>JAPVLV010000019.1:8872500-18872500 GCA_029168935.1 Oxyria digyna
GAAGACCCAATTTGGAGGGCAAGAAGAAAAAGGTGTTGTAGGCAGGGCCTTGGTAAGAGCATCAACAACCTGATCTTGAGAGGAGAAAAAATTGACTTGAAGAGAGTTGTTGCCAACACGTTCTCGCACAAAATGATAATCCATTCAAAGATGCTTAATGCGATGATGTTGGACAGGGTTGACGGCAAGGAAAGTGGCCTCAATGTTATCACACCACAATATAGGAGCTTCATGGAGTAAAACACCCAATTCATGGAGGAGACTGTGCAGCCAAATGGTCTAAAAAGTCGCCAGTGCTACTGCCCTGTATTATGCTTTCATCGATGATCGACTCATTGATGTTTTATTTCTTTGATGACCAGGAAATGAGATTTCCTTCATGAAATACACAGTAGCCACTCGTGGAGTGACTGTCATCCTTGTCAGCACTCCAGTTGGCATCAGAAAAGGCAGATAGGGTGTTGTTCGACACAGAGGAGATGAAAAATGGGAGATCAATGGTGCCTTGCAGATAACGAAGCAGTCTTTTGACGGCTTGCCAGTGTTTCAGAGTGGGATTGTGCATAGCCTAGCAGAGACAATTTACGGCAAACGAAATATCTGGTCTTATGGATGAGAGATTCTGTAAGACACCCACGATACTTCGGTAGAAGGTTTGATCAACATATGGTGGAGAAGGAGTTTCATCGGAAACGAAGGTGTTGACCATTGGTGTGGACACAGGTTTGCAATGATCCATGTTTGAACTTGAACACCCAAAATATAGTTGAGTTGGCCCAAGTTCATAGAGATCCGGTTTGAGTCAAGTTGTGAAGAAGATGAATTCCTGCAGAACAAAAACCGCGCCTGCGGTTTCCCAAACCGCGACAACCCGCGATCACGGTTTCGCTTTGACAACTTTTCTGGATTTGTTCTTTTTTACTGTTTCGGGATTATTTCTTATTCCCGTTTTGTTATTTTAGGAAACTCTTTTCATTAGGTTATTTCATTTATTTTGGAAGTCTTTGAACCCTATTTAAAGCTTGCCTTAGTCATTGTTTTAGGGGACCCAAGATGATTATTATGAATTGAGAAACGTTGTTTCTATCCTCCAAAAGAGCATTGTTGTTGAACTCGCCTAGTTGTTCTTGTGTGTCAATCTCCACCACAAGGTTGGTGCTAACGAGTCTCCATAGAGCATCCTCAAGGTACCTTGGTCTACCATAGCCATTGTGTTTGGTTGTAATCCTTTGGGGTTTCATCATCATTCGATAAAGTTCTTATTCCTAAGTTCAAGGGTTTTATCGTTGTTTGATATGGTTCCATTTGGCCTATCCTTCGATTATATTTCTTCCATCTCATTCTAATTCCGCCTATTCTCTTTGTTTCGAGTTTCTATTAGAGTTTTGGTATCTAGATCGTCATAAACGGCTTATCCCCGCATCAAGCGGGAAGCCTAGGGTCGTAGTGGTTTCCAGGGTTTTGAAGGCCATGATTCTGGGGGTGAGCATGGTTTATCTGATTGATGTTCGAATCTTGGTTTCATGGATTTGTTTCATATTCTTTTGGTTTCATTGATTTGTTTTGTATTTTGTTCGAATGTTGGATTCTGTTTAGACAATGTTTGGTTCGGTATATGTATGTTTGTTTCATGGATTTTCATTTAACTATTTGAATTGTAGTCGCATGCTTTTACATTGAAAGTATTTAAAAATACTTCAAAGTGAATCAAAGTGAATTAGACAATAAGATTGTGACGAATACGATCATAAACGATTAATCTAAGACTTACGATTACATACACGATTTCATAAACGATTACATTGAGGCTTCTGATTAAACAAACCAAAGGAACGTGTATGCAATCGTTTCTAGAATAGATAAGACATCCTTTACAAAAGTCACAAGAGAGGATACACGATAAACATTTTGGTAGTACTCTCCTGTTGTTTCTGTCTAGGTTGTCTTATAAAATTACATAAACGATTACACAAACATTTCTATAAACCATTACTGATTGTAGTACATTGTGAGCGTTTTGGGAGTACTCTTGGAGTGGAACGACCATACACTATATATAGGCATTGTGAGCGTTTTATTTTTATGTTCATATTTCTACTTCAAGTTTGGCAATCTGATTTTAGTTAATTAAGTGTATTTCTTGATTGAGTCACAGATGCATGCCACTTGAAACAATCTAAATTTTAACGTTATTCAACAAACATGATCCAAACACCATCAAATCGCAATCACAATCACAGTTACAACCACATTAGTTTTGTATAGGGGCGCCACCATTTAACGTTCGCTCTTCTACGTAATTGTTGAATCTTGACTGAAAAACGCTAATCCCATTCCTCCACTGATGGATATTTGTAGATTCTCCACTGCCTTGGAGGGGGTGGAATCGGACAATCGCCATCAACTATCCAAATGGTTGTTATTTAGTGCAAAAAAATATATTTTAAATAAGGAACATACGAGAAAAGTATCAATGTGTACCGGTACAAAATGGTTGTGATGACCTACATGTGTTATTGCTAACACCGTGGTAGGAGGATCTAAACCAAGGGGGGCAAACAGAGGAAGACATGTCGCCAGACCAAACCATGATAACATAACTAGTGCACCTTGGTACCTCGTCGGAAACACCAAGTCCATTATTGGTGTGCACATCCAGAATTCTTGTCTATTGTGTGACCTAATGAAATTCACCTCTTGAATGAGTTGCGTCACCGTCTTCAAACCCTCTAGGACCAAATCATACCTATCCTTGTTTGTCTTAAGCCTCGAAAGCTTTAGTCGGACTTGAGCATATTACTCTTCTGGTTTACCTAATGAGCGTGCAAGGGACCAGTAACCACAATGATCATCATCACCTACTTGCTTCACATTAGAAATATATGTGAGCATGAAAAATCAATATTATCCAGCCCCCAATCAAAGTCTAGATAAAATATTGACTTACCGGTACTAGATTTCGATTTCGCCTTACCTTTGGCCCTTGGTGGTTTAGTTCCACTCTCTTTTCATGTAGTGACTCCGCTTCGAGCTCCATTCGATCCAACCAACGATGTCTTCTTCTTTGGAAGGGATTTTGCGGCCTTTTCTTCCTCCTCCTCCGCCTCCTTTTGTGCCTTTGCCTTCTTCTTCTCCTTATTAGCATCAACACGCTCGTCTCAACCCGGATTTATCGTTGTACCCGTCTTCTTTACATTGATCCCACACCTTCCTCTCCTATTATCCCCCCGAGAGGGGCCTTGAACATCATAAGAAGAATGATCCTTGCACTCACGCCACTTTTCAACCATCTTTTCACATCAAAATCATCAACATCTCCGCGAAATACGTCTTCAAAAAACTCATCCAGAAGGACCTGATCCGCTGTCGGTTGAACATTGTCGTCAAAGTCGTGCTCATTCAATTGCACTCCTTCCCACTTGATCTGATTCCAGAAGTTATCAATGTCGTCGGGGAACAACGACATTCCTTCCTCTACAAACACCTTGGCTCTGTGTGGGAAATGCAATCTGAGTGTGGATTCCCACCAAGGATCCTCAAATGGCCCGCATATCTTTCCCTCATTTTCCTTAATAGATTGTGCCAGTAGCGTTCTCAAACATTTGTCTGGGCACTTCCTCACGAGACACATGAAAAGAGTTTTCAACCACCGAGGCCCTTCTTGTATCTCCTCCGGTGTGGTGTGGTTAGACTTTTCCATTTCAAATCGCAATCGACGGTGCTGATCAACAAACATGTTGTCAATGTGTTGCTCTAGCGTGTCGAACCCTCCAACAACTGAATCAAACATACCCTTCAGCATCGAGTGTTGACCTTCAACTCTGACAACATAATTTTACATGTTTAAATAACTTTGTAACAAATGTCTTTAAATAAAAAAAATTGATTAAAATTTATATGTTGGATGTTCTTGTGCTAAAATGGTGTATATCATCGCAATACACGACTATAAATTTCTCCTTGTGAGGAGTAAACCATGTGCTCTTAACATATTCTACAAGATGACCATTTTGCCTTAATTCCCGAAAGTGAGCAAGCCTCTCCTCATACTGCTTTTCTGTTTGCGATCACATCACCCATTGAACATTAACCGGTTGTTCAATTTAGCAAATGCCTTTACATTAAGATCAACGTGGACTTGGAAAAGCATATGACGCTCACGCGGAAATACATAGTCAACCGCCTTAGTTGTTCCTGGCTCCCGAGTAGACATGATGCAATCTGATTCTCCTAGCGGCCCCCATCGCCACGACTTGACGGCGACAGTTTTTTTTTTGTAAACCCGGTTTTTTCCATTGTCATGACGTGACGACCCGGGGGTGTGTGTGGTGTAAAAAGAGGTGTTGCGCGGTTAAACAACCAAAATTATTAATGTACGAACACTTGTTCAATGCATATATAACCTGAGAAACGCTTGTTCAATACAGATCATTGCTTTTGTAGAAAGCAATGATCTGTATGGTTGAACCTAGTTTATACTCATCCGTCCCTTTTTTATGTTCTCATTTCCCATTTTTGATGTCCCAATTTGATGTTCGCATTTCCATTTTTAACCACAAATCTTTACTAATATACCCTCATCAAAACCCATTAATTTCCCCCAAAACCACAACAATCCAAAATACACTTTAATTTTTCCCTCTCCCATTATTTTCTCACTCAATCTTAACCTTTTAATTTCTCATCTCTCACCATTCTCTCATCCCAATACACTCTCTCTCCTATTTTCATCCTTCTCTCTCCTCTCTTCTCTCCTCTCCTTAATTCTCGTACAAAGAAGGGAAATGAAAACATAATTAAGGGTCGGAGGAAGTACAAAATAGAAGCAAAATGGCGGATTTTTTTCTTTCCGTTTTCCTGCTTATTTAATATATTCTGGTTTCTTTTTTCATTTTCTTGTCTTTCTTGTTTTCTGGTAAACCAACGGGTTAACCCGACCCAATCCGATTTTGACCCAAAAAAATATCGGGTCTTCGGGTCGGTCAAAATTAGATTTCAGGTTTAATTTAACGGGCTGAGTGTGCAAAAAAAATCGAGCGGTACGGGTTGAATTTTCGGGCCGGGTCATACTTTCTCAGGTCATGCAAGTACGTATATTAATATTTAGGGCGCGGTCATGTGGGAATAGTTTTTAGTCAAAATATACTTAAATGTTCAGCAAAATATACTTAAATGTACTCAAATGTTAATAAAATATTTTTGATGCACATTCTTTGAAAAGTGATGCACATATGATTTTTCCGTAAATGTTCTTCAATTTTTGGATGTTTTTAAGTTTTTCAACAAATGTTCACCAAATTACTACTAAAATTTCATCAATTTACTACTAAATGTTCATCATTCTCATGTTCGCATTTTAAAGTTTACTAGTCTTACATATCCCGTGCGATACACGGGTCTTGTTTAGAATTGCTGAACTTGATGCTAAATTGTTGAAGATAATGATGTTCACGCACAAAATATTACATCCACGTGATACTGAACTGGATTCCCGTATTGCAAAAGAGATTTGTTGTGACACCATAATGTGCTCATTATTATATTATTAAGCGGCATAATGTGCTCGTTATTGAATGAGAATTAATACCCTAAGAAATAAAAACAAAATAGAAATTCAAAGCCAGAAGATGAGATCAAATTTCCCAGAGTGTTTATGACGATAAAAGGCATATGGACATATCGATCCAAAAACCAAGAGAACACATAAATTCAACTAAAACTCAATAAATCAGCAATATAAAACATTGAAAATTGTAATTAGAAACAAAGAATAATATTATCCATAATCCATATTATCTATCATATGAGGTCAAACAGGCTTGTAGTAGTAGTAGTACTGCCTCTGATCTAAATTAAGTATCCTCTTTAACACTGGACCAAATTGAATATATTTTTTATTGGTTGCATGTTTGCTTCCAAATAGATTTATAGAAACCATTTTAGTCATCTAATATTTGTTAAAATCATATGGCTAATCATATATACCTTATATCTCTATATATTCAGGCTTAGTGCTTATTTGGTTAGAGGCTAAAATCACAGGAATTGAAAATGTGCAGGAAATGAAAATGAATATTTGTGTTTGGTTGAAAAAAAATTCTGTGAAAATCATGACATTTCGTTTTCCTGGGATTTTCAATTCCTCCGTTTTGTGGGAATTGATCTTACCTTGTCTCCCCTAGGTAATTCATTTTACCCTAGGGATGCACAACCGGTCCGGACCGGACCGGAATTTCCCGGGTTGGTCCGGACCGGCGGACCGGAATTTTTTAAACTCTTGGATCGGGGACCGGACCGGGTTTTTTCTATATAAAAAATGTAAAATTTTCCAAATTCTTTAACAATTTTTTTCAAAAAAAAATTATCCGGGTTTCCGGTCCTGGACCGGACCGGAACCCGAAATTTCTGAAATATGTGGACCGGGGACCGGACCGGATCCGGTCCAGGTCTTTTTTGTGCATCGCTACTTTACCCCGTTTTTACACATGCAATCTTCAATTCCCCTATTTTGATCTTTCTATTGCAAATTTTAACCAAACACATTTTCTCAAAATCCCCTATATTACAAATCACCTTAATTCAATTATCATAAATTCAAATCTCATGAATTACAATTCCTACATTCAACCAAACGAGCACTTAGCTTTGAGAGTCACATTGACTCGAAGCCTTCTTCAATGTATGATTGCATTGCATTGCTTAAGATTTACATATATTATTCCATCATATTTCGCTAAGCTGATTGGGGACATGTATGTTCCCTATCAATCGTCACATATCATAAACGAACAAGTACAATTGAGTTAACTTTGATGTAAGAATCCATATATAGTATTGTATTCAAATAATCAAATTCTATGACAAAAGGAAAGAAAGTAACTTTCCAAGATACATACAAATCTTTGATCGAGCCCCATAAGTTGTAGTGTATATGATATGGAGTTGTTCTGCATGTGTTGCAGAGGCCTGGAAATAACATTTTGTTTGACGATGAAAACTCAATTAGATGAGATAATTATCTCAAAAACTCAAGAGAAATGTAACATATTTAGTGAGGACTTACCATTTGTTGCCCGAGTTTAAACCCAAAGCTATAATCCTTTTGTTGATGAGCAATAAAGGATGGATTTCCAATGATTCTTCTCATATTTGTCACCCGAAGTTGATTAATACTGATCAACGTATAGAAACTTATAGATAATTGAATGAAATAATATCAACATCTCTAAAGTTTCTACATAGTAGTTAAGGTTGACATATGCACATTGTAAAAACATAATGCTCTAACTCCTACTTTCGCAACTCACAGAAGCTTCTAAGAAGCAACATCACTGCAACATATGAAATTATAACTCAATCTCATAACTTCAAAACACGGAATTCAACTTATCACTTCAAATTTGATAAATACATTTACATCTACAAATATCTCCTAAAGGAAGGTTACAGAAACCCAAATAATCAACACCATTCATCTTTGGTTTGGTATCAAAAGAGAACATAGCATTGAAATTCTTTGACCATATGAAATCAAATCCAAACCTACAAATTAGCATCTACTTTCTATTGATTAAATCAAAATAAGCAATGAAAGCAGTAAACCCAAATCAGAACAGAAAGATGATGGGATGAATAGATCAAATGAAAAAATAAATTCATGAGATGGTGTAAGTGGATTTACCTTGGCAGTGGAGGCAAAATAATAGATTCGAGGAACACCATCGGCAGAGGAGAGGGGAGAATTTAAGGTGGTCGCTTAGACGGACCAGGATTTACATATCTCAGACGAACCAAAATTTACATACCTCTGACGGACTAGACAGAGAACACAAGTGTGTTGTCGCTCACTAAGATAATCAATTTGTTATGCGCCTCGCCGCGTTGGAAACTCCAATAAGAGACACTACGTACAGTCGGTACCGGAGAAGGAGAACTTCTTAATGTTGAGGGTCCGAGGAGTAGCGTCTGTGACTCTCCGTTCTTTGGTTCCATCTCCACTTGTTGGCTTCGCTCGAGACACCGCAATAAAACAAAACCCATTACAAATGATAAAATCGTGAGAGAGGACATCAAGAGAACATCATATATACTTCAATCTCGCATGTTCAAATACCGACAACGAAATTACATTAAATCCAACCAGATCAATCAAACCTAAAACACCTAATTGATGGCACCAAGGAAGAAACGGAGGGACGACAACAGTGAACAATTGGGATGAGTTTTAAAGGAGGTTAAATCTTCCAAAGAAACAAATATTAAAAGCTATTCTAAAAGCACTAAATGGTTAATTCAAAGATCAATTTTATATGTTTATAGATAGATTCTAACCCAATAATTTCTCTAATATTTATGTCTGAATGAGCTAGCGATTTTAACTTCCAAGAATATCACTGTATATAAGCCTAAATGTGCATAGATTTGTGTTCCGTGTGTTACACACCTCTCATTATTTAAAAAACCGCTCATGTGTAACACCCCAACATGGTCCATGTGTTACATGTGAATTATTTTTTAAATTTTTTCTCATAATATTGTAGACAATTTCAATACGAGCGTGTGCATATAAAATTTGTCCAAAACAGACATCGTTTGCGTCTTTAAAAGCTCAAATAACAAAGAATATCTCCACAATTATGCTTAAGTATAACAAACTATTACTTATACACTATAGTAATGGGTTAAATTTAAATATTACAAACTTATCACTAAAATGAAATAATTATTTATCTTGTTGAAATGCTACGAATTTAGTATTTATAAAGAATAAAGAACGGTTTTTTCGCGGGGTAACCCTGAGGTTTGAGAAATTTCGTATGGTACCCAGATTTTTTGCCAAATTTGTCGGGTAACCCTCAACTTTTGCATAGTCCGTCAGAAACCCTTCCATTCACCTTTGTTAACATATTTCGTTAGTTGATTTATTAGAAAAAGGAAAAATAATAAAGGGAAAAAAGTTACAAGCAGTAAATTCATTTCCCGTAAGCCTTCTCGGCTTCTCCTTCCAAACCTCTGATGTCGTGGCTCGAGCAGGCCTATCAGGAGGAAGCGACTACAAGAGGCGTGTCCGTTCGTGCTCATCATCATCAACGAGAAGGTAACGGTTGTATTTGGGTCTCGAATCAAAATTTAGGGTTTTTATTTATATTGGGGTTCGTCTGCGCCGGACCAATATCGGCCCATCATCGTCGACGAGAAGGAACCGTCACCATTGTGGTATGTGTGGGTTCACCTATGTTTTCTAATTAAAGTACGTTGTTTTATTTCTTAAAACTCAATGGTAGATGCTTATACTAAAATGTTGCTAATTAATACTCCGTATTTGGTTGTTTTATTTGTTAGAGCATCTGCATTGGTGTTACCCCAAGTAATAAGCAATTTTTTATTAAAGGTAAACAAAAATAAAATGTCAGCTAGTTTGTTTGAATCAATGCATGAGTAACAACTCTTTAGTATAACCATACCACAATGGTGACGGTTCCTTCTCTTCGTTGATGTGTCGATATTGGTTCGGCGAAGACGAACCCCAAAATGAATAAAAACCCTAAATTTCGATTCGAGACCCAAATACAACCGTTTCCTTCTCATTGACGATGATGAGCACGAACGGAGACACCTCCTGTAGTCGCTTCCTTCTGGTAGGCCTGCTCGAGCCACGACGTTGGAGGTTTCGATGAAGATCGGGACTGGAAGGAGAAGCCGAGAAGGATTACGGCAAATGAATGTACTCCTTGTAACTTTTTTTTTCTTTTTTTTTTCTTTTTTTCCTTTTTTTAATAAATCAACTAACGACATCTGTTATCCAAGGTGAACGAAAGGGTTTCTGACGGACTGTGCAAAAGTTGAGGGTTATCCGACGAATTTGGCAAAAAAAACCGGGTACCATACGAAATTGCCCAAACCTCAGGGTTACCCCGCAAAAAAACCGAAAAAAGAATAGTTACAATATTTTGTGTTAAGTTTTAACACAAAAAATTATTGGGGTTTTTGCAGGAAACCACCCGCTATTTGTCGGAATTTGCAGGTAACCACCCGCTATTAACGTATTTATTTTTAACCACCCAAATTCTATACTTTTCTTACAATTCACCACCCGTAAACAGTTTCCGTTAGATATTCTGTTAAAACTTGTGAAATTACACTTTTACCCCTCCATTTTTACAGAAAATAACAAGTTTGAAAGTTATGGGGCAATTTTTGTAATTTCCTTAAAATGGATTGAAAACCTAGTTCATCTTCTTCCCCAAATCTCATCACTGCTCATCACTTCCTCTGAGTCCGAATCCTCCACTTCAACGCTTGAATCCGTCTCCGCACTATCCTCCTCGCAAATCTCTCTCACAATCCAGCCTCAATGGACCGGGTTCTTGACCGAGTTTTAGACCAATTTATTTTGTTTTGGGGTTTAATTAAATCAAAATCGATTTAGTTGGTACATGGATTTACTCGGTCACAAAGTATTTCTCATGTCCAAGCTTGATGAAGATCAAACTGAAACTTTCCATCAAAAAGAGAAAGATCAAACTGAATTAATAGCAATCAATTTAACCCATTCCATCAAACACAATAAACTCTTATATTATGATTTAATTCTCCACAATCTATGGGGACAGAGTTCGTTATTCGTCTTCAAGCTCATCAACATGGATCTACTTGGAATCTCCATCGAGCTTCGTCGGGAAGAGGAAAGAGGACTTAGCCGGATTCCGACCAGCGGAGAGACGTAACTGAGAGACCACCGTAGATTTTGATCCGGATTTCACACCACCGCTTCATTTTCATCTTCAATTTGAATCTTAGATCTACAACAACGCTCTCGTCCTCTTTCGCTAGCTTGAGCATCAAACCCTAGGGAGCCCTGGCGGCGAAGTTCTTAGAGTAGAAACACCAGATTATCAAATCTAGGCTTCGAGTCCGAGGAAATTTGCTTCGACGGCTTGAGTTTGCTTTGGTTCTCTTCTCAGGTTGGCAGATCTAAGGTTGGTGGTGCAAGATCTAGGCTTGGCGGTTCGAATCATGTCCAAGGATGTGAAATTCGGGGTGGTTTCTGATGTGGTGTGCAAGCTTTGTAATGGAGGTAGGATGAGAGTTTATGGGAGGCGTAGTGGTGATGACGACAAAGTTATCGTTCCGACGAAGAAAATTGTCGCGAAGGTGATTTAGTGGTGGGGTGGTTACTGAAGATATCGACAGTAGAGGTGGTGATAGTGAGAGGCTAGGGTTTGAGATAGATGGAAGAAGAGGAAAGAAGTTGGAAGAAGAGGAAAGAAGATGGGAATATTGTGAGAGAGATTTGCGAGGAGGATAGTGCGGAGACGGATTCAAGCGTTGAAGTGGAGGATTCGGACTCAGAGGAAGTGCTGAGCAGTGATGAGATTTGGGGAAAAAGATGAACTAGGTTTTCAATCCGTTTTAAGGAAATTACAAAAATTGCCCCATAACTTTCAAACTTGTTATTTTCTGTAAAAATGGAGGGGTAAAAGTGTAATTTCACAAGTTTTAACAGAATATCTAACGGAAACTGTTTACGGGTGGTGAATTGTAAGAAAAGTATAGAATTTGGGTGGTTAAAAATAAATACGTTAATAGCGGGTGGTTACCTGCAAATTCCGACAAATAGCGGGTGGTTTCCTGCAAAAACCCCAAAATTATATATGATATATATTAGTTTTTTACCCTTTTGAATTGGCAAATGATGTTCGTCTTAACAAATTTTATATGCACACGTTCGTATTAAAATTGTCTATAAGATTATAGAAAAAAAGAAAAGAGAATGTGTACCCAATGTACCATGTTAATACGTTAGGCATGAACTGTTTTTTCGATAATGAGATTGGTGCGTAACGCATGGATTTATTCTATCGCACCAAAGTGGTCGACAAATGGTATTTTTACTGGATGACGTATAGGAAGGGACTTTTTTTGTACTCCCTTCGTCCCTTAATATAAGGCTCATTTACTTTTTCGACACTATTCACAAACCGAGAGAATCTTCTCGTTTTCTTCCAACATATAGAAATAAATATAGGCATGCGAGATCTCATTTGATTCGCCTCAATGAGTACTTTGACGATATAAAAAAATTATATTTTTTATTATCGTATATTTAGAGATATTAGCGAAACAAAACGTACATCGGCAAATGTGCCCATTTGAAATGGGAAGATCAAAAGGGGACGGAGGGAGTATCTAATATGGGATGCGGGAAATGTACAGTATCCAACCAGATTGCTTGCAATTTTGCTTCAACGAGCCTGTCTTATATTTACTCAACCCAATTAATGTCTAATTCCTGAAGCTTAGTGAGCCACTTCTGACTATTTTGTGAAACATATGGTTTAGATGACCTTTCCTTACCTTCAGCTTCTACATTACCAGACGACACTAACACGTCGTTTTTCCGCGTCAGATTCGTCTGCCTGTTTGGACGTCGTAGCTTAAGTGACAGAAGGCGAGAAACTTCGTGTACACCTCCCCATTTTTCAAGTGCACGAGCAATGTCATACCGTCCTGCAATAAACAGATAAGTCTCTAGATCATAAAGCCAAACAAGGCCTTAATATGAACTCCTTTTATTACCTGCACGTTCAAATGATTTTCTACTAGGCATATATGATACATCCATTCCCCAGCTTTTCTGAAACCGATCGATCTGAAGAAAAAAAATGGAATCAGAGATCATTCCCAGGCAAAACTGTCAAGATTGTACTAAGATTTTTACCTCCTCTTGTAAATTGTCAAGATTGTCCCAATAGCCTTTCGGTTTGCGTTGCTTGTAAGCAAGGGAGAGGTTCATTTGTGATGCAATCTTCCTAAAGCCGCCCATTCTAGTGATCGCCTTCTCAATATCCACTCTACCGTGCAAACGTAGCTGCTTTCTCATTGGCATAAATCCTTTTTGTCCATACTCTGAAATGAATGCTTGGAGTTCGGATTTAAGTACTTCAATGTCGCGTTGCAATCCTGGTACCTTAGGCCTTTGTCTTAAGGGACTGGAAGCACCGGCCTCTCTTTGATTGACATCAGTCCTATTATTATGTGGTGAACTACTAGTTTGATCCACATTGGATTCTTCACTATACATCTCAGATGAGCTTTTTTCTGTCTTCTTCTCAATGTAATCTCGAATTGCACACAAGTTTGATGGGAGATCCTCATATATAACCTAAAAATAAAATTACTATGAGCGAAAGGCAAATATACAATACAATTTGTAATATTAGCTCACCTCTTCCATGATCACCTCTGATAGAAGAGTATCTTGGCGCATCTTTGATTCAACAGAGTATTTAAGCATTGTATGTTGATTTCCCAGCTGTTCAAGCTGCCATTTACCGCGAAATGAGTCAAAATCACCCTCAACCTGCTCAAAACTAACCTCTCGTTCCAGTTGTTCGCATAAATCCATAACAACCCGCGCATGAAGTACCATATATAATAATCCCTTACATCCTTCCTGGAAACGTAAATGAAAAACAAGCAGGCATTGATTCATAGATAGTAAGTCAGAGAACATTACAGCATGAGTGTCATTGGCATAGTTCTACCTGAAGAATACGAACTTTGTTGTTGTCACGTAACAGAACTTTACTGATTGCCAAGTTTGGAACTATCCTGTGAGAAATTTATAGCTTTGTTCGTGAAAAGGAATATTTTTAAAACAAAAGGGTAACTCAATTACAGCTTCACTTACTCAGGGAGACTCTCATAAGCAGTCAAAACATTCCAAACTTCACGTACAGAAGCCTTAATTGTAATGCTAGCAACGACTAAGCGATGAACACCGCCGTCTTCCTTCAATACATAATCAACAGTCACAGACCTAACTTTTGTGAAGACGAAAAAAAAAGGTAAATGACATTCACTAGAAATCAATTACCAATAGGCCATCAAATCTGCGCAGATGAATTTCATCAACCATACAGGGTTTATCCAGGCGGCATACATTTCCAAATATACCCCATTTCTTGTTTACATTCGTGTTGGATAAACTCTTTTGCATTTCGATTTGAGACGATTCGTCCTCGTTCATTACACCAAGGTCTACATCTTCATTATTAGCTGCAGCTGATGAAGTTACAGTTGGACATTCTTCAAAAGTAGATTCTGCTCGGCACGCCAAGGCGCGAAGGTTGACAGGAAGGTCTGACTGAATTATTCTTTCTAAGAAAATTGCAGGATAATTGAACCTTGGTATTACATTGACCTCATAAGATAATATAGCCGATCTTGGCCTGAACAGCAAACGAGAAGCTTAAAATGCTTGATAATGATTAGCATTCTGATGAACATGGTCTCAGTCAATGTTAAGTAAATTACTGGTCTGTATACCTTTTGCTTGATTTTATACACCATTTTCCTTCAAACTTCTTGAAATCTCCATCAACCATATGAAAATGGAGTTCACGCTCATTAGGCTGAACCACAGAAAATGGTGTTTGTATCAGACGATTACCCACACAGCTGAGAAATTTACACTAGATAAACCTCTTACGCTATGTATGGTATTCAGCATTGTACAGCGCTGAAATACAAGCTAACATCTATGATCACAAATATTTTAGTTTACGAATTAGTTTAGAAGTGGAACATAATGAGGCTTACTGATTTAAGAAATTCCTTGAGATCCAACACAACACGAGCCTCAATGTGCCAATACAAAGCCCTTTGCTGACCTCTTTGCTCTAGCCAAATCCTTCCAGGATGAGGACAAGGGATTCTTCCGCTGCAAATCAACACACCAAATCTGAATGATGATTCATTATTTACACAAAGAAGGATTCGTTTCGTTATCCATTATCAGACTGAACTCACCTGCAAACTAGATTGGGGATAAAATCAGCGAGATGCTCATAATCAGTAAGCGCATTCCACACAGATTCCACATCGGCATTAACATTAATTTCCCCTCTAATCCGACGCTCTCGCCACGAGATCACCTCCACTTCGCAGTCAACCCTCCTCCCCCACACCTCTCTATTAGACATTTGTCCAGCGCCATTGAATCGCGCATTCAGTATCCTGTTCCTCCTTCGATTTTGTATGTTCCCTCTCAGGCTACTGCCGGTAAATGCTGACGAATCTTCGGAATTGCGGTGGCAAACGGTGAATTTGGTTGAAATTGAGGAATTAGAGTTGGGATGTTTGTGTGCAATGAAATGTGGGGAAAGAGAGTTGAAGATTACACTGGAAGACTCGCAAGAAATCATAAGTGCTCGCTCCACAGTTGCAGTGGACTGGAGGAAGACGAAGGAGTTCGATTGAAACGGGTCGTTGTGTGGCTGCTACTGTTTTGGAACTTTGTAATTTCTGGTATTTTGTGGTCAGCAATCCTCCAGCATGAACTGAAAAAGATTCATTAAAAAAATGATAATGGGCCCGTTTAGCATCGAAGCCCGTCAAGGATCTAGGCCCGTTAACTATTAGATACTTATATTGCAATTTTGTTCGAGAACGAATTTTCCCAGCCGCTTCCCCTCCACCTGAAAACCCGACTCCGAACTCTTCTACAAGCCGCCTCCACCCCTCTTTCTCCTCCGGCGAGTGCGTTGGTTTAACGGGTGGTTCCATGTAAATTAGCTCATTTAATCTAACTCCAGCTCTCTCGATCTCTCTGGTTCGCTCTCGTCGGAATTCTTACCGCCGGTCGTTGTTCGTTGTTCGTCGTTCTTCTTCAAAACCTAAATTGGTAGCGCTATCCATTCTAATTTATATTCTTCCTCTCCTAATTACTTCCCCTAAAAAATCATCGTCAAAGGATTATTCTGTTTTCTGTGTTTGTTCTTCTGTATTATTTCGTTGATGGTGAAACTTACAGCTTGTTTTGATCTTTACCATATTTTTGTCTGTTCTTGTACTCTACAGATGGCTTTTAGGGGGCGGGGACGAGGGAGAGGAGGATTTCGGGGTGGATTTTATAATGCTGGTAAGGAAGAGCCTTTCAAGCTACATCCTGTGAGTGACTTTGTTTAGCTCTTAATAAGAGCATCAAATCCATAGTCATATATTGCTAGTGCTTGATTTTCTACTTAATTTGTCCCTTGGATTCCGGTTCACATTGGTTTGTTTTGCTCTGATAGGAGGATATTGCATTGCCTGACAAAAAGTGTGTGCCTCTGGATGAGGATTTTTTCCGGTGGAACATGAAGCTGCAGGCTTATTTTGAAAACTCTGCTTACTATGTTGAAGAGTCTGCCACACGAGGTAAGTTGTGTTTCATTTTTTGCTGTTTTGCTTATAGCTTGTATTGCTTGGTTTATTAGACACTTTTCTATATTCCACCTAGATGATGTCTGAGTATTTCATTAGATTGGAAATAACTTGCCAGACTTGCATTTTAGTCGTTTGGGCTGCATATAATTGCTAAGGAAGGATTGAGAAAGTTCACTGCAATTGAAGTTGACTTGTGACTTGCCTAAGTTGGAGTTGAGTTCTTGCTAAGAATTTGACTCCAATTTATGATATCTTACCAAGAACTTCTTGGGGCTCTTTTTCTCTGGGTATTATGTTATCATACCATACACTTGTCCAAAGAGTTGATGCATACAACGAATGGCAATCAAGTTGGTATATTTTCTAATTTCTGTAGCTTTTCTTCTGTCCTTAATTCTCCAGCAAGTCTGATTTCATGAATTATCAAGTTTTTGTCAGAAGATGGATATTGCTTGAGTCTAGAGGTCTTAATCTCATGAAGGATAGAGATCGTGATGCTGAAGACCAGCAACTGAACTTGTAGCATGTAGGGCAAGGGCAGAAGTAATATATGTAATGTCAATATGGTTTTCTTGATTCAAGGATTTAAAACGAACTATAAACATGCTCCTATACTATAAAAGTATGAAATGTTCCAAATATATTCATTTTTGCAAAAACAATTATGGTGTAATTACAAAGTCCTTGTACATCGGTGAATAGTTTACTAATTTTGCTTCTCATAACCTTTATTTATGTGATCTGATAAACTGTATATCTGTATCTTTTAGCTCTCAGTTTGTGTAACATGTGATCTGTTTGTCAAAAAAACTTGGCATCTGTCTAATGTACTTATGGCTGAAAAACTCTTGGTCATTTATTTGTGCATCAGACAACCGAAGTCATGATATAGAGAGATATTCTGATTCAACGAAGCCCAGAAATCAGGGGAAGCGAGAATCTCTTTCTGATTATATGAAGCTTGAGCCTGGCTATTTTCCATTGGAACTGATACAAGGTTTGTAATGAACCTCTCTATATTAAAAGAACAGAGAGAGAAATCATTTGTTATACCTACTTTCTCCAGGCTTCTTACTTACAAAGAAAATGTTAATAGGAATGAAATCCCGTCCGCAAAAGAAGGTGAAGTGGAATCCTGAGCAGGGTATGTAATTACGTGGTAGGTTAAATATTTTGCTCAATTTTCTCAACATGTTAGCTGATGAAGTATGCATACTTTGCTGATAGATGGCAAGAGTTTGGATAATCTGTTTGATAAGCTTGGGAAACAAGCTAAAGTAAGACTTCCAAACTATTCTATGTTCAATTTGACAATTGACCCAAGTTTATTTTGTAGCTCATATCCTCTGCAATTTTGATGTCGTTGCTAATATTCTAGGATAAGAATGAAGAAAACAAAGGAGAGAATGAAGATGAGGAGGAAGAAGATGATGAGGAAAAAGAAGAAGATTACAGTTCGGGCGGTGATTATGAACAGGTTCCAATAATCTGTTTCCTCTTTCACATGCCTGTTTTCTTCCATGCAAAGCAAGAGATTCCACTTAATGATGGTGTTTGTTTTTGCAGAATCAAGACTTTGATGACGATGATGATGATTTCAATGTTGTCGATGATGGTGATGGTAATACAATTTACTGTTTTGCCTTCATCTTCTTAATATTTCCCTTGTTATAAACTGTCTCTATTTTTTTTTGGTGAAAATAAACTGTCTCTATAAATATAAAATAAAATGTGTATATTTGATCGGTGTTTGCAGATGAACCCTTCTATTGAAGATGTGGCCTAAACTGGTTCATGGTTGTGCTGTACAGATGAACGCATCTATCTCCTACAATCTATTTTTATAGATTTGTTACTAGTTCTATGGGTATTTTGTTGCACTTTTTTTCATCATTTAGGTGTATAGACAAATTTGTTATCTGTACCCTCACTCAACACTCGTTTGTTTTATTGTGGGAACTGGAAGTGAAGGTTCTTGAAATTTCGCTACTTATTAGGAAATACTGTAAATGATAAAATTATACTGTAGTCTGTTAATTTAACATAGTGATTTTACAATAACAACACCAACCAATTCTGTGGCATTCCACCCTAATTCGATTCTGGGGTTTAGATGTAGACAAGAAATTTCTTGAACATGTAAAGAGAACCTCATTAGCGATTTACTAAATTAACAAGATATGTGTAATTTCTGTGATTAAAGGAATTACAATTTCTTTTGAGTTAATTTTGATGGTTTTCTTTTAACCAAACATAGAAAATAAAATTCTGATTTAACTTTTGGGAAAGTAGAGTAGGAAACATATGAGGGGTAATGCAACATCCATCAAATATGAATTTTATACACGTTAAAATTACATACTTTCTATTCAACGCCCACTCAAATTGCTATTTACCGCCCAGTTTTTGTGCGTCACGCATGGAATAAAACCATACGTCGCGCACAAATTTTTTTTTCAAAAAAATCCGTGCGTCACGCATGGATTAAAACCATACGTCACGTATGGATTTTTTTTTATTTTTTTGCTTTTTTTTCCATAATCTTGTAAATAATTTCAATACGATCGCGTGCATATAAAATTCGTCCAAAACGGACATCGTTTGCCCCTTCAAAAGGCTAAAAAACAAAAAACAGTGAAGTAATTATGATTAAGTGTAACAAATCTATTACTCCGTACTTATAAATTGTAGTTATTAATTTTATTTAAGTATTAACATCACTAAATAAAATCTTTGCTAAGTTATCTACCATATTATAAAAAAATTTGAAAAATGGTGTGTTGTTTTAACGGACTTGTTGATACAAGAAATTATGTGTGATAAAAACGATGTCCGTTTTGGACGAATTTTATATGCACGCGATCGTATTGAAATTATCTACAAGATTATGGAAAAAAACAAGCAAAAACAAAACAAAAATCCATACGTGACGTATGGTTTTAATCCATGCGTGACGCATGGATTTTTTTGAAAAAAAAAATTCGTGCGCGACGTAGGGTTTTATTCCATGCGTGACGCACAAAAACTGGGCGGTAAATAGCAATTTGAGTGGACGTCAAATAGTAAGGGCCTAAAATTACTCCCTCCGTTTCAAAATAGATGTCATTTTAAACTCTCAATTTTGTTTCAAATTATTTGTCATTATAAGATTTCAAGACAATTAATACTATGAAAATCTTAAATTTGTGTATTGAAATTTGATATTGTTGATTTTCTCCAATCATACATTGGTTGTAAAAGGAGGTGAATGTTTATTTTGAGAAAAAATTAACTTTTTAAAACATAATTAATCATTTCTTTAATATGTGTGAAAAACTCTAAAGGTTTGAGATGGATTGCCAACTCTACGGGCCACCATGCACCTTTAACATAATTCACGCCATCCCTAATAATTGTTGGTAATAATAACAGGTTTATTCACCTGACTTAAGCCTTAATTACGCAGCTTTTTCATTAACATAAAACACAACACAATTAAGAGTCAAACTAATTTCTTGAATATATGTTTGAGTGATCCATAAACGTAAATTGTTACCTCTAAACTCAACTCCACACCGATCTAATTACATGTTACTTTGGGAGAAAAGTATAAAACATATACTTGTAAACTTAAACTGGAAATTAATTAAGCGGGGATGAATCAACACGTCTTAAACGACATGGAATGATGAAAGTCGTGATGATGAGCACTTGGTTCGCGCTCGATGGTCCATCGGAGATGGAGGAAATCGTCAACGGAGCAAGGCAAGCGAAGGGGGCCGACAGTATGGTATCCATATATCTCACGTGTCTTCTCCAACAAGCCTCTGAACAAAGAATGATACAAGTAGGATATTGGAATCACAAACCTCTGCAAATCGTCGTCGTCTACTCCTACGTTCACGACTAAAGATCCCTTCTTCACCTTCATCTTCTTCTCCTCCAACATCATCCCAATTGTAAGGTGATCGAGGGAGGAAGATAGTTGAATGCCCGGAATACTTGGAACTACAACGCATATATTGATAGATGGGCTTTATTTATATAGAGACACAATTATACGATTTAATTATGAATTGTTGTCAATTTAGGCGTGTTGGAAGAGTATAATGAGTATGATTTTCGATTTATTTTATTTGTCTAGATTACGTATATTCATCTCGATGGGTCTCTTTCTTTCCTTTTCTTCTTTTGCCCTTTTGATGTTGTCTAGAGTTAAATTACACCAAAATTACCTCTACTCATGCAATACTACAAATTTTTTATCCGTCTTTCCAGCCTTAGGGTATGTGTTAAGAATGTTATTTTCCAAAGTGTTTATATCCTACAAAATTTGATCACGTTATTCATACTCATTTTTGTATATGTGTGTTTTTAACATTCATATAAGATTAAGATTTTGTTAAAAGCAAGCTACATATAGTATAGTATTGTTCATACAAAGGTTATTTATTTACAATGACCTAATTAATTAGGTTATATTGGAATTTAACTCTCTTTTTTTAATTTCATTATGGTTGTGGATTTTTCATCGAAATAAAAATATGGTCCAATTTTTCTAAGAAAGGTTGTCCCGGAATTATCATTTTTTTGGCAAAGGGGGCAACATTTTTATACACGACCCATGGATTCACGGAAAGATTATGTTCCCCACCATCATTCTTCCATTTCTATTTTCTTTAATTTACTAGCAGGTTGCGTTGCACGGCCATTTTGAGATGATCTAACACTAATCACTTTTCTTCATAAAAGAAGAAAAAGAAATAGACCAGATTAAAAACAAAGTTAATTCCTGAAATTAAGAATAATTACCAAGCACGTTGAATGACAAACTAAACAGATGATCTAACAGTAAGCTCATTAGCTTTGTCACATACTTATCCAGGACACAAAACCATAACTCTACCTGCAATCTACAAGCAAAGCAAGAACCTCAAGAACTTCACAGAGTACCGCAGACTTAATATTATTAACTTTTTTTCCCCTTTTGCAACTTTTGCAATCAGGTTTTTGAACTTGTATTATACCTCTTATGACATTCTTTCCTGATGGAATAGTTCAGGAAAGCTTCTTGATCTCATTTCAATCAACCTTAACAATATAAACAAAACAAAAGATCAACACTATTTGCAAACTGTTTGCAGTATAATTTGATTAAAAATAAGTTTAGTTAACATATGACTGCTAATCTCTAAATAAAAGAGAATGTCCGGAAAGACTATATCGCAGCTTTCCTTAAGAGTGATCATGGTTTATCTCGGTACCTTTTTTGCTACAAGCAATGAAAAGAATAATGAATTCAGGCTACATCACAACCTTCAGCTTTTTACTATCTCAATATGTATTTACTGGATTGATGTTACAAAGGTCCATACTGTTTGTTACCTTCTTGAACCAATTTGGATTCCAAATCGATGTAAATTATAAGGCCATCTAAACCTCCATATCTTGCTGGTAGTGAAGCCACCAATGCAAGCTTCAGGCAGAACTACACATAGAAGCAAAAATAGATAACTATGTAGCCTTGTATTCAATATGAATGCATAATAAACATGGAAGTTCACAGAGATTGTGGCACATGTTGTCATGTTCAAGCATTCTGGTATCTATTAAGAGCTGAAGCAAATGACTTTCGTAAACCAGTTCCGACAACTTTCATTGTTAACTCTATCAACCCAATCCCTTGTGTGCTGACAATGACACTCCTTCAAATAATTGTTATCTATATATTATTCTTATAACAACTTTTCAGACAGATATAATGATTATATTGCCAACCTTTGCATCCTTTAATTCATATACAAATGTTTACAGTAACCATGTTATCACGAACCAAAAACCTCTGAATCTCCTCCATATTTTGGGTCATGCTAGAAGGTATATTATGTTTGAAAAATAGGCAATTGTTGTACACCAAAATCTTATTTTTAAGATTATCTTTATCAAAAAAAATTGAATCTTTTAGAAGCTATAAACCCTATCGCTTGCTCAAAGCCAAAAAGTAGTCCAACTGAATTTCTCAAAACGTTTTATAAAACTTCAGCCAATTGTACTTTACCTGAAATTCATTACCAACATGATTAAAAGTAGCAGTAGCAACACTCTCCTTACACTAACCTAAGCTTAATCACCAAAGGCATTGAGCCATATTATTCTATTCTTAATTAATTGGATATATTTTTTCTACATACACAATGGAGGCAACCAACGCTAAACAAACATTTGAAAATGAAACATATATGCATAACAGAAGAAATACAAAAAACAACAGTGAGTTTACAAAGAAGTTTTTAAGAAAAATAATTAGAACATCCAATGATTACACACACACACAAAAATCACATACCTATGTTTTTCCAATATCTGAAGGACCAACCAACTCTGTCACAACAACCAACTCTAAATGATTCTTCGTGTGCAGCCTCTCAATCCTGCAAAAATGGAACATGGGTTATGCTATGTGCTCAGTTTTTTTTTGTATGTATATAATCATCAAAGAAGAACCATGCTTGCCGCCATCAACTACGACCAGAAGGTAGGAAGCAGACATTGGTGGTCGAATTTGGGGTTCCTCTCCACACGATGCTCAAAGTTAGCGTTAGTACTCGGACTGAAAATGGATGAGGATACCAAAGCTAGATGAGGATTTTCTACTCTCTAACGTCCTAATTCAGCGATTTCCATTCCATCAATCGATTCCTGCAAGAATGAAAAGGGTAAGACGGAGCAAACCTGGGGGAAATACGGTTCCACGGATGGATCGAAAGTGAAAATATATCAGGAGGAGGAGACGGTAGGGGAATGCGAGAGAACACAAATTCTTTACACGCCCGAGGGAAGATCTGGGGGAAATTTGAGGAGTGAAGCAAAAACCGAGACTTCAATGCACCAGAAAGAGGAAGAGATAGGAAAATTCCAATCATCTGTACCAAGAATGCAGATGCTACTGGCTGTTGCAGAGAATTGCAATCACTCACCCATATCAAACCATTTGTACCAAGAATATAGGAAAATTACATCACTGTTAGTTCCTGTTAAATACTTTCATTTTGAACGATTGATCTAAGATAAAAGACTTGAAGATCTGTATATAAAAAGCTAATTAGGTGTAACATTAAGTGCTTAGCAAACAACATAAAACCAAATGAAATTATATTTAGAGGGAGGAAAGATTACGGTCTGTCTAATGTCTGTAGCTGTGGGCGAGTTAGGCAAGAGGCCACACATTACAGCTTCGGCTGTCTTTCTTTATTGTTGGAGGCCAGAATTTGCAGAGTTTGAGACACCCTTTCCACCGAAGAAGCTGACCCTAGATAGAAAAACCTGCATCATCAGTTCAATTAGAGTATTAGCTCAAATAACAATAAAAACAACAAGAAGTGAACCAAGCAGATAACCTTTTTATAGTTGCATACTACTAAAACAAACTCTTGAGAAGAAACAACAAACTTGGCACCGGTCATATCATAATTATTATATACAAAAGGGAAGAAATAGAGACGGCTGAAGTGTCTTCCAGTCTAGCTTATTGGCAAAGTATATTTCAATGACCCGGTAAAAATCCTGGCTGTTTGGTAAAGTGGCAAATTTGAATTCTTCACCGAGTTAGAAGATGTATTACCCAAAATGTTTTGTTGTACAGATATGTACTTAGAAGCATAGATATCACCTACAAAGACTCGAGACCCTACTGAAGAATTGGATAAAGATCCACAATCAAACAAATAATTGTCTGAAGCGACAACCTCCTTATGGCAGCAGCACGCTGAGAATACGATGCATAGGAAAAAGAAGGCAAACTTATATTCGCCAAATTCCATCTTTAGATCTTCTAAAGAAAATCCTTCATCCCTCTGTACATGTAAAAAATGTGTTATGGTCAGATTATAAGGAAATTCTTCATACCTCCATGATTATTGTCTAAAACTTAAAAAATGAGAAACATAAGAACATACAGTATATTCATCTAGACCACATTCATTTCTGAACTAATAATTCTTGATGTTAAGGCTATTCAAGATAGATTATGCTCAGAGGAAAAAGAAGGCAAACTTATATTCGCCAATTTTTTTTTAAACTTAAAAAATGAGAAGCATAGCTATTCAAGATAGATTATGCTCAATTGAGAAACATAAGAACAGACAATACATTCATTTCTAAAACTTAAAAAATGTGTTTTGATCACTAATGAAGACCAATGCCACAAAATGTCCAGCACAAATAAACATGTAAACGGCCTCTTTAAGCAAGCTGTGATAAAAAGGATTTCGCTCAATTGCAAATGAAATATAAAAAAAATTGGTTTGCCAACACAATGTGAAGATGAGCAAAGAAAAAGAATCTCTTCATCAAAATTATTGTATAACATAGCAAATAACAATTGCTTGTTTGGCAATAGTTATGCAAGAAGACAGACAATTACAATAAAGAGTAATAAGATCATTAGCTATCTACTTACCTTGTTTCCTTGAAATAAAATTCTTTCAGTTTTCTGCCTAACTCGATTTCTGTAGCTGCAGCACCAGGTACTATTCGAATCCCTTCACATTGAATGAATGTATGACACCAACATGGTTTGTGTAATATAGCTCATGCTGCAACTTTAGCATTACCAAATACGTAGTAGATGTCATCCACACCCATGTCCTTTGCTAAGTTCTTTATGTACAAAACATGAGCAGGGTTTCCAGCTGCATAGTTCTGCAGATGCATATTTTTTAAAAACAGAATATTAAGATCCAAGCGAAAATTATAAGAAGCAAAAATCAGAATCAATAATATATGAAAGCAAAACTGGAAAGCACATGTATATGGGATAATAAGCTTTGTAGGCGCAGGTCATAGGTAAATGAAATGAAAGGAGAATGCCCATACAAGCTTGAAACACAACAACTTTCCATGGAGCATAGATTCAAGCTTTCAAATTAAATTATACAAAACCCAATACTGAATTTAAGAATATAGCTTCAATGTTTCAAAGTGAAAACCGGAATACTTCTCATGAGGTACATATTTAAACTTCTAAAATATATAAACATTTTACTGAGCAACACTCCGGTGGATTGAAGTTGATAAAATTAGGTGCATTATACAAGCTTACCTCCTACAAACATAGCCATTGTTATGACCCCACAGGTGTTATTCCTTTGCTCTTGGTGGCTGCAGCTGCTGATGCGGGACTCGGGTTGGGTTGAATGGTGGGCCGCTGACTGATTACAACCGCATGTTGCTGCTTAGAGTTGACCTGAGCAAGAATAGACTTAATCTGACTTCCCGTTAGAGTAACCTCAGTCATTTCATCACATATATTCTAATCACACAAGTTTTAAAAACCAGACTCTAGCTGGCAACAATAATTTACTATGCTGCATACGAACTCCACATTATAGAACATGAGAATTTATATCTAGATGCATCCTTCAATTGCAAATTAATTTAGATTTCCCTCTAACAAATACAGAAACTAATTTACTATGCTTACAAATGTAAGTTATTGGCAAGTACTTCCTCAGTTGAAGCAATGAAGACATTTTAAATGTATTCCTAACATCTCAGTGCTTCTTAACAACACATTACCAAACAAAAAAAATTGAAACAACTTCCATCATCAAGCTCCAATCCATTCAATACGCAGAACAACAACCAAGAATCCTCTTTAAATTTGTAAGGCGAACATGAATCAAAACGCAACAGCAAAACTTTAGAGCTAAAAACCAAGACGTATGAGGTATTACCGATGAATTGATTGGGTTGGGAAAACGAAGAAGCTCGATGAGCCAAAGGAATCATTTTGCTTAGCATATGCTGAACCACACTCCTGCTTCCAGTCCCACCAGAAATGTCAATTGAAACACAACAAATCAACCCAACACAATATCAAAATCCCAAATCCTACACATAACAATGAATCAATAAAAATCCTCGTTGAGGCAATTCCTCGAACACATAGAGGGCAACTACAAACTTACAGTTTTTGGATGAATCAAACCGATGAATTGATTAAGCTGGGAAAACAAAGAAGCTCGTTGCCCCACCTGCCGAGAAGAAGAAGAAGTTGGAAGGCTAGGAAGCTCCATTGGAGCTCCGGAGAAGCTTCCCTCCTCCCTTATCGCCATTAATTCCTCTTTCTGAATTGAAAATGGAAACGTTAGGGTTTTGGGGCTGCCTACGCGTTCATCGTCTTCGTCTGATTCTCACACCTCTCACTCAAAATCGCCGCCACCTCCTCCCAATCACTACCCCTCAGATTTCTCATATTCAGTTGCGTAAACTTCTCCGTATAAGCTTCCAGCAAACACTCGATCGCTGAATTGCTCCATTCCTCCATGTCCTTCCTGTTATCCGCGCCGCTTCCGGATCCGAACACGAATTGTTTTACTCGTCGTGATCCTTCCGCTTCTTGTTCGGAAATGGAGTCGGATCGAGACTGGATCTGGCTGATGTGACTGGTTGAGGAGATTTTGGGAGGTAAGTATGGTGAGGGAAGGAGGAGAGGTGGAAGAGGCTGGAACATGAAAGAGGGAAATTGAAAGATATAAACACGGGAAGACGGAAAGAGCCCATAAATCATGAATCTGAAGAGGGAAAGGGAAAAGAGCGTAATCAAAACACTGGCCTTCAATGATACAGGATTCAATTCTGCATCTAACTCAATTAATTTCTAACTCTATAGGATCATTTTATATGTTTTATGATTATTGTATTGATCCATTTGTAAGTGGGGTTAATGAGAAGAAGACAAATTTGTGGGTGCTTCTTTAACTTGTTCATGTTATTTACATCTTTCTCTGTATATTTATATATACATGAGTTTCGTATGGCTTTTAATTTTAAATCGATCTACGATTGGATGTACAATAATACAATAATAATATGTGTACATCCAATCGAAAATGTAAAATGGAATACCTTTATTATATACTCCTTTCATCCCTAAATGTTTGTCCCGTTTTCTTTTCGAACGTCCCTAAAATGAGTCTCATTTCTATTTTTATCCATTAATGTTTTCCCATAATATCTTTATTTATTTTATTTTATTCATATCTAATAACACTTTTTAGGAGTAAAGTTGTTTTTATATTGTAATAAGTTTTTTATTTGTTGAATTTTATGATTTTTTGTGTCATTATTTACACTTTTATCTTGATTAGTGTTGTTTTAACTTTTATACACTATAAAATGGGACAATCTTTAGGGGATGGGGGAGTACTCCTCCGTATGATCCAAATCTAAAACATCAATCACATGTAAATACGAAGGAACGAATTGTGTACTTGTAACTAGAACATCAAACTAAACTTGTACTTGATCCGTATCATTCAATTAATATTAAATTGGATGTCCAATTATAGGGTTCAACATTTTTCTAATGAAGATCTACTTTTTTCGGATCTCCTTAGGTGATGGGAGGCCATATATATACTACCTTTGGTGTTTCTTATGGAGTATGTATGGGAGATACTGGATTGCTACGTCACAATATCATATCTTATATTTTTAATTCAAGTTTGACCACTTCGTTATCCAATATCTATTATTGTATGCATGCATTTTTATATATATTCCCGACTTCTAACAAATATACGTACTGTACTAAAAAACAAGCTAGTAAGATGTAAGATTCATCCTCACTCACTATTAGTAACGTCCCAAATGTACGTACTTTGATACAGATCGACACTGAATATTATTGTGTTACTGGCCGGCTACCCAACTAATTAACCTGTTTTTTCGTTCTCTTTAGGCAATTGTTTTACTCCGACAGTGTGCTCTTTGTCTCATGACTTCATAATTTTGTTTTCGTTTTCCCAACAAAAGATAATATCATTGAGACTAGTAATAATAAAAAAAAGGTACTACAAACTATCCAGTTTACAATGCATATTATCAAATCTATGCATGTTTGTTATTCTTGTTTCTTAAACAGAATGAGAAAACGAGTCCATATTAATTAATTGAACTCCTGATTTTGTTTTCTTTGGCTTGTTTATTGTTTCAAAAAGAGAGAGCAAAAGCTCTCGAACTTCATTAGAAAACACGGACTACAAAGCCAAAAGGCGAGACGTAGTCTTGCCCCTAGCATCATCCTCCAACAAACAAGACACCAAGCGGAAAAGAAAAAGCAAAAGTAGCGAGAAAGTCGGCGACCTTGTTCGCTTCCCGGAACACATGACGGAATTGAATCTCTCAATCCCTACGCAAGAAGCCCTTCGCCTTAGCGATGAGGCTAAAAAGAGGGTGACAACAATCCACAGGTTTGCCGAGTAACAAAACCGCCAAATCTAAAGTTGGCGACCTTGTTGTGTTTTGTTTCTTATTTGAAGCTGAAATAGTCTGTTTGAAGAAGGTATAAATAAGCTAGCTTATTGTTTCAAAAAGCTTGAAATCCTAGTTTATTGTTTTAATAAATGAATCCGGATCAGGTGAGAATAATTATTATTGTGCGAATATGCGAATAAATGCACATTTAGGCCATTGACATGCACTTTCTTCAGTAATGACATGCACATTTAGGCCATTGACATGCACTCTGTCAGATTTGCATGTCATTGATAATATGTGAAAAGTACATGCACACACCCCGAAAGTGCATGTCAATGGCAAATTATCAATGACATGCAAATCTGACAGAGTGCATGTGATAAACTTTAGAGAGAGTAGAGATTTTGTGGAAAATACTTCCTTGCTCTTTTCATTGATTAGGTCATGTATATATACTTTACAGAGATTCTATCTATAAGGAAAAGATTGCTCCTTGGAGCCTAAGATACAATATATGCTAGAATAAAGATATTCCTAAAATATCTTCAATACTCCCCCTCAAGTTGGAGCATGAGGATCAAGAATGCCCAACTTGCCCAATAGAAGCTGAAATTGCACCTTGCCAAGAGCCTTTGTAAACAAATCAACTGAATCTTTTCCTTAATAAATTAGCTTTTTTTTTCCAAATCTAAGGCAAAACCTACTTGTGCCGAACAGGACCAAGCTAGTTTTGAGGATTTCAATCATGTCTGTATTGAGGCTTTTGAAGATTCCTTACCCGAGCAACGTCATACTAGTCTAAACTCTTGAAGATCTCTTATTACGATGGGACAATGTCATAATAGTCTAGTCTTCACTTTTTTGACATTTTATCGTTTAGGCTTTTACTCTATTAATGGTTTACATTCAGTAGCACTCAGATCTTAGCTGATAATTGGACTGTCAATTTATCAACCTCTCGATTCGCCCAAAATAACAATGTTGGATTAATCGAATTGTTACCGTGTTTCGAAAAAAATGTGTAATATGACATTTAGTGTTTAAGAAGATAAATAGTAATTCTTGACGAGTGATGAAAATACTTTTTGTATCTAGTAGTATTGTGTTAAATTTATCATTTTCAATGCTATTTCATCAAGTGTCTCCACAGTGGTACCTCCATATCAAATAAGGTAGACTCAATAATATGGATAGGTCAAGCACATCAATATGATCTCGTAATGGTATTCTAGTGCGCGCAAGCTTGAATTCCACACACACACATATATATATATGAAATAAGAACCATATGAATGTGTGATTATTAATCTAGCCAAGACTCTATCGACGTGATCAAATGTCGCATTATGGTCCATACTCTATACGTACAACTTGTTCCACTACAATATTTCTCAAATTACTACTATAAAAATGGGAGGACTCTTATCTACAGTAAGATCACTCCGTTACTTAACTCTGTTAGCTTTGTAATTCACTGAGTTGTCTTTCTCCACGTGTGATCAAACCCTACTACCAAACCTCCTCCTTGTTACATGCTTCCTCAACAACTCATACAAATCTATCTATCTACACTAGACTTTTTCTTATTACCTACACTATATTTTAATATGTATTTAATTATTGGACATGATCTTTAAACAAAAATTACGGAATAGATCATTTTTTCATCTTCCACTACAAAAATTACTTCTAAGGCATTATCATTTTTTCATTTTAATTTCCATTTCTTATAAATATATATTCTACCATTTTGTTATTTTTTAAATAATAATTTACCTTTGTTTTTCTTAAAATATATGAACTAGCTTAGTTCTCGCGCAACGCGCGCATTTTAAATAACATTTATAATATATGAAAGATCTAAAAAATATTGAAAAATAATCTAACTTATTACTTAAAATTTAATACATATTTCTAAATCAGAAAGATAAAATTCTCATTGTGAATCAAGTTTTCAGTTTTGTATTATTATTAGAAAAATAAAAAGTAATTGAAAAATGAAAAAGTTTAAATATATCTATTTCTATTTAAATGTATTCCATAAGGAATAGTAACTCTAATGTAAAGATACACTTCTAGCCTTTAAATAAAAAACTTAACCCATCCATCATCAATTATATACTAGATTTTGATAACTGTGCTTTGCGTGAGTTTGTAGCGTATTAAAAAGTAATATTTAGATATATAGATATATGTAATACTCTTCGGTTTTTCAAGTCTTATATTATAATATTTATATACGGTATTTATGTTTGACTTTATTTTCATTGAGAGGATGTCAATCTGACTCCATATTTTTTATAATATAGTTGGCAAGTAAGTAGGTAATTAAATAGTGTCATTAAAGTTGTTACATGTATTTGTTCCTTTTGATTTGATATGGTTGCCGGGTAATTTTTATGTATTATAATTAAATATGTTAATCATGTCAGTTAAATTGTGTTTGGATTGATAATGGATTGGATCAATTAAAATTATTGGTCAAGACTGGTTGGTCTATACGTGTGCAGTTGAGTCAGTTTATTAATTAAATGTATTAAATAGTTTAATTTTTTTATAAATGATATCAGATTTAGATTTATTGTGTTCGACTTAGGTTTCAATTTGACGCGATCATGTTATTTTTACTCGGACTGTAAGGTTTTGATTACGAGCATAATCATTTAGAGAGAATAAAATTAGCAAAAATAGTTAAATTAATTTTTTGACACCACATTAATTGGTTTAACATTGTTGAGGTACCAATTACATATATATAGATAGATTAATACGGGCTAGATATATATATTCATTAATACGAGCTAGCTATAAATATATTCATTAATACGAGCTAGCTATATATATCTCTATCTATATCTATATAATAATCCATGAGTTTGAAGAAGTAATGTTAAATTGTAACGGGCTCAAAAATTGAATTACGGGGCCTGATAGTGTTAATGGGCTCAAAAATTAGATTGTTTCTGCATTTCTTCTGTGCGCTTCTTCTTTCCCATTTTTTTTAGGTCCGGCAATTGACGATGCATATATCTGCCCTCTTCAAGTTTCCCACACCGCCTCTCTTGCCATTATTCCAGCGGTTTAATGGCTTATTAGCTCCTTGCTCTTGCGTTTATCCTTTCATATCCCCACCTATTTATCTCTTGTCGTTAACATGCTTGCTTTGGATTTCATTCTGCATAAATACCTATGTCACCACTATCCTCTTCGTCTTTCCGTTGTTTTTATCCCACATTTGCCAGTTGCGCCCATTGCCATTCTTCCCCCGCGCTCCAATGGTGTCCAATTCTTCCCTCCAGGTCTCTGTTGCCGGCAACGCGCTTCGAAGTAGCAAGGGAAAAAGGGCCAGAGCAAATTCGTCTTCCACTTCGCACCGTGCCATTGATGCTTCTTCCGATGTTTTGTTCTCTAGTTTGGATGTGAACTCAGTTCAAATAGTGGTTGCAATAGTTGGTCGTCGTTGGCTGAAATTAGTATCGGGCCCGTTATTAAAGTCTCGGGCTTTTGGGCTTCATATCTTTTGAACCCTAATTTTTTTATTGAACTTGGCAGGCTTTTTTTATCGTGAGTTTATGGAGAAGGGCGCTTGAGTTTCTCTGCTGGCATTCGCAATTTCAGATTCTAAAGTAATACTTCCTTGAATGCCTAACCCTATATTGTTTACCCTTTCACTGTGATCTCACCCATTATCGATTCGGATTATAAGAAGCAAATGAGAAGCGACCATGGCGGCCAACACAGTGAAGAGGACAGTGACTATGACCCAGGACGGCCGTCTCTCCAAGGAAAACCTAAACAATTTCCGCCTCCACCCTCGAAACTTGATTACCGCCACAGATTTCTCTGCCGCCTCCTGATTTGCCTTCGCCTTCATCGCATCAGGCGGTGCTGTACCGGTCGAGATTCGACGGTAACTTCATAATCAGAATATCTCTTTCATAGTTTCGTCTATATATCTCTGCCCACGTATATGATTTAATCGGTGGTTCCATATGTACATGATGAGGATGAATTTGTGTTTACGGTACAGTGAAGTTTGATTTTTTAACTGATTGTAATTTAAACAATGTGCAAAGATGGAAATCCTGCTACTTTTTTGTAATTCTTTTAAGAATTTGATTTTTCGGTTTTCATTGATCCGCGTGAAGATGGCAAGGAAGATTTGGTTTCAGTTTAAAGACTAAATGTCAATGTGTACTATTCAGGTAAGCCACATTGGTTATAGTTATAATACATTTCATATTTCTAATGATGAATTTAATTGATTGTTATTTCATTAATTTTGCATGAGTATTTGATTACGTATGTTGATGGATCATGTTAAATCAGTTGCAGGCCTATTTAACAAGTCATAGGTCAAACTATCCTCAAAGTGAAGGGGACACAACAAGAGGAGAAACAAAGAACTTAAGAACCATAATCTAGGTTCATGTTTGGAGGTCGGTTTAAGTTTAGATGTTTTTTATTTTCATTTTAAATATGTCTTACTCTTAATTATCAGCCATGTCTACTATCATGGGTGCTAAGCACTTAGCTATCTCTTTGGATGTCACTTTAGCATATGACCCCCATGTGTTAGATTGTTAGAAGTTCAATTAAAGACTTTTTTCCAACAGTTGTAGCCTTCTCAAGTATTATGGGCTATGTTGTATCGATTTCGATATGGTGTAACTATGAACTTTGTGTAAGATGGCCACTTTTTGATTTGTAGAAAACATAATTTACTTCCTAACTCTAAAGATCATGTTGGATGGAAGGTCCTTGGTTAATTCTTTGGTTACAGCTTTCATAGCTATACATCGGAATCATGCAACAAAATTGTAGTGGTTAATGCTCTCAAACCTTTTTTTGATCTAAAATGCAGTTATATGAGAGTTCCTCCACTTTTACAGTGTTCAGCCACCTTATGTGAAGGCTATGTTGGTTCTTATCTTACTGAATTATGTAAAAAAACAGCATCCATCCTATAAGGGAACTTCTTGATGATGAGAAGAATGGAAATATACCTCATGTAAGCTATATTCGTATTCTATATTCACAACTTCAGTTGTCAAGATCAAAATACGCCAATTCAAAATAATTGGCATACATATAAAGATTAATCTTCCTCATGGATATAGCTATGCTTTGTAATTAACATTTACTCAGATCTTACAGGTTTTGGAAGGAAGGAGCGTGCATGACGAACGTCCCATTTAAGTCCTAAATACTTAACATTGTTAAATTGACAAGGTTTAAATTACTATACTAGCATGGGTTTCCGTACCATGTACCGGGTCGCATGTAATAAATATTTTATACTATTAATTAATTTATAGATTATAGTTTATACTTTATGATTTATAATTTATAGATTATAGTTTATAGTTTACAATTTATGTACGTTTTATAGTTTAAGTTCATTAATAACTCAACTTAATTAGATTGATAACATAATAATAGATAAAAATACATATTTATAGATATATAAGATATAGATATAATATGATAAAAGATAAAAATCTATATTTTGTTTTGTTATATAACCAATTAGATATCTTTTTTATTTTTCTACTTATTTTATTCAAAGATATATATCAAAATATAAAGTCGGATGACGTGGAGGATGACATGGTGGATGATGTAACATAGCTTAGATGTCGACACATAGGCGAATTGAATATAAGGATGACATGTGGCAAAACAACGTTCTGTTTTTAGTATATGTATAGATGGAAATAAATTGTTTGTTCTTAATAGTTATTTGTTGTTTTCTTTGTCCGAAGAGGTGTCCGATTAGAAGGTATTGCAACAGAAATAAAATGATACTATGAAGTATATATAATTTAAGAAAAGTCTACTAATGGATAACTGCTCTCTTTATGCTCTTCTTGCACAATAATCTAGCAAGCAACATCCTTGGGAGATATGTACAAAAGAATGCAAGTACAAGACAAGCTTACGTCAATATATAGCAAGATATAAACTGATCTTGCAAGTGTTAACGGTCAATTCACCAAGTAGAAAAGGAAAAACATATGCTTTAGAGACTTTAACAAGCTTAAGGGAACAATTGAATCAACAACTTACTATATTTAAGGCAATTCAGTGTTCTTGATTTTTTTTTCCTTGAGGGATTCAGTGTTCCTCAATCTGTCAAGAGAGAACATTGATTTGGTACAAAGGCTAATTTGAACAACATAATTTAGTTTTATACAATAAAAAAGTTAAAATGTTGCACGATTATTTTCTAATAACAATAAAACATGTGCTGGTTGATATTGAAATATCTTAGTATCCTTAGTCAATTGCACTGGTTCTAATGGACGACTCCATCATGTTAGTTGTGAAGAGAATAGATAAAAAGCTCGGTGAGTTCTTGATCATGATCATCATTTGGTTACAGATTATCATCATTCGAGCGATATGCAAGAAAGCTTTCAATTGTTGCACATTTGGCTAATCTGGTATTGTATTAGTGTAAGTTAGTGATTGAGATTGAAGTTAGCCATTTGTGTTCATTATGGAGCTTCAAGGTTTGATTTTGCTATATTGCGTAATGTTGATTTTTACGTACCAAAGCTCTGAATTAATGTGTACTATTACTAATGTATGTATATTTTCCAAATAATGCAATGAAGAAATTCCTTTTGCTTCACATTCCAATTTATGTACAGTCTTAAAGTTATTTATTTCTAATTTATTGCTCATTTTCAAAAAAAAATTAAATAAGGTTTCTTGACGAAAAAAGGTTTGCGCTGTTATATATTTGATTGATTGATGTTATTCATAATTGATTTGTTATACCTTCAATGTTTTAAATCCAAAAAAAATTTCTTTCGCATTTATTTTTTGACCATTAAATTCCAAGGTAGAGCATCTATCTATGTATAATAAAAAAATTGATCACTTGAGAAAGTAATATCAATTGGTATCTGGCCGAAACCGAACCAATCATTAAACAATGGGTCTTATTGAGCTTGATTTGCATTAAGACTTAATTAAGACTAACTTATCCATTTTGTCCTCTAATTAATTCTAAATTTGTTCAAGTCTTTTTATTATTAATTAATTATCTTATTCTAATATTTATTAATTCTAATTCCTACCATCTTATTTTAATTTTACTAAACCGCATACGAACTTCATGATTGCCCCGTTCTCTATAATCTTATTTGTAGTAAAGTGAAAGTTTAATAAATTGATATTTTGCATGCATATGATTTTTTATGATGATAAGTAAATTCAAACCGTAATTGGATTTTTTAATAACAACTAATGCAAATTGACTATTATGTAGATAATGACTTTATAATAACGCTAATTAGTAATAAACATTGCATATTACTAATATCTTATATTAAAATATAAAGATTAGTCTGTTATAATTTATATATTTAGTTAATATAATAAGATCTATTTTTTATTACATAATTATCATAAAAATGATATCTAAGTATGAAAATTTCGACAAAAGTAAAGTGTGTTAGACCCGCGCAAAGCGCGGGTTTCCGAATCTAGTAAACCAAAAAATGTAACTAGGTAGCTAGGAGCAGGGACAGACTAGTGAGAATTATCGGATCGAGCACAAGTCATTATTAAAAGAACACGAATTCCGCCGGGTAACCCCCAACTTGTAAAAATTCTGCTAAATGTCCTGAGGTTTGATATATTTCGCGTGGACGCGTGGTAATTTTGAATTTTCTAAACTTTTCGCCAATTACCCATTACGTCTCCAACGTGAAGGCGTTAAAAAATTAAAAACGGTAAAAAATTTAGATTTTTCTTTATGAATGCTATTTCAATGCCTTCGAGACTCTAAAAATGCCAACTTTTTTAGAAAATATGTATATATAATACATTGGTTCTTGCAAAAAAGACAATAAAAATATATTAGTATTATTACTGGATGTAGTATTTATTTTTCAAAAATATTCATCAATGAAATTCACAAATAAATGTCTGCAAAAATTTAAGTGACACATAAATTTTACGTACGTCCTTTAGTAGTCTATCTAGAAATAGAATTCAATTATCCGAAAAATAGTTAATTACCTAGTGGATAAATACCCTCATAAAGTGTATTATGTTTGATTAAGTGTATTTTATAGTGAAGGGTTTACCTTTTTTTTAAAGGGTTAAGATTTATAATAAAAAAATAATCAATCAATAGAAATGAAAACCAACAGAAATAAAAGGATAAATAATATGTAAATCACTCCCGAATTATCCCTTCCAATTAAGATCAATTCAAATCGTCTTATTTCTTCTCTGTTTTGGCTTTGTTCAAACAAAAGATTTACCTTTATTATAAAGAGAATGACTTTTGTCACTTTTCCACCATACTCGGTATAAGTTAAGATAATTTACAAAAGTAAATCCCCAGAGAGGTATAAAAAGGTGATCCCTTTATCCATTGCATTTATCCATTGCATTTATCCAGTACATTTTGTTTAGTACATTTTGTTTAAAGTAGTAAGTCTCGTAATATATGTCTTATTTTATTTCGACATATGTTTTATATTATTAATATCTATAATTATGTTAAAAAATGTATAAACTTTTAATATTATTAAAGTTATTATTCGAACGAATCAAATAAAATCTCACACAATTCTATTTTTTATATATCGGAAAAAGACTATAAAATTCTGTCGATTTGTAATTAGTGTAAAAAAACGTGGGACTTAGGAGGGAGGGAGTGAACAATCTTATCTTATCTTATCTATATAAAAGATGGCTGACCATTACCCGAATTGAATGAAATTGGTACCGAATAATGATTGACGCAAAATTAATGTATTTGGTATTGCCCACTTCCTAACAATAAATGGTTTATAATGAAAGAAATCTATTAATGGACTTTGTTTATGTCTTGATTTGGGCCATATTAATGAGCTTTGATTTCTATTCTAGGTTCTAACAAACCGCTCTTCTCGGTAGCGCTTTGTCATAGTAAAGTTGGAGCATATTTCAGCATCCACATCCAATTAAAAATAGGTGATCTCATAATTTGATGTAAATAGCGTGATTTTTTTTCTCATAAGGCTGTGAAAACTGCACGTAAGTTCACCTTTTTAAAAATAAAAAAACGAGTGCGATTAGCATCACCTTTTTTAAACCTGTTTTAATTATATTCTCTTAATAACAAATTATGTTATTAGGTCACTTTTGTTGATGAAAATAATCAAGAGGCATTGAGATTAAGTAAAATCTCATCTCATCTTATATATATAAAAGCTATAAAAAATACTTATAATTACAATATTAACAAATTTGATAACAATAACAAATTTGATAACAATAACAAATATATTAAAAAATAATACGTAACAACATTAATTATAAATGAAAATCTGTAATTTTCTCGCACGGAGCGCGAAACACGTATCTAGTAAGCATGAAAGGTTAAGGGGAATATGTTGATCTTAAATGATTATAGTAGGATGGGTGATCATCCTCGTCACACATGCACCAATTCCCACATAGTATTAGTACGTACTCCATATGGATGGATGACATACGGTACATGCAGTTTTAACTCTAAAAATGTCATAAACGTGAGTAGAAAATATAAATACCTTATCCAAATATAGTATTGATTACATTTTTACACATCAGTCCCGTTACCTACCTAGCTAGCTAGCGATAATTGAATCACTGGTTAGGCATAAAATAATATTTTGTCACCTTTAGTTCTTCGAAATAATATTTTTGTCATCAAAAATAATAAACTTGCCCCAATGTTCATTTTTTGCAACAAAAAAATATTTTTGTCATTGATATACTCTTTCAATGACGAAGTATATTTTCGTCGCCCAATATTGAGTTTTTATGACGAAAAAAAAATTGTCGCCCTTAATAAAAAAAATCGTCACACAACCCCATTTTTGTTGTAGTGGCATGACATTGACAACAAGTGAAGATGAGTTTTTAGTAAATCATACACGTACATTTTGAATCGAAAGAAAAAGAAGGAATTAGTGTGGTAGCTTTAGAAAAGTACATTAAAATAAGTCAGTTATTTTATACTCCCTCCGTCCCCTTTTGATCTTCCCATTTCAAATGGGCACATTTGCCGATGCACGTTTTGTTTCGCTTATATCTCTAAATATACGATGTTAAAAAAAAAAATTATATTGTCAAAGTACTCATTGAGGCGAATCAAATGAGATCTCGCATGCCTATATTTATTTCTATATGTTGGAAGAAAACGAGAAAATTCTCTCGATTTGTAAATAGTGTCGAAAAAATAAATGAGACTTTTATTAAGGTACACACGAGTACTCCACTAGTCGAAAGGTAGAATGCATTATTGTTGGGTGTGTAATGGTTGAGTGCGAGTTAGACATGGGCTGGCCAAATGGGGTCCTTTTAATAATGTATTTAAGCGGCCACGTGGTGAAAACTTACTGGTGTAGATTCCAGAATAAGATTAGTCAATCAACCCAAAAAAACGAATACGATTAAGTCAGTGGAACCTCTATTATACTCAGAATCAGCTGTACGGATGACCGTGCATCTCCCTAGCTAGCCCGTATCTGGCACGAAATCCCAAATCCCACCGCTTGTTCTCAAGAAACTCTCGGTCTGTAAAGTAATTTTAACTAGTTATCTAATTAGTTATAAATTCATTTAAATATGATTTAATAGACTAATTTTAATTAGTTACTAAACTAGTTTAAATGATAAACTAGAAAAAATAAGGGGTCAAATTAATTTCTAGTAATTACCTATAATTACTTGACAAAAATAACCCTAGTTTCTACAACAATTTATATAACTAGTTAATAAATTACACACAACAGTTGTGGTAACTAATCACTAGTTAAAGCATTTCAAACGTTGTTTAATATTTTTTAGTAAAATAAACTCCTTTTACAAGTAGTTGAGCAACTTAAACTTAAACTATAACTCAAACTAGTTTACTAACTAGTTTAGCAAACACAACCTTAGTAACGATTACTCGGTAAACTAGTGTAGGCCCCGTAAATATCACGGGGTTATTATCGTATGTCAATCAAAACTCAATTAAATAGTCTTATTTAAGCATAAAATAATGATCATGCTATCAACAAAATAATACTGTAAACATAACAGTTCTACATCATACTCTCTGAAGTAAATGAATACCTAAATAAGAAACTACCCCTACAAGTAAATGGATAAACTCATTAAAAAAATCATTAAAATGACAACACCTAATCACTAAAATGTGATAACACTTATTTATATATAATAAGAGGTTAATTTTAGAAATGACCAAACCTTATTTTATGTTCCTTATTGTATGCTCCTCTTAATCATGGTTTATAAATAACAAAAACTTTTGAGTATATGAGTTGGTTTGCATATTTGTAAGAGACTATGGAGGAGGAGGAAGAATGAGTTATTTATTTAAAAATTTGATTAATTAAATTTTTTTTTAAAGATGATATAGCGCTGAGGTGACATACTTTTTTGTGAAGACTTAGACTTCTCCCTTATATTGTATTTAGGTGGATATTATGTTTTATTACTGGTATTACAAAAACAACCCTTTTAAAATTTATTTCTTTATTTCAAGAGAAAACTATAAATTTTAGATGTCAGGTTTTTCTAATAAAAACAAGTTAGTTTAAAATTTTCAAGAGGTCAATATGACATACTTCTCGTTTATTTTTATGTGTGTGAACGCGTGTTTTTTATGTAACTATTGTGTATAGTACCGAGTAGTTAATAAAGAATACGTTAATTGTAAGTGTTTTAAAAGTATTTAAATAGTTGTTAATAAAGGATATGTTATTTGTAAGTGTTTTAAAAGTATTTGCTCAAGGTGGTCTGGAATTCATTTAGATGTTAAATTGTTGTCTCGGCTTACAGCCTCTAGGCCATTCAAAATAGTCTAAGACATTTATCATGTTGTGAAAACGATAGAACTTTAAAAATGACGTACGTAGATATAGTTTAAATGTTGTATAAATAAGGCCCATAATGAATTATAGTATATATCTCATTCTTTTTAGTCCTTTTATATATATAGATTTAGGTTTCGGTGTAACAGCCTTTTACGGTGTAACAAACTCTAATGGTGTAACGGTGTAACGAGTATTTACCATTAATGATATTCAGGTTTGTTAGGGTTGATATTCAACTTAATTTACCTATATTAATATAGGGTAGATATCAACTAAATAAACATGAACAGATAGCGTAAAAAATTGAATAGAGGCACAAGAATATGAGAATACGATTCGTGCATATATAACATAAATCTATATAAAGTTGAATATCAACCTTAACAAACTTGAATATCATTGAGGGTACGTAAATACTCGTTACACCATAATACTCGTTACACTGAGTTCTGGTGTAACAACCTCTTACGGTGTAACGGTGTAACGAGTATTCACCCTCAATTGTATTCGGGTTTGTTAAGGTTGATATTCAACTTAATTTACCTATATTAATATAGGGTTGATATTCAACTAAATAAACATGGACAATTAGTCGTAAAAGATTGAATAGAGGCACAAACATATGAGAATGCGATTAGTGCATATATAACATAGATCTACATAAAGTTGAATATCAATCTTAACAAACCCGAATACCAGTGAGGGTAAATACTCGTTACACCGTTACACCACAATACTCGTTACACCGGAACTCACCTCTCTCTATATATATATACTCCGTAGTATATATCTCATTTTGATACAACTTTGTAGAAAATCAAGAATAACTAAATAAATAATATATTAACATTTTAATCAATTTAAATTTCATCGAGACTTTCATCTACCATTTAGGCTACCTACAATAAAAATGTATATATTATTTTAATAATTGATTGCATAGCCAAAATTATTTATAACTCCGGTCAGAATGTTTTGAGTGTACTAAACATATGAAAATCATGATATGATATTTGTTAGAAAGGAGTCCTTGTTTTTATTTTTAATTAGTAATGGATCAATGATCAAACCTTTCTTTGAAGAAATGTTCAATATATTATATATACATTAGAATATAGGGAGTATAATGTATGGCCTTACAGAAAAGCAAGAGAGAATTATAAACAATTTTGCCTCCTAAGTCCTTTGGTAATTGAAGTACTATAATGGACATATTAGAGAAAGCATAATACATATTATAAAATCATCAAATCCAGCTAACAAACTATATACAAATCCACCACTTTCGTCATTTTTCTTGTACAGTACGTATTTTAAACAAATTTGTCCGTATTTCTATTTCGATCAACATATATCCTTAGTGTTAAGAGGTTAACTATAAGCTTCGCTAGCTTCATTAGTTTAAATTTGTTTATTACATTTGCTTGGTTGACATTTGCTTCGTTGGATTAATATAGTCGCTTCCAATATACCATATTTATTTGCTTAAAAAAAAGTATGTCATGGTCCTCCGAAAGAGAATTAAAGGCAAAAAAACAAAGTCAAAACCTAAATCAAATCCAAAATCTCAAACAATAGCGCTATCACTGTTTGTATTAATCTTAGCCATCGATAATGCATCAACCAATATGTGGACTATGTTCTCCAATCACGGAGTAGAACATATGACGCTCGAATTTGGCATTGACTTAATACAATCAAAAGAGAAAATAAGTGGGGAAGGTATAAGGAATTGGTCGAATTAATGATTACACGATCGTTGATATGATGAGTTTTGATTATGACAAACATCTACTAATGATTTACTTGAGTGTATAGGAATGTTACTAGTGATTACAGGATGCAGAGAAATGCTTGCTGGATTTCATGAGATGTAAGGTTACGTCGAATGGAAGACAGCTATGCAGAATAGGTCCATCCGAGGAAGAATATTGATCGAGATATTTTGGAGGACCTTGGAGAAATAAGGAAGAGTTGACTCTCAAATAAGGAAAGAAGATTTCTCAAATAAGGAAAGAGACAACTCGGTGGAGACTTGGTCTTGAGACGCGCACCCGTATGATTCATTGAAGAAATAAGGAAATAATATCTATAAGGAATATTTCCTTATAGATAATATTTCCTTATACATAAACAAGCACCGTGCCTATTGAAGACCTAGGTTGAAAGACTTGAAGATCAAGTTGGAAGAGTACACGGAAGGAAAGTATGGAAATTATATCTAAGAAAGAGAATTCCTTAAAGATAGAATTTACCATATATTTGATGAAGATTTATGGAAAGTCGGATTTGAAGTCTTGGAGAAAAAGATAGAAGATTATTTGGAAATAACGAATGATATTTTATTTAAGGAAGAGATTTTCATAAATAAAATATATCATATCTTTGGTTAAGTTTTATGGCAATTCAGATTGAAGACTTGGAGCACAAGAAGACGTCTAGTTAGGATTATTTAGTTTGCTATATATTGTGAGGGATTCATGTAGTTTAGCAAGTCTTTGAGAGCCGAAAAGAACTAGAGCGTTGAGAGTTGTAAAGAGAGAGACTACGAGTGCTAGAAATTGAGTTCAAGTAGAAGAGAGATCCGAGATCTAGATGAAAAACTTAGAAGAGTGATCCAAGTTCTTATTGTAACAAGAAATCAATAACACAAGTAGACGATTCAAACTCCTTCTAGTGAGAAGCTAGAAGGGAGTGATTTTGCCCTGAAATACTTATTGGTATTAAGGGTTTCCACTATATATCCTCGTGTTCAGGTTTGATCTTTCCTTTGTTGTTTTTAATTCCGCTGCATTACGTTCTAGGGAACAAAGCTTTGTTCTTTGGTATTTTTAAGTTAACCAATCCAACAACGATCTAATCAATTAGATATGTTGATAGTTGATACTTTGAACTTAGAGTGATTGCCTATTTTAAGATTGTGACTCCCACTTTGTATTATCAAGATATAGTCGTATCGCCAAACTCATCTATAAAATATACTTTATATTTAAAGAAAAATGAGCTTTATATTGTTATTATCTACTACTCCGAACTAAGCAATAAGAAGGAAAAAAAAAATGATCGATGGAAAGCTTTAAACATGACCGAAGAATTTTGGGATAGTGGGCCTTATATTAGTTTTGGACCATTGCGTCCATCATGATGAAAATATCCGAACTATTAGTGTTCAATGCCTCATATGAGATTGAATAAACGGTTTCTGCCGTATAATACTAAATTTTAATAAAGTACCCCGACTAAGTTCTCTTCTCTTTCGTTCATCCTGTCGCTCATTCATTCGCTTCTTTGCTCTTCCGGAAAAAAAAATCGCTTCTTCCGATCTCCATCCCCGTCACTACACCATCTCGATCTGACCATGGGAGACAATCGTGAAGTATTTAACATCCGGTCAAACTGGAGGAGAAGAAGCAAAGACGATGATCGAGAGTGGTGGTAAAAAAAACATCTCTGCGGATGATGAAGAACGCTGCTTGAAACATCCGCTCTAGCAAGCCCGGCAATGGCCGGTGTATTCTCCCTCTCAGATGATAGTATCCATTTATCCACACCTATTATTAGCACTTAGCAGGTTAGACCACTTGCATTTATTTCAAGTCTAAATCATCTTCACGGATGATCTTGAACAAATTTTTCATAGGAAAGATTCTAGAGTTTCTATCAATAAGAATCTTCTGGAGATTGACTCTATCATTTTGGCAACAACACTCATTCCATTTCAAAAGGAATTCACGAAGATCTTCAATCTGAATGGTGTTGGAGGCAAGGAAATCCGCAACTCCTATTGCAATTTCGGCTTATATGGAAGAATCTGCAATAGTCAAAATTAGATACAAGAGCTTTGATATCATTAATAATTGAAATGGTCTCCCAAGGGGGGTCATCTCGGTTTAAACAGTTAATAAGAGAAAGATTATCACTCTCAATAATAATATTCTTAATATGAAGACGAATGGTTTCTCGGATGCCTTCAAGCACCGCTGCAGCTTCCGTCGTAATCACCGAGGAATTGGGAATTCAGAGATGTTCAACAAATAAAGTTTGACTATCCGAGTTGCGGATAATCACTAGTGGAAAAAACACTTGTTGCAACGTCCTTGTTGAGGCGGACAAAACTCTGCCCGCCTCAACTAACATCTGTTGAGGCGGGCAAAAATTTGGCCGCCTCAACAACCACAAAAAAATGGAGCTACTGAACCGACCCAACTTTTCATTGTACACGGCCTTTTTAAGTAATTGAGTGTTTCTCTTGCTGAATATAGGGTACGAATCCTACCCGTTTTTCTGTACTCTGGAGGCTTCCTCTTCAGTAACCATTCTTTCAACCTTTGTAATCTTCATCCTTAGTCACCAGAATCTCAGAGACGTCATTGAGTTGTCCTTTTTGTATCTTTACTCATTGAGTTAGTGACTGCAGTGGAATGGATTGATTGATGTATTGGAGAGAGGGTGATGAAGGCGGTTGTAGGGTTGAAGATGGAAGTGGGAGGTGATGAGTGGATGATGCTTGCAGAGTTGAGTTTGAGTAGGAGAGGGTCAATGCTTTTGAGAAGGTAATTTCTTGTTTAAGTGGGATGATATTTTTGGTGATTTTGAGGGAAGAGTAGATATAACGGATGAAGACAGTTTCAAGTTGGAAAGAGAAAGATCTTTTTCCAAATTGATAAGATCTCAGGGTTTAGTGTACCGCTTCATCCTTTTCAAGACAACATCACTTTTCTTGAGTAACTTACCAAAAACACACGGGAACTCCTTTTTCGCGCCACCTTGAGACCCCGCCTTCTTTCTTTCTTAAGGACCAAAACATTCATTCCACTTTCACAATTTTTCCAAAAAGAATTGAATAGTATAATGCGGGGGTTAGTTACCAAAGTGGTACAATAGAACATTATACTTAAGAAATCATAGATGGAAAATGTGAATTATTAAGTCATGATGAGAGATTTCAGATGTAGATGAATACAAGAGGCTCATAGGAATGTGCAATCATGACAAGGCTTCAGGGACGACTGTAGAGATCCTCTATCCTTTGGGCTTACAATGAGGGTTCAAATCATCAAGATGACTCTTTTGGGCAACAAATAAGACCTTCTCATGTAAAGAAATCATGGTGCTAGCATTTCGAGTTCAAAAGGTTGCAAGAATATTGAGATTAATCAAGACAAGAAGAAGCAAGTAACTCATACCAACGAGACACAATCACATGTTCATATAATCCTATAAATAACAACTAATTTTCACTCAAACATGGGGGGATCTTAGGAATAGACAAAATTATTCGAGAGAAATCATACCAAATTCTAGACGAAGCCTTTCGAAAGGTTCCTTGTTTAGTGCCTTGGTGAAGATGTCTGCAATTTGTTCCTCAGTACGAACGAACTCCATTGTTACTAGCCCCTTTTCAACACAATCTCGAAGAAAGTGATGTCTAATCTCAATGTGTTTGGTCCTAGAGTGCTGCACAAGATTCTTAGCAATATTTATAGCACTAGTATTATCACAGAGAATAGGAACATAATTGAGATTGATACCGAAATCACTTAGCTGTTGTTTAAGCCGTAGGAGTTGTGAGCAACAGGCTGCGGCTGCGATCTACTCAGCTTCAGCTGTGGAAAGAGCCAATGTGGTCTGCTTCTTTGATCCCCATGAGACAAGACATGGTCCTAAGAATTGAGCCATGCCAGATGTAGACTTGCGATCTACTCTGTTCCCTGCAAAGTCCGCATCTGTATACCCTACAAGGCTCATACTTCTTCCCCTGGGATACCATAGACACAGATCATCTGTTCCCCTTAGGTACCTCAGAATTCTCTTGACTGCTACGGTGTGTGATTCTCTTGGATCAGCTTGAAATCTTGCACATAAACACACACTGTACATTATGTCAGGTCGGCTGGCAGTCAAATAGAGTAAAGATCCAATCATTCCTTTGTAGAGAGATTGATCTTCTTTGTTGCTGTTCTCGTCCTTGCCCAAAGAGTCATTTGGAGAGATTGGGGTTGCATAGGGCTTGGAATTTGCGATTCCAAACTTCTTGACTACTTCTCTGAGATATTTCTGTTGATGGACTCTTGTTCCGTCATCTCCTTGTATCACTTGTAGTCCGAGAAAGAACTTGAGTTCTCCTACCGTGCTCATCTCGAATTCACCTTCCATGAGTTTGACAAATCTCTCAACCAACTCGTTGTTTGTGGACCAAAGATGCTGTCGTCCACATAAACTTGCACGACAAGAGTGTCTTTTCCTTCCCTCAGAAGGAACAGGGTTTTGTCTACCTCTCCACGAACATATCCGCTGGACAACAAATGGCAAGATAGTCTTTCATACCATGCCTGAGGAGCCTGTTTAAGACCGTAGAGAGCCTTGTCCAGTACAGATGAAGAAAACGTTCTTGGACAAGTATATCCCAGCTACAAAGCTAAACAACCTGAAGAAAGATATTTCCACTACTGAACAACATGCAACTGAGACCCTATAAGATTACTATGAGAGATTTAAGAAGTTGTGCTCAAGTTGTCCATTCCATATGTACACAGACCATGATCTACTTCTCTATTTGTTTAATGGTCTAGTTGATGAGGATCGTAGAATGGTAAATGCATCCTGTGGAGGTAATATTCTGAAGCTAACTCCAACACAAGCCACTGAAATGTTTGAGGAGCAGATAGGACAAATTGCTCAAGTCCCTAGCTCCGAGTGTGATGCAACAAAACGCTGAGATAAAATCAAGCATCCCGAATCTTGAGAAGCAGATAGGACAAATTGCTCAAGCTGTGAGTAACTTGGAGGCTAGAGATTCGAGGAAACTACCATCACAAATGGTAGTCAACCCAAGAGAAAATGTCATTGCAGTATTTTTTAGGGGCGGTAAAGTGTTGAATGAAAACCCTAGTGCAGAGAAGGTCGTGCAAAAAACGCAATCGCCACCCCAAAACCGCGATCGCAGTTTACTCTCAAATAACCTTCTGCATTCTAAGGAAGAAAGTGAGTGCCGTCAGCGAGAAATAACGCGATCGCGTCCAACTGACGATGATCACCCTTTCATTACAGAGAACTCAGATGAAGAGACGCGATCACGTCTTGGAAAACGCGATCGCGGGTCCTCTCTAATAGAAACAGAACCAGAAATTGTTAAAACATGATCGCGTCCCACAGAAAGCGATTGCGGTTCCCCTGCTGACGTTGATGACGAGTACGTTGGTCCAAACTTTCCACCGACGTTCTCACAGAAGCCTGTAGCTCCATTTCCCGAGGCACTGAAGGAAACCCGAAGACCGGATAATGACAAGGAGATCTTCGAAACCTTTAGCAGGTGTGAGGTAAATATCCCTTTGTTGAAACATGTTAAGAGCATTCCTAGATTTGCTAAGTTTTTGAAAGAAATTTGCACGATTAAAAGGAATCAAATACTGAAAGGGAAACAAAAGGGGAAAGTGAGTGAACATGTTTCTTCTGTGTTTCAAAGGCGTATGCCTTAAAAGTGTGGTGATCCAGGCATGTTTAGCATTCCATGTGTGATTGGTGATACGGAATTTGAGAAAGCCATGCTAGATTTAAGTGCTTCGATAAATGTTTTACCCTTTTCCTTGTATGAATCACTAGGATTAGGACCTTGCATGAAACATGAATTGTTGTTCAACTAGCTGATAGATCTACTGTGTACCCGAATGGGGTTGTTGAAGATGTGCTTGTTATGGTTGGTTACTTAATCTTTTATGCTGATTTCTTTGTGTTGGATATGGAGCATGACAAGAATGAAACACCTATTCTGTTAGGTAGACCTTTCATGAAAACAACACAAACAAGAATTGATGTGAATAATTGTTGAGATATGATGAGGTTTTGATTGAATGACAAACATCCGCTAATGGTTTACTTGAGTGCGTAGGTATTGTTACTAGTTTGTGCAGGAACGAAGGAAGTCTACTTGTGTGTAGACAGGAACGAAGGAAGTCTACTTGTGCGTAGACAAAAACAAAGGAAGTACAAGAAGGTATGAATGAAGTCTTGTTGGAATCCATGAGACGTAAGGTTACGACGAATGAAAGACAGCTGTGAAGAATAAGTTCATCCGAAGAAGATCATTGGTCGAAGATATCTTGGAGAATGGACTTGAAGAATTAAGGAAGAGTTGCATTTCAAAGAAGGAAAGAAGATCTTGTCAAAGAAGGAAAAGAAGATCTCTTCAAATAAGGAAAGTGACAACTCGGCAAGGATGGACATTGGACGCGCGTGTGAAGTGGTGCCAAAGGAATAAGAAATATTACGCGCAAGGAATATTTCCTTATGCGCTTTGTTTCCTTATTTGTTCAAGGCGGCGCGCCGAAGTGTAAGGCCCAAGGTGACTACTTGGAGAACAAGTTGGAATGTCACACAGAAGGAAAGATTTGTTAGGAACAAAATTCCTTGTGAAAGATTTCTTAGGAAGAGAATTCCTTGTGAAAGATATTTTTAGGAAGCGATTTCCTTGTTGAGAGATATTGTGAGATTTATGGTAATATTAGAACGGCTAGATTGGTAGTTAGGTTTGAGCTATTTAGTGTGCTATATATTGCATGGGAATTGCATATATAGCTTAGTAAGACTTTGAAGAGCGAAAACCTAATACTCGGTTTAGAGTTGTTCTACGTGTGTGAGATTGAGATTCAAGTGAGAAGAGTGATCCAAGATCTAGCTAGGAAGTCTAGGTGAGTGATCTAAGTTCTATTGTAATCAAGATATCAATACAACAAGTAGACTCGTTCAAACTCTCTCTAGTGAAAGCTAGAGAGGAGTGGTTTTTCGCCTCGAGGACTTTTTGGTACTTGGGGTGTTTCCACTATATATCATCGTGTCGAGGTTTGATTTACATTATTGTTTGTCTTTCTGCATTATCTACTTATCAAGGAACAATAGCTTTTGTTCCTTTAGTTTTTATATGCTAATCGATCCAACAATTGGTATCAGAGTCTGGTCTCTAGATTGTCTCAATTATCTTTCCAGGAAAAGATGTCATCCAACAATCAATCAACGATTCATTCTGGAAACCCCCAATGCTGAAGCCAGGAGAGTATGATTGGTGGTCTATTCAGTTTGAGTCACATACTCAGTCTCTCGACGCCCAGATCTGGAAAGTTATTGAATTTGGCGATATCATCATCCTTGACTTGCGTAATGATGACAAAACCAAAGAGAAAAAGAGATCTGACTATAGTGACGCAGACTACAAAATCCTTGAGAAGAACGCCAGGGCTAAAAAGATCCTTCACATGGCTCTAAACCCGGGCGATCTTCGAAAGATTCTGAAGTACAAGACCGCCAAGGAAATCTGGGATGCCCTAAAGAGGAACAGACTCCTTGCTGCTCAAAAGGACTATGAGCAAGCTGTGCAGGAGAAAGGTGAATCCTTGGAAGACTTCCATGCAAGGTTTGAAGGCTATGTGAGTCAAATTGAATTTCTAGGTGAAGAGCTCCCTCAGTGGAAAGTCACCTATCAATTCATGCAAGCACTGAACGCCCAATGGGACGAGTTCATCAATTCTCTTCAAGCTCAAAGCAATATCAAAGAAATCTCCTTGGAAGACCTTGTGTGCCGTCTCAAGAGTCACTCTGGAATTCTTGAGAGGAAGCTCTTGACAAGGAAAGATACGGACAAAGGAAAATCAATTGCTTTAAAGGTGGAAAAAACTTTTGATCTGTCCCAGATGGAAGACCATGAACTTGAAGAGGATGACACAGTTGCCCTCATCACAAGAGCCTTCAGGAAAGCATGGAGAGGAGGAGAGACACGTCACACCGAAGGTAACCAAAGTCCAAAAGAAATTATTTGCTATAATTGTCAAAAAGCAGGACACTTCGCCAGGAATTGCTTCAAGAGAAGAGTAGAGGAACCACCAGCCCCTGAAGTGAAATCCGCAATGATGGCAACCTGGGAAGGAACAAAAGACAACCTGTGTCTCATGGCAACCGGGAGTGATCAAGATGACACCAACCAGGTACCTATTCATTTCCAATGCGGAGGCTCCATCACTTTCGGGAACAAAAGCAAAGGAGAAGTTCAAGGAACATGCAAGGTAAGTATCTCCGACAAACTCTCTGTCAATAATGTGAATCTAGTATACAATCTTGGTTTTGACTTGTTAAGTGTGGCTCAACTGTGTCAAAAAGGGAAGAATGGAGTTGTCTTTACTATTAATGGTTGTCAAGTTGAGAGTTTAAGTTCAGGGAAGATTCTCCTAAAAGGAATATGTATCAACAATATCTACAAAGTGGACTCAACCTTTATTCCCGAGGAGGATTTGTGCTTTACCTCTGTTAAGGAGGACTCTCTCCTTTGGCACAAAAGATTTTGTCATGCAGGTTTGTCACACCTTCAAAAGCTCTACCAAAAGGACCTGGTAAGCGGTCTTCCCAAAGTAGAAGCCATCCAAGACATGGTGTGCTCGTCATGCATAAGAGGTAAACAAGTAAGGTTCTCCTTCAAATCCAAAAGGGAGGTAAGTACTTCTCGACCTTTAGAGATGATCCACATGGATCTATGTGGACCTATACGTACACAGAGCCGTGGAGGAAATAGGTATGTTTTTGTTATTGTGGATGACTATTCTAGGTACACCTGGACCATATTCTTGTACTCAAAAGATGAAGTCTTTGAGGAGTTTGAAGCATGGCTAAAATCCGTGGAGAACAAACTGGGAGTCTCGTTAGTCTCTATACGCTCCGACCATGCAACTGAGTTTAAAAACTCCCAGTTCTATGATCTGTGTAGGAACAAAGGGATAAACCACAACTTCTCAGCCCCAAGAACTCCTCAGCAAAACGGAGTCGTGGCAAGGAAGAATAGAACTCTAGAGGACATGACAAGAACTCTCCTAATCTCTAGCAATCTTCCAAAGATCTTCTGGGCTGAGGCACTCAACGCCTCATGCTATGTGCTAAACAGGGCCACTCTCAGACCTATCATAAACAAGACCGCCTATGAGCTTCTAAATGGAAGAAAGCCAAGCGTATCTCATCTTAAAGTATTCGGATGTAGATGTTTTGTTCACAACAATGGGAAGGAAAACTCCAGAAAATTTGATCCAAGAAGCGATGAAGGCACATTCGTGGGATACTCTCTCCAAAGCAAAGCTTACAAGGTTTTCAATAGGCGAACAGGAAAAATTGAAGAAAGTATTCACGTGATCTTCGATGAGTCCACTATGGCTGGCGAAGCCATACAAGAAGGAGATAGTACACCCTACACCCAGGAAGATAAATTTGATCTAGTCGAAGTTGCCAATCTCGGAGAACGAAGCCCGAATAGTGGTGACCCAACTCAAGCTTCAGAGTCCGACAAATCCGCAGAAAGCAACTCAGAGAAATAGAGGAAGAAAGTGATGACGAAATCAACAAGAATCCTGACAGTCCGGATGCAAGTCCCTTCCCAGGGAACACAGCAGAAGAGTGCACCAACGAAGAACCTGCCACAGAAATCAGACGCACCTCTCGAAGCTCTGGTCCACTAGGATGGTTGGATGACTACATATGTAATGCAGTCATTCAAGATCCATTACCTTCGAACACAAACACAAACAATCCTAGCGAAGGTACGTCATCTCTCTTACCCTCTAATGAATTTTGTGCTTTCACCTCTTTTGTCTCCCTAGCAGAACCAAAGACAGTAGATGAAGCCCTAAAGGATCCAGAATGGGTCAAAGCTATGCAAGACGAGTTTCATCAGTTCGAAAGAAACAAGGTATGAAGACTTGTTCCTAACCCAGGGAACAGAACCATAATAGGAACAAAATGGGTCTTCAGAAACAAGCTAGATGACAAAGGCCAGGTAACAAGAAACAAAGCCAGACTGGTGGTAAAAGGGTACAATCAACAGGAGGGCATAGACTACGATGAAACCTTTGGTCCTGTGGCCAGATTGGAAGCCATAAGATTACCGATCGCCTACTCAGCACATCATGGTTTCAAGCTTCAGCAGATGGATGTAAAGATTGCCTTTCTCAAAAGGGAACTCAAGGAAGAAGTCTTTGTGGAGCAAACTCCTGGATTTGTTGATTCAGCTCACCCAGACCACGTCTATGTACTAGACAAAGCTCTTTACGGTCTCAAACAAGCTCCTCGAGCATGGTATGAGAGACTATCTCGTCATCTACTGTTTAATGGATATGTTCATGGAGAGGTAGACAGAACTCTGTTTCTCTTGAGGGAAGGAAATGACACTCTGGTTGTACAAGTCTATGTTGAAGACATCATCTTTGGGTCTACAAACAACAAGCTGGTTGAGAGATTTTTCAAACTCATGGAAAGTGAATTCGAGATGAGCATGGTAGGTGAACTCAAATTCCTTCTCGGACTACAAGTAATACAAGGAGATGATGGAACTAGAGTCCATCAACAGAAGTACCTCAGAGAAGTAGTCAAGAAGTTTGGAATAGCAAATTCAAAGCCATATGCAACCCCAATTTCTCCAAATGATTCTCTGGGCAAGGACGAGAATGACAACAAAGAAGATCAATCTCTCTACAAAGGAATGATTGGATCCTTACTCTACCTGACTGCCAGCCGACCTGACATAATGTACAGTATGTGTCTATGTGCAAGATTTCAAGCTGATCCAAGAGAATCACACACCGTTGCAGTCAAGAGGATTATGAGGTACCTAAGGGGAACAGATGACCTGTGCCTATGGTATCCCAGGGGAGGAAGCATGAGTCTTATAGGATATACAGATGCAGACTTCGCAGGGAACATAGTAGATCGCAAGTCTACATCTGGCATGGCTCAGTTCTTAGGACCATGCCTTGTCTCATGGGGATCAAAGAAGCAGACCACGGTGGCTCTCTCCACAGCTGAAGCTGAATACATAGCAGCCGCGGCCTGTTGCTCACAACTCCTATGGCTTAAACAACAGCTAAGTGATTTCGGTATCAATCTCAATTCAGTACCTATTCTTTGTGATAATACTAGTGCTATAAATATTGCTAAGAATCCTGTGCAGCATTCTAGAACCAAACACATTGAGATTAGACACCACTTTCTAAGAGACTGTGTTGAAAAAGGGCTAGTAACAATGGAATTCGTTCGCACTGAGGAACAAATCGCAGACATTTTCACCAAGGCACTAAACAAGGAACCTTTCGAAAGACTTCGTCTAGAACTTGGTATGATTTTCTCGAATAATTTTGTCTATTCCTAAGATCCCCCAATGACTGGTTGAAGTGTGAGTGTTAATTGGTCGTTATCTATAGGATTATATGAACATGTGATTGTATTTCGTTGGTGTGAGTTATCTTCTTCTTCATGCCTTGATTAATCTCTATAGTCTTGAAATCTCTTTGAATTCGAAATGCTAGCACCATAATTTCTTTACATGAGAAGGTCTTATTTGTTACCCAAAAGAGTCCTCTTGATGATTTGAACCCTCATTATAAGCCCAAAGGATAGAGGATCTCTACAGCCGTCCCTGAAGCCTTGTCATGATTGCACATTCCTATGAGCCCCTTGTATTCATCTACATCTGGAATCTCTCATCATGACTTAATAAATTCACTTTTTCATCTATGATTTTTGTATAATGTTCTATTGTACCCTTTTTGGTAACTCACCCCCGCATTATACTATTCTATTCTTTTTGGAAAAATTGTGAAAGTGGAATGAATGTTCTGGTCCTCAAGAAGGAAAGGAGGCGTGGTCTCAAGATGGCGTGAAAAGAAGTTTCCGTGTGTTTTTGGTAAGTTACTCAAGCAGTGATGTTGTCTTGGAAAAGGTGAAGCGGCACCCAAAACCCTAAGATCTTATTAATTTGGAAAAGGATCACTCTCTTTCCAACTTGAAACGATCTCCATCCATTATATATACCCCTCCCTCAAAACTACCAAAAATCCCATCTCACTTAAAAGACAATCACCTCCTCAAAATCATTGACCCTCTCCTACGCAAATTCAACTCTGCTAGCGTCATTCACTCATCACCGCCCTCTTCCATCTTCAACCCTACAACCGCCCCTTCATCCGCCCTCATCACCCTCTCCCCAACAACGTCCATCAATCCATTCTGCTGCAGACACTAACAAGTAAGGTTACTAAAGGATCGTTCAATGATGTTTCCGAGACTGTGATGACTAAGGATGAAGATTACAAAATTTGGAAGAATGGATATTAAAGAAGGAAGTCCTCAGAGTACAGAACAACGGGTAGGTTTGATACTCTCAAGCAAAATAAACACTCAAAGAAGGCCATGTCCAATGAAAAGCTGGGCTGGTTTAGTGGCTTCAGTTACAAAAGCTCAAAGAAACAACATGAAGAAAAAGTTAACAAGACAGTTGGGATTCGATCTTTTGGGTTCGTGAAACTTGCAAAGTCGCCACGTCAAAGTAATCTCGTCTCATTCTTCAAAGGGAACAGAACATCTCTGACTACTTTCCTATTGCTCCAACCCCACTCTTCTCTCTCAACCGCATTATCCCTCTTCTCTTTGATCTTATTGTACACTTTCTCATGACTTATCATTCTTGGTTGCTAGCATGCCGATTCTCATATTTTTTCTTGATATTGTGATTTCTTGAGCATTGAAGTTCTTATAAGTTATTACCCCGATTGCTTTCTTGTGTTCTGTATACTTCCTATCTATGACTTCTGATTTCATTCTTTTTGATGATGCCAAAAGGGGGAAATTAGAGGATAGCAGGACTTGAGGGGGAATTCATGACATAGGTGTAGTTCGTTGTTTTTCTGAGGGGGAATTTTTAGTGCTTTGTTAGTCTTTGATCCTTAGCTAGTATATATGTCTCATGTTTATACTCTTATTGTTAAGGATGTTTGTCATCATCAAAAAGGGGGAAATTGTTGAGATATGATGAGGTTTTGATTGAATGACAAACCTCCGCTAATGGTTTACTTGAGTGCGTAGGTATTGTTACTAGTTTGTGCGGGAACGAAGGAAGTCTACTTGTGTGTAGAAAGGAACGAAGGAAGTCTACTTGTGCATAGACAGGAACAAAGGAAGTACAAGAAGATACGAAGGAAGTCTTGCTGGAATCCATGAGACGTAAGGTTACGACGAATGGAAGACAGCTGTGAAGAATAAGTTCATCCGAAGAAGATCATTGGTCGAAGATATCTTGGAGAATGGACTTGAAGAATTAAGGAAGAGTTGCATTTCAAAGAAGGAAAGAAGATCTTGTCAAAGAAGGAAAAGAAGATCTCGTCAAATAAGGAAAGTGACAACTCGGCAAGGATGAGCATTGGACGCGCGTGTGAAGTGGTGCAAAAGGAATAAGGAAATATTACGCGTAAGGAATATTTCCTTATGCGGTTTGTTTCCTTATTTGTTCAAGGCGGCGCACCGAAGTGTAAGGCCCAAGGTGACTACTTGGAGAACAAGTTGGAAAGTCACACGGAAGGAAAGATTTCTTAGGAAGAGAATTTCTTGTGAAAGATTTCTTAGGAAGAGAATTCCTTGTGAAAGATATTTTTAGGAAGCGATTTCCTTGTTGAGAGATATTGTGAGATTTATGGTAATATTAGAACGGCTAGATTAATAGTTAGGTTTGAGCTATTTAGTGTGCTATATATTGCATGAGAATTGCATAGCTTAGTAAGACTTTGATGAGCGAAAACCTAATACTCGGTTTAGAGTTGTTCTACGTGTGTGAGATTGAGATTCAAGTGAGAAGAGTGATCCAAGATCTAGCTAGGAAGTCTAGGTGAGTGATCCAAGTTCTATTGTAATCAAGATATCAATACAACAAGTAGACTCGTTCAAACTCTCTCTAGTGAAAGCTAGAGAGGAGTGGTTTTTCGCCTCGAGGACTTTTTGGTACTTGGGGTGTTTCCACTATATATCATCGTGTCCAGGTTTGATTTACATTATTGTTTGTCTTTCTGCATTATCTACTTATCAAGGAACAATAGCTTTTGTTTCTTGAGTTTTTATACGCTAATCGATCCAACAATAATGGAACTCTCTCTATGGAATTCGATGGGGATAGGGTGGAATATAATATATATGACACGGACCCCATTGATAAAAATTCTTTATGTGATATTGATGTGATTAATCCTACTTGTTTGGATAAATTGCAACCTGTTTTAGATAATGTCTTAGGAGACCCACAAGTAGATATTGCTTTGTCTACTAACGTGCAGGAGGTCCAAGATAAATTAGAGCCCAACGGTAAGTTTTCTTCTAATCCATTGGGCAGTCGCCTCACATTACTGACCTTGCTAGGCGAGATGCCATTAACTTCTGGTGTGCAAGCACTTGAAATTGAACTTAATTAGCCGTCTGATACGATCAAGAATGAGAGAGAGAAGGATACCACCTTTATTTCTAAGGACAATGTGATTAAGGTCAATGGAACAAGATTTAAATCATTCCATGAGTGGTTTAGAAGAGAGTTTAGACAGGAGACAGTTTTCACAAAGCCGAATGGTGTTCGCTAAACCACTTGAGTTTTATGTCGAGCCATGACATTAAATAAGGCGCTGCTCGGGAGGCAACCCGAGGTATGTGATTGTTTTTGTTGTTTTTGTGTGTTCGTTCAGTTTGATTTCTTGTTAGTTTATTTATGGACATGAGGGAAGCACCGAAACACAGGTCCAGCTACATTTTGTAGCCAAACTGCGATCTCTGTATCCAAACCGCGATCGTGGTTTACCTCGTTGTAAGTCTTCTCTTCCCAAAAATAATAGAGTGAAGAAAAATGAGAGAAAAGAAAGTAAGGAAGTTGTTCGTATTTCAGTGTTTCTTTCATCTTTCATCATTGATATCTTCAATGGAACTACATTTGTTGGAGTTCGGCTATGTTGGAAACCATATTCTTTGCGTGGAGCCGATTTTTGGGTCACTATCTATATTGGAGATATTCTTTCGTTCTTTTGTCTTTGATGAGATTTGCATTGTTGGATTAATTTTGGTGTTCATCTAGTTTCTCGCTCTACCACACCCTGTGTTCCATTGGAGGAAGGTCATTCGGCCTTGTCTATGAGTCTCCTTCCCTGGGTTCGATATTATGTCTTTCATTTCATTGAGGAAAATGCAATGTTTAAGTATGAGGGAGGAGAATGTATTCACATGTCTTTATTTGATATTGGTTGTATTTGCATGACTTTAAAGAAAAATTTGTTTGAAAAAGCAAAAGATATTGAAAAAAGGCATACAAAATCCTTGGATAGCAAGTTCTATCCAAGAATGTGGCTTGGCCAGCACTAGGCTGAGGCAATAATAAGTCTTGAGTGATGTGAGTTTTTGAGCCCTTGGAACAATTAATGAGTTGTTAGGATGAAAAACCGAGAGGGCGCCTAAGCAAAATGAGTGAAAGAAAAAAATAGAGAGATTTAGGATTCATTCTCATTTTGGCGCATAAAGACATAAGAAGTATGCGTATAGGAGGATGTCGGGTAGTCCACTTGGAGGGATAAGGTGTAGACTTGGGTTTTGTGCTTATTTGATCACATTTGCTATGATGTTGTTGTTGCATTTTGTATGTTAATGTTTTGAGAAATTTATTGAGTTGTGTAATCACTAGGTAGATTTCCTTGTACTTCCTGAGGCTTGAGCATATTGTTGTAAGGGTTGCTTTTCTTTAAGTTACTCGGGACGAGTAAAGGTCTAAGTATGGGGGTATTTGATACGTTGCACTTTGTATAACGTAACTAGGAATTATTACACTATCTTTAGAGTAGAAATGTAAGGTTTTGGAGTTAATTCTACTACTTGGGATATATGAGCTAAAGTGAAGACTCAGAAGATTGAAGCGTTGATTTAAAGACACTTAGGAGAAGAGGCTCGGAGTTGAAGAATTGAAGATATGTTGCAGAAGAGGCGACCGCGTCTAAGCTGACGCGACCAGACGTGAAGATAAAGCGATCACGTCCATACCATGGCGATCGCGTTCCCATCACAGAAGGCAACAACGCTTTGAAGACTTCAACGCGATCGTGTCCATACCATGATGATCGCGTTCTGAAGACAAAGACAAACAAAAGATTATGAAACAAAACACGATCGTGTCCCAGCATATGGCGATCGCGTTTTCTGGGCCGACTTGAAGAATCAGATTGTTCTTGTGTTTTGTGTTATTATTTTGTTTGGAAGGATTTCCTTTTATGTTATTTCAGTTTTATTTAGGGTTGGACTCATCTTTGTAAACCCGAATTCTCATCTTTACGCTTTCTCTCTTCCATCTAGAACTTTAGTCTTGCAAACCATAGTAGAAACTAATTTCGTTGTTTTCCCTAGCAGTTGAAACCATTGATTATGTTGTAAGATTTATAACTCTTGGTCTTTTCCTTTGAGTTTTTTTTTCTCTTTTTTTATCCATATGATTTCTATTGGTTTTGCTAGATTGATCACCAAGTTTTATTGATAGTTTTCTATTGCTAGACTAGGAATAGACGGTGGAATTCCTTGTCATAGTAGCATCCATAATTGCATGATCTTGTAGTTGGTTGCTTTTGTGAAAGAAGAATTGATTGCATGTTTAATACTTGACGGTTGTAAGTTAGTGCGTGCATCCTTGTGATTTCTATACTCTTTGCTGCTATTTGATTCAACCTAGGAGGTCTCTTAGGTTATTGAGTAGTAAGTATCATTAGGACTGGTTGGACTGCTGATATACTAAAGATCGGAATAGGAACATTCCCTAAGATTGATAAGAACCTGAGATAATCTATGATCAACTTGACTGATTGTTGTGTGGATACTTGCTAGGTGGAACCCCTTCATAATCATTTTCTCAACCATCGTTGCCTTGCTTGTTTCTTATTACTTCTTAGTTTGAACAATCAACCCCGTTACGTGTTCGTGAGTTGATAATTCGTTATTGCATAGAATTGGTGCTTTGATTTCCTTGGGTTCGACCTCTACTTACTATACTCTAGTTAGTATTTAGGGTTTCTTTGATTTAGCACTACGAAAACTTGCTCTATTATGGGCCAAGTTCTGGGCGCTTTTGAAACCCATATACCACATCTATGAGTTAAGATTTAATGCACAAATCTAGTATATGGGTTTCAGAGGGTTTCCGGGGTTTCAAGAGTTTAGGATTTTAGGGCTTGTGCGGTAAATTTTATAGTACAAGCCCTATAAACATTAAATTTATTTTTTAATGCTATTTTCTTATGTAATTTGATGTTATTAAGAGTTTTATGATCCAAAATAATGTTATACTAATGTAATATGAAGCTATTAAGACTTTATGAGTATAAGACCAAGTTTTACTAATGTAATATGAGATTATGAAGAGTTATATGCTCAAAATTCATGGTATACTAATGTAATATTAGGTAAGTTAGAGTTATACGATAATAAATGAAGTGTTATAAAAATGTAATATGATGAAATCATAACATTATAACTCAATATCGTGCTATACTAATGTAATATGATGGAATCATTATTGCATTACTCAAATTCGAAGTTATACTCATGTAAGTTGATGTTAGGAAGATTAAAGAGTTATATGTTTAATCAAAGGTATAATCGAAACTCAAGTTATACTAATCTAAGTTATATTAATCCAAGTTATACCTGTACAAATTAGTCAAGTATTACTTTAACTTAAGAATTTTGTTGCGTTTTAAGGTTATTTTAAGGCGTTTTAGTCGTTTTAACCGTATTAGCAGTTTTAAGGCTATTGGGTCAAGTAGGCCCATTGACCCTTACATTATTTTTCCCGTTTTCAACGAATGTTCATGAACATTACTCAAATTCCACGACTTCGAAATTACGTTTTTCGAATTTCTTGGTGTTTAAACAAATTGAGCCCATATAACCAACTTATGCCATCAAATATCTCATTTCATGCAACATGTAGTTTTATAACCCCTTCATCTCATAACTGAAGTTTTATAACCCCTTCATCTACAAAATTGGCCATTTTAAAATATTGAGTTTTTTGTCAAATTTTCATCATTTTGACCTCATTTTGGCCACATTTTGACATCATTTTGGCATCCTTTTTCAAATTCGCCTCATTTGTCGTTTTGAGTTTGTTTTAGTTATTCGTAATCATTTTGAGTCATTTTTATCCTCTGTAGCGCTATTAGTCATTTTGAGACGTTTTTCGCGTTTTTGGTCATTTTGCGTCATTTTGATTAATTTTTAGCGTTTTTTTCCATTATTGGTCATTTTGAGTCGTTTTCATCGTTTTTTGCGTTATTGGTCATTTTGAGTCGTTTTATGCGTTATTGGTCGTTTTGAGTCATTTTTTATCTTCTTTTTTTCCATTATTGGTAATTTTGAATGGTTTTGAGTCGTTTTTAGCGTTATTGGTTATTTTGAGTCATTTTTAGTATTTCCACGTTATTGGTCATTTATCAGTTTTCGCGGTATTTGTCGTTTCTAGTCGTTTTTTATCGTTATTCGCTCCACTACTCATCTCACCAAAACAATACGAAATTAAGCAAATACTATCATCAACATTATCTACATACCTAAACACACTACGTCAAATCAAATGTGGCTAGAAACCATACATCACTTCTCATCACGACTATGACTCCCACTAGCTTGCCCTTCCTCATGCACTGAATACCGAAATAGCTGAGACTGACGATTCGGAGGTGGAGCCTCGTCAGTCAAAATTCAAGGAGACGCCTCATAAACTCATCCATATCTGTAGGCCTCTTCTCCAAAGGTGTCTTCAAGAAAGCTCAAATCTCGCAAGTGACGAGTTGGGTGCGTTATATCAATAACAAATCAGAATGTGAGTAAAATATAATAACTTTAAAACGAATTTGACGATTAAAAACATAAGCATACTGCAAAACTCTCTACAGAAGGTGGGATACGCAAAGGGTCAAAAGGACGATCTTGTCTAACTGATTTGGGATCCACCAGAGGATGAGAAACCCGATCATACCAATCGAGATAATCATATGTGACCGCCCAATAGTAGGTCGCTCGTGGCTCCCAAATTCGTAACAATGGTTTGGGCACCTGATCTCACACATCTAATAACTCCTTGGCAAATGAAACTAAATAATGAGTCAGCCTGTTGGAATGTGTCACCTGAGTGGCCTGTGGGGGAGGATTTGGGATTCCCTGCACATGTCCAATTTGTCGAAGCATGCGGCGTGGACAATAGAGCTCCTGAATATCCATACATCACAAAATGCCCTCGAACATAGACGAGGCGTACTCTGGACGACCGAAATCAACAGATGAAAATGGAAACTAGTTAACCTGCAACAAGACATTAAATCTAGATTAGTATTAATTACATACACATAATATAACAAAATCACACATTCTAAATAACTTACCTCCTCTTAGCGGGCGCGGTCAAGCATGCCACGTATACAAACCAAGCGATCATGGATCATACGTACCATGTGGCACCTCTCCACCCTCCCTCATAGTTGTTTCTCTATTGTCCATTATAAGTGGATTCCTCACAAAATGTGCATGAAAATGTCGAAAATAAGCCCAAATCCTCGATTGCAAATAGAATTGTGTACTTACCCTCAACAGAATTTCAGAACTCGCCATCCCCAAAGCCAATCGTCTCGAAGCCTGTACAAGGTTACGATACAGATGAGCTAACAGTCCAGCTACCCAAGCATATCGGGCAGTGATGTTGTGGTCGGCCAAAAGAACTAACCATCGGTGCATGACTATTGTAGTCGAGTTGTCCACTAGAACTGTCGTGCCAAGAAGCAATAAAAAGTACATAGAGGCAATGAGGGCCTCATTCCTCTGCCCATCCTCCATCTCCATCATGGTCTCCAGCCTCATCTTGAGAAAATCCAAAGGAATGCCTCCATCGCTCTACCAAAATTCCACTTGCGTCTCCTCAACCCCCAAGCATCCCAACAACCAAAGTGATAATCTGCTCACGTGTCAAATCTGAAGCACAATTCCTCCCATGTATAGGCAGTGAAAGGATCTCAACCACGTCGTGAAGTGTAGGACCAATCTCTCCAAATGGGAAATTAAATTTGTTGGTCTCCGGATGCCACCGCTCGACGGAAGCAGAAATCAAGACATAGTCAACATGACCAGACCCAAAATAGCGTAGATCAGTCAACCGAGATCGCTCTGCTAGCCGAAACCAAGAATCTAGGCCAATTGTAATAAACATCTATAGTGGAGTGCAGTAGGCGGTGTGGAAGTGAACCTTGACGTTCTTCCGTGTCTGCAAATTTAGTTACCTAAAAGTTAGTTACTTAAACATGTGCAAAAAGTTAAAAGTATAAACATTACAATTCAAATACATACCAAATCAAGAGGAGGCGCTGAAAGATGACCAACCGCTGGAGCACGAGGTGGAGGACCCCCACGACGACCATGTACTCCGCGTGGAGCACGTCCACCTCGTGCTGGAGGATGAGCTACATCTGCAACTGCATTTGGATCTGCATCATCATCAACAACAATATCCTCATCTTGAACGACCTGAGCTCCTCGACGTCTCCGCTGTCTGAATGGGGGCAGAGGACGGGAGCCAGGTGGAATCTCTGGTCATCTGACATAATAGGAGGGTCCTCTCTCCTAAGTTGATATGTCGGTATCATGCCAATATATATAATATAATATGTACATAAACCCTCACCGCCGCCAAACTGATCACCATCCAAATCAATAGTTGTATCATCGACGTCCATATCATCATCCTCACCATCACTATAGTCCTCATCATCTGTCGGCGGATCAACAGATAAACCAACATCTATAACTGCATCAGTATTCTGTGCATTAAGATTTAATGCTAATGCACAAGAATATTACGACTTTTCAGAATATTTTCTCTTTTTCCCAGAAACTTTTTGTTGTGTAACAATTATCGCACCGTTTTGCACTATAAGATTTAACGCACAAATTAGTGTGCATTTAAAAAAACGTGTGCAGTAACCAAAGCATATGTGAATATCCTGATATACCTATTAGATTTTTAGCGTTGAAAAATGTAATCTCTATATAACTACTAAAGCAAATCCCCATACTCTCACCCCAGCTATGTCACGTGTCAAGAAGGCTTTTCAACCACTTCACCTTTAATCCACGTGTCCAACCGCAATACGTTGTTTTTTTCAGAAAATTTTAGTTTATCACAGCTGTATGTTTGCATATCTTTGACAAGTGTACAACACTGAAATTCCTTTATTTTTGGTAAAATTTTATGGAAACAGACGCGTGAAACATTTTTGGCTATTTTATTTTTAAACCAATAAATCTTGCTACCTTAATGATATGAACCAATTGCCCTAAAAGATTATAAACCAATTTCCCTAAAATTAGTATAAAACTAACGCGTAGCAATCCAGTTTAATGATATTATTCAGTAGAGAAAATGCTTTAAACTTGTAATGCAAAAAAATTAAAACTGAAAAACAAAAAACTAAAGACATTATTACATTTTAACCTAGCTGAAGACCTGATATGAATGCATAAATTACACAAATATGAAACCCCAAAGCCCAAAAGTTGAACTCATTATTACACTTATTTCTGCATAAAAAAACTGAACCCTAAATAAAAAAATGGAAAATCATACTCTGCACCTTTAAAACTTGTCCGCTTTAGAACTTGCCTCCAGAGAATCAACTCAGCACATTCACCATAAACCGTAAATATCATTCGCCATGCATGAGAAAGGATATTAAAAATACATAACAAAAGATACACTATAAGAAATCTGAAAGCAAATCATGACTAATGAATATTTAGTTCCAGAAATACAAAAAATATGATTCTGCACATTATTATTAACCTAATGTTTCATTATATAAATGATGTTTCTATCATACAGTCTTCCTATCATAAACTACCCGACTCTCATCTTCCTATGATAAACCTAGAGCCATTTTTCCTATTATACAGCCTTTATTCCCACCCGACTCTCATCTTCTAAACCATGGATAATATTCAATGTATACGTGATATTACATCTTCAAAACACACTCTTACTTTGAAGGTTAGATGCATAAGAATGTTCAGAGTTCCTATGACGGCGGATCCCTCAAAATTCTCCACTACCAACTTAATTTTCATGGATGAAACAATATATATATTATTTCAACCTTTTTTTAGTGTTTCTATATTTGTTTATCTAACAATACCTAATATTATATTCAGGAAGCTCGAATCCATGCAGTTATAAAGGAGTCTTTGATGACAAAATTTCCACAATTGAAAGAAGGAGAAGCTTTTCTAATCTCAAAATACGGAGTCGCGATGTACGATACGGAGTACAAATTTACAAATCACAAATTCAAGCTACTGTTTTCACGCTTTGCTCATGACTGAAGATATTCCTACTCATGGCTTTAAATTCATAGATTTTGAGAAAGTGTATGATAATTCACTACAGGAGAATACCCGTTATGGTTAGTATTATAAACTAAATTCTTACAGTTTTAAGTTACTTATTCTCAGACCTAATTGTTTTGTTGTTACTTTTATTTATTTTTCCAGATCTTATTGGGTTGTTGGCTGGAATTGGAGATATTGTCAATTGGTCTGCTAAAACACCTGATGGAAAAAGGCTACTCTTGAAGTTAATGGATATAAGATATGGTTTTGGATTAATATAGTGCATATCTACAGTTTTAACATAATCTGCAGAATGTTTATGCAAATCGACAATTTTAACTGCATCTGCAAAATATTTCTGCAGATCTACAGTTTTAACTGTTTCTGCAGAATGTTTCTGCAGATCTACAGTTTTAACTGTTTCTGCAGAATGTTTCTGCAGATCTACAGTTTTAACTGTTCCTGCAGAATGTTTCTGCAGATCTACAGTTTTAACTATTTCCGCATAATGTTTATGAAGATCTACAGTTGTAACTGTTTCTGCAGAATGTTTATGCAGACTAGAGAAATGGTACAATTAACCCAATTTTTGAAATGGTTATGATGGCAAGAGAATGATTGAAATTTAAGAATAAAAAAGCAACTAATACAATTCAAATTTCTATTACACTACATACTTTTACACTGTTTTATATGTAAAATTTTATATATTGATTTTTTTAATCATTCTATACAGTTTAACTAAAATGAAAGGGCGTAAAGTTGAGGAGAAGATGGCCCAACTTCCTTCGACATTATCTTTGGACCTTTTCTAAAGGTTCATGAAAGATAAACTTTGGAAGAACATCTTCTTGAAAAAAAAACTGTATGGTTACTTTAAACATATTTACTGAAATTTACACTATTTTATATCTTATAATAATGCAAATCATTGTATTATTGTAATACCTCGAACATAATCCTACTAGTTGGTATTATAACTCTTGCAATAAGTGCAAGAGCAAACTTTTGATAGAGACTAGAATTTAAACGTCGCGCTACGCGCGACACTTTAGCAGTATAAGATATGATATTATCTAAATCTAATATAAAGTTGGCATGGTACAAAAAAGTTGAATGCCCTACAAAATTGTCAATTAATTTTTTTTTTTTAATAGTTCAATCAACATTAAAAAGAGAGTTTTATTTAAATGAGGAGAGGAGAAAAATTAATTAAGAGAGGAGAAATAATTAAAGTCTTCAATAAATGAGATTAATGAGGAGCATTCAACTTTTTTGTACCATGCCAACTTTATATTAGATTTAGATTCTTCACAAATCATAAATAAAAGTGTTGTGAACATTCCAGACTCAACAACAGAGGTCATTTGGATTATGCAAACATGACCATTAATTTTGAATATAAGCGTTTGTAGGCTTATATCGTCTTCAAAGCTTGAGTATTAATTTTTTGGGTCAATGACCGAAAACCACCCGTAAGATACCCTTATTTGTCGAAAACCACCCCCTCAAAACGATTTTACCGGAAACCACTCTTTAACTATACACCGTTACCGGAAGACCACTCAACCCCGTTTTTCGTTTAAAACCCCGTTAACCCCATTAAAATATTATTATTTTAATTTCTTTTTTTCATTTTAATTAACCCGATTAAAATCCGACATTAAAACCCGACCCGTATCTTTTGCTGTAATTAATTCTGAAACTTGAATCGCGCGAGATCGCATCCATTGAGACCTCGAATCAAGCGGCGATTGACCTCACCGAGGGGTATCTCATGCGGCCAGGAGGTGGACTGGAGGAGGGACTCGGATACGAAGACCATGATTAGAACCTTGGATTTCTTGGTGCCGAGGCCTAGGGTTAGAGTATGCCAGGCGTGGTGCGCTAGGATTGTGAAATTGGTGGAGATGAAGGCGATGGTGGAAGGGAGGGAGAGAAGACGGAGGAGCTCCGGTTGACGTGCACGGTGGATTGTGAAGGATTTGATGATGAATTGGCCGCCGAATTTGAGGCCTTTGACGGACGAGCTGGGCTTGAACGAGGGAGCGTCGTTTGGGTGCTTCTGCTTCTGTTTCAATACTCTAGCATAAGTAACAACAAAGCAATTTATTTCAGATATAAACATGCTTTAAAAAAGAAAGGACTATTAAAGTTAATTTACTTACTTGGATTTTTAAGAACTTCATATTCTTCTTTAGTGGGAAAACTGCGACCAAAGACATCCTTTGACCTATACCTTCTTTGATGCACTATCTTGAGGTGAAGTCCTGTAAGAAAGAAGGATTAGGTTAATGAACATGAGCAGTGTTTTTGACAAGAACAATCCAATACAGAAAAAAAAAATCACATGTAGGAGAAAGGGAAGATCAATACTTGAATCGGGTTATATTTCTACAATATTTCAGATTATTTTTCCAATATGCAGACAATTTAATCACACGAACCTAATTTGGTTATGAAGGCTTTTGCCAAGCTCCTCCAGCTTCGTCATCCTCAACTTCTCACTTTCGCCCACAACCTGTTCATCATGACATAGCAACATGCATCAGATTATCGAAACACCACACAATAGTAATCAATGAATAGAAGAAAGAAAGGTAATTCCACATTGCAATGTGAGTTTTACCTCAACCAATTTGTTGATGAGCTAGAGAAATGGTACAATTAACATATGTACTTCATACATATTTCCCAATGTCAAGGCAGTAGTATAAAGATAAATGCAGTTTGCATTTTCTTACACTTAGGAAATTCATAATAAGACATTTGAATGAAGCCAAAAAGGTAGCCAAATGCCAATGACAAGTACAAATTGAAAGAAAACAACACGATCTTTTGAGTGAATACTTATGTGAAGAGGAAAATCATGTCATACATTTGCAAATGGATTTAATTTTAGTATCAAAAGCTAATTAGGAAAAACAACAAATCCTAACAAATTCTAAAGATAACAGTCAACTTCATTCTCACAGATTTGCAGCAAAATAAAAAAATCCGTGAATTATAACACAATCAACCTACGTTTAAGAGAAGACCTTCCTCGATGAGATCGTTCATTGTATAAAATAAATCCAGATCTCTCACTTTAGATAATCCATTTTCTTTAGCAGCACCATACGTTGCTCTCATACCTGTAGCATGAACAATGAAATTAAAATGAGTAAAACATTCTCGCAAATTGAAAACCCTAAAACCAAAATCGAGAGAGTTGGATGAGGGGAAAAAGTGAATAGAAACCAGATGGTATAAGAAAAACATGTTCACGTTTGGGGGAATTACCTGAGAAAAAAAGGGTGCCAAGGAAGCCAAAAAACGAGCCGTTTTATCGCCGATGAAAGTGCTTTATAGATTTTTCTTCCTGGATTCTGATCGCGCGTAGAAGATCTGTAGTGAGAGGTGGAGATCTATCAGGTATGGAATGGTTAAATGGGGAAGAGATCAGAGTGACAATCATCTTGCGAGGGCTAGGGTTTCTGAACGCGTGTATGAAAAAAGGTGAAGTGGTGAGCTCAGATCTAAATGTTGGAACAATGATTTCTGGGCAACTTCCAAGCAACTTTCCCCAAGCAGTATATAGGAGCGTTGGCTTCGTCTCCGCAAGCACTATATCGTAGTATGCTCATAAACCCAAATTAGGTTCCGGGTGAATGCGAAATGGTAGCCCAAAGATTGATGCTTAAGAGCAAAATGTAGGGTTTTTCATTCGGGGATTTTGTCCCACGTCGAAAATTGGGAAAGGAATTTAGGGGTTTATATACCCCATAGTCATTACAAGGGATGTGTCCTTGAGTGAGTAGAGATTCTCTTGAGTGGGAGGGGTCCTCCAAGACAACACGCGATGGGCTCCTCCAAGACAACACGCGATGGGCCTGTAGAGCTAGTGGACCTACCATGCCTCCATTAGTTCTTTTTGGACAAAAGAACAACTAAGTTTTTTTTTTTATTTGGACTTTTGAAATTCCAGCCTAAACCCAACTTCGTAATTACCAAAGTGTTGACTTCGTAATTAACGAAGCAGTTACGGGAAGCCCTAACAACCCACCTTTCTCTCCACTACTTTCTCTCTACGAGTGGGTCAGCCTACTTCGTAATTAACGTTAGCGTCTTTTAAGAAGAGAGACTAACAGAGAATTCATTGATTCACTGTTGAACAATTCTCCTGAGTCTCTGCTTCCCTTCTTTCTCATTTGTATTTCGAGTCTGAGAGTATACAAAGTTCTGGTTCATTTTGTTCTGCTTTTGATTGTGCAAATAAGAAGAGCTCGCAGTTGTATCATGAGATTCTCAACGCCGGTAACTGTCACACATACGGGGCGTTACAGAATTAAGGATAGAGATTAGTTCTCGCATTTGCGTATCAGTTTCGTAACAAAGATTCGGTACAATTCTTCCTTAGTTCTGCTCTTCGATTACATTCTTTATAGATCCTAGAATAAAAAAGGTGAGGTGGAGAGCTCAGATCTGGGATGAGATATCTCAATTTGGAATGGAGAGTTGGGGACGAGACTCACGAGAGAATAATGGTTAGGTGGTGGGCTAGGGTTTCTAGAAAAGAGGTGAACCTATATCCGGAGAAACAAGGTTTTATATTTTGGGTTGAGATAGTGAAATTATAATTTGGGCCGAGATAAAATTTTAATTTGGGTCGAAACTTTAACTTAACTTTGGTTCAAAATAACCTCTCCTAAAATCGATCAACTAAAACTATAATAAATGTCATTTTGTAAAATTATACCTATATTTTGTAAAGATAAGTATGTATGTACTTAGAAAAAATGGCTAGAAAATTATATCGAGATTTATAAATATTATCATTTATTAAGTGATAATATTTTATAGAGATTTAAAAAGAATATGTGTGTATGTTGTTATTTAAAAGATATGCTAATCTAGTGATATATAATATGAAACACCAACGTTTCACAATTGGTGGTATAATGTTGCTCTTTAACCGTTTTAAACAGAGATACGACAACTTTATCCATGATGTGGTTACTCTCGAAGATGTTGTTGTTCACTTGATTACTGCCTATGCCCCACCCACACCGCAACTCCGGGTTAGTTTTTGGAAGGATCTCAAGGCTGTCATCAGAGATATTTCCCAACCCTTATTTATTGGCGGTGACCTAAATTGTACCTTGACTCTGGATGAACGATTGGGGGGCCCTAGTATCCTTTCTTCGGATTGTGCAGCTTTTCATCAATGGGTTAATGCCCTTGAACTTATCGACCTTGGTTTCTCAGGACCCCGTTTTACTTGGTCGAGAGGTAAAGATGAGAAAAAAGAATTTTGAAGAGATTAGACCGGGTCTTCACTAATCTCCCAGGAAGAGTGTTTTGGGAGGAGGCTACCGCCAGACATCTCCCTGCCTTCTCGTCCGATCATAACCCGTTGTTACTATCACTCCTCCCTGAGTCGGATACCCTAGTCTCTCGTCGCCCTTTTCGGTTCGAAGCGGCGTGGATTCTGCACCCTAGGTTCATGGAGTTTGTTGATAGTAACTGGGATGTCAAGTCTGAGGCTTATATTGCTCTAAGTAATCTGAAACAAAAGCTTCTCACGTGGAATTTGAGAGTTTTTGGGAATATACATCATAGAAAGGCTGAGCTCCTGGCTCGGATTAATGGTGTGCAGAAGGCTATGGAGTCTAGGTCTCATCAAGGGCTGATAAATCTCCACTCGACGCTGAAAACTGACTTTGAAAACACTCTTCTCTAGGAAGAGACGCTTTGGTTCCAGAAGGCTCAGCTCTCTTGGATTGAGTTGGGGGATAAGAATACTAAATTTTTCCATCTCAGTACGGTGATTAAGAGACGACGCAACAAGGTTTTGGAGCTTCGTCTGGATGCAGATACCTGGATTTCCGATCAGTCTGATCTCGAAGAGTTGGCGGTGGATTTTTTCATTAATCTCTATTCCCTTCCCAATGACAACCTGCAGCCTATTCCCTTCCCTACGGGTGGTTTCCCGCCCATTGAAAGAACGGAGTTGGATAGACTCTGCTGCCCGCTTACTGAGAATGAGGTTTGGAATGCCATCAATAGCATGGGTTCGTAAAACGCCCCTAGGATTGACGGGTTTCAACCCATATTTTACAAGAAGTGTTGGCCTACGATTAAGGAATCCGTTATGCAGTTTATGAGGGACTCCTTTGAGCGGAACATTCTTCCAGATGGCATTAATGATACCATTATTGCTCTTATTGGGAAAAATGACAAGCCGGAATTCATACATCAATTTCTCCCGATCAGTTTATGCAACATCCTTTATAAGCTCATCACTAAAGTGCTTGCCAACCGTATTCGCCTTCTCATGTCCAAAATTGTCGGATCGATGCAGAATAGCTTCATCTCGGGCCGTTCCATTACCGAAAATGTCGTCTTGATGCAAGAGGTTGTGCATTCTATGCAGAAGAAGACGAGTGGGAAAAAGTGGATGCTTTTAAAACTCGACTTGGAGAAAGCGTATGATCGTATTTGATGGGACTTTGTTCTTGACTCGATTATGGATGTTGGGTTGCCTACGTGTTGGCATGATTGGATTGCCAAATGCATTAGATCTCCGTCTATGAGGATTATTTGGAACGGTGAGGTTACCTCGGAGTTCACTCCGACTCGAGGTATTCGCCAAGGTGACCCGATCTCCCCCCACTTGTTTGTGCTTGCTATGGAAAGGCTTAGCCATAGCATCCATGAGGCGATCGATAACGGATCATGGACTCCTATCAGATTATGCAGGAATGCTCCACCTCTCTCCCATTTGTTTTTTGCGGATGATATTATCCTTATGGCCGAGGCTAGCTCTAGACAAATGTGGGTGGTGATGGATTGTCTTGGGAAGTTTTGTGCGGCTTCGGGGCATAAGATTACCTCGGCTAAGTCTCAAATCTATATTTCTTCTAATGTCTCTAGGGAGCTTGCCAACAATCTTGAGATCATTAGCGGGATTAGTGTGATTCGCAACTTAGGGAATTATCTGGGTATGTCGGTTCTTCACAAGAAAGTCACCAATGAGGATTTTGATTACCTCCTTACGAAAATGAAAAGCAAGTTGGCCGGATGGAAGGCCCGTAGTCTTAGCCTAGCAGGCCGCATCACCCTCGCCAAGGCAGTTATGTCTTCCATTCTGGTTCCAAAAACCGTTTGTGACAAGGTGGATCTCATTACGAGAGGCTTTGTTTGGGGAGATAGGGATGGTAAAAGGAAAATTTGCTTAGTCTCGTGGAATGAACTATGTAAGTCGAAGAAACAGGGCGAGATTGGTATTCGGAGTGCTCAGAATATGAATGCAGCTTTGCTCGGGAAACTTGGTTGGAGATTGCTTCCTGGTACTAGCAGTCTTTGGGGTGATATCTTGAAGGCTAAATACGGCCTGAATGTGGTCAATAGCGATCTCGTTCAAATGACCTCTATTAATGGGTCTGCTACTTGGAAGAGTATCCAATGGGGGTCCTCTATGGCCACGTCTCATGGGGCTCAATGGCGTATCGACAATGGTCATAGATGCAGATTCTGGAAGGACCGTTGGGTGGGGTGTGTGCCGCTCAAGGAGGTGACTTTGTCCCCTATCCCCGTTGCGATGGAAAACCATGTCGTTCGTGATTTTTGGAATCCGGCTTCGGGGTGGATTTGTAGCTCCTTTCAACACGACAACACCTCCTCCCCACCTCCTGGCTTCTGAAAATTTGCGCCACTGGGTTAAATGCGGATATGAATGAGGGTGATTATGTTTTTTGGAACCAAACCTCTTCATGTATGTTTTCTACGACTTCAACTTATAGTTTTCTTCGTGATGCAGGTACCGAGGAAATCAATGCTGATGTTGGGGGCTGTTCAAACGTACGTGGAAAGTTTGCGTCCATGAGAGAATCAAGACCTTCCTCTGGCTCGTGCTGCAAGGAAACATTCTCACCAACTCGGAGCGGCATCGAAGACACCTTACTTCTTCAAACTTGTGCCTTGTCTCCAAGGACTTCCTCGAGACAATCCTTCACCTTCTCCGGAGCTATCGGGAGCCGCATAAAGTTTGGAAGTCCCTTATCCCAGCTTCAAAACTGCACTCTTTTAATTCGGACCAACACCTCACATGGCTGAAGAAAGGATTAGGCAACAAGTACCAACTTATCCCGAATTGCCCAGACGACGTTTTCCTTGCCACCACGTTTTGGTGGCTTTGGCATTGGCGAAATGATGTTGTGTTCGAATTTGGCTGTCTCAATACGAGTAAGAGAGTGTTCATCCTGGACCAAGTGATGCAGTTCCAGCGTGCTCGGGTTGCAAACAATCCTACTGCTTCTACCCAGAGAACCCTCCCAAGCCACTTTCTTTGGTCCCCCCTCTTTGGATTGGGTGAAAGTTAATGTCAATGGCTCATTCAGGGATTTTAATCAAACGGAGAGTACAGGAGGTCTGATCCGAAACAACTTGGGTGCTTGGCAGGCGGGCTTCGTCTGTAACATCGGGCTTTGCCCTATTTTAATTTGGGCCATTTCACATGGTCTCACGATGGCTTGGGACAAAGGCATAAGGCGTGCTGTCTTTGAGCCTGACTCCCTTCTCGCCGTGGACCTTTTCAATGGAGTCGATCAACATCTCCACCCTTTTGCTAGCCTCGTCTCCTCTTGTCGGGGCTTTTTTTGTAGAATTGGGATATCCAACTTCGTTTTGTTCCTAGGGAAGCAAATGCTTGTGCGGATCGCCTTGCTTCCTTAGGTTTCGATTTTCCCCTGGGTCTCCATACCCTTGGCGATCCGCCTGATTATATCTCTCGTCTTATTCTTGACGATGTTGGGGAGTGGCCGCCCCGTTTTGTTGGCCACAACTTAGTTCTTATTCTTTCGGCGGTCTTCGTCTCATTTTCACCCAAAAAAAAAAAAGATCTTAATTTCAATTCTGGTTATATATCTATCTAATATAATATAAATTTGACCTCTTGTATAAGCATTTAGTGCTTTTAGTGTTTTAATTATGTGAGTTATTTGGTTTTTTCCTTGAATAGAGGGATTGCTTTTCTTTTAGATTTTTTACTCAAGATAAATAATAATGTTCTATTTTTTTTAAAGATTAAGGTAGTCAATGTTCTTTTTCTCAGATTTTGAGTAGACGTTTTGTTGCTTGATCGATTCCTTGACATTCTTTAGGATTTGCACGACGATGATATCCATGAAACAAAGTAGAAGTTATCGTAATCTTCTAAAAACCAGAGCTTCCAAACTACCCTCTTAGAAAACGTCGTATACTATACTATTGTTATTGTTGTTGAAATGATATATGATATTTAATTACAGACTTCATGGTTGTCCATCTTCTATCGTTTTCCCGTATCACAAACAATACAGACTATACTACAACTAATATTAATTTGTATGATAGTAACGGTTGGTACAAAACCAAATATATCCAAATTAAAAATCGTACTCTTGCTAAAGCAATATCGCAAAGGGATCGTGCATCGCACGCCCTCCATATGGGTAGTAAAATGTTAAAATTAAGAGGACTGTGTCCAATCAAAACTAGATGTAACGGAGGGCTAATACACGGGGTTGGAGTTTTGGAAGATTCGAGCGAAGTCTATAGCCAACTTGAAAGTGAAACGCGTCGTTTAGTAGATCATAAAGTTGAACTACAGTATATGAAAAAAATGATATTCAGAAAATTTGGTAATCAGATTAGTTCTCTGCAAGGTTTAGGGCTGCTGGGTTTTTCATCCTCTCTCGGTCCTTTCCCTCCACTGCTTACTACAGACTCGCAGAAGCTCTTCGTTAAGGTTAACCTTTCATATCGTTTTTCCATTTCATATCCGTGCTTTTCATTTCCCGTTTCAATTTGTTGTAATTGGTTTACACGTGGTTTTCACAAGCGAATTGTTTGCAGGAATTTCTGAGGTGAATTGCTTGTCTGAGTGTTATTCAATGGCCATTTTACCAAGCACAACATGGACTGCTCAATCGGGTCTTCTTCCACAGATTACACCCAGATGTAAAGGGAAGGTTTTCATGTCTTTGAGTTGGTAAGTTATTGTAAATCTCTTCCAATTTTCTGGTTACTGAATGCTGCAACCCGAACTTTTTTATGATGTTCAAAGGAAATGGATCTTCTATTCTTGTTCTAGGTTTGTTAAATGGCCGTACAAGGTTTATTTCACATCATGTTTATTGCCATTGCCATCAATAATCATGGAAGCCTCGAGGTTGCCAAAGATTCTGGAACTGTATATATTGTAGTGATATGTAAAATGTATGAGACGCTGAGTTAGTAGTTCCTGTTTTTGACAGTGGTTCAACCAAGATAAGATCGCTGCAGTCGCTTGGTTCATCTATTTTTTCTCAAGATTCCTCTCATGCTTTATTCAGTAGATCGTCTCAAAGGCCATTGTATAGAAGGGCTTCTCGGCTTGTTGTCAGAGCTGATGCTGTAAGTATAATGTGCTCACTTTTTGAAATGCAAAGTGACAATTAAGTAAGCAGATCCGACTAATTGAGTAACTGTGGTTTATGTCTCTAAAACCTCTAAGATCATTTATCAAACATTGGAGAATCAATTTTTAGATATGACTAATTGAATAATTGTGTGGTTTATGTCTCCAACACCTCTGGATCATTTATCAAACATTGGACAACCAGTTTTTGTTGTTGCAATATAACCTTTTTCCTTACAAAATGCACATATTATGCTTTAATGCTCATAGTCAAGTGACATAATCAATCAGCTTATGCAGGAATTTGATTGATATTTTCCACGTGCAGGACTTCTATTCTGTTCTCGGAGTATCAAAAAATGCCACCAAATCAGAAATAAAAAGTGGTAAGCAGCTTGTCTAAGATTATTCATTTCCACCAATTGAGAAAACATTAAAAAGTTACTTGATCTTCATTATCACACCAGTAGATAGGAGATCTGAGCTAGATACAAGTCCTTAACAGATATAGATCTTTCTGCTCTTTTTAAACCAGGATATGGATATGGCTTAGATTCCTCTATCGAAATGGAAGCTATTATAATTGTTTTACTATTTCTTTTCAGCTTATCGGAAACTTGCAAGGAGCTACCATCCTGATGTTAATAAGTAAGTGCATGTTTTTTCCTTCCTAGAATAGGACAATTTGCCATCCTGATGTAAACAAGTAAATTCATGTTTTTTCCTATCCGCAGTGAACATAATAATCTATTATGCGTTGTGTTGTTTGTTTGACTTTTTAGTTCAGTCCTAGTCATAGAAATTTATTCATAATTCTATTTCTTTATTTAATTTGTAGTGTCTTGAAATGAGGTTGATATAGCACTGGACAATCGTAGTAAACTCTTCTTATTTCTAGCTGAACTTGGAATAAGTCTTAGAGTCATGTCTCACACGCTTTATCCTATTTTTGCACTTTAGGGAGCCTGGTGCGGAGCAGAAATTTAAGGACATTAGTAATGCTTATGAGGTAAAACATTCATTTGCACTTGGTGAAATTTGGCACAATCAGAGCTTATGCGCATAATGTAAACAAATGCACAATGCAGGTGCTGTCAGACGACGAGAAACGCTCTATATATGACAGATACGGAGAGGCTGGGCTTAAAGGCGCTGGAGCTGGCACGGGTGTAAGTAAAAAAACATACACCACTCTTTTAGGTGTACACCCTAAAATGCTCAAATATTCTACATGTTTCAACAGGACTTTAGCAACCCGTTCGATCTCTTCGAGTCCTTATTTAACGGAATGGGAGGTGGCATGGGCGGCATGGGTGGGATGGGTGGAAGAGGTGCTAGGACTAGGGCAATGGATGGTGAAGACCAGGTCTACAATTTAGTACTTGATTTCAAAGAAGCCATCTTCGGTGTTGAAAAGGAGATCGAGATAAATCGTCTTGAGGCATGTGGGACGTGCGAAGGATCGGGTGCAAAATCGGGCACCAAACCAACGAAGTGCAGCACATGTGGCGGTCAGGGCCAAGTTGTCTCTTCAGCAAGAACGCCTCTCGGCGTCTTCCAACAAGTGAGCACGTGCCCAGCTTGTAACGGGGCAGGTGAAACCTCCACTCCGTGCAACACGTGCAACGGAGACGGTCGGTTAAAAAAGTCAAAACGAATCAGCCTCAAGGTCCCACCCGGGGTCGACTCAGGCAGCAGGTTGCGGGTTCGGTCAGAGGGTAACGCTGGTCGAAGAGGTGGGTCCCCGGGGGACCTCTTCGTGATCCTAGATGTCGTCCCAGACCCAGTTTTGAAGCGTGATGACACCAACATTCTTTACACGTGCAAAGTCTCATACATAGACGCTATTTTGGGTACTACATTGAAGGTTCCGACTGTGGATGGAACAGTGGATTTGAAGATTCCATCTGGGACGCAACCCGGGACCACTTTAGTGATGGCTAAGAAGGGTGTTCCATTGCTAAATAGGCCTAACTTGAGAGGAGATCAGCTGGTGAAGGTGCAGGTGGAGATTCCTAAGAAACTGAGTGATGAAGAGAGGAAACTTGTGCAGGATCTTGCAGATATGAACAAATCCAAGACTCCTGCAGGCCGAAGGTAACCAATTAATTTTAAAAAGTTTTGGATTAAAATTAGGGAAAGTTAGTCTTTTTTCAGGTTGTAACTTAATACTCAAATAAAAACTTGTACTCCGTAAGTTATATGAATCAAAACAGTTGTAAGATGTTGATTCACTGGGCAACGCATCTTTCTAATGTACTTGCTACAATTATTCTTCAACAGGAGTCTATTAGCAGGACTTGTATAAATGAGAGATTCTTGTGCCTGCTAGAAGGCACGGAAACAAAGGGTATTTGCTGGATTTATCAAGATTGTAATGCCAGCTAAAAGATCAACGGGTTTAAGATCTTTATGCCTTTCTCTTCTTTTGTGGGCTGTTCTTGGCAAGTTAGATTAAAATATTGAAGATTTTTTGTGGCTGCCATTTGGAAAACCTGGGCTGTCTTTAGTTGGGTGGGAATATTTTAATCCAATAAAATATAAGGACCAATTTGTGTCTCTCGACTGTGTTTTGCCATCGCGTTAAGGTTTAATGAACAAGTTTATCCGAGTGATTTTGCTAGAGTTTTCTTTGACTTTATCTGATTGTCAAGGTGTACGAGTATGAAAACTTTGAATGTACAGGCTTTTACCCTCAAGGCACGACAAAAACATTACCAAAAAAAATCATAATGTAACTCGATCAATGAGATAATGAAAGAGAGAGGCCAAGTAAGGCAATGAGGCACGTAGGCTATGAGAAGAAAACAAAAAAAATGAAAAAGAAAGTGGTAGAAAATGTGTTGATGGTAAGCCGACTTAAGCGGAGCGGGGAGGCGAGTTAATCTATCTATATATAAAAGTTGATGGGTTTGAAGGAGTAAAAACGTAACTAATAAATGTTACTCTAATATTTTAAATCTTTATTCTAATTATCTATTATATTAAATGTTAATTTCATCATCAACTAAGAAAGCATCCACTTCGTCTCCTTTCTCTACCCGTTCATCAATTCCTTCGTTTTATTCTGACTCCCTTTCTTGCCCGATTAAAAAATAATCTGGATTAATTAGATAGTTTTATCTATATATTGACAACACCTAAGATTGATTCATATGCGCCAAAACATCTAACACGCCAAACAACATTGGCCTCATATAAATACTTTATGTTGCAGATTTCGATTGTAACCGACTGTTACAATAGTTGTATTTGCATTTTACGAATTTGTAGAATTGTATTATATCATTGTTCACTGATTTTGAATTTAAGGCCTATTTAATGACTAACCGCAACCGAAAAACCGTAATTTTTGCGAGGGATTCGGGATGTAGTGAATTTAAATAAATAGAGGCGAGTCAAGTAAGGCAATGAGCCACGTAGGCTATGAGAAGAAAACAGCTGGAGACAGGCTGTCAGCAACCAAAGCCCCCTCCTCTCTCTCTTTTTTCTCGTCCTCCAGTTCTCTTCTCTCACTCTTTCTCTCCTCTCTCTCTCTCTCCCTCCGACCCAAATCTGTTTCTCTGCGGCGCAGCCCAACACCAACCCAGCCGGACCACAACGGGAAACTGCGCGACGGCGCCTCCGATCGGGACCGTGTTTCCGCCGTTTCAAGGTACAATACTCTTGTCGTTTACCTTTCATTCATCTCTTTTTTCGATTCTAGGGTTTGTTTGTTTGTTTCCGTTCTTTTACGATTCAATCGATACGCCTTTTGATCTGAGCCTTGTAATGTTTTCTCCACCAACTATATGCGTGATTTCGTTTGGATCCGCCACTTAGCCGGTTCGAAGTTGGCAAATTTGTCGGGAAATTTTCGATAGTTTTGGGGAAATTACCAGGACTAGGTCAGGACGCGCTCTTTTAGATAATGTTTGTGTGTTCACTTTCTGCTCGTTTAGGGAGTGTTTTGCTAATGGTTCCCCCCCCCCCCCCCCCCCCCCCCCCCCTCTCCCGGGAGTGAGTTAAGTATGTATCAGTTTGATTCAAACGAGTGTAGGGAGTTGCGAATTCAGAGGACATCCATAAGAGAAACATGCAGGGATTTGCTCACACTTATTCCTAGGATTACAGAAATTGTGCTCTTAAAATATGATATCTTTGAGTTTCATTTAAGAACAGTAATGTTAGATTCTACAGAATGTAAGTGAAACGTGCCTGGCGACTAATTGGATGAGAAGTTTCATTGCTTTGGTAATAATGGATATGCTTTGATTTTGGAATGGTATTTACCAATTTACGACTAGATTACGCCTTTTACTCCAAGGCATATCTCATATCTTGTTATTGATCTTTCTATCTTTTTTGTTTATCAAAAAGATGTCTTGTATTTCTCCAAGTAGTTAAAATCATCAGCTCTTTCCTTAAACTGTTGCAATGACCCTTATCCTTGTTATTAGGTTAGGTGTTCCAGTTATCTAAATTTTATTGTGTTGTGTCATATGTTAGGTCTCATATCCTTGTTTTTTTTCCGAGCAGATAGTCTGACTTGAAGCCTAAGCGAAGTAAATTCAATTCCAAGATTCTCTGAAGAGTTGAAGCTACTTAATGCTACCCGGGTCATTCCACATTGTATCTACAAGGGACCCTTTGGTTTATATCACGGTCATCCTCAGTATCCGTGCTGTTAGAGAGCATGCGTGGAATTTGTGGTTCGAGTAATGCCCCTTACCAGACTTGCTGTCGATGCACTAGGTGTGGTGACCATTTGTCTAGTGATTCTGCTATCGCTTATTGGCTTCTTCTGCATTATCTACACTCTTTACTTCTGCTACCGCATTCGGAGATCAGGCTTCATTCGACTCGGCTACTTTAACGGCCCTTGGATTGTTCGGATTATTTTCGTTTTATTTGGGATATGGTGGGGTGTCAATGAAATTGTGCGGCTAGGTTTCCTGAGGCAAAAGGGTAACGTCTTTGATTCATTGGACAGAAAATGGCAGGAAGATATGTGCAAGTACTATATAATAGCAAACCTGGGATTTGCAGAACCGTGCCTGGTCTTAACCATGAGCTTACTTCTTCGCGCCTCTTTAAAATGGAGAGGATCGGGGATTCTGAGCCCGAGATGGAATTTCAGAACAGTGGGCTACGTTTTGCTTTGTTGCTTGCCAGTCTTTGTCCTTGATCTCATTTTTGTCTTGTTTGGACCTGGACACAGTAAATTCTTGAAGTTGCCCCCTTGGTTCACCCGCACAACTCGTTTACTGCACGCTGATGGACAGAAGCATGTAATTTCAGTCTGCTGTTTCCCGTTGTTGTGTACAATAGTCCATGGGCTCTTCACTTTCATTCTAATTGCATACTTGTTAATTCTGGGAAGACGAATGGTATCCTCCGTGATCAACAAGAGCTTGCAGAGGAGGGTTTACATACTGATATTCCTGGTCTCGTGTTTCCTCCCTTCACGGGTTATTTTGCTTGGCTTTTCGGTTTTGGCAGGGGCTCACTTTTTGTTATTAGAAGCCCTAGCCTTTGCTGGTTTCCTCGCACTTTTGTCTTGTGTCATAGTGGCTATTTTTATGCTTGTGTACTTACCGGTTTCAGACTCTTTAGCCCTTAGAAGCGGTCTGATGGATGCAGAGGCAGGGCCGAGACGGTCTTTTCCACCCACCCCCACATACAGCTATGAACCAATTCCTCTCATTGCTCCATCCAGTCAAAGTCTTACGAGCACTGGTACAAGCCTTAGGAATTCTGATGCCTCGACAAAGCCTGGGTCCATATCGTTTAGGACCATGATTAAGGATGATTCTTCCACAACTGCTGCATACGAGGAGGAAATGAGGGTATTCTCCCCAGGCTTGAATTAGCATCGGTTCACCACACTTTCGGTTAGTTTCCTCCAAAATTGCAAATGATGAGAAGAAAGTTCAGTTGAGGACCTGAGGTGAATGTTGTCTGAAGAGTTGGGAAAGGGAAAAAAAGGCACAGAAGAATTTGAGGGTCTTTGAGAGAGTTGTTATAGCAGTTAATAAGGCTGTATCTGTTCATATGACTAAGATTTATTTACCCTCTTTTATTTTTTGCTACATGATCTTTTACTTTTAGTATTTAATTTTGCAGGGGATGTATTTGTATAGTATGCAGGTAGAAACTGGAATGTTTTCCCTCACAAACCAATCATTTTTGTTCTAAAATTTACGCTGTTGGTTTCTGTGAGTGTTGACTTTTAGATGAAAAACACCGAATTTGCAAATCTATATATATATATATATTAATTTTAGCTTTTAGTTACTTATATGTCAATTTGTTGTTAATCCTTTGAAAATAGATCACTCTTAAATTTTGTTTTTTTAAAATTCACAATAAATAGTAGTTTGTTATCTATTTTATAGGCTCTGAACTTTAGCCAAAATATTTTAATTATAAGTCTAATATATTATAATCTTTTGTTTTTTGGTTTTTATACTAAGAGATGTTTACCTCGCATGTTTCTTTTTTATTGAAATTTATATCCAATATATTTCAATATAAAAAAATCACTTTTGAAATTTAGTTGAAAAAACTTTGATACAAGTGAGATTGAAAAAAAAAGTTTATATCCAATATATGTGTCAATTTGTGGTTAATTCTTTAAAAATAAATCACTCTTAAATTTTGTTTTTTTAAAATTCACAATAAATAGTAGTTTGTTATCTATTTTGTATGCTCTAAACTTTAGCCAAATATTTTAATTATAAGTCTAATATATTATAATCTTTTGTTTCTTGGTTTTTATACTAAGACATGTTTTCCTCGTATGTTTCTTTTTTATTGAAATTTATATCCAATATATTTCAATATAAAAAATCAATTTTGAACTTTAGTTGAAAAAAAATTAATACAAGTGAGATTAAAAAAATATATAATATCATAAATTATTGCATATAATTATATTATATATAAACACTAAATAATTAACCGCGCATGGCGCGAGGACTATACTAGTCATTATTTATTCTTGTACAAATGATCAGCAGTAACTCTAAAAGTTCCTAATGGTGCATACTTGTTCACTAACAAATTAAGATTAAATTATCATCGCGGATGATCATGAAGAAATCATTCAAATGATAAAATCTGGAATCTTTGCAGACGAGGTCCTTTCGAAGAGCCAAAATTTCTTCATTTGACGAGAAAGTGTTTCAGTTGATGATGGCTGAGCGAAGGTCTCCTATATCAAAATCTCGTGATGCTGGAAAATCAACAGCTTGATTACAATCCCTACGAATATGAAAACATTGAAAAACATCAAAATAGGTAAGAAAATTCATAGACATGATTGCCCAAGGAGGTTTAGCAACCTGAGAAAGACCCTTGATAACAATAGAATTATCACTTTCAATAATGATATTCTCGATATTAAGACAAACGACGGCGCGAATACCCTCTAAAACAGCTGCAACTTCAGAAACCAAATCTGAAGAATCCGGAATACACAGTTGGTCAACCAAGGAAGGTTGACCTAAATAATTACGAATAATAAAACGTGGCTGAGTTAGTTTCCCGACTCTTATCCAACTTTGTGTAAATAATGAATCATATATTATTATTATTATTGTTATTATTATTATTCTTGGCTTTGTTTTTTCTATGTCTTTATTGGTGGGGTTATCAATGGGAAATTCACTATTCCATTCAATAAAACTAGATACGGGTCTAGCGCTCCGCGCGAGAAAATTACGGATTTCCGTATGTGAATTAATATAGTTATACATTATTTGTTAATATGTTGTTGTTATCAAATTTATTAATATTTGTAAATATAAGTATTTTTTATTTTCTTATATTTATGTTTGAAGTAGTTTTAAAACATAATATTAGAATAAGTTTGCATTGTCATTAAAGGTGATTAAGAAATGAGTAATGCATTAAATTGGTACCAATTTCATTCAATTTTGATATTGGACAACCAACTTTTATATAGATAAGATAAGATAAGATGATGAAGGGAAGAATTAACAACCTCCATCAGGGTTAGTTTTTTTGTTACGGATTCCAGGCGGAAAATAAGCTTATTACGATGGTTTCACAAAGTCCACCAACAGAAAAAATCAAGATCGGCCATATTATTATTTTTGCAAAAATAGAGAAGGAAGTTTCAAAATCATTGGTATTATGGAAGGAAAAGCTGCTCTGACCGAACTATTAATTAAACATAGCCATAGTGAACTTACAATTAACAAAGAAGTGGTCTTTATCCTCATCTTCTTCATGACATAAACTACACAATGTGTCTTTCAGGATAAGGGTCATTTCAATTAACAAATCATTGATTCGAATAATTTCTTCTTTCCTTAATTTTGTTTTATTACTTACATTTTATACAATTTTATATGTTGTAGAAATAAGGTTCTTACAAAATGTGTCTTTCAGATATCTGAGTAGATGGATACGAGGAGTGATTTAGGTACCTAGTGGGTATTTACCCTTTCATTTCTATTGGTTAAAGGCTTTTTTTATATAAACCCTACCCCTTTAAAAAAAGGTAAACCCTCCACTATAAAATATATGATCAATCAAGAATTCACCTCATGAGGGTATTTACCCGCTAAGTAATTAAAGGAATTTATACTGTTAATTAAAAAAATGGGAAACTGCCATATGTAGGTTACCAAACGGTTACCTCTACATTCATATACCAAATTGAATGTTTGCTCCATAACAGCCATTTCAATTACAAGAACATTACCGGATATTAAAACCATGGTTCTGTTATTACAAATTGCATAACCACCGCATATAGTACTTCACAATTGACTATACCTGAGCTTCGTTATCAATGGAATTCCCCTCAGGAGGGAAATATCACATGTTGCAACAATCTGCATACACACCCGGACTATTCAATGGTTTGGATGGCATGGATGATGTACTATATTATACTGATAATCATCTATACGCCGTCCAATTACCCGTCTGAGATAGTTATGCCAACGTTGTGCAGACGGGTTTGTTATTTGCTATGTGACATGTACCGATACGGATAGTTGATGAGGCTAAAGTCGTAGTGCCAAATCAAAGAAATAAACTCTAAACACTAACTATAGTATAGCAAGTAAGTAGAGGTCGAACCCAAGGGAATCAAAACACCAAATCAATGCAGTCAAGTGAAATATCAACTAGTGAACAAGTAACAAGTAACCGGGGGGGGGGGGGGGGGGGGGGGTTGATTGTATGAAACACAAAAGTAACAAGTATCAAACAAAGGGAGTTTGGGTGAAAATATGATGAGAAGGGGTTTCACCTAGCAAGTATCCACACAACAGTCAATCAAGTTGATCATAGATTTATCTCAAGTTCTATTCAATCCTAAGGAATGTTCCTATTCCAATCTTTAATATATCAGCAGACCAACCGGTCCTGATAATACTTACTATTTAACAATCAGGGAAACCTCTCAAGATTAGATGAAATAGCAGCAAAGGGCACAGGAATTATAAGGATGCATGCAATAACTTACATTACGTGATTCTTCGGCAAATGCACTGTACTCCACATCAAATGACTTCCAAGCTAATGAGTCACGACTCACGAGGATGCCTCATTACGTTATCTCCGAACTCATGCTTTTTGTGCCATTGCATATCTTCCGCCGTCTTTCTTGACATGTATAACCTTTGCAACCTATGCTTCAACGGAAAATATCGTAAAACCTTGTGAGGCACCTTCACACCCTTACCAGACCCTTTGTTAACACTTTTCCATCTTGATAAACCACAAGTGGGACACTCATTCAAATTCTCATACTCCTTCCAATAAAGAACACAATCATTTTCACAAGCATGAATCTTTATATAATCAAGACCCAAGTCCTTAATGAGCTTTTTTGCCTCATAATAAGAATCTGGAAGTGAGGTTCCATAAGCCTCACGTTGTAGCTTCAGTAAACTGGTAAACGAACTGTCACTCCACTTATTGAGGACCTTCAAATGCAGTAATCTTACAATATATGACAGCTTAGACATGGCTTTGCCTTCTACTGTCAATGGCTCTTCATACTCTTTTAAGAGCCGGTAAAAATTTTGTGCATCTTCATTAGGTTCTTGAGCCATCTCGCTGCCACTGATTGTCTGCTCATCTCCACCTATATTCATATCAGCCATGCCACATGCATCTTGTAGCATAATAAACCCAGCATCATCATTATCTGAGTTGTTGTCGTGTCCCTCTACACTTATATGATCTTATTTTTCTCCATGAAATTCCCATAAAGTGTACTTATCATACATTCCCCGCTTAAGCAAGTCAAATCACACATCAGATTTTCTTTAAAAAAATATATTACGACAACTATTACAAGGACATCTAATAGTTGTTGTTTCTCTTTCCTCTTCCTTGACACTTGAAAGAGCAAAATCAAGGAAGCTATCAACACCATTTACATAATCAGGGGATGAACGATTTCTTATTTTGACCCATGCCTTATTCAAGTCCATCTCCTAATTTTAAAAAACAGAAACAATTATATTAAAAATATTTTAACTTTCTATTCAACAACCAATACCTACTCACCTAAGTAACTAAAATTGACACCACAATCAAATAATAATAAAACTCATCAGTCTCCCACATCAAATTAGTGCATAATTACATAAGTAATAACAATTTGTTCACAACAGTCTAAGTTAAGCTCAAAAATGGTAAATTTAAAGTGAAAGAGAGTGAGATAGGTGAGTATACCAGGTGTCCTTAGCAAATTCTTCCTTGTGAAAAAGCTCCTACCAAAATCTCCTTGAGCATGCTAATAGACTTCACTTTGATTTACCTATGTTTTGTAGCAGACAGATTCTACTCAGCATATCATAAACGAAAATGAAATTGCAATATCACTGTCAATTGAAAAGCTGATAATAGAAAACAAATCCAGTAAACTTCCTTTGTTACAACTCAAGAAACTGAAACAAAAAGCTAATGCCATTGTACTAAGATGATGCATAAGAAACTTAAGATAAAGCAGCAGCCACCTTCCTTGTATATTGTATCATGCCATGGATCAAATTGACTGAGACTGTTTGTAACATAAGAGTTACTAAATAACTCTAATAAATATTCCTTGTCTGTTTCATCGACTCACGGATATTGCGTTAGATGGAGTGGATTTTAGTGATATGACGGAAGATAATAGTGAACAAACATTCTGAAATTAAATTTTAATTCATTTCTCAAAGAACTTAATCCACATCATGATGCTCCTTCTCCCATCCTATGAAGGCTCTAAATTGTTTAAAATAAAGATAGCACAGTTCTCTCATTTTCATATATTTATATAGTACAATCTCTAATCACTAGAACGTGAATAGATATTATCCATAAGTTCATACACCATTTATCCAGAAAGCTCACCTTTTATGTGCTGCTGTAGTGGAAGAAATTGGCTGCATGCTAATTAGCTTAATAGCATCATCAAATTTGATGTTGGGAACAACATCAAACAAAACCTGCGAAAAGAAAACATCGTCCACTAAGATACATATTCTAATGAAGATTTCATAAATAAATCAACTATATCATATATAAAATATTATATGAAACTATAATAACAAGAATAATGATTATAATCAGCAAAATACAGATGTGTCAGCAAGTGCAAAGAATAGAGATCCCTGAGCATTCCAAATTGCATGGGCTATAACGTTTTTCTAAAGAATGGTTTACAGAAGATCAGAGGACTAGGAGAAGCAAGTAAAAGACTGTAGCTCTGGAGTTCATAACTACAATGTCCCTACTACAGTGCAAAATGGAACCTGGGTGGAAGACAACATAAATTAATGAAAGAAGTAAACAATACAATCTGACACTTCTTGCAGCAAGAAAATCCTCAATCCTTTCATTCTAGCATTATATGTGCTCGCTTCTTAAACGTTATTCCTTCGAATGTATTAACACTTGATCTATAAAAAATGTATGGTGATAGTATTAAGCGAATTCGAGATTATACAGCACAAACAGAAATTTTCCAGCATATATAAGTAAACACATCAATTGTGAAGACTGATTTATAATTTTTAAGAGACTATACTGTAAAAAACAACTATTCTTGAATACAAAATTTTCAGGTATAGTCATGTTTTGACATGGATACACGCTGTAAGTGTGACCTGCTTTACAATTTTTTAATCCAGGTACAACTAAATTGCTTGCTGAGGAGACGCAATCAATCAGTAAATGTAAAGGATAGGAGAAAGTTCTACAGAAAGTTTCTCAATCAGAGAAAGATGGTTCTTGCATTTCACAAGGTACTATTTATATTGACATGTGCATGAACTAGGTAATAGTACTTACTTCTTGATTGCTGATCACAACAATTGTCAGATGGCTTCTCCTGGATGTGGTTACATCATTGACTTCAAATATTTGTCCTTCAAAAAAAAAAGACAACTTGATGTTTTAGTTCCTTTCCTCCAGTTTATTTTATCTGAATTTTTCTACTTGGTATCATCTCTCTGATCATATGATTTTTCTTTTTTTGATAATCAGAAGTTCAATCACTAGATGATAATAGGGACTATATATGTGCATTCACAGGAACCATTACTATCGAAGAAAACTTCATACATATTGTATAAACATTTACTTATAAATCAAGTATGTGACTTGCATTTAGTGTTTTAAGTCAGTGAAGAACAAATCGACTGTACATACATTAGCGTTCCTATTTGTATTGAACGTTTTTGGATTCCAGCAAACTTAGAGAGTGTATGTGATATAAATCACGTAGAGCAAGAATATCATTCTAAGGAAACCACTTTGAGCAAGGATCTTACCCAAAGGAGACTACGACTTAAATAGGGAAACTAATAAGTGCTAATGTGAATCAATTAACTAAACACTATGAATTATAAATTAGTGACAGTAAATCCAACTAACACCTAATCTTTTTTCCTATCAGTTTGTTATTCAAAAGTTAACCGACACTATATTCCATAGCGGTATGTCTAACCCTTAATATCTCCTTCCTCATCCTCTTTTATACTTAATTCTCCACAATCTAATATTCTGAAGATGAAATCTGCGATCCAGGTAGAAAAGTAGATGAAGAGCCCAAAAAAATCGGGATGAAGAGCCCTAAAAAATCGGAAGATTGCAAATGTCCGGTAGGGTTAGGTTTTTCAATTGCTAATTTATACTGAATGAAGAAGATTGCAGATGAAACAGGAACGAAAATCGGTAGGAGATTGCAGATAAAATCGAGGTGAATAAGAACCCTAAAAATTGGTACGGAAACGAGCTACCTGATGGGGAATTGAGGGAGTAGCGGTTGCAGAGGCGAAGTCGTCGGGACCCCGGACCAAAGTAGAAGGTCGTCGTAGATGAAGGTGGGGGAAGAGAAAGTCGTCGGAGGGAGAGGCGTGAGCTGGAGGGAGAGGCGAGAGCTGGAGGGAGAGGCGCGAGCTGGAGAGGCGCGAATTGGTAGGGAGAGGCGCGAGTTGGTAGGGAGAGGCACGAGCTGGAGGGAGAGGCGAGAGCTGGAGGGAGAGGCGCGAGCTGGTAGGGTGGGGTTTCAGGAAAATCGAGGGAGAAGATATGACTTCACAAATTTGGTTCCTTTTTACCTATTCTTTAGCAACGACCTGCTCGTTGCAATTGTTATAAAAAAGCTTTTGCAACAACAACTTTCGTTGTCATTCCTATTCATTATTTTTCGCAACGACAAACCCGTTGCAAAAATTAAACACAAAATTTTATACACGGCGCGCGCTACATATCGTCGGAGGGAAATGAAATTTTTATTTATTGTAAAAGTATTAACAACGATACAAGATTGTCGTTGCTAAAAAGGTAATTTCGCAACGACAATTTTTTGTCGTTGCGAAAGGTCGTTGCCAAAAACGTTTTTTCTTGTAGTGAATGAATCATTTTCCGATTAATACTGCTTAAAATGTTGAACTCGAGGATGTTGTGGGAATTGGCTGAGCTGCTGAAGTGTGTATTAAATGTCTGGCATGGTAAGTGTAAGATGGAGCAATCGAACCACGGACAACATCATCAGATTAGAAGCCTCTCTGCATAGGAAAAGCTGCAGTTTTACAATTTTTCATTGAGGTTTTTGCGCCAAACCACCCCTTATTTGGGCCAATTTGCGCCAAACCACCCCTTATTTAACTTTTTGCAAGAAACCACCCTTTTGTGTCATTCTGTTAACACCAAGCCATCCGTCACTCAATTCCGTCACTTGCTCCGTTATATGTTGTGAAATGTCAATTTTACCCTCACTTATTTTAAAATTTTGAGGGCAAAAATGGAATTACTTAGGCATATGAGATTTTGGGCCAATCTCGTGAGATTTTGATATTTTATCATGAGATTTTGAGATTAACTTCAACCTAACACATCTCATCTTTCTCTCTCAAAGGTGAAGAACTGATGCTTCATTTGGTCGACGAGAAGGGCGACGAGCAAGCAAGGAAGGGAGACGAGCAAGTGAATCTCGGGGTTGGCTTTCCGAGTTCGAAGGTGAAGGAGGAGGTGCGAACTGATTTAGGGTTCCTCGTTTTGGGGCTTTTTCGAATTGACAAGAGAAGAGCGACTATTAGGTAAGGAGTTATCTCTTAAATTGCTTATGTGTCTTAATCGAGTTAGGGTTCGTGTAATTGGGTTTGAATTTGCTGGTTTTGATTTTTAGGGTTCGTGATTGATTCGATTAAAATTTGGTAGGAAATGTCAACTGGATCTTCAATCTATTCTAATGAGGGTTAGTTTGTCAATGTGGATTCAACGAAGCATTCAACTGCAACAATGGAGATGTGTTCAGGTGGAAGCAACTATGGAGTGTTTTAGCCGAGCAGTTTAATGTGGAGTGTGTGGGTTATGAAGAAGGTCAAAACCCGATTTCAATGGATGAGATGATGAGGAATAAAGGGCCTGTGTGGGACGAAATTGTGAAGTTGAACGAGCTTAGTCCTACGAAAATTGATGAGGTGGTTTGTGGATGTTGTGTTGGAAAAATATCACCAATTCTAAAACCATAGAAGCAGGCATGCATTAAACCAAAGTGTTCATTGTACGAAATATTATTGACTAGTTGACCCTTTGTTCCACCATCAGAACAAAACTGGAACTGAAATGTTTCATTTACAGCAAAATGAAAGGGTATTGTGTTCATACTAAAAACTGAGTAGAAAAGTAGAACATGTTTTCTGCAGTCATTGATTAGTATATCGACAGTTGTTGATCTTAGGCATTATTTTCTGCAACTGCGTTTTCCTTCTCTTTAATGGTTAAATGATCGTTCATAGCCACTTGCTCAGTTGAAGATTCAGCTTCATGCTCAGGTTTGAAGCTCGATTGGTTTGTTGAAGATAGAAGCCTAGCCCACATTCTATTTGTGGTTACTACTAGGTTCGGTTTCTCAATGATGTGCTGCACAGAAACATAGAAACAATTACTCGTAGCATTTTTTAGATAAAGGATAAGATAGGCAAAAGAAAATTGATTTATTTGAGAAACTTACACATAAAGGTATATAGCATTGTCTTCCATTGACTTGCCCAACTGTAAATCCGGTGTAACCAGTCATGGCCCCATGAACAACACTCTGAGCAAGTAGAGTACAATGTAAAGGAAATCTCAAAATCTCATGATAAAAAATGAAAATCTAGCGAGATTGGCGCAAAATCTCATATGCCTAAGTAATTTCATTTTTGCCCTCAAAATTTTAAAATAAGTGAGGGTAAAATTGACATTTCACAACATATAACGGAGCAAGTAACGGAATTGAGTGACGGGTGGCTTGGTGTTAACAGAATGATACAAAAGGGTGATTTCTTGCAAAAAGTTAAATAAGGGATGATTTGGCGCAAATTAGCCCAAATAAGAGGTGGTTTGGCGAAAAACCTTTTTTTCATTTTGGCACTTTGAGAATGCCAAACACATATTTTCTTTGGTTGACGTGAATTTCAGTAGCAAACTTCCATGCCAAGGGATTACCTAGTATTGACAAGGTCTTTGATGGTAAAGGCGTCCAGTGATCAAGATTATTAAATCGTTGTTTCAAGTAGAAAATAAATATAATAAAATACTATGTTTTGGAAAATAAGATATGTTAAACTTATTATAAATCTCTAAAAAACTAAAATATGTGCAAGATTATGATATTATATAACCTATATATAGATAAATCTTAGCACTTTACTACCAAATAGGCTAACACCTCGCTTAAACTACCATAATCATGTACTACCAAATAAGCTAACACATCACTTAAACTACCACAATAATAATGTATCAAATATTGGTGTAAACTTTTGTCCCAGGCCGGTTTTCCAGACCGAAGTTATTCCGGTCCATTCCCGATTCAAGATTTATTCTTACTTCGGTTTCGGTCTGGTCGAAAACCAAGATTAGACCGGACCGGTTTTGTTATTTTTTAATATATATAATACAAAAAATTATATTTTTAACAAAAATATATTAATATAATAATAAATTATATAATATATTTATAAAAATACATACTCCCTCCGTCCCCAAATGTTCTTCTCATCCTATATTTTAACATACTATTCACGTTTTAAGAGAATCTTCGACATATCTTCCAATGTATATGAATAAATATAGTAATATGGGGCCTTGTTTGATTCGTCTCATCAAGAGCTTTAACAATATCAAAATTTTATAATTTTTATTAATGTGTATTTAAAGATATTAACGTTACAAAATGTGCATCGACGAATGTGCCGGAAAGAGATGGGAAGAACATTAAGGAACGGAGGGAGTATAATATTATATTTTAATTATTAAAAAATTTAACAATAAAAGAAATAGAAATTCCGGTCTAAACCGGTACAAGACCGCACCGGGTGAAATCGGTCCAGTCTGGTCTTCGGTCAATGTTTTAAAAACTTTTGGCTCGGTCCAGACCGGATGAACAACCTTATTATCAAACATCCTTAACTTACTAAGATGTCCCATCCTTAACTATATATATACATATATATTCATAGATTTAGGTTCCGATGTAACTGGCTTTTACGGTGTAACGAGTGGATTAATTAGAGTCATTGGATCTTCTATAAATCAATGACCCATGATTAATCTCGGATGGTACTTAGAGTGACTATAGGCTTGCATACACCGAATCCACTCTCTGTACCGAAATTACTGGGATTTGAAAAAAATAAAATTCATTCCAAAATTAATCCCCAAAATCTAAAAACGATCAAAATCTTCTCGCTCTCTCCAGAATCACACTCCTCCCCTCCCCATCTTCTCGGTCGAGCTTTCCAAATCGATTCACATCCTCTCTCTCGATTCTCAATCTCTCTTTCACCCTCTTGAACTCGTAGGCGATTCCAACGTCAAACTCTATCACCCTCTCGAACTCGCAGGCGATTCCAACCCTGAACTCCCATGCGATAGAGACAAAAGGTGATGCGTCGTCGATATTGCCCTAGTTTGCATACTCATCGACGTTATCTTCGTCTTCCTCCTCGATTCCCCCAGGTTAATGTAAGTTTGTATGAATTTTTGTTTTCCCCAATTGGTTAAAACCCTAAATTTCGAAGTGGTGCGTTTTCTTCGTCTTCCTCGTCGATTCACCCATTGCATGTTTGATTGTAGTCTTTTATTTTAGTCACTGAATTTATACATTTTCTAGTAGCCACTGAATTTATACATTTTCTAGTAGCCACTGAATTTATACATTTTCTAGTAGCCACTGAATTTATATATTTTCTAGTAGCCATTGAATTTAGAGTTAGCCACTGGATTTATACATGATGTTACAATTTAGAGTTAGCCACTGTATATCTTTTCTTGGTGTTGCTTTACTCATGAGAAGAATCTTTGGCTCTCGTTCATCATGATAAGATTATGTAGGGAGTTTTATTAAGTTCATGAAGAATTCACCTGTTAAAATAGAGTTATAGCAAATGGTACAACCATCATAAACATTTCTAGTCGCAGTTATAAGTGATTCCAGATTACAACTGATGAATAAAGTGTAGTAATAAAGATCAGTTTCAGTATGAAACTCCTTAAAACGTCATCGTAAGGTGCTGGAAACATATATGGAAAGATTGAAGGAGAAATTACCATTGATTCCTTAGTAGACACTGAAAGAAAGCACTACTATGTCTTCTTTGACATATTTCTCCACAGTTTGATTGCTTCAGTGTCATTAATGCAACTTCTTTCAATTAATGCACGTTCTACTTTCAAAGAAGACAAAGATAATCAGCTTGATCTAATTGTAATTTCAGGAAACCCAAGATTGCAACCAAGCGTAAAAAGCTTGTTAAAGTTGCAGATTTACGCAGAATCGAGGAGACAATCACATCAACTGACTTAGTGATTCATGGCTCGAAAATTCCATCTGGGGTTGATGTGGATAACAGTCCTTTCCTAATCCAGAAACAGAACCTACCGACCAAAATGAAAATGGTAATATTCACTAGCCATATTCCATAATAAAATTCAGTCAAAATAGTTATGTTATATGCTTCTTCAGTAGTTATATTATTCAATTTGTTTTATATCATATTCATATACTTTAAACGTCATATTAATTTTTTAATGATCTTGGCAGCATTGTCATGTATAACTCTTCTTCAATTATAGACTTACTCATCTTTCAAATATGCTAGCCACATCGATCATACTTTTTATTCATTGTATAATAATTATTTTGAATGATTATGATCTGATTTTAGAATTTAGTAATAATGCAGTTGCTACACCAGACGCTGTAGATTTTGAAGATGGAGAACCATTGTTAATTAGGCGGAAACGACTTTTCCAAGACTGAAGACATCATGTCGAGGAATCTGTACACGATAATATCCCTCAATAGTTGTACTGTTTTATTGAATTTCAATCCATTATTTATTTTACTTGCATTAAATTATTAACAGAATATTATAATGTTGTGTTTTCCATTTAGTTCCTAAGGTTCCAAGGGCAAAACTGAAGGAGCAAGCAAGGGCTTTTAACAATAATGCACTGGAAGTGACATCGTCCAACACTAAAGATAAGGGAAAATCAAAGCTCTGGACAAGGGAAGACTTTGAAGAAGACGACGAGGAACGTGGTAAGGTTCGTAGGAAAAATGCCACTGAGGAGTTCCCCGGAATCAAGCAGCGTTCCGGTTTAGGGATATTTGTCACGGCCATATCACACATGAATGATACACAAAGAAAGGTTGTAGAAAAGATTGGGTTTGGGTCGTTGTTGAAGCTGCAGGATATTGGAATTCTAAAGTAAGTATCTCTTTTGTTTTCAAAAATAAAAGCAATTCATATATGTATTCATTTTATTACTTATTAATATTCAGTTTACAGTTGGTATATAATTTGAAAGGATGGTTTTATACAATGAAAGTGCACTTGATATGTGGAGGATATTTTTTACAATTGGTATAAAAAGTTGTAGGATATTTTTGCAGTTGGTATAGAAAGAATTTGAAAGAATACTGATGTTGGCATTCAGATCCCTTTCAATGACGTTCATTTTGTTTTATAGCATAGATATGGAAGTTATAATTGAAAATTAGAGATCTATTTGTTTGCAACTTGTTATGATTGAAACTTTATTGTCGTCCCCTTTCAATTCTATGGTCTCTGTAGGCTTATTGATTTCACTGGAATGTATTATTGTACATTAGTTTGCCTGAATTGTGATCGATTTGGTAGAATTTGTGCCATAGACTGATAATTTTTTCGTTGGATGCTCAATCACTGTGTTTCTACTTCGATGCTGCTTGTATGATCCCAAAAAGATTGAAAGATGGAAATCGAGTAGATATGGAAGTTAATTAGTGCTACAAGTCTCTTTGTCACACAAGAACTTGATGCAGGACCCATTATTGAACAAATGGTAATTTTCTCCCCAAATTTGAACAAATGGTAATTTTCTCCCCAAATTTGTTTGCCTTAGAAGCATTGTCAAGTTAATTAATGCTACAAGTCACTATGTCACACAAGAACTTGATGCAGGACCCATTATTGAACAAATGGTAATTTTCTCCCCAAATTTGTTTGTTTTATCTATATGTACGTAGCTAATCCTTATGCTTGAGCTATTTAGTATTGTGAACCCAAGAAAAAAGTCTTTGCATTTTCTATAAGCTGAACTATGTCTTTAGGACTGATTCAAAATTTGCATTTTATTACCAATATCATTTCAAAACAGTTCTTGTGTTTTTTGGTAGGAGTCGTTTAACTTTATCCAAAACGCGCAGTTTTTTGTTACTCTATTTGCTTATACAAAAATGAGTAAATTGTGTTGTTAACTTGTCTTCAGGTAGAGAGGGTTTCCCACAGAGATAACCTGCAGAGCTTCGTGAGGAAATCAGAAAACCTTGAAAAACAGTGTCTTTTAAAGGAGATAAAGTCGTACTGCGAGCTTCGGGTTCTCCCTTATGAGATTACCAAGATTGTTGTATTCTGGACAAGACTAACTTTGATTGTAAATGTGAATCTATATTTGATCGAAATTATCTTGCTCCAATCCTCTTTTGCTCAAAAATGGACTAAAGCAATAGAAACTGGATTAGTGATACACAAATTCTTGCCTGTTCCTGGCTGATTTCTTCTATATTTGAATAAAACTACTCGTTGCAAAACTGCAGCCGATGCTAATTTCTGGATTTAATCCCAAATTTTGTACAGAACGTGAGAGACCTCTTGGATAAAACTACTCATTGTTGGAATGGAACTTCTGGAACTTCAGAATATTTCAACATAATATTTCAACAGTAGAACACGAAGAACAAAGATAAACATCTGAATATAGTCTTCTTTATGTATGAACAAATTCCTTTCATACTGGAACCCCTATAACAAAATATTTCAACACTAGAACACGAATAACAAAGATTAACATCAGAATATCGTCTTCTCTATGATTTTCATTAATTACTTTCATAATAGAACACCTATAACTTAATATTCAATAGTAGAACGTGAATAACAAAGATGAACATCAGAATTTCGTAATGGAAACCCAAGAACATAATATATCACAAGTAGAACACGAATAACAAAGGTGAACATCAGAATATCGTCATCTCTATGTTTTTCATTAACTACTTTCATAATGGAACACCTATAACTGAATATTCAACAATAGAACGTGAATATCAAAGATGAACATCAGAATATCGTAATGGAAACCCTAGAACATAATATATCACAAGTAGAACACGAATAACAAAGGTGAACATCAGAATATCGTCTTCTCTATGTTTTTCATTAACTACTTTCATAATGGAACACCTATAACTGAATATTCAACAGTAGAACGTGAATAACAAAGATGAACATCAGAATATCGTGATGGAAACCCTAGAACATAATATATCACAATTAGAACACGAATAACACAGGTGAACATCAGAATATCGTCTTCTTTATGTTTTTCATTAACTACTTTCATAATGGAACCCCTATAACTGAATATTCAACAGTAGAACACGAATAACAAAGATGAACATCAGAATATCGTCTTCTTTATGTAGGAATAAAAGTCTTTCGTAATGAAAACCCTAGAACCTAATATATCACAGGTAGAACACGAATAACAAAGATGAACATCAGAATATCGTCTTCTGTATGTTTTTCATTAATTACTTTCATAATGGAACTCCTATAACTGAATATTTGACAATAGAACACGAATAACAAAGTTGAACATCGGAATATCGTCTTCTTTTATAATGGAAACCCTAAAACCTAATATATCACTATTAGAACACAACTACGGAGAAGTTGAATATCTCACATTAGAATACGAATACACACTGTATTGTAAACATGAATATCGATTAATCAAAATCGAATATATCTTGCGCAACATAAGCCATTGATTTTTTCAGATTTGAGTCGAACAACATAGTAACCAAAACTGAATATGAAGAAACCCTAATTATCAAGAACTAACCTTTACGATCAACTTCATCCGTAGACATTATAAATTCATGCGCCAATGGAAAAAGAATGAAGAACTTCAAGAAGAATCAAGATTTGGAAGAAGACCAAGAACGTTAATGTTGTGAACTTGGATTCAGGCTGCAATGGAGAAAACCTCCTGAAAGAAAATCGTCATTCTATAATTACAGACTCTCTCTCTCTCTCTCTCCTATTTAACCGTTAAAAATAAAATCAAAAAATCAGAAATTCCTACAAATACGTAAACTGCTACAAATTACGGACTCTCTCTCCTATTAATTTCTTTTTCATTTTTTTTCCATCATTAATCCAAGCCATTGATTTAATTCAATCCAACGCTCCTAATCAATCCCCTTGTTACACCACAAAATCCGTTACACCGGAACCGGCCTCTACATTCATATATGTCTTCAATCATCATAACTGAAATTTCTTTCATCTTGATGGTTCTAAATTAATTCCTTGGATGGCTCTAAATTAATTCCATCATCACCTTCTTCAACAAATAGACCACCATAAACATTTTCCTTGAAGACACCAACTTTCCCATTTTCATTAGAACCAACGAGTAGAACTTTTAATAGTCTCACCTTCCTATGAAAAAATATAGTTATAGAGTTAATGTGTTTTAAAGTGAAAAAAATAGTAAAAAAATTTCTAAAACAATCGACATAGCTCATACGTCTAGGATAATGTGTAGATTCATGACTTTGATCACCAACATGTTAAACGCTATAAAGAACATCTAATATTTCAACATCATCTTGTTCTATTATCCACTCGTCATCAGATGTCATTTCATCTAAATCAAATGATTGTGCATTGATAGCTCTCCTTTGATGTTGTCTTTGCTTTAATCATCACAACCACTAAATCATTTAGTTTATGTTGATGTAAACGGTTTCTTTTCTTTGTGTGCACCTAAAAAACAAACAAAAATTATTGAAATGCGATTTTGTGCCTTTAGAATTTTTTTGCATCTATGTCTACAAACCGATGATAAGTTTTCTACTCGTTTGTGATTTGGTGACTTGGAAGAAGTAGTGGCTGTCTGGCTGAAGATCGTTGACTTGGAAGAAGTTATCAGAGTCGAAGGGTGGGCCTGCTTAAGACGTAGGCATCAGCTGCTGATCGTAGTGGTCATCGCTGCTGCTCCCGGGCATCAGGTTCATGCTCTGCTGAGTTCTCTCACTCTCCACTATCTAAATTAGTTCAATGTCATTAAATGCTAATGAGGCAAGTATAATAAGATAAGTAGCAATCCTTACCTTAGCACGCAGAATCTGATTGTTGTTATGCAGTTTGATTTCCTGCAAATATGATTGCATTCAAAGTTAGTTTTCTCTTTCTAATCAATGAAAATATGGAATTAGGTTCATTGTAATTAATCTTGATAAACTCCACATTTGGTGAAAAATATGATCTGACCAAAGCACTATGTGTTTGAGAATAATGTATAAGGAAGATTTACCTCTGCATGAGCTCAATCTCCCCAAACAGCAGCTCATTCTGGAATTAGTTGAGGTAGACAGGAAACTATAGTTAGAAGCATTTCCAATTCTGTACAAAGAAAATGTGATCGAGTTCGAATTAATTACCTTCTTGGCACGGATCCTGCTAATTCCTTTCTCCAGATGTATAGATACAAGGAAAGGTTGTATCCTACAAATTCAAATGTTTCAAGGTGAGGCTGCTCAGCCCTTTCAGCGGAAGCTGAAAGGGCTGAAAGGTTGAAATGTTTCAAGGTGAGGCTGCTGAGCAGGCACATGTAGGAATGTTTCAAGGTGAAAGGTTGAAACAGGTTGGTAACGCCGGCTTCATTAGTGGTGGATATGGTCTCCGCTGGCGGAACAGGGAGAAAAATGAAGGATTCCAAATCAAATGTTTCAAGGGCTGATATAATCGTGGTACGCCAAAGGGAGTAATTTTCCCTATCAAGCTTGATGCTTATGGAAGGAATCTGGAAATTGAGGGTGGGAGAGCCAGCATTGGCTGCAGCAAGTAACTGCTGGTTGTTTGGTTGGGTAGCCATGAAAAAGGATCGAGAAAAAAAATCTAGGGCTCTGATACCATGTAGAGATACAAGGAAAGGTTGTTCTCGTATATTGAAAAGTGGTGAACAATACATCAGTATTTAAACTAGAAGAATGCTGAACTAACTCTATCTAAACAGACTCCATAATCTAAGGCACTATCTGAACAGCCTAACAACGTGCTGAACAAATAACTACTAAGATAGACTAAATCAAACTAATGTAAAATTAGAGAATACAATTGATTTATTACCAGACGGCTCTCAAGGTTTTTGAGATCCTTCATGGTGAGGCTGCTCAGCCCTTTCACCCATCATGTGCCTGCTCAAGTTTCTGATAAAAACAAATTCATTCAACAAAACATGAACAAAATATTAATTTCAGTCCTCAATGTCCAAGTAATACCAGAATACTGTATTACTAATCTACCTGCTGTTATTCTGCAAAGTTCGTATCTGGTTTCTCAGCTTGGCTGCTTCCTGCTGATAATACTGCAACAACATAATTTCTTGTTAATTATGTTTCATAGCAGATATCAGCTGTCCCAAAATTTTGATAATGAGTGAATTAAATAAAGGGATTTGTTTGAATGTAAATTTAATTACCTGAGCATTAGCCTCAGCACACATCCAGATTGTTCTAAGTTCAACAATATTTTTTGGTGTAGCTTGAGGAATTTTCATTTCTAGTTATTCTGTTGAAGTATCAATTCAGGGTGTTGAATATACTGCAGGGAACCAAACATGAAATGGGCTTTTCATCACCTTTATTTTCTAGCAAGCTAGTTCTTGGTCTCAAAGCTCTTTGTACTGTTCTTGAATGGGGAAGACATTTTAATCTTACTAAGCTCAAAGGGGACATCATTTTTGGGTTTATTATTGCTAGTCTTTGTATCCCTCAGGTAATTATAGAAAGGGATAAACAATTCCTCAATACACAAATTATATCATTCTGGAGGCTACCTTCTCAAAGTGTTAGAAAACTTTATGTTTAGCATTAAAAATTAACATGACTAAGGAAATTATATAACTTATGAATTCTGGGTTTCAGTGAGTTTACAACACGGTCTTCAAAGATGGACTCTGTTTACCTGGCAGTAAATGGAAAACACAACTGAGATTTCAATACGGTCTTTAAGTGCATGCTTAAAGGAGCAGCTGACTTTTTTTATAAAGCCTGTGAGGATAAATGAACTGAGAAACCTGTGGCAGCATGTTTGGAGAAGGATATCCGTGAGTCCCTTAATTTTTATTATCAAGCTTCTTTTGTTCATCTGCTAGATGATTATATATGCTCTCTTATTATCCTGGGAATTTGTTATTCTTTTATCTGACTATTCAACATTTCTCCTCTCGTATAGCAGTCCAACAATGGAGCAAGTGTACAAATTTACATCGCGGTGATTGTGAAGCTGAAGCCAGTTCCAAAAACGAGTCCACTAGAATTTGTTCAGATAATAATGTATCTTCTAGCAGGCAAAGAAGTCAACCCACTGAGAATGAAAGCAATAGCCAAGTGAGTTGTATGCTGCTTACTTCACTTTCTCCAATTATCGGTGACTATCATTGAATTCTTTCTTTTATATCAAAATCCTGAAAATGGCTACTCATGTCTTATTTAAGCACTACAAATAGGTTTATTTGTAATAATAATTTGAAATTCACACTGTATGGCGCAAGTTTTTTTTTGCTCCATGAAAATTGCGTAGAAACTAAATTTGACTACACACGGTGGTTTCATAGATTTTGTCTTAATAACGGTAGGCAATGCAAAAATCCCTTTTCCATTTTGAAGCCATTCATTTGCTAATGGATCGTGACCATTTCAACTTCATTGGGAACCATTAGTTCACACAAGCATACAAACAAACTTTTATACATGTTGTTGTAGGTCCTTCAAAACTTAGGGTATATAGGAAATGCAGGTTTAAAAAATATGTAGTTGCATGCAATGGTCTATGTAATTGAGATTCCCAATGTTGATTAATTATCTCCAAAATAAGTTTGTAAGTATAGATGAAAATTAAGAAAAATGTAACCTGTAAATGTGTAATCCATATCTGTATGTATATTCTGTGGTTCGACAATAGATCAAGCAAGCACCGAGCTAGGACTAGAGTAGGCTAGCTTAAGTGACTCACGGTTCAGGGATCATGGCTCACAGTAATGCAACCCCGAGTCCAAGAGGTTTGGTCGAGATGACATTGTGTTTGAGGTAATTGGTTTCTGGTATCTGTGAAATTGGGCCTATTGGTTTGGGCTTGATTTTTGGGCCGCTTCTGTGACTTGGCCCGCTTCTGTAACTTGGTCTTCCTTTCTTCAGACTTGATCAAACGCAGCGTTTGATGCTTTGTCTGATGATCTGACAAGCTATATAACCCTTTGTTAGGGTTTGGCTGATTCATTCCATTCTCTTCCGCCGCTTACCAGATTACAGAGAGAGTTGTGAGTTAGGGTTCTTGGTGGTTCGATCGCAGTGATTCTCACGGTGGAAGTTGAGTCCTCCGGTGGTGGCCTTCAGAGATTCATTCGGCGTTCTTCATAGCTTCTTCCTTGAAGCTGTTCTTGCATTGAAAGGGGGCTGAATCTCTTTCTTTACCTTCGTCCTAGCTTCTTCTCTGTAATAGCTTGCTTAGGTTTAGCTTGCTCGTCTTGCTTGGTGTCTTTGTAACCATTGTTGAACCTATCTGATCTAGTGGATTATTCGGGATGAGTCTCCCCACTGAGACTTCGCAGATGTAGGGTAACCGAACTGCGTGACCAACTCTTGTGTCCTTTGTTCTCATCTTTTTATTTACTTTTCTCGAATCAATTGCACTAGAGATCGATCGGATCTGGTTATTAAGATAATACCAAGATTCTACAAAGTGGTATCAGAGCCAGGTTCTCTGAAATTACTTGTTTTGCTTCCGCTGTGTGTTTTCTGTGCTTTCTTGTTACTTGACAGTTAGGTCAAGCAAGATTTGCTGCCTTAGGGTTGTTTTTTCTGTGAAATTCTTGATTGTTATTCTTGAACTCACAGAAACCCTAAGTTGTTATCCCTTTAATTTCTTTCTCCAGATTCTAACAAGGTGTGTTCACTTGCATAGGGGGGCTAAGATGACAGACTCAGTGAGACTGAAGCCCTATGATGGTCAAAGTGACTTTGCCATGTGGAAGGTCAAGATGAAGGCTATCTTGATAAGGGAAAAGTGCTACAAGGCTGTTTCTGAGGAGTGGCCATTGGGGATCACCAACTCAGAAATGAAGGATATGCAAGATCTTGCTCATTCTGAGATCACCTTAAGGTTAACTGACGACATAGCTCATCAGGTGGTAAGCTTTACTCAACCTAAGGCTCTCTGGAATGCTTTGGAATCCATTTTCTTGACTAAGTCCCTACCTAGTAGAATTTCTCTATTGTGCAAGTTGTTTACATATAAAATGGAAACCACCTTGACTGTTCAGGAAAATCTTGATAATTTCCTAAAAATGACACAGGATCTTAAGAGATGTGATGATGAAATTAAAGAAACCCACCAGGCTGTTTTGTTGCTTAACTCCTTACCTAGTCAATTTGAGACTCTAAAAGATGTGATCCAATATGGTAGAGATGAACTTACCCTGACTAAGATCACTGAGGCTGTTATCCAGAAAAACGAGTCCTTAAAAGTCTTCAAGATTAGAAATGGCTCTAAAACTGAGACAAAGAGTGACACTAAGAATGAAGTTATGATGGCTAAGGGAATTATAAGAACAAAAAGGGTTATAAGCCTAAGAATAATAGCACCAACCCTCAGGATAAAGATATGTCCAAAGTGAAGTGTTATTACTGTGAAAAATTAGGGCACTATGCCTCTGATTGTCATAAGAAGAAAAGAGATGAGAAGAACAAAGATAAGAGTGAAAAAGATAAGAATTACTCTAATGTTTGTGAACAATGCCCTCAGTATAACAATGAACTCCTTGTAGTTAGTCCCTCTACTGGTTGCTACTCCTGGATCCTAGATTCTGGATGCACTATGCATGCCACCCCTATAAGAAATTCTTTAAGACTTTAACTGAATGTGATGGAGGTGAAGTGATGCTTGGAGATCACACCTCCTTAGCTATTAAAGGAATAGGGAGTGTTGCTTTAAAAATGCATGATGACAAGATTAAAACTCTGTCTAATGTAAGATGGGTACCTGAACTTAGGAGAAACTTGTTGTCTGAATCTGTCTTTGATGATTTGAATTGTCACATTATTACTCACAATGGTATAAGGGAAGTGATTATGAATAACACTGTCCTTATAAGGAGCATTAAGAAAGGAGGATTGTACTATGTTACAGCTTCTCCTGAACTTAATGTCTCCATAGGAGTTAATAAAAAGGATAATCTGGATCTTACTAAGAAGTGGCATGCTAGACTTGGACACTTAGGCAACCTTGGTCTTAACAAGTTGTATGTGAATGGTATGATTGACTTTAAACCCTGTGACCTGAATTTCTGTGAAAACTGTGTGCTTGGTAAGAAAACTGCCCACAGCTTTGGCAAGTCAACCTATACTGCTAGCAATCCTCTAGAGTATGTTCATTCAGATCTCTGGGGGCCTGCTCAAGTTGATACTATTGGAGGAAGAAGATACTTTCTTTCTCTAATAGATCATTACTCAAGAAAAGTATGGGTATACTTGCTGAAAACTAGGGATGAGACTTTTGAAAACTTTTAAGTCTTGGAAAGTGTTAGTTGAAAGTCAAACCAACCATAAACTGAAGTGTCTAAAAACTGACAATGGCTTAGAATTTTGTAATAACTTGTTTGATACATATTGCAAAGAAAATGGTATTAAGAGACATTTGACTGTTCCTGGAACCCCTCAGCAGAATGGTACTGCTGAGAGAATGAATAGAACCTTGTTAGAAAGAGCTAGGTGTATGCTTTTTACTTCTGGAATGAAGAGTAGCCTATGGGGATAAGCTGTATTGACTGCAACCTATCTCATTAATAGGAGCCCTTCTTCCACAATAGGATTTAAAACCCCTCAAGAAATGTGGACTCGAAATAAGCCTAACATAACTCACTTGAAACCTTTTGGTTGCACTGCCTATGCTCAAGCATCACAAGGCAAGCTGCAACCTAGAGCACTTAAGTGTATTATGTTAGGCTATCCTGATGGGGTAAAAGGCTATAAACTCCTTCTCATACAACCTGGAGGTTACAAAGTTATAACCTCTAGGTCTGTGACTTTCAATGAGGAGGACTATTACTTTAAGTCAAAATTAATGTCTTCTTCTGAGCCTACAGGTACAAATGCCAGTACAAACATCTCAAATGGAGTCTTCTATGATGTGAATCAAGAGGATGCCTATGGAGAGGAGGATATGGAGGTTGAGGATCCTCCAAGTGTTCAGCAAAGTGAAGCTGGCACCTCTTCTGAGCACCAAGAGAACCCAGAAGAACCTCTAGGTGGCTCAAGCAACCATGAAGTACAACAACCTCACCAATCAGGTGGGGCAGGTAACATTGAAAACTCACAAAATTATCACAATGTACAGACTTCTAATACTGAACTGTTGGGTGAAAATCTCTCTCATCCTCTCTCTGATTATCAACTTGTTAGAGATAGGACTCTTAGGACTAGAATTCCTAATAGGAGATATGATGTGAATTTTGTTGGGTGTTTTCCTAAAATTGTTGAGTTTGCTTTTACTGTTGCTGAAGTGATCAAATTTACTACTCCTGAAACTTATGAACAAGCTACTAATAGTAAACAAGCTAATGAGTGGATAACTGCTATGAATGAGGAAATACAATCCATGCATGCTAATCAAACATGGAAATTAGTTCCTAAACCAGATAAGGCTAGGACTATTGACTGTAAATGGATCTTCAAAATTAAAGAGGGCACAACTCTGCATGATCCACCTAGATTTAAAGCTAGACTGGTAGCAAAAGGATTTACTCAAAAAGAAGGAGTAGATTATAATGAAATATTTGCCGCAGTTGTGAAGTATAAAACCATGAGACTCCTCTTAGCTATGACCACTGTTTATGACTGGGAACTTGAACAAATGGATGTAAAAACTGCTTTTTTACATGGAGACCTGACTGAGACTATTTACATGAGACAACCATAATAAAAACCCTGATCATGTATGCTTACTGAATAAATCCATTTATGGACTTAAGCAATCTCCTAGACAATGGAATAGGAAATTTGACTCTTGTATGATATCTCTAGGGTTCTCTAGAAGCCTTTATGACACTTGTTTGTACTATAAAAATGTGCAGTCTAAGGCTCCCTTGTATGTTCTGTTGTATGTAGATGATATCTTGTTAATTAGTAGTTCTAAGGTTGCAATCTCTGGTGTTAAACATGATTTAAAAGCTCATTTTGACATGAAGGACCTTGGTCCTGCCCAGAAGATTTTAGGAGTGACTATCACTCGAGATAGAACTAAGAAGACTATGCATTTATCTCAGACTGATTATTTGCTTAAAGTCTTAGATAGGTTTGCCATGAAAGACTCCAAATTAACCTCCATCCCATTAGGAGGTCATTTGGATCTCTCTAGAACTCATTGTCCTGTTTCTGAATCTGACAAAAAGAAAATGGAAAATGTTCCTTATGATGTGGCTGTTGGTTCTTTAATGTATGCAATGCTCTGTACTAGACCTGACTTAGCTTATGCAGTGAGTGTTATGAGTAGATATATGTCTAACCCTGGTGATAGGCACTGGCAAGGCATGAAATATATGCTAAGGTACATCTCTGGCACTCATAAACTTGGTCTAATGTATTCTGAGTTTGCACCTAGGACTGAGGTCCAAGGATATGTTGATTCTGACTTTGCTAGTAATAAGGATACACGTAAGTCTACTACTGGATTCTTTTATACTTGGGCTGGTAATTGTATATCCTGGAAATCTCAGCAGCAGCCTATTGTTGCTCTGTCTTCTACTGAGGCAGAGTACATTGCTGCTACTGAGGCTTGTAAAGAGGCAATTTGGTTGACAGGTATATTACATGAGATAGATGGTACTTATACACCTATCCTTAATATGGACAGTCAGAGTGCACTGTTTCTTTGTAAAGATCTTGTGTACCATGAAAGAACTAAACACATAGATGTTAGATACCACTTTATTAGGGATAAAGTGGAGAATGGTGACATTATTGTTCAAAAGATAAAAGGTGAACTTAATCCTGCAGATTTTGGGACTAAAGTTGTTCCTACTAACAAGTTTGTTTTTTTCAGGGAAGCTCTTCACATCCATGATGAAACGTGAGATGTGAGAGTGAGTCAATGATGGATGGGAACTCATCTCTTGAGGTGATGCTCTAGATTCAGATAGTTAGAGTATTATGTATGGATTAGGAGGTCATATGTAAATGTGTAATCCATATCTGTATGTATATTCTGTGGTTCGACAATAGGTCAAGCAAGCACCGAGCTAGGACTAGAGTAGGCTAGCTTAAGTGGCTCACGGTTCAGGGATCATGGCTCACAATAATGCAACCACGAGCCCAAGAGGTTTGGTCGAGATGGCATTGTGTTTGAGGTAATTGGTTTCTGGTATCTGTGAAATTGGGCCTATTGGTTTGGGCTTGATTTTTGGGCCGCTTCTGTGACTTGGCCCGCTTCTGTAACTTGGTCTTCCTTTCTTCAGACTTGATCAAACGCAGTGTTTGATGCTTTGTCTGATGATCTGACAAGCTATATAACCCTTTGTTAGGGTTTGGCTGATTCATTCCATTCTCTTCCGCCGCTTACCATATTACAGAGAGAGTTGTGAGTTAGGGTTCTTGGTGGTTCGATCACAGTGATTCTCACGGTGGAAGTTGAGTCCTCCGGTGGTGGCCTTCAGAGATTCATTCGGCGTTCTTCATAGCTTCTTCCTTGAAGCTGTTCTTGCATTGAAAGGGGGCTGAATCTCTTTCTTTACCTTCGTCCTAGCTTCTTCTCTGTAATAGCTTGCTTAGGTTTAGCTTGCTCGTCTTGCTTGGTGTCTTTGTAACCATTGTTGAACCTATCTGATCTAGTGGATTATTCGGGATGAGTCTCCCCACTGAGACTTTGCAGATGTAGGGTAACCGAACTGCGTGACCAACTCTTGTGTCCCTTGTTCTCATCTTGTTATTTACTTTTCTCGAATCAATTGCACTAGAGATCGATCGGATCTGGTTATTAAGATAATACCAAGATTCTACATAACCAAATCAGCATACATAGACCAACATATAATATTTAGCCCACTGCAGAAACATAAATTATCATATAAAATTTAACATAACAAAGAACTTACGATCTTTCAACATCTAGGATATTTGTCTTATTTTCGTATTTTGCTTGCTCCATTGCATTGTAATTAACCCCTATTACACGCTTATTTGAATCAACCATTCCTAACAAGAGGAAGAGAGACTCTTAAACACGTAGAAACATCATTCCAAAACTTATGAGTATCCAAAACAATGCTCTCAACTTTTCTTTGTTTGTCTAATGAAGCAAACTTTCTTAATTTGCACTTATCTGATGCAAACATGACCAGTAACTATCCTCTTTTCTCATTCAACTCTTTTCCTGAAGTAAACTCTTTCAACGTTGTGTGAAGTAGTGTCCTTGAGTATATAAAAGTGGTGATTTTTTTGCTATATACAACCGTAGTACTATGACCCTTAATATTTTTTATCGAAGTCCTCAAACATCAAATCAATGCAACGTGTTGCACATGGTGTCCAAAATAACAATTTCCTTCTCCTCATCAATTCTTCTCCCGCAAATTTGAAGTTTGCAACATTATCACTAACCACTTGTACTACATTTTCCTCCCCAATCATTTTCACTTCTTCATATAGAATCTCAAATACCTTATATGTTGTTTATGAAGATATTTGATGCATCAACTGATTTAAGAAAGAAGCTTTTATTAGGACTATTCACCATAAAATACATAGTGTTCGCCTATTTTTATCTATCCACACATCTGACATGATTGTGCAACCATTTTTCTTCTATTCCAACCATTTTTTTTTCTCAAACATGTGGTTACTATTACTCACTTCCTTGCTAAAAAAATTCACTCTAATTTTATGAAAACTTGGTGGCTTTAATCATATCCCAAACTTTGAAATTTTATCAATCATGATTGCCAATTTAGGATTAATGAAAACATTGAAGGGGATGTCACTCATATATTAAAACCGAGCAATTTGTTGAAAACACCATCCCTCTTTTCCTTCTTGTACAGTTGATTCATTGTAGACTAAACTTTTTTATTGACCTTGCTTAACATTTGATTCATCAATGCCTTTCTCTTTCTACTCCTTTGCGTTTCAACACTTTGTTTTTCTTCTTTATCACCAATATCTCCAAGCCTTTGTTTCTTTATTTCATCTTCTATTGCACTCTCTTGCAGAATTTTGCTACGAAAATCTCTCACGTGATTTGGAACTGATCGATGAACAACTTTCAACATTAAAGTTAGTTCCAGCTAAATGATGCTTCAATCTAAAAACATCACCAGGGTGTATCTTGTTACAATGATTGGACTTAGGCTTTGTTTGGTACGTCGGTTTATAAACTGGTTATAGGTTATAAACTGATTATTTTACAAAAACAGGTTTTCATGGTTTAGATATTCGTGCTCCTTTGATTTATTTTTCCTTTTTGAAAGCAAAAATATTTTTTTGTGCAGAAATCAACTTTCGTTTCCAAAGCAAACGAAACTTGTGCAACCTCACCCCTCAATTTCACTACTGAAAATTCTAGATCTAAATTCATCCCCAAATTGATTTATTTCTCCATGGAAAAGAAATACCCATGTTTTGATTTCTTTCTTTGTTTGAAATTTGTGTTGTACAAGTTAGGATTTGTACTCTTTCCTTCCACCTTGAAATTATCCAAGTTAGGATTTGTACCTTTGAAATTATCTAATTTTGTTCGAAGATGGAACTAAGATCCAAATAGAAGTTTTTAACCCCAAGCCCAAACTGGATAATTTCAAGGTATCGAAGTTGCCACCATCTACTCTATCGAATCAAACCCTATCCTTGTAGCCTTCAAGTGGCTCAAACCAGCATCCTCGATTCGGTGACAGCCTCCAACCCCAAACTGTGCCCACAAACCCTAGATCTAAAAGTTTTTAACAAAGGTGTCAACCAAACGTATTTGTTAGAAGTAAATACTTATTTTACTTAAATATTTTTATTCCACCAAACATCCTTTTTCAACAAAATCTGTTTATAAACTAAAAACAGTTTAAACAAACCCTTAACATGCCTCATCTTAGAGAAAGAGGAATGGCCAAATTTGGCATGATGTAGCATCAACTGGTCAATGCTTAAACTAGTTTTAACAAAAAAATTATTAATGCACAAATTATTGTTCAATGAACAAGTATCCATTGGCTTTGTATGCAACTTGTAGAGTCCTCCTTGGAAAGGAACATTCATCTTACCTCCATCAACATTATGGTCATGCAAGATACACTTACTGAATCAATCTCCACTTTAAAGGACCCATCACTGACCAACTTTGATACATATAACAAGTTGTATATAAATTCAGGAACATATAATACTCTCATGCGTAAAAACTTAGCATGCAAAATTGACGAAAGCCTTGACATAATCAGAGTATGCACTTTATTTTCCTTTAACCATCCTCATGACTTCCTGAAACACTTCATTAACAATTGTAGGATCAGGATTCAATTGGTTAGTTAAAGATTCTTTTGCATCATGTGGATGATCTTCCATGGAAACATCACCGAATGTTAGAAATTTGAACCCTTTTTCCCTTTAATCTCTTACACAAGTCTGGATACCCTACTATCTTAATTGAAACAAGTATCCTGAGCGTGTCCTCTAGCACCACAATGAATACACTTCATATCTCTTTTATCTGGATGAGCATTGTTGTAATCTCTTCTGGTTCCTCCACCTGACTGCTTTCCACCATCATAAAGTCTGTTTTGGTTTTATTTGTTCACAATAAATGTCATAGTTTCTTGTGCTGAACCATGAGAAATAGTACCTCTTTTTGTCTCTCTATTCTCATACTCCCTCTCTCACATAATATAAGACTCATTTCGGTAGTTGCGCGGTAATTACGAAAATTGCTGTGTTAATAATTAATGTATAGGAAGAAGTGTAAAATGTAATTATTAGAGGAGAGAAAGATTATATTGTTTTGGGAAAGAAAAAATGAATAAAGTGTAGTGGGTGAAGAAAAATTGTATTAGATGAAGATAAATGATGAGTAAAGGTTTCCCACAATGAAAAATGGGAAGTTTTTTAGGACGTCCAAAACGAAAATGGGTCTTATATTACGGGACAAAGAGAGTAATAATCTAAAAATATTTATTGACATCAGGCAAAGGTTCCAAAGACGAGATACTGCTTCTAGAATGTTCATAGTTCCCATTCACCCCCATCCAAAATTGTAAGACATGGTTCTTTTGCTCTCTCTCAAACAATTACTTCAATAACAAACAAATGCCCCATTTCACAAATTGGAATGACTTCCAACACTTGTAACTCATCCCAAATATTTTTGAATATTCCATAGTATGCAACCACCCTCAAGTCTTCTGTCTCATCTTAGACAGTTTCTTTTGCAATTGATAAACCAACGGTGAATTGCATTCAGAGAATCTTTCAAGAAATTTCATTCGACGACGATCCCTAACAGATCGAACATTCATGAAACATTCAGCTATATCACCGCTCATTGAATTTAAAATTCGACATCTAACCATATAGTCAACCCAAATTCACATTCCTTTCTTTTATCATCATCCAAAGGAATCAAACAAGTTCCATCAATATAGCCTAGTTTAGTCTTAGATCCTAAAGCCATACGTCACCACTGCTCCAGAAAATAAATTACCTCCATCGAAGGTAGTAGACACGAGTTGCGAGTCTGGATTATCCGAATTCGACAAGAAAAGTGGATCACCCTTTTCGCTTTTCCCAAAACACTCAAAATCTCCAAATTCTACCTTTATTCGAGGTCTCTTCATTCGTCGAAGCATTCATTATGCCTTGGAACTCCATTCTCGCCAAATCCTTCCGACATCGCTATGAATTGTCTACTTGTTGCGAACCCATGTAAATTAGCAAAACAACTCTATTTCACTGGATTTCTTCACCAACACTTGATCACCACAATCATGATTCTATCTCGATCGATCATTGTCGTGCTATGGTACCATTTCAAGATTAGGATTCAACATAAACTCTATACATCTTTTGGAGAGATGGAAGAAGAAAGATTTCCAAAATCTGTTATTACTCCAGCTAAGCCTTAACCACCACTACAACAAAAATGGTATTTTGCGACGAAGTTTTGTTTTAATGGCGACAAATTTTCTTGAGCAAATTGCAAAAAACCACCCTTTAGATAGGGATATTTGTACACAACCACCCGTTAAACAAATAATTACTTGTGACCACCCCTTAAATGCATTTCGTTAGCATTGAACCACCCTTCTCCTAACTCTGTCAAAAACTTCCGTTTAATATGTGTATTTACCCTTTTATCCCTTAAAAAACTCTAAATTTATAAACTATTGCCACTAAAAAAATCCAATCCTACCTGAATGTCTGGTTCATCATCTTCAACCATGTCCCCGCCTACAATCATATGCTTCTCTTCCTCCCATTCAACAACGTCTCCACCTCTCTCCTCTCCATTGATTTCCACTTCATCCAAAAAGCTTTAGTATTTCTTCGTCGACCTCCACTCTCCTAACGAGGCACCAACGAACTCGACGCAGCCATGGCGATTTCTCATTCGGAACAGGAACAAGCACAGTTAGGACGATGATTTCCTTTGCTCGAAACCCAAATCGAGTAATCTAGGCTTTTAGTCGATCCCAATTTATTCACAATCCTACTTTGAGTCTGATTCGCATCATTTCCTTGGCGATATCGACTGCGAGCAACGACTTGGACTCGATTATCATCTTCTTCGACACCAACAAGCCCAGATCTGACACCACTAAGCCCAGATCTACCATTGGAGAAGAGAATCAGAGCAAACTCAAGCCGTCAAAGCAATTTTTCGACTCGAAAAATTGAAGAGTACGGTAGGAAGAAGATGAAGGGCGATTGAGAAAATTTATGGCATGAAATACTTGATAGAGGCACTTGTACGTACTGAACATGCAATGGAGAGAAAAGTAAAAAAACTACACTACTGAATTGAAGAGTACGGTACGAAGAAGATGAAGGGGGATTGAGAAAATTTGGGTAATCAAACCGGTTTTAATTTAATTAAACCAAAACAAAATAAATTGGATTAAACCGCTCAAAAACCTGGTTCATTGGGGGTAATACTGCAATTGCACAATTTAACGGATTTTTTTTGAGGTTTTTGCGCCAAATCACCCCTTATTTGGGCCAATTTGTGCCAAACCATCCCTTATTTAACTTTTTGCAAGAAATCACCATTTTGTGTCATTCTGTTAACACCAAGCCACCCGTCACTCAATTCCGTTACTTGCTCCGTTATATGTTGTGAAATATCAATTTTACCCTCACTTATTTTAAAATTTTGAGGGAAAAAATGGAATTACTTAGGCATATGAGATTTTGGGCCAATCTCGCGAGATTTTCATTTTTTATCATGAGATTTTGAGATTTCCTTTACATTGTACTCTACTTGCTCAGAGTGTTGTTCATGGGGCCATGGCTGGTTACACCGGATTTACAGTTGGGAAAGTCAGTGGAAGACAATGCTATATACCTTTATGCGTAAGTTTCTCAAATAAATCAATTTTCTTTTGCCTATCTTATCCTTTATCTAAAAAATGCTACGAGTAATTGTTTCTATGTTTCTGTGCAGCACATCATTGAGAAACCGAACCTAGTAGTAACCACAAATAGAATGTGGGCTAGGCTTCTATCTTCATCAAACCAACCGAGCTTCAAACCTGAGCATGAAGCTGAATCTTCAACTGAGCAAGTGGCTATGAACGATCATTTAACCATTAAAGAGAAGGAAACCGCAGTTGCAGAAAATAATGCCTAAGATCAACAACTGTCGATATACTAATCAATGACTGCAGAAAACATGTTCTACCTTTTCTACTCAGTTTTTAGTATGAACACAATACCCTTTCATTTTGCTGTAAATGAAACATTTCAGTTCCAGTTTTGTTCTGATGGTGGAACAAAGGGTCAGCTAGTCAATAATATTTCGTACGATGAACACTTTGGTTTAATGCATGCCTGTTTCTATGGTTTTAGAATTGGTGATATTTTGCCAACACAACATCCACAAACCACCTCATCTATTTCGATAAATTAAGATTCTACGGTAAATAGATTCTACATAGAATCGTGAATCACTCACCCCAGTGTAAATCGTAAAATCGTAGATTCAAACCTAGATTTTGATAACCATGGTTTCAAGCTCTAAGAGTGTTTTTAGGAGTAAGTTGTTAGATTTATAATTTATAAAACAAAATCAATTGTAAATTTCAATAAATATTGTTAATAAAAGTTAGATATACTACCGTATAAATTTTAATTAATATAATTTTAAAATCATCCTTATAATGATTGGAATTAAAGAATAATTATTCTTGAAAATTTGTTCAGATTATTAATATCAATTTGAACCTTTAGTATTTAAAAATTATACATAGTTTATACAATTTCAACAATTGATTTCAATAAATAAATAAAATTTTAAATCATCTCAATATGTTTCTACTATAAAAACATATATGTGTAAAGTATAAACTACTTGATATCTTCATTTTAAATATAAAAATAATTTAAATATAAAAACCTAACCATTTGCACTTACTATAAAAACCTTTAGTATCTCAATATGTTTTAAATATAAAAATAGTAAAATTCTTCAAATCCCTAACCATTTGCACTTACGATTCTCCATCGTCCGCCATTGGAGCATAAGTTTGAACTATTCGCTGTCGTCGTCAGCCAGCACCGCTCTCCCTTTCCGCCGTCTCCCTCGCCTCCGTCTTCAGCCAGTCGATACAAATAACGTGAGCCGCCGAGGTATGATCGATTAACTAGTTGTGTCGGCTACTACTCTCCAATCCGCTTTTTTGTTGAGTTAATTTGATTGCTTTGACATTATATATGCTTAACTTGATTCAACTCCTGTATTCATCTCCTGGTTCAGTTCATTCGTTTAGTTTGAAATGGAATGTAATAAACTGATGTGATTGTAAAATGGTCATTTGTATGCAGTGAGATTTTAATGCCTTAATTTATTCATCTCCTGTGTAGATGCAATGAAGTTATGATAGTCGTCAATTCAACAGATCGATAATGTTTCCCCGCCCAATTTGAAGCAACAATTGCGGATCTGCTCGATCCCAACCTTGCCATATGCAAGCGCACTACAGACCTTCGGTTATCCATTCGAATTACAGGCAATAGGCCGTCAATTCTGTTTCATTTTCAAAATTGTTCTCCCCTACAAAAGCATGGAAGAAGCAAGGCCGTTGCTATTACGGACGGTTTGCTGGTGCGCACATCCAGAAGGTTTGGAGATTGTATGAAGCAATTTTACTCTTGAATTCTGAAAACACAACAAAAGATCGTAAAGAGATACCAATACTGTATATAGTTGGATATGAAGTATTTTATAGTTGAATCTGTGTGTTTGTATAAAAGTTCTGCAAAAATTTCCATGGCGATCCTATTAGGGTTTTGTTCAATTTAGGGTTAACTCTAAGCTGAATCCGTGTGTTTTGTTCACAAATCGGGGTTTTGTTTAATTTAGGGTTAACTTATAATAAAATGTTAAATGACATATTTGCCCTCTAGAATTAGAAGTAAGTGAAGGTAAATCACTAATTTCACAAAAACTAACGGTTTACTTAACGGAAATGAGAGAGAGGTGGTTTCATGTTAACGGAATAGTCAAAACTAACGGTTTGCTTATGGGCCAGCCCATACTTTTAGGATCAACCCAACACCCGCTCCCCCTCGTGCAGCTGCTCGACGACGAGCTCGCGGTGGGATCAGCATCTAGGAGCCGGTTCCGCAGCTGGATCAGCAGCCAGCTGACCTTGAGGATGAGGATGAGGATGATGATGACTTCCAGGAGCCTGCCCCTCGTTTTCAGCCTCAGATGCAATGGGGCGAAGGCTCATCATCTGCAGCTCCTGCTGACATACCTTGGGAGCAGCGTCTTTTCGAGCGGATTGAGTATGTTTATCAGTCGGTTCAGACGGTGAACCAAAATGTTGAGAGGCTGCAGCAGTCGGTGGATGACTTACGGCTCGACATGCATGCTCGTTGGCCCGAATATCCAAACCGGGATGACCCGGATCAGTGAGCTTCTTTCTCTCTTCCTCATTATTTTTCTATGTCTTACACACTGAGGGCATTGTGCACTACAAGTATGGGGGAGGGAAATTAGTTCATTGCTTATCCTAGAGTAGTTTCATTTCCTTGTTATTTCCCTTCGGTTTTTATTTTGTTGTACTTTGCATGGAATTAAAAACAGAAAAAGCCACAAAAATACGAAAAAAGACAAATGAAAATCCTGGGATGGAAAAATCCATGCAATAAGCGGGTAGTTCGGCTTGCATTAGGCTTGGCAAAAAAGGACTTGAGGGCGGTAAGGAATGGTGAGATTGAAAATGAAATGAGTGGCTAGGTGAAAACCTTTCGAGACGCCTAGGCAAAATGAGTGAAAGGAGTGTCTTAGGACAAAATTTTTTGCATGTTAACCACTATGGAAGACCAAAATTGATAGATTTCATTTCTCATCATATTGTTTGTAGACTAAATGTGTTAGTGATTTGTAGTTTCTTTCTTTTTCATACTTCCTGAGATCTTTGAGTGATTATTGTAAAAGAGTAAGTTTCTTTTAGCTTACTCGGGGACGAGCAAGGTCTAAGTATGGGGGAGTTTGATAAGCGGTGTTTTACATACCGCAACTATGGATTATTAGCTAGTTTTGTATAGGATTATGTTATTTGTTTCTATGTAATCTGTATCATGGAGCTGTTCGAGAGAAGATTTACATACGAGATTCCAAGAGATGATACAAGCATTGGAAGCATTGAAGCATAAGGAAGAAGTTGCTGAAGACGAAGACGTAGACGTGAAGAAATCAGCAGGTTCTGCCTCAGACAACAAAGCCGCACCCGCGGGTCTCAAGCCGCACCCGCGGGTCTCAAGCCGCACCCGCGGGTCTCAAGCCGCACCCGCGGGTTTCATCCTCAGACAAGGATTCGAGAAAGCTCAAGCCGCACCCGCGGGTATCAAGCCGCACCCGCGGGTCTCACCTTCAGCCAAGGCTTTCGAGGAAGCTCAAGCCGCGCCCGCGGGTCTCAAGCCGCGCCCGCGGCCCTCTGCCATCCTGAGAATCTGAAGAAACCCAAAACCGCGCCCGCGGCTCTCAACCCGCGGGTGCGGTTCCTCGACAGAAGAATCAAATTGATGTCTTTGCCATTTGAAGTAATTTGTGTTTAATTCTGTAACTTTCTATACGTTTTTTAGTACCTTAATTCAGCTGTTACATTAGTGGATACTATATAAGTAGTGGATGATCATCCTTGATCATCTAGTCTTTGTTTTGCTTAAGTTTTTGGAGAGTATTTCACAAACTTATGAGTTGCTAAGGTTCTTTGTTTCACTTGGCGTTTGAAGCTTTTGGATTCAACAAGTTGTGAGTTTATCCTTTCCTTTTGTCTACTCTTTGATTGTCTCAACTCTCTTGTTTGTATTGTCGATGAACTAGATTTACTACTTTAGATTGATCACCTAAGTTAGTTGTGTCTTGTTCATATTGCTAGAGTTTGATACTTCTAGTTGAATTATCATACTTGTTGTGTAGCACAATCTATTTGCATGAACTAGTTGTGATTGTTATTAGAGAAGAGAGTTGAGTACATGTCGAGTATCCGACTAGTTGTCCATGATATTGCATGTATCTATCTATTCCTGAATGCATTGCTACTTTGTTATTGAACTTTGATAGTTTCGAGGTTATAATCGAGTAAGGGTTATTAGGACTAGTTGGACTAATAACTATTCAAGAACAGGAATTAGAACGATCACTTGAGAACTTGACATAGGGATAAAAAGGATTTTAAGATCAACTTGTTAATCTAATTGTGGATAATCGCTAAGTGGAACACTTCGCTTAATCTTGTTATAACCAAGTTGACAGTCGATACTTCGTATCAAAACCACAAAAACCCCCCCTTTGGTTACGTTTATTGGTTAGTCATTGTGATAACTTAAGAATTTGATAAACTGATTCTCTTGGGATTCGACCCTTACTTGCGCACTATATTACTTAGTTTTCATGTTAGGATTACTTGACTTGGCACACGACAAATTCGCCTCGTCAAATTTGGCGCCGTTGCCGGGGAATCAAATTTTCTTATTTTTAAGTTCTTATTTTGACTAACTTTAGTGTTGACTAGTGAATGGTCAACACCCGTTCTACTAATCAGCCTCTTTCTATTCTTGATTCAGAGATCGAGAGAACTTTTCATCGGAATCGAAGAGAGAGCAGAGTCGGGACTGAGACAGTAGAAATGGCCGATCGAGAAGCTCTTGCTGAAGTGCAACGTCAATTGGCTGACATGCAGTTGGTCGTTAATGCTCAACGAGAGCTAATTGAGACAAGGTTACCAGGAGGTGGTGTTACTCGCACTTTGAGAGAGAGGCAAACACCGAACCTGACACAGCAACCTCAAGCTGTGGTTATTCCACCCCTTGCTCATGGGGTGACTTTCGAGCTCAAGTCGGGGGTGATCAATTTGCTCCCAACTTTCCATGGTTTCGCTGGTGAGGATCCAATCATGCATTTGAACCAATTTCATGACATTTGCATGACAACCAAACCGCCAAACGTCACGGAAGAGCAGATTAAGATGAGAGCCTTCGGGTTCACTTTGAAGGATGGTGCTCGTTCTTGGTATTACCATTTGCCAACCGGTTCGGTTGATAATTGGGAAAAGTTGCACAAGGTGTTCTTGAGCAAGTATTTTCCGGTGAAGAAGGCAAATGCTCTCAAGAAGGAGATAGCCCATGTCGAGCAAAGTGAAGACGAAACGCTCTATAACTACCTTGAACGCTTCAAGGGGTTGTGTGCTTCGTGCCCTTTTCATGGGTATGATACCGAGGATCTTGTGCTTTACATTTGCAATGGTCTCCTTAACCAAGAAAGGAGGATGGTTGATGCTGCGTGTGGTGGGAATATTCTCAACATGACGCCGGAGGATGCCATGGAGAAATTGCAAGATATGGCTGAGAGCACAAGGAGTTTTGGTAGGATATACACCAAAAAGGGAGTGCACGCAGCAAGTTCAGGGGATCCCGCTCTTGTAGCTGAGCTTGTAGAGTTGAAGAAGATGGTCTCTCAGTTGCAAAAAGGACAACAACAACAAGTAAAGGTATGTGGTATTTGTTCTGACCCTTCTCATTTCACAGATAAATGCCCTGAGCTTGAAGGTGAAGACGTTGCTGAAGTCAATGCTGCTGCTGGTGGGTATGGACCCCCACGACCTCGTGGTGATCAACAAAATAACTACAACCCGAGGTATAGAGATCATCCCAATTTTCGATGGCTGATCCAAATGAGCCCCAACAACAAGCTCAAGGCCCTCGACCCAATGCTGGACCATCTACTGCGGAGCTGCTGAGATCCTTGACTCAACACTTCACAACTCATGTTCAAACGACTGAGTCAAGCATCAAGAACATGGAGAAGCAAATTGGGCAGTTGGCTGAAGCTGTTACCACCATTGCACAACAGAATTCCAATTCTCTACCGTCCCAAACGGTGGTGAATCCAACCAGGAATGTAAGTGCAGTGACAACAAGAAGTGGTAAGATTTTGGGGGAAACCAAAAACCTTGTCGAGGCTTCGGCAGAAAAATTGGATTCTGAGGACAGCCGAGAACCGCGCCCGCGGCTCCTCCACTGCGCCAGAAAACAATTGCACTGACGAGCCGCGCCCGCGGGTTGAAAACCGCGCCCGCGGCTCCTCCACTGCGCTAGAAAGCAATTGCACTGACGAGCCGCACCCGCGGGGTGAAAACCGCACCCGCGGCTCATCCACCAAGGTAAATATTCCAGACTTTCCTTCACAAAATGCTGAACTCGAAGTGGAGGATCGGGGGGATTTCCAGTTGAGACAGGACAACTACGTTCGCCCCAACTTTCCACCTCTCGACTCCACCAAGCCTCCCGCCCCGTTTCCCGATGCCCTTAGGAACACCAAAAGGCCGGAAAACGACAAAGAGTTGTTTGAGACGTTCAGCAAATGTGAGGTAAACATCCCCTTGCTCAAGTTAATTAAAAGCATTCCTCGATATGCAAAGTTTTTAAAAGAACTTTGCACAATCAAGAGGAATCAAAAGTTGAAAGGGCAACAAAAGGTGACGGTAAGCGAGCGTGTCTCCGCTGTATTTCAAAGGCGAATGCCTAAGAAGTGCAGCGATCCGGGCATGGTCAGCATACCTTGCCGTATAGGCGACACACATTTTGAACGAGCCATGCTCGATTTGGGTGCATCGATAAATGTGTTGCCTTACTCTCTCTATAAGATTCTCGGGTTAGGTCCACTTCATGAAACCGGAATTGTTATTCAACTAGCCGATAGGTCCACCGTGTATCCTAAAGGTGTAGTTGAAAACGTTCTGGTTATGGTGGATAATTTGTTCTTTCCCGCTGATTTCTTTGTGTTAGACATGGAACATGATGGGCAAGCTGCTCCTATTTTGCTTGGGAGACCCTTCATGCGAACCGCTAACACAAAGATTGATTTGGCTAGTGGATCTCTCACTTTAGAGTTCGATGGGGAAATAGTTCAATTTAACATTTTTGATGCTATGAAACACCCCGTCGAAGATGTTGCGTCTATTTGTTCAATTGATGTAATTGATCCTATAGTCCAAGATGTTTTCAATATCTTTGGCTTAGATGAATTACAAAGTGTATTAGAACACAGTATCGTTCACTCACCAACACTTGATTTGTCTCTTCCACCTGAGATTCAAAGTGTTCTAGCTCGTCTAGACGCTTCGGGTAGAATTTTGGCCGGTCGGCCCATGCTACTAACTTTGGAGAGCGAAAAGCTTCTTCCTTCTATTGTGCAGGCACCGGTTGTAGAGCTCAAGCAATTACCCGAGCACTTGAAGTATGCTTTTCTTGGGGAAAATGATACCCTCCCGGTAATCATTTCAAGCAAGTTGACAGGTGAACAAGAGAGAAGGTTGGTGATGGTGTTGAAAGAACACATTACCGCTCTTGGGTGGACCATTGCTGACATCAAGGGAATTAGCCCTTCCACCTGTATGCACAGGATCCTTCTTGAGGAAGGTGCTAAACCCTCTAGGCAACCCCAAAGAAGGTTAAACCCACCTATGATGGAGGTGGTCAAGAAGGAGGTGCTGAAACTTCTTCAAGCTGACATGATCTACCCCATTTCGGATAGTCAATGGGTAAGTCCAACTCAATGTGTCCCTAAGAAAGGGGGCATAACATTGGTAGAGAATCAACAAGGTGAGATGGTTCCTACCCGAACTCAAACGGGTTGGAGAGTATGCATTGATTACCGCAAGCTGAACGCGGTAACCCAAAAAGATCATTTCCCTCTCCCTTTTATTGATCAAATGCTTGAACGACTTGCCGATCGTCCATATTATTGCTTTCTAGATGGGTATTCAGGGTATTTTCAGGTTGCTATTGCACCCGAAGATCAAGAGAAGACGACGTTTACATGTCCCTTTGGCACTTTTGCATATCGTAGGATGCCTTTTGGATTATGTAACGCGCCCGGGACCTTTCAACGATGTATGTTAAGTATCTTCTCGGAATACATTGAACATTTCATAGAAGTTTTTATGGATGATTTTACGGTACATGGGGATAGCTTTGATGCATGTTTAAATCATTTGTCACTCGTGCTTAAAAGATGTGTAGATACTAATCTAGTATTGAATTCTGAAAAGTGTCATTTTATGGTTGAACAAGGGATAGTATTGGGGCACATAATTTCAGCTAGGGGTATTGAGGTCGATAAGGCAAAGATTGACGTCATTCAATCGTTGCCCTATCCTACTAATGTGCGTGAAGTGCGTTCTTTCCTAGGCCATGCAGGTTTTTATCGCAGGTTTATCAAGGACTTCTCTAAGATCTCCACACCCCTATGTGAGCTTTTGAAAAAGGAAGCTACTTTTGACATGTCGAATGTGTGCAAGAAGGCATTCGACACTCTGAAAGCCCACCTCACCGAAGCACCAATCATCCAAGTACCCGATTGGTCTCTACCCTTTGAGATCATGTGTGATGCTAGTGATCATGCGGTGGGAGCCGTTCTTGGTCAAAAAGTCGGAAGAGCAATGCACGTCATCTACTATGCTTCCACGACTTTGAACGGAGCTCAGAGGAATTACTCCACCACGGAAAAGGAGTTGTTAGCCGTGGTGTTTGCCCTTGAAAAATTTCGGCAATATCTTTTGGGCACGAAGGTGATTATCCACACAGACCACGCTACTCTTCGTTATCTCATGACGAAGAAGGAATCAAAGCCAAGACTCATTCGATGGGTTTTGCTCTTAAGCGAGTTCAATGTGGAAATCCGGGACAAGAAGGGAGTCGAAAACTCCGTAGCTGATCATTTGAGCCGGATTGTGCCAGAGGACGGTAAATTACAGGTTCAAATTCAAGGTACATTCCCGGACGAAAACTTGTATCAAATTCATTCTGCCATTTCTGCTTCTGCTGAGTACAAACCGCACCCGCGGTTTATGCTCTCAAGAATTTCCGGAAAAGAGAGAGCCGCGCCCGCGGCTAGTAAACCGCACCCGCGGTTTGTGTTTGCCAGAAATCTCACTGCAAGGAGAGCCGCGACCACGTCTCAATAACCGCGATCGCGGTTTTCTGACAGCCGAGTATGCAGAAATTGACCCCGAATACAAGCTTTTCGCCCTCCGGTCTTTCAAACCATGGTTTGCCGATATCGTGAACTACCTGGTTCGCGAAGAATTCCCGCCAAACTACACCAAAGCTCAAAAAGATAGGATCAAGCGGGAATCACGTTTCTACGTTTGGGATGACCCCTACCTTTGGAGACATTGTGTTGACAAGGTAATCCGACGATGCCTCCCGGATAACGAGGTACAGTCTGTCCTTACTTTTTGTCATTCTCATGCATGTGGGGGGCATTTTGGGGCTAATAAAACGGCTAGGAAGGTATTGGACGTCGGCTTCTATTGGCCACACATCTTTCGGGATGCGTTTGCCTTTTGCAAAGCTTGCGACCGATGCCAAAGGGTCGGGAAAATTTCTAAACGAAATGAGATGCCACAAACACCATTAGTCTTTTGTGAGATTTTTGATGTTTGGGGTATTGATTTCATGGGACCCTTTCCTAGTTCGTTTGGGAATTTATACATTTTACTTGCGGTGGACTACGTTTCCAAATGGGTGGAAGCGAAGGCCACCAGAACTGATGATTCCCGAGTGGTAGCAGGTTTCTTGAAGGAGAATATCTTTTCTCGTTTTGGGATTCCAAAGGCTCTTATAAGTGACCAAGGTACTCACTTTTGCAACAAGACGGTGAGTGCACTTTTAAAGAAGTACCATGTCACTCAACGAGTCTCAACTGCTTATCACCCCCAATCCAATGGACAAGCTGAGGTGTCCAATAGGCAAATCAAGGGGATTCTGGAAAAGACGGTGGCTCCTAATCGAAAGGATTGGAGTTTAAGGTTGGATGATGCACTTTGGGCATATAGGACCGCCTACAAAACTCCAATAGGAATGTCCCCATATCGACTTGTGTTTGGGAAGGCTTGTCACCTTCCGGTGGAGTTAGAACACAAGGCGTGGTGGGCGGTGCAAAAATGCAACATGGAGTTGGATGAGGTAGGCGACTTTAGGAAGTTGCAAATCCAAGAGCTTGAAGAGATACGCCGGGATGCGTATGAGAATGCGGTGATCTACAAGGAAAAGACGAAGGCTTGGCATGACAAGAACATCTTGAGGAAAGATTTCAAGGTGGGAGACAAGGTCTTGCTCTACCAATCTCGTCTTCAACTTTTTCCGGGTAAGTTGCGATCTCGGTGGAATGGCCCGTATGTTGTTGCTCGCGTCTTTCCTCATGGCGCCGTGGAGTTGTTTGACAAAGACAACCACAACGTCTTCAATGTGAATGGTCAAAGGTTAAAACCTTACCATGAGGGATTCTCACCAAAGTGTCTTTCGATGAAATGGCTCTAGAAGAGCCAACTTTTGAAAATTGAAGACGGGAAACCAAGTCGAGCCACGACTCTAACCAAGGCGCTGCTTGGGAGGCAACCCAGGGTATTCTTCTTTTTCCCTTGAATTTCATTTTCTTTTTAATTGTTTTGTTTTCTATTTTCTAGGAAGTCAAGACGAGAAGACGATGGTTGTTTGCTACTAAAGGAATTGACGGTTCTTCTTTTCGTTTATGAAAAAGAAAAAAAGAAAAAGAAAAAGGAATTGACGGTTCATCTTCTACCCTTCTCCATATCGAATTTCATCTTCTACCCTTCTCCATATCGAATTTCATCTTCTACCCTTCTCCATATCAAATTTCATTCTCTACCCCCCACCACATAAAACTCTCCCACCTCCCACTTCCCTCATACCCTACCTTCCACTTCTCCCACTTCTTCAAAAACCTCCCACCAAACCCTTCTCTCTCCCAACACCAACACACTCCCACCAACTCCTCCTCCGCACCCGCACCCGCGCCGGAATCCAACCGCCACCGCGGCTCAAAAGCTCCCACCCGCACCCGCACCCTCACCCTGCCCAGAAGTTCTGTCTCGACGAAACCGCACCCGCGGCTACAAACTCGCACCCGCGGCCTCGCCCTGCCAAGAATTCTCCAGCTCGCACAAACCGCACCCGCGGCTCCACAACCGCACCCGCGGCTCCACAACCGCACCCGCGGCTCCCTCCTCGCCAGAAATCAGACGAAAGCAAAAACCGCACCCGCGGCTCCCAACCTGCGCCCGCGGCTTTCGCCTCTGTCGTCCATTGTTTGCTGATTTCAGTAATTTTTTTTGACAACCACCCTCATCATTGTTGATTTTCTTACGCCTCGGGGAGGGCTTTTTGCTATTGTGCTGTTGTTGTTGCTGCTTGGTATCTTTGTTGTGTGCGGATTTGTGGTAGTATTTGCGTTGTGTATATACTGTGATGGCTGCAGCAGGAACATCTCGAGGCCACAAAAATGATTTGTGGCAACAACAGGTTCAGGCCAACTTAGCTTATTTAAGGGCTAAGCAGTGTGTAGCCACGAGATTTTTTCATCCACGTACCCTCGATGATTTGGGTATGACTGCATGCACTGAGGCCATGCTTGAGCACGCAGGGCTGCAGGGTTTCTTGTACAGGTCAGCTCCCACTCATGCCGAGGCTACCTATCAGTTTCTGGCAAGCCTCAAATCCAAGACCGTCTCGGAGACCACCTTCATCTCGGCCATCCAGTTCATTTACAATGGACGGTCCTTTACGGTTCAGGCTGAACAGCTGCGCCACATCTTGGGAATCTCTCAGGTTCCCTCTGCAGATTATGACACTACAGTTGGTGACAACCCTACACAGGTCTGGTACACATGGACGTGACAAGTTCGGGACACTCATGGTAATGACTATAATGCTAAAATGTCCCATCCATGTCTCCGCCTGACACAGCGGGCCCTTTCTATGGCCTTCTTTGGGCTTTCTGAGGTGAACAAGGTGCCTGCCTACCAGCTGAAGTATCTATATGCTCTTATGCCGGAATGTCAGGTAATTCCGGATTGGCTCTCACTTTTTGTTCACTCCTGTAAGACAGCCCGCTCAAAACCAAGGGGACAGATTGCTTTGGGTGGCATGATCACCCTCATCTTAGAGGCTATCGTCCCCGACTGAGAGACGCTTGACTGCATAGGTAGTCCGGACCCCTCAATGGGTCCCTATTTGCTGGATGCCACATTTCTGCAAACTCGACTTAGGTGGCTCAAGTCGGTTACAGTAAATGAAGACGAGCGGATGTGGGTTTGGCTCGGTCCTCCCGAGATTGCTCTCACCGAGGATTTTGCTTATGAGCCAGCCCATACTTTTAGGATCAACCCAACACCCGCTCCCCCTCGTGCAGCTGCTCGACGACGAGCTCGCGGTGGGATCAGCATCTAGGAGCCGGTTCCGCAGCTGGATCAGCAGCCAGCTGACCTTGAGGATGAGGATGAGGATGATGATGACTTCCAGGAGCCTGCCCCTCGTTTTCAGCCTCAGAGGCAATGGGGCGAAGGCTCATCATCTGCAGCTCCTGCTGACATACCTTGGGAGCAGCGTCTTTTCGAGCGGATTGAGTATGTTTATCAGTCGGTTCAGACGGTGAACCAAAATGTTGAGAGGCTGCAGCAGTCGGTGGATGACTTACGGCTCGACATGCATGCTCGTTGGCCCGAATATCCAAACCGGGATGACCCGGATCAGTGAGCTTCTTTCTCTCTTCCTCATTATTTTTCTATGTCTTACACAGTGAGGGCATTGTGCACTACAAGTATGGGGGAGGGAAATTAGTTCATTGCTTATCCTAGAGTAGTTTCATTTCCTTGTTATTTCCCTTCGGTTTTTATTTTGTTGTACTTTGCATGGAATTAAAAACAGAAAAAGCCACAAAAATACGAAAAAAGGCAAATGAAAATCCTGGGATGGAAAAATCCATGCAATAAGCGGGTAGTTCGGCTTGCATTAGGCTTGGCAAAAAAGGACTTGAGGGCGGTAAGGAATGGTGAGATTGAAAATGAAATGAGTGGCTAGGTGAAAACCTTTCGAGGCGCCTAGGCAAAATGAGTGAAAGGAGTGTCTTAGGACAAAATTTTTTGCATGTTAACCACTATGGAAGACCAAAATTGATAGATTTCATTTCTCATCATATTGTTTGTAGACTAAATGTGTTAGTGATTTGTAGTTTCTTTCTTTTTCATACTTCCTGAGATCTTTGAGTGATTATTGTAAAAGAGTAAGTTTCTTTTAGCTTACTCGGGGACGAGCAAGGTCTAAGTATGGGGGAGTTTGATAAGCGGTGTTTTACATACCGCAACTATGGATTATTAGCTAGTTTTGTATAGAATTATGTTATTTGTTTCTATGTAATCTGTATCATGGAGCTGTTCGAGAGAAGATTTACATACGAGATTCCAAGAGATGATACAAGCATTGGAAGCATTGAAGCATAAGGAAGAAGTTGCTGAAGACGAAGACGAAGACGTGAAGAAATCAGCAGGTTCTGCCTCAGACAACAAAGCCGCACCCGCGGGTCTCAAGCCGCACCCGCGGGTTTCATCCTCAGACAAGGATTCGAGAAAGCTCAAGCCGCACCCGCGGGTATCAAGCCGCACCCGCGGGTCTCACCTTCAGCCAAGGCTTTCGAGGAAGCTCAAGCCGCGCCCGCGGGTCTCAAGCCGCGCCCGCGGCCCTCTACCATCCTGAGAATCTGAAGAAACCCAAAACCCCGCCCGCGGCTCTCAACCCGCGGGTGCGGTTCCTCGACAGAAAATCAAATTGATGTCTTTGCCATTTGAAGTAATTTGTGTTTAATTCTGTAACTTTCTATACGTTTTTTAGTACCTTAATTCAGCTGTTACACTAGTGGATACTATATAAGTAGTGGATGATCATCCTTGATCATCTAGTCTTTGTTTTGCTTAAGTTTTTGGAGAGTATTTCACAAACTTATGAGTTGCTAAGGTTCTTTGTTTCACTTGGCGTTTGAGGCTTTTGGATTCAACAAGTTGTGAGTTTATCCTTTCCTTTTGTCTACTCTTTGATTGTCTCAACTCTCTTGTTTGTATTGTCGATGAACTAGATTTACTACTTTAGATTGATCACCTAAGTTAGTTGTGTCTTGTTCATATTGCTAGAGTTTGATACTTCTAGTTGAATTATCATACTTGTTGTGTAGCACAATCTATTTGCATGAACTAGTTGTGATTGTTATTAGAGAAGAGAGTTGAGTACATGTCGAGTATCCGACTAGTTGTCCATGATATTGCATGTATCTATCTATTCCTGAATGCATTGCTACTTTGTTATTGAACTTTGATAGTTTCGAGGTTATAATCGAGTAAGGGTTATTAGGACTAGTTGGACTAATAACTATTCAAGAACAGGAATTAGAACGATCACTTGAGAACTTGACATAGGGATAAAAAGGATTTTAAGATCAACTTGTTAATCTAATTGTGGATAATCGCTAAGTGGAACACTTCGCTTAATCTTGTTATAACCAAGTTGACAGTCGATACTTCGTATCAAAACCACAAAAACCCCCCCTTTGGTTACGTTTATTGGTTAGTCATTGTGATAACTTAAGAATTTGATAAACTGATTCTCTTGGGATTCGACCCTTACTTGCGCACTATATTACTTAGTTTGCATGTTAGGATTACTTGACTTGACACACGACAAATTCGCCTCGTCAAAAGGAATAAGAATTTTCATTGCATAAGATATTGAATGAGTTATCTAGGATCAACTTGTCATACGAAGTGTGGATATTTGTTTGGCTGAGCTATTTCCCAATTACTAATTCCATCATCTCTTACTTGTTACTATTTGCATGCTTGGTTACTTAAGACAAACAAAACCCCCCTTGGTTACTTGATTGACACATATATTTCATACAGAACTAGAATTTGTCTCCCTGAGGACTCGACCCTTACTTGTCTAGGACTGCATATTAGGTTTGTTTGGATTACTTGCGTATGAGCAATTAGCACGACAAATTGATGTTATCAGTCGTCCTTATATTCAGTTGACCTATGTGTCGATCTTTGGGCTATGCCACCTCATCTTCCACATCATCACGTCATTCGTTTTTATCTTTTGTTATGTATTTTTTGAAAATAGATTAAATAGAAAAACAAAAAGATATATAATATAATATATCTTTTTTATCTTTTATCAAATAATAAATTTAAGAAGATATCAAAGTAATTATATTATACTTTTTTATTTTCAACATGTTATATTTTTTTCTTATATATCTATATCTATTTATTTTACTATCAATCTGATTAGAACATAAATTATAAAACACGAACTATACTTTACTACTCATATAAAGTACTTACGTAATAGTACAAATATAATCATATTGTTAAAAATATTTAATACCTGCGACCCCTGCATGGCGCAGGAACACACACTAGTGAAAACCTAAAACCACCGCCAATTCCGTGCTGTGTTGTGCTACAGACTCACTATACCTTTGTTCTCTGAAGGAAGTATTTTCCCTAGCTGCAATGCTCCCAAGATGGAATGTTGGGGAGATCACACTGTTCATTATTCTAGTGAGGTGGGTGTGAAGTTCATACATTATTTAGTTCGTGACATCCTTGTTGATATTTGCTCCAAAGTGGGGATCGTGGTGCGCAAAGAGGCTCCCATGGGGTTTCTTTCAGATGTTGGGAAGGATCTCAGGCCTGCGAACCTTTTACTGTTTAATTGGTTTCAGAGTAAAGATGCATGTTTGGATGTGACTGATACTCTCCCTTTGCTGACATGGGTGTGAGTTCCTGGGCTCCTGGCGTGGCTTTGCACAACGCGGTGGAGAAGAAGAAGAGGAAGTATGCATCTAAATGTGAGGAGAATAGATACAAGTTCATCCAATTTGCTTTCTCCCCCTTTGGGGAGTTGGATAAAGAGGCATTGGACACACTTTCACGTATCAAGACTCTTTCTTTTAGTCACTCTAACAATGTTAGGATTAGTACATTTATCTTTCACTGATTGGGTTTTTGTATTCAGAAAGGTGTGGGAGCGCAACTTGTTTCTCGACTCTCATACAACTTTATTTAAATATTAATATTATATGATTATAAGGTTCATATTAAATAATTACAAATTAAAAAATATAAAAATATGCTAAATTAATAAAAGGGAAATAATATAATAAAGAAAAGGAAAACAAGAAAATAAAGCAAAAGGAATAATAAGAACGAGATAAATGAGTTGCTTCGTTGGTTCGGGCCCACGCATGCACCAGTCCAAATTTGTTGTCCCCTTAATATCTTCCATACGTATTCCCTTGCTTAGGTGTACAAAATCCTGAAAGCTAAATCTTTTTATTAAAATATTGTGAATAATTTTTTGTTTCAATTAAGGAAACTCTAATTTAGTAACAAAATTAAAAAATAATCAACAAATCTTTCTCCGTCATGATCGACTATTGTAACTTCTAAACCTATTTCAATTTCACTAAACCCTATTTGAGTCTTCCATTAACATTGATCAGATCATCTCAGTGCAAAGGTAAGCAACTTTTTATTTTTGTTTACTCAAAGCAAGTTTTATAAGAAGATAAAGAATTCAATATCTATGAAGAAGCAATTTGGCATGTGTTCATTCCGATCATTGTTCAAGAATTCAACTTGTTAGATCATCCATATTAATATATATGCACAACTAACACTAACACAATAATACATAAACAATTTTCATCTTCTCATTATGTATAAACTTGATTGGTCCAAGTGAATTGATTGTATCTAAAATCTATTTAAGTTGAATTTAATTTCTATTTTCAAGGGGTTATGGACACGACGGTACATCGTCGACTAGAGTTCAATCAAGATGAAGCTTATGTAGGATTTGATCAAGGTGAAAATCTACTAGAAGTTGGTCAAGATGAAGGACTAGGATTTGATCAAGGTGAAGGTGTACTAGAATTTGGTCAAGATGGAACAGTCGAGCTGCATTCAAAGGTTTCCGAGGAGGTAATTCCAAGAACTGGTATGGAGTTTGAGAATGAAGATGCGGGTTATGATTCCTACAATGCTTATGCTCTGAGAGTTGGATTTTCAATTCGAAAAGGCTCTTTTCATAAAGAGAAGGCAGAAGTGTTAGATAGAAAATTTGTTTGCTCATCTCAAGGTCGACGAGGAAAAGATAAACGAGAGAATATTTACAAAGCTCGTCGGCCAGAAACAAGATTTAATTGTTCAGCCAACCTAACTATAAGTCATTGTCAAACTAGAAAGTTCCGGGTTGTCAAATTTACTGCTGAGCATAGTCATAATTTGGCAAGCCCGAGTAAGGCTCATTTATTTAGATCGCATCGAAAAATATCTATCTCTCAAGCAGCCGAAGTTGACATTGCAGATATTTCAGGAATTGCTCCAAAAATGGATTTGAGTTGATGGCTAGGCGAGCTGGAGGGCGTGAAAACCTGGGATTTACTGATGTGGATTATAGGAATTATTTGCAAAGCAAGCGTACTATGAACGTGGATGCTCGTGAAACTGGGGGTGTTCTAGAGTACTTGCAAGGTATGAAAGTTGAAGATCCAAGTTTCTTTTATGCTCTTCAAGTAGATTTAGATGGTTTGATAGCTAATATCTTTTGGGCTGATGCGACAATGATGGCTGACTATGAAGATTTTGGTGACGTCGTATGTTTTGACACTACAAATCGCAAGCATAAGGATGGTCGGCCAATTGCTTTATTTGTCGGGGTGAATCATCATAAACAAAGTACAATCTTTGGTGTTGATTTATTATATGATGAAACAGCAGAGACATTTGTGTGGTTGTTTGACACATTCTCAAGGGCTATGAGTGGAAAGGTACCTAAGACAATGTTGACCGACAAAGATGCTGCCAGAGACTTATCACCATCTTTGTATTTGGCACATCTTTCAGAACGCGACAACTCATTTGTCTCATGTTTTCTCAACGCATAAAGAATTTTCAAAGGATTTTAGTAATTGCATTTATGATCATGAATATGAGGAAGATTTTTTAGATGCGTGGAGAGATATGCTTGAGAAGTATGGGCTGCAAAACAATGATTGGCTGAAGAAGATGTTCAACATAAAAGAGAAGTGGACATTGGTTTATGGAAGAGATACGTTTTGTGCAGACATGACTACTACACAGCGAAGTGAAAGTATGAATAGCTTGATCACGAAATATATCATTCCAAAGCATGACTTTAGAAGATTTTTTGACAATTTTCAGAGATTACTCCAAGATCGTCGTTACGATGAGATGGTTGCAGATTTCAAGGCTAGCTCAAAAAAATAACATTATCCTTCCAAGTAGAAATTTTGGAGCATGTTGCAAGTGTTTATACGCCTAAGGTCTTCCAATTGTTTCAGAAAGAAATAGCTGCATCTTATGACTGCCATCTTGAAGTTTCTGGTGAGGTGGGAACACTTACGAAATATATAGTTACACCTAATAAGAAGTACAACTTCATTGTCTCTTTTGATAGCACGGAAGAAAATATATGGTGTAATTGTAGGAAATTTGAGTTTACGGGCTTGTTATGCAGTCATATATTGAAGGTGTTCTCTCTTAGAGTTATAAAGAAAGTTCCTGGCAAGTATATTCTGAAGCATTGGACTAAAAATGCTAAAAGAGGAAGCATTAGAACCACCAACCAATGTTTTGCTGATGAAGTAGATCCAAAATCAGCATTAGCCATGCGTTACAAAGAGTTATGTCGCATATCTACTCGTCTTGTTACAAGAGCTGCAGAACTGAAGATGGATTCAAGTTTATGAAAGAAGCTCTTCTTAATGTGTCTAGAGAGTTGGAGTTGGATTTGAGCTCAAGAGAAACCCCAATGCAATCTGATTTGCAAAGAAATATACTCTTGAATGTTGATTGCCCCACAAAGGCAATTACAGGTCTGAAATTGAAGCCAAAATCTCGAGCTCGATCAAGCCAAAGGCCAAAGAGTGGTCTCCAAACTGCCATAAGAAGAAACAAAAAATCAAAGTTGAGCAAATCCGTTGACAATGGAGGCCCTTCTCAAGCTCTACATGTATTTTAAAAATTATTAGTGATTTTATATTTATAAAACTATTAATGTATTTGTATTTTACATCTAGTTTGAAATGCAGGTGAACCAATGTGTTCAACTAGATGAAGGTGGTCCAAAACAACAAGAATTTGTTATTCATTCACATGAGCAATCTGGATATAACAACTTTGTACCATTAGAATATCCACAGTTTCAGACTAGCTATATGGTTTTGTTGACAAGCATTGGACTACCCCGGCCTTTAGGTGAATGTAAAATCAACGAAATCTCTCTAGTTAATTGTGTTTTCAAATACTTGATATTTTTATGTGATGTATATTATCTATTGTTCTAATCTTGTTGCTGTTTTTTTGACATACAGATGATGGAAGTACACCAAAATAGTTGAGAGATGTCACACCAACTCCATATCATGGAAACTTTATATACCGGCTTTAAACTTTTTTTATTGTTGATGTTAGATACATGAAGGTTTATTTGCTGATGTTTTGTTAATTGATATTTTTTGTGTTACTCTTTTGTTCTCATTAGATCTATTTGCTGGTGTTTTTTCCACTTTTATTGAAATGAAGATGACTTCGTGATAAATTGACATGAAGAGAAAGTTTGACTAAATTTAACACTGGATAAGAACAAGGTGTTAAAATTTGCTGGTGTTAAAATTTGTTGGTGAAATTTTCTGGTGTTTCACCACTGTTTATTGCTGGTGTCAAAATTTGCTGTTACCAAACTTCTATGCACATGATTTGACTAAATTGCTGGTGTTTCACCGCTGTTTCATCACCAAACTTCTATGCACTTGCTGACAAAATTTGCTGTTTTCAAACTCCTATTTACTGATGTTATTGTTTACAGACTTCAAGTTGTATGTCTTGTAAAATCAGACTTCAAGTAAAATCAGACTTCAAGTTTAGGAATAAATGAGTGACTATGAGAAAAAAATGAACTTGTATAGTGATGATATTGTTTACAATCTCGAACAAACGAGTACAAGGTACAAGATACATATAAAAAATTGTTTCTTAATTGCTCTTCACTTGGGCAAACAATCATCCGGTTACACATTTAAGCATCAAAATTCAGACACAATAGTTGTATGTCTTGTTCGGAGTATCGTGGACTTTCTTGGAGATGGCCTTCATATGCTCGATTGTCCCGTTTCCATCAGCATCAACTTCATTGATCATGTCCTGAAAATCGGCTTCAGTTGGATTTTGCCCAAGGGATCTCATGATTGACTATCTCATGTCATTGTCCAATAAATCCAGATCTTTTACATCTGTATAATATTGACTGAACTGAAGCAAAATCCCATACAGTCTTATGAAACACAAGAATTCCTCAATTCGATATAGCCTGTCATCTAACGCTAGAAATCAAATTGAGGAAAACAAAGATCTAGCCTAAGAACGATTCTACAATTTGAATGCCTTAATCGCGCAAACTGAAACTCTCATCGGAGATTCAACAACCAGCGATCCCGAAGAAAGCAGATCTGGAAAATAGAAAATCACACATCAAACAGAGTTGAAGTCATCAAACAGTATGGGACTTCGCTTCACTCCCCTTGTCGGTCCTGTCTGGCTCGCCGCCAAAGACTGAGCTCGGTATGCCATCCCCGATGCTATAGTCGCCAGGAATTGGGTCTCCGGGCTGGTGGTGTTGTCCACCACCGTAAAGGCCTGACTTGAAGTCATCAAACAGTTTTGACAACCAGAGTTGTAGTCGGAGGAGCTCAGGTCACGTGTCCTTCGCGGCCGTCAGTCTTCTCCTTATGAATCTCTCACAGAAATAAAAATAACCTGTCAACAAGACGCTAAACAAACTGTCAACAAGACGCTAAATAAGTTGTCAACAAGACGTTAAATAACCTGTCAACAAGACACTAAATAAACTGTCAACACGACACTAAATAAAGTTGTCAACACAAAAAAAAAAATTATCCAACACACTTTATATGTCTAACACACTTTATAAATAACATATTTAATTAACTAGTTGGTGCTATGTTATACATAAAACCTAAGAACTGAGTCCATTAACATGCAAACAAGTCTGTTTTTTCTTCTTTGTGGATGAAATATGAGTGCAGGAATGTGTGAAATATATTGTCAACTGAAACTACCATTTTAAATAAAAAACAACTGCAGCAACAATCTACAGTTCATAATTACAAATAAATTCATTATATGTAATTGAAAAGGGTAGGGAGAGAATTCAACCCTTACAATAAGCTTTGTCCTCATAAATATTACTTGCCATCTCCGTAAGCAGAGAGATTCAAAGCATTTGTTTTTGTCACGAGTTTCAAATGATTTTGCATTCGTCCTTGCCTAAAAGGTTTGATTCAAGGTCAAAGAACATTTACTTACCGAGAAATTGAACATTCAGGTCAAAATTGTATATGTGCATCACTTTTTTAAAAGATGTGCATCAAAATTTTTGATGCACATTTTAGGTATTTTGATGCACATTTAAGTATATTTTGATGCACATAGTCATTCTCACGTTCTCATTTTATAAACTATTCTTACGGGAACCGCACCCTATAAAATTTATAATAAGAATACAAATTGATTTTCCGCTACACGCCTTCAATAGCAGCAACCATTTTTGCCGTACTTCTTCCTCGACTGGGCATTGCTTCCTTGGTTTGTCGTTTCTCGCCGACGTAGTGATCATGCACTAGTTGATTCATGGCTAAAGCATGATCGTTGCTACCTCCGCTACTCGCCGACGTAGTGACGGTGGCAGTTATTGTACGACGCAACTGATTCAACAACGCGACTGATTCAGCGCCGACGGTGACACGACGATTAAACCTCAATATACTTACTATGTGATAAGGTCAACTATACGATGCATCCGGAGAAGGGGATGAGAAAGGATGGCTGAGGGAAAGGATTAGTGTTGAAGTGAATAGTGTGAATTACACTTTGTAACCAATAGGTCTTTGTATCATGTCTAATCATCTGAATTACACTTACTATGTGATAAGCGGTCTTTGTATCATGTCTAATCATGTATGACTTATACTCAGATTGCCTTCCTTATTAGTAAACCGCAATATCTCTCATAAGGTAGGCTGGTTTTGTAATTTATTTAAATCATGTCATTGCAAAGCAACCTTACAGTTTAAGATTGAAACACAAATGAATATAATTATTGAGTGGTGAATCAATCTTTGTTTTAAGATCTTGTTTCATTTACATCTTGCTTTACCTAATTATTTAGGAGATGGGATGACATGGATTTTGAATGCAAAGATAGATTCTTAAATAGAATCAAGGTAAATAGAATTTATGTGAACATAATCTATGTTAGGAGAGATATCAGACTGGGTCACACCACCAAGCCCAACTCATACAAGCCCATGGGGTTCCACCCTAAAACCAATTGGCAATAGGAGGAGTAGTCCATCTACTTATATGTTAGGCTTGAGATCACCCCACTTCCCGATGTGGGATTCACATGTGACCCTAACAATCTAAGAGCACTACTATAAGCTAATGAATTTCATTTTATGAATACGAAGGTGGATGCCAGAAGGACATGATGTTGTGGAAAACCAATGCATGGTACTTTATCGATAGTGGCGCTACAGGCTTAAAGAAGAATTTTTGAATGGGAATTCAATAGCTGACGCAGCGAAGAATGGTCCCAAAGATATAGCTGCATAAGCACTTACATTATTTGTTGGGAAACTGAACTGCAATGGTTCTAATAGAGTGAAGAAGTAAAACAAATGATTGAGAAGAAATAGTAATCTAGATGTTTCTTTCGGACTTTGTTGGTTGGCTTGCATTATTGAATATATTCATGATACTTATATGGGATACATTAGAAGACATAAGTATGCATCAAGTTTTTATATATCTCCTATCAGTCCAGAGTTGCTTAAATTCTTCTTTCTTTTCCTCTGCAAACTTATCCATTGAATGATTTTTATGCCTAAACACATGCAATTTATTAAAAGTTTATATTCATAAAATTAAGTGTAATTCAATCACTTGTACCTCTTGGTTGTCTCCCACAATGTAAGATATTCTGGTTTTAGTGGTGGTGACAGTAGAGGCTCATTTCCCACGTTCTTGATTTGCATTTGAAATATGTCGGTTTTTTCTCTACAAAAAGAAACGGTAATTATATTCTCAATTATAAGCATATGGGAAATAAAGAAAGTGATACATACCAACATCTAAAGTACTCTACCTGATGACCTTGATCCTTCTGTAGCCTTTAGCTTTTGTTTGCTCCTATTGGCTCGATTTTTGGCTAATACGTTGTATATGACGAGTTCCATACAAAAAGTTCAACAAAAATCCAAAAACAACATTGCAACTTATCACAAACACAACATTGGCCTTTCTTACTACAATAAAATTACTCAAAAGTAATGCATATCATAGTACTCCCTCCGTCCCCTAATATAAGGCCCATTTGCTTTTTCGACACTATTTACAAACCGAGAAAATCTTCTCGTTTTCTTCCAATATATAGAAATAAATATAGGCATGTGAGATCTCGTTTGATTCGTCTCAACGAGTACTTTGAGAATATTAAAAAATTATAATTTTTATCATCGTATATTTAGAGATATTAACGTTACAAAATGTGTCTCGACAAATGTGTCAAAAGCAAATGGAAAGATCATTAAGGGACGGAGGGAGTATATCATATCAAGGGTAGAACTCCAGATATAGTGCAACAACTTCCACAAAATTGCTTATAAAGTTCTATCCGTCCCTATTTGTTTGTCCACTTTTCTTTTCGGTTGTCCCCTTTTGTTTGTCCACTATTTCATTTATGTTACTTTATTCTACCCATTTTATCCCTATTATCAACCTATAATTACCACATTTTCACTTTTTCTCTCTCCCAAATTCCAATCTTATCTACTCTTTCTCTCTATCTCTCTCTTTTAACCATTCACTTTATATTTTTCTCTCTCCTATAATCATTATATTCCTACAATTCCTTAATTCCCGCAAAAATCGTACTTGTGGACAAATAAAAAGGGACGGAGGGAGTAATTGAGTACCTTTTGCTTTTCCGTCCCCAATGCTTCTCTACAATCCACTTCCACTCATCGGGATCTATGAGTGTGTTTGGCAACATAATTTATAAAGGCATTGTTATTTATAATGACATTATTTTTTAAAAAGGGATTATGGGAGTTTGGAATTCGTGTCGAATAAAGGCTTTATAGAAAATAAAGGCGTTTGGATCAACTATTTTTTAAAGCCTTTATAGAAACTAATAGGCTTTGATTATCTATTTAATTATTTCATTCCGCTATTCCGTATACAAGAGCAAGATTGTATAAAAAAAATTAACCACAACAATAACATAAATAATATTGGTTTAAAAAAAACATAAATAATATTGATTTACGTCTGCGAGACATATGTAACTTGTTACATTATATATATATATAGAGAGAGAGGGAGGTTCCGGTAAGACCACTTTTGTAGTAAAACGGAGTTAACGAATAGGAGCCATAGGATGAGATTAGATGAAGGGCTAGATTAGAAGTCTTGTAATTAAAAGAAAATAAGGAAAAAATAGCATAACCCCTTCCTTAATTCACGCTGCCTCTCTCTCTCTTTTATCAATTCACGTTGTCTCTCTTCCATCGTCATTCACGTCCAGTTTTTTCTTCCCGACAGTAACAATAGTTGATTGATACAACACCACTCAAATCTCCATGGAAGAAGGTTAGTATTGAGATATGCATCAAATTTGTTTACTTAAATCGACTTTGGTATAATAGATTCATAGGACTTGATTAGGGTTTGAGTATATTCGACTTTGATTTATGCATCAAACTAGGGTTAAACAGGGTTTCGTTCTGATATGCGACAACACCAAAACGATATGCATGTGACATTCGGCGGTATGCAGTAGCAATTTAGGGTTTCACATTAATTTTGTTATGCAGTAAAACTGTAGTCGTATGCGTTTCAGAATACATGTTATGCAATTGGATATAATTGATATGCAGTAGATACGTTTTGATTCTAACAATAACATTCGCCTATCAAATCGAATTATTAGCCAAGTGGATGTGACATTCGACTTTCACATTATATTTTTGCGGTTATGCAATCTGATTTATTTGATATGCACTTATTCTTAATGAATGTGCATTTACGGTTCATTGATATGCACAAAGCTGGTTCAGATATGCAGAAGAACCGAAATGATAATGTGATCTATTCTTCCTCACATGATGGTGTTGATTGTATGGGTCTCTAGGGTTTCATTTTGCGGTTTTTCGATCTATTAAGGTACTGATATGCACAATGCTATAAACGATATGCATAAATCGTTAAAACATATTCAAGACATAGTAATGATACTTTGTTACGCCTTTTAAGTTATTGTAATGGTATTTGGGAACGATATGCATAATGCTATTAGTGATATGCACTTCGTTGGTATTAATATTCGATATAATCTTTGTTGGTGAACGATATGCATAAAGTTATTGGTGTTATGCACTTCGTTTGTATTGATATTCATTGCACTTTGATTCACTTTATATGCACTCGTTGTTCAATGATGTGCACTAATTGTTCATTGATATGCACAACATGTCCATGTATGCAGAGGAACCAAAGGATGACGTCATGTATTCTTCATCAGACGATGATGTCGATCTAATAGGGTACTGATATGCACAATGTTATAAACGATATGCATAAATCGTTAAGGCATATTCAAGACACTGTAATGATACTTTGTTATCCATTTTTAAGTCATTGTAATGATATTTGAGAACGATATGCATAAAGCTTTTAGTGATATGCACTATGTTGGAATTGATATTTGATATGCTAATGTTGTTAACAGATGTGCACTAACTGTCCATTGATATGCACAAAATGGGTTACCCAATCTTTAGCGATATGCACCAAATCTGTATAGATATGAACCAAATTCGTAGTGATATGCATTAAATCTGCAGCGTTATGCACTAAATCCGTAGCGATATGCACTAAATCTGTATAGATATGCACCAAATCTGCAACGATATGCACCAAATCTGCAACGATATGCACCAAATCTTTAGCGATATGCATCAAATCTGTATAGATATGAACCAAATTTATAGTGATATGCATTAAATCTGCAACGATATGCACTAAATCCATGGAGATATGCACTAAATCGTTGTTCATCAAATTCAACATATTAAGGATGCACTTCAAAAATACTACATTCGATTTGCATAATGTAAAAAGTAGTGCGCATATCACACACAAACAAGTGAATATCAACACACTATATGTGAATATTATACTCATGCAGTTGCATATCATATGCAATGTTTTATTTTTACATCTATACATACTAAACCCATTAAAGAAAATAAAATACAAGAATGCTCGTATCAACGCATACAAATACAAAAAAATAATCAGTAAGTTGTTTTGCATATCAACAAGACTATATTAGATATTAATACAAGTGAGTGCATATCCGTGTTGCAAACCAAAATCGCCTAAAAAATTCTACAATTGCACAAATTTCAATCAAAATGAAAACCGACAAGGGAGAAGAGTGCTCATAACTGCTCCGCCTTAATGCACCTAATTGATGCAGCTGCAAAAGCACCATCAAAACTTGGAATGCAGCTGCAAAATCAGTAAGCGTCCATTCATCACGTTAAGGACCAACCAAGAATAGAACAACCACATACAAAACTTGGAATGCATTGTAATTGCAAATATAGTCTGGAAGGCTGCCTGTCAGACACTGCAAGAAAATAGTCATCATTAAGGATACCTGACAAAATTAAGTAACCAATGAAGTTTAGCATTCCTGAGGTTTCATGAACTTACAAGTATCACAAACCAGTCAACTGGCACAAATCAGGTGCTAAGGTTCCAACCAAATTGTTTCCACGAAGCCCCCTAACATTTGCACAAATAGTTAACTAGCATTCATATATTAGAAGAATAAAATAATCTCCAAGAGAACATATATATACTCACAGATACTGCAAAACTTCATTCCAATATATAAGCCTTGGTATTTCCACATTCAACCATCGGCTTGCATTGTGTACGATAAGCATCCATTCATCTTTATCTTCCTTGTGCAAATAGTTTTTTATATAACAATAATTTCTCCGCCTTGCATTGTACAAAACTCTCACCCAAAAAATGGCCAACCAATCCCTATGGCAACCTCGCTCTTCTCCCTCCATCGTCGGTCCCATCATGAAACCTTCCTCCGATCCCGCAGTTCCGCTCCCGAACAAATCGAATGGGAACATGAACCGCCGAAACCCCAATTATCTCCACCGCAAGAGGTATCGCTTAGCCTCAATTAAAACCAGAAGAGGAGAAATTACCGGAGGTAGACGATCAGCCCAACACCACACCAGATCTGCAGCCGGAAACTTTTGTTGCTTCTCCTCGTCGCTCTCGATGTAAAAGCCTCCATCGGATTCTGATTTCTTCATCTTTAATGGATACTCTGTTCGAAACAGGTTCCAACAAGAAGAAGATGATGGTGGTACCTGGGTGTTGGCCCAGCCGGCGATTTTGGGGAGCACAAAGTCGTCATCGTCTTGGGTGGATGTAAGAGCAAAGGGATGTCGGTTGGTGGTTGAAGAAGAGGGATCTGAGATGGCGGCCAGATTAGGGTAGGAGAGAGAAGACATTAGAAAAGAGAGAGGAATGTAGAAGAGAGAAAGAATCGCTAAAACAATATAGGAGAGAGTATATAAAATTAAATCCCTATAATTTAGCTAATGATCTAGGATTGAATCTGCTCCGTTGATTTAAATATGATCCAACGTCTATAAATGGTTAGCTTCGTTTTACTCTAAGAGGTGGTTTCTCAGGAGCCTAAATCTATATATATATATATATAAGTAAAACCATCTTCTCAAATAGCATTAACAATATCCCATAACATTAAGCAGGTTTTACATAGATTATGTACAATAGATTAGTATTACATAGTCGATACAAAATAGCCATACAAAAGAAGATTAGATTAATCACTGTGTTATTTAAAGAAAAACACCTGAGATACAAAATAGCCATACAACAGAAGATTAATCAGCGACGAAAGCTAGATTCCAATATCCTTGCTGCAATATCATCACGTATAACCGACATGATAACCCGTTGTTCAATTGATGACTCCTCTTCCAGAGGGATAGGATCTTCATCTACTCTTTCTCCATGTCTTTGGAGAAGTTGGGGATGGTCATGTGCATAATTGAAATGAGTATCTTCTCTCTTGTGCAGCCTTACATAGTTATGCAGAGCGAAACAAGTAGTTATGATGTCTATTTGTCTCTCCAAGGAATAGGAAGGCATGCACTTCAATATTTTCCATTTCTGCTTCAGGCATCCGAAGCTTCGTTCAATGCAGCTACGCAAAGAAGAGTGTCTTTTATTAAATAACTCTAGCGCATTTCGAGGAGCATGAGCCTGAAATTCGCTCAAATGGTATCTTTCATCATGATACGGGGTCAAAAAGCCAATCCGATCGGGATATCCCTTGTCAACAAGGTAGTATTTCCCAACCGGGGGAACTGGAAACAATTTTTGGTTGTATTTCAACACATGGTTTAGAACTCTTGAATCATGCGCTGATCCTTCGTATCCAACCGCTACAAATGAGAAATGAAGGTCAAAATCACAAGCAACCAAGACATTGAATGAGAAAAATCCTTTCCTGTTTCGAAATCGTCCTTCCATTGACTTAGGAACAAATGCAGAGATATGAGTACCATCAATTGCGCCAATGCAATTCTACACATCATATATATACTAATGTCAGTAAAGTAGAGAAATGTACAGTTCAGAGTAGTTGAGTGAGTTTACCTCAAAAAAAGGATAGTATCTTTGGTCGTTCAATAAAGTTTGAGGGATTGGGAATGATGGGTCAACTGGCTGTAACATATCTTTAACTAGGCCGAACTCTTCATTTCGACCGACCATACAATCCAGAACCTCATGGAAACACCGACTGATTGTCTCCCCTGAGTGCCCAAATATTGCCCTTGCATCTCGATTTGTGCGAGAATGACCAAGAATGTAGAGAAATATCCCAACCTTTTCAAGAGCAGAAATATTGGTAATCTTTAATCCATATTTTGATACCAAATCTGAGCATAGCATATGCACAACATGTGCTTCCATTCTAAAGAAATTTTGACAAACATCTGAAGGACCAGAAAGGATATGATGCATCCAAGCAATCCCTTCCATGGGTGATGACTCCAAATGATTTGTCATGAATCCTTGGATATATGCCCCAGAAGTAACCCCTGCACAATTTATAACTCCCCCACCATATAGGTGTAGATTTCGAATCTGATCTTCATCCATGTATCTTCTACATAGAGAGCAATTTTAACCCTATGTAGAAAAATAGGCAATATATGTGTTAGATCCTAAGATTTTATAATAAACTAAATAGTAACAAAACAAAAACAATGACACAAATGTATATACCCAAAAAGTACGTGCAATAACACCTTGTCATTAGTCTAATAACACCATTTAAATATATAGCAACAACACAACAAAACACAACCATACACTAATTCGTTCAAGTAAACAAGGATACTCATGGTTGAAAACAAAAGACTACAATTATAAGAAACTCTATTAGGACCAACTGAGGGCATAATGGACTAGAGAACCCCATTTTGCTAGATAGGCACCATCACTTATGAACTTTCATTTCGTACTGGCTTTGGAGGAAAAATTTCCTGTCCTCATCGTCACTGACAACCATGAACATTTTTCGAATCTTTTCATCCAGCAAAAACGTTAGACTATAGCCAAATAATGCACTTCGACGTTCTATTATCCCATTATTGGCCATACGATACAAAATCTCAAGGGCTACATTCTCTGAAGGGACATAATTGATGGGCTCTTGCGAAGTAATACTACCAGTAGGCGTATTAGATTTCACGATATCCATAAATGTATCCATGTGTTCTCTCATTGCACCCATGTGTTCAAGCGCAATGTCTTGCTTCGATAACAACCTTCTTTGTTTCTTGCGCTGAGATGCAGAACCATGTGCAGAAACTGATTGAGCTCCAGGTGGGGGTGAATATTCACTTCGCATCATTTCAGCAGGGGCTGTCTGAGCTGATTTAGGAGTTCCCATGTTTTCCATCAAATTAACTAATCCAGGATCAAGATCCTTGCACTCCAAATCATCTCGACCTAAGCTATTTTCAGCCGTCTCTTCGACCTCCTCAAAATTAATAGCATGTGACCTACTCATACCGGGTATGAACAAAAACTCTCCTGTTTCCATCGAGCCCTCAAAGAGAAATGCCCATAGGTCTTCCACTTCTTTAGGAACACCATTTGTTCTGAACTTCTTGTATTCCTTGTTCTCCTGGAATATAAACGACATAAATTACAAATCTAACCAATGAAATAATATAGTGAAGACTCATTTAGAATGCAATAGTTGTTTACATACCTCAATTTTTTTTTCCCACCAAAGAGGATCTGCAAGGATATGCCCTGATATAGGATCGTATGCTAAACCAGTTTCTGAATTTTTTAGCCTTTTCGAAGCTCCATACTCAAGTTTCATTTGGCTCAATTTGTTTGGCAAAACATCTTTAGTAACACGAGAACCAGTAAGCTTTTCAAATTCAGAAATAATCTCACCCCATTTGTATGCTTGTTTCGGACCATGTAATGCTTTGAAATTAGCACATAGCTTTAATAGCACAAGTTTATACTCATCAGTCCAGTTAAAAGACTTAGCAGATCTTCCCCTCTTACCAGGTGATGCCATTTCTAAAGTGTACAAGTAATAATAAGGATGAGATATATAAATAGTATAACGAAAGTGTACAAGTAATAATAAGGATGAGATATATAAATAGTATAACGAATATTGAATAAGGTAAACTAGATTGACATTGCATAATTACCCAAACGAGTAGGACCTAGGAATACAACAACTCAAACAAATTAAAATTGACATTTACACACATTAATGTCTTTGGCATATCCTTGATAGATCTATATAATTTTTACTCAATACTCAGTACTATATAGTGTTCTATAATAACAAAAGAACTCAGCATCACACATTGAAATACATAACCTCATACGCCATTAAAGTTACAAATGAGTAATAACAACTCCCTTTTTTCATTCTACCGCAATCTCTAGCTTGCTCATCTAAATCGAATCTAAATTAACAAAATTACAAAGACTATAATTATTCCTAAGCCTTGAAATTCCATTTGTAAACAAACAGGAAATTAAAATATTGACCAGGTTAAGTGTGAAGCTAGTTACTTTTTGGTACTACTGTTCTCAAGAAAATCACATTGGGTATTCCTTCTGATTTGCAATGTGATATTGACCAATAAAATCACATTGCAGATCACATGGTCTTGACCAATTTCAGTAAAGAAGAGGTAAAATGTGAATTTATTCCTTCTTTTGTGTACATCATATGCACTTGACAAAGCTTACAAAATCGTAGGCAATTTTTCGAACACAAAACTATAACATATCGCAGGCTTGAACTTATATATAACAAATCGCTTCTATCTCTGTTAACCACCATGACTTGCTTGCTTAAGACAATTATATTACTTTTCAAGGGCTTAACCCATCCATTCCTATTCCGAAGTTGGCCTCTAGAACAATGATTGCTTATAATTTTGAGCTATGGACAGAAAATAGTGATTTCCAGTGTAAAGAAGGAATTACCTGAAACCGATGCTTGCGGGTATCTAAGGAACAACGACCCCTAAATCCGCCCCGAGCCGTGGAGGAGATTCGTCATCGTCACCAATTGTCGGGAGTGAAGGAGATCAGTCGCCGCCGTCAATCACTGAGAGTGAAAGAGAAATCGTCAGTGGAAGGGAAAGGCAAAGGTAAAAGATTAGGGTTAGAGGCAGGAAACGTAAAAAGGTGTTTTAAAAAATAAAGGTTTTATTTATGATAAAGGGGTGTGTGCCAAACACCTTTATTAACAATAAAGCTTTAAATTGTAAAATGCTTTTATAAACTAGAGTGCCAAACACACTCTAAGTGTTTAAAAATTAAGCTATTTTTCTAAGCACCTTAATAGAAGAGCCATTCAAGTCGGTTGCTTGTTTTAAAAACTAGATACGGGACCCCGCGCTTCGCGCGGGCAAATCACAATTTTCGTATACGGTTTAACATTGTTAAATAGACGTCTTAAAATTGGATTGACTAATCATATTCATAATTTTTCAATCTAACAATGTAGGTTCAAAAGTTAATTTTATAAACATGATCGATCAAGATAATGACAGAAGTACACATCATGACTCTTTCGGCAGAAAAAGAGAAGTCGCTCTAGCCTCTGTAAATAAAGGAGATAAAGTCATCAATATCCCTACATAGTTTTGAATCTACATCCATCTAAATTTTGTGCTTTTGTAAAAAGAAAGGAAATGAGTCTCATATTTGATTTCAACTTTTTGAAAAGAAATAAAAATTTATAATTTTCCTTCCGTTTTTACAAAGGCACACCCTTGGATACATGAATGAATTGAGTATATTGGATTTGAATTCCATAGTTTATCCCTTTATATGGATGGTTGGGTTGGTGTACTCGAAAAAAATAAACCACACAAAACTATTAGTATGACCTTATCATTCTCACATAATACAATGCAATTTTACAAACTTATAAAATAGCATACATTGATGTGGCCAACAACTTTTGTGACCATGCTATCAAGATAACTGCAGAATCTCATGCTCCCAACCTTAATCACTACGATTTAACAACATTTGTCTTTTCCCATCCGGAAGCAACTCGTAAAACTAAACCCCTCAAGTTTGTAGATGAGGATCGGCGTATACTTATTGACTCTTGTTTCAGTTATTAGTTGAAGCTTTTCAGCTCACTCTTGTTCAAAGTTGAATCTCTTTCACCTGAAATAAATTAATTTTCAAAGAAAACTTAGATATATAAGGTTTGTGCATTCTGGGCTTAACAAATCAAGGGAGTAATATGCAAAATTATAATAAAGCGAACTCTTTCTATCCATAAACATCAACGTAGTGTTGCATGGGAATGGAAATATGAGAAACATACATTACGCACATACACATTCTCCCTCTGCGAGTTCGTTTCTAACGCCAATGGTTTTCTCTCTCAGTTTCTTTCACATTTTCAATTGAAATTTAAATAGAAAATAAAGGAAAGTGCAACCAACTCTCTTTCGGAAATCTTAAACTTGTACTTGATTACATTTGCAAGACCAACTACCTTTGCATTTTTTCTCTGCTTCAAGATTAGGAAAAACACAATCTCCAACTCCAATAAATGTGCTTTGTCAAACAGAGACTTAGCCACGATAGCATATAATAGATGGATGACAAAGTTAACATAATCACTCCAGGAGAGTTAAATAGATTTTATAAGACACATTGTATGTTGTTTACGATAGTACTCCAGTCTACTTATCTTCCTAGAACAGCTCAAATCGCTAATCTTTCTAGAACATTACTCCAATGCGGCTCCTCTAATGATAGAGGGTTCATACAGAGATTTCATTTTAGATGTCGAGCTTCTCTTTGCTTCTTCCATTATGATAATGGAAAAGAGCAAAGCTTGTGGATTAGGGCACGGTAGGTGGACTGATTGTTGGGGAATTTAGGAGCTTGGTTGCCCACATGAAGGTTTGTTGAGCTTGTTGAATAGCATTAGGAATCTTATTTGTGTCGCCAGAGCAGAAATAGAGACAGCTCCGCAATAATTCATTTTAGAGAGAGCGGAATTGATGTTCTGGCGATGGAGAAGGGATCGCAAACCCTATGGACATGGAAATTCTCGATGTCCCACCAGAAAGATGTCTTCGCCATCACATACTACAGCTCTGTGGAATCATCCGCCACCATGGTCGTCGCTTCTCCACCGCCCATCAGTAGCAGCTTACTTGAGCTTCGATGGATTCAGTGTTCACCTCTACACTATGGAACAGAGGCTGAGTCGACGCTGAGGGATTGAAGGAAGGTGAAGTTGGCGGTATCGCTTGCGACGCTCTTCGATGAATTGGCCTCAAAAGGAGCCGAAGCGGCAGGAGGACATTTATTTGCACAAGGAGTCCACCAGACACCAAAATTTTGATAATCCCATATCAAACCTAGTAATTTAAGGCACGTTAATCTTTGGCCCATTAATAATCGGTACCGATTTTATTTAATTCGGTCACCGAACAACCAACTTTAATCGGACCCCCACCAACTTTAATCGGACCCCCGCGCTACGCAGGGCAATTGCAATTTTTTATACGATTTAACGTTGTTTAATAAACGACTTAAAATTGAGCTAATCATATTCAAAACCTCTTACAATACATAAATATTACATCAACAAAGTTAAATTTATTTAAAAAATTAAAAAAAAAACGCCTTAAATAACACACCATAAATATCCATGATATACAATTCATTTTCCAGTGTAATGTTTCTTATGTTTACATCATCTCTTTATCATTAATATACAATTCATTGTTTCTTAATTTTATGAGAAATTACATAGGGTTTTTATAAAACTAAAAGAGGAAAGAATTGCATTGGAAATGCAATTTTTTGTGTGTGATGGGTTTACCCATTTTCATAGGAGGGTATAGGGCATATATATTTTCTCTTTTAGTTGTTTATTGTGTGCCAATATGCATATATTAGACAAACTCAATCACATATATTCATATTTTCCAGTGTAATATTCATTCAGCCATAGAGACTATTTAATATAAAAGACAACAACATGTACAAAGTGTTCCAAAGATACAAAGGATCCAAATGAGTAAGTGGACTCTTAAAACAGCCCAAGTTTATTCAGAATCGCAATTTCTCACCCCTTGACACCATGTTGAAAATACAATGGATTTGAAAGTCACAACTCTGGATCAAGCATTTTCTCGAGCACCTTCCGTGCATCTTCCAGAAACCGAAAGGAACCAGCCTTTATAGTATATATTGTAGGAATATATATATATATATAACAGTTGTGATACTTGCGCTACAATTTTCTAATCAAGAGACTTGTCTAGCCATCCATCGTAATCAATTTTTAGCTTATCAAGTCAAGATAAAGCAAGGTGACTCTAATATTACTTGGCTTAACATTAACAATACTCTTTTTCTCCGCAGCCTAAACACCAGGACTCTATCAACCATTCTGTTGAATAATAGCCAACAGCAAGTTCTCCTAACTTCAAGCAGGAATTAAATATGTTTTCTTCGGGTAATATAACAGGCAACAAACTATTGACTCCAAAATTGTGTTGTGTAGGAAAAACTTGTGTAACTTAATGTGCAGAGAGTACAAAACCTGATTGCAAACAGGAAAAATACACTTCCACAAACTATAAGGTCTTCAAAACAACAAAACATATAAACAAAACAAAGGAAAACCGTCGTTTATATAAAAAGTCCTGAAACAAAATAACTATTCAAAATGTTCAACCAATTTCATTCAATTCCTTGGTTTTTTTTATTATGTTCCTACACATCTCTTTCTCTTCTCGATGCCCTCTGTCGCATTTCACCTCTAACTTTTTGTCTACATCACTACCTCATAAAAAACAAAACCGAGGGTTGGTGCAATAAGGTATAATGTAAAATATCTGTGAATTTCACCTCTAATTTTCAAATTACTGTGGTGAAGCTGTTTTAGCTTCTTCCTGCAAAGAAGCTGACTCTTGCACATCAGCTGTTGCAGGACCTTCTAATGGAGATGAAGAGAAGGAACATCTTGCTCGTTTGAAGGAGGAGCTTCAGCCTGATCTGTTGGAGAAATTGTAGTCGCTTGTTCTTGTGGTAGATCTCTTATTGCTTGCTCTAATGAAGGAGATGCTGGAGGTTCTTCAATGGTTTCTCAATATCCTGGGTAATCTCGAATGCGCCAATCCGTTTCTCAATATCCTTCACTGCCATTGTAAATGTTCTCACATCTCGAGCTTCCATCTGATTAGAGAATTGGGACTGTCCAAAACAAATCATCTATATAAGTTCACAACATCATGATAAGGTATTTTTCTCTATTATGAACCTGTTCAACTACTCACCGTTTTCCATTCTAATTTTTATATGATCATGGGAAGTGATACGTAGGAATAAGCAAAAGATATGGAGCTCAATCAAATCGGTTAACATAAATGAATCTAGTAAATGAATATATTATTTTTGGCAAATATTATCTCAGTAATTTTCAGAAGCATTCAGGTATATCAATATAGGATGAGCATGAAGAAACAAAAAGGCTTAAAATGATATCACCAATATTCATTTTTTCAGGAATTCATGTTGCAATGATGCAAGTTCTTGGAATCCACATTATTGATGAGAGTATGTGCAGTAGATTCCCTCCTGTCTAAAAGCCATAAACTGTCTCGCTCCATTTATTGCACAAATTCATCTATATGGTCTTCCCTCATCTCATTTAGCATCAAAAATTAGGCTGGATCCTTCTTTTTTGAGCTTGACGCCTCTTCTCCTTCAGCCCTCGTCATTCTACGGTAAATTAGAAAGCAATAAATTAGAGTAAGGAAAGAAGAAGAACAAATTGATAAGTTCAAGAACTGCTCTCACGTATATGCTGTCTAAGTGTGTTCAATTTTTGCAACTCGTCGGCTGGTCCAGTGAGACGTCTCAAAATGAGTATACACGGTAGGGAGGAAAGAATGGTCCAGTGACTATAAAATCTCTCTCTATGTAACTACTTCTGACTTGCCAAGGATGCTTTGTCTATCACCTTCATAGCAAAATAGCATTTTGTTCCACTCAGTTCAGACTACAGATGTGTAGAAGACTCCCAATATTCCTGACTCCCCAGATGAAAACTTCCCCTGATTCTGTTGCAACAACGGTGTGATGTTTAGTAGTAGCAACTATCCTGACCTGACCCAGACCAAATATCACTTGTCTGGGAGTAATTATTGCAGCTTGCCCACTGAAAAAAAAAGATGGTACTTGTTAAAAAGTTTAAATAATCTGAAACCCTGTCAAAGAGTACTTGTTTTGTAGTGATTATATATATTTTTGAGCTTGCAAATTTGATAGCATCTGAAACCCGAGATATAATTTGTAAGGGAAGAGTTTGAGATCAAGTGATATGCTGCTCTATGGATTGAAAAGTTTTAATAAAAGGTTTCATTTTAAGTAAGCTAGTCGAGCTTATTATTGCAGCAAATCAAGAGTGGTGCGTGGGTGGCTGCTTTGAAATAGAGTGATTAAAGGTCATGTAACACTTTCAAACTTCTTAAGCATTTAGCAAGAGCAATCTTTATTAACGAAATTATCAAATATAGTTTATTCAGCATACCAAAGTAATTACAAAAGGTAATGTCTAGAGTAATTTTTTCACCTGTTTGCACCTATCTAGGTAGCTGAGAACCTGATCCAATATTATGGTTCAGGTTTAATAGACATACTCGACGTTGTGATCTTCTGACTACATATTATAGTAATATCAATGCTATGACAACTTCTTGAGCTTTAGTTCCATTCCTGAGTTAGTATTACTCACTTCATGATAAGAAAATTTCCATTCATATAGTATACAAATTCAATATTATGATGGATTGATCACCCGATCTTTACCATTTTTGCATCTCAAATAAACACTAAGAACCTGATGCAGCTTGGTTTACAGATCAGTTGTTTAAATGTATCACGACGTCTACCAAAACAGACTTTAAATAAAAATAAGCAAAAATAGGGAGTAAAACTAACTCATAGCTCGATTTAAATTTAATAAAGAATATATCAAACATCTTACATATAACTTTAATGTAACACGTGTATTATGAAGTATAATTATTTGGTGCTAAAAAACAAAATGAATATAAACGTTCACCAAAAATATTCGACAAATTGGTATAATGTTGAGAGACAACACTGATCAATATTTTTGTCAGGAAGATAGGTCTTGAGTGGGATTGATCCAAAAGGATATAGCAGTAAAAGCATCAATAGTAATCTAGATGATCTTTGCCTTAATTCAATAGATTAAAGAATTATGTCAAAGATTTACCTTGATTCCGTAAGAAGCTCCTGTCAAGATTTTGATATATTTGATTATTTCCTTCCTCCTGTGCTCAAGGTAGCAAATATTGGAAACAAAGTTTTATACAGAACCCCCTCAATGATGTTCCATGAAGCTCCTGTCAAAATTCATTCATCATATAAAAAATACTGAGTAACTCAAGGGCCAAGATAGTGAAGATTTTACCTGAAACCAGAATCTTCGATAAATTCCTGGAACCATAACAGCATGGAGTCTATGAATATTAGATCAAGATTCCATTTTTTAGCTTCAAGCCTTTAGGTGCAGCCCTCTCAAAACAACCGTTCAAAATTAGTATATTCTGGCAGCTCAGCAACAAAAGGTATTAAACATGCTCAGTCCCAAAACAGCATAAGAAGTTCACAAAATTATGGTGGTCTAGCCAAGGGTAACATCAATGAAAAAGAAGGTCAATATACTCAAGCATGATGTTTACTCTCATATGCAATGAAGCTCACCACATAATTTGATCATCCAATGAACAAAACAATGTCAGTTAAGAAAAATATCGCATATATAACCTCTGTCATTGAGTGCGGGAAAAGTCTTCTTCTTTTCCGATATAGGATTTGGATCACCCATATAGGATTTGGATCAACATCTGCAAGTGATAGCACAAAACTGCAAGAGAAGAATCAAACGACTTTCACTATTTTAAATTTGTATAATTTCTGACAGCATCACTAAAAAAGAAACAAATATAGTCTTTTATACATCTTGCTGTACTCAAATAATCCAACCAGCTCGTACCAGGAAATCTTAACAAAGTAAAAATGCCTTAAACAAGAAATACTCTTGTTCTATAGGTTCGTAACATGTCTCCCTGTTTCATTGTTGTTCTCTTTTTCTTTTCCTTGCTATTCTTGGGTCTGTAAGTTTCCCAAATGGGTTTATGCTTGAATACAGAATCACTTGATATAGATTCATCGATCCAGTTCTGCATAAAGAAATGGAATCACCATTTGAGTATCATCACTAATCACCCACAAATAAAACTAAGTTAGTGTGCGTTGTAATCCACTTGCTCAACTATACTTCAAAAAAAATCAGAATTCTATTTATTGAGTATAATTCAAGCTAAGCAACTTATTAGCTTTCTGATGTTTCTACAATAATTGACTGAGGTAAGAAATATTACTTACCTGGAGGAGGAAAAATTTATCTGAAAGAGAGGGATCAGCTACTTCCAGTTTACCAACAACAAGAACATCAGTTGACCGCTCCATCTCCTGTTTCATGTATTTTATGTTAACTTTGAATTGCATTATATCCAGAAAAAGTTGCATACTATAAATTTCAAACAAAACAGATCAATGATCTCTCTGACATTCATCTTGTCATGTATTCCTAATATAATAGCGATCAACCATGAATATAACACCAGTCTTAGCTAGTCGATAAATGTTCATTCATATTTCCATGGCCCCCGCTTAACTATCTTTAGGAGGGGAAACAGTTAACCAAATACTCTTGCCTGAGGACATACTACAGATGAGAACCATGATCCAATGGTAGCCAGTAGTTTTCTGCAGCACTCTAAAAATGAATTGAATAAACCAAGAGACATATTACCTGGATTGCTGAATTTTTCACCCATAAAAACATGCCTCATTATGGATAAAATCAAAGCAGAACCAACCTCCTTAAGAATAGCACCATCCAGATATGTCTTTGTATGAACATGAAAACGACCATCCTGCTTGGTTTCTTGTAGAGAATGACCACGCATTGCTTTGGAAACAACAATTGCCAGTTCAGACAACATGCCTCATTAATTTTGATATGAATAGGAATGAAACCATGCTAAATTAAATCAACACAATCACACAAAGAATTATTTACTCTGTCTACACCACATACCTTTCATTCAGCAGGTAGAATTCCATCATTTGAGATCCATTCCTTGTTGCCTTGACCTTGCCCATATTAATGGCAACCCCATACACATCTGCAAATTTTACTACATTTTAAAAAATACAGGGAAATGGTGATAAAAAATTTGACTTGTACAAAGCAACTGTATACAAACAAACCTATCAGGAATTTGCTTCCATTCAGTTCAGCCTCCTCAATAGGAACCAGTGAGAAAGGATACCGTAAGAAATCACGAGAGATTCTCTCGTTCCTTTTCACAGTACTGTTGCCTTCTAACTGAATGATATATTTGTCATCAGGACGAACACGATAAGAATCTCTGTTTGGGGCAACAATGAAGTTATTGATTGTGTATATCTCTCCTTCAATTAGCCTTCCAGAGAAGCAATGCGAAATAGATCTGCGGGCTACACAATGCATGATATTGCCCTGCACATGGAAATTCAAAAATAAAAGTCAAACAGATGGCTAATGAGATTATCTCCATGTTGAGACGGATAACAATTGCAGGGAACACAAAGACTGGTCAAACACATTTTCAGAAGAAAAGTAGTATAAGGAATCTCAGAAAACAGGTGATTAAAATCAACAGAGCAGGCAAAAATAAAAGTACAGAAATCCAGATTATTACCATGGCATCCGAAAGCAGGAATTCCGTGCTAAGATACTTGTCGTTGATATTGGAAGCATCCCATCTGCGGCAGACCATTGCGTTGACACTGCGAACATCATTAGGAGATATATTAAGAAAAGAAGTAGACCCCTTCCCATCCTTTGGTTCCCGATTCACATTTGGAGAAACACTTTTGCCAATCTGCTTAGAGGTGGAAGCCATTACAGTGTTGATAGGAAAAGGAGAAGAGGGGGAGCAACAAGATGGAAGATATGGGAGGGAAAGTTTGAATATATAGTTACAGTTGTAAAAATTGGTTGGCGTAAGAGTGAAAGAAACTTGCATGCCAAAAAATAATAAATGCGGGTAATTTAACACCATAAATGACAATAAAAACAAAAATGAAACCGCTGTCATAAAGACAGAGGGTAAATCAACACCATAAATGTCCTTAAAAGAAAAATTAAACCGCCATCATTAAGACTTGGAAAACGAATAACAAAATAGGGAAGAAAAGGAGGATGGCATGAATCATATGAAAGTTTCATTACTTTAGTATATAGTGAGTGTGAATCCCATCCTGTCACATTCTTTCATATATAAGCAAATGGGGAGGTCCATCCCACACAAACATACATGAAAACTCCAGCACATCTCACCAGTTGACAGATTCTTCTTAAACCCTAATTCCCCAATTCTAATATCAAATTAACCGTTTCCAATCCCATAATCTGAAATGGAAGGAAAGAAGAAGAGAGTAGAAGAACCTGCAACAACTCCCAGCGATGCGCAAGAATCTTAGTTTGCGAAGGCGCGAGCATACGAAAATTGAGACATAAAGGATGAATGAATGGAGAAATAGAGGATAACCTCAACGACAAAAGCCTCGACAAGACTGGAAACGACAGGGTGCCTCTTCGGCGGAGTGGATTACATGAAATTGACAGGAGTTGGAAATTGACAGGAGTTGTAATGGAATTGACGGGGGAATTCTATAAGAAATCTCAAACGGTGAATGGGAACTAATGCATTAGACCAGTACCATTTTCATTCAATTTTCATTCAAGTGCATAACAAAAAGAAAATAATAATTGTACTTGCAATTAGAATGACTATGAGGCTCATTATGTTATTTGATGAGTACATCATCACTCATCACGCTCGATATAAATCTGCACAAACAACAAAACAAGATTGTTGGGACAATCCTGTTTTGGACAAAATTAATCCAGGAAAGTCGACAGTGTCATTAACCAAGTTGTAATTTTCTAAGTCTTCGATCAAGCCCGGAGAATCCGGAGATTGAGGCAATTTTTGCACTCAACTGTATCCTACCAATTCAAGAGGCAAATTATGATTGAAGCCAAGAAGTTTCAGTTAGGAAGCAAATTCGAAGCATGGATTAAGGCTTGAAAAATAACAGCTAGGGATTCTAAACCTGAGACAACATCGAAACGTTGTTCCTCCATCCATCAGAGAAACCCATTCAGCTCCTCTTTCTTTTCCACCTCCGTCGCTTCCTCATCTTGGTGTCGACTAAATTATGGAGACGACTATATATGTCCCTGCTTCTTCAAACTTAGACGTCTTCCAAAATCAATCTTTGAGTTGAAAACCCCCAATTCTGAAACCCTAGAATTCCTAGAAATTCAAGTCATGGAGAATACAGTGGTGCTCGATTTCAATATTGAGGACCTCGACTTCAATCTTGATGATCTCTTCTCCGATCCGGTTCCCGTTCCAACTCTGACTCGACTGGTAACAATTCCTCTCTCTCTCTCTCTCAAATTCCCTATGTCAATTCCGAACAGAATTCGTTGCTTTGGCCACCTGAGGCTCAGGGAGTTTAGGGTTTCAGATATGGAATTTGGTCAGAATGACCGAGACTCGTCTGGTCATGCAAAGAGGAAGAAAGATCAAATGAAGCTTAAAGGACATTCTTATGCGTTTTTTCTTATACGTTGAAGAAAGGTAAAACTAACTGCAGCAAGCCCAAAAGCCCGTAAATTAAATGAACGGCCCGCTATCGACGCGGTACCAATTTCATTCAATTTTGGCTATGTACAACCAACTTTTATATAGATAAGATGATGATTTAGAGACCCCTTCTATGAAGTTCAAAACTCATTGAAATCACTCATCGACATATTTCATTTGTTTTCCTACAATCCTCTAGCACTGGGATATCTAGCAATTGTTCGTACTAGCAATAGGACCAGCCTTTTCCTTTGGTCCTTTACTTGGTTTTCCAAACACCTAAGCTGCACAAATGAAAAACCAATACATATATATCATTAGATATTCAATCAACAAAAATATGATGGCTTTTGATTCACAAGATTACTGTAGCCAGGTCTAAACTCTAAACTCCACTTCCGTACATACTCGATCTCTATAATTACTCCACAATAGAGAGAGACTATGAAAAATGCAACACACTAACCTATCTCATCCAGAAATTCAGCACACATATTGCTGAATTTCAGCACACCTGTTGCTGAAGTTCATCACACATATTGCTGAAGTTCGCCTCAAAACCCCACTTCTGATTCCCATCTCATCCAGAATTTCAGCACACATACTGCTTACCATTAATAAGAATTAGCCCTAATCGAGCCCTAATCGATCTCAAACACACTAACCTAATTTCATAAATTGGACATAAATTCGCACAAATTAGACATAAATTGGTCATACCCTAACCTAATTTCATCTCAAATACATCAGTAAAAAGGATGGAAGAAATTGAACCCTAAAAACGAAATCGATTTATGCCCACTTGGATTCAAGCAAAATCGAAGTTGAAGGAGGAGGAGGAGGAGCGACGAAAATGCTAGGGGCGAGGAGGAGGAGAAGACGACGAGTTCAACAGTGCGGAGGAGACGAGTTGTGAGGAGGAGGAGTTTCGAGGACGAGTTCGACAATTGCGAGATGGAGGAGGTGGCGAGGAGGAGGAGGCGACGAGGTGAGGAGGAGGAGACGAATAGGCGAGATGGCGGTGGCAATGAGTCGCCGTCGACACTTAGAAATTTTTTGAGGAAATGAAGTCGAGACATTACACAGACTCGACCTAGTTGTTGTTTTCTGAAATAAATTTTTTGAGGCGGTCACACCATGCACGCCTTTAATTTTTGACGCTTCAGAAATTTTTGCGGCAAACAACGACTGCCAGCCTAAAAAAGCCATACTTTTTGAGGCGAACGCTAAGTGACCGCCTCAACAAGTCAAAACCACATAACTTTTTGAGGCGAACGAAAAATTGTCCGCCTCTAAAACATCTGTTGAAGTAAACAAAACGACTGTTCGCCGTAATAGATAGTGGAAAAAGGTTTTTTGCGGCGGTTTTTAATATGTTCGCCTCAACAGGGGGGTTGCAACAAGTGTTTTTTCTACTAGTGTCCATGAGCAACAAATTGAACAATATGGTGTTGACAACTTAAGTACTTAACCATTGAAGAAGCATACATGAAGGTGTTAGGCACATGCTTTGGTTATATAAAGGGTCTAGGATTTGGTCCCAAACCTCCAAAATGCAGAAAAATGGAACGTTTTCTGAGGAAATGCCTCATTTGCTCAACAAATGATTGACCAAGTCGACCAACTGGATAGGGCTTGAAGGGAGAGAGAACATCAACTAAACTTGCAAATTCAAGAGCTTCAAAAGAATTAGGCTACAGTATTAGAGGAGGTAGAAAAGATCAAGAAAGATGCAGCAGAGAAAGAAGAGTGAATGAGGTCAGAAATTCAAGAAATTGTGAAACAACAGCTTCTAAGTCTTCATAAATGATCTACGTATATGTATTGCATATTCATTAAATGAATTGTGAGATTGAATATTGACAGATCGAACAAAGAACACACACAACAGTAACTGTAATGGACACAGGAGATGTTAACGAGGTTCGGACTCAGCCTATTCCCCGTGGCCTCAAGATAAGAGCCAAATCCACTAAGTAAAGGTGAAGGTCTTACAGAGAGCATACAACAACAACAGATCTAAACTCACAAAGGCTTACAACTACAGAAACAAGAAGCAAGCAAGAGATAGAAGAACCCCCCTTTCACAGTCACCGACAAGACTTCGAACCCTAGCACCGCTGAGCACCCGAGGTCGCGATCTAGAGCTTCTCCACTACCCAAGACCTCCGTCTTCAAGCTTGGAACACCAACAGCAAGAGATTTGCTTCGGCGAAGAAGAAGAATCAAACCAACGTCGATCTCCCTCAAGAACACTCTCTCAGATCTCTCTCTCTTCTCTCGGATGAACAATGAGCGAGCACAGGTTAGAAGTGAGGCGAGAGTTAGGGTTAGAAGCATATATACCAAGCTTCTAACTCAACACGCGGAGCCCCGGTTTCCTCCAAGCGGGTCGGGTCGAGTCTTGGGCATCTGTTACAGATTTGGGCCTAAACTTCTACTCGACCAGCATAAGGCCCATTACAACATAAACGAGTTTCCTAGTAAGCCTAAGTACAAGATCTGTTAACAATGGCTAATTCCTAAAAAAATGGAAATTATCCTTACAATATGCCCTCTTAATTTCCATCACCTTTACAATGCCTAACTCTAACTGTAGAACACAGCCATTGATCGAGAAAGGAGCAGATTTGAAGCTACCAACCATCGTCGGCCAAAAACACACTTCAACAATCATCAAGGAACATCCAGAATGTGGAGAGAGTTCCTGCAAAATGCAAACTTATCAGCTGTTAAAATTTTAGTACCATAATCAGCAGGATTAAGATCACCCTTAATCTTACTAACTATAATTTCCTTTTTCTCTACTTTGTCACGAATGAAATGGTTCCTTACATCTATGTGTTTAGACCTTTCATGATATACAAGATCCTTACACAAATATAAAGCACTTTGACTATCAATATGCAGAGTAGGAATATATTTAACAGACTGAATCTCATTCAAAATCCCAGTCAACCAAGTGGCTTCTTTAGTTGCCTCAGTAGCTGCAATATACTCAGCTTCTGTAGAAGATAAAGCAACCACATATTGTTGTTGAGATTTCCAAGATATGCAGTTACCTGCCCAAGTGTAGAAATAAGAGGTAGTAGACACTAATCCTAAGTCCTTGGTACCACATATATATCTCAAAGTATACTTCATAGCAATCCAGTGATCAGCACCAGGGTTTGACATGAATCTACTTAATACACTCACAGCAAAAGCCAGATCAGGTCTGGTACATAGCATAGCATACATAATAGAACCAACAACAACATCATAAGGCACACTGAACATCTTATCAATCTCTTCTTGACTGGTAGGACAACTATCCTTACTGAGCTCTAAGTGACTTCCTAAGGGAATAGAAGTAGGTTTAGAATCTTTCATGTTGAATCTATCTAAAACCTTGTTCAAATAGTCTTTCTGAAATAACCACATTATTTTCTTCTTTCTATCCCTAAGAATCCTAACTCCTAGAATCATTTGAGCAAGAACAAGATCTTTCATATCAAAATGCATCTTAAGATCTCTTTTAACACCAGAAATGGTCACTTTAGAGTTACTCATCATAAGAATATCATCCACATAAAGTAGAACATATACAGGAGAGATGGAATTCACATTCTTGAAATATAAGCAAGTATCATAACTACTCCTGTGAAAACCCAATTTTCTCATACAAGCATCAAATTTTAAATTCCACTGTCTAGGTGATTGTTTTAACCCATAAATGGATTTGTTTAATAAGCAAGCATGATCAAGATTTTTCACATCAATAAAGCCTTTAGGCTGCTTCATATATATTGTCTCATCTAAATCTCCATGTAAAAAGGTTGTTTTTACATCCATTTGTTCTAGTTCCCAGTCAAAGACAACACACATAGCAAGTAATAATCTCATTGTCTTATACTTAACAACAGGTGCAAAGATGTCATTGTAAACCACCCCTTCCCTTTGGGTGAAGCCCTTAACTACTAACCTAGCTTTAAATCTAGGTGGATCCATCTTACTATTGCCATTTTTGATCTTATAAATCCACTTGCAGTCAATAAGCTTGGCTTTGTCTGGTTTAGGGACAAGAGTCCAAGTCTTATTGACTATCATGGATTCAATTTCTTCCTGCATAGCTTTAATCCATAAATTTGCATTCTTGCATTTCATAGCTTGCTCATAAGTGTTAGGGGTGTAGGAGTTATCAATCACATTTGCAGTAACGAAAGCATAGTCAACTAAGCCAACAACAACCAAGATAGCATGCTCAACATTGTTAGAAGCAAACATCTTATTAGGTATCCTAACTCTAGGAACTCTATCTCTAGCTAGTTGGTAATTTCCTAAGTCATGCATTTCAGTCAAAGGTTCAGACACCATACTATCAGGTATATTATGCATATCAAAAGACTTAAAATTATTAGAACTAAAAGAGTTTGAAGTATCTTCCCTGTTTTCTCCTCCCCTTAATTGTTGTGCATTGTTATTTGCACCATTTCTTTCACCACTTTCTATTTCCTGCCCTCTTGAGTTGCTAACATTTGTCTCCCTTGAGCTAGGCATCTATTCACTTGTGCCTCCATTTGACTCATCTTGACTGAGAGACAGCTGGCCAATGTCAAACTCTTCTTCATCTGGGGGCAGTGGCTCAGTGGGAGTGTAGAAGTGCCTTGATGGAGCTTCATCTCCATCACCATCTTCTGAGGTACATGTCACCTTGGTAGCAGCAGTTAGATTATTTTTAAAATAAAAATCATTTTCATTAAAAGTAACACTCTTTGACACTATAACTTTTAGACCATGAGGTTGTAAAACAAGTAGCTTGTACCCTTTTACACCCTCTGGGTAACCTAGCATAACACACTTAATTGCCCTAGGTTTTAGTTTACCTTGAGAAATTTGAGAGTAAGCTGTGCAACCAAAAGTTTTTAAATGTGATAGACTAGGTTTTCTACCCATCCACATCTCTTGTGGAGTTTTAAAGTCAATGACAGAGGAGGGAGACCTATTAATGAGATAGGCAACAGTCATAACTGCATCACCCCAGAATGAGTGTTTCATTCCTGAGCTAATTAGCATGCATCTAGTTTTCTCAAGCAATGTCCTATTCATTCTTTCTGCAGTACCATTTTGTTGAGGAGTTCCAGGCACAGTTAAGTGTCTTTTGACTCCCATTTGGTGACAGTAATTATTGAACTCATGATTGCAAAATTCTAAACCATTGTCAGTCCTAAGACATCTAAGCTTCTTACCAGTTTGAGTTTCTACTGTTATTTTCCAGTTTTTGAAAGCATTAAAGGTGTCATCCTTAGTTCTAAGCAAATAAAGCCAAACTTTCCTAGAATAATGGTCAATAAAGGAGATAAGAGTCATGAATCCACGGGAAAAATGCCAAACCGGCAGGGAGGCGTCCATCCGCATCGTAAGTCCTAATAATCTAGAAATCGGACGCTACACGATGAATAGGCCCGTCGATTAAAAGAGTTCGACGTCGACCTAAACGCTAGCGTGAGACAATGGACCCACCTTAAAAGTAAGGGGTAACGTCACAAGCTGATAAAAATCACACGCTGACCTATGTCCGCCACTCGCTTTTGGGTTCGGAGGAAATGCTGGACCAAACCTTCATGTAAGCCGGCAACGTACCTAAAGCAGCCCCGATGACCATAAAAACCCACTAAACAAGTAAACGCTCTCACCAAGCTCGTAATAAAGCACAACGACATGCTAGGGGTAGGAAACTACAACCTACGAGGAAAAAGCATCAAAAAGAAAAAGGAAACAAGCAAGATCTACGCGTTCACATGCAAGCTATATACGAAAAGTCGAGAAAGTCAAAGTCATTAAGAGAAAAACTACTAATAGAGCACGAGAAACGCGAAGAAATCTTTGGTAGCTTTAGCCTAGCCTACGAGAAGTCTAAGCCAAACCTACCAAAAGGGGTAGAGATACACCAAAGAAGAAATAAAAGAACGCCAAAAGATAGCAACGACATAAGAACAAAAAAATAGGCGACAGAGGAACAAAAATGTTGATTCAAGAGGAAAAGGCTACAACGTTTTAAATTCGAAGAGGACGTACGACGCCACAAGCAACGCGTACAAATACGCTACACTAAGAAAAAGTTGAGGAATTACAAGGATTTGGACTCCCCTTCAGACGACCCAGATCCAGACGCGTGACCATCACCTCCTTCCTCTTCTTCAGTCGGAGCCTCCTCGTCGTCGACGTGCTCCTCGCCCTCAACGTCCATATCCTCAGGACGAGCATCCAGACGCCTCCAAGAAGGACCAGCGTCAACGCCTGCAGGAAGCTCCGGATAAGCCTCCCTAAACTCGGCACGCTCACCCACTGGATCCCAATCCTTGTAATTACCAGCCGCGTACTCCTCGTAAACTTCAACTCTGGACAGCCAAGACCAATAGACTTTCACCTTGGCCAAATTCTTGTCATGTTGTGCCATCTTCCTCTCCACATCTTCCTTCAAAATGCGAAGATCTTCTTCCAGACCCTCGACGCGTTCGGTAAACGCCTTATTCAGAGAAAGGGTCTCGTCAGCCTTCTTCTTCGCCGCCGTCTCTTCACTACGAGACGCTTCCAAAGCGCTACGCAGACAAGAAGCTTCTGAGGAAGCATCATCCGCTTTCTTCTCCAACGCCTCCATCTGCTCCGGATAGTTAGACAATAACGTCTAAGCACATAGAGACACTTGAATTCCCTAAGATTAAGAAGGTGACAGGTAAGATAAGAAGTCATAAAGAAAACCTCCAAACAAGATATGAGTTACGACCCTACCTGCCATTGAGCAGCAAAAGCCTCTCCCATGACGTCGGTTGGGTCCATCGACGCATAATGATCAAGAGATGACGAGGATCGAAGACCCATCAAAGCTTTTAAAAGCTCCCTCCCTGGAGCAAAAGCGTTCGAAATCACGCCAGGAAACTCGTCCACAGAAGCATATTGCTCCTCGGAAGTCCCAACCACCTTCTCCTTACCTTTCTTTGAATGCGTCGTTTTGACAGGAGAAGGAGACGGAGTAGATTCCAGAGTAGCCATGAGGTTGAAATCTACGGGAGCAGCGGACGAACACCCTTTTATGGCAAGATGCTTCTTCCTCGATGTCACAAGTTCGGTAGCAGAGTCGGTACGAGAACGAATGCGAGAAACTGAAGCTGAAAGTAAACGAGCAGAATGTCAGAATAGAGAAACAGATTGGCAGAAATTAAGCAAAGAAGAAATCAACTCACCAGATGGCGTCGCAGGACCACAACGGTGACCCTCTCCGTCATGACCGAAGAAAGTACGGTCAACCTCAGGAATCGCCAAAAGCGCAGTTATATCCTTTTTAGACTCCTTCCGTGTCTTGAGAGCCTCTCCGTTGACTATGAAACGTACAAAGTTGCACCTAGATAAGTAATCGACGAGCAAAAATAAGCCCCCGTTCAAGAAGAAAAAAATTGTCAAGACAAAGAAAACAAGACTCACTTTTGGGATTCCATTCCTCGATAAGCCAAGAGCACGCATCTCCAAGAGAAGATTTCTCCACGAAGTAAAAAACTTCGGCCCAACCCCGATCAGCCGTATTCTTCTCGAAAGCTATTCTAGCCTTTTTCTGTCTGAGCTTGAAATAGACGCGACCCGTGGAATTGAGCGAAACCGCCATGGAGTTAGGAAGATCCGCCGCAACGAAGTTCAAGCCATGCTTCTCGATGGTATCATCAAAGGCGCCTAAGATACGCCAGGCCCCAGGAAGGAGTTGACCCACAGCCAAGCCAAGAACGAGCATGAAGGACTGCACCAGGGGTGAAAAAGGAAACCGGTTCCCCGCCAGAAATGGATACTCATAGACCGCTATCCACCTCGGTCGATAAGCGTCCGCACAAACCCCCTCTGGAGGGATCTCAATCTTGACCTCTGGACCGAGCTCGGCGATGGTCCTCAAGCGATTGGTGTCACACGCAAGAGAAGAATAACGATCTAGGTCGCGGAGCACCTTCCTTGGTTCGTAGAGTACCGGAGTTGCCATTGAATCAAAGAGTAGAAGAGAAAAAGGGCAATGAATTGATTGGACGAGAAAGCGATAAAGTGTTCGGAGAAAACGAAGATTAGAGAAAGTGTGAAAAAGAAGGATAGATCCCCACTTATTTATAGGGAGAAAATCGCGAGAATTGAAGAAACTAGCAGTTGTAAGACGCCTTATCGGCACGGATAACGAAAAACTAGCAGTTGGAAATGAACGTTATCGGCACGGATAACGAAGATTCTCGCCTACTACATGTAAATAATTGAAGAAAGATGACGATCAAAGCATTACGACGATATTAGGAACTCAAGTGACGTGATCATCAACGCGTTCCTGACATTATGAAGACGTATTCCATGAAGAAAGAAGGCATCTCCCAGCTCTACTAGACGTTAAGCCCTGTAAGACGCCTTAGGGGTATTGTTTGTGCCTAAAAATACGACGGCTATGGAACGCGTGGAAACTATGCGTAGAAGGAAGGCGTCGACGCGACGCGAAGGAGGAAAGATCTCGTCGATGTGACGAGACGTGGCGAATATCCCGTTTATCTTGTGCATTAAGTCGGCTGAGTATATGTTATCCTATTTCGTATTATATTATTGTAGTTAGTAAAAGATCTGGTAAAAGAATATCTTTTACCTAGTTTATTATATCGTTAATTAGATAGAAGGAAAAGATAAGATCTTGTTTCCTTAAAGATATTATTAGGGTTAGCCTATACGCCTGCTTTGTAATCATTCATGCCGTCATTCGAGTAATACCAAAAGCTAAAGATTCAACTCTAATTCTCTCGTCTTGTTCTTGAGTGTTGAGATTATACCGTCCCCTTGGATATTTGCCCTACAATTGCTTAGTTATCTACTCGTAGGTAATTTCACTACAAACAGCTGCTATGTATTCCGCTTCACCTGTGGAGAGGGCCACCGTGGTCTGCTTCTTTGATCCCCATGAAACAAGACATGGTCCTAGGAACTGAGCCATACCAGATGTAGACTTGCGATCTACTCTGTTCCCTGCGAAGTCCGCATCTGTATATCATACAAGACTCATGCTTCCTCCCCTGGGATACCATAGGCACAGATCATATATTCCCCTTAGGTACCTCAGGATCCTTTTGACTGCAACGGTGTGTGACTCCCTTGGATCAGCTTGAAATCTTGCACATAGACACACATTGTACATTATGTCACGACGACTGCCCGTCAAGTAGAGTAAGGATCCAATCATTCCTCTGTATAGAGATTGATCTTCTTTGCTGCCGCTTTCATCCTTACCTAGAGAGTCATTCGGAGAGATTGGAGTTGCGTATGGCTTGGAATTTGCTATTCCAAACTTCTTGACTACTTCTCTGAGGTACTTCTGTTGATGGACTCTAGTTCCATCATCTCCTTGTATTACTTGTAGCCCGAGAAAGAATTTGAGTTCTCCTACCATGCTCATCTCAAATTCGCTTTCCATGAGTTTGACAAATCTTTCCACCAGCTTGTTGTTTGTGGATTTAAAGATGATGTCATCCACGTAGACTTGCACAGCTAGGGTGTCCTTTCCTTCCCTCAGGAGAAACAGGGTTATGTCCACCTCTCCACGAACATAGCCATTTGACAATAGATGGCGAGATAGTCTTTCGTACCAAGCACGAGGGGCTTGTTTGAGACCGTAAAGAGCTTTGTCCAGTACATAGACGTGGTCTGGATGAATTGTATCAACGAACCCAGGAGTTTGCTCCACGAAGACCTCTTCCTTGAGTTTCCCATTGAGGAAGGCAGTCTTTACGTCCATCTGTTGAAGCTTGAAGCCATGTTGTGCTGAGTAGGCGATTAATAATCTTATGGTTTCCAATCTGGCCACTGGAGCGAAGGTTTCGTCGTAGTCTATTCCCTCCTCAGTCTTGCTTTGTTTCTTGTTACCTGTCCCTTGTTGTCTAGCTTGTTCCTGAAGACCCATTTTTTTCCTATTATGGTTCTGTTCCCTCGATTAGGAACAAGTCTCCATACCTTGTTTCGTTCAAACTGATGAAGTTCGTCTTGCATAGCCTTGACCCATTCTGGGTCCTTTAGGGCTTTATCTACTATTTTTGGTTCTGCTAGAGAGAGAAAAGAAGTGAAAGCACAAAATTCATTAGAGGGTAAGAGAGATGACGTACTGTAGGATCTGTATATTAGTATCAAGGGAACTGTGACAAAGAGTTGTCCAGTTCCTAGGCACAACGGAAGTAATATAACAAGTTATCAACACGATTACTTTAGGTGGAAACCCTAGATAACCAAATAGTTATCTTTGGATAAAAACCACCCCTCTTTCGAGGATTTGAAAGGTCTACTTGTATATTCAATCAGTGAGTTTAGAGACGAACAAGATTACAAACTTATTGCTAAGTACTAACCTAGTTCCTATCAGAAACTCTCAGATGAGAATACGAGAGAACTTACTTGATGTTCTTTTGCAAGAACACTTTTTCTCCTTCTCTTTGGCTGATGCACTTCAAGCTTCGTCAAAATACATAAACCCTAAGAACATAGAGTCGATCATATATATAGGAAGTAAGTTCGGCGTATAAAGGTATTCCAGAGAATATATTATGCGTCATACTTATTTCCTAATGTTTCAAGTTAACCAAAATTAACTCGGTAATTACCATAAATTACAAAGACCGAATTACAACCAACTCTAGCCATATCCTAACAAGGAAAAGATCTTCTACAAATCTTCTCGGCTCGCCGCCCATGCTAGGGTTAGAAGTAACTTGGATGTAATCGTAGTTCCTTCTGACTTCCCTTAATACTTCATCAGTCTTCAAATCTTCAATCTTTTCAACTGAAATATTAAGATAAACTATACCATAGTATATGCTAAGATTGTCATCGTCAAAACTTAAAGTAATAGAGGAAAGGAACCTGTTAAGGAACCGAAGTTCCATAGGTCCCTATTCCAACACGTACCTTCGCTGGGATCATTCATGATTGTGTTTGAAGGTAATGGGTCTTGTATGACTGCATTGCATATGTAGTCTTCTAGCCATCCTGGTGGTCCAGTACTTCGAGAGGTGCGTTTGATTTCGGTAGCAGGTTCTTCATCGGCGCCCTCGTCTATTGTGTTCCCTGGGGAGGGACTTGCGCTTGGACTATCAGGTTTGTTGTTGAATTCTTTGTCACTTTCTCCCTCTGTTTCCTCGGAGTTGATGACAAACTCATATAAGTGTAATCACAGAGACCATAGACAAATAGTAGTACGAGTCTCAAAACAAAGATACTTAGATCAAACGCTTCAAATGGTTCCCCCTTAACCTTTGAGAATTCTAACAAGTTCCCCCTAAACACAATGCCAGTCCTATTGGTTCCAAGATTTCAGAGTATATTCCCCCTTTTGACATCATCGAAAAGATATGAAGATAATATGAGCAACTGTGATGCAAAGCATGAAAAATAAGACTCACAAGGCATAGAGCAGGAAAATATTGTTATCATTCATCATGAGCCCAAAGACAATCGCGACTCATACAAGCAAACACTTAAAAAAAAACAGAAATCATGAAGCAAAGAGAGACAAAAATAAACATAAGGATTGATGAGCTGGGGAACCCTAGGGGAAAACTATGCCAACTACATCGGAGGAACTGGTAGAGAGACCCTATCCTCTCTGTGCAGCGAGAGCTTCGGCGAGCTTGGTGAAAGCAGAGCTGAGGGTACGAACAGCAACCGAAATTTCTCTCAGTTCCTCAACAATCTCGGAAGAAGTCGCCTCAGAATCATCTGCAGGAGCTGGTCGAGCAGGTATATGTCGGGAGGGGCGTAACTTCTTGGTGGTCGTCTCCTCCACCTTGAGACTAGTTATGTAGGAGCCATCTATCTTGTGGGAGAAGGACGTTTCTCCCTCAGCTGCCTGGTAGATTTCAAGTCTCTCCAGGAGAGCCTTGATTATAGTAAGGAACGGCACGGAGTGAGAGGGATGGCTATGGCAGGCCTGCATGTGGTGCATGATAATTTTTGGCAGGTCGAGCAGTTCCCCAGAGATGATCTTATCCATGAAGATAGCATCAACGATCAAGACAGTGCTCCTCTTTTCTTGGCGAGGAACAACAATGTTGATGAGGAAGGCATGAAGCAGCTTCATATACAGGGAGAGGAACCTGGTGTTGAGTTCCTTCAGATCAGGGTTCCCAAAGACGGTCTTGGCATAGAACCCAGTTCCTGTAGGAATGCCAAGGACCGAGGAGATCATCTCTGTTGTGATCTTGTACAACTTTCCCCGGATGGTGACTGTTTGTGCCTATAAATACCACTACGGTTGCGACGTGTTCGTAGGGTCAACGCGTTGGAATGTACATGAAGACGGGGTGACCAATAGAAGATGTCCAAGCAAGTAACATGATCGTCGACATCACGAAGTTAAGCACAAAGTACTCTTTTTACTCTTCTCATGGTTTTTCCCACGAGGTTTTCCTAAGAAGAGGTTTTAACGAAGCTCCCAAGGTCATTCATCACCGTGACACCATCAACATGGTCCCCGACATCATCTACGAGATAGATGGGGTCATCTACGAGATAGATGAGGTCATCTACGAGATAGATGAGGTCATCTACGAGATAGATGAGGTCATCTACGAGATAGATGAACTCCTCTACGAGATCACCTACGAGATCAACTACGAGTTCCCTTGATTATCTACGAGTTCCCAAGGTTACCTACATGAAGAATAAGTACGTCGACGAGAAGAGCTACGCATAGACGACGACGAGTACGAGAAAGAACGAGTATGAAGGCGTCGTCAAGATCAAGATAGAGTCGGTTGAATATATTAATGTCTTTTTATTTAATATTCATTATGTAAATAGTAAAATATATTAGAAAGAATATTTTTTACCATGTTTTATATTAGGTTAAAGATATAAGGAAAAAGATAAGATTCTTTTTCCTTAAAGATAGAACTAGGGTTTGCCTATAAATAAAGGCCTCCCTTATCATTGGAAAGCAGCATCTCTTCCCAAACAATACACAAGTATCTCGAGTTCTCTATCTTTTATCAATGGTGTTTTCTAGATGAAGTGTTGGCACCGTAAAGTTTGATCTTTGCCCTACAATTGCTTAGTTATCATCTCGTTGGTAATTTCGCTACAAACAATTGGCGCCCACCGTGGGGCATGATAAAAAAAGTGCCTTCTTTTCATCAAAAGAAACCATCTATTCATCACTAAAAAGCCAAAACCTAACGAGCCTTCAAAGATCAAAGAAGAAGATCAAAATCCGAAATCATTCCCGGTTGACGTAGCTGTCTGCGACACAATTTTGAAGATCTATTATCTCTCCCGTAAGATGTGCGAATTCGATGAAAGTTTGAGGGATTAAAGTAGAGTTCAATATCGGTCGAGTGGCGTTGGAATCATGCAATTCCGAATTTTCTAAAGAGAATTAGGACATAAACAAAATGACTGCAGGATCCAGAAAGTTGCTTGCTCTCCAAGAAAGATTTCTCTTTCACCAAAATGGTAATATCTATCCATAATCTTCTTCCTTTGAGTTCTAAAAGGTTCAACTTGATTATATCCATATTAATTCAGGATAAGTTGCATAGAAATCATGCTAAAGGAAAATTCTTAAGTTCATTATCATGAGATTTGCATATTTACCATAGAAAAGCATGTTAGACATGATCTAAAGATTAAATCTTTCTTATTCTTATTTGAGATTCAAGATTTTAGTATGAGAATCTAAAAATATCAGAATTTTATGATTAAGTAGAAGTTCATAAAGTTTGTACCTTGATTAAAGCATGATATACATCTACTTAAGCACGTCGTGATGTTTTTGCTTGCATATGATGATGACGACGCCGTATCTCGCTCGTAAACGTCGAGTGAACTATCGAAAGTTTTCAAGAAATCAAGGAAATCAGATAAGGATTAAAAAGATCATGTAAGACCCTCCAAGCAGACAATCAAGGTGCTAAGACGTCATAAACAATATGTTCCTAAGACGTCAAAGACAACGTCAGACGAACTACTCTCCAAAGGCAAGAAACACCGCGTTGCTTTATTCGCATCTCCATTACAAGGGGTAATATCTCCACAAGTATGGTACGACCATGACGATGTCTAAGGAATACGACATCCAAGAAGCCAATTACAAAGGCTAAAGACGGATGATGCATCTCGATCTAATCACAACTCATAAGCTAAGTTCTCTACTCATTTATTCTATATCTTTATTCAAATACCAAGTTTCCATGATCATATCTCACCTTAACGTGCATGATAAATAAGATTCAATTAGCATAAAGATGCATGTTACCTTTATACACGCTCATAGACTGAGAAGTAAAAGAATTGCATGTCAAGTATGAGATAACCTCATGAGTCTTTCGTTAAGCTTTCTCGTTAATGTCTTTATGATCTAAATCAAGCTTGATTGGATAAGCTTTTCAGAATTGTTATTGTTCGAGCTAAATAAGAGTACAACAAAGAATGACGGCGTCAGACAAGATGACGACCTTGGATTAATATGTGATAATCTCACTCTGAACACCATCCTGAAATCATCACAAGGGGGATAGGATACCCAAGTCATCATTAAGAAACAAGGTGACAAAAGCTCTCCCTCCAGAAAGATCAAGAGCAAAGCATCACGTCAAAAATGAAAAGTCAATAGAAGTCAATCAGCCACTACGTAAGCAAGTTATCAACGTCACCCCTCAACGCGACGCCTTCTCCTAAACGCGTCTGACGGACACAACGTCCTAGACAAAATCCGCTCCAGCGTCTCTAGACGTGAAGAATTCCCTCATTATATGATCTCCAAGGGACTCTCAGTGCGTCGTCCTTCATGCATACGCCTCTTTCAACCGCGTAGACGCTATTGATCTCGCTCACGTTGTGCACCATGGGGGGTTCTCTATGAAATGGCTTATTTCTTCTATCGTAACGTTCGTCGTCCCTTCGCTGGGGAGAATCTCTACGCGGAGGAGTACGTCTACGTGGAGATCGACGCCTTTTTTCAGTGTGGCTTAGAAGGTCTTCCTCAAGGCGTATGGCCTCCATTGCCCTTTCCCTAGCTGAAACGAATGATTTAGGGCGAGTCTTCGTCAATTCTTTATACAACTCACTATCTCGGGGAAGGGCGTGTCTGAATGCGTCGGCGGCGGTAGCTTCAGTACAATTCGGGATTGTAATCTTCTCGTCGTTGAAGTGTTTCAAGAAGGCTCTTATTGTCTCGCCCTTGTTCATGCGCATGTTGTGGAGATCTGAAAGTTGTTTTGCGAACAACCTACTACTAGCGAATTGCAATCGGAATTGATTTGAGAGCTCGACGTAGGAGGAGATGCTTCCCTTGGGCAAGTGGATGAACCACGGCAAGGCGGGGCCTTTTAGCGTCGAACTGAAGAACTTGCACATCATTGCTTCTTTCAATCTTGGATCAATCGGACTTGTGGAGAGCATAGCCTTGTAGAGTAAGACGTGTTCTTCCGGATCATCCGACCCGCCGTAAACGGGGAGGTCTACAGCGGTAAACGTTTTAGCTATCTTTTGGGTGGCGATGGTGGTAACGAACGGGCTTTCCTCAAAACCGTACTCGTCTTCTAGGACTATGGATTTGGGAGCTCCGGGCATTAACATCATCTCTTTTCTTAGGGCTCCGACTTGTTGTGCTACGAGTGCAGCGACGACGTCCGAGGTCAAATTTTCCTTAGAGGATTGCTCCCCTTGGTTGGTTTCCTTTAATGGTACGGAGTTTGGACGCTCATGGGACCTGTAGTCCTTTCCTTCTTCGGCGACAACATTCATATCCAGGCGACGAATGACGCTTTGGCTGCGAACATAGGTTCGAGGCTTTATTGGTTCTGTCCTGAGTTCTTTGATGATGGAGCGTAGCCGCTCGTTCTCTTTGGTGAGTCCCGACATGTTCTCTTCTCTGGCGTTCTTAGCTTCTGTCCATGCCTTCTGGAGGGTGTCGAAGTGGGCTCTGAAAGAGGTCACGTTGGCTATATCGTCATTCGCCCCTTTTTGGCCTGTAGGGGCACCGTCCTTTGCAGCATCGGGAGCATTCTCGAGGCCTTTCTCCGCGTCTTCATTCGCCGGAATGATGGGATCTGTTGCACGTCCTTCTTCTTCGGATCTTTCTCCGTCGTTGTGAGGGTTGTTGGTTGGACTCGTCATGATTTCCTGCAAAAAGAAGTTCTTTTCGTGTGGAAAGACGACACCTTTTTGATCTAGTCCCACGGGGGGCGCCAATTGTTTGTAGCGAAATTACCTACGAGTAGATAACTAAGCAATTGTAGGGCAAAGGTCAAAGGGAACGGTATAATCTTAACACTCGAGAACGAGACAGGAAATTAGGGTTGAATCTTTAGCTTGGTATTACTCGAATAATGACTTAGATCCTTACAAGGCAAGCGTTAGCCTTTATTTATAGGCTAACCCTAATAATATTTGTAAGGAAATAAGATCTTATCTTTTCCTTCTATCTAAATAACGATATAACAAACTAGGTAAAAGATATTCTTTTACCATATCTTTTACCAATTACAATAATATAATATAAAATAGGATAAAATATACTCAGCCGGCCTAATACTTAAGTTAAACGGAATCTTTGTCACGTCTCGTCACGTCGACGAGGTCTTTTCTTCATCTCGTCGTGTCGACGGCCTTCTTCTACGTGTAGCTTCCACGCGTTCCATAGTCATCGTATTTTTAGGCACAAACAACTACCCTCACGAGTTTAATGCAACTTATAGTTTGGTATTTCTGTTTGTGCAAGCTCTGCTCACTTAGCTATACCTCTAACATTATTAATATGTCCAATGGTAATAATTGGTGCACCTTGTCTTGTCCCAAGTCTTATTTCTCCTTCCCAGAAGAGATAGTTAGACATAATAGCTTTCACCATCAAACCTATATAACCATAAGTTATAAATACAGCCAGAACCTAATCCTCTTTAAGGTTAGTATCTGGCCTAGAACAAGCTGTAACTTTGAAGTTATTTGCCAACTAGGAAACTCATACAATAATAATTTCCATACCATCTATCAAAAAATCTTGAATTCCACCAACAAAACCTCTACAATCAAAGGTACAAGATTTACTAGTTGTTGCAACCCTTATGATTATTTAATTCGTGTATGGTTTGCAGATTTAACTAAAGATATATGTGGTTGCATTTACTTGGTCTTATCTGCTACCATTGACACTATGCATCAGGAACTTGTCTGGCTTGATCAATTCCCTTGGTCAACTGTATGCTATGGAATAACATCCATGGGTATCACTACTGGTATACTCTGAATGAGGTAAATTTGCTCCATATTCAAAGGATTATATATATGGCTAAGGTATGGATTTCTATTCGTGCCTCTGGCCATTTTAAAAAGCAATATCAAATAATAGGTGATTATACCAAGCTTAAAAAGTGGACATCTTTCTCGACTAATAACTGGACTGAACAACTTCTGTGTAAAATCTCTCTTCCAAGAATTTTTCTGCACAATTCCTAACTGCTACATTCTCTATGGGATACCCAGGTACGTAAAGGATGGACTGATTTGCCTGAAATGGGAGCCCACATCAACGGATGAGGCTAGCAGATCACTCCACTACCAAATCTTAAGACTTGCTGGGAAGAACAAACTAAAGGTTGATGCCTTGATTACCAAAACTAGGCGGGAAACTAGCAAACTTTTCACCAATTTACTACTGTTGTATCAACAAATGTATCAAAGCGTAAAAGTTTTTAAAATAAGTACTTGGTTCTAGAACCACGAACAATCTACTAAATATCAAAAACAATGTAAACTGTATCAGCAGGGAAATAAGCCATACATGGCCTTTGTGTCCTTTGTTCCTTTTTGCTACTTAGATGAGGATAACCATAACTACCAAATTAAAAAGAGTTTTCACATAATAATACCACATTTACAAGTAATACGTGCTCTATCATCAATAGGCTTGTGCTCAATTTTAATAATTGGGTCAAAATGTCCAGTACCAAGGTTAACTGGAAGAAATATGAAGGATTGGTATGAAGATTAACCTTTGGAATGTAAGAGGTAATAAAAGAAATAACGTTTGGACGAATATTGATTCGTTCTGCAAAATTAACCATATTCAAATGATGAGGCTTGTTGAAACTAAGTCCCCTAACTACCCAAATGAAAAAGAATGGAAAAAGGTGGGTTTTGACAATATTACTGTCTCACCAGCCAAAGGATATCGGGAGGAATCACCGTGCTATGGAAAGATTTCCAACTAAGAAACGAAATGGTTACCCTACACACAATAGATGAAAGATTTATAGCTTTCATCTACAAAGACATAGCAAATAACATACAATTCTACATAATATTTTCCTATGCCCCCCTCATGAAAAAGACAAAGAAGAATTATGGAAACAGATTGACTATTTCATCACAACAATTAACGAACCTTTCATTATCATAGGAGACCTTAATGACATCCTGGTTAGTGGTGATAGGGGGGGGGGGAATTCCCAACAACAAGAAGCTTCAAAGATTAAATAAATTTGTCCAAAAGTATGATCTATTTGACCATTCGACAATTGGCAACAGATTCACATGGAGGAAATCGAGAACGATTAATAATACAATTAAAGAGAAACTTGATAGAATACTAACCCACCAACAAGTAGTATTATGGTACCCAAATTTAACAACAAAAAATCATGCTTTCACATCCTCATATCACTGCCCAATATCTCTAGATATAACAAACGAAACCACATACCAAGTCCAACCTTTCAAATTTGAAATGATGTGGACCAAACGAAAAGATATGAAGGTGTTAGTAACACAAACTTGGAGGAATCAAATCCCACGAACGTCCGTATACCAGTTAGCAAAGAAAATTCAACTACTCAAAACAAAAATCAAGGAATGGAATAAAACCAGATTTAGCAATATCTTTGAACAGTAGTGGAAAAAACACATGTTGCAGCGCCCTTGTTGAGGCGGGCAAAACTCTGCCCGCCTCAACAAATACAAAAAATTGGACTTGTTGAGGCGGGCAAAATTTCGCCCGCCTCAACAGGGTCTATTGAGGCGGGCAGAGTTTTGCCCGCCTCAACAAATACAAAAAAATTTACTTGTTGAGGCGGGCAAAACTTTGCCCGCCTCAATAAGTCCCTTAGAAATAAATAAAAATTTAATTAATACATGTCCCACGGATCACCATTTACAACCGTTGATTAGATAATAGATCCAACGAATGAAAACAAATGTTTAACTCCCAGATCTGGACGAAAGACGACATATTAAAAAAATTTCTCTCCCCTCCTCATTTCTTCCTCTTCCTCGATCTAAACTCCCAGATCTCTTTCTCTCCCAAATACGTTCTCGATCTTTTTCTCCTCCTCCTTCCTCTTCGATCTTGTTCTTCTCTCCATATATCTCCCTCTGGTTTCCTTCTTCTTCTTTTCCTCTCGATCGCTCCTCTTCGTCGATCTGTGAAAAACGGAGAAGAATCGTGTTCTCCTTCGTCGTCTCCGTCCAGATCTAGACTGAGAAGCTCGCTATTCCGGAGAAGCTCGATATCCCTGCCTCCTGCTGGTCGTCGGAGAAGCTCGCTATCCTTGCCTCCTGCTGGTCGTCGTCTCCGTCCAGATCTACCAACATCAATGGTGTCAGATCTACTGATTTTTTAGGCGGATTTCCATGGCTTCTTCTCTCTCGGCGGCGGCGCAGGAGGATTGAGTTAGAATGTTGTTGGTCGTCTTGCTGCAGATTTAGGGTTCACTTCTTCTAGTTTTTTTTTGTTTATGCAGATTTAGGGTTTTTTAAATGTAAATTGGGTTTTGTTGTATATTGAAAGGATAATTTCCATTTATGTTGGTAGATTGTAAACCAGTTTTCATTTCTATTCAAAGAGAATTTGCCGAGTTTCAATTTCAATTTGGTGTGCTTGTTGAGTTTTGTATGCCTGGTTTTGGTTCTAGAAATAAATCGAACTATTGAGGCGGACACAAATTTCTATTCGACTTGCAAATTGATTTTTTGAGGCAGGCGTCCAGCAAACTGGGTGGTTTTTGAGGCGGGCAAGTAACATGTTTGCCTCAAAAATTTGTTGAGGCATGAGCCTTTTGAGGCGGGCAGTAGCTTTTTCGGCAGAATTTTACCCCACTTGTTGAGGCGGGCATTGTTTGGACCGCCTCAACAAGTATTTACTTGTTGCAGCCTCCCTGTTGCAGCGACCCCTAACCGCCTCAACAGGCGGGGTTTTGCCCGCCTCAACAGGAATTTTTCCACTAGTGGAACAACTTAAAAAAGTGGAAGAAGAACTACTCATAATTCAGAATATTCCCCAATCATCATGCCTAGACAGTAATGTTATTAAACAGAATAACATCATAAATAAAAAACAAGGACTTCTCTCATTCCAATGAATCTACTGGAGACAAAGAGCAAAACTAAAACACATAAAAAATGTAGATTCAAATACCAAGTACTTCCGTAGAACTGCTACTGGGAGAAGAAGTAGGAAAAATATAAAAGAGATAACTTCCAGTGAAGGCACACAAATTATTGGCTATGACAATATCAAAACAGAAATTAAGAGAGATTTTGAAAAAAAGGTTCACTAAACAACTTATAGATGTAACGAAGATTAAACATGTTCTGCTCGATATTGAACTAGAAATTACAAATGAGGATAATAGCAAACTAATGGCTAATGTAAAAAATAACGAAATATATAAAGCACTACAAGAAATTAAAGATGATAAAACTTCGGGACCAGATGGTGTGCCAGCTGGTTTCTACAAAAAATAATGGGATACTATTGGGCCTGATATCATCAAAGCCATAAAAAGGTTCTTCCATTCAGAAAGGCTATTAAAACAGATTAACCACACTTTTATCACACTCAAACCAAAAAATGATAACCCCCAATCTACCAACCATTATAGACCATCAGCTTGTGCAACACATTACATATAAGATAATTTCAAAAATCCTTACTAATAGACTGAAAACAGTTATGGATAAAATTACACATCCTCTTCAAGGTGCATTTGTTCAAAATAGAAGCATCGAAGATAATGTCTTGATAGCACATGAGATATTCCACTCCTTTAAAAAAAAAATCAGGCAACAATGGATGGATAGCCCTTAAATTAGACATGGAAAAAGCGTATGACCTGGTAGACTGGACATTTCTTCTGCTAACATTAAAGAAATTTGGATTTTGTGAAAAATTCATTAACTGGATTAAAGAATGTACACAAACTGTATCCTTCTATGTTCTGGTTAATCCAGGACCAACAGATCTATTCTACCCAACTAGAGGATTGAGGCAGGGAGACCCCCTTTCCCCTTTCCTCTTCATAATCAGTGCATAAATCTTATCAAGAAGTCTTCATAAAGCATTTGAAGCTAGACTACACCCTATTGGGATCAAGATAACAAGAGGGGGTAGAAAAATTCTGTTTCTGGCCTTTGCTGATGATATAATCATTTTTGCAGAAACCAAAACATCCACTTGTCAAAACATCAAAACCATCATAGAAGAATATTGTGAAGTATCGGGACAACGAGTTAATTATGATAAATCAGCATTCCAAGTATCTAAAAACACAAGTAATAGTGCAATCCAACAGATCACCCAGATATTCCATATTAAGCAATCAATGGCAACTGAGAAATATTTGGGTTGTCCGATCATTACTGGAAAGGTGGACTCTAACACATTCTTCTCAATCATTGAAAAAACGTCTCAACAACTTACAAAATGGAAAGCTGACACCCTTTCAATGGAAGGAAGAAAAGTACTAATTAGGGCTAATCTATCAGCACAACCAAACTATATGATGCAAAACTTCATGTTAACTCCTAAAACACTTAAAAATCTAGACAAAATAAATAGAATATTTCTCTGGAACAAAGGAGATAATTATAAACCAATGATAAAATGGGATGATATATGTAAACCAGTTTGTAATGGTGGATCAGGGATTCGAAAAGGCAAAGATATGAATACCGTTCTACAGATGAAACTCATCTGGAAAATATTAGTGAAACCAGATAACTTATGGGTTAAAATAATAAGAGAAAAATACCTTAAACATATACACATCCTTGACTATGAGAAAAATCCAAAGAAATGTGACTCTTGGCAATGGACCCAAATGTCAAAACTAATCATAGAATTCAAACAAGGTCTTACCTGGAAAATAGGAGATGGGGGAACTATCAAATTCTAGGAAGATAAATGGTTCCCTGAATCACTGAAAGAACAAATCATAACAAATGAACCAATAAATGAACAAGTTACGATATCCTTCTTCCTTAACCAAAATAAATCTTGGGATAATGAAGACAAGCTCAAAGTTTACTTTAGTAATGCAACTATAGAGAAACTAAAATCATATCCAATTCCATCTAACTACATACAAGAGGCTATATTGGGAATTCATCAAAAACGGATGGTTCTCGACCAAAAGTGCAATGGATATGATCTATGGGAACCGGAACCTCCCACCATCAAATTTTGAATGGATCTGGAAACTTGATCTGTTACCGAAATGAAAATTTTTCTTATGGAGAATCTCAAAGGACGGACTACCAACCAAAGTTAAACTTCGGAATAGCCACATGCCTATAACAATAGAATGCCAAGGATGCAACTCTCCTAGAGAAGACCTCAAGCATTTTCTATTTGAATATCCTAGAACCAAGCAAATTATAAGAAATTTTGATAGGAATATTCATGATACGATTAATTCCTTAGCACCCGGAAATTATACCATTATAGAATTACTCAATGAAATAAAAAACAAAGCCACAAAAAGAGAAATTGAAGATCTAGCTACTATCTGGTGGACCCTATGGTTCTATAAATATAAACAAATCTTTGACATAGTGGAGCACAACCAACTACCCAATATCCATCATTTCATCAAAAACCAAATGAAAGAATGGAAACTTGCAAAAATGGAACCAAAATTGGATTTTGAAGTGGACACAATAAATCCAATACAAACGAGAAGAAAAAGGAGAGCAATAAGATGGGTCAAACCAAAACCAAACTTCTTCAAAATCAATGTTGATGCTGCTTGCCCATCATCTGGACCATCCTCTTATGTCATTATCATTCGAAATGAACAAGGAAAACCAATCACAATGGAGAACGGATCCTTAGGGAACGTTCCACCAATCATGGATGAGGCCCTTGCGATGCGTTATGGCATTAAGGAGGCAATTCGGCTGGGTCTCACACATGTTGAGATCGAAGGCGATAATCTCCACCTTATTAATGCCATAAACGGCGTTTGGGACTGCCCATGGGAAATAGACTTGATCATGACTGATATCTTAATGGACCTCCGCTCCTTTGCGGAAAATCGAGTATCCCATATTTTTCGGGAGACAAATGGTGCAGCTGACTTTATAGCTAAAATGTACCATTTAATACCCCATCCTGATTTTGCAGCCTTTCCAGATCTTTCTGATCTCATCCTTCGGGATGCCCTAGGGCGATATCACTCTCGCTAAAATGTACCATTTAATACCAAACTGGAGTCGTATAGAAAATCGATTTAGTAGTTTCGAATAACTTTATTTTTCGGATACTTTTGTCCTCACTCTGGTTGAATACAAATATTCATTGAAAGACCCATTCACCAAAAAAAACTAAAAAAAACTAATCTTTCAGATTTAGAATTCTAAGAGTGAAAAAGTTTTGGCCTAATTTCGTATAGATATAGAGGTAAAACATTTTGGTCTTGCTTAACCTACATAAACTCAATATTAATATAATTATGGACCAAAATAAAAAAGCACATATAAATATCATTCAATAAATTAATCATATTATATATATTTGTAGGGTAAGAAAAACATAACTACTCAATATATACATCAATTAAATTATTAATATATTTAGACTTTTGACTAACCTACTAAAAATGGTAATACATAATCTTTTTTTTAGCAGAAAGTAATACATAATCTAGGATATAAAACAAAACATATCTTTCAAAGATCATATAATTGAAAAAATTTATTATCAAACAATGTTCATAAACATATTATTCTGAACATGTTATTATACATGTTTATCTATTTTTCCATAAATTATATTAAGAATTTAAAATATGTTCATAAAATTATTAGTATATTTAGTTCTTCTTTTTCCAAACAATATCTATTCTTCCATAAATTATAGCAAAACACGTTAATGTTATTATACATGTTATTAATAATTATATAAAAGGATATAATATAGCAATGAAATCTGTTATAGAATTGACTCATGTTGAGTTTATTTTTAATTATCAGAAATCTCATTTGTGATGAAAATATGTTGCAAATTCTAATATTTTAAATGAACTAATTGAAGATTAAATATATTTAAGTTATGTTCTGCAGTCAGCACACAAATTCTAATACTTTATAATATATAATTAATAATATATTTGACGCCGAACGAGGCCTTAATTTAAATCTCATAAAAATTATTCTAGGATACAAATAACTTATCAAATTCTTTCGTTATGATAGACTTATCAATTATATCGAAAGTTATTTATCACTCTTCCAATTTTTAAACATGTAGCTTAAGATTACAAGGTTGAAAGTATATTAATTTGAGATTATGATTGTGTTGCACAAAATTAGATTACATTAAATATATTTATGAAACACAAGATGATAAGCAAATAAATAATTTTCTATAAAATACTTTTACATAAGATGATTTTTATTTGAAAAAACTTATTCATATTATTTTTAATATCAAAAAGTGTTACAAGATAAAAAAATTAGTAAGATATAAACCATAAGATAATATTTTTAGAAAGAAATAATCAATAAGCTAAAGTATAAATACTTTGTTTACGTTTTTAGTAACTTGGATGATATGGCGGATGAGTTATCATATCTCATCGTCCAACACATGAACAAATTTGACCTAAAGGCGATACATATACAAAAACTATCACTCAATTAAATTCATAACAGATTTTGAATTCGATAAAATTAAGTTGATGAGAATTGAAAATTTAACTTCCATCATACTGGAATCTATATTATAAGAAATGTTTTACTAAGTTTGAAATTACATTTATATTGAAATTTTTTTACAATCATAGTCATATGTATTGTTCTTTGTTTAAAAATATATATGTTGTTTATTCGGTTATTTTGACTAACTACAAATACAATTAATTAACTCTTTCCTAACTGATTAAGTGTATATAGTATCGTTTGGTTAATTATATTTTTTATTATTTTGTACGATTAACTTAAAAAGCGGTCTGTTTTCCATTTTTTAGTTTAGTTTTTTCGGTTTTGATTTTCTATGTCCACCCATATCCTATATGTTGTATGAGGATATATTTTTCATACTTCAAAATATGTTAAAAATACTAACTTAGTAATATATAATAAACATATAAAATTAGAAAATTTATATATATTTTTATTTAATTCATTTGAACCGTGAGTAGCACGGGCATGAAGGGCTAGTTACATTAATTATTGACAAAAGGCAACTAAATTTTTAATATATATAAAATAAGGTATTAGAATAAGATAATTTATTAATAAAAATAAAAAGACTTATAGATTGAAAATTAATTAGGTATCAAAGATAATTAATTAATAAATATAAAAAGACATAAATGGATTAAGAATTAATAATAATTAATCTATAAAAATTAAAATAATTAAATAGATTTAGAATATTATAAACCGGATACATTAATTTCGTTCAAGGTACACCTATCCTTTATATATACTAGATACGGTTCTCGCGCTCCGCGCGAGGAAATTATATATTTTCATACGTGGTTTAATGTAGTATGCATTATTCGTTAATATTATTGTTGTTGTTATCAAATTTGTTAATATTTGAAATTATAAGTATTTTTATTTCCTCATATTTATGTTTGGAGTAATTTGGGGACATAATATTAGTTCATATATATAATGTTTATGGAAATGACTCAAAAATCTTAACATTCAACGATTTCCATGCACAAAATGAAAATTGACAACATAGATTTTTAATACGAATGAGGTAAAAGTTCAAAACTACATTGGTAAAGTTTTAGTTCTAATTTAATGTAATTCTCTTTAATCATAATAAACGCAACATTAAAAAGCGAAAAAACATGTCAAGAAGAAATTGTTGTGAGAAATATTAAGGTTTAAGAATGGGAAATTAGGAGTAATTGTTGTGGTAGAGATATATAACAATTACATTAATTTTTGACAAAAGACAACCAGCTTTTTAACATATAAGAAGATAAGATGTTAGATATTAAATTAAATTAGATTATAATTAGGATAAGATAACTAATTAATGAAAATAAAATGACTTAAATGGAATGAAAAAGACTTAAATGGGTTTAAAATTAATGATAATTAATGAATAAAAACAAAAAGCTGAAATGAATTTAGTATTAATTACGTACCGATTGCATTAATTTTTTTCACTGGACGACTAGTCTTTATACAAATAAGAAAAGATTATTTTTACACTTATTTGGTGTTTATATATGGGAAAAAGATCTCGTGAGGATGAATCCTTAGATGAGGACTGAGGATGATGCACACAAACGCTATAGTTAATGCACACATCCTTAGATGAGGACTGAGGATGGTGCACACAAACGCTATAGTTAATGCACACACACATTAAAACTCATGCACACAATATTTGGTGATGCATATCCTTTGTGACACATGCACACATTGTGTGCATTAGTTATAACTCGTGTTGCATGAGGTATAACGTTTTTGTGCTCTCATCTAAGGACTTATCCTCACTTGAACCAAACCTTTATATATGTGGGGTTAGGAGAGGATAATTTCATATATGGACAAAGAATTGATATGATTTTATCTTACCTACTTAAAAAGGCAAGCTTGCCTTAATAAATAGTAATATACATATAAAATTACTATTTTACCCTCAAAATGAATACCCTCTCTTTATTTCACTTTTTCCTTTTCGTCCTAAATCTCGTTCATGAATATTACAATACTAAACCTTGAAATACTTATCAGTATGAGAGAATGAAGAGCAACATGAGTTGGACTTAAAAATTCATATTCTGATTCAATTTTGGGACCAAAACTTAATCTTTATGTCCAAATCATAATCGCTCACCGCCCCCTTTCACCATATCCATAACTTTCCTCTTTGAAGAATGAGAAGAAACTTCTCGTAAACGAACAACGAAGAGTGGAGGTGGCGGCTAGACAAAGAGGAGAATGCGAGGTCATAAAAGGATGAAGAAGAAATAATGGAGAACACTTGACTCCTAGGTGTATCGAGCAAGACAAAGAGGAGGAAGATCTGGTTTTGTCTATAAGAGAGGACGCATGAGGGCTCGGTTGATCGAACGAGAAAGAAGAAATTGGAGTTTAAGTCTCGATTTTGCAGAGAAACCAGAGAAAGGAGGTGGGATGACGAAGGAAGAATGAAGATGCATGAGATGAACAACAAGGGAAGATCTGTTTGTTTGAAGGAGAAAAATAGAATTTAGGGTGTCTCATTATATATTTCAATCGGAAAATAAATCCAAATTATAACCAACTCTTTAAAGGATATAGATTTAATTTGAATGTCGAAGATTGAAGATTTTAGGTAGTTGCAAATTGAATTTGAGGATGGCTTATCCTACGAATAAGTATTTTAATTACCCAAATCATATAAATGAATTATAATAAGTATTTTATGAGTTGAATCCGGTGAGAATAACCTTATCCTACGAATATACGAATACATGCACACCCTTTTGTATTTACTTGCACATTCATTCACATTCACATGCACACGTAGATCGACATGTGCATATATTTTTCATATATTGTTAAAAACATGCACACATCTGCGATGTGCATATGAATGTAAAGGAATGTGCATGTGAATGTAAAGAAATGTGCATGTGAATGTAAAGAAATGTGCATGTGAATATAGAAGGGTGTGCATGTATTTGTAATTCGTAGGATAAAAATCATTCTCAAATAATATTTTTCCTCTATTTTAACACCAAAATAAAGTTATGGTGTAACTTAGGTTAATTTGATTTCAAGTAATTATAAAAACAACCTCAAAGGTTTAGATTTATGGGAAAAACGCCCTTATTCAAAATTAAGAAAGTATGAAAATTCTTCAAATCATATAAATGACTTATAATAATTATTTTAACACCAAAATAAAGTTATGAAGGTGTAAGTTAAAATTATTTCATTAATATTTTCATATTGATTTTACTATATTTAAATTTTAACACTAATTTTTCAACTTGATTTAAATATACTACGTTTAAATGGCACTATTGTTTAAATATTGGATATCTTTGGGTTGAAATGACAAGTCTGCCCCCAAATTTTCTCTTTCCTAACGAGAAAAAACGAACATAGCGAATAAAATTGACGGGAGAAAATCTCAATCTCTTAAAGAAATATGCAATTCTAACTAGATTGAATTGATTCACCTTGCACAAATTCGCAAAACTCTTGACCACGATACCGATAATGAACTCTTGCAAGGCTTCGCAAGATCTGCAAATTAGGGTTCTTCGACCTAGTATACAAGCTCTACCATGATAGCTGAGAGTTGAGAAGCTCCCCCGCATACGGATGTGCTCTCCATTAAGGATTCAAACCCATCAAGTCTCATCCCAAGATGCCACAGGCCAATGGGAGGTTCATGACCTCGGAGCCATTCACTATTCACGTCGGGCAGCAACAAAGATGGCACGCCATTGGTCAAACGATCACACTTGTCCCGAGCATCATCACTTTCATTAGACTCAAAATAACCCAAGGAGTCCATTGACATCAAAAATGCTCGTGCCAAGTCTTCCTAAATTCAAAGTGACCAAGACAAGCACCGACAAGCCCGAAAGAGGTCCTTGTGTGCGTTTGAGCCTTTCCAGACACAATGGCTCAGAGTTCTCACTTCCAATGGCCCTAAATGGCCCAAAAGAGTCCAACTAAGGATCGAACGCGCGCAATTCATGACTTGGACCCGGGAGAAGGACACACCCCGTAATTTCGCCATCAAGCATTCAATGTGATCCCCAAGAATCTTCCAAGCTAATTGCCAAGTCATCTATCCGTGTGAGGGTCACAAGGATCACCCGTTTCTGCCCTTGGATCGTCCTAAAAAGTGCCTAGCATATCCCATAGTTTTCTGCTTTTGATTATGCATTTATTTCCTTGATTTTCGCCTCTTTAATGTTGATTTGAAGAGTGATCCTTGGATTGCAGCCCAAGGTCGTCTTCATTAGTATAAATAGGCCTCTCTAGGCTCATTTGTAAGCACGTTGAATTTTAATACAAAGCTTAAGTTAAGAGTCTCTCATTCCTTTGTAATTTCGGCGTCAAAAACACTATCTTTCCCTTGTTCTTGGTGTGATAAAGATCTACCAAGCACAAAAACCCCAAACCCTTCTCAAAACACTCGTGTGATAAAGATCTACTTGTGTTTTTCTTATCCAAAGTCTTCCACTTGCACAATCACCCACAATTCCACCAACACTTAGTCTCATCTGAAGCCTCAATCCATCATTTTCAATACGACTTTACCATCTTGAGTCTAGATCCGAGAACACCTTGGCATCCATGAGGAGGCTGAGTTAACATTTGGTACTAGAGCGTATCTTGATATCAACATTTGGTATCAAGAGAATCAGGGATTCAAGTAAGTCATCTTGTTTTTCATTCAAGCACTTATCACTTTCCATCTCATTTTTGGCTAAAACTCCATTGTTGAAGCCTTAAGCACTCGATCACCATCATCATCATCCATCATCAAATCGGCCAAGCTCCCACAAATCACGCCTCATTTAATCCCACCCATCCCGCCCATTAATCACATCTTGGCCGCTCCACAAATCTCTCCCTCAATCCCACAAATTTCCCCATCTTATCCTTGATTAGATTGCTGAAATTTTTTCTTTGTAGGATTGATTTAAAGTGAATTTTAATCTTGAATTTCTTTGTGAGATTATAGTGGATTGAACTCTTGCATCAAATTAATTAGGGTCAACTAGTAAGACAAGATCCCTTTGTCTAACTATTTCTTCTTGCATCAATAGTATTGCATGCTTATCTTTGCTCATATTCACGCTTAGTACATCAAGAAAAGCTCTCGACTTTGAGCACATAAATAAAAAAATCAAATCTGAAAATTTGAGAGGAGAAAAGCCAAAATAAAACACGCCTTCTTTTCAAAAACGTTTATCCGCTCTCTTTTGCTAAGGTGATTTCTTCTTCTCCAAGACTCTAACCGTTCCGGGGAAAAATGAGATCGCAGATGGCTACTCCGGCCCGTCCGGGAGGGGGCGCACGAACTAGGCAAAGCAAGAAGCAAGGCAAAGGTACGCATAAGCAGAATGTGGTGATTCAAAAGCCTTCTCCGATGATTTCTGCAGCCATTGCTAAGGATTCTGGCGTCGAGAATTGTCAAAACTCTGTGGAGGAGTTCCTAGAGTTGGCTGAAGTCTATAAGTCCAGGATCTCGCCGGATAAACAGAAAGAAGCTCCGATTGAGGAAGTTATGGTTGTAGGACTGCAATCGATCCCGGCGAAGAAATCCTCTTCCCCTTGCCTGATTCAAAAGTTAGGTATGGAAGTTATCCCCAAATTCTCTAAACTTGGGAATCGATTGGCTGTTGTTGATATCCAGGACCGTAATTCTTACAAATTTCAACTTAGTGATGTTAGATCTGAACTTAATAAGTGGGAATTCACATTAATTGTGGAAGTTATGGGACCGAATGTCTCGATAGAGATCATGACTGAGTTTGCTAAGGATTTTTGGGCTAGGGGATATTGACTTGCCTAAAATTGATCTAAGGAAGAATGGGATGTGGACCTTCAGATTTGGTGCCAAGGAACATCTGGATTGGGTCATGGGTCATGGGTCATGGATCATGGCCCCTGGTTGATTAAGGGTTCTAATCCCCTAGCCCTTACAGAATGGAAACCAGGGATGCCTATGGCTTGGTCGAGCTTTGAAAGTGTCCCAGCTTGGGTCCAAATTAGGAATATTGATCCTATCCTATGCTCTGAAAGAATGTTAAGCATCATTGGAAGTATGATTGGAATGCCAATCTGTATGGATGAATTTACAGCCACTAGAGCTCATTTTTCACATGCCAGAATTCTTGTTGTTGTCAATGTCAGGGACACAATGAGACCAGAGATTGTGTTGGTTGGGCCTAATGACACTGAGTATAGATACAAGGTTTGGTTTGAATGGTTGCCTTGGGCATGCTCAAAATGTAACAAGTTTGGTCACTCTGATGGAGTTTTGTGGCCAAGAAAAGGGACAACCTCAAATGCAAACCACTAGTAAGGATGATAGCTCCAAAAATAAATCTTGTGCATGGGTGGCAAAGAAACCTTCCCAAAATACTATTTCTGGTGCTGAACATTCTAATCCTGATGAAAAGATAGATCTGAATAACAAGGGGATTAAAATAGGCAATGAGAATGTGCATATAGGACCTAATGCTTTTGGTTGTTCGCCTTCTTCCTCTTCTGTCCAGAGAGTAGGTTGTTCTGATGCTAATAAGGGACCTTCTTCCTCTAAGGGAGTTGTTGAGAGTGGTATCATCTCTGGTGGCATCTTGAATGGGTGACCTTATAATTGGAAGTTGGAACACTAGGGGAATATGCACTTCCCCTAGGCCTTACTTAGTAAGGGATTTTGTGCACATGAATAAGATGGCCTTAGTTGGATTGTTGGAAACTAAGGTGCCTAAAGTTAGAGAGTTAGAGCTCTCTAAGTGTTTGATGAAGCAGTGAGAGTTCTTTACTAATGGTTATGTGCATCATAGAGGGAGAATTTGGATTTCCTGGGACCGTAATGTGCTAAGAGTTGACTTGATTGTGAATGAGTCTTAGTTTATGCACTGTAAGGTGCACAGTAAAGATGGTCAATACTGTTTTATGGCTACTTTTGTCTATGCTTCTAATTCTAAACAAGGGAGGGTTGGTTTATGGAGAGAATTAATTAAGCTAGCTGCTAACATTTGTATTCCTTGGGTTGTCTTGGGTGACTTTAATTGCCTTCTGCAATCTTCTGAGAAGCTTTCTCTTAGGGGTCATGACAGCCATGGTGTAGAGGAACTTGTGGATGTACTTGATAATTCCTCTCTGAGTGATCACCCCTTCTCTGGGGTTCACTATACTTGGGGTAATCAACAGGGAGGCCTTGACAAAATTGCTTGTAAATTGGACAGAGTGCTAATCAACAGCCTTTGGGATCATTCTTTCCCTGCCTCCAAAGTTTTCTTTGGTGACCCTGGCCTCTCTGATCATTCTCCAGCCACCATGAGTATCAATCCTACTCCTAGCTTGAAGAAAATCCCCTTTAAGTTTAAGAATTTTTGGACAGAAGAGGAGGACTATAAGGATATTATCCTAAGAATTTGTCATTCTAATACCACTGGCAACCCTTAGTTCATTCTTGCTTCTAAGCTGAAAAAAAGTTAAATCTGCCGTGAAGATTTGGCATAAGGGTAGGTCCAGGAAGTTGGAAATTATGGTGGAGGCTTGTGTGGATAAGCTGAAAGAGGCTAATGAGGCTCTTTCTTCTGATTTCTCTAATACTGATAAGCAGTTGGCAGTCACTAATGCCAAGGAAGAAATGCTACTCAGAATGAGGCAACTTCAAAGTTATATTGCTCAGAAGGCCAAAGTTGACTGGATCAAACTTGGGGAATAAACTTCTCCTATTTTCTATAATGGTATTAAATTCAGAAAAGCCAGATGCAGTATATACTCCCTCAAAGATGCTAATGGTAATGCTTTGGAATCTTTCCCTAAGATGGAGAGAGAAATCTTGAATTTCTATATCAATCTCTTTGGTTCTCCCTCTGCTGCTTTCCCTATCTGTTTTGATGGCTATGAGGGTGACTGCCTCTCCCCTGATCTTCACTCAGACATTTGTGCTATGCCTACTGATGTTGTCATCAAAGAAGCTCTCTTTGACATAGGCAACCTTAAATCACCAGGGCCTGATGGTTTTGGCAACTGGTTTTTTAAGGATGCTTGGAATGTAGTTGGGCCTGACTTGATCCTGGGTGCTAGAGATTTCTTTAGAAGAGGTAGGATTCTCAGGGAAACTAATGCTACCTTTGTCAGCCTCATCCCCAAAGTTGACTCTCCTTTCCAGATTAGAGAGTTTAGACCCATTTCCTGTTGCAACACCATGCTCAAGGTTATTTCCACGATTTTGGTTATGAAAATTAGACCCTTCTTGGATGATATCATCTCTATAAATCAGGGAGCTTTTGTTCCTGGGAGATCCATAGCACACAACATTGCAGTTGTCCAAGAGCTTGTTAGAGGGTACGACTGGAAGAATATCTCCCCAAGGTGCTTGCTTCAGATTGATTTGCAAAAGGCCTATGACTGTGTTAGCTGGATCTATTTGAAGGAGGCTCTTATTTTCCTGAATTTCCCACACCAATTAGTTGACTGGATAATGGAGTGTGTCACTACCCCCTCTTACTCCATCATCATTAATGGAGAGGCAAGAGGCTTCTTTAAGGGTGGTAGGGGACTCGGGCAAGGGGGTCCTCTTTCTCCCTTCCTCTTTGTCATTGTTATGGAGATGTTTGCTAGGAAATTGTCCAAAGCTAGTCAGAGAAGAGGATTTGGCTTCCACCCCAAGTGTAAGCAGCTGAAGCTTACTAACATTGCATTTGCATATGAGCTTATGATCTTCTGTAAGCCTAATCCTTTCACCCTTAAAGTCATCCATGATTGCCTCACTGAATTTGCTAATGAGTCTGAGTTGATTGCTAACAATATGAAGTCTAAGGTCTTCTTTGGAGGCATTAGTAATAATTTGAAAGAGGAATATGTTGTTGTTCTTGGTTTCTCTCAAGGTCAATTCCCTGTTAGGTATCTAGGGGTGCCTCTACATTCTAGGAGATTAGAGGTTGCTGAATATGGACCTTTGTTTGACAGGATAAAACAAGTTATCTCCAGTAGGAGTGCTAGATCCATTTCATATGCAGGAAAAGCACAGGTGGTTAAGGCTGGTTTGGAGGGGGGTATCTCTTTCTGGATGCAAATTATGCCCATACCTAAGAAGGTGGTTAGGAAGATTGAGGGCCTTTGTAGATCCTACCTTTGGACTGGCAATACTGATGGCCATAGGAACTTGGTTGCTTGGAAGCTAGTGTGCCAAAACTTAGGTTGTGGAGGTCGCAGCTTCAAGGAACTTCTTTCTTGGAACAAAACTCTCTTGTTCAGATTCCTTTTTGACTTGCACTGGGACAAACATAATTTGTGGACTCTTTGGGCTAAGAAGCATATTTTGAAAGGTAATATTGTCTGGTCTGCACAGGAACCAAGCTCTTGCTCTTGGATTTGGAAGAATATCCTTCGAAGATGGGATAAACTGGTGCAATCTGCTTATGATATTACTGGTGAGTTGGTTACCAAGAGCAATGGTAAGCTTAACTCTGTTGGCCTCTATTCCCTCTTCAGGCCTAGAGAACATAACATTCCCTGGTGTGGCATTATCTGGTCTGGATGTCATGCCAAAAAATGGAGTTTTATTTGTTGGTTGGCCACCTTACATAGACTGCCTACAGCTTCTAACGTCCACAGTTGGAGATTGGTGAGTACTCCTGCTTGTGTTCTATGTAATTCTGGAGATGAAGATGAGGATCATCTCTGGTTTGGTTGCTCTGTTGTGAATAACATCATGGATATTGTCATGGATTGGCAAGGCATCCAAATTAGACACACTAAGCTCCAGGAGTGGTGGGATTGGTTTGCTGCCTGTCCTAAGAGAAACAACAACATTTTCATCACTAAACTTATTGTTATTAACTGGTGTGATTTACTACACTTGGAAACTGAGGAATGATGTGATCTTCAGAAATGTCACTGTTAATATTAGTGATGTTGCTAGAAGAATCATTGATACTTGTAAATTTAGAATCTTACACAAGTTGTCCTTACATGGTAAAAGAGGTAGAGCTATGAGGAATAGATTTCATGTATAGGAGTGCTTCCTTTCAGTTGTAATGGTGTGCTGGGTTTTTCCCTCGGCTCTTAATACAATCTTTTACCATTTGGCTAAAATAAAACACGCCTTCTTTCTCGTCAAGACCAAAGCCAAAATATAGGTAACGTCCTTGACATTCACTTGAGCTTTCTTCCATTTTCTTGTCTTCCATCGTCTAGTTCTTACTTCCAAAGTTATTCCTTTCATTTGATGAGGAAAGTTCTGGTGCAAATAACTCTTAACGTAGGAAAAACGAATAAATCGGGTTCACACATTACATGTCAATGTTCATATTCTGGATGGTAATGTTTATAATCCGGGCCATAAATTTTTTTGAACCTTTTTCAGTAAGGGACGTGGTGGCATACTTGTAATTACTACAAATTTTAGTTTTTTTTTGTTTTTTTCTCAATTTGACCTCTAAAAATTTTATTGCCCAAATTATGAAAATTAACACTCATATTATGAACATTAACTTATTATATTTGAACGTGAAAACTTTGTTTTTCCTATGTTAAACCTTGTTCTCACCAAAAAATTTATCTTCATTTGATTGCATGATAATTGAAGCTTTTCAATCTTTGAAGTTCAATATTGCCTGAAACTTTGAGTTTAATTTTGCAATAGGAATTTTTTATGGAAATTGAACTTGGATTTGATAAACACTTGACCAATAATCACTAAAATTCAGCCTTATACCCTAAGTGCCTGTTTGATTCTCAATTGTCTCTTATCTTGTTTTCTTGCCATACTCTTGCATATTTCTTGTGCGATTTGATCCTCGTGCATGTCCCACATTGAAATAGGTACCATGTCACAATCCGAGAAAGAAAAAGAGGAGCCTAGACACAATGGAACTCCACCAAGAGCCAATGAACCAACAATTGAAGACGTGTTGGCAAGATTGGAACGCGTTGAAGCTGACAACGCGGGGCTAAGGGAGAATCAAAGGAACACAGCGGCACCACCAACCAATTCAATCCATCAAGTTCCCGTAACAAACGCTCAAAAGGAGCCATCCAGCGGGCAAGTTCATAGGGTTCTAGACAAGGGCAAAGGTGTGATCCAACAACATCCCAAAATCCAAAATTCCAGAAGTTGCCATCAATCAAGGAGAGCTTCCTTGACAATAGAAGAGGCCTAGAAGAGAAGCAGACCTGTACGCTCCAACACCACTCGTTCTCAAGCATCGACGAGAGTGAGCAAGGCTACTCCACCGGGCGTTCATCCTCTTCCACCGGCGGACATCGATCAAGACGCCATCATAGGCCAACCAATAAAGAAGAAAAATTGGAGCGGGTGCAACTCTTGCTCAAAGAAGCCAAAGAAATTGAGCGACGTGCACGCCATAAGCTTCGCCGAAGCCAGCGCTCAAAAGACCACTCTAGGCGATCATCACTCCACCATTCACGTCATAGAGAGGTTAGTCCAATTCCTTTCAATGTAGAGGATCATTTGCATCAACAAAGTCCACTAAGTCCTCTCCTAGATGATTCCTTTGGTGCTTCGCCATATAACTCTTTTGGTGACCTAGAGGAATTTGATGAGTTTGAAAAAGAAGAAATGAAGAATGTGGGTGCCTAATCCTCACAACATTATGTCACTCCAAGATCCAATAGAGGTTCAAAACCGACCAAGTGATTGGATCCCGGAGCCATTGCCACCGGTATATCAAGATGCCAATTCCCAAGCGCCAAGACGCCAACAAAATGCCAACAACAATGTTGAGAGGCGTCAAAGAAATGCATCCCCGGATATTCCACAAGAGCAACCACAACGCCACACCTCGCGCCGAGATATCAAGGTAAAAATCGATCCCTATGAAGGTTTTTATGATCCTGCTTTGTTTCTTGAATGGGTGCAAGATACCGAGCATGTGCTTCAATATTGCCATTATGAAGAGCATGAAAAGTGGAGGTTTTGGACCATAAATTTTGTGGGAGCGACAAGGAGTTGGTGGTATAGGCTTGTTGCCGATAGAAGACGGTGGAATCTTCAACCAATTGTAGGATGGAACCAACTTGTTCATGCCATGACAACTAAGTACGTTCCATAAAACTATAAGGACAAGATACGCTATGAGACGGCCAAACAAGGTACCTCTAGTCCCCAAGAGTTCTTTGCTAAACTAGAGGATATGTACTACAAGGCCGGAGTTGGTGTTTGTCCCGCATCACTAAGGACAAGATTTTTAGTGGTCTCAATACTTCAATTTGAGATCAATTAGAAATGCTTCCTATCACCGACATCAACAATCATGTGCATACGGTGATGCAATTGCACAATCAAATGTTGAGGAAGCGCAATGTACCATGGTCCTCATCTTCAAACTCAAGGTACAATTCTAACCCTTCTAAACCTTTGTCTACTAATACTTCTACTCCACATGTCCAAGGAAAAGTAGGTAATGTGTCTAGTTCAAGGGCCTCAAACAGTCCAAAAGAAAGCACTTGTGGAAATATAAGACAAAGGATAAGCGACTTGGAATGCTACAAATGTGGCGGCCATGCATGGACATATGTCAAGAGATTGCGTCATCCCCAAGCGTATCCTTTTCTCACAAAATGAAATCTATATATGTCTCGGTGGACGAAGAAGAGAGGAGAATGATTCTCCCAATGAAGAGTTCAGTGACAAAGAAGGCAATACCTTGACCTTAATGCAACGACATGTGCTCATGCATAAGGAGGATCCCAACAAGGCGCAAAGGAACAATTTGTTCCAAAGCAAATACAAAATAGGAACGACGATCCTAAGGTTGATCATTGATGGAGGAAGTTGATCAAACATAGTCAACAAGAAGGTGGTCACTCACTTCAACCTTCCTAATACTCCTCATCCATCTCCATATGGTCTTCTTGGCATCTCCGCCAATAACGGTAATCAAGTCACTCATCAATGCATTATTTCATTTGGCAACCAACGTGGAGCCCCCTTGTTCCATCAAGCCAACTAGGAGCTTTGAAAATTGGCTAAGATCGCTCCCATTCTGCTCAACAAGTTCCCAAATTTGATGAGGCTAAAGTCGTAGTGCCAAATCAAAGAAATAAACTCTAAACACTAACTAGAGTATAGCAAGTAAGTAGAGGTCGAACCCAAGGGAATCAAAACACCAATCGCTATGCAGTCAAGCGAAATACCAACTAACGAACAAGTAACAAGTAACCAGGGGGGTTTTGATTGTATGAAACACAAAAGTAACAAGTATCAAACAAAGGGAGTTTGGGTGAGAATATGATGAGAAGGGGTTTCACCTAGCAAGTATCCACACAACAGTCAATCAAGTTGATCATAGATTTATCTCAAGTTCTATTTAATCTTAGGGAATGTTCCTATTCCAATCTTTAATATATTAACAGGCCAACCGGTCCTGATAATACTTACTATTCAACAATCAGGGAAACCTCTCAAGATTAGATGAAATAGCAGCAAAGAGCACAGGAATCATAAGGATGCATGCAATAACTTACAACCGTCAAGTATTAACATGCAATCAAATCTCTTTCATAAAAGCAATCAACTACCAGATCATGCAGATATGAGCGCTACAATGACAAGGAATTCCACCGTATATTCCTAGTCTAGCAATAGAAAACTATCAATCAAACTAGGTGATCAAGCTAGCAAAACTAATAGAAATCAATAGATGAAGAACAAGAGAATTAATACAAACCCATAGGAAAAGAACAAGAGTTTAGAAATCTCACAACTTAATAACTGAAGGTTTCAACCTCTAGGTAAAACAATGGAGATTAGTTCCTGCTCATGGTTGCAGAACTAAATTGTCTGATGGAAAAGATGATAGAAAAGAGATGATAATAACTAGGGTATATATAGAGACTAACCCTAAAAATATATGGTAAAAGAAATATCCTAAAACTAATTAAGGAAAAATAAGAAAAAGGAAATAAAATAAAGCAAAATGTATTCGGCTATAGCCGAAATCGGCTCCGTTCTCGCCTACGTGAATTAATTCACGTAAGTAAGTGGGCCCTTTAGCCCATCTTGCCCCCATCTTGAATCAGCAGCTTCTTCAACGTGGGCTCCTCCAAGCGGGCCGGCTTTCTCCCTATCTTCGTGGGCTTCGTCTCAAATAATCATGGCCCAACTCTTCAATATATATTAACATTGCTTCTGCTTCCATCGCCATATAGCGATCGCCATCAAACCATGGCGATCGCGGTCGCTCCTGATTCTAAACTCGTCTTTTCGTCTTCGACTCTTCTTCTTCGGTTCTGATCTTCATTTCTTCACTTCTTAATAAATATCTCAGAACATAATAATGACTCGAAACACATATGATAATACTCCTAAACTAATGTAATAATCCCTAGTTACGCTATACAAAGTGAGATCGCTCCCATTCTGCTCAACAAGTTCCCAAGACTCAGCGCTACAACAAGAACGAGGCGCTCGGCAAACAATTTAGCGCTCGATCAACAACAAATCCCATGGAACTACTCGAGCACTTATACAAACGAGCCACATTCCCAAGCGCAAGTCCTACAAATCTGGAGCATTATGGCTTCTATAGGAGAAATGCAACATGGCGCTCATTCGATCTCAACGACGCCCAACAAAATGCTCAAACTTTGTCATCAAGAGACTACTTGCTCACTGACTCAAGGCTATTAAAGCTAGGTGAGACGGGGACGTCTCACAACAAGGTGGGGGCAATGATGTGCTCTCCATTAAGGATTCAATCCCATCAAGTCTCATCCCAAGATGCCACAAGCCAAAGGGAGGTTCATGAACCCGGAGCCATTCACTATTCACATCGGGCAACAACAAAGATGGTGCGCCATTGGTCAAACGATCACACTTGGCCCGAGCATCATCACTTCCATTGGACTTAACATAACCCAAGAGTCCATTGACATCAAAGTGGCCAAGAAGTTGCAATTGAAAATTCCAAAAAGAAGAAAAGAGTATGTACTATTTGTAAGAGGTCGGGACACAACATCACTATTTGTCCTCAATATGCCAATTAGTTCCTCCAAGATTTAAAAATGACATAGCACTCTGTTTACTTGAGAGAAACAATCTTGATTTTGTATTTCAATTTTGTACTCATGCATTTTCTGGAGCTTATTCATGCACTAATTATCATTCAGTTCTGCACCAATTATCGTTCAATGATGCACCAATTATCATTCAATGATGCACCCACAAACAATTACTCACGCCCTTTTGCCATTATGACTCGTCAGCAACCACAAAACATTTTCATGTGCAACCACAAATATATAATCAAATTTAATTGATAAGAAAACTTGTCTTACAACAACAACCAAACTTGTTTTTTTAAAGAAAACTACAAATTGATTCACAAAACACCCAATCTAACCAAACTTCCTACTTCTTCCCTACTCCTTACCGCTTTCTACTTTTTACTCCTTCCACGTGCACGACTACGCCCACGACCAGATGCAACTGGTCTTTGACTTTCCGCTTCATCATTTACAACTTTCAAGACTTGTACTATCTCATTAATTCTTTCCTTCATTAAACTGAAGCTGCTTGTTAGGAGGGCATATCAATATTTTACTCAAAGCTTCGCCAAATGTCTCTTGTATTTCTTTCTCAAATTTGGATTCCAATTTGACAACCCATTGCCCTTGTAAGTCTCCATGTGCCTCAGTAGAAAGACTCCAGAGTACTTTTTGTTGTCTTTGTCCCTCCTATTCATTTCCAGTCTTTCAAATGGCACTTTTTCAATTAAGGCAGCTTTGGCTCCCATTTCATTCTCCTTAAAGAAGTTGGCCATCACTGTCTTCTTCATGAATAAACAAGTACATTTAACCAAAGTAGTCTTAAATGTAGCTTCATTTAGTTACTTCGTGTACTTACCATAGTAGATGGTACAATAGCATACTTGTCCATTGTCCCGTTTGATGAGTTATCTAGGATGTGAATACTTTGCTTGTTGGCATTTATTGTTATCAAATAATAATGGTCCTTGGTTGTATTCTTCTCACCTTTGCTTTTGCAGTATAAGTACCTAACCTGCGTCACTACTGATTTCTTAAGCTTACGTATGGTGCCTTTGTGAACGTCAAATCCTGCCACCTTTGCATATCCGTAAAGAATTCTTCATCTTCTATTAGGGACTTAAAAAATTTCCTCAAAAAGGGTTTTTCTTCCTCAAAAAATTTCCTCACAAAGGGTTTTTCTTCACAAAAAATTTCCTCACAAGGGTTTTTCTATTACGGTCATCGGGATCAACAATACAATCGGTCCCATAATCGAATTCATTTTCTTCCTCTTCACCAACATCTGTTATTCCAGTTTCGCAAATCTCCGTATCATCTCTTGAATAGTCGGTCCTCAAATCATCACTTGACCATTCATCGACCACATTCTTACCTGGGCAAAAACGAATATCATTTAGTACATTTAGAACAGAATCAAGTGTCATTACGAGACAAAATAATTTGGCTAATATTCGTAGGTCAACTTTTACCATTAAGAAAGTGGTCAAAACAGGAATAACATCCTATAATAATGGAACATCTGCATCGGAATATAACAACAGCAGAACACGAATATCAACGATTAACAATAGAATACCTACATGTGACAAAACATGAATATTGTTTACTTAATATAAAACATGATATTAACCTTTTACTGAATGGGACATATCTATTAAGATCTATTATTCAAACCCTTTTTTAAAGTTTTAATATTCATGAATTAGTTATGAAAATCAACTTGATAATTAAGAATACAGACACGAGCACCATCCTATAATTTTGGAACACCTAGTCTAGTAAATAAGAGTTTGGTCAAAACCGAAATAACAGAATACAATATACAACAGAATATAACAACAAAAGAACACGAATATCACCCATGAACTAATTGTAAGAAACCCTAGACTTCACACAACAAGAATATTGTTTACTTATATCGAATATGTGAACAAAATACCAGATAATTTTATTTTTCAGATCCTATACGAACAGTAATTCTTCCCTTTTACTGCACGCTCTTGATCTATTAAGAACAATTATTCAGACATTTATTTGATGTTTTCATATTCATGGATTTGTTATCAAAATCAACCTGATAAAGAAGACTACAAACAACACGACGAATCTCAAAAGAATTTTCAACATCTAGCACAAAATATACCAACAGCTAAACACGAATATCAACAATAATTAACAGAATACATACATAGGGTAAAAACATGAATATTGATTACTTAATATCAAATATGTGCTGGTTACGGGATAATTAATATATTCAGATGAACGACGAACATGATAGTAACCATTACTGAATATCGAAATAATCCTTGATCGATATCTCACCTTCGTCATCCTCTCCAGAAGTAGACATAGAAACCTGCAAATTTTGTCAATAAATCAGAAACGATTACATAAAAAATAGAGTAAAAGGTGAGAGTTTGTTAGTCGTAAGAATATTGAAGTGGGAAATACCCTGCACCCGGAAATTTATAATTGGCACCCGCTCCTTTTAAATCAAGTCATCCAATTTATCTAATCCGACCACACCTGATTCGTCCACTCGTTACACCATAAAACTCGTTACACCGTAACCAACCCCTATATATATAGATGAGCGTATTCTAATGCATCGCAATAATGAGTTTCATAGTCCTGATACGGGGAAATACCCTACACCCGGAAATTTATAACTGGCACCCGCTCTTGGGCGCATCTTGGGTGCGTTCAGGATGTGCCCAACCTAAACCGGATCTTTGAGCATTTTGAAGGCAAAAAAAAAAAATTGGGCGCATCCATGGTGTGCACAGGATTGACCTGGTTCATTTGAACGCACCCAGGATGCGCCCAACAACGGGTGCGGGTTATAATTTTCCGAGTGCGAGGTTAAACATCGTTTATTAAAGCTGAGTCTTAAAATATATTTTTACCTAATCCGACCGCTCCTGATTCGTCCACTCGTTACACCATAAAATTCGTTACACCGTAACCAGCCCCTATATATATATAGATGAGCGTATTCTAATGCATCGCAATAATGAGTTTCATAGTCCTGATACGGGGAAATAGCCTACACCCGGAAATTTATAACTGGCACCCGCTCTTGGGCGCATCTTGGGTGCGTTCAGGATGCGCCCAACCTAAACCGGATCTTTGAGCATTTTGAAGGCAAAAAAAAAAATCGGGCGCATCCATGGTGCACACAGGATTGACCTGGTTCATTTGAACGCACCCAGGATGCGTCCAACAACGGGTGCGGGTTATAATTTTCCGAGTGCGAGGTTAAACATCGTATATATTAAAGCTAAGTCTTAAAATATATTTTTATAAAGGCGGATTTGCATAGGTACTCCACTTTGAAAAAAAAGTTGTACAAATAGTCCATTAGTTACCAAATTGCAAGGGATGCCTTTTAGGGTATTTTTTCCATTAATTTGTTAATATTTTTTATTTTATTTAAAAATAAAATAATATTATTTTAATAAAACGAAAATATAAAATATTAATTTCTTTAATTTATAAAAAAGATTTTGTGAAATGGTTCAAAACATTAATTGAAAGATAAAAAAAGATTACACAATTTTATTTAATAAGTAACATTTTTTTATGATATGTATATAAATTTCTTTTATCGTTCTTATTAATTTCATTGTTACTCTCGTTTAACTTAAAATTCATTTATGATTCCGACTTAACATTTTAATTCCGGTCAGATCACATATATCATCCTCTCAAAGCAACATGACCCATGACACCAGTCAACCCATAAACTTGGTTAAGAATCAAGAACAAAAATGACATGCGAGCCAAATTGAAAATTTAACCCATGCCAAATTGACTAGGAGGAAGCACAACTTCTTTTCCTAAAAAATCCATTGATGATCCGCTCTTAAGGAAGTAATCAGTTGTTTTTTCCTGTCATACTTGTATTGTTTACCTGTCACCATAGTACTGATTTAGTGATGAGTTAATCTTATTCACACTTCCACCTTTTATCTCTAAGATAAGATAAGATTATAAAAAGATAATACAAACCGATTAAAAAGATATTTACATAAAGATAATTAAAAGATAGAAAGTAAAGATTTTGCGAAGATATGTATATAATTTATTTTTTATCATTCTTTGTTAATTTCATCATTACTCTCGTTTAATCTAATTTAAAACTCGTTCATAATTTATGTTTTGTTCTCGTCTCATCTTAGTAAAGGATTCATGAATGACAATTTGGGTTCTTGTCACTACTCATATTTTGTCCTGTCACATTCAAAGGTTTGTAATTCAAACAACACATATACAGTCGCACAAAAGTAATCGGTTTTGTCCTGTCATACTTATAGTTTTTACCTGTCACCAAAACTTATTGTTTATGTGTAATCACATAGTTTACTGCACACTACGTCAATTACGGGTGTGTTTTGTTTTCCTCATCTTTATTGTTTTTTTCGTCCCCTTGGTTTGAATCTGTAAATTTTGTTTTCTGGGCTTTTTCAGGAAGCAGCAGCTGTTGCAGCAACGCAAGTGGCGTTTGTGTTGCAATCAGGAGAGCACAGGGGTTTGCATTTCACCATTGCTCCACACACTGCAACTGCAACCACACCACAAGAAACTGCAACTCTCTTTTTTAGGCAGAAAGTTGTAGCTGTGTGAATTGAAAGCGGCAACTCTCTTTTTTTATTATTGAAGATATTTTAGGAATATCTTTATTCTAGCATATATTGTATCTTAGGCTCCAAGGAGCAATCTTTTCCTTATAGATAGAATCTCTGTAAAGTATATATATACATGACCTAATCAATGAAAACAGCAAGGAAGTATTTTCCACAAAATCTCTACTCTCTCTAAAGTTTATCATGGTATCAGCCTAATCTCGATCCTTCCAAACACAACCCTTCCGCCACCCCCTCAGTTTTGCCCTAATTTCGGCCGCCGCCGTCTTCTCAGCCTTCCTACTCGTCGGTTTCATTCATCGACGTCGCTAAGTTGTCTTTTCCTGCAATGGGAGATACAACCAAAGAAATACCCGTGAGTTTTTCCTCACCTTACTACCTTCATCCTTCGGATCATCCGGGTCTTTCAATTTGTCCCGTGATTTTCAAAGGTGATAACTTTGATGAATGGGTTATTGCCTCTCAAACACCAACCCTGACGGATACAGTTGCCTTTGCTGCTCGTCAGCAGCATTCCGCACCACCTTCGTCAACTTCTGTCGGACATCAGCGGGTTAACAAAAAGAACCTGCATTGTACCCATTGTGATCGTAAAGGTCATGAGAAAGCTGGTTGTTTTCAACTTATTGGCTATCCCGACTGGCTCAAGGAGCGCTGGGCTGTTCGTGATGCTGCAAAAACGCAGTCAAAACCGCATCAGTCCGGTGTCGTTAACGTTGCAGTGCAGCCCTCACCGGCTTCATTCACGCCGCTTTCACCTGCTGATCAAGCAGCACTCAGTCCGGCTTTGACTCCAACTCAGATGGCAGCAGTGTTGAACATGTTCAACACATTACAGACCAGCAAAAATCAGTCCGGTATGTTGTTTAATTGGATTTTAGATACCGGTGCGTCGTTCCATATGACCGGCGATTCGTCTAGTCTTCGGGATATAGTTGATGTGCAGGCCGTCAATATTAAATTACCGGATGGGAGACTCTCCTCTGCTACTCAGGAGGGTCGTATTTATATGGGCAATATTTGTTTGTCCAATGTTCTTTTTGTGCCAAACTTAACCTGCAATTTGCTCTCTCTTGCTCAATTGTCTAAAGATCTTCAACTGCTTGTTCTTTTAACACCTGCGATTATTGTACTTCAGGAAATCAGTTCGAGGACGGTGATTGGCGTGGGTAGAGAGCATGGTGGGGTTTATTGGCTGCAGACAATTGGTGCAGATGTTCGGGCTTCGTCTGCTCAGTCTTCTGCTGATTCGGCTATTTTGTGGCATCGTCGACTTGGTCATCCGTCGTCGTCTGTCTTGTCGTCTATTTCGTCATTTTGTTTGAATAAAGACTCGCTTGTGAGTCTACCTCCATGTACTTCTTGTTTTGAAGCTAAACAAACTAGATTGTCTTTTCCAGAGAGTTCTAATAAAGCCACTGAATTGTTTGAATTGGTTCATTGTGATGTGTGGGGTCCCTATAGCACTCCTTCTTTAAGTGGCGCTCGATCTTTTCTTACTATTGTTGACGATTACTCTCGTACAGTTTGGGTTTGTCTTATTCAATCCAAAACAGAGGTAGCTGCTCGGTTTCAGAAATTTTGTGCTTTCGTCCATACTCAATTCCGCACTCAAGTCAGGCGAGTTCGCGCTGACAATGGCACTGAATTTCTGCCACTACGTTCCTATTTTGAGGATCAGGGTATTGTTTTTGAAACATCATGTGTCGCTACACCTCAGCAAAATGGTAGAGCAGAGCGAAAACATCGTCACTTGCTAAATGTAGCACGTGCTCTTCGGTTTCAGGCACATCTTCCTCTTGCTTTTTGGGGAGAATGTGTCACAACAACAGCATTCCTGATCAACCGTACACCCACACCACTATTGGGAAATCGCTCGCCATATGAGGTATTATATAAGCATCCACCTTTATATGACTCCATTAAAGTTTTTGGTAGTCTTTGTTTTGCTGCTCGGAATCCAAAGAATAGGGATAAGTTTGCCTCCCGCAGTAGAAAATGTGTATTCATGGGATACCCGCAAGGAAAACGAGGTTGGTCTCTTTATGATCTAGAGACCAAAGAGATGTTTGTCAGTCATGATGTTATTTTCTTCGAGGAATTCTTTCCCTTTGCTACGACTCCTCCTGTATCATCTCCAGAGCCGATCTCAACGTCATCTCCCGCAATATATGATGATGTTCCATTACCTGCGGTCGTTGGGGAAATTTCTGAAACTCCTTCTCCTTCGATTGAGTCGTCTTCCTTGGATCAGACATCTCAGGCATCCCCGTCTGACGACAGGGGGAGTGATGTTGCTATCGTTCCTTCTTCGTCTGTGGCTGATCCTCAGCCTTCTGCAGTTCGACACAGTGCTCGTACTAAGCAACCACCTACTCGCCTCAAAGACTATGTTTGTCAGACAGTACTTCAAGCAACACCCCATGCTCTCCCTTCTACTCCCGCGCCACAATCATCGTCCTCAGGTACATCTCATCCCCTAGCAGCTTTTGTTTCATGTGCTAATTTTTCTCCTTCCCATGTTAGATTTCTAGCCGTTGTTACAGCAGGTCACGAACCATCCTCTTTTAAAGAGGCAGCTCTGCATAAACCATGGCGTGACGCAATGCTTTCAGAAATTCAGGCTCTTGAACGAAATGGTACTTGGAAGTTGGCCACTTTACCTCCTGATAAGAAACCAATTGGTTGCAAATGGGTGTATCGCATCAAGTACAATTCTAATGGGTCTATTGAAAGATACAAGGCTCGATTGGTTGTTCTTGGCAATCGTCAAGTTGAAGGCATAGATTATTCAGAGACATTTGCTCCCGTTGCCAAAATGGCATCTGTTCGCGTTTTCCTATCTGTTGCAGCCATTCGTGGATGGGAGCTTCATCAAATGGATGTTCACAATGCATTCTTACATGGTGACCTGGCCGAGGAGGTGTACATGATTCCACCGCCTGGTCTTCTGCACGTCCCTCCCGGACATTTCTGTCGATTGCAGAAGTCCTTATACGGTCTTAAGCAGGCTCCAAGAAATTGGTTTGCCAAATTATCCTCTGCTCTGCGTGTTTTTGGCTTTGTTCAAAGTTATGCTGATTATTCTCTTTTCTCTTATACGCTGAGGGATATCAGTATACATGTTCTCGTCTATGTCGATGACCTTATTATAGCAGGAAATAACTCTGGCGCTATTGCTCGATTCAAGGTCTATCTTTGCTCCTGTTTTCACATGAAAGACCTTGGTCATTTGAAGTATTTTCTCGGAATTGAGATTGCTCGAAATGCTTCAGGATTGTTTCTTTCCCAACGCAAGTATACTCTTGATATTTTGTCTGAGGCAGGACTTCTCGGTGCCAAGCCTGCCGAGTTTCCTATGGAGCAACATCATCAGCTTGCGAAGTCCTCTAGTCGTCTGTTTGATCAGCCCGAGCGTTATCGGCGTCTAGTTGGTCGTCTTATCTATCTTACTATTACTCGTCCTGAGCTAGCTTACTCTATCCACATATTAGCACAATTTATGCAGGCTCCTAAGACTGATCATTGGGATGCTGCTAATCGTGTCCTTCACTACTTAAAGGGCCATCCAGGACAGGGTCTGCTCCTGTCAGCTACGAGTTCTTTACAGGTTACCGCCTTCTGTGACTCTGATTGGGCAACATGTCCCAAAACTAGACGCTCTCTCACTGGATACTTTGTTATGCTTGGACAGTCTCCCATCGCTTGGAAGACAAAGAAACAGGCTACTGTGTCTCGTTCGTCGGCAGAGGCGGAATACCGGGCTATGGCTTCGGTCTGTTGCGAGATGATCTGGCTCAAATCGCTCTTGCGTTCTTTGGGAGTCCGACATTCTACTCCTATGAGACTATTTTGTGATAGTCAGGCAGCCATTCATATTGCTGCAAATCCTGTCTTTCATGAACGAACCAAACATATTGAGATCGACTGTCATTTGGTTCGTGAGCAGATTCAATCGGGCAATGTTGCTACTGCCTATATCCATACCACAGAACAACCAGCTGATTTGTTTACAAAGGCTCTTGGCAATGTGCAATTTCAGCTTCTATTGGGCAAGTTGAGCATTCTTGATCCTCATGCTCCAACTTGAGGGGGAGTATTGAAGATATTTTAGGAATATCTTTATTCTAGCATATATTGTATCTTAGGCTCCAAGGAGCAATCTTTTCCTTATAGATAGAATCTCTGTAAAGTATATATATACATGACCTAATCAATGAAAACAACAAGGAAGTATTTTCCACAAAATCTCTACTCTCTCTAAAGTTTATCATTTATATACATACATTTTGTATTGTTGAAACATATTAGCTCTAATCAGCTAGTTTGTCTAAAGCCATGATGCCTATCTTTTGGCATTTACTGGTGCTGCTTGGACTGTTTTCTGTGATCTTGGCCATTTTAATGAGATTAAAGGCCTTGTTAAAGCTTCTCTTAATGGTTAAAATGATGTGTAATTTAAGCTCAAATTACTAAGTTAAACCTTCGTTAGCTTGAATAATCTTTCCAGGAATCAGCAATGGGTAATTACAAAGAACTATCATAAAAATCATCAAGAAATGAACAGGAATTGGGAATCTTTATCAATCTGAAATATCTTGCTTGCTTTTGAATCAAAGTAAGCTAGCACATCAAGTAGCTGAAGTTTCACATCTTGGAGTTGACATTATTTTTTCTAATCTCACTTGCAGCATCTGAATGACAATTAAAATCTAACCTGCAATTGATGAGAAAAGTAGTCACAACTGCGGCATGTGATTTTGTTTGCAAACAATTGACACAATATGGATGTTGCAGCACAGAAGAAGAAAAGCTAAAGGCATAAGAAAAGGAGATAGAGAAAACCACAAATTTGATATTCTATTATCTTACATAAAAAGTGAGAAAATTATAGGGATGTATTTATGTATGCATGAAGAAACAGGTGATCAGATAGGATGTTGTTCAAAGCATTGCTTCTTTATAAGTACATCTTAGTTATTTGCAGAAACAAAAATTTCTTATAAGTGATGAATCTGTATCTTCTCTTCTCTTCTGTTATGTGTTCAAGATGGGCCCCAATGTTCTGCTCTTATTCTTTCAAAACACATATAAAAGCAAGTGCTTGTATCTACAGAAACTGGTCACAGGAAATAGCAATCTTAATCTATAAACCTTCCTTTATTTTTTTTGGTAGAATCTAAACCTTCCTTTATTATAATCCCTTACTCTTACAAATCTCCTAGAACACAAAAAGCTTGCATTCTTTGTTGAGGCTTCATAGTTTCAATTAAATTCTTACTATGGTTTTCATTGCTCACACATACCTACTAATCCTTCTACTTCTCTCCACACTTTTAGCTGCTAAATTGAACACGATGGAAACTGTCTATGAAGCAAGCAAAGAAGATGAAATGACATCAGTGAAGATTCGAAATCTCATGACTACCACAAGAAAAGGTAGACCCTGAAGATCTGACGAGAATCGAATGCGGTGTCGAATCGGCAATAAAGGATGAGGGAGAGGAGTGAATGATTTGGGAAGAGGGGAATTTTTAGGGTTCAAGAGGAAGAGGAAGAACACTATCGAGAAGGAGAGGAAGAGGAAGAGATCAGGAGCAGTGAAATTTTTAGGGTTTAAATTTTTTTTGTTTTGTTTTTCAATTTTCAATTATTTGTTTTAAGTTTTTAATTTTATTATTTTATTATTATCTGTTAATTTTTAATTGAATAAAATTCATTTTTAAAAAAAGGATAATTTTTTAAATTTTGGCATAGTTTGCAATTATCAGAGGCATTTTTCAAATTTTTTTGGGCATATGTGCAACATTAAAAAATTAGAGGTATTTTTGCAAAGTATATTGAAAAAAAGGTATCTACTGCTCCTTCCGTCCTATAATGTTAGTCTCATTTATTTTCGTGATACTATTCACAAATCGAGAGAATCTTGTAGATTTCTCCTAATATATAAGAAAAAACATAGCCATGTGGGGTCTTGTTTGATTCGTCTTAATGAGTACTTTAACAATATTAAAAAATTATAATTTTTATTAACATATAACTAGAGATATTAACGATGCAAAACATGTCTCGACATATGTGCCTAATTGAAATGAGACTAACAAAATGGGACAGAAGGAGTACTATTTTTATAAATAGTCTTCAAAAGAAAAAAATTAAGATTAATTTTTTGACAAAGATCGATTAAAAACATATATAATTTTAATACGAAAACTACAGATATTAACTTCTTCTTCCATACTCAATTTAACTAAAAATGGAACAAATCGAAAACGACACCGTTTCGTCCCCTGAATACCCCTCAGATTTTGACCAAAGCTTCACCTCCTCCACCCTCAACTCTTCTTCTTCCCCAAGCAGCCGAAACCAGAGCTTCAACAGCAGAAACCTCAGCTTCAATGGCAGAAGTCTCAGCTTCACAGACGGAGCCCTCAGCTTCAACGACCGTCTCTCCACCATCTCAGCCCCCTCCACCACCATCTCCACCTCCCACCCCCGCCCTCACAGAAAACACGACCCCCACTGGTCGGCCATTAACGCCACCTCCAACCTCTCTCCTGACGGCCGCCTCCATCTCAGCCACCTCAAGCTAATACGTCGCCTCGGATCCGGCGATCTCGGCCATGTCTTCCTCTGCCACATCGGCGATTTCCCTTCCTCCTCCCATTTCACCCTCAAAGTCGTAGATCGTGACTCCCTCTCCCCCAAAAAACTCTCGCAGTCTAACACCAAGGCTAAAATCCTCTCAGATCTGGATCATCCCTTCCTCCCGACTCTCTACGCTCACATCAACGCCTCCCACTACACCTGCCTCCTCATCGATTACTGTCAAGGCGGAGATCTCAACTCTCAGTTCATCACTCACATGATGGGCAGGGTTTCGGGGGAAGATGATGGTTCTGGGGGTTTGATTACTTTTTTATTCTAACATTTGAAGGAATGAAAAAAAATGTCATTATAAAAATTTAAAGGTGTGATTTGTAATTTTAAAAAATAAAAAATAATATAAGTATTGAACGAAAGTTAGTGAGGGATGGTTGTTGAGTGACGGAATGTTTCATACGGGTGGATTTCGGTAATATTGCAACATATGAGTGATTTTGAGCAATATAGGGCATAATACGAGTGATTTTCGATAAATAACTCTATTGTTAATGCCCTACTAATTTAGGCTCTGTGTATGCCCAATTTAGGCCAATTATTTCGCAGTTTTGATACGTTGATTATTTAGGTTAGGTAAGTGACAAATGACAAAACTTTCCTTCGGCGAAAAAACTGATGCAACTCCAATTCTGTTCTTTGTACGACATACCTATGCAGACAAGCACGGTTTTCTTGATCCACCTAACAACACAGCAATTTTAATCAACAAAACTATATTCCTCAGCAGTGAATTTTCCAATTTTGAATCTACTGCAAAATCAATTTATTTGCACCCAAAAACAATGATCACGAAGAATTCGGGTTGAATTTTCTCATCATAATCCACATATATAAATAATTGGATGATCTTCAACTTGTGTTATTGAAGAACTTGACAAATATAATTGATATAAGAGTAAACCTCTCAAAGTCCGGATTATTTCTCGGATCGGGTCTACTTGTGAGGTTTCATGTGTGGGTAGAGTCCTAGCACGTGTTCGGGCATGAAGTCGTGCCTCGTCAAGATTCCCACAATTGGTGGTCTCTGCATTTACATTAAACAGTTTAGTTTGCATCAAAAATCAGTAATGAAGTTAAGTGAGAAGAATCATACACATACCCCTTGACTCTTAGGCACAACACAAATATGCCTAAGACCGAGTTCTCGAAACAGAATTGCGGCTTTCGCTAGCGACATCGACTCGACGACCGAGTAAGGCGACGTATTTGTAATGGGATGCAAATCAATGAACATCTCCATTTCCTCTTCCTTAATCTCCAGATCCTCAATCTTAAGCCCTTTGCCTGACCCAGGCTTTGCAAAATCATAAGGCGAAAACCTCTGCAAAATCTCGCTCCCCGAAACCACTCTTTCCTTAGTGAAATACTTAGCCTTGAGTAAAACAAGCAAATGTGACCTTAAAACTAGGCCACACAGCTCAGATGACTCAGCAAAAGGCGGCTCGTCTATAACAGGAAAACCGTTATGCCCTGTTGCCTGAAGTGCATGAACTATGCTACCCACTTTCTCAACACCAGTAAACGTCACAAGCGGGCCCGAGACAACGTCTCCAGATACTAAGTTCCTCATGTAAGGCTCTGCATGAGCCTCCATGTAAGGCAAGCCTTTAAGCTTCAGAATCATATCATATACGCCTTTATTGAACGTGTCTGCCACGGTTTTTGATACGAGAAGAACCAGCATTACTAGAGGTAGTAATAAGAGATCATTTGTTAGCTCAAGTAATATGACACATAATGAGACGGTCATTCTCATTGTACCGCCTAGAAAAGACGCGGCTCCTAAGAGCGCAAAGAGGCCGGTTTCGAGTGAAGATACGGGTTCAAGGAATCTTCCTGCAAGACGACCGTACGACGCTCCAGCTAGAATAACGGGAATGAAGAGTCCAGCGGGCACAGCAATGCCATAAGTGATGATACCTAGAAAGTAAATAGTGATGAAGAAAATGAAGAGAGAAGAAATTCTGAATCTACTGGATCCAAATAGGTTTCGAATTGCATCGTCATTAGTGTTGAGGAAAAGTGAAGCGAGATCGTTGTAGTATCCTGATTGGCATTGGAATTGCTTGTAGTTGCCTGATTTTCCAACAGTTGGACAGCTTTCGAATGTGTCAGATGGGCACGTGCTACATTCAACTAGCCACGGTAGACCGAACGAACAGCACGTTGTCAGAATACAAATTGAGAGGACAAGTAAGACTTTGTAAACAGGGCCTTTTCTGCAGAAAGATATCAAGGATTAGTTTTGAATCACTAAAGCAGACAATGCTGCAATTTTGTAACTATGGGGTTTTAGTGTTACTTACTCATTTATCATGCCATAGAATCGGAGGACCTTGTTAATAAGAAAGTTGTATATGCTACCGAAAATGCCACCAATTACTCCAAGAAGTAAAACTACAAGAACATCTGCCCCACTGTAATTTGTTGTGGTTGAGCTGACATCATACATTATCAGCCCACCTTCACCAAATAGACCACATTTTCCCGAAGAGCAGTACTCGATCAAAGTTCTCAAAATTAATGCAACAATGGCTGTTGTAAAGAAAGTTCTCCATAGAAGAGCACTCCTCCACCTGCAAATTAAACATCTTTAATACCCGATTTTTATTTTTAATTGCCTCACACTAGCTGTAGTATAGATTACCATGAAGCGGCTTCTTCAAGAGCAAAGAGTACACCACCAACAGGCGCACGAAATGCAGCAGCTACACCAGCAGCAGCACCGCATGTGATCAAATCTCTTCGATCCCGGTCGTTCTTAAAAAACCGAAGCCACTTCCAAGTCAAATGGTACTTGCGGGACCCGCCTTGTCCAAGCAAATTTGCAATACAAGCACCAGTATGTACCATAGGCCCTTCTTTACCCACCACAAATCCAGCACTCACACCTAGAACAGAACCGAAAATCTGACAGTAACAAAGGTCTTAACAACTTTAGACAACAACTAGAAATGTTAACTATAATAAAGAAAGCATGATAAAGCTTTGGAATTCACCTTTACAAAAAGTGTACTTGGAGCTAATATTGATGGAGCATCAACACCATTAAGATAGGCTTTCACTTCCGGGATTCCAGACCCAGCAGCTGCAGGCGCGATGAAAGCACAGAGACATGCAGCAAGCGTTGCTAATCCTAGATTGCAACTAGCATATGCTAGAAAAGCCGTGATATATCTGCATTTTAATGGAATAAGCTCAGTACAGTAAACTTTATCAGAAGTATCACAATCAGAGTAAGAACATGTTGTCCAGTAAGTATGGACATAAATAAAAACTTTAGCATCAGTTTACTCTGGTAATCCAGTTCTGAATTTTAGGCAAAACAAATATCCATCTTTCATTTGTGGTGCCAAGAATATTATCTTTACTGAACCAAATCCTAACAACAGGAAAATCAAATAAAGAGGATGAGATACCTGTTCTCAGCCATAAGATCAGCAGTGAGCAGAAATTTGAAGCCAGATATATTCTCAACCCCAATATTATTGAAGAAGCCGACAAGCGCAGTACTAAGTGCAATGAGAAGTGCAAGCGCCCACTTAAGAAATACATACTGAAATATCTGAATCTTCTTCCTTGATCTCCAGTCTTGCTTAAACAATTCATTCTCGGTAATCCTATGATAAAACACAAAGTACATTGTATAAGAAATCATGCGTTGGCTGTTTTAACATGGAATGATCACAGTCAAAATTCTTACTCATAATCAAGGCTTTCAATGGGGCAAGTATTGGCACCAATAACCGCGATCTGTGACGTAGTGTTTGTTTTTCTTCTCACTAACAATGGCTCTCCTATAGACATGTTCTTGTCTGAAATATCAGACCAATGCCTCTCTAAATCCTTCCCATCTGATTCTCCAGGGTTTTCAACATCAATTGTTTCATCATCGGGCAAATCTCGGTCATGATTTCCATTGTGCTGATCCATTTCCTCCCTAATTTATCTACAAATCATCAAAATACAAACTCAAGATCCAGTGATAATTCTAACTCGCCCCAGTTCATGAAGCAGAATTTCATCAGACTGCGAAATCAGACCTTTTCAAAATGGAAAAGTTAATAAAATATAAAAATTATGTCTGATTACTGGCTAACAAAACACTCAGCAGTGAAAATCAGTACTTTTCCGGAAAAAGCAACCTAAATGATTACTGTTCAACAACCATTCACAATATACACGCCAAAATCGACAGAAAATGAGAAAGATTAACGACGAAGGAAAGAACAAACCTAATGCGGCGACAGAGGATGAAAACAACAGCTTCAAATTTGGAGTACACAAACAGAAACAATTCCAATTTACAGGTACAATCTAGATTGTGGAAATTCGCAAATCCTAGTCATACACAGCTGAGCAATGCCGAAATAATTATAGTACGGGATAAGCGTGTGGAGAGAGAAATTCGGCGAAGGAAAGACACAAGAAAATGGAGATTCAAAGAACAACGCAACTGCAAAAGGAAAAGGAAGATGAATTTTCCTTGATTGATTTGTAGATATGCATGAATGACAGAATGAGTATATCAGAGTTATGTTGTTACCAATTTTTGCATTGCACATTTACCGAATATAACCTTTATCTCTGATTGACTTGTCTCCGTAATCCGTATGTTGTTACCAATTTTTGCACTGCACATTTACCGAATATAACCTTTATCTCTGATTGACTTGTGTCCGTAGGTATAGCTAAGGGTATGCCTTTAGTAATGGCTACCTAGACAAAAAAAATAAAATTGCAATTTTAAGTATTAAAAAATATTAAAATATTTACTTTTTAGGTATGGCAGAGGGGCTGATTGTTGTAGAAGATCCAATTTGCCTTTATCTCCCCCTAATTTCTCGTTTGGGATTGGTATCAATAGTTCAAGTTATTTATTCATGAGGAACAAACTTTTTAAATATTCTTGTCCCAACCCTTACAGATAATGACTTCCATAATACTCCCTCACTCGTGTATATAATTCTTGTTTCAGTTTTGATACTATTCACACTTTAACACATTTAATTACATAACTTTTAAAATATAAGAACATAAATAGTCATGTGGGTTCTTGTTTGATTCGTCTCGATGAGTACTTTAACATATTAAAATTTTATAATTTCTTATTAACATATAGTTAGAGATATTGACGATACAAAACGTGTCTCGACAAATGTGAAAAATGAAACAGAAATTATATTATGGGACGGAGGAAGTACTAGTGGCACGATTGGAAGAACACAAACCTGTATACTGTGACTTTTTGAAGAAAATGTCAGAATAGAAACGTACAGTATGAAAATGGAGTTATAAAATTGGAGTGTTTAGTACTCCCTCCGTGTCCAGGTATACAATTTCTGTTTCATTTTTTACACTATTTACCTTTTAATATATTTTGTCGTATAATTTTTAATATGTGAGAACAAACATAGTTATATAGGGTCTTGTTTGATTCGTCTTAATGAGTACTTTTAACATATCTAAATTTTAGAATTTTTATTAACATATAGTTAGAGATATTAACGATAAAACGTGTCTCGACAAATGTGAAAAGTGAAAGAGGAATTATATTATGGGATGGAGGGAGTAATTCACGTGGCCATGTGGATGGTTGATCAACATTAGATGACCGATCGAACAATCAAGATTTGGCGTTTTGCATGATCCATGTGATATGAGCCACGTGTGTGGGTTAGGATTTGGATTCATGAATATAGGACGAAAATATTTATTTCATATGCATGAGACTGCCCATACGCATTAAGGGTGGTTTGGTATGATATTAGAAATCGGATTAAAATCTGAAATGAGTTTGTAATGATAATGAATTGGCTGATTTCTCAAACATTTTATTTGATGTATTTTAAAATAAGGTTGAGAATGAGAAATTGAGAGAAAATTAGATGTGACTTGTGTTTTATTTTGGGCCTTTAACCCCGTATCCGGAAAATTATAACTCGCATGCGTCCAAATAAACCAGGTCAATCCTTTATTGCCTTTAAAATGGGTGTGCTTAAAACTGGACCAGATTTTTTTTAAATGATTTTGGACGTACCCCGATTACGCCCAAAAACGGGTGTCAGTTATAAATTTCGGATGCGGGGGTTTTCCCCATTTATTTTCTGATATGAGAATTGAATGGTATTGGTCATTCCTTAAAATCAATTTCATACTTATATCTATTCCTACCAAGCACAAAAATAAATAGGGCTCATTCTTAATCTGAATCTCCATCCTCAAGGTATCTCTAATAATATGTTATTGGACTTTAGACTATTTTTTTGTGTTGTATTTTATCTAAATTTTTTGATGGAGTTTTTCATAAATCTCCACCACATATCAATTTCTCATATAATCCTTAACTGCAAAGATGTGGAAAATACATGTAATAATGTATACTGGTATTTCTGTACTTGGATTTATTAGTTGGCTATATCTGAATTCCTGATGTACGAATATTGTGTATTTTGTTATGATATTTTCAATCTACAAGGTATAATGATTTATGATCTATGCAAATACATATTTTGTTTGCGCATGACATTGTATAAATAATATAAAATAGAGCAATCTAGGTGGATCATATGGTGATAAACAGTGGCGGAGCCACACAGGCCATTAGGCTCACAGGGGCTTAATAGGCCATTAGGCTCACATAGGTATTACCTGTATAATACTTGCTCATGAAGATGGTAGTACTATTAAATGATCAGCTAGTGTCTAGATTGATCTGTTGATCACGTACGTACTGAAAACCTTATTATTCTACATGAAAATCTTCTCGAAGGCAGGAAATTCAAAATGCATGAAACTATGTATTGAGTATATTATAGGCCTCCTAGAATTGGGCCCTTATTTATACACGGTTCTTATATACAGCCCGATGCTTTATACAAACACCGTCGGGTCACTCGCGTTCTGCGAGGACACGTACACTCGCGTTACGCGAGATTAGCAAAAAATTAGGGTAATTTCATGCATGCTAATCTCGCGTTCTGCGAGTGTACGTGTCCTCGCAGAACGCGAGTGTACGTGCACTCGCAGAACACGAGCTTTGCATGTCAGACAGACGTTGTTGTGCGCCATAAATACATGTCTTCTCCTCACCTAACTATAATAACTACCTCCTTATTTTAAGTAATCCGTAACACCTATTAACCCTACCCTAACACCTCTTTTTATCATCTTTCACCCTCCATTAAAACTCATTTTCAAAACTTTCAAACTTCAAAACACTCTAAAAACACCTTAAATAATGGAAGATGAAGAGGAATTCAACAATGGAGGGAATGGAGATGGTGGTTCACCAAGTAACCATGCAAATGAGGTAATATTCTTACTTAATTTTTGAATTTTAATTTGTTTTCCACCATTAAGAGCTAAAATGAACTTATTATGTTGTATTTCATGTTAAATCTAGTAGTAGTAAGTGTTGAAGAGATGATTTTTGCATATAATGTCCAAAACTTAGATTTGTTCATGTTTTTAGGGTTTTTAGGGTTTTAAATGTACAAAATCAACAAGTTCTCATTTTAGGGTTTTAAAATATCCCGTTTCAGTGAGTTTCCTTAAATAGAAAGTTCCCGCGTTCTGCGAGAGGAAGTCACTCGCGTGACGCGAGGTGTGCCTCCCTCGCAGAACGCGAGAAGTTGCACATTACAGAGTATTAACAGAAGCATTGTGTATAGGTGAATTTTTCTTTGTTCACTGGATTGAATGCAATCCAGTTGAATGATTACAACTACCACTCCCGGAATACAAGGCCATGTTCGCCACCGTCATTTGATTTAGGGATTGACTTTAGTGATTATCATCAACCATCTTCATATGAACAACATGTGCCATGTACTTATCAATTTCCTATGCCATCTACATATGATGTGCCCGTGCCATCTACTTATGAGTTGCCCGTGCCATCTACTTATGAATTGCCATGTACATATGAGGTGCCATCAAGCTATGATGCGTTTGATTCACAATTTGCTAACCCACCTACAAACGTAGGAGAGGAGATGTGTTTTCTTCCCTCTTTACGCACTGCACCAAAGTTTGATAGTCCCGTATGTGAGGAAGATGTTGTTTATAGGGATTATTTGGAATATTTCACTACGGAGCAAGTGTTTGCCTCTAAGGAGATTGGTCATTTGTGGGCTTTGAATGTTGCAAAGAAACACAAGTTTATGATCTCTATTGGAAGGAGTGTACCATCTAAACCGGGGCAAAGTGGTAAGATTCAAATAATTTGTGAGGAAGGGGGAAGCCATAGGCCTAAAGGTGTCGGTGTTAGATCAAACACAAAGAGCAAGAAAACGGGGTGTCTATTTCAGTTGAAGCTCATGGAGAACCGGGTTGAAGAGAATTGGAGATTAGTGGTTGTTTGTGGTTTGCGTAACCATCGTATTGGAGATAGTTTGGTCGGGAATGCATTTGCCGGGAGGCCAACCCCTAATCAAAAGAAAAAGGTTCGTGAGATGGTACTTTCACATTGTTCTTCAAATCAGATTTACACTGAGATAAACAAGGATCCCGGAAGTTGTACAAAGAAGAACCAAGTGTACAATTTGGTAAGACATATAAGGGAAGAGGAAATGGAAGGTAGAACCGTGGTTCAAGAATTCTTTCACCAATGCAAAGAGAGCAACTACTTCATGGAGTATAGGCCAAGTGCAAAGAATCCTTCGATAATAGGCGACTTGTTCTTTGCTAGCCCCGAATCAATGACACTCTTAAAGGCGTTTCCATATGTCCTTTTATTGGACTCGACTTATAGCACGAACAAGTAAGTATTTATCATTCTGTTTTTTATGTTGTATTTTAAAATTCATGAAAAATTGAAGATCTTTGGTAAAAAACACTACTCGCAGAACGCGAGGACACCCCACTTAGCGTTACGCGAGGAATGTCCTTGATTCAGTGTTGATGCTTTTTTGAATGCAAAGATTCTGGAACAAGGTACGAACTCGCAGAACGCGAGATGTGGTGCACTCGCGTGACGCGAGAAAGAGCACTACATATGCTATTTCGCATCAATTTGAATGAGGAGCTTATCTTTCTGTATTTTGGTTTAAGGTACAATGTTCCCTTCCTGGAGATAGTCGGTTTGACTTCTACATGGAAGAATTTTGTTGTGTGCGGGGTATGGTTAGAGGCCGAGAGCGAGGAAAGTTATTTGTGGGCGTTGCAGCAGCTGCAGACGATGTATTTGAGAATAGGAGCATCGCCTACTTGCTTCGTCACTGACCGTGAGATGGCTCTTATGAATGCAACGGACATGTTATGGCCAAATGCAAAATTTCTCTTATGTAGAAGACATGTAAGGAAGAACATAGAGGCGAGAGGCAAGATAGCTATGGGCACACAAGCATTTGGGGTTCATATTTCTAATGATTATTATAACCTGTTCGAACAAACCACTGAAGAAGGTTACAACAGTACTTTGAAGAAACTTGAGAAAGAATGGCGAGCTTATCCAACCGTATTGAACTACGTGAGAAAGAATTGGCTAAACCGTTACAAAGAAAGACTTGTTTCAGCACGGACGGATAATGTCTTCACTCTCAGGAATAACACGACAAATGATAACACCTAATTTATACATATATTAGGAGTCTAGTTGCATATTAGTTTAGATCATTTTCATGCATGTTTCATATCATTTATAGTTAATTTCGCATTATTTTGTATTCGGAGTCTACACTCGTATTTATATGTGTTTCAGGTATTTCTAAGGCGAATAAGTACGAGCTTTGAGTTGCTGGATTTTGGATCATACACGAAGGTTATTGATCAATGGTGTACAAGCTTATCTACGTAATAGTGATGGGAGTAGCACTTAAGCTAGCTGATTGGACCTTGAGATTAGCTAATGGGCCGGCTGGACAAGAAATTAAATGGGCCACACAATCAAGGTGGACTTAATGCAAGGAAGGAGGAGAAGACTTCAAAGGGCCCACGTGGACTTTGAAACAGGAGGAGTTACGTGAACTTGATGAGGTTTGGGGGTTAGATGGAAAGGAGTTATATTTGGGGGAGAGGTGGACACGTTTTTAGGGAGAGGTTTTTTATCTAGGTTGTAGTCTTTGTTTTTAGTTGGTTCTGGTTTTTGAGAGTGCTACCGCATACCGAGATTTTCATGTGGAATTTCTAGCCCTCGTTTGATTCGAAGACGGTGTTTATTGTTCTAGCTTTCGTTTGGATTATTTCATCATTGAGACTAAGTTTTCTTTATCTCTTGTTTTTATTGAATAATTCATATATATCGTTGGCTAGTTTAATCTGTTTTGCATCTTCGATCATGTTTGGCTAAATTCATAGTTCTAAGGTTATGGTGATCCAAACAACGCGTATGTAAATAGAATTATATGTTTGCCTGAATTGAAATAGTATTTGATTCGTTCCTAGATGCTTTATGCCCAATCTTGTTTAGGCGGATTGGATCCTGTTAGGGTTTGAGACTGAAAGGTGAAAACGCTAATAGGTAGTCAGGTAGAGTTTGAGACAGAAAGGTGATAGCTTTTACCGGAATCCTAGGAATTGAACCTGAGTGTTATTTGTGCGAAAGCGACTTAATTACTCTTGAGGATACTAAGTCATCATAGATGTTCTAGGTTTAGATTGATTTAGCGGAGCGCGACAGCGAATGTTATTTCAGTTTATTCCTAGACTCTAAGAGCGTTAATGGGTTTAAATGAGATTAGCTCTGCGCGACAGCGATTGTTAATTAGTTCAAACACGTTCACTATCGTCTGAAAGGAGTTAGTAGATTACCTTAGATGACTTACCTTCAATTAATTGGACTAGATTCAGGCAGAGTGTGATTATATATACTGAAGCATTGTTGCGGTGATCCTTAACCTTAGACATATTTATCCATATATATTTATCTGTTTTATTTGTTATTCCTAGTTAGCTTGGTTCGTTCTTATCCATATCTTTTCGACCTAACTCACTGGTAGCGTTTCAATTAGTATTACATTGGTCTCTGTGGGATCGACACTTGACTACTATAACTGACCCCGTACACTTACGGGTACGTTTTAGCCACATCAACAAACAGGTATGTTCTCTAATTTATGTCTACCTTCTATCTATGATAAAAGGACCTTCTGTAATGCACGAGCTCGCAGAACGCGAGCATTGGCACAACTCGCAGAACGCGAGTTGTACCCTCCTCGCAGAACGCGAGTTGTACCCTCCTCGCAGAACGCGAGTTGTACCCTCCTCGCAGAACGCGAGTTGTACCCTCCTCGCAGAACGCGAGTTGATGATAGCTAAGGTCAAAGAGATTTGGTACCTAATTCAAGGAACTTGGATTGGACCTCCACAACAACCAACTTTGGAGAGCGTTGTACACCAACTTACATGGGAAGGAATAGGAAGGGCTCCATAAGATCACTGGCTAGCTACCCCGGAAATGGGATGCCTTGTGGCATCCACATTCAACATAGTGTTCGTAACGGTGGGAAAAAATGCTAACTACACTTACCTTCCTCTACAACGTCCTACTTGGTTAGAAGATGGCGACACACTTCCGACGTTCTGCTTATTCTATATTGAGAGTGAGAGACATTTTGTTCCGGTAAATTGTTGGGTCTTCTTATGAATTACTTTCTAATATGCAACTTCCTAACACCTAATGTTTTCTTGTAGTTTCGTCTTGAAGAAAACTGCCCATTACCTCATGTGTTTACTCCTTGGTGGCGAAACGCGGAATATGATGCTTTTTCTTTGCACGATCTTGTGGCACATCGATGTGCCGCCTTTGTAATGTAATTCTTAAACAGGAACTCATGTCTTGGACATTTTCCATAAAATGCAAATCCTCACGTTCTCCGCGAGTGACACACACCGTGCCACAGACCGTGCATCTTCACTGGGAGCACCCAGTTTCCTACAGAACAAACTCGCGTTCTGCGAGGAGTGTACTCCTCGCGTTCTGCGAGGATATGCACAAAACGAACAGAATTGCAGCAGAACCAACATATCCCTAAACATTATCCAACAAAATTATCCAACCAACAAAACAATCCAACAAAGCAATCCAAAACACAATCCAAAACATAATCCAAAACACAAAACGAAAGGCTACTCGTCTTGTTCTGGTCGGAAGGGATGGAGATTTGCCATACATAGTAGCATTTGGGCGTGATATGAAGGAAAATCCTCTTGAGTGGCAAACCGATATCGGTCCATGTCATTGTACACCCGGCCAATCACCTATACGCAAGTAAACATTCATTCTATGTTAATATTAGAGACAAACAAAGACTGGAAACGCAAGATAAACCAAAACAAATAATATCACCTGTTTCTCAGTCATCATCCTAGGGATTGCAGGACGGATATACCTATGGGTCCTCTTGATGTACCAATCCATGTAATCATGGAAGAATTCATGTGGTTCATAGGCAACTGGCCCCATCTCATTGAGAGATATGGAGTGAACATCTCTTGCCTCCCAAAGCCATTGGTTGGTGTCATAAAAAACACTATAACACCTAATGTTTTTCAACCTATGAGCTTTGATCGGTTCTATGACTGACCTAGGAATACACTGCAGTCTCCCAAATTGTCCAGGATACCGATCTGGCATGTGTGGTTCGGTAATGTCACAGCACGATAGCACCCCGTGAAATAGAGCGGGAGCGAGCTCAGGATTGGTGAAGTCTTGTACTCCATACGGGTTCCAACATACCTAAAAAAAGACAGAAAATCCAGAAAATCAAAGAAACAACTAAGAAACAGAACACTGAAATTCAATAAAAGGTGCATTTTCTCGCGTTCTGCGAGAAAATGCAATGTCATCCAAAAATGCAGAAATTCCAAAAACTGTTGACAATGCAGAAAAATGCATTAAATTCAGAAACATACCATCTCCTGCATAAGAATATCGAGCGCGCCTCTATAGTCCCTTCCGACTTGCCCCTTCTTCAGCTTTAGATTCTTAGGCATCCACCGGTAGACCCATGGTTGATCCGCTCTCCACCGAGGACGTTCAGTAGGTCGAAACTGGGGGAAGTAGTTGTAGATCCATGCCTAGGAAGTACAAATTACGTTAAATATGAAAATATATATAAGTAGGTAATTAAACGCTTAGAAAGTAAAATACCTGCAACAAGGTGTAACAAAAAGACATCTGGGCACAACCTTGGCGTGTGCATATCCCCAGCTGCCTATACAGATGGGCCAAAGCAGTTGAACCCCACGATATGCCCGTAGCGTGGTCATAGGTTTCCACAAAAGGCCCATATCTAAGCCGAATCAAGTTTTGTGACTTGTCGGGAAATAAGATCGAGGCAGCAGTATACAACACCCAACCTAAACCCTTTCGCTCTACACCTAGGGTTTGACAATGACTTCTAAACCAATCAGCTTTCACCCTCCCAGAATCTAAAGTCTGATGATCTATTCCAAAAATTTCTGCCCCCTTCCTACCATAGTATTTTATAACCTCCTCATGACTAAACTTGGCACCCAGTTTCTTACATGGTGTCATTGCTTTCCCTTCTATAGGTAGGCCTAAAATCTTATACACATCAAGAAGGCCAATAGTGATCTCACCGCAAGGGAGGTGGAATGAATTTGTCTCCGGTTTCCATCGTTCGATGAACGCTTCAATCAAAGGAAAGTCGATTTCTTCGTACATTATGTCAGGGAGATCTGACAGTCCAACTGCACCGGGAATCTCTGACCATTCATTGTTGTCCAATGGCCAATAAGATACATGCGAGTTTCGTTGTTGTGGCTTCATCGGACCTTTGAACTGCAGAAAAATATACAAATTATACTTTGCATAACAAATTTACAACAAATACAGTTTCTGCAGAATTATCAGAAAATGCAGAAAATTGTGCATTTTCTCGCGTTCTGCGAGGTTGTCACTCCTCGCGTTCTGCGAGTGCGTGCATCCTCGCGTTCTGCGAGGAAATGCACATATTCTGCATTTCCTGCAGAAACTGTGCAATGGATTGAAAATGCAGAAAAAAAAATTACTTACCTCCCCTTTTTGGATGTGGAACGCAACATGTGCTTCAAATCCCTTAAGCAACTCGGGATCTTCTGGACCTCCAGGTGTGCCATGAGTGAGCTCAGGATCATACTTTGGCTCATTCTTCTTGGACTTCCTCTTTCTTTTGCGTTTCTCGACTTCTTCTTCTTCTTTTTCTTCTTCTTCTTCTTCAACATCATCACCTTCTTGTTCTTGTTCATGTTGTTCCTCTTCTTCATCCCCAAAAACTTCATCCTCGTTTTCTGCTTCGATCTGTTCTGGGGCTTTATTGTGAGAAGAAGAACCGGCTTGTCCACTTCCCTCGGCATATCCACCGCCCCAACTTTGTCCAACCATCCTTTCTCCACCGCCCCAACTGCCTCCCGCCCACCCCTGTCCGACTTCCATAAGTGCATTATGTTCAAGAAACTGGTCCCAGCAACCCGGTTGTCCAATAGAATAACTATCTTGGGAAACAAGGTCCCAAACAAGGTCCCAGCCAAATTTGATGAGGCTAAAGTCGTAGTGCCAAATCAAAGAAAACTCTAAACACTAACTAAAGTATAGCAAGCAAGTAGAGGTCGAACCCAAGGGAATTAAAACACCAATCGCTATGCAGTCAAGCGAAATACCAACTAACGAACAAGTAACAAGTAACCAGGGGGGGTTTTGATTGTATGAAACACAAAAGCAACAAGTATCAAGCAAATGGAGTTTGGGTGAGAATATGATGAGAAGGGATTTCACCTAGCAAGTATCCACACAACAGTCAATCAAGTTGATCATAGATTTATCTCAAGTTCTATTCAATCCCAGGGAATGTTCCTATTCCAATCTTTAATATATCAGCAGGCCAACCGGTCCTGATAATACTTACTATTCAACAATCAGGGAAACCTCTCAAGATTAGATGAAATAGCAGCAAAGGGCACAAGAATCATAAGGATGCATGCAATAACTTACAATCGTCAAGTATTAACATGCAATCAATTCTCTTTCATAAAAGCAATCAACTACCAGATCATGCAGATATGAGTGCTACAATGACAAGGAATTCCACCGTATATTCCTAGTCTAGCAATAGAATACTATCAATCAAACTAGGTGATCAAGCTAGTAAAACTAATAGAAATGAATAGATGAAGAACAAGAGAATTAATACAAACCCATAGGAAAAGAACAAGAGTTTAGAAATCTCACAACTTAATAACTGAAGGTTTCAACCGCTAGGTAAAACAATGGAGATTAGTTCCTGCTCATGGTTGCAGAACTAAATTGTCTGATGGAAAAGATGATGATAAAGATGATGGAAAAGATCATAGAAAAGATAGAAACTAGGGTCCTTAAATAGAGAACTAACCCCAAAATATATGGTAAAAGAAAGATCCTAAACGAAATAGTAAAATAAGGTAAAAGAAATAAAATAAAATAAGGAAAATAAGGAAAGTCCGGAATATCTTCGGCCTTGTTGTGGCGATCGCCATGGATGCCTGGCGATCGCGGTCTTCATGTAAAACATTGCCTCGTCTCTGTCGCCCCATGGCGATCGCCATAGAGTCATGGCGATCGCCATGCTCTCTTGAACTCCTGAAATGCTCCTGTTGTAGAATGGTGATCGCCATAGTGATGATGGCGATCGCCGCTTCTCCGAAGAATGTCTTTGTCTTCAATCTTTGATCCTCTTCTTCTTCGGTTCTGGTCTTCATTTCTTCACTTCTTCATAAACAACTCAGAATATAACAATAGCTCCAAATACTTGTGATAACACTCCTAAACTAATGTAATACCCCTAGTTACGCCATACAAAGTGTAGCGTATCAAATACCCCCATACTTAGACTTTTACTCGTCCCGAGTAACTTACAGAAAAGCTACCCTTACAATGAAATGCTCAAAGCCTCAGGAAGTACAAGAATATCTCCTAGGGATTACATACTCAATAAGCTCAAAGCATACAAAACGCAACAACAACAATCAAGAACAAATGTGATACAATAAGCACAAACTCAGAACTACACCTTATCCCTCCAAGTGGCCTACCCGAATCCTCCTATACGCCTCCTTCTTATGTCACCATAACGCCAAGATGATAATGATCCTAAAACACTCAATTTTTTTTATAACACTCATCTTGCTTGGGCGCCCTTTCGGGTTTTCATCCCAACCACTCAATAATTGTTCTGAGCTCACCAACTCATATCTCTCAAGACTTATTGTTGCCTCAGCCTAGTGCCGGCCAAGCCACCTTCTTATTGCATAGATCTTGCTATCCAAGGATTTTGTATGCCTTTTTCTCAATATTTTTGGCTTTTTTCTATTTTTTAAATTTTTTTTTTTTGAATTTTTGATTTATAACATGCAAAATGAAATGCTAGGAAAGTAAATATGTACAACTACTCATATCATCCCCTCCCCCATACTTGAATGAGACATTGTCCTCAATGGAAAATAAAGGACATACAAATGTAAATGGGGAAGCAAAGATAATACTCACTGTGGTGATGGTGGTGGATGGTGTGGATAGTAGGGGTTTGCACCCCTAAAGAACTCCTCTTGCCTCTGTTGCAACGTCTGCATGGTCTGCTCAATGTTGGTGAACCGACTGTCATAGCTGCTCACAGTTCGGCTCACCTCAGCTAGCTGTGTCCCGAATGCCTGCTGCTGAAGAGACATATTCTCCATCAAACTTTACATCCACTCATAATCAAATCTCGGGGCAGCAGCCGGAGGACCGCCCTGATCAGCCCCCGGAGCACCATCATGACCTACCATGTCAACTTCCATCTCCGCCTCCTCGTCAGACTCCTGAGCCTCAGCACCATCAGGCAATAGTCGAAAATCCCTTGCAAGAGGACCAAAGGGAATGAATCTAGGAAGACGCATCTTGTGTGTGCCCTCATGCTTGGACAACCACGTATAAATATCTCGGCGCACATCTAGAAGCAGTGCACGCCTCAGCCCTGGAACATCATAAACATAGTTGGAGTTGCTGCTACCACTAGGGATAGCGTCATCTCCTAAACAGAGTCGGGCAATGAGAGTGACCATTCCTCCCATACTTATCTTGCCCACCTTCTTGCCCATCTTCCTGTATTTGGCCACACTATGGCAAAAAAGCAGGATCCAATATGGAACGGTCCCACATTCAGGTGTGAGGCTCCATAAAAACTGTAAATCCTGAGCAGATACCTTGTTCACCTCCCCACTCCCCAAGAAACACATGGCTATCACCTTGTGAGCTAGCCTAAGGCAAGGATGAGTGAACTCGTAATTCTACTGGGTAATAGAAGGGTTCAGTACCTGCCCTGTAGCATGGAACCAGAAATCTGCAGCCCTCTGATCAGGCTCACTCCAACCTTCACTAGGGTCCTTGGTCACTACAAATAGTACACTCAAATCATCAAAACCAAGAACATACTCTTTACCTTGCAGCATAAAAACAATATTTCGTTCGTCCGTACTGAATGAGAAAGTAGCAATAAAGTCTCCTGTCAAAGTCTCATCAGTGGGAGCATTTATGGTCATAAGTCCACCTAAACCACCATGGCTCAGCAATGCCAAGGTGCATTCTTCCAAACCCAACAATTGCAATGTGGGCACGCAAAAGAACTTGGTAGTGACTACAGTTTTAGAATCCACAAAATCTCGAACCTCTTTCTGCTTTTTAGTCATACATCTCTTGACTCCTCTCACCATTGTATAATAAGGGAATGAATAGCAAAGGAGAGAAACGAAGTTGTACTCACAAAATTTTCGAAGCAAAATAAGTGATGCAGAACTGAATGGCGATCGCGGTTGATTGATGGCGATCGCGGTTGCTGGAGTTCTTCGCGAACAATCTCTGTAGTGCAATGGCGATCGAGGTGCTACAGTGGCGATCGCGGTCGCGCTGGGTTTCCGAAGTCGAGCTCCTGTCAACAGATGGCGATCGTCTTGAGATGGAGGCGGTCGCGGTGGAGCTTTCCTCCTGTCCATAGAAAAACTAACAAGAAAATTACCCCGAACAAAAACAAAAACAAACTCAAACCTCGGGTTGCCTCCCGAGTAGCGCCATATTTAACGTCGTGGCTCGACCTCATGCCTTTCAATCTGGTTTCATCAATTGGCTCAGTAAAATATTGCTCATCGATGGCCTCGTTGGTGAAACCTTCATGATAGGCTTTCAACCGTTGCCCATTTACCTTAAATACCTTATGAGTCTCCCCATCATATAAATCCACTACTCCATGGGGAAAGACTTGGGCAACAAGATATGGTCCTATCCATCTAGACTTAAGCTTACCTGGGAAAAGTTTCAGGCGTGACTGAAATAGTAGAACTTTATCACTTGTTTTGAAGTTCTTTCTCAAAATGTTCTTGTCATGCCAAGCTTTCGTCTTCTCCTTATATATGACAGCATTGTCATAGGAATCGAGTCTTGCTTCCTCTAGCTCACTCAATGTAGCTTCCTGAATTCTCCAACTTCACTAATTTGCATGTTGCATTTCTTGACAGCCCATAATGCCTTATGCTCAAGCTCCACTGGAAGATGACAACCTTTACCAAAAATTAATCGATAGGGTGACATACCTATAGGAGTTTTGTAGGCTGTGCGTTAGGCCCACAATGCATCATTAAGTCTCAGGCTCCAATCCTTCCTGTTGGGAGCTACTGTCTTCTGTAAGATGGTCTTGATCTCCCTGTTTGACAACTCAGCTTGTCCATTGGTCTGTGGATGATAGGCAGTGGAGACCCTCTAAGTGACATGATACTTCTTCAGCAATGCACTCACCATCTTGTTACAAAAATGAGTTCCCCTGTCACTTATGAGAGCCTTGGGAATACCAAAACAAGCAAATATGTTCTCTTTCAAGAACCCTGCTACAACTTGAGAATCATCAGTCTTGGTGGCCTTCGCTTCCACCCATTTGGAAACGTAGTCCACCGCAAGCAAAATATATAAGTTCCCGAATGAGCTAGGGAAAGGTCCCATAAAGTCAATCCCCCAAACATCAAAAATCTCACAAAAGATGATTGGTGCTTGAGGCATCTCATTCTTTTGAGACATGTTCCCAACTCGTTGGCATTGATCACAGGTTTTGCAATAGGCATAAGCATCCCGAAAGATGTGTGGCCAATACAAACCTGCATCCAATACTTTCCTAGCTGTTCTATTTGCCCCAAAGTGACCCCCACATGCATAAGAATGACAAAAAGACAAGACAGATTGTACCTCATTATCAGGAAGGCATCGACGAATCACCTGATCATTACAGTGTCTCCAAAGATAGGGATCATCCCACACATAGAATCTAGCTTCGCTTTTCATTTTATCCTTTTGAGCCTTGGAAAAATTAGGGGGGAACTCGCCTATGACAAGAAAGTTCACTAAATTTGCGTACCAAGGTTTGAAGGTTTTTAGAGCGAGGAGCGTAGCTTCAAGATCAACGTTAATGTAAGTCTCTGCAAGCCAACGGCGATCGCGACCAATGCATGGCGATCGCGGTCGCGGTCTAGAATCGAGGGTAGCTTCTGTGGAAGCATGGCGATCGCCAATGATCTGTGGCGATCGCGGTCGTGACTCAGTACTCCTGTAAACATTAGAATAATCATGGCGATCGCCACTAGATGGTAGCGATCGCGTCATGGCCACAGTAGCTACTCCGAACAGATTGTCATCAGGGAAATTTCCCTGAATTTGCTCCTGCATATCTGGCTTGTCATCTGCACTGACTAATCTACTCAGGTGATCAGCCACCAAATTTTCAGCACCTTTCTTGTCTCGAATTTCCACATCAAACTCACTCAGCAATAAGATCCATCGAATAAATCTTGGTTTGGCATCCTTCTTCGTCATAAGATAACGAAGTGCTGCATGGTCAGTATAAACAATTACCTTGGTACCAAGTAGATATTGTCTGAATTTCTCCAAGGCAAACACAATTGCTAGCATCTCCTTCTCAGTGGTGGAGTAGTTCCTTTGCGCTCTGATCAAAGTCATAGAAGCATAATGAATTACATGAGAAGCTCTTGCTTCTTTTTTTCCAAGAACTGCTCCCACTGCATAGTCACTAGCATCACACATGATCTCAAAAGGTCGAGACCAATCTGGCGCCTGAATAATTGGTGCACTTGTCAAACGAGTTTTCAACTCATCAAACGCCTTCTTGCACTCATCATTAAGCTCAAAATCAACCTCCTTTTTCAGCAGCTCACATAGTGGTGATGAGGTCTTTGAAAAGTCCTTAATAAACCTGCGATAGAAACCTGCATGGCCTAGAAAAGAACGAACTTCCCGCACATTAGTAGGATAAGGCAAAGACTGAATTACATCAATCTTCGCCTTATCGACCTCAATACCCCTAGCTGACACAATATGCCCTAACACAATACCTTGCTCAACCATGAAATGACACTTTTCAGAATTAAGAACCAAGTTGGTTTCTACACATCTTTTAAGCACTAATGTCAAATGGTTTAAGCATGCATCAAAACTATCACCATGAACTGTGAAATTGATAAGCGGTGTTTTACATACCGCAACTATGGATTATTAGCTAGTTTTGTATAGGATTATGTTATTTGTTTCTATATAATCTGTATCATGGAGCTGTTCAAGAGAAGATTTACATACGAGATTCCAAGAGATGATACAAGCATTGGAAGCATTGAAGCATAAGGAAGAAGCTGCTGAAGACGAAGACGAAGACGAAGACTTGAAGAAATCAGCAGGTTCTACCTCAGACAACAAAGCCGCACCCGCGGGTCTCAAGCCGCACCCGCGGGTTTCAGCCTCAGACAAGGATTCGAGAAAGCTCAAAGCCGCACCCGCGGGTCTCAAGCTGCACCCGCGGGTTTCACCTTCAGCCAACACTTTCGAGAAAGCTCAAGCCGCTCCCGCGGGTCCCAAACCGCGCCCGCGGCCCTCTGCCATTCTGAGAATCTGAAGAAACTCAAAATCGCGCCCGCGGCTCTCAACCCGCGGGTGCGGTTCCTCGACAGAAGAATCAAATTGATGTCTTTGCCATTTGAAGTACTTTGTGTTTAATTTTGTAACTTTCCATACGTTTTTTAGGACCTTAATTCAGCTGTTACATTAGTTGATACTATATAGGTAGTGGATGATCATCCTTGATCATCTAGTCTTGTTTTTGCTTAAGTTTTTGGAGAGTATTTCACAAACTTATGAGTTGCTAAGGTTCTTTGTTTCACTTGGCGTTTGAAGCTTTTGGATTCAACAAGTTGTGAGTTTATCCTTTCCTTTTGTCTACTCTTTGATTGTCTCAACTCTCTTGTTTGTATTGTCGATGAACTAGATTTACTACTTTAGATTGATCACCTAAGTTAGTTGTGTCTTGTTCATATTGCTAGAGTTTGATACTTCTAGTTGAATTATCATACTTGTTGTGTAGCACAATCTATTTGCATGAACTAGTTGTGATTGTTATTAGAGAAGAGAGTTGAGTACATGTCAAGTATCCGACTAGTTGTCCATGATATTGCATGTATCTATCTATTCCTGAATGCATTGCTACTTTGTTATTGAACTTTGATAGTTTCGAGGTTATAATCAAGTAAGGGTTATTAGGACTAGTTGGACTAATAACTATTCGAGAACAGGAATTAGAACGATCACTTGAGAACTTGACATAAGGATAAAAAGGATTTTATGATCAACTTGTTAATCTAATTGTGGATAATCGCTAAGTGGAACACTTCGCTTAATCTTGTTATAACCAAGTTGACATTCGATACTTCGTATCAAAACCCCAAAAACCCCCCTTTGGTTACGTTTATTGGTTAGTCATTGTGATAACTTAAGAATTTGATAAACTGATTCTCTTGGGATTCGACCCTTACTTGCGCACTATATTACTTAGTTTGCATGTTAGGATTACTTGACTTGGCACACGACAAATTCGCCTCGTCAAATTTGGCGCCGTTGCCGGGGAAAGGAGTTGCTAGCCGTGGTGTTTGCCCTTGAAAAATTTCGGCAATATCTTTTGGGCACGAAGGTGATTATCCATACGGACCACGCTGCTCTTCGTTATCTCATGACGAAGAAGGAATCAAAGCCAAGACTCATTCGATGGGTTTTGCTCTTAAGCGAGTTCAATGTGGAAATCCGGGACAAGAAGGGAGTCGAAAACTCCGTAGCTGATCATTTGAGCCGGATTGTAGCAGAGGACGGTAAATTACAGGTTCAAATTCAAGGTACGTTCCCGGACGAAAACTTGTATCAAATTAATTCTGCAATTTCTGTTTCTGCTGAGTACAAGCCGCACCCGCGGCTAGGGAACCGCACCCGCGGTTTATGCTCTCAAGAATATCCGGAAAAGAGAGAGCCGCGCCCGCGGCTAGTAAACCGCACCCGCGGTTTGTGTTTGCCAGAAATCTGTCTGCAAGGAGAGCTGCGACCGCGTCTCAATAACCGCGATCGCGGTTTTCTTACAGCCGAGTATACAAAAATTGACCCTGAATACAAGCTTTTCGCCCTCCGGTCTTTCAAACCATGGTTTGCCGATATCGTGAACTACCTGGTTCGCGAAGAATTCCCGCCGAACTACACCAAAGCTCAAAAAGATAGGATCAAGCGGGAATCACGTTTCTACGTTTGGGATGACCCCTACCTTTGGAGACATTGTGTTGACGAGGTAATCCGACGATGCCTCCCGGATAACGAGGTACAGTCTGTCCTTACTTTTTGTCATTCTCATGCATGTGGGGGGCATTTTGGGGCTAATAAAACGGCTAGGAAGGTATTGGACGCCGGCTTCTATTGGCCACACATCTTTCGGGATGCGTTTGCCTTTTGCAAAGCTTGCGACCGATGCCAAAGGGTCGGGAAAATTTCTAAACGAAATGAGATGCCACAAACACCATTAGTCTTTTGTGAGATTTTTGATGTTTGGGGTATTGATTTCATGGGACCCTTTCCTAGTTCGTTTGGGAATTTATACATTTTACTTGCGGTGGACTACGTTTCCAAATGGGTGGAAGCGAAGGCCACCAGAACTGATGATTCCCGAGTGGTAGCAGGTTTCTTGAAGGAGAATATCTTTTCTCGTTTTGGGATTCCAAAGGCTCTTATAAGTGACCAAGGTACTCACTTTTGCAACAAGACGGTGAGTGCACTTTTAAAGAAGTACCATGTCACTCAACGAGTCTCAACTGCTTATCACCCCCAATCCAATGGACAAGCTGAGGTGTCCAATAGGCAAATCAAGGGGATTCTGGAAAAGACGGTGGCTCCTAATCGAAAGGATTGGAGTTTAAGGTTGGATGATGCACTTTGGGCATATAGGACTGCCTACAAAACTCCAATAGGAATGTCCCCATATCGACTTGTGTTTGGAAAGGCTTGTCACCTTCCGGTGGAGTTAGAACACAAGGCGTGGTGGGCGGTGCAAAAATGCAACATGGAGTTGGATGAGGTAGGCGACTTTAGGAAGTTGCAAATCCAAGAGCTTGAAGAGATACCCCGGGATGCGTATGAGAATGCGGTGATCTACAAGGAAAAGACGAAGACTTGGCATGACAAGAACATCTTGAGGAAAGATTTCAAGGTGGGAGACAAGGTCTTGCTCTACCAATCTCGTCTTCAACTTTTTCCGGGTAAGTTGCGATCCCGGTGGAACGGCCCGTATGTTGTTGCTCGCGTCTTTCCTCATGGCGCCGTGCAGTTGTTTGACAAAGACAACCACAACGTCTTCAAGGTGAATGGTCAAAGGTTAAAACCTTACCATGAGGGATTCACCAAAGTGTCTTTCGATGAAATGGCTCTAGAAGAGCCAACTTTTGAAAATTGAAGACGGGAAACCAAGTCGAGCCACGACTCTAACCAAGGCGCTGCTTGGGAGGCAACCCAGGGTAGTCTTCTTTTTCCCTTGAATTTCATTTTCTTTTTAATTGTTTTGTTTTCTATTTTCTAGGAAGTCAAGACGAGAAGACGATGGTCGTTTGCTACTAAAGGAATTGACGGTTCTTTTCGTTTATGAAAAAAAAGAAAAAAGAGAAAAAAGAAAAGGAATTGACGGTTCATCTTCTACCCTTCTCCATATCAAATTTCATTTTCTACCCTTCTCCATATCAAATTTCATTCTCTACCCCCACCCCCACATAAAACTCTCTCACTTCCCACTTCCCTCATACCCTACCTCTCAAACATCAAAAACCTCCCACCAAACCTTTCTCTCTCCCAACACCAACACACTCCCACCAAATCCTCCTCCGCACCCGCACACGCACCCGCGCCGGAATCCAAACCGCAACCGCGGCTCAAACGCTCCCACCCGCACCCGCACCCTCACCCTGCCCAGAAGTTCTGTCTCGACGAAACCGCACCCGCGGCTACAAACCCGCACCCGCGGCCTCGCCCTGCCAAGATTTCTCCAGCTCGCCCAAACCGCACCCGCGGCTCCCCAACCGCGCCCGCGGCTCCCTCCTCGCCAGAAATCAGACGAAAGCTAAAACCGCACCCGCGGCTCCCCACCCGCACCCGCGGTTTTCACCTCTGTCGTCCATTGCTGATTTCAGTAAGTTTTTTGACAACCGCCCTCATCGTTGTTGATTTTCTTACGCCTCGGGGAGGGCTTTTTGCTATTGTGCTGCTGCTGCTGCTTGGTATATTTGTTGTGTGCGGATTTGTGGTAGCATTTGTTTTGCGTATACACTTTGATGGCTGCAGCAGGAACATCCCGAGGCCACAAAAATGATTTGTGGCAACAACAGGTTCAGACCAACTTAGCTTATTTAAGGGCTAAGCAGTGTGTAGCCACGAGATTTTTTCATCCACGTACCCTCGATGATTTGGGTATGACTGCATGCACTGAGGCCATGCTTGAGCACGCAGGGCTGCAGGGTTTCTTGTACAGGTCAGCCCCCACTCATGCCGAGGCTACCTATCAGTTTCTGGCAAGCCTCAAGTCCAAGACCGTCTCGGAGACCACCTTCATCTCGGCCATCCAGTTCATTTACAATGGACGGTCCTTTACAGTTCAGGCCGAACAGCTGCGCCACATCTTGGGAATCTCCCAGGTTCCCTCTGCAGATTATGACACTACAGTTGGCGACAGCCCGACACAGGTCTGGTACACATGGACGGGACAAGTTCGGGACACCCATGGTAATGACTATAATGCTAAAATGTCCCATCCATGTCTCCGCCTGACACAGCGGGCCCTGTCTATGGCCTTCTTTGGGCTTTCTGAGGTGAACAAGGTGCCTGCATACCAGCTGAAGTATCTATATGCTCTTATGCCGGAATGTCAGGTACTTCCGGATTGGCTCTCACTTTTTGTTCACTCCTGTAAGACAGCCCGCTCAAAACCAAGGGGACAGATTGCTTTGGGTGGCATGATCACCCTCATCTTAGAGGCTGTCGTCCCCGACTGGGAGACGCTTGACTGCGTAGGTAGTCCGGACCCCTCAATGGGTCCCTATTTGCTGGATACCACATTTCTGCAAACCCGACTTAGGTGGCTCAAGTCGGTTACAGTAAATGAAGACGAGCGGATGTGGGTTTGGCTCGGTCCTCCCGAGATTGCTCTCATCGAGGATTTTGCTTATGGGCCAGCCCATACTTTTAGGCTCAACCCAACACCCGCTCCCCCTCGTGCAGCTGCTCGACGACGAGCTCGTGGTGGGATCAACATCCAGGAGCCGGTTCCGCAGCTGGATCAGCAGCCAGCTGACCTTGATGATGATGATGATGATGATGATGACTTCCAGGAGCCTGTCCCTCGTTTTCAGCCTCAGAGGCAATGGGGTGAAGGCTCATCATCTGCAGCTCCTGCTGACATACCTTGGGAGCAGCGTCTTTTCGGGCGGATTGAGTTTGTCTACCAGTCGGTTCAGACGGTGAACCAAAATGTTGAGAGGCTGCAGCAGTCGGTGGATGACTTACGGCTCGAAATGCATGCTCGTTGGCCCGAATATCCAAACCGGGATGACCCGGATCAATGAGCTTCTTTCTCTCTTCCTCATTATTTTTCTATGTCTTACACACTGAGGGCATTGTGCACTACAAGTATGGGGGAGGGAAATTAGTTCATTGCTTATCCTAGAGTAGTTTCATTTCCTTGTTATTTCCCTTCGGTTTTTATTTTGTTGTACTTTGCATGGAATTAAAAACAGAAAAAGCCACAAAAATACGAAAAAAGGCAAATGAAAATCCTGGGATGGAAAAATCCATGCAATAAGCGGGTAGTTCGGCTTGCATTAGGCTTGGCAAAAAAGGACTTGAGGGCGGTAAGGAATGGTGAGATTGAAAATGAAATGAGTGGCTAGGTGAAAACCTTTCGAGGCGCCTAGGCAAAATGAGTGAAATGAGTGTCTTAGGACAAAATTTTTTGCATGTTAACCACTATGGAAGACCAAAATTGATAGATTTCTTTCTCATCATATTGTTTGTATACTAAATGTGTTAGTAATTTGTAGTTTCTTTCTTTTTCATACTTCCTGAGATCTTTGAGTGATTATTGTAAAAGAGTAAGTTTCTTCTAGCTTACTCGAGGACGAGCAAGGTCTAAGTATGGGGGAGTTTGATAAGCGGTGTTTTACATACCGCAACTATGGATTATTAGCTAGTTTTGTATAGGATTATGTTATTTGTTTCTATATAATCTGTATCATAGAGTTGTTCGAGAGAAGATTTACATACGAGATTCCAAGAGATAATACAAGCATTGGAAGCATTGAAGCATAAGGAAGAAGTTGCTGAAGACGAAGACGAAGACGAAGACTTGAAGAAATCAGAAGGTTCTACCTCAGACAACAAAGCCGCACCCGCGGGTTTCAGCCTCAGACAAGGATTCGAGAAAGCTCAAAGCCGCACCCGCGGGTCTCAAGCCGCACCCGCGGGTTTCACCTTCAGTCAACACTTTCGAGAAAGCTCAAGCCGAGCCCGCGGGTCCCAAACCGCGCCCGCGGCCCTCTGCCATTCTGAGAATCTGAAGAAACTCAAAACCGCGCCCGCAGCTCTCAACCCGCGGGTGCGGTTCCTCGACAGAAGAATCAAATTGATGTCTTTGCCATTTGAAGTAATTTGTGTTTAATTTTGTAACTTTCCATACGTTTTTTAGGACCTTAATTCAGCTGTTACATTAGTTGATACTATATAGGTAGTGGATGATCATCCTTGATCATCTAGTCTTGTTTTTGCTTAAGTTTTTGGAGAGTATTTCACAAACTTATGAGTTGCTAAGGTTCTTTGTTTCACTTGGCGTTTGAAGCTTTTGGATTCAACAAGTTGTGAGTTTATCCTTTCCTTTTGTCTACTCTTTGATTGTCTCAACTCTCTTGTTTGTATTGTCGATGAACTAGATTTACTACTTTAGATTGATCACCTAAGTTAGTTGTGTCTTGTTCATATTGCTAGAGTTTGATAATTCTAGTTGAATTATCATACTTGTTGTGTAGCACAATCTATTTGCATGAACTAGTTGTGATTGTTATTAGAGAAGAGAGTTGAGTACATGTCGAGTATCCGACTAGTTGTCCATGATATTGCATGTATCTATCTATTCCTGAATGCATTGCTACTTTGTTATTGAACTTTGATAGTTTCAAGGTTATAATCGAGTAAGGGTTATTAGGACTAGTTGGACTAATAACTATTCAAGAACAGGAATTAGAAAGATCACTTGAGAACTTGACATAGGGATGAAAAGGATTCTAATATCAACTTGTTAATCTAATTGTGGATAATCGCTAAGTGGAACACTTCGCTTAATATTGTTATAACCAAGTTGACATTCGATACTTCGTATCAAAACCCCAAAAAACCCCATTTGGTTACGTTTATTGGTTAGTCATTGTGATAACTTAAGAATTTGATAAACTGATTCTCTTGGGATTCGACCCTTACTTGCGCACTATATTACTTAGTTTGCATGTTAGGATTACTTGACTTGGCACACGACAAATTCGCCTCGTCAGAAATCATCCATAAAAACCTCAATGAAATTTTCCACATACTCGGAAAAAATACTCACCATACACCTTTGGAACGTACCGGGTGCGTTACACAACCCAAATGGCATCCTGCGGTATGCAAAAGTACCAAAAGGGCATGTAAATGTCGTTTTCTCTTGATCCTCTGGAGCTATGGCAATCTGAAAATAACCTGAGTATCCATCCAAAAAGAAATAGAAAGGGCGACCAGCAAGTCGCTCAAGCATTTGATCAATAAATGGTAAAGGAAAGTGATCCTTCCTAGTTACCGCATTCAGCTTACGGTAATCAATGCAAACTCGCCAACCTGTTTGTAACCTGGTAGGAACTAACTCTCCTTGTTGATTCTCTACAACCTGAATACCACCCTTCTTGGGGACACATTGTGTAGGACTAACCCATTGACTGTCAGAGATAGGAAAAATCATACCTGCCTGCAGGAGTTTCAGCACCTCCTTCTTCACCACTTCAGTCATTAGTGGATTGAGCCGCCTCTGGGGTTGTCTGGATGGTTTGGGATCCCCTTCTAGCAAAATCCTATGCATACATGTCGAGGGACTAATCCCTTTGGTGTCTTCAATGGTCCATCCCAAAGCTACCTTATGCTCTTCAAGCACTGCCACTAATTTCTCCTCTTGCTCCTTGGAAAGATGGCTTGAAATAATAACCGGTAATGTTTTACCTTTTCCAAGAAAAGCATACTTCAAATGTTTGGGCAGCTCCTTCAATTCAACTTCTGGTGCCTGCACAATAGATGGTAGGAGCTTCTCGCTCGGCACTATTAGTTCTAAGGGGCCATTGCCCACATAAGTGTAGGGAGGCTTACCTTCAGCGTTCAATTGTGCCAAGACTACCTGCATGTTAGTGGATAGAGACATATATGCATGTGGATCCTCCACATCATTCTCAATGATCGATTTCAGCTCATCACAACAAGTAACATCAAACACATCTTGCACAATAGGCTCAATCACATCAATAGAACATAAAGAATGGTCATCAATGGGGTGTTTCATACCATCATAAATGTTGTATTCAACCTTCTCCCCATCAAATTCCATTGTCAGTGTCCCACTGTTCACATCAATCTTAGTTTAAGCAGATTTCATAAAAGGTCTACCTAGCAAAATAGGTGTTGCATGCTTGTCATGCTCCATATCCAACACAAAGAAATCAGCAGGAAAAATCAAGTCACCAACCATAACAAGAACATCTTTAACCACCCCTTTCGGGTACACATTAGATCTATCAGCAAGTTGAACAACAATTCCTGTTTCATGCAATGGTCCTAAACCTAGTGATTCATACAGAGAAAAAGGCAAAACATTGATTGATGCTCCTAAATCTAGCATAGCTTTTTCGAATTTAGTTTCACCAATCACACATGGAATGCTAAACATGCCTGAGTCACAACATTTCTTAGGCATACGTCTTTGGAACACAGCAGAAACTTGTTCACTAACTTTAACCTTTTGTCTTCCCTTGAGTTTTTTATTCCTTTTAATTGTGCAAACTTCTTTCAAAAATTTTGCAAATCTAGGAATACTCTTGACAAGTTTAAGTAAAGGGATGTTTACCTCGCACCTACTGAAGGTTTCGAAAATTTCTTTATCGTTCTCTGGCCTTCGAGTGTCCTTCAATGCCTCGGGAAAGGGAGCCACAGGCTTCTGTGAGAACAGAGGAGGAAAGTTGGGGCGAACATAATTGTCAATCAGCTCAGATGACTCATGGCGATCGCCATCAATGTACGGCGATCGCGGTCGCGACCCTTCAGCTTCTGTTGAAGTATGGCGATCGCCAATGATATGTGGCGATCGCGGTTCCTTCTCGGCCAGATTCTGCTTGCTCTCTGTAATGTTCCCGTGATCACCACCAACAGATGGCGATCGCGGTCGGTCTTTTGGAGTTGTTGTCTCAGGATTTTGCTTTTCTTTGCCCTTTTCAGCATTAGATTCCTCAACCAATAATTTTCCACTTCTCAATGTCACAACACTGACACTTTCTCTCGGGTTTACTACCGTTTGAGATGGTAGCTTTCCTGAATCTCTAGCTTCTAAGTTGCTCACAGCTTGAGCAATCTGTCCTATCTGTTTCTCAAGATTTTGAATACTCGACTCCGTTTTAGCATTTTGTTGCATCACAGATTGAGCTAAGGACTTAATCATCTCTTCAGCAGTCAGAGAGTTTTGAGGTCTAGGCTGATTTTGGTGATTTTGCAATACTTAAGGGTTTTGAACATTATTCTGATTATCCCACCTCAAGTTAGGATGATTCCTTGGACCTGGATTATAATGATTAGCATAAGGATCAAATCTAGGCCTAGGTTGCCATCCTCCTGCAGCATTTACCTCAGCACTCGGTTCTTGGAGTTATGGGCACTCGTCAGTAAGATGCCCTGTGAGTGTGCATACCCCACAAGCTCTCACGTGTTGTCGACCACCACTTTGCAGCATAAAAGACTTCATCATATCTTTCAGTTCATTCATATCACTTTGAATTTTAGCGGGATCAAGTGAACTTACTGACTGTGTTCTTTGCCTGCTACCAAACTGCCTTGAGCTCTCAACTAATTCCTCGAAAAGTTCAGTAGCCTGAGGTATAGTTAATCTTAAAAATTTACCTCCACAGGATGCATTCACCATACGACGGTCCTCATCAATCAGGCCACTAAACAAATACATGAGAAGATCCTGATCAGTGTAGCTATGGAAAGGACAACTTGAGCACAACTTCTTGAATCTCTCATAATATTCATAGAGACTTTCAGTTGCGTGTTGTTGGAGATTTGTAATGTCCTTTTTCAGGCTACTCAGTTTAGTTGCTGGAAAGTATTTCTCCAAGAAAACTTTTTTCATCTTGGCCCAAGTATCAATACTCCCAGAGGCTTGATAGTAAAGCCAATCATTAGCAGCGTCTTTCAGAGTGAATCCGAAAGCTCTTAACATTACACGTTCCTCAGTGACACCCCTCAACTTCATGCTAGAACATATGGCATGAAACTGAGCCAAATGTTTGTTTGGATCCTCACCTGTTAAGCCATGAAAGTGTGGAAGCTCATGAATCAATCCAGCTTTTAGCTCAAAATTCACACCCTCAGCTATCTCAGGAAACCTCACTGTCAGAGGTTGTTCATCTAAGTTCGGGGCAGTGAGCTGCCTCATAGTAGGCAGTGGCGGTCCATTTCGATCACCCATTTCGTTACTTTGGTTCAAAGCTGCTCTTCGGTTCCTGTGGAACGTCCTCTCAATCTCTGAATCAAAAGCAACAAGAGATGAGTTAGTAGCACGGGTCTGAACCATAAAGGTTCACACCAAACAGTTGATAAGTCACAATTAGCACAAAATTGGAATAATTCAATTCCCCGGCAACGACGCCAAATTTGATGAGGCTAAAGTCGTAGTGCCAAATCAAAGAAAACTCTAAACACTAACTAAAGTATAGCAAGCAAGTAGAGGTCAAACCCAAGGGAATCAAAACACCAATCGCTATGCAGTCAAGCGAAATACCAACTAACGAACAAGTAACAAGTAACCAGGGGGGGTTTTGATTGTATGAAACACAAAAGTAACAAGTATCAAGCAAAGGGAGTTTGGGTGAGAATATGATGAGAAGGGGTTTCACCTAGCAAGTATCCACACAACAGTCAATCAAGTTGATCATAGATTTATCTCAAGTTCTATTCAATCCTAGGGAATGTTCCTATTCCAATCTTTAATATATCAGCAGGCCAACCGGTCCTGATAATACTTACTATTCAACAATCAGGGAAACCTCTCAAGATTAGATGAAATAGCAGCAAAGGGCACAAGAATCATAAGGATGCATGCAATAACTTACAACCGTCAAGTATTAACATGCAATCAATTCTCTTTCATAAAAGCAATCAACTACCAGATCATGCAGATATGAGTGCTACAATGATAAGGAATTCCACCGTATATTCCTAGTCTAGCAATAGAATACTATCAATCAAACTAGGTGATCAAGCTAGTAAAACTAATAGAAATGAATAGATGAAGAACAAGAGAATTAATACAAACCCATAGGAAAAGAACAAGAGTCTAGAAATCTCACAACTTAATAACTGAAGGTTTCAACCGCTAGGTAAAACAATGGAGATTAGTTCATGCTCATGGTTGCAGAACTAAATTGTCTGATGTAAAAGATGATGATAAAGATGATGGAAAAGATCATAGAAAAGATAGAAACTAGGATCCTTAAATAGAAACCCCAAAATATATGGTAAAAGAAAGATCCTAAACGAAATAGTAAAATAAGGTAAAAGAAATAAAATAAAATAAGGAAAATAAGGAAAGTCCGGAATATCTTCGGCCTTGTTGTGGCGATCTCCATGGATGCCTGGCGATCGCGGTCTTCATGTAAAACTTTGCCTCGTCTCTGTCCTCTCGAACTCCTGAAATGCTCCTGTTGTGCGGAACCCATGCGGGTTGGAGACCTATGGTCTACAAAGCATTGAGACAGGGGAGCTTCTGGCCCACCATGAAACAGGACGCGCAACGCGAGTCACAGAACTATAAGCCATGTCAGTATTTTGCACCAACTTCCCATCAACCAGATGTAGAACTACAGATAATGTCTAGCCCCTGTCCTTTCGCGATGTGGGGGCTAGATTTGCTAGGACCCTTCATGCCGAAAGCACCATGTCAACTGGAGTACATCATTGTAGCAGTTGATTATTTCACCAAATGGATTGAGGTCGAAGCTCTCGCGAGTACTACCGTTCCGGCTGTCAAAAAGTTCTTGTGGAAAAATATCATCTGCAGATACGGCCTCCCTCATGAGATCGTAACCGATAGAGGACCACAATTCAATTCACCACAGCTGCCCGCGTGGTGTAATGACATGGCAATTGCTTTAAGAATCGCGTCAGTCGCTCATCCGCATTGCAATGGCCAGGTCGAGGCTGTAAACAAAAGCATTGTCATGGATCTAAAAAGACGGCTAGAGGGCTCCAAAGGCAAATGGGCTGAAGTATTACCCGTTGTACTCTGGGCAAACAGAACCACACCAAAGAAAGCAACCGGGGAAACACGTTTTGCTCTCGCTTATGGAGTAGAAGCCACAGTGCTAGTCGAGTTCATCGTTCCCACAGATCGTGTCATTCAGTATAACCCGATTGACAATGATGAAAAAATGCAGCTAGAGTTGCAAATGCGGGAAGAAACTCGCGACCTGGCAACTATCAGAGCAACCAATCACAAAGCCAGTGTCGCGAAGTATTATAACAAGCACGTCAAGATAAGGGGATTCATCAAAGGGGACCTTGTGCTCCGCAAAACAGAAGGAGGAAAGCTCGACCCCAACTGGGAAGGACCCTACATTATAGATCGCGAAGTCGCACCCGGGGCATATCGTCTCAAGGATCACTCCGGGAATCATGTTGCCAACTCTTGGAACGTGATGCGACTTCGTCGCTTCTACGCCTAGTCCTCCCACAAAACCCAGGTACGCTTAGTAAATTCTAGCAGAATTTTTTCTAATATCTGATCACAATTCTTATCACCTCAAGACACTAAAGCAATTGATCACTATGGTATGATAAGTACAGGTTGTGGAACCAGCAATTCGTTAGCACGCGAGACTGGGTTACCAAAGAATAAGTATCACAGCCTGGTCGACCAATGCTCATCTACGTAAAGAGGTAGCGCTTCAACTCAAAAGACCAAAAGTCGTCAAGTCCGCTTCACTGGGCTGGGCTAAAAAACCCCCCAGGTCGCCTGTCCAGCTTCCAAGGTTGAGCTAAAAAACTCTCCTTGGTCGCGAAAGCATGGACGGGTTTACGCCAACGAGCTCACCCGCCATGAGTCCGCTTCACTGGGCTGGGCTAAAAAAACCCCCAGGTCGCGTGTCCAGCTTCCAAGGTTGAGCTAAAAAACTCTCCTTGGTCGCGAAAGCATGGACGGGTTTACGCCAATGAGCTCACCCGCATGAGTCCGCTTCACTGGGCTGGGCTAGAAAACCCCCCCAGGGCGCGTTTCCAACTTCCAAGGTTGAGCTAAAAAAAAAAATCTTCTTGGTCGTGAAAGCATGGACGGGTTTACGCCAACGGCTCACCCGCCATGAGTCCGCTTCACTGGGTTGGGCTAAAAAACCCCCCCAGGTTGCGAAAAGACGTGACCGCTGGGCTGGTGCACACACACCAACCCACGTAGTGAGATAAAAGCGATAGGGGGGAGGCGAAAAGTCCCACTTTCCTCGCAAAGGCAGTTCACGGGGCTGAGAGCCAAGGACCCTCACCCAACAAACTCCATTCACATCATGACTCACGCGTCCTTTAAAAGTTCTAAACTATCTAAAGAATAAAGACCAAGTACTAAAAACCTCTCTACATGTGCAGTACTTAATATCCTCCGCAATGAACCTAAAGGAAGCCCACATCGCGGAAGAAATTCAAAATTGGCAACCACTTCATACCCAGATCATCTCTACGAAGTCAAGAAGTTTTCTGCAGCAACCATTCAGAAGAAAAACTCAAGCGATGTCCTGAGGCTTCGCGACTATAAGAGCTCAGGTAAAAAGTTTCTCTTTGTCAGATTTCTAGAAGTGTTATCAAAACGCAAAAATAACCCACAAAGGGCATACCAATACAGGACAACCCTCGCGAGTGTCAAAAACAACAAAGAGCTAAAACGCGAAGCCCTGTCACCAGCTAGAGCAAACGTAGTGACCAGGTAAGTATACGGAAAGTAAAAACCCCTCAGTTACACAGATAATATTTGTAACCTAACCACGCGTACATGGCTCTCTCATTGCCTTACAGGACTCGCGTGGAAAGTTCGTGTGATAGCTAACGGGAGGATGGTTTGCAATACTTTATGATTGTTTCGCAAAAACATATGTAACACCCGTCAATTTCATCTTTTATTATATAAGAGGGATCGTAGTTATGAAATGCTTATCTCTTACGTTTTATTTTTCGCAAAATTACTGTCCTTTTCCGAAACATAAAAAGAGGGGAATGAGGCGAGATAAGTGTGAACAAAACAAGCAGACGGATAAATAGAACTCAAAATAGGAAGCACAAGAGCATATAGCTCGTGACCACCATGGCCGCATTAAAAAGTATAATTACATAAGAGCCTAAGCTCGCAACAGTTGCACCAAAAACATATATGTTTGAAAGACCACCAGGCCATGGGTCAGAAAGTTTGAAACATAGGACAAGAGCAGAAATAATAAGCATCACTTCAAGACAGTCTCAGGAGCAGTCTCGGTATCCTCTACGCGATCCGCCTCCAAGTCCACAACGACGTCCTGAGTGTCAACCGCCCGCGAGCCTGACCCCCCCCCCCCGCCCGATCTAAGCATTAATGCTTCGGGAAGGGTTGAATGGTGTTAAGAAGAGCATCGGGCGCGAATACATTTCTCTTACGAGGAGAGAGGGCCGGAGATGGAGGACTCGGCAACGCGAGAGGAGCAGATTCCAAGCTTTCGGGCGCAGGCGGAGTGGCCATCTTCGGAAGAGGAGGCTTGGGCACTTGGTTCTCCTTACCTTTAACGATACCTTTCTTAGGCGCAAGATGAGTTACACCCCAAGCCTCGAGTGGAGCATCCCCGTCATCAATAAAGGTTCCCGACACCGGGGGCTCGTATTTAGGAAGGTCGGTGGAAAAACCACATAGGTCTTGAGCACTGAAGGGGAAATCTTTGACTTCGTACTTCCGCATCTGAACCTTCACCATGAAAAGGATAAGCGTATTGACAACATTCTTGTAGAAGTCCACGCGAGCGCGTTGACGGTAACCGCCGCAATACTCTTCCACTGCCATTTTTCTCTCATAAGCAATTCTCTCGGACATCGTCGCGTGAAGTTTCTCATTCTCTTGTCTGAGGTCGTTCATTTGCGTGTTATACTCAGTGACGATGTTGACGTGGGTGGACCTCTCATATGCAAGTTGTGCCTCCAGCTCTTTTATCTTCGCGTCCTTAGATTCCAATAGCGCATTAGCCTTCGAAAGCTCCACCTCCAAAGCTTTAGTTTCTCCCATAAGACGAGACTTAGCCGCTCTATTAGCATCGTGGATCGACTGGTCCTCCTCCATCAATTCTTTAAGTTTATCCTCAGCCGCGAGCACCCTCCGACTGACGCTCGCAATAATACTCATCCCTTGCAAAACGACCAACTCCAAGGTTAAAAAGACAAAAGGAAGCAAGAAGTAAATAAAGACGCGAAACTTACTGCGAAGAGTAATTTGGACAAGCCACCATGTCTATCCGAGACTTCCCCGTAAAGGCTAGGCTCAGGAGGAAAGGTAGTTGGAATTGAAGCAAAGAAGGCACGCGTAGCAGATAAACCGTGAATAAAAGTAGGATTCACGACGGGATCATCGGCAGTCTCTGGAGACGAAACAAACTCCACTTCTGTCGTCCTTTTGCGACTTCTCTCCGACACCTTTTGTTTTCCTTTATCGTGAGACGGGCGCTCGCGTGACGACTCCAGGCCAGCGGTTTTTCCCCTCACCTTGTCCACAACTCTTGTAGAAAGTCCTTCAGACCGAGGGATTTCCTCAGGAGCAGTAGTCGCGACGCCAGCCGGTGAATCCAAGGCAGCCAGAGGAGGTGAAGTGATAGTCACGCCAGGGGTAGAACGCACATTGTGGGAAGGAGCCGCGAGCGTGAGTGAACCAGCCTCGTCGAAAACCAACCCATCCAAATTTGGGAGGTCAGAGAACATGTCGGCATCTGCAAAAAACAGTCACATAAATAAGCATACCAAAAATACAAGTATTAAGAACGGACACGCGAGCTAGAACCTTTAGCATGAGCTTTAAGGCTAAGCCCCCGAGCGACCAATAAAGCATCCGAAATAGTCAGCTCAAATCGTTGTTGAACTGTCTTGTCGGGATAATCCTTGTAATCGCGAATGAACTTCTCGCGAGTCTAGTTTTGAAAGAAACAAGGACCCTTTCTCGCATGAGGCTCGCGTACTTGAACAGAAATGTTAGAACCAAGCGGAGGGCGAACTAAGAACCAGCATGTTTTCCACCCTTCGATCTTCGAGAGTAATCGAAAGGCACTAGGAACCTTAGCTTGAGCCGTAAAAAAATCCGTGCTCACGAGAATTCTTCTTATGAGAGTTCATAAGGGCGTGATGGGGCGTATTGGGGACTATCCCAATGTCTTGGCATCGCATAGTGTATACGATCAGCGAACTCCAGAAGTTTGGATGCATCTGTGAAGGACTGAAGCCTAAATTCGCCATCACTTCAGTCTGAAAGGACGTCCACGGGAGCCGGAAGCCAGCTTCTAAGGATTGCCTGCTCAAAGCGAAGAAGGGCCCGTATTGGTCAAGAGAAGTGCCCTCATGGTCGGGAAGGGCGAAAATAGTTCCTTCAGGAAAAGGGTATCGCATAGCGAGATAGCGAAGATCGTCAAAGCCAAGGCTGCTGCGATGGGCTGTGTTAGGAATTAAGGTGCGAGTGTGTTTTATTCTCTTCATTAAAATACTGATTCGGCCTGGATCCGCGAGGAAGGGTTTCTCTATTATTATGTGGGGTAAGGACCCCTTGTGGGAGAAGAAACGAGCAAATTGACCATAATCGGTCTCAGATCACTCTTGAATCACGCGAGACGGGAGCCTGGTTTTGGATTTCTTGGACTTCTTCGCCTTGCTCCGTTTGGATTTGTCGGTCACACGAGATCGTTTACACGAACTAGGCTCGCAACCACCAGAGCCCTGCTCAGAGCTAGACGTGGTGCGCCCCGAATACTCAGCTTGAGCTGAACGTTTGGAGAAATCGTCGCTACCTGAAAGCATAGGCAAAGTAAGATTCAGTTTTCCAGGGAAGGAAAGAGAAAACAAGGAGAGAAATTCGCGAGTGAGAACAACGTGAGGCGATGGGAGGTGAACAAACAAGAAATCCCCGGAAAAACTGAAACTCGGAAGATCGAAAGAGAAGTTGAAACGACATCGATATGAACCAGGCCCAAGAACGAGAAGAATCTTGTGAAGGTCTGAAATGGCGAAATTGACCAAAAAGAGTGTATCTTTCTAGACAACGTCTCGAAAAATAGGAGTTGGAAGGGGAATCCGGTACAGGAAACACTCGATAGGCAAGCAATCTCTAAGGGAGATCAATCAAAATAAGGAGCCCGAGCAAAAACTCTGACAACAGTTATCAAGTATGAAGAAAACGAATGTCGAATCTGTAGAAAACCCTAAAATCAAACTAAAACAAAAATTTAAAAAGAAGAAAAGAAAAGGAAGAGCGATAGACTAACTTGCCATCGGAAACTGGGTAAGAATGGTGACGAAGACGACGGTAGAAAAGGCAGGAGAACACCGGCGGAGTGTTTTATTCGAAGTTTTACAGAGAGCAAAGAAGGTTTATGGCGGATTGGGAGGAGGAAGACGAAGATGAGTCTTTATAGGGAAAAATCGAAAAAAGAAGATGTAATCAGAAGATGACACGTGGACGACATGCGCTGGGCGTGAGAATTCGTAAAGGTTTACGAAAGAAGGAATCGCATCGATAACGCGACTTCAAAGAGACAAACCCAAGCCTTAGGCTATTTAGCATAAAAGCTTGGGGGGCTGGATGTTGGAGCCGGTTCTCGAATGGCTCGCGAAACCCTAAGAGAATTGAGCTAGGCCCAGAAGACGCGACCTCAGACGGCCCTTAAAGTCAGCCCAGAAGAACGAAACCCATAAGCATACGAAGCCCAAAAAGAGGATCTGATCAGATTAGGTATTGGAGGGGCAAAATGGTAATTGACTCGCGTGGGCCCCTGGCGAGAGTATAAGAACGTAACCGAATGGAGAGAGAAGGGAGGGAACATCATTTACCGCAATTATTCTCCTTTCTTCCTCCTCTCGAGAGTAAAAAACACAGAGGCAATCCGGAGCTTCAATCTTCCCAAACGACCTTCTCCTTAAGGCATTTGGACGATCAACACTTGGATTGTGATTCTCGGTGTTGTAATCGAGCTTTTGATACCGAAGTGAGAGATGTCTGAGGTGATTTGGGTGTTTTGGGTAAAGAGCTTGTTGAGCTTAAGATGGTGTTTTGAGTCCTTCCTTTCATAGGCTTCCCACTCCCTATTCTCTCTTGTTTTTTTGTGTCAAATTGCTTTGTCTTTGATAGCATTACTGACTTGGGCGTCGGAGAGCCAAATTCGGAGCCTTCCCCCTCCTGGTTTGGTTGCGCAGGTGTTCAAAGGTTCAAGAACAAGACCCGTTTCCAGGAAGAAGATGATGAAGAGTGAAGTTTGATCGAGTGGAGCATTGCACATAAGTTGTTTGTCCAGATTTGCGGAAGAGGTCCTCGGCTGTAATTCGAAGACTTAATCCCCATCACCTCGCGAGGTGTTGCGTCGCGAGGTTGTAATTTCAGGGCTCCAACAGTTGGGACTCATACCAAGGTGGTTGAGACCTTATTTCCCAAGATAGTTATTCATGTGGACAACCGGGTAGCTGGGACAATTTTATTCCATAGGGTGCACTAGTGGAAGTCGAACAGGGGTGGGCTGGACATAGTTGGGGCGGTGGACATGGTGAGGGAAGTGGACAAGCTTGTTCTTCTTCTTACAATCAACAACCAGAACCGATGGAAGAAGAAAACGAGGATGAAGTTGTTGGGGATCAAGAAGAGGAAGAACATGAAGAAGAAGATGATGAAGAAGAAGAAGAAGAAGAAGTGGGGGGCGGAAATTTTCAGAATAGATTATGACACGTGCGATTGGGAGGGTGAAAGACGAGGTTTTTAGGAGTCATTGTCAAACCCTTTCTGAAGAACGAAAGGGATTAGGTTGGGTGTTGTATACTGCTGCCTCGATCTTATTTCCCGACAAGTCACAGAACTTGATCCGGCTTAGATATGGGCCTTTTGTGAAATCCTTTGACCGGGTTTTGAAAATGTCGTGGGGCTCGGCAGCTTTGGCACATCTGTATAGGCAGCTGGGATGCACACGTCAGAACTGTGCCCAAATGTCTTTTTGTTACACCTTGTTGCAGGTATTTTACTTTCTAAGCATTTAATTTACCTACTTATTTATGTTTTCATATTTAACGTAATTTACATTTCCTAGGCATGGATCTACAATTATTTCCCACAGTTTTGACCTACTGAACGGAAGGGGCAAGTCGGTAAACCCATGAATGTGCTTCGGTGGACGGAAGCACATTCATGGGTTTACCGTTGGATGCCTAAGAATTTAAAGCTGAAGAAGGGGCAAGTCGGAAGGGACTATAGAGGCGCACTCGATATTATTATACCGGAGATGGTAATTATCTAATTCTTTTTTTATTCATATGCATTAGGCTGTGTTAAGTTTCTGCATTTGGTGCATATTCAACAGCTTCTCCAGAAATGGACCTCGTAGTAGACAATGGGCGTTTCCTCGCAGAACGCGAGGAAACGCCCATTTTCTTGCAGAAATTGTGATATTTTGTTAGCAGTTTCTTTAATTTTATGCATTTTCTGTCTGTTTTTAGATATGTTGGAACCCGTATGGAGCGGTAGACTTCTCCAATCCTGAGATCTCTCCCGCTCTATTTCATGGGGTGCTATCGTGCTGCGACGTCACCGAACCACACATGTCGGATCGGTGTCCGAGGCAATTTGGGCGAATGCAGTGTATTCCTAGGCCAGTGATCGAACCGCTCAAAGCTCATAGGCTAGCCAACATTAGGAGTTACAGTGTCTTTTATGACGCCAACCAATGACTTTGGGAGGCAAGAGATGTTCACTCCATCTCTCTTAATGATATGGGGCCAGTTGCCTATGTACCACATGAATGCTCGGAGGATTACATGGATTGGTACATCAAGAGGACACATAGTTATATCCGTCATGCAGTCCCCAGGATGATTAGTCATGAACAGGTAAATCTTGAATTAGTCTTCGTTTGTCTATAATATGAATATAACTTGTTTGTTTATATGCTTTTAGGTGATTGGTCGGGTCTACAATGACATGGATCGATATCGGTTTGCAACTCAAGATCAATTTCCTTCATATCACACTCAAATTCTACTATCTCCACTACAAGAAAAACAGTTTTTAGCAACGACAAAAGTCGTTGCGATACATAATAAGTCGTTGCAAAAACAGGTTTTGGCAACGACAATTTTCGTTGCTAGGTCATTGCCGGTAACGCCGTAGTGAAAGGCTATTGCAACGACTTTTTTCGTTGCCAAAACAAACATTTTTCGCAACGACTTTGTTCGTTGCTAATTAGTTGTCGTTGATAATAACAGTCTGAACTCGTCACATCTTTTGCAACGCTAATGTCGTTGCAATACATGTCAACGTATTGTAACAGCAAATGTCGTTGCAATACATATCAACGTATTGCAACGTCGTTTGTCGTTGCAATACATATCAACGTATTGCAACGTTATTTGTCGTTGCAATACCTATTAAAGTATTGCAACGACATTTTTCGTTGCAATACATATCTGATGTTTTGACAACAGCTATTGTCGTCGTTGCGATAGATCATTTCTTTGCAACGACATTACAGTATCCTCTTGTCAATACTTGTTTCTACCCTTATAATTCACATTCAACCAACCTGTATCCAAAATAATAAACACAATAACTTCGACTATATAACCTTCAAAAACTTGTTCAAATTACAACCTGCACCAAAAACATGTCTAACATTCAAGTATTTAATTTGCCAACTTAGCTACATCCCGAATCATAAAACCAAAATCATTTCATAATATTTGTGTCATCCACAATATCCCGAAATCATCCTTCGACATCTACTTGTTTCCCTGCACCATTGAATAAATTTTTTCATATAAACAAGGCTAAAAACTTACAATTTATCTATTATCATACAAGAGCAAAATTTAGTTTGCAAATCACTTCTATAAACAAAGGAGATAGTCATCATCTTGAGTTGACTTTATAGAAGATTCCTAGAGTTTGCAGATCACTTCTGTAAACAGAGTAAACTTGTGTCAATATTTCTTCTTGTGTCATTGATTCACCAGCTATAGCAACTACATTTTTCAGTTTTTCCTTCAACAAAATTCAAAAGAAGATTAGAATCAGAGAAAATAATGTAAAAGTTGCTCTATTAGAATCTATGATACATACATGAATTATTTTAGAACGAGTTCCATCAGCCCATTCAAGTTTGGCTTCTTTATTTGTACGAGTGTGCTCCATAAGCCATATCACATCAGCAGAAGGCTTCACCCCACCATTCTCTTTTATCTAGCACATCATTAAATATTTATTAGTAAATTTACCTTAATTACAATGAATAACATGTGCAAATAATACTTAATTAACTACTATATTAAGTCTTACCATCATTTCCTCAACTTCAGCAAAGGCTAAATTTCCAGTAGTATGAGCACATCTGTTCTCAGACAATCTGTTTCGGGAGTTCCTTTCGCTTACAATCTGTAAGATAAATTAAAACATATTTTTATAAAGGAACAACTATGAAGCTAGATAAATGAATGTTAAAAGTGTGAATACCTTGAATTCATTTGAACCATAATAATTCACACACCATTCCCATTGCTCTTGAGGCGAATCAGGTGGGGGATTTTTTAAGCGTTCAATATCAGTTTTTCCACATTCAGGACTCTTGTAGTAATAGTGCAATCGACTTTTCCATAGCCTATACAAACGTTGCATTGTATCTAAAACGAAATTATACATCTTCAGATCGCAACTAGAATCACTAACTTGAAACTTTTCCTGCAAGGCCAAAATAATGTTTTTCCAAAATAATGATTAGGACAAAAATATTCCATAACGCAATTCATCTGCAGTTTCGTAAATACACATTCTTTAAGCTACTGCATGCACACTATATTCGACTTCAATCCAGCCAATCAAAAACAATTACCATCAGCATTAAGCAACATACACATTCATACCTTATTTGGTTCAAAATCATAGAAATGAACCACAAATTGGAAGAAACTAGTCCACTGTAATGTCATAACTCATATTTTTATCTCACTTCATACTCCTCATTTTTCATACGAAATTGATTTTCATCCATTCTAGTAGTCTACTTCTTTCCCCATAAATGAAACTAGAAAATCAGCGAAGAAAACCTGTAAATATATACCACACTTCAGCAAATCAAAAGAAAAGTAAATAAAAAGTACCTGAATCTCCTTCCACATGTTGTCACCTGCAATAGATAAAACTTCTTTCCAATTCTTAACATTTAATGGCGCTTTGGTTCTTACCACACAACCACACTCATTCACCAAATGTCGTGCATTTTCTCCAATTGCTCGATCGATTTCATCAGGAATCTGGACAGTTAGTTTGCCTTTTCCTTTGATTTTCGAATCAATCACAAAACTTTTATACTTCCCTCTATTACCTCTTGGGGTTGTGTTTGTCATTGTTGTTTCTGAAAAAGTTGAAAGAGCAAAATCATGTATGCAGAATTAGTAGGCAGAATCTGTATTTTCTGTATGCAAAATCCATGTATGTAAAATCTGTATTTTCTGTATGCAGAATACATGTATGCAGAATCTGTATTTTCTGTATGCAGAATCCATGTATGCAGAATCCATGTATGCAGAATCAAAATAAAGCTTAATAAAAATAACAGAAGTGAAACATATAATGAGTTTTTCTGTATGCAGAATCATTGTATCCAGAATCAGAATCTGTAATTTCAACATCCATGTATGCAGAATCAGTATGCAGAAAAAATAGACATGTTTTGATGGAAATATAGCTATATTAAATTTAAAATTTACCTTTTCCATACAATGTACCACCATCTTCTGCATTACACCCATTGATTCGAGTAGACCGGATCATATTATGAAGTCGTCCAGGAGCAATAACACTACGACTGTCGGGTTTCTTTCCTCCTCCTCTTCCAGTCATCTTAGCTGCTTTCTCTTCCTCTTCCTTATTGACAAACTGAGTAAAAGGACTATAAAACATAGCATTTGGTTAATATTTTCTCCAAGACTTGCATAAATAAGAGATGATTATGAATAAAAAACAGAAAGCTATGAAAATACAGATAAGTTATACTTGCAACACCAAAAAAATAATGTTCATAAAAACAAAGTTATCTCATTATTTATAGAATGCAATAAAAACATTACACAAAACAATATGAATGTCATTCTTTTCAGTCCAATGGTTCTTCTTCCTCTTCTTCTTCATCATCATCAAACTCTTCTTCTTCTTCAGTTGAAGTATCAAACTCTTCAATCTCACCATCATTGATGAAGTCATCATCTGCCTTCATTTCCTCAATCAACTTTTTGACCAATTCAACAATTTTAGCTTCGCGCTCGACCACAAAATTATTTGTAGCCAACGATTCAAGGGAGAAGTTAATATCCAGAGAATCACTATTTTGCTCTTCACCAACAGACTCCACCTCAACCTGCTGGTATGCATCCATATCTAAAGCATGTATATCACCATCATCACTTGGCATATCATAGCAATCCCTTGGTTGAGCCTTTATCACAAACTCCCAATCCTCGTTTCTTGGATCTTGTATATAAAATGCTTGCTCCACTTGTGATTCCAGAACATAAACTTCATCTGTCTTTAAAGATCTTGTCTTATTCACACTAGTGAAGCCATATTCATCTACTTTATACCCTCTACCATGGTGCCCTACATCAAACCATCTACATTTGAAAGCAAAAACACGATTTCCTCCAGGATAATGAACCTCATATATATCACTTAAAACAGCATAGTATTCCTTATCAGAAGAGTCGTCGCCTTTCACCATCACTCCACAATTTTGAGTTTTTCTATTTTCCGAGCGATCACTGGTGTGAAACCTATAACCGTTTACAATGTATCCAATATAACGCCTCACAACTCTTGAGAGACCACAAACTAGATTATACAAATCATTATCAACGCATCCATTTTCATGCATTCTGCGTACCTAAGAGAATAACGTTTTGAAAAAACTATTATTAATCTATTAAAACTCAAATCATCAAAAAAATTATCATAACAAAAATAAACATACTCGATCATGTATCCATTTGGAAAATTCAGTTTTATGCCCTTTATCTACATTTCTTGGACATTCTCGCAGTAATTCCAATTTGTGCTCTATGTAAAAACGAGTTTGGAAAACATTTAAATACTTAAGTTAGAATTCATAATTAATGGAGTAGAATGTAAAGCTCCAAAAGAGAACTTACTCAATAAACTTGACAAGTTCATCGCAATTATGGAGAATGTAAGAATGCAGCTGATGACTCTCCTCAAACGATAGATGTACAAGAGTACTCTTTCCAATACAACGTCCTAATGGTTTAAATACCTCGAGATTTGAACGTGAAGTATCATCATCGACCTCATAGTCATTGTTTCTCGCTTTACGATTGAACTTAGTGTCAATATCGCTCATGTATCTAGAGCAAAATGTTAAACATTCATCTGCTAGGTATCCTTCAGCAATGGAACCTTCTGGATATGCTCTGTTACGAACATATCTTTTTAATGTTCCGAGGTATCTGATGAGAATGAGATATTTTTAAGTGATATCACAAATTTTTTTTATAAAAGTAGATATGATAATCAAATGATATACCTCTCAACTGGATACATCCAACGGTAACAAACTGGTCCACCAATTTTTGCCTCACTTTCCAAGTGTACAACTAAATGCACCATTATATCAAAAAAATCCGGTGGAAAGACCATCTCTAACTTACACAGTGTGTGATGAGGCGATTGTCGTGATGCCTATCAAGGAATACCTAACTCAAATCCACTAGTATAGTGGGAAGCAAGGGTCGAATCCCAAGAGAGTCGAAATACAGTTTAAATCACAATTTTGTTCCTAACAAGTAACCAAATTGGGGGGGGGGGGGGTGTAGTAATTGAGATCAAGGAAGTAAACAAACACGCAATTGTTGAGATTAAGTAGTTTGATGGAAAGAAGTTCACTTCTCGGTTGTTAGCACATCAATCATGCAAGGAGAATTGATCATGGAAACCTAACACCATATATTCATACACATTCAATTGGTTTATCCTACTCTTTGTTCATATAAAGTAACTAGTCCAACAAGTCCTAGAAACCCTTATTTGATTATAACCCTAGAACAACTAAGATTCAATAACCAAATAGCATTGAGCGCAAAGATATGTAGGCTTGTGCAATACCATTGGCGACAAGCCGATACTTGACACAAGTTTATAATCTCTACCCTATAAACACTCACAACAAGTTCATGTAAATAAGGATTGCTACCAAAAGACAAGACTCTTCAACAAGAATTATCAAGTCTAGCAATATGAAAGATAGAAATCAAACCTAGTTGCGCACCTAGATAAAATCAATATCTCTCAATAGCAAATTGAGGCACAAGAGATTATAAAATAAAACCACAATTGAAATAGAATATAAGATGTAGGAAACTCACAATCCTCCAATGAAAGAAGGCTTCAAACCTCAAAGTGAACAATAGAGATTTAGTTACACATAGTCATGGAAGCTCTCAACAATGGAGTTTTCTTACTAAAAACCAAGATAAAAACTCTAGGGAGAAGGAGAAGAGTTTATATAATTTCTCCCTAGAAAAACCAAGAAAAATAAATAAAAACCAAGTGTTAATGCAGCAAATTAAAGATAAACATAACTAATTTTCGGAGTTACAAATCAAATGGAGAGAGGAAAGTCTAGCATCCAATGCCATCAATTCAATGCTGATTCTGGGTAGAAATCTCGACCGAGATGTTGGAAATCTCGACCGCGATTTGCACATGCTGACGTGGAATGACGTGGAATCAACAGAATCTCGATGCTGGAAAATGGCAAAATCTCGACCGCGATTTGACAAATCTCGACCGAGATTTCTTGTCTGCAGCTTCTTCTCTCCGTCTTCTTCTGGTCTCGAGGCAGCTCGGCTTCGCCTCTCGACCACTCCTCTGGTGCAAGTGTGGTGTGTACTCCTCCTAAGCTCCATCCCGCAAGTACCAATGAAGGATACAAGCGGAATCTCCTAACTCCACCACCAAAATCGCTTTCGAGCTTCCCGCAAATCCATAATAACAACTCCAACCGGATTCCGGAAATACCCTCGACAAGCACCTAAACTCCTCTAATCCTATGCTAATAGTCTCTAGTTATCACCATATAACATGCTCCTATCAGTGTGTATGGAATTTTTTTTTCGAGGGCTTCTAGTTCTTCACTAGTTATGCTCTTTGCGCACAAGTTCCTAAAGAATGAACGTAGCTCAACTAGAGGCTCGTACACTTGTTTCGGCAAGAAACCACGAATTGCAAGGGGAAGCAACTGCTCAAGAAAAACATGATGATCATGACTCTTCATTGATGAAATCTTCTTTCCGTTATCTTTGACACAACGAGAAATGTTCGATAAATATCCATATGGGGATTTAATTTTAGAAAATATTTCACATATGGCAGCTTTGGCATCTGAACTTAGAGAGTAGCATGGAACAGGCACACACAATTTATCACCATCTAATACAGGGTGCAACTCATCCCTAACTTTCATCCTCATCAAATCTATCCGAGCCTTTATGGTATCTTTGTTCTTGCCTTTAATTCTCATCAAGGTGCCCAAAATATTCTCGGAGACATATTTCTCGATGTGCATCACATCTAAGTTGTGGCGGATCTTCAACTTACTCCAATAAGGCAGCTCAAAGAAAATGCTTTTTTTATTCCACCCATATAACTTGTTTAAGACATCCCTTTCATTCCCTTTTCTTTTCTTAGAAGCCTTTCCAAACTTATCAGGTACTAAATGAGACAAGTGTTCTAGCACTTGATCCCCACTCAAAGGGATTGGTGCACACCCTTTCTCCTTTTTATTGTTAAAGGAACGGGCCTCTTTTCTCCACTTATGGCTAAGTGGAAGCCATCGACGATGATGTAAAAAGCCACCCTTACTCATCAAAGATGTACATTTCGTCTCCTTATGGCAGCTTGGACATGCAAAATTACCTTTAGTTGACCATCCAGCCAAGTCTCCATAAGCGGGAAAGTCGTTGATAGTCCACAAAACTGCTGCATGCATTTTAAAATTTTCCTTGGAATAAGCATCATATGTTTCAACCCCTACCTCCCATAGCTCTTTCAGTTCTTCAATTAGGGGCTGGAGGTATACATCTATGTTTCTCCCAGGGCTGCTAGGTCCAGGTATAAGTAAGGTTAACATGAATGACTGAGGTTTCATGCATATCCATGGAGGCAAATTGTACAGGACAAGAACAACAGGACAGACACTATGTTGTGAATTGTCAAAAGGTTGAAATCCATCACAAGCTAGTCCAAGCCTTGCATTACGTGATTCTTCGGCAAATGCACTGTACTCCACATCAAATGACTTCCAAGCTAATGAGTCACGAGGATGCCTCATTACGTTATCTCCGAACTCATGCTTTTTGTGCCATTGCATATCTTTCGCCGTCTTTCTTGACATGTATAACCTTTGCAACCTATGCTTCAACGGAAAATATCGTAAAACCTTGTGAGGCACCTTCACACCCTTACCAGACCCTTTGTTAACACTTTTCCATCTTGATAAACCACAAGTGGGACACTCATTCAAATTCTCATACTCCTTCCAATAAAGAACACAATCATTTTCACAAACATCAATCTTTATATAATCAAGACCCAAGTCCTTAATGAGCTTTTTTGCCTCATAATAAGAATCTGGAAGTGAGGTTCCATAAGCCTCACGTTATAGCTTCAGTAAACTGGTAAACGAACTGTCACTCCACTTATTGAGGACCTTCAAATGCAGTAATCTTACAATATATGACAGCTTAGACATGGCTTTGCCTTCTACTGTCAATGGCTCTTCATACTCTTTTAAGAGCCGGTAAAAATATTTGTGCATCTTCATTAGGTTCTTGAGCCATCTCGTTGCCACTGATTGTCTGCTCATCTCCACCTATATTCATACCAGGCATGCCACATGCATCTTGTAGCATAATAAACCCAGCATCATCATTATCTGAGTTGTTGTCGTGTCCCTCTACACTTATATGATCTGATTTTTCTCCATGAAATTCCCATAAAGTGTACTTATCATACATTCCCCGCTTAAGCAAGTCAAATCGCACATTAGATTTTCTTTTAAAAAATATATTACGACAACTATTACATGGACATCTAATAGTTGTTGTTTCTCTTTCCTCTTCCTTGACACTTGAAGAGCAAAATCAAGGAAGCTATCAACACCATTTACATAATCAGGGGATGAACGATTTCTTATTTTGACCCATGCCTTATTCAAGTCCATCTCCTATTTTTAAAAAACAGAAACAATTACTTTAAAAACATTTTAACTTTCTATTCAACAACCAATACCTACTCACCTATGTAACTAAAATTGACACCACAATCAAATAATAATAAAACTCATCAGTCTCCCACATCAAATTAGTGCATAATTACATAAGTAATAACAATTTTTTCACAACAGTCTAAGTTAAGCTCGAAAATGGTAAATTTAAAGTGAAAGAGAGTGAGATAGGTCAGTATACCAGGTGTCCTTAGCAAATTCTTCCTTGTGAAAAAGCTCCTACCAAAATCTCCTTGAGCACGCTAATAGACTTCACTTTGATTTACCTATGTTTTGTAGCAGACAGATTCTACTCAGCATATCATAAACGAAAATGAAATTGCAATATCACTGTCAATTGAAAAGTTGATGATAGAAAACAAATCCAGTAAACTTCCTTTGATACAAATGAAGAAACTGAAGAAACTGATCCATACAGACAAACCTAATAATATTAGCAAATCTCCATACTAAAATATTGAATGAAGCAAAAAGTTGTATACAGAATCATAACAGCCACGAACTTGTCCTATGCTCAAATGCTTCAGGCAAGTGCTTAATTTAAGGCCTGACTTTCTTTTTTTAGTATTTGACTTTGTTTCTAAGCGATTGATATCATGTTCAACTCAATTAATATGGTGAATATGACCATGTGATGTCATGTGAGCATTGTTAGCACAGAGAGGTACGGGACTACGGGCTCACTGCTCAGTTGCCATCCTGCAAAAGGAATTTGGCGCCCCTGAGCTTGGTTCAAATATACTCAAGATTGACGCTAAAACTTGGGCCTAAGTGAGCTAGTAATGACTCTTTGGGTCTAAGAAACCCGGCCCACGTGATCATCACTGGGCCTTAACTGAGCTCATAATGAAAGTAGTCCAGTAATGAAATATATTTGTGGTATTAATCTTCTGTTTGTAGGAATTTAATACTCTAAATTCAAATGGAAGATGTAAACATGTAAACTATAGGTTGATGTAACGTAACACTCTATTGACTTTCTGCAGATTTCTCTTGGCTGACTATGCATATACTATACGTTATGGTATCTTACTAATTATACATGTATATTGTCAATTGCCAACTTACTGTAAGAGAGGATTGTGGAAACTCCAATGTATGTATGAGGTTGATTCCGTGTGTTGAATAATCTTCAAGAATGCGGAGATGACATGAACTTTAATAATCAATGTAACAGCTTCGATCGATCAGCATGGTCCTTGTGCCTCTTCTGATATCTGCAAGGCCGTAATGTTAAACTGGCTCAAGTAGATGAATAATGGATGCCAAAGTATAAGGCACAAAAACGAGGGAAAAGGAGACAGCGAAAGTGCACTGTTAGCCCCCACTAATGGTCTGTTTGGATGCCAAAAAAATGCATTATTTCATACTAATTCTCACAGTTAATGCAAAAGAATGCATTATATGCAACAAATGTTCTGTTTTAGTGCTATGTGTTACTAAAGCTGACAAGCACAGGACTTAGGCTGCATCAATATGCTAAGAATATTGTGCTACATAGAAATGTACTAGGAAGACTACTGGAATAAGAGAAATATAAACCACTCGGCTATTATGTTCAATTAGCAATACTAATGAGGTCCAAAATAATTGATCACTTAGCAGGTTATTGGAAAAAGCTAAGGCATTAATTAGTATTAGCAGGTTATTGGAACTATGGAAATATAACCATGTACTTCAGAAGATCTATAATTTCTAAGCTACTGCAGTTCTTGATGTATTATGAGTAAATGTAACCACAAAAAACGTAAAGTACCCTGAGAACCAACACCATTAAAGTGTTACTAAGTGTCACTAAGTGCAGAATAAAATGACTATGACTATATAAACTGATTCACTAAGTGTTACTAAGTGCACTTAGTGAAACAGCTTCACAAAGAATAAAATGACAATAATTAGACTTTACCTTCTTGTTTCATTGTCAACCTGTGCACCCATTAATATTTTCATAACCCAAAGTTTAATATTCCTACCCCAGTGGAAGGAATTAGAAATACTAGGAACAAGTCAGCGTACTCATGTTTAAGCTTATATAGAAAGCACCAAATTGTACACAGTAAGTATGAAGTGATGGTTTTATCCTCAAACAAGGCTAGTATTTTATTAGAAGTTATTATTATCATCATTCATCTAAACCACTTATTCCATGTTAGGTTAAAAAATGCTAGAGGGGTCCTTGTTTTAACCAGAAAAGAGTAGTTCTTTTAACCAACAAAGATATCTGCACAATACAAACTGCAGTATTAATATACAAAATTAAGTTACTAAATGCTCTTACTGCATTTGGGACGTTTCTAGATTAAACTGTTAGACCAAATCAAACTAAGAATTAGAAAAAGAAATCAAAGGAAACAGGATAGCTGTCATTTTTCAGCATAGTAACTTGATAGTAACTTGGTTAAAACAGATGTATAACAGTTCATATTTTTGCTTTCCATGATGAGTGGAAGTTGCAGGAATAAACTGTTTGACCATTCCTGACATTTTAAAAATATTAGGATTTAATTCACTCTTCAAAAAACAAAGAGAAATAGGACTCAAAGGAAACAAAATTATCAAGAAAGAGAGCAAATTGGCCGCATGAATGGAAAAATCCCAAGAACTGTTATGCATCTGAGATTTAAATAGATTAGGATTTAGCTCAATCCTCAGGAATCCACAAGTGCAAGACATATTTAATGAACTAGTAAGAAAAATTCCAAGAACCTAAAAACTAAAAGCATTTGTTTTGATAACTGAATAAAATATGAAAGACAGCATAAGTATAATTCTTAACTGGAGGTTTGCAAGTCTTATACTTAATCTAAAACTCAATTATGATCTAAGCCATTAAACAGTATATGCATTCAGCTGAACTTATCAGCTTGCTAATAATTGTGAGGAAAGAATCACAAACTGAGCATACAAAATGTTTCGTTCAGCAAAAGTTCAGTTCAGCTGTCAGCTGAACTTATCAGATTATCATTTCAGAAACATCCAAAAACAGAACCAGTTTAGCTTATCAATCTAGAAACAGAAGTTCAAAAAAAAGTTCAGTTCAGTTCAGCTGTCTGTAAATGAGTTCAGTTCAGCTAAGTTTCTGTAAATGAGTTTAAACACTAGGAAAACGAAAACGAACACACAGAGACGAACACACAGAGTCATGTACGCACCTGCTAGGAAGAAGGCAGGTTGGTGCTGCAAAAGAGGAGAAACCCGGCGAAACGGCTAAGGGGAGGAGCAGCAAGACGGTGACTGCAAAAGAGGAGAAACCCGGTGAAATAAAAACCCTAAAATTGGGGTGAATAAGAACCCTAAGAAGGCAGGTTGGACGGAAGGAGATTGCATAAGTCATCGGGGTGAATAAGAACCCTAAAAATCGAGAACGCACGTGATGGGGAATTGAGAGAGTACCGGCTGCAGAGGCGAAGTCGTCGGAGCACCGGACCGAAGTAGAAGGTCGTCGGAGATGAAGCTGGGAGAAGAGGAAGCGTTGTAACAAGCTGGAGGGAGAAGCGCGAGCGAGAAGAGGCGAAATCGAGCGAGCTGGAGGTAGGGTTGGGTTTCAGGAAAAATCGAGGGAGACGATAAAGGTTTCAGCAATTTGTTGGTTTACAAATGATAAACAGTTTTTGCGAAACAAGCCAAGTTTTATGCATTATCTCGCGTTACGCGAGGGCAGTGCATCGCGCAGAACGCGAGTAGATCCCATAGCCAACTTCTCGCTCTCAGTGAAGATGCACGGTCTCTGGCACGGTTTGTGTCTCTCACGTAACGCGAAGGACACACACCTCGCAGAACCCGGGATATTGCATTCATTCCAAATTGTCCATTTCATGAGTTCTTGTTTTAGAAGAGAAATAACAATGCTCCAGTTCAACATTACATTACAAATTTAGCGAATAAAACATAAATTCAACTATGTCAAACTATAAGCGGCACATCGATGTGCCACAAGATCGTGCAAACAATTAGCATCATATTCCGCATTTCGCCACCAAGGAGTAACACAGGAGGTAATGAGCAGTTTTGTTGAAGACGCAACTACAATAAAACAACAACGTTAGGAAGTTGCATATTAGTAAGTAATTCAAAAGAAGATTAGAAACTTACCGGAACAAAATGTTTCTCCGTCTCAATATAAAATAAGCAGATCGTGGAAAGTGTGCACCCACGTCTCCACCAAGTAGGAAGTTGTAGAGGAAGGAATGTGTAGTTAGCGTTTTTTCCCACAGTTACGAACACTGCATTGTATGTGGATGCTACAAGACATCCCATTACCTACGAGTAGATAACTAAGAAATTGTAGGGCAAAGATCAAAGGGGATAGTATAATCTTAACACTCAAGAACAAGACGAGAGAATTAGGGTGAATCTTGAGCTTTTGGTATTACTCGAATGACGGCATGAATGAATTACAAAGCAGGCGTTAGCCATTATATAGGCTAACCCTAATGATATCTTGAAGGAAACAAGATCTTATCTTTTCCTTCTATCTATTAACGATATAATAAACTAGGTAAAAGATATTCTTTTACCATATCTTCTATTATTTACAATAATACAATATATAAAACAAGATAGAATATACTCGGCCGACCTAATTCTAAAGATAAACGAGATCTTCGCCACGTCTCGTCACGTCGACGACATCTTTCTTCCTTCGCGTCGCGTCGATGTCTTCCTTCTACGCGTAGCTCCCACGCGTTCCACAGTCGTCGTATTTTTAGGCACAAACAATACCCCTAAGGCGTCTTACAGGGCTTAACGTCTAGTAGAGCTGGGAGACGCCTTCTTTATCCATGGAATACGTCTTCATAATGTCTGGAACGCGTTGAAGATCACGTCACTTGAATTCTCAATATCGTCATAATACTTTGATCGCCATTTTCTTTCAATTATTTGCATGTAGCAGGCGAGGGGCTTCGTTATTCGTGTCGCTAACGCTTAGCTACAACGGCTAGTTTTTTCAACGGTTATAATGCCGTTGAACCCTTTTTCCGCGATCTTCGTGATTCTCTTGGCTATATAATAAGGAGACTTTTGTTCCTTCATTTACTCTCCTGCTATAACTTATTTGCTCTGATTATCCCTTGCTTCCCTGTCTGGTTAAAACTCAAATAGATCATTTGTTTCTACTTTTTTCTTCTTCATTCTTTCTCTTAGCATCTTAAAATGGCTTCTTTCTACGTTCCTAAATTCATCTTGAAGGGCGCTGACTGCAAATCGATCGACGTGCATGACGTCGAGAGGCTGAGGTTGCTGGCGAATCTTGGTCCTGAGGTCGAGATTGAAATACCTCCTCAAGGGGTATTTTTCGACGCACATCGCCCAGGATGGATCGCGGTGTACGAATATCCCTTCCTCACGGGGCATCGATTCCCTTTTTCTCCACTGGTGAGAGCTTTCATGCTTGCGCTAGGTGTAGCTATGGGGCAACTTTCGCCGAGTGTCTGGAGAATCTTCGGCGCTCTAGACGACGTGAAGGAAAAACATGATCTTGCCGTTGAGGACCTTGCTCACTCTTTCAATGTTCAAACCAAAATGGTGGGGAGAGTAGGCCTCAGATCTAGACCGAAGGCGGCCAAGATTGTGATCGAAGGGAGTCAAGCCGATCGTCATTGGGCTGACTTCTTTTACTACGTGAAGAAATCCTCTCTTGGCGAGGACTGCGCCTGGTTGATCGAGTGCTGGAACCCTACAGGTAAGTTTGGCCTTTCTTCCTTCCGAATCTCCATTGTACGTTTTACTGCTGATGTCTTACCTTTTTCTTGTTTTTCTTTGTAGTCAACACGGATGCTATCGTGTTAAGGCGAGAGACTAAGAGAGTCATCGACAGACTTCTCGCAGTTCCAGAAGCTGACCGGACCTTCCATGGTTATGATGGCGAAGGGCGTCGTATTGCTTCTACGGTCCCGGCAGGTAACGCATTCATACTTCTTTTTTGCTTGAGCTTTTGTTTCTTTCTTCTTTGTATGATTCTAACTTCCTCTCGTCGATTTTTAGTATCTGCGGATCTCTCTCGCATTCGTAGTGGAGGTCTATCTGCGTCCGCTCTCATAGCGTCGCGTAAGAGGAGTCGTACCGGAGAGGGAGCGGCTTCCGGGGCCCCAATTCAGATTGTACCTTTGATTTCTCTTATTTCATCTCCATCCCCTTCTTCTACTCCGGCGAAGAAGTCACGTAAGGGTAAGGAGAAGGTGGTTGAAAAGTTGGATTTGAACTACGAGTCCGTGGACGACTTTCCGGGGGTAATTTCCCGTGTCGTCGCGTCTGGGAGGTCATTCGTGCCTGCTATGAAGCGTCTTCAGAATCCTCCATCGCTTGACCACTATTTGCCAATGGAGACGGGGGACGTGATAGGAGAATCTCTTGCAGCGCAATGGCAGGTAGGTTTTCTTTTTATTATTATTTTTTATGCTGATTTTCTTGCTCTTGTTTCTTATGCTTGGATCTGTTTGTATCTTTTTCCTTGTAGGCTTTCCAGGCGTCGTTGTGTGTCTACGGGCGCTTCTCTGACTTTGTTGATCGGATGAAATCTATGGAGGCCAAGCAATCGGCCGACGAGTTAAAAATTCAGGAACTTGGTGCGGCGGTCGAGGCGTTACGTAAGGCGGAGGGCGAGGCACAAGAAAAGGCTGAGGTGGAGTCGAAACTTCATGTTGATCTTGCCAAACAGGTCGAAGATTTACAGGCCAAGATTGCTGCTTTGGAGGACGAGAAGGCTAAAGTGGAGGCGAAGCTTGCTTCTGACCTTAAAGATGTGAAGCTTTATTGGTCCTGGCTTCTCGCGTGGAAGTCATCGAGCAACACGCCGCTGGTCAAACTCACGGTTGGGATCCGGTGAAGGAGCGGGCGGAGTTCGATGAGGCGTTCCCAGAACGTCCTGAAGGCGTTGAGGCGGGACCTACGCCAATGAATCCTCCGGCGAATCCTAATGTTGAAGAGGACGGCGTTCCTCATCTTAATGAAGTCGATCCTAACGATGGCGTTGAAGATGATGGGGGAGCCGGCGAGGAGATCGTCGTGGAAGATTCTGAAGATGAAGAGGGAGATGAACGCGAATATGAAGATGGTGATGCTTCTTCGTCGGGTTCTTCCGAGTCTGATAGCGACTCTTCTGGAGTTATCCCTCTCTTGGAGCTCTTTGTACATATTGTTTGAAGGCTTCTTTATGCGTCACTGTTTTATCGGGGCATTTTTCTTGTAGATATTTCTGTTCTTGCCCTTTATGATGGGCCATTGTAATATAGTAAGACCTTTCTGGCTTTTGAGTATGTCGTCGTACTTGGTTCTTTGCCTTCTTTTTATTTTTGTTGGCGATGGCGTATTCGTCTATGGGTTGAACGATTAACCTTTCTCTTTGGATCGTCTTGACAATACTTCTATTTTTCTTGTTTCCATGAGTGGTCCTACCCCTTTTGGTAGGTTTGACTTAGGCTCTTTGTAGATTAGGTTAGAGCTACCAAAGACCCTTGGGCTTGTTTTACTTGTTGTATCTTGCATTTTGTTTCTTGCGTTGTGCGTTTTATTCTTCGCGTCAGAGATGTCTTGGGAGCTTGCTTTTTCTCTGGCTTTGATGTTTTATGTGCTATGTTTTGGTACGCGTATCTTGATCTACGTACAATGATTTTTTTCTTTTTGACTTTATCTTCCGTGTACCTAGGGAGCTGCTTTGGGAGTGCTTGGAAGCAAAGGGTGTGTCAGGGACGTACATTAGAATTCTGAGGGATATGTACGAGGATGCGAAGTCAAGCGTCTGCACACCGAGCGGAGACACATATTACTTTGGGGTGCGGATTGGGCTGCACCAAGGATCAGCTCTATGTCCTTTCCTTTTCACGGTTCTGATGGACGTGCTTACAAGTGACTTGCAAGGGGAGGTCCCATGGTGCATGTTGTTCGCAAATGATATTGTGTTGGTTGACGAGTCCAAGGAGGGTGTCATTAACAGATTGGAAGAGTGGAGAGCAGCTTTAGAACCAAAGGGCCTCAGACTGAGTCGAGCCAAGACCGAGTATGTCGAATTTGATTTTGGAGTTTCGTCAGACAGGGATGTGGGGCTGTTTCTTGGAGAGTCGTTTGTGTGCGTGAGAGACTCCTTTAAGTACTTAGGCTCTATCTTGCAGAGAGATGGAGGAGTGGATGAGGACATCAAGTCCAGGATTCAGATAGGTTGGCATCATTGGAGACAGGCTTCTGGAGTTTTGTGTGACCAGAAAGTCCCCCTTAGGCTGAAAGGTAAATTCTATAGGGTGGTAGTTAGACCAGCGATGATCTATGGGGGAGAATGTTGGCCAGTTACTGTGGCTCGGGAGCAACAGATTATGGTAGCTGAGATGCGGATGCTACGCTGGATGTGTGGTCATACTAGATTGGATAGAGTTCAGAATGAAGTTATTCGAGGAAAAGTCGGAGTGTCTAGTATTAAAGATAAGTTGCGAGAATCTAGACTTCGATGGTTTGGCCACGTTATGAGGAGGCCACTTGGTGCACCAGTTCGCAGTTGTGAAGTTCTGGCGTTGGGGGACTACCGCCGGGATAGAGGGCGACCAAAGAAGAGCTAGATGGAGGTCATCCGCAAGGACCTCGCCGCTCTGGAGCTTTCAGTTGACGTGGCTCAAGACAAAGCTTTGTGGAGGGAAAGGATTTGAGTTACATAAGCTTGATCTGGGATTCATGGAGTGGTGTATCCTTTTACTCGGGCTTGGAGCCGTATAATCTTTTTCTCTGTTTTGACCTTTCTGTTTTCGGTTTTTAGCTCTTGTGGTATTCCCATGTATTGTTAGGTCATATCGGTTACTTCCTCCCAACCTGTTGGGGTAAGGAAATAACAATCCCGACAACCCCATTCCCCGTTTTTCGGGATAAATGGGGTTTGATGTTGTTGTGTTGTTGTTGTTGTTGACTTTATCTTCCGTGACTCCTTACGCGTAGCTTGAGTGTGAATGCGTAGGTTTTTGTTCTAGGTTTCCGTTCCTTCTGATTTTTCTTTGTAGGGTGTAGTTTTCTACCCCTAGCGTGATATTTTGCTTCTAGTGAACGCGTTTAGGGCGTTCTACTTGCTCGGCGAGAGAACGTGGTCATCGCGGATGCTTTAGGTACGTTGTCGGCTTACATGAAGGTTGGGTCCAACATTTCCTCCGAACCCAGAAGCGAGTGGCGGACATAGGTCAGCGTGTCATTTCTATTAGCTTGTGACGTTACCCCTTACTTTTAAGGTGGGTCTGTTGTCTCACGCTAGCGTTTAGGTCGACGTCGAACTCTTTTAATCGACGGGCCTATTTATCGTGTTGCGTCCGATTTCTTGATTATTAGGACTTACGATGCCGGTGGACGCCTCCCTGCCGGTTTGGCAATTTGCCCGTGGATTCATGACTCTCAGAGGGGCCGTGGAAGGCGCAAGTACGCGTTCCTGGAGATTGGTCGTGGCGATAAGTTTCCCTTCTTCCCCAGAGGACCGTGCCGATTTCGTGAGGTGTTGGGCTTCATTCCCTATGACCATTGCCAATCATAGGGAGCTTCGACTCGGGGTCGGCGGTTCGGCTAACGTTGCCTACGCGTAGATGGAGCCTTGAACGCGTAGACTAACGAAATTCGCCCCCGGCGCGGATTTTCGCCGCGGCCTTATTAAGCTTGGGTATTGCATCAGAGATAGAGAGCAAGTACTTTGAAATGAAACAACTTGGCATGCTTTAACACGTCGGAAAGAAAAAGGTGTACTCATATATTAAAAATGCATCATGAAATAACAAACTCTGACACTGACGCTTACCCCTTGTCGTCGCGACCCCTTGTCGCTTCGACGCTAAGATAACGACTTTACTTTATTGGAAAAGAACTTTCGGAAGAAACTAATCCTACTCATCCAAGGAAAAACATAAAGGAAGTGATGCTAGGAAACATTGGAAATTCATATCACTCTTTTTGGGATTACGGCGGATGATGCTTTAAGAACATGTTGCTCAAATCGTTTCTTGTTATATGGATTTCTCGATCGTGCTTCGCCGGTAGGCTGATGTTCTTTGGCTCATTGGACTTTATTTTCTTCGTCGCGCTGGGTATACTCTTATCTTCCCTCGTGTCATCTCTTAATTACTATACTTTCTTCTCTTTATCTGATGATGGTTGAGTCACTTTTTGCATTCCGATGTTATAGCATTTTCTGGCGACTTGAAGCTCTCCTTTGATTTCTTGGATTCCCTATGGTGAGGGGAATTTCAGAGATTGGTGGTACGTCGAGGGAACGGCGTTCATGTCGTGCAACCAAGGTCTTCCTAGAATAATGTTGTAAGGTGACTCGATCTCCATCACGACGAACTTAGCTTGTATGTTGATACCCCTTGGATACGTTGCTAATGTTATTTCTCCTATCATCCTCGCTACTTCGCCGCTGAACCCCACCAATGGGACGTGTTTCTTAACGATGTCGTCGTTGGACAATCCGAGTTCTTTTAAAGCGGTCATAGTGATGATATTGGCTGAACTTCCGTTATCTATGAGAATTCTTTTGACAAGGCAGTTGCTAACAGTAAGAGAGATTACTAACCCACCGTGATGCTCCACTATCTCGTTTGATTTCTCGAACGTGATTGGATAATTTTTCCTAGTAGGACGAATTTGGTAGACCCTTGTCATATTGCTTTCGTCGCGTAAAATCTTGGTGTTCATCCTAGCCGCTGAAGACGTGTACCCACTTGTGGAGGATCCTCCGATGATGGTGTGTATAGTGCGAGCATGATGAGCCGGGGGTGGAGGTGGATTGGGAGACTTCCTTTCTTTCTTTACTCCTTCGAGGGCGTTTCTTCCTTCTTTAGAGAGTAGGTCTTTCAGGTCTCCTCTCTTTAGCAACCTTAGCACTTCCTTCCTTAGGGTGTAACAACCATCTGTCGTATGACCCGTGTCATTATGAAACTCACAGTACCCCTTCCCGTTCCCGGTCTCCTCCCAGGATTCTGTTTTCTCGGCCATTGTACGTCGCGTAATCCTTCCATCGCGCTCATGACTCAGAGTGCATCAGTTTTCATGGAGATTCCCTTTTCCACCATATAGACGCTATCCACTTCACTCACCGCGTGTATTGCTTGTGGTTCTCTTTGGAAGGGCTTGTTCCTTCTGTCGTGGCATTCTCCCCGTTAGTTGATGTCTATCATTGTGTCGACGTTGAGGAGAATTTCTTCGCGGAGGAGTTCGCCTCCGTGGAGATCGAGAGATTTCTTCGTTGTATCGCAGTAAATCCTCTTCTAGTCTTATGGCTTCCATGACTCTTTCTTTGGTTCCTACGAACGATTCGGGACGAGTTTTCGTCAACTCTTTGTATAGGTCGCTATCTCGAGGGAGTGCTCGCCTGAACGCGTCGGCTGTAGTGGCCTCGGTACAGTCCGGGATCGTGACCTTCTCGTCGTTGAAGCGTTTCAAGAAGGCCCTTATGGTTTCACCTCTGTTCATGCGCATGTTGTGAAGATCTGAAGGTTGCTTCGCGAATAACTTGCTGCTGCGAACTATAGCCTGAACTGATTGGAGAGCTCGGCGTATGAGGAGATGCTTCCCTTGGGTAGGTGGATAAACCATGTCAAGGCGGGACCTTTCAACGTTGAACTGAAGAATTTGCACATCATTGCTTCCTTTAACCTTGGGTCAATCAAGCTTGTGGAGAGTTTAGCCTTATAGAGCAAGATATGTTCTTCGGGATCGTCTGACCCGTCGTAAATGGGAAGATCCGCGATGGTATATGTAACACCCCCAAAATCACTTGGGAATATTACCGCTAGTGACCCCAGACTTAACCGTCCGAAGCCACCCAAGGCTTATCACAATACCATAAATACAAAACGATTCGAAATACTCATCTCATAACTTAACGTTTACAATGCAGAAGCGAAAATATATAGTCTCAAATATCATAATGGAAGACTTAACTTGAATCAAAGATTATATCAAACGTCTTATTTCAAATCCTAAGACAAACCTTATTCAAATAATAAAAACGATAAAACAATCCCGTCTTTCTTCAACGTCTGACTTCACGCCTGAGGTCCGCCTGATGTGCCGTAATGGGACGGATGACACCAGCCAACCATGCAAGGAAAAATTAAGGGTTGGTTAGTCTAATGAAAGACTACACAAGTGGTATTTGTGTGAGGTTCTTGTAGTCATATCTAATTGTCCCTATCATCCTCGAGTGATAGCGGAGGAATGAAAGAGCTTTCGATACTCCTACTGAATAGTTTATGTGTTTAGAATATGCAACAAGAGAAGACTCCAAAAGAAATGAGTCTTATGGGAAGAATATGATTTGGAAACATTATAGTTAATTTACACGCAAGCTTTGAAAACAACCCACTCAAAATAATGAGCTAACAATCAACCTCACCACATATATTGTGTGAATCACCACACATGTGAATCCAAATTGAAAAGAAAGTCATAAATCAAGGGACCGGGCGGTTTCCACGTTGTACTCCTCGCCCAAGGTATATTAATTATGTGCATAAACCCGCACTTATCTTAATTTCTTTCAAAACGTATACATTCACGTTATAAGCTTTTAAACCACATATCATCCCCGCGGGATATATCATGGATAAATTTCCGAAATAATGGCACTGGCTAAGTGCACCTCCGCTTATATTCGAATAAGCAGAACGGTCATGACCAAAGAAGGCGATAGGGAATGTTACATCCTACTCCTTATATTATCAAGAAGCAACTACCCTCCCGCAGGGCATGTAGCGCTCCTACACATATACTCGTGCTAAACTACTCATACGAGTCATTCACAAAAACCACACAAAGTGCATCTATCACCCTACGGTAATATTATATAGGTCATTCTAGCAGAATATACAACCTACAATAAAGATTCATTTTATTCACATCATTAACATATAAGTTCCCATGCAACAAAAGAATATTTATCCCAACTTATTAACAATTCGAATTAATTGTTAAGTAAGAAAAATATGGAATAAAGAGAAAGAGCGAACCGCCACTTGCCTGAAATGGAAAGGCGACGAACGAACTGAAGATGAAGTTGAGAATCTTGTCAACGAACCCGATCTTCAGAACCTTGAACCGAATAGGATACCCAAATCAAAAGAATAAATTATAATTAGTAATTTATTCGATATAATTTTCTCGCTAAATTATACCGCTTAAAATATGGATCGGATTGAGTTGATAATACTTTAAGGAATAGAATATACGTACAAATACATACATGATACGTATATGCATACCAAAAAAAACAAAAATTCGGATCGGGCTTCACAAAGCCACGTGAACAAATAAAAATGAAGGTGGGCTTCATTTTGCAAGATTGCAACAGATGGCTTTTTAGCCCAATTAGAGCACTCGGCCCACATCCAATCCAAGTCTCAAATGTGGTCTGGTCAACTTGTAGAAGCCCGGTTCATTAATTGATTTAAATGAACCGGTTCACATCTAATAAAACAAGATATAGAAGGCACTGAACCGGTCTTCTACCTTAAGCAAGAGAGCTCGACATTAATGGCGGATGGGAAATTTTGCAATGATGATTCCGGTTACGAGGAATGCGATGCGAGTTCCGGCAAGTAAATGAGCGGCACCGGCGATCCTTCTAGACAAATAATGGAATTAAAACGGGGTTTAACTATCCCTAAATAATATCGAAACGATATCGAAAAAAGAATCGAAACCTTACCGAAACTTAAATGATTCGGGTCGGTATTGATACGTCGTTAACTAGGTCGACCTGACGACGCTCCTGGAATCAAAGAATCGAGTAAACTTGTATTAAACGACCTTGAAAAATATCGAAAACGATATTGTAACGGATCGGAAACTTACCGAAAGTCTCACGAATCGACTTGGGAATGACACGAGAGTAAAGTCTGAAGGTTAGGGACGAACACCCTGCTGCGAGTTGGAACAAGATCATTATATAAACCTCCAAATTTTTAAGGAACACTCAAGGAAAAACAGAGGAATATAAACGCTTACCCTCGACTTCGGCCTCGACTTTTCTTAAGACGAAAGGTGGATATGAGGATGAATTATTCCTTGAACGAAGAACGAGATCAAGACAGGAAGAAGGAATGTAGAAGAACTGTGAGTTATTGGTCTCGGTTTCTATGGAGTAAAACAGAGGCTTCGAGTTTGTTTTGGGATGAGCGAACGAAGGATGAGGATGTATATATATACGTTCAAAGACAAATCTTATCTTAACTATAAGATAGCTTGATTCCAGGATTTGTTACGAGGGATTTGATACGAGGGAGATCTTTCGGTTTCAACAAACAAACGAAGATGATTCTGCAGATATCGTGTTGTTACTTCCATTTTCTTCTTTTTCTTTAAATTGCTTTATAGGTAATTACGGAAATTACCCTTCTATTTTGTTTTGTGGCAAAACTGCCCTTATCATTTTCTAAGTAATTACGAAAAATGCCCGAATAATATTAACGACTTGTGAATATCATTTAGCCTGGAAATATAATTAACAATTAAATTATAGAAAAAGTAACCCTTTATTTGGATTAAGATGACCTAAAATGTGAAATTACGAAAATGCCCTTTATTAAATTAGGGATATTATAGTATATTTCTTGGCAATCTTTTGGGCGGCAAGGGCGGCGATGAACGGGCTTTCTTCGAAGGCGAACTCTTCCTCTGGAATTATAGATTTGGGGGCTCCGGGCATCAGCATCATCTCTTTTCTCAGGGCTCCAGCTTGTTGATTTACAAGCGCGGCGACGACATCTGGAGTTAAGACTTCTTCAGACTTCTTCTTTTTTCTGCGTCGATTCTCTAGGTAGGGTGAACCCATGGTGCTCCTGGGGATGGTATACATCGTCTTCTTCGAAAACTTCGTCCATGTTTAGGCGTCGAACGATACTTTGATTACGGATATAGGCGTGTTGTCCCGCGGAGCCTGCTTTGAGTTCCATGATTACGGAGTTCAACCTTTCGTTTTCTTTGGCGAGTTATGATGCCGTCTTCTTACTTGCTTGTAAGGCCTCGGCTTGGGTCCTCTCGAAGGATTCGATCTGTGATCGGATAGCAGCCACGTTGGCCACTTCGCCGTTTACCCCTTGCTTCTCCGTGGGGGTTTTATCCGTTGGAGTGTTGAGGGCGATTTCAGGATCTTTCCTTGTGTCCTCATCTCCTAGAACGATGGGGTATTTTATGTGTCCTTCTACTTCGGACTCTTTTTAATTGTTGCGCGGGTTGTTGGTTGGAGATGTCATGATTTCCTGCAAAAAAGAAGTTCTTTTCGTGTTGAAAGACGATACCTTTTTTATCTAGTCACGTCTCGTCACATCGACGACATCTTTCTTCCTTCGCGTCGCGTCGATGTCTTCCTTCTACGCGTAGCTCCCACGCGTTCCACAATCATCGAATTTTTAGGCACAAACAGCCACTTGTTACTGAGACATTGGCCAGAATCTTAAAGACATCAATTAATTTTGAAGCGTCGTGATCAGATGTGTGACCAATAATCCCTTTTCATTACTGTGCTTGATTTGTATTGTCTAATATATACAAGGTATTGAACTATATTTAGCTAAGATATCATGTAATGAATGTCAACTCAACTTTGAATCTTGGACACACCATGCTGGTAGGGAAAGACTCATTTTCAACCTCTAAATTTATAAATTTGACTTTTTTAACCTACATTGTCTAACAAAAGAGTTGAAAATTCTAAGGAATCTATTTAATAATAACAAGATTTATTCTCGCACCATGCGCGTAATTTACGTTATGTTTTTTATAATTGTTTAGATGATTCATAAACACATAGAAACAATATTAATAAAAATAAAAATAAGATTTATAATCTTTTAAATTGGTATGTGTTCAATAAGGAAATGATATCAAAATATTTAAGACATTGATCCTTTTATATATATATAGAGAGAGAGAGAGAGGCTCCGGTAAGACCACTTTTATAGTAAAACGGTGTTAACCAATAGGATCCATATGATGATATTAGATCTAGGGCTAGATTAAGAGTCTTGGAATTAAAAGAAAATAAGGAAAAAATATCAAAACCTCTTCCTTAATTTACGGCAATTGAAAATAATCGCCTTCTCTCTCTTCCATCAATTCATCGTCTTCTCTCTCTTTCATCGTTCTTCCCTTCCAGGGTTTCTCTTCTAGAAGGTAACATTAATAGTTGATTGATACAACAACGCGCAAATCTCCATGGAAGAAGGTTAGTATCGAGATATGCATCAAATTAGTTTACTAAATTTGACTTTGATATATTAGATTCATAGGAATTTGATTAGAGTTTGATTAGGGTTTGATTATATTCGACTTTGATATATGCATCAAACTAGGGTTAATTAGGGTTTCGTTCTAATATGCAACATTAATAAAACGATATGCACCAGAGGATTCGGTGTTACGCAATATCAATTTAGGGTTTCACATGAATTTCTATATGCAGTAATAAAGCTGTCATATGCATTTCGTTATCGTTGTTATGCAACTGGATTTACTTGATATGCAGTAGATACGTTTTGATTCTAACAATGGTTTTCGCCTCTCAAATCGAATGCTTAGCCAAGGGGATGTGACATTCGACTTTCATATTAGATTCATAAGATTCTTTCATGTAAATTGACGGTCATGAGGGTGATGAAATTTGATTTACCTATTGAATTTTACTATAGGTTGCTAGGGTTTCATCCTAATATGCAAAGCCAATACATCAATATGCACGGCTCGCTAGGTTTCGTACCAATCCTAATATGCAAACCTTAAGTTTTGATATGCAGTTCGTTTTTACCGTTATGCAGATTTTAAGTTGTAATATGCAATTTGTATTCTTCGTTATGCAAAATGTAGGGTTTTGTTTTCAATACTATTGTGCAATAATTATGTCGTAATATGTTGTTTGTTTTCAACGTTATTTAGAATATAAGTTGTAATATGCAGTTTCGTACTCATGTTGTTTTCAAGGTTTTAATCATTTTCATGTTTTTTTCGTATTCATCATTATGCATTCCGATTTACTTGATATGCACTCAATATATTTCGATATGCAGTTCATAGGTTCGTGTATGCAAGAGAACTCAAATGATGATGTCATGTAGTATTCCTCGGACGATGATGTCGATGTATCTAATGATGACATGTCAAACGAAGAAGAAGAATTAATATATGTTACGAAATGTGTCACTGACACTGAAGATAAACACACAAAGCATTGGGTTCGGTATGCATGAAGTAGTAATTAATATTTGTCTCGTCGTTGTAGGGTTTCATATTGCATTGATATGACAATATGCAAAAAATCTAAATTGATATGCATTTTAATCAATTTTCGTATTGTTGGGTAGAGTTCTGTCTTCTCTTTATGATATGCAAAAACAGTGAATCGATATGCATTAATTAGTAAATTATTTTCGTATTGGTGTGTAGAGTTTTGTATTCTGTTGATATTTCGATATGTAAAAACGGTGAATCGATATGCATGAACTATTAATTGATATTCATCTCCTTGTATAGTTTTATATTGTTTTGATATGCAATACATAGCAAGAAAATTGTATGCATATCACACACAAACAAGTGAATATCAAGAATGCACTTCAAAAACACTACATACGATTAGCATATTGTACCAAATTTGCAACGATATGCACCAAATCTGCAGCGATATGCACCAATTTGTATAGATTTAAACCAAATTCGTTGGATATGCACTAAATCTACAACGATATGCACCAAATCTACAACGATATGCACCAAATCTACAACGATATGCACCAAATCGTTGTTCATCAAATTCATCATAATAAGAATGCACTTCAAAAACACTACATTAGATTTGCATAATGTAAAAAGTAGTGTGCATATCACACACAAACAAGTGAATATCAACACACCATATGTATATATTATAATCATGCAGCTACATATCATATATAATGTTTTTTTGACATCTACACATGTCAATGGGAATACTAAACCATTAAACAAAATAAAATAAAAGAATGCTCATATGAACGCATACAAATACAATAAAAATCAGTAAGTTGTTTTGCATATCAAGTGTAGTGCATATCCATGTTGCAAACCAAAATCGCCTAAAAAATCCTACAATTACACAAATTTCAATGAAAATGAAAACCGACAGGGGAGAAGAGTGCTCGTATATGATCCGCTTTAATGCGGGAGAAGAGTGCTCTTATATGCTCAGGTTTAATGCACCTAATTCATGAAGCTGCAAAATCATCAATTTGCTTAGAAGCAATCAAATCAAATCATTTAAGAGCACTTGCATGAGAAGATCTACAAGTTAATTTTACGAAGAGAGAAGTTGCGACTAATATGTTCCACAAAGCTAAGAAATAGTATAAAAAATCTCTAGAGCATATAATGTTTTCTAACTTAAATGGTAAAGCCCTACAATAACTGATTCAATTCAAATAATATGGAGCAAGCACATTCTACATTACCCAAGAAAATTGGTCACACGTAAAAAGGAAGAATCTGAACAAAATTGCAACCAAAGATGAAAGATGGAAAACTTACGAGCACATTGAGATGCAATTTTTCCTGCTCCCATCTTTAGGTCTTGTCTAACGTACTACTAAAACCTGTATTTCACAATTTTTTCCAAAAAATATGAAGAATGTATATTATCATCCAAGTGAAGTTTGCTTACATTCTCAGGCAAAAAAACTAACAAACACCTAAACGTTTGATAGATATAATACTTTGAAAGAAGAATTAGAAAAATTTGTGCAGATAATCAAAAGAGTGGATGAGCCGGATTAGTGGAGTACAAACATATGTATCATTCAAAACATAAATAATAGCATGTTGAGGGTTCAGGGGATACAAGCCAAAAACGCAACAAAGGGTAGTACCAATTTGAGCTCGCCATCACAATCATCGAGGGAGGAATCAGAACAGATAGCTTATGGGGTCTTCCGACGAAGGAGCCAGTTTTGTAAACGGAAAAGCTTGGGTTTCGAATAAGAACAAAATATAAAGGAGAACCAGGGTCGTATGTATGCTTACCAGAGAGACGGGCTTGCGGCAACGGCGATGACAAACTCAACTTGTGGTGGCGGGGATTCAGTCGAAGGCGAGGGAAATGGTTAGGGAACATTACAAAGAGATTGATAGAGGAAATAAGGGAGGAGAGAGAGAGCAAAGTGAATTGGTGAGATTTAGGGAGTAATTTTGTGTTAAATGTTATTATTATTAATATTATTGTTAAATATAATTAAATCTGGTCCATTCATTTAGATTTGATCCAATGGATAGAAATCGTTAACTTGGTTTTACTCTAAGAGGTGGTTTCTCAGGAGCCTAAATCTATATATATATAGAGGTCGGTTCCGGTGTAACGGATTTTGTGGTGTAACGAGTGGATTGATTAGGAGCGTTGGATTGGATTAAATGAATGGCTTGAATTAATCATGGAAAAAAAAGGATAAAAAAATAATTTAAAAGCCCATCCGGATTTTGTGGCAGTAAAGATTCTTTAAGAATTTTTTTGATTTTCTGATTTTAAATTTAAATGTTAATCAGGAGAGAGAATCCTTAATTATCGCTTCATGTTCTTCTTCAGTAGGTCTTCTCCATTGCAGTCTGCATCACAACCTTCACGCTCTTATTCAAGGTTTCTTCATTCTTCTTCAAGTTCTTCATTCTTTTTCCATTGTCGCTTCAATTTACAATGTCTACGGATGAATTTGATCGTAAAGGTTAGTTCTTGATAATTAGGGTTTCTTCATATTCAGTTTTGGTTACTAATGTTCGACTGAAATCTGGAAAAATCCCTTCTTATGTGGCAGAATATATATTCGATTTTGTTTAATCGATATTCATGTTTACAATGCATTGTGTGTATTCGTATTCTAATGTGAGATATTCATCTTTTCCGTAGTTGTGTTCTACTGGTCATATATTAGGTTCTAGGGTTTCCATTAGGAAAGACTTTTGTTCCTACATAAAGAAGACGATATTCTGATGTTCATCTTTGTTATTCATGTTCTACTGTTGAATATTCAGTTATAGGGGTTCCATTATGAAAGTAATTAATGAAAAACATAAAGAAGACGATATTCTGATGTTCATCTTTGTTATTCGTGTTTTACTGTTGATTATTCAGTTATAGGGGTTCCATTATGAAAGTAATTAATGAAAAACATAAAGAAGACGATAATCTGATATTCATCTTTGTTATTCATGTTCTACTGGTGATATGTTATGTTCTAGGGTTTCCATTACGAAAGACTTTTGTTCTCACATAAAGAAGACGATATTCGGATGTTCATCTTTGTTAATCGTGTTCAACTGTTGAATATTCAGTTATAGGGGTTCCATTATGAAAGTAATTAATGAAAAACATAAAAAAAACGATAAATGATGTCCATCTTTGTTATTCGTTTTCTACTGATGATATATTATGTTCTAGGATTTCCATTACGAAAGACTTTTGTTCATACATAAAGAAGACGATATTCTGATGTTCATCTTTGTTATTCGTGTTCTACTGTTGAATATTCAGTTATAGGGGTTCCATTGAAAAGAATTAATGAAAAACATAAAGAAGACGATATTCTGATGTTCATCTTTGTTATTCGTGTTCTACTGGTGATATATTATGTTCTAGGGTTTCCAATATTAAGAAAGACTTTTTTTCCTACATAAAGAATACGATATTCTGATGTTCATCTTTGTTATGCGTGTTCTGCTGTTGAAATATTCTGTTATAGGGGTTCCATTGTAAAAGGGCTTTTATTAGGTTTTGAACATCATCTTATAAACGAATATAGTGTACTTCATTGTACAAAAGGGGTTCCATTACAGAATGTTATTCTTTTTTTCCCAGGTAAAAAAGTGGTTGATGAATGGTCAAGTGATGATTTGGTGACCGACAATTCAGGAGATGATATGGAAGTTTGCAAAACCGATTGTATTCGATTAAGAGGAAGAAGCTGAATTCGATTATAGAACCGATTGTATTGGTCATCCCGATGACCGTAATTCAAAGTGTTGGATACCTACGAAAGGCTTTTGTTCCTACATAAAAAAGAAGATATTCAAATGTTAATATTTGTTATTCGTGTTCCATTGTTGAATATTCTGTTATAGGGGCTCCATTATGAAAGGATTTTGTTCATACATAAAGAAGATGATATTCTGATGTCATGTTTGTTATTCGTTTTCTACTGTTGAAATATTACGTTATGGGTGTTCCATTATGAAAGAGTGTTGTTCCTACACTTGATGACCTTGTCCTTCATAAATCTTTTGACATGTATTAGTATGGATCTGATTTATACACCACGTTTTTTGTAATAGATGTATTTTCTTTTGTAAAGGCAGGTAACTCATTGGCTAGGTAACGTTTGTTATTCATCTTCTTTAATACTGTATAAAAATAAGTTTTGCTCTGTAGATTTGGTACTCCATACGTTCAGACATTTAGAAGAGATTTAGGTTAATGATTTTTTGGTGAGTTAAGGATGGTTACTCATTGGCTAGGTATAAGGTGAATAGTTAATATATTGTAATTTTAAACAAAAGAAAATTGTACATGACCTGATTTCTTCATAGCCATGTGAGGCTAAAATGAGTGTACTAGTGATCATAATCTTCCCTGTTTTGACAATTTTTCATAATGTATATATAGGATTATACATCAAGAACAGACTTCATCGTAGAGTTTCTTTCTAAGATTGGATTCCAGATACATTTCATGTCTCAATTCTCTTTTTTCGTGTTTGCAGAGCTACCAAAGGATTGTGCTCTTGATGATGTCTTGATGATGTATGTGACCCTTTTTCCTTGCATCATTCTATACATTTTTGTTTCTACTTTCATGGTTGCAATATATTTTTCAGATGGAGTTTGTGGAGGAGTTGATTAAACAAGCAGGCATCGTTGCTCTACCAGGATGCAGAATGGAAGAATCTGTTTGATAATGATTCAGACATTTGTTACCTTACATCAGATTTACCGAGACTACGGAGGAGCCGGTAGAGACGGTGGTGCAGCCGATAGAGACGGTGGTGGAGCCGATAGAGATGATGGTGGAGCCGATACAGTCGGCGGTGAATAATCTGTTGTTTGACCGAGGAGGCGGCGGGAGGACTTCGAGCGAGGAAGGGACGCCGGGACGAGGAGGCGATAGACTGGGGCGACGAACTGAGGACGAGAAGGCGACGACAAGACGAGAGGAGGAGGCGGTTTGGGAGGAACTGAATGCTCTGTAAAAAAAACCTAGCTTTTACTAAATTGGTTTTTGTTTTCCTCATTTGATTTGGGGAGTAAATCCCGTAATTTTAGAATTGGAATCTTGTGATTGTTTTTTAATGTGGACACCCCTATCTAATAATCGTACAACCCATTTTAATTAATCTCAGCCATTTATTTAATCATCATCCTGTGGTTTAAATTAGTCCACTCGTTACACCGTAAAATCCGGTTACATCAGAACCTAAATCTATATATATATATATATATATTAATTTATGTGTGTTCAAGTAAGGAAATGATATCAATGGAATTAAGGTATTGATCTTTATATTAAATTTAGATTTTTTTTAAAATGATATGTGTCATATGATGATGTGGTATAAATAATTGATGAGTTGATGGCGTGACAATTGATAAATGTAGGATTCTGTTTTAGTTATTATCTATATATATTAAAGGAGCATGATTTAGAGCTCTCTCCTTAATTCTATCCCTATATAGTTTATGTGTCAATTTCTCATTAATTCTCTTCCATTTTAATAAAAAAATCTAGGATATGTGTTAATTTCTCAATAACCCTCTTCTTTTTTGAAGGAAAAATCTAACTAATTTATATTTTAACATCATATCGAATATTCAACAGATATTTTTGCAAACCAAAATTATATACTTGATTATTGATTTTTTTTTAACAAATCTTATTTATTTATTTTACGAGAAAATATTTTTTATTGAGTTCTTAATTTTTTAATATTTTTATAGAAAACTTAATTTTTTTTAAACCAAACAAATTTGAATAATTAATAAATTATTTTTATACCAAGTAAAAATTTAAATTTATAACATTACATATTCACCACTTACGTACTATTATATTTTACTTTTTGAAACTAAAAGACAAATTATCGCATTCATGTATTATTGTCTTTTGGTGTATAGTTCTTTTGCACTAGGTAGATTTTCACAAGCTTTTATGAAAGTGACACCAGACATAATATCACCACAGACACCACTCAAAATTTGGTGGGCCGATACGCCAAGTGTTCAAGGCCCAATAAATAAGTCTAGTGAAATTACAACAACAACAATGCAGAAAAACTAAGTCCAATAACCTGAATTTGACATTAAAAAGGGCTTATAACCCTTTTTTATTTGGACTAAGTAAACTAATCCAATCTAAATCACAATCCGTCATCAAACTGAAACTGTCATCAATACAATTCGTCGTCAACTGAAACTGAAATTGTCATCAACACAATCTGTCATCATGTATAAAAGGGTTAGTTAACACACTATAAAAAATTTAAGGTTAGAAAATACAAGTTAATGTGCAAAAATGATTATTTACCCTAAGAAGGGAGCACTACACAATGTTGATATCACATATGCGATTCGAGAAGTTAAGATTTGCACATCCGAGCGAATCAAGTAGAAAGAATGAGAAACAAGATACGTAAGAAAGTAGAAAGAATGAGAAACAAGATACGTAAGAAAGTAGAAAGAATGGGAAACAAGATACGCAAGAAAGTACACATGAGAATAAACAAAAGAAAAAAGTGGTCAAAATAACAAAGCGAAACAAAATCAAGTCATTTAAAAAAAAAATAGACAATCCACACTAAGTCATAAAAATGCGTATTTCTTACTGTGCAAGGACTCGTCATATTCCATATCCTTGATGAGCGATAATAAGTTAATATCGTTTCTAATAACCTATTTCCAACTTTTCTTAGATGTCTTGTGTCACAAGTTTAACCCTATAAAAGACAATTTCTCATACTTAATCACTAGCGTGTTAGAAGATTCTAGTATAAAATTTGGAGTCCAATAGACTTATATAGAAGAGTATTCTTTTAAGATTCAATATTGCAATATAACTAGGGGATTACTATTTGGCACACCCTAAAATTCTATTTGGCACACCCTTACTTTCGTCACGAATGTATTTGGTCAGACTTTCGTCACGAAGGTATTTCACAAGAGATTCGTCACGGAGAAAAGGAGGACTTCCGTCACGAAGGTTCCCAGGAGTTCCGTCACGAAGGTATTGGGGAGTTCCGTCACGAAACTTTTTTTGAAAAAAAATAAAAAATTCAGAATGTTGTAGAGAATTTCAATACGAGTCCGTGCATATAAAATACGTTCAAAACGGACATCGTTTGCCCTTCCAAAAGCCCTAAAAACAAAACAGTCGCATGCGTTAAGTTCGTAAAAACAAAAACTTATATAATTATTAATTATAGTTAAAAATCATGCAATTAAATTTATATACTATAATTATATATTATCATTTAATATCACTAGTTTATTACTTATAAAGTACAATTATGCATTATGTTTAAATATTACGAACTTAACGAAAACGACTGTTTTGTTTTTAGTACTTTTGGAAGGGCAAACGATGTCCGTTTTGGACGTATTTTATATGCACGGACTCGTATTGAAATTCTCTACAACATTCTGAATTTTTTATTTTTTTTCAAAAAAAGGTTCGTGACGGAACTCCGCAATACCTTCGTGACGGAACTTCTGGCAACCTTCGTGACGGAAGTCCTTCGTTTCTCCGTAACGAATCTCTTTTGAAATACCTTCGTGACGAAAGTCTGACCAAATACCTTCGTGACGAAAGTAAGGGTGTGTCAAATAGAATTTTAGGGTGTGCCAAATAAAGACTTTGTATAACTATGTAAGATATGTCTCTCCACATCAAGTCAATTATTCATATGTTTTACCAAACATTATGAATTTAGCACATACGGATATGGTTAAATTGGATCTTGACTACTTCCTGTTCTTGATTAGAGGTTGTTTGTAGTGAAATTACCTACGAGTAGATAACTAAGCAATTGTAGGGCAAAGATCAAAGGGAACGGTGTAATCTTAACACTCAAGAACAAGACAAGAGAACTAGGGTTGAATTTTTAGCTTTTTGGTATTACTCGAATGACGGCATAAATGATTACAAAGCAGGCGTTAAGCCATTATATAGGCTAACCCTAATAATATCTTTAAGGAAACAAGATCTTATCTTTTCCTTCTATCTAATTAACGATATAATAAACTAGGTAAAAGATATTCTTTTACCATATCCTTTACCAATTACAATAATATAATATGAAATAGGATAAAATCTAATTAGCCGACTTAATGCATAAGATAAACGGGATCTTCACCACGTCTCGTCCCGTCGACGAGATCTTGTCTTCTTCTCATCGCGTCGACGACTTACTTCTACGCGTAGCTTCCACGCATTTTATTGTCGTCGTATTTTTAGGCACAAACAATACCCCTAAGGCGTCTTACAGGGCTTAACGTCTAATAGAACTGGGAGACACCTTCTTTCTTCATGGAATACGTCTTCATTACACTATGAACGCGTTGATGATTACGTCACTCGAATTTCTAATATCGTCGTAAAGCTTTGATCATCATTTTCCTTTAATCATTTGCATGTAGCAGGCGAGAGGCTTCGTTACGTGTGCCGATAACGTCCATTTTCTAACGGCTAGTTTTCCTCGGTGGACGATGTTGCCGTTGAGAGAATATCTTTTCCCGAGATTCTCGCGATCTCTTCTCTATAAATAAGAGGAGATCGTTCCTTCCTTCATACGCTCTCTCGAATCTTTATCTCCTCCGATCATCTCATTACTTTCTTCGTCTCTTTCTTGTTTAATCATTCCCTTGCTTTACTTTTCCTCCTACTCCCTCGTCCGATGGCAAACCCTGTACTCTACGAGCCAAGGAAGGTACTCCGCGACCTAGATCATTATTCTTCTCTTGCGCTTGACACCAATCGTTTGAGGACCATCGTTGAGCTCGGTCCGGAGGTCAAGATTGAGATCCCTCCAGAGGGGGTTTGTGCGGACGCTTATCGACCGGGGTGGATAGTGGTTTATGAGTATCCATTTCTGGCGGGGCACCGGTTTCCTTTTTCACCCCTGGTGCAATCCTTCATGCTCGTTTTGGGTTTGGCTGTGGGCCAACTCCTTCCTAGGGCCTGGCGTATCTTAGGGGCCCTTGATGATGCCATCGAGAAGCATGGCTTGAACTTCTTTGCGGCGGATCTTGCTAATTCCATGGCGGTTTCGCTTAATTCCATGGCGGTTTCGCTTAATTCCATGGCGGTTTCGAGAAGAGTACGACTGATCGAGGTTGGGCCGAGGTCTTCTACTTCGTGGAGGAATCTTCTCTCGGAGATGCGTGTTCTTGGCTTATCGAGGAATGGAATCCCAAAAGTAAGTCTTGTTTTCTTTGTCTTGATAACTTTTTCTTCTTGAACGGGGGTTTATTTTTGCTCGTCGATTATTTACCTTGGTGCAACTTTGTGCGTTTTATAGTCAACGGAGAGGCTCTCAAGACGCGGAAGGAGTCTAAAAAGGCTATAGCTGCGCTCTTGGCGATTCCTGAGGTTGACCGTACTTTCTTTGGTCACGACGGAGAGGGTCATCGTTGTGTTCCGGCGACGCCATCTGGTGAGTTGATTTCTTCTTTGCTTAATTTCTGCCAATTTGTTTCTCTATTTTGATATTCTACTCGTTTACTTTCAGCTTCAGTTTCTCGCATTTGTTCTCGTACCGACTCTGCTACGGAACTCGTGACATCGAGGAAGAAACATCTTGCCATAAAAGGGTGTTCGTCTGCTGCTCCCGTAGACGTCAACCTTATGGATACTCTGGAATCTACTTTGTCTCCTTCTCCTGTTAAAACGACGCATTCAAAGAAAGGTAAGGAGAAGGTGGTTGAGACTTCTGAGGAGCAATATGCTTCTGTGGACGAGTTTCCTGGCGTGATTTTGAACGCTTTTGCTCCAGGGAGGGAGCTATTAAAAGATTTGATGGGTCTTCGATCCTCGTCATCTCTTGATTATTACGCGTCGATGGATCCAGCCGACATCATGGGGGAAACTTTTGCTGCTCAATGGTAGGTAGGGTCGTAACTCATATCTTGTTCGGAAGTTTTCTTTATGACTTCTTCTCTTACCTTTCGCCTTCTTAATCTCAGGGAATTCAAGCGTCTCTATGTGCTTGGAGGTAATTGTCTAAGTGCCCGGAGCAGATGGAGGTGTTGGAGAAGAAAGCGGCTGATGCTTCCTCGGAAGCTTCTCATCTGCATAGCGCTTTGGAAGCGTCTCGTAGTGCAGAGGCGGCAGCGAAGAAGAAGGTTGACGAGACCCTTTCTCTGAATAAGGTGTTTACCGAACGCGTAGAGGGTCTTGAAGAAGATCTTCGCATTCTGAAGGAAGATGTGGAGAGGAAGATGGCGCAACATGACAAGGATTTGGCCGAGGCGAAAGTCTATTGGTCTTGGTTGTCCAGAGTTGAAGTTTACGAGGAGTACGCGGCTGGTAATTACGAGTATTGGGATCCAGTGGGTGAGCGTGCCGAGTTTAGGGAGGCATATCCGGAGATCCCTGCAGGCGTTGACGTTGGTCCTTCTTGGAGACACCCGGATGCTCGTCCTGACGATATGGACGTCGAGGAGAATGATGATGATGAGGAGGTCGTATTGGGTGAAGAAGAAAGCGTCGGTCGTGCGTCTGAGTCGTCGGAGGGTGAATCTAACTCCTTGTAAAAAATTTCGATATATTTTAGGTGTAGCTTGTAATCTGTATCGCTTCTTCCTAGTTCTGGCATGTTGTTATCTTATCTTTTTATTCCGACTTTGATTCCTTTGGCTTTTTACTCTTTTTGCGTATTCTACCCCTTTTGGTAGGTTTGGCTTGGGCTTCTCATAGGCTAGGTCAAAACTACCAAACGATCTTCGAGCTTTGCTTCAATTTCCTCTTTGTGCTTTGTTGTGTTTGAAGATAGCTTGGGGACTTACTCCTTTATCTTACTTTAACATCTCTTGTACTTTTCTTTTGTGAAAGTTTGGATCTTTTTTCTTTATAGCTTGCTTGTGAACGCGTAGACTTCTTTTTTTATTTCCACTTCTTTAGTGCTTTGTTCTGGTGTGGCGTAGATTCTTACCCCTGGCATGGTACTGTGCTTTATGACAAGCTCGATGAGAGCGTTAAACTTACTTAGTAGAGCGTTATGGTCATCGCGGCTGCTTTAGGTACGTTGCCGGCTTAAATGAAGGTTGAGTCCAGCATTTCCTCCGAACCCAGAAGTGAGTGGCGGGCATAGGTCAGCGTGTGATTTCTATCAGCTTGTGACGTTACCCCTTACTTTTAAGGTGGGTCTGTTGCCTCACGCTAGCGTTTAGGTCGACGTCGAACTCTTTTAATCGACGGGCCTATTCATCGTGTAGCGTATGATTTCTTGATTATTAGGACTTACGATGCCGGTGGACGCCTCCCTGTCGGTTTGGCAATTTTCCCGTGGATTCATGACTCTCAGAGGGGCTGGAAGGCATGAATACGCGTTCCTGGAGAATGATCGTGTCAAATAGGTTTACCCTTGTTTGCTCAGAGGATCCGGCCGGCTTCGTGAGGTATCAGGCTTCATTCCCCATGACCATTGCCACACGTCGCTAACAATCATGGGAAGCGTCGACTCGGGGTCGGCGGTTCGGCTAACGCTGCCTACGCGTAGATGAAGCCTTGAACGCGTAAACTAACGAAATTCTCCCCCGGCGCGGATTTTCACTATGGCCTTCTTGCTTCTTATTTGGTACACCGTACTCGAGAGGCACGTTCTCTTAATAGACATAGAGCAAGTCGTGGAAACGAAACAATTCAGCATGCTTATCACGTTGGAAAGAAAAGTTTACTTGTATATTAATAAAAGATGCATCATGCTATAATGAACGTGACTCTGACGCCTACCCCTAGTCTCTACGACCCCTCGTCGCTTTGCCCTAAATAGAACGACATGTCTTTATTTAAACTAAAAGATACTCATGCAAAGGGAAACAAGAAGGAATCAAAGGGTGCATAAAAAGTGTCTCAGCCTTTCTTCTGATCATGATTTTATGGTGGATGGTGTTTCAAGAACATGTAGCTCAGGTTAGGGTTCTCCGTCATGAACTTTCTCCACTTTTGAACTTGGAGACTTTTCTTATATTTCTGTTGAGATGCGTCGTGCTTATCGACGCTCTTATCTTGCTCTATGGGTAGATCTTTCTTTGATGCACCGGGGATCACTCTTTTATCCCTGGTCTTTCTCTTAGACTCCCTGTGGCTTTTCTTTGTTTTTCGACCTTTGGATTTTTTGCTATTTGATGGTTCGGACCATGAAGACGCCTTCCTCTTCTCTACTTTTCGAATGGCGTATGACTTTACTTCTAAGATATACGTCTCGTCGCCTACTTGGCCTATTTCTTCTTTTATCTCGTAGAGCTTTCGCCGAGTGTATCTTGCGTGTCCTTCATGGTCTTTTAGTTGCTATGCCTTATTCTTTCTTTCCAAAGACGTGTTGCTTGTACTTTTCATCCCAACACTATAACATTATCTGGCCACTTGTTGTTCGCCCTTGATCTCTTGGATTCCCCATGGAGAGGGAAACTTCAAAGATTGATGGTACGTTGAGGGTATAGCTCTCATGTCGTGCAACCATGGCCTTCCTAGGATTATATTATAAGGTGATTCAGCCTCCATCACTACGAATTTTGTTTGCATGTTGACTCCTTCTGCTACAGTGGTTAGGGTGATTTCTCCAAGCATGTCGGCGACCTCGCCGCTGAAGCCTACTAGGGGGATGTACTTTTTACCACATCATGACTAGACAATCCGAGCTCCTTGATCGCGGATAGGGTAATGATGTTTGCCGACCTCCCATTGTCTATGAGGATTCTCTTGACTTTGCAATTACTAATAGTTAAGGAAATAACTAACCCGTCGTGATGATCTACAGTCCCGTTGGGTTCCTCGAACGTGATCGGGCAATCTGATGGTTGCTTTGCAAATAACTTGCTACTGGCGAATTGCAATCGAAATTGATTGGAGAGTTCGGCGTAGGAGGAGATGCTTCCCTTGGGTAGGTGGATGAACCACGTCAAGGCGGGATATTTTAGCGTCGAACTGAAGAATTTACACATCATGGCCTCCTTCAATCTTGGATCAATCGGGCTTGTGGAGAGCTTGGCTTTGTAGAGTAGAACATGTTCTTCAGGGTCGTGTGACCCGTCATAAACGGAAAGATCTGCGACGGTGAACTTCTTGGCGATCTTTTGGGCGGCGATGGAGGTGATGAATGGGCTTTCTTCAAACGCATACTCTTCTTCTGGCACTATAGATTTGCGGGCTCCAGGCATTAGCATCATCTCCTTCCTCAGGGCTCCAACTTGTTGAGCTACAATTGTCGCGATGACATCTGGAGTCAGATATTGTTTAGAGGATGGTTCTCCCTGATTTGCTTCTTTCGATGGTATGGAATTCAAACGTTCTTGGAGTCTGTGATCCTCTCCTTCGTCGGCGACGACATCCATATCCAGCCGACGAATGACGCTTCGTCTACGGACATGGACTGGAGATTTTATTGGTCCTGACCTGAGTTCTTTGATGACGGAACGTAGTCGTTTGTTCTCCTCGGCGAGTCCTAGCGTATTTTCGTTTGCGTCTTTCTGGTCTGCTGGGATATGTTCTTTCGTCGCGTCTTTGAGATCTCATTCCGTTCCTCCATTCTCGGGCACGATGGGGTCTGTCGTACGTCTCTCCTCTTCGGATCCTTCTCCGTCGCTGTGAAGGCTGTTGGTTGGAGTTGCCATGATTTCCTACAAAAAAGAAGTTCTTTTCTTGTGGAAAGACGATACCTTTTTTATCCAGCCCCACGGTGGGCGTCAATTGTTTGTAGCGAAATTACCTACGAGTAGATAAGTAAGCAATTGTAGGGCAAAGATCAAAGGGAACGGTATAATCTTAACACTCAAGAACAAGACAAGAAAACTAGGGTTGAATTTTTAGCTTTTTGGTATTACTCGAATGACGGCATGAATGATTACAAAGCAGGCGTTAAGCCATTATATAGGCTAACCCTAATAATATCTTTAAGGAAACAAGATCTTATCTTTTCCTTCTATCTAATTAACGATATAATAAACTAGGTAAAAGATATTCGTTTACCATATCCTTTACCAATTACAATAATATAATATGAAATAGGATAAAATCTAATGAGCCGACTTAATGCATAAGATAAACGGGATCTTCGCCACGTCTCGTCCCGTCGACGAGATCTTCTCTTCTTCTCGTCGCGTCGACGGCTTACTTCTACGCGTAGCTTCCACGCGTTCTATTGTCGTCGTATTTTTAGGCACAAACAGAGGTCCAAATCCGTTTATCAAGTGGCCACTTGTTACTGAGACATTGGCCACAATCTTAAAGACATCAATTAATTTTGAAGCGGAGTGATTAGATGTGTGGCCAATAATCCCTTTTCATAATTGTGCTTGATTTGTATTGTCTAATATGGTATTGAACTATATTTAGCTAAGATATCATTTAATGAATGTCAACTCAATTTTGAATCTTGGACACACCATGCTGGTAAGGAAAGGCTCATTTTCAACCTCTAAATTTATAAGTTTGACTTTTTTAACCTACATTGTCTAACAAAAGAGTTGAAAATTATTTCTAAGCAATCTGTTTAATAATAACAAGATTTATTCTCGCACCATGCGCGTAATTTACGTTATATTTTTTATAATTGTTTACATGATTCATACACACATAGAAACAATATTAATAAAAATATAATTAAAATTTATAATGTTTTAAATTGATATGTGTTCAATAAAGAAATGATATCAAAAGATTTAAGACATTGATCTCTTTATATATATATAAAAAATAATTTATGTGTGTTCAAGTAAGGAAATGATATCAATGGAATTAAGGTATTGATCTTTATATTAAATTTTGATTTTTTTTAAAATGATATGTGTCATATGATGATGTAGTATAAATAATTGATGAGTTGATGGCGTGATAATTGATAAATGTAGGATTCTGTTTTAGTTATTATCTATATATATTAAAGACATTGATCTCTTTACATTACATATTCACCACTTACGTACTATTGTCTTTTACTTTTTGAAACTAAATTTTAACTATTCTTGCTTATGATACTAATTTAAAATTTAAAGTTTTATATAAACGAAAAAATAGTTCAACCAATATGTATAAATTTATTAAGAATTGACTTATGAATTTATAATAATCTTTGATAAAATCTCATTTATGTTTGTTGTTTATGGATTATTACTCAAAATTTAACAACATCATTTTAAAAGTATTACTGATTTTTCTTATAAAATTATATATATATATATATATATATATATATAGATTACTTATTGGTTGACTCTTAAACTGTATAAAGCTACGTATGACGCGAAAAACTAGACTAGTATAGGGATTAAGATAGATTTAAACCACACCATTTATTAAATAAGGTGTTAGCACTCAAAAACATCCTCGAAGACGCCTCATCAAGTTCTTTGTCTTCTTCTTGTTTTGCACTTCACTAACAACGCCTTCTTCATGAACTTACTAAAGATAGCTTGATGCAGCTAGCCAATTGCATTTGGACCTTTCTCAGACCTGACCAGGATAACCATCTAAGATGCTGCAGAATCAAGATTCAACTTGAAATTTGAATTGTTAATATAAAAAAACACATAAACAAATTGGATTGGAGGGCTCAAGCTTTTCATGACTTAATTCCTTACTTGCAACTTCCATTCCCATCTGCTGATTTAAATATATGTCCAATCCAGAACTAGGAGAGACAACTACACACACAAAACATAAATTCAGAAGTTTATGTGTCCTCATGTAACCTGCAATGATTGAATTGAAGCAATGTCTCCATCATTTAATGTTTTTGCTGTGCCCTTGTGAGATAAAAGACATTATCACTTATATGAACCTAAATTGGATTCTAAGGAATTCAAAATCAAGCTAACTAACATATCTAGATACTCTAACTTATCATCTGAACCATGATTATGCTCACAGACTTGGCCATTTCTTGAAGAATGGAAACTGATTTACCATCATCTTGTCCAGAAGCAACAAGCTTTGAAAGAACAATAAGAATCATTTTCACGACAAGTTCTTTTGTTTTAATAGCAACACCAGCCTCTGCAAACTCCATTGCCATTTTTGGAAGGCTTGGAAGCTAGAATTTGACTATCCCCAACCTACCGAGTATACTAATCATAGATCTAGCGAGCTCACCTCTCTCAATCTGGCTCGTCTCCCTGTGGACAGCGGATTCATAGCAATGAACCAACCCCGTATGAAATTAACATAAAACCCCCAAATTTATCAGATTAGGGTTTAGAGGTTTAGGGGAAAATTCTCACAATTGGGTAATTGGCAAGCTTGGTGGCTCGAAGGAAGTTTGGACGAGATGTTGAACGACGGAGGTTGGTCCCTGCACGGACGAGCTGCGCAGAGATGACGGACAATCACTAGCCAATGCCTTGTTGACTGTTGCGCAGAAGGGAATAGGCTCGCTGACTGCTGCTTCTTGGCCACTAGACGAGCAAAGGAAGGTGGTTGACCGCTTCGATTATGCCAGAGACGACGAGCGGAGGATGGTGGGGTGCGTAGAGAAGAGGTCGTGAAGGAAGGAGCGAGGTCTAGGGAGGAAGACCGAGCGAGGTCGAGGGACGAAGTCGTTTTTTTTGCTGATGTTATGATTTTTCTGGACAAAGACAACTTTACCTTTACGACAATTTGAGTATTGCAAAATTGCCACTGCTTCTCTCGTCCAATCGCACGTGCCTGCATCACACCGGATCCCTTCTTCCTTTTAATCTCAACCGTAGGTTGATTGATCTAAGGGCCCAGATCGGTCCTCATGTCCTCACCATAAGCTTTGTCCACACAAGAGCCCTCCTCATATTATGATTGTTACTTATTTTCACCGGACCTTGCTACGTTTACACGACGTGTAAAAGACAATTTCTACACAAAATGACACTTGTATACCAATTTAATAAAGTTACCAATTAACGAATATAATGTGGCAATTTCTTTATACAGAAAAGGTTATTAAAACTTTCTTCTACTATTGGAAATATACTCTTTAGTAATTTCATTCTTTATTTTCTTATTGTCTTCTTTAATTAATTCTTTCATCTTCTTCAGAGGTTGATGCCCATTAATGGCACTCTGCTAGTAGGCACGTGTGTAGTCTCTTATGGCTTTCATCTTTTTAATATTTTATCTCTTTGCTTTCTAAGTCTTTTCTTATTTGGTGCTTTGTGGACAATGGTGGCCCTCGAGAATACCAGCCAGAGGGCTCTCGAGCTCGAAGACAAGCTTAAAGATATTGAGTCCGAGGATGAATCTGTTCGCAAGGCTAATCGTGAATTCAAGATTCGTCTTATAGATGGGAAAAAGGCTCTGGAGACTCAACTCTCCCAGCTGAAGGAACTCTCTGACTCTCAAGGCTTGCAATTACAAGATCTCGAGTTGCAACTGCAAGGGGTAAAGACTCCTCACTGCAAGGATATAGAGATTCTCAATCAACAAATTAAATCTCTTGTCAAGGAGAACGAAAACGCCCACCAGCAGATGGCGGAGAGGATCGCGAGGGAGCGTCAACAAGCCGTGGAGGAGTATTGTGCGGGGCATCGCGGTCGTGCATGGGTGGTTTTTACAGTCTGGCACGCAACCTGTTGCTTATCTGTCTGGTCAAGGCCCAGATAGTACAACGTTAAGAACTTTCCTTTCGACCCCAAGTACCTGCATCCACGAGGGTACCTGGGAAACCTTTGCACATGGTGGCTTCATCCGGGTACCTCGCGAGCATAACATACTTGTAGTGTGCCAGATGTTCACTCGGATCTCCCTTTCCGTTGTACCCCTTTATAACCGGGAATCTGAATCCTAGCAAAGGCACATACCTAACTATATGATCGGCGAAAGCAGTCGGGCCAAAATGTGTTGAGGGGTTGACAGGACGGTAAGCCTCATAGACTGGGGGTGGGTACGGTACCTGAGAATAGTGTGGATCGTCAGCATACTGATAATGAGGGTGGTCGCGAGCTATGGGGGTCCATAATCTCCCACGTTTGGCCTCCCCCTGCTGGAGTAATGATGCTCTTGATAGCTCGCAGGGGCCTGATTCAAATCAATCCCTCCAGGGTGACTCACCCTAGGAACTCTTTCGACCCTTGGCCCTCACGAGATGGAAACCCTGTCCTCTAACACGAACTCGACACTTTCTTTGCGGAAGCCTGCCCCTGATTCCCCAGATTAGGCATGTGCCCTTGTGTAGAAATGCTACTTTTTATACACAATATGTATATGTAGTCTTTTCCATTTTCACCACAATCAATACTCTTAATTCTTCTCATAACAATTTCTCTTGACATGTTTTTTTGCTTTTTTATGTTGGGGTTTTTATCATTAAAAAGAATTACTATTAAATTAGAAATAAAACTAATTTTGTTCTTTTTATCTCATTTTGTTTTAAAAATTTAATATTGTCAAATTTCATTGTTTGCACTATAAATCTTTGAATGTTGATACTTTTGAATCGCTTCAATGAAATTATATATATGAACCAATATTATATTTCAAAACTACTTATAATTCAAATTTAACAAATTTGATAACAATAACAAAAATTTTACTCCCTCCGTTTCAAAATAGATGTCATTCTAGACTCTCAATTTTGTTTCAAAATATTTATCATTATAGGATTTCAAGACAATTAATACCATGAAAATCATAAATTTGTGTATTGAAATTTGATATTGTTGATTTTCTCCACTCATGCATTGGTTGTAAAAGGAGATAAATGTTTATTTTGAGAAAAACTTAACTTTCCAAAGCATAATTAATCATTTCCTTAACATGTGTGTAAAACTTTAGAATGACATTTATTTTGAACGGAGTGAGTAATAAATAACTAGTGCAGTGACTAGTGCCATGCACGGGAAATTTTGTATTATTAATATGAAAATTGTATATCCTTTTAATCAAGTTCGTCAAAAAATTAAGATTAACTTTTTTCTTGTAAAGACTAATTATAAAAATATATTTTATTTCATGAATGTTATGTACGTAGCTTGACTTAATTTTTATTATCGAAAATAATCCTAATTTTATCGTAAGAATATATATTGACCTTCAACATAATATTTATTCTCAGTAAAATAGTTTGTATATATGTTGTTGAAAGAAATGATAATATTTTAAGATTTATTTGTTAATATAATTATTCAATCTATTAATAATTAAAAATAAAAATAAAAAATAATAATTGGGTAAGCCTAAAATCACTCTAAAACTTAAAAAAGCTCAAATTTAATAGTAATCTATAGATGAAAAACGAATTTTTTTTTCTGAAATAGGTTTTTTTTTAGAAAATATTCCCGATATGGGCTCGTTTTGAAAATAATTCCCAACATTCACATAAAATTTTAAAAAAAAATTGGATTTGTATAATACAAAGGATTTGTTTTAATTTTTTTTTAAAGTTTCTTATATATATTATTATATAACACTTACTCGTGTTTGGATGGCTCGTATGGGCTCGTTTGAAATCGGAATCGATCACGACCGATTTCGTTGGGTTTGTATTGATCCCAGCTTTCACCAGATATGTCTCTCGCTTGATTCTGATTCCGAACGACCCCATACGAGCCACCCGAACACGCGTAATTCTCGTGCGTAGCTTCTACTGTAAATGGATATTTACAAATTCGTTACTCCATATCAGGAGATGAGAGACATATCTGGTGAAAGCTGGGATCAATACGGACCCAACGAAACTGGTCGTGATCAATTCTGATTCCGAACTGGTGAAAGATGGTATGCACGAGATTTACGCTTGTTCGGATGACTCGTATGAGCTTGTTCGGAATTGGAATTGATCACGACCAGTTTCGTTGGGTCCGTATTGATTCCATCTTTCACAAGATATGTCTCTCATTGCCTGATATGGAGGAACGAATTTGTAAATATCCATTTACAGTAGAATGTACGCACGAGACTTACACGTGTTCGGGTGGCTCGTATGGGGTCGTTCGTAATCAAAATCGAGCGAGAGACATATCTGATGAAAGCTGGGATCAATACGGACCCAACGAAATCGGTCGTGATCGATTCCAATTTCTAACGAGCTCATACAAGCCAACCAAACACGAGTAAGTCTTATATAATAATATATATAAGAAACTTTGAAAAAAACAATTAAAACAAATCCTTTGTATAAGGCGCTGGGGTACAAATCCAATTTTTTTTTTAAATTTTATGTGTAAGAGACGCTGGCAAAGCCAACGTTGATGGAACCAAATGATCGCGCTCCCAAAATATCTCGCTAACATCACAATCTAGCACGTTGGCGACTATCAAAATCTATGTCCGTACACCTCAATAGCGCGCTCCACTCCATGCATCAGCTGCCTGTATGAGCAAATCCACCTCATGCTTAGTGACACTTGTCGAAATTACTTAATGAGCACGACATGGAAGCAGCTCAACTACTATAAATAGGGGCCTTCACCCCCTTCAAAAGGGTCGGAAATTTTAGGAGAGAAAATTATTCGATCTGTTGTTGATCTTTGTGTAGAGTGTTTTTAGAGAGATAGAAGTGTAAATCGCCAGCTTTTGGCTACTTAGTAATCTCATAACAATGCGTTCTTTCAATCTTCTCATATCTCAATCTTTATAGCACAATAATACACAGATTCAACACTGGCGCCGTCTGCCGGAACTTATCCATCTTAAGAAGACAAAGATTGAGAGATCAACAATGCATTGTATGATGGACCCTTACTACCATTACGATGCAGACAACGAGGGCTTTGGGCAGAACTGGCAGCCATGGTGGTCCCCGCAACAACCAGCGCCACTATACGAACAATCCCCTCCAGTATTCCACCAGTTCATGCAACAACCGGAGTATCAACAACCCCAATATGTTCAAGATCCCCCCCCCCCCCACCTGCTTATCGGCATGCCCCTTTCCAAGAGCAACCCGCCTATCCCTACAACGAGTACGTGATTCACTCCCCGGAAGAAGCGCAGGATGATACAAACCCTCATTCTCATCCTCTATCCATGTCAATCTCCAAAAATAGCTCCATGGCTATTAATGTGCCCCATAATAGAGAGGACGACGAGATCCAGGGTCTCTCTATTTTTTCCGCGGAGGTGAGACGCGTTGTCGTTCCCAAGGGCTTTCGACAACCCGTCATGGATGTTTATGATGGCACCAAAGATCCAGACGAGCATGTCCAGCAATTCGCTGTCCAGATGGGGCTGAATGATTCAAGTAACGCGATGTATTGCAGGGCTTTTCCGCCAACCTTGAAAGGAACCGCCTTAACCTGGGTGATGAGTTTGCAGCCAGGTTCTGTCTCATCCTTTAAATCTCTTTCTCAAGCATTTTGCGCTCATTTCAGCAATGCACGAACAAGAAGAAAGACAGTGCAAGACCTCTTCAAAGTTAAACAAGATGATGATGAGTCGCTAGGCGAGTTCTTTACCCGCTTTACCAACACCGCGTCTCAAGTATCGGGTCTTCAGGCCGATATGGCTCTTCAAGTTTTGATTGGAAATCTTGCAAACGGTGAATTCAAAATGACTGTATATAGGAAAAAATATCAGTCCTATGACGAGCTCAGAGACTACATCTCACGACAAGTTTATGCTGAAGATACTTTGAAAGGAAAGGTGGGAAGAGAAACTGCGAAGAAGAGAGAATCTTCGCCTCGTGCGAAGGATAGGACTGAACGCGCTCCTCGCGCTGAAAAAGGGAAAGCGATGCGAAGGCTAAACGAGAGTTCCCTGCAACACATCGGCAGAGAGTTTGCGATGAGATTCTGAGGAGATCACGTCTTCCGGTTGGGGATAGAGGTACTCACGGGCATGACAAATCATCGCGCCATCATTCTGAAACTCACGAGAGGCAATCCGATTTGCGTTCAAAAACTTCATGGTGGGGACGGAGCACTGGTCGAAAGTCTAGCCATAAGGACCCAACTCCTCGGCCTGAAGGCTACATCAACACAATTGCTGGAGGACCTGCAATCGCAGGTTCAAGTCAACAAGATCGAAAGCGCTATACCAGGGAAGGACGAAGTGTCCCCTCTGTGTACAGCGTTGCTCAAACTTCACGGCATCATACCCACCTGATCTTCAGTGAAAATGATGCGGAAGGGCTTCATATGCCGCACGCGGATCCCCTTGTCATCCACATGCAACTCGGTTCGAAGCTCCTTAAGCAAGTTCTCGTTGATACAGGGGGCTCTGTTGATGTTTTATATTATGATGCGTTCGAACAGTTGGGAATTTCACCTAGCGCGTTAAACCTTTTCAAGGAAAGTTGATCTCTTTTTCTGGAGACGAAGTGGATGTGGCAGGAACGATTGAACTGAGAACAACGTTGGGGACGAGCCCACTTCGGAGAGCTGAAGATATTGAGTTCACAGTGGTCAGGCTTCCGTCCTTCTACAATGCGATCCCGGGAAGGATCTCTCTTATGAAATTCCAAGCGGCGGTCTCAATTTACCAGTTGAAGCTTAAATTTCCGGTGAACGAGTTTGTGGGAGAAGCACGTGGTCCTCAGGAAGAGGCTAGGGCTTGTTACCTTTCTTCAGTAAAAAACCTGCCAAAGAAGACCGTGTTCACCCTCTTCAAGGAAGATGAGAATGAAAAGAAAGAACGTCGCGCAAAGGCAAAGCAAGAGAAGCGCGCTTTGAGAAGAGAAAGATTATTCATGACAGAGAAAGCCAGTACTGTTGATTCCCGGGTTTAGCAAGTTGGTCGAATTGAATCTAATCGGCTGTGGTTATCGAGAAGATCGTGCTCTTTATTGATTTGAATAGAAAGATTACAAGCCGGCGAGTTTGAATATACCTGAGGACCTCCACAAACCTCCGGTCCTAAGTCTACATTTCAGAGCCGGAGCGAAGATCCCGTAAATAAACGCTATACATTCCTATTTATAGAGGAAGCAAACCCACTAGACTAAGTTTCGTCCAGCTGCTTGTCAGCTACCTGGTTGCATTAGTATGCTGCTTGTATCACCTGCTTGCATCAGCTGCATGTATCAGCAGCTTGATTTTCGTGCTTCAACAAAATTTCATGCTTTCGTTATATGCGCGATGATTGAAGATGACGCGTTTCATGCCTCAATAATTTTGTCTGATTCGAGGTTCAACTCTTGGTGATTTGTCGAGGGATGCGGCCTTTATCACGATGACTATGGTTGAGTAATAGCTTGTGTCTCGACTTCGAGTTCTTTAACCGCCCTTCGTAGGTTGGTTAACGCCTTAATGTATTGCGTCGCTGCTTCCTCGACTCCTTTGATTAGAGCACGGTTGAGGTTCAGAAGCAAGCGTGTCGAACGAGGTACCATCACAGCCCCATGGTCCACCCGTGAATGTTCATGGGTGGACTATTTAGAATGGAGACCGAGATTCAATGCATGCTTGCTTCTTCTATCGTTCTCGGTCTTTATTTCCTTTTTCCTGCAAGATTTCGAAAAAAATGTTTCCAAGTGTTGGTTAAGTACTTTGATCGCGAGCTCGAAGTACTCAACCAATGCTTGTTAACGCGCTACAACATAAACGTGGTGACAGGTCTTTACTTACGTTTCACATGAAGGAATGAGCGTCCGAAATAGCGCGCAGAAGCTTGTAGCAAGCACGTCGGCAGCCCCAAGGCATATGCTTGAGGGACATCGCCAGTACGGAGTTAGCGCAACGACAACCCAGGGACGTCACCCGCTTGACTAGCGCGACGGCTGCCCCAAGAGTAGTCTCGGGGGTCAACGCCCGCTTGATGTAGGGCGGTGGGATTCTGGGAACACCATTCGCTGTGAACTAGAGACCAACAACACGATGGCAGCCCCAAGCCGAGCTTGGGGGTTTCCACATCTGTTGTGAGCCCCTGATGCGAGATGAACAACGCGGTGGCAATTCTAAGCGAAGGCTTAGATGTATCACACCGGCGTTTTGTAGATAACGCGGTGGCAATTCTAAGCGGAAGCTTAGAAGTTTCACACCCTTCTTCAAAATACGCGATGACACCTCCAATCCCGTCGCCCTCTAAACTTGAACGCAAACGAAAACAAAACGAGATGGTTTAAGATTTGTACCTTTAGAAGCGTGACGAACACATGTACGTTGAGTACGCGTTCCCTTTGCACACAATTACTTTGCTTAATAACACACTTTCAAAATTAAGAATTGTGGCCATCACCTTCAACTCTTCCTCACCTTATGCAAGGCCTAACTGTTTTGTTTGTTTCAGATGCCAGCCCACTTTCCTTCTAATGGACCGCAAGATGGAGGTTTTCGTCCAACTTTTCTTTTCTCCTTGCTCTTCTGTTTATCCTCATAAACCTTACCTTCGAACTCTCTTTCTCCCAATTTGATTCCAGATTTGGATTCCTTGCATCCAAATTAGTTAAAATAGACTCTTGAATCGTTTAAATCCGTTACCGAACGACATCGATTCGACTCCGAAGATTGTAAGTCGTCCTCCCATGCCACTTAAGGAACGCGCTTTTTCATGCAATTTATGCTGAATTATGCCATATTTTACTGTGATTATTGACCCTATATTGTAGAGCTCTTCGATACGAAGCCGTATCCGCAAACGGGGATCAATTCCGACTCCTGGCGAACCCTGTACGAGTCCTCCAAAGTCGACGGCGATCTTCACCGCTTTAACTTGTTTTTGCAACGTTTCACATGTTGTGCAGCGCGTTAAACTTCCCTCCATGAATATCTTACTCTGCCAGCAGTGCGTTGAATTGTCTCCATGAATGTCTTTCCCGTGCTAACTTGATTTCCGGTGCTGGTTCAGCATCGTACTGTTTGATGTAAATTCCCGCTGAATCAAGCCATCATTTTCCGCGATTATTGATTTCATATTGTAGGGATTTTTTGTACAAATCCAATGCCATCGAATCTACAGAATCAGAGAAGGTGGAGTAGTGCTCTATTCTCATTGATTTGTTGTGACTGTAACAAGGCATTATATAGCCCAACAGATCCATTGGAATAGAAGGGTCTGGAATCAATCCAGAATTACATGAATCAGCCAATAGTAACCTAGTAATACACGTAGGAATACAACACCTATTTTGCACCTTATACATCTATACATTACTATCCCCCCTCGAGCCAAGCGTACGGAGGCAAAGCTTGGATCGTAACCACTGGAAGCGAGGTGCTGGTAAAGGCTTGGTAACAGCATCTACAAGTTGATCACGGGACGAGACAGAGGCAATGCGAAGAGACTTGTTGTGAACTCGTTCCCGAACAAAATGATAATCAATATCCACATGTTTGATACGATGATGCAGCACGGGATTGGCGGCGAGGTACGTGGCACCAATATTGTCACATCAGAGGAAAGGAGCAGTGGGAAGCGGAATGCGAATTTCAGACATGAGTTGGTGCAGCCAGATACTCTCGCAGGTTGCAATGGCAAGTGCTCTATATTCCGCTTCGGTAGTAGATCGTGAAACAGTGGGTTGCTTCTTACTGGACCATGAGATCAGGTTGGTGCCAAGATATATACAGTATGCGCTTGTTGAATGCCGATCATACAGAGTCCCGACCCAATCTGCGTCAGAGAAAATACTGAGAGTGCAGGAAGCATTTGGAGGACCTTTGTCGATGTGAAGGGAGACATCTCTGGTGCTGTTGAGATAGCGTAAAATACGCTTCACACATTGCCAATGAAGAACTTTGGGTTGATGCATGAACTAACATACCTTGTTGACTGCAAACGAAACATTAGGGCGGGTCAGGTTCAAATACTGAAGGCTGCCTACCACACTCCTGTACAGAGATGGATCATCAAAGACAGGGGATTGAGTTCTGTCCAGATCAAGGTTCAGGGCCATAGGGGTAGCAACCGGTTTGCTGTTTGCCATGTTGGTGCGAACAATGAGATCAGTAACATACTTTTTCTTATTGAGGAGAAGACCATCTGTGGATTTGGGCACTTCAACACCCAAGAAATAATGTAGCTCTCCAAGATCTTTCAAAGGAAATTGTGCAGACAGGGCCTTGATGAAATTCTGAGCCAGAGAATCCTGAGAAGTGATCAAGAGAATATCATCCACGTACACGAGCACATAAGCACGGAGATTGCCAGACACAAAGGAGAAGAGTGAGGTGTCGCACTGACAAGAAGTAAACCCCAATCTGATCAGTGCTTCACTGAGCTTAGAGAACCATGCCCTAGGGGCTTGCTTGAGGTCGTATAGAGAGCGTCAAAGCTTACAAATGTAGTGGGGAAACTCAGGATGAGTGAAGTCGGGAGGCTGGATCGTGTAGACGTCCTCCTCAAGGTCGCCATGAAGAAAGGCGTTTTGGACATCAAGTTGACGAACCTGCCACCGGAACATGGTGGAAAGGGAAAGGAGTAGGCGTATTGTGGCTGGCTTAACAACGGGGCTAAAGGTCTCGGTAAAGTCTAGGCCTTGTTGGTGGTGGTATCCCTTGGCAACGATACGGGCTTTTCGCCTCTCGATGGAACCGTCGGGACGGAATTTGGTTTTGAATACCCACTTGACCCCTAGGACGTTGGTTTGAGGGGATGGAGGAACAAGTTCCCAGGTTTTAGTGGCTAGCAAGGCATTGAATTCATGATTCATAGCTTCTTTCCAGTGTATGTGTTTCGAGGCTTCTGTGAATGAGGAAGGTTCATCAGGGATAAGGTAGGTTAGGTGGGCTTGGGGTGGCCAAGGTATGGCACCGTCCGTCCGGACAAGGGGTTTGGAAATTTGGTGATGAGATCGGGTGGTCATGGAGTGTTGTGGCGGCTCAGGTTGGGATGACAGAGGCGAAGGGGAGGGAGACAATTGTGTTTGGGAGTTGGACTCAACTGAAGGAGACTCTGGTTCAGAGGAGTCGGGTGAGGAGGAAATTGTGGGCTGCCCATCAGAATTGGCGGAAGGAGGTGGACTGGGAGTAGAAGATGGAATAAGCCCAAGTAGAGGCAAGGTATATGTGGATGGGTTGGGCTGTGTTGTGGACTGGGAAAGTGTTTGAAACGGGAAAGACGTTTCATGGAATATAACGTCACAGCTTATGTAAAGTCGTTGGGTATCAAGATGTTGGCAAAGGTAACCTTTATGATTGAGGCTATAACCAAGGAAGACACAAGGATGAGAGCGATAGGCAAATTTGTGGGAGTTGTATGGGCGAAGATTTGGGAAGCAAAGGCATCCGAAGACCCGGAGAAACGAGTAATCGGGATCGGTTTGATGAAGAAGATGGAATGGGGATTTGTTGTCAAGGGTAGGGGTAGGGATGCGATTGATAAGGTAAACCGCGGTTTCGAAAGCATGATCCCAATATAAGAGGGGTAGGGAAGAATGGGCAAGAAGAGCTAGGCCATTGTCAACGATACGACGATGGCGGGATTCAATACTCCCCTTTTGTTGGTGGGAATAAGGACAAGTGATGCGATGGTGGATCCCGAGAGATGTGAGGTGGTTTTTGAGAGGAAAGAATTCGGACCCCCCATCGGTTTGGATTTGTTTTATTTTTGTGGAGAATTGGGTTTGGACATAGGCAATAAAGGCAATAACAATTTGTGAGACTAGTGATTTAGACGTTATTGGGAAAATCAGAGATATTTTGTGAAGTCATCCAAAATAGATAGATAGAAACGATTCCCTTTATTTGATAACATGTGGGCTGGGCCCCATACATCCATGAAAATTAAAGAAAAGGGAGAAGTGGACTTGGACTGGGAAGGAAAATGGGCCAAACTATGGGCCTTTTCTTTAGAACAAGAGATGCATTGATAGTTGGAGAAAGACGCTGGACAGGGAATCGACAAATTGATGAGGAGAGACTTTGTGGTACGGACATTGGGATGGCCTAAACGATCGTGCCAGAGAGAAGGGGTGACGGCTGTGGACGAGTGAGCTTGAGGTGGGTGGTGGTTTCCAGTGGCCAACTTGTAGAGCCCATCTTCAACTCGACCCATGAGGAGGACGACCCGCGAATCCAGATCCTTCACAAGAAAATAAGAGGCATAAAACTCAAAGTAAGCACGATTATCTTCACAAAATTGCCGAATCGAGAGCAGATTTTTGGTAATATCAGGCACATGAAGTAAATTTGACAAAACAAAATTACGAGATTGAGCAGTTAAGAGAGCAGAACCATGGTGCTCAATGGGAAGAGTGGATCCATCTCCAATAGCTACGGTTTCAGTTCCAGTGTAAGGAGACATCTGCTGAAAAAGCTGCGACAAGTCGGGGCTAAAATGATGTGTTGCCGCCGTGTCAGGATACCAAGAGGAAGAGGGCTGGACAGCTGAGTGATGCGCCTGCATCGAGGTTGGAGGTGCAGCTTGAAATGCCTGGTCAAATCTGTGGTAGCATTTAAGAGCGGTGTGGCTTGCTTTGTTACAGACTTGACACCGGGAACAATTGTCCGGTTGTCCAGCGACGTTGAGACTTGGGCCACGGCCTCCTCCTGATTTATCTCGCCCACCATAGCCTCCTCGGGACGAACCTCGATAGCTACGACCCCCTCGGCCCCCTCTGTGGTTTTGGTTTCCCGGTCGGAAGGCAGAGTAGTTTGTTGAGGGAGTGGGGAGAAGAGCTTGTGTTTGGTTTGTTTGGTGAGTGAGCCGAGACTCAAGGTTGAGGAGGAACAAAAGGACTTGGTGAGGAGAGGGAAGAATGGCTTGTGTAGTTATGGAGGTTACCACAGATTCATATTCAGAGGCCAAACCAGCTAGTAAATAAACAATAAGCTCGCTGTCAGAGATAGGTTGCCCAACAGCGGCCAAAACAGAGCAGAGGCCCCTGGCCTTGGTAAAATATTCAAAAATACTCTCCCCCCCCCCCCCCCCCTTTCTTTAGAGAAGCAAGTTGAAACCGGGTTTGGACAATATGAGCGCTGGATTTGGCTGAGAAAAGGTCTTGAAGAAGGAACCAAATCTCAAAAGAGGTAGAGCAATATGTTACCTGAGCAAGGACCGGTTCAGATAAGGAGGATGTGAGGATAGCAACCACAAGTTGATCCTTGGAGACCCATTCATCAAATGCTGGGTTCAGAGCTCCTGCAAGCATCTCAGGCGGAGCTGGATGGGAGCCATCGATGAAGAGATGCAGTTTGTGAGCACGAAGATAAGGAAGGACTTGAGTCTTCCACAAAGGGTAGTTTTCAATGGTGAGCTTCACGTTGATGAAGCTGGAAAAGGATGTGAGAGGGGGGGTTTGGTGGTGGTGAGAAGCTGCAGCCTGTAAGAGCCGGTCAGCCATGGCAACGGGAAGAAATTTTTGTGTAGAGGTGAGGAAGAAGATATTTCAGGACGTTAATTTGTCCTTTGTGAGAATGCTCTGATACCAATCTACAGAATCAGAGAAGGTGGAGTAGTGCTCTATTCTCATTGATTTGTTGTGACTGTTACAATGCATTATATAGCCCAACAGATCCATTGGAATAGAAGGGTCTGGAATCAATCCAGAATTACATGAATCAGCCAATAGTAACCTAGTAAGACACGTAAGAATACAACACCTATTTTGCACCTTATACATCTATACATTACTAATCGATCTCATCCTATTTCGTCTCCGTTTGACCCCTGAACGAAGCAATTGAAACAAGGTATGCTGCTCGGTCCCTGCTTTTCCGCTGCAGTCTGCTTCTGTGCTCTTCCCAGAGTTATAAGCCATATTTTTCTATGCTTCTCGACCTTAAAATGAAGCGCTGGACGACACGAATCCGTAGCCGCTGACGGTGCTTGATTCCGATTCTGAACGAGTCCAGACGATCCCCTCCGAAGTTGACGTCGTAAATGTCAACTAATTGTCCGCGTCGCTGTTGTGCTGTTGTTGCTGCAGCGCGTTCCATCCCTTCCATTCATGTCTTAATCTTCTGTTAGCTTGATTCCAGCGCGTTAATTTCTCCTGAATGCCTCTCGTGCTAGCTTGATTCATCGCGTTAAACCTGGTCTTCATTCCCTGCTATTTTCATCACACAAAAACAATCTGCAGTCCCAGCCCCACTGCTTCAGCAACGCGTTGTTTGATGTGATTTTCTGCTGAATTAAGCCTTACTTTGCCGCGATTCTTGATCCTATGTTGTAGAGCGCTTCGAAACGAAGCCAACGCCACCGACCACGTCCAATTTCGGCTCCGTTCGGATCGGCGGTAGTTGAAGTAGGTGTTGAAGTGGAAGTAAGCTGAAGTTGAAGGTAGCTGAAGTGAGCTGAAGTTGAAGGTAGCTGAAGTTGGTGGTGAAGTTGAGATTTTAGGAGTTGAAGTTCGATATGGAGTGTTCGGTAAAACGAGTTGAAGTAATTGATATTAGTATGTAAAATTACGAAAAAGGGTACGAGGAAAATTCTGATTTCTTGTCACGTGACTTGCACATGCCCTCTTCTAAATCCTACCAGCTACCATGTGCCATTCACGTGACTTTTCTTCCCCAAATTGAAACTTTGTTCCCCAACAAATCTGCCATTACCAAGCTTTCCCGATAGTCATCGATCTAAGGAGTCCACAACGCAGGGAGGCGGCTGGCGATTTCTCTCCTCCACCTCGCAGGTAATACTTCCCCCAAGTAAGAAATTGATGTCATCATCATCACCGCCTAGTTTCCCATTCTTCACTTTAAGCTTCTTAGCTAATTTCCTTTCCAATTCCAAATCCTCCTCTGCAGCAGGCACTTTGTTTTCCAAGTCCAGAAACTCCTCAAACACTGTCTTCTTTGTCTTCAACTCCTTCAGATTTTTCTTCGAAGACTTAGAAATATTATTGGTGTCTGACATTTCCTTTTGTTGTGCACTGTTAGCACCAAATTCCTTAGGTGAACCTCTCAACTTATTTCTACCCAGCTTACGACGTTGCTGATGAGAGGAATAACATAAAGAATATTAAAGCAGTACTAAATTTTATAACAGACACAGAAAGGCATATATAAAAACTCAATTCTTATGAGCATGTGAAGGAACAGATCCCAGATACAAGAATGATGAACAAAATAATTTACTGACAATATATAAAAGATTTGTTTGGGTTTAGGGCTAAGTGTAGTGATGTTATCATGCTTTTCTGGTCGTACAATAATTGTACTGAGGTTATGTGTTCAATTAAGGAGGCTAAGTTTAGTGATGTTGTTTGTAGGCAATTTGTAGGAGGATAAGTTTACTGATGTTGTCATTGCCTTTTTGTTTTTCTTTGCAATTTGTAGGCAAATTCTGAACCAGAAGTTGTTGTGTTCTCATTCAATCGATTTTGTGAAGAAATAGTGAAGGTAAAACAGTCTCCTTATAAGTAATTACCATAGTTTGAGCATTCAATTGATTTTTGGTTTTTGATGTGTATTCCATGTTACAAAAATAGTAGAGATGGATTCCAGTGAGAAAGATAAGGGTAAGGATAAGGCCAAGGAAACATTTCCTTGGAATGATGAACTAACTATCCTACTGATGAAGATATGCAAGGATTATCAGTCATCTCACGGATACAATCAGAGTTTTGCTTGGAATATAATTAATGACAATTTTGAAAAACAATCTGGAATGAAGCTTACAAGTAAGAGTTGTGCAAGAAACAAGATTGAACATATGAAAAAGTTGTGGAAACCATGGTGTGCATTAAGGAACCATGTCACTGGTGGCGGTTGGGATCCATCTACTGGACAATTCACCATGGATGATGAATGGTGGGATAGGCAAAAGAAGGTACTGACTTAGTTATTTTGTATGAATTACAGTGACTGCACTGAATTACAGTTAGTTATTTGCAGTTTTTGCCATCTGTTTACAGGGTGTTGTGATAAAATGATCCTTTTTTGCAGTTTCTGTTTCCAGTTACTGATTCTATTGCTGTGTTTGCATTTACTGAATAATCCTTTTTGTTCTTTTTGTACAGACAAAGAACGACAAGTTCTCCCAATTTAGGAAAAAAGGGGTTCATCCAGAGCTTAGTGATTTGTGGGACGATGTTTTTGGCCAAATTGTTGCGACTGGAAAGCATGTTGTATCACCTAGCATGGAGCCAAGTTCTGTTCCTACTCTTGCCTTACCTGAAAATGATGGTCTTGCTTGCTCAGATAAAGAAGATTCTCTTGATGCCATATTAAGCAAAGATTTAGAGGATGACTCCATTAGCTTGCAAGCCCTTGTTGCTAGGGTAAATGTTGAATTGCCTTGTGATGCATATCTAGCTCAAGTGCATCAAACTGTGAGTGGAAATTTGGACTGTGGTCCATCAATGACGAAAGGAAAGGCTGGCATGTTATCTTTGTCCTCACCAGAAGAAGTGGTCAAGAAGCGTAAGAAGAGGTCCTCAGTTACAACTTTAGCATTCAATGAGCACATGAAGTATGTTGGAGAAACCGGTCAAAAAATTCTGTCTCTTTTGGAGGGAGAACTTAGCAGCTCAGCTACTGGAAAAGAGAGCCCTACATATACTTTCAACGACTGCATTAAGCTTCTTGAAGAGATGGTAGCCTCTGGGAATCTAAGTGAGGAGTCTCCTATATGGTGTTTTGCAGCAAGTCAGTTTAAGGTGGAGGCAATGCGTGAGGTCTTCATTACGTTGCCTAAGCAATCTAATAGGCTCGCATGGCTGAAGTATGAATATCAAGTTGCAAACAACATCTACCAACCATCTAGTAGTGCAAGTCAGTGAAAAAAGACTCATTGAAGATGAGAGGCGCAAATGGAATATGTTCTATGGTTTTATTTTATGCATGAGACAATTGTTTTTCGGAATCCTGTTTTCAGTTTTATGTAACCTTTAAACCTTATGGCTGAGGCACTGTTTCGGAATGACTTTTATGGAATGTTTATGTTTTTATCTTCATTTTCTTGTAGATGATTTGTTTGCTAACACTGTTTAGGGTGCTGAATTTGTATTACAGCTGACTATGGATAGCTCTCCAGCCTCAAGAAAGAGAAAAAGGATTGAGTTGGTTAAGAAGCTAAGCCCTTTGATATATGTGTGGTTAGCCGCAGCAGCAGAATTGTCAGATGCATATTATAGGAGATTCCTTGTGAAGACCCCTTGCTTTGATTCTAATCTGACTGGGTATATGTGGATTAGACAAATTATGGATTCAGGTTCAGATGTCAGATGCATGATTGCATTTCGTATGGAGCGTCATGTTTTTGCAAATCTGTGTGATGAATTAGAAGCTGACTATGGCCTTAAACCTTCACGATATATGTGTGTCATGGAGAAGGTTGGTGTGTTTCTATACGTACTATCCATTTCAGCATCAAATAGGCTATGTTCTGAGCGTTTCCAACGTTCCGGAGACACGATCTCTAGGGTCTTTCATCAAGTTAAAGATGCATTTGTTGGAAGGAATGTTGGTTTCACTGGTTTTGTGCGTAAGCTAGTAGAACCGCGAGATAGGAACTTCACAAATATTCCTAACAAGATTGCAAATGAAGAGAGATATAACCTATTCACGGTAATAATTTATTTTATAGTTACGACCCATATCTCTTATATATGTGTGTCTTCTGTTTTATATAAGGAGTTATAATTTCAAAGTGTACCTTTTTAGGGTGCTATTGGGTGCATTGATGGCGTTCACATGGAATGCGTTATACCCGAGGTCGATCAATTTCCTTACAGAGGTCGTAAAGGGTTTTGTTCTTTCAATGTCATGGCGGTATGCGACTTCGATATGTACTTCACGTACATATCCGTCGGTTGGGAAGGAAGTGCGCATGACACACGTGTGTTACAACATTCCATGAACACGGAATCTATGAACTTTCCTCATCCACCCAAAGGTATGACATTAATGTGCAGTAGTTCATTAATTTCGTATGTTGTCCACTACTTTCAGTAATTCATTAATTGCAGTAGTACAGTGCATTGCATATATGGTTGAACAGTTTGCAGTAGTGCAGTGAATTAATTGGTCAGATTTCAATATCTATATTTTAACTTGTTTGTATATTTTAGGTAGATATTATCTATGCGACAAAGGATATCCCGATCGAGAAGGCTATATGGTACCTTACTCAAAAACCAAGTACCACCAATCTCAGTTTATGCGGATGGCACCCGAAAATGCTAGGGAAGGATTTAATAGAGTGCATTCTTCATTGCGAACGACCATAGAACGCTGCTTTGGGATTCTGAAGAAGCGATGGAAGATGCTGAAATCAATGTCAAGCTATAGTGTTGAAACGCAAATTGATATTATTTGTTCTTGCTTTGCTTTGCATAATTTTATTCTACAGCACAAGATTAATGACAGGATCTTAGATGATGAAGACGACTTTGAAGAGGTCTTCAGACACTTACCAGAACCGGAGGGTGAAGACAACAATCCACGTGGTATGTCTAATGTTCGAGATGCAATTGCGGAAAGAATTTGGTTAAACAAGAACCGATACTTCTAGGTAATGGATGCCCTTATTATATCTTTTTGGAGGGAGGATTTGACAAGCAGTTTTGTGCGTAGTGTTATTAAACAATATGAGCTTTTTGCCATGGCCAAAACTGCTTGTCAAATCATTTTGGTATAGCTGCATACTTATAGGTTACTAAACTTCATGTGTTTTGGTACAATTGACTGCCGAAATGAGTGTTAGGTACTGATCCAGCTTTCATGAATATAAAATCAGTTTTTGGACACCATCAGAATCTCCCTTACGATCTATAGAAAACTCAGTTTAGAACAAATATGATAGTTGGAAGTGCCAATAAGTAGTGCCAATAAGTAGGGATCCTGGAGGTAAGATTGCAAGTTACAGAATTGGGTGACAACACAGTAAAGTCTGTAAGAACTACAAAGAAAATTTGAACTACAAAGAACTACAAAGAATTGGGTGACAACACAGTTTCTGTGGATGGGAGCTGTAAGTTACAGAATTAATAGTCGTTCAAAAAATTGATAGTCGTTCAAAAAATTGACGACTCAGAAACATTTATTTCTACTGTAATGTTTCTTGTATGTATCTGACACACAGCACAGTGCACATCAATCGGTCCAATTATATTCCACACAACAAGAAACTCTTACAAGTTTTAATCAAAATAGTAAATGGCTTACATTTGTTACGTACCCGCAAGATAGCTTGCTGGAAACAAATTACTACTAGAAGTGCTCTTTGGAGATGACATTTGAGTGCTTGACATGATATAACGATCCAAATATGGAGTTTAATCATGCATACCACTCTTTGAAGGATGCAAAACTGAAACTGATTTACTAATATCAATGAAATTTTTAAAAGTGAACTAGTTGAAACTTGAAAGTGAATTAGCAGATCCGGGAAACTAAACAAAAGAAGTGAAAGATGCAGATCAAACCTGAACTAGATGAATTTCTAAAACTGCAGCATGGAAAACAACATACTAGAACAATGTTAATATATATAAAGAGAAATTAATTAGAGTGTAGCATGAATTTGAAGCCTTCATTTATGCTGATGTACTTAATTACCAAATAGACACTGTGCTCAACTGCATTCCTGTTTGAGACAATGACAACTCTACATATATGTATATATATAAACGTAATGGAGGCCAATGGGTAGCAGTGAAGAAAACAAATTGGAGTTAATCAAAATTCATTTGTATTTCTAAAAGAAGAGGAAGAATGGCAGGTATTTATTTTTTTCATTGTGTTGTGTTTACAAAATTAAAAAGTCGGTTTATTATAGCTTCAAATTATATATTTACAGGAGTTGTCCCTTTACCATGGACCGATCTTGAGAACCAGAGGTTTATCGAGGTTTTGATCGACTATCAAGCTAAGTATGGCGCGTATGAGAACTTTTCGTGGGGGATAGTACGTCAAGAGTTTGGTCGAGTTACGGGACAAAACTGTTCTACCACTCTTCTCAAGAACAACTATGAAAGGAACAAGAAGAAATGGAAACTATGGAAGTCATTTCAAATGACATGCAATGTAGACTGTGACCCTATAACGGGCGCCATCCTGAAAGACAACGAGTGGTGGGATGCGTTTTTGGAGGTAAGTAAGATTTTAAATAGCATGCAATGGAATTTTACGTTATTCTTTGAAACTTAACATATATATTTTTCACGTGCAGGACGAACCGAAGTACGTGTGCTTTCGTGTGAACCCGTTAAACCCGACAATGAAGAGCTTGTTATCTCAGGTCTTCTACCCTTAAAGATCGGGTGATATCGTAATATGAGCTTCGTTATGATCGAGATGCTTGCTGGAACTCTAATTTAAACTATTTACATTGTATCGTGGTATTTATGGTTATGTGTATGTTTTGTTAAGCAGAAATGAGTTTATGTTTATGTGTATGTTTTGTTGGAAGTTTTAATCAATAAAGTTAGTGTGTTCTTGTTGGAAGTAATAATAACATAATGCAACTCATAAAACAAGGGAAGAGCACAAGATGTAGTCCTAAACATCATCAGCATACCAAAATGATACCATAATGCAACTCATAATACCAGAATTACATCGAACCTGTTTCGATAATTACAAACCGAAGCATAGCAAAATGATCAGCATTCAACAAAATAAAACAAACAGTACACACCAAGTTATTACAAAATGTAGTCCTAAACATGACTCACTTCCATTTACGGACCAAGTAGTTGTTAACACCAACAAGCAAGAGCACAAGAGCAAGGCTACATGAAAGAATGGTAATCTTCCTATTCCTCTCACGTAGCTTGATGTTTTCTTTCATAAGGTTGTCCCTCTGCAACGCCAAATTTACATTTGAAGTAGCCATTGAAGAAACCTCGTCAAAGAGTTCTACATTTTCATTACGGACATGCTCAATCTCATCACGGTGTTCCTGAACCTTACATGTGAGTTCATTCACCTTCATTCTTTCACTGTGAAGGAATTCTGCATACTCAGTCAAATCACTTCTCAGGTTACTAGCAGCAGTTTGCATTTCCACCACCCTAGGATGGCTTTCAACTGAGTTTATAAGGGAATCAAACCTGGACACATCATATTCCTAAAGAGAAAACAAATAAATGACAGCACTTCAGGCATTTGTTATAAGTGAGGATGTGTAATTCAATGAATCAAAGTGTAGGATATAACAATGAACTGCTGGAATGCCTAATTCAATTACTAAAGTGTAGGATATAACAAAAATGACTCAGCGTAGATTACCCTCCACCATGGATCAGGATCCACATCACCAATGGAGCCACTGGATGTGTAATCAGTCAAGGTGCGTCGCACCTCCCTTGGAAGTCCATCAAATGGACCTGGACAATAACCAAAGGAGTCTTCTTCATTAGCTAACATTTGCTCAGTGCTGTTTGGAGAATATCCATCCATGTCATACCCTAGATAAGAACAAAAATTATATGCAAAACTTTGGAATTATAGTGAACTTATTAAATCATCACGAGACCATATATCTGATAATGAATGGGTTGGTTCTTGACTCCAGTCCAACTGTTGTGAGTACTAAACATGTTTCTATCTACCTCTTTTGCTGAAACAAGGTTTTTTGCTTAACCAGTGTGACCCCAACAATTGAACCAATTCGCCTCCTCACCTTGCTATGGATTAATTATTTTATGATAGGTTCCCAAATTGATTCTTGGGGTTGTTGCCTTCATCAAACCCTGGTAATAATTTCTGTTGATGTTCTAAACTCAAAACTCCAACTTCTTTATGTGAATATAAATCCTACCTGTCATCTTAAAACGTATTCTAAAGTTATGAGGTGGAGTGCCCAAGACTCTATAAGATTTCCTTCATTTTGAGATACGGATTCAAAACACTTGGTATGTCTGGAAGATCTCCTTCATTTTGATATTGAGGGTATTTCTTGATCTCCAGGCATCATGATTAATTAAAGGCCATTATTCAGATGGCAATACTGAGGTTGCTGAAATTTAGAACTACAAGTTCATTACCCAATTTTCTCATCAGACTTCAGAACTTTATGAAAAACACATTTAAATTCAAAAACTTCTTTGCTTCCAATTTCAGATAACCAGCTAAATATTCCAATATCTAATTGACACAACAAAAGGTCGTCTTGTGTAGACATTTCCTAACTTGCAGATTTCTGAGAATTGTGCAGTTGTCTACAAGATAAATAACAAAACATTCTACAAACAGAAAGGCAGAAAGGCAGAAAGCCTGAATTCAGAAACATAAACAAACCAGATATGAAATTTCTATAAACTGGAGTGAAATCAACAGTTACACAACTCAAAACCGTGAAGAATCAAACAGCAACTATGACATATCCATTCAGATTGTGAATCTGAAGAGACTCCTCTCTCTTTATTTTATGAAGAGACTTGATTATAGTAACTTAAATACGCATTATACCTCTGACAGACATTCCTTGAATAAATGTTTATCCCTATTCATTGATAGCAGCAATGCTTATATTCAATTTTACTGCAGTGTATCTAGACTTGCACCAAAGCACTCATACCCAGCTACCTTGGGGCTTGGACATCCACAACTAGACAAAGATTGAGATAAACAAACATCATCTGCAAAAGATATCTATTTCCAATCGAGTTTTTCATACAACTAGGTGAAGTAGGTGTTGAAGTGGAAGTGTGAGAGACCAAGAGTTTATAAACTATCCCTCAACAATTCACAATTAAGAGATCAATGCATCATATTCCTTTGACTGAGCAAGTTCACATAGATAATTAAAACAAGCAAACAACAATCACAAACTAGAAATACAAAATGAGATCAACCAATCCATTATAGCTAGATTTATCATAACTTATGTAAACTTAATGCAAAAAATAAGCAGTAATCTCTTTTATATGTCAGAATTCACATTGACATTTTAACAAACACCTTATGTGCATAATTACAGTGCAAGTTTTCCTAGCAGAAAAGGCCCTAAATTCACAACTCCATTACTAAGACAAATCAAACCCACTGCAAGTTCAAAGAATAGACAGAAATTTAGAAGAGGTTCTCAGTTTTTTTCGGGATGCAAATCAAATACACGTATTCTTCGATCAAGTTTATTTCTGGATGCAAATTAGGGTTCAAGGAATAATCAACCTGGGGATGCAAATTTGATGAAAAGGAAGTTCCAATTTCACAGTTTGGAAACAATCTAAGCAACTCAATGATTTTCGAAGCAACGAAATAAGGTTTACCTGGGTCGCTGATTTTGATCGAAGAAGCTTTCCTCTGTGCAAACCAAATATATGAGAATGGAAGATATGAGAATGGAGAGTAAGGGCCGCAGGGGTACAAAACGTAAACATTCACAACTTCAACTCCGAATTTCTCCTTCCCCTATACCCCCCAAGGGTACAGATTTTGCTTCAACTTCAACTCACAAAGCCTTCAACTCCATTGCTTCAACTCCATGAGCTTTATTGCCGAACACTCCAATTTTCCCTTCAACTCCACATTTCTTCCACTTCCACAGCTTCAACTCCTCATTTTTGCCAATCCGAACGGAGCCTTCGTCTCTGTTTGACCTCTGAACGAAGCATTTGAAACGTGGTCTGCAGTTTAAGATATGAGCCGTACTTTTCTAAACTTCTTGATCTTAAAATCAAGCTCTTGACGACACGAAGCCGTAGTTTCTAACGGTTCTTGATTCCGATTCCAATCGAGTCCATACGAGTCCTCCGAAGTTGACGTCGTCAATGTCAACTGTTTCTGCGCGTTGATGTTGTGTTGCTGTGGTGCAGTACATCTGGTAAATCCCTCGTGCTTACCCTTTCTATTGTGCGATCTTCTCTGAATTTACACTTAACAACTCGCTGAAGTATACTAGTGTTCGCTCCGACCTTTCGTTCCAGCCTCATCTATATCTCAAACAACCAAAAAGATTGGAGGAAAGATCAAGAAGTAGGAGAAATTACTGATGTTGTAGTCATATCATTTTCCCTCGTATAGCAACGCGATCCTCCTTCATGGTCCTTTATTGGTGCTGCTTTAACTGGATTAAACCGACCCTTATTATTGATTTGATATCTCCACTGCGTTCATTGGCAACGCTTTCTTCTAGCTCCATTGCTATCTTCACTTCGAAGAGGACAAAAACAAAAACAAGTTTTTCCATGTTTTTTCTACAATCCACCTGGCCATCATTGATTTGACAATTTTGACTCATAAGATATAAACAAAATATATGTAGAAGACATCTTGCAATTTGCATTTCTCCTGCAGTCTCTAGAAATCACACGTGGCATTATAAGCATCAACTCAATTCTTAGGAGCTTGCCAACCTTCTTCTTGAAGTTCATCTACTAAATTTGTTAAAGTATAGGGAAGCAAGCCCCTTTAACCTTCACGAGAAGTCAGAGCACGCACAAATCATCAAAACCCGCTTGTTAACCTTCATTGAAGATATTTACCTCGCTTTTAGAGAAAGGGTTTGCCCGGTTTTAGCTAGAACAAGCAAATCCTTCTTAATTTCCAAATGTTTTTTGAACAACTTGGTCGTTGCCTTGAACAAACAAGCACCTCACTCGAACAAACATGCTCCTCAGTAGATCGAACTAGCTCCTCCATTGATCGAATAAGCTCGTCTTTGTGAATAAACAAGCTCCTCTCCACTCTTAAACAAGCTCCTCTCCGTTCCTGACTTGATGCTGATTTGGGCCCCAAACGATAACCAAGCCACCTAGGTGTGAGAAAGATCCCCACAGACGGCGCCAATGTTGATTCCCGGGTTTAGTAAGCTGGTCGAATTGAATCTAATCGGCTTTTATTATCGAGAAGATCGCGCTCTTTATTGATTTGAATAGAAAGATTACAAGCCGACGAGTATGAATATACCCGAGGACCTCCACAAACCTCCGGTCCTAAGTCTACATTTCAGAGCCGGATCGAAGATCCCGTAAATAAACACTACATTCCTATTTATAGAGGAAGTAAACCCACTAGACTAAATTTCGTCCAGCTGCTTGTCAGCTACCTGGTTGCATTAGTATGCTGCTTGTATCACCTGCTTGCATCAGCTGCATGTATCAGCAGCTTGATTGTCGTGCTTCAACAAAATTTCATGCTTTCGTTATATGCGCGATGATTGAAGATGACGCGTTTCATGCCTCAATAATTTGGTTTGATTCGAGGTTCAACTCTTGGTGATTTGTCGAGGGATGCGGCCTTTATCGCGATGACTATGGTTGAGTAATAGCTTGTGTCTCGACTTCGAGTTCTTTAACCGCCCTTCGTAGGTTGGTTAACGCCTTAATGTATTGCGTCGTTGCTTCCTCGACTCCTTTGATTAGAGCGCGGTTGAGGTTCAGAAGCAAGCGTGTCGAACGAGGTACCATCAAGTACGGAGTTAGAGGTGAGGGATTGCAATCGTTCTAAACCAGGGAAGTTCATTAAGACAGAGTTGACTTTGTTCCGTGATAAGAGTGAGAAACTTTATGTGGGGGAGAGCCTGCAAGGTGGCATGTTAAACGCGTTGCGACATCTGCTCGCTTCTTCTAGAGATGTATTTGCATGGCGTGTTGAGGATTTGAAAGGGGTGCCCACTTCTGTCGCGATGCACTCCTTGAACCTTGATAGGGATGCCAAACCGGTGGTACAGAGGAAGAGAAAGATGAACACAGAGCGCGTTGAGGCTGCTGAAGCAGAGGTAACGCGTCTTCTCAAAGCAGGTTTCATCAGAGAAGTTCAATACCCGAAGTGGCTCTCTAATGTGGTATTGGTGAAGAAGTCCAACGTAAAATGGAGAATGTGTGTGGATTTCAAGAACTTGAACACGGCTTGCCCAAAAGATTGTTATCCTTTACCAGCTATTGATGAATTGGTAGACGCAACAGTTGGGCACGCCACACTGAGTTTTCTGGACGCGGATTCTGGTTACAATCAGATCAAGATGGATCCAAAAGATGAGGATAACACAGCGTTCGTCACAAACAGCAGAGTCTATTGTTATACAGTCATGCCATTTGGCCTAAAGAACGCAGGGGCAACCTTTCAAAGAACAATAAATAAAATATTCAAGAGTCAGCTCGGCAAAACTGTATCAGCATATGTGGATGATGTGGTTGTGCGCAGTGTGACAAAAGAGAACCACTTGAGAGACTTAACGGAGGTATTCGATGCATTAAGAAAGAATGGCATGAGCTTGAACCCTGAAAAGTGTGTGTTTGGGGTGGAGGCAGGCAAATTCTTGGGCTTCATGGTTAGCGCGAGAGGCATTGATGTGAACCCCGAAAAGGTTGAGAGCGTGTTGAAAATGATCTCTCCAAGAACCAAAAACGAGATTCAAAAACTCAATGGCGCTGTGAACTACCTTAGCCGGTTTTGTTCAAGATTGGCCGATCGTGCACTCCCTTTTTTCACCGCGTTAAGGAAAAAGGGAGAGTTTGTTTGGACAGAAGAGCTAGAAAACGCGTTTCAAGCCTTGAAAAGCTACCTTTCCAAATTGCCCACGCTATCAGCCCCTACTCGTTATGAGGATCTCCAGCTTTATCTCGCTATTAGTTCGCAAACTCTGAGTGCAGTTTTGACTCGGGAAGGCGTACACCTAGTTTACTTCGTGAGTAGAGTTTTGCAACCCATTGAGCAAAGATACACTCCAGCCGAGAAGATCGTGTTGTCAGTCGTCTTTGCAGCCAGAAGACTTCGCCCCTATTTTCAAGCTCATACCATACAAGTTCTATCAGATTTGCCATTGAGACAAGTATTACATCAACCAGCGTTATCAGGAAGGATGACAAAATGGGTTGTAGAGCTTTCTGAGTTTGACATTACTTATCTCCCGAGGTCTGCCATCAAAGCACAAGTACTCGCTGACTTCATCGTAAAAACAGATTTTGCCGCGTATGAGCCAACATGCAAAGATGAGTGGAAGCTCTTTGTTGACGGGTCGCGCACTGTCCAGGGAGGTGGGGCTGGCGTAGTCTTGGAAGGTCCCTCCTATTTTCAGTTGAGTACGCGTTCACCTTCATGTTCCCAGTCACCAACAATGAAGCGGAATACGAAGCGCTTATCGCGGGGATCGAGATAGCAATGCTCAACGGAGCCAGAAACATCAAAGCTTACACTGATTCTGAGGTTGTGACGAAGCAAGTTGTTGGAGAATATGATTCAAGAACGGGCTCCCTTCTAGTTTATTGCTGAAAGGTAAAGTCTTTGATTGCCTGCCTAGATCACTTTGTTATTGAAGCTATACCACGCGCATCCAATATGAAGGTTGATGCTTTGGCAAGAATTGGAAGCGCGCTTCCTTTAGAAATTGGAGAGCACGTCGTCCTGGAGAGACGTGTGACACGAAGCGTGGTCCCAACCGTGATGGAGATTAACCAGGCTGGGGACTGGATGCTCCCCATCAAACAATATATCTTGCATGGAACCCTCCCAGACAAAGCCACTGAAGCAAGAGCTTTAAAAATGAAAGCATCGCGTTTCTGTACCAGGGGAGAATTGCTATATCAGAAGGGAATCATTGAAGGAGATCTCCTTTGTGTAAGCAAGGAGCGTGGACAGAGAATCGTGAAAGAATCCCACGGCGGAAGCTATGGTGGGCATCCAGGATGGAGATCGTTGGCACGGAACATAACTCGAGCTGGTTTCTTCTAGCCTACCTTACGAGAAGATTGCGTAGAACACGTCAGAAGATGTGACGCTTGTCAGAGGTAGCAGAATGTACAACGCGTTCCCGCTTCCGTGATGAAGCCAAATCATCCTTCTTGTCCCTTCGCGCTTTGGGGTATGGATCTGCTTGGCCCCTTTCATGGACCGTGTTTTTAGTGAAATTACCAACGAGATGATAACTAAGCAATTGTAGGGAAAAAAACAAACTTGACGGTACCAACACTTCATCTAGAAAACACCATTGATAAAAGAGAGGGAGAACTCAATATACTTATGTATTACTTGGGGAGAAGAGACTGATTTACAATGATAAGGGAGCCCTTTATTTATAGGCAAACCCTAGTTCTATCTTTAAGGAAAAAGAATCTTATCTTTTTCCTTATATCTTTAACCTAATATAAAACATGGTAAAAGATATTCTTTTTAATATCTTTTACTATTTACATAATGAATATTAAATAAAAGACATAAATATATTCAACCGACTCTATCTTGATCTTGACGACGCCTTCATACTCGCTCTTTCTCGCACTCGTCGTCGTCTACGCGTAACTCTTCTCGTAGATGATCTCGTAGAGGAGTTCATCTATCTCGTAGATGACCTCATCTATTTCGTAGATGACGTCGGGGACCATGTTGATGGTGTCACGGTGATGAATGACCTTGGGGGCCTCGTTAAAACCTCTTCTTAGGAAAACCTCGTGGGAAAAACCATGAGAAGAGTAAAAAGAATACTATGTGCTTAACTTCGTGATGTCGACGATATTTTTCCTTCATCTCGTTGTGTCGGTAACGTTCTTCTAAGCGTAGCTTCCACGCGTTCCACACTTGTCGTATTTTTAGGCACAAACAATACCCCTAAGGCGTCTTACAGGGCTTAATGTCTAGTAGAGCTGGGAGACGCCTTCTTTCTTCATGGAATATGTCTTCATCAAATTTGGAACGTGTTGAATATTCACTCGAACTAAAATTTCAACTTCGTAATAATGTCTTCATCTTCTTCAATGCGTTGGTACTATAACTTGATGCTTGAAACTCTATTGTTTCATAATCAGTTCCCTGAACTCGTGCTCTACGTTTGAACATGTCTTTTCTTTCTAACTAGAGATATGCGATTTAGATCTTGGGCTTCTTACGCCTTCTTTGGAGAGAATCAACTTCGTGCTTCGTTGACTTTGAAATGTTCGCGGACTGAATCTGAAATCATGGCTAATAAGGACTTCGTAAGTGAAGTCGTTGCTTCACCATAATCCTCAACTTGGTTACTTGGATCATCCTGTCTTCAAGCAAATTTTTAGATGGTGATTTACTTCTTTCTTGTAACATATCTCCTTATTGGACCTTTGCCAATATCATGTTTGGATTTCTTAATGTGGTACTTCGAGAATCTTTCGTTCCTTTTTCTAAGGATATCACTTTTTGGAGAAACTACTACTTCGTCACGGATGAGAGAAACAATCGACTCTTTCAACTTCTTTCTTTCTTTGCTACTGCATACTCAGATCTTTTTCTCTTACGCTTGTTCTCGGCCAATCGTTGCTTTTACTCAGGGAAGTTTCACGAGGACACTTTGTCGCTCGTTCTTAGACTTTGTGGAGGCTCTACTCATCACCCCTAGCTTGGGTGACGTGGAACTTTTTCAGCTTTCACGACTTCTCTCCTTACGCACTTGCTTATCGTGGAGGTACTCATGGGAGGTCACGATGGGTGATGGCGACGCGTTCTATCTCTTCGTGTTTTCGTATTTTCTTTTTCTTTGGTACATACTTTGAGTTTTGGCGTCTCTTCTTATGATGCTACCTCTTAACTTTTGTGTCTACTTTGACATACTTTTTCATAACGTACTCTTTTTTCTCTTTGGCGATTCTACGCGTTCTCACTTTCAACGCGTACGTTATAGCACCTCGGCGTGTTCTTGCTTTCAACGTATCTCTTATAATTACGTCACCCCTTGCGGATGGGTGTTGGCCTCTATTGCCTGGAGTTTTACTAGAAGTTGGAGAGAGAGAGATAGACTTGCTCCAGGTGAAGCTTGTAGAGTAGCAGTGGAGATAGGTGGAGAAGAATAACTAAGTACAAGAAGGTCTTGAGCAACGTACCCAAGGTGAATAGATTGTGCCTGGCAGTTTAGGAAGGTGGAGTCATTCTTTGCTCTAATGACTCAAGGATGCCGTGAACTGTCTTGTTAAGGATCGAGGATGTCTTGGATGGTGGAGATAACTTAGAGGACGCATCGCTTATATGGCGTAGAGAGTAGACCCTTGAGGTTTAGATTGGAGACAAAGTCGTACGCATACTTTCTTGCTCTGATGGCGATTATATCATAGGTCCGACCCCTGGTGGCGTTTTCATGGCGGAACAACTTGATATTCATGCGATGCTTTTAGATTGCTTCGAGTCTTAAGGAGGTGTAACGAGAATGTTCTGGAGAACGCGTCGAGAGACGTCTTTGGAGAACACATTGCACATATGGGAACGCGTTGGCTATGACACCTTGTGTCGATGATAAGCGGTGTTTTACATACCGCAACTATGGATTATTAGCTAGTTTTGTATAGGATTATGTTATTTGTTTCTATGTAATCTGTATCATGGAGCTGTTCGAAAGAAGATTTACATACGAGATTCCAAGAGATGATACAAGCATTGGAAGCATTGAAGCATAAGGAAGAAGCTGCTGAAGACGAAGACGAAGACGAAGACTTGAAGAAATCAGCAATTCTGCCTCAGACAACAAGCCGCACCCGCGGGTCTCAAGCCGCACCCGCGGGTTTCACCTTCAGCCAAGGCTCTCGAAGAAGCTCAAGCCGCGCCCGCGGGTCTCAAGCCGCGCCCGCGGCTCTCACCTTCAGCCAAAGGTTTCGAAGAAGCTTAAGCCGCGGCCGCGGGTCTCAAGCCGCGCCCGCGGCCCTCTGCCATCCAGAAATGTCTGAAGAATCCCAAGCCGCACCCGCGGCTCTCAACCCGCGGGTGCGGTTCCTCGACAGAAGAATCAAATTGAAGTCTTTGCCATTTGAAGTAATTTGTGTTTAATTTTGTAACTTTCCATACGTTTTTTAGACCTTAATTAGGCTGTTACATCAGCTAAGACTATTTAGGTAGTGGATGATCATTCTTGATCAGCTTAACCTTTGTTTTGCTTAAGTTTTTGGAAGAGTTTTCACAAACTTATGAGTTGCTAAAGTTCCTTTGTTTCACTTGGCGTTTGAAGCTTTTGGATTCAACAAGTTGTGAGTTTATCCTTTCCTTTTGTCTAACTCTTTGATTGTCTCAACTCTCTTGTTTGTATTGTCGATGAACTAGATTTACTACTTTAGATTGATCACCTAAGTTAGTTGTGTCTTGTTCATATTGCTAGAGTTTGATACTTCTAGTTGAATTATCATACTTGTTGTGTAGCACAATCTATTTGCATGAACTAGTTGTGATTGTTAATAGAGAAGAGAGTTGAGTACATGTCGAGTATCCGACTAGTTGTCCATGATATTGCATGTATCTATCTATTCCTGAATGCATTGCTACTTTGTTATTGAACTTTGATAGTTTCGAGGTTATAATCGAGTAAGGGTTATTAGGACTAGTTGGACTAATAACTATTCAAGAACAGGAATTAGAACGATCACTTGAGAACTTGACATAGGGGTAAAAAGGATTCTAAGATCAACTTGTTAATCTAATTGTGGATAATCGCTAAGTGAAACATTTCGCTTAATCTTATTATAATCAAGTTGACTTTCGATACTTCGTATCAAAACCACAAAAAAAAAACCCCCTTTGGTTACGTTTATTGATTAGTCATTGTGATAACTTAAGAATTTGATAAACTGATTCTCTTGGGATTCGACCCTTACTTGCGTACTATATTACTTAGTTTGCATGTTAGGATTACTTGACTTGGCACACGACAAATTCGCCTCGTCAAATTTGGCGCCGTTGCCGGGGATAACCACTCTGGAAGACCAAAATTGATAAATTTTTGTCCTAAGACACTCATGTCACTCATTTTGCCTAGGCGCCTCGAAAAGGTTCCCTCCTTGCCAGAAATCAGACAAAAGCAAAAACCGCACCCGCGGCTCCCAACCCGCGCCCGCGGTTTCGCCTCTGTCGCCCACTGATTTCAGTAAGTTCATCGTTGTTGATTTTTCTTACGCCTCGGGGAGGGCTTTTTGCTATTGTGCTGCTGCTGCTGTGTGGTATATTTGTTGTGTGCGGATTTGTGGTGGCATTTGTTTTGCGTATACACTCTGATGGCTGCAGCAGGAACATCCCGAGGCCACAAAAATGATCTGTGGCAACAACAGGTTCAGACCAACTTAGCTTATTTAAGGGCTAAGCAGTGTGTAGCCACGAGATTTTTTCATCCACGTACCCTCGATGATTTGGGTATGTCTGCATGCACTGAAGCCATGCTTGAGCACGCAGGGCTGCAGAGTTTCGTGTACAGGTCAGCTCCTACTCATGCCGAGGCTACCTATCAGTTTCTGGCAAGCCTCAAGTCCAAGAACGTCTCGGAGACCACCTCCATCTCGGCTATCCAGTTCATTTACAATGGACGGTCCTTTACAGTTCAGGCTGAACAGCTGCGCCAAATCTTGGGAATCTCTCAGGTTCCCTCTGCAGATTATGATACTATAGTTGGTGCCAGCCCTACACAGGTCTGGTACACATGGACGGGACAAGTTCGGGATACACATGGTAATGATTATAATGCAAAATTGTCCCATCCATGTCTCCGCCTGACACAGCGGGCTCTCTCTATGGCCTTCTTTGGGCTTTCTGAGGTGAACAAGGTGCCTGCCTACCAGCTGAAGTATCTGTATGCTCTCATGCCGGAATGTCAGGTAATTCCGGATTGGCTCTCACTTTTTGTTCACTCTTGTAAGACAGCCCGCTCAAAACCGAAGGGACAGATTACTTTGGGTGGCATGATCACCCTCATCCTAGAGGCTGTCGTCCCCGACTGGGAGGCGCTTGACTGCGTAGGTAGTCCGGACCCCTCACTGGGTCCCTATTTGCTGGATACCACGTTTCTGCAAACCCGACTTAGGTGGCTCAAGTCAGTTCCAGCAAATGACAACGAGCAGATGTGGGTTTGGCTCGGTCCTCCCGAGATTGCTCTCACCGAGGATTTTGCTTACGGGCCAGCCCATACCTTTAGGCTCAACCCAGCACCCGCTCCCCCTCGTGCAGCTGCTAGACGACGAGCTCGAGGTGGGATCAGCATACAGGAGCCGGTTCCGCAGCTGGATCAGCAGCCAGCTGACCTTGAGGATGATGATGATGACGACTTCCAGGAGCCTGCCCCTCATTTTCAGCCGCAGAGGCAATGGGGCGAAGGCTCGTCTTCTGCAGCTCCTGCTGACATACCTTGGGAGCAGCGCCTTTTCGAGCAGATTGAGTATGTCTACCAGTCGGTTCAGACGGTGAACCAGAATGTTGAGAGGCTGCAGCAGACGGTGAACCACAATTTTGAGAGGCTGCAGCAGTCGGTGGATGACTTACGGCTCGACATGCAGGCTCGTTGGCCCGAATATCCAAACCGGGATGACCCGGATCAGTGAGCTTCTTTCTCTCTTCCTCATTATTTTTCTATGTCTTACACACTGAGGGCATTGTGCACTACAAGTATGGGGGAGGGAAATTAGTTCATTGCTTATCCTAGAGTAGTTTCATTTTCTTGTTATTTCCCTTCGGTTTTTATTTTGTTGTACTTTGCATGGAATTAAAAACAGAAAAAGCCACAAAAATACGAAAAAAGGCAAATGAAAATCCTGGGATGGAAAAATCCATGCAATAAGCAGGTAGTTCGGCTTGCATTAGGCTTGGCAAAAAAGGACTTGAGGGCGGTAAGGAATGGTGAGATTGAAAATGAAATGAGTGGCTAGGTGAAAACCTTTTCGAGGCGCCTAGGCAAAATGAGTGACATGAGTGTCTTAGGACAAAAATTTTTTGCATGATAACCACTCTGGAAGACCAAAATTGATAGATTTCTTTCTCATCATATTGTTTGTATACTAAATGTGTTAGTAATTTGTAGTTTCTTTCTTTTTCATACTTCCTGAGATCTTTGAGTGATTATTGTAAAGAGTAAGTTTCTTTTAGCTTACTCGGGGACGAGCAAGGTCTAAGTATGGGGGAGTTTGATAAGCGGTGTTTTACATACCGCAACTATGGATTATTAGCTAGTTTTGTATAGGATTATGTTATTTGTTTCTATGTAATCTGTATCATGGAGCTGTTCGAAAGAAGATTTACATACGAGATTCCAAGAGATGATACAAGCATTGGAAGCATTGAAGCATAAGGAAGAAGCTGCTGAAGACGAAGACGAAGACGAAGACTTGAAGAAATCAGCAATTCTGCCTCAGACAACAAGCCGCACCCGCGGGTCTCAAGCCGCACCCGCGGGTTTCACCTTCAGCCAAGGCTCTCGAAGAAGCTCAAGCCGCGCCCGCGGGTCTCAAGCCGCGCCCGCGGCTCTCACCTTCAGCCAAAGGTTTCGAAGAAGCTTAAGCCGCGGCCGCGGGTCTCAAGCCGCGCCCGCGGCCCTCTGCCATCCAGAAATGTCTGAAGAATCCCAAGCCGCACCCGCGGCTCTCAACCCGCGGGTGCGGTTCCTCGACAGAAGAATCAAATTGAAGTCTTTGCCATTTGAAGTAATTTGTGTTTAATTTTGTAACTTTCCATACGTTTTTTAGACCTTAATTAGGCTGTTACATCAGCTAAGACTATTTAGGTAGTGGATGATCATTCTTGATCAGCTTAACCTTTGTTTTGCTTAAGTTTTTGGAAGAGTTTTCACAAACTTATGAGTTGCTAAAGTTCCTTTGTTTCACTTGGCGTTTGAAGCTTTTGGATTCAACAAGTTGTGAGTTTATCCTTTCCTTTTGTCTAACTCTTTGATTGTCTCAACTCTCTTGTTTGTATTGTCGATGAACTAGATTTACTACTTTAGATTGATCACCGAAGTTAGTTGTGTCTTGTTCATATTGCTAGAGTTTGATACTTCTAGTTGAATTATCATACTTGTTGTGTAGCACAATCTATTTGCATGAACTAGTTGTGATTGTTAATAGAGAAGAGAGTTGAGTACATGTCGAGTATCCGACTAGTTGTCCATGATATTGCATGTATCTATCTATTCCTGAATGCATTGCTACTTTGTTATTGAACTTTGATAGTTTCGAGGTTATAATCGAGTAAGGGTTATTAGGACTAGTTGGACTAATAACTATTCAAGAACAGGAATTAGAACGATCACTTGAGAACTTGACATAGGGGTAAAAAGGATTCTAAGATCAACTTGTTAATCTAATTGTGGATAATCGCTAAGTGAAACATTTCGCTTAATCTTATTATAATCAAGTTGACTTTCGATACTTCGTATCAAAACCACAAAAAAAAAACCCCCTTTGGTTACGTTTATTGATTAGTCATTGTGATAACTTAAGAATTTGATAAACTGATTCTCTTGGGATTCGACCCTTACTTGCGTACTATATTACTTAGTTTGCATGTTAGGATTACTTGACTTGGCACACGACAAATTCGCCTCGTCAGTCGACTACACAGACTTTTACTTTATACTTTTGGTAGCACTACTTCTCTGTGGCAATGTCTTTCTTAGACTTGTTCGGCGATAACTTCAACCTCGTCGTGCTTGCAGTCGTACTAATGTTTCTCGTGACTAGATCATTCTTGGTTTTCTCGGGAGGGTTCTTTTATATGCTTTTATTTTCTTACGGAGATGAAATTTTATTATATTCGTTGCGATGCTTTTGATCGTGTTCTTCCTCTTCTGGGCGTTTTAGGCGTTCTCTACGCGTAGAATTTGGGTTATCTTGGCCAACTCGTGATTGTCGTTCTTGTTCACATTCTAGCTCTTGGATTTTTTCTGAAATCTTGCTTTTGTTCAAGATTCCTTTGCCTCGTCTTTCCTTGTTGCAAACTCTTCCTTTTATCTTGCGTAACGTTTTTGACTTCACATGATCTTCTTTGGCGATAGTGTATTCGTCTATGGGTTGAACGAGTAACTTTTCTCTTTGGATCGTCTTGACAATACTTCTATCTTTCTTGTTTCCTTGAGTGGTCCTACCCCTTTTGGTAGGTTTGACTTAGGCTCCCTGTAGACTAGGTTAGAGCTACCAAAGACCCTTGGGCTTGCTTTACTTGTTATATCTTGCACTTTGTTTCTTGCGTCGTGTGCGTTATTCTTCGCGTCGGAGACGTCTTCGGAGCTTGCTCTTTTGGTTTTGATGTTTCATGTGCTTTACGCTTGGGTACGCGTACAACTTTTTCTTCTGTTTTACTTTAACTTCTGTGACCCCTTTTGCGTAGCTTGTTTTTGAACGCGTGGGTTTGGTCCTTGGGTTTTGCTTTTTCTACTTTATCTTTAGGGTGTGGTTTTCTACCCCTGGTATGACACTTTGTTCGTAGTGAACGCGTTAGAGAGGTTTACTTACTTGATAGGGTGGTACGGTCATTGCGGCTGCTTTTGTTATTTGTCGGCTTATATGAAGGTTGGGTCTAGCATTTCCTCCGAACCCAGAAGCGAGTGGCGGACATAGGTCAGCGTGTGATTTTTATCAGCTTGTGACGTTAGCCCTTACTTTTAAGGTGGATCCGTTGCCTCACGCTAGCGTTTAGGTCGACATCGAACTCTTTTAATCGACGGGCCTATTCATCGTGTAGCGTCCGATTTCTTGATTATTAGGACTTACGATGCCGGTGGACGCCTCCCTGCCGGTTTAGCGATTTGCCCGTGGATTCATGACTCTCACAGGGGCCGTGGAAGGCGTAAGTACGCGTTCCTGGAGATGGGTTGTGGCGATAGGTTTCCCTTCTTCCCCAGAGGAACATGCCGGTTTCATGAGGTGTCGGGCTTCATTCCCTATGACCATTGCCACACGTCGCTAACAATCATAGGGAGCTTCGACTCAGGGTCGGCGGTTGTTTGTAGCGAAATTATCAACGAGATGATAACCAAGCAATTGTAGGGAAAAGATCAAAGAGAACGGTATAATCTTAACACTAAGAGAACGAGACGAGAGAATAAGGTTGAAACTTGAACTTTCTTGTGGTATTGATATCACGGCATAGTACCCCCCCCCCCTCTACAAAAGGCTGGCGTTAACCTTTATATAGGTTAACCCTAGGATCTTACTAAGGAAATAATATCTTTTCCTTTTCCTTCTGACGATATAATAAATATGGTAAAAGATATTTGTTTCATCTTATCCTTTACCATTTACACGAATATAATATAGAACACAAAAGGTAACTAAGTGGCGGCTGACCTAATTCCAATAGCTTAACGACACGTTCTTCTTTATAACGTCACGTCTACGCCACCTTCCGTTTCATACGTCGCGTCGCCTCTATCCTTCTACGCGTAGCTTACACGCGTTCCATAGTCGTCGTATTTTTAGGCACAAACAATACCCCTAAGGCGTCTTACAGGGCTTATTATTAAGAAGACCTGGGAGACGCCTTCTTTCTTTGTAGAATACGTCTTCAAAATTACTGGAACGCGTTGATGATAACGTCATCAAAATTCTCGACATCGTCGTTAAGCTTCGATCAGGATTTTTCTTCAATTCTTAACACGTGCCGAGGGAGAAGCTTTGTTTCCTGTGCCGGGAACGTCGAACCGCAACGGCTAGTTTTCCCACTGGCTATAATGTCATTGAATACTCCTTGATTCTCGCGACCTTCTCTGGCTATATAATGGGTGAATCTCCAATCTCATTTACTTTTCTGCTCCCATCTGATTTCTCACTATCGTCTTCCTGCTTCCTCTTTACTTTGATCCGAACTTTCTTGCTCATTCTTTCTCTCCGTACCTTCTTCCAAACTTCTTCTTATTACTTCCAGATGGCCTCCTTCTACGTTCCCAAGTTTATCTTGAAGGGCTCCAACTGTAAATCAACAGAGGTGTGTGACGTTGAAAGGTTACGGTCTTTGGCGAATCTTGGTCCTAAGGTGGAGATCGAGATACCTCCTCCCGGGGTATTTGCTGATGCGCACCGGCCGGGATGGATTGTGGTGTACGAGTATCCTTTTCTTACTGGCCATCGCTTTCCTTTCTCGCTGTTGGTCAAGGCGTTCATGCTCGCTTTGGGGGTTGTAGCGGGGCAGCTCCTGCCAAGCGTTTGGAGGATCCTTGGTACTTTAGACGACGTGGTGGAGAAACATGGCGTCGATCTAGCCATCGAGGATATCGCTTATTCTTTCAACGTCCAAACGAAGACGGTGGGAAGAGTAGGCCGAAGGCGCCTAAGATCGCGATCGAGGGGAGTCAGGCCGATCGTCACTGGGCCGAATACTTTTACTTTGTGAAGAAGTCTTCTCTTGGCGAAGACTGTGCTTGGTTGGTTGACTGCTGGAATCCTACAGGTAAACTTTGATTTCTTTGAAACTCACACTATGTGTTCAAGGCCTGGATCTTATTTTTTCTTCCTTTATGTAGTGAATACGGATGCTATTATAGTAAGGCGAGAGACCCAGAAGGTCATCGATAGGCTTCTTGCCATTCCTGAAGCGGATCGGACTTTCCATGGTCATGACGGAGAAGGGCGTCGAATTGCTTTCGTGCTCCCGGCAGGTAACGCGTTCGTTCATCTGAGTTTTACTCGGTTCTTCTTTCTTTTTGCTCATGATTCTTATACGTGTGCTTTTGGTTCTTTCAGTTTCTGCGGACTTATCTCGCGTCCGTGGTGGAGGGCTGTCTGCGTCGGCTTTGGTAGCGTCGCGTAAAAGGAGTCGCGCCGAGGAGATGACGGCTTCAGGGAACACGCTTCAGGCCATCCCTATGATTTCTTTGTTTTCATCCCCGTCTCCTTCGTCTACTCCGGCAAAGAGATTGCGTAAGGGCAAAGAGAAGGTAGTCAAGAAGTTGGACTTTGGCTACGAGTCTGTAAACGACTTTCCGGGGGTGATTTCTCGTGCGGCCGCGTCTGGGAGATCGTTTATCCCTGCCATGAAACAACTTCAAAATCCTCCTTCCCTTGATTACTACTTGTCGAGGGAAACTGAGGACGTGATGGGCGAATCTCTCGCGGCGCAGTGGCAGGTATGTTTCAATTTGAATTGCTTTCTTTTTACTGGAGTTTTTGTTCTCGCTCTCTGTAATATACGTACTTGAACGTCTTCTTTCTATAGGCTCTTCAAGCTTCCTTATGCGCATATGGGCGCTTCTCTGATTTCGTTGATCGAACGAGGTCTATGGAGGCTAAACAATCGGCCGACGAGATAAAGATTAAGGAGCTTATGTCGTTGGTCGAGGCGTCACAGAAGGCGGAGAACGAGGCGAAGGAGAAGGTGGAGGCAGAGTTCAAGCTTCGTGAAGATCTTTCTGGGCAAGTCAAGGATCTTCAAGCCAAGATTGGTGCTTTGGAGATTGAGAAGGCCCAGGTGGAGTTGAGGTTGGCTTCCGACCTCAAGAATGTTGCGGAGTATTGGTCTTGGTTATCTCGCATGGAGGTCATCGAGGAGTATGTTGTTGGTCGTATTCATGGATGGGACCCGGTGAAGGAGCGAAGGGAATTCAACAACGCGTACCTGGAGCGTCCCGAGGGCGTTGAAGTGGGACCTGCGCCGATGAAGCCTCCGGCTGAGCCCCATATTGAAGAAGATGTTGCTCCTTATCTCAACGAGGTTGATCCCAACGACGGCGTCGAGGACGATGAAGGAGACGGCGAGGATGTCGTGGCGGAGGATTCTGAGGAGGAGAAGGATGCTTGTGAATATGAAGACGGCGATCCTTCTTCTAGCGATGAATCTTCTTGATTTACTTTCTTTGAATCTTCTTTTGTACATTTGTACATGTACGTGTACGTGTAGCTTTTTCTCTCTCTTTCTTTTGTAAAAAGAATTTTGCCTTTTTATGATGGGCTATTTATCAAAGCCTCCGATCTCTGTTACTCTCCAAATTCTGACGTAACAGGCTTTCGCTCCTAGCTCTCTTGCGATGGCATGTATCAACGCGTCGTCGGTTTCTTTCTTACGTATCTCTACCCCTTTTGGTAGGTTTGATCTGAGCTTCTTGTAGGCTTAGTTTAAAGCTACCAAAGAAGTCTTGTATACTTTAGCTTGATATACCTTGTTGTTCCCCCTTTTTTTTTTAATCTCGCGAACGCGTAGAACTTTCTTTCGGCTTTCTGATCTTTTTGTATGGTACTTCATGTTCGTGACTTGGGTGCTTGATATGTGCTTATTGGCTTTGATCGAGAGATGTGGTCAATGCGACTTACTTTAGCTTATTTGCCGACTTACATGAGGTTTGGGTCCAGCATTTCCTCTGAACCCAGAAGCGAGTGGCGGACGTAGGTCAGCGTGTGATTTTGATCAGCTTGTGACGTTACCCCTTACTTTAAAGGTGGATCTGTTGCCTCACGCTAGCGTTTAGGTCGACGTCAAACTCTTTTAATCGACGGGCCTATTCATCGTGTATGTCGTCCGTTCTCTTGAGTATTAGGACTTACGATGCTGGTGGACACGTCCCTGCCGGTTTGGCGAATTGTCTGTGGATTCATGACTCTCAAAGGGGCCGTGGAAGGCGTGAATACGCGTTCCTGGAGATGGGTGGTGGCGATAGGTTTCCCTTCTTCCCCAGAGCACCATGCCGGTTTCGTGAGGTACCGGGCTTCAATCCCTATGACCATTGCCACACGTTGCTAATGATCATAGGAAGCTTCGACTCGGGGTCGGCTGTTTGGCTAACGTTGCCTACGCGTAGATGGAGCCTTGAACGCGTAGACTAACGAAATTCGCCCCAGGCGCGGATTTTTGCCGCGGCCTTTTGAGCTTGGGTGTTACATCAGAGACAGAGAGCAAGTACTTTGAAAATAAAACATCTCTTATCATGCTTGAACACATCGGGGAAGGAAAAAAGGTATACTCATATATTGAAAAGATGCATCATGAAGACAAGACTACTACGTAGACGTGGACCCCTTTGTCGCCACGACCCCTTGTTGTTTTGACGCTAAGACAACTATTCTACCTTATTAAAGAAAAACTTTAGGAAAGGGAAAAAAGGATTGTTCCTACTCATGCAAATGAAAGGGAAATAAGGTCGAGAAGGATCTCGGAAGACTCTTGTGCTTTCTTTAAGATTACGGAGGGTGATGCTTTAGGAACATGTTGCTTAGATCGTTTCTTGTTACTTGGATCTTTTGATGCTTGGTATCTTGGTGATGCTTCATCATCGCGTTCGAATCTTCGAACGTGATAAGCTGCTTGCTTCGGGTAGGGCGTACTTGATAGACTTTCGTCGCGTTACTCTCGTCTCCTAGAATTTTGATACTTTTCTTTGCCGTCGTAGACGCGTATCTGCTTGCTGAAGGTCCTCCGATGATGGAATGAATGGTACGAGCGTGGTGAGCTGGAGGTGGAGGTGGAGTGGGAGACTTTCTTTCTTTCTTTATCCCTTCGAGGGCGTTCTTTCCTTCTTTGGAGAGTAAATCTTTCAGGTCTCCTCTCTTTAGCAGCCTCATCACTTCTTTTCTTAAGGTGTAGCATCCATCCGTCGTGTGACCTGTATCATTGTGGAAATCGCAATACCCCTTGCCCGTTCCAGGTCTCCTTCCAGGGTTTTGCTTTCTTGGCCATTGCACATCGCGTAACCCTTCCATTGCGCTCATGACGCGTAGGGCGTCGGTCTTCATGGAAATTCCTCTCTCAACGACGTAGTTGCTTTCTACCTCGCTCACAGTATGTACCGCTTGGGGTTCTCTTTGGAAAGGTTTGTTTCTTTTATCATTGCATCCTCCCTGTTCCTGGTGCCTATCGGTATATCGACGTTGGGGAGAATTCCTTCGCGGAGGGGTCCGCCTACGTGGAGATCTGGCAACCTCTTCATTGTATTGCTTCAAGTCCTCTTCCAATCTTATGGCTTGCATGGCCCTTTCCCTCGTTATTTCGAACGATTCGGTGCACATCTTTGTCAGTTCTTTATACAAGTCGCTATCTTTGGGGAGGGCGCATCTGAACGCGTCGGAGGCGGTAGCTTCCATGCAACTTGGGATTGTGACTTTCTCATCGTTGAAACATTTGAGGAATTCTCTTATGGTTTCGCCTTTGCTCATGCGCATGTTATGGAGGTCTGATGGCTGCTTTGGAAAGAGCTTGCTACTGGCGAATTGTAACCTGAATTGTTTGGAGAGCTCGGCGTAGGACGAGATGCACCCTTGTGGTAGATGAATGAACCATGTCAAGGCGGGGCCTTTCAGCGTTGAGCTAAAGAATTTGCACATCATTGCCTCTTTGAATCGCGGATCAATGGGGCTCGTGGAAAGTTTAGCTTTGTAGAGCAAGATGTGTTCTTCAGGATCACCAGATCCGTCGTAGACTGGAAGATCCGCGACGGTGAATTTCTTGGCGATCTTTTGGATGGATATACTCTTGATGAACCGGCTATCTTCGAACGCGTGTTCTCCTTCCGGCACTATGGATTTAGGGGCTCCTGACATCGACATCATCTCTTTTTTTAAGGCCCCAATTTGTTGTTTCACAATAGTGGCGATGGTATCCGGAGTTAGGGTTTCTTCGGACTTCTTCTTCCGCGCGGAATCCTTGGGTAAGGTGAACCCATGGTGTTCTCTGGGGTGGTAGGCGTCGTCCTCTTCAAGAGCTTCATCCATATCTAAGCGTCGAGCGACGCTCTGGTTGCGGACGTAAGTGTTTTGTCCGGATTGGTTTGCCTTGAGTTCTAGGATGGTGGAGTTTAACCTTTCGTTTTCTTTGGCGAGTTCCGACGCCGTCTTCTCACTTGCTTGCAAGGCTTCGGCTTGGGCCTTCTCGAAGGACTCGATTTGTGCTCGGATGACGGCTACGTTGGTAACTTCTCCGTCTACCCCTTGATTTTCAGCGGGATCGTTATCTGTTGAAGTGTTGGGGGTGACTTCGAGGTTTTTCTCAACGTTCTCATCCCTGGGAGTGAGGGAATCCTTCGCACGTTCTTCGGCCTCTGAATCCCTGTTGTTGTGAGGGCTATTGGTTGGAGACGTCATGGCTTCCTGCAAAAAAGAAGTTCCCTTTATGTGGAAAGACGACACCTTTTTTTTGATCTAGCCCCACGGTGGGCGCCAATTGTTTGTAGCGAAATTATCAACGAGATGATAACTAAGCAATTGTAGGGCAAAGATCAAAGATAACGGTATAATCTTAACACTAAGAGAACGAGACGAGAGAATAAGGTTGAAACTTGAACTTTCTTGTGGTATTGATATCACGGCGTAGTACCCCCCCCCCCCCTCTACAAAAGGCTGACGTTAACCTTTATATAGGTTAACCCTAGGATCTTACTAAGGAAATAATATCTTTTCCTTTTCCTTCTAACGATATAATAAATATGGTAAAAGATATTTGTTTCATCTTATCCTTTACCATTTACACGAATATAATATAGAACAAGGTAACTAAGTGGCGGCTGACCTAATTCCCATAGCTTAACGACACGTTCTTCTTTATAACGTCACGTCGACGCCATCTTCTGTTTCATACGTCGCGTCGCCTCTATCCTTCTACGCGTAGCTTTCACGCGTTCCATAGTCGTCGTATTTTTAGGCACAAACAACGGTTCGGCTAACGTTGTCTATGCGTAGATGAAGCCTTGAACGCGTAGACTAACGAAATTCGCCCCCGGCGCGGATTTTCACCGCGACCTTATTAAGCATGGTGTTGCATCATAGACAGAGAGCAAGTACTTTGAAATAAAACAACTCAGCATGCTTGACACGTCGGAGAGAAAATATGCTTATGCAAATAAATAATCATGATGACTCGACATGACGACATTCTAAAGCTACCCCTAGTCGACGCGACCCCTTGCCGCCTCGACGCTATGATGATGACATGATCACGCAGAAAATAAACTTACTTAGACATGCGTAACTTGATAAATATTCACTTCAACTAGCTAACAACCAATGGAGTTTTTATGGGCCTTCCCAGGACGCGTCAAGTTTCCCAACACTCTTATCCTTAGGAGTTCTTTATTTCGGTGTTGGGATATTCTTTTCTCGACTATCTTACTTGGAACATTCTTGCTTTTGGTGTTTCGATTGTAACTTTTTGTGTTGCTCTTTTTGGTGAATTGATTTTTCTTTGCGAACTTGAGGAGGATTACTTCGATCTTACGCTCTCTTTGATGTGGTCTTTAGCTAACGTCTTGAGACATGATCTTTCTTCTTCTTTCAATTTGATGATATATCTCTTTCTTTTCCTCAAATTAAGATATGAAAGGTTCGGGTTCTATAGAGAACTTACTTGGTTTTGTTGAACTTTGTACTTCTTTAGGCGACTCTTAGTGTCGTGTCCAAGTTTAAGACTTTCTTGATCCGTCACGTTCTTGTATTCCACTTACCTCGTATCTTGAATGGTAGCTTTGAAGATCGTATGATGATGGAGTTCTTGATTTCACGTCTAAAAAAGTTGGAGAAGGATGTCGTTTAGGACCTTGTGTCCATCAGACGCGTTTAGGAGAAGGCATCACGTTGAGGGGTGACGTTGATAACTTGCTTACGCTGTGGCCGACTGACTTCTATTGATCTTTCATATTTGGCATCATCCTTTGGTTTTTATCTTGCAAACTTGAGAGCTTCTCTCGCCTTGTTTCTTTAATGATGACTTGGTATCCTATCCCCCCTTGTGATGATTTTAGGATGGTGTTCAGAGTGAGATTATCACCTAGTAATCCTATCAAAAGTCGTCATCTTGCCCGACGCCGTCATTCTTTGTTGTACTCTTATTTAGCTTGAACAATAACAATTCTGAAAAGCTTATTCAATCAAGTGTGATTTAGATCATAAAGACTTTAAGGAGACAGCTTAACGAAAGGTTCAGGAGGTTATCTCATACTTGACATGCAATTCTTTTACTTCTCAGTCTATGAGCGTATATAAAGGTAGCATGCATCTTTATGCTAATTGAATCTTATTTATCATGCACGTTCAGGTGAGATATGATCATGAAAACTTGGTACTTGAATAAAAATATAGAATAAAGGAGTAGAGAACTTAGCTTATGAGTTGTGATTGGATCGAGATGCATCATCTATCTTTAGCCTTTGTAATTGGCTTCTTGAACGTCGTGTTCCTTAGACATTGTCATGGTCGTACCAAACTTGTGGAGATATTACCCCTTGTCATGGAGATGCGAATAAGGCAACGCGGTGTTTCTTGCCTTTGGAGAGGAGTTCGTTTGACGTTGTCTTTGACGTCTCAGGAACGTGTTATTCATGACGTCTTAGCGCCTTGATTGTCTTCTTGGAGGGTATTATATGATCTTTTTAATCCATATCTGATTTCCTTGATTTCTTAAAAACTTTCTATAGTTCACTCGACGTTTACGAGGGAGATACGGCGTCGGTATCATCATATGCAAGGAAAAACATCACGACGTGCTTAAGTAGATGTATATCAGGCTTAATCAAGGTACAAACTTTATGAATTTTTTACTTAACCATAAAATTCTGATCTTTTTAGATTCTCATGCTATAATCTTGAATCTTAAATACGATTAGGAAAGATTTATTATTTAGATCAAGTCTAACATGCTTTTCTATGGTGAATATGCAAATCTAGATATGGAGATCTCATGATAATGAACTTAAGAACTTTCCTTTAACATGATTTATATGCGACCTAATCTGAATTGACATGGATATAATCAAGTTGAACCTTTTATAACTCAAAGGAAGAAGATTATGGATAGATATTACCGTTTTGGTGAAAGAGAAATCCTCCTTGGAGAGCAAGCAACTTTCTCGATTCTGCAGTCATCTTGTTTATGTCGTAATTCTCTGTAGAAAATTCTAAATTAAATGATTCCAACGTCATTCGACCGATATTGAAGCCTACTTTAATCCCTAAAAATTTCATCGAATTTGGACATCGGACGGGAGATATAAGAGTTTTTCAAAACTATGTCGCAGACAGCTACGTGAACCGGGAATGATTTCGGATTTTGATTTTCTTCTTTGATCTTTGAAAGCTCGTTAGGCTTTGGATTTTTTGTGAAGAATAGATGGTTTCTTTTGATGAAAAGAAGGCACTTTTTTTATCATGCCCCACAGTGGGCGCCAATTGTTTGTAGCGAAATTACCAACGACATGATAACTAAGCAATTGTAGGGCAAAAATCAAACTTGACGGTACCAACACTTCATCTAGAAAACACCATTGATAAAAGAGAGGGAGAACTCGATATACTCGATTATATACGCTCATAGACTGAGAAGTAAAAGAATTGCATGTCAGGTATGAGATAACCTCCTGAACCTTTCGTTAAGCTGTCTCCTTAAAGTCTTTATGATCTAAATCACACTTGATTGAATAAGCTTTTCAGAATTGTTATTGTTCAAGCTAAATAAGAGTACAACAAAGAATGACGGCGTCGGGCAAGATGACGACTTTTGATAGGATTACTAGGTGATAATCTCACTCTGAACACCATCCTAAAATCATCACAAGGGGGGATAGGATACCAAGTCATCATTAAAGAAACAAGGCGAGAGAAGCTCTCAAGTTTGCAAGATAAAAACCAAAGGATGATGCCAAATATGAAAGATCAATAGAAGTCAGTCGGCCACAGCGTAAGCAAGTTATCAACGTCACCCCTCAACGTGATGCCTTCTCCTAAACGCGTCTGATGGACACAAGGTCCTAAACGACATCCTTCTCCAACTTTTTTAGACGTGAAATCAAGAACTCCATCATCATACGATCTTCAAAGCTACCATTCAAGATACGAGGTAAGTGGAATACAAGAACGTGACGGATCAAGAAAGTCTTAAACTTGGACACGACACTAAGAGTCGCCTAAAGAAGTACAAAGTTCAACAAAACCAAGTAAGTTCTCTATAGAACCCGAACCTTTCATATCTTAATTTGAGGAAAAGCAAGAGATATATCATCAAATTGAAAGAAGAAGAAAGATCATGTCTCAAGACGTTAGCTAAAGACCACGTCAAAGAGAGCGTAAGATCGAAGTAATCCTCCTCAAGTTCGCAAAGAAAAAGCAATTCACCAAAAAGAGCAACATAAAAAGTTACAATCGAAACACCAAAAGCAAGAATGTTCCAAGTAAGATAGTCGAGAAAAGAATATCCCAACACCGAAATAAAGAACTCCTAAGGATAAGAGTGTTGGGAAACTTGACGCGTCCTGGGAAGGCCCATAAAAACTCCATTGGTTGTTAGCTAGTTGAAGTGAATATTTATCAAGTTACGCATGTCTAAGTAAGTTTATTTTCTGCATGATCATGTCATCATCATAGCGTCGAGGCGGCAAGGGGTCGCGTCGACTAGGGGTAGCTTTAGAATGTCGTCATGTCGAGTCATCATGATTATTTATTTGCATAAGCATATTTTCTCTCCGACGTGTCAAGCATGCTGAGTTGTTTTATTTCAAAGTACTTGCTCTCTGTCTATGATGCAACACCATGCTTAATAAGGTCGCGGTGAAAATCCGCGCCGGGGGCGAATTTCGTTAGTCTACGCGTTCAAGGCTTCATCTACGCATAGACAACGTTAGCCGAACCGTTGTTTGTGCCTAAAAATACGACGACTATGGAACGCGTGAAAGCTACGCGTAGAAGGATAGAGGCGACGCGACGTATGAAACAGAAGATGGCGTCGACGTGACGTTATAAAGAAGAACGTGTCGTTAAGCTATGGGAATTAGGTCAGCCGCCACTTAGTTACCTTGTTCTATATTATATTCGTGTAAATGGTAAAGGATAAGATGAAACAAATATCTTTTACCATATTTATTATATCGTTAGAAGGAAAAGGAAAAGATATTATTTCCTTAGTAAGATCCTAGGGTTAACCTATATAAAGGTTAACGTCAGCCTTTTGTAGAGGGGGGGGGGGTACTACGCCGTGATATCAATACCACAAGAAAGTTCAAGTTTCAACCTTATTCTCTCGTCTCGTTCTCTTAGTGTTAAGATTATACCGTTATCTTTGATCTTTGCCCTACAATTGCTTAGTTATCATCTCGTTGATAATTTCGCTACAAACAATTGGCGCCCACCGTGGGGCTAGATCAAAAAAAAGGTGTCGTCTTTCCACATAAAGGGAACTTCTTTTTTGCAGGAAGCCATGACGTCTCCAACCAATAGCCCTCACAACAACAGGGATTCAGAGGCCGAAGAACGTGCGAAGGATTCCCTCACTCCCAGGGATGAGAACGTTGAGAAAAACCTCGAAGTCACCCCCAACACTTCAACAGATAACGATCCCGCTGAAAAGCAAGGGGTAGACGGAGAAGTTACCAACGTAGCCGTCATCCGAGCACAAATCGAGTCCTTCGAGAAGGCCCAAGCCGAAGCCTTGCAAGCAAGTGAGAAGACGGCGTCGGAACTCGCCAAAGAAAACGAAAGGTTAAACTCCACCATCCTAGAACTCAAGGCAAACCAATCCGGACAAAACACTTACGTCCGCAACCAGAGCGTCGCTCGACGCTTAGATATGGATGAAGCTCTTGAAGAGGACGACGCCTACCACCCCAGAGAACACCATGGGTTCACCTTACCCAAGGATTCCGCGCGGAAGAAGAAGTCCGAAGAAACCCTAACTCCGGATACCATCGCCACTATTGTGAAACAACAAATTGGGGCCTTAACAAAAGAGATGATGTCGATGTCAGGAGCCCCTAAATCCATAGTGCCGGAAGGAGAACACGCGTTCGAAGATAGCCGGTTCATCAAGAGTATATCCATCCAAAAGATCGCCAAGAAATTCACCGTCGCGGATCTTCCAGTCTACGACGGATCAGGTGATCCTGAAGAACACATCTTGCTCTACAAAGCTAAACTTTCCACGAGCCCCATTGATCCGCGATTCAAAGAGGCAATGATGTGCAAATTCTTTAGCTCAACGCTGAAAGGCCCCGCCTTGACATGGTTCATTCATCTACCACAAGGGTGCATCTCGTCCTACGCCGAGCTCTCCAAACAATTCAGGTTACAATTCGCCAGTAGCAAGCTCTTTCCAAAGCAGCCATCAGACCTCCATAACATGCGCATGAGCAAAGGCGAAACCATAAGAGAATTCCTCAAACGTTTCAACGATGAGAAAGTCACAATCCCAAGTTGCATGGAAGCTACCGCCTCCGACGCGTTCAGACGCGCCCTCCCCAAAGATAGCGACTTGTATAAAGAACTGACAAAGATGTGCACCGAATCGTTCGAAATAACGAGGGAAAGGGCCATGCAAGCCATAAGATTGGAAGAGGACTTGAAGCAATACAATGAAGAGGTTGCCAGATCTCCACGTATATAATCGAGTAAGGGTTTTAGACTCTTGGACGACAAAGGTATACCCTCATCAAAGACGTGGAATATCGCTAGGCTCAAAAAATACTTCATGGGCTAAACCCTCATAAAAAAAACTGATAATGTAAATAGGAAGAGCGCGCCTCTAGGAAGACTTGTTAGATAGCGCCACCCTTTGTAAATATTCTCATAGCGCGCAGGATATAAATAAAGCTCAATCGAAGACTCCTTCAGAAAAAAGGCATCTATTTTGAAGAACGTGTCGGGACTACTGCGTCACTAATCAAATTGCAACTCGATGTGCTCAATGACTAAGAGTGATGTGGAACTTCTAAGCAGGGCTTAGGGCTGCCATCACTCGAGTATGAGCGCGTTTAAGAACTACAAAGACAATAAAATGATGTGGATACTCTCAAGTGACGACTTGAGACTGCCATCATCAAACTACACGCTATAGAAAAACCAAACACACAGCATAAAAGGTAAAATTAATCATTACATATTTTGCACTTGACAACCCAAGCTCGCGATTGGGTTGCCAAGTACACATTGTCTTGTTTCCAAAATGCCAGCAGTTCCAAAACATGTTCATTCAAAGATATCGAAAATGATAAAAAGCCAGAGCGGACGAAACACAGTTCTTCTACGCGTTCTGACGAGGTGAATTTGTCGTGTGCCAAGTCAAGTAATCCTAACATGCAAACTAAGTAATATAGTGCGCAAGTAAGGGTCGAATCCCAAGAGAATCAGTTTATCAAATTCTTAAGTTATCACAATGACTAACCAATAAACGTAACCAAAGGGGGGTTTTTGTGGTTTTGATACGAAGTATCGAATGTCAACTTGGTTATAACAAGATTAAGCGAAGTGTTCCACTTAGCGACTATCCACAATTAGATTAACAAGTTGATCTTAAAATCCTTTTTATCCCTATGTCAAGTTCTCAAGTGATCGTTCTAATTCCTGTTCTTGAATAGTTATTAGTCCAACTAGTCCTAATAACCCTTACTCGATTATAACCTCGAAACTATCAAAGTTCAATAACAAAGTAGCAATGCATTCAGGAATAGATAGATACATGCAATATCATGGACAACTAGTCGGATACTCAACATGTACTCAACTCTCTTCTCTAATAACAATCACAACTAGTTCATGCAAATAGATTGTGCTACACAACAAGTATGATAATTCAACTAGAAGTATCAAACTCTAGCAATATGAACAAGACACAACTAACTTAGGTGATCAATCTAAAGTAGTAAATCTAGTTCATCGACAATACAAACAAGAGAGTTGAGACAATCAAAGAGTAGACAAAAGGAAAGGATAAACTCACAACTTGTTGAATCCAAAAGCTTCAAACGCCAAGTGAAACAAAGAACCTTAGCAACTCATAAGTTTGTGAAATACTCTCCAAAAACTTAAGCAAAACAAAGACTAGATGATCAAGGATGATCATCCACTACCTATATAGTATCAACTAATGTAACAGCCGAATTAAGGTACTAAAAAACGTATGGAAAGTTACAAAATTAAACACAAATTACTTCAAATGGCAAAGACATTAATTTGATTCTTCTGTCGAGGAACCGCACCCGCGGGTTGAGAGCCGCGGGCGCGGTTTTGGGTTTCTTCAGATTCTCAGGATGGCCGAGGGCCGCGGGCGCGGTTTGGGACCCGCGGGCGCGGCTTGAGCTTTCTCGAAAGTCTTGGCTGAAGGTGAAGGCCGCGGGAGCGGCTTGAGACCCGCGGGCGTGGCTTGAGCTTTCACGAAAGCCTTGGCTGAAGGTGAAACCCGCGGGTGCGGCTTGAGACCCGCGGGTGCGGCTTTGTTGTCTGAGGCAGAACCTGCTGATTTCTTGAAGTCTTCGTCTTCGTCTTCAGCAGCTTCTTCCTTATGCTTCAATGCTTCCAATGCTTGTATCATCTCTTGGAATCTCGTATGTAAATCTTCTCTCGAACAGCTCCATGATACAGATTACATAGAAACAAATAACATAATCCTATACAAAACTAGCTAATAATCCATAGTTGCGGTATGTAAAACACCGCTTATCACGTTCTCCCCTTTTCCTTCTTGGTCCTTGGAGGGAGGGTCGGGTTCTCCACAGGGATCATCATAGTTGGGCTCCGAGTACGAAATGGAAGAATGAAGATCCTTGAACTTCGCCACAGCTTGTCTAAACCCGATGTGCATGCCATACTCATAAGAGCCTATTTGAGCGTCCATAATCATCTCATTAAATCGCGGACTCTTAATGAATTCCTCCACCGTTGTGGCTTGCGCAATCTTCTTTATATCTTCACAAGCTTCTTCATATGCGCTGCTTTGCAAATACTCATCAACGCCCTTCTGCTTGAGAACCAGACGCTCATTCTTGTGAACCTCGACGGTTGTGTTCAGCTCCATCTCCTTCTTGTTCCTCAGCTTCTTCTCCGCATCGAAGTCCGCCTTGTACTCCTTCGCATCCTGTTCGAACTTCTTCGACGCGTTCACGGCAGCCTCGTACTTCTTCTTCCAATCCTCATCCTTAGAAGTTTCCCCACATTCCAGATGATTTATCGCCATATTCTCCATCCTTGTGGTGTAGTCAGAGATCTCCAAATTGATGAGGAGGGCCTGCGGAGGGATAGATGAGATAAAAGGATTATAAGCAATCTGAGTCTTTTGGACGAAAAGGAAAAGAAGGAGATCGAAATAGGAGGCTTACCATAGTTTGGAGGCGAAGAACCTCAATGTTCAGTGCATTGCCAGAAAGCTCACGCAAATACTGCCTTTCAGGCTCAAACAGATTGGCGTCCGCGATTTTTTAAAGTGTCGTCTTGACATCCCCTGAAGGGCAGCAACGCGTTCCGAAATGTTCGGCACTCGTAGAAGGAATGGATTTGAGCCGCAACACCTCTCGAAAACCTCTGGACGTCTTAGCGTGTTTCAGGGATATCTCCTCTTCCTTGTCTTGAGCGCGTTTGGTCCTAGACTCATGCCTCGCAGCAGTATCTTTCCTTGGTTTGGCAGTAGACTCCTTGATATCCTTGCTCCCGGCATCAGGCTTTGTTGCTCCTCCTTTCTCTTGTTGTTGCGCCGTGTCTTTGATTCCCTCGGCTATCAGTCGACTGAGCAGCTGCTTCCCTCTTTCTTTTCGATGCAGCGCGTACTCCAGCAGGATTCATCATTCCTAACAAAAAAGAGAACGTTCAGAACAACAAAAGGAGCTTCAAATTCAATTATAAGTGCGTTATAAAACTAAATCCCTACTCCTTTGTCCAACAGCAAGAATCAAAGGCAGAGATAATCGAACGCGTTCAAGATTCAGTTGATTGATCACAATTTTGTGATCAAAAGGATAGCCAATAACACGCTTGAAGCCCTCTTTGAGTTTGGCCATCTCGGATGCATCTGTTTTGGGGCGTGTGAACACTCCTGGGTGCAATTGGCAGTTAAAGGCGGCATGGTCTGAGGATCTAACCAAGAACCACTTGTTATTCCACCTTCCTAGGTTAGAGGGCTTAGTCATCACGTTCTGAGAAGGAAAACTGAGGTGGTAGAACAATTTATCTTTAGGCTTCAAAAGGGACACCGCTAACAAGTGCTTCGCGCTAGGAGGTATCCCCAACTCCTCACACCGAAGCGCGTATCCAGCAATGTATCGCCATACGTTTGGGAAAATCTGAGCAGGACTTAATGAAGAATCCTAAAAAATCTCTGACGAAATCGGGCAATGGAAGCCTAAACCCTGCATCAATGCTCTGAGTGTACACAACCAGACAATTCTCGTATCAGTCTAAAGAACCTCCATCATCCACAAGAAAGCAGAATTCAATACCCGGAGGCCAAGCTATTGGACGTACATACTTCCTTATAGTTTCCTCTGTCTCAATGGTCAAAAAGCCATCATTATTGGCGTTCTCCTCAAAGGGGACAACGCGTTCTTCTATGATTTTGGGAAAGTACACGCTCACCCACTCATCTAAGATTTCAACCTCACTTGAAGAATTTGAAGAATTAGAGGACGAGGAAGTCTCTTCACCGCGTTTAGAAACATCACCCCCGTCCCCAGATCTCTCCTCCTCACCGCTTGCATTCCCTCCTTCGCTATCCACATCCATCGCGCACTCCTCTGGATTTTCAGAAATGGTCCGCTCGGGGTCCTCCTCATGCATCCCTTCTCTTAGAGAAGCATTCTCCATCTCGCGAGCGACTTCGCTCCCACTACCTCCCTCACCACCAGAAGTCATCACGACCGACGAATCTCTGCTCAACAAAAAGAAAGAGAGAGCCATCTAAATTTTGAGATCTACCCCAAGCACTGTTTCAACTCTCAAACATTCTGACTCACAACACAAGGAAAAGGAGAAAAGGCAACCCAGAAAAAGAAATCTCGTCTAAAAAACCGCAAACCTCAGAAGATGAACCGTCAAAACTCCCCATCTCATACCAAAGACCAATCCGTCCAAAATTGCCCAGTTTCCGAATCAGAAAACGGTGTTCAAACTCAACCACATCCAGAGATCCATCAGTTTCTCACAGATCATTCCAAAATCAAAAGAGAGAGAAAATGAAAACCGACGAATGCATGCAGAAAAAAAACGAAGAGTAAACAGGAAAGCGAAACTTACTTGGAAATTTGAAACGAGAAGACGGAGATGTGCAGTGGAATTGAGGCTGGCACGAACTAATCAGAGCCAAGAACTTCTAGAAACTTCACGAGAAGCCGCTAAATCGTCGCCAAAGAACAGGAGAAGAAGATGAAAAGTTTATGAGAGGGAGAAAAATGAGGAACCCCACCCAGCCTAGGCCTTATATACTCGCAAAAAGTGCCACCTTTTGGGCCGGCCCAAAACGGCCCATTTAGAACGACCTCCCAGCGAATATTTACAAGTGTTGGAAACGCGCTTCACTTTAAGGTGTTCAACGCACTCATCGTTCACGAGAAATCTTTTGGACCACGTTCATTATTTGCTTCTTGCCGTCTCCTCCTAGACAACGCCTATGAGAAGACGGAGGGCTGTGATGGAACCAAATGATCGCGCTCCCAAAATATCTCGCTAACATCACAATCTAGCGCGTTGGCGACTATCAAAATCTATGTCCGTACACCTCAATAGCGCGCTCCACTCCATGCATCAGCTGCCTGTATGAGCAAATTCACCTCATGCTTAGTGACACTTGTCGAAATTACTTAATGAGCACAACATGGAAGCAGCTCAACTACTATAAATAGGGGTCTTGACCCCCTTCAAAAGGGTTGGAAATTTTAGAAGAGAAAATTATTTGATCTGTTGTTAATCTTTGTGTAGAGTGTTTTTAGAGTGATAGAAGGGTAAATCATCAACTTTTGGTTACTTAGTAATCTCATAACAACGCGTTCTTTCAATCTCCTTAATCTCCTCATATCTCAATCTTTATAGCACAATAATACACAGATTCAACAAGCGTCTCTTACACGAGGAAATTAAAAAGAAAAATTTTCGAACCTCATAAGAGTGCGTATGTTGGGAATTATTTTCAAAACGAGCCCATATCGGGATTATTTTCTAAAAAAATACCTATTTCAGAAAAAAAAAAAATATTCGATGAAAAAACAACATTAAATTACACACGGAAATCTATAATAAAGGAAATGATTTGGAAATGAAGTTATAGAGTTGGCAAATTCGCACCTGTCATCTAACAACTTGCCCATCTACACGTAAATTCAGAAGGCGAGTATACCACTCATATCACTCTCTTTATAACTTACAATCAACCCCCAAAAAAAGAGACAAAAGAAAGAAGCAATAGCAATGAAGTCGTCTTCTTCACTGGCTCTCTCCCTGAAAACCCGGCTCCAAATCAAACTCCTATCCATCATAGTGGACCTCGCTCGGCGCCCCAACAACACCGTGAACCGGCGTCTCTACAACTTCCTGGACCGCAAAGTCCCCGCCGACCCCACCCCCCGCAACTCCGTCTCCACCCATGACGTGACCGTCGACGCCTCCCGCGACCTCTGGTTCCGCCTCTTCATCCCCACAACAACCGCCTCTTCCTCCTCCCCCCTCCCAATCATCGTCTTCTTCCACGGCGGGGGCTTCGCCTTCCTCAGCGCCGGCTCATTCGCCTACGACGCCGTCGGTCGCCGCTTCGCCCGCAAGTTCAAATCCCTCGTCGTCTCCGTCAACTACCGCCTCTCCCCGGAGCACAAATTCCCCGCCCAGTACGACGACGCATTCGACGTCCTTTCCTTCCTCAACGACCCAATCCGCCGGAGATCCATCCCCTTCTGGCCGGAAAACGCTGACGTCGCCCAATGCTTCCTCGCCGGAGACTCCGCCGGCGGCAACATAGCGCACCACACCGCCGTCCGCGTCTCCGAGGAGCCGCTCTCCGATCTCAGGATCATCGGGTCTGTCATCATTCAGCCGTTTTTCGGTGGGGAGGAGAGGACGGAGTCGGAGATTAGGTTAGAGGGTGCGCCGGTAGTCAACCTTGCCCGTACGGAGTGGATGTGGAAGGCGTTTTATCCCGATGGGCTTGGGCCTGATCATTGGGCTAGTAATGTTACTGGGCCCAATAAGAAGGATATTTCGGGTTTGGATCTGCCCGCTACCATGGTGGTCGTGGGTGGGTTTGACCCGTTGCAGGACTGGCAAAGGAAGTACTTTTGTTGGTTGAGGGAGAATGGCAAGAAGGTGAAGCTTGTAGAGTATCCTAATGCTTGTCACGCTTTTTATGTGTTTCCTGATGTCGTTGAATCTGCCGCCTTGATTCATGAGATCAACGATTTCATGGCCAACCGTTGCTCTTATCTTTGAAAACTAACTACACCTATATGTACTCTATTATTGGAGGACTACTCATCAAATCAATCTATATTTCACTTCTGAATCAAATTGTGATGGTCTGGCAACTCTGAAGGTAAATCTATCTTTGTGGAGCAGGTTTTAGTTTCTAAGACAACAACGATCCTAAAAGGGGTTAAAGCTGTCATTCGCCTTAATATTAAGCGCATCATTATTGAGACTAATAATGCTACTATTATTCATTATCTTCGCACTAACAAATCTCCGCCGTGGGAAGTAAGGACCTTCATCCATGATATTACCTCTCCTTGCAGGTTTTTTTTTTAATTTCGATTTTTTTTCATATTAGCAGGAACTCTAATAGAGTTGCAGATTTTCTTGCATCTAGAGACATAAATATGAGGAAATACGTGAAGTCATCGTCCGATGGAACTAGGGATGCACAAAAAAGACCCGGACCGGAAAATTTCGGGTGGGTTCAAGACCGGACCGGATCCGGTCCGGTCTCCGGTCCACATATTTCAGAAATTCAGGGTTCCGGTCCGGTCCAGGACCGGAAACCCGGATAATTTATTGTTAAAGAATTTGGAAAATTTTATATTTTTATATAGAAAAAACACGGTCCGGTCCGGACCAGTTGTGCATCCCTAGATGGAACGATCAGATCAGAAGAGAAGATACAGTAGCTCTTCAACAATTCATTTTAATGTCGACTGTCGGAAGACACTGTACGAAGGAATTTTTCAAGATCTTTCGCGAAAATGATTTAGACTTGAGTTGTCTAGTAATAATGTTTTTATTTGCTCCTAAAAAAAACATCTAATCGTTGATCCAAACTTGGATTTTGTATAGATAGATAGTATATTAAATGAAAATGTGCACTTGTAGGTGGCAAATCACGTACTCCCTTTGTCCCTATTTGTTTGTCCACTTTCTTTTTCGGGTGTCCTCTTTTGTTTGTCCACTATTCTATTTATGTCACTTTATTCTACCCATTTTATCCCTACTATCAACCTATAATTACCACATTTTCACTTTTTCTCTCTCTCAAATTTCAATCTTATCTACTCTTTCTCTCTATCTCTCTCCTCCAACCATTCACTTTATATTTTTCTCTATCCTATAATCATTATATTCCTACAATTTCTTAATTCCCGCGAAAATCGTACTTGTGGACAAACAAAAAGGGACGGAGGGAGTACAACTCACGGACTCACACTTGATATGGACACAAAGTCTCCCTACGTACCAACATTAATGTGCATATAAGTGCTTGTGCTAGCATTTAATAATAAATTCGCACTATTAGTTGTATTTTTATTATACACATGAATTTTTATTTTTATTTTATGCTTTGTACTTTCTAGTTTCTACATGATACATCATACATGAATTTTTATTTTTATTTTATGCTTTGTACTTTCTAGTTTCTACATGATACATCATACATCATACATCATACATCATACATGATGAAAAATGCAGGATTTTAATGTATCCCAATATGTAACAAAGGACACTGTTGTATACTCGTGGGAAATATCATTAATAAAATAAAAAAATAAAGTAATAGGTAGTATTACTACCTACTCCCTCCGTCCCCCGTCCCCAAAAGTTCTTTCCATCCTTAATTTTAACACTATTTACGTTTTAAGAGAATCTTCGTCATATCTTCTAATATATAGGAAAAAATATAGTAATATGGGGTCTTGTTTGATTCGTCTCATCAAGAGCTTTAACAATATCAAAATTTTATAATTTTTATTAATGTGTATTTAAAGATATTAACGTTACAAAACGTGTCTCGGCGAATGTGTCGGAAAGAGATTGGAAGAACATTAAGGGACAGATGGAGTATTACTTTATTTTTTTACATGATACATGATGAAAAAAATAAAGTATACCGTAGTAAGTAGTAACTTGTGGTTGTTATCATCCAACGTTCACCTACCTTGCTTGACAATTAAGTGGTTAGACCTAGCAGAGACTGCTTAATATAATATTTAATAAAGATTAGTAGGTTAATTAGGTTAGTCCTGTACTCTTCGATCATGTAACTAAAGATCTAAATCAATCAAGGAAACCTTATACATTGGAAATTTTAGACAATGGCTATATGCATGCGAATCGAGACCTATATGCACGTGATTCCGTGCGCGCATCTTATGCGCACCACTCTGTGCGCTGGTGTTATGCGCACTTAGGTATTACGGGTACTTTTCGTAAATTTTCAGAATATATATGTAACAACTGGTGCGCGGAATGACTGCGCACAGGTTGAACATATGTGCGCCTAGATTCTGCGCACAGGTTAAAGAAGTAGCCGTTGAAATTTTTGAAATTTGCTTACTTTGTGCGCATTAGGTCAGCGCACAAGGTTGTGTTATTTTCAATATTTGATTATGTTTGAAAAACTTATATATTTTAGTATTATTAGGCATATAAAGTGCGTATAAGGTCTCCCCGTCACAAAAAGTGGCTCGAAAATACACAAAAACGCTAAAAGGCCTTAATGGGCCTTAAGGCCTTTTAAGGTCCAATAAGGCGGAACGATGCCCAAACGACGTCGGAATGCAATGAAACTTGTTTTCTATTAATATTATAGCTATTTAACCTTGTCGGTAACTCAAGTCGAAATCTCGTACTCTTCAAGTAACACCTCCTTTGTAAACCTTTACTAGTCTTTCAATCTTCGAAATAGTTGAAATAGTTGCGATATGAAGGGTCTAGCACATCGATGTTCATTATGTTGGAAAAACTTATACAAATTAGTGTTATTAGGCATATAAAGTGCGTATAAGGTCACCCCGTCACAAAAAGTGGCTCGGAAATACGCAAAAACGCTAAAAGGCCTTAAGGCCTTTTAAGGTCCAACAAGGTGGAACGATGCCCAAAGGACGTCGGAATGCAATGAAACTTGTTTGCAATGCATATTATAGCTATTTAACCTTGTCGGTAACTTCAAGTCGAAATCTCGTACTCTTCAAGTAACACCTCCTTTGTAAACCTTTACTAGTCTTTCAATCTTCGAAATAGTTGAAATAGTTGCGATATGAAGGGTCTAGCACATCGATGTTGATTATGTTTCAAAAACTTATACATTTTAGTGTTATTAGGCATATAAAATGCGTATAAGGTCTCCCCGTCACAAAAAAAGTGGCTCGGAAATACGCAAAAACGCTAAAAGGCCTTAATGGGCCTTAAGGCCTTTTAAGGTCCAATAAGGTGGAACGATGCCCAAAGGACGTCGGAATGCAATGAAACTTGTTTTCAATGCATATTATAGCTATATAACCTTGTCGGTAACTTCAAGTCGAAATCTCGTACTCTTCAAGTAACAGGGGAGAATGATGCGGGAGCATCTGAGCTATCATCAAGGACGCCCCGTCCTAAATCTAAAGATGTGCTAACCACTGGAGCTAGGGCTAAAGATCGCTATGCGCCATCATTGAAGTCATTGATAGTAGCCCGAGCTCGTATTGTAGCCATTCAAGCTCGTAGAGATCCGGTTCGAGTCAAGATGAGAAGTCAAGTACTGAAGATAAATTATACTAGACTTCAAGACGAAACTCTAGGCTTTGGAATCGCTCAATTCCGACCTCGGACGAGAGAGAGCGAGCTGTTTCAAAAAGAGTTGTCGGCGACATGTCTACAACCGCGCTCGCGGCTCCATAACCGCACCCGCGGCTCATTCGCCAACCGCGCCCGCGGCTCCATAACCGCACTCGCGGCTCATTCGCCAACCGCGCCCGCGGCTCCATAACCGCACCCGCGGCTCATTCGCCAATCCGTGCCCGCGGCTCCATAACCGCGCCCGCGGCCAGGAGACTCAGCAAGTTCTTCAACTTCGCCGAGGCTTCCTTTTGAAACATTATTTTCGGATGTTTAATTGTTTTTCGGGATTATTATTTTAGGATATACTTTTTATTGTTTATTTCTTTAGTTGGCACCCTTATGAACCCTATATAAGGCTGCCTTAGTTGTTGTTTTACCGGCCCCCCAGACTTTGATATTGAATACAGCGTTTATCGTTTTTCCTCCCAAAAGAGAGAGCTTTTGTGAGAAGAGTGCCCCGTGTGCATTGTCGTTCAGTTGGCCCTAGTTGTGCTTGTGTGTGTCAATCTCCTCCATAAGGTTGGTGCTATCGGGACTCCATAGAGCAACCTCCAGGTGCCTTGACCCACCAAAGTCATTGTGTTTGGTTGTAATCATCCGTTGGGGTTTCTTCATCATTCGGTATGGTTCTTGTTCTTAAGTTCAAGGGTTTTATCGTTGTTTTATTTGGTTCCAATTGGCCTATCATTCGAATTATCCTTCTTTCATCTCATTCTAATTCCGCCTTTCTTCTCTGTTCGAGTTCCTATTCGAATTTGGTGTCTAGGTCGGCAACTGCGGCTTATCCCCGCATCAAATTGGTATCAGAGCTGTGTTGACACCATTCGTCTTCACAAGAACATCAAGAGACCCCCTATCCAGAAAATCACAAAAAGAGTCAGCTTTTATTTTCTTGTTTGTCAGTTTCTTTCAGAAATTGATTTTGAGTCTTCCATTGCTTTGATATTTCTTGTTGAGTCATTACAGGTTGTGTGCAAGAAGCTTGGATCGATTAGTGTTGGTGGAGATCGAAAGATTGGAGTTTGGAGCACCCTTGTTCCCAAAATCCATTCAGCCCTTCATCCATCTCAAAATCCATCCATCCCTACCAAAACGCAGCCATCAGAAACCCAAAAGAATTGCTGGAATTTCTTTCCTTGAAGCCCAAACAAGATCTTCAAAGAAGGAAATCTTATCTTTCTACAAGGGAAATCAAGTTAGTTGTTATTTTTATTTATTTTCAATTTTGCTGAGATTAATATCTCACATCAAGTCTGTAATTTCGTTTTGTTTAGTTGAGACAAAAAAAAATCAAAAAAAAAAATCAAAAAAAAATATACAAAAAAAAATATACAAAAAAAAAGAATCGAAAAGTCTCAAAGTTAGTAGTTTATTTTACGTTTTGTTGAGTCAAAGTCTAGTTTGATATTGTTTAAGTCGGATCTCAAGAACTCAAAGGAAATCGGGTTGAACAAACCCGAACGGAAGCGAGAAACCACCAGGCCGCGACAGAAACCGCGCCCGCGGCCCAGTAGCCGCACCCGCGGTTCAAGCCGCGCCCGCGGGCCAGTAGCCGCACCCGCGGTTCAAGCCGCACCCGCGGAATTCAGGCCGCGCCCGCGGCTCCGCCTCAGAAGCCATTGTTCGAAATCCGCGCCCGCGGACTTCAGACCGCGCCCACGGAACCGTCACTGTTTGTCTTTCCATTCCTTTCAGATACGAGCCTCAATTGTTACCTAACCCTCCCGACTCCATCTTCGATCCTTCAATCGACATCAGTCGGAACAAGTTAAGGTACGCTTCCTTTTGGCTCTTCTTGAAATTCGAAGCTTAACTTATATCTCTGTTTTGCATTCTCATTCTTGCAAAACACCTTCGAGTCTTATTTTCTTTCTTTCATTGAGTCAGTCTCTTGTTTGAGTCAGAACCTTGAAGTTGAAACCCCGTCCCTACACTAGCCATCTCCATCCCTACCATCACTCATATTAGTGCTAGGAGCTTGTTAGTTTCAATCTATTGGGTTATTGGTACATACAAGGCAATTCATCAAGAAAAGCTGGTTGCAACGACAATTGAGAGAGAGTGCAGAGGAAAACATACGAGAGTAAACACTAGCGAGTTGTTTTCATTTACACTCACTTAACATTGTTCTGTGTTAGTCTTTTCTTTGATAATGGACAAGTTAGTTTCTCCCAAAAGGAGACCTCCAAGAGGATATCAGCAGGAGTACATAGAGAGAGAAGATTGGCAACCATACAAAGATGTCCAAAGAAGAAGAGGACGTGAGCTAGAGCAAATTGGTCTTGCCAAGATCAAGCTGAACATTCCAAGATTTGAAGGTTGGGACGTGGATGAGTATATGGAATGGGAAGCCAAGGTTGAGCAGATTTGGAGTTGTCATAACTTCATGGAATTCCAAAAGGTAAGATTTGTTGTTCGTGAATTTACCGGCAATGCACTGAAATGGTGGAATAATCTTGAGGAAGAAAGGAGAAGAGCACTTGATCCATTTGTGAACACTTGGAGGCAAATGAAGACCTTAATGAGAGCTCGCTTTGTGCCTCCATATTTCGCGCGTAAGCTCAGGCAAAGGTTGGATAATTTGAGGCAAGGAACCATGCAGCAGAGGAGACATACAATGCAATGAAGGCTGCTATGGTTCGAGCTAATGTGCATGAAAATGAGGAGACTACTATGAATAGGTATCTTCATATACTAAACTCGTATTTAGCTAACAAAGTATATTTGTATAGCTACTCCTCCATTGAAGAATTGTTGCACTTGACCATCAAGATTGAGAGGAGAACAAAGGCCAAGAAGCAAAAAGAAATAGAGAAGGCTACAGAAGACTGGCAAGCGCGAGTGCAAGCGGTAGTGAAAAACAGCTTTGCTAATGTAGAAGCCGAGCTTGAGCGTTGGAGTTGTCAAGTCAAAGAGGCTGCCAAGAAGAAGGAAAAGGATAAGAAGCCAGAAAGGAACCTAAGGCTTGCCTCTCCATCACAAGAAGTTAACCCAGGGAGCACTTCTAATCTTTCTACTAAAATTGAAGATGTTTTGTGCTTAAACTGTCAAAGTAGAAATCATATGATTAATGATTGCCTTGATATGCTTAAACACCTAGAACAAATTGAGATTGAATATGAAAAAGGTGATAGTATTGATGATGTTGTTTGTGTTGATGATCTTAAAACTGATTTAGATAATGAAGTTGAAATTGAGTATGAGCATGTTGATTCAATTGATAGGAAAGATTTTCATGTACAAACTGCTTATTGTGATGAAATTATAGGAGAAACTCATTGTCTAGGTAAAGTTGAGGATTACAACATGATTATTGATGAAGGTAGTTGTGGTAATATTGCTAGCATGGGATTGAATACTAAATTGCAAATTGCTTCATTATGCTACTCTAGTCCTTTAAAACTGCATTGGATTAATGATTGTGTTGATTGGAATTTGAACAAGCATGCTAAGGAAGCCATGACATTAGAACATTATGATGATACTGTTTCATGTGATGTTGTGCCTATGCAAGTTTGTCAAGTTTTATTAGATTATCCATGGCAGTATGATAAGAGAGTTGCTCATGATGGTTTTGCTAGTTGTTATTCGTTTACATTTCCTAGAAAAGATGTTGTTCTTCCACCTATGGTTCTTTTGCAGGTCACTGATAAGTATGACAAAAGGAAGGACAAGGGCAAAAGAGCTAAAGGGATGAAGGGAAGCAATGCACTCCAGCAGCAATCCATCGTTTCCTCAAGGTGGAGCTATGCACTTGAGACATTCAAGAGGAAGTTGTGCATCAAAGAGGATGACGCCTATGAAGATCGTTCAATCATTCATGTCAAATATGATTCGAGGTCGAATCCTTTTCAAGAAGGGGAGAATGATGCGGGAGCATCTGAGCTATCATCAAGGACGCCCCGTCCTAAATCTAAAGATGTGCTAACCACTGGAGCTAGGGCTAAAGATCGCTATGCGCCATCATTGAAGTCATTGATAGTAGCCCGAGCTCGTATTGTAGCCATTCAAGCTCGTAGAGATCCGGTTCGAGTCAAGATGAGAAGTCAAGTACTGAAGATAAATTATACTAGACTTCAAGACGAAACTCTAGGCTTTGGAATCGCTCAATTCCGACCTCGGACGAGAGAGAGCGAGCTGTTTCAAAAAGAGCTGTCGGCGACATGTCTACAACCGCTCCCGCGGCTCCATAACCGCACCCGCGGCTCATTCGCCAACCGCGCCCGCGGCTCCATAACCGCACCCGCGGCTCATTCGCCAACCGCGCCCGCGGCTCCATAACCGCACCCGCGGCTCATTCGCCAATCCGCGCCCGCGGCTCCATAACCGCGCCCGCGGCCAGGAGACTCGGCAAGTTCTTCAACTTCGCTGAGGCTTCCTTTTGAAACATTATTTTCGGATGTTTAATTGTTTTTCGGGATTATTATTTTAGGATATACTTTTTATTGTTTATTTCTTTAGTTGGCACCCTTATGAACCCTATATAAGGCTGCCTTAGTTGTTGTTTTACCGGCCCCCAGACTTTGATATTGAATACAACGTTTATCGTTTTTCCTCCCAAAAGAGAGAGCTTTTGTGAGAAGAGTGCCCCGTGTGCATTGTCGTTCAGTTGGCCCTAGTTGTGCTTGTGTGTGTCAATCTCCTCCATAAGGTTGGTGCTATCGGGACTCCATAGAGCAACCTCCAGGTGCCTTGACCCACCAAAGTCATTGTGTTTGGTTGTAATCATCCGTTGGGGTTTCTTCATCATTCGGTATGGTTCTTGTTCTTAAGTTCAAGGGTTTTATCGTTGTTTGATTTGGTTCCAATTGGCCTATCATTCGAATTATCCTTCTTTCATCTCATTCTAATTCCGCCTTTCTTCTCTGTTCGAGTTCCTATTCGAGTTTGGTGTCTAGGTCGGCAACTGCGGCTTATCCCCGCATCAACCTCCTTTGTAAACCTTTACTAGTCTTTCAATCTTCGAAATAGTTCAAATAGTTGCGATATGAAGGGTCTAGCACATCGATGTTGATTATGTTTGAAAAACTTATATATTTTAGTATTATTCGGCATATAAAGTGCGTATAAGGTCTCCCCGTCACAAAAAGTGACTCGAAAATACACAAAAACGCTAAAAGGCCTTAATGGGCCTTACGGCCTTTTAAGGTCCAATAAGGCGGAACGATGCCCAAACGACGTCGGAATGCAATGAAACTTGTTTTCAATGAATATTATAGCTATTTAATCTTGTCGGTAACTTCAAGTCAAAATCTCGTACTCTTCAAGTAACACCTCCTTTGTACACTTTTACTAGTCTTTCAATCTTCAAAATAGTTGAAATAGTTGCGATATGAAGGGTCTAGCACATCGATGTTTATTATGTCTGAAAAACTTATACAATTTAGTGTTATTAGGCATATAAAGTGCGTATAAGGTCTCCCCGTCACAAAAAGTGGCTCGAAAGTACGCAAAAACGCTAAAAGGCCTTAATGGGCCTTAAGGCTTTTTAAGGTCCAATAAGGCGAAACGTTGCCCAAAGGACGTCGGAATGCAATAAACTTGTTTTAAATGCATATTATAGCTATTTAACCTTGTCGGTAACTTCAAGTCAAAATCTCGTACTCTTCAAATAACACCTCCTTTGTAAACCTTTACTAGTCTTTCAATCTTCGAAATAGTTGAAATAGTTGCGATATGAAGGGTCTAGCACATCGATGTTGATTATGTTTGAAAAACTTATATATTTTAGTATTATTAGGCATATAAAGTGCGTATAAGGTCTCCCTTTCACAAAAAGTGGCTCGAAAATACGCAAAAACGCTAAAAGGCCTTAATGGGCCTTAAGGCCTTTTAAGGTCCAATAAGGCGGAACGATGCCCAAACGACGTCGGAATGCAATGAAACTTGTTTTCAATGAATATTATATCTATTTAATCTTGTCGGTAACTTCAAGTCAAAATCTCGTACTCTTCAAGTAACACCTCCTTTGTAAACTTTTACTAGTCTTTCAATCTTCAAAATAGTTGAAATAGTTGCAATATGAAGGGTCTAGCACATCGATGTTTATTATGTCTGAAAAACTTATACAATTTAGTGTTATTAGGCATATAAAGTGCGTATAAGGTCTCCCCGTCACAAAAAGTGGCTCGAAAATACGCAAAAACGCTAAAAGGCCTTAATGGGCCTTAAGGCTTTTTAAGGTCCAATAAGGCGAAACGTTGCCCAAAGGACGTCGGAATGCAATGAAACCTCTTTTCAATGCATATTATAGCTATTTAACCTTGTCGGTAACTTCAAGTCGAAATCTCGTACTCTTCAAGTAACACCTCCTTTGTAAACCTTTACTAGTCTTTCAATCTTCGAAATAGTTGAAATAGTTGCGATATGAAGGGTCTAGCACATCGATTTTGATTATGTTTGAAAAACGTATACAATTTAGTGTTATTAGGCATAAAGTGCGTATAAGGTCTCCCCGTCACAAAAAGTGGCTCGAAAATACGCAAAAACGCTAAAAGGCCTTAATGGGCCTTAAGGCCTTTTAAGGTCCAATAAGGCGGAACGATGCCCAAACGACGTCGGAATGCAATAAAACTTGTTTTCAATGAATATTATAGCTATTTAATCTTGTCGGTAACTGCAAGTCAAAATCTCGTACTCTTCAAGTAACACCTCCTTTGTAAACCTTTACTAGTCTTTCAATCTTCGAAATAGTTGAAATAGTTGCGATATGAAGGGTGTAGCACATCGATGTTGATTATGTCTGAAAACCTTATACAATTTAGTGTTATTAGACATATAAAGTGCGTATAAGGTCTCCCCGTCACAAAAAGTGGCTCGAAAATACGCAAAAACGCTAAAAGGCCTTAATGGGCCTTAAGGCTTTTTAAGGTCCAATAAGGCGAAACGTTGCCCAAAGGACGTCGGAATGTAATGAAACTTCTGTGCACGGAATCGCGTGCATATAGGCCTCGATTCACGTGCATATAGGCATTTTGTAATTTTAATTATTTTTATGGGCATATATATTACATGAAGACTTCAATAAAGGAAAAGGATGAGAACTAGAAGATGGCAAAATAATCAATTTTTGGATTGATAAATGGATCTCCTTCATTGACCTTAGACCATATTATAATCTAAATATTTCAAATGTAAATGATAAAGTTTCGGCTTTTATAACGGAAACAAATCAATGGGATATAATAAAATTAGAAACGGTGCTTCCCGAACACATTATTTCTCTTATCATTAACATCTACATTCCACAAATACAAGTACAAGACCAGATAGTTTGGACTCTCAACTCCAACGGTAAGTTTACACGTCTTCAGCCAGACATCTTATGACTGATAATAACGTCACAAATTCTTCACAACTATATAAATGGCTATAAAATTTAAAAATACCCCCGAAACTGCAGAATTTTTTTGGAAGGCAATTTTTGATAATCTACCCACAACATAACGACTTACAAATTTAACAATAGAGTTCCCCATTATTGCTCTTTGTGCAACAACCCTACTGAAACAATAGAGCATCTCCTCTTTGAATGTCCCTAAACTATTAACCAAACCATAAATTTTCTCAAATTTCATGAAGAACCTTACAAATATTGAACATAAGTTCGTTCCAGAATACTTTAATAGATCTCATTAATTTATAAAAATAATAATATAATAAGATTGAAGCCTTATTTTTCTTTGGTACCAAATATGGCGACATAAAAACTCTTTTGTATTCAAAAATACCCGATATAACAAAAGTGAACCCGCACAATATTCATTCATCTACTTTAAACAATGGGAAACAACCACATAAATCTAGGACCAAAGCAACACCATAAAAGGAATAGAAGTAAAAAGTACACCAGCTTTGGAAGAAACCACCAACAGACTGAGTTAAAATAAACTTCGATGGTTCTTATAAAAATGATTTCAATTCCCACATAGCATGTATTGCTAGGGATAATAATGGCAGAGTAATAGATAATTATAACAAACCTGTTAATGCAAATTGTCCCCTTACTACAAAGGCAATGACTTTTCTACATGCGGTTACACTAGCTATCTATAAACATATTAAATGGACCTTTAGATTAAGCATTCACTGCTTTTAGGGTGAATTGAAGCCTCCCCAATTAAATTCCCATTGTTTTGATTACCATCTCTTTCCTCTCCCTCTCCGGATTAATGAGTTGGTGTTTATATTTATAATCTTTCAATCTTCCTCCTTATATTACAACATCTTCCTCTTCATCTGTTTCATGTTTAAGATTCCATTTCAATTGAAGTCTACTCAATTCCTTTTTCCTTCATTCTCTTTTTATGCCATAGAAACATGTTGGAGCCCCAAAATTGAAACCCTTAATCATCAACTACTACATCTTTGTCTTCGAATGTTGCCTCAACTGGCACTGAATCGACCTTCTCCGTTGCTTCTTCCGCTCTCGTTGCCGCTCCGAAGACGACCCAGCTCCTGGATTCTCCCTCGCTATCATCTCCTACGGCCTTGAGGCTTTCCTAATCAGATTAATCCCTGTAATTCGCTTTAGAAAGGAAGAAAACAAAGAAACAGAGTACCTCAAATGCCCCATTTATTGAGCGAATTCAACGAAGATGAGAAACTTCGAGTGATGGCCAACTGCTGTCAAGCTTTTCACATCGACTGTATTGATGTTTGGCTTCGAACGCGGGATAATTTCCCGATTTGTCGGTCAGGCATTTCGCCGAACAGTTTGTGCTCGATTAGCCGTACTTCATATAGGTTCACTGATGAGGACGATGAGCATCACTCAAAATATGTCGGGTGCCGATTTAACAATGGTAAAGTATGAGGATTTTTAATTCATTGACAGTCTACGTAAATTTTATGTTCAAAATCTTACAAGGACGATAACTAAAGAAATATTAAAGAGTTTCTTCTCACAAAAGAGAAATGTTCTCTGTGCCAAGGTTTCACAAGTTCCAAGAACATCAAAGTCCACCGGCTTTGGATTTGTGTCTTTTTCTTCAGAGGAAGATGCTGACCTTGCTATCTCCTCACTCAACGACGTTGTAAGCTAACTTCCTGCTTAACCCTCTGAATCTCTCTTCTTCTTTCATAAAATTGTATAATCCCAAGTGATGTACTTGCAAGTTCATATCTCATCTACTGAGAGTTTATTCTTGCTTTCGAATTGAGAGTTTCAAGTATGTTGATGAACACATATCTCGAAAGATTGTTGTTGAAAAGAATGGAAGGCTAAACAAGTTTGGAGTCCTCAGCCCCAATTCGATGTCTAGACTACTTCTATCTAGACAGGTAGGACGTTTTATGGAGTACTCCCTCCGTCCCTTTTTTATGTTCCCATTTCCCATTTTTGATGTTCCAATTTGATGTTTCCATTTCCATTTTAAACCACAAATCTTTACCAATATACTCTCATCAAAACCCATTAATTTCCCCTAAAATCACAACAATCCAAAATACACTTAATTTTCTCTCTCCCATTATTTTCTCACTTAATCTTAACCCTTTAATTTCTCATCTCTCACCATTCTCTCATCCCAATACACTCTCTCCTATTTTCATCCCTCTGTCCTCTCCTTAATTCTCGTGCAAAGAAGGAAAATGATAATATAATTAGGCTTGGTCTATATGCACACGTTTTTTTTGCTAAATGCACACTATTCTGTGCGGTAACAGTTGCAGTACACATCTGTGCGTTAAGGCTTACCGCACCAAAGGAGTCCGGGGCATTGTTGGAATTTTTTCTGAAACCTATACGACATCTGTGCGGTAAGAATTACCGCACAGATCTGTGCGTTAACATTTAACGCACACAGTTAATACGAGATTAACCCCAAAAAAAATTTAACTTCTGAAAAACCTGTGCGGTAACTCTTACCGCAAAGGAATTTTATTTTTTTTAATTAATAATTTTTTTTTAAAAAGTATTAAAATACTAATATCTTGTGCGGTAACACTTACCGCACAGGTTTAATATATTAAAAAAATATATAATATGGTGCGATAACCCTTACCGCACCAGTTTTAAGTAATTAAAAAATAATAAATTGGTGCGGTAAGTGTTACCGCACCGGTTTTTTTTAATAATTATTTGAAAATAATTAAATTAAATTTGTAAGAAAATAATAAATATAATCTGTGCGGTAACTGTTACCGCACAGGTTTTTTTGAAAAAATGCCCGTTGGAATTTTATGCCCGTTGGTGCGTTAACTATTACCGCACCAACGGGCATAAAATTCCAACGGGCATTTTTTGGTTGTATATATAGGTTGAGCTCTCTTGTTGAAGTTTTGCAATGAACACCACAATGTCTTATAATTATGAGAGTAGTGAGGATGATGGTAACGACAATTGGATATCAGGGGTCGTGGAAGAAGAATACGAAGTCGATGAAGAAGAGGAAGTGGACGAAGAAGACGAAGAAGTCGATGAGGAAGTGGACGAAGAAGAGGAAGAAGGCGAAGCAAATGTATCAATTGCATTAGACGATTGGACTCCGTTACCGATTTTGGTTAGTATATTATGAATTTAAATTTTGTATTTAATTGCATGAGATTTAGGTTAATTAGTTAAAATTGCGTATCTAAGTAATGTAGTTTAATCAATATAGGAAGAAGACTTTAGACCACATTTTAATACTGCGCAAATGTGGGATAGTAAAGAAGAGATGATGGAATGGACAAAACAGAGAGCAAGAGATTTAATGATAGTTTTGGTACATCGTACATCTAGCAAATATTGCATTGATTTTGTATGCGATAGGTTTGGAAAACCTAGATCGGGTAGGCCGAAAGTGAATTTAAAAAATCCAGAATTGCCGGTTCCGAGGCTTCGTGACCGAAAATCGAAGAAATGTGGTTGTACATTTGAGTTATATGGGGTTCGTATAAAAGAAGGGTCTTATAGTTATAAATGGATCGTGAATGTTGTAGAAGGTCGTCACAACCACACCGTTCCTACTAGTTTTCATGGGAATTCATTCGTGGGTAGAATGAGCAAAGAGGAGGAGAAAATAGCAAGGGAAGCGGGGGATGATCGCAAGACGCCAAAAAACATACTTATTCAGCTTAGGGAAAGAGACCCGCAAAATGTGACATCCATGAAGCAGATTGCCAATTTTTTGCAGAAGATCAATTTTGAAGATCGTGGTGAATTGTCAGTTACTCAGTGGTCTCTAAATTTTCAGAAAGAGAACAAGTATTTTTGTCAACCTTTGAGGAACACGAGGACGAATGAGGTTGAAGTCCTTTTTTTCGCTCACCCGGAGTCGAATCGTTTGTTCAGGAAGTTTCCTCACGTGATTATCATGGACGCCACATACAAGACAAATAGGTATGATATGACTTTAGTGGAGATGGTTGGTTTCACTTGCACGCACAAGACGTTCAACATCGCATATGCATTCATGGCTCAGGAGACAGTAATGCATTACAAGTTTGTGATGATGTGCGTTCATGAGTTGTGTAGAAATTTGGGAGTGATGCCGAAGGCTATAATGACCGACTGTGAAAAGGCTTTGTTGAGAGCAATCAAACTTGTGTTCAAAGACACTGATGTGAAGCAACTATTGTGTTGGGTGCACATTAAGCACAACATCCAGTCACACGCAGAAAAAGTGATTAAAAATACTAAAAGGGCGGAGAACTTTGTTACGCAATGTTGGGGGATATTTTGCTCGAGCACCGAAGAAATCTACGAAGAGAGGTTGAGAAAGCTGAGAGATTCATGGAAGAAGGGCATTGTTGGTTACGTTGAAAAGTACTGGTTTACTCCGTACAAGAAGTTCATAGTTAGAGCGTGGACGGACTACACTCTTCACTTTCACACAAGGACTACAAAGAGGTATCTTTGTTTGTTTAGTTGTTAATTTGGACCACCATATTATTAATGCTAATGATTAGAAATTGTGTTTATTTAGGGTGGAGGGGATGCATAAGGTGTTGAAAGAAATTGTGGGTTCTAGTAGAGGAGGCTTCAACAGAGTGATCGTGAGGATCCACCATGCGGTCATAGTTCAGATGGACCTGATTAGGGCGACGATGAACCAAGCACTTACCACTCGGCAAATGGTCTTTGATGACCCAACCTTTCCTCTTGGCATTCGAATGTTGTTTTCAAGGCTATTTTACCGAGTGTCAGATAGGTGTTTTCTGTTGTTGTTGGAAATGTACCAGCAAATATTGAAGGAGGAGTATTCAAATGTTTGTGATGATCATTGGGTTCGAGATTGTCTTGGGATGCCATGCGTACACGATCTTGCTAGGGAAATCATTTCAAAGACACCTCTTGTTCCGGATGATTTTCATGACTTCTGGAAGGAACTGAGATGGGAAGATGATGCAATAAATTTGTCCTTACCCGACGACAATCGTTCAATGTCTATTCCGGAGATCAGAATGCGTGAAATGTGGGCGAAATGGGAAAGTGGAGATTTGAGGGATGGAACTCTATTCAGATTAAGTGAGTTGTACATTGACTTGGAGCATCCGGAACAAAGTTCTTTGGTAGAGCCAACAAACTTGTTTAGGAAAGGAAAAGGAAGGCCGCCGGGATCAAAGAACAAGGAGAAGCAGCGAAATGGGAATTCTCCTCCGAGAGAAAAGAGGGAAAAGAGTTACCACGAGTATGTTAGAGAAGACTTAACAAATACTGAGAATGCGCAAAAAGTCGCAAAGGAGAAGGCAAATAGGCAAAGTGAACGACCAACTTGTCCTAAAAAGCAAGCAAGTCAAGTGTCGTTCGACTTCGGATCACAGTCCCAACCTGAACCATTGTTTTCAGAGACCATCGATTTAGAAGACGAAGACATGAATGCCGTGCCCCTAAGAGCTTGGTATCCAGATCGAAACGAAACAGAGGAAGGAGAAGATGAAGAAGAGATTGAAGAAGCCATAAGTTATATGGGGGTGAACTTGGGGGTGAAAAATATTGACTACTTTTGGCTTTCCTACATGACTTCTGTGAAAGATGTGCGTTCAGACGGACATTGTGGGTATCGGTCAATGGCTCTACTTACGGGTATGCAACAGAGTCAATATCGTATGATCCGTGCTGCGTTGGCAGCGGAGCTTCTTGGAAACAAAGAGACATGGGAGCCCATACGACGTGGACTACGGGTAGGAACATGGGATGATCTTATTGCTCAAGTTAACTACATGAGAAGTCCTTGTGAGAGACCATTTTGGATGGACATGCCATTTATGGGTTTGGTGTTTGCCACAGTGTATAATGTTGGTTTAGTGCAACTATCCTGGGATGCACCGTGTTTATGCTTGCCAATAAGGCAGTCTACAGTGAGCCCTGGTCCTCCACAGAAGATTTTTGGGATAGCTCTTGTCGGATGCAGTAATCACTGGATACTGGTAAGAATCTGTGGTAATCTAAACAAACGTCATGAAACGTCGAAATCATTTATATTTATTGATTAATTTTCTTTGTATATCTAGGTTTGGCTCCGTGATGGGGCACCATTGCCACGTTGTTCCGGTTCGTGGAGAAGATTTGCAGATGACAACATCAAGTGGTGGGAAGGGATATATGCTGGCCAAGTGGACTTGTTTCGACAATACCGCTTTACTGCTGGAAAGCGTATGGACTACATGACTTGATTTGTAATAGTTTACTAGCCTTGATCTTTAGACTTCGATTGGAATTGATTTATAATATGTAATGACTTATCTTGTCTGTTTGAAATATGTAATGACTTGTCTTGTTTGCTTTAAATAGTGTTTTCAGTAGAGTTAGATGAGGTAGGTGAAACAGTGAAGTGAAATCAGTGAATCCATAAACTACAACACACTCAGCATAAATTAAAAAGACAACAGACTCATTAAGGAAAGACAACAGACTCATTCTTGAAATTTAAACTAAACACAGACTTAACAGAGATTCACTGATTTGATACCAAGATCCCTAATCGGAGTCACTGTCATAAAAACTAGGAACAGGGTCATTGGAAAACCTCTGTTGTATCCAGTGTTTGGCTACTTCAATACTCTTAGCCTGGTGAAAATATACCAGCTTCAACTGCTGGTCAGCTATTTCCTTCAACAGTTTTGCAATGACTCGGAGATGATGACTGTCGTATTCTGGCTCAAGATACACGATCATGTAGTTACACTGACATGTGGTATACCTTCGTCCATACGTATGAGGATTGTTCTTGTCATTACCAGTGAACAACTTGATTGTTCTTGAGCACCTTCTACTCGGGCACTGGATCTCACTGCCTTCTGCTGGAACTGGGGAGGATGAAGATGATGCCATGGTTGTTTGAATCTGTAATACAAAGTAAGAAAACATGTTAGAAACAATGAAGATATCTAATGAAATCAGAAAAAAATGAGACTTTTAATTGAAATACAGAGTAAGAACTTGAAACCTAATTATTTTACGGCGCAGTGAGAATGAGATAATAGGGTTCACCGAGGCAGTGAATTTATAGCCGAGGTTTTACTAGGGTAACTTAGATTTGGGCCGATGTAGACAAAAGGTCCACAACAACAAAGGCCCAATAACGTAATTCGGTCATCCAAAAGTGACTTACAGCTGTGTAGTAGCTGTAACACACTCGAGCAAAATATGGTGGTGCGTTAGCAATAAACGCACAACTGATAACACAACTTCGGCAACATCGAACAGAAAAAGCCCAGCCCAACAAAGACGACCAGCCCAAATTCTGTTAACGCACAGAATATGTGCGGTAAGTGTTAACGCACCAACCCTTTTACCCAGAATCAAATGTTTCTGGTGTTTGTAGGGTTTAGGGTATTAGGGTTGGTGCGGTAACTGTTGTAGTACCAACCCTAATTACATAAAAATTCATTTTTTATGTTGTTTTCTTATACTATTTGATATTATAAAAAGTTTTATGACCCAAAGTAATGTTATACTACTGAAATATGTCGTTATGGAGAGTTTTGTGAATAATTTTATCAAGTTTTACTAATGTAATATGAGATTACGAAGAGTTATATGATAAAAAATCATATTATACTAATGAAATACGAGGTCAGTTGAGTCAAACGATAACAATTAAGTGTTAAACTAATGTTATATGATGAAATAAACACATTATATGAAGTTCATTTTAGTAACGAAGTGGTATCACATACATATGAGTATAACTATACAACTTATATACTTGAGAGTAGTAGCATACAGGTGAAAGTCTTCGTTTACATACTTCTAAGTGTTAAAGTTGTTAATTTCTTATAAAAACGATAGCGTTTGATTGGTAATGCTCAAATATTAATGTTACATTTCTTGACTTTTACGTTTTAAGTGCTTATTAAGCCGTTTTATGTCATTTTTTGTGTTTGGGCCTCATTCAAAATTCATTAGGCCTTATTAGGTCCGTTGACGTTTTCAATAATAATTTTTCGATTCCGAAAAATGAAAATAACTATTCGCCGTATTTGTTGTCATGTTACAATTTCAAAATTTCGATTTTCATCGTTTCAAGGCGTTAAAACGATATGGGCCCAAACTATACACATATGACATCCATTATCCATTACCCACTATCCATTATCCACTATCCATGATCCATGATCCATTATCCATTATCCATATTTCGTTTTGGCTTGTTTTATATCGTTTTGAGTCGATTTTTTTCGTTTCGAGACGTTTTTAACCATTTTTATCAATATTTGACGTACTTGGTCGTTTTTCGCCTTTTTCAAAAAACTCAAGTTTTGCTAAGATTTGCTCAATTTGGCCATATTATGCCATCATTTTGGCCACATTTTTACACTTTTTTACAACTTGTTCGGAATTCCTACAAATTTCGTTTTGGCTTGTTTTATATCGTTTTGAGTCGATTTTTTCGTTTCGAGACGTTTTTAACCATTTTTATCAATATTTGACGTACTTGGTCGTTTTTCGCCTTTTTCAAAAAACTCAAGTTTTGCTAAGATTTGCTCAATTTGGCCATATTATGCCATCATTTTGGCCACATTTTTACACTTTTTTACAACTTGTTCGGAATTCCTACAAATTTCGTTTTGGCCTGTTTTATATCGTTTTGAGTCGATTTTTTCGTTTCGAGACGTTTTTAACCATTTTTATCAATTTTTGACGTACTTTGTCGTTTTTCGCCTTTTTCAAAAAACTAAAGTTTTGCTAAGATTTTGCTATCAATATTTGACATCACTCCAAGTCACGACCCTCATTCCCACTACCTTGCCCACTACCTTGGCCTTCCTCGTGGATTGAATGCCGAAAAAGCTGAGATTGACGAACCGGAGTTGGAGCCATCGGTGGAGCCCCGTCAGTCAAAACTCCAAGGAGACGCCTCATGAACTCATCGATATCTGCAAGCCTCCTCTCTGGTGGTGTCTCCAAGAAAGCTCGAATCTCACAAGTCACTAGCTGGGTCCGCTATATTAACAACATATCAAAACATTACAATCAAATATACTAATTGAATGAATATGACTAATAAAATTTATAATCGTACCGCAAAACTGTCAACCGAAGGTGGAATACGCAGCGGACCAACTGGACGATCGAGTCTACGTGATATGGGATCCACCAGAGGATGAGAAACTCGATCATACCAATCGAGATAATCATCTGTGACTGCCCAATAGTACGTCGCTCGTGGCTCCCGAATCTGTATCAAAGGCCTGGGGTCCTGATCCCACACACCAAGCAGATCCTTCTCAAAGCCAACTGAATAATGCGTCAGCCTGTTGTTACGTGTCACCTGGATGGGCTCTGGGGGAGGATCTGGGATACCCTGCACATGTCCAAACTGTCGCAGCAGCCGACTTGGCTGATAGAGCTCCTCGATGTCCAGACAACGGAGAATGCCCTCAAACAAAGACGGGGCGTACTGCGGAAGTCTGAAATCCACATTTGAAAAGGGAAACCAGTTAACCTGCAACAAAACATTACAAAACAGTTAGTATAGTTTACATTCACACAATATAACGAAAGCATACATTCTTAAAATCTGACCTCCTCATAACGAACACGGTCAAGCATGCCACGAATGGCAACCAAACGATCCGTGCTCTTCCCCTGTGGCACCTCTCTGCCCTCCCTCATAGCAGCTGCGGCGTGGTCCATAGAAAGTGGATCTGTCACAAAATGTCCACGAAAATGTGGAAAATATGCCCAGATCCACGACTGCAAAAAAAGGATAATTAGAACTCGACTTCCTAAACATAGCCAATCGTATAGTTGTTTGCGTACTAACCCGCAAAAGAATGCCAGAACTCCCCATCCCCATAGCCAATCGCCTCGACGCCTGTCCAAGGTTGCGATACAGATGAGCTAACACTCCAGCTCCCCAAGCATATCGGCCAGTGCTGTCGTGGTCGGCCAAAAGAACTAACCACCAGTGCTTGACTGCTGTAGTCGACTTGTCCACTAGAACTGTAGTGCCGAGAAGCAACAATAAGTACATAGACGCAATGAGGCTCTCATCTCTTTGTCCATCCTCCATCCGCATCATATCCTTCAATCTTTGCTGAAGATAACCCAAAGGAATGCCTCCATCCCTATACCAAGTCTTCACCAGTGCCTCCTCTACGTGAAGCATCTCAGCAACAAAAGTGAAGATCTCCTCCCTGCTCAAAACTGAGCTACAACTCCTGCCATGTATAGGCAGCGACAGGATCTCAACCACATCGTGAAGTGTAGGACCAATCTCTCCAAATGGCAAATGAAATGTGTTGGTTTCTGGGTGCCATCTCTCGACGAAAGTAGAAACCAACACATGATCGACATGACCGGACCCGATATAGCGTAGATCAGTCAATCTAGATCGCTCTGCAAGCTGAAACCACGAATCTGGACCAGGCCTCCTAAACGCCTCTAGTGGTGTGCAGTAGGCGGTGTGGAAGTGAACCTTGATGACCTTCCGTGTCTGGAAAAAAAGTAAAAAATTAACACAGTTACTTCTACAGAATGTCGTTCATATTTCACATATGAACATTATAGTTCAAATACATACCAAATCAAGAAGAGCCTCGCCTTCTGGAAGATCAGCAGGCTGTGGAAAATCAGCATGATCTGCAGCACGTCCACGTCCTCGTCCTCGTCCTCCGCGTGGAGCGCGTCCACCTCGTGCTGGAGGATCAGCAGCGTCTGCATCAGCAACATCATCATCTGCCTGAGCTCCTCCGCCTCCTCGCTGTCTCTGTATAAATGGAGGAAGAGGACGGGGGCCAGCTGGAATCACAGGTGCGGGAGGATCAACAACTGTAAGCTCATAAATAGCCCTGGCGATGTGCGTCTCATAACTCTTCAGCAACTCATTTGTAAAAGGACCTCCGGGCATCCAAGGTACAGCAGGTGGTGGTACAAGATCTGCATCGGGAGGTGGTACAGTCGGGGGAGGTGGTACATCTGGCGTAGGAGACGAAGGACCTAAATCTGTAGGAGCTGGCGATGAAGGCCCCATACCAGCATGATCCTCTGAAATAATAGGAGGGTCGTCTCTCCTAAGCTGATCTGTCGGTATCTCGGGATGAGATACAATATAATCTGTACCTAAACCCTCACCGTCTCCCAGCATATCATCATCCAAATCAACAGCTGTATCATCGACGTCCATATCCTCCTCCTCACTCTCACTGTAACCCTCATCATCAGCAGACGGATCAACATCTAGACCACAATCCCTAACTGCCCCAGTATCTGTAAGTGCACCAGTAACATCAGTGGGTGTCGAACTAGAAGCATTCATCTGGTCTCAAGCAGTAGCAAAACTCTGACGTATGGACGCTGTAATCTGCGTCCTCCTAACACGTTCTGCAGCAACAGGAGCCCCCGGAACAAAACCACTAGAAGTCATCGTATCTCGCACCCCCTAATGTTGTTGTTATAGCGTAACGTTATTTTCATAGCGTTACAAAAATAACGTCAAATTCAAAAACGTCTTTTCCATGACGTCGTAACGTTACAAACAGTTGTTGTAACGTTACAAACAGTTGTTGTAACGTCAATCCTAATCAAAATCATCTCTAATTTCTAAACATTTTGTTCATAACGTTACGAAATTAACGTTATAATTCGCCTAATTTCAATACTTTATATACTAATAATTCATAACGTTACAAAATAAGAGAAGAACAATGTCATATTTCATAAAATAATTAATTCATTACTTTTACAATATAGAATGTCATATTTCATAACATTATGAAATTATTATATTTAACATTATGAAATTATTATATTTCATAACGTTATAAAATTTCATTAATTTCATAACGTTACGAATAAATTAATTAATTTCATAATGTTATAAAATAAATTAAATAAATTGATAACGTTACGAAATTTATTTAAATATTTCATAACGTTATCAAATATTATTAAATTCATAACGTTACGAAATTAAATAACTAATTTCATAACATTATCAATTTAATAAATTAATCAAATTAAATAAATTGATAACGTTATGAAATTAAATAACTAATTTCATAACGTTATAAATTTAATAAATTAATTAAATTAAATAAATTGATAACGTTACGAAATTTATTTAAAAATTTCATAACGTTATCAAATATTATAAAATTCATAACGTTATGAAATTAAATAACTAATTTCACAACGTTATAAATTTAATAAATTAATTAAATTAAATAAATTGATAACGTTACGAATTTTTTTTAAAAATTTCATAACGTTATCAAATATTATTAAATTCATAACGTTATGAAATTACTTATTAAATAATTTCATAACGTTACGAAATAAAATAATTAAACTATTTAAAAACATTACAAAAGTTATAGAATATTTAATAAAAATACATACTTGATGTAGATCTACGGGAGTCGAAAAAGCTTCCGGTTGCGCCTCGGTTTGAGAATTCAACCTTCTATTTGCTCGAGTAGCGTACCCGGGACCGACGTTTTGGACGGGTCGCTTTCGGTTTCTTGGCCTCGGAGCGGGTTGGCCTGCTGGTATCGGGTCGGGTCGGGCTTCAGGAATCGGGTCGGGTCGGGCTTCAGGTATCGGGTCGGGTATCGGGCTGTGGGTACGGGATCTCGTCGGGCTCGGGATTTTGGTCGGTTCCGGGCACCACCACTGTAAATCAGTGGCACCTCGGCTTCCTCCTCGTCTTCATCCTCCACAGCCAGCCACGTCGTCGCCGCAGGAAGAGCTGCCGTCGGCGGGAAGCTTGGACCCTCGTCTCCGGCCGGATTTTTGGGCCCAGAAGATGCGGCTTGCTCGGGGGAGCTCGAATCCATCATGAATTTGTGGATTTGGTGGCTTAATCGACGGGAAATTGGACGGAGGAAGAAGAAGTGGGGCGGCGGAGGAAAAATCGCAGAAAGAGGGAAGGAGGAAGAAAGGTCGGGGATATAACCTAAATTGGTGCGGTAACACTTACCGCACCAATTTATTATTTTTTAATTACTTAAAACTGGTGCGGTAAGGGTTACCGCACCATATTATATATTTTTTTAATATATTAAACCTGTGCGGTAAGTGTTACCGCACAGGATATTAGTATTTTAATACTTTTTTAAAAAAATTTATTAATTAAAAAAAATAAAATTCCTGTGCGGTAAGAGTTACCGCACAGGTTTTTCAGAAGTTAAATTTTTTTTGGGGTTAATCTCGTATTAACTGTGTGCGTTAAATGTTAACGCACAGATCTGTGCGGTAATTCTTACCGCACAGATGTCGTATAGGTTTCAGAAAAAATTCCAACAATGCCCCGGACTCCTTTGGTGCGGTAAGCCTTAACGCACAGATGTGTACTGCAACTGTTACCGCACAGAATAGTGTGCATTTAGCAAAAAAAAACGTGTGCATATAGACGCAGCCTATAATTAAGAGACGGAAGGAGTATTTTTTATTTTCTAGTCCCAATTCAGACATTCCGTACTTTGAGAAGCTTCGGTTACAATGTCTTGAAAAGAGGCGATGAGGAAGAATGTTGGGGGTGAAGTGCGTCCTCGCAGTTCTACACATTCAACCACGAATCGCACTCTCTGATGATCGCCTGCCTCATCGAACGCCGCCTCGCAACACCAGCCGAGATCTGAGCCGCTACCTCCCCCAACGTGCTCCGCTCATGGCGCGCGGCAACGAACGAGTGCAACGAGCGAGGAGTGCACTGTTGCTTGGGGTATTTATCTCTTAAACCCTAGAATTTGATTATCTTTAGTGACATTATTATGCTGATGTTTAGGCTTCATTTCTTCAACTGAGGATGTACTTGCCAGTAACTTACATTTTAAGCATAGTAAATTAGTTTCTGTATTTGTTAGAGGGAGATCTAAATTAATTTGCAATTTGAGGATGCAGCTAGATATAAATTCTCATGTTCTGTATGAAGTATGCATGTCCAGGAATTAACTACTAGATTCTGTTTTTTAAAACTTGTGTGATTAAAGTATAGGAGTTTTTGCAGGAAACCACCCGCTATTTGTCGGAATTTGCAGGTAACCACCCGCTATTAACGTATTTATTTTTAACCACCCAAATTCTATATTTTTCTTACAATTCACCACCCGTAAACAGTTTTCGTTAGATATTCTGTTAAAACTTGTGAAATTACGCTTTTACCCCTCCACTTTTACCCCTCCGTTAGATGTTAGGGGGAGATTGAGATTGAGATTTGGGGAAGAAGAAGATGAACTAGGTTTTCAATCCGTTTTAAGGAAATTACAAAAATTGCCCCATAACTTTCAAACTTGTTATTTTCTGTAAAAATGGAGGGGTAAAAGCGTAATTTCACAAGTTTTAACAGAATAACTAACGAAAACTGTTTACGAGTGGTGAATTGTAAGAAAAGTATAGAATTTGGGTGGTTAAAAATAAATACGTTAATAGCGGGTGGTTACCTGCAAATTCCGATAAATAGCGGGTGATTTCCTGCAAAAAAAAAAAAAAAAAAAAAAAAAAAAAAACCCCTAAAGTATATGTGATGAAATGACTGCGGTTAATTGTCAAGCTACTAGAAAATCCAATTTATACGGACTTTTTTCCACAAACAAACTCCGGTATGGATATTCAAAAATTTATCAATGTGATTACTTGAGTGATTTATTAACTGATTGACTACCAAATTTGATATGAGATTTAGAGAATTAGACATAGTAAGAAAACTGGAGGACCTGTTGCATCTCTCATCTGCATTGAAGATTGATTGTTTTGTTTATAACTTGATTGATCTACTTGGGAATTTTCAACACTAGACCTTCTTCTTGGTATGTATAGTTACACAAATAATCACACTTGCATCCTAGATGATGTGTGTCTTATTTTACTCCAGAATCCTCCTTTTTTGACCCCTGTGTGGGTACTGAACAATCAACACTTGAAACTGCTGATGATCAGCATTTGAACAAGTTTATGTTAGCTTTTTTCCTCTTAAGCAATTTGTCTACTATGGAAACTGCCTCTTTTGCCCAGATTATGGAATATCAGTATAATGCAATTTGGATATGCTTTTCTTACCTGATAGAACCTCTAAGTGTATTGATTACTTTAGATATATATATTGCCCTTTTATCTACTGCTTCAGATTATCCCTCTACTGTATGGTTTTCTATAATGTCTCATGGAGTACTTTGTATAAATATAGCATGAATAATTCACACTTTATTTGCTTCTCTTGCATATACAGGAACTGGTTTGATAGCTTTTTCATACTCTCATGAGTTTACCCTCTTGCATAATTGTTCTTCTGCAATAACTTATATTGCAAACATTTCGGTTTTACAGACAAGAGATGATGTCAACTTGATGAAGCATACTTCAGGGTGACTCAACTCACATTTCTTAATTTTATCTACTACTGTGTTTGTTTGCTGATACTGAAGAGCTGTGTTTTTTCGTGTGCAGATACTGGGAGAACGAGGAGATTCGGCTAGAGTACAGACCAGTTCACATGAACACACTGGACGATGAGATGGAGACGATCCCACCTAAAGCCCGTGTTTATTAACCGATGCACATCAGACACACATGGAAGATGTCGGCTCAATTTGGTTTTATTGCTTTAGCAGGAGTGTGATTCTGGTTAGATCATAATTATCTTAGCATTTGTAGGGCTCATTTTCTCTTTTATTAATTGAAGTTCCTTTCCATCGGTAAAAGCTGTGTTACAAGGACACGACACTTTTGTGATTATACCCGGGTCGACACGACCCGACACGGATCCGGGTACGGAATCCGGCCCGGACACGGCGGCCTGCACTCGGACACGGCGAGGTTGCTGGCCGTTCGTCTTCAGTAGCCATTGTTGCACTGTGAGGAGAGGAAGAGAGGAAGCTGTTGTCTGCGTATGAATTGAAGGAGGAGAGGAAGAGAGGAAAGGGGTGACCTAATATTTTGGGCCGGCCCTTTAACCAAAACTTAAAAAAAAACTTAAAAGGCCCAACACCAACACTCTATAATTCTAGTCTATTCCTTAAAGAGAAGCCCAAAAATAAAAAATGAGAATAGATTGATATCTAACTTTGTATAAAATGAGAATTAATTTATATCTAATTTAATATAGAATAGATATAGGGAATAATTTTATAAATTTTATTAATTATATATATATATTTATTACCGCCTTACCGTGTCCCGGTACCCGTGTCCAAATTTCGGACAGTGTCCAGGTGTCCAAAATTTTCGAGAATTGCATACCGGACCCTCGGATCCGTACCCGTGTCCATGTAACATAGGGTAAAAGTCACTACAAATTTTCATCTTTGGTGAATTGTTGAACAATATATGCAGGGTACTGCAGGTGCTGCTATTGCTGGCCTTTTGGGGGCTGTAAGGGCACAGGGAAGGTCAATGATTGACTTCCTAAAGCAAAAAATTGTTGTTGCTGGAGCAGGGAGGTTAGACACTTATCCAGGCTTGTATTATATTCCAAAGTGACTTAAAAGCCATCTATTATTTAGTTTTACATGTAGATTTAACAAAAAAACGATATTCAATCAAACAGTACACATTGTTGCCTTGATTTTACAAGTAGATTTAATATTGTGTAGTGATAATGGTATTGTAATACATTTCCTATTGCCTAAGGGACTGCATTAATATTGCTATTCAAAAATAGTACTACTAGGATCTTTGAACATACACTTCATATGGATGAATGTTGTTGGATACCATGAAGATTTTGCCTAAATTTTTGCTATTACAACAAAGATCTATGTATTGGACATATATGTGCCTCAGAGTCCAAACTTTTTCTTAGACTGCATAAGGTATGCGTACATCTTGACCCCAGACCATACATTGGGTAGGTGTTGTTGTTGTTACATGTTGGACTATTCTTATATTCCATTCAAAATTATGAAAATAACAAGATGGTTACTTATTCATCATGGTTCCTTGATGTTTTTGGTTGTTTGCTGTTGCAGTTTTGGTTGTGTTAATAAACTGATAACTTCTAGAGGCGCTTTCTGGGACTCAAAATCCGTATAGTTATTTTCTTCATCGCGTTGACACGCTGTGAATGCAGTTACCTCAAGAACTGAAATGATATTTTACCTAGGTCTGGGTTCCTTCAAATGTTTGTGTTGATTTCTTACTTTCTTTGGTAAATTTATGAGTATGGAAACCTTATCTATGAAGAGTGAAGACACCTTTAAATTAGTAATAAACTATTTTATGCATTTCTCTTTTAAAATTTTCTTATGGAAACTAAAGTTTGAACCATCTGATGTGTGTACTGTTTGATTGATGGTGTTTGTAGGTTTAAAGGATGACATTCAGTGACCAAATCGGCACATTCGGTAACACCACGATAGTGATCAAGGCAACAATTGAAGAACAAAAAACTGCCATGCTTTTCAACGAGCCCTCTAATTTATTACAATGGGTACATTAATTACAAAAAAATCAAATGATTCATTTAATCATGTATGTATGGGTTGATTAATTAGTTAATTATTTGAAATTTTGGTTGCAGTCCCTTGAAGACATTGCAAAAGTAGGAGCAAAATTAAGGCATTTGAATCTCAACAACACGAAAATCACCTCTGCTGGTGTAGCAATTTTAGTTGGGCACATTCCTAAACTGGAGAGTACATCACTGTCTCATACCCTGATCGATGATTCTACAATTTTCTACATTGGCATGATGAGTCAATTACAAGCTGTTGACTTGAGTGATACCATCATTCGAGGTATTAACTATAAACAATGCAAATTAATTATTTGTTCTCAATATTTGGATTACCCACAAACACAAAACTCCATTTTTCTTACAGGTTTGTTACAACAGACAGACAATGACGAGAACGTCATCCTCTCGCTGTCAGAATTGAAAAATCTCAACCAATTTAAAAAGTTGGATTTATCAAGGACACTAATCACAGACTCTGAGCTGAGTCCTCTATCAAATCTGCAAAATCTTAGCAATTTGTTCCTCAGGAACGCCAATCTTACAGATAACTGCCTAAGCCACTTGGAACGTATTAAAAGTCTGGTTAATCTCAGTATCCAAGATGCTTTGTCGACTGATAATGCATTGGGTTCATTCAGCCCACCTCCAAAACTGAGAAGTCTGGATACTTGCTATGCATTGAAGAAGTGATCAATATTGATTCTGCTAAAGAATGCGTCTGTTATTGGCAATTATTCTGATTATTAGTTCACCAGGCTTATATTATGCTCCTGACTTTTTCTATTTATTTGTAATTTTATTTTGTTCTGCTTTGACGGAACTAACTGTTTTCTGCAAGGTTTGTATATGGTATGTGTTAATTAGGTTTGAATCCTTAACCCCAGCCTCCCCTACAAACTGCTTGCTTTTTAGATTCTTCATTGTGCACATAATAAGTCTGACATAGAGCCACGAGTTCTTGCTGTGATTGACAAGTTTGCAGAGCGAGATTTGTGTGCTTCAGCTGTAGCACACCAGATATTTTCTTTAGCCCCTGCAAACAGATAGATTCAATAATAAATATTTTTGATAATGATAATTTTTATACCTCTGCAACTTTGCAGGAAGTGCCAGAGGGGTCTAAGGACAGCCTTGGTGGGCCATGTCAATTCATTGGCTTGATGCCTCTTTTCGATCTGCCCCGACATGACAGTGCAGAGATTATAAGGAGGGCTTTAAACTTGGGAGTCCATGTGAAAATGATCACAAGTGATCAACTGGCTATCAAGACGGAGACGGGACGTCGTTTGGGTATGGTTACCAACATGTAACCTTCCTCTTCTTTCCTTGGGCGGAGTAAAGAGAGTTGATTGCTGCTTGCTTTATCCATTGGATTTTCCAGTGTTTTTCCTGGTATGTATTACATTGCAATGACACCATTTTTTGTACTCAAATCATTGTCATTTCCATGGCCTTACTATATCTGCAACTTGGAATAGCTCTTGCTGACGCGACTAAGAATGAAAGAACATGAGACTAATGTACGAAAAGTTAGGAAGGAGGTTGAAACTTAGAAGGTCATATTTGTGAGTAGAGTTTATCTGTCAGTTATTTCGCTGTTTGATTGAAACCGAGGAATGATTTCTATTCGAAATTATACCATGGAGATGGGTGCTCTGTTGGTTGGATGATGAAACAAACACTAATTCGTAATAGAAGTGAGCCCTGCAGACTCTGCAGTACACCAGCACAGGAAAAACAATTAAAATAAATAAAGTTGGCAAACTGTATGGTGATATTTTTTCAGCAAAAAATTTCAGTGATCAGTATGATAACCTGTTTTACATACTCAGGATATTTTTTTTTTTGAATATTTTCCTTTCTAGGGTCATATCTTAATTTTAATTTGTACTCTGATGATTCATCTTTCATGTCCTTTATGAAAGTAAATATATTTTCATCTAAAAATCAAGTTGTCTCATTTTAATAATGTATTCAATAACTATCTCATGGATGTATATTGGATCCTAGCTGGTAATCTGGGAAATACTTCATATCATTGTTTATTGACTTATGTTACTTACTCTTCTCCCCTATAGGCCTTACTCCTTAGATGCTAAGGTGTATATATTTAAGAAGAAAAGACAAAAGAACTACAGAAGAACTAATGGGCATAGACAAGTAGTCTTTTCTTACAATAAAATCTTATGTTTCATGGTATTATATAACTTAAATGTTGATTGTTGATAACTTGCTTAATGATTGACATTTGTAGGAGCTAACTCGATTGAGAATAACTGATATTCAAGGCATTGGGAAACCTCAAATACCTAAGGAAGATATAAAAACAAAATCTTGAAATGATGTTTTTTATATAAATATTTTCTGATAGAAGAGGTCAAAGGAAGGTTGCAACACAGTCTCAAGAGTTCATCAGAACACTGCAACGATACTTGAGCAATGCATACATCGATGCTATCAAGCAAGATGCCATCAAATTGTGAGTACATGACCATTTTTTTAGTTACTGGATTCTTGAAGGATCTTCATGACAATTGCTTAAATAGTTAAATGCACTTGATACTGCATAGATATGTTCTGTAGCTGGGGTTGTTTATCTGCATTACAAGTCCTTTATTATTCACTCCACTATGAACATATATTTTGAAAAGGATTTGTTTAAAAGTATACGACTATGGTATATTTAACCAGCATATCATAATTGAAGCATCAGTTGTGCTACTGCTTAGCTAGAGAGAAGAAATTTATTTCTGTTGGTTCTTCTTTGGCACATTCAAATGATTCGAGAAAGTGAGCAATATGGTTTATGTAAAAACTTTAATCGTAAAGAATGTCTGCCCCCAGATATATTTATATGTTTTGATTGCTTCTATCAAGCTACGGTTTATAAAATCCTTCATTTTTCATGGAACTGTATTTATCCAGGTTCTTGGGACACTATTAGCCTGAAACTGATCAACCAGCTCTGTGGGAACCAGACTCGGATCATCATTACAGGATTGAAAGTCTTAATCCATCATTTTCAGAAGAGATCTCAGTATGGTATAGACTTTATAGTCGAACCTTCAAATTCTACATAAGGCGTATTGAGGTGGTACACACTTTCGCTTGCCTCCTATACACACTATACCAAAAGGTTAACATTTCAAACTAAGGGATAGTACCCACAAGGAAAGATGAACACGTGATAGGAAGTTTCTTGAACAGAATTAATTAAGGTTTTCATTTTATTTATAAGTCTGATAATCCTCTACCTGATACACTAGAAACTGTTAGTGAGGATCTTTCAGAATTGCATCAAGAAATTTCACATCCAGAAGGAAATATGTCTGCATCTTCTGAAAATGAAGGATCATACGCCAGGTTAGTTGAGATTGTATAGGTTGTACGTGAATGACTTGAGATAGTTTTTTCCAATAATTTTAATTTTTTTAATAATGCATGAATTCTTGAAGATTTTAATAACTTAAGATCCACCTCTAAAATTTGAGGAAGTCATCCTGGAGAATATTCTACAGATAATTGGGGCAGAAGAAGGTTGTTATTTATGGCTCAATTTAGGGGGCTGACCATGACAAATTTCTTTCCAACAATTTGAATTCATGGTTAATCTGTAAGACATTCATCTAAAAAATAACAATGAGTAATACAGTTTTTTGTTTGTGTGTTTGTTATAACAATGTACATTCATATTAGTTGTGCATCTACATATTTAATACTTGATTGAGTGCTCTTAAGATCCCGCACATTGCATGTCTTAGAATGAGAGCATTTTAGATCATTTAGTTCAGAATTTTACTGTTGGCGATTCATTTGTTTCTCTTTTGGTTCTTTTAAGGTTCTTGCACTCAAGCATTACACTTCTAAGTTAGCAGATTTTCCTGATCTTCAATCTATAGCAACTTTTGGAATTTATCATGGGTTGATTTAGCTTGATTCTGATGGTTGTAGTTTAGTTATGTGTCTATTGCATCTGAAATTTGAGTTTGAGAGATCAAGTTCACTCGAACATTTTCGGAGGGAGAGGAAGTCAGCAAGCAAGTCTTGAATCTACAATTGCACTTAATGGAACTGTTTTTGGATATGTTGAATTGGGTTGTGCATATGATTTTTGATTGATTGAGATAGCTTCACATTGATTCTGTTTGCTAGAGAGAGTTAGAGAAGCTGAAAGTTAAGAGGTTTTGTGATTTGATCTACATCGTTTGACAATGACATGATGCAGATAATCAAGTGGCTGGTAATGGAAGGACAAATTTGTTTCATGAGATTCTCAGGGATGAAGCTGTCTCAAGATTAAATGAGCAAAGGTGTTGTAAATACTTCATTTTAATTCTGATTCGAGTTTTCCGACCAAAACAGAATACTGATTAAGTTTTGGTCACCACCAACATAATATGTAGAACTACAAAACATTGAATTCGCAAGCTTATGATGCACTTATCTATTGTATAATACGGATCACTCTATCTGTATTAATCCGATGCGGGTTATTTGTTGTCTCTAGAGTAGTGGTAAATACTGTGATAGTATTGTACTAATTTTTTTTATTAGACATCTACATAGTCTTGAACTCATTTTTTGTGCTTTGTTGTTGTCATTTGTCAATTTCTGGTTAAGGATAATATAGCAAATTGGTTTGGCTGGTTATGTATGTATTCTAATCCACATCCATAACACTACTGAGTAATATTTTATTGTGCTTTTAAATGACAATACTTAATGGAGAACATGAGTTCATGACTTCAGTTTGTCACTGCTGACCTGTAAACAATAAAAAAATAACATTTTTTGGTCTCCAGACTAGGGGGATATTGATTGATAGAGTAATTTTTCATTATAAAATGATTAATGCGAAGTAGAAAATGACACTGTTACCTTCTTATAGTTTGTCATTACCGTCGTAAACCAATATAAATGACACTGTTTATAACGTATTAGAAAATCCGTACATGCCCTGTTTGATAATTTCTGCAATATATAATTTTTTGGTTGAAATGTTAATACATAATTATGATGATAGGCACAGAAAATGAGGATGGTAGTGTGACTCATTGAAGCCTAGATACATGTGAGTTCAGATACTGTTATCTTATTCTAATTTTCATTTTGTTATAAACAATAGGCTAATATTGATGAACCGTCCATACAAGTGCAACATCTTCTGTTAGGAGACTTGAACTTTTGGGTATCGTTTTTCGAGACATGAACTTTTTATAAACTAATTCACAAAAAAATACGTTTATTTATGTTGATGGGTTAGAATTTTATGAAGCATATTAAGTAGCAATTCATAACAATGTTCCTTTTATCTTTTTTAAGTGTTTTTCTGACAACTTTTTCTTGGTGTATATATATTCTACAGTCTCTCCGTTCAGGGCTTGACATCTTCAGGAGACAGTGGTGGTGGATCTGCTGGTGATGGAGGAGGCAGCAGTGGAGTGTCAAGAGCATTGGTTAAGGAGAGGTTATTCTACATCTTTGTCACTTTCCCCTTTCTTTGTTAAGCGGGTTTTTTTCCACTTACAGAATCATGTTGGATATTTACAGGTTTGAGATCATTTAACATGCAATTTGAGGAGCTTCACCAACGACAATGTCAGTGGACAGTTCCTGATACCGAGCTAAGAGAATCACTACGACTAGCAGTTGCTGAAGTGTTGCTGCCTGCCTACAGATTGTCCATCAAGCACTTTGGGTACTTATTTTTGTATACCATAATGCAATTCATTTATGATTTTAATTCCAATGAGACTAATGATTCTGTGATTTGATGATTTCTGTGTTGACAGATCTTTAGTGGAGGGGGGGAAGAATACCATGAGATGCATCAGATACTCACCGGAAGATCTTGAGCATATGTTAGGTGAATTCTTTGAGGGGAAAACGAATGAGCATAAAAGGTAGATCTTCAACAGAATGTGATGAATTGACCTTTCCCCTACAGTTCTAAATGTACATAAGATCACTGTTGTGGACATACGGCTTGCTAATGCAAATAGGCATGTTGGGAATATTCTGGTGCAGAAAGCGAACAAAGATGACCTGGTGAAACTCATTCCAGTTGATCATGGCTATTGTCTACCGGAGAAGGTAATAATGCTTCTCCATCAACTTCTTATTTTGTCATGTTGCAGATTAATAATCTTTTTGATGTCATTTGTCAACTAGCAAAGTGAAACCTGGGTTTTTTTCAAAGAAGTTTACAAAAACAGTTGAATTTAGTGTTTGCATCTTCTATTACTTATGTAATGATCTTGATGCCAGTTACCATGTAATTTGCTTAGATCAAGTGACCTCTTTACATAGCTTCTGTTGATCCCAGATACAAAAAACACAATTTTAGCTCTATTTTCATGTAAAAGGCAATTCATAGTGAGTTTTGCAGGATGTGATTTCTAATTTTAGCAATGTGCTATTTTATTCGTCTTTTTTATTGTATGGCGATTGGCGAGGGATATGAAATTGATTATAAATTTTGGGGCTATGTTTTGAAAATTAATATAGGTGACGGAGAATGAAGATGGAGTGTGTTCTACACTGCATAAAGAAGGATATGGAAGCCGACCATGAAAGTTGTTCAAAGTGCTATACAATAAAAAAGACGAGCACAAGGAATCAAGTGCGGGCAAGATGACTGAATGGAAATTCGCAGGAAAATCGGCACAATACGCAGAGCCACAACCGTCGAGAAAACAAACAGACTTGGTGGTGGAAGACCGAGTCAAAGTAAGGTTGAGACAATGGAAGATATGAAGATGGGAGCAGACTCAAAGAAACGGGTATCAGAAAATCAGTTAGAGGCGGAAAATGGGTATAATATATTCGAATTAATTAAAAAAAATAAAACTAGAGATTTGCCCAAGAGTGATATTTGATGGGCCGGCAAGAATTTGAGCAAATCAACCTATTAGTTTCAGAAAACAATGAATGAGTAATGGCCTAATAAGGCATTGCAAGTTGAGCTTTCATGTAAAGTGATAATTATGGACCCAAAAAAACAACACAATGTGGTAAAACATAGTTATATTATAAAACAAACTACAAATTATGGAATTGAGGATTAGATTCATCACCATAGGGTCATATCTAAAACATATTATTACAGAACTGATTTAAAAGGCAATCGTTTTCAGAGTATTAAACAGAAAACTGTTAGGATGAGATCATCAAACAAATACTTGTGATGTAATATGTACATAAAATAAAAAAATAAAAGGGGAGAAAGGGTAAATTGCACAATCTATATATATGTTAACACTGTTAAGATTCATAAATATTTATTAGAGTAAATCATCAAATCCACATAAAAATGACTATATATAATGATACAGACTGACATTACTACCACCAATACCTATGTGAAGACTAACAATGCAATAAATCAGTGGTAGAAAGAAAAAAAAACTTGAGGAGTAGATAGGATTGAATCAAACATTTCAAAATAATAATTATTTAATGAAGATTTATGAAAGTTCACCACTACAAAGAAATGTGGCAACAACGTAAGTGAAGACAAAACAACGTTTGAGAAAATGTATACATAAGACAAGCAAACTACCTATATAAATATAACATAAGAGCACAAAAAAAAATAGCAAGAACAAAATATATAAAAAAGGAAAATAACAATTAATAGTTCAAAATTCAATGAATACAAAAAACTAGGATCATTAATAACTATAATAAACACTAAAACGAACTTGAAATGAGCTAAAATATTAAGATGGCAGAGTTGGTTCAAATTAAATACTTGGCTAAGAGTACAATAGAAACCAAAACTTAAAATAACCGCTAAAGATAGACAAACTAATCATTTGAGAGTTCAATCAAAGAATGACTTGAGCATAGAACAAAACACGGAAAACAACATTATACCACGCAAAAAATGCAAACCTTTAGAATAAGCCATTAATGCTTTTAGGGGTGCATTTAGGGATTAATTTGTGGTGCATTGAAGTAGAGTTCATTGTTTGCATATACCATTTTCTCCTCCTTTCTTTGCAGACTCTTCCTATTTCCGACTTAATTAGGGTTTATCCTCTTGCAAATTGAAGTCGGCGTCTTGGCTTAATCTCTTCCTGCCGCCATTCCTAAACTCTTTCCGATTTTTTAATTTACCGCCTCTTCCTCTTCACCTCTTCATTTAGCTTTGGTATTAATGTCGCACTTCACTCACTTTGGTTTCTTAAAGTCTGCCTTTGGCAGCATGGACGTCGTATTTGTGCTATATACTCTCCGTTCATCTGGTTCTGGTTTGTTCCTCCCAAAATGCCTGTCCACAAAAGTAGTTCCACTGGTGCTCGTTGCCATTCCCGAAAGCTCACCTCTTCCATGCCCAGTTCCGGTGGGCCTTCTAACGACAACAGCGCGAAGAAGGGCATAGGAGAGGTGGTTGATTTGTCGCAATTGGTTGTTGGGGTCGATGATGAGATCAGGGTTGTTATTTGTAGGCAGTGAGATGCTACTTATTTACAAGGGAAATACATTAGGATTGCATTCATCGTCTCTGATTCGAAGGTTTGTTCTCCCTTTTCCCCTCTTCTCCTTCTGCCTTCTGTCTTGATGGGTGTGTTCAGCGTTTTGAGTTATGTCTACTTCTACCCCTTCCTTGGTTTATGACATGTGATTTGTAAAATAATTCGACCGGAATGTGTCAAGTTTTCTTTGTTACACAATGCTCTTATTGTATTTCCCATTCTGTTTTGTAATCATAGGGCATTCCTATTTTTCAGAGACTTGTAAAGTAGTCTTCTTTCTTTTCTCTTTGTCATTTTCAGGTTACACTACTACCACTAATCTTATTGCTTTTGCTTTCAGTTTTCAGGCTTATGATTGTTGTCAGAATCTCTGTTTCACTTCTACATGTTGATGCAGGCTTATTGCTTCTGCTTTCAATTTTCATTCTGAGAGTCCTCTTTTGCCTTCTATGAGGCATCCTAAAGCCAGTGGTAATGTTGATGTCAAAGATACATCAATGAAGAGGCAGAACACGTATATGACAGTTAATCAACATTTTTTACTGGGTTTGGTCACGGTCTACTAAGAAATAGTTTTGGAAGGACTAGATCAATGGAGTATTCTAAAGTTCTTGAATTAGTTGGCTACGAGTAACCTTGTGATCTTGAGAGGAATAGTCCACGTGTTACTGACTTTGCCCTGCCTTCTCCATTTATTGAGCATATAAAGATCTCTTTCCAGCCTATTAACAATTTTGGAACATCAAGGTTGAAGCTCAACTACCCAGAGGGAATTAGTTGTTTTGATGAAATTTCGGACGCATACCCTTTGTTTTAGCTGGTTCCATAGCACACTTTTCAGCATGCTATACGATCCACATCATAACCGAATTTTGTTTCTGTTTTGGTTAGATATTTCTTGGCTTATTAATGAGTATGGATGGTTCTTTGTCTTTCTTGGCTTTTTCATCTATGTTTCTGTAAATGCTCCTTACCAAATGCCTGATTTTCTGAGAAATGTGAATTCGAGCTTTATATTGATACTTAATTCACGGGAGGGTAATGCTGAGATTGTTGGCTTCGTTTAAGGGCAGGGACAACCAATGCTTACCTTATTGTTATTTTTCCTTTATTGTCTTTGTTGAATACTTGGACTCTGACTTTTTAAAAATTATTATTCATGCAGTGCGAAACCCGGGTTTTTCCAGGAAGAAAACCATGCCAATCTTTTTGAGGTTGCTCTGGAGTCTGGAATGCTGCTCAACACTGATAATGGCACACCTATGCCTCAAGTTAGGATAAAAACTATGATGTTGCTTTATCGATCGGTTGTCGCTCATTTCATATGATTGACATCCTCTTTCTGAAACAGGTTGGAAATGTTGTTGCCAACGTACCAAAAATAGGACTGGATGGCCGTTGTCGGGTGTTCCAGGTATTGTTGTACTTTTTTGGAGATTGTGAAAATAGATTTAGCAGTTAGGCATTCCCGCTGAACATATTAGCCAATATGCCTTTGCTTGCTTTATTTGTAAGTTTGTGGAAAAGAATTTGGCTGAGGCATTGCTGTTGAACTTTCTAGGGTGGCAACATTGCCCATCTGCATAAGCTATTGAACATTGAGTTTAGTCCGCAGGTAATATAAATACCATTCAGGACAAATTACCGTCTGTGTCTCAAATTCAATTAATGTGATTTGTGCCAAGGATCCTGTTAGTTGGTGTCTATCAGGCGTGGACTCCATTCCCCCTCTTGGATAATTTGGTCATAAGTGCAGTTCACAATTATTTGTCGTTGCAAGTCCTAGCTCTGAGTCGGACCATACCAACTATCATCACCGTCGTTGAAGATCAACGACACAGGTTTCCTAGAGCGGATCCTCCAAATTGAGGTCGCGACCAACTCTTCAGAATTCCGACTTCAACAGAATTGATAGCGCCCGCAACAACCACCACTATACAGCACCAACTCGAATTTTGGTCGGTATGTTCTCCTAATTTCTTCTCAAAATGAATTTTGAATTGATTGATTTTAAGTTAGCTCTAGACTGACTTGATTCTTTTGGTTGTGCTACTTGAGATTCAATGCAACTTGGCATGTGTTCTACATTTAATCTTAAACACTTCATGGCTTCGACTTTTGGCATGCTTATTGTTGATAATGTAAGGTAACGTGGATGACTTGCATATTTTATTTTGATAGGTTATTAAAAGTCTGAAACATGTAATTCACTTCTTAGGCGCCTTTGAACTTCTGTTAGAATATTGATGATATGGATAAGTATTCAGAGTCAAAAGATAACTTGAGGTTATGGTGATTTACTGTTTACCCACGTCTGGTTATGAAATTTTAATTATATGGCCAAGAATTGGATGATGATGAATAGTGTTTTGGAATATGAATATTATTGTTGGTTTTAGGCAGCTGACTGAGCTTGATTTGGCTTTCTGTTTCAACTTTGAGGTAAAGATGGGATAATTTTAAAGAGCTTGCTTTAGAACTAACTTTGGCCTATAACCCTTTGTCATTCTGAGGTTCCTACCGATTTGATAGCAATGGTGATTTCCTAATTACAAACTACAATTACTGTTGGAATCGGGACCTGAGGAACTCTGGTTCCTCAATAGGTTCCTTTCCACTATTACTCTATGTTTTGACTATGACAACCTTAGCATATACTATGGTATAGTTTATCTTGATATTTCAGATGAAAAGATTGAAGATTTGAAGCTGATGAAGTATTAAGGGAAGTCAGAAGGAACTGCGTTACATCCGTGTTACTTCCAACCCTAGCGTGGGCGGCGAGCCGAGAAGATCTTGTAGAACATCTTTTCCTTGTTAGGATATTGCTAAAGTTGGTTGTAATATTGTCTATGTAATATTTGGAAGATCTCGAGTTAATTAGGTTAACTTGAAAGCCATAGAGATTGTCATAATTTAGGAAAGCAGTTTGACGTATAATATATTCTTGGAATATCTTTATACGACAGACTTCCCTCCTATATATATGATAATCTTTATGTTCTTGCAAAAGAACATCAAGTAAGTTCACTGGTATTATCATCTGAGAGTTTCTGATAGGAACTAGGTTAGTACTTAGCAATAAGTCTATAATCTCGTTCGTCTCTAAACTCATTGATTGAATATACAAGTAGACCTTTGAAATCCTCGAAAGAGGGGTGATTTTCATCCATAGATAACTATTTGGTTATCAAGGGTTTCCACCTTAAGTAATTGCGTTGATAACTTGCTATATTACTTCCGCTGTGCCTAGGAACTGGACAACTCTTTGTCACAGTTCCCTTGATACTAACATCCAGATCCTACAATTGGTATCAGAGCTAGAGCTCTAGATTCTGTGTTACTCGCAGGTTATCAACATGTCTCGTCCAAATGAACCAGAACTAGGTATCTCGACAAACAAGCCATATTTGTTGAAACCTGGTCAATTCCAATGGTGGAAGGAACAAATGACTGGTTTCTTCCAAACTAATGACATGATATGCTGGAAAATGGTTGAGCATGGAAACTACGAAGTCCCAAAGGATCCGGCTGATCACAAGTCAAAACTTGACTTCAAGCGCTGGACCACTGAACAATTCTCTTAACAAGAGAAGAATGCCAAAGCCAGACAATATATTCTGAATGCTCCCTCCAAATCTGATCAGGATAAGGTTATGGGCATTGACAATGCTAAAGATATGTGGAAAGCTCTTGAAACTTTCAACTTAGGAAGTGAGGATCTCCAAAATAGCAGAAAGTTCGATCTACAAGGAGAATATCACAAATTCAAGATGCTAGAAACTGAAAACGTTTCTGCTTATCACGGTCGTCTGGAGATACTTTGCAATAAACTCCGTGCCTGTGGAGTCAAGCTTGAGGAATGGTCAAAATCCATGGTGTTTATCAATGGATTAAACTCAAAATTTGCTATCACACAAGATATCATGCTTCAGACCCCTAGTATTAGGGAACTCCCCTTAGAGGAACTCGTTGGGCAAGCTCAACGTCATGAAGACAAAATGAAGGGAAATGAGAAAAGCTCTACTGAGGCTGGCATTGCTCTAGCCTTAACCAAAGTCCTGGAAAGACTCTCCATTGGAGCTGACTCTGACTCTGATGATGATGATGAAATGACTGCATTGCTTACTAGCAATGTGAGGAAATTTCATAAAGGCAAGTTCCCCAGAAATGAAAATCGCAAGGAAAAGAGGGAACTCAGATGCTATCAATGTGATCAACCAGGGCATCGTGCTAGAGACTGTCCTAAGAATGAAGAAAAGCCCAAAGAGGAAGAAGCTCCTGCTAAGAAAAAGGCCTTGGTCACAACCACAACTTGGGGTGATAGTGACTCTGATAAGGAACTGGATCTAAATCCATCAAAGGTCTGCTTCATGACAGTCTCGAAACCAGAGGCCATATGGGGAGATAGTGACTTTGAGGATGATATGACCAAAGTTTGTCTCATGGCTCAACCTGAATATGAGTCACCAATTGTTGAGATATCCTCTTTCTCTGAACTATCTAAAACTCTTATCAAATATGATAAGAAACAATTGATCAAACTTATCAAATCTCTGAGTAAAGAAAATAGCAACCTGCTAGGAAGACTTGCAGAAAATGAGGAAGAAATCTCTATTCTATCTGAGGAAAGTGAAGCCTGATGCAAGAAATATGAAAATGCCATCATACCTAATAAAATCACTACTTGTCCTACTTGTGATTTGCATGAAAAACTAAACTTAGGAAATAGTTCCTCCTCACAACCTTTTGAATCCATATTGGCAACCATCATTGAGAAACTCGACTTTCTTATTGAATGTATTCATGAGAAAACTATTACTCAGACCGTCTTTGTTAAACCTTTTAGAGGCCTAGGTTATAAACCTCATGACGTGTCTAATCCTCCTTGTGACTCTCATTCCAACTTTGATGAAATAACCAAAAATCTTGAGGCCAAAAATGAAAGACTTGACTTAGCTCTTCAAACCTCAAATAGCAAAAATGAATATTTGGAACAAAGAATCAAAGTGATTGAAAGTTCCCCTACAAAGGAACCACCATGTGCCCCATACTTCAGTCCTCACATTCACGACATGTATAAATATATGGGAAAGGGTAAACCTAGAAATACCCCCAGGAAAAAAGTTGATCTAGGTAAAAAGAAATCTCACTACAAAACTCAGGATAAGTATCAGTGGATTCCCGCAAATCGTGTTTGTTGGCACTGTGGAAACCAATGACATCTTATATATGATTGTGAGAAAAGGAGAAAACAGGAGGAAAAGACGTCTAGGAAATTCAGACATGGAAAGACTCAAATCAATGATATTAATGACCCTCAATACTATGAGAATGTTAATGACACCAAGTCCAAAACTCAGAAAAATGTCAGAGCTCCCCAACAAGGGAACTTTAAGACTAACTTACCCAGGAAAGCTTGGCTGGACTGGGTTCGTAAAAATTAATGTTTTCCTTGCAGACTGAAGTGACGAATGTTGCTAAGTGGTACATAGACAGTGGCGCATCATGTCACATGACAGGCAATAAAGAGCAACTTCATTCACTTCACAGGTACAGCGGATGAAAGATTTCCTTCCGTGACAAGAAGAAAGGAGAAATACTGGGAACAGTAACTGTAGATCTTTCTGAAAACATTAAGATAAGTGACGTTCATCTTGTGGATAATCTTGGTTTTGATCTAATCAGTGTGTCACAGCTGTGTGACCAAGGAGGGAACAATGTCTTATTTACTCCCTCTGAGTGCTTTGTGATTCATCATGAGTCTCAGAAGACTCTCCTCAAAGGTAAGAGGTTCAATAATGTCTACATCGTTGACCATAGCTACTCTCCTCAAGAAAAGCTCTTCCTCGCCACAATGATGAACAAATCTACTCCGTGGCATCAACGACCTGGTCATGCAAGTCTAAATCTCATTCACAAACTTCAAAGAAAGGAACTTGTCCATGGCCTACCCTCCATCAAGGTAGATGAATCTAATTTCTATTCTGAATGTGTTCGAGGCAAACAGGTACGTAGTTCCTTTAAACCTAAAACTGTCATAAGTACCTCCAAACCTCTGGAACTGATACATATGGACCTCTGTGGTCCTATGCATACTCAAAGTATTGGAGGTAATAGATACATTCTTGTGATTGTAGACGACTTCTCGAGATACACGTGGACTATTTTCATAAAATCGAAAGACGTGGTGTTTGATAGATTCTGTGAAATAGTTCCCACTCTCAAAATGTCACTGGGACCCAAAATTAAGGCTATTCGTTCCGATAATGGAACCGAATTCCAAAATGCAAAGTTCCTAACTTTTTGCAGGGAAAAGGGGATTACTCACAACTTTTCCGCGCCCAGAACTCCTCAACAAAATGGAGTGCTTGAAAGAAAGAATCAGACTCTTGAAGATATGGCTCGCACTATGCTCATCTCAGCTGGCCTCTCTCAAAGATTTTGGGCTGAGGCTGTCAACACTGCATGTTATATTCTAAACAGAGCCATGCTTCGCCCCCAAATTGAGAAGACTTCATATGAACTTCTTCATGGACGAGTTCCCAACATATCTCATCTCAAGGTTTTTGGGTGCAAGTGCTTCGTCCACAATAATGGAAAATCTCCCATTGGGAAGTTTGATCCCAGGAGTGATGAAGGGATCTTCTTGGGATACATTCCAAACAACAAAGCCTTCAAAGTGTTCAACACGAGGACTTCCAAGTTTGAAGAATCCATTCATGTTGTTTTCAATGAATCTGCTTTTCATGTGTCTTCACAGGTACTTCCCACAGGTGACATTAATGCTGATGAAGAAGAGGATCTCTCTGCTCCAGATTCCTCTTCAATACCTGAATTCTCCTTAGATCCTACCGGAAAAGCAAATGAGCAACCTGAGGAAGATTCAAATCAAAATCCTGGACCCAGTTCCCTTGTGCAAAATGATGAATCTCCTCTCAGTATTCCCGGTTCCTCTGACTCAGCTCCTGATCCTCCTTCAGAGAACCCAGACTCAAATGAGAACGAAGTCAATACGGTTCCTCAGGATGAACCTTCTTCATCATCCATTCCTGTAGTCAACTACAAATACAAGGGCTCTCACCCAGTTGATCAAATTCTCTCTCTTTCACAAGACAGGTCCCTCCACCCGATCCTCATTGAACAACTTTTGTGCCTTCACGATGTTCCTCTCTGTCCTTGAGCCTAAGAACTACAAGGAATCCCTCAATGATGCGGACTGGGTGCATGCTATGCATGAGGAACTTCATCAATTTGAAGGGAACAAAGTTTGGCGGTTGGTTCCTCGTCCTTCAGACAGAACTATCATTTGAACCAAATGGATCTTTCGAAACAAACTTGATGACTCAGGCATGGTCACCAGAAATAAAGCACGACTTGTCGCCCAAGGGTATTGTCCACAAGAAGGCATTGACTATGATGAGACCTTTGCTCCTGTTACTCGAATGGAAGTCATTCGTCTCATGATCGCCTTTGCCACTCATAAGGGTTTTAAACTTTTCCAAACGGACGTCAAGACTGCATTTTTAAATGGATATCTTCAAGAAGAGGTTTATGTCAAGCAACCTCCGGGTTTTGAGGACAAAAGCAGACCAGATCATGTATACTTCCTCGACAAAGCTCTCTATGGACTCAAACAAGCACCCAGAGTGTGGTATGACAGGTTAGCTCAGTTCCTGATATCCAATGGATTAAGAAGATGTTTGATTGATAAAACTCTCTTTCTTCTTGAACAAAATGAAGACATCCTGGTTGTCCAGGTCTATGTCGATGATATTATTTTTGGCTCCACTAATCTGTCCCTTGTAGAGAAGTGAAGGATCTCATGAGCAGCGAATTCGAAATGAGTATGATTGGGGAACTCACATTCTTTATGGGATTGCAAATAAATCAACTTCCCACAGGAACTCAAATTCATCAGCAGAAGTATGTCAAGGAACTCCTTGACAGATTTCAAATGAGTTACTCTAAGCCATTCTCCACTCCAATCTCTCCAACAACCAAACTGACGTTGGTTCCCACAGACATCAAGGCTGATCAATCTCTCTACAGACAAATGATTGGTTCCCTTCCATACCTGACGGCTAGTCGCCCAAATATTATGTACTCCGTGTGCTTATGTGCACGATTCCAAGCAGATCCAAGAGTCAAACATCTGGTTGCCGTCAAACGTATCCTTAGATATCTCAAGGGAATTGGGAATTTGTGCTTATGGTATCCTAAAAGTGATGATTTTGAAATACTGTCCTACACTGATGCTGACTATGCAGGATATCTCAAGAATAGGAAAAGCACCTCTGGGATGGCTCAGTTCCTTGGTCCTTGCCTGGTGTCATGGGCATCTAAAAAGCAATCATCCATTTCCCTCTCAACCACCGAGTCAGAGTACATCACAGCTGCACAGCTTGTTGTGCAAATCTCCTATGGCTCAAGCAACAACTTGCTGACTTTGATAAGTCCTATGGTCCCCTAAAAATTCTTTGTGATAACACTAGAACCATTAGTATTTCTAAGAATCTTGTCTTTCACTCTAAGTCTAAACATATTGACACAAGACACCATTTTCTTAGAGATAATGTGGAAAAGGGTATCATTCTCATGGAACATTGTCGTACTGAGGACCAAATAGCTGATATCTTTACTAAAGCCCTAAACAGAGAACCTTTTGAATACTTTAGGTTACTCTTGGGCATGATTGCCATTGACTAGCGGTTCTGAGTTCTTTTGTATATTTCCCTGTCTTGACTAGTAAATGATTGTTTGATTGTATGGTTCCCTGTTTGCTTACATGGTCCTTGATTCTATAGTCATATTTATTATAAATGTGTTATTATCTTTGTGACGTGCATAATATACAGACTTTGCTTTCACTCATGATAATTTGACAAAATCGTACTTCTTTGAACACAAAATAATCAATCGGATCTATTTGAACCCGCATTATAAGCCGAAATGAAGATTTATTATAGACCCTCCCTAGCTTGACTTACATAAACTGTTCCTATGATCTTTTTTTAATATTAGCACCACTCTGGAACTAGCTTATGTTTGTGTAAAAATTGGCCCTCCCTTATTTCTATTGTTTGGATGTGTACTATTGTTTTGTTTTATTACCTATCACTTAAATGCATCCAAACCCATCCTTTCCATAAAATGAAACGGAACTGTGAAAGGAACTCCATCGCTCCTCCTCTGTTGATTGCTTCTCTGCCTCGGAAACACACGAAGCCACCTAACAGACTGCTTTTTCCGCTTAGTTCCTTGTGCCGATTTATGCAGGGTAATGATGATTGATTTTGTGGTGATAATTGGATGTGAAATATGGACGTTGGCGATGGAATTATTATGGTAACTTCGGCCGTGTATATAGGGATTTTGTTGAATCAACGGTGATTGGGGAAGATTATTTTGTGACCGTTTGAAGGATTTCCCTATGATCTTGGTGTGAGAAATATATTTAAGGGCTGCTCTAACCCTATTTTCCCTTCCCTTGCTTTTATGTCTCTCTCGCCTCCTCACAAACTCTAAACTCTCTCAAACCCTAATCTCTCAATCTCTCAAATCGCCGCAAAAAACAAACCCATGGTTCTTACCGACCAACTGTTGGAACTATTCAAGCAGTTCATGCTACATGTGGAGAAGGAAACTCCATCGAAGGAAACCAAGCCAGCTGACATCCCCTCCTCCTCGCCCACCCCACTTCCTTCCACCAAACCAACCTCACCACCAAAATCACCCTCCCCCGACCCCATCGCCATGGCTATCATCCCTTACATTTCTCCCTCCACTACTCCGACTCAATCTCCTCCTCCTCCAGAGAGCACCACAAAACTCGTACCCTCCCCTTCCAAGAGTGACTCCTCCACTCACTCACCCGCCAAATCCCAACAACACTCCTATCCACACTCCATGGAAAATCCCTCCCAACCTCCCACCGTCTCTGAACCGGAGAGCGTAGGCAACGCTTTCCTCAAGCGCCTCAGGGAAGAGGCTGATGATGATGAGCCTCTCATCACCAAGACCACCACTCACGGTGGTCGACAGGCTAAGAAGCCCAAGCCCAACACTGTCGTCGCTCGCACCAGATTTGCAAGCCGACAGTCTCCTCCTCCAGCTCCCTCGCCACCGCCACCACCTCTCTCAAACCGGAGTTTGCAGAGAGGCGAATCTTAGGTCCTCTGTTTGTGGACCCCGAGCTCTGGAACTCGGAACTGAGCGAAGTTGGCACCTTTCGCTCCCTCTTGACTTCCCAAGGCTGGGAATAACTGTTCTCCGCTCCCCAGAGCGTCAATGAGGAGGTGATCAGATCCTTTTACTCCTCCATGTCCTTTGCTTCTGTGTCAGAGGTTGAGGATCCCTAGGATATAGTGGTCAATATCCGGGGGAAGCTGTACAAGATCACCACGGAGATGATCTCCTCGGTCCTTGGCATACCAACAGGAACTGGGTTTTTTTCTATCGACAAAATGCATTGGCCCACAAAGAAAAGCGACTATGCCAAGACCATTTTTGGGAACCCATATGTAAAGGAACTCAACATCAGGTTCTTCTCCTTGTCAATGAAGCTGCTTCACGCCTTCCTCATCAACAACGTGGTTCCTCTCTAGGAAAAGAGGAGCACTGTCCTCATTGTTGATGCTGTCTTCATGGATAAGATCATCTCTGGGGAGCTGCTAGACCTGCCGAAGATTATTATGCATCACATGCAGGCCTACCATAGCCATCCATCCCACTCCTTGTCGTTCCCTACAATCATCAAGGTTCTCTTGGAGAGACTTGACATTTACCCGACAGCAGAGGGAGAGACGTCGTTCTCCCACAAGATGGATGGCTCCTACATCAACAGTATCAAGGTGGAGGAGACGGTCACCAAGAAGTCAAGGCCCTTCATAAACTTACCTGCTCGACCCGCTCCTGCAGAAGATCAAGAGGAGGCCTCCTCTGAGATTGTTGAGGAACTGAGAGAGATTACGGCTGCTGTTCGTGACCTCAGCACTGCTTTCTTCAAGATCGCCGAAGCTCTCACTGCACAGAGAGGATAGGGTCCCTCTAGCAGTTCTTCCGATGTAGTTGGCATAGTTCTCCCCTAGGGTTCCCCAACACATCAATCCTTCTGTTTTTTTGTTCTCTCTACTTCATGGTTTTTGTTATTTTTTTGTGTTTGCTTGTATGAGTCGCATGTCGCATTTGTCTTTGGGCTCATGAATGAAAATAATAATATTTTGATGTTCTATGCCTTGTGAGTCTTGCACGTTCATGTTTTGCATCATTGTTCCTTATATTATCTTCATATCTTTTCGATGATGTCAAAAGGGGGAATATACTCTGAAATCTTGGAACCAATAGGACTGTTATCATGTTTAGGGGGAAATTGTTAGAAAATTCAAAGGTTAAGGGGGAACTATTTAAATCTTTTGATCTAAGTATCTTTGTCCTGAGACTTATATCCTCATTTGCCTATTGTCTCTGTGATTACACTTATATGAGTTTGTCATCATCAAAAAGGGGGAAATTGTAGGAATCGGGACCTGAGGAACTCTGGTTCCTCAATAGGTCTGTTTCCACTATTACTCTATGTTTTGACGATGACAACCTTAGCATATACTATGATATAGTTTATCTTGATATTTCATATGAAAAGATTGAATATTTGAAGTTGATGAAGTATTAAGGGAAGTCAGAAGGAACTGCGTTACATCCGTGTTACTTCCAACCCTAGCGTGGGCGGCGAGCCGAGAAGATCTTGTAGAACATCTTTTCCTTGTTAGGATATTGCTAACTACATCGGAGGAAAGCAAGGGTCGAATCCCAAGAGATTGTCATAATTTGGAAGATCTCGAGTTAATTAGGTTAACTTGAAAGCCATAGAGATTGTCATAATTTAGGAAAGCAGTTTGACGTATAATATATTCTTGGAATATCTTTATACGACAGACTGATGAGGCTAAAATCGTTGTGCCTATCAAAGAAAACCTAACTAACCAACTAGTATAGCAGGAAAGCAAGGGTCGAATCCCAAGAGAATCAAGTAGTCTATTCTTAAGCAAATAACTATTACCAACGAACACAGCAAAAGGGGGGGAGTTGTTGTTCTATAACCTATGACAAGTAAAAGTAACAAGTAGCAAGAGTTGTGAAAATATGATTGGGAAAGCGTTTCACCTAACAAATATCCACACAATGACATGCAAGGTTGATCATAGATATCTCTAACTCGTGCAATCCTATTGTTGTTCCTATTCCTATTCAGACATAGATATCAGCACAACCCGCCCTGATATAACTTCCTATTAAACAAATCTGAAGACCTTCAAGACTCAATTCAATAGAAGCATTAAGCAAAGGAATATAGCAGGATACATGCAATTCAAACAACCCGTCAGATAAGCATGCAATCAATTCTCATTCACAAGTAAACACTGTGACCCGCGCATGTAAGCATGTGTTTGCTACTCGATAAAGAACTCCGACTCGGAATTACCAAATCCTTGCATTATGAACAATACCAATAAACCTAGCTGGCCAAACTAGACAAATCAATAAGATTCAATAAGATAAAAGCATGAGAATCAATACAATCAATAGATAGCGAAATAGAGTTTAGAATCACACAACCTTACAGTCAAAGGCTTCAACCGTCAGGCGAAACAAAGGGAAATTAGTTCAACATCGACATGGAGGCAAAACTAGGGTTCTTCAAAATAATATGAGATAACCTAAAACAAAAGTGTTTTTAGGCTTAAATACTCCTAGGAAATAATAAAAACAAAATACGAAATAAAAGGAAAAAGTATAAATAAATAAATAGCAAAACAAGATAAAACTCGGAAACAAATCCGGTGTTCAGCGCGTAATCCGCGGGCGCGGAAATCAGGGCCACCCGCGGCTCCCAGCGGATTCCATACTTAGCCAATTTTGTGTGCTGCCAATCCGCGACCGCGGCTTGCCCGCGGATTTCTGCATCAGCTTCGTCTTCTCTTCTCTTCAAGTCTTTTGTCGTCTTCTTACTTGGTTTCTTCAGTTCCTTGAAAGACGTCTTCAATCTTCACTAATCTTCATAGTTCACTACTTCTTCTCTTCAACTCAGGATCATGCAATTACATATAAAATAGCTCCCAAATGATCCTAACCTTAACTAATAATCACTAGATAATATGTATGAAATACACTCTATCAAAGACTTCCCTCCTATATATATGATAATCTTTATGTTCTTAGTCTGGTGTATTTTTGATGGAGCTTGAAGTGCATCAGACTAAGAGAAGAGAGAAGTGTTCTTGCAAAAGAACATCAAGTAAGTTCACTGGTATTATCATCTGAGAGTTTCTGATAGGAAATAGGTTAGTACTTAGCAATAAGTTTGTAATCTCGTTAGTCTCTAAACTCATTGATTGAATATACAAGTAGACCTTTGAAATCCTCGAAAGAGAGGTGGTTTTCATCCAAAGATAACTATTTGGTTATCTAGGGTTTCCACCTTAAGTAATTGCGTTGATAACTTGTTATATTACTTCCGCTGTGCCTAGGAACTGGACAACTCTTTGTCACAGTTCCCTTGATACTAACATACAGATCCTACAATTACTCAATAATGCACGATTTGTTTTCGTTTCGTTTTTGGCTTAGTTGCTTTCTATGTTCTACGAATCTGATTTTCCTTTATGTGATCTATGTTTCTGGAAACTTTTTTATTCTTAATTAAACCGGGTTCATTGAACTCCCCACACCAACCACCACTATACAGCACCAACTCGAATTGTGGTCGGTATGTTTTCCTAATTTCTTCTCAAAACTGAATTTTGAATTGATTGATTTTAAGTTAGCTCTAGACTAACTTGATTCTTTTGGTTGTGGTACTTGAGATTCAATGCATGAGTGGTTTGGTCTTGATATTTCACAATCAATGTTGAGTAAGTAAATGTTTTTTTGCTGTATATATTTTCTTCATGAGCTGATATGCAATGTAGAAATGAGATTGTAAGTGTAGTGTGCCCTAATTTTTGCCTAGCTTCCTGCCTCCGGTTTGCCCTTTTTGACAGTAATTTAACTCGCCCCTGAATGTGGTGTGAAATGCACGTACTCTCTAATGAAAACAAGTGAGATAACATATCAAAGAAAGCCTTCTAAAGTTATTTAATGATTGATATATCATTTCACCCTAATATGGATGAGACGTGAGTTTTGGTTTTGAGTAAATGCTAACATATGTCGTATAACCAGAAGTGAAAATGTTACAATGATCTTTTCTTTCAATGAAAATGTTAAAATTCTGCTTGGTAGAACTACTTTTATAATCTCAAATTGTCTTTATAGGATATGAATGTGAGATTTGCATCTAGATTTGCTTTTAGATGCTTGATATAAGCATTGGGATGAATTGAATTATAGGATTCGACAAGTTAAAAGGCATATCCAGTGTAGAGTTCATGCTCATGATGTTTTTTGATAAAATATTAAAATTGGAACCAATTATTTGTTTTCTATTGTATAATGGATTCTATAAAGCATTAAGTTTTATAATGTTTTATAAAATCATTATTAGCTCATTCCCTTCTATGTTAGGAACTTGATTCTTCTTCTGTTTATATCAGTTCCGACTTTTTAGGACACAATAAGAGTATGCTTACCGTTTTGATGCTGCAGTATGTTCCTTTGTTTCGATGCATACTTAAAAAGTATTACAAATTTACAATGATGTATAAGATATTTTTTTTGTTAAGTATTTACCCTTTGATGTATGTAATTCCATAGAGAAGGCATGTGCATAATCCATAATGCTGGATGATTGCTGCAAGGACTCTCTCTATCACTTGGAGCGATACACAAAGATATTGGAAATGGACTTCCATTCTTGAATCAAGGTCGGTCATATTCTTCAATACCAATTTTCTCATCTTTTTTCACTCATATATAAGCAAATTGTGTTTTTTTAGGTTTCCGAAAGTGGCTGAGCTTCGATGTGTTTGCTGGCTTGAAATTCGCGAGAAGATTACAACCTCAATGCTATCTCCTTGAACACGCTACCCTGCCTTTTTAGTATTCAAGACGACAAAGGAAAATAACGGGCTGCACAATCCTGCAGAGGCATCAGTAGTCACTGCTGGGGGAAAAACCGAGACACAAGTAGTAAGTTTTAGCGATGGAAATGAGGAGTTGCAGCTTTAGAGGATTCGCACCAATTTTATAGATTTCAGGGGCTTCAACCGACTAAGGTTGCTGTCTTTTGAGAATAGACGAGAGGCCAAGGTTGATCAGTCTCCAAAGTCGAGAGCTGATGGATGGCTTGAGCTCAAGATAGGGGAGTTTTTTGCACATCCACGATAGGAAGATGAAGTTGAGTTGTCTATGGTTGAGACTAACGCTGGGAATTGGAAGATGGGTTATTGTTCAAGGGATTGAAGTAAGGCCAGCATTGTCGGCACCTGAAATGGGCGGTAAATAATAGGTTTCATACTCGAAGAGCATGTAGACTACCCTTGATTGTATCTTCTACACTGTCTATAGTTAAGGAATTCAACGCATGTAACAACATTAAAGTGACAATCACACATGAGATAATGGGGTCCTCACTATTGCAAATAAAAAATATGTATCAGCAGCAGTGATGGATATTGTAGTGTTTGCACGGGAGCCTCCATAAAGACATGTATTATGACAACATAAATCACCATGTCAACACAATCACAGTGTCAAGGACAACTTTTAATTTACAAAACTCTTGCATAATTTATTACTACATACAACGTTAACAGATAAACTACAATAAAAATAAAAATATTTACAAAACCATAAAGAAGAAATAGATTATTATTGTCAAATATAGGAAAAAGAGGTCGTGCATCGTACGACCCCGTAAGCCCAAACGGCCCAAAAACAAAAACCTGAATAACACAGTACCAAAAAAACAACAAAACCAAAGAACAAAAAACGATGTATTAAGCGTGATTTTATTTAAATTAAACAAATATAACATACAAAAAACATGCAAAATAACCCGTAACAAATCGATTCATCAAAAAAATGTCAGACACGCAGAATAACATGAGATACAACTACAAAAACTACAAATGAATTTATTCACAAAACTCTGGAACGAGGAAAATGACTTTTCAAAACAAACCAACACACGGACAAAACAAAAATACACAATTAACAGTGGGTAAACCATAAACAAACACAAAACAATTACCAATACAATGAAGCACACACAAATTGTTTTTGCCAGCTACAACGAAGATGGGCCGTGCATCGCACGGCCCCCGGAGGGCTAGTTAAGCTTAAAAACTCTAACATCATATTTGAAGGAGACAACTTAACAATTATTAATTCTATTATTAATATTTGGAAAATACCCTACGAAATCAGGGATATTATTAGGGATGCCAAACATATATTCCATCATTTTCAGAATACTAAAGTCATTCACTGTTTCAGAGAGGCCAACAGGACTGCGGACATTCTCGCAAACCCTTATATAATATGTTAAGATGATTCTTAACTGCAACAACGATTGCGCATTATCTGAAGTCTATATCAGAACCCTTCGGCCTATTCTCTTGGCTTTGAGCATGTTCACTTCATATCCACCTTTTTGTAGGCTCATTGCTTCTGATGGTCAAGGGTTGTCATTCCTTCGGGAATAACACCATGTCTTGCCTATTTCAAAAATAATAATAATAAAAAACTATTTTTGCAAAGAGTTGCTTACAAAAAAAAAGCAAAAATTTCATGACAAGATTTGCGAGTAAAACACCCTTATTTCAGCGGAAAGATCTGGTGAGGATCACACCCTAAACAAGGAGTGAGGATGAATCCTGGTCGTTCCTTCTTTTCTCCAACCATCTAATATGGGCCGCCCCTTTTCCTTCCCTTCTTTGTTTGGTATAATAGAATCTCTCCTAGATAAAATTAATTCGGCAACCCTCAACGAATTTTACTCGACTTCGTTGTAATTCCAACTTTGTTGCTTGTATCGTTGTTCTCTTGGCTGATCATTTGGTTTTCTGTTTGCATCGTCGTCGGTGTACACTGTGTTGTTATCTTTGCTATCATTGCTCTATTCTCTTTGTGTTTGCGTTGCTGTCATCCATACCTACCCTTCTTCGTCGACATGGCTAGTGCTTCTCCCGATTTAGGTATAGACCTGTAACTTGTTTTTGATTTTGTTGTTGTTTTTGCAGAAATTGATAATTTAGGTATGCACTTCATTACACTATCAATAGAATGTCTCAATTTTGGGATTTTTTTGTATGTGCTTGGTTGAATTCAGGTATGCGCTTGTTTGAATTTAAGTACATGTTTCCTTTTCAAATTTAGATATGTCGCAATTTAATGAGATTGAAAGTTCGCCTAAAAAGCAGCTGGTCATGCATTAATGTTCATTGGTTGATGCACCTTTGACCTTATTTCAGGCTATGATGCACCTAATGATAAACATTGATGATTGTGGGCCTAATGCATATTAATAGGTGTTTCGTGCACTTTTTATCAGTCAGTTATGCACTTATTAGGTCATGCTTATTATTTATTACACTTTTTTTATGTTTGTTAGAAAATGAAAATCAAAGGAAACCTAGTATTATATCTGTTTCTCCCAGCATTAATCAGTTGCCTTATGCACTTTTAATTGGCCATGCATTAATATTCATTGGTTGATGCACCTTTAACCTTTGACTGATATACCTTATTTCAGGCTATGATGCACCTAATGATAACATTGATGATTGTCCGCCTAATGCATAAAAATAGGTGTTTCATGCACTTTTCCTCAATCAACAATGCACTTATTAGGTCATGCTTATTATTTATTACACTTTTTCATGTTTGTCAGGAAATGAAAATCAAAGGAAGCCTGATCTTATATCAGATTTCTCCAACTATTAATGCTGACTATATCATTCCTGAGTGCAATGATTCATTGAAACCCTATCTTGGTCAACTTTTCCCAACTCTTCATGATGTCATCACCTTTTATGAAGCTTATGCTAGTGAATGTGGTTTTATTGTTCGTTGTTGTATGGCCAAGAAAGATAAAAGTGTACCACTGGTTGTTATCTAGAAGTACCTTTGTTGTAACATAGAAGGATATAAATTTGTATCTTCATAGATGTGGATGTGAAGCTAAGCTTTGGCTCAAGTATGAAGGTATGGATGGTTACCGTGTTATGAAATGGAGTGCGGTCATGCGCATGCTATGTTGGAGTTGTCCCATATGGTATTTTCAAAAGGGAAGAGGCAAGTTACTCCATTTCATCAAAGTGTACAAGAATCTAGTTGGTTCGTATGCTAGCGTAGGCACCATTATTGTTGATCACTTTAAGAACTTTATGAGGGGTTTGAACTCATACATGGAAGGAAGTGGTGGTCAAATAATCATCAATGACTTTGTTAAGAAGAAAGAATGTTGCAATGCATACTACTTTGATTATCATCTCAACGAAAAGGGCCAATTGTGTCAGTTGTTTTGGTGTGATCCTATAAATCGCAAGAGTTTCTCTTACTTTTGTGATGTAGTGTTGGTTGATGCTACATACCAACTGATTAGGTAAATCATGTACTCTTATTTATTCATGGACCTATTTTCAGTAACTCACACTACAAGAAAAATCATTTATAGCAACGAGCTATTGCAACGACTAAAATTTGTCGTTGCGAAAAATAGTTTTCACAACGACAAATAACAATCGTTGCCAATGTTGTTGCTATACATAAAAATTTCATTTCCCTCCACACATTTTTTGCGCGGACTAGTAGTAGAAATTGAAACTTTTAATTGGAAACAACTTTGTCGTTGCAATAGATATTATTTATGTATTGCAACGGAATATGCCGTTGCAATAAGTATTTTACTGATTTGGCAATGAATTAGTCGTTGCCAAAGACTCTAACAAATAAATAAAAAAAATCAAAATTTTAGTCTCCAATTCCCTCTTTTCTTTCCAGAAACTCATTCCTCTTCTCGTTCCTCTTCTGGCTTCCATCCCGATTCATCTTCTCCGAGCTTTTCACAACCCTCTTCGCCTTCGTCTTCTCCAATCGCAGGCCTCTCCAATCGGCTACTCCTCTTCATTGTTGTCGCGAGCCGTCGTGCATCTCCGTGGCGTGCTTCTGCCCTAATCTAGTGTGTCGCACAATGTCTGCCCTAATCCAGAGTTGGCGCTCCTCTTCGTCCTCGTCACAACCGTCGTCGACGGGTTTCTAGAGCTTCGTCATGACCGCCGCTCCTCTATTTCTGTCGGTTAGGGTTTTTGTTCGGTGAGAGAAATGGGAGAAGACTTGATTGGCGAGGATGAGCCGTTGATTCAGACAGCCGAGTGTCGGATTTGTCAGGAGGAAGATGAGATTCAGAATTTTGAGGCTCCTTGTGCCTGTAATGGATGTCTCAAGGTAATCAAATTTTCCTCAATCAATAATCAGTTTTGGAAATTCTGAGAAACTGTTGTTGGATCCTTGAAATGTGGTTTCTTAGTGGATACTTAGTTTGACTGTTGTGATAATTTGTTCAATGCATATGAATTGCTTGATAGAAATTTCTATGCTTTCTGTGATAGGTGATTATATATGAACTGAAACTGAAAGTAATCTTTCTCCCTACTTTTACAGCATGCTCATAGAAAGTGTGTTCAACGCTGGTGCAATATTTCATAGGATTCATGAGCACAAAGCTGCACCTATGGAAATAAATGATTTAAATTCCTGTGAAGACGCAAATTTGAAGTAGAAAAGGAAACACTTCAAGCAATTTGATATAGTTGCAAATTATTCTGATAACCACTTTGTCAATGGTGCAGGAAAGGGGTCATCATTGTCTCAGGCAAGAAAGAAAGACACTCTTTTAATTTTATGAAGTTATAATAGGAATGTACTAATTTCTGTGTCAAATTTATATAGGAAAATGAAGGGTAACTGTTTGATACTAGATTCAACCTGAAAAATGAAGGTACATTCAACCTGAAAAATGAAGGGTAACTGTTTGATACTAGATTTGTGCTCTTGAACTCCTTTTTAGAAAAACTCGTTTAGAAAAATATGCTCTGTTCCAAAATTATCCCTTCTGTACGACAGAGTTCCTAAAAAATATGTTACTGAAGTCTAGTTTCTCATATGCAAATGTTTACTAAGTGAAAGTTTTATAATTGAAACTCATTTTCCTGAATCCTTGCACTTCTAAAGTACATTTTGCTTCATTTGGTAGTTTGTCCTACTAAAATTCTTTGTTTCTTATTGTGTTGTGTGCTGAGTTGGTAGCATTTATCGTTGTTTTCACATACAGAAGGAGAAAACCATGGTCAACCTTGTTGCTGGACTGGAGGCCGAAGGCATCAGTGCCTTCCGTTTTGATTTTTCGGGGAACGGGTAACCACTGACTTTGGGACTAAATTAGAAGATGATTTATGAATCAAGAACTTTTGAAATTTAATTTTTGCAAGCTATTCAATTTCTCAGTTCATCTTAAAAGTACAGGGAAAGTGAAGGCTCTTTTGCATACGGAAATTATGCAAAAGAAGTTGATGACATAGATGTTGTTGTCAAACACTTCAATGGGAGAAACCGTGTGGTGAGCGTTGTTGTTGGTCATAGTAAAGGTACCTATCATAGCATATTTCAATTTGGATCTACACAAATATTTCTTATGGGATTGTCTGATATCATGTAAAGCTAACCTTTACCATGGTGTGTTTGACTGTGTGCTTTCCTGAGAATTAGTAAATAATTAAATATCTCTCTTGGATTTGTGTATAACTTAACTAGTTCCTGTGCACCTTAGCGTTTGAATCTTAGATTTGTATTAAGGGACAATTATTTAATTTCCTTAGACTTTGATTATCGACAAGTGGCCTGATAAGCTTACCTGAAGACCTTATGTTACAACTTACAACTTCATAGCAACCAGGTGAAGATAAACAAGTTTTATGTGTAAATTGAGTCTTACAAATTTAACTATCATCACTCAAATAAATACAAGGTTCCGAATATCAAATATTGAGTGTTCACACGTCATTCCAGATTCCCAAATGCTATGTTAAACATCGAGATATCTACTTGAAATCTTCCGAATATCAAATATTGTTTTTTAGGGTTTTGTGCAGAGGCAGGCAAACAGGATTTCTGGAATTGGATTTGGTATTAGGTAACCAGGTTTGTTCTTCACTCTATATCGTTTTGTCATCTGTTTGAATAAATATTATTCATTTTTGTTTCATCAATGTCCTAATTCCATTTTTAGTTTGCGTATAGATATATGCTCTACTGCCTCAGCAAGGTCCGATAAGTCAGTTTGGGATGAATTTGAGATTGATGATATTGACAAGGAAGCATTTCAAGTTTTTAAACAACTTAATAAGTTGAAGTTGGATGAATCTTGTGTGGTGGTTGAAAAATATGAACATTCATATATATGTTCCAGATCTAGAAGACAAACAAATATCCTACAAGGTAAACATCAAACTCAGTTCACTAGATATCTGATTTACCGCTGTTTGGTTCATTCTATAACTCGATGTTTGATCATTTATGCAATTGTGATACACGATATTTTCACTGACATAATGACATTAGGAGGTTGCTCATATCATATAAGCTCTTCCAACGATAGGGTCTCATGTACAGGGACATTTATTCATTTGGTATTTGGCATAAGGTACAAGATTTTGAGCTTGGAGGTCAAGATGTGGAAGCAAGGTTGGTGGAATATCTTATATAGGGACCCTATTGGATGTAATTTTTTGTTATATGTAAGATTTCTTGGAAATGATCTATATTTTTTATTGGATACTAGTTATTATTTATTCTTATACAATTTGTTATGTAACACTTTGGAGCATAATGAAATTATTTTGTATTTTGAACAAATTTCTATAGCTTATAGAAAATAATGCTATGATCTTGGAGACAAATATTTTGAATAAATTTGTTCAATTCTGTATAGATGTATTGCAACAATAATGTCGTTTCCATATATACATGTATTGCAACGACTTTATTCGTTGCAAAAGGTATGGGTATTGCCACGACCTAAGTCGTTGCCAAAAATAAATGATTTGCAACAACTCAAGTCATTACTAAATAAGAAAAGTTAAATATGTAAAAAAGTTTTTTGCAACGACCAATTTATTGCAACAACTTTTGTCGTTGCTAAAGATATCTTTTTTTGCAACGAAAAAAGTCGTTGCAATAGCCTTTGAATACGGGCTTACGGGCAACGACAAAAGACGTTGCTAAAAATTGTTTTAGCAACGACTTAGCCTGTTTTGCAACGACTTTTATCGTTGCTATAAATGATTTTTCTTGTAGTGTCATACACCTATCCTCAATAACTAACGCACACAACTTTAGTCATCTTGTATCCCAAGCACCTTAACTCAACCTTTCATGCACCTATCCCTTACCACTCATGCACCTATTATTTCCTTCTCACCCGATGAGAACTTTTATTAATGATATATGTGTATTTTTTAGCAATCCATCTGTTGAGCTACACCTTTCTTTTTTGTTGAGCTAGATCCACCTCCATTTGTTGTTCAACCTCCATCTCTTGAGCTACAACTACCTTTTCAGTTTGTGCACCGGTCACCACCTTCTCAACAAAAACTTCCATGTTTAATTTCAGCAACATCTTCCTCTTGTGCAGTTTTTGCATCTTCCACCACCTTCTCTTTGTCTTTTGCGTCTTCCCTTTCACCTATATCCTTCTCAGAAACAACCTCCCTTTGTGCAATTTCTTCATCTGTCACCACCTTGTCTTTGTTTTTCTCGTCTTTCTTCTTAGAAATTTCTTTCTCATTGGGCGATGGCAAAAAATACACATATATATCATTAATAAAAGTTCTCATCGGGTGAGAAGGAAACCTAAATGTCGCAAGCTGAAGCAAGTAAGACTCCTGGGCGTCCGATCGAAAAGTGCAAAAGAGGTGTTTCAGTTAACCTTAATTTAGAGCGCTCACATTCTATGGTGCTAGCATATTTAACTCTAATGTTTTAGTTTCTGTGCCATCAATTCCGCGTGTTGGGGTTTTTACCTTTTTGCAAAGTCAACCTGGGTATCTTTGATTGGTTACATGAAAGGTGAATTAAGCCTCCACGTGTAGGCAGTTTGACAATATAATCATTATCCATTGACCGAAAAAGAAACCTACACGTCGCAAGTTGGTCAAATCAATCATATAAATCTGAGCTAATTAGGACGTCTGGCAGTCCAATCGAGTGTCCCTCCGTCCCTTAATATAAGGCCCGTTTGCTTTTTCAACACTATTCACAAACAGAGAGAATCTTCTCGTTTTCTTCCGATATATAGAAATAAATATTGGCATACGAGATATCGTTTGCTTCATCTCAATGAGTACTTTGACAATATAAAAAAATTAAATTTTTTATCATCGTATATTTAAAGATATTAACGTTACAAAACGTGTCTCGACAAATGTGTCAAAAACAAATGAGAAGATCAATAAGGGACGGAGGGAGGGAGTAAAAAAGTAGCGTTGCAATTAATTTCGTGTGTTGGTGTCTTTTATTGGTTATATATGAAAGACTAGAATTTTTGGGAGTTTTACGGCCTGTAAAACTTCACAATAAGACGTTGCAGAATCAAAAAGTAGAAGATGATGATATGTTCCATACGAATCCATTATATACATGTGTTGATGGGTCAAAATCTTCATTTGGGAGAAACGTAGGAAAGAAATGGGAAAAAAATGATAAATTAAAAACAAAACATTAAATGCAGTGTGTTTAATTTGAGGAACCCCTAATTTTATAGTACTAGACCTGGGACCCCGCGCGCGGGGCAATTACGAATTTCGTATACAGCTTAATGTTTTTTGTAACACCCCGTGTTTGTAATCCATTATAAGGATTAGATTGCTACCCATGTCAACAAGAGCTCTTCCTTTTCCTGGTTCGAGTGAGGACAAAGAACTAGGAAGTTAAGCGTGCTAGGGTGGGAGTAGTCCTGGGATGGGTGACCTCCTGGGAAGTTCCCACGTTGACATGGGGATAGCGCTTCTAAGACGTGGGCCTTACAAATGGTATCAGAGCCGACTCTTGGTTCCGAGTTGGCTTAGCCGTAGTACAGTCACTCGACCAGGAGGGTGGTCTTTGGGCTTGGCGGGCCTTGACGAGGTCGTCAAGGGTTTAAGTGGGTGTGATTGTAACACCCCGTGTTTGTAATCCATTATAAGGATTATATTCTTATTCATGTCAATAAGAGCTCTTCCTTTTCCTGGTTCGAGTGAGGACAAAGAACTAGGAAGTTAAGCGTGCTAGGGTGTGAGTAGTCCTGAGATGGGTGACCTCCTGGGAAGTTCCCACATTGACATGAGGATAGCGCTTCTAAGGCTTGGGGCCTTACATTTTTAAATATATGTCCTAAAATAAGATTGAGGATAATCATATTAGCAATTTTCTAATATTGCATGTAATATCAACAAAGTTAATTAAGGATTTCTTATACGGTTAAACGTTGTTAAATATATGTTCCAAAATTATATTGAGACTAATCATATATGCAATCTTCTAATATTGCATGTAATATCAACAAAGTTAGATTTATAAACGTAATCAATCAAGAAAATGACAAAACACATAATGATTTTAGGGGTAAGAAATAAAAGAAATGGGACCTACATCATTAATTAGTATTAATTAGTATTACTTTCTGCTAAAACCAACCAACGTTTATATATATATACTAGAATCGGACCCCCGCGCTACGCGTGAGGTAATTATGATTTTTTATCTCAAAATTGAATTGAGATAATTATATATTTACAACTTTTTTTTAGGCATAATTTTATTCAATTCAGGCCAAACCAAATCTAACATGCAGGTCAAACCAAAATTGAATATATCTTATATATTCTAGCTTCTTCTTTTCTCTTTGATCTCTTTATTGTCCATTTAATGACTTGTTTTTGCCTTTCCTCTTATTGTTTTAGTTGTAGTCATGTTGTTCTACGTGTAAAGGGATGGCAGAGTTGTACGATATCGACGATGCAATGGAGATTTTTGGGACGACAACATGACTTTTTGGTACGTTGTATGAGGCAACTATTGTGGGTTTTGAAACCGTAGATCATTATGATATTGAATATTTGACACTGCGACATCTGAGGCTAAATGTGAAACCATTCCGAAGAGCTCGATTTCTTTTCGTCCTTGGCTTTCCTTCCAGGAGAGATTTAAAGAAAAAATAGCGGGAGATATAGTAGGTGGAGTAAGGGAGGAGTGGTGGGTTCAGGTAACCGATGAGATTGGTGTTGCCTGGGTTAGAGTGGTGGACGATCCATTACATTTATTCATCTATATACTGTAATAAATAAAATGCGGCTACAACTGTGCAAGTTTGTTGGCTGTAGAGAGATGGCTGGACCGGGACCGGACCGGCGGTTCGAACCGGAACCGGACCGGGTCAAAACCGGTCAAAACCGGGACCGGACCGGAACCGGACCGGAACCGGTAGGAACCGGTTTTGTTTTTAATTGCTTTTAATTGTTTTTAATTGCTTTTAATCATATTATTTAATTGTTCTTAATCATATTATGGCGGATCATTTTGACACCCAAGAGAGTGATAATGTCACTTCTCCCACTCCCACTCCCACCTCCCAAGTTAGGTCCTCCGCTAGGGGTAGGACCGCTAGGCCTCAAGGGCAAGCTAGCGGTTCGAGGCCGGCTAGGGGTAGGGGGGGGAGGACCGTTCCCGGGTCCTCCGGGAACCAATCCCGGAAACTAACATCTCCTGTTTTTACAAAGTGGTTTACTAAATTAGAACCCGGTATCGAGGAACTCGAGGCCGAGGATTATGATCCCGGACTAATTATTGTTTCTTGTAACTTTTGCGAGGCGACATTCCAATGGAAGAAAAGTGGAGGATATGGAACCCTTCAACGACACATGGAGCACAGACACGTCGCCGAGATGGGAATGCTAGGGGGACAAACGCAAATTTCCGGCGGATTTGCATCTTCTACTAGCGGTAACCCTTTATTTCATTTTGATCATGAAGCTAATAGTGTAGCATTAGCCGAAGCTATTTGTGTTGATCATTTAGCATTTCGATTTAGTGAAAATGTAGGATTTAATGAGTATATTAAAGAGCATACACAACCCGCTTTTAAATCCGTATCTAGGAAAGTGATTAAGAAAAACGTAATTAAGGCTTATAAAAGACACAAGCACGAATTAGTTTCTTATTTTTCGCAAAATGATATGAATGTTTCTATTTGTAGTGATATATGGAGTGATAATACTCAAACCCATTCTTACATGGGTGTTACATGTCATTTTGTAGATCATCATTTTACAATGCAAAAACGTTTATTGGCATTTAGAGTCTTTGATGATTCACATACCGCACAAAATATTGCTATGATGATTCGTACAATTTTAGAAGAATATAGACTACTTAATAGAGTTTTTTCAATTGGATTCGACAATGCATCTGCTAACACCGCATCTATTAGAGATTTACAAGAAATGTGTCAACCTTTATTTGGTGGGAGATTTTTTCATATTCGATGTGCTTGTCATATTTTAAACTTATGTGTTCAAGATGGTTTACGTGCTATGAGTTATCATTTTGATCCAATTAAGAACGTTATTAAGTATATTTGGGGGCATCCTAAAGTTACAAGAGATTGGATGACCTTTTGTAAAACTAACGGGGTGCACCCAAAACGTTTTTCAAAAGATGTGGGTACCCGATGGAACTCTACTTACATATTACTATGTGAATGTATAGAATATAAACAAGTTTTAACGTCTTTTGTTTCTCAAAACCTTTCTGGCTCTGCTTTCTATTTTAGCGAATCAGGTTGAGAAATATGTCAAAGTATTGCAACGTTTTTAAAATGTTTTAGTGATGCAACAAAGAGATTTAGTCATGTTTATATACCAAGTAGTAATGTTTTTGTCTTGGAAGCTTGTAATGTTATGGCTGGTTTAAGTGAGGGAGCTAAAATTCCCGGCATTGAGGAATCCGTTGCAAGCATGAGGAGTAAGTGGTTGCAATACTATAGATATATTCCCGATTGTTTTCTTGTTGCTTGTGTTTTAGATCCTAGACTTAAATTAGGAGTTTTACACGCTCTTTTAGATGACTATTATGGATATATTTTAGCCGACGGTGAACTAGAGGATATTTTAGGTATGGTTTCTAGAACTAGAACATACATTGAAACTTTATTTACTCATTTTTCGGATTCTCCGACTCCTTCACAATTACCTCCGGCTTCTTCGAGCTCTAGTAGCTTGGGGGCCTTTGGAGCTAAGTATTTTAGTAAAAGACCAAGAGTTACAAACACGAATGCGGAAATTGATAACTATCTTAACACCAACTTTGAGTTTGTTAGTTGTGAAGCTTTAGATGTTTTGAAGTGGTGGGAGGATCATAGGAGCATGTTTCCAACGCTTGCGAAGATTGCGGCTCAAGTTCTTGCCGTCCCCGCTTCAACCGTGGCGGTGGAACAAACTTTTAGTGCAGGAGGCAACACTTTAACGAGGAAGAGGTCAAATTTGGCACCGGAGTCATTGGAGGCGCAATGTTGTGTTTGCGATTGGAAGAGAGCCGCAATGAGGCAACAACGTAACATTAACGAGTCATCGGAAGACGAGTGGATTGGAGATTCTACTACGATACGCACCGATTCATCCGCCGAAGATTCGACTTAGGTAACGGGTTTTGAAAAAAGGTAAAGAACTACGTGGGCTTTGATTCCTCTAACCCGAGAGGATACGTAGGCAACTTAACAAGTAAGTCACTGTTAAGTGCAAGCCCAATTTTTTTTAATTTTTTTGTTCCTTCATATTTAATTTAAAAAACTTAAAAAAAAATGATTATAAAAAAACGCTATTAAAAAGAATGTTTTACAAAACATTCTTTTTAATAGCGTTTTTTTATAATCATTTTTTTTAAGTTTTTTAAACATAATTTTTAAACTTAAAAACAATGACAAAACATTCTTTTTTAATAGCGTTTTTTTATAATCATTTTTTTTAAGTTTTTTAAACATAATTTTTAAACTTAAAAACAATGACAAAACATTCTTTTTTAATAGCGTTTTTTTATAATTATTTTTTTTAAGTTTAAAAATTATTTTTATATTTTTTTATTTATTTTTTTAAAAAAATTATTATTTTTTAAAAAACCGGTCCGAACCGGTCCGAACCGGACCGAACCGGACCGAACCGGATGAACCGGTATGAACCGGAACCGGACCGGAACCGGTCCGGAACCGGATTGAACCGGACCGGACCGGAACCGGACCGGACCGGACCGGGAGCCATCCCTAGTTGGCTGGAGAATAGTCTAGAAGACGTTTGATTCCCTTTTTTCGTTTGTCTTTATCATCAGATCATCCATCGAAGATTATAAAATTTTGATATTGTTAAAGTTCTCGCCGAGACGAATCAAATAAGATCTCATATTACTATGTTTTTTCTTATATATTGGACGATATATCGAAGATTCTCTTGTAATGTGAATAGTGTCAAAAATTACAATGAGAATAAGAGTTAGGGACGGAGGGAGAATTTTTTATGATGGGCGGCTGTCTCGTGCAACGTGTCAGGACTATGAAAATGTACATCAATTACTGTAACGCTGACCCTCTCTTTGACCACAATTAGACGTCTGGCCAATATGATATTGAAAATATTACATTGTTTGCAAAATCAATCTCCTAAGCCTTTTGATCCGAATATACTGGTAAAATTCTACCCAGAATTCCGTAATTCGTTGTGTTGCTTTGAAACGCGGCTCCCCAGCTTATTGTGGCTACTTGAGGTACAACGTACACGGTACATGAGCAGTTGAACATTAGTTCATTGGGATTCGGTGAAATTGAAGAAGGTGTAATACATTCATGACGAAGATCGTCTCTAATACATTCGTGACGAAAGTAAGGGTGTGTCAAATAAACTTTTAGGTTGTGCCAAATAGTAAGCCCCTAAATTTATTATCTACGAATATGAGTATTTCGAACCGTACGGTTTAACCTCACCGGAACCTTTATCGTTCGAACAATTGACTTACCTATCAGAATCCCTTTTATAAACAAGGCTCACCACCAAAAAATAAATAAACAATACTCACAGGCCCACTGCTTTTAAAAGCCTTGGGTCTGGACCATTACACGAGATTACCAAAAGGATTTGTGCCCAATGCCCTATTGGGCACTATATTCTCAACAAATGCACCCCTAAACTAAGTTGTTAATTTCTACCCCTACCCCCACACCCCCCAATTTCACACGCTCCACTTTCCCGATCATTTTTTAAATCACGCGCACTTATTTCTCTCCTTCCTCTCTCCCTCATTCACTCCAAAAATCAAACCGTTCAACTTCTTCGATTTCGTCTTCTTCTTCCTCGCCGTATTCCGCCGTCTTTGCTTCCGTAATTGTCTTCTCTCGCTTTGCTTCTGTTTCTGTGCTCGATTTCCTCTCCGATTTCGCTCAGATTTCGCCTGCTGGAGTTGTCATCACTTCATCTCTATTTTCCAGTTTTTGAGGCGGTTTCTATTATCAAATCAGGTATCTAGCCCTCTCGTTCTTCTATTTGTTGTTTTTTTTGTTTATTTCGGAAGATTTCTGTGATTTTCTGTTCGTTCCTCTGTTTCAAGTCGAAATCGAGTTCGTTTTTGTTCAAAACCTAGATTTTGAAGGCTGTTTTTAGTTGCATGCGTCTTTATTTGTGTTTTTTTAGGTTTTTAAGTTTTCTGACAGGTCCAGAGCATTTGCACTGTTCAAATGTGTGTTGAATATGTCATGTTGTGTGTTTATTTTGAATTTTTCACTTTATTTGTTGATTCTTCACTGTTTTTTAGCTTCTGTCGTTGAATTTGTCATGGTGGACAGCTTGTTGTGTCTGTATATGTGATTGTTCAGTGCTTGTTCATTTCTATGTTCTTGAATATGGGATGTTGACAGGTTTTTGTGGCTAGAGATTTTATTTTTGGCATTTTTTCATGTTTATGTTGTTAATATGGCATGCTGACAGCTTGATTTTGTCTTGAGATCATATTTGTTGCCAGCTTTTTCATGTCTACATCTTCAATATGGCGTGCTGACAACTTTATGTGTCTCGAGAGCTTATTGTTGACAACTTGTTCATATTTACATCTTTGAATATGGCATGCTGACAACTTTTGGTGTTTGAATATTTTATTGTTGACATCTTATTCATGTTGACAACTTGTTCATGTTGACAACTTGTACAAATTTCCAACATTCTTTTTTTATGGTTGACACCTTGCTCTGCTTTTATCTCTTTTTGTGATTTTTTTTTTGACACTCTGTATTTGGGTTTTTTTTGGCTTCCAAAGATTTGTTTGTAGCTCCCAAGGTTACAGCATACCACAGATTTTCTGTGATTGATCAGATTGAGGGTCAGTTAGATGATGTCAGTAATCTTCTGTTTTGTACTGGTGTATTCAAAACTATCTTAAGCATGACATCCCAGCTCAACTATTTGCACGTAATAGTTCACTACGCTTTAATGTGTGTTGTTAAGACCCAGAAGAAGTACGAAATGTGGTTTAATATGCAAGGCAATGTGCAGTCTTTTTCACTTCAAGACTTTGCTGCGATCACGAGATTGAAGTGCACTGATTTAGAAGGCCATGTCATCCCAGATGAAGTCTTTGAGTGTTCTCTTGGAACCAAAAGCAAGATCACTCTTGACGACATAATTGCAGAGTTTGCCATTTCGACTGGTGAGCGCAAGATGGTTCTAGCACACCTTATTATTCTTGAAGGTGTGCTGATGCTTCAGAGGAAAGGCTCTTCTGTCAGAGTGAAGTTTCTCAAGCTCGCTAGCAACTATGAAACTTTTTTGAACTATCCTTGGGGTAGGGAAGTATATCTAGAGACTATCCGGGCTTTTCAAGATGCTCCAGTCCATGCAAAACGTACAGGAGGTGGTTCTTCTAATGATAGAGTTTGATATACTTTGCATGGGTATCCTCTTGCTTTTCAGGTATTTATTTTCTCATTTCTCTTTTTCAATTAGTTGCTTGAATACATTTTTATCCCTTTTCCTTTTTAAACCTTAATTTTTGTTTGTAGGTTTGGGTGCTTGAACATTTTCATCAGTTTCGTGATTTTGTTGGAGCTGCTACTGCGTCGCTTAAGACCATTCCATATGGCGAACGTTGGTTCTCAAGAGATAATTCCAAGCTCGCTTGGTATCATTCTGTCTCAGATCATTTTGATGTTTATCCTTTGGTATTATTCTTTATCTTTGTCTTGTCAGTTTTATTTTTGTATTTAACTCTTTTTGTTGATATCACATTTTTATAACTCTTTTGCTATTTTTTCATTATTTTAGTTGTGCAGACCATCTCCATACAAGGAACATTCTACATTTCGGCACCTCAATTTTCTCGACGAGGTTGAAGATCCTTTGTTTGATGCATACGCTGAAAAAGTTCTTGTCACTGCTCGTGAGAATTCAGAGCAAGCTATTTCTGACACAGTAATATTTGAGCGACCGGATAAGACTGTCAAGAAGGTTGCGTCTAAGACAGTGAAAACCGCTCCCAAAAGGAATGTCAAGAAGCCAGTTCAGAAAGTGGCGAAGGTTGTCAAAGTTGTCAACAAAGAAATGGAAGATGTCAACAAGGAGAAGGAAGCTGTCAACCAAGAGAAGGAAGTTGTCAGCACTTCAGTTCAAAATGCTGCAGAGGTTGGCAAAGGTGATTGTAAAGACAAGCAAGCTGTCAGCAATCCAGTTTCTAATGTGTCAAAGGCTGGAAAAGCTGTTTGTAAGAGAAAGCAACCTGTCAGCACTCCAGGTATGATATGTTTGGCAATTTTATACACCTTTGACATCTTTTTGTTTTTTTCTATTTGCACATGTTTTGTTTTGTTGACATTTGTTTTTTCTGTTTTTTTACAGTTCTTTATACTTTGTTTTCAGATTCCCCTCTAGTTGTCAGAACTTATACACGTAGGCTCAACATACAAAATCGCAAAATCTTTGTTTCTGAACACACTCCAAGGAAATCACCAAGATTAAGTAAATCTGAGAGCAATCAGCCCGACAAGCACAAGGTTCCTGCTGGTGTTTCTTCATCCCCTGCATATTCTTCTCGTAAAAGACCATCAAAGTCTCCGAAGAATGTTGGAGATGTAAAGGATTCTGCTGTCCCTTCACAAATGTCTCCCGGAAGAGAAACAAGATCTGCTGGTAAGGTTGAAGATGAACAACATTCTGCTAATCTCAAAGTCGTAAATAAGAAGAGGAAGTCTCCTCCTGCTCCTTGCCCCAAGGTCATATTTAAAGTTAGTGGTTCCGAGCCAGAATTGAAGAAGGCAAAGCAGGACTCTATGAAGACCCTTGTTGTGTACGACCCTGTCAAAGTTGATGTTGACAACATCCTCAGAAAGCTAAGATTAGACATCCCAGATCTAGCCACCCAAGATGCCCCACCTATTGTTCAGTTCCCGTCCTCATCTGAGAGTAGTAAGCCATCTTCTGTTCAACCACCATCTTCTTCTATTCATGGTGACATGGAAACAAATGCAGCTGGCCCTGCATGTGATTCTGCTGACAGTGAGAAGACAGTGTTTGTTCGTCCCTCAACTGACATAGAAGGAAACGATGCTGCAGCTTGGGTTGGACAGTTTGTTGTTTTGAGCCATAAAATTGAACTTCTGTGCGATGCCATGTCCGAAGTTCAATCTTCCACCAAAGAACATGGCTTGACGTTGGTTGATGTCTCAAAGAAGCTGCACGGCCTATCTAGTCTGATGCAGAGCAATGTCAAGGCCTCGTTCCAAGATAAGAGCACCCAATATGAATATGAAGATTTTGTAGATGTCAACACACATGACAATGTTGACAGCTTGGTGACTTCTTCAAAATTTGATGGTACTAAATGTTCTGAGAAGGAAGACAGAGCTCCAGAAAAGGAAGGGGACCTGGGTGAAGCTGGAGGTGTTGAAATTCCATCAATGTCTGATGTTGTAGTTGGTGGAAGTGTTGTGGGCAAAGTTAGGGATGTCAAAGTTGATAGTGTTGATCATCTGCCAGTAGCTGAATCTGTAGAGCCCAAAGAAGACATTGTTGACACTCCTTCAAATGCCAAAGATGTTGACAACATTGAAGTTGACAACATCAAAGTTGACAGCAAAGCATTGGGTCCAGATGTTGACAGCAAAGCAGTGGGGCCAGATGTTGACAGCTTGATAGTGGGGAAATATGTTGAGAGCATGAAAGTGGTTCAAGATGCTGACAACATTACACTTGGGCCAGAAGTTGATAGCTTCCAAGATGCACAAGGTGTTAACACTTCTGATGTGTGTGGTTCTAGTCAATATCTCGATGACAGTGGGTGTATTGATCAATATCTTTCTAGCATCCCAGAATTTTCAGAGAAGGACTCTATTCTCATCTCTTCTGGAATCAGTCTTTCTCAAGACACCTTGTATACTGTTCTTCCTGCTTCCTAGAACATTATTGACTCAGAAGATCAAGTGAAGAAGTCTCCTAAAAAAACTCTTGATATTGGAGCACAAGTGAGGAAGTCTTCCAGGGTCGCAACCCCAAGTGTTCTTGTTCAAAGCCCTTTCACTGCTGAGAAGAAGAAGAAGCTTTCAATGCCTAGTTGTCCACCTTATTCATTCCATGGATATGATGATCGCAGAAAGTTCTACGAATGTTTTTATTGGACGTATGTTTATATTTATGATTTAATTTATTTTCTATATTTTGCATATTTGTGTTTACTAATTTTTTTCTTTTTGTCGCAGTGGTAAGAAAGAGGTTATTAAGCGTAAGGAACATGATTTTAACTTCACCAAGGACTTCTTTAACAAATTGTTGTTGAAAAGCACAAAATCTATTGGACAAGCCAAGTGGTTAAATGATTGTGTAAGTTAATTATTTTTTATACGTCCTGTCAACATTTTAAAAGTTTTTAATATTTGTTGTCCTGTCAACGTATGCTTCATATTTGTGTTGTCAGTGAGTCTTTTATTATTTCTTCTACTTTCAGTTTGTAAATTTTTATTATTGGTGTTGTTATTGTTCAATTTTATTTTATTTTTTATTTCTCTTTTAACTTACTCTTTTTTATTTTTGTTTTTGTTATGTAGCATATATCTGAAGCATTATTTTTCTTCTGGAAGCATATAAATCAAAACAGTGAGAAATTCAAGGATGTTGCAATCATGGATTGGATCTGGTATGGGCATTTCAATGAGGCTAAGGAAGCTCTTATTGAGAAAGATGATGAAAAGGAGCTTCTCTTTTTCCAGAAGTACTTCATAGGAATGTATCCAAAACATGAGGGGAGGTGTTGGTCTGAATCTGTGACAAGGGTGTATACCCCCTTCAACTTTGAAAATGAGCATTGGGTTGCCTTGGAAATTGACCTAGCAAAGTGGCATGTCACTGTGTATGATTCCAGCGTGCATATCAGCAACGAAGCTTATTGTTGGAATAGAATTAGAAGTTTATGTCGTATGCTCCTTGTTGTTATGAAAAAGTCCAACTTGTTTGGCCATATTAATTCTTTGGACAAGGATTTCTCATGGTCAAGGCGCAAAGATGTTCCTCAGGATGGGATGATGTAAGTATATGATTTTTTTAGATTTTTCTTTCTTTACTGTTCCTCTGTTATACATATCCTGATTTCTCTCTTTTGTTTTGGTTGATTTTCAATGGCAATTGTCGTTTATACTGCATAAAGTTCATCGAGCATTTGGCCATTGGCACCAGCTGGGATGATCTGGATGACGAACACATGAGGGCTCATCGGGAGAAGATGATGATTGACTTGTTTAATGAGAAATGGGAGTTCAAGCCATTGCCATCTGAGAAGAACCCACCTGAAGCTTGAATTTGAATGTTAATTTTTGATGTAATATGTGTGTTGTTGGCTTGTTGCTATGTCTGTTTGACAGTGATTTTGTTCAGACTTAATGGATTTTGTTGTCAACTTTTGGATTTCAGCTTTGTAAGACAATTTCCATTCCACTTTTTGTAAGACAAGTTCTGTTTACCACAACAGTTTGTGTTGAATGCAGTTTGTTGCAAGCCAATTTTTTGTGCAAGTCAGTTATTGTATTACAGAGAATTGCTTGTCAGCTTTTGTGTTATTTTTGCCTATGGTTATTTTATATTTTCTTTTTGTATGTCAACAGTTTCACTCAGGTGCAACGAAGCGCTCAACGCACTTCGTAAGTTTATTATTCTTACGAGGCGCGCGTAGCGCGCGTAGCGCGCGCCTCGTTAACATACCTTACTGTTAAATAACCTATCAGCATAAGTTGTCAACATTCTAAATCTTTGTCATCACAATATGTCAACATTTCACCTCTGTAATAAACTTTTCATTGTCTCAATCCAATCTGTTAATATTTTTCACACCTGTTACCATTTTTTGTTTGCATGTCAACACATTTTCTATCATTACAATATGACAAGCTGTCAACAAATCTATAAACACAATGTTGTCAACATTTTTTATTAGAATATCAACATCTCAACATTAACCTGTATACATCAGTCTCAGAATTAGTATTTTTGACATTATCTCAAAACCCAAAATGGTTTGTGTGTAAAACCTGTTTACAGTATGAATATCAATGTTGACAGGATATAAAACTATTATTCCTTTTCAATTAAAGTAAAAAATTGAAAATTAAAATCCTAAAATGTTGTCCGCACTAATAACTCTGTCCCGATCTTGTCAGCAAAGTTTTTTTGGCAAGAAGTCTTGTTGTGTCCCATATTACCACAGAGGCTGCATTTTCCTGGCTTTCTTGTTCCTTTTCTCTTCTTGCTTCTGTTTGCGAACTCACCTTCAGATGGGTATCTTTTCTTCTTTCTTCTCCCCTTATCTGTCTGCACAATCGGTGGCATGCATATTGTATCCGTTACATCTTTCGGTACACTCTTTTCGGTCTCTCTTGGCACATGGTAGATTGTTTCTCTATATGCAGTTGTCCAAGCTTCAGTTTTATAGTAGTCGCTCACAAAATCTGTCACAGTTGCTTTTGCCTTTTGTATTGCAGCTATAGCGTGCACACACGGGATGTGGTCCACATCAAAGACTTTGCAAGTGCATTTCCTTTCTAATAGATTGACCACCCCAAAGAAATCTCCACCAAGTATATGATATTGAGCTTGATTTAGCTTTCTCACCTCATACGCCTTTGACATTTGGTACCTAGACTCCAGTATTTTCCCGATATTTGGTGTCACCTTACTATTGTTTTTTTCAACCTCTGTGCGCCTCTCATTAAACCACCTTGACAGCACATCTCGCAGAAACTCTAGTAGAGCGACCACTTGGAAAGACCTGTCAACATCAAAATTCAACAGTGTCAACAACTTTTAAATATCTTTGACCCTTCATAGATGGTAAATTGGGCACATATCTATAATTTTGTCATACCTTGCTTCCAGTATTACTGAATTTATTGTCTCTGAGTTGTTCCTTGTCATTATGTTGTATTTATTCCCTTTGCAATGTGCTCTTGACCATTTTTTAAATCCTACTGCTGCCAAGTATTCGCCCATCTCCTTATTTATCTCACAAATTTTCCCATAATTCTCTTGGAAATCCTTTAGCGTGTATGCATCAACAGCCAGAGAGAATAGTTTGTGCACCCCCTTATCCTTGAATCTTGTCTTCAGATTTTGCTTTAAATGTCTCCTACACACAACATGATTTGCTGTTGTGTACACTCTTTGAATGGCGTTGGCAATGCTGAGATGTCTATCTGACACTATTACCAAATCTTCTGTACATGGTATGACTTTCAGAAGTTGTGTAAAAAAGAATGTCCACGATATGTCGTTTTCATTATCCACTACAACATATGCAAGTGGGTAGATCTGCTGGTTTGCATCCTGAGCTGTTGCAATAAGCATATGTCCTTTGTGTTTTATATGCAAGTGAGTCCCATCTACCATTATTACCTGTCAAAACCAATCGAATGTATTATTTTATAATTCAAATATATATTCATGTCAACACTATAATAAGTTGTTCTATCTTTTTATCTTAGATTTATAATTTATTAATGTAAGTTGTCAACAACAATCAAAATGTCAAAAGCAGACGTAATGTTTACATTTTCTATACTGTTATCATATGTTTAATTTTATTTGTCAACATTAAATCATTCTATTAATAAATATGTCATTTAATTTATATTTACTCACTGTCATACCTTTCTCATTTGTGCATGCTCCAATAGATACAAACACGAATTTGAAGTCGTCATGCTCACCAACTTCTAGGCATGTGTATGATCCTATATTGACTTCTTTGAGCATATGGCAGTACATGGGCAAGAGTGCATAGTTTTCTTCTGGTGTTCCTCGTATTAGATCTTGTGCATGTTCTCTTGCTTTCCATGCCTTCCAATAGCTAACATCCATGTAGTGTTCCTTCCTCATATCATTGCAAATGCTCTTTGGTATTGGTCCATTTTTAACATCTTCAAACCTGCATGTTTATCACATTAATATTAGTTCTCTGTGTATGTTCAAGCAATTAATATATTGATATTATGATACAGAAACTTGTATACACATTACCTGGTTTTTATTTGCTCCTCAATCATTCTGTATGTTGGTTTGCACTCATGTTGACATCTAAAGTCAAAGGAACATGTATGTTCTCTTTGAAACTTTCTCACCTCAAAGAATGGAGTGTTTTGTAATGCAATAGCCCTCAATCTCCATTTGCAGCTTGTATCTGTGCACATCACTGTTAGAAGCTTTGGATCTGATTTTTTAACTTTGTAAGCAAAGTTCTCAGTCATTGCCAACTTTTTCAAAGCTTCAATCAACTTCTTTTTTGTGTCAAATAGCTTTCCCACATGGATAAAGTCTGCATCTGTTCCACTGTGACTCATTTCATCCTCCCCTGTTTTTTTTTCTGTCCTTGCTTGCAGATTCACAATCCATAATTTCGCTATTCCCTTGTGTTGGCACTTCATATTCCATAGGTAGAAACATGTCTTGATTCATGTTAATTGCAACTATACTACTGCATCCATTCTCTTTTGCTATCTTTTGTTCATAATTCTTGTATTCCCTTGATACATATAGTGGACAAGTCCATTCCACTTCTGTTGTGTCATTAATTTCCATGAATGACCCAAGATCATCATCTGTCTCAACACTATACTTGACTTTGATCTTCTGGAATTGATTAAGATGGCAGAGATGGAGATTCATTTCCTCTGTTTCTAGTTTGAACCGTTGTATAATCAAGGATTTCATTGCTTGTAGAGTAATGTTCTTATCAACTAAAAATGTTTTTGATATGATTCCGCCATCAGACACCATAACGTCATCTCTTATTTGTATTTCTTCGCCATAGGAGACTGTCAGAATGTGCTTTTTTAGCTGCAGATATATTCAATAAAGTTTTTTTAGACAAGTATTTCTAATCTATCTGTCAACATTATTCCTAATGAATATAAACATTTCTGTTTTACCTGTCAGCAATATTCTATCAGGTCCAAATTTATATTCCTAATTAATAAACATATACATGTCAACAACTTAAATATGTCAACAACCTAAATAATCATGTTATACAACATATGTCTACAACCAATAAAATCATCCACAGTAATATCTTGTCAACATTTTGCCTAGGGAATATAAACATTTCTGTTTTACATGTCAACAATATTCTATCAGGTCCAAATTTATATTCCTAATTAATAGCGAAGCGCGCTGTAAGTTTATTATTCTTACGAGGCGCGCGTAGCGCGCTTCATTCACTTACGTGTTAATAAAATCTAATCAATAAACATATACCTGTCAACAACTTAAATATTTCAACAACCTAAATAATCATGTTATAAAACATATGTCTACAACCAATAAAATCATCCACAGTAATATCTTGTCAACATACATTGTCAAAACTTGTCAACAAAGTTGTGTTTTCTTAATCCATTATGGAATTTTCCAAAAATTGATAAAATCCTATTTTAATTCATTCTCTGTCATCAAATCATATATGTATATCATAATCTGTCAACCAAATAAGTTCTATATCATTATTATCATGATTTTACCTCTTGTTTGATGGATTTGCTGGTGTCGTTTACAGATTATGCGCTTATCATTGTGTTTGCAGTAGATATGCCTCCTTTTGTATATGTTTCCAGAGAATTGATTGCGTTTTTTGTCTGCCTCTGTTTTTTATCTCTCTGTAATCTCTTATTCTGTTTCCTGAATTGAATCTTCTTCTCGCTGCGTTTTTGTTCTAGAATTCAAGTTTTCGCTGTTTGTTTGACAATTCGAGGAAGAAGAAGATGCAGAAGGTTGGAGGCGGGAATCAATGGAGAATTCGCAAGTTTGAGCCGTCGGCGGAGGATGAACAAGTCGGCGGAGTATCAATGGAGAATGTCGGCGTGGGAGCGTTTTAATTTTGGGGAAGAAAGTCAGTAATGAGATTTTACAGATTTAATTTTTCTTTATTGCTTATAAAGTAGGGTATTTTGTTAACACTTAATAAAGTGATGCAGAAACTTAAAAACATAAGAGTTTTGGGATACTTACCCAAAAAGGATAGATTACCATCAACTTTAAGTACAGGGTCCTACTCTCCACATCGCTATGCTTGGATTGGATTTCAATAGATATTTGTTTTATACACTATGAGTCTATGACAAAGGTTTAAAGTATTTTGGCATTAATTTTATTTAACAGGCTGGTACACAATATGAATGACAAGAGTATAAACAACTTAAAGTTTATACATTTAAAAGTTATTATTATCATTTATGTGAATTATGAATAAACATCCTTTCATAAGAGTATAAATAATAATATTTCAATCTTTTTCAATCGGCTTCACTCCACTATTTGCAATATCTATACTTACTAGATTAATTCCCGTACCATGTACGGAATTAACATAATTTCTTATCATTTTAAGATATTATATATGAAGTTGGGTCTAAACGATCGGCCGTTGACCGCCCATTGACCGGTCGTTGATCTCCCGTTGACCTGTCGTTGACCGCTCGTTGACCACTCATTGACCGGTCGTTGACCATCTGTTGACCACTCATTGACTGACCGTTGATCATCCATTGACCACTTGTTGACCACCCATTCATTTATCGTTGATCAACCGCTGCACATTTCAGCCAAAAAGAAGCACATTTAGGCGAAAAGTGTAGCACATTTCAGCCATAGAGAAGAACATCTAAGCGAAAAGTGTAGCACATTTCAGCTATAGAGAAGCACATCTAGGCAAAATGGTAGCACCTTTCACCTAACATAGAGAAACACATATAGGCAAAAGTGTAGCACACTTCAACTAGTCATAGAGAAGCACATACAGGAAAAAACATAGCACACTTCAGCTACCCATAGGGAAGCACATCTAGGAAAAAAAAGGTAGCATATTTCAACAATCAAGAAGCACATCTGGGCAAAAAGCGTAGCACATTACACCTACCATAGAGAAACACATATAAGCAATAGCGTAGCACACTTCAACTAGCATAGAGAAGCACATATAAACAAAAGCGTAGCACACTTCAGCTAACCATAGAGAAGCATATATAGGCGAAAAGCGTAACACATTTCAGCCATAGAGAAGCACATATAGGCAAAAGCGTAACACCTTTCACTTAGCATAGAGAAGCACATATACGCAAAAGTGTAGCACACTTCAGCTACCCATAGAGAAGCACATATAGGCAAAAGTGTAGCACACTTCATCTAGCCATAGAGAAGAGCATATAGGCAAAAGCGTAGGACACTTCAGCTAGCCATAGAGAAACACATATACGCAAAAAGCGTAGCACATTTCAGTCATAAAGAACCACATCTAGGCAAAAGCGTAACACCTTTCACCTAGCATAGAGAAGCACATATACGCAAAAGCGTAGCATAGTTCAGCTATCCATAGAGAAGCACATATAGACAAAAGTATAGCACACTTCAGCTAGCCACAGAGAAGCACATATAGACGAAAAGTGTAGCACATTTCAAACATAGAGAAGTACATCTAGGCAAAAAATGTAGCACATTTCACCTAGCATAGAGAAGCACATATAGGCAATAGCGTAACACAATTTAGCTAGCCATAGAGAAGCACACATAGGCAAAAGTGTAGCACACTTCATCTAGTCATAGAGAAGAACATATAGGCAAAAGCGTAGCACACTTCAGCTAGCCATAGAGAAACACATATACACAAAAAGCGTAGCACATTTCATTCATAAATAAGCACATCTAGGCAAAAGCGTAGCACCTTTCACCTAGCATAGAGAAGCACATAGAGACAAAAGCGTAGCACACTTCAGCTATCCATAGAGAAGCACATATACGCAAAAGTGTAGCACACTTCAGCTAGCCACAGAGAAGCACATATAGGCGAAAAGTGTAGCACATTTCAGACATAGACAAGCACATCTAGGCAAAAAACGTAGCACATTTCACCTAGCATAGAGAAGCACATATAGGCAATAGCGTAGCACAATTCAGCTAGCCATAGAGAAACACATATAGGCAAAAACATAGCATGTTTCAGTCATAGAGTAACACTTGTGGTAGCACATGTTTTGCGAGTTCAAATTTTGGCCTAAAATACTATAGCACATTTTAACCATATAGTAACACATTTCAAGCATTTTAAAGCACTTAATTTTGTAAGTACAAAATTCGGCATAAAAAATACTTTTTAGGCCAAATGTTTTTTTAAAAAAACTTTAAAAAATAATTAATTTTTAAAAAAGTCAACGGCCGGTCAACGTCGGATAATGGTCAATTCCAGTCAAACCCGGTCAATGGTCAATCACTTGAGTCAAAACCCTAGAAGAGTGTAATCCTAGCCATTGAATTCCTTAGCTAGGATTACTTCTCATTTCTCATTTTAATGTTTATTTCTCATTTGATCTTTTCTCTTTTCTCTTTACGTAATAGTTATATTAACATACTCTACTTTTGTTAATTCTTTTATTAAGCAAGTCATATTCGGGGCACATATTCTTGTGTTAGTTCGGGTTCAATAATTTCAGGTTTTGAGCATTTTCGATCAGAAATTAAAAAAATGTCATTTATGTATACAATCTAGATAAATTAAAAAGTTAATTAAATTATATTATAAAATTTATGGAAAAGATATATGACAAATAATAATGTATATTGAAAAACTATAGAATTCATAGATATTATACATATTTGTTTACCTTTCAATCTTTAATTGTTTACCATTTTGCAATATTTGATTCTTTTTTTATTTTTTAGCTTAATTAAAACTATATAAAAAATTGACAATCAATTGTTTAATATTTTGTGATTTTTATTTTTATTTTTTCCTTATTTATTATATTAATGGATTATGACCCAAATTTGGCACATAATAATATCAAAAAAATATTGCATGCAATATCATTGTGATATTTGTTTGCCCTGTTTTTCCTAAAATTCCATATCTGAGAGATTTTAATGTGATATTATTTCTCTTTTTTCTAAATTTAACATATATATTATTTTGAAAATAAAAACGATAACCAATAGAAAACCGACAAGTGGGTTGCTCTAATGAAGCTTGCCTTCGTGGCATAGCTAGAATGAGAGGAAGCGGTTTTGCTTTAGTAGTTATAAAGAGATTATTCAATTAGCTATTTAATTTTGCAGTACCAATTGCTGGGGTCGGAAAATCCACCACCTGATCGACAGACTTGACCGTCGAACGTCGGGATAGATCGGCAAACCTGAGTTCAACCGATAAACACCTAGTTCCTAAACGTAACAGATGAGCGAGATTTTCGCCTTTGTTGTAACAGCTCCGAGATTTTCGGGATCTCCAATGGTTATCAATTGGCCTGTTTTTTTTTAGCCTTGACTTGGTCTAAGAGAAAGAATATCGATCCAATAGAAGAATTAGTCCACCAAACTGACTCCTAAATTCAAGGAACTGACTTTTCAATGGTCGTTGTATTGCGTTGGTCTGATCATCAATAACGTTAGACTACATGTCTTATTTTTCGGATTATCGATAGATAAGTTCTTTTTCTCGTTCATTCCTTTAAATTAAATATTCAGTCCTAATAATTTCATTATATTCACTAGATACGGGTCTCGCGCTCTGCGCGAGAAAATTACGGATTTTCGTATGTGATTTAATATAGTTATACATTATTTGTTAATATGTTGTTGTTATCAAATTTATTAATATTTGTAAATATAAGTATTTTTTATTTCCTTATATTTATGTTTGAAGTAGTTTTAAAACATAATATTAGAATAAGTTTGCATTTTCATAAGAGAAGCTCACACATTAATTTAATTTGTGACTTAATCAAGTAGACTATAAATAACTATAACATAGGGATATAAGAAAGATATTTAAATACATGCCCAAAAGTCCAATAAGAGGTGATTAAGAAATGAGTAATGTATTAAATTGGTACCAATTTCATTCAATTTTGGCAATGGACAGCCAACTTTTATATAGATAAGATGTATCATTACTTACTCTTGTAACCTTGATCTTACGGTTAAATATCATTCTCGTTTTTATTCAATAATCTTGATATTGTATTAACTATCTATCCCCCACAATTTAACGAATTTGAATCAATGGTCTAAATTCGTCCAAAACACCAACCATATAAGAATCTAACTCTATATAGATTATTATTGCGGACTAGCGCTAGTACATTCAGGTTCAGACCTTAACAGGTTCTATCAGAGTGTTCGAATAGGGCCACGAGACTTTTGGGGGGCCAAAATTATTAATAGTATAGTATTTGTATTGCTGAACAACTCGTCTAAGTGGAAGGCATCCTATCCTAATCCTAATATAATAAAAAAACTCAATGTTGTGCCAAAAAGTAAATGAAACTTTAATTTGGGTCATTATTTAGAAGTCCCTTCATTTTCTTACGTAACTAATTCCCGAAAGTTAATATCTTTTTTAATGTTTTTTAATCCTTTTATTGTATTTTCTTACTTTGAAAATTAGACTTCGAAATTGTATTTCGTAAACAATACCCATTTTATTATGCTGACTTTTCTATAATAACATCAACATAAAACTATAGACATCTATTTAGAAGCAACATATATCATCAATTTGAAATCGACCAATCTTATTAACTGTATAATTTATCAATCATATTACAATTAAAGTAAGACATATATACAACAACACATTAATTAGCATAGAGGCCTGGTTAGATTTGAGGCATAACTGAATTCAAGCTAGACTTTTACTTTTTACATAGGCCCAAATTCCATTTAAAATTTAATTTAAGTTATTTAATTTTGGCTTATGTTCTATCCCAAAACATATAGGGAAAAAGATCTCATGAGGACCTTAGACTAAGATAGGAATGAGGATGCACTAGGACCGTTGATCTCGTTTTCTAGGTTATAATCCCAGTCGTCCACGCACATCTTCTTGTTCTCGCTCTCCCTCTCGCTTTTGTTTCCCGATCTCCTTCTCCCACTCTCGCTTTCACTTCTGTTTTGCGATCTCCTTCTGCTCTCCTTCAATCCTTCTTGTTCATGTGTGACCTTCTATCTTTCTTCCTCCCTCACGGATCATATGTGTTCTTCGTGCTCGCTTCTTCGCTTCAATCCTCCTCGAAACAGGTAATCTCTTATTTTGATATTTGATTTGTGTTTTATTTGATTATTTGATCTATTTGGAAGTTCCTATTCCTTTTATGTGTTTTTGTTTCACTGTATGTGTATTTTAAGCTTTGACCTAACTGTGTTTTTGTTTGACATATATTCTCACTTTGATTTTAATGGAATTTCTTTCATTGCTTACATTGATTTGGTTGTGTGTTGTAGCTTAAAGTTGCTGGTTGTTGCTTGAACATTTCCGTCTGAGTACAATCATTTAAAAACCAGATTGTTATGGATCAAGTAATTGTCTCCATGTGAACACACATGTGTTAAGGCATGAACACATATGATCTGACAAATGAACACATGAGCTCTTTTGATCGTTTTTCATGTGAATTACTTTTTGCGATGAACGAAATGATTTCTCGATTTTGTTTTGTTTGGTTAGGTAATTTTCGCTACTTTTGTAATTTGATCTGTCTTGTTCTTCATGGAAATTGTATTTTCCAGTGATTTTGCCATCTAATTGGAAGTTCTTAATGTTTGATTTGTGTTTTTTTGTTAATTGTATCTTTGTGTTGGAAGATGTGGCTTGATTTGTTTGTTCACTTCAGAAAATTGTATTTGATCACAATTAGCTTTTTGATCTTTTTGATCTTTTTGATCTTTTTGATCTTTTTTATTTGCGATCTAGCTAGTCATAATTTCTTTTGACCGTGTTCTTGTGTGCCTTGTAGAAATGAACACATGTGTTCTTTGACATGAACATATTTTGAGTTACAAATGAACACATCTTTAACACATCTCTCTTATTTCCTACTAATATGTACCATATGAATACAATGATGTGTAGGAATGAACACAAGTTCTATTAGAAATGAACACAAGTTGTTTTAGGTATGAACATACTGATACAAAAACTAATCATAGATTTTTATCTTGTTGTTAGCTAAGTGAATTTGTCTTCTATTTCTCCTAGCATAAGTGCTCAGCATTATACTCTTGTGTGTTGACATTAATACCGAAAAAGTTATTGCGTGTGATTAAGGAATAAAAGGGACTGCTTGTAAATTCAAGAGTAGTTGAGCCTCTACTGAAACCTCAACAAGAAAGTCTATGTTTCAGAAATTTGTTGGATCAAGTTAATGTTCATCCTCCTCAACAAGAAACCAAAGAAGAGACAATTAGGGGTGACCAAGAAGTTGGAATTGAAAACTCAGCAAAGCAACGTCGAACATGTTTCATTTGTAGTCAGCTTGGACACAACTGCATTGCACCCTCGCAATTTAGTCGCTATATTTTCATTTTTTAATTTGGTGTTTTTGGTTTTGATGTAATGAATCAGGGTACTAAACTTTATTAAATAATTTTTTGTGTTAGTTTTTTGTACATTTCTATTATAATTTTCAACCATTGTATGAACACATAAGAACTTATTCAGGAACATAAAGTTTCTGAGCTTCAAACATTTTACTTTTGAGTTTTGATGCTCATGAACAGAGATGTTCTCAATATTCAATATGAACACATATGCCTAGATATATGAACACATTTTGCTTACGAGATGAACAAATATAGTAACAAAGTTATATTCCACTTTAAATATTCATGAACACATAAGTTCTTCTATCTAACAGACGAAACCATATGGCTAGACATAAGAACACATATGGCTAGTTATATGAACACATATTGGTTTGAAGATGAACACAACAAGATTTAATAATGAACAAAGTTATATTCCAATTATGATATTCATGAACACATAGATTCTTCTATCTGAAAGATGAACACATATGGTTTGAAAGATGAAAACAAGTATAATTAATGATTAACAAAGTTATAATCCACATGTGATATTCTCAACCTGATTGATGAACACAAATAGATAGACAAATGAACACATAAGCCCTAGGCAATGAACACAAAAATAGTTAATGATGAACACATTTAAGTGTTAATATATACACACTACTACAGATCGTATCATCTCAAAAGTAATTCCACACCACAATACAAGCATTCAAATTAAACCATTGATGTCTCACAAAACAACGAAATTAATTTTTACATCACTTGTCTACTAAACTCAACAATCAAACCTCCTATTTCTTGTTCCTAACAATTCTCGTATGAATTTGAATTTCTTCTATGATGATCTCTACTCTTTTCTTGAAGTTGTAAATAACTTTTGCTCGAAGAGAGAGCCGGTGTTTTGCTCTTTTCAACTTTGTCTTGTATATGTTTTCTTATGAAGTGTCATATGATGTTGAAGTTGTTTTATCACCAATGGATATTTTCCCATGAGATCAGTTCATCTTTGATTTATCACCTACAATTTATAAACATCAAGGATACAAAAGAGTTAGCATATGAGAACATGGACAATCACATAAGAACACATTTACATTCACTCATGCACATACACAACAATGTTAATGAACACAAAATGTATGACATCCCCACATACATATTAAGTTCAATATGCACATAAAATCACTAGTATATGAACACATGTGCTTTCACCATTGAACACACATGACTTAGATGATGAACACATATTGCTAAGATGATGAACACCTATTTTCATATGAGCTGAACATACATGAATTAGTTGATGAACACGTACATATTCTATAATGAACACACATGGCTTACATGATGAACACATGTCTTTCATATTAACAGAACATACATGACCTAGTTGATGAACACATACATATATATTAATGCACATAGAAGCATTAGTATATGAACACATGTGCTTTGAACGTTGAACACATGTGCCTTAGATGATGAGCACATATTGCTAAGATGATGAACACCCGTTTTTCATATGAACTGAACATACATGAATTAGTTGATGAACACATACATATTCTATAATAAACAGTATTGGCTTACATGATGAACACATGTAAGCCATATTAACAGAACATACAAGACCTAGTTGATGAACACATACATATATATTGATGAGCACATATATACTAATGCACATAGAAGCATTAATATATGAACACATGTGCTTTCAACGTTGAACACACGTGGCTTAGATGATGAACACATATCACTAAGACGATGAACACAACGTTTTCATATTATTTGAACATACACGAATTAGTTGATGAACACATACATATTCTTTGATGAACACATGTGGCTCACGTGATGAACATATGTCTTTCATATTAACAGAACATACATGACCTAGTTGATGAACACATACATATAAATTGATGAACACGTACATATAAATTGATGAACACATACATAGGTCGGTGTTAATCATCACAAGATACGTGAGATGCACACACACATTAACCAAATATTTTTGTGAATCTTTTCATATGATCACATACAAATTAGTTATCCACACAATCATCATGAATCATCAGTCATCATGAGATTCACATGCTTCTTAGTAAACATGTGATTCAAGCTTGCATCAACAATCATCATCTATCAAATTATCAAGGATCAATAATCAATATCTATCAAATATAAAAGATGAACACTTAGGGTTACTAGTATGAAATCGAAACACTCAGACCTTGAATCTGAATGTGTTCGCACCATGCTTTGCCATCTTACGCTTCTAGATTTTGTTTTTGTTTTTTTAGGTCAGAGGACTTGCGAACCTAGCAGAACCGATAGCGAATGGTGGGAAACTGTGAAGAAAATCACAAATCACTGCTTCTTCTCTCATATCTGAGAAAACGAATATGAATTGCGTTGAATGAGAGAGTAATCCAATTGAAATTATCTTCTCGAGAAAGCTCTCAATTCGTCTGGATAATTGGCTTAAAATTTTAACGATAAGGAAGAAAGTCAGAGGAAGGGCTTTTTATAAGCGCGTTGATGAAGAAAAGGTCTGCTTGCTAATAAGGATTGTTGGATTAATTCCATCATACGGATGAAATTGATCCTTAGTCTTAAAACTAAGGGGCATCCTCATGTGAATCAAATCCAACATATAGATCCAAGTTCCCTTTTCACTTTTATTATTATATTTAGTTTGCTTTGTTATTTGTTTTTAACCTCATTTTATTTTTATACGTCTCTGTTTCTTTTCAATTGTAGTTTATGTTTTTACTTTTATTCTTCATTTTACAATATTTTGTAGTTTTAGTGGGGTTGTATTTTGTTTGAGTACTTACTTAGTTACTTCTATGTATTTTTAAAATTAAGAAGTTCATCATTATGATAGTGAATTTTCTTTATAAATATTGATTGAATGATTAATTTCAGGTTTTTTTTTAGAAGAAATCATGTTATTCTATTACTTCAAATCAGTCTCTAAAAATAAATTGAGTTCAGAAGAAAAAGCAGTGTAATAGTTGCAACATTAAGCAAAAAAGGTTTAATACTAGCTAAATATGGCGGATCCTATTTGCACTCAGATGAGACGGGAAATTAGGTCGAATGACCGTTCTGATTTTTCGGCGAATCTGAGCTCCGCGCGGAGCTGAGCTTCGCTCTGACCGACCCGGCGGATTTACAATCCTCCAGCTTTATCCACTCGCTTTTCAAAGCTAAAAAGCGGGCGGATTTAGGATTTTCCAGCTTTTCAAAGCTTAAAAGCGAGTGGATTTAGGATTCGCCATCTTTTTCAAAGTGAAAAAGCGGACGGATTTAGGATTTGCCAGCTTTTCAGCCTAATTTTTTACAAAATTTTCAAGTATTCTGACGGATTATAAATCCGCCCATTCCGTAACTCCACTCCGCGCGACCCCTGACTCCGCGCGGATTTAAGCCTGCAACAAAAAACAGTGCAAATAGCCTCCTCGCTAAATATGTTGACCTATTCCCTTCCCTACGCACATGACTCCACACACAATACTCCAAACTCTTTTCAATCTTGAGAATATCAGTCATGAGCCAACCCAAAACACCTTTAAATGGACGTCGAGTACGGATTCGAGATATTAGCGTCAAAGAATCAGATTCCACCATCACCTTCTGCAATCCCCTCTCAACGCAACACTGAAGAGCCCACAAGATGGCCTCGACTTCAGCAACATCAACCTCCGATGCTGCCCTTTGTTTCTTATTGGTTAATTAATTTTTTTATTATAAAACCCTACATCAAGACAAAAAGGTAAATCCTTAATTATTAAATATATAGCCAAATCATAATCCATACATGAGGGTATATACCCATGGGGTATTTAAATCATTTTCCCTTATGCCGATGCCTACCGCGTCTCCATGAACTGCACCACTCAGCAAACCAGTTGGCGGTTTTACCAACTTCGAACTCCCAACACCCAAGTTGATACCGAGCTTCTCATGCAATCAACATCCCTGGAACCCCACTATCAATGCTTTGCAATCTGAGACCAAACATAGGTTACGAAACTTAAAATGAAAATAATAATTAATTGTATTGATTTTTACATTATACTCCCTATTATTTATTGTGATTGATTTTTAACTTTCATAGAGACTACTCCCTCCGTCCCCATTTGTTTGTCCTATGACGGAATTTGACACTATTCACCTATTAACGTAATTTGCTCGATTATTCTCAATCTTTGTGTATTAATATAGTCATATAGGATCTTGTTTGATTCGTCTCATTTAATACTTTAACAATATCAAGATTTTATAATTTTTAATAATATGTAGTTAGAGATATTAACGACGCAAAACATGCATCGGCAAGTGTGTAAACGCGTAAGAGGACAAACAAATGGGGACGGAGGGAGTAGTATCTTTTAGAAGGAAGCCAACTTTTGTTTTGAAAGAACAAAAAAGCTTAACTTATGTTCTAAATTAGAAAAAATGTTAGATAAAATTAATTAATTAATAAATAATTATAAATTAATTTATATTAAATATTTTATTTTATTTTAGAAATTTAATCATAATTTTGAAACAGGGCCACACAAACCTTTAGAACGGCCGTGAGTACATTATATATATATATATTTTTAATTAATTGATTTAATCATATACCTATCTGGATGGCTCCATTCATTACCTACTGTAAGATTTAGTTTTTTTTCGATAGATTTTTCAATTTTAGTAGCCCTAATGCCCCGCAATCTACAACTGGCAGCACCTGTGTGAGTTGAAATATAAATACGTTTCTTGTAACAGAATCGAAACGAGAACAGTTCTTGTAACAGAATCGAAACGAGAACAGTTCTTGTAACAGAATCGAAACGAGAACAATAAACGCAAGAAAGACAAAGAGGTTTACGTGGTTCACCAAATTTGGCTACGTTCACAGGAGAGGGAGATCAGATTATTACGGAGACTGATTACAGTTTTCGATACAATTAGCTAGGGTTTACACATAAGCCGCTATATATAGCGCTAAACAACCCTAAAGCCCATACAAAACTGATAGGCCTAATAAATTAAGCCCATACAACAACGAGACCCCGTGCTACCTGTCGCAGTGTGTGGTTCAGATTCAACACATACTAAGTAGATAAAAAAAGATATTATTTCTGCGTGGTAAATCATTTAATCACATAAAAAGTAGTTACAGTGCCGCCCATACAAGCATTTGCATGTGCAATGTTTTGGAAGGTCCGACACGTTTGTAGTCTAGAGAGCATCAAAGGCCAATCCGTAACCACCATACTATAAGTCTTATACTCATCTCTCCTAAATGTTCTTCCCATTTCTTTGAACCACGTATGTCGATGTGCGTTTTGTATCGTTAATATCTCTAAATATACGTTACTAAAAATTATAAAATATTGATATTTTTAATCTGTGCGTGACGCATGGATTTAATCCGTGCGTGACGCACGGATTGCACATTCCAGAAAACGCATGAATTGTATCCATGCGTGACGCACGGATACAATCCATGCGTGACGCACGGATACAATCCATGCATGACGCATGGATACAATCCGTACGTCATGCATGGATTTGCATATATGAATCTAGGGTTATTCAATGTATTCAATGTATTTCTAGTTAAGTGTGCAAAGAAACACATTTTTAGTGTCTTTTTAAAGGCGATAAAGCCCAATTCGACAAAAACGTCATCGAAACTTTATCGAAATGGAATGAAACTTTGTTTCAATCCTTATAATGTCTATTTGATCATGTGTGTAACTTGAAATTCAAATTTATACCTTTGTAAGTGAAACATAGTTTGAAAACCGAACGAGGTCGCAATATGTATGGCGCACCATATACAATTTGAAATATAATAAGGTTGAACATTCGTCAACATAACAACAATATAAGCATTCTAAATTTAACGAGTCGACATGTTTTAAAATACCAACAAAATAGACACTCTTAAGAAAAACAAGTAGTTCTTGCAACACAATAAGGTTCAACACTTCAAAGGTGCAACACAATAAGGTTCAACATAATAAGTAGTTCTAAACAAACAACATTCAAACGAACAAGCAAACAAAGAAAGTCGATAAATTTTCAAAAGAAAGATCTAACGACGAGGGTTGAAGGGCCTGAAGAGGTTCCTGTATTCTCGTGCGGTCATCCTTGGTCTAGTGGATGGTTCCCCTCTCTCCCTTTGACGTTCTTGTCTCTCCCGTTCACGTCGCTCACGTTCTTGTCTCTCCCGTTCACGTCTCTCCCGTTCAAGCATATAAAAGTTGTCTACCATGCTAGACGCCGTACTAATATCGGAAATATCAGATTCTTGATCGGAATAGGACATCTGTATAATCACAAACATAACCAAATTATAGTTACATACTCAATTAACTTCTGCATAGTCTTGATGTTGAATGTGGCAATTCCACGCGTGACGCATGGTCACCAACCATGCGTGACGCATGGAATTGCCACTTCCAGAACTTCAGTACTGCTTTCGAATCTATTCTCAAACCCTAATCTCAACATTGTTTCTGAAATTCAACAGTTTGTCAATAATTTTATTAAAACCATACCATGTCAAATTTCAACACCCTCATTTATAACCCTAATTCACAAAACCCAAATTCAGTATCAAAATCCTAATTACACTATCTACACATGAAAATATCAAATTCAACAAGAAACTATCAACAAAGTACACAATCCATTCATATATTACAAGTTTAATCTCTTCTAATCAAAGTATAACATACACATTGGATCTACATATGTAAATATTATCAAAACAACATCAAAACCTCATATATACATCAATATCTTATCATAACAATGAAATATTAATTTGCACATACCTTTATATCCAAAGAGTTGTTGAAAATTGTTGATTTTGGGGTAAATCCGTGCGTTTGTGCTGCTGCTGCGCCGTGAAGAGAATGAGGAAGAGGACAAAATGGTAGGGTTTCGATGTTGAGCCTTTTATAGGCAAAAAATTCCATGCGTCACGTATGGATACAAACCATGCGTAACGCATGGTTTGTATCCATACGTGACGCATGGATTTCAATGTATATGTTTTTGCTTATGTAATCAATTTCAATGTATTCAATGTATTTGTAGTTATGTCACGCAAAATAATTCATTTGTCGTGTTGTTTTTAACGGCTTTAAAACCACAATTTGCCATAACGTCGTCGAAACTTGATCGGAATGGAATGAAACTTGTTTACAATGCCTATTAGAGATATTTAACCATGTCGGTAACTTTGCATCAAAACCTTTTGCTTTTAGAGTAACACCCTCTTTGTAAAATATCAAACTACTCATCACAAGCTTAACTTGTTGCATTATATATGGTCGCAACATTGATCTTTTTGTATGTTTGAAAAATTTATACACAATTGTGTTATAAGACATATAAAGTCCCAATAAGGTCTCACACATACAAAACGGGACTCGAAACTATGCGTAAACGCTAAAAGGCCTAAAAAGGCCATAATGGACTTAAGGCCCAAATCAGCCAAACGACCCTCGAACGATGTCCGAATGGAATGAAACTTGTTTTCAATGACTATTATGGATATTTAACCATGTGGGTAACTCCCAATGACAACTTCTAACTTTTAAAGTACCACCTCCTTTGTAAAAAACAAACTAGTCGTATTTCTCTAACTTGTCGCAATATGTATATTCTACAACATTTACGTTGATTATTGTTGAAACTACTATACAAATTACTCTTATTAGGGATATTAAGTAGCAACAAGGTCTTGCACACACGAAATGAGGCACGTAAACGCTAAAAGGCCTAAAAAGGCCTTAAATGGACTTAAGGCCCAATTTGACGAAACGACACTCAAACGATGTCCGAATGGAATGAAACTTGTTTTCAATGCCTATTAGGGATATTTAACCATGTGGGTAACTCCCAATAACAACTATTAACTTGTAAAGTAGCATATCCTTTGTTTGGACTTCTTACGTGGCCTAAATGTCCAACCTTTGACAATATGTAATTTTATTTTGATTGGAAATCATGCACACATCAGTGTTACTAAGAATCAAAGGGATCATGTGCCATTTTACACGTCACGCATGGTTGCAAACCACACGTCACACATGGTTGCAAACGACACGTCACGCATGGATGGCAACCATGCGTGACGCACGGATTTTCTTTTCAGAACTCATGCAGCAAGTACGTCTTGTCTCACCTACTGTAATAACTCCATTAATATTTTTACTATTTCCGTAACACCTACATTAATCCCTATTATCTACCTTTCTTTCCATATTTCAAATGTCAAAACCCTTTTAACACCATTGTTGAACATTTTTTAGAGCAAAACACCATTTTTAACTATCTTCCTTTCCTTCTATATGGAGAATGAAGAGGAATGCACCAATGAAAGAGGTGGAGAAGCTCCATTTTCAAGTTACAACCTTAATAAGGTAACATTTCTTGTTCATAATAATATTTTTTAAGGTGTTGACTTGTTTTAGGGTTTGTATTAGTTAGGTTTAATGGATTTTACATGTTCAAGGTATTAGTTGTATGACTAAACATGTTGATTTGTGAATTTATGTTGATTTATGATATTTGAAATGTATTATAATATTACTTTTTAAGGTTTTGACTTGTTTTAGGGGTTTGTATTAGTTAGGTTTAATGGATTTTACATGTTCAAGGTATTAGTTGTATGGATTTATGGATTTTGACTTGTTTTGACTTGGTTTTGACTTGGTTTTAACTTGATTTAATGGATTTATGGATTTTATTGACTTTAGTGATTGTGATGTTTGAAATGTATTATAATGTATGCATTGTTCGTTAAGGGGGTTGAAATGTATGACTTATGGCAATTTCACACGTCACGCATGGTTCAAGGCCGTGCGTCACGCATGGAATGGATCCACACGTGACGTGTGGATGTTCCATACAGAATCTTAACTGGTTTGTTATCTGTGTGTTTGTGCATAGATGAACTTTTCTGTTTTTACTGGATTAGACAAGATTACTCTTAATGACTGCCCACCTCCGTCATACCTCGACTACATACCTTCGTTTGATTTGGGCATTGATTTTACAACATGGGAGCAACCGCAATCACAATTTGGTGATATCAACACTGGATCTTTTGGAACCGGTTACGGTTTGTCGCAATGGCCTTCGCATTTGATGAGGCCACTTTCAGACACAAGTAGCTTAAATGTGTTTCGTCCTTTGCGTACTGCACCACAATTTGATATTGAAGTTCAAGAAGAACAATATGTCTCTGTTGATCACTCAGAGTTGTTTGCAAATGACTTGGTATTCGCCTCTAGACAACAGGGAGTGAGTTGGGCCGTTAACATTGCACAAGCCAACAACTTTTGCATAGTCAATGGAAGGAGTAGAGCACCTACCGAAACAAAATCTGGAAAACTTCAGCTTATCTGTGATAGAGGACGAGTGAATTACTCAAAAGCTAAGGGAGTGAGGAAAAACATAAAGACGAAAAAATGTAGATGTTGGTTCGAATTAAAGCTTCGAGAGGAGCATAGGGGGGCTTGGAAACTTACTGTAATGTTAGGTACCCACAATCATCCTATTGGTAGTAGCTTGTTTAGGAATGCGTTTGCAGGCAGATTGACGCCTGATGAAGTGTGTACAGTAGTTGAAATGACTAGGGCTCATTGTAAACCAAATGAGATTTACACTATGCTCAACAAGTCTCCCAAGAACCTTACAAAAAAAAAACAAGTTTACAATTTGATGGCCAAGACGAGGATCGAAAACAGGGAAGGAAGAACTGTTATCCAAGAGTTTTTCTACAAATGCAAACAGAGCGACTATTTCATGGAGTATAGGACAAGCAAAGATGATGCATCTATGATTGGTGATATGTTCTTTGCGTCCCCTGAATCAATGAAGCTCTTGAAATCATTTCCCTGTGTACTTATAATGGACTCCACATATGTCACAATCAAGTAAGTTTTGTGTGATTATTCACCATTACATATGATTGTCCATAACATTGCAATAATATTATTTCAAATTATTTCTTTACAGGTACAAAATGTCATTTTTCGAGATTGTTGGAATCACGTCTACATGGAGGAACTTTGTAGTTTGTGGGGCATTTCTTGAGGACGTCTACATGGATTGTTTCCATGCGTCACGCATGGTTTTGTTCTGTGCGTGGCGTGTGGATTAAAACCATGCGTCACGCATGATTTTGTTCTGTGTGTGGCGTGTGGATTAAAACCATGCGTCACGCACGGATTTAATCCATGCGTGACGCACGGATGACCTGGGCGGTAAATAGCAAAACGGGTGGGCGTTAAATAGTAAGGGCCAAAAGATATCGTGGCAAATAGAGAGGCTTCGTAATCATGCATGCTAATACTTGCATGCCATATGGAATTATAACTGGACCACTATATAATTTTATTGTCCCAATAATACCTCTCCAAATATTTTATTTGTATGGAACCCTAATGTTTGATGTTATAAAAATGTATAAATAATTCAAGGGTGGACCATATCTTGTTAAAGATTTGCATTGTTTCCAAGACATTGAGCCTTTTAAGACACATGCATACCCAGAGTACTAGCTCCATAATACATCGAGGGCTATTTGGACTCTTTTTGCTGCACGCTTAAATCCGCGCGGAGCTAGGGGTCACGCGGAATCAAACTCCGCGCGGAGCTACGGAATGGGCGGATTATAAATCCGTCAGAATACTTGAAAATTTTGTAAAAAATTAGGCTTAAAAGATGGCAAATCCTAAATCCGCCCGATTTTTGGCTTTGAAAAGCGAGCGGATAAAGGTGGCGGATTGTAAATCCGCCGGGTCGGTCAGAGCGAAGCTCAGCTCCGCGCGGAGCTCAGATTCGCCGATAAATCAGAATGGTCATTCGACCTGATTTTCCGTCAAATCCGAGTGCAAATAGGATCCCCTAATACATTCTCGATCTGAATTAAGCTAGCTGAAAAGTTTGAATATTGTATAGAAGCTTTTTGTTCTAAAGTTTTGAATAATATATGATACAGAACACGAGTCTTACCAGTAACCACTAGTTTGCCGTAATTAGCTAGATTAATTAGAAATTAAATAATGTCCTTACCTACTCTGTAGTATCTATACTGCTAGATGCTTTAACACTAATTATGTCTGATTGAATATTCAATGCCGATAGCTACGTGGGTAAGTATCCATTTATTTCTATTAATTGAAAACTTTTTTAATATAAATCATAACCTTTAAAAAAGGATAAACTCTCCATTATAAAAAAATATGACCAATCAAGGACCATACACCTTATAAGGGTATTTACCCATTAGGTATATACATTATTTTCCCTACTTTTCTCATCAATTTCAAAGTACTAGAAAAGTTGAAATTGATATGCAACTAGACCTGTCAAATGGGTTGTGCGGGTCGGGTTCGGGTTTGGTTTCCCTGGATCGGGTCGGGTCATGTCCGGGTCAACTATTTACGTGTTGAATTCGGGTCGGGTCGTTACAGGTCAGGTACGGGTTCGGGTCGACCCAACGGGTCGAGAGCATGCGGTCAGAATTTCTCGAGATAATTATTAAATAATATTTTCATTAAAAAAATAAAAATAAAAATTATTTTAATAATATTTTAATCAAAAAATAAATTATTTTAATCATAAAATATATTATTTTACTCAATATATATTATAAAACACAAAAAATAAGATTGTTAAGTCGGAATAACGGATTTGCGGGTCGGATCGGGTCGGGTTTTTACCCGCAAATAACCCGCAATTTCGGGTCGAAAGAGTCGGGTCACTTCAGGTCAAATTCAAATATTTTCTGGGTCACGGGTCAAAAAAAAATGGGTCGGGTTTGTGAGTCGGATCAACTTTTGACAGGTCTATATGCAACGTTAACATGCATCGACAATTCGAGCATATGGTAAAACTTTCCAATTTGCTGTAATTAGTTTTGAATATCGCACACAATGATTCATCACCATGGATTGATTGGATAGACTTAATTTGTTCGTACTTGCAAATGTTTGTACAGCTGAAATTACATACTGATTTTTAACTTATGAATTTTTATAATGTGTATCCAAGCTAGGTAACACATTAAACAATTAAAAAATAATAATATTATATTAAAAATATAATACATTTTTATTGTGATGAGTTTATTTCATTTTCCAAGGGATAGAACCTTGTTTTTTTTTTTTTTTTTTTCTCTTTTAGTTGTTTATTATGTACGATAGACAAACAGTACACAAACCCTTTAACTATATATATCAATCAATATCGATGAATCAAAGTTAAATAACTAGCCGATAAAACAACAAATCTGTACGTGATTATCAATCAAATATAAGATCTAAAGTTAATCGATCTAGCTTTTTCTTACACGTAAGGCAACAAATTTATGGTAGAAAACATACGTGTCACAATCACAATGGGTGATTGATAAAGACAGCTACTAATTTTTGTCGCCCTCTTTATATATTCAACCACGTCGTTCTCTCAATCACGATCCTCCAATAATTCACAAGATAACGTCACCTTGAAGTTTCATTTCAGTCTCTCTATATATATGTCCCCCAATCATATCTATACAATATATCAAACTCTATCGACTGTACTCTCAAACATAGAACAAATCAATGAAAAACATGAAAATCCTCTCCTTCCTTGTTCGATCTCCCACGAAATTGTCGAAGGTGGTTCCATTATCGGAACAAAGCTCATTCAAACGCATAAATCTCTCCTTTAAAGAAAGAAGGACCGAACGAGTTCACGTTTCCGCCATTGATCTACTCGGCGATGTGGCTGAATTCGTAACATCACAAAAGAATGTTCTAAAATCCGCATCGAAATACGATCAGAGATCGATCTCGGAGTATCTAGAAGACGGCGCGGATTTGCTCGACGTTTGCAATTCCTTAGTTGCGAAACTCGAGTCCGTTAGAAGATATGGAGATTCAGTTAAGAGGGCAGTCGACTTGGGAATGAGTCCACGTGTCAAGGAGTTATTGGACACCAAGAGGTACTGTCACGATGACGTGAGCGTTGGGTTGAAGAGATTGGCTGCCAAAGAGAAACGACGTCGTAAAGGGGAGGGCGAAGATGATTCGTTGATGAGTTCGTTAAATGACACCGTTGAGAAATGCAGGCGTTTGGATACGGCGTTAACGTTAAAGAAGGGGAGGAGATCGTGTGGGGGAGGGTGCATGGAGCAGATGGTGGAGCTGAGGGATCTGATTGGTATGGGGAAGAAGATGCGAGATCGGACGGTGGAGATTGATGGAGAGATTGTCAAGAGCAAGTGTGAGGAAGTGGTGGATTTAATGGTGAACTTTGAGGAGAGGGTTAAGGAGCTTTACAAGGAATTGGTGTGTATTAGAATGGCGCTGTTGGGGATTGTGTCTTATTATTAGTGTTCATTAAGGATTGTGATTAGTGTATAATGTGTCGATTGGGGGCTCAGCCTAGCTAATTACATGCTGGGATTGTTGGCCCAACAATTTTGCAATGTATTGTAATGTGTACGTACGTATATAAAGTAAATCCATCTTGATATGTATTCTGCTTATGATTTCGATCGCAGAAGACAATATTGTATTCTGCTAAAACTGTATATGTTAACCTGCAAGGTTGAATATGTTGGTGATTAATCGGGTAATGGAGTGTGAATAAGATCGCTTTTGATTTCGATCGTATTAGTGAAGACGATATTGTATTCTGCTAAAAATGTATATGTTAAACTACAAGGCTGAATGTGTTGGCGATTAATCGGGTAATTGAGTGTGATTAAGATTGCTTATGATTTCAATCGCATTAGTGAAGACAATATTGTATTCTGCTAAAAATGTATATAACCTACAAGGCTGAATATGTTGGCGATAATCGGGTAATAAAGTGTTATTAAGATTGCTTATGATTTCAATCACATTAGTGAAGTAATAGTATACATTGTATATAGTTGTAAATGTATTTAAGTTGACCATTTTACCCTTAGAATGTGATTCTATATAAGGGAAGACTTGTAACAGAATAATGTAATTCAGTCGGTTATACAATCTGTATTCTGGTTCTTGCTCAAACTATGAGTTTTGTCATGGTATCAGAGCTGACGGTGGTCAACTCGTTTTCTGTTTTCTTCTTCTTCCGCACTATCTCATCTCATCTTCTCGCTGAGATTTTTGTTTTTGGCAAAATCATGCCGGAAACAATCCATTCCGAAGGTCGTAGCCGTGGTGCAGATGACGATCTTGAAGGAAATTCCCGGTCAGGGAATCGGATCAATCCCTACAACCTATCCAATTCAGATAGTCCTGGTTCGCAAATTATCACTCTTCAATTTACTGGTAGCAATTTCTTGAAGTGGACTCAGAATGTTCACATGGCACTTGGAGCCAAGCAGAAGCTAGGTTTCATCGATGGGAGTTGCGTTAAGCCAGGAGTGGAATCTGAGGATCATTCGCTATGGATTCGTGCCGATTACATGGTGCGATGTTGTTTATTCAACTCGATGGCTCGTGCGATTGCAAATAGTTTGATGTATGTGAGTTCTGCTCGACAGCTATGGGAAGAACTCTCTGAGAGGTATGGACACTCCAATGGTCCTTTGATTTTTCAATTGAAACGTGAATTGAATGTAGTAGTACAAGATAATCTGTCTGTTGTTGAGTATTTCTCTAAGTTGAAGGTTCTTTGGGAGGAATTGCAAAGTATTGAAGGTTATCCTGAATGTTCCTGTGGAGCATTGAGTTCTTGTGTCTATAATGTACTTAAGAAAGTGCAAGAAAATGAGTCCAGGAACCAATTGATGATGTTTCTGATGGGACTTAATGATGTGTTTGATGGAGTTCGTGGAAGTGTTCTTTCTATGGATCCACTACCTACTGTTAACAAAGCATTCCATCTGGTGTTACAAGTTGAGCGCCAGAAGGAAATTACCAATCAATCTATTAGTCAATCTCATATTGACAATGTTGCTTTAGCTGCCTCTAAGCAACGCAATTGGGACAAAAAGGATAACAAGAAAGAGAAGATGAGCAGGACTTGTAGTCATTGCAACAAGAAAGGGCATATCAAGGATACTTGCTTCAAGCTTCATGGCTTTCCTGAGTGGTACAAAGGAAGCCAGACTGAAGGGGCTAAAGCTAATAATGCTTCAGGCTATACAGAGGATTCAGCTCAGGATCATCCTTTTGATTTTAGTGACAGGGAGAATGCTAGTAAGTCTGGGGTGTTTGATCAGTCTTTAGTCAGTGCAGTTTGTCAAGAAGTGCTTAAGGCTATGCAGGGGCAGTCTCAGGCTAATTGTTCAACTTCTACAAGTATTGCTGGTAATTCATATGTTCTTAATGCAAATTCTTGTTTTAATGATGAGGTTTGGATTATTGATACAGGAGCAACATATCATATGACTGCTCATGCACATTTGCTTACTGATATTAGAAAGCTTAAGAAGTTTATTAATGTTGGTCTACATGATGGAAGTATTTCTGTTGTACAAGAAGTAGGTGAACTGATATTAACACCTTCTCTTGTGCTTCATGATGTGTTGTTAGTGCCTTCTTTTAAGCACAACTTATTATCTGTTGGTCGTCTTGTTGAAGATTCTGGTTTGGAAGCTGTATTCAATAAGTCTACTTGGTGTTTTCAGGACCCTGGAAGTATCAGGGTTGTTTGCTCAGGGCAAAGGGACACAGGCTTATACAGGATGCAACCAACAGATATACAAGCCTGGAATCTATCTTCTGAAGTAGTTAAAGACAAGTCAATCAATGAAGCATTGAATAAGATACAAAAGACTTGTAATAAGGAGAGTGAATTGAGACTCATACATGCCAGATTAGGCCATACATCTTCTAGCAAATTACAACATCTAGATTTTGTAAAGAATGGTAGACTTACAGATTGTGAGACATGTATTTTAGCTAAAATGCATAGATTACCTTTCCCTGTAAGTACATCACAGTCTGTAGCTTGTTTTGATTTGGTCCACCTTGATATATGGGGACCCTATAAAACTTAAAGTTTTTTTGGAGCATCGTATTTTCTCACAGTTGTTGATGACAGAAGTAGAGTCACTTGGACTTTTTTAATGCAGCATAAAACAAAAGTTTATGCATTACTATGTTCTTTTCTATCCTATGTTCAGACTCAATTTGGAACTATTGTTAAAAGCTTCAGGAGTGATAATGGATCTGAGTTCATTCAAAGCAATTGTGCTCAGATGTTTGCTTCCAAAGGGATTATTCATCAGAAAAGTGCTCCTTATTCACCCCAACAGAATGGAAGGGTCGAGAGAAAACACAAGCATTTGATAGAAATGGCAAGGGCATTAAGATTGCATTCAGGGCTTCCTATCAGATTTTGGGCAGATTGTGTTCTTGCAGCTACACATATTATCAATAAATTGCCATCCTCTGTGTTGAATTGGGTATCTCCTTATCAGGTATTGTTTAATTATGCTCCATCTTATGAGGAATTGAGAGTTATAGGATGTCTAGCATATGCTATGTTGCCTGGACACAAGAAGGATAAATTTGGTCCAAAAGCAACTAAGTGTATAATGCTAGGATATCCGTTTGGACAACAAGCTTATAAGCTGTATGATCTGGAACACAAGAGATATATAGTTAGTAGAGATGTAATATTTCTTCAGGATCAATTTCCATACAAAAATTTTGTTGTCCAGATAGAACCAATAAAAAATTCCTTGCCTTTAGTTAATCCAGCTGATTGTCTTGAGAATGATTTAGCAACAGATACAAATACTGAGACCAGGGTACAAGAGGTTCAGATTAGAGAGCCAGAAGTTCAGATACGTGAATCTATTCCTCAAGCAACTCAGATAACAAAGCCTATTATTCCAGAATCCTCAACACTTGTGGTTCCTATTCATAGGAAGTCTACAAGACCTCATAATCCACCAGTGAAGTTAAAGGACTTTATTTGTCCTTCCCTTAACTCTAAAGCTGCACATATTACACCACAAGCTTTCTTCTCTTCTGTTATAGGGAATTCCTCATGTTTCTCTGCAAAATTCTTACAATCTTTTGTCAATATAGTACAGATATCCGAGCCACACACTTACAGACATGCTAAGGAGGATTCTAAATGGGTTGAAGCAATGGATAAAGAAATAACAGCATTGGAAAGCAATGTTAGTGGCCAAAGGGTCTAAGTGGGTGTACAAGCTGAAACATAAGCCAGATGGCACCATTGAGAGATATAAAGCAATGTTAGTGGCCAAAGGTTACAACCAGATAAAAGGTAAAGATTATAAACATACCTTTTCTCCAGTGGCCAAATTTACAACTGTTAGAGCTTTGTTGGCTCTAGCAACTGCTAAAGATTGGCCTATTCATCAACTAGACATAAATAATGCTTTTCTTCATGGATATTTGGATGAAGAAATTTATATGAAGCCACCAGATGGATACACTAAAGCTTTACCAGATCAAGTATGTCTTCTTAAGAGGTCTCTATATGGATTAAAGCAAGCCAGTAGACAGTGGAATGTTGAACTCACTCAATTTCTGGTTGCTCAAGGTTTTGTGCAATCAAAACAAGATTATTCTTTGTTCATTAAGGATATATCTAAAGGAATTTTGGCAGTTCTTGTCTATGTAGATGATCTGTTGATTACTGGTGATGATGAAAGTTTAATGATAGAATTGAAGAACTCCTTACACACCAAGTTCACAATCAAAGACTTGGGATTGGTAAGGTATTTCCTTGGATTAGAGATTAGCAGAGCATCTACTGGAATGCTCATTCATCAAAGAAAATACATTATGGATTTACTGAGAGATACAAGACTTCTTGACTGTAAAGCTGCCCTATTTCCATTAGCAAGGAATCTCAAGTTATGCAAAAGCAAAGGAGCATTGTTTGAAGATCCAGAATTATACAGAAGAATAGTTGGCAGACTACTATTTTTGAATTTAACAAGGCCAGACATTTCATATGCAGTACAACATCTTTCTCAGTTTATGCATAAACCTACAGTGGCTCAGTATCAAGCAGTTACACATGTTCTTAGATATTTAAAAGACACATTACAAGCTCGCTTATTCTATCCAAAGGAATCTGATCTACAACTACTAGCCTACTCAGATGCAGATTGGAGTGACTGCACATTCTCCTCAAGATCAATAACTGGCTATGCAGTTTTCCTTGGTCAATCCTTGATATCTTGGAAGACAAAGAAGCAGTTAACTGTCTCCAAGTCTTCAGCAGAATCAGAATACAGAAGCATGTCGGCCACTGCTAGTGAACTGGTATGGCTTGAAGGTCTTCTTAAGGACCTCAGGGTTAATGTCAAGTTCCCTATCCCTCTTTCCTGTGACAACATAGCAGCTGAAGAGTTAGCAGCTAATCCGGTTTTCCATGAGAAAACCAAACACATCAGAATAGATGCTCACTTTGTCAGAGAAATGCAACAGGAAGGCTTCTTGCAAACTCAACATGTTCCCTCTGCCCTCCAACTGGCTGACATCATGACCAAACCTATTGGTCAACAACAGCACAAGATTCTTTCTTGCAAGTTGGGTGTTGTTTTTGAAACACCACTTCCAACTTGAAGGGGGGGGGGGGGTAATAGAATATACATTGTATATAGTTGTAAATGTATTTAAGTTGACCATTTTACCCTTAGAATGTGATTCTATATAAGGGAAGGCTTGTAACAGAATAATGTAATTCAGTCGGTTATACAATTTGTATTCTGGTTCTTGCTCAATACAATTTGTATTCTGGTTCTTGCTCAAACTATGAGTTTTGTCATGAAGACAATATTGTATTATGCTAAAACTGTATATGTTAACCTACAAGGCTGAATATGTTGGCGATCAAATTGTAAGCACATGCACAACTAGAGCATTAAATGCAGTTTTACAACTATGAATGTGGTACCCCACCATCCAAACGTCAAGCAACCGATGCCACAATTGCCCACAACGATTGACAAACCAAAATACACAGTCAGACTTCTACAATAAGCATTGGCTCACTGTTTGTAGCAAAACTAACTATGTACAGAAACTTAAGCAATTAGGGGGTTTACGATAAAAAAGAATAGTAACAACTCAACTCTCAAGAACACTAGGTTAAGAATGGTGAAAACTCCAACTTTTGTATTACTCGCTCGGTGGTTGACTTAATTACAATGAAGGTGAAAGCCTCCCCTTTAAATAGGCTAGCCTTAATTCTATTTATAAGGAAAAAATAATATCTTTTTCCTTATATCTATATCTTAATATAAACATGGTAACGAGATATTCTTCTTATATCTTTTACTATCTCTTTTACCATTTACATAAATAATAATAATAAACCATCTAAAATATTCGGCCGCCTTACTTCTATACTCGTTCGACGACTTCGTACTCCCTTCTCTCGTACTTGTCAGTCTACGCGTAGCTTCTCAGACGCGTTGCCTTCTAGTCGTATTTTTAGGCACGTACAATACCCCTAAGGTGTAGTGCAGATCTCTTCCTTTGTAGATCTGGGAAAAGCCTTCCTCTTCTTCTGAATACGTCTTCTACAACTCGGAACGCGTTCCCTAAAGTCGTCGGCTAACGTTTTGTCTTGCAAACGTTCTTCAGATTCCGTGTACATGCATTATTGTACCATGTCTGATAACTCTTCATCGTCTAGCGTGCGGATAATGGTTCTTTTCCAACATCAACTTTTCTCAACGGCTATAATGTTGTTGGAATTATTGAGGCCGAGATCTTCGGTGATTCTTGCCTATTTAAGGGTTTTGCTTCCAATCTCCAATTCTCTCATTGCTCATTCGAGCATTCCTCAGTTCTCAATCTTAATTCACTCGTCTCATTTCTTCAAACATTCTACCAAGCTCCTTCTCTTATTTCTCATCTCAACAAATGGCGCATCCAGTTATCTACGAGCCTAGATCAGTTCTCAACGATGCTAATCGTCATTCTTCCTTGGCTCATGATGTCGAGCGGTTTAGAACGCTTGAAGAGCTATCTCCTGAAGTGGAGATCGAGATTCCGGAGGAGGGAGTTTTTGTCGATGTGTGTTGCCCAGGATGGATTTCGGTCTATGAGTACCCATTCCCCGTGGGTCATCGCTTTCCGTTTTCACCCCTGGTGAAGGCGCTCATGCTGGTTTTGGGGGTGGTTGTGGGTCAACTGCTTCCTATTGTGTGGAGGATACTGGGAGCACTGGATGACGTGGTGGCGAAATTTGGGGTCAAGGTCTTTGTGGGGGATCTCGTCCATTCTCTTATCATTTTCAACACTCCCCCTGGCAGAGTAGATTTCAAAGCTCGAGGTCATGCATCTCGTCTAGTCGTCGAGCGGAGCACAACCGATCAGGGTTGCGCAGACCACTTCTAATTCGTGTCGTCTCTTGGTGAATGATGTGCTTGGCTCATCGAGGAATGGACCACCAAAGGTGAGTTTCTCTTTAAATTTATGTGCATTGATTCAAAATTCTTTTTTCTCTTATCTTACACGTTACTTGTGTGCTCACAATCAACATCAACGTCATTGTTCCAAGGGCGGAGACTGAGGCAGTCGTGGCAAGACTCTTGGAGATTCCGGACACGATGGGAGGGGTCATCGCCTTCCCAACCCTCTTCATTCGAGTTGTAAGTCATTCTATTTCTTTCTTTTACTTCAACTCGTACTTTTCTCTTTAGGCGTTTTGGTGACTCTTATCTGAGTTCCCTTTGATCTATCTTTCATCCCTCACTTCTCGCACTCGCAAGAACGAGTCCGCTTCTGAACTCATCGCGATGAAGAAGAGGCAACGACTTGATAGGGGGTCCTCTTCAACCGTTCATATCGACGTCAAGCCGCTTAGGATGATGTCGCCTACCCCTTCTCCAGCTGCTACTCCAAAGACGAAGAACAACGAAGGCAAACGTCCCATGGCGTCGTGTTCCAGATATTCAAACGTGAACAACTTTCCTGGGACGATCTCGCACGCTATTGCTCCGGGAAGGGAGTTACATGAAGCTATAATCGAGCTTCTTTCCCCGATGACGGTGGATCATTACGCATCGGTTGATTCTTCCGACGTGATGGGAGAGGCCTACGCCACCCAGTGGCAGGTGAGAATCGTGTTCGCTTTATTTCTTCATCTTGCTTCCTACTTCTTTAGCCTTTTATTCTTAACTTTCCTCTTTGTTCTTTTTTAAGGGGCTTCTCTCTGTGCTTGGAGGCGATTCGCTGAGTTTCCTGTGGAGATGGAGAAATTCGCCAAGAAGGTGTCTGAGAAATTCGCTTGGAGGCAATTCTGTAAGGTACATGTTATCGGTCCCTCGCGTGACTACTTCATACACGTACCTTAGATCGGATAAAGCTATAAAAGAACTCAAGCTTGGCGTCCCCGAGACGCGAAGTCCCGAGAACTACTTTGGAATTTGGAAAATGAATGGGTGTGAAAGCCCCGAGAGTTTGCTTTCTCGAGTTCGAGAATGAACTCAAAGGACAGGAAAAAACTCTCACAAGATGGTCATTACATATCATCCAACTTTGCTCTTAATCTTGCTTCTCATACATTTATCATTCATACTTGCTAATATATTGTCCTAACTTTAACTCCCATTTTTATTGTCATTCGACTTTAACACTCACAAAGTCTTGTTACGATGGAATGAAACCCAAAAACAAGGAAGAAAGAACACCCCCTTCATTCCAAGCATTCACGAGGATTCCAAGCCAAAGGAGTAGAGTCCCAACATTTAGCTTTCTCGGAGCTCGCGAGAGGACTTCATGAAGAGTTTAAAGTGCATTTAAACTTCTTTAGGAGGATACCACTATCATTAATTGAGCTTGTCTAACGGTAATGCAAGATGGTGGTCTTGAGGATGAATCGCTTCCAACCTCCCCTCGATTCTCCTCTTTCACACCTAAGATGTAGCTTCGTTTTAAAAATTTCCTTAAGAGGTTTACAAACTTTTTCCTTCACGTATATGGGTGTCATAATTTGCCATGAATCATACCAATGATCTCGTGTGCTGGGTGCTCTATCCCCAAGCCACGAGACGCGGAGCCCCGAGTGCTATTTAGAGTTCTAGAATGAACTTAATGAACGAGAACAAAGAGAAACAAGTTGTTTTCTAGAGTTCGGAAATAAACTCAAAGAGCGGATGCGAGAGCTTCGAGGCGTTCTCTAGAGCTCGGGAATAAACTCAAAGATGGGAGCGAAAGCCTACATAGTTATCCATCCTCATGATCTCTCCACTTTAGCTCACGTTTTTCTTACCACTCAACTCTAGCCCTCGCGAGGGCTTGTCACGAGGAGCAAAACCAATGATAAGGAAGCAGAAAAGTAGTTTTTTCCTCAAACATTTGTGAGGAGTCGACAAAAGAGCACGACTCTCGTGAAAAACAAGGGCTAAAGAAAAGGAGGGGAGACCCGATGCTTAGCACTCTACGAGCTTGCAAAAGGACTTTGTGAGGAGTTTGAAGTGCCTTCAAACTTCTGTTTGAGCGTCGCTTTAACTTGGTTAAAACATCTTTCTTTCACGCGTATGGGTACTAAATTCTTTCCGTTCCCATACCATTATTCTTGCGTATTCGTTCTTCTTTAGTAATTCACATCACACTTGCTTTCCATATGATCGCGAGGTTGGAAATGCAAATTGTAATCCATGCCAAACATTACTTATGAACAAGGTTTGGGAGAGATACCCGAATCTAAAAATAGAAGAATGATGCGTGAAACTTAAGGGCCTCGCGACCAACGAAATCAAAGGGACAACGAAATCCCAAGATGTAAGTTCAAAGGAACAACGAAATCAAGCTAAATCTAAAGAGCACTTGGAGATTAACATCTTCTCCCAGTTCCTAGGATGATAAAAGTGCGTTGGTAAACTATAGGTTAAGTGATAAAGTGTTGGATTTTAATGATTCCATATGCTTTGAAAATCAAAGTAAAGTATAATGGTATACTACTTATGGTAAAATCACCTTATGAGTGTGAAATGGGGTCGTTTCTAGGAGAATTAACCGAGGTTGAATTCTCTAAGCTCACTCATGAATAACCAGGGATGTTCAAGGCCAAAGTGAACACAATCAGAGAACCTAGTTTTGTGAGAAGATGAAACTATGTGATAGTCGTTGTCTAGGTTTACATCAAAGTCCGGGTGATTCAAGACATCACGTTCACTACCTGGTCGAGTAAATCTGATGGCTACTCACTATGGGTGGTTCAAGGCTGAAAAAATGCTACCAGGCCAAATGCAGTGATTCTTTGACCGTACTCTCAAAAGTGTTTCTGTCGAGTCGTTTTTCACGTGTTTAGAGTCATTTCTATTCATGTGGGGGATTGTTGGAACCGAATTTTCCGGACACCTTTGGTGTCGGATTATGGGAGCGTTGGTTTCGTCTCCGCGAGCACTATTCCGTAGTATGCTCATACGTATAATTCGGGTTCCGTTTGAATGAGAAATGGAGGTCCAAAGTGGCTTACTTGAAGTGCACTAAGTGGACAAATGTGGAGGTTTAAATTGGTCAAAGATTACCATATTAAACTCTTGATTTGGTTTTGAATAGGTTGATCTTCCAATTAAGTTTGGTCAAAGATTCGGGTTTAATGGGCTGCATTAAACCGGGATCCTCCTTGAAAGGCTATAAAAGGGAGCCTTCTCCTCCTCATTTTAATACGCTGAACATCATGTCATTCTGCTCTCTCCCACGTTTTTTCGAGTCTCTATCACTTCTTTCTCTTCTCTTGTTCGAGTCTGAGAGTACACACAGTCTAGCGTTCGTTGGCTTCTTGTCTTGAGTTGTGCAAACCAGAAGCGTTAGCGGTTTTATCCTGGGATTCGGAACGCCGGTAACCGTCACACTACGAGGCGTTTTCAGAATTAAGGAAAGAGATTATAATCTCGACTCCGTTCAAGTTCAACCATTCTCGTCTCGGTAGTGGTTTGATCGACTAATTCGTACCTTAATTCTGTTTTGTTTATTGTATTTTATACAAATTATATGTTGTAGAAATATAGGTTCCTACAATCTTAATTCTGAAATTTTTTCCTACGTCTCTACGACTAACACATTTGTTTTTTGAGTAAACAGGTTAAGGCAAATTGGAAATTGATCTCGTCTATATGAGAAAACTCCGGAAAAATGATAACTTTTTTTTTATCAATGTGTAGAATCGAGGTTCTACATTCTTTCAGTACCATGTTCAACTTTTTAGTTCAAATCGATCAACATGTATTATTTTTGATGAGATTATATAGTGGTTGTCATTATTGATATATATACTACTATCATGACCATTTTGGTATCTTTCAAATTGTGTTTGACCGGTTCGGTATAGGTTCCAATATTAAGGCCCATGTTGTATGATACATATATGTGTATATACATATTAATGATGATGTATGTATGTATTGGGTGATCTATTATTTATTTTTTTATAACAGTTTGATGATTATATGTGCTTGAGATTTCTACCTTAGTATGCGTTAAAAATGGTTATGTGGATCTTGGTTCATGTTGTAGTGTTATGATCATGTTATATGATAGTCTTTGTATTATATAATATCATTATATATATGATAGGATACTAATGAAGTTTAAACTATCATCATATAAGGTAGCTACTGCTTGATTGCTTTGTATTTAACGATTGCTTTGTATTTAACGTCATATATTATGATATTCATAATGATATATATATTAATTTGGGGTATGCATATGTTGTCAGCATGGTAATAAATCACTAATGCATGTTTTATATATATTTTTCAGTAAATGTGTGTCCCAATTCATATGAGATGATTTGGTCTTAAGTGTTTTATGCATGCATCTAACGTTTTTAATAGCTTCTGCAGGCTCTGGTCAATACTAATTAACTTACTTTAATTGGTTGTTTGACTACGAATGCCTATTCCTCTCAATTTGGATTATTTGTATTAAATACATCCCCTGATTTGTTTATTTGATTAGTAGTATTGCTAATCAATCTTCTTTTGGTTTATTAGCTTGACTAACAAGTTTATTACAAGAAGACTTTGGTTTTGGTTGGTGACAACGGGTTCATTCCCGATGGTGTCCTAATTGAGAAAACAAGTGAGTCGACACCCCAAATTCAGTTTGGGGATGGTCTGCCACTTGTGAACATGCTCCCTATTAGGTGAGTGAAGAAGTTCCAAATTCGGTTTGGTATGATAAATTTTATTACCATGTTCATAATCTATTAGTAGATTAATGGGCATGAACATGTTTTCAAAATATAAGTTTTGAAACATGATCAACGACAATGTTGTGGATGCTACCGCTACTACTACGAGTGGTGAGTCGACACTCCAAATTCACTTTGGAGATGGTCTGCCACCCGTGACTCTGGATCAGAATCAGGTTCAAAACCCTGAAACGACTCTGGTCGACGACCACACTTCGGTCGAAAACCAGACTCAGGTCGTACCGAAACCGGTTGGACTTTCTCAAACAAGCCATCCGGGGGACTTGTCAGATGTTCAAATGACCCATGTGAGGGTATCGGAAAGGTCGTACATGGCTAGTATGCCAAGTGCATTTCATGCTGGAGTTCTGCCCGATAAGTTTGACGGGAAGGGATTCATGATATGGTCTCAGAAGATGCATTTCTTCCTGAGCACGTTGAATCTGGAAAAATATCTGAAAAAGGATAAGCCGATCATATCTCTGGATGATGCGGATGTAGAGAGGACAACCGAACCTCTAGGATTAATTCACACTGAATTATGTGATTTAAACTTTGTACAAACTAGAGGAGGTAAAAAGTATTTTGTGACCTTCATAGATGATTGCACAAGATATTGCTATGTGTATTTGTTACGTAGCAAGGATGAAGCTTTAGAAAATTTCAAAGAGTACAAGTTGGAAGTTGAGAACCAACTTAGTAAAACGATTAAAATCGTAAGAAGTCCTAGGGGAGGGAGTATAGTGAACCTTTTAATGCGTTCTGTAGAGAACATGGAATTGTTCACCAAAATACCGCTCCTTATTCACCAGAATCCAACGGAGTAGCGGAACGAAAGAACCAAACTCTTAAGGAAATGATTAATGCAATGTTGCAAGAATCTGGGTTAGCCCAGAACATGTGGGGGGAAGCGTTGCTTACCTCAAATTACATTCTCAACAAAATACCACATAAGGTGACTGGAAAGACGCCTTATGAGTTGTGGAAAGGTAACGTACCTTCGTACAAATACCTCAAAGTGTGTGGGTGCCTAGCAAAAGTAGCAGTACCCCCTCTTAAAAAGGTCTCAATTGGACCAAAAACCGTTGATTTTATTTTCATCGGGTATGCACATAATAGTAGTGCATATCGTTTCTTGGTATACAAGTCAGATATACCGGATATACATGCTAATACAATAATGGAGTCAAGAAACGCATCTTTCTTTGAAAATGTGTTTCCTTGCAAGGATAAATAATATCCCAAAAGGACTCGTGGACGACGAGATGCAAACGAATTTGCTCAAGAAGCAAGCACTTCTATGGAAATAGTGAGTACTTTTGTCCAAGAAACAGAAGAAGAAAATGATGAACCTAGACGAAGCAAGAGAGCTCGAAAGGAAAAATCATTTGGCTCAGATTTCACAATGGCGTTTCTTCTATAAAATGAACATCAGACGTTTAAAGAAGTCATGTTAATGCCAGACACACCTTCATGGAAGGATACAGTTAAAAGTGAAATAGACTCCATTATGCAAAATCATACATGAGAGTTAGCTGATTTACCCCCAGGAACAAAGGCGCTGGGATGTAAATGGATTTTCAAACGAAAATTGAAAACCGATGGCTCAATAGAGAAGTACAAGGCAAGGCTTGTAGTACAAGGATTTAGACAAAAAGAAGGTCTAGATTTCCTTGATACTTATTCTCCGATAACGAGAATTACTTCTATTCAAGTACTAATAGCGATTGCGGATCTACGTAATCTAGAAATATATCAAATGGATATAAAAACGGCCTTTCTAAACGGAGAGTTAGAAGAGGAAATTTATATGAAACAACCCGAGGGGTATGTTGTGCCTGGACAGGAACACAAAGTGTGTAGACTTGTGAAATCTTTATATGGATTAAAACAAGCACCTAAACAATGACATGATAAATTTGACAGTGTTATGATGTCAAATGGTTTCAATATAAATGAATGTGACAAATGTATGTATGTCAAAACAACTCCAAGATGATATATCTTGTTGTGCCTATACGTCGATGACATGCTCATTATTGGTAGTAACAAAGATATGATCCAACAAACTAAGAACACGCTTAGTGGGAAGTTTGACATGAAAGACTTGGGACTAGCGGATGTGATTCTAGGAATAAAAGTCATAAGACATTCCGAAGGAATCATTATAACTCAAGATCATTACGCTGATAAGGTACTTGAACGTTTCAAGAAATACTCAAGCGGGAATGCAAAGAGTCCCGTGGACCCTCACCTCGACTTAAAGAAAAACTCGGGTGATGGCATATCTCAAGTAGAGTATGCACGAGCGATTGGAAGTCTAATGTACTTAACAAATTGTAAAAGACCAGATTTAGCACATGCGGTGAACGTTTTAAGTCGTTACACTAGTAATCCAGGACATGGTCACTGGAAAAGCATAACAAGGGTATTGAACTACTTGCGATATACTCGAAATTATGGAGTACACTATGGACGATATCCAACAGTGATGGAAGGCTATAGTGATGCTAATTGGATATCAAACTCCAAAAACTCAAAATCCACAAGCGGGTATGTTTTTACTCTAGGTGGTGCGGCTATATCCTGGAAATCCTCCAAACAAACTCTACTAGCTAGATCCACAATGGAATATGAATTCATTGCCTTGGACAAAGCAGCAGAAGAAGCAGAATGGCTTTGAAACTGTCTGGAGGATATACCAATGTGGGAAAAACCGGTGCCTGCTATGAGTCTCCATTGCGATAGTCAATCAGCAATAGCTCGGGCACTAAGTTCAATGTATAATGGTAAATCTCGTCATATTAGAAGACGACACAAAACCATAAGACAATTGCTCTCAAACGGAGTGATCAATGTTGATTATATCCGATCGGCTGACAACCTAGCGGATCTGTTTACTAAAGGTTTGTCTCGAGAGCAAGTTGTAAAATCATCAAGAGGAATGGGTTTAAAGCCTATGACATAAGATGAAGTTTGATGGTAATCCTACTTACGTGATTGGAGATCCCAAGATGTAAGTTCAAAGGGACAACGAAATCAAGCTAAATCTAAAGAGCACTTGGAGATTAAAATCTTCTCCCAGTTCCTAGGATGATAAAAGTGCGTTGGTAAACTATAGGTTAAGTCATAAAGTGTTGGCTTTTAATGATTCCATAAGCTTTGAAAATCAAAGTAAAGTATAATGGTATACTACTTATGGTAAAATCACCTTATGAGTGTGAAATGGGGCCGTTTCTAGGAGAATTAACCGAGGCTGAATTCTCTAAGCTCACTCATGAATAACCAGGGATGTTCAAGGACAAAATGAACACAATCAGAGCCTAGTTTTGTGAGAAGATGAAACTGTGTAATAGTCGTTGTCTAGGTTTACGCCAAAGTCCGGGTGGTTCAAGACATCACGTTCACTACCTGGTCGAGTAAATCCGATGGCTACTCACTATGGGTGGTTCAAGGCTGAAAAAATGCTACCAGCCCAAATGCAGTGATTCTTCGACCGTACTCTCAAAAGTCTTTCTGTCGAGTAGTTTTTCACGCGTTTAGAGTCATTTCTATTCATGTGGGGGATTGTTGGAACTGAATTTTCCGGACACCGTTGGTGTCGGATTATGGGAGCGTTCACTTTGTCTCCGCGAGCACTATTCCGTAGTATGCTCATACGTATAATTCGTGTTCCGTTTGAATGAGAAATAGAGGTCCCAAGTGGCTTACTTGAAGTGCACTAAGTGGACAAATTTGGAGGTTTAAATTGGTCAAAGATTACCATATTAAACTCTTGATTTGATTTTGAATAGGTTGATCTTCCAATTAAGTTTGGTCAAAGATTCGGTTTTAATGGGCTGCATTAAACCGGGATCCTCCTCGAAAGGCTATAAAAGGGAGCCTTCTCCTCCTCATTTCAATACACTTAACATCATCTCATTCTGCTCTCTCCCACGTTTTTCCGAGTCTCTATCACTTCTTTCTCTTCTCTTGTTCGAGTCTGAGAGTACACATAGTCTAGCGTTCGTTGGCTTCTTGTCTTGAGTTGTGCAAACCAGAAGCGTTAGCTGTTTTATCCTGGGATTCGGAACGCCAGTAACCGTCACACTACGTGGCATTTTCAGAATTAAGGAAAGAGATTATAATCTCGACTCCGTTCAAGTTCAACCATTCTCGTCTCAGTAGTGGTTTGATCGACTAATTCTTACCTTAATTCTGTTTTGTTTATTGTATTTTATACAAGTTATATGTTGTAGAAATATAGGTTCCTACAAGAACAACCTCTTTATCCACCGCACAACCTGTTTTTGGTTGGTTTAAGTTTGAAACCTTCCCTAGAACAAGCAATTCTCGTTGCACAACGATAGTTAAGAAAACATGCCAGTTGAAACTAGGTACAAGTGAGCGAAACAAGTGAAGTCAAACCTTCACAAAAGAAAACACAACAAGTGAAGTCAATGCTTCTCGAAGGCGAGCGAGACGCTTCACAAAGATGGGAAAAGCAAGTAAAGGTGATACCTCACAAAACTAGTCAAGTCAAAACTTCATGACGCGAGTCAAGACCTCACGACGCAAGTCGAGTGAAGTCAAGGGTTCACGAAAGCAAGCAAGATGCGTGAAGGCACAACTTTACACATGTGAATGAAGGGGGAGAGTGAAGTATTACAAAGGTGGTTGATAAGAGCGAAGACAAAGCTTAGCCAAAGTAAGCAACACTCGCCACACAAATGACTTTCATGTGTATGGGTATTAATACTTGTCAAGCCACATACACTTGATCTGACGTGCAGGTAGCACGGCTTCGCGACCTAGGTGAGTTTACACTCATCCTAGCGTCAAGACACCATGGTCCAGGTGAGAATACTTACTACTCAACCTCGGTCACACGGCTTCACGACCTGGGCGAGAATAATTGCTTCCCGAGCTCGAGCATCACGGCTTCACCCCTAGGTGATTTAACACTCATCCTAGCGTCACGGCATCATGGTCCAGGGGAGAATACTTGCCACTTAGCCTCGGTCCCACGACTTTGCGACATGGGCGATAATACTTGCCTTTCGAGCTCCAGCGTCACGCATCATGGCCTAGTTGAGTGTACAACTCACCTAGGTCACGTCATATTTCATGTTCCCGATGACTAGCCCGATGTCGCTTATCGCGCGCTCAGTGTCTAGCTTGGTGCCGCTAATTGTAAACAAATCAAACAAACTGAAGCAGGTCTAAGCAAGGTAAAAGTCACGCAAGGTGCAAGGTGAGAACTCTCCGTAAAGCAAAGCAAAGCATAAACCACCAGTCAAGTAATAACATTCATGCAAGACTAAAATGAATGGACTCTCCGTAAAGCATAGTACGAGTCATTCGGGACTCACCTGGTCCTTCAATTTTTTACTTTTGCTGAACTTGTTATTGGTTTTCCATAGCGTGAGTAAATTCCCACAGACGAGGACAATGTTGGAACTCAGATTTGTTAGGAACCTCGTTCTAACGAAAGAGAAGCCGACAACACTCCGGATTCTTGAGTTTCTATCTTTCCTTCTATTTGCGAGCTTTCTATGCTTCTTGTTTCCAAGTGCAAAGCCTCTCTTCAATTTTCTATGCTTCTTGTTTCCAAGTGCAACGCCTCTCTCTCTCTCTCTCTCTCTCTCTCACACATCAGAGGTGAGCCTCGCGACTAGCATTCGAGTTTTACTTCTCATACTTTTCTGGACTAGTTATTTCCGAGTGGAATGTCATTCTCCAATTTCTCTGTAAAAGTCAAACTCGGAGATGGGGTTCTCCAGGAAAGACACTCCGACGCTCAAGTCAGTAATTATATAAATGATGTATTAGGTAAATGAATAAGTATAAGGAGTTCTTAAGACTCGCCTTCAAAGGAATTTTAAACCCTCTATTGACAATCATACATGCAAGCTAATCTAATCTATTTAATCTATCTAATCTAATCTAATATAATATAAAAATCGCGGAGAGAGAAAGTTAAAGGCTGCATTAAATACCTTCACATTCTTATTGGTTCATAACCCTCCTCAATTTAATACTAATATTTTTTAATTGGTGGGCTTATACTTTTATACATTATAAATGGATCAAACTCCATAAAAACAAAATTGAATGTGTGAAGATTTATATAATTTAAAAACTTATTTTTTTGAAAAGATGATTATTTTTATTTTCAATCTAATCTAATGTATAAATTGCGATTTTTACAAATAAACGTTTTACAGTCAATTTTGAAGTGTTTTGATTTGCCATTACATAAATGAACTTTTACTATCTCTTATTATTTCAATGGTTTATTAAACAAATATGTCTAATGCGACCCTTTTTTACAAGTCTTACGTTTTCTTGGAGTTGTCCAACGAAAGAACGGCCCATAAAAAATGTGGAATATTTACATAAAAAATAATTTTAAAATAAATGAAATAAAATACTCGTAGCGGTGATGATTTTTTCTACAAATTAGCAATGCTTAGCGCGGGCCCCAAAAAGCTAGTATCACGTATGATATGAACTAGACATTTAATCAGATATGAATAATATCAACCAAGACATAATGCTTGAGATTCTACGATTGATCTCGTTAATTAGCTAGCTACCAAAGTGCTTAGTCACTCTCATAAATCCGTCATTAAACTATACAGAGAGCATAGTGCTTAGCAGTTTAAACACTTTATATCGATTGCAAGAAGCATCACCAGTACATTGGATTCTTCACATCTAATTGATTACATTCAAGCAATTAATCTTATTACCCAATTAAGCTTAAACCTATTTAGTCATTCGCAACTCAATCAAGCATGTCAATAAATAATCTGTCACAGCAGACCCTTATCTCAAAGGGATCAGATATTAGATGCAGCTCTCATGCTCCCCAAGGAAGATATCCACACACATATACATATATAGATGATGTAGAAATCGAAGATAGAAAGGATATTAACAACATTACCACAGTAGTCATTTCCATGACTTACTTCCATTTAATTTCTCCCTTACTTACCATATAACTTAACAAAATACATGATAGCATTAGACCATAATTAAGGGCATGATCATCAACGATAGTAGAAGAATATCACCGAGCTTGGCATTTTGGGTATGAGCAGGGGTCGTGCTAGCTTAAGTGAGCGACAACGAGGGCTTAATTGATCTCCGCCAGGAGAGGGAAACAGACGGTCGAGCTCAGGCGTGCTACTATGTAGACCGGTCCGGGCTCGTGGGCAAGACTGCAGTTCTACAGGAGGTCCACAATGATCGAATAATCTCGAACTAACATTCAGGAGCCCGAACCAAACTAATATCCATAAAGGACGAGCTCCGTTTCGCCATAAAGCGCAGACAAGAGTGATAGGTGTTTTGGGCAAATAATCTCAATAGACGAAATTGCCTTAGGATGAGGTTAATCCATCGAAACAAGGCTAAATACTATGACGTCCTAAACAATTCAATTAGATAGAGAAGATGAGATTAAGGAAAGATGAGCTTAGCTAGATGAGAATGATACGTGAACGATAGATCGTAAGATGAACACGGTGGTCTCTTGAGTAATGCTCAAAATCCTTGATATAACTTAGCAGATTACACTTTAGGCTGAGATTACAAAGAGATAGAGAACTTGATAACGCGTAACCGTACAAATGATAACATGATCCTATATATATCCCTCTAACAAACCCTAATTATAACGCCAAATTGTTGCTAAGTTGATCCCGGAAATCTCGGCCTTGGCCAACCATCACCTCGTCCACGTCGTCCATGTCACCAGATAAGATTTCCAACGGCTCCATTTCTTTTCCTGAGACTTGGGTTTCAGCTTTGGCCGTCCAAACTGATGGGCCGAAATTAGGCCCAACAATTTGCCCCAAAAGAAAGTGTGGATGATGCTAAGGATCCGACGATTTCTTTCATATCTTCATCCAACCCTACACGTGTACTGCAACCATTCACTTGTTTGAATTTGCAGTTACTCCTCTTGGGTCTTTAAATTGATGGGATGCCTAAGAGAAAGGCATCATTGTTTTTCTGCCGACTTTGAGTCCCAAGGTAGTTTCTTCCTTCATCAATTTTCTTCTTTTCTTCTCCACCTTCCTTCAACAATGTCGTCCGGTTCTGAGGTCGAAGCTTCCGATCCTCTCCCCTTCCTTCTCACTGATCAAGACGCGGTGCCCAGTGACGTAATGAAAGCGGAACTGAAGCAGTTTTGCCAGTGGTACGACTTTCCCTCTGGTTCAATGCTTTGAGCGTCGGGAAACGAGGAGGAGGAGGAATGTTGGGTATGTTTCTTTGAATATCCATTCAAAATTGGGCACACCTTTCCTTTCTCTCAGTTGGTCCGAGATGTCCTAGCCAAATATAATCTTGCATGTTGCGAGATTATGCCTCATGGGTGGAGGTTATTGAGGATTTTAGATCGTCTGAATGAGAGGTGTCCAAGTCTTAACTTTGATCTTGCGGCCTTTGAATATATTCACAATCCGTCTACCATCAAGTCCAATATGTACTGCTTCAAGGCGAGGTCGGGCTTCAATGCCATCGCCCTGGGTCAGAGTCCTAACGATAGAGGCTGGAAAAAACGGTATTTCTTTGCTCAAGTTGCGTCGCTAGGGACGGGGAGGATCGTAGCTTTTTGAAGATGAGATGGTTGCGTCATGGTTTGTATCTTCCATGTGTTTGTTCTTCACTATTGTGTCTTAACTTCGTTTTACTTTTCTCTTTTTCAGTTCCTGAAGAAGTGAGTTGACCGACCGACCCTGTTCTCGAGGCGAAACTAGAAAAGGTTTTCTTTGTTCCGGATCTCCATCGCACGTTCCAGAATTCAACGATCTCACTACCTCTTCCGTCGGACGATATGGGACCTACACCTTCTCCCTCCAAGTGTAAGCGTCTTAGGACCCACTATTTTCGTCATATAATGTGTTAATTTACCGTGAGGCAATTGTCTGTGCAACTACTAGCACTAGGGTAGGACGCTCCAGCGCCTGTTTGTTCTTTAAGAATTTGCTGGCGATAGAAGGTAAAGGGAAAGCTTCGACATCCATCGCCTTACCTCCTAAGCCTAAATCTGGCGACAAGAGGAAGGCCGAAGAGATCATTGACCTATCGACGGACCTCGTATCCAGCCATGTCAAGACGGGCACTTCGAAGATTCCAAAGATCGTCGTCCCTGAGGATGTTGAGCTGCTCAGTTTTCAAGACAACATGTCCTACGCTAGAGAAAGCTTGTGGGTGGTGAGTCGTACTTGATTTTGATCTGTTCTGTCGTGGATGGTCCGACTAACCCGTGTTTATCTTTTGCAGGCGCTTCAACATATCCATGCCGGCCAAAGCAAGGTGACAGAAATGCTCAAAGGTCTCACTTACCGCGCGGATACTGCCGAGAAGCAGGTCAAGGATATGAGGGAGATGTTGCAGACGTCGGAGGACACCGTGTCTACGCTGAGAAATGAGAACAAGGCGCAGGGAGATCGCCTCAACGAGGTTGAGAGACTGTTGGAAGACGAGAAGAACTCGTGTGCGTCGATGACTGTGGACATCGGGTTGTACGTTGGGACCAAATCTCTTATAGAGATCATGGAGGAATTCAGCAAGGGCCAACATCTATCTTCGGACTTAGAGGAGGCTAAGGCTCAATTTGAAGCGTCGTTTCCAGATGGTTGTCCTCACCCGGAGTATCTGAAGGACGTACAGTCGCAGGACGAGGGTGATGATGAAGCGGAATCCAGCTCGAGCCAGACGGAGGTTGTTGCCGATGCTTCGCAGAAGGAGGGGGATGACAAGGGTGCCAATGATGACACTGCCGGTGACAACTGATTCTTCTTTCTCTTCGTCTTTTAAGTATTCAGTTCTTTTGACTTCTTGTGTGATGCTTGTGAACACCTGGTTTGTTTTGGCGACCCGTCTACCATCGCGGGTCGTGTTTGTAGCGAAATTACCAACGAGATGATAACTAAGCAATTGTAGGGCAAAGATAAAATAATACGGTATAATCTCAACACTCAAGAACGATATGGTAAATTAGGGTTGAAGCTTGAACTTGTGTATTACTCGAATGGTGGCTGAATGATTACAAATCAAGCGTTAGCCTTTATTTATAGGCTAACCCTAGTTTCATCTTTAAGGAAACGAGATCTTATCTTTTCCTTTTATCCTACGACGATATAAAATTAAGGTAAAGGATATTCTTTCTAATATCTTTCACCAATTACATTAATAACATAAAGAAATAGAACTATATTTACTCGACCGGCTTCATTATCAACGCAAACGGGATCTTCGCCACATCTCGTCACGTCGACGTGATCGTCCTACGCGTAGCTTCGGACGCGTTCCTTACTCGTCGTATTTTTAGGCACAAACAATACACCTAAGGCGTCTTACAGGGTTTAACGTCTAGTAGAGCTGGGAGACGCCTTCTTTCTTCAGGGAATACGTCTTCATTAAACTTGGAACGCATCAATGATTACGTCACTTGTGATTTTAACATCGCCGCAAAGATTTGATCATTATTTCTCCTCAATCATTTCTACGTATCTGATGGAAAGCTTCGTTATCTGTGCCGGTAACGTTCACTTATAACGGCTAGTTTTCCCAACGGCTATAATGTCGTTGAAGTCTTCTCCGCATTTCTCGCGATCTCTTTGGCTATATAAGGGGAAGATTTTTACTTTCTTTCGACTTCTCTACAACTCGTTTACTCTGAATATTCTTTGCTTTCTCATCTTCTCACACCCACCAGATCGTTTACTTTACTTTCTTTACTTAAATTCTTCTCTTTATATACTTTCCAACTCTTAAGATGGCCAGACCTTCCTTCTACGTACCAAAAGATATCTTGAAGGGTTCCGACTGCAGATCTTCAGAGGCGCGTAGTGTCGACCGATTAAGATCGTTGGTGAATCTCGGTCCTAACGTGGAGATCGAGATACCTCCTCAAGGGGTATCTGCCGACGCATACCGCCCGGGATGGGTCGCGGTGTACGAATATCCTTTTCTCACCGGCCACCGATTCCCCTTCTCGCCTTTGACGAAGGCATTCATGCTTACGTTAGGAGTAGCTGTCGGGCAACTTCTGTCGAGTGTATGGAGAATTTTTGGCGCTTTGGACGACGTAACGGAGAGGCATGGCGTTGAGATCGCCGTTGACGATCTCGTCCAATCTTTGATGATCCAGACCAAAATTGTCGGGAGGGTAGGTCTGAAGTCGAGACCTAAAGCAACCCGAATCGCCATCGAGGGAAGTCAGGCCGACCGTCATTGGGCCAACTTCTTCTATTTTGTGAACAAATCGACTCTTGGTGAAGAATGTTCCTGGCTTATCGAATGCCGGAATCCTGCGAGTAAGTTTTCCTTCTTTCCGAATCTTTATCATGTACCTCTTTACACGTCGATGCTTTACTTACGTTGGAGCTCGTCTTGCATTTCTTTGCATTCAAAACAGACGATATCGTGGTGAGGCGAGAGACCGAGAAGGTCATCGCTAAACTCCTCTAGATTCACGGTCATGACGGGGAGGGTCATCGTATTGCTCCTACGGATCTGACTAGTATAGCGCTTACGATCTTTATCTTGTTCTTTCTTTTTTCTTGTTTCGAGAGTTTTAATTTCTTTCTTCCGACATTCTTTAGTGTCTGCAGCCGCTTCCCGCATCCGCAGTGGGGGAGAATTTGCGTCCGACCTTATTGCATCAAAGAAGAGGCGTCGCGTTGAGGAAGGATCTGCTTCTGAGGCTCCTATCCATATTACGCCCATGATTTCTCTCGTCTCCTCCCCCATCTCCTTCTTCAATTAAGGCGACGAGGTCACGCAAGGGAAAGGAGAAGGTTGTTGAGAAGTTGAAGTTCGCATTCGAGAGTGTCGATGACTTTCCGGGAGTCGTTTCTCGTGTCGTCGCGTCCGGGAGTAAGTTTCTGCCCGCCATGAAAGGGCTTCTATCTCCTCCAACACTTGACCACTATTTTCCAATGGAGATGGAGGACGTAATGGGAGAATCTCTCGCCACGCAGTGGCAGGTAGGTTTTCTTAACTTTTCCACCGAGTTTCTTACCTTTGATTTGATCCTAACTTCTTTTTCTCTGTTCTTTTAGGCGCTTCAATCCTTTTTATGCGTCTGGGGACGCTTTTCTGACTTTTTTGACCGGATGAAGGTCATGGAGGAGAAGCAGTCGGCCGACAAGATAAAGATTCAGGAGCTCAACGCGACAATCGAAACGTTGCGTAAGGCGGAGAGCGAGACTCAGGAGAAGATTACGGCGACGCTCAAACTTCATGATGAGCTTGCTAAGCAGGTTGGGGACTCGAACGCGAGTATCGCTGCTTTGGAAGATGAGATGGCCAAGAAGGAAAAGAAGCATGTTTCAGAGCTTCGTGAAGTGAAGATCTATTGGTCTTGGCTATCTCGTGTAGAGGTTCTTGAGAAATATGGTGTCGGGAAGCATCTTGGTTGGGATCCAGTATCTGAGCGGCGAGAGTTTGAGGCGGCATTCCCGGAGCTTCCCGAAGGCGTCGAGGTGGGTCCTTCGTCCTCGCATCCGCCAACAGATCCTGATGTTATGGAGGAAGATGCTCCTAGGTTTAACGACGTTCATCCTAACGGAGGCGTTGGAAATGATGAAGGCGTCGACGAGGAAGTCGCCGTGGAGGATTCTGAAGGCGAGGATGAGGGCGAATGTGAATATGAGGATGCGGACGATTCTTCGTCTAGTTCCTCTGGGGAAGAGAGTGAATCTTCATAGTAATTTTTCTTGGAGTCGCTCTTTCTCTTTTCCTTTGTAAAATCATTTTTTTTTGTTTACGCGCCGCTGGTCTTTCGGGCGTTTCCTTGTAAATACTATCATCCTTGTTTCCTTGATGGGGATTTTTGTAATATATTTCCTTTGTTTCTTGGATTTTCTAAGCTTGAATATGTTACTTTGTCTGAACGTGTTCCGTCTGGTGATAGCATCTTTTCTTGTCCGAGTTCTTTATTCTCAATCTTACTTACGCGACGGCTTGTTTTTGGTATTTTTCTTCTAGTCTTTTCCATGATAGGTTAGTTTTTTTTGACTTTTTGGGCATAGTTCTACCCCTTTTGGTAGGTTTAGCTCGGGCTTCTTGTTGGCTGGGCTAGAGCTACCAAATATTTCCATACTACCTTCGCTTCTTCGTCTAGTTCCTCTGAGGGAGAGAGTGAATCTTCATAATAATTTTTCTTGGAGTCACTCTTTTTCTTTTCCTTTGTAAAAATCATCTCTTTTTGTTTATGCGTCGCCGGTCTTTAGGGCGTTTCCTTGTAAATACTATCATCCTTGCTCTCCTTGACAGGGGTTTTTGTAATATATTTCCTTTGATTCTTGGATTTTCTAAGCTTGAATATGTTACTTTGTCTGAATGTGTTCCTTTTGGTGATAGCATCTTTTCTCGTATGAGTTTCTTATTCTCAATCTTGCTTACGCGACGGCTCGTTTTTGGTGTTTTTCTTCTAGTTGTCGTCATGATAGGTTGCTTCTTCTGATTTTTTGGGCATCACCCCTTTTGGTAGGTTTAGCTCAGGTTTCTTGTTGGCTGGGCTGGAGCTACCAAATACTTCCATACTACCTTTGCTTGTATGTTTTGTGGTGTTGTGTTCTTTGAGTATGGGCGTTTTGTCTTTTCTACGCGTAGGATTCTTGCGATTTCTAATCGTGTAGTTTGCCTATGAGTATATAGGTCCAGTCTTTGACTTTTTTTACTTGTCTTTATGGTGTGGTTTTCTACCCCTGGCATAGTGCTTTGTTCATTTTGTAAACGGATCAGAAGGGTTCTTTGCTCGCTTGATAAGATGTTATGGTCATTGCGACTACTTTTTTTTATCTTGCCGGCTTACATGAAGGTTGGGTCCAGCATTTCCTCCGAACCCGGAGCGAGCGGCGGATGTAAGTCAGCGTCTGAATTCATCAGCTTGTGACATCACCTCTTATTTATTGTGAATCCTTTGCCACACGATAGCGTTAGGTCGACATCGAACACTTTTAATCGACGGGCCTATTCACCGTGTAGCGTCCGATTCTTGATCGTTTGGACTTACGATGTCGGTGGATGCCTCCCAGCCGGTTTGGCGATTTTCCCGTGGATTCATGACTCTCAGAGGGGCCGTGGAAGGCGCAAGTACGCGTTCCTGGAGAGTCAATAGGTTTCCCTTCTTTGCTCTGCGGACCATGCCGGTTTTGTGAGGTTCTGGGCTTCATTCCCCATGATCATTGCCATACGTCGCTAACAATCATGGGAAGCGTCGACTCGGAGTCGGCGGTTTAGCTAACGTTGCATACGCGTAGATGGAGCCTTGAACGTTGTTTGTGCCTAAAAATACGACGAGTAAGGAACGTCTGGTAAGCTACGCGTAGAAGGATGTCGTCGACGTGACGAGACGAAAGGAAGGTGTCGTCGACGTGACGAGATGTGGCAAAGATCTCGTTCTTCTTAAGGATTAGGTCGGCCGAGCATATTTTATCTTATTCCCTTGAATATTATTGTAATTGGTAAAAGATAGGAGAAAGAATATCTTTTACCTTATTTATTATATCGTTATTAGATAGAAGGAAAAGATAAGATCTGATTTTCCTTAAAGATATCGTTAGGGTTAGCCTATAAAATAGGGCTAACGCCTGCTTTGTAATCATTGAGCCACCATACGAGTAATACCAAGTTCAAGCTTCAACCCTAAATTCTTCTCTCGTCTTATATTGTTCTTGAGTGTTGAGATTATACCATATTCTTTGATCTTTGCCCTACAATTGCTTAGTTATCATCTCGTTGATAATTTTGCTACAAATAATTGGCGCCCACCGTGGGGGAAGATAAAAAAGGTGTCGTCTCTCCATACGAAAAGAGCTTCTTTTTTGCAGGAAATCATGACAAACCCGACGAACAGCCCGCGTGACGGCGAAAAGAGATCTGAAGAAGAGGATCACACGACGATTCCTCTCGTTCCGGTAGACGAAGACGCAGGGAAAGATCTCGAGAATACTCCAAAAGACAACGCCCCCATAGAAGAACAGGGAACGAACGGCAAGGTAACTTGTGTGGCCGCAGTCAGAGCACATTTCAACACCCTTCAGAAAACGTGGGTAGAAACCAAAAATACTAGTGAGGAAACACGATAGGGCTCACCAAAGAGAACGAGCGACTTCATTCCGTGATAGAGGAGCTTAAAGCAGAAGCGGCGAAACCACACACCTATGTTCGTAGCCAAAGCGTTGTGCGACGTCTAGATATGGACGTCGTCGCTGAGGAGTAAGGGATCTACGAGTTCCAAGAACACCCAAGTATCATCCCGTCGAGAGAGACGATCCCGAGAAGGAAAACAGAAGAAGCCATGACGTCGGATGCTGTTGCAACGCTCGTAGCACAACAAGTCGGCGCCTTGAGGAAGGAGATGATGTTGATGCCCGGAGCCCCAAAATCCATAATCCCTGAGCACGAGTTCGGATTTCAAGAGAGTCCTTTTGTCGCTGCTATCGTCGCCCAGAAGATAGCCAAGAAGTTCACCGTCGCTGACCTCCCCGTCTATGACGGATCCGACGACCCGGAAGAACATGTCTTACTTTACAAAGCCAAGCTCTCCACAAGTCCAATCGAGCCTGAACTAAAGGAGGCAATGATGTGCAAGTTCTTTAGCTCGACATTGAAAGGTCCAGCCTTGACGTGGTTAATCCACTTACCCAAAGGAAGCATCTCCTCCTACGCCGAACTCTCCAACCTGTTCCGATTACAATTCGCCAGCAGTAAGTTGTTTGCAAAGCAACCTTCGGATCTCCATAACATGTGCATGAACAAAGGCAAAACCATAAGAGCCTTCATGAAGCGTTTCAATGACGAGAAGATTACAATCCCAGATTGTAGTGAAGCTACCGTTGCCGATGCGTTCAGGCGTGCACTCCCCCGAGACAGTGATCTGTACAAGGAATTGACGAAGACTCGCCCTGAATCATTCGTCTCAATGAGGGAAAGAGACATGGAGGCCATACGCCTCGAAGAAGATCTCCTAAGGCATGCTGAAGAAAAGTCTCGATCTCCACGTAGACGAACCCCTCCGCATAGAGATTCTCCTCAGCAGAAAGGTGGCGAACATTATGATAGAAGAAACAAGATGTTCCAGAGAGAACCTCCCATGGTGCATAACGTGAGTGAGATCAACAACGTCTATGCGGTCGAAAGAGGTGTGTACATGAAGACCGACGAGTTACGATTCATGAACGCGATGGAAAAGCTCCACGACGTGAAGTGGCCTAAAAAGCCAAATCTGGAAAAGAAGTCAGGATCAGGGAGAGGGTATTGCGAGTTCCACAATGACTCGGGACATCCAATAGATGATTGTTATACTCTGAGGAAAGAAGTGCTACGCCTCCTAAAAAGAGGTGGCCTGTTAGATCTGCTCTCCAAAGAAGGAAGGGACGTGTTTGAAGGAGCAAGGAAAGGGAAAAGATCTCCAACGCCACAACCTCCCTCGTCGAGTTGTTTAAGGACAATCAACACAATCTTTGGAGGCTCTCCCATAAGTGACTATACCGCCTCCGCCGCCAAAAGGAGCGTCAAGGCATTATGCGGCGAAGAGAGTACTTTGCCTATCTACCACGTCAGGACTGTTAGGAAAGATTGTCCAATCACGTTCGAAGAACCCAATGGGAGCGTATATCATCACGACGGGTTAGTCATCTCCTTAACCATTAGTAATTGCAAGGTTAAAAGGATCCTCATCGATAATGGAAGCTTGGCCAACATCATCACCCTATCTGCAATCAAAGAACTCAGACTATCTAGCAACAACGTGATGAAAAAGTACATCCCCCTAGTATGTTTCAGCGGCGAAGTCGCCGATATGATGGGAGAGATCACCCTAACCACTCTGGCGGAAGGGGTCAACATGCAGACTAAATTCGTGGTGATGGAGGCAGAATCGCCCTACAACATAATCTTGGGAAGGCCGTGGTTACACGATATGAGAGCTATACCCTCAACGTACCATCAATCCCTGAAGTTTCCATCTCCATGGGGAATCCAAGAGATCAAGGGTGAACCGCAAATAGCAAGGGAATGCTACAGCATAGGAATGAAGAGTACAACCAACGCGTCCCTAGAGAGAAAGAGTAAGGCGTAGCAATTAAGAGACCATGGAGAACAAGTAAGATATGCTCAACGAAGGCTCTACGAGGTGAAAGAAGAAATTGGCCGGGTAGGTGACGAGACATACATTCTAGAAATCAAGTCCTACGCCATCCGAAGAGTAGAGAAAAGGAAAGTATCTTCATGGTCAGGATCACCGAGAAACAAGGGATCAAAACGCCCAAAATTGCGGAAGAGTGATGGAAAGCCTAAGAAAAAAGCTAGGGGTAGAAGAGTAACCCTCGACACGTCGAAGAAAAAATCATCTAAGAAGCTAGATAAGAGCGTCGATAAGTATGACGCGTCTCTACGAAAACATAAGCAAAATCTCTGAGTTCAAAAGTGGAAAAAATTTATGGCGGAGAACCCTAACCGGAGCTACATGTTCTTGAAACACCACCCACCATAAAAGCATCGTCGGAAAAAGATGGAAAGATTTCTATGCATCTTTTGATTCCTTTCCGTTTCCCTTTGCATGAGTAGGATTAAGTTTTTAATAATAACGTGTCATTATCTTTAGGTCAAAGCAATAAGGGGTCGCGACGACTACGGGTAGGCGTCGATGTCAGTGTTTGTTATTGCATGATGCATCTTTTATTAATATACAAGTAGATCTTTTCTCTCCAACGTGTTAAGCATGCTGAGTTGTTTCATTTTCATGACATGCTCTATGTCTATTAAGAGAACGTGCCTCTTGAGTACGGTGTACCAAATAAGAAGCAAGAAGGCCGCGGTGAAAATCCGCTCCGGGGCGAATTTCGTTAGTCTACGCGTTCGAGGCTTCATCTACGCGTAGGCAACGTTAGCCAAACCGCCGACTCCGAGTCGACGCTTCCCATGATTGTTAGCGACGTGTGGCAACGGTCATGGGGAATGAAGCCCGGTACCTCACAAAGCCGGCCGGATCCTCTGAGCAAACAAGGCCAAACCTATTTGACACGATCATTCTCCAGGAATGCGTCTTCACGCCTTCCAGCCCCTCTGAGAGTCATGAATCCACGGGGAAAACGCCAAACCGGCAGGGATGCGTCCACCGGCATTGTAAGTCGTAACAATCGAGAAATCGGATGCTACACGATGAATAGGCCCGTCAATTAAAAGTGTTCGACATCGACCTAACGCTAGTGTGAGGCAACGGACCCACCTTAAAAGTAAGGGGTAACGTCACAAGCTGATAAAATCACACGCTGACCTATGTCCGCCAGTCGCTTCAGGGTTTGGAGGAAATGCTGGACCCAACCTTCATGTAAGCCGGCAACGTAACCCAAGCGTAAAGCACATGAAACATCGGAACCAAGGAAAGAGCAAGCTCCTAAGACATCTCCGACGCGAAGAATAACGCACACGACACCAGAAACAAGGTACAAGATATAACGAGTAAAGCAAGCACCAGACTCTTTGGTAGCTCTAACCTAGTCTACGAGGAGTCTAAGTCAAACCTACCAAAAGGGGTAGGAGTACGCCAAAAAGAATGAAAAGTGCTTAAAAGATAGCAACGATGTAAGAACAAGAAAGTTAGGAGCAACAAAACGCTATCACCAAAGCAACGCAAAGGATTCAAGAAAACAGGAGAAGAAGTATATTGAAGAGAAAGCCCATCGGCAAAGAAAAAGGATAACAACGTTTGAAAAGGAAAGAAGCGCTCCAAGTACAGGCAACGCGTACAAATACCCTACGCAAAGAAAAAGCCAAAAATTACAAGGATTTGGCCTCGCCCTCAGACGACTCAGAGCCGGATGCGCGACCATCGCCTTCCTCTTCATCAGTCGCAACCTCCTCCTCGTCAACGTGTTTCCCGCCTTCAACGTCTGCAACATCGGGATGAGCATCAAGACGCGAGGAAGAAGGACCATCATCAACACCTTCAGAAGGTTCCGGATAAGCCTCCCTAAACTCAGCACGCTCGCCCACTGGATCCCAATCTTTGTACTTTCCAGCAGCATACTCCTCATAAACCTCCACTCTGGACAACCAAGACCAATAGATCTTCGCCTCATACAAATCCTTGTCATGTTGCGCTTTGTTCCTCTCCACGTCCACCTTCAAAGTACTGAGATTCTCCTCCAAATCCTCGACTCGCTTGGTGATCGTCTCATTAAGAGTATGAACTTCAGTAACTTTTTCCTTCGCCGCCTTCTCCGCGTCACGAGACTTCTCCAACAAACCATTTAGACGCATAACCTCCGATGAAGCATCAGACGCCTTTTTCTCCAACGCCTCCATCCGTTCTGGATACTTAGACAAGAGCGTCCAAGCGCATAGCGACGCCTGAATCCCCTGAAAGAAGGAACGAGAGAAATAAGAAAGAAATCTCACGAGAAAATCATCAGAGAAAGTAGGAGTTACAATCTTACCTGCCATTGAGCAGCGAAAGCCTCTCCCATAACGTCGGCAGGATCCATCGACGCGTAATGGTCAAGGGACGACAAAGAACGAAGCCCCATCCCGGAGCAAAAGCGTTAGAGATCACGCCAGGGAAGTCATCCACAGACGAATATTTCTCCTCGGGAACCTCGACCACTTTCTCCTTTCCCTTCTCTGAACGCGTCGCCTTAGCCGGAGAAGGAGACGGCGTGGATTCCAAAGTAGCCATAAGATCGACGTCTAGGGGAGCAGTAGACGAGCACCCTTTTATAGCAAGTTGTCTCTTCCTCGACGTCACAAGGTCAGTGGCAGACTCGTCACGAGCGCGAACGCGAGAAATTGAAGCTGCACCCCTAACATGAACTAAGCAATTAAAACATAAGTGTGAAAAGAGAAGTCGAAGTGAGCTAAACGAGAAGAAGCCGACTTACCAGATGGCGTTGCACGACCACTACGATGACCCTCTCCGTCATGACCATGGAAGGTCCGATCAAACTTCAGGAATCGCCAAGAGCGTGGCTACCGCCTTTTTCGACTTCGCCCTTGTCTTAAGAGCCTCCGCGTTGATTGAAAAGCACATGAAGTTACACGTAAAGCAAAAGCATCGACAAGCAAAACATGTGCTCCTGTGAAAAGAAAAGATTGATAAGATAAAGTAAAGAAGCTCACTCTTAGGGTTCCATTCCTCGATGAGCCAAGAGCACACATCTCTGAGGAAAGATTTCTCCACAAAATAGAAGACCTCGGCCTAACCCCGATCGGCCGTGCTCTTCTCAAAGGCTATCCTAGCCTTCTTCTGCTTAATTTTGAAATAAACTCTACCTGGTGAGGAGAGCGAGACAGTTAGAGAGTTGGCGAGATCCGCCGCAACGAAGTCCAAGCCATGTTTTTCAATGGCATCGTCGAGAGCGTCCAAGATGTGCCAGGCCCCGGGGAGAAGTTGACCCATCGCCAAGCCTAAGGTGAGCATAAAGGCCTTGACCAAAGGCGAGAATGGGAATCGATGCCCCGCCAGAAAAGGATCCGCACAAACCCCCCTTGGAGGGATTTCAATCTTCACGTCTGGACCAAGTTCAACAATGGTCCTCAGACGGCTGACGTCATGTGCTTCAGAGTAGTAGCGGTCCGACTCGCGGAGCACCTTTCCTGGCTCGTAAAGCACTGGAGTTGCCATTGGAGAAGAAGTAAAAAGAAGAGAGATGTAATAGAGAGATCGAGTGGGAAGGAAATGAGGAGAGAAAAGTGATGTTCAGAGGAAATGAAGATTATAATAAGTGTATGGAGAAAGGGAAGATCCCCACTTATTTATAGGAAGGAAATCGCGAGGATCTCGGGAAAGATACTCTCCCAACGGCAACATCCTCCATTAGAGAAACTAGCCGTTGGAAACGAACGTTACCGGCACAGATAACGAAGCTCCTCGCCTGTCACACGGAAATGATTGAAGAAGAATGATGATCGAAGCTCTGCGACGAGATTGAAAATTCAAGTGACATAATCATCAACGCGTTCCTAGTGTAATGAAGACGTATTCCATGAAGAAAGAAGGTGTCTCCCAGCTCTACTAGACGTCAAGCCCTGTAAGACGCCTTAGGGGTATTGTTTGTGCCTAAAAATACGACGAGTAAGGAACGCGTGGTAAGATACGCGTAGAAGGATGTCGTCGACGTGACGAGACGAAAGGAAGATGGCGTCGACGTGACGAGTAGTGGCAAAGATCTCGTTCTTCTGAAGGATTAGGTCGGCCGAGCATATTTTATCTTATTCCCTTGAATATTATTGTAATTGGTAAAAGATACGAGAAAGAATATCTTTTACCTTATTTATTATATCATTATTAGATAGAAGGAAAAGATAAGATCCGATTTTCCTTAAAGATATCGTTAGGGTTAGCCTATAAAATAGGGCTAACGCCTGCTTTGTAATCATTGAGCCACCATACGAGTAATACCAAGTTCAAGCTTCAACCCTAAATTCTTCTCTCATCTTATATTGTTCTTGAGTGTTGAGATTATACCATATTCTTTAATCTTTTCCCTACAATTGCTTAGTTATCATCTCGTTGATAATTTCGCTACAAACAAACGAGTAGACTAACGAAACTCCTCCCCGGCGCGAATTTTTGCCGCGGCCTTTTTCAACTTTGTGTTACGTCATAGACATAGAGCAAGTAATTTGGAAACGGAACAACTCAGCATACTTTAACACGTTGGAGAAAAAGAAAAGAGTTTACTCATATATTAATAGAAAGATGCTTCGTAGACTAACAAACTTTGATAATGACGCTTACCCCTAGTCGTTACGACCCCTTGTCGGTTCGACTCTAAGATAATGACGCTACCTTATTGAAACTTTTGAAAGAGACTAATTTTACTCATGCAAGAAAAGGCACAAAGAAAATAACATTAGAAGGCATGAAAATTCTTATCACTTTTGTGGGTCTTGACTTATGGCGGGTGGTGTTTCAGGAACATGCAACTTAAATTGTTACTCTTTTCTATGACTTTCTGTCGTCTCTTTACTTGGAATTTTTGCTTGTACTTACTTGATAGATCGACACCGTCTTGCTTGACGAATCCTGTTTTTCTCGTCATGTTGGTGGTTGATCTTCTACCCCTAGCTTTTTCTTCGAACTTCATTTTTCTCTTATAGGACTCTTGATGCCTCGACTCCTTGACTTTTTTATCATTAGACCACGAAGACGCCTTTCTTTCTATGACTCGTCGGAGGGTGTATACCTCGACCATCGACACGCTTTCTCTGTTTCCCACCTGACCAATCTCTTCTTGCGACGCGTTGCTCTGACATTTTACGTATCTTGTCGGCTCTTCGTGGTTCTTTGACTGCTATGCCTCCTTCTTCTTACTCATTGTTGCCTTGGTAGCATTCCTTATACCGATGTTATAACATTCTCTCGCGACTTAAGGCTCGCCTTTGATCTCCTGGATCCCCCATGGGGACGGGAACTTCAAGGATTGGTGGTACGTTGAAGGTATGGCCTTCATATCGTGAAGCCAAGGCCTTCCTACGATGATGTTGTAAGGCGACTCGATCTCCATAACTGCAAACTTAGCTTGTATGTTGATACCCCTGGCCAAGGTTGCTAACGTGATTTCTCCCAGCATGTTCGCCACTACCCCACTGAATCCCACCAAGGGGACGTATTTCTTCACCACGTCGTCATTAGAAAGCCCGAGTTCCTTAATAGCAGAGGAGTGATTATATTGGCGGAACTTCCATTATCGACGAGGACTCTCTTAACCAAATAATTGCTGACAGTGAGGGAGATGACTAAACCATCATGATGCTCTACGACTTAGCTTGGTTCCTCGAGCATAATTGGATAGCTCCTTCTAGTACGGTGGACGTGATAAACTCGCGTCATATCGCTCTCGTCGCGTAGGATCTTGATATTTCTTCTAGTGGCGGATGCAGTGTAGCCGCTCGCGGGGGAGCCTCCGAGGATGGTATGTATCGTCCTGGTATGACCCGATGGTGGCAGAGGAGGAGTAGGAGACTTTCTTTCTTTCTTTACTCCTTCGAACGCGTTCTTCCTTTCTCTGGAGAGCAAATCTCTCAAATCTCCCAGTTAGTGCCTAAAAATACGACGAGTATGGAACGCGTGGTAAGCTACGCGTAGAAGAATTGTCTCGATGCTACGAGAGAAATAGAGGATGTCATCGACGTGATGAGACGTGGCAAAGGTCTCGTTTACCTTGAAGATTAGGTCGCCCGAGCATGTTTTATCCTATTCCTTATAATATTCTTGCAATTGTAGGGCAAAGATCAAAGGATACGGTATTATCTCAACACTCAAGAACAAAGTAGGAAATTAGGGTTGAAGCTTGAACTTGGTATTATTCGAATGGAGGCTCAATGCTTACAAAGCAGGCGTTAACCTATATATATAGGCTAACCCTAATAATATCTTTAAGGAAAACGAGATCTTATCTCTTCCGTATCTTTTACCAATTCCAAGAATATTATAAGGAATAGGATAAAACATGCCCGACCGACCTAATCTTCAAGGTAAATGAGACCTTTCCCACATCTCGTCACGTCGACGACGTCTTTCATTCCTCTCGTCACGTCGAGGCAATTCTTATACGCGTAGCTTACCACGCGTTCCTTTTTCGTCGTATTTTTAGGCACAAACAATACCCCTAAGGCGTCTTACAGGGCTTAATGTTTAGTAGAGCTGGAAGACACCTTCTTTCTTCATAGAATACGTTTTCATCAAATTCGGAACGCGTTAGATACTCGTTCAAGCCGAAATCCTAACTTCGTAATAATGTCTTCTTTCGATTCTCATTTAATGCGGCTGACCGAGTCATATCCGCTCTAACGTCTATTTCCCCAACGTTCGGATTTGTCTCCAACGGTAACAAACCGATTCTTTGGAAAATCTCGAACGAGATCTTCTTTCCTTATTTAAACACGTTCTGGCTTTCTTCTCCTCATTCATAATCTTCTTGCAAACCCTAACCTTTACTCTCTCTCTTCTCAATGGCTCCAATTATCTACGATCCCAAGATGATCCTTAATGATGCTAACCGTCGTTCTTCTTCGGCTTGCAACATCGAGTTTTTTCGTTCCATAGCAGGGCTCTCTGCTCACGTGGAAATTGCTATTCCTCCTTCTGACGTGTTTGCTGACGCCTTACGCCCGGGATGGGTTTGCGTCTATGAGTATCCTTTCTTGGTTGGACACGCTTTCCCTTTTCCCCTTTGGTTCGCTCTTTCTTGACTACTTTGGGTATCGCGGTCGGGCAAGTCCTTCCGAGTGCTTGGAGAGGCTTAGCGGTGTTGGATCATATTATAGCCAATTTCGACATCGGGTTCACGATCGCCGACGTCATGCACTCTTGCATTCTCTGTACTCCTTCGACGGGTAGAGTCAACATCAAATCTCGCGTCGGGGTTCCTCCTTTGATGAACAAAGGAACTTCGTCCGACCGAGGTTGGGCAGATAAGTTCTACTTCATCAGGAAATCAACTTTGGGGAAAGATTGTGCTTTCTTACTTGAAGAATGGACTCCTTCCAGTATGTTTATTTATCCTTTATGATTTTCTTTATACTCATGCATCTTGACACTTATTCTTGCGTGCGATTTTGTGCGTAGTTGATATCCACACTATTGTGGCGCGAGAGGAATCAGAGGAGATTACCAAGAAAATCATGGCGATTCCATTGGTAGAACGCACCTTTACCGGACGTGACGGGAATGGATATCGTCTCGCGACCCCTATTCCTTCTCGAGGTAAGCTTTCTTGACAAATTATGCGTTGCTTTTCTCTCTTTTTATCTTCTATACTAAACGCAGTTTTGCTTTAGGCGTCGCGTCTGGTACTCGTCAAGAATCCGCTCACGATTTGATTACTGCGAAGAGGAGATGTATTTCAGAGGAAAAGTTAAGAGCTGCAAAGGAAGAGGCGACTTCCACTCCGGCGTGCGTAAAGGAGGTGACTCCAGCAGTTACGGGGGTGCAAGTGTCTTTGGACACGCCTCTAAACTTTGGGGTAGAGGAACTTCCCGCGGATCGTTTGAAGGAGAGTGAGAAGTGCAAAATAAAGGACCTTGGTGCAGCTTCCGTTACATATGTTGAGGTGAGTGACTTTCCTGCGATAGTATCTCGTTCCGTAGCGCCTACACGTAACTTCATCCGGGCGATGCAAGCTTTGACTTCTACTTCTTCTTGGAACCATTATCTGTCTATGCAATTCGTACATGTCTTGGGCGATTCTCTCGTAGCACAGTGGAAGGTGTGTACTTTTTCTTATCTTTTCGTTTTTCTTCTCGTTGTTATGTCATTTCTTATCTGTTGGGATATTTTAGGCCTTCCAAGCTTCGCTGTGTTCCTGGGAACGTCTTAATAAGTATTCTGAGTCCGAGGAGGCCTTGAAGGGTGAGGTGAGTGATCTTGGTAATAAGATCAAAGACCTTAACAAGAGGATTGCTCGCCTTACGATGGCTGAGAAGGATGCTCGTATGGAAACGTTGGAGACAGCGAAACAGAGGGGTGTGCTAGCACGATGCGTCGAGGTGTTTGAATGGAAAGGTCGCATCCCTTGAGGCTGACGCCGAGGAGAAAGCAAAGGTGTACGAGAAGAACTTGCGAGAGACTAGTACTTACTATTCGTGGTCATCTCGTATTGAGGTTATGGAGGAGTTTCGTGTGGGTCGCCACGTAGATTGGGATGTGGAACGCGAGCGTGGTGAATTTTCCGTTCTTTATCCCGTCCCACCCGAGGGTGTTTGTCTTCTACACGTTCCCTCAAGTTCGCCAGTCTTAATTCCTAGTGACGCGGATGTAGCTTTAGATGGCAACGTTGTTTTCGCGGATAAAGATGTATCTCCTTCTTCTTAGTTTAGCCAATTTCCATCTTTTTTCTTGTTGCATGGTTGCTTTTGTGGAACATGGATTTTAACTTTTCGTCACGTTCTTGTGTGGCGAATTATTTTTGAATACGTATTGGATGCTTATTGCTTCTTTCTTTGCGTAAGACTTTCACTCATCTTTAACTTTTGGTGGGACTACTATCCCCTTTTGGCGAATCTGACTTCGAATCTTTTATGGAGTCGGGTTCGCCAAATATTTCTTACTTGTGACACGTAGGTCGATCTTTGACTTCGAGGTTTCGATTTTTCTACCCCTGGTATTATTGTGGTCATTGCGGCTGCTTTTGTTATGTTGCCGGCTTACATGAAGGTTGGGTCCAGCATTTCCTCCGGACCCTGAAGCGAGTGGCGGACATAGGTCAGCTTGTGTCGTTACCCTTACTTTTAAGGTGGGTCCATTGCCACACGGTAGAGTTAGGTTGACGTCGAACTCTTTTAATCGACGGGTCTATTCATCGTGTGGCGTCTGATTTCTCGATTGTTAGGACTTACGATGCCGGTGGACGCATCCCTGCCAGTTTGGCGTTTTGCCCGTGGATTCATGACTCTCAGAGGGGCCGTGGAAGGCGCGAGTACGCGTTCCTGGAGAGTGGTCGTGGTGATAGGTTTCCCTTCTTCGCTCAGAGGACCTTGCCGGTTTCGTGAGGTGTCGGGCTTCATTCCCCATGACCATTGCCACACGTCGCTAACAATCATGGGAAGCGTCGACTCGTAGTCGGCGGTTCGGCTAACGTTGCATACGCGTAGATGGAGCCTTAAACGCGTATGCTAATGAAATTCGCCCCCGGCGCGGATTTTCGCCGCAACCTTATTAAGCTTGATGTTACGTCATAGACACAGAGCAAGTACTTTGAAATGAAACAACTCGGCATGTATTGCATATCAGACAAGAAAGTGCATACTTATGTATTAACGAAGACTTCGTGAATTCTGATGAACTAAGACATCTACCCCTAGTCTTGACGACCCCTTTGTCGTTTCGACGCTAAAACATGCTTGGACATAATGAGAAATAGGAACAAGTAGAAATCAAATCAACTATCACGTTCTCTAATGGTAATATTTCTTACGGTGCGTTGCATTCCATGAACGCATCAATGGTACCCCTTCTGGTGTAACGAGTTCGTAGGCTCCTCGCCCTACGACTTGTGCTACTTGGTATGGACCTTCCTAGGACGCGGCGATCTTACCGACGCTCATATCCTCGGTATTTGGAAACACTTTTCTTAAGACCCAGTCTCCTATTTGGAAAGTTCTTGCTTTCACTCGTCGATTATAACTTCGGGCAGCGATTTGTCTCTGTGCTGCCATTCTTAACGTTGTGTTGTCTCTTATCTCGTCAACGGTATCTATCATGAACGTCATCATTGGAGTGTTTCTTTCATCAGGGAGAGACCGATATCTTTCTATTGGTACTTCCACCTCGATTGGTAGGACGGCTTCACAACCGTACACGAGAGAGAATGGTGTTCTTCCCGTCGCTCTCTTAGGCGTCGTTCTATCAGCCCACACTATAGCCTGGAGTTGGTCCGCCCAATTTCCCTTGCATTCTTCTATCCTCTTCTTGAGATTACTTATGATGACCTTGCTACTTGATTTCGCTTGCCCGTTCGCTTGAGGGTATCTTGGCGTTGAATAGACTAGGCGTATACCTTTATCTTCGCAAAACGATACGATGTTCTTACTGATGAATTGCTATCCGTTGTCGCATACAATGGTGTGAGGGATTCTGAATCTCATGATGATGTTTCTTTCGATGAAAGATATGACATGGGAATCTATGATGTTCTTGAACGCTTCGGCCTCTATCCATTTGGAGAAGTAATCTGTGACGGCGAGCATTAGTGTCTTTGGTCCTAGGGTCAAGGGCATAGGTCCTACTATATCCATCCCCCATTGCATGAATGGCCAAGGAGACGTTATGGAGTGGAGTTTTTCTGCTGGCTGATGTGGGATTGGGGCGTGTCTTTGGGAAGCGTCGCACCTTTTGACCTAATTCGTCGCGTCTTGTCTCATCATGGGCCAATAATACCCCGCCGAGTGTGCTTTGGCCGCTAGGCTTCTCCCTCCTGAATGATTCCCATATTCTCCGTTGTGTAGCTCGCGTAGAATATCTTGGATCTTTTCCTCTGTCTGGCATGTTAAGAACACACCGTTTGACGACCATTTTAGTAATTGGCCCTTGTCCACTACGAAGGTGGTCGCTTTTGCTTCAATAGCCTTGCTTCGTACGCGTTACCTGGGAGGCGTCTGTTTGTAGCGAAATTTCCTACGAGAAGATAACTAAGCAATTGTAGGGCAAAGATCAAAGAATACGGTATAATCTCAAGACTCAAGAACAAGACAGGAAATTAGGGTTGAAACTTTAGCTTGGTATTACTCGAATGACGGCTCAGATGATTACAAAGCAGGCGTTAGCCTTTATTTATAGGCTAACCCTAACAATATCTTTAAGGAAACGAGATCTTATATTTTCCTTCTATCTAAATAACGATATAATAAACAAGGTAAAAGATATTCTCTACCGTATCTTTTACCATTTATAATAATATAATATGGAATAAGATAGAATACACTCGGCTGACCTAATCCTTGAGAAGAACGAGACCTTTGCCACGTCTCGTTACGTTGACGATATCTTCCTTTCACCTCGTCGCGTCGATAATGTCCTTCTACGCGTAGCTTCCACGCGTTCCACACACGACGTATTTTTAGGCACAAACAATACCCCTAAGGCGTCTTACAGGGCTTGATGTCTAATAGAGCTGGGAGACGCCTTCTTTCTTCATGGAATACGTCTTCATTACACCAGGAACGCGTTGATGATTACGTCACTTGAATTTTTATTATCGTCGCAGAGCTTTGATCGTCCTTCTTCTTCAATCATTTACATGTGGCAGGCGAGGAGCTTTGTTATCTGTGCCGATAACGTTCACAGCTAGTTTTCCAACGGCTATAATGCCGTTAAACTTTCTCCCGTACTCTTTGCGATCTCTCGGGATATATAAAGGGGAGATCTTCATTCTCTTCCTACTCCTTCTACAATTCATCTATTCTGATTATCTTTTGCTTTCTCGTTTACTTACGCTCAAAAAAGATCATCTGCTTCTCCTTTCTTCAGATCTCTTCTTCTAACTCTTAAAAAATGGCTTCTTTCTACGTACCCAAGTTTATCTTGAAGGATTCCGACTGTAAGTCAACAGAGGCACGCGGCGTCGAGAGATTGAGATAGTTGGCGAATCTCGGTCCAGAGGAGGAGATTGAGATACCTCCTCAAGGGGTATTTGCTGATGCACATCGTCCAGGGTGGATTGCGGTGTACAAATACCCTTTCCTTATTGGTCACCGATTTCCTTTCTCTCCGTTGACGAAGGCGTTCATGCTCGTTCTAGGAGTGGCCGTAGGGCAGCTTTTGCCGAGCGTTTGGAGGATTTTGGGCGCTTTGGACGGCGTGAAGGAGAAACATGGCGTTGACCTTGCCGTCGACGATCTTGCTCATTCTTTTAACGTTCAGACCAGAACGGTCGGGGGGGTAGGTCTTAGATCAAGACCCAAAGCATCCAAGATTGCTATTGAGGGGAGCCAGGCTGATCGTCATTGGGCCGACTTCTTTTATTATGTAAATAAATTGACTTTTGGTGAGGAATGCGCTTGGTTGATCGAGTGCTGGAATCCTTCGAGTGAGTTTGACTTTTCTCTCTTTTTAATCTTTACTATACGCATCATTGCCGATGTCTTACTTTATCTTGTTCTTCTTTGTAGTTAATGCGGACACTATCGTGGTGAGGTGAGAGACCAAGAAAGTCATCGCTAAACTTCTCGAGATTCCGAAGAGCGAACGAACCTTCCATGGTCACGATGGAGAAGGTCACCGCATTGCTTCTACGGCCTTGACAGGTAACGCATTCACACTCTCTTACTTAGTTTTCCTCTTTCTTCTGTTCTGAGGGTTCTAACCCCTTTCTCTGTTGATCTTTTAGTGTCCGCGGATCTTTCTCGCGTTCGTAGCGGGGGGAAATCTGCGTCCGCTCTTATTGCGTTGCGGAAGAGGAGTCATACTGGAGAGGGAACTGCTTTCGCGGTCCCTATTCATATTACACCGATGATTTCTCTCATTTCGTCTCCATCTCCTTCTTCAACTCCGGTGAAAAAGTCACATAAGGGTAAGGAGAAGGTGGTTGAGAAGTTAAACTTCGACTACGAGACCGTGGACGACTTCCCAGGAGCTATTTCCCGTGTCATCGCATCTGGAAGGTCATTTTTGCCCGCCATGAAGCGTCTTCAGAATCCTCCGTCGCTTGATTATTATTTGCCGATGGAGACGGAAGACCTAATAGGAGAGGCGCTTGCTACGCAATGGCAGGTAGGTTTCCTTTGCTTTTTATGTTGAATCTTCTGTCTTTGATTTTATTCTTACCTTTTTGTCTTCTTTTCTTTAGGCTTTTCAATCTTCGTTGTGCGTCTATGGGCGCTTCTCCGATTTTGTCAATCTGGTGAAAGCTATGGAAGTCAAGCAATCGGCCGACGAGGCGGAGATTAAGGAGCTTGAATCGACATTTGAGGTGTCGTGTAAGGTGGAGAGCGAGGCTCAAGAGAAGGTTACGGCGGCGCTTAAACTTCACATTGATCTTGCCAAACATGTCGAGGACTCGAAGGCAAGGATCGCTACTCTGGAGGACGAGAAGGATAAGGTGGAGGAGAAGCTTGCTTCTGAGCTCAAGGAGGTGAAGCTTTATTGGTCCTGGCTTTCTCGTGTGGAAGTCATCGAACAATATGCCGCTGGTAAATATCGCGGTTGGAATCCGGTGAAGGAACGGAAGGAGTTTGAGGAGGCGTTCCCGGAGCTTCCTAAAGGTGTCGACGCGAGACCTATGCCTATGAATCCTCCGGAGAGTCCTCATGTTATGGAGGATGACGTCCCTCATCTCGACGAGGTCAACCCTAACGATGGCGTCGAAGATGACGGAGATGCTGGTGAAGAAGCCGTCGTGGAAGATATTGAAGACGAGGAAGGGGATGAACGCGAGTATGAGGACGGAGATGGTTCTTCATCGAGTTCTTCTGAGTCTGACAGCGATTCTTCTTGATTTTCCGGGGTCGTTCTTCCCTTGGAGTTCTTTGTAAATTCCTTTTTCTTTCCTTTTTTTTACGTGTCGCCGTTCTTCGGGGCGTTTACTTGTAGATATCTCCATTCTCGCCCTTCATAATGGGCTTCTTATAATATAGTTACTTTATTTTGGAATTACTTACTTGTTGGTGAAGACGTCTTCAAGATCTTCTGTGACTCGAATATGTCGTTGTATCTAGTCTTCCTTTTGTTGGTGACGGCGTACTCGTCCATACGTTACTCGAGTGACTTTTGGATCTTTTTTTTGAATCGATCTTTTATCTCGGGGGTGCTTCTTGATTTTTCGAGTACTCCCACCCCTTTTGGTAGGTTTGACCTAGGCTTCTTGTAGACTAGGTTAGAGCTATCAAAGACTCGTGGATTCTTCTTTACTTATTGTATGTCGTATTTTATTTCTTGCATCTTACGCGTCAATCTTCACGTTGTGGACATCTTAGGAGTTTACCCCTTATCTGGTCTTCATCTCTTATGTACTTTGTTTTGGTGCGCGTGTCTTGTTTCACGTGTGTGCAGAACCTTTGTCTTTTGACCTTCGTGATCTTCTACGCGTAGCTTATTTATGAGTACGTAGGGTTGGTTCTTTGGCTCCTACTTTATCTTTGTAGGGTGTGGTTTTCCCACCCCTGGTACGATACTTCGCTCGTAGTGAACGTGTTAGAAGATTTCGTTTAGTTAATAAGATGGTATGGTCATTGCGGTTGCTTTAGTTACGTTGCCAGCTTACATGAAGGTTGGGTCCAGCATTTCCTCCGAACCATGAAGCGAGTGGCGAACATAGGTCAGCGTGTGATTTTTATCAGCTTGTGACGTTACCCCTTACTTTTAAGGTGGGTCCGTTGCCTCACGCTAGCGTTTAGGTCGACGTCGAACTCTTTTAATCGACGGGCCTATTCATCGTGTGGCGTCCGATTTCTAGATTGTTAGGACTTACGATGCCGGTGGACGCATCCCTGCCGGTTTGGCGTTTTGCCCATGGATTCATGACTCTCAGAGGGGCCGTGGAAGGCGCGAGTACGCGTTCCTGGAGAGTGGTCGTGGCGATAGGTTTCCCTTCTTCGCTCAGAGGGCCGTGCCGGTTTCGTGAGGTGTCGGGCTTCATTCCCCATGACCATTGCCACACGTCGCTAACAATCATAGGGAGCTTCGACTCGGGGTCAGCGATTCGGCTAACGTTGTCTACACGTAGATGGAGCCTCGAACGCGTATTAACGAAATTCCTCCTCGACGCGGATAGACAGAGAGCAAGTAATTTGGAAATTGAACAACTCAACATACTTTAACATGTCGGAGAAAAAGAGTGTATTCATATATTAATAAAGAAAATGCATCACGAACTGACAGACTTCGGCTTCTATGCTTACCCCTAGTCGTCGCGACCCCTTGTCGCTCCGACGCTAAGATAACGATTCTAAATTCATTGAGACTCTTGAAAGAAACTAATCCTACTCATGCAAGAAAGAACATAAAGGAAATAACGCTAGGAAACTCGGAAGCTCTTATTACTTCTTTAGGCTTATGGTGGATGGTGTTTCAGAAACATGTAGCTTGGGTTGTTGCTCTTTGTTTGGATCTTTTGCTCATACTTACTTGGCGTATTAGTATTCCTTTGCTTGTTCAACTCTGTTCTTCCCATTGCGTCGGGGATTGACTTTCCACCCCTAGCTTTTTCTTTGCGATTCCTTGATTGCTATGCTTTCTTTTCTTTATCCCCCGATGCCTTAGTGGCTTTTTTCATCCCAATGCTGTAGCACTCTCTCGCGACTTGAAGCTTGCCTTTGACTTCTTGCATCCCCATGGAGACGGGAATTTCAAGGATTGGTGATACGTTGAGGGTATAGCTTTCATGTCGTGCAGCCAAGGTCTTCCCAGGATAATATTGTAGGGTGACTCGATCTCCATTACTGCAAACTTGGCTTGCATATTAATACCTCTTGCGTATGTTGCCAACGTGATCTCTCCCAACATGCTTGCCACTTCGCCACTGAACCCCACTAGAGGGACATGCTTCTTTATGACGTCGTCGTTGGATAGTCTGAGTTCCTTTATGGCGGACGCAGTGATGATGTTGGCGGAGCTCCCGTTGTCTATGAGAATCCTCTTGACTAGGCAATTGTTGACGGTGAGGGAGATGACTAACCCGTTGTGATGCTCCACCGTCTCATTTGGCTCTTCGAACGTGATTGGGTAATTCGTTCTGATAGGGCGAATTTGGTAAACCCTTGTCATGTCGCTGTCGTCGCATAGGATCTTGATATTCCTTCTGGCGGCAGACGCGGTATTGCCACTCGTGGAAGAGCCTCCGATGATGGTGTGTATAGTCCGGGTATGACTTGACGGAGGTGGAGGTGGAGTAGGGGACTTCCTTTCTCTCTTCACCCCTTCAAACGCGTTCCTTCCTTCTTTGGAGAGTAGGTCTTTTAGATCTCCTCTTTTCAGCAACCTTAACACTTCTTTTCTCAGGGTGTAACAACCATCCGTCGTGTGACCCGTATCGTTATGAAACTCGCAGTACCCCTTCCCTGTTCCAGGTCTCCTTCCGGGATTCGGCTTTCTCGGCCATTGTACGTCACGTAATCCTTCCATCGCGCTCATGACTCGCAACGCGTCAGTCTTCATACAGATACCTTTGTCTACCATGTAGACGCTATCGACCTCGCTCACAGCATGCACCGTCTGCGGTTCTCTTTGGAATGGGTTGTTTGTCCTGTCATGACGTTCCCCTCGCTCTTGATGCCAGTCGTTGTGTCGACGTTGAGGAGAGTTTCTGCGCGGAGGAGTTCTCCTACGTGGAGATCAATAATTTTCTTCATTGTACCTTAGGAGATCTTCTTCCAATCGTATGGCTTCCATGGCTCTTTCCCTAGTCGAGACGAATGACTCGGGATGAGTCTTCGTCAGTTCTTTATACAAATCACTCTCTCGGGGGAGTGCTCGCCTGAACGCGTCGGCGGTCTTGGCTTCAGTACAATCTGGGATCATAATCTTTTCGTCATTGAAGCGTTTCAATAAGGCCCTTATGGTCTCGCCCTTGTTCATATGCCTGTTATGGAGATCTGAGGGTTATTTTGCGAACAACTTACTGTTGGCGAATTGCACCCGGAATTGGTTCGAGAGCTCGGCGTAGGAGGAGATACTTCCCTTGGGCAAGTGGATGAACCACGTCAAGGCTGGACCTTTTAGCGTTGAGCTGAAGAACTTGCACATCATTGCTTCCTTTAATTCTGGTTCGATCGGACTTGTGGAGAGCTTAGCTTTGTAGAGCAAGACGTGTTCTTTCGGGTCGTCTGACCCATCATAGACGGGGAGGTCCGCGACGGTGAATTTCTTGGCGATCTTCTTGACGGCGATAGCGGCAACAAACGGGCTTTCCTCGAATCCGAATTCGTCTTCAGGGATTATGGATTTGGGGGCCCCGGGCATCAACATCATCTCTTTCCTCAAGGCTCCGACTTGTTGTGCTACGAGCGCAGCGACGGTGTCTGAGGTTAAGGTCTCTTCAGATTTCTTTTTCTGGGTTTGTTCCTTGGGGAAGACGTAACCATGGTGTTCTTGGGGATGGTATACGTCGTCTTCTTCGATGGCTGCGTCCATATCGAGGCGTCGAACAATGCTCTGGCCGCGGACGTAGGTATGTTGCCCCGTGGAACCTTCCTTGAGTTCCTTGATTATGGAATTCAACCTCTCGTTCTCCTTGGTGAGTTCCGACGCCGTCTTCTCGCTTGCCTGCAGGGCTTCGGCTTGAGCTTTTTCGAAGGACTCGATCTGCGCTCGGATGGTGGCCACATTGGTTACTTCACCATCTATCCCTTGTTTTTCTGTGGGGGCGCTTTCTTTTGGGGTGCTGGGGGTGATTTCGAGACCTTTTCTTGCGTCTTCATTCACCGGAGCCAGAGGAAACGTTGTGTGATCCTCTTCTTCGGACCTCTCTTCACCATTACGCGGGCTGTTGGTCGGACTTGTCATGATTCCTTGTAAAAAAGAAGCTCTTTTCGTATGGAAAGACGATACCTTTTTGATCTTGCCCCGCGGTGGGCGCCAATTAATTGTAGCGAAATTACATACGAGAAGATAACTAAGCAATTGTAGGGCAAAGATCAAAGAATATGGTATAATCTCAACACTCAAGAACAAGACAGCAAATTAGGGTTGAAACTTTACTCGAATGACGGCTCAGATGATTACAAAGCAGGCGTCAGCCTTTATTTATAGGCTAACCCTAACAATATCTTTAAGGAAACGAGATCTTATCTTTTCCTTCTATCTAAATAACGATATAATAAACAAGGTAAAAGATATTATCTACCGTATTTTTTACCATTTACAATAATATAATATGGAATAAGATAGAATACACTCGGCCGACCTAATCCTTGAGAAGAACGAGACCTTTGCCACGTCTCGTTACGTCGACGATATCTTCCTTTCACCTCGTCGCGTCGATGATCTCCTTCTACGCGTAGCTTCCACCACTAGTGGAAAAAACACTTTTTGCAGCGCCCTTGTTGAGGCGGGCAAAACCCTGCCCGCCTCAACAAACATCTGTTGAGGCGGGCAAAATTTTGGCCGCCTCAACAAATACAAAAAATTGGACTTTTTGAGGCGGGCGACCCTTGCCCGCCTCAACAGGGGGGGTTTTGCCTGCCTCAACAGGTGTTTTTTCCACTAGTGCACGCGTTCCACACTCGTCGTATTTTTAGGCACAAACAGCGTCCGTGCTGCAACCACTCGTAGTAAGGCGTTACCCATGAATCTTGACTCCTTACTGTGAGCGTTTGTTCTGGACTTGCTTCTTTGTTGATAGACGCGTTACTAAGGTGGAGGAATGGGATCTTTTGATATTCTCTTGGGTCAATGGATGAACCCAGTTTTGCCAACGCGTCGGCTTGCGCGTTAGCGTCTCTGGGGATTTGTCTGATTGGGCAGCTTTTGAATATATTTCTCGAATAATTCCTTTACTACTTTGAGGTACAAGGTCATCTTTGAATCTTTAGTGGCGTATTCACCTCGAACTTAGTTGACTACCAGCAACGAATCACAATAGATATCAAGCTTTTGAACCTGTAGGTCGATGGCGACACGTAGACCGGCAATCAAGGCCTCATACTCGACTTTGTGGCAATTTTAGGACGATGCCTAGTCCTACCCCGTTCTAGTTCATCGCTCCGTCTGTGTGCAAGGTCCACTTTGCGAATTCTACCTTGTTTACTTGTGAGATTGCTTCTTGCTCTAGGGTTGGACTGAAATCTGCCACGAAATCTGCTAATGCTTGGGATTTGATTGCTTTTCTTCCTTCGTAGATGATATCGTAGCCGCCGAGATGAACCGTCCACTTCGTCATTCTTCCTGATAACTTTGGCTTCTTCACTATGTTCTTCAAAGGCGAGTGGTCCTTACTATGATGGTATGGGATTCGAAGTAGGGCTTCAACTTCACTGACGCCATTACTAACGCCAAGGTCAGTTTTTCCATGGTGGAGTACCTCGTTTCTGCTGACGACAACATTTTACTTACGTAGTAGACGGGTTGTTGCTCCTCCCCTTCTTCTCTTGCGAGAACGGCGCTGATAGCAATCTCGGAGACTGTTAGGTATACGAACAAGGGTTCTCCTTCCTTAGGCTTCGACAGGAGTAAGGGACTCATCAGATAATTCTTAAGCTCCGTGAAGGCTTCTTCGTGGCGTTCCGTCCAAGAGAAAGATTTGTTCTTCCGGAGAGTGTCATAGAAGAGTCGATTTCTGTCGGAGGCTTTGGAGATGAACCTGTTTAATGCAGCGACTCTTCCTGTCAGCTTCTGGATGTCTTTCACGCAACGCGGAGATTCGAGGTCGAGTATGGCTTTAATCTGTTCGGGACTAGCTTTTATTCCCCTCTGAGTTACTACATATCCGAGGAACTTCCTGGAAGAGACCCTGAAGGAACACTTGGTAGGGTTGAGTTTCATGCTATACTCTTACAAGATCTCGAACGCCTCCTTCAAGTGTGTTACGTGATCTTTTGCTCGTTTAGACTTCACGAGCATGTCGTCTATGTAAACTTCCATCGTGTCTCCTATCTGCTCCTCGAACATCTTATTCACCAGTCGTTGATATGTAGCTCCGGTGTTCTTGAGGCCAAAAGGCATAACTTTGTAGCAATATATCCCCTGGTTTGTCACGAACGCGGTCTTTTCTTGATCGGCGGGGTTCATCTGTATCTGGTGATATCCGCGACGCATCCATGAACGTTATCATCTTATGTCTTGTCGTTGCGTCTACCATGGCGTCGATGTGAGGGAATGGGAAGGAATCTTTAGGACAGGCTTTGTTAAGGTCTGTGAAATCGACGCATACTCTCCATTTCCCGTTCTTCTTTTGGACGACTACGACGTTGGCGAGCCAGTCGGGGTACTTTGCTTCTCGTATCTTACCTGTTTCGAGGAGATTCTTAACTTCTTCGTCTACAACTTTGTTGCGTTCGGGAGCGAATTTCCTCCTCTTTTGCTTGACCGGAGTGAACTTTGGATCGACGTTTAGCTTGTGGAGCATCACGTGTGGAGATATGCTTGTCATGTCCTCGTGGCTCCATGCGAAGCATTTGACTTTTGACTTCAAGAATGTTATCAATTCTCCTCTAATCTCTTCGGGGACATCGGTTCCTATTTTTAGGACTCTTTCTGGTTCGGAATCGTCGATAACTACCTCTTTTAACTCGGGACACTTTGGCTTAATGTACTTAGTCGGCGTCTTGTCCTAAAATTCTTTTACCTCGTCTTTCCTAGTTTCTGGCGCCGTGATCCCTTTCATTCCAATCCGGTAGCACTCTTTGGCCGTATAGGGTTCGCCTTTGACTTTGCGTATTCCCCAGGGCGTTGGGAACTTCAGGGATTGGTGGTACGTAGATGGAACAGCTCGCATATCATGGATCCATGGTCTTCTAATGATGGCGTTATAAGGCGACTCCACTTCCATCACAGCGAACCTGGTCGGGAGATTGACGCCCTGGGTTGTTGTCTTGAGGGTGATGTCCCCTAACATCTCGGAGATCTCTCCGTTGAAGCCTTTCAAACGGATATGCTTCCCGACGACATTGTCGACTGAAAGTCTGAGTTCAAGCAGAGAGAGTGATGATGTTGGTCGAACTTCTGTTATCTACCAGGATTCTTTTCACGTTGCAATTCCGAATCACCACGGAGATCACCAGGCTATCGTGATGGTTGGTTCTTTCGTCTGGATCTTCGAACGTGATAGGCAGATCACGATTGGTTGCTCTGGAGTGGCGAGTTGGGACGGACTCGTCTTGTCCCTCGATAGTTCTCGCGAGCCTCTTAGTGTCGGAGGTTGTATAGGACGGGGGACCTCCTAACACGGTGAAGGCTCCGACTCGAGGATTTTTAATCGACCTGGAATCTTTCATGGCTTCTGTGAGCGAGGTTGTTCCCTTCGTATGTAGAGACGACACCTTTTTTATCATGCCCCACGGTGGGCGCCAATTGTTTGTAGCGAAATTACCTACGAGAAGATAACTAAGCAATTGTAGGGCAAAGATCAAAGGATACGGTATTATCTCAACACTCAAGAACAAAGTAGGAAATTATGGTTGAAGCTTGAACTTGGTATTATTCGATTGGAGGCTAAATGCTTACAAAGCAGGCGTTAACCTCTATATATAGGCTAACCCTAATAATATCTTTAAGGAAAATGAGATATTATCTCTTCCTTCTATCTAAATGACGATATAATAAATAAGGTAAAAGATATTCTCTACCGTATCTTTTACCAATTACAAGAATATTATAAGGAATAGGATAAAACATGCTCGGCCGACCTAATCTTCAAGGTAAATGAGACCTTTGCCACGTCTCGTCACGTCGACGACGTCTTTCATTCCTCTCGTCGCGTCGAGGCAGTTCTTGTACGCGTAGCTTACCACGCGTTCCGTTTTCGTCGTATTTTTAGGCACAAACAGCCCCCGACGCAAAGAACGACGCATAAAGATGCAAGGAACGAAGTACGAAATGCAACAAGTAAAGAAGAGTCTTTGGTAGCTCTAACCTAGTCTATAAGGAGCCTATGTCAAACCTACCAAAAGGGGTAGGACCACTCGAGGAAGTACCTCGAATGCCTCTTGTAAGTGTTCGATGTGATCTTTCTTTTGTTTGGATTTGACCAGCATATCGTCGATGTATACTTCCATTGTGTCCCCGATCTGGTCTTTGAACATCTTGTTGACTAGACGTTGATAGGTTGCCCCTGCGTTTTTGAGACCGAAGGGCATGACTTTGTAACAGTATGTCCCTTGACTGGTCAGGAAGGTTGTTTTCTCTTGATCGTCCGGATCCAACTGGATTTGATATACCCGCTAAAGGCATCCATGAATGTGAGCATTTCATGCCCCGTTGTTGCATCTATCATAGCGTCAATATGAGGTAGTGTAAACAAATCTTTCGAACAAGCTTTGTTGACCTCCTTGATTTTCCCAGTCTCGAGGAGTTTGGTGACCTCTTCGTCGATCACCTTGTTGCGTTCAACGGCGAATTTCTTGCGTTTCTGTTTAACAGGAGGAAAACTAGGATCGACATTAAGCTTGTGAGTCATAATATTGGGGGGTATACCTACCATGTCCTCATGAGACCATGCAAAGCAGTCGGAATTCGATCGCAAAACTCATAGCAAGGTCGCACGTGTCTCGTCATCTAGGTCTGACCCGATATGGACAGTTTGCCCGGGTGAAGAGGCGTCGAGTGCGACTTCGTCCAGCTTTTCTGTTTGTGGCTCGACGTATCGCCTCGACCTCTCTGCATCCTTTAATTGCTATCCTTTCTTTCCTCGACTGCATGTTTCATGGACACCATGTAACATTCCTTTGCCAGTTTTTGTTCCCCTTTGATATCCTGAATCCCCCGTTTAGTAGGGAATTTTATTGTTTGATGGTTGGTCGATCCAGGGTCACCCAATAATACAATGATAGGGTGACTTGCAATCCACTACATTAAATCTTACTTGCATGTTCACGCCTTCTGTGTAGACGGCGAGGATAATATCCCCGACCGTGTACTTTACCTCGCTACTGAATCCGACCAGGGGAATACGATTAGCTCACATCGTTCTCCCCCAATCCCATTTCTTTCAGCGTGGCAAGGTTTATCAAGTTGCTAGAGCTACCTGTGTCGATCAAAATTCTGCGAATAAGACAGTTACCAATAGATAAAGATATGACCAGCCCATCATGGTGTTCAACCTCACACGCGTCGGCGTCGGCGAAGGTGATCGAGGGCAAGTCGCTCACCCTCTTCACCCTAGATTCTGCCGGTGGAGGTACGTCAAGGAAATTGTTCTTAGCTTGCCTCTTTGCTACGGAATACAATATCCCACACAGTTCTGACCCACCTGAAATGCAGTTAAAAACCTTGGATGGAACTGGGGACGGTGGACGATTATCTGGTCCCTTGTCGCGACGGTCAAGAGTAGCCTTCACCCTCTCGAATATGACATCCTTGAGGAAGCCTTGGGACAACAATCGAGCGAACTCCTTTCGGAGAGCTACACATTCTTCCGTGTAATGACCGTGGTCGGCGTGAAAATCACACCATTTGTTCATGTCTTTTTTGGACTCGGGTTTGTCGCTCTTGCGTGGCCATCTGACGTCTTTCCCGAATCTTCCAAATGTCTTGACCAACTCTGCACAGAAACGCCAAAATTGTAAGATTGAACCTTTGGAGGCAGGGAGGGATGGTCCTTCCACTCGCTTCCTTTGTCTCTGCTTGGTCCGACTCTGTCCCTGTCTCGTCTGTCGCGAGAATAAGGTTGGCTTCGATGGTCCCTACGGTTGTCGTCCCGAGATCTGCGATCGACCCGGTCCAGACTCCCGTAAGGTGCCTCATCCTCTTTTAAACTGACCTGGGCCATAGATTTTTCTTGAACGTCTTCAAAGGTCTAACAGGGGTACTTGGTCAGCTCGCGGTAAAGCTCGTTGCCTTTGACTAACCCCCGTTGGAATGCTTCGATCGAGGTTGGGGTATCGCAATGTGGAATCGACACTTTCACCTTGTTGTACCTGTTCAGATAGTCACGCAATGTTTCGTTAGATTTCTGAATGACATGATATAAGTCGTTGGATTGTTTCTCTAGTTTACGACTACTGGCAAATTGATTTTTTAAAGAGTCAACTAAATCGGCAAAAGAGGTGACAGATCCACGCGGCAGATGCATGAGCCACGTGAGGGCGGGCCCAAACAACGATGTCCCAAAACTTTTGCACATAACTACCTCTCGGCTCCCACGGGGAACTGAGATAACCATGAGCTTATGTTTATAAAGGGCGGCGTGATCATCTGGGTCGCTAGTACCGTCATAACTCACCATATTTGGAAAGTGGAACTTCTTTGGGATCTCCACCCGAGCGATTGATTGTTGGATGACTTAGTTTAGACCTGAAATCGACTGATTGCCCCAAGGTGGGCGCCAAATTATTTTGGGCAAATAATCTCAATAGACCAAATTGTCTTAGGATGAGGTTAATAAATCGAAACAAGGCTAAATACTATGACGACATAAACAATTCAATTAGATAGAGAAGTTGAGATTAAGGAAAGATGAGCTTAGCTAGATGGGAATGATACGTGAACGATAGATCGTAAGACGAACACGGCGGTCTCTTGAGTAATGCTCAAAATCCTTGATATAACTTAGCAGATTACACTTTAGGCAAAAATCATTTGCTTAGTTCATTGTAAAAAAAGCCCAATATCAAATCCGCATAAATTTTATTATTATAATAAATAAACAAAATTATACTATCTTGTAAGATGCATATTGGGAAATAATTATTATCAAATATGTTCTAAAACCTTTTTGTGTTGTAATCTTATATTTTGTTGTTATTTTTATATCCAAGGAAGTTGTCCAACAAAAAGGTGGTGAGTAGTACGTTGTGATCGTAAAATCAGCCGCCAAAAGCAAGAATGCTGATTTTACAAACGAAGCAATTAAAGGTCTTGGAAAATACTTGCAGTTTATCATCTCTTCAGGACACAGTGATATATACGATAATACTCTTATACAATTGGTTGCTTCGGTTTGGCAATATTCTCAAGATGAAGATACATACGTAACTGCGTCCGATGCTAAAGAGTTCCTTAGAGGGCTATGCTTAAACATTTCACTTACCTAAGTTTACATATTGTAAATATTTGCATCAAACTGTATGTTTTAGTTGTTGTTAACTATTCTTTCTTTGAAAGTTTTACTTTACAGATCCTAATAGTGTAATCTTGTATATTTTGTAGGTATTCATTGCATGATCACAGCTAAGCATTTGAAAGGTCTCATATTGGGCTCTTATGTCGTGAGGTGATGTCAAGCACTAGAATCAAGGTTGACCCTAGTGTTCCAATAGGGTACTTGAAAAAAAATCATTGATGATATTGAAAAGGAGCAGAAAGGTAATCCTAACATAACCAAATGATTTTTGCTTCCGTATAATCAAGAGTAAGTGTCATATGACCATCCTTGTTTCGTGTTTTGACTCCCATTAAACTTTTGACTTATTCTGAATTTATGCACTTATATTCTGCATTGATGCACTTATGTTCTGCATTGTTGCATTGTTGTACATGAATATATGCACAACTGCCTTTCTGTTCCGATTTTTCTGCATTGTTGTTACAATTTTCACTGGTTTTTGGGGTTCTTATTTTCCTGTTTCGCATCGCTGCATATATTCATTAACAATAGAAGCACACCTAATGTTCACTTTTTGTTTTGGATTCTTATATTTTGTTATTATTTTTATTTCCAATGAAGTTAAGTCCAACAAAAAGGTGGTGGTAGTTGTGATCGTAAAATCACCCGCCAAAAACAAGAAAGTTGATTTTACAAACGGAGCAATTCAAGGTCTTGGCTTGTCATGAAAATACTTGCAGTTTATCATCTCTTCAGGTCCAGGTGATATATACGACAATACTCCCATCCAATTGATTTCTTCGGTTTGGTATTATTCGCAAGATGAAGATACATATGTAACAGCATCCAATGTTGAAGAGTTCCTTAGAGGGGCATGCTTAAACATTTCATTTATGCAAGTTTACATATTGTAAATATTTTCATCAAACTTCATGTCTAGTTGTTGTTAACTATTCTTTCTTTGAAGGTTTTACTTTACAGATCCTAATAGTGTAATCTTATATATTTTACAGGTATTTATTGCATGATCACAACCAAGCATTTGAAAGGTCTCAGATTGGGTTCTTGTGTCCTGAGGTGATGTCAAGCACTAGAATCAAGGTTCACCCTAGTATCCAATAAAGTACTTGAAAAATATTTTCATTGCTGAAATTGAAAAGGAGCATAAGGGTAATCCTAACATAACCAAATGGTTTTTGCTTCCATATAGTCAAGAGTAAGTGTCATATGACCATCCTTGTTTCTTATTTCGACTCGCATTAAACTTTTGACTTGTTTTATGATGTTATACAATATCATTTGTAACTGATGCAAAAACCATTGGACTCTATATGTACTAGACCAACGTCATGGCTTTGTATATATTGAGGTGGGCAGACAGCTGACTGCCTCAACAGAACCCCCTATTGAGGCGGGCAGTGTTCGCCTCAACAACTTATGACATGTTGTATCCCCTCAGTTCAAGCGAACAATATTGCCCGCCTCAACAGGGGGTTTTTGCCCGCCTCATAGGGGGTTTTTGCCCGCCTCAATAGGGTTTTTTTCTACTAGTGAAACTGTATCAATCCCTTTTCTCGACGCATCATCATAGCGTATAGAGAGTCAACAATTGTGGCGTCTTTACTATTCGCAATAAAGTGCGATACGAATTTCTTCACCAGCTGATCCAAGCATAAATTGAATAAGGTCTTAATGAATGGAACCAATTTGCAGCAACCTTACCTGTTGGCTGAAATGATCATCAATTGATCAACAACATGTGCAGCAACAAGGAGAACAATGACAGCAAAAAATAGAGAAGGAAAAGGAGTGAATGAAAAAAAACGTGTTCAGCAGAGAACAACTTCAGTTTTCATTACACTATGAGTACAACACAATACAGATATTTAAACATACACTAAAAACTACTCTTACACTCCACCTACTGCAATAAGTATGGCTCACACAAGGCCATACCTCTACATTACTCATTACAACAACTAAAACACACAAGTACAGCACACATAAAAAAGTCAGCTCAGCTTGCTGAATTTCCTCTTCAAAAGTAATCATGCTTAACATGGCTTAATCTTCATTGTTTAATCTTGATCAAGAAGGTTGAATCACATTTCAACACCTTCCCTTGATTCAAACTTCCTTGTGATGCAAATTCATCACTCTCGAAGCACTTATCTTCTTCATTTATCATTGATGCACTTCTCATCATTCAGACCCTTCAATCTTGAAGCACTTCTCTTCATCCTGACACCTTCTTCAGAACAAATCTTCCTCCTTTGCAACTTGTGCAATGCTTGGCTCCTTTTCATCATCAAATCTGCAGTTTCTTTGTACATGACCAAATCTTTTGCACTTGAAACATTGAGGCTTACCTTTATGCCAACAATTCTCTTCTTTGTGGCCAAATTTTCTGCAATAGTTGCACTGATCTGAACTCCTTTGATCGTTGGAGTCATCTTCATTTGACTTTCCTTTGTAGAAAGTGCCTCCCCTCACTTGAAATGCTTTTTCTTCAACATTTTCATCAGACCTGTTCAGTCTCTCTTCATGAGCTTGCAGTGACCCCATCAACTCATCAAAAGTATATGTTTCCATATCCTTTGACTCCTCAATTGCAGCAACAACATGATCATACTTACTTGTAAGGCTTCTCAGAACCTTACCAACAACATGTTCATTGGACATGTCTTCTCCATATGACCTCATTTGCTGCACAACACCAGAGACCTTTGACAAGTAATCCTGTACTGATTGCTTGTCCTTCATGAGAGTTGTTTCAAACTCTCTCCTTAGTGATTGCAGCCTTACTGTAATTACCTTCTTGTCTCCAAGATATTCCTGCTTCAGGGTATCCCATGCCTCCTTTGATGTAGTTGCTGAAGCAATTCTGGGAAATATCTCATCATCAAGAGCTTGTTGTATCATAAACAAGGCTCTTGCATCCTTCTTCCTCTTCTCCCTTAGAGCTTGATCAGGCTCCTCTGAGCCATCATCCTCGAACCCTTCATCAACAAAGCTCCACAACTCTTGTGACCTGAAGAAAGTCTTCATCTTCAAGCCCCAAAATTGATACTTCACACCTTTGAAAATGGGCAACTGAGTTGCACCATTGTTGTGTGTTCCCAGGTTCTGCATAGCTCTCTTTGTCCCTTGTTTCCCTTGTGTTTGCACTCACAATACTCACTCACACCTCTAGGATCAAAGCCCAGATGCTCTGATACCAAATGTTGGCTGAAATGATCATCAATTGATCAACAACATGTGCAGCAACAAGGAGAACAATGACAGCAAAAAATAGAGAAGGAAAAGGAGTGAATGAAAAAAAACGTGTTCAGCAGAGAACAACTTCAGTTTTCATTACACTATGAGTACAACACAATACAGATATTTAAACATACACTAAAAACTACTCTTACACTCCACCTACTGCAATAAGTATGGCTCACACAAGGCCATACCTCTACATTACTCATTACAACAACTAAAACACACAAGTACAGCACACATAAAAAAGTCAGCTCAGCTTGCTGAATTTCCTCTTCAAAAGTAATCATGCTTAACATGGCTTAATCTTCATTGTTTAATCTTGATCAAGAAGGTTGAATCACATTTCAACATTACCCAGACTCGCAGGAAACATCTTACACATCAAATATTCATTGGTAATCCATAAGGCCATCTTATGAGAAAACATAGCTATGTGATTTATGGGGTCTGATTTCCCGTCATATGGTTCAAAGGAAGGGGTTTAGAATTTACCGGGACGGAGCTGATCTCTTATTTCTCTAACAAATGGTGTGGAAGTCATTATAGCAAGTTTCTTTTCAGCTTGTTCCCTAGCATTAATCAAGGATTCACCTTGATTATCAAGTAAGCGCATCAACCTTTTTTCTGCCTTGGTAACCCTGTCAGTCTTGTAGTTCCTTTCCAGATCAACATTTCCAGCCCTACCATGACTTATACGCTCACAAGATCGTGTCCTTCGATGAATCTCATGAGAATTTCGATTAGTCTCAACTTCCTATGTTCTATCGCGGCTTTCACTCTATCGATGTTCATGCCGGGAGGAAGAGGACGATGTTCGCTGCCTGCTCCTATTTCGTCTTCGATCATGCTCAAATTTGCAGCCGTACCCCTAGAGCCATGTTGTCTGCAATTAGCAACCCCTTGGTTTTCGCGTTCTCGGTTTGTGTTTGCATCGATTACACTGCGTAGGTGATCAGGTGTGTCGTTAGTGTTGAGTCCTTGCATCGGATGTTTGTCTCTAGCACGCTCCAGCATCCTGTGCGCTTCAACGGCTTCCTCTCTACCCACTTGAATTTTAGTTTCCTTCTTTGCCAGTCTGGAATTCTTGGTGTTGGGGCTTCAAGGCTTGATCTAATTCAGCCTTGCGTGCTTCTTCCTCTACAGCCGAACTCCTTGTGGTTCTTAAGGTGACCATACTTGCTTTCGTTTCCCACAGGCTGCCCCAAATTGTGGTACAAAAAATGTGTATCACAATTAAATTTATTGAATTGAAGAACAGTCACCTTGAATCCACCTGAATATGAAACGATGCTTCGAGAATATCCCTCTTCTTGTCTGATCTTCGCACCAAAGTCACAAGATAGGGGAAGGGGGGATTCACCTCCGACGCCCAAGTCAGAACTGGCTCGTCGAAAGTGGAGAGCCTTATTAATGATTGTTTTCCCCTCTCTTTGGGTTTTTTCCATGAATATATCATATCCTTTTGTAATTAATTATACGTTTTGCGCCCGCACGATACGCGGACTTAATTGCGTCGGAGAATCATAATTAATAAAGAATGTAAAATTAATTATGATTGCTTCTTTCAATGGGCAGTATAATTGCAGGCGTTAAAGAGCTAAATTGTCGTAGACGACCTTCAAGTGTTTTACTATGTAGAAATATGTTATAGGTTACGATGACAATGAGAATTTGATTTGTGTTGTGATTGTATGTATTAGTTTCATATTGGGTTTATCTATTAATGGGTTACAAATTGGCCGGTAAATTAGGTCTCACATATTTACAAACACTAAGACAAGACACTAAATGAGATATATATTAACCAATCAAAACGAAAGTAATAAATGTATTAAGTTGATTTTGAAAAAATCTATAATTTTATATTAAATTAATTAGATGCCAAGGAACATCTTTTTTTTTATCCCAGATGCCAAGGAACATCTTGATGATGTGGAAGTACTAGTGGGAAATATATTGTCCTAAAAACAATGAAGGCTTTGTTTGGTTAAAAGTTTATAAACTACATACTAGTTTTTACTCCCTCCGTCCCAATTTGATAGTCTCATTTGATTTTCTGACACTATTTACGAACCGAGAGAATCTTGTAGATTTCTTCCAATATATAAAAAAGAACATAGTCGTGTGAGATCTTATTTGATTCGTCTTAATGAGTACTTTAACAATATTAAAAAATTATAATTTTTAGTAACATACAATTAGAGTTATTAACGATACAAAACGTGTCTCGGCATATGTGTCGGAATCTAATGAGACTATCAAAATGGGACAGAGGGAGTAGGTTATAAACGATTTTTTTTTAAACCATTTTATGATTTCGAAAAACGTGCAATTAAAATAATTTAACATTTTCTTTTTCACTCATATTTTAAATAAACTATACGTATTCCAATAAAAACCTACTTTTACCAAACATATTTATCACTAATCAACTATTTATAAACAACAAACACTTTATAAACTCTTTTACCTAACAAACCCAAAGATAACGAGGAAGAACGGTGGAAAATCATGGCTCAATTCTAGGCGGTCTTTTATGTTTCAAGACAATTGAGCAATAAAGAACTCCAGTACCGTGAGGAACCAAAAAAAAGACTTATGCAAGTTTAAACTTGCAAGCTCATGAAGCACCTGTTAAGCCGTTAAGGTCTTAAGGATAACAATTAATTAATTGTCAAGGTTTTTGTAGCCAAGTGGTAAGGGGTTTGTCTCCTTTTTCACATATCTAGAGTTCGACTTTCATTAATAGCATGTTCCCCTTACATAGGGATGTGGAGTCCCCCTGACGAAGAGTGTCTCGTTTCTAGCTTTTTTTTGAAAAAGAAAAAGAAAGATTAACAATTAATTCAATGTTTAACTTCTTCTATAATATTTTCTCTTTGTGTGTGTTTTCTTTTCTGGTACGTAGAACTCAATCTGTTTACCAAACCATATATATGAGTTGCATGCAGCTCCTTGCATGTTATTCATATACTCTCTTTTTTTAACAAGCAAACAGAAGGCCAGAAGTTACAAACTATACAGGCCTAAATCATCTTCGCGGATGATCTTTACAAATTCTTTCAAAGGGAAGAAAGAAGAATTCCTAGAAACTAGGAGGTTCTGGAGTTGACGGATCTCCATAGTTGAAGAGCTATGATTCCATCTAGAGAGGAAATTGCGCAGTTCATCGATGTCGGGGTTCTGTGAGGCCAAGAAGCTAGTCCGCTGCTTTGTTACAATGACGACGGATATGGTTAAACCTGCAAAAATCAAAAGAACTGGAAATAGAACGGATATCCAATATAATTGTCCTAATTTCCTACGGCGGAGAGAAATTACCATTAATACCATTAATAACAACCAAACTGTCACTTTCAACATAAATATTCCTAATATTAAGACGAGTGGCTGCCTTGAGACCCTCAAGCACAACCATTGCTTTAGCGACAATAATCGAGGAAGGAGGGATTCTAAGATGTTCCACAAAGGAGGGGACAGCCTCAGAATTGCGAATAACAAAACCAATAAAAGAACTAGAGTCGGCCCGTTTAGAGTCATCACAATTAAGTTTAAAAGCATTTAAGGGAGGTCTGTGCCATGTTGTTTTGGGGTGAGGATTTCGTTTTTTATTTTGTGTAGATTTTGGTGGGTTAGAAATGGAGGAGTACTCAATGAATTGGAAAACAATTGTTTTTGCAAGCTCTTTATAGTGGAAGGTGGAAGGAATCGTGCACGTGCTCGATCTAAAAAATTTAGTATTCCTGTGATTCCATATACTCCACCAGGAAAATAACCCAAGAGCATAGACTTGATTAATCTGACAGAAGCTTTCAATGGAGCTTTCGGAATCATTAGTGTTTGGAAATTGGAGGTTATGGGTGCTAATGTTATTGATTTCTTCAAAAACGGATAAGGTGAACGGGCATTGGAAGAAGAAGTGATTTATATCCTCATTAGCAGAGTTACAAAGGCTACAGACAGGGTAGACCTTATGGAAATGACGATTTAATCGCTTCGTAGTTGGCAAATAATCAGTAATGGCTTTCCAAATGAAATTTTGAACTTTTGGCGCGATATTTGATTTCCAAAAGGGTTTGGTATTGATAGGAGGTTCATTCCAAGGTGTAATATGTCGGTAGGCCGATTTAACAGAAAAGACATCATCATTAGCCGATGTCCAGATAATAGTATCTGGCATAGGAGAGTTTAGGATTCTTATTAGCACGATTTGGTTGATCACCTGATGTGGTAGGACCGCTGAAAGCTTATTAATATCCACTGTTTGTCCGGGGTGATGAAATCAAACCTTATTCATATACTTGGCTATCATTCCTATCAAGTCATTTTTAGTTTATTATTATATGGTTTAATGCGGATGGTAGTGAGACACTAATCAACAAACAACAACAAAGAACGAGTGTACAAATATTCCAACAATAATATCTATTTCATTAATTCTGGCGCTCCAGTTACATTACATAAACAATTTCATCACAAGATCATAAATAGTTAATCTCCCTCCTAGTGCCTTATCCTGCATTAGTCCAACAAAAAAAAATTAATCAAACAAAAACACACACTAATTAATAAAAAAAAACATGCAAGCACCCTGTATATATATACATACTTGTTGCAGTCGAAACTCTGAACAATCTCAAAGGGTAAAAAGACGCCACAGAGGGTAGGCAATGTCCTGATCCGGTCCGGGTCAATCCCAAACTTAAGAGTTGCGTCTTTTAAACACTTACAAATCTTAACCCGGTCCGGTCTAAGTTCACATTCTGTATTCAACTTCTGAACCCCCACGCAACATGGCACGTCCGGCTTCTCTGGCCGACCTGTGGAATCAGATTGTAAGATCGGATCGTAAAACCGTAAGATACTGCACTAAAAATAAGTAGGACAACATGATAAATTATATGTTCAATATATATTGAGCTAAAAACCATTAAAAATAGATGTTGAGTAATTACTAGTGTAATTAAATATAAATTAGTATAGTTAATATAAATATTAATCACTTTAAAATGTGATGATAGAAGTGTTGTTTTTTAATTCGTTAGCGTATACTTGTATGATTAATACATACACGAATTAATAATATCTAGTGTTATAACATTATACTCCATCCCTACCTTTATTTCCTTCTTGTTTTCCCGGGCACGTATGACGATGTGTATTTTGTTTTATCAATATCTCTAATTATAGATTAGTAAAAATTATAAAATTTTAGTATTATTAAAGTAGTCGATAAAACGAGTCAAACAAGACCACGCATGACTATGTTTCTATTTATATATTTGTCGAAATTATTCTGTTGTAATATAGTTGCAAAGTTAGCCATGAATTATTATTTTCTGGCTATACAGCCATGAAAGTTAGCAATGAAATGTACTTTATGGTAAGATAGCCATGAAATAATATTTCGTAGCTATATTTGTAGCTAATAACTATAAAATTGCCCTCAAATAATTTTGTGGCTAAAGATTTATGGGTATAGCTGCGTTTTTTAGTAGTGATCCCTTTATTTATAAATAGTGTCAAAAAGAGAATGAAGGAGCAAATAATGGGACGGATGGAGTAGTCTTTAACGTAAGATCCTACAAATCTAATGTGGAATCATTTGGGATCGTATATAGAATCTGAATTTAAAAAAAATCTTGTCAATTTTATTTTAATTGATTAAGACCTTATCTTCAATAAGTTCTCAACTAGAATCGTGGAGAATTTCGCTCTTACATTGTCGTAAGATCGTAGAATCGTAAGATACAAAACATAAATATTAAGTTACTTAATACCTTTGAGGTATTCGAGGCAGGGCATGATGGTGGTGACTGCTTGTTGGCAGCTTATTTGGTTGAGAATTGTTGCGGTGACGGTGGCCACCAGAAGAGCCGATACTAGAGCTAAGAGACTGAGCTTCGCCATTGGTTGGTGATTAGTGTTTTGTTTTGGAGAGGAGTGTTTTTGGTGAGTCGGGTTAGAGCTCGAACACAGTTTATATAGGGATTGTGGGAGGTGATATATGGGTTGTCTATGGGCGGGAAAAATTTGTGTATGGTGTTAAATGGGTAATAAGTGGTTTTGGAGGTTAATAATGTGAGGTGAATCCAGGGAGTTACAAATATGGGTTTTGTGGGGTTTGGGTTGAATGACTGGTGCAGGATTAGTGAGTCATCCCAAGGAAGCATGTGGAAGTTGAGGTTTGTTTCTCTTCTTTGATTTCTGTGTTGTTAGACAATCTTTCACTAGTTTCAACGTGTTGTTTATTTTGAAGTTTAAACATTGATCTTAATCTATATATGGAAATATTATTGACAAATTTGAAGAAAGTATATAGTACTCGGAGTAAGTAAGATAGTCTTTATAATAATAGAAAAGAATATGAAAATTTATATTATACTGAAAATGATGCACAGCACAATGTTTACGGTGGCTGTATATGTCATAAATTATATATACTCCATCCGATCGTAATTGTAGTTCGTTTTAGATGTCTTCTTGAATATAATTATAGTACATTCTAGACTCATTAAATTGCTAGTTCAATTTCCAAGTCGTTTTTCATTAATTTCTTCTTTCTCTCGTATCGCTTATAAAAAAATTTATAAAGATTAATCAATCACTAGATTATTTGTAAAGATGCACTTCAATCAACCAATATTAATTATCTCTTATTTTTAAGAAATTAAATGTGATTAAATAGTGCATTAAAATTTTCTTACTCTATGTAATATGGGCTAAAATTAACTTACATTTCTAATTTATATTTAGCAGACTTACCTTTCTAGTCCAAGGGAGTATTGCGGAGTGGTAAACTTGTTTGGGTGTGAATCTCATAATAAAGACTCTTATAGAGATAAATAAGAATGAATATAAGTCATTGGATGTTATGGCATCCAATGGCTTAGATTCCACTTGTAGTGGGGGTAGTTGTGGTGGTTCGGCAGCCTCCCGACGACCACCCGACGACGGTAGAGGTCCGGTGGAGGTCCGACGGTGGTCCAATAATAAATGAAAAAGTTAAAGTATAAAAATAAGTGAAAATTTAAGTCTAATTAAAATTGGTGAACATTTAAATATAATGTGATGAACATTCTGTTGATGAACATTTAATTATAATGTGATGAACATTCTGTTGGTGAACATGTAAGTAAAATGTGATGAACATTCAGTAGAGTATATGAAAATGAACGTTTATCAACATTTTGATAAACATTTATGAACAACGCGATGAACATTTAAGCTAATTGTAATGAACTTTTGAGTAATGAACATTTTATTAAATGCTTGTTAACATTTAAGGATGTTTGATGAACATTTAAGTATGAGATGATGAACATTTAGGTAATTTTTGATGAAGATCAAGTGTTTATTTACTCGAAATTATATTAAAGTGGTATTCCACATAAGTGGTGGTCCGGTGGTCCGACGGTGGCTTGATGGTGGGTTAGTGAGAGTATATCAAAATGAACGTTTATCAACATTTTGATGAACATTTATGAACAACGTGATGAACATTTAAGCTAATTGTAATGAACTTTTGAGTAACGAACATTTTATTAAATGCTTGTTAACATTTAAGGATGTTTGATGAACATTTAGGTAACTTTTGATGGAAATCAAGTGTTTTTTTACTCGAAATTATATTAAAGTGGTGTTCCACATAAGTGGTGGTCCGGTGGTCCGACGGTGGCTTGATGTTGGGTTAGTGATGGTTCGGTTGTGGTGGTCTGGTGGTGGTCCGGTGGTGCTCCGCCGTTTGTCCAAATAACATAATCATTTAAGTGTAATAAACTTGGTGAACATTTAAAAATAATTTGATGAACATTTAAGTATAATGTGATGAACATTCAGTTTATGAACATTTAAGTATAATGTGATGAAGATTCAGTAGAGTATATCAAATGAACATTTATCAACATTTTGATGAACATTTATGACCAACGTGATGAAGATTTAAGCTGATTGTAATGAACTTTTGAGTAATAAACATTTTATTAAATTCTTGTGAACATTGAAGTATGAAATGATGAACATTTAGGTGATTTTTGTTGAAAATTAAGTGTGTTTTTAAAAAAAATTATATTAAAGTGATGTTCCACATAAGTAGTGGTCCGGTGGTGGCTTGATGGTGGGTCAGTGGTGGTGCGGTGGTGGTCCGGTGGTGGTCCGGTGGTGGTTCGTTGTTTGTCCAAATAACATAAACATTTAAGTGTAATAAACTTGGTGAACATTTAAATATAATTTGATGAACATTCAGTTGGTGAACATTTAAGTATAATATGATTAACATTCAGTTGATGAACATTTAAGTATAATATGATGAACATTCAATTGGTGAACATTTAAGTAGAATGTGATGAATTTTTAGTTAGTGAACTTTTAAGTATAATGTGATGAACATTCAATAGAGTATATACAAATGAACATTTATGTTGTGATGAACATTTATGAACAACGTGATGAACATTTAGTAATAAATAATTTTGTAATATTTGTGAACAATTTTATACATCTTTGTGACAATTTTATTCCGGCGAGTCCCAAAAGTGGTCCGGCGGAGGTACGACGGAGGTTCGGCGAAGGTCCGGCGGCGGTCCGGCGGTGGTGACAAGGTATGACAAGGGGTACCACGTGGCATCATATAGGCTCTTGGATCTCTCTTGATCTAAGGCTCCACAATCATTCTCATTTATCATTTTAACAATTATTATTACATGACACATTTCCAACTTGTTTATATATGGTCTTTGGTTAGCTGCTCGATCGACAAAGAAAAAAGAGTATCCCCTTACCGTAGGGCTCCTCCTTAACTCAGCCAAAAATATAGAGGAGTCGTACGGTATTCGTCACAAAGATTCGTCACGAAGGTATTACAGATGATCTTCGTCACAAAGAAAATGAGGTGTTTTGTCACGAACCAAAAGCAAATTTTATAATCTTGTAGAGAATTTCAATACGAGTCTGTACATATAAAATACGTGCAAAACGGACATCGTTTGCCCTTCTAAAAGCCCTCAAAACAAAATAGTCGCATACGTTAAGTTCGTTAAAACAAAACTTATATAAATTCATTATTTGTATAATATAATTATTTATTATAGTTAAAAATCATGCAATTGAAATTATATATTATCATTTATTATCACTAATTTATTACTTATAAAGTATAATTAGGTATTATGTTTAAATATATTACAAACTTAACGGAAACGACTGTTTTGTTTTTAGGGCTTTTGAAAGGGCAAACGATATCTATTTTGGACGAATTTTATATGCACAGAATCGTATTGAAACTCTCTACAAGACTAAAATATTTTCTTTTTAAAAAAAATTTGGTCCGTAAAGAAACACCTCATTTTCTTCGTGACGAAATTCATATGTTTTTTCTTCAAGACGAAGATCATCTTTAATACCTTCGTGACGAATCTTCGGGTGTGCTAAATAAATAAAAAATGGATGTTCCAAATAATAGTCATACCAAAACGTCATTCACCCTCATTAGCTACAATAACTTATTTTCAGGTGTAGTTTAAGGTTTACTCATTAGAATTTACAGGGCCGTCCCATCAGATTTGGGGGCCCGGTTCAAAACTTTAATTAAGACTTTTATCTATTATTTAGTTTATTATTTAAGAATATACATAAATTCTTAAAATTAATATTTTTATTAAATTTTATCACTAATATTTAATATGATGTTAAGTGTTAGCTAATTATTAAAATAAAGTACATTTATACACGTATTATCTTTTGTAGGTATGAAATTAAATATTGGTTGTTAGCTTTATATTTTATATATCCTTACACAAATCAGTATAGGGTTTATATAATGTATGTCCAAGGGTATACAATAAACAAAAGAGAATAAAAATATATTAAAAACGTGATATTTTTTGTTGGAATGAGTTTATCCTATTTCGTAGAGAGTAGTTGAACTCTTCCATTTTTAGGTGTTTATTTTGTTCCCAAGAACACATAATAAAAACACCCATTAATATATTGATAATAAGTTAATAGAAAAGTATATTTACAAAATTTATTCGAACCTACTTTTCTGAGGCTGTACCACTTGAGGTATTTTAATTCTTTGCAAATTAGATACATTTATAGTTTTTATATTGGTTTTAGATTTTGGGGCCCTCTAGATTTTCGAGGCCCTGTGCAGTCGACCACTTTGTACATCTTCAAGGTCGGCCCTAAGAATTTATAATGCAAATTTTTACTTTTAATTGATATATTGAGTATCATAAATATGTATCGATTTTGATTATTATTGGTCTTTAGTTTTAAGATTTGATTTCATTCGAACTTATAATTGAAAGCTTTACATTTAAAGCAATTTTAAATTGAACTAGTATAATTCCCGCGCTGTGCGCGGGTTTGAATAATATGAATATGAATGTATTAATAAATGAATCAAAATATAGTAGGATTAATAAAAATAAATTAGTAGATTTGTACAAATTGTTTAATATTTTTCGTTGATATAAAAAAAATTCATTGTTTTTCTATTTAGTATAAGAAAATACTATTAATATAAACATTTGTAATATATATTTGTATTTAGTTCAATTACATTTTAAATAAATATTCGAAAAGATAAAAGGAAATAGTGAAATTCATAATTGATTTGCATTTAAATTAGAAAGAAATTATAATGGATTAAGGATAGTCATCTTAATCATGTAATTAATTTTTCAAAATGAGAAGGGAAAGAAAATGATATATGGAAAATGATAGATAGTGTCATGTTGCGATTTCAAACATTAAGAAAAAAATGGACAAATTAGGTGAGTGACATGTGGCAAAGTGAAGGAGGGATAGAAATGTGACAAGAAGACAACTTTGCTTTAATATATATAAAGGAGGAAACTTCCGGTGAGAACAAAGTTTAACGTAGGAAAAACGAAGTTTTCGCGTTCACATATAATAAGCTAATGTTCATAATTTGAACGGTAATGCTCATAATCTGGACGATAAAACTTTTGAGGTCATTTTGAGAAAAAAAAAAAAAAAAAAACAAAGTTCGCAGTAATTACAAGTATGTCACCGCGTCCCTCACTAAAAACGTTAAAAAAAAAAATTATGGCCCAGATTATGAACATTACCATCCAGAATATGAACATTGACGTGTAATTTGTGAACGCGATTTGTTCGTATTTCCTACGTTAAGAGTTATTTGCACCGGAACTTTTCTCTATATATAGAGAGGAAGGATTAAATAAGAACCTTTCTTAAGATAAGAACTAAGAACTATTGTGGGCCGTTTGATCTAGAAGATTGACGCTTCAAATTAATCTGAAAACTAAAGAGGATAAAAGAGTGTGGTGGCAAAATTGTAAATATAGGTGTAAACAGAAAGAATTACCATCGTACCCTTCACCTCCAACACGCGTTTCCTCGTTGGGGTCATCGCATCGCATTTCATTTCATTTCCTCCAACACGCTTTCCCTTCTTCTTCTTCTTCTCCTCCCCTCTTCCATCCCAGCACTACCGCCATGGTACCAGGATGCTTGCGACTCTCATTTCGGTACCTTCTTCGACCTTAAACCCCATGGATTCAGAAACCACCCGTCGATTCGATTTGGGTGCAAGTGTTTAGCTGCTTGCTTGGTTTGGTTTTATTGCTTTCAGATTTGTTTGATTGTGTACAGTTTCTGCATTGGATTTGCTTTGATTAGTTAGCAGACATGTTTGCGCAAGGGAATTAGCTAGTTCATCGCATATGTGAACTAGCTAGGTTCATCGCATACTCTAACATTCCTCTAGTTCATGAAAATAAAAATATATCTTACGTTCATGAATTTGTACCTGCGTGTTCATTAGTTTTCACTTGCAATTTCACTAGTTTTCACTTGCAGGTTCATTAGTCTTCAATTTCGAATTCATAAGTTTAAACTTATCGTTTCTTTTAATTCTCACTTGCAGGTTCATTAGTATTGATCCAGGTTCATGAAGTAATGTTATGAAGTAGACCTGGCCAAACAGGGGCTTGGCCGGGCCAGGGCAAGGCCTAATTCCAAATTCTACCCATTTACCAGGGCCGGGCCAAGCCCTTCCATTTAAAATGGGACAATTTTGCTTCCCATATCCTCCCATAAGGGCCCTCAGAGCGGCCCTCAACTACTTACACAAAAAAATTAAATATCAGAAACCAGGCTAAACCGTGCTACTAAAACATTCCAAACCTTTTTAGTGCTTACAAGCAATTCACCATCCAAAAACGCATGCTAAAAAGGTCCAAAATGCATGCTTACATAACAATCCTCATAACTGAATTCAACAAAAAAATCCAAAAACACATAATATTATATTAATATATATAATATGGGCCGGGTAGGGCCGGCCCTCAGGGCCCTACTCCGATACCATATCCTCCCACTTTAAAAAAGGGTCGGGCAGGACCGACCCTTATGGGTAAAATCTCCATTAAATGTCAAACTCGTTTCTGCTGAACGTCGTATTCGTTTTGGTAATGTTGATATTCACCTTTATTTACCTCAATCGTATTCGAGTTTGTTAAGGTTGATATTCAACTTTATTACCTATATTATTAAGGGGTTTTTGTATAAAAGCACCCGCTATTTGTCCGACTTTGCACAAAACCACCCGTAATATCGATAATTATAATTAACCGCCCATTTTATGTCCTCCGTTAACAAAATGCCACCCACACACCTTTTCAGTTAGTTTCTCCATTAATAAGGATGAAAAGACCAAAATACCCTTATAAATTTTAGCAAATTAAAACAATAATTTACTAAATTGTCCTTGACAAATTACAATAACATATTTTACTAAAAAATCCTTCATTTCTTCTCTCTCCTGCCCCTTCATCTCTTCCGATTCCAATTGCACTTCCCCTCTCTCCGCCTCATTTCTTTTCTTTCTCCTGCCCACCATAATCTATTGTAAATTAATTCATATGTTCAAACCAATTTTACATGGGTATATACAGCTATGGAATCCACAGTTAGCTTCCTCTCTCTACCTCAATTTAAATCGAGATCTGAATACTGAAGCTCATCTTTCGGTGTCTGCCGACGGATCCAGATCCGTTGTCAACATCGACGATGCTCTCGGAACTTTCGAGGATGATGGTGACGAAGTCACCCCCGGAACTGCCGAGGATGACGGTGACGAAGTCGCCGAAGATCCGTGTCGGCTTGATTTCGTAACGTGGCAACTATTTCCGAGTAGCATAGAGCGAGGAGAGGCGAAGCGGAGCTTCGATTATGGTTTTCGGGTCCAATCGTCGAGCAGTCAGTGGCTTAATCTCTCGATTTCAGGCTCCGAGCAAGCAAGGAGTAGAAGAGGACCGAGGTCTTCTAGCTCACGGTACAGAGGCGAAGAATATCGGCCTTCTTAGAGGGAAGAGCGATGTAATTGAGTGGTGGTGGAAGTGGGAGGATGGTCGGTTGGTCTCGACCGGCGGGAAGGTTTGGCATGAGAGGTAGAAGGTATATGAGTTCATGTCATGAATAAGGAGAAGCAGTGCAGGACACATAGAAAAGGGCATGTTCTGAAAATTTGATAATTTTATGAGGGCATTTTGGTCTTTTTAGCCTTATTAACGGAGTAACTAACAAAAAAGATGAATGGGTGGCGTTTTGTTAACGGAGGACATAAAATGGGTGGTTAATTATAATTATCGATATTACGGGTGGTTTTGTGCAAAGTCGGACAAATAACGGGTGGTTTTATGCAAAAACTCCTATTATTAATGCACTAATTTCATTTTCATATGTGGTGCCTCTGTTTAATATTTTACGATTATTTGTTTATGTTTATTTAGTTGATATTCTAGTTTATTTTCTGACATATGCAAACTATTTGATATTCAAGTTTATTTTGAGACATATGCAAACTATATTCCTCAAAGCAGTCGTATTTGTTAACCTGATATTCAGTTTTATTAGTTACGTATTCAGTCATTGCATTCACAAATATGTGTCTCAGTTCAGTCTTATGTGATTTTAAGTTCATGTTCATGCAATTATAATCAATAATGTTTTTTGAATATGAATCAAGTACAATCTGAATATCACCATTTGGTTCTAGATAATTGTCATTTTTGTGTGAATCTATTATGCTATTATGTAATTTCATATAGATATCAATATCATCACTTAAAAACATGAATATCATCTCCTAAGTACATGAACATTGTCATGCAAAGTCGTGAATATCATGTCTCATATTGGATCTGAACTTGTGCTTGAATCTTTCTCAACCATCCCAAGAGTGTTATCCTGAATATCACCTAATTAAAACATGAATATTAATATTGATTTATAATATTCAAAAATGGTAATCATGAATAACAAAACACTAAATTCATAATATACTACGTAATCAAAAATATCATCTAATAAAAACGTGAATACTATCATTTGTTTATGATTTTCACAAACTGTACTAAGAGCATAATATTACACCTAAACAAGAATATCACCTAATACAAACCTGAATATCACCTTATAAAAACGTGAACAGTATTTGCAACAGCATGTTTTCAAAACCATCTTCATTGCGCCATACAAATTTTCTTTAACAAATTTCAGATCAAAACATCTTCCGAGATTTATACCTTCTTGGATGTCTTCTTCTCTCTAACCTCATATCTCTCTTGACACAAATTTGATAACCATGCCCCTGGGGTCACCAACTTCTAAAAACAACTCAAAATCAATCACAGTAAAACAAAATTCCCACAGATTCAATAATAATAAAGTGAATGAACAGATAAACTCACACGTAAAGATCGTTGAATGAACTTATCCCTCTTTTTCGTCCTCTGCGGAAGCTTACAACCTTTCATCGCCAGATAAACTCACAAGTAAAGGTCGGGTGAAATAGAGTTCTCGCATTGACGAGTCCCATTGGAACGGATCTGATGTAGAAATTGAATCAATGTAAAGAATGAGTCCGGGGGAGGAAATCAGAAACCGAAGCGCAACACACCTTTATCGGACTCCTCTGCATCGCCACGTTACCGTCAAAGTTCTGCATGGTGCACGTCGTCGCGAATTAGGGCAACGAGGAGGATGGCGTGTTGAAGCCGCCGCTAACAGACAGTGGAGGGGATGAATCGCGCTGTGAGAGGAAGATGATGTCGGCGATTCTCTCGCGCTGTGAGAGGAAGATGATGCTAGGAACATGAAGATGTGATTGAGATTTTGGGAGAGAGGGTTTTTTATTTTGTTGCCTTTTTTGATTTTAGGTTTAATTTTGGGAAGCAAAAGATTTTAATTCCCGCTAATTTTGGGATTTTCTCTCATTTAGGATTAGATTGGATGTATGTCATCTTATGGAATAAATATGCACCATCCGAAAATAATTGTGAGCCCTCAATTTAGAGTGGATCATGTGGCTCTAGTCCACTCGTTACACCGTAAAAGGCTATTACACCAGAACTTGAATCTATATATATATATATAGTAGATTAGAATATCGTTGTAAAATGTAATAATTATAACAAGAGGAACCAAGTTTATTTTGAGACATATGCAAATTATATTCATTAATGCAATCGTATTTGTTAATCCGATATTCAGCTTTATTTACTTACGTATTCAATCATTGCATTCACAAATATGTGTCTCAGTTCAGTCTTATGTGATTTTAAGTTCATGTTTATGCAATTATAATCAATAATTCTTGTAGGTGTGTCCCAAAAATGATGAGATGACGCTGAGATGGTGTTGATTGTGGCACAATTATTAATGAAGACTTGATATCTCCCTTATATTGTAATTAGGTATAAACCATGATTATCAAAGATCTCCAATTAAGTAATAAATATGGGGGCAAACGTTGCAACATAATGCTGGAGTATTTAAGATGGAAATTATTAGTTAACGAAGAGAGTATTGTTTAACATGACACGTGTTATCGATGCTTTAAGTATGGTTTTTTACTGTAACTGTCGAGAAGATTATGAGATCTCATCTTCTTCTCCAGAAATCCTCTCTGTACCCCTCGGTTTGCCTGCCTCCTTTATACATCATTTACCTACTATAACTCATTTGCATGTATTGAAGCCGACTACCACAATTACGACTATGAATACTTTTCGTCTTTAAATTTCACAAACATAGGGGAAGAGGTTTTTTCATGTGCATGGTAAGTAGATGTCATGTTATATGTCGTTATTATAATCAATTATAAATTAAATCAGATGAAATATATCGAGTCAATTCTTCATTACAGGGTCTCCAAGCAAACATTGTCTATATGGAACTATTACGAAACTACTACAACAATATTGCTAGCCAGCAAGAAGGGATGCAGAAACACATGGAACAACTTGAAGAAAGTTTTGCCTAGTGAGATGCCTAGTGAGATGCCAGGGACATTGGGCCCAATTATTTAATGAAAGTACAAATTCGATTGAAAACCATAGCCCATACACATCCTAGTTTTTGGAGTATATTTACCCAAAAACTGTAATGTTTTTTAAGTATTTGCATCACTTTTTAAGTTATATGAAAATACCTCTTTACTGACGTGATAATTATAACAGAGTTGTCAACAAAATTTTTAACAGAGCTGTCAACAAAAAAATTAACAGAGCTGTCAACAAAATTTTGAACAGAGCAGTCAACAAGAATTATAAGTTGTCAACACCAATAATAACCCTTTGCTGACTTGGAAATTATAACAGAGCTTTCAACAAATTTTTTAACAGTGCTGTCAACAAAAAATTTAACAGAGTTGTCAACAAAAAATTTAACAGAGCTATCAACAAGAATAATAAGTTATCAACACGACTAAATAAGTTGTCAAACCAACTAAATAAATTGTTTACACGACTAATAAACAGTCAACAACATACAACACGAGTAATTAAAATGTCAACGCGAACAATAATTTGTCAACACCACTAATAACTTGTCAACACGACTAAATACTCTGCCAACACCAATAAAATCTTGACAACAACACACAAATGAGGTGTCAAAACAACTAATAGCTAGTAGAAATCCATTATGACTTCACATACTGAGATGCATACACACGGCAAGCAATAGTATTAGCTTATGAAGCATATGCACCATCTCTACTGGAAAAGAAAGGGGAAAGGATTATTAATAAAGTACATGTAAATCCTAGTTGCCACCTTTTCATGATAATTACTGTTAGGGAACAGGTAACTCAAATGTAACAAGTACATAAACTAGAAGCTGATAGTTAAAAGGATAATGACTGCATGAGAAAAAACTGAAACATCCTTGATCATGTCCATCAGCTGAGCGCCTGAGCATATGAATAACTGAATCACATATTATAAAAAGAAGTTCATTGGTGTCAAAACAATTAATGGCTCAGCTGTGGTATCAAAAAAATTAAATTGTCATCTAGATGTAGTGTTGTAAAAAAAATTCATTACTCTTGTTAAACATCTAATGAACTCATTCAGACACAAAGTTGAAATGACAGACATCTAGATGTAGTGTCATCGTTAAGATTACAGCACCATGTTATGAAGTCAGAATAAAGATTTCATCACATACATCATTGATCATATAAGTGTAACAAGCCTAACTTATTGAAACACAAATTAGGATAGAAAGGAAGAAGAAGAAAAACTCACTTGGCTCTGTGCAAAGGTGTAATTTCTTGGATATATTGATCAAGAGATAGAGGGAGACCATAGTTCTCAAGAATGGCGAGGGCATATTCCTTCTGAGTCCTTCCAACTCACCTATGTTCATTATCAGTAATCAAAACTTTCCCATACTCTGCCAGGAATCCCTTCAAAGCACCTCTCGCTACTTCACCTATAATTGTCAATAGATTTGATTTAGTAACGCCAGATTGGATCTCGAATCAGAGCGGCACAAATCTGATTTAGTAAGCTTCGTCCCTAATTTATATCTCAAATCAAAACAAGCTTTGTCCCTAATTTCTCTAACCCTAACGAAAGGTTGGATCTCGAATAAGAGCGACAAAGATCTGCAATCATGGCTAAATGACCGAAGGCGGAGGAGATCTTGAAAGGAATCGGTCCTTCTTCCGGTTCAGAGGAGGTGGTGGCCGGTTCCTCGACGATTTGGACCAGCCATGGCTCGACTTTTGCGAAGGCCGGCGAAGAATTCGAGATTCAACCTACTGAGCGAATGTCGACGGCGGAGGAGGAGGTGATGACAGATTTGAAGCACGAAGGTCGGCGATGGAGCAAGATCGGCGACGTAGAGGAGTGGAGACAACCTACTGTTGCTGAGGTGCGAAGAGTGGAGAGGAAGAGTGATGCTGGAAGCGAGAGGAAGAGTGAGGGCGGAAGTGCGTGTTTTTATAGATAAGACATTTTATTAATGGTTAATTTAAGAGTGTAGTTATTGGGCATTGGGCACAAATAGACCCTCGGCCCAATTCATTACATCACTTCAGTCCAGAATACTCAAAAAAAAGTTGCTCCATTAAAGAAATTAGAAAACTTCCTAATCCCTCTTCTCAGAGCGCGCTCTTCCTTTCCTGGAATCACTTCATCCAGACGAGGATTTCTGTATTTGTGTCTTCCAATCAACATCGAACCAGGTTTTCTTTCTCTCTCTTTGTAATTTTCTATCAGCATTGTAGAATAAATTGCGTTCCTGTTTGGCTAAAACCCTAGCTTACTCACGGTTTTTTTGGGCTAATTTGTGGAAAACCTGGTTACAGTTGCGATTCTGTGACGTGTTTAGTAGTTCTTTGGATCATTCTAGGGCTTTTATCGTAGCGATTCGATGTCAATTATGCAATAATGCAAATCAAATCGCAGAAGGGAAATCCTTTTATGTTGAATTTTGTCTGTATTTTTAGGTGTTTTTTTACTTTTTCCCAGATCATATTTAAATAGTGAATTGTGTGGAAAACCGGGTTGCAATACTTACCCTAGCTAACTCACGATTTTTTGGGGCTAATGTGTGGAGAACCGGTTACAAGTGCGATTCTGTGACGTGATTAGTAGTTCATTGGATCATTCTAGGGCTAGTGATTTGATGTCAATTATGCAATAGTACGTATCAAATTTGAGAAGAGAATTTCTCCTATGTTGCAGTTTGTCTCTATTCACTGCTTCCGCATGATAAAAACGGAGGGCATTTCGTGACTTTAGTCAGATCATACGGAAACATTGTTCTTATGTCTACAACTTACCATAGATTCTGACTGTGAAACATTTCATGAAATGAGCAGAGATGTATAATTTGCTTTTTAGGAACATGATTGAGAGAGAGGAATTCATCAACGAAAAAAATGATACCTAGTATATCGTTTCATCCATCATTACCTAAAATCAACAAATAAAGTGCAGAAAAGTTTCAGAAACTTAACAATGCAGTTAGGATTGACCACAGCAGTTAGGATTACGAAGTGCCTGTTTTTTTTGTAGTTTTAATCCTGGTATTCTCTGCTTGGGTCCCATCTTGAAAGAATATACAAGAACACTTACTAACCCATGTGAAATTTAATAAGTTAATGCAGATTCTTTGGGATTGAAGAGTGCTGATATATCTGGAGTTGAATCATGTCTATCCATCCAAATGAACAACTAAATTTTGCGGGGGAGGATGCATCTTATGGTTCTGGAGAGGACATTAATCCAGTACACGGTAACAAGCAACATCAGTCAGTAATGCCATCAAGCTCAGGCCGACAAAAGAGAAGTCGAAAGGCTACAGGTGATGCAATTGTGGATGCCATGCTCGAGATAGCTGCTGCTTCAAGAACGAGAGCGTCTATCTTAGCTCGGAACGAAGACGACTTTTCAATTAGTAAATGCATCCAGGTTTTGGATGACATTCAAGGCGTTGATCAAAACGTTTACTTCTGCGCTTTGGACTTGTTTGAGCTTCCGAGTGCTCGTGAGACTTTCATTTCTCTCAAGGGAGAACGGCGTCTGATTTGGTTGCAGCGCAAATGTGGAGGGTCGTCGAATTTGGTTTTATAAGGATAAACTTACTGGCTACGAATCATAGTATTATCTATTATGATATGTATGACTTAGAATCCTAGTTATTATATGTGATTAGTCTACACTTATGGTAGTAGATTCAAACTCCCATCATTGATTCTTGATATCTGGCTTGGTCGCCAATTTGTAGTCATCAAGACAGTCAGTCAGTCAGGCTTAAATGACTCGTCCGAGTTTGAGTATTCTGGCTTGGTTGGTGTTAATCTGAAACTTCTCAATGACAAACGAAACCCAAACATTTGAAAGAATGGATCTATGTTCTGTGTCACTGTGTGGCTTCTGGTTTATAAACAAGTTTACACGTCTTTTAAAGGGTAGTGTTTTTTGAAAAAATAAACAGTTTGTAAACTAAAAACAATTTATAACCTTGTTTTCCCAAACAAACCCTTCTTAGCTATTATGTTTTGGTTCAACCCAAAAGTGATGTGAAATACCGGAGGGTACAAGTTTATCAACACTTTTCCACATAAGTTATAATTGCTCTATGAAAAACACAAGAACAAAATTTTCATATACTTCTACACATGTTACTAGGATCCTCTACAATGGTATTTAGTTATGTGAATTTGAATGCATTTTACACTAAGGAAGCTACGTTAAGCGATGGGGTGATAAATTGAACTCTTGCAAGCTGGTATTCTTTGCCTCCAATCCAGACGCCGTTTTGTGACCATAAGACATCCTCCCAGTCGAGATTGTCCTCCAAAACCTAATGACAAGATCCCCAAAAACAGTCAGAAAAATTGTATACTTGATTCGGTTTGTATTTGGAAAAATTTGATGTACCTCTAACATGTCTACAGGGAGGGGAATCCCGTTCTGTAGCATGATTTTCTGGGGGAGGATTTTCTTGCAACGAGAAAATCGGAATACATCTACAATTTCTCCATCCGCAATGTTTTTATCACGAGTTGAATTATCTGGGTGATGATTTTGAGATTTTCCGGCTTCAGTTTCATGGGTTGAACCGGCTTTGATCACTTTCTCTTTCATGTAACAGAGCTCATACCTACAGAATAGATTGAAAAGAAAAGGAAAAATGTGAGGTGAAATGCTTGGAGGTGCAAAGGTAGAATTCTGGGTCAATAAGACATACCGTTGACGAAAAGTCTCCATATATAGAACTTCTCCTTTCTTCAATCTTGCAGAGGTAAATGTCGGCTTCTTCAAGCCCTTGTCAGCAACTATGTTTATGCTGTACTTGATCCTTTAGAAGTTTAAAGCATTGACATCAGAAAAAAGAAAGGGAATGATAAAAGTAATGAATCAGAAGAGGCAAACAGATCTATAAGACAGCATTTACTGTTTCGTATGACTTCACAAAAGGTGGAGAGATTTGTATACAAGAAACACTATGAGACGGATATAAATCTAGTCAACTTAATTTAGCAAAAGAACAGCAATTACCGATTGAACATGTCCAAACCTTAAGGTTATATACACTCCAAGTTCTAAAAATCAATGGAGGCCGGTGAAATATGTAGCCAAATGTTTAGGGAGAAACATACCATGGTTCGTTAGACAGATTGTACATAATGGTCACTTCTTTCGCCATTCTTTGTTTGCGTGAGGCATTCTGGGGAAGAAAAGAATAAATGAGTACTAACCCAAAAGACTCGTACAGGTGAAAGCAAGCAGCCTTATTTAACACGCAGGAGTAATGCTATTGGCATAAATGGCTCAGCTATCAGATCAGCTCAAAAAATGTGACCCAAGAGAATTAATAAATTTGATTTCATCTGCATTAATGCATACCGACGCTGCAGCTCTAGTGGTCATTGTACGCCCTATTGTAATGGGTGCAAAAGTAGGCTCAATTGTTGATGAATTGGTCATACTACGTTGAATCTCACGGGGTTCACAACCCTTCTGTAAGACAATAGAGAAAAGAAGGGGGGGAAAATAAGCAAGTCTATGTTGATGAAGTGTAACTGAATCCATATCACAACTTTTTGGATTTATAAGAAAATAGTTCTGCTAAAAAGTAACTGAGACAAATTATCAACTTATGGATACTGGATAATTACTGGGTATCATGAAATGATCGTTAAAGAAAGTTCACCTTAACAAGGAAGCACTGCTCTACTCGGTAACTACAACCTATTGCAGCTGCCCAGGAGCGAGATCGAACACTGTTTCTCGAAGAAGAAACATAATCTGCATATAAGAAAATGTACTAGTCAATTATCAAAACATAGCCTTCTCAAAATTGGCAAAATGAGGAACACTTATTACTGCCAGGACAAGCACATGTTCATTGCAAAAATCCAATAATGGATTAAACACACTAAAGAATATATTAATAACAAAACAAGAATACTTTCAATCAACAAGGTGCTGAAAGATTAATTTTCAACACTATGAAGATATCAGCCCCACTGAAGTATATTCACATTTCTTGATTATGGCCTGAAGTATATTCAAAAATAAAATTTAAGAAAAGAAGTATGTGATAAAACATGGAGAGATACTGATATTTGATGTGTATTGTATTGTCTATGAATCGCAAATAAAACCTACAATTTGAAGTTTTTTACTTTCTTCCATGTTAAGAATCCTATGAGACCTACTGGTGGCAACCTGATTTGCAAGCTGTGAAGGATCCAATAAACAACAAAGTCAAGGTAAGACCGGCCTAAAAGGGAAACCCAAGCACCATCTTGATCTCGTCAAACCCTTTAGTTTGTTGATTAAGATCTAATTTATATACCCCATCTGTGCTGAACTATAGAGCTCTGGGTGTCAACTGGCTAATCAAAATCAAACACAAGGGGGTACAAAGTTTGATTTATATCATTCTTGATAATGAAGGGTAGCCCTAGCTAAAAAAATGCAACCTATTTACAAGCAGTGAAGTAGGGAATTTACCCTCACTTATATAAGTTGTCATACGATCTTAAATATGAAATGATCCCACTCGCAACATTCTGCCAAGGATTATCCGCGATAACTTTTTAGAATCTTGAAAACTCAGATATTGTATTAGGGAAAAGATACCCAGATTAAAGATAAGTAATCACAATCCTAATGATGCATTAACTTGAATCTTATCCATGCATGCTACAGATGGCTGATCTCTTTTAAAAAAGGTCATTTCCAGAAATAGTCTGTGAATCCAACATCAGTATGGAAGGTAAGACATCAACAGCACATTGTATAAGCATGCAGTATTTATGTTATAAAACTGATAGCAAGTCATTTGGCAGCAGAATCTCATGTAAGCTTACAATCTTGGGGAGGTAGAACCCGTATAATCACGCGTAGGTCCTGAAGATCAGGAGCAGCCAAATTTTTGGATGATCGGCAATAACCCATGTGCATGAGAACTGGACGAGAAGATGAAAAATCATCATCCACTGACTAAAGAGAGGTAAAAGAGAAAATTTTCAAATTTCAGCACTACCGGCTAACAAACATCACACACCTGCAACAAGATCTGAATCTTCAGTGTATACATCCGTACCCCAGAGCTGCTCACGTCTGACCTGCTCAGAAAGCACCGAGAGAATTACTTCAGTCCCCAAAGTATTCTAAATGTTTACATACTTGAAATCAATAGGTGAATATACACGTATAATTTCCAGATTCTCTACCAAAATAAAATGATTGCAGATGAGTAAAATAAAATAAAATTGAATAAAGTAAGTCATTCATATTTCTGGATACAACCAACTAAACCAGTATATTTGATAAGAGTTAACATAAAACCATGTATGATTGCAGGGCCCATGGTAGTATAAGTAATGAAAATGGTATATAAACAGAAAATGTTTAGCCGTATTGAATAAGAAATGTCGAGAACCAGAAAATTCCAGACACCAGTACACAAAATCCCATGACCAGCAAAAGACAAGCTAAATAACGTTTTCATTTAATACGAAATATATCATGTTTCCAGAGTGTACGAATCAGATGATGCATTGGATGGAAACCTACTTGACGGTTGGTGGCAGTAACATGTTCTCCTGGTATCTTAACTTCTAGAATAGGGCCACTGGAAGGGCTTTCCTTAATTTTGTCAGCATGACACAATTCATATTCCTTCCACTGTTTGAGCAATTCTTGCATGCATTCACCAACTTTGTAAACAATGGAAATAACCTCTGGTTTGCCTGCAAAGTAAATTTCCAGAAGATGCCACTGCATTAGAACATTATTTTTCTTCTAGATTCAGATCTGTTCTTGATCTCCATTTCCTTTTACCTCCACCATCGTATAAGAAATAGTAGCTCACAGTTTCCAGACTGGTAATTAAACATTCAGTCACTTGCTTCATATAATAGTCGGAGATTCAAGGTCCCATGCTATTTGTTTAGATAACTAGTGAAGCATGTCAAGATAACTCAATCGGCTGCTATGAGCCTATAACAGCCAATTAAGCTTCAGAGACAATTTCAAATAAGGGTAATTGCGTTCTCCTAATTCTATTTGCAAGGATGACCTGGTCCAATTTTATTGTTAACTATTATTTCTAGCGTTAAGTATCAAATAAGGATAAAGAGCACTGAACAAAACTAATAACTACCAAAAACAAAGGAACAGCAGAGCCAAGCGCCTAATAGCTTCTGAAGCAATTTTGAAAGAATGGCCATCGCACAACCCTGACTAAGGTTGGTTTATTACGCTGGGTGTGACAAAGCATATTTACAGCAAGACCTAGGAGAAGCCAGGTCTCCTAGCATCAAAATTGTGAACTCTTCTTGAGAATATAACCAAGAAAGTATTAGCTTCAGCACAAGCAGTATCTCACCTTTTAACCTGCAACAAAGATACCAGACACATCAACTGGGTGTTTTAACAGGAAATACATTTGCGAGAATTATTTGAGAAAAACCTAAACGTAAAACATATTGATCTAACATTTGATGATGAATAATCCGGTTCATTCACCAAAATGTACCAAAAGCTGTTTTAACAGAGTGCTTACTATTCTTCATTGAAACATACCACTATACAACATTAAAAACCAAAGAAGACAGCTTTAAACATAAAATGATAAGTAAGCATATAAAAGACATTTAGAGTACAAGAAGTCAGAGTCTTTGGGATAAACCAAAATACTTTGTAAATACAAGGGTGGTGGTAAAAACAGTAAACTTAGGTGAGTTTATATTTTATTGAAAATTTTCTCTATAAGTATATATATTTTACAGTTGCCAAGTCTAGAAAAATAGGCCTCTTTGTAAAATCAATCTCCCCATTTAAAAGGATGGTATTAATTACTATTTTCAGTTTACACAATATTCAAAGATTAGTTTGGAACAACCCTACCTACACCAGTACCAACTAACTCAAACTTACAAGTGCAGCAAATTGTACAAACCATGCTAGATGATCTGAAAATAACAGCATAGTGTACCTATCTGCTTCCAGAGTACAATGCCTGAGACGACCCTCTAGTTTAGCAACTTGAGAGCTATCTGTGGGAAGCACTTCCTTCAGCTGCTGAACCAAAGAGGTAGATTTCTCTTTTTCTATATCAGAAATGGCATGAACATCAGCATCCCGGATATCTGACTCCTTACCAACACATCGTGTTCGCTTTTCAGGCCTTTCCCCTTCTCCATTACCATCCCTCTCTTTTCTCCTCTCTCCAGCTTCCTTAGCAGCAAATTTCCACCCAGCTTCTTTTGATTTCTTCTGACCCAAGGCTGCATTATCCTGCATGGTTGCTCGATCCACTATCTCCTTCTCACAAAGTGACACGTCTTTTGATACTGCATTTCTAGCTTCTCTGTTGACACAATCCTTGTCGCTATCCTTTGGTCCCACCTTGTCCTGGTGGACATCTTTTTTGTCGCCTTCAGATCTGACACCTTCCCTTTCCTTTCTCGCTAATTCGTTATAATTGCTCCCTCCAGCAACAAACTGCAAGCTATCTTTATCACCATTTTTGTCCTTTTCCCCCGGATCACGATGTTTTCCTTCTTTCTTTTTCCTATCCTTATCCTTGTCATCACCTTTAAAAACGACTTTATGATCTAAAATATTCGCATTGGCCTCTGTTTGTTCCTTCTGATAGTTAGTTGAATACTCCTTTCTCATATCCACCGTTCCATGCAAGTGCATACGCTGCTCAACCCGATCTCCATCTCCAAACCCACCACCCAGACCGTCAGCATATCTTTTACCTTTTTGGTGCTCCTTCCGACTGGGAAGCCCACTCCCAGAGCCATAAATTTCCTTTTCCAACTTCGCAACAGCCTTTGAATCATTATAACTTATCTCGTATTTTCCTTCTTTACTATCATCCCCTCTACCTTGAAACTTTCTATCCTTGTCAGTTTTACCACTTCGAGGATATAAATCCCGAGCTTCTTCCTTTGCATCTGTACCATCCATCTTAGTCTCCTACTTTGCTTTAATTCTTTATAATCTAGCTTAATCTCAGGATCTGCAGTTACATGAACAGTATGGGGATCAATAACATAATTGGGCTCATAAAAAAGTTAAAATAATTTCTAATCCACATCACAGGGTCAAAACAAGGAGCTCTTCCATGTCACTGTTTTGATCCGTTTGAAATGGGATGAAAATGTATGTGCCAGCATCCTGAGGCAGGTCACTTACTAAAGATGAAGAATGAATGCCCCCTCACCCCCACGGACAGTCATTTAGGTACACTAGACATTGCAAAATTGACAAGATTTCTGATTTCTAATGAATAGAACCCTAAAAACTCACAAATTGAAGACACAGTTGCAAGGGGTAATAAAAAGCAAAACACTTTCCAATCAAATTCCTCCAAATGAAAAATCTATTGTTTCCAGAAATTTACAGCATATGGAATCACACACCTCTATTGACAAAAGTTCACACATACAAGAAATTTCGAGTTCTTACTCAACTGAACAAACCCTTCAATCCAACACGATCGCAAGAAACCGCAGATAAATGTAGATTTTAGGCATTATACAGAATAACCTAATACAAACCAAGCTCGAAAACAAGCAAAAACGTCAAGAAATTGGCAGCATACGATAGCGAAACCTGGAAAAAGCGATCACACATGCAAAGCTGCGAAATGCAAATAGAAATTGCGACAACGAAGAGAGGCTGGCATTGACGAAATATCGGAAGCATAAGCGGGAAGCAAAAACGATTAATGCCGAAAATGCAAAGGAAAGTAGGCAGATCAAAGTAATAAGGCGTTATTGTTAGCGCGAAGAGTGAAAATAGGTTAGCAGAAACCTGGTTAAGCTAGGGTTCCGAGCAGGAAATTGAATCGGAGATGAAAGCTTTTCCGGTTTAAGTGATGTTGAAAATCTGTGAGGTCGGCCTGAAACAAGAAACTCGTGAGGATGAGAGATGTGTCAGAGAATGAATTAAGCGAGTGTTTCCTCGCTTCCTCCCCGTAACAAGACTTACTTGTACACTTTTGAAGCCGACGGAGGAAAAAAAAAAGGAGAAAATTGCATTTCAATATTGCTTATTTTAATATTTGCAAATATACCTAGTCAAGTCAACATTTATAAAAACATTCATTTTTATTAGGGTGACATTTTTTCTTCAACACTGTTCATTTGAAAATATACCCCGACATTTGTATTAATAAGACCGACATTTGTATTAATAAGTCCGACATTTTTTCTTCTATACTTATTCATTTGCAAATATACTCTATTTAGTGTCTGTTTGCAACTCTATAATAATTTTGGTATTCATGCAAATCATTTATTGTGATGAGGTGTATATGCAAATCTGTGGGAAAAAAAACGCATCTCGTATTCAATCTCTTTTTCTTTTCTTTTTCAAAAAAAAAAACAAGAAACGGGATGTCATCTATCAGAAGATGACCCCCTTAATCATCATCAACGATGATCCTGAAAAAAAGTCGATATGAAGCAAACAAGTTGGAAGCCATATAGACTGGCCTAAAGGTTCCGATGAGGCATCAGATAGAGTGCAATCACAGTTGCAATTTAAAATTATTTTAATGAAATGAGAATTTATTTCACGGTGTGCTAGAAAATCAGCTGTCTTGTTTGCTTCTCAGAAGCAATGGGTAATTTTTAGATTGTGGAAATTATTTAAGTTTTGTTTAGCGTCATGAATGGTGTTTCTGATTTACCAAGTGATTTTCCAAATATTATTGATAGAATTAATAATCGTTAAATTGTCCCCTTCCAAGATGATGTTAGAAAGTTTTAGCTTGATTGCAAATTTTACCGCATAAAGAAAAGTCAATACTTTTGTTTGCGGTGGTGAATTAGAGTTTACGTGTTTATTGTAAATCTCAATAGCGTACATGCCCGTTAGTATCTCTAGTGATACAGTGGGAAGTAAAGGATCCATCAAAATTTATTTTAGTCCATCCCATAAGAGGTCTTTTCCATGTTCGATTTAGTTTTTTATTTCTATTTCTTACATTGTCTAGCTTTGGACCCTTATTTTGGGTGATTGCATTCTCCCATTAAATTGGATAAAGGCACAATGTGCTGGTTCGTTTTTGTTAATTTGTTTGTTTCTGGAGATGACATTATTCTGATGTAGCAAGACTTGGTACCAAGCAAAAATTAAGCTTCAATCTTGTTGTATTCTTTTTTATATTGATTAATAATATTAGCTAGGGTATCTTCAAATGAGTTCATGTAGTTAAGTTGATATTATCTACCTGAATTATGTGCAAACTTTCTGATCTGGTCGCTTGTGTACTAGCATTCAAAGAATACATGTTCTCTAGCTAGTTTCAATAGGGTGATTACAAAGGGAGCAATATGATGGTACTCTGTTGTAAAATTTGTTTAATCGCTTCATTATTGGTAAATTGTCTGACAACGCTTTCCAAATGAAGTTTTGTAGTTTGGGTGATATTTTCAAATTCCAAACCCATTTGTATAACTGAGAGTTATTATTAATATTATTATTGGTAATCAAATGTCGAGTTGAGGTAGTGCTAAATTCACCACTGTAATTAAGAGTCCAAATGATTTTGTCCTCCACATTGAATTTAGTGATATGCACATTTAAAATATGAGGAATAATATGATGTGGAAGGATTGGTTGTAATTTGGCTACATCTCATTCTTTTAACGGATTAATGTATTGTGATACTTTGTCATTAATGTTTACTTTGTTTGAATTAAAATATTGGTTGAGATCTATGTGTTGAATACATTTATTTGTCCCGAAAGTGATAGTATTGTCATTGCCAAGTTTCCATTCGACTCCTTGTGTTAAATCCTTGCGTAAGTGGAGTAATATGAAAAACGCCATGATTGTTTTTTCTTTTCTGTTTTATAATAAAAAATGGAAGAGGACTGAAGATAAAAAAAAATTTACTAATTAGTTGTACCCATATATTAGCCTTATCGGTAGCTAATTTCCAACGTAATTTTTACTGAAGCGTTGTTTACATTTTCTGTTTTTATGTAGTTCTGACACCACCACAATATTTAGGTCTATAAATTGAGTCCCAACTGGTAATAGGTGATGCGTCCTTGGTCTCCGGGAAGGCCAATGGTGCTCGGAGGATCTTTGATTGAGAATCAGGTAAGTGTTTGGGGTCGTCTTTTGAGGGATGAGGGTCGAGATGGCAGCGAAAGAACTTGATATAGACGACAAGACGTCTGTCGAATTGGGGTATGGATGTTGAAAGCTTCAACAAACTAGTTTTGTGAGGGTTTCGGAAATGGTGATTGAGGTTCGCTTAAACAAGGGAAAAATGGACGAGATGTAGAAGATAGGGATTAGAAGCTATGTGACTTTTGGTTGGGGATGTAGACGAAGAGATTAGAAGCCTATGGTGAAGGAGATGGGAAGACAGAGCATGTAGGATTGTGACGCCCAGACCAAGAGAGGAGGAAATACGTCTCAACAAAGTCTAGGTTCAATTATTCTAAGCGTGCCTTACAATGGTGGAGGCAAAGCCAATATAAAGGGAAAAACAAAGAGAAGAAGATGACGACTAGGGTTTGTGACGGCTAGGGTTGTGCTAGGGTTGGGCGTTCTTGGGCTTGAGTGCCAAGAGCCCATTAGGACGGCCCAAACCATACAAGGCTGGACTACCCCATATTTAAAAACTTTCTAAAAATAGAAAGTTCTAAAACGCTAGCAAATCCCGAGCTTAACAACTTCCTAAAAATGGAAAGTCTCTGAATATGGGAATTAGACAACAAATCCCAAATTGTAACGTCCGCCACTTTGCGCCGGCCAAATCCCAAGGGCTACAACCCATTGATAAGCGGTGTTTTACATACCGCAACTATGGATTATTAGCTAGTTTTGTATAGGATTATGTTATTTGTTTCTATGTAATCTGTATCATGGAGTTGTTCGATAGAAGATTTACATACGAGATTCCAAGAGATGATACGAAGCATTGGAAGCATTGAAGCATAAGGAAGAAGTTGCTGAAGACGAAGACGAAGACTTGAAGAAATCAGTAGCTGCTACCTCAGACGACACAGCCGCACCCGCGGGTTTCACCCTCAGCCAAGGATCCGAGAAAGCACAAGCCACGCCCGCGGGTCTCAAACCGCGCCCGCGACCCTCTGCCATCCTGAAATTCTAGAGAATCCAAAACCGCGCCCGCGGCTCTCAACCCGCGGGTGCGGTTCCTCGACAGAAGAATCAAATTGATGTCTTTGCCAATTGAAGTATTTTGTGTTTAATTCTGCAACTGTCCACACGTTTTTATTACCTTAATGTGGCTGTTACAATAGCTGATGACTATTTAGGTTGTGGATGATCATCCTTGATCCGAGACCTTTTGTTTACTTAAGTTTTTGAAGAGTTTTTCACAAAACTTATGAGTTGCTAAAGTTCCTTTGTTTCACTTGGCGTTTGAAGCTTTTGGATTCAACAAGTTGTGAGTTTATCCTTTCCCTTTGTCTACTCTTTGATTTCTCAACTCTCTTGTTTGTATTGTCCATGAACTAGATTTACTGCTTTAGACTGATCACCTAAGTTAGTTTTATCTTATTCATATTGCTAGAGTTTGATACTTCTAGTTGAATTATCATACTTGTTGTGTAGCACAATCTATTTGCATGAACTAATTGTGATTGTTATTAGAGAAGAGAATTGAGTACATGTCGAGTATCCGACTAGTTGTCCATGATATTGCATGTATCTATCTATTCCTGAATGCATTGCTACTTTGTTATTTAACTTTGATAGTTTCAAGGTTATAATCGAGTAAGGGTTATTAGGACTAGTTGGACTAATAACTATTCAAGAACAGGAATTAGAACGCTCACTTGAGAACTTGACATAGGGATGAAAAGGATTCTAAGATCAACTTGTTAATCTAATTGTGGATAATCGCTAAGTGGAAAACTTCGCTTAATATTGTTATAACCAAGTTGACATTCGATACTTCATATCAAAACCATTAAAACCCCCCCTTTGGTTACGTTTATTGGTTAGTCATTGTGATAACTTAAGAATTTGATAAACTGATTCTCTTGGGATTCGACCCTTGCTTGCGCACTATATTACTTAGTTTGCACGTTAGGATTACTTGACTTGGCACACGACAAATTAGCCGCGTCAAATTTGGCGCCGTTGTCGGGGAATCAAATTTTCTTATTTTTAAGTTCTTATTTTGATTAACTTTAGTGTTGACTAGTGAATGGTCAACACCCGTTCTATTAATCAGCCTCTTTCTATTCTTGATTAAGAGATCGAGAGAACTTTTCATCGGAATCGAAGAGAGAATAGAGTCGGGACTGAGACAGTAGAAATGGCCGATCGAGAAGCTCTTGCTGAAGTGCAGCGTCAATTGGCTGACATGCAGTTGGTCGTTGATGCTCAACGGGAGCTAATTGAGGCAAGGCTACCAGGAGGAGGTGGTGTTACTCGCACTTTGAGAGAGCGGCAAACACCGAACCTGACACAACAACCTCAAGCTGTGGTTATTCCACCCCTTGCTCATGGGGTGACTTTCGAGCTCAAGTCGGGGGTGATCAATTTGCTCCCAAGTTTCCATGGTTTGGCTAGTGAGGATCCGATCATGCATTTGAACCAATTTCATGACATTTGCATGACGACCAAACCGCCAAACGTCACGCAAGAGCAGATCAAGATGAGAGCCTTCAGGTTCACTTTGAAGGATGGTGCTCGTTCTTGGTATTACCATTTGCCAACCGGTTCGGTTGATAATTGGGAAAAGTTGCACAAGGTGTTCTTGAGCAAGTATTTTCCGGTGAAGAAGGCAAATGCTCTCAAGAAGGAGATAGCCCATGTCGAGCAAAGTGAAGACGAAACTCTCTATGACTACCTTGAACGCTTCAAGGGGTTGTGTGCTTCGTGCCCTTTTCATGGGTATGATACCGAGGATCTAGTGCTTTACATTTGCAATGGTCTCCTTAACCAAGAAAGGAGGATGGTTGATGCTGCGTGTGGTGGGAATATTCTCAACATGACGCCGGAGGATGCCATGGAGATATTGCAAGATATGGCTGAGAGCACAAGGAGTTTTGGTAGGACATACACCAAAAAGGGAGTGCACGCAGCAAGTTCAGGGGATCCCGCTCTTGTAGCTGAGCTTGTAGAGTTGAAAAAGATGGTCTCTCAGTTGCAAAAAGGAAAACAACAACAAGTAAAGGTATGTGGTATTTGTGCTGACCCTTCTCATTTTACAGATAAATGCCCTGAGCTTGAAGGTGAAGACGTTGCTGAAGTCAATGCTGGTGGTGGTGGGTATGGACCCCCACGACCTCGTGGTGATCAACAAAACAACTACAACCCGAGGTATAGAGATCATCCCAATTTTCGATGGCGTGATCCAAATGAGCCCCAACAACAAGCTCAAGGCCCTCGACCCAATGCTGGACCATCTACTGCGGAGCTGCTTAGATCCTTGACTCAACACTTCACAACTCATGTTCAAACGACCGAGTCGAGCATCAAGAACATGGAGAAGCAAATTGGGCAGTTGGCTGAAGCTGTAACCACCATTGCACAACAAAATTCCAATTCTCTACCGTCCCAAACGGTGGTGAATCCAACCAGAAATGTAAGTGCAGTAACAACAAGAAGTGGTAAGATTTTAGGGGAAACCAAAAACCTTGTTGAGGCTTCTACAGAAAAGTCGATTTCTGAGGACAGCCGAGAGCCGCGCCCATGGGTTGAAAACCGCGCTCGCGGCTCCTCTACTGAGTCAAATGTTTCGGAATTTCCTTCACAAAATGCTGAACTCGAAGTGGAGGATCGGGGGGATTTCCAGTTGAGACAGGACAACTACGTTCGCCCCAACTTTCCACCTCTCGACTCCACCAAGCCTCCCGCCCCGTTTCCCGATGCCCTTAGGAACACCAAAAGGCCGGAAAATGACAAGGAGTTGTTTGAGACGTTCAACAAATGTGAGGTAAACATTCCCTTGCTCAAGTTAATTAAAAGCATTCCTCGATATGCAAAGTTTTTAAAAGAACTTTGCACAATCAAGAGGAATCAAAAGTTGAAAGGGCAACAAAAGGTAACGGTAAGCGAGCGTGTCTCCGCTGTATTTCAAAGGCGAATGCCTAAGAAGTGCAGTGATCCGGGCATGGTCAGCATACCTTGCCGTATAGGTGACACACATTTTGAACGAGCCATGCTCGATTTGGGTGCATCGATAAATGTGTTGCCTTACTCTCTCTATAAGATTCTTGGGTTAGGTCCACTTCATGAAACCGGAATTGTTATTCAACTAGCCAATAGGTCCACCGTGTATCCTAAAGGTGTAGTTGAAAACGTTTTGGTTATGGTGGATAATTTGTTCTTTCCCGCTGATTTCTTTGTGTTAGACATGGAACATGATGGGCAAGCTGCTCCTATTTTGCTTGGGAGGCCCTTCATGCGAACCGCTAACACAAAAATACGAAAAAAGGCAAATGAAAATCCTGGGATGGAAAAATCCATGCAATAAGCGGGTAGTTCGGCTTGCATTAGGCTTGGCAAAAAAGGACTTGAGGGCGGTAAGGAATGGTGAGATTGAAAATGAAATGAGTGGCTAGGTGAAAACCTTTCGGGGCGCCTAGGCAAAATGAGTGAAATGAGTGTCTTAGGACAAAAGTTTTTGCATGTTAACCACTATGGAGGACCAAATTGATAGATTTATTTCTCATCATATTGTTTGTATACTAAATGTGTTAGTGATTTGTAGTTTCTTTCTTTTTCATACTTCCTGAGATCTTTGAGTGATTATTGTAAAAGAGTAAGTTTCTTTTAGCTTACTCGGGGACGAGCAAGGTCTAAGTATGGGGGAGTTTGATAAGCGGTGTTTTACATACCGCAACTATGGATTATTAGCTAGTTTTGTATAGGATTATGTTATTTGTTTCTATGTAATCTGTATCATGGAGCTGTTCGATAGAAGATTTACATACGAGATTCCAAGAGATGATACGAAGCATTGGAAGCATTGAAGCATAAGGAAGAAGCTGCTGAAGACGAAGACGAAGACTTGAAGAAATCAGTAGCTGCTACCTCAGACGACACAGCCGCACCCGCGGGTCTCAAGCCGCACCCGCGGGTTTCACCCTCAGCCAAGGATCTGAGAAAGCACAAGCCGCGCCCGCGGCTCTCAACCCGCGGGTGCGGTTCCTCGACAGAAGAATCAAATTGATGTCTTTGCCAATTGAAGTATTTTGTGTTTAATTCTGCAACTGTCCACACGTTTTTATTACCTTAATGTGGCTGTTACAATAGCTGATGACTATTTAGGTTGTGGATGATCATCCTTGATCCGAGACCTTTTGTTTACTTAAGTTTTTGAAGAGTTTTTCACAAAACTTATGAGTTGCTAAAGTTCCTTTGTTTCACTTGACGTTTGAAGCTTTTGGATTCAACAAGTTGTGAGTTTATCCTTTCCCTTTGTCTACTCTTTGATTGTCTCAACTCTCTTGTTTGTATTGTCCATGAACTAGATTTACTACTTTAGACTGATCACCTAAGTTAGTTTTATCTTATTCATATTGCTAGAGTTTGATACTTCTAGTTGAATTATCATACTTGTTGTGTAGCACAATCTATTTGCATGAACTAGTTGTGATTGTTATTAGAGAAGAGAATTGAGTACATGTCGAGTATCCGACTAGTTATCCATGATATTGCATGTATCTATCTATTCCTGAATGCATTGCTACTTTGTTATTGAACTTTGATAGTTCAAGGTTATAATCGAGTAAGGGTTATTAGGACTAGTTGGACTAATAACTATTCAAGAACAGGAATTAGAAAGATCACTTGAGAACTTGACATAGGGATGAAAAAGATTCTAATATCAACTTGTTAATCTAATTGTGGATAATCGCTAAGTGGAACACTTCGCTTAATATTGTTATAACCAAGTTGACATTCGATACTTCGTATCAAAACCATTAAAAAAAACCCTTTGGTTACGTTTATTGGTTAGTCATTGTGATAACTTAAGAATTTGATAAACTGACTCTCTTGGGATTCGACCCTTGCTTGCGCACTATATTACTTAGTTTGCACGTTAGGATTACTTGACTTGGCACACGACAAATTAGCCGCGTCACCCATACACTCCAACCCATCCTTGGTAGCTCCACTTATTAATAAAGCAGCTATTTCCAAGAGGTTATTGGTGAGGCTCGAACCTGAGACCTCCACCCTTTTACCGAGCGGCAGCGCTACTTGGTAACCAATTACACTACAGTGTAGTTGGTTAGTAGCGATGTCGCTTGGTAAAAGGGTGGAGGTCTCAGGTTCGAGCCTCACCAATAACCTCTTGAGAAATAGCTGCCTTTAATTGGCAGAGCTACCAAGGATGGGTTGTAGTGTATGGGCTGCAGCCCTTGTAATTGAGTCGGCCCAAAGCGACGGGTGTTACACAAATAGAGACAACAAATGCAAATAGGGACAACAATTCCCAAATAAAGACAACAATTGTTTGAGACAACAAAACCAAATAAAGACAACAAATCCAAATAGGCGCGCCTTGTAGTAAAAGTTCACCTTCAGGCAATCTCGGCGCGGAGAAGGGCTATCAGGGCGCTAGATTCACCGGAAACCATGGGGTTGCGCTCAACATGAGCCCTTGTGCGCCCGAGCTGGAACTGCAGATGGGCCTTCATCAAGGCTAGGTGATTCGGGCGCCGGCGCGGTCTAAGGGTCCTCGGCGTTGGAGGTTCTGCAGGTGGCTTTGACGGGCGATCTTTGATGTTATCGAACCCTGGAGGTGGTCCAAGGTCGAGTGTTGGGGATGACTTGCCAAAAGGGAGAGGACACTTGGAGAAGTCCTCGAGCTTCACTTGAATAGGCGTCATTGGCCGGGCGCATGGTGCCGTTGTCCGGGCGCTTGGGAGATTGACATTTGAGGGTTGATTTGGGGACCCTAGACGAGGCCTCAAGGTCATGACATGACATGGAGGCGACTTGTGCTTGGCTCGCTTCCGAGCGTCTAACCTCAACCTTGCTTGGCCCTTGGCGCTTTGGCTCCACACCTTGTCTATTTCAGCTAGGATTCGTTGAGTCAACCTAGGATGAGCCACTAGGCTAGTCTTGGAGCTAGGAAGGGGAGCATCACCCTCCCCCACTTGGTTGTGAAACGGACGTTTCACGTAAATCTAAGCATGCTCCAACTATATCCATGTCCATCCCAAGCTGCAAGAAAACACCGTTTCCCAAAGAAATATGTAATGTAAAGGTAGGGAAAGAATGCTTACCGAAACCATAGAATTGGAATTGAGGTTCCGGTGGTGCCCACGGTGAAGAAAATGGAGGCCAGAATGGCCGGGAAATAACACATCGAGGTTGTGAAATAACACTTATCATACACAAAGGCCTTTCTAAGTGAAATTGTCTGGTTTCCTATGACACATCAAGGTTGTGAAATAAATAGAATTGCATCTCATTTATGAAAGACTCATCATTGAAAGTAGTTAACATAACAGGCAGAATTGCATCCCAATTATCAAATAAACATTACTCAACAATACATATCAACAAAGTACAAGTTTGCATAATTTGGACATCACACTCAATAGTTCATCACAACAACACTCATCAGTTTACATCAGCAATACAAGGGAAAGTTGCAGTGAAAAGATTATCATTCACACCCACAATCACCGAAGTCAACATTCTTAAGAGACATATCAACAATATAGGGGACAAGTGAGCCGACACGATGATCAATCAGAACAACAATTCATCACATTTAACACTCTTAGTACATATCAACACACTGCAAATGTGCATAATCTGGACATCACACTCAATAATTCATCACAACAACACTCATCAGTGCACATCAACAACACAAGGGACAATTGCATTGAAAAGATTATCATTCACACCAACAATTCACTAGAGTCAACATTTTCAAGGGACATATCAATAATACAGGGGACAAGTGTGCCGAAAAGATGAACAATCAGAACAACAATTCATCACAGTCAACACTCTTAGTACATATCAACAATACAAAGGACTATAGAGCTCAACAAATATTTAGAAGCAAAAATCATTCATCATATATAAAATTTAAAAATAATCATGATTTATGCATATAATCATTGTCAACGGTAAAAGAGATAGAGATAGAGGAGACTTTTCAAAAACTAGAAACAACATGTTCAAGGGACTTTGAGGGAGGCTCAACAACAACAATTCCATCATTTTTTATTGCATATTTAACACCATCACCTTGATCAATACCACCACCACCACCTCCTCCTCCTCCCGGTTTCACTCCTTCCACCCATCAAGGAAAATTGAATTTGGTGGTTTCACTCCTGCCACCCATCAAGGAAAAATTAATTTGGTGGTTTCAAGCGAAGGGCTAGGACTATAGTTATGCATGCCTTGACAATCAGCCTAATCGCATCTTGAATATTGAGAGCAATAAGATCGAGAATCAGAAGTCGTTGCACATCCAAATGAGTTAAGAGTGCTCTCTACTCAACTTGAGTGTTAAGGGATTTTGAGAGATGAAAGGATGAAGACGGACAAAGGGAAAAACTAAAACATCTGGTTCTCTAGAGATGAACAAGCATGGAGAGAAAGCGATTTCGAAAGATGATACAAACCCCAAATCACAGATCTGGCCATTCAACTTAACGTTAGCAAATCAAGTATGTTACACTTTTATGATTTTCATGCAATCAACAGTCAAATAACATAGGTTATCTGTCTCAAAACATTAAAGTAAGAGAATGAGCCACTTGGCTTCTTCTTTATGTGACATTTGGCATCTATTCTGATTAACGCATGTCCCTTTTCATCTCTTCCTTTCCACGTTCATGAATGTTTTCACGTTATATATTCTTTGCTGCTTTTGAGGGCTACAACTACAACAATGCAACATAGAAATTACATGAGACTATTATGTAATGTTGCATTACGAAAGTATACTACAGAAATCGGTGATCCAACATAGATGGCTAGAAGAGTTAACGATTGAGCTTGTTGCTCCTAATGCTTATAGAACTGGTCTAATGGTTTCTCAACTCATTGTTGTCCCACCTCAAACCAGACGGTACTGTTTTTTCTAATATGCAGGGTGCTATTTATGGTAATTCATTGCATATTTGCATGCGTCAATGTACAAGACTCAACCACTAGTTTCAGTCCATGATGAATGTTGCAATGATGTTGTTGTTGGTTAGTCTGAATCAACTGTAGTCGAATAATATTAAAGATAGGATTAGATATTGTTTCCGTATATCTTTGTATTGTTATTTTTTCCATATTTTTCATATCTTATCCTTAGATAAGATTGTCTATGTTGTATATATTCTGCCCTAAGAGGCCTAATCAAATCATCACATTATTCTCCCAAATCTACTCTAACATGGTATCGGAGCAGGTTTTCTAAAAACACGTTTTTTTTTCGTATCTTCTTTCTCCCTTTTTCTGACGTTTCTTCACAACCTACATCATGGTTGATCCCAAAACAAAACGTTTAATCAATAACGTTAATTCTCCTTATTATCTTCACCCTTCCTCGAACCCTCCTCTCACTGAATCAGATAAATCAACACTCGGCCCTGCAGTATCAAACAGTGACTGGCAAACTGTCCTCAAAGTCATCAGTTCTCTGAAATCTCAGCCTGGCGCCACACACAACTCCTCTGGTACGTCTACTTCATGGATTCTCGACACAGGAGCATCCCTGCACATGACTGGAAACAAAGATCTTCTTCAAAATTTTGTCTCTATTCCTCCTGTGTCCATTAAACTTCCAGATAATCGTTTCGCTTCCGCTACTCAAGAAGGATCTCTTGTGTTCTCACCAAACACTAAACTTGATCACGTTCTTTACATTCCTGAATTAGATTGCAATCTTATTTCTCTATGGCAACTTGCCAACGATGGTTCTTGTGTGATTACACTAACTAATAGACTTATTATTATTCAGGAACACAATTCGAGGATGTTGATTGGTGTGGGTGAACCAAGGGGAGGGGTCTACTGGCTGCGCAGCTTCGGACATCAGCTTCAACAACATTGTCTCTCTGCATCAACCGCTTCTCCATCTATGTGGCATCTTCGTATGGGACATCCCTCTTCATCGGTCTTAGCTAGTTTAAATTTATCTAGTTCTCTCGTAGAAAACAGCCCTTGTGATGTATGCTTCAAAGAAAAACAAACCAGAAATTCTTTTCCTTAGTTCAAATAAAGCTGAAGATTTGTTTCACTTGATTCATTGTGATATTTGGGGTCCTTATAGCACCCTTTCTAGTACCGGTGCTTCATATTTTTTAACCATTATAGATGATTTTTCTAGATCTACATGGGTGTTTCTTATGAAATATAAGTCAGAGGTCTCCAAAATCATTCGTGACTTCATCGCCATGACGAAGACTCAGTTCTCCAAACCAGTTCAGCGTCTTCGTTCAGACAATGGAGCCAAATTTATCTCCCTACAACCATATCTTGCAAGTCAAGGCATCCTCTTTGAAAGCTCATGTGTGTACACACCTCAACAGAATGGTCGGGCAGAGCGCAAACATTGACATATTTTAAATGTTGCCCGAGCCCTACGATTTCAAGCTACACTCCCGGTCACTTTTTGGGGTGAATGCATTCTGACGGCCTGCTATCTCATCAATCGGACGCCAACCCCGCTGCTCGTCAATCGTACTCCATACGAGCTGCTGTTCGGCAAACCTCCTTTATACTCTCAGCTTCGAGTTTTTGGCTGCCTCTGTTACGCTGCTCGTCAACCAAAACCAACTGACAAGTCCGCAACCCGCAACATCAAAGGCGTCTCTCTAGGATTTCCACCAGGAAAGCGTGGATGGCGTATCTACGACATCTCCACTGGACGCATCTTCGTCTCTCGTGACGTGGTGTTTTACGAAGACTCTTTTCCCTTCCTGTCAAATCCAAGTTCAACGACAGGGGGAGTTGTCCCGCCAATGGCGTCTACTCCAGCTATATACGACACACCAATTCCCTCAGAACCTCTAGCTGAACCATCACAACCACCTCTGTCGGGTATGCCTCCACCGTCTCAGTCCACTTCTCCTTTGCCATCTTCATCGGATTCTTGTCCCCTGCTTCCCTCTGATTCGCCGGCTCCGGAAATTCGGCGAAGTGAACGCCCTCGCCACACATCTGTGCTTCTCAAAGATTATGTATGTCATATGCTGCAAAGTCAAGACCCCCCTCTCACGTCACCCTCACAGTCAGTTTCCTCGGGTAAGCAATATCCTATCGCTGCCTATGTTTCCTGCAATAATTTTTCGTCTAACCATGCCAGATTTCTCGCCGCCATTACTGTTGGTCATGAACCAACCTCCTTCAAAGAAGCATCTCAACATGCTCCTTGGCGCGTTGCAAAGCTCTCGGAATTAGCTGCTTTAGAGCGTAACTCGACTTGGGAGATATCTGATTTACCTGTCAGAACGAGACCAATTGGGTGCAAGTGGGTCTATCGCATCAAATACAAATCTGACGGCACCATCGAGCGATACAAAGCTCGCCTTGTGGCTCTTGGAAATAGGCAGATTGAGGGCATCGACTTTAACGAGACTTTCGCCCCCGTTGCCAAAATGGTTACTGTACGAGTATTCCTCTCCGTCGCTGCTATTCGTGGTTGGGAGCTTCATCAAATGGACGTTAACAACGCATTTCTCCACGACGATCTTGATGAGGTGGTATATATGACTCCACCTCCTGGCTACTCTCGTATTCCTCCGGGTCAGGTCTGCAAGCTTCGAAAGTCACTCTATGGTCTTCGTCAAGCTCCTGGAAATTGGTTTTCTAAGTTGGCCACTGCCCTTCTAGCTTTTGGTTTTCAACAAAGTTACGCTGATTACTTGTTTTTTTCCATGCATCAGAATGGCAACGTTATTCACATTCTCATCTATGTGGACGACTTGATCATCTCAGGTAACAACTCGGCAGCCATCTCATCCTTTAAAGCTTACCTGAGTCGTTGCTTCCACATGAAAGACCTTGGCGTACTTAAGTATTTTCTTGGCCTTGAAATTGCTCGTAATCCATCCGGTCTATTTGTTTCGCAACGCAAATATGCTCTACAGATTATTTCTGATACAGGCCTTCTTGGATCCAAACCATGGGACTCGCCTATGGACTCCAATCATCAGCTCGCCAAAGCTACAGGCCCTGATCATCATGACCCGGAAGCTTATCGGCGTCTCATTGGGAGACTAATTTACTTGACCATTACCCGCCCGGATCTATGTTTCTCCGTTCATATCTTGTCTCAGTTCATGCGCCAACCAAAGGAAACACATTGGCTGGCTGCTCTTCGTGTCGTTCGGTTTCTCAAGACTCATCCCGGGCAAGGCCTTCACCTATCTCATCACAGCTCGCTTCGTCTCTCTGCGTTCTGTGACTCGGACTGGGCGACTTGTCCTAAAATTCGTCGCTCCGTCACCGGTTATTTTGTAATGCTTGGTCGATCTCCCGTCTCATGGCGCACCAAGAAACAACCGACGGTATCTCGTTCGTCTGCTGAGGCTGAATATAGGGCCATGGCGGTCACTTGTTGTGAGATTGTGTGGTTACGATCTCTTCTTCTTTCACTTGGCTTTGATCACTCACCTCCGGTTCGACTTTACTGTGACAGTCAGGCAGCACTTCACATATCTTCTAATCCTGTATTTCACGAGCGAACCAAGCATATAGAAATAGACTGTCATTACGTTCGAGATTTGATTGTCGCAGGCAAGGTCGTCACCTCTCACATTTCTACGACACATCAGCCTGCAGACATTCTTACAAAGGCATTACCATCACTTCAGTTTGTCTACCTGTCTTCCAAGTTGGGCATTCTAGATCCTCATGCTCCAACTTGAGGGGGAGTATTAAAGATAGGATTAAATATTGTTTTCATATATCTTTGTATTGTTATCTTTTCCATATTTTCCATATCTTATCCTTAGATGAGATTGTCTATGTTGTATATATTCTATCCTAAAAGGCCTAATCAAATCATCATATTATTCTCCCGAATCTACTCTAACAAATAACACTAAGCAACATGACATAATCTTGAAGCCATAGCTTTTTTCCAAAAGAGAAACAATTATTGTAGCACTACAACCTACAATGTGGTTCCTACAATATCATACTACATGGCATGGGATCTATGAAATAATTGTACTCTTATGTGTAACATATAAATGCTTCTTCTTTTTCACTGCTGGCATTTCTCAAGGTTTCAGTACAAAAAAAGATTTTTGTGATTTGTAAATTGAATTGAACAATGACCTTAAATTTGTTGTTCTCCGAAGTCTTAAAGGCTTTCAATTTCTCATTGTGGAAAGATAAAATTTGAGTTTTGAGTATCTTTACAAGTCTGAATTGTTTTGCATTTAAACTCAGTTTCGAGTTGGGTTTCATGGTAGTTACTGAGCCAAGAAATCTAGCTTGAACAACAATGTCATGCATTCATGCTTATTAGGTATAGATATGACCTTCTCAATTTTTCAAGATTTAAATGAAGCTTCTAAAGCTAAGATCATGAGTATCTTTAGGACACTTGAGTAATTCATGATTAAGAAATAGCTATCTATGAAGAGGTGCCATATCCATTTTCAGTGAATGAAAAATCAAGTTGAGTTTCAAGTTATATCATTTGAATTGATACTTACCTAGGTTAATCAAGTTTCAATAACCTATTTTGTCTGTGAATACTTCTCGTACTGTGTAAGTATTTTTGTTTGTGCAAAATCCAGTGGCCCCATGTGCATCCACCCTATGCAATTTGTCACTTTGTTAAAAAAAATCAGTGAGGCAGAAACGATGCCACACAAATCAGGAAAACAGATTTCCTCTCATCAACACTCAACTCACCCTCCTTAATTCGCAACTGATTAACCAAACTCCTCCCCTAATCATGGATTCCACAAGAATACCCCATGTACTAATCTTCCCTTTCCCAATCCAAGGCCACGTCAACTCAATGCTAAGGCTAGCCCAACTCCTCTGCCTACCCAACCTCAAAGTAACCTTCCTCAACTCCACCCACAACCACCAACTCCTCCTCCAACACACCGATGCCCGGGCCCGTATGTCCATTTTCCCGGGCTTTAGGCTCGAGACAATACCCGACGGGCTTCCTGATGACCACCCGAGATCGAGCGAGAGTGTCATGGATCTCGTGGGTTCGCTTGAGTCGACGTCAAAGCCGGCGCTTAAGGAAATCTTGATGGGGCTAAGGGATGATTTGAAAGCACCAGTTACTTGGTTTATAGTAGATGGGATTCTTGGCTTTGCTTATGATGTGGGTCAGGAAATTGGGGTTCCTGTGGTTGCTTTTAGGACTATTGCTGCTAGCTGCATTTGGGCTTACTTTTGCATTCCTAGGCTTCTTCAAGCTGGAGAGATTCCATTTACAGGTGACTACTAGCATCACAGCTTTGAGCTAAACAAGACTAGTGGTTTCAAAAATAGGTTCTGGGTGGTTTGGATTCTTCATTCCTTAATAAACTCTAATTTGGTGTGCAGATGATGAATTGGATGAGCCGGTGAGGACCGTACAAGGGATGGAGACATTCCTCCGGAGACGCGACCTACCAAGTTTCTTCCGAGCTCGAGACTTATCGAACCCATCCTTCCAAGCTGTATCCATAGAGACTCAAAGAACACGACAGGCCAACGCTCTAATACTAAACACATTTGAAGAGCTAGAGGAGCCCATTTTGTCCCTCATACGAACCCATTGCATCCCTGAAATCTACACCATTGGACCCATAAACGCACAACTCGAGTGCAGGCTCGGTGAACAAGGAAGCAGCTGGGTCAATAGCCTATGGGAAGTGGACAGAAGCTGCATAAAATGGCTCGACAACAAGCCTGACAAATCGGTGGTGTACGTAAGTTTTGGGAGCATTACAGTAGTGAGCAAGGAAGAGTTGATGGAGTTTTGGGCGGGTTTGGTAAGGAGCAACAAGCCGTTCTTATGGGTAATCCGACCCGACTTGATTACAGGGGGAGACGGCCGAGGAAGCTCGGTTGAGGCAGAGATATTAGAGGGCACAAAGGCGAGAGGGTGCATGGTAAGCTGGGTCCAACAAGAAGAGGTTCTAGCCCACCGAGCTGTTGGTGGGTTCTTGACCCATAGTGGCTGGAACTCAACCCTAGAGAGCATAGTTGCTGGTGTGCCTATGCTTTGTTGGCCATTCTTTGCTGATCAACAGTTAAACAGCAGGTATGTAGAGGTGACCTGGAAAATTGGCCTTGACATGAAGGACACGTGTCACAGGGAGGTTGTCGAGAGGATGGTGAATCAGCTTATGGAGGGGAGTAAGGCTGCTCAGCTGGAGAGATCAATGGCTCAGGTTTCTCGATCAGCAAAGCTCAGCGTGGCTATAGGCGGGGCCTCTTATTGTCATCTCGATCGCCTCATTGAGGATATCAGGAAAATGTAGCACTAACATAGACTCTATGCAGCTCATTCCTCTCTGTTTCAAACTGTGAGATCTCTGTATCCTTGGACTTTTCCAGTTCTTGAATCCTAAGGCCAAATGATTATGCAGGGAGATACATAAGAATAACAACATATCAAACCAACTAACCCTAGTTTATTCTCTACTTAAAACAACACCATATCAGCAACAATATTTTCTTTCATTATCAGAGAGTAAGTTTTTTCTACTAGTTTATAATGCAAGATGTTTGATACCTGTGCCTGCAGTCCTCTGCACTGGAAGCATGGAAGTTCAGATCTTCTGCTTTTTTTCTTTCATCCTGGTGGAACTTCTCAAAACTGTCTTCCTTTTTGTTCATACCCTCTTTTATGAGATTCATCTGTTCTTTGAAAAAGTTTTCTTGGTAGTCCAACTATCAAAATAACCACAAAGTTTTGGATGAAGATAGCAAGTGAAGGAGAGAATAGGAATGAAAGCTACAAAAGTGTTATTTTACATTAACTTCAACATGTAACATTTGGATGTAACATTTTCTTAATTTACTAGAATGCAATATCCTAAAAAATAGCAAAGCTAAATTTCCAAAAAGAAAGATTAGTTATAAAGTAGAATCATATTCTCAAGGTATTATATATCTTCAAACAACCAAAAAGAACTGTTGGTAAGAGCACTGTTAACGTAATCTAGAGAGGGCTGTAAGATTAAATTTCAATAAAATATACTAAAGACCCTTAAAGATGTTGTATTGGGTGTTTAAGAATGGCAAATATTACAGACTCAGACCATCTCGCTACAGATCTGTAAAGCAAAGTTGTGTTTGGTTCACATTTTTTTATTTCCATTTACCCAGATGTACGCCAAATTTGATATATTTAGTTTAGTATAATTATAAATATTCGTTTTACCCAGTTGTGTTTGGTTCCATTTTCCAATGGAACCAAAGATTCACTATTCTTTGGCTTCGGAATTATATGGAATAAAGCAAAATGACTCATTTAACTGTTTATGCTTCCTATTCTGTGAAGTAGTAGTCAGACTATGCAACTTTTGACACAATCTTGGTCATATCAGTTACTTCCTCCCAACCTGTTGGGGTAAGGAAATACCAATCTCGACCACCTCATACCCCGTTTTTTGGGATAAATGGGGATTGATGTTGTTGTTGTATTTTAATAAAAATTAAATTAATTTGAAATAAAAATTATACTTGATTAATATTTTTACTTTAAATGAAATTTGAGAGAATTTTAAAAATATTGTAATTTAAACACCTTTTTTATATAAAAATATGTCCAGTTTTAATTATTTATAATACTTGAAACAACAAAAAATTCTAATAATTAATATTATTTGCTTATAAATAAGATATATGTGTTTTCAATTTTATACATCATCTTTTTGTTAATTTTTGTTAATTTTTTGTTAATATTTATTTTACTATATTTATTCTTAATAGCATAGGATAATTTGTATTGTTTTTAGTAAGGCATATAGCCAAGGGTAGTCTTGTAATCTGTCATCTTAGTCTTATTGCTTCAGATTATGCCAAGTGTCACCACTAGGATTCCAGCATTCTAGGGTGTCACATCTGTGAGAAACCAGGGCACAAGGCGCTCCAATGCTACAATCGTTTCAATCAAGCATTCCAGTCTTCGCCTCCTACCTCCCTCCAAGCTCACATTACTGCTCAATCCTCCGGAAACTCGAACCGCTGGCTTCCTGACACTGCAGCAACCTTCCACTACACCCCAGATCTCTCTCGCCTTTCCCTTGAATCCTCTCCCTACAGAGGCACAAATGAGGTCGCGATAGGTGATGGCTCCACCATGTCAATCGCCAACTTCAGTTATTCTTCTCTCTCCTTTAATTCCTCAAATTTTTGTTTGCGCAATCTTCTTCATGTTCCCAATCTCTCCAAAAATTTGATTTCTGTTCGCCAATTCTGTTCTGATAATTCCTGCTTCTTTGAATTTCACTCTGATTCTTTTTTTGTGAAGGATCTGGCTACTCGAACGCCCCTCCTTCGAGGTCTCGTTGAAGATGGGCTTTATGTCATGTCGCCTGAGACATCGCCACCTCGCTGGTTGACATCTCCTAAGGCGCTTTTGAGTTCAGTACAGTCTCCGGTTACCCTTTGGCATAGTCGTCTAGGTCACCCATCTGCATCCACTACAAAGAAATTGCTGCAGCAGCTTCACGTCCCCCTGCCACCTGCTTTTCCCAGCCGTTTTTGTTGTGTAGCCTGCGACAGAGCAAAACTTCATGCCCTACCACACCCACCTTCTATGTCTAGAAGTAGTGGGCCTTTTGATCTTTTATTTGTAGACTTGTGGGGCCAGCCCATTCAACATCAATTAAAGGGAACCGGTTTTATATTGCTATCATGGATGATTTCTCCCATTTCTTATGCCTTTTTCCAATATTTCTCCACTACCATCAAAGCAATCCAAAGTAACAATGGTACTGAATTTCTCCCATTGTGTCCTTTTTTGTCTCAACTTGGCATCTCTCATCGCCTCACAAGTCCTTACTCTCACCAACAAAACGGGAGTATCAAAAATCGCCACAAACACATTGTCAACACCGGGCTTGCTCTCCTTGCACAAGCTTCCGCTCCTCTTACCTTTTGGGATAATGCGTTGGAAACCGCCGTCTACCTCATTAACCGTCTCCCTACCCTCACTCTTCAAAATTCCACCCCGTTTGAAACCCACCTTCACAAAAGCCCGGACTATCTTGCTCTTCGGGTGTTTGGGTGCTTGTTGGTTTTCCCAACCTACGCCCCTACAACCGCCACAAGCTGAATTTTTGGTCTCGCCCTTGTGTCTTCTTGGGCTACAATATCAACTCCAATGGGTATCTCTGCGATGAAGTCTCCACAAAACGAGTCTATGCTTCCAGGGACGTCCACTTTCATGAGCAAACCTTTCCGTTTGCTCCCAGCTCTGTTAGTGCACTGGAGCCCACTCCCACACACATTTCTCTGCCCAATCTCATTCCTCCAGAGCCCTCCTCACAACTTGGCCCAATACCACCAGCCCAGCCCACCTTGGAGTCCACTTCGCCCATTGAGTCCATCTCAGATACAAGTCTCTCTGAGTCCACTTCATCCATCTCACCTGATACTCCCTCAAGCCCAAACACATCACCTATCTCCTCAAACTCGCCTACCTCCTCCGACTCCAACCCTACAAAAGCTAAAATCAAATTGGCAGGAAGCTGTGAAGCTTTTCTTTACAACGTTTGCATAATGATCTCCAAGAAAATCCCTCATGGTACTGCTTAGAAGATATTGTTTTTTATACTAAACAGGCTATTACGCAAAACAATTATGCAGCAGCTCAATTCTAATTAACATGTAGTTGGCTTGTATGCAGGGTAGGGGTTGTTTCATACAATCATGCATCTTGTATTATTTTCTCATAAACATATATAAATACTCTCTTCTCTTTCTATGTTTTTCTTGCCAATTCTCTAATTATCTAGAAAAAGTATAATACTAAATCCGACTAGTATGCACTGCGAACGTATTAGAATTTTTTTCCAAAGTATTCAACTTATTTGTCAAAACAGGCCAGCGACGATGATTAATCATAAGAGTACAGGGGGGCGGTGGAGGTGAGACCTAAAGCAACCAGTTGAACTAAATGCAATCTAAAAATTTCAGTTTGATTGACAATGTAGCCCATTAAATTTGGCAGATCTCAAATCAAAAGAACAATTCTGATAGAAATTTAGCAGCACAGTTGAAAAGGACAAAAAGGGTTTATGAGACAAACAAAATGCTGGTACAATTGGGCAAAGAGAGTGTTTACGTCCATTGGGTGGCAGGCTGAAACTGGGAAGAAGATGAAGTGTGAAGGTCGGAGCTGCGTGATCTGCCAGCTGCTCGACGAATTGCCTGACCCATTTTCTGACTAGTTTTTATGGTGAATTGGTGGTTGAATAGGAGGCCATGTTTGTCCAGGTTTGAGGCGGCCGAGGGTGGTGGCCAAGGGACGACACCGTGAGGCGCTCATCAACTTCGAATTAAATCATCTTTTACCTTTTACACATAGATAAACAACTTTACATCCTACTTGTGGCTCCATTCGGCACCAATTTGTTTACCATAACCTAGCTTAAATTTTCTCCATTTCAAAAGAAGCGTTCGGCAATCTGAAAATAAGGTAAATGAAACAATTAAGCTAGCTGAAATTATAGCAATTTCCGTAATGTTGGTTTCATCATCTTTTTCTTCCAGATTTACGCCTCATTTTTTTAACTGAAGCCAAACCTTCGTATCTATTGGAAGCCAAACCTCATGGGCATGCTCAAGACGGATAATTGGCAGAGACGATGTAGCTACTCCAGAAGGATGTAAGAGCTTGCTTGCTTGCTGGTGAACATCAGAGAGAGAAACGAGTCCGCCATAGCTTAACATCATAAACCCTAGCATGTCGCTACTCCAGAAGGAAGGAGAAGAGACGAGACGTTGTTCATCGTTGAGGGTTGAGTTTACTGAATCAACACAATCCATCAGGCCTATCTGCGTAACTCAATTAACAAATTAGGCCCACATGACACATGTTAACGTTGCTACATCTCTTAACCGTTTCAAGGAGAATTTAGAATTTTTTTTTTTTGTGAAATGGGCTTTTTTTTTTAAAAAATACCGACTTATGCTCTTTTCAAAAAAAATTCTCAATATAGGCACTTAGAATCAGCGTCTCTCGTCCGAAGCTGGTAATTTTGTTTTTGAATTTTTTATGTATAAGATACGTTAAAACATAAAAAAAAAATTATATGAGACGTTGGTCGAACCAGCGTCTCATATAAATAATTTTTTTTTTTATTTGAACATGTATAAGCGTCTCTTATACAAATTTGTATTTTTTAATTCCCTCGTATAAGAGACGCTGATTATACGTAATTTTTTTTTTGGGGATTGAAAAGACTATCTTCTTCTCCCATGCCTCTTCTACCACGTGCATCTTCCACCAAGGGTCGCCTAAGACATCAAAAAAGACGGTACTGGTTTTTATGTATGTATTAGAAGGAAGAAGAAAGTAATAACTTTGTGTTATAGTTTGTGTAAAACGTATTTATGAAGAGATCTAGAAAAAGAGGACATAATAAACTCACTAAATTATTTAGGGAATGAAAGATCAGAAGAAGATCAGAGAGAAGAATCGTTTAAATTACTTAGGAAAGTGGTAACTCTGGTGCTATTTTTTAGGAGAGTAATTAATTACTTAATAACAGCAGTATCTTTTAAGTTAAAATATGAGATTTCTTAATTAATACTAAGAAATCAACTAAGCGCTCGCCTAAGGATCACTTTTCTGGGCTTAGGTCTCGCCTAGGCCGCCTTAGGGTCGCCCAGCCATGTAGGGCTTGCCTAGGGCTACCGGGGCGATGCCCAGGCTTAGGCGTACCTAGTTGTGCCTAGGCGACGCTTTTTCATTCACTGGTCTATGCAAATCTCAAGCCCGATCAGACACCATTAGACTGAACGCAAGCATGAAAGTAGCAGATGCGCAGCTATGGGCTTGGAGTATTTGCATGACAAGATGAACCCCCTCTTATTTTTTTTTTGGTGAACGAGAGGTGGCACTCTCGGGGAACTATATAAATAAGGCTAAAGAGAAATAAAACGGGGTGTAGCCTCACCCCTTACATCGTTCGTGATAAGAGTATCAATACAATCCGGGGGATCCCCCAAAATAAAGTGACCAAGCGGGAAATTACAAGCAAAAGAGGCAAGGCTATCCGCCACGCGGTTAGCCTCCCTAAAAACATGACGAGGTTGGACAAGGCAATCTCTACGGATAGAGCTCTGGCAGTTACCTACCAGGCTAGCGAGCGGATGGTGGGGGTGGAGGCGACGCTTGAGGAAATCAATAGCCAAAGAGGAGTCAGACTCGATGATCACCTTTCTGAAACCCAGGTTCCACGCAACATCCATCCCACACTTTAAAGCCCAAAGCTCAGCATGGATAACTGAGCAAGCTCCAATATTGAGCACAAAACCATTGATCCACTTACCCTGCTCATCTCTGATCACACCCCCAGCCGTAGCCAAATTCAGATCCCCACGAACAGAGCCATCAGTGTTGATCTTGACCCACCCTTTCGGGGGTTTGGTCCAGGCACTCATCAACTGGACTCTCTGCACACTAGCCCTTCTGGAGAGCTGGGCTGTAGCAACCTTCTGAAACTGTGCCGCCTGCGATCTGAGGAAGGGGGTCGAGACCCTGCACGTATTACCCGGGTCGAACACAGCGGTGTTGCAATCCTTCCAGATCCACCAGACAATCGTGGCAAACAAAATCACATCCTCCACACCCTGACCAAGACAGAAAGAACCCTGAAGATTGTTCACGAGCTAATGCAACGGAGTCGCCTCCCAGAAGATGTTGGTTGACTTGTAGGAACAAAAGCAGTCCAGAGCTCCCTGCTAACCCGACAGTCACGAAACAGATGGAGCAAAGTTTATGGGAACAGGCCACAACGAGGACACAGGTCTGAGCTCGAGATATGTCTCCGGAAACGCTCAGCATTAGTCATCAGCTTGCCTTTAACAACCAGCCAGAGGAAGTACCGAATCCTCTCCGGAATCTTGAACCTCCAAATCCTGCGGTAAACCTGAGTCATAATAGGATCGAGGCTGACAGGGTCATGACGAGAGAGGTAGGCCGAAGTTGTCGTGTAGTCCCCAGAAGCCGAGAACCCCCAACTCAAATTATCTTGTTGCTCACTGTCATCATGAATGGCCAGAGAGGCCATTTTCAGAAGGACCGGGGTAGGCAAAAGATGTTGGAACCGAGCCCAGTCCCACCCCGAGTTAGGGGTCCAGAGATCTGCCACCCGACTATCCCGAATCGCCGCATCCACCGTCCCAGAACAAACATCAATCAGAGGATGCTTGCCAATCCAAACATCATCCCAGAATCTGCAAGCCCTACCATCAACAACATTCCACTTGAGACCCTTCTTCACTAACTCATCAAAGGCCCATTTGATGCCCTTCCAAAGATAGGAATCCTTGGGCTTCTTGAGTTGAATGAAATCACCCGCCTCAAAGCTCAGACCATACATAGCTCTGAAAAGGTCTCCCCAAAGCCCAGCGGCGTTAGTGGCCAGACGCCAGCTCTGTCTGCCAAGAACTTCCATATTCATCTCTTCAGTTGGTCTAATGGACAGCCCACCACGGTCCTTAGATTCACATAACTCAGGCCAACCGACAAGATGCATACGACGGGTCCCATCAATCTCACCCCAGATAAATCTACGACTGAGCTTATCTAGTTCCAAGCACACACCGTTGGGGATACAGAGAGTATTCATGGTGTAGATCGGAATAGAGCTCAGCATCGCCTTCGTGAGCGTGACACGACCCGCAAAACTGAGGGTGCGACACTTCCAACCTGCCAGCTTAGCTTGCACCTTGTCGAGGAGAGGCTGGAACATCTCTTTGGTCACCTGTTGACTAATCACTTTGATTCCAAGATAGTTCCCGAGATCCCGAGTAACGTTTATACCGCTCGCAAGCTCCAACTGGCGAGCCCGGTCCCTGGAAACATTAGAGGAAACAAAGATTTTAGACTTAGTAGTACTGACCTTTTGACCCGAGGAAGCACAGAAGGCGTTGAGGCACCCCATAATGATACGCATCTGAGTAGGGGAAGCCTCCCCCATAAGGAGGATATCATCCGCAAAGAAAAGATGCGAGAGCAGAGGAGCACCCCGACAGAGAATCATCGGTTTCCAGTCTCCACCCCTAATCGAGTGGTGAATAATATGACTGAGCCGTTCCACGCACAAGACAAAAAGATACGGGGAGAGCGGATCTCCTTACCTAATGCCACGAGATGGCACAAAGGACTCAGTCATTTCCCCATTCCACAAGATTCTCATAAAGGGGGAGGAGATACAAGCATGAATCCAAGCAACAAGCTCCTCGGGAAGACCCACATCACGGAGAGTATCAACCAAAAAATCCCATCGGAGGCGATCATACCCCTTCTCCAAGTCAAGCTTAAGAATCATCCATTGCTTTCCACTCTGTTTCATCCGCATAGATTGAATAACCTCCTGAAGCAAGAGAACATTGTCAGCAATCGACCTACCCGGGAGGAAGCTATTCTTAGTCGGCCCAATCAGCTTGTTCATAAGGGGTTGGATCCGAGAAGCAATGATTTTGGTAATGACATTGTAGAGAACATTACAGAGACTGATAGGGCAAAACTGAGTGATGCACTCCGACTTGTTCACCTTGCCAATTAAGGTAATGATCGTCTCATTGACCGAAGAGGTGAGGATCCCAGTGGCAAAGAAGTTGCGGATGAACCGACGAACAGAATCACCAACAGTGTCCCAACAGGTCTTAAAGAAGATCAGTTGGAAACCATCAATCCCAGGAGCTTTATATGAGCCCATGGACCTAAAGGCAAACCAAATCTCTTCATCCGAAGGACTCAGAATAAGGGGGGCAACATCAGCATCCTGGATAGGGGGAAGCCCCCTCCCATCAACGGGGTGAAGCAGCTTTCGGACTCAGGAAGGGAATACAAAGAGGCGAAGAACCCTGCAGCCAGAGTTTCCAACTGGTCAGACTCAGTCACCCAAATATCCTCATCATTCTTGAGAGCCAAGATACGATTACGTCGCCGTCTGATCACTGTACTAGCGTGGAAGAACTGGGTATTGCGGTCACCCAGCTCAATCCAGTTTTCCCTAGCCTTCTGAAACCAGATAGTCTCTTCTTGAGCGAGGGTATCATCAAGGTCCACTCTCAGCTGAGCTTCAAGGCTAATCAAGCCAAGATTAGGGCGGGAAGAGAGGGCTCTCTGAATGCCTTCAATACGGGCGATCAACTTATCCTTCCGTCTATGCACATTGCCAAACACCAACTTATTCCACCTAATCAGCTCACCCTTCAGTCTAGCAAGGGCCTGGAAGGCTTTAGAGTTGATAGACCAATGATCACTAACAAACTGAAGGAAGTCAGGATAAAGAATCCAAGCGGCTTCAAAACAGAAGGGACGCCTACTCCTATTGATCACCACCGGCTCCGACAGACAGAGAAGCAACGGGTGATGATCAGAGCGGATCGCAGGGAGGTGTTTAACATTAGCATCCTCCCATCTCAATCTCCCACGGAGGTTAACAAACACCCGATCCAGTCTCTTGGCAACACAAGTACTCTCAGAAACGCCCCTACTCCATGTAAACCGGGTACCCGAAAAACCCATATCGATGAGCTGACAATGTTGGACCCAGTTAGCAAAAACATCCGAATCAGGAGACAAATACTGAGCACCACCCGAGCGCTCCTCCAGAGTGAGAATGCAGTTGAAGTCACCACCGACGAAGAGGGGTTCATGAATACCGCAAACCCCAGTCTCAAGCTCCTTCCAAAATTGGACTCTACCGGCGGGAGTGGGGGGCGCATAGACCACAAACAAATGCCACTAATCCAACCCGGAAGTGACACGGATGTGGATAAAGTGCTCATGCAAGGAGACCACATGGACACGGAGAGTCTCTTCCTTCCAAAGAAGCCAAATGCCTCCCGAAAAACCAATAGCTTCGACTCTAGTGTAATTATCGAAGTTCAAGCTATCACAAACCTTGCTCACGAGGTCCCCCGAGACATGGGTTTCCAAGAGGGCAAGAATATTAACCTTATTATGTAAGAGAAGATACTTACAAGCTCGAGCAAAACCCTTACTACCTGCGCCTTGCGCGTTCCAAATCATGCAATTCATGGGAAACTAGGATGAATGGGTCACCCGATCCCCAACCCCCGAGTGGGTACAATTATCCTCGACGATAGCATCGGTCATGTGATCTTTATCACCATGATAATGAGCTCCATCAATAACCGTAGTCGTTCCTTCATGCTGAGAAATGAGACCATGATTTTGTTGGGTAATCACACCCTCAACAAAACCCATATCAATAATTTGGGTATCTATACCCCCATTATAATCAAAATCAGCACTACTATTCAAAATGGGCCGGTCTGGTGGGAGAGTAATATTGGCAGCAGATTGGATCGGCCCACTCTCATGTTGCAAGCCTCCATTACAAACCACACCCTTAGGGAGAAAGACTGGCCCATTTGTTTTAATTTTCGGCCCACAACTCACATCTTCTCTCTGCTCATTCTCATCATCATTGGGCCGGGCCCGTTTCCCATTAAAATTGCCCAGCTTCAGTCCATTTTCCTCCTTCTCATTGTCCAGCCCATTAGCCTTCTCCTTCCCTTTTCCAATAACCTGCTTACCCTTATCTCCTCTGTCGTTATTATCATTATATCCAAACCTAAATACACCGCCTCTTTTCTCATGTGCCATAACCGAGCCGTTTTTGAAGGTTGACTCTGCAGCTTTAGAATTTTTTTCCCTATAGTAATTGGGTGGGTGTCCTTTCTTCTCTCCCTGACGTGCCTGATTTGTCTGCTTCCAAGAATTTCTGACATTTTTGGACTTATCTCCTCCACCACCCACCGGTTTTGTAGTAGCATTGGTAGCAGTCACCACCTCAACACTTCCCTCTTCTCTTTCCTCCCTGTCATCATCGAAAATAGCAAATCGATTCCGGTTTTGGCTATTGTTCACGACCTCTTTTGTCTTGGAAGCTCCTCCATTACCATTTTTGGAACGATAGGGTTTCTTGTAACCTGCCATCATCCACTCCCCCTATAACCGCTCTCTTTCACCTGAGAAGCTTCACCGCCGGCGGGTTTAGCAGATTGTCCCAGGTTCTCCTCCGCAACATTTTTCGCATTAGAAGGACCAGGAGTATCATGAGCACGAACAAGAGAAGGGCAGCGTTGGATAAGGTGACCTTGCCTCCCACATGAAACACAAATCTCTCCCAAACCTTCATACTCAACTTGGATGGTTTCTCCATTAACTTTGATAGCTCCGGGCAGAGGTCGATCCAAGTTCAGCTGCATGCAGATCCATGCGAACTTCCCACGTGTTGCTCGAAGCGTGTTATGATCAATCCGGATAGGCATTCCAATGCTCGTAGAAATCCGAAAGAGCACCTGCTCCTCATATAGAATAACCGGCAGGTTTGACAACCTAACCCAAGCGCAGATTGACGAAACAGACGCCTTCCTCGGGTTGAACTGAGTAGACCAAAGTTTGACCATGAGACATTGCCCGAATATTTTCCACGGTCCCCCGGAGAGTGCATCAAAGCAATCCATCTTGTCCTCGAAACGAACAATAGAGTAATCGTTAGTCAAGTCGACAATGACAAAACGTTTACTTGGTTTCCATATTTCTCTCAATTTCCGCTCAAGAACTTGAAAGGCAATAGGCTTACCGAGCAGTTTGATGACAATCGAGTTAGTCCAGTTTTTTGCTAGCTGCTGGATGACGGTGTCATCGATAGTCACTTCCGGCATACCCGCGTCGCCATATGGAAAGGAAATATGGATCTTGTCCTTCAGGAGACCTTCCGTTAGGCCTTCCGCTGGTGGCGGGGAAGCATCCTGCAGGAGCTTCTCCTTAAAAGAGTCACCCGCCTCCTTGTCGTCATCATGGGTGCAGGGCTCCAGGGACCCTTCTTCACCGTCCTCCATGTCACCCATCTGGTGAGTTGACTCCATAGCATCCTCCTCAATAATACCTTGGTGAGCTTCTCCATCACAGCTCACCTTTTCCAGCACCTCCAGCGTCCCAAACTTGATGCCCAGTGCTGGGGAATCCGTGGAAGCCTGCGTCGTCTCCATATCATCATTGTCGGGAGTCGGATCCCGTTGACCGTCGGGGGGAGCCGGTGGGGGCAACTCTCCAGTCACTTCGTTCATCGCCACGTCAGCCGTCGGGGAGGCCCCAGGGCCCATCCAAACCAAGTTGAAAAACACCACTCACCAGAGAAGAAATAGGAGCGCGTTCCGTCTTACTGTTTACCCCCCTGTTATATACAGTGCTCTGAAGTGTTCAAACATTATGTTGGGAGATAACTGTTTGTGCCTAAAAATACGACGAGTAAGAAACGCGTACGCGTAGGATGATCACGTCGACGTGACGGGAAGCAATGAAGACGTCGTCAACGCGACGAGACGCGGTGAAGATCTTGTTTTCCTTGTAGATTAAGTCGGCCGAGTGGATATTATCTTATTTCTTATTATATTGTTGTAATTGGTGATAGATATGAAAAAGAATATCTTTTTACCTTATTATTATGTCGTCATTAGATAAAAGGAAGAGATAAGATCTCGTTTCCAAAAAGATATCACTAGGGTTTGCCTATAAATAAAGGCTAACGCTTGCTTTGTAAGTCATCCAGCCACCATACGAGTAATACTAAGTTCAAGCTTCAAACCCTAAATTCTTATATCGTTCTTGAGTGTTGAGATTATACAATACTCTTTGATATTTCCCCTACAATTGCTTAGTTATCATCTCGTTGGTACTTTCTCTACAAACATTTTGCGCCCACCGTGGGGCTGGATCAAAAAGGTATTGTCTCTCCATACGAAAAGAACTTCTTTTTTGCAGGGAAAATCATGACTAGTCCGACGAACAGCCCGCGTAACAGCGAAAAGAGATCTGAAGAGGAAGACCTCGCGATGATTCCTCTCGTTCTAGTAGGGGAAGATACATAGAAAGATCTCGAGAATACTCCCGATACTCCAAAAAGCAACGCTCCCATAGAAAAACAGGGAACGAACGGCGAGGTAACTGCTGTGGCCTCCGTCAGAGTTCAATTCGATACCCTCCAGAAAGCATGGGCAGAGACCAAAAACGCCAGCGAGGAAAACACGTTAGGACTCACCAAAGAGAACGAGCGACTGCGTTCCGTGATAAACGAACTTAAGGCAGAAGCGGCGAGACCGCACACCTATGTTCGTAGTCAAAGCGTTGTTCGACGTCTAGACATGGACACCGTCGCTGAGGAAGAAGAGATTTACGAGTCCCAGGAACATCAAAGCATCGTCCCGTCGAGAGAGACGATTCCAAGAAAGAAAGTTGAAGAAGCCATGACACCGAGCGCTATCGCAACACTCATAGCACAACAAGTCGGCGCCTTGAGGAAGGAGATGATGCTGATGCCCGGAGCACCTAAGTCCATCGTCCCTGAGCATGAGTTCGGGTATCAAGAAAGTCCCTTTGTCGCCTCCATCTCCGCCCAGAAGATAGCCAAGAAATTCACCGTTGCGGATCTCCCCGTCTACGACGGATCCGACGACCTAGAAGAGCATATCCTACTCTACAAAGCCAAACTCTCCACGAGTCCAATTGAACCAGAACTGAGGGAAGCAATGATGTGCAAATTCTTTAGCTCGGCGTTGAAAGGTCCAGCCTTGACGTGGTTTATCCATTTTCCCAGGGGAAGTATCTCATCTTAAGCCGAACTCTCCAACATATTCCGCCTACAATTCGCCAGCAGTAAGATGTTCGCAAAGCAACCTTCAGACCTCCATAACATGCGCATGAACAAAGGCGAAACCATAAGAGCCTTCATGAAGCGTTTCAACGACGAGAAGATCACGATGTCAGATTGTAGCGAGTCTACTTTCACCGACGCGTTTAGACGTGCCCTTCCCAGGGATAGTGACCTGTACAAAGAGTTGACAAAGACTCATCCTGATTCATTCGTCTCGGCGAGAGAAAGAGCCATGGAAGCCATGCGTCTCGAAGAAGATCTCCTAAGGCATGCTGAAGAGAAGTCTCGATCTCCGCATAGACGAACCCCTCCGCGCAAAGACTCTCCTCAACAGAAAACTAGCGAACATTACGATAGGAGGAACAAGCCGTTCCAGAGAGAACCTCCCATGATGCACAATGTGAGTGAAATCAATAATGCTTACGCAGTCGAAAGAGGCATGCATATGAAAACTGACGCGTTGCGAGTCATGAAAGCGATGGAAAAGCTCCATGATGTAAAGTGGCCTAAGAAGCCAAATCCAGAAAAGAGATCAGTATCGGGAAGAGGTTATTGTGAGTTCCACAACGATTCAGGACATTCCACAGATGATTGCTATACCTTGAGAAAAGAAGTGCTACGTCTCCTAAAAAGAGGCGACCTACTAGATCTACTTTCCAAAGAAGGGAGAGACGTGTTCGAAGGAGCAAAGAAAGGGAAAAGATCTCCAACGCTGCCGCCTCCCCCATCGAATCGTTCAAGGACAATCAATACAATCTTCAGAGTCTCCCCCATAAGCGTCTACACCGCCTCCGCCGCCAAGAGGAACGTCAAGGCGTTGCACGGTGAAGGAAGTACTTTGCCTATCTATCACGTCAGAACTGTTAGAAAGGATTGTCCAATCACGTTCTAAGAACCCAACGGAAGCGTAGATCATCATGACGGGTTAGTTATTTCCCTCACCATTAGTAATTGCAAGGTTAAAAGGATCCTCATCGATAACGGAAGCTCGGCCAACATCATCACCTTATCCGCGATCAAAGAGCTCGGACTATCTAGCGACGACGTGGTGAAGAAATACATCCCCTTAGTAGGTTTCAGCGGCGAAGTTGCCGACATGCTGGGAGAGATCACCCTGACCACTCTGGCGGAAGGGGTCAATATGCAAACTAAGTTCGTGGTGATGGGAGCAGAGTCGCCCTATAACATGATCTTGGGAAGGTCGTGGTTGCACGATATGAAAGTCATACCCTCGACATACCATCAATCCCTGAAGTTTCCTTCTCCATGGGGAATCCAAGAGATCAAAGGTGAACCACATATATCAAGGGAATGCTACAGCATAGGAATGAAGAATACAACCAACACGTCCCTAGAGAAAAAGAGTAAGGCGTAGCAATTAAAAGACCATGGAGAACAAGTAAGATATGCTCAACGAAGACTCTATGAGGTAAAAGAAGAAATTGGCCGGGTAGGCGACGAGACATACATCCTGGAAATCAAGTCCTACGCCGTCCGAAAAGTAGAGAAAAGAAAAGCGTCTTCATGGTCTGAATCACCGAGTAACAAAAGATCGAAACGCCTAAGAACGCGGAAGAATCATGGAAAGCCTAAGGAAAAAGCTAGGGGTAGAAAAGTAACCCTCAACGCATCGAAGAAAGAATCGTCCAAGAAACGAGATGAGAGCGTCGACAAGCACGACGTGTCCCTACGGAAACATAAGCAAAATCTCTGAGTTCAAAAGTGGCGAAAGTTTATGGAAGAGAACCCTGTCCTAAGCTACATGTTCTTGAAACACCACCCATCGTAAAAACACCACCGAAAAAAGTTTGAAAGATTTTTATGCATCTTTTGATTCCCTTCTATTTCCCTTTGCATGAGTAGGATTAAGTTTTTAATAAGAACGTGTCGTTATCTTTAGGTCAAAGCGACAAGGGGTCGTGGCGACCAGGGGTAGGCGTCGATGTCAGTATTTGTTGTTGCATGATGCATCTTTTATTAATATACAAGTAGACCTTTTCTCTCCAACGTGTTAAGCATGCCGAGTTGTTTCATTTTTATGACTTGCTCTATGTCTATTAAGAGAATGTGCCTCTTGAGTACGGTGCACCAAATAAGAAGCAAGAAGGCCGCGGTGAAAATCCGCGCCGGGGGCGAATTTCGTTAGTCTACGCGTTCAAGGCTCCATCTACGCGTAGGCAACGTTAGCCGAACCGCCGACTCCGAGTCGACGCTTCCCATGATTGTTAACGGCGTGTGGCAATGATAATGGGGAATGAAGCAAGGTACCTCACGAAGTCGGCCGGATCCTCTGAGCAAACAAGGTTAAACCTATTTGACACGGTCATTCTCCAGGAACGCGTCTTCACGCCTTCCAGCCCCTCTGAGAGTCATGAATCCACAGGCATATCGCCAAACCGACAGGGAGGCGTCCACCGATATCGTAAGTCCAAACAATCAAGAAATCGGACGCTACACGATGAATAGGCCCGTCGATTAAAAGAGTTCGACGTCGACCTAACGCTAGCATGTGGCAAAGGATCCACCATAAGGTAAGGGGTAACGTCACAAGATGATGAAATCACACGCTGACCTACGTCCGCCACTCGCTTCGGGTTCGGAGGAAATGCTGGACCCAAGCTTCATATAAGCCGACAACATAACAAAAGCAGCCGCAATCACAGAAGTTCAAGTTAAAAAGAAATAAGTTCTACACGTACGTAGAGCAAGATACGCGTACCAAAGTATAACACCTAAAACGTCAAAACCAAAGAAAGAGCAAGCTCCCAAGACGTCTTTGACGCGAAGAATAACGCGCACGACGCAAAAAGTAAAATGTAGAATACGACAAGTAAAGCAAGCTCAAGGGTCTTTGGTAGCTCTAACCTAGTACACGGGGAGCCTAGGTCAAACCTACCAAAAGGGTAGGACCACACCCAAGAAACCAAAAGAATGCGAAGTACCAACGACGCGAGAACAAGAAATTTGACAGCAATAAAACGCTATCACCAAAGAAGCATAAAGAATTCAAGGAGTAGAAAAACAAAGTACATTAAAAAGGAAATCTCATCAATAAGAACAAAGATAATAATGTTCAAAAGAGAAAGCGTCCCAAATACTGACGACACGTACAAATGCCCTACGTAAAAAAATTAATACAAGGATTTAGACTCGCCCTCAGACGACCCAGAGCCGGACGCGCGACCATCGCCCGCCTCATCATCAGTCGCAGGCTCCTCCTCATCGACGCGTTCACCACCTTCAACATCCGCGACGTCGAGATCTGCGTCGAGACGCGAAGAAGAAGGACCTCCAACGACACCTTCGGGAAGTTTTGGAAAAGCCTCCTCGAACTCCCTACGTTCGCCCACCGGATCCCAGTCCTTATAATCGCCAACAACATACTCCTCCAGAACCTCCACTCTAGATAACCAGAACCAATAAACCTTCGCCTCGTCCAAGTCGGAGTCATGCTACGCCTTGTTTTTCTCTGCCTCCTTCCTCAAGGTGACAAGATTCTCCTCCAAATTCTTGACTTGCTTGGTAACCGTCTCATTAAGGGTAAGAACTTCAACGAACTTATCCTTCGCCGCCTTCTCCGCATCACGGATTTTCTATAACAAGCCATTGAGACGCGTAATCTCCGACTCTGCGTCTGACGCCCTTTTCTCCAACGCCTCCATCTGTTCTGGATACGTAGACAAGAGCGTCCAAACGCATAACGACGCTTGAATCCCCTAAAAGAAGGAGGAAGAAAAATAAGAAAGAAAGCTCACGAAAAGATCAAAGATAAAATAAAGGTTACAATCTTACCTGCCACTGAGCAACGAAAGCCTCTCACATAACGTCGGCAGGATCCATCGACGCGTAGTGGTCAAGGGACGACGAAGAACGAAGTCCCATCAAAGCCTTCATAAGTTCCCTTCCCGGAGCAAAGGCACGCGAGATCACGCCGGGGAAATCATCTACGGACAGGTATTTTTCCTCGGGAACTTCGACCACTTTCTCTTTGCCCTTCCTTGAATGCGTCGTCTTAGCCAGAGAAGGAGACGACGCAGATTCCAAGGTAGCCATAAGGTCGATGTCTAGGGGAGCGGTAGACGAGTATCCTTTTATGGCAAGTTGTCTCTTCCTCGACGTCACAAGATCAGTGGCAGATTCGTCACGAGCGCAAACGCGAGAAACTGAAGTTGCACCACCAACAAAGTACAAATAGTTAAAATATGAGTATAAAAAGAGGAGTCGAATTAAGCGAACAAGAAGAAGCCGGTTTACCAGATGGCATTGCAGGAGCACTACGATGACCCTCTCCATCATGCCTATGGAAAGTCCGATCGACTTCAGGGATCGCCAAAAGCGCGGCTACCGCCTTCTTCGACTTAGCCCTCGTCTTAAGAGCCTCCGCGTTGACTGAAAAGTACAAAGGGTTACGCGTAAGCAAAGCGTCAACGAATAAAAATATACTCCTTCAAAAAGGAAAAGTTAATAGATAAGGTAAGGAAACTCACTTTTAGGGTTCCATTCCTCGATGAGCCAAGAACATGCATCTCCGAGAGAAGATTTCTCCACAAAGTAAAATACCTCGGCCCAACCCCGATCGGCCGTGCGCTTCAGAGAATTGGCAAGATCTGCCGCGACGAAGTCCAAGCCACGTTTTTCAATGGCATCGTCGAGAGCACCCAGGATTCGCCAAGCCCCAGGGAGAAGTTGACCCATCGCCAAGCCTAGGGTGAGCATGAAAGCCTTGACCAAAGGCGAGAACGGGAACCGATGCCCCGCCAAAAAAGGATACTCGTAGACCGAGATCCATCCCGACCGGTGAGCATCTGCACAAACCCCTCTTGGAGGGATTTCGATCTTCACGTCCGGACCAAGTTCAGCGATGGATCTCAGATGGCTGACGTCGTGCACTTCAGAATAGTAACGACCCGACTCGCGGACCTTTCCTGGTTCATAAAGCACTGGAGTTGCCATTAGAAAAGAATAGATGAAAGGACGGCGCAATAGAGTGATCGAATGAGAAAAAATGAGGAGAGTGGAGAAATATTCGGAAGAAATGAAGTTAGAAGAAGTGTATGGAGAAAGGAAGGATCCCGCTCATTTGTAGGAAAGAAATCGCGAAGATTACGGGAAAGATACTCTTCCAACGACAACATCCCCCACTAGAGAAACTAGCCGTTGCAGGCGAACGTTGCCGGCACAATTGTCGAAACACTTGGCCTGATGCGTGGAAATGATTGAAGAGAAATGATGATCGAAGTTCTACGACGATATTAAAAATTCAAGTGACGTAATCATCAACGCATTCCTAGTTTAATGAAGACGTATTCCTTGAAGAAAGAAGGCGTCTCCCAGCTCTACTAGACGTTAAGCCCTGTAAGACGCCTTAGGGGTATTGTTTGTGCCTAAAAATACGACGAGTAAGGAACGCGTAGGATGATCACGTCGATGTGACGGGAAGCAATGAAGACGTCGTCAACGCGACGAGACGCGGCGAAGATATCGTTTTCCTTGTAGATTAAGTCGGACGAGTGGATATTATCTTATTTCTTATTATATTGTTGTAATTGGTGAAAGATACGAAAAAGAATATCTTTTTACCTTATTATTATGTCGTCATTCGATAAAAGGAATAGATAAGATCTCGTTTCCAAAAAGATAACCTATAAATAAAGGTTAATGTTTGCTTTGTAAGTCATTCAACCACCATACGAGTAATACTAAGTTCAAGCTTCAAACCCTAAATTCTTATATGGTCATATATCGTTCTTGAGTGTTGAGATTATACCATACTCTTTGATCTTTGCCCTATAATTGCTTAGTTATCATCTCGTTAGTAATTACGCTACAAACAATAACTATCGTACAAAGCTGAAGTGACAAGACCCATGTCTCTACTAGGGTGATGGGCACATGCGGGTATTGTGCACAGGACTATGCTATGACTGGTCAACTTACCTTCAAATCAGATATATACAGCTTCGGGGTTGTGTTGTTGGAGATTTTAATGGGAAGAAAGGCAATTGATTATAGAAGAGATCACAAGGAGCATAATCCGGTTGCTTGGGTAAGATGACACATTCTTTACACGTAATCTTCATGCTAGATTTTTTATAGCATTGAAACTAAATTGTGCTATGGTATACAAAGCTTTTGCATCCAGTTAATCTGTAAATTTCTGCTTTATGTCATCAATTTAGTGCTTTCTCATAAACTCTTATTATTTTCTAAAGCTTTTAAATCAAACTTAAAAACGGTTTTTCATCTTTCACGTCTATATCTAATTTAGGCCTTTTGGTTGATTGCATATTTGAGGTGTTGATACCTTAGGCTTGGTTCACATGGGTGTTTAGTGGTGTAAAGGTTAGATAAGTTTCAACTAGTTAGACTTGTAAGTTCAATTATTAGGCCGGTTGAACAGGTTCCTTGAGTGTTGTCCAATTTGATACGACTGAAAATCGATATTTAGCAGTTGGGGATGACTTCTCAATCAAGAAAAATAAATCAATACCTAATATGTGTGGTTCATCTATTTTTTATGCACTCGAAGTTTCAATTAGAGGATTGATTATTCATTTTTCCATAACGTGGGTTGATTACCTTGCCAAATGACATCCCTGCGCAAGAGAATATAGCATGAGTTGATTCAGCCTGATTGAATCATTTTTTTGTTTAAGGAATGAATAGATCCAACTTAGGTGTTTATTGTGAATTAGTGTCAGTTTGTGAGCTCTGATTTGATCATTTTATAAGCGGATTTGGAAAAGGCTTTTGTGTTTCTGGCATCAAGCGACTGATCTGTTATGGATTTTTTTAGATTTACTGTTTTGTTCCAATTTTAGCGTTGGGTCAATCTGAAAATCATTTTAAAGGAGATTTTTCAGTTAATCGATGATTGACATACACTATTAGAAATTCAATAGCAAGATTTCGTGTTCTGTTGTGCATGATTTATGAACCTTGTGTTGATCAGATCCCGATAAACAGTTGTGTAAATTCACGTTGTTCAGTCTTTTCTGTATTTTCTTGTTTCAGATTAATTCATACATTGTAACTTCTAAAAGTTTAGAGCCTGCACTAATTATGCTATGTTGCACTTGTTCTGTTTAATTGTCGTCTCTAAGATTCAGTTTGATTCCATTGCATCCTTGGAGATTTAGTTTATTGTGTCTACGGTTTGCTTATTTGAACTGCGGTGTTGGGAGTTTTTTTACTGGTGTCTGATAGTAGTTTTCCCTTCAATTCCCTTGTTTGCTGAAAGTGTTGATGAAACTAAGATATATGAACTTGAGATGGATGCAGCTAGAGTTCAACAGTTTAAATATGTTATTGGCCAGTCCACTGGTTTGAGTTCTTTACTAGTAAGTCTATGATGAATCAGAGTTGTAGGCATTCAAGTTCAGACTTCTAGGCGTTCAAGTTCAGACTTCAAGGCAACATGATTAATATTAATTCTGATTCCAAGTCTTTTGTGGAATTATGTATGGAGGTGATGGATTCATCAATGAAATCCTGAATGGTTTCCTTTTGTCTAGGGTTAAGGCGCCTTATATGAATAAACCAATGAACCTTTATGTATAAACCCTTGAACCTATATAGTCAAGTCACTGAACCTGCATAAATAAATATTTGAACTTTAGTGTTTTTTGTTCGTTTGTACCTCTAGCTATTTTTGTTTTTTGTTATTGGAAAGTAGATGCTTGATAGAAGCATGACTTTCTGGATTGTTAGCTTACTCATTCAGTTTTTTTTAACTGCCCTTAGTACTCATCAGTCATCGGTGAATGAAATATGTTGAACAGTAAACACGAGAGATGCGGAATGCTCCAAAATCTTTCCTAAGTTGAGAGATTATTTCATTTTGTTCGCAGGTTTGGACTGACATTTTCAAAAATAGTTGTCTTTAAGAGTCAGTTTACAAGAAGCCTCAACTTGCAGCTTATGTTACTGTGTATTGTGTTTGAAACTCTTTTATATTATCTAATGGTTGGTATATATAGATATAAATTAGAGAGTGGAAGCTCAAAAGGTTGAGTTACTAGTGTGGTTCATATCTAGTGTACTTCATGAGATTCATGATTTTGTAAACAAAGGTACCTTAGGTTCATGGTAATATGGTTGTAGGTTCAAGGTACATGTATACAGGGAGTAGAAGTGGCAATCATTCCGAGACTCAGGATGATGAGCCTCGGGATGATGCGACTCAGGATGATGTGCCTCAGGATGATGCGCCTCAATCTACTTAGTACACTTAGGATTAGACGCTTTACTTATGTTTTTGTCTGATGGGTTGTTTGTTGGATAGACTATGTTTTAGTATATATTGGTTTGATCTGGATTGACGTTTTATTTATGTATGATTGTTTGGTAGTGTGATGTTCGTAGTTTTGATGTTTTGCTTGTTTGAATGTCGAAAATGAATAAGGTATCGACTACGAAAACGATTACAAAAACAACTACAACTATAAACGATTACAACAATGATTTCACTTACGGCTACGATGACGAGTTCACTAACGATTACATAAACGAATTCACTAACGATTGCAACAACGACTTCACTAACGATTACAATGACGTCTTCACTAACGATTACATAAACGACTTCACTAACGATTGCAACAACGACTTCACTAACAATTACAACAACGATTTCACTAACGATTACAACAACAATTACATAAACGACTTCCCTAATGATTACCTAAACGACTTCCCTAACGATTACAACAACGATTACGTAACGAACTTGATTGCTTATCGTTGAGCTGTCAAATACATGGTTCATAAACAATCAGCCTCGCCTTTAGGTTGGCCTTTTCTTCCTCCAATGTTCGGATCTTCGTGAGTAGGTCTCTAATAGCAACTAAGGAGTACGTAGGTTGTGGTGGATTGGTCCACTCGTGGAAGTCACAATCCCAACCACCAGTACCAACGCATGTCCGGAACCTTCGACCGAGGTTTCTTCTTCCTTAAGAAACACCCATTACCGTTGGCCGAGGAAAATTGTAATAACGAAGTTGATTGCTTGTTATTGAGTTGCCGTGCCGCATTATCGAGTGTTGAGAGATGGTGGGAAATGGTGAGATTGGTGAGTGTGGGTAGGAGAGACCTCCTTTTAGCGTTTACGCATAGTTTCAAGCCTCGTTTTGTGTGAGTGAGACCTTATTCTGACTTTATATGCCTAATAAGACTAAGGTGTATAATATTTTCACACATAATCAACATCGATGTTGTTGACCATACATATTACGACAAGTTAGAGAGTTACGCATAGTTTGGCTTTGATAAGGCCTTAATTTTGAACCAATTGGTTACACATTATAATGTACGCCTAAATGTTGTGTACTAATATTTGTACATGCATAACTAAGGCGTACAAGAAGTTACCGTTTCAAAACTAACGGTAAATTCTTGTGCGCCTAACTAAGGCGTACAAGGGAGGAAATTAGGCGTACAGGAAGTTACCGTTAATTTTGAAACGGTAACTTCTTGTATGCCTTAGTTATGAGTACGTGAAATTCTCCTCCTATAAAAGCAACGAGATTAAGTTCATTTCTTCATCCATCTCAACTAATTAATTATTCTCAACTGCACAAAGTAGAGCAAAAATTGATTTGTCGCGATATATTATTCGGTAAATTTTCAAAATTTCACATCTTCTTTTGTTTATTCTTATATATGCATTTCATGTTTATAAATGAAGTTTTCTTACTTGATTGAAAGAACATAACGGAGAATATAGCATCTTCATCATCATCTGAGCCTGCACCTGTGAGACTGGCCCTATGACAATGTGTACTAGTACTAGAAGGTATCGCTTAATGCGACATGTGTACACTGGCGATGAAGAAGACATTCCTTCCCAATACGGACGAAGGTATTATGCCTGCAATTGTTTCATGGGGTTCACGTTTATTGATCCAGACTATACGCCTCAGACTTTATGTGTTATCAAGAAATTATTGAGGAACAAAAAGAGGAATGACATTAAAGTGAGGATCCTCGTGGAGGATGATGTGCATGATGAAGGATGATTTGGCAGAATGGCTTGGACAATTATGATGTCGAAGATTCCTAATAAAGTACTTTAAGTGTTATTTATGATTATATAGTTTCATTATGTACTTCATTGTCGTTTGTTTGTCTATGTATGATTGAATCACTTTTTTAAGAAATTTCAATGCATTCTAAGTTACAAAGCACAATATCTTCTAAGTATTACTTTCGAAGATTTGAAATGCATTCAAAGTTACAAAGTAAAAAAACGTCTTGTAGTTATTACATGTGAATCTCACTTAGTCAGATATGTCAATGGGTTCGGTCCCTCCGGTATACATGAATGGATCTAGTGCCCGACCATTTCTAATGCGGTACTCTCGATACATCCTCAAAGTGTCCGCAAATGTTGCTTCCCACCATTGAATGTTGGGATCTGTCTGTTCTTTCCACAAATCGGGAGTATGCGGTAGTGGCGAACCAACCATCAACTTTACCGGTATGAAGTGGTCACGGTTGCCTACGCGTGCCATGCCGAAAATCTGTCATGGAGGATCAATGTTTTCTGTTCTACACCTTAGCGGTAAGCAAAAGGTCAGAGCATCCCAACACAATAACACGAGGCCAACTTGGTATAGGGTGGCAAACACTAAGCCCATCATTGAGAGGTGCAATCAATTTATTTCTGTACAAGGGCTTCTGCAATGGTTAACTTGAAGAATAAGATCCTCCCAAGTTCCTGCACGAAGACGGAGGCGCATCGGCTTGTACAATTCTACGTTCTCAAGCAGCTCTGTTACTAGCTCACACCAAATGTTTCCATGTTCTTGTTCTTGTCTTCCCTGAAGTAAGGCCATCGACCTATAACTATAATGCTCGTCAGAACGTACCTGTCTAACAACTGTGATGTACGGAAACAAGAAATCATCCAAATTGTTGATGCCAAAGTTGACCCCCCTATGAATGAGAGGAAAACTAGGTTCTTCAGAGCACTGATAGAAGTCGGTATAGTTGGATCCTACAGGTTGTGATTCATCGGGTAGGGGTTGAGAATGCAACTCCTCGGCCTCAATGACCACATGAAGTGATGTAGTTGTTGGCTTTATAGGACGACTTGACCGTTTTGCTCCTGTATTGTTTGCCTTCTTCTTCCCATTTGATTTTTGCTTTGCCTCCTCCTTCTCATACTGCTCCACCTCTTCCTTTTTGTGCTAAAACTAACTCTTATCTCTCTCATCCTCCTTGTCATTTTCACTCGCATCCTCCTTGTCCTTGTTCTTTGCACCCTTTCGCCTGCCTTTTCTTTTCACATTTGTCGGTTCCATCAAGGTAGTTTGTTCAAGATGCTCCAAGTCCTGATACAACTCATCTAGCTGGTATGTCGTGCTTTTCTTCAGGGTCCCAAGTTCCAACTTGGTGAACATTTCATGGAGTCGCAACTCTATAATGTTCATTCGAACCTTCGGATTTGGGCCATCTTCTGTTACAAGAGTGTCTTCCCAATAAAAATCCCTTTAGAACGGGTGAATGTTATCCTCAATCAGGGGTGTGTTTGCAATGATGGCATGTGCAATTATATGGACGCACGACAACCCAAAGCAGTTATTCACCAAATGGACGGTGCATTCTTCCGGGAAATCTCCCTTCATTAAACGCGCATAAGAGGCCAACAAATGATCAAAACACATGTTTGACACTTTGTAGAAGAGTCGGGAAAAAATTTCCCGTACAAGCGGATGCATCGTTGGATCATCAAAATCAATTGGTCGTTTGGAGAGTGTCATGTTTAAGCTCGCCCAAATCGAATCAATTTGAAGTTGGATGGAATGATGGATCCGTACGATCACTCTGTTGAAGCCCCTCTGCAAGAAGCAATAATATCTTTCAAAACCTTGTGCATCCCTTCTACTCTAAACAAACAATTGAGTTGGTAAGTTAAGAAAGTAAACTGTCATTTTATAATCGTCTTACCTAAAAAATCAAAATATTTACATGTTTGAATTCCTCGTAAAGAAATGAAGTTTATGATCTGTTCAAGCCCTTACTATTCTTTTCTTGTGAGGATTAAGATATGTTTTCTCCACATATCCCACAAGGACGCTCTTCTAAGATGTCCTCAATGTTGCGAGCCTCTACTCATACCTCTATTCAGTAGCTAAGCAAAATAGTGCCCAACATTGTCCTGCAAAGGCTTCCACTTTTTTGTCTCTTTAGGATGGTCAAAGCATGTGCCTCAGTGTTGTGTTTGATATGCACCCAACATAAGAGATGTTGAACTTCACTCCTTTGATCCCGCTTATCAGTGCGTCATCACATTTTGTCATTATAGCCGTTGGCATCACTCCCAAATCTATGAATAATGACTTCAAATTTCTCATTATCCATGTGTAATGGTAAATCCTTTTCGCTTTAGTGAATGCATAAGCGATGTTGAACATCTTGTGTGTACTAGAGAATCCAACAATCTCTACGAGCGACATTTCATATCTATTGAAACATTAACATATATATCACTACACAATATAGTATAGTTTATTTGTACTAATTATCGACCTATTGTATATAGATTTATTTATATTTCTTGTATGTCTCATCGATAATTACAACGTACGGGAACTTCTTCAGCAAAGACAATGAATCTTGGTTAACAAAGAATAAGATTACAACCTTGCCGGTTGTCGTGTCTCTGTTTGGATGAACTACGTAGTCGTGGTCAAGAAAAAACTTAAGGAACCACTGTGTCACGTTTAGCTCTCTACGATCTTCGGAATTCACCTTCTGCAAGAAGTTTGCAACTTGTCTCCTTGAAGTAAAATTACCAGGGTACTTTTCCCTCAATTTAAAGATAATTTCTTTTGGCGTCTTGCGCCCAATTCCATCTCCCCACCACCTAGCACAAAGATTTTGATCCTCCCTCATTCGACCCATGAATGCATTCCCATGAAAACTAGCAAGTAGCACATGGTTATGCCGACTTTCTACCACACCTAAAATCCATTTTCTCCTGTAATCATGTGAATGTTTTTCTTTCGCACTGCCAGTAGCTCAAATCTGCACTCACATTTCTTCGATTTCGACTTTCTAATCTTAGGAACAAGCAACTCTGGATTCTCTTTGTTCACCTTTGGCCTTCCAGATCTTGGTTTTCCAAACTTATCGCACACAATACTAATTTGGTACGGACTTGAATTACGCGTTACCAAAGCTATCACTAACTCCATTTCTCTATCTCTCGCCCATTCGTACAATTCTTCCCTAGTATCCCACATTTCTTTGGTTTTAAAGTACTCTGAATAGTCTTTCCGGTATAATTGTAGAGCGATAAAGGCAACAATTACACTACTATCAAAATAATCAATACGAAACATTAAAAACTAATTAGGCTAGCATATGAAACTAATTATAACACAAGATTTATCACTAACCGCTCAATGTTTTAGCATAAATATAGCATATCTACCACTCAAAATAACCATTTGAAACTAATTAGGCTAGCATATGAAACTAATCATAACATATTTAACACTAACCATAAATTCACCACTCAGATCCTAGTCGCCCAACTCTTCGTCTTCTAAGAAACAAGACATCCATTCATTGTCGTTTAGGTCGTGTTCTTCATCACTATCTTCACAACTTTGATACAAGGCTAACATACGAGACTTTTGAATACAACGAGATATTTTGAATGAATTTGTTGGAAACGAAGAGGTTTTGAATGAATTTTTTGGAAATGAAGATATTATGGTTGTATATAGACACATTTTTGGCCGTTGTACTTCCACAACGGTAATAATCCAATAGATGGATCCGAAAATCCGTACGCATAAGTAAGGCGTACAGACTAAAACCCTAAAACCTTGTACGTCTAAACAATATGTACGATTATACATATAACGACTACTTTTTTCGAATCATACTACTTTGTACGCATAAGATACGCGTAGAGATCTAATATGTACGTATAAGATAAGTGCACTAATCTTTCACATTTCAAAAATTCAAAGGCTACTTCATTGATTTGTACGTTGTTGTTATGCGTATGGATTTTGAATCTGTACACATTAGTTAGGCGCATAAGCATGTAACATATTCTGCAAATTAAACAAATATTTTCAAAAGTAGCCAAACTACCCTCGTGCGCATAACATTGACGTACAACTTTGGGCACATATCTTGTGCGCACAGATTAGCGTGCATATAGTCACTAAAACACGTGCATATAGCCATTGCCAAATAAAAAAAGGTCAATAGTTAGTTCATACCTTGGTAAAGACTACAGTCTAGAAATCATCTTTCTCTTTCCTTGATCCTTCATTCTGTGCAAAACATTTTTCGGCTTCATCTTTTAGCTTCTCAAATGATGTATTCTTACTCACCACTTTGTCCTGTTAAGATCTAATGGAGTTAGCTAAGTGTAGAGAAAGATTTTTTGTCTGACTGAATATAATAATTTATGCTCTTTGCCCATTTAAAACAAACACAACCTAGATACAATGTTCTTTTACTCATAAGTGAAACCAAATAACAATCACAATCACAATCATTGGGACTCTTGATTCGTGATTTGAATCACTTCAGCTGCAAATTTAATCTATTTCATCCTCCATATCTACTAAAAGATTAAGGGCCAGTTCGACAAAGCTTAATCATTTTAGGGATGAAGTTGATGAAAGTTGAAGTTGAAGCTGATGGAAGTTGATGGAAGCTGACTCAGCTAGAAGTTGAATTTGATTTAGGGGTTAAAATTGATAAATGACGAGTTCAATAAGTACGAAATTATCTGAGGTGAAGTTAGTTGAATGTGAAGTGAAATTTCCAAAAAAGGTATGGAAATAATTTTGTAAATGAATTTTAGATTAAAGTGTTTATGTGTTATATTTTTGTTTTGTTTGTATGAAATTTAGTTATTTAGTTTTATAATCAAAGTATATATTTAAAATATTTTATTAAATTTAATAATTTATATATATTATTATCTAAATTATAAATAAAATAAATTTATTTATTAAATTCAATAAACATTTTGCTTGTTATCACGATTGTCCGTCTTCGTATATTACATAACATACACCGCGATAATCGAAAGGTTTTGAACAATGTGTGTGGTTTTTTTTTGACACTCAAGTATCTTTTTCTTCAAGTTCTCAAATGTTGCAGCACTGTTTTTGAGAATATGTATCCATTGCTTTATCATTCACAATCTGCCTGTTCCTTAAGGATTGAAATCACATACAGAAGAAAGTGGTTTGTTTTTCTCTTCATGTCATTGGACTTGTCTCATAAAAATGTTCTCCTTCACTTCCATTCTTTGAATTAGTTGTTGTTCCTTCGAAGAAAAGGTTGCATACTTACCTGGTTCTTCACTCTTTGTTGAGCTAACATTTTCTGAATTAGTTTTTCTTCACTAAGAGAAGGCTACATACTTACAGGGTGAAATAGTTCATGAGATGTAGTATATTGTTGTTTAGTTGTAAAGCAATTCTAGTTAGGTTAACGAAAGAAGGATCAACAACGAGGAGTAACAGACACTCAGTGAATGACCAAGAAAGAAGGATCAAACTGCACTCAAGTGTTGCATTGTTTAAGCAATAGTACATATTTTTCGGTAGATAACAAGAAATAACAGACAATGCAAGCAAAACACACACAAGCAATTACTTCTAAGACAATAACATTGATCAACCAATCGCCACCTCTGAATATAACTACAATATAGTCTGTTATTTTCAGACCGAAAAACTTCAGTATCCTATCGAATACATCTTCTTCTTCCTCGACAATGCAAGTTTTAATAGTATACACCAGTAGCATTGCATCCACTCTAATCAAACTGTAAGATCAAGAACAAAAGGAAAATGAAGAGGAACGATATTGGAGAGGAAGTTTCTATTCCTTTCTGATTTTGTGTGTGTTGTCTGCTGCCTTTACAAGAGATGAAGAGATGAATATATATGGCCACTTTCTAACCCTAGAAGGACAAAAGGTAAAAGGATTATAAAGATTACAGTTGTAAACCACTAATATCTACAAAATACTCTAATACTCTCCCTCAAGTTGGAGCGTGAAGATCACGAATGCCCAACTTACGAAGAAGAAACGTAAACTGATGTTTGCCCAAAGCCTTGGTGAAGATGTCAGCTAATTGTTCAGAAGTGCAAACATAAGAAGTGAGAATATATCCGTTGAGAAGAAGATCACGAATAAAATGACAATTAACTTATATATGTTTAGTCCGCTCATGAAAGACAGGATTCGCAACAATATGGAGTGCAGCTTGATTGTCGCAGAAAAGGCGCATAGGATAGGAGTGAAAGACGCCGAGAGAACGAAGCAGAGACTGAAGCCAAAGAAGCTCGCAACATGCAACAACCATAGATCGATATTCTGCCTCTGCAGAAGATCGGGAAAGAGTCGGTTGTTTCTTTGTCTTCCAAGAGATAGGAGACAAACCCAAAGTAACGAAGTAACCAGATAGAGAACGACGTGTCAGTGGGCACGCAACATAGTCTGAATCACAATGAGCGAGACATGACAATCCCCTGACCTGGATGACCCTTCAAGTAATGAAGAACACGTAACACAACGTGCCAGTGAGCTTCCTTGGGCTTTTGCATAAACTGAGATAGAATATGAACTGAATAACAGATAACAGGACCGGTAATAGTCAAATAGATGAGACGCCCAACAAGACGTCGATAACGCTCTGGGTCATTATACTCAGGACCAATGGCTTTAGCAAGATCATGATGTTGAGGCATCGGAAAAGAAGCTGGTTTGGAAGCCAAAAGACCGGCTTCAGAAAAAATCTCCAAGGCATACTTCCATTGAGAAATGAACAAACCAGAAGAACCATGAGCAATTTCGAGACCAAGAAAGAACTTCAAAGGACCAAGATCTTTCATATGAAAGCATCGATGTAAATAAGCCTTGAACCGAGCAATAGTAGACGAACAATCACCAGCAATGACAAGATCGTCTACATAAATAAGAACATGAACAGTGACATGATCCCGAAGGAGCGAAAATAGTGAATAATCTGCCTTGGACTGAGTAAACCCAAAGACAATGAGAGAAGCAACCAGTTTAGCAAACCAGTTGCGAGGTGCTTGGCAGAGACCATACAAGGATTTTCGAAGACGACAAAACATTCCTTCAGGAGCTATAAAACCTTGAGGTGGTTGCATATAGACCTCTTCATGAAGGTACCCATGAAGAAAAGCTTCCAACTCTTGATAGCAGCTAAAGCAAGAAAGGTCCTAACAGAGGACATCTTAGCTACTGGAGCAAACGTCTCATGGAAATCAACACCCTCAACTTGTCTGTTTCCGAGTACAACTAAACGTGCCTTATACCGCTCAACATAACCGTCAGAGTTGTACTTGATTCGATAAACCCATTTACTACCAATGGGTCGCTTACCGGGAGGCAAAGCACTTAGTTCCCATGTGTTGTTGTTCTTGAGAGCTGACAACTCAAGATTCATGGCCTCACACCACTTTGGGTGACGAACAGCATCACAAAAATGGACTGGTTCAAACTCAGCGGTCACACCAGCTAAGAAATGAACATGGGAGGCAGAAAAATTTCTGTAAGTAACATAATCAGTAATCGAGTAAGGGATACCTGAGGATGATGAAGAAGCAGGTGAGTGAGAGAGAGGGGGGCGGAGAACAGAGTTATAGAAAAAGTCCTTCAGGTTGACTGAAGGTTGCCTATCTCGAGTACTACGGCATGCAACAGGCTCAGACGATGTCGGAGTTGTCGGAGCTACAGTGTCAGCAACTTGAGGTATCCCAGGCAAAACAGAAGATGAAGGAGACAGACTCCCCCTGTTGGGCACATCAGATGGCGGACCAAGAGAAGAAGTAGAAGAAGAAAGAGAATCCTCCAAAGGCAAATCAGGAATAGCCGAAGAATAAGGTTGATCCGAACAAAGTTGATCTGATGACTCAGCGGAAGAAATGGGATCTATGGCGTAGGGAAATTGATCTTCATATATACCACATCTCTTGAGTAAAAATAGTTGTGAGAATCAAGATCATAAAGCTTCCATGCTTTCTTCCCGAAGGGGTATCCAATGAAAAGACAACGACGACTACGAGAGCTGAACTTATCTTTGTTTCTAGGAACAAGAGATGCATAACACAAACAACCAAACATCTTGATTTGGTTGTAATCAGGAGTTCGCCCAAGAAGCGCCTCATAAGGAGTTTTCCCTCCAATCACCATAGATGGTGTGCGGTTGATCAAATAGACTGCATCTAATACACATTCACCCCAAAATTGGATCGGTAAGGAGGCTTGAAATCGAAGTGCTCTAGCAACATTGAGAATATGACGATGTTTACGCTCAACCCTGCCATTCTGTTGAGGTGTGCCAACACAGGATGTCTCAAAAATAATACCTGATGTGTCGAAGAAACTTCGTAAAGGAAGAAACTCGGTGCCATTGTCACTCCTAACACGTTTGACTTGCTTGGAAAACTGAGTATGAGCAAAGGAGCAGAAATTTTGCATTAGGCGTGACACCTCAGTTTTGGAAATCATCAAATAAACCCAAACTGAACGAGAACAATCGTCCACAATAGTAAGAAAATAGCAAGCTCCGCATGAAGAAGGAACACTGTAAGGGCCCCAAACATCACAATGAAGTAACTCAAAAACATCATTAGCTTCGTTATAACTAGGAGAGAAAGAGTCTCGAGTTTGTTTAGATTTAGAACAAACCAAACAATTTTCAACAGACAGGTTTGGCTGAATAGAGTCAGTACATGACAACAAACTAATAACCCTATACGACGGGTGACCTAATCTTTGATGCCATAGACGAGCCATAGATGAAATTGCAGCATTGCAAGACTGACGGGATGTGCAAGAAGGAAACAACCAGAAAAATCCACCCCTCTCTTCACCCGCTCCAATCACCATCCTGGAATTGCAATCCTGAATAACACAAAACTTGGCAGTCAAAACATGCTCAAAGAATCGCTCAACACAACAGTTCCGACTTGAAACGTTGTAGCAACTGTTGCATCAGGAAGAATGATTGAGGAGGGTGAAACCTCGTGAAGATCAGAAAACAAAGATTGATTTCCTGTCATATGATACGAGGCCCCTGTATCAAGAATCCACTGAAACTGATTCTTACCCATTTGTTTATCAGATGATGGAGATTTTGAGTGAGCTGCTTGCCACATCTGAACAAAGGACTGCCACTGATCTTTTGAGAGTGCAAGAACTAAAGATGCCCGATCTTGTTGATTTGGAACATGACCAACTGAGCCAGAAGCAACCTGAAATGATGATTGTGCAGCATTGGCAACTCCAACAGAACCTCTACCACGTCCAGCCGAAGGAGTTCCTTGACCTCGCCCTTGACCCCCTTGTTCCTGCTTGTGACGAGTAAAAGCAAAGTCGTCGGGGAAACCGACTAGGCGATAACAAGAAGCAATTTCGTGCCCCTTTTTGCCACAATGAGAGAAAATCTTGACGGTTCGTTGACGCTGACCTGAGGACATCGAAGAATACCCTTGCGATCTACTTTGTGCAGCAAAAGCAACTCCATCGGTTCTTGCATCTTTTTCTTTAGTCAAAATGTGATGACTTTCTTCTTGAATGACCAGGGCATACACCCGATTGAGAGAGGGGAGAGGGTCTTGAGCAATAATAGTAGAGCGAACAGTACCGAAAAGATCACAATTCAAACCCATAAGAAATTGATGGACGCGTTCTTCATCGCGTTCTGTTTGAATGTCATCAGCCCCGCAGGAACAAGAATGGGGCTTCAAATGATTCTGAAGTTCATCCCACAACAACTTCAAACGACCAAAGTAAGCAGCCACGGTCATACCTTCTTGTTGACAGTGAACGATTTCCGTTCTCAACTGATAAATCCGAGGGGCATTTCCAACAGAAAAGCGTTGTTGCAAATCATCCCACAACTCTTTAACTGTGTCAGAATATGTGATAGTCGATCTCAAAGAGGGCTCGATCGACTGTAAAATCCACCCGACAAGCATCGAATCTTCTATCTCCTCTGAAGTTTCAGATGGTTTCTTGATGGTTCCTTCTAGAAATTTGAGTTTTCTCTTTGCCCGAGAAGCATTCCTCAAGCCTTTCTACCATTCTAAGAAATTATCCCCCTTCAAAATCACTGGGCTTATGCTCATACTGGGATGATCAGAAGGGTGTAGATAAAAAGGAGATGAAGGGTCCAAAGCCCCTTTCTTCGTTGCATTTGCATCGGGCGACATGGATTCGTCTGAAGGAGAGAAAATCACAACAGATGGTTCACCCTTGAAAAGAAAAGTCTAAGGTTATGTATGGACTTGCTCTGATACCATAATCAAACTGTAAGATCAAGAACAAAAGGAAAATGACGATGAACGATATTGGAGAGGAAGTTTCTATTCCTTTCTGATTTTGTGTGTGTTGTCTGCTGCCTTTACAAGAGATGAATATATATATGGCCACTTTCTAACCCTAGAAGGACAAAAGTTAAAAGGATTATAAAGATTACAGCTGTAAACCACTAATATCTACAAAATACTCAAATACACTCCATCCCTAGCAAGCCCTAAGGATTTAACAATCTCTTGGTTTGTATACTCAGATCAAACAGAGTTATTGAACAAGCCTACAATGTAAATGATGTTTAGCTGTAAACATCAGTTCATGAACAACAAATATGTATGAACTGATAAATATGCAAGAAACCACCTTGTGTGTCAATCACATTGAGAACTTGTCCATTTCTAAGAGTCATACTGTGACACTCGGTTGTTCTTGTCACACCTTCAGTTCTTCTTTTAGATTTGAAAACTTTGGATCCCAAAATGGAATTAGCTGGTGCGCTTTTACCATACCTGTTGAAACAAAATTGAGCCAATCAATACATCCAGACACACATAAGCAAGCATCGCAAACAACGTGAATGTATTTGTGGTAGAAAAAATCCGCTCCACAATAATAATTTAGGACGATGATTGATCTCGAATAATAACGATAAAAATGAAATAAAGAGACGAGATATGTTGACCCAGTTCGCCATTAATGGCTACATCTGGAGGCTACCAAGCCAGGATTAGTGTTTTATGAGATGTTTGAATGAACTGAAATACAATCGACGGCCTCCTCAATTAGGGTTAGATATGCTCTATTTAAGGAGAAGAATTGACCCCCTCCCCAAACAATATCTCTCATAAAAGATATATTAAATAAATATGATGATATTTTTTGCCTCCTCAATTGCCCCTCGGATCTCGTAAGTCCGGTATGGGTTGCGTGATCCGATCTGAGATGCTACAAACTCGTTCTGCTTTCTTTCGTAAAGCAGATGACCTTTCTCTTCATTCTTCAACCTATCGACTTAATTTGCGACTTCGTTGAGTCGACGACAACATGGTGTCGGTTTAGGTGCGATCTCGTGGGACCGACTTATTAAGCGACTTCGTGGAGTCGACGACAACGTGGTGTCGGTTTAGTTGCGATCTCATGGGACCGACTTATTAAGCGACTTCATGGAGTCGACGACAACGTGGTGTCGGTTTAGTTGCGATCTCATGCGACCGACTTATTAAGCGACTTCGTGGAGTCGACGACAAGGTGGTGTCGGTTTAGTTGCGATCTTGTGGGACCGACTTAATTAGCGACTTCGTGGAGTCGACGACAACGTGGTGTCGGTTTAGTTGCGATCTCATGAGACCGACTTAATTAGCGACTTCGTGGAGTCGACGACAACGTGGTGTCGGTTTAGTTGTGATCTCGTGGGACCGACTTAATTAGCGACTTTGTGGAGTCGACGAAAACGTGGTGTCAGTTTAGTTGCGACCTCGTGGGGTCGACATGGTTAGCGACTTCGAGGAGTCGACGACAACGTGGTGTCGGTTTAGGTGTGACCTCGTAGGGTCGACTTGGTTGGCGACTTCGTCGAGTCGACGACAACGTGGTGTCGGTTTAGGTGCGACCTCGTGGGGTCGACTTAGTGTGACGAGTAGATTCCAACTGTATATCTTGAAAGCATAAAATAATAGAATAATACAGAAAATCAAACTTGATGATGTACTTAGCACGAACTCAGTAGGAGTATTAAAAAACGTATCTGGCGTGTATGTCTCAGATTTTGTTCATATGAAGGTTGAGCTCATCAATAGGATGACTTTACAAAAAAACTTCATTCAATTTCTCATACAAACCAACAAGATGCTGAAAAACATGTTAAAAAGTGATGCGTTGCTGGACGCTCTTTAGGGGACATTTTTTATTCAGATGAAGAGGTGCGCCCCTTGCGACCTGCATTTGATGAAACTACGCAACGCCATCTAGCCAATGACACAGACCATGCCCCATTTCGTTGTTGTTTAAGCTTGCAACAAGATCCTTGAACATGTACATGTTGAAAAATATATAGCGATGCGCTCTTGGGCCTTGTTCGTGCCACTCTTCTGATTTCAGTGATTGATTACAGGCTATACGATTGGTATTCGACGAATCTGTGTATTGGAGGATATTATGCAGATCATATCTTGTATATATATTAGTATAGTTTGATATTCTATCCTTTGTAAAAGATATGGTAGATAATATATTTATCTGTAGATTTACCTTGTTGATCAAGGCTTAGTTTCCTATATATAGGACGTACATAATCAATGAAATCCCAAGAGGAAAACTTTCATATATACTTCTTTACATGGTATCGGAGCCAAGACAACCCTAAAACACATACCCACCTTCCTCTACACATTAGATCTCCCTCATAAAAAAAATTTACCGATCATTTTCGTTCGGCTTATTAATCATCTTTTCGATTATCTGTGTTTGATCGTGTTTCGGTCCACTACTCAAACATCTCATCATGGGCGATGAAAAAGCGTTGGCTGCGACATCTCCTTATTATCTCCACCCGTCGGATCATCCCGGCATGAACATCAGCACCGTCACTATCAAAGGTGATAACTTTCAAGCTTGGGAAAAAGCACTACGTAATGCTTTTCGGGCGAAGCGTAAACACGGATTTCTCGAAGGAACCATTGCTGAACCAGCGGTTACTTCTCCCAAATACGATGATTGGGCCAATGTGAACTCCATGTTGGTTCCTTGGGTTCTTCAATCTATCGAACCCTCGCTTCGTGATTCTATCTCCTATTCTGACTCCGTCAAATCCTTATGGGACGGTATGAAACAGCATTTTTCATTTGGAAACGCTCCATGGGTTCATCAACTGAGGACTGAAATTGCTCGCTGCACTCAGGAGGGTCAAGCAATTGCAACCTATTACGGTCGTCTTCAAAAGCTTTGGGAAGAATTGAAGAATTATCGAGCACCGCTTCACTGCTGTTGTGGTACTTTGACATGTTAGTTTGTAACCACTCTGACAAACGAACAAGCAGAGGAGCAAGTCCACCAATTTCTGATGGGTTTGGACACTAGCACATACGGGTCTCTTCGATCAAACTTGCTGTCAATGGATCCTCTTCCTCCACTCAACCGGGTGTACTCTCTTGTTGTTCAAGAGGAGCGTCATCAATCGATGTCTATCCAAACTCCGTCGGATGCTCTTGCTCTTGTTGCGCGGAACTTACCCAGATCTCGCCCTCCATCTACGAAGTCCGGTGATTTCAAACCAGTTTGTACACACTGCGGGAAGCAAGGACATGAGGTAACTTCTTGTTTCAAAGTCATTGGATTTCCAGACTGGTGGGGCGAGTTACGTCAAAACCAGCCAACATCTGGTGGTCGAGGGCGTGGACGCAACTCTCCTTCTTCAGGCAGAAACAATGGTCGTGCGAATGCTGCACAAGGAAGTTCGACTGCATCGACTTCGAATGCACTAACCGAGGAGGACAGATCTGCACTCAATCCTGCTCTTACTGATGGACAATACAATCATCTTTTCAAATTGTTCAAGGAGTTTAATGCCAATGAAGAACTAATGGGTAAGCCTCTTGATCAATGGATTCTTGATACAGGCGCCTCGTTTCACATGACGGGAAATAAGTCTCTTCTTACAGATCTTACTCAGACCGCCCCCAACGATTATTACATTACCCGATGGCACTCAGTCGACTGCTGCTCTCTCTGGCACAACTCTCTTTGGGGATCGTTTGAAAATTTCCAACGTTTTATTTGTGCCTAAATTCACTTGCAATCTTTTGTCCCTTGCTGTTTTATCGGCTACACAAGGTCTCTTACTGTTATTGACACCCAGAATTTGCGTTTTACAAGACCTACACATGAAGATGGTGATTGGAGCCGGTGAACAAGAGGGTGGGGTTTATTGGTTACGCGTGGTCTCGTCGTCGGCACCTACATGTTTAGCTGCTCGGGTCGCGTCTCCTCAGCTTTGGCACAAGCGTTTGGGTCATGCTGCTTATCAATCTATTCAAAATTTACCTAGGAATTCAGTTTCTAAGTCTAGTTTTGACAAAGTTTGTTCAATTTGTTTACAAGCAAAACAGTCTCGGGAGTGTTTTCCCACTAGTTTAAATAAAGCATCTCGTTCTTTTGAACTTATTCATGTTGATGTTTGGGGTCCTTACAGTACTACCTCCATGTGTGGAGCTCGTTATTTTTTAACTTTGGTAGACGACTACTCTAGGTGTGTATGGGTACATCTCATGGCCTCCAAGACCAAGGTTGGGAAGCTTGTTCAAAAGTTTTGTGCCTTTGCAAAGACACAATTTGGTCACCAAGTTCAGCATTTTCGAACAGATAATGACACTGAATTCTTCTCAGTCTGGGACTACTTCGATTCTAATGGCATTCTCCTTGAGACATCTTGCATCGCGACTCCTCAGCAAAATGGACGAGCGGAACGCAAGCATCGACATATTCTTAATGTGGCTAGAGCACTTCGATTTCAAGCATCCTTACCTCTCACTTTCTGGGGTGAATGTGTCCTCACTGTTGTCTATTTGATAAATCGAACTCCAACATCTGTTCTTCAAGGTAAAACTCCATTTGAGTTATTATTTGGTCATGCTCCAACATATGATCATCTCCGGATTTTTGGTTGCCTTGCACATGCCTCTGTTCAGCCATGAAGCTCAGATAAATTCGCCTCTCGTAGTCGTCGTTGCATCTTCCTTGGTTATCCATATGGGAAGAAAGGATGGAGATTGTTTGACCTTGATTCTCGCAATTTTTTAGTGTCTCAGGATGTTGTTTTCTCAGAAGATGTTTATCCATATGCTATTCCGGCAGTACCTACCCTGCATACTGATCCATCTCGTACTCCTGCAGCCACTGAAATGGCACCAGCACCCAGTTGCACACTCAGCTGAGCCTTCTGCGCTGCTGCACACACCAGCAACACCCTCCTCCGACCATACTGACTCGCTACACACACCAGCAACACCATTTCCTGCGCAATCTGAGTTGCTTCACCCATCAGCAACGTCATTTCCTGAGCAAACTGAACTGCTGCACACACCAGCAGCACCTTCTTCAGTGCCATCTCAGCCGCTGCACACTTCAGCAACTCCTTTCTCTGAGTCTATCGACGACAGGGAGCGTTCAGCTTCAGTTTCTGAACCAATAACTCCCGCTCCAGCTGTTGTCCGCGCAGTACAAGACCAAAATAGCCATCTGTTAAGTTACAACAGTACATCTGTAACACCACAAGAATCATTAACCCCCCCTCTTCATCGACTCCTTCATCGTCGCCATCTTCAGGTAGCATCTATCCTTTGACTAATTATGTGAATTGTGCACATTTCTATGCTTCCCATACACAGTTTGTAGCTGCTGTTACGGCTACATCCGAGCCAACCCACTTCACAGAAGTTGTTCGCTCTCCTCAGTGGAGAGATGCCATGAACGCAGAGCTCGATGCTCTTGCATCCAATCGAACGTGGGAAATAGCAGACCTACCCACAGACAAGCGAGCCATTGGGAGTAAATGGGTTTTCAGAATTAAGTATCAGGCAGATGGCTCAGTTGAGCGACATAAGGCACGTCTGGTTGTTCTCGGAAGCCGCCAAGTTGAAGGTGTGGATTACACCGAAACCTTTGCACTGGTAGCTAAGATGACTTCAGTTCGGGTGTTTCTCACTATTGCTGCTATAAAAGGTTGGGCACTTCATCAAATGGACGTCCATAACGCCTTTTTACATGGAGATTTGGCCGAAGAAGTCTACATGAGACCACCACCGGGATTTCAGCTACCTCCCGGCAAAGTTGGTCGCCTTCGAAAATACCTATATGGTCTTCGTCAAGCACCACGAAATTGGTTCGCGAAATTGGCACATGCCCTCACTCAGTTCGGTTTTCAGCAATCCTACGCTGACTATTCCTTGTTTTCTCTCGAAAAATCAGGGACGATGCTTCATGTTTTAGTGTATGTCGACGATCTTATTATAGCAGGTAACTCACCTTCCGCTGTCACTCGTTTCAAAGATTATTTGCACAAGTGTTTTCACATGAAGGATCTGGGTTTACTGAAATATTTCTTGGGCATCGAGATTGCACATGGCAAGGATGGTATTGTGCTCTGTCAGAGAAAGTATGCACTCGAAATCTTGCAAGAGGCTGCCATCCAATTTTCCAATGCCTCAAAACCATGAGCTAGCAAAATCACAGGCTTCCTTACACTCAGATCCAGAGAGATGTCGTCGGCTAGTAGGGCGACTGATTTATTTGACAATTACCCGCCCTGAACTTTGCTACTCGGTTCACATACTCTCGCAGTTTATGCAAGCACCAACAGAGGAACATTGGCGAGCAGGTATTCGTGTTCTTCATTACATCAAACGCAATACGGGCCAAGGTTTGCTCTTATCTCGCAGCAGCACCTTAACTTTGACCGCCTATTGCGACGCTGACTGGGCTGGTTGCTCGAAGACGCGTCGCTCTCTAACTGGATACTTTGTTCTGCTTGGTCATTCACCGGTATCTTGGAAAACCAAAAAGCAACATACAGTATCTCGTTCTTCAGCAACATACAGTATCTACTTTGACCGCCTACGGCGTCTTCTTGTTGTGAGCTCGTGTGGCTTAAGTCCTTACTTCGATCTCTCGGTGTCCAGCACACTCGTCCTATGCATCTTTTCTGCGACAGCCAGGCAGCTATCCACATCTCAACTAATCTGGTGGAATTGCCCTACATCATGTTAGAACAAATGAACAGCTCACAGACATATTTACGAAGGCCTTGGGGCGTCAGCAGTTCAATTATCTTCTTTGCAAGTTGGGCATTATCGACTTACATGCTCCAACTTGAGGGAGCGTATTGGAGGATATTATGCAGATCATATCTTGTACATATATTAGTATAGTTTGATATTCTATCCTTTGTAAAAGATATGGTAGATAATATCTTTAGTTGTAGATTTACCTTGTTGATCAAAGCTTAGTTTCCTATATATAGGACGTACATAATCAATGAAATCCCAAGAGGAAAACTTTCATATATGCTTCTTTACACTGCAACAGCATGAGTCCACAACAAATGATCTTGCCCCATTTTGACTTCGTTGGATCCTTTAACAAGATGCGCAAAGTAGGCTCGGCGATAGCATATATATTCTGCACAAACATATATCGTCCTAGATTATTATTGTGGTGCAGATTTTTTCTACCACAATATTAAACCTCAATCTTCAGTACTCAATGTATATAAATCCAAGAACTGTACGCATATGATATACTAACCTTGTAACGAAAAACTATGTTGCTACCTAAGTTTTCCCTGATTTTTTGTTGTTGTTGTCGTTTTATTCCTCTTACAAGTTATATCTATCTACCTATTACTTAGCTTCCCTATCATATTTTTGTAAGAATAAGAAAATGAGTCCTTTCTAGGAGTAATGATGTCTCAAATCACTCTTCTTGTAGTGCCTCTTTGGATCCATGGCACCCCTCAACTATTGCAGTTACAAACAACAAAAAACAAATACTTATTAGTACACCCTACAGATAATCATCAACACAAGTTTCATTATTCTACTCATTGATGGAAACCTATATTGGACTATGCTGAAGATTCAATGGGAAAAAAAAGATGACAACAGATAGAAAGTCCTTGATATATCAATCATAGATAACAGTGAGACTTTAAGGTCTCGATGTTCCGTTCAAATTGAAGCATACATGTGTTTGTAGCGAAATTATCAACGAGATGATAACTAACCAATTGTAGCGCAAAGATCAAAGAATACGGTATAATCTCAACACTCAAGAACAATATAAGACGAGATAAGAATTTAGGGTTTGAAGCTTGAACTTGGTATTACTCGAATGGTGGCCGGATCATTACAAAGCAGGCGTTAGCCTCCTTTTATAGGTTAACCCTAATAATATCTTTAAGGAAAACGAGATCTTATCTCTTCCTTCCGTCTAAATAACGATATAACAAACAAGGTAAAATATATTCTTTATCGTATCTTTTACCAATTACAAGAATATAATAAGGAATGAGATAAAATACACTCGGCCGACCTAATCTTCAAGGAGAACAAAATTTATGCCACGTCTCGTCACGTCGACGACATCTTCCTTTCTTCTCGTCACGTCGACGTAGTCCTTCTACGCGTAGCTTACTACGCGTTCCTTGCTCGTCGTATTTTTAGGCACAAACAATACCCCTAAGGCGTCTTACAGGGCTTAACGTCTAGTAGAGCTGGGAGACGCCTTCTTTCTTCAAGGAATACGTCTTCATTACACTAGGAACGCGTTGATGATTACGTCACTTGAATTTTTAATATCGTCGTAAAACTTCGATCATCGCCTTTCTTCAATCATTTCCATGCGACAGACGAGGAGCTTCGTTACCTGTGCCGGCAACGCTCAGTCATAACGGCTAGTTTCTTCAACGGCTATAATGTCGTTGGAAACTCCTCCGTGTTTCTCACGATCTCTTCGGCTATATAAGGAGAGGATTTTCACTTTCCTCCTACTTCTTTTACAACTCATATATTCTGAACGCTCCTTACTTTCTCGTTCACTTACGCTCAAAAGATCATTTGCTCTTCTTTCTTCAGATTTCTTCTTCACTTATTCTTTAGTTCTCGAAATGGCTTCTTTCTACGTGCCAAAGTACAACTTGAAGGGCTCTGACTGCAAATCTTCAGAGGCGCGCAACGTCGAGAGACTAAGATCCTTAGCGAATCTTGGTCCCGAGGTGGAGATTGAGATACCCCCAAGGGGTGTCTGCCGACGCACACCGCCCGTGATGGATAGCGGTGTACGAATACCCTTTTCTCACTGGTCATCGGTTTCCCTTCTCGCCGTTGACGAAAGCGTTCATGCTTACGCTAGGAGTGGCTGTAGGATAGCTCCTGCCGAGCGTCTGGAGGATCTTTGGCGCTCTAGACGATGTGACGGAGAAGCACGGCGTCGAGATTGTCGTCGACGATCTCGCCTATTCTTTAAACATTCAGACTAGAACGATCGGGAGAGTAGGTCTTAAATCAAGACCTAAGGCAGCCAAAATTGCCATTGAGGGGAGTCAGGCTGATCGTTACTAGGCCAACTTCTTCTACTTCGTCAACAAGTCGACTCTTGGCGAAGAATGCTCTTGGCTCGTCGAGTGTTGGAATCCTACGAGTGAGTTCGCCCTTTCTTTCTTTCGAATCTTTACTATATCTGTCATCAGTCGTCGATGTTTTACTTTGGCTTATACTTTTTTGCAGTCAACGCAGATGCTATCGTGGCGAGGTGAGAAACCAAGAAGGTTATTGAGAGGCTTCTTGAGATCCCTGAGAGTGATCGAACTTTCCATGGGCACGACGGGGAAGGCCATCGAATTGCTTCTACGGCCCTGACAGGTAACGTGTTCATGTTCCTCTATCTTGTTTTCTCTTATCTTTTGCTTTAAGGGTCTTAACTCCATTTTCTTTGTTGTTCTTTAGTATCTGCGGATATTTCTCGTGTTCGTAGCGGGGGGAAATCTGCCTCCGCTCTCATCGCGTCGCGGAAAAGGAGTCGTATCAGAGAGGGAACTGCTTTTGAGGCTCCCATCCACATTACACCTATGATTTCGCTCGTCTCGTCTCCATCTCCTTCTTCAATTCCAGCGAAGAAGTCGCGCAAGGGCAAGGAGAAGGTTACTGGGAAATTGGATTTTGACTTCGAGACTGTTGACGACTTTCCGGGAGTTATCTCTCGTGTCGTCGTGTCTGGGAGATCGCTCTTTCCTGCCATGAAGGGGCTTCAAAATTCTCCATCGCTCGATTACTACTTGCCGATGGAGACAGAGGATTTGATTGGAGAGGCTCTTGCTACGCAATGGCAGGTAGGTTGTTCTCGCTTTTTGCGCCGAGTTTCTTTATCTTTGATTCGATTCTGACCTCTTTATCTTTTCTTTCTTAGGCTCTTCACCTGCAAGTACAGTTCTTGATCTCTGAGTGGCTATTGTGTCTTCTTAGGCAAATCTCTGGTCTCTTGGAAGACTAAGAAGCAACTTACAGCGTCAAAATCTTCAGCTGAGTCAGAGTATAGATGCATGTCTTACACTACAAGAGAGGTAGTCTGGATGCACAGTTTGCTGAATGATTTGGGAGTTCCTGTCAATCTGCCCATAGATCTTCATTGTGACAACAAAGCTGCTGAGCACATAGATGCTAATCCCGTGTTCCATGAAAGAACAAAACACCTTAACATAGACTGTCACTATGTTTGAGACAAGGTACAAGAGGGATTCATCAAGACCATTCATGTCAAGTCATGCCTTTAGTTAGCAGATTTGATGACAAAGCCATTGGGGGAAAGTCAGCACAAATTTTTTTCCTTCAAGCTTGGTTTAGTCGATTCTCCTCTTCTCCAGCTTGACGGAGGGATATGAGAATATAGAATAGCTATAAATAGCTTCCTTACATTTAGACACTGTAATAAGTTTTTCACTCTCTTCTATTCTGTTGTAACTGAATGAGAAAAGCTCTTCTTCATCAATGGAATACACCTCTTTTGCCTGATATTCTTGTCATATACATTTCTGTCCATGGATTTCTCAGCCGATCGGGCCCTTAGTCCATCCAAATGTTGATGCGTGCCTCTTTTGTAATTGATCGGAACGGTGAACTGTTTCGATTACCCAGAAAAATTAAAGGAGCGTTCGTGAATCAATAGAGCATCAGATATTGAAAAGGGAGAAGAAGATAAAACATACACTTTTGCAACATAAAAATGATAAAATATTTTTACTGTCAACGTGTTTTTTCAAAATAAACAGTTGATAAAGGCAGAATCTATACGCACTACATTTTGCAACTTTCCACACTACATTCTCGTACGCCCATAATGGGCGTACGAGAATGTAGTAGCGGACAGTGCAAAATTCCAACATCGATTGTGAAGCAAAATACAGAATACGCTCGTCTGTATACGCCCAAAATGGGCGTACGCCCAAAACCTGCGTAGAGTCTAAATTTGAATAATATAGCCGTTAGAAAATAGTCGTTGGGGAATTTAAATTTAATCGTACGAGTTAAAAATTAGCCATAACGGCTATTTTTCCAAATTTAAAATTTAAAAAAGTAGCTGTTGTGGTATATTTTGCCTGTACGCCCATTATGGGCGTACAGTTGTTTTTATCCCAACGACTATTTTTTCAGAATATGACCGTTTGGGGTGTAGTTTGTGTATAAATGTAGAAACTTCGGATGGATGTTCAAATCAAAATTGTCAAATAGGAGAGTTACAAATTTGAGTGATGGTTAGGAGTTTGAATATGTGACGGAGATTGAGTATGCGAGCGGTGAAGAGAATGAGTATGTTGAAGAGAACGAGCATGAGAGTGACGAAGACGATGCGATCGTGGATGAGAAAGAGTATTTTAGTGAACCCGACGACGGGATGTGGGACGACGATACCGACGAAGAAGGAGGAGACTTCGACGCCGGAGATGTTTCGGTTAGTAATTAATTTGAATCGTTTCGTATTTATTTACGTTATTTAGTTGCAAATAATTTGTAGAAGTGATAGTTTAGATTGATGTGGACTCGTAGTTTTAAGTTTTAGTTGTGATAAATATGGTAGTTTTTATTAATTATAGGGTATGGATTATTATGATTCGTTTGATACCGAAGAAACGTTTCCTACTAAGGAACATTTGAGGCGTTGGGTTCAGAGTATTGGTAGACAACTTATGATGGTATTAGTGACTCGCCATAGCAATGAGCGTCAAATGAATATAATGTGCTCGCATGCTGGAGTGTATAAATCAGGGAAAAAGAAAAGAGAGGATGGCAAAACAGAGGAGGTTGTTAATACAGAGCGGGATAGTAGGGATAAGAAGTCGGATTGCAAGTTTGAGATCCGAGGATATAGGTTCAGGGCGAGGGATGCGAGAGATGGATGGTATGTGAAGGTAAAATACGGACAACACAATCATAAGCTTTCCACTAGCTTCATTGGCCATCCGTACATGGGTCGAATGACGCCGAATGAGGTGAAATTTGTGACGGTATGTGCGAACAACTTGACTAAGTCGTCTGTTATTGCTACTCAGTTGAGTGCGGCCTTTCCAGGGAATACAACATCCACAAAACAAATCGCCAACTTTATTAAGAAGTTGCATTTTAAGGATCGTGGAGATTTGACTGTTACACAATGGACCTTGAAGTTTTTGAAGGAGCGCAGCTATGTAGTGCATCCCCTCTGCAAGAAGAAATCAAACGAGGTGGAAATCTTGGTTTTTGCCCATCAAGACTCGTTGCACTTGTTGAAGATGTTTCCGTACGTCGTGGTTATTGATGCCACATACAAGACGAATAGGTACATAATAGTTGTATATCAAATTATTTTTGTTTAAATATATTGCATATGCCTCTTCCTTCATTATTTAAATATATTATGCAGGTATAAAATGCCTCTTGTGGAGATTGTCGGTTTCACTTGCACGCATAAGACATTCAACATTGCATATGCATTCACGGGTAAGGAGGAAACAATGCACTACTTGTGGATAATTCAGAGGCTTAGAAAGTTGTTTGAGGATGCCGGAGTAATGCCGACTGCAATAATGACCGATCGAGAACTAGCTCTCATCACTGCAATCAAATATGTGTTCAAAGATCTTCCGGTTCAACACCTCTTGTGTTGGGTTCATATCAAGCACAACATCGAGGTAAACGCTACCAGAATTTTGAAAAACAAGGAATCGGTGAAAAGGTTGTGCTCGCAAGTATGGAGACTTTTTCTATCAAGAACGGAGGAACAATACGAGGAAAGACTGCTAGGATTGAGAACATCTTGGAGAAGCGGCGTCGTCGGATACATTGAAAAGGTGTGGCTTATCCCTTACAAGACAAACATTGTTTGCGCATGGACGGAACAAAATCTTCACTTCTTCACGAGGACCTCAAACAGGTAATTTCTTTTTAACTTACTTAAACATTTCCGATTTATTTATTAGTTTATTATTTAATAGTTGTTTTACTTAAACGCGACATTGAATGAATAAAACATAGGGTTGAGGGAATGCATAAGGTGTTGAAGAAAATAGTCGGTTCAAGTATAGGCGGTTTTAATCGAATGGTTGTGAGGATCCATCCAGCCATCAAGGGCCAGATTGTGAAGGTGAGGGCCACCATGGAAGAGGATCGGATCAAGACACCCGGGGTTTTCAGACGAATGAATCCACAAGTGAAATTGATATTTCGGCATCTATTCCATAATGTGTCTGATAGAGCGTTGCATAAGTTGTGGGATATATGGGAGGATATAAAGGCGAAGAATTATGAGGAACATTGCGAAGATTACTGGATGCGAGAATGTCAGGGCCTACCGTGCATCCACGAGATGGGGCAACATATTATTCACAAAAAGCCATTCAAGCTCAATCAGATTCACAGATTCTGGAGGCAGCTAGAATGGGATAGAATTGAACTTGATAACGGGGAGGTAGAGATTGGTGTACCTCAGACCATGCGGGAGTTGAGATTCATTGAGCTCAACGATAGATGGCAAAAGGGGGAACTTCCAGAAAGTCGGTGGTCTCAGATAGCGGACTTGTACACAATGTTGGAGTATCCACATCAAAGTCTTGCGGTGGAGCCGACGGGAATCAAGGATCCTGGCAGACCAAGAGGAGCGGTAGGAAAGAAGTGGGGAACCGAGAGAGAGAAGAGCGCGTTTGAGTACGCAATGGAAGAATTAGAGAAAAATGATGTTGCGAAGGCGAAGAATAAGGCGGTTAGAGGAAAGGGAAAGGGAAAAGCAACGGCGGCACAACCTACTTTCAACGAGCCTACTATAATGAGGGAGTTTGAAGTTGTTGGGTGCACTGCGGCAGAGGCGTTTGGTCATTCAAGTGGCATTGGTGGAGAGGGGTTCGGATTATCAAGTTGCACTCTTACAGATGAGTTCCCTCAGCCAGCAATGACGAAATGTGGGGTAGACTTTGGGGTTGACAATGTTGATCTCTTCATGTTTCCATACATTGTAGATGCACAAGACGTAAGGGTGGATGAACACTGTGGATATCGGTCATTAGCCATGTTGTTGGGGCATCACCAACAAGAATATCCTCGCATTCGCATGGAACTGACTACGGAGCTTTTAGAGAACAGTGATATCTACAGACGAGTCATGACCAGACTACGCCCGGATTTGGCAAACAACTTCGACGCTCTTTTTCAAGAGGTCAACTATAGCAGATCACCATGTCCCGAAAGATACTGGATGAGTATGCCCATGATTGGATTAGCATTTGCCACTAAGTTTCAGGTTGGTTTGATATACTTATCCAAAGTCTGATCATATTTGTGCTTACCGATGAAGGTGTATTAACAAAGCTCCAGTCATGGTTTGAAAATTTATGCAATGGCTCGTGTGGGCTTAGCAAACAACTACATACCGGTATGATTTTCACTAAAGTATTTGTGATTTTCACTCAATTTTCTTAATGCTTAACATGGTATTTATGTTTTATAATTTAGGTGTGCCTTAGAGAAGACTGTTCGGTACCATCTGTACCTGGAGTTTGGCGCATGTTCAAGGATCCTAGTGCGAATGGATTGGATCGCGGGTTCGCGCTGAGGATGCAGCAATGGAAGGACTATCGCATTAGTTATGGTAGTATAGATGTTGATCTGTAGTGAATTCAGATGTATTGAATGTTTCACCTTTTGTAACTTTACAGGACTTGCCCTTGTATGCTTTTGAGATTGTAGTTGATGACTTTTGTTGTATGTCTGTTATGCTTTTAATATCTTGACTCCTTTTTTATAGTATTGTCTTGTCTGCTATTTTTTAATGTTTTAGATGGGTTAAATGAAACAAGTTTTGAATTCACTACAAGGGATTACTTGTTAAATTAAAACAGACACTCAAGAAACTGCAACAGACTTAGCAAAGACGTAACAACTTTCAAGACACATAACAACATTACATCCTAATCGGAATCAGGGGAAGGAGGACCACGGCCATATTCATTGGGAAACACAAATCCAAGGTGGAATAAGGTTGATTCTTTGTCCCACCTGTGATTAATGCGAAGTTTGAGCTCCATGTCAGTGTGTTCCTTCAACAGTTTGGCCATGACTCGGATATGATGAGGGTCGTATTCTGGCTCCAGATACACGATCCTCCAGTTACAATCACATGTAACAAACCTTCGTCCATACGTATGGGGATTGTCCTTGTTATTAGCAGATAACACGGTGAGTGTCTTTGAGCACCTTCTACTCGGGCACTGGATCTGAGTGCCTTCAGCTGGAACTGGGGAGGATGAAGATGATGTCATGCTTGTTTGAATCTGTAATACAAAGTAAGAAAACATGTTAGAAACAATGAAGATATCTATCCAAATTAGTAAAAAATGAGACTTACAGAGTAAGAACTTGAAACAATGAAGATTTTACGGCGGAGTGAGAATGTGATGAAAGGGTTCACTGAGGTAGTGAATTTATAGCCGAAGTTTTACTAGGGTTAGGGAAAAATTGGGCCGGTGTAGACAAAAGGCCCACAACAACAAAGGCCCAATAACATAATTTTGTCATCCAGCTGTGACTTACAGTTGTGTAGTAGTTGTAACACACTCATCCAGCCCAGCCAAGCCCAATAATTCAGCCCAACCAAGCCCAATAAATCGAGTAAAACGGGATTAAAACGAAAAACGGTGCGAAAATCGAGTAAAACGGGATTAAAAATAAAAACGGCGCAGAAATCGAGTAAAACGGGATTAAAACGAAAAACGGCGCGAAAATCGAGTTTATGAAGGGACCTACAAAGAAAAATGACAAGAAAAGGGTATTTAGCAAAAAGAAATAGTTTCCATGATGCAAAGGGTATTTAGCCAAAAAATACTTGAAAAGTTGAAAAAGGAAGGGGTATATAGTAAAAACTTGAGAAATGATGTTTGAAATGGATAGTTTGGGCCCAGTTCGTTTAAACGCCTTAGAACGCTAACACTCAAAATTTCAAAATTGTAACATGATAGAAAATGAAGTCTTTAGTCGTTATCAATTCTCGAAATCGAAAAAAAATCATCGAAAACGTCAACGGACCTAATAAGGCCGAATTGAGATTTAGTGAGGCCCATTACCTAAAAACGACATAAAACGGGTTAATAAGACCTTAAACATTGAAAAAATTGAAATGTAAAAGTTGTATTTGAGCATTACCAATATGACGGTTTCGTTTTTATAAGAAAATAACAAAATGAGCACTTCGAAATATCTAAACAATCACTTTCACCTAGTTACGAGTTAATCTCAAGTATATAAGTCGTATAGTTTTACTCATATGTGTGTGATATCAATTCGTTACTCAAATAAACTTTACATAAAACTTTCATTAAATGTTATGAAACACTCAAATACTCCAAAATAACGACATTTCACTTCTTCGTATTGTCCATATTGCTTGATTACTCGACATTTCACATCTTCGTATTTCACATCTTCGTATTGTCCATATTGCTGCCATAATGGATTGTCCATGGTCTGAGGATTACAAGGACCAATACAGGAGTGAAGGTCGTGGAGATGAAGTAACATTAATTCTAGATCGTGTTGTCAGGTATTTGAAGGGAAGTCTTCCATTCCTATTTGGAAAAAACTGGGAAGATGTGGACTTCATTTATGCACACTTCTTCATTGGAGGCAACCATTGGGTGGCAATTGAAATAGACCTCCAGAAGTGGAAGCTAAATATGTATGACTGCAACACCAATCTGAAGCCAGAGCGGGTAATAGAAAAAGAGGTGGCCCCAATCCTAAAGTATTTGCCGAAGTTTTTGAGCAATCACGAGGCTCTGTCCACAAAGTATGCAGATAGACTTCAGGAGGACCTGGCTTATGAAGGAAGGATTGAAGGTTTACCACAGAATAAGAGAAGGTAATATATCCCTCCACCCTTCTGTTATTTACTGATGCGGGGATAAGCCGCAGTTGCCGACCTAGACACCAAACCTCGAACAGAAACTCGAACAGAGAAGAAAGGCGGAATTAGAATGAGATAGAAAGAAGGATAACTCGAATGATAGGCCAATTGGAACCAAATCAAACAACGATAAAACCCCTGAACTTAAGAACAAGAACCTTACCGAATGATGAAGAAACCCCAACGGATGATTACAACCAAACACAATGACTTTGGTGGGTCAAGGCACCTGGAGGTTGCTCTATGGAGTCCCGATAGCACCAACCTTATGGAGGAGATTGACACACACAAGCACAACTAGGGTCAGCTCAACAACAATGCACACGGGGCACTCTTCTCACCAAAGCTCTCTTTTGGGTGGAAAAACGATAAACGCTGTATTCAATATCAAAGTCTGGGGGGGGCGGGGTAAAACAACAACTAAGGCAGCCTTATATAGGGTTCATAAGAGTGTCAACTAAAGAAATAAACAATAAAAAGTATCTCCTAAAATAATAATCACGAAAACAATTAAACATCCGAAAATAATTTTTCAAAAGGAAGCCTCGGCGAAGTTAATGAATTCGCCGAGTTTCCCGGCCGCGGGCGCGGTTATGGAGCCGCGGGCGCGGATTTGTAGACATGTCGCTGACAGCTGTTTTTGAAACGGCTCGTTCTCTCTCGTCCGAGATCGGAATTGAGCGATTCCAAAGCCTAGAGTTTCGTCTTGAAGTCTAGTTTGTTTCATCTTCAGTACTTGACTTCTCATCTTGACTCGAACCGGATCTCTACGAGCTTGAATGGCTACAATACGAGCTCGGGCTACTATCAATGACTTGAATGATGGCTCATAGCGATCTTTAGCCCTAGCTCCAGTGGTTAGCACATCTTTAGATTTAGGACGAGGCGTCCTTGATGATAGCTCAGATGCTCCCGCATCATTCTTCCCTTCTTGAAAAGGATTCGACCTCGAATCATATTTGATATGAATGGTTGAACGATCTTCATAGGCGTCATCCTCTTTGATGCACAACCTCCTCTTGAATGCCTTGAGTGCATAGCTCCACCTTGAGGAACAAATTCGATGTTGTGGGGAATCCTTGCCTTCCTTCATTCTTTTAGCTCTTTTATCCTTGTCCTTCCTCTTGTCATACTCGTCAGCGACCTGTGAAAGAATAATAGGTGGAAGAACAACAATTCTAGCATAGGAGGGTAAGGAATGACGATTAACAAAACCATCATGGGCAATTCTCTTATCATACTGCCATGGATAATCTAATAAACTTGACAAACTTGCATAGGCACAACATCACATGAAATAGTATCATCATAATGTTCTAATGTCATGGCTTCCTTAGCATGCTTGTTCAAATTCCAATCAACACAATCATTAATCCAATGCAGTTTTAAAAGGACTAGGGTAGCATAATGAAGCAATTTGCAATTTAGTATTCAATCCCATGCTAGCAATATTACCACAACTACCTTCATCAATAATCATGTTGCAATCTTCAACTTTATCTAGACAGTGAGTTTCTCCTAGAATTTCAACACAATGAGCAGTTGGTACATGCAAATCCTTCCTATCAACCAATGAATCAACATGCTTGTAATCAATTTCAACGTCATTATCTAAATCAGTTTTAAGATCATCAACACAAACAACATCATCAATCCTATCACCTTTTTCATATTCAATCTCAATTTGTTCTAGGTGTTTAAGCATATCAGGGCAGTCATTAATCATATGATTTCTACTTTGACAGTTTAAGCACAAAACATCTTCAATTTTAGTAGAAAGATTAGAAGTGCTCCCTGGGTTAACTTCTTGTGAAGGAGAGGCAAGCCTTAGATTCCTTTCTGGCTTCTTATCCTTTTCCTTCTTCTTGACAGCCTCTTTGACTTGACAACTCCAACGCTCAGGCTCAACTTCTAACTTAGCAAAGCTGTTTTTCACTACCGCTTGCACTCGCGCTTCCACTCGCGCTTGCCATTCTTCTGTAGCCTTCTCTATTTCTTTTTGCTTCTTGGCCTTTGTTCTCCTCTCAATCTTGATGGCCAAGTGCAACAATTCTTCCATGGAGGAGTAGCTATACAAATATACTTTGTTAGCTTAATAAGAGTTTAGTATATGAAGATACCTATTCATAGTAGTCTCCTCATTTTCATGCACATTAGCTCGAACCATAGCAGCCTTCATTGCATTGTATGTCTCCTCTGCTGACATGGTTCCTTGCCTCAAATTTTCCAACCTTTGCCTGAGCTTATGCGTGAATATGGAGGCACAAAGCGAGCTCTCATTAAGGTCTTCATTTGCCTCCAAGTGTTCACAGCTGGATCAAGTGCTCTTCTTCTTTCTTCCTCAAGATTATTCCACCATTTCAGTGCATTGCCGGTAAATTCACGAACAACAAATCTTACCTTTTGGAATTCCATGAAGTTATGACAACTCCAAATCTGCTCAACCTTGGCTTCGCATTCCATATACTCATCCATGTCCCAACCTTCAAATCTTGGAATGTTCAGCTTGATCTTGGCAAGACCAATTTTCTCTAGCTCACGTCCTCTTCTTCTTTGGACATCTTTGTATGGTTGCCAATCTTCACTCTCCATGTACTCCTGCTGATATCCCCTTGGAGGTCTCCTTCTGGGAGAAACTAACCTGTCCATTATCAAAGAAAAGACTAACACAGAATAATGTTAAGTGAGTGTAAATGAAAACAACTCGCAAGTGTTTACCCTCGTATGTTTTCCTCTGCACTCTCTCTCAATTGTCGTTGCAACCAGCTTTTCTTTGATGAACTAACTTGTATGGATCAATAACCCACTAAGTTGAAACTACCTAACTCCTAGCAATATATGAATGATGGTAGAGATGGAGATGGCTAGCGTAGTGCGGGGTTTCGACTGTAAGGTTCTGACTCAAACAAGAGACTGACTCAATGAAAGAAAGAAAATAAGACTCGAAGGCGTTTTGCAAGAATGAGAATGCAAAACAGAGATATGAGTTAAGCTTCGAATTTCAAGAAGAGCCAAAAGGAAGCGTACCTTAACTTGTTCCGACTAATGTCGATTGAAGGATCGAAGACGGAGTCGGGAGGGTTACGTGATAATTGAGGCTCGTATCTGAAAGGAATGGAAAGGCAAACAGTGACGGTTCCGCGGGCGCGGTCTGAAGTCCGCGGGCGCGGATTTCGAACAGTGGCTTCTGAGGCGGAGCCGCGGGCGCGGTCTGAATTCCGCGGGCGCGGTTTCTGTCGCGTCCTGGTGGTTTCTCGCTTCCGTTCGGGCTCGTTCGACCCGATTTCCTTTGAGTTCTTGAGATCCGACTTAAACAATATCAAACTAGACTTTGACTCAACAAAACGTAAAATAAACTACTGACTTTGAGACTTTTCGATTCTTTTTTTTTTGATTCTTTTTTTCTCAACTAAACAAAACGAAATTACAGACTTGATCTGAGATACTATCTCAGAAAATTCGAATTTTAAAATAAAAGAAACTACTAACCACCTTGATTTCCTTGTAGAGAAGATAAGATTTCCTTCCTTGAAGATCTTGGCTTGGGGTGAAAGGACTGAAATTTTCAGCAACTCTTCTAGGGTTTTGACGGCTGCGTTTTGGGTAGGGATGGATAGATTTTGTGATGGATGAAGGGCTGAATGGATTTTGGGAACAAGGGTGCTCCAAACTCCAATCTTTCGATCTCATCAACACTAATCGATCCAAGCTTCTTGCACACAACCTGTAATGACTCAACAAGAAATATCAAAGCAATGGAAGACTCAAAATCAATTTCTGAAAGAAACTGACAAACAAGAAAATAAAAGCTGACTCTTTTTGTGATTTTCTGGATAGGGGGTCTCTTGATGTTCTTGTGAAGACGAATGGTGTCAACACAGCTCTGATATCAATTTGATGCGGGGATAAGCCGCAGTTGCCGACCTAGACACCAAACCTCAAACAGAAACTCGAACAGAGAAGAAAGGCGGAATTAGAATGAGATGAAAGAAGGATAAGTCGAATGATAGGCCAATTGGAAACAAATCAAACAACGATAAAACCCCTGAACTTAAGAACAAGAACCTTACCGAATGATGAAGAAACCCCAACGGATGATTACTACCAAACACAATGACTTTGGTGGGTCAAGGGACCTGGAGGTTGCTCTATGGAGTCCCGATAGCACCAACCTTATGGAGGAGATTGACACACACAAGCACAACTAGGGCCAGCTCAACAACAATGAACACGGGGCACTCTTCTCACAAAAGCTCTCTTTTGGGAGGAAAAACGATAAACGTTGTATTCAATATCAAAGTCTGGGGGGGCCAGGGCAAAACAACAACTAAAGCAGCCTTATATAGGGTTCATAAGGGTGTCAACTAAAGAAATAAACAATAAAAAGTATCTCCTAAAATAATAATCCCGAAAACAATTAAACATCCGAAAATAATGTTTCAAAAGGAAGCCTCAGCGAAGTTAATGAATTCGCCGAGTTTCCCGGCCGCGGGCGCGGTTATGGAGCCGCGGGCGCGGATTTGTAGACATGTCGCCGACAGCTCTTTTTGAAACGGCTCGTTCTCTCTCATCCGAGATCGGAATTGAGCGATTCCAAAGCCTAGAGTTTCGTCTTGAAGTCTAGTTTGTTTCATCTTCAGTACTTGACTTCTCATCTTGACTGGAACCGGATCTCTACGAGCTTGAATGGATACAATACGAGCTTGGGCTACTATCAATGACTTGAATGATGGCTCATAGCGATCTTTAGCCCTAGCTCCAGTGGTTAGCACATCTTTAGATTTAGGACGAGGCGTCCTTGATGATAGCTCAGATGCTCCCGCATCATTTACCATCCACACTTTATAAATATGTTACTAAAGCTTGTTTTTGTTTACAGTGGTGATTGTGGTGCATATACTGTGAAGTACATTGAGTGGTTGTGTTTTGGAAATAATGATCTCTCCCAAATCTCGGACAAGACAATCGACATGCACAGATTAGACATTGCTACCAGCCTGGTTGGTGACAAATGGGTGAGTAATGTTGATGACGTTGTTACACAGTAAGAATAATGGTTTGTGTTGTGTTTTATGTTTCTGAATATTCGGTTTTGGTTAGTGTGAATATTGGTTTGGTTTTGTTGACCTATGTTGGTCTGGAACAATGGCTTGCTTGTAATACAAATATGTGGTTTGAATGCAATTTTTTAGTCTTACCTCTACCACCTATGTCAACTCAAAATGTTAGGATGTGACAACTGCAAAAGTGTACCGGTTGCACAGTGACAGGATGAAAAAGTAATATTGTCAGGAAACAGTTTTCGAAATCGTATAAAAGTTTCAAATTTTTAAAAAACCCCACCTTCATATTGTGTTACACTTCCTACAAATTTCTAGTTTGAATGCAAGTTTCTAGTCTTATCTGTACCAGCTATGCCAACTCAAAGTGTACCAGTTGTAGAGTGTCAGGGTGAAATAAGAGTGTTGTCAGGATAAAGTTTTCAAACTTGATTTTAAAATTTCAAATTTTAAAATAACCCCTCCTTCATTTTGTGTTACACTTGAAGTCTATAAATAGCATAGTTTCCTACCGAATATTGTCATGCTCTCAGTCCATAAATTATCAAAAATATGGATCGCGTTATGGATTTCACAAGAGTCTATAGTGAAGTTTACCATGGTGGCTCCCTTGTCCCCAGCAGCGGAAGAATGGCCAGTGTGACGAGCCACATCTATGAAGGTGGTCTTTGCGAAGATTGGGCTCCAACGCCAGATAGTGTGAGGGACATCAATTGGCTAAGAGGACAGCTTTGGAACCTCAACAACCGCCAGCATCATGAGCATTATTTCTTTGAGATGGTTCATACTCATGGAGGGAGGAACACTATAAGAGCCTTGCAGCACTCACGTGATGCCCATGCCCTTGCAGATCTAGCAAGGTCCGTTGCTCTAATCAAAATCTTCATTCTCACTGTTGAACACCCCTTGGAGCTCACCAAGAGGTGGAGGCGTGACTTGTTATCCCCGGGTCTCGACATACCACACCATGGAGATGAAGACTCTAATGTTATGTAATTTATGTAGCTCGTCAGGATGTCCGGGAAAGTGTGGCGGGATATGTTCTAGTTTGTGATCTAAGTACTATTATGTCTGCTTTTCAGTTTCTATGCTTTAATATTCTGTTTTAATGAAAAATTATCTTTCTTCAGTGTGACTTCTGAGGATTAAAAGTTGTAGTTTGTGGTTGCATTCATTCTAGTCAAGATGAAAGTGAACATATAACAGGATAATACAGAAAGGGGGGACGAAAAGTAATACCAAATTCATTAAATTCTTTTATGGAAACACAATACAAGATAGAAGGAAACAACAGAGAAAAGGAAACTGAAATGAACGAAATAACATGAAATGAGACAACATCAATAGTTGTACACTTCAATATCGTACACGACACCATTGGAATCCGCAGTTTGTAGGTCGAAGAGGCACTCATCGTTGTACTTGAGCTTATTGTCTTGAACAAAAGCTCTCCAACCCTTGCCCAAGCGGTAGACATTGTTGTGGTGTTTGAGAAGAACTTTCCAAGTCTGAAGTCCAACTCTAAGTGTTATTTCACAGTTCTTGAAGTCTTTTAAGAACTTTTCTCCATGACCAATGGGAATAAATAGACGGCAGTCCCCATGAACGTATGACCGTTTCATTGTGACGAAAAAACTTGTTCTTTGGTAATTTTCGTCGAGAATTGGGTCTACGACGTGATAAGCAGCCATGAAGGAGTTGAGAGAAAGAGAGAAACAAAGGCTTGGTAGTAGAAAAAGAAAGGAATGAGTTATGTTCGATAATGAGAAAGAGTGGCCTTTATATATAAGAAAAATTTCACCAAAACTGAGTAAATGTGGTAAGTAAATGTTCTGGGTAGGTAAATGTGTTTGACTCCTTTTTGCTTGAAAACATGTATTGACGTTAGTGCAGAGTAAAGGCAAATTTGACTTCATTTATTATGTGGAGTTAGGTGGCGGGATGGTAAATTTGAGGTGTGACAGGATAAAACAGAATAGACGGAGGGAAAACAAAATAAAACTTAACAAAGCAAACAAAAAAAGCATTTAAACATTCATAGTAACAGAATTTCAACATCCAACCCAAAATAATATGACATATGAAATTAAGTGTGACAGGATAAAACCGTTGTACTGTCAGGATATAACATCATTATCGGAGGGATTGATGTTACAATTGTTCATTTACCAAAAAGTTAGCATTGTTCACATACCAAAAAGTTAGAACCTTGTTGTCTTACCCTTGTATCTTATGGTCTTCGACTTGCATGTCCTCCCCTTGCAGCCCGGTAGCACGTGTTGTGAGTATGGCCAGGCAGACCACATCTTGCACATCTCGTGGACACTCGTTTGTAGGGTCTCTCCCACCTAGACTTATATCTATTCAACCTTGGTCTTCCAGGTCCCCTTTTCCATGGTGGTGGCAAACAAGGAAGAGAGGAGACTGATTGTGGAACATCCCAATGGTCTTGGTCACTGCCCTAGTAGTCACCTCACACCATGTATTAGCTGACTCCCTCCTTTCACAGAACCAGGTGGAAAAGGTAAGTAATATAACATCAAACAATGCTACAATAGGCCAGGTACGCTCCTGTTTAAACACCTTGTTTATACATTCTGCATTGTTTGTAGTCATGATGTTGTACCTCTCAGTTGTGAAATATGCCCTAGACCACTTTTCAAGAGGCACTTTGAGAGCCAGATTTGCCACAATTTTAGTTCTGTTTTGAAGGATCTGAAGCTCAGTCCTATACTCTTCTACGGTGTACGCTTTTGCAACCTTAAACCATTGGTCCTGCAAACCTGCCCAAGTGCACTTTTGCTTGAAGTTTTGAAGCATATGATAAATGCAATATCCATGTTGTGCAAGAAGGTAAATTTACTCAGAGCGGCTTTAATAGCAAGGTGACGATCAGACACAAAAACCACATCCACACTATCTGCTACAATAGCCGTCTTCAACTCTTCAAAGAAGAAGGACCAAGAATCCGTATTCTCATTGTCTACTACAGCAAAAGCCAAGGGATAGATCTGTTTGTTTCCATCTTGGGCAGTAGCAAGAAGAAGATGGCCATTGAATCTCCCTCCCAAGTGTGCTCCATCAACACAAATCACCTGATACATCATATAACCTGTCATAATCTATAATATATCCCGACAGGTAATTATATCTATTCTTCTGACATCATATCCCTCCACTACTTATCCTTTATCCCTCCACACACTACCATTTATCTGGACAGATAAAAGATATAGTTTAAAAAGTTACCTTTCTCAAGTGAGGAACAACCCTGATACAAGCACCCAATGCCCAGAAACAGTACTTAAACCGGTTTTGAGAATCCAATATTAAGCTTGTATATGATCCAGGATTGACTTCTTTCAACATATGAAGCCATGAGTGAAGTTGACTATAACCTTGCTCGGGAGACCCTCGAATGATGTCCTCTGCCTTTTGTCTTGCTCGGTTTTCTTTGGAATAACTGGTATCGACTCCTAGCTCTTTCATGACAGCCTGTATCTCTTTTGCCCTTGGTGCATCCTTGCGACCTTTGAACCTGTTACATGTGTTCAAAAACATCCTGACACATTTCACACTCTATCCCTCCATATTAAATATTTGAACAAGACAGAAGCAATACATACCTATCAAGAAAGCTCTTGTAAATGAAGGATGAATTGGCATGTCTGCTGTGATTGTTCCTGAACAGCATCGCACATGTATGGTTTGGTTCAAGCCTTCGGACCCACCACGGACCAGTAGCTTTACCACCCCTCGTTGAAGCACGAAAGCCAAATGAACATGCTCCTCCATTTTTGCACTCCACAACATAAGTGGTCTTATCTGACTTCTTCACACGCATTTCTACACATTTCTCCACAGCAAATGAGACCAAAGCCCGTTGAACCTCCTCCTTCGTTGGAAAGACATCTCCAACCTTCATTGCCAATGGCTGAGAGTTAGAGCACAATTCTTCTTCCTCCAAATTTTCAATATCAGCAGGAACATCGTAGTGGTAAGATCCTTGTTGATGTTCCTCATCATTTCCTCCCAGATATTCATAGTCCTCAACCTTCACATGATCATCATCAAATTCTATATCAGAAAGGTTGACAAGGTCCAAACCTTGTCACTTGGTTGCAGACATAATAAAATCCTCCTCTTCATCGTCACTGATTAGTGACACAACCTCAGGTTCAATGCCTTTCTTAGCTTTCTTTGATTGCCCTCCACATTCCAAATATATCCTGACGAGCTTATTAGAAGATCATGACACGTCTTCTTCTTCTCTCAGCTCATCATCTACTATGTTGTGTAGCATGTGATCTGACATTCTCTTTAGGACTCTTACATGGTAAGAAGGTCCACCAACATTTTCAGTCTGAGAGCAAGGTTGAGGTGCACTACCTTCAACATCCATCATCTCTTCTTCTTCCTTTGGAATTACATTAGGGTTGTCATCTAAACCAATACATATAGGCTCCAGCACAGAATGCAAAGGAATTGACCATATTCTATCTTTGCATGTTAACATGTTCAAGAAGAAAAAAACATCTACATCATCATTATCGCAAATATCGAAAGGAGGAAGGTTTTGGTTTTTTGGAGGCATGTAGGTCAGCTTTAAGGCAAACCTCTTAACATCTATGGCAAGCTTTTCTTCCACCATTTTCAGAAGCCCTTCATATTTGATCTCATCATTGACCATCAAAGCCTTTGTTTTTTTAGGGTTTTCATACACCCATTGCTCATTCTCTACCTTCCAATTGCCTCCACAAATTAAGGAGAAGATATATGTTTCACCTAAACAAGCCAAAACAAGAAAAAACATGGTCATTTATTGCTACCAATACACAAAAACCGTTTGCATTTAATATAGAAACTTACACATTCCTTCCTTCTTCTATATGGCAGGATATGAAGAAAATTGAATGAAGCAAGAGATTAAAACAAATGGTCGACAGGATATGAAGAAACTTTAATGAGGAAGATGGAGTGAAAGAAAGAAACACACTTAATGAAGAAGATGAAGTTAAGATTAGCAAAATTACATTCATTTACTAGCAAAATTACATTCATTTACGAGCAAAATTTTGCTCTAAGTGACCTTCCATCAATTTGGCGGGAAAAACTGGCGCCTTGGACTTTTTATGTGGCTGAGATTCATTCTGGAACGAGTGAACAGTGTTCCGTACGGATGTCAGAAATTTTGTGTGGCTGATCGTCGAAGTTCCTGACAACTTTATCAATTTAGCCGTTTTTTTTAAAAAAAATTCCTGACACATGTACGGATTTGGACATTTTTTCTTCTTTCCTTCTTTCCTTCTTTTCTTTTTTTCTTTTTTACTTTTTTTCTTCTTTTCCTGCCGAATTCCATTCTTCTTTTCTTCTTTTTTCACCTCATTATTATATTGTTATTGCATTTTCATTTACCTTTTCCCATAATTGTTTTTTGATTTTTCAACTCAAAAAGAAAAGTGAAAAGAAAATACATTTTGGATATTGCAGTAATATCTAAAATGCTTTAGGTATTTTTGTTAGTTACCCCATAGGGTATTTTTGCAAATGACCCAAGTTACAAAATGTAGTGAGTATAGACTCCGCGTTGATAAACCATAAACAATTTATAATCTAGATTACCAAACAGACCTTAATTGAAATGAATTGAACTTGAGATTATATTTTTTTCGTATCTTACAAACTGTATTATTGTTTGAAAAAATTGTATTGAATGCTAGGCAGAATTATAATTGGAGAGTAGACGGCTGTATGAAATATCAGTCAACTACCAGCTAACACAAAATTCCGCCACTAGTTGTGTCTGCGAGCTCCGCTAGCGAGAGAGAAAATCAGAAAAATCAAAACTATGGATTTTGAGGCAATCAGAAGCTACTTGGAGAAGAAGGCCAGCGAAGACGAACCAACCAAAATCCATGAATTGCCCTACAAATTCTTCGACCCCTTCATCGTCAAAGGACTCCATCTAGATCACGTCGAGCCCGATCGTATTCTCTGCTCCTTCAAAGTCCCTGCTCGTCTCGTGGTTAGTCTAACATAATTCTGTTCTTTCATCTCATTTCCTCATCCAGAAACCCTAATTTTCCCCTTTTCTAGTGAATTGATTTGGTTTCTTTGTCGAATTGAAATTCGAAGAACACAGCGAATACACTGCAAGGAGGAGCGATCGCTGCGCTGGTAGATTTGGTGGGATCGGCTGTCATATATACTTCTGGCGTTCCTACTACTGGTGTTTCTGTTGAAATCAACGTTTCCTACTTGGATTCTGCTCTTGTCGATGTAAGCCTATCATGATTTATGAAGAGATTATTAATGAGTACTAGACTTAGATTTTGCTGCCTGAAACTGAAATTGAATGCTTGTGATTGTTTGTTGAGGAGTGTGGATGCATAACCAGCGTAAGAGAATTGCATATTCAAGTTACATACTGAAAGCTGAGCTGTATTTTGAGATCATGTATTGCATATTCAATTTGTTTTGATGTGTAATGCAGGAGGAGATTGAGATCGAAGCTAAGAATTTACGTGTGGGAAGAACTGTTGCAGTTGTAAGCGTGGATATTAGGAACAAAGCCACGGGTAAAATGATAGCTCAGGGACGTCACACCAAATACATTGCTGTAAGCAAAATGTGATGTTAATTATGGGGTTTCATTATCTCATTGTTGTTTATTCAGATGTAATAATTCAAAATCAATTGTAAGACGATGTATTGAGACAATACGTGATTCATAAATTCCTTCAGATGTATCAAATTTTGTTTCTGAAGCTCTTTTGAGTTGACCTTGCCAACCTTTTCCAATTAACAATAGATGATAGGAATACAAAGATTATCGAAAATGGTAATCAAACTTGCAAGAGACGTGTTAGCATAAAATGTTGTTTATAAATGGGTGGAAAATGTGAAAACTCAACAGTATTTTTTTCACTGTCATTCTGAAGTATCTTCACTTCCTAAAGCCTCTACCCAGTTGATGTCACACATGGTTCTCCTCCCACCAGCTCCTCCATTACCTTTCCTCATCATTGCAACAAATTCTGCATAATCAATCTGTCCATCCTGAAAATGGCATTTCCCATATCAATAAAAAAAAAACATAATCAATCTTCTTATTGCATTAACAGAATGATATAATACTTACATTGTTCTGGTCAATCTCCTTTATCATTTCCTCGAGATTCAGTTCGCTCATCCCGAACTCCTTGCAGGCATGTTCAAGTTCATCAATGGTTATGAAACCACTGCCATCTCTGTCAAAATAGGCAAAGGCTTGGACTAAGTTTTCTTCTCTCTCCAGCTTGTTAAGATGCATGGTTGCTGCCAGAAACTCTCCATAATCTAGGGTTCCATTCTCATCAACATCCGCCTGCAAGTGATTCGAAAATTTCAGTTGGGTTCCTTTTTTTTTGGTGAAAGAGGTATTTGTTAGGTGCTTACTGCATTCATGAGATCCTCAATGTCAGACTCAAGTAGCTTAGAGTCGACTCGCTTTAAGCTCTGTTTCAGCTCATCGCATGTCACTGTTCCACTGTTATCTGCGTCTATTTTGGTAAACAGTTCCTTCAGACCACCTATTTCTTCTTCAGAAAGCTTCTCTGCAATCACCTGAGAAATGGAAGGAAAAAAAGAGAGAGAAAAAGTCAACATAAATGTTGATCATAGTCAAAGGGAGAAGACATTTTTCATATGCAAAGGCACAACAAATTACCCGGCATGCCATCTTCTTGAGCTTGTTCATGGCTGAAAACTGCTTCAGACGCGAAAGAACGGCTGAATCAAGAGGCTTATCTGGGACAGTGCTCTCATCCGCCATCCATGGATGGCCTAATACAGACAACATAGGATCATATTAGCTATCAATAACCAGTTTACGAAATCCCATTGTAAATAAAAAATGGCTTACAGAGAACTTGATATGCTGTGAGCCTCTTCTTGGGATCCCTCTCCAGCATATTCCTGATCAAATCTTTAGCATTATCAGAGACACCTTGCCACGGTCGAGACACGAGATCTAATGCACCCCCCAATATCTTACGAAAAATGCCCTTATTTGTTTCTGAAGTTCACCAAATGAATTAAAATTACAGATTTGCAGTTAATAAGAAATTAAGAGAAAGTAAATTGTTACCTGCCCAAAAGGGTGGAACTCCAGAAAGCAAAATATACAATATAACCCCAGCACTCCAAATATCAGCTTCTGGGCCATAACTCTTCCTTAAAACTTCTGGAGCAACATAGTAAGGACTTCCTACTGTATCTGTAAATGTATCACCTGCAGAAAAATTAAGCAAGCTTCAAACCACAAATCACCAATTTAAGAGCATGAACTAAAGGGTTAAAACAATGAGCTATTACCTGGGTGAAAAAAGACAGACAAGCCAAAATCGGTGACCTTAAGAGGCGAATCCTCATGTTTACTCTGGAACAAGAAATTCTCAGGTTTAAGATCTCTATGCATAACCCCAAGAGAATGACAATTTTCCAAGAACTTAATAATGGTGTTCATCAACTTAGCAGCCTCCCTTTCACTGTAATGTCCCTTTCTAAGGATCCGATCGAAAAGCTCACCACCTTCGCACAACTCCATAACCAGATGCACGTTCTGAGAGTCCTCATAAGCTCCTCGGATGGAGACGACGCTGGGGATTGAAGATAGATGATGCATTATCTTGATCTCCCGGTAGACATCATCGCTGTCCTCCTTGCAGATGAGCTTCTTCTTGGAGATGGATTTGCAGGCGAAGCGGTCGCCGGAGGATTTGTCGAGGCAGAGGTAGGTGACGCCGAACTGGCCTTGGCCGAGCTTTTTGCCGAGGAGGTAGAGCTCCGATAAAGGCTCGGTTTCGTAGGGGAGAACTGATGAGGGTTTTGATGGGTTTAGGGAGATGGCTTTGTCCATTGTCATGGCGATTTGCGATTGGCGATGGATGGATTGTTTGTTGTTGCAGAGAAAGAGTTTGTGGTTGGTGGATCTAGTTTCAGCTCTTGTGCAATTTCCTGGGGTTTAGCTTATAAATGTCCCGGTCAAACACTTTTCCACTTTATTTTTTGTTTTTCACCTAAATGATTTTTTTTATTTCTAATTTGCAAGTTGAGACTCTTAGGACCGAGCGTATCCCGCGTCGGACACTCGAAAACACGTCGGAAACGTCTCATGAGGGCTCGGAAACGGTCAACGTTTCCGTTGACTTTTTAATCGAACACGACACTCGGAAAATGGACGGAAACGCGTTTCCGGTGGAGTTTTCTAAATTTATTTAAAGAAAATAAAGATATAGAAAATGAGAAATGTAGAATTTGAAACCTAATTTCCGATTTCAGAGTCGTTTACGCTTCTCTTCAATTTCTCTTCGCCTCTTCGGTCTCCCACTCTTCCACTTCCACAACACCTCCGAGTCTCCGAATGACGATCACCCCTGCCACAGAGGCTTGGTTAAGTTATTGTATTTGGCTTTATAAGGGATTTAATATCATGTGTTTAATCATTCATATGAATCTTTTAGAGATATATCTATTTTACTATTTGTTCTCTTTAAATTGATATATAATTTATGTTGTCGTTTTCCGCCGTTTTCTTTTTCGTTAAATTTGATGTTGTCGTTTTCAAGTGTCTGAAACGTTTCCGTGTCAGAAACTTCCAGGAGTTTCCGGATAACATAGATGGACAATTGGAGATGAAATTTTATTGTTTCTTCTCAAAGGAAAGAATTATTGATTTTTCAAGGACAGCTTAATCATACTTGTAGTAAGAAATAATTGTTACAATGTTAGAAAACTTAATATGTGCCCATACTGTACAAGCTGGATTAGATAATGTACAATATATTTATTTTTTCTTTCTTATTTTCCTATAACAATACTACGAAAAAGTTATTAACGTAAAAATGTGGAAATGCGGCTCACATAAAAAAAATTATATTATTTTTGTTTGTATATAAGTTATAACTTTAAATTTTTTACATACAATTCAAACAAAAACAAAAATCACTTTGTATTGATTTTTGTTTGTATATAATTTGAAAGCTTTTTAGTTGTATGTGGATATTTTTAAAAAAAAAATTAACAATTTATAATATTTAAATCGTTGCATATTTTATATATGAATCGATTTACATTGCCAAAATCTTATACATATATGCAGATGAATTCATATAATACATTCATTTTTGTTCATACTACGACATGACTCAATAAAGTGAATAATGTGTCAATTATTTTTATGTCATGATTTAATTAGGATGATTGAGGTTTGATCCTCTAATTATTTAGACTATTTAACTATAAAACAAAGACTTAATGTGAAAGAAGCATAATATAATATGAATACATTCACGTCTTGTAGAAGCTGTGTGTGGGGGTAGAGATGAGAAGCCCATATAGGAAGGCATTTGACCAATTATGAATTTCCTTGGTGAGCATTATTTTGTATTATTTGGATTTTTGTATTAGCGTGGGTAGGTTTACTTTGAAAAGTCTTTGAAATTAGTTTTAGATATTGCAAATTGCCTTGACATGAGCATAACTCTTTGAATGCTTCAAAACCCGAGTCTAATTGCAAGTGGGAATCCCCTTATTTATTCTCAACTGCTACCAATGGAGGATTAATAACTGGTTTAATTAACAAATATGTGAAGAATATTTCAGATTTGGTGCACTTGTTGTTCCAACTTTCGGGTCCAGTACAGATAATAGGTCTAGATTCAATTGAATCTTGTATTATGATCGATCTTGTTGCAGACCACAACGAGCTTTTTTAAATGGAAGGCATGACATACTATGCATATGGTAGACAACGCAAGATGGTCTGCATTCACGAAGTGTCAATGCATTGGGTTTCTTCCTGATTGACAAACCCAGGTCTCATCCCATAATTAACCTACATCATAATTTTCACCATGTTGGCTACTATCTGAATTTATTTGCTTTCTTGTAAATTTCAAACATTAATTTGTTCTTCTTTAGGTTCGGTGTTGACCAACACCTCTGGATTTTCGTGTAAGGGTGTAATTTTTTTTAAAGGCCGTGTGATATCTTATATATATGTTATATATTAGTTGATGTGTCCGCGTCCTGCACGAGATTGAGTTTATTTTATATTTTTAACATAATATTTAAAATTGTAATATTTAAAATATTTTGTTATTTTATATTAGTGTTCGTTTGATATATAATACTATAAAAAATATCAAAATAATAACCTATCTTTATATTTATTAATTTTGAAATTTACTTGAAAAATATTATATGATCAAATGAAAGCAAAATTAATTTTAAATTTTGATTTTTAATATGTTCTATATGTATAGAATCGTGAGCTGAGAAACGCATAAAATTGATTATCTCATTTGTGATTGTATTTTGACAAACTTGATTATCACCAATTAAGACCTTTAAATTTGATCCATTTATGCTCGTTATTATAGAAAATACAATATATAAATATCAATGTTTTGGAAGAAACAAACCACTCGAGAGAGTGAAATTTAATGATTTTTGTTGATAGCAATAGCAAAACAAACAACCACCATATAAGTTACCCTTTTAAAATGTGTAAGTATCATATGTGAAATCCATTTGATATCTGATATTGCTTTCAAGAATTATTTAAATTGATTCTACTTGAAGATTATGAAAATGATTACTTAATTAAAAAGATTAATACAAATTATATAAATATAAATCAGACTCATAATATGAGTTGCTAATAGATCTAAATTTAAGAACTTTGGTCTTAGTTAGGCTTTATTTTAAGAGTGTGAATCTCATAATAAACACTCTTATAGAGATAAATAAGAATGAATCTAAATCATTGGATGCCAAAGCATCCAATGACTTAGATTAAACTAGTTACCTCCACTTGTAGTGGGGGTAGTTGTGGTGGTCCGGCGGCCTCCCGACGACCACCCGACGACTTCCCCGCGACCACCCGGTGGTTGTCCGGTAGAGGTTCGGCGACGGTCCGACGGAGGTCCGGCGACTGTCCGGTGGTGGTCCGGCGACGGTCCGGTGGTGTTCCGGCGTGGTCCGGTGGAGGTCCAATAATAAATGAAAAAGTTAAAGTATAAAAAGAAATGAAAATTTAAGTCTAATTCAAATTGGTGAACATTTAAATATAATGTGATGAACATTCTGTTGATGAGTATTTAATTATAATGTATTGAACATTCTGTTGGTGAACATGTAAGTAAAATGTGATGAACATTCAGTAGCGTATATCAAAATGAACGTTTATCAACATTTTGATGAACATTTATGAACAACGTGACGAACATTTATGAACAACGTGATGAACATTTAAGCTAATTTTAATGAATTTTTGAGTAATGAACATTTTATTAAATGCTTGTGAACATTTAAGGATGTTTGATGATCATTTAAGTATGAGATGATGAACATTTAGGTAATTTTTGATGAAGACCAAGTGTTTTTTTACTTGAAATTATATTAAAGTGGTGTTCCACATAAGTGGTGGTCCGGTGGTCCGACGGTGGCTTGATGGTGTGTTAGTGGTGGTGCGGTCGTGTTGGTGTGGTGGTGGTCCGGCGGTGGTCCGGCGTTTGTCCAAATAACATAACCATTTAAGTGTAATATACTTGGTGAACATTTAAAAATAATTTGATGAACATTCGGTTGATGAACATTTAAGTATAATGTGATGAACATTCAGTTGGTGAACATTTAAGTATAATGTGATGAACATTTAATTGGTGAACATTTAAGTACAATGTGATGAACATTCAGTTGGTGAACATTTAAGTATAATATGATGAACATACGGTTGGTGAACATTTAAGTAGAATGTGATGAACATTCAATTGATGAACTTTTAAGTATAATGTGATGAACATTCAATAGAGTATATACAAATGAACATTTATGAACATTGTGATGAACATTTATGAGCAATGTGATGAACATTTAGCAATAAATAATTTTGTAATATTTGTGAACAATTTTATACATCTTTGTGACAATTTTATTCCGGCGAGGCCCAAAGGTGGTCAGGCAGTGGTCGGAGGTGGTCCTGCAGAGGTCCGACGACGGTCCGACGGTGGTCCGACGACGGTCCGACAGTGGTGACAAGGGGTGCCACGTGTCATCATATAGGCTCTTGGATCTCTCTTGATCAAAGGCTCCACAATCATTCTCATTTATCATTTTAACAACTACTATTTCATGACACTTTTCCTTATTTTATAAATAATTTTCTAAGGAGATGTGGTGGAAACCGTGGAATACATAATATATAAAAGTAGATAAAAAATATGTATAAATACTTTTTTCCTATTAAGATAGAATGAGTTAAAGATCAATTTATTCTCTAATTAAAAGAAATCTTTTTAAAGGAGAGTAAATTAATTATTAGATAGAGTTAAAAATCAATTTGTTCTCTAATTAAAAGATAAAGTTTTTTTAAAGAGAGTAAATTAATTATTAGATGAAATAAGTTATCCACATACATATTATACGATGTATCATATAGTATATGAAGTACGTATTGTTTAATGTGAATATAGTGAAATTGAACCATATAATATACGAAGTACATATTATGTAATACAGATGTAATGAAATTTAGATTATTTATCATTAATTTATAGTACGTATGGTTGAGAAATTGAACAATATAGTATACGAAATGTATATTATATAATACATATGTAACAATATAGATTGAAGATCAAATATTGCATGAAATAAGTTGACTAAATTAATTATATTTGGCTAGTATATGGAAAGTAGATAAATTTTCTGGTAAAGATAATTAATCAATCTAAGATTTTTTTGGAATTTTTAAAGTCACGATGATGTGGCATTTTTTTTAATCACGACGACGTATTAGATGAAATGACGAAGGAGGTGGCATAGCCGAAAGACTGACACATAGGCTAATTGAACGTGAGGACGACATGTGTCAAAACACCGCTCTGTTTTAATATATGTATACATATACTGCTGTATGAATCAATCTATGATTATTATTTTTTAATCTATGATTTAATTTCCACAAGATTTAAACACAAATAAAAAATCAATTTTTTTTTGATAAAGGCAAAAATCCAGTTTCGTCAATTAGATGACAACTCCTTACCATCCCTCTGGATTAGGGATGTAAATTGTCTGCGGATGCTCGATCCATCCGCGAACCTGATTTGAATATACGGATTGAAATCCTACGATAAACGGATGTCGACGGATCAACAGATTGATGGATGGATCATGGAGCGGATATGGATTGAGGTTCATCCAACCCATGACCCGATCCATGACCCGCGACCCGATCCTACCCGTATAATCCATATAATTTTTAACATATATAAATATTTTTATTTGTATAAAATATATAATATAGAATTTATATGATAAAAATTAAAAAACTCTTTTAAGTTGTAACTTTTAACCATAATGATTTATCTCCTTTTCTGTAAGTTCTCTCCAGCGCCGTACACACTAAATGAGTCTAGTTCTAAGTTCTATCCTCTCCTCTCTTGCTCCATTCTTCTCCTCTCTAGTGCTCGACTCTCCGTTCAATTTTCCTTTCCTCCTTATATTTTTGTTTTTTATATGTTATTTACATATTTTTAATACAAAATAAGGCAACCCGCATATCTCACCCGATCCACCCGTGAACCCGATGGATTAAGGTGGTTTGGATGTGGAATTGGGATTTCGCCGATGGCGAATGGGTTGGATGGTGAAAATTTATACGAATTGGATGGTGGTATGGGTAAATCCGCCCACCACCCGATCCATTTCCATCCCTACTTTGGATGGCCCTAAAGAAAGTCGAGTAGGTGTCATACACGCTCGACGTCAGAAAAACTGGTCTCATAGTTCTGATGTAGTCATCAGATATTGTATGATCCGAATTACATTGGAGACTAATTTTGATAAAATGGGTATTAATCCCCGGATTAGCTAAAAAGTCTGGAGCCTTATTGACTTCTCTAAAACAATGAAATATTTTGACATTATCGATATTTTTAATAATGTTATGAATATCACCAGGTCAAATCCCTAGCGACAAACTCTTATCTTCCTAAATATTTCTAATTTTCCAAAGGATTTTCTAAATATTTTTGATGGAATTGATAACAGTTATGTTATCTCTTCAAAAATAATATTCTTGTGAATTAGCTTTAGAGCTAATTTAACTGCGTATAAAGCGATCATTGCTTTTGTTTTGATTGCGGAAATGGACGTGATTTTCTTATTGGATATGTCGAGGACCTTACCATTATTGTCCCTAGCTATGCAAGCGATGTATGAGTTATCCATAGAATGATGAGAACCATCAAATTTTATTTTAATCCAATTTTGTTGTGGTTTATTCCAAATTTGGTTTATAATCTTATTCCTCGTTCTATTTTTTCTTAACTTTGGTCCATTAATGTTTAATTGTGATGCTTTCCACTATTTAAATTGGACGAATGTAATTTTTGCTGGTTCATTATTTTGAGGGCTTTTGATAAGCGATATTTTACATAGCGCTACTATAGGTTATTAGCTCATTTTGTATAGGATTATGCTAGATGTTATGATGTATTCTGTAATCATGGATTTCTGGAGAGTTGAGTCACATATGAGATTACAGAAGATGATGCGGAGCATTGAAGCATAAGAAGAGGAGTCGAAGATGAAGAAGACCACGGGATGAAGACAAAGACGAAGCATTGGAAGCAGCTGAAGACGAAGCCACAGAAGAAATTCCGCGACCGCGGGTCCCAAACCGCGATCGCGGAAATCCGCCAGAAACGACTTTCTTCATTTTCCCGATTTAGTATGTTGTGTTAAGTTTTGTAACGTTTTTCAGCTTCAATTTGTCAGTTTAATTCTGCATAGACTTATAGGTTTTAGGGGTTGATGATCTTAAAGGATCTTACACATTCTATTTCCAAGTTTTAGAGTTTTCCCAAGAACTTCATGAGTTGTTGAAGTTTCCATTGTTTTGCTTGACATTTTGAAGCTTTCGGATTGATTAAGTTGTGAGATTCTTTTCCTTTGTTCTATTCATATTGATTGTCTCTATTCTCTTGTGTGTATTGTTATTGAATTAGATTTGCTCATTTAGATTGGCCATCTAAGTAGTTCCATCTCATTCATATTGCTATTGTTTGGTTATTTCTAGTTGAAATATCATACTTGTTTGTAGCACACACAATTTGCATGAACTAGTTGTGAATGTCAATTGTGAAGAGAATTGAGTACATGTCGAGTATCTGACTAGTTGTCTATGGTATTGCATGTATCTATCCATTCCTGAACTTAAAGCTTCTTTATTATTGAATCTTGATAGTTTCAAGGTTATAGTTGAGTAAGGGTTATTAGGACTAGTTGGACTAATAACTACATTAGAACAGGGGTTAGAACGATCATATGACTAATTCGACATAGGATTAAAAGGAGTTTATGATCAACTTGTTAATCTGTTAGTGGATAATTGTCGAGTGAAACACCTTCCATTGATATATTTACAATCCAAATCAACCTTCGTTACTTTGTTCTTAAAACATACAAACCCCCCCCTTTGGCTACTTACACTCGTTAATCATTATTATAACTTTAAGAATCGATAACCTGATTCCCTTGGGATTCGACCCTTGCTTGTCTACTATACTTGTTAGTGAGCTTGTTAGGATTACTTGACTTGGCATACGACAATTCGCCTCGTCAAATTTGGCGTCGTTGCCGGGGACTCAAATTTTCTTTTCTTTAAAGTTCTTGTTTTGATTAACCTTAGTGTTGACTAGTGAATGGTCAACACCCGTTCTACTAATCAGTCTCTTTTTATTCTTGATCCAGAAATCGAGAGGACTTTCCATCGAAATCAGAGAGAGAACAGAGCTGAGACTGATACAGGTGCAATGGAAGACGACCAGTTGTTGACTCCCGAGCAAAGAGCTCTTGCTGACACCCAACGTCAATTGGCTGAAATTCAGTTAGTTGTTAATGCCCAACGAGAATTGCTTGAGGCAAGGCAAGATGCAAATGCTCTAAGAGACGGCGGTGTCGTCTGCACATTGAGGGAGCGTACTACTCCCAATCTGACACAGCAACCTCAAGTTGTGGTTCTTCCACCCCTTGCTCATGGGGTGACTTTTGAGCTCAAGTCAGGGGTGATCAATCTGCTTCCCACATTCCATGGTTTGCCTGGTGAGGATTCGATCATGCATTTGAATCAATTCCATGACACTTGCATGACAACCAAACCACCAAATGTCACTGAGGAACAGATCAAGATGAGAGCATTCGGGTTCACTTTGAAAGATGGTGCTAGGTCCTGGTACTATCATTTGCCTACCGGTTCGGTAGATAGCTGGGAGAAGTTGCACAAGGTGTTCTTGGGTAAATATTTTCCAGTTAAAAAGGCAAATGCTCTGAAGAAGGAAATTTCCCATGTAGAGAAAGGTGAAGATGAGACTCTCTATGATTACCTTGAGCGTTTCAGGGGTTGTGTGCTAGTTGCCCTTTTCATGGGTATGATACCGAGGACCCGGTCTTACATGTTTGCAATGGTCTCCTTAATCATGAAAGGAGAATGGTAGACGCTGCTTGTGGTGGGAGTATTCTCAACATGACACCAGAAGATGCCATGGAAAAGTTGCAAGACATGGCTGAGAGCACTAGGAGTTTTGGTAGGACATACACTAGGAAATGAGTGAATGCCACAAGCTCAGGAGACCCCGCTCTTATGACCGAGCTCGTTGAGCTAAAGAAGATGATCCCTCAGCTGCACAAAGGACATCAGCAAGTAAAGGCATGTGGTATTTGCTCTGACCCTTCTCATTTTACAGACAAATGCCCCGAGCTTCAAGATGATGATGTTGCTGAAGTCAATGCTGCTGGTGGATATGGACCTCCACGACCTCGAAATGATCATCCGAACAACTACAACCCGAGGTATAAAGATCATCCAAATTTCATATGGCGTGATCAGAATGAACCCCAACCTCAAGCTCAAGCCCCACGACCCAATTCTGGACCTTCAACTGCAGATATGTTGAGATCATTGACTCAGCATTTCACAACCCATGTCCAAACTACTGAGTCTAGTATCAAGAACATGGAGAAACAGATAGGGCAGTTGGTTGAAGCTGTGACCACTCTTGCACAGCAAAAATCCAATTCTCTACCATCTCAAACGGTAGTGAATCCGACCAGAAATGTTAGTGTTGTGACAACAAGGAGTGGAAAAGTGTTGGAAAATGCTGCTGCTGAAAAGGCAGAATCTGAAACAGGTGAGAATCCGCGACCGCGGGACGAGAACCGCGATCGCGGAAGTTGTTTTGAAGAAACAGTGGGAATTCCGCGACCGCGGGATGAGATCCGCGATCGCGGAATATCTTCTGGGGAAACCGATGCAAATCCGCGACCGCGGACTGACAGTCGCGATCGCGAAAATGCTCCTGGTGAGTCCGAGGTTGAGGAGTTTTCAAAAGATGCAGATGAGGTCGAGGACCGGGGCGACTTCCGATTGAGACAAGACAACTATGTCCGCCCCGACTTCCCACCACTTAGCTCAACCAAACCTCCCGCTCCTTTTCCCGATGCTTTGAAGGACACGAGGAGGCCGGAAAATGATAAGGAGTTGTTTGAAACCTTCAGCAAATGTGAGGTAAATATCCCTTTACTCAAACTCATTAAAAGTATTCCTAGATATGCTAAGTTCTTGAAGGAACTCTGCACCATCAAGAGGAATCAAAAATTCAAGGGACAACAGAAGGTGACGGTAAGCGAGCGTGTCTCCGCTGTATTCCAAAGGTGAATGCCTAAGAAGTGCAGCGATCCGGGCATGGTAAGCATTCCTTGTCGTATAGGTGATACTCACTTTGAGAGAGCTATGCTTGATCTTGGTGCATCTATAAATGTTTTGCCTTACTCGTTGTATAAGATGCTTGGTTTAGGTTCTCTTCATGAAACCAGAATAATTATTCAACTAGCTGATAGGTCCACTGTTTATCCTAAAGGTGTAGTTGAAAATGTTTTGGTTATGGTTGATAATTTGTTATTTCCTGCTGACTTCTTTGTGTTAGACATGGAACATGATGGTCAGGCTGCACCTATTTTGTTAGGAAGGCCTTTTATGATAACCGCTAACACAAAGATTGATTTAGCTAGTGGGTCTCTTACTTTAGAGTTTGATGGGGAAGTTGTACAATTCAATATTTTTGATGCTATGAAGCACCCCATTGAAGATGCTGCTTCTATTTGTTCTATTGATGTGATTGATCCTATAGTTCAAGATACTTTTAATATCTTTGGCTTGGATGAATTGCAATGTGTTATGGAAAACAACATCATTCACCCACCACAAGTTAATATCTCTCTTTCTCCTGATATTCATAGGGTTCTAGCTCAGCTAGACACATCAGGTAGATCTTTGGCCGGCAGACCCATGTTACTGACTTTGGAGAGCAAGAAGCTCCTCCCTTCTGTTTTGCAGGCACCAGTGATTGAGCTTAAGCAATTGCCAGAGTACTTGAAGTATGCTTTTCTTGGAGAGAATGATACCCTCCCGGTAATCATCTGTAGTAAGTTGTCAGGTGAGCAAGAGAAGAGATTGATGATGGTGTTGAAAGAGCACATTACAGCTCTTGGGTGGACTATTGCCGACATCAAGGGAATTAGCCCTTCTACCTGTATGCACATGATTCTACTTGAGGAAGGAGCTAAGCCCTCTAGGCAACCCCAAAGGAGATGAAACCCACCTATGATGGAGGTGGTCAAGAAGGAGGTGCTGCAACTTCTTCAAGCTGACATGATCTTTCCCATCTCGGATAGTCAATGGGTAAGTCCAACACAATGTGTCCCTAAGAAGGGGGGCATTACAGTTGTTGAGAATCAACATGGTGAGTTGGTTCCCACTAGAGCTCAAACAGGTTGGAGGGTATGCATTGACTACCGTAAGCTGAATGCGGTGACTCGAAAGGATCACTTTCCTTTACATTTCATTGATCAAATGCTTGAACGACTTGTCGGTCGTCCCTATTATTGCTTTTTGGATGGATACTCAGGTTATTTTCAGGTGGCCATTGCGCCCGAAGATCAAGAGAAGACAACCTTTACATGTCCTTTTGGCACTTTTGCATATCGTAGAATGCCTTTTGGATTATGTAACGCACCTGGGACTTTTCAACGATGTATGGTAAGTATCTTCTCAGAATATCTTGAGCATTTCATTGAGGTATGGATGATTTTACGGTACATGGGGATAGCTTTGATGCATGTTTACACCATTTTTCACTTGTACTTAAAAGATGTGTAGATACTAATTTAGTGTTGAATTCTGAAAAGTGTCATTTTATGGTTGAACAAGGTATTGTTTTGGGTCATATAATTTCAGCTAGGGGTATTGAGGTCGATAAGGCAAAGATTGACATCATTCAATCGTTGCCTTATCCCACTAATGTGCGTGAAGTGCGTTCTTTTCTAGGCCATGCAGGTTTCTATCACAGGTTTATTAAAGACTTTTCAAAGATCTCAACACCTCTATGTGAGCTTTTGAAGAAGGAAGTGACTTTTGAGATGTCTACCGAGTGCAAGAAAGCATTCGATACTCTGAAATCCCACCTCACTGAGGCACCCATTATTCAGGTACCCGATTGGTCTCTACCTTTTGAGATCATCTGTGATGCTAGTGATTATGTGGTGGGAGCTGTTCTTGGTCAAAAGGTTGGAAGAGCAATGCATGTGATCTATTATGCTTCCACAACCTTGAATGGCGCTCAGAGGAACTACTCCACCACAGAGAAGGAGTTGTTAGCTGTGGTGTTTGCCCATGAGAAATTTCGACAGTACTTGTTGGGCACAAAGGTGATTATCCACACTGATCACGCTGCTCTTCGTTATCTCATGACGAAGAAGGAATCCAAGCCGAGACTCATACGATGGGTCTTACTTTTGAGCGAGTTCAATGTGGAAGTCCGGGACAAGAAAGGAGTCGAGAACTCGATAGTTGATCATCTGAGTCGGATTGTGCAAGAAGACGGTGAGTTACGGGTTCAGATCCAAGGTACGTTCCCAGATGAAAATTTGCTTCGGATTTCTACAGCAGGCAATCCGCGATCGCGGAATTGCAACAGAGGGTTTTTCGCGATCGCGGGCCTCAAGCCGCGACCGCGGAATTCTGGACAGTGAATTTGTTCACCGGGATCCCGAGTACGAACTTCTCGCCTTCCGCTCTTTCAAGACTTGGTATGCCAACATAGTGAACTATCTGGTTCGCGAAGAATTCCCGCTGAACTACACCAAAGCTCAAAAAGACAAGATCAAGCGAGAATCGCACTACTATGTTTGGGATGACCCCTACCTTTGGAGACATTGCGTTGACAAGGTAATCCGACGATGCCTCCCGGATAATGAGATACAGTCTATTTTAACTTTTTGTCATTCTCATGCATGTGGGGGACATTTTGGGGCAAACAAAACAGCTAGGAAGGTATTAGACGCAGGTTTTTATTGGCCACACATCTTTCGGGATGCTTACGCCTTTTGCAAAACCTGCGATCGATGCCAAAGGGTTGGAAAAATTTCTAGAAGAAATGAGATGCCACAAACACCATTAGTCTTTTGCGAGATTTTTGATGTTTGGGGTATCGATTTCATGGGACCCTTTCCTAGTTCGTTTGAGAATCTATATATCTTGCTTGCGGTGGACTACGTTTCCAAATGGGTGGAAGCGAAGGCCACCAGAACTGATGATTCCAAAGTGGTAGCAGGTTTCTTGAAAGAGAATATCTTTTCTCGTTTTGGGATACCCAAGGCTCTCATTAGTGACCAAGGAACTCACTTTTGTAACAAAACGGTGAGTGCACTTTTGAAGAAGTATCATGTCACTCAAAGGGTCTCTACCGCTTACCACCCCCAATCCAATGGACAAGCTGAAGTGTCCAATAGGCAAATCAAAGGGATCCTTGAAAAGACGGTTGCTCCGAATAGGAAGGATTGGAGCCTGAGATTGGATGATGCACTTTGGGCGTATAGAACCGCCTACAAGACGCCTATTGGTATGTCTCCTTTTCGACTAGTATTCGGAAAAGCATGCCACCTTCCAGTGGAGCTGGAACACAAGGCATGGTGGGCGGTGCAGAAGTGCAACATGGAGATGGATGCTGTAGGTGAGTATAGAAAGTTGCAAATCCAAGAGTTGTAGGAGATACGCCGGGATGCGTATGAGAATGTTGTGATCTAGAAGGAGAAGACAAAGGCTTGGCATGACAAGAATATTTTGAGAAAAGACTTTAAAGTGGGAGATAAAGTCTTGCTCTACCAGTCTCGCCTTCAACTTTTCCCTGGAAAGTTGAGATCCCGTTGGAATGGACCCTATGTTGTAGCTCGCGTCTTTCCTCATGGCGCCGTGGAGTTGTTTGACAAAGACAACCACAATGTTTTCAAGGTGAATGGTCAAAGGTTAAAACCATACCATGAAGGGTTCACCAAGGAATCTTTGGATGAGATGTCTCTAGAAGAGCCAAGTATTGAAGATTGAGAATGTAGTTTAAAGTCGAGCCACGACTCTAACCAAGGCGCTGCTTGGGAGGCAACCCAAGGTATTTCTTTTCGACTTTATTTTATTTTATTTCTTTTTGCTTGATTTGTTTTCTTTTGTTTACTAACCTGTAGGAATAAAGCACGGGAATTATCGGTATTATTTAGACGCCCAGCGTCTCGCTGTTACTAAAGGAATTGACGGTTGTTCCCTTTCGTGTTTTGAAAAAAAAGTAGAAAAAAAAAGCAGAAAATCGAAAAAGAAAAAAAAAATTCAAAAACCCATCATCTCCCCAATTTCTCCCATCTTCCTCTCAATTTCTCCTCCACCAAACCCCAAATCCAAAATCTCTCCATCTCTTCAATTTCTCTCCAAATTCTCCTCTATCTCCATCTCCCACCTACAACCCAATCTAACCCCAAACCATCCCCTTCTCAAACCCCCAACCCTCACTTCAACCTTCTCCCGCAGCCCCGCACTCCCAATTTCTCACTTCCCATCTTCCCCAATTTCTTCACCAAATTCCCTCACCAAAACCCTCTTCCACCACTCAAACCCCTCACCCACTCCCTCCTTCAAAATTCTCTCGCCGTCAACCCTACGACTCGCCGGAGGCCCTCCACGACACCACTCCCTTCCACGTTTAAACCCTCATCTAGCCACCACCGATTCGACTCCCACCGGAGTCACTTCGCACCGGCTCCTGTTCGTCGCGCTCAGATCCGCCACCGTCTCGATTTCCGCGACCGCGGAATTCGACCCGCGGCCACGGATTTGGCGTCATAAGACCAACAGCTCTACCTCGATTTCCGCGACCGCAGAATTATACCCGCGACCGCGGATTTCCACCTCCAACTCCAGTAGCTTTTCCGCGACCGCGAAATTGGACCCGCGACCGCGGATTGTCTTCTGTCCGGCTCCTTGCTCAGCTTCTGTAAGTGTTTCTTTCGGTTTCGGAATATTGATTGCTGCTTATTTCGCCTCGGGGAGGGCTATAGTTGTACTTTGCTGCTGTTGCTACTGCTGTTGTGGATTGGTTTGGAATTTGTGTGGCGTTTGTTGTTGGTTTGTGGAATTTGTTGTGTGGAGTTTGTTGTTGGATTGTGGAATTTGTTGTATGCTCAGTTGAAATGTCGCGCTCTCATAAGAATGATGTTGAGGGGCAAAAGCAGGTGAAATCGTATGCTGCAACTCTTAAGGGGAAAAAGTCACTTGCAACTCGGTTCTTCCATGTCCCTACCCTTGAGGATTTGGGTATGGCGGAATGTACTCAAGCTATGCTCGACCATGCTGGGTTGGGCGGGTTCATGGCACTTTCCGCGCCCTCCCACGTGGACTTGTCGCGTCAGTTTCTTTCGACATTGAAGACGACGAGTCGGGATGATACCATTGCTTCCATCACTTTCATCTACAAGAAGCGGCAGTATACTGTTTCTGTCGAGCATCTGAGAGATATCTTGGGGATCACACGTGGTCCCTCGGATAACTATGAGGACGGTGTGGGTGATCGCCACATTCATATGTGGCAAACTTGGACAGGTTATCAGCTCTCTCATCCTTGTCTCAGGCTGACACACAAGGTGTTAGCCATGGCCTTCTTTGGCATGACTGAGCTCAACAAGGTTCCTGCTTATGTGCTCAAGTATCTCTTTAGTCTTATGTCGGAGTGTGAGCTTACCCCCGATTGGGTTTGGCTCTTTGTTGCTTCTTGCAGAGCCGCCCGGAACAAAGCCAAGGGAAAGATTGCCTTGGGAGGCATGATCACTTTGATTGTGCAGGCGGTAGTTGACGACTTTGTAGATCTTGATGTGGAGGGTAGTCCTGACCCTTCTGTTGGGCCTTATGAGTATGATCTGCGGTTCCTCCGGTCCACCGTCCATCTGTTGCGGGGTAGTCCTAACGCGTGGGTATGGGTTGGTGAGCCTGAGATAGCCATGCCTCATCCTTTTGTCTACGGTCCTGTTGAGACTTTCCGGCTGGCACCTGTTCCCGTTGCACCTCGTGCCCCTGCTAGACGTCGTGCACGGGGTGGGATTACCATTCGAGAGCCGGTTATGCCTGCTGATGACGCCGACGATGATGATGATGATGAGATGATGCATGATGCTCAGGCACATTTTGGCGCCGGGTCGTCTAATGGAGCTGCTGATAGCTCCAGTATCCCCTGGGAGCAGAGGTTGTTTGATCAGATGTAGGGGATGCAGCAGAGTTACACTCAGTTCTACTCTGAGTTTGACTCCTTTAGGTCGTCTTATGCTGCTGATATGCGAGGTTTGCAGCAGTCAATGAGTGGGATGCAGCTAGAGTTTCAGGGCTGGAAAGAGGAGGTTCAGAGTTCTTGGTTCCATCAAAACCCCGATCTTCCACCACCGGGTAACCCGGATTAGTGAGCTACTCCCTTCTCTTCTTCATTTATTTTCTATGCCTTTCACACTGAGGACATTGTGTACTTCAAGTATGGGGGAGAGGGATTTAGTTTACTGCTTATCTTTAGAGTAGTTTCCATTCGGTTGTTTGAATTCAGTTCGTATTTGTTTTAAAAAAAAAACGTTATAAAAAAAACAGAAAAAGCCACAAAAATGTTAAAAAAGGCAAATGAAAATCCTGGGATGGGCTGAAAACCTGAAAGGGCGGTTCCATGCAATAAGCAGGTAGTCTGGTCGGCAATAGGCTGAGGCAAAAGTGGACTTGAGAGATGTGAGCCATTGGTGAGTTATCTAGCAAAATGAAATGAGTGGCTAGGTGAAAACCCTTCGGGGCGCCTAGGCAGAATGAGTGAAATGAGTGTCTTAGGACCATTTGTTGCTGCTGGCGAGGTGTCATAAGAAGTGGTGATATAAGGAGGAAAGGGTAGGCCACTATGGAGGGATAAGGAGCTAGATAGGAGCTAGGATTAGATTTATCTTTTGTACTCACTATGGTGTTTGGAGGCTAAGTGTGCTTGTAATTTGTAGTTCATTCTTTCTCTATACTTCCTGAGATCTATGTGTGCTGATTGTAAGGGTAAGTTTCATTTAGCTTACTCGGGGACGAACAAGGTCTAAGTATGGGGGAGTTTGATAAGCGGTATTTAACATAGCGCTACTATAGGTTATTAGCTCATTTTGTATAGGATTATGCTAGATGTTATGATGTATTATGTAATCATGGAGTTCTGGAGAGTTGAGTCACATATGAGATTACAGAAGATGATGTGGAGCATTGAAGCATAAGAAGAGGAGTCGAAGCTGAAGAAGACCACAGGATGAAGACAAAGACGAAGCATTGGAAGCAGATGAAGACGAAGCCACAGAAGAAATTCCGCGACCGCGGGTCCCAAACCGCGATCGCGGAAATGCTATCTAAAGAAGCCAGAACACAAAAGAAAATCGGCGATCGCGGGTCCCAAACCGCGATCGCGGAAATCCGCCAGAAAAGACTTTCTTCATTTGCCCGATTTAGTATGTTGTGTAAAGTTTTGTAACGTTTTTCAGCTTCAATTTGTCAGTTTAATTCTGCAGAGACTTATAGGTTTTAGGGGTTGATGATCTTAAAGGATCTTACACATTCTATTTCCAAGTTTTAGAGTTTTCCCAAGAACTTCATGAGTTGCTGAAGTTTCCATTGCTTTGCTTGACATTTTGAAGCTTTCGGATTGATTAAGTTGTGAGATTCCTTTCCTTTGTTCTATTCATATTGATTGTCTCTATTCTCTTGTGTGTATTGTTATTGAATTAGATTTGCTCATTTAGATTGGCCATCTAAGTAGTTCCATCTCATTCATATTGCTATTGTTTGGTTATTTCTAGTTGAAATATCATACTTGTTTGTAGCACACACAATTTGCATGAACTAGTTGTGAATGTCAATTGTGAAGAGAATTGAGTACATGTCGAGTATCTGACTAGTTGTCTATGGTATTGCATGTATCTATCCATTCCTGAACTTAAAGCTGCTTTATTATTGAATCTTGATAGTTTCAAGGTTATAGTTGAGTAAGGGTTATTAGGACTAGTTGGACTAATAACTACATTAGAACAGGGATTAGAACGATCATATGAGTAATTCGACATAGGATTAAAAGCAGTTTATGATCAACTTGTTAATCTGTTAGTGGATAATTGTCGAGTGAAACACCTTCCATTGATATATTTACAATCCAAATCAACCTTCGTTACTTTGTTCTTAAAACATACAAACCCCCCCCCCCTTTGGTTACTTACACTCATTAATCATTATTATAACTTTAAGAATCGATAACCTGATTCCCTTGGGATTCGACCCTTGCTTGCCTACTATACTTGTTAGTGAGCTTGTTAGGATTACTTGACTTGGCATAAGACAATTCGCCTCGTCAGCTTTTCGTACCAAAAATGATTGTGTTCTTATGTAACCATAGATGGTACCAGAAGAAGATTAAGGTTGTGTTTGCAAAATCACTTTAACTAGTTAGATAACTAGTTACTAGTTGACTTAAACATTGTTTGGTGGGTCAATTTTAACTAGTTACTAGTTACCAAACTAGTTTAAAGCATAAACTAGAAAAAACAAGGGGTCAAACTAGTTTATGCTAGTTACTCATTTTTCTTGACAAAAATAACCCTACTAACTTAAATAATTTAAAAATGATATGCGATATAAAATCCAAACTCTGCTTTTCTCCTTACGTTCGTGGCACACTGCTATTCTCTTTCCCTCCATTTCCATTGCCGATAATTTGCAACTCAAGTTAGATTTCTCTGTTCTCTCCCTCAAAGCCTCGTCGATGCCCACAATTCTACTCTTGATGCCACGTTTGATATATATGCTTCTTATTTTATTGTTCTTCCTTAAATTTTGACTAAGTTTAGGAATTCTGGACGCCATGTTTGATATATATGCTTCTTTATTTGTTCTGCCTTAGATTTTAACAATGTTAATAGCTACCAAAATATAATAGCTAGAATAACATAGGGAAATGGGTTAAAATTTTAATTCAAGTAACTAGTAACTAGTTAATAGCTACCAAACATTGTTTATCATTTTTTAACAATTTAAACTAGTTTTGTAACTAGTTATCTAACTTAAACTAATTCAGTCACTTAAACAAGTTTAGTAACTAGTTTAGCAAACACACCCTAATGCTTCTAATTTGTTGGTATCCGTTTTAAAAGTTTTAATTAGATTAGTAATAGTTTCTCAAAAGATACACATTGTTGTATTATAAATTTGTGATTGTATAGTTTTTTAAATTTGTGTAATTGATTTTATCTAAATTTACATATGAAAAAGAAGTGTTCTTTTTTCCACCAAAAAAAAAGAAGAAGTGTTCTTTTCATTCTAATGGGAAGATGCAAAGAGGGTAAAAACTAGTTTAGTTTTCTATGTGAGGTACGGATTTTATATAAAATAAATTCAATTTTAATAAAAAATAACTTAGATTAAAATATCTTACCAAATATATTTAGTTCATTTACCTCATAAAAATTTAGTATAATTTTTTAAAATAATTGTTTAATCTAAATTATTACCTAAATAGATAAAGTAAAAAGATAATCAATTATTTAATATAAAGTTTTAAAATTAGCAGTATAAATATTTTTAATAAAGAGAGGGTTACCCAAGCATTGTTTAAATATTTTAATTATTTTAATTTAAAGTTTTAAATTTTTTAAATTATGAGATTAAATATTTTTCTATATAATTATTACATAACTCTTTGTTTATTAAAGCACATAAAGTATGATTTATAGAAGGTTAAAATTATAAATAAATAAGCATAGTATCTTACAAATCTTAATTATCCTAAAATAAACACATATACATATTTATAATTTTTCTATTATTTGATTTTATTTATTACTCTAAAATAAAAATGACATGTGACAAAATGAATTGTAGGGTTTCGCTCTTCATCTTCACCTGCGTGCCTGATGGCTGCTCAAGACCAACAATGCCATGTCGACTGTTTGAAGGCAACTCTAGACACCAATCAACAAGTTCTTACGTTTGCTGAAGCCAATTCCAACCTCGCTTTAATTTCACTTCTTCCACGAATTCACTCTTGATTGCATTGTGGCTGCTTTAATTTGATTGTCGCTCTATCACCTTTGCTCTGTGCGCTTGTTTTTCCGCGATTAGGGGTAATCTAAGAGGTCGTAGTGTGATTTCTCTTACGTAGTTTATGATGCATTTGAGGCTTATCAAGAAACTAAATCTTCTAAATTCTACCTCCTGAAATTAGCTTAATTCACACTTTTTCACACTTTTATGCTTAATTCACACTTTTTCATCATGTTCTTTGTCTTTTTTGTGCCTGGCCTCAATGGAGATATGAATTCCTTATGCTGTTGTGATTGTGTAGCATATAATTGTGAGCAAGTACATCCATTGACCAAGTTTTGTCAGGATAATATAGGATATTTAGTACTGTTATCATATTTTTATGTTACATATTCCCTCCGTCCCTTAATATAAGGCTCATTTGCTTTTTCGACATTATTCCCAAACCGAGAGAAGCTTCTCGTTTTCTTCCAATATATAGAAATAAATATAGACATGTGCAATCTCGTTTGATTCGTCTCAATGAGTACTTTGACAATATAAAAAAATTCTAATTTTTATCATCGTATATTTAGAGATATTAACGTTACAAAACGTGTCTCGACAAATGTGTCAAAAGCAAATGGGAAGATCAATAGGGGACGGAGAGAATAGGGGACGGAGAGAGTATATCATTCAACTTAAATTATACTAATCAAGTTGTTAGGTTAGTCTATATATGTGGATTGCATAGCTTCTTCTTATTTCAAATAGTATAGCATCTATTATGAGGACTTTATTTATAAAGGTGGAATTTTGTGTGCAGCAACAACAACAACATCATTCCCTGTTATATCGGAGTCGAGATTGATATTTCCTTACCCCCAACGGATTAGGAGGAAGTAATCGATATGACCCCAAAGTACATAAGCATTGTATCTGTAATTACAAGCTGGGTTTGGTTTACGAGTGTTGATATTTTTCTAATATTTTAGCTATATAATATTCTAATATATTTAGCTTTTTATTAGATCTACGACAAACCCTTGCGTGGAAAAGCTCTTACAATCGTCTATATTTCACATCTATGTTGTGTACGATGAAGGGTGTCTACATGGTATGTTCTTGCTCCCTCTCTTTTAAAACCTACTGTGTGAAGACTTGACATATTGCATTAGAAATATGATTTGTTCAGATGTTGTTGGATGGCCTGAAGCCTTGGCATTGACACCTTATGTATCTTTCTTTTATTGTGGAATTGACGCGTGCTTTGCAATATTGATTTTAAACAGTAGTTCTTACAAGTATTCCTTTAAGGCATAGATGCTGATGTTTCATTCTTGTTGAACTCATGATCTGGATCCTAGATGCTATGACTTTTTGTTCGTTGTCACTTGTCAAGACTTAATTGCAGTGTCAGATTAGTTGATTCGTCAAATTCACATAATCTTAGTTTAAGCAGGAGTTGTGTTGTACAAAAGTTCATGATCATTAAAGGCTTTTGGAGTAACATTGAATTGATTTGAGGAATTTATAGTGGTGTAACTGTTGTTTTTATTGGTTATTGTAGCATTATAGTCTTGGTAAAGTAGTAAGAGTGGGCTAATGATAGATTATTACAATTGTTTCCAGGAGGTTAAGCCAAGTAATTCCGATTTCAGACGAGTTAGGGCCTGTTCGACACTCTCAAAGTTTGCCTCCAAAAGTAGATTTTTTAAGCTAGTTTATTACCAATACAAGCTTTTGTGTGTAATAAGCTAGTTTAATTTTATTATGCCCGAACAGACCCTTAGTTTGCGCTTCAGTGGCTCAATTTTCCTCAGCTATTTTCAAGGTTTGTTCATCCTACCTAATACGAAGAATTTAATTTTGTTCACATCTAAGTAACTTCATTTCTGATAATGATTTTGTTGGATGTGGACTAACCTTACTGATTAGTGTATATATCTTGTATGGCTGCATTTCTATATTTCTCTATTATGCTGATTTAGTCGAAGTTGGATCTTTTAGTTGATCGTGTGTCACTAACGAATGTAGCAGGGATGGAGTCTTTTTTAGATTTTCCATAGATCATGGCTTTCCACTTAAATCCCAATTAGGAGTTGAAGAAGTTGACCCGGCACAATGATTAGTTCATAACTCCCTTTATTACAATTTACTTTCAAATCTGTCGGTTATGTAGGCACATAAACTTGAAGAATCCATTTAAAACTATAATGCATATCAATGATCATTAAATTCCATTTTCTACATGCAAAAAACAAGATAATGAAGTACACCAACTACTATCACCCAAGTATGTTCAATCCTTATCAAGTTTACGGTTCTTGAAACATTTTGAATATCTATCACACGTGTCAAAAAAGAATTCAGAGAGGGGATACAATCATGTAAGCGCACAAGTGACAAATACGAGATAATTGATATTGAATTCAAAGCTCAAGAATCTAACTAATTAAATAAAGCGGAAGAAAAACAAGCTAGATAGCCATGGAAGAAGAGAAGCTTGAGAGAAAAGAAAGTATTGCTTTCTGTAATTTTGTGGATAACAGAAAGTTGTTACAAGTGTGCCTTATATATGAGGCAGAGTGCCAGCTAAGGACCACCAACTAATAACAACAAATTACAATATATCTCCTTATATCTAATACCCCCTCTCAAGATTGAGGAGGATCTATCATGCCAATCTTGCCAAAGACAGTGTGCAGCTGAACACCAGGTAGGGGCTTAGTAAGGAAATCAGCAAGTTGTGCTTTGGTAGGAACGTGAGAAAGAGATATAAGGCCCTCGAGCAACTTCTCACGGATGTAATGACAGTCAAGCTCAATATGCTTGGTCCGCTCATGGAAGACGGGATTCCGAGCAATGTAAATGGCAGCCTGATTGTCACACTTGACAGGAATGTGAGTGATATCAAGGACACCTAACTCAGTAAGAAGGCGACTGAGCCAGGCCAATTCTACACAAACCCGACGCAAAGATCCGTATTCGGCCTCAGTAGAAGACAATGAAACACTTTGTTGCTTCTTGGATTTCCAAGAAATCAAACTGCCACCAAACAAAATAACAAAGCCACTAACAGATTTCCTGGAATATGGGCAAGTAGCCCAATCTGCATCACAATAAGCGCGGAGCTGAGTATCTGTGGAGCCATTAAGCAACAAGGCCTTAGTTTGAGTGCCTCTAACATAAGACAACACATGGAGAGCAGCCTCAAAGTGTGGTTCACAAGGAGAGCTGTTAAACTGACTAAGATATTGGACAGAGAAAGCCAAATCTGGGCGAGTGTGAACCAGGAAATTCAACTTGCCAACCAGCCTTCTGTAAGGCAATGGATCAGGTAAAGGAGTACCTTGCTTAGGGAGAAGCTTGACCTTGAGATCAAGAGGACTAGCAGCATTGTGTGTAGAAGACAAAGGAAACTCATTCAAGATTTCTGAAATGAACTTCCTTTGACTGAGAATCAACCCTTGTGGAGAGGAAATAAATTCAATCCCAAGGAAATAATGAAGTTCTCCCAAATCCTTAATCTTGAAGATGTCATCCAGAAAACCCTTCAAGGCTGTAATCTCAGACTGATCTGTGCCAGTGATGAGGATGTCATCAACATAAATGGCCACAAAAACAAGGGAAGAGCCTTCCTTCTTATGAAATAAGGAGTAGTCATACATAGACTGTGAATAACCCCTGGACTTCAGAGAACTGGAAAGTTTGGCATATCAATGCCTAGATGCCTGTTTTAAGCCATATAGGGACTTCTTTAGTAAACAGACTTGACTGAGAGTCTCCATGTGCAACCCTGGAGGAGCCTTCATATAAACCACCTCATCCAAAGTGCCATGAAGGAAAGCATTGTTCACATCAAGTTGGTGTATCTTCCAGTTTCTCTTCAAAGCCACTGAAACAAGTGTTCTCACTGTAGTCATCTTAATGATTGGGGAAAAAGTTTCATTGTAGTCTACCCCCTCTTGTTGAGTGAATCCCCTCACAACCAGCCTAGCTTTGTACCTCTCAATGCTCCCATCAACCTTCCTTTTAACCTTATAGACCCACTTGCAGCTTATGGCCTTCTTCCCTTTGGGTAAATCAACCAGATCCCAAGTCTTGTTCATCTCAAGAGCTTCAAACTCAGTAGTCATGGCTTGCTGCCACACTTCAAATTGACAAGCTTGATCATAAGTAGTAGGTTCATTATCTGGTTGAAAAGCAGTAGAATAAGTGCATTCTGGAAAAGATAAAGTAGAAGTGAGAGTATGAGCACAAATGCAACTTTCTACTGTCACATGATGACATACATAATCTTGCAAGTATGTGGGAGCCTGATGAGTCCTTCTAGGCCTGGTAGAAGCAGTATCATCTGTAGGAACAACAAGTGCAGGTGGAGAGGAAGAAGAACTGCCACCTGAGTGATCTAAGCCATCATTGTCAACATGCAGAGGAGTAGAAGGATATAATGAAGGACCTACTGGTGAGGAAGAAGTATCTGTATGATAGGGAAAGAAGGTTTCATGAAACAAAACATCTCTGGAAGATGTGACTTGCCTTGTTTCCATATTGTAGACTTTATATGCCTTTTTTCCCATAAGGATATCCAATAAAAATGCAAGGCATAGCTCTGCCTGGAATTTGTCCCTTCCAGCTTTCAAAGTAGAGACAAAACACAGGCATCCAAAAGTCCTGATATGAGTATAAGAAGGAATCTGATTATGCAGAACCTCATAGGGTGTCTTATTATGTAGTATTCTAGTAGGAAGCCTATTAATGATATAGGCAGCTGTAAGAATACTATCTCCCCAAAACTTCAGAGGAAGCCTAGATTGGAACATCAAGGCTCTAGCAATTTCTAGCAAATGTCTATGCTTCCTTTCGACAATCCCATTCTGCTGAGGAGTAGCCACACAGGATGTTTGATGAACAATGCCCTTTGAAGCCAAAAACTGAGCAGACTCCTTGCTAGTGCCCAGTTCAAGAGCATCGTCACTCCTCAGAATTTTCACAGTCCTACCAAACTGGTTCTCAACCAGAGAAATGAAGCTTTTAAGCATATCAAAGGCATTGCCCTTGGAAGACAACAAATGAACCCAAGTGGATCTACTATAATCATCCACTATGGTCAAAAAATATCTATAACCATTATAAGTCATAGTATGATAAGGCCCCTAAACATCAACATGCACAAGAGCAAACGTTCAATAGAAGTAATAATACTGGTAGGAAAAGGTAGCCGAGTTTGTCTAGACTTGCTACAAATCTCACAAGGCATAACATGACCTTTATTTAAAACAGTGTTAGAAAGAAAAGGCAGAGTCTGAAGCTTAGGAAGAGGAACATGTCCTAATCTCAAACGCCACAAACCTTGGTCTTCCTTACACAAAGCTGCATTGACAGTAACTTTCTCTTGTCTATGAGTCTGGCTTCTAGTGTTTTCTAGCAGGTACAAGTCCTTGAACACTTTACCAATCACCAAAGGATTCTTCATCAAATGATCCTGCAAAAGACACTTCTCAGGTGTGAACAAGACATTGCACTTCATGTCTCTAATAAGCCTCCCAACAGATAGCAGATTACAACTGAACAGTGGCACATATAACACATTTCTGAGCACCAAATCTGGTAATACAGTAACAGTCCCCACAGTATCAACTGCTGCACTGTTACCATTAGGCAAAGAGATCACAAAGCCTTTGCTTAATTGTCTTGTGTTGTCAAAATTGTTCAGATCACAACACATGTGACAACTAGCACCTGTATCCAATATCCAAGTCACTTTATTAAACACAGTAGAAGCAAATGATGTACCTGCAAATCTTGTGAAATCATCATGATCATTTCCTCTATCTTTGCCATTAGACTTGTTCACAAAACTCAAGATCTGCTGCAGCTGATCTGGTGACAACTCTGTGAGACTTTCAGACAACTTAGACTGTGCAACTCCTGCAAACTTTCCCTCAGGAACACTTTTCTTGCTTTTGTTCCTATAGTTTGTAGGAAAACCATGGAGAAAGAAACATTTCTCTATAGTGTGATTAGTTTTCTTGCAATTAGTGCAGAACAACTTAGGCCTATCACTATTCTTCTGATCAAATTTTCCTTTAACAACATTCATAGAAGCAGACTCCATATTCAACTGTGACACAGCTTGCAACTCTCGTTGCTTTTCATCTTGAAGAAGCAAAGAATAAGCATGAGAAACCTCAGGTAATGGTTTCATCATCAAAATAGAGCCTCTAATCATAGTATAAGCCTCATTCAGTCCCATAAGAAAGTGAAGTAGTTTCTCATCATCCTCAAACTTCAAGAATTCTTGCACAGAACCACAAGTACATGAAGGAAACCTACGCAGACTACTCAATTCATCCCAAAGGATCTTCATCTTAGTAAAATAAACAGTGATAGAGTCCGAACCTTGAGTGAGATTGCTAAGCTCCTTCTTGACTGAATATAACTGCGCACCATTGAGTTGACCAAACCTAATTCCCAATTCTTCCCAAATTCCTTGAGTTGTCTCATTATAGAGAACGCTTCTGCGAATTTCCTTACCTAAGCCATTCAATAGCCAGGCACGTATCATATCGTTGCATCTACTCCAACGATTGTAGTCTGGATTTGTTCTCGGAGGTCGAGCGAGCTCGCCGGTGACAAAGATTGTCTTATTCTTCGCAGAAAGTGCGATCTGCATAGACATTCTCCATTCTCCGAAATTCTCCCCTTCGAAGACATCTGAGACTAGAGAAAGCCCTGGATGATCACTAGACTGCAAATACAACGGATCACCGTTGTTGTTGTTTGATGTGTTCTCTGAAATCACCATATCTAGGAAATGATGAAGAAAACGAGAACGAAGAAAACACAGAGGATTCCAAGACGGAATTCAGTTCCCCTGCTCTGATACCATAAAGAAAGCGGAAGAAAAACAAGCTAGATAGCCATGGAAGGAGAGAAGCTTGGGAGAAAAGAAAGTATTGCTTTCTGTAATTTTGTGGATAACAGAAAGTTGTTACAAGTGTGCCTTATATATGAGGCAGAGTGCCAGCTAAGGACCACCAACTAATAACAACAAATTACAATATATCTCCTTATATCTAATACTAATACATGAGAAATATGAAGCAATTACATATTTAAACGATGTGAACAACTTATAATTAATCCTCCAACATACGATCAGAAAAAGTGCCACCACTGCTCAAATGAAACTACTAATGCATAGCAGAATGGAAAACAGAATCCGAAATACCTTTCTCGAGGTTCTTGACATTTTTGGAAGAGAGAGTGATCGTGATCTTGTGAATCTACTCCTGAGACTCTTCTTGCCCCTGCTTCACTTGCTTCATCGCGTACGCCATGGCTGCTTAGGTCCCAAGGTTCTTCTGATTCGTATCGACAAAAGAAGAAGAATAAGAAATCATCAGATATCATTTGAATAAAATACAAATGCAAGTATTGAGCGAATTCCAAGGACTAATATCGTAAACGATTGAGATGAGAAAGGGTTTAGTACTAAGTGAGATCGGGCAGAGAAGGGAAGATCTGGGTTGGAGCGATGACTGGCCTAAAAAACCATCGTTAAGATGTGTATATGCTTTCGTGCAATTTGCTAGGGTTTTACTATAACCTAATCAAAGTCATGCCACCCGATCTTCACAGAAAACACAATGTAATGTTGGGTGTTGAGTGCAAAGGAAGAGGAAGAGACAAACCTGTTACAAATTAACTTCAAAACGACTTGGCAATTTCTAGCGAGTCGAATTCCCGACAAGCTACTGCTTGAACCATGAGTCGTCGGTGAGTTGGGTATCAGATTTTTTTCGAAGGAGGAAAATAACATTGGAACTTCGGCGGAAGGTTGGAGGAATAAAATTGAGCCAGAGGAGAGAGAGTAAATGGCCGACGGGAAGACTTAAATAGCAAAGGAACGACGTACAAACCCCCAAATGCCAACGCTGAGAAACCAAAACGACCATGGATCGACATTAAACCAGAACGACTTGGAAGAGGCGAGAAGTTAAGGGAAGGTGAGGAGCCCTAATTGAACACGACAGAGGAGGATAAGGTAAAGCAAGAAGAAGAAAGCCTTAAATGCTCAGCCCTAAATGCTTACACAAACAGACTAATTGCTTAAATCAGAGGTCAATTTTATATGTTTTATGATGTATCTAAAAAAAAAAGTGAAAAACACTGAATGATAAACCTCCAATATGAAATATACAACAATCTATGAGATAGTCAACCAAAACTCAATTAGATAGTCTTATCTAAGCATAAAATAATGATCAAGCTACTAACAAAATAATACTGTAAATATAATTGTCTTACATCATACTTTTTGAAGTTTGAATTTTTAAGTTTAATGATCGATTTTTCTAACCTAGGGCATAGGATAAAAAAACCTAAATAAGAAACTACACGTAATAAATAATCACTAAAATCATAGCACTTAATCATAAATTTCAAAAATTACGAGGTTAATTTTAGAAACTCCTCCAACAACTATATAGATATTCTAATAATAGTTTTTTTCGGTAGAATGTAGAGGTGTTGTCGGTTCGAAAACCGCCGGTTCCGGCTCATGAACCGCCGGTTCAAGGTTCAACATATGCTTGAACCTGAACCTAAACCGGCAAGGGGACGGTTCCGGTTCCGGGCCGATTTCAGTTTTGACCGGGTTTGACTGGAAAACCGCCGGTTTTTTAGCTGGTTCTGGTTCGACTCTGAACCGGAAAGATTTTTAAAAAGATAAAAAAATATATATGAAATTTATATTTTAAAATTTTACTATATTTTTTTAATGAGCTCAAATATTTAAGTCTAATCAAGAAATTGAGTCAAACTTGTAAGTAATTTGTTGTTTTTATATACACAATCATGAGGGTGTTTTTTGTTTCTTTTAAATTCCAATATCGAAAACTGTTTTATTACCAACATAAAACATTTATAAACTTCTCACATTGAAAATTACCTGAGAGGTTGAAATCTATATATTAAAATATGAAATTCTTCATCCTCCACTCAGTTTTTTATGTATATATTTTTATATTTTTTTATGTGAACAGACGGTTAACCGGTTTGTCAGGATAACCTTCATTAAAACCGTCGGTTCAAGGTTCCGTAATCTTATGAACTTGAACCTAAACCGTTAGTAAGACGGTTTAGTCGGTCCGGTCCCTATTCGGGGCCGGTTTCGGTTTTGACTGGTCCGGTTCCGGTCCGGTTAACCTTTTAACCCCAGTAGAATGTACACACTACACACTACTGTTCGGAGTAGTTTTTATCATTGCACGGACAAATAAGTTATTAAGTATCGAAAAAAAGGGAAATGAAATTAGAATTATTTTGGTCTTGTTCTTCTTCCCCGGTACATCCACATCTCCTCCACCCGGCACCCGCAATCCTTCACCGTCAAGTTCCCCCGACAATCTCGCTTCTTGACGACTCGATCGACTCCCTCTGCCCAACCTCTTCCTTCTCTTCTCGCTGACTCTAACATCCTCCAGATCCACATCCTCTACAACTTCGATTCTCACCTCCTCCTCGTCACCGACTTCCTGCGAATCATCCACTTTCTTTGGCCGCTGAGACCTTCTCTGAAGGTCGTCTTTAACTTCCTACAGATCTCCTTCTTCTCCTATCTTATCTCCGTTCTCGCTGACTGCTACCGCTACGGTACTGAGTGGATCATCTGAGTTTGTCAAAAGCCCCAATTCAATATTTGGTTTGCTTAAATTAACTAGACGTGTTTGACGGATTTGGTCAAATTGCTGATTGAATTTTTTTTACTGTTTGTGTGTATTGGTGTTCAGTGGTTCGAATTTTTGTTCTTTGATGAAGCTTAAACTGGATGAAATTAACCGCCACTATTGTCACTGAGACTATAATCGACAATCCTTTCCATCTCTCATCAATGACGCATGTACGGGAGGATTGAACTCTGGTAGCTCTGGTATGTTTTATGCTGCTAGATTTTAGTAGAAGCTGAAAAAGACATTGAATACACTCCGTTGCTTCTATTCTTTCTTGAGAGTAGCTGCGCTCATACAATAATAGCCATCCTACTGAAGTTCTCAATATGAAGTGATTAAAAAATGAGTTGATTTTAAGCTGAACTATAAGTCTGTTGCGGACATCATATCATGGCATAATAAGGGAAGCGTGACATTCTGAATCTACTAGCATTTGAGTATATGTTTGCATGAGAAATTCATTCTTTTGTGGAATTGCTCAACCATTTCTTATAGCTAGCAGCTAGGAAGTTAAGTTGACTCCTTGCCTTGTTTTTTGTCTTCTTTATTTGTTAAACTGGAATAAACCACAAACCCTGTAATTTTGTTCGCACAGGAATATTCATCTTAAATGATGTCTTCCCTTCAGTTGCTGCATCTAACAGAGCATGGGCGCAATATTCTGTCATCAAGAAGGTGAACATATATTATATATCATCATTAATTTTTTTTTTGGTCGCTATTATTATTGTTATTATTACCACTGACATTGCTACTCTTATCTATAACATTATGATAAACATGTAAGTCAGTTTTTTTTGGATCTCCAGAGATATGTTTAAAACACTTCTATCAGATTTTTGATGTGTACCTGTAATTTAATTTTTTTTGGATCTCCTAAGATATGTTTAAAACAATTCAATCAGATTTAAGGCTGCGTACCTGTAATTTAGTTCTATTGTGAAAGTATTTAGGTATTTAGTTATTTACCAAGAATATTAATTTGATGGTTTGAGTAAAACTAGTGGAGGAATATAATGGATATTGACCCAACCAAGAGCTTGGTCTAAAAGCAGCACTAATGCACAACTATGAAAGCAATAATTTTGAATTGTATTAATCTTAAGAATGGTGGTCATCAGTTGAGATTACCTCGTGATCTTCTTATTGCATACTATACGAGTAGTTTGTGCAGAAGATTTCCTAGGATTACAAAGATGTGAAGTTTTAGTTCCAATTAGCAACTTGTGAACTGTGTTTATACTTTGACATTCTGTTTCAGTTTGAAAATTTTACTTGGAAGAGGTTCTCACGAGTTGGTTTCCTTAATATATTTCTCAAATGCACAAGTCTTCCCATTTTTGTTTCTATCTAACCATTTTTGTCCACCTGCAGGAGATCTTTGCTGGTTGCCACTGGGATATTGGTAGCAGGTGGAACAGCTGCTTACATGCGATCAAGATCGACCTACAAGCAGACTAATTCTTCTGGTCATTGTAATGGGCCTGGAAATTCGAATGAGGATCCATCTGATGATGGTGCAAACAGGAAAAAAACTAAGAAGAAACCCTTGAAGTCACTTCAGGTCCTAGCTGCAATTCTTCTTTCACATATGGGCAGTAGTGGTGCTCGTGATATCTTAGCTTTGGCATCTATTGTGGTAAGATACAAACGTTTGTATTATCTTATTGTACTCTTAGTAACTTAATGTTTTTTTCATAAGAAGAGTATGTGTAACTAATGTAGCTCACCATCACTGAAGAAATTCTGATACCATTATGTGATGTATTTTCTCGAATTCATTGAAACCCTCAAAAGCTGGATTCATTTCCTTACACTCCTTTAGTACAATATAATATTTATATATTCATACTAGCGTAGTATCCCGTGCCATGTACGGGAGTATGTCTCTAATACTTTTATAATAATTTGACATTTTATATCTAATCTATAATAATTTGTATTACTACGACTTCAATAAGTTTTTTTTATGTCAAGTAAAGTTTTTTTCTGCAAAATTTATGTTCTTGTTTGATGGTTAACTATTAGCTTTTCTGTGGATAATAAAACTTTAAACAATTAAAGATACTAAGCTTAAAAGACTAGTCTAGGAAATTTTACAAATAATTGTTACATCGTTATTGACTATTTGTTTTTTAATAATAATAACATTTAAAAAATTAAAAAATAACGTAACAAACTATGCTAAAATTACTCTAGTTAGAAAAGCTTCAGCTTTAATGTACAAGATAGAGTAATGTTATTAATGCTTGAAAAATGACCCCTTAAGGGTAATTAAGGTCATTCATTTGATGTTATATCATGGGATGGACGGCCCTTCTAAGTTCTGATTCTCCTTGAGAGAAACTTGCATCGTTCTGGTATTAGTATCTTTTGATATCACTTCGCCTTGTTGCCGATTGATTTCAGTCGGGTTTATAGTTTAGACATCAGTATTTTTTTTATTGGTTTTGTCCCTTGTGGGGTTTACTCCTTACTTGTCTTCAACTTTTACATATCTTATTTTTTAACCTATGGAGGTGCATCTGTGGATTTTATAAGATACCGAAACCAGTTTAATAAAATGGGTGTAAAAACAATCACGGAAGAGTTTCTGATTGTTTTCCACTCATTTTAGAATTGTGCAGCCTTACAGGCATGCATATAAACTTCTCCAGTTTAAGGTCACCCTGCATATTATGATATTATCTTAGCATCATTTGATTCACTTTTGATATATTCCTTGCATTTGATTTGCTTCTTTGACTTTAAAACGATCCTATAATTTATGTATTCTTTCAGATAGTTCGGACCGCTCTAAGCAATAGGCTGGCAAAGGTGCAGGGCTTCCTGTTTCGTGCTGCTTTTCTTCGACGTGTGCCAACTTTTTTCAGATTGATTCTGGAGAATGTCCTTTTGTGTTTCCTCTTATCGACTATACAATCTACTTCAAAGTACATAACGGGGATCTTGAGTGTAAGGTTCAGGAAAATATTAACAAAGCTTATTCATACACATTATTTTGAGGTATCTCTCTCTCTCTCCCTCTCTTTTATTTATTTAAGAAGTATTCTTTTTCTGATTATTGCTTTTGACATCATCATCATCACCATAACATTTTTCATCAATTAATCATCCGTGGCTGTTTTTCGTTCATCTTTGAACAATTTTCTCTTTATACCTTGATTCCTTATCAGTATTCATGTTATCTTGCCCACAAATTTGTTTTTATTCCATAGTTCACGAGTTTTATTTGAAGGAGACATGCAGATGTCTTTTTGTCTCATGTTCATGACCTCTTGATTTTTAACTCTTATATTTCAACTTTGTTTTGCATTAGACAGTATATTAATTTACATTCATGGGTTTCTTGATAATATGTTCTCGTGGTGAAAGTGTATTGAACTTGATATTTACATTCTCCCCTACCTCTCCAGAATATGGCATATTACAAAATATCACATGTTGATGGCCGGATTTCTAACCCAGAGCAAAGGATTGCTAGTGATGTACCTAAATTTTGCTCTGAGCTGAGTGAAATTGTGCAAGATGATCTTATTGCTGTTACTGATGGCGTCCTTTACACATGGCGCCTTTGTTCATATGCAAGCCCTAAATACATATTCTGGATTCTGGTATGCTCACTAATCTTTCAATTGGTACATTTGTGGATTCTCTTCTAGCGATAATATGTATTTGTTTTTGTCGAGTTGATTTTTCTTATACGTATTTGGTTGTCCTATAGGCATATGTATTAGGAGCAGGGACCATGATCAAGAATTTCTCACCTGCATTTGGAAAATTAATGTCAAAAGAACAACAACTGGAAGGAGAGTATAGGCAGCTCCATTCGAGGTTAAGGACCCATGCAGAGAGTATAGGATTTTACGGTGGGGAAGCTAGAGAAGAATACCATATTCAGGAGAAGTTTAAGAATTTAGTGAGGCACATGAGTTCCGTTCTCCATGATCATTGGTGGTTTGGCATGATCCAGGACTTCTTGCTGAAGTATCTAGGTGCCACTGTTGCTGTCATTCTGATAATTGAACCCTTCTTTGCTGGAAATTTGAAACCTGATGCCTCAACCCTGGGACGGGCTGAGATGCTAAGCAATCTTCGGTATCATACCAGTGTGATTATATCATTGTTTCAGTCCTTGGGAACTCTTTCAATTAGTTCAAGGCGACTTAACCGTCTCAGGTAACTTTTGAAACATCAGATCTGACTGTGAGATTACTTTTTTCTAAACAAATATGTTTTAGATATGTTAAATCTATTCAATGTGGATATATGTGTAGTTTGAATTTATATTTCAGCCCAGTATATCTCTCTCTGAAGTCTGACTAGATATATATGGTTGCCTTTCTCATTTTATTAGGAGTGATCAGCTAAATGTTCGATTATATTCAACTCTCTTAACGATATAACCCTAGTAAAAACGAGTAATCTGTTTATTTTTCTATTTTTGGTATTGATTGAATAAGCACATTGGTCTCTTTCTATATAAAAAGATACTACTCAAATTTAAGTTCCAATTGCTTGAGCTGGATTTAAACAAGTTTATGCATCCTTAATTTCTTATATGCCATTCCCTTCAGTATACTAATACTGGAAAAAGGCTATGGAATAAATAAAGAACTTCCCTTCTTCTAAATCCTTTTTTTATCATCATCTCTGAGGCATCTTTTCCTGTCCTGTTTATTCATGTGCAGTGGATATGCTGACCGGATACATGAGCTTATTACTGTATCTCGCGAATTTAGCATGCGTGATACTGTATCTCCAGTAAGAGATACGAGTAGGAATTGTTTTAGTGAAGGTGATTGCATCAAGTTTTCAGATGTAAAGGTATCGGCATACTTATTTGCTTTTCATTTTCTTTCTTTTGTGTCTTAATCTCTGTGACTACGGAAGGGTGAAATATTTTCTTTGTAGGTTGTTACACCAACAAATAATGTGTTAGTTGAGGATCTCACTCTTGAAATTCGTCTTGGATCTAATCTTCTAATCACAGGTAAGCTTGAACCTTGCTTTGGTGTCTTTATTAAGTGTTACTCTGACTGTAAACTGCAGTCATTCTCTTAAAGTTTTTGAAATTTAAATTGACATGGAAGTAGAAAGTATTTTTTAGCAATGATTCAAAGTTGAGGCTTTCTGCGGCTGTATGTGTAGTGTGTGATCCTTTTTGGGTGGTCATGTAGTTATTTAAACATAAAGAATCTCTTTATATGTTCAGGTCCAAATGGTAGTGGCAAGAGTTCGCTTTTCCGTGTTCTAGGGGGACTTTGGCCTCTTGTATCTGGTCACATTATGAAGCCGGGGGTTGGATCTGACCTCAATAAGGAGATCTTTTATGTACCTCAAAGACCATACACTGCTGTAGGGACACTTCGTGATCAGTTAATATATCCCCTCACAAAGAATCAAGAGATCAAACAACTGACACAGAATGGAATGACAGAACTACTAAAAAATGTAGGAACTCACGTCCCAATAGTTATTGTGCAATATGAATACAAAAGCCTCTAATTTTGTTTTTTATTTCTATTTATTCTCCTCTTCGAGGTTGTTACTTGTGGCTTTTTTCTTTGTTTAGGTTGATCTTGATTACTTACTTGATCGTTACCCTCCTGAAGAAGAGGTGAATTGGGGTGATGAACTTTCTCTTGGGGAGCAGCAGCGATTGGGAATGGCTAGATTGTTTTATCATAAGCCTAAATTTGCTATTCTCGATGAGTGCACCAGTGCTGTGACGACAGATATGGAAGAACGTTTCTGTGCTAAGGTCCGTGCTATGGGGACATCATGCATCACTATATCACACCGTCCTGCTTTAGTTGCATTTCATGATATTGTCTTATCCTTGGACGGGGAAGGAGGCTGGAGCATTCATGACAAGAAGTTAGTTTTTTTTTGGTTGATTTAATACCCTATGATATCATGATAAAGATCTCTCCTGTGAAATAGCTTCTCAATATTCTTTTTTGTTCCAGGGCTTTGATCACAGATGAGGCTGCTAGCAAAATGGAAAAGCCTTCAGAGACTGAAAGACAAGGTGATGCGATGGCTGTGCAGCGGGCCTTTTCCAGTGCCAAGAAGGTTGTAATATTTCTGTATCTGTAGTCCTTTCCCTTTGGTGCCCCCCTTCACTACATGTCTAGTTTCTTCTGTATTCAATTTTTTAATAATTTCTGGCTGATGCTTCTAACCTTTAATGTCAGGACAAACCATTGTCGAAGTCAAGGTCAGGATTATACCTCTCAGAGATGATCGCAGCATCGCCTCCGGTGGATCATAAATTACCCTTGCCTCGTGTTCCCCAATTGCAAGTTTCGTCTAGAATGATGCCTTCACGAGTTGCTTCCATGTTCAAAATTTTGGTTAGTAACTGTTTAAGGAAAGAGACTTACATACTATACTTCTCAGGAGTTGTATGGTGTTTTCTTGCATAGCTGTGGATTGTTGAGCTAAAAAATCTCTTGGATGGTGGGGCCATGGGAGCACAGACATTTTCATGTTATGACCACATTCTGTGGCTTGATCAAATTATTTATTTCCGGGATTTCTGATTTGAATGTATGAAGTTCAACTAACATAAATATAATAAAGAGGTACTTAAGAGGAATTCTAGAGCTTGATCATTGTATTTTGGAAAGAGAATTCTTGAGCTGACAACGAGTAACAATCAGACAAATTTGACTCATTGAGCTTACTGATGGAAATACCAGAGTGCAGTTACCCACTGAACTAAAAAGTGATTGCCAAATTTATTTATGTGTACTGTAGTTGCCCAAACATGTACTTCGGGTGGATATTGGATGCCCCATGAACATAGTCTTACACATGTATTGACTCTATTATATGCTAGATCATATAATAGTAATACTACTTGTGTGATACCATCTGATCTAAAAGTTTGTCAATTAAAGAATATAAAAATTTGGTATCAGATTACTGCCAGACTTCTTTTAAACTTGACTGATTGGTGTTATTTATTCAGGTGCCCACAGTCTTTGATAAACAGGGAGCACAGTTGCTTGCAGTGGCACTTCTTGTTTTATCAAGAACATGGATTTCGGACCGCATTGCATCCTTGAATGGTACGATTCAAGACACTAGAATAGTATATTTTTATTTTATCTTGTCATGTATACACTTCATGAGAACTATATTTATAGTGGGAATAGAAATGAAAAAAAAACAGGAGGGAGATATTATATTGACAAGCTTTTTATTGCATCGCAGGAACTACGGTGAAGTTTGTTCTTGAACAGGACAAGGCAGCATTTATCCGGTTGATTGGGGTCAGTATTCTACAAAGTGCAGCATCATCTTTTGTTGCACCTTCATTAAGGTAGGATTTCATTTCAATATTGTCATATCATGTACTTTCACAGTTCCAACATAAATGGTACTTCTAGGGTATTTAGTCTTGTAAAAACTTCTTCTTCATCTTTTAGATATTTTTTAGTCAAACCATCCCTTCATTCTGTGAGGGGAGAAAGTGAATTTAGACTCTTCTATTCCCTTAGTGAGAAATTAAGCACAGATCTTCATTTAGTTGTGCGTATGCGAAATATTCTTTTCATATTATTTACCTTTAGTTCAAAAGTCTTCAGTTTTTCTGTATGTATAAGTTAGAAGACATCATGTCCTGCATGAGTATGGGCTGATTTACTGTCAAGATTTTTTACCTTATGGCAGAACTTTTCTTCATTGAAATATTTACTTCTATTTCAGGCATTTGACAGCCAGGCTAGCGTTGCTTTGGAGGATCCGTTTGACTCAACACTTGCTAAAGAATTATTTGAGGAGAAATACTTTCTATAAGGTCTTCATCATCGACTTTGGCTTCCATGTCTTATGTTTGTTTCCTGACGATGTTGCAATATGCATCTTTACATAAAAATATTTGTTCAAAACTCGGCTGGTGTATTCATGCTATCATGTCATGTATACATCTTCTGTTTATTACTTAATCATTTCCCAGTTGAAAAGGAAAGTAAAATACTAGAATCCACTAAAGTAAGAAGGAGAAAGATTTTTAAGGGGCAATGCGTACATTCTTACAAGGGGACACAGTAGCCATGAGAACATTTGTAACTAAGAAATAACTCAAATAAGGTCATTAATGATGGATGTTTCATATCTTACAGGTCTTCCACATGTCAAGCAAAAGCATTGATGCTGATCAGAGGTTGACTCATGACCTTGAAAAGTTGACTCATGACCTGTCAGGGCTGGTTACTGGAATGGTAAAACCAACTGTTGACATCTTCTGGTAAGTAATTTATACAGCAAGTAAAAAAATTATATAAGCAGTGGCTCACTTCATATGATTACTGTTCCAGCTACCCATTTTCCGGCTAACTTCAGTTGCATTTCGTCTTTTAACTTGAGTTTGTTGTCGAATTATCAAGGTTTACGTGGAGAATGAAGCTATTGACTGGCCATAGAGGTGTTGGTATCTTGTATGCTTATATGCTGTTAGGTCTGGGATTTTTGAGGAGCGTTTCTCCTGATTTTGGGGACCTGGCGAGCCAAGAGCAGCAGCTAGAAGGAACCTTCAGGTCTTTCTTTATTTTTTCCCTTCTGTTAACACCCCCGCCCCCCCTTTTCTTGTGATCATTGACCTTATAGTCTTTGGATTGATTATTTGTCAGATATATGCATGAAAGATTGCGTACTCATGCTGAGTCTATAGCTTTCTTTGGAGGGGGTGCTCGGGAAAGAGCTGTAAGCTTTCCTTGTTCATGCTTTCACATTGTTGTTTTTTTAGTTCGCTTCCTTCCGCTGTTGTACTCTTTATCTACTTCTCCTCCGGGTAAGCTATAAAGTGTGACACCTGACAACATTCTTTTTTATAAAAATTGTAGTGTCATTAATAGATTATGAATTTATCATTTTATGATGGCTAACAAGTCAACCTAAGACCAAACAGGCCAAACCCAATCATTTTATATTGTCATAACTCATAAGATGTTTTTCTAAAAAAGTGGTAATTGTCACACTTGCAGATGATTGAATCTAAGTTTCAGACACTCATCCATCATAATATGCTGCTGAGAAAGAAGAAATGGGTTTATGGTATACTAAATGATTTTGTGACAAAGCAACTGCCTCATAATGTCACTTGGGGTTTGAGCCTGCTGTATGCACTTGAACACAAAGGTGACCGGTCCCTGACATCGACACAAGGTGAGAGCAATCACCTCAGAAATTCAGAAGGATTGTTGCAAATAGAAATCACTCATTGTATTTGTTAAAGAATAGTTGCAGTTGTGTCTGACTTTTCTAAATCTTTTTCCAGGGGATCTTGCACATGCTTTGCGGTTCTTGGCATCAGTTGTTTCTCAAAGCTTTTTAGCTTTTGGTGATATTCTCGAACTGAATAAGAAGTTCCTTGAGCTTTCAGGTGGTATTAATCGTATCTTTGAGCTGGAAGAGCTGTTGGATGCTGCTCAATCCGGTAAAACATGTGTATATTTATTGTCAAGTCTATTTTCTTCTACTAGCTGACTAAAATGCAAAAGTACTGCCATTTCCTATTTGTGTTGCCTCTTAGGGTTAGGTACTTTATAGCCTTCCACTCTACTAAACCCTTGTGAATAGTAAGGCATTCAATTTTAAAAAATTGGGAAAAAAAGTTGATAACCATAAAATGCTTGCCATTTGTGGAGGTACAGTTACATTACTACTTTATGATCTTGACGAGGCGATACATTTGTAGCATTATGGAGGTATTTTCTTTGTTTTCTTGGTTAAAAGAAGAAAATGAATGCTTACAATATTGGGATTTCGTTGAAAGATGTTTGTGATGTACCAAGGTCCAAATGACCGTGTCTTGACTAGATGACACCTACGTTCCACAATGACTTGCCAAATTATAGATTATCATGTAAGAATATATAGAATCCAAGAAATTGTTATGTAATACTTCCCAGCTAATCATGTTTACTCCCTGAATACTGTTTATTTTTAGCTGATCTTGTTTTAAGCATGAATCTTATGAGTTTGGGTAAATGAACTCATCCCTGCAGATTATCCTGGTGCTAATTCTTCATTAAATGGTGGTGGGAACAGTGGTCATGCTGATGATGTCATCTCATTGTCCAAGGTTGATATTATTACACCGGCACAAAAGTTGCTGACTCGACAGTTGACATGTGATATCCTCCCAGGAAAAAGTCTTCTTGTCACTGGTATGTAAACAGATGTATCTTTTGGACTTCATGCAGTCCCTAAATTCTGTGATGTGATTATCATTTTTAAAAAAATCGCTGTCCTAGGTCCCAATGGAAGTGGAAAAAGTTCAGTGTTCAGAGTTCTTCGTGGTCTATGGCCAATTGTAAGCGGAAGGCTCGTTGCACCTCATCAACTTTATGAAGAAGGTGTTAAATCTGGTTGTGGAGTATTTTATGTTCCACAAAAGCCATATACATGTCTTGGAACACTAAGGGATCAAGTTATATATCCGATTTCCCGTGAGGAAGCAGAACTGAGGGTATTGAATTCAAATGAACCAGGTATTTCTCCGATAGATCAAAGGATATAAATCCCTTTTGGAGCTAAAAAAAAAGCATAAGGTTGAACTTTTTCTCATACAATCATCTTAGAAGTTAGAACCAAGCTACCAATTCATCTTAGAAGTTAGAACCATTTTTAAGTTGAAAAGACATACGCAAATGCCAGAAATTATAAAAGCATAAGCTTTTATTTTGTCATATATCAGTCCCAACTCCCAAGTAGATGAAACTAACAGAACAAGGTGTGATTCCTCTTTTGATAAACTTGATAATTACAGGAGAAGAGACCTCAAATGCAAGAGATGGCTTGGATTCACGTTTGAAGACCATCCTCGAGCACGTACGCTTAGTCTATCTTTTGGAAAGAGAAGGCGGTTGGGATGCATCCGTGAATTGGGAAGATGTCCTCTCTCTCGGTGAACAACAGAGATTGGGAATGGTGAGCCTTGCTACACTGTTAATATACTTAAAATGAGAGTTTTATTCCTGCTGAAAATTCATCTGATCTCATATTTTTCCCCCCAAGGCTCGCCTATTCTTCCACAAGCCTAAGTTTGGAATTCTCGATGAATGTACCAAGTAAGCCTTGCTATATCCTTTCTTTCTTTTCATTATATTCAGCTTAAATTGATAAAATTGCTGCTGATATTTTTTCATCTGAATGAATGATTTAGTGCTACAAGCGTCGATGTTGAAGAACAACTCTACCAGCTTGCAACTGACCAAGGCATCACATTCATCACTTCTTCACAGGTACACAAAATCACAGCATAGCTATTACCCTTCCTTAATTTCTGGTTAATACTTGCTAAAAAACGTTGAACGTTTGTTTTAATTGGTGCAGCGTCCTGCTCTGATACGATTCCATTCACTGGAACTGCACTTGATTGATGGCGAAGGTCGGTGGGAGCTTCGTTCAATTAAGCAATAATAGTTATAGCAGTTAGTTTGCCACCACCTGAAAATTAGTTTGGTATATTTATAATAAGCATTTCTGGGAGTATAATAGTGTATAGGCAGTTCCTCCTGTGAATCCTTATGAAATGCAATCGGTATATCTGGCATTTGATAGTTGACAATAAGTGTTATTCTTTCGTTCTGCATTGAGTGGTGACCTCACCTTACCTTTATTGATAGGTTTACTCAACTAAAATTCACTCCTTTTGTGTTCTTAAATAACAGCTTCCTTTACAATCCATCAGCACCATATTGTCATCATATCTTGCCTTCAAAATTAGTTCTACCCTTTTATCAAAAAAATAACTCAGTTCTACCCATTTCTGGGTATTTTTGGTTGATTAACATGTGTGTATGTAGGGCAAAAGATGCATCTATATCCAGCATCGGCGATATAAAATGCTTGGTAGGATACATTCGATATACTTCTTGTAGCATTAATTAACGGGAAAGACTCACGTACATCCATATATTAAATCTACGAATATTTAACCATTATAGCATTAATTATTGTAATATCTACGAATATGCAACTATTGTGGCATAGATAATTATTGGAAAAATTCGCACAGAATATATATTAACCTACGACATGCAAATATTCGGCGATTAGTAATAAAAATAATAATTCCATGCGTATAGACCAAAAGTCATGCAAACATTAACACTTCCGAAGAATAATTCCTTAGCATTAGACCAAAAGTCATGCAAACATTAACACTTATGAAGAATAATTCCTTAGCATAGACAAAGAGTCATGCAAACTCATTTGAGTAAAATTCGCTAGCATATAAACCTGAATTATAACATATGTATGCTCTATATAACTCTGAATTTAATAAATTATGCTTATGTGCGCTACCAATTGAAATATTTGTAATTGTAAGGTTAATATCTTTTCTAACTTCTCTTAGTTATTCTTGATTTTATTGGCTCGATATGTACAATTGTTTGATATACAGTGATTTATGAATCTTAATATTTCCGTGGTGGCTAAGTATCTGCTGGGTGCTGCCGTGATCAATTATTATGTATTCCATTAAGCTTTGATTAGGTGGCTAAGTGGATGAGTCACAGATGAATATAAAACTGCAAGTTGATCTCTTTCTTACTTATGTAAACTTCCCAAATTATATTATTCTTCTCTTTAAAGTCGCTAGTCACGACCACACTAACTCACTAATCAATATCCATAATCCAAACATATTGACAACTAAGTCAATATACTATCTTATTCACAAGATGTAAAAAAGATGGAGATCGATCAATGTGCAGCGGGGCGACAAACTCTAGTTGAATTTTATTTGTTGTATAAACAAGTATGATTCGTGGAAAATAATATAATCAAATACGAGCGTATAGTATATAATATGAGCATCAAATTGCATGATGATATCATTGGTGATGAAGATTCCCATATTTTCTTGGAATCCTCATATATCCGGCTACATTCATATATGGTTTAACAACCACATTATTGTCTAGCTGACACAGAGTACGTATTAATTGGAATGTCAAAACACAACATATTTATGTAGATATAAATGAAGGATAAAGTTTATATGTTGGATACTTGGATGATAGGACTTTCGCATCTCTGATTAAATACACGATCTTGTTCAAAACTATAAACTGCTGTAAGAAAACAATTAGCACTTACTTATGAGTTAGGAGGGATTCTATTTTGTATTCATCGAGTTGGTAGATGTTTAATTAGGAGATCAAAGTAGTAGAAGCTTGCACAACTCATCATTAATTGAGAAATTAAGTATTCCTTCCATACAAGAGATTAAGGCCAAAATTAAGAAGCATGGTTCATCAACAGATTGAAAAACAAAGAGCACAAATCCCCAAATTCACACTTGTTGATAGTAAATCTTTTGATACATGAAAAAAGAAGGTAGCTAGCTAGGGAAGCCGATGCTCAAAAACATGAGGAGTTTATTACATTAGCCGCCCCAACATATGAACTAAGTTCAAAACAACATCTCACTTAATTAACCGAGTTGAAAATCAGATAATTAAAAGAGAGAGCCAAGCATTAGACTTGCCTAGAGAAGGTGAAATCTCTGTCAAACTCACCAGCATAGATTCATACTACTTCTTCCTCTTCTTCTTCCCACTCTTTTTCATCACTTGCTCTTCAAATCCAACAAGCATGAACAAAAACCCGTCTGATAATTGTCGTTTTACTCTTCGATCTAACAACTCTGAACCCAACATCATTCAATCGCTTGGTCGTCGATATATCTTCGATCGATCTCTACCAAGTATGGATGGAGCTACTAGCTAGAGGGAGATATCAAAAGAGAAAAAACTTCTTGTGCTTGAAACTGTAACTCCACAATAGTTGAGCTGGAATTCTCAAAAATGGCTTAGCATTATATGGATTTCAACAAAGTAGACCTACTTTTACTTTTCTTTTTTTTTCATATTTTTTTCTTCTAATTTGTGTTTAAATAAAAATTGTTTTATGCGATTAGCTTTTTAGTAAACCTACTTATTATGCTTTATGGGGTTAGTAATACACCTATATTGGTTTGGGTGGGGGCATCTAGCTAGGTGAACCAATAAGTACAGTTAAGTTATATTACAATTGTGTGTGTGCGTGGGTCCAAGCGATAAAATATCATTTAGAAGACGAAAAAGTAATGAAGAACAAAAATACAATGATTAAAGTTTTATCATATAGTATTAGTAGGGCATCGTTTATTGATTAATGAACAAGTGGACACGTGTTGGGCTATTATCAAGGATGTTGATTTTTTTGTTAGGTATACTGGTTAATCATATTTGTCGATGGCGATCTTGATCCTCCTCTTACGGCGAACCGCCTTCGTCATATTTGAAAAGTTATCCGTGGAGACTTTTAGATTCAATACTTTGGTAACAATTGGATCCACTTCATTTTCACTAACAAAGAAGACAGAGACATGATTTGAAACAACAGACCTTACTACGCTGTAAGTCGCTTGGTGGTGGCCAAACCTTTCACTCCTCTCTTTAACCTCAACTTTGAACCTCTTACTTCCATTGAAATTTGGATACATATCCCGTTTTTTCCTTTTTACTTTGCTAATGAAGTTGGTTTGAATCATATTATGCACTTCAATGATCTTGGTAGTCTCATGAAGATCGATGAAGCTTCAAACGCCCGCACCCACAATAGGTTTGTGAGATTGCTCATCAACATGCCTATTGGTGAGCGGATTGAGTTTAGGGAGTACATCCAACTGCAACACTTTGATCGATCTACTTTGACACTTCGTGTTTGGTACGAAGGATTTTCTGTTGGCTGCGGTTGTTGCACTTCTCCACACCATGCATTTGAACAATGCCCCATTATGAACTTCAGCCCAGGATCCATTGTGGCAAACTTTGTTGGCACTAATAACCAGGTTGTGGCTTTTGAAGAAAATGCAAGAAGGATATATGGTAACCATTTCTCTTTGAACCCTAACCCGACATCCATTCCACCCATGATTCAACCTCGCCAAACCACTGATTCTATGTTTGTTCCTACCCCCACGCACTTATTCTCGCCCTAGGGTTAGTATTGTCCTTTTTTCCTCTCGACCAGCTAATGTTACTCAGAATGTCCACTCTATTGAAAGTTATCCTGGCCTCCAGTATGTCTCCCAATCCACTCAGTCTTTTCAGCCGATGTCCGAAGAATTCATCAAGCAAGCCTTACATGCTCTTATGTCCCATTTCTTCCCTAAAAATGATGATGGTGTTGGACCCTCTGTCGTGAACCCTAATGCTCATCTTGAAACTTCAGTGGACTCCTCTTACCAATCAGCTAATGGTAATTCCAACAAAACTAACATTACCATCAACAACAAGCTCATCCGTTCAAGTCTCTGCTGACCCTGCCTCTGCCTCCAAAAAGCGTAAGAATCGTGACAAAGTAAGCAGATTATGGAGAGATTATGGTAGTACAACCTCAGATTCTCGGTTCTGTTATACATTGCTCTTTCTTAAGTCAGTTGTTAAGGGATCTTAATCACTTTTGCAGTTCTATGTATGGTACTTGGCGTGTGATTATCCTTAGTAATAGTATGTCTAATGTTGACTGGCTTGGTGATGATGGGAAGCATGCAATGTTGTATTATAATGTCGTCCCCACTCTTTTGAATGCATCTATGTTGGGGTTTGTCCAACTAGATCGCATTAGATTAATAAGCGTCTCACCCTATGTAAGCAATGTAATCACAAGAACTTTTACTATTTTGGTTTATTACTATTTGTTTGGTTTTGGGGTCTTTAGACCCTCTTTTCTCTTACTTAAGTACAAATGCATATATACAACCATTCATACCCTACATACCAACTATATTACACCCTATCATATATATACAACCATTCATACCCTACATACCAACTATATTACACCCTATCATACACACTATTATCTACCCCATTATATTTCGCTTTATACTAAACTTTGTTACTTTGATAGGAATGACGTAATATTTCTAATCATTATTTGCAATATTACTTACTTACAATACCACTACATCAAAAAACATAAACAAGGTAGAAACGTATTCATTTTTAGCATTATCAATAAATATAGTACTAATACCAATTTGTCTTCTTACACAAACCCTAATTTCAATAACATTATCCATCACCAAACTCACTTCCAAAATAAACAATTGTATAGATTAAAATCCAAGATATACATTAGTTTCAATACTTCATTACTAAAGTCCTTTAACAACAAATTGTCAAGTATCATTTATCATAACACAAAATGGATTGTTAAATTCAAGAACAATGCCACTAATAATCTATTGCAATCTTTCTTAACAATACTTCACAATCAAAATACTATTTATAACACTAATCATACTTCCTACTTACCATATATACACTATCCTAAGAAAATTACTATACTCTCTCCTTCTTCCTTACCTAACACCCATAAAAGATCATACCAAAATTTAAAAGGTAATTACTACTACACATATAAGTTTATATTCTTTATGGAAGGTTATTTATGAAGATTGCCTACTGGAACTGTCGAGGAATTCAACGACCTCACTTTTGGACTAAAATTTCATATATTAGGAAATGATAATATTGATATTTTCTGCTTAGCAGAGACCAAGAATAATGATACCCCTCTTCTCAATTTTTAGGAAAGATTGGTTTTAGGCATCTAACAATATCTCATTCAGTTGGTATCAAGGTGGATTATGGCTTTTACTAACAAATTTTAACGAAAAAAATAAAATAAGTATTATTTTCCATAATTACAACACTATTGTTGTTCAATACAAGGATCATTCTAAATCCTTCATTATTATCTTTATTTATGCCCCAAGCAAAGAGAATAGAAAATCTAATTTCTGGAACATTATATTCGAAATAATTCAGTCACACCATGAACCACATATTATTATTGCAGATGTAAATGACCTTCTCTCTCCAAAAGACTAAGCTGGGTGGGGGCAAACTCTACATTCTACCGATTTACGTGTCTTAATACATTCATCACCAATCATGGCTTACTAGCACAAAAATGTATTGATTTTCCTTATACCTGGCAAAAATCAAGTTAGAGATCGGATACCACATTAGAAAAGATAGTTTTTATCCATCCTATAGTCCTAACCTTGTATAATGTTATAAACCTCCAACATTTACCTTTTACAACCTCAGATCATTGATGTATTACGCTACAACTGGGAAACATTACATCTTTTAAAAATTATTCGTTTATTATGGAGAATGTGTGGCTATCAAATCCAGAATTTGAAAAATGGTGCATAGAGTTTGGAATTACCATATCCATGGATCTCACATGTTTCAATTATTTATGAAACAAAAAAGAGTTAAAACTGAAAGTCAAAATTGGCTAAAGAAAAATACAAATAACGTTTTACATTTATTTAAAACATACGAAAAATATCCTACAATCACTCCAACAACAATCTGCTATTGCCATCCCACATAGTAACACTCATCAAAAATATATGAGGCATCTCTTTAAATATAACAAATTATTAGAATTTCAGCATACCTATTAGAAACAAAGAACAAAAATAAAACACACAACTGATATGGATAAAAACACAAAATACTTCCAAAACACGGTTAGAATCACAATGTTTAAACAAAAAATAACTTGTTATGAATCTTTGGACAATATAAAATATTATAATCATACGAGCATTATTTTTAATATTACTAGTGATCTCAAGGTTAGATTCTTACCAACACATACTAATGAGTTCTGAAACAGACTTAAAAATGATACCTAAATTAATCACAAATGAAGATTTTTTTTTTGAAAGGCAAGCGATAGAATTTATTAAGAGTATGCCACCAGGCGTTTACAATAAATAGAGGTTTTTGCGCCAAACCACCCCTTATGTGGGCCAATTTGCGCCAAACCACCCTTTATTACAAATTTTGCAAGGAACCACCCAAAAGTGTCACTCTGTTAACACCGAGCCACCCCTCGTTCAATTCCGTTTATTTCTCCGTCATAACGCGTGAAATGTCAATTTTGCCCTCATTTTTTTCAGATATTTAAGGGCAAATTTGGAATTTCATCAGCTGGTGATATATTGCCAAAATATCGCGAGAAATTGTTTTTACCGTGATATTTTGTTTTTACCCCATCTGTAATTACCATCACAGAAGTCCATTTTTCTCTCTCGAAGGGCGATTCTGCGAAGGGCGATTGTGGAAGGGCGATTCTGGAAGGGCGATTGTGCGTAGTCGAGCTCGAAGACGAAGACGATGGTGGCGATTCTTTGGTGAAGGCGAAGACGAAGCAGGCGAAGACGAAGACGAAGCACGAAGGCGAAGCACCAGATGTAGCAGAGGCAAGAGATTTCCCGGGTAAGTGTCGCGATTCTAGGCTTTTTGATATCTGGGTTTGTAATCGTGTATTTGGGGTTTAGGGTTTGAAATCGAGTTTTTTGATATTAGGGTTTTCGAAATTGGGGATTTTTGGTACTAGGGTTTTCAAAATTTGGGGATTTTGGATTTCTGGGTTTAAATTGGGGATTAGGGTTTTAAAATTGGGGATTTATGATTTCTGGGTTTGAAATCGATATTTTGGGGATTAGGTTTTTCAAAATTGGGGATTTTGGGTTTCTGGGTTTGAAATTGAGTATTTCAGGATTAGGGTTTTAAAATTGGGGATTTCTGATTTCTGGGTTTGTAATCGAAAATTTGGGGATTAGGGTTTTCAGTTTGTGTATTTCTGATTTGTGGGAGGTTGCTGCGTATTGTTTACTAATGTTTGATATTGCTAGGGTGTGGAAAAAGAAGCAAGTGTTGGGCGAGACTAAAGAGAAGGAGGGAAGAATTGTTGGAAAAGTGAAGGTAATGCTCTTTTTCTGCCATTGAATACTTGACTTGAATGGGGGAAGGTTTTATTTGGCAGAAAATATGGTTTACTAATGTTGAACTACTGAGGGTTTTATTTGACTTGAATGAGTGAAGAATTGTTTACTAATGTTTTGTATGATATAGTGGCATGTGATGATGTCATCAAAAAGATTCCTTTTTTTTGTAACTTAAATGTTTTATTATGTTAGTGGGAAGCTTAATTTATATATGTTTTTTTTTTGTTGATATATGTGCACAGATGAGTGTAACTTTGAGATTTCTTTATGGGGGAAGGTTTTATTTGGCAGAAAATATGGTGCAAGATAGAGTTTCATATAGGAGAAATTTAGTGCACTTAAAGGAAAAAGTGGACTCTGATCTGCTTTCTATGATAGACTTGGAAACATTTTTAAGGGAGGATGTGGGTGTTTGCAATGTCATAGAACTGTGGTATTGTTTGGCTGGCAAGACACTGTCTCAGGGGTTAAGACAGATTAAGGTGGATAGAGATGTCATTCAGTTCTGCTGTTTAGGAGGTATAGAGAAACAGTTTGATGTATATGTGATTCTGGAAAATGATATAAGTCCTTCTTCAATCTTGGGTCAGTCTACAGTTAGAGGCCCAAAATTCAGTAGCCCAATAGTCAGCAGCCAACTACTTCTTGAAGGCCCACCATTGATCAGCCCAAAACCAAGTAGACCAGCCACTTACAAGCCCAAAATTAAAAAAACCTCACCTGGAAGCCTATCTCAGCCAACTTATAAAGCCAAAGCTAAAGGCATATCTAGGGTTTCGACCAAATCATCCTCACAACCCTCCTCAGTCTCTTACAATCTTCCAATAGATGATGAAGATTTTTCAGATTACAGTGGGGAAATTAATTTCTCAGAAACAGACACTGAATCAGAGGATGAAGTAGTAGTGCCTCCTTCTGTTGTTTTTGGGGAGTCTACAGATGGTGAGTCCACAGATGGTGATGATGATGCAGAATTTGAAGAGCATGTTGATAGAGATGTCATTGATGAGAATTTGGAGAATGAGGATGGTGATCCAAATATTGTTGATGTGTTCGACATAAGAGTTGAATCTGAAGATTACAGAAGCTACAGTGGCTCAGATGAAGCTAAGAAGGGAGTAAGGTATCCTGAATTCAACCCCCTTGTGGATTTTAAAAACAAGATATGTTTGAAGGTTGGCATGAGATTTGCATCTAATGAGGTTTTCAGACAAGCTTTGAGGCAGTTTGGAGTAGAGAATGGTTTTGACTTCTACTACCTTCACAATGATAAGAGAAAGGTTTCTGCTTATTGTATGAACAGGTGTGATTGTGAGTTCAAACACGGCAGGAAAAAGTGTCATTGCAAGAAAACACTTTGTGGGTTCAAGGCAACTGCAAGAAGGATGGGTGAAGATGGAAGCTTCCAGCTGAAATCCTTTTTTCCAGAACATCAGTGTGGATGGCAGGATAAAAACACAAAGATGAGTTCAATTTGGCTAGCTCAAAAGTATTTGGAGCATTATAGGGATGACCCTCATTGGAGGATAAAAAGCTTCATTCTAACAGTTAGAAGGGAGCACAAGGTTGACATATCATACCACCAAGCTTGGAGGGCTAGGATGAGGGCAATCTACATGACACAAGGGTATGCTCCAGAACAATATGCCAGGGTGAGGGATTATGCAGCTACTGTGATGAAGCATAATGTGGGAAGTGCAGTTTATGTCAAACAAGAGCATCCAGAGAGGCCTCTTTTCCAAAGGATGTATGTCTGTCTGAAGGCATGTAAGCAAGGTTTCATTGAAGGATGCAGGCCAATTGTGGGTCTTGATGCATGTCATTTGAAGGGGGCATACACTGGTCAAGTATTGGCTGCAGTTGCACAAGATGGGAATGAAAACATCTACCCAATAGCTTTTGCAGTGGCAGAGTCAGAAACTAAGGAAACCTGGTGTTGGTTCATAGATTTATTGCTTCGAGATATAGGAGGACAACCATTGACATTCATGTCTGACAGATGCAAGGTAAAACCTCTTATTTTGAACTTCATATTCTGCACAGTTTTAATTTGACACTCACAATGTGGTTATTAATCTGCAGGGTTTGATAGAAGCATTGGACTTGGTTGCACCTCATTCAGATGTGAGACATTGTGTTAGGCACATGCTTAATAACTTCACGAAGAAGTGGTCTGGGCAGTCATACAAGGATGCAGTTTGGGCAGCAGCAAGAGCTACAAATAAGGCAGACTTTGATGATGCAATGAAGGTGCTCAATGAGATGTCTCCAGAAGCAGTAGCCTGGCTAATGAAAAGAGATCCCACTAAATGGTCTCTACATGGATTCAAGTACTACACGAAGTCTGACATGCTCTTGAATAATTGTTGTGAGTCTTTCAATAGCTGTATCTTAGAGGCCAGGGAGATGCCTATTTTGGCTATGTGTGAGTGGATAAGGAGGAAACTGATGAAAATGTTTGTGAGCAAAAGAAATAAAATGAGAGCACACCAGGGCATCCTTACCCCAGAAGTCACCAAGAAGATAAATGAAAGAAGGACTGAGAGTGTGTCTCAATGCTCTTGCTTTGGGGATGGAGACACTTATGAGGTTGATAATGCTGGGAAAACATATGTAGTGGATCTGAAAAAATGGAGTTGTGGGTGTAATGTCTGGGATCTGACTGGAGTGCCATGCACTCATGCAATTAGTTGCATTCTAAAGAGAAGGCTGAAGGTTGAAGATTTTGTGCATCAGTTCTACCACAAAGAAACCTATTTGAGAGCATATAAACTTGATGTTACACCTATGCCTGGCCAGGACCAATGGGAAAAAACAGGACTACCACCCTTATTGCCACCTAAAATGCTTATTCAAGCTGGGAGACCAAAAAAAAATGCAAGAAGAAAGGAACCGGGAGAAGTTGAATCCAGCAAGAAGACAAGAAATAGGACGGGCAAAAACAAATGTGGAAACTGTGGGCAAGAAGGCCATATCAGGAAATCCTGCAAAAATCCAACTAAGGCAAAAGAGGCACCAAGTCAGCCAAACAAAGGTGGAAGACCACCAAGTAAGAAAACAATGCCAGAACAACCTAAGAAGAGAAAATATGTTAGGAAACAGGTATGTCTCAATGCTCCTAAACTCATCTTTTTCATTATATACAAATCTGGGATTGAGTGTCATTTATTTATGTTTTAGGTGAGGATATTTGCAACAGCTGACCAAGAAGCTAGTGAGACTGTACAAATGGCAACAGAACCAGATTATGATGTTGTATGTGTTGCTCTTAAATTTAATAGTTATTCATTGATTAGTATAGCTTCTTTAATATGATTTGTTATCTTTTGTATAGGAATCAATGATTGCCCATGAGAATGTGATTGTATCACAACTGTCACAAGCGTCACAAGCTTCCAATGTGGTAATTATCACAACTTCAGTTGTATTGCAAAAATATTTGTTATCTTTTTATTGATTTCTAATTTATTGATTTCTTGTGCAGGTTAATCAGGCATCAAACTCTCGCAGCTTCAGGCCCACAAGCTCTAAGAGGTATTGTACTAGACAAAAACCAAGCACTTCTACAGGGCTCAGGATGTAGCCTGACAGTGCTCCTAAACTGTCATTTTGGTAAAGTTTTTTCGTCATTTTGGTTAAGGGTAAGTATTTGGTATGTATCTAAACAAAAGTCCCTCAACTGGGCTGGTATATGGGTCTAAACATGTGAGCCCATTTAATATGTTGTTTGGCTGTTATTGGAGTAGTTTTCAGGAACAGGTAAAATCAGCTACCAACCAAAATCAGCCCATTTAATATGTTGTTTGGCTGTTATTGGAGTATTTGGTATGTATGGCTGTTATGTGAGCCCATTTAATATGTTGCTCAAATTTTGCTCTTTTTTGACTCGTTTTTTGGAACAGGTGTGTGATGTATTGGTAATAGGTGTCTGATGCATTGGTCCGAAATCTGATGCATTGGACTCCTGTTTTTTCATTAAATGCATTGGTCAAACTCTGATGCATTTTCTGTATCTGCATTGGTCCGAATTTCACTCGTTTTTTCCATTGAACACACAGATTTTCATTAAATGCATTGGTCCGAATTTCTGTATCTGCTGCATTACTTAAACATTGTTTCCAACATGCATTGCTGAGAATTCAATGCTACAAATTAGGTTAGTTGAACACAATGCTTAATAACCTGGCATAAATACATGGCCATCTCAACTCTCTCAACTCTCTCAACTCTCTCAACTCTCTCAACTCTCTCAACTCTCAACTCTCAACTCTCAACTCTCGATTTTCACCATGGCTGCCAACAAGAATTACATTGTTGTTCATGACTCATCCTCCGATTCCGAAAGCGGTCCATCGGAGTTCTTCTCAGGATTTCCAGTCTCAAAGGTCTTTTCTGTCGAGATGAGGAAGTCCTACGTGGAGGGTGACTATAGACTCGTAATGTCCCTACTCGTAACTATCGTCTTTAAACCAATATTTACATTTTAATTTTTTGGATTTTATGATGTAGATTCTTCCCGCAGCACATGGAGACAAGTATTTGTCTCAGTTCAAGAACCACACAATCAAGGTCAAGAATGCTGCCAAAAAGGAATTTGATGTTGTTCTCAAACATAGCCAAAACCAATACCGCTTCGGAAAGGGGTGGAGGGCGTTTGTTGATCATCATGGACTGAAGGTTAAAGATGAATTAATCTTTGAACTTGAAGAAGACGGTTCCAATGGTAATGGTATAGTCTACGACATCCTTATCATGAGGAACTAGGTACTAAAAGGGTATTTGAACTTGCTGTTTTTATCTAATTAGTGTGTTGAACTTGCTGTTTTGTTTTTCCATTTTGTCGTCTGTTGCTATGTACTCTTTTTAAGTTATTTAACTTGGTGTTTTATGCATCATATTCTCAACTTCCTCATTGCATACAAAAACTGTTTACAAAGGACAAAATATAGCACACCAGGGCACACTGCAATACTAAACACTTTCATAGAAAAACACTGGTTTACACTTCCTGGTTTTTTATGACAGCATCCACAACAACAACTACTGATGTCTACCAACTTACACTTCCTAATGTGCCAATCCTTTGACAACAACCACACCAAACACAAATAGAGAAACAACAACAACAAATTCTATCCTCGATCTAGATTGTGCACTAACTAACTCCAAATCTTTTGCTTTCAATGCTGCTTCAAGGTTCATGTTTTTGGCTAAAAGCTCCTTCTTTTCAATAACCAATTCCTTTATAATACTTGCTGCATCTGATTGAAATGGAGGATCAATCCATCGAAAAAAACGACATCCTTTATAGACATTAGGTGTATATAATGAACAACCAATAAATCTCCTTCCAAAGTTTGTTGCTGTGCGAGCAGTGTTTATGATTGGCGTTAATCCACATTGACAAAGTAAGCCCTCATTAGAATAGATTGAAGATCCAGTTGACATTTCCTACAAATTGGTATCGAATCAATTTCGAACCCTAAAAGTCAAAACCACCAAATTCAACCCCAATTAAATGAACCCTAACTCGATTAAGACAGAGAAGAATTTTAAGACATACCTCCTTACCTAATAGTTGCTCTTCCCTTGTCAATTCAAAAAAGCCCCAAAACGAAGAACCCTAAATTGGTTCGCACCTCCTCTTCTCCTCCAAACTCGGAAAGCCTACCCGACTTTGCTCGCTGACTGTCCTTGCTCGTCGTCGTCGACTGTCCTTGCTCTTCTTCCTTCCTCGTTCGCCTTCGTCTTCGAGCTTCACCTCGCAGAATCGCCCAAAGGAATTTCACCTCGCATAATCGTCTTCGTCTTCTGAGAAAAATGGAGTTCAGCCAACTTATTACAGATGGGGTAAAAACAAAATATCACGGTAAAAACAATTTCTCGCGATATTTTGGCAATATATCATCAGCTGATGAAATTCCAAATTTGCCCTTAAATATCTGAAAAAAATGAGGGCAAAATTGACATTTCACGCGTTATGACGGAGAAATAAACGGAATTGAACGAGGGGTGGCTCGGTGTTCACAGAGTGACACTTTTGGGTGGTTCCTTGCAAAATTTGTAATAAAGGGTGGTTTGGCGCAAATTGGCCCACATAAGGGGTGGTTTGGCGCAAAAACCTCCAATAAATAATATAATACAAATAAACTAAATCTAATCCAATCAAACAACAATCTTTTTTAATAAAACTAAGAATCTTATAAATGACATCTAACGTTTCTGCATTCCCTCGTTTGAACTTTCGCTGTCTTAACATACAACCATCTACGAAGGGGTCTATTGATTCATCATAGTTTTGAGAAGGAAGATGATAATCTGATTCCTCGGATTGAATACGAGAAATTGACATTCATTGTAAATCTGTTGAACAAACTAGTAATAAATTATTTTGAACGAAGAAGAAAAACATACCATTGTTTGCATCTCTCCTAATGTACGAGTCGAAACAATTATCCGCCAGAGTACGGGACTGAAAACCACCCACCATAAGGGGGGACTGAAACCTCTTACACGAAGAGAGACTAACAATAACTAAATAATAAGTAAGGATTACTATAAAACACATAAAATTATGAATTTGGGGCTAATCATCGATAAAAGAATCGATGATTTCTCCTGAACGAGCGGCGGTTACTATCAAGAAGAGAGGCAGTTATTATTTCTTGAGAGCGTTTTTACGGAGACAATCACAAATGAAGATAATAAAGCACTTCTAAAAGAACCGACAATGCAGGAAATTAAAAATGTCATTCTGGAACTACCCAACAATAAAACACCTGACCTGATGGATTCACAACTGAATTTTATCAACATTAATGGCCAGTTATCTCTAAAACCCTTATTTATGCAATTCAAGCATTTTTTCATTCTGGCATTCTATTATCTGACTGTACACAATCTTTTATTACCCTTAATAGATAACCCCGTTTCTATTAATCATTTCAGACCTATAAGTCTATGCACGACAATCTATAAAGTCGTTACAAAGATAATGGCAAACCGTCTCCAAAAATTATTACCAAAAATAATTCACCCTTGCTAAGGAGCTTTTGTTAATTTAAGACCGTTCTATTTTTGACAATATACCTATATCCCACGAGGTCTTTCACTCTTTTCATAAACGGAAAGAAGGAAAAAGAGGATGGATGACACTAAAACTAGATATGAAAAAGGAATATGACAAACTGCAATGGTCGTTCTTGACCAAAGTTCTTCAGAAATTTGGGTTTCACAATACTTGGATTGAAAGAATTTTGACGTGTATTAAATCAACATCCTTTTCAGTCTTAGTAAATAACATCCCAGGCCCTACATTCAGAACTAAATGTGGTCTTAGACAAGGAGATCCTGTAGCTCCTTTCTTGTTTATCATTGTAATGGAATATTTGGCACGAACGCTACAGTTAGAGGCTGATAAACATCAACACAAAGTAGGCATCCAACTCTCTCATCATGGTACCCGTATTCCTTTTCCTTGCTTTGTTGATGACACACTAATTTTTGCAAATGCAAATATTACAAACATGAACTTTATTAAGAAAGTGCTGGATAGATTGACCAACATCTCTGACTTATCTATTAACTAGTTCAGTTTCCCTTGCCTTGCACGAGTTTTATAACATAACAAATTTAATTTTAATACATAAATAACTTAGGTTAAATTATTTTATCAAATAGATTTAGTTAATTTACCACATATAAATTTAGTTTAATTTTTAAAAATTATTGTTTAGTTTGAATTATTACCTAAATAGATAAAGTAAAAACATGATCAATTCGTTAACATAAAGTTTTTGAATTAGTAGGATAAACATTTTTAATAAAGAGAGTGTTAATCAAGCATTGTTTGAATATTTAAATATATTTAGTTTAAAGTATTTAAATTTTTTGAATTATAAGATGAAAATCTTTCTATATAACTATTAAATAACTCTTTGTATATTAATGTATATAAAGTATGGTTTGGAGAATTTTAAAAATATAAATAAAGAAGTATAGTATCTTGTATATCTTAATTATCCTAAAATAAACATTTACACATATTTATATTTTTACTATTATATGATTTTTTTTAATCAAAAAGGAAAATGATTGAAAAATGACATGTGTCAAAATGAATATTGAAATGACATGTGGCGGTTTTAGTGAGGATGTGACATGTGGCGAAAATTGAGGATTCCTTTAATAGTTTAATAGTAGATTACTACAAAAGCTCATTTCAGACAACGCCAAACATTACCACTACTCAAAGACAGGCTCTAGCATCAATACTTAACCTTCAACCCACAAACTCTTTGGAAAAATATTTTTGTCCGAGAGAAGGATCCCAACACTCCAAAGGCTAAAAGCATAAGCCAAGAGCGGAAGGAACTCGAAGACGGCAAATTGTCCGAGCTCGACGTCCTAAAAGCCCAACTCCATGCATTCCAGAAAACCTGGGCTGAGGACAAGAGCGCCAACAAGAAGAAGACGTTAGAATTAGCCAAAGAGAACGAGAAGCTACGTTCGACAATCAAGGAACTCAAAGCAGGACCTTCGGGACGATATACTTACATTCGAGGCCAGAGCGTCGCTCGACGCCTCGACATGGACGTCGTCGCCGACGAGGACGAAGCCTATGGACACGAAGGATACCAGGATGATCTCCCATCCAAGATACTACGTTGATAGAAAGGCTGACGAGAGGGATGGCTCATGACACAAGGTCGGAGAAGGATCGATGTTTGCTAGGGTTTGTTGCACGAAGTGATGAGCAGGCCGGCGGCGGCGGGGATTGGTCGGCGGAAGCGGCTGGTGGTAGAGACTCCGGGACGGCGGCGACGGCTGGAGGAGATGGTGGCCGTGAAGGGCGCGGCGGCGAACGTTCTCTTGAGGGAGGTTGAAGGTGAAGTCGATGTAGATGGCGGGTTCGTGAGGTCGTTGCGGAAGACGATCGAATGAACTTGGATAGGCAAGTGACGTCTCTCTTGACTCAGTCGTCAACCTAGAAAGACTCGCTTGACTTGAGTTAGTTCTTCGAATCCACGAAGAACACCTTCAAGGTTTGATCTAATGAGCTATGGACACACCAACCACCCGTTCGAACGTTGAGGCGGAGATATGGACCCACCAAACACTCATTCTCAAGATTGAATTGAAAACCGACCCACGAAATCCAATTCAATCGAAAACTACAACTAGGGTTCTACAATTATCTAACTAACGTGATATGTTTTTGGCTGATTTCAAAAGTGCCTCTAAACCCTAAATACTTAACTATTTATACTCCTAAGAGTAATACTAAAAATGGAATTGTCCAACACATACCCATTGGGCCTAAATCCTCTTCATGGCCAAAAAGGCTCATATCTCTCTCGAATTGATCTGATTGAACCAGTAGCTCCCGACTTCCAATGGAACTCATTTTCAGACACATGAAAGATAAGTCCAAAACCGGACACATATCCAAAAATGGGCCCAAACGGATAAATGGTTCGTCCGAACGAGCTGTTGCAATTTCTGACCTTGTAGAAGCCATAACTTGATCATCGTTTGTCCGTTGGGCTTCTACTTTGGAGAACAAGTCATTTGGTCCTGGGTCCCAAACATATCCATAAATGAGCTCAATTGGGTTAGCCAATTGTGACCGCCACTATGCCCTTGTTTCATCCCATCTTCGATAGCACCGCCTCTTGTCGTCTCTTCGGCCTTCAGCTTGGCGACGGAGTCGCATCATGGGTTGTTCTGGGAGATGCTCCAGCGTACGTACATCATTCTCCTACCCTTGAAAAGGATTCGTCCTCGAATCCTCTTGCTTTTCCAAATTCAACTCGTCTTCAAAATGGGGCCCTTGAGAGCTCACCATACAGCCATGTGTGCCAAAGATGAATAATGCTCCAGCTCTTGATGAAGCTCCGACGTACGTACATCATCCTCCCCTCCTTGGAGAAGATTCGACCTCGAATCTTCTTGACCTGCAAAAAAGGAAGCCACATAACAAGTACCTTTACACACATCAAGACATACACATCTACATGAACTAAACAAAGCTTGGTGTGTGGTTGGTATTCTCCGAAAAGTAACATGGTTCTCCTTCTTAAGATGCAACTTATCTCCTAGATGCAAATGAAACACACGAATGCAAGCACTCTTTATACCACTTTTCTTTCTATACCCAATTTGATGCCTAATCATGCTAGCAATAACATAATAAGCACACTGGAATGAGAAAGAGTTACTAAGGCCTGAATGCAGTCTATATGACTTGTCTTTAAAAGGACGATGATATGCAAAATGATCCAAACAATGCGAGTCAATATAGCGAGTAAATGATGCATTGCGTTGAAGGGAAGCATTTATTACAACGATCTGTGGGATGGGTATTGAATTGATATCAAGAAGTAAATGTTCCTCAACCACGTGATATGCATTAATTTTGATGCACACTAGTCCATCCTTCTTTTTATGCCTAAGTATATGCTTAATAATGCTACTACAAACATAATAGGCATTCTTAAGCAAACCAACAAGCATACGAAACAAGGGAAATACATGATGCATACGATATGAATGACGAACACTAGGCCTATATGCAACAGATAATGTAACAGATATATGAGAAAAGGAGGGAGTAAATGATTCTTCCCTGAAAGGTTGACTCCTCAAATTCTCATTGACAGAAAGGCTCTTCTTAGCTATGTTAAGCTCAACGACATCTTCCGAGGTGATGACGTCCTTGTTGACCTCTTCTACTTCTCCTCCTGTCTCCTGGTTGTCCTCCTCTACAACCTGGTCTACAACAACGTCTTGGGCCCGAGCTTCTTCTTCTTGAGCCACCCTCTTTTCTTTTTCTCCGTCCTGTCGACGTTGCTCGTCCTCCATGTGGGCAGTCCTAATCTCATTGGGCGTCATAGGCACTAGCGTGTAACACATGCCCTCCATGGGAAAGGAGTACTCATTGGTGACACTATCGTGTATCACCCTTCTATCATGCTGCCAAGGTCTCCCAAGCAATAGATGACAAGCAGACATAGGCAAAACATCACACAATACCTCATCACTGTAGCAACCAATGGAGAAAGTCACCTTTTCTTGCTCGGTAACTTCTAACGGGGAGTCGGCATTGAGCCAATTCAAATTGTATGGTTGACGGTGTGGTGATGTGGTCAACCCTAAACGCTCGACCACTGCTTGGTTGATGATGTTACAACTCAAACGACCATCGATGAGAATGCTGCAGACAAATCCCTTTATCAAACATCTAGATTGGAAAATCCTCTCTCGTTGGGATGGTAAAGCAATCTGCTCGCCGGAGATCAAGGAGGTCTTGACTACACATGCCCAAGGAAATGTCATTCCCCCTAAATTTGCACAAATCACAGGCAACAACAACACATGGACAGCAAAATCGTTTCCTACTTAACCTTACGCTACGTAGTAAACTCAAGAAATAGCTAAGGTAAGCAAAAGAGGTAGGCAATAGGCACGAAAAAGGAGCAATCAATCAATGAACAAGATTTGTAGTTATAATTCAAAAGAAATGATAAATAGCAAAATACAAATGGTGAACAGAAAGAACCAACAAACAAATAGGACGTCCTCTAAAGAAATTGTCGAGCGGGGTCCTATTGGGCTACTAGCCCAGGACCACTTGACTTGCGCCCTAGGACTTCTCGCGGTTACTAACCGGGGTCCGCTTGAATCTTGGTTCTAAGGCTACTAGCCTAGAAAAGGGTTTTGCCCTAACCGGGTTTCTCTTCAGCTAGTCCTTTCTTTTTGCCCAATTTTTTTTTCGATTTTTTTTAAAATTAATTCGGAAAATAATAATCTGAAAATTCAGAATTTCGAAATTAATTAAATAAAAATAAATAATTTTTTTTTCTTTTACCTAAGATAAGCAAAACAAAATCTAAAGATTCTGTCCTAATTTGGTTGTTAGGAAAACCTTCTCAACCACTCAAATATCCTACAAGATATCAAATCTTAACAAATATACCAACAAAATCTTATCGAATAATTAATTGCAATTTTGAAAAGATTTTATCTTGTTGGGCAAGGCAAGGCGGTTACTGGTTGTTAGGAAAACCTTCTCAACCACTCAAAGATTTTATTTTGAAAAGATTCAATCGAAAACTACAACTAGGGTTCTACAATTATCTAATTAACGTGATAAGTTTTTGGCTGATTTCAAAATTGCCTCTAAACCCTAAATACTTAACTATTTATACTCCTAAGAGTAATACTAAAAATGGAATTGTCGAACACATACCCATTGGGCCTAAATCTTCTTCATGGCAAAAAAGGCGCATATCTCTCTCGAATTGATCTGATTGAACCAGTAGCTCCCGACTTCCAATGGACCTCATTTTTGGACACATGAAAGATAAGTCCAAAACCGGACACATATCCAAAATGGGTCCAAACGGATAAATGGTTCGTCCGAATGAGCTGTTGCAATTTCTGACCTTGTAGAAGTTATAACTTGATCATCGTTTGTCCTTTGAGCTTCTACTTTGGAGAACAAGTCATTTGGTCCTGAGTCCCAAACATATACAGAAATGAGCTCAATTGGGTTAGCCAATTGTGAACGCCACTCCGTCTTTGTTTCATCTCATCTTCGATAGCACCGCCTCTTGTCGTCTCTTCGGCCTTCAGCTTGGCGACGGAGTCGCATTATGGGTTGTTCTGGGAGACGCTCCATCATACGTACATCAATGACGTCAAGTGCCATCGCCGCCTTGGTAGAGAAGCAAGTCGGCGCTTTAAGTAAAGAGATGTTGCGGATGCCCGGAGCACCGAGGTCCATCGTACCTAAGCATGCATTGGGGTACCAAGAGAGTCCCTTTATCAACGCCATCGCCGGGAAAGAGATCGCTATGAAAGGTTCAAAATGTGCAAGATTGTTCAACATAAAGTGCATAAAAATGTCTGAAATGTGCTACTCATCTTTCTACTATGAAATCGGTTACTCATCTTTCTTGCATGTCCTAATTATGTGGCCAGGTTTCTTACAAAGTGAGAAAATCCTGGTTTTCTTCATGGATTCTTCAATTGCAACCTCTTTTCCACCTTTGAATCGATTTCTTTTCCTTCCCTTCGTATTTGCTTGTGGAGGTGGGTGGACCAAAATTACATCAGGTCTAATTCCCGCAAATTTTTCAAAAACGCTCTTGTTAGTGGATGAAGCTGAAGCAGACGTGGTAACTCCTGAACTCCCATATGTAGCTTTATGAGCCTTTATAGAGCATAAAAAATCTATCAGTTGAGCAGTGTTGTCTTTTATACCATTAATACAACAGTGAACCTTAGACAAAATGTCATTCACCAACATCTTATTCTCATCCACTGCAGCACAAGCTTCATAGACTGAACCATCTATTTCAAATGTAGGCCTAATAATAGATTTCTTTGTCCAACGAGGCTTGATGAACTGTGGAGGCAACACTTCCACCCGTTCAGTTCTAAGAACAAAGAGCAAATGAGAACATGGCAACCCTACTTTAAGAGCTTTTTACATGAGCATGTATAAACTTTATTAGGGATGGAACGATGCAAATCAAAGACTTTGCCAAAATTGTCACGAATACGATAATGGCAATCACTTTCAGTTTCAGACAACCCAATCAACACACAATCATAAACTGCAGCCCATATTTCATCTTGCAAATCAAAAAACACATTAAGTGTGAATACTTTTTCACAATCAATCTCCAATAGCAATGGCGTGTTATATATTGGAGTACAAAGATATGATTCCATGTCAAGATTCTGTTGAGTGTGCCTGTGGGAATCAATCGCATTCTGAAACTGAGTCATGAACAAAACAAGGGATGATGTTGGAGCAATAAAGTTTGAAAATAAGTTGTTCTGAATTTCAGACCTTGAGGTCGTCTGAAGCAATCCACCCATTTCCACATCTTGAAAGTATGCAGGGATCCACAAACGTCGCAACTCAAATATTTGGGGCAACCAAGTATTTTCCTGAAGGTTAAACTCAAAAATAATGCTATGCAACGCCTCTTCAAAATCTGTTTGGTTAAGCTCATTAGTCCACACAATTGAGTTAAATTGTTTCATGAACTTAGCATTTTCATACACACCATGTTGCACTTTGCTAGGAAGCTTGAACATTATACGTCGCATACAAAAGCGATGGACAGCGTGTTGTAATACATGATCAATAGCTTTCTTCACATCATGATCTTGATCTGTTAATATGACAAGAGGTTCATGGACCATCGCACGTTTGAAGTTATCGAATAACCACACGTATGACTCAAAATCTTCATTCAGTAACAATCTGAAACCAAATGTGATCGATTTTTTATTGTTGTCAACTCCAGTAAAGGACACAAATACCATATTATTTATGAGAACAAAAAATTAACATAAAGTTAGGATTGATTATAAACATGTGCAGAAACAAAATATAAAATGTGCATAGACTAAAACAAATATGTGCAGACGAATGAGATTAAAAATGCATATAAATATGCAATGTGTGGGAAAGGATGACGTGTACCTGTTTGTTTGATAAGTGGCGTCAACTGACACAACATCACCCAAAAAAGAAAAGTTCTTTCGAGAAACAAGATCAGCCCAAAACAACCGACTAAGCTTATCTTCATTATCAACACAATAGTCAAAGCAAAGAGCCTCACATCTTTCTTTCTTTTGGAACAAATTTTCAAGCACCATTTGTGCATCACACCCTACCATGAAAGAGTTCAGATCCCTCCTGAAATTGCGAAAATTCACAAGTGTGGCCCCAATGCTGGCATAAGATCCAACAAAGTCCTTGTACATCTTATACGACTTGCTTGCACCAACATTAGCTTTCATACAGTTCATAATGAAATCTTTGTGGAAAGAAGTCAATTTCCTATTGGTCTTTCTAAAGTGCCTCCATGACATGTGCATGACGCTCTTCAAACTTTTTCACACGATAACCTGCGGAAGCCTCATAGCGCAACACTAGTTTAGCAATACAACCACATCTGTTAGAGACCCTCCACCTTTTAACTATAGGAACATCTACCACACTTTCCTTTGTTGAAATACAAAGGGAACCTAAACCAGAAGATCTCTTCTCGAATCCTTGTCTGTTACACATAAGATACCTCCATAAAACAACATTGCTACCATCTTCAGCTAGTGATTTATGTCCATGACGCACATCAAAACCACACGCAATCGCATAATTGATGTTAAAACTAGCACCTTCCTCAAGTGTTGCAAACAATTTCCCAACATATGGCTTCAAATCGTTGTTGCAAACAGGGATATAATAGGCAGAGTTGTTTGGAGATATTGAAACAAGCATATTTTCTGAATTTAGAGTTGGCCGTGAAATAAAACATCAACAACAATAAACACAAAATACAACAAAAGTGCATAAATTCAGGCATATTGTGCTACTGTTTAATTTCCAAAGTAGATAATACACACAAACTCTCAAATAGTATACACATTAGGGATAAAAAGATCCATAAAACAGGGTTCTTCAAGTTAGTAAGAATAAATGTGAACCAAGTCATAATTTGTGCATCTGAATGTTAGGAGCAAATAGCATACACGATCAAATAATCAGCTTTATTCTCCATTCCGTTTAGATGATTCAAAGCATGCTCTGCTTAATCACAACTGGAACGCCTCAGCTATGTAATCGCAAAACAATCAGAGTACAAAATATAAAACTTCTCACAACAACAGAATAAAGGAGAACAATCAAATGTGCAAATATAATAGGAAGAAAAACCTACCAGAAGGACTAGATGCAGACATCAACAAATTAGAATCCATGACTCGTAACACCTACAAACACGAATTTAGCAAACACGTAAATCGAATTAGGTTAAATCTAAACCACACACTATAATCATAGGGCGATAATCCCAAATCCAACCTCAAATCAATACAAAACTGACGGATTTATGTTAAATGTAACCTCTCAAGAGTAGTAGAATATCAGACGAACATAGAGCGAGCGAAAATTGAAAGAAGAATCGTTGAGATCTCGAAATCGCTAGAGAAGGAAAGTGGAGGAATGAAGGAGAAATGAAGTTGAATGAAGAAAATCAGACGCGCTCTCCAGCGCGTGCAAGCCACGCAAATCTAACGTGGAAAGTTCAGACACGCTACCCGTTGGATGGAGAATGAATCAACAGACACAGAGCCTTCTCACTTTGGACAGTAAAGATGATTCTCAACTGATTTTTTTCCTTTATATTTAACTAATATTAATATTAATTAATTATAAATACCAATGAAATCAAAAACACAAACGACGACTAATATATACTAGCCTTTCTTGCCAGTGCTACGCACGAGCTAAATGAATTTAAATAAATATGTAAATTTTGTAAAATTTATATCGTTATTATATATTACTAAGTTAGTATTTTTAACATATTTTGAAGTATGGAAAATATATCCTCATACAACATGTAGAATAAGGGTGGGCATAGAAAATCAAAACCGAAAAAAAGGAAAACCGACCGCTTTTTAGGTTAATCGTACCAAAAAAATAATTTTCAATTATAATTAACCGAACGATACTATTTACAGTTAATCAGTTAGGAAATAGTTAATTAAATTGTATTTGTAGTTAATTGAAATAACCGAATATACAACATATAATTTTTTTTAAAACATAACAGTATATATGACTATGATATTCAAAAATTGCAATATAAATGTAATGTCACACTTAGTAAAACATTTCTTATAATATAAATTGCAATATGATGGAAGTTAAATTTTCAATTCGCATCAATTTAATTTCTATCGAATTCAACATTTGTTATGACTTTAATTGAGTGATTGTTTTTATTTTTGTATTGCCTTTCGCTCAAATTTGTTCATGTGTTGGCCTATGAGATAACTCATCCGCCATGTCATCCAAGTTACTAAAAGGTTAAACAAAATATTCATACTTTAATTTATTGATTATTTCTTTCTAAAAATATTATCTTATTATTTATATCTTACCAAGTTTTTATCTTGTAAAACTTCTTAATATTAAAAATGATATGAATAAGTTTTTTCAAATAAAAAACATCTTATGTAAAATTATTTTATAGAAAATTATTTATTTGCTTATAATCTTTTGTTTCATAAATATATTAATGTAATCTAGTTTTGTGCAATACGATTATAATCTCAACTTAATATACTCTTAATCTTCTAATCTTAAGCTATATGTTTAAAAATTGGATAAGTGATAAATAATTGTCGATATAATTGATAAATCTATCATAAAGAAAGAATTTGATAAGTTATTTGTATCCTAAAAGGATAATTTTTTATGAGATTGATATTAAGGCCTCGTTCGACGTCAAATATATTATAAAATATTAGAATTTGTATGCCGAACATAGCCTAAATATTTTTAATCTTCAATTAGTTCATTGAATATATTCCTACCACTATTAAATTATTTTTTTGCTTTTTTAATATATTAATTTGCAACATTTTTCATCACAAATGAGATTTCTAATCTCATATACAAAACGTGCTTAGCCATAATTTATAGAATAATAGACATTGTTAGGAAAAAGAAGAACTAAATATATTAATAATTATGAACATATTTTAAATTATTAGTATATGTATGGAAGAATAGAAAACATTTATAATAACATGTTCATAATATGTTAATAACATTTTCATAAAAACATGTTTATGAACATATTTGATTATATATTAAATAACATGTTCATAGTTATTTTAGTTTTTGTTTGTGAATGGGTCTTTCAATGCACCTTTTGGATGCTTAGAACAAAACACTTTCACTAATAGCGCTTTATTATTGACATTTAGACATGATCAATGCATAAATTTCTTAAGAAGCATATGTAAACTTTACCCGAAAATGTAATATCTCCATGAACAAATATTTTAACCGAATGATCTATGAATTTTTTTTATAATTATAATAGTAATTAATATAATATTTTCAATGATTACTATATTTCAATATAATTTTGTTCATACAGAGTAAAAGATTTTGAAATTAATTGTTTATGGAATGAAATCAATATTTACCAAATTTTGTACCCTTGATAAAGTCGTATACAACTCAATTGTACATATATTTTTGCTCCTCATATGCATCTTTCAATGTTCATTTGAAATTTTATAATTATTTTATATAGTAATTAATATATTTATATAATAGTTGACATGAAATTATATTAGGGTTGCCACAAATATCTTTTTACCTTATCCTTTTACTATATCTTCTTTTTGTTTGGTTTTTATAATTATAATAGTGTTTATAACTATATTTTATCTTTTTACCATACCTTTTTAGTGTATTTAATTTTTGTTTGGTTTTTATAATTATAATAGTGTTTATAACTATCTTTTATCTTTTTACCATACTTTTTTAGTGTATTTAAGTTTTGTTTGGTTTTTATAATTATAATAGTGTTTATAACTATCTTTAATAATAATTGTTTGTAATTATAAATCTTAAAGATATAGTTTTTATTTATTTAATATAATAAAAATATCTATGTAGACTATACTAAATTGGATTTTCTTCCAATGGACCGAGTAAAAGCCCAAAATTATAATGAATATCTTGATGAATATAATGAGTGAAAAATTTTCAACCGCCCAAAAATTATATATATTACAATGTACATGCATGGATTTAGCTAGGCTGTAGTACTTTTAATCGAAACTAGAAGTACTATTGAAGCTTCGATCATTCCACCCAAAAAAGTGTTAAATATAGAGGGAGTGCTAAACTTTAATTTGCGGGTGAACCACGCATTTAAAATCTGAAATAGTATCCATACAAACCTCATGTTTTTTAAAATGTTTTGATAATTTAACTTCTTTGAACTTTGAAGGGCACTTAGTGATCGGTACGTACGAGTAATGAAATAATTATTATATAATATGATATTTTATAATTATATTATAATAATTGATCAGTTAAATCATAAATAAAAATTTGAGGAAAAACAAGAAGAAAGAGGAAATTAGTTGGAGTAGAAATATGTTATTAATTATTAAAAAATTTATTCTTTGTTCTTATTCATTTTAAATTCAAAAGATATGTGAAAAACTATTTTAAATTATTGATGCTTTAGATCTTATCTAGATAATAAGATAAAGCTAATCGATTTGATATCATATAATCTTATCAATTTGATATATTATTATATAGATTAATGTTTTTGCTTACATTTAATTTTATGTACGTATTTATTTATCAACAAGTAGAGTTTTCACATATATTAGTTGGATTTACTTTTCAACAAATTGGCTTACACATGTGAGGAAAGTTTGGATGAAAACACCTCTTAAATAATGAAATGTGAACAGTTCGCGTTCACTAATAACATCTCGATGTTCATATTTTGGATGGTAATGTTCATAATATGGGCGATGAAATATTTTGAACATTTTCAGTGAGGGACATGATGACATACTTATAATTACTGCGAATTTTGATTTTTTTTGTTTTTCTCAAAATGACTTCAACGGACACTACCTCCCAAATTACTAATATTAACTTGTTATCTGTAAACGCAAAAAACTTCGCACTTCGTTTTTTAAGGGGTGTTCTCACCCGAAATTTTCTCTAAATTATGTATCTATGATAGATTTTCATTTTATTTTTAAAAGAAAAATTAACAAAAGAAAAATAAAAGTTAAATTAGCAAAATGAGAGTCACATGACTCCACTACCTCCCAAATTACTAATATTAACTTGTTATCTGTAAACGTGAAAAACTTCACACTTCGTTTTTTAAGGGGTGTTCTCACCCGGACTTTTCTCTAAATGATGTATCTATGATAGATTTTCATTTTGTTTTTAAAAGAAAAATTAACAAAAGAAAAATAAAAGTTAAATTAGAAAAATGAGAGTCACATGACTCCACTCAAAATTGGTTCATTTTTTCGTAAATACATGGCTTCACCTATTATGGAGTATTATATATGCTTCTTTTGTTACTGTTTGATTGTCTAAAAGTACGGATTTCGCGGGAATTAAGGAATGGTAGGAATCCATCTTATATATTAAAGCTCTCTCCTTTAGAGCTTTGTGAGTGATTTTAGGGGAAAGTTGATTTTTTTTTCTTTTTCTAATCCTATATATCCATAAATACTCATGAGTATTTATGGATAGAGAAAAATGTAACTAGAATTATACGAACGCCAGGAATATTCTCGGTTGTCCGATCTCGCGCCACGCATCGCCCATCGGGGCGCGTACGCGTGCCAATTAAATGACGATGCGTGGTGTTACGGCTGCTTGCTTTAAGCGACGCAAAATGACGTCGTTTTTTTATATGTATTGAGCCGGGAAAAAAATTGCAAACCAAACAATGCTTTTTTTTTTTATCCATAAGGGAGTTATACCCATTTTATTAATCAACTGAGGCAATTACATGAGTTCAGAGCTGACTCTATCAATATCTAGAAACTTAATTAGTCCATCTGGTGGAAATGCAAAACTTGTAAACTCTCCTTGGCACGAGTAACAGAATCGGGACAGTATGATATTTCTTATCTTCGCCATGGTAAATGCCAAAATCACCATATCATTACAACAGAGATATACAAACAAAGACAACAACTGGATTGGAATAGTCTTTCTTATCCTCTCATTTATCTTTATCAGATTATGAGATTGTGTATGTATCAATATTTGATTTATTATAATCACCTCTACAATACTTACACTCCTAGTTCCAATTGGGATAGTCATATTACTAGATCTTTCTTTTATAATGACAAGACCTCCATTAATTTTTTGAGGTATCTTGGTTTTACTGGTTATTTCAATGGAATTTTCACTGGTTTTTTCACTTTCTTCCCTATGACCATCAATTACTCTATCTGTATGCATACTGAAGCGCAAAACTCTATTCATCATATGCTATTGCTCAGTTCTTTACTCAACCTTTTACCTACTTGATGAATTTTTCTAATGAAGATATCCCTACTTTTTTCACCTATATTGTGATTTATTCTGAATCTGATGTTTTCTGCAGTATCACTACAATTTGTTTAAGCAAAAATAATATACTTTTTTACTATAATCAGTCTCTTTACAATACTTTTATTAATATGAGCACGCTCTTATATGTTATTGTTAATTACAATCTTCAGAATTATCAAATTCACAAATTGCTCAGTCAACATGCTCACATTTTAGTCTTAATTAACATTCTTTACCTTACTGCATATTCCCATTGTAACATTTTCTATGCCTTTAATCACCTCTTAAACTTCCTTATTCTGCTAAATCTTTATAAAAACTACCTTCTTCTCATTATTCTCACTAATAACGATTCCCAACTGTGTGGTTCATCCACTGACTCGGATCCTACGTCTATATTAACGTACTCTAACAACATTATTAACATCCTCTGCTACTTTTATTATTACCCTCGTTGCAGTTGTTATGGTGTTATGTTTATCACTCATCATTTCAGCAAAACCTATATACATAATAACATTTTCATCCACAACTCCACTTACTATAAACATTATTCAATTCTTGTACTTTTAATTCATACTCTGGTGTATTTCTCTTTTTTCCGTCCATAATTGCTACTATATTATTGTCCACATCCTTTTCTTCTTACTGCAATACTCTAATCTATGCTTACATGATGTTTTCAAATATTCGATATCTTTTTTCAAAAATTTTATCACCAACTTTAATCTATACAATCTTCTGCCCCACACTGAATCTGTTTTTTATTCTTGGAATAAATATAACACCAATATTGCAGATTACTCATTTATTATCAATAATTGTTTCTTCCACTATATTCCCCTCTTAACTTGCATTTATTTAACGAATCTCCAATCCTCTTTCTTAATGATTTTAATATCAATTCCATATCCATGTATAACACAGCTTAAGTGTACCCCACTTATACAGAATTGTTTATCCTATTTTCTTGAATTCTCTGGGTTTGGTTCTATCTTTACCACAATGATGGGTAATCTTTTGTACTTCCTCCGTCCCTCAATGTTTGCAACATTGAGGGAATGGCACAAGTTTTAAGAAAAGTGAAATGAGTGGAGAGAAGAAGAAAAAGGAAGTTGAGTAGATGGTTGATTTGATTGATAAAGTGTTAAAAGAAGAATAAAATATTGAGTAAAGGTATTAATGGTGGAAATTAGATAGAAAAGATGATATAGATGGTTGATTTGATTGATAAAGTGTTGTTAGGATATGAATAAAATAAATAAAGTAAGGGTATTATGGGGAAAAATTAATGGATAGAAAAGGAATGTTGCAAACATTTTGGGACGCCCGAAAAGGAAATGTTGCAAACATTAAGGGACGGAGGGAGTATCAAATTTACATATATTCACACCGCCCTCTACATCCAACCTATGTTACTTACGTGTCAGAATTGCAAACCCCCCATCACAACTTCTGAGAAGAACGGTGGCACTATCTCAATACTGCAAAAACCCACTTTACATGCATGCCTTATATATTCTGACACGCAGCAGACAATACATAGCTTCATTCTTTCTGTTTTTTGGCACATCATTTTATATATGGAAACATATTTTACTGTGGTCTGTCTTGCTTCCATGGCAGACGAAAGAACTTTTTCTCAAGCCCTCCACATAAACCCTAACTCTTCCAACGAAGATCTTTTCGCCATCACTGCACCTTTCGTTAATAATCCACATATTTCCCAACCTACCACTACGCCACATCAACACAATATCAATCCCCAACAACATCTGGAGCCTCAAAATATGGAAACATATTTTATGCATTGTTTTGGAAGGACTACCTTGTATGTTCTTGATCACAACTATGTCTGCAACTTTTGTAATGAACGACCTTTCAGTACTTTGTATATGCAGTTCAGTTGTTTGGTAACTTATGAATTCAGCCCTGCTCATCTTCAACTATTGTTCACTGTCTCCTACAAAATTTATTATTGTCCAATATATACTCCTACTACTTATCTCCTTCAAATAAGATTCGTATACCCAATCCTCTTCATTGATTACTGTCTACATAATAACAATTTTCACTTTCAATTCCTGAATTATCTCAACTTACACCTCTTTCCGAATTACCTACAAACACTTAACTATCACTTTACATCCCATTCTTTCTACCCGCCCATACATTTTTTCACAATCAACTTTGCAAATTACCTAATTTCCACTTATTTTTTCAATCTCAATAATTTTTTATTTTCTGCCCTAAGGGCTGATGTCATCCTTTTAGGCCTCCCTTGCCCAACACTGAATCAAAGATATCACAACATCCATTATATTAATTGGCTTACTTTACTATATTCACCCCAAACGAAGGCTAATATTCTTTGCATCACTTTCTCTTCTATAATTTGCTTAGAACAACATTACAATAATTCTAGGCAATGGCTATATGCACGCGAATCGATGCATATATGCACGCGATTCTGTGCGCGCAACTTATGCGCAAGCATCTGTGCGCAGTTCTTATGCGCATACGTGTTTTACGGGGTATTACGGGTACTTTTCGTAAATTTTCAGAGTCTGTAACACCTTGTGCGCCTAACTACTGCGCACAGGTTGAGAATCTGTGCGCCGTGTTTCTGCGCACTGTTCAAACATAGTAGCCGTTGAAATTTTTGAAAAAAGTAGCCGTTAAATGTAAAATTGTGCGCTTAGGTTCTGCGCACAGGTGCTTTAGGGTTTGGGTTTGTGCGCGGATGGTTAGCGCACGGGTCTTTACAGTTTCATTTGGACCACAACGGTCATAAATGTGCCTATATAAAGCCACAATCTCTTCGTTTCCAACAAATTCATTCAACACCTCTTCGTTTTCCAACAAATTCATTCAAAATGTATCGTCGTAATCAAAACTCTCGTATGTTAGAGTTGATTAATCAAAGTTGTGAAGATAGTGATGAAGAACACGATTGGGATAGCGGATCACAAGAAGAGGAAGACGACCCGAACGACGACGAATGGTTGGATGGTTTCTTAGAAGACGAAGAGTTCGGCGACTGGGATCCGAGTGGTGAATTTGTGGTTAGTATAATATGTTATAATTTGAAACATATGGTAGCGTAATTAGTTTCAAATTAGTTTCATATGCTAGAATAATTAGTTTCATATGCTAGCCTAATTAGTTTCATATGATAGCCTAATTAGTTTCATATGATATCCTAATTAGTTTAAAGTAATGATTCGTATTTTGCCTTGTTATTTTGGTAGTAGTGTAATTGTCGCTCTACAATTACGTATAGGGGAAAGATTATTCGGATTATTTTAGAACTGCACAATATTGGGATACTCCGCAAGAATTGTACGAGTGGGCGAGAGATAGAGGAAAGGAGTTAGTGATAGCTTTGGTAACGCGTAATTCAAGTCCGTACCAAATAAGTATTGTGTGCGATAGATTTGGAAAACCAAGATCTGGGAGGCCAAAGGTGAACAAAGAGAATCCAGAGTTGGCTGTTCCTAGGCTTAGAAAGTCGAAGTCGAAGAAGTGTGAGTGTAGATTTCAGCTACTAGCAGTGCGAAAGAAAAACATTCCCGGGGTCGCAGGAGAAAAATGGATTTTAGGTGGATAGAAGGTCGGCATAACCATGTGCTACTTGCTAGTTTTCATGGGAATGCATTCATGGGTCGAATGACGGAGGAGCAAGAGCTTTATGCTAGGCGGTGGGGAGATGGAACTGGACGCAAGACGCCAAAAGAAATTATCTCTAAATTGAGGGAGAAGTACCCTGGTAATGTTACTTCAAGGAGACAAGTTGCAAACTTTTTGCAGAAGGTGAATTACGAAGATCGCGGAGAGCTAAACGTGACACAGTGGTCGCTTAAGTTTTTGCGAGACCACGACTACGTAGTTCACCCACATAGAGACACGACAAACGGAGAGGTTGCAATATTATTCTTTGCTAACCAAGAGTCGTTGCGTTTGTTGAAGAAGTACCCGTACGTGGTAATTATCGATGCGACATACAAGACAAACAAGTAAGTCTCTACAATACCTTGGTCGATATTTAGTTCGGATAATGATATATGTTCTGTAGTGATATATGTTAATGTTTCAATAGATATGAAATGTCGCTCGTAGAGATCGTTGGATTCACCAGTACACACAAGACGTTCAACATCGCGTATGCATTCACTAAAGCGGAAAGGATTTATCATTACACATGGATAATGATTCAATTGAAGTCATTATTCATAGATTTGGGAGTGATGCCAACGGCTATAATGACAGATTGCGAAGACGCGCTGATAAAAGGGATAAAGACTGTTTTCGGGAGCGAAGTTCAAGATCTGTTGTGTTGGGTGCATATCAAACACAACATTGAGGCACATGCTTCGACCATCCTAAAGAGGCAAATTAAAGTGGAAGCCTTTGCAGTACAATGTTGGGGACTATTTTGCTCAGCTACTGAAGAGACCTATGAACTGCGGCTCGAACAGTTGAAGAGATCTTGGAAGAGCGGCCTTGTGGGATACGTCGAGAGAACATGGCTTAATCCTCACAAGACAAGTATAGTGAGGGCTGGGACAGATCATAAGCTTCATTTCCTTACGAGGACTTCAAACAGGTAAATATTGATATTTTTTAGTTAAAGACGATTATATCATAACGGCGTACTTTCTTAACTTACTAACTTAACTGTTTTTTAGAGTTGAAGGGATGCACAAGGTTTTGAAAGATATTATTGGTTCCAGCAGAGGGGGCTTTAACAGAGTGATCGTACGGATCCATCATTCAGTACTCCTTCAGATTGATTCAATTAGGGCGAGCATGAACATGTCTCTCTCCAAACGACCAACTGATTTTGATGATCCAAACATGCATCCGCTTGGAAGGGCTATTTTTTCCCGACTATTCTACAAAGTGTCAGACATGTGTTTTGATCATTTGTTGGCTACTTATGAGATCATGTTGACGGGGAAATTTCCTGAACAATGCACCGACCATTGGGTGAGGAACTGTCTTGGGTTGCCGTGCGTCCATCAAATTGCACACGCTATCATTTCAAACACACCCCTGATTGAGGATGACATTCACCCGTTCTGGAGGGATTTGCATTGGGATGACACTCCTGAAACAGAAGACGACCCAAATCTGAAGGTCCGAATGAACATTATAGAGTTGCGACTCCATGAAATGTTCACCAAGTTGGAACTTGGAACCTTGAAGAAAAGCACGGCATACCAGCTAGGTGAGTTGTATCAGGACTTGGAGCATCCTGAACTAACTACCTTGAAAGAACCGACAAATGTGACAAGAAAAGGCAGGCCAAAGGGTGCAAAGAACAAGGATAAGGAGGAGGTTGATAGTGAAAATGACAAGGAGGATGACATAAAACAAGAAGATATGGAGCAGTATGAGATGGAGGAGGCAAAGCAGAAATCAAAAGGAAAGAAGAGTACAGGAGCAAGACGGCCAGGTCGTCCTAAAAAGGAGGAGGATGACAGTGAAAATGACAAGGAGGAATCGAGAGAGAAGAGTTATTTTGAGCACAAACAAGAAGAGCTGAAGAAGTATGAGAAGGAGGAGGCAAAGCAGAAATCAAAAGGAAAGAAGAAGGCAAACAATACAGGAGCAAAACGACCAGGTCGTCCTAGAGAGCAAACAACGACATCACTTCCCGTGGTCATTGAGGCCGAGGAGTTGCATTCTCAACCCATGCCCGACCTATCACAGCCTGAAGGATCAAACTACACTGACTTCGATCAGTGCCCTGAAGAACTTGGTGTTCCTCTCATTCATAGGGGGGTTGACTTCGGCATTGACAATTTGGATGATTTTTGGCTTCCATACATCACAGATGTTAGACAGGTACGTTCTGACGGACATTGTGGTTATAGGTCGATGGCCTTACTTCTGGGAAGAAAAGAACAAGAGTACGGAAACATTCGGCATGAGCTGGTAACGGAGCTGCTTCAGAACCGAGAATTGTACGAGCCTATTCGTCGTCGTCTTCGTCCGGGTACTTGGGAGGATCTTATTCTCCAAGTTAACCATTGCAGAAGCCCGTGTTCAGAACTGTACTGGTTGCACTTTCCACTGATGGGCTTAGTGTTTGCCACCCTATACCAAGTTGGTCTCGTGTTATTGTGTTGGGATGCTCCGACCTTTTGCTCCCGGTTCGTGGAAGAAACACGTAGATCCAAACATTCAATGGTGGGAAGAAACATTTGGGGACAATTTGAGGATGTATCGAGAGTACCGCATTTCAAATGGTCGGGCACCAGATCCATTCATGTATAAAGGAGGGACCGAACCCGTTCACATATCTGACTGAGTGAGATTGTCATGTAATAATTAGAAGACGCATTGGATCAGATTGCATTAGTAATGCCTTGGTTTTTAATGTTTCGTATTTGTTATTTTGGTAGTAGTGTAATTGTGCTTTATATAACAATGAATGGATCAGATTGCATTGGAATTTCTTAACACGTTCAAGAGACAAAGAAGCGACAATGAAAATACATAATGAAAATACATAATGAAAGTACATAATGAAAGTACGTAATGAAAGTACACAATGCTCATAACATTAGATGTCTACGATTTAGGCGTCGTCGGCAGAAGAGGAAGAGCATTCAGAAGCATAGACGATACTACAAACCATCAACCGCAATTCTTTTTCTTTAATCTTAAACCTTTCCATCAGGACCTTCACTCTATTGTCACTCTTCTTTTTCTTGATGATTAATTTCGTGATAGCACGTAAAGCAGTAGGGGTATGCTCTGGATCAATAAACCTGATTCCGAAGAAACAATTGCATGCATAATGCCTTCGTCCATACTGGTCAGGCATGTCTTCGTCATTGTTAACGTAAACATTACACATTTGGCGACACCTTTTTGTACCAGTACACATTATCTGTGGAGGGTCAGGCTTGACACGTCTTGGGGATGATGATGATGCCATATTCGTAGTTATGTTCTTCAAAATAAGTAAATAATAAAACTTTAGTTATAAACATGAAAGCATATACAAAAAACAAAGCATGTACAAAAATGAACAAAAGAAAAATTTACCGGTTAGTAGGGAAACTTCGATTTTTGCTCTAGTTGAGATGGATGAACTAGTTGAGATGGATGAAGAAATCACCACCTTCTAACCGTTGGTTTTATAGGAATTTATGTATATGGTGCGCGTTGCTTCTGCGCACAAGGAGTTACCGATTCAAAATAACGGTAACTAAAAGTGCGCTATGTAGCTGCGCACAAATTTTTAACGGTAATTTTATGTGCGCGTTACACCTGCGCACCAAAAGCTATAGATTCAAAAAGTTACAGAATAGGTGCGCTTTACCTTAGCGCATGGCTGAAATTTCTGTGCGTTCTACCACTGCGCACTATACTCTTCATTCTTCGAAATAGTTGCGATATGAAGGGTCTAGTACATGGGTGTTGATTATGTTTTTAAAACTTATACAATTATGTGTTATTAGGCATATAAAGAGTGTATAAGGTCTCCCCTTCACAAAAAGTTGATCGAAAATACGCGAAAACGCAAAAACGCCTTATCGGTCCTGATGGCCTGTTAAGGTCGAGAATAGGCGGTTCGATGCCCAAACGACGTCGGAATGCAATGAAACTTGTTTTCAATGCATATTATAGCTATTTAACCTTGTCGGTAAGTTCGAGTCGAAAACTCGAGCACTTCGAGTAACACCTCCTTTGTAAACCTTCACTAGTCTTTCATTCTTCGAAATAGTCGAAATAGTTGCGATATGAAGGGTCTAGTACATGGGTGTTGATTATGTTTTTAAAACTTATACAATTATGTGTTATTAGGCATATAAAGAGTGTATAAGGTCTCCCCTTCACAAAAAGTTGATCGAAAATACGCGAAAACGCAAAAACGCCTTATCGGTCCTGATGGCCTGTTAAGGTCGAGAATAGGCGGTTCGATGCCCAAACGACGTCGGAATGCAATGAAACTTGTTTTCAATGCATATTATAGCTATTTAACCTTGTCGGTAAGTTCGAGTCGAAAACTCGAGCTCTTCGAGTAACACCTCCTTTGTAAACCTTCACTAGTCTTTCATTCTTCGAAATAGTCGAAATAGTTGCGATATGAAGGGTCTAGTACATGGGTGTTGATTATGATTTTAAAACTTATACAATTATGTGTTATTAGGCATATAAAGAGTGTATAAGGTCTCCCCTTCACAAAAAGTTGATCGAAAATACGTGAAAACGCAAAAACGCCTTATCGGTCCTGATGGCCTGTTAAGGTCGAGAATAGGCGGTTCGATGCCCAAACGACGTCGGAATGCAATGAAACTTGTTTTCAATGCATATTATAGCTATTTAACCTTGTCGGTAAGTTCGAGTCGAAAACTCGAGCTCTTCGAGTAACACCTCCTTTGTCAAACTTATACATATGACCGTTGCGTGCGCATAACATCTGCGCACATGATTCTTTGCGCATTATATCTGCACACGGTTGAAGACCGTTAAAATATGACCGTTGCGTGCGCATAACATCTGCGCACGAAACGGTCATATTTCAGCAACAAAAACCGAAGCTATAAAAGGGGGTTGCACTCACCTCAATTCACCAATCTCACCATTTGTCTCTTAACACTCACTATGTCGCACAGTTCATCATCAAGCAACGCTGCCCTTTTTTATTGTAAATGTGATCGACCAGCGGTAATGAGGAGTTCAGAATCTCGAAGAAACCTCGCTCGAAGGTTCTGGACATGCGCTAGTACTGGTGGTTACATTTGTGAATTCCGCGAGTGGATCGATCCACCACACCCTTGTTACTCCTTAGCTGCAATAAGAGATCTATTCTCGAAGATACGTACGTTGGAGGAGGAAAACGCCGATCTTAAGGCGACCCTGGCTTCCAATCGTTAGTTAAGTGGTTGTTTTAATCGTTAGTTCGTTGTTGCAATTGTTAGTTAAGTGGTTGTTGTAATCGTTAGTAAACAAGCATAGCACTGGACAAAGAGAAGTTGAGGAGGGACAACCTATAAAGATCCCCAACCGATATTGGTTTCGATGTTCGAATTTAGCAAAATGTACGAACTAATAAGAGTTTGAAAACTGGTTATTAGTTGGTACATATTGCCGACTCCGAACATCGAAACCAATCATCGGTTTGGGGATCTTCATAGGTTGGTCTTCCTCACCATCTCTTTGTGTAGTGTTGTTGTTGAAATTTGTATTTCGTTTTCAAATCAATATAGTTTTTCACGTCTTGTTGTTCAGATTTGTATTTGCATTATTGTTCGGAGTCGTTTTGAATATTCAAACAAGCAAAACATAAAATTTAAAACCATCACACAAGAAAAAGGCATACATAAAACATCAATCGTACATAAAACATCCATCAAACAAAAACATACGTCAAGCGTCTAATCCTGAGTCTCCTGAGTATAAGGCGGAGCATGTTCCCGAGGCACATCACCCTGAGTCATATCATCTTGGTGCGCATCCTCCTGAGTGCCGCATCCACTCCCCTGGCCACTCTCATGAACAGAATCTCGGAAAACAGGAGGTGGTGGTGGTGGTGGCATCCGCGATGCACGTGGGGGAGATGGTGCCAAAGGTGCCTGAGGTGCCTCTAAGATTGCAAGCCAACCACGAATCACATCTTCAGTGGCCCAAGGTCGATCCGAGATAGGGGTGTCTAGAAAAGAGTGCATCATGGCTTGAAGGATCTGACAACGCTGCAAACGAAACGTAAATTTAATCGTTAGTTAAGGTCTAAAGCTAAGTTTTGTACAAACTTTATAAAATTTTACATACCTCTAATGCATCGATAGGCACCGGGGTATATCCATAGCGAGGCGGGCGATCATGTCTCTCAGAGGATGGATCGACGACGGGATGTGAGAACTCGTCCAGCCAATCCATATAGTCATCAGACATCTTCCATGCTGGCTCTGCAACCGGCCCATCCAGATCGATCAGAGGCCTCGGCTCTGCGTCCCATGCAAGAAGAAGCTCAGGTGCATAAACGACGTCATACCTCGTGCAACCCATGGGCCGATGAAATGACAACGGCTGAATGGGTGGGTCGGGAACGGGCTGAGCCCGCCCAAACTGCCGCAGGACTCTCCTAGGGTTGTAGGCCTCATGAAATTTCCAGATGCTCAATACGCCCTCAAATCTCGTAGGAGAAACCTCTGGTGAGTTGAAGTCCAAATCTCTCCATGGCTGCCAGTTAACCTGAAACAAATAACAAGCCAAATTAGACACGTATTGCGGTAATGAAATAAAAAATATAAGAAATTAAATCCAAACCTGCTCATATCTCATGTTGTCGAGCATGCGACGGATGGCAACCAAACGCCCAGTATCCGAGCTAAGTGGTGTATACAATCCTACAGCAGCATCTCCATGGGCGAATGCAGGGTTCGTGACAAAGTGATCACGAAAATGAGGAAAGTATGCCCAGATCCAACACTACATATAAACAATTACAGATTATTAGTAAAACTACGTGAATAGTTAAGAGTTATTCACCAAGACGTTAACGACAAGATCTTACCCTCAGAAGAATCCCACATGAACCAATGGTTGCCGTCTCGACTCTAGATGCAGACCCTAAATTGCGATACACTAACGCAAGTATGTCGGCTCCCCATGCAATGTCCCCTGTACGATCATGGTTGAGAACAAGCGCCGCGTACTGGACCTTGATACCCTTTGTCGACCTGTCCACCAAGACAGTCGAGCCCAGAAGCAAAAGGAGATACAGAGTGGCAATGTGACTTTCATTCCTGACTGGCGCATCAAACAAAACTTCCAACCGAGCATTGAGGGCACCGAAATGAATGCCACCTGAGCTATAACATGCCTTCATGTCATCAGTCTCCTGACCCATAGCGTCCGCAAGCGCCGCATAGATCTGGTCATCTGTCATAGGTGAATTGCAGCTACGACCATGTATACGGACTCTGAGGATCTGCATCACGTCATGTAGGCAGATGGTCATCTCAGCAAATGGCATGTGGAAAGTGTTGGTCTCTGGATGCCACCTCTCCACAAAAGCAGAAATCAATGCAGCATCGATCTGAGACGCTATGCCCACTCGGCGCAGCTCTGTCAGCCCAGAACGCTCAGCAAGCCTGAACCATGTACCCTCCTCAGCTGAAATATGATGCTCATAATCATGAACCTGTGGAGATCTGTACATCACCCTCACGAGCTTCCTAGCCTAAATAAATACAGAAAAAATTTTGCGTCCGGTTAGTAAATATGAAACGTATAACTTATTATAAGCATTCAGATCAATGTTCTTGAACATACCGAATCTAACGGAGCCGCCTCAGCCTCGGCCTCATCCCCGTCCCCATCCTCTGGCTCATCCTCTGCCTGAATATCTCCTACTCGTCGTCTCTGCCTGGGACGACGACCACCTCTAACTGGAGCCGCAACCTCCTCACCAACAACCTCCTCAACTGCAGCCCCCTCAGCGACTCCCTCAGCAGCAACTCCCTCACCACCAACTCCCTCAGCAGCAACACCCTCCTGACCTCTCCCTCTCCCTCTCCCTCTCCCTCTCCCACCACCTCGGCCTCTGCCTGCAGCACCCTCACCACCACCTCGGCCTCTGCCTCGGCCTACAGCTTCCCCCGCACGGGCATGCTTCCTAACCTGCACCGGGGGCACCAATGGTACATCGGGAGCGGGCCCTGGAAGAGGACCACGCGACCATATCCATCTCGCTATATGTGTCTCATAAGAACACAATAGGTGAGGCGCACGTGGACGACAAATGTCCTGCATCGACTCCCCGAGCCAAGGAAAATATGTCTGTGGGGCATGGTCATCGTCGTCTAAATCTCCCGACACTGGCTCTGAAGATGCGACTGGCTCTGCAGATGCGACCGTAGGAGGATAAGATGTCGACGTTTCTGCATCTGTCACTGCAGGTAATTCCTGCTCTGTATGCTCTGAACTGCGAGGTAAAGCATCCTGAAACAGAGGTGCGTCCTGGATATCATAGTCATCCGTGGTCACCTGCGCCTGTGCTGGTGTGGGCTCGATAGGGTCGAACGCAGTAACATATCGACCAGGATAATCTACGTCGTCATGGAAATCTCCTCTCTGTCCATCCATCTCCATATGCGAACCATCTATCTCCTGCTGCTGCAGCTGTGCCTCCTCGTACTCATTCCCTGGCTCACGGCGCTCAGGTGATCCGGTGCCGAAAAATCGTTCGAGGGCCTCGAACGATAATCGCACACCGGCTGCCACATCATGTCGACGTGGAAGCCGTACCGCTACTGGTGCGGGCATCGTGTTGCCCGTCTGATCCATGACGGCTTGTATAGTCTACATGTTTTTACATTTTTAGTATGACTAATTCATACTAAAATATTCGGAAATAATTTGCAACTAGTTATGACTGTTAAGTTTCTAATATTTAATTCATAATTACTAAAAAATAAACATCTCAACTAATACGAAATAATAATCACTACTATTACTAAAAAATTACAATTAATACGAATTCATAATAATTCGATTAGGCATTCGATTAATGCATAGTAATCTGAAACTTAATCGTAATTATAAAAAAATACGATTAATAAGAATTCTAATATTTAATTCATACAAAACTGAAATTTAATCGTAATTATGAAAAATTACGATTAAATTACAATTAATACGAATTCTAATATTTAATTCATAAAAAACTGAAATTTAAACGTAATTATGAAAAATTACGATTAAATTACAATTAAGATACGAATTCTAATATTTAATTCATAAAAAACTTAAATTGAATCGTAATTATTACAAAAATAAATTACGAATAAATTTCCAAAATTAAATACGATAAATATTTGAAAAAAGCGGGTTTAGAAATTTTATACCGAATAAAGATCATGCGGTGTCTCCGGAACCCGAGTCGCCGGAATAGTCGCCGAAATAGTCGTCGGAGGAGCGTTTGCCGCTGCCAACGCGGCTCGAGTCACATACCGCCGGCCACCTCCATCCACCAACGCTTCATCGTCGGACAAGGTCGCCGGAGGTGGCTCCGTTGGGACGGAAGTCGCCGGAGGTGGCTCCGTTGGGACGGAAGTCGCCGGAGGTGTTGGGATTGGGACGAAAGTGGTGTGGTCGGGACCGGAAGAATGAGGGGGTTCAGAATCCATTGACGGAATTGTGTTTAGACGAGGGAAACGCTCGGAAATGGAGGAAATTGTAACGGCGCCGTCGAGCTACAGTAGAAAAGAAAGAAAGAAGGAGGAAGAAGAAGAAGCTGCGGCGCGCAGGGTTTAATAAACCCTGTGCGCAGTTCTTCTGCGCACTAATATGTGCGCACAAGTTCAGCGCACACGTTCGGGAATCCGAAACGTCGTGCGCTGAACTTTTGCGCATTATATCTTATGTGCGCTTTGTTCCTGCGCACACATTTGACAGAAATCGTCAGAATTTTCACATTTATCCCGAAAATACCCTTGTGCGCAAGAAAATTGCGCACCAACTTATGCGCATAACATCTGCGCACCAAATCGCGTGTATATAGAGAAAAAGTCGCGTGCATATAGGCGTTTCGATAATTCTAAAGGCATTAATTATCTCATTCAATTCCTGCATAATGTCATTAATTCCTCCCAAGCACAGTATTTCTTGATACTTCTAAGTTTTTATACACCTTGTTTTACTAGTTATTCAAAAATGCTCACAAGTATGTTTTGGTATCTCCAATACACACATTATCACTTCCTGATATTTTTTATAATCATATTATATGAAATTAGGATATTGGAATTGTAGGGGGATTCGTCGCCCCTATTTCTGGACCGAAATCTCCTACATCAGGAAAAATCATCAACTTGATATTATTTGTTTAGCTGAAACAAAATACAACGAACCATCTAGTAATCACTTTCTTGCCACTATTGGATTTCAAAAAGTCATTATCTCTCCAGCAGATGGTACCAAGGGTGGTCTTTGGCTTCTTTGTTCAAATTTCACCAAAGCAAACCACTTACACCTATTATACAACAATAACAATACAATAGTGCTTGCTTATAAAGAGCCCTCTAGGGAATTTTTAATGATTTTCATATACGCACCTTCTAGAGAAAATCAAAAACAAGAATATTGGAATATGATTACAGAAATCATCAACTCGCATACAGAACCTGCTCTAATAATGGGAGACTTCAGTGATATCCTAACACCGTAAGACAAAATAGGAAGCATCCCTGTGACGGCTTCAAGATTCGCTAGATTAAACTCCTTTGTATCTGCACATGGTCTCGTTGATTTAGCTATTCAAGGTACACCATTCACATGGACAAGACATAACAATAACACAAATGAAAGTATCTTGGAAAGACTAGATAGAGTATTGATAAAACCACATATTATTAATTATTTTAATAACATTCAGCTACAACATCTTCCATTCACAACATCTGACCATTGTTGCATCACGCTTCAGCTTGGAGACAAAATATATACTAAAAATCATCCCTTCAGATTTGAAAATAACTGGCCTACTAATGACAAGTACAAACAATTAGTTGATAGAATATGGGCATACCATTACAATGGATCACACAGCTTCAAACTTTTCATGAAACAAAAACAACTAAAAAAAGAAACGAAAGAATGGCTTAAAACAAATGACAATAACATATTCCACCAATTAAAAACCACGGCAGATAGACTAAAAAAAATAGAACAAGAATGCTTTCAGAATAGAAATACAATTTATGATGGAACATTATAATAGATTAACAACAAAATACAATAAACTGTTAGACTTTCAACACTCATATTGGAAACAGCGGGCAAAAATCAAACACTATAAAGACTCGGATAAAAACACTAGATATTTCCAAACTATGGCCAAAATAAGAACATTTAAACAAAAAATAACCTGTTACGAATCCCTACAAAGCATAAAATACTATAATCAAGAGGAGATCAAAACGCAATTAACCAAAGACCTGCAAACAAGATTCCAACCACTATATACAATAGAATTAAGAGACCATAATTTCACAGTCATTCCAAATCTCATCACTCCAAATGACAACAATGAATTACTTAAACATCCGAATTATTCAGAAATAAAGAAGGTAGTTTTTCAACTCCCACATAACAAAACTCCGGGACCAGATGGTTATAATGCGGAATTCTATAATGTTTCTGGAAAACTGTGGGACCCTCTGTCGTTAGTTCGGTCAGATCCTTTTTCCATTCTGGTATCATGCTATCGGATTGTGCTCAATCTTTCATTGCACTCATTCCCAAAATAGACAATCCACACACAATTAATCATTTTAGACCCATCAGCCTTTGTACGACACTCTACAAAATTATAACAAAAATTCTAGCAAATCGTTTACAAAGTATATTACCTAAACTAATCCATCCCTGCCAAGCAGCTTTTGTTCAGAACAGATCAATATTTGACAATATCCTCATTGCACATGAAGTTTTTCACTCGTTCCACTCTCGTAAAAAAGGAAGCAGGGGTTGGATGACATTAAAATTAGACATGGAAAAAGCTTATGATAAAGTACAATGGCAGTTTATAATCAAAGTTTTACAATCGTTTGGGTTTGACAACAAATGGATTGACCTTGTCATGATATGTATTAAGTCTACGTCCTCCTCGGTGCTCATTAACAACGAACCTGGCCCGACTTTTAAACCAAAATGTGGTTTACGACAAGGAGATCCAATAGCCCCTTTTATATTCATACTTGCAATGGAATACTTGGCCAGAACTTTGCAACAAAAAACTGAAAAACTAAACCATAGAGTGGGAATCCAACTCACAAGGAATGGAATGCGCATTCCGTTTTTATGCTTTGCTGATGATACAATTATTCTAGCTAATGCTAACATGAATAATATGATCTATATTAAAAACTTATTACAAAAATTCACCAATCTGTCTGGACTTGCTATTAATTTCAATAAGAGCTCCTTTCAAACGTCATCAAACATTTCTAGCAGTCAGCGACAAGCCTTAGCTTCTGTTATGAATCTACAACCCACGAATGCCATGGAAAAATACTTAGGAATTCCTATTGTTAGAGGTCGAGTTAAAAATGATATCTTTCAATACGTAATACAAAGTATGGAAAACCAACTAACAAAATGGAAAGCAAATTCAATCTCTCAGACAGGAAGGACTGTATTGATTCAATCTAATATTCAATCTAAAGCTAATCATTTAATGCAATGTTTCTATCTTTCAAAAGGAATTTGTAGTGAAATGGATAAAATTAACAAGAACTTTTTATGGAACAATTCAAATCCTGGTTTTCGCCCACTAACAAATTGGAACAATATTTGTCGTCCAAAACAATGTGGCGGTCTAGGAGTCCAGAAAACAGAGAATATTAATAAATCTTTACAACATAAACTTCTTTGGAAACTTGCTACAGATAAAAGTAATATATGGGCTACACTTATAACGCAAAAAAATTTAAAGGGTAAGTCCATCTTTGACTATAAGAAAAAACTGAAACAATCCTGGCAGTTTTCTAGATTGCTTCATTTACGGAAAGATTTTGAACAAGGACTAAGTTGGAGTTTAGGAAATGGCACAGAAATTAAGTTTTGGACAGATAAATGGATTAACGGTAAAAAGATGACTGATTTATTAGATATACACCATGCCAATAATAACGAAACTGTGTCAGAATATATTACTACTGACAAAAAATGGAATCTCACCAAACTACAACACATACTGCCGACTCACATTATTTCACTAATAACAAGTATCTATATTCCATAACATAACAAAGAAGACACAATAATCTGGAATTACACGTCAGACGGCAAGTTCAGTACATCCTCAGCGAGAAACTTCTATGTAAACGAAACACCTTCCAATAGTGACGAATTATATACATGGATTTGGAATCTTCTGATTCCCCCCAAATTACAATTTTTTTTATGGATATTACAACAGAGTTCCATCGTATTGTTCATTATGTAATCACCCCTTGGAAACAAGAAATCACATTTTCTTTGAATGCCTCTATACTTAAACTGAAATACAAAAATAAAGAAAATTACAGGACTCCAATTTAATATTAATATCCAAAACACCTTCGAATTAACACTCACACATATCATTCAAGCATATAAGAATGACAAAAACAAAATAGAAACTCTCATTTTCTTATGGTATCAAATATGGCTACATAGAAATGCTATTATCTTTCGCAATGAACCTGTCCACCAAAACAATATAGCCTACGCAGCTTATGCATATTTCAAACAGTGGGATAATGCATGTTCCCAATCTAAGGGACCTAAAGCAACTACCCGGAGAAATAAAAATAAGCGACATAATAAAATGTGGATCAACCCTCCTCCAAATTGGATAAAGATAAATTTTGACGGATCTTACAAAGACAATAATTATTCATTGGCTGCGTGTATCGCAAGAGATAATAATGGACACATTTTAGACATCTATAGTAAAGAATGTAAGGTTTATTCTGCAATACAAGCGGAAGCTTTAACTTTCCTTATGGCAACCAAACTAGCTGTCAAACTAAAAGCAATTAACCTTATTATTGAAGGTGACAGCTTATCTGTCATTAATTCTGCAAATCATATCTGGAAAATTCCGTGGCAAATAACAAACATTATCAATGATGCGCTCATTAATCTTCAAACAATTCCTACATTTCGCATCATCCATTGTTTCAGAGAAGCCAACAAGGCTGCTGATTTTCTGACCCGCCCTACCATTAACCCTCATTTTATTAAGATCATCTTTAGTTGCAACCCTGACTCAAGTTTAACTACCAAATACTTTTCTAGCCTAAGGCCACACTTTTTGGCCTCGTCCTCATACCCTCTTTATCGGCCGTTCTTCAGGATCATCGCCGCTGATGGTCAGGGGTTGTCATCCTCTTACGGATGAAACCCTGCTTTTCGCCTGTTAACAAAAAAAAAAAGAAAAAAAGAAAAAAGAAAAAGACACGTTCAGCCTATTTGGTAAAATGCAGTGGTGACAGGTGAAAGAAAGACAAAAACAGGTGATAAGTCGGAGTAGTAATCAATTAGGCACTTAAAGGAAAACCAAAACCAGGACGAAAGACAGGTGAAAGAAAAGCATCGCGTGGGATGATCAATTATTGTCTTCACTAACAATTTTTTATCATTGTCTTCACACATGTCTTGAGTAAGAATCGAACTTCAAACTTCTGGAAAATGCATTGGTGTTGATGATCAAAACGAAAAAATTACAAGTAGTTGAAACATGAAAGTTGTTCCCACTACTGTAGAATTTACAGACATCCAAAAGTGAAGATAACAACTCATCTGATGGCCCAAGCAAAAATCAGCCACCAACAGTCTGTTCATCTCCTATCATATCATATGCACTTGTTCTTAATAATTCCTTTAATACAACAATTCGTTCTTTATCTTCTTCCCTAAACTACAATCACAATGGGGTTCCAATCAGGACCCTAAGATCAAAGCATGAATTTCAGCCCAGCTCGAGGCGACATAAACAACGCCAGATAGTCCCTTCCAGTTCAACGGACTTCCTTCAACATACTCTTTCTGTTTCTTAACCAAGCCTTCATATAACGGGACAAAAGAGACACCGAAATGAGTTCCTACCTTTCTCAGGCTTGAGCTTGACCCCAGAACAACACCTATGTCTGCCTTGAGTAGACATAGTAAGTCGCCCACAGAATCACCAATGTACACGGTTAATTTCTTCTTCTCGTCATCACAGCTTTGTAGAATGTTGGTGAAAGCTTGGACTTTGTCGAGTGGAGACTCTACTTTCTTCACAATTTCACCGGTGGAAATAGATTCATTGTATGTGAACTCGTTTGCGTGTATATTGGCAGCATCTAATCCACCTGCTCCAATCCGATAGAACATAAGGCAATAGAATAATAAAGTAAGTGCATTACAGAATTCTAGGATGCTGTTAAAATAACAAATTGAGTACATTACCTGATGAAAAAGAAGATCGAATCAGATCAGCACACCAGCAGTATGACAGGACATGTAGATTGACATCCAGATCTTCTTTTTGCAAAACATTTTGCAAGAAACCACTACAACCATCTTGAAGAATAAGACGTTCACCAGCCTTCTTAACATCTTCAATGTTTACACCCCTTAGTACACCAGACTCGATCACTCTATCATTTGCCTTTTTCTCGAAATCCGACAGTAACTCTAGTGCTTTGCACAATCCCTCATACTCGAATTTCTCAGCTGCAAAAATAATCATTTTCAAGAATGTAAATATAGAGTGCAAAATCTAACAAAATATACCATGACTGATTGACGTACCTTTTACAGTAGTTAAAATACTCGCTATGCATTGCTCATGCTCCTCTGTGTACTGCTTTGAGAGAAGAGTCCATGTGGTTCTCAGATCAGCTGATGACATCCGAACAATTTGATTTTCAGGCTGATTCTGATCGGACTTGGGAGCTGTTAATATTCCAATCTCAGCTAGAATGGCAGATGAATCAACAACCGTGCATGTCAAGTCAAAATCAGAGAAAAGCATAAGACGCCACTCTGCAGGTTTGAGCTCTCTGCACAATGGAAGCACAGTTTGCTGCACTAATGGTTGAGCATTAAAGAATTCTATTTCTAGTTTCATAGCTTGTAGATACAGCTTCTCAATAATTTCAAGCTCTTCACTGGTCAGTGAGACACTTAGTTTATCTAGCAAGTCCTCTGTTTGCCGAGCTGATACCTAGATTCACAAGATGCATAGAAAGTTAATCTTCATGAGTGGAATCTATCATCCTCATATATTCTCTTAGAGAATACTAAAACAAAATTCTGACCTGGAAACTTTCAGATGAGTAATTGTCAATCCACTTCTGGTATGGATGACTAGGGTCTTTACCAGGATTTAGTAGGGCCTGAAGTTCCTTCCCAATAAAAGCATAAAGCTTCATACATGGTGTCATTGCACCCAAAGTGTAAGCAGCAATCTTTGTCTTTTCAAAAGGAGTAGCAAGTTTAGCAGTAGCTTTTACTCCATCAATTTTTCCTGATGCTGTGGCCAACAAGAAATCTGTGTACTTTGTCGATGCTGAATTATGACTGTTATCTTTGACAAGATCAGAACCCCACTCCTGCAAATTTCAAATGATCAGCTCAGCCTAATACACTAACCACGTAAACAATCACAAGGGACAAAAGAAAAAGAATGCATTGAGTAACCGGTGGAGGTAGGTAAGATGATAGGATCCCCACGTAGGAATAATATTAGCAATTAGTTGCTTTTGTGTTATTTATTATTATATCAATTCCTGCATTTTAGTTGATGGTCAGTTATTTCAATTAGTTAGTGGGTCAGTTATTTTCACTATTCAGTGGGTAGTTTTGCATTACTGGGTAAGTAGTTTTGCTATTCAAGTGTTCAGCAGACTTGATGTAGATTGTCTTTGGTTAATTGGAATTAATATATGAAAAGAGAGATTCTCCAAATTCCTATGGGTTAGATTTGCTCAAAGTGGGTTCCCTAGGGTGAGATCCTTGCCCTAAGTGGTAATTTATCATTGTTTTCGTTTGGTGAGATCCTTGCCCAAAGTGGTTTCCTTAGACTGAGATTCTTAGCCTAAATGGTATCTATCATACGAACATATGATTATATTGACAAGTTTGGAAAAGGGCAATACTCTTCCATAAGAACATATGATTATATCAGGAAATCCAAAAGTAACCAGAAAGTACAACTTTTGAAATTTATTATATAGATAGAACAAGCCTTTAAAACTGTTTATACAGATACACTGCCAAGTTGTATTGCATACAAGAAATCAAGGAGAAGGTTGAAAAATAAGATAATGTAAACTTCTCAGGCAGAGCATAACAGAAAAAGTAAAGCAAACTAACTTCTGCAGACATTTTTTGCCAACTGTAAGTATGTAGGACATGAGATAACACAAAACGTCCCTGGTTTATTATTAGGTAAAAGATGAGTACTTTGATCATTAAGAAGTTTTGTTAATTATTGAAAACCATCTTCTTCAACTATTGTCTATCTGTCAGTCTGTCACCATCTCCCCATCACAAGAGTCATTAAAGAGGTGCTATATCTTCTTTTCTCTCTAACTAAACCAGTCTTTGAGACCAAAAGAAAAAAGGCACAGTGGTTTATCTGATTTCTTCCATTTAGCAGAAACTGCTCCAGTGCTCAACTAATTACCAAAACCTAGTATGAGGTTGTAAGCTTCACTGATAAACCAAAAATGAAAAATCATAGCAGTTGAATTGTGTTTACCACCCTTGCAGTAGTAACAACCCATTCTATGCAGCTTACTAGTTTTACGAGCAATTGGGGTAGTTTTACAACCCAAGGACAAATATTGGTCAAATGATTTGTTGGAATTCTACAAAGTGGAGCAGAATTTAGCAATATTGTCAAGGACATGCATGAAGCTTTCAGAAAGGGATGGGTTTAAGACCTTAATGTAATGCTACATCTTGCATCTTGCTTGGCTATACTGCGTAGTATTTTGATTGTCTTTCATATGAAGTTTAAATTGATTGCAGAACTGATTTCTGGCACTTGCTTTTCTTTATTCTTTTTTTTCCGATAAGGAAAGCATTTAGGGGGTTCCATTTACCTAGAAACAGAACGCCCTAAAGCATCCCGAAGGATGAGATCACGAAGATCTGGATAAGCTGCAAGATCGGGTGGATGTGAAAATTGGTGTAGTTTTTCTATGAGAGCTGTGTTCTAACTTCTAAACATATCGATTATGTTTATGAAATACCTTTTGCCTATGATCGAAAATCATTTGTTAACAAGATTGCTAATGCCAACAATACTCTCCTTGATGAAATAAATCATTATTACAAACAAATTCAATTTTTAGGCAACTTATAATAGAAACAGTGAGCTGCAGCAATTAGGGGAAACATTTCATATCAAAAGATAACAACGAAAAAAACACAATTTAGATCATATACAATTGACAAAGATCTATTGAAGCCTAAAAAGACAAAACGTAGTTTTTCTCAAGGTGATTTAGTGAGCTTTTTCTGATTATAGATTACACTCCCCAGAAGTTTCTGATATAGTATCTACCTAGAAATTTACGATGCTGTTTAGGTTTAATGGGATAAGAAGTCTACAGATTGCAAGATGTTTCACAAACTGTTTCTCAACGCAACTCATAATCTCCAGTAAATTGAGAGTAAGAAATCCATTGACTATGTTGTATGAACTTCTGAAGTTCTATCCATACAGCGAGGTAGCTTCCTTTCTATCTGCTACAAAGTGCATCCTCAATGCGTAAAGGGATCAAACCAGATTTAAAAGCCAGCAAAATCTACTTTATATGACCGATCATGATTCAGAAGATGTTACAAATAACGATTAAGTGAAAGCCAATTATTGGATGAAGCATGAATCTGAAAAGGATAGTCAATTAAAAGTAAATATGAACCAACCTGTACAAAAGAATCGTGCATTTTCAACTCTTCGAGAACACTCTTTCTGAGGTCGGAAATGGCAATCTTGGCATCGTCGTCATCAGCGCAATCCTCCGCCAATTGGTACCTAAGTAATGAAACAAATTCTCAGACAATCAGATGAAATAAGAAGAAATATAAAAAGAGAGGAAAAGGAAACTAACGCGTGAGTGAATGCTCGGAGGAAATGGACGTCCTGAGAGATGTAATGGCGGAAGGCATCGATGTTGAGATTGGCGGCGGCCAAGCAGACAACGAAGGGAGTGTAGAGAGCGAGAATGGAGTGGCTACGGGACTTGATCCAGAAGGTTCTGGAGATTCCAACATCGGCTGCAGCCCCGGTGATCGGGAATTTGGAAGAAGCGGCGGTCATTGTGGGGGGGTTGGAGAGTAGATCCGAGCGAGATCGAGGGAGAATGAGCTGTGTTTTTAAGGAGGAAGAGAGGGAAAGGAGAGAGGTTTTGATTGGGTTGGAGAGAAAGCGCATCGATACAAACGGGGGCGGCGGCGTTTGAGGCACCTGTAATCAAAACTCAAAAGTGGAGTCGGGGTGGTTGCCAATTTCTGAGCTTGCCGACTGCTGACGCTCGAATGTTTTTTCCCCCTCTCATTTATTTTTCAAACATTATTACGTTTACTTTTCTCAATTTAACGGATATTTTCATTAATTTCTGTTTTAATATTTGTATAATATAAATAGTTTTTTCCTGGTAAAACTATAATATAATTATTTGTGCTAAATAAAAATATATATGAGTAATGTGTTGGTGTTCATAGTTTAATAGACCATTGTAAGGCATTTAGAAATCAATAACACTAGCGCAACACCCGTGCATGTTTATATAATTATTTAATAATAATTTTATAATCAATTTTGATTTATGTTTTATATAATTTATAGTATTTATATTGCTACAACTTCAATAAAAATCTATAATAAATTAAAAAAATATTTATGTGTTTTTACATTGGTTAACTTCAAATTTTTAGTGGATAATTAAAAATATAATTAATATTGAGTTTTATTAAATTTTTATTATTTTTTTACCATGGTTAGACATTTATAATTTTATATTCGCTTCAAATTTCATTACATATCAAAAGTAAAGTAGATGAATAATAATTAGATAGATTAAGTTTACTTAAACCTATAAAATAATTTGCTCCAAATTAATGCTTTTATTTTTTTTAATGTAATTTGTTAATATGTTAATAATGTTTTTAAAATATAAATAAATAGCCTAACAACTTTCCTAAATTCACTCTAAGAAATAAAAGGCTCAACTTTAATATATGAGATGAATTCTTTCTCCCCAAACTCTCTCTTTCTATCATGAATTCTATTATGGATTCTAGCTTCCTCTGGTGATTGTGATTCTACTTTCGATCAATCATCAAGGTAGGTACCGAGTTGTTGTTCTTAAGAACATTAGCTTGGTTTATCTTCTTACAGTACAGTTTTACTGCATCAATGGTATCAGAGCCAGTCTTTCCTTGGATATTCAATTTGTGTAGCAATGGAAACTGCAGCCATTCGATTCTTGGATTTTCATCGTGACTTTCATTAGCCACACGTTCTTTGGACTCATGAATCTATCAGCCATGGAATCTGCTTCACATTGGGAGCCATTGGCAGAGATGGTTTTCATTAGAAACTGGGTTGAGGACGTGCGAGCGGTGGCTTTGACATGGAATTTGGAAGGGAAAAGCATATCAACAGGGGATGATCTGGAGTTTCAAGCCGACTACTTAGGATCATTGTTGGATTTGGTATGGGAAGAAGTTCAGGAAGACGACGTTGCGTTATCAAGAGAACTCCGTTCGGAAATGAAGACATGGATCTCCCGGGTACATGTGCATAGGTCTTTGGACGTGAAGGAGGTGATGGATCCGCTGAAATCACCGCAGGAGGTTCACCATGGCGCTCCAACTTCTCTCGCCTGCCAGGTGTTCGACGAAATGTCAGGGCCATTTGATGAATCTGCGGTGCACACTGGCGGAGCTGGGGGGGGCTTGGGAGTGCTGAAGCACCCCCTTCGCCTCTAGGAATTCCCGGGAGCACTGGCGATGAGGGCCGAAATCGGAGCGGAGCACCCCCTTCGCCGTCACCTTGAAGTCGTCCTCCATTGAAGCCGATACAAAAGCTTCGTTCGAACAGATTAAAGGTAGGAGACGGGTTTGATTTCAATTACGTTTGGAAAGTGGGTCATTTGCTACTCATTTAAGTGAGTGAGAATGGGCCATTCTGCCCATTTCTACTCATTTGATAAATTAAAGCCCAAATTCATTTATTTGAATAGGTTTACGTGGCTTTGTTAAGCCCGATACAGATTCTTGTTTTATGTACGTACGTATGCATATAAACGTACGTTACGTATGTATACATACATGCTATTCCCTAAAGTATTATTTATTTAACCCAACCCGATTCATATTTTAAGCGGTATAATTTAGTGAGAAAGTTATATCGAATAAATTATTAATTATAATTTATTTTTGTGATTTGGGTATCGCAATTGGATCGAGATTCTTGAAGATCGAGTTCGTTGACAAGACTCTCAACTTCGACTTCATTCGTTCGCCCGCCTCCAAGCCGGCAAGCAAGTTAACTTTGTAAGTTTTCAATTTTAATCAAATACATATAGAATTTAGGGTTTGTTAGATTTTTGTTTCTATATAGGGTTTGTTAGGTTTTTGTGTGGATCATTGATTTATTTGTTGAATTTAATTTGGATTTGTTATGTATATGGTTACTTGTTAATTTAGTTGTCTACTTATTAATATTTTCAGTATGAAGCCTCGCAAGATGGATTTACCCCGTTTAAAGTAATGTAATTTACTGACTTTATTATTATTATTGTTATCGAAATTTTTATAATTACTAATAATAAAAAATATATATATAATATACTATATTTTATTTCGAATCACGCAAGAAAAAAAAGTTCGGCACCTCCTTTCAAATATTCCTGGCTCCGCCGCTGGCGGTGCATCTCCAGTCGGATGGAATAGATTCTTGCGTTTCGCTACGGAAGCAAGATCATTGTGGCAAGTCTCTTAAACAATCCGACCACAAGCAACGAGCTGCTATCTTGGAAGTGCATCCGACCTTAACAACTTCTCCCTTGAAGTCTTTCACGGAATCCGATTCAAGCAACACTGATCACTGTCACTTGCTGGATAAGTCTTCTAATTTTGGTTCTAAGGTTGAGGCTACAATGAGTGCAGTGATGGTATGTGATGTTGAACTACCTGATTGGGGTGATAATGGTAAGGCAAACTCAGTAGAAGTTTTGCTAAAGCCATATGCACACAAGGTGTTTGTCAAAATGTCATCAAATAGTATTACTGCTGCAGATGGCTTCAGGTTAGTAAACTCGATGGTTTTTTATCCAGGGACAGATTCTGAATTAGAGGTGAAATGGTTGAGTGTTACATGTGTTGAACCAATTGGAAATGGATGGGTTTCTGCTAAGAGACATTCAACTGAATTCTTAGGTATTCGTTATGCACACCAACTGTTTGATAATATTGCTTAGTAGAAAGATTGCTTCTTAGATACTTTTGTTGATGAGACATCCACCACGTGCACTGATTTGAAGTTGTTTGCAATCTATACTCCTTATGATAGAGGAAAGCTAAGCCATTCAAATGGCTTTGGGGATGAATTCAACGTCAATGTAGCAAGTGAAAGGGTGTATTTTGATTCAAAAATTCAAGAGTTGGTCTGTTATTCAGTTGGAAATGAAACAGCCCTTGATATGTTGCTATCCATTGATCAGAGTAGTTGGGTCTTTGAACCAGGTGGGATACAAATCTTCCTTGAGATGACATCCGAACTGGGGCTGCAATCAGTTTTTTTACAAGAAGTTTTACAAAAATTCTTTGTCTTGCTGGATATTGGGGGCAAATGACAGTTGCTGCTGTAAATGGGTTGAAGGTGTGCGCGGATTGTGCTAAAAATTGATATAGGATGTTGTGCACTTGTATAGTTTGCTGCTGATTTTCTAGATGAGCCTCCATGATAAACTTTGGTTTATTGGTGTTGATGTCTTGCTGCTGAAATGGTCTGGATGCTTTCTTTGTTCTAATCCAATGGAAGATCACTCAAGAAGGCAACAACTACACATGTATTAGATTGAGTGGGTTTGGTATGGTAAAAGATCAACCTTGAGGACAAGGTTGTCTAAAGGAGGGAGATTTGTTACAGGAAAATATATTACATATTTGTCATTGGTGTTCATAGTTTAAATAGACCATTGTAACTCATTGTAACTCATTGTAAGGCATTTAGAAATCAATAACATTCTTTCTCCCCAAACTCTCTCTTTCTATCATGAATTCTATTATGGATTCTAGCTTCCTCTGGTGATTGTGATTCTACTTTCGATCAATCATCAAGGTAAGTACCGAGTTGTTGTTCTTAAGAACATTAGCTTGGATTATCTTCTTACTATACAGTTTTACTGCATCATGATGTCGATTACAAATTTGTACCTATATAACATTTATATATACTTACTAGCTTAAATTTTATAAAATAAATCTAATATATCAATAATTATAAATTGTAGAATTATAAAATATTAACTTAATGAATTTGGTGCAAAAAGTTATATTTAATCATGTTTAATTATATTTTTTAATAAAAAATTTAATTACCTAAATACTACAGCTATAAGATGATCAATTCTTTAAAATAAATTTTTTAAGTTAGTATAAAAAATATTTTAATAAATTAAGAAGTATTTAAAATTTTAAATGCTTAAATTTATATATTTTTTAAGAGAATCTTTATTTATTATATATAATTCAGATAATAAAGTAATTCATAAATAACATGTGTGCTCAATAAAGATAACAAAATCACATGTGACGGTTAAATTGAGGATGAGAAATGTGGCATAAATAAGGTTTTATTAATATATTCTATATATGCTTAAAGGTTGTACGCATTTTGAAGAAATCAATGTAATCAGTAATGGATCGATTGTATTGATTTCTCCTTAGGGATATCAAATTCCTTAGTCATACAATGAATCTATGAGAAAGGGTAGTTTATAGGAAACCAAGAAAGCTTATATGTGTGTCAAAAAATCAATTTGGATTCATGTCAAGAAGATCAACCATTGAGGCTATTCACTTACTGAGGATGGTTGATGTTTTTCGAGTGTACGATAGAGTATCAAAAGAGTGAATAGCCTTGTCTAGAGGGAGATGATTAAGAATGACCTCGCACATCTTAGTTTGACGGATGACATGGCTCAAGACAAAAAACTATGAAAAAATAAGATTAGAGTTGTAGATTGCAACAAAGTATGGAGCGGGCTTAATGCGTACTTTGTTTGAGTAGTTTTAGACTTTCCCTTTTTTGATGTCTCTTTTTACCATTTATTCCCTAGTTTTCTATTAGTTGGGTCGCCACTATACATTCTTTCGACTTGTTCGAGGAATGACATGTCTACATTTGGACCCCCCCAAACCCTACTACGGTGGGATCACACTGGGTGAATTATATTGTTGTTGTTGGCCTGATTTTTTTTTTCAATTTGGGTCCGTGTTGTTAGGATTTTGGTTATTTGTTAACTTTGGTGTGTTGTTTCCTCCCGCAATTCCTGCTTAGGGCGTTTATTCCCTGAGGTTTTCGATTGCTTGCTTTACCTTCCCTTCCATTAAATTGTTCTTTCATTTCCTCATTTTATTGTTGCTTCGGTGAAGAGAACGTCATCGTCGACAAGAAGAGGAAGTCAAGAAGGAGACTCACAAAAAGATCGACAAAAAAAGGATGGTGAGATATGGAGAGCCGGATTTATGCGGGATGGGTAGATGACGTTTTTCTTACCAAAACGAGAGATTGAGAGATAAGATAAGATTTTAAGTGAAATTTATTGTATTTTATATTATTATACATTTATTTAAAATATTATAATTAATAGTTCACACGGGTTCTCGTATCTAGTGACTAGTATAGTATATTAATGAGAGAAAGGTTCGGGTAGGAAGAAAGTTTAACATAGGAAAAACGAAGCGTTCACGTTCACACATAACAAACTAATGTTCATATTCTGGATATTAATGTTCATAATCAAGACGATGATAATTTTTTTAAATTTTCAAGTGAGTCATGCGGTGACAATTTTGTAATTTCTTTGAACAATGTTTTTTTTATAAAAATGATTGGAATAGACATGATCGTCAGATTATAAACATTATCATCTAAAATATGAGTTTTTACTTTTTATCCATGAATGTGAATGCTTCGTTTTTTTTACGTTTAACTTTCTTCGTATCCGAACTTTTTCTATTAATGAAAGTGGGAATGGAATTTAATGGATGTTTGATTAATATTTGAGTATGAAACTTGTACTCCGTATTAGGCTATTAGCCGACTGTACCAAGTAGACATTTATATTTGATCAATCCAAATTTTTGGAAAGCATGATGAATGAGAAATGGAATTTGCATCAATGGATCACACTGACGTACGTGAGTTTTGACTTTCTTTTTCTCTTTGAAAAATTTCCAATTTTACGTTTTTCATGGAATGATCTATGACACTTGATATAACAAATATGCGATTGATGGCACTTGATATAAAAAATACAGAGTATGTGCGTATATTACAGGGGTAGGAAGGTTAGGGGTGTGAAGTTTTTTTAAAAGCGTGAATTATTTGCGTTTATACATAAAATGTTAATGTTTATAATTTAGACGGTCAAGTTTATAATTTGGCTATAGATTTTGCATTAATGTGATTTCAAGTGAGAAATTAGTGATGATGTTTATAAAGGGTTGGTGGGTAGAGTTAAGGTGGAGGGGAGGTTGCGTTGTGGACTTGGGCTTTGACAAATTCAGTAAAGACGTAACTTAATTGTGTTCATCCTGTAAGACCAAGACCACATAAAGCAACCCAACCATCTCCAAGATGGGCCTTTTCCGCCATCCGTTTCCCTGCTTTTCATTCTCATTTCTACTTTTTCTACATGTTGCATTAATGATTTTACTAACTGTTTATGCCCTACGAATAATAGTTAAGACACTTGGAAATGTTAGATTTATTAATTTCAGAGTTTTCTATTTGGTTTGGAGGGATTTATAATTTTTCACTTTAGATTAGCAATTTATCTTATATATTAAAGTTGAGCCTTTTAGAGCTCTTAAAGTGATTTTAGGCTTAGCTTGTTACATAATTATTATTTTTTATCTTTAATTTCAATTATTAATAAATTGAATAATTATATTAAAAAATAAATCTTAAAAAATTATCATTCCTTTCAACCACAAATATACAAGCTATTTTATTGAGAATAAATATTATGGTGAAGGTTAATATATATTCTTATGATAAAATTAGGATTATTTTCGATAATAAAAATTAAGTCAAGCTACGTACATAACCTTCATGAAATAAAAAATATTTTTATAAAGTCTTTACAATAAAAAAGTTAATCTTAATTTTTTAACGCGCTCGATTAAAAGGATATACAATTTTCATACGAATAATATGGAATTTCCCGTGCATGGCACGGGTCACTACACTAGTCTCTTTATAAACAGAGGAAAGTTTCGGTGCAAATAACTCTTAACGTAAGAAAAACGAACAGATCACGTTCACAGATTACACGTCAATGTTCATATTCTGGATGGTAATGTTCATAATCTAAGCCATATATTTTTTGAACGTTTTCAGTGAGGATGCGGTGACATACTTGTAATTACTGCGAACTTTGATTTTTTTTAGTTTTTTTTTCTACTGAAAATGAGCTCGACAAATTTTATCGCTAGATTATGAACATTACCGCTCAAACTATGAACGTTAACTTGTTATATGTGAACGCGAAAACTTCGTTTTTCCTAAATTAAGATTTGTTCTCATCGGAACTTTTCCCTTATAAACATGCTTGTGCCGTTAAAAGCATAGGTTTGAAAAGTAGGTTTATTTTTCACCAAAAAAAGAAAAACCAATTTATTAAGTTATACTTTGACCCAATAATAGTCGGAGAAAGATCTAGTGATGATAGAAGGTTAGGTGATGAATGAAGATATTTCTGTGTGCATACATTACAACGGAAATGTTTGTATGCAACATTGTGTTGATGGCGTGACGACGATAATATATGTATTTAAAATGTGTATTACTTAAGTATGTATATAACTGAAAATATTTATGTGCATCGTTTGTAATTCTCACTTAACCCTCTATCCTCATTTATAACAATTTTGGATAATAATTTATTACGAGTATATATATATATTTCAATCACTATATTAGTTTCTGATAGAACACCCAAGAATCAAACATGACTTTTTTTAAGATATATGGTGTTTCTTGGCCTATATAAAAAGTAGATTATTTCATTTCATTTCATGTTTTCTACACTTTGTACTTAACAACCAAATCTAAATAGCGATAACTCGTATGAGCTAATTATGGATGAGTTCTAAAAAAAACCCTTTTTCCCCTAATTGGAACGCGCTCTCACGCGCGTCGAAAAACCCCAATCTCCCTCAAATCCCTAATACCCAAATCCCTAAAACGAAAGCTCACAACGGTAGCCTCTTCCCGGAAGTTGAGCCTAGCTCAATACCCCAACATACTAGATCCCAAATAGTTTACCGGTCCCAAGCAAACCACAGAAGGTGCCATGCAAAGATCTGGTGGGCTGACCATATCCGAAGCCCTGTCGCCCTCAATCAGCTTGTGGAAGCCAACCCTAGACCATGGCTTGGAGAAGCGAAACCCTATTTCTCGAGCTCTCTTACGCTCTGGAAGGACGCCATGGAGAAGAGGACAAAGATCTCAAGGAGCCATTGCTTTGCACTCAGAAGGAAGAAGAGAAGACTTATCCGTTTACGAGATAAAGGGCAAAGTGGGTGTCTCCCTCCCCGAAGAAAGGTTTGCCATACCAAGATTGAAGTAGCGAGGCTTTGCATTACCAGGTTAGGCCTCATTCTTTTCATAATGCTCAAGTCTTCTGATAAAAAGTGTTTTTTATCCAACATCATACCAGCTTCTAAAATCTATAAATACTGTCATACTAAAACCAAGATTATCAATTCCATTCCTTCTTACAAGCTCAATCATAAAGTAATCCTCTCTGATAAAAAGCTCAAGCCCTTTAAATTTTCTGTAAACAAGCCTAACCAATCAACAAAAGCCATGGAAGGCAAGAAGATGAGCTTTGCTGAGGCATTGTGCTCTAGTCCTAAATCAAGGAGTAATAGTGAAAACAATAACTAATAACCAAGCCAACCCAACTACTATCAACAGTGGTGACAACAACAACAACCAAGCCAACCAAAACAATCAGACTAACAACACTCCTTACCCAACAACCCACTCTGGCAGTAGGAAACAAGCCTCTACTACTAACAAGGAAGCCAGTTCTTCCAAAGGGAAAAGATCGACCAAAGCTAAAAAAGAGACTAACCACGCTAGGAAAGTTACCAGGGATGTGTCACCAAGAAGCAAGGCCACAAAATCTGAGGAGGAAGTACCAACTGATGAAAGAATAAAAAAGAAGCAACAAAGGAACAAAGAATCAACTTCTGCTGAGAAGAAGCATAACAACCAGTCACCAACTAGGCAAAAGACAACAACATAACAATAACTACAACATAACACCCCAAATCCCGGGCGTTACCACCGTGGATTTCCACCCGAAACCCACCAGGCTAAAGACAACAACATAACAATAACTACAGCGGAAGCGACTATAATACATGGACATTCTAAAATCCATTACGAAAATTATACAATGCAGTATGAAACTCTAGACACTAAACTAGCACCACCGTCGAGCACCTCCAAATCCTCCATGCAGCTACCAAATCGTACAAGCTAAAGTCATGTAACCAACAGAACAAAAAGAAAACCCCAGAGTAACCTGGGTAAGAAGTTGGGATCTCATGGGATGAACCCGCAATCAAACTACATCTCAAGAAACTAAAATGCAATTTACATACAACACATAAACCAAAGCATAACACAATCAACATATCAAACACACAACGATACTTAACAAGCACAACGGAATCAACACTTAGTCAAACACACAAGATAGCAAATCACAATGCACCTCACGCGCTCACCCACATACAATCAATCATACAATGCAACACATCATTAAATAACACCACTTTAACACAAGCACAAACAACATCAATTCTTTATCCACAACAACACAAGATAACAGAACAAATACACCTCCAACGCGCAACCGCAAACCACACACCAGGGAATAAGTTCATCAACTACAAGCACACACAACATCGACTTATCAACCGCAACAACATCAATAATAGAAGCAAATTCTAATCTACTGATACGCTGCACTTTGTATAGCGTAACTAGGGGTTATTACATTGGATTAGGAGTATTATTATATGTATTTGGAGTTATGGTTATGTTCTGAGATATTTATTAAGAAGTGAAGAAATGAAGATCAGAACCGAAGAAGATTGAAGACTTGAAGAATGAAGAAGCTTCTGCGACGCCAACCGCGATCGCCACTACCATCCAGGCGATCGCTATCATTCAACAGAAGACCGCGACCGCGGATTACAACCCGCGATCGTGGGTATTGCGCTGATGCCACTTTACATTGATTTGAAAGCCCACGTGAAGAGAAGCAAGCAGGTGCTGTGAATTGGAGTGGGCCGTGCAATACATGGGCCAGGATTGAAGATTGGGCCGGGCGTGACATGGAAGCAGGCAGCTGGATGCAAGTTGTGAATTTAATTCACAAGCTTTCACCGAGTTGTGTTTTGTTTTATTCTTTTGCTTTATTTCCTTTTTCTTTTGTTTTATTAATTAGTTTTAGGATATTATTCTAGGGTAAAACTCTTTTTATACCCTAGCAGCTTTGTTTAGTTCATCATCATCTTTTCCATCAGACAATTTAGTTTTGCAACCATGAGCAGGAACTAATCTCCATTGTTTTGCTTAGCAGTTGAAACCTTCAGTTATTAAGTTGTGAGATTTCTAAACTCTTGTTCTTTTCCTATGGGTTTGTATTAATTCTCTTGTTCTTCATCTATTGATTTCTATTAGTTTTGCTAGCTTGATCACCTAGTTTGATTGATATTTTTCTATTGCTAGACTAGGAATATACGGTGGAATTCCTTGTCACTGTAGCACTCATATCTGCATGATCTGGTAGTTGATTGCTTTTATGAAAGAGAACTGATTGCATGTTAATACTTGACGGTTGTAAGTTATTGGTGCATCCTTATGATTCATGTGCCCTTTGTTGCTATTTCATCTAATCTTGAGAGGTTTCCCTGATTGCTGAATAGTAAGTATTATCAGGACCGGTTGGCCTGCTGATATATTAAAGATTGGAATAGGAACATTCCCTAGGATTGAATAGAACTTGAGATAAATCTATGATCAACTTGATTGACTGTTGTGTGGATACTTGCTAGGTGAAACCCCTTCGCATAATATTTTCACCCAAACTTCCTCTGTTTGTTACTGGTTACTTGTGTGTTCTTGCAATCAAACCCCCCCTGGTTACTTATTACTAGTTAATATTTAACTTGACTACATTGATTTGGTGTTTTGATTCTCTTGGGTTCGACCTCTACTTACTTGTTATACTGTAGTTAGTGTTTAGGGTTTTCTTTGATTTGACACTACGACATTAGCCTCATAATCTACCATACAAAGCCAAACAACAACTCGACACATTAGGCATCACAACAACTCGCATATAAAGGTAATCACATAAAACATTTATGCACTTAATCCAAATTACAAACAAGGAAACACACAACATTACAGCTAGAGTCCATCAACGCAGTCGTCAAGCGGGCCAGTCTGAGGCAAGCAGCTAAGTAAGTCGGGGGATGACTCACCTCGAATCCAAGAAACCCATATCCAACCAAGATCCATCTTCATAAAAAATCAGGCCTAAACAAGCCATATATATACAAATCATAAATCAAAACAAGACACTCTTACAAACGAAAGATCATAAATTTCTGGATCTAAGAGTCAACTTGTAAAATATAAAACATATATCAAACAACGTTCTAAAATCATCAAACTTTCCAAATCAATAGCCTCAAAGGTTAACAACTTAATGCCTCAAGAATCACCTTAATCCGATATTAAACGAAAGCTATATAATTAATATACTACAGGACTGTCCTATACATTCCAGATTCGTACAATACTCGGTTTTACATATAAATACATAATCTAGCATTCATCAAAAATCATGATATTATATACATATAAACTAGACTTCTAAACGATTCCAACCATATATCATAAACTCAATTCGGATCTATAATCAATTTATAACAAATTTATTAAACTAACATCACATTCCTGAAAATGCTGAATATTCCGAAAAATCAATAAAATTATAGATCGTTAAATACTAATCCAACTTCTATCAAATTTGAACACGTAATTAAACTACTGATATACATCATATCTGAGTTTTCTTAGAATTAACCACAAGAGACATCAACACAAACACTAATTTACCGCTTCAACACTTTTATCTTGAAGTAGTGAAATCCAACTCAAAGGTAAAGCAAATCCTTATTGATAACAAGTCTCAATTCCGACTCTGATTAAAAAGCATGATAGCCATGAAAATTATATATATTAATAATGGGTATGAAATGAAGAGTACATCATACCTCTTTAGTTGAACAAACTAGGAACTCTAACATCGAATAAAGTGAGGACGAGAACATAGAAGATGAAAGCAGGAGTAAGACCACGTACTATTGACGGCTTCTCAAAGTAATTAGGTTAAACCGTACTTTATATATATAGTAGGTTAGATTAGGAAATCAATAAGGCGTATGAATTAAAATAAATTAAAATAAATTAAAACAAACTAATAATAAAATTACTAATAATAATTGTATTAATATATCTGATATTCCAACATCATAAAATCATATCATAATTCTATATTTCTATATATTTCTTTAAAAAAGAGAGAGTAAAACTACTATCGAAATCCGGGATATTACATACAATCCCCCTTAAATATCGTTTCGGCCTCGAAACAAGAAATAAGCAATCACATCTTACAAGAAACAAAAAAACCGTTAGCTACAAGAGAATCTATATGTCGAACATATAAACAACAAAATGTGGTGTGACTATCATCACTTCAGCTAGCACATATAAACAAATACAGGTGATAATTTAATCACCTCAAGTCGATTATGAGATGCAACGTCATCCTCGTAATCGATCCAGCAATCAATCACTACTATTTAGTCTCAACGATATCAACTATATACAACCACACACAACAAATAATATTTGTATAATAGATATAATAACAATCAATAAATGTGTAACCATATACAGGAATGAGGTCATCTTACACAATTCTCACCAACTTCACAACAACAACCAACAACTTACGTAATTAAAACACCATCTCATCACAACAACTAACAAACATAGTCGCATCAAGCATCAAAGATCGTTGAAGTTAACTCAAATGTCTCAAACCAATCTAACACTTATAAAATAAGGTGATTGTCAAGTCGCAAACTAATCTCATATTAGCAACAATCATAAATAAACATAACTCATCAGCGTCAAAAACTTTATATAATAATCATATTTCAAAACAACTCAAAGGTCTCAAAACCTTTGCATGGCACCCTCTGGCCTCAATTCATGGCACATAACGATCAACATTCAGTTCTACACGTTGTCCATTATCCAATAATCAACCTCTTTCCCCGGCTGAGTCTCTACTCGAGCACTCGCCAAAACATTTTTTCGTTTTTAGAAGGGGTGCCTCCTAGCCGCATGGTCATGTCCGGGGGTCACTTCCTCATCGACTTACCCCGCACCCATAACCATACCGGTGGAAAGCAATAAAAATAATATTTCAAATAATATAAAATATAGTTTCCCTGGGAGAACGAAGTCCCAAAATATGATCCTACACACTCGTATACAACCATATATAAAAGCATATAATAATTTAACACTAGTAACAAAAACAACTTACTAACCACAAATACCATGGAAGACGTTGACGACTCGACGGTGCTATTTCTAGACTCACTTAACATTAAAATAAGACAACTACACATAACCCCCAAAACACAGATCTCCTAACCTCGCTCTGATACCAATTTGTAACACCCCAAATCCCGGGCGTTACCGCCGTGGATTTCCACCCGAAACCCACCAGGCTAAAGACAACAACATAACAATAACTACAGCGGAAGCGACTATAATACATGGACATTCTAAAATCCATTACGAAAATTATACAATACAGTATGAAACTCTAGACACTAAACTAGCACCACCGTCGAGCACCTCCAAATCCTCCATGCAGCTACCAAATCGTACAAGCTAAAGTCCTGTAAACAACAGAACAAAAAGAAAACCCCAGAGTAACTTGGGTAAGAAGTTGGGATCTCAGGGGATGAACCCGCAATCAAACTACATCTCAAGAAACTAAACTGCAATTTACATACAACACATAAACCAAAGCATAACACAATCAACATATCAAACACACAACGATACTTAACAAGCACAACGGAATCAACACTTAGTCAAACACACAAGATAACAAATCACAATGCACCTCACGCGCTCACCCACATACAATCAATCATACAATGCAACACATCATTAAATAACACCACTTTAACACAAGCACAAACAACATCAATTCTATATCCACAACAACACAAGATAACAGAACAAATACACCTCCAACGCACAACCGCAAACCACACACCAGGGAATAAGTTCATCAACTACAAGCACACACAACATCGACTTATCAACCGCAACAACATCAATAATAGAAGCAAATTCTAATCTACCATACAAAGCCAAACAACAACTCGACACATTAGGCATCACAACAACTCACATATAAAGGTAATCACATAAAACATTTATGCACTTAATCCAAATTACAAACAAGGAAACACACAACATTACAGCTACAGTCCATCAACGCAGTCGTCAAGTGGGCCAGTCTGAGGCAAGCAGCTAAGTAAGGCGGGGGATGACTCACCTCGAATCCAAGAAACCCATATCCAACCAAGATCCATCTTCATCAAAAATCAGGCCTAAACAAGCCATATATATACAAATCATAAATCAAAACAAGACACTCTTACAAACGAAAGATCATAAATTTCTGGATCTAATAGTCAACTTGAAAAATATAAAACATATATCAAACAACGTTCTAAAATCATCAAACTTTCCAGATCAATAGCCTCAAAGGTTACGAACTTAATGCCTCAAGAATCACCTTAATCCGATATTAAACGAAAGCTATATAATTAATATACTACAGGACTGTCCTATACATTCCAGATTCGTACAATACTCGGTTTTACATATAAATACATAATCTAACATTCATCAAAAATCATGATATTATATTATATACATATAAACTAGACTTCTAAACGATTCCAACCATATATCATAAACTCAATTCGGATCTATAATCAATTTATAACAAATTTATTAAACTAACATCACATTCCTGAAAATGCTGAATATTCCGAAAAATCAATAAAATTATAGATCGTTAAATACTAATCCAACTTCTATCAAATTTGAACACGTAATTAAACTACTGATATACATCATATCTAAGTTTTCTTAGAATTAACCACAAGAGACATCAACACAAACACTAATTTACCGCTTCAACACTTTTATCTTGAAGTAGTGAAATCCAACTCAAAGGTAAAGCAAATCCTTATTGATAACAAGTCTCAATTCCGACTCTGATTAAAAAGCATGATAGCCATGAAAATTATATATATATTAATAATGGGTATGAAATGAAGAGTACATCATACCTCTTTAGTTGAACAAACTAGGAACTCTAACATCGAATAAAGTGAGGACGAGAACATAGAAGATGAAAGAAGGAGTAAGACCACGTACTATTGACGGCTTCTCAAAGTAATTAGGTTAAACCATACTTTATATATATAGTAGGTTAGATTAGGAAATCAATAAGGCGTATGAATTAAAATAAATTAAAACAAATTAAAACAAACTAATAATAAAATTACTAATAATAATTGTATTAATATATCTGATATTCCAACATCATAAAATCATATCATAATTCTATATTTCTATATCTTTCTTTAAAAAAAGAAGAGTAAAACTACTATCGAAATCCGGAATATTACACAACCAGTCACCAACTAGGCAAACCCCAACCAAAAGTGAAGGTAAGTCAAAGCTCACCATTGATACTGCCGAATACCTAGCTAAGTTAGCATAAGTCACAAAAAACTGATCCAATTAGAGAATCCTCCCTCATGGGTCTAATCTTAGGTCAGAACATTGAGTTCTCTAAGATTACTTCTAAGCTTAAAGGTGAATGGAGGGATATAAAGGGTGAATTTGATCTCATAGAGAGACAAAATAACTGGTTTGAAATCAGGTTTGCTAACCCAAATGATAGAAAAACCATTTGGGCTATCAGACCCTATCATACCTTTGGGAAACTAGTGGTTATTAAGCAATGGAGCCCTAGTTTTAACCCTGTCCTTGAACCTTTAACCACAATAGACTTGTGGATTAGAATTCCTTGGCTTCCAAGTGAATTTCTCAATCCAGAAGCTATGCAAATCATCTTAGAGTGTCATGGGTTGGGTACAGTGGCGGATCCAAGGGGGGGGGGGGGGGGGGAGGGGGGGGGGGGGGGGAGGGGGGGGCTGTGTGTGCGGCCGCCCCCATGGTGCTCCGACGACAAGCTTAGCGGATGGATGGAGCCCCCCCTGGAGCTTAGAACCAAAGGCGGATCTCCGACGAGTGGTGTAGCCATGGTCGTTGAAATATCCGCCATTAATGAACTGATATATAGATCTAAAACAAGCATAGATAGAAGAGAAAGGTAGGAGATGCAGAGGCTGAGCTATTCGATTTATTAAAAGATGTACTGACAACTTTTATTTATTTAACAAAGCAACTCTCGTTTTTTAGAGGAAAAGCAAGCAAACTCCAGTTATTTAAATATGTAAAAGAAATTAAAGAACAGTTTTTCACTTCATCAATCAAGGGAAAGAAAACAAATGTTTTTTCTATGTTTAAATAAATAAATGAATGAATAACTCTTTTACTCCCTTTTCATGTTTAAACATGTTAGCAGTTAGTTTTAACCTTAAGGATTCAATAGAAAATTTTATAATCTAGGATTTAAGAAATATTTTTCTAACGTTATACATTTTTGCCCTTTTGTAGTTTTAGTCTCAAATGTTCATTGGTTATAGGATGGATTAAATAGTTGAGAGTGACAATTCTCTATATTACATTTTATATATATTTTGTTGATAAAATTAAATTTATATATTTAATTTTTTTTATATAAATATTAAGCCCCCACAGCGATTTTGTTCTGGATCCGCCACTGGTTGGGTACCCTTCTTTCGATTGACCCAATGCCTGAAAAACAGTATTGGGCTGTTTTTAACCGAATATGCACCAACATTCAATTCTCAAAATGCATCAACACTTCAGTAATTATTCCTGATGAAGAGCTAGGATGCAAAGAATATGTGGTATGGTTTGAAGATTTCCCAGTTGGTTGTGGCAACTGTGGGCTGAAGGATCATATCTTCAACAAGTGTCCACTAAAAAATCTTATACCAAAAAAAATCCAGTTCCATTTCAGAAAAAACAACATTCAAGAGGAGAATGAAGAAAAGTGGGAAAAAGCAAGAGCTAAGAACAAACAGTATGGAGCTAGCACTTCCAAAATGAACTTGGGAGTGAAACCCTACCTTAATGAGAATTGGGGAGTCTCTGTAACCTACAGATCTGACCATTCTGGATCAAGGAGCTCTTTATCTAGCTCCAAAAACACTACCATCTCAGAAAATTCAAGCAGAGAGAGAACATGGATGAGGTCAATCCTATCAATCAAATTCCTCCAATGAACAATCAGGGAGATCCTCCAGTGCAGTCCCCCTTGATCTATGACCTTAACCCATCTCCACCAATGATCATCACACCACCTAACCCCATGTGCCAACCTCCCCTAGAAGACAACAACAACTCTGAATTTTATCCCTGTCCCTTCCATGGTAATGATGGCCTTCTTGGTGACATTATCCTTGGCACTAGACAACAAGTGGCATCTATCAACCATATTTTTGAAGAGGAAGAGGAGGAGGATGTCCCAGAAGATGATGAATCCTTGAATGAAGACAACCTGCTGATGGAGGATGACCTATCCGAGGCTGAATTTGTTAGACTAATGGAGACTGAGGAAACCTTGGCTGTGCTTATCCCACACCAAAATTCCCAAAACTCTTACCATACTACTCATACCACTGGTTCTGTGGCCTCTAAGATGGAGGACCTTGGTGTCAACAAAGATATGTCAACCTCAGGCTCTAGCAAGAGAAAAGGACAGGAAGGTGAAGATGACACTGCATCCTCCCACCAATTGGGATGCAAGAAACCTAAAGTTAAATGATAGACAAAAAGAAATTGGGTTGGCTACCAAAAGTACTCACCAACTGTAACATTACTAGTTCTAGTTTGGGATTGTGCATCCATTATCCTACTAAAATAAAATGCTTAATCACCACTGGACTAGGAATGTTGCCCATCCAATACCTCTGCAAGAAACTAGATGTTTTCTTTATTAAAAAAATTAGCAAGAACCCTAGAATTCTATGTAATAGGAAAAAGTATCTTCTTTGTAATGCTCTTGTAACCGATCTGATGAAATTAATGAGAAGTCCTTTTTGGTGCTATCTTGTTTGCTGGACTCCCTGTGGGGTTTACCTAAATACTAATGTTATCAATTCTATTAGTACTATCTGGAGTCTAAGTGTTAGCTCCTCTATTACGGATCTTAATTTTGTGCACTCTAGCAATAACCAACACTTACCTTAACACACACATAAAAACATTAACAGCTTGTTTACCCTGAACTTTTTACAGTCAAAATTTATTAGTTTTTTTCTTTTATCCTTATGTTCTCTGGCTTGCAGGAACTAATCTAACTATTGAAGCTCACTGGCTGTTGGGTGCTTGGTTGGAGCTGGTGCATTTAGTGGGGATGTATTCCAGATTCTTGCTACAAACCCATCTAAGTTCCTTTTACTCTTTTAATGAACTGAACTATATATGCCTTAGATGGTCTTGGTTAGTGTGGTTTTCCTACTGCATTACTAGGATTACATTATGCATAACATTGCCTGGTGATGCTGGTTGCTTTTACTGTGAGCCCCCTGATCTGAGCACCTTTTTACTTAGCAATCATCATTATATTAATTATCAAATTCACCCTAAAAAGTCCTTACCTTGGTATAGTAGCAATCATCATTACACCTGCTTAATCAGACTTTACTTAAGTTCACCCATGACTGTTAATCCTTACTACTTGTGGCATGAGAAATTGTATATGAGCATCAATTTGCCTAAACCAATGAATTCAGTGTGCACCCTGAGCATAACATACTCTTTTCGCATCACAACAGATCAGGTTACCATTAAAAACTATCTTGTTTATTTATATTGCTCTGAGGATATCCCAGAAACCAAAAATGATCATTCTTATTACTGTCAAAAGAGTATCATCAACAATATAATGAATCTGAATCCCTGGGCTAAGGAAGGGATTTACCAAAATCTACTCTTGTTCTTAGTGAACTACCAAGACTACCTAACACAATATCTCACCAATAAGTCCAGGATTTTTAACCCTCACAACTTACTGCCTAATTTTAACAAAAATCCAACCAACTTTTATGATCCATGGTCTGCAGGAATAGGGTGGTTTCTTGATGCTATCCTCCATAAGGTTGATTGGTCTGAACTGCACTTCTTCGTGTTGGTTTCAAGTAGGCTCTTGCCTCTATACCAGATTAGATTATGGTGGTGTTTGGATGCTCTCCTTCATGAGGATGTTTGGATGGATCTATACTGCTCTCTGGAGGTCTCAAGGACTCTGTATCTGGCCCAGATAAGTTTTTTTTACCTCTCCTTAAATTTGACTCTTAACTGGATTAATTGGTCTTGTGATCCCAGAGTAGTTCTACCTGGTTTTCTTATGCTGTAGTTTGCTATCTGTGTTTTGAGAATTTTGAGTTTAGGTCCTGGATCCTGAATTTTGGTAATATCTGCTACAAAATTGCCATAACAATCACCTCTTGCCCCTTATCTTACTCTATCTCCCTCAAATTTTTGCAATCTTTTTTCTGTGTGTGTTGGGTTTGTTCTGGAAACCAACATGTAGTTTACTTCCCCTATCAATTGTTGTATCTTAGTAATAACTTGATCTTTATTCCCTGTTCTGTAGAGGAGTTTGATCTCTCGTCTTGTCTCCTTTTTCTTACTTACCAATATTTTGAGATGTGTCTAAACTATCCTAGGTTATTTCTTGATAGAGTGTTTGTTTGGCTAGATGATCTTATTGATCTCTTACGCAGACCTCTCAAGTGGAACCAACAAAGTGACAAAACAAATGGCACTAATCACCAAGGCAGCATCTACCAACAAATTAGCTCCCCTTGTCTGGAGGAAACACTTCCACAACAGGAAAAGACTAAAAAGAAGAAGACAAAAGAAGGTCATGTACCAAAAAAAAGCTATCACAAGCTCGGAAAAAAGAGATCTTGGTGTTTTTTTAGAAAACAAATGTATGTATGTGATTCTGGAATTTTCTGCACAAAATCGTATAGGTATTATAACAGGGACACACAAACAACACCATACATGGCACCAAACATGGCTTGGCCCTACTGGTTTGGCTTAAAGACCAAACAAATGGGCTTTAACATAGGTAAAACAAAAATTAACAACAAATATCAACACCAAAATATTAACGAACGACTCAGGGATAATCATTATAAGCAGACTAAACAATGGCATGCATTATGCCCTGTCTCCAAAGACAGCAAATCTTACCTGGTACAAGATATCATCAAAATGTTCAGTACAAATTCAGCTGAACACAACACGTATAACATGTCAGTATGAAGATCTCCCTCTGGAATGTTAGAGGAATCAAAAAAAGTGATGTCTGGACAGACATTGATACATTCTGCAAAATTAACCACATCCAAATAATAGGATTAGTTGAAACTAAATCCCCTAACTACCCAAATGAAAAAGAATGGCGGAAGGCGGGTTTCGACAATATTGCAGTTTCCCCGTCCAAGGGATATGCGGGGGGACTTATTGTCCTCTGGAAAGAATTCCAACTAAGAAATGAAATAGTTACCCTTCATACTATTGATGATAGATTCATTTCTCTCATCTATAGAAATACAAAAAACAACACACAATTTTTTATGATCTTTGCGTATGCCCCCCACAAGAAAAAGATAAAGATGATTTATGGATCTCAATAAATCGTTGCATTGCCACAATAAATGATCCGTTTATTATCATTGGCGACCTAAACGACATCTTAATCAGTGGAGATAAAGAAGGTGGCATTGCACCAAATAATAACAAACTAAAAAGGCTAAACAATTTCGTCCAAAAACATGACCTATTTGATCCACCAACAATAGGAAATCGATTTACGTGGAGAAAGTCTAAAACAATTGTTAACACGATTAAGGAGAAACTGGACAGAGCACTCATACATCAACAAGTGGTGAATTGGTATCCTAACTTGGTCACAAAAAACCATGCCTTTACTTCATCTGATCACTGCCCGATCTCACTAGACATCACCAACGAGGTCACACATCAAGTTCAACCATTCAAATTCGAAATGATGTGGACCAAAAGAAAAGATATGAATATCCTTATTACTCAAACATGGAGAAACCAGATTAATGGAACTCCCCAATACAAGCTGGTGAAAAAAACCCAAATACTAAAATCCAGAATCAAGGAGTGGAATAAAACCAGATTCGGTAATATTTTTGAACAACTAAAGAAGGTAGAAGAAGAACTAATCATTATCCAGAGTATCCCCCAATCCTCTTGCCTAGAGAGTAATGTTTCTAAACATAATAACCTAATACAAAAGAAACAATGTCTCCTTTCTTTCCATAAGACTTATTGGAGACAAAGAGCAAAATTAAAACATATTAAAAACAATGACTCCAATACAAAATACTTCCATAGAGTTGCTACAGGACGAAGAAATAGGAAAAATATTAAGGAAATTACTTCCTGCAATGGTACTCAAATTACTGGATATGAAAATATTAAGAAAGAGATCAAAAGGGACTTTGGGAAAAGATTCACTAAGCACCACATAGATAACAGAAAGATTGAACTTCTGCTAGAAAATATTCAATCTGAGATCACGACAGAAGACAATACCAAATTAACAGAAGCAGTAACCAATAGTGAAATATATAAGGCACTAAATGAAATCAAAGACGATAAGACACCAGGACCAGATGGCATGCCGGCTGGTTTCTACAAAAAATACTGGCATATAATTGGGCCTGACATCATCAAAGCTACCAAGAGTTTCTTTCATTCTGGGAAGTTGTTGAAACAAATTAATCACACCTTTATCAGTCTTATACCAAAAAATGACAACCCTCAATCCACTAACCATTATAGACCAATTAGTCTATGTAATACGGTCTATAAAATAATCTCTAAAATCATAACAAATAGACTCAAAACAGTAATGCAAAAAATAGTGCATCCCTTGCAAGGTGCATTTGTACAAAATAGAAGTATACAGGATAATGTCCTTGTTGCACATGAGATCTTTCATTCCTTAAAAAAGAAATCAGGAAGGAACGGATGGGTTGCCCTTAAACTGGACATAGAAAAAGCCTACGACCGGGTCGACTGGACCTTCCTCATCTCAACACTAAGGAAATTTGGATTTTGTGAGAATTTTATTCTATGGATCCAAGAATGCATCCAGACTGTCTCCTTCTCAGTTTTGGTTAACCAAGGACCAACAGAAATATTCTATCCAACCAGAGGTCTAAGACAAGGTGACCCCCTCTCCCCATTCCTATTTATCATAAGTGCAGAAATCTTATCCCGATGCCTTCAAAAAGCATCAGAGGATAGGAATAACCCAATTGGAATCAAAATCACAAGAGGTGGCACTAAAATCCCCTTCTTAGCATTTGCAGACGATATTATTATCTTTGCAGAAACCAAACAAACCACTTGTCACAAAATAAAATCAATTATTGATGGGTACTGTGAAGTCTCTGGACAAAAAGTAAACTTCAATAAATCTACCTTCCAAGTCTCCAAAAACACTAGCAATAATGCCATCCAACAAATAACTCAAACATTTCATATCAACCAATCAATGGCTATGGAAAAATATTTGGGCTGTCCAATTATCACCGGTAAAGTAGATACTAACACTTTCTTCTCAATTACAGAAAAGACTTAACAACAATTAACTTAATGGAAAGCTGATACGCTTTCCATGGAAGGGCGAAAAGTCCTGATAAAAGCGAATCTAGCAGCTCAACCAAACTACATGATGCAAAATTTCATGCTCCCCTCTAAAACACACAAAAAATTAGATAAGATTAACTTAATATTCCTTTGGAATAAGGGTGATAATTATAAACCAATGATTAAATGGGACGATATCTGTAAACCAGTGGATAAAGGAGGCCTAGGACTAAGGAAAAGCAAAGATATCAATACAACACTTCAAATGAAATTAATATGGAAAATACTTGCTGAACCAGATAATTTATGGGTCAAAATTATTTGCGAAAAATACCTCAAACAAACTCATATCCTTGACTATGCAAAAAACCCCAAGAAAAGTGATTCTTGGCAATGGACTCAAATGTCCAAATTATTGAAAAAATTCAAACAAGGCCTCATTTGGAAAGTAGGGGATGGAGAAACAATTAAATTCTGGAAAGATAACTGGTTCCCAGAATCTCTAAAAAATCAAATAATAACAAACGAACAAGTCAACGAACTAGATACAGTTTCCTCTTTCCTAAACCAAGATAGAACATGGGACATAGATAAACTAAAATTCTACTTCAACGACGTGACGATTGAGAAGGTAAAATCTTATCCAATCCCAACTAATCACATTCGAGATAGACTATACTGGGAAGCTAGTAAAAATGGTTGGTTCTCCACCAAAAGTGCAATGAATATGATTTACAAAAAATGGAACTTAAACCCTTCATGCACTGAATGGATTTGGAACCTAGATCTGACCCCAAAAATTAAATCCTTTCTTTGGAGATTTTCAAAAGATGGGCTACCAACAAAAGCTAAATTACAAAATAGGCATATGCCTATAACAACTGAATGTCTGGGATGCTTTCACCACTATGAAGATCTCAAACATTTCTTGTGTGAATGCCCAAGAACAAAACAAATTATAAACAATCTTAATACGTATATTCTTAAAGGAATAAACTCAATAACATACAACAATCTTTCGATTAGTGAGATACTAAATGAAATTAAAGCTAAAATTTCTACTAAAGAATTTGAAGAGTTTGCTACCATCTGGTGGACTCTCTGGTTCTATAGAAATAAACAGATCTTTAACCAAGAGGAACATAACCAACTACCAAATATCCATCACTTTATCAAAAATAAAATTAAAGACCGGAGATTGGCCAAAAAGGAGAATTGTGAGGAAAATGACCCCAAACCAAATTCCCCTTCCTCCTCTAAAAGGAAAAGGAAAGTAATAAGATGGATTAAACCAAAACAAGATCACTACAAAATCAATGTCGATGCTGCATGCCCCTCTTCTGGACCAGCCTCATTTGGCATTATAATTAGAAATGACCAAGGAAAACCAAAAAGAATTATGAACGGCCCGCTAGGGACCGTGTCACCAATCATGGCTGAGGCCCTTGCTATGCGTTATGGCATTAAGGAGGCTATTCGGCTGGGTCTCACTCATGTTGAGATCGAAGGCGATAATCTTCGTCTTATTAATGCCATAAACGGCGTTTAGGGATGCCCATGGGAAATTGACTTAATTATGACTGATATATTAATGGACCTTCGATCCTTTTCCGATAGTTGAGTTTCTCATGTTTTTCGGGAAATAAATGGTACAACAGACTTAATAGCCAAAATGTACTATTTGTCACCCCGACCTGATTTACATCCTTTTCAGATCTCTCGGATCTCATCCTTCGGGATGCCCTAGGGCGGTTTCACTCTAGATAGATAAACCCCCCTAAATGGTTTTCCTAATCAACCAAAAAAAAAAAAAAAAAAAAAATCTAAATAGCGATAGGAAAAAAAAAGGCAAATGGCTTTATAAAAAGTACTCCCTTCTAATGATGTCTGGTACTCCATATTATCTTTGACTTTTTGAAGTTTTTTATGCTTTTGCTGAATGTGACAGGGTTTGTATGTCACGTATTGGATGGTATTGTTGACATTTTGAAACCATAGACATCAAATAAATCAACCCTAAAGTACAAGAAAAACTAATACAACCATTATGTTTAAGAAGCTGATCTAAAATTTGGACGATCTTCTCAAAAGATATGGTTATTGATCACACTGCAGTAGGATTTAGGATTGTTAGCTTGGATTTATATAGAGATTTTGGGGTCATGTGAGTTTCAACTGTGGCTACTATTATCTTCGTTCCAACAACAGTAGAAAAGTGGTGTCAAAATTTGTTCGGGTTAACCCAAACTTGTACACCGTTTGGGGTGGGTCCGAGACTACTCCATAGGAACTGAGCCAACTTGATATCACAATAGTCCCGTTTGTTTTACTTGCAAGTTGATGTTGTGATCACACAGTTTCCATGAAGCTTCCATAACATAACATTTAGTTTACACACATGAGAAAATCCAAATCGAAATCGAAATCCTTACCAAACGAAGCCTAAAATGAATATGTTGAGAAGATTAAAAAGCAGGGAGGTTTAGATCAGATGGGAATGGAAGGCGAGGAGGCGGCTGTGGGCTCCACTTTGGTCATGAAGGCAGGCTTAGATGACATGTCACCGTCGTCATGGTAGAGGTAAGCAAAGCCGCCATGCCTAGTCATATCCATACCGGCCATCTCATCATCACTGGAAATCCGCAAGAGTTTGAGCTTCTTAAGCCCATAAAACAAGGGGCCCATAGTAAGAGTAACCCATCCAAAGACAACACAAATCTGGATCAATTGGGCCGCCAAAAGCCTCCCACCCCCGCCCATAAAAAGCCCATATGGCCTATCCGCGGCGCCTCCGTACACCTCACCCACATACTTTTTAGTAGCGAACAGCCCCGTGAAAATAATCCCCCACGCGCCGCACCCTCCGTGTAACTGCGCCGCCTCCAACGGGTCATCAAACTTGAGCTTCTCGGCCAACTTATTGAACCCGATCAAGACCCACGAAGCCACGAAGCCACACACAATCGCGGCCCATGGCTCCACAACCGAGCAGCCCGAGGTAATAGCCGCGAACCCGCCCAGGAGCCCGTTACAGACGTCGAGGACGTTCCAGTGTCCAACAAGTAGGCGTTTACTGAAAAGCGTTGTTAATGCAGCGGTTGAGCCGGCCAATGTGGTGGTGACAGCTGTCCTTCCGATTGCGCTCCATTGACCGTAATACCCTCCTGTTGACCCGTACGCTTTGAGGATTGTGAGGAATGAACCGGGGTTGAACCCGTACCATCCGAACCAGAGGAGGAAGGTGCCGAGTACCACGAGAGAGGCGCTGTGGCCACGTAGGGCGACTGATCGACCGGTTCGGTCAAACCGCCCTATTCTTGGTCCTTCGATCAGGGCCCCCCATAGACCGGCTACTCCGCCTACCATGTGGACCACACCCGACCCGGCGAAGTCAATCACGCCCGACCCCAGTAGCAGATTCCTTGCCTTAAACGGACTCGCCCATCCGTCCACTGACCAGAACCAGTGCGATACTACCGGGTACACAAATCCTGCCAATATTCATTCTTTACTCCTTATTAATTCAAATACTACTTATGTCCCCAACCCAAGTACGATCACATAATCAACCCAAACCACTCAAAAATACTACGGAGTACTTTGTTTCGTCATAAACCACTCAAAAATAGTATCATGACACTTACTTATCTCCAAATAAGATTTACTTCTACTATCTTTAAATATATAAAAAACTATTCAAATCATACAGCTACAATTATATTATAATCTTCTTAAACATGACAGTATTCATCAAGAAAGTTGATTTTCCAATATCTTTTTTGAAATAGCTATTATACAATATCAACCTTCCTAGACTTCAAAGAATTAATTGAAGAGAGGTGATTCCGAATATCCATCCTAAAAGTCGATTCTTGGTAAAATTCAGAGAGTAGAGTATTATGGATGCATTAATTTCGGAAACGGGAATCTTTCATAGATGGAAGCATTAAATTAGGAAACGGGAATCTTTGGATGAATCAAGATTAAACAAGGAAGAAACAGATTGAGAGAAAAAATTAATTCGTTTACCAGTAAGAAAGGAGGAATAAATAAGGTAAGCAACGAACTGCGTCCTCTCAGCAATGGAGCCGCTAGTAATCCCAGCAGCGGCGATAGCAAAGGCCCACTGATAAAGAAAGAAACTATAATCAAAATCGCCGGCTGCGATATTGATGGGAAGACTCTTGAGGCCAAAGAAGTGGCGGCCTATAAATCCATTGGAAGGCGCACCATAAGCGAAGGCGAATCCGAAGAGGTAGTATGAGAGGCCTCCGGCTGCTGCATCGAGGACGTTAGTAAGCATGATATTCATGGTGTTCTTGGCTCGAACAGAGCCTGCACAGAGCATGGCGAATCCCAGTTGCATTGCGAAGACCAGGTAGGCGGAGAATAGAAGGTAGGTATTATCGACAGCGTATGTCACCGTCGCGAAGCTGTCGCAGAGGTAGGCGGCCGCTGAGGTCGCGTTTGGGGTTCCGCCAAGAAGGGAAGCTAGGTCTGAGGCCGAGCATGTTTGGAATGGAGTTGACATCTTCTATGTCTCTGATTGATTGATTTTTGTCAAGGCTGAATTATGATTGAGTTTGGTTTTATAGGGAGGGGTTACCAAAACTCTTTTTGATAGATCTTTGAAATATACTGTATTAAATAAAATAAGGGTGACGTTGGAGATCGATGAGATTCCTTTGAATCTTATTTTTATTCTTTTGATTAATTTGTGTGTATATATATTAATAATTGCGCGCCCGTATATAGTCTAGCTTGCGTTTTGTGCACATTAATAAAATTTGTCTACCTAGCTCATGTGGTTCATTGAATCGTACAAGTATGGAATATTGCACTAATGTGTATACCTTTTGATTTTAAAAGATTATTTATAGTCTGAAAGTTTTTTTTAAAAAATCAACTCGACCCTATTCATGGGTACATAATCTATTTTTAGTAACTTTTGATTACCATATGAAATTTGAGAAATTTTCGTACCTTTTCGGTAGAGTTCTTAACAAATTCTACCGATCGACTTTTATAAACTCTACGAAAAAATGAAAAAAACAATTTAAAAAGTGGAGAGAAAATATTGTGTGTCTAGGGACACATTAGAAAAATTCAAACTTTATTAGTGATCAAAATCTCATGAAATCTAGCTAGAGTTCAAAAACTAAACTTCATCGGATTAGAATTTATTTGTGTGTGCTAGCGAATAGACATTATTCGTACCAACTTCACCCCTAACATACCTTACATAGATATTAGCCTCTTTTGTTAGGGCAAAAAGTCACATTAATTTTATTATTATTTCTATAAGGAAAAGATTCACGTGCGAATTATTATTAACGTGTGAATATGTGAAAAGTACATGCACACACTTGCGTGTGCATGTCATTAGTGGAGAACGTGCATGCGAATGAGATATTCGTACAATATTCATTCACACCTGATCCGAATTCTTTCTATAATATGAACATTTAAATTTCTAGATTGTGAGCAATATATCCATGTATAGAGTATAGAGTGTCTCAATCTCAAGAGAATCTTTTTTATTTTGGAAAAAAATGGAATCTTTTTTTCCAATTGAGTTTGATTGAATCAAATTAAATGAGTGGTCTACCTTTATTTGAGAGGTAGGGTAGTGGTACTTTTAAAATGCAAGTTTTTATAAGGCCTTATTAATTACCGGTAGGGTCAAAATTTCAAATATCGTCAGATTTCTCGTGTAATGTGAGATGTGCATCTCTCGCGTTACGTGAGACAAAATCTCTCGTGCAATGCGAGACTTAATCTGTCGCGTTTCGCGACAAATGTTGTATTATAAATACAACCAAACCCTATTTCGACTCCCATTTTTACAGTCTATTGCGCCGTGAAAAAATCAGAGCATCTCCAAATTTCTCTTCTACACCCTAATCGTCCATAATCCATCAATAAAGGTAAGTTTTTGATTGTTTTATGCATTATAATGTTGAATCTAGATGAATATGTTGATTGTAGATGAAATTTCATATTATATGATGATTTTGATATTTAATGTTCATATAAAAATTGATTTATATGTAATTAGGTTGTTTGGAATGGATGAAAGGTGATAATTTTATATTATGGTTGATTATTGAATGATTTCTATTTGATAATTTTTGATATTGAATAGATGATATGTAGGGTTTTTAGTGATTTACTTAAATTGATTGGTTTTGTGTTAAAAATATTGAATTTATGTACAATTAAAATGAAAATGGCCGGAATTTGACCGGAATCTTCACGGTATTTGATTAATGGACGGAGAAGAAAGTGTGACGTCACGCGTGACATCACACCACGCGGAAAGCGAGAATTAATGTCCCACGTTACGCGTGAAATTGCCTTTTATTTTATTTTTTGTTTCTGCAATTTGAATCCCAGTTGACATTAAATTGCATATTTCTTATGTGTATGGTTGGTCTGTTATAGGTTTGGGTTAGCAAACTGTGAATCAAACTCATCATAGCTTGATGACACTTCATATGATGATGGTGGATAATAATCTCCAAACCCAAACACTGAATTAAATGATGGTGGCGAGCATGACACCGTCCCCATTGACATGATGTAGTCATTCAAAGATATATTATTCAATCAAGTGAACAAAGACAACTTGACCTGTACACAACAAAATACACACAAACACATTAAGGTTTATGTAAAAGTGCAATTTCATGCGTTACGCATGACATCCATCGTTGCGTAACGCATGAAATTGCATAAACTTTCCAACAAATTTTTACGGGGTCATTCAAACCTAAACCAATATTTTAAGAAAATAACATTATGCACTCAAAAATTTCACTAATATAACCTAAATCACCAACATTGTACACGAAATATCATAAGAGAACAATCTTCAATCATTAACATGAACAAAGCAAAGTTGTACATTAAAAACCTTATACCCTAAATCCTAAACAAAACAACATTAAAGAACAAATCTTTTGGACATTCTATGCACAAGTCATCCTTGTAACACTTACTACTATTATATTTAACATGAAATACAACATAATAACCCCATTCTAGCTTATAAGGGTGCAAATCAAATTTAAATTCAAAATTTTAGTAAGAACATTACCTCATTAGCATTATAACTGCTTGATGAACCATCTTCTCCACTCCTTCCTTCGTTGAATTCCTCTTCACCATCCATGATTTTAGTGGTTTTAAGGTGTTTGAAAATGAGTTTTAATGGAGGGTAATAATAGATGTAAAAGGTGATAGAAATGAGTGTTAGGGTAGGGTTAATAGGTGTTACAAATATCTTAAAATAAGGGGGTAGTTAATATAGTTAGGGTTTATTGGTCGATTCAAATAAAATTAATTACACATTCTAACATATTCATCAATGTCTTAGTGTTGCGGTACTTCTCGTAGGGATTTAATGAAAAAATAGAATTAAAACACCGAAATAAATGTGAAAGGGTTAAATGAACATATTGAAGAAGGTCGTGGCTTACCCACTGCCGACGACGCATGGAGTGAACGTATTTAAATGTTACTCCCTCGTCCCATAACGATGTTCCTATTTTTTTTATTATACTATTCAATGTTTGATAAAATCTTGTAAATTTTTTCTAATATATAAGAGCAAACATAGTCACGTGTGATCCTGTTTGATTCGTTTGATTGAGTATTTTAATAATATCATAATTTTATAATTTTTCGGTAACATGTAATTAGAGATATTAATGATGCAAGATGTGTATTGGAGAATGTGCCAAAAAAATGGGAACACCATCATGGAGCGAAGGAGTACCACGTAACTATATAAATATAGGGCGATGAATAGCATAAGAGGGTGCACGATGAAAAGAAACTATGTAAATGTCCTTTTTATTTTGTACATAGAAAAATTGTTATTTAGCACAGACCCATGTATGTCACGGACCAAAACAGGAGGTCTGTCGCGGACCAAACCATCTGATCCGTCACGAACAAATTCCCCAGGTCCGTCACAGACCAATTTTTTTTTCCCATAATCTTGTAGAGAATTTCAATACAGTTGTTCATATAAAATTCGTTTAAATACAGACATCGTTTACCTTTTCAAACCTCCAAAAACAAAACATTCACATGCGTTTATGACTAAGTATTATAAACTTATCATTTATAAATTATAAATCACGAACTTATAACTTATACATAGTATATTATACTGTAATTATACATTACATTATCATTAAATATAATAAATTTATTACTTATGAGATATAGTTATGAATTATGTTTAAATATTACGAACTTAAGATATGTGAATATTTTGTTTTTGGAGATTTTAAAAGGGCATACGATGTCCGTTTTGGACGAATTTATATGCATATAGTCGTATTGAAATTATCTACCAGGTTATGAACTTTAAAAAAAAATCCGTGCTGGATCAAATGCCTTAGTTCGTGACAGATCTCTTGTTTAACTGCCCTAGATTTGTAGCTAAATAGGAGTAGTAAAGGTGGGTAAATACATCGTTAGTGCCAAATGTATACGAGAAAAGAACTTGTGAGGATGACTCCTTAGATAAAGACTAAGTATGATGCATACAAACACTATAGTTAATGCACACACGTTATAACTCATGCACACAGTATTTGGTGATGCACACCATTTATGACACATGCACACAGTATTTGGTGATGCACACCATTTATGATACATGCATACAGTGTGTGCATGAATTATAACTCGTGTCTGCATGAATTATAACGTTTGTGTGCACCATCCTCGGTCCTCATCTAAGAACTCATCCTCACCGGAATCAAACCCGATGTAGAAAGTACATACACTAACTTTGTCCGGAAAGTTAAGTTGTTTGCGATGTGGGACTCAAAGTACATATGTACATTCTTGGCTTGTAAGATTTTACTGTATTATCTAAAGCACTCCACTCCTCATATATACTGCTTGATTGCTGATATCAGAGTTTCTAATTATTATTTTAATTTCTTACAAAATAATTAATGTTGTCTAAGTCTAGGACAACTTATACGGTCCATACGGAGTATTATATATATCAAAAGATTCGAAATCTAAGGACCACATCTAATCGATAAATCCCAATTGACATTGTTTATAATAATTTCTTGTAGACAAGAGCAAACAAAATATATTTAACACCAAAATTAAGAAGAGCGTACGTGCATGGTGACGTACGTTATACATTACCTATTATCCACGACTTGTTGGATCGAAAATGTTTATTTGAATCTTCTTTGCTAGCTGCATATATGATATCACAGCTCGTTTGATAAGGACCTTAATTCGCACAGTATTACAAGGTTTGAAAATACGGTATATGTAAAAGAGTTATTTAGCGCATCTGTAAAATCCGTGCACATATGTCATACGTACATACAAGCTCCTACTTTTTGGTCTAAACACTACTCATTTGTATTACTCTATCCCTCCTATATTATAGATAACGTTTTTTTATTTTGGGCGTCTCAAAATATAGATCATACTTTCCTTTTTTATCTTTTGTCTTATTATCAATATCACATCAATCTATACTCTCTTTTCTTCTTTTTACATCAAAACTCACACCAATTCACTTTTTTATCTTCTCTTTCCTACATAAAAATTCACATTCATTCACAATCTCTCTCCTCTCCACTTTTCTTTATCCCTTCCTTAATTTACCTCGATAACAACAAACGTGATCTATAATATGAGACGAAGGGGTATAAAAAAGGAAGAATACTCATTATGTAAAGCAAGTACTTCAGAGGTTTGGGGGACACGAGAAGCGGATGAGTAAGTACACTTTGCTACGTTAAATGCTCGCGGGGGATACATTCGCAAGCTTATCGGATTTAGCTATTGTTCAATCGAGGATTTCAAACTATATATATATGAAAATTGTCATATAATAATAATTATTAAAATGATAAATGAAAATGAATGTGGAGACTTGGATGATGACACGTGACACCCCTTGTCACCACCGCCGGACCACCTCCGACCACCGTCGGACCATCTTTGGGCCTCGCCGAAATAAAATTGTCACAAAGATGTATAAAATTGTTCACAAATATTACAAAATTATTTATTACTAAATGTTCATCACGTTGTTCATAAATGTTCATCACAATGTTCATAAATGTTCATTTGTACATACTCTACTGAATGTTCATCACATTATACTTAAAAGTTCACCAACTGAATGTTCATCACATTCTACTTAAATGTTCACCAATTTTTTATGAAGATCAAGTGTTTATAAATGTTCATCACAATGTTCATAAATGTTCATTTGTACTTACTCTACTGAATGTTCATCACATTATACTTAAAAGTTCATCAACTGAATGTTCACCTAAATGTTCATCATCTCAAACTTCAATGTTCACAAGAATTTAATAAAATGTTCATTAGCCAAAGTTCATTACAATCGACTTAAATGTTCATCACGTTGTTCATAAATGTTCATCAAAATGTTGATAAATGTTCATCATCTCTTACTTAAATGTTCATCAAACATCACTTTAATATAATTTCGAGTAGAAAAACACTTGATCTTCATAAAAAATTACCTAAATGTTCATCATCTCATACTTAAATGTTCATCAAACATCCTTAAATGTTCACAAGCATTTAATAAAATGTTCATTACTCAAAAATTCATTACAATAAGCTTAAATGTTAATCACGTTGTTCATAAATGTTCATCAAAATGTTTATAAACGTTCATTTTGATATACACTACTGAATGTTCATCACATTATAATTAAATGTTCATCACATTATATTTAAATGTTCACCAAGTTGAATTAGACTTAAATTTTCATTTATTTTTATACTTTAACTTTTTCATTTATTATTGAACCTTCACCGGACCACGCCGGACCTCCGCCGGACCGTGGTCGCCGGAAGGCCGCCAAACCACCACAACTACCCCCACTACAAGTGAAGGTAGCTAGTTTAATCTAAGTCATTGGAATGCATCAAATGACTTAGATTCATTCTTATTTATCTCTATAAGAGGGTTTATTATGAGATTCACACCATATATATATATATATAAATCGCAAGGGTCGCTCAATAATATATCTTGAATTTAGTAGTATAAAACGATTTTAAACTATTATTATTTAGATGATTGGATAAATCCATCCCAATAAGAAAAATATATTTTTTTCAGTATAAATCTTTTATTTTAGTTTATTTATGTGTGCGAAAAATCCTAAAAGTATCAGTCGGTCGGATAAAAATATCAATGTGTACGTTTTTATTGAAAACAACGAAAATAACCCCTTTTGAAACTAAAGGAAATTTTCGGCCTTAAAAAACAAAGTGCGAATAATTCGTGTTCACAAATTACACGTCAATATTTATATTCATCATGATAATGTTCATAATCTGAGCGATAATGTTTTTTGAAAGTTTTCAGTGAGGGACGCGGTAACATTCTTGTAATTACTGTGAACTTTGATTTTTTCCCTCAAAATGACCTGAACGGACATGATCACTAAAAAATGAAAATTACCGCCCAAATTATAAACATTAATTTGTTATATGTTAACATGAAAAAACTTTACACTTTATTTTTTAGAGTTTTTTTCATCGAGACATTTCTCTTAGATACTAATCCATGGTAAAAAAAGAAACTCAAAGGTTAATTTTTCCAAATAAAAACTTTCAAGGCCAAATGTGAGACACTCTACTCCGTAATAACAATTACAATTGCCTAGTTGAATACTTGATGACCAATGGAGTGGTGGGATAATCGTGAGCGTGCGTGCTGACACTACATCTTGATGATTAAATACGCCCACGTCATCTGATTTATAAATCTTAATCTAATTATATTTCTCTTTTCTTTCCTCTGTATAATTTTGAAGTCAGACAGAGTATCAAACCAAAGAAGTATAGGTTTGGGGAGTTCATAGTCGACATGTACATATATATCAATATATGACCATGGACATGATAAATAAGAGAGATATAAACGGGTGATGCTACTTTTCTCGGTGACAATTACACTATCATAATGAACAATAGACCATAGTTAATTGATTCTTGAATTGCAATTTATATTCGCGCTTTGTGTAAATTGGCGTTCAGATGCGAACGTGAATCGGACATATTCATAGAAGCACCGTCTTCATACATAACACTTCGTATGTCTCTATTTGTTTGTCCATTTTTTAATTTTTTAAGTTTGTCGAGATAAGTTTTGCGTCGTTAAAATTTCTAACTACACATTCCTCAAATTTGTAAAATCTTGATGTTGTTAAAGTGTTCTTTGGAACGAATCAAACAAGATCACATAGGACTATGTTTCTTCTCAAAGATTGGAAATAATCGAGCAAATTGTATCGACATGTGAATGGTGTAGGGTGATCAAAGTGGACAAACAAATAAGGACGGAGGGAGTAGTAATCAAGATAAAATGTATGAACACATGTTTTAGTAGGAGATTATATGTGTGCTCATATGTTTTAGTAGGAGATTATATGTGTGCTCATATGTTCCTTAGCATGTGTTTCTTATTAGGCATTAGTTTGCCGTCTTATATCCTGTACGTATACTTTTTGAAAAAAGATTCGGTGAAGATAAAGCCTTAATTTAAGAATCATGGTATTTTTATGTGCATATCTCATAATGTGTGTATATACGTTATATCGTTTATATATACACTATCATTGATAAGCAATGTTAGTGATATTGATGACGGTACATGTCTTTGTTTTGTTACTAGGTTGAATTTGACGGGAATTCTGATATTCTCGTGCTTTAAATATCATTATATATAGGCCTTGTATGTTGTATTAAGAAGTTAATGCTTCATGTCAACAATAATCAATACAAAGCCTGAATAAAGGAATCTGCCATGGATTCCCCCAACCCTCGTCTCCTCTCTGCCCTTCACTCTAACACTCTCTCTTTTTCTCAATTTCATCATCTTTTCTCACCACATTCTTCAACGATTTGTCAATTCTGTTATGGTACAGAGCTTTGAGAGCGGAATTGATAAATCTCCTTCGAAATCTTTTCAGATCTGAGTTTTTACGATGACAGAAAACGTATGAGCAAATTCTCATATCTTAGATCTGAATGATGTGTTATACCTGCATTACTTGGATCATCCTCACCATGTCCTTACTACAGAGAAACTAAATGATGGGAATTATTATCACTAGAAGCGGTTGGTAGAGGTTTCTCTTCGCGCAAAGAACAAGCTGAATTTTTTCTAAGGGAATTGCACAAGGTCGATTCCTTCATTTTTGTTATTCTCACAGTAGGAGTGCAATAACGTGGTGATGGGTGGTTGTTTTACTCAGTTGATAAGGACATCGAGGAAACTCTGATTCATTGTGATACAACAGATCAAGTCCGAGGAAATTTGCAGATGAGATTCAGAATTCCAAGTTGAATTTTTCGGGTACAAAAAGAATTATTCACCGTCTCTCAATGAAATCTTAGCATTATTGCTTATTTTATGAATTTTAAGAGGCAATGGGATGAATACATAGTGCTTGTTGAAATGTGTATCTATGCTTCATGTTGAACTGAAGGATCTCTGTCTAATTTCCTCTATAATCAACAAGTAGTACAATTTATGGATGGGTTGAATGATCCTTACAATCTTTTGCGATCTAATATTCTAATGATGAAGCCTACTCTTACCATTACTGAGACTTATCAGTTGGTTCTGCAAGATGAGATGCAGAAAGAGTTGAAATCATATTCCACTCCGTAGAGTGGAATGCTATGCTAAGAAGGGAACTCTGCATCAGATTTCCTATGTAGGAACACCACAGTAGAATGGTGTAGTGGAAAGAAAACACCAACACCTCTTGGAAACTGTCAGAGCCTTGCTTTTCCAATCAAAGGTACCACATGCCTTTTCGAGATAGTCTACATATCTTATTAATAGATGTCCTCTTTCCTCTTTGCATTTCAAGACTCCTTCTGAGATGTTGTATAAAGTTGCACCAGTGTATGAGAATTTGAAACCATTTGGGTGTCTCTGTTTTGCAACCACACTTCAAGCTAGACCTGGGCAAACAAGGGCTGGCCCGCCCGACCCGGCCCGCCCGGCCCTCTAACTTTGCGGGCTTGGACACTAGATAAAGCCCTGTCGGGCCGATAGGCCCGGCCCGTGAGGGTACGAGGGTCGGGTACGGTATGGACCTCAAGCCCTGGAGGGTCGGTAGGCCCGACCCGTATTATATATAATTAAATAAAAAATAATTAAAAAATATATATACCAAAAGTCTAACCTAAAAAATAAAAAATTAGTCCAAGCGCCATTTGAGTCTAACCTAACTGAATCATTTTCCTTCCGTCTCCTTTGCTTCACTCTCAATGCAATATTTTTGACAAGTTTATTGAATTGTTTTTGAGCTTTTTTATTTAGTTTCTTCTTTAAATTAAAAAAAATCGAGTCGGGCTACCCGACCCGTGAAAATGAGCTGAAAAAATGACCCCAGCCCGACCCAGACCCGCATTTGGCCAGATCTACTTCAAGCACACAAAAAGAAATTTGATTCCCGTAACCAACTTTTTCTTTTTTTGGGTTATCTAACTAGTGTCAAGGGCTACAAAGTTCTCAATCTCCAAACAAATAAGGTTTTCCTTACCAGAGATATTATATTTCATGAACATATATCTCCTTTGCAAATGCATGAAAAGGAGATTGATGTCAATCCTATATTGCCTATTATTCATTCTCATACTCTTTCACATGGGAATTTTATGTCCATTCCTTCAAATTGTTCATCAGAACAGGGACCCACACCATTACTTACCACACCATCTTCCACACAAAACATTTTTGTTGACTCTCCTCCCATTGTATTTCCACCTATTTTACCTACAAGGCCATCCTGTAGACCACACAAAACACCCACTTACCTTCAAGATTTTGTTTGCAACTTTACTTTGCCAATTAAACAATTCTCGTTGATCTCTGGTGTTATGACTACTTTGGTTGTTCCCACTTGTTTTTCTGCTGCCACCATACCCTCTATTGCTCCAATTCATGAGCCAAAGACTTACTTGCAAGCTTCTAAGAGTCCTCAATGGGTTGAGGCTATGCAGAAGGAGTTAAAGGCTTTACAAGTTAACCATTCACGGGATTCAATTGCTTTACCTTCTCGTAAAAAGACCATAGGTTGTCGTTAGGTCTACATGGTGAAACTTAAATCAGATGGGACTGTTGAAAAGATTAAGGCTCGTCTGGTAGCTAAGGGTTATACACAGAAATATGAGGTGGATTACGAGAGGATACTTTTTCTCTTGTTGTACGCATGACAACCATCAGAACTTTGCTTGCTTTGGTTGTTACTGAAGGTTGTGACATTTTTTAGTTGGATGTCAACCACACTTTTCTTCATGGAGATTTTCTTTAAGAAGTGTACAAAATCATGCCAGAGGGTCCTCCCAATCATTTGCATCAGGTTTGCCATCTTAAGAAGTCTCTATATGGCCTTAAACATGCTTCTAGAGATGGTACTCGAAATTGGCTTCCACTCTCCAAAGCATTTATTTTTTTCAGTCAAAGTATAACTCTTCTCTTTTCCTCGACTTCAGGATTAGATATTGTGCTTGTTGCAGTTTTTTTAGACGACATCTTGGTTACTTGTACTAATCAGGATGTCATTCAACATATTATAAAAACCATTCATTCCTTATTCAATATCAAGGACTTGGGTAAGCTTCACTATTTTTTGGGAATGGAGGTTCTATTTTTCAAGGATAGATTGCTTTTGTCTCATAGGAAATTTGCTTTTGAGTTGTTAGAGGTGCACAAATAGGAGATGTCTCATCTTATGTCACTCTTGTAGCATTGAATTTCAAGCTCATGGTCACAACTGATGATTCAGTGAGTTTCTTTCTGATCCTATTCACTACAGAAGTTTGGTTGGAAAACTTAAGGTTTGTTTGGCAAATCAATTATAGAGTTTTTTTTTTTTTATAGATAAAGTCGTTTTCTAGAATAATGGTGTTTGGTAAAACAACATTATAATGGCTTTGTTATAATAAAGTGTGAGTTAATGGCTCAATTTTTAAAGCTTAAGAATGCTTTATTTCAAAATAAATCCCATTATAACTAAAAAGGCCTTTATAAAGTATTTTCCAAAGAATACCTTAACTACCTCACAAATACAAGGTCAATTGTCATAATTCTCTTGTACTTGAATGATTATTGGTTTATGTTGATCTATCTGGAGTAGCTAACTAAGTTTATCGATATCATCCTAATTTCTAGGGTTTGCGATTTTGGGTTCGGGTTGCATATCTAGTAGAAAACACGATTTACATAAGTGGGATGCGAGTGTTCATCGTGAGAGAGAGAGAGAGAGAGAGTAATTGCATGCTATTAGTACATCTTGTTTCTATTGCATGTGTCTTGTCGAATCTTGAAGATTTTTGGATTTGATTTTGGTAATAAGTACGATCATGGATGGTAGAACTGATAGTTACATATGATCATGATAAGGAAAACTATATGATCAGGATAAGAAAAACTAAGGAAAGATAAGAACTTGAGAATCATATATTTCAGTAATCAATCGATTCATTTGTTGTATGGCTCTCCGTCAGATGTGATGCTTTTCTCTATTATATTCACAACCTTTGCATGTGAATATGTTTACTTGTTACTTGGATACAAAACTGATATAAACCTCCTAGTTCCTAGTTAGTGACTGATGAGACATAAGAATTGATAATCTTATTCTCTTGCGTTCGACCATGACTTGCTTGGTATGCTTTGTTTAGTAGGCATATTAAAATTTATTTTATCAGGCATACGACTGTAGGCCTATTAGGGAGAATCCAAGACAAATTCTTTTATTTAGGTTGTTTATTGATTATTTTTGAGAAGACGCATTTGCTTCTTATTACAACATACAAGGCCTGTATATAGTGATATTAAAAGCAGTAAAATAAGAAGGAAAACAACAGAATTCCCGCCAAATTCAACCTTTAGTGACTAACAAAAGAATGACGTGTAACGTCATCAATATTACTAGCATTGCTTATCCCTTCCCCCCTCCGCAAGCTGGCGCATGGGTATCAAGGGACATGCCCAACTTGGAAAGCAACTGACGAAGTTGTGCAAAAGGCAACACCTTGGTAAGGACAACAACAAGTTGAAGTCGAGTCGGAAGAAATGAAAGCTCCAAAATTCCATTCATGACCTTCTCTCGAGTAAAATGACAATCTATCTCGATCTGTTTCGTTCGCTCATGAAACACTAGATTTTTGGTATTATGAAGGGCTGGCTTATTACCGCAATGAAGTGTGACATGTGTGAGAGAAGAAACACCAAGACCAGTAAGCAAACCCACCAACCAAGTGGTTGAATCGTGTGCGTTAGACAGTTAACCTTGCAAGGTTTATTGGGCAACAAAATACAAAAATACCAACGCGGTTTATGTTCGATCTTGTAAGGTGAACACACAGGTTTAAAGAGGAAACCTTTGATTGACCAACTATTTAATCCATGATGAAAACCTCTGAAAAGTGTACTTATATTATTGATCTTGATTACAACCTAAGCAGGCTCTATGCAATCTCTCCTAGATCTACAATTTCTTATGCAAACAAATCAACAATACCTCAAACACTTATACTATCGAGCACAAAGGTTGTAGTTCCGCTACACCTTTGATTTCTCTATTTTCTTTTCTAAACGATTACTGGATCTAGACAATAATACAACTATATATAGGTCACAAGGAAAAGCCTATTCCTAATTCCTAATTTTCATGACTTGGAAAACAATCTTTTCCATGTAATTCAATCTTAAACATATTCTATCTATCTCTTCCGTGTTTCTCGCTGAAACCTTACAATGAATATCTTATTATCTTCATAAATTAGATCTTTGAAGACAAGAACGCTATCTTTGTAGACAACGCGAAACGCGTTACACATTTGTTGACTATGTCTTCCTTGATTCACACGCGCACAACCTCTAGTCTGGATCTTCCTTTGTATGATCATTACTCATGTTCCATGTAGAGTTTCCTTCATCTCTCAACTACTTTTACTTCAGTTGGGCCCTATACAACAACTGAGATACATAACCACACTAAAACAATCAAGTGCTAATGCCTTTTATTATTACTAAGACCAAGTGGATCATGTACGTTACATAACCATGTTCCAACATTTCCCCTTTTTTGGTGATGACAGACCCTTTTTAGAATATGTGTGAATCATGCAGGATTTAGCTCATAGTAGATAAAAGACATATTTCCTAAGTTCCAAAATTTAAGAGCAAGTTAATCCTATAAAGAAAAGTATAAACCTTACCTCATGCTGCTTGACATACCCCCCCCCCCCTCAACACTAGCATTATCTTTGGCATAACCTTAACAGCTCATCACATATTTTAAACTTCCCCCTTTTGACAACTTCAAAAGATCAAAGCAAAGTAAACACGTAATAAACCATAAAAAATCAAGTTAACCATGCAAAGCATACACAAGAATGAAAATAAGCAAGATTGTTATTCATTTCATTTACATATAACAAGATCAACACTTGATAGCATTAAAATGACAATAAAAACGAAGGTAATCAAGGCTAGAATTGTGTTTAGGAAAGATCCACTCAATTCTCGGCTCTATCCTCATCCTCAACCTCCATGTTTTCCTCAGTGTCATCCGTGGGCACTTCAACCTTGCCATTTTTCCTTTTTGTTCAGAAGGTGATCCAAAAGTAAATGCAAAGTGGTGTTCACCTTTCAGAGCTCCTCCTACATCAGATCTTGCACTATAGACTTAGATGAACCACCAGGCTTGCCTTTAGGAACCACAAAAGACACTAACGCCTGCTTCTCTTTTTCACTTTCCTTGTCTTCTTGACATTGGCTGAGGGGAGCTTCTGTTCCAAAAAACTTCATTGTCAACCTTGTACAACTCTTCACTTACCAACAACTTTCTCACCAACCCAGGATACGCCAAAGAGTTGACCTTACTCTTGCACTTTTCCATGTGTTGGGCATCAACCTTGGAAGATCGATCTTCTCACCACTTAAGAAATTATCCAAAATTAAGAGATCGACCAATTGGAGACCATAGAGCGTTGTTCATGCCTTGGATCAATGGTTTTCACCATAATTTGGAAGGCTACCGTTTGTGGCAAACTTAGATTGTCTATAAGCAAATTGACCTTGGAAGATCCAAACACCCTAGTCACAACGACATTCTTCTCTTTCACATTTGCCGCCAGCCTGTCAAAATCACAGAATCCTTCAACCATGGCTCCAAGAAGTTTGGACATGGTCCTTGAGCTGAATGAGAATTCTTGGTCGTCCACCACGCTTGATCTAGACAACGATTGACCTTGCAAGGTCAACTCCCCTCTCACCAAACTGTAGTAGTGGTAAAACTCCTTTAGCAGTGGAAGGTTAATGAAGACTAGTTTGGAGAAAATATTCTCCCACACTTGAAGCTTCATCAACTCCCGAACTTGTGTAGACTCATGTTGACCATTGAAGCTTATATGGACAACAAGTAGAGGCAAAGCGGTTGTTACCTTCATTAAAATCATAAATGGTGGAGGCGGATGCTTCTTCCTCAACCTCTTGGAAGTCGACCTTTTATTCTTTGTTGGTGGAGACACCCTTGGATACCTCTCATGAGTCTCTTGGAAGATCTCATTCTTTAGGTCAAATAAGCTCGTCTTCGTCCTCTTCTTCATCTTCCAAGATGTTGATGGTGAAAATTTTGCGCTTCTTCTTGTGAGGGAGCGGAGTCGTGGTAATGGACTTGGCAGTTTGATCGGCCTTTGTGGTTGAGCGTTCCGGTTCCTCCTATTTGCTTTTCCTACTCCATTTCAAGAGAAGAAACTTCTTCTTCATGGACAGACGTGTCCTTGACTTTAACTTTGAAGTCTCACTTTTCTGAACCACCAAAGGGCGTGGTTCAGAGAAAATGTCCTTGGCGATCTCCATCACCACTGGTGGCATAGTCTTTGTTTGAATCTGAGTACATGGTTGAAAGGTGCATGGTGACTCCATGGCCTTGATCTCTTCATCAGTTTCAACCATCAATTTTGTTAAAACAACTTTCTCTCTACAGCGCTAAGGCCTCTGAGCATGGTAGGGTCGTATTCGAGAGCCATTTGAGAAGAAGTGAGAAGTTTGTGACAAAACTAGAGAAGATTGATTACACGAGATAATTTTTAGAATGAATTTGGCGGTGTAGTGCAAACCCTAACTCTTCAATATTATTTATAGATCATCTCTTATTTTCCTACCGTTGGATATAAGGTTTCAGGATTATCTTCAACCGCAAAATTCACCAATGAGAGTGATGGCTTCCAACGTTCACTTCCACCTTCTTTGAGAGCAATAATTGCTTTTTTTTCCATCAGAATAATAAAGTTGTTTGATATGACCATTGTGACTTAACCCCGAGACTTATTATTTCTTAACCAAACCATGATACTAGACCTTGAAAGAATCTCCCCTTAACCAGTTGACATCATTGTGAGAGACATTGAGTGGATCTTGCGAGGGTAACTTTGATATTTTAAATATGTAAATTAACAAGAAAAAATATCCAAATAATTTTGTGACAAGAAAAAACAATAGATTAAGATAATTAAACCCTGTAAAATTAAGGTAACCAGAGAATGGCTCATAGGAAACTTTTACCTAGATCATGGATTATAGAATAAGCTTGTAATTGACTATCTTTTGGGCTTTTAATGAGGGCTCAGAATATTATCAAGTCAATTACTTTGGGCAAAAAAGAAAGACGTTATCATGAATGATCAAGTCAGTTACAACAAAAATAAAAATGTAAGAAAATCAATCAAATGTAACATGTATCAAGAGAAACATGTGAAGTGAAAGGTAAACATGAGTGCAAAATAAACAAGTAAGCCATGGAAGATCAATCTAGTCAATTATCGAAACAATAGTAGACAGAGAATCATGAATACAAGGTTTTTATGCCAAGTAACACTTATAAGTGTTCGAGTGACCCTTTGTCTAGTGCTTTGGTGAACATGTCTGCAACTTGGTTCTCAGTCTTGCAGTGCTCTATAGAAAATAGCATTTTCTCAGCATTATCACCAAAAAAATGAAGTGTAATATCTATATGCTTCATCCTAGAGTGCTATATAGGATTCTTAGACACTTCTATATCACTGGTATTATCACATTTTATAGGAGCAATGGAAAGAGACATATATCCTTGATTTGTTGCTTGAGCCATAATACATATGCACAAGAAGATGAAGTTGCTATATGTTTTTAATCCTTATCTCTAAATGACACAAAGCCATTGGAGATCAACAAGATTAAGGAGGCAAAGGATGTTATCTAGTCATGTGAGAAGAGCACGTACTAACCACAAGCTCTTTCTCTTACTCCATCATGTCGGGTAAAAGTTAGTTTTTCACGACCCATGCAAGTTTAAACTTACTTGGTCGCGTAGTAGGGGAAAAACATTAGATTTTGGACTTTCAACCTTAGAAGTATTTACTTGAATTTTCTTTTTCATGTTCTTTCTAGGTTGACCATGCAAGAATAAATCATAGAAATTATCATCACAATAGTGCTTAGAAATAGAAGTGGAAGTGCTAGCATAATTCTTTTGATCTTCATCAAACTTCTTCTTTTTCAAGCAATTTTTATGAACATGCTTATGTTCACCACATAAATAGAAAACTTTGAATCCTAGAATACCAATATATTTTTATTAGGATAAGTACATTGTCTTTCCTTAGGTTTCTTAGAAATAACAATAGTTTATGTTTCCTTTTCTAGTACATACACCTGCTCTTTCAAGTGTTTGTTTCTAGTCCTAAGATCATGAAGTTTCTTATCTCTGGCTTCCGTAATTTCATTTTCAGATCGCTCATTGACCTTGGAAGTGTCATGTCCTACGCCAACTCTAGAAGGAATAGTTTACTTAGACTCATTATTAATAAGGCTAGCAAGTAACATGGATCTAATCTCACTAATATGGTGTTTAAGAGCAGCAACATCAACTTCTAATGTGAAGGGTATATTAGAGGATTCATGATCTCTAGTGAGAAGACACACATGTGTTTTAATCATGCAAGTCATCAATTTATTTTTCTTAGAGAAACATGGTTAGAACAATCATGTTTATCAATAAAGCTTTCACATTCAAGTGATAGCATGAATTTCTATTTAAAGACATTAAACTATCTCTCGATATTGTCGTTCTTATCATACAAGGGGCTCAACTCATTGCACAAAGAAACACATTCATTACATGAATACATAGAAGGTTTATCATTTAAATGAAGAGTCTCAGACAATGAATGAATTTTTTGTTTAAAAGTTTTAAGCTCTTGCAAGGTTCTCAAATTTTCATCATGCACGTTCTTAGTTAACTCAATCAAGTCAGCTTTAGAGGAATTATCAAGAGATGCAAGAAAAAAATTCAGGATTTACCTCACTATTGATACTTGTAGGGTCAACACTCTTAGAGTCTTGAATGGCCATGACACATATGTTCCCTCATGATTCTGGTTCATCATCATTGTCACCCCATGAAGCAACAAAGCCTTTGTTATTGGCTTGCTTCTTTCTCTTTCTTGTGCATCTTGAAAGTCAAAGCATAGCGATCCATCTCATTACAGTTGAAGTACTCAATCTTGGACACATCACAAAGATCACACTTTTCACTATCAACTTTGTTGTTATGTTCGCTTTTCTGAAATTTCTTGTAAAGAAAGCGCATTTGGTTGGTGAGTAAAGCAGTAGAGTCATCTTCATCATCCGAGCTATCTACCTTGGACTTCTTATGTGTCTTGCTGACCAATCCATATTGATTTTCTCCCTTCTTCATACCAACTTTATATTCATTCTCATAAAGGAGAATCTTTGAGAATATGTCATGGAAAGTAAGACTTGATGAGTTTCGCATTTCTCTAAGAACAACCTTGGTAGTGTGATATGAAGACCATCTATGATGATAAGGATATTTTCCTTGTGAGGAACTCAGTATTATCAATTCCATGGGATGTAATATTTGCACAAACTTTCTCATGCCTTTCCTGGTATTGTTGCACAATCTCTCCATCTTTCATATGGTAGTTGTAGAATATTTTCTTAGCAATGTGACATGTAGACTCTCTAAGATCACTACTTCCCATATACATATGCTTCTAACCTTTCCACTTTGCATTGGCGGAGGAACAAGATTGAAGTCCTGATCTACCCTCAGTGAACAATGCACGATTGATAATCAGGGTGGCTTTGGGATTCTTCTCAACCTTCTGGATGTCTTCTTGTGCCCTTTCAGTTTTTTCTCCTTCTTCGGGAGATCATCAATGACTAAATCACCAAAAATGATGATTAGCCAACATTGAAAGTCATTGGACTTCACATAATTCATGAAGTTTTATGTCCATTCCTGAAACTGTCCAGGAATGAGAAGTGGCGGTTTGGAGTTTCCTTGTGCTTGAATATCTTGTTCACCTCTCATCGCAACCTTTAAAATTTTTGTGAATAATGCACAATCTAGAACCAAAGGATCCGATACCAATTGTTGAATCGTATGCTTTAGACAAGGCTACTGGGCAGCAGAATACAAAAATAACAACACAGATTGTGTTCGATCTTGTAAGGTGAACACTCGGGTTTAAAGAGGGAACCTTTGATTAACCAACTAATTAATCCAGGATTAAAACCTCTGAAAGATCTACTTATATTATTGATTGTGATTACAACCTAAGAAAGCTCTATCCAATCTCTCTTAGATCTAGAATTTCTTATGCAACAAATCAACAATACCTTAGACACTTCTACGATCGAGCACAAAGCTTGCATTTCCTCCACACCTTTGATCTCTCTATTTTTTTTTCTCTAAACCATTACTTGATCTAGACAAGAATACAACTGTATATTAGGTCACCAGGAAAAGCCTATTCCTAATTCTATATTTTCATTACTTGGAAAACAATCATTTCCATGTAATTCTATCTTAAACATATTCTATTTATTTCTTCCTTGTTTCCGCCGAAACCTTCCAAGATAAATACTTTCCCATCTTCATAAACTCTATCTTTCAAGACAACAACTTTATCTTTGTAGACAACGCGTCAACCTTGCACCGCACACGGGTTACAATTTTGCCGACTGTGTTTGCCTAGATTCACATGCACACAACCTCTGATCCGTTACTTTGTATGATCAACACTCGTGTGCCATGTAGAGTTTCTTTCATCTCTTAACTACTTTAACTTTAGTTGGACCCTGTATAACAATTGAGATACATAACCACACTAAAACAATGAAGTACTAATGGATTTTGTTATCACCAAAGCGAAGTGGATCTTGTATAGTACATAACCATGTTTCAACACAAGTGATTTCAGAAGCAGCTTGAGACGTAGCCTTGTATTCAACATTAGAGGAGTTGCGAGAAATTGTTGCTTGTTTCTTTGAGCGCCAACAAGTAGGAAGAGGACCAACTAATAACACATATCCTATGACTGACCTTCGAGACATAGGGCAAGCAACCCAATCTAAGTCAGAAAAAGCATGTAAAGTGAGAGACTCTCCAATTGAAAGAGCACAACATATGAAACAATATCTTCGCTACCATGCACATATGACAACAGATAATTGAGAGCTTGGAGATGTGTCTCATGATGATGCTGAAGGAAGTAAATTAATGTCTAAACAACAAAAGAAAGATCTAGATACAAAAACGAACAAAAGTAAAATCTCAAAAGCGATTAACTGAAGTGCTTCAAACGTTAAGTGCAACAATGATGGAATTAGTTCTCCATAAGGTCTTGAGAAAATTAGAGTTGTATAGAATACAAGGATCACCTAAAAGAGTCTAGAACAAAGTCTTAAATACTTAGGAAATAAATCAGAAATAAAATGAAAGAAAATCCAAAATTGGAAAACAAGATTTGGAATTAAAAGATAAGGAAATAAAATAATATCGAAAACACATGTGTTAAGTCTTCAACGTCGGCCACCGCGGGTGCGGTTGATCTCCAAACAACATTGTCTTCGGCCAAGCCACTGCGGATGCGGCGATCATCTCCAAGGTGCATCCAAGGTGTGCCAAGGAGTGGCCAACCCTCTACACAAGTCTTCGTCTTCAAATGCAATCTCCCATGCTTTATATTACCACCATGAATGTGATGGTCTTCAATCTTGTATCTTCATGCATCATTCATGGCTTCACTTCATTCCAAAACACTGTAAATCCTAAGAAATCTTTACTTCTCATCATCTCGTCCGGATTATTGAAATACAACCAAAAATCATACCTAAGCAACACCTAAACTGTGCTAAATATTCCTAGATAAGCCATACAATATGTCGCTTATCAAATTCCTCCATATTTAGATCTTTACTCGTCCCGAGTAAGCTAAAGGAAACCTACTCTCCAATCATGCTCAAAGATCTCAGGAAGTACAAAAACACATGAAACTGGAAATGCCAACACATCAACAATAAGATCCAAGACAACTAAAAGAAGTGGTGTAAAACTCATCTAATCCTAACTCCATCTAATCACCTTATTCCTCTAAAAGTAGCCCACTTAATTCCTCTTTATAACTCCTCTTTTTTTGTCGTCAAATGCCAAAATAATGAATCCTAGAGATCACTCAATTTTTTTTCATCCACTCATTTGGCCTTGGCGCCTTTTCCGGTTTTCACCTAGCCAGTCATTTCCTTTTTCTATAGATGGTCTTACATATGATCATATCACTCTTAGTCTATTTTTGCCCAACCTAATGTTGGTCAGTCTACCTTCTTTTGCCTAAGTTTCCCTTTCGATTTTTCGACATATCCAAGGATTTCGATACCCTTTTTTCCAATATTTTTGCTTTTTTTCTTATTTAAAAAACATAACAACCTCAAACAATAAACAAGTAAAATTCAAATAACTCAAACAAACATTCATAAACTATACATAAACATGGCTCATCCCTCCTCCATACTAAGTACGCATTGTCCTTAACGTGAAATAGAAGACAAGAATGAAATGGGGGAAAAGGAAGAAGAACAAACTAGTAAGGTGGAGGTCCGGACGTATATGGAAAGTGCCTGAAGAAATGCATTTGCTGCCTCCGCAACTTATGAATTTGCTGAGTCTAACGGTCCTTTCTTTCAAACAACTGTGTTCGTAACCCTTGAAATGACCATCAAAGCTCTGCTGAAAGCCCTGGAACTGAATATGAATTTCCCCCTGAAATCCTTGATTCCATTGCTCCTGCTGATTGAACAATGCTCTCATCCAAGAATAAATCTGGTCCTGCCATGCGTCCATAAGAGTGGGTCCCTGATCAACAATGAAGATCTTCTAATCCACATCCATAGGGAAACACCCTTTCTTGAACTCGCCACAACACCTTGCCTACATCGGGGTGTCGGTGGAGACTCAATCAACTCTTCAGCTATGCGTGGTCGGGTATGAAGGAATGCAAATATTTTTATACTCATGATCCTATGACAAAGGCAATACAAAATTGTGGCTCTTGTCAGCATAAGAGAACCACACCAAATTCTTCCTGTAAATCTTCATCATCTCACAGTTCTTTAGCAACGTCTCATTAAATTTAGAAGAGGGAATGAAAGGTCGGTCATTGAAATCGAGCTCAACCACCAAGGAAGCAATCTAAGTAATCATCCCACCATTCACTATGTCCCTCTTTTCACCCTTATAAAACCTCCTCAAAGCCAACTTGAACAAATGTATCCATCTTGGAACAAAATTAGGCAGAGGCAACACCGAATAGAAATACCTCTAGTCTGTCAAACAAACCTTATTATCTTCTGTATGGCCAAAGATGGCACTCATCATCACTTTATGGATCAATCGAAGACAAGGATGAGTGAGTTTATTGATGTACTCATCTTATACAAAAGTCAGCTTCTGTAGCACCCTTCCAAAAATCAAAAAGCACTTGATCCTCAACATCTCTATACCCCTCAATAGATGGCTTGGTTATTCCAATCACATTAAAAACCTGGTCACAATGCACATGCGAATGAAACAAAAACAAAAACACACTACCAAGCTATGCTATGAAAGCAAAAAGACAAAAAAAGGATAGAAATACATACCTTGGGTTGCCTCCAGAGCAACTCCTTGATTTATGTCATTGGCTCGACATAGACTCTTGTCTATTATTTCTCAGCACATGGATCCTTAAGATCTATCTCATCAATTGCATCGGTGTGTAACCCATCCACTTTGAACTTCCCAACAAAGAGTTTCAGCGAGATTGAAACAAAAGGACATTATCACTTGCTTCAAAGTCTTTTTTCAAGATATTCTTGTCATGTCAAGCCTTGGTTTTCACTTATAGATAACCACGTTGTCATATGCATCAATGCGTAACTCCTCTAACTCTTGTAGTAGCAACTTTCGAAACTCTCCTACTTCACCAGTTTGCATGTTGCACTTCTTCACCTCCCCACCATGCTTTATGCTCCAACTCTATAGAAAGATTGCAAGCTTTTCTAAATACGAGCCGAAAAAAGTAGACACTCCAATTGGAGTTTCAAAAGCATTGTGGTAGGGCCACAATGCATCATTGAGCCTCAAACTCCAATCCTTCCTATTAGGAGTCACCATCTTCTCAATAATAGTCTTGATCTCTCTGTTGGACAACTCAGTCCGTCCATTGGTTTGTGGATGATAGAAAATGAAAACTCTTTGTGGGACATGATACTGCTTAAGCAAGACAATCACAGTCTTGTTGCATAAATGAGTTCCCCAATCGCTAATTAAAGCTTTGGGGATTACAAATCTAGAGAAAATGTTCTCTTTCAGAAAACTGCCACAACTTTAGAATCATCAGTAAAATGTTCTCTTTCAGAAAACTGCCACAACTTTAGAATCATCAGTCCTGGTGGCCGTGTTTTCTCATGCTGTCAAAACCTCCAAGGATTGGTCTAACAACATGGACTCATAGTTCAGGAAGAAGGTAAACCAGTTCAATCTACAACTAATTATAAACTTTAGATTTCCATAAAGTGTTTTATAACCTTCTCTGCTTACATGTTAATTCTCTATCAAAACTGAACCACAAGAACTTCCTCAATCTCATTGGTTATTACAAAGAAGAGTGTTTGTTTACTAGGACGTCGGTCTTCAAATATGTTAACTGACACTCTCTTTGATTATTTTCATGGTATATATCTTCATGCTATTTATTAGATAATGGATTAAGTCAATGCTTAAGCATTTTAAGTGGCATTTGAAGAGCATACACGAGTAAAAATCGACAGAATCTATATTACGTTAATAAATTCTTGTTATATTCCTTTTCAAACTTGGATTAACACATAGACCATCTAGCTATCTTTAATGTTAGTTAGATTTTATTTTGATATTTTGTAATGTTGTTATTTTTCTGTATGGAATGTCAATAAAAGGATTTGGAATATCTATTTGACATTTGAATTGTAATTTTAAAATATATATTTTGTTACCCCATTTCTATGAAAAGCCGAAGTAAAATAAGTGTCAAACTAAATAAGGAATGAGGAATATTTACCCTGGTTCATGAACCGGGGTAAACGTGTCAGACTAAAATTAGACTTGTGAAAAGTTACCTTGATTACTCTTTTACCTTGGTTCATGAACCGGGTAAAAGAGTAATCGAGGTAAAAAGGAAATCCGAATTAAACGGTTATACCGCGATCATTTTTGCCACCGTTCTTGAACCGGGGTCTTTTTTGCCAAATAACAGTGGTTAAAAGATGTTTTGCACTAGTGTTATTCAATCCGATATCTTGTCCAAAGTCAATCATTTAATGCATTGTTTCTCACTCACAAAAGGAGTTTGCAAGCCATTTAACAAAATCAATAAAGACTTCTATTTAACAACCTTGGCTATCGGGCTATCACTAAATGAGATTCAATTTTTAAACGAAAACATGTGGTGGATTAGATTTTCATAAAGCACAAGACCTAAATAATGTTGTTCAACAATAATTACTATGGAAATTAGTTACTGATAGAAATAATATATGGGTATAACTTATAAACCAAAAATATTTACATTCCTCATCTATTTTCAATTATAAAATGAAGAGGAATAACTCTCGCAATTCTCTAGGCTTCTACATTTACGTCAACAAATTCAAAAAAGTATTGGATGAAAACTTGGAAATGGTAATAATATTAACTTTTGACGGATAATTGGACCAACAACTTTGCACTACAACCTTATTTTGATCCAACCAAATCAAACATAAATGAAAAAGTATCAAATTACATTACTAATGAAAAACAATGGGATGTATCCAAGTTAAACTTTATTCTACCTAGTCATGTCATTCCACACATTTTTAGTATTTATATACCACAAAACTACACCGAGGGTAAAGTAATATGGTTACCAAATTTAAATGGACAGTTTAGTACAACATCGGCTAGACAATTAAGTATTAATAAGAATATCCACAATTATAAATGGGCAAAATTACTCAAAATAATACAAACTATTCATGTTCAACCAAAAATAATACCAACTCTCTAAATAAGTAGTAGCAGTACCAACTATACATGTATTTATATTCTGATGAAGAATCCGGTAAAAATTGTTGATGTGGCAGTCTGAAAAACGGTGACTGGATCTAAAAACATTATTAAGATGAACTAGTTTTATTAACTTGAATTAACTTAAACATACAAAAAGATTTATATATTAATTAATCAAAACATCATCTTCTCCAATAGGCATATAGTTCATCAATCGCCATCGGGAAAAAATTTCCTTCAACGGTTTGTTTCTCTCCGGAGTCACCGGCAACTCCACCTCCTAAATAATTCTTCATTTGCGCGCTTCAAAACTTTATTTTCCCTCACCAGTGTATATTGGACTAATTAGATTGCAATCTAATTAAATCCTTTAACTCAGACACCAATAAAACAGAAGCTTTAATTTTTCTATGGTACCAATTTTGAATACATAAGAATTTCTATAATCTATAAAAAGAAAATTAATCATAATAATGAACTAGTCAAAAGTGCAATCATTCAATTTAAACAATGGGACGCAATTAATCATAAAAGGACTGAAGTTACAGAAAACTAGAAGGAGAAATAAAGTTGCGAATACTTGGATTAAACCACAATAACAGTGGATTAAAGTAAACTCTGATGGGTCACACACATTTCTCAATGGATAATTCGTATATTGCTCGTATAGACAGAGATAGTAACGGTAAGGTGCTCGACATGTTCAATCTGCAATCACTACTTAGGAAATGACTGCACTTTATGCAGTGAACTTAGCTCTAAAGCTATACTACAAAAATATTGTTATTGAATGAGAGATAATTTAACTGTAATTAACACCATTAAAAATATCTCAAAAATTCCTTGAGAAATTAGAAATATTATTGGTGATATTCATAATATTATTAAAACTTTTGAAAATGTCAAAATTTTCCACTGTTTCAGAGAAGTCAATAAGGTTGCGGATTTCCTAGCCAACCCTCACATTAGTATTCATTTTATCAAAATTATTCCAAAGTGTAATCTGGATCGTACAATATCTGATGATTATATCAGAACTATGAAACATGTTTTTATGTCATCGAAACTATTGTACCACTATTCGACCTTTTTAATGACCATCCAGTGCGATGGTCAAAGTTATTATCTGGTGTGAGATGAAACTCATATATTAGCCTTCATAAAAAAAAGGGTGATGCTAGTTGCACTCATTTTTTGGACTTTTTACACTCAATCTGTCACGCACACGCATTGCGGGATCGTAAAAGTGTCCCGCACACGCATTGCGGGATCGTAAAAGTGTCCCGCACACGCATTGCGGGAGCAAGATAATCGAACGGATACCCGATTTTTTTTAAAAACCCCGTAAAATAGTCCCGCACCCGCAACGCGGGAGCATGGCAATATTTTTAAATAAAATAATAATAAAAGAAAAGCAAAGTAATTTTAAATCAAAATTAACTAATTTTAAATTGTCACGCACCTGCGTTGCGGGACCATTGTTTTAAATAAAATAATATTTAAATAAAAAAATTAATTTTAAATAAATTATAGAAATGGTCACACTCCCGCGTTGCGGGTTGGTGACAAATTGAAATATTTTTTAAATTTTTTTGACGGTGGACAAATTGGGTTTTAGGAAGATTTAGGGTTTCACCGTTTTAATTTTTGTTCCTTGTTTTACACGAAATACACTTTTATTTATTCAAATTTGATCATTCAATCTCAAATCCTTCGATGTAAATTAAATAAAAAAAGAATGTTGAAAAGAGAATGTAGTCAAAAGGAACAAGATTTGGGACACGATGAGGCAAAAAGTATTGAGGAACTTGAATCTGATAAAGTATGTGTTGCTCAGAATTATACAAGAGATTACTTAGAGGATTTTTCTGCACATAAGAGATTACCCAGAGGATTACACTCACGCACCCGCTATGCTGTTGCGTTCATTAAAATTAATAAAGTAGTAATAATTAATTAAAAAATAGTCACGGATGCGGGATAAAAATTAATTTTTTTTTAAAATATTCGGATACCCATTCGCTCTTTCTTGATCCCGCAACGTGGGTGCGAGACGTTTTTACGGTCTCGCAATGCGTGTGCGGGATTGATTGAGTGTAAAAAATCCATTATTTAAATGGAAATAGTCTCTCTAAAAAAAGCATTTCCAATAACGAAAAGCCAAAATGGTTAGAGAAGATTCCAAACCAACGATGGGAATCAACCGAGTAATAGGCATCATACATTTTTAATTCACCCTCCAAGATTCTTTCTATTAATTTGGTAACAATTTTGTGAAAGATTTTTTTGTTTGAAAATAGACCAAATAAGTAGCTACTATTTTAGAGATATACAACGAGTGAACGCAGTTGAACGGAAATTGGATGGTATAGAGTTAATATTAGCCTATGACCTATGTGATTCCTTGCCCATCAAAAACAAAAAAGCTTATCTGCTTTTATTTAGTAAGAAAAAAAAGTTCACATGGTTTGATTCGGGTTATAAACACGATTAAAGATAGATTTTGTATAAATTAAATATCGGATTAGGATGAGAAATCGGGTTGGAGAGACGGGTTTAGAGCTTCATTCAAAAGAAATTTGTTTAGTTACTTAAAGAGACGAGTAGTGAATAAAACTATACATTTTATAATTATTTTAAAGTTATATTTAAATTACATAGTTTATTAATACATAATAGTAGAATGTCAAACTACCACCTTTGTAAAAATTTGCGCTACCTCAGAGCAACTTCATCGCCATCTCACTTTATTTGCTCAATTTTTTTTTAAAAAAATCTTTCTTATTTAACGTGTTATTAATTATTTTTATAAAGAAAAATAAAAATACAAATCGTGTGAGAGTGCTGCACAAAAAAATCTCATAGAATGAGGATAACTTTTAGGCAATTTTGTTGAAGATTTCCCTATTAAAAAATTAAAAATGCATTTTCATCTCTAACTACTTTCCTAAACCATTTTGTGTCCCATTACCCCCACGCTTTGTTTTCAATTTTAGAAAAGGAAGAATGATGATACGTTAATTTTGTTGAATTAATGTGAAAAATAGCTATTTTTTGTTCAAACAAATAATATAATTTTCCTTTTCATGGAAAAACTAATACTACTCATCTACGATAAAATTAGGCTGCGTCTATATGCACACGTTTTTTTTGCTAAATGCACACTATTCTGTGCGGTAACAATTGCAGTACACATCTGTGCGTTAACTCTTACCGCACCAAAGGACTCAGGGGCATTGTAGGAATTTTTTCTGAAACCTATACGACGCTGGTGCGGTAAGAATTACCGCACAAATCTGTGCGTTAACAATTACCGCACCAGATTAATCCCAGATTAAGCAAAAAAAACACAGATTTTGCTTAACTTAAACCCTGTGCGGTAACAATTACCGCACAGGAATTATTTTTTTAAAAAAAATAAAAATGGTGCGGTAAAGGTTACCGCACCGTATTAGTTTTTTTTTTTTAAAATAAAACTGGTGCGGTAAACGTTACCGCACCGTATTAGTTTTTTTTTTTTTTAAATAAAACTGGTGCGGTAAACGTTACCGCACCAGGTTTTTTTTGAAAAAATGCCCGTTGGAATTTTATGCCCGTTGGTGCGGTAATAGTTAACGCACCAACGGGCATAAAATTCCAACGGGCATTTTTCGGTTGTATATATAGGTTGAGCTATCTTGTTGAAGTTTTGCAATGCACACTACAATGTCTTATAATTATGAGAGTAGTGAGGATGATGGTAACGACAATTGGATATCAGGGGTCGTGGAAGAAGAATACGAAGTCGATGAAGAAGAGGAAGTGGACGAAGAAGACGAAGAAGTCGATGAGGAAGTGGACGAAGAAGAGGAAGAAGGCGAAGCAAATGTATCAATTGCATTAGACGATTGGACTCCGTTACCGATTTTGGTTAGTATATTATCAATTTAAATTTTGTATTTAATTGCATGAGATTTAGGTTAATTAGTTAAAATTGCGTATCTAAGTAATGTAGTTTAATCAATAATAGGAAGAAGACTTTAGACCACATTTTAGTACTGCGCAAATGTGGGATAGTAAAGAAGAGATGATGGAATGGACAAAACAGAGAGCAAGGGATTTAATGATAGTTTTGGTACATCGTACATCTAGCAAATATTGCGTTGATTTTGTATGCGATAGGTTTGGAAAACCTAGATCGGGTAGGCCGAAAGTGAATTTAAAAAATCCAGAATTGCCGGTTCCGAGGCTTCGTCACCGAAAATCGAAGAAATGTGGTTGTACATTTGAGTTATATGGGGTTCGTATAAAAGAAGGGCCTTATATTTATAAATGGATCGTGAATGTTGTAGAAGGTCGTCACAACCACACCCTTCCTACTAGTTTTCATGGGAATTCATTCGTGGGTAGAATGAGCAAAGAGGAGGAGAAAATAGCAAGGGAAGCGAGGGATGATCGCAAGACGCCAAAAAACATACTTATTCAGCTTAGGAAAAGAGACCCGCAAAATGTGACATCCATGAAGCAGATTGCCAATTTTTTGCAGAAGATCAATTTTGAAGATCGTGGTGAATTGTCAGTTACTCAGTGGTCTCTAAATTTTCAGAAAGAGACCAAGTATTTTTGTCAACCTTTGAGGAACACGAGGACGAATGAGGTTGAAGTCCTTTTTTTCGCTCACCCGGAGTCGATTCGTTTGTTCAGGAAGTTTCCTCATGTGATTATCATGGACGCCACATACAAGACAAATAGGTATGATATGACTTTAGTGGAGATGGTTGGTTTCACTTGCACGCACAAGACGTTCAACATCGCATATGCATTCATGGCTCAGGAGACAGTAATGCATTACAAGTTTGTGATGATGTGCGTTCATGAGTTGTGTAGAAATATGGGAGTGATGCCGAAGGCTATAATGACCGACTGTGAGAAGGCTTTGTTGAGAGCAATCAAACTTGTGTTCAAAGACACTGATGTGAAGCAACTATTGTGTTGGGTGCACATTAAGCACAACATCCAGTCACACGCAGAAAAAGTGATTAAAAATACTAAAAGGGCGGAGAACTTTGTTACGCAATGTTGGGGGATATTTTGCTCGAGCACCGAAGAAATCTACGAAGAGAGGTTGAGAAAGCTGAGAGATTCATGGAAGAAGGGCATTGTTGGTTAAGTTGAAAAGTACTGGTTTACTCCGTACAAGGAGTTCATAGTTAGAGCGTGGACGGACTACACTCTTCACTTTCACACAAGGACTACAAACAGGTATCTTTGTTTGTTTAGTTGTTAATTTGGACCACCATATTATTAATGCTAATGATTAGAAATTGTGTTTATTTAGGGTGGAGGGGATGCATAAGGTGTTGAAAGAAATTGTGGGTTCTAGTAGAGGAGGCTTCAACAGAGTGATCGTGAGGATCCACCATGCGGTCATAGTTCAGATGGACCTGATTAGGGCGACGATGAACCAAGCACTTACCACTCGGCAAATGGTCTTTGATGACCAAACCTTTCCTCCTGGCATTCGAATGTTGTTTTCAAGGCTATTTTACCGAGTGTCAGATAGGTGTTTTCTGTTGTTGTTGGAAATGTACCAGCAAATATTGAAGGAGGAGTATTCAAATGTTTGTGATGATCATTGGGTTTGAGATTGTCTTGGGATGCCATGCGTACACGATCTTGCTAGGGAAATCATTTCAAAGACACCTCTTGTTCCGGATGATTTTCATGACTTCTGGAAGGAACTGAGATGGGAAGATGATGCAATAAATTTGTCCTTACTAGACGACAATCGTTCAATGTCTATTCCGGAGATCAGAATGCGTGAAATGTGGGCGAAATGGGAAAGTGGAGATTTGAGGGATGGAACTCTATTCAGATTAAGTGAGTTGTACATTGACTTGGAGCATCCGGAACAAAGTTCTTTGGTAGAGCCAACAAACTTGTTTAGGAAAGGAAAAGGAAGGCCGCCGGGATCAAAGAACAAGGAGAAGCAGCGAAATGGGAATTCTCCTCCGAGAGAAAAGAGGGAAAAGAGTTACCACGAGTACGTTAGAGAAGACTTAACAAATACTGAGAATGCGCAAAAAGTCGCAAAGGAGAAGGCAAATAGGCAAAGTGAACGACCAACTTGTCCTAAAAAGCAAGCAAGTCAAGTGTCGTTCGACTTCGGATCACAGTCCCAACCTGAACCATTGTTTTCAGAGACCATCGATTTAGAAGACGAAGACATGAATGCCGTGCCCCTAAGAGCTTGCTATCCAGATCGAAACGAAACAGAGGAAGGAGAAGATGAAGAAGAGATTGAAGAAGCCATAAGTTATATGGGGGTGAACTTGGGGGTGAAAAATATTGACTACTTTTGGCTTTCCTACATGACTTCTGTGAAAGATGTGCGTTCAGACGGACATTGTGGGTATCGGTCAATGGCTCTACTTACGGGTATGCAACAGAGTCAATATCGTATGATCCGTGCTGCGTTGGCAGCGGAGCTTCTTGGAAACAAAGAGACATGGGAGCCCATACGACGTGGACTACGGGTAGGAACATGGGATGATCTTATTGCTCAAGTTAACTACATGAGAAGTCCTTGTGAGAGACCATTTTGGATGGACATGCCATTTATGGGTTTGGTGTTTGCCACAGTGTATAATGTTGGTTTAGTGCAACTATCCTGGGATGCGCCGTGTTTATGCTTGCCAATAAGGCAGTCTACAGTGAGCCCTGGTCCTCCACAGAAGATTTTTGGGATAGCTCTTGTCGGATGCAGTAATCACTGGATACCGGTAAGAATCTGTGGTAATCTAAACAAGCGTCATGAAACGTCGAAATCATTTATACTTATTGATTAATTTTCTTTGTATATCTAGGTTTGGCTCCGTGATGGGGCACCATTTCCACGTTGTTCCGGTTCGTGGAGAAGATTTGCAGATGACAACATCAAGTGGTGGGAAGGGTTATATGCTGGCCAAGTGGACTTGTTTCGACAATACCGCTTCACTGCTGGAAAGCGTATGGACTACATGACTTGATTTGTAATAGTTTAGTAGCCTTGATCTTTAGACTTCGATTGGAATTGATTTATAATATGTAATGACTTGTCTTGTCTGCTTTGAAATATGTAATGACTTGTCTTGTTTGCTTTAAATAGTGTTTTCAGTAGAGTTAGATGAGGTAGGTGAAACAGTGAAGTGAAATCAGTGAATCCATAAACTACAACACACTCAGCATAAATTAAAAAGACAACAGACTCATTAAGGAAAGACAACAGACTCATTAAGGAAAGACAACAGACTCATTAAGGAAAGACAACATACTCATTAAGGAAAGACAACATACTCATTCTTGAAATTTAAACTAAACACAGACTTAACGGAGATTCACTGATTTGATACCCAGATCCCTAATCGGAGTCACTGTCATAAAAACTAGGAACAGGGTCATTGGGAAACCTCTGTTGTATCCAGTGTTTGGCTGCTTCAATACTCTTAGCCTGGTGAAAATATACCAGCTTCAACTGCTGGTCAGCTATTTCCTTCAACAGTTTTGCAATGACTCGGAGATGATGACTGTCGTATTCTGGCTCAAGATACACGATCATGTAGTTACACTGACATGTGGTATACCTTCGTCCATACGTATGGGGATTGTTCTTGTCATTACCAGTGAACACCTTGATTGTTCTTGAGCAACTTCTACTCGGGCACTGGATCTCACTGCCTTCTGCTGGAACTGGGGAGGATGAAGATGATGCCATGGTTGTTTGAATCTGTAATACAAAGTAAGAAAACATGTTAGAAACAATGAAGATATCTAACGAAATCAGTAAAAAATGAGACTTTTAATTGAAATACAGAGTAAGAACTTGAAACCTAATTATTTTACGGCGCAGTGAGAATGAGATAATAGGGTTCACTGAGGCAGTGAATTTATAGCCGAGGTTTTACTAGGGTAACTTAGATTTGGGCCGATGTAGACAAAAGGTCCACAACAACAAAGGCCCAATAACGTAATTCGGTCATCCAAAGGTGACTTACAGCTGTGTGGTAGCTGTAACACACTCAAGCAAAATATGGTGGTGCGTTAGCAATAAACGCACAACTGATAACAGAACTTCGTCAAGATCCAACAGAAAAATCCCCAACCCTAGGGTTCTTTTCAGTACTAAAAACGATTAGGATAGCATAACTCCCTGCAAATCCGGTCTAAAAACGTATATATACTCCCCCAAATAAAGAAACGTCGGAAGAAACGAAAAGACACATTAACAGCGTTTCCGCACGGTTTGTAACAAATCGGCACGGTCTGAAGCAAACCGTGCCGCTTCACTGGACGTCTTCCACATCTTCTGCTGATCTGCACGGTTTGAAGCAATCCTGCACGGTTTGTATCCAACCGTGCCGCTTGACTGGACGTCTTCCACATCTTCTGCTAACGCACCAGAGTCTGGTGCGTTAACAATTAACGCACAGAATCTGTGCGTTAATTGTTAACGCACCAACCCTTTTACCCAGAATCAAATGTTTCTGGTGTTTGTAGGGTTTAGGGTATTAGGGTTGGTGCGGTAACTGTTGTAGTACCAACCCTAATTACATAAAAATTCATTTTTTATGTTGTTTTCTTATACTATTTGATATTATAAAAAGTTTTATGACCCAAAGTAATGTTATACTACTGAAATATGTCGTTATTGAGAGTTTTGTGAATAATTTTATCAAGTTTTACTAATGTAATATGAGATTACGAAGAGTTATATGATAAAAATTCATATTATACTAATGAAATACGAGGTCAGTTGAGTCAAACGATAACAATTAAGTGTTAAACTAATGTTATATGATGAAATAAACACATTATATGAAGTTCATTTTAGTAACGAAGTGGTATCACATACATATGAGTATAACTATACAACTTATATACTTGAGAGTAGTAGCATACAGGTGAAAGTCTTCGTTTACATACTTCTAAGTGTTAAAGTTGTTAATTTCTTATAAAAACGATAGCGTTTGATTGGTAATGCTCAAATATTAATGTTACATTCTTGACTTTTACGTTTTAAGTGCTTATTAAGCCGTTTTATGTCATTTTTTGTCGTTTTTTGTGTTTGGGCCTCATTCAAATTTCATTAGGCCTTATTAGGCCCGTTGACGTTTTCAATAATAATTTTTCGATTCCGAAAAATGAAAATAACTATTCTCCGTATTTGTTGTCATGTTACAATTTCAAAATTTCGATTTTCATCGTTTCAAGGCGTTAAAACGATATGGGCCCAAACTGTACACATATGACATCCATTATCCATTACCCACTATCCATTATCCATTATCCACTATCCATTATCCATTATCCACTATCCATTATCCATTATCCATTATCCATTATCCATATTTCGATTTGGCTTGTTTTATATCGTTTTGAGTCGATTTTTTTCGTTTCTTAGTCGTTTCGACACGTTTTGAACCATTTTTATTAATATTTGACGTACTTGGTCGTTTTTCGCCTTTTTCAAAAAAGTCAAGTTTCGCTAAGCTTTGCTCATTTTGGCCATATTATGCCATCATTTTGGCCACATTTTTACACTTTTTTACAACTTGTTCGGAAATCCTCCATATTTCGATTTGGCTTGTTTTATATCGTTTTGAGTCGATTTTTTTCGTTTCTTAGTCGTTTCGACACGTTTTGAACCATTTTTATTAATATTTGACGTACTTGGTCGTTTTTCGCCTTTTTCAAAAAAGTCAAGTTTCGCTAAGCTTTGCTCATTTTGGCCATATTATGCCATCATTTTGGCCACATTTTTACACTTTTTTACAACTTGTTCGGAAATCCTCCATATTTCGATTTGGCTTGTTTTATATCGTTTTGAGTCGATATTTTTCGTTTCTTAGACGTTTCGACACGTTTTGAACCATTTTTATTAATATTTGACGTACTTGGTCGTTTTTCGCCTTTTTCAAAAAAGTCAAGTTTCGCTAAGCTTTGCTCATTTTGGCCATATTATGCCATCATTTTGGCCACATTTTTACACTTTTTTACAACTTGTTCGGAATTCCTTCAAATTACATTTTGGCTTGTTTTATATCGTTTTCGAGTCGTTTCGAGACGTTTTGAACCATTTATCAATATTTGACGTTAAGTAGTTTTTAATTATTTTTTGCGATTGTGACCATTTTCTCGCGTTTTTAAGAAAAGCCCAAAATAAATAAGCAAAAGTGAACCAAACATTACCAAAACATAGTATCCAAACAAACTATACATCACTCCAAGTCACGACCCTCATTCCCACTACGTTGCCCACTACCTTGCCCTTCCTCGTGGATTGAATGCCGAACAAGCTGAGATTGACGAACCGGAGCTGGAGCCATCGGTGGAGCCTCGTCAGTCAAAACTCCAAGGAGACGCCTCATGAACTCATCGATATCTGCAGGCCTCCTCTCTGGTGGTGTCTCCAAGAAAGCTCGAATCTCACAAGTCACTAGCTGGGTCCGCTATATTAACAACATATCAAAACATTACTATCAAATATACTAATTGAATGAATATGACTAATAAAATTTATAATCGTACCGCAAAACTGTCAACCGAAGGTGGAATACGCAGCGGACCAACTGGACGATCGAGTCTACGTGATCTGGGATCCACCAGAGGATGAGAAACTCGATCATACCAATCGAGATAATCATCTGTGACTGCCCAATAGTACGTCGCTCGTGGCTCCCGAATCTGTAACAAAGGCCTGGGGTCCTGATCCCACACACCAAGCAGATCCTCGGCAAAGTGAACTGAATAATGCGTCAGCCTGTTGTTACGTGTCACCTGGATGGGCTCTGGGGGAGGATCTGGGATACCCTGCACATGTCCAAACTGTCGCAGCAGGCGACCTGGATGATAGAGCTCCTCGATGTCCAGACAACGGAGAATGCCCTCAAACAAAGACGGGGCGTACTGCGGAAGTCTGAAATCCACATTTGCAAAGGGAAACCAATTAACCTGCAACAAAACATTACAAAACAGTTAGTATAGTTTACATTCACACAATATAACGAAAGCATACATTCTTAAAATCTGACCTCCTCATAACGAACACGGTCAAGCATGCCACGAATGGCAACCAAACGATCCGTGCTCTTCCCCTGTGGCACCTCTCTGCCCTCCCTCATAGCAGCTGCGGCGTGGTCCATAGAAAGTGGATCTGTCACAAAATGTCCACGAAAATGTGGAAAATATGCCCAGATCCACGACTGCAAAAAAAGGATAATTAGAACTCGACTTCCTAAACATAGCCAATCGTATAGTTGTTTGCGTACTAACCCGCAAAAGAATGCCAGAACTCCCCATCCCCATAGCCAATCGCCTCGACGCCTGTCCAAGGTTGCGATACAGATGAGCTAACACTCCAGCTCCCCAAGCATATCGGCCAGTGCTGTCGTGGTCGGCCAAAAGAACTAACCACCAGTGCTTGACTGCTGTAGTCGACTTGTCCACTAGAACTGTAGTGCCGAGAAGCAACAGTAAGTACATAGACGCAATGAGGCTCTCATCTCTCTGTCCATCCTCCATCCGCATCATATCCTTCAATCTCTGCTGAAGATAACCCAAAGGAATGCCTCCATCCCTATACCAAGTCTTCACCAGTGCCTCCTCTACGTGAAGCATCTCAGCAACAAAAGTGAAGATCTCCTCCCTGCTCAAAACTGAGCTACAACTCCTTCCATGTATAGGCAGCGACAGGATCTCAACCACATCGTGAAGTGTAGGACCAATCTCTCCAAATGGCAAATGAAATGTGTTGGTTTCTGGGTGCCATCTCTCGACGAAAGCAGAAACCAACACATGATCGACAGGACCGGACCCGATATAGCGTAGATCAGTCAATCCAGATCGCTCTGCAAGCTGAAACCACGAATCTGGACCAGGTCTCCTAAACGCCTCTAGTGGAGTGCAGTAGGCGGTGTGGAAGTGAACCTTGACGACCTTCCGTGTCTGGAAAAAAAGTAAAAAATTAACACAGTTACTTCTACAGAATGTCGTTCATATTTCACATATGAACATTATAGTTCAAATACATACCAAATCAAGAGGAGCCTCGCCTTCTGGAAGATCAGCAGGCTGTGGAAAATCAGCATGATCTGCAGCACGTCCACGTCCACGTCCACGTCCTCGTCCTCGTCCTCCGCGTGGAGCGCGTCCACCTCGTGCTGGAGGATCAACAGCGTCTGCATCAGCAACATCATCATCTGCCTGAGCTCCTCGGCCTCCTCGCTGTCTCTGTATAAATGGAGGAAGAGGACGGGGGCCAGCTGGAATCACAGGTGCGGGAGGATCAACAACTGTAAGCTCATAAATAGCCCTGGCGATGTGCGTCTCATAACTCTTCAGCAACTCATTTGTAAAAGGACCTCCGGGCATCCAAGGTACAGCAGGAGGTGGTACATGAGGTGCAGCAGCCGGATGCGGTACATCATCAGTCGGGGGAGGTGGTACATCTGGCGTAGGAGACGAAGGACCTAAATCTGTAGGAGCTGGCGATGAAGGCCCCATACCAGCATGATCCTCTGAAATAATAGGAGGGTCGTCTCTCCTAAGCTGATCTGTCGGTATCTCGAGATGAGATACAATATAATCTGTACCTAAACCCTCACCGTCTCCCAGCATATCATCATCCAAATCAACAGTTGTATCATCGACGTCCATACCCTCCTCCTCACTCTCACTGTAACCCTCATCATCAGCACACAGATCAACATCCAGACCACAATCCCTAACTGCCCCAGTATCTGTAAGTGCACGAGCCTCGTCAGTGGGTGTCGAACTAGAAGCATTCAGCTGGTCTCGAGCAGTAGCAAAACTCTGACGTATGGACGCTGTAATCTGCGTCCTCCTAACACGCTCTGCAGCAACAGGAGCCCCCAGAACAAAACCACTAGAGGCCATCGTATCTCGCACCCCCTAATGTTGTTGTTATAGCGTAACGTTATTTTCATAGCGTTACAAAAATAACGTCAAATTCAAAAACGTCTTTTCCATGACGTCGTAACGTTACAAACAGTTGTTGTAACGTCAATCCTAATCAAAATCATCTCTAATTTCTAAACATTTTGTTCATAACGTTACGAAATTAACGTTATAATTCGCCTAATTTCAATACTTTATATACTAATAGTTCATAACGTTACAAAATAAGAGAAGAACAATGTCATATTTCATAAAATAATTAATTCATTACTTTTACAATATAGAATGCCATATTTCATAACATTATGAAATTATTATATTTCATAACGTTATAAAATTTCATTAATTTCATAACGTTACGAATAAATTAATTAATTTCATAATTTTACCAAATAATATAATTTTATAACGTGACGCAATAAATTACTTAATTACGTTACGCAATAAATTACTTAATTTCATAACGTTACGCAATAAATTACTTAATTTCATAACGTTACCATATAAATTAATTTCATAATGTTATAAAATAAATTAAATAAATTGATAACGTTACGAAATTTATTTAAATATTTCATAACGTTATCAAATATTATTAAATTCATAACGTTACGAAATTAAATAACTAATTTCATAACATTATCAATTTAATAAATTAATCAAATTAAATAAATTGATAACGTTATGAAATTAAATAACTAATTTCATAACGTTATAAATTTAATAAATTAATTAAATAAAATAAATTGATAACGTTACGAAATTTATTTAAAAATGTCATAACGTTATCAAATATTATTAAATTGATAACGTTATGAAATTGAATAACTAATTTCATAACGTTACGAAATAAAATAATTAAACTATTTAAAAACATTACAAAAGTTATAGAATATTTAATAAAAATACATACTTGATGTAGATCTACGGGAGTCGAAAAAACTTCCGGTTGCGCCTCGGTTTGAGCCTCGGTTTGTGGATTCAACCTTCTATTTACTCGAGTGGCGTACCCGGGACCGACGTTTTGGACGCGTCGCTTTCGGGTTCTTGGCCTCGGAGCGGGTTCGGGTGCGGGTATCGAGGCGGTATTGGGCTGCTGGTATCGGGTCGGGTCGGGCAACGGACATCGGGTCGGGTCGGGCATCGGGTATCGGGTCGGGTCGGGCATCGGGTATCGGGTCGGGTCGGGCATCGGGTATCGGGTCGGGTCGGGCTTGGGATTTTGGCCGGATCCGGGCACCACCACTGTACCTCAGTGGCACCTCCACTTCCTCCTCTTCTTCTTCCTCCACAGCCAGCCATGGCGTCGTCGTCGTCGTCGTCGTCGACGGAAGAGAAGACGGCGGGACCACTGCGGGGGGACTTCAGGCGGATTTTGGGGGCCAGAAGAACCGCCATGGTCGGGGCAACTCGAATCCATCCTCGATTGAAGCTTTTGATGGGTAAATCGGTGGGAAAAGGGGCGGCGAAAATTAGGGTTCGGCGGCGGCGCAAAAACGCAGAGGAAGGAGGAAGAAAGGTCGGGGGAGAGGGAAATTTTTTTTTTTAAAGATGTTACTTGGTGCGGTAAGGGTTACCGCACCATTTTGTGCGGTAACACTTACCGCACAGGTTTAATAATATTTTAATACTTTTTAAAAAACAATTATTAATTAAAAAAAATAAAATTCCTGTGCGGTAATTGTTACCGCACAGGGTTTAAGTTAATAAAAATCTGTTTTTTTTTTGCTTAATCTGGGATTAATCTGGTGCGGTAATTGTTAACGCACAGTTCTGTGCGGTAATTCTTACCGCACCAACGTCGTATAGATTTCAGAAAAAATTCCAACAATGCCCTTGAGTCCTTTGTTGCGGTAAGAGTTAACGCACAGATGTGTACTGCAATTGTTACCGCACAGAATAGTGTGCATTTAGCAAAAAAAACGTGTGCATATAGACGCAGCCTAAAATTATTGTCGATGCTATATGTTTGATGTGTAATGAGCATACAAAAATAGTTGTGTTTGTTAAACTATTGTGATATAATCATTTGAGCTTGAGGAATTAATGAACATATTTGAAAATATTTTTAGGAAGGAATTGCTCCGACAGTAATTAGGTTTTTAAATACTAGATTTTGATCACAACGCTTCGTGTAGAGCTCTAGCGTATTAAAAAGTAATATTCAAGTATATATAATATGTTTCGTGTTTTTTTAGTCTTATCATTATGATATGTATATATTTTATTTGTTTAACTTTATTTTTATTGAACGAACGTCAATCCCAACACATATATTTAATAATGTAAAATAATATAACGATCATAGTTGGCAAGTTAGTAGATAATAAATAGTGTCATTGAGTTTGTTACATGTATTTGTTTCTTTTGGTTTGATATGGTTGACAAGTGATTTTTATGTATTGTAATTAGAGTTGTTAATCACGTCAGTTAAGTTGGGTTTAGATTGAGAATGAATTGGATTAAGTCGGATTATTGGTCAAGACAGGTTAGGTCAATACATGATAGTGTGTAGTTGAATCAATTTATTAATTATGTATATTAAATAGTTTTATTTTTTTATTAATGATATCAGATTTAGATTTATTGTGTTCGAATTTAAAATTTGTAAAATTATTTTATGTAATACTTATCTAAGACTATCTTATAGAATTTTGGTTGAGTTATATTTTATAATAGGTTGGTACATCTTTTGTATAGATATATCATTCAACGTTTTTCGCTTGCTTTTTACATACGTATACTCTACGTATCAATGTATTTGCATATTCTATTACTTTTTTTTCATTTTTCAGAATACAACTACTTTGTATCATTTATTTACTATTTTAACAATATATAAATAAATTCAAAGTATTTTATTTATATTAATTGAAGCTTATGATCCCGGGATATTCACGGGTTTTACACTAGTTAGTTTTTAACCGGGGAAGGAAGGGACGCCAAGATGAAACGAAGGAGTTGACAAACTAGGTTAGATGGAAATGAGTTTGGAGGTTGTGGTAGAGGAAAGAGACGAAGATGATGTGTTCTTAGTTGATGATGAAATTAACATTTAAGAGAAGAGATAATTAGGGTAAAAATTTAAAATATTAGCATTTATTAGGTACAAATTGCTTTTACTTTATCAAGGCCATCAACTTTTATATATATATAATATATATAGATAGATTGCTTTTACTTTAGCATTTATTAGCATTTATTGTTGTGTTTATTATATAATTTCGTAAATAATGTAATAGATATTCGGGGCCTTTAGGATTCATAATTAACTGTAATTATTAAGACTACGATGACCATTCGGTATGAATTGTAAGAATTCGTATTAGTAGTGATTATGAATTAAATATTAGAAACTTAACAGTCATAATTACTTATGACTTAATTGTTAAATTTCTAAGCATTCCTATTAAAAAATTTAGTTAGATATAAAGAATTTGATTATGAAGTTGTAAAATATTTTCGAATATTTTAGTATGAATTAGTCATACTAAAAATGTAAAAATAAGTAGATTATACAAGCCGTCATGGATCGGACTGGCAATACGATGCCTGCACCAGTACCCAAACGGCTCCCACGTCGTCATGATTTGGCATCCGGTGTGCGACTATTCCATGATATGCACATTTTAGACATGACAACCGATAGGATTCCTGACCGTCGTGAGCCAGAGGATGAGTACGACGAGGCACAACAGCAGCAGGAGATAGATGGTGAGCATATGGAGATAGATGGACATATATGAGATTTTAATGTCGACGTAGATTTTCCTGGTTGATATCTTTCGAGCTTCGACCCCATTGATCCCACTCCATTAGAGACGCAGATGCCTACATACATGGAGATTACCACATATGACTATTGTTTGTGCCTAAAAATACGACGAGCGTGGAACGCGTGGAAGCTACGCGTAGAAGGACATCATCGACGCGACGAGGTGAAAGGAAGATATCGTCGACGTAACGTGACGTGGCAAAGGTCTCGTTCTTCTCAAGGATTAGGTTGGCCGAGTGTATTCTATCTTATTCTATATTATTTAGATAGAAGGAAAAGATAAGATCTCGTTTCCTTAAAGATATTGTTAGGGTTAGCCTATAAATAAAGGCTAACGCCTCCTTTGTAATCATCTGAGCCGTCATTCGAGTAATACCAAGCTAAAGTTTCAACCCTAATTTTTTGTCTTGTTCTAGAGTGTTGAGATTATACCTTATTCTTTGATCTTTACCCTACAATTGCTTAGTTATCTTCTCGTAGGTAATTTCGCTACAAACAATTGGCGCCCACCGTGGGGCAAGATCAAAAAGGTATCGTCTTTCCATACGAAAAGAGCTTCTTTTTTGCAGGGAATCATGACAAGTCAGACCAACAACCCGCGCAATGGTGAAGAGACGTCCGAAGAAGAGGATCACACAACGTTTCCTCTGGCTCCGGTGAATGAAGACGCAAGAAAAGGTCTCGAAATCACCCCCAACACCCTGTTTGTAGCGAAATTACCAACGAGATGATAACTAAGCAATTGTAGGGAAGAGATCAAACTTTACAGTGCCAACACTTCATCTAGAAAACACCATTGATAAAAGAGAGAGAACTCGAGATACTTGTGTATTACTTGGGGAGAAAAGGCTGCCTTACAATGATAAGGGAGCTCTTTATTTATAAGCAAACTCTAGTTCTATCTTTAAGGAAAGAATCTTATCTTTTTCCTTATATATTTAACCTAATATAAAACATGGTAAAATATATTCTTTCTAATATCTTTTACTATTTAAATAATGAATATTAAATAAAAGACATAAATATTCTCAACCGACTTTATCTCGATCTCGACGACGCCTTTATACTCGTTATTTCTCGTACTCGTCGTCGTCTACGCGTAGCTCTTCTCGTCAACGTACTTAATCTTCACGTAGGTGACCTTGGGAACTCGTAGATAATTAAGGGAACTCGTAGTTGATCTCGTAGGTGATCGCGTAGGTGATCTCGTAGGTGATCTCGTAGAGGAGTTCATCTATCTCGTAGATGACCTCATCTATCTCGTAGATGACCTCATCTATCTCGTAGATAGCCTTATCTATCTCGTAAATGATGTCGGGGACCATGTTGATGGTTTCACGGTGATGAATGACCTTGGGAGCCTCGTTAAAACCTCTTCTTAGGAAAACCTCGTGGGAAAAACCATGAGAAGAGTAAAAAGAGTACTCCGTGCTTAACTTCGTGATGTCGACGATCATGTTACTTGCTTGGACGTCTTCTATTGGCCACCCCGTCTTCATGTACATCCCAACGCGTTGACCCTGCGAACACGTCACAACCGTAGTGGTATTTATAGGCACAAACAATACCCCTAAGGCGTTATACGGATCTTATTGCCTTGTAGATCTGGGAAACATCTTCATCTTCTTTAGTGCCTTCTCTTAACCTCAATGCGTTGCTGCTATAACTTGATGCTCAGAACTCTATTGCTTCATAATCGGCTCCTTGAACAAGCGTTCTACGCTTGAACATGTCTTTTCTTTCTAACTGGCGATAGGCGATCTGGATCTTGGGCTTCTTACGCCTTCTTTGGAGAGAATCAATGATGCGGGAGCATCTGAGCTACCATCAAGAGCATCCGAGCTATCATCAAGGACGCCTCGTCCTAAATCTAGAGATGTGTTAACCACTGGAGCAAGGGCTAAAGATCGCTATGAGCCATCATTGAAGACATTTATAGTAGCCCGAACTCGTATGGTAGTCATTCAAGCTCGTAGAGATCCGGTTCTAGTCAAGATGAGAAGTCAAGTGCTGAAGATGAAATATACTAGACTTCAAGACGAAACTCTGGGATTTGGAATCACTCAATTCCGATCTCGGACGAGAGAGAACGAGCCGTTTGAAAAAGAGTTGTCGGTGACATGTTCGCGACCGCTATCGCGGGATTTCTATGGCTATCGCCACCTGCTCGCGAAGATTTATTTGATTTGCAAAAGCCGTAGCCAATTCGCAATGCACCGCGATCGCCACCATTCCATGGCGATTGCCATGATCAGACGGCAGAAGACATTATTTCTTTTTATTTATTTGTTCCGGGATTATTTGTTTTAGGATGTTATTTGTTTCTTTTCTTTATTTGGCCACCTTATTGACTCTATATAAGGTTTGCCCTAGCTAATGTTTTAGGCCCCCAGACTTTGATATTGAATACAACGTTTATCGTTTTTTCCTCCCAAAAGAGAGTTTTTGTGAGAAGAGTGCCCCGTGTGCATTGTTGTTGAACTCGCCCTAGTTGTACTTGTGTGTGTCAATCTCCTCCATAAGGTTGGTGCTATCGGGACTCCATAGAGCATCCCCCAGGTGCCTTGACCCACCATAGTCATTGTGTTTGGTTGTAATCATCCATTGGGGTTTCTTCATCATTTGGTAAGGTTCTTGTTCTTAAGTTCAGGGGTTTTATCGTTGTTTGATTTGGTTCCAATTGGCCTATCATTCTACTTATCATTCTTTCATCTCATTCTAATTCCGCCTTTCTTCTCTGTTCGAGTTTCTGTTCGAGGTTTGGTGTATAGATCGGACAACAACGGCTTATCCCCGCATCAAATTGGTATCAGAGTTGTGTTGACAACATCCGTCTTCACAAGAACATCAAGAGACCCCCTATCTAGAAAATCACAAAAAAAAGGAGTCAGTTTTGTTTTCCTGTTTGTCAGTTTCTTTCAGAAATTGATTTTGAGTCTTCTAGTACTTTGATCTTTCTTGTTGAGTCTGTTTCAGGTTGTGTACAAGAAGCTTGGATCGATTCGTGTTTGTGGAGATCGAAAGATTGGAGTTTGGAGCACCCTTGTCCCAAAATCCATTCAATCTATCACCCCATCACAAATTCATCCATCCCTACCAAAACGTAGCCATCAAAAACCCTAGAAGAATTGCTGGAATTTCTTTCCTTGAAGCCCAAACAAGATCTTCAAAGAAGGAAATCTTATCTTTCTACAAGGAAAATCAAGTTAGTTGTTATTCTATTTAATTTTAATTTTGCTGAGATTAATATCTCATATCGAGTCTGTAATTTTCGTTTTTGCTGAGACAAAAAAATATTCAAAAAAGAAAAAAAGAAAAGTCTCAAAGTCAGCATTTAGTTTTTACGTTTTGTTGAGTCAAAGTCTAGTTTGATATTGTTTGAGTCGGAATTAAAGAAATTGGAGGAAACAAGATTGCCACGAGCCCGAACGAAGAAGGAGTATTTTAGCCCGCAGGACAAAATCCGCGACCGGGGATCTGTCACCCGCGACCGCGGATACATAACCGCGACCGCAGATCCCGATCCGCGACCGCGGATCTGCTGGTGTTTGATTGGTCTACGGATTCGAGCCCTCTGAGCCATTCCCATTCTTACCCTAGCCCTCTCGACTCCGTCTTCGATCCTTCATTGACACCAGTCGGGACAAGTTAAGGTACGCTTCCTTTGGGCCCTCTTGAGTTCATACTTGAGTCGTATTAGTCGTTTGCATTTACATTCTTGCAAACGTCTTTTGAGTCTTTGTTTCTTTCTTTCGTTGAGTCATTTTGCTTTGAGTCAGAACCTTGAAGTTGAAACCCCGTCCCTACACTAGCCATCTCCATCTCCACCATCACTCATATTAGTGCTAGGAGCTTGTTAGTTTCAATCTATTGGGTTATTGGTACATACAAGGCAATTCATCAAGAAAAGCTTGTTACAACAACAATTGAGAGAGAGTGCAGAGGAAAACATATGAGAGTAAACACTTGCGAGTTGTTTTCATTTACACTCACTTAACATTGTTCTGTGTTAGTCTTTTCTTTGATAATGGACAGGTTAGTTTCTCCCAGAAGGAGACCTCCAAGGGGATATCAACAGGAGTACATGGAGAGTGAAGATTGGCAACCATACAAAGATGTCCAAAGAAGAAGAGGACGTGAGCTAGAGCAAATTGGTCTTGCCAAGGTCAAGCTGAACATTCCAAGATTTGAAGGTTGGGACATGGATGAGTATATGGAATGGGAAGCCAAGGTTGAGCAGATTTGGAGTTGTCATAACTTCATGGAATTCCAAAAGGTAAGATTTGTTGTTCGTGAATTTACCGACAATGCACTGAAATGGTGGAATAATCTTGAGGAAGAAAGGAGAAGAGCACTTGATCCAGCTGTGAACACTTGGAGGCAAATGAAGACCTTAATGAGAGCTCGCTTTGTGCCTCCATATTTCGCGCGTAAGCTCAGGCAAAGGTTGGAAAATTTGAGGCAAGGAACCATGTCAGCAGAGGAAACATACAATGCAATGAAGGCTGCTATGGCTCGAGCTAATGTGCATGAAAATGAGGAGACTACTATGAATAGGTATCTTCATATACTAAACTCTTATTTAGCTAACAAAGTATATTTGTATAGCTACTCCTCCATGGAAGAATTGTTGCACTTGGCCATCAAGATTGAGAGGAGAACAAAGGCCGAGAAGCAAAAAGAAATAGAGAAGGCTACAGAAGAATGGCAAGCGCGAGTGGAAGCGCGAGTGCAAGCGGTAGTGAAAAACAGCTTTGCTAAGTTAGAAGCCGAGCTTGAGCGTTGGAGTTGTCAAGTCAAAGAGGCTGCCAAGAAGAAGGAAAAGGATAAGAAGCCAGAAAGGAATATAAGGCTTGCCTCTCCATCACAAGAAGTTAACCCAAGGAGCACTTCTAATCTTTCTACTAAAATTGAAGATGTTTTGTGCTTAAACTGTCAAAGTAGAAATCATATGATTAATGACTTCCCTGATATGCTTAAACAACTAGAACAAATTGAGATTGAATATGAAAAATGTGATAGGATTGATGATGTTGTTTGTGTTGATGATCTTAAAACTGAGTTAGATAATGACATTGAAATTGATTATGAGCTTGTTGATTCATTGGTTGATAGGAAGGATTTGGATGTACAAACTGCTCATTGTGTTGAAATTCTAGGAGAAACTCATTGTCTAGATAAAGTTGAAGATTGTAACATGATTATTGATGAAGGTAGTTGTGGTAGTATTGCTAGCATGGGATTGAACACTAAATTGCAAATTGCTTCATTATGCTACCCTAGTCCTTTAAAACTGCATTGGATTAATGATTGTGTTGATTGGAATTTGAACAAGCATGCTAAGGAAGCCATGACATTAGAACATTATGATGATACTATTTCATGTGAAGTTGTGCCTATGCAAGTTTGTCAAGTTTTATTAGATTATCCATGGCAGTATGATAAAAGAGTTGCCCATGATGGTTTTGTTAATCGTCATTGCTTACCCTCCTATGCTAGAATTGTTGTTCTTCCACCTATTATTCTTTCACAGGTCGCTGACGAGTATGACAAGAGGAAGGACAAGGATAAAAGAGTTGAAAGAATGAAGGAAGGCAAGGATTCCCCACAACATCGAATTTGTTCCTCAAGGTGGAGCTATGCACTCAAGGCATTCAAGAGGAGGTTGTGCATCAAAGAGGATGACGCCTATGAAGATCGTTCAATCATTCATATCAAATATGGTAGTCATTCAAGCTCGTAGATATCCGGTTCGAGTCAAGATGAGAAGTCAAGTGCTGAAGATGAAATATACTAGACTTCAAGACGAAACTCTGGGATTAGGAATCACTCAATTCTGACCTCGGACGAGAGAGAACGAGCCGTTTGAAAAAGAGTTGTCGGTGACACGTTCACGACCGCTATCGCGGGATTTCTATGGTGATCGCCACCTGCTCGCGAAGATTTATTTAATTTGCAAAATCCGTAGCCAATTCGCAATGCACCGCGATCGCCACCATTCCATGGCGATTGCCATGATCAGACGACAGAAGACATTATTTCTTTTTATTTATTTGTTCCGGGATTATTTGTTTTAGGATGTTATTTGTTTCTTTTCTTTATTTGGCCACCTTATTGACTCTATATAAGGTTTGCCCTAGCTACTGTTTTAGGCCCCCAGACTTTGATATTGAATACAACGTTTATCGTTTTTTCCTCCCAAAAGAGAGCTTTTGTGAGTAGAGTGCCCCGTGTGCATTGTTGTTGAACTCGCCCTAGTTGTACTTCTGTGTGTCAATCTCCTCCATAAGGTTGGTGCTATCGGGACTCCATAGAGCATCCTCCAGGTGTCTTGACCCACCATAGTCATTGTGTTTGGTTGTAATCATCCGTTGGGGTTTCTTCATCATTCGGTAAGGTTTTTGTTCTTAAGTTCAGGGGTTTTATCGTTGTTTGATTTGGTTCCAATTGGCATATCATTCGACTTATCCTTCTTTCATCTCATTCTAATTCCGCCTTTCTTCTCTGTTCGAGTTTCTGTTCGAGGTTTGGTGTCTAGATCGGACAACAGCGGCTTATCCCCGCATCAATCAACTTCGTGCTTCATCGACTCTGAAATGTCGCGGGCCGAATCTGAAATCATGGCTAATGAGGACTTCGTAAGTGAAGTCGTTGCTTCACCATAATCCTCAACTTGGTTACTTGGATCATTCTGTCTTCAAGCAAAATTTTAGATAACGATTTACTTCTTTCTTGTAACATATCTCCTTATTGGACCTTTGCCGCATGTTTGGATTCTCAATATGGTACTTCGAGCATCTTCTGCTCCTTTTTCTAAGGATATCACTTTTGGAGGAAACTACTACTTCGTCACGGATGAGAGAAACAATCGACTCTTTAAACTTCTTTCTTTCTTTGCTACTGCATACTCAGATCTTTTTCTCTTTCGCTTGTTCTCAACCAATTGATGCTTTTACTCAGGGAAGTTTTGGGGACACTTCGTCACTCGTTCTTAGACTTTGTGGAGACTCTACTCATCACCCCTAGCTTGGGTGACGTGGAACTTTCCGGGTTTCTTGACTCCTCTCCTTACGCATTTTCTTAGCGTGGAGGTACTCTTTTGGAGGTCACGATGGGTGATGGCGACGCGTTCTATCTCTTTGCGTTTTCATATTTTCTTTCTTCTCTGGTATATGCTTTGAGTTCTGGCGTCTCTTCTTATGATGCAACTTCTTAACTTCCGTGTCTACTTTGACATACTTTTTTCATAGTGTACTCTTTTTTTCTCTTTGGTGATTCTACGCATTCTCACTTTCAACGCGTCTCTTATAATTACGTCACCCCTTGAGGATGGGTGTTGGCCTCTATTGCCTGGAGTCTTACTAGAACTTGGAGAGAGAGATAGACTTGCTCGACGTGAAGCTTGTAGACTAGCAGTGGAGATACGTGAAGAAGAATAACTAAGTAGAAGAAGGTCTTGAGCAACGTACCCGAGGTGAATAGATTGTGCTTGGCAGTTTAGTAAGGTGGAGTCATTCTTGCTCTAATGACTCAAGTATGTCGTGAAATGTCTTGTTAAATATCGAGGATGTCTTGGATTGTGGAGATCACTTAGAGGACCCATCGCTTATATGGCGTAGAGATTAGACCCTTGAGGTTTAGATTGCAGACGAAGTCGTACGTGTACTTTCTTGCTCTGATGGCGATTATATCATAGGTCTGACCCCTGGTGGCGTTTTAATGGCGGAACAACTTGATCTTCATGCAATGCTCTTAGATTGCTTTGAGACTTAAGGATGTGTAACGAGAATGTTCTGGAGAACGCGTCGGGAGACGTCTTTGGAGAACACGTTGCACATCTGGGAACGCGTTGGCTATGACACCTTGTGTCAACTACACTGAATTTTACCTAATGCTTTTGGGAGCACTTCTTCTTTTGAATGTTTTTCTTAGATTTGTTCGGCGATTACTTCGACCTCGTCGTTCTTTCAGTTGTACTAATGCTTCTCGTGACTAGATCATGCTTGCTTCTCTCAGGAGAATTCTTTGAGATGCTTTTATTTTCTTAGGGAGATGAAATTTTATTATATTCGTTGCGATGCTTTTGATCGTGTTCTTCCTCTTTTGGGCGTTTTAGGCGTTCTCTACACGTAGAATTTGGGTGATCTTGGTCAACTCGTGATTGCCGTTCTCGTTCATATTCTAGCTCTTGGATATTTTCTGATTTCTTGCTTTCGATCGAGATTCCTTTGTCTCGTCTTTCTTTGTTGCAAACTCTTCCTTTTATCTTGCGTGACGTTTTCGACTTCACATGATCTTCTTTGGCGATAGTGTATTCGTCTATGGGTTGAACGAGTAACTTTTCTCTTTGGACCGTCTTGACAATACTTCTATCTTTCTTGTTTCCTTGAGTGGTTCTACCCCTTTTGGTAGGTTTGACTTAGGCTCCCCGTAGACTAGGTTAGAGCTACCAAAGACCCTTGGGCTTGCTTTACTTGTTATATCTTGCACTTTGTTTCTTGCGTCGTGCGCGTTATTCTTCGCGTCAGAGACGTCTTGGGAGCTTGCTCTTTCTTTGCTTTTGATGTTTTATGTGCTATGCTTTGGTACGCGTATCGTGCTCTGCGTACGTGTAGAAGTTTTTCTTTTTGTCTTTAACTTCTGTGACCCCTTACGCGTAGCTCGTTTGTGAGTGCGTAGGTTTGGTCCTTGGCTTTCGCTTTTGCTACTTTATCTTTAGGGTGTGCTTTTCTACCCCTGATATGACACTTTGTTCGTAGTGAACGCGTTAAAGAGTTTTACTTACTTGATAGGGTGGTACAGTCATTGCGACTGCTTTTGTTATTTTGCCGGCTTACATGAAGGTTGGGTCCAACATTTCCTCCGAACCCTGAAGCGAGTGACGGACATAGGTCAGCGTGTGATTTTATCAGCTTGTGACATTACCCCTTACTTTTAAGGTGGGTCCGTTTCCTCACGCTAGCGTTAGGTCGACGTCAAACTCTTTTAATCGACAGGCCTATTCATCGTGTAGCGTCCGATTTCTCAATTGTTAGGACTTACGATGCCGGTGGACGCATCCCTTCCGGTTTGGCGTTTTGCCCGTGGATTCATGACTCTCAGAGGGGCTGGAAGGCGTGAAGACGCGTTCCTGGAGAATGACTGTGTCAAATAGGTTCGACCTTGTTTGCTCAGAGGTTCCGGCCGGCTTCGTGAGGTACCGGGCTTCATTCCCCATGACCATTGCCACACGTCGCTAACAATCATGGGAAGCGTCGACTCGGGGTCGGCGGTTCGGCTAATATTGCCTACGCGTAGATGAAGCCTCGAACGCGCAGACTAACGAAATTTGCCCCCGGCGCGGATTTTCACCGCGGCCTTCTTGCTTCTTATTTGGTACACCGTACTCAAGAGGCACGTTCTCTTAATAGACACAGAGCAAGTCATGGAAATGAAACAACTCAGCATGCTTAACACGTTGGAGAGAGAATATGCTTATGCACTTAAATAATAATGATGACTCGACATGACGACATTCTAAAGCAACCCCTAGTCGACGCAACTCCTTGTCGCCTCGACGCTATGATGATGACATGATTATGCAGAAACTAAACTTACTTAGACATGCGTAACTTGGTAAATATGCACTTCAATTGGCTAACAATCAATGGCTTGGGGTGAGTGACGTTCTATGAACACATCACTCTTATTCCCTCGGTGGTGACGGGTTTATACGGGCTTTTCTAGGATGCGTCGAGTATCCCAACGCTCTTATCCTCATGAATTCTTTTGGTTTTGGGAGATTCTTTTTTTTTTAAGACTCATTGCCTTTCTTGGAATACTTTTTCTTTTAGCGTTTCGATTGTAACTTCTTGTGTTGCTCTTTTTAGAGAATTGCTTTTTCTTTGTGAACTTGAGGAGGATTACTTCGATCTTACACTCTCTTTGGCGTGGTCTTTAGCTAGCGTCTTGAGACACGATCTTTCTTTTTCTTTCAACTTGATGAGAAATCTCTTTCTTTTCCTCGAATTTAAGATATGAAGGTTCAGGTTCTATAGAGAACTTACTTGGCTTTGCTGCACTTTTTACTTCTTTAGGGACCTCTTAGTGTCATGTCCGAGTTTGAGACTTTCTTGATCCGTCGCATTCTTGTATTCCACTTAGTTCATACTTTGAACGATAGCTTGGAGATCACATAATGAGGGAGTTCTTCATGTCTAGAGACGCTGGAGAGGATGTCGTCCAGGACGTTGTGTTCATCGGACGCGTTTGTGAGAAGGCGTCGCGTTGAGGGACGAGGTTGATAACTTGCTGACGTAGCGGCTGATTGGCTTCTATTGACTTTTCATCTCTGGCGTGATGCTTTGCTCTTTATCTTGCAAACTTTGAGAGCTTCCGTCGCCTTGTTTCTTAATGATGACTTGGGTATCCTATCCCCCGTTGTGATGATTTTAGGATGGTGTTCAAAGTGAGATTATCACATAGTAATCCTATTCAAAGTCGTCATCTTGCCTGACGCCGTCATTTTTTGTTGTACTCTTATTTAGCTTGAACAATAGCAATTCTGAAAAGCCTATCTCATCAAGTGTGATTTAGATCATAAAGACTATAAGGAGAAAGCTTAACGAAAGACTTAGGAGGTTATCTCATACTTGACATGCAATTCTTTTACTTTTCAGTTTATGAGCGTATATGAAGGTAACATGCATCTTATGCTAATTGAATCTTATTTATCATGCACGTTCAAGTGAGATATGATCATGAAAACTTGGTACTTGAATAAAGATATAGAATAAGGGAGTAGAGAACTTAGCTTATGAGTTGTGATTAGATCGAGATGCATCATCTATCTTTAGCCTTTGTAATTGGCTTCTTGGATGTCGTGTTCCTTAGACATTGTCATGGTCGTACCAAACTTGTGGAGATATTACCCCTTGTCATAGAGATGCAAATAAAGAAACGCAGTGTTTCTTGCCTTTGGAGAGGTTCGAGTTTGTCTGACGTTGTCTTTGACGTCTCAAGAACGTGTTGTTCACGACGTCTTAGCGCCTTGATCGTCTTCTTGGAGGGTCTTACATGATCTTTTTAATCCTTATCTGATTTCCTTGATTTCTTGAAAACTTTCGATAGTCCGCTCGGCGATTACGAGCGAGATACGGCGTCGTTATCATCATATGCAAGCAAAAACAACACGACGTGCTTAAGTAGATGTATATCATGCTTAATCAAGGTACAAACTTTATGAACTTCTACTCAATCGTAATGGAGATCTGATCTTTTTAGATTCTCATGCTATAATTTTGAATCTTAAATACGATTAGGAAAGATTTAATCATAGATGGAGTCTAACATGCTTTTTTATGGTGAATATGCAAATCTGGATATGGAAATCTCATGATAATGAACTTAAGAACTTTCCTTAACATGATTTATATGCAAACTAATCTGATTTGACATGGATATAATCAAGTTGAACCTTTTAGAACTCAAACGAAGAAGATTATGGATAAATATTACCGTTTTGGTGAAAGAGAAATCTTCCTTGTAGAACAAGCAACTTTCTGGATTCTGCAGTCATCTTGTTTATTTCGGCATGATCTATAGAAAATCCGGAATTGTATGATTCCAACGCCATTCGACCGATATTGAAGTCTATGTTAATCCCTAAAAATTTCATTGAATTTGGACATCGGACGGGAGAGATACGAGATCTTTAAAATTGTGTCGCAGACATCTACGTGAACCGGGAATGATTTCGGATTTTGATCTTCTTCTTTGATCTTTGAAGGCTTGTAGGTTTTGGCTTTTTTTTGAAGAATAGATGGTTTCTTTTGATGAAAAGAAGGCACTTTTTTGATCATGCCCCACGGTGGGCGCCATTGTTTGTAGCGAAATTACCAACGAGATGATAACTAAGCAATTATAGGGCAAATATCAAACTTTACGGTGCCAACACTTCATCTAGAAAACACCATTGATAAAAGAGAGGGAACTTGAGATACTTGTGTATTACTTGGGGAAAAAGGCTGCCTTACAATGATAAGGGAGCCCTTTATTTATAGGCAAACCATAGTTCTATCTTTAAGGAAATAATCTTATATTTTTCCTTATATCTTTAACCTAATATAAAACATGGTAAAAAATATTCTTTCTAATATCTTTTACTATTTACATAATGAATAATAAATAAAAGACATAAATATTCTCAACCGACTTTATCTCGATCTCGACGACGCCTTTATACTCGTTATTTCTCGTACTCGTCATCGTCTACGCGTAGCTCTTCTCGTCGACGTACTTAATCTTCACGTAGGGGACCTTGGGAACTCGTAGATAATCAAGGGAACTCGTAGTTGATCTCGTAGGTGATCTTGTAGGTGATCTCGTAGAGGAGTTCATCTATCTCATAGATGACCTCATCTATCTCGTAGATAGCCTTATCTATCTCGTAAATGATGTCGGGGACCATGTTGATGGTGTCACGGTGATGAATGACCTTGAGAGCCTCGCTAAAACCTCTTCTTAGGAAAACCTCGTGGGAAAAACCATGAGAAGAGTAAAAAGAGTACTCCATGCTTAACTTCGTGATGTCGACGATCATGTTACTTGCTTGGACGTCTTCTACATCTTCATGCACATCCCAACGCGTTGACCCTACGAACACGTCGCAACCGTAGTGGTATTTATAGGCACAAACAAAAACCATGACCAGCCCGACGAACAGTCCGCGTAACAACGAGAAGAGATCCGAGGAAGAAGATCCCGCAACGATTTCTCTCGTTCCAGTCGACAAGGAAACAGAGAAAGCTCTCGAGAAGACTCCCAGTACTCCAAAGAACAATGCTCCCAGAGAAAAAAGGGTGGACGACGAAGTAACCGATGTAGCTGCCGTCCGAGAAGATAGCCAAGAAGTTCACCGTCGATGATCTCCCCGTCTACGATGGATCCGACGACCCAGAAGAGCATATCCTACTCTACAAAGCCAAGCTCTGCACGAGTCCAATCGAGCCGGATCTAAGAGAGGCAATGATGGGCAAATTCTTTAGTTCAACGTTGAAGGGTCCGGCCTTGACATGGTTTATTCACCTACCCAAAGGAAGTATCTCGTCCTACGCCAAACTCTCCAACATATTCCGCCTAAAATTTGCCACCAGTAAGATGTTTGCAAAGCAGCCTTCAAACATCCATAACATGCGCATGAACAAAGGCGAAACCATAAGAGCCTTCATGAAGCGTTTCAATGACGAGAATATTACGATCCCAGACTGTAGCGAATCTACTATTGCCGACGCGTTCAGGCGTGCTCTCCCCCGAGATAGTGACCTATACAAAGAATTGACAAAGACTCGTCCTGATTCGTTCGTCGCGACAAGGGAAAGGGCTATGGAAGCTATGCATCTAGAAGAAGATCTCCTAAGACACGCAGAGGAAAATCCTCGATCTCCGCGTAGACGATCTCTGCCGTGTAAGAACTCCCCCCAGCGTCGACATAACGACCGCCATCAGGAACGAGGAGAACGTCACGATAGGAGGAACAAACCATTCCAAAGAGAGCCACCCATGGTGCACAGCGTGAGCGAAGTCGATAGCGTTTACATGGTCGATAGAGATATCTCCATGAAGACTGACGCGTTACGAATTATGAGCGCCATGGAGGGATTGCATGACGCACAATGGCCCAAAAAGCCAAATCCAGGGAGAAGGCCCGAAACGGGGAAGGGGTATTGCGAATTCCATAACGACACAGGCCACACCACGGATGGTTGCTACACCCTGAGGAAAGAGGTATTGAGACTGTTGAAAAGGGGAGATTTAAGAGATTTGCTCTCCATAGAAGGAAAGAACGCGTTCGAAGGGGTGAAGAAAGAAAGGAAGTCTCCTAGCCCTCCCCCACCTCCGTCAAGTCATACCAGAACAATACATACCATCCTCGGAGGCTCCCCCACAAGCGGCTACACTGTATCCGCCGCTAGAAGAGGTATCAAGATCTTACGCGATGAGAGCAATATGACGCGAGTTTATCAAATCCTCCCTACTAGGAGGAACTATCCGGTCACGTTCGAAGAACCAAATGAGATCGTGGAGCATCATGACGGGCTAGTTATCTCCCTCACCGTCAGCAATTGCTTGGTCAAGAGAGTCCTCATCGACAATGGAAGTTCCGCCAATATAATCACTTCATCCGCTATGAAGGAACTCGAACTCTCTAATGACGATGTAGTTAGGAAATACGTCCCCTTGGTAGGATTCAGTGGAGAAGTGGCGAATATGCTGGGAGAAATTACGTTAGCAACCTTGGCCAGGGGCATCAACATACAAGCAAAGTTCGCAGTTATGGAGATCGAATCGCCTTACAATATCATCCTAGGAAGGCCTTGGCTGCCCGACATGAAGGCGGTACCTGTTTGTGCCTAAAAATACAATGTGTAAGGAACGCGTGGTAAGCTACGCGTAGGATGATCACGTCGATGCGACGAGAGGCGATAAAGATGTCGTCAACGTGACGAGACGTGGCAAAGATCTCCTCTACCTTAAAGATAGAGTTGGCCGAGTATATGTTATCTTATTTCCTTGTATATTGTTGTAATTGGTAAAAGATACGATAAATAATATCTTTTTACCTTATTGTTATATCGTTATTAGATAAAAGGAAGAGATCAGATCTCGTTTCCTAAAAGATATCATTAGGGTTAGCCTATACAAGGAGGCTAACGCCTGCTTTGTAATCATTTTGCCACCATACGAGTAATACTAAGTTCAATGTTCAAACCCTAAATTCCTATATCGTCCTATATCGTTCTTGAGTGTTGAGATTATACCATATTCTTTGATCTTTGCCCTACAATTGCTTAGTTACCATCTCATTGGTAATTTTGCTACAAACAATTGGCGCCCACCGTGCGGCTTGATAAAAAAGGTATCGTCTCTCCATACGAAAAGAGCTTCTTTTTTGCAGGAAACCATGACGAGTCCGACCAACAGCCCGCGTGACGACGAAAAGAGGTCTGGGGAAGAAGACCCTGTGACGATTCCCCTTGTTCCAGCGGGCGAAGACGCAGAAAAAGATCTCGAGAATACTCCCAATACTCCAAAAAAGCAACGCTCCCATATTAAGAAGAACAGGGAACGAACGGCGAGGTAACTGGTGTGGCCGCCGTCAGAGTTCAATTCGACACCCTCCAAAATGCATGGACAGAGACCAAAAACGCCAACGAGGAAAACACGTTAGGACTCACCAAAGAGAACGAGCGACTGTGTTCCGTGATAAAGGAAATTAAGGCAGAAGCGGCGAGACCGCACACCTATGTTTGTAGTCAAAGCGTTGTTCAACGCCTAGACATGGACGGCGTCGCTGAGGAAGAAGAGATCTACGAGTCCCATGAACATCAAAGCATCGTCCCGTCGAGAGAGACGATTCCAAGAAAGAAAGCTGAAGAAGCCATGACACCGAGCGCTATCGCAACATTCGTAGCACAACAAGTCGGCGCCTTGAGGAAGGAGATGATGCTGATGCCCGGAGCACCTAAGTCCATCGTCCCTGAGCATGAGTTCGGGAATCAAGAGAGTCCCGTTGTCGCCTCCATCGCCGCCCAGAAGATAGCCAAGAAATTCACCGTTGCGGATCTCCCCGTCTACGGCGGATCGGACGACCCAGAAGAGCATATCCTACTCTACAAAGCCAAGCTCTCCACGAGTCCGATCGAACCAGAACCGAGGGAAGCAATGATGTGCAAATTCTTTAGCTCGACGTTGAAAGGTCCAGCCTTGCCGTGGTTTATCCAGTTGCCCAGGGGAAGTATCTCATCTTATGCCGAACTATCCAACATATTCCGCCTACAATTCGCCAGCAGTATAATGTTCGCAAAGCAACCTTCAGACCTGCATAACATGCGCATGAAAAAGGGAAAACCATAAGAGCCTTCTTGAAGCGTTTCAACGACGAGAAGATCACGACCTGGCTATTTCATTTCTTCTTCTTTGTAGGACGACCTGGCCGTTTTGCTCCTGTACCGCTTCATTTCTTCTTTCCTTTTGATTTCTTCTTTGCCTCCTCCTTCTCATACTACTCCATATCTTCTTGTTCTATGTCATCCTCGTTGTCAATTTCACTATCATCCTCCTCTTTATCCTTGTTCTTTGCACCCTTTGGTCTGCCTTTTCTTTTCACATTTGTCGGTTCTTTCAAAGTAGTTAGTTCAAGATGCTCCAAGTCCTGATACAACTCACCTAGATGTGCTTTTCTTCAGGGTTTCAAGTTCCAAATTGGTGAACATTTCATGGAGTCGCAACTCTATAATGTTCATTCGGACCTTCAGATTTGGGTTGTCTTCTGTTTCAGGAGGGTCGTCCCAATACAAATCCCTCCAGAACAGGTGAATGTCATCCTCAATCAGGGGTGTGTTTGCAATGATGGCATGTGCAATTTGATGGACGCACGAAAACCCAAGACAGTTCCTCACCCAATGGTCGGTGCATTCTTGAGGATAATCCCCCGACAGTAAGATCTCATAAGATGCCAATAAATGATCAAAACACCTGTCTGGCACTTTGTAGAATAGTCGGGAAAAAATAGCCCTTCCAAGCAGATGCATGTCTGGATCATCAAAATCAGTTGGTCGTTTGGAGAGGGACATGTTCATGCTCGCCCTAATTGAATCAATCTGAAGGAGGACTGAATGATGGATCCGTACGATCACTCTGTTAAAGCCCCCTCTTCTAGAACCAATAATATCTTTCAAAACCTTGTGCATCCCTTCAACTCTAAACAAACAGTTAAGTTGGTAAGTTAAGAAAGTAAGTCGTTATGATATAATCGTGTCTTAACTAAAAAATATCAATATTTACCTGTTTGAAGTCCTCGTAAAGAAATGAAGTTTATGATCTGTCCAAGCCCTCACTACGCTTGTCTTGTGAGGATTAAGCCATGTTTTTTCGACGTATCCAACAAGGCCGCTCTTCCAAGATGTCCTCAAATTTTCGAGCCTCTGTTCATACCTCTCTTCAGTAGTTGTGCAAAATAGTCCCCAACATTGTCCTGCAAAGGCTTCCACTTTTATTTGTCTCTTTAGGATGGTCGAAGCATGTGCCTCAATGTTGTGTTTGATATGCACCCAACACAACAGATGTTGAACTTCACTTCCGAAAACAGTCTTGATCCCTTTTATCAGCGCGTCTTCACAATCTGTCATTATAGCTGTTGACATCACTCCCAAATCTATGAATAATGACTTCAATTGAATCATTATCCATGTGTAATGATAAATCCTTTCCGCTTTAGTGAATGCATACGCAATGTTGAACATCTTGTGTGTACTGGAATCCAACAATCTATACGAGCAACATTTCATATCTATTGAAACATTAATATATATCACTACATAATATAGTATAGTTTATCCGAACTATATATCGACCTATTTTGTAGAAACTTACTTGTTTGTCTTATACGTCGCATCGATAATTCCCACGTACGGGTACTTCTTCAACAAACGCAACGAATCTTGGTTAGCAAAGAATAAGATTGCAACCTCGCCCGTTGTCGTGTCTCTATGTGGATGAACTACGTAGTCGTGGTCACGCAAAAATTTAAGGAACCACTGTGTCACGTTTAGCTCTCCGCGATCTTCGTAATTCACCTTCTGCAAAAAGTTGCAACTTGTCTCCTTGAAGTAACATTACCAGGGGTACTTTTCCCTCAATTTGGAGATAATTTGTTTTGGCGTCTTGCGCCCAGTTCCATCTCCCCACCGCCTAGCACAAAGCTCTTGCTCCTCCGTCATTCAACCCATGAATGCATTCCCATGAAAACTAGCAAGTAGCACATTTTTCTCCTGCAACCCCGGGAATGTTTTTCATTCGCACTGCCAGTAGCTCAAATCTACACTCCCACTTCTTCGACTTTGACTTTCTAAGCTTAGGAGCAGGCAACTCTGGATTCTCTTTGTTCACCTTTGGCCTCCCAGATCTTGGTTTTCCAAACTTATCGCACACAATACTTATATGGTACGTACTTGAATTACGCGTTACCAAAGCTATCACTAACTCCTTTGCTCTATCTCTCGCCCATTCGTACAATTCTTCCCTAGTATCCCACATTTATGCGGTTTTAAAATAATCCAAATAATCTTCCCCCTATACGTAATTATAGAGCGAAAAAAGCAACAATTACACTACTACCAAAATAACAAGGCAAAATACGAATCATTACTTGAAACTAATTACGCTAGCATATGAAACTAATTAGGCTATCATATGAAACTAATTAGGCTAGCATATGAAACTAATTACGCTACCATATGAAACTAATTTGAAACTAATTACGCTACCATATGAAACTAATTTGAAACTAATTACGCTACCATATGAAACTAATTATAACATATTATACTAACCACAAATTCACCACTCGGATCCCAGTCGCCGAACTCTTCGTCATCTAAGAAACCATCCAACTATTCGTCGTCGTTCGGGTCGTCTTCCTCTTCTTGTGATCCACTATCCCAATCGTGTTCTTCATCACTATCTTCACAACTTTGATTAATAACCGCTAACTTACGAGAGTTTTGATTACGATGAGACATTTTGAATGAATTTGTTGGAAACAAAGAGGTTTTGAATGAATTTGTTGGAAACAAAGAGATTATGACTTTATATAGGCACATTTATGACCGTTGTGGTTCAAATGGATGGATCCGAAACTGTAAAGACCCGTGCACAGAAACGAGGCGCACACACCCAAACCCTGAAGCCTCTGTGCGCGGAACCTCAGCGCACATGGTTACATGTAACAACTACTTTTTTCGAATAACACAACCTTGTGCGCTTACCTACTGCGCACCAAGTAAGCAAATTTCAAAAACATCAACGGCTACTTCTTTAATCTATGCGCAGAAGCTAGGCGTACATATGTTGAACCAGTGCGCAGTCGTTCAGCGCACCAGTTGTAACATATTCTGAAAATTTACGAAAAGTACCCGAAATACCCCTATGCGCAGAACATATGCACACAGATTTGTGCGCATAAGAAGCGCGCACATAATCGTGTGTATTTAGGCCTCGATTCACGTGCATATAGCCATTTCCAAAATCAAATACGGATAGCAAATTAAAGAAGTAACAACGTAAAGGACAAAGCAACTTATCACAAAGAAAGGAGGAGGAAAGGCGACCTATCATCTATCTATCTATATCTATATAATAATTCATCACTTTGAAGAAGTAATGGTAAATCGGGCTTCGTAATTAAACAACGGGCATCCGTTAATGTTAATGGCGGGCCAACGGGCTTGACGAACTTGATTTGCATTAGATTTTAGGGTCTTTTCACTTGCAGTTTCCCATTCACCGTCTCCTCTCATCAATCCATCCATCTCTTCTTCCTCTACCGTAGCCCCAACTCTCTCTTCGTCTCTACCGTAGCCCCAGCCTCTCATCAATCCATTCGTCTCTTTGTCTCTTCTACTTCCCAACGCTCTATCGTGATGTGTAGCGCGACACGTGACGACGACACCAAAAAGTAGTCTTTCACGTCGCTAGCGGAGGCGTCAACGACGGCGGTGGTTGCCGGTGGTGGAGGCGACAACGATGGTGGTGGTTGGATGTGAAGAAGGCGACTGTCTTGCTGCATTTAGGTATGTTTTGGCTCTAATTCCAAATTCCAATATATGGCTAAATTCCAAATATTAGGTTTGAATGACAATTTAGTCATGGGAATTTTACCCTAATCATGGTTTGGATCTGAATTCCTCTTTCACGATTCTTCGGTCCCTAGATGAATTTGAGGAAGTTGCTCTTTAATGACTAAGTTGAGGTATGCGCACTGTTAAAGAATGTCATTCGTCTAATTTTGTAGCTCCCGTTCGTTTCGTTGATCCTCGCAGGAGTCGCAGACGTCTCCTCCATCGTGACTGTGAGATTTGTGATTAGGTCTATGCATAGAGATCGGGCATCCCGTTATGTCGTTGGTATTTGCTTCTGATTGTCGAAGAAGTTAGCCGACAATTGTGCCTCTGACAAGGAGGTTGAGCCACGTCGGCGGCAAGCCGGTGTGAGATGGTGTTAATTGCGCAGAATATTCAACACGCCGCTACGAAGCCATCTTTCATCGACGTTTATTGTTGTCAATCAAGGTACATGATCAATTAATTATTCAAGTAATTTTGTAAGAGGAAGTGTTACTAATTTTCATTGTTAGTACTGATTTGTCGTTTGGTACCGATGGGTGATCCGGAGAAGAATGCAAATTAAGGGTGAACTGAAGGAGGCTATTGGGAAATAGAAAGAATAGATGGAGGAGAAGGAAGTCACACAGGAGGTACCAGCAGGCAGCAAATCAATCACAAGGACGATCCGAATTGCAAATCCCTCCAACTACAATCTTCTTCGGGTTTGGATTTGATAGTTTGGTGGAGCTCAAATTCTGCTAGGGAAACAATGACAACCTTTATTGACCTCGAAGATTCTCCCGTTATTCATAAGCAAGACATCCAGTAACGTAGGCACTTTTGGTGAGTAATGTGTTATTCAGTTTTTCATTTTCCTGGTTGGATTGGATGTTTTCTTTATTGCATAGATTGATGAAATAAGTCTGCATGTTTTGTTCTTATTTATGTGTATATTCATGTATATAATGTATATTCATATCATAACCTTTATCATACATCCTGCTCAGACATCCACATTAAACCAAAGGAATAGGTTGTCCTGATTAGTTTAACAATGTCATTGTTTTCTATCTGGTCAATATACACATATTATTACCTAATTTATCTCATAAGTTTCATTATGTTTTATTTTGTTTGCATGTAGTGAAATGCTTCCTTTCTAGAATATTTGAATAATGTTTCTTCCTGTGAGAATTTTCGCTGAACTTGAACATAATTAAGCTAATGTATTTATGAGTTGAAAAAAGCCCTTTGGAGGACTCTGCATTGTGGAGAACAAATGAAAAAGTTTTTGATATCTGGATTTGCCACGTTGTTTACTCCCTTATTCCTTATTGTGAAGATGTCATTATGAGGTAAATTTCATAAACTCATAGCTTGGTATCCATGTGAATTTGCATAGTTATTCAATTTGTGTTGTTTATACTTGCATTAATTATTCATAGTGTTCTGTATCTCATACTGTTGTATAGAGAAAGTAGGAAACTTGGGAGGATACAGTGTTTGTGTAATTAGCCTTCAAATGAGAGCATTTTCTATGCATCCCACATTACACGCCTATATAATAATTGGGTAGGAGAATTTACAAGTGAAATCACTATAGTTTTGGTGTTTCTACTTGCATTAATATAATGTATTTGGTTTTACAAGTACGGTAGTGTGTTAAATATGTAGTGAATGTATTGTATGAATAAAAACTCTGAGTTTTTTTAATAAAATGAATAACAATAATAATAGTAATGCTTTAGGAACTAACCTGGACAATGACTTTTGCTGATTATAAATTTCTCAAGTTTTGAAATGAATTATGTTGTGGGAGAGGTTTGGGAATTGGTAGCTACATAAATGAACCCTTAATTATTATTTTGATATGGGTTACACCTTATTAGAAGATTTCTTGGTTTTTCGTAACTTATAATTGTGCAATTGAAGGTGAGGGCATGTAGATTAGAGATTCTGATGCTAAGCTGATAATTATAATTTATAATCATAAATGCCTCTATATAGGCTAAATATAGTTTGTATGCTTCATCTGAAAAGTGTGTTCATGTTAGGCTTTGTTTGAACTTGATGAACGAGGGACTTTTAACTCTAATAATGAAACATGATAACTAAGATTAGTCACTTTTTATGTCGTTGCATTACTGCGTAGGCAAGCCTGAGATTTAATCTAGGTGCTATATTGACCTCTACCTCTTACAGGGAAGCTCTTAACTGTTTAGTTGTGTGATTGATCGTTCTGCATTTTAGACCTTCATTCGTAAAGTAAAGACAAGTCCTTGATTGTGTTACTTATAAATTTTAGCTTTATATGCTTGCTTTTTGGGGACGTTTTGATTGGAATACTTTGTTTGTAGTAGATGAAATTATGTGTAGTAGGGTATTTTATTTGTAATTTGACTTCTAGGTTTTTATCGTGAAGGCAGATAAATGACCTTGAGAGTGCAAAGAAAGCAGGAAACCTCTTTAGTTATCCATTAATGATCAAAAGCAAAAGGCTTGCGTATGATGGACGTGGAAATGCTGCAGCTAGAACTGAAGAAGAGCTTCCATTAGCAGTGACAAGTGAAGTCTTTTTTTTATTTGTTAATGTTATAATCATCATAATGCATACATGACATTAAGTTCCTATCATCTTATTTGGACTTTATTCATAACCATTCAGCTCTTGGAGGATATGAGCGAGATTTGTATGCTGAGAAATGGGCACCATTTGTAAAGGATAGAACCTTTTGATCTTTAAAATGCTATTATATACTTTTTGTTTAATGGGTAATGACTACTTTATTCTATAAAAAATAGGAACTCGCTGTCATTGTGGCAAGGGGAAGAGATGGCTCCATCGTGTGCTATCCTGTCGTTGAAACCATTCACAAGTAAATATTTCCAAATTACTAATTACAAGACACCATAAATTAGTCCAACAAAAAAGTTCCTTTTCAGGTTATGCCAGGATATTGTTATGTCAAAAGCGGAAATAGTTAAACTTTTGCTTCCAAATGTCATGGTCAATCTTGCAGGAAGAAAGAATCTAGATGTTGATCTTTGCAAAATAATCTCTTTGCAGGTTTTTATGTCCTTAATGTTGCATTCACAGATAACTTCAACATATGCTCTAATCCTTCCACTTTTTTAGGTTCTATTAGGCATCCAATTAAATCAGATGTCTGTTTCATATGATTTTTGTTTTTATATGTTTTAAAAAATGGAAGGATGCAGATTGACTATGTGATTTTCCATGCATCTTATGGCGAGTTTTTTCCCTTCTTAGTTTCTGATGGAATCTCTACCTCATCTGCAAGTTGAGCAACATATATTTACCGAGTCCAATACGATGACTAAATCAGTTATGTTGCAGGTACTTAATGAACTTCGTCTATGTCAGATTATGGAGAGATACATCTCAGATGCAATGCCAAGCAAACGAAATGGCTCAAAGGTGAGTTTTGGTGCTATATGCTTTCTTAGAAAACAAGTCATCATTACATGCTGTTTTTTGTTACTTTCTGCAATGCTCTACTCATGCAACCTTGAAACTTGAAATTTGAAAGTACATTTTCATCAATAATTAGATTGTTTGACTCATTTGGTGGGTCTCATATTTCCTTGATGTATTATTTATGAATCAGGCTGAAAGTGCAGCAGCTCCCAGATTATGCTCAAGATACTAGAAGCCCGTTCAGACACACGAAAAGGGTTTGAAACTGTCATTTATGTTTTTTCTACATACATTCCTATCATTAACATCAAAGAAGATTTGTCTTAAGCATATTTATGCAAAATGAAGTTATCAGCCCACCATTTGGCCATTCAGATGATCACGAGCTCCATCTGTAACATCTGACGTGAACAACAGTGGATCAGGAGGGAGTACATGATTGATCTGTGTTTGATCTTTTTCCACATAGATAGCCCACATAATGAGACAAGTTGATCTGGCTGTCTAAAAAGGAGTTTGAGACTTTGATTCAGTAAGTCACTCATTCTTCTAATCTTTGGATTGTCTATCTTTCTATTAATGTATCGGCTGAAGCGGACGAGCATGGAGCTGGAGCGAGCGCCGAACAACATGTCATCGTCTCTGAGAAAGAAGGTGTGTTGTCGTCGCCTCTGAATCCAATTATATTGCTTATATATGTATAAATTCCAGTTTCACTACAAAGCTCTTCTAATCATTATTTTACTGAACATTGCTTATATTGGCAGCCATGGGTTTTTTTTCTGAGTTTGATTGCACTGACTCCTCTTGCTGAACGCATCGACTTTCTAACATAGTAAGCCAACGCATCGAGTTAATATGCATTTGTAGCAAATTGCATACTACACAGGCCCAACAGGTAGTTTTTCTCCTACAATTAAAAGTTTAAACTCTGTCAGAATCCATAAATTTGGGAGTGGACTGAAATTTTTGTGGATTTTTATATCTTCATTGTTCTTATTCTCTTCACCCTTAGCCTCTCAAATCGTTTTCTGTTTGTTTCGATTGATCAACAGGAACACATCTCCATTGTGATCAATATCTACAACAAAGGATCTTTGTATGTCTCTTTGTTTCTTCTTCTTCTTTCAATTCTAATAAGTGTAGCTACAAAATAAAAGTTTTGTGCAACTAATAACCAATAAGTTTAGTAATTGATTTATCCAATCTCTTTTTTTTTATACCACAAACACTGTTATGTTTGTCATTTGTATACCATGTCCAATTTCTTAATGTCATAGTGATATTGACTTCCTTTATGTTGTAACAAAGGCGATTTTTGTGGGATTATGTGGAGTATCTGCTAGAAAACACTTGCAAAAGTAGATGTTTTTCTTATGATTTTCCTGTTTGTCACTGGTTTGAAAGAGATGTACATGTTTGGCCTTTGTTTTTTGTTTTCCTGTTTTATCTGTTCCTGGTCCTATGTTTTGATTTGTTGATTCCTTGAAATGGGTTTACCATCTGAGTTATTCCAATAGTAGCTAGCAATTCTGTATTCACTGGTTTGCCCTTTTTATAACCATGATTAAAAAGTGAACGATTGCTTTGTTTTTTCCCACTACCTTTCTTCCCCAATTGCAATGCCTTTGTTTAGTACCTTCCTTTCAACACTAATTTTAATTTGTTAAAATTGCTACTTAAAATGAAATTCGATAAAAAAACCTTTGCAACTGCGAAATGATCATTACATAATGAAACCAACGGTCTATATTAGTTTTGATTTTATTATTCAATTGGAAGTTGAAAACGTTTGTGTTTTCATTAAAACTAGGACTTTTATTTGTTTTCGGAAATGTTTTTGCTTCTTAATCGCTTAAGCACAGTTTGACTGGTTTTAGCTGCATTTCTGATTTCATGAGGTGACTGTAAACTTAAAGGAGACTGAAAAATAGCTACTTATGTGTTCTGTTTTGCTATATTCCTCTTGCTTGGAATTCTACCATTTTATGTTTTGCAACTGTGAAATGATCACTACAGAATGAATGGTTGGCTTCATTTATGTTCCCTTTTTTTAATTGTTCATCGTTTAGCACTTTACTAACACCTTTATTTTGATAGACACTGTATATTGATCTAGAATAGGAGATGAAGCTTAACATTGTCGAGCGGAATAGGTTGAACTTCGAGGCATGGCTTGGATTGCGCACCGGAGTAGTATGTACTCTAGCCTTTCACTAAACTAAAAATGGTCGCTATCCTTTCTTTTTAATTTATTTTTCTCAAACAATCTTTGTTTTAAGTTCATGGCAGTAGGAAGTATACTACGTAGAACTCCATTTTTCCTTGCGTTTGGTTAATAACATGGATTTACCGGAATTCTTACCTCTTGAGTCTTTGAACTTCATATGATATGATAATTTAATTAAGGGTCTAACAGATTAAAGCTTTCTTTGGTATTTTGGAAAAGTGATTGCCTCTTGATTGAACTGCTAAATTTGATTAAAAAAAAGGGATTTTTGCAGGAAACCACCCGTTATTTGTCGGAATTTGCAGGTAACCACCCGCTATGAACGTATTTATTCAAAACCACCCAAATTGTATCATTTTTTTACAATTCACCACCCCCTGACATTTTCCGTTAGATATTCTGTTAAAACTTGTAAAATTACACTTTTACCCCTCCATTTTTACAGAAAATAACAAGTTTGAAAGTTATGGGGCAATTTTTGTAATTTCCTTAAAATGGATTGAAAACCTAGTTCATCTTCTTCTTCCCCAAATCTCAATCTCAATCTCCACCTCCACCTCCATCTCTGAAACCTGTATCTCAATCTTCTTCTTCTCATTATTGTCTTGTCGCCTTTCTATCATTCACTGTCCTGGCCATGTCTAACGCCGATTCACGGGCAGTAGGGGCAACGAGAACAGCTGGTGCAAGGCGGTTCCCGGCGGCACCGACATTACAATTCTTGCTCTCCTCCTCTCCAGACCCCCTCCCATCCCTATCCTCCAAACCTCCCTCCACAATCTCCAAATCTCCCATCCAATCCTCCGCTCAAAGCTTCATCTCGATCCTTACTCCCAAACCTTCTCTTTCCTCGTCCCTCAATCTCCCTCACTCGAGGTCAAAACGATTGACCTTCAGTCAACGCTCGAGATCCTCCGCCTCATCGAATCCTCTTCACTCTCAGTATTCCAGAACATTCTAGAGCACGAGATTAATGTCAACCCCTGGGTGAATGATTCAGAGCTTTCGCCGGATGTTTTCTAGGCAAAATTGTACGAGTTGGAGGATGGGAAGTGGATTGTGGCGCTGAAATCACATACGGCGGCTTGCGATCGCGCTGCGGCGGTGGCGGTTCTTAGGCAGCTGCTGGCGCTGGTCATCCGAGGAGGAGAGTTGGGAATTGAGGGGAAAGTGGAGATTAAGAAGGAATTGAAGAGTATATTCCTTTTGGGCTTGCAGAATCGACATGCTTGGCTACTCATTGAACTCTTTCAGACTGTCCAAGATTGAGATACAGGTTTCAGGGATGGAGGTGGAGGTGGAGATTGAGATTTGGGGAAGAAGATGAACTAGGTTTCAATCCGTTTTAAGGAAATTACAAAAATTTCCCCATAACTTTCAAACTTGTTAATTTCTGTAAAAATGGAGGGGTTAAAGTGTAATTTCACAAGTTTTAACAGAATATCTAACGGAAAATGTTAGGGGGTGGTGAATTGTAAGAAAATGATACAATTTGGGTGGCTTGGAATAAATACGTTCATAGCGGGTGGTTACGTGCAAATTCCGACAAATAGCGGGTGGTTTCCTGCAAAAACCCCTAAAAAAAAAGTTACTCAATTTTCAGTAAACGTTGAGTACTGATATGCAATTCTTATCAGGTACATCCTCTTAAGTTTTGCTGATTATTCCATAACCATGGTGTATTTCCTTTAATTTTCTTAAGGTAATCCTTTTCGGTTCTCCATTTGTATGTTTTTATATTACCTGTGAAAATGCTTTTAACATTGACCCATGTAATGCATTTTCAGAAATATGGAAGGTGATTAAAGTTTAGACATTCTTCCTTTTAGTTATTTGACGAGACAAGTGAACCACACATGCATCATCTCCGATCCTGTCAATCACTCATATCGAGGAACAAGTCTTTCTCATATTACATTGAATATCAGGTTGCGCTTTTTCTTCACAGCTTTACCCAGATTTTCTCCTTCACATTAATTAGCAACTAGTTGATTTTCTCCTTCACATTAATTAGCAACTAGCAATGTTATTATTGGTTACATACAGAAAAGACTTTGTTTTCACCTTTAATATTACACGACTCCTTCAACTCTCATATTATATTGTTCAAAATTTAAAACCTACTATTTTCTGCGTGTGAATAATATACTAATACAATGTTTTGTTGTATATAAATGTGTAATGAGATATGCTTTTTCATTTATTTTCCTGTTTCTTTAAGTTGCATATTAAAACTTATTTGGTTACACTGTGGATGTCATCTTAACAGGCGACGGTGAGAGGCTCTGATTTGTTGCATTGATGCCATTTAGAAGATGCAAACTCCCGCATTTTTTGCTTCAGTTGGCTTATAGGATTTGCTATTAAGGGGATTATCATTGTTGGTGTTGATGTAGCTGTATTAGTGTAGGCTATTATTTCAAAGTTATGGCGTTGTATGACATGTATTACAAATTATTATTCTTAGTTGTTTTATATTGTACATATGAAGAGCAAAGTAAACGTAAATCAAAATCTCTGACCAAACTAAAGAAGGGGTATGAAGTAACCACAAACCAAATGGACAACTACAACACATAGATCGCAACAACATCATTATTCGTTCACAAATGAACAAAAAAAGGGAGAAATGATCTGAAGAATCTCAAAACATATTTATAACATAGCATTAATCATATATCTAAAAACAAATGTTATGCCTAAGCCATTAAAAGATACTGAATGAACAATATACCAACCAACAGATGAACCGTGATATAAAATACATTGAAACGATGTCCGTTTTGGACGTATTTTATATGCACAGACTCGTATTGAAATTATCTACAAGAATCTGAAACAAAAACTTATATAAATAGTCGTTTGCCCTTCCAAAAGCCTCCAAAACAAAATAGTCGTATGCGTTAAGTTCGTAAAACAAAAACTTATATAAATTTATTAATTGTATAATATAATTATTTATTATAGTTAAAAATCATGCAATTAAAATTATATACTATAATTATATATTATCATTTAATATCACTAATCTATTACTTACAAAGTATAATTATGCATTATGTTTAAATATTACGAACTTAACGGAAACGACTGTTTTGTTTTTAGAGCTTTTGGAAGGGCAAACGATGTCCGTTTTGAACGTATTTTATATGCACGGACTCGTATTGAAATTATCTACAAGAATCTGAAAAAATATTTTACCTTCGTCACGAATCTCTTGTTTACCTTCATGACGAATCTCTTGTTTACCTTCGTCACGAATCTCTTGTTTACCTTCGTGACGAAACTCCCGTTTACCTTCGTGACGAATCTATTATGTAATACCTTCGTGATGAAGATCAGCTGTAATACCTTCGTGACGAATCTCCGGGTGTGCTTAATAAAGAAAATGGGTGTGCCAAATAGTAAGTCCCTTTATATATACATGCTGCAGTGTCCGTACATGGACATGTAAATACATGGACATGTAAATAAGCTTCCTTATTGTTAAGATTTGTTTCTAATTGGTTTACAGAGAAAAGCTCGAGTGAGAAATGTGCAGTTTTTCGCGTTCACAAATAATAAGTTAATGTTCATAATTTGGTGTATAACGTTCACAATCTTTGAGGTGAAATTTTTTGAGGTCATTTTGAAAAAAAAAAAAAAAAAAATTAAAGTTTGCAGTTATTACAAGTATGCCACAACGTCCCTCGCTGAAAACGTTTAAAATTTTCATTGCCCAAATTATAAATAGTACCACCCATAATTCAAACATTAACGTATAATATGTGAACACGAACTATTCACACTTCATATTTTAAGACTTATTCGCACCAAAACTTTCCTCTTAATATACATTGCCTTTATTGAACAGATGATATTGATGATACATCTAGTCTACTATACGTAAATGATATTATAGTGACACTAATTTCATTTGATAATAATGTTTTCAAGAGTTTTGTTTTCTCTCAGCCAAAAATAGTTTTGTTTTTGTTTGATTGAGTAGAAACAACAAATTTGAGGATGAGCAATTATAACCAAAATCACCTTTTAAATCAGTAATTATATATGATTATTCTAGAATAAATAAATTCTACTCCGTATTAGCAATCAATCATGAATTGTGTTTAAAATTATACATCATAAATAGGAGAAAAGTTCTGATCCGAACAACTAACTCTCAATGTAGTATGAGAATAAGATAGTTTATTTACATGACACTGATGTGGCAATTAGTCTTCCTTTAGTGTGCTTTACTCAACTTGTATATATAGCCGTTGCTGCTTCCCTTTACATCTAAGTCATTCAATACAATCAGAATTTCCCCAAATGGCTTTTCTCTTCCCGCTCGTTCTCTTTCGATCCTTTTCTCATCCTCACTCGATTGTTGTTGTTTCTACTCGATCTGCGTACTAAACTGTTAAGATTACAACAGTTTACATGGTATGAGAGGACAATAAAGATCAAATCTTCGTTCTCGCTTCTATCTAGGGTTTGAAGGCGTTCATCGTTGGTCTTCGTGGTTATTCGCATCGCATTCTAGATTTGAGCTATTCTTTGCTTGTTTTCAAATCTTCCAGTGTTGCTATAGTTGATTTTGTCTCGATTGAAGTTCTTTATCAACCGGTACCGTGAATCTGTTGTTTGTGACTCAACTGATCCACTCACTGGCAATGTTCGTCCACCAATTCGAGGTATGTAGTTCAATTCAATCTTTCTATCGAATTCCGATCATACTAGTATGCAATTAGTCTCTTCTCAGTTTGATGGCACAAATTTTCTTAGTTGCAGTAAGAATGCTAAGGTCGCTCTACGATCGAATATTAAAAAAGGTTTTGTTAATGATGTGATTGCTAAGCCTGATGAGTCTGCTGATAACTTTGAGATTTGGGAGCGCTATGACTCCATTGTTATGGCTTGGATTATGAATTTTATGACTAAGGAGATATCTCAAACTTTCATGTTTTCAAATACTACCTTAGAGCTTTGGACATAAATTGTTGAAAGAGATGCCGAGTCGAATGTTCCGATGATATACCAATTGAGGCGAGATGTTAGTAATTTCAGGCAGGAAAATCTCTCTGTTACTATGTATTATGTCAAGCTTAAGAGTCTTTGGGATGAACATGATAATGTCGATTGCATTCCTACATGGACTTTTGGTGTTCTTAAGCAATGTTCATGTGTATTGCTTAAGCGTGTTTTTGACAGAGACATGACTTCTAAAATTATGCAGTTTCTCATGGGCCTTAATGATGCTTATGAGACAGTGAGAAGCTCTATCTTATCCACCGAACCTCTTCCTACTGTCAACAAATCTTATCACCTAGTTCTTAGGATTGAGCGGCAACACGAGATTACTGGTAAAGCTCCTAATGCACATGATGCCTTGGCTGTCAACAAAAAAAGTTATTACAAGCAACAGACTACTAGAGGTAAAGGTCAGAATAATGGTGGTACAGGTTCTGGAAATGTATATTATGGGAATACTGCTAGTTCTAAATACGGCTCAGAAAGAGAAGGCAAAAGACAGAGGTCTGATTCTAGGAAGTGCACCTATTGTAATGAGTCTTGACATATCAGGGAAACTTGTTTCAAGTTTTTTGGCTACCCCGAATGGTGGAAAGGGGCTAAACAGGATGGGAATGGTAAGATGCTAGCAAATGTCCAAGATGTGGCAGACTTTAGAAGTCCTCTATACGTGGAGGATGTTGGACATGGTAAACCTGAAACTTCATTGATAAATGTTTTGGTTTTGGAAGTTCTTAAGCAGATTCAAGCAAGGACTAATGGTGAGGAAGGCAATAATCATGGGATTGATAATCCTCATTACACCAGTTTCGCAGGTAATTTGACTTTATTTACTCATGACCATGTCTCTTTAGTAGCTTCATGTACATGGGTTGTTGATTCGGGTGCCACAGACCATGTGACATTCAACAAAGCCTTGTTAAGTGAGTTGAATAATCTGTGTAAATCAATAAGTATTGGTTTACCATATGGTTCAACTCAATTAGTTCAGCAATCTGGACCGGTGAGCATCTCAGATAATTTACGGCTCACTAATGTGTTGTACATGCCAGAGTTTAAGAATAATTTGTTGTCCGTGTCTCATCTACTTGACAATGATGGTCTTGTGCTCATTTTTGGTGCACGAGGATGTGCTTTGCAGGACCTTATAACAAACAAGGTGATTGCGGCAGGAGTTAAGAATGGTGGTTTATACAGACTTAGGCCGCATACGGACAATTATGATGGGAAAGGACATATTCCTTTGAATCAACCTGCGTTAGCTTCTCAAGATTTGTAGTCATTTTGTAATAAAGGCAGTACAATTGATGTGCATCATGCCAGACTTGGGCATCTTTCTTTGTCTAAGATGAAACATTTGGGTTTTGGATCTAATAATTTGAAAACTTATGCTTGTGATACTTGTGATCTTGCCAAGCATCACTAATTACCATTTTGTCGCAATGGTTCAGTCTTCTCAATTGTTTGGTTTGGTTCATCTTGATCTCGAGGGTCCTTATCGAACTTCAGCATTATCCAGGGACATGTATTTCCTTACCATTGTCGACGATTTTTCTGGGGGAACTTGGACCTATCTTCTCAACAACAAGGCTCAAGTTATTGGGTTATTTATAGCTTTGTACAATATGTGGAGAATCAGTTTAGCATGAGGATGTGCTTTGCAGGACCTTATAACCAACAAGGTGATTGCGGCAGGAGTTAAGAATGGTGGTTTATACAGACTTAGGCCACATACGGACAATTATGATGGGAAAGGACATATTCCTTTGAATCAACCTGCGTTAGCTTCTCAAGATTTGTAGTCATTTTGTAATAAAGGCAGTACAATTGATGTGCAACATGCCAGACTTGGGCATCTTTCTTTGTCTAAGATGAAACATTTGGTTTTTGGATCTAATAATTTGAAAACTTATGCTTGTGATACTTGTGATCTTGCCAAGCATCACAAATTACCATTTTGTCGCAGTGGTTCACAGTCTTCTCAATTGTTTGGTTTGGTTCTTCTTGATCTTGAGGGTCCTTATCGAACTTCAGCATTATCCAGGGACATGTATTTCCTTACCATTGTCGACGATTTTTTTGGGGGAACTTGGACCTATCTTCTCAACATTGTGTCGCAGACAGCTACGTGAACCGGGAATGATTTCGGATTTTGATATTCTTCTTTGATCTTTGAAGGGTCGTTAGGTTTTTGGCTTTTTGTGAAGAATAGATGGTTTCTTTTGATGAAAAGAAGGCACTTTTTTTATCATGCCCCACGGTGGGGGCCAGCTGTTTGTAGCGAATTTACCTACGAGAAGATAACTAAGCAATTGTAGGGAAAAGACCAAACTTTACGGTGCCAACACTTCATCTAGAAAACACCATTGATAAAAGAGAAAGAACTCGAGATACTTGTGTATTACTTGGGGGGAAAATGCTGCTTTACAATGATAAGGGAGCCCTTTATTTATAGGCAAACCCTAGTTCTATATTTAAGGAAAGAATCTTATCTTTTTCCTTATATCTTTAACCTAATATAAAACATGGTAAACGATATATTCTTTCTAATATCTTTTACTATTTACATAATGAATAAATACATAAATATATTCAACCGACTCTATCTTGATCTTGACGACGCCTTCATACTTGTTCTTTCTCGTACTCGTCGTCGTTTACGCGTAGCTCTTCTTGTCGACGTACTTAATCTTTACGTAGGTGACCTTGGGAGCCTCGTTAAAACCTCTTCTTAGGAAAACCTCGTGGGAAAAACCATGAGAAGAGTAAAAGAGTACTCCGTGTTGAACTTCGTGATGGTGTTGATAATGTTTACTTGCTAGGACGTCTTCTATTGGTCGCTATAACATGATGCTCGGAACTCTATTGCTTTATAATCAGCTCCCTGAACTCGTGTTCTATGTTTAAACATGTCTTTTCTTTCTAACTAGCGATAGGCGATCTAAATCTTGGGCTTCTTACGCCTTCTTTGGAGAGAATCAACTTCGTGCTTAATCGACTCTGAAATGTTCGCGGTCCGGATATGAAATCATGGCTAATGAGGACTTCGTAAGTGAAGTCGTTGCTTCCCCATAATCCTCAACTTGGTTACTTGGATCATCCTGTCTTCAAGCAAATCTTTAGATGGCGATTTACTTCTTTCTCGTAACATATCATCTTATTGGACCTTTGCCTCATGTTTGGATTCTCAACGTGGTACTTCGAGCATCTTCTACTCCTTTTTCTAAGGATATCACTTTTGGAGGAAACTACTACTTCGTCACGGACGAGAGAAACAATCGACTCTTTCAACTTCTTTCTTTCTTTGCTACTGCATACTCAGATCTTTTTCTCTTACGCTTGTTCTCGACCAATCAATGCTTTTACTGAGGGAAGTTTCATGGGGACACTTCGTCGCTCGTTCTTAGACTTTGTGGAGGCTCTACTCATCACCCCTAGCTTGGGTGACGTGGAACTTTTCGGGTTTCTTGACTCCTCTCCTTACGCATTTGCTTAGCGTGGAGGTACTCTTTGGAGGTCATGATGGGCGATGGCGATGCGTTCTATCTCTTTGCGTTTTCGTATTTTCTTTCTTCTCTGGTATATGCTTTGAGTTCTGGCGTCTCTTCTTATGATGCTACTTCTTAACTTCTCTGTCTACTTTGACATACTTTTTTCATAACGTGCTCTTTTTTCTCTTTGGCGATTCTACGCGTTCTTACTTTCAACGCGTATGCTATAGCACCCCGGCGTGTTCTTATTTTAAACGTGTCTCCTATAGTTACGTCACCCCTTGCAGATGGGTGTTGGCCTCTATTGCCTGGAGTCTTACTAGAAGTTGGAGAGAGAGATAGACTTGCTCGAGGTGAAACTTGTAGACGAGCAGTGGAGATATGTGAAGAAGAATAACTAAGTAAAAGAAGGTCTTGAGCAACGTACCCGTGGCGAATAGATTGTGCTTAGCAGTTTAGGAAAGTGCGGTTATTCTTGCTCTAATGACTCAAGGACACCGTGAATTTATTGCTCTAATGGAGATTATGTCATAGGTCCGACCCCTGGTGGCGTTATCATGGAGGCACAACTTGATCGTCATGCGATGCTTTTAGATTGCTTCGAGTCTTAAGGAGGTGTAACGAGAATGTTCTGGAAAACGCGTCGGGAGACGTCTTTGGAGAAAACGTTGCACATCTGGGAACGCGTTGGCTATGACACCTTGTGTCGACTACACTGACTTTTACTTAATACTTTTGGGAGCACTACTTCTCTTGAATGTTTTTCTTAGATATGGTCGGCGATTACTTCGACCTCCTTGTGCTTTCAGTTGTACTAATGCTTCTTTTGACTAGAGCATGCTTGGTTCCCTCAGGAGGGTTCTTTGGGATGCTTTTATCTCCTATCTTGATGAAATTTTGTTATACTTGTCGCGATGCCTTTGATCGCGTTCTTCCTCTTCTGGGCATTGAAGGCGTTTTCTACGCGTAGAATTTGGGTGATCTTGGCCAACTCGTGATTGCCGTTCTCGTTCATATTCTAGCTCTTGGATATTTTCTGATCTCTTGCTTTCGATCGAGATTCCTTTGTCTCATCTTTCTTTGTTGCAAACTCTTCCTTTTATCTTGCGTGACGTTTTTGATTTCACATGATCTTCTTTGTCGATAGCGTATTCATCTATGGGTTGAACGAGTAACTTTTCTCCTTGGATCGTCTTGACAATACTTCTATCTTTCTTGTTTCCTTGAGTGGTCCTACCCCTTTTGGTAGGTTTGACTTAGGCTCCCCGTAGACTAGGTTAGAGCTACTAAAGACCCTTGGGCTTGCTTTACTTGTTATATCTTGCACTTTGTTTCTTGCGTCGTGCGTGTTATTCTTCGCGTCGGAGACGTCTTGGGAGCTTGCTCTTTCTTTGGTTTTGATGTTTTATGTGCTATGCTTTGGTACGCGTATCTTGCTCCGCATACGTGTAAAACTTTTTCTTTTTAACTTCCGTGACCCCTTACGCGTAGCTCGTTTGTGAGTGCGTAGGTTTGGTCCTTGGCTTTCGCTTTTGCTACTTTATGTTTAGGGTGTGGTTTTCTACCCCTGGTATGATACTTTGTTTGTAGTGAACGTGTTAGAGAGTTTTACTTACTTGATAGGGTGGTACGGTCATTGCGGCTGCTTTTGTTATTTGCCGGCTTATATGAAGGTTGGGTCCAGCATTTCCTCCGAACCCTGAAGCGAGTGGCGGACATAGGTCAGCGTGTGATTTTATCAGCTTGTGACGTTACCCCTTACTTTAAGGTGGATCCTTTGCCACACGCTAGCGTTAGGTCGATGTCGAACTCTTTTAATCGACGAGCCTATTCATCGTGTAGCCTCCAATTTCTCGATTGTTAGGACTTACGATGCCTGTGGACGCATCCTGTTTGTGCCTAAAAATACGACGAGTATGGAACGCGTGGAAGCTACGCGTAGAAGGACATCATCAACGCGACGAGGTGAAAGGAATATATCGTCGACGTGACGAAGACGTGGCAAAGATCTCGTTCTTCTTAAAGATTAGGTCGGCCGAGTATATTCTATCCCATTTTGTATTATATTATTGTAATTAGTAAAAGATATGGTAAAGAATATCTTTAACCTAGTTTGTTATATCATTATTTAGATAGAAGGAAAAGATAAGATCTCGTTTTCTTAAAGATATTGTTAGGGTTAGCCTATAAATAAAGGCTAACGTCTGCTTTGTAATCATCTGAGCCGTCATTCGAGTAATACCAAGCTAAAGTTTCAACCCTAATTTCCTGTCTTGTTCTTCAATGTTGAGATTATACCGTATTCTTTGATCTTTGCCCTACAATTGCTTAGTTATCTTCTCGTACGTAATTTCGCTACAAACAATTAGCGCCCACCGTGGGGCATGATTAAAAAGGTATCATCTTTCCATACGAAGGGAACAACCTCACCCGCAGAAGCCATGAAAGATTTTGGATCGATCGAGAGTCTCCAAAACGAAGCCTTCACCGTAATAGGAGGTCCGCCGTCCTACACAACTCCCAACGCTAAGAGGCTCGCAAGAACTGTCGAAGGACAAAACAACTCCATTCCAACTCGCCTCTCTAGAGACGTAAATGGCGATTTGCCTATCACGTTTGAAGGTCCAGACGCAAGAATCAAGCACCACGATAGCCTGGTAATCTCCGTGGTGATTCACAATTCCAAAGTAAAAAGAATCCTGGTAGATAACGGAAGTTCAACCAACATCATCGCTCTCTCTGCTGTTCTCGAACTCGGACTTTCCGTCGACAATGTCGTCGGGAAGCGTATCCGTTTGAAAGGCTTCAGTGGAGAAATCTCCGAGATGTTAGGGCAAATCACCCTCGAAACGATGGTCCAAGGCGTCAATCTCCCAACTCGATTCGCAGTAATGGAGGCAGAGTCGCCTTATAACGCCATGTTAGGAAGACCATGGATCCATGATATGCGAGCGGTTCCATCTACGTATCACCAATCCCTGAAGTTCCCAACCCCTTGGGGAGTACGCAAAGTCAAAGGCGAGCCCTATATGGCTAAATAATGTTATAGGATCAGAATGAAAGGAACCGCGACGTCGGGAATCAAGAAAGACGAAGTGAAAGAGTTTCAAGTCAAAGCGCCCACTAAGTACGACAAGCCAAAGTGTCCCGAACTAGAAGACGTCGTCATTGATGATTCCAAACCAGAAAGAATTGTAAGATAGGAACCGACGTCTCTGAAGAAATTAGAGAAGAACTGATAACGTTTTTGAGATCAAAAGTTAAATGCTTCGCATGGAGTCACGAAGACATGACATGCATATCTCCCGACGTGATGCTCCATAAGCTAAATGTTGATCCGAAGTTCACTCCAATCAAGCAGAAGAGAAGGAAGTTCGCTCCCGAACGCAACAAAGTCGTAGACGAAGAAGTCAAAAATCTCCTCGAAACAGGTAAGATACGAGAAGAAAAGTACCCCGACTGGCTCGCCAACGTTGTAGTCGTCGAAAAGAAGAATGGGAAATGGAGGGTATGCGTCAACTTCACGGATCTTAACAAAGCCTATCCTAAAGATTCCTTCCTGCTCCCTCACATCGACGCCATGGTAGACGCGACGGCAGGACACGAGATGCTAACGTTCATGCATGCATTCAATGGATATCATCATATACCCCGCCGATCAAGAAAAGACCGCGTTCGTAACAAACCAGGGGATATATTGCTACAAAGTCATGCCTTTTGGCCTCAAGAACGCCGGAGCTACATATCAACGGCTGGTGAATAAGATGTTCGAGGAGAAAATAGGGGACACCATGGAACTTTACATAGCCTCCGACAAAAATCGACTCTTCTACGACATTCTCCTTAAGAACGAGTCCTTTTCTTGGACGGAACGCCACGAGGAAGCCTTCGCGGGGCTTAAGAACTATCTGACGAATCCTTTACTCCTATCGAAGCCTAAAGAAGGAGAGCCTTTGTTCGTATACCTAGCAGTATCCGAAATTGCTATCAGCGCCGTTCTCGTAAGAGAAGAAGGAGAGGAGCAGCAACCCGTCTACTACGTGAGAAAAACGCTATCGTCAGCAGAAACGAGGTACTCCGCCATGGAAAAACTGACGTTGGCATTAGTGATGGCGTCGATGAAATTGAAACCCTACTTCGAATCTCACACCATCATAGTAAGAACCACATCGCTATTGAAGAACATAGTAAAGAAACCAGAACTCTCCGGGAGGATGACGAAGTGGGCAGTCCATCTCGGAGGCTACGACATCATTTACGAAGGAAGAAAAGCGATCAAATCCCAAGCACTGGCAGATTTCATGGCAGATTTCAGCCCAACCCTAGAGCAAGAAGCGGTCTCGCATGTAAACAAGGTAGAATTCGCGAAGTGGACCTTGCACACGGATGGAGCGATGAACAAGAACGGGGTAGGACTGGGCATCGTCCTGAAATCACCACAAGGGGATAGGGTCGTCCAAGCCATAAGATGGGACTTCAAAGCAACGAACAACGAAGCCGAGTACGAAGCCTTGATCGCTGGTCTACGCGTCGCGATCGACCTACAAGGTCAGAAGCTCGATATCTATTGTGACTCGATGCTGGTAGTTAACCAAGTCCGAGGTGATTACGCCACTAAAGATTCGAAGATGACCTTGTACGTCAAAGTGGTGAAAGAGTTATTCGAGAAGATCGAAAGCTGCCAAATCAGACAGATCCCCAGAGACGCTAACGCGCAAGCCGACGCGTTGGCAAAGTTAGGATCATCGATTCCCAAACAAACGCTCGCAGTAAGAAGTCAAGACTCCTGGGTGACGCCTTATTACGAATGGTTGCAGCACGGACGTCTCCCAAGTAACGCGTACGACGCGAGGCTATTGAAGCAAAAAGAAACCACCTTCGTAGTAGACAAGGGCCAATTACTAAAATGGTCGTCGAACGGCGTATTCTTAACGTACATGCCCAACGGAGGAAAAGATTCAAGACATTATACGCGAGCTACACAACGGAGAGTATGGAAATCATTCAGGAGGAAGAAGCCTGGCAGCCAAAGCACATTCGGCAGGATACTACTGGCCCACGATGAGACAAGACGCAATGAATCACGTCAAGAGGTGTGACACTTGCCAAAGACACGCCCCAATCCCACATCAGCCGGCAGAAAAGCTCCACTCCATAACGTCTCCTTGGCCATTCATGCAATGGGGGATGGATATAGTAGGTCCTATGCCCTTAACTCTAGGACCAAAAACGTTAATGCTCGCCGTCACAGATTACTTCTCCAAGTGGATAGAGGCCGAAGCATTCAAGAACATCAAAGATTCCCACGTCATCTCCTTCATCGAAAGAAACATCATCATGAGATTCGGAATCTCTCACACCATTGTATGCGACAACGGATCGCAATTCATTATCAAGAACATCGTGTCGTTCTGCGAAGACAAAGGAATACGCCTAGTCTACTCTACGCCCAGGTATCCTCAAGCGAACGGGCAAGCAAAGTCAAGTAACAAAGTCATCATAAGCAATCTCAAAAAGAGGATATAAGAATGCAAGGGGAACTGGGCGGATCAACTCCAAGCTATAGTATGGGCCGACAGAACGACGCCTAAGAGGGCAACGGGAAGAACGCCATTCTCCCTCGTATATGGTTGCGAGGCCGTCCTGCCAAATCGAAGTGGAAGTACCAACAGAAAGATATCGGTCCCTCCCCGAGGAAAGAAACACTCCAATGATGACGTTCATGATAGACACGATCGATGAGATAAGAGATGATGCAACATTGAGGATGGCAGCGCAAAAACAAATCTCTGCCCGGAGCTATAAACGACGAGTGTAGGAGACTAGGTCTTAAGAAAAGTGTTTCCAAATACCGAGGATAAGAGCGTCGGAAAACTCGCCGCGTCCTGGGAAGGCCCATACCAAATAGCACGAGTCGTAGGGCGAGGAGCCTACGAACTCGTTACACCAGACGGAATACAATTGATGCGTTCGTGGAACGCAACACATCTTAAGAAATATTACCATTAGAGAACGTGATAGTTGATTTGATTTCTACGTGTTCGTATGCATGTTTTAGATTTTTGTTATGCCCAAGCATGTTTTAGCGTCGAAACGACAAGGGGGTCGTCGAGACTAGGGGTAGGCGTCTTAGTTCATCAGAATTCATGAAATCTTCATTAATATATAGGTATGCACTTTCTTGCCCGATATGCAATACATACCGAGTTGTTTCATTTCAAAGTACTTGCTCTCTGTCTGTGATGCAACATCAAGCTTAATAAGGCCGCGGTGAAAATCCACGCCGGGGGCGAATTTTGTTAGCATACGCGTTTAAGGCTCCATCTACGCGTATGCAACGTTAGCCGAACCGCCGACCCCGAGTCGAAGCTCCCCATGATTGTTAGCGACGTGTGGCAATGGTCATGGGGAATGAAGCCCGACACCTCACGAAACCGGCACGGTCCTCTGAGCGAAGAAGGGAAACCTATCGCCACGACCACTCTCCAGGAACGCGTACTTGCGCCTTCCACGGCCCCTCTGAGAGTCATGAATCCACGGGCAAAACGCCAAACCGGCAGGGATGCGTCCACCGGCATCGTAAGTCCTAACAATCTAGAAATCGGACGCCACACGATGAATAGGCCCGTCGATTAAAAGAGTTCGACGTCAACCTAAACGCTAGCGTGAGGCAACGGACCCACCTTAAAAGTAAGGGGTAATGTCACAAGCTGATAAAAATCACACGCTGACCTATGTCCGCCACTCGCTTCAGGGTTCGGAGCAAATGCTGGACCAAACCCTCATGTAAGCCGGAAACGTAACTAAAGCAGCCGAGATGACCACAATGATACCAGGAGTATAAAAAACGAAACCTCTAAGTCAAAGATCGACATATGCGTCATAAGTAAGAAATATTTGACGAACCCAACTCCATAAAGATTCGGAGTCAGATTTGCCAAAAGGGGATAGTAGTCCCACCAAAGATCAAAGATAAGTAAGAGCCTTACGCAAAGAAAGAAGTAACAAGCATCCAATACGTATTTAAAAAAAATAAAAAATTCGCCACGCAAGAACGTGGCGAAAAGCTAATGTTCCACAAAAGCAAAAAGATGAAACCCCTTCTACTAAGAAGAAGGAGGAACAACATTATCCTCGGAAACGACACCGCCATCTAAAGCTACATCCACATCGCCAGACGCCAAGACTGGCGAACTTGAAGGTACACGTAGAAAAGAAACCCCCTCGGGTGGAACGAGATAAAGAACAACAAATTCACCACGCTCGCGTTCCACATCCCAATCTACGTGACCACCCACGCGAAACTCCTCCATAACCTCAATACGAGATGACCACGAATAGTAAGTACTAGTCTCCCGCAAGTTCTTCTCATACACCTTTCCTTTCTCCTCGGCGTCAGCCTCAAGGGACGCGAACTTTCCATTCAACACCTCGACGCGTCGCGCCAACACACCCCTCTGTTTCACCGTCTCCATACGAGCATCCTTCTTAGCCTCCGTAAGACGAGCAACCTTCTTATTGAGATCTTTGATCTTCTTGCTAAGGTCATTCACCTCACCCTTCAAGGTCTCCTCAGACTCAGAGCGCTTATGAAGACGTTCCCAGGAACACAGCGAAGCTTGGAAGGCCTAAAAGAATCCCAACAGATGAGAAACGACATAACAAAAAGAAGAAACGAAGAGATAAGAAAAAGTGCACACCTACCACTGTGCTACGAGAGAATCACCCAAGACGACCACAGCTTGCATATGCAGATAATGATTCCAAGAAGAAGTAGAACTTAAAGCTGGCATCGCAGGGATGAAGTTACGCGCAGGCGCTACAGGACGAGATACTATCGCAGGAAAATCACTTGCTTCAACGTACGTAACGGAAGCCGCACCAGGATCTGTTGTTTTATCCTTCTCGTTCTCCTCCAAAGGATCCGCGAGCAATTTCTCCATCCCTACGCGTAGAGACGCATCTGAAGGCGCTTGCACCCCCGCAACTGGTGGAATCTCCTCCTTTACGCGTGATGGGGTAGAAACCGCCTCTTCCTTCACGACACTTGATTTTTCTTCTGAAATGCATCTCCTCTTCGCAGTAATCAAGTCATGAGCAGTGATACGCTGCACTTTGTATAGCGTAACTAGGGATTATTACATTAGTTTAGGAGTGTTATCACAAGTATTTGGAGCTATTGTTATATTCTGAGTTGTTTATGAAGAAGTGAAGAAATGAAGACCAGAACCGAAGAAGAAGAGGATCAAAGATTGAAGACATGAAGACGAAGACATTCTGTGGAGCAGCGACGATCGCCACCATCACTATGGCGATCGCAATTCTACAACAGAAGCACTACATGAGTTCGAGAGAGCATGGCGATCGCCATTACTCTACGGCGATCGCCGTGGGGCGACAGAGACGAGGCAAAGCTTTACATGAAGACCGTGATCGCCAGGCATCTATGGCGATCGCCACAACAAGGCCGAAGACATTCCGGACTTTCCTTATTTTCTTTCGTTTGTTTTATTTCTTTTTCCTTATTTTATTATTTCGTTTAGGATTTATCTTTTACCATTTATTTTTAGGGTTAGTCTCTATTTAAGAACCCTAGTTCTTTATCATCTGATCATCATCTTTTCCATCAGACAATTTAGTTCTGCAACCATGAGCAGGAACTAATCTCCATTGTTTTACTTAGAGGTTGAAACCTTCAGTTATTAAGTTGTGAGATTTCTAAACTCTTGTTCTTTTCCTATGGGTTTGTATTAATTCTCTTGTTCTTCATCTATTGATTTCTATTAGTTTTGCTAGCTTGATCACCTAGTTTGATTGATAGTTTTCTATTGCTAGACTAGGAATATACGGTGAAATTCCTTGTCATTGTAGCATTCATATCTGCATGATCTGATAGTTGACTGCTTTTATGAAAGAGAATTGATTGCATGTTAATACTTGACGGTTGTAAGTTATTGCATGCATCCTTATAATTCCTGTGCCCTTTGCTGCTATTTCATCTAATCTTGAGAGGTTTCCCTGATTGCTGAATAGTAAGTATTATCAGGACCGGTTGGCCTGCTGATATATTAAAGATTGGAATAGGAACATTCCCTAGGATTGAATAGAACTAGAGATAAATCTATGATCAACTTGATTGACTGTTGTGTGGATACTTGCTAGGTGAAACCCTTTCGCATAATATTCTCACCCAAACTTCCTCTGCTTGTTACTGGTTACTTGTGTGTTCTTGCAATCAAACCCCCCCCCCCCCCCTTTGGTTACTTGTTACTAGTTGATATTTCACTTGACTGCATTGATTTGGTGTTTTGATTCCCTTGGGTTCGACCTCTACTTACTTGCTATACTCTAGTTAGTGTTTAGGGTTTTCTTTGATTTGGCACTACGACTTTAGCCTCATCAAATTTGGCGCCGTTGCCGGGGAATTGAAATTTTTCTGATTCTGTGTTAATTGTGAAATTATCAACTGTTTGGTGTGAACCTTTATGGTTCAGACCCGTACTACTGATTCATCTCTTGTTGCCTTTGACCCAGAGATTGAAAGGACGTTCCTTCGGAGTCAAAGAGTAGCTCTGAACCAAGATAACGAGATGGGTGATCGACATGGACCGCCATTGCCTACTATGAGGCAACTCACTGCCCCAGACTTAAACCAACAACCATAGGCAGTGAGGTTTCCTGAGATTGAAGAAGGTGTGAACTTTGATTTAAAAGCTGGTTTAATTCATGAGCTACCACACTTCCATGGCTTAGCAGGAGAAGATCCCAACAAACACTTGGCTCAATTCCATGCCATATGTTCTTGTATGAAGCCAAGAGGTGCTACTGAGGAGCAGGTCATGCTGAGAGCTTTCGGATTTACTCTGAAAGACGTTGCGAATGATTGGCTCTATTATCAAGCTCCAGGGAGTATCGATGCCTGGGCTAAGATGAAGAAAGTCTTCTTGGAGAAATATTTTCCAGCCACAAAACTGAGCAGTTTGAAGAAGGAAATCACAACCATTCAACAACACTCAAGTGAGAGTCTCTATGAGTATTATGAGTGATTCAAGAAGCTTTGCTCAAGCTGCCCATTCCATAGTTATATTGACCATGATCTTCTTATGTACTTATTCAGTGGGCTGATTGATGAGGATCGTCGAATGGTAAACGCATCTTGTGGAGGTAATTTTCTGAAACTAACTATACCTTAGGCCACTGAAATGTTTGAAGAGTTGGCTGAAAGTTCAAGGCAGTTTGGCAGTAGACAGGGATCCCACTCAGTCAAAGCAATTAATTCAGATCAATTACAGACTGACATGAATGAGTTTAAAGAGATGGTAAAGGCTTTGATGCTGAAAAATGCTTCCCTTCATGATCCCAATGCTGAGGTAAACGCTGTTGGTGGATGGCAACCAAGGCCAAGGTATGAGTCTCATAATATTAATTATCAGCAACCTAGACCTCAGAATTCTATGACTGCTAAAGATATGATCAAGTCCTTAGCTCAGACTGTGATGCAACAAAACGCTAAGACGGAATCAAGCATCCAAATTCTTGAAAATCAGTTAGGGCAGATTGCTCAAGCTGTGAGTAAATTAGAGGCCATGGAACCGGTAAGAAACCCGAGAGAAAACGTCAGTGCAGTGTTCTTGAGGAGCGGAAAAACTTTAAATGACTGTTATGTGCCAAAACCGCGATCGCCAGATCTGAGTGGCGATCGCCATGAGATTACAGAGAGCAAAACAGGGTCTGCATTGCGACCGCGATCACCATATGGAAATGGCGATCGCCATGCCATTCCAGAAGCTGAGGTGAAAAATTATTCGCGACCGCGATCGCCGAGAGTTGATGGCGATCGCCGGGAGTCCCCTGAGTACATTGACGATTATGTTCGCCCGAATTTTCCACCTCAGTTTTCTCAGAAGCCTGTTGCTCCCTTTCCTGAGGCGTTGAAGGATACTCGGAGGCTAGATGACGACAAAGAAATCTTCGAAACCTTTAGTAGGTGTGAGGTAAACATTCCTTTGCTCAAACTTGTTAAGAGTATTCCTAGATTTGCTAAGTTTTTGAAAGAAGTTTTCACTATTAAAAGAAACCAAAAACTGAAAGGAAAGAAGAAAGTTGAAATAAGTGAACAAGTTTCTGCTGTGTTTCAAAAACGCATGCCTAAGAAATGTGGTGATCCAGGCATATTTAGCATTCCATGTGTGATTGGTGAAACTAAATTTGACAAAGCCATGCTAGATTTAGGTGCATCAATCAATGTTTTGCCTTACTCTTTGTATGAATCACTAGGCTTAGGACCTTTGCATAAAACAGGAACTGTTATTCAACTTGTTGATAGGTCTACTGTGTACCCGAAAGGGGTTGTTGAGGATGTTCTTGTTATGGTTAGTGATCTGATTTTTCCTGCTGATTTCTTTGTGTTGGATATGGAGCATGCTAATAATGTCACACCTATACTGTTAGGTAGACCTTTCATGAAAACTGCACTAACGAAAATTGATGTTAATAGTGGAACTCTCTCTATGGAGTTTGATGGGGATAAAGTGGAGTATAATATTTATGACATGGATCCCATTGATAAGAATTCTCTATGTGCTATTGATGTGATTAAGCCTACTTGTAAGGATGAATTACAACCTCTTTTAGAGAATATCTTAGAGCCCCCAAAAGTAGATGTTGTTTTATCTACTAACATGCATGAGTGTCAGGCTAAGCTAGGGCCTAAAGGTAAGCTCTCTCCACATCCTTTGGGCAATCGCCCTCCATTACTGACCTCGCCAGGCAAGATACCATTGATGTCTAGTGTGCAGGCACTTGACATTGAGCTTAAACAACCGCCTGATACGGTCAAGGAGGAGAAAGTGAATGAAACCACCTTCATGGCTAAAGACAAGGTGGTCAAGGTAAGAGGGACGAGATTCAAGGCGTTCCATGAGTGGTTCAAGAGAGAATTCAGACAAGAGACGGTTTTCACAAAGCCAAATGGCGTTAGTTAAATCTCTTGAGTTTCATGTCGAGCCACGACATAAAATAAGGCGCTACTCGGGAGGCAACCTGAGGTTTGAGTTTGTTTTTGTTCGGTTTAATTTTCTTTTTAGTTTTTCTATGGACAGGAGAAAATCCCCGAAGCTTAGGGTCAGCTACAGTCAGTAGCCAATCTCGCTGTAAGTCTTCTCTCCCGTCTAAAAAAAAAAAAAAAAACCGAAAATCCGAAAATCATTCCGAGAAAAAAAATAATATATCGGATTAAAAAAAAAATAGAGTGCAAAAAAAAAACGAGAGAAAAGAAAGTAAGGAGCTGTATTACATCAAGTTTGGTTTCATTAGTACTATCATTCTAGATCTACATTCTCTGGAGCTTAGCTTGTTGGTGACCGTGTTCTTTGCAAGGAGCTGATTTGTTTGGGTCACCTTCTACATTGGAGGTATTCTTTCTTTTGCTTTAGATGAGCTATGTATTATTGGATTACATTTAGTGCTCATCTAGTTTCTCATTCTACCACACTTTGAGTTTTATTGGAGGAAGGTCATCTGACCTTGTATGTGAGCCTTCTGTCTCCTTCCCTGGGTTCGTTTTTATGTCTTCCATTTCATTGAGGACAATGCAATGTTTAAGTATGGGGAAGGAGAATGTGTTCACATGTAATTATTTGGGTGTTGGTTGTATCTGCATGAGCTTATTGAATATATATTGTATGAAAAAGCCACTAAAATTGAAAAAAGGCATACAAAATCCTTGGATAGCAAGATCTATGCAATAAGAAGGTGGTTTGACCGGCATTAGGCTGGGGCAAAAATAAGTCTTGAGTGATGTGAGTTTTGTGAGCCTGGAACAATTATTGAGTGGTTGGGACGAAAACCCGAAAGGGCGCCCAAGCAAGATGAGTGTATGAAAAAAAAACAAAAATTGAGTGTTTTAGGATCTTCATCATCTTCGCGTATGGAGACATAAGAAGGAGGCGTATAGGAGGATTCGGGTAGGCCACTTGGAGGAATAAGGTGTAGTTCTGGGTATGTGCTTATTTTATCACATTGTTCTTGATTATTGTGTTTTGTGTGTTTTGGAGGAGTTTATTGGTTATGTAATCACTAGGAGATATTCTTGTACTTCCTGAGGCTTTGAGTATTTTATTATATGGGTAGCTTTTCTGTAAGTTAGTCGGGACGAGTAAAAGTCTAAGTATGGGGGTATTTGATACGCTGCACTTTGTATAGCGTAACTAGGGATTATTACATTAGTTTAGGAGTGTTATCACAAGTATTTGGAGCTATTGTTATATTCTGAGTTGTTTATGAAGAAGTGATGAAATGAAGACCATAACCGAAGAAGAAGAGGATCAAAGATTGAAGACATGAAGACGAAGACATTCTGCGGAGCAGCGGCGATCGCCACCATCACTATGGCGATCGCCATTCTACAACAGAAGCACTACATGAGTTCGAGAGAGCATGGCGATCGCCATTACTCTACGGCGATCGCCATGGGGCGACAGAGACGAGGCAAAGCTTTACATGAAGACCGCGATCGCCAGGCATATATGGCGATCGCCACAACAAGGCCAAAGACATTCCGGACTTTCCTTATTTTCCTTCGTTTGTTTTATTTCTTTTTCCTTATTTTATTATTTCGTTTAGGATTTATCTTTGACCATATATGTTTAGGGTTAGTCTCTATTTAAGAACCCTAGTTCTTTATCATCCGATCATCATCTTTTCCATCAGACAATTTAGTTCTGCAACCATGAGCAGGAACTAATCTCCATTGTTTTACTTAGAGGTTGAAACTCTTGTTCTTTTCCTATGGGTTTGTATTAATTCTCTTGTTCTTCATCTATTGATTTCTATTAGTTTTGCTAGCTTGATCACCTAGTTTGATTGATAGTTTTCTATTGCTAGACTAGGAATATACGGTGAAATTCCTTGTCATTGTAGCATTCATATCTGCATGATCTGATAGTTGACTGCTTTTATGAAAGAGAATTGATTGCATGTTAATACTTGACGGTTGTAAGTTATTGCATGCATCCTTATAATTCCTGTGCCCTTTGCTGCTATTTCATCTAATCTTGAGAGGTTTCCCTGATTGCTGAATAGTAAGTATTATCAGGACCGGTTGGCCTGCTGATATATTAAAGATTGGAATAGGAACATTCCCTAGGATTGAATAGAACTAGAGATAAATCTATGATCAACTTGATTGACTGTTGTGTGGATACTTGCTAGGTGAAACCCTTTCGCATAATATTCTCACCCAAACTTCCTCTGCTTGTTACTGGTTACTTGTGTGTTCTTGCAATCAAACCCCCCCCCCCTTTGGTTACTTGTTACTAGTTGATATTTCACTTGACTGCATTGATTTGGTGTTTTGATTCCCTTGGGTTCGACCTCTACTTACTTGCTATACTCTAGTTAGTGTTTAGGGTTTTCTTTGATTTGGCACTACGACTTTAGCCTCATCAAATTTGGCGTCGTTGCCGGGGAATTGAAATTTTTCTGATTCTGTGTTAATTGTGAAATTATCAACTGTTTGGTGTGATCCAACACAACCAAGCCTCTCCAAGCACTCGGAAGAATTTGCCCGACCGCGATACCCAGAGAAGTCAAGAAAGAACGAACCAAAGGGGAAAAAGGAAAGCGGTGTCCGGCCAAGAAAGGATACTCGTAGACGCAAACCCATCCTGGGCGTAAGGCGTCGGCGAATACGTCAGAGGACGGAATAGCAATCTCTACATGGGAAGAAAGCCCTGCTATAGAACGAAAGAACTCAACGTTATGAGCCGAAGAAGAACGACGATTAACATCGCTGAGGATCATTTTGGGATCGTAGGTGATCGGAGCCATTGAGAAGAGAGGAAGTGAAAATTAGGGTTTTGCAAGAAGATTACGAATGAAAAGAAGGGAGCTGGAACGTGCTTAAATAGGGAAAGATCTCGTTCGAGATTTCCAAAGAATCAATTTGTTACCGTTGAAGATAAATCTGAACGTTGGGGAAATAGCCGTTGGAGCGGACACGAGTCGGTCAGCCGCATTAAATGAGAATCAAAGAAAAGACGGCCTTACAAAGTTAGATTTTCGGATTGAACAAGTATTCAACGCGTTCCGAATTTAATGAAGACGTACTCCTTGAAGAAAGAAGGCGTCTCCCAGCTCTACTGACGTTAAGCCCTGTAAGATGCCTTAGGGGTATTGTTTGTGCCTAAAAATACGACGAGTGTGAAACGCGTGGAAGCTACGCGTAGAAGGACATCATCAACGCGACGAGGTGAAAGGAATATATCGTCGACGTGACGAAGACGTGGCAAAGATCTCGTTCTTCTTAAAGATTAGGTCGGCCGAGTATATTCTATCCCATTTTGTATTATATTATTGTAATTAGTAAAAGATATGGTAAAGAATATCTTTTACCTAGTTTGTTATATCGTTATTTAGATAGAAGGAAAATATAAGATCTCGTTTCCTTAAAGATATTGTTAGGGTTAGCCTATAAATAAAGGCTAACGCCTAACGCCTGCTTTGTAATCATTTGAGCCGTCATTCGAGTAATACCAAGCTAAAGTTTCAGCCCTAATTTCCTGTCGTGTTCTTGAGTGTTGAGATCATACTGTATTCTTTGATATTTGCTCTACAATTGCTTAGTTATCTTCTCGTAGGTAATTTCTCTACAAACATATCCCTGCCGGTTTGGCGTTTTGCCCGTGGATTCATGACTCTCAGAGGGGCTGGAAGGCGTGAAGACGCGTTCCTGGAGAGTGACCGTGTCAAATAGGCTTAACCTTGTTTTCTCAGAGGATCCGGCCGGCTTCGTGAGGTACTAGGCTTCATTCCCCATGACCATTGCCACACGTCGCTAACAATCATGGGAAGCGTCGACTCGGAGTCGGCGGTTCGGCTAACGTTGCCTACGCGTAGATGAAGCCTTGTACGCGTAGACTAACGAAATTCGCCCCCGGCGCGGATTTTCACCGCGTCCTTCTTGCTTCTTATTTGGTGCACCGTACTCAAGAGGCACATTCTCTTAATAGACATAGAGAAAGTAATTGTAAATGAAACAGCTCAGCATGCTTGACACGTCGGAGAGAAAATATGCTTATGCACTTAAATAATCATGATGACTCGACATGACGACATTCTAAAGCTACCCCTAGTCGACGCGACCCCTTGTCGCCTTGACGCTATGATGATGACATGATTATGCAGAAACTAAACTTAGACATGCGTAACTTAGTAAATATGCACTTCAACTAGATAACAATCAATGAAGTTCTTACGGGTCTTCCTAGGACGCGTCCAGTTTCCCAACGCTCTTATCCTTAGGAGTTTTTCATTTCGGTGTTGGAAGATTATTTTCTCAACTATCTTACTTGGAACACTTTTGCTTTTGGTGTTTCGATTGTAACTTCTTGTGTTGTTCTTTTTGGTGAAATACTTTTTCTTCGCAAACTTGAGGAGGATTACTTTGATCTTACGCTCTCTTTGGTGTGATCTTTAGGTTAGCGTCTTGAGACACGATCTTTCTTTTTTTTCTTTCAACTTAATGAAGTATATTTTTCTTTTCCTCAGATTAATGTAAGATCTGAAAGGCTTAGGTTCCATAGAGAACTTACTTGGTTTTGCTGCACTATGTACTTCCTTAGGCGACTCTTAGCGTCATGTCCAGTTTGAGACTTTCTTGATCCGTCGCATTCTTGTATTCCACTTAGTTCATACTTTGAACGATAGTTTGGAGATCACATAATGAGGGAGTTCTTCATGTCTAGAGACGCTGGAGAGGACGTCGTCCAGGAAATTGTGTTCATCGGACGCGTTTGCGAGAAGGGGTCGCGTTGAGGGACGATGTTGATAACTTGCTGACGTAGCGGCTGATTGGCTTCTATTGACTTTTCATCTCTGGCGTGATGCTTTGCTCTTTATCTTGCAAACTTTGAGAGCGTATGTCGCCTTGTTTCTTAATGATGACTTGGGTATCCTATCCCCCCTTGTGATGATTTTAGGATGGTGTTCAGAATGAGATTATCACATAGTAATCCTATTCAAAGTCGTCATCTTGCCTGACGCCGTCATTTTTTGTTGTACTCTTATTTAGCTTGAACAATAGCAATTCTGAAAAGCCTATCCAATCAAGTGTGATTTAGATCATAAAGACTTTAAGGAGAAAGCTTAACGAAAGACTCAGGAGGTTATCTCATACTTGACATGCAATTCTTTTACTTCTCAGTCTATGAGCGTATATAAAGGCAACATGCATCTTTATGATAATTGAATCTTATTTATCATGCATGTTAAGGTGAGATATGATCATGGAAACTTGGTATTTGAATAAAGATATAGAACAAATGAGTAGAGAACTTAGCTTATGAGTTGTGATTAGATCGAGATGCATCATCTATCTTTAGCCTTTGTAATTGGCTTCTTGGACGTCGTGTTCCTTAGACATTGTCATGGCCGTACCAAACTTGTGGAGATATTACCCCTTGTCATGGAGATGCGAATAAAGCAACGCGGTGTTTCTTGCCTTTGGAGAGGAGTTCGTTTGATGTTGTCTTTGACGTCTCAGGAACGTGTTGTTCATGATGTCCTAGCGCCTTGATTGTCTTCTTGGAGCATCTTACATGATCTTTTTAATCCTTATCTGATTTCCTTGATTTCTTGAAAACATTCGATAGTTCACTCGACGTTTACGAGCGAGATACGGCGTCGTCATCATCATATGCAAGCAAAAACATCACGACGTTCTTAGGTAGATGTACATCATGCTCAATCAAGGTACAAACTTTATGAACTTCTACTTAACCATAAAATTCTGATCTTTTTAGATTCTCATACTATAATCTTGAATCTCAAATAAGAATAAGAAAGATTTAATCTTTAGATCAAGCCTAACATGCTTTTCTATGGTCAATATGCAAATCTAGATATGGAAAGAGCTTCTTTTTTGCAGGGAATCATGACAAGTCCGACCAACAGCCCACACAATGGTGAAGAGAGGTCCGAAGAAGAGGATCACACAACGTTTCCTCTGGCTCCGGTGAATGAAGACGCAAGAAAAGGTCTCGAAATCACCCCCAGCACCCTGTTTGTAGCGAAATTACCAACGAGATGATAACTAAGAAATTGTAGGGCAAAGATCAAACTTTACGGTGCCAACACTTCATCTAGAAAACACCATTGATAAAAGAGAGAGAACTCGAGATACTTGTGTATTACTTGGGGAGAAAAGGCTGCCTTACAATGATAAGGGAGCTCTTTATTTATAGGCAAACCATAGTTCTATCTTTAAGGAAAGAATCTTATCTTTTTCCTTATATCTTTAACCTAATATAAAACATGGTAAACGATATTCTTTCTAATATTCTTATATCTTTAACCTAATATGAAACATGGTAAACGATATTCAAGACCAAATTTGGTCTATATGAGTGGCTTGTGATGCCATTTGGATTGACTAATGCTCCCTCTACGTTTATGAGGCTTATGAATCATGTCTTGAGGAAGTTTATAGGGAAGTTTGTTGTTGTTTATTTTGATGACATCCTGATTTACAGCAGGTCCCTAGAGGAGCATGAACAACATCTCAGGGAAGTACTCGTTTACTCTTAGTCTACAACGACTATATGCTAACTTGAAGAAATGTGATTTTTGCACTGGTAAAGTTATATTTCTTGGTTTTGTAGTGAGCTCCCAAGGATTACAAGTAGATGAAGAGAAGATTAAGGCCATTCAAGATTGGCCAACCCCCACTACTAGCAGCCAAGTCAAAAGTTTCCATGGATTAGCTAGCTTCTATCGGCGTTTTGTGAAGGATTTCAGCACCATTGCTGCACCACTAACTGAAATAACGAAGAAGCATACCTCATTTGTGTGGAAGGAGGCTCAAGAAAAAGGCGTTTGAGGAGCTAAAACACAGATTGACAGAAGCGCCATTACTTGTGCTTACCGACTTCACTAGGCCTTTTGAAGTGGAATGTGATGCCTCGGGAGTTGGCATAGTGATGTGCCCCTGCCTTGCCTAGAGACAAGACATGGCTCGCCTCAACGAGCGCCTCCTGCATCTACTTTCCACTATGGCCACTTCAAGGTGAAACACCGTTGGCGCCTCATTTCTAGCGCCTTGTCTCGTGTCCCGCTCTACATTTCTGAATAGAGGTTACCTTATCCTCACTTGCGCCTTCCACCATGGTCGCCTCCCACCATCCATCTCGGTTCCAGCGGCGCACATTGGCTCATCCTAAGCGCAACCCACATATTAAAAGCCTTGGACACTTGTGCGCCGATCAGAACCCATCCCAAGACAACTCTCCCCGACCGTCCGGAACCGAAACCACCCGATCGTGAACAGAGTCATCGGCGACACTTCCACCAGCGTTCAATGGCTCACCATGAGCGCAACCCCCTGGTTGCTGGAGTCGGACCCATCATCTTCGGGAAAATCCCCTTCCAAGGCCTCCGACGCCGCAACCCTCATTCCGGCCAAACCATGCCTATTTGGTATTTGTTGTCTTCTATTTGGTTTTTGTTGTCTCAAACAATATTTGCTTCTATTTGGGAATTGTTGTCCCTATTTGCATTTGTTGTCTCTATTTGCGATTTGTTGTCTCGATCCCATGTTCGGAGACTTTCCATTTTTAGGAAGTTGTTAAGCTCGGGTTTTGCTAGCGTTTTAGAACTTTCTATTTTTAGAAAGTTTCTAAATGTGGAGTGGTTCAGCCTTGCATGGTTTGGGCCATCCTATTGGGCTCTTGGCACTCAAGCCCAAGCTCGCCCAAACCCTAGCACCAACCCTAGCCGCCAGCTCCCTTTTGTAAACCCTAGTCGTCTAGCTTTTCCTTTATAAGGCTTTTGCCTCCATCTTTGTAACTCACGTTTAGTATTGAATTCAAGAACCTTTGTTCAGACGAGTTTTCCTCCATCTTCTTGAACTAGGCGTCACCAATCCTTCGAGCTCCATCTTCTCATCTCCTTCACCATATCTTCTAGCGTCTTTCGTCTACATCCCTAGCCAAAAGTTCTCATATCTTCTAGCCTCTTTCTTCTACATCCCTATCCAAAACTTCACCGTTTGAGTAGCCCTCAATCACCATAGCCGACCCCCTCACAAAACTAGCTTGTTGAAGCTTTCAACATCCATATCCCAATTCGACAAGGCAACTTGTAGTCTATATCCAAACAATTCCGCTGCATACTCCCATATCGACCTTCCTTCCCCACAAAAGACATCCACCAAAACACTTCCAAGGTTTCAATCGAAGATCTTAGAGCGCAATTGGCTTTCCGGAGACCAGGCGCGGATCAACTAGTATCAGAGACAGGTTATCTTGTAAGTGTTAACTTATCTTTTAAGTTTCATTGCATTCACTCACTGTTTCCATCCCTTCCGCCATAAACACAAAAACCTAGTCGACTTCTGTCCAGATTTAGACGACCAAAAAAAATATTTTTCGGCCAAAGTTGTTCCTAAATTTGATAAAGCATTTCAATACGAGTCCATCCATATAAAGAACATCAAAAAGGGACTTCGTTTGACCCCCGAAAAGCCATTTTTACGAACCTTGTGCATGCTGAAAAACCCTAATCCGAGAATCTTCCTTTTCCATATCAATCCGGATTTGCTTGGCTTGCATATACGTGTCTTGTTAGGAAACGATTGTGTGTATATTTGTAAAGATTTGATTGTATATGTCCAGAATTTGTTTCCTTATTTGTTAACCGAATATCTTTCCATATCTTGAGCATATCTTTTGCTTTCTTTCACAATATCTCGAACCATATCATTTGCATATCATATCAAGTTGAGATCTGCATCTAAAGAAAAAAAAATCAAAATAGATATCGTCTAGGGCAAAGCCAAAATAAGGCAATTTCTATTGACATTAGTTCGACCAAGAAGGAAAGCCAAAATAAGGTAACCCTTGTGTCTACACCTTGATTGGTTCGATCATCTTCTTGTCTCTCCACCGTCTAGCGTTACAAATCTGGTTTCTTATTGCTTAGTGTGCATTTGTTCTTACATTTATAGGTGCTTCTTTGACTTGCATGATTAAGTAATTTGCTTGCCTTGCATTGACGAATTGTGGACGTAAACATCCTCTCCACCAAAAGGCCTGGACAAATTGTGACCTTGAGTGTTTGCTTTGTCTCTTAAGGACTTGTTAGTGTTTACTTGGTTTCTTGTCTTTGGTTTTGGTTGGTGTTCCCTTTGATCCTCGCCTTGTTTTTATTGACATAGGTACTATCAATGGCACGACATTAAGTTTGGCGAGACTTATGGGACTACGATGATGAGGAAGATGAGGAGTGGTATGCATACTATGACATGTCTCGATTTGGACCCGATTGGATACCGCCGCCGATGCAGCCCGCCAAAGCATCCTCCGGACCAAGAAAGGAATCCATGGTGGGAGGCGGCCATGGTGGAGGGCGCAAGGTATGCATACTATGACATGTCTCGATCCTTAGTTTCATAGCATACATGATGGATCCTATGGCTGAGGCATAAGGAATCCTACTCATTTTTCTCAATTTCACCAGGTGTCTTAGGACACTGGATTTTACTGAGTCGTATGCCATGTTGCATAGGAAGAAATCCTTTCTTAGAATTCACCATATTAAATCTAGCAAGGACCTTATCTATATAAGTTTCTTTGACTTAGATCAATAAGCCTCTTAGACCTATCTCTATAGATCTTAATGCCTAATATGTACTCTGCCTCTCCTAGATCCTTCATTGAAAAATACTTCTTAAGCCATTCCTTTACTGCTTCTAGCATAGGAATATCATTTCCAATGAGTAATATGTCATCCACATATAGAACCAGGAAGGCCACTTTGCTCCCACTAAATTTCTTGTAAACACAGGGCTCTTCTTCGCATCTGATGAAATCAAACTTTTTGATCACTTCATCAAAACGAAGATTCCAACTCCTAGATGCTTGCTTAAGTCCATAGATAGACTTCTTAAGCTTGCATACTTTCCTAGGATTCTCTGGATCCTCAAAACCTTCTGGTTGCATCATGTATACATTTTCTTCTAAATAATCATTTAGAAAAGCGGTCTTGACATCCATTTGCCATATCTCATAATCATAATAAGCGGCAATTGCTAGGATTATCCTAATGGACCTTATCATAACGACCGGGGAGAACGTTTCATCATAGTCAATACCATGAACTTGTCTAAATCCTTTGGCAACTAATCTTGTCGTATAGACAGAAACATTTCCATCCTTGTCTGTCTTGATCTTGAAGACCCATTTGCATCCAATAGGTTTTACCCCATCAGGCAAATCTATCAAGTCCCAAAACTGATTTTCAAACATGGATTCCATTTCGGATCTCATGGCTTCAAGCCATTTTTCGGAGTCGGGGTCCGTCATTGCTTGTTTATAGGTAGCAGGCTCATCATTCTCTAAAAGTAGAACGTCAGCAATCAAGACAAAATCCTCATATCGTCTAGGTTGCCGTCTTGGCCTGTTTGTTGCTCCGCTTGAATCTCATCAAGTTGAACATTTCTCCCACTTGACTTCTTGGAAAAGAACCCATTTTCCAAAAAGACACTATCCCGAGCAACAAACACTTTGTTCTCAACTGGATTGTAGAAATAATAACCCCTCGTTTCCTTGAGTTAACCTATAAAAACATTTGTCTGATTTGGGTGCGAGCTTATCACATAGTAAACGCTTTACATAAGCTTCACATCCCCAGACCTTCAGAAATGACAAGCTGGGTGGCTTCCCAAACCATATTTCATGTGGTGTCTTGTCAACTGATCGTGACGGAGTCCTGTTTAGTGTGAATGCAGCGGTAGTGAGGGCATAACCCCAAAATGATGTAGGAAGATCAGCAAAACTCATCATTGAGCGGACCATGTCTAACAATGTCCTGTTTCTTCTCTCAGATACACCATTCAGTTGTGGTGTACCCGGTGGAGTCAGTTGTGTTAGAATACCACAACTCCTCAAATGATGGTCGAATTTGTGGCTCAGATATTCACCCCCTCGATCTGATCAAAGTGCCTTTATCTTCTTGCCTGTTTGTTTTTCAACTTCATTTTGAAATTCTTTGAACTTTTCAAAAAACTCAGATTTATGTTTCATTAAGTAGATATACCCATATCTACTAAAATCATCAGTAAATGTAATGAAGTATCGATAGCCTCTCCAAGCTTCTGCACTTATAGGTCCACACACATCAGTATGTATGAGAGCTAAAAGCTCAGTAGTCCTCTCACTTGTACCAGTGAAAGGTGACCTTGTCATCTTACCCATTAGACATGATTCACATGTTTCAAATGATTCAAAATCAAATGACTTTAGACGACCAACATTTTGGAGTTCCTTCATGCGTTTGACGCTAATGTGTCCCAAACGACAATGCCATAGATTGGCTTCACTTATATCATTCAACTTTTGCCTTTTTGGTATTAATGTTATATACATCGGATTTGAGCCCCAATCTGTATAGTCCAGTACTAGTCATATGGGCATGGGCATAAAAAAATGTCATTCTTATAAATTGTAAAACCATCATTAACAACAAAATTATAACCCTCACGATGCAAAACCGAAAATGAAATCAAGTTCTTAGTTATGGAAGGAACAAAATAACAATTATGAAGTTCTAAAACTTAGCCAGAAGGTAAAAGTAGACTATAATCTCCAACTTCAATTGCAGCAACAGTTGCTCCATTTCCAACACGGAGATCTATCTCGCCCTTCTGCAACCTTCTCCTATTTTGTAGTCCCTGCACATTCGAAATAATGTGAGAACCACAACCGGTATCTAATACCCAATCATTGGAGTTTAGTTGTTAAGATTTCAATAACAAAAATACCTGAAGAAGAGACACCCTTCTTCTTATCCTCCAGATATTTGGGGCAGTTTCTCTTCCATTGCCCCTTACCCTTACAGTAGAAGCAATCATGCTCTGCAGCCACCTTTACTTTAGGTGTGGTACCCTTAGGTTGAACAACCTTCTTGTCCTTCCCGTTGGTCTGTTGCTTCTTCTGTGGCCCTTTCTTGAACCCCTTCCCTTTGTTGACCATAAGAACATCCTTCCTAGGTTCAACCAAAACATTTTGTTCAGCGGTTTTGAGCATAGCATGTAACTCATTGAGAGTCTTACACATGGCCCCCATGTGATACATCTGCCTGAAATTTGCAAATCCCTCATGTAGAGAATGCAAGATTATGTCTGTTGCCATCTCAATGTTATAAGGGTTCCCAAGTCTAGCCATCCTGTCAAACAGGCCTATCATGTGGAAAACATGTGGCCCCACTGGTTTCCCTTTCTCTAGCTTGCTTTGTAGGATGGCCTTGAGCGTGTCATACCTCTCAATTTTGGCTTGTTCCTTAAAGAGATCTCTAAGATTCTGCATTATATTATAGGCATCCTGATCCTCAAACCTTCGTTGGAGACCAGGTTCCATAGCAGCTAGCATGAGGCAAGTCACACTTCTTGACTTTTCGCTTAATGTCTTGTGCTTTTCCTTCTCCTCATCTGATGAGTTGTCGGTCAGCTCTGGAATGGGAGTCACTAGGACATCCTCTTGGTTCTCAGACCTCAGAATAATTCTCAGGTTCCTTTCTCAATCAAGAAAATTGGAGTCATTCAGCCTGTTTTTCTCAACAATTGAGCGAAGCGAAAATTTGAGGTTGTCGTTGGACATAGTAACTACAAAATAGAAATTAAAACATGCAGATAAATTATGCTTGAAATGCAAAAAATTCCAATTTAGACATGCTCTAAATAACAGATTATTGCATATTCTACTCATTATAAAATTTGTCCCTTTATGAGTAAAATAATTCCAAGATCCTATCTTAGATGAAACTTGAGCGTACTTAGGCACTTCCCCAAATCTCATGTAATCAAGGTAAGTAAACTCTTTACTAATTATAACCCTTTATAATTCTTGGTTGATGGTCACATCTTATGTTAAACCCATCCTTATGCCTCAAGATCCAAAACTAAGTCTTTTGGTCTCTTGTTGAGTATAACCGTATCAAGGTTTACATGCCCCTATTAGACATGCCCGCACTATCCCAAAGTCAAAGAAGGACACCTCGCTAAGGCGAAAACTATCCAACAAATTCTAAGGGCCTCATGGGTTATGATATGGAAGGGCAATATCTCAATATTCTTTTAAGGGACCTAAGCATGCAATGTTGTCTATCTACAAGTGAACTAAATAGCATAAATAGACAAGCAAGCATGCAAAGTGGGAAAATATTAAAGCATTCAAGTAATGCAATAAATAAATAAAAATTGTGATCCTAGTATGGCCCCTACAAAACCAAATAAAGATCTAATCTTCAAGATCGTGGTCCTTCATGGATCTTCATCCTTGAATCACCTCTTCTTGGATCTCCATCCTTAGCCTCATTAGGATCTCCTTCTTCTTGTTTTATATATAATTGAAATAAACTCTCTTGCAGAAATTTAAATTACAAAAATACATAACGATACGCAGATCGTGTACACGAAAAACATAACGATACGCATATCGTATTTATCTATCCTAATGTGGGCCATACTAGTCACCGCATGCAATAATATCATAATATTAAACTCGCGTGCAATAATAACATATAAAATTTCATCTAAATAAAATATGCTATTAATCCAAATTTAAAAAGCATAAAAATTAATCAAATTAATTATTTAATATTGAAACTGATTTCTAATTATATTAATTCAATTAAATTGTGCATGGAATTAATATCATATATTAATCATTAATTTGCTAAAATTGGTGAATCTAATATTCAAATATAACATTTGATATGGTAACTCAAAATTTACCAAATAAGATATCAAAATATATTGTAACATTTAACTAAATCTTTATTTACCAAATAAAATATCAAATATCTTATTGATTAAAATAAATCTAATTTATTAAGATAGAATATCACATATCATATCTTATCTTGGTAAATAATATCTTTGGGATCGTTAGTGGGCCACCGACGGCCACCACAACACCACCCTAATGGCAGTGTTGCTGCCGCGCATGTCCAGCCTGCACCGCCATCAGAATGGCAATCAGGCTGACTCATTGATCCCAACCATCTTTTTCGTTCTTAACAGTGTTTCTCCCACTTAAAGTTTGTAACTTTTACAACTCTTGATAGGAAAATTTATGGTAATGGATTTTCATAAAATTCAGGCTTCTTGATTTATAGTTTTAACATGAGAGATCAGATTTTAACATGTATGTTCAAAACATGTACAACAGATTGCATAAACTAATCAAAAAAAAATCAACTTTAGGGCAAAATCATGCATAATTTTCAAAAAATCAGCAACTTACCCTATATGTAATTCATGAATTCTATGGCTAGAAAAATCAAATTTTTCGTTTAAGTCATGCAAATTAATCCATATAAACAATTTCTACATAATTGAATCAAGATAAAACATGAACATGCATCAAAATTTAAACCTTTAAATTTGATCTAATCAATTTATGCAAGAGGCAACTGATACCACTGTAGGGTTTTAGATGCTTAAAGCGGAATTTCAGGAAACGTTTTCCTAACATCTAACCAAGGATCTCATGCATAAACTAAATAGATCGTACATAGGAAAGAATAAATACCTCTTGATGCGTGTTTGAATCTCACTGGAATGGAGAGATTAGAGCCCCAAGTGTGACTCCTCTAATTAGTCCACACGAGCAATAAACTGGATCACCTTTAAGTCTCTTCTGCTAGACCGAGTAACTCAAAGGTATAATCTTGAAACGAGGAACAATAACGAACGAACAAACAAACAACTTTTGCTCTCTCTGTTTTTGTGAATTGCGGCTGAGCACACCCTTTTTTCATACGGCATCCCATCATTTATATATAATAGGTTATCTTTATAACCCTAATAATATTATTATTATCTTACCATAATAATAGGAAAGTAGATATATCTTTATATATCTTAGCTTTTATTTTCAAGTAATAAATAACTATTATCTTATACTTGAAAAGCAATCCACTTCGTTTGTTATTTCACATAGCCCAAATACTACAGGCTTACCGACCTGCATATTTGCTTGATCCAGTCCATAAACTCTAAGTGTGTGACCTCATAGGACCCAATTATTCTAGCCATGGGCTTAACCTGATTAAACCCATAAGTCGTATTGGCCACTAGCAATAGCATGCGACTCCTAAAATATCTGGATTATTAATCTCCATAAATAGTCCCAAGACAAGTCTCCCCGAGCGTCCGGAGCCGAAACCACCCGATCGTGAACAGAGTCGTCGACGACACTTCCACCAGCGTTCAGTGGCTCCCCATGAGCGTAACCCCTTGGTTGCTGGAGTCGGACCCATCACCGCCGGGCAAATCCCCTTCCAAGGCCTCCGACGCCGCAGCCTTCATTCCGGCCAAACCATGCCTATTTGGTATTTGTTGTCTACTATTTGGTTTTTGTTGTCTCAAACAATATTTGTTTCTATTTGGGAATTTTTTTCCCTATTTGCATTTGTTGTCTCTATTTGGGATTTGTTGTCTCGATCCCATGTTCGGAGAGTTTCCATTTTTAGGAAGTTGTTAAGCTCGGGTTTTGCTAGCGTTTTAGAACTTTCTATTTTTAGAATGTTTCTAAATGTGGAGTAGTCCAGCCTTGCATGGTTTGGGCCGTCCTATTGGGCTCTTGGCACTCAAGTCCAAGCTCGCCCAAACCCTAGCACCAACCCTAGCCGCCAGCTCCCTTTTGCAAACCCTAGTCGTCTAGCTTTTCCTTTATAAGGCTTCTGCCTCCATCTTCGTAACTCACGTTTAGTATTGAATTCAAGAATCTTTGTTGAGACGAGTTTTCCTTCATCTTCTTGAAATAGGCGTCACCAATCCTTCGGGCTCTGTCTTCTCATCTCCTTCACCATATCTTCTTGCCTCTTTCGTCTACATCCCTAGCCAAAAGTTCCCATATCTTCTAGCCTCTTTCTTCTACATCCCTATCCAAAAATTCACCGTTTGAGTAGCCCTCAATCACCATAGCCGACCCCCTCACAAAACTAGCTTGTTGAAGCTTTCAACATCCATATCCCAATTCGACAAGGCAACTTGTAGTCTATATCCAAACAATTCCGCTGCATACTCCCATATCGACCTTCCTTCCCCACAAAAGACATCCACCAAAACACTTCCAAGGTTTCAATCGAAGATCTTAGAGCGCAATTGGCTTTCCGGAGACCAGGCGCGGATCAACTAGTATCAGAGACAGGTTATCTTGTAAGTGTTAACTTATCTTTTAAGTTTCATTGCATTCACTCACTGTTTCCATCCCTTCCGCCATAAACACAAAAACCTAGTCGACTTCTGTCCAGATTTATACGACAAAAAAATTATTTTTCGGCCAAAGTTGTTCCCGTGTCTGATAAACCTTTTCAATACGAGTCTATCCATATAAAGAACATCAAAAACGGACTTCGTTTGACCTCCGAAAAGCCATTTTTACGAACCTTGTGCACGCTGAAAACCCTAGCCGTGAATATAAACTCTAATCCGAGAATCTTCCTTTTCCATATCAATCCGGATTTGCTTGGCTTGCATATACGTGTCTTGTTAGGAAACGATTGTGTGTATATTTGTAATGATTTGATTGTATATGTCCGCATTTTGTTTCCTTATTTGTTAACCGAATATCTTTCCATATCTTGAGCATATCTTTTGCTTTCTTTCACAATATCTCGAACCATATCATTTGCATATCATATCAAGTTGAGATCTGCATCTAAAGAAAAAAAAAGAATCAAAAGAGATATCAAAAGAGATATCGTCTAGGGCAAAGCCAAAATAAGGCAATTCCTATTGACATTAGTTCGACCAAGAGGAAAGCCAAAATATGGTAATTGTTGTGTCTACACCTTGATTGGTTCGATCATCTTCTTGTCTCTCCACCGTCTAGCGTCACAAATCTGGTTTCTTATTGCTTAGTGTGCATTTGTTCTTACATTTATAGGCGCTTCTTTGACTTGCATGATTAAGTAATTTGCTTGCCTTGCATTGACGGATTGTGGACGTAACCATCCTCTCCACCAAAAGGCCTAGACAAATTGTGACTTTGAGTGTTTGCTTTGTCTCTTAGGGACTTGTTAGTGCTTACTTCGTTTCTTGTCTTTGGTTTTGGTTGGTGTTCCCTTTGATCCTCGCCTTGTTTTTATTGACATAGGTACTATCAATGGCACGACATTATGTTTGGCGAGACTTATGGGACTACGATGATGAGGAAGATGAGGAGTGGTATGCATACTATGACATGTCTCGATTTGGACCCGATTGGATACCGCCGCCGATGCAGCCCGTCAAAACATCCTCCAGACCAAGAAAGGCATTCTCTTGCGCGTCCAATCCAACAGTCAAGGTACGCTGCAAACTCCCACCCTCCAAGGAGCCAACACAAAAGACACGAGAAGGAAAAGTTTGCCAAGAATATTCTTGTTGCCAGGGACAAAGAGCACCGCAATTCTCGCGCCAAAAGGAGCACCGAGAAACACATAAAACGCAGCTCCCATCATGAGGCACCACGAGGATTTGGACCATCAACTCAGGTTACAAGGCCCCCACCTTGCTCATCTACCGTCAAGCAAGAGAAAGTACCACCAACATCTTTGGAGCTTGCCTTGTCTGAAATCCGGGAATTGCGCCACATGATGTACTTGCTCGAGAACCAAATCTCCAACGCTCAAATAATTCAGGGAAGTTCTTGTTTGTGGTGAAATTATCAACGAGATGATAACTAAGCAATTGTAGGGCAAAGATCAAAGAGAACGGTATAATCTTAACACTAAGAGAACAAGACGAGAGAATAAGGTTGAAACTTGAACTTTCTTGTGGTATTGATATTACGGCGTAGTACGATCTCCTTACAAAAGGTTGGCGTTAACCTTTATATAGGTTAACCCTAGGATCTTACTAAGGAAATAATATCTTTTCCTTTTCCTTCTAACGATATAATAAATATGGTGAAAGATATTCTTTCATCTTATCCTTTACCATTTACACGAATATAATATAGAACAAGGTAACTAAGTGGCGGCTGACCTAATTTCCATAGGTTAACAACACGTTCTTCTTTATAACGTCACGTTGACGCCATCTTCTGTTTCATACGTCGCGTCGCCTCTATCCTTCTACGCGTAGCTTCCACGCGTTCCATAGTCGTCGTATTTTTAGGCACAAACAATACCCCTAAGGCGTCTTACAGGGCTTAATATTTAGAAGAGTTTGGAGATGCCTTCTTTCTTTGTAGAATACGTCTTCAAAATTACTGGAACACGTTGATGATAACGTCATCAAAATTCTCGACATCGTCGTTAAGCTTCGATCAGGATTTTTCTTCAATTCTTAACACGTGTCGGGGGAGAAGCTTTGTTTCCTGTGCCGGGAACGTCGAAACGCAACGGCTAGTTTTCCCAATGGATATAATGCCGTTGAATACTCCTTGATTATCGCAACCTTCTCTGGCTATATAATGGGTGAATCTCCAATCTCATTTACTTTTCTGCTCCCATCTGATTACTCACTATCGTCTTCTTGCTTCCTCTTTACTTTGATCCGAACTTTCTTGCTCATTCTTTCTCTTCGTACCTTCTTCCAAACTTCTTCTTATTACTTCCAGATGGCCTCCTTCTACGTTCCCAAGTTTATCTTGAAGGGCTCCGTCTGTAAATCAACAGAGGTACGTGACGTTGAAAGGTTACGGTCTCTGGCGAATCTTGGTCCTGAGGTGGAGATCGAGATACCTCCTCCCAGGGTATTTGCTGATGCGCATCGGCCGGGATGGATTGCGGTGTACGAGTATCCTTTTCTTATTGGCCATCGCTTTCCTTTCTCGCCGTTGGTCAAGGCGTTCATGCTCGCTTTGGGGGTTGCAGTGGGGCAGCTCCTGCCAAGCGTTTGGAGGATCTTTGGTACTTTAGACGACGTTGTGGAGAAACATGGCGTCGATCTAACCGTCGAGGATATCACTTATTCTTTCAACGTCGAAACGAAGATGGTGGGAAGAGTAGGCCTTAAGTCTAGGCCGAAGGCGCCTAAGATCGTGATCGAGGGGAGTCAGGCCGATCGTCACTGGGCCGAATACTTTTACTTTGTGAAGAAGTCTTCTCTTGCCGACGACTGTGCTTGGTTGGTTGACTGCTGGAATCCTACACGTAAACTTCGATTTCTTTGAAACTCGCACTATGTGTTCAAGGCCTGGATCTTATTTTTTTCTTCCTTTATGTAGTGAATACGGATGCTATTATAGTAAGGCGAGAGACCCAGAAGGTCATCGATAGGCTTCTTCCCATTCCTGAAGCGGATCGGACTTTCCATGGTCATGACGGAGAAGGGCGTTGAATTGCTTCCGTACTCCCGGAAGGTAACGCGTTCGTTCATCTGAGTTTTACTCGGTTCTTCTTTCTTTTTGCTCATGATTCTTATATGTGTGCTTTTGGTTCTTTCAGTTTCCGCGGACTTATCTCGCGTCCGTGGTCGAGGGATGTCCGCGTCGGCTTTGGTAGCGTCGCGTAAAAGGAGTTGCGCCGAGGAGATGACGGCTTCAGGGACCACGCTTCAGGCCATCCCTATGATTTCTTTTCTTTCATCCCCGTCTCCTTCGTCTACTTCGGCGAAGAGATCGCGTAAGGACAAAGAGAAGGTAGTCGAGAAGTCGGACTTTGGCTACGAGTCTGTAGACGACTTTCCGAGGGTGATTTCTCGTGCGGCCGCGTCTGGGAGATCGTTTATCTCTTACATGAAACAACTTCAAAATCCTCCTTCCCTTGATTACTACTTGTCGAGGGAAACTGAGGACGTGATGGGCGAATCTCTCGCGGCGCAGTGGCAGGTATGTTTCAATTTGAATTGCTTTCTTTTTACTAGAGCTTTTGTTCTCGCTCTCTTTAATATACATACTTGAACGTCTTCTTTCTATAGGCTCTTCAAGCATCTTTATGCGCAAATGGGCGCTTCTCTGATTTCGTTGATCGAACGAGGTCTGTGGAGGCTAAACAATCGGCCGACGAGATAAAGATTAAGGAGCTTACGTCGTTGGTCGAGGCGTCACAGAAGGTGGAGGCAGAGTTCAAGCTTCGTGAAGATCTTTCTGGGCAAGTCAAGGATCTTCAAGCCAAGATTGGTGCTTTGGAGATTGAGAAGGCCCGGGTGGAGTTGAGGTTGGCTTCCGACCTCAAGAATGTTACGGAGTATTGGTCTTGGTTATCTCGCGTGGAGGTCATCGAGGAGTATGCCGCTGGTCGTACTCATGGATGGAACCCGGTGAAGGAGTGAAGGGAATTCCACAATGCGTACCCGGAGCGTCCCGAGGGCGTTGAAGTGGGACCTACGCCGATGAAGCCTCCGGCTGAGCCCCATATTTAAGAAGATGTTGCTCCTCATCTCAACGAGGTTGATCCCAACGACGGCGTCGAGGACGATGAAGGCGACGGCGAGGATGTCATCGCGGAGGATTCTGAGGAGGAGAAGGATGCTTGTGAATATGAATACGGCGATCCTTCTTCTAGCGATGAATCTTCTTGATTTACTTTCTTTGAATCTTCTTTTGTACATTTGTACATGTACGTGTAGCTTTTTCTCTCTCTTTCTTTTGTAAAAAGAATTTTGCCTTTTTATGATGGGCTATTTATCGAAGCGCTTTGATATCTCTTACTCTCCAAATTCTGACGTAACAGGCTTTCGCTCCTAGCTCTCTTGCGACGGCATGTATCAACGCGTCGTCGGTTTCTTATGACGTTTATACGTTCCTTTGGGAAGTTCTTTTCCTTTCTTACGTATCTCTACCCCTTTTGGTAGGTTTGATCTGAGCTTCTTGTAGGCTTAGTTTAAAGCTACCAAAGAAGTGTTGTATACTTTAACTTGATATACCTTGTTGTTCCTTCTTTTTTTTTTACTAATCTCGCGAACGCGTAGAGCTTTCTTTCGGCTTTCTGATCTTTTTGTATGGTACTTCATGTTCGTGACTTGGGTGCTTGATATGTGCTTATTGGCTTTGATCGAGAGATGTGGTCAATGCGACTTACTTTAGCTTATTTGCCGAGTTACATGAGGTTTGAGTCCAGCATTTCCTCCGAACCCAGAAGCGAGTGGCGGAGGTAGGTCAGCGTGTGATTTGATCAGCTTGTGACGTTACCCCTTACTTTAAAGGTGAATCCATTGCCTCACGCTAGCGTTTAGGTCGACGTCGAACTCTTTTAATCGACGGGCCTATTCATCGTGTATGTCGTCTGTTCTCTTGAGTATTAGGACTTACGATGTCGGTGGACGCGTCTCTGCCGGTTTGGCGAATTGCCCGTGGATTCATGACTCTCAGAGGGGCCGTGGAAGGCGTGAATACGCGTTCCTGGAGATGGGTGGTGGCGATAGGTTTCCCTTCTTCCCCAGAGAACCATGCCGGTTTCGTGAGGTGCTGGGCTTCAATCCCTATGACCATTGCCACACGTCGCTAATGATGATAGGAAGCTTCGACTCGGGGTCGGCGGTTCGGCTAACGTTGCCTATGCGTAGATGGAGCCTTGAACGCGTAGACTAACGAAATTCGCCCTCGGCGCGGATTTTCGCCGCGGCCTTTTGAGCTTGGGTGTTACATCAGAGACAGAGAGCAAGTACTTTGAAAATAAAACATCTCTTATCGTGCTTGAACACATCGGGGAAGGGAAAAAAAAAGGTATACTCATATATTGAAAAGATGCATCATGAAGACAAGACTACTACGTAGACGTCGACCCCTTTGTCGCCACGACCCCTTGTCGTTTTGACGGTAAGACAACTATTCTACCTTATTATAAAGAAATACTTCAGGAAAGGGAAAAAAGGACTGTTCGTACTCATGCAAATGAAAGGGAAATAAGGTCGAGAAGGATCTCGGAAGACTCTTGTGCTTTCTTTAAGATTACGGAGGGTGATGCTTCAGGAACATGTGTCTTAGATCATTTCTTGTTACTTGGATCTTTTGATGCTTGGTATCTTGGTGAAAGACTTTAGATCGTCGCACTTCATATTTTGATTTCTACGCTTTCTTTTCTTTCCTCGGCGACGCTTTGGTTGCTTTCTTTTCTTTCCTTGGCGACGCTTTGGTTGCTTTCTTCATTCCGATATCGTAGCATTCTCTAGAAACTTGAGTTTCTCCCATGATTTCTTGCGTCCCCCATGGCGATGGGAATTTCAGGGACTGATGGTATGTTGACGGGACTGCTCTCAAGCCGTGCAACCATGGTCTTCCCAGGATCACGTTGTATGGCGATTCAAGCTCCATTACGGCGAATTTATCCCGCGTATTAATACCCCTGGCGTAGGTTGATAGCGTAATTTCCCCTATCATCTCTGTCACTTCGCCGCTGAAACCTACTAGTGGTACGCATCTCCTGGTCACGTTACTAAGGGATAATTCTAATTCTTTCAGGGCGGCCATAGTGATGATGTTGGCCGAGCTACCATTGTCCACGAGGATTCTCTTAACGAGGTGGTTACTAATAGTGAAAGAGATTACTAACCCGTCGTGATGCTCCATCGTCGCGTTAGAATCTTCGAACGTGATAAGCTGCTTGCTTCGGGTAGGGCGTACTTGATAGACTTTCGTCGCGTTACTCTCGTCTCCTAGAATTTTGATACTTTTCTTTGCCGTCGTAGACGCGTATCTGCTTGCTGAAGGTCCTCCGATGATGGAATGAATGGTACGAGCGTGGTGAGCTGGAGATGGAGGTGGAGTGGGAGACTTTCTTTCTTTCTTTATCCCTTCGAGGGCGTTCTTTCCTTCTTTGGAGAGTAAATCTTTCAGGTCTCCTCTCTTTAGCAGCCTCATCACTTTTTTTCTTAAGGTGTAGCATCCATCCGTCATGTGACCTGTATCATTGTGGAATTCGCAATACCCCTTGCCCGTTCCAGGTCTCCTTCCAGGGTTTTGCTTTCTTGGCCATTGCACGTCGCGTAACCCTTCCATTGCGCTCATGACGCGTAGGGAATCTGTCTTCATGGAGATTCCTCTCTCTACGACGTAGTTGCTTTCTACCTCGCTCACATTATGTACCGCTTGGGGTTCTCTTTGGAAAGGTTTGTTTCTTTTATCATTGCGTCCTCCTTGTTCCTGGTGCCTATCGGTATATCGATGTTGGGGAGAATTCCTTCGCAGAGGGGTCCGCCTACGTGGAGATCTAGCAACCTCTTCATTGTATTGCTTCAAGTCCTCTTCCCATCTTATGGCTTGCATGGCCCTTTCCCTCGTTATTTCGAACGATTCGGTGCACGTCTTTGTCAGTTCTTTATACAAGTCGCTATCTTTGGGGAGGGCGTGTCTGAACGTGTCGGAGGCGATAGCTTCCGTGCAACATGGGATTGTGACTTTCTCATCGTTGAAACGTTTGAGGAATTCTCTTATGGTTTCGCCTTTGCTCATGCGCATGTTATGGAGGTCTGATGGCTACTTTGGAAAGAGCTTGCTACTGGCGAATTGTAACCTGAATTGGTTGGAGAGCTCGGCGTAGGACGAGATGCACCCTTGTGGTAGATGAATGAACCATGTCAAGGCGGGGCCTTTCAGCGTTGAGCTAAAGAATTTGCACATCATTGCCTCTTTGAATCGTGGATCAATGGGGCTCGTGGAAAGTTTAGCTTTGTAGAGCAAGATGTGTTCTTCAGGATCACCTGATCCGTCGTAGACTGGAAGATTCGCGACGGTGAATTTCTTGGCGATCTTTTGGATGGCTACACTCTTGATGAACGGGCTATCTTTGAACGCGTGTTATTCTTCCGGCACTATGGATTTAGGGGCTCCCGACATCGACATCATCTCTTTTTTGAAGGCCCTAATTTGTTGTTTCACAATAGCGGCGATGGTATCCGGAGTTAGGGTTTCTTCGGACTTCTTCTTCCGCGCGGAATCCTTGGGTAAGGTGAACCCATGGTGTTCTCTGGGGTGGTAGGCGTCGTCCTCTTTAAGAGCTTCATCCATATCTAAGCGTTGAGCGACGCTCTGGTTGCGGACGTAAGTGTATTGTCCAGATTGGTTTGCCTTGAGTTCTAGGATAGTGGAGTTTAACCTTTCATTTTCTTTGGCGAGTTCCGACGCCGTCTTCTCACTTGCTTGCAAGGCTTCGGCTTCGGCCTTCTCGAATGACTCGATTTGTGCTCGGATGATGGCTACGTTGGTAACTTCTCCGTCTACCCCTTGCTTTTTAGAGGGATCGTTATCTGTTGAAGTGTTGGGGGTGACTTCGAGGTTCTTCTCAACGTTCTCATCCCTGGGAGTGAGGGAATCCTTCGCACGTTCTTCGGCCTCTGAATCCCTGTTGTTGTGAGGGCTATTGGTTGGAGACGTCATGGCTTCCTGCAAATAAGAAGTTCCCTTTGTGTGGAAAGATGACACCTTTTTTATCAAGCCCCACGGTGGGCGCCAATTGTTTGTAGCGAAATTATCAACGAGATGATAACTAAGAAATTGTAGGGCAAAGATCAAAGAGAACGGTATAATCTTAACACTAAGAGAACAAGACGAGAGAATAAGGTTGAAACTTGAACTTTCTTGTGGTATTGATATTACGACGTAGTACGATCTCCTTACAAAATGCTGGCGTTAACCTTTATATAGGTTAACCCTAGGATCTTATTAAGGAAATAAAATATTTTCCTTTTCCTTTTCCTTCTAACGATATAATAAATATGGTAAAAGATATTCTTTCATCTTATTCTTTACCATTTACACGAATATAATATAGAACAAGGTAACTAAGTGGCGGCTGACCTAATTCCCATAGGTTAACGACACGTTCTTCTTTATAAAGTCACGTTGACGCCATCTTCCGTTTCATACGTCGCGTCGCCTCTATCCTTCTACATGTAGCTTCCACGCGTTCCATAGCCGTCGTATTTTTAGGCACAAACAGTTCTCCTTGTATTCAAATGACTTCTAAACTGTGTCAAATTATTGAGGAAGAACAAGTTGAACTCCCCTCTTGTGTTTCCCCTCTGCAGGATCTGCTAAACAAGAAGCCGGCCACAACAAGGAACCAAACCTCAAATTTGGAGGCTTCATCAAAGGCTATGATCATGGACTCCACAACTACAAAGGAGGAACATTCCAAGGAACAAAAGGCAGATGCCGAAACCGGGCCACTTTGGTCATCGCCTTGTCCAAAGGTGCCCAAAGTGGAGCCCCAATGGCTCTCCAAAGTACAAAGTTGACACCTCGACATGGATTGTTAAGCTGTCATTCTATTATCCAAGTGCTCATGAAGGCATAGCTCATCTCTCTGAGGTTCAAAAGAGGCCAACCAAATGCCTTTCTTCTCCGGCGGCGCCCGCACAACAAAAAGACGTTTTCAAGCCCCTGGAGTTCTACATGTGTGAATCAGGTCCCGTTTCGAGCATTCTTCCCTATTTTCACAGTGATATCTATGAAAAAAAGGATGCTCGAGACAAGCATAGAGGCTCTAAAGACTACACGCCACCTTGCTTCAAACTTGGTGAAACGAGGGCGTTTCACAGCCAAGGGGGGAGGGTGATGCGCCCCTGCCTTGCCTAGAGACAAGGCATGGCTCGCCTCAACGAGCGCCTCCTGCATCTACTTGCCACTATGGCCACTTCAAGGTGAAACACCGTTGGCGCCTCATTTCTAGCGCCTTGTCTCGTGTCCCGCTCTACATTTCTGAATGGAGGTTACCTTGTCCTCACTTGCGCCCTCCACCATGGCCGCCTCCCACCATCCATCTAGGTTCCAGCGGCGCACATTGGATCATCCTAAGCGCAACCCACATATTACAAGCCTTGGACACTTGTGAGCCGATCAGAACCCATCCCAAGACAAGTCTACCCGAGCGTCCGGAGCCGAAACCACTCGATCGTGAACAGAGTCGTCGACGACACTTCCACCGGCGTTCAGTGGCTCCCCATGAGCGCAACCCCTTGGTTGCTGGAGTCGGACCCATCACCGCCGGGCAAATCCCCTTCCAAGGCCTCCGACGCCGCAACCCTCATTCCGGCCAAACCATGCATATTTGGTATTTGTTGTCTACTATTTGGTTTTTGTTGTCTCAAACAATATTTGTTTCTATTTGGGAATTTTTGTCCCTATTTGCATTTGTTGTCTCTATTTGGGATTTGTTGTCTCGATCCCATGTTCGAAGACTTTCCATTTTTAGGAAGTTGTTAAGCTCGGGTTTTGTCAGTGTTTTAGAACTTTCTATTTTTAGAATGTTTCTAAATGTGGAGTAGTCCAGCCTTGCATGGTTTGGGCCGTCCTATTGGGCTCTTGGCACTCAAGCCCAAGCTCGCCCAAACCCTAGCACCAACCCTAGCCACCAGCTTCCTTTTGCAAACCCTAGTCGTCTAGCTTTTCCTTTATAAGGCTGCTGCCTCCATCTTTGTAACTCACGTTTAGTATTGAATTCAAGAATCTTTGTTGAGACGAGTTTTCCTCCATCTTCTTGAACCAGGCGTCACCAATCCTTCGGGCTCTATCTTCTTATCTCCACCACCATATCTTTTAGCCTCTTTTGTCTACATCCCTAGCCAAAAGTTCCCATATCTTCTAGCCTCTTTCTTCTACATCCCTATCCAAAACTTCACCGTTTGAGTAGCCCTCAATCACCTTAGCCGACCCCCTCACAAAACTATCTTGTTGAAGCTTTCAACATCCATATCCCAATTCGACAAGGCAACTTGTAGTCTATATCCAAACAATTCCGCTGCATACTCCCATATCGACCCTCCTTCCCCACAAAAGACATCCACCAAAACCTTTCCAAGGTTTCAGTCGAAGATCTTAGAGCGCAATTGGCTTTCCGGAGACCAGGCGCGCATCAACTAGTATCAGAGCCAGGTTATCTTGTAAATGTTAACTTGTCTTTTAAGTTTCATTGCATTCACTCACTGTTTCCATCCGTTCCGCCATAAACACAAAAACCTAGTCGACTTCTGTCCAGATTTATACGACCAAAAAAATTATGTTTCGTCCAAAGTTGTTCCCGTGTCTGATAAACCTTTTCAATACGAGTCTATCCATATAAAGAACATCAAAAACAGACTTCGTTTGACCCCTGAAAAGCCATTTTTACGAACCTTGTGCATGCTGAAAACCCTAGCCGTGAATATAAACCCTAATCCGAGAATCATCCTTTTCCATATCAATCCGGATTTGCTTGGCTTGCATATACGTGTCTTGTTAGGAAACGATTGTGTGTATATTTGTAAAGATTTGATTGTATATGTCCGCAATTTGTTTCCTTATTTGTTAACCGAATATCTTTCCATATCTTGAGCATATCTTTTGCTTTCTTTCACAATATCTCGAACCATATCATTTGCATATCATATCAAGTTGAGATCTGCATCTAAAGAGAAAAAAAAAATCAAAAGAGATATCGTCTAGGGAAAATCCAAAATAAGGCAATTCCTATTGACATTAGTTCGACCAAGAAGGAAAGCCAAAATAAGGTAACCCTTGTGTCTACACCTTGATTGGTTCGATCATCTTCTTGTCTCTCCACCGTCTAGCGTTACAAATCTGGTTTCTTATTGCTTAGTGTGCATTTGTTCTTACATTTATAGGCGCTTCTTTGACTTGCATGATTAAGTAATTTGCTTGCCTTGCATTGACGGATTGCGGCCGTAACCATCCTCTCCACCAAAAGGCCTAGACAAATTGTGACCTTGAGTGTTTGCTTTGTCTCTTAGGGACTTGTTAGTGCTTACTTGGTTTCTTGTCTTTGGTTTTGGTTGGTGTTCCCTTTGATCCTCGCCTTGTTTTTATTGACATAGGTACTATCAATGGCACGACATTATGTTTGGTGAGACTTATGGGACTACGATGCTGAGGAAGATGAGGAGTGGTATGCATACTATGACATGTCTCGATTTGGACCCGATTGGATACCGCCGCCAATGCAGCCCGCCAAAGCGTCCTCCAGACGTGGCCAAGAAAGGCATTCTCTTGCGCATCCAATCCAACAGTCAAGGTACGCTGCAAACTCCCACCCTCCAAGGAGCCAACACAAAACAGACGAGAAGGAAAAGTGTGCCAAGAATATTCTTGTTGCCAAGGACAAAGAGCACCGCAATTCTCGCGCCAACACATCAAATGCAGCTCCCATCATGAGGCACCAAGAGGATTTGGACCATCAACTCAGGTAACAAGGCCCCCACCTTGCTCATCTACCGTCATGCAGGAGAAAGTGCCACCAACATCTTTGGAGCTTGCCTTGTGTGAAATCCGGGAATTGCGCCACAATATGGACTTGCTCGAGAACCAAATCTCCAACGATCAAATAATACAGGGAAGTTCTCCTTGTATTCAAATGACTTCTAAAATGTGTCAAATTATTGAGGAAGAACAAGTTGAACTCCCCTCTTGTGTTTCCCCTTTGCAGGATCTGCTAAACAAGAAGTCGGTGATACGCTGCACTTTGTATAGCGTAACTAGGGGTTATTACATTAGTTTAGGAGTGTTATCACAAGTATTTGGAGCTATTGTTATGTTCTGAGTTGTTTACGAAGAAGTGACTAAATGAAGACCAGAACCGAAGAAGAAGAGGATTAAAGATTGAAGACATGAAGACTTGAAGACATTCTGCGGAGCAGCGGCGATCGCCACCATCACTATGGCGATCGCCATTCTACAACAGAAGCGTTACATGAGTTGGAGAGATCATGATGATCGCCATGACACTACGGTGATCGCCATGGGGCGTCAGAGACCACGGCAGAGCTTTACATGAAGACCGCGATCGCCAGGAATCTATGGCGATCGCCACAACAAGGTCGAAGACATTCCGGACTTTCCTTATTTTGCTTTGTTTTTATTTCTTTTATTATTTTCATTTATTTCCGTTTTCCCTTCTAGGGTTGGACCTTATATACCCTAGCAGCCTTCTCATCTATCATCATCTTTTCCATGAGACAATTTAGTTTTGAGCAGGAACTAATCTCCATTGTTTTGCTTAGCGGTTGAAACCTTCAGTTATTAAGTTGTGAGATTTCTAAACTCTTGTTCTTTTCCTATGGGTTTGTATTAATTCTCTTGTTCTTCGTCTATTGATTTCTATTAGTTTTGCTAGCTTGATCACCTAGTTTGATTGATAGTTTTCTATTGCTAGACTAGGAATATACGGTGGAATTCCTTGTCATTGTAGCACTCATATCTGCATGATCTGGTAGTTGATTGCTTTTATAAAAGAGAATTGATTGCATGTTAATACTTGACGGTTGTAAGTTATTGCATGCATCCTTATGATTCCTGTGCCCTTTGCTGCTATTTCATCTAATCTTGAGAGGTTTCCCTGATTGCTGAATAGTAAGTATTATCAGGACCAGTTGGCCTGCTGATATATTAAAGATTGGAATAGGAACATTCCCTAGGATTGAATATAACTTGAGATAAATCTATGATCAACTTGATTAACTGTTGTGTGGATACTTGCTAGGTGAAACCCCTTCTCATCATATTCTGACCCAAACTTCCTCTGCTTGTTGCTGGTTACTTGTGTGTTCTTGCAATCAACCCCCCCCCCCCCCCTTTGGTTACTTGTTACTAGTTGATATTTCATTTGACTGCATTGATTTGGTGTTTTGATTCCCTTGGGTTCGACCTCTACTTACTTGCTATACTCTAGTTAGTGTTTAGGGTTTTCTTTGATTTGACACTACGACTTTAGCCTCATCAGTCGGCCACAACAAGGAACCAAACCTCAAATTTGGAGGCTTCATCAAAGGCTATGATCATGGACTCCACGGCTACAAAGGAGGAACATTCCAAGGAACAGAAGGCAGATGCCGAAACCAGGCCACTTTGGTCATCGCCTTGTCCAAAGGTGCCCAAAGTGGAGCCCCAATGGCCTCTAAAGTACAAAGTTGACACCTCGACATGGATTGTTAAGCTGTCATTCTATTATCCAAGTGCTCATTAAGGCATAGCTCAGCTCTCTGAGGTTCAAAAGAGGCCAACCAAATGCCTTTCTTCTCCGGCGGAGGCCGCACAACAAAAAGACGTTTTCAAGCCCCTGGAGTTCTACAAGTGTGAATCGGGTCCCGTTTCGAACATTCTTCCCTTTTTTCACAGTGATATCTATGGACAAAAGGATGCTTGAGACAAGAATAGAGGCTCTAAAGACTACACGCCACCTTGCTTCAAACTTGGTGAAACGAGGGCGTTCCACAACCAAGGGGGGAGGGTGATGCGCCCCTGCCTTGCCTAGAGACAAGGCATGGCTCGCCTCAACGAGCGCCTCCTGCATCTACTTGCCACTATGGCCACTTCAAGCTGAAACACCGTTGGCGCCTCATTTCTAGCGCCTTGTCTCGTGTCCCGCTCTACATTTCTGAATGGAGGTTACCCTGTCCTCACTTGAGCCCTCCACCATGGCCGCCTCCCACCATCCATCTCGGTTCCAGCGGCACACATTGGCTCATCCTAAGTGCAACCCACATATTACAAGCCTTGGACACTTGTGCGCCGATCAGAACCCATCCCAAGACAAGTCTCCCCGAGCGTCCGGAGCCGAAACCACCTGATCGTGAACAGAGTCGTCGACGACACTTCCACCGGCGTTCAGTGGCTCCCCATGAGCGCAACCCCTTGGTTGCTGGAGTCAGACCCATCACCGCCGGGCAAATCCCCTTCCAAGGCCTCCGACATCGCAGCCCTCATTGCAGCCAAACCATGCCTATTTGGTATTTGTTGTCTTCTATTTGGTTTTTGTTGTCTCAAACAATATTTGTTTCTATTTGGGAATTTTTGTCCCTATTTGCATTTGTTGTCTCTATTTGGGATTTTTTGTCTCGATCCCATGTTCGGAGACTTTCCATTTTTAGGAAGTTGTTAAGCTCGGGTTTTGCTAGCGTTTTAGAACTTTCTATTTTTAGAAAGTTTTTAAATGTGGAGTGGTCCAGCCTTGCATGGTTTGGGCCGTCCTATTGGGCTCTTGGCACTCAAGCCCAAGCTCGCCCAAACCCTAGCACCAACCCTAGCCGCCAGCTCCCTTTTGCAAACCCTAGTCGTCTAGCTTTTCCTTTATAAGGCTTCTGCCTCCATCTTTGTAACTCACGTTTAGTATTGAATTCAAGAATCTTTGTTGAGACGAGTTTTCCTCCATCTTCTTGAACCAGGCGTCACCAATCCTTCGGGCTCTGTCTTCTCATCTCCTTCACCATATCTTCTAGCCTCTTTCGTCTACAGCCCTAGCCAAAAGTTCTCATATCTTCTAGCCTCTTTCTTCTACATCCCTAGCCAAAACTTCACCGTTTGAGTAGCCCTCAATCACCATAGCCGTAACCATCCTCTCCACCAAAAGGCCTAGACAAATTGTGACCTTGAGTGTTTGCTTTGTCTCTTAGGGACTTGTTAGTGCTTACTTGGTTTCTTGTCTTTGGTTTTGGTTGGTGTTCCCTTTGATCCTCGCCTTGTTTTTATTGACATAGGTACTATCAATGGCACGACATTATGTTTGGTGAGACTTATGGGACTACGATGATGAGGAAGATTAGGAGTGGTATGCATACTATGACATGTCTCGATTTGGACCCGATTGGATACCGCCGCCAATGCAGCCCGCCAAAGCGTCCTCCAGACGTGGCCAAGAAAGGCATTCTCTTGCGCATCCAATCCAACAATCAAGGTACGCTGCAAACTCCCACCCTCCAAGGAGCCAACACAAAACAGACGAGAAGGAAAAGTGTGCCAAGAATATTCTTGTTGCCAAGGACAAAGAGCACCGCAATTCTCGCGCCAAAAGGAGCACCGAGCAACACATCAAATGCAGCTCCCATCATGAGGCACCAAGAGGATTTGGACCATCAACTCAGGTAACAAGGCCCCCACCTTGCTCATCTACCGTCATGCAGGAGAAAGTGCTACCAACATCTTTGGAGCTTGCCTTGTGTGAAATCCGGGAATTGCGCCACAATATGGACTTGCTCGAGAACCAAATCTCCAACGATCAAATAATTCAGGGAAGTTCTCCTTGTATTCAAATGACTTCTAAAATGTGTCAAATTATTGAGGAAGAACAAGTTGAACTCCCCTCTTGTGTTTCCCCTTTGCAGGATCTGCTAAACAAGAAGTCGGTGATACGCTGCACTTTGTATAGCGTAACTAGGGGTTATTACATTAGTTTAGGAGTGTTATCACAAGTATTTGGAGCTATTGTTATGTTCTGAGTTGTTTACGAAGAAGTGACTAAATGAAGACCAGAACCGAAGAAGAAGAGGATTAAAGATTGAAGACATGAAGACTTGAAGACATTCTGCGGAGCAGCGGCGATCGCCACCATCACTATGGCGATCGCCATTCTACAACAGAAGCGTTACATGAGTTGGAGAGATCATGATGATCGCCATGACACTACGGTGATCGCCATGGGGCGTCAGAGACCACGGCAGAGCTTTACATGAAGACCGCAATCGCCAGGAATCTATGGCGATCGCCACAACAAGGTCGAAGACATTCCGGACTTTCCTTATTTTTCTTTGTTTTTATTTCTTTTATTATTTTCATTTATTTCCGTTTTCCCTTCTAGGGTTGGACCTTATATACCCTAGCAGCCTTCTCATCTATCATCATCTTTTCCATGAGACAATTTAGTTTTGCAACCATGAGCAGGAACTAATCTCCATTGTTTTGCTTAGCGGTTGAAACCTTCAGTTATTAAGTTGTGAGATTTCTAAACTCTTGTTCTTTTCCTATGGGTTTGTATTAATTCTCTTGTTCTTCGTCTATTGATTTCTATTAGTTTTGCTAGCTTGATCACCTAGTTTGATTGATAGTTTTCTATTGCTAGACTAGGAATATACGGTGGAATTCCTTGTCATTGTAGCACTCATATCTGCATGATCTGGTAGTTGATTGCTTTTATAAAAGAGAATTGATTGCATGTTAATACTTGACGGTTGTAAGTTATTGCATGCATCCTTATGATTCCTGTGCCCTTTGCTGCTATTTCATCTAATCTTGAGAGGTTTCCCTGATTGCTGAATAGTAAGTATTATCAGGACCAGTTGGCCTGCTGATATATTAAAGATTGGAATAGGAACATTCCCTAGGATTGAATATAACTTGAGATAAATCTATGATCAACTTGATTAACTGTTGTGTGGATACTTGCTAGGTGAAACCCCTTCTCATCATATTCTGACCCAAACTTCCTCTGCTTGTTGCTGGTTACTTGTGTGTTCTTGCAATCAACCCCCCCCCCCCTTTGGTTACTTGTTACTAGTTGATATTTCATTTGACTGCATTGATTTGGTGTTTTGATTCCCTTGGGTTCGACCTCTACTTACTTGCTATACTCTAGTTAGTGTTTAGGGTTTTCTTTGATTTGACACTACGACTTTAGCCTCATCAGTCGGCCACAACAAGGAACCAAACCTCAAATTTGGAGGCTTCATCAAAGGCTATGATCATGGACTCCACGGCTACAAAGGAGGAACATTCCAAGGAACAGAAGGCAGATGCCGAAACCGGGCCACTTTGGTCATCGCCTTGTCCAAAGGTGCCCAAAGTGGAGCCCCAATGGCCTCTAAAGTACAAAGTTGACACCTCGACATGGATTGTTAAGCTGTCATTCTATTATCCAAGTGCTCATTAAGGCATAGCTCAGCTCTCTGAGGTTCAAAAGAGGCCAACCAAATGCCTTTCTTCTCCGGCGGCGCCCGCACAACAAAAAGACGTTTTCAAGCCCCTGGAGTTCTACAAGTGTGAATCGGGTCCCGTTTCGAACATTCTTCCCTTTTTTCACAGTGATATCTATGGACAAAAGGATGCTTGAGACAAGCATAGAGGCTCTAAAGACTACACGCCACCTTGCTTCAAACTTGGTGAAACGAGGGCGTTTCACAACCAAGGGGGGAGGGTGATGCGCCCCTGCCTTGCTTAGAGACAAGGCATGGCTCGCCTCAACGAGCGCCTCCTGCATCTACTTGCCACTATGGCCACTTCAAGCTGAAACACCGTTGGCGCCTCATTTCTAGCGCCTTGTCTCGTGTCCCGCTCTACATTTCTGAATGGAGGTTACCCTGTCCTCACTTGAGCCCTCCACCATGGCCGCCTCCCACCATCCATCTCGGTTCCAGCGGCACACATTGGCTCATCCTAAGTGCAACCCACATATTACAAGCCTTGGACACTTGTGCGCCGATCAGAACCCATCCCAAGACAAGTCTCCCCGAGCGTCCGGAGCCGAAACCACCTGATCGTGAACAGAGTCGTCGACGACACTTCCACCGGCGTTCAGTGGCTCCCCATGAGCGCAACCCCTTGGTTGCTGGAGTCAGACCCATCACCGTCGGGCAAATCCCCTTCCAAGGCCTCCGACATCGCAGCCCTCATTCCGGCCAAACCATGCCTATTTGGTATTTGTTGTCTTCTATTTGGTTTTTGTTGTCTCAAACAATATTTGTTTCTATTTGGGAATTTTTGTCCCTATTTGCATTTGTTGTCTCTATTTGGGATTTTTTGTCTCGATCCCATGTTCGGAGACTTTCCATTTTTAGGAAGTTGTTAAGCTCGGGTTTTGCTAGCGTTTTAGAACTTTCTATTTTTAGAAAGTTTTTAAATGTGGAGTGGTCCAGCCTTGCATGGTTTGGGCCGTCCTATTGGGCTCTTGGCACTCAAGCCCAAGCTCGCCCAAACCCTAGCACCAACCCTAGCCGTCAGCTCCCTTTTGCAAACCCTAGTCGTCTAGCTTTTCCTTTATAAGGCTTCTGCCTCCATCTTTGTAACTCACGTTTAGTATTGAATTCAAGAATCTTTGTTGAGACGAGTTTTCCTCCATCTTCTTGAACCAGGCGTCACCAATCCTTCGGGCTCTGTCTTCTCATCTCCTTCACCATATCTTCTAGCCTCTTTCGTCTACAGCCCTAGCCAAAAGTTCTCATATCTTCTAGCCTCTTTCTTCTACATCCCTAGCCAAAACTTCACCGTTTGAGTAGCCCTCAATCACCATAGCCGTCCCCCTCACAAAACTAGCTTGTTGAAGCTTTCAACATTCATATCCCAATTCGACAAGGCAACTTGTCGTCTATATCCAAACAATTCCGCTGCATACTCCCATATCGACCCTCCTTCCCCCACAAAAGACATCCACCAAAACACTTCCAAGGTTTCAGTCGAAGATCTTAGAGCGCAATTGGCTTTCCGAAGACCAGGCGCGCATCACATAGGAGGAGTGCTCATGTAGGAAGGTAAGCCTATTTCCTTCTTTTCTGAAAAGTTGAAAGGTGCAAGTCTGAATTACTCTACTTATGATAAGGAATTGTATGCATTGTTTAGAGTACTTAAGACTTGGCAGCACTACCTATGGCCTAGAGAGTTTGTTTTGCATAACGATCATGAGTCTTTGAAACATTTTAGGAGCCAAGACAAACTTGATAGGAGACATGGTAGATGGATGGAATTTATTGAGACTTTTCCTTATATCATCAAATACAAGAAGGGAAAGGATAATGTTGTTGCTTATGCACTTTCTAGGAGATATGCATTGATTGTTCAACTTGACTCTAAGGTGTTAGGCTTTGTTTACATCAAAGAGTTATATCGTAATGATGCAGATTTTGGTGCTATTTATAAGCAATGTTTGGCTAAAGGAACATTGGATAAGTTTATTTGTTTGATGGTTTCTTGTTTAGAGTTGATAAAGTGTGCATACCTAAGTGTTCTTTGAGATTATTGCTTGATGAAGTAGCCCATAAGGGTGGATTGATTGGACACTTTTGTAGAGATAAGACATATCATATGTTGCATACTCATTTTTATTGGCCACATATGCTTAGGGATGTTGAGCATTGCTTGAAAAGATGTTTGGAGTGTCTTAAGGCTAAATCTACAGTTAAGCCACATGGATTGTATACTCCCTTAGCTATTCCTACGACCCCTTGGGTAGACATTAGTATGGATTTTATTGTGGGGTTGCCTAGGACTAAGAAGGGGAGAGTTTCTATTTTTGTGGTTGTTGATTGATTCTCTAGATGGATCATTTTATTGCTTGCAACAAGACTGATGATGCTCGTAATGTGGCTGACTTATTCTTTACAGGAGTTGTTACGTTACATGGAGTACCAAAGACTATTGTGAGTGATAGGGATGTGAAATTCCTAAGTTTCTTTTGGAAAACTCTTTGGGGAAAACTAGGAACTAAATTGTTATTCTCTACATCTAGTCACCCTCAAACTGATGGCCAAACTAAAGTAACCAATAGGACCTTAGGAACCCTTTTGAGAGCCATTCTTAGGAAGAATTTGAAAACTTGGGAAGAAGCCTTACCCCCATGTTGAGTTTGCCTATAATAGAGCCATCCATTCCTCGATCTCGCTGAGTCCCTTTGAATGTGTGTATGGTTTGAATCCACTAACCCCTTTTGATCTTATATCGTTGCCTACGAAGGAGCGAGTGGATTTCAATGCAGAAAAACAGGTTGATCACATCAAGGAGATTCATGAGAGGACAAAAGCTAAATTGCTAGAGGTGGCTGCAACAAATGCTAGCAAGGCAAATAGGAAGAGGAAGAAGGTCCTATTCAAGGAGGGAGATCTTGTGTGGGTCCACTTTAGGAGAGAGCGTTTTCCCAACAAACGCCACTCAAAGCTGTCCCCACGAGGTGATGGACCATTCAAGGTGCTTAAGAAGCTTGGAGATAATGCTTATGTGATGGAGCTCCCCGGTTACTATCAAGTGAGTGCAACTTTCAATGTGAAAGATCTTACACTTTTGAGGGAGAAGAGGAGGTGCTGGATGATTCGGGGTCGAATCCTTTTCAAGAAGGGGAGGATGATGAAGGATCATCTGAGCATCAACCACCGTCGGTGGTTCCCGAGTTCGAGGGTGTGTTGACTCGTTCGAGAGCAAAGGAGGTCCAACAAGAGTTAGACAAGTTAGTCGCCTTTATCTTGTCTAAGGAGCTTATGAGTACAAAGGACCTCTAGGAAACACCCATGAGAATGGTGTTTATTATCAGCGTTCGAGACGACCCGGGCGAAGACAACGAAGGAAGCTCGTTGGAGAGCGACCGCGATCGCGTGGAGAGCGACGCGATTGCGGGGAATTAATTTACAAAAGTCGTAGCCAATTATCAAATACCGCGATCGCTACCCATCTATGGCGATCGCCATCTTATAGGCGGCTGATGTGTTCGAGTTTCCCTTATTTATTTGTTTTTAGGATGTTTTTGGCAATACATTTATTTACTTTATTTCTTTTAATTGTCCACCTTATTGACTCTATATAAGGTTCGACCTAGTTATTGTTGGAGGTTCCCAGACTTTGATATTGAATACAACGTTTATCGTTTTTCCTCCCAAAAGAGAGCTTTTGTGAGCATAGTGCATTGTTGTTGAACTCGCCCTAGTTGTACTTGTGTGTGTCAATCTCTTCCATAAGGTTGGTGCTATTGGGACTCCATAGAGCATCCTCCAGGTGCCTTGGCCTGCCATAGCCATTGTGTTTGGTTGTAATCCATTAGGGTTTCTTCATCATTCGGTAAGGTTCTTGTTCCTAAGTTCAAGGGTTTTATCGTTGTTTGATTTGGTTCCAATTGGCCTATCATTCGACTTATCCTTCTTTTATCTCATTCTAATTCCGCCTATCTTCTCTGTTCGAGTTTCTGTTCGAGTTTTTGTTCGAGGTTTGGTGTCTAGATCGGACAACAACGGCTTATCCCCGCATCACACCATACTATCGTCTTTATGGTCACAAACCGAATTACGGTCATCTCTGCATCAATGGTTGCTTGTGTTATGCGCTTACTCCGTATCATTCTCGCAGCAAATTTGAGGCTACTAGTCGCCGATGCATTTATGGTTGGTTATCCCTTGGACCAAAAGGCGTATAAATTGCATGACTTGGAGTCAAAAAGGGTGTTCGTTGCCAGGCATGTCCTGTTTCGAGAGGATATATTTCCTTTCAAAATGTCTTCAACACCAGCCACATGTCCAGACATTCCTTTGCCTTTGGTTTCGTATGGGCCTGCTTGCTCTGCTGATATTGTTTCTGACACCAAGCCTCATGAATCCTTTGGCCCATCTATCTCTTCTGATCCATTTTTGGATGGTGATAATGTTAATGGATCCACTAGTCCTTCTCCTATTTCTTCTCCTCCTGTTGTGGTTCACCGTGATATGCCTATTCCAGTAACTCACCCAATTGCCCTGTCTCCTATCCCAGAGACACAACCAATTGTTCGCATGCTATACAGAGCAACCAAACCACCGCAACACTTTAATAAATACGTTTGAGCTAAATTCCCCACAACTGCACTAACAACGGATACATTTGCTTATTCGTTTGCTCAGACTTTTCAAGTCGTTTCCCTCAGGATTTACATCGTCATTCTCCTGAATATGTGCACTCACTATTCCATGTCTTTACTAAGGTTGAGCCTTCTTCCTATTCTCAAGCCAAGCAACATTCTCATTGGGTTAGTGCCATGAACCAGGAATTGGATGCTTTGGAACGAAATCAGACCTTGGATCTTGTTGCCCTACCTCTTGGTAAACGTGAAATTGGGTGTAAATGGATATTTAAGGTCAAGTTTCGACCAAATGGAGAATTTGAGCATTATTAGGCCAGATTAGTTGCTAAGGGGTTTAACCAAGTGAAGGAGAAGGATTATAAGCATACATATTCCCCGGTCGCTAAATCTACTACAATTCGGGTTCTTCTTGCTTTGGATGATACTAAGGTTTGGCCATTACATCAGCTGGATATAAACAACGCATTTCTCCATGGGTTCCTCGATGAAGAGGTTTACGTGGCACCCTCTTTGGGCTATACTCTTGCTCAGTCTGGACAGGTATGTCGACTCAAACGATCATTGTACGGGCTTAAACAGGCAAGTCGTCAATGGAATATTGAGTTGACCAAACATCTTGTGAAACTGGGTTTTACACAAGCAAAACAAGATTATTCCCTCTTTGTCAAGAAATTGGACAAATCCATTACAATTGCGTTAGTTTACGTTGATGACATGATTCTGACTAGGAATAATGAGGATGAAATTGCTGCTACAAAGGCGTCTTTGCACAAAGCTTTTACCATCAAGGATTTGGGCTTGGCTATATATTTCTTGGGGTTGGAGATTGCACGCTCTGCTAAAGGGATACACTTGAACCAACGCAAGTATGTCATTGACCTTCTTACAGATGTTGGAATGCTGAACTCCAAACCTGCACCGTTTCCTATGCAGCGTAACCTTCAGTTCAAACCCAATGATGGCGAGCTTGTGCCTGATCCAGAGACTTATAGACGCATCATTGGCCACCTTTTGTATCTGACTTTATCTCGGCCAGACATTTCAGTCTATGTTCAACAACTTTGCCAGTTTCTTTCTTCGCCTCGAGTTCCTCATATGCAAGCTGCTGTGTATTTACTTCATTATCTTTGAGGTACCATCAATGCTTCTTTGTTTAACCAGTGACATCTGAGCTTGTCTTGACAACATATTGTGATGTTGATTATGGCACCTCCCAATTCTCTAGTCATTATTTGACTGGTTACTGCATTTTTCTAGGCTCCTCTTTCGTATCTTGGAAGACGAAGAAGCACAAAGTCACCTCCAAATCTCCGACTTAAAGTGAATACCGCATCACGTCTCACACTGGTAGGGAGCGGTTTGGCTTGAGGGCTTGATTTGAGATTTTGGCATCTCTGTACCTTTGCCTACTCCCCTTCACTGTGATAACACTACGGCTTTGCAACTCACTGTGAATCCCGTTTTTCACGAGAGAACGAAGCGCATCTGTATCAACTGTCATTTTGTGCTCGACTTAATTGTTGAGGGCCTCATTCGCATTTCTCATATTCACACTGCTCATTTTCGTACGCATTTGCAGTTGGCTGATGTTCGGCCTTGGGGTCCCAACACTTCTTTCTTTCTCGCAAGTTGGGCCTTGTTCTTCTGGCTCCAACTTGAGGGGGTGTATGGGAATAGGATAGTTTATTTACATGTCACTGATGTGGAAATTAGTCTTCCTTCAGTGTGCTTTAGTCAACTTGTATATATAGCCTTAGTTGCTTCCCTTTAAAACTAAGTCATTCAATACAATCAGAATTCCCCCAAATGACTTCTCTCTTGCCGCTCGTTCTCTTTCGATCCTATTCTCATCCTCACTCGATTGTTGTTGTTTCTACTCGATTTGCATACTAAACTGTTATATTACAACAGTTTACACATAGGAAAAATGAATTGTTCACGTTCACTTACACGTCAATGTTCACATTCTGGAAAATAATGTTTATAATCTGTTTGTGCCTAAAAATACGACGAGTAAGGAACGCGTCCAAGGCTACATGTAGGCTGATCACGTCGACGTGGCGAGACATGGCGAAGATCTCGTTTACATTGATGATGAAGTCGGCCGAATAGATATTATCTTATTTCTTTATTATATTGTTGTAATTGGTGAAAGATATTAGAAAGAATATCTTTTACCTTAATTTTATATCGTCATAAGATAGACGGAAAAGATAAGATCTCGTTTCCTTAAACATATTATTAGGGTTAGCCTATAAATAGAGGCTAACGCCAGCTTTGTAATCATATAGCCACCACACGAGTAATACAGAAGCCCAAGTTTCAACCCTAGTTTTTTTATATCGTTCTTGAGTGTTGAGATTATACCGTATTCTTTGATCTTTGCCCTACAATTGCTTAGTTATCATCTCGTTGGTAATTTCGCTACAAACATAATCTAGGCCATGAAATTTTGTGAACGTGTTCAGTGAGGGACGCGGTGAAATACTTGTAATTACTGCGAACTTTGCTTCTTTTTCTTCTTCTTCTCCTCAAAATTTTTTATCACACAAATTATGAACATTACCTCCTAAATTATGAACATTACAGCCTAAATTATGAACATTATTGTTAATATGAGACATAATATACTCTTAGAGATAATATATATATAGAAAGAGGTTCAGGTGAGAACCATTCCTTAGGAGAGAACTCTTGTTAAAGTGAGAACCATTCACAGCCGTTAGATATAAACAATCGGACGGTCCAATTATAAGATGTACATTCCTCCCGTGTTCTTCGTCTGGGTTCTTCTTTGTCTGACATCTTCCTCAAAGACCCCTCCCCCGCTCTTTCGTCGTCTTCCTCACGTCCCTCTCCCTCACCGTCCCCGACTAGCTACGAATCTGGCGCCGTCGATTGCCTCTCCCACCTCCGACGAATCCATCCACCCTCTCAAATTCGATCTAGGTTTTCCCAATGGCTTCGACAAATCCCTATTTCGCTTCCATCCCTATCAATTCTGGATCGTCAATCACTACTCCTGTGGTTAAGATGAACATCGTGATTCAAAAGAACAAAGGATTTCTGGCTTTTAGGTTTGAGAAATTTAATCGGAAAACTCGCCGAAATTTACAATTTTCTTTTCTCATACTTCTACAACAGTTTGGACTTTATCTGCAGAACCGCGTGAAGATTTTTAGTTTGAAAGATAAAGCTTGAAGTATCTTTGTTTCGACATCTACCATGGAAGATGCAAGCTTGAAGGATATAGCAGCTTCCTTCATGATAGTTGAGCTGACAATGTTGAATAAACTTCTTGTCTTGCAATTCTACACATTCAACTGTGGATTGATAATGCTAGTAATACTATATTGGTTGTAGACTTCCAAGAAGAATAGTGGGTTTGGTGGCTCCATTGTTGAGTCTTCCTTTTGTTGCTTCCAAGGTTTCTTGAGAGTTGCAGCTTATTGGATTTGTTTTGGATTGAACAATCCTCCTAAGGAACATGCCCTTTTTTTTACTGTAGTGTATGGAGACTTGGAAAATTTAGATATTTGGTTCTTTTTATGCTAAAAATGATACTTAAAATCATTTCAATTTCTGATGCAGAAAGTTGGGCCCTGGTTATCTGTGCCACAGTTTGGTGACTGGGAATAGAATGGAGCATTCCCAAATTACTATTTACTCGGTCGACTTCTCAAAGATCAGAGAAATGAGGAAGCAGAACAAGCGTGAACGGTCGAGGGCCAGTGTTGGCAATGAAGAAGAGCTCATCAATCCTACTGCACCAGCTAATGCAAAACTAGTAAAACCGAGTAACGATCTTCATCTGAATCAAGACCATTCTCCTGCTGTAAGATCTCTATTTCTGATTTCATCCTTGTTCTTTAGTGTTCTGATTCAATCATGTGCTCTCCTTCTATTAGGATCAGGATCTGTTGGTCTTGCACTCTATTTGCCTTGCTATCAGTCTCTGAGTTCTTAGCTGTTATATTATGTTGTTTTGGTTGTCTGTGTACTAGGGCAGTGTTTTATTAATATCATGACATTCATGTGACTAAATACTATGTTGGTGCTAGATAGGAAGTCTCATTTGTCAATATAATCAAGTATTTGGCAGTTGCCTTTTATGAATAATTAGTGCTCGCTGATTAGTCAATTATTTATTTGTCTCCTCAATAACAATTCATGAATCATAGTGTTAACTTCATTATAATCATGCATTTGGTCATTATTCACCATTGTGTATACCTTTCATTCAAGTGGAAAAACAATACTAAAAGTATCCAATCTTGTTTATTTTTGGTTCTATGACAGATCAGGAATTCAAGAATTGGCCATTGACCGAACGGTAAATCTTTCACAGGAATTCATGAAGACGCAGGAGAGAATGACCTGCAAAATGCATTCGCCGAGTTCAGGGAAATCAGGAACCTACATCTTAATCTGGATAGACGATATGGATTTGTGAAGGTGCGGTTATACTTAGGTGAAATTTCTAGAATAGTCATTTGATCAATTTTTAACAGGGTTTTCTGGATTGCATACTAAGTGATTCTTCAATTGTATACCAAGTGTTGTCTGGATTGCATACTAAGTGATTCTTGAATTGCATACAAGTGTTTTCTGAATTGCATACTAATTGAATTATGAAATTCATACTAATTGATTTGCAAATTTCATATCAAGTGTTTCATGAATTGCATACTAAGTGAATTTTGAATTGCAAACTAAGTTATTATTTAATTGCATACCAAGTGTTTTCTGGATTGCATACTAAGTGAATCCAGAAGCATAAATATATATATGCTGAAATCTAAAATTATAAGTATCTGAAACTGTACATAAATGACAGATGCATGTACATTTAGACTGGTTTGGATGGTGTACATGGGATGCATTTTACCAAGATGTTAATCCAGAAGGAATCAGAGAAGGTCTTGAAAGGTAAAAGAACAATGCATGAGTCTTAGGCATATGTGACTACAGTATGATATAATGTGTGACTTTTATGATCCTTTTATTGTGATTTGTACAGTTTTGCTAAAGGAGGTGTATTGCCAAGATTATTGATCATCGATGATTGTTGGCAGGACACGTGCAATGAGTTTCAGAAAGATGGTGAATCCCCACAAGAAGGAACACAGTAACTAGTCTCATATTCTTCAAACTCCAAGCATCACATTAATTGTTTTTTTTTCTTTTTGAAGGTTTGCAACAAGATTAGTGGCCATCAAAGAAAATCACAAAAAGCTGAAAGATATTTTTGAAGATTCGTTTAACAGCCTTCTTCTTGGTGAGATAGTGGTGCCAGATTGGGACATGTTTCATGTAAGATATTATTTTTCATGTTCTTTTCTGTATTTTAAAGACCACTGAAAATCTTAGGTGTTCTTGTTTCTTAGAGCAAACATGATGCAACTGATTTCCATGGAGCAGCAAGAGCAGTGTGGTGGCGCTGTATACGTAAGGTAAAGGTTAAGGCTGATAAAATCTTGTGTTTTTTTTGTTAAATATGTATTTTTTGATGGTTAGATATTGTAATTTCAGAGACAAGCCCGGAAATCATGACTCCAAAATCCTTAGAAAGCTCGTATTGTCAGATGGGTCGATCCTAAGAGCTAAGTTTGCTGGACGACCTACTCATGATTGCTTATTTAAGGATCCAGTCACAGATGGAAAGAGGTATAATTTTTCTTTATATCTGAAATAAATACTTCATCCTGTTGTTTATATAGCAATTTCTTTGATGTGCAGCTTGCTGAAGATATGGAATCATAACAAGCAATTAGGAGTGGTGGGTGTCTTCAACTGTCAAGGAGCCACAAATTTAACTCTGTCTTCTCTTATATCTGGACATGTACAACTCTGGAGGAGCAGTAGAGTCATTGGATTTCTCTGATAAAATGGTGAAGATCAAAGCGAAGGGATGTGGACGATTTGGTGCGTATTCAAGGACAAAACCGAGGTTTTGTAGAGTGAATGCAGTGGAGGTAGAGTTCACATTCAGATCAACAGATGGGTTGCTGATAATTAAGGTTGAAGGTGGCAGTAACCTAAAAGATATTGAGCTTGTCTACTGAAATTTGTGATCAGTACCAGTCAAGCACAAATAATTCCACTGCCTCATTTTTTAAATCAAAGAATCATTGAACTTTCCTTGTGTAGTTTTGGTGAGTTTGACATGAACTCAAATAGAAACTCATGTTTTACCCAGATTACACTCTCCTATCACCAAATAAGAATATAAGATGAAGTTAAACTATTAACATTGTAGACACAAATCACTGAACTTTCCACTGTCATGTTTTACCCAGATTTCTGAATATATACGAAGTGTTTTCTAAATTGCATACTAAGTGAATTGTAAATTGCGTACTAAGTTATTTTTTAATTGGATATCAAGTGTTTTCTGAATTGCATACTAAGTGATTTCTGAAATGCATACCAAGTGTATTCTTGATTGCATAATAAGTGATTCTTGAATTGCATACAATTGACGTGCTTCTCTAAAAATCACATTATTTTTAAATAACCTATGTATTTTTTGAATCGCCCTATGTGCTTTTCTTGAAGCTTCGTACATGCTACTCTAGAAGCACCCTACGTGCTTCTTCCGAAGAATCTTACATGCATTTCTTTAACCTTCGTATGTGCTTCTTGTGAAGCACCTAAAGTGCTTTTCTTTTAGCCTCATACATGTTATTCTAGTGTATCATACGTGGATTGCATTCTTAGTTATTTGTGAATTGCATATCATGTGTTTTTAAATTGCATACTTAGTTTTTGTGAATAGTATACTCATTAATTTTTGAATTGCATCTCGATTTTTGTGATTGCATACTAGGTTTTTGTGAATTGCATATTCAGTTTTTGTGAATTGCATACTCTTTTATTTGTGTATTGCATACTCACTTATTTGTGAGATGCATACTCGGTTTTTGTGAATTGCATACTCTGTTTTTAGAATTGCATACTAAGTTATTTGTGAATTGCATACTCAGTTTTTGTGAGTTGCATATTCAGTTTTTGTGAATTGCATACTTAATTTTTGTGATTTGCATACTCAATTTTTGTGAATTGCATACTTAGTTTTTGTGATTTGCATACCTAGTTTTTGTGCATTGCATTCTCAGATTTTTTTAATTGCATACTTAGTTTTTGTGCATTGCATACTCACTTTTTCTGAATTGCATACTAAGCTATTCAACTTCTGTGAATTCATACTAAGTGAATTTTAAATTGTATACTAAGTGAGTTTTGAATTTTGAATTTTGTATTCATACTAAGATCTTTTAAGGGGCTGGTGTCGTCTGCTTATTAGATGATGAATGATTCATTCATTTGCTGCTTGTATCACTGTCACAATATTGTGGTCGTTTCTACATTAATCTTGACTGATATCAGGTCACAGTTTTGAAGCACTGAAGCTCCTTGCTCAAGACACTATCTTGTTCAAAGATCTGGCCTTTCTCAGCGCTTTTCTTTAGCCAATTTTCAGAGGTCAAATTATCTAAAGTTTTCATCTAATAAAACACTAAGCAATTTAATCAACTTGTTCCTTTTGTCTTGTGTCACCAAACGCTTACAAGCTCGCGATCTCCTGAACATCTTACTCCAAATCATACCAAAGTTCATTTCCCTACAAGTATCACAATTTGTTAATTTACCTACTGACTAATTCTCTTATCATCACTCTCAGCAACAACAACAGCATCTTGCTGCCTAAACTTCCTATAAATATCCCCTCTGTAAAACTCCCTAGTTCTCCACACTAGCACCATCAACACCATAGCTCCAAACACATTGGTTCCTGTCAAAATCAAGAACGAAGACCTGAAACAATGGCTTCCAATACAAGTCAGCTCCTTCACCCCTTGCTTCATCGCCTCTCGATCATACAGCCTCCCGACAACCTGCACATTCAGCACATACGACCCCAACGGACTCCAGCTGCCCGCAATTAAATAGCGTCGAGTAGTATTTCAGCCCGAACAGCTCCGATATGATGGTGAAGATCAGCGTTAGTTGCGCACCGAACGAGAATCCGATGAGAAGCGAGGCTAAGTAGACGGATCCCGACCACGGAAGCGCGATGAAGAGGTTTCCGATTGTGGACGCGAGCAGCGCCATTGACATGATGAACGGACGCGGGATCTTGAACCTCTCGAGTATGATCTCGGAGGAGAATCCGGCGAAGTAATTCCAGATGTTGATGAGCGAGACGAGCGTGCTTACTGTTTTGGTTGGATAGCCGAGAGACATGCCGATTTGCCTCCATGTTGTCGATCGCTGTTAGGCTGCAACCTAGCCCGTAGAAAGTCCCGAGGAAGAGGATCAGCATGTCGATACTGATATTTGTCGTCTTCGCCTCCTTCAGCCTCATCATGGGTGGTTGTCTCTACATTAATCTTGACCTTATATCCGTCGACATCGTGAACCTAACTTCCCTCTCTCTTCGCCTCCTCTCTCTCCCGTTTCTTCTCCTTCACTGTCATCGATTCGATGCTCGTCCCACCCTCCGCTTATTCTCGCCTCCTTCACTAACAGAAGCCATCGTCGCCGAGTTTCCATCGAGCAAAAACCTTGGGTTTGTGCAAGCGGCTCGTGCCTGACATAGAAACTGAAGACAACGCAGATTGAGATTCAAAATTTAGAGATGGTTTCCCCAAATTAAACCCTAGGTTAAAACCAAAATTCCTAAATCTTCAGAAATATCGAACGGAAACTATCCTCGCAACTACTATCAGCGACATCGTCATCGCCGCTTTGTGTCGGAGTTGCAAGGTCGACGAGATCTCGAGCTTACCGCTGGCAGAATCTTCACCTATTGATGCAAGCTAGAAAAGAGGAGAAAGGTCGGGAAAAGGCAGCGTTCGTCATCGCCGCTTTGTTTAGTTTGTTTTAATCTGACCGTTCGTTTTAATTTAATCGTGGACGGCTCAGATTCGTTCTCACCTGATTTTCTTGTGAGAACGTTCTCACCAGATCCTGACCCTATATATATATTTATTTTTTTTGTTAATACGAGACACATGTAACTACCATTACAACAGAGAAAGAGTATTCGAACCCACAATTTAATATTTTCGAAATATTCCTTACTAGCTAGACCGGAAAGTAATGACTCATATGTTGAAGATAAACAAGGAATACACAGGAACCTAGGTTGATTAGACCATCATATAATAATACTCCCTCCGTCCCTTAATGTTTGCAACATTTCCTTTTCGGGCGTCTCAAAATGTTTGCAACATTCCTTTTCTATCCATTAATTTTTCCCCATAATACCCTTACTTTATTTATTTTATTCATATCCTAACAACACTTTATCAATCAAATCAACCATCTATATCATCTTTTTTATCTAATTTCCACCATTAATACCTTTACTCAATATTTTATTCTTCTTTTAACACTTTATCAATCAAATCAACCATCTACTCAACTTCCTTTTTCTTCTTCTCTCCACTCATTTCACTTTTCTTAAAACTTGTGTCATTCTCTCAATGTTGCAAACATTGAGGGACGGAGGGAGTAAGAAGGATAAGTGTGTTAAGTTTTCACTAAAGTTTTTAAGATTAATGATAAAGTAGGGAGAATTTTGGGACCAAAAAGATAGCATAAGTGCATAATACTTGGTACAGTATACTCCAGTCTCCAGTGTATATAGTTTGACCAAATAAGAATGGCGCAGTGAGAAGAGAGACAAAAAGACAAACCTACTCACACTCAACCACAATTATTGGTTTGACAGAAAGAGTGTTGTACTGTACTTACTTGGAATGTAATACAGCCAGCCAAGGTGGACTTGCTCTAAAGTTGATCTCAGAGCAAATTCTTTCTCCAACCCACTTTGATACTCAGCCGTACATTTCTCTATTCATCCAATCCATTTCATTATACTCCATTGCAATTACTCTCTTTTCGTCTATTTCCGACACATTCGTTGAGGCACGTTTTGTAACGTTAATATCTTTAAATATAGATTAATAAAAATTATAAAATTTTGCTATAATTAAAGCTCCTGATGAGACGAATAAAAAAAGACCTCATATTATTATATTTGTTCTTATATAATTGAAGACCGAAAATATATCGACGATTCTCTTAAAACGTAAATAGTGTCAAAATTTATGATGAGAAGAAAATTTAGAAAGGAGTATAAGTATATACTCTTAGCTAGTTTGTAGAGTATAGGGAACGTCTTAACGTTGAGCCTGGCCTGCACAAATCTTGAGAAATGAATTAACGTGGTGCTGCTGCTGATTTCGATACGACCTCCAGGCTCCAGGCTCCAGCAGAACTAGTTTAGGATCCGTGTTATAAATAGCGTTACAAAATAATTTAAATTTAAATTTAAATTATAAAATATATATTTAAAATTAATTACGGAGTATAAAGAACAACATTTGATAACAGTAATCTGTTATTTTCGTTAGTAACAACGATAACGGACATTATTAAATTTTAAGAAAAGAGAGTGTTTAACGTCAATTCCTAAATAATTCCTAAATATAATAACTTGTGAGTTTGATTAAGATTAAAGTTTTTAAAATTAGAAAATATTGAGATAATTATATTAATTTATCAATAAAATATGTATTTGAAAGTTATATAATGTTTTTGTGTATCTTTTTTATAAATCATAAAATATTAAAATAATAATAAACTAATTCTAGATGTGAGAGATTTATGGTTCATTTTTTATTTACCTTTACATAATAATTTGTAGAATATATATTTTTTTAGGGTTATATGAAAAATTACTATTTTTCTCAATAGTATAATATCACAAAACTGATGGACTGCTTGTAGATGTATGAGATTAATGGTTAAATTTATTTACTAAGTAATAATTTTTTACCCTAAAATTAGGGAAGAAGATTTCGATTAGGATTTTTCTAAATTGTTTTATATTAGCAAATTATTAAGATAATTAATTGAATAAGATTGTGGGACCAAAATAATAATTTCTTAATTTCTTTTTTAATACAAATGTGAGATGGACCAATGATTGACGAACATGTGGCAAAGTGTGCTACCGCTTTAGTAATTGTAATAATTGATATATAATTATGCAACTCGTCCATCCCTAAACTCATTGCCACAAACTTAATAAAGTTATGTTTTGGATGGGCCACACACGTCATTCCAACATCACCGATAAGATTGGGCTGGATTCTTCCCATATTAGTACTCAATTCTTTGTAGCATCTCAGGCCCAAAGGCTCTGCTCAACTCAGACCCAACGTTCGGGATGGGCACACATGTTTTTTGGGTCAAACCACATTGCAGACTTCGTCAAACATTAAAACTTCAGCACAAATACAAAAAGTGTAGGCGTGAGTATGCTATCACGCTTACAGAAAGCGTAGGCATCTGTATTAAACGGTTATTCGACCATAAATTTTATGCCCACGCATTACATACACGTGATTAATTTGTGTTGGATCGATTAGAGTATAAAAACTCAAGGAACAAAAGTTATTGTTCCTTGATAAGTAGATTATGCAGAAAGACAAACAATAATGTAAATCAAACCTGGACACGATGATATATAGTGGAAACACCCCAAGTACTAAAAAGTCCTCGAGACGAAAAACCACTCCTCTATAGCTTTCACTAGAGAGAGTTTGAACGAGTCTACTTGTTGTATTGATATCTTGATTACAAGAGAACTTAGATCACTCACCTAGACTTCCTAGCTAGATCTCGGATCACTCTTCTCACTTGAATCTCAATCTCACACACGTAGAACAACTCTAAACGAGTATTAGGTTTTCGCTCTCCAAAGTCTTGCTAAGCTATGTAATTCTCATACAATATATAGCACACTAAATAGCTCAAACCTAACTATCAATCTAGTCGTTCTAATATTACCATAAATCTCACAATATCTTTCCACAAGGAAATCTCTCCCTAAAATATCTATCACAAGGAAATCTCTTCCTAAGAATATCTTTCACAAGGAAGTCTCTTCCTAAGAAATTTTTCCTTCCGTGTCACCTTCCAACTTGTTCTCCAAGTAGTCAACATGGGCCTTACACTTCGGCGCGCCGCCTAGATCAAATAAGGAAACAAAGCGCATAAGGAAATATTCCTTGTGCGTAATATTTCCTTATTTTTTTGGCAACACTCACACGCGCGTCCAATGCCCATTCTCTTCCGAGTTGCCACTTTCCTTATTTGACGAGATCTTCTTTTCCTTCTTTGACAAGATCTTCTTTCCTTCTTAGAAATGCAACTCCTCCATAATTCTTCAAGGCCATCCTCCAAGATATCTTCGACCAATAATCTTCTTCGGATGAACTTATTCTTCACAGCTGTCTTCCATTCGACGTAAGCTTACTTCTCATGGATTCCAGCAAGACTTCCTTCATACCTTCTTGTACTTCCTTTGTTCCTGCCTACACACAAGTAGACTTCCTTCGTTCTTGCACACAAACTAGTAACAATACCTACGCACTCAAGTAAACCATTAGTGGATGTTTGTCATTCAATCAAAACCTCATCATATCTCAACAATTTGTAAGAAGTCACGCTTGCACTTTATGCACTAAGTCGTAAGCTCTAACCAATATTTAATTTCGTCGTACATGCATGCTAATATAAATAGTATAAGTTCAATTAGATTCGTGCCCCGCAAAAATGGGGATCAATAACCTTAAGAAATAAAAGCAAGGGAAAAGTCTTAGGCACAGGCAAGGTAAATATCTCGGACAAACATTCAATTAATAATGTGAACTTAGTAGATAACTTGAGATTTGACTTGTTAAGCGTAGCTCAACTGTGTCAAAGGGGAAGAATAAAGATGTCTTTACTATCGATGATTGTCAAGTTGAAATTTTGAGCACAAGTTAAATTTTGCTCAAAGGGATCTGCAAAAACATTGTTTACAAAGTGACTAGTAGAAAAAACACCTGTTGCAGCCCCCCTGTTGAGGCGGTCACCTTAAAAACCGACGCAAAAAGTCTTATTCTACTATCTGTTGAGGCGGTCAGTCGTTTAGTTCGCTGCAACAGGTACTTTAGAGGCGGGCAAATATCCGTTCGCCTCAAATAATATTTGTGTTTTTGACTTGTTGAGGCGGTCAGTAAGGCGCCCGCCTCAACAGAGCCCAAACATTAGAGGCGGGCAGTAAGACGCCCGCCTCAACAGATGCGTAAAAACAATTAGAGGCGGGCAGTCATGCGCCCGCCTCAAAATATAACAACAATTAGAGGCGGGCAGTCATGCGCCCGCCTCAACAGATGCGTAAAAACAATTAGAGGCGGGCAGTCATGCGCCCGCCTCAACAGATGATTAAAAAAAATTAGAGGCGGGCAATATGCGCCCGCCTCAACTGCTTCTAATTAAGTTACAGTCGTCGACTGCTTCCTTCATTTTTGCTCGTTTTCAATTCAGTCCACTGCGCCTCCTCCTCGCCGCCTCCGCCAACTCGCCGCTTCCTCCACGCCTCACTGTCGAACTCGTCGACTGCTCCTCCTCGTCTCCTCCTCCTCCTCCAGCTTTCGTCCTTCGAGTCATCGAGGTAGGTGAAACTTCCTCCTTCGCAAATTGTTTTCGGATTTTGATGTGCAAGAGTTGATTCCTTTTGTGGTATGAATGGTTGATTTTTGTTGTTGTGGGTGATTAGTCCCTTATTTGGTGGAATTTTGATTGATTATGTTGTTTTGGTTCTTTAGGAAATTTTGATGCACTCCAAGTGTTCGGTAAAATGCCTAAACGAAAATTTAATCTTAATCTTGTCAATTTTACTAGTTCTTGTTAATACCTTTCATGTATGTTTAGGATTATGCTCTACCTCTTGTCTATATAGTCAATTCATATAACTAAACTTAATTTTGTCACTTTTTAGTATGACTTGATAAAAATTGTAGGAAAACAAATGAAATATGTCGATGAGTGATTTTAATGAGTTTTGCATGAGATATTGTTTTGTTAGCTAGATATCCAAATAATTTTATTTTATTTCAATGAGTGTTTTCAATGTTATGTATGTATTGGTCTTTCTACAGTTTTCTCTAGTTATTAGAAATGAGTCGTCGTTGGATGTACGGTGATCATACTACAGCTGAATATTTGAGTGGGGTTGGGGAGTTTATTAGATGTGCTTTAGCCAACCAACAGAGTACAAAAGCCGAAAAAATCTATTGCCCCTGCCGTGATTGTAACAATGTAAGGAGGTTAGCAGACATTGATGAGATTGAGGATCATTTATTTCGTCGTGGGTTTAAGCAAGATTATCATGTTTGGTTTTGGCATGGAGAGAAAATACCTGATCGTCCAAGTTCTAGTGTAAACGAATTTGATCTTCAGGTAGACAGTGGTGAGAGTGATGATAACATTTCTGAGAATTATGAGATGGATGATGATGATGATGATGAGCAAGAGGATGAAATGAATGAGATGATGGATGGGGTGAGAGATCGCTTGGATGAACGACCTAAGGTGTTAGAACAACTAACAAAGGCTGCTGAGACGCCTTTGTATCCTGGGTGTACAAAATTTACCAAGTTAGAAGCTTTGTCAGTGCTATACAACTTGAAATCGAAGAGTGGCTGGACTGATTCGAGTTTCACGACCTTATTGGAGTGGTTAAGTGAAGTTTTGCCGGAAGGCAATGAGTTGCCCACCTCTACCTATTATGCCAGGAAAGTGATGTGTCCCTTTGTCTTAGAGGTTGTCAAAATAGATGCTTGTCCAAACGATTGTGTTCTTTACAGAACAGACCATGAAAATTTGGATGAGTGTCCAAAGTGCGGTGTATCTCGTTACAAGCGTAAAGGGGTAAATTCCGCTAAGAAGGGGCCGCCGGCTAAAGTTATGTGGTATCTTCCACTAATAGTGTAATCTTGCATATTTTGTAGGTATTTATTGCATGATCACAGCTGGGCATTTGAAATGTCGTCTAAGATTGGATTCTTATGTCCTGAGACGATGTCAAGCACTAGAATCAAGGCTGATCCTAATGTCCCAACAGAGTATTTAAAAAAGATTTTCGTTGCTGAAATTCAAAAGGAGAAGATGAATGATCCTAGCATAACCAAATGGTTTTTGCTTCCATATAATCAAGAGTAAGTGTGATATAGCAATCCTTCTTTCTTGTTCTGACTACATTTTTTGACTTGTTTTCTGATGTTATACAATATCTTTTATAAATGACGCAGAAATCATTGGATTCTATATGTACTAGACCTACGTAAAGGCCTTGTGTATATTTTCGATCCTCTCAAAGCAGCACGCAAAGAGTATGATGTATGGGGCATCTTGAGTTTGTAAGTTTTTTACTTAAAAATTGTCTTTTCAAATATTTACAAAATCAGAATTTTTGACTTGTATGTTGTTTATTTTATAGGATATACCAAGTGTATAAGTTTAATGGTGGGGTGCGTCCGAGTAAAACAACTAATTTCAAGTCTTGGAGACCCATTCATATAGAGGCATACCATCATAAATTACCTTTTTCTTTATTTTTTATATTTATTGATCTTAAAACTAAGACGATGTATTATATTGTTATTTTAGTGCGCTCAACAAAGTGGCGGAACCGAGTGTGGATATTACGTTATGAAGTTCATGTTGGAGATTGTCACGACATATCAAGAGTCTAATGAGCGACTAGATAAGGTAGTTACTTTACCTAGTCCTTTCATTTCATATATGTAAAATCTAATTTTTTTCATGTTAATTACTTGACTAAGACGATGTACTATATGTTTTTGAAGGTCTATGTTCAGAGGAGTGCGCCTTATACAAGTGAGGAACTCGATGTTGTTCGTGAGCAATGGGATAAGTTCTTTACAACCAAATATCTATTATAGTTTAAGCGTATGTTTTGGATATTTGAATAATAGGTTTTGTACTTGCATATATTCTGTTGAAACTGAACACATATTGTATGTGAAATGTATCTGCAAGTGGAACTAGACGTTCAGAATGATTGAAACAGGTTTTCTACCTCTGTACAGGCTGGTTACTGTAAATTCAAACCGAATATTTTAAAAAAAAAAACACTTGTTGAGGCGGTCGGGAGGGTGACCGCCTCAACAGATCAGACGTTTTCTACCTCTGTTGAGGCGGGCAGAAAGGTGACCGCCTCAACAGAGGTAGAAAACGTCTGATCTGTTGAGGCGGTCACCCTCCCGACCGCCTCAACAGCTCATGACCTGTTGCAGCCCCCCCTGTTGCAGCGACCCCTGACCGCCTCAACAGGGGGGTTTTTGACCGCCTCAACAGACCCCTCTGGATTCTACTTTCGTCCCTGATGAGGAACTTTGTTTAACAACAGTGAAAGAATACTCTCTTTTATTGCACACGAGGTTTTGTCACGCAGGTATATCGCATCTTCAAAAGTTGCATTAAAAGGATCTGGTTGAAAGACTTTCAGAGGTATAAGCTATTCAAGATATGGTGTGCACATCATGGATAAGAGAGAAACAAGTAAGATCAAAATCCAAGAAAGAGGTAAGTACTTCTCATCCTTTACAAATGATCCAAATAGACTTATGTGGACCCATGCGTACACAGAGTCATGGATGAAATAGGTATGCCTTTGTGATTGTTGGCGACTATGTAATGTGTTGCTGAGAATAAGAAAGGGGGTGAGGGATAGATTCAAACAAAAGGGATAAGGAGAGGAGAATTTGTTAGGAAGTTGTTATTTTCATAATACCCCTTACCTCGGGTTTCTTGGCTTATAAGCCCTTTACACAGATTAGCCACGTGGCTGCTTAGCCTTTCAATACTCAGGGCCTTTGGCCCAATCTAACTATACACATATGTATCTGTAAGAGTATACCAGCTCAACGCCTATTCCTAGTTCATGACAGCTACCTCCCCCGCCAAGGAAGGCTTGTCCTCAGGCCTGGTCAACAAAACTTGGAAATTGACTAATGATGTGTCCAGCCGATTCCCAAGTGGCTTCCGAGATATCCAGGTTTTTCCATTGAAAAAGCCACTCTGTCATCTGTGTTTCCGCAGTAGTAATGGTGCGAGCATCAATTATTTTCCCTGGAAAAACCACACACTCACCGCTGTCAGTGACTAATGGTGGAGAAGCAATAGGCACTACTCTAGGAGTGATGCACTTCTTCAATTGTGAAACGTGAAATACTAGGTGAATCAACATCCAACTAAGGAGGAGGATAACCGTACAATGTTTGAAATGGAGTCAATTTCAGGGAGGTGTGGTGATTTGTGCTGTATCACCACTCGGCTAGTGGTAACCATGTAGCCCACTGTTTCGGTTTATCACTGGTCATGGCTCACAAGTAACTTTCCAAGCATTTGTTTACTCGCTCGGTTTGCCTGTTTGATTGTGTATGTTAAGTTGTGGACATGTTGAGTTTGGTCCCAAGAGCTATGAACAATTCACGCCAAAAGGTGCTGGAAAAAATGTTATCCCTATCTGATACAATATTGCAGGGAAGACTATGGAGCTTAACAACATTATTCAGAAACACCTAAGCTACCTTGGCAGCATTGAAGGGATGGAGTAGAGGAGTAAAGTGACTATACTTAGTCAGACAATCTACCACTACAAGTACTGTATCGAACCCAGATGACTTGGGTAAAGCTTCCACAAAATCTAAACTGATTGAACTCCATGCTCGCTCAGGAAGAAGTAATGGTTGTAGAAGGCCGGGACTCTTGACGTGCTCTGCCTTATTGCGTTGACAGTTGTCACAAGCATGTACAAATGACTAAACAGATTGCCGCATCTTTGGCCAAAAAAACATTGATTTAATTCTTTGGTATGTTCCATGAATTCCCGAATGACCACTGACAGGGGAGATGTGCGTAGCTTCTAGCAACTGTGTTGCAATTGTAAATCATTGCCAATATAGATTTTGTTCTGATATCTCAAAATCCCATGGGTTACCTTGTATTTGTTGTGGGAGTGGATCAGATTAGATGCCAACAATTCTTGGGCAACCAGATCATTACTGTAAGAACATACCACATCCTGCATCCAACGTGGTTAAATAGAAGATACTCCACAAATAGTGGAGGAGATCTCCTCATCACGCCTCGACAAGGCATCAGTTACTTTATTTTCGATACCTTGTTTGTAGGAGATAGTGTAAGATAATCCCAAAATCTTGCGAGTCGCCTTGCGCTGCAAATGAGTAGTCAGACGTTGATCTAGTAGATGTCGCAAGGGCTGGTGATCAGTCTTAATTAAGAAGTGTCCGGCTTCCAAATAGTGTCTCCATTTGTCCACTGCTTAGAGTACTGCGAGGAGCTCCTTTTCATATGTGGACATGTGCCTGATGTTTCCCTTGAGTGCTTGGCTGATATAAGAGATAGGATTGCCTTGTTGCATAAGCACAACCCCAATACCCATCTCACATGCATCGGTTTCCAACACAAACGGCAAGGAAAAGTCAGGTAGGCATAAAACCAGTGTTGAAGACATCAATAACTTGAGTTGCTGAAACGCTTGTTCTGCAATGGAAGACCAGTGTAGCTTCTCATGTTTCAACAAATCAGTCAATGACCTAGCAATAGCACCATAATTGGGAACAAAGCGACATTAATATCCTGTCAATCCCAGAAAACCACGCAACCCTTTGATCGAAGTGGGAATTGGCCATCCTATCATTGCTTTAATGTTTTCAAAATCAGTAGAAACCCCTGAATGAGAAATAATATGCCCCAGATACTCTATCTGTGGCTGTGCGAAACTACACTTGGACTTCTTGGCAAACACACGTGCCTCCGGAGCAGTTGAAGGACAGTGCGCAGATGCTGGATACGATTTGTCATGGACATACTACAAAAAGTATATCGTCAAAAAAAAACCAGCACGAATTTGCGCAAATACGACCCGAACACTGAATTCATTAGTGCTTGAAAAGTTGTCGGGGCGTTGGTAAGTCCGAAAGGCATCACTTTGAATTCATAGTGACTGTGGGGAGTTTGAAAAGATGTCTTGGGAATATCATCTTCTGCTACACGCACTTGGTGATAGCCTGCTCGCAAGTCCAGTTTGGAAAAACAAGAAGCTCCTTGTAGTTCACTGTTGCTTCTTTTAATTGACGGTAATCCACGTAAAACCGCCAAGAGTTGTCCTTCTTCTTGACTAGTAATGTTGGGGATGCAAATGGACTTTGACTGGGTCTTATGATTGCTGATTCTAGCATGTCACTCACTTGCTTTTCAATTTCATTTTTCTGAAGGTGGCGGTACCTATATGGTCTTGTGCATATCGGTGTTGTGCCCGACTTCAAGGGAATCAAATGCTCATAACCACACTGGGGTGGCAACCCTTTTGGTTCCTCGAACACATCAGTATATTGTTGAAGTAGCTCCTCAATCTGTGGCGGAAAGAATTCAATACTTCCACTTGCCGAAAATAACTGGGCTACCTGTTTAATCAAAAGAGGAACCTTCTTTCGCAACAACTTATGAATTTCCAAACCTGTCATACTCTTAAGGATGCCTTCCTCCTTGACACCACTTACTTTCACTTTCCGTCCATCCTTGACAAAAGATATCTTCAATGCTTTGAAATCAAACAAAACCGGACTGCATTCCTGTAACCAATCCCCGCGCAGCACCAAGTCACAACCACCTAACCAAAGGACCCTCGGATCAAAACAAAATCTGGTTCCTGCATCTCCCATTGCAAGTTCTTACAAATCTGATGGCTATACAATTTGTGGCCATTTTCCACTGCAACTTCCATCATTGATGCTTGTTGTACCTCCAATCCTTCTTCCTTTAGCACTATTGGGTCAATAAATATCAATATCATTACTCTTCGACCACCCACGGTGCCCTGAATTTTGATTGTTGTGAGCGGACTACTTCCCGTAAGAGCGTGAACATAGACTTCAGGCTAATCCTCTGGTTGTCCAAACTCCTCCTCACATTTTTCCTCATCCCCTTCCAACAAGTGATCATCCTCTTCTGGGTAGGCAAGAAGACTGTGCAGAGTATGCGGTTTACATCGGTGCCCTACATAATACTTCTCCCCACACTTATAGCACAAGCCTGTTGCTCTTCTCATTTCCCTGGAATCCTATGACAACCCATTTGACCTTGACACTCCATATCCAGTCTTGTTAACTGAGCCTATTGAAGTACTAGACGAAGCTTGTAAACTCGGTCGACTAGGCCCTTTAACTCGGATCCCAAGGAACGCGATGCAGAAGTGATTGTCTGTGACTTCCATGAAGGGCGTTGCATCTGACATATCGCATGGACTTCTTTGTTGTGTAATTTGGCCAACTCAAAATCTGAAGCTAAGGACTCCGGTCTACTCAACTTAAACAGATGCTTAATTTCGTTACGAAGTCCTCCAACATAACTAGAAACAAAATACGAATCCGGCAACTGTGGATTCTGAAGAAGCATTGACGTGCGAAGGTCCTCAAATTGTTCATTGTAATCTTCAAGATTCTCCCCTTGCTGAAGTTTATTGAAATCTTCAATTACGTCTAGGCCTTGTGTCTCCCCGAAACGTCTCTGAACAACTTCGTTTAGTTCTTCCCAAGAAGTCAAAGAACTTTGAAAACACAAACCCTGTAACCAAATATTCGCTTTGCCATTGACAAACATGGACGCCAACTCCACTTTCGATGTTTCATGGATCACATATATAGAGTTATATCTTTCGCACTTTCTAAACAAAGATCGAGGATTAGTGCCATCAAAACTGTGAAAATCAACTTTGGAAAAACGATGATTACCTCCCCGAAATTTAGCGGTGAATCTTGACTGTCTTTCCCCAAATTCTTGCACCATGTCCTGCTGATTTGCCCGTGCCCCATTCACTGCAGCACCAGATAATCGATCTGCATCACTACTGACACAAAGAAGACCAGGTCTCTTCGGATTCGCCCCGATGTGGATAAATTCAGGTTGATTTCTGGCTGATTTCTGGCCGGAATTGAAGCGTGAAAGCCTAACGGAACTTACGCCACCACCGTTGGTACCTCCGTCGACGCTCGCTGGTCCTTAGACATTGCTGATATAATAAACTCGTCTAACTATGATTTTAAATCGTCAATCAATTTCCTGTTTTCCAGCTTGCTATCGACCAACGCCACACGTTGCTCATCTTGATTTTTCTTGATTTCCTTATGAAATCGTCTGGATTCATCCACGAATGACTGTGTTGTTATCGTAAAAGCCTGCAACTCCTGCAATTGCGCTTCCGTTCGCCGTGCGTTATCTTCTACGGTTTTCCATCTCGTATCGTCTGCCATAACTGAGGTTCATTCTGGCCTGATACCACTGTAATGTGTTGCTGAGAATAAGAAACGGGTGAGGGATAGATTCAGACAGAAGGGATAAGGAGAGGAGAATTTGTTAGGAAGTTGTTATTTTCATGATTCCCCTTAACTCGGGTTTCTTGGCTTATAAGCCCTTTACACAGATTGGCCATGTGAGCTTCTTAGCCTTTCAGTACTCAATTGGGCCTTTGGCCCAATCTAACTATACACATATGTATCTGTAAGAGTATACCAACTCAACACCTATTCCTAGTTCATGACATACTACTCTACATACACTTGGACTATATTTTTAACATATAAGGGTATTTGCAGAGTTTAAAGTGTGGCTCAAGTCTGTGGATAACTTGCTTGGAGTATCCTTAATCTCTATTCGTACTGACCATGGAACTAAGTTTGAAAACTCTCAGTTTCGTTCTTTGTGCAAACACAAAGGAATAAACCACAACTTCTCGGCCCCCAATAGAATGGAGTGGTTGTAAGGGAGAACAAGACCTTAGAAGACATGACGAGAACTCTCTTGATCTCAAGCAAACTTCCAAGAATCTTTTTGGATGAAGCACTCAACGCCTCATGCTATGTGCTAAACAGAGCCACTCTCTGACCTCTCATCAACAAGACGACGTATGAACTCATGAATGGTAGAAAGCTTAATGTCTCCCATCTCAAAGTCTTTGGATGCATATGTTTTGTTCACAACAATGGGAAAGACAACTCATGAAAGTTTGACCCATGGAGTGACGAAGGGACGTTTTTGGGCTACTCCCTTCAGAACAAAGCATACAAAGTGTACAACAAGCGCACAAGGAAGATAGAACAAAGCATTCATGTGATCTTTGATGAGTCTACGATGGTCGGTGACTCAGTGCAAGAGGGAGACAACTTGCCCTATACAACAGAGGACAACTTTGATTTGGTAAAAGTCATGAATCATGAGGATCGCAACTCGAATGGAGCAACTCCTTCTTTCAGCCAAGAGCCTTCAATCCCTCCCGGATACAATCCAGGGGGAACACTAGAATCTTCTGAGAAAGAAACTGAGAGTAGCAGTGATGAGGGAAGAAATGACCCCCCTGAGAACCCAGGTATTAGTTCCCCGCTTGGGAATACACAAGAGGAAGCCACTACAAAAGTAGTTAATATAGATCTCGACGCGCTCCTCGAAGTGAGGGTCCACTAGGTAGACTCTGAATCACCATCTCGCCCCCATCGATGATGACTCCAGTGAAGCAATACCTTCTCCATTACCTTCGAATGAATTTTGTGCTTTCACTTCTTTTGTTTTTTTTAGCAGAACCAAAAACCATTGATGAAGTACAAGGTGGGGATGAAACAAGGGTGCACCAACAGAAGTATCTCAGGGAAGTTGTTAAGAAATTTGGGATCTCAAATTCAAAGCCATACGCTACGCTGATCGCTCCCAATGATTCTCTTGGCAAAGATGAACGCATGAACAAAGAAGACCAATCGCTCTACAGGTGAATAATAGGATCTTTGCTATACTTGACTGAAGCAGACCGGACATATATATATAATTTATAGTGTGTGTTTATGTGCTAGGTTTCAAGCTATTCCTAGGAAAACACATTGAGATAAGACACCACTTTGAGATAAGACACCACTTTCTACGTGATTGTGTTGAAAGAGGATTAGTGGCAATGGAATTTGTCCGAACAGAGGAATAAATCGTAGATATCTTCACCAAGGCACTAAACAAGGAAGTGTTTGAGAGGCTTCAATTAGAACTTGGTATGATTTCTCTAGCATAATCTTGCTTATCCTACAAAACTCTCAATGACTGGTTGAAGTCTGGATTAGGTTATTTATTATACTCTTGATCTCATGGAACTTTACAATATATCCTTATTTTTCTGTGACTATTTGAAGTGTTTTGTCTAGTTGAACCCATGTCTATTATGTTTGAATTGACTATGATTGCTAGCTTCATTGATTTCATTGCATAAAAAAGTTATATTTTCAGCGCAAAAGTATCCTTTTAATGGTTTGAACCCATATTATAAGATCAAAGGATAGATGATCTCTAAAGTCGTGCCTAAGCAGAGTCATGATTGCATATTCCTATGAGCCAACTTTATCCATCCACGTCTAGAATCTATCATCATCACGTAAAATTAAAGAAATTTGGTGTCTTATATATTTTATTGTGTGTGTGATGTTCTTTTGTACCATCTCTGGTAACGATACCCTCGCATCATACCATTTTACTCTCTGAAACGTCATAATATTTGGAAGGATTGCTCATCTTCTTGGGAAAAGTTTGCTAAGCGTGTCAAATTAGTGTTGAAAAGAGGTGTTAATTACTGCGTGTTTGAAAAGAAGTGATAAAGGTCAAAAATCTACAAGAATTAAAAGCGTAGGTTAAAGGGTGAAAGGAGAATAATTAAAGGGTTTCATGTGCTTCAAGGATCATTGAATTAGCGACTGAAACCCGATGGATGGATGTGTGTCTACGTTAAAAAGTCAGGATCCAACAGTCTCTCTTCCCCCGACCAATTCGTTGATTCTTTTTGCATATACCCGAACGCGTTGTGTTAACGCTTTAATTTCACAAGGTTTGGCAAAAGTGTGCATGTAAACATTGTCGGGCACCATATTGTTTCGAATGAACATGATGAACCTTAATGCATCGTCGCATTCAAGCGCTTATTCGCTGATTTGTGCGATTACAATAGTTATCATCATTGTGAAAAATGCGTAATCGCATTCAAACGCCTATTCGTTTTTGCGTGATTACCAACAATTATCAGCGTTTTGCAGAATGTGTCGTCGCATTTATATTGAGTGGATATTATAATTAGGCACTATTCCAACAAGTCTTTGATACACGACTAACCCCGGATGAAGCAATGCTTATGCTAAAATAGACGAAATTTAAACTATATAAACGGAAAAATATTGGTGCACGTGTCTCTACCATAGGAGAGCACATGTTCTCTGATTTGCGCGAGAAATTTTGTTTGCATTACTTTATCATCATTGTTCATAACGCGCAGTGACATTCGATATATCAGAAATCGTTGCGTTAACGCTTCACGCTTTCATTCGTTTTGCGATACTTCACTGATAAATCCGAAAAACAAATGACGTCACTTGATACAACCATTGCGCTATCGTTTAGAGTGAATATCGAAAACAATTTTGCTGAGTGTGAACTCACTGGACCGTTCATTGACTATGATTTCGCTTATTTGCTTCGTGCCTTTAACAAAACAAAAATCACAACACATTAGTGGATAAAAGCACATTAATTTTTCTTGATTTTGCCCATGGCAAGCACGTTTAAGCACCGCCTATTTCATTTAACAATGTTCATAAATATGCTTATGGTATTTGAAACTCTTGCCTCGTGACATTGGAAGGCACGATATTGTTTGACATGAATATCGCCTAATTAATCAAAAATAATACCGTGTGTATAGCACGGTTCCGATCTCTAATTAAAAGAAAAGACCTTATTATCCACTTATTATCCACGTGGTCCAATGAGATATTTGGGACACTAATATGGGTTAGCAATTTGGGATAGAAGATTTGAACGTACTCATTGGGACACTAATATGGGTTAGCAATTTGGGATAGAAGTTTTGAACGTTAGATTTGAACCAACGTGTACCAGATCACCATAATGTAGATTTTTTTTTTTTGAAAAAGGTTAGAACCAGATCTTCATCTAAAAAGGTGATTGTCCTTGACCATCCAAATGAATGGTCCTAAAAAAGTCAGCATGAGAAACCATCATGCTAGACTTAAGAAACAGGGATTTCATAATTTTGATGTAATCATCAGATATTACGTCGTCCTTATTACAGTCTAGGACGATTTTAAGGAAGTGAATATTGGCAGATGGAGTTGCCAATAGGTCTGGGGGTTTATTTGCTTCCCTAAAGCAATGAAATTTTTTAACGTTATCAAATGTTTTTAGAATATTTTGAATATCAATAACAATATTCCGAATTTCCCACGAAATTTTCCAAATATTCTTAATTGAGTTAATCATTGTGAATTATCTCCTTCTAAAATAATATTCTTGCAATTTATTTTCCTTGCAAGTTTAGCAGCTGAGACATCACTTAGCGCCTCTGTTTGCAAAGTGGAGTTTGAAATTACTTTTTTATTAAAAAGATCAATTATTTTTCCTTCCTTGTTTAGAGTTATAAATCACACTCAGGCCTCTCGTGTGGATTTAAATGAATCATCAAAGTTGATCTTAATCCATTGATCAGGTGGTTTTGTCCAGCATCTATTTGTTTGTTTATTTCTATTACGTCTGTTTTTCATTGTGGCCCTTTTGCATTTATTGTATTATTTTCCCAAAATTTGAATTGTTAGAATACACTTCTAAAAGAGTCTTTTGTTTTAGTATTATTATGACTTCTACCAAAGACTAGTAAATCTCTATAAATCCATAAAGAATACCAAAAGTAGATTAACTTCAACCATAGAGTTTTTATTTTTAAAACTGTTAATGATATTTTTTAAATTATCATGAAAAGGTATATCTACTTGCATATTAAATTTGAATCAAAGTAATGCTTCAAATTTGTGTAACTGATCTATTGTGTGAGGAGATTGAAATAAAAAATATTCTTTCGTCTCCAATAGTTTATTGTGTGAGGACACCATAACGTAGATTTATTTTAACCCGAGACCTACGATTTTATTTATTTTTAGCAGAGACATACGATTTTATTTATTTTTACCAGAGACATACTTTTTATTTAAATCGATAAAATATAGACATATATATTATTTTTATTCAACCAACACTTGGTCACGGTGTCGATGAAGATGAGGTTTTCAGCCAACTAGAGGCATTTTTGTAACCCGGTTGTGGTCATCGACTAGCACATAGACCCTGTTGCAGCAGAAATCATCATATATGTAGCTTTGGGGCGGGAGGATGACGACAGTAGCGATTTTGTTTGTGTTCTCGATCACTTCCTTGGCTTTCTCCACATCAACCCCCACCAGCTCCGGCCATTCGTATCTTCCTCCTGAGCATCGCACCGCATCGCTGGAGATTAGTTCACTCTTAACCAATATTCAAAACAAGAACCAAAAAACAATTACCAGAAGCACAGCAGGCGCGAGTTTGGCAGAAAGTGCCCTTCATTGTCCCTAAAATGCATGGTGGGTAAGGTATCCTTCTTACTTCTCCCATCTTCTGCTCTGTTCTTCACACCTGATTAACTCATCTATGGCTGTCTCTTTATACTCGGGAATTCTGCAAATCCACAGAATCATACACTGATTCTGCCATTTAATGACATGACTCATTCTGTATTTATTCAATGCATATTACTTTCATGACTCAACATCTTTTTTCATTAAGATTTTGCAGAAAAAGATGTCCTATTACCAAAGAACATATACGAAAATGTGTCTAAGTAGTTTCCAACGAAAATTGAATCAAGGAAACCTTTTATGAAAATAAATTATACCAAAAGATCTCTCTGTGGCTGAATCTTCTATGAATGATACTCTTCTCAAACTCTGTTATCACACCAACAGATTTTTCAGAGATGAGTTAGCTTCTATGGAACGATCTCAAGATTTCTCATTTCAGTAGGTTCTGTGTTGCTTCTATTGAAATGACCGCCATTGTCGAGCTGATAAATGCTATCGCTCGTTCCCCTTCTCTTCGGTCTTTCCGGTTGTTGTGATGAGCTTGATTCAATGTCTCCTGATTTATTATTCTGTTGTTCATCCTCTGATTCACTGCTACTATCTTCACTCGAACTTGATTCTTTCGTGTCTGAATATGCGCTTCCACTATATCTTGAACTTGGAACTCTGAACGTAACCACAGTTTGACGGGAAGTCCCTTGTTTCCTCCCAGAAACTCTCTCTGAATTTCTGTTACCCGCCTTCACATTATCACTCGCTGAAGATTCCTCATCTGAATTGCAACTACTTTCTTCCTCATCTGTCTGATCATCAGTCTCTTCATCTGACTCTTGGCTGCTATCTGTATGTTCAACACTCTCACCCTCAGAATCCTCACTATCCGAATTACTGCTGTTACTGCTGCTTTGACTCTCTGAATTGCTTTTATCTTTCACTTCATTTTCATATTTCATTTGTTGTTGAGCTGGGGCCAAAGCTTGTGGTTGGTCATTTGGTATCATGGAAATGCAACTCAGCACTACTGTAACGTCACTGATTAAAGGCCGTACCATTGGTTCGTCTTGTAGACACATAGCCGCAATCCCAACTGCTTGATTTAATGCTGTTGCAGGAAACTGATTATTCAATCGTGGATCCGCCATCTCTGGAAACCTTTTGGGGTCCCGGAAAAAAGCTTGTGCCTAATAAAAAGGCAAAGATAGTAATATCAGAGTCTGTTTGGATTCAATATAATACATTAAAATACAATTAACTGAGATTTGAGTTTACCCAAGTAACTAGGTTTTGCTCATTAGTTGGTCGAGTGGTGTCAATGGCTCGTCTTCCAGTTATGAGTTCTAATAACACAATCCCAAAGCAATAAACATCTGACTTAAGTGTAACTTCACCAGCACTCGAGTATTCGGGGGCAGAATAACCGAAAGTGTCCATCACCCTCGATGAAGGCTGGTTCTTACCGTCAGCTCCAAGCTTGGATAATCCAACATCAGAGAGCTTCGGTTCAAATTCCTCGTCCAATAAGACGTTAGAAGGTTTAAAATCGCCATAAATTACTGGAGGATTTACTTGTTCGTGCAAATATTCGAGACCTTTGGCAGCACCAGATGCTATTTTCATCCTGATACTCCAATCCAAAGGTCTCTTTTCTGGACCATCACCTGGAAATAAATACTAAACTAAGAAATTGATTTAGGTCATCAATAAGAATCAGTAGAGAATTGGTGTACCAAATAAATGATCTTCTAGAGATCTCAATGGCATGTATTCATATACTAAGACCCTCTGATCTCCATCTGCACAGTATCCAATCAAGTTGACCAGATTTTGATGCTTCAGAAGACTCAGTGTCATAACCTCAGAGCTGAACTCGTTGTTTCCTTGCATTCCATTTCTATCAAGCTGCTTTACAGCGACAATCTTCAAGATTGGAAACAGAAATGGAGTGTAAGTAAAAAGTATTGTTTATCTGCAAGATATACAATAGAATATGGTTGCACCAACCTGACCAGAACCGTGTAGTGTCCCCTTAAAAACTCGTCCAAAGGCGCCTTCACCGAGTACGCACTCCTGCCTGAAGTTTTTTGTCGCCATTGCTAATTCACGGAAGTTGAAATTTCGCACTGTTGAGGTTTTCAAGTTACACAAGTTTTCAGTTCCAGCTATTGGATTGAGAAACAAATGATGAATCTAGATCTAATGTAACATTTCTGATTCAAAGTCTTAATAATGTGCAGCTGAACATGCAATTATAACACAGGGAATTCTAATCCTGATCTAAAATTCCCCTAAAACAGAAAATTCACTCTAACTTAAATTTCAAATGCGTCCAGTATGTAGACGTGATTTTGGAATCGCAACCTAAATGCCGAATTTCATAATCGTTATTAAAATACCTAATATCTAAAATTAAAGGAAGATGTAAGTAGTGCGAAATTACCATTGGAAGAATTGGGGATTAGGGCAGGCATTTCGGTAGGTGGTTGTTCCTGTTTGGTGGTTGAGTCATCGGAGTCCTTGTTGCGATTGAAACACGGAAAGCAATTCATCTCATATCTCTCCTCTCTCCTTCTCCTCTGCAGAATCACGCCTTAGATCGAATCAAATTCCGAATTTCAAGTCGGTCGTTGTGATGGCGAATACGATGCCGATCAACAGACGCAATCCGGCAATTGGATTGAACGGCGTTGGAAATATCGGTCGAAAGGAATGTGATTGAGGAGAGAGGAAGATGGAGAGGAGAGACTAGAGAAAAGGAGGAAGAAGAAGATAGGAGGATTGGAGTCGGTTGTCAATGGGGAGATCAAACCCCGTTGAAACCGACTGCGAATCAAACAAACACAAGGAAAAAACATCGGCCATGTTTTGGGGATTTCATTCTCCCAATTTTGGTAAATAAATCCCAACAGATTTCTATTTTTGCAAACTGTTTTTTGAATTTGTTTTTGTCAGCTTAATGCATTTTCCTGCATTGTCATGTCACTGTCTCCTTCGTACGATTCAACCTGGACATATTATAAGTATACGTACAAATATTATACTACTCCGTACTCCGTAATTTATTTACACTACTCATGCACACATTTATAAATACGGTTTTTTCGTCGGGTAACCTTAGGTTTTGACAATTTCGTATGGTACCCACAATTTTTGACAAATTCGTCGGTTAACCCTGAGATTTTGAAATTGTTCACCACATGCCCTTCCATCTATTCCCTTTTAACAGATCGTTAGCATTTAATTTAAAAAAAGGCAGTTGTTATTCCCACTCGTGTCAGATGTTGTTTACACGCCATATAGTTCGTCTAACTTAGGCGAAATACCTTAGTTCGCTTAAGTTACGCGAAAGACCAGTTTCAGGGGTAAAATAGGAAAAATTGTGTAATTCTGGGAAATATTCAAACTTTGTTCGCTTAAGTTAGGCGAGAACCATATTTTAATGAAAAATAAACATTTCCCCGCGACAAATTTGAAATTGTGGGGTCTGGGGTTTACCTAGTTCGCTTAGGTTAGGCGAACAACAGTTTTTTACAAAAAAAAAAAACAAATTTCACAGAAAAATAGGGAAATTCTGAGTTTTGTAATATAAGCGAACAACTTAGGCTTTGTTCTCTTAAGGTAAGCGAACAACTTTGGCTTTGTTCTCTTAAATTAAGCGAACAACTTAAGCTCTGTTCTCTTAAAGTAAGCGAACAGACTGTTCGCTTATATTAGGTCGTCTTTTTCTTTTCCCCTGTTCAGCTTCTTCTCCGCCTCTTTTTCAAAATTGCAGCGGCGATCGTTCTTCTTCTTTCATCTAATCTTCTTCTTCAGTTCTTCTTCAATTTCTTAATTCCATGGCTTTGGAGGGTGAAAAAAATGGGGCAGTTGCAGAGGAGGGAGCAGTCGGGATTCAAGCGGGGGAGGGAGTTGGTGGGGAGGTCGTTGCAGAAGTGGGCGGTAGTGGGGAGTTTGGGATTCAGGCGGGGGAGATGCGGGAATCTACGGGGGAGGGCGCTGGTGGAGAGAGGGTTGCTGAGGAGATTCGGGCGGAGGGCACTGGTGGGGAGGGGGGTGCTGAGGTGGGGGGGGGGGGACTGCGGGAATCGACGGAGGAGATTCGGGCGGAGGGAGGGACTGAGGTTGGCGCGGGGCAATTTCAGATTGTCGGTGGGGCTAGAAAACGGCAAACCCGACAAGACTACAAGACTCCGGCACCCAAAAATTGTTTGCATGACCATTAAAAATTGTTTGCGTGACCATTAAAAATCGAAAGTTGATTATCGTAATTAAATCGAAAGTGTGTTTGCATGACCATTAAAAATTGTTTATGTATGATTGTTCGAATTATCGTAGGTTAATGGAAATTTTGGTAATTGAATATAAATTGTTTATGCATGATTGTCGTAGTTGAATTTAAATTGTGTATGCATGATTGTCGTAGTTGTCAAAATTGAATTTATCCAATTTAAATTGTTTCTGTATGATTGTTTAATTATCGTACTTGGACCAAGTCCTTTGAATTTATATGTTTTTCTCGGAGGATCTTTTAGTTGTCCTTTGAATTGATCGTAAATTTATTAGTGAATAATAATGTTAAGAAATTAATAATTTAGGGTGTACGTGCTGCATTGGGAGTCCCGGTTTGTCCGACACCTGTAGCTGATAGACATTTAGATCCTCCGAGAGTGATCACAGATAGTGATCGTAGGAGGGGTGTAGCTGCAAGGTTAGATATAGAGTCTGAGCCATCTAGTGCACAGACACCAGTTCCCGAGCCATCTACAACACATACATCGGCGGGAGCCTCAAAAGCGGCCAGGCAACCGCCTCGATTGGGCATTTCCAAAGCTACACGTACTCGTGCTGCAGAAGTTAAGGCATCATTGGAGAGGCCAGAGGATGTCAGCATGGAGGATGTTGCTACTGAGCATGATATGGATATCGATGTCGATATTGATGAGCAGATTGTAGATGAGACTCCTTTAGAGGGGCGATTTCTGGTTACAGATGATGCGGTTATAGCGACAGAGGATGATCCAGTCATACCGGCACAGGATTTTTCGATGGATTACAGTATGGCCACACATGATTCATCCCCACCTATTGGAGACCGAGTACACCGAGTACAGACACCGCCCCGTTCACCCGTATCGCACTCAGATCACCCCGTTCATCCTCCCGCACCCGCTCCAGCAGATGCAGATGTTTTAGTAAAATGGGATAATAGGTTTGTGGATGTCTTTAGTTTTTGAATCTCTATATTATGGATTAGCTTTTGTATTTTGATATAAGTATTGTGCTGATGAACAACTTTGGATGCAATGTATGTATTTTGGGAATCAAAAATCTGAATTTGACTACAGCATTTGTGAATGGTGTGATTACTGAGATATTAACTCCCTCTTCATTTACAATTATGCATCATGTGTTTGTTGATTTGATTTGGTTTCTCTAGTATCGCACCAATACAATCTCGTATTTCTCGATTTCGCGTCATTCGAGCATCATTTCCTCGATTATCGCGCGATTCGACGTTAATTAACATTAAATATTTTATCGCAAATTTCAGTAATAAATCTTGTTTATTGCATCAACGTTTAGACATTGATGTCTTCATCAACGTTTAGACATTGATGTCTTCATCAACGTTTAGACATTGATGTCTTCATCAACGTTTAGAGGAGCTAGACATTGATGTCTAAAAACTTATTAGTTTTGCTAGGTTAACTATAGTTCGCCTACGTTAACCGAACAAAGTTGGGTTACAATTGCTCGAATAAAGTAGGCAAACTATTGATCGCCTACTTTATCCGAGAAAACTTGGGGCTTTAAGGATTAGGTCGAGCAACCTCTTCCTACCCCAAAATTCATTTTCTCTCTTTCTCCGCCTCCTTTCTCAGCTCTCCTCCTCCTCCCAGCTCAGCCTCTTCCTCCCTCTCTTTCTCCCAGCTCTAGTCACCTCCTCTTCCCAGCTCTCGCCTCCTCCAAGCTCTCGCCCTCGCAGCCGAATATCTCTCTCTTTCTCTGCTCTCGCCGTCGCCTCCTCCACTCTCTCGCCTCCTCGTCGCCTCCTCCAAGCTCTCGCCCTCGAGCCGGACCGACGCCCTCTCCTCATCAATTTCTCCATTGAACAACTAGCTCAGGTACATTATGCCCTAATTTCTTAGTAGTTATCCCTTGATTTTGTTCTTTATTTCACTTCAGCATAGTTGATTTAGGATAGTTGTTTGATTTTTGTAATTGAGGTGCATGACAATTTTACAGTAATTAATGGATACACAATCATAAGAACCAATTTTACAGTAATTATGTCTTCAAGCTTATAGTTCTTCAATAACATATTATTATGTCTTGAAGATTACATTTTTGTTGGTAAGTTATGGATTTGTTATGAATTGGATAAAAACCAATTGAAAATCATCAATTAATTGTAACTTTTAGAGGGAAAATTGTATGGATATATAGAATTTCTTCATTGTTGTGAAAATATCCAAAATGACATTAACCGAGCAAATTGTGAATGGTGTGATTACTGAGATATTTAGTATTGTCTGTTTACTGGTTGTTGTTATAAATTAACTCCCAACTACATGAAGTAAAACATCAGGATAGATTTTAGTATTTTACTGAATGGCCTAAGCTTGGAATGAAATTGATACATTGATACATTGCTTATTCATTCTCATTTAATTTATGTCAACTTCTAGTTTCCTTGAGCATCTCTTTCCTGTTGTCTTTGCTTTTGTAGTTACATTGGTGTAATATGTATACCTCTGGTAGAAATGAATTAGATACATGCACTATAAAAATGAGAGCCTAGTATAAGAGTTGTACTGTTTTAGTGATGTCTTGTGGTGACAAGTAATTATGGATGAGAAAGTACATATCATTTGTGTTGCCTGCCCTATTTATTCTATGTAGATCATGGTTGCTGGCAAATCTGTAGAATATGATATAGTCATCGATATAATTGTTATCATTTTACCACTGCTTTTTGCTTGGTGGTACTGCATTTTGTGTTTTTACAAGTAGATGTTTATTTTGTTTGCTTGGTGCTACAGAGGTTTTATTCTATTTGAATTTATTTTGGTTTTTTGTTGGCTTGGCTTGGATGTAAAATGATGAAGCCATGTCTGTTGATTCCCCAACCAACAACATCCACGAGTTGTCCGATCAAGAAACTGATATCAGTACGGCATCTAGCGTGGCAAACAACTTTGAGATGCTTGAACTCCGGAAGACGCAGTGCAAGGAACTGCGGAAGATGCAGTGGAAGGAACGGGAGCAACAAGAACCTAAAAGGGATAGAGGGGAATCATCTTATAAACCAAAGTGGACCGCATTTCAATACAGGAAACTCTTAAGGTCGTTCAACCCTCGTTAGATCTTTATTTTGAGAATTTATCTACTTCTTTGTTTGCTTGTTGGTTTGAATGTTGTTTGTTTAGAACTACTTGGAACCCCGTTTAACCTTATTATGTTGCAAGAACCTTTTTATGTATTAGTTGTTTATGGTTATTAAGAAATCTGGTTTGATTTGGTTTGAGTCGTTTTGTACTGTTTTGTGTCGAATGGTGTTATTGGCCACATTGTGGCATCATTTTGGTCGCATTTTGGCACTTTTCCAAAATTGACTCATGTCATTTTGAAGTGCGTATTACATTTAGTCATACAGAAAACAACAAATTGTACAGAAACATTTAGTCAGAACAAATGAAAATAAAACATGGTGATATAACTAGTCATACAGAAAAACCAAATTGTACGACAATTCAGCTCCTACTCATATCCATAAACTAGATGTAATAATCCGGATTTTCCCCAAACTGTAAGCGACATTCCTTAAACTCTTGCAATCTCGGTGCAAACTGGGTTTCCCACCATGCGATTCTTGGATCACAATGTCTTCTCCAAGCATCTGTAATGGGTGGTAATGGCACCACATCAGTGAGCGACACCTGTTAAATTACAAACACACACAAACATGGTCGTTAGAATACGACAATAAACATGTAGCTTTTAACTATTACGTAGAGAGACGCCACATTACCGGGATCCAGTGGTTCTTAACCCCTACGAGTGCTATAGTAACAACTTGTGGCGGAAGAGCTAGATCTGGTCCAGATGGCCTTATTGGTAAACACATCATAGGGTAGGAAGATAAGACGACGACCACAACGTTGTACAAGGTGGCAAACACTAAACCCATGAATGGCATGTCAAGCCAATAAGGTTTATTGCAAGGGGACCTCACATAGCTAATTTGAAACATCATTTGATCCCATGTCCCCCCTCGTGTATGTGCTCGTATCGGCTCCCAATATTGTCGGTTGACACGCAACTCTGCTGCCATCTCGCTCTGAATCAAGGGATAGCTACCCTCGTTCATTCCCCTTAGTACAGCCAATGATCGATATCCACAATGTTCGTCTGAACGTACATCTTGAGCTTGTCTAATGTAGCCATACCAGAAGTAGTCAATATTATTCACCCCGAAGTCCACCCCGCAATGAATCATTGATTCTCCAGGCCAAACGTCATGTTCAGACTGCGATTGCGTTGGTTGGGGTTGAGAAGACATATCTTCATCGTCAATCTCATCGAAAGTTACTTGCTTTCTAGGACGTCCGGGCCTTTTCGACTTCCCTTTTCCCTTTGCCTCTTTTGCTTTTGCCTCATTTTCAAGTAATTTCTCTCTTACGTGCTCACCGTGACTCTTTTCCCTAGTCGGAGACTGACCTCGCTTGTTCCTCGAACCGGGTGGTCTCCCCTTACCTTTTATGTTCGGATCCTCTGTCGGCTCCATAAACGTACTATGTTCTGGATGCTCCAAGGCAATATAAAGTTCACTCACTTTCCATAACGTGGGCATGTTCAAAGTCCGATCTTCCACTTTATCCCACATCTCACGCAATCTCATCTCTGGAATTGATATTTGAACATTGTCGTCAGAACGTGCAAATGATATTGGATCGAGATCCCAATCCAATACCTTCCAGAAGTCGTGAACGGAATCGGGTGTGAGAGCGGTCTTATTAAGGATGGCGTCCACAATATCGTGGATACAAGGCAGTCCAAGACAATCTCTCACCCAAGGATCGTCGCATGAATCGGCATAGTCGTCCTTCAGTATTCGATCGAACATGGCAAACAACAGCGAAAAACACCAAGCCGAGACTCTGCGGATTAGCCTTGAAAACACCATTTGTGCAAGCTCTGGAAAACCTGGATCACTGAACCTCGACGGTGTTAGATTCATTGACTTGTTCATTGACGCCCTTATCTGATCCACTTGAAAGATGATTGAACGGTGTATCCTAACTGTCACCCTGTTAAAGCCGCCTCTGGTGGATGCAATAATATCTTTTAACACACGATGCATCCCCTCAACGGCTCAACCCTATCACGATGATACATTTTGTTTATATTTAAAATTACGTAATAAATTCAACAACACAAAGCTCAAAATAATACTTGTTTGTCGTCCTCGTGCAGAAGTGAAGAGAGCGATCAGTCCACGCTCTTACTATGTTTTCCTTGTAAGGAGTCAACCATTGCCTCTCGACGTATCTAACAAGACCCTTCAACCGACCTCTCCTCAATGCAGCGAGTCTCTCCTCGTAAATTTCCTCTGTGGGTCATTTAGATAGTTTTGTATTTGTATTTGAATTTTCAATAAATCGTAGTGAGGAAGGGGCGTTCTCGGGAGTACATTATGTGGTATCTCCTCCATTTGCGTACCAAATGTTTGATCCATTAATTGCATGAGAGTAGTATAACCATATTTTCAAATAAAGCATGAATCATTGTGCTCAATTGTGAATTTTTTTTTTCCAAAAACTAAACATTTCACTCTACAAACTTAGAATGTTGACTGTAAATTGGTTAGCTGAAAATTGAATTAAAAGGCATGGTTTAGATTAGAAGTATATGAAATAAAATGGTGGTCATTTAACTGCTTCTTTCTTTCGTATTTGAACTTTTGCCCGTGCGTAGCACATGCTATGTTCATTCAGTTTTAGATGAGATGGTGTTTGGATTTCAGAAATCTCTTATTTGAGTTTGCTCATGTTTCAAGCAATGATTATAGTCTTACATCCCACAAATGATTATGATGTGTAACTATATTAAAAAAAAGAAAACCCAACGACACATCGATCACCTAACAAGGAAGCAAGAATCTCTGGCGAGTAGCAGCAATAAAGAGGAGGGAGAGGGAGTCAACTTCCATGATATACCAGAAGAATGCGTTGCAACCAGCATCAGCTTCACGACGCCTGCTGATGCTTTCCGCCTTGGCCTCGTCTCCAAGGGTTTCCCTCTCTGCTTCCCAATACGACGTCGTTTGGGAGAAGTTTCTTCCCTCCCATTCCCGATCCCACCAATTAGGACAAGAATTGTGAAGAAACTACTCTACAAGCGACTATCCACTCAACCTCTACTTCTTGACCACTCTTCTAAGTTCTAAGGTATATATATACTACTTGCTTATACATGAATCTAGCTTGTATTACTTATATGAGTTGTTATGTACAGAGCTTTTGGTTGGACAAATCAAGTGGGAAGAATCCAATTGCGGCCAAGAGTCTATCAATCGTATGGGGTGATACACCACTATACTGGAGTTGGATTTCCATTCCCGAATCAAGGTAGGACATCATTCAATTATTCAACTACCCATGACGATTTCATATGTTTATTAATGACATCTTTTATTCCTATAGTTTTCCAGAAGTGGGTGAGCTCCTCCGCGTTTGTTGGTTCAACGTTGCTGCGAAGATTCTAATCTCCATGCTTTCACCTGAAACAGAGTATGATGCATATCTGGCTCGTGCCGAGGCATTGGAGACTGCTAAGGAACGCGCAGTTCGAAGGACTGGAGCGGGACGTTAAAGAACTCAGGGATGAAGGAGGTCCGTGACGGAAAGCATCTGAACTGGGACGCCGACGCTGAGCGCAAAGAGTTCATGACTGCGTATCCGAAACCTCCCGAATGTGTGGTTCTCAACTTGGTTCTTTCTACCCCTCCCTAGTTCGCCTGCCATCGTACTCCGGGAGTTGAAGGGGACACTCCGTAGAAACAAGGTGATGGCGAAGGAGGAAGAGGATGACTCTACTGATGGTTCAGGTGACGATGAGGACAATGCTTCTGTTTCTGTATCATTTTTTATGTTAGACTTCTTTGCTCTTGGGAGACTTGCCGATTTCGTGAGGGAGAAATTGTTTTCAACAGTTCTCGAGTTCCCACTCCGCAGCCCCTTTTGCCCCCCTCAAGGGAACGGGGTTTAATTTCAAAGTTGCTCCTTCTTATACTTACTTTTCTTCTTTTCTTTGTACTATGCCTTCCTTTTGCAGATCATTGGTTTTGGAGCTTTCGTCGACACTACTTCTTGTCCCCGCTTCAATTTCCTTGGCGAACTCGTAGCCATGCCTCTGATCGCGCTTTTCTCTTGGCGACCCCTATCATATCACCTCTTGATAGGTTTGGCTTACACTTTTATCCTTTTTAGATAAGTCAAAGCCGCCAAGGACATGTTTCATGTGATCTCGACGCGTTGTGCCGGTTACGTGTTTATTGAACAAGTACACCTACGCAATCCCAAACAAGGCCATATTTTTTGTTCAACCGCTTTACGCGTAGCCAAATTAAGGTGTTACAATGTACCTAGGTAGAACGAGCTCTACCCCAACTATGTCGGGCTTTCTTCCCTCAAAGTAGCTGCCACACGTCGCAGTGTCTAGCATTGAGAGGCTTCGGTTTTGGCCGGCGGTTCAGCCAACATCGTGACACGCAGATGGACTTGCATCGTCGTCACAACGAAGGTCCTCCACGGCACGGTATTTCACCACAACCTTGGCGCCCAGACCGACGTGGCGAGGGACACGTCCGACGCGTTCTCGGTAATAGACACTCAGAAAGTAATGAAGTTAAAAACACTTTAGCATGTCATTCACGTTGGAGAGAGAAAGGAATTTTTTTTCCTGAAATGGACACTTTTTTGGAAACAAATTCCCGGTATAGGCACTTTTACCAGGTTCGGAAATTTGCAACGAAGAAGAGACGTTGTTTTGGACATCGCCTCTCCCCGAACCAAGCTTTTTTATATAAAAAAATAAACCTTCGTATGAGGCGCTGTTATGGACAGCGCCTCATACGAAATATTTCAGGAATAGAGCCGTTGTCATGGACAACGACTTTGCTTCTGTTTTTGTTTTCTTTCAACATTTGGCATATATAGTTACACGGGTTTGGGTGATTCGTCAGGGCTCGTTCGGAATCGGAGTTGAGTGAGAGACATATCTTGTGAAAGTTGGGATCGATACGGACCAAACGAAACTGGTCTCGCTCGATTCTGATTCTGAACGTTCCCAAAAGAGCCACCTGAATCGGAAAACAAAGCTAGGATCGGTACGCACGAGACTTACGCGGGTTCGGGTGGCTCGTTTGGAATCGTTCGGAATCGGAATCGAGCGAGACCAGTTTCATTGGGTCCGTATCGATCTCAACTTTCACCAGACATGTCTCTCACCCGATTCAGATTCTGAACGAGCCCTGACGACCCCTATCCTAGGAAAATGAGAAGTGGAATTAGAGTTCTCGTCTGAGAAGACTTTGATTTTGAAAAATGTGTTTTATGTACCCAAAAAAATCTAGTCTCTAGTACTATCCTATATAAGTTAGGCTATCGACAAGTGTTTGAAGCCGATAAATATGTTTTATCTAAAGGCGGTGTGTTTGTAGGTGGTCTATATATTGGAATGTTTAAACTTAGCATTAATGAAGTTTTGAATTCCGTTTACATGACTCTTATTCAAGGAATTGATTCCTCGAAAGGAACTGATATTTCAGGTTGCTCGAAGGGAACTAACTCTTCATATTCTTCTCTTAGGCATGCTAGATTAGGACATTCAGTTGTACGTAACATATCAAGGCTTTCCATATGTATTTTTTCGGTATCTTTAAGTTCCAAAGCCATTTGAAAATTTTATTATTGTTAGTGGGATTAAGAGTGTGTTTGGTAAGTACATTATAAAGGGATTTCTATAAATAAAGGCTTTTTTCCAGTATAATGGTGTTTGGTAAAAGAAAATTATAATGACGTTTTTGTGGCAAATGTGAGGGGTTTTTGGCATAAACTTCCAAGCCTAAACAATCTTTATTCAAAATAAAGCTTTTTATGATAAAATAAGCCTTTAAAAATGATACCACCAAACAAGGCTTAAATGATAAATTTAACGTAGACACACCAGTAAATTTGTCATTTATAATATGTGTCCAAATAATTTTATCTTTTTATTGGTAAATTCGTAAATATGTGGAAGAATATGCTAATGTAAAATTGTGCCAAGTAGACTTGTAAAGGCTAATCAAATCATAATGAGCCATGAGCTTAACTAGTTTTACTAATACTTGTAAATTACTACAAGACATTCAAATCACGAGTAAAAAATAGACTTGTAAAGGCTAATTAATTAGAAGTAGATCTCCAATTGTTATATAATGTATGAACCATGAGCTTTCTGAAGTCATCCCAAGCATTCATGAGCTTTCTGAAGTCATCCCAACCATCTGATGTAGAAACTTGTGTGATGTACTCAGTTGGTACATTTTCCTCCCATTCTTCATCCTCAAGCTCACCCTCTTCCTCTTCCTCCTCGTCTTCTTCCTCTTCCTCGATTGTAAGGTCCAACCCAACATCAGTTGTAATGTATTTACGGATGAGATTGTGCAATAAGGCACACACACTAACTATCCGACCTTGAGTTCGAATTGGAAAGAATGATGGACTTCGAAGTATAGTCCATCTCCCTTTCAGTAGACCAAAGCATCTTTCTATGACATTTCTTTTTCATGTTGAAATACTCCTCAAAATTTTCAGGCACTGTATCCCCCATTCCTTTAGGTGATAATTATTACCTCTATACGAAGCTAAGAATCCCTCACGTACAATTCGTGTATCCAACATCTACCAGGTAATAACACCTTTCACATAGTAAAAATTGTGTTTATGTATGTTATTTGTTGAAGTCATCTAGCTAAACTAAATGATTGTTTATGATTACCTTTTGGGACCTTCAAACCATTTGGTCTAGAAATTGCATCACGAAGAACACGACCATCATGTGTAGACCCTTCCCCACCAGGCAATATATATATGAACTCCATATTTGGATTACAAACTCGTAAGACATTCATAGCAAGTACACCTTTTCTAGTTCGGTATTTTGATCTATCGACATTTGACACATGAACACTAATCAAAGTTCCATCTAAAGCTCCTAGACATCCCTACAAATCAAGGAAGATATAATGATTATTGTCAAAACAATTCAATTTGTTTAGTTATCAATAATTAAAATTAAAGTTTGTAATACCTTGAAATATTTCCATCTACTATCTTCACAATCTTCGTGTATAAGTGTAGGTTTATTGAGCAAGTGATGATGCAACTTTAAAACCGCACGAATATATATATTGAATTGTCGACTAACACTCTCCCCACTTCTTTAAATATAATTCGCTATAGACCTATATTTTTATGGTGTGCTAATGTAAATAAAAACATTGCACCCATTTCTTCCACCTCCATATTTTTTGTTCTACGTAATTCTCCAATACTTTGGACTAGGGTTGGACAGCCGGTAGACCGATGGACCGAATTTTTTGATAATTATGGACCGGGGACCGAACCGAACCGTAATTTTCCGGGTCGGTCCGGACCGGTGCGGTATTTTTTATATAAAAAATTAAAAATATAATATTTTCTATAATATTTTATTTATTTATAAAATTTATTCGGATTTCCGGTCCCGGACCGGACCGGAACCCGAAATTCCTAAATTATACGGACAGGGGACCAGACCGACCCGGGAAATTTCGGTCCGGTCCGGGTCGTTTTTGTGCATCCCTACTTTGGACCATTTCACAAAACACTCCAAAAGTGTGTCTATTGACACGAAGTTCGTTCCTACATATAATATAACTTTCTCTAATCAACCTATTTAGATTGGACAACCTATGACGTATTTTATCCCTAGTTTGCATTGGAACCTCCTTGATTTGATAAACTTGTTCGCGAATCAATTGTTGTAGCAATGACGATGAGTTTCGTAACAAGTGTAATTGTTACTTGTATAAGCTATTGTCTTTTCTTCTTCCTCCATATTGATTGAAGTTCATATGAATTCATTCTATAAAATAAATAATTACCCCGAATAAGCAGTAGCAAATAAGCAGCAACCAACAACAACAAATAATATATAAACATATATATATATATAGGCAGGCACTACCCAACACATATATGATTCAACATTTCAACAAGCAAATACCCAACACATATATACACATATATACTAAGACGGAAGAGTAACCAAACTATATGAACATATATACACATACCCAATACAATACCCAGCACATATATGAACATAGGTCATAAAAAATAGTATACTAATTTTGGCTAGAAGAATGTGTACGAGAGCCGAAATTCAGCACATATATGAGCATAGCACGTATATGACCAGGTAGAAGTAGAGATGGCCGGACCGGACCGGGACCGCCGGTTCGAACCGGGTCAAAACCGGGACCGGACCGGAACCGGTAGGAATCGGTTTGGTCACGGTCCGGTTCCGGTTCACGAAATGTAAAATAAATAAAAAAATTAACCGCCGGTTTTTAAAAAAAAAAATTAAAATAAAGAACCGCCGGTTTTTTAAGTTTTTAAAATTTATAAAATTATTTTTTAAAAACAAAACCGCCGGTTAACTGGCGGTTTTGTTTTGTTTTTTTAATAAAAAACCGGTTCGGTTCAGCCCGAACCGGACCGGAACCGGAAAAACCGATTTTTCCCGGTTCCGGATTCCGGAGGACCGGAACCGGACCGGACCGGGAGCCATCTCTAGGTAGAAGAACCGAAATTCAACAATCGTATGCTAATTTTGGCTAGACTTCACCAAAATTCAACAATTTTAACCAAACAGATGTGAAACCGAGCACATATATGAATTTTTGGTTAAAACAATAAGCCCTAGATCTAAAATTGAGAGATTTTTACCTTGAAGAAAAAAGGAATATTTGGATTGGAGTGAAGAATGTGAAGAGCCGAAGATCTGATTGTCAAGAGCTTGAGAGGAGACTTGCTATGTCATTCTGGGAGATGTGAGAAGAGAAGGGAGAGAAGAGCGTGTTTTTTTAGAACGAGAATGATATCAAAATCATAGCCCTTGAAAAAGGGGATATTAATTCTTTTCAAAAAGTAGTTATCATTAATAAAAATATCAAATTGATATCCATATAATGATATACCAAACATTAGATATGAGTATGGATCATTTTGATACTCATACCTGATATCAGTATACGGATATCAAAGAAGCTCTAAATTGTATTCCTGCGTTAACCTTGAGTTTCTTACTATTTAATTGTAGTTCGTAAAATAACCCATTATCTCGTTAATCCAGCGTTAACTGAAATCTACTATTAAACTTTTTTTTAGTAATATAAAATTCTAATTATTCATACATAAAGTTGGATGGAAGTCGAGAAACAAGTTGCGCTCCCACACCTTTTTTAATACAAAACTCAATCTGTGAAAGATAAATGTACCATTCCTAGCATTGTTAGAGTAACTAATAGAAAGGGTCTTAATACGTGAAAGTGTGTCCAATGCTTCTTTGTCCAACTCTCCAAAGGTGGAGAAAGCAAATGAGATGAACTTGTACCCATTTTCCTCACACTTAGATGCATACTTCATTTTCTTCTTCTCCACCGCATTGTGCAAAGCCACATCAGGAGCCCAGGAACTCACACTCATGCCAGCAAAGGGAGAGATACCAGTCACATCCAAACAAACATTGTTACCCTGAAACCAATTAAACAGTAAAAGGTCTGCAGGCCTAAGATCCTTCCCAACATCTGAAAGAAACCCCATGGGGGCCTCCTTGCGTACTGCGATCCCAACTTTGGAGCAAATATTAACAAGGATGTCACGCACCAAGTTATGTCTGTACATCACACCCACCTCACTAGAACAATGAACAACGTGATCTCCCCAACAATCCATCTTGGGGGCATTGCAACTAGGGCAAAGACTACCTTCAGAGAACAAAGGTATAGTGAGTCTGTAGCACAACACAGAACGGAATTGGCGGTGGTTCATCCGCTGCCCCAAGCCATCAATAGGAATAGCAAACAGATAATCTTGAGCATGCGGGGCACGAATAGAACTAAGAACAACAACCTGCCTTGGACTAAGCATGAATCTGGCAACAAGATTTTTCTGAATAACCCCAAAGTAACACTCTGCCAGAGTTTTCATCATTTGAGGGACAGCGGTACCAATAGTGAGAGAGAGAGCATCAACGTTGCAAAAGACATTGAAATCATCAAGAGCATGATGAAAAGAAGAGTCACATGTCATTTCAATATTCATTTTGCCACATGTCATTTTTCAATCATTTTACTTTTTTTGATAAAAAAAATCATATAATAGGAAATTAAAAATATGTGTGAATGTTTATTTTAGGATAATTAAGATATGCAAGATATTATACTTCGTTATTTATATTTTCCAAATCATATTATTTTATGTACTTTAATATACAAAAAGTTATTTGATAATTATATAGAAAGATTTCATCTTATAATTCATAAATTTTAAATACTTTAAACTAAATATAATTCAAAAACTTTATATTAAAGAATTGATCATCTTTTTACTTTAGTTGTTTAGGTAATAATTAAAATTAAACAATTATTTTTAAAAATTAAATTAAATTTATATGTGATATATGAACTAAATCTATTTAATAAAATAATTTAACTTAAGTTATTTATGTATTATAGTTAAATTTAATACTCCCTCCGTTTCAAAATAGATGTCATTTTAGAGTTGTTCACACATATTAAGGAAATGATTAATTATGTTTTGAAAAGTTAACTTTTCCTCAAAATAAACATTCACCTCCTTTTACAACCAATGCATGAGTGGAGAAAATCAACAAAATCAAATTCCAATACACAAATTTATGATTTTCATGGTATTAATTGTCTTGAAATCCTATAATGACAAATATTTTGAAACAAAATTGAGAGTCTAGAATGACATATATTTTGAAACGGAGGGAGTATTTTATAAAACGTTTGCAGAGACACGGAAACTGAACTACTAAAAAAGAAAAACAAATAAAAACACAAAACCCCACTTCTGTTTCCCCGCTCTATTCTCTTTCCGATTCCTCTGAAATCTCTGTCGAACCACCATTCGAAGAAACCCGGCGTCTCAGACCACACGGCTTGCGCACCCGAGAAACCATTCCTAGAAGCCCGCAGTTTCCGACTCTTCCTGTTTCTGCTGATAGTTTTATAGATCGCAGCGACACTGACAGTGATGGCGGCAGAAGAATCAACTCATACTCCGGGAATGGAGAGTGTGGACGAAGTTGAAGACGATGAGCACGGTTCTAAAGAGAGGGTTTTGTACAAATACTTCCTCCAGGAATGGACCACTGTCAACTCCATTCTCAACACCATCCTTTCCAATGGCCGCGTTTCCGATTTCTCCTCCGTTCACAAGATCCGATCCATTGTACGCCATACTCCCTTTTCTCCTCAATTTCATCTAACTATTGCTTCTCTGATTTATTACTCCTCTTTACAGATGGACAAGTATCAAGAGCAAGGTCAGCTGCTAGAGCCTTACCTAGAAACCATAGTTTCACCATTGATGCTTCTTATCCGCTCCAAGGCAATTGAAATGGGTCCAGAGTCCGATGATATTCTTGAAGTGGTCAAGCCTGTGTCTATTGTTATATATACTTTGGTCACTGTTTGTGGATACAAGCCTGTTATCAACTTTTTCCCCCATCAGGTTTCTGATTTAGAGCTAGCTGTATCTCTTCTAGAGAAGTGTCATAATTCAGATGCAATTACATTGTTGCGTCAAGAGAGCACCGGAGAAATGGAGGCCAAATGTGTCATACTCTTGTGGCTTTCTATCCTTGTCCTGGTTCCTTTTGATATATCTTCTGTGGATTCAAGCATGGGACTGAATGGTGAACTTACTGAAGATAATGTTCCACCCTTGGTATCAAGGATTTTGATGTTCTGTAAGGATTTTGTTTCAAATGCCGGTCCTATGCGTACAATTGCTGGATTACTGCTTTCAAAACTCCTCACACGTCCAGATATGCTGAAGGCCTTTGCCAGGTATCCTTTGTTTAGCAATGAGAAAGAGTGTATAATGGTTGATAAGGATAATCTGACATATACTCACATTTTCAGCTTTGTTGAATGGGCACATGAAGTCATGGCTGCACCCTCGGATAACCCCATGGATCATTTCCGGTCACTGGGTGTTCTTGAGGCCATGGCTGCAATTTTCAAGGTTTGTTTCTTGACTGCTTATCTATAATATTGATATCCAGTTTTCAATCAGAAATTTCCCCTTTTAATTCATATTCTATGCTAAATGTCGATGGTTTAAAATCCTAGAAGACCTCTTATGTCTTTTGCATGTTTTGCCGTGTTGTCTATGGACCTACGGTATCAGTTGCTCTTTTTGTTGACATATCTTACTAGAGTACATGATAGTCACGAAAAAGATTTTAATTTGCTAATGTGTAGGTTCATATTGGCTGAGAATTGTCATGAAAAAGAAGTTGAACCTTCATATTAAAATGCCTGAACTGCATCTTAGGGATATGTTTGCTGAGATCCATTAGTCCTCTTATCCTTGTCTTGACAAAAAAATTCTCCTGTTACTGGTTACCCTACATACTTATATAAACTACGCATATCCTTTTACTGCTAATTCAGCAACAATTTTCTTGATTAGAGTACTGTTTTGCCTCTTCAATCACACTATATGATTTTTCTTTTGGATTTTCTTCTTCTTGAAAGACATGAATTTGGGTGGTTTATCTATGATAATTGTGGGCTGAAATTTATCAGAATAACTTCTTTCTTTTTGATGTGAGACACTTTTTTGAAGCGTATCTAACAGGAACCTGAAAATCACTCATTATTGACATGTCATTACTCAGTAGTCTGTTGCATTTGCAGTAATGAGTTTCCACCTATTGCCTTGGTTACATGGTCTTGTTTGTTTCAGCTTAATTTTCATTTTTTTAACCGTCTTGTGAATCTCATACGACTGTGACAAAATAGTGATCTATGCAGAGTGGTAGCCGAGAGGTATTACTGGGTGTGGTTCCCAATGTATGGAATGATGCTTCCAAACTGATGAAGTCCGGGGACGCATCTCATAGCCCTTTACTTCGTAAGTACCTGGTAAAACTAGCGCAGCGAGTTGGATTGACATGCCTCCCTCATCGCACCCCAACTTGGCGCTACAAGGTTAGTTTGGGTTATGTCTAGCCTATCCTGCACAATTGATATTCCTGATCTTAGACTTCCTTTTTCTTTATTTTCTAATTCACATTTTTGTCTGAATTTTGATTTACATATAGGGTAAAGTAACCTCCTTGGGGGAAAATATGTTACTGAATTCCAGAAGAGATGATGGTGTGGATACCCCCTCAGACAATACAGAAGGAGTGACCTTTGATGAAGAGGAGGACATGGATGTTCCAGAGACTGTAGAAGAGATAATTGAAGTGTTACTGGTGGGATTAAAAGACAGGGTATGATTGATGGATTTATTATACTTGAACCTCCTTAAACCCTTGTGCACGTGAAGTATGTGCTTGGTAAAAATACATCTGAGCCTGAATGATGGCTGCTCCTTTGTGACTTAGAAATTTATGGAACTTAATTCTTTCTACTTCATGCTATTAAATCTGAGAAGTTCGAGAATTCTGAAAAACCCGTTGCATTTACTGTTCTCAGCTGTAAGATAAACCTTTATAGTAGCTGGGCTAATCGTGTCTCTCCCTATCGTCTTATAAGCTGAGCATAAGAGTAGATAATTGCATCACTATAACTTATTTTGATCTTATTGCAAATATACAGGACACGGTTGTGCGCTGGTCTGCTGCAAAAGGTCTTGGCCGTGTAACTGCTCGTCTAACGTGCTCCCTTGCTGATGAAGTTCTCTCCTCTGTCCTAGAGCTCTTTTCTTCCCGTGAGGTAGAATCCAAAGTTTATGTTTGTTTGTTAATATTTGTAAGGACCTACAGACATGGTCTCATGATATAATTATTTGTTGCCAAAGTTTAATGTACCAGAGTTTTTATAGACATTTTTTATCGTGTAAAGATAAGAGCAGGTAATTACTTGTTTTGTAATATCCGAGTAAGGTTTTTTTTTGTTGGCTGCAAAGGTGTATGTAAAATACTTTTAAAAAAAGTCCTCTATGAAAACTGTAATGCTATCTGCATCGTTAGTCCTTGAAATATTCAGTTGATTATGCTTTACAGGGAGACGGGTCATGGCATGGAGGATGCTTAGCCTTGGCTGAACTGGCACGTAGAGGACTTCTCTTGCCAATTAGCCTTCCAAAAGTTGTACCTGTTGTTGCTAAGGTTGTTTTAGTTGGTTTATATGTTTGAGCATAGTAATTACTTTCTGTTTAGACACATTTTTTGTTCATCTTCACCCTACCCCTGTTAAAATCAGATTTATATAGAAGTAAGTTATAAAGGTTGATCTAAGTACTCTAATTTATAGCTACATTATTGTAGCCTAGTTGATCACATGCTACTGTTACTTTTCAATTTCTTGTAATAATTGACAGCTAATTAAAAAGAATTGGTGCTCTTAAAACCTATGAACCATTTAAGGATGTTTCTCTAAAACCTTTTAAGAACTGTAATGATTTGAGGTGATCAGAAATGACATCTCTAACGTATGATCCATTCAAGGTTGTTTCTTTTTGTTCTTCTGTTATTGGTCCTTTACTACAAAATTACATTTAATCGCTAAACTATTTAAGGTTAACATTTTTATTTGATGAATACATTCCATTTAGGCACTGCATTATGATATCCGTAGAGGTCCACATAGTGTTGGGGCTCATGTACGTGATGCTGCTGCTTATGTTTGTTGGGCTTTTGGCCGTGCATATTATCACACTGATATGAGGAACGTCTTGGAACAGCTTGCTCCGCATCTATTGAGAGTTGCCTGTTATGATCGTGAGGTATATTAATTTCTATATAGCTCTGCCTCAAAGCAAGCCTGTAGCCTCTTTCCTTTCACCAGTCATGTAGGCTTGTTTATTTCTTGAATCAGCATGTAATCGATGCTACTACATTTTTGCTCATCTTCTAATTGATTGATTTGAAAAACAATAATTTTATATATATCTTGAAGCATACCTACTTTTTTCCAAGATGGGAATTTATCTGACAGCTGACTATCTTTTGAGCTATGGTCATTAGGTGAATTGTAGAAGAGCTGCTGCTGCTGCATTTCAGGAGAATGTGGGAAGACAAGGGAGCTTCCCACATGGTATTGATATTGTGAACACTGCAGACTACTTTGCACTTTCATCACGCGCGAATTCATATACTCATGTCGCTGTTAGTATTGCTCAATACGAGGGTTACCTTTATCCCTTTGTGGATGAACTGCTAGATAGCAAAATCTGTCACTGGGTATGAAATGTCACTTCAACCTTGTTTGCTTCATTTTGTATTAATCTTCAGTTGAACGTGACCGATACGTTCAGCTGATGTCTAGCTGGGATAACAGCTAGCGGTGCTTATATATGGGTTTTTTTTAACAGTACAAACATATATTTTTTTTAAATTTAAAAGTCAGTGTGAAAGGTTCTTCATTTAAAAGATTTTTGGGAACAATTTCCACACAAAACATAATTTGTGGGGGTCAATACAAAGTCTACATCAGCTGGTCAAACAGTAAAGAGCTGTACAGCAACCAGGATAGCAAATATGGATTGAGAATTGAGATCCTTATGAGTTTAATATAAAGAATAAAGGGTACATCAGGAAATAGAGCATACATTAGAAAACGTACCATTCACGTTGCAATTTGATAAAGGAATCCTTTTCAAGCGACAAATGCTTCATGATGAGAAGAAGTATGGAAAAGTACATCCACATGACACTGAAAATGATCATGTCATTTAATAGTTTGGTGTTTTGTTATAGTTGTGTTACTGGGTTCTTGGGGCTCACTAGTGAGAAGACTGAGTTCATAGGACACGATTATCCTTGTATTGATTGTCATTCCTAAGCATGCTGATCTGTACTTATGCATCCTGTGTTGCCTGTTCTGGAAATCATTTAATCAATGTTATATTTAATTGGGTTTTTCTAATTGTGTGCCTTACAGCTAAAAGAGGAACGAATTACATTCAAAATGTAATATCAGCATGCTTAATAATTTAATGTATCTGGATGCACTTGGTAGCTGGAAGCTGCACTTTATCCATGGATTACTTACTCATGGCTGATGTCTGCAGGATGAAGGTCTGAGAAAACTTGCTTCCCAAGCATTAGCTGCCCTTGTAAAATATAATCCTGAATATTTTGCAAGTTTTGTATTGGACAACATAATGCCTTGCACTTTATCAACTGACTTGTGCACACGTCATGGTGCAACCTTAGCAGCAGGAGAAGTTGTTTTAGCCCTCCATCAGTGTGATTATGCTCTATCCACCGGTTTGTCATTTTCCTCCCCATAACTATTCACTAGCTAGTTTATGTCTTCACAGTTTTTTATTGCAGTTGTTTTGTGTATCTACATTGTTTTGGCCACATGGGATTTCAAGTAACAAACGAGCAATGAATCGTAGCAAGGCATGGATTAAACCAATCTTCAGTAATGCATGTGCTATGGGGATTTAGAGCCTTAAAATATGCATAGTATCCTTCTCTTGGCATTAGTCTACCTCAGAGTGGACTACTAGATCTTAATGGTTTAGGGTTCAGCTCACATCTCTTTAATGGCAATCTTCACCATGTGGACAATCTTGCAAAGCATGAGTTGTGATAAATAAGTCCATGAGAACGAAAAGCTTATTCTTTTTCAGTTGTCTTCCAAAATGGAAATAATGGAAACTGAATAAACTTACAAACGTGTTATGACCAAGTGTTTTATGAGGGTTAGATAATTAAATATTATGCCGTTTCAACTTTATTCTTACAGACAAGTTCAAGTTTTACATTTTATACGCATCTTTTGGTGCAGATAGGCAGAAGCAAGTAGCTAATGTTGTCCCAGCTATTGAGAAAGCACGTCTTTATCGTGGAAAGGGTGGAGAAATAATGCGATCAGCTGTCTCCCGTTTCATTGAATGCATCTCTTTAGCTTATGTTTACTTTCCGGAGAAGATAAAGCGTACTCTTCTTGATACACTCAATGAAAACTTGAGACACCCAAACTCTCAGATCCAGGTATTAACTCTAGCCCTGCAGAGTTGAGGGGTATTATAGTCTTCTTCTTAATCCATTTCCATACAATGAACAGACTGTTGCCGTTAATGCCCTGAAGCACTTCATTCCAGCATACCATCTGCCAGTAGATGAAAAGGGTATAGTTAACATCACATTAAAGTACATGAAACAACTTGGTGATCCCAACGCTGCTGTTCGAAGAGGGTCAGCATTAGCACTTGGTATATTACCTTATGAATATCTGGCTAAAGATTGGAAGGATTTGCTATTGAAGCTCTGCAAATCATGTTTGATTGAGGTACGTATTTTTTTTTTTTTTTTTTAACACCAACCAAGAACTGGAACTCCATCCTAGTTGGATGGAAGTCCCATGATAGAGGTATGTACTTGACAGGAGTAATTGTTCTGTTGTTTCTTCATCTTTAAACATCCCTGTACAACTGACTGATTCAGGACAACTCTGATGACTGGGATGCTGAAGCTCGGGTCAATGCTGTCCAAGGGCTTGCATCTGTTTGTGAAACGTTGACCAAGTCTGCGGTTGATTCTGAGGATTTTATGTCTCTTCTACTCATTATCAAGACAAAAGTTATGGAAAGTTTATTTAAGGCGCTTGATGATTATTCTGTTGATAATAGAGGAGATGTTGGTTCATGGGTTCGTAAGGCTGCTATACTTGGCCTTGAGAGATGTACTTACATCCTCTGTAAGGATTATTCTACTAAATCAAATTCTGCTGCTCCGTTAACTGATGAAACAATGTTAGAGAATCAACTCTTTGATGCGGACCTTGTGACAAATTTAGTTAGTGGACTTTTTAAGCAAGCTGTTGAGAAAATGGATAAATTAAGGGAAGAGGCAGCTAATACTTTCCAGAGGATTTTGTACAACACAACAATCTTTGTTCCCTTTATACCTTACAGGGAAGAGTTGCAAGAAATTTTTCCTGCTGAGGTGGCACAGAAGTGGGGGGTATGCAAAATTATTAAGTGTTTTTCTCTTCCCAATTGATATTTAGCAATTAGAAAAAAGTTAAGCATCTTTTCTTGCAGGATCCTACTTTTTCTTATCCACGTTACGTCCAGCTACTCCAGTTCAGTTGTTACAGCAGACATCTACTCTCTGGTCTTGTTATTGCAATTGGTGGTTTACAAGATTCTCTCAGAAAAACATCTTTGACAGCTTTACTAGAATATTTGCACCCTACAAACAGAGATGAAGGAATCTCCAGGGAACTAAGTCTGTCCAAGGACATTCTTTGGGTTCTGGAGCAATACAAAAGATGTGATAGAGTAATTGTTCCGACATTGAAGGTAATATTAACCCAAGTACTGGAACATGTGAATGTGTATGTATCTATTAAAACGTTTATCCTACTAATATCATTTTCCTTGCAAGCTTTTCCTTTTCTTTTTTTTTATCTTGCATACTTCTTTCATTATTTTTTTCGAAGCCAAATATTTTTTTCAATCATCTAGAGAACATGTTTCAGCTTATGCTTTTCTCTTAATCATATTATACAAAATAAATCTGAAGATGACTTGATTTATATTGTGTTTTCAGACTATTGAGATCCTTCTTGGTAGAAAAATCTTCCTAAATATGGAGGTAAGGGATACATTGACTTATTATGTTGTTTCACTATCATAATCTTTTATGCAATGGAAAAATGATGAACACTTACCTTATTCATTTCACTGACTGCCATTAGCACTGATAATCATGATGTTTTTATCTTAAAGTAGCATCTTTCTTGATGCATATAATTTCATAATGCTGTGATTTGATGCTGCTAGTTTTTCTGAATATAATATGTGAGATTGATTGATTCTTCTTTCAGACGACACATACCTTGAAGTTGTTTGCAAGCATTTTAGCTTGTCTTCGTGATGAGTTAAGGGGAACAAAGGAGTTCCCAAAGCTAAACGCCGGTATTGCTATACTTGGATACATTGCTGCTTCAATCCATGATCCAATCAACTCCAAAGCGTTTTCTCATTTGCTCACTCTCCTTGGCCATCGATTTCCAATGGTCTGCCTGCATTCAACAATTCATTTTCTCAAAATATATATCTAGTTTTTTTTTGAAAACAAACTCATAATTGTATTATGAATCATCCTTGTCTGGCTTCCAGATTCGGAAGACGGTGGCTGAGCAAGTATATCTGGTGCTTCTGCAAAACAACAATCTTGTGGGCGAGGATGATGACAAGATAGAAAAGGCGGTTGAGGTTGTGTCTGAAACATGCTGGGAAGGAAATATAGAAGATGCGAGGCAGAAAAGGTTAGAGCTGTTTGAGTTAGCTGGTTTAGATACAGGGACACTGCACAAGCCTGGATCATCATCTAACAAGCTGGTTTCTCAGAATCAGTACAAGAAAATTTCGGATGAGAATGCGTCCTACTCATCCTTGGTTGAGTCCACTGGCTTCTGATTCATGCCTTTGGTCACATGTCATATCACATGTTGTACATTTTGGCCCCGTTTTATGTTTGTGTGGATCAATTTCTCGTTGCGTTGAGTCTTTATGTAAGCTAAGCTGTCCGTCCAAAGAAGCCACGTAGAAATCTCTACCTACATCGAAATCAAATTGGAGGAGTCAATTCGAAGTTGCAGCGAAAAGAGGGATGGGAAGCGGAACAGAGTTATTGGAGTCGGATCGATGTCATGACGAAAACGGGGCGAAGACGACGATGGTGGAGACGAATTTCATCACTTCTTACTACTTTTGTTGAGTGATATTGTAACAATAATTAATTTAAACTCATAATCCTAAACTTGCCAGTTTTTGGGTAAATAATGTTTTTTAAGTTTTTACATCACTTTTTTAAGTTATAAGAAAATACCCCTTTGCTGACGTGACAATTATAAAAGAGTTGTCAACAATTTTTTTTTACTGTCAACAAAATTTTTAACAGAGTTGTCAACAAAATTTTTAATAGAGTGGTCAATAAGAATAATAAGTTGTCAACACCAATAATAACCCTTTGTTGACGTGAAAATTATAACAGAGCTGTTAACAAAATTTGTCAACAAATTTTTTAACAGAGATGTCAACAAAAAATTTAACAGAGATGTCAACAAGAATAATAAGTTGTCAACACGACTAAATAAGTTGTCAACCCAACTAAATAAATTGTTTACACGACTAATAAACGGTCAACAACATACAACACGAGTAATATTACAAAATTATCAACACTTTACAAAACTTGTCAACACTGTCAACACCACTAAATTACATTGTCAAAAAAATACTTGTCAACACATTAATTTTTTTACACACTAAAACAAACTGCATACTCCCTGCATAATCCTTGTCAACACTGTTAAATTTTACACACATTAACTAATATAATACACTACGTTTGATAGTAACTCAATAATGCAACCTAGAGTCAATAAAATAACATTATCTACATGCAACTTACTCAATCCCTATCAAATCAGCCAAGAAATTGAGGAGTGAGCTGATTTAGAAGAGATGGAGCCGAAGAAGCCTTAGATTTGAAGGAGTAGTGTTTGGGGAGGAAGACAGAAGGAGTTGAATCGAAGACGGAGGCTCGGAGAAGCTTTGCTTTGTACTGAGATTGAGCGAGAGAGGGGTGAGCTGAGAGGAAGAAAGTCTGAATAGATTTGGGGGAGAGTGAGCGGAAGAGGAGCGCGTGTTTATAAACTAGGGTATAATTGAAGGTGCAAAAGCATATTATTTAGTTGGGAAAAGTGTACTTGTGAGAGAAACTATTGTTGTTATCCGGATACTCGGACAAGAAATCGAATGCCCCGACTGCAAGATTTCGAATTCAACACATCAGGGAGGAAGGTGGAGAAGGGGTAAAAAAGGATTTATAAAAAATAATGGCATTATTTACCATAAGTCATGGTAAATCTGGAAGTCAAGACATACAATAACGTGGAAAGCTTGTTCGTCCCGTCAGTCAAACGAAGCAGGGAAGAAAGAGAGGAGCGAAAATGACGAGCAGCAGCAGAATTCCAGAGCAGGGAGGAGGAGGAGGACTGATCAACAACGGCGTCAACATTTGCGATCTACCAGAGGGATGCGTTGCTGTGATCATCAGCTTCACAACTCCAACAGACGCTTGCCGCCTTGCTCTCGTCTCCAAGGATTTCCTGCCAGCCTCAGAGTCCGACGTCGTTTGGGACCGCTTTCTTCCATCTGATTGCGATCTCATCGCCTCTCGATCTGACACCGGAGATGCTTTCTTGGCTGAATTTCAGACCAAGAAACACCTCTACCGATGCCTTGCCACTCAACCTCTTCTCCTTGACCGCTCTACTAAGGTACTTTTACTTCAAAACAAACCATCTATCAATTTGGAGTCGAATTGTGGAATCATTTTGTGAACCGATTGAATTAAGCAGAGCTTTTGGTTGGAGAAATCAAGTGGGAAGAAATGTTGGATGATTGCAGCCAAGAGTCTATCAATCGCATGGGGTGATACACCGGCATACTGGACATGGATTTCCCTTCCCGAATCAAGGTAGGTCAACAATTCTATTAATCAGATCTGGTTAATGATCAGTGATCACCAACCAAGTGTTTGATAATTTGTCTGACTGAAATTAGGTTCCCGGAAGCGGCTGAACTGCACAGTGTTTGTTGGTTTGATGTTGGTGGGAAGATTCAGACCTCCATGTTATCTCCTGATACAAAGTATGAAGCATATCTGGTATTCAGAACAACAGAGAATGCTTATGGATTTAGGCAAACTTTTGAGGCTTCAGTACAAACAGTTGAAGGTAAAACTACGGAGCTTGTATATCTTGATGTTACAGATCGGCCGAGGAGGCGAGCGCACAGGAGTACACCTATGACGAGATCTGACGGGTGGCTAGAGGTGAAGATAGGCCAGTTCTTCACAGATTCAGGGGAGAATGATGATCAAGTGGAGTTTTCTGTGCGGGAGGTGAAGAAATTGGATTCCAAGGGAGGCCTTATTGTTCAAGGAATTGAGGTTAGGCCAATAACAACAAGAGTGTAACATAGGGAAAACATCCAACTATGTGCAAACTTATTTTTCATTTTTCCATGTATTCTTTCATGATTTCTGTTCATCGCTGGGGCGACTGTTATGCATCGCCCAAGGCGACTGCTATTCATCGCACAGGGCGACCTTACGTCGCGACGTAATGATTTTATATTTCTGAAATGACATCCTTACACAACGTAAGGATTTCTATATGTTAAATGACAATGTAGGATCCCATCCTTGCGTGACGTATGAATTGTTTAATCCTTGCGCGACGTAAGGATGAATTGGGCGTTGTTTAAAAATTTAAGGTGGGCGATGAATAGCAACAACCTATTCTTTTTGGGGGGACACAACAAAACTGATAAATACCAGAGTAAACTGAATTGATTGAGATGCGATTAATAATCAAACAACTTAATCTGCGGGGAAAAACTGCGCTCTCAACTATTTTTAACTGCGCACCCAGGTGACACTACACGACGTGTAGTTGGCATAGACCGAATTTATTTTTTGGAAAAAACGGCCAACCACACATCGTGTACGAAGTTATAGTAAACCGGTATCAAAATCGATTTACTAATTTATTTCAAACCCGGTTTAAAAATTATTTTTAAAAATAATAATTATTTTTCAAAACCGATTTAGAAATTAAATATAAAAACCGGTTTAGAAATTAAACATAAAAACCGGTGATGTCATCAATGACATAAGTGATAACGTCACAAATTTCAAATTTCAAATTTCAAAATCTTTTGGTCGTTAATGATGACGTCATGTACTTGGACCACACCCAACTACACGTATAAAGTATGTAGTTTTTCTTTTAAAAATTAAAATAAGAATATTATTAAAATATTGTTAAAAATGGAATATTTTAAATTTTATAACAAATTAAAATATTTTAAAAACTTAATTATTAAAATATACATTATAATTTTAAAAATATATTCTTGTACTTTTTTTTAGTAAAACTTATGTTATTTTTTAAGATAAAAAAATTATGATAAAAAATATTATTCCCAATTTATTTTCTCCATATTTTTAAATATTATTTTTTCATAATGTATATGATAATAAAAAATCACATTGAATGTTAAACACAATATCTTTCAACAAAACTACAAAATTTATACAATGTATGACAACTGACAAGTAAGCTAAAATAAATTTGAGTTACAAAAAAAACTACGGAATAGGTCTAATATAAAGTAATTTCAAATAAAAAAAGATGGGCTAGAAAACCCAAAATTATGAACCGTCGTTGGGACTTCATATGCCTAATCAGACTAAGCTGTATAAATTTTCAAACAAAATCAACTGTCGATGGTGTTGGTCATGCGTATACCGAAAAATTAGAGAATTAAGAGTTAATATTACAAAGGAGGTATAACTTGAAAAATACGAAGTGGTGGTTGGGACTAACACAGAGTGTCAAATACCTTTAATAGTCATTCCACCTAAGTTTTAATCCATTCTAACATCGTTTGGTCGCCGTTTTGCCAATTTGGGCCTTAATGGACCTTATGACTTATTTAGTGTCTTTTTGCGTTTACGCACCGCTTCGAGTCTAATTTTTGATGAGTGAGACCTTGTTAGGACTTCATATGCCTAATAAGACTAAGTTGTATATGTTTTTCAAATATAATCAACTGTCAATGGTGTTGGTCATACGTATACCGACAAGTTAGAGAGTTCAGAGTTGTTTGGTAATTACAAAGGAGATGTTACTTGAAAAATAAGAAGTGGTGGTTGAGAGTAACCCACATGGTCAAATATCTCTAATAGTCATTGAATCCAAGTTTTAATCAATTTCGACATCGTTTGGTCGTCGTTTTGCCAATTTATTAAGGCCCATTTAACGTCTTTTTGCGTTTACGCACCACTTCGAGTTTAATTTTGGTTGAGCAAGACATTGTAGGGACTTCTTTTGTCTAATAAGACTGGTGTATACGGTTTTCAAACATAATCAATCGTCGATGATGTTGGTTATACGAATACCGACAAGTTAGAGAGTTAAAAGTTGTTTGATATTACAAAAGAGGTGTTACTTGAAAAGTAAGAAGTGATGGTTGAGACTAACACACATGATCAAATACCTCTAATGGTCTTTGAACCCAAGTTTTAATATATTTTGACATCGTTTGGTCGTCGTTTTCCAATTTGGGCCTTAATGGACCTTATGACCCATTTAGCGTCTTTTTGCGTATACTCACTGCTTCAAGTCTAATTTTTGGTGAGAGAGACCTTGTTGGGACTTCATATGACTAATAAGACTAAGTTGTATACGTTTTTCATACATAATCAACCGTCGATGATGTCGGTCATACGTATACCGACAAGATAGAGAGTTAAGAGTTGTTTGGTATTACAAAGTAGGTGTTACTTGAAAAGTACTAAGTGGTAGTTGGGAGTAACCCACATGGTCAAATATCTCTAATAGTCATTGAAACCGAGTTTCAATCTATCCTGACATCGTTTGGTCGTTGTTTTTCCAATTTGGGCCTTCATGGGCCTTATGACCCATTTAGCGTCTTTTTGCGTTTACGCACCGCTTTGATTCTAATTTTGGATGAGTGAGACATTTTTAGGACTTCATATGCCTAATAAGACTAAGTTGTATACGTTTTTCAAACATAATCACCGTCGATAGTGTTGGTCATACGTATACTGACAAGTTAGAGAGTTAAGAGTTGTTTGGTATTACAAAGGAGGTGTTACTTGAAAAATACGAAGTGGTGGTTGAGAGTAACCCACACGGTCAAATATCTCTAATATTCATTGAAAGTAAGTTTCAATCCATTCTGACATCGTTTGTTCGTCGTTTTGCCAATTATGGTCGAACTACACGACGTGTAGTTGGCTACTTTGGCCACACTTAACCATTATTTAGCCGTTGTAGACCAACTACATCACGTGTAGTTGTATTATGGTCCAACTACACGACGTGTAGTTGATTTTGGTCTGACTTCACATTTTGTAGTTGGCTTACACTTAACCATTTTAGCCGTAATAGTCCAACTACACGACGTGAAGTTGACTTTTGATCCAACTTCACGTCGTGTAGTCGGCCCATCCGGTTCACCAAACGGTCTGGACCGGACCAGCTTGATACAGTTTGATTTATTTTTTAATTAAAATCTTTTTTTTTATTTTGAACCAGTTTCCAACTTCACGTCATGTAGTTGGGGTGAACCAGATTTTTTCCATAAATTTTCCAACTACACGTCGTGTAGTCCCCACGTGAGTGTACGGTAAAATTTGGATGAGTACGCGATTGAATGTTGACCAAGAGGTTTGGTCATGATATCTGCCAATTGCAAGGATGAAAGATCATGATGAGTCTTCAAGAACCCTTCTTGTTGCATTTCTCTTACAAAAGGTGCATTGATGCGGGAGCATCTGAGCTATCATCAAGGACGCCTCGTCCTAAATCTAAAGATGTGCTAACCAGTGGAGCTAGGGCTAAAGATCACTACGAGCCATCATTCAAGTCATTGATAGTAGCCCGAGCTCGTATTGTAGCCATTCAAGCTTGTAGAGATCCAGTTCGAGTCAAGATGAGAAGTCAAGTACTGAATATGAAATAAACTAGACTTCAAGACCAAACTCTAGGCTTTGGAATCGCTCAATTCCGATCTCGGACGAGAGAGAACGAGCCGTTTCAAAAAGAGCTGTCGGCGACATGTCTACAAATCCGCGACCGCGGATTACAATTCGCGACCGCGGATTACAATTCGCGACCGCGGCTCCATAACCGCGCCCGCGGCCGGGAAACTCGGCGAGTTCATTAACTTCGCTGAGGCTTCCTTTTGAAACATTATTTTCGGATGTTTAATTGTTTTTCAGGATTATTATTTTAGGAGATACTTTTTATTGTTTATTTCTTTAGTTGACACCCTTATGAACCCTATATAAGGCTGCCTTAGTTATTGTTTTGCCACCCCCCCAGACTTTGATATTGAATACAGCGTTTATCGTTTTTTCCTCCCAAAAGAGAGCTTTTGTGAGAAGAGTGCCCCGTGTGCATTGTTGTTGAACTCGCCCTAGTTGTACTTGTGTGTGTCAATCTCTTCCATAAGGTTGGTGCTATCGGGACTCCATAGAGCAACCTCCAGGTGCCTTGACCCACCAAAGTCATTGTGTTTGGTTGTAATCATCCGTTGGGGTTTCTTCATCATTCGGTAAGGTTCTTGTTCTTAAGTTCAGGGGTTTTATCGTTGTTTGATTTGGTTCCAATTGACCTATCATTCGACTTATCCTTCTTTCATCTCATTCTAATTCCGCCTTTCTTCTCTGTTCGAGTTTCTGTTCGAGGTTTGGTGTCTAGATCGGACAACAACGGCTTATCCCCGCATCATGCATCTATCCTGATGTGTTTTATTTTCTCATGGAAAACTGGATTTGCTGCTAAATCCCCTGCTGATTTATTGTTATAGTAGAGTGGGATAGGAAGTTGAACATTGATCTTGAAATATTTAAGTAAACCTTCAAGCCAAACTAGTTCACTAGTTGTAGCTGACATGCTTCTGTACTCTGCTTCAGTGGAAGATTTTGACACTATTCTTTGCTTCTTGGTCTTCCAAGCACTCAAGGAGTTACCTAGTAAAACTGAGAATCATGTTAATGATCTTGAAGAAAATGTGCAATCACTCCAAACTGAGTCTGAATAGGCCAAGAGCTGAAAATCATATTGATTTGAATAAAACAAACACATGTACCTTTAAGATACCTATTACATGTATGGCTGCCAAATATTGTTGGACTGTGCATAAGCTAAGACAAATGTTGAGATGTGTAGGATATATCCATTCTTGTGAGATTAAGGAATAGGAGACGCCCTACTATCCTCAGATATAACTCTGGATCTTCATACAACTTTCCTATGCTTATGCAGAACTTTAAATTCCTTGGTAATGGAAATGGTGCATGCTTACAATCTAGTAACTTTGTATCTCTGAGCAAAACTAGGATGTACTTCCTTTGGTGTATTAGCATTCAACTGAATCATGAGCTTCTCCTCATTCCCACTAATCAAAAGATCATCAACATAGACTAAAACCACAAGAATACCATTAGGAATATTTTTGATAAACAATAAATAATCTTATTTAGATGAATAAAACCTTGAGAGACAAGAAATTGTGTGAGCTCCACATTCCATTGCCTGCTAGCCTATTTAAGACCATATAGAGATCTCTTAAGAAGACATACTTGCCCAGGTGCAGCTTAAGTATATCCATCAGGTGGCTTCATGTATATTCATCCAAATATTCATGTAAGAAGGCATTATTAATGTCTAATTAATGTATAGTTCATTCTCTTGCAGTGGCTAGTGCTAAAAAGGTTTTTACGGTGGTGAACTTTGCCAGTGAGGAAAAAGTGTGTTTATAATCATTTCCTTTTATTTGATTATAACCCTTAGCAACTAGCCTTGCCTTATACCTTTCAATAGTTCCAACACGTTTGTGCTTCAGCTTATACACCCATTTAAAACCTATTGTAGTGTTATTAGGAGGTAATGATATAAGAATCCAAGTTTCATTCCCTTCTAAAGCAGCTCAGTAGTACAAAAATAGCTTTTAACCATGATAATTTGGGAAATGAGACCCCAATGTAGGAACCATGGCAAAAATGGCCGCGGTAAAACTGTTTAATTCGGTTTTCTTTTTTTTACCTCGATACCATCTTACCCAGGTTCATTCGGTGGGAAAAAAAGAACCGGGGTAAATTTCCATAATTTTAATTTTAGTCCGACAGTTTACCCCGGTTTGTAAAAGTGAAACCTGAGTAAATATTCCTTCCCTTTTTTAGTTCACACAACTATTATTTCAGTTTGTCATAGAACCGGGGTGAAAAGATATATATTTTTTGAAATATATTATGAATGTCCAAATTCTGTATTGACATTGTAATTCTATATGGATATTCACATACAGAAAAATAACAACATGTCAAATCCTACTAACATTAAAGATAGCTAGATGGTTCATGTCATGTGTTAATTTAAGTTTGACAATGAATATAGCAAGGCAATTTAAGAACATCCTCAACTCTCTTTGATTCGGAAACTCACTGATCGCCTTCAACAACGAGTCTCTGAAGCCTGTAAGATTAAATATATTGATTTTAGGTATACTAGTTTTTAAGTTGGAAAAATATGCCCAACCTTTGATGGTTTTGTCTGAGTGATACAATCTTTAGGCAGACTCTTGGATACTCCTTGATACATGGCAAGAAAAACACAAGATCTTCAACGTTCATGTACCTATAAAAGCATTATATTAGAAGATGAGCTATGATCTGCAACCATTATTCATGCAAACCGTAATTTCCAAACATCTGTCTTTACAGTTATGTGCAAGGAAACCAATCAGCAAAAAAGTTTTACTAAAAACAAAAGCATAGAGAAAAAATGCAGAAAAACATTTCACTTACCGCTTACCGCTTTATTCATCCCACCATCCTGACGAGCTGCAGAAAAACATTTTAAAAGTTCTAAATAAACAAATCATGAAAAAGGAGATACACGAAGCTTGCTTTGGTTTCAGATATCATTACATGTTTTTCTACTCACCTACATTGATCCAATTGAAGTCATCATAGCTTCACGCCTTCACATTCATCAAGTGTGGCCCTCTCTAACGCATCAAGCTCAACTAGTTTAGAAATAGATAAGCTCTTGTTATATATTTTTTTTATTTCCCAAGGAGCTTTCTCATCGCAAAGTAAATATTATACTCCAATATTCAAGTCTATGCTATACTTCCAAGAGCCAAACTCCAAAATTCACCAGAGATACTACGTTTCAGTATATACAATGAAAAAAAATAAAGAGTGTATTAAAGATAGGATTCATATCCATCTTACAATAGATGACGTTAAATTTATGACAATTCCCAACTTATTTTGTTAACTAGATACGGGCCTCGCACTCCGCGCGAGAAAATTACGAATTTTCGTATGTGAAAGTTATACATTATTTGTTAATATGTTGTTGTTATCAAATTTATTAATATTTGTAAATATAAGTATTTTTTATTTTCTTATATTTATGTTTGAAGTAGTTTTAAAACATAATATTAGAATAAGTTTGCATTGTCATAAGAGAAGCTCACACATTAATTTAATTTGTGACTTAATCAAGTAGACTATAAATAAATATAACATAAGGATATAAGAAAAATATTTAAATACATGCCCAAAAGTCCAATAGGAGGTGATTAAGAAATGAGTAATGCATTAAATTGGTACCAATTTCATTCAATTTTGGCAATGGATAGCCAACTTTTATATAGATAAGATAAGATTTTTATATCCTCATTTATTCAAAATTCATGTTGTACATATATACCTACGTCTGGGTTATGGTTATCTTCTATTTTTTCTTTGTTCAAACTATATTTCACTAAATGGTTGTTGACTGCAATATCATATATCCTCATTAAAAAAAATGACATCATTAGCTATCTGAAATATTACATGGTCTAGATGCCAAGGTTGAAAAGAAAGGGGGAAACACTAACCTAATTGTTTATGGAAAAGAGTCAGGTAATAATACTTGTTAAAATGATAAATGAGAATAAATGTTGAGTCTTGGATCAAGAGAGATCCAAGAGCCCATACGATGACACGTGACACCCCTTGTCCCCACCGCCGGACCGTCGTCGGAGCACCGCCGGACCGTCGCCGGAGCACCGCCGGACCGTCGCCGGAGCACCGCCGGACCGCCGCCGGAGCATCTTTGATGACATCAATTGTTCATCACAATGTTCATAAATGTTCATTTGTATATACTCTACTGAATGTTCATCACAATGTTCATAAATGTTCATTTGTATATACTCTACTGAATGTTCATCACATTATACTTAAAAGTTCACCAAATTTTGATGAACATCAAGTGTTCATAAATGTTCATCACATTATACTTAAAAGTTTTCCAATTGAATGTTCATCACATTCTACTTAAATGTTCACCAATTTTTGATGAACATCAAGTGTTCATAAATGTTCATCACATTATACTTAAAAGTTTTCCAACTAAATGTTCATCACATTCTACTTAAATGTTCACCAATTTTTGATGAACATCAAGTGTTCATCACATTATACTTAAAAGTTTTCCAACTGAATGTTCATCACATTCTACTTAAATGTTCACCAATTTTTGATGAACATCAAGTGTTCATCACATTATACTTAAAAGTTTTCCAACTGAATGTTCATCACATTCTACTTAAATGTTCACCAATTTTTGATGAACATCAAGTGTTCATAAATGTTCATCACATTATACTTAAAAGTTTTCCAACTGAATGTTCATCACATTCTACTTAAATGTTCACCAATTTTTGATGAACATCAAGTGTTCATAAATGTTCATCACAATGTTCATTTGTACATACTCTACTGAATGTTTATCACATTATACATAAAAGTTCACCAATTGAATGTTCATCATCTCATACTTAAATGTTCATCATCCCATATGATGACACGTGGCACCCCTTGTCCCCCCTTGTCCCCATGCCGGAGCACCGCCGGACCGTCGCCGGACCCCCGCCGGACCTCCGTCGGACCTCCATCGGACTTCCGGTCGCCGGACAACCACCGGGTGGTCGCCGGGAGGTCGCCGGACCACCATAACTGCCCCTCACTTGTAGTGGGGGTAACTAGTTTAATCTAACATTGGATGCTAAGGTATTCAATGACTTAGATTCATTCTTATTTATCTCTAAGAGAGGGTTTATTATGGGATTCTCACCCTATATTTACCTCTACTGAAACTAAATTGTGCAACAACAAATAAAATCAAGTTGTATGTTATAGAAGTGATGTGATTCCATCCCATCTTGAAGAAGACAAGTCCAAGGAAGACACTATGTCGGTGCCTATGCGCATTACCCGCGCCAAGGCAAAGGCACTCCAAGAAGACGTCTCCCAAGGCTTGCTCACTTTTGGGCTTGAAGAGTCCAAGACTGGAGGTCCATTTCACATCTTGGACATCAAGGAAGGAGCAGCCTAGGCGCCAGCCACATAGAGCATCTTAGGCACATTTATCTTGTTTTTCCTTTCTTGCATTTTTACCTTATTTGGCACATTCAATGGCCATTGAACACCAGCCTTTATGCAGGCGGTTTTGATTTGTTTTTCAACGTCTTTATGACTCATTAGGAGGCTTAAAGACTTACCTTGGATGGCAAGGAGAGGTCAGCTTCACTAGCCTATTTAAGCCATCCTTAAGCTTTGTAATTTTCACCTTTGAATTGATAAACAAAAAGCTCTCTTTTGCTTGAGCAAAACTGCATCTTTGAAGGTCATAATCTTGAGTGTTTGTGAGTCATATAAACCCCTCAAGATCTCCATCATCTCCGCTTGGTGTGTAGCATCCAAGTTCCATAGTCCTCTCTTTGTCGGTGAGTCATATCCGACTTTGAGAGTTCATATCTCCCTCGATTTTCATCCAATCCACAATCCGTCTTGACCACCATAAACTACACTTCATCCTCTTCATTTTCACCACAAGAACGCCCACAAAAGGTTTCTTGAGCTGCTGACGAGGCGAATTTGTCGTGTGCCAAGTCAAGTAATCCTAACATGCAAACTAAGTAATATAGTGCGCAAGTAAGGGTCGAATCCCAAGAGAATCAGTTTATCAAATTCTTAAGTTATCACAATGACTAACCAATAAACGTAACCAAAGGGTTTTTTTTTGTGGTTTTGATACGAAGTATCGAATGTCAACTTGGTTATAACAAGATTAAGCGAAGTGTTCCACTTAGCGATTATCCACAATTAGATTAACAAGTTGATCTTAGAATCCTTTTTATCCCTATGTCAAGTTCTCAAGTGATCGTTCTAATTCCTGTTCTTGAATAGTTATTAGTCCAACTAGTCCTAATAACCCTTACTCGATTATAACCTCGAAACTATCAAAGTTCAATAACAAAGTAGCAATACATTCAGGAATAGATAGATACATGCAATATCATGGACAACTAGTCGGATACTCGACATGTACTCAACTCTCTTCTCTAATAATAATCACAACTAGTTCATGCAAATAGATTGTGCTACACAACAAGTATGATAATTCAACTAGAAGTATCAAACTCTAGCAATATGAACAAGACACAACTAACTTAGGTGATCAATCTAAAGTAGTAAATCTAGTTCATGGACAATACAAACAAGAGAGTTGAGACAATCAAAGAGTTAGACAAAGGGAAAGGATAAACTCACAACTTGTTGAATCCAAAAGCTTCAAACGCCAAGTGAAACAAAGAACCTTAGCAACTCATAAGTTTGTGAAATACTCTCCAAAAACTTAAGCAAAACAAAGATTAGATGATCAAGGATGATCATCCACTACCTAAATAGTATCAACTAATGTACCAGCCGAATTAAGGTACTAAAAACGTATAGAAAGTTACAGAATTAAACACAAATTACTTCAAATGGCAAAGACATCAATTTGATTCTTCTGTCGAGGAACCGCACCCGCGGGTTGAGAGCCGCGGGCGCGGTTTGGGATTCTTCAGATTCTCAGGATGGCAGAGGGCCGCGGGCGCGGTTTGGGACCCGCGGGCGCGGCTTGAGCTTTCTCGAAAACCTTGGCTGAAGGTGAAACCCGCGGGTGCGGCTTGAGACCCGCGGGTGCGGCTTGAGCTTTCTCGAATCCTTGTCTGAGGATGAAACCCGCGGGTGCGGCTTTGTTGTCTGAGGCAGAACCTGCTGATTTCTTCAAGTCTTCGTCTTCGTCTTCAGCAGCTTCTTCCTTATGCTTCAATGCTTCCAATGCTTGTATCATCTCTTGGAATCTCGTATGTAAATCTTCTCTCGAACAGCTCCATGATACAGATTACATAGAAACAAATAACATAATCCTATACAAAACTAGCTAATAATCCATAGTTGCGGTATGTAAAACACCGCTTATCAGCTGCTCAAACCATCGTCATCTTTCCAGATCTGCCGCAAGTCACCCGGTTGCCGCCGGACTGAAAGTTGGAGCCATTCCTTACACCGTGACGCAGCCTAGGACGATCCTATCAAGAAGTATGCAAAATATAAGAACTAAAATGTGACTCCGTGATAGGAGATTCAATGATCCTATCTTACCTCAAATATTTCTTGCCTCACATTGCGTAAGACAACATTTTCCACGGATCGTACATCAACCCTATAATGTTTATTTAGCACTTTTATCTCTATGTTGAATTCAGTTCGAACAAACTCCCTTCTTCACCTAAAATTCAAAAAAATACTGAACACGAGAATAATCAATCAATATCAAGGGAATATTGTGCAAGAGAAACAGATATATTCAATCAATATCAAAGGAAGAAAGTGGGAAAAACATTATTTCATCTTGATCGACAAACTGTCTATCTCAAACTTTAATTAGGACACATCACCACCTTGGATAAAATGATGACAGTATAAGCATACATGAGGTAAAACAAATGAAAATGATGCAGGAATCTATATTTATCTTATCTATATAAAAGTTGGTTGTCCATTGTCAAAATTGAATGAAATTGATATAAATTTAATGCATTACTCATTTCTTAATCACCTCCTATTGGACTTTTGGGCATGTATTTAAATAACTTTCTTATATCCCTATGTTGTATTTATTTATAGTCTACTTGATTAAGTCACAAATTAAATTAATGTGTGAGCTTCTCTTATGACAATGTAAACTTATTCTAATATTATGTTTTAAAACTACTTTAAACATAAATATAAGGAAATAAAAAATACTTATATTTACAAATATTAATAAATTTGATAACAACAACAACATATTAACAAATAATATATAACTATATTAAATCACATACGAAAATCCGTAATTTTCTCGCGCGGAGCGCGAGGCTCGTATCTAGTATATATATATAAATTGTTGAGTTTGATGAAGTAATGACAATTGGTACCTACTTAATGCATTGAATCAATGTATTGAATTTTTTTTGAAATTTTAATACATTGAATTAATACATTAAAAATACCGCATTTTTGAAAGTTTTTTATAATTATAAAGTATAAAAATGTTACTCTTATTACTTATTGCGTCTTATAATTCCCAACAACAACAACAAATGCATGCTCTATTTCAAATAATATTACAAAATAATATACAAAACAACACATTCATAAAAACATTCGCGCTCCTTCTTAAACAAAATCGAAATAGGTTTATGGAGGAGAGAACTCTTCACCTTCCACGAAGCTAAAAATATAAAAGTGGTTGTTACGTTCTTCAATAATTTGCGGACAACTCTGAGGGAGAAGATTGAGAGCGTCTCTTTGTTGTATTTATATCTTTTATTTACAGAGGCTAGAGTGACTTCTCTTTATCCGCTGAAAGAAGTCATCATGTGTATATTTGTCATTTTCTTGATTGATTTTTGGGTTTTTGCAGGAAATCACCCGCTATATGTCGGAATTTGCAGGAAACCACCCGTTATAAGAGTATTTATAATTAACCACCCAAATTGTTAAACTTTCTTACAATTAACCACCCCTTAACAAATTTCGTCATCATTTCTGTTAAAAAAGTGAAATGACGATTTTACCCTTATATTTTTAAATCAGAAGTAAACAAATTGAAGGGTAAAATGGTAAAATTATTTAATCATTATTACGGTTTTTCGTCTCAAAACTGGATTGGGCTAATTATATATTTACAATTTTTTTCAGGGCATATTTTATCCAATTCAGGTCAAAGCAAATCTAACCTGCAGATCAAGACATTAACACAAAAATAAACGAACAATAGAAGTGATAAAAATAGCAAATTGATTGGTTCAATTACAAATTGACAATAACCATGAGTAACGGCGAAATACAATATGCAGAAGAGTAATGACGAAATGATGGGAGAATTCAATACGAAATCCCATTCGGAGAAGTCGAAGAATCAAAAGTTGAAATTAAAAGAGGTCACATAGTAATGGCGACTTAATGACAGCTTTCTAAGTCATTACCCGCGCTTTGCGCGAGCCAAACACTTTTTAGTTTTGTTTATTTTCATATACTTAATATATTTTTTCATATATGTATTTTTTAGTAAATTATAATAAAAGGAATTGAATATCTCTTATATATGTACCAAAATCACATAGTCGTTTACGTTGCTCAGATTGTTTTTCATCGTCACACGGATTGAAGGCGAAGAGCGAAGAAAAAAAAAATTAAAATGGTGGAAATACTAACCAATTAAGCACATAATTATGGTTTTATTAGACATTTAATAAGTCTCAATTATCATTGGATAATGAGAAATAGAAAAAAAAAATTAAGTTTAAACATTAATGAGTCACAATTGTCATTACTTTCTCAAACCCATGAATTTTTATATATATATATATATATATATAGATAGATAGATAGATTGACTACAAGTTGGTTATGACTCTCTTCCAAAGATAAAATTTTGACAGCTAAAGGTTTTGCTACATATTTTGAAGCCACGTTGCAAGGAGAATTTCTCCTTCAATGTACCAAAAATGTAGACACACTAAACTCATCTGAAATCAACAATTCACGACATTTCATTTCGTAAAACAAGTTATTAGTTGTTTTGACACTTCATTTGTGTGTTGTTGTCAAATTCTTATTGGTGTTGACATATTATTTAGTCGTTTGACAAGTTATTAGTGGTATTGACAATTTAATTACTCGTGTTGTATATTGTTGACAAGTTATTAGCGGTGTTGACAAATTATTATTCATGCTGACAGTTTAGTTACATCGTGTTGACAGTTTAATCACTCGTGTTGACAATTTAATTTACTCGTGGTGTATGTTGTTGATATGTTATTTGTGTGTTGACAGTCTTATAAGTATTGTTGACATAGGGTAACTGTCAGTGATAACAATTTTATTTAGTGTTGTTGACAGTTGTCTCAGTGTTATTGAAAAGTTGACAGTTTAATTGATCATGTTGACATTTTAATGGTCTTGTTAACGGTCTAGGTACTTGTGCAAATATAATTAATTTTGGTATTAGTTTAATTAGCTATGTTTATAAAAACAAATGATTAATAATTTCAAAAATTTACCAATCATTGTTGACTGTTAAAATTTCTAAATATATTTGTAAAATTTTAAGTAATTATCCACGGAATTATTCTAATCGAAACTGGAGGTTTCCAGTCAATCCTCGGAAGCTGGGGTCTTAAGTTAATCATGGATTTACTGAATAAACCAAATTAAATACTAATTAACAAACAGAAATTGGAATGAGTGACGCCATAAGAGAAAAAATGACGAAACACTACCTTGTCACCAAATGATCAAAACCCACCGCCTCCTCTCTTTTTTTCTTTTTTCTTTTTTTTTGAGAACCCATCAAATTGCATTAATTGATATCAAGGGATAACAAAGTGTTCAAATCGGAAGAAAATGCTGAATGAAACACACAAGATAAAGGAAAATCAGGTTTTAAGCTAGCAGGAAAGTGAGCAGGCTGATTGCCAGTTCTACCCACATGACTCCATCTGCATTCATCAAACTCCTTCTGAAGAGTGTTGAGTTTGTCGAGAATCCATCCATACGACCCCTTCCATTTGTGGTTCTTCCGCAGCTTGGTCACCACTCCAAGGGAATCCGATTCCACGACAATCCTTTGGAGCCCCCTCTCTTTGGTTTGTTAGCAACCCAACTTTTTTTCTTTTGATAGAAATAGCCACCTGATTTTCTATGACGTACACAAGTATACTTCGTCAATCATAGGAAGCGTTGGGGGTCCGTGAATTGCATTAACTTTTGACACGGACCAGCGCCACATCAATAGTGGAGGGGACTGGCCCCACATGGGAGGGAAGTTTTATTATAGCAATAAGTATATATTTTATTACTATTCATTACATTTCACTGCTAGAAAACTCGTCTATAGCTACGATATTTTCTACAAATATAACCATAACTATAGCCACAAACCCGTTTAGCTAGAATTATAGCCACAAAAGTCCCCATAGACACAAATTCGTGGCTAAAACGGCCCCGGCTAAATCTAGCCACAAAATTAACCGCTTTTATGGCTAATTGGTACGAATTCAGCCATGATATTATTTGTGGTTAAGTTCAATGCTAGTAGCCACAAAATCCATTGACAACTAATTTTATGGCTTATAGCCACGAATTAATTTTGTGGCAAATGTCAAGGCTATGCCATTTTATGGCTAAATAGTGCATACGGTATTAGACATAAACTGTTCTTACCAGCTTGGTAACCTAGAAATTATATTCGAAGGTAAATTTATACTAATTAATATCCTAATTTAAATTTATAATATGTAATGAATGCAAAATTAAACCAAATGCATAAAAGTAAAATATATTTTCAACCATAATAATACATCAAATACAACAAATAGTAATACAAGTTCAAATTTTACAGTACTATATGAATGATAACTAATCAGGCTATATATATAACATAAAAGAAAAGAGAATAGCCTAGATAAAATCCATATAGTAGCTAGTTCTATACTTCTATCTCAATATCCGTTGGAAAGAATTCACGATGAGGTGGCGTTGGCAAATGCAGATTTGCATGTAATACCTTGTATATCTGTAAAGCATATTCAACATACACATAAGATCAGATGAACAGATTTAGCTAAACAAGTAACAGCAGCATAACACATAAGAAAGTGAAAGAATCATAGAGAAACAAGTAACATTAAAAGAATCTGAAAATTGAGCGGTAATGTAATATCTAGAGTTAATGGGGACAAAGATGGAACTGAGATGTAGGCCGAGATAAACCTGGACGGGCCGTAGAAGAGAATGATGGAGGAGGCATCGCCTCAGTGGGAAAGGTTCTCCTAGAAAGAAGGATGGCAGCGTTTGCATGGCCGACGAGGGAGATCTTGTTGGGGAGTTGAGGGATCGAATGTAGACGGTGAGGAGGGAGGCGGCTGATATGATTTCTAGGGTTAAGTTGTGAGAGAAGATAGAGAAAGTAAGGGTTAAGCTTTTTTGCCCAAATTAATATCAGCTCAAGGAAGTGAGGATGCATCGCCGCTTTCACTACTCCCCCCGATGCTTGCCGACTTGCTCTTGTCTCCAGGGATTTCATGTTGCAGCTGCAGAGAATGGCTTCTAGAGGTTTCATGGGGTTTGGGGGATTTAACAGGCTGAGAATACCGTCTTTTGAGTACAGAAAACCGGCTAGGGCTGATCGGTGGCCTAAGCCATGGCAAGAACCGAAGATAGGAGAGTTTTTTACCATTCCTGAGCAGGAAGAGGAAGTTGAGTTTTCTGTGGTGGAGACCAAGGCTGGGAATTGGAAAACGGGTCTTATTATTGAAGGGATTGTGGTAAGGCCAGCTTGATGAACACTCAGCATTTTGTTCGTAGAACTAGTACTCTCCAAAACTCACGATGAGTGTCTCTTGTATGTGAATTATGGCGTATACAGATGAACAATACTGGTGGAGAAGAATAAGGCAGCACTTGTTTCTGTAGGGATTTAGATGCTATAAGCGGAATTGTTTTCCTAACATCTAAACAAGGATCTATTGCATAAACCAATTGGATTAAGAAGTAGAAGAAACGATTACCTCTTGATGCGTGTTCGATCACTTGAATGGAGAGAGCCTCACTTGAAACTCCTCTACTTAGTTCACCCGAGCAAAGATCTGAATCCCTCGAACACAACTGCTAGGTTGAAGATGAAAGAGTGTTGGGAGAGAAAGAGAATGCTAGGAAGAGGAAAAATGGAGAGACCACCCATTAGGGTTTTCAAAACCCTTATATATAATTAACTCATTAATTACCATTTTTCCTTTTATCCTTTAATCAATAATAACACTTTATTATTATTAAAATCTATCTCAAAACTATATCTTTATATAACATTATATTATATACTTTATATAATAATTCTCCCAATATATCCAGTCCATAAACTTTTGGGGTGTGACCTCATAGAACTCAATTATAATAGCAACAAACTTTATAACATTTAACATAAAGTTCATAGATCATAGTTGACTTCTAGCAAAGCACTATGACTATCTAAAATAACTGGATTGTAAATCTCTATCAATAGTCATATTTCATAATAAGTAATTGGACATTTAATCCTTAAAGGATACAATTCCTTCACTTTCATCAAATTGGATCTTCTACGAATCAATATACCTCCTTTCCCCTGCCATGTTAAAAAGATTGCAATTTAATATTATTTTAATAGTTAAACAGGGGTAATTTGGGGTTTATATTTTTGTTTGGTGGTAGGGCCTAGTTAAGACACAGTAGGATATATCTGTTGTTTTAGTGTTTAATTTTGTACTAGTTTGATTTCTAGAAATGTTACTCCCTAGTTCTTAATTTTCCCCTGTAGAATTCGATAAGGTGAAGTTATTGTTTTCCTCAAAATAAAATTCGAAATCCTTAGAATTTAAAATCATACAGCTCTTTAGGTAAGCATTGATTTATCATCTTCGACCAAAAAAAGAATTGATTTATCATCTATTTATGAAATAGTTTTTTTTTTGTAAATTATGCTTACGATAATTTTATTCTTTTTATTGATTGATTTTTTTTGGTTAAAAAGAGACAGCTGGCGTTTTATTCATAAGGAGGTGTTGAATTACTAAAATTTTAATTATGTAAAATTCCTTGGACAATTGCAACTATTATTTTTTATTGCATAAAACTACTACAACATATTAATTGTTTTCAAATTTATCATTGCTTTAGAGAAGCTAATCAAGCTGCTGATTTTCTCACGCACAACGATATTAATATCCTTGCCTTAAAACTGGCTATGGTTTCCCATAGCCCGTCTTTACCTGATGTTAATATCAGGAATTTACAGTTTCATCATGGATTACAGAGTTGTAGTCCAACTTTTCGGTCTTTTTTTAAGATCGTCCTTCGAGATGATCAGGGACTGCCGGCGTCCTAGGACACGGGGTCCCGGTTCTTGCCTAATATCAAAGAAAAAATGAAATTATGTAAAAGGGCATTTTTTTAAATAAATTAAAAAGGGGGCCGAACATTTGAATTTTGTCCGTCTCCTAGTTAAGCGCCACACAAGTACCGAATTTTCCACTTGCATGACGTATCGACACGAAAGCAAGGAAGAGTCGATAAAAAGCAGAATGAGAGCGAAATTGAGCAACTATGGAGGGAGAAATGATGCGACAACAGAAGAAAGGAGGTGACGGATCGTACTTGGAGGCGGTGCCGGAGGGATGTATCGCCTCCATCGCCGCCTTGACTACTCCCGCCGATGCTTGCCGCCTCGCTCTTGTCTCCAGAGATTTCATGTCCGCCTCCGACTCCGATGTCGTCTGGGAAACCTTCCTTCCTCCCGATTACGACCTCCTCGTCTCCCGCTCCGATTCCGGAGACTCTGTCTTGTCTGAATTCCAGACTAAGAAGCACCTCTTCATGCGCCTCGCCCATCGCCCTCTTCTCTTCGACTCCGCCACTAAGGTATCTCTCAATTTCACAAACAGAATAAGATTGTCTTAATTGTTATTAAGATTGGTAAAACCCTAATACGGAGTATGAGATTAGACTAATTGTTGCTGAGATTGGTACAACCCTAATATGAGATTTAGGGTTGATTTCTTATTGGACTGAATAGAGTTTTTGGCTGGAGAAATCAATTGGAAAGAAGTGTTGGATGATTGCTGCAAGGACTCTCTCTATCACTTGGAGCGATACGCCAAGATATTGGAAATGGACTTCCATTCTTGAATCAAGGTCGACCATATTCTTCAATACCAATTTTCTCATCTTTTTTCACTCCTATCTAATCAAATTGTGTTTTTTTAGGTTTCCGGAAGTGGCTCAGCTTCTATGTGTTTGCTGGCTTGAAATTCGCGGGAAGATTACAACCTCAATACTATCCCCTGGAACACGCTACGCTGCGTTTTTAGTATTCAAGACGACAAAGGAAGCTAACGGGCTGCACAATCCTGCAGAGGCATCAGTAATCACTGCTAGAGGCAAAACCGAAACACAAGTAGTAAGTTTTAGCGATGGAAATGAGGAGTTGCAGCTTCAGAGGATCCCCACTAGGGGTTTTATAGATTTCAGGGGCTTTAATCGACTAAGGTTGCCGTCTTTTGAGAATAGACGAGAGGCCAGGGTTGATCAGTCTCCAAAGCCGAGAGCGGATGGATGGCTTGAGCTCAAGATAGGGGAGTTTTTTGCACATCCAGGGCAGGAAGATGAAGTTGAGTTGTCTGTGCTTGAGACTAAGGCTGGGAATTGGAAAATGGGTCTTATTGTTCAAGGGATTGAAGTAAGGCCAACATTGTCGTCACCTGCAAATGGGCGGGAAGCTAGTTACAGAAGAAAATTTCGGAAACTCGGCATTTGTATGTGAATGTGGGCATGTATATATGTACAAACTATACTTGTAGAGAAAAATAAGGCAGCACTTGTATCAGTTTTTTTGTATTGTTTTTGTTTCTTCGGAGTTATAGGTTAGTGTTTGAGACTTGGGAGTTAGTTGTGTTGTAATGTTACTTTCCTATGATCATTTTTGCCTTTTTTGGTTGTATCATTTCACATGTGGAATGCAATGAAGTGGAGTTGGTTTTTTTTGTATAGGTCTGATTGTTTGAAGGGATTCAGGTATTAAAGTCAGGCCGGGTGACCCAAACACAGAGAACACAAAGTATTAGAGATAACTTCAGTTTATTAATTTATTGTATATCTTTAGTTTTGTTATTATATATTTACGATATATTGTTAGGCTTTAGCTATCCTCCAAGCATTAGAGATATCTTCTAGATTCAATGTTAGTGATATCTCTAATCTTTCCTTGTGTATAAATACTCTACCCATAATTAATAACGAGCACAATCTTTTCCATAATCTTATATGGTATCAGCCTAAAAGTTCTTGGCCTCCATTACAAAACAAGTAATTCTCCATGGCTGACTTCTCGTCCCAACTCCCCAATCCACATGAAATCAATGTCTCGTTTACGCTTGTTCATCTTCCAAGCGTCACCAAACTCACTCCCACAAATTACATCACATGGAAAACTCAACTCCATGCTACTCTTGAAGGATACGATCTTTACAAATATCTAGATGGCACTCATCCTTTACCCAATGAACACATCACCATAGCCGACAAGAAAACACCTAACCCAAAGTACTTCACATGGAAACGCCAGGATCGTCTCCTCTTTGGAGCAATTCTCGGCACTCTTTCCGAGCCAGTCGCGCCGCTGGTCACACAAGCAACCACGTCTCAGCAAGCATGGGAGACTCTTCGTGACACCTATGCAAAAGCCACACGTGGACACATCAAGCAACTGAAGCACAAACTACGTTCGATCGAGAAGGGCAATCAATCTATTTCGACTTATATGCAATCTCTCAAAATTGAAGCCGACTTGCTCGCCTCCCTCGGTTCACCGGTTCACCAAGAAGCTCTCACCGACTATGTTCTGCGAGGTCTTGACGACTCCTACAAACCGGTCATTGATGGAGTCAACGCTCGGGATACACCGATCTCTTTCGAAGAACTCCACGAAAAACTGATCAATCACGAGCTTGCACTTCGAGTCACAAACAAGCCCGCTTCCGGTCCCGCCGTTGCACTGAATGTTCAAACCAAGCAGGGTCGGTCTCGATCTCGTGGCTCGCAGCATCAACATTCTTCTACATCGCAGCAGCAGCACGCGCCTTCGGGTCCTTCGCCCGCGTCCTCGTCTAATTGGCCACGCAACTCCAACCAAAACCAAACCTACTATCCACGCAACCCTAATCCTAAACCATTCTTGGGACGTTGCCAATGGTGCAAAGAATCTGGTCATGTCCTCTCCCAATGCTCAGTGTTCCGTCAACAACACCCAACCGTCGCTCCACCCTCTTCCGCTCGCTTCCCAACGGCTCCGCCCGCCCCACAAGCTAACTCGGCGACCACAAATCCAGCCGATCCAAATTTCCTTGTTGACAGTGGAGCCTCTCATCACATAACTCATGACCTACAAAACCTCTCCCTACATTATCCATACACTGGACCTGACGAACTCTTTATGGGCAACGGCACAGGTTTACCAATCACTCATACAGGCTCTCTCTCTCTTAGATCATCTACTCATGAGTTTCCTTTATCTCAAGTTCTTTGTGTCCCGTCTATGTCTAAAAATATAGTGTCAGTTTCTCAATTTACTAAACAAACTTGTTATGCTATGGTTTTCTTACCTGACTGTTTTCTTGTGAAGGACATCAAGGCGGGCACAACAATCCTTAGGGGTCCTTGCATTGACGGTGTCTATATATGGCCCTCGCCATCTCCGACCGTCAACACATCTCAAGTCACCACCTCTTCCCAATCTTGGCACCACAAACTAGGGCACCCGTCGTCTGCCACTTACAAGTTTATTCAGCATAATTTTCAATTAGGTGTTTCTTCTTTTTTGCAATCAGATTGTGTTTCTTGTCAGTTGAATAAAAGTCACAAACTTCCTTTCAATGAATCCACTATTCGATCATATTATCCTTTGGAAATTGTTTTTTCAGATGTTTGGTCGTCTCCCGTACCCTCTTATGATGGCTTTCGCTATTATGTTATCTTTGTTGATCACTTCACAAAATATGTTTGGCTTTATCCTCTCAAAAAGAAATCTGACACTCAATCTGTTTTCATTAAATTCAAAGCATTAGTTGAAAACTTTTTCAAACAAAAAATTAAAATCTTCTACTCTGACAACGGTGGTGAATACATAGCTTTACAATCGTTTTTTAGCACTCATGGCATTAGCCACTTCACATCTCCTCCACACACACCCGAGCACAATGGTATATCTGAAAGGCGTCATAGACATATAGTTGAAACGGGTTTGTCCCTCCTTAGCTATTCTAGCATGCCTCTAGATCATTGGCCTCATGCCCTGCTTACTGCGGTATATCTTATCAATCGATTGCCTACACAAATCCTTAGCAATGAGTCACCCTACTCCATGCTCCTGAAACAACCTCCTAATTATTCTAAGTTGAAAAGCTTTGGGTGTTTGTGTTTTCCCTGGTTACGCCCATATACTGCTCATAAATTGGAACCCAGGTCTATTGCTTGTGTTTTTGTAGGTTACTCTTCCTCTCAAAGTGCATATCATTGCATGGATCCACTCACAAAAAGAATATACACATCTCGCCATGTTCGGTTCATGGAGTCTGAGTTCCCTTACCGCAAGATGCTGATCACACCATCTATCACTCCTTCTACTATTGAAGAATGGGCCCACCTATCTCTACCCTTATTAAATCCCTCATCAAACCCACCAAATCCTACTCCTCATATCCTTGCCGACAACCCTACATCTCCACTTTCAATATCTGGGACCCACCACTCCCCCCCTAATCCCTCACCACACGTCTCATCTCTCCCCTCCAATCCTACTCCCTCCTTACCCACTACGTCTTCTCAAAATAACCCATCTAACTCTAATTTCCCACCCATCACTCCACCAGCCTCACCCACAACAGAACCCACTCCACCACTCCACATGTCTGAGCCACCATCCACTGCGACCACACCACCACCTCCACCTCCCCTTCCCGACCGCGGTATCGTCACTCGGTCCCGCAACAACATCACCAAACCCATTAAAAAGCTCAACCTCCACGTCCAAACACTTCCTCCCACGGAACCAAAAACCATTACCCAGGCACTTAAAGATCCGAATTGGCGTGCTGCTATGCAATTGGAATTCGACGCTCTGCAACATAATCATACATGGGATCTCGTTCCCGCCTCTCCAAGTCACAACTTGGTCGGTTGTAAGTGGGTTTTTCGAATAAAATATCATCCTGATGGTTCTCTTGATAGGTACAAAGCTCGATTGGTGGCTAAAGGTTTTCATCAGCGGCCTGGACTAGACTTTGCCGAGACGTTCAGCCCGGTTGTCAAACCCGTCACGGTTCGGATCATCCTCTCACTCGCAGTAACTAAGGGTTGGACCTTGCGACAACTTGACGTTAACAACGCCTTTCTCCAAGGCTCCCTTCAAGAAGATGTGTACATGGCTCAACCTCCCGGGTTCACTGATCCAGCTCTCCCCACTCACATGTGTAAGCTGCGTAAGGCCATCTATGGTCTTAAACAAGCTCCCCGTGCATGGTACAACGAACTCAAAGGTCACCTTCTTCATATCGGCTTCACCAATGCAATCTCATATGCCTCTCTTTTCATCTATCAATGTCAACACACGACTCTCTACTTGTTAGTCTACGTCGACGATATCATCATTACAGGCAACAATGAGACAAGCATCACTTCTCTCGTCACAAATCTCGCCACAAAATTCTCTCTTAAAGATCTTGGCTCCCTTGCGTACTTTCTTGGTGTCGAGGTAGTTCCAACTTCGGATGGTCTCTTCTTATCTCAAAGGAAATACATTTCTGATTTACTACTTAAGGCAGGAATGGAAGATGCGAAGCCAGTGCCAACTCCTCTCTCAGCGACGCCACTACGACCTCAAGATGGACAACCTTTGCCTTCGCCGACTGAGTATCGGATGCTTGTGGGAAGCCTCCAGTACTTGGGTCTCACTCGTCCCGACGTCGGCTTTGCCGTCAATAAGCTAGCTCAATTCATGCAACAACCTACAAGTACTCATTGGGCAGCCCTTAAGCGACTACTTCGGTATCTTGCTGGCACTCTTTCACATGGTATACACATATCCACATCGTCCCCGTTGTCCCTTCATGCGTTCTCGGATGCCGATTGGGGCGGTGACAAGGGAAATTATGTGTCCACCACCGGCTACATTCTCTACATCGGCTCCTCTCCCATCTCATGGCGCTCCCAAAAGCAACGTTCTGTATCTAGGTCGTCGACAGAGGCGGAATACAAAGCCCTTGCCGACACTACGTCCGAGCTTCTTTGGGTGTTGTCACTATTTCATGAGCTCGGTGTCACTCTTCCTCATCAGCCGGTCATTTACTGTGATAATCAAGGTGCTACTTTCCTTAGTGCTAATCCTGTTTTTCACTCTCGCATGAAACACATTGCCTTGTCCTATCACTTTGTTCGAGAGCAGGTTCAAAAAGGCACGTTTCGAGTTACACATGTCTCTACCAACGAGCAGCTCGCGGACGTACTCACCAAGCCACTATTACGTCCTCGGTTCGATGACCTTGTCTCCAAACTTCGACTTTCCCCAAAGGGTCGTCTTGTTTGAGGGGGCATATTAGAGATAACTTCAGTTTATTAATTTATTGTATATCTTTAGTTTTGTTATTATATATTTACGATATATTGTTAGGCTTTAGCTATCCTCCAAGCATTAGAGATATCTTCTAGATTCAATGTTAGTGATATCTCTAATCTTTCCTTGTGTATAAATACTCTACCCATAATTAATAGAATCCGGATCAGGTGAGAATGATTATTATTGTGCGAATTGCGAATGGATGCACATTTAGGCGATTGACATGCACTTTCTTCAGTAATGACATGCACATTTAGGCCATTGACATGCACTCGGTCAGATTTGCATGTCATTGATAATTTGCCATTGACATGCATTTTCGGGGTATGTGCATGTACTTTTCACATATTATCAATGACATGCAAATCTGACCGAGTGCATGTCAATGGCCTAAATGTGCATGTCATTACTGAAGAAAGTGCATGTCAATCGCCCAAATGTGCATCCATTCGCAATTCGCACAATAATAATTATTCTCACCTGAATCTTTACCTAATTAATAACGAGCACAATCTTTTCCATAATCTTATACAAAGCTGGTGAAACAAGCACTCATAGAGAGAAATGTGCATTTGTAGTACAATAGTCAATAGATGAATCTCATGCACAAAATTAATTAGTGTTTGGAAAATTAATTTAGGATTTATATTAAATGTCTTGATTTGTCGTTTACGATACTTGTAAGTATGAACGCGTTGAAATAGTGTCATTTTTTATGTTAGAAGTGGTGAACGCGTTGAAATAGTGTCATTTTCGATGTTAGAAATGGGGATGCGCGGTTACAATATGTCAGGTTTTCATGTTAAATTTTGTATAAAAATGTGAGATTTTCGTCATTGATGTTTAGTGTGTGTGATCGCGTTGAAAAACATGAGACTCTATATTAATTTTCCTTGTAGAGGAAAGACACCCGAAAACAGAATTCAGTTAAGATTAGCCTCACCAAATAGTAATTTAAAACAATAAGAACTCAAGCAAGAAATGCTCATGGTTGAATTTCATATACAATAGTAATTTAATAGTTGTTTTAGATGTCATGTTCTTAATTTTATAGATGATCTCATGCACAAAATTAATTAGTGTTTTATAAAACTAATGTTTTAAAAATTAATTTAGGATTTTTATTAAATGTCTTAATTTGTCGTTTATGATATTTGTAAGTGTGAACGCGTTGAAATATTGTCATTTTCGATGTTAGAAGTAGGGATGCAGTTACAGTATGTCAGGTTTTCATGTTTAATTTTGTAGAAAAATGTGAGGTTTCCGTCATTGGTGTTCGATATGTGTGATGCGTTGAATAAATTAAATTTATTTGTTGGTGTTCAGTGTGTGTGAACGCGTTGAAAAATATGAAACTCTATATTAATTTTCTTTGTAGAGAAAAGACACCAAAAAACAGAATTCAGTTAAGGCTAGCCTCACCAAAATAGTAATTTAAAACAAGTCATATACAATAAAAATAAGAACTCAAGCAAGAAATGCTCATGGTTGAATTTCATATACAATAATAATTTAATATTTGTTTTAGATGTCATGTTCTTACTTTTATATATGTAAGAGTGAATGCATTGAATTTCATGCATGTAAATGCAGACGTGGTGAAAAAATTTAGGTTTTCTGTCAGCGTTTTGTTGAAAATATAAGATTTTCTATTTACGTTTCGCTGAAAATGTTAGGTTAATGTAGTGTGTATACGTGTCAGATTTTTCCGTTGAAGTTTAGTGTGTGAACACATTTAAAATTTCAGTTTTTTTGTTGATCCGTTGTAATCATCTGTGTGTGAAAGTGTTGTAATGTGTGAGGATTAATGTAGTATGTATACATGTCATATTTTTCCGTTGAAGTACAGTGTAAGTGAATGCATTTAAAACTTATGTTTTTCATTGTTAATCTGTTGTAAAATGTCATATTTTATCGGTGATTATTGATGTGCGCGAATGTAAAACAATGTTGGATTTTTCTGTTGTTGTTCAGTATGTGTGAACGCGTTGAAAATGTCAGTTTTTTTTTAAGACAGTGAGAGAGTAATAATTTGCAATGGAGAAACGTAAATAATGTCTTATAATCATTCACTAAAGTTTTTCAATTGAACTAATTTTGTTCACTTTAAAATGATGTCTTTATTTGGTTGAACTCATATTATAAATTGGAAAATGATAGTAGTATTTTGTTTTTGGTAAGCAAAAATGTTTTTAGTGAGAAAGAGAGGCGAGCGTGAGAAGGTGAGAACGGAGGGCTCCACAGCGGAGAAAAGGGGTAGAAAAGAAACGCTCAACTTCTACTCTCTCCCTGAAGGATGCATCTCCTCCATCATCGCTTTCACCACGCCTTCTGATGCCTCTCGCTTTGCTCTCGTCTCCAAGCTTTTCCTCTCCGCGTCCGAATCCGACAGCGTCTGGGACAAGTTTCTTCCGTCCGATTCCGATCTCATCATCGCCGAATCAGACGCTGGAGAGGCGGAATTCGCCGAGTGTAAGAATAAGAAGCAGCTTTACTTTCGCCTTGTCAATCGCCCTCTTCTCCTCGAAGGAGGCACTAAGGTTAGATTTTCCCTTCAATTCATCCTCCCTACTTGCTTCATAAACTTCTGATTCGTGAAATTGAACTCTATGTTTATCACTGTGGTGGTGTTGTTGCGTGATTTAGGTTATAGAAAATGGTGATAAACTGTTTGTTAATTTGCTTTCTTAAGCTATAGATCAGTTGAATTTCGCTTTGGTTGATCCAAGGTTTTTATGTGATTTGCATGAACTGGAAGTAAGACATCAGTATATCTAAATTTCCATGAACTCCTGTGAATTACATAGAGCTTTTCCCTGGACAAATGGAATGGAATCAAATGTTGGATGATTGGGGCAAGGAGTCTAATTATCCACCATGGTGATAAACCTGAATCTTGGAAGTGGACATCCAACTCTGAATCAAGGTAGGCCTTTAGGATAACAAATCTCTTACCATTTCTTCATGAACTATCAGTGTTTTGTTCAATCTTGATCTTAATTACAGATTCCCAGAAGTGGCTCAACTCGTAGACGAAGAACGGGTTCACATAAGGGCTAAGATGGAGACCACCACATTGACTCAACGAACAAGCTACGCTGCATATCTTGTTTACAAGATGACAGATAATGCGAAAGGACTCGACAGCGTTGCCAAGACTTCGGTATTCCCTCCTGCAGGAAAATCCGAACTGAGGCTTGTATTTATTAGTGTGATAGGGTCGATAAGACTGTCATCCATTGCAGAAAGGCTTGATCAAGGTCCGAGGCGGAGAACCGATGGGTGGCAAGAAGTCAAGATTGGTGAGTTCTTTACTTATGTTGGTGAAGAAGGTCGAGTGGGGTTGTTTTTCGAGATGAAGTATGGTGGTGGTCGTATGAGCGGCCTTATTGTCCAAGGGATGGAGGTTAGGCCTGTGATTGCAACAGCCAAATGATTGTTGAAGAGGCTGGCTTTTGGAGATGAATAAATATGGGCGATCTGCTCTGATTTTAGTTTCAGAATTTGGTGCAAAGTGCATTTGAATAAGATGTGTTTATGGATTGTAAAACACACTGCTGTAGTTTATGTGGATTCTCTATTTTGAATATTGCCATGGTGATTGGTGAATTGTGTCTGCAAGTTTTTACTTGTGAACAAATATTTGCATTATTATTCTCCTAAACTTCATTACTCCATTTTACACTGCAATCTGTCACACCTAACAACGGTTTTTTGAAAAAAAATATGTTCATACAAATTGACCACATTTTGACTTCTCTTTTTACGAGTTTTAGATTATTTTAGTTTATTGATGAAAAAGTATCATGGAGCAATAATTAGTACCGTGTTAAATACTCACGGTTAGTTTTTATAGGCGTGACTAAGAGTTTGTTTGGCACCCCTTTTATAAAAGCATTTTCAAGTTGTCGGTGATTATCGATGCGTGTGAAAACAATTTAGAGTGAGAGGGTTAATTGTATATGTGTCAGAATTTTCCATTGAAGTCCAGTGTGCTAATGTATTTAAAATTTTAGGGTGAACGCGTCCCATTGACATTGCCATCTTTGGTATGAATCGTTGTCATCCCGTTCATCACCTCAGCCATTGTTATCCTTAATGTGAATGCGTTGAAAAAAGCGAGATCCCTGTGATTATATTTTAGAGGAAAGATTTCTTAAAACATAATTTGCTTAAGGCTAGCCATACCCAAATTAGACACAAAGTCATAAAAACCAAAACTCAAGCAAGAGTTGTTCATTCATAGTACATTGGTTGAATTTCATTCAATAGTATTTAATAGTTGTTTTAAATCTCATGTTCTTAATTCAATATATGTAATTGTGAATGCATTGAATTTCATGCACGCAATTGCAAATGCAGACGTGTTGAAAAATTTTGTTAACATTTTGTAGAAAATGTCAGATTAATGTAGTGTGTATATGTGACAGATTTTTCCGTTGAAGTTCAGCGTATGAATGCTTTTAAAATTTCAGTTTTTTCTTTGTTGATCTGTTGTAAAATGTCATATTTTGTTTGTGATTATCGATATGTGTGAAAGCGTTCCGTGTGCAAGGGTTAACCGCATACGTCTCAGATTTTTCCGTTGAAGTTCAGTGTGTAGATGCGTTTAAAATTTCATTTTTTCTTTGCTAATTTATTGTAAAATGTGATTATTTGTCGGTGATTATCGATGTGTGTGAACTCATTATCAAAGTTGGTTCTTTTCATTGTTATTCAGTGTGTGAACGCGTTGAAAATGTCATATTTTTTCCGTTTAATTGATGATAAATTGATGCTCAATTTCAGCATCTCTAAACACATTAGAAAATGTTAGTTTTTTTTTCTGTTAATAAGTAAAAATACAAATATGAGCGATTTGGCTATGAATCATTGCACTTATGCGTGATTAATTTGAACCTATGTATTTCGAAAATCGTTACACTTGTGCAATATAGTTAGTATATGAATCATGCATATGTTTTGGTGTGTTGACATTCTGTGTTGATGTTGATTTTTGGAAAATTAGTATCTAAAACTTTTTCATTACAACAATGATTAAATTCATGTAATTTGATGTGTGTTGTGTAGTGGTTTATGAAATTGGAAGAATGAGCCCTAACCCTAACGGCCTAACCCTGTTTCCTTGTTCGATCTAGCAGCAGTCAACTCCCTTAGCCCAAGGTACAACTCTTTCGGCGGCCTTTTTTTTGCTCGCCCCTTCTCTTTTACTTCTCCGTACCACAGATTGTTGTCTTCTCGGCCTCTGAATATTGCCTCTATAGCTCAATATTGCCTCTAACCCTCAATTTGATGTGGACTCTAAATATTGCGTTATTGTTTTGATGTGGAGTATTAATTGTCGATTGCATCTCAATATTGCCTAGTGCCCTTCTCTTTGAGTGAAATTGAATAAGTTGATTGCCTCACACATCCTACTTTGGTTACTAAATTGAATAAGTCTCCATGTTTTACATTCTTTTCAAGCTCCATAACACGCACTATTTGTCTAACAGAAAGCCTTGCTTCCTTAAGTAAGAGAATACGATCTCTATCTATATTTGTAATAGTTCGAATAGATGGAAGAAACCGCAGTTCATCAAGAGATAATAATTCATGATTGTGATCAGCAGTGAATGTTATAACATGCCATTCTTCTGGAAAAAATGTCAAAGGACCTTCTTAATATGACATGTAAATGAGCGGTGCAACCACATTTGGAAGAAGGCTTGTTTCAACATGTTTTAGACAGATTGATGATTTTCAAACCTGGATGTCTTGGACGATTACAATAAAAATCACGTCTCACTATTTTTCCATCATTTTTTATGAATCGGTCCTTTCGCACAACAAAGCCATGATTCCTTGAATAATTTTGATAGAATGCAAATGCTTCTTCCTGACATGAAAATGCTTGACCAACAAATGGTTTCACATCCAACTGATATTCCTCCTCTTCACTATTAGGGATCTCATTTAAATAAAACAGAACCATCTAAATTTCATAGAAGAAATGCACCAGTATCATAACTCCATTCAAGTAATATAAGATCTAATAAAAAGAGAGATGAGTACTTTAAAATTTAAGTTGGTAAAGCACGTATTGATGAACAATGCTCGTGTCCAATTAAAAAATAAAATACTCTGTATAAGATTAGTAGAATACATGGTCTTCAATCTTGATGAAATTGGGTATTGCACACTTGAGAAAAGTGATATATATGCCTTGAATAAGAGCAATAACGATAGTAATTGAGTTAATTAATCAATTGTGAATGGTTCAGAACTCCATTATAAAGAAGGGGGGAAAGTGAATTTGGTGATGGAGGAAAACGTATAGACTAAAAAAATTGAGGGAATAGGAAAAAATAAAGATGAAATCTGTGTAAAAATTAAAAGGAAATTATTTTAAGATTTCTTAATTAGTTTTTTAGGAAAGATTTGATTGCAAGATTTTTTTTTGTACAATCAAACAAAAGGCTATCTATACCACATAGACTAAGCCTAAATCATCCGCGTGGATGATCTTGAAGAACTCCCTAACGAGAAACAGTCTCGAATGCGGGGAAAGGAGGATACATCTCAGGTCTTCAACGAGATGCGGGAGAGTGGCATTGTTCCAACGTAAGATACCATTGCGAAGATCTTCAATATTCAATTCCGTAGTAGCGAGGTAGTCCGCTGCTCTGTTGCATTCCCTAACCACATGAAAAAACCTGAAACAATCAAAGAACTTAAGAAGTTCTTTGATATCAAGAATAAAAGAACGAATTTCCCACGAGACTTTCCAAGAATCTCGAATACACCTAATAAGAGTAAGATTGTCTCCTTCAATAATAAGATTTTTGATACCTAATCTAAAAGCAGCACGAAGACCTTCAAGGAGAGCAGCAGCTTCAGAGACAAGCACAGTTGAATCAGGAATTCTGGCATGATCAACATAGCTAACTTTGCCTAGGTGATTGCGAATAAGAAAACCAACGAAGGATGCCGAACTAGGTTTTATAGAAGCATCAAAGTTTAATTTGTAGAAGTTTTCCGGGGGTTTGGTCCAGAACACCGAGTGCCTATTTTTTTTTTCTTAAAACAAGAAGATTTATGCGTCTTAGGCTTAGAGGCATTTTCCCAATCAATGAATTGGGCATAGGCAGAACGAGCAATTTGTTCACTAGAGAGACAAAGATTTTTATGGTCTTTTCTAAAAATACGGTTGTTTCTAGCATTCCAGATATTCCACCAGCGGAAGAAGGCCAAATTGCTAGATGAAGAGGAGTCCACAAAAGTTTTAATAGAAAATTTGAAATCTGAAGAAGTAGGAAGGTTCCAATTTAGCGGAAAAGTGGTAGAATGGTGTTAAGCACTTCTTGAGTAAAGGGGAAGTTGAAGAAAAAGTGTTCCGAGTCTTCCTCAGATGTTTCACAAAGCCTACATGTGGAGTAGACTCTGTGGTAATGGCGATTTAGTTTCTCCGTAGTTGGGAGAGAGTCTGAGAAGGCTTTCCAAAGGAAATTATGAATTTTATGAGGGAGTTTCTTATTCCAGAAGATACTAGTATCAATAGTAGGGTTAGTGATCGGTCGCGATAATTTATAGGCTGATTTAACCGAGAAGTCCCCATCAAGAGATGGGGTCCAGATGATTGCAAGATTTTGTATTTTTATTTGGATATATATTCTATTTATAGCGTCTTATTTATCGCCCCGGGGCGACGAATAGCAAAATCCATAATTATCTACTTCAATTTTCAAGATATATTATAATAAAAATTAGAATAGTTGAATAACAGTTAAATGGATTAAGGCTTACGTAAAAACTTATTTGCTCCAAATTAGATTACATGTCTTTTCTTTTCTTTTTTTTTATGAAAAAAGAATTTAGGGTATTCCTATCAAGAATAAACCTCTCTACTCATGCCCTCCGTAACCTAGTGGTGTAGGCATGATGTCATTACCCACATGCAACACATCTCACCCTTTATGGGTGTGAGGCCTGCCTGATGAAGGGGACCCCTTCCTTGCTTGTTAAAAAAAAATAGAAGAAAAAGAATAAGAGAATGGTGGGGCCCGATATGGTCGGTGTTGATTTAAATAAATTAATTGATTTTTTTTCTTTTGTTAGTGTTAGGCTTGTCAAAATTAATATTGCTTTTTTTATACATTAATTTTATTCCTTATTTTTACCCATTTCGCTTGAGCGAGCAGTAAGAGATGGTGGGACCCGATAACGGTGTTGATTTGTGAAGCGCGGAAAGCTTGCACAACAACTGCAAATCTCCTCTCTCTCTCTCTCTCTCTCTCTCTCTCTCTTTTTCTATTTGTTTTATTTTGTACATGACCGGTAGATTCAGTCGGGATCAGAGCCGATTTTGGTTTAAGACTTGTTTAGGATTAAGTTGATGGTACTTAGATCCTAATTAGTACTTGTTTTTTGGGGGGGAAAGAAAAAAAACCATCATTTATTCGTACATAGATTTCTAATTAAGCAACTTCGCTAAGAAATTTAATAGCATCAACAAATAAATTAAGATTACCCACAAAGGGGTTGCATAAATTATTTTAATAATTGGTTAAATTGGTTGTATAACAAAAAAGGCTTTTTACATCCCTTTTTTTGTTAGCTAGTTTTATAGTGTTTTTTAATTTTATCTAGTATAAAAATATAAATAAAAGCAAAAAAATAAGTTAAGCAACCAAAATCATGCGACCCCCATTGCAACCTATGGCCCTCAAGCGGAAGCATAGAATATGTGAATTTCCGGGACAAGAAAAACTAAACTTATTTTAATACAAGGACTGTTTGTCAATATACCTTTTCAAATATATTAACAATATTTTTAAAAAGAATAAATAGATAGTTTTACAACCTAAGCCTACAATCACTCTAAAGGCTCAAAATAAAGAGATTAATTAAAATGTTTTTAAATAAAAAATACATAAAAAATTATAAATTAGAGAGAGCCAATAAAAATTTCCACATAGATGTGGTAGAGCCATAATCAAGAAGAAGCCTCGTAAAACATTAGCTTTAGTTTATTAGAGAGATAAATCACTAGGAGAAAACTAGCTATTATTTTCCATCGTCGATAATAGAAATATAGATGCTCTATATCAATGTTTCATGAGTCTTTCCCGAATTATTGCGTATTATTCGTAAATTATATATCTCTTTCGAATATTTTGTAGGTAAGTTGTTTTTTATGTTCATGATAGTTGTCTTCGAACGTTCACTATTGTCTTAATAAAATATTTACCTATTTGTAGCAAAATATTCATGACTTTTTTAGATGTGCATTTTCATTGATTTTATTTTGCATCATTAAATTTTACTTTGAACATAGAAAGAATATTTGTGTTTAGAGTAATGACCATTGAGGATCATGTTCATTGATGTGAACATGCATGATCACTGTTTTTAGAGCTATCAACATTGGTGTAAGAAATCATGAACATTAAGATTAATATTTATGTGCATTAACAATAGTGTTCATAAGTTACTACAAAAGACATAATTATCTGCAAAACCTAACTCATTAATTATGACCTGCATGGGATTAAGAATCAACCTTAACTCAAGTTCCATAAATAGTACACTTCAAGTCAAGTGTGTACAATAACCCTAGAGTTGTGACTCAACTTTTTTCGCAAAATTAATTGTCAAGAGATTGTCGCGCGGGTCTTTATCTTTTGTTGTACCTATGTTTCGTTTAGTTTTTTGCTTTATTTAGGTAGCAAATTTAATGTTATGCTTCGGAAAATATGTGTTTTTGTGGCAAATTTAATATTAAGACTATGTGCACGGCCGTTCCTAACATTTTAGAGGCCCAAGGTGAAATTAAATGAAGGGCCCACAAAAATTAAGGACCGTAAAAAAATTAAGGACTTTGATACTCCCTCCGTTTGCATATATAGGTTGTTGAAGAGTTGAGCACAAATAATAAAACTTGTTTAGTTGAAACAGATTTTCAATCATCAATTGCCTTGTGATTGTGCTTGATATCATGGCATGCAAACTGACCAATGATATAATATCATGTAATTTATGTTGATGAATTTGAATGAAAAATAAATCAAAAGTAGATAGTGTGCTCAATTATTGTCTTGAAAATTATTCACATTTATACTCTTTCACAAAAGCAAAAGCGAGAAAGCAAATTTTAATTATGTTTATATGAAAACGACTTATATATACAAACATCAAAATCACTCTGAAACGTCCTATATATAAAAACGGAGGGAGTATAGTTTTCGGGGCCATCTTCAAGGACAAGGAATGATATATATAGTTATAGAGGGACAAGTTTATGATAAAGGAAAATTGAAAGAAGGGAGAAAGAAGGGGGAAATGAAAAAAATGAAGAGGAGATTTACCAAAAAAATGAGAATGCTTGATGTCACACCCTTTCAAAGAACGGACATGTTCTGGCCAACAAGTAAGCTGAATTTGTTACGTCAAAGGACAAGGATACAATTAGAAAGGAAGGTCGGTCAATAGGCTCACCAACCCAACAAAGGAAGGCGTCGCATGATATTTTCACGGGCCGATTTTGTGTGGGCTCGCTTGAGGAAATAATGCCCCCCACAACGTCGAAAGGGCAATGTTGTTGATAAGGGTGATGGTCCCATTTAGATACTTAGGGCTTATGTCAACAACGCTCATCAAGTCTCATTGTGGGTTGGGCACAATGCACATTTAACCTTTAATGTGACAAACCTTTCGCCATATGTGGACCTTGAGTTTGAGAAGTTTTAAAGTCGGGGGCAATGATGAAACCCTCCCCAATCCCCATCATGAGTACCATAGAAGAAGAGGAAGCGCTAAGCTTAAGAACCTAGAGTCTCATTACTCAAGTTTGGATCAAGTCCAATTTTAAATCAACTTTACCAAACAGATCCTTAATTCTTCCATAGTATCATTAGCTAAAACGTTTGATTTTGAAGAGAGAAAAATAAGTTATTTAATTTGGTCCGATTTCGGCAGAGTTATTAACAAACTCTATGACAAGATTTATATATTGTGAGGGGGGAAAAGGAGAAATCCTAAAAAGAAAAAAGTAAAAGGATTTGAAGAATATTATAATCTCAACATTAAAATTTTAATCGGCCTATGGCCATATGACCCATCACTTGATCCCTTTTTACAAATCGATTCAGTCTTGCTCATTACCTTACATATATGCTATGATGACTACCCTATTTGAGATCTGGGTGAGTGAAAGCTCTCAGTTTCTCGAGCTTCATAGGGATTTTGATGATTGGATCCTTGATTTCTGGTATTTTGGATGCTATTCTATTCGGATCTTCTCAATCCCATCTCATCCTACTATTGATGACATGTATTTTCAACTCCGGGACCTCCAAGTTGTTATTGAAGTCTATCAAGTTTGGAAATCTGATAGCTTTATTCACAAATCTTGTTGTTTGAATATTCCTATTGTTGACATATCCTTGTTCTATGATGTTGTATGTGATTTGAACTCTTTTGCTTCTAAGTTTGAAACCAGCTTGATCTTTTGTAACTGGACAACTAGTAATCTTCTACAAACCTGGCAGTCTTTCTATCGGATGTATCTTATAGGTTGCATTTTTCCTAATTACTTACATATATTATGTCATTCATCAACTGATTTTCTTTTTCTATCTGGAAAGAACGCCTTATGAAATTTTGATTACTGTCTTAAAGCAGTTTACAGTAATATGCCTTGTGAAATATGACTTCATGCCTGGATATGTTATTAGCCTTATTAATCCTTTTTCAACTGTCTCTTTGTTTTAGCTGACTAGGCTTAATTTTTGTAATGATGACTTTAGAAATCGGATTGAAAGTTTGAGAGCTTACATGTGCTCATCTCACTACTATGCTGTGATTGTACTACTGCAGAAGAAAATATTGTATGCTTGTTTTCATCAACCTCATAGAGATAATATTATAAATCTTGCTGCTAATAATTGGTTATACCTTCTCAAGTTGCAATTGTCTACCCATTTATGCTCAAAATCAAGACTTAGTTTGCACCTCTTTCCTTACACTCCTATAAAATACACTTTGTCGACTTTCATCTATAAATACTCAGCCTTGTGTATGTGTATTCTGTACATTTCTATTCGATATTCAATGTTGACCCTTCCACTAAAATCTGGTTGTGTGATGTCAATTTGATTTTTTTTTATGAATATTGGTTATTGGAATATTAGAGGGTCTCGTCGTAAAGGTTTTATCACGGAAATAGCCTACATTAAGAAAAAGAATAAATTAGATGTTATCTGCTTATCTGAAACTAAAACCGACTCCCCCCCCCTTCGACTTCAAATATTAAACGCATGGGTTTTGATAATCTTGTCTTTGTTCCCTCGATTGGTCTTAAAGGAGGCATGCGGCTTCTGTACAAAAACTCTTTTTCTACTAAATCTTTCAAACTGAATCATTATCATCAGAATTTTATTTGTACGGATTTCTCTATTAATGATACTAAAATGGTCCTTATTTTATGCCCCATCTCGTGAAACTGATAAGAATGAATTTGGGGATCTTCTTTATCAAACCATCTCTTCACTCGATCTCCCTGTAATTCTAGTAGGCGACTTCAACGTGTTATTATCCCCTTCGGACAAGATTGGAGGCTTATATATCCCTTCTTCATCTCGTTTCATTGGAATTCAAAAATTAGTAACTGACCTGGACCTTATAGATTCTAAATTTTCTGGATTCCCTTTTACCTGGCGTAAATCTCAAAACATGCAAAATAATATTCTTGATCGAGTTCTTCTTCAGTCCTCCCTCACTACTTTCTTCCCGAACCTGACTCTTCACCATCACCCTTTCTCTTCGTCTAACCATGCTCTTATCACTTTTTCCCTTGGAGCTAATAATTCTCATGTACGCCTCCCTTTCAGGTATGAATCAAATTGGTCTAACAATCCTTCATTTTCGAAACTCGTCTCCAAAGTTTGGAAGTATAAAGTTCAAGGATCTTATGTTTCGTTTTCATTACAAACTCAAATTACTTAAACGTTATGCTAAATCTTGGGCCTGGGTTAACTCTGGCAACAATTTCTCCCAACTTCAGGTAACTGAAACTAAACTTCAATCTCTTCACCTTGAATTCTTAAACGACCCCACTAATTCTCGGATTATTAATCAAATCCGTCTTCACTCCAAGAATTTTTCTTCCCTTATTCAATTCCAAACTGACTACTAGAGACGTAGAGCCAAGACAAAACATATCAAGGATGGAGATAGAAACACTAAGTATTTCCATGTTGTTGCCAAACAGAAAACTTATAAGTAGGTTCTGACTCGCTTTTGCTCAAAAGACGGCATCTACCTTCATGATCATGATAGCATCACTAAAGAAATTACAAGCGAATTAGCACACCGTTTTCAAGCCAATGGCGCCACAGGTATCGATCCTCATGATCTTGATATTATTCCCAGTATCCTTATTGATCAGGATAATTTAAATCTCACAAAAAACCCCACTAAGAGTGAGCTGAAGAAGGCGATTTTTGACCAACCTCCAGATAAAACTCCAGGACCGGATGGCTTTTCTATTGAATTTTATGAAAAACATTGAAACAACATTAAATCTTCTCTCTTAGTAGCTATTAAAGCATTTTTTTCATTCCGAACAAATGCTTTCAGCCATTAACCACTCCTTCATAGCTCTTATTCCCAAGATAGACTCCCCCACCACGATTAACCACTCAGACCAATTAGCCTTTGCAATTCTTCTTATAAAATTATCACTAAAATTCTAGCTATTCGTATTAAGCCTATTCTTGAAAAAATCATCCCCCCCCCCTTCAATGAGCTTTTGTTGAAGGAAGACTTGTTCAAGATAACATTCTTGCGGCTCACGAAATCTTTCACTCCTTCCACAAAAACAAAAAAGGAAATGTGGGATAGATGACTTTAAAACTTGATATGGAGAAAGCCTATGATAAATTAGATTGGGATTTCCTCTGTAAGATTCTCTCTATATTGGTTTCTGCAATAAGTGGATTAATCTTATTAAGGCTTGCCTGGATACGGCCTCGTATTTGGTTTTGATCAATAATTAGCCTGACCCTGAGTTTAAACCTGCTTGTGGTATTAGACAAGGCGACCCTCTTGCACCTGCTTGTGCTATTAGACAAGGCGACCCTCTTGCACCTGCTCTTTTTGTTATTGCTATGGAATTTTTAGCTAGAAAACTTCATTTAGAAACTTTTAGTAGTACCCCTGATGTAGGTATAAAACTTACTCGTAATAGTCAACCTATTCCTTTTCTTACCTTCGCTGATGATACTATCATTTTGGCTAATGCCACATTTGATAATATCATTTATATCCAAAATTTCCTTAACAAATTCTCCAAACAAAGTGGACTCTCTATCAATTTTCATAAAAGCTCTATGCAAGTCTCCAGTAATGTTCCTCTTCCTTTTGCTAAGGCATTAACATCTCACATGAACATAACCCTTACCTCTAAAATGGAAAAGTATTTGGGCATCCCGATTATTCAAGGTAGAGTTTGTAATGATCTCTTCGATGATGCTATTAATGCTTTGAAAAAACACAGATCTAAATGGAAAGTTGACACTCTCTCACAAGCTGTTAGGGCTCTCATCATCCAAACCAACCTCACTTCCCAAGTTAACTATTTAATGCAAAGTTTTATTCTCCCTAAGGGAGTATGCGATGAGATTGATGATATCAATAAACATTTCTTTTGGAATAAAAAAAATAGTTCTAGTCACTCTCTTCTCCATTGGGATCATATTTGTAAACCAAAATCCTTAGGTGGCTTGGGTATCCGAAAAGCCTTTGATTATTATAGGGCTTTTCAAATGAAACTTCTTTGGAAAATCCTTACTAAACCTGATAATGTGTGGGTTTCTATTCTTAAAGATAAATATTTCTCTAATTCTGATTTTTTAACTCTTGAACGTAAACCCAATCAACCATGGCAGTTTTCCCGTCTTCTTCTACTTCTCGACGACATTAAAAAAGGTTTATCTTGGCAGATTGGGGATGACAATACTACTAATTTTTGGGTAGACAATTGGATTCCAAACACTTCTATTTCTCATTTAAGAAATGATAGTCCTATTTCTCTTAAACTCTGTGAATTCATTTCAGCTAATAGAAAATGGGATATCGGAAAACTGCTTTCGGTCCTGCCACCGCTTGTGGTGGATCGTATAAATCAAATTTGCATTCCTGTTTCCTCTCGTGATGATCTTCTTACCTGGACATCAGCTATTGATGGTAAATTTTCGGTTAAATAAGCCTTTCATCTTATTAGGCCTATGGATTCGGCGACTTTGGAATTAAAAACTTTTTGGAAAACCAAACAACCTCCTACAATTCAAAATTTCTTCTGGAAAGCTTTCTCTGATTGTCTCCCCACTACTGAACGCTTTCGTCATTTTCATAAGGGTTTCCCTGTCTGTCGCCTCTGTAATAATGCCAATGAAGACAAGTCCCATTTCTTTTTAACTGCACAACTACCGTTGTTGTTTTTTATCATATCAACCAGATTGGTAAATATAGTTTAATTCTTGAGGACCTTGATAATTTTGAAAATTCCTTTTCTAATTACATTAATAACAACGTTAACCATGAGATAGGTTTCTTCGCCTGGTGGACCCTCTGGAACTCGCGGAATAATAAGATCTTCCGGGGAAATTCTCAGTGTAAAGAAATTCTCCCTATTGATATCGCCAAAACTGTTATTTTTCGTTATTTGGAATGGAAAAATGAGTCCTCTAGTTCTACTAGACCTCGATTCCCTGCGTCTCGGTCCAAAACCAATACTAAAACCCACTGGACTAAACCCCCGGTTAATTTTTTAAAATTAAATTGTGATGGCTCCTTGCGAGCTAATTCACAATCTTTTTGGGCTTTATTATTCGCAACCCTGCAGGTCGGCCCTCTTTTGTGGAGCAATTAGAGATTTCCTCCTTCATCTGTTATAATCACTGAAGTTGCCGCCATCCTTGAAGGTGTTAGAGCTGCTATTCGTCTCAATATTAAGAAGATTATTATTGAATATGATAATGCTACAATTATTAAGTGTCTATGTAAGGATATTAATCCTCCTTGGGAGATTTGGTCCATAATAATGGATATCAAATCGCTAGTTGTGTTTTTTTATTTTTATAGGTTTACTCATATCATATAATTCATATTAGAAGGCACTAGCCTAGTCCTCGCGCCATGCGCGGGTTTATATAACTCGATATACTTAATAAGTAGTACGTAGTATTATGTAAAATATAATTTTATATGAAAATAAGTTGATATCTTAAATAATATTGATATATAATTAAATTTTAAAATTTTAAATATAATAAACAACGAATATAATGAATTGTTATACCAAAAATCTTATTTGATCAAATTATCATAGGTCAATTTTTAATAAATTTAAATAAATTAATTTCAACATATATAAAACTATATAATTTAAAAAACTATCATAGCACAAAATATAATATTTTCTCTTATTTATTAAGAAATCAATCTTTTTGTTATATGTCATATCATAAAAATAAAATTATTAATTTGTAAAATAACATAATAGGATATGTCACAGTCTAAAATAATTAACACATAAAAATCTTTTTGTAATCTGAAAGATCTTAAGCAATCTTTTTGTGATATTTTTGAACATGAGTTTCCAAATATAATCATTTTTTTAAGAAAATTACAGTAAATAGTAAAAATTATGACCAATAAAATGTCGCCAAGTGGATGGCCTGAATGAAGAGTATGCCACGTGGCATAGCTAGAATTGGAGGAAGGTGATTTGCTTTAGTAATTATATAGAGATTGTAATAGAGCAGCTGACTTCCTCGCCTCTCGGAACTTTAATATCGAAGATCTCCGATCATCCGTCACCACTTGGAACAATACGTCGACCAGAGAAGAGGTTCTTTCACTTCAATCACATTTGATGTCGAACAACCAGAGATCTTCCTCCATGAAGGATTTCTTCAAGATCATCCGCGAAGATGATTTAGGCTTTATTAGTTTGTAGCTAGAAGCCTTTTGTTTGCTTGTTAAAAAAAAAATTAAAATTTTAAACAATGATCAAGACAAATTTGTAGTCCAATTTGGGCTTTAAAAAAGAATAAACCTTCAGAAAAAATGCAACCCAAACCCCTACTGAAGAACGCGCTTCACGCGCCCCAATCCCCATATCCTCAAACTATCTCAAACCCTAGATCTACAATCCCAAACCCCCATCCTTCAATCTACCTTCTCCCTTACTATCAGATCTCCTCTCTTCCATTCCTCCATCTGTAAACAGAATCAAGAGAAAGCCTCTCAATCTCGAGGCCGAAATTCCATATCTCGTTTCCAAACCAGTAAAACTAGAACCCCTCGATGCTCTATCCTTCGGATCCTTCTCAGATCCATCATCATCATCCTCGTATACAAGGAAAATCAAGTAAAGCCATGGCGAAAGCAAAGCCAAAGTCAATATTTCAAAATCAAAAGGAAGAGAGCTTTTATCTCTGACTGAGAACCCAGAAATCTCGAGGAAAGGCCTCAACGATGGTGGTCTAGCAGTATAACCTCAAATCATCTGCACCCTTGCGCTGGTAGCTTTATGAAGACAACAACGGTGTACAAGCAAAGGAATCCCAAGAATAGCAAATAGATCTGGAAACTTCACCACAAGTGATGTCGACGAAATCAAAAGAAGAGGAAGACGACAGCGAGACTGGGATGGGCGAACTGCATTCACAGGTTCCATAAAAGCCTCTCTGAGTTTTTCCCAAAGAATATGAAGATTCTTAGTCAAAGTGAAGATTATACCCAAAGCTCTTGCCAAACCGATGTGCTTGAAGCGCTGAGAAATAAAACAAGGTTAGTAGTTTACCCTAACCCTCTAAAATATATGGATTTATTCTTTACCCTAAGAATGCTAGAAAGGAACTTAAGCATCTATAAATACTGTAATAACCTAAGTGATAATCTCACAACTCTGCTCTCTGTCCTCACTGACTTTACCCCCTTGAGAAATTTGAGTTTGTTTGGAGTTCTGATTTGCTGCAATAACAAACTAAATAAAGATCCTAACAAAAGAATGGAGAGGAAGATGACCATTGTTGAGACTTTATGTTCTAGCCCCAAAACCAACCAGAGAGAACACCAAACCAACCAAATCTCCAACAATAATAACCTGGAACAGTCGAATAATAACACCAAAACAACCCTTGTGCTTAACACCAACAAAGCAAATGGTGATAGTTCATCCGGAAAGAACAAGTCCAAACAACCAAGGGTTAGGCCTTACTTCATGATGTACCACTGCTTATGCTACTCCTCTATCAAAAACGTAGGCAACAAATACTGTATGTTTGTCTGTGTGTCTACTAATTTGCACTATGATTACTGCTTTAACATTAAAAAGCCCAAAGCTTCTAACCCCTCTTGTACTAAAATTGGATCACATGAACAACAAGCTAGGCATGTACACCAAGATCCAAGGAACCAACAAATAAGTTTGCTCCCCTACATTACTACACCAAAACAAAAGTCCTTAAATTTAAGAAGATCCAAAAATTTTGGTTGTATTAACAGTCGAAGCAGGAATTTGAGAGGCCCTGAATCTCTCTTCTTGCCTACCAAAAATTCACAATGCATTGAAATTTTTAATGTTGCGATTCAGTATAGGGATCATAAGAATTTTAGCACCAACAGTTTTGACAAAAATCTGGAAAATCCTAGGGATAAAACAAATTGCACTAATTTTAAAGGAAGTCTAACTACCGATCTAATAAGTAAACAAAGGGGTTTATCTGGCTTCTACTGGATTCTTGATTGTACTGGGAGGAAGTGTGCTCCCATTTCTCAAGAATTTTTAGTAGCTTCGGATGAACACAACAATCGGATCACTAATTGTTTTTACAGAATGAATCGATTAACTAACAGTCTTTTGTTTTGTCCAGGTTTTTGTGAAAGTCCTTGGGCATACCAGACAACCTACTACTACCAAGAAAAAAAGGATATACAGATAAGTTCAATGATTAACATGTTGAAAATTGAGGCAAACTCTGTCGAGCTCTCGATATCTAGTGTTAATCTTAATACTCTTTATCCGTGGGATTGGTCAAGCTTGTACCAAATACTAAATTATAGTGTGATCTTATGTAATAGGGAAACCAAGAAGTGTGACAGAAGATCAACTAAAGCAGCCTATCTACCAAGAGGTGAATACACCAAAGATAAATCTCGAAAAAACAAAGGACCAATTAGGAGGTGGACTCGATCAGTCTGGTCGATCACGTTCGGACTTGATCTGGTGGCTACCAACAATAGCAAGGCTGGAGTGAAAAATCTTTTTGGATTGACCAATTGTAATCAAGTACATATATACTATTTATCATGTAATCAGCCTAGGACACGAATTAGAGTAGTAACTACTAACACCAACACTAACACCATACTAACAATCAAACAAGCAAACACTAATAGTATTCAAACAATAAAACAACAAACACTGCACATTATGAATTTGTTGACCAAGAGAACCAAGGTTACAAACAAAGTACCCCAACACCAAGCATCAACATCTACTGGAAGGAAGAATGTGAAGCCAGTATACCTGCTTATCAGAACAAGAGTGGAAAAAACAAAACGACTCACCAATTTGCAAAAAATTTGTAACTACTTTTGCCATAATCTAGAACTGTGCCAATTGACTCCTCTTTCCAGGATACATATAGAATCTAATAATTATCTAAATGGTCCTAGACCACTACAACAAAATTATATACTAAATAGGACCAATGATATCTCAACTCTCTACTATATCCATGATCGGGATTACTATAACCGCCAAATAAAAAGCAACCCTCTATCAACAATGCAACAATTACGAAATACATTTACTTCTGTCTTCAACGGTTTTGTGCTCGAAATTTATAGATGGGTAAAAAAGTCCAGTACCAATATGGCTGAACAAAAAACATATAAGGTATAAAATGAAGATCAACCTTTGGAATGTTAGAGGTATTAAAAGGAACAATGTATGGACCGACATTGACTCGTTCTGCAAAATTAACCATATTCAAATGATGGGACTTGTTGAAACCAAGTCCCCCAACTACCCAAATGAAAAAGAATGGAGAAAGACGGGTTTTGACAATATTGTTGTCTCACCTGCCAAAGGATATGCGGGAGGTATCATCGTCCTATGGAAAGAATATCAGCTAAGAAACGAAACAATTACCCCACACACAATTGATGAAAGATTTATAGCTTTCATTTACAAAAACTTAGAAAATAACACACAATTCTACATAATATTTGCCTATGCCCCCCTCATGAAAAAGACAGAAGAATTCTGGAAACAGATTGACTGTTTCATCACAGTAATTAACGAACCCTTCATTATCATTGGAGACCTTAATGACATTCTGGTTAGTGGTGATAAGGAGGGAGGAACAATTCCCAATAGTAATAAGCTTCAAAGATTAAATAAATTTGTACAGAAACATGACCTATTTGACCCTCCGACTATAGACAACAAATTCACTTGGAGAAAATCGAATACAATTAAAGAGAAACTAGATAGAGCACTGATTCACCAACAAATTGTAACATGGTACCCAAATTTAACTACAAAAAATCATGCTTTCACATCCTCAGATCACTGTCCAATATCACTAGACATAACAAACGAAACCACATATCAAGACCAATCATTCAAATTTGAAATGATGTGGACCAAGCGAAAAGATATGAAAGTTCTAGTTACACAAACTTGGAGGAATCAAATTCCAGGAACACCCCTATACCAACTTGCAAAGAAAACCCAACTACTCAAAACAAAAATCAAGGAATGGAATAAAACCAGATTTGGCAATATCTTTGAACAACTTAAAAAAAGTGGAAGACGAATTACTCATAATCCAGAATATTCTCCAATCATCTTGGCTTGAATGTAATGTTATCAAGCAAAATAACCTCATAAAAAAGAAACAAGGACTTCTCTCCTTCCAGAGAATCTATTGGAGACAAAGAGCAAAACTAAAACACATAAAAAACGTTGATTCAAATACCAAATACTTTCATAGGATTGCTACTAGGAGAAGAACTAGGAAAAACATAAAAGAAATAACGTCCAGTGAAGGTACACAAATTATTGGCTATGACAACATCAAAACATAAATCAAAAGAGATTTTGAAAAAAGGTTTACTAAACAACACATAGATATAAGGAAGATTGAACACGTTCTGGAAGACATAGAACCAGAAATTACAAATGAGGATAATAGAAAGTTAATGGCTAAATGTAACAAATAGCGAAATATATAAAGCACTAAATGAAATCAAAGATGATAAAACACCGGGACCAGATGGCATGCCAACTGGCTTCTACAAAAAATACTGGGATATCATTGGGCCTGATATCATCAAAGCCACAAAGAGTTTCTTCCATTCAGGAAGGCTATTTAAACAAATAAATCACACTTTTATCACCCTCATACCAAAAAATGACAACCCCCAATCTACCAACCATTATAGACCTATCAGCCTGTGCAATACAGTATATAAGATAATCTCAAAAATCCTCACTAATAGACTCAAAACAGTTATGGATAAAATTACACACCCCCTTCAAGGTGCATTTGTTCAAAATAGAAGCATCCAAGACAACGTCCTAATAGCACATGAGATATTCCACACATTTAAAAAGAAATAAGGCAACAATGGGTGGATAACCCTTAAATTAGATACGGAAAAAGCGTATGACCGGGTTGACTGGACGTTTCTTTTGCTAACATTAAAGAAATTTGGGTTCCGTGAAAAATTCATCAACTGGATCAAAGAATGCACACACACTGTATCCTTCTCTGTTCTGGTTAATCAAGGACCAACAGATCTATTCTATCCAACTAGAGGACTAAGGCAGGGTGACCCCCTTTCTCCCTTTCTATTCATAATCAGTGCATAAATCTTATCTAGGAGTCTTCAGAAAGCATCTGAAGCAAGACTAAACTCGATTGGGATCAAGATCTCAAGAGGGGGCACAAAAATCTCATTCCTGGCTTTTGCTGATGATATAATCATCTTTGCAGAAACCAAGACATCTACTTGTCAAAAAATCAAAATCATCACAGATGAATACTGTGAACTATCGGGTCAACAAGTTAACTATGATAAATCAACATTCCAAGTATCCAAAAACACAAGTAACAGTGCAATCCAACAAATAACCCAAATATTCCATATTAACCAATCAATGGCAATGGAGAAATATCTAGGTTGTCCGATCATTACTGGAAAGGTGGACCACAACACAATCTTCTCAATTATTGAAAAAACGTCTCAACAACTTAGAAAATGGAAAGCCGACACCCTATCTATGGAAGGAAGGAAAGTACCGATTAAAGCGAATCTATCAGCCCAACCAAACTATATGATGCAAAACTTCATGTTACCTCCCAAAACACATAAAAAACTGGATAAAATAAACCGAATATTCCTTTGGAACAAAGGAGATAATTATAAACCAATGATAAAATGGGATGATATCTATAAACCAGTTTATAATGGTGGACTAGGGATTCGAAAAAGCAAAGATATGAATTCTGTTCTGCAGATGAAACTCATCTAGAAAATATTAGCGGAACCAGATAACCTATGGGTCAAAATTATACGAGAAAAATACCTAAAACACATACACATCCTTGACTATGAGAAAAATCCAAAGAAAAGTGACTCTTGGCAATGGACCCAAATGTCGAAACTAATCGTAGAATTTAAACAAGGTCTCACTTGGAAAATAGGAGATGGGAGAACCATTAAATTCTGGAAAGATAAATGGTTCCCTGAACCACTAAAAGAACAAGTAATAACACATGCGCCAATAAACGAACAAGTTACGGTATCTTTCTTCCTTAATCAGGATAAATCTTGGGATGAAGATAAGCTTAAAGTATATTTCAGCAACATAACCATAGAAAAACTAAAATCATACCCAATCCCAACGAACTACATACAAGATAGGCTTTATTGGGAATCCAGTAAGAATGGATGGTTCTCAACCAAGAGTGCAATGAATATGATCTATGAGAATCGTAACCTCCCACCATCAAACTCCGAATGGATTTGGAAACTTGATCTGATACCAAAAATAAAGTCTTTCTTATGGAGAATTTCTAAGGATGGGTTACCAACCAAGGTTAAACTCCAGAATAGGTATATGCGTATAACAACAGAATGCTTATGATGTAACTCCCCAAGTGAAGACCTTAAACATTTCCTCTTTGAGTGTCCAAGAACCAAGCGAATTATAAGAAATTTTGATAGGAAAATTCATGCAATAAGTAATTCCTTAACACCAAGAATTCATACCACTATAGAACTTGATACGGGGCTGAGCCACATCGAACCTGATCTAGACGCCTAATCTCAACACAAACTCAGAAACAAAGGAAAACGAGTTATGTACTTGATGGTTTGAAGAGGGAAACAAGAAGAACACGATAGAGAAGGGAAGAACCTGGCCTAACAATGACTAAACCCTTAGCTTGAGGCTATGAACCGAATCAAATGAAGACGAAACCCTTACCATACAACCTTACATAATCTGCCATGGAAGGAGAAAACACAAGGAGGAGATCTATGAATCTTTAGGCCACCAATCCTTCAAGAATTGACATCCCCAAGACAACTAGACTATGAATCCAACAATCACACTCTTCTCTCTCAAAAGACTCTCTTTTGGGAAGAAGAAACTGTTTTTCTTGCATAAGCCAAATCTCATTTTACAAGTGCCAAAGGCAGCCTTTTATACCTCAAGGAGGAGCCGGCCTTTTGGCCTTAAAACACACCAAAACATGTCTTAAAAACACACTAAAAACACACGCCTAAAAGGTCTACTAAAATGTTATGAAAATGCAATGAAAAATGCAAATAAAACCATTACAACTTCAAGATCCTTCCTCAACAGATTGAGGGTCTTCTAAGTGGTCTCCAATGGTCATCAAGGTCCTCTCTCCAAGCTTAGGAAAACCATCAAGGCAATCGAGTTCTTTGGACAAGAGATAAGTGACTACCTTGTCCAAGTCTTGCTTGAGTTTCTTAGCTCTAGATCTTGTAAGAGGGCCATCAATTGAAGGAACTAGAGGAGGTGTAGGTGTCATGGGTGGTCCCTCATCATCCTCCCCTTCTTGTAAAGGATTCGACCACGAATCATGAGGCTCCTCGTCTTGTTCCTCAAATAGAGATAGATCGCCTACATTGAATGTAGCACTCACACCATAATCACCGGGGAGGTCTAGGACATATGCATTGTCACCCACCTTCCTTAGCACTTTGAAAGGTCCATCGGCTCTAGGAGAAAGTTTTGATGTGCGCTTGTGAGGGAACCTTTCCTTTCTAAAATGAAGCCAAACCATGTCTCTGGGCTTGAAGATCACACGCCGCCTTCCTTTGTTGTTCCTTGCAGCCACAACCTTCCCCACTTGCTCCAGCTTGATCCTTGTCCTATCACGAAGCTCCTTGATAAATTCAACCTGTTTTCCTGCATTGAACTCTACTTGCTCCTTCATAGGCAATGGTATAAGATCTAGAGGGGTCAAAGGATTCATGCCATATACACATTGGAAAGGACTCATGGATGTAGATGAATGCACAACCCTATTGTATGCAAATTCTACATGTGGATGGACTTCTTCCCAAGATTTCAAGTTCCTTTTAATGACAGCCCTAAGCAATGTGCCCAAAGTTCTATTTGTCACCTCGGTTTGGCCATCGGTTTGAGGATGACTAGAAGTAGAGAACAAGAGTTTCGTTCCTAGTCTTCCCCAAAGAGATCTCCAAAAATTACTCAAGAACTTGGTGTCTCTATCACTCACAATGGACCGAGGTACTCCATGTAGCCTCACTACTTCTCGAAAGAAGAGAGTAGACACATTAGAAGCATCGTCGGTCTTGTGACATGCAATGAAGTGTGCCATCTTTGAGAATCTGTTCACAACCACAAAGATTGAATCCCTACCCTTTTTAGTCCTTGGTAGTCCTACAATGAAGTCCATGCTAATGTCTAACCAAGGAGAAGAAGGTATAGGAAGTGGTGTGTACAGCCCATGAGGCTTCACTCTTGATTTGGCTTTGAGACACTCTAAGCACTTCTTTAGCATATTCTCCACATCTTTTAACATATGAGGCCAGTAGAAATGAGATTGGAGCATAGCATAGGTCTTGTCCCTCCCAAAATGCCCCATTAGACCTCCCTTGTGGGCTTCCTCCACAAGTAAAAGTCTTAGAGAGCACTTAGGAATACAAACCTTATCAGCCCTAAATAAGAACCCTTCATACAAGTAAAACTTGTCCAAAGAGCCCTTAGTCATGCAATGGCTATAGGTGTCACCAAAGTCAGTATCATGCTCATATAGTTCCTTAATGTATGTGAATCCTAACACCTTAGAGTCAAGTTGAGTGATTAAGACATGCCTCCTAGATAATGCATCAGCTACTACATTGTCCTTGCCCTTTTTATACTTGATAACATAAGGAAAGGTTTCAATGAACTCCATCCATGTACCATGACGCCTATCTAACTTATCTTGACTCCTAAAATGCTTCAAGGATTGATGATCAGTATGCAAAATGAACTCACTAGGCCATAGATAATGTTGTCATGTCTTGAGTGCCCTAAACAAGGCATAGAGTTCTCTATCATAGGTAGAATAGTTAAGACACGCACCTTTGAGCTTTTCACTAAAGTAAGCTATAGGTATGCCCTCTTGCATTAGCACAGCTCCAATGCCTATGCCTGAGGCATCACATTCGACCTCAAATGGCTTGGTGAAATTAGGAAGCACTAGCAAAGGTGCCATGGTCAATCTAGATTTGAGTTCGTTGAAGGCAGCTTCTTGGCTCTTTCCCCACACAAATGGAGTGTTCTTCTTTGTGAGCTCGGTTAATGGGGAAGCTATGGTGCTGAAATCCTTCACAAACCTCCTATAGAAACTTGCCAATCCTTGGAAGCTATGAACTTGTCCAACACTTGAAGGAGTCGGCCACTCTTGTATAGCCTTTACCTTCTCTTGCTCCACTTCTAATCCTTTAGAGCTCACCACAAAACCTAGAAAATTGACTTGATTAGTGCAGAAATCACACTTCTTTAAATTAGCATATAAACACTCAAGTCTAAGAATGGATAACACTTCCCTTAGGTGCAGTTCGTGCTCTTGTAGTGACTTGTTATAGATGAGGATGTCATCGAAGTAGACCACCACAAATATCCCTAGGAAACTTCTTAGCACATGGTTCATCAACCTCATGAATGTAGAAGGAGCATTGGTTAGGCCAAATGGCATCACGAGCCATTCAAATAGCCCAAACTTGGTTTTGAACGTCGTTTTCCATTCATCACCTTCTTGCATTCTAATATGATGGTAGCCACTTCTTAGGTCAATCTTAGAGAACAAGGTGGCGCCATAGAGCTACGTCAAGCATGTCATCTAGCCTTGGAATTGGATGCCTATACTTGACGGTGATGTTGTTTATAGCACGACAATCCACACACATGCGCCACGTCCCGTCTTTCTTAGGCACTAACAACACCGGGACTGCACAAGGTGACTTACTCCTACGCACATACCCTTTGTCTAGCAACTCTTGCACTTGCTTCTCTATTTCATTGCTCTCTTGAGGGTTCATCCTATAGGCTGGCCTATTAGGTAGAGAATGCCCCGGCATGAAGTCAATTTGGTGCTCTATCCCTCTAAATGGAGGTAGGCCAGGGGGTATCTCATCCGGGAACATGTCTTGGAACTCTTCAAGAAGCTTTTGGATGGGCTGGGGTAGGGTATAAGGATACATATCAACCTCATTAGTCAAAGTAGAGTTAAGGACTCAGAGATACCTTGCCATGGTTGTCTCTTCATCCTCTCGTACATTGACCTTCACCATTGCCATTTGCATGGCGTTGTATGTTTCCTCGGCAGTCATGACCCTTGTCTTAAGTTCTCAAGCCTTTGACGAAGATCCCTCGTATGATGATAAGGTATGAACCTAGTCCTCATCAAAGCTTTCATGTGTTCCCATGTGGTCACAGGCTGATCAAGGTTCCTTCTTCTCTCCTTAACAAGGTTGTCCCACCACACCATGGCATAGCCTTGGAACTCTAGGGCAGCCAGCTGGACCTTCCTTTGCTCGGGAAAGTTGTGACACGTCCAGATTTTCTCTATCTTTGTCTCCCAATCCATATACAAATCTGGATCACACCTTCCTTCGAATGTAGGAATCTTGACCTTCACTCTTCCCAAACCATCTTGCTTTTGGTCTCTCCCTCTCCTTGGTGGATAGTCCCTTCGTGGTGCTCCTCTCCAGCCTTCGTACTCATCTCCTCTTCATTGTCATCCTGAAATTCATTAACAAATGCATTCCTTCTATTGTTAGGAGAGTTAGGGATTGAGTAGTTCTCCCTTGGAGCTTGTGGTGGAGGTTGGAGGTTGATTTCTGGCCGTAAGGGATGGTTTAGGCCGTGTATGGTTGGGGAGGGATTGGTATGAACCGGGGAGTTGTTGGCTTGTCTATTCATGGCAGCTTGGTAGGTGGTGTGTTGATCAGCTAGTGGTGGTCTAGGAGGGTGGTTAGAGTGATCTCCGACCTCTTGGTGGGTGCCTAATGGTATAGGTTGAGGTGGTGTTGGCCTAGCTTCAATGTCAGCTAGTCGAGTGGACATGCTAGCTATGGAATCCGACATAGTCCTCAACAAGCCGAGTACATCGGGATGGATAGGCTCACTACTACTCCGGGACCTCGATCTTCTTCTTGGGGAATTAGACATGATCAAAACAAATCAAACAAGCAAACAAATCAGATTAGAGATAATAATTTCTCACAAGTGTTTCCCAACCAATATGTTTGTCACACAACTCTCTTGTTGTTGGAAACTCGTCTACTAGATGTTTGCCTTGTAAAGATCAATAATTAGAAGGATAGATTGCTTTCAAACTTCTTTTGACTCCTAAGGCCAGATTGTGACTCAAAGTAGGAAGAAATCACTCACACTCACACTCGTATTGCTAGATTGTAAAGCAATAGATTAGAATGGCAATTTTAGACTCAAGAAGGATGATTACCTTTAGTTTGCCTCAGATTGGATCAATGGAAGTAGTCAGCTCTTGATTAGCCCGTTTAAGGATGGATTGAAGGCTTGAGTTAGGTGTTGGCTGGCTAAGGCAATTGGGTAGGGCTAGGAGGCTCGTGGCAATCCTCCTTTCTCCTTTCTTCTTCTTGATCCTTGATTGATGATTCTGAACTTGATTGATGATTTTATGAAGTATGAACTTGAGTTGCAGCCTGAGTGTGTTGTTTTGTTTTTTTGGACGATCTGTTTCGAGTCCTTTTCTTTTCTTTTCTTTTCTTTTTGATTTTTGGATATATTTTGTAATGTTGATGTGGCAAACGAATTTAAGGGGAAAAATGAAAGAAAATTCAAATAAATAAGGCTGTTGGAGGGGAGGAAACTGATTTGAATTGGTCAACCATATTTTTAGGGAGGGGTGGTTGAGTTTGTTGTAGTGGCTCTTTTTAATTGCTGGAGTGGGGGAGGCAGTTACCAATTTCGAAAATAACCTCCTTCAACTGCTCCCTTGCTCAATGGAACCACCGAACCCATGGATGTGTTTGGCTAGGATTTTTTATGGGCTAATCAATGGCGTTACTGGCCTCCAAGGACACAATCCAAGCCAAATCTGTCGGGTCTCAATTCCTGCACACAAACTCACAATTTTGAGAACTTACTTGACACAATTTCAACAATTTCAAAAACTTATCCAAGACCAACACAAGCTTAGACACTTATGGTGGTCGGAATTGACTCTTGGTGGTGGAGTAAGGCGTCGACCAGCTCTGATTCCACTTGATACGGGGCTGAGCCACGTCGAACCTGATCTAGACGCCTAATCTCAACACAAACTCAGAAACAAAGGAAAACGAGTTATGTACTTGATGGTTTGAAGAGGGAAACAAGAAGAACAAGATAGAGAAGTGAAGAACCTGGCCTAATAATGACTAAACCCTTAGCTTGAGGCTATGAACCGAATCAAATGAAGACAAAACCCTTACCATACAACCTTACATAATCTGCCATGGAAGGAGAAAACACAAGGAGGAGATCTATGAAGCTTTAGGCCACCAATCCTTCAAGAATTGACATCTCCAAGACAACTAGACTATGAATCCAACAATCACACTCTTCTCTCTCAAAAGACTCTCTTTTGGGAAGAAGAAACTGTTTTTCTTGCTTAAGCCAAATCTCATTTTACAAGTGCCAAAGGCAACCTTTTATACCTCAAGGAGGAGCCGACCTTTTGGTCTTAAAACACACCAAAACATGTCTTAAAAACACACTAAAAACACACGCCTAAAAGGTCTACTAAAATGTTATGAAAATGCAATGAAAAATGCAAATAAAACCATTACAACTTCAAGATCCTTCCTCAACTGATTGAGGGTCTTCTAAGTGGTCTCCAATGGTCATCAAGGTCCTCTCTCCAAGCTTAGGAAAACCATCATGGCAATCGAGTTCTTTGGACAAGAGATAAGTGACTACCTTGTCCAAGTCTTGCTTGAGTTTCTTAGCTCTAGATCTTGTAAGAGGGTCATCAATTGAAGGAACTAGGGGAGGTGTAGGTGTCATGGGTGGTCCCTCATGAGAACTACTTAATGAAATAAAAAGCAAGGCCACGAATAGAGAAATTGAAGATCTGACTACCATCTGGTGGACTCTATGGTTCTACAGAAATAAACAAATATTTGACATAGTGGAACACAATCAACTACCTAACATTCACCACTTCATTAAGAACCAAATAAAAGACTGGAAACTAGCAAAAATGGAAGAAAAAATGGATATTGACATTGACCAATCTATTCCAAAACAAACTAGAAGGAAAGAGAAGATCAATAAGATGGATCAAACCAAAACAAAATTTCCACAAAATCAATGTTGATGTTGTCTGCCCATCCCCTGGACCAACATCTTATGGTTTTATTACCCGAAATGAACAAGAGAATCCAATTAAAATGGCAGGCCACGTTCCACCAATCATGGTTGAGGCCCTCGCTATGGGTTATGGCATTAAGGAGACGATTCGGCTGAGTCTCAAGCATGTTGAGATCGAAGGCGATTCGGCTGAGTCTCACGCATGTTGAGATAGAAGGCGATAATCTTCGCCTTCTTAATGCCATAAACGGCGTTTGGGATTGCCCATGAGAAATAGACTTGATCATGACTGATATTTTAATGGATCTCCGATCCTTTGCGGAAAATCGAGTATCCCGTATTTTCCGGGAGACAAATGGTACAACTGGCCTTATAGCTAAAATGTACCATTTAATACTCCATCCTGATTTTGCAGCCTTTCCAGATTTTTCTGATCTCATCCTTCGGGATGCCCTAAGACAGTGTCATTCTCGCTAAATGTACCCCTAACGCTTTCCTCATAAAAAAAAATTGGGCTTTAAAAAAAATCCAATTTGGGGATTTTATGATATTTTCTTTTAATATTTAAAATCCGAGTCGTAGCCCACTTTCTTCTCACAGCTTAACCCTCTCCCTTCTCAGACAGACCCCTTTGACGACGCGCCGCCTCCTTTGACGACGCCAGACGCCCAAGCGGCGACACTCTCACGCATTCTCACTTTATTCATCCATGTATCTGAGTATCTCATCCGGCTTCTACGGTTCGTTCCTTCTTCTCTCACCTTCTTCTCCCCTCTGCTTCTTCTTCGATTCAGATTATAGGGTTTTCATCTTCATTTCGCCTTCTCTGATGTAGGACTCGATTCATGGATTTTTTAATTTATAGAGTTTAATTGATTGACAATTCGATTTAGGGCTCGATTGTAAGGGCTCAGTCGTACTTCCAATTAGGGTAAAACTGTATTTCAATAAATGCTAATTGTAATTGTCCCCCTGTTGGATATGTGATGGCTTCACATGCTCGACGTTCAATTGATTTGGTATTGTCACTTGCAACATTATCTTCTTGCTTTTATGATTCAGGACCTCAGGTTACTTGCTATTGACATTTAATTTTGTTTTCTCATATAGACAGTATAAACACCAGTTTATTTTCCTCCCTGGTAGTGCCCTATGTTTATTGACTTAACACTGATGGGAATTTCTGCCTTTTAACCATTTACTTCTGAGCTAGATTTATGGATTGCCCAATAAATACTAATGCTACTGTATTTTTTATTTATTGGGATGTTGAAAGTTTGTCAGTGAAACTTTTGGTTCTGTTTGAGTTATTTTGTATCTGAATGTTACAGAGTATGATAATGGTGTTTTCATTTCAATGGCGTGAAGAGAACCTATAGAAATAATTCAAAGCTGCTACTTCTCCCTTAATCTATGGCCGGACAACTCATTCTGGCAGATCAAGCTCTTGTGCTAGCAGATCAAGCTCTTGTGTTGGCAGATCCTTCTTTAGCTATAGGACAAGAGTTTCGGGATGTGGAAACTTGCCGAAGAGCTCTAAAAGATATTGCTATAGCTCTACACTTTGAGCTACGAATTGTAAAATCTGACCGGAGCCGATTCATAGCCAAATGCTCCAAAGAAGGCTGTCCATGGCGTGTTCATGCAGCAAAAGTCCCGGGAGTTTCAACATTTACAGTTAGAACCCTCCACGGAGAACATACTTGTGAGGGAGTAGTTGATCTCCATCATCAGCAAGCATCAGTGGGTTGGGTAGCAAGATCTGTGGAGGCACGAATCAGGGAAAATCCCCAGTACAAGCCCAAGGAAATTTTGCAGGATATACGTGATCAACACGGAGTTGCTGTATCTTACATGCAAGCATGGCGTGGAAAAGAACGTAGCATGGCTGCACTTCATGGAACTTATGAGGAAGGATACCGTGTCCTTCCTGCTTACTGTGAGCAGATTCGAAAAACCAACCCGGGAAGTATTGCTTCGGTTTTTGTCACTGGGCAAGAAAATTGCTTCCAGCGTCTCTTTGTTTCATTTCGGGCGTCAATATATGGCTTCATAAATGCCTGTAGGCCCCTCTTGGAGCTTGACAGGGCAGATCTGAAAGGGAAGTATTTGGGAACTCTGCTGTGTGCTTCAGCCATTGATGCAGATAATGCACTGTTTCCTTTAGCAATTGCGATTGTAGATGTGGAAAGTGATGAGAATTGGATGTGGTTCATCTCAGAATTGAGGAAGCTTCTTGGAGTCAACACTGATAACATGCCTAGACTTACAATCCTGTCTGAAAGACAAAGGGGAGTTGTCGAAGCCGTCGAAACTCACTTCCCCAATGCTTCCCATGGATTCTGTCTCCGTTTCGTCAGTGAGAATTTCCGTGACACATTCAAAAACTCAAAATTAATCAACATCTTCTGGAACGCTGTCTACGCACTAACACCTTCAGAATTTGAAAACCAGGTTTCTCAAATGGTGGAGTTATCTCCAGACGTAGTGCAGTGGTTCCAACAATTCCCTCCTCAACTCTGGGCCGTTGCATACTTTGATGGAGTAAGGTATGGTCACTTCACTCTCAGCATTACTGAGCTTTTGTACAACTGGACAATCGAATGCCACGAGTTACCCGTTGTACAAATGATGGAGCATATTCGTTGCCAGTTAACTGCATGGTTTGAGGAACGGCGAAACATAGGCGTGAGGTGGAACTCAATTCTGGTTCCGTCTGCAGAGAAGAAAATATCAGAAGCAATCTCAGATGCACATTGCTATCAAGTTTTACGTGCAAATGAAGTTGAATTTGAGATTGTCTCAACAGAAAGAACTAATATTGTTGATATTAGGACGCGGGTGTGCTCATGTCGGCGCTGGCAGCTATATGGCATACCCTGTGCACACGCAGCAGCGGCTTTAATCTCGTGTGGACAAAATACCCATTGTTTTGCAGAGCATTGTTTTACAGTTGAAAGCTACAGAGAGACATATTCACATGTGATAAACCCGGTTCCAGATAAGAGTATGTGGAATGAGCCTGGAGTGGATGAAGCAGAGGGGAGTGGAGGAGGATTGAATGCTGATATTGTGATAAGGCCTCCAAAAACGCGTCGTCCACCTGGTAGGCCGAAGAAGAAAGTTCCAAGAGTAGAAAGCTTGAAGCGTCCAAAGAGGGTGGTACAATGTGGTAGATGTCATATGTTGGGTCATTCCCAGAAGAAATGCACATTGCAGATTTAGTTGAAGAGTCTTAAATCCTTTTTTTTTTGGGTGTTTGCCTGCCTTGTATACATGGAACTTAATTGTGTAACACTCCGCTTTGGTTTATGTATAGAGAAATATTATTAGCATTACTTCTTGAGCTTCATCTGAAAGGATGAGTACACAGTAGGGTCTGAAAAGGGCTTTGATGACAAAGCAATGAACTAGTTGTGTCAAACGGCATGAATAAAATTTCTCTGTTTTTTATTGGTGGGAAAGAGCCGGCATGAATAAAATTTCTTTGGTAGTTATTTTGACTCAATATTACACTAACATTTTTTATTTTTTTTTATAGGATGGCAACGGGGGGTTTGGGGCGGGGAGTATGTTAGATAGGAGAGTTGGAAATCTCACAAACTCACAGAATAGCTTAAGAATAGAATACTATCTTCAAAATGGAGCACAAGGCAGATGCTTTCTTTCTTTGATAAAAACCCTAGCAAGGGGATTACAAAGATATTTATACTACTCAGACTGATAGTATTGATCATGCTCCACTACCTGACATCCACTAACAACCTGACACAGAATCTTTTCTTAACAGAAATACCAAACTACCCTTATAAATATTTTCCCCTTACATCTTAGCTGGTTTCTTACTTTTGTTTCTACGATTATAAACAATATAACCCCCTACGTTAACAGAGTACTATTATCCCCTCCCTATCCTCGTTTATGGTTTAAATTTTTCTTCGTCTTTATTTCCGCCCCATCCCCGTTAATTTTTCACATTTAAATTTTAATGTTGATTCTCCATCTCCGCTCAATATTTGCATGTGTAATTTTATAGTAGAATGGAGGTGAGGAAAACGAACGACTTCGAAATCAAAAGTTTAACATTCGATATATTTCAATTATGTATATCAAATATCAAATAATTGAATAACTATACATTTCAATTTTCCCCTTGCATCTTAGTTGTTTCCTTTTCTACGATTATAAACAATATAACCCCATACCTTAACAACTCTTCCCTCTTCAAAACAAACCTTGTCCACAAGGTTGGAGTTAGGGAATTGCTTCTTGAAGTCTACACAACTCATCCAGATAGCCTCTTCCTTGCTTTTCTTGTCCCACATCACTAAAACCTTGTGGCATGATCCTCCAGGGCCTATTTCTTTCTTGACTTCGAGGATCTCACTTGGGACATATTCTCCCTCCTCCATGATTAGATCAACATGGAGTTTGACTAGTGTTTTGTGTTCCCCATCACCTTCTTTACCAACGACACATGGAATACTGGGTGTATTTTGGACTCAGCTGGCAGCCTCAACTCATAGGTAACAACTTCAATCCTCTTGATTATCTGAAATGAGAAGTATCGAAGAGCAAGTTTCTGGTTCAGCCTATTAAGCAGCGAAGTCTGTCTATGTGGCCTCAGCTTTAGGAATACTAGGTCTCCATCTTTGAATTCTAAGTCCCTCCTCTTCTTGTTAGCAGAAGTAATCATTCTCTTATGAGCTCTTTCATAATTGTACCTTAGCTGCCTCAAAATTTCATCTCTGTTCCAGAATTCTTCCGCCGCAACTGCTAGAACAATTCACCTGGAAGGTATTGCTTAAGCACAGGTGGAGCTCTTCCATAGACACCCTCAAAAGGGGTCTTCCCAGGTGCACTTTGAAAGTTAGTGTTGTACCAAAACTCTGCCGAAGACACCCACTTTGCCCATTCCTTGGGTTGCTCAGAGGCTTAGCACCTCAAATAGGTCTCCAAACACTTGTTTAGGACTTCATCCTGCCCATCTGTCTCAGGGTGGTAGACACTACTCATTCTGAGTTTTGTCCCATTCTTCTCAAATAACTCCCTCCAGAAACTGCTTAGAAAGATAGGGTCTTTGTCACTGACAATGGATTTGGGAACTCCATGCAGTCTTATTATTTCTCTTCCAAACAACTCATCTATTGTCTTGGCAGTGTAAGGATGTTTCAACAACAAAAAGTGGGGATACTTAGTGAGCATGTCCACCACTACCATAATGCAGTCCATGTCTATGGACCTTAGTAATCCACCAATGAAATCTATAGATACATCTTCCCAAAATTGTTGAGGAATTGGGAGGGGTTTTAACAAGCCATCTGGTGTAAGAGTCTCATACTTGCTTCTCTGACAGGTTAGACATTCAGCTACATAAGTTTGTGCTTGTTTGAACATACCTGGCCAATGCACATTTGAAGCCAACCTTTTATAGGTTCTCAATGCACCTGAGTGGCCCCCAGCTGGTGCTAAATGGAATTCTTCCATTAGGTTCTGAACCCATGAAGAAGAAGCAAGGACACAAATTCTCCCGTTATTTAAAAGTCTACCACTCACCATTTTATAGGGCTGTTTCAATGTCTCACCCTTCTCCAGCCTCTCCTTAATCAGTTTCAAGTGTGGATCCACCTCTATGTCTTTCTAAATCTCCTCCCAGCATGCTAATTAAGGAACTTAGATGGCATTCAGGTCACCTTCATCATCCCTTCTAGACAAGGAATTAACAACCCTATTTGTTGACCCTGATTTTTTCTTGATCTCTACATCATAATCAATTAGCTTGGCTACCCATTTTTGTTGAGCTGGAGAGGTTATGGGTTGGGTAAGTAAATGTTTCAGGCTCCTATGATCAGTCCTTACAAGGAACTTACTCCCCAACAGGTAGGGCCTCCAGTACTGAATTGCAATGACTAGTGCCATTAGTCTTTTTCATAAGTTGACCTGGAAAGGACTTGTCCAGCTAAACCTTTGCTAAAATAGGCTATAGGCCTTCCTTCATGCATCAATACAACCCCTACACCATCCCCCGAGGCATCACATTCTATGACAAACTTTTTGTTGAAGTCAAGAAGAGCCAACACTGGAGCTTTAACCATAGCTTGTTTCAAATTTTCAAATGCTATTTGAGCCTCCCTGTGCCACTTAAATCTGTTTCTCTCCTTCTTGAGCAGCTCAGTCAATTGTCGTCATAATCTTTTATAATTTTTCTATAATATCCGGTCAGCCCCAAGAACCCTCTTACAACTTTGGTTGAACTAAGCTCTTCCCAAAGGCACGCTTCTTCTTGTTGGCCACAAAGAAATGATCATGTAAGATCTGTAACACTATTTTTAACTACCTCCCATGCTCTTACTAATCTTGGTTGTACACCAATATATCATCAAAGAATACTAATACAAAACTCCTCAAATACGGCCTGAATAAGTCATTCATGGTGGCTTGGAATGTAGCTGGAGAATTAGTTAGCCCAAAGGGCATGACTAAGAATTCATAGTGCCCAGTGTGTGTTCTAAATGAAGTCTTGTGGACATCTGCAGCTGCTACTCTAATTTGGTGATAGCATGCGGTCAATCTTGGTGAATACCATGGCCTTGCCTAGCTCATCAAGCATTTCCTGGATTACTGGGATGGATATTTGTCAGGTGTGGTTGCCTTATTTAGCTCCATGTAATCCACACAAAACCTCCATGAAACATCCTTTTTCTTCACCAAAAGCATTGGGCTAGAGAAGGGACTTTGGCCTGGTTGGATCACCCTAACCTTCATCATTTCAAATACCATTTTCTCGATCTCATCCTTTTGGTGGAATCCGTATCTGTATGGCTTCACATTGATGGCACTAACCCCGTCTCTGAGAGGTATCTTGTGATCCATATTTCTCTTTGGTGGCAATCCTTGAACTTCATCAAACACGGATGGGAACTCAGATAGCAACTTCTCAATTTCCTCATGTTTACCTTCTTCAATCTCAGATTTTCTTCATGGCTAACAACCAAGTGAATCCCAAAATGACATTTATCCCTCCAAGGTCAAATGGATAGCAGTCCACATCCATATCACAAGAGTGTAAGGCTAAAGCCCTACACATGCCACTAGTCTCCACCCTACTTCCATTACCCAATCGAACCCCAAATAGGTTGGTCTTTTCTAGTGGAAACTCCTCTATTTCCACAATTCTGGAATTGACAAAGCAGTGGCTTGCTCCACTGTCAACAAGAGCCACAATAAACCTCTTCCCTAGCTTAGCTCTTATCTGTAGGGATCTCTTCGCAATCAACAAGAGCCACAAGTAACCTAACATCTACTCGTTCCCAAGGCCATGGGTATGGGAGGGCTTTACAAGTATCTTATTATTCTATCTGGCTTACAGGCTTGTCTAGAATCTTGTCTTACTCAAGAGTTGTCCTACTTTAATTTGTCATTGTTGTAGGAAAAATCAGAGGCATATATTAAGGTCGTCTGGAACAAATGGTGTGATGAAGACGATGAGTCATGTAAGTGTATTTTGTTGCTTCCTTTTCCTCACAAGACTCAATGGAGAAGTTTTTCTTTTTTCATTTTTATATGACCTTACAAAGTAGAGGTTTGAAAAGCTATATAGCACGGAAACGTCAGATTTGACAAAGTTTCTGTTTCGGAAACGCGGAAGCGCGGAGGAAACGCCTGCAAACGTCCGGAAACGGTCAAGAAACTCCTCGAAAGCGGCGGCAAACGGATGAAAACTCTCCGGAAGCGCCCTGCGTTTAATGTTTTAAACTAGGGGAAAAGAATTTTTTAAATTATCTAATTTATCTTAATAGGAATTTAATTACACCTAGTTTTCTCCTATTCCCGATTCATTCTTCTCATCTTCCTACCGTGTTGTTCCATTAATTGAGATAAAATTGAAGGGTTTCAAACTTTCAATTTGTATCTTCTCTTCTTCCGACCTCCATTGTTGTCCTCTTATTGCATTTCTTCTTGCTGCTTCATTGCTGAAGATAACACTGGTAAGTCGGTAACTTAGTAATTATACTATATACACTTGTTTAGTCAATGTATTAGTATTTTCAAGAGCTTTAAAATAATATATGATTAAAAAAATATGTTTCCTCACCGCTATTTTTTAGAATCGTCGTTTTCTTATGTCCCGACGTTTGCGTTTCCCGTTTCCGTTGTGTGCTACATAGTTGGAAAGGAAACGGAACTATTTGTGTCCAATACACCTTCCTCCATTTTACTGTAATCTTATACATCACCTCTATTAAACTTTTAGTCAATACCCTAACCCCACCCCATACCTCATGTCGCTCTATATCACACTCTGCAAATCCTTCCCCATTGCCCTCACGGTCTCTCACCGATTTCTACCACCACCACCCAGACGACCCCAACCTCCACAACCACTCCTGCAACATATACACCGCCACCTTTAAGCTCCGATCCAACTTCACCTTTCCGACCTCCAAGGTTGTCGTCGAGTTCCACCTATGACATCCGCATCGGAGTCCGACGAGCTCCTTCAGCAGCGGTTTTCTATTTCTCATTATACAATGATAATTGAGACTTATTAAATGTCTAATAAAACCATAATTATGTGCTTAATTGGTTAGTATTTCCATCATTTTAATCTTTTTTTTTCTTCGCTCTTGACCTTCAATCCGTATGACGATGAAGAGCAATCCGAGCAACGTAAACGACTATGTGATTTTGATACATATATAAGAGATATTCAATTCATTTTATTATAATTTACTAAAAAATACATATATGAAAAAATATATTAAGTATATGAATATAGACAAAAATAAAAAGTGTTTGGCTCGCGCAAAGCGCGGGTAATGAACTAGAAAGTTGTCATTCGTCATTCACTACTATAAAAATGGGCAAATATAGCGCTGGAAATAACCCGGGCGTGTACTACACGGGTTATAAAGTCGTAGGAAAAAAAGATTTCAAACATATACTCCGGAGGTTATTGAGTCCGGGTTATTTGTAACAAAAAAGATGATTTAATACTTCATTGTTCGCCATATCCGGGTTATATGAGTTATTCAAATAGAACCTTGAATCCATGTCCGGATTATTAGATGGTTAAAAAAGCAAATAGAAAACATCAGCCGCATATTTGCTGTTTAGATAGAAATTTCTAGGGTTACTTCCTTTCTTCCTCTCTCGATAGATCGATCCAACAAAATTCCCGGTGGCCGCCTTCCACATGTTCTTCTCCCTCCTCGACAACTTTATCGACGACGCCTCCTGCTCCACCAAGGTTACTACCTCGGCCTCCCCCCAATCACCGCCATCGAGCCCATCATGTTGCTTCATCGGGGAGAAAATCGCTCTCCTTCTCCCTGGAACCCTAGATGATCGAAACGGCGTTGCTGCTTCCCTAGTATCCCTCGCCTGCGGTAACGACCGCTACGGCCTGTCCTGTCCTCTGATTAGTTCCCGCGAAGAGTCGAAGAACATCCATATCTACCTCCAATCCCCGGCGCAGACACAAACATTCCTAGCCGTGCCGCCGCCGCCGAAGTTGCGTCACCGGCTGACCGCCACAAACAACCCTAGTAGTGTGGCTCCCTTCGCTTAAAGTCGGGAATGTCTGTTAAGCAGCCGCCTATCAGCACACTCATGGCGTCGGAGATTGAAGCTGTTGAGGAGAGGCTCAAGTCGTTTCTCATCCAATTGCTAGCCGAGAATGGAATTCTCGATCGTCTCGTTTACAAAAACAAAAACCAGCACCGCCGCTCTTCCTATTTCCAGTACTTGCACAAGGTTCTATTCTAATTTCCCCCTTTTTCTTATGCCATACAGACTTCTATTTTTATTCACTGCTCTAGGATTTTATATGCTTAGGTTAAACGAGATTTTAAGCTTTTGCAATCGGCTCACTTGGAGGATCTCTTCGAATCATGCTTCACCGTTGTCACTCATACAAAACCTAAACAGAAGGTCCATCTTCTTGAAAGGTGAATCATTGTTCAGAAGGTGTATCTCTTAAAAGATTTTTAATAATGCTGTCCGTTTTCATCACAGTTTGAAGTGGAACCACCATACTGGAAAATACAATTTTATGGAACGTCTACTAGGATCTGCACGCTTGTTATCACAGGTAAGAAACTAAAGTTGTTTTGTATGATCTATGGATTTTTCTTCTTATAATCTCTGATTTTGAAGTTTTGACACTTTTTCTGTACTTTGGTTTTTGGTTCCAGATGGTTGAACCCATACTCAAGGCAGCAATGTATCCTGTATTCTTTTCTTGATTAAGCTGCTAATCAACTTGATATTCATGCCTATGCTTATGTTGGAATTGCATTGCTAAACAAATTCGTCAATAACAATATAACAGTACTTGTGTCATTTTTTGTTGTTGGTTTGCCTTAATTTTCTCAGAGAGATATCTAAATTGCTTGCTCGTTCTTTCTTCATGGGGCTTTCACTTACTATTCTGGCGCTGCTTGGTAGGATCAGGCTTTTGGTTCAGCAAGTATGTACATTCTTATATTGTTGTCTTTCAGAATGCATTTTTGGTGATTTAAATGCTACTCCCTCCGTCCCTTTTTGTTTGTCCAAAAGTATGATTTTCGCGGGAATTAAGAAATTGTAGGAATATAATAATTATAGGAGAGAGAAAAGTATAAAGTGAATGGTTAGAGGAGAGATAGAGAGAAAAAGTAGATAAGATTGGAATTTGGGAGAGAGAAAAAGTGAAAAGGTGGTAATTATAGGTTGATAGTAGGGATAAAATGGGTAGAATAAAATAACATAAATGGAATAATGGACAAACAAAAGGGGACACCCGAAAAGGAAAGTGGACAAACAAATAGGGACAGAGGGAGTAGTAATTATTGATGCACTCTATGATACCAAAAAAAAAAGGGGAGTAAATCCAATGGCGTTGCGCATCTAGCCTTTTCTCTGACTAAGATGATTGAGTAGCAGGCTAGCAGACATGATAAAAGAAAAAAGAAATCAAATTAACCATCATCTGCAACTCCCTCATGGCCTCTTTCATAGAAGGCATTCCAAAGCTCTCGCCTTTGTACATCAGCTTGTTGTCATAATAAGGTTTTGTATGTATGAGCATTATTTATTCTATATGTCGTTGTGGAAATTTTAAACTGAAAGTTGAGGCACAGTTGTCACTGAATGTTATGAAATTCATGAGACCTTCGTCTTTTGATCCCATCGAAGAGAACCTTTTCTTTCTTATCAGTTTCCGTGGTTCTGATCCTATTTAAACAGGCCCCCTAGATTGTTGTTTATGGAGGTGGATTGTCTGTTTGTAGATTGAACAATACTGTTGGATAGTAGGTTATGTTGGATACTTGGATTGCCAAGCAGCTTGCTTTACAAGGACTCGTCGTTTGGGGTTTATATGTAATTCTTTTGTGTACTATTTGAGCTTATTAGGGTGATTTTGATTCTATAGAGTAATAGTGTTCTTACTTCTTAGTAACATAATCCAAGATTTATGTCTACCCTTTACATGATGTGAGTCTGGTTTGCAGAAAAAAGTTCAGTTTTGTGGGTTTTATTTTATAGATCAATCTACATATAGAGCATGATTTTCTAAATTCCTTATTTGTTGTTTTTTATTGGTAATTCTGTGTTATTTTCTGACATCAATATGCTTCATTTTCCTTGCTCAGATGCTAAAGGACATTGTTCACTTGTTCAACGAAGTCTCTTGTATTGCTCAGAAGAAGCAATCTATTAAAATAAATCAGGATGGAATCGAGGTATTTTTTCTTGCCGGAGTATCTCATTCACATACAACCATTTTCTTATTATGTCTTCATGAAAGTATGACATGGGTTGCAGGTCTTCCGAGAATACTACCCTAAAAATAAAATGGAGGAAGTGATCACGTTGGAATGTGTATGGGACAAAGACAAGTATGTGTTAGTCGAAAAGGTACAGAAAGTCAGTGCTAAACTCCCAGAAGAACTTTTGGAAGAGGTTCTATCTCCTAAAAAACCAGTTACTCTTTATCGAAGTGTAGAAGCTTTTCTTGGAGGTATGTTTCTGAATATTCTCTTTAGACTCCGTCAATTCCTGGGAAAAAAAAGTGAGTGAGATTGTGATTTTCTTTTCTCCAGACAGTGAGCTCGATTTGGAAACTGCACCCGATAATAACCTTGATCATATGAAGCCAGATGAAGATACCTTAGAGATGAGAGAAGAGCCACCTAGCAAGAAACCATGCTCCCGGGAGGGCATAATTGGAAGTTCAGGCGCATCGAAAACCCGAGTAGCATTCATCTCTGTGAAGAAACCTGTAACAGCGCCTCCAGCATCAATAACCACACCTGCACTGCAGATGAATAAAATAGATAGTGAGTGTAACAACAAAGACTGCGAAGGAGATCCTGTATTGAGCTCGATTTGTTAGTCTGATTGCCAAAAGAAGATGGTGCTAATTATGGAGAGCGCAAAACAAAAAGCCCTTACCTTAGTAAGAAACTTTATTATGCACACTAAAATTGTTGTTATAAGTTGTGTTTATATCAATTGAAAATGTATGCCTAATTGCTCATACATCTTGAACCTAGTGGGTTAACCCGAATACGATAGACCCGATGACCCGAAGGCTGAACCTGATTCCGAGCCAAATCCGAAAGATCCGAAATCCGTTTAACTGGTCTACACTCAATCATCACAAAATTAGTAATAACAAAATTTGTTATTTCTAAACTACTGTAGCAAATTGTATAATGGAGACGTAGTCGATGATCTCATCAATCCTATAGGAAAATTAGAAAATGACGTCTCCAATCTCCACCTTTTAGTTGCACTGGCAACAAGATTTCCAAAACGACGCCGTTTCAACTCCGCATGATCGGCATTCTAAATTACTATAATACGCAAAGAGGAAAAGCAAAAATTAATTAAATACTTGGTTGCTTCACAGTTGTGTGCTCAGATTCGATTTTCCTAGGTCTTCTCCTCTCTCTGGCTATCAGGGGTTTCCACTGTCTCAATCTCTTCTCACTAATTCTCCCGAATCCATCCTTTTCTTTCTCGAGATCTGCTCCGATCTTGCTAGAAGATGGGGCAGCAGAATCTGATCTACAGCTTCGTATCCAGGGGAACGGTGGTACTCGCTGAGTACACCGAATTCACAGGCAATTTCACTAGTATAGCATCGCAGTGTCTCCAGAAGATTCCGGCCTCCAACAACAAGTTCACCTACAACTGTGATGGCCACACCTTTAACTTCCTTGTCGCAGATGGATTCAGTATGTTTTCGATCTCACCTTTTTTTGCCCTAAATTGGTGACTAAATCCGAATTTCTTATCTATCGTTGTTCTGAGATCAATTTGTTTCTTTCTTATGGTGTAGAAGTGTTTTTTGTGTGGATATTGTGATTGTTTGGACTTCTCACGGATCAATTTGTGATTTCACGGCTGGATTTTTCCCTATTTTGGGCGTTCGTTAGTGGTAAAAATAGTTGGCTGATTTATACATCCAAATTGCATGATCTGGAGTTGTTACGGATATTAGTGTGTTAATTAGTTTTTTAATAGATGTGTTAATTTTTGCATATACGGTCTCTATGTTGATAGTACGGGATCCTATTTCCATATGTGACGTATTCAACATTCTGATATGTATTATGGATGTGTAGTTACTTGTATGCCTACATGCTAATTCACAGGAGAAAATTTATTGATCCAAAACATACTCCTTAATTTTACATGTGGGATTGTGGGACAGTTATATAGTCTTTACAATTTATCTTGATTCATTACATTGCATTAAAACTTTGTCAGGCCTTTCTCCTAGTCTGCATAATTTTTCATTTCTAATTATCTGGCTCCATCTTCTCGTCATGCTGATTTTTACGTGAATACTAATACCCTGAAGAACAACATAGGAGAGGCCAATTAGCATTGTTTTCGTGGCCCAAACAGTGCATTAAATATGTTGTATCATATGAAGTGAAAAAATAGCATAACCATGAAGGATTGGCACGGTATTGTCTTTTTCATATGATGATCAAATCTACTCTTTTGTGGTGCTGGCATCCAAATGAAAAACTGGTCAACCAGTTTGCCTTGCCTCAATAATCCTCACTTGAATGAGTTTGTCCTCATATATAATGTTGAAGAACTTGGAATCATGCTTTAATTCCGATTGCATGGATATGAAATCTTAGCATCTACTGTTTTAAATTATGTGTTAAAATGAAAGTTCATCTTGGATGTTGCAGCATATTGTGTGGTCGCAGTTGAATCTGCTGGCAGACAACTTCCAATGGCATTTCTAGAGAGAGTAAAGGAGGATTTTAACAAGAGATATGGTGGTGGAAAAGCTTCAGCAGCACCGCTGAAAAGCTTGAACAAAGAGTTTGGGTAATCTTCTATTCATTTTCTGATGTTAAAATTTTTGACCTTTGTAAAGCGGTTGTATTCATTATTTATTGTTATAAATCATCTCATTGAAGACTTCTGCTTTTTTTGTAGGCCTAAACTCAAGGAGCATATGCAATATTGTGTTGATCATCCAGAGGAGATGAACAAGCTTGCAAAGGTCCAGGCCCAAGTTTCAGAAGTCAAGGGTGTGATGATGGAAAACATCGAAAAGGTAAGTTTATTCTGATAATTATCATTCAAAACCTTCTCTGTCTCTTGTTATTACACTGTTGAGCTGCAGATGCTAAAATTGTTATTTTTCGTGATACATGAGAAGAAGAATGATCCTTTTTCTTGTTATAAATGGGTTTCCTTTTTTCGTATTGATAAATATTATTCCTGAGCATGCTTTACAAAAAAAATTGGTGTAGGTGCTTGATCGTGGTGAAAAGATTGAGCTTCTGGTGGACAAAACTGACAATCTTCGCTCTCAGGTTTGTGTTCAGCAGTGCTTGTTATTGTTATGTTCTATTATAAATTTTATAATACAATGGTTTACGGTGCTGGTTGTTTTTTTGTATATGGTTAGATGGTTAGAGTTTTACTGGAAAAAATTGCATTATCTCTAAATAGGGCATGGGATGCTTATCAGATATTGTGCAAGTTTTTTTCCTTCTAATTTCTGTTCCTTCACTAAACAGATTCAAGTGATCCATTCCATTTTTCTCCTTCTATATGTTCCTATCCATTCTGTTCAAATCTAAATGTGTATCTTACTTTTTGCATCTGCATATTTTATTCCAAGAAATTCTTACTATTGGCATGCTCAAGAACAGGCACAAGATTTCCGAACACAGGGAACACAGATGAGGAGGAAGATGTGGTTTCAGAACATGAAGATAAAGCTGATCGTCTTGGGCATCATTATCGCACTGATCCTCATCATCATTTTATCAGTTTGCCACGGCTTCAATTGTGGGAAGTAGTCTCTGTCGCTTCCCGCAAAAGGCTTCGCTCTTTGGATCATCTAAAATACCATGCTACCTACTACTTCCTAGTATAATACATGACATTCCGAATGTGATTTTGCTCTCTATTAATCAGATCTTGGAAAAAAAAAGTTGGAAGACTTTTAATATTTCAGTCCGTATTGCTCATTTTGTCTAGTGTTTTCTCAGAGAATCTTTGTATCCAGTTTAAAACGTTGTGGCGTATATAGTTTATTGCTCAGGAATGCAACTAAGGTTTGTTAGGAGATGGTGTTTATAAAATATGTTCGTTGTTTTGTTTGTTATAAATAGGAAAAAGCACTGTAACCATCTTAATGGATGAGTCTAATTATGTTTGGTAAAATAGTAGACTAATTATGTCTCGTAAAAATATAAATTTATATAGTAGAAAAGTTTAAATGGTTTCTTTTCACATTCTATCAAAAGATTTAAAACATATAAATGTTGGTTTTTTATCTTTGAAAAAAGTTTTGTGAAAAAACAACTTCACCAAGCAAAGCTTTATCTGTCTCCAACATAACCTCCTTCATACATGAGCTCAAAACTACAACACAGTAAAGACAATTTGTTCATATGACATAGTTCAGACTTCTTGCATGAGTTACTACAGAAGCTTGCGTCTGTATATGCAGAAGACTTTCTTGAACATTCTACCAAGTACCCACGAAAATCATGTACAAGCCAAACAAGCTTAAAATATCATATTTTGGGGTTATGTCCATCTGATATAGTCTCCTCCGAGGATGCATCACTATCAATCAAAATTGGGTCGCCCGGTTTACTACTTTGAACAGGATTTGATGGCCCAGCAGCCTGTGCCATTGGAGGAACAGCTCGTGCTGACGACTCTTGGAGCCAATGGGGCATAACATTTCTTGCATGTGCTGAACCCAACCTGCCATCAAATTCACTATAAAAACTGCCACCATTGTAAATACCTCTTTTACCCTTTGAAAGATAGCTCTCGTAATAAACGTCCCCAAGAGAGAGAACAGGATCAACCCGAGAAGACGAGAGGCGGTTGTTACGTTCTGGGTAAGTGACTAGCTGCGGCTTTATGTATCTACTACTTTGTGAAGTGCCCGTTTCAGTAAGAAGCTTGTGCTGCTCAAGCTCCCATTGTTCAGCAAGGTCTCTAGGTCTCCTCCATGGACAAAAATGCAGCCTTGGATCTCTAAGCATGGTGTCCCAGTTTCCTCTGCCGTGTCTTCTGACACCAATCCACAAGAAGTCTAGCTCGTCTTCTGTCCAAGCGATTTGAGAGGCTTCAACTTTGATACCGCTTGCTCGGGAGTTTATGCTGTCAAGCAGCAACTTGTGCCTTAGAACTGAGGGGTTATGACCTGGCAAGGACTGCCCACCATATGAATCTCGGCTTCTAGCATTGAAGAACTGAGGGATTGAGGGAGCTCTCCTGTAAGGTTGCTCAAACTGATGCCTAGCACCTCCCAATGGATATAACTCGGGAGGGTAAGCTGAATGGATAGCCTTATCTTCCGAAAATAACTGCAATACATCCAAATTGAAGCCTTAAAGATTATAGGTGAAGATGGATATTGCTCCGTTATTTTTATTCCATTACTCAGGAAGGACTAATTTTTTTTGTGACAAGTTAACAGAAACATGACGAAGGTGAAGATTTGAAATAGTGGAACGGGAAAACAGATGAAAATAGTGGAATAACAAGTTATAGTGTTTCCTACCAACCTGCGGATATTTGTTCCTTCGAGCTAAATCCATGTCTGACATGTGATAGACATCCTGGTAATCATACTTTAGTCTGCTTCCATCAACTCCCATGGAAGTTGAAGCATGCTTTGTCGACTGTGAATGAAAATTCAGACTCATCTTGCCAATTCCTTCACCAGTAGTCTTAAACAATTCCAAGACTTCAGCTTTTGTGGTCTTGTCATGTGTGACAATCTCATTACCCGTTAGGGTAGAGTGTTGAGGATTCACTGGCGCACCAATTGCCATCTGTTCTTCGTATTCTGGCTCAGGTGCCACGTTGCAGTCGATCACGAATGCATCTGCCATAATCAATTTGAATTTAATGCAGTATTTCTGAAAATAATGCTAATTATATATAACTTCAATTCTGAATATTTTCACTTAAAGGGAAAAAAGTATCGGTAGAAGAGTGATGAAGCTAATAGATTGATACCGGGCACAGAATAAAAAGAGTTATGAGATGCTTGCAAACCTGAACGTTTTTCCTTTGCACGAGGAGGTACTTTTGAGTCTGTGCCATCGCTTGACGTAAGCTGGGAATTACCCTCAGCAGATGGACCTTCGTGACTGTTATCATTACAAGAAGAGACTACAACTGGTTCACTTGAAAGACATCCAATAGAACTCTGCAGATGATTTCTGGTGCCCGTCGCGTCAGCAGACTCTACTGTCTTAAGTGACACCGGCTGCCCACAGGCTGGACTATCAACATCCAGTACTTTGGAAGACACCTACTCTCAAAACAATATCGCATATAGTCAATATAAGTTGAATTCTAGCCATTTTAGCAGCTTTGGAAAATGGAGAAAAAAGAATAGAGGTAATAGATTGATTAATGAAAAACATAAAGAAATCCTCTTTCAGAGAGCATATAGTGATCCTCATGAAGCTTGTAAACAACATGGAAAGATAATGATATTGGAACATTCAATAGTTGAAAGACAATTTCAACAGGAATTACGTTTTGATGTATCAGACTTGGACATTATACTTTTCTTTTCAAATCATTATCACAAAATTTCCAAGCACAACAACAGGTAAGTGATGAGATGCAAGTAACTTACATTTTTTCCAATTTCAATAGGAAAATGCTTTGTATCAGCATCATCAGCGGCTGGTTGCAGCTGTCTGGAAATATCAGAATTTCCCTCTAGTGAAGCAGAAAGTAGTCTGCTCAACACATCCGCCCTCTCTGAGTCTGCTTTTCTCTTTAGTCTTCGGTTAAAAGTAATAAGGGGGGTTGCCAACTTTGCTTTTGCAACTTCGACAATATTAGGAGGACTTGGATTACCAACAGAAAGTTCACAATTATCCTTGCCTACCAATTGAGAATCAGGACGACCCTCAATATGTTGATCAGATTGGACCAAGCCAGATTTCAGGTCTAACGGGTCATCTTCAGCAATAGAATTCTCAATATTCTCCACAGCTAAACTGGAGGGTATCTTTTCACCTGTCATATCAGAAGAAACTTCCAAGGGTATGCTATTCTGTGGCAAGATAGGTATATCGACTTCTGATCTGTTTGGTTGTTCAATCTGTCCAGACATAGAACTGAAGCATTGTCGCTTGCCACAGCAGATAAGCTTCAAAAGAACAATTGCACATTACATCATGATTATAATTAAATATCATTCGGCATTTATTATAGAAAATAAGGGACCATGACATACCTTATCGCATGACACGCTCCCACAGGTTACACATGCGAGAGTCTACATGGAAATTCAAGCTGTTAACAGTTTGAGGAAGTAAATTTTAACCTATAACCAAGATCACATAAATTAGCAAGTGGAGGGGATGCAGTTTACTTACCCCTGCTTCCCCTTTTTGGTCCTCAGATATACCTCCTTCTCTGACAACTTCAGCTTTTTTACACAAGTCAGAAAACACATCAAGCCAGACAGGAGTTGGACATGAAGAGAGCCTCTTTCGCTTGTATATAACGGTCATTTTATCAGTCGCAGACATTTAAGCTTTTGGGAAAAGATTCTCCACCGATGCAGACACTAACACCAAGACCGCGTAAATTTATGAAGCTTCTAGTATTAAAAAAACACCTTGATGATCACTTTGAAATTTTCAGCTCAAACTCTACACATGGATGAAACAAGCAAAATACAATCAGTAGAGCGAAAAAAGTTCAAGTTTTGACATTTTCATGCAAAAAAAAATAGGCTTAAGAAGGAAATTAGATTCTCATTAATGCATATAATTATGCGTAAAGCGTCAAGTCTAAAAAGGTATCTACATCTTAACCATAAGATGAATAATTCACGAAAAAAGTATATTAAGCTAGGATTCAGAGCAAATCAAAGGAAAGCATAGCACACTGGCTGAAACACAATTATACTCGAGATGATTTGTCCACAGCAGTTCAAAAACGGAGAATAAAAACACAAACACTGACAGGTTACTAGCTAATAAAAAATGAGAAAGCAACCGGATAAAGTCCTAGATAAAGTATCACCACTTTCATTACAAGAGCAAGCTCTTGCTCCAGCATATTTATGTAATACATGGGCTCTTAAAGTTAAAGATCCCCCCTGAATGGTTTGAGATTAGAAACTAATACAGAACTGGGAAGCACAACTGGGATCTGGATTGAGAACTAAAAGCAGGTCAAATGCCCGTACAATGCCATTTTCCATCCATGCACAGGAGAATGACAACACATGACGGTCAACAGATTACTAGATAACGAAAATGAGAAAGCAGATAATACCAAGATCAAGACCTCTAGATAAAAGAGAAAATTAATGTTTTTAAATGCTTCCAGTACAAGTATCACCGTCATTACAAGAGATCTCTTGCTCCAGCATACTCATGCGATACCAGACTGCTGAATTCAAGCATCTGCCGCAGTATGGTTCCAGGAGTTCATATAAGGCATGGATAAAAACGGGAATATACACGAAGTAAAGACAAAAAGCGAGTTACAAAGACATGCAACACCATTTTATATTGACGCACAGAAGCTATTAGAGCGTGGAACAGAACAGAGAACAACACAGGTGACACATCCGCTATCTACCACCAAACAGTGCACAATCCTATACACAACGAGCCCATAACTTAGTAGGCACCAGTTCTCTTCCAACATTGCGCTGTCAGCTTATTCGCATTTTAGGGTTAACTATTTGTTTCCTTACCTCAAATTTTCCATCCATGCAAAAAAACTATAGCAGCAACAGGACAAAGAACAACACAGGCTACACATCCGTTATCTACCCTAAACGGTGCACAATCCCATACACAACCAACCCTTAACTGTATAGGCACCAGATCTCTTCCCCACATTTCGCTGTCAGCTTATTTGTAATTTTTAGGGTTAACTATTTGTTTCCTTACCTACAACTTATCTTTTACTATGATGAAAATTTTCGCCTTATCAAATATGGATTTTACATCCCATAATATTCGACACACTATGTTAGAGCATGAACATAATTTATAGGCTTACGAACATAAACACACTTTATCTTAGGCTTACACCACCATTCAAACCTGCACAACATTCTCAGACCAATGCTTACTGGTTTCCTTATCTTCACAAAGGGGGGAAGAATCACAACTAGGCAGATATATACAAAAGACAGCAATCACAAATTCACAACTAGGCAGAGAGTTAAGAACAGCACAATTCTAACTCAGAATATGACGTTAACAAAGAAATGACAATACACCCCAAAATCAAACCTTCAAATTCAACCCATTAACGAGCACAAGTCCCCAAAACCAAAACCAAAACCCATAATCCTTACCTTCTAAGTTGCAGTTATCTCTTCCCAACTCAAACAACCTCATAAACAATTCAACAAAAACCCAGAATCGAGGACTCTTATACTACAATCTATAGGAAGTAAATCATCAAAAAAAGGAACAACAATTACTTACCCATAACGCGTAATTGGCAAGATCGTCGAGAAAAGAAAGTAGTAGTAAAAAGAGCAAGTAATTGAAATTAGTATAATTGAGAAACACTCACCGCCCGGAATCTGGTGAAGAGGGAGATTAGAGGGGAAGAGAAGAATCCAGCGGCAGCAGAAAAGGGTAAATGTCTCCCTCGCTGGGTATCGCTATCCGTGTCCAGAGGACTTTCCTTTTCATGGGTATTGCTTCGCTCCTTGCACCACCATTCAATTTTGTCACTTCTTGAAGTCTGTGTTTTTTATGGAGGCCATTTTTTATTTTTTTAATATTTTAATGGAGGCCATTTACACTTTAGGGCTTTTATGTATCATTTTACTCGTGTATCTTTATTTTAAAAAATGGATTAAATTTTCTATACATTTTGCAAATACATTGAATCTTGAATTATGTAGTGGTATTAGCTGTTTTTATATCAATTACTTACTATGTGATGATATTCTCTTTCAATTGTATTTATCCAATTTATTAAGAAACTAATGTGACATATTGAAAAAGAAATCTCCATTTTGGCAAAACAGTGTATTATAATATGGTTATTCTATATCTCACTAAATTATATCGTCTTTGAGAATTATACTAGTAAACACATTGGGAATTTATATAAGAGAATTAGTGTCATTTGAATGTTTTCAATATATAATTATGTCGGAGTTTATATATAATTAAATTATAAAAAACATAACTTGTAAGGTGATTTTAACATTACATTACTTTTTTTTGAAAAGTAAAAATTTTATGTCTCCGAAAATAGATATTAATCATATTGTTTTAATGAATGGATGAAAATATTTATCAATAGTAAGGAATAATATTGTTATTAAATATATGTTCGACGTCTTCTCCTCCTAATGTACAAACATATCTAATACTTTCTCACAATAACTTTAATAATAAATTGCATAAAAATAAATCTTATATTTGGTCAGATACTCAGTATCATCTGTTATAACGACCTTATTAATAAAACTTTGATTATAACAAAGCACATACCTTATCAATTTATTTGTCATAACGACCTCATTGATGAAACATGTGGTTTTGTTGTTGTATTTGGAATACAATTGTATTTTTACTTTGGGTTCAAAGGGAAGAGAAGAGAAGTGGAAGAACATATCTTGTGCGTTTCCATAACTGAAGCAGCAAGATAAAAGATTGGAAGACAAGTAAATGAGAACCCTTACGAGCAATGAAATAGTGAAAAGACCCACCTAGATATAAAGATAATGAAGAACCCTCAAACCTTTCTCTCGTTTGGTTCTGCATGCGAAGAATGAGGGAAGATGAAAATCCTCATTTTAATATTAAGCACTTAAAAGCATATGTTGCACAAGAGTAACAGAAGCAAAAACAACGCAATGTACATTTTTTTTTATACTTATTTCATGGAAAAGTAAATGAGAGTATTAAAAACACTTTTAGGATGACTAACTGAACATACCATAATAATCGTATTGATAAAATACACACTTTGTCATTATTGATCTTAAATTCGGCTAGGGTAAAGTATTTCATTTGTCGCAACACTTTATTAACAAGGATACACATATATTCTTACGAATTATTAAATCTTTTGTATTATATTTGTCATAGTGGCCTATTAATATTTTATGGGTCTATCACCTAATTTGATGGACTTGAGTTGTTGTAGGTCTTCTTGACCAGGGTGTTTTTGACACATGAAGTGGAAGACCCATTGCAATATTAATATCTTCATACACACCAAAATCGAATTTAAAATCTTTAACAATGACATGTTAATGAATATACAATGTGCTCTTATATCTTGGCTAGGTCTTTCTTTTATGTAATACTAGGTAATTTATATTCTATTTTAGAGATAAAGCAGGTATTCTTTTTTTTTTTTTTTTTTTTTTTTTTGAGAAACATGTACTTTTCTTCTTAGGCCCATTCGGCAAGTGTTATTTAGCCTCCGTTCGGTAAAACTTAAGTTTTTCGGGGTTGAAGTTGAAGAAAGTTGAAGGTAGCTGAAGCTGAAGAGTGGTTTAAGGAAGTTGAAGCTGAAGTTGATTGTTGGGTTGAAATTGAAAAAAGTAGTGTTCGGTAAGATTTAAAAAACGGTGGTTGAAGTTGGGCGATTGTGAAGTGAAATTACCAAAAGGGGTATGAATATAATTTTGTAAATGAATTCTAGATTAAAGTGTTTATGTGTTATATTTGTGTTTTGTTTGTATGAAATTTAGTTCTTTAATTTTATATATAAATCGAATTATATAAACTATTTTTAAATTATAAATAAAGTATATTAATTTCTTAAATTCAATAAATAAAGTATATATTAAAAAATTGATCTTTCTCCTTGTGAACTAAGTACACTTGTTCAACAATAATTTAATTTGACATAATAGAAGATAAAGGATTCATCACCAGAACACTAGTTTGCAAGAAAACCAACAATGATAGTTTCATAAGCACAACCGTTTCATAAGCACAATCCAATAGTATAAACACAACAATAAAACACATGAAAAAATCTTCGATTCAAGATGGACCGTAGATTAATGCTATATGCACGAGCACCCATTTCATCAACTGAATCAGGAGATTGTTACATAATGTGTGAACTCAAAAACAAAATGGATAAAGGCATTGTCGACACATTCAAATCTTCTAGGGTAATCAGTGTGCAAAACAGGTCTTGCTCTTCTTGATGGAAAATCTGATATTCAGGTTATACATCTATATATATTTCCAATCTATCAAACTTCTTGCTTGTTTTTGGAGCTTGTCACTTATTCTCTTTGTTTAAAATGCAGATTGGGGAGACAATAGCTGATAAAACTGCCAAGCTATGAACATCATAAGAGACCACCAAGCTATGAACACCAGATAAAACTACAAATGCCTATGTGATAATAGACATACAGAAGACATACGAAACGCCTATATGCACGCGACTTTTTCTCTATATGCACGCGATTTGGTGCGCAGATGTTATGCGCATAGGTTGGTGCGCAGTTTTCTTGCGCACAAGGGTATTTTCGGGATAATTGTGAAAATTCTGACGATGTCTGTCAAATGTGTGCGCATTAAAACAGCGCACATAATATATAATGCGCAAAAGGTCAGCGCACGACGTTTCGGATTCCCGAATGTGTGCGTTGAACTTTTGCGCACAGAATGAGTGCGCAGAAGCACTGCGCACACATTCTATTAAACCATCGCCGCAACTTCTTCTTCTTCCTCCTTCTTTTTCTTTCTTTTCTGCTGTAGCTCGACGGCGCCGATCAAATACTCTCCATTTCCGACCGTTTCCCTCGTCTAAACACAATTCCGTCAATGGATTCTGAACCCCCTCATTCTTCCGGTCCCGACCACACCACTATCGTCCCAATCCCAACACCTCCGGCGACTTCCGTCCGAACGGAGCCACCTCCGGCGACCTTGTCCGACGATGAAGCGTTGGTGGATGGAGGTGGCCGGCGGTATGCGACTCGAGCCGCGTTGGCAGCGGCAAATGCTCCTCCGGCGACTATTCCGGCAACTATTCCGGCGACTATTCCGGCGACTCGGGTTCCGGAGACACCGCACGATCTTTATTCGGTATAAAATTTCTAAACCCGCTTTTTTCAAATATTTATCGTATATAATTGTGGAAATTTATTCGTAATTGTTTTTTGTAATAATTACGAATAAATTTCAGTTTTTTATGAATTAAATATTAGAATTCGTATTAATTGTAATTTAATCGTAATTTGTAATAATTACGATTAAATTTCAGTTTTGTATGAATTAAATATTAGAATTCTTATTAATCGTATTTTTTTATAATTACGATTAAGTTTCAGATTATTATGCATTAATCGAATGCCTAATCGAATTATTATGAATTCGTATTAATTGTAATTTTTTAGTAATAGTAGTGATTATTATTTCGTATTAGTTGAGATGTTTATTTTTTAGTAATTATGAATTAAATATTAGAAACTTAACAGTCATAAATAGTTATGACTTAATTGTTAAATTTCTAACAATTTCTATTAAAAAATGTAAAGACTCGAATTTGATTACGAAGTTGCAAATTATTTCCGAATATTTTAGTATGAATTAGTCATACTAAAAATGTAAAAACATGTAGACTATACAAGCCGTCATGGATCAGACGGGCAACACGATGCCCGCACCAGTAGCGGAACGGCTTCCACGTCGACATGATGTGGCAGCCGGTGTGCGATTATCGTTCGAGGCCCTCGAACGATTTTTCGGCACCGGATCACCTGAGCGTCGTGAGCCAGGGAATGAGTACGAGGAGGCACAGCTGCAGCAGCAGGAGATAGATGGTTCGCACATGGAGATGGATGGACAGAGAGCAGATTTCCATGACGACTTAGATTATCCTGGTCGATATGTTACTGCGTTCGACCCTATCGAGCCCACACCAGTACAGGCGCAGGTGACCACGGATGACTATGATATCCAGGACGCACCTCTGTTTCAGGATGCTTTACCTCGCAGTTCAGAGCATACAGAGCAGGATTTACCTGCAGTGACAGATGCAGAAACGTCGACATCTTCTCCTCCTACGGTCGCATCTGCAGAGCCAGTCGCATCTTCAGAGCCAGTGTCGGGAGATTTAGACGACGATGACCATGCCCCACAGACATATTTTCCTTGGCTCGGGGAGTCGATGCAGGACATTTGTCGTCCACGTGCGCCTCACCTATTGTGTTCTTATGAGACGCATATAGCGAGATGGATATGGTCGCGTGGTCCTCTTCCAGGGCCCGCTCCCGATGTACCATTGGTGCCCCCGGTGCAGGTTAGGAAGCGTGCCCGTGCGGGGGAAGCTGTAGGCCGAGGCAGAGGCCGAGGTGGTGGGAGAGGGAGAGGGAGAGGTAGAGGGAGAGGGAGAGGGAGAGGTCAGGAGGGTGCTGCGGGAGTTGGTGGTGAGGGTGTTGCTGCTGAGGGAGTCGCTGAGGGGGCTGCAGTTGAGGAGGTTGTTGGTGAGGAGGTTGCGGCTCCAGTTAGAGGTGGTCGTCGTCCCAGGCAGAGACGACGAGTAGGAGATATTCAGGCAGAGGATGAGCCAGAGGATGGGGACGGGGATGAGGCCGAGGCTGAGGCGGCTCCGTTAGATCCGGTATGTTCAATAACATTGATCTGAATGCTTATAATAAGTTATACGTTTCTTATTTACTAACCGGACGCAATTTTTTTTCTGTACTTATTTAGGCTAGGAAGCTCCTGAGGGTGATGTACAGATCTGCACAGGTTCATGATTATGAGCATCATATTTCAGCTGAGGAGGGTACATGGTTCAGGCTTGCTGAGCGTTCTGGGCTGACAGAGCTGCGCCGAGTGGGCATAGCGTCTCAGATCGATGCTGCATTGATTTCTGCTTTTGTGGAGAGGTGGCATCCAGAGACCAACACTTTCCACATGCCATTTGCTGAGATGACCATCTGCCTACATGACGTGATGCAGATCCTCAGAGTCCGTATACATGGTCGTAGCTGCAATTCACCTATGACAGATGACCAGATCTATGCGGCGCTTGCGGACGCTATGGGTCAGGAGGCTGATGACATGAAGGCATGTTATAGCTCAGGTGGCATTCATTTCGGTGCCCTCAATGCTCGGTTGGAAGTTTTGTTTGATGCGCCAGTCAGGAATGAGAGTCACATTGCCACTCTGTATCTCCTTTTGCTTCTGGGCTCGACTGTCTTGGTGGACAGGTCGACAAAGGGTGTCAAGGTCCAGTACGCGGCGCTTGTTCTCAACCATGATCGTACAGGGGACATTGCATGGGGAGCCGGCATACTTGCGTTAGTGTATCGCAATTTAGGGTCTGCATCTAGAGTCGAGACGGCAACCATTGGTTCATGTGGGATTCTTCTGAGGGTAAGATCTTGTCGTTAACGTCTTGGTGAATAACTCTTAACTATTCACGTAGTTTTACTAATAATCTGTAATTGTTTATATGTAGTGCTGGATCTGGGCATACTTTCCTCATTTTCGTGATCACTTTGTCACGAACCCTGCATTCGCCCATGGAGATGCTGCTGTAGGATTGTATACACCACTTAGCTCGGATACTGGGCGTTTGGTTGCCATCCGTCGCATGCTCGACAGCATGAGATATGAGCAGGTTTGGATTTAATGCAATCTGATCCATTCATTGTTATATAAAGCACAATTACACTACTACCAAAATAACAAATACGAAACATTAAAAACCAAGGCATTACAAACTAAGAAATTCCAATGCGTCTTCTAATTATTACATGACAATCTCACTCAGTCAGATATGTGAACGGGTTCGGTCCCTCCTTTATACATGAATGGATCTGGTGCCCGGCCATTTGAAATGCGGTACTCTCGATACATCCTCAAATTGTCCCCAAATGTTTCTTCCCACCATTGAATGTTTGGATCTACGTGTTTCTTCCACGAACCGGGAGTATGCGGTAGTGGCGAACCAACCATCAACGCCACCTATATAAACACAATCGACTTAAGACATTAAACAAAAAACTATGATTACACAAGTATCAAGTACAATTGTCTACTTTACCGGTATGAAGTGGTCACGGTTGCCTACGTGTGCCATGCCGAAAATCTGTCGTGGAGGATCAGCGTTTTCTGTTCTACACCTTAGCGGTAAGCAAAAGGTCGGAGCATCCCAACACAATAACACGAGACCAACTTGGTATAGGGTGGCAAACACTAAGCCCATCAGTGGAAAGTGCAACCAGTACAGTTCTGAACAAGGGCGTCTGCAATGGTTAACTTGGAGAATAAGATCCTCCCAAGTACCCGGACGAAGACGACGACGAATAGGCTCGTACAATTCTCGGTTCTGAAGCAGCTCCGTTACCAGCTCACGCCGAATGTTTCCGTACTCTTGTTCTTTTCTTCCCAGAAGTAAGGCCATCGACCTATAACCACAATGTCCGTCAGAACGTACCTGTCTAACATCTGTGATGTATGGAAGCCAAAAATCATCCAAATTGTCAATGCCGAAGTCAACCCCCCCTATGAATGAGAGGAACACCAAGTTCTTCAGGGCACTAATCGAAGTCAGTGTAGTTTGATCCTTCAGGCTGTGATAGGTCGGGCATGGGTTGAGAATGCAACTCCTCGGCCTCAATGACCACGGGAAGTGATGTCGTTGTTTGCTCTCTAGGACGACCTGGTCGTTTTGCTCCTGTATTGTTTGCCTTCTTCTTTCCTTTTGATTTCTGCTTTGCCTCCTCCTTCTCATACTTCTTCAGCTCTTCTTGTTTGTGCTCAAAATAACTCTTCTCTCTCGATTCCTCCTTGTCATTTTCACTGTCATCCTCCTCCTTTTTAGGACGACCTGGCCGTCTTGCTCCTGTACTCTTCTTTCCTTTTGATTTCTGCTTTGCCTCCTCCATCTCATACTGCTCCATATCTTCTTGTTTTATGTCATCCTCCTTGTCATTTTCACTGTCAACCTCCTCCTTATCCTTGTTCTTTGCACCCTTTGGCCTGCCTTTTCTTCTCACATTTGTCGGTTCTTTCAAGGTAGTTAGTTCAGGATGCTCCAAGTCCTGATACAACTCACCTAGCTGGTATGCCTTGCTTTTCTTCAAGGTTCCAAGTTCCAACTTGGTGAACATTTCATGGAGTCGCAACTCTATAATGTTCATTCGGACCTTCAGATTTGGGTCGTCTTCTGTTTCAGGAGTGTCATCCCAATGCAAATCCCTCCAGAACGGGTGAATGTCATCCTCAATCAGGGGTGTGTTTGAAATGATAGCGTGTGCAATTTGATGGACGCACGGCAACCCAAGACAGTTCCTCACCCAATGGTCGGTGCATTGTTCAGGAAATTTCCCCGTCAACATGATCTCATAAGTAGCCAACAAATGATCAAAACACCTGTCTGACACTTTGTAGAATAGTCGGGAAAAAATAGCCCTTCCAAGCGGATGCATGTTTGGATCATCAAAATCAGTTGGTCGTTTGGAGAGAGACATGTTCATGCTCGCCCTAATTGAATCAATCTGAAGGAGTACTGAATGATGGATCCGTACGATCACTCTGTTAAAGCCCCCTCTGCTGGAACCAATAATATCTTTCAAAACCTTGTGCATCCCTTCAACTCTAAAAAACAGTTAAGTTGGTAAGTTAAGAAAGTACGCCGTTATGATATAATCGTCTTTAACTAAAAAATATCAATATTTACCTGTTTGAAGTCCTCGTAAGGAAATGAAGCTTATGATCTGTCCAAGCCCTCACTATACTTGTCTTGTGAGGATTAAGCCATGTTCTCTCGACGTATCCCACAAGGCCGCTCTTCCAAGATCTCTTCAACTGTTCGAGCCGCAGTTCATAGGTCTCTTCAGTAGCTGAGCAAAATAGTCCCCAACATTGTCCTGCAAAGGCTTCCACTTTAATTTGTCTCTTTAGGATGGTCGAAGCATGTGCCTCAATGTTGTGTTTGATATGCACCCAACACAACAGATGTTGAACTTCGCTCCCGAAAACAGTCTTTATCCCTTTTATCAGCGCGTCTTCGCAATCTGTCATTATAGCCGTTGGCATCACTCCCAAATCTATGAATAATGACTTCAATTGAATCATTATCCATGTGTAATGATAAATCCTTTCCGCTTTAGTGAATGCATACGCGATGTTGAACGTCTTGTGTGTACTGGTGAATCCAACGATCTCTACGAGCGGCATTTCATATCTATTGAAACATTAACATATATCACTACAGAACATATATCATTATCCGAACTAAATATCGACCAAGGTATTGTAGAGACTTACTTGTTTGTCTTGTACGTCGCATCGATAATTACCACGTACGGGTACTTCTTCAACAAACGCAACGACTCTTGGTTAGCAAAGAATAATATTGCAACCTCTCCGTTTGTCGTGTCTCTATGTGGGTGAACTACGTAGTCGTGGTCTCGCAAAAACTTAAGCGACCACTGTGTCACGTTTAGCTCTCCGCGATCTTCGTAATTCACCTTCTGCAAAAAGTTTGCAACTTGTCTCCTTGAAGTAACATTACCAGGGTACTTCTCCCTCAATTTAGAGATAATTTCTTTTGGCGTCTTGCGTCCAGTTCCATCTCCCCACCGCCTAGCACAAAGCTCTTGCTCCTCCGTCATTCGACCCATGAATGCATTCCCATGAAAACTAGCAAGTAGCACATGGTTATGCCGACCTTCTATCACACCTAAAATCCATTTTTCTCCTGCGACCCCGGGAATGTTTTTCTTTCGCACTGCTAGTAGCTGAAATCTACACTCACACTTCTTCGACTTCGACTTTCTAAGCCTAGGAACAGCCAACTCTGGATTCTCTTTGTTCACCTTTGGCCTCCCAGATCTTGGTTTTCCAAATCTATCGCACACAATACTTATTTGGTACGGACTTGAATTACGCGTTACCAAAGCTATCACTAACTCCTTTCCTCTATCTCTCGCCCACTCGTACAATTCTTGCGGAGTATCCCAATATTGTGCGGTTCTAAAATAATCCGAATAATCTTTCCCCTATACGTAATTGTAGAGCGACAATTACACTACTACCAAAATAACAAGGCAAAATACGAATCATTACTTTAAACTAATTAGGATATCATATGAAACTAATTAGGCTATCATATGAAACTAATTAGGCTAGCATATGAAACTAATTATTCTAGCATATGAAACTAATTATTCTAGCATATGAAACTAATTTGAAACTAATTACGCTACCATATGTTTCAAATTATAACATATTATACTAACCACAAATTCACCACTCGGATCCCAGTCGCCGAACTCTTCGTCTTCTAAGAAACCATCCAACCATTTGTCGTCGTTCGGGTCGTCTTCCTCTTCTTGTGATCCGCTATCCCAATCGTGTTCTTCATCACTATCTTCACAACTTTGATTAATCAACTCTAACATACGAGAGTTTTGATTACGACGATACATTTTGAATGAATTTATTGGAAAACGAAGAGGTGTTGAATGAATTTGTTGGAAACGAAGAGATTGTGGCTTTATATAGGCACATTTATGACCGTTGTGGTCCAAATGAAACTGTAAAGACCCGTGCGCTAACCATCCGCGCACAAACACAAACCCTAAAGCACCTGTGCGCAGAACCTCAGCGCACAGTTTTACATTTAACGGCTACTTTTTTCAAAAATTTCAACGGCTACTATGTCTGAAGAGTGCGCAGAAACACGGCGCACAGATTCTCAACCTGTGCGCAGTAGTTAGGCGCACAAGGTGTTACAGACTCTGAAAATTTACGAAAAGTACCCGTAATACCCCGTAAAACACGTATGCGCATAAGAACTGCGCACAGATGCGTGCGCATAAGTTGCGCGCACAGAATCGCGTGCATATATGCATCGATTCGCGTGCATATAGCCATTGCCAAGACATATATTCAATCTAGGGATCCCAATTGTTAAAGGTAGGGTAAAAAATGAATGTTTCCAGTACGCAATACAAACAAAAACAACTCTCAAAATGGAAAGCAAATACCATTTCTCAAGCAGGTCGTGCGATTCTTATTCAATCTAATATCCAATCCAAGGCTACTCACCTTATGCAATGTTTTTATCTACTTAAAGGAGTCTGCCAAGAAATTGACAAAATTAACAAAAACTTCTTTTGGAACAATACCAATCCTGGGTATAAGGCAATTACCAATTGGGATTCTATCTGTAAACCCAAACAAGTTGGAGGTCTTGGTATTCATAAGACTGAAATTTTGAATAAAGCTTTACAACAAAAACTTCTATAGAAACTAGTTACAGACAAAGATAACATTTGGACTCAGTTAGTCCACCAAAAATACTTACAAGCTGATTCCCTTTTCAATTTTAATAAGAAGAGTCATAAAAAACAATCCTGACAATTCTCTCGACTCCTGCATTTGCGTGATGATTTTTCTAAAGGAATTGGATGGTGCTTAGGTGATGGTAGTATCATTAGCTTTTGGACTGATAAGTGGATTCCTATGGTTGATTTAACTCAATTTTTTAATCCAAACGTAGCTAATCTTAATGACAGAGTAAATATGTTCATCACATATACGAAACAGTGGGACAAACATAAACTTGAAAGAGTCTTACCACCACACATTATTTCCCATATTCTTAAGATTTACATTCCACAGACGCAAACTCGTGACCAAATAATATGGACGCCCACTTCTACTGGCCAATTTACTACTGCTTCAGCTAGAAATCTTATGATGAATAACACGGTTTCCAATATATCACACTTATACAAATGGTTGTGGAACTTATGAATTCCCCCAAAAATTCAAAATTTTCTTTGGAAATTAATATTAGATAATTTACCAACAACAGAAAGACTAAACAAATACTACAACAGAGTACCAAATTACTGTTCTTTGTGTGGTAATCAAACGGAAAACACGGTACATTTATTTCTTGAATGTCATTATACTTTGCAACAAATGAATAAATTCTCCCAAATTTCAGGCATCCACTATAACTTATCAATCGACAAACCTTTCCAAAATGCCTTATTTGAACTAATACAGTTGTTTAAATCTGATAATAACAAGATTGAATCCTTGACGTTTCTCTGGTATCAAATATGGCTACACATAAATTCTATTGTCTTTAGGAATAGCCATACGTATAAAAGTGATACTGCACAATATGCGTATACATACTTCAGACAATGGGAAATTGCAGTTAAAACTACCACGGGCCCCAAACAGTCGCATAAGAGGAATAGGAATAATAAGAAACAACGAATGTGGAGGAAACCACCAGATCAATGGATTAAAATTAATTTTGATAGCTCATATAAAACTGCCACTGAATCATTTTTAGGATGTATTGCACGAGATAAAAATGGTAAGGTGTTGGATGTCTATAACAAAAAGATTGAGGCAAGCTCTCCCTTAATGGCGGAAGCTTTAGCCTTCCTACACTCAGTTAAATTAGCAATGAAATTTAAAAATAACAACATAATAATTGAAGGAGATAATCTAACTGTTATAAATTCTGCCAATAACATTTGGAAGATTCCTTGGGAAATCAAAAATATAATAACGGATGCCAAATGCTTGTTCTCTAATTTCCCGAATATTAGGATCTCTCATTGTTTCAGAGAAGCCAATAAGGCGGCAGACATGTTGGCACAATCTGACATAAATACTCATTATGTCAAGATTATTCTCAACTGCAATTTTGACCTTATGTTATATGATGAATATATCAGAACAATACGCCCTACTCTCCTTGAGTCTAGCCTGTTTACTTCTTACAGGCCACTTTTTCGGGCCATCACTGCTGATGGTCAAGGGTCATCATCCCTAGTGGGATAATGATATACACGATTATGTTGTGTATATAGACGGGGTTTTAGCATTGTTTTATTGGTGTTTTAGGATGCATTTGAGGTGTTATGGAGCATTGGCGAGGAGTGGCTGAAGACGCATTATAGGAGTTCTTGGAGCTGAAGAAACGAAGATGTTGAAGATTCTCGAAGGCAGCGACCGCCGCCTGCGTCGAAGTCAACCGAAGCTTTTTCCATTTCTGCCTTATTACATTTTTATTTTTGCATTTATGTTGATTTCAGTTTTCAGACTTGATTATGGACGTTTTGTTTCAGTATTTAGGGTTAGAGAGAAGGTTGTTTCTTCTCTAACCTCACTTTCATTTTTCATCTAGTTTTTACACCATTTCCATGGAGAACTAAACCACCATTGCTTAGTCCGACCGTTGAAGCTTTCGTATTGAACAAGTTGTGAGTTTTTCATTCCTTATCTATTGCATGGATTTTATCTATTCTCTTGCTTGAATTGCCTATGGTTAATATTGATAGTTTCTAGCTTGCGCAACTAGATATTGTCTCTATGAATCTATTGCAGATTTAGATTGTTATTGGTTGAGCATATCTATTTCAAAGTAGCAATTGCATCGAACTATTATCTGGTTGTGCTAGTCATATGTAGAGAGAATCGATTTACATTCTAGGATAAAAGCTGGTTGTTTTATGCTAGAATTGTATCCTATCATATTCCTATCCTTATTGCTACGGTTAAACTGAATCTTGATAGTTTCATGGTTGTTTAATTAGTTAGTTCTAATAGTGTCTGGTTGTGCTATTAGTTACTTTAGAAAAGGAATTGGAATTTCCATGGCATGAAGTCTTGAATGATTATCTAGGATCAGCTTATCAAACGAATAGTGGATACTTGTTTGGCTAAGCTATTTCCCAAATCATATTTACAAACTTCACTTTGTTAGTTATTGCATGCTTAGGATCTAAAACAAACCAAACCCCCCTTTGTTACTTAAGATTGACATAAAGCTCATACTAAAAGGCATAAATCTGTCTCCCTGTGGATTCGACCCTTGCTTACTAAAGACTATAGTTTTGAGTAGGTTTGGATACTTACATAGTAGTAATTCTTACGACAAATTGTTGTTATCAAATAATACCCCGTGTCTTGCCTGCTTCAAAAAAGAAGAAGACATATATTCAATATTCATTAAATCTAAGTTGAGGAAAAGAGATATACATCATGCATGTACATGGATTATGAAGATACCAGCAGATGCACCTACACTACCAAAGGACCCCTTGAAGCCCTTTTTACCCAACAATCAAGATGCTGTAACTTTATAACTTAAAGAGGTATCAAAACACAAGCAAAAAAGGAACAAATGGTAACTAAGCTATTATACAATAATAGTGCAAGAACATTCACCACAACAACAAATATTTTGCTTCAATCCAAAATAGCCCATAAACTGAGAACTCACTATAGACTTGATGGATGCTTTGTTGACATTTATTCTAAGTTTAACAATCTAAAATATTTTCACCTTTTGTTAATCCTAAATCACTATAAACTATTTGTATTGACTTACAAAAAATTGTTCATGACAGAAATGCATAAACTGAGAACTCATTTTTCCCATGCTAGATCGTATATTCAACAATAAAAGTGTCTTACATATTCATTCCTTTCATTTACAAAAGCTGCAGGAAAGGAAGAAACAAAACTATTTTTTCCAGTCTTCACCTCACCCACTTTTCTTCTACCAAAAAATTTCTCACAAATCCTTGTTTAATTGAGTTTGTATGTTCAGTCAACTATTAAACTATATGAAGCAATACTTGTTAGGACGCTCTAGTTTAACATATATCCATGAATTTCAGCTTCATGCCACACAAAACATTTTTTTAGTTCTTGGGAACAAATGATAAAGGTTAAGGACATTGATCATGCATCAACCAAGCTACACTTCACATCTCACATGAAATTCAAATCTATACATATACTAAAACAGAGCGGTGTTTTGACACATGTCACCCTCACATTCAATTAGCCTATGTGTCAGTCTCTCGGTTATGCCACCTCATTAACCACGTCATCTGCCACATCGTCGTGGCTTAAAAAAAAACTAATAAAAAAAAGCCACATATTTATGAAACTTGAAAATAAGTATCATAATAGTTTGACGAGTACTCTACTTTGATTCATTTTTCTTTTTTTATATCTTATGAGAGACTAATCCATTGAAGATTTAAGGTTAAAGAATAATGTCACTTGGAAGATTCAAGTTCGTGTGTTGCATATGTAAAATAAGTTTCGATAGTAAAATGTTATTATTGGGAAATAATTGATATTAGTTGATGAGAATGTATATTTTTTTGAAAAGTTTATTTTTGGGGATATTTGAAAATTTTATTCTATTACATTCTTCTCTAATATCAAATTTTAGTTTGAGAAACTATACTAGCACATCAACTTTTAAAAATATAAAATAAACCAAATACCGTGCAGGACGCGGGCACATCAACTAGTTCATAATCTAAACATCATCACCAATGATACACAACAACAAATACCGTGCAGGGCGCGGGCACATCAACTAGTTCATAATCCAATTTATGGAAGCATAAACCCATCCATCCACCATTTCTCACCCCCAAAAAACCATCCACCATCAGCCACACATTCCAAGTGTGTTTGACGAAGTTGACATTTCAACAAACACCTAGAGTGCACTAAAAAGAAATTAGTTTTCACTGATGCTTAGTTATAAGCTTGATTTCATGGATGTCAATCTAGTTTGTTTGTATATCAAACATGAACAATTCCATACCAACATTAAGAAAACAGAATTCGAAAATTTCATCAATTTATTAGGGTTCAACAAAATAGGAATTAGGGTTCAACATACCTTGACAACTTCGATTTGGGTCGATTTGTGTTGGAAAATGAATCAAATGGGGCTAGAATAACTAACCAAGATCAAGTGCTACTGTCCATTGAGGAATTTTCGAATTCTGTAAAGACAATAGAGAAGAGATGGATCCAGGGGTATTTTTTTAAAAAAATCAGCTTCAATTGGGTTTAAGTTGAAGCATTTGCTTCAGGTTGGGGGTAGCTTAAGGAAATCGACACTGTTTGGTTGAAGTTGCCACTTTTCTTCAACTCCCATCAACCACCTTCAACTCATTCATGATTTCTCCTTCATCTTTGTCGAACAACCATTTTTTGCTTCAACCCGGTTGAATCCCTATTGCTTCTTCAACTTCAACCAGCTTAAACCCAATCTTCATCTCTGCGGAACGGGGCCTTAATGGGTTGAAGATGAGAGTAGTTGAAGGAAAATACTTCAGGTGGGGGACAACCTTAAGGAAATAGCGGGTTGATCAACCAATTGAAGACTTAAATCCATAATTTCTCAAATCTTGCCGAACGTGGCTTTAAGAAGTCTACACAATTATTTCTTTGTATTATAACATTTGTCATGTCGAGAAGCCTAACACTTTTATTTGTGTATCGATTTTTCTAATGTATATTTAGAGTATAAGTTTAGAAATTTATAATAAAAAATTATAAGATATTTTGACTTTGAATTATATTTTTTATTGTGATGGTTTAATATATTTTTCATAAAAGGAAACAATTTCCCTAAAAGTGAGATTAATCTAACATGAGTTAATAAAGTTGTTTATATATTAGGCTAGGTATTTCATATCTTTGTATTTATAACCATCTATTGAGATACACTTGTATTCCTGCATTTTAACTAAATATTTCATATATATAGATGAATAAATGTTGCAACGACATTTTTACAAACATATAATAACAATTTTATGACATTCACAAATCATCTTCCGATCTAAGAAACGTATAATTTATATCATTATAACAAAGAGTAGATCTATTTTTAGGCGCTTTCTATTCACCGCCTGTCCATTTTTGCTATTCACCGTCCATTCTCGTTGCGTCGCTTATGGATGCATTCCATACGTTACGCACCAATGACATTAGTACAAAAGGAATCCATACGTTGCGTATGTATTCCTTTCATACATCGTGTATGAATTCTATACGTGACGCACCCTCGGTGTGTTTTTGGCTTTTTGAAGAGGCAAACGATATACATTTGTATAATTTATATCATTATAACAAAGAATAGATCTATTTTTAGTCGCTTGCTATTCACAGCCTGTACATTTTTGCTATTCACCGTCCACTCTCGATGCGTCGTTTATGGATGCATTTCATATGTGACGCACCAATGACATTAGTACAAAAGGAATCCATACGTCACGTATGGATTCCTTTCATATGCCGTGTATGGATTCCATACGTGACGCACCCTCGGTGTGTTTTTGGCTTTTTAAAGAGGCAAACGATGTACATTTAAGACAAATTTTATATGCACGCGATCGTATTAAAATTCTCTACAAGATTATGAAAAAACAAAATCAATACGCGACGTATGAAAGGATTCCATACAGGACATATGAATGTGTTTTGTACTAATGTCATCGATGCGTCGCATATGGAATGCATCCATACGCGACATACCGAGGATGGACAATGAATCTCTTACTACTTAAAAGCTGAGACCCTGCTAATGAACAATACTCTTATATTTTGGCAGTATTTGTCGATTGGATTGGGCTTTATTTACATAATTCTGGCCCAACCCATTAATATATTAGTCCCAGTTTCTTCGTCTCTTTCGAGTAAACCCTGAACTCAGCCACCCTTCTCTTCCATTCCGCCACCCTTCTCTTCCATTGTTGAACTCCGTCACCCTTCTCTTCCACCTTCAGCGATAGCACTTGAGGCTGCCACCGAGATTATCGCAGAGTCTACTGGAGTGGCCCCTATTCTTTTTCCTCCATGCATTACAAAGAAATACATCATTCATAGGTCTTTGATGGTAAGACCGAGTCGAATATGTAATATCCCGTCAATGAAAAACTCGTTGTCTTCTTCCTTGAAGAGATCGGTTAAAGAGATTCCAAGATTGTTCAGCTTCCCATATCCTCCGGTCTCTCGCTTTTTCCCAAATCAATTTCAGTAAGTTCTTTCTCTCCTTCCTCAAAACTCGTTGTCTTCCATTGTGCAAGATAGTTGAATTAGGTGCGAGTTAGTAGCGTCATTCAAAAGCATGTAAATGACAAGATCTCATTGACCCTAATTTGTTATGCCCATGTTTGTGGTGAGCTATTATCTTCAATTCCAAATTCTATACATTGCATGTATTCTCATTTTGTTACCCTAAGAGCTTGAATTAATGACGTTTAAAATTACAGCGGTTTCCTTTGTTCCGAATTGCGTACTTCGTCTTGTGGACATGCTTCTTTGTCATATTTCAGTGGATTCTTCATGCCTGCATTTTTCTTTGGTGGCCCTATCCATTCTTGGACTTGTCACTGAAGTTGGCTCCTCTATGGTAATATTCATCCCGTGACAGGTTCAAGGCCCAGCTCAGTCCGGCCCATTAGCAGTATGCTAATCATTGCTGATTGTTTCTCATAATGTTAAGACAATATCTTCATCTTGGTGAGCAGCTACATTGGAAGCTTTTGCTAAAGGTGAAATTCAGAAAGAAAAGGGAGTTTAGGATTTGTATGACGTACTTGCATACTTTCAGAGAGAATTCAGAAATACCGTATCCACAAACTTCAAGAAAGCTTGGACAAGATCATGAAGGATCATATCAATTATGATCCCTTGATGACTGCTGCAAGAGAGAATCTTTCTGCAACTGATGGCTTTGTGATTTAGGTATGTAAACAAATTGTTCAACTTCTTCGTCATTTTTCAGCTTTTCATTTACTTTTTCTGTATCAGAGCTAACATCTTCCACGTTTCTTTCAGGTGTAATAACTGTTTCTTCTCTTTGCAAAATCTAACCTTCAACATCAGTTTTAAACACATCAACTACATCGACCTCAGAGAAGGCAGCTTTGGGCCAATGACAGCAACAAACAAAATTGGAAATGGATTTTGACTAGGCTCAACCTGCAAATCTGCATTGATTGAGGATATGGAGGCAAAAAATGTAAAGACAGGTATCACAGTATAAATTCTGTCCGTTTTTTATTTTTTTAATATTTTTATTTTTTTTAATTATTTAATTATCTGAGTGGGAATTTCCCACATGGAATATTCCACTTTAGTGGAGAATTCCTTGTTAGCATGAATTATTGATAGTGTTTGACACCTGTTACTTTCTATACATGTGTCACTATTTTATGCCTTTAGCTAGCTGTAATCCAGTTTTTACTTTCCCTATAAATTTCTTGCTTTTAGCTTTTAGTTTTTTTAGTTACGCTCTCTTCTCATTTTCCTTTCCCCTCACTTCCCCTCTATTTCAAAGCCGATTTTCCTTAGAACAATCTGTCTCGAAGGTTAGTAGTTTAGTTTTCCATTTGCATGTTTGCTCAAATTACCTACACCGTTTTCTTTTTTGTATGTTTGCTCATATTTATTTCTTCTAAAGTTGCTGCACTGTTTTTTGTATTGTTTTGCATATTGCTTTTTCCATTTGCATGCAATCTGCTTTGTTTGTTTGTTTGTTTGCTCATACTGATTTCTATTAAGATTCCTACTCTGTTTTTTTTGTATTTGTTTCAATTGTTTGTATATTGCTCTTTTTTGTTTCTCTTTTGTTGTGATTTTTATTTGGCATCATTTTGTTTGTAATTTTCTTCGGTAGTTTATGTTTGCATGCTTGGTTATATTGATCATATGTTGTAATGTTCCTGCAAAATTAGTTCACATTTTTATTGAAAAATTGCTCTTATTTGGCGAAATAATTAGCATGTTGAAATGACTTTTCTACAATAAATATAAACCGATTTTGAACAAAGATTATCCAATTTTAATATATGATTCTGAAGAAATAATTTATGCGATATTTCAACTTTACTTTTCTTTCTGTTTTTTTAGTATGAGTCCGAAAAGGGTCTTCCTTGACTCCATGGTATTGAAATCAAAAAATCACGTGGTGCGAGTTAAAGTTGTGAGCAAGCAGAGTTATGTTGAGAATCCAGACAAACAAAAGTTCCAGCGTCTAATGCTTGTGGATGAAAAGGTTCTTCTACAATACTTTTTTCTTAATGATTTTTGTGATGCAGTATTAAGTTGGGTTTTTATCAAAGAAATTCAGTTTTACCTATCTAAAACATTAACCACAAAAAAGTAATAATTAATTTACGAGGCTTTCATTATAGATTTCCTTCAATAACTCAACAACATGTGCTTTTAGCAAAAGATAGATATACTTATTTTTACTGTAAGATAATATACATAATGCCACCAAAAATACTCATTTTTCTGTTTTCTTGCAGGGACATACTATGAGAGTGGTTGTATTTGGTCATAATGTTGATTACTTTGATGATATAATTAACGAGGATCAATGTTATGATATAAGCAATGTTGTAGTATCATCGGTCTCTTCAGGGTATCAATCTTTTCCCGAAGAAAAACAAATGCATATAAACAGTTCGACTTCTATAAAATGACTGAATTCTGCAGATTCACTGCTACTGTCTAGGTCTAAGTATACTCGCATTTCTGAACTATCACGCGAGCCTCTTCCTCCTAATTCCACATTCGGTAAGTTTTACATTCTTGTTTACACTTTTTGTTTACTCTGCATATCTTGATAAAGTTTTTGATTCCACTTGTGTGCTGAATTGCCTCCGCTGCTATTCGATTTGTATGTTTTGAATCTGAAAAACTGAGTTCCTATTGTGCTGAAACTGCTGAACTTTTTTTAATAATATCAGGATTGTTGACTGCTGAACTGAATTCCTATTAGCGCTGTGTTGTTCGATTGTTTGTTACTTTTAATGTGAAGGCTGAACTAATGTGTTGAAGTCCTAAACTGCTCTGTTGTGCTGAACTAATGTGTTGTGCTGAACTGTTGTGTTGTCTTGAGTTTGTTTATATGCGTGTTGATTTACCGAATTTCTGATTTGTTCCATCTCTGCGCTTTGACATTGTGCAGTCAGATATGATGGCTGTTGTTATTGGTTTTAAACCTCCAAGGAAACTGAAGAGCAAGTTCTCACCTATACATTCTGATTTGTCAGAGCTATACATTACCGATGACAGGTGTACTTATCTTCTTCTTTTTTTACTTTTCCTAACATAAAATGGTATAGCTTACGTGTTACAAATTTTCTTTTATGTTTGTAGTTGTTCTGAAGTTCTACTTCTTTCTCTATGGAGTAATGTTGCATGTCTCGTTGAGCAATTCGGTGCCACAAATTCTTGTGGTTCAGTAATTGTTGCGACTGCACTGAAAACTAGGACTTTTAACGGTTAGTTTTTCAACTTTTGTTTATGATAATGATCCTCATGATCCAGTTTTTTATATTTCTTCCACTAAGTTTAACTGCTTATTTTGCATATCAACAAATTTTTCTTTGTCGTCCAACAACCATACAAAGCTTAAAGTCAATCCTGAAGCGAAAATAGTATGCAATGTTTTGGTTGTTTAATGAATATGAATTTTCATTCTTGATTATTTTCTATTCAGTTTAACATGAAAATATTTTAATATTTCAGGTTTGCAAGCAACCGAGATATGGTGTTAGCAAGGAGTAACACTATTATCAAAAAGGAAAATGTTGCAACTTCTGTACCGTGCATAACTATCGAAACTGCAAAGGGAATGAAGGTTATATTTTTCGTTTTATTTTTTTTAATATATTGCTCTTTAAGTATTGTTACTTAAAAGTAATTTTTATTGTCTATTAACAATCTTAGGCCAGTGACATCACTCAAGGAGGAATGGTGAAGATTGTTGCCTACATTCCAGATTTCACAGTGAAATGTTTGAAAGTGACACTTAGTTGTAATTGGTGTGGCAAAGTTTGTGATGTTCCTCCAGAGTCATCTTATGTTTGTGACTCTTGTCATTCCTGTGCTACGTCTATAGCAAAGTAAGAAAAATGTTGATATGTTCTTTTTTAATGGGATGGAATTATATAACATCATTTATCTAAAAAAAACGTACCTCTGTGCAGGTTGTTCTTTGATTTTACTGCTACAGATGGTACGAGTACTCTGAATTTGGTTGCACATAGCAGAATTGCTGAACAATTGCTCAAGGTTACACCAACAGTTGTGCATTCTATGGGTGATACGGTAAGTAATTATCAACTTTTATTTACTTGATGATCAGTTGTGCATTCTATCGATATTCTAGCATTGGTACTGAATTTTTTCTCTCGTGTTTTATTTTGTCTCTTTATATAAGTCTCCCTTAGTTTCAGCATTTCCATTATCAATGTCATCCATTTCGTATCCCAGTCACGTGCTTTCTTTCTTTGTATTTATACAAACATAAAAGATAGTAACAAGCTTTTTACATGTTTTTGCTCAGGAACTTGTTTCGTTTACTGATAAGACAAGTCAAGAGTTGCGCACTGAAAAAATAGAGATGTTGTTAACTCCAGTTGTTACATTGCACAAGGATCATAACAAGTTAAGGTGGATGCTAAAAGAAATCCTTTAAAGTACTCCTTTAGCAGTGTGATTTTGGTTCTCTGGTACTGTGTATATATTATGATGCATATGTAGCATTTTGAAGTCATGTGACGTGGTGGTTTAGGTGGCTGTCACAGGATGTAGCAACCCCCCTTTTTGTACTGGGTTGTAGAAAGATACCCTTTGCTATTTTGTAGTGGGTTGTATAAGTAGTAATGAACTGTTCAACTGTATGTTTCTATGATATTGTAAATATAATGCAGGAATGTGATGACAATAGAAGTGTGTTTCTATGATATTGTAAATATAATGCAGAAATGTGATGACAATAGAAATATTATGCTGCTGAAATTTAAGTTATCTTTAATTTTAATTATTTAAGCATTTTATTATTTATTATAAGGTTATTTTACACTAAAGTATTTATATAACATTTAATTTTCTGGTGAAAATTGCAGTCTAGCATTCAGATTATTGACAAACCTATAGTGATGCTTCATGAACACAATAAATCCATCTTGTTGCTTATGCTCTTTCTTACCTTGATGAAATCTCTCTCAAATTGAAATATTATAAGGAAAATTCTCACACCATCAATTGATCACTATGATTGAAAGGGTTAAAAAGTGTAAAATCATTACAACACTTTTCTCTAGATCTTATAAGTTTGTATGATCTATAAATCCATAATGATCTTCGTTTGCTATCAAAATAGTGAAAGTGGATGTGCATTTTACAAACATGAATATGATAAATAATTGCAAATGCTACAAGGAGATACAATGTGAAACTACCTTAATTTAACAAACATTTATTTCTACGCTTTGTTTCTGTGTTGTTACTATGCCATGTGAATTCTATGTCTTTGTGTTGTTTCTATGTCTTCGTGTTGTTTTTTATGCCATGTGAATTGTTGTATTCTTAAATATTTTAATTTTTAACTAAACAACGTAGGCTATTTTTTCCATTAATAGTGCGTTATATCATGTCGACCTTACATTTATTTAATTTTGTGTAGAAAAAAAAACACAACAAATTGTTCCATCAATTATCCATAATTCATACAAATGGCTAGCAGTTCTACATCGGTTGTTGGTCCAGGAAAAAGAAGGAGAAATTACATACTAAACCAACCAATCACATGAGCACTTGATAGTTCTGCATTGATAGCAAATACAAGTAGAAAAAGAAGAAGTCGTACACAAAACGATCTAATATCATCAACGTCTGACAGAGATCATGTACCCACATCGAGACCAAGTAAAAGAAAGAGTCATATACAAATGGAACCAGTATTTGTTGCACTTGGAATGGATCATGTTCCCACATCTACAATTGTCATGCCAACTACAACTGTTTGCAAAACTGTTATGCAGTTAAATTTCAATATGAATATCCGACACTTTGTTGTCAAAATGGTAAAGTTCATTTAGTTACAAATGAAACTCCACAAGAGCTTGTTGACTTATATAAAACGAAAGATGAACGTGGAGAAAATTTCAGGAAGTATGCTCGACTCTATAATAACTTTTTTGCATTCACTTCTATAGGCGGAAAATTTAAAAAACAAAGTGATAAAGGAATATATACATTACTGCTCCATGGACAAGTCTATCACTACATATCTGATTTATTACCTGAAGGAGAAAATCCAAACTATCTACAAATGTACTTTTATGATGGAGATACCGAGCTTGATGTAAGGAGGAAAAAAAGTGATCAATGTTTTAAGGATCTATGTCCAAATACTATTTCTCTGCTTATGGATATAATGAATCACAATCCCTATGCATATTTCTTTCGATCCCTACGAGAAATTAATATTATGGAAAGCTCAAAAATTACAATTTCTAAAATCCAGTGTTGGATCAATGAGTTTACAATGCCCCGACGAGCAATGAGGTTGCTGCAATATTTATTGAAGAGAACAGTTCTGATCGAATAAATAGTCCACATATTATATAGTGTATGGTAAGTCAAATAAACCACACAAAGTACTACACTACTTTGGTTGTTATGATCCGTTGCAGTATCCACTTTTATTTCCTAAGGGAGAATCAGGATGTCATCAAGGTATTAAGAAAGTCACAAAGAAAAGTACTCGTCCAAACGACGACATCACTTTCCCAATATCAACATGCTTGGTTCAGAACGCAACTGATCTTCTTCGAGAGAGACCATAGGTTAGTATATTTACATCACTTCTTACATAGGTTAATACATTATTTCAAATCTTATGTCTAGACCAATAAATATTAAAGTATTCCATGCATTTGCAACATCTAACAAAAATGCAATCACTAGTGGAAAAAACCCCTGTTGAGGCGGGCAAAAACCCCCCTGTTGAGGCGGGCAGGGGTCGCTGCAACAGGGGGGGCTGCAACAAGTAAATACCTGTTGAGGCGGTCACTATACTGCCCGCCTCAACAGATAGGCAAAATTATGGCTTCAATATCAAGTGCCCGCCTCAAAAGATTAGGTTGTTGAGGCGGACAGGGCAATGCCCGCCTCTAATTCTACGTCTAAATTGGCAATGCCCGCCTCAAAATTTGGTACACATGCAACCCATTAATTTTTAATTTCATTAATAAATTGCTCAGATTTACAATTTGCTCAGATTTTTAATTTGCTGAGATTTACAACCTCAAAATTTTGAAGCTCCAATTAACGATAACCATTTACTCATATTTACAAATTTGGTAGACAAATCTCATACCCAATTTTACAAATTTTACACAGATCAGATCGATTTACAACTCAAAAGTTTTACAAATTTGCAAATCAGATTTACAACACAAATCAAAGATGAAACCCAAAATTGAACTTAGATCTGAGAAAATTACAAACTTAACTCGATTTGTACACAGATCTGCAACCCAGTTTGTACAAACTTAACTCGATTTACATAAAAAAAAAATGAGAAAGCGATTGTGGTGAGAACTTAGAACGAAGGATGGTCGGACCAGATCTGCAACCCTAAATTTGGAATCACGACGAAGATGGTGAGAACGAGATCTGCAACCCAATTTGTACACAAATCTGCAACCCTAAAAAAGGAGAAGATGGTGAGAACGAAGATGGTGGCTGCAAACCTGGAATCACGGCGAAGATGGTGAGAACGAGATCTGCAACCCAATTTGTACACAGATCTGTAACCCTAAAAAAGGAGAAGATGGTGAGAACGAAGATGTTGGCTGCAATCCTAGAATCATGGCGAAGATGGTGAGAACGAAGGAGAAAGCGACTGTGTGGCTGCGAACCTGCTTGGATGGCACCGACGACGGAGAACACTTGTTGGAGAGGTGCGGTTTCCGACGAATTTGAGTCGGCAGGGGAGGTTAGGTTTTGGGGCTTTTTGAGAGGGTTGAAGATTGATTGAAGGGGATTTTGGTAGGGATGTTGAAGGATCTGAAGATGAAGAGGAAGGAGGAGATTAAGAGGAAGAGGAAGGAGGAGAACAGGAGGAAGTGGATCTGAGGATCGAGGAGGATTTGAGATTAAAGGGAGGCGCCGAATATGTAAAGTTAAGGAGATTTTGTAGGGTTTTTTTTGATGAAAACGAACCGAGTTTTTTGGATGAAAACGAATGGGTACCGAATATGATTAGATTTTTTTTAAAAAAAAAAATTGGACCTGTTGAGGCGGGTGGAATTTTGCCTGCCTCAACAAACCCTGTTGCGGCGGGCGGAGTTTTGCCCGCCTCAACAAGTCCAATTTTTTGTATTTGTTGAAGCGGCCAAAATTGTGCCCGCTGAGGCGGGCAGTGTTTTGTCCGCCTCAACAAGGGCGCTGCAACAAGTGTTTTTTCCACTAGTGAATAAAAGATGGGGATGAACATTACGTTTCTTGTAGAGAATACTATGCTTACAAACTCCAAATCCGTCCCAAGAACTTTATACTCAAATCAGGAAGAATATTTTTACAGTATATTGTTGACATGTATGTAAAAATTGAAAACACTCGCTTGGACTACTACCGTAATAATCAAATCAAGATAAGAAGTGAACTATATCAAGGTGTCCTTGACAGTGTGAATGATGGCAACAGAAATGCGGCATCTGTTGGCAGATGTATTATACTCCCACCGTCATTTATAGGTGGACCAAGAGACATGAGGAGGAGATATTTGAATGCTATGTCACTCGTTCAAAAATTCGGCAAACCAGATCTTTTCATCACAATGACATGCAATCCAAGTTGGTCGGAGATAAAAAAAGAACTTGAAGAAGAAGAAAAGGCACAAGACAGACCAAACATAACAACAAGAATATTTCGGACAAAAATTGTACTACTAAAAAAACTAATAATGGAGGATAACATATTTGGACAAGTTGCAGCAAGAGTTGAGGTTATTGAATTCCAGAAACGCGGGTTGCCACATGCACATATTTTGATTATACTATGCTCCAAGATATTAAATCCAGAAGCCTTTGATAAATTCGTATGTGCTGAACTGCCTACCAATGAAACTCCTTACCTACGCAAACTTGTCATACAACATATGATGCATGGTCCATGCGGAACTCTAAATCCAACTTGTGCTTGCATGAAAAAAGATGGTTTCCAAAGTAAGTGCAAATCAAACTACCCAAAAGACTTCGCAGACTTCACAACGTGTGGCGATGATTCATATCTGATATATAAAAGAAGAGAAAATGGAGACTTTGTATGCATCAGAGGCGCTGAATTAAATAATCAATGGGTTATTCCGTAAAATCCTTACCTTCTTGCTGCTCTTGATTGTCATATTAATGTGGAAATTTGTTCTACCATAGAAGCAGTTAAGTACATTTACAAATATATATACAAAGGTCATGATCGGGTTTCCTTTGATATATCCCATAATGAGCATTACAAAGAAGATGAAATCACAACATTTCAAACTGCGAGATGGGTATCCCCTCCCGAAGCTGCTTGGAGAATATTTACATTCCCTTTATATGAAATGAGCCCAACAGTATATCCATTACAAGCACACTTACCTGATATGCATCTTGTAACTTTTAAGGAATTCGAGAACCTAAAAAGAGTATCTGAAGATAAAGGATGAAAGATCACTATGTTAACATGATTTTTTGAATTCAACACCAATAATCCGAACATTAGTCCATGTTTGTACAACGAATTTCCACATGACTACGTTTGGAATAAATCTACAAAATTATGGAGTATAAGAAAACATTCACCGACAGTGGGAAGACTTACATATGTCAATCCGGTAGAAGGAGAGCGCTATTACATGCGGCTATTACTTACAAAGATAAAAGGACCAAAATCATTCGAATATCTAAGAACCGTGAAAGGACACACATATAATACATTTCAAGAAGCAGCTAAGGAAAATGGATTTGTAGAACAAGACAACTATGCTGATTTATGCATGGAAGAAGCAAAACAAGCCCAAATGCCATCAGTCCTAAGAAGATTATTCTCCACACTGTTGGTCCATTGCGAGCAAATAAATCCAATATCCTTATGGGAGCGCCATTATAAAGCTTTTTCAGAATATTTTTCGTGTCGTCATCGAGGAGAAACCACTAAGATCTTACATTTGACATGTATTCAAATTGAAAAACACCTAGATGCCATGGGAAAGAGTCTCAAAGACTTCAAGTTGGATATTTATCACCAACATAATACATTTTCGCATTCTGTATCTAGGGATATCAATGATGCATTAAGTGCTCCTATCCCAACATGTTACGTTGATGCACCAAAACTTCTTAATGAAGAACAACGAATTGCTTATAAATCCATAATGAAGCACATAAAAAATAATACGCCAGGAGCCTTTTTCATTGATGGCCCAGGTGGAACAGGTAAAACTTTCCTTTATTGTGCTCTTTATGCAAAAACGCGATCACTTGGAAAAATTGTTCTACCAACAGCTACATCCGGAATTGCAGCTTCAAATATACCTACTGGAAGAACAACACATTCACGTTTCAAACTACTTGTTGATGATACTGGGTCTTTAACTTGTAATGTTTCCAAGCAAAGTAGTCTTGCACATTTACTCAAGGAATGTTCCCTAATAATTTGGGATGAAGCATCAATGGCAAAGAAAGGAATATCGAATCTCTAGACTTGCTTCTACAAGATATATGTGAAAGTAAAGAGATATTTGGAGGAAAAGTGATAGTCTTTGGTGGAGATTTTAGACAAGTACTTCCAGTTCTACCAAAAAAAACACAACATGCATGAAGCAGTTTGTGCTAGCTTGGGAAGCTATTACTTATGGCCAAGACTTATTAAGTTCAAGTTAACACAAAATATACGTGCAAAACAAGATCCTTTATTTGCAGACTTCTTATTGCAACTTAAAAATGGATCTTTGCAACTTACAGAAAAATCCATAATAAAAATACCCAATGAAATAACAACATGTATTTCAATCGATAAAAATTGCTTTGATCACTTGGTTAGATACATCTTCCCTGAAATGACAAAACCCACATTGTATGCCTCTATCTTTTCTAATCGAGTCATACTAAGTCCAACAAACGAGGACGCAAATATAATAAATGCGGCATTAATAGATATGTTCACAGGAACGACATTTAGTATAAGAGTATTGACTCCATAATAAATGACAATTGCAACATATATCTAACTGAATTCATAAATACTTTATGCCCTTCAGGAATGAGCCCACATGAATTAATTTTAAAAGAAGAATGTCCAGTAATTTTATTGAGGAATCTAGATCCACCATCTGGTTTATGTAACGGAACAAGAATGATTTGTAAAAAGTTTTATCGAAACACAATACTCTGTGAAATCTCATCAGGATATTATAAAGGTGAAAAAGTCTTCATTCCACGAATTACTTTTAGAGCTCCATCAACTTCGAAATATCCTTTTCAGTTTCAGCGCAAACAGTTCCCTATTAAATTATGCTTTGCAATGACAATTAATAAAGTACAAGGACAAACTCTGGAACAAGTGGCAATATACATGCGACAACCATGCTTTTCACATGGACAATTCTATGTCGGATGCTCAAGAGCAAAACAAAGAACCGACCTTAAAATATTTACAAATCCCAATGTAGAAACATCTTATAGCACACAAGATGTTGAAAATGTGGCATCCTTTGAAATACTAAAAAAAGCGCAAATAACATGAGTCATATAAATGAATGCAAATGGACTTGAAGCGGAGAAGCTCCACACAATATGACATCATCACGATTCTCAACAATGTATAACAAGTTTATGTAATAGACAAGCAATAGTCAGAACATTTATGTAATAGATAATTATGTATTTATGTAATTAGTTTATCAATAACATTTTTTCTAATAATTTCAATTACATAATTTGATTAAAATTACATAAACAATGATTCTCTGTCAACAAATGTTAAACGATCAAACCCGCGTACGCTAAATGTTAAACGATCAAACCCCCGTGCGCAAACGATCAAACCCGGGGGAGTGAATAGAAATCATGTACTTTTACTAGATACATAAAAAACTACATAATTATTCCACCGTAACAAAATATTCAACTATTTTCCGTGATTATTATAGTACATATATAGACTCATTAAGATCATGTTAGTCAATGATTTGAGCTCACCCACTGTTGGAACTCGGATTTGTTGGAACCTCGTTCCAACGGAAGGGAATACGGCAACACTCCGGATTCCCGAGTCTTTATCCTTTCTTCTTCCTCAAGCCCCCAAGGCTCTCTTGTTTCTCGATCGGAATATCCTCGGATCCCTGCAAGAGCCAAACCCGGAGATGGGGCTCCCCGGGAAGGCACTCCGACGCTCAAGTCAGTAATTATATAAATGATATAACTGTCAAATGATATCTTAAGGAATTAAAATGATTAGTTTAAACCCGAAGGGAGATTTAAGAATGTAATAATACATCACCGAGAGAAGGCGAAACTCATGCTCAATGCTTTATTCGATTAAATGACCTTACGAGTCATATACATATACCCATAACATCAACTTGCTCAATCTCTTGTACCTGCTTGGAGTCCCACAAAAACAGCGTTCATGCATGGCGAGGACGCGAGCATAGCCGAGGCGAGGGGTCACGCGAGCAAAGCCGAGGCGAGCTACGTGAGCAAAGGCTACGTGAGTGAAGGCTGTAGTGGCGTCGCGAGTCATGCCGAAGCCGAGGCGGGCTACGGCTTGAGTCGGTGGGCTGCGGGAATCCAGACCGAAAGCCCCCATCCGAGGGCTGCTCCCCTCTAGCCACCAAATAGCCCCCATCGCCCTCTTCTCCCTCCTACGCTTCTCCCTCTTTCATCCTCTGCCTCTCCCCTTTTTCCTTTCGGTCTTATCCCCTCCTACGCTTCTCCCTCTTTCTTTTGCACTGTTCACTCATATATATATCGTTCATTTTGTGACCTAAAACCTGATATTGGACTTATTTATAAATGGGCTTTGGGCTTCTATTTACCCGGGTCCAACACCCACCAATATCATCTTCGGCGTTCATCCGAGAATAATTTTTAGAGATTACACCCAAGCTCCATTTCAATATTTTATTTACAGAAATATTTACTTGCTTTAATGTTTGTAATCACAAAAATAGCTAGGGTTGTACATTCCGGACAGACTGAAAATATTTCGATTTGTTGTTCCTTATTTCGATTCCAGTGAGTCCGATCAAAATCCCGGGAAAAACCGAATTGGACCTGACCAGATCAATTTTGTTATTTTTTAATATTTATAAATATAAATATAGATATAATAGTATTAGAATTTATATTTTCAAGAAAATAAACTAATATAATAATAAATTATATAATATACTTATAGAAAAACAAAAAAAAAATATTTTTATAAAAAATTAAAAAATAAAAGCGATAGATATTCATGTCTAAAACCGGTAGGGATGGCAATGGGGGCGGGTATGGGGAGGGGAGTACCATCCCCATCCCATCCCCGTTTAATATTATGATCTCCATCCTCATCCCTGTTTTTTTCTAAAATTTCGCACCGTACCAGTCCCCGCCCCATCCCCGTTAATTTTCCCCATTTAAATTCTCTAATGGGGATTTTTCATCCCCGTTAAATTTTATCATTCATATGTATGTAAAAAAAAAGTACGTGACCTAAAAATAGAACCGAAGTCTAAGAATTTTTTATTTAGAACATAATTTTGGCGTAAAGTACAAATAATTGCTAAATAATATAGAAGTAATTTTAAAGAATTACATATAAATTTTTCTTTTAGGATTCCGCAATAGGAAAGTTTGCGGGGATCCCCGTTGGGGATGGGTATGGGGATCCCCGATGGAGATGAGAGCATCCACATCCTCATCCCCGTCCCCACAATGAGGAAATAATTTTTCCCATCCCCATCCTCGTCCCCGTATAAATTCCCCATCCCCGTCCCTGTAGCGATTGCCATCCCTAAAGACCGGACCGGATCGGACCGATGTCATCGATCCGGTCTGGTCTTCGGTCAAAGATTTCAAAAAATTCAGCCCTACTACTGTCATTTTATTTAATAAGACCGACATCTTTATCTATAAATCCGACAAGTTTTCTTCGGTATTTATTTATTTACAAATATATTCTATTCAATATATTCTTACAACTCTATGATTACTTAAATATTTAAGTAAATAATTTATTGAGACGGATATACATGCCAATAATTTTGAATCTAACCTTTTAGTCACAAGAATTCCTTGTACAGTACATTTTTTAACAATAATAATATGAAATTATTTAAAAAAACAAAACAGATTAAGACGGTCAAACCTTCCAAGTATAGTCAAATCTTCGTCCCGGTCCCCACCACCTGCATTCTATTTTCCTCCCTTTATTACCTTTTTCTCATTCTTTCTTCCTCCCCTTTTTTGCCGGTGTTTTCTGTGGTAAATTCATCCCATTTCTTCATCTTCTTCTCCGATTTCCACAAATTATCCTTCACATTCGTTTTAATCTCGACTTCTTTGGCTTCTCTGCTTTGATCGACGCCGCGCGATCATGGCGGAGGAGTCATGTCGCTCTAACGCCCGCTCCAATTCTTTCGTATCCGCCTCTTGTTCACCAGAAGATCTTTTTGAGTTTGCCGATGGAATCGACAATGTCGGTGATGATGATGTCTTCGGAGATTGTTCGTCCGAGAGAGAGGAGGATAACGGCTCTCGGAATAGCACCAGCAGCTCAAATTTGTCAGGTTCTTCTTGCGTGCTTCTTTGCGGATTTTTATATGTCACTGTTTTTGTTTCTTTCTGTTTGCTTCGGAAAATTTGCTACTTCGTCGCTTTTCCTAGTATTTTCGTGAAAGTTTCTCTTTGATTTTGACCTAGTTCTTGCTGTATATTGAAAATCTAGGCTATGCATGAACACGCTACAACGTTTTCCCTTCGTTTTGCTGTTCAGTAAATTGTGATTTTGAATTTTCTATGTTATAGGGATTATTGACCGAAATTCATCTGTAGAAGACACTGTGCTTGGTCTACAATCCACAACTAATCATCCTGCTAATTCAAGACGGCACAAGAAAAGTCGTTCTATTACTTCACTCTTCTCAACTCTTTTTGATGAAAGAGTTCCTGGAAAAAAAAAGGTATTCCATTTTCTGCATTTTCATGTATTAATATATATGGTAGGCTGATGATTCTGTCTTATACTTTATGAACTTGTCTTTCGAATTTTGTGGTAGCTTGTTAATCAAAGTTGATACTTTCTTGATTGCTATGGTTGAACCACTGTATAATTTGGTCATCTAACTTTTGCAGCTCAAATGGCTGAAAAGGGTAGCTAGTGTCAAAGGTGATGGAACTGTGGAGTTCGAGGTTCCAGGAGATATTAGACAACCTAGTCCTTCTTTAGGAACTGGAGTTGTGACGGGTGAGTCATTGGGAGAAGAACAGGATCAGTCGATTGACCCTAAAGACCTGCCTCCAATGCAGATAGTAATGCTTATAGTTGGTACTAGAGGAGATGTACAGCCTTTTGTTGCTATTGGGAAGCGTTTACAAGTGTGTTCGAAATTCAATTGCTTAATACCTTCACATGTTTGTTATTTACTTAGTACTAAAGTGTCTATTGGGGTCATTTTCCCAGGAATATGGCCATAGAATTAGACTGGCAACTCATAGTAATTTCAAGGAGTTTGTCCTGACTGCTGGCTTGGAGTTCTTTCCTCTGGGTGGAGATCCTAAAGTTCTTGCTGGCTGTAAGTAATGTCTTTTCAATGATTATGTTCTAGCAGACATTAAAAAAAGAATTAAGACTGCACGTTCCCTTAAATTGTTTAGTGTAATCATGTATTACTTTAGTTTTTACAACTAGTAAAATTCTTTAGCACTTGAGTAAATGCCAATTTCACAAGAGCTCCTTCATTTGAAGATATAACATCAATAATATTGAAATGTTTGTTCAATCAATAGATAATTTTCAGACTGAAGCAGACTAGTTGGTAATATGTCTCTTGGATCTCCAGATAATTACAAAATAAATAGTTTCAGCAGAACTGCAGCTATAGGATAATTTTGTTCAGTAATCTTTATGAAAATCAATATATTTACTAGGATTAGCATCATTGTTTGTATGTTGAGAGGGGTTAAGTTTCAGCTCTTTTTCTAATTATTGGTGCTTTTGTGCAGATATGGTCAAGAACAAAGGATTCTTGCCTTCAGATCCGTGGGAAATATCTATTCAGAGGAAGCAAATAAAGGATATAATTGATTCTCTATTGCCGGCATGCATGGATCCTGATCCAGAGTCAAATTCTTTATTTAAACCGGATGCAATTATTGCCAACCCTCCGGCATATGGTTAGCTCTTAAACTCTTAATATCTACCTTTATCTTCACACGACATCAAGACCATGCTACTGTTCAGATATGCAGTTAGCCAGTTATACATTAAATTTTCCAACTTCGGAGTGTGGGGCCAGCTATACATGTCTCTTTGGATAGTGCATTATCCACATGGATTATAAATAACCCTGAATGGTGTAATAAATTTGCTGCTCTCTTATTCTTTCTAGATTTTAAAGTATCTATAATCAAATAATGGTGCTGGTGCATGATTATTATTTTGTATTTCCTTTTGCACACTTCAGTTCTCTTTCAGGAATTCTTGTGCTAAAGTGACTAAAATCTGTTGCAGGACATATACATGTTGCGGAGGCTTTAAAAGTACCTCTTCATATATTTTTTACAATGCCATGGACGTAAGTTATTCTCATGGAAACCTTTCTAAACATAATTATGGTTTTTAGTATATCTTAGCATATGAATGGAACAAATTATAATCATGTCACCGTTTAATTACAAGCTTTGTTGTTGATTTTGTAATATCCCTCTTTCTTCACGATATTGACTACAGTATTTAGACCGAAAGAAACCCCATTTAACTGTGAATAATGTTGCTTTTCAACCCATTGCAGGCCCACTAGTGAATTCCCACATCCTCTATCCCGTGTTAAGCAAAATGTCGCGAACAGGGTGCCTTTTCTTGTGCATTATGACTTTCCATATATATATATATATATTTACTTGAATAAAACTTTAATTCCAACTTAGAGGTTGTTTTTTTCTTCCAGCTCTCATATCACGTGGTTGATGCTTTAATTTGGCTTGGGATGCGGGATATCTTAAATGAATTTCGAAAGAAAAAGTTGAAGCTGAAACGTGTCTCATACTTGAGTGCCTCACCTGGTTCATATTCCAATTTGCCTTATGGATATATTTGGAGTCCCCACCTTGTTCCCAAATCCAAAGGTTAGGATATTACGATTCTTGTACAGTATATTTTTCCAGTTGTAATGCAGAAGATTCTTGTGAGCCTATAATGTTTCTGGATATATCGGATGTGCTTAAATAATTATGACATCTCTGCTATGCAGATTGGGGGCCTAAAATTGACGTGGTTGGCTTTTGTTTCCTTGATCTTGCATCAAACTATAATCCTCCAGAAGAACTTGTAAAGTGGCTGTTGCAAGATGATAGAAAGCCAATTTATATTGGTTTTGGGAGCCTTGTGAGTCACTCTTGCTTCAAAGTTCACAATGCATGCCATTTTTGAGATTTCATAACTTTTTAAAGAGATTTTGAGACTTATAAATTTTCTTCCCAAGAATTGTTTAAAGATCAACTATTTGAAACGAGTGTTGTTGTACTACCCTTAATGTTCTTTTATTTATTTTTCTTAATTAAGAAGACGACTTCACTAATTTACCATAAAAAAATCACAGAAAATACTTTAGTGTTGACGATCTTTAAGAAGCTTGTCCATTTCCCCATTATGTCCCGGTAAATGGGGTCTGGAAAAGAAATACTACATCAAATTTTGTTTACCTGTTACTTTTGTTATATGCGTGCTGTAATCTTTGCAGCCAGTCCAAGAACCAGAGAAAATGACTCAGATCATTGTGCAAGCTTTGGAAAAGACTGGTCAAAGAGGCATCATTAATAAAGGATGGGGCGGGCTTGGAAATTGTAAGATACTCGTTCCCTTTCTTGTTAAGCTGCACACCTGAAAAAAGAGTAGAAGATCTAGTTATTAATTTTGACTTCTCATTTTTCTATTCAGTGTCTGAACCGAACGACTTCGTATACTTATTGGACAACTGCCCTCATGACTGGCTATTCTTACAATGTGCAGCAGTGGTAAGATTTGTTTGTCTCTATAGTCTATCTGTATCTCAACAAATCCGTTGCATTCAATAGTAAGGGATAAAAATAGCATGTCTAATATACATGATTAATCTCAAAATTTATTTTGTCGGTCATTTATATGACTACTTATTCTTTCAATGCGCAGTTGTGGCAAGTTCTGATCCGTTCCATTATATTCAAGATTTATTGTGACCTTGTGATGCATCAGATTTGATCATATATAACCTTCAATGAAACTAAAATTGCAAGGACATTGCACAGTAGTTAATTCAAATGCTCTCCGTTATATTTCAGGTGCATCACGGTGGTGCTGGAACCACTGCTGCTGGTCTAAAAGCCGCGGTATATCTTTAAAATCCGATACACTTGTTTTTCGTCCATATATCAGCTTTCATACAAACCGCTCAAGACTCATAAGCAATTCTTGGTTTCCTCTATTTACTTGTTTAGTGTCCAACGACTATCGTGCCTTTCTTCGGTGATCAAACTTTTTGGGGAGACCGAGTGCACGCTAAAGGCGTGGGCCCTGCACCAATTCCAGTTAAGGATTTCTCTCTTGAAAAGTTGGTCAACGCAGTGAACTTTATGCTCGACCCAGGGGTATGTTCGTCAACTTACTACAAACCATTTTTAGTTGGTGAATTCTTGGCTTGATATGTTTTACTTGTCATATTTGGGGTGAATGGATTTATAGGTAAAGCAACGTGCGGAGGAACTGGCGAATCAAATGGAAAATGAAGATGGAGTAACGGGAGCAGTAAATGCTTTCTGTAAACACTTCATTCGTAGCAAATCCGAGCTCGAGCTTGTGAAAACTCATAGCTCCTCACATTTTTTCATAGGCCGATGTTTTGGAAGGTCATAAGCCACATACTTGTAGTGTAATTTTGGCACAGAATGTAAATTAACTAAATCTGCCACCTAACAAGAAGAGCAATACACAGTTGAAAATCATGCCCGATAATTATATTCAGAAGTAAGAAAAACAGTGACTATCATATACATAGTTACATAATGTGCACTAAGAGTCGATGTGATGCAAATGCGACCCTTTTCGTTATCCTTTGCACCCGAATCGTTGTCATAGAAGAACTATGTACTGTCATTTACATCGAGTAATAAACTTCAAGCTATGAGTTGACAATGGAGATGGTGGCAGCTGGTGCAGATTCAACAACAGGGACACCTCCTAATGTGGGAATTATAGGCGGGTGGGTTCTACGAGTTACCGTCATATTCAACCCGGCTGTTGTGTGTATTGTTGCTCCTGTTGTCATCTCAACCTGCAAAGATAAATGAACAATCATCATACTTTTGATTTCTTGCAGTTGCTATTACTTTTCAATTTTGATGTGGCGTATGATGAATGAGTCTTACAGGTGGTGCTCCGGGTGCCATTTGGAAGTTGAATCTCCGAACAAGCATGGACAGTGCTACTATATTCTGCATTCAGACAGATGCGGTTAGGGAGTTTCCAAATTTGGAAAATAGAGTTGAGTTTTGTAACTTTGTTAAAGTTTTTACCTCGTACGTAGCAAATATGTCGCCCACACATTTCCTGGGACCTCCTCCAAAGGGCAAGTATCTAGAGCAGAAGAATCAGCAGCACTCAAATTTTCCAGGCCATTCAAAGTGCAAACATTTCATACTTCATGAGTTGATGGCTGAATATACCTGAAATCTTGGTTGGTCTCATTTGGATTAGGCCCATCTAAAGGCCATCTTTCGGGATTAAATTTGTCTGCATCTTCCCAAAGGTGGGGACTGCGGTGTAAGTTCCAGACAGAGATGAAGATATCTTCGCCACTACAATAAGTTTAAGTCAGTGAACTTGGAAAAGAATATATTCAGGGTTACAGTTGAAAAAACAGAGTGAATGTTCACCTTTGAATTGGGTATTTGTCTAATACATCAGATTCAAGCGATCGACGGATTAGGACTGGAGGCTGTGGATACAGCCTCAAGGACTACATGATAGAGTAACAGCTAATACATGTCAAAAAATGCACAAAGGTATCACTCTCATTAGTAGGAAAATTCACCATCTTACTTCATTGATCACTCGAGTTGTATACTTAAGTTTCTTCATGTCCTCAATGGATGGGAATCGGTCACCCAAAACAGAATCAACCTAAAAAACTTACGATCATATAAACACCCATCTATGAAAATTTTACAAATTATTGTTTAGAAGCTCGATAGAAGTAAGCAGCTACCTCATCCTGAAGCTTTGACACTACACTAGGTTCCTGTATCAATATCAAGACATAAAAGCCTGTCAGTCACTTGGTGTTTTATCAAATATTGATTACCAAAGAGACTGAACAAAGCTTACCTGTGAAAGAAGATAGAAAGTCCATGTTAGTACTGCTGCGGATGTTTCATGTCCAGCAATCAACATTGTCATCAAATCATCACGAAGTTGCTTGCTAGAAACCTGCAAGCGAGGAATTCAGTAATCCCTTCAAGATATAATCAGGAAAGTCTACATCTTTATACAAAATGGGTCATACATCGTCTCCTGATGCCAGAAGGAAATGCAAAATGCTAGGGTCTTGGTCATTAATATAGTCCTCATAGAATTGCACGTCTTCTTCTTCAACAATTCTCTGAGCAATTGGGTTCAGAAAGTCAATGAGAAAAAAAATCACCATCATCATATTTCAATTCTTACATGATTGCTTTACCTTGCAGATTGCTATAAGGCTATCAAGTGTTTCATTTATCAATTTAAGGGCCACATTCACTTTTCTCTGCCTTGGTGATATGTCTTTCCAAATGGGTATGTCCCAAACTGGGATTGGAGAAACACTTCGGTCCTCTGCTTCCCTCAAAACAGTATAAACTGCCTGTTCTAGGTCAAAGATAGAAAGTCCAATTCAACATGAAGTCACTACTTAGAAAACAAGATAATCCGGAAGAAATATGACATACCCCTACTATTCCTGTATCATTTGATAAAGAATCGAAGTCATAATTAAATACAGCCTTTCCAATTATATCCAATGTCAGTTTAGAGAACACTGATTCCATCTCTACAACCTCTCCGTTCGATGCAGCATCGTCTAGCTTATTGCAGAGTCTATTTGTAGCTTGTCCAAAGAGGCCAATCATGGCTGCTACATACTGACAGTGGATTTTGGATAAGATGAAAATTAGCACTGAGAAGATGAAAATCCATCAGCATGTAGCAGAGTCAGAACTTAATTCTGTTGTAGTTGTTCATAGACAAAGTGAAGAAAGATGGGAAGGGAGATGAGAAAGCTAGAAATGCACCTTCATATGCAATGCAGGAACTATAGCACGTCGTCGAACTCTCCATATCTCTCCATCAGCAGGAATTAGACCTTTACCCATCACAAAGTCTAAAATCTCAGCCAAAATACCCTGCAAATATTGGAGATAGCACAATAACTTTTTTGCAAACATTGGCATAGAGATATTTATTACATTTCTTTAGCATAATCTATAGAAGAGAACAACAAACAAAGCAAATTTCTATTTACGCTTACCTTTGAGTAACCCTTGGCATTGTCCTTTAAAATATGCTTTGCAATGAGGGGATCAGACACAATAAGAAAGGACTGCAAGAATGATACAAGAAGCATCATTAGTAATCCTGAAAGGGGGAATTTCTATCACCTTTAACAAAAAATAGAGATATTGAGTCCCAGCATTGATGCATGAAGATAAGATATAAAGGAAACTACCTTTGGACCAAATGTGAGCCTGAAAATCCCCCCGTAAGTAAGATAAAGTTCGTACAGAGGAATGAAGAATGCCTCGTTCCTAACGGCTTGTATGGACCCCTTTGCCTCTGGTATCTTTGGATTATCTTCAGTTGACTTAAACAGGAAATCTAGGACACCTTGAGGGATCCCTAACTTGGACAAGCTATTCCTCAACCCAGAAGAAACACTTCATACAAATGTACAATGCAAAACCAATAAGACAGCAGACCAAAAAAAATTAACAAGGTCGTCTGACATCATAACCTATTTCACAATCCAAAAGTATAAGAGAAGCAAAAAAAAAAATATATATATATAAATATATATAATATATATCTATCAGCAAGAGTTGAGACACAGCAAACAACAATTAACAATAAGCCTTGCTTGCAAGGTGTCTCAGATATATGAATCTTCTTCTTCTTCCCATGAACTGCGGCACTCACCTATATTTTTTTTATACATGCGCACAATGCATCACACTCAGATTTAAGAGCTCAAGTGCATAAGCTCACTGCCCCTGTCCTAAATTCATAAGGTATGGCTACACTGATCAAATATGTTAAATAACAAAGCATGACAGCTCTACATTGCTTATATATCAGTAAAAAGAAAGAGGAACTGATTTCGTGGTACAAAAATTAAAGAAGAGAAAGAGATGAGGAAAAGGGAAGACCTAGATTGTTGAACTGTGAATGCGCCAGAAGCAATCCGGGCGGACAACTCAGCTCGTCGTTTCTCTTCGACACTCTTCCCCCCATCTTGAATAGGGCCATCTGGTTGCTTTCCATTTGAAGAAGCGCAAGTAATCACTGACCAATTTAAAAATGAAAATGAAAATTGAGATGAAGTTACAAGGAATCAAAAAGCCTTTTATTACATTGATGAATCTGAAGCAATACCGTGTCTGGTTTTGGAAGAAGAGCAAGTGATTGTGAGATGTGGAGGAAGTGAGTTGGGAAGAAGATTGATAGGAGATGAGATAGAAGGGGCGCGTAATAGAGAAACGTGGGAAGCCATGGATACTGGACCTGCTGAGTCTTGTATCTCATGTTATATACATCTGGTGGGCCATCGAACCAACTTTACACGTTGTTTTCTTCTAATTAAGGGCATCTCGAATCACTTTACTACTATAAACGTAGGCCGCCAAAGTAATTTTTACTAATAAGCTAGCTTATGAAAACAATAAGCTAGGATTTCAAGCTTTTTGGAAAAATAAGCTAGCTTATTATAAGCTTCCCGAACAGAGCGGTAGATAGCAAATTTATAGCAAAAATCAAACACCAACAATAAGCTAAAATGACAAATGATAAAAATATTCTTTTAGAGATGCTTCATTTCTCCATCTTGATTGTTAAATTTGGCAATCCAAATAGCAAGTGAAGTGTGTGTGGTCCATTAAATCAAAGATATTTCTTTAATAAATTGAAAATTCAAAATTGAAAGAGTGAGAAATTGGTGTTACACTTGAAAATGACAAAATTATAGCAAATGTTGTTGGTGTTACACTTGTTTGCTAAAATAGCATTTGCTATAATGTGTCATTTCAATTTGCTATAATCCTAGTTGACTTGCTAAATTTAGCAAGCCATTGGAGATGCCCTAAGACAGAATTATTAACATTAGTATACTATATCTATTAAAAATAAAAGAGGATAAAGCTTATGTCGAGCACACGAGGACGAATTTGAGCCCTTAGATCATTCAACCAACGGTTAAGATTAAAAGGGAGAAGGGATCCAGTGTGATACACTTCCTCAGATCAGATAAGCGGTGGCAACTTGGTAAAATTAAAAAAAATGAGGGCAACTTAGAAATTTCGCAAGAAGATCTTAACAGACCGGAAAGAGAAAACACAATCCAAAAAATCTCGAGAGAAAAGGGAGGAGAAGAGGCGATTCAGGAGAAACCCTAAATCTCGGAGCGAAATCGATCGCAACGACCACAAATCAAAGATCAAAACCAAATTTCGATCAAGCAAATCAATCTCGCTCAAGAAATTCTACATTTGGAAGGGAGAAACAATCCATTTCAGAAGTCGAAGGAAATTTCAAGCAGTTACGACTGCAAAAAGGCAAAAAACAAGAAGGAAGTTTTGGAGGAGAAATGGAGAACAAATCAAAGGCAGCGCAAGATCCAAGCATTATATCGACCTCACGGTTGAAGGTAAGTGAACATCAAACCAAAAATTACGGTTTTCGAACAAAAATTGCATGAACTCAAGGTTGAAGGTAATTGATGTTCAAACAGGGATTAAAATTATCAGATTACTCATTTCCATGAAGTTATTTTGAACAAATATGTTAGATGTAGTTTCTAGGGTTCATAAGAAATCAGTTTTCCTTTAGATTCTGAATTTTGGTTAATGCTTCATCCATGACAAAGTGTGATTGAATGTCTGAAAAAGATACTAAGTGAAATCAACTTAATGTGAATACATGGATAGAGATACCTTATATTTACAGTGATATGCAAAATGTGTTGTTGTTGTGTTGTGGGAAAAGTATTATAGGAATCTATTAAACTAATTTTTATTCATCTCTTTGAATAAACAATGTCTAGCTATGTACATCTGATTTGAAGACTTGATTCACAATGATTTTAATTTGCCAAGATTGACACAATTGCAGTAGATGTATTCTTTCGACTAGTGCACTTAACTCTTTAGTAAGAGATAGTAGGTTCATTAGCACTAGCTTCACCGTAGACAAAGATTCATAATCTGTTTTGTCAAATATGCCAACTATTTCTTAAATGTTTCAACACTCCTTCAACTCAATATCTTTACTGATTTTCCTTGCAGACACACCACAAGCAAATGCTGAAAACTCTCCTAAAAGAGTTTACAACAGAAGAAGAAGTATGAGAATTAAACTTGGAAATTCTCAAACAAGTGAAGAAAAGTACTCAACAACAACACAAAGTCAGGAACAACAAAGAGAGGAACACTGTGACGATGAAAGATCAGACAATGGTAATGATGAAGACAACTCTACACAATAGAGCAAAAGTCAAGAGGAACACTGTGACGATGAATGATAAGACAATGGGAATGATGAAGACAACTCTACACAAGAGAGCAAAAGTCAAGAAGAAGAAGATACACAAGAACAATATGTCACAGCTGAGGAAGTAGTAGGACAAACACAAGAGAAGCACGTTACAGAGGAAGGGACTGAGAAAGAAAATATAGATGGAGATGAAGAAATGATTGACACAACTCAGAAAGCAGGGAGTGACACAGGTAAGAAACTTAAAGGTTCATTCATATTTTGAGGTTCATGCAAACACACTTAGAGGTTCATGAAAAAACACTTAGAGGTTCATGCATATACACATTGAGGTTCATGCATATACACTTAGAGGTTCAGGCATACACACCTTGAGGTTCATGCATACACAATAGAGGTTCATAGAAACAGATTTAATAGTTCATCCATGCAAGCTTGAAGTTCATGCAAACATACTTAGAGGTTCATGACAAAACACTTAGAGGCATGAGAAAACACTTAGAGGTTCATTCATAAAAACTTAGAGGTTCATAACAGTACATAACAGTACACTTAGAGGTTCAAGAAAATATGAGTAGAAGTTCATAACAGTACACTTAAAGGTTCATAAAAATGCACTTCTAAGTTGATACATATACACTTATCATTGTGATGATTAACTTTGCTCTGACTGAAGGTGAAGAAGAAGCAGAAACACAAGAGATGAGTGATGAACACATTCCTGCAAGTGAAGATCAAAACATTGATGCAAGTGAAGAACACAAAATTCAAGATGACAAAGAAGAAAAACTGGACAATAAGACATGTAAAAAGAAAGAGTTAAACAAGTTTTTAATACATATTTAAATAGTGGTTCATGATATAGGCTTATAGGTTCATAAACATAGAGCTGTAGGTTCATGGAATATACATTTAATGTTCATATAAGTTATGATCTTTTATAACTACACAAACTAACAACTAGAATATATTCTTGCAGATGGTGATAACGACAGTGAGATGGAGGAAGATGTAGTAAGCACTGAGGTGTTTGTGACTACAGAGTATATTCCACCAATCAGAGTGGGGAAGAAGAAAGAGCTGGCAGTGAAGAGTGCAAGTCCTCCATCAAAAAGGCAGAAGGTTTTGCAAAAAGAAGAGATGCAAAACAAAAAGGGCAAACAAGTGGCCACTACATCTGAAGAGAGAACACACAAAATATTTAAGTCTGTACCACAACAAGACAGTGTGAAGAGAAAGGGAAGACTCGAAAAAGGAAAAGAAGTTCAAGAGATTCAGGAGGAAAGAGAGGTGGAGAACACACAAATTGACAAGAAATTGGCAAGCAAAAGCAATGAAGAGAAGAAGATGGTAACCAGATCTAGAAGGGCATAAGGAGATGCCATGAAGCAAACAAGGGCAAAATCAGAGATGTCAGTCAAGAAAGAGGTGAAGACAAAAGAGGTTGGATATGAAAGCTTTATCCTCAGAAATGTGCCCAAAATGTTCGTCGAGACGCTCAAGGTAATGCCTGTATCAAATAAGGACATCATCAGGAAAATAGGCTTTGGAAATCTTCTACAACTGAAGGTAGAAGTTGTCCCTAAGAGAATGTGTTACTGGCTGCTGGAAAACTACGATGAAGCTAGAAGTGCCATCAAAATGGAAGATGGGACCTTTGTGGAGATTAATGCAGACGAGGTCCAACGAGTACTAGGAATTCCGAGAGGGAATAAACCATTAGAAAGACTTGGGGATAGTGAAGAAGACAATGCTGTCAAGGCGGATTGAAAGGAGTACTTGAACAATAGAAGTGAAATAAGGCCAGGACATCTTGCCCAAGCCTATTAGCGATACCTGAAGGTGAGGATGAGCAAAGGTTCATTAGGCTATTTTTAATGATGTTCATTAGTGTACTTGTGGAGGTGAACCAGAAAGGGACAGTTAGCCAACAATTGATGATGCGAGAAATAAACAATGTTCAAAGCATAGATTGGTGTAGTTGTATTGTGGAGAGCTTGAGGGTAACTGTACCATCGTGGAGGGAGAAAAAGGACATGTTCTTCATAGGATGTGCTCTTGTTCTTGTGGTAAGTAATGTGTTTACATTTTTAAGTTAGCTAAATATTTCTCTAATATAATGGCTTAACAATGTGTTTTGTGTTGTTTGAAAACAATTATTTTACGTAGTCAGAGTTTCCCTCTTCGGCGCGACACCGAGAAGAACAAATCCTGTCTACTTAAGCTGGACAAATGAAAGTTTGCTGCAACGCCAGAACGATGAAATAAGTAAAGGAGGATTTGGGAAAGGGAAGGTACAAAAAGAAAAGGGAAAAGCTTCTAAGGATAAAGAGCAAGAACAAGTTCACAAGAATAAGCAAAAACGCCAAGGTTTTGGAGCAACATTCCTACAGGTAAACAACTTCTACCAAGTTCATAAAAATACAAATTGGGTTCATAAAAAATTAAAATCCCTTAAAATTATAGATTCATTAGGGTTCATGACAATGAACTTACAAGTTCATTTCAATTTTAAGATTTACAGAAATGCTTGAAATTCACAAAACTAAAATATTATTCTGAGATTTATATTGCAGGAGTGGTTGGTTGAAATCACAGAGGAGAACACAAAGCTTGCAAATTCAATTCTGAAAATTGCGCAAATGGTGGATGATTTTCCAATGGAATTCAGAAAGGATGAAATTGTTAAGAGCATGATCAAGACGTCACAAGGACTGATGGGGAGGAAGAAAGAACAAGAAGAGAAACAAGCTGAGTTTGATGAAATATGGAATGATAGTGATCATCCATTCTGGTCTGATCCATTGCTGATTGACTGCCGTAAGCAAGTTGAGAAAGCAGAGGCTTCAAAGGTCAAAGTGACGTTGTCAAATGATGGTGTTGGACCATCAAACTACAAAGAAAACGAAACCAGCTGGGAAAAGGTGAATGACGTCTCGAATGACTATCAAGGATCACATGAAGCTACAAAGGAGAAAGAAAAAGATGTGGATAAAGAAGCTGAAATCAAAAATGAGAAAGATAGAGAAGAGTCAACAATACCAACCCAACAAGAAGATGGAAAGACGGCTGGAAACAATGAGACAAATATGTTCTTCTTTTCTGATATTGAAAAATACAAAAAAATAAATAGGTTCATAGAAAAATGCCTACAAGTTCATGGAAAAATGCCTAGAGGTTCATAAAAAATTGCCTAGAGATTCATGATACAATGCTGAAAGGATTGATGAAACTACATGTTTTAATACAAAGTTAAATCAATAGGTTCATGGGAAAATGCCTTGAGGTTCATGAAAAATTGCCTTGAGATTCATGCAAAAATGCTAAAAGGATCATGATAATATGCATAGAGGATCATTGATATACACTTGGGTTCATGGGAAAAAGCCTAGGGGTTCATAAAGATATGCTTATAGGTTCATGAAATTTTGCCTTGAGGTTCATTAACAAATGTTGGAAATGCTTGCAGATGAAGCAAACATGCAAAGAGATGAAGAGAAGACTGAAGCTGCAACATAAACTTTGGAGGGGGATAAAACACCGATGGAGGAAGATGAACCAAACAAGAAGGCAAGTGAGGATGAGGAGAAACAGAAGAAGAAGAGAAGGAAAGGAAATGATTTTACACCACCAAGTTTCAATCTCTTAACAACACAAGAAATGAACATCTTTCAAGCAGAAAATACAGAAGGGCAAGAAGCTGAACAAGAAGGACCAAATGAGGACAACCTTGTAGCTTCAAATGAGAAACTAGAAGAAGAAGAAGAAGAAGAAGAAGAAGAAGAGGCACTGAGTGATAAGGGGAAAGCTGTAGCTACAAAGATAGAAGAACAAGAAGAAGAGGCACTGGAGGACAAGGGGAAAGTTGTAGCTACAAAGATAGAAGAAGAAAAAAAAGAAACTAAGAAAGCGAAAGACAAGGGCAAAGGTCCGTGTTTAGATGAAGAGGATGCTGAAGAACTTGACTGTTCAAGAACCAGAAAGATGGCATGAACATTGAAGAGCCCCTACGAACAAAGAGCCATACAAATTCAGGGAAAACAAATAACGGAGGAGCAGGAAATGATTTGGAATTTCATAGACAGAGATGAAGTGGATGAGTAAGTTGATTGCATTTGTGTATTATTATGAAAGTTTTTATTAATTACTGGAAAATAAATAACTTAAATGTGTCACAGGACTATACTGTTTCAAGACAGACAAACAAAGACATCATTCTTTGAGTTCAGCACAATGCAAGTAGATATGGATGCCAACTACAAAGTGATCAATGCTTGAACGACTATTTTGAACTACAAACAGAAGGACAAAAGCGACGACAAACCTAACCGGCTATTTTTAAACACATTTCTCATGGTAAACTATGCTAATTCAATTTCAATCACAGATGTTTTTTAGTTGGTATGATTTATAGGGAGGTTCAATAGATTTCTAGAGGTAGGTTCATCCATATAGTGTAGGTTTATGCAATTTATATAGCAGGTTCATGAAATTTATAAGGAAGGTTCATGAAATATATAAGGCATGCTCATAAGGTTTCTAAGAGGTGACAAAAGTTTTCTTGAGCATGGTTCATTACATTATTGTGAAGGTTCATATGATTTATTTTGCAGCTCCATGTAATTTCTAAGACAAGTTCATAATATTAATATTAAATGTTTTAAGAGTGTCTAACTGTTTGCATTTAAAAACACATATGTTTAAGCCGAATAACAAAGAAGTAATGTTCCTTAAGAGCATGAAAACCAGTATCTCGGAAGCCCCTTACAGACAATTGTGTGATATTGACATCGTAAGTATACAAACAAGATCATAACATTATTATGCTACATATGAAAACTAAATTATCTCTTTATTACAGGTTATAATCCCAGTGTTGGAGAACAATGAACACATGTATTGCATATTTTATGACATAAGGAATTGAAAAATACAAGTGCTTGACTCTGCTCACAATGACACAAATTTGAAGCGCTACAAGGAAGCACTAGTGGAAAAAACACTTGTTGCAGCGCCCTTGTTAAGGCGGGCACAACTTTGCCCGCCTAAAAAATTGGACTTGGTGAGGCGGGACAAATTTCGCCCGCCTCAACAAGTGTCTATTGAGGCTGGCAGAATTTTACCCGCCTCAACAGGTCTTGACTTTTTGAGGCGGGCAAAGTTGTGCCCGCCTCAACAAGGTCTGTTGAGGCGGGCGGAATGTTGCCCGCCTCAACAAGTGTGGATAAAAGGGCGCATATTTTTGGAATTTGCCCGCCTCTAATATTGAGCTCATGCTTCTTTGAGCTGTAACTTATATGGAACGGATTGCCATTTCTAACCATTAGATGAAAACAGATCCAACGGCTCACTTATATAAAAAAATCTCAAATTAAAAAAAAAAAGAAAAACTTCTTTTTGTTACAGATCTGGGACATGTTTTGCAGCCTCATGAAACCCTAACTCCTAAATCTTTGTTTTCTGAATCGTTCAACCACAAGAAGCCTCCTCCTCCTCCTCGTAAATTCAGATCTAGACAACCCCCTTCTCCCTTTGTTTTCTAATTCTTCAACCCAAAGCAGCCTCTGCCTTCTCACTTGATATCTCCAATTGAAGCCTCGAGAAGGTTGGTGATTGAGAGCACCTGCTTTAAAAACCCACCGCGGCGGCAGCCGCGAACTAGGGTTAAGGCGCGGTCGAGATTGCGGGAGACGTCGGAGACCATTCGACGGACGGGGCGGTCATAAATGGACTGTGAAGGCGTGGCGGTGGTGAGGCGGACGATTGAACCGAGCATCTGAGAGAGATTGTCGACTTGCTTTACGATTTCGATGCATTCGAACTTGGAGGATTCAGCTTCTTTAGCGGAGTTGCGGATTTTGTCGATGAGGAGGATTGGGAGAGGGAGTAGCTCGGTCAGTGTCAGGAGGATTGGGGGTTCAGTCCGACTACTCCGCTTTCTTGGACCACCAGCGGATTCGCTAGCGGCGCGGCTCCTCTTCCCAGATCAACCCATCAGTTCTTTCTACACAGCTTCTGGGTCTTCTTCCCCATCCCTAATCAGGTTAATTTCTCCGAAGCTCTCTTTCCTTCATTGTCTCACTAGCCTCTTCGATGCTTCTGTATAGCGAGTTCTTGAAGCAGAGAAGGCTCTTGTTTGACTGATTTTTTTGATTTTAGGGTTTCTGAAAATTGGGACAACCATTGAAGACCTTCAATATGCTCCAAGTGCAGATCTAGAATGGTTCGCCTTCGTCCTCAAATTTGCTCGTCCTTCAATTCTGCAGGCCATTTAATTTGTTCTTCCAAATTGTTCATTGAAATCAATTTGTTCATTCCTTGTAAATCTTTTCTCAGATTTTTTTCATTCACTGTAAATCTAGTTTGTATAGGTCCATGTACTAAAATTTGTTCATATAAATATATTTGTCAGATTGTTTATTCTTATACATATTATAACATTTCAATTTATCAGAGATTATGTTCTCCATCTTGAATTTCAAGAAATTAATTTCACAAGAAAACAAAAACGGGTGTACGAACAGAATGACGTAAGTGAGAGACGGGCACCAATATTTAGAGGCGGGCGCAACTTTTGTTCGCCTGAAATACTACCAATTTAGATGCGGACACCAACATTTTTGAGGCATTATAATTGCCTACTTGTTGAGGCGGGAACCATTTTGACCGCCTCAACAAGTCACTTGTTGAGGCGAACATGTGCCCGCCTCAACAAGTATTTATTTGTTGCAACCCCCCTGTTGCAGCGCCCCTTGCCCGCCTCAACAGGTGTTTTTTCCACTAGTGAAGTTATTGACAGAGCGGTACATCTACGACTACTTTTACACAATTCTAAGAATATTACAAAATTAGGACAAACTAGTATAGTGATATTCTGCTATTCATTTAGACACATTTACTATCAAAGAGCTTGGAAGCGGAACATTTTAGTAAGAAAGCAAAGACAATCTTAGCTGCAAAGAAAAAAACCACTTTGGTGAAGATGCCATGCAATGAAGAAGGTGATATAATCAGCTCAACAATGCACACCATGAGAAACATGGAAATGTTCATGGGTTCAAACACAGAAACATGGGAACCAGAGAAAACAAAGAAGAATAGGAAGAAGTGCTTGGCATTGCTGAGGCTCAAGTATGTGCATGCTATTATAACATTGGATGTGAACAAGGTGAAGGATGAAGCACTGAAGATAATCAAGGGAATCTGAAACGCTGGAATGAGTTGGTAGTTCTGTAGGCTGTTCACTTCAAAAAATACACAATACTTGGTAGGTACTTTGAAATGGTAGTTTGACTTGGGATTTTGGATTGATCTCGTACTTGGGTTTGAATTTCGGTTTGAAATGGTACTTGTGTTTGAATTTGGTTTTAAAATGACAGGTGAATGGTTGGAATTTGATTTGCTTGTTTGATCTAAAAAAAAGCAGTTTCATATGTTTATTGTAGACAGGTTCATAAGATTTCAAAAGCAGGTTCATTAGATACAAAAAAAATCAGAGAGACTTGCTCCATTGTCATATTCACCAATGTGTCATACAACTTGGCATATAATGAAGATTAGCCTAGAGGTTCATGAAAATTTTCCTAGAGGCTCATGAAATTTGCCTAGAGGTTCATGCAATAATGAATATAGGTTCATGAACATATGCCTAGAAGGTTCATGAACCTCTTCAAATGCCTCTTCAAAAATCACATCTGGGCAAAACTCATTGGGACAAAAACTAAGATTAAGGAAAAAAGAGTGTAATTTAACTTCACCTTGGTAAACATACGACTGCACTACAAGTTCATAGCAATAATCTTAGGTTCATGAAAATATGCGTAGATGTTCATGAAAATATGCCTAGAGGTTCATGAATATAGGCCTAGAGGTTCATAGAAATACAATCATGTTAATGAATTTTTTTTAGAGTTTCATGAAATTTGCCTAGAGGTTCATGAAAATTTGCCTAGAGGTTCATCAAAATTTGCCTAGAGGTTCATGAAAAAATGTCTAGAGGTTCATGCAATCATGAATATAGGTTCAGGAAAATATGCTAAGAGGTTCATAACAGTAATCTTAGGTTCATGAAAATATGCCTAGAGGATAATGCAATTATACTTAGAGGTTCATAGCAATACAATTGGGTTCATGAAAAAATGTTTGGGGGTTCATGAAAATTTGCCTAGAGGTTCATGAAAATATGCCTAGAGGTTCATGCAATTATGCTTAGAAGTTCATAGCAATACTCTCAGGTTCATGAAAATGTGCCTAGAAGTTCATGCAAATATGCCTAGAGGTTCATGAAAATGTGTCTAGAGGTTCATATGATTTTTGGTCAAAGTTCATAATACAAAAAATAAAGAATTGAATAAAAAAATAAAACTAGAATAAAAGCATGTAGGTTCATAAAAGTAAGAAAGGCATTCATCAAAATGATAAATTGGTTCATAACATCTCAACATGTTGAATATTACTAGTATGTTCATAAACCTAAAACAAGGTTCATGATAACACTAACAAAAGCGTTCTTAAAAACCAAAAACACAAACTCAGCAACAAAAACTTAGATAAAAAATCTAAACATCTATAACACCATTACAAGTGCGACTGTTGTGAGTAGTAATTTGGTGGCATTTTCCACAACGCCTACGTTTGACATAGGTAGTGTCAATTACACTGCTGGTAGATGAAGAATGATGTTGACTACTACCTTTGTTCTTTGCTTGTGGTGGTGGATGAATGGTAACCTCAGAAGAAACCTGACCTCCTACATAACTCTCCAAATGTTGCTGATTTGCTGGTACAGAGCTAGAAGAATGAATGGGAGGACCAAGGAAGAACGTCTTTTTTGCATAGAACCACCCTTTATTTGGGTCAATTTGCATAGAACCACCCTTTATTTACGTATTGATTTAAAATCACCCATTATATCACTTTTGGTTACAAAAGACCACCTTCATCCAACCTCTGTTAAGTATTCTATTGTAAAAGACTATTTTACCCTTTACTTTTTAAACTACAACCTTTTACCAAGTAAATTACCCGCTATTGCAATTTCAAATTGAATTAGGAATTAGGGTTCATGAATTGGAAATGTGATAGAAAAATTAGGGGTAATCTCTCTCCATTCCAATCCAACGAATCAATCACTGGATCTGAAATCCGATAAAGCAATCTCCATCTCTTCACTCTCATCTCCCTCGGGATCTTAAGCAAATCCGCCGAATCTCGACCTATCTCTCTCCAATCACGAAAGCGCTTCGTCGAAGCCGAATTGATCTTCATGCGATGTCGGAGCTTGGACATCGGGACTTCGACCATGCCGTTTGCGCTTCTCGAAGAGAACAATTAAAGGAGCCGCCATGGCAGGAGAGCTTGTAAGCGCGAAAGTTTGTCTGGATATCCTAGACCTTTTGTACGAAACAGAGGAGTTCTCGCACACTCATAGGCATCCGATCTTTCCATTCTAGTGACTACTTATACAATTACAAGCAGATTTGTGAGTTTCAGGTGGTGCTTGGAGAAGTTCATCAGTGCTTCTCAAAAGATGAGATTGTGTAGTTTAGTTCGTAGAAGCATTCTTCATCACATTTTGGGGGTTTTAGTTCGTACAAGCATATATGGGAGTTTCCTTACATTTTGGGAGAGGGATCGATTCGTTGAATTGGAATGGAGAGAGATTACCCCTAATTTCTCCATCACATTTCCAATTTCATGAACCCTAATTCCCAATTTAATTTGAAATTGCAATAGCAGGTAATTTACTCGTTAAAAGAGTGTAATTAGTTTAAAAAGTAAAGGGTAAAATAGTGTTTTACAATTTTAACAGAATACTTAACGGAAGTTGGGTGAGGATGGTCTTTTGTAAACAAAAGTGATAAAATGGGTGGTTTTAAATCAATACGTAAATAAATGGTGGTTCTATGCAAACTGGCTCAAATAAAGGGTAGTTCTATGCAAAAACCTCTAAAAAAAATAAAACTAGAATAAAAGCATGTAGGTTCATAAAAGTAAGAAAGACATTCATCAAAATGATAAATTGGTTCATAACATCTCAACATGTTGAATATTACTAGTAGGTTCATAAACCAAAAACAAGGTTCATAACACTAACAAAAGCGTTCTTAAAAACCAAAAACACAAACTCAACAACATAAACTTAGATAAAAAATCTAAACATCTATAACACCATTACAAGTGCGACTGTTGTGAATAGTAAGTTGCTGGCATTTTCCACAACGCCTACGTTTGACACGGGTAGGGTCAATTACGTTGCTGGTAGATGAAGAATGATGTTGACCACTACCTTTGTTCTTTGCTTGTGGTGGTGGATGAATTGTAACCTCAGAGGGAACCTGAACTCCTATATAACTCTCCAAATGTTGTTGATTTGCTGGTACAGAGCTAAAAGAATGACTGGGAGGATCAAGGAAGGACGTCTTTTTTTGCTTCAACATGGATACTAATTCTTCCAATTGATCTGAATCGTCTTCAAGCACACCAAGACAACTATAAAATTATGAAATAGCAGAGTTGAGAAAAAACTCCTTCTGATTTGAAGATACACCTTGATCAACAACATCATCAATACTAAAGATTTGACTAATTGTAGCAGACTTAGTCCAACGAGAAAGCACATATTTAGAAGGGATTGTTTGCACAAGCTTGTTCTTGAACACACAAATGAGATGACGACAGGGCAATCCAAGCCCCAGAAACATCTTGCAGCTACAGTGATATTCATCAACAACAGAAATATATTCAACCTTATATTCTTTGCGATTTTCTTCTCTCATGAAGACATATAATGTCGTACCTGCAATCATTCGCATAAATTCAATTCAAGCACTCAAATAAAATAAGAAAGAAAAAGTGATAGTGTTCTGCATATTTGATTCATGAATATGCACAAGGTACATAAAACCATGGATATAGTTCATGAAAATATACATAATTAACAATCAGGGGGCATATATGGGAATTCAATCAATTAATCTCCATCATACTCAACACAAAACAAGAAGGTTCATGAAAATACTTAGGGAGTTCATAAAAGCATTACAAAATTAAATAGCAAAGGACAAAAAAAATTACTCTTACCATTACTTTCAGAGATAGAAGCAAGGGAGCAGGAAAAACAAGTTGCTGCAATTTCCTGGCGAACAAGACAAAATACAGTCAAAGTATAGACCTTGGATGCATCTTCCTCCAGCAACAATTGCGTCTTCAAATCTGGATGTTTGGTGAGAGATTCATGGTTCAACCTAGATTGTTGATGCCATTGGGTGTCCATTGCAATACCAAAATGCATCACAAGCTCAACCAGACGATAATACTTGTCAGTAAAATGACTAAAGTAACTGTTTGTAGACTCAGACAGAGAGGTAGTGCGAACTAAACCACCAAAAAGAATGTCCCGAAAATAAGCTGGAATCCAGAAACGCCGAATAACAAACATATCATCAAACCATCTGGTTTATAAGTGGAAATTCTTCCAACAAAGCATTCCAGCGTGACTCAAATTTAGTCGGTTCCAATTCATGAGTCCAAACAATGGCATTGAGTTTCTTCCGAAAGTGATCACTTGTCTCACCATCATATTTAGTCTTTGATGGCACTTTCCTCATGATGTGCCACATACACAAACGATGGTGAGAATTAGGGAAGACCTGTTCAATAGCGAGCTTCATAGAACCATCTTGATCAGTGACGATAATTTTAGGATCATTCCTCATAGCTTCCTTAAATCTTTCAAGCAACCAAACATAGGAACCAACATCCTCTTTAAAAATCAAACTGGCACCAAATGTGACACTCCTTTTGTGGTGATCAAGGCCAGTAAAAGGGATAAAATCAGATTATACCTACAAAAAAGAATTTAAAAGATTCAAAATGTTCATTGATGAACCTTAAATAGAGATATCAGAAAAAAAAAGAAAGCATGTTCAAAGATGAAATTTACTTGTGAAAAAATATAGAATTTGTATAGAGGTTCATGAAAATATACCAAGAGGTTCATGAAATTATGCCTAGAGGTTCATGCAATTATGGCTAGCGGTTCATAACAATACAATTAGGTTCATGACAAACAAAAACTAGAGGTTCATGAAAATTTGCCGACAGGTTCATGGAAATATGCCTAGAGGTTCATAGCAATAAACTTAGGTTCCTGAAAATATGCATAGAGAAAAATGAAAAGTTTCCATAGAGGTTCATGCAATTATGCCTACAGGTTCATGTAAACTATAACTTACAAATACACATAATTGAACATGAAAAGAAGACCAGATTCATCATAAATCACAGAACAATAAAAATAGAATAATACAAAGCAACTAAGACAAAAGAAGGATGTTTTACTTACCTATTAGTATGATATGTCGCAGCAAATGAATCAGCATCACCAAACAGTGAGAAGTTTTTCATGGATACAGGATCACACCAGAACAAGCGTGTTAGGCGCACACTGCTATCCACGTCATAGTCAAAACAATAAGCCGAGCAAAGCTCTTTTTTCTTGAAGAACCGATCAATTGTCATCTGAGCATCTGACCCCCCTATGTAAGTCAACATATCACGCCGAAAGTTCTTAAAATCAATAGATGATGCACCAACTACTTTATAGCCACCAACAATCTCTTTGAAAAGACGGTGAGATCTAACCGGGCCAATGCTTTATTAAGTCTATCCTCTTTGTACCCTGCTCTATTGCATAAGGCATACTTGTATTTCACTCCACCACCTTCAAGACGCTTGGTTCCATTGCGTATATCAAACCCACAAGCATCAGCATACGCCTGGTAAAATGCTATACCTTCTTCAAATGATTGAAACACCATTCCCATTGCAGGTTTGAGAGCATCATCACAAGAAGGCACATAGGTGAGGGAACCACCTTGAGACACTATAGGTTCATTCTGCTCTTCATAATCAAGAAGAACAACTAACACATCTTCATAACTAGATATAACACAGATCTCAGCAGCAGAAGTAGAAGCTACAATTTCATAAAACAACAACAGAAGTTAAGCTCGGATCAAGCCCTTATAAAACTAATTAAGATAAATAATCAAAGGTAGATAGAGAACAATAAATATATATTTCAACAGAACAGAAGCTTCATTGATCATGATCTAACACTTACAGGAACATAAAATAAACACATTCAGGTTCATCAAATCTGACTCAAAGGTTCATTAGGTTATATTCAAGGATGAACAGTACACACATATCATCATCATAAGAAGATGCTAAGTAAATCTTCAGCATTAAAGCATCAAAAGATTCAATAACAACATCACTGTATTCGAAAGGCATCAGATAATGTCTTCAAAGAAATTTCAGAAAAATGCATCATCAGATCTATAGTGATTAAAGGAATAATCACAAGTAAAAACGACAAGAAATTAAAATTACAATCATCTATGAACAAGTTCAGATGCAAAAAAAAAGATAAACTCAAAAAGAGCAAAAGTACTAAACCTAGATTGACAGTAAACTTAAAAAACAACAAAATTGATAGAGATGATCATCAACTAGACAAGAATATAGCATAAACAACTTCTATAAACACTTAAACAACTAAAATCGACTAACAACAAGGCAAAAACTCAAAATCAAATCGCGAAAAAGAGATTAAAATCAGAAAAGCGAAACTTACTCGAATCACCACCATAAAACGTGATTTGAATGAGGATCTACCGGTCTTGAACAACAAAAATCAATTTGCAGTAGAGATCAGCAGCGGAATCGAAGAATCAACGGGTGAGAGAGAAGGAGCGAGGAAGGGAGAAAATTTAGAACAAAGATGAAATGACCATAATACCCCCGTGTCCTCATGTCCTTAACCTAGGCAAATCTCTGATTTAATCTAGAGCGTCAGATGGCTTTAGATCAACGATTGAGATCGTGTACTCATGTCCTCACCCAAAGAGTTGTCCTCATATGATCCAATCTCGTAATATATATAATATTAAAGCTGAAATCATGTCTTCACAAAAATTTCCGCCACTTGGCGAAATTTGAGTGAAGACATGGATATTTTTTTATTTCTCCTTTTAAAATAAATTGAACACAAGTTTTTTTTTGAAATATGATGAACATCCACTCTCCCCCTCTCACATGTGTTAAATTCACTTATTCACAAACTTTAACCTATTAGTTTTATTTGGTAAAGTCCTCACGGATTTACAAATTTATTTCTATATGTAAATGATTTTGATTGAATTTTCTTCAAGCTCTACAATACATTGTGATGTTAAAGTAGTCTAAAAATAATTCAATAACGTCTTTGTTGATTCCAGTACTCTTTTTAGTGCAAATAAATGCATTATGTAATTGTCCACTATCTGTACACGTTTTCATAATCACAGAGAAGAAGATTGCACTAGCTAATATTCTACTAAAACAACCTTTTTGACACCTTCAATTATGCATCTTTTGATAGCATGCTTCTTTTCTAGGATTTCTGAATTTTTTTACATTATATTGTGTTGTAGAGGTTGTGTGGGAGTGAAATAACTTTATCCGTTTGATATTTTCAGAGCATCAGAGTTTAGACTCCATTTTTGAAAAAAGAAGCGCAACAACCATTTAATTATAGCTATAATTTTCTCTCTAAAAAAGTGACAAATACATTATGGAATATACTTATAGCTTATTTAAGAAATATGAATGTGTGATTTTAGAAAATTCGGCTGTGTAAAACTGAAATTATATTATCAATTTACTAATTCATCTTCATTTTTTCCAATTGAAAATATATAACTCTTTTGTTGATAAATTTCTCACATATTTTTGAATATTTAATTTCATTCTCACCAACACAATAATCAATTATATCATTCCCCATACATCGTACGGGACAAACACTAGTTTTTATTTAAAACACAAAAAAAAACAACTAAAAAGTAGAAATTGAACATTTGAACTAGATAAATTTTGACGTGGGGGTTCGAAAGAATATTAATTTATGAATTGAATTTTTTAATATATCATAAATTCTAGAATCTCTTATATAGAAAAACAATTATAAAATAATTATTTTTGGGTGATATTATATATACTCATTTTTTTTTTGCTATATACACTCTAGACCTGGCCAAACTAAGGCCGGCCCGTCCGGCCCTCCCAGTCCGCCCTAAAATATGGGAGGATCTAGGTAGGAGATTTAACCCATAAGGACCGGCCCTGCCCGACCCTTTTTTAAAGTGGAAGGATATGGGATCGGAGTAGGGCCCCGAGGGCCGGCCCTACCCGACCCATATTATATATATAATATAATATTAAGGTTATGAGGATTCAGATGCGAGTACTATTACCACGGCATAATTTTTTTATTGTGTTTTTGGATTTTTTTTGTTGAATTCGGTTATGAGGATTGTTATTTAAGCATGCATTTTGGACCTTTTTAGCATGCGTTTTGGGATGGTGAATTGCTTGTAAGCACTAAACAGGTTTTGAATGTTTTAGTAACACGGTTTAGCCCAGTTTCTGATATTTAATTTCTCTGTGTAAGTAGTCGAGGGCTGCCCTGAGGGCCGTCCTGAGGGCCCTTATGGGAGGATATGGGTAGCGGAATTGTCCCATTTTAAATGGAAGGGCTTGACCCGGCCCTGGTAAATGGGTAGAATTTGAAATTTGGCCCTGGCCTGGCCCGGCTCAAGCCCTAGTTTGGCCAGGTCTAATAAACTCATATGGTCACACGTACTGTTAGCGTGGGCGTGGGTTTTAGCTGCGTAGGCTGTAAGCATAGGCTTTGTTGTAAAATGGTTATCCGACTATAAAACCACACCTACGCTTTGCATTTGCGTGGATATTTAAAAGATAAATCACGCCAACGCCTATTATACACTAGGGTAATAATGGAAAGGAAAAAAGGGTTCACGCTTGCCATTTGCGTTCGCGTGGGTTTTGGCCGACTTAGTGGAGTAGATTTTGCAATCTCACGTTGAATTGCAACCTCCATTAGTAATTTAACATGGTTTCTATATATTGCCATGTCAAATTTCCAAATACCAACAGGTTTCTCGTGTAACGCGAGGAGGGGGTTCTCGCGTAATGTGAGATTAATTAACAAAGATTAACATAATTTCAAAATGCTAATCTCGCATAACGCGGGGAATGGGTTTCTCGCGTTACGCGGGACATGCACATCTCGTGTTACACGAGAGATTATATCAGATACATGTTTTTGTGATCCATTTAATAGATGTCTTGTCCCCACCAAATTATAATAACTACCCCATTTAATAAATGTTGTTGAAGATCGAGGGACTTGTTGTGGTTGTGAGGTAGGATCCACATAAGTTTGAAGTGGAGGTACCTGTCTAAGCCCAAACTATTGTACGACTCCGGTGGCGGAATACGGATCTTGGGCATCCATCCAGTATGTCCGAGATCAAGGACTGTGCAAGTAGTTGACATTTATGCATAGTTCATCATACTGGGTAACCAAGGGATATAGGCTCTCGTATAAATGTTGGTTCTCCACCAGCTTCATGCCGATCTCCATGCGGACTCTCCAAAATTCATGCTCGGGCCATTTCTTCATTACAGATAAGCTTCGAAAACCACAATGTCCGTCATCTTCCACATTTCGAACCTGGGTAATGTAGGAAAACATGAAGTGATGTGATTCCATCCCATCTTGAAGAAGACAAGTCCAAGGAAGACACTATGTCGGTGCCTATGCGCATTACCCGCGCCAAGGCAAAGGCACTCCAAGAAGACGTCTCCCAAGGCTTGCTCACTTTTGGGCTTGAAGAGTCCAAGACTGGAGGTCCATTTCAAATCTTGGACATCAAGGAAGGAGCAGCCTAGGCGCCAGCCACATAGAGCATCCTAGGCACATTTATCTTGTTTTTCCTTTCTTGCATTTTTACCTTATTTGGCACATTCAATGGTCATTGAACACCAACCTTTATGCAGGCGGTTTTGCTTTGTTTTTCAACGTCTTTATGAATCATTAGGAGTCTTAAAGACTTACCTTGGATGGCAAGGAGATGTCAGCTTCACTAGCCTATTTAAGCCATCCTTAAGCTTTGTAATTTTCACCTTGGAATTTGCTAAAAACAAAAGCTCTCTTTGCTAGAGAAAATCTGCAGCTTTTAAGGTCTTAATCTTGATTGTTTGTGTGTCATATCAACCCTTCAAGATCCCATCATCGTCGCTTGGTGTGTAGCATCCGAGCTCCATAGTTCTCTCTTCGTCGGTGAGTCATATCCGACTTTGAGAGTCCATATCTCTCTCGATTTTCATCCAAATTCCAATCCGTCTTCACCACCATAAACTACACTTCATCCTCTTCATTTTCACCACAAGAACGCCCACAAAAGGTTTCTTGAGCTGCTCAAACCATCGCCATCTTTCCAGATCTGCCGCAAGTCACCCGGTTGCCGCCAGACTGAAAGTTGGAGCCATTCCTTGCACCGTGACGCAGCCTAGGACGATCCTATCAAGTGGTATCAGAGCCGCGTAAGGTTTGGCCTCTAAACTGAGTTTTAAGTTCAAAGTTATCAGATTTCATGCAAGCTTAGTGTACCCATAGCCATACTTGTTACTTTCTTGTTGTTTTGGCCTTGGAATTGTGTTTTGCATAAGAAATCTGATTGCTCTTGTATTGAGCATGAAATTTTTGAGGAAGAAGACCTTTGAATGCCCAAAAACCAGTTACAACTCTCTTTTAATATCCACATTAAAGTCTTAAATAAAGGGTTTGACTTTGTTACCTTATATGGCTTATTTACTTATATGAAGCTCAACCTTAATTCCATACCTTAGCTGCCTAAATTTCCATTGTGTGTTGCTGAAATTGAGTTCATTTTGTTGCAATCAATCAAGTGGATCAAAAACAAGGTTAAGGGGACGAAAACTTACATTTTGAAGCATCATAATCTGAAGTGTGTTGCTGAATTCTCTAAGTACAAAGGTTGTGAGCAATTCGTTATATCTTATCATTATTAGTACAAGAAACACCCCAGAAAAAGTGGTAGAACTCAGAAAAACTCGGACTCCACGAAAAGCATAAGCGAAAAAAGAGGCGGAGCTTAGAAGAAGTGAGTCTACATAAAAGGGGAACAAGTCAATTAAAAACACTCAAGTAGTGAAAAATCATGTGTATGTTGCTAGAATTGTAAGGGAACTTAGTACCTTCCTTGAATTTCACTTGTGACAACAACTTGAACGACTTTTGGTGATACACTTTGTTTCGCTAGCTCACAAAACCTGAGCTCATAACCTTCCATTAAGCTTGCTGAATTTTTGATTGCTTTGCTGCTTAAATATCAGTTTTAAGGACCCTTGACGTGTGTGGGATCCATTGACAAGTTTGTCCTAGTTGTGTTGTGTTAAGCTTGTGTTCTAGGAAATCTCATGGAGGATTCCGACAAAAAAAGGGACAAGTCTGTCCTTGATGGAAATGTGTCTCCTATGTCCGTCACCATGGCGGATTTGCTTCAAGTCATCCGAGGGCTTAAGACAGAAAGCGAAGAAAGGATGCATGCGCATCAAGAGGAGATGGCTACTTTCATGAGGGCCGTAGAAGCTGAGTTGGGAACTTCCCAACTTGATGGACAAGGAAGTGGGTCTCAAGTAAACGGAGGAGGCCATCAATCATCCTATATGGAAGGCGAGTATTTAGGCCACGTGACATAAACCACGACCTTGCCTTCCCTCTCCATAGCACCTTCCTCCTCTCACCATCCACTCACAGCCACACTCCGAGAAGACTCAGGTATGAACTCGGCCAACTCTCTTCCTTTTTCAAATTATCCTATTATGCCTATGCCTTCGGGCCCAACTAAATTGCTAGGCCGAGAAACTTTGGGCGAGCTCCAAGATGGCGGCCTCCAACCAAGGCGGCTTCTGCCCCTCTTGCAACCACGTCGCCCCGCACCGGGCCGCGGTTTTGGGCGCGGCCATAACCAGATGGGAAGGAAACCAGTCCAACCACAACGGGGGTTCCACGGCCAAGACATGGACCACAGCTATGGGAGGGGTCCTAATGTGAAGTTGGAAGTGCAGCCCTTTGGAAGCACCACCGACGCCGAGGCTTACTTGGAGTGGAAGCATAAGACCGAGCAAGTCTTTGACTTCTACCAATACACCGATGTTCAAAAGGTGGCCATTGCCACGATCAAGTTTATAGACTTTGCATACCATTGGTGGTTGGAAGACAAGGAAGAAAGAGAGTATAATGGCTACCCACCCATTGACACTTGGGACGAACTCAAGACTGCTCTAAGGCACCGGTTTGTGCCCGAGGACTTCTCAGCGCGCCTACACTCAAGGTTAGAGCAATTGAGACAAGGGACCAAGACGCTGGATGAGTACTACAAAGAGCTCAAAATCCTCATCTATAGATCCGGTCTAAGGTTCCCCGAAGGGTATGTTAGCTCTAAATTCATCAGTTGTTTAAATCCTGACCTTAAGGCTATTGTGAGTACGCAACATTTTGTTCGAGGTACTACTATTGAGGAAGTTTTGCACTATACCAATCACATCTACCAAAACTTACCTCAAAAGAAGAGGTACTCGGCCAACACTCGGTCATGGAACCACCAAGGTGGTGGATCATCTAGCTACCCACCCCGGCGCCCCGAGAACAAGCAAGACACCGCAGTCGTGCCTACAAGACGTGAGCCTTCAAGGACTCCACAAGGACGCATGCGAGAAGGGGAACAACGCTCAAGTGAGATCAAGTGCTTTAAATGCCTTGGGCGTGGTCACATGGCTAAGGGTTGTCCCACTAGGCGCCAAGTCTTACTTAACACCATTGGTGAGTATGAGTCCGACGAGGATCCCGAGGTCGAGGAGCCCCAACAAGAAGAAGAAGAGGTGGCAGAGCTACAAGTGGAAGCCAAGTCCCATGGAGAGTGTTTTGTGGTCAAGCGATCACTTATCACTAATGAAGCTCCCTCCCCACCTAATCAAAGAGAAACAATTTTCCACACAAGATGCCTCATCCAAGGTAAAATTTGTAGTCTTATAATTGATGGAGGATCTTGTTGTAACATCATAGACCAAGAGGTGGTCAAAAGGTTTGCTCTTCAAACTACTCCTCATGTACAACCCTATACTTTATGTTGGCTTAATTCTAACACACCTCTTAAGGTGAATGAACAAGCATGTGTTAAGTTTTCTATAGGGGGTTATGATGATGAAGTAGTATGTGATGTCCTTCCTATGACGGCGTGCCATATCTTGCTTGGAAGGCCTTGGCAATATGACCGCGGCGTCATCCATCAAGGAGTCACAAATGAGTACTCTTTCCACCTCAAAGGTAAGAGGATCACCTTGCTGCCCTTGGCGTCACATGAAATCATGGATGACCACACAGCCAATGAACAAAGGCGCAATGCTACGGCCCAAGGAAGGAGTAAAGAGAAGAAGGCGCCGCCTAGCCACCTACTACTCGCCAAGTCAAGAGAGGCTAGAAAAGCCATGGAGGGGAGTAACACTTGCTTTCTTTTTCTATTTAAAGATGTGTTACTTAACGAAAAAGATGTGCAAGACTTACCTCCTTCTATTGCTTCTTTGTTGAAGGAGTTTGATGACCTTTTTCCCGAGGAGATCCCGGAAGGCCTGCCCCCTCTACGTGAGATAGAGCATCAAATAGACTTTGTTCCCGGCATCCCGATCCCTAACAAGCCCGCCTATAGAGCCAACCCCATGGAGGCCGATGAGCTTCAAAAACAGGTTGTTGAACTTCTCTCTAAAGGCTATGTGCGTGAAAGTTTAAGTCCATGCTCGGTCTCCGTCATCTTAGTTCCTAAGAAAGATGGAACTTTGAGAATGTGTGTAGATTGTAGGGCTATAAACAATATTACCATTAAGTATAGGCATCTTATTCCTAGACTTGATGATATGTTGGACGAGCTCTATGGTTCATGCATATTCTCAAAGGTGGACCTTAAAAAGTGGCTATCACCAAATTCGAATGAAAGAAGGTGATGAATGGAAAACTGCCTTCAAGACCAAATATGGTCTCTATGAATGGTTAGTTATGCCATTTGGGCTCACTAACGCACCTAGCACATTTATGAGGCTCATGAACCATGTGTTAAGGGCATTTTTATGCAAGTTTGTGGTAGTTTATTTTGATGACATATTAATTTATAGCCACACCTTGCAAGAGCATGCTAGACATGTAAGAATGGTCCTAGAAGTGTTGAGAAAAGAGAAGCTCTATGCTAATTTTAAGAAATGTCACTTTTGTTCGGATAATGTGGTGTTTCTTGTCTTTATAGTGAGCAAAGAAGGACTTCGAGTGGACCCAGAGAAGGTGAAAGCTATAGAAGAGTGGCCGGTGCCCACAACCATGACACAAGTAAGGAGCTTTCTTGGCCTAGCCGGATTCTACCGCCGCTTTGTCAAGGACTTTAGCTCTCTTGCTACTCCTCTCACCGAGCTCACTAAGAAGAAGGTGGCCTTTCATTGGGGCCCAACTCAAGAGCAAGCTTTCACCACCATCAAATACAAGCTCACCCATGCCCCTCTCTTGGTGTTGTTGGACTTCTCAAGGATTTTTGAGATAGAGTGTGATGCTTCTGGAGTGGGACTTGGAGGTGTTCTTATGCAAGGAGGGAGGCCCATTGCATACTTTAGTGAGAAGCTCAAAGAAGCTGAGCTTAAGTATCCAACCTATGACAAAGAGCTTCTAGCTTTGGTAAGGGTTCTCAAGGTATGGCAACATTATCTCCTTCCTAGAGAGTTTGTAATTCACTCTGACCATGAGGCACTTAGGTTCCTTAAGGGTCAAAGTAAATTGAACAAACGTTATGCCAAATGGGTTGAATTCATTGAAGCTTTTCCCTACGTGATCAAACACAAGAAGGGAAAAGATAATATTGTGGCTGACGCTTTGTCTAGGAGATATGCTCTCATCTCCACACTTGATGCAAGAATGATGGGTTTTGCATTTCTCAAAGAACTATATGCCTCAGATCTTGACTTTAAGGAGGTCTATGAAGCATGTAGTACTATGGGACGTAAAGACCAATACTTCCTGCAAGATGGGTATCTCATGAGAGGTACTAGACTATGTATTCCTAGTGGATCAACTAGGCGGCTTTTGGTGCAAGAGGCAAATGGAGGTGGTTTAATGGGCCACTTTGGCGTCACTAAGACATTGAAAGCCTTGAAGGAACACTTCTATTGGCCGCATATGCTTAGGGATGTTGAAAAACTTTGTGCTTCTTGTGCTCGAGCAAAGTCTAGAACCAACCCTCATGGGCTATACACCCCTTTGCCAATTCCCAACCAGCCTTGGGAGGACCTATCTATGGATTTTGTGCTAGGTCTTCCTAGGACCAGAAGAGGTAGGGATTCCATATTTGTGGTTGTGGATCGGTTTAGCAAGATGGCGCATTTTATTGCATGCCACAAGACCGATGATGCAACCAATGTGGCAAATTTATTCTTTGATAATGTTGTGCGCCTACATGGTCTTCCTAAGTCCATAGTGTCGGATCGGGGCGTTAAGTTCCTAAGTCACTTTTGGAGGACCTTATGGGCTAAGTTAGGAACTAAGTTGCTCTATTCTACCACTTGTCATCCACAAACCGACGGCCAAACTGAGGCGGTGAATAGAACACTAGGTGCCTTGTTACGTGTTGTGTTGAAATCTAACTTGCGTAGGTGGGAAGAATGTCTTCCTTTCATAGAGTTTGCTTACAATCGGGCCACACACTCGGCCACCAAAAAATCCCCATTTGAGGTGGCCTATGGTAAGAATCCTATCACCCCATTAGACCTTATAGCTAACCCAATTGTTGCAAATCTTAGCAAGGAAGGACAAGTCTATGCTGAGCATGTCAAGACACTACATGAGGACGCAAGGAAGCAACTAGAGAAGCGCACGGCACAGTATGAGAAGCAGCACAACAAAGGGTGCAAATAACTCATTTTCGAGCCCGACAACTTGGTGTGGGTGCACCTTCGCAAGGAAAGGTTTCCCTCACAACGAAACTCCAAGTTGAAGCCACGAGCTGCTGGACCATTTCAAGTGCTAGAAAGGGTGAACAACAACGCCTATCGGCTAGAGCTACCGCCAACCATGGGAGTTCATGATGTCTTCAATGTGGAAGACCTCAAGCACTACATAGTGAATGAAGACACGGAGCTAGAAGGTCTTGATTCGAGGTCGAATCCTCTTGAAGGGTGGGAGGATGATGTGATTCCATCCCATCTTGAAGAAGACAAGTCCAAGGAAGACACTATGTCGGTGCCTATGCGCATTACCTGCGCCAAGGCAAAGGCACTCCAAGAAGACGTCTCCCAAGGCTTTCTCACTTTTGGGCTTGAAGAGTCCAAGACTGGAGGCCCATTTCAAATCTTGGACATCAAGGAAGGAGCAGCCTAGGCGCCAGCCACAATCCTAGGCACATTTATCTTGTTTTTCCTTTCTTGCATTTTTACCTTATTTGGCACATTCAATGGTCATTGAACACCAGCCTTTATGCAGGCGGTTTTGCTTTGTTTTTCAATGTATTTATGAATCATTAGGAGGCTTAAAGACTTACCTTGGATGGAAAGGAGAGGTCAGCTTCACTAGCCTATTTAAGCCATCCTTAAGCTTTGTAATTTTCACCTTGGAATTTGCTAAAAACAAAAGCTCTTTTTGCTAGAGAAAATCTGCAGCTTTTAAGGTCTTAATCTTGATTGTTTGTGTGTCATATCAACCCTTCAAGATCCCATCATCGTCGCTTGGTGTGTAGCATCCGAGCTCCATAGTTCTCTCTTCGTCGGTGAGTCATATCCGACTTTGAGAGTCCATATCTCTCTCGATTTTCATCCAAATTCCAATCCGTCTTCACCACCATAAACTACACTTCATCCTCTTCATTTTCACCACAAGAACGCCCACAAAAGGTTTCTTGAGCTGCTCAAACCATCGCCATCTTTCCAGATCTGCCGCAAGTCACCCGGTTGCCGCCGGACTGAAAATTGGAGCCATTCCTTGCACCGTGACGCAGCCTAGGACGATCCTATCATGAAGTAGTCTATACTCCCAGTTGAAAATTTAATCCCCTAACGCTCCAACTCCATAGGTGGTAGTTGCCCAACAATTTGCTCATCCGGAGTCTCAACTTCATTCGTAGAAGACTCTCTACTACGTGTCTTGCTCCCTGGGAGTCGTCCTCGTTTAGGATTGCAAGAATTCAAGGTATGCTCCCACTCACTGTCATCCCTTTTATTATCCCATTTGGTTCTTCCAGCTTTTGGAGGTCTACCTCTGGGAAGGACACCTGTAGGCTCCTTCAGAGATGTTTCATGCGACATTTTCAAGGTATTGTACAATAAGGTGACCTGTGATAAAAGTCCTCACTCATTTCACCAGTAAACACTTTGAACTGCAGCAATGAGATCCTGGTCCCGTTCAGTAACTATTGCAGTAGGCTTCTCTCCCACAAATGCAAATAGATTTTTCAACCTTTCTAATATAAACACGTAACGAGGAATGTCCCCTCTCTCTAGTGAATGCAAAAGCAATGTTGAATGTCTTTCACGTGAAGGTAAAACCAACCATCTCAACCAAAGCCATGTCGTACCTGTATATATATATATATATTATTAAGAGGATAACATATATACTAAAAGAATCATATAAAAATCTAGTAAAACAATAACAATATCTATTAGTCTTGTATGTGCCATCGATAATAACGACATAAAGGAATAACTTCAGCAGATGCAATGTCTTTGGGTTTGCAAAGAATAAGATATTCACTTTATTAGTAGGGCGTTCATTCCTGTGATACACTTTGTATCTCTCTTGTTTCGGGTACCTAAGTGCCCATTGTATTATGGTTAATTCTCTCTGATCCTCAAATTGCATCTTTTGGTGAAAGTTGTTGATTTGTTTAAAGGATGTAAGATTTTCTGGAAATCGATCTCTAAGCTCAACAATGATCCAACTTGCCTTATTTACCATCTCGGTCCACCTCCTAACCAGTCTCTCTTGTTCTGATGTCATTCTGCCTACATATGCATGCCCAAGGAAACTTGTAGGAAGGGCATGGTCGGTATACAAAATTAACTTTAAGCTCCCCCATGTTTCTGCTTTTGTTACCTTGTCTACGATCAACCTATATAATCACCATGAATCGACAATTGAACTTTTTTGTTTGAGTTCTCCTCCCTTCCACATTATTCTTGAGCTAATACACACCATAATTCTCACATACCATTATCACTGTATTAGGATTTGAGTTTTTAGTAACGATAACCATCAACTCTTTTCCAAATTCTCTAACCCAATTGAACATTTTCTTCGGGCAATCATATCCCACACATAGTCCACAGTAAAATCATCTGAGTAGGCTCTTGTGCATATCCATTTACAATATCATTATTTAGATAAAGTAACATTATTATTCGAAAATAGACACATCGTTATTAGATTTCAAAACTAAGTACATCAATACAATAAATACAAATATTTCAGGCAATTTTACCTCATTGGGATCAATATAGTTTGGCCTCAATTCTCTTTGCATCGATGACTCTCCATCTTGATTAGACATTGTTTTTCTTCTGATGTGTTAAATGTGAGATAGAAGAAAAGAATAGTATAGGTTTAGGTTTTTATGTTTGCAAAACTAAATTTTTACTCTCCAAATTTCACTGAAAATATTCTTTTAAAAATCTTCCGTATGTATTTATTTACCTTATAAGATATTGCGTCGGTTGCGTAAAAAATTTCCAAAAAAACGCTAAAACCACGCCCACGCGTAGCATTATAAACCCACAAGTTTGGTAACGGAGAAAAACCCCGCACCCATTTTTTTATAACTGGAACCCGCCTTGGGCGCATCCCGGGTGCGTCCAAAACATTTAAAAAAAAACCCGGTTCAGTTTTGGGCGCACCCAGGATGCACCCAACTTAAACCGGATTTTTTAAAATTTTGACGGCAAAAAAAAAAAAAAAAAAAATCTTGGGCGCATCCAGAGTGCGCCCAAGAATGACCCAGTTTAAAAAAAAAAAATTGAACGCATCCGGGATGCGCCCAAAACGGGTGTCAGTTATAAAAAACCGGGTGCGGGATTAAACGTCCTTTGGTAATAGGCATGCATGCGCATCCTATGTGCATGGGTATGATAAATTTTAATTAATGCCCTACGCTAGTTTAAAGCTTGGTATGATAAAAAAATTTACACCGACGCAAATGTAATGCGTGGCCATGGTCAAAATGATTCAGATATTCATAAAATTGTCATGCTCACGCCTTCTGTTTGCGTGGTCTATATCCACACCCACACTTCCCATTTACGTGAGAAAGTGAGTGTATATAGACAAAAAAATGAGTGTATATAGCCGTTACGTTATTTTTTATGGAACAACCTATAATCTTTTCTATTCATGACACTTACAATCGAACGTTTCCAATCTACTATATATATATATATATATATATATATATTAATGCAAATTTTTATTTTTCTCACCTGTCACCTCCTCACTAAAATCGCCACATGTCATTTCATTATTCATTTTCCCCAGATGTTACATCCTCACTAAAATCTTCACATGTCATTTCGTTATTCATCTTGCCACATGTCATTTTTTAATCATTTTCTTTTTTGATAAAAAATTATATAATAAGAAAATTATAAATATATGTATATGATTTTTAGGATAATTAAGATTTGCTAGATACTATGTTTCTTTATTTATACTTTGAAGCTTATATAAACCATATTTTATGTGCTTTAATAAATAAAGAGTTATGTAATAATTATATATAAAAATATTTAATCTCATAATTTATAAATTTTAAATACTTTAAATTAATTTTTTTTAAAAAATGCTTGATTAACCCTCTCTTTATTAAAAACGTTTATCATACTAATTCAAAAACTTTATAATAAAGAACTGATTATCTTTTTATGGAACAACCTATAATTTTTAAAAATGCTTGATTAACCCTCTCTTGTATGAGGTAAATGAACTAAATCTATTTGGTAATATATTTTAACCTAAGTTATTTTTTTATTTAAATTAAATTTTCTTTATAAAACCGTGCGAGGCACGGAAAACTGAACTAGCTGTTTTTATAAAATGTTCATTGATTTTTTAAGCATTGATTTTTATTAATTCTATTTTTTCGTTTATTGAGTTTTACAGTGTGAACATACGATTAATATTTTATGTTCAAAGTCATGAACTTTCATGCTCAATGCCACAAATAACAGTGTAGATTGTGTTCATTACATTTATTTTTTTGATCATGTTCATTATTGTGAATATAACATGAACATTAATTGTTTTTCAAAGTCATAAGCATTGATGGTAGTGACAATGAACACTAAGAGTCATGTTCATGGTCATTAACAATAATGTTCACATATTGCTTCCTAAGACACGATTGTTACCGAAACCTACCATTAAATCATAGTCAAAGACGATCTTTACAAAGTTTTTACATAAAATATTAAAAATAGAATTCATATCTAGAAGTCATGAAGTCTTGTCCAATATCCGATCTAGCATTAAATACGAGAGTAGAAGAGAATGATGTCGTGTCTTTCTTCGGACCTTGCTAGAGATATACTTAGTATAAAATGGCGTAAACTTTTTTTTTATAAATTTGCCACATGTAAAACTAAGAGAGAGGATAGGAAAAAGAGTTTAAAAGTAATTATAACCATCAAAAGTTGTGAAAGCTTTTTATTAACTAATTAACTTATACTTTTCAGGTATTTACCAATTAGTGTGTAAAACTCTTCTTGTACCTTGAGACTTGACAAAATCCACAACCCAAAGTATTAAATCCCCAATTAGTGTGTAAAATTCCATTGATGTAGTCCATTATAAAAGCTTTAAAGATAAGCTAAATTGAAATCAAAATCCACAACCGAAAGTATTAAATCCCCAAACTCATACCTAAAATCAATCCCTACATCATTTCCCGATTAAACAAGAGATTAGGTTTTTAAATTGGGGATCTAGGAATGAGACAAGCATGCCTCACTGATGGTTTCAAATTGGGGGTTAGGGTAGGAAGTTGTTGGTAGAGGGTTGAAGACAAAATGAGGTGCCGACGGACGGTCGTGCGCAGCAGGGCCGGTGATGTGCAGTCGGGAGTCGAAGTGGGTGGATAGGTGGAAGAAGTAAATGAATCGAAGTCTTCTTTCCCATCTACCTTAAGATGAAATTAAAAATTTAATTAAATTATACTGAAACTCATTTATGGAGTGCACTGGAATACGAGAGTAATTGTATTTTCTAGCCTCGTTTTTTGTCATAAGTGTCAGAATTTCAAAAAGAAGAGTTACACAAAAAACAAGATTTACACAACCTTACCCTTAGTATATCTCTAGATTTGTCCTCTTTCTACATACTCCCTCTGTCCCTTTTTTTGAGTCACATTTTGTACTATGCACAAAGATTAAGAAGAAGAAGAAAGAGAAATTTGCATAAGGAATTGTGTCCAAACCCATTTCTCAACCAATTAAAACAAAGTTTACAAATTTAACAACCAATCACAATGCTGCATTTCATTCACACGGATTACCACTTTTACAAGACCAAAATGCCCTTACAAAATCTGTTTACAATCTGTACAACTGCACTAAGGCATTAACAGTATAAAACCCATAACTGAACCTGTTTTTCACAGTTTCAGCTGCTAAACACAAAACAGAGCAAAAAACTGAGCAAATAAAAAAACAGAGCATTTACTGCTGCATCATTGTCGAAGGAGAGGATGGCTTCAGCATTGATGTTCAACGACGCTCAAGATCCTGATGATGACGACTCATTAAATAATGAGGAGATGGGGGACTTAGGAGAAGAACCTGCTTTTCCTTTTGATCTGAACCAAGAGCCTGCACCATCAGAATCCGAGGATCATGGAGAGGCAACCCAACATCATCAGCCTCGTACTCCTAGACTCAACAGCAGCATGAAGATGCACATTCTGAATCACCTTCTCACCAAATCTTCAGGGGACAGACTTCCACATGGAGCCATCAATGAAGCTGCAGAACTGTTCAATGTGCACAGAAGAACTATTAGTAGGATCTGGACAGTAGCAATGAGACAGAAGGCGGCAAATCAAGCTTACACTATCAACACAAAGCATCACAATGCTGGAAGGAAGCGAACTCAAGTTGATCAAACAGCAATTACAGCACTAAGCATGGGGGACAGAACATGTATCAGAGATTTAGCAAGCAAACTAGATATTCCCAAATCAGTTTGTCATAGAATGGTGAAGATGAAAATAATAAAGGCACACACAAATGCATTACACCCTGGTTTGAGTGAAGCTCACAAGAAAACCAGGATGGAATGGATTCTCAATCTAATCACAGGAGGGACAGTTGCAGAAAAAACAGAATATCATCCAATGTATGATTTCATTCATATTGATGAAAAATGGTTCTTTCTTACAAAGAAGACACAGAGATGTTATCTAGCAAAGCATGAAAGAGGAATGTATAGGGCTGCTAGTTCAAGTAAGTTTATTCCTAAGGTTATGTTCATGGCAGCAGTTGCAAGGCCAAGGTTTAATAAAGAGGGAGCATGCACATTTGATGGAAAGATTGGTATCTTTCCATTCACTTACCAAGAAGCAGCAAAAAGGAAATCAGTTAGAAGGCCTAAGGGGACAGTTGTTACAAAACTTGTGGAGTCAATTAACAAACATGTTACTAGAAGAATGTTAATTGATCAGATCATACCAGCAATCAAGGCCAAATGGCCACAAGATGGACAGAAAGTCATATACATCCAACAAGACAATGCAAGGCCTCATATCAATCAACAAGATCCAGAATGGCAAGAGGTACACAAACAAGATGGATTTACTTTTATTCTAATTCAACAGCCAGCAAACAGTCCTGATTTAAATATACTAGACCTAGGCTTTTTTAGGAGTATACAGTCACTGATGCACAAAAAGATGCCTAGAGATGTTGATGAAATGCTACAAGCAGTTTATAATGCTTTTTATGAGTTGGATGCCACTACTCTAAGAGATGTATGGATTTCTCTCCAAAATGTTATGAATAAAGTGTTACAAGTCAAAGGAGGAAATGATTATGATCTGCCCCATGTCAGCAAAAAGAAATTAAGAGCACAAGGTCTGCTACCAGAGATAATCAAGGCAACTACATGGGCTGTTATAGAAGCGTGGGAGATTGTTCATGGGGCTTCAGTCAATGAAAACAATGAAGACAACCATGTAAATAATGAAACAGAAGACATTCCATATGAAGACAATGAAGACAACCAAGCCAATGATGCAACAGAAGACAATCCATATGATTTAGGAGACTTAGAAGCTAATGGTTTAGGGGACAGCCAAGAAGATTTAGACAACTTCATAATTATGTAGGTAATTGGCTTAATTATCTAGGATTATATGACTACTGTAAGCATGCATAGACTACCAGTTTTTGTAAGCAAGCTTACAGTAGTCATATTTTTTGTAAGCAAAGCAAATCAGATAAATATCAGAAAGTCATGCAAGTGTTTAAGGCAACCAATTTGTCTCAGGTGTCCCCATGACCATCATGATTAACAATTAATTCCAAGACTTAACATGCCAGATAGGCATCAGACAGTAAGAAATATCTAGTGTTCCTATAGCACATCCAAGCAGTGGAAATTAAGGGCTTGTATCTCAGCATTGACATTTTTCATCATTGAAGATAACAGATGTCCCCATTCCCTCATTGATATCAAGCCCCTAAACACTAACCTAAACATACCAGATAGGCACAACAAGACAGTAATTACTGTGTTCCTATGGTACATTAAAGAAATGGAAATTAAAAGCAATCTCAGATCATGATAAACAGACTTCTTCATAGACATTAAAAAGGGGACAAATGATTCTTATGCATGAAATCTCTGATTATTTATCAGACTTCCAATGCCTACAACATTATTATCACATCAGGTAAAGCACAGAAATCACCAAATGAACCCCAGTTCATCAGATGAACAACCACAGCATTTCACAGCTGAACAACCACAACATTTCACAGAAAATCACCAAATGAACCTCAGTTCATCAAATGATCAACCACAACAGCATATTTTGGGAGAAAATCACCAAATGAACCTCAGTTCATCAAATGATCAACCACAACAGCATATTTTGGGACAAAATCACCAAATGAACCTCAGTTCATCAAATGATCAACCACAGTAGCAACCACAATCACAGTTCAAGCAGAGTAAATAACCAGAAAACCAAAAACAGTAAACCCCATAAATACATTGTCTAGTTTACATACGCAAAAAATATCAAGTCCACATCTGGACTTCCATATAGGCAAAAATCAGTCCACACGAGGACTTCCACATACGCAAAAAATTACCATTGTTCTTAATCCAGTCAGATAACAAAAATTATAAACAAAGCCAAGAAGATGATGACTTAGCTAGATTTCTTCGGAATTGGATGCACAGTAGGAGTGGGAGACAGAGGGCGAGTCCGGGATAACCACGATCTCAGGGGACGGTGGAGGAGCAATCTCCGGGGACAGTGGAGGAGCAATCTCCGGCGTCGGGGTGTCGTCGATGACTATGATCTCCCGGGGACGAGAGAGTCCTTCGTTATCCGACAACTCCGGCATCTCCGGCGATCGCTGCATGTCCATGGATTCCTTCTTCTGCTCCGGCGTCCACAGCATGTCGATGTCGATGTCCTCCGACGGATGGGTGGTCCAGGTGTGATCACCAACGCAACTGTCACCCCACTTGCATGGGGGGGATAATGAACAGCCCTCTCGACCGGAAGAAGTCAGCGAGGCATCAGGATCTGGAGAATCATCTTTGAAAAAAAGATCCAGAGCCACCTCCGAGTCGTTGTTGACGGAGGAGATCGATGGAGAGGATGGGTTTGAGACAGTGAGCGAATGATGCCCATCGGAGAGTGGAGGGGTGCCACTGTGGGTAAAGCTTTGAGAGGGCCTGGTATTAGTGGACGAGTCCATCGGAGAAGATCGACAAAGAGATGGTGGAGCCGACAAAGAGATCGACAAAGAGAAAATCGAGAGAAGAAATGAGCGGCGGGTTAGGGTTTTCAGATAAGGAAATGAGGGGGAAGGTTAGGGTTAGGAGGTTATATAGGTGGGTTAGTGGGCTGGTTTTTGGGCTTCGTTTTGGGCTTCGTTTTGGGCTCGGTAATGAGGTTAATTAAGGGCTAATTGTGTTTAATTAAGTTAGGTGGAGTGCCAGCTTATTGTAATTGTGTTTTTAAGTTAATTTTTTTTAAGTTAGCTAAGTAAAAATGGTGGAAATTTAATGGAGTTTTAGGTGGTTGGTGAGTTAATGGAGAAATATTAGATGTAGAAGATGATGTAGATGGTTGATGTGATTGATAAAGTAATGTTAGGATATGAATAAAATAAATTGAATAAGGGTATAATGGGAAGAAATTCATGGATAGAAATGGAAATGTGACTCAAATTAGGGGACACCCGAAAAGGAAATGTGACCGAAATAAAGGGACGGAGGGAGTATGTTGTAATCGACTTAATTTCCTTGCTGATGTACTTATATAGCTTTAAAAGACGATTTTAAAGAAGTAATATCGAGGATATTTGTTGTGATATCTCAAGGTACCTTTTAATAGCGTTTATACTCCCTTCAGCCCAAAACGAAGCCCAAAACGAAGCCCAAAACCAGCCCACTAATCACCCTATATAAACTCCTAATCCTAATCTTCTCCCCTCATTTATCTTCTCTGAAAACCCTAACCGCCTCCCCTCATTTCTCTCTCGATCTTCTTCTCTTCAAACCCTAACCGGCTCCATCAATTCTCTGTCGATCTTCTCCGATGGACTCGTCCACTAATACCAGGCCCTCTCAAAGCTTTACCCACAGTGACACCCCTCCACTCTCCGATGGGCATCATTCGCTCACTGTCTCAAACTCATCCTCTCCTTTGTCGGCGACTCCATCGATCTCCTCCGTGAACAACGACTCGGAGGTGGCTCTGGATCTTTTTTTCAAAGACGACTCTCCAGATCCTGATCAATCGATGACTTCATCCGATCGAGAGGGCTGTTCATTATCCCCCCCCCCCCCCCATGCAAGTGGGGTGTCAGTTGCGTTGGTGATCACACCTGGACCACCCATCCATCGGAGGACATCAACATTGACATGCTGTGGACGCCGGAGCAGAAGAAGGAATCCATGGACATGCAGCGATCGCCGGAGATGCCGGAGTTGTCGGATAACGAAGGGCTCTCTCGTCCCCGGGAGATCATAGTCATCCCCGACGCCGGAGATTGCTCCTACACTGTCCCCGGAGATTGCTCCTCCACCGTCCCCTGAGATCGTGGTCATCCCGGACTCGCCCTCTGTCTCCCACTCCTACTGTGCATCCAATTCCGAAGAAATCTAGCTAAGTCATCATTTGCTTGGCTTTGTTTATATTTTTTGTTATCTGACTGGATTAAGAACAATGATAATTTTTTGTGTATGTGGAAGTCCTCGTGTGGACTGATTTTTGCCTATATGGAAGTCCAGATGTGGACTTGATATTTTGCGTATGTAAACTCGACAATGTATTTATGGGGTTTACTGTTTTTGGTTTTCTGGTTATTTACTCTGCTTGAACTGTGATTTTGGTTGCTACTGTGGTTGTTCATCTGATGAACTGAGGTTCATTTGGTGATGTGTCAAGAATAATCTGTGGTTGTTCATCTGATGAACTGAGGTTCATTTGGTGATTTTCTGTGCTTGACCTGATGTGAGAATAATGTTGTAGGCATTGGAAGTCTGATAAATAATCAGAGATTTCATGCATAAGAATAATCTGTCCCCTTTTTAATGTCTATGATGAAGTCTGTTTATCATGATCTGAGATTGCTTTTAATTTCCATTTCTTTAATGTACCATAGGAACACAGTAATTAGTGTCTTGTTGTACCTATCTGGTATGTTTAGGTTAGTGTTTAGGGGCTTGATATCAATGAGGGAATGGGGACATCTGTTATCTTCAATGATGAAAAATGTCAATGCTGAGATACAAGCCCTTAATTTCCACTGTCTGGATGTGCTATAGGAACACTAGATATTTCTTATTGACTGATGCATATCTGGAATGTTAAGTCTTGGAATTAATTGTTAATCATGATGGTCATGGGGACACCTGAGACAAATTGGTTGCCTTAAACACTTGCATGACTTTCTGATATTTATCTGATTTGCTTTGCTTACAAAAAATATGACTACTGTAAGCTTGCTTACAAAAACTGGTAGTCTATGCATGCTTACAGTAGTCATATAATCCTAGATAATTAAACCAATTACCTACATAATTATGAAGTTGTCTAAATCTTCTTGGCTGTCCCCTAAACCATTAGCTTCTAAGTCTCCTAAATCATATGGATTGTCTTCTGTTGCATCATTGGCTTGGTTGTCTTCATTGTCTTCAAATGGAATGTCTTCTGTTTCATTATTTGCTTGGCTGTCTTCATTGTTTTCATTGACTGAAGCCCCATGAACAATCTCCCACGCTTCTATAACAGCCCATGTAGTTGCCTTGATTATCTCTGGTAGAAGACCTTGTGCTCTTAATTTCTTTTTGCTGACATGAGGCAAATCATAATCATTTCCTCCTTTGACTTGTAACACTTGATTCATAACATTTTGGAGAGATATCCATACATCTCTTAGAGTAGTGGCATCCAACTCATAAAAAGCATTATAAACTGCTTGTAGCATTTCATCAACATCTCTAGGCATTTTTTTGTGCATCAGTGACTGTATACTCCTAAAAAAGCCTAGGTCTAGTATATTTAAATCAGGACTATTTGCTGGCTGTTGAATTAGAATAAAAGTAAATCCATCTTGTTTGTGTACCTCTTGCCATTCTCGATTTTGTTGATTGATATGAGGCCTTGCATTGTCTTGTTGGATGTATATGACTTTCTGTCCATCTTGTGGCCATTTGGACTTGATTGTTGGTATGATCTGATCAATTAACATTCTTCTGGTAACATGCTTGTTAATTGACTCTACAAGTTTTGTAACAATTGTCCCCTTAGGCCTCCTAACTGATTTCCTTTTTGCTGCTTCCTGGTAAGTGAATGGAAAGATACCAATCTTTCCATCAAATGTGCATGCTCCCTCTTCATTAAACCTTGGCCTTGCAACTGCTGCCATGAACATAACCTTAGGAATAAACTTACTTGAACTAGCAGCCCTGTACATTCCTCTTTCATGCTTTGCTAGATAACATCTTTGTGTCTTCTTTGTAAGAAAGAACCATTTTTCATCAATATGAATGAAATCATACATTGGATGATATTCTGTTTTTTCTGCAACTGTGTCTCCTGTGATTAGATTGAGAATCCATTCCATCCTGGTTTTCTTGTGAGCTTCACTCAAACCAGGGTGTAATGCATTTGTGTGTGCCTTTATTATTTTCATCTTCATCATTCTATGACAAACTGATTTGGGAATATCTAGTTTGCTTGCTAAATCTCTGATACATGTTATGTCCCCCATGCTTAGTGCTGTAATTGATGCTTGATCAACTTGAGTTCGCTTCCTTCCAGCATTGTGATGCTTTGTGTTGATAGTGTAAGCTTGATTTGCCGCCTTCTGTCTCATTGCTACTGTCCAGATCCTACTAATAGTTCTTCTGTGCACATTGAACGGTTCTGCAGCTTCATTGATGGCTCCATGTGGAAGTCTGTCCCCTGAAGATTTGTTGAGAAGGTGATTCAGAATGTGCATCTTCATGCTACTGTTGAGTCTGAGAGTTCGGGGCTGATGATGTTGGGTTGCCTCTCCATGATCCTCGGATTCTGATGGTGCAGGCTCTTGGTTCAGATCAAAAGGAAAAACTGAGTCATTATTTAATGAGTCGTCATCATCAGGATCTTGAGCCTCGTTGTACATAAATGCTGAAGCCATCCTCTCCTTCGACAATGATGCAACAGTAAATGCTCTGTTTTATTTATTTGCTCTCAGTTTTTTTGCTCTGTTTTGTGTTTAGCAGCTCAAACTGTTTTGCATCTTCAGTTATGGGTTTTATACTGTGTTAGTGTTAATGCCTTAGTGCAGTTGTAAAGCTTGTAAACAGATTTTGTAAGGGCATTTTGGTCTTGTAAAAGTGGTAATCCGTGTGCTTCAAATGAAGTATTCTCATTGACTGTTAACTTTGTAAACTTGGTTTTAATTGGTTGAGAAATGAGTTTGGACACTCTTCCTTATGCAAATTTCTCTTTCTTCTTCTTCTTAATAAATGTGCATAGTACAATATGTGACCCAAATAAAGGGACAAAGGGAGTAATTACTAAAATTATCTTCTTCTATAATTACATTATCAATCTTAAGGGATAAGGCTTGACCTATGCCAAAAAGTGCAGACTAAGTTTATGTGTGTAGGATTGTAGTATGCTAAATTATTTGACGACTAAAAGAACATAGTTTATCATTATTGTCTTAGATGGTAAAGCCAAAAGGGAAAGAATTATCGCATCTTTTAGATCTATCAAAGTTCAGTTAAAACCAGGATGGAGGTGATTTTTTCCATATTTTATTGCTAATTAAGACGGTTTCTCTCCCTAATTCTCCTAGTTGTACACAAAATTAATTAGTCTTGTTCAAGTCTCTTTCCTAGCATATAAATCTAGTTAGCAAGTTTAGTTGTTCCATTCTCATCTCAAACACACGAAAGAGGAAAAAGTTCTAATTTTTCCCAACAAGTGGGAGCAAGGTTACGACTACGATGCAGGTCCTAGATAGCTCGTGCGGTTGAAGATGGAGGGTAACGCCACCTATGACGGTGACATGTTCAAGCTTACGGCGGACAACTACTCATATTGGAAGCCGATGATGGAAGATCACTTGTATTGCAAGGATTTGCATGAGCCCATCATCAAAAGGACAAGCCCGAAGGTAAGAGCACCAAGGATTGGGAACTCCTAAATCGAAAGTCCGTCGCCATGATCCGTAAGTACATCGATAAAACTCTCTTTGAGCATGTATCTACTTATACAAATGCTTTTGAATTATGGACAAAACTTGAGTCCATGATTCAAAAGAAAACACCTCGTAACAAGGCCCATCTTGTTCGACAATTGATAAAGTTGGAGTATATTTAAGGATGGCAAAAGCATGAGGAGCACTTGAACACTTTCAAGGGGTTTGCAAATCTCTATACAATTTTTTCAAACAATACATCTTTCTCCCATCCTAGCTATACCACGTGGCTTACTCTTCATTCAAGTCATTCACTTATCGCAATTCCATTGATCACAATTTTTTACTATTTATTAAAATTTTCTTTAAAAAATTATTAAATTTGGAAAATCATATTAAAAAAGATTGCTTAAAATCTTTCAGATTACAAAAAGATCTTTATGTATTAATCTTTTTAAATTTTTAGTTGCCAATATCCTATTATTTTATTTTACAAATTTATAATTTTATTTTTATGATATGACATAAAAAAGATTGATTTCTTAATAAATAAGGGAAAAGATGATATTTTTGTGTTATAGTAGTGCTTTAAATTATATAGTTTTTATATGTTGAAATCAATTTATTTAAATTTGTTAAAAATTGAACTATTATAATTTGATCAAATAAGATTTTTTTTTGTATAAAAACGCAGTTATATTCGTTGTTTATTATATTTAAAATTTTATAACTTAATCATGTATCAATCATTTGAAGTTATGTATCGAGTTATATAAACCCGCACATAGTGCGGGAGCTAGGCTAGACAGCTCACTAAAGTCGACATGAAGGTCGAAGATGAAATGTTAGCCCTTCTATTCCTTAATTCCATGCCAGAGAGTTGGGACACGTTGGTTTTTACTATCAGCAGCTCGACGCTAGAGGGAAAGCTTACCATGTGTACCGTCATTGATAGCATTCTAAACCAAGAAGCCATGAAGAAAGTAACGAGGTATAGATACTCAGACGGAGGCAAACGTCGTAGACAACCGAGGTAGAGACGATACACATGGGCGTACTAAAAGTCGAGGCCGAGATCAATCTCGAGGACGATCCAAGTCACGCACGAGGGTTACCTGTTATTACTGTAACAAGGTAGGCCACATGAGATCGGAGTGTCGATATCTCAAGAAAGATCAAGAGACGGGTAACGTTAAGCGAGATTGGTTCAACCCGTCGAAGATGCGGGATGACAAGACCACCACTGCCTTGGATACGAAGACAATTATGTATATCTCGTTGGAGGAGATAATCTTCTAAACATTGCCTCTGATGATAGCTCTTGGATCGTCGACTCTGGGGATTTTCTTCCACGTCACCCCTCACAAAAGCTTCTTCACAACCTACCAAAGCGGTGACTTTGGTAATGTCCAAATGGGAAATGAGGGAAGAAGCAAGATCACCGGAAAGGGGGACGTCATCCTGATATCAAACAAACGATGCAAGGTCATTCTCAAGGATGTAAGACATGTTCCTGACATGCACCTCAATCTCATATTAATTGATGATGATGTTAGTCTAGAGAACCACTTTGGTAATGGAACGTGGAAGTTCACCAAAGGAAGCTTGGTCATGGCTCGAGGAAGAAAATACGGGTCCTATACATGACACATGCTAAACATTGTAAGGAGGAGGTGAATCTTGCTAGTACTGAAATGGAGATATGGCACTGAAGGCTCGGGAATATGAGCGAGAAGGGTCTTCATATCCTCGCTCGGAAGCGACTCCTCCCTCATATGAAAGGTACGTCCCTCAAACCATGCTCTCACTGTTTAGCTGGAAAATAACACAGAGTAGCTTTCCAGAGATCTTCCACAGCTACAAGAAGAATGTGCATCCTTGATCTCGTGCACAACGACGTGTGCTCCATGTCAGAGAAATCCATTGGTGGTGCATCATACTTCGTCACCTTCATAGATGACCACTGAAGAAAGATTTGGGTGCATTTGCTAAAATCCAAAGATCAAGTTCTTGATACTCTCAGGAGTTCATAGCCCGAATAGAACGAGAGACGGGCCAAAGTCTCAAGTGTGTTCGTTCCAACAATGGTGGTGAGTATCGAGGTCCATTCGAGGCATTATGCAAATCTCGGAGGATCAAGATGGAGAAGACTCCACCTAAGACGCCACAACTGAACGAGATAGATGAGAGAATGAACCGAACGATCGAAGAAAAGGTTCTCTCACGCTAAATTGCCCAAGTCATTTTGGGGAGAAGTTGTGATGACCGCAATTGACATCATCAACCTCACACCATCGGTTCCTTTGGATGGAGATGTCCCAGAAGAAATTTGGTCAGGAAATAAGGTCTCCTACAATCACTTGAAGGTGTTCGGGTGTAGAGTGTTCGTTCACATCCCTAAATACGAACGAGCCAAGCTAGATTCCACGACCAAGGAGTGCATCTATCTTGGCTCACCCAAAGATGAGTTCGGTTATCGGCTTTGGGATACGATAAACAAAAAAATTGTTAGAAGTAAAGATGTTGTATTCTCCAAGGAACAAACAATTGAAGACATCTAGAGATAAAAGAAGCCAAGGTCAAGATCTAGTAGGAGCAGAGATCCTCATCATTTTCAAGTGCGACATAACAACCCAGAAGAAGCAAGTGAGAACAATGATGCCAATACTGAAGAAGGTTCCCCTGCTCAAGATCAGGATAATCAAGAGATGGATGAAGAGGAGCAGTTGGAACCAGAAAAAAAGTCAAACACCGAGCCAGTGCCAGACCCAAAGTTTAGGCGGTCCTCCAAAGATAAGAGATGGTCTACCCGATATAATCAGACGAGTATGTGACCCTAACGAACGAGGGGGATTCAAAGCTATGAAGAGGCTATAATTGACACTCACAGGGACGAGTGGGTAAAATCCATGCAAGATGAGATGCAATCCTTGCATGAGAATCACACTTATGAGTTGGTGGAGCTTCCAAAAGGAAGGAAAGCCTTAAAAAACAAATGGGTTTATCGAATAAAGAACGAGGAGAGCAACTTAATTCCCCGATACAAGGAACGACTTGTCGTGAAAGGCTTCAGTAAGAAGAAAGGCGTCGGTTTTGAAGAAATATTTTCTCCGGTGGTGAAGATGTCCTCCATCCGAGTTGTACTTGGTCTAGCAGCTAGACTAGATTTGGAGATTGAACAACTCGATGTCAAGACGACCTTCCTTCATGGTGATCTCAAGGAGGAGATATACATGGAACAACCTAATTGGTTCAAGTCCCAAGGAAAGGAAAACTTTGTATGCCGACTACAAATGAGTCTATATGGCCTCAAGAAGCCCCAAGGCAGTGGTACAAGAAGTTCAACTCGTTCATGGCAGATCATGACTTCAAGAAAACCATGAATGACCATTGTGTCTTCATGAAGAGGTACACAAGCAGTGACTTCCTCATACTTCTCCTTTACGTTGATGACATGTTGATCGTAGGTCATGATCGAAAGAAGATAACCGCTCTAAAGAAAGACTTGAGGAAGAGCTTTGCCATGAAAGATTTGGGACCTGGAAGACAGATTCTTAGGATGAAGATTACTCGGGATAGATCGAAGAAGTTGCTATGGCTATCCTAAGACAAATACATTGAAAAGGTGTTGGAGAGATTCAACATGCAAAATGCGAATCCGGTAAGCACTCCACTTGCTGGACATTTCAAGATCGATTTAGAGCACAGTCCGACAAGTGAGAAGGAAAAGCTGGAAATGAAGACTACCCCTTATGCATCAACAATAGGCAGTCTTATGTATGCCATGGTGTGTACCAGACCTGATATCGCATACGCATTTGGCGTTGTGAGCCGCTTCCTATCAAATTCAGGGAAGAAGCATTGGGAAGCAGTCAAATGGATCCCCCATTATCTACGAGGTACGTCAAATTGGTGCCTACACTTTGGAAATGGGAAGCTTGAGTTGCAGGGATATACAGATTCAGACTTGTCTGGTGACAAGGATTGCGGAAAATCCACATTCGGCTATATGTAACTACCTTTGCAGGGGGACAGTTTCCTGGCAGTCGAAGCTACAAAGGTGTGTTGCCTTGAACACCACCAAAGTAGTATACATCGCAGTCACCGAAGCCTGCAAGGAGATGTTGTGGATGAAGAACTTCCTTCGCGAGTTGGGAGTAGAGCCAAATAAGTATATATGTCCTGCTATGTGATAACTAGAGTGCTATTTACCTGGCAAAGATTCCAACCATACACTCCCGCTTGAAACACATCGATATTCGATATCACTTGATTAGAGAAGTTTTTGAGGAGAAACGTCTAAATCTCGACAAGCTACACACAAACAAGAACTGGTCAGACATTATGACCAAGGTAATGCCAACCAAGAAGTTTCAAGAATGTTGTCAAGGCACCGACGTCGTGACACATCCGGGCTTAAGTCAGGATGAGGGAGATTTGTTGGGTTTCCCTCCATTAGCCCAAATAACAATAGAAGTTGACGGGATTAAGCTTGATCCAAATAGCCCATTACTTACGAGAATTCTATAGATAAACTTGTAGAGAAATCTAGAACTTGTAAGCCTAGATCAATCTAGAAATTGCTTGAGCAATCTTGAGCAATCTCCCACTAATATAAATAGGAGTATGCTCTCCCATTTGTTATCATCCAAGCAAAGCAATATTGTTGGAATAGGGACCTATGGAACTCCAGTTCCTTAACAGGTTCCTTTCCTCTATTACTCTATGTTTTGACGATGACAACCTTAGCATATACTATGGTATAGTTTATCTTGTTATTTCAGTTGAAAAGATTGAAGATTTGAAGACTAATGAAGCAACAAGGGAAGTCAGAAGGAACTGCGATTACATCCAAGTTATTCTAACCCTAGCGTGGGCGGCGAGCCGAGAAGATTTGTAGAAGATCTTTTCCTTGTTAGGATATTGCTAGAGTTGGTTGTAATTCGATCTTTGTACTTTATGGTAACTATTGAGTTAATTTAAGTTAACTTGAAATGCATAGGTTCGATCACATATTAGGAAATAAGTACGACATATAATATATTCCTTAGAATATCTTTATACGCTGAACTAATTCCCTATATATATGGTCGCCTCTATGTTCTTAGGGTTCATGTATTTTGGCGAAGTTTGAAGTGCATCAGCCTAAGAGAAGAAGAAGTGTGTTCTTGTATAAAGAACATCAAGTAAGTTCACTGGTATTCTCATTCGAGAGTTTCTGATAGGAACTAGGTTAGTACTTAGCAATAAGTTTGTAATCTCGTTCATCTCTAAACTCACTGATTGAATATACAAGTAGCTCTTTCAAATCCTCGAAAGAGGGGTGGTTTTCATCCAAAGATAACTATTTGGTTATCTAGGGTTTCCACCTAAAGTAATCGTGTTGATAACTTGTTATATTACTTCCGCTGTGCCTAGGAACTGGACAACTCTTTGTCACAGTTCCCTTGATACTAACATACAGATCCTACAAATACAAATAGGGATGCTCACGGTTCCCGAACCCCCGGTTCCGGTTCTTTAAAATCATGAACCGTAACCGAAACCATCTAATGAAGGTTCCTCCGGCTCCGGTTCGGTTTCGATTCCGGTTACGGTTTTGGGCGGTTCCAACCCGGTTCTAATACGGTTTTGTAACGGTTCCGGTTTCGATTCCGGTGCCGGTTGTTTATAATTTTAAAAATTGAAAAATTGAAAATACTTGTATTGTAATATTGGCATTTTTAATTAATATAATAAATCCATCCACAAGCATATTAAATAAATGATTTGTCTTAATAAAAAAAATAAAAAACCAAAACACAAAAGAGCTTGAACTTAACAAAAGTTGCCTACGTATCCTCTTAGGACTAGAAGAATCAAATATCATGTAGTTCTTTTACATTTATTAAGGATTTGCACTAATCTAACACTCTCTTTTGATTCCAAATCCGGTTTGACGGTTGGGAACCTCTGGTTCTACAGTTTGTAACCGCCGATTTCACGGTTCTACGAAATCATAAACCGTAACCAGAACCGATCACTTACGGTTCCAGACGGTTCCGGTTTCGGTTCGGTTTCGGTTTTGATTTCTGACGGTTTTAGACGGTTCTGAAACCGACGGTTTCCGGTTCAAACCGAACCGATAAGCACCTCTAAATACAAAGCAAGGTGGAGGGAAGCAAGAGAGTTAATACAAAGATTAGTTCTCTAATTCTCCTAATTGTCTACAAAATTAATTAGTCTTGTTCAAGTCTCTTTCCTAACATATAAATCTAGCTAGCAAATTTAGTGGTTCCATTCTCATCTCAATCACACAACAGAGGAAAAAGCTCTAGTTTTACCCAACCGGAGCAACATTTCCTTATACGATTGTGCCCATTCTCGAAAGTCGAAATCACAAATTTTGTTTATACGATTGTGCATGATAGCATGATGTGTAGATTGAATATGCATGTATACAGCTCTGGCAAACTTGCAACCTTCGTAAGTACGATAAAGGAACAACATTTCCTAACCAAAAGGTCTAAAAGTTGTTAAAAGTATAAGATTTAATTTGAAGGAGAGATCATATGACCTTATTACATATAAATTTGTGTCCCTTATAACTTTCCCAGAACAATTACCCTTAGGAAAGTAAAAATGAAAATGGGAGATCAGAGTACATACATTTCATATGAATTCAAAATAGATGAAAAAACAAGATCATGATTCATTATGTAGGATGGTTAGTTAACTATTTTAGCAATTAGGGTCTTTCTTGGTGTTCATGCTTTGTTTAGCCATCTCCGCTGCATCTTTCATGCCTCCTTGCGATTGCTCGGCCTTGCCCATCACCTTCTCCGCCGTTCCCTTTGCTGATCCCCACGCGTCTTGCGCTACTTTTTTCGCCCTCTCGGCTACTCCTTGAGCTGTTTCCTTTGATTCATCGAATATCTTCATAATCAAGATAAATAATCTTGTATTAGTCTTTTTAACCATGTAAACATCAAAATGATCAATATCAAGTCAATTAACCTCATCTGTTTTTGAACATGCTTGGTTTTTGAGGTTGTTTCCGGTCTTGACTGCTTCTTTAACACCTTTCTTGACCGGACATTCGTCGTGCGAAGAACGTTCCTATATCAACAAACGATTTAAATCCGTGAAATTTTAATTAACATGGGAGAATTTGGATTATAAGCTAATTATAAAATGAATTACCTGGATGTGCATTGCTTGAGTAGCCAACGGACTCGATCTTCTGGTGAAGGCTACTGCCAATGCACTACCAGACTTGGCCAAACTAGAGGATGTAAGGCTTGCCATGTTTTAGTTTATGCTATTCTTTTTTGATTGATTTGTGTTTAGAAATTGGTATTTATAGAATTTAGTGTTAACTATAGGAACATTGTCCGTTGTTTTGTTCTTTCTAAATATGGTTAAGAGTAGGAATCGGGCAAAAGACCTTGAGTTTATTCACGTCTCTCCGCTATTTTTGGTTGTCTTATAGAATTTTACACACATTTCTACTAACAAAAAACATGGAGATCATATACACTCACATTATTTTTTGCTATATTCACTTCCTTCTCATACATACATGCTATTGTACGTGGCATTCATCGTTGTATTTTCTGTATTAGTAACGTATAGTCTCTAATGTATAGGCTATAGTCTGATATTGTAAATGCCATGTCATAGGTAGATATTTTGAGGGATTCTAGATCATTCTTAGGGCAACTGTCATCGTACTATCAATGCTCAAGGCTGCCCTATATAAACCTATGTAATTGCTACAGTAAATCAATCAAGAAAATTCATTCCCACTACTCTCTATCCACTACTCTTAGCATGATATCAGAGCCTGCAAAGACACATGTCCTCCTAGCAGATCCTCTCTGATTTCCTCAACAAAATATCTCAAAAAAATGCCCAACTCAAACTCGCCGGCAACAATGGAGATCGTTGCTGCTACCACCACACAAAACACCCATTTACCTTCTTTTAACTACTTCATAACAGTCAAACTATCCCAACACAACTTTCCACTATGGAAAGCCCAAGTTTGCCCTTACCTCAAGGCTCACCGCCTCTTTCCCATCGTCGACGGCTCTTTCCTCTGCCCGCCGGCGACCATCAATGGAGCCCCTAATCCAGCACACAGTGACTGGCACTCCGAGGATCAACTTGTCATGGCGATATTGACGTCTTCTCTCACGGAAGGCGTTTTGGCTCAAGTGCTCGACTGCACAACTGCGTCGGAAATCTGGACCAACCTTCATGAGATGTTTGCCGCCCGCTCTAGCGCCCAACTGGTGCACACACGCCTCCAGCTGGCCTCCCTTAAGAAGGGCTCGGAATCGGTGACTGATTTTTTCAACAAGGCAAAAGGACTCTCTCAAATGCTAGCTGCTGCGGGACAACAAATCTCAGACATGGAGTTTACAACGTACCTTCTCGCCGGGCTCGATTCCAGCTACGATGCAGTGGTCACCGCTCTATCCACACAGCCGACCCTTCCTTCACCATCTCAGGTTCTGTCTCATTTACTTATTCACGAGTCACGTTTAACGCATCAATCTCAGTCTCTGCAGAGCTCAGTATCTGTTAATCACACCTCTGCAACAAACCCTGAGGCCAACCTCACCACCAGAGGACGAGGACATGACCGTGGCTCTCGCTGGTGGCAAGGACGTGGCCGTTTCTCTAGCTCTGGACACGGTCGAGGCAACAGAGGCTCTCCAACAACCTTCACTGGTGCTCCTGATGGGCGCCCTGTCTGTCAACTTTGCTCCAAACCTAGCCACACAGCACTCAAGTGCTGGCACAAATTCGATCAGGTATTTCAGGCGCCGCCTCCACCTTCGTTCCAGGCCAACTACACCGCTGCTGCCGGTCACCCAAACAACAACTGGTATCCAGACACAGCCACCACACATCACTTCACACCCGACTTAGCTAACTTGCGTATCGATTTGTATCCATACGAAGGTTCTGAGTCCGTGTCCCTTGGCGATGGCTCCCAACTTCCAATCTTCCACCAGGGCACTGGTTCCCTTCTTTCCTCTGATAATCGTAACTTTAAACTCACACATCTCCTTCATACTCCGTCAATTACTAAAAATCTGCTTTTCGTCCAACGTTTTTGCACTGATAATTCTATTTTCTTTGAGTTTCACTCGACTTTTGTTGTTGTTAAGGATTCTCATACCACCAAGGTGCTCCTCCAAGGTCCCGCTAAAGGAGGCTTGTACGAGTTCAGTGCTGCAGCACCACCACTGTCACCGTTGCCGCAAGTTCATCTCACCGCCTATGCTGCTACTGTTCTCTGGCATCACCAGTTAGGTCATCCTTCCAGCAAAATCCTAAAGTCCATGTCCAGTTCCTTTCCTAATTTTCCTAAAACCGGCCCAACCAGCCCAACATAGTGCACGGCCTGCTCCATGTCCAAAATTCACAATCTGCCTCATCCACCGAGCCCATCTCTTTCCCCAACTCCTTTATTTTTGTTATTTATGGATGTATGGGGCCCGACCCATGATATTTCAATGAAAGGAAGTTCTTATTATCTTGCCATTGTGGATGATCACACTAAATTTCTTTGGATTTTTCCATTTACCACAAAAAATCTTGTTCCTCAAATTGTTTCCACATTTATTACATTCGTCACAAAATTCTTCAACACAAAAATTTCCTTCATTCAAACGGACGGGGGAACCGAGTTCAAACCACTAAAGTCACTCTTTCAAAATTTGGGGATTTCTCACCGTATCACTTGTCCTCACTCCCATCAACAAAACGGTAGCATTGAAACCCGACATCGACGCATCGTCGACACCGGGCTCACTCTTCTCAAACAAGCCAATCTCCCTCTCAAATTTTGGGACTACGCCTTTGAAACCGCCACCTATCTCATAAATCGTCTTCCCACTCCCGTCCTTCACCACAAAACTCCCTTTGAACTCCTCTTCAAAAAGGCCCCCGATTACAATTTTCTTAAAGTCTTTGGTTGCCTATGCTTTCCCACCCTTCGCCCATACCGATCCCACAAATTATCTTTCCGCTCCACTCCTACTCTATTCCTTGAGTATGCAAGCAACTATCGGGGCTATATTTTCTTTGATTGGGTCAATAACCGCACATACATATCTCGTGATGTCATCTTTCACGAGTCCTCCTTCCCTTACTCAAACACATCCTCCACATCCTCCACATCACCCATATCATCCGTTACTCCCTTACCAGCTGTACCACTCTTGTTACCGGGCCCATGCCAATCATCTCCTCAAATGGACCTGCCCAATCCTACCAATGCCCGGCCCATATCCCCTGCTCCTCAAATGGACTCGCCCAACACTCCTATTCTAACCTCCTCCCCAACTGAGCCCATTTCCACTTCCTCCACTAATGAGCCCAATCCATCACCTGTCCCCACTCAAACCAAGCCCCCTACTCACACAATGCAAACCATATCAAGGTCCCACATAGATAAGCCTCTTCAAAGAACGGATGGAACCATCCCTTGGCCCAGTCCCTCCACCGACCTAACTCAAACTGGTTCCATCCCGGATGAGCCAACTTGTTACACCGAGGCATTCAAATTTCCCAAATGGCGGGAGGCCATGTCCAAAGAATTCCAAGCCCTTCTCTCCACCAAAACTTGGTCTCTCGTCCCACCCACCACCTCCTCAAATGTCCTCGGAGTCAAATGGGTCTTCAAGACAAAGCGTCTTGCCGATGGCTCCATAGAACGACGCAAGGCTCACCTCGTTGCAAAGGGCTTCAATCAAGTCCACGGTCTCGACTATGAAGAGACCTTTAGCCCCGTAGCCAAGCCCTCCAACATCCGTCTACTTCACTCCCTTGCGGCAATGCACAAGTGGTCGGCACGTACACGGGACCTTGGCGGAAGACGTCTTCATCTCTCAACCCCCCGGGTTCACAAACACCGCTTTTCCGCACCACATTTGCAAACTTCACCGTTCCCTCTATGGCTTAAAGCAAGCTCCTCGATCTTGGTTTGCTCGCCTTAGTGACTCCCTTGTCACTATGGGATTCTCTCCTTCAAAAGCCGATACCTCTCTTTTCACATATCGCCAAGGCCACGACTTAGTCTTTGTATTGTTTTACGTTGATGATTTTCTTGTTTTAGCTAACAATGATGAGTTTGCTTCCTGTTTTGTCAAGCAGCTTTCCTCTCAGTTCCCGGTGAAAGATTTGGGACCGCTGCATTTTTTTTCTTGGCATCCAGGTGACTAGCAGGACACTAGAGGGCATATCCTTGTCTCAGTCCAAGTATCTACAGGACCTTATGAAGCGCACAAAAATGGATCAATCTAAGCCAATCTTCTTCCCAATGGCCACCAGCTTCACCACGTTTGAAGGGTACTCACCACCATATTCAGATCCCTCTCATTACAGAAGTGTGATCGGCGGTCTTCAATATCTCGCCTTCACTAGGCCTGATGTCTCCTTCGCCGTCAATCGCTTATGCCAAGCAATGCACGCGCCCACCGATCATGATTGGCAAGGTGCTAAGAGGGTTCTTCGCTATCTCAACGCTACGGCTGATCTCCAACTTTTTCTATCCTCTGAGCTTGACAACACGTTGGCCACTTATTCTGATGCCGATTGGGGTGGAGACGAATCCAACGGCCGATCCACGAGCGCTTATTGCGTTTATCATGGCTCGAACCTGTTGTCTTGGTCTTCAAAGAAACAGCCCACCGTATCAAAGTCCACGACTGAAGCGGAATATCGAGCAGTCGCTCATGGCACCTGCGAAACATTATGGATACAAAGCCTGCTCGCTGACATTGGCATTCGCCTTCCGGAAACTCCGACTCTTTGGTGTGACAACATCGGGGCTACATATCTAGCCGTCAATCCCGTGCTACATCACCGCATCAAGCACATTAGCCTCGACTACCACTTTGTTCGTGAGCGAGTACGCAACAAAAGTCTCAAGGTTGCCTTCGTCTCTTCCAAAGACCAACGTGCTGATCCACTGACGAAGCCTCTACCTACTACTGTCTTCCTCAACATGCGCACTCAACTTTGCCTACGACAGTTTCGTTCGAGGGGGGATAGTAACGTATAGTCTCTAATGTATAGGCTATAGTCTCATATTGTAAATGCCATGTCATAGGTAGATATTTTGAGGGATTCTAGATCATTCCTAGGGCAGCTGTCATCGTACTATCAATGCTCAAGGCTGCCCTATATAAACCCATGTAATTGCTACAGTAAATCAATCAAGAAAATACATTCCCACTACTCTCTATCCACTACTCTTAGCATGTATGTTCAATCTCCAAGTGCAATGAAGCCAATGCATCATCTTTCTTCTTTTGTTTATTCATCTCCAGTTGCTCATTGATCGTCTGCAATCTAGAAACGTCGTCAATTCTATCTTCAATAGAAAGTAGCTTCACGGTTTCAAGATCAAGAACCGCTCCATTTACTGGCCCAGATACATCTGGTAGTATTGATGTTGCTTCTTCCATTGATTCCTTAATATTCTCTATTCCTACTTTACCCTCGCTTCTTACAGCTTCGAACATCTCCATAGTCTCCCTCACTAATTCCTCTGGTCCAATTTTGGCACCACTACTTTCCTGCATATCGCCAGTAGTTTTGATCTCTGGTGGTTCTAATAGTTGATCAAGATTACCGAACTCTTCACTGCTTCCCGATGGTAAAAAAGGAGACGTCATTCGTGTCCAAGGGACCACATTTTTATCTTCATCAAACTCAACCGTTATATCGCCTTCATCTTCTTCAACGTCCTCGACGACTACTTCCTTTAAATGTTTTGAACCTTTAGTGATGCCTAATTGATCATCAATCATGACATTTCCTGATTGACCTTCTTGAACTTTGCTATGATCCTCCTCATCACCCAGTTCAATCCGAGATTGAATCGCTCTTCTCAAATCGTCCTCTAATTTTCTTTCTTCCTCCACAAGATCATAATCTTGTTCAAATCTATCACATTTATCATCATCGCTACAAAAAGCTTCATACTCTGAATAAAATTGGATTATAGGTCTAGTTTCTTCAAGAAAAATGATCATGATCTCATTAAATGTTGAATAGACCACAAAGACGAAAGCCAAAGGGACGGAAAACACGAGCCAGAGAACATATAAAACCACAAGTGTAGGTAGAGCCATTAGCAAGGCACAAATTAGAATGCCTGTAAATGCTGCATCCAACAACAACAACAACATTACACTAATGCCTTAAAAAGGCTCCCGCTTATACAAGGGTGAGGGGGTCGGATGTGCGCAACATTGACCATGTGTTAAAAGAACAAAGAGCTTGTCTTCGATGACCCAAAATGAAGATTGCATCAAAAAATGCATAGTTTGAATACTACTTCACAAAAATAAGCATAGATAGTTAAATGAGTCATTTTGCTTTATTTGATATAGTTATAAAGTCAAATAATAATGAATCTTTGGTTTGAGATGGATACGTAAATGCTGCATCCCTAATGAAATTAACTTACTATTGTGCCTGTCACTGTAATCAAACTCTTTCATCCTGTTACAACAGAACAAAAGAAAAACTCCATTAGCATGCCATTTAAAGCTCTGATTTTGTATTATAACAAGCAAAGAATATGTATTAATAAAAACCCTACAATTTATACAGAAGTACCAGCAATCATGTTACAATTGTCACCAACAAACTAGCCTTAGCCCAACGGGCAATACCTAAGAAACCCTCTTCAGTCTTCACACAGTCACACATATATACTTCCCGATTAACCAATCTTAAGAGCAATTTGGACAAACTGTAATTTTATAAACAGAATTAGATACATGAATGAGTAAGGAGACTACCTAAATGAATGAGTAAAGAAAATACCTATCAATTTGATACTGGAGTAGTTTTTTACAGTCAAGCTCCATTAATGGAGTCGATTCGCCGCACGTGTTGGAAGAGAGGAGAAGAGAAGCAGTTTCCGAAAGACGACATCTGTGAAATTTCGCAGGCTATTAATTGATTTCGTTGTGTATTACGGAGTATTTATTTAAATCGACTCTGTTTTTAATGTTTCCAATTTTAACCTGTAAACTGGCATAACTGGCATGGAACTCGATTGTTGACGGCCTAAGAACTGCTGTTTTGAACTTGGAACCGGAAAAGTGATCGAATATATTTTACTATGATCTAGCGAGGTGACGTGCACGTGAATGAGCTTTGTAGAGATGTAGAGTACGTAATTCAGGCTGCAATTCTATAATAATGCAAATTGAATAAGAATTGATTGTTTTCATTAGCGTCGTGATAATTGAATCTTATAATGGAGCATCTTAGAAAATTTTATAAACTCCATCCATGTTGTTGGTGGAAATTCAGAACTGTCGATTGAGATTCTCTTTATATTGTTTTTTTTTGTTAAAACAATGTGCATCAAAAGTAATATAACAGTTTTTATTGTTGTAATTAGATGTATCAATTAGGGGCGGACATAAATAACTGAAACCGAAAAACCGGAAAATCGACCGATTTTTCAATTAACCGTACCGAAATAATAAAAGTTTTGGATACAATTAACCGAACGATATTATTTGCGGTTATACGGTTAGGAAACGGTTAATTAAATTGTATTTCTGGTTAACCGAAATAACCGAATATAATATATATATATATATATAGGAAGTGGTTCAGGTGAGAACCACTCCTTAGGAGAGAACCGGCCTTAACGTGAGAACGATCCTCAGTCGTCGGATCGTTTTCATCCACACGTTATAACGTGGGTTTCATTAACACGCGCTCACGCGCCTGTTATAAAATCCGCTTCCTTTACTTTTCTCATCAGCTCTCGCCTTTTCTTCTTCTCCGACCATTTTTCGCCCTTTAATCACCATTGTTGCCTTCCTTCTCAAGCTCAAATCTTTTCCTTCTTCACAGCTCTCCTCCTTTATCTCTCATTCTCTCTTCGTTTCTCTTCATTTCGATAGTTATTTTGTGTTTTATCTTCACATCTCTCCTCCTTTAACATTTCGTCAGATTCTAAACCTTCCGATGATTCAAAATCTCTTTCAGGTTAGTCTATTAAGTCTATTTTACTTGTTTGTTTTGCTTTTAAACTTCTGGATTTGGTATTATTTTGTCGAATACTTGAATTTTAAATTTGAACTTACTTTCTATAAACCCTAATTTGTGTTCTGTTTATTGCAGCTTCTCAAATTTGTTATTTACTCTAACTGTGGTCTGTATGTCATTACATCATTCACTATATATGTGGTCTGTATTTTTAAGTGTTTTGTGAATCTCATACAATGTGACTTGTTGTTTGCATATGAAGTGACTTGTGTTCTGTTTGTGCTATTACATCAGTTTGTGTTTTGAATATGTAGTGCTTCCTCAATGGGTAGTTTATGATTAGGATGATATTAACATCCTAAGTGATGTTTGAAGTAATTTGTGGGTTTGCATATGAAGTCTTCGTGGTTTGCATATGAAGTCTTCGTGGTTTGCATTTCAGTGTTTTCTTTCTTTCATTTGGGGTTTATCTGTATTCCTATGTTTGCATATGAAGTTACTTGTGTTCTGTTTATGCTATTACATCAGTTTGTGTTTTGAATATGAAATGTTTCCTCAATGGGTAGTTAATGATTAGGATGCTATTAACATCCTAAGTGATGTTAGAAGTAATTTTTGGTTTTTGCATATGAAGTCTTCGTGGTTTGCATTTCAGTGTTTCTTTCTTTCATTTGGGGTTTATCTGTATTCCTATGATGCTTATCTGGATTGTATATTCTTTTCATATTGTTATATCTTTTATCTTTGCAGGAAAAACATACATATTAGGGAAACGGAAGAGTGGCCGCACTCCGGCAAGTATATTGAATTCTAAACTTGCCAAGTCTGCATTTAATGATGAGGACAACGACATCATTGTTGTACCTTCTCCTCCTCTTCAACTTACTGATCTCTTTTCTCAAGTTGTTGTACCTTCTCCAGTCAAGGGGAGTGCCATAGTTATTAGGAGTAGTCCTAGGCTTAACCTTCCCAAAGAAACATTTTCTAAGGAGTCAATGCCTTCTCCTCCTCAAGTTGTTGTTCTCTCTTCTCCCAAGGTGCAGAAGCCGTATAAGGGTAAGGAGGCTGCCATAGTTATTAGGAGTAGTCCTAGGCTTAAATTTCCCAAAAAAACAATTGCTAAGGATGCAATTACGGGTAAAGGAAAAGCTAAAGTGACGTATGCAGATTTACCCGATAACAGTTTTGATTCAGATGAAGATTCGGAGTTGAAGAGAGCATTGGATCTAAGCAGATATCTGGCTCATAATCAGCAGCCAACTGTCATTTCTCACGATGGTCGCACTGTTGTTAGGAAAAAAGTTATGGGTGCCATGAAGTCTCATTTTGAGACCCTGTCTTCTAGGAACTCCCCCAAGGCTTTGTTTATTGCTCTTAAAAACTTGTGTGAAGATCAAAAGAAGGTTGTTATTGATATTGGTTTTGGTAGCATCCTTGACTGGAACATTCAAACTTTGCCTAGAAACATATCTCACTTTGTAGTGGAGAGTTTTGAAGCAGGGGACTGTTCCCTTAAATTGCATTCTTTAGGCAAGGAAATCCCCCTAGTTGTTGCTGATGTCAAAAGGGTCTTTGGTCTCCCTGACTGTGGTGTTCCTATAGATCTTCCCAGTAGAGTTCATAAGTTTAACTTATTAGCTGAGTTTAGGGGACAGTTTCGTGATCCTTCCAACACTACAACTTTGAAGCCGTCTGAAATATGCAAGAAAATTGTGGATTCTGATGTCGGTGATGATATGTTCAAGAGGAACTTCATTATGTTGTTTTACACTTTAGTGATTGAAACTCAAGGTTGTGGAGTGATGAGCATGAGAGCTCTGGATTTGTTGGAGGATGTGTCAAAAATCAAAGATTATAACTGGTGCCAATTGATCTTCGATTTGGCCATTAAATCGAAGTTGCAGTGGTCGGTCCAGTTCTATTTTTATTGGTATGGTTTCTGTCTTTACTTTTCTTGATTTGCAATTTTTATTCCAAGTGTTTACTGAATTGCATACTAAGTGAATTGTGAATTACATACTATGTTATTTTTGAATTGCATACCCAATGTTTCTCGAATTGCATACTAAGTGATTTCTGAATTGAATACTAACTTATTTTTTTGTTGTTGTTCTGTGAATTGCATTCTCTATTTTTTTTTGCATTCCAAGTGTTGTTTTTTGAATTGCAGCTTACTTTACTTGTGATCTGCATAGTAGTTTATTGTGTTTTCACATTAATTGATTTATGAATTGCATATAAATGATTCCTATATTAATTTCATAATTTATTTGCATTTTTGTAGCTGTGTCATGTTGATAGAGTTATGGTTCTTAACAAACCTGTTCCAAGGGATCTTCCTCTGATCAAAGTGTGGTCAACTTCAATGTTGAAATCCAGAGAGGCTGATGAGATGCTTGTTGGTGCGTTTGGGAAGGGCAAAATTCTTCCTATTTCTCAGCCTCCTTTGCAACCAGAAACTACTCAGCCTTCTTTGCAACCAGAAACTACTTGTCCCATTCCTAAAGAGTGTCTTGGTGATGGAACCATTCATGTATGTGTTGTTTTATATTTTTTTTAGCTGTTATCCCTTTTTTGCCTTGATTTTATTATCTAAGTATCTTGGTTCTTGTGTTCGGAATTTTGTTCTTCAACAATATAATGTGGTTCGTCAAATTGCTGGCAATATTCGTGAATTCTACAACAACATTGACATTGTTCCAGTAGAACATGATCAGAATAGTTTCTTCAAGAAAGTCAATGAAGAATGCACCCGGCTATTGAAGATAAAACTTCCAACAACTGGCTCCCCAGAAGATGATGTCCCAGTTATACATTCAGAAGCTGGAGATTCAGAAGTTCTAGCGGAACAATCTGCAGTAGCATCGACTTTTGGACAATCTGCAGTAGCTGTGGATATAGTGGCAGAATGTGAACAATCTGATTTAAGTAACAGTGGACTTGAAACAAATTTGATTGATTTAACGAGTGATAAATGTTCATTGGCATCTCTACCTTCTGCAGAAACAACATCTAATGTTTCCTTACTTGTTGGTATGAAAAGTTTAGTTTATTAATTTTACCGTACTTTATTTATGACTTGCTTACCTTAATGTTTTTTGTTTGTTGTATTCGCAGATTCTAAAGATAAGGAGAAGAAGAACAAAATGCCTAGGTTCAGTGGTAGGGTTACTCGCCGCAGTCCCTGTTTTACTCTTAACGGTGAAGGTAATTCCGTAAATGATCCTATTACAGTGTTGCTCGACAACCCTCCTATAGAAATTTCTGCACCGACTTCCACAGTTTCTTCGTCATTTGTTTCTGCAAAATCTGTCTATGATTCTGAACAATCTGATCCTCCAGCAATGAATATGGGATTAAGCCCTTCTGCATTCCAGTTTTGCACAATCCCACCTAAAGGCAATACAGTTCAGGTAATAGTTGCTTTTATTTATTAGACCCTTAGTAGTTTTATGTTTGGTTTGATATAATGTATTTATTATTGTTTTATAGTCTGTGCCTCAAGGTCGAAATGACAACGAACGTGGTCAGGTTCCTTTCCTTACGGTGTCTCAACCTGCAACAAGTTATGGGATTCAGCAATTGAATAACTCAGATTCTGGAAATCCTGTTGCCCAAAAACCATATCATCAAGTTACTAGGGTATTTAATGATTCAAGTTACACTTAACATTTATTGATTCATTTTTTTAGGTTGTCTAACATTTTAGTTTATTTTTTCAGTCAACTGGAGGGATTTTTCCTTCGTAGCGCACATTGCGTCCTCCTCAAAGCTTAAATGATAGGTGTCGTGATAACATTGCAACAATGAGAGCTCCTAGAATTAGTGAGACAAGCAAATCTCCATGGATGGAAAGACATATTTATCCAGATGTGAAACCAAATGCCAGAGAACGTCATTTGTTTGTATCGGTTTCCCAGGATAGGAATGAAAAGTAAGTTAAATCATTTGTTATATTGTCTTTGTATCATTTTTGGGTATTATCTGGATTGGATTTGATGTTTACTTGGACTGAATACTAGTTAAATTGTGAACTGCATACTAGTTGATTTGTGAACTCCATACTAGTTGAATGGTGAACTGCATACTAGTTGAATTGTGATGTAATGATTTGTTCTTGCAGGGAAGACATATTCCGTCATGCTGAATTAAAGCTTACTTGTCGTGATTTTCAAACATTCTGTCAAGCTCGTTTCTACAGCGTTGACACTAAGATTGTCGATGTGTGGACCCGAGTATTAAACTTTGAAGAGTTAAAGAGAAGTGAAACCAGTATCTATCGATTTTTGCAAGCACAAAAGTTTGTGTAAGTGCTTCTTTATTTAGTATTATGTAGTTTGCATGTCTGAACATTTGTTTTATAATTTATTTTTATGTTTTCTGTTATTTAGGATGTAAGTATCCAACAAGTTACATTCACTGATCCTGCTGCAATGAGTGTCCTTTTTGAAAAGCAAATGCTCACTGAGCTAGTAAATTTGAAACTCGGTGCTTACCCTCTGGACTTTGGCTTGGTACGTATGTTTTTTCTATTCTTTCCTTTGGTTTTGCTATGTTTTGCTATATTTCAATGTTAACTTTCTTAATGTTAACTTTATGTATTTCCTCCCAAAACAGTTTGTATTTTCCATTAGCACAGGGGAGCATATCTTTGTGGTTACATTTAATATGAAGACCAAGAAGTGTGAATTGCTTGATCCCTGTACAAATCCAGATTTCAATCACATCTGCTTTGTTGAACAATTGGTAAGATATTTTGATTGTATCTTTTATTTTTTCAAGAGTTTCCTTCAAACTGCTATTTGTTTTTCTTTTCAGGAAACAATTTTTGCACTATACTTGCAACGTTTAAGTTTGCCTTCAGAATCTGAAATGGTTTCGATGATGCAAATTTCAAAGCCTCGTCTTCCCATTTATGATGCAATAGAAAACATAGATCTGGCTTTTTTTGCCGTGTACAACATGGATACATATATGGGATTTGACTTAAAGGATTGGAAATACAGGCTGATTAACAACAACTCAACCCATATTTCCACCTTGAAGATTAGGTACCTGAACAAGATTGTGAACACATGTCCTCCAAATGAAACGAAGTTGGTAAACCGTGTACAAGGAACGTGTATCACCTCTGTCAAGTTAGATTTGGAATGAAAACTGTAACTGTGCAACTTTGCATCAACTTTCTATAACTCTCTAGCTAGTGCTTTCTGAACCCATTAAGTAGATCTTCCGACACTTGTCTTCACTGTTGAATTGCATTTGATGTATTTTCAGGATTGAAAATTAAGTCATATTTTGAACTGCATCCGAAGTGTTTTCAGGATTGCTTATGAATCTGTTGTTGGTTGCATACATAGTGTTTTCAGGATTCCTTCTTTTTCAGTTTCTTTTTCCTATTATCTTGTTTACTTACTATGTGTTGATCATTCAAACAACTTGTTCATCATAAAAAGAAAGCAATTTTGCATAGTAAGTACATATGTAGATACAATATGTTATATTATTATTAATCAAAATCCAACACGTCCACGATAATTGTAAATTCCTACTTCCACGAGTACTATATATCTAACACAATACATAGCAATACTAGTTTCAAAGCTATGAAATCCCTGGTTTGTGTATGTAATGTTTGGTCTCGTTTGTGTTGTAGCTCTTCACGATTTTTGCTAGCGAGTTTGCAAAGTCATAGTGTCTATTGATGTTCATCTCATTGACGTCCAGTGAAGAGTAAAATTGTACAATAAACATACATAAATCAGATTAGAGTTTCAGTTTGCTTGATCAATTTCTATTTAAAATTGAAACTTTGATCAATTTCTTACCATATTAAGTTGTATATCTCTACATCCCCTTTGATTCTCGGTTTCAATGGGCAGTTGCTTTGCTTCTTCAATTTTCTGAAGCACTACATGCTTCTTCTCTAGCATTTCAACAAGGCGAGCATCTCCACTTATTATGGACTTCCTCATTGTGTGTCGTAGGGAGTCTGGTGTCTCTCTAGTGTCTGCGCACATGAAACTTGAATTATAAAACTTGAAATATAAATAAAAAAAAAGTTTAATCAGATTGTTACAATTGCTTGGGTCGCCATTGGCTTTGGTCCATTGAAAATCATGCCATATCCTCTGATATGTTTCAGTTACTGGACAGAATTCGAAGTCGTTGATATCAATTTCTTGCTATACCATTATAATGAAAAAATTATGTTAGATCAACATTTATTATTTCTGTCTAAACCTAGTTGCTTCAAAGAGATACACACAAAGTGTTCATGGGAAATGAATACCAGGTGCATGGGAAATGCATACCAGGTGCATCCAGAGATACATAAAAGTTTTCCAAGAAAAATTCTCAGATGCAAGTTTGGTAGTTTCAAAAAGATGCACACAAAGTGATCCAGGCAAATGCATACCAGGTACGTGGGAAATGCATACCAGGTGAATCCAGAGATACAAGAAATTTTTCCAAGACAGATTTCCATATGCAAGTTTGGAAGTTTCACAAATACATACTATAGTTAATAAATGTAAATATATCTACTGTTGTTAAAGTCTCAAAATGGCTATTATATTATAATTAATAAAACTGTCACTGAACAACAAGAAATACAAACAAGAGCAGTTTAACCATATAACAAACAGTTGAGGGTTCGAGATAAGCAGTTAGCATTTTTTGTAATATTTAAAAAAAAAACACGTGACAGACACGTGATAAATTCAAAATGGGAAAAGGAAATCATGAAAAGTAGACGGTTTTCAAATTCTGACGGTTTGGATACTGTGGGACGGTTGATATGACCGATAGCGTCTATAAATACACTCCTCTGTTACTTCAAAAATTATTTCTATAGCTTCTCGGTTACTAACTTCTCCCAAAAATTATTTTGTAGAGATCTGCATCTTCTCTGAATTGGTTCAACAAGCCGTTTGAACAAGACAACCATGGAAAACGAGGTAAAAACTTGCCCTGTCTAATTTCAGAAAAATTTTAAACGCAAAGATTCTAAATTAATTTTGATAACTGGTTGTGGAGGGATCTACAAATGCATACGGGGAGAACTAGGATTGAATGTTTAGAACTTTAGAAAAACAAATACTTCAAGATTCATCCCTGTTTTAATTTCTTATGTACAAGATCTAACAAATGCAAATATTTGGTTATGCAATTCTTAAACACATTTTGAGTTTTCATCATGTTGATTCCAAAATTCGGAACTCCTAGTCCCCAATGTGTTTCTTAGTTGCAACACAACTACTACATAGTCACACAAAAATAAAGTTTTTCATAGCAAAATAACCAGTCAATTCCTTCCATATGTTCCATCAGTTATCCCTTCTTCCATAGACAATTGCTACATTGTAGATAGCTTCATCCGCGTCCTTCAATTCAAATATGCATATATCACCTACTTTCAAATCATTGTCTTTCACAAAAGTTCTCCAGCCTTCCCCAAATTTGTATTTCCCACCAGTCCTCTTCAGAGCAACCTTTGTTTCTTTGTTATCCATGTTGAGTCTGATTTCTTGGATAGTTGGAGAGGTTAAATATTTATCACCGTAAATTGGAGGAACAAACTGCATTTATTCATATGAAATTGGAACATTAGTAATCCAATACATTGTACTATTAAAAGTTGGTATAGAGTATATTACCAAACGGCAGTCGCCTTGCACATATGTTTTAGTCATCTTAACCACAAATGTCTTGTCAGCATCCATGTCTGTATTAACCATTTGATAGGCTAAATCCATTAAATCAGCTCGTTGTTGTGGTTGTAGTTGTTGTTATTGTTGTTGTGGCTGGTGAGGTGGTGGTGCCATAGCTTCATTTTCTGATTCTGATTCTCCCCATTCACTTTCTGTATCTCCCCATTCTGATTCTTCTCCTCCATTTTCTTGCATGCCAGTCCTGCCATCACTATCTTCAATTTCTATTGGGTTCATCTCTGTTCCAAATCTGGTGTCTGAGCTTGAATCATCAGACATGCTATCATCTGAAGATTCGTCTGAGATCAAATTCATATAATCCCTTCTAGCCATCTGTGCCATAGACATGAATATCAATTTCCACACCAGATTTTTTGCTACTTTTTTTACTGAAAATTCTACAATATTACTCCAAATTTTTTTAGTAGAATATGAAGATTCTTCTATTTTACCTTGTATTATAGCATTTGTTTCTTGAATGTTATCAGATCTAACATGCAAGCTTTTTATCCCCTTCTTGTGTTTACATAATCAAAGCTATGTTCATTAATAATCTTCAATCAAGTGTTATACCAGTAATCTTACTTTTAAATGTAAAAACCATTAATAGATTTTGTGTTCACTAACCTTTTTGTTGAACTGCCTTTCCTTCCTTGAGAGCTGAATCCTTGATTTTTTTGTGGTGTTTTCTCTTGAACTCTCTTTATGTGATGTAGTTGAATGCAGATCCCCAAGCTAGTTTGCCCTAATTTGTTTGTATTTATATCCAATGTTGAGGTCGGGTTTTATTTTTACTTTTTATGTGTTAAATTTGCTTTCTTCTTTTTTGGGATTTATGGGTTCTATGTGGTTGATAGTTATCACTTATATTTAATTATATTTTAATTAATTGTCAAGTCTTGTCAAATAATTTCTGATACAAGTACTCCGTATGCAACTTAAATTACGTGTTACTTTTCAGTTTTCTCTTCTTTTTTTTGTTTCAGGGACGTTTTCCAAGTGTCATTATAACAGTTACCGATCAGACCATTTTAATCCCTTATAAGAGACGGGATGTCCCTTGTCAATTCATTTCACTTCCCGTGTGACTCTTCAGTTTTTTCTCTTCTTCTTCTTCATCATAAACATCCTATACCGATAGGGTTTCGGTGTTCTTCATCTATATCTTATTCCAAAACGGTTTATTTTTTCTTCATCTCCATTCTCTGTTCTTCATCTCCATTCTCTGTTCTTCATCTTTATTCTCTCGCCTAAACCCATCCGCTGAAAAATGGCCAAAAGAATTAAGTGTTCTTCATCTAATGATTTTACGTGTCAGAGTCGTTTGTTGTCGCTTCCAGACAATCTAATCTCTGAAATTGTTTCGAAAGTTGGTTCTTCTTCTCTTCCCGACTACTTTAGGTGCATAATGAGGTAAACTCTTAGGCTTTCTGTGATTTGCATACGAAGTGTTTTCTATATTGCATACAAAGTGATTTCTCGATTGCATACTTATTGATTTGTTGGTTGCATATGAAATTAAGCCTTCCTTTCTTAGTTTTGTTGGTATCACACTGATCATATTCTATTGTTTTTTGTGGTGGTTATTAATTTTTAGTTGCAAGACGCTTGAAGAAATTGGGCAGGAGAAAAATGTTATTTCCTAAGTTAATGTTGAAGATTTCGGTATTTTTAATCTTACTACAGCCAAGAGGGTTGTTGCTGGTGCTTTCTTTAATCTATGCATTGACAACGATAATGCTGGTGCCATATTTCGAAAGGGATTTGTTCATAAGTTTTGATTTGGAAATATTTTTGAAACCCTAATAATTTAATGCCACACCTTTTTGTGTTGTTATTTGTGTTGTGTATGCAGGATCATTTCTTCCCTTATAACAACTTTGACCAAGGATTGGAAATGTTTCAAAGGGCTGCTAATTTAGGTCATATGCAAGCAGCATATCTCTTGGGTGTTATCTTAATGTGCAATGGTTCTGGAAATGAAGAGAAGGGAATGGATCTCATCAAAGTTGTCAAGGCTTCACTCAGAAATAAGATTGTTGAATGTCGGAAAAGATATCGTGCCTCTATTCGCCATGTTTGGACCCGTGGAGTCCGCCCTCTATTCAGTCGAATTACCCTTGAGAAGGATCATGTTCCATGTCAAAAGAAGAACCCATGGCTGAGAGAATCGTATTGCTTGGAGAGTGATGATGATATAAACTTCTGTGATGCTTGCACTTGTGAATTTGAATCCACCTTCTTTTGCTGGGTTATTTAAAGATCACACATGTTATGGACCTTTATATACGATAATGTTTATAGATCGTTTATGTTTTCCTTTGAATAGTAGGCTTGCAACAGAACTGGGTTTGTATATGTTGTTTATCTAAATTGAAGTTTATTTTGGTTTGCATATTGGTGTGAATATTTTTTTCAATTTGATTTTTACTTGGTTTGGATATGGGCTTTATCTGGATTGCATATGAGGGCAATCTGGATAGCATCCTATTGATTTGTTGTCTTGGAAGCTTTGATGAGAAATTGGAAATAATGCTCTAGTAGTCCTACTTAATTAGTGGTCATACGCCTGCATAATACCTTATATATAAGTCCTATCCAGATTGCAAACCTTATTGTTTTGGGGTTTGCATTTGAAGTGCATCTAGTTTTCTATATGTAGTTAACCTTGATTTCTTATGGGGTTTGCATATGAAGTTGACCTTGTTTGCATATGGGGTTTATTTTGATTGCATATAAGGTCTATCTAGATTTTAAACATTAAGATTTGTGGTTTGCATATAAGGTTTACCTTGTTTGCATATGAGGTTTATATGAGTTGCATATGGGGTTTAACTTGATTGCATATGAGGCCTATCATAAATGGAAAGTTTAATTTATGTGGTTTGCATATGAGGTTTACCTTGTTTGCATATGGGGTTTATCTTGATTGCATATAAGGTCTATCTATATTTTAAACTTTAAGATTTGTGGTTTGCATATAAGGTTTACCTTGTTTGCATATGAGGTTTATTTGAGTTGCATATGGGATTTATCTTGATTACATATGAGGCCTATCTTAAATGAAAACTTTAAATTTCTGATTTGCATATATGAGGTTTACCTTGTTTGCATATGGGGTTTATCTTGATTGCATATAAGATCTATCTAGATTTTAAACTTTAAGATTTGTGGTTTGCATATAAGGTTTACCTTGTTTGCATATGAGGTTTATTTGAGTTGCATATGGGGTTTATCTTGATTGCATATAAGGTCTATCTAGCTTTTAAATTTTAAGATTTGTGGTTTGCATATAAGGTTTACCTTGTTTGCATATGAGGTTTATATGAGTTGCATATGGGGTTTATCTTGATTTCATATGAGGCCTATGTAGATTTTAAACTTTAAAATTTGTGGTTTTCATATAAGGTTTACCTTGTTTGCATATGAGGTTTATATGAGTTGCATATGGGGTTTATCTTGATTGCATATGAGGCCTATCTTAATTTTTGTGGTTTGCATATGAGGTTTACCTTGTTTGCATATGAGGTTTATTTCAGTTGCATATGGGGTTTATCTTGATTGCATATGAGGCCTATCTAGAATGAAAACTTTAAATCTCTAATTTGCATATGAGGTTTATTTGAGTTGCATATTGGGTTTATCTTTGATTGCATATGAGGCCTGTCTTAAATGAAAACATTGATTTTTGTGGTTTGCATATGAGTTTTACCTTGTTTGCATATGTGGTTTATCTTGATTGCATATGAGGCCTATCTAGATTTTAAACTTTAATTTTTGTGGTTTGCATATGAGGTTTACCTTGTCTGAATATGAGGCTTATTTCAGTTGCATATGGGGTTTATCTTGATTGCATATAAGGCCTATCTTAATTTTTGTGGTTTGCATATGAGGTTTACCTTGTTTGCATACAAGGTTTATTTGAGTTGCATATGGGGTTTATCTTGATAGCATATGAGGCCTATCTTAATTTTTGTGGTTTGCATAAGAGGTTCACCTTGTTTGCATATGAGGTTTATTTGAGTTGCATATGGGGTTTATCTTGATTGCATATGAGTCCTATTTTAAATGAAAACATTAATTTTTGTGGTTTGCATATGGGGTTTATCTTGATTGCATATAAGGCCTATCTAGATTATAAATTAAGATTTGTGGTTTGCATATGAGGTTTATTTGAGTAGCATATGAGGTTTATTTGAGTTGTATATGAGTTGTTTCTGGTTTGTATATGATGTTTACTTGAGTTGCATATGGGGTTTTTTCTGGTTTGCATATAAGGCCTATCTAGTTTGCATACCAACTATATATGGTTTGCATACGAGGTTTACTTGTAATGCATATTATTTGTTTTCTGTTTTGCATATGATGTTTACCAGGATTGCAAACATATTGATATATGAAAACAACCATTATAACTAGTTTGAATTCTGTCTTAAGCAATAAGTTTCAAAACAGTATGATTACATTCCATGTAAATAAGAACCAGTATCTAAAATATGCCATAAGATTCTATATATCTTGCATGCCTTTGTCTTTGGCCAGTTGTTTCTTCTATGATTTCATTTATTCTATATAGAAAGATCAAGTAAAACTATTTAGTCTTACATCAAAATGTGTATATGGTAAGTGACTTAATGTTTTTAAATTTATTGAATTGATTTGTTACGTCCTCTATCTCCACATGTTGCCTTGTTATGTCCATACTGACCACATATTCCACAACCTCTCTTTTTCTTTGCAGCTGTTTGAATGCCCAACTCTTTTTGGCTTATCATTCGTCATCTTCTTGTCCCCTTGTTTTTTGCTTGTTTTGGTGGAAACACTTGAACCTCAGCTGGAGTTGGTCCTACATATTTTTCAAAATTCACTATGAAGGCTGATCCATTTGAGCTTCCACCCATCTGTTTTGCAAAATATTCCTTCTTTTATTTTATTGTGTCCAGCAGCTCCTTCATGTATTCTGGCTTGCTTTCAATCAAATTGATGCAACTGTGCATTTCTCCCAAGAGTTGTATCATTATTACTTTGGCATTCTCTTGTTCAATCTCATATTTTGCTAACGTGCCTTCCTTAATCATGCTTGTTACCATGCACTTGTAGATTGAGTTGTAGATAGACTGTTGTACTTCATAAAATATTGAGATTGTGTAGACTTTGGAACAAGCCTTTTCAACAACCCAATCTGTTTTCATGTTGGCTTTGCTTGTTGATGATGATGCAACAAGCTTGTGTTGTTCATGTCTCTGTTGATCCAATGCACTTTCAAACTGGCTATGGAACTGGATTAACGAAGAGGATTGCCCAAGGAATCTGCCAAAGAAGCTATTTTGGCTCTCTGACCTTGCACTAGTAGAAAAAACACCTGTTGAGGCGGACAAAATACCCCCTGTTGAGGCGGGCAGGGGTCGCTGCAATAAAGGGGGCTGCAACAAGTCGGTACTTGTTGAGGCGGTCACTGTACGCCTCAACAAGGGGGGTCTATTGAGGCGGGCAGATAGGTGTCCGCCTCAACAAGTCTTAAAAGCGGTTAAAAATAAGGGTTTGTTCAACAAGGCATGCTTTTTGAGGAGAATATGCCCTGCCCGCCTCAATTGAGGTAATTGAGAAACAAACAAAAAAATTGAAAGCCTCTTCGGTTGATCAACTAATAATTAATACAACAACTAATAATACAAACAACTAATAATACAAAGAGCTAATAATACGTAGAAATCATAAATTGAAATTAATAATTTAATTACACTATAAACAACTAATAATACAAACAGTTTCCAATATCTTTAACAGGAGCCCTCTAGGGGACAATTTTCCGGCGAAGCCCCCTCGACGACCTTCCGATTGTCAATGCCCATCTTCGATTCCAGTCCGAGCATAGCCACCGACTCAATTTATCGATTCGACGATGGAAATAACAACAAAGGAGCCAAGGACATAATGATGAGTTGAGCGTGTATGTAGGGGTAATTGCCCCTTCTCCCCCATTCTAAGCTGCACTCAGAGCGGCTTCTTCTTCTATCATCTCATAATGATTATCAGTAGTTTCTGCACTAGTTGTTTCTACACTAGAACCGTGACAGTTGAAAACACTAGGCTTGTAGTGAGGGTGTACTACATCCATGTAATCTAAAACCATACAAATAGGCTTGTAGTCAAGGGTTAACATAAAGCACAAGGCTTGTAGTGAAGGACTACAGCGTAATAGTCCACATAACATATAATGAATCAAGTTAAGTCCAACATAGCACATTGAATCTGTGATTTAAATCTACTTGATACCCTATTTAGAAATCCAAACCAAAACACACCCTCAGTCACCAAACCCCTTGAGGAGGATTTTGCAACTTTTGCACAGATTTCATGAGAAAAGACAGTTAAGCAGATACAACAATCTAACCCTCTCCACCTTATATGAGGGATAAACTAACTCAGCTTTCAAGAAGCGTAGTGGCATTCTTCAGTCACCAAAACAGGAAACAACACACAAAAAAGAGTCTAATAAATCCATTTTCCAAGAAAACTTTGCTTTCTTTTCTCTTCACAATCATCATATCACTAGAGCAACTAATATTCTTATAAGCCAATTCCAGAGGTTCGAACCATTGTTAATGTACATGACAGAAGATAATAATGTAAGAACTTGGAAAAAGAATAATTAATTTTGAATGATAGTCAAATACGCAAGAAGAAGATATAAGCATCAATGTGTGCCATAGAATCAACAAAGTCATACCTGTAAAAAGTCACAGATAACAGAAACAAAGTCACGAAGCTTTTGCATAAAGATGAACTTCTCACCAGCGGCAGATACAGATCGTTCCAAAGTAGTGATTTTATAAAATCTACTTTAAAACACCGATTCTAGAAGGAAAAAAATATGACAAAAGTTGAAAGGAAAGACTTACAAGGTCAAAGAAGCAACGGGATCATACAAACCACTTATTGAGCATATAGTTTTAAGTCTTAATTCTTAAATCATAAAGAATTCAACACGTTCAATACAAAATGGCACAATTTTTTTATACCAACAGTCTTCATCAATACTTTCAATGCAGTAGGTAGTGTTGTATTCTTGAAGAGGAAAAATGAAAAAAAAAAGTAAGACAAGGTTTTTGATTATATGCTTCGATCAAAGTGATACCAAATTACCAATAATAAGATAGCAATGCATTATTTTGAAACATAGACCAAGATACCAATACATTTTAAATCATAGATTCGTAGACCATAAATCCATAACCCATGAGATCATGGATGTCTATATGATTGAATACGCAGTAATCTTAGTATAGTGGTAGGTTATATTTTAAGTCTTAAATCATACAAAATTTAACACATTCAGTGCAAAATGGCAGAATTTCAATATAAACTAAAGGGTAATTCACATAAAAATAAGGACATCATGTAAGTGATGGTTTAGTAAACATCATGTGATGTGGGTTAAGGACATCAGAAAGGAAAGACTTACAAGGTCAAGGAAGCAATGAGAACATAGCCAGTAAAGCTCAAACCACCATTGTACTTGGTGAGTTTCCCAGAAGCAGTGTCGAATGAAACCTGCAGATGTTACCACTTGAGCAATAAGAATGGAGGTAAAATCAAGGGAACCAATTGCAAAAAGAACTTCCTGAAATCCATGACTGGTATTTTCAAGATTATTCCTCAAAATCATCTTTTTGGTGCAAATGAAGCTTACTGTGAAATCATCCTATGGAAATGCACAAACAGATGATAGGCACAAACAAATGACAGGGAAGAGTTTTATCAAAATCCACCTCAACAATCACATACATCCAGAAAATGTACTACTGTAAAAACATTGATTCAATTCAAGCACAAACAAACAGATGATAGGCAAGAGATTCATCAAAATCCACCTCAACAATCACATAATCCCAAACTGTAAAGAACTTAACTCAACAGTCACCAACTGATTTCAATTCTACTCAATACCAACCACGATATCTTTTTATCACAATAAAAACAGTCACACTCTACAAACGCAATGATTACTACATAAGATTCTCCTCTAAACTTATCTTGATAAATGCCATTGACCCACTTTTAACTAGCAAGGAGGATTCAGAGTTGAACAACAATATGTATACACTAATAAGTTTCAACTCATACAGGCAAATAACTTGTATCACGTTCCTTTCAACTTGTTTTTTATTACCCACTAGTTCAAGTAATTATGAAGCCATTGTCTATCACTATGTTTTAAATTATGCAAGTTTAATAGGGTGAATGGACCACTATCTTCCATAAAAAAGAGGAAACCAAACCTGTATAGCAGCAATGTCATACAGAAGCTTAAAATGCCTAACAAAATCTTCCTATTCAGCATAAACTTATCAAGTCACCACACAGGTGAATGCCAAAAGATCAAAATGAAGAATCCAATCCTGGAACTCAATAGCAGGTTGCTGCATCAATCCGTAATGGTCTCACAAACTAGATTTATACACTTGACATTCTGACTAAAAGTAAAATGATACGTCTATAGAGAAGGGTGGCGTAGGTTTATACGTTTAGATTTCTACACTTGCATTTATCCATGATTCTTCTCGCTTCTTCTACAACATTCTTCTCGTGGTGGCCGACAAGGAGGCGAGTTGGAGGAGGCGGCACGACGAGATTCGGGCGAGAATTATTTGAGGAAACAGAAATGTCGAGACAAAACTCGGGTGCCCTAGCTAACTGATGTTTTTTAGAATTAACGATTGTTGTTGAGGCGGGCGTATTGTGCCCGCCTCTAATAGTTTTGAGACAAAAACTGCCCGCCTCTAATTTTGGTTGACGACGAGGGTTGTTGAGGCGGCGGTTCGTGTCTGCCTCAAATTTAGAGGCGACCGCCTCAACAGCTCAAAAACTCACAAATTTTTGAGGCGAACAAAAATTTGTCCGCCTCTAAAGAATCTGTTGCAGCGAACAAAACGACTGACCGCCTCAACAGATAGTGGGAAAAGGTTTTTTGCGGCGTTTTTTATAGTGACCGCCTCAACAGGGGGGCTGCAACAGGTGTTTTTTCTACTAGTGTTGATGTTGTTCTGAGCATGCCTCCCATCCTTATATCATTGAAGAATGCAGGTACCCAGTATCTCCTTAACTCAAACATTCTCCTCAACCAGTCGTTGTTCTGTAATTCATACTTTTCTATAAAATCCCTCCAGCCATCCTCAAACTGTAATGTTGTGATGTCTTTATTCCAAACCAGAGCATTGATTGCTTGTTTGAATTCTAAGGTGATGTAAATTCTGCTTTCTATCTTGTCTGACAGCTTGAACATTATATGCCACATACAGAATCGATGCATTGCATTCTCAAAAACTAGTTCAACAACTGGAATTACTGCAGGATCTTGGTCAGTCAGTATGACGTATGGCTCGTTGCCCATCGCCTTTTTGAAGTTGTCAAATAACCACACGTAGGATTCCGTGTTCTCTTTCAACATCAAAGCGCCAACAAACGTCACTGATTTCTTGTGATTATCCACTCATGTAAATGGTATAAATACCATATCATACCTGCATGCAACTCAATTATTCTTTGTCTTCTTAATACGTAAATATGCCTAAATGCAATTCAAAAGTCCTTTTTATTCAAATGTAAATGTCCCTGTATGCAATCCAGGATATCGTTTGACATGTATTCTTCAAAATCAAATTCATCAGATACCAAGTTTCCTATATGCACTTCGGATTTCATTATATTCAAAAGCCAACTTCTCTGTATGCAATTCAAAATATTATATTCAAATTCACAACAAATATATTCTCATTAATAACAATTGAATTAAGAAATGGAAAATATTACCTGTTTTTGTTGTAAGTTGCATCTGCTGTAACAACATCTCCAAAGAACGAGAAACCTTTTCTCCTTATAGGATCCGCCGAAAACAGTCTCTCTAGCTGATCTTCCTTGTCCACAAAATAGTCGAAGTAGAATGCCTCGCAGACGTCTTTCTTCTTCTTCAGTTTATCTATTATCATTTGCCCATCAAAGCCTTCCATATAAGAATTGAGATCTCTCTTTAGATTTTTAAAATCTGATACGCTAGCTCCTATAGCGTCATATGTCCCTACTAGTTCTTTGTAGATTCGGTATCCCTTTGATGTCCCAATATTTGCATTTCCACAGTTCAGAATGAAATCAGCTTCAAAAGCTCCTATATTTCGTTTGGATTTTGCAAACTGTTTTTCTCTTTCTGTCATCATTGGGTGCGTGTGGCGTTTTACAAATCCATGTATCTTGAATTGTCCTTCCTTGGTCCCTTTCATTGTTATCCTTGCCTTGCATCCTACACTATTTGTTACTCTACGTCTCTTTGCTTTGCTTATTTTAGGTGTAACTGCCATGACTGGTGAAACTCTTTTGTGTCCTTCTCTATTGCATAAGAGGTACTTCCATACAGTTTGCCCTCCTATCTTTTTGTTTGTGCTTTTCCTCACTTCAAAACCACACTCTTTTGAATAATTATCATAGAATTCTTCTGCTTGCTCTGTGTTGTCAAATACTTGTCCAACCACTGGTTTCATTTCAGTTCTGCATACTGGAATGTAATATGTTGTGCCCCCTTGAGAAATCTGAATATCATTTGTTTTTGCAGCAAGATTTATATAGATTGTAAATCCCCAAATCCTAAAGCACATGTTTCTCTAAAAATCAAACTTCCTCTATATGCAATTCAGAATCTCAGATCATTCATTAGCAAAGCAAACTGCATGCAACTCAGTAATATTAGTTATCAGGACTCCTTTTTATGAATATTTCTCTATATAGAATGCATATTCTCGTGGTATGCAAAAGCCAAGTTCCTAATATGCATATTTTAATCCCAATACAATCAACAACAAAACAATCTGAATGCAACTTAGGATTTTCAATTCAGATTCTCATAGGATTCAAATATGGAATTCCCTAAATTCTATTCAGAATCTCAATTTTGATTTGTTCTTAATAATAAAATCCCCCAATATGTATTTTAAGCCCCTAACTTTGTTCTATCCCTTCAGTATCTAGGTCGTTGCAATTTGAAGTATCTAATGTTCTAGTTTCTCTAATAATCGAAAATAAGTTAAAATTCATCGTTGATACATGTTTCTTCTTCTTGATGTGTCGAATTAGGGTTTAAACCCTCTGACGAAGACGAATTGCGATCTAGGTTTTCTTCCTGGAAAGCTTCAGTTGAAATTGAATTTTGCTCTTGTTGTAGATTTGTTACAGTTGATGTCGATGCCATTGCTGGAATTGGAGTTCTTCGTCTGTGCTTTTGCTTTTGTGCTTCCAATTACGATTGTGATTTGAACGAAGAAGGAAAAAATTTCGCCCTCAAAATCGCCTTTCCCAATTTCTATCGGGTTCGAGAACAAGAAAATTTTTCAGACACACGCATGTTTGGACGCGCCCGTTTAGAAGCCAGAGACGCACGTGACCACTTTGCGTTAATCTTGCCCATCCGTTTCTCACCTCCTCAGCGATGACGCGCGTTCTGCGATGGACGGCTGAGATTCGTTCTCACCTGTTCTCACCTGGGAGTCCGTTCTCACCAAAACTGGACCCTATATTTTTAATATAAAATAATATGACAATAATATATTTGTATAATAAAGTTTTATATTCCAACACTATTTATATTCATTTTTATTTTCAAAACGATCTATTTACATAGTATAAGATTAGTGTGACTTTTTTATGGTTTTGTTGCTTTTGTGTCGCCAACAAAACATTATTGCTTTTGTGTCGCCAACAAAACTTTGTGGCTTTGCTCTTTAATTATATTTTGTATTTGGTATTGTGAGATTTTACTTCTTTTAACTAATTCATTTTAGTGTTCTTTTAGTTTTGTTCTTTTTTCTTAACAATGTTAAGAGCATAATTTTTAGTTTTTGTTATATTGGTTAACCGAACTAATCGATTTATTTGTACCGAAAATTTAGTTAACCGATATTGATTAATCAAGAATTACAGATAGATAAATGGTTATTAGAAATCACTAACCGAATATTTACATTGGTCAACCAAACGACGTTTAACTGACCACGCCCACCGCTAGTATCAATCGTTGATAGACATAGTCCACTAGTGGAACTCCGAATTATAATAAGTGTGGTTTGAGGGAACATCTAATAAATTACGATTATTGCATGACCATTAAATGTTTTTCCCTGTCCAGAAAGAGTAATTTACATGAAATACAATAACAAAATTTAAATCCAACGTTGGGGTTCAACATAATCAGTTAATTAACGACGACTCCAACTACTTTTTTAACGTAAACTACATTAGGGGACCCACCTCGGTGCTAACAATTAGCTGGAAATGCATGAGATTAGGAGATCTACACATACAAATCTCTGACACTAATCCAGACTGTTCTTCCTTCTTCAACCTCCTCCCTCCAGCCCCCAATCATCCCTCTGTTTCTCATCAAACTCACACATATAGAAAACCAACAGAATACTAGCTTCTAATTTTGATCAGCAAATCGGATCTGATTTAATTCGCCTCCTTTATTCGGAAACTTTTTTAAGAATTTTACAAAATCTCATCAAACAAGAAAAACCCAAATTTGGAAAGGCTTTGTTCTTCAAACTGTGGCACTCCCGAAAGTTTTCTTAGCTGGCTAATGAACAAATGTCGACTGCACAATCTCCATGCCCAGAAAACTCCATTCTTTACAACAATTCACAGTGCGCTTGTTCACCTGGGTATCTCTTCAATTCAACCACAAAATCATGTAGCCTCTTCCATTTGTCTCCTTCAGAGTGGATTATCAAATCAGGCGTCGACTATTCCTTCGTTTTCCCAGAGAATGTTTTCTCATTTGACCAAATCAGGAAGTTCACTCAATCCCAAACCGTGTTCTTGAAGGCAACGGTTTTGTTGTTGCTTTCTTGGCTCTTGTTCTGTTATATTATGAGGTTTTGTAAGTTGGGTGATGGAAGGAGTCTTTGGTTTGGGATTAGATGGTGGATTAGTCGCTTGGATGTTTGTTTTGCTACTAGACATTGGCTTGTAAGTTTCTTGAACATCCTTCAGTTTTGCTATATCTTCATTGATAATTACGTTCTACTTCTGACAGCTTGATCTTTGCAGGACGATCAGAATGTAGTTAAGAAGCGCAAAACCGAGCTTGGAGGAGCATTCTCTATAGCGAGCTGTATACTATTCATCGGTCTATTTGCAGCGTGAGTGTCGTTTGCTGACATTTTTATGTGACCTTAGTTCTGCATTCACTTAGTTTCCCCTTACCCATTTTTTCAGGCTACTGTACCAAATCATATTCAAAGGAACAACAGAAGTGCACAATGTGAGGGCAACAAATGCTTCTGATCTACTCTCGTTTGTGAATGATTTAGAATTCAACATAACCACAGTCTCCAGTATGAGTTGTTCCCAGCTGCGCGGTTTGAAGACATTACTCACAGGAAAGCCAGGAATAATTGGCTTCAGAGAAGCGGATCTTTCAAATTTTGCAAACTATTCGTGTTTGAATACGAGCAATGGTCCAACAATTAGCCTAAGATGTTCAAACTGCCATATAGCATGGAACAATGTATATATCTCATGGAATTTCATTGATATCCCGAATCAACCAGCATCAGCAGTTGGTTTTCAGTTCAACCTTACAGCAAACAATCCAGCTTATGAAGAAAACATCAGTGCAGTTAGTGGAATAGTGAAGAGCGGAAATACTGTTAATGACGAGCCTATCACGTTCAGAGGAGCGGAGACAAATGTAGTACAGTTTAATCTATTTCCTAGAGTATACCACAACATAAACCATATGAAGCTTATTCAGCCTCTGTTTCATGAATTTCTTCCTGGTTCATTCATCAGTGATGCAAAAGAATTTCAGTCATCGCTTCAGAACTCTAGTACCGGGATGATTAACACTACATTGTTCATAAATTTTCTGTCTGATTATGTCGTTGAGGTTGATAATCAGAATTTTCTGGGTCCAGGTTCGTATAGTAGAACTAGTACTTGTTATGTTTTAAACAGCATCTTTCATTTCTTAGGCTTAATAGACTCTTTTTGCATATTGCAGTCGGCTTCCTTGCAGATCTTGGTGGTCTCTACTGCATTAGCCTGGGGATCTTTTACTACCTCTTAGTGCAAGTGTGTTCTTTGGCTAGCATTTATCTATTTTCTTAACTTTATTGATGGTATAAGAAACTGAACTTAATTGTTTTCATTTTGATAGTGTGAGCACAAGCTCAAAAGGCTGCGCAATGAGGATCAAACTCTAAGAAACATTCGAAGTAGGCGTAGAGCACAGGATCACTGGGAGAAAGTAAGGATTCTGGTGTTTTTAAATTAGAGATTTTTGGATTTGACAATGACAAATTTGCTGTTCAACTTTTTTCTAGTTGAGAAAATATGTAATATATACATGGGGCTGCAAGAAACTACAAGAAAAATACTTCTATGTCAAAGAGGACGAATGCTGCACCAGCTCCATGGCCAACCTCTTTGGAATGCGTAGTAGATCTTCGCATAGAAAGAGGCTGCAGGAGATTAGCTTGCATACAATCAGTTTTGACAAAGGAGAACCCTCTCCTAAAGAAAAGGTAGATATATACTAATATACATTCCAAAAGCAAAAAAAATGATAGGTTTGAGTAAATACTGATTAACTCCTATTTACTGATTAGGGTTTCAAAGTGTCGAAAGTAGAGCCTTTCAATGCATACGTCCCTGGGTTGGCTTCTCCAAGAGGGAATACAAGGATAAACAGTGACATTCCTCCCCCACCAACTTTGCCTGGTACGTCTATATGTTTGTTATTGCTTTCTTTGGGTTGTCATAATTCCACGACAGTTTTTGCAGGTGGTTCTAATAATGTCATTTCAGACATCCAAAAGAGTCTTCAGAGTTTGTATGAGTACAACACCATGCTCAGGGATAAGCTCGAAGTGACTCAGTTTAAGCTTGATTCATTTGCATCCAAGTAACAGTTTCATAGCTTAATGGGTTAAGAAACAATAGTTGCGTTTTTTATATGTTCAATGCAACTTTTGTTCAATGCCTCTACATGCACTCATGTCTCTATCCCATTAACTAATCTTAAAACTAGTTCATACTACAAGTTTATAAATAACAACCAAGTAATATTCGGCAGTAGCAGACTAGCACGCAAGTAGACAATAAACAAAAAAAAACATCAACAATCAAATTTATATCCACAATTCGCATCTTCATCATCACTTCCATTTAACAATTGATCAAGTAGATACATATATCATGATGTCATCAAATAGTAAACTTTAATAATCAAGATTTATAACAATAATTCCAAAAGAGACGACAATTTAACATACAATAAGATTTTAGACCAAACAAGAAAAACTCACCACTAGATTTGTGTTGTTGAAGAGTGAGAAACTACAATGGGGATGTTTTCACTTTCCGTTGAGATGAGCATTGTAGTAGGATCGCCATCACAACAGCTTCACCAATTCTTGTACAATTCTACACCAGTTCTCACCATGCGTGATTTTCTTTCTTGTGATTAGGATCAATTTCCCTGATATATTATCCATGACTTGGCTTACTTTCTTTTGAACCTTCAGTCATATCCATCCGAAGTAGAAGGCTTCTTTGAAAGCGCAACAGATAAAACTTGCCGTGCACATGAACTAGGAGGTCGAAAAAACTCTGACGCTGACAGATTTATTTCCCTGAACTTGGAGATTCAGTCTTCCTGTTGGATTGTATCCCCAATGCCTGGGCAAACATCCTTTTCGCAGCTCCAAGATTTTCTCTTTTCATGTTATCAATGGAATGACTTCCGTTCCCATTTGCACAGCCACCAGCTGATTTAGGGTTTGATGCCTTTTTGCAACCCTCCCCATACGGTTTATCACATTTGAGTTGCTCACCTGTGTGACTGATGAGTACTTCTGAGTGATTTTGACCCTTTCCTTCAGTTCTAGCAGGGCCAAAGTTAGCACTAACTTTGCCACGATCAGTTCCTCTAGCCGGACTACTTGGGTTTATTTTTTTACCTAAGGCGTGAGCAATCATTCGCTGAGCAGCAGCAGGAACATGCCTTGGCCTTTGCCTGATGTTCTCTCTTTGGTTATCTTCATCATCGTCATTTATAGAAAATATTCTGCAACGTGCAGCCAGATAAGCTTCTTCTCTCTCCTCCAGTGTAATGGATGTAGGTGCTGATTTAATCTTCAACACTAAAAGAGAGGAACACCATAAATAAATTTGACTGAGCTAGAAAGGAGAAACTGGTTTCAATTTCGGAAATTGCTTTGGCAGTGAATAAGTTTTGCAAAGGTAAATACAAAAGCTCACTTTCGCTATCAAGAAAAAGAGTCAAGAGAATGCGCACCTCTAGAACCATCGTCACGCTTCAATATTTCATGAGGTGTAGGCGGAGACTGATACATATCCTGCTGGTGAAGAATATCACTGACAAGGATAGAGGGTCTGCAAAGTTATAGCTCAAACACTTCAGTGGAGGCGAGAAACTTGCAAGGACACCTTTATCATGAACACTTTTTAGGATATTATTTATATTAGCCTATACGGAAATATGCTCCTTGTCAATTAAGCTATCATGAAGACAAGAAATTATAGGATAGGATTAAATATTTGATGAAGGCAATTGCAGCATCTTGAAGTTTAGCCCAAATGAAGAAAAGTGAACCCCAAATGAAGCAAGCAAAATAATTGATTGCGTTATGATGTTGAACATACAGAGATGTCTCTGGACAGCACTTCAAAACTAGATGGCGATCTAGTCCTTCACCAATAGACTCGTGAGCAAATCTAACAGAGTGAAATATTAGCTTCTCATCCGAAAAACAAGACAAAGTGGTAAACTTATGAATTGCAGTGCAAAGGCAAGGAGCACTAACCCAAATATTTCAGCAAGTCGATGGACAAGAAGACGATGATAAGAATCCATTGGTTGCAGCTCTAGAATTCCATCTGGGCTGTAATTGTACAAAATATTGAGTTGAATACTGTCATATAAACAAATTTGTACCATCTAGAATTCCCTTCAGGCATGGAATATGTGATTAGCAGATTACATTGTTATCCTATATCACATCCAGGTTGGTAAAATACAAAGCTAGCAAGACATGGTATCAAAGATGGAAACTTGATCTCATAGCAATGACTTATTAATCACAACAACCATGAAAATGTATCATAAAAGGAGGGAATAGTTAGTTAACTTGAATTATAAAGGATCGATTCTGTTACCTTGTAACATCTTGGATGAAATTCACCAATGCATCTTCCACGGAGAGCACAAGATGCTTGCTGGGAAGGTTATCTTTGATAAGAAAAGCCAACTCCTCAACCTTGCATATTAACCATAACGTGATTATTCAGAAGGAAGAAAAAAACAGACATGCACAACCACATATTGGACATTAAAACCGTAAAGGGACAGCTGATTGAAGACACAATTTAGTTGTCTTTCGAACGCAAGCTTCAATTGACTAATTTCGAGTTAAAATGGACAAATCAACATACCCAGAAACCAAAACCATGCCGAAAATTGGACATAGCACAACAAACCCTGAAACCCTAGAGTTCAACAATCGCAATTGAATTTTGAAAGCAGAGGCAAACAGTTGACAGACACGGAAGAGGAAAAGAGGCGTACCATAGCGAACTCTGTAAGGCTCATGGCGTTCTGATACCAATACAAACAGAGGGGAAGAGAAAGTAGAGAGGAAGATGAGGACAGAAATTTAGGCGAGCGAAAAAACGGAACCCTAACGATAAACAAACTTTTACGTAAGCATTTATACGTATCCAATACGTCATAATTTGCCAAGTCCTTATTTTATTAGGAGAAAAACCCCGCACCCATTTTTTTATAACAAAAAAAAAACAAGTTTCTGAATATTTTTTTTATAAGGAATAGATAGGCAGACCTCGTCTCTCTGAGGTTCAACCTAGAGCATCATACGCATGAAAACACGAAATTCTAATTCATGATTCAATCCAGACTTAGAGGATGAAAGATTAACTTTAGCAATACTATCAACCGTACCATCATCTTTCTAAAAGACATGTCTGAGTTGGAAAGATGGGCATTAATAGAGGTCGATCACGATATCGGCAATCATCATCTCAATCTCTTAGGGGCATTGTGATTAGTGGCGTACGCAGGATTCGAACTCAGGAGGGGCTAAATTATATATTAATTAAAATTGATAAAAACACTACATTTTAGGAGGGGCTATATCAGAAAAACTCTATTTTTTACACTAATTTTTTTGTTTCGGGAATTTTTTTTCCGAGGGGGGGTCCTCGGCCCAACGTTGGTCTGCCCCTGATTGTGATGTTCTTTTGATAGAATTGATTAGTGTGAGATTATCATCCTCAATAATCAGTTTTTTTAGATTGAGTTGTTTTGCTTTTTTAATTCTTTGTTTAAGATTGAAGTATTTTGCTTTTTTAATTCCTTGTTTAAAGGCAATTGTTTCATCCATGAGCGAAGAAATTTTGCCACATGGATGACCTTTCATGTGTATTATTTGGGCTTTGTGGTTTCTAGTAATAAAACCATTGCTAGCTCAGCCATTTTGGATTATGGATCCGTCAAAGTTCAGCCTGAGAAAGAGGTTCCATTTGTAATTTCTCTTCTTTCCTAATATATGTTGAGTTTTTCTTAGTTTGAATGACTAAACCGTCATCCTCGTTGATCTTTGTTTGGTCCCAATTTTTCCTAAGTTTTTCAATAAACTCTTTTAAGGTTTTTAATTTTTTTCTTTCGGGCCACTGTTGAAAAGAGTATTGTTTCGATTGAGCTAGATGCCCCACCATGTTGTGGCAAGACAAATGAAATCAGTCTTAGAGATACTTGTAATTAGTTCTAGGATGAGTTGTTTTGGTTTTCTGTTATCACAAATGAGATCACAAATAATTGGTTTTAAGGATGAGTTTTGTTGTTTGATGTGGTTGATGGAGGGTGGCACAAAAACAGAAGGTGGTTGAGATCTTTGTTGGATTATTGTAGAATACACAATGCATTGGGACATGGATGTTATTGACCGCCAACCTAGCTTTGGTAGCTAGACCATTATGACAGACTTTCCATATAAAGTTTTGTACTTTTGGATATGTGTTCAATTCCCAAATCCAAGAGAGGTCCTCGTTTGATGAGTTTATATTCACTGTAATCATGTCATAAGCTGAGCTCGTTGAAAATCAGCCATGTTTACTCTCTTTCCATTAGAGTCTATCTTGGATTTCATTTTTCGGTAGTGGAATATTGGTAATTTCTTACACAATCTTAGGTGGAAGGAATTTTAGAAGTTCATGGATGTTTCACTTATGGTTTGCGATGAAGTCACTAACTGAAGATAATTTGTTGTAATGACTTAGTGGAAAGACCTATGTTGTGAGTTTAGTGTTAATCCCCCAATTGTTTGTCTAGATATTATGTATTTACCGTCTCCTAGGGGTGGGCATGGTTGGTTAACCGTTGTTCAGTTAACCAATATTCAGTTAACCAAATATTCGGTTAGTGATTTCTAATAACCATTACCTAATTGTAATTCTCGGTTAACCACTATCAGTTAACCAAAGAATTCGATACAGTTAATCGGTTAGTTCGGTTAACCAGAATAATGAAAAGTACAAAATATATTCTTTAGACTGTTAAGAAAAAAGTTAATGATACTCATTTTATCAATCATCCATATAATAAAAACGAAAAGAGTACTAAAAAAGGATTAGTTACTTGAAAAACAAATCTAGAGAGGGAAAACACAAGCTAAAGTTCATTATTATTGGCTCATTAGCTATTGGCGACACACAGAAGAAAGAAACCATAAGCAAATCAAAGGGTTGTTGGTTTCCGCCGCAAAACAGAAGCAATGAGATGTATTTATTGTTGTCCTGTTGTAAAACAGAACCACAAGAGGTCATCCTTGCCTCATTAGATGATTTTTGAGCATAATATTACTTAGAAATTTATGTTAATTCTATTACAAGTTCTCGATAATGTTTAGACCAAAACAAGGCCAACCCAAGATAAGTTCTCCATAGTCTAAAATGGCTGATTAACAACGATTAAAAAAATAATAGTTTCGAACTCGACACAATACACTCTCTTGAGGAGGGTTATTACACTATAGTCATAGTACTAGACTATCATAGCTAGTCATATTGTTCTTTATCCAAAAATATATATTATATATTCGATAATCGTTTTCTAACCGCTTAACCGCAAATAGTATTGTTCGGTTAATTGTTATTGAAAATTTAATTTTTCCGGTACAGTTAACCTAAAAAGCGGTCGGTTTTTGGTTTCGGTTTTTTATGCTCACCCATACCGTCTCCTATTGACTAGTGAAGTCCTTTTATTCTTGTAGGTTGATTAGTTGGGCCATTGCTATGAGTAGTTTGCCCTTTACTTTTTCTTTTGTAGTCTAGAATATGGATGGTCTTTAAGTATTTCTCAGAAATGACTTTAACCCAGATGTTGGTTGGGTTAGCTAAAATTTTCCAAAGGAGCTTCATTTTCAATGCTTTATTCATGTCCATGGATTTTCTAATTCCAAGACCACCGCTTATTTTCTTCTTGTAGATTTTATCCCAACCTATTAGGGGGGTGTGGTTTTCGCCTTTATTCTAAAAGAAAACTTTATTAATCTTGTCAAGGTTTTTGTGAACATAGTCAAGTAGCATAAAGCTTTGCATTGTGTAGTTGGGTTTAGCATAAATGTTTGATTTGATAAGGGTGACCCTTTTTTCTTGGAAAGAGAGTTTGCTTGGCATTTAATAAATTGTGCATTTGACACAATTATTGTATCAAGGAAAGTCTCTCGGTTTACTTTCCTGTTTATGATGGGACATCCGAGATATTTATCGAGGGAGGATGAACATGGAATACCGAGGACAAATTCAATAGTCCTCTTTGTTTGATGGGACGTATTATTAGTGACTTGGAAAGCTGATTTGTGATAGTCTAAATCTTCACCACTTCCCCACCTTCTTCTGGTCGAAAGAACAGATCTTCACCGCTCCCGACCTCCTTCAATTCTCGGTTTTGTAACGGCCTTATTCCTCTTTACTTCGCCGAAACGGGGATGGATTGGAATCAGATAAATAGCATCATCGATGTGTTTAGGGCAGGCCATTCACACGCAAATCAGTCGCCTGCTCGAACATCCTACCCCTGAATCAAATGGCTTATGAGGCTTCCACTCCATCCGTTGGTGCTCCATCCCCTTTGAAGAAACGCAAAGAGTCCAGAGGCCTCCTCCCACACCGGAAAGGTACTCCTCTTTTGATTAAGAAATATTGGGTTTAGGGTTCTTCAGTTGAACTATAATTTCGGATGTTTCTGATTTTTATGCAACTGCATATTCAGTTTGGGTTTCTTATTTGTTAAGAAATCGGAGACTCAATTTATTTTTATTTCTAATCAGAATTTCATTTGGATCATATGTACCTTGATAGGGTCGAGGAGTTTACTCAACAACGTTTTGATTTGGATTTAGGAGGCTTCGAGGTCCTCCTAGATTTGAGGATGCTAGCTCTTTGTGACAACGATGTGGCAAGAAGGATTCATGATCGAAAATTTTATCGATACTATGAGGTATTACTCTTTTGATCTCCAAGTATGTGGCTATCTTTTCGACCAAATGCTACCATTCTATATATATTGATGATACATAATTAGTTCATTGTGTTTCTTTGTCTAGGATATTGTGTGATTCTCTTACAAAAAAGAGTTTACTTTCCAATGTTGCTTACCAACTCTATCATGTGTAGAAGCTTTCTTATGTTGATGTTCATATTTTGAATTAACCATGTAAAGGATGATTTGGGATTATTTTGAAGTGTTCCAAGTTGGAGCCACATTACATGTGCTCTTTTGCATGCGAGATGAACACATGACTATTAATCGTTCTCTCGCTGTCGAGGTGAACTAGGGATCGAACCCTAGGATTCACGTCCACTAGTCGGCCAAACAGTCGCAACTCAACTTGAAAGCTTAACTGGATGATGGAGAATTCAACATGTGTTTTTCTTCCTTCATATATTTAGGTAAAATACATAGAGTTCTTATTCCGTGTGTATAATCAACTAATTCATATGTTTATTTATGGTATGATTGTTGTATGTCCTGGTGTTATTCTAATATCGCTTCGATTTAATTTTTTCAGAGGTGTGTTTTACTATCCTAATATTAATATCGCTTCGATTTACTAATTTTTTCACATGTGTGTTTTACTATAGGCAGGGACGATCAACAACGACACCTAAAAGTATGTTTTATGTTTTTTCCATACTCGAAATCCTTCACCGGTTTTAATTTTGTGCTTCTAACATGCTTTTACGCAGCTCTTAATACCGTAATGTGTAACTTCTTATATTTTTATACCAATTCAGAATTTCGAATTGCATCTGATGGGTCTCATACTTAAAGCCTCATCCTTTGAAGCTTGTGATTGATAGTAGTAGGTAGAATGAATGTATTTGTATATTCAAAGTAAAACTTACGTTATGAAGATAATCTGGAAGGATATTATATATTACTTTGACTTTTTTTGGTTTTGTCTGCATATATATTGTTCTTTGAGTAGAAGAGAGCATTGGTAAGATATGATGCCATTTTATATGTATTTGAAAATTTCCATTTTTTATGTGTTTTAGTTGTAGATATGTCTCTTGGGCGTTAATCTATAAATAATGATACAATACTATAGAAGCATTATAGGAAAATATATTCTTCATTTGCTGAAATTCCATTTTAAAAATTTGAGCAATTAAGATGCATGAGAAACCATATGGATCTTCTGTAGGTTGATATGAGATTATTTATTTAACATGATGGTAGTTAGCACATAACCATATGGATCTTCTGTAGGTTGATATGAGATAATTTATTTAACATGATGGTCGTTAGCACATTATTTAACATGATGCATGAGAAACCATTTGTATAAAATTATTTATCTATTTAACATCATACCAACCTACAGCAAAGGCTAAACACATCCAAACTAAGGTTCAATTCGACTTTGTCTGAACGGACTAGAAATTGCGATTAACTCCGCATTGAGCAAACACATTGTGTGTTGAGCTCCCAGTTGAGTTTGAATCAGGTGATTTTTCCACTTTCTTCCTTTTTTATATTTTTTTATATTTTCAGAGATTCTTTTTACTGTTTGTTATTGCTGGATTATTATTTTTTTCTTCTTTAAATGCGTGTAATTGCTCAAACTACTTTGCTTCAGATTAGATTTATACCTAGCTAGTCTGATTGAATGGTCTAGGGAGCATGTACAGTATTTGGACCTAATAAGATTTTTGTAGACTAAACTGAATATGTACAAATTTGGGGTATTACTTATAACAACAAACCAATTATAGTTACTATTTATGTTTTTGAAAAGAAAACCACATTTGTATGGTGAGCTTCCATTTGGGTTTGAAGCAGTTGTCTGTTTTTATATTTGAAGATTTATTCTTTTTACAATCTGATTTGCTGAATTCTTCTTTAGGATACTTCAACTTGCTATTTGTAATCAGCTGCACACTTGCATGCAATTATTCAAATCTTTGCTTCAAATTAGGTTAATGTTCGGTCTGATTGGTTATTTGAAGTTATTGAATGGTCTAGAGAGTGTGTTCAGTATTTGGAACTTAATCCAAACCAAAAACCTGTTTTTTGAAAGATGAAGTTAGTTGAATGTTTGATGGAAATCATGTATGACTATTATTGAATTTGGACTCCAACCATTTATCATGTTCGATTCCTGATTCATTGTCAAAGCTTTCAAATTTGAAAGTTCTAAATTTGCAATCAACCATTTATCTCTGTTATTTTTTAAACTAAATTCAGGAGTCACTGATTTATGTTATCTGGTTGCATCACATTGAATGAAATTTTGATGAATAGAGATTCTCCATTGACAGTTTATACTTTTACATGGTATTTTATAAAACTAACACTATAATATCTCATATCATAGAAAATTGACCTTTTTCCATAATTGTAACTGAAATAGAAAACCAATAGGGTTTTCATATTCATCCACGGTTTCACCACCTCCTACATATTCATCCACAAAATAAAAGGCAATTGCGATTAATAGTCAAAACATTTTTTGAATGTATACAACAAAACTCCGACTTTGGGACACACAACATATATATTTAACATTAACTAATTGAGAGGAATGCGAGAATTTTATAATATATATATTTCATGTAAAATAAAATATATTATTGATCAATAGTCCACATTAATATTATTGATCACATACATGAATGTGACTTAATTTATTAGGTACAATTTCATAAATTAAGTATATATATATATATAGGTTCCGATGTAACTGGCTTTTACGGTGTAACGAGTGGATTAATTAGAGTCATTGGATCTTCTATAAATCAATGGCCCATGATTAATCTCGGATGGTACTTAGAGTGACTATAGGCTTGCATACACCGAATCCACTCTCTGTGCCAAAATTACTGGGATTTGAAAAAAATAAAATTCATTCCAAAATTAATCCCCAAAATCTAAAAACGATCAAAATCTTCTCGCTCTCTCCAGAATCACACTCCCCCCCCCCCCTCCCCATCTTCTCGATCGAGCTTTCCAAATCGATTCACATCCTCTCTCTCGATTCTCAATCTCTCTTTCACCCTCTCAAACTCGTAGGCGATTCCAACGTCAAACTCTATCACCCTCTCGAACTCGCAGGCGATTCCAAACCCGAACTCCCATGCGATAGAGACAAAAGGTGATGCGTCGTCGATATTGCCCTAGTTTGCATACTCATCGACGTTATCTTCGTCTTCCTCCTCGATTCCCCCCAGGTTAATGTAAGTTTGTATGAATTTTTGTTTTCCCCAATTGGTTAAAACCCTAAATTTCGAAGTGGTGCGTTTTCTTCGTCTTCCTCGTCGATTCACCCATTGCATGTTTGATTGTAGTCTTTTATTTTAGTCACTGAATTTATACATTTTCTAGTAGCCACTGAATTTATACATTTTCTAGTAGCCACTGAATTTAGAGTTAGCCACTGAATTTATACATGCTGTTACAATTTAGAGTTAGCCACTGTATATCTTTTCTTGGTGTTGCTTTACTCATGAGAAGAATCTTTGGCTCTCGTTCATCATGATAAGATTATGTAGGGAGTTTTATTAAGTTCATGAAGAATTCACCTGTTAAAATAGAGTTATAGCAAATGGTACAACCATCATAAACATTTCTAGTCGCAGTTATAAGTGATTCCAGATTACAACTGATGAATAAAGTGTAGTAATAAAGATCAGTTTCAGTATGAAACTCCTTAAAACGTCATCGTAAGGTGCTGGAAACATATATGGAAAGATTGAAGGAGAAATTACCATTGATTCCTTAGTAGACACTGAAAGAAAGCACTACTATGTCTTCTTTGACATATTTCTCCACAGTTTGATTGCTTCAATGTCATTAATGCAACTTCTTTCAATTAATGCACGTTCTACTTTCAAAGAAGACAAAGATAATCAGTTTGATCTAATTGTAATTTCAGGAAACCCAATATTGCAACCAAGCGTAAAAAGCTTGTTAAAGTTGCAGATTTACGCAGAATCGAGGAGACAATCACATCAACTGACTTAGTGATTCATGGCTCGAAAATTCCATCTGGTGTTGATGTGGATAACAGTCCTTTCCTAATCCAGAAACAGAACCTACCGACCAAAATGAAAATGGTAATATTCACTAGCCATATTCCATAATAAAATTCAGTCAAAATAGTTATGTTATATGCTTCTTCAGTAGTTATATTATTCAATTTGTTTTATATCATATTCATATACTTTAAACGTCATATTAACTTTTTAATGATCTTGGCAGGATTGTCATGTATAACTCTTCTTCAATTATAGACTTACTCATCTTTCAAATATGCTAGCCACATCGATCATACTTTTTATTCATTGTGTAATAATTATTTTGAATGATTATGATATGATTTTAGAATTTAGTATTAATGCAGTTGCTACACCAGACGCTGTAGATTTTGAAGATGGAGAACCATTGTTAATTAGGCGGAAACGGCTTTTCCAAGACTGAAGACATCATGTCGAGGAATCTGTACACGATAATATCCCTCAATAGTTGTACTGTTTTATTGAATTTCAATCCATTATTTATTTTACTTGCATTAAATTATTTACAGAATATTATAATGTTGTGTTTTCCATTTAGTTCCTAAGGTTCCAAGGGCAAAACTGAAGGAGCAAGCAAGGGCTTTTAACAATAATGCACTGGAAGTGAGATCGTCCAACACTAAAGATAAGGGAAAATCAAAGCTCTGGACAAGGGAAGACTTTGAAGAAGACGACGAGGAACGTGGTAAGGTTCGTAGGAAAAATGCCACTGAGGAGTTCCCCGGAATCAAGCAGCGTTCCGGTTTAGGGATATTTGTCACGGCCATATCACACATGAATGATACACAAAGAAAGGTTGTAGAAAAGATTAGGTTTGGGTCGTTGTTGAAGCTGCAGGATATTGGAATTCTAAAGTAAGTATCTCTTTTGTTTTCAAAAATAAAAGCAATTCATATATGTATTCATTTTATTACTTATTAATATTCAGTTTACAGTTGGTATAGAATTTGAAAGGATGGTTTTATACAATGAAAGTGCACTTGATATGTGGAGGATATTTTTTACAATTGGTATAAAAAGTTGTAGGATATTTTTGCAGTTGGTATAGAAAGAATTTGAAAGAATACTGATGTTGGCATTCAGATCCCTTTCAATGACGTTCATTTTGTTTTATAGCATAGATATGGAAGTTATAATTGAAAATTAGAGATCTATTTGTTTGCAACTTGTTATGATTGAAACTTTATTGTCGTCCCCTTTCAATTCTATGGTCTCTGTAGGCTTATTGATTTCACTGGAATGTATTATCGTACATTAGTTTGCCTGAATTGTGATCGATTTGGTAGAATTTGTGCCATAGACTGATAAATTTTTCTTTGGATGCTCAATCACTGTGTTTCTACTTCGAGGTTGCTTGTATGATCCCAAAAAGATGGAAATCGAGTAGATATGGAAGTTAATTAGTGCTACAAGTCTCTTTGTCACACAAGAACTTGATGCAGGACCCATTATTGAACAAATGGTAATTTTCTCCCCAAATTTGTTTGCCTTTGAAGCATTGTCAAGTTAATTAGTGCTACAAGTCACTATGTCACACAAGAACTTGATGCAGGACCCATTATTGAACAAATGGTAATTTTCTCCCCAAATTTGTTTGTTTTATCTATATGTACGTTGCTAATCCTTATGCTTGAGCTATTTAGTATTGTGAACCCAAGAAAAAAGTCTTTGCATTTTCTATAAGCTGAACTATGTCTTTAGGACTGATTCAAAATTTGCATTTTATTACCAATATCATTCCAAAACAGTTCTTGTGTTTTTTGGTAGGAGTCGTTTAACTTTATCCAAAACGCGCAGTTTTTTTTTACTCTATTTGCTTATACAAAAATGAGTAAATTGTGTTGTTAACTTGTCTTCAGGTAGAGAGGGTTTCCCACAGAGATAACTTGCAGAGCTTCGTGAGGAAATCAGAAAACCTTGAAAAACAGTGCCTTTTAAAGGAGATAAAGTCGTACTGCGAGCTTCGGGTTCTCCCTTATGAGATTACCAAGATTGTTGTATTCTGGACAAGACTAATTTTGATTGTAAATGTGAATCTATATTTGATCGAAATTATCTTGCTCCAATCCTCTTTTGCTCAAAAGTGGACTAAAGCAATAGAAACTGGATTAGTGATACACAAATTCTTGCCTGTTCCTGGCTGATTTCTTCTATATTTGAATAAAACTACTCGTTGCAAAACTGCAGCCGATGCTAATTTCTGGATTTAATCCCAAATTTTGTACAGCACGTGAGAGACCTCTTGGATAAAACTACTCATTGTTGGAATGGAACTTCTGGAACTTCAGAATATTTCAACATAATATTTCAACAGTAGAACACGAAGAACAAAGATAAACATCTGAATATCGTCTTCTTTATGTATGAACAAATTCCTTTCATACTGGAACCCCTATAACAAAATATTTCAACACTAGAACACGAATAACAAAGATTAACATCAGAATATCGTCTTCTTTATGATTTTCATTAATTACTTTCATAATAGAACACCTATAACTTAATATTCAACAGTAGAACGTGAATAACAAAGATGAACATCAGAATTTCGTAATGGAAACCCAAGAACATAATATATCACAAGTAGAACACGAATAACAAAGGTGAACATCAGAATATCGTCATCTCTATGTTTTTCATTAACTACTTTCATAATGGAACACCTATAACTGAATATTCAACAATAGAACGTGAATATCAAAGATGAACATCAGAATATCGTAATGGAAACCCTAGAACATAATATATCACAAGTAGAACACGAATAACAAAGGTGAACATCAGAATATCGTCTTCTCTATGTTTTTCATTAACTACTTTCATAATGGAACACCTATAACTGAATATTCAACCATAGAACGTGAATAACAAAGATGAACATCAGAATATCGTGATGGAAACCCTAGAACATAATATATCACAAGTAGAACACGAATAACACAGGTGAACATTAGAATATCGTCTTCTTTATGTTTTTCATTAACTACTTTCATAATGGAACCCCTATAACTGAATATTCAACAGTAGAACACGAATAACAAAGATGAACATCAGAATATCGTCTTCTTTATGTAGGAATAAAAGTCTTTCGTAATGAAAACCCTAGAGCCTAATATATCACAGGTAGAACACGAATAACAAAGATGAACATCAGAATATCGTCTTCTGTATGTTTTTCATTAATTACTTTCATAATGGAACTCCTATAACTGAATATTTGACAATAGAACACGAATAACAAAGTTGAACATCGGAATATCGTCTTCTTTTGTAATGGAAACCCTAAAACCCAATATATCACTATTAGAACACAACTACGGAAAAGTTGAATATCTCACATTAGAATACGAATACACACACTGTATTGTAAACATGAATATCGATTAATCAAAATCGAATATATCTTGCGCAACATAAGCCATTGATTTTTTCAGATTTGAGTCGAACAACATAGTAACCAAAACTGAATATGAAGAAACCCTAATTATCAAGAACTAACCTTTACGATCAACTTCATCCGTAGACATTGTAAATTCATGCGCCAATGGAAAAAGAATGAAGAACTTCAAGAAGAATCAAGATCTGGAAGAAGACCAAGAGCGTTAATGTTGTGAACTTGGATTCAGGCTGCAATGGAGAAAACCTCCTGAAAGAAAATCGTCATTCTATAATTACAGACTCTCTCTCTCTCCTGTTTAACCGTTAAAAATAAAATCAAAAAATCAGAAATTCCTACAAATACGTAAACTGCTACAAATTACGGACTCTCTCTCCTATTAATTTCTTTTTCATTTTTTTTCCATCATTAATCCAAGCCATTGATTTAATCCAATCCAACGCTCCTAATCAATCCCCTTGTTACACCACAAAATCCGTTACACCGGAACCGGCCTCTCTCTCTCTCTCTCTTTCTCTCTCTCTCTCTCTCTCTATATATATATATATATAGAGAGAGAGAGAGAGGCGAGTTCCGGTGTAACGAGTTTTATGGTGTAACGAGTGGACAAATGTGGAGCGTCAGATTGGATAAATTGAATGGCTTGATTTAAATAGAGAAAAAAGGGAGAAAAAAAATTAAAATCCTACATAATAGGAAGCAGGTGGTTTCGTGGTGTTTTATAATTAATCAATTTAAGCAAATTTGGAAAGTATTAAAAGATTGGAGAGAGAGTCCTTTAATTACTCCTTTTAATTTAAATTCGTTTTTACTATTTTATCTACTTCTGCAAAACAAAAACTGGAGTTCTAGGAAATCGTATTCGAGTTTATCGTTTTAATATTCAATATCATGTAAGCAATATTCATGTTTTTGCGCTTTGTGTGTATTCGTATTCTAATGTGAGATATTCATCTTCCGTAGTTTTGTTCTACTCGTGACATATTAGGTTCTAGGGTTTCCATTACGAAAGACTTTTTGTTCCTATATATAGAAGACGATATTCTGATGTTCATCTTTGTTATTCGTGTTCTACTGTGGAATATTCAGTTATAGGGGTTTTATTATGAAAGTAATTAACGAATATCATAAAGAAGACGATATTCTGATGTTCATCTTGGTTATTCGTGTTCTAGTGGTAATATATTATGTTCTAGGGTTTCCATTACGAAAGACTTTTATTCCTACGTAAAGAAGACGATATTCTGATGTTCTTCTTTGTTATTCATGTTCTACTGTTGAATATTCAGTTATAGGGATTCCATTACGAAAGACTTTTGTGCCTACATAAAGAAGACGATATTCTGATGTTCATCTTTGTTATTCGTGTTCTACTCTTGAATATTCAGTTATAAGGGTTCCATTATGAAAGTAATTAATAAAAAAACATAAAAAAGACGATATTCTGATGTTCTTCTTTGTTATTCGTGTTCTACTGTTGAATATTCAGTTATAGGGATTCCATTACGAAAGACTTTTGTGCCTACATAAAGAAGACAATATTCTGATGTGCATCTTTGTTATTCGTGTTCTACTGTTGATATATTCTGTTATAGGGGATTCCATTGTGAAAGGCGAACAGTATTTACAGAAACGTGAATATCACCTAATAGAAACGTGAATATCACCTAATAAAACGATAATATCACCTAATAATATTACACTTAAACAAGAATATCACCTAATAGAAACGTGAATATCACCTAATAAAAACGCAAACACTATTTACAGCAATCTGTCTTCCACCCATCTTTATATTCTCGATTGTATTTGTTTCCCTTACACATCAATAGTACTATTCACTCTCCTAAAAAAGAAGCACCACTATTCACTCATAGAAAGGTCAATTATTGACGCAGATACATCCACACATACCATTATATATTCACAATCACTATTAAACAAAAATCTTGGGGAAGATTATTATACTAAAATAAACCAAAATGGCTCCACTAAATCAAACGAATAGTCCTGCTAATATTTCACCTTCCACATTTAGGATTTCCGCCTCTCTTTCGGATGTCTTTAGCCATGAATCCTCGAGCAAACATTTTGCGCACCGATTTGCTTCTCGTTGCAGACCGCGCAGGTCCACTTGTTACTGCTCTTCTTCTGCTGCTTCACCTGGAACTCCAACATCAGAAAATCAAAAATCATTCCCCGTTAAAAAGAGAAAGAGAGAGGAGGAGGAAGAGTTTTGCCTGCATTGTAGAACACTGGAGGATTAGGGTTGCAGTTGGTGCAGATCTCAGCTTCAATGGCAGATCTGATCTCAGCTTCAAAGGATTATCAGATTTCTGCACATCGTTGACACTCTTGACATAGTCCAAATTCCCCAAAGATTTTGATCTCCCTGCGTAGTAGCTTGATAGCCCCTTCCTGCACATTCATCAGTTGATTGCAAAAGTCAAAATCAGATCCGCAATATAAAAGGACATAATCCAATTGACTCACTTGATGAACCCAAAATCAAAAACAACAATCCGAGCGCAGAGATTGCGAGCAAGGAAGGAAAAGGACAGGCAGAAGAGAAGTTAGGGTTCAAGAAGAAAGAGTTGTTTGTAATCCAGCACCGCAGAAGCCATGACACCAGATCCGACCCCAAACCCTCTTCGTCTGATTCATCCGGCGTGGAAACTCCAGTAACCGCCATGGGAGCGGCGGTTACCAGAGCTCAAATTCGCCCTTTTCACTGTACGGTTGAATGAAACCTCTCATACCCGTCGGGATTGGAATCATGTTCATAAGGATCCTCTGTAGCCTTGTTCAACCCGATATAATAGGGATTATCAGGCGATTTAGCAACCAAATTCCCCCTAAGAGAGAGATGCGCGGGTCCAGCGGAAACCCTAGAGGAGAGAAGCGACCTAGACTGAGACCAATTGAGGGCGGGGAAGGAGTCAACGACGGCGGGGGAGAGGGCGGGGGATTATTGGAGCGATTGCGCTTGAGGTAGAGCTGGAGAAAGTAGAAGAGAGCGCAGGGGATGGCGGAGCCAAGGAAAAGGCCTCCTCGTCCCTGGACAATGCCTTGCGAGTTCTACCGCAGATCTGACTAACCGAGATGGTGTTTGGTTCGTTCAATTAAGTTGTGGCGGTACCTTGCGAGTTGCCTGCGATTTCGAGAGGGTGAGAGAGAGATTCAGACTCGGGGGAGAAGATGATAATCAGGAGAGGAGCTTAACCGAGAAGATGAAGGGGAGAAGAATTTGGAGAGAGGAGAAGAATTTGGAGATTAATTTTGGATTGAGATATTGGATCCGTTTTGGAATGAGAGATTTTGGAGAGAGGGAGAAGATTTTTTTAATCCAGCAATTTCGGGAATTTCGTGAGAGATTGAATCCGGTGTATGCACGTCTATAATGCTCTATGTACCATCCCTTATTAATTTTGGGCCATTGATTTAGAGAAGATCCAACGACTCTAATTAATCCCTTTGTTACACCATAAAAGCCTATTACACTTGAACCTAAATCTATATATATATATATATATATATCAGAGGAACATGAGATATTAGTATTATTGATCAATAAAATATATATCACATTAACTAATTAAAAGAAATATTGATTTTTGGGATATATTAATTTAGAATGGTTAATTAGGTATAATTTACTATTTAAATTCTTGAATATACTTGACCATTACATTTTACTTCGTGCCTTATATATCCGATCTCCACTTCATTTTGTTTTCTGATTCTTTTCATCCTTATAATCATTGGTTGGACTAATTAGAAGACAATTGTCCATAAAATTGAAGAAGAGACCTATATTATATGCAGAAGCAATTGGATGTTAGTATCCATATCTCTATTGAACTCAACTTGAAAGTTGAATGGATTTTAACTACTCTTTGTTTGTTCATTGGATTATAGGCACATTTTCCGAGGTTATTTATGGAGATCTCAACCAAACGTACAAAGTTGATGAAACTTCAGAGCCTATGTAGGTGCAGATTGATCGCGTGGATTTTTTGGACGATAATGATTGTATACTGATGCTGATTTACTCTTGCATAGACAATAAAAGAACATGGTTATACCCTTGGAGAACTTTTGGAAGATGGATATTGTTGTGACTATAATTGCGCTTAGGAAGTTGCTGCATATGTGAGGAGAATGCTTTCTATTAGACGATAACTTGATGAAATACCAATCCAAGCAGAAGTGATACAATATGTTTCTAACTCTTCATATCAAGGTTTGATGTATAATATCCAGTATCTGATGTGTAGATAATTGCTTCGTTTTGTGCAAGTTTGAACTTCATTTCTCGGAGTTCAATGTTAGATTCAGGTTCTTTGTTACATTGGTTAGAACTTTGATTGTCAGGTATTTGCTACTAAACAGAATGACCAAATAAGGGAGTTGGCTGATGAAGAACTTAAGTTTAAAGTGTTTTATATCCTTTTTATTTTCTTATTGTGCAATTACAATGAAGGATTTCAGTGTTAGGCATGACGAACTGTTGTTTATATGCGCATTGTCCTTGGAGTCTAGAATTTATCTTTTGGTCCTTGGATGAACTAGAAGTTGAGCTTTGCTTACCGTTGAACCGATTTCGATTAACAATAGACTTGCTTAACCTTGTATGAAGCTCATTAGTTCTAAAACATGCAACTGATACATATATTTGATTAGTTCAAGCAAAGGGAAGATGTTTTGATTGATCTCAGATCTAAACTACAACAATTAATTATTATTATTTTGATTTCTCCGTGATTTGCTTGGTAGGAAGCTTTAAACACTAATTGGCTTCTATGGCTCAACCTCTAAACTGTAATAATTTATGAATTGTTCAGATTTCCTTGGGTGGTTTTACTTATGGATTCACTTTTTGATTTTTCATTGAAAGAGAAAGAATGGACTACACTGGACTCCCCTAAAATCTAATCGTACTTATTTTTTTACAGTGAAGTCTGCAAAGGTAGTGTTTCAGTTGTCCTAATTGATTTGCACAGTTTTTGTTTGACTCCAAAATCAAGATGAATCTTGAAGTTTTAAGAGAAAGTTCTACGTCTTATGGTTTGATTTTAGACAGTGAGGACTGCAAAAGTAGTGTGTCAGTTGCCCTAATTGATTTGCACTGTTGGAGTCTTTGATTCCGGATATAGAGAAGATGTATTGTCCTAAACCTACATGTTCGTCTTTGTGTCAAAAGTCGAGGCTTTGGAAACACAACGAAGTGTTCCTTGTACGAGTTGATTGGAATTTGGAAGTGACGGTGTGTAGGTGTGTGAAATGCCACTCGGTGTTTTGCATCAACTGCAAGGTTCTTTGGCACTCAAACATGTTGTGTGAGTTATTAGAAGATATTGTAGATATTTTTTCCATATATATTCTGTATCTATCTTATATAATCTTTAGTCTTATTTCCTTATCTTTAGCCTATGTAATTGCTATATATTCAGCTATTCAATGGCACAATAAACACATAAGTATTCCCCAAATCGTATTCTTTTATGGTATCGGAGCAGGTTCAATGATGCTAAATTTTTGTTTCCTTCAATCTCTCCCCTTCGTTACATCATCTTTTGTCGTTTGCTCTGATTCTTTCTTCCATCCTCACAATGCCAAACACCGAGCAACCCCTCACATCTTATCGACCCAATCGTCCTATCAACAACGTCGATTCGTCGTATTACCTCCATCCTTCTGACAATATCGACCAAAACATCGTTACTGTTATGATTAAAGGAGACAACGCTCAAGAATAAGAGACCCCCTTGATCAACGCCTTTCAAGCCAAGCGTATACGCGGCTTTCTCAATGGAAATATCCCTAAACCCGAGAAGGTCGAAGAAGAAGAAGATTGGGCTTGTGTCAACTCTATGATTCAAGGCTGGATTATTCAATCTATTGATCCTTCAATCCGCTCTTCCATCTCCTACGCCAAATCTGCTCAGGATTTATGGGCCAACATTCAACAACGTTTCTCAGTTGGCAATGGTCCACACATCCATCAAATCTGGTCCGACATCGCCAAGAGTCTTTAAGGTGGACATACAATCTCCGCCTACTTCGGCGGCTTAAAGAAACTTTGGGATGAATTGGAACAATACATCCCCATTCGCACCTGCAAGTGTCGTCTTTGCAAGTGAAATATCTCTGCTCAAATTTCTCAAGATCGGGATGAAGAACAAATCCATCAGTTTCTCATCGGGTTCGAGGACAAAAATTATCATACTCTTCGTTCTCACGTCTTGGCTCAGGAACCCTTGCAACCTCTTCATCGTGTTTGTTCTCTCTCCGTTCAGGAAGAACGCCATCGCTCAGTTGTGAAGGATCGTGACTACAAACCGGATCTCATGGAACTCGTTGAGCAGCGTCCCTCCTATGAACGTACTCGTCCTCAGTGCACTCATTGCGGTCGTGTCAGTCACGATATCACCATGTGTTTCAAACTTCATGGATACCCTGAAGGCTACATACCACCGCCTTGTAAAAATGGGTGTGGTTCATCTACGCAGGGCTCTAGTAACTCTTCATCAGGAACCAACCGAGGTAGAGGGTGTGAGTCCCCTCTTTCCAATGCCGCTCGGAACAAGCACCAACACACTGACCAATTCAAATCCGCAACCATTGGCTCAACAATCACTCAAGATCAGTGGAATACAATTCTTCATGTTTTCAATTCCTTAAACATAAAATCGGGAGGAAACACTGAAATTTCGTCTAGTAAACATACAACCCGGATTTTAGATACATGGGCCTCCCTTCACATGATAGGAAATCGAGATCTCTTGCAGGATTCGGTTCCCATATCTCCAATGTCAATTAAGTTACATGATAATCGATTTTCTACTGCAAATTAAGAGGTCTCTCTTGTGTTCTCTCCTTCAATCAAAATTGATAATCGATTTGCTACTGCAAAACAACCCTCAATTCTACTTAATGATTATGTTTGCAACACACTCATCAATCAAGACCCCTCCCCTCACACCGCCCACATCATCAATTGCCTCAGGTAAGTAATATCCTATCGATGCATATGTGTCTTGTTATAAGTTTTCAACTAACCATACCAGGTTTCACGTTGTTGTTACTACCAATCATAAGCCCTCATCATTCACTGAAGTTGTCAAACATCATCACTGGCGCGAGGCAATGCGTTCTGAAATCACTACACTTGAAAGAAACGTCACTTGGGATATTATAGATTTACCTCCCGACAAGAAAGCAATCGGGCGCAAATGGCTCTATCGTATTAAATACAGGTCTGACGGTTCCATCGAACGTTACAAGACCCGTCTTGTTGTCCTTGGGAATAGACAAGTCGAAGGCATCGACTTCATTGAGACATTCGCACCGGTCACCAAGATGGTTACCTTTCGTGTTTTTCTCTTTGTTGTTGTCATATGCAATTGGGAACTTCCCCAGATGGATGTTCACAATGCCTTCCTTCATGGAGACCTTGATGAAGTCGTCTACATGTCACCACTGCCTGGTTAAACGATAAAGTGTCTAATTTTTTAACATTATCAAAACAATGGGATACTGATAAGCTAGAAAACGTTCTTCCTTCGCACATTGTATCCCACATACTTAAAAATTTATATTCCTCAAATGTACGCTCAAGACAAAATTAAATGGACTCTTAATGCTGATGGTAAGTTCAGTACGACTTCAGCTAGAAACCTTATGAACTCAAATAATGTCACTAGTATCTCACATTTGTATAGTTGGTTGTGGAAGTTAAAAATTCCCCCAAAACTTCTTAACTTTCTATGGAAAATCATCTTCGATAACCTTCCCATAACAGAAAGATTAAATAGATTTTATAACAGAGTGCCTCATTATTGTTCCTTACGTAGCAATCCAACGGAAACTTCAGAACATGTTTTTTTTCGAGTGCCCCTATACCTTTAATCCAATGAGGAAATTTTCTCAAATTTCAAATCCCAAACTCTGATTCGTTCCAAAATGTGTTAATGGAATGAATAAATTCATATAAAAATGAACACAACAAAATGGAATCCTTAATTTTCTTCTGATATCAAATCTGGCTATACAAAAATTCAATACTATTTCGAAATAGTTAAATTTATAAAAGTGAAGCAGCGCGGTATGCTTACTCATACTTCAAACAATGAGAAACTACGACAAAGACAAACTTAGGTCCAAAACAACCTCGAAAAAGAAATGGAAACAAAAAGAAACACCAATGTTGGCAAAAACTACCAAGTGGCTGGATTAAAATCAATTTTGACGATTCCTATAAATTGGATTCAGAATCCGACATAGCATGTATTGTCAGAGATAGTATAGGGAGAGTTTTAGATATTTATAACAAATCAGTTAAAGTAAGTTTTCCTTTGGTGGTAGAAGCGTTAGCCTATTTAAACTCTATTAAATTAGCAATGAAATTCAAAAATAAAAGTATCATCATTGAAGGAGATAGCTTAACAGTTGTCAATTCTGTCAACAATATTTGGAAAGTTCCTTGGAAATAAGAAGTATTATTATAGATGCCAAAAACTTGTTGGCTAATGTTCAAAATATTATAATCACCCATTGCTTCAGAGAAGCAAACAAGACTGCGGATTTCCTAGCTCAGCCTCACATTAATGCACATTAAGTTAAGATCATCCTTAAATGTAATGAGGATCTCCTGTTATCTTATGACTATATCAAAACTATACAACCTACTCTCTTGTTGTCTAGCCTGTTTTCGGCATACATGTAATTTTTCCGGATCATTACTTCTGATGGTCAGGGGTTATCATCCCCTAGTGGATGATACCCCGGGTCTTCCCTTTTAAACAAACTGTATAAGAATTCAACTTTCTAGCTTATACCGTTGTCCATGACGATGATTCTACACATGTAATGGTATTCATTTATTCTTTTTTATGTAATTTGATTCTCACAAAATTAGAAAAGAAAATTGAACAATTATTCATTTTAGTCTATTAATTTTCAGAGTTTAACTGCAATTCTAAATGATTTCACTGGGTACTGACCAAATGTTTTTCATTAATTGTGTACCTCACCTATCTTCTTGGTTTTCAATCAATTGAACCGGTTAAACACAAACTTTGAATTAGATTTCATTTTAGTTTTTTCTTTTGATTCAAATTTGATCAATCAACAAAGGTTGGGAAACGTGACAAGGATCTCGACCACATGTGTCATCATGGAAACTAGATGGAGCAAGTGCCATGTTTGTTATTTGTAAGTTTTAAAATACTAATTTCTTATACATTACGAGCAATTAAATTTGTCTGTTGCAAGTATTAGGAGAAGAAACAATGACCTTATGATAGCTTCTATGTTTTTCTTCGGAGGCATATATTGGTTGAAATAAAATTTTGTTCTGGAAGAAAATTTTCTTTGGAAAGAGACATAACACTTTGTCCTTCAACACAAATTGGAGAAGGACACGTTATTGAAGTCATAGTGATTGCATTCAGACTAAACAATTTCTCTATTAATTGATATACGAAAATCCACTAAAAATTGACAAGACAGTGAAGTAATATTTTTCGTATGCAAATTTCCGGATAAGTTGACCAACGATATTACAATAAGTTCAAAAGATAATAGCAACTTCACTCATCATACTATCAGACGAAGAATAATGTTTCAAAGGATTCGATAATACCATAACTGAATAATATTTCAAAGGATTCGATAATACAATATGTCCGTAAAGTGAAATATATCTTAAAAATACAAAGTAAAAATTACAAAACGAAAACATATTTGACCCGCGCGAAGCGCGGGGTCCTTTATCTAGTCTATATCTATCAATCTATATATATATATAAATTCATGGGTTTGAGAAAGTAATGGCAATTGAGACTCATTAATGTTTAAACTTATTTTTTTATTTTTATTTTCTATTTCTCATTATCCAATGATAATTGAGACTTATTAAATGTCTAATAAAACCATAATTATGTGCTTAATTGGTTAGTATTTCCACCATTTTCATCTTTTTTTTCTTTGTTTTTCACCTTCAATCCGTATGACGATGAAGAGCAATCCGAGCAACGTAAACGAGTATGTGATTTTGGTACATATATAAGAGATATTCAAATCATTTTATTATAATTTACTAAAAAATACATATATGAAAAAATACATTAAGTATATGAATATAGACAAAAATAAAAAGTGTTTGGCTCGCGCAAAGCGCGGGTTATGACCTAGAAAGTTGTCATTAAGTCGTCATTACTATGTGGCCTCTGGAATTCCTCTTCTAATTTCAACTTTTGATTTTCCGACTTCTCCGAATGAGATTTCGCATTGAATATTTCTCCCATCAAGTCGTCGTTACTCTTCTGCATATTGTATTTCGCCGTTACTCATAGTTATTGTCAATTTGTAATTGAACCAATAAATTTGCTATTTTTTATCACTTCTATCGTTCGTTTATTTTTGTGTTAATGTCTTGATATGTAGATTAGATTTGCTTTGGGATGAATTGGATAAAATATGCCCTGAAAAAGATTGTAAATATATAATTAGCCCAATCCAGTTTTGAGACGAAAAACCGTAATTACCCCGCGCTACGCGCGGGGGTCCGATTCTAGTATCTATATAAAAGTTGTTGGGTTTGATGAAGTAATGGCAATTCGTACCGGCCACAACCATTAATTCACCGGGCCTATATGAGTTATTGGGCTGATTTTGAATATCTTCTTAGGTTTTAATCCTTCTGTTGATATTATTAATTATCGCCTTTCTCATCCGTTTATCCTTTCGTCTCCCTTTTTTTATTGTTGAATTGTATTACTTTTTTTAATTAATTTTTTTACTATAATCTTTATTGATTAAATTGAAAGATCTTATTCTAATTTAATCACGCCGCATACGAAATTCGTGATTGCACCCCACGAAGCGCGGAGGGGGGGGGGATTCTAGTATATATAAAAATTGGTTGGTATTGTCTAAAGTAATGACAGCCGAGACTCATTAAATGTCTAATAAAAAATCATAACTATGTGCTTGATTGGTTGGTATTTCTACCATTTTCATCTTTTTTCACTCTTCTCTCTTCGCCTCTAATCCATATGGCGATGAAGATCAACCCAAACAACGTTAACAACGATGTGATTCTGGTACACATGTAAGAGATACTTAATTCTTCTATTAATAATTACTAAAAATACATAAATCAAAATAGTATCTGAAGTATACAAATATCGACAAAAATAAAACACGTTTGGCCCGCACAAAGCGCGGGCAAATGATCTAGTTATTTTTATAAAACCCCACGAGAAACTGAACTTAGTTAATCAAACATCATTTCTTGAAAGCAAAACATGTCTACTTCCTATTATTAAAATTAGTGCAATTTCCGCGCCATGCGCGAATTTATATAATTCACATGTCGTTTATAGATTCACTCTAGAAAGTAATTTAATTTAATATATTTAGATTATCAATCAAGTCTAGTCTATGTACAAAAATTTATTGAAAATTGAAAAATGTAGAAAGAAATTTAAAGTAAAATATGATATATGACTATGGGTGAAGTTTAAAAAGAATACTAACACTTTCAAAATATTTATTATTGTTTGGTTATAAAAATATTATTATAAGTTAAAAAAATTATAACTTAACATAAAAGGAAAAAAAGAGAAGATAAAAATCACTTGTTAAAACTCGTTATACAAAGATTAAGAGAAATATGAGAAAATTTAATACATATATATAGATAAATAAAACTTGTTTGGGTGCGGTTCCGTTGAGAACAGTTTTTAAAATGAGAACGTGCGAATAACTAATGTGCATCAAATTATACTTAAATGTGCATCAAAATATACTTAAATGTGCATCAAATTTTTTGATGCACATCCTTTGAAAACGTGATTACACATATACAATTTTTACATGAATGTTCTTCAGTTTCGCAATAAATGTTCTTTAAAAAATAAATGTTCTTCAAATTTTGGATGTTTTGAAGTTTGTCCACGAATGTGCACCAAATTAGTACTAAATGTTCACCAAGTTACTACTAATGTGCATCATTCTCACGTTCGTATTTTAAAAGTTATTCTCACCCGACACTTTCCCTAATTATAAACCTAAACGTATTTTTTATATATACATAAATTAAAAAAATCGCTTTCACATTCGTAGGTGTAAAGTTAATTCAATACTTCAGACATTTATATACGTACTATATTTAGTCTACTTATGTTAAAATCTATATAATTGAAAAATAAAAGTTTTTATTGTTAGATTTATATTGGCTTGTTTAATTAATTATGCAATCCATTGCACATATCTTTTAAATATCAAATGATATTTTGTACATAATTTTTGTATTGTTCGTTATTAATTTCCTCTTCATAAAAAACTTATACATAAATAATTAAAAGTCTAATGAACTGGGTAAAAATTAATCTATTAATATGTGAAATTCTTTAGCGTTTGTTGTTGAGAATAATTAGGACTTTTATTGTGTGAATTTAAATTTATAAAAATAAGTAAAATAAAAAGGACCAAAATATGGAGAAAATGACATGTAGGATTTGTAGAGCCGGGGTGAATGAGAGAATTATTTCATTCTGTTTTAATATCTTTATCTTTATATCTAATATAAAATTAGCTTTGTAAAAACAAGTTGAATGTCTTTCTTGATCATATTTATTGAAGACTATAAAATTCTTTCTACTCTCTTAATTCGTTTAAATGCAACTCTCTTTTTAATGTTGATTAACCTGTTAAAATAATAATATAATTGATAATTTTATAGTGTAATAGGAGTTTACCACCTCTTATATTATACAAACAATAAAACTTCATTCATATATTAAACTAATCTTCATAAATTTAGGATATTTTAAAAATTGAATATATAATATTGTATCTAATAGTGTCAAAGTATCGCGGCGTTTAAATTTATAGATGCATAGCATTGGATGTTTCTTGGATTGGAGAGTCAATATTGTGTACTGATTGCATAAACTTACAGAAGACAAGTAACCAAATTCTTAAAACTGTGACTAAAATTAGAAATTATAACACGTTCCTACCGCCAAAAGCTAATTCCAAAAATGCATATACCATGCATCAAAATCAGAGTTCATACTCATCATATCCATAGTCATAATACTCATCATATCCATAGTCATTGTCAGATTCAGAGTCCGAGAACAATCCATCAAAATCTACACTATTGGGATCAAGAACCTTTACCTTGGGGTATTTTTCGGACAGGAGTTTGACATCAAGTGAGTCGACTCCCCGACAGAATCCAATATCCAACAACTCGAGCTTCGGGCAACCCGAAAGTATGTCTAGAACAACCGAGTCGCTGATTGTGATGTAAGCCAGGGTAAGATGCTTGAGCTTGGGCATCGTTCGGGATATGGTGAGCACTTCCTTTGAAACAGTCGGGTCGTTTAATATCCTTATCAAATCCGTTACCTCAGGTGGGACCATGCACCACTTCAGCACCTCGAGCCTTCTGCAACTCCGTCCTATCGCCTCAAATGCCTCTGTGCTGATTTTGGTGCAGTAGCTTACATCCAAGGTGGTCAATGAGGAAAAGTTCGTAGCAAGTTGCGCAACACAGGAGTCGCTTACTGAACTCCAGTGCATTATCAGAGTTTGAAGTGATCCAACACTAGCCAAAACCAAGAAAAACAACCAATCCAAGTTATAAAAAGAAATGATCTTAGCCTTTCTAGTTCAAACTCACTATCCAATAGTGAAAATCAGTAAAATACACAAACATAATATTTTTGATAGATATGCCTGTTATATACTGATAAGAACAGAGAGTTCTCAACTTTCTCCTGAGCTATCAAGGAGGACATCCGAAAAAATGCAACACCCAAGCCAAGTTGAAAAAAGAAACAAGAGCATATAATAAACCTGTATCGGCAATAAGATTAAATGGCATATCAATATTAAACATCTTTTAGAGGGTTAATCAATTAGGCCTTTAACACCAAAATCATCTTCCATTATATAAAACTGCATGTCAGTACAGTACAGTTGTACACCTTTTCTTACTATATTATTGATAAAGTTTGTGTGATGATTATTTTTGTGCATTTTACGCTGATATAAACCAATCTTTACAGTTTCAACCGATAGTTGTATAACAAGACGGCTATTCTGAGTAACATGATCACAGTTGTGAGATGCATTCAAACAGTTATCAAAAGAACAGAGAACTCTCAGCTTACTTCTCAGCGATGAAGGACAGCATGTGATCGTCCAAAAGTGAAACATGAAGCTCAACAAGCGACCCCGAGCTCCTCGTGATGAGAGTTCGAAGCATTCGATCAATTCTCTCAGGCTTGCTCTGATTTTTCATGCTCATGCTCCATTCTTCAATATCAACCTTTTTCCAACAGTAAGGCCCCTCCACAACTTGAAACCATGATTTACAAACCAAAGGAATCACCTGCAAAATCTGCTGAAGCGGAAGAGTTTTGAATATAAGCCCAAGCGCATCAGGAATCAACTCGTCCCATTGCCGAAATTCAGATTCTCCCTCCATATTATTCGCTTGAAAAAAACCTTCCTTCCTAGTGAATCAATTCATTGTTCAGTGAGAATTCAAAATCTTGCATAAACACCAAGTTCATCTTCAATATATGAAACAAGATTACAACAGAGAGGATGTTAGACAAGAATTTGAAGCTCTATTGCTAAGAACAAAGATCTATTGGTTCCAACATAATCAAGCATAAAACACTTTGGCTAAGTCGGCTTAGTAGAACATTTAGAGTTCAAATTTCCGTTTTTACAATTAATGACTCAAAATCCCTAATACTCTATGAATACAGATTCCATCCACAATCTATTTTCACATCAAAGTTGCAAACTCAACTGAAACGAAGCAATTTTCGCCGATTAACAAAACCCTAATCAGAGTTTTACAATCAGTACCAACCGGCAGAAAAGCAGACGCAACCAGAAATTAACGAACACAAAGTTGAATATAAAATCAACAAACAAACAACGAAAACAGTAAACCGATATCAAACAAATTTTGTACCTGGGTTATTGACGACGTAGAAGCAAGAAGAATTTGAAGGAGAATAAGTTTGATTTAAAGAGATTTACGGGAGTATATGACACTGGTTCATTTTCTCTGACCCTGTTTATAAAATAATAAATTTAATGTAAATAAAGATTTTTTTTTGGGTAATTAGGTAAATATTCTATTTAATACTTGAATTTAGCCTAATATATCGTACTTTAAAAAAATAAAATTCATGACCCCTATGGGTCCTCGTCCGGTGGGAAGGGCCCTTAGAGTGAGAAATGAGAATAATATTCATCCCTTTGATGGTGACCATGACCATTGACCGTCGACAATGTGCACATTTTTTTGACCCAAAAAAAAAGTTGGCGGAAAAAAATTTGGCGGGACTGTTGACCGTTGACTGTCGACAATGCGCACATTTTGTGTAGAAAATGTGCACATATTTGGCGGAAAAAAATTTGGCAGGACTGTTGACCGTTGACCGTCGACAATGTGCACATATTTTTTTGGCCCAAAAAAAATATTTGACGGAAAAAAATATTTGACGGGACTGTTGACCGTTGACCGTCGACAATGTGCACATTTTTGTGTAGAAAATGTGCACATATTTTTTTAGCCCAAGAAAAAAATTTGACAGTTGACTGTCGGTCAATTGTTTTTTCTTCACCCGATTTGTGTGCATAAAGAAGAAATGTGCACATTTATTTATCATGATGCGCACATTTTATTTGTAAAATGTGCACATTATAACTAATGTGTCTATTTTTTGCAGCAAATGTGCACATATAACTTTGTCTTAAAAACGAATGTCTGTCATGAAAAAAATTGGCGGAACGAATGTCTGTTTGAGAAAAATTTGCATATCTTATTATATTGTGCCTATTTTGTGCAGAAAATGTGCACATATAATTTTGGCCCAAAAACGAAAGCTTTTCATGGAAAAAAAGCTCTGAAAAATAAGTTCAAAAATTGTGTTGGGAAAGATGTGCACATCTTATAAAACTAATGTGCCTATTTTGTGTAGAAAATATGCACATGTAATTTTGTCATGAAAACGAAAGTTTTTCATTAAAAAAGAGCTCGTCAAAACAAGTTCAAAAGTTGTGTTTGGAGAAAATGTGCACACCTTATACAGCTAAATGTGCACATGTAATTTTGGCCCAGAAACGAAAGTTTCTCATTGAAAAAGGTTTGATAAACACAAGTTAATATTTTGTGTTTGAAAAAATGTGCACAACTTATACAACTATTGTGCAGAAAAATGTGCACATATAATTCTGGGACAGAAATGAAAATTTGCTGGAAAAAAAGAGCTCGTAATAAAACAGGTTCAAAATTGTGCTTGAAAAAACAATGCACATCTTATACTATTTATGTGTAGAAAATGTGCACATATATTTTTTGGCCCAGAAACAAATGTTTGCAGGGGGAAAAAAAATTGGTGGGAAAAAAAATTTGGCGAGAAAAAAATTTGGCGGAAATTTTTTTGGACCGGTCAAAGTTTGACCGTTGACCAGTGTTGACCGGAGTTGACTATTAACTTTTTGAGAGAGTTAATCTACACCCTTAGTTTGATTTTGATCTAAAACCTAATATTAATTCTCACTTGTTCATTTTCCGACCCCTATATATATTACCTTACACGCCAAAAATTTTGGGCTTGATTTTAGGGAATTAGGGGCCTGTTCGACAAATCTACTCTTTGCCTTTGAATGAGGTAAATTTAAGCTAGCTTAAATTTTTGATAAGCTAGTATTTGAACTGTTTTGGAAATTTAAGCTAGCTTAAATTTTCTTTATCCGAACAGAGCCTAGGTTCGACTCTTCTTGGTCCTGCATCCAAACCAAGCTCTCGATCTCAGCTTAGAAGCCTTGTAATTTTTTCCTTGATTAGCAACTGAACAATGCATGACAATTGCTTAAAGTAGGAGCCACAAAGCATTTGTTATGAATTTGCTCATTTTTTCTCGAATATGAATGGCTAGGCAAACTAGCCAGCTTGAGCAAGTGTTTATTTTTCAATTTCTCAAAGAAATTCTAAAAACAACAGAAGCTTGAGTAAGTGGTGAGTAGGAGCAATCAGTACAAGTATATGACAAGCAAGAGGAGGAAACATTCTCTAGCATTGTATGCAGCAAGACGGGCCTCATGAATTGTTGTTAATATAGGTTTCCATCAAACTTCTGTTGTTCCAAGTAAGAGATTCTTAATGTCTCGCCTAATGTAGTATAAGTTCATGTCGTGTAAACATAGTATTATGTTAGAAAGGTTTTGTGTTTATATATCTTTCGTTATTAAAAATGCTGTTTGGTAGTGGAATAGTAGATTGATCATAGTGCAGTAAGCAACAATGTTTAGTAAGTTTTAATTTGCATAGTTGAAAAATGGCTTGTTGATGATGTTATGATATGCAATTTTGCAACGAAAAATTAATGTGCATGCCCAAGGTGGGTGTAGAAACAAGTTCTCATAAACACTCTTTCACCCTTAATACAACTTATCACACTATCACAAGTTTGATATTGCTATTAAATTTGTCACAAACACCTTGATTACAATTTGTCACAAATACTCGTTCACCCTTATTACAACTTGTCACAGTGTGACAAGTATATACTTATCACAAACACTCCTTCACCCTTATTACAACTTGTCATACTTGACAAATTTGTACTTTTCACAAATACTTCTTTACCCTAATTACAACTTGTCACAGTGTGACAAGTACAAACTTATCACAAATACTCGTTCACCTTTATTACAACTTGTCACAAACACTCTTTCGCCCTTACTATTTACCCTAGTGTGACAAGTACACACTTGTCACAAACAATCTCACACCCTTATTACAACTTGCCACAATGTAACAAGTTTGCAGCAATACCAAGTTGTCACAATTTTTTTTTCAACAACTTGTCAGATACTAATATCTGACAAGTGAAAATTGTCACAAACTTAGTAAATCTAGTTCTCACAAAGTAATTTTCAACAACTTATCATAAACTAAACGGGTCACATACTGAAACTAAAACTTATCGTCACAAATTAAATAGCTAAAGTTGTCACAAAATAATTTTCAACTACTTGTCAAAGTGTTTATACATCTTGATACTGATTATACTGTCATTAAACATCTTGATATTGACGCTATTAGGATTATTGCTATTGTGCTTGGCCAAAGTGTTTAGGTTGCAATTACCAATAAGTTTGAAGATGATCCTTATAATAGGGTTTTCACCAAAAACAAAAAAAAAATCCTTATAATAGGGTAGGCTAAACCCTTGTGTCCAAGCTACCTCCAAATCCTTCTGGGGATATATGTGCACAAAAAGGTGCTGCTTTTTCAATGGTTAAGGCTGCTTTGGAGGTAATTAGCTTAAAAAGCACTGTGGAAGTCATCCTCGACTTGGAATTATAGACCATATATATTTTCACCCTTTAGCCGACACTTCTATGGATCAAGTAGGATCTATTGTCTTCAGTTGGGATGTTAATGTCATGCAACTGCTTGTTGCTGGAGGAGGCATGTATGTAGAAGTCTTCAACAGAGGCCTCATCCCAAAGAAGAACAAAGCAGGAGAGACCAACACTTACTTGAATGGATTATATCTATGGCTCACCAATTTCAACAAAGGTGAATCCATGGAGATTCTAGATCATACGTTGAAGACAAAAATGATCATTTTATAAGATCAACCAACATCAAGATAAGGAAAAAAATACTATGTCTCATCGTTTCTTAGATCATCTCACATGAACTCCTGCTAATCCGACAAATGGCAAGGGAGAGCTTTTTTACATCAGTTACTATGTTTTTAATTTATTTTTTTCTGTTAATTTTTTGTATCTTAATCATCCTTACGTGAACTATTAATTGATTCTTGAGTGTGTTGATGTCTATTAAAACACCATGGTCTTGATTCGATGGTTGGAATATATATAAAAAGTATTTATTTGACACCCCCTAAAATTTATTTAACACACCCATACTTTCGTCACGAAGGTATATGGCCAGACATCCGTCACGAAGGTTCGAAGCAATCGGTCACGAAGGTATTGGGGAGATCCGTCACGAAGGTATTGAGGAGATCCGTTACGAAGGTATTGGGAAGATCCGTGACGAATCGTTTTTTTTTAAAAAAAATAAAAAATTCCGAATCTTGTAGAGAATTTCAATACAAGTCCGTGCATATAAAATACGTCCAAAACGAACATCGTTTGCCCTTCCAAAAGCCCTAAAAATAAAACAGTCGTTTTTATTAATTTCGTAATATTTAAACATAATACATAATTATACTTTATAAGTAATAAACTAGTGATATTAAATAATAATATACAATTATAGTATATAAATTTAATTACATGATTTTTAACTATTATTTATTATACAAGAACTAAATTTATATAAGTTTTTGATTTTATATACAAAAATAAATACCTGAACAAGAACGAGGTTTACAGTGAATGAACAAGAATGACATTTAAAGAGGATGAACAAATTTATCAGAATGAACAATTTGCAACCTTATACAACAACTAAAATGGCGAGCAAATTTGAGAAAGACTCCGAGAACGAATCCGAGAATGAGTCTGAGAAAGCCCTTTGAACAACGATTTCGTCAGAAGCTTCCTCTGTTTGAACAAATCGAAGACGCCGCCGCTTAGCATTCCGTCGAGGATGACGACCTTCAAATCTTCAAAGCCCGACTTCGTGTTAGTCCGAGCCCGGCTTCGTCCCAGTCTGAGAAAGACAAACCATTCGAGATATGGACAGTGGCTCTTGCGGATGAAGACGGTGACTCTTGCGGATGAGGACGGTGGCTCTTGTGGATGAAGAATGTGGCTCTTCCGGGATGCAATCAGGCCGGATCTGGACGGACGGCGGTGGAGGGTTTTGAGGTCAAATCTTTTGAGAGATGGTGGAGGGTTTTTAGATCTGATATTTTGAGAGATGAAAGGGAGAGAATGAACTGTTGCACAATAACAAGATGTTTGTGATTTGTTTTTTCAAAGAACGAAGATGGAGGAGCAGATTCATGAAGTGGAGCAAAGAAATGAAGATGGAGAAGTGACGGCTAACCCTAGCTGCTTACTTAGGGATAAATGAAGTGGGAAAAAGGGATAAAAAAAGAGAATTTTGGGCCGTTGGATCCCTTATCATCTAATGGTTCAAAATATCAATATGTGTGTATATTTAACAACTTGTTAAAAGAGTTTGTTGAGACGTATAAAGAGTTTGTTGAGGCTTATATTAATATGTACGCCTCAACAAACCCTTTTGAGGCTCTATTTTTTAAGACGGGTAAAATAATATTCGCCTTAACAAGTGTTTGTTCCCTTGTTGAGGCGCACACTAGACCTCAGTTGAGGCGCAAATTAGTTTGCCCGCCTTAACAAGGGAGCTGTAACAGGGCTTTTTTCCACTAGTGTACAAACACTAGCTCCTGCACCCTTATTATAGTACAAACTTGTCACAAACTAATTAAACCTAGTTGTCACAAATAGTTTTCAACAATTAGACATAAACTGAACGTGTCACAAACTAAATTAACACTTGTCACGAACTAAATAAACCTACTTGTTACAAAATAATTTTCAACAACTTATCATAAACTAAACATGTCACAAACTGAAATTTGTCACAAATTAAAAAAAAAAACTAGTTGTCACAAAATAATTTTCAACAATTTGTCATAAACTACACGCGTCACAAACTAAAACCTAATTTATTAACCTAAATCCAACTTGTCAGAAAATTAAACTTGTCACAAAATTTATTAACCTTGATAAAACTTGTCATAAAATAAAAATGTCACAAACTTAAAATAGTCACAAAACTTGTTTCTATTTGCTTGATCGAGGAATTCCATGATGACATGCATTGCCACCTTAGCTAACTAGGGCTTGCTATGGAGAGTTGTTACAATTGTTACAGACTCTATAACAAAGGGTTTCTATTTGCTTCTTATGCTTTAGGCTCTTAGCTTCTTTTCCTTTGAAAGCATGTTAATAACAGTAGTAATTTGCACGAAGTCACACAAGATCAGCCCATGTAGTCTCACAAGTATACAATGTTCTTCGTCTTTTAGCAAAGAGAGCTTGTGGAAGGCAACTTTACTGCACACCCTTAGAATACTAAACCACATTTGTGGAAGATTGGAAGTACCATTTTAATATTCTAAGTTTCATACTCCGTATGATTCTTTTAGGCTCTAGTGGTATTTTAAAGAGAGTTTTATTGCCTCAAAGTACATGTCCTGCACTCACCAAACCAGGCGAAAAGGCATGTAATTCATATATCTTTGGACCATAAACTGAATGGTCCTAAATTCATGTCTGATATTTCGATTCCTAGCAATCTTGGTGCATTTACATATTGACAATTAAGCTAATTGAAAACAGAAGCAGTGAGCATATGTACATGCACTGTAATTATAATAAGCTAAATTCATAGAAGAATAAGGCTTCTTGTGCTTTTACACTGTAAGATACCACTAGAGGAGATCCTGGCTCGAAGCTTCGATCTCTCAGAAAGAATCTCTTCATTGCTTCGGGTTGCCAAGTACTCGTCCATATCAAACCTTGATCTCCTGGGCACGTAGTTTAGAAGCCGGCTTTTTCGTGTTTCGGCAGACTTTGTCTTCTTGCTCGTTTGTGTCACAAACTATCAAAAATATGAAACTTGGACTGTGACGTGTGACAAGTTGATAATGATCTGATTCAGAAATTGCCATTTAATTCACTGGTTGCATTTATAGAATAAAGAAGTAGACAGAAACATCAGCAAGATCCAAATGTCCAATGGCTTTTTATTTATTGACTTCATTAACAATTGAGCAAACAAAGAAAGACGGATCAACCAAATCACCGTCAAGTACCGTCATCCAATCCCTAGGCTCGATGACATGCTCGATGAATTGCATGGTGCCACTTTGTTCTCCAAGATTGATTTGAAGAGTGGCTATCATCAAATTCGAATGCAAGCCGGGGATGAATGGAAAACTGCATTCAAGACAAAGTATGGTCTATACGAATGGCTTGTAATGCCATTTGGATTGACGAATGCTCCATCAACCTTCATGCGCCTCATGAACCATGTCCTAAGAAAGTTTTTGGGCAAGTTTGTGGTGGTATACTTCGATGACATCCTGATCTATAGTCGAAATATGGAGGAGCATGCGCAACACCTTAGGCAAGTGTTTGAGTGCCTAAGAAAAGAGAAGCTCTATGCCAATCTCACCAAGTGTTCATTCTGCACGGAGTCCACGGTCTTTCTTGGCTATGTAGTCTCCAAAGATGGAATCCGAGTAGATGAAGAAAAGATTCGTGCAATCAAGGAATGGCCACAACCGACCACTCCAACTCTCGGATTTTGAGCAAACTTTAATTTTGAGGTGGAGTGTGACGCCTCCCACTTTGGAGTGGGCGGTGTATTGATGCAAAATAGGCAACCAATTGCCTATTTCAGTGAGAAATTGAGGGGAGCTATGCTGAATTATCCAACATATGACACGGAGCTCTATGCACTCATTCGGGTTCTAAAAACTTGACAACACTATCTTTGGCCAAAGCAATTTGTGATTCACTCGGATCATGCGGCCTTAACTTATCTCAAGAGCCAAGCAACTTTGGGTCGACGCCATGCAAGATGGGTGGAGTTCATGGAGACATTTCCCTTCACCATTGTGCACAAAAAAGGTAAAGAAAATGTGGTCGCCGATGCACTATCTCAGAGGTACATACTTCTTACTCATCTTCATTCTAAAATTCTTGGTTTTGCTTTGATTAAGGAATTATATGCTTCAGATCCTTTCTTCAAGACAATCCTAAAAGCTTGCTTGGTTAAGGGTGAGTGTGATACCTACTTTTTAGTTGAGGAGTTCTTTTATAAAGGAAGGAAGTTATGCATCCCTAGTTCTTCCATTAGGCAACTCCTTCAAGAAGCCCATGAGGGTAGGGGTCACTTTGGGGTAACCAAGACCTTAGCAGCCCTTAAGGAGCACTTCTTTTGGCCTAAAATGACTAGGCAAGTGACGAGATATTGTACAAGTTGTGTGACATGCCAAAAAGCCAAATCTACCTCACATCCACACGGCCTATACACACCACTTCCCATTCCAGAATACCCTTGGGAGGATCTTTCTATGGACTTCATTACGGGGTTACCGCCTTCTAGAAGGCATAATGACTCAATCTTTGTAGTGGTTGATAGATTCTCTAAAATGGCACACTTCATTCCTTGCAAAACCACACAAAATGCTACGGACATAGCTAACCTTTTCTTTGAGCATGTTGTGCGGTTACATGGGATTCCTAAGACAATTGTGAGTGATAGGGATACCAAGTTTGTGAGCCATTTCTGGAGAACACTTTGGGGGAAACTAGGTACCAATCTACTCTTTTCCACTAGTTACCACCCCCAAACCGAGGTTACCAACCGTACCTTAGGTAACCTCCTTAGAACCATGCTTAGGACCACCCCAAAAAGGTGGGAAGACTTACTTTGCCATGTTGAGTTTGCTTATAAAAGGTCTCGACATTCGGCGACTAAGATGACACCATTCGAAGTGGTGTATGGAAGGAATCCTCACACCCCAATGGATTTAGTGCCAAGGCCTTTCAAGGACAGTGAGCATGTACCGGCCAACAAGAAAGCTGAATTTGTTCAAGAATTGCATCAAAGAACAAGGATCCAATTGGAGAGGAAAGCTGACCAATATTCAAAGCAAAACAACAAGGGACGACGGCGCATAATCTTTTCCCCAGGAGACCTTGTATGGGTTCATATGAGAAAGGAGCGTTTCCCTCAAAGAAGAAAAAGCAAGCTTGATGATAGAGGAGATGGCCCTTTCAAGATACTAAGAGCTTTTGGTGACAACGCCTACCAAGTATCCTTACCGGATGGGTACAATATCCATTCTACTTTCAATGTGGTGGATCTCTCACCTTATATAGCTCCTGAATTTGACGAGCTTGAAACAGGGACGTTTCAAAGCCAAGAGGGGGACGATGATGTGACCCTCCCGAATATGAGTGAATTAGAAGAAGAGGAAGCATTGAGCCTAAAGTCAGAGGGTCCCATCACTCGAGCTCGGATCAAGGCCATCACTCGAGCTAGTAAATCATTAGTGTCAAGAAGCTATGCCAACATGAGTACACAAGACACTAATTCAGCCAAGCCCTGCCTCATGACAAGCCTTATTGACTCGGCGCCCGAGAACGCTCAACCAAGCCATGACACGAGCGTCCTAGCAATCCAAGGGGGTTCCACGCGCGGACAAGGGTCCCACAATCTTCAAATGGACCATCAAGACGGTCCAAGTCAAGTCCGCTCGGCCAAGACACTCTTGGTCCGACCAAGTTGATTCACGCCACCAATTTCGCCTAAAATGGCGCCTTGTGTTCCCTCATTCAATTTCAAGCTGAATGCCACGTCATCAATCTGTGTGAGGCTCACAAGGATCACCATTTTCAGCCATTGGATCGTTCATCATAAGTGCCTAGCACATCCCACCATTTTCTCCTTTTGATTATGCATTTATTTCCTTAGATTTCGCCTCTTTAATGTTGATTGGAAGAGTGATTCTTTGGTTGCAGCCTAAGGACGTCTTCATTAGTATAAATAGGTCTCTCAAGGTCCATTGTAAGCACGTTGAATTTGAATACAAAGCTTAAATTGAGAGCCTCTCATTCCTTTGTAATTTAGGCGTCAAAAACACCATCTTTTCCTTTGTTTCTTGAGTGGTTCGAGTCCCTCTTTAAACACAAACTTTCAACCCTTCTCAAACCTTTGAACCACCTTCAAAGTCTTGTTTATCCAAAGTCTTCCGCCTACGCCAACTATCCACCAAATTCCGCCAACACACTCAACCCTGTCCAAGGTCTCGTCCATAGCCAAACAAGAGAACTTCCCACCTTGAATCTAGATCCGAGCGCACCTTAACATCCACGAGGAGGCTAAGTTAACACTCGTGTTGACCAAAGAAAAGCATGCAACTGAAGTGGGAATTTCATTGCTTTTTATCCCGCCACCTAGGGTAATTGTAGCGGTGATGATGGTTTTAGAATTCTGACACGTAAGTTACTGTGTATGGTGAGATTAAGAGGCAAAATTTTTGAAATCTTTGCATATAGATCCCAAACCATAGCAGGAATAGAAAACGTATTGGTATTAATTTGTTCCTTTTCTGTGTGTGTTGGAATATTCTCTGGGTTTTGAGTTGTATAATATGTAATTGTAATATGATGGGAATGTTTCTGAAGCATATAATTATTCCTATTTTTATCAGAAAAATGAAAGCCAGTGCAGTCAAGCTAGCAAACTATCAATCAAACTAGGTGATCAAGCTAACAAAACTAATAGAAATCAATAGATGAAGAACAAGATAATTAATACAAACCCATAGGAAAAGAACAAGAGTTTAGAAATCTCACAACTTAATAACTGAAGGTTTCAACCGCTAAGTACAACAATGGAGTTTAGTTCCTGCTCATGGTTGCAAAACTAAATTGTCTGATGGAAAAGATGATGGAAAAGATGATAGCTGCTAGGGTATAAAAAGAGTCTAACCCTAAAGATATATGGTAAAAGAAATATCCTAAACGAAATAATAAAATAAGGAAAAAGAAATAAAACAAACAAAGGAAAATAAGGAAAGCTCGGAATGTCTTCGGCCTTGTTGTGGCGATCGCTATAGATGCCTGGCGATCGCGGTCTTCATGTAAAGCTCAGCCGTGGTCTCTGTCGCCCAATGGCGATCACCGTAGAGTCATGGCGATCGCCATGATCTCTCGAACTCATGTAATGCTTCTGTTGTAGAATGGCGATCGCCATAGTGATGGTGGCGATCGCCGCTGCTCCGCAGAATGTCTTCAAGTCTTCATGTCTTCAATCTTTGATCCTCTTCTTCTTCGGTTCTGGTCTTCATTTCTTCACTTCTTCATAAACAACTCAGAACATAACAATAGCTCCAAATACTTGTGATAACACTCCTAAACTAATGTAATAACCCCTAGTTACGCCATACAAAGTGTAGCGTATCACGTGTCGTGCTTATTGACACTCTTATCTCGCTTCTTAGATGATTCTTTCTTCGACGCGTCGGGGGTTACTCTTTTACCCCTCGCTTTTTTCTTTCGCTTTCCATCACTCTTCTGCATTTTTGGACGTTTCGATCCCTTGTTACTCGGTGATTCAGACCATGAAGATGCTTTCCTCTTCTCAACTTTCGGACGGCGTAGCACTTGATTTCTAGGATATATGTCTCTTCGCCTACTCGGCCAATTTCTTATTTTACCTCGTAGAGCCTTCGTTGAGCATATCTTGCTTGTTCTCCATGGTCTTTTAATTGCTACGCCTTGTTCTTTTTCTCGAGGGACGCATTGGTTGTACTCTTCATTCCTATGCTGTAGCACTCCCTTGCTATTTGCGGTTCACCTTTGATCTCTTGGATTCCCCATGGAGATGGAAACTTCAGGGATTGATGGTATGTTGAGGGTATAGCTCTCATATCGTGTAACCATGGCCTTTCCAAGATTATGTTGTAGGGCGATTCTGTCTCCATCACCACGAATTTAGTCTGCATGTTGACCCCTTCCGCCAGAGTGGTTAGGGTGATCTCTCCCAGCATATCGGCGACTTCGCCGCTGAAACCTACTAGGGGGATGTACTTTTTCACCACGTCGTCGCTAGATAGTCTGAGTTATTTGATTGCGGATACGGTGATGATGTTGTCCGAGCTTCCATTATCGATGAGGATCCTTTTAACCTTGCAATTACTAATGGTTAAGGAGATAACTAACCCGTCGTGATGATCTACGCTCCCATTGGGCTCTTCGAACGTGATTGGACAATCTTTCCTAACAGTCCTGACGTGGTAGATAGGCAAAGTACTTCCTTCGCCGCGTAATGCCTTGACGCTCCTTTTGGCTGCGGAGGTGGTATAACCACTTATGGGAGAGCCTCCAATGATTGTGTTGATTGTCCTTGAACGACTCGACGAGGGAGGTTGTGGCGTTGGAGATCTTTTCCCTTTCCTTGCTCCTTCGAACACGTCCCTTCCTTCTTTGGAGAGCAGATCTAACAGGTCGCCTCTTTTCGGGAGACGTAGCACTTCTTTCCTCAGAGTGTAACAATCATCTGTTGGATGTCCCGAGTCGTTGTGGAACTCGCAATACCCTCTTCCCGATCCTGACTTCTTTTTCGGATTTGGCTTTTTAGGCCACTTCACGTCGTGGAGCTTCTCCATCGCGTTCATGACTTGTAACGCGCCGGTCTTCATGTATACACCTCTTTCGACCACGTAGACATTGTTGATCTCACTCACGTTATGCACCATGGGAGGTTCTCTCTGGAAAGGCTTGTTTCTTCTATCATAACGTTCGCCACCTTTCTGCTGAGGAGAATCTCTACGCGGAGGGGTTCGTCTACGTGGGGATCGAGACTTCTCTTCAGCATGCCTTAGGAGATCTTCTTCGAGGCGTATGGCCTCCATGGCTCTTTCCCTCGTTGAGACGAATGATTCAGGGCGAGTCTTTGTCAATTCCTTGTACAGATCACTATCTCGGGGGAGTGCACGTCTGAACGCGTCGGCAGCGGTAGCCTCGCTACAATCAGGGATTGTAATCTTCTCGTAATTGAAACGCTTCATGAAAGCTCTTATGGTTTCGCCTTTGTTCATGCGCATGTTATGGAGATCCGAAAGTTGCTTTGCAAACAACTTACTGCTGGCGAATTGTAATAGAAATAGGTTGGAGAGTTCGGCGTAGGAGGAGATGCTTCCTTTGGGTAAGTGGATAAACCACGTCAAGGCTGAACCTTTCAATGTCGAGCTAAAGAACTTGCACATCATTTGCCTCCTTTAGTTCTGGCTCGATTGGACTTGTGGAGAGCTTGGCTTTGTAAAGTAAGACATGTTCTTCCGGGTCGTCGGATCCATCATAGACGGGGAGGTCGGCGACGGTGAACTTCTTGGCTATCTTCTGGGCGGCGATAGCGGCGACGAAAGGACTCTCTTGAAATCCGAACTCGTGCTCAGGGATTATGGATTTTGGGGCTTCGGGCATCAGCATCATCTCCTTCCTCAAGGCGCCGACTTGTTGTGCTACGAGCGTTGCAACAGCATTCGACGTCATGGCTTCTTCAGTTTTCCTTCTTGGGATCGTCTTTCTCGACAGGATGATACTTGGGTGTTCTTGGAACTCGTAGATCCCTTCCTCCTCAGCGACGGCGTCCATATCTAGGCGTCGCACAACGCTTTGGCTACAAACATACGTGTGTGGTTTCGCCGCTTCTGCTTTAAGCTCCTTTATCACGGAACGAAGTCGCTCGTTCTCTTTGGTGAGCCCTATCGTGTTTTCCTCACTAGCGTTTTTGGTTTCTACCGACGTTTTCTGAAGGGTGTTGAAATGTGCTCTGACTGCGACCACACCAGTTACCTCGCCGTTCGTTCCCTGTTCTTCTATGGGGGCGTTGTCTTTTAGAGTATTCTCAAGATCTTTCCCTCCGTCTTCGTCTACCGGAACGAGAGGAATCGTCGTGTGATCCTTTTCTTCAGACCTCTTTTCGCCGTCACGCGGGCTGTTCGTCGGGTTTGTCATGATTCCCTGCAAAAAAGAAGCTCTTTTCGTATGGAGAGACGATACCTTTTTGATCTAGCCTCACGGTGGGCGCCAATTGTTTGTAGCGAAATTATCAACGAGATGATAACTAAGCAATTGTACGGCAAAGATCCAAGAGTACGGTATAATCTCAACACTCAAGAACAAAATAAGACGAGAGAAGAGTTTAGGGTTGAAGCTTGAACTTGGTATTACTCGTATGGTAGATGAATGATTACAAAACAGGCGTTAGCCCTATTTTATAGGCTAACCCTAACGATATCTTTTAGGAAAATCAGATCTTATATTTTCCTTCTATCTAATAACGATATAATAAATAAGGTAAAAGATATTCTTTCTCGTATCTTTTACCAATTACAATAATATTCAAGGGAATAAGATAAAATATGCTCGGCCGACCTAACCCTTAAGGAGAACGAGATCTTTGCCACGTCTCGTCACGTCGACGACATCTTCCTTTCGTTCCGTCACGTCGACGACATCCTTCTACGCGTAGCTTACCACGTGTTCCTTACTCGTCGTATTTTTAGGCACAAACAGGTTCCTATTTTAAAAAATTACAAAAAAGATGTAAACAATGTTTCACGTCTCGTGTAATTTTTTATTTTTTTTTAGCACTAGAACTGAGGATCCATCTCAGGTGGATGACATCCTCATATCATCTAAACGGATCATCCGGAAAAACGCTAGAAGATTAGCGTAAACAATAGACACAACCATCGTTTTTAAACATCCTAACAAATGTATTAGGTATTCTATCTTCTTGAGTCACCAATAGTTGATCAACAAGTCAAAATCGTTGCTCCGACTTTAATATTATGGAGGAACCATTCAAAATTGAATTCGGAACTTTTATTTGTACAAAGCGTAGTTTATGTAGTAGATTAGATAAGATCAATTTAGGGAGTCAAGTAATTAAGAATTTCGGTTCTAATATTGAAATCTTTTCAGGATAGATGACATGTCATATTTATTAGAGTGCTGCAAGCATTTCGTAAACTTTATAATAAAACTCAAACTCAAAAATTCAAACGTGCTCGACTTATATTAGACATATATTAGTATTAATTGATAATGTTTATATTATTGTCTTTTGTGTAGATATTTCTTTCTTATCCTAAGAAGAACAAACATAATGATAAGAAGAAAAGTTGGACTAAACCTCCGGAAGGTGTTTTTAAACTTAACTGTGACGGCTCCAAAATAGACAATAATAGTTGTTTTTTAGGTTTTGTTATTCGTAGCTCTGCAGGGAAAATTTCTTATGTGGAGCGAGCAGGAATTCCCTGCTCGTCAGTCTTAGTGTTTGAAGCAGCTGCGATTCTCCAAGGAATTCGAGCTGCCATTCGTCTTCATATCAAACACATTGTTGTTGAAAGTGATAATGCAACTGTCATCAAGTGTCTAAAGTCCACAAACCCGCCCCCTTGGGAGATTCGGACTCTACTGATAGACATCAAATCTCTCTCATCGTCTTTTGATGAAGTCAGTTTCCATCACATTAGCAGAAGGGTCAATAGAGCTGCATATTACGTGGCTTTGAAGGATTTCAACATTGAAGAGCTTAGGGAAGGAATCACCTATTGGAATTCCCAACATTCTGAAGAAGGGCTTTTGGCTCTGCACAACTTCTTTTCAGCGTCTGCTTCTGGAAGACCCTGTTTGAAGGAGTTTCTCAAGATTATCCGCGAAGATGATTTAGGCTTGTATTGTGTTTAGCAATAGAGCCTTTTGTTCGCTTGTTAAAAAAAACCTCAAAAATTCAAACGTGCTCGACTTATATTAGACATATATTAGTATTAATTGATCATGTTTATATTATTGTCTTTTGTGTAGATATTTCTTTCTTGTATCTAGGTATATATATGCCCTTGAGAGGCTAATGAGAACAACACAATATTTTCCGTAAAACCTAAATGTTTCATGATATCGGAGCAGTTTAAGCTCTAATTTTTTTACCCTAACCCTAAAATCGCCGTCACCCCTCACCACCTTCCACTGCCGCCGCCGGCCTTGTCTAACACACCTCTCGTTGTCGTTTTTCATCATGAGCATCCCGAAGGAAATGTCCGGCATATACGATGGATTGCTCACCGATGCACATATGACTTCTACATCATCTTTCTATCTAAATAAATCAACTTGTACCCTTTGTGATTCAAGAGAGCTATTCACGAACAATGATTTGAGTAGGTGAGCAACGAGGGGGTGTCTACTGGCTTCACACATTGGGCTCGGCTGCTCAAGCCCGCCATTCAGCAACTTCGTCTTCCGCTTCTCCGTCTTTTTCTGCTTTGTCTCCTATCCATGTGGTGGGTGGTATTGTTCGCATAGATATTGCTATTGATTCATGTGATGTTTATTTTAAGGCAAAACAAGTCTGTAACAATTTTCCTTTGAGTTCCAATAAAAAGGATGGCATCTTTGATTTGATACATTGTGATGTTTGGGGACCTTATAGTACTCCTGCTATTACTGGTGCTAGGTATGTCTTGACCATTGTTGATGATCATTCGAGAGCAATGTGGACTTTTCTTATGGTTCACAAGTTTGAGGTTGCACGTATTTTACAAGTTTTGTGCTATGGTGAAAACCCAATTTCAGAAATCCATTAAGCGTTTTCATTCAGACAACGGTACTGAGTTATTGTGCTTAAGGTCATTCTTTGATTCTTAGGGTATTCTTCTTGAGACTTCTTGTCCATATACTCCACAGCAGAATGGTAGAGTGGAGAGAAAGCACCGCCACATTCTTAACGTCGCTCGTGCATTACGCTTTCAGGGATCTTTACCTTTGGAATTTTGGGGTCAATGTGTACTTACAGATGTTGATCTTATCAACCGGACACCAACACCTTTACTTGGGAACAAGACTCCTTATGAAATCTTGTATCAGCGGGCGCCAAAGTATTCTCATTTATGGGTTTTCGGCTGTCTATGCTTTGGATCTCAGATTCCACGATCACATGATAAATTTGCGTCTCGAAGTCGCAAATGTGTTTTCTTAGGCTACCCTCTTGGACAGGCAGGATGGAAGCTATATGATCTTGAGACTGATCAAGTTTTTTGTATCTCGGGACGTCGTATTTTATGAGTCGGTTTTTCCCTATGGAGAACCTAACAATTCTTCTTTGCCAACTGAAAATACAGTACATCCGGGGTTCTATGAGGACGAAACTCTTCTGTAGGAAGCAGAACTGTGGGCGCGGAATCCAGACTGCGAACGCGGAGTTACAATAGAGAGTTCGGAAAATGCAGACAGCTTACCCGCGGGCGAGGAAGTACAACCCGCGGTCACAGAATCATCATATGCGGGAGCGGAAATACAACCCGCGGTCGCGGAATCATCAACTGCGGACACCCGCGGGGGCGGAATTGGTAGACAGCATCAAAGATACAACAATCGTTCCGCGGGCGCAGAACTCCTGCATAAACTTCATTGAAGCTTGATATTGTTTATGTTATCCCCTCCGACGAAAGTGGCAGTCTTGATACCATTGATACGACTGTACGTTGTTCTTCTCGTACTAAGCAGCCGTCTGTCTTGCTCAGAGACTATGTCTGTAATACGGTTTATGGCTTTGTTGCTACACCTCCCGTTGAATCTTAACTGACTACTCCTTATCCAATTGCAACATTTGTCTCTTGTGCTAAATTTTCTACTCCACATGCCCATTTCTTAGCAGCCATAACAACGAATATTGAACCTACTCGATTCTCTGAGGCAGTCAAGCATGCCCCGTGGCGGGATGCGATAAAGAGTGAGTTTGAAGAACTAGAGCAGAATGGCACCTGAATTCTATCTGATTTGCCTGTAGGCAAGAACTCTATTGGGTGCAAGTGGGTTTACAAGATAAAGTACCAAGCTAATGGCGAGATAAAATGCTACAAGGCTCGTTTGGTGGTTCTAGGAAACCGACAAGTTGAAGGGATTGACTTCACTGATACATTTGCCCCAGTTGCAAAGATGGTCACTGTTCGTGTTTTTCTCTCGGTTCCTGCCATTCGAGGTTGGGAATTGCATCAGATGGACGTTCACAACGCATTTCTCCATGGAGATTTAGATGAGGAGGTGTATATGTTTCCACTAACAGGATATGTTGACTCTTCAGAACAGAAAGTTTGTAAGTTGCAGAAATCTCTATATGGCTTGAAACAAGCCCCTCACAATTGGTTCTCTAAGCTTGCTTCGGCTCTTCGTACTTATGGTTTTCAGCAGAGCAAGGCTGATTACTCCTTTTTCTCTTTGTGTAAAGGGGACTCTGTTGTGCGTGTATTGGTCTATGTGGATGACCTTATTAATTATGGCAACACTTCTAGTGACATCAATGGTGTCAAGGCTTATCCCAGTAGTTGTTTTTACATGAAGGATTTGGGGCCTCTTAAGTACTTCATTGGTCTTGAGATTGCTCTCAACTCCTCAGGTATATTCGTCTCTCAGCGTAAGTATGCTTTGGAGATTTTGGCTGAATCTGGGCTTCTTGGTTGCAAGCCTAGCAAGTTTCCTATGGATTCACATCATCAATTGGGCAAGATTAATGGCCCAACATTACAGGACCCTAAGCGGTATCGACAATTGGTAGGTCGTCTTATCTATTTGACTATCACTAGACCTGAGCTTTGCTACTCTGTGCACGTTTTATCTCAGTTTATGCAACATCCACTTCTTGGACATGACAGGGCCTGGACAGGGCCTTCATTTATCGTGCCAGGGCCTTCATTTATGGCAACCTGCATTACGTGTTTTGCATTATCTGAAGGGACGCCCTGGACAGGGCCTTCATTTATCGTCCTCTAGCTCTCTTCGTTTGTCTGCTTTCTGTGGTTCTGATTGGGGAAGTTGCCCCACGACGCGTCGCTCTATTAGTGGTTATTTCATCATGCTTAGAGAATCACCTGTCTCTTGGAAAACAAAGAAGCAAGTTACTGTCTCTAGATCATCGGCTGAAGCTGAATATCGTGCCATGGCTCGTACATGTAGTGAGATCACAAGTATCTCCTTTCATCTTTGGGAGTTCATCATTCGACTCGTGTTCGTCTATATTGTGATAGTCAGGCTGCATTGCATATCGCAGCAAACCCCGTGTTTCATGAGCGCACGAAACACATTGAGATCGATTGTCATTATGTTCGTGATATGATTGTTGTTGGTCTGATAGCTACTGCTCACATTTCAACGACTCAACAACCTGCAGATATCTTCACGAAGACACTCGGAGAAAAGCCGTTTTAATTTCTTATGCGTAAGTTATGCATTGTTATCCACATGCTCCAACTTAAGGAGGAGTATTAGAGATATATTAGTATTAATTGATAATGTTTATATTATTGCCTTTTGTGTAGATATCTCTTTCTTGTATCTAGGTATATATGCCTTTAAGAGGCCAATAAAAACAACACAATATTTTCCCCAAAACCTAAATGTTTCATAAATATCAGTAAACAGAAGCAGCAAGTTATAGTAAAACCTCGAAACAATCATACTAATCAACAAAGTCCAATAAGACAAAGGATCATACTTATAGATTAAAGTCCTATACCAAATAGGGTCATATTATTGTTCAGAAGATAGGTTCAAACATCCCACGCAGGATAGGGGCTCACGCAGGAGCAAATCAAAACAGAAACATAAACAGCAATGTCATAAAAACTGAAGCACAATAGCAAAGAGGAGGCACACATCATGCATAAATGTAATCTGATATTTAAATAAGTTAGCAACACCCTTTGGTTAAGACTTATGACAGACAGTATCAAGGTTTCATTTGTACAAATTACATAATCATCATTTACATCAGCAAAAAATCAACTAATGGTACTCTACTGAGGTGTAATATTAGGCCGATAGGGGATTTAGTTTTGGAATGATCGTATAAGATATTTTTATGATGAACCTTGATAAAATCCAGATAAAAAACACTTTTTAATAATATTTTATTTTCTAATCTTAATTTAATCACCCAACATAAGCAATTACAAAATTTACCCTCCAATCTTCAGCAAATCAAAAATTTCTTTCCCTATCCTTGTGCAACACCTCCAAAAAATAGCTTCTTCTTATTGATGAAAGGGATCAACATCTAGCTAACCTTGATTTGATGAGCTCAGAAAGTGTTGATGAACAGAGGCTGATCAAAACGTTGTCCAGAAGTTCCAGAATCCATGGATACTGTGCTGGAACTAGAAGAGCCATAATCCACCTCTGTTACTTCACCAGCAACAACAGACTGATACTGTCTCAACTTTATTCCTTCCAACACCATCACAACTTCTTTCATAGTAGGCCTGTTTTTACCATTCATCTGCAAACACCTTCTTGCAAGTCCGCCAAACGCTACTAAATCTTCTTCACAACATTCCTTCACAATCCGATCATCCACAATCTCAGAAAGGCATGATCTTTCAAATGATGACAGAAAAAATGCTACTAGGCCTCTTTCCTCCACAAAAACAGCTGATCTGATTGGCTTCTGCCCTGTTAAGAGTTCTATTAAAACGACTCCAAAGCTGTAGACATCGCTCTTTTCTGTTAGTTGGTTGGTTTGAAAATACTCTGGGTCAACATAACCGAATGTGCCTTTGACGCCCGTTGTGAGATGGGTTTGATCAATAGAGTTTGTTCTTGATACCCCGAAATCCGAGACTTTTGCTTTGTACTTTTCATCTAAGAGTATGTTGGAGGATTTGATGTCGCGGTGGTAAATAGGAATGGATGATGCAGAATGTAGGTATGCTATAGCCCCAGCAATGTCGGTTGCAATTTGTAACCGCATTTTCCAAGTGATTATGAACTCCTCGGTTGATTCATGAATGTGATGGAAAAGAGTTCCGTTTGGAATGTACTCGTATACAAGTAGAGGAACGTCTGTCTCTAGACAACATCCTAGTAGCTTCACTATATTCCTATGATTGATCTGTGATAGAATCACCATTTCATTGATGAACTGGTGTAGTTGGTTTGCATTCACTTTTTTCGGCTTTTTAACTGCAATGATTTTGCCGTCTACCAACATGCCTTTGTATACGGTACCTTGTCCTCCTTGACCCAGGATTCGGTTGTTGTTGAAGTGGTCTGTGGCAGTACTTAATTCGTTGGATGTGAATACCTTTGCTCCCTCAATGGAAACTTCATTTGAAGAAATTTGCTGGTGCAACAACAAACCACCGTTTCTTTTGAAGTTGTTCGCCTTTCTTCTAATCTCCTTCCATCTCTTTGTCAAACAGTACAGCCAGTAGCAACTGAGAAGCAAGAGTATTGAACCAATGGCGACAGATGCACCTGTTCCCATGTTCAATCATTACTAAAACAGATTCCATAGAGAAAATTCATGGATAAGTCCTAATAAAACTCATTGCACAATTTACCTATAATGACTGGGATTGCCCATGGATGCCTCTTCTTCCAAGAGCGAGAATTCGATAAACACTCGAAACTAACAGGGACATCATATGAATTAACCTCCAATATTATGCAGATCCCATCACAGCTTGCGCATTCTTCAACTTCTATATAAAGTAAGACAAGAAAACACCAATTCAGAACATGAATTATAGAAAAAAGAGAATTTTTTTCCTACTTCCATTGCTGCCTCTTACCTTGACAACTATTGGGAAGATAAGGATTCCCTACCTGCCCATTTGGGCAAGAACATCTATAAAGCCCAGTATTCAGATACGAATTCAAATCACATAGACCATTTTGAAAAGTTGTTGATGAAGGATCCAGCAAAAGATCATACAACCAATGGAGCACCACGGGAGTGGGAGCTTCATTCTGCAGAGAAGCTGCAGAAAGGTTAAAGTGATACCCAGTTGCAGGATCATTCTCGACCAAACCGACATAACTGCAAGTCCCATTCGCTTCAGTGACGTTCACACGATACGAAGTGAGTCCATAAGGCGGGCTATTTGCTCGACAAACACCCTTAAACGTATAGGGAAAAACATCAGCAGGAAAAACTTGATCCAAGTGAGAGGCATTTTCACAAACAGGTTGTCCGCAACTGGCCATGACCCGGTTTTGATAATAGGAAAAAGAGCTTCCATTGCAATTGACAGGGGCAAAGACATTGAAGCGTCTTGAGAAGCTAAAAGGGCTTCCACCCAAGTCTAAGCTCGTCCATGGCGCGACCCCCTTTGTGCAATTGAAGATCATGGGCATGTTGACTTTTACTGTTTGTGAGGAAAGACGGATTCTGAGTACTTCTAAGCTGAATTTGGTTAAGTATGGCTTGGGTGGAGTGAATGAGGTGTTGCAGGTGATCTCGAACCATTCGTTGTGATAGCATTTGGAGCCGATGCCGAATGGGTATGCGATTACGGAGCCTCCGCATTTTTGTTGGCACCCTTGCTTTGCTAGAGATGGTCCACGTGGAGGTGGATTTGATGCAGCTAGAATTAGACATGAAACTAGTATTACAAGCTTAAGCACCATTTTTTGTTGCAGAGGAAACTAATGGTGACAAGTTGAATTTAACTTCTTCATTAGTCAAACAAGTTTGCTTTGTAGAAAGTTCTTGAATTTTCCACGTGGTTTCGTTGTTCTGATTAGGTGTTGAAAACAAGGATGTTTAAACTAATATACGGGGAAGCCAATCAGCTAAACTATAGCAGTCATTGATGATGAAACAAGTGTGTGATTAGGACCAATAATGATTATATTCAACGTTTGGGATTAAAGATTGTTTTTTGTCAACTGGGATCAAACATTAGGACCAATAACTAGGCAAGAGAAGAAGACTTTTTGAAGGTCATTTATTAACACAAGTTGGATTATTATTACTGTATTATTGACACCTTTCTACACTGGTTCCTCTTCACGTTTCATCATAAAGCCTTTCAGCCACCACTTTCAAAGGAAGATGTAAATTTACAGAAAAAGACTCTATAAAAAACAACATTTTACGCAGGGATATTTAAGTAATTTTGATTATCTAAAAAAATAATTGAAGTCTGGTGTCTTTAACCTTCATCATCTTCTACCTCCTATGATATAAATTGAACAAAACCCTAGCCACCAAGCTGTCTCTCCTCCGCCTCATTTTCCTTCGATCTTCTGCCATAGCCGCCGAGCTGCCTCCCTCACAAGCCCCTTGCCTCCCCGACTCCACCTCTATAACCTCGTCCAATCTGCTCAGGCGACCTTGACAACGCCTCCTTCCTCGCGCGCCAGGCCGTTTTCTCCCGCACTCGCCCTACCGTCTTCACCTGCAACGCCATCATCGCTGCTATGTAACCTTAGTAATTGAAAAACCCCTTTTCCATCCAAAACATCCCAAATTATGGACATTAAAGGGTTGAAGAACACCTTTCTTAGCGAAGGAGTAAATATTACACTAATTACAAAAGGATAAAGGGAGAATGACTAAATTCGACATGCATTGGAGATGTTAAAATTTATCTTTCTGACTTATAAAGTATCATTAGATTTTACTTTTGTCGGTTTGTGTAGGAATATGTCCTATGTTGTGTATATGTAGCAAGCTTCAAATTTATATCACAAATTGACAATTATAATTAGATGCATCATCATAACGCTTGCTTTGGTACTACGGTAGATGTCTATAAATGAAATAATATTAAAAACTAACATTACTGCACTTAGCAACCGGCATTCTTGTCACCTTACAAATACTCAAAATTTTCTCATGACACAACCTAATCTAATAGGAGAATCTTCAGCCATGAACTTACAGTCAGATAATTATAAATGGAATCAGGCAAAAGAGCATGCAATGTGTTCAACCTCTTTTATTGTCGGCCTCAATCTCTCGCTCCATTTTGTACAAAGTTTCGCCAACTCAACAATAGCATTCAATTCATCCTCCTACGTCTCTGATCATAATCTCGGGGTCTAAATGCTGAATTTTTCATGAGAGACAAGAACTCTGTCACCAAGTTCTTTTCCTCCATAGTACTCACATCCCAAAAGATTGGTTTCATCCTAGTCAAAAGCTCCAAGAGGACGACTTCAAAACTATAAACAACACTTTTTCTCTGTGAATTGATAGGATTGGAAATACTCTAGGTCTAAATATCCCCTTGTTCCTTGGACAAGAGTGGTCAAGTGAGTTTGATCAATTGCAATGGCTTTGGAGGATCCGAAATCAGAAACCTTTGCTCTATGCCTTTCATCGAGCAATATGTTTGCGGACTTGATATCCCTATGGTAGATAGGAGTGGATGATGATGAATGTAGATACGCAATAGCACTTGCTGAGTCTAGTACAATTTTTAAATGCTTCTTTCAAGTAAGGGAAAAATCCTCATCTGGGTCATGGATATGATAAAAAAGAATTCCATTGGAAATGAACTCATAAACAAGAAGGGGCACTTCTGTCTCTAGACAACATCCCAACAACTTCACCACATTTTTGTGGTTTATTTGGGACAAAATGACCACCTCATTGATAACTTGCTCCAACTGGGATTCATCCAATAACTTGGCCTTCTTAATTGTAACAATATTGTCATCAGTTAACATGCCTTTATATACTGTACCTTTGCCACCTTGACCCAATATCCGGTTTCCATTGAAGTGGTATGTGGCCTTGTCCAATTCAGCCATGGGAAATATCTTTGTTCTTGTAGGAACATAATTTCCAAATGAATCAATCTGTATGTAAATGAACTATAAAGAACATAATTAAAGAAGAAGAATTCGAATGAAACGTTTTGTGTACTCGGATAGATGAAACGTTGCAAAGTCGAGACAAATCTCTTTCCTTAATTCTGAAAACGCCCTACAGTGTGACGGTTATCGGCGTTCCGTATCCCAGGATACAACTGCAAAACTCGACTACTCTCGCACAACTCGGAGAAGATGACAACGAACATGTTCTGTGTTTATACTCTCAGACTCGAAAAACAGAAGAGGAAGAAGAGAAATAGAGAGACTCAGGAGAATTATTTTCACGATGATGAATGAATGCTCTGTTAGACGCTCTTCTTAAAAGACGCTAACGTTAATTACGAAGTGGGCTGACCCACTCGCAGAGAGGAAGTAGTGGAGAGAAAGGTGGGCTGTTGAGGGCTTCCCGTATCTGCTTCGTTAATTACGAAGTCAACACTTCATTAATTACGAAGTTGAGCTTACGCTGAAATTTGAAAAGTCCAAATAAAAAGTCAGCACTTCGTTAATTACGAAGTTAAGTGGAGAGAAAGGTAGGTTGTTGAATGCTCTGGAATTTGAAAAGCCTCAAGCCTGTCCCGTCCCGATCCGAACCGAGCGCGTGTGGTCTTGGAGGACCCCTCTCACTCAAGAAAGTCTCCACTTACTCAAGGACACATCCCTTGTAGTGACTATGGGGTATATAAACCCCCAAATTTCTCTCCCAAGTTTCGATGTCGGACAAATCTCCACATGAAAAACCCCAAATTTTGCTCTTAAGCATCAATCTTTGGGCTATCATTTCACATTCACCCGGAACCCGACATATGAGCACACTACGAGATAGTGCTCGCGGAGACGAAGTCAACTCTCCCATCATCCGGCGCAACCGGTGGCCGAAGCTCACCGGAAAGTTGCTCAGAAATCACTGTTCCAACAATTCCTTCTGCAACGCTCCCATCGGATGACAATTATTGATGCAACAACAAGCCGCCACTGCGTTTAAAGATTTTTGCGTTGCGTTTAATCTCCCTTCTGCTTTTGACAAAATGATATAGCCTGTAAAGGCCAAACATCAGAAGTACCACACCAAAACTATTGCTAAGACCTATATAAAAACACATTTTTAACTTCATAATCAAATATATGATGTGAAAAAAAAAGACTCAAAATGTTTGAAATTATTAGGTAAGTTTAAAAGCGATTTTTTGTTCTTAGAGCACTTTTTTAAAACAAATTCTCGTTTTAGGCGTAGTTTGAAACAAATTTTCGATCAATATAGGCATTTTTTTAGGTTTGGAAATTTGTAACGAAGGAGAGGCGCTGTTATGGACAACGCCTCTTCCCGAACCTAGTTTTTTTAAAAATATAAGCCTTCGTATGAATACGCGAGCAAATTTTTTTTGTCTATAATATTTATTTTTTGATTTTTTTGTTCTTTTAACCTTTGACATACTTACGAGGGACTTACGCGGGTTCGTGTGACTCGTTTGGGAGTTCGGAATCAGAATCGAACGATCGAGACCAGTTTCATTGCGTCCGTATTGATCCCATGCTTTCACCAGACATGTCTCGCACTCGATTCCGATTCTGAACGAGCCCTGACGAGCCACTCGAACCCGCGTAAGTCTCGCTAATGTAAATGGAGATTTACATATTCATTCCTCAATATCAGACGATGAGACACATATCTGGTGAAAGTTGGGATCGGTACGGACCCAACGAAAGTAGTCTCGCTCAATTCCGATTCCGAACAATCCCAAACAAGCCACCTGAACCCTTCCACTACCTAAAGAAGCTTCATTAAGTTGGCGATGTCAGATTCCGAGGGATCGTCAGGGATTGTTCTGAATCAGAATCGAGTAAGAGACATATCCGGTGAAAGCTGAGATCGGGCCCAACAAAACTGGTCTCACTCGATTCCGATTCCGAACGATCCCAAACGAGCCACCCAAACCCGCATAAGTCTTGTTCGTACCTGCTACTGTAAATGGAGTTTTACAGATTCATGCCTCATTATCAAACAACGAGACACATATTTGGTGAAATTTGAGATCGATACGGACCTAATGAAACTGGTTTCGCTCGATTTCAATTCCGAACGATCTCAAACGAGCCACCCGAACCCGCGTAAGTCTCGTGCGTACCGATCCCATCTTTGTTTCCAATTCGGGTGGCTCGTTTGGGATCGTTCGGAATCGAGCGAGACAAGTTTTGTTGGGTTTTTATCAAAGAAGGGTGCCACCTTGAGTGGTTTCTTTTCACAGTAATATGAGTTGGGAGTATATTTTTGCATTCTAAGCTCTTGTTGTTGATTACAATATCCTGGACAAACCTTACATTTTTCAAGCACCGATCAGAAAGTAAGACAAAGTAGTACTATCAAATGTTAGGACATAGCAAGTTAGACTTAATTCAAGTTAAGCTTATCAGAAATTTTACTTTGGCATCCATTGAAGACATGAGCATTCCCAAAATAGTTACCACTGCAAGAACAACGTAACATATTATCATAGCATTCACAATAAGTATGAGAATTCTGATCGGGCTTAATTGTGCTATTCCATCTCCAATTTAGGGCTACTGGGGCGGTGGTGGCATAGAATGGACCTGGATTTGTGTTTCCAACATATTGATCAACATAGTCAATATGGATTAAGAGGCGACTAGGCAACTTTGATTTTCATCACCACGTGAAGAATCTTGAGGATATGCATCTATATGATAAACTAGAAGTTGACCAGAATTAGAAAACAATAATGTTTGACAGCATTCAACCCCATAACAACTATTATCCAATATTGGAGTGTTGATTGATGGTATCACCGCAAGCGGTCCCACATCTGGCCTTGATCTTCTTGCTTTCTTAGCGCAAGACCGCGCTTCCTGGACACCCCTTGTACGATCTTTATGTTAGTATCAAGGAAACTGTGACACAGAGTTGTTCAGTTTCTAGGCATAACGGAACTAATGAAACAAGTTATCAACACAATTACTTAAAGTGGAAATCCTAGATAACCAACTAGTTATCTTTAGATGAAAATCACTCCTCTTTCGAGGATTGAAAGGTCTACTTGTATATTCAATCAGTGAGTTTAGAGATGAACGAGATTACAAACTTATTGCTAAGTACTAACCTAGTTCTTATCAGAAACTTTCAGATGATAATACCAGTGAACTTACTTGATGTTCTTATACAAGAACAACGCTCTCTCTTTTTAGTCTGATGCACTTCAAGCTCTGTCAAAATACATAAAACCTAAGAAGGTAAAGATCATCATATATATATAGGGGGAAGTCTGCCGTATAAAGATATTCCAAGAATATATTATACGTAAAACTTCTTTCCTAACATGTGAGGATCTCTACGGCTGTCAAGTTGACATAATCAACTCGAGATCTTTTAAGTGTTACATTGAACGATTACAACTAACAAAGCAATATCCTAACAAGGGAAAAATCTTCTTGAAGATCTTCTCAGCTTGCCGCCCACGCTAGGGTTAGGAGTAACGCAGAAGCAACACGGTTCCCTTTCTGCTTACCTTAATACTTCATCAGCTTTAAGTCTTCAATCTTTTCATCTGAAACATTAAGATAAACTATGTCATCGTATATGCTAAGATTGTCATCTTCAAAACACAGAGGAATAGAGGAAATGAACCAAGTAAGAACCCTGAGTTCCTTAGGTCCCTATTCCAACAATTTCCCCCTTTTTGATGATGACAAACTCATATTAGTATAATCACAGAAACAATGGGCATAATAGAGTTTAAGATTCTGGACAAAGATACTGAGTATAAAAGCTTCAAAGAGTTCCCCCTTAACCTTTGAATTATCTAACAAGTTCCCGCTAAACATGATACCAGTCCTATTGGTTCCAAGATTTCAGAGTATATTCCCCCTTTTGACATCATCGAAAAGATTGCAACACAATATAAGGATTAATGATGAAAGCATGATTAAGCAAGACTCACAAGGCATAAAGCAACAAATTAATGTTATTAATCATTCATGAGCCAAAGACAACGCGACTCAGACAAACAAACACAAAAAGAAAACAAAATTATGAAGCAGATAGAGCGAAAGAACAGAAGGCTTGATGAGCTGGGGAACCCTAGGGGAAATCTATGCCAACTACATAGGAGGAACTTTTGGAGGAACCCTATCCTCTTTTTGCAGTGAGAGCTTCGGCGACCTTGATAAAAGCAGAGCTAAGGTCACGAACAGCAGCCGAGATCTCTCTCAGTTCCTCAACAATCTCAGAGGTAGCCTCCTCTTGATCATCTGCAGGAGCGGGTCGAGCAGGTATATTTCTGGAGGGCTTGGACTTCTTGGTGGCAGTCTCTTCAACCTTGAGACTGCTGATGTAGGAGCCATCCATCATGTGCGAGAACAACGTCTCGTCCTCTGCAACCAAATAAATTTCAAGTCTCTCTAGGAGAGCCTTGATGATTGTGGGGAACGGCAGAGAGTGTGAAGGATGGTTGTGGCATGCCTGCATGTGATGCATTATGATTTTAGGCAGGTCTAGGATCTCCCCAGAGATAATCTTGTCCATGAATACAACATCGAAGATCAGAACGGTGCTTCGCTTTTCCTAGCGGGGAACCACATTGTTGATGAGGAAGGCGGGAAGCACCTTCATGGATAGAGATAGGAACCTGGTGTTAAGTTCCCTGAGATTTGGGTTCCCGAATACAGACTTGTCATAGTTGCTCTTCTTGGTGGGCCAATGCTTTTTGTGAATAGCAAAGAACCCAGTTCTCGTCGGGATTCCCAGAACCGACGAGATCATCTCTGTAGTCACTTTGAACAACTTCCCCCGAATGGTGACCACAATATCCTGAGGATCTTCAACCTACGAGACAAAAAAAAGGACATGGAGGAGTAGAAGGAGCGAATTACCTCTTCATTGACTTTCTGCGGAGCAGAGAACAAGCTTTCCCAACCCTGAGTGGAAAGAAGAGCTCGGAACTGGTCGACTTCAGCCAATTCGGAATTCCAGAGCAATGGGTCCACAAACAGGGGACCAAGTATTCTTCTCTTACCAAATTTTGGTTTGAGAGATGTGGAGGCAGTGGCGAGGGAGCTTGAAGACGAGATGGCCGGCTTAGCAGAGCGGGTGCGAGCGACGACCGAGTTGGGTTTGGGTTTCTTAGCTTGGCGACCACTCATTCTTGGTGATGCGAGGCTCGTCATCGTCCGAGGCATCGCACAACCTTTTCAAGAAAGCGTTCCCCACGCTCTCTGGTTCCTTGACGTCAACAGGGGCCAAGGGTTCGTCGTTGGAGTGAGGCGAGGAGTGTTGTTGGGATTTTTGTGGAGAGTGGGTGGAGGAGTCGCTTTTTGAGGGGCTCGGGATAGGCCTTGTCGATCTTTCTGGAGGAGGAGGAGAGTGGGCCGGAGGAGCAGGAAGAGTGAAGGAGGTGTAGGGAATGAGGGCCATGGCGATGGGGTCAGGGGAGGGAGAGGTGTTTTTGGGAGGAGAGGCTGGTGTAGTGGTGGCAATGGGGGTGGAGGAAGAGGTGAGAGGCTTCGAAGGTTTCACTTCCTCAGAAGGCAGGGTGGAGGAGGAGGAAAATTTCCTTTTCCACAATGAGCATGAACTGCTTGAACAGTTCCATCTGTTCGGCGGTGATTTTAACATTCTTGAATTGGTCGGCCATTTGAAAGATTTGGAAGAGTTTGGCTGTGAGAGTTTGAAGGAGTTTTGAGGGAAGCGAGAGGAATAAGAGAGCAGGGAAGAGGAATTTAGGGTTTACCTTCCCTTAAATAGGATTCCTCAATCAGCATACTTCAAACGGTCGCAAAGATCACAAATATCTCCTTCCCCAATTACCGCTGCTTCAAACGGTCACAAGATCCCTTAAATATCGGCCACACTGACCATAATCATAACCCTCTCCAACGTTCATTTTTATCTTCAATTTTCACCACAAGAAAACCATCATTGCCCTGCAACATCGGCACAAAGAACTAGAACAAAAAGCAGCGTGACAACGGCGACGCGTATTCCTGAGGCAGAGAAGCAAATGGCAGAGGGAAGAATTTGGAGTTCCTTTCACAGTTCTGTTTCAGTAGTTGGCAGGGGGGTTTGGATGCATTTAAGTAATAGGTAATAAAATAATACAAGAGTACACATCCAAACAGTAAAATCATGGGAAGACCAATTTTGACGCAAACATAAACAAGTTCCAGTAGCGGTGCTTATAAGAAAAAGATCATATGAACGGTTTATGTAAGCCAAGCTAGGGAGGGCCTATAATCAATCTTTCTTTCGGCTTATAATGAGGGTTCAGTAGATCCGATTGATTATTTTGTGATCAAAGAAGTTCAATTTTGTGAACTAGTCATGAATGAAAGCAAAGTCCGTATATTATGCACGTCACAAAGATAATAACATCATTTATGAAGAATATGACAATAGAATCAAGAGTCATGGAATCATGAAAGGAACCATAAAAGTCAAGCAAGCATGAACTAATCAATACAGGGAAATATGCAAGGGAACTCAGAACCGCTATTCAATGGAAATCATACCCAGGAGTTACCTAAAGTATTCCAAAGGTTCTCTATTTAGGGCTTTAGTGAATATGTCAGCTGTTTGATCCTCAGTACGACAATGTTCCATGAGAATGACACCCTTTTCCACATTATCTCTAAGAAAGTGGTGCCTAATGTCAATATGTTTAGACTTAGTGGAAAACATGATTCTTAGATATACTGATGGTGCTAGTGTTATCACAAAGAATTTTGAGAGGACCGTAGGACTTACCAAAATCAGCTAGTTTTTGTTTGAGCTAGAGAAGATGAGCACAACAAGCTGCGGCTGCAATGTATTCTGACTTAGTGTTGGAGAGAGAAATGGAGGTTTGCTTTTTGGAAGCCCATGACACCAGACATGGACCAAGGAACTGAGCCATCCCTGAAGTGCTCTTCCTATTTTTGAGAAACCCTGCATAGTCAACATCAGTGTAGGATAATATTTCAAAGTCATCACTTTTAGGATACCATAAGCATAAATTCTCAGTTCCCTTGAGATAGCGAAGGATACGTTTGATTGCCGCCAAATGTTTAACTCTTGGATCAGCTTGAAATCGGGCACACAAGCACACGGAATACATGATATTTGGTCGACTGTCAGTCAAGTAGAGAAGGGAACCAATCATTTGCCTGTAAAGAGATTGATCCGCCTTGATATCTGTGGCCACCAGTGTCAGTTTAGTGGTTGGGGAAATGGGAGTAGGGAACGACTTTGAGGAGCTCATCTGAAATCTTTCCAGTAGTTCTTTGACATACTTTTGCTGATGGATTTGAGTTCTTGTAGGAAGTTGATTTATTTGAAGTCCGAGAAAGAAAGTGAGTTCCCCAATCATGCTCATTTCGAATTCACTGCTCATGAGTTCCTTGAATTTTTCTACAAGGGACAAGTTAGTGGATCCAAAGATAATATCATCGACATACACCTGAATAACCAGGATGTCTTCATTTTGTTCAAGAAGAAAGAGAGTTTTGTCAATCAAACCTCTTCTGTATCCATTGGATATCAGGAACTGAGCTAACATGTCATACCACGCACGTGGTGCTTGTTTAAGTCCATAGAGAGCTTTGTCGAGGAAGTTGATACACACGATATCATAGTGTGTAAGTATGTTGTTTTAGGGTGAGATTACTGAGTTTTAGGAGCGTCTTGGAGCTGATTCATGCATTTGGAGTGAAGACGACGTATGGAGCTTTATGTTGATATTAGAGACTTATTACAGAAGAAGAAGAGAAGCCAGCAGAAGACCGACGAGAAGACAGAAGACAAAGAAAATCACCGGCAGCGACCGTTGCCCAGCCTACGGCGATCGTCGCCCATCTACGTGAAGAAACTGAAGTTATGTATTGGCGGCTACCGCTGCCCAAAAGGCAGTGACCGCTGCCTCTGTCAGATCTGAAATTACAATCTTTATTTTCTATTGTTTTTGCTATTTTTCCTTATTTGTTTAAACTCGTTTTATGCTTTATTTTTAGGATATCTTTTTATACAATTAGGTTAGAGGAGAGCCTGTTCTTCTCTAACCCCGTTTACACTTTTCTTTTCATCAACATGCAGTTTGTTATGAAGAACTAAGCCCTTTTGCTTGGTCAGACAATTGAAGCATTCGTTTTGATTAAGTTGTGAGCTTTCTCGTTCCTTATCAATTGCTTGGAATTAATCTATTCTCTTGCTTGAATCTATTATGATTAATATTGATTGTTTCTAGCCTGATCATCTAGGTATCGTCTTTATTGATGTATTACTAGAATTACATTGTTACTGGTTGAGCATATCTAATTCGTAGTAGCAACTGCATCATTCTAGTATTTGGTTGTGCTAGTCTTATGTAGAGAGAATTGATTTACATCTAGGATAAAAGCTGGTTGTTTTATGCTGATGTATCCTGATTATATTCCTGATCTTAATGCTGCTATTAAACTGAATCTTGATAGTTTCATGGTTGTTTAATTAGTTAGAGCTATTAGTATCTGGTTGTGCTAATAGCTAATTCAGGAAAGGAATAGGAATTTCCATTGATATTGAATGAGTTATCTAGGATCAACTTGTCATACGAAGTGTGGATATTTGTTTGGCTAAGCTATTTCCCAATTACCGATTCCATCATCTTTTACTTGTTATTATTTGCATGCTTGGTTACTTAAGACAAACAAAACCCCCATTTGGTTACTTGATTGACACATATATTTCATACAGAACTAAAATCTGTCTCCCTGAGGACTCGACCCTTACTTGCCTAGGACTGCATATTAGGTTTGTTTGGATTACTTGCATAGGAGCAATTAGCACGACAAATTGTTGTTATCATAAGTACACATGATCAGGTCTGTTTTTATCCTCAAAGTCAGGGGGTTGTTTGACATATACTTCTTCCTGAAGATAGTCGTTCAAGAACGTTGTCTGAACATCCATTTGGAATAACTAAAAACCCTTGTGAGTGGTAAAGGCAATCATAAGACGAAAGATCCATTTAGTGCCAATGATTGTTCTGTCAGAGGGACGAGGAACCAGCTGCCAGACTTTGTTCCTTTCAAATTGGTGGAGTTCCTCATGCATGGCATGAACCTAGTCAGCATCATTGAGGGCTTCCTTGTAGTTCTTGGGCTCAAGGACAGAGAGGAACGCGGTGAAGGCACAAAAGTTTTTCAGAGATGTCTAGTAGATGGACCTGTCTTGTCAAAGGCAGTGAGAATCTGATCAACTGGATGAGAGCTCTTGTATTTGTAGTTAGCCACAGGAATGGATGATGAGGAGGATTCGATCTGGGGATCATCACTAACATCATTCTCGCCAGAGTCCAAGTTCCCTGTTAGAGGAGCAGAGACTGAATCTGTGGGACCAGGAACCGTGGGAGGTGACTCTTCATTCTGCACAGAGGAACTGGATTCAGAGTTACTAGGGATAGCAGCTTCCTCGGGATTTTCATCCAAATTCCCTGTAGGTTGCAGATTGAATTCAGGTAGCGAAGAGGGAGAGGAGCTTGATGGAGAAAGATCTTCTTCTTCATCAGCATTACTATCACCGAAAGGAGGTACATGTGAGGACACATGAAAAGCAGATTCATTGAAAACAACATGAATGGATTCTTCAAACTTCGAGGTCCTCGTGTTGAACATTTTGAATGTTTTGTTGTTTGGAACATAACCCAAGAAGATCACTTCATCACTCCTGGGATCAAACTTCCCTATGGGAGTCTTGTCGTTGTTGTGAACAAAGCACTTGCATCCAAATACCTTGAGATGGGATATATTGGGAACTCGTCCATGAAGAAGTTCATAGGAGGTCTTCTCAATTTGGGGACGAAGCATGGCTCTTTTGAGAATGTAGCATCCAGTGTTGACAACCTCAGCCCAATTTTTTTGAGAAAGGCCTGCTGAGATGAGCATTGTGCGAGCCATATCTTCAAGTGTCTTGTTCTTTCTTTCAACCACAACATTTTGTTAGGGAATTCTGGGTGCAGAGAAATTGTGAGTGATCCCCTTTTCCTTGCAAAAGGTTAGAAACTTTGCATTCTGGAATTCAGTTCCATGATCGAAACGAATAGCCTTAATTTTGTGACCCAGTGACATTTCGAGAGTGGGAACTAGATCACAAAATCTATCAAACACAACGTCTTTAGATTTTATGAATATAGTCCAGGTATATCTCGAGAAGTCATCAACAATCACAAGAATGAATCTGTTACCTCCAATACTCTGAGTGCGCATGGGACCACAGAGATCCATATGGATCAGTTCCAGAGGTTTGGAGGTACTGATACTAGATTTAGGTTTGAAAGAACTACGCACCTGTTTACCTCGAACACATTCAGAATAGAAATCGGATTCATCTACCTTGATGGAAGGAAGACCGTGGACCAGTTCCTTTCTTTGAAGTTTGTGAATGAGGTTGAGACTTGCATGGCCAAGTCGTTGATGCGACAAGGTGGATTTGTTTGTCATTGTAGCGAGGCAAAGCTTTTCTTGAGGAGAGAAGCTATGGTCGAAAATGTAGACATTATTGAACTTCTTACCTTTAAGGAGAGTCTTCTGAGACTTAGGGTGAATTACAAAGCACTCAGAGGGAGTAAATAGGACATTGTGCTCTCCTTGATCACACAGCTTTGACACACTTATTAGATCAAAACCAAGATTATTAACAAGATGAACATCACTTACCTTAATGCTTTCAGAAAGATCAACCGTTCCAGTTCCCAGTATGGCTCCTTTCTTTTTGTCACCGAATGAAATCATTCCTCCGTTGTATCTCTGAAGTGAATGAAGTTGCTCTTTATTACCTATCATGTGGAATGAGGCACCACTTTCTATGTACCACTTAGCAACATTTTTCACTTCAGCCTGCAAAGGGAAACATTAATTTTTACGAACCCAGTCCAGCCAAGCTTTTCTGGGTATGTTAGTTTTGTAGTTCCCTTGTTGGGCAGTTTGGACATTTCTCTGAGGTTTTGATCTAGCATTCTTATTGGAGACATAATAATGGGGGTCATTAATGTCATTGACCTGAGTCTTTCCCTGTCTAAATTTTCTGGAAGCTTATTCTTCTTGTTTCTTCTTTTTTCTCACAATCATAGATAAGATGTCCTTGGTTCCCACAGTGCCAGCATACACGGTTAGCGGGAATCCACTAATAGTTATCTTGGGTTTTGTAGTGAGATTTCTTTTTACCTAGATTAACCTTTTCCCTGGGGGTATTTCTAGGTTTTCCCTGTCCTATTTTCTTGTACATATTGTGAATGTGTGGACTGAAGTAAGGGGCACAGGGAGGTTCCTTTGATGGGGAACTTTCAATCACTTTAATTCTTTGTTCCTGATACTCATTTTTGCTTTTAGAAGTTTGGAGGGCTAGATTCAGTCTTTTATTTTTGGATTCAAGACTTTTAGTGATTTCATCAAAGTCAGCATGAGAATTGCAAGGAGGATCAGACACGTTGTGAGGTTTATAACCTAGGCGTCTACTAGGTTTAACAAAAACAGTCTGAGTAACAGTTTTCTCATGAATGCATTCAGTAAGAGAGTCAAGTTTCTCAATAATAAATTAAAGCATGGATTCAGAGGAACTGTTTCCTGAATTCAATTTTTCATACAAATCACAAGTAGTGCACGTAGTTGTTTTATCAGATATGATAGCATTTTCATATTTCGTAAACCAAGCATCACTTTCATCAGATAACATAGAAATTTCTTCCTCATTTTCAGCAAGTCTTTCTAGGAGGTTACTGTTTTCTTTGCTCAAAGATTTGATAAGTTTAATCAGTTGTTTCTTATCATACTTGAGAAGAGTTTCAGATAGTTCAGAGAAGGAAGATACCTCAATGTTGGGTGACTCATTTTCAGGTTGAGCCATGAGACATACTTCGCTCATGTCATCCTCAGAGTCGCTTTCTCCCCCATATAGCTTTTGGCTGCGATACTGTCATGAGGGAGAGTTGTGAGGAATTTAGATCAAGTTCCTTGTCAGAATCACTATCACCCCAAGTGGTGGTTGCGACTAAAGCCTTTTTCTTACCTGGGACCTCTTCATCTTTGGCTTTCTCCTATCAGAAACTCTCAGATGATAATACCAGTGAACTTACTTGATGTTAGTCTGATGCACTTCAAGCTCTGTCAAAATACATAAAAACCTAAGAACGTAAAGATCATCATATATATAGGGGGAAGTCTTCCGTAAAAAGATATTCCAAGAATATATTATACGTCAAACTTCTTTCCTAATATGTGAGGATCTTTTAAGTGTTACATTGAACGATTACAACTAACAAAGCAATATCCTAACAATGGAAAGATCTTCTCAGCTTGCCGCCCACGCTAGGGTTAGGAGTAACGCAGAAGCGACACGGTTCCCTTTCTGCTTCCCTTAATACTTCATCAGCTTTAAGTCTTCAATCTTTTCATCTGAAACATTAAGATAAACTATGCCATCGTATATGCTAAGATTGTCATCTTCAAAGCACAGAGGAATAGAGGAAAGGAACCTAGTAAGAACCTGAGTTCCTTAGGTCCCTATTCCAACACCCCTCCAAGTCTTGTGCTTCCTGGACACCTCTCTACCATGAAAATTTTATCTTGTGTTGAGAACATGAAAGGGCTTTCATTGAAGTCAATACTAGCTTTGTGTTGTTCTGGTGTTTCACACACGTTTAAGGGATATAGCGTCTAAATACCAAAGAACAAAGCTTTGTTCCCTGACAAGCAGTGTAGTAAAGAAAGCAAATAACAATGAAACCAAACCTTGACACAATGAAGTATACTTGTATAGTGGAAAAACTTCGAATAACAATAAGTATTTCGCCAAAACAAAAGCTTAATTATTGGCCTCAACTTATTGGCCTCGGTCAAATCAAGTTGAAAAAACGAAATTAATTATCTTAGTTTAATTATTGGCCTCAACTTTTTTAAGATTATAAACATCATCACACAAGCCACAACAATTAGTATCGCCAAAACAAAAGCATATCTACAAATTTTATTATGAGATTGCAACATATCAACAACAAACTATGAACAAAAGTAGAACTAAAATCCCCAGCAACAACCATATCTACAAACTATAAACAAAAAAGTAGAATTGAAACAAGCTAATTTAAAACTTGAGCCTTCAACAGAACTATGAAATCGCCAGATCTAGAACCAGAAACAATGTTCGTGCGACTGGAACCTTGTGACTGGAGAAACTTCAACACAAAAACAATTTGAACCAGAAAGGAGGTGAAGGTGAGGCGGAAACCAGATATAATCAATACGCGACATCAGATTCGCCAGATCTGCAGATTCGGCCTTGCAAATGCGGATCCCAACGAAGGAGGCGAGGCAGAGAAGAATGCGAGGCTGTGAAAGGACGACAACAAGGTTTCAGTCGTCCAGTCGTCCATATCTGATTCGGAGAGGTGGAGAAGAAGGGGACTTCATCTCCACGGCCTCGGATCCGCATCATCTTCCTCTACTTCAAGCTCCTTTGCCGCCTCGTCTTCAATCTTCTTCTCCGGTTCGTATCTGCCTCGTCTTCCTCTTCTTCAAACTCCTTGACCGTCTCGGATCCGCCACCATCTGATTATGAGAGCGCCGCCTTAGATCCGCCTCCATCTTCGCCTCCATCTGATATTGAGAGTGTCACCTGAGATTTGGCTCCATCTCATATTAAGAGGTCGAATAGGAGAACGAAGAGATAAGAGAACTGAAATTTTTGTGAAATTAGGTTTTTGTGGAGATAAGAATTTGGGATTTGAGAGATAAAAGGCTGCTAGGGTTTTGAGAAAATTGAAATGAGAGAGAGAACGAGATGATGATATGTGAGGAGGTTGCTTGGGGTTTTTATTGTTTTTATGTGAATCGTTGGATGGGTATGTTATTCAAGATCTAATGGTGTAAAATGATGATCCGTGTGATTAATGAAAAGGGACTAAGGGAGTCCGAATTTTTTTCTTGTATATTTAACAACTTGTTGAGGCGGGTAATAATATGTACGCCTCAAAAGGGTTTGTTGAGGCGTACATATTAATGTACGCCTCAACAAACCCTTTTGAGGCTCTACTTTTTGAGGCGGGCAAAATAATGTTCGCCTTAACAAGTGTCTGTTGAGGCGTACACTATAATGTGCGCCTCAAAAACTCCTGTTGCATCTCCCTTGTTGAGGCGTACATTATTTTGCCCGCCTAAAAAAGGGAGCTGCAACAGGGGTTTTTTCCACTAGTGTTCGAAGCAAAAACCACTTCCCTCTAGCTTTCACTAGAGAGAATTTGAACGTGTCTACTTGTGTTTTTGATATCTTGAGTAGAATAGAACTTTTGGACCACTCTTCTATATTTCCGACCCAGATCTCGGATCACTCTTCTCACTTGAATCTCAATCTCAAACACTCGTAGAACTTCTCTAAACAATGCACTAGGTTTTCGCTCTTCAAAGTGTTACTAAGCTATGTGAATCCCTCACAATATATAGTAAACTAAATAATTCTAACCTAATACAGTATCTAGCCGTCATATCTTATTTCCTATAAGATATATTTTCCATAAAATCTATACTAGAGAATATAATATTCTATCTAACGAAATCTCTTCCTAAATAAATAGGAGATTTCTTGTCTTTGTTCTAATAGTCCAGGGATGTGTCTGGTTTCTCAGAAATGGTAAAAAATTATTGTCTTGGAGGCGCGCCATAGTGGTTGCTCTGAGTGTCAAGAACAAGATTGCTTTTATTGATGGCAGCTTCCCAAGGTCCATGGTTGCTAACGATCCCATTCGCCTTTGCTTATGGAATAGATGTAACAATCTAGTCATATCTTGGCTTATTTCCTCACTAGAGAAGAACACCACATATAGTGTTCTTTTCGCCACAATGACTCATGTTATCTAGAATCAACTAAATTCCAGATTAGGACGCACTAATGGAGCTCAAAAATCCACGATTCAGAAAGAAATCAATTATGTTTCTTAAGGAACAGATGACATCACGTCTTATTTTACCAAAATCAAGCGTTTATAGAATGAGCTTGATTCCGTTCATACTATTCCGCCTTGTTGATGTGAGACTGTGCGCGCCTGCTATAAGAGCTTATGACGAAGAACACCGTTTATATCAATTCTTGATGGGGCTCCAGGAGTCCTATGCAATGGTGGGAGGTAACATTCTGATGATTTCTCCTTCACTAGATGTTAATCAGGAATACTCCATGTTTATTCAAGAGGAGCAGAGGTACATTAAGCCAAATCCTTTCCAAAGCCAAGAGTCTAGTGCTTTCAATGCTCAGAAGAATAATTAAAAAGGAAAGAATCCAAAGGTTTGTTCTCATTGCAAGAAATCGGGGCATCTTGTTAATAAATAATACAAGATAATAGGTTATCCACTGAAAGATCTAAATTCTAAGCCTTCTGGTGCAACTTCTAATTGTGTTCAGCGTGCTAATGAGGTTGCACAATCTTCTTCTGGTTCTAATGGTGGATTCACAACTTATGAATTTGCTTAGTTAAGGCTTTTACTTCAGGCTTCTGGTGCTCCCTGGTTCCAATGATCAAGCTTTTAGTAATTTTGTTGGTATGGTTTCTTTCTCAATTGCTAGTTTAGGAAAGTCTCTTGATAATCATATTTGGATTATTGATTCCGGAGCTTCTGATCACATGTGTCATGAGATAGAACAGTTTCTTGATCATAAAATTCTTGCTAATCCTGTCTCTGTAAGCTTGCCAAATGGCTAACCTCTTGTGGTCAAGATTGTGGGGAGAGTACAGATATCTAAGAGCATCATCATTAAAGGAGTATTGCTTGTGCCTAGTTTTAAGTTCAATTTGCTTTCTTTGAGCAAGCTTGTCAAGTAGTTAAAATGTAAAGCCCTTTTTACTGATGAGTATTGTACTTTGCGCTTCCCAATGAACATGCCTCTAGCCCTTGGTAAGGAGTCAAAAGTATTGTATCTGCTCAACCAATTGGATGCCTTATCTGCAGAAAGTGAATCATTGCAGGATTCTTCTCATTTTTTCTTGCAAATAAAAATGTTTCTAGTTTTCTTATGATGCATAAGAGATTAGGGAACTTATTGAGACTCTTATGTAGTTTTCAACTAAACAAAGAGGATATACCTCCTTGTACTGTTTGTGCCAAGGCTAGGCAACATAGACTTCCTTTTCATAGTAGCAGGATTTCTACTTCTTCCTGTTTTAAGCTCATTCATGTAGACACTTGGGGTCCTTTCAAGGAATGTACTCATGATGGATTCAAATATTTCTTAACAATAGTGGATGACTTTTCAAGAACTACTTGGGTGCATTTGTTGAGAGTAAGGCTACTGCATTTTCTGTCTTAAGAAATTTTATTACAAACACAGTTTAACAAAACTGTCAAAGTAGTAAGATCTGATAATGCTTATGATCGAGTTAGGAAGTAGTTTTGTTAATTCCGATTTCTTTTCTTCCAGCGCGATGATCCATCAAACTACATGTGCATACACCCCTGAGCAAAATGGTGTGGTAGAACGCAAGCATAAACATTTGTTGGAGGTAGCCAGGGATCTTCTGTTTGATGCTAATTTGCCATTGAAGTATTGGGGTGATTATGTGCTTACAGATGCATTCTTGATAAACAGATATCCATCTTCTGTGTTGAAAACAAGCCTACATATGAAGTTTTGTTTGAAAAAGCTCCTTGTCATTTGAGAACTTATGGGTGCTTAGCATATGCCACAACTCCAAGTGCAGACAGAAATAAGTTCATGCCAAGGGATGCTAAGTGTGTTCTACTAGGGTAACCAACAACTAAAAAGGCATACATGTTACTGAATATAGAAAGTAAAGAGATTATTTTCTCCAGAGATGTAGTTTTCTCTAAGAATATAATGCCTTTTGATTCTAGTCATACTTATAATAATTCTATTTTCCCTGTTATTAACTATACTAGTGTTGAAGAGACACACAACCCTGGCATTCCAATTCCAGTGACTCCACCAGCTACTGAACACATTGAGCATACTCACATTGCACCTCCAGCTTCAAGCAACTACGGAGCCTAGAAGATCTTCTAGATCATCAAATCCTCCTTCTTATCTGCAAGATTTTGTTTCCAATCATGTTTATTGTAACAGTGTGCTAACTTCTCCAATCTCTGAGGTGATTGATTTTTCTGAGATTTATTCTGACAGTCAACATATGGTGGCCAATTTAAGTTGTTTGGTTGAACCAACATCTTTTGAAGTTGCCAACACATATCCAAAATGGCAAGAGTCCATGAAGAAGGAGTTATCTACTCTTGATGCCAATCACACATGGCATTTGTAAGATCTTCCTCCAGGCAAGAAGCCAATAAGCTCAAAATGGGTGTTCAAATTAAAGTAAAAATTAGATGGCACACTTGAAAGACACAAGGCTAGGTTGGTGATAAAAGGTTGTACTAAAAAAGAAGGCATTAATTACACATAAACCTTCTCACTTGTGGTAAAGATGACAACAATTAGAAGCCTCATTGTTGTTGTTGTAAAGAAATACTAGAAAATGTGCCAATTAGATGTCAACCATGCATTTTTGCATGGTGACTTACTTGAGGAGGTCTACATGAAGATTCGACTCGGTCTTCCTATTACACAAGGTAAAGCTTGCCACCTAAATAAATCCTTACATGGCCTCAAACAAGCATGAAGATAGTGGCACTCCAAATTATCCACTGCCTTGTTATCTCAAGGATTTATTTAGTCACACAATGATCATTCTCTATTTTCTAGAAAGAAAAGTGATAGCTTTGTGATATTTTTAGCAATTTATGTAGATAATATTCTACTTATTGGGAAGGATATTGAAGGCATCCAAGAAATCAAGAGATTCCTGGATGATACTTTCAAAATCAAGGGCTTGGGAGGTTTAAGTTTCTTTCTTGGCATAGAATTCCTACATTCTCCTAAAGGCATTATTATGTCCCCAAGAAATTTTATTATGGGTGTGCTCAAAGATTTTGATCAAGATGAGTCACCACCAACAAACAATCATGATGATCCTGCCATCAAACTAGATAAATTCTGCACTATTCTTAGTAGATCCCTCACCTTATAGGAGATTAGTGGGAAAGATCAACTTTGTAACACAATCTAGACCTGATGTTGCATTCTTTGTCCAACATTTAAGCCAATTCATGCACATTCCAACCATTCAACACTACAAAGCTGCTATGCACACCTTGTTATTTCTCAAATGTACTATGCATTTTGGCCTACTTCTCAACAACTCATCTAATTCCTTCTTCAAGTATTTTGTGACTTAGACTAGGCCCCGTGTGTTTGTACAAGAAAATCAGTAAGTGGATATTTTATTTACCTTGGAGGCTCACCTGTTTCATTAAAATCTAAGAAGCAGACTACCATTTGTTTGTATTTTGTTGAGGCAGAATATAGATCCATCATGCGCCTAACTGCAGAACAAGCATGGTTAACAAGACTCCAATCTAATCTACAATTTCCTAATCTTACCCATGTACCAGTCGTTGTGATAGCCAAACTGCTATACACATAGCTAGGAACCCAGTGTTCCATGAATGTACAGAACACATTGAAATAGGCTGTCATTTTGTACGTTCCAAGTTTGCTGAAGGTCTCACTAATTTGAGTCATGTCCCTACCACAAGATAGCTTGCTGACATATTCACTAAGCCATTGTATGGTCCAAAGCATCTAGAAACACTTCCCAAATAGGGTTTGCTTCTAGCCCCTCCAATTTGTAAGAGTGGGGTGTTGGTATTTTTAGATGTTTAGATAAATAGATTAAATGATGTACAAAGATCATATATACAAAGGGGTTCTGATGTAATATTGATTCATTCAATCAATGAGAAATTCATTGTGTTATTCAATTTCTCTTTTTTCTGCTATACAAACTGTTAACATAAACATTTTGTAAGAGTATCTCAAGCCTCACATTGATTTGATTTGTTATAGCAGAATTTTGTGTAGTATTTTTTTGCCAATATTTACCTTTTCATGTCCAAGATATGAAAATTCTAGCCTGCCAGAGGACCAAATGGAAACACTTAGCAATAAGGAGAGTAATTCATAGGCTTATCGGAATACTATTCTCAACACACACATGCAAACCCCACATCTCAAGGGTCCGGGACAGAACTTGGCTCTGATACCGTGTGACAATCTGTGGAACCACTTGCAGTAGTACGTGCAACGTGGACTTGACGGTTGTGCACACACGAGCACATACACACATTTAGACCCAACACATAAGCTCAATGAGATTCCACCCCAAAACCAATTGGCAGTAGAGGGAGTAATCCATCGACTTATATACTAGTCTTGTTTAGTCTCAACTTCCGATGTGGGATATTATTCTTAACACAGTTGTCCTGAAGGTAAGGGAAAACTATAGGTGCACTAGGACTGAAACTTTGTCTGGTGGAATGGAAAAACGGGAATTCCATCTAAGTTGTAAGTCCTTTCTGCATATATGTGAAGCCCCGTCTGCATGACACTATCTTATAATGTCACAAATCCAAGTTGATCAACGATGTGGCAGTGTCATGATACATTAGGTTTTAATAAGTACATCTTCATCCATGAAACTCTAATGAGTTTCATAATCTTATTCTTTCTCTTCCACATCACTCAATGAAACTCTTATTTTACAATCATGTTTTTACAACGGAGAAAAACCCCGCACCCGAAAAGTTATAACTTGCACCCACTCTTGGGGCGCATCCTTGATGCGTCCAAACATTTATTAAAAAACCCGTTTCAGTTTTGGGCGCACCCATTTCGAAGGCAAAATAGATTTTTTTTTTCTTGGGCGAATCCAGGGTGCGCCCAGAACCGGCCCGGTTTGTTTGGGCGCGTTTAGGATGCGACCAAAACAAGTGCGGGTTATAATTTTCGGGTGCGGGGTTAAACGCCCTTTTACAATTGAAACTTTTAATTTGTTACATCATCTTATGACATCATATAACAATATCAATTTGTATTTTTAACATAGTCAATATTGATATCAATTTGTAGATAAAAATATTTATATATTTTTATTTAAGAAGTATTATTAAATTTCTTTTTAATAATTAGTTAAAAGGGTTAGAATATGTATTTTGAACACCTAAGACAGTACAATATTTCCATTGGTCCATGTGTCATCTTTTTATTGGGTACAAGTTCAATTTGGGTATCAATTGTGTCAACTCAAGTTTCTAAGTGCTTGAAACCCAATTCTCATAATTACCTTGATACTTTGAAAAATTATGACATTTGAATTTCATTTCCATTTAAAAAATAACTATGAAACTCCCAATTTCATTATTGAAGATGGTCTAACAATATTAAATAAGATGATAAATTGCATGCTATGACTATTTACATAATAAGTGGGATTTATGAGAATTTTCAGTTCTATTTTTCTGTATATAAATAAAATAGAACCGTTGATTTCCTAGTTTCGTGAACCTTTGATCTGAAAGAGCTCCGCAACATCATTATTAGATGGAATAACCTTTCATTAAGAGAAGAGACTTTGACGCTTCAGTGTCTCCTTCTGTCTAGGAACTCAAGAATTCTTCCTCTGAAGAATTTTTTCAAGATCATCTAGGCTTGATTTATGTTTAGCAATAAGCCTTTTGTTTTGTTGTTAAAAAAAATAGACAAACGATTCCAATTCACTCACTATTAGTATGGCACCTTTTATCATTAACAAATCACGGTCGATTCGGGTAAAAAGAGATTATTGGTCTTAGTTGTAGTAGTGGTGGTTCGTTTTTAGCAATGTATTTTAATTATGTATGTGTTATTTATGCGCTGAAAGAACAATGGATTATAGTCGGGTTATTATAACCGGTTTAAACTCTGGTGTGTCTTACACATTAGATGTGATATCTACGATTGTTTATAACGCTGCAAATTTGAACTTTGTAATTGGTTTTGATTAGTGCTAAAATAAACTCAAATTGGTGATACATCCGTACTGAATACAATGAAGATCAGTTTGCATCAGGCAGAAGAGGACGCTCATCACTGTACGGGGGACTGGCAACACCTGTAGGGAGCGTGATCGACGTGAACTCGGCATCACTAACACCACTCATGTCAAACTCATCATACCCTGCATATTGGATTGGAAAAGCTTCTTGTTGTTGGTACCAATTAGACACTTGAGAAGGAGATTTGATGATCATTTCTAGCGTCATTGCCACTTCTTTCATTGTCGGTCTCAGCTTACCGCTCCAACACACACAACGCTTTGCCAACTCAGCAAACGCTATCAGCTCATCCTCCTTAGCCTCTCCCACAATTTTAGGATCCAAGATGTTTGACAACCTACTAGTATCTTGTGCCAAGAACAAGAATTCAGTCACCAAGTTCTTTTGCTCTGTAGTACTTTCATCCCTATAGATTGGCTTCTTGCTAGTCAAAAGCTCCAAGATGACGACACCAAAGCTATAAACATCACTCTTTTCCGTAAACTGGTATGATTGGAAATACTCGGGGTCTAGATATCCCATTGTTCCTTGGACAAGAGTCGTTAAGTGGGTTTGATCCATTGCAATGGTCTTGGAGGAACCAAAATCAGAGACCCTTGCTTTATACTTTTCATCCAGCAATATGTTTGAAGACTTTATATCTCTATGATAGATAGGGACAAATGAAGATGAATGTAGATAAGAAATTGCACCTGCTGAATCTGCTGCAACTTTAAGCCGCATCTCCCAACTGAGAGCAAAATCTTCCTCTGGGTCATGAATATGCTCATAAAGGGTTCCATTTGGAATGAACTCGTATACCAGAAGAGGGACTTCTGTCTCTAGACAACATCCAAATAGCTTAACTATGTGTCTGTGGTTAATCCGAGACAAAATAACAACCTCATTTATGAACTGCTCCAATTGACTTTCATCCAATAGTTTGGCCTTCTTAATTGCAACAATACTTCCATCTGTGAGCATACCTTTGTAGACAGTACCTTGACCACCTTGACCCAGAATCCGGTTTATGTTGAAGTGGTCTGTTGCTTTGTTCAACTCACTTACAGTGAATATCTTTGTTCTCTCTACAATGCCTTCGCTAGATGACAATTGTTGCTGCAACAACAACCCGCCATTTCTCTTGAAGAATTTAGCCCTCCTTTTCCTCTCCCTTCTCCTCTTGATGAACCGATAAAGCCCGTACAAGCACGCTAGCAAAAGTAGTAACCCGAAACTATTGCTGAGCCCTGCATAAAGGGAATCCAAATGACATTATTAAGCTATATTCCTGACAGATTGACAAAAAAAACCTCGCTCTCGGAAAAATTAAGTTTAAAAGTTAGGGGAAATAGTTCTCACCAAGGATGGCAGCAAGATGTATGAGTGGTCTATTTTCACAATAATATTTCATTGAGGTAGCATTTTGCGAGCTATCTCTTTGGTCGATGCAGTCTCCTCGACAACCCTCGCATCCTTCGGGAGCTATTTATATATAGAAAATAAAGTAATAGCAATTAAGTAAGTAGTGATCATTATTATCTCCTTCCTTCTAAAACACACACTCATCTTCTTCTTTCCATTCCCCTCCCCACAATGACATATATTTTTTATATCTCCTTCAGATTTCGATATCTTATATACTAAACACAAATATCATATATCAATCTCATATACATACCTGATATCCGATACTCATACCCATATCCATACCTAATATTCGATATCCATACCCATAACTGATATATGATTACTAGTATACGGCCCTAAAGGTTATTAAAACATATGGGTGTTAATTACCTTGACATCCATCAGGCACATAAGGATTCCCATCATAGTTACGATCACAGTAGCACTCCAAGGAGAGTCCACCATCAAAGCAAGAGGCATGAGGATTGTTGCGAGGCTTATCCATGTTCTTGGGCCAACTCCAAGACAATGTAACTGGAGGATAAGAGCTCGGATCGGAACTTGACAACTTCCCGACATAGTCATTCACTAATCCGCTTTGTATAATAGTGGCAGCCAAGCAATTTCTAGCTTTTGATGACTGGAGTATAAAATCTATCTCATAAAATTGAAGAGTATAACCATAGGATGCAACTGAAGAGACCAAAGGAGTTTGGCAGCAGTGAACACCGAAGCAACTGTTTGTGGGTATTGCTCTGTTTTTGATGTTGTGACAAGAGGTACCACATCCAATTGAAGTTGAAAGGATTTGATCGGCCAAAACCGCGCTTCCTGGACAACCCTCCATCATGAACACACCATCCTTAGCTGAGAATTCATATGGGCTTCCGGTGAAGTCAATACTCTTTACTCGTCGCTTTTGTGTATCCGCAGTGCTACACATTTTCAGGGGAGGTATGCGCATCTGCACATAGTTGTGGAGTTGCTGTACCTCCACCACCTCAAGGTTGAATTTGGATAACAAGGGCTTAGAATGATTTGTTGGAGATGTCGGCTTGCACTCGATCTCGAACCAGGGATTAACAAAGCACTTGGGATCACCCATTCCAAATGGGTAAGGGATCCTCACTCCACCGCATGTATCACTGCACCCAGGCATCGCAAAAACAGGTGACTTTGCCTTAGCCGCAGCAGCACCTAGTAGTAACCATATTTGGAGTTGTATCAGCAATTTTGAGGCCATGGCTTTCCATTTGTTCATGGTATACTGTCTATACTGGAAATTAAATTTCAAATGTTTATTCTTCTCTAATTTCGATTGCCTTTTGGATGTAAGTATGAATGTGTCATACCTTAATCCCCACACAGTTAAAGCCAAAGTGTTATCAACCGTTGATAACTGTGGTCAAACATTGAACTTAATACTAGTATTATTGATCATTGTGTTGTTTTCAAACAACTTGTGCTGTGTTTAATTTCAAACTTGTGTTGCTAGGTTATTAGTGTATCGCATGTATGTCAACGGTCAACGGTCAATGGTCAACTAAGTGACAAATCGTCAATTTTATATGCTACTTTATCCATTTGACTAGGGTATTTTCTAAGACTATAAATAATGGTTGCTCATTTTTTAATGGGTATTATAGTTTAATTATATTTCTCTTCCATCTATCAATATTCATATTTCATACCTATTTATTCTCATTAATGTCTCAATAGTTGTCCACTAATCTTTTTATTATTTATTTTCTCTATCCTACTATTTTTACATATCCAACTCTTTTTTTTTTTTGTCAAAATTGTAGTTTTTTGGAACACATGTAAAACATATGAAACATATCTTGAATGTCAATTCTTTCATCATGGTGATGAGCATTTGTCTCTGTGAATATTAGTTTTACACTATCGGCTCCATCTAATCGGACGAACAGGGTTGAGCATCTCAAATCTCAATATTAATTTCTGCCTACATGCCTCCAGAAACAATTAAACTTAAAACCTCATGATATCAATTTCTCCATAAATAACAAAATATATTTAATAGAATCTAATATCAATACCACTGTCTAAGTGAATATTTGTTAGATATATCCTAATATACAAACAAATAATAAATAGTTGGATATAAATATATCGATCATTTGGTGAATGTAATACTACCAAAGTGAAATTAATATAATATTAAATACAAAAATTAGATTAGATTTCGTGTATATGTATCATATCTCCTTAAATTTCCAGTTAGTGATTCCAGGTCAGATGTGTACATAAAGTATTAGAGTGGTATTTTGAACACTATTTTGGCGTTGAATTTTGTTATTGCATTCAAGTCAGAGTGTTAGTTTCTTTGTTCGTTGATGTGGACATGGATTTTCGCTAACGAATCATGCTTTCTTTGTTCTTCCTGAATTTTTCATATATGTATTCCTAGGCAAACTCTTAAAACATAGATTGATTAGGAAAAAATGTGGATGGTATTGATGATACTCGTACTAGCATCAATATCATTGGAGGAAGGAGTTGTTGCTGAGGCTATAGATGCACCAATTGCAAGGCATGGGTGTAAAGATCATTGCGGAGGAGTGAGCATCCCGTTTCCATTCGGGATCGGTGTCGGTTGCTTCCTCGATGAATGGTTCGAGATCGAGTGCAGGGCGTCTCCAAATGGATCCATCAAACCCTTCTTACACAAATTGAGCAACATTCAAGTGATGGAGATAAGCACAGACTATGATGACCATAGCTTTACTGGTTCTCAACTCATAGTGGGGATGCCTCCACTAAATGTGTGTGTTGAAGAAACAACTCAACAACAAACAAGTAGCATCAATTTGACTGGAAGCCCTTTTAGTTTCTCAGCCTATAATCTGTTCATGGTGGAAGGTTGTTCAGGAACTGCCGTCTTGCGCGATCACAACAACACAATCGTCGCAGGATGTGGGACGGTTTGCGAAAACAACATCACTGCATCATCACTCAATAACAGTTGTTATGGAGAATGTTGTCAGACACTTTTAACTTCTGGTTATACTAATCAACTTTCATTTTATCACATAGATGCTTATCCCCAGGATCAGGATTCTTCAAATCAAAGCTGCCTAGTGGCAACTTTAATCGATGTCGACTCTGCTAATCAGTATGCTGGAAAGCTATCAACTTCCGATTCATCGTATGCCCCGGTAGCGCTAATTTGGAGATGGATAACCAAAGTTGGTGCCGATAATGATAATCATGCCATTTGCAAACGTGATGTAGATGATGGTAGCTTAAATTGTCGATGCACTGATAATCGATACGGCAATGCGTATGTCTCGAATGGATGCCAAGGTAAATATCTCATCTCACACCACTAATTAATTAGACTTTATATTCCTGGAGGATAGAAATTAAGTTCATGTGTAATGATTTCTTCTCTTTTATATCAGTTCCTAAAGAATGCAAGGGTTGTAGAGGATATTGTGTACAAGGATTTTATTCGGATAGAGTTACGCGCAAACTTCTGTCCTACTTCTATGTTTGTGAAAAGAAACCACTCAAATTGGCAACCATTCTTAGTGAGAACTAGTTTTTGTATCCTCAACTTTCTTCATTGAAGATTTTGAATCATAAACTAAAATTAGACTTTAAATGCAGGTCTTACCATCAGTTTTGGCGTGGTACTATTGGTGATCAGCCTTTACGGGCTATATCGTTTTGTCAAGAGGAGGAAGGAGATTAGACACAGGGCTAACTGCTTCAAACGTAATGGAGGCTTGTTGTTGCATCAACAATTGTCAACTAATGAAGGTGTTGTAGATGAAACAAAGATATTCACCATGGCTGAATTGGACAAAGCCACAGATCACTTCAATGAAAACAGGATATTGGGTCAAGGTGGCCAAGGAACCGTCTACAAAGGTATGCTGGTTGATGGGAGAATTGTTGCAATTAAGAAGGCCAAGTTATTGGATGAAAGCCAGTTGGAACAATTCATAAACGAGGTGGTCATTTTGTCCCAAATAAATCACAGAAATGTAGTCAAGCTATTAGGATGTTGTCTAGAGACGGAAGTCCCTCTTCTTGTTTACGAGTTCGTACCCAATGGAACCCTTTTTCAACATATTCATGACCCGGATGAGGATTTTTACATTAGTTGGGAGAAGCGTTTAAAGATTGTTCTAGACTCGGCAAATGCTATTTCTTATCTACATTCATCATCATCCATTCCTATCTACCATAGAGATATTAAGTCTTCAAACATATTGCTTGATGAGAGGCACAGAGCAAAGGTTTCTGACTTTGGATCCTCTAAAACCATTGCGATTGATCAAACACACTTGACCACTCTTGTGCAAGGAACAATGGGGTATCTTGACCCAGAGTACTTCCAATCTTATCAATTTACAGATAAAAGTGATGTTTATAGTTTTGGAGTTGTCCTTTTGGAGCTTTTGACTAGCAAGAAACCAATCTACAGAGATGAAAGTAGTATGGAGCAAAAGAACTTGGTGACGGAGTTCTCATCTCTCATGGAACATTCAGTTATGTCCAACATGTTGGACCCTGAGATTGTGAGAGATGCGAAGGAAGATGAATTGATGGCCATTGTTGAGTTGGCGAAACGCTGCATAAATTGGAGCGGGAAACTGAGGCCTACAATGAAAGAAGTGGCAATGACATTGGAGATGATCATTAAGTCCTCTGCTATGTTCCAAAAACACGAAGCCTTCAGAGTTCCGGATGAGAGTCTCATAAATGAAACTAAGTGACGGAAAGTTCGTTTCAAACCCACATCCTCTGTACCATCTAATTATGTTGGTACCAGTACAAGGGCAATATCATGAGAAACCACATTTCTATAATACTAATATACAGTAAGCTATGTAATTTCGTGTAAGATATTATAGTGTTTTTATTATGTATCTATGTCTAACATCCTATTCTAAGGCCATGGAGTTAGAACTTCATACTTAGAAATTGTATAAAATACAAGTAATAAAATAGAATTAAGGAGAATAGAAAATAGTCGAATCAATACCAAAACCGTACGGTCGAACTAAAACAGAGTCGAGATAAATATTTGTTTCCTTAATTATGAAAACGCCTGTAGTGTGACGGTTACCGGCGTTCCGAATCCTAGAATACAACAGCTGCAGGCAAATAGACTGTAAAAATCGTGGGTGATAGTAGATGAGAAGTTGTTGAGTATGTTTTAACTGAGAGCTCTCCAGGCCCTTAGGCAGTTGGAGGAGCCTCTTAGGGGAGATCCGTGTGTAATGAATGGCCCAAATCTGGTCAAACCGCGTGTAATGAATGGGCTAATCTGCTCAATACGCGTGGCATTAATCCAGTCAAACGACGCGTGTAATGAATGCTTGGCCGATCAGCTTGACTTTGAACGAAGCCAAAAATCATATATGAGCTTGAATAAAGCCCAAAAAGAAGACCTCCTCCTCGGGCCTACAGCCCATTCAGTGAGACCAATGAGCCCACGAGCCGAGCAGATCAGAACCGCGCGCGTGTGATCGATCTTCGAAGGTCCACTTCTAGTTTATATACTAGTGAGTTTATCTCCTCCTAATCAATGTGGGATGCCAAGTTCAACTTAGTTACATTAAATGTAACTCCCTTATTTCTCATTCAAACGGAACCCGAATTAGACATATGAGCATACTACGAAATAGTGCTCGCGGAGACGAAGCCAACACTCCCATAATTCGACACCAATGGTGCCCGGAAAATTCGGTTCCAACAATCCCCCACATGAATAGAAATGACTCTATAACACGTGAAAAAGACTCGACAAAAAGACTTTTGAGAGTACGGTCGAAGAATCACCGCATTTGGGTTGGTAGCATTTTTTTCAGCCTTAAACCACCATAGTGAATAGCCAACGGATTTACTCGACCAAGTAGTGAAAATGATGTCTTGAACCACCCGGACTTTGTTGTAAACCTAGACAACAACTATCACACAGTTTCATCTTCTCACATAACTAGGTTCTCTGATTGTGTTCATTTTGACCTTGAACATCCCAGGTTCCATCGATGAAGCCAAGCTTTTGCTTCGCCCCCAAAGCCATATGAACACTTTGTGTCCATTTCAAGAAATTGTTACCAGTAAAATGCAAAGTAATGATCTGTGAACCAGGACTATCTAAATTCGACAAATTGTAAGGATTCATACGATTTCCAGATCGTAAACCCCCTTCGAGATCGCTACCATCGCCAGGAGCTCGTTCAGTTTGCGAAGTCCTCTCCATGACAAATTGAGAAGAAAACACAGAAGAACCGAGCAAGAATTAGATGCGGAAATCGGTGAATTGATCGATCGATCAAACTCCATCAGAAATCCCTCAGATCACCGTGTGCTCTGATACCATAATAAATCTTGTAGTGAAAGAGAGGAAGAAGTTGATAGACTATAATAGAATCAGTTGAAGTGAAATTTTGTTACAAGAGTCCCTTATATAGTAGGATATACTTAGGGTAATACAAAACTAGCCTATACATAAATATCTAGTCTTATGTACATAGCTCATTATAAACAGTCAACCTCTATATAGTGTAGGCTCCCGGTCCGGTCCGGTCCGGTTACGGTTCCGGTTCCGGTCCGGTCCGGTTCAATCCGGTTCCAGACCGGAACCGGCCGGTTCAGCCCGGTTCAGTCCGGTTCGGGCTGAACCGGACCGGTTTTTTAAAAAATATATATATAAAACCGCCGGTTAACCGGCGGTTTTTTTTTTAAAAAATAATTTTATAAATTTATAAAACTGAAAAAAAAAAAAAAAAAAAGTAAAAATAATTTTTAAACTTAAAAAAAATAATTATAAAAAAACGCTATTAAAAAAGAATGTTTTGTCATTGTTTTTAAGTTTAAAAATTATGTTTAAAAAACTTAAAAAAAATGATTATAAAAAAACGCTATTAAAAAGAATGTTTTTTTTTTAAGTTTTTTAAATTAAATATGAAGGAACAAAAAAATTAAAAAAAATTGGGCTTGCACTTAACAGTGACTTACTTGTTAAGTTGCCTACGTATCCTCTCGGGTTAGAGGAATCAAAGCCCACGTAGTTCTTTACCTTTTTTCAAAACCCGTTACCTAAGTCGAATCTTCGGCGGATGAATCGGTGCGTATCGTAGTAGAATCTCCAATCCACTCGTCTTCCGATGACTCGTTAATGTTACGTTGTTGCCTAATTGCGGCTCTCTTCCAATCGCAAACACAACATTGCGCCTCCAATGACTCCGGTGCCAAATTTGATCTCTTCCTCGTTAAAGTGTTGCCTCCTGCACTAAAAGTTTGTTCCACCGCCACGGTTGAAGCGGGGACGCCAAGAACTTGAGCCGCAATCTTCGCAAGCGTTGGAAACATGCTCCTATGATCCTCCCACCACTTCAAAGCATCTAAAGTTTCACAACTAACAAACTCAAAGTTGGTGTTAAAATAGTTATCAATTTCCGCATTCGTGTTTGTAACTCTTGGTCTTTTACTAAAATACTTAGCTCCAAAGGCCCCCAAGCTAGAGCCCGAAGAAGCCGGAGGTAATTGTGAAGTAGTCGGAGAATCAGAAAAATGAGTAAATAAAGTTTCAATGTTTGTTCTAGTTCTAGAAACCATACCTAAAATATCCTCTAGTTCACCTTCGGCTAAAATATATCCATAATAGTCATTTAAAAGAGCGTGTAAACCCGATAATTTAAGTCTATGATCTAAAACACAAGCAACAAGAAAACAATCGGTAATATATCTATAGTATTGCAACCACTTACTCCTCATGCTTGCAACGGATTCCTCAATGCCGGGAATTTTAGCTCCCTGACTTAAACCATACATAACATTACAAGCTTCCAAGACAAAAACATTACTACTTGGTGTATAAACATAACTAAATCTTTTTGTTGCATCATTAAAACATTTTAAAAACGTTGCAATACTTTGACATATATCCCAACCTGATTCGCTAAAATAGAAAGGAGAGCCAGAAAGGTTTTGAGAAACAAAAGACGTTAAAACTTGTTTATATTCTATACATTCTTACATGTAACACCCATGTAAGAATGGGTTTGAGTATTATCACTCCATATATCACTACAAATAGAAACATGCATATCATTTTGCGAAAAATAAGAAACTAATTCGGCCTTGTGTCTTTTATAAGCCTTAATTACGTTTTTCTTAATCACTTTCCTAGATACGGATTTAAAAGCGGGTTGTGTATGCTCTTTAATATACTCATTAAATCCTACATTTTCACTAAATCGAAATGCTAAATGATCAACACAAATAGCTTCGGCTAATGCTACACTATTAGCTTCATGATCAAAACGAAATAAAGGGTTACCGCTAGTAGAAGATGCAAATCCGCCGGAAATTTGTGTTTGTCCCCCTAGCATTCTCATCTCGGCGACGTGTTTGTGCTCCATGTGTCGTTGAAGGGTTCCATATCCTCCACTTTTCTTCCATTGGAATGTCGCCTCGCAAAAGTTACAAGAAACAATAATTAGACCGGGATCATAATCCTCGGCCTCGAGTTCCTCGATACCGGGTTCTAATTTAGTAAACCACTTTGTAAAAACAGGAGATGTTAGTTTCCGGGATTGGTTCCCGGAGGACCCGGTCCCGGTCCCGGTCCTCCCCCCCCCTACCCCTAGCCGGCCTCGAACCGCTAGCTTGCCCTTGAGGCCTAGCGGTCCTACCCCTACCGGAGGACCTAACTTGGGAGATGGGAGTGGGAGAACTGACATTATCACTCTCTTGGGTGTCAAAATGTTCCGCCATAATATGATTAAGAACAATTAAATAATATGATTAAAAGCAATTAAAACAATTAAAACAATAAAACAATAAAACTTAGAACAATATAATAATGTGATTACAAATGTAAAAGCAATAAAATATTGAAAGACAAAAGCTAATTAAAAGGAAGATTAAGAAAGGAAGAGATTAAGAGAGATTGTTGATGGAATTTGAGAGATTATAAGATTGAGATTTGAGAAAGAGAAGAGAGATTGTTGTTGTTGGATGTGTGATTTGAAGATTGTATGGTATGGTATTTATAGGGGTTTGATATGGGTTTTTTAATATTAAAAAATGATTTTTTTTATTTTTTTTTAATTTCCTAACGGCTACTAGCCGTTAGGACCGCCGGTTAACCGGCGGTTCAGGTTTTTTTTATTTTTTTTTAAAACCGCCGGTTCCGGTTAACCGGCGGTTTATTTTTTTATTTTTTATTTTAAAAAGCCGGCGGTTAAAAAATTTAAAAATAAAAAATAAAAAACCGCCGGTTAACCGCCGGTTCGAAAATCCTTTTTTCTTGAACCTGAACCGGACCGGGTCAAAACCGGTTCCTACCGGTTCCGGTCCGGTTCCGGTTTTGACCCGGTCCGGTTCCGGTTCGAACCGCCGGTCCCGGTCCGGTCGAGCCATGACTACCTCTATAACATTATAAGAAAAAAGCTTTTCAAATACTTGATTCATTTTATAGGAATTCTAATTCTAACACCACTGAGTCACAATTACATACCATTGATTTTGAGTAATTAAACTAACCTCGACCCAAAATATGATCCAAACAATAACATACTAGTATTTCGATCCATAATCGACCAAATTCAATCCAACAAATTCAAACTGTGCTTGGAGACAAAACTAAACATTTAGGGCAACAAACCAATTCGATCTAATCAAGCCGAATTTACCCAAAATTCCTCCAGAATTAAACATTTACAACCATACGTACTCTCAATCAACAACAGAAAAACAAAAGAAATGAATACAAATTGGAACAAATTCAATCCAAAACTGAACTACTACTCTAGGAAGCTCATATTGGCATTAGTGAAGTTTCTTCCCACCACTTCATCATAATAAATTATCAACAACATATTGTAAGACTAATCAACAACATATTGTAAGACTAATCAACAACAATTTGCACATTCATCTCTGCTTTCATCACTAATTTCTTTCTGCAAAGAGCAATAATCTAGTTCAATTTTTTTTAACCAATAGCTATAAATTAGGGAACTTGGTTATTACGCTTTTTTCAAAAAACATCAAACTAGAAGAAACCACCCTCCACTCTTTACTCATATCTCTGTTTGTATTACTAATTCTTGAATTTTAAAAAAAATCATCTAAAAAAAGGAAATAATCTAGTTCAAGTCCATCTAAGTAAGTTTATATGATGATTGTTAGTCATTTTGAGTGGTTTGGTTTTCTGTTAACCACTGTTTCTGTTAAAACTAGCCCTTGTGAGGGTTTCAGACAATATCCCCTTGACAATGTTGTGCATCAGCACTTGACATGTAATGTTGCTACTTGTTTTAATTCCTGCATGAACTTTGATATGAATATTGCTTCTTATGTTAAGCATATTCTGGTTTTATGGTATTGGTATTTGTTTTGGATCATGTATATCTCTGTAACCTTCTACTACTGTTTCATTACATTATCTGGTAGTTATTATCTTAAACTTCTATACAACATGGAGTTTCTACTGCTTGAGCATGTCTCTCTAATCATTTTTCTAAGATTCGAATTCCGGTTATTAGTTTTCTTTTCAACAACCAGTGTTTTGATAAAACTGGAAGATCTGAGCTTTCCTTTTCCTCTAAGTATAACTTGTTCAAGTATTGCGTTAATCGTGAGCCTCTTCCTAAGGCCTTGCATTATGAGTCTCTTAATTTTATTAAACCAGATAACAACTATGATTTATACCCTATCAATTTTCTTTTGTTTCTTGGTGGATTAGCTACTAAAACAATAAGAACTTAGACAATGGAAAAAGAAATCGGTTATTGGATTATTAGGGGGTCTCATCAGAAAGGCTTGACAACGGAAATTGCATACATTAAGAAAAGAATAAACTTGATCTTCTTTGTCTCTCCGAAACTAAAGTTGATACTCCTCCAACTGCGTCTACTATTAAATGTATGGGATTTGATAACATAATTTTTGTTCCTTCTTTAGGCCTTAAGGGAGATTTGTGGCTTCTTTATAAAAATTCTTTTGCTACTAAAAACCTCCACCTAAATCACTATCACCCAAATCTTATTTGTATGAACTATTCTTTCAATAATACTCAGTTAATTCTCGTTTTCATTTATGCTCCATCCCGAGTGGTGGATAAAGACTCCTTTTGGGATCTTCTGCATAGTACAATTATCAATCTTGACCTGCATGTTGTCTTTATTGGTGCTTTCAATGAACTCTCTACCCCCTCAGACAAAATTTGAGGTCTTTTGCCTTCTTCTTCTCGTTTTTTACGATTACAACAACTTTCCTCTGAACTTGATCCTATTGATACTAAGGTAACCGACTTCCCTTTTACTTGGTGGAAATCGCAAAATATGCATAATAACATTCTTGAAAGATTAGATCGTGTTTTGATTCACTGCTCTCTTACCTCTTCTTTTCCCCGTTTGAGTGTCCATTACCACACTTTTTCTACTTCTGACTATGCTCTCATCAACTTTTCGCTTGGCGGTGCAGGATCTTCAGCTAGGATCCTTTTCAGATATGAACCAAATTGGTCCATCTATCCTTCTTTTTCTAAACTTGTCACTAAAGTTTGTAATTATAAGATTCACGGTTCCTATATGTATCGCTTTCATTCTAAGCTAAAACTCCTTAAATGCGCGCTACTCTAAAGCTTAGCGCAAATTAACTCTGGTAACCATTTCTCCCAACTCATTTTTACTAAGAAAAAACTCCAAGATCTCCATGCTGACTTCCTTAATGATCCCACCAGTTCCAGGACAATCAACTTAATCAACAATCACTCCAAAAAGTTCAATTCCTTAATTCAATTTCAGACTGCCTATTTGCAACTGGAATTTTGTCATTTGATCTTGATATTATTCCTACTCTTATCTTAGATCAACATAATAACAATCTCACTAAGCCTCCCACTAAAGCATAACTAAGAAAGGCCGTTTTTGATCAACCTCGTGACAAAACTCTTGGCCCTGACGGTTTTTCTATTGAATTCTACCAAAAGCATTGGCCTATCATCAAAAATTCCCTTCTTGTTGTCGTCAAAGATTTCTTTCACTCTGAACAAATGTTGCCAGCTATTGATCATTCCTTCAAAGCTCTTATCCCCAAGATTGAGTCTTCAACTACGATGAACCGTTATAGACCTAATAGTTTGTGCAATTCCTCTTACAAGATCATTACTAAGATGATGGCTAATCGCATTAAACCATTACTTGATAAAATTATTTCTCCTTTTCAAGGTGCCTTTGTTGAAGGTCTACTTATCCAAGACAACATTCTTGCTTCCCATGAAATTTTCCGCTCCTTCTATAAAAATAAGAAGAGCAGTGTTGGTTGGATGACTCTCAAACTGGATATGGAAAAAGCTTATGACAAACTCGATTGGGATTTCTTATGTAAAGTGCTTCATCATTTTGGTTTCTTTACTAAATGGATTAACCTTATTAAAGTCTGCCTTCAAACCGCTTCCTATTCTGTACTTATCAACAACCAACCTGGCTCGGAATTTAAGCCTTCTTAAGGTATCAGGCAAGGGGATCCTTTGGCCCCATCCTTATTTGTTATCTTGCCAACAGACTAAATTTAGAGGCTCTTTAACGATAATCCCGATGTGGGTATTAAGCTCACTAAAATGGATCTCATATTCTCTTCCTCACCTTTATAGATGATACTATTATTTTGGCCAATGCGTCTTCTGATAATATCATTTTTATCAAAAACTCTCTCTCGATTCTCCAAACAGAGTGGTATGTCTATTAACTAAAATAAATGCTCTTTACATGTTTCCAATAGCATTCCTTCTTCTTTTGCTAGGTCGTTAGCGACTTTTATGAATATTCTCCTTACCTCAAAAACGGAAAAATATTTAGGTATCCCTATCCTCCAGGGTCGGGTTTGTAATGATATTTTTAACGATGTCATTTCTACTCTTAAGAAGCAAAGATCAAATGGAAGCAGCTCATGCTCTTCTTATACAAACCAACATCGTTTCTCAAGTTAACTATCTTATGCAAAGTTTTCTTCTTCCAAAAGGTGTTTGTGAAGATATTGATGATATTAATAAACATTTTGTTTGGAATAAGAAAATTCCTCTTATCAGTCCCTCCTTCATTGGGATTATATTTGTAAACCTAAAACTCTTGGTGGGTTGGGTATCCGAAAAGCTTGGGATCACGATTATGCCCTTCAGATGAGATTACTCTAGAAAATTATTACTAAACCAGATAATGTTTGGGTTTCGGTCCTTAGAGAAAAGTATTTCTCTAATGCGTACTTCTTAAATCTTGATCGTAAACCGTCTCAATCATGGCATTTTAGTAGGCTTGTGCTACTTCTTGAGGATTTTAAAAAAGGGATTTATTGGCAACTAGGTGATGGCAAGCCTATCAATTTCTAGTCTGACAAGTGGATCCTTGATTGTTCCATCGCCCATTTACGTCACAAAATGCCAGTTTCCCAAAAAGTGTGTGAATTTATTACTCATGACAAACAGTGGGATGTTTGTAGATTAGCTAGGATTCCCCCTAATCATATTCTTGATAAAATCATTTGTATTCACATTCCTCTATCACAGATGAGGGATACTATTATTTGGACTTTGGCTATTGACAGATCCTTTTTCGTTAAATCTGCTTATCGCCTTATTCGCCCTATTAGTAGCTCTGGGATAGATCTTAATCTTTTCTGGAAATCTAAAATCCCTCCTAAGATTCAAAATTTTCTTTGGAGAGCCCTTTCTGACTGCCTCCCTACGACAGAGCGTTAAATAGACATTTTCATAAAGTTTTTCCAATTTGTAGTCTTTGCAATGATATCAATGAAGATAAAACCCATTTCTTCTTTAATTGCTCCACTACTCAGAAAGTTTTTGACCAAGTTAATATGTTGGGACCATATAATCTTTGCTTACAATACTCTGATGAAAAGGTTCTTCTAAAAATTTATGTCAGACTAGCTCCTATCCAGAACTTGGTTTTTTTATTTAGTGGACCATTTGGAATTCTAGAAATAACAAACTTTTAAGGGGGGTGCCAACCCAAATCTTCTATCCATTGATGATATTGCTAAATCCGCCCTCTTCATATTTTTGGAATTTAAGAATGAGTTTCCGACTTCAAAGAGTGAGCTTAATCATGCTCCCAGGAAACACCCTCGTAATAAAACACACTGGACTAAAGCCCTGCTAAGTATTTTAAACTAAATTTTGATGGCTCCAAAAGAGCCAATTTTGATTCCTTTTCAGGTTGTATTATTCGTTATTCTATATGCTAGCCTTCGTTTGTGGAGCAAATGGGTATCCCTTTCTCCTCTGTTTTGATTTCTGGAGAAGCTGCAATTCTGGAAGGAATTAAAGTTGTTATTCATTGTAATATTAAACATATTGTTATAGAGAGTGACAATGCTATGGTTATCAAAAGCCTTACCTCTAATAGGACTTCCCCCTGGGAGATTAGGTCCATTATTATGGATATTAAAGCTCTCAGTTGTTTTTTGATGATTGTCAGTTTTTTCAGGTCAGCAGGATTTGTAACAGAGCTTCTGACTTTCTTGCATCCCGAGAATTTGAAATCGAGGAGCTTTGACATTTTATCATCAGATGTAACAATTCGAAGTCTAGAGAAGATCTTTTGACTCTTCAAATTGATCTCGCTTCGAGAAACTTCGGAAGTCTCCTCCTGAAGGATTTCTTCAAGATCATCTGTGAAGATGATTTAGGCTTGATTTGTGTTTAGTAATAAGCCTTTTGTTTGCTTGTTAAAAAAAAGCTTATTATTTTTTCTTCTTCTTTCAAATATAATTTGCATGCCAACATAACTCCATATTTTAAGGGAAATCGCAAGTAGTTCAACTATAAAAAACAATACCTGAGGATAAAACTGATGCTCTTCCTCCTTCATCTTATTCAATCTGATAAGAAATGTCAAGAGTAGCTTCTCAGTAGTTAAGAGCAACCAAGCTTTTATAGAGGCGTGGAACTCATCAATCACATCCCATTATCGGACCAATACGCTTCCATTTCACACACGAAAATCATCCATGAGAGAACAAGAATGAAGAATCACCCCAACTAATAACCCTAGAATATAGTCGCGGAGAACAAAGTCGTTAACAAGGGTGTTTATAGGGGCACTATAAAAATGAGTTGGGTACCACAATTATGTACTTTACTTTATCGAGTATACACATAATCAGTAGCAGTTAAAAACTTAAGACCCTATTTTCCTCTGAAAATAGGAGTACATATGTCAAGGATTCCAGTATAGGCATCTATGTAGGAGCATCTAAGTCTCTCTTCCCCAAAAATAAAGAGTGCTTATGCTAAGGATACTAGTTTAGAGCCACAACCTTGTGTACAGAATTCACACCAAAAGGATGCAATAATTACTAGTCAATGTCTTATTTACAGAGAAGTAAAAGGAGGAAAGACTAGTGAGCTAACCATGTAGATTAAAATGATAATATGAAGAAAATTCATCCTATTAGATATATAGAAAGTCAAGCTCACTACCTCACCTATGAAAATCTAAGATTTGAATACCAATAAAATGGGAAGGAAACCAGAATACCTAGAGAGCCCAATATCTGTCAAGAAGACCAAAGGGTAGGTAAACCAGCATGCAGAAGTGATATTGTTGAGCATGTGTCCCACTCCATAATAAAAGATGGGCCATCTTCGGAGGGGCTAAGAGATCGAGTCCTCGTCTTCATTGTCAGTTATCATTCCAAGTCCAGAGTCAGTTTCCTCCTACTGAATTGTCGAATCTTTAGAGGAGCAATTTGAACATGGAAAATTAACAATTATATAGGTCATAATACTGATAATAACACTGAGTATGCGTAGATAAACAAACACATCAATTTCAATATTAGTAAACATCAGTGGAATCCAAAAAAAAAATCAAACACATATGTACAAGCAAGAAGATTTTGATTTGGAAAATTGTCCAAAATTAGTAACTATCACTACTGGCAAGAAAAAAAAGATATAAACTTGAGTTGAAATCAAAACCAATGTTAGAGAAAAGCCAGTACAATGCTCAAACACATTCAAAATAAGTCCACGGGGCACCTCTCAGAGCCGGTAGAATTACGGTGAGCTCCAATTTTGCCTAACAGATCATTGTCTTTAGTCATCGGAAGCTCGCCTTCGAAAACCTGGATAAAACTCCGGTCTGATTATGCGCGGTATCAATCTTATCATAACAAGATCCAAACATCATTGACATACAAATAGAGTATATTATGCATAAATCATTGTTACTCTAAACCTTTATGCAAAGCACAATGAACCTAAACTCGTTCTACTCTAAACCTCTATGCAAACCATAGGGAACATAAACGACACTGATCGAGATTTCCTACCTGCAACGAGCAAAGCCCTCTTTCCAATGCAAAAATCCTCTAGGAGAGAATGGATCCAAACATCATTTAAAATGGAAGGGCTTGACCCGACCTGTAAAATGGGTAAATTTTAGAATTTTGTCTGACCCTGGTCCGGCCCAAGCCCTAGTTTGATCAGGTCTCATATAATGGTTAATTTTGTTTCTTATTTACAATTGGAAGCCTCTAAGAGCGAATGGATCTCACTATTACTCAAGAGTTATTATCTTAAGAAGGGTTTATTACTATATTGAAACCCAATTATTAAATCTACTAGTCTCATATGCCCGTTACACACGGGCCAAATGAATTTAAATAAATAAATAATTAAGACTCTATAAATATGAATTAGTAGGTGTAATATTGTCATGTATAACTTATATTTTACTTTGAATCCTGATTATAATTTTTTAATTTATTATTGCGTTCAACTATTTTTGTTATATCTTTAAAAAACAATTAAAGATAATTTGACAAATTAAAAAATAATGTACATAAACATAATAAATGCACACAAGACGCGGGAAAATATAAGCTTCAACTTTAATTGTTTAGGAGAAACCAATAAAAATATTTTTAACTCTTATCAGAAGACCAAAATGTAGATGAAACAACTTTTTCCATTGAAAATTAAGTTAATTCAATAATAACATCACACATAATAAGGGGTTAGATTCGGGTGAGGACACCCTCTAGTGTTAAGAATAAGGATAAACTCCATCCGTAGGATGAAGTTTGATCCAACAGCCCACAATTAACACTGCAAAACACATGCTTATATATCTCTCTCCTTACACTTTCTTCCTCACGCTATTCACGCTTAAGCCAAAATCGCTCCTCTTCCAAACCTCCCTCCCTGACATCAAACTCCAAATCCATGGCCATGGATCAGACGAATCTGATGTGAGCTCGCGGGTTTTGTAGCTTGCTCTAATTGAAGGTCTCGTTCCCACCGTTGGAGTAGATAAAAGAAAACTTCCAGATCTGATAATCCGAGATTCCAAAAATTAGGGATTTGAAAGTTTTCAAAGATGGATTTCAATTTCGGCGTTATAGATTCGGTCGGTGCTTCTCTCCATTACTAAGGTCGTCGGATTGGTCCTCCTTACTCTAGAATTTCCTTGTTGATGCTCAATTTGTTTGAGATGTTCATATCTACTCTCGTTTTTCTTTTCTCGATTTGTGCATCATTGACTATCTGAATCTCGTGTTCATTAAAAAGAACATGAGTGTTCATCACAAAATACGTATGTGTTCATCACAAAATACTTATGTGTTCATAAAATAATGCTTCAACGTGCATACAATGAATTTGATAGATTTTTTTCTTCTCTTGTGTTTATTATGAATATGAGTGTGTTCATCATTATACGTGTTTGAGTGTATATACAATTGCTTTTGTGTTTAGCAAAATAACATTTTCATGAAATCCACATGTGAACTTGTGTTCATTAGAAAGGGTATGTGTTTTCAACATGTGTGTTTTTATTTATAGACTAATGCATTTATGTTCAATGATACATACATAAACCAAAGCTCAACATGAAGAATATCTTATTTATTTATAAAAGACTCTTGTGTTCATATAAGAATATTGGTGTGTGCATTAAAAACTACTTATGTGTTCATAATGAGGTGAATATATATGTTGTCTCTAACATGTGTAGAGTCATCACAAAAAGCAAGAGATAAATGCAGAACACATCTCAATCTCCAAGATGAAAAGGTGGTAAGAATAATGAATACTTGTGTTCACCGGTTATATACTGTTGTGTTCATTTCAAATTTTTCTCGTGTTCATTTCCCTAATATACTTGTGTTCGTCAATAAATCTGTATGTGCGCAAATGCTAATGCTTCTATGTGTTTAATATACAGATTCATTATTGGATTCACTTGAGGTTGAAGAAGAAAATCCTCTTTCTATGATTATTGTACACAATCTAGTTGAAGTTGAAGCATCAACAAATCTTTTGCAAATAAGTGAACCACACAACAAGAGAGTAGGAGGAGGAAGAAATAGTAAAGGATGCTTGTTATATTTAGTTCAGAACACATGTAAAAATATTGATAGTTTTGACTAGTTTTGCTGGTTTGAAATATGTAAATACTTAGTTGATTGTTTATATTGGTTTGTGGAAGTACTTTTGTGATGTAAACATGTATTAATTTAACCATTATAATGTATAATACTTTAATACGCAAGTGTTTATCCAAGACCACATGTGTGCGCATGAGTTTAAACCATTGTGTTCATAAGTGATCACGTATGTGTTCATTGGTAATATTGTATGTGTTCATGTAGGCCAAATAAGGTGTACATATAAAAAAAACAATACTAACCTATGTGTTCATGTGAAACAATGTATGTGTTCATGTAAACAACGCATGTGTACACGCGTATTAGTCTTATAATTTATGTGTGAAAACGGGAACCATTTTAATGTGTTTGAAGTTGAATTCCATGTGTGTTTATACATAGATGAATTGTGTGTTCATAGGTGATAACATCTGTGTTCATCGACGACAACATATGTGTTCATACGAGCAAAGCAAAGTGTTCATATGAAAAAATGGCTAAGCTATGTGTCTTTGTGAAAACACACGTGTTCATATGAAACAACACATGTGTTCACATAAAATAACGCATGTGTTCATGTGTATTAGTCTTATAAATTTATGTGTGGAAACGAGAATCATTTTTATGTGTCTTTAGCTGAATTACATTTGTGTTCATGTGTGGATGAACCATGTGTTCATATTTGATTACACATGTGTTCATCGATGTCAAAGTATGAGTTCCAACGGTAAAACCACGTGTTCATGTGTGGATGAACCACGTGTTCATGTAAAACAATGCATATATTCATGTGAAACACGCAAGTATGCACATTTATTAGTATTGTAAATTTATGTTTGAAAACGAGAATCATCTTTGTGTGTATATAGTTGGATTACATGTGTGGGTTCATAGCTAATTACATATGTTTTCATCGGGGACAATGCATGTGTTCAAACAGGGCAAACAAACAGTGTTCTTGTAAAACATATATAGTTTCATGTGAAACAACGTAGGTGTGCATGTGAAACACCACATTTATGCATGTGAATAGTCTTACAAATTTATGTGTGGAAAGAGAACCATTTTTATGTGTTTATACCTAAATTACATTGGTGTTCATACGTGAATGCACTTTGTGTTCATCAATGATAACGTTTGTGTTCATCAGTGAAAACGTATGTGTTCAAACTGGCCAAAAAAATTGTGCATGTGTGACCGAATTTCGGCCGAACTTTTGCCGAATTATTCGGCCGTGCCGTTTTTTTTACGTTTTTTTAATGTTTTAATCATGTGGTTGGGATTTATCCTCATTCTTAACATATAGAAGCTTCCTCATGGGATCTTTTTCCCAAAATAAGAGTTTTATGTAGGTTGCAAAACATTCCTCTTCGAATTTAAAAAATATTTGATTGAAAAAGTAATTTTGTTGTTTTGGTTTATTAATTTATAAGTTGGGATTCAAAAAAATTTATCGACTTAAAAGTTGATATTAATTTTATCTAAAGTAAAAATTGAGATTATTTTTCATTATTATGTATTATATTATATAAACTTAGGTTACTACAAAAGAATGTACGTTTGTAGGGTAATATGTTATTTAATTACATAATTTTATTTACCAAAGGAGAAAAAATGAAATATATAAAAATTAATCTTTTTTAGCGTCAAATCTTTACTAATGAAGTTCTTTGTCATTATTCAGCTCCAACTACTATTCCACCTAAGCCTCAAAAATATAATAGAAGAGATCTAATATCATAATCATAATATATATAATTTTTGGGGGTGGTTGAAAAATATTCACCCATTATATTCATCAAGATATTCACCCATTATATTCATCTTGGGTTCGGCTTTGGGCTTTTGAAAAAGCTTCGAATTTATGAAAGGTTGGAATTTAAATTTACGGATTTTGGATAAAATCTATCTCTTATTTTTTTGTGAAGGAAAATAATATATCTATAAACATATATTTAGTCCCAAATATATCTCTTCTTTCACGCAATCATAAACATATTGAAATGATACACACGTTTTATTTTGATCCCAAATCATATGAGGATATATTTGCCATACTTCAAAATATGTCAAAAAATAGTAACTTAGTAATATATAATAACAATATAAATTTAGAAAATTTATATATATTTTTATTTAAATTCATTTGGCCCGTGCGTAGCACGAGCAGGAAGGGCTAGTATAAAAGAATGAAAGGATATATAAATTAATTTTTTTAATATAAAAAGATATATAGATGCAAAGGAAAAGATATGAATATCTTTAATAGTATTTTTTTTCAATTATGAATCTTAAAAAATATATTTTGTTTAAAAGATCTATACAAACTTTAATATTAGACTTCTTTTTTATGGGCTAAGCAAAAATCCAAAATTATAATAAATATATTAATGAATTTCCTTAATGAATATTTTTCTCATACCCAAGAATTATATATAATAGGATTTTTATGGATTACATTTCAGAATCAAATATCAGAAATAATGAGTTTTGATATTCAAGTATTCAACCTAAGTTAAAAAAATTCTCTAGGATTTGCGCTAGAAGGAACAATAATCATAATTTCAATCAACTTAAAAACACTAAGGAAAAATTACATTCGCTTCATCTTGAATTTATTCATGACCCTACAAATCCAAGAATTATCAAACAAATAGCAACTCATTCTATAAAATATAAAAATCTTCTCACTTTCCAAACTGAATATTGGAAACGTAGAGCTAAAATCAAACATATTATTAATAATTATCATAATACTAAGTATTTCCATTCAATCTCAAAGATCAGATTAAATAAACAAGTAAGCTCCTCCTTTCACACCAAGGATGGCATAATAGATTTACGAAGAATCCTTTTTCTGATGTCTCCCTGGATGATTTAAACATTATTCCTAACCTCATTTCGAATGAGGACAATGCTAACCTGACTAAACCTCTCTCGGAGACGGAACTCCGACAGGCAATTTTTGACCAACCCCGGACAAAGCTCCTGGACCTGATGGTTTTCCCATTGAATTCTACCAAAATACTGGAATATTATTAAAAAATCACTTCTTCCTGCTATTAGAGCCTTTTTTCATTCAGGACATCTTCTTTCAAGCGTTAATCATTCATTTATAGCCCTTATCCCCAAAAATGATGCACCCACAAATATTAATCATTATAGACCTATTAGTCTGTGCAACTCCTCGTATAAGATCATCACGAAAATCATGGCAAATCGCCTTAAACCCCTACTTCACAAAATTATATCACCCCACCAAGGTGCATTTTTTGAAGGACTTCTAATTCAAGATAACATCTTAGAAGCTCATGAAATTTCCACTCATTCCATAAAAATACTAAAGGCAAAATTGGATGGATGGCCCTTAAGCTTGATATGGAAAAAACCTATGACAAATTGGACTGGAACTTCCTTTGCAATATTCTTAAAAATTTTGGTTTCAATGAAAAGTGGATTTCCTTGATTACCGCATGTCTTACCACATCCTCCTACTCTGTACTTGTAAATAACCAGCCTGAGAATGAATTTAAACCCTCGTGTGGTATTCGCCAAGGTGACCCTCTCGCACCTCCGCTATTTGTTATTTCTATGGAATTTCTAGCACGCCAGCTCTACATTGAATCTTCTGCTCCAAACCCTAAAGTTGGTATTAAACTTACCAATAATGGCTCTCCAATCCCTTTTCTAACTTTTGCAGATGACACAATTATTCTTGCTAATGCAAGCCTCCCAAATATCAGCTTCCTTAAAAATCTTTTGGATAAATTATCACAACAGAGCGGCCTTCATATCAACTATCACAAGAGTTTGCTACAAGTATCTAATAACATCTCTAAATCTCCTGCCTTGTCTCTAGCCTCTCTTATGAACATACCCATTACGTCTAAAATGGAAAAATATATGGGTATCCCTATTCTCAAAGGAAGAATTACTAAAGATCTTTTTAGTGATGCCATTGAAGAATTAAAAAAGCAACGATCTCAATGGAAAGCAGATTCCCTTTCTCAAGCAGGAAGGGCACTCCTAATTCAATCCAATTTATCATCCAAAGTCAATTATCTAATGCAAAGTTTCCTCCTCCCCAAAGGCATTTGTGATGATATTGACGACATTAATAAAGAATTCTTCTGGAATAAGAAAAAGTCAGCTTCTCGTAGTCTTATGAATTGGGACTCGATCTGTCAACCTAAAGCCCTAGGTGGACTTGGATTTAGAAAAACTTGGGATAACAATGTTGCCCTTCAATTGAAACTCCTCTGGAAAATTATTTCTCAACCCAATAATATATGGGTCAAGATTATTAAAGAAAAATATATCAGGAACAAGGACTTTCTCTCCCTGGAGCGTAAAACAAACCAGTCATGGCAATTTAGTAGACTTTTCCTCATGGATCAATTCAAAATTGGCCTCCATTGGCAAATTGGAAATGGTAAATCTATTCGTTTTTGGCATGATCGCTGGATCCCTAATACTGATATCTCGCATCTTAGAGGCAATGCTCCGAGTCATCAAAAAATATATGAATACATTACGGATGACAAACAATGGGACTACACGAAATTGAGTAGCATTCTTCCCCGATCCATCATTGAAAAATTACTGCCATTCGTATCCCAATTACCCATTTTGAGGACCATATCATATGGACTCCATCTCAGGATGGGTGTTTCTCTGTTAAATCTGCGTATAAACTTCTCAAACCTATCACAACTCCTACCATAGATACTAACCTCTTTTGGAGTAAAAAGCTTCCCCCTAAAATCAAAATTTTTCTTTGGAAGGCTTTCTCGAATTGTCTTCCAAGGACCGAAAAACTTAACCGCTACTACCACTGTGTTTATCCTATTTGTAGTCTCTATGGCACTACAAATGAGGATTCTTAGCACTTTTTCTTCAACTGCTCTTTTACTAAAAATGTTTTTCAACATACCGCTACTACTTTCAAAATAGATTGGTGCCTTCCGGATTCCACAGACTTCAAGAATTCAATTAAATATTTTATCGATTCACAGCCCATGGTAACCTTGCTTTTTTTCTGTTGGTGGAACATTTGGAATAGTCGCAACAACCGTATTTTCCGCAGTGACAACAAAACCTTAATCTTTTCCCCGGACCAGATTGCCAATTCAGCATTTGCCCAAATGATGGACTGGGAAATAGGACAAAAGGATTTCAAATCCACTAGAAAAAACCCCCTAAAAAGAAAAGAACTTATGTTTTCTGGAAGAAGCCACCCCCGGATTATTACAAACTAAACTTTGATGCTGCTAAAAAAATCAAGCTCTGCTTCCTTCATTGGATTTATTATTAGGGATTCCATTGGTCGTACTAATTTTATTGAGCATTTGCGCATTCCTGACTCTTCAATTCTGATCTCTGAGGCTGCTGCCCTCCTGAAAGGTTTGAGAGCTGCTATCCGTCTTAACATCAAAAACATTATCATTGAAGGTGATAATTTGTTCTTAATTAGGTGCATTCGGGACTCCTGGAAGATCTCGTGGGAAATTCGTTCCTTCATCCTAGACATCAAGGAATGTCTCAAATTCTTTGATAATTATCGAGTGTTTCATCTTGTTAGGGAATGCAACAAAGATGCTGACTACCTAGCAAAAAAGGAGTTTGATCTCCAAGACCTGCGGAATGGTATCGTTAGATGGAATGATGCATCTCTTCCCCACCAGGTTGAAGCTCTGAAGATAGATCTACTCTCCCCGCAATCGAGACTCTTTCTCATTAGGGGTTTCTTCAAGATCATTTGTGCGGATGATTTAGGCTTAGTCTATGTGTAATAGATGACATTTGATTTGTTTGTAAAAAAAAAATATTCAACCTAAGTTAAATGATTAAAAATAAAATATTTTTCATAAATTTAACGGTTAAACCAACTAGACACCTGCCATCTCGTAAATATGCTCTTCCAGCGTTATTTTCTGTGTGATTTCCATTGCCAATTCCACTCAATGGGCAAGAAATTCATTGTTTTCACTGGAATTTATCCGTCAAATCACATTAGCATCCGCTTCAAATTCCCCCAATTTCAGTTGAGTGTCAAGAATTCATCTTCCTGCCAGTGCCAAATCCTTTCGGATTCGATTGATTAAACTTCAATTTGTGTTTGATCTATTCTGGTCGGTGTAATATTTGGGGGAGAAAGGAAAATTAGGGTTGAAACACCATGGCCTCCATATCATCAAGCTAGGTGTTTACTTCGCCACTATCCAATCGGTTTGCTCTTCTCACCAAATCTTCAGTCGATGTTGCAAGAATTTTTCCACAGTTGTGTGCTCTTGTATTATAGTTCCTCCTAGCAATATGAGTGACAGATTTGATGTAAGCCCTCTCTCAATTTGATGTTTGACAAGGTTTTGTATTTGCAGAGAAGAGCGTTGTATTTATGTGATAAATGGAATGAATTCAATATCTGCATTAGTGCCATTTACTACATCATTCATCTGTGCATTTATCAGCTTCGTGATGGGTTAACCCTATTCCTTGAAGCACTTTTTATTGCTTAAGTTGTGAATAAAGTATTTGTGTGTCCATTAGATTATATTTCAAGTTATAGAAATGCTACTGAAGAAAGTTTTTCAGGTTTTTTTTGCTGCATGCTTTTACAGAATAAACATGGTGAAGCTGTTGGAATGATTGGGCCTTGTGGCATTAAAAAATTACTGTTCTGAAAATCATGGCTGGACTTCTTGCTCCAGACAAGGTTAACAATCTGGTCTTATCACTTTCCAATTTAAGGCCTAATATTTTTAGTACTATAGTTACTTGGGGTTACTTCAATACATGTAACATGTTCTTGATAGGCAGCCGGCAGGGAGGTTTATATTCCAGGAAAAAATAGACAAGGATTGATTAGTGACGAGATTTGTCCGGTCTTCGCATTGGCTTGGTAACTGCTAACTAATACACTATCAATACTGAAGTTGTCTTATTGTGGAACATTTAATTAGTAATAGGTAATTGCTTGCATTGATGGTCTTCCAGAGTGCAGCTTTATTTGATTCAATAATTAACAGTACGAAGAAAATGTTTTTTTTCTTTTGTAAGTGTATCTCTCAAGCATCACATTGATTTGATTTTTTATAACAGAATTTTGTGTAGTATTTGTTGCCAATATTTACCTTTTTCTGTTCCAGATATGATAATTCTAGCCTATCGGAGGACCGAATTGCAACACTTGTAGCTGCAACTTTAGCTGCATTAGCCTGAAGGTAAGGGAAAACTGGAAATGACCAGCATATGCTTTCATACATCAGTATAGACCTATTCTCAGTAGCAGGAGGCTTCTAGTTCTACGTATCTTAACAGGACTCATAATTTTTATAGGGGGTTGAAACATCGAATGCCATCTAAATTATCTGGTGGAATGGAAAAATGGGAATGCCATCTGAGTTGTGAAGTCCTCTTTGCATTGATGTGAAGCCCCATCTGCATGACACTACCTGAATATTATGTCACAAATCCAAGTTGTGAAGCGATGTGGCAATGTCATGATAAACCAGGTGTGATTTATGAGAATTTTGAGTTCTATTTTTCTGCATATAATCAAATTAGTGTTGCATTTTTAGACTTGTAGTTGTAGTATATCAATGTAAATTTAAAAATCTTAGTCAAAGCTCTATGGCAATGGAAGAAGGAATCCAATTCACTTACTATAAATATTAATATGGATTGGTCTTTTATTATTAACAAATCATAGTCGATTCAGGTAAACACAATGTAGATTATTCGTCTTAGCTTTAGTAGTGGTGGTTCGTTTATAGCAGTGAATATAACCCAGACAAGGCTTTGTCTGTGTTATATATGCGCTGAAAGAATAATGGATTACTAGTGTAATACCCTTGCCAAACACATTCAATATAAAAATATGTTTTTAAAAGTAATTTTCTATTATAACATAAATAAGGTAATGTTTTATTGTAGATTACATTATTTTTATATTTAAAATGAAGATATCAAGTACTCCCTCCGTCCCTAAATTTGAGTCACATTTGGTACTTTGCACAAATATTAAGACAAGTCTAATCAAGGTAAAAGTGTAAATAATGACACAAAAAACCATAAAATTCAACCAATAGAAAACTTATTACAATATAAAGACAACTTTACCCCTAAAAGGTATTGTTGGGTGTGAATAAAGTAAATTGAATAAGGGTATTATGGGAATAAATTAATGGATAGAAATAGAAATGTGACTCAAATTAGGGGACACCCGAAAAGGAAATGTGACTGAAATTTAGGGACGGAGGGAGTAGTTTATACTTTATACGTATAAGTTTTTATAGTAGAAAACTAGAAACATATTGAGATGATATTAAAAATTTATTTATTTATTGAAATCAATTGTTGGAATTGTATAAACTATGTATAATTTTCAAATACTAAAGTTCCAAATTGATATTAATAATCTGAACAAAATTTCAAGAATAATTATTCTGTAATTTCAATCATTAAAAGGACGATTTTAAATTTTTATTAGATAAAAATTGTAAATCTAACAACTCACTCCTAAACACTCTTAGAGCTTGAAAAGACTTGGCTTTTATATATAAGATTGACGTAGCGGAAGGTAGAAGAAGATAGATAAATCTAATAATCTGTTGATTACCTCTGTAATATTTAGATTATAAGCTTCTTAATCCTATTGATTCTTTGAATGCTAGGATAAAAGGGAGTTCACCGAGCTTCATTGATTTGTAATAAAATACCGAAGTGGGAAAAGAAGGAAACGATCCTTGTGTTTTCTTAATTCCAATCTATCCCAAAGCTTACAAAACTTGGCTTTATATATAGCCTAACAAAGTTGAAGTAGAAATTAATTAAAGATGCATGAACAAGTCTCTTGGACTACAAAACATAAATATTGATGAGTGTGAATGTGCTTGTTTCAATAGGAGATGAATCAGCCATAGTTCATGAACCAACACGTTGTATGCATTAAATGAATCCACATCAAAGATAGATAGCCATCTCATTATCGGGTTAAAATCCTGTGTTTAAAATAACTGTTTCAAAAAATAACTCGTTTCCCTTAGATCAGGGATACAAAGTTTTTACAGCACACCCATCCATTTTCTTTTTTCCAAGATATGTGGAACATTTGTTTGTCATATGATAAAGAATACGAATGAATTTTCAAAAATTAACTAAATTAAATCCTTTCATAAAAAAAGCTAAAATCAAACTCTAATGAATCTAAACTCAATTTAGAGAAATGGAAAGAAAAAAAGTTATAACTTCTAAAGCTAGAAGGCTACAGGATGTGTTTAGAGGAATTGGCTAATGAGGTGTAGAGTTTGAGCATTAGTTTGACAGAATTCCTCTACAAAGGTGTTTAAATCCCCAAAACCTAAAATTGTTAGGCTGAAATGAAGCCTAAGATTGCCGTGTTTAATGAATTCTGTTTCCCATATTTTGGTTAGAGCCCAGAAATTTGAATGATCCAAAAGCAAAAACATTTTCAAAATTCATATGTTAGATATGACGATGAGTACGAACATGCTGATACGAGGACTCGTAGAGGAATTCTCTTTTTTATTTCATAACAATAGCATATGACAATACATTTGTATTCAGTACAATGAAGATCAGTTTGCATCAGGCAGAAGAGGACGCTCATCACTGTACGGGGGACTGGCAACACCTATAGGGAGCGTGATCGATGTGAACTCGGCATCACTAACACCACTCATGTCAAACTCATCATATCCTGCGTACTGGATTGGGAAAGCTTCTTGTTGTTGGTACCAATTAGACACTTGAGAAGGAGATTTTATGATCATCTCTAGCGTCATTGCCACTTCTTTCATTGTCGGTCTCAGCTTACCGCTCCAACACACGCAACGCTTTGCCAACTCAGCAACCGCTATCAGCTCATCCTCCTTAGCCTCTCCCACAATTTTAGAATCCAAGATGTTTGACAACCTACTAGTATCTTGTGCCAAGAACAAGAATTCAGTCACCAAGTTCTTTTGCTCTGTAGTACTTTCATCCTTATAGATTGGCTTCTTGCTAGTCAAAAGCTCCAAGATGACGACACCAAAGCTATAAACATCACTCTTTTCCGTAAACTGGTATGATTGGAAATACTCGGGGTCTAGATATCCCATTGTTCCTTGGACAAGAGTCGTTAAGTGGGTTTGATCCATTGCAATGGTCTTGGAGGAACCAAAATCAGAGACCTTTGCTCTGTATTTCTCATCCAACAATATGTTGGAAGACTTGATATCTCTATGATAGATAGGGGCAGATGAAGATGAATGTAGATAAGCAATAGCACCAGCTGAATCTGCAGCAATTTTAAGCCGCATCTCCCAACTGAGAGCAAAATCTTCCTCTGGGTCATGAATATGCTCATAAAGGGTTCCATTTTGAATGAACTCATAAACCAGAAGAGGAATTTCTGTCTCTAGACAACATCCAAATAGCTTAACTACGTGTCTGTGGTTAATCCGAGACAAAATAACAACCTCATTTATGAACTGCTCCAATTGGCTCTCATCTAATAGTTTGGCCTTCTTAATTGCAACAATACTTCCATCTGTGAGCATACCTTTGTAGACAGTACCTTGACCACCTTGACCCAGAATCCGGTTTATGTTGAAGTGGTCTGTTGCTTTGTTCAATTCACTTACAGTGAATATCTTTGTTCTCTCTACAATGCCTTCGCTAGATGACAATTGTTGCTGCAACAACAACCCGCCATTTCTCTTGAAGAATTTAGCCCTCCTTTTCCTCTCCCTTCTCCTCTTGATGAACCGATAAAGCCCGTACAAGCACGCTAGCAAAAGTAGTAACCCGAAACTATTGCTGAGCCCTGCATAAAGGGAATCCAAATGACATTATTAAGCTATATTCCTGACAGATTGACAAAAAAAACCTCGCTCTCGGAAAAATTAAGTTTGAAAGTTAGGGGAAATAGTTCTCACCAAGGATGGCAGCAAGATGTATGAGTGGTCTATTTTCACAATAATATTTGTCGGGAATACCATGTCCTGAGCCTTCATAGTTGTAGTTGTAGCAGTATCCTCGACACTTCTCGCATTCTTTAGGACCTGTTTAAATAGGATGATCATTATTTAAGGAAATAATGCTTGAAATTGTTCATTCTGAAGATTATTTAAGGAAATAACTGCTACTGATGAATGATGATAGGAAAAAACGGAAATTAGTAGATGAGAGTAATGTTACCTTGACATCCATTAGGCACATAGGGATTCCCATTATAGTTAAAGTCACATTGGCAGGAGAAGAAGCCACCGTAATCGTTACAAGAAGCATGACGTTGGCTGTAGGGCACATCCGAGCTGTTGGGCCAACTCCATTCCAAAACTACTGAGGGGACAGAAGTGGACAGCTTTCCAACATAGTTACCTACAGAAGAAGCCTCTACTAAAGTGGCAACCAGGCAATTTTGAGCTTCATTTGATGACTGGGGGATAAAATCTACCTGATAAAACCGAATTAGATTCAAGCTATAATCTGAAGCCAAAGGAGATTGGCAGCAGTTAACCCCAAAGCAAGTGTTTCTGGGTATTTCACTGTTGTTGCTGCTCTGGCAAACTGTACCACACCCAGCTGTAACTATGTTGCCCTGTTTGACCAAAACTGCGCTGCCTGGACAACCCTCCATCATGAAAACGTTTTCTCCTGACGAGAAGCTATAGGGGGTTTCGCTCAAGTCAATACTCTTCACTTGTCGTTGGTTTTGTGTATCAGCAGTAATACACTTACTCAGGGGAGGCATGCGCACCTGCACACTACCCCGACCATTATATGTTATCTTTGTCACCACCTCAAGGTCCAATTTGGATAAGAAGAGCTTGCTTCTTCTTGAACCATGCTTGGAATGATTTGTTGGCCTGCACTCGGTCTTAAACCAGGGATTAAGGTAGCAGTTTGAAGCACCCATTCCAAATGGGTAAGGGACTATCATTTCTCCGCAAGTATCATTGCAACCAGGCATGGCATAAAGGGGTGACTTTGCCTTAGCCTCAGCCTCAGCCTCAGCCTCAGCGGCCACTGCTATCAGAGTTGCAGCTAGTAGTAAGCACATATGGAGTTGTATTACCAGGTTTGAGGCCATGACTTCCCACTTCTCTAATTTCGAGTTTGTATGGCACTACGTTCATCAAACTCCACCACTTCCCCACATGAAGGCCGAGAATTGGTCAACATAAAATACACACAATTTCATAAACGTATTCAAACTTCAAACTTAATACTATTCTAAATTCTTACTTCATTTTCTTGTGTTCAAATAAGGCTGCCTTGGTGGTGGGTCACAACCTTGCGTTGAAGCCTGAAGATAATCATGCATTCAGAAATTTTGAATACATCTTTGACTAATAAATAAGTCAACAGAAACAAGGGTCCACCAAGGTTGGAGTATACTATATTTAGATAAGATTTGGCACTGAAAGAGCTTATTGTACGTTATTAGCTCTTTTTCCTCGCAACTTCTGACGAGAATGAGTTTCCTGAAAAATTCCTGCTTGCCTTGTTCTGGTTAACAGCATATAGCCCTGAAATCCTATCCTTTTCTACTTACCTTTAAACTTGTTGTTGATAAGCTCTCAATAACTAATTAGTGCTAAACTGGAAGCTTACTCTTCTACCCAGAAAAAAAAGGAACCTTACTCGTCACAGTTGCTTATATACAACACAAAATGTGGTTGTGGCCGTTGCTGCTTCTGGGACTCGTACTAGCAGCTCTAGCTCTGAAAGTAGAGGCTGATGGGCCGATCGCGAGGGAGGGCTGTAAAGATACTTGCGGAGAAGTGAGCATCCCGTTTCCATTTGGGATAGGCGCAGGCTGCTTTCTGGATGAGTGGTTCGAGATCGAATGCAAGGAGTCTCCAAATGCTAGTAATAATGGATCCATCTCCACCAAACCCTTCTTACCCAAACTTAGCAATATTGAGGTCATAAATTACCAAGGCTTTGCATCTTCGTACCATACAATTGTTGTAGGGATACCTCCCCTAAATATGTGTGTTGCAGAAACAAAAACTAAACATCAGAAAACTGGTCTTAATTTGACTGGAAGCCCTTACACGTTTTCAATACCAGATAACGTTTTGATGGTGGAGGGTTGTTCAGGAAGTGCAGTCTTGCGTGATCACAACAACAACACCATTATGGCCGGGTGTGGGACCGTTTGCGCTACTACCAACAACACTCAACTACTACTCAAGGACGCTTGCTATGGTGTTGAGTGCTGTCAAACACCCTTGTCTTATATTGATGATCCTTTTTTACTTTATCACATAGATGCTTATGTCCAGGATTCTTCAATTGGTGCAACTAAAAGTTGCATAGTGGCCACTTTAATCTATTCCAACTCTGTGAATCAATATGTTGGAAAACTATCAAGCTCGGATCCATCCTCTCCCACCACCGTACCAGTAATGTTGAGTTGGATGTGGATAAGCCCACAACAAGCCGATAGCGATTCTCATGCTTTTTGTGTTCGTAATTCATTTGATCATAGCTTAGAATGTAACTGCCATCATAACAGCTTCGGAAATCCATACGTTTCCAATGGATGCCAAGGTAAATTTTCCAATCTTATAGGACCTTACACGTTCTGAAACCAATCAGCTTAACTATATTGTTGGAGGATACAAGTTCATGCCTAATGAATCCTTCTCTCTTTATCAGTTCCCAAAAAATGTAAGCACTGTAAAGGATATTGTGCAAAGCAATGGGATTATACAAGGAGCAGACCCGGCTCATATCATTGTTATGGGTTACCGCTCGACTTGGTAACCAACATTGGTGAGGACGAAAAGCTTTCCATTATCAAGTGCTTCTAAATTCCAATAATCTAGCACTAATTTCATTGTCGGTTTCGGAGTATAAACTAAAAGTTTCTTTTTATGCAGGTCTTGGCATCAGCATAGGTGTGGTACTTTTGGTGATTGTCTTTTACGGGTTATATCGTTTTGTCAAGATGAGAAAGGAGGTTAGACATAGGGCTCAATGCTTCAAACGCAATGGTGGTTTGCTGTTGCATCAACAATTGTCATCTAATGAAGGTATGGTAGATGGAACAAAGATATACAGCATAGCTGAATTGAACAAAGCAACAGACCACTTTAATGAAAACCGGATACTAGGTCAAGGTGGCCAAGGAACCGTCTATAAAGGTATGCTGGTTGATGGGAGAATTGTTGCAATTAAGAAGGCCAAGTTATTGGATGAAAGCCAGTTGGAACAATTCATAAACGAGGTGGTCATTTTGTCCCAAATAAATCACAGAAATGTAGTCAAGCTATTAGGATGTTGTCTAGAGACGGAAGTCCCTCTTCTTGTTTACGAGTTCGTACCCAATGGAACCCTTTTTCAACATATCCATGACCCGGATGAAGATTTTTCCCTTACTTGGGAGAAGCGTCTAAAGATTGTTCAAGACTCAGCAAGTGCTGTTGCATATCTACATTCATCATCATCTGTTCCTATCTATCATAGGGATATCAAATCTGCAAACATATTGCTTGATGAAAGGTATAGAGCAAAGGTTTCTGACTTTGGATCCTCCAAAACCATTGCCATTGATCAGACGCACTTAACCACTCTTGTGCAAGGAACAATGGGGTACCTTGATCCAGAATACTTCCAATCTTATCAATTTACAGACAAGAGTGATGTTTATAGTTTTGGGGTCGTCCTCTTGGAGCTTTTGACTAGCATGAAACCAATCTTCCGGGATGCAAGTACCATGGAGCAAAAGAACTTGGTGACAGAGTTTTTCTCTCTCATGGAAGATTCAGCATTGTCCAACATGTTGGACCCCGAGATCGTGAGAGAGGCAAAGGAGGATGAACTGATTGCCATTGTTGAGTTGGCGAAACGCTGCATAAATTGGAGCGGGAAATTAAGGCCGACAATGAAAGAAGTGGCAATAACGTTAGAGATGATCATCAAATCCCCAGCTCAACTGTCTACTTGGTTCCAACTACCTGAAGCCCTCAGAGTGCCGGCTGAGAATGCTATAAATGAAGCAAGTGATGGAGAATTCAAGTCAAACCCACTTCCTGCAAGAGCTATTACTCCTTTCTACATTGATGTGAAGCCTCATCTGCATGACACCGCCTAATCATGCCACAATCTAAATTCATCAGTGATGTTTAATTGGTATTGTAACAATCAAAGGAAACTTCTTCTGTTTTTCCTTAATAACAATATGGACTGTCACTAGTGAATGACTTACTGATGATCAAAGTTGTTACATATACTCCTCTGTATGTCAGAAAGTCTCAAACGTACATCAATTGTCTAAAACATCAGCTTTGTTCTCAAGGACCTGATGAAGAATCTGATTTCTTTCTGAATTACTAAAGTTTGGATTCATATCCCTGGTCTTTGTGATGATATTCATATACCTAGATTTGCTAATAGCATTGCTCATGCTTTAGCTAATATTAGATCACATACCAGCCCTGATACACTTTCCTCCTTATGTAGCAGCAGTTGGTTAATGAAATTTTAAGTGTGTCGTTGCAGTAGTAATAAAAAATACATTATAAATGGGAGGAAAGTTCGGGTGCAAATAACTCTTAACGTAGGAAAACGAACAGATCGTGTTCACAAATTACCCGTCAATGTTCATATTCTGGATGCTAGTGTTCATAACATAGGCCACAAATTTTTTTGAACGTTTTAAGTGAGGGACGCGGTGACATACTTGTAATTACTGCGAACTTTGATTTTTTTTATAAAATATTTTCTCAAAATGACATCAAAATAAATGATAAACATTAACTTGTTATCTATCAACGTAAAAATTTCATTTTTCCTATGTTAAGCTTTATTCTCATTGGAATTTTCGTCCCTAAATGGACTCTAGAAAAAAGAAAGGCTAACTAGAGCCCCATCCCGCCTCGTAAATTTGGGTATCTGCGTTATTTCTTGTTGTGATTTCATCTGCCGATTCTGCTGTACATTAGCAAGAAATTGATTGATGTTACTGCGTTAAATCACATTAGCATCCGCTTCAATTACACTTTTGAGTGTCAAGCATTCATCTTTCGGCCTAGAGATTTTGACGAAATTGAGGGGTTTTCTTCTTTCAAATCCATTCGGATTCGATTGAGTTACGTAAATTTGTCTTCGATTGAAATTTTCTGGTCGGTGTAACATTTGGGGGAGAAAAGGGAATTAGGGTTGAAACACCATGGCCTCCATATCATCAAGCTCGGTGTTTACTTCGCCACTATCCAATCGGTATGCTCTTCTCACTAAATCTTCAGTCGATGCTGCAAGAATTCTTCCACAGTTTCCTGTGCGAAGAAAAATCGTGTGCTCTTGTATAGCTCCTCCTAGCAATATGGGTGAAGGATTCGCTACCCTTAAGTTTAATGTAAGCCTTTTCTGAAATTGTTGCACATGTATTATCTGATAAATGGAATGAATCAGTATCTTCAGTAGTGCCATCAGTTAGATTGTGGATTGGAAATTGAAAGGTGCAGCTATTAATACATAGGCTCTGGCAACTTATGACATCTTGATTCTGATTAATCTCAGGGTTCATCTGAAACAAAGAGCTTGAACACAGACGAAGAGTCTGCGGGTGAATCTGATGTGCTTATAGAGTGTAGGGATATCTATAAATCATTTGGAGAGAAACACATATTAAGAGGTGTTAGCTTCAAGGTCAGATTGCTTAAGCTGTGAATAAATGTATACTGGAGTAAGAAGTTCTGTTAGTTATCATTGCTTACTCTTACAGATTAGACATGGAGAAGCTGTTGGAATCATTGGGCCTTCTGGCACTGGAAAATCTACTGTTCTGAAAATCATGGCTGGACTTCTTGCTCCAGACAAGGTTAACAATCTCATCTTATCACTTTCCAATTTAAGCCCTACAAAATTCTAGTCCCATTAGTTACTAGGGCTTACTTTAAAGCTGAATTAAGTTTTTGATGTGTAGGGGGAGGTTTATATTCGAGGGAAAAAAAGACAAGGATTGATTAGCGACGAAGAACTGTCAGGTCTTCGCATTGGCTTGGTAACTGGCTAACTGCGAACTACACTATCAATATTCAATACTGAAGTTTTCTTATTATGCAAAATTTAAATAATTTGGTAACTGGGTGCAATGCAGGTTTTCCAAAGTGCAGCTTTATTTGATTCTTTAACCGTACGCGAAAATGTTGGTTTCCTTCTGTAAGAGTATCTCTTAAGCATCACAGTTAATTTAATTTCTTATAACAGAATTTTTTGTAGTATTTGTTGCCAATATTTTACCTTTTCCTGTCCCAGATATGAAAATTCCAGCATGCCGGAGGACCAAATTGCAACACTTGTAACTGAAACCTTAGCTGCAGTAGGGCTGAAAGTAAGGGAAAATTTGAAATATTCTAGCATATGCTTTCTTACATCAATATTGACCGATTTTTAGTATCAGGGCGCTTCTGCGTATCTTAACAGGACTCATAATTTTTATAGGGGGTTGAAGATCGAATGCCATCTGAATTGTCTGGTGGAATGAAGAAACGGGTTGCACTAGCTCGTTCCATTCTCTTTGAAATGTCAAAAGATGAAGAGCCAGAGGTATGCTTCATGCCAGAGCCAGCCACTCATCCACCAACTTTTTGTGCAGACCATTTTATAAGACTAAACAAATATTATTGGATTCAGGTACTGTTGTATGATGAGCCAACCGCTGGGCTTGATCCTATTGCATCAACTGTAGTTGAAGATCTTATACGATCTGTTCATTTGAAAGGTGAAGATGCACTAGGGAAGCCAGGGAAAGTCGCCTCATTCGTTGTTGTGACTCATCAGCATAGTACCATCAGACGAGCAGTTGATAGGTAATTTCATCATCTCAAAAAACTGCTTCTCCACCATTTCGCATGAAGCCTAACCACAGACGAATATTGGTGTGTCAGGTTGATTTTCCTTTATGAGGGGAAGATTCTGTGGGAGGGCCTGACTCATGAATTCACAACATCTACTAACCCAATTGTTCAACAGGTAATCTTTTATTTTGGTTTAAGACAAAATAATCTCTAATTGTATACCAATTTGTTTCTTATGATGTTTTGTCCTTTCTTTTCGGTTACCAGTTTGCATCTGGAAACTTGGATGGGCCAATAAAATACTGATAAAGGTTGCTCATCTTTGTTTCCTCAAACAATCCCATGCTTTTCCTGGCTTCCTATGGTGAGAATGAAGGGAAAACTACATCTACACAGCATGGTGATCAAAATTGGAACTGATAATCAACTGATGCTGATAAGCAAATAAGAAGGGATATTTTTTTATGATATTTAGCTGGGATACGCAGTGCTTTCTTTGGGTATTGGATGTCCATTCTCTATAGAACTGTTATGATTTTGATATCCTTATTCGTTTTGATTATTTTTAGCCTCTTACAGTCTTGCTCATCTTGTCTCATCCCTTGATTATGAAAATGTGATTAGGTTTTTTTTGTGCTCAAGCTGTTTGGCGGTTTGTTAATGTATCAGATGCATTTTGCTGAAGTCAATCTGGCTTTTTGGCCTACAACATGCAAATTTTCCTCCGTAGGTCCACATTCTCATCCTTATCAGTTATTGGAAGTCAGTTGTCACACATTTATTTCAATAAAGATATTTTTTTTGTTAAATTGTGATGCCAAATCTTTCTGTATTTTTATAGCTTGTGATTGATGTATGACAGGACAAAAAAAAACTATTCTTATGAAATTTTATGAATGCAAGTTAACCTTGTGTCTATGATTGCTTGCTTGCTTGAGAAAGAAATGGTGGAAAAATAATGCTCTGAGCTAGAAAATGATAGTAATTTGATCAGATTTGTGATTATCTGTGTTAATCTTCATTTTAAAGTCATTATCAATAATTTTTACCAAAAAATAATTATCCATAATGGAGTGATTAGTCGTCAGTCTCCGCATAATTGATTACAATTATATTATCATGTGCTGATCTATCTTTCCCCAATAAATGATTTTGTTGACATGCAAATTAGCATATATAATATAATCCAACCTTCTTAACAGTGATTATGGATAGGATGGTAAATTTGAGAGCTGTAATTTGCACTTAGAAGGCAGGTTAGTCAATTCGACACATTTGTATATTAACCAGATGCAATCATCGTCTCCGCCTGAATCTAGATTTCTCCCCATTGTTGCAGCAAACCTACATCTCTGTGTTAATGGAACTTCATCATCGTCTTCCATGGCACCTCGTTTCTCCAGTTGTCCAAGGGTTTTCACTCTGAACTTCCTCTCGGTACCGATTACCGAATTTCACCTTCTACTCATCTTTCTTCACTCCCTCTTATAGCTCTCAATCTCCTCTTTAGCTCAATCCCGACCAAATTTTCCGCTGATTCTTTCACTCAATTGTTCCCTCAAATTGTCCAATTTTTTGGATGGCGTCAGTTTTCGTGTATCACGTGGTTGGGGATCTTACGGTGGCGAAGCCGGAATTGGTGGAGTTTTTGGAGACGGAGACGGTAGAAGCGGCGATTAAGGCGATCGGCGAGTCTACGGAGAGCGGAATTCCTGTTTGGAAGCTGAGAAAAGGCAATGCTGTGGAAAATAGCGAGATGAGGCAGCATAGATTTGTCGGAATTCTGAATCCAATGGACATCGTGGCGTTTTTGGCGAGCGATCAGTCTATGGAGGATCAGGAGAAGGCGTTGATGACTCCAGTTTCGGAGATTGTTGTTCCTGATAAATCTCTTCTCAAGGAGGTTGATCCTGCTACAAGGTTTGATGCTTAATCTTCCTTCCGTGACTCTTTCTTAGGTCCAGAAGTTGGAATTTATATTGCTAGGGTTTGGATGATGTGTGATGAAGAAGCTCAATCTACTTTGTTGGATTTTAGGATTTTGGCTTTTTTGTGCTCAATTTGACTTGTTTTGCTCGGCTATTTTTGGTGCTGAGCTTTGTTTGTCTTCTCTATGACTAGTTAGGTTTAATTCAGCTTCAGCTCGAAGCTTCATTCATCACTTGTAATTAAATATGAAAAGAGTTGCATCTGGAAATGGTTTAGAATTACTTAAGAAAATTTGATCCTCCAATGTTTTCCTGCTCAGATGGGATTGCAGTGACTTAGTTAATTGGATTTTGATTGAAAAGCTTACTGTGTTGAACCTTTGTTTACATGCTTAATCCTAAATTTGTTTCAACTAAACCATTGTTAAAGATTGGTGGATGCCTTAGAGATGATGAAGCAAGGCGTAAAGCGTCTCCTAGTACCGAAAAGCGTCCCATGGAGAGGATTCAGCAAGAAATTCTCAATCCTGTACAATGGCAGATGGCTAAAAAACACAGACTCAAGCAGCAACTCCCTTGTGCCCCAAACCCGACCATCAAGCTCCACGACAACTCGCATCAACAAATTCTGCTGTCTTTCAAGAGAAGACGTGGTTCGGTTCCTCATCAACTGCCTGGGAGCACTCGCCCCAATCCCGCTCTCGTCCATCTCCTCCCTTGGTGCCGTCAACCCAAACTACTGCTCAATCTCATCTTCTTCCCCTGCAATTGAAGCCATCAAGAAACAGCCTCATGACCCGAGCGCCATAGCAATAGTGGAGGTGACACCAGAAGGGCAAGACAAGATCATAGGCGAGATCTCGGCTTGTAAGCTATGGAGTTGTGACTACTTAGCCACGTCATACGCCCTAGCCCACCTCTCAGCCGGACAGTTTGTGATGGGGGTTGAAGACAACATGACAATGAGATCAAACGATGACATTGCCAAAGACGGGAATGGGACCAGTTTTGTGAAGCTGAGGAGGTTTAATAGTCGGAGTCTCGGGTTTTACAGTAATAGCATTATTAGCCCGACAGCTGGCGCGGCGAGGAGTATGTACAGGGGAAGGAGTGTGCCGTTGACGTGTAAGCCCACGAGCTCGCTTGCAGCTGTTATGGCTCAGATGCTTTCTCATAGAGCGACTCATGTTTGGGTTACTGAAGGTGAAAACGACGACGTTTTAGTTGGTGTTGTTGGTTATGCGGATATCTTGCGTGCTGTTACTCTGGCGCCACCTGCTGTCGTACCTTGAAATTTCTTATACTCTTGGCTCATAAATTTTGTTATGGAGATCAGATGGGAATTGTTTTCTTATGTGTTTGCTTTTGCTGCATTGAGAATTGGAGATTTTGTTCATGAATTTGAATTTTTTGGTGCTGTGTGATAAGAAAATTCTATTCTTGTTCGACTACTCTTCACCAATCAGGAAAACTTGGTACATAATTTAGAGCATGTCTTGTCAATTTTGAGTACATCACTCATGGAGTCATGGGTCTTTTAGTGTTTTCTGAATATATTTCTACTTGGATAACTTAATAATTGAAAATCATGTCAATATCTAATGCTCACCAGCTTATAAAACCGAAATGCAATTTTGTAAGGTTTTTTTAATTCAATATGAAACTTGGACAATCCTAATGAATTTAGGTATGAATAATCCTTACATTAAAAACACGAAAACAAAATTGCCCTTAACTATATGTCTAAAAAGTTCTAAAAGTTGTGCATATTACCTTTAAACAATCAAATCCACCAAAAATACAATAGTTTGAGCACATTTGGACCAGAAAGATTAAGGACATTCTTTCTAAGCTACCTGGAATCTGAAATTTACACTTGCAAGACAATCTTCTCACTCAAGTGAGCTGCTTCCTCATCAGTCATCAGTCACATAGATTTAGACAACAACCTGCAAATCATGAGGGAAGATGCCTTAATTATCAGGACATTTTCTTATATTACGCTACCAAAGAACGATCGAGATTCGAACACCTAATCTTAAGTAGATAGCCAAGAAAATGTACCTTAAGTGCATGAAAATGTTACATCATTATAGATTTGATGCCTGCCCACATCAAAATAATTTCCAAAGAAAAAGAATTCATCTGAGGAAGGAGAGAATAACTGAGATCAACTAATAAGCAACTTTTCATGGTTAAAAAGACACCAACACCATAATTTTAGGTGACATATTTGTCTTCTTCAGAACCACTAATGTGAGTATCTATACCATATAAACCACATAACTTCATATTCCTTTCTGTTGATACTGCTGATTATTGTGTATGGCACATCATACAAATGGACAGAAGAGGCCGCACAATAGCAGGAATGTACTTCGTTTTCTAGTGATAATGGAACTTAGTCAACACATTATGTACTTGTCATCTTCTTCTCTTAATCATCCAATTGGTTTTAACTTTTAAGATGAAATCTCACTGGCCTTATGTATTGATTTGTAATAGTGTAATCATCAAGCTTCTATATTCTTATAGCAAGTGAAGAGTAGAAAGCTTACCAGCAGAAGCAACAACTTACACCGCACATTCGAAATGGCAGGAGGATATATTTAACGGCGAAAAACCCCGCACCCACTTTTTTATAACTGGCACCCGCCTTGGGCGCAACCCGGATGCGTCCAAAATGTTTTTAAAAAAACCCGGTTCAGTTTTGGGCGCATCCAGGATGCGTCCAACTTAAACCGGATTTTTTAAACTTTTGACGGCAAAAAAAAAAAATTGGACGCACCCGAAATGCGCCCAAGACGGGTGTCAGTTATAAAAAAATGGGTGCGGGGTTAAACGGCCTATATTTAATTGAGAATCTTGATTCTGATGTTACAAGGAAATGATGCTGAAGGAATAACTCTGTCAAATCTAATGTGCATTAAGGTGAAAAGAGTGACACAAAAATGCCAACTATATCTTTTTGTTGCATCTAGAGAGAGGTAAAGACAAATGTAAGTATAAGACAATGTGCGGTGAATACGCGCTATCTTCTTCTGCTTTCCTCATGATATATTCTATATATATGTCTGGTTAGAAACACTGCAGTACACGCATGTTCTATCAATCCTAGCCTATAACACTAAGGACAAAGAACAAATTTTAGACCAAAAGTTCCTCAATGCAGGAATATATCAGCAGCTTATCTGAACCAAATTCTGGCATAAAGTTTCTTTTCTAATTAGAGATAAGGATTGCTAATTTTGAGATGTAGAAGTTTTTCATAACATAATATACATGCAGGATTTTTGTTTCTGGTTCTCCATTAAATGCAACTTTTTTTGCAAAGTGAACAATACTTATTCAAAATCGAATGCAAAGAGCATCATCTCTCAGTAAAATCTATATTAATAAAACTACAAGTTGTCCTCTTACACAAATCCATACAGAATTAGCAAGCTAGTGGATGCTGAGATTACTTATATGACAACAAAAGTTTAAGGAAAACTTTCATATATCATTAGTATATAAATCTCCTCATCAGTGACAAACAAGGAATATAAAAAGATAGGCATTTCATGTTTAGGATGCAGAAGATTGATGGAATAGTCATTGACATGATCATGTTAGCATTCAGCATCAAATCAAAAGCACCTGCTTGGTCTAAAGTTAGAACATAGAACTTATTCTGTATATCATCTCATCTGTGTCCAAATATGTTAATGACGTAAAATGGTTTGGATCTGTAGTAATGATAAGTACTAAGAATACTACAAACCAAATAGTTACTCAATACTTATGAACTCTAATTGCAATAAGTGGAATAGAATAAATTCACCAAATTCTTTACTCACTCTCGGATAATTGAGAGCATATAGAATCGCGCACATAGCCACTAATGACGCATCGACATATGCCCTGTTCATGCATATAAATGAATTCAGTTTCTTCTACAGAGCATATCACCATAGTTTTCTACTGTTTATAGAGTGAAATCAATTAGTTTTCCACACACAAAAATGATAGGGTGGGAAGATATATACAAAGTCACTGCAGCAATGGTGCCACTCTATGTGGCCTTGTTTCTAGGATATGGCTCAGTTAAATGGTGGCACTTGTTCAAATCTGATCAATGTGACGCGGTTAACCGTCTAGTTTGCTATTTCACTCTCCCGCTCTTCACCTTTGAGTTCACTGCACACACAAATCCTTACAAATGGAATTATTGGTTCATAGCTGCTGATGCTATATCTAAAGTTATTATAGTTGGAGTGATTACCTTGTGGGCTAAGTTTAGTAGCAAAGGAAGTTATTGTTGGTCAATCACAAGCTATTCTTTGTCTACTTTGACTAACTCTCTTGTTGTTGGTGTCCCTTTAGTTAAGGCCATGTATGGGAATGAGGGTGTGGATCTTGTTGTTCAATCTTCCATCATTCAAGCCATTGTTTGGCTTACTGTTTTGCTTTTCGTCTTAGAGTTTCGTCGATCGGGATTAGATTTCTCAGCTAAAGTTGATATAATTCATGAAGAAGGCAAAGATTTGGAAGGGAGTACAGAAGTTAAAAATGAAAGGCCATTCTTTTGGTCTTTAATGAGGGTTGTGATGCTTAAACTTGCTCAAAATCCTAATTCATATGCTTGCATTATAGGGATTGTTTGGGCAACTGTAGCTAACAGGTACAAGTTAATGCATTTAGCAAATTCCTTACACAAATTATCATGTTGATAATATACTATATAGTACTAACAATTTTTTTTGTATTGTTTTGATCAAATCATGGACAGATGGAACATGCAATTGCCAATCATGGTTGATAGATCTGTTATGCTCATGTCAAATGCTGGAACAGGAACAGCTATGTTTAGTATGGGTAAGACGATTTTTTTAACGATCTTTCTAACACATAGATCACAAAATGAAAACAGAACACTAATCTCTGCACATATGATCTCATACAAAACAGGATAGCAGAGATTTAGGGTTTGTTTGGCGCGTTGTACTGAAATTTTGATGTGTTCATGCAGGAATGTTCATGGCTCTACAAGAAAAGTTGATAGCATGTGGACCTAGCTTGACTGTATTTGGGATGGTGTTGAAGTTTATGGCTGGTCCATCAGCAATGGCTATTGGTGCTATTGCTGTGGGATTACGTGGCGATGTCCTACGTGTCGCTATTATCCAGGTGATTATGATTAGAAAGTAGATTAATTTTATAACACAAAATTGTTAATTTGACAAGAATATGAAAACTATTAATAATTTTCATGTTTTCTTGCTGTAGGCAGCATTGCCCCAATCAATCACCTCTTTCATCTACGCCAAAGAATATGGAGTCCATGCAGATGTGCTTAGTACTGCGTAAGTAGATTATTCTGCTAATTTAATTTGGGCTCTTTTCTAGTTAATAAACAATTCTAACGAGCTTATTATGTTGTTTAATTTTCAGGGTGATATTTGGAATGATGGTTTCACTTCCGATTTTGATTGCTTATTATGCAGTACTGGAGTTTGTACACTAGTATATGTATATGGTCCTAAGTTTTTGTAACGCCGAAGCATTCCCCATTTGAGCTCAAGGAATGTTGGCAAGAACAGCAACTTAGATGAGTTTCTTCATGTTTTTTTTGTGGGTTAATAACGTTATTAATTACTTCACATGTTTAAAGAAATAACAATTGTGATTTTTGTAAGTGTATGACTATGATTTGTTGTCAATTACACTAAAAAAAGTCCGAATCTTCCATGTAAAGGCATAACATTGTATTATGTTTATGGGAATTAGCAAATATTGTACAAAATATTTATAATTTATAGGTTAATATCCATTCGTAGCCTATCCCCATCTATATATAATAATTAAAAAATTAATCATATACTCAAAAACTATGTATACTAGTCCACCAAAATAATATACGGAGTACTAATCTATCAAATCAATCTAATGAAAATATTGTCAATCTGATAAGAACTATCAACAATATAGAACAATAACATAAAAACATACATAATATTTCACAATTCTATCTCCACAAGATAAATTTTACCGAAACCCCCCAAAAAAAATCTCTACAAGATAATTATTAGTTAGCATTAAAAAACAATCAATAGTTAAAGATAAATTATAAATTTATATTCGTGCGTCTCCTCTCTTTTTTTCTTGTTTTTTGAGTAACTTTATATCCAGATTCTTCTCCTGTTATTTATGTTCCTCAATCTGTTCGGTTGTGTTCGAATATTCTCCTCTGGTTTTCTTCTCTGCCTTCCAAATTGACTTTTCATTCGATCAAGTAAAAATTGTTAACTTTTCCGGAATCCTCAGTCTTTCTGGCATGGCTCACAAAAACGTAATTTCTCCCTTTTCTAAATTCTTGCTTGATTTAATTACAGTTAACATTCCGTAGCTTTTTCACTGCTATAAGTCTTGAAAAGGGTGAATGAAGTTTCTTGCTTTACAGGGTTTCCTGTAGAAGAAGCTAAGGATTACTTGATGAATATTCCTAGAGATTACTAACTCTATCTTGCATTATAGTTTGTTCTAAAAACTGGGTCAGGGGTTTTGCAGGATGCTTAAGTTTCTTACTGATTAACTGTTATTTGATATCTCAAACCCTAAACTCATCCTTATATTCATGTTAATCTTGTGATGGATTCGCAGTTATCAACCGACTCGAAAGGTCGTAAAACAAGTCTATGGATCATCATAATCCAAGCAGCTGCTTTGCTTTTCTTAGTATACATTATAGCAACATGGAGATTGGTATAACTCAATACTAGATTTGTAAATTTTTTTAGATCATATGGTTGGTTAAATGGATCCTTCTGTGCAGAAAACGTCGAGTTTGATAGTAGCTGAAACCTTGATTGAATCAGTGAGTGAAGAATTACCCGACAAATGCAATGTAGGTCTATTCACAATCTTCTATTTGTGTTCTGTTCTGTTGTTGTTGTTGTTGTTGTGCTGATGCTTTTTCACTCTTCTAGGATCCATATAAGGTGCGCGGAACTGAGTCGTTGCCTAAGGGTATTGTTGAGAAGGTATCTAACCTTGAAATGAGACCCTTATGGGGTAAACCTAAGGTAAAAAAAAAGTTATGTTACATCTAAAATTTTGGCTTAGTCGCATGCTTGATGAAGGATGCTTAACGTTTGCTTGAATTTCGACAAAAAGGAGCGTCCAGCGTCAATGAATTTGCTGGCACTTTCAGCAGGAATTAAGCAGAAACGCCTTGTGAATGAAATGGTTAATAAGGTGATTATCATCTAACCATACCCAATTCAGTGTGAGTTGCATTCATGTACATTTCCTCTTAATTTGTTTCCGATGTTGCAGTTTTTAGGCAGCGAATTCGCGGTCATGCTATTCCACTATGATGGAAATGTCGATGACTGGAAGGCGTTTGGATGGAACGACAAGGTTATTCATGTATCTGCAGTCAATCAAACAAAATGGTAGAAGCCATTTTATGCATACATACACTTTTACAGACTAGACTAGATCAACCTTGATGTTCACTCATTTGTTGGTGATATTACGCAGGTGGTTTGCAAAGCGTTTTCTACATCCAGATATAATCGATGATTACGAATACATTTTTCTCTGGGATGAAGATCTTGGAGTTGAGAATTTTGATCCCAAACGGTACAACACTAAATGATCATCTAAATGAATACTGACATCTTTTAGCCCGGGCATCTTAACTGATATGCTTTATATTTTGTTCTTGAAGGTACTTGTCTATAGTTAAAGATGAAGAGCTTCATATATCACAGCCAGGGCTCGACCCCAAAAGGTCCGAGGTACATCACCAGATCACTGCCAGAATGAGGGGAAACTTTCACAGGTTAAAACCGCATTTACTTGTCCTAAACATCATTAATGAACAACTGACATTATTCTGCAAATAAAGAGCTCTACTGAGTCTGCTGCATAACAATGGCATTTTTGTTACACAGGAGGATCTACAAGAAGGGGACATGCAACTATAGTAGCACTGCACCACCTTGCACTGGGTATGATCTCTAGACTACTATCAATTTAAGCATCAAAAGGAAACCACAAACACACAAAAATGTAAACAAAAAATTTGTCTGTGTTTTCAGGTGGATAGAAGTGATGGCTCCTGTATTCTCCAAATCTGCTTGGCGTTGCGTATGGCACATGATCCAGGTCTGTTGAGGCTCGTTCAAAGTTTTGCTCGTTTTAGCTTGTGGGTTTTTCTTTTCGGATTTAGGGTTTATATAGGTTTGGTATCTTTTGCAGAATGATTTGATTCATGCTTGGGGTCTAGACCTACATCTAGGGTATTGTGCTCAGGTAATCTACTCTTCTCTAGCTTCTAAATCCCCATGTTTCTTGGTTTCGGTTTGTTACTGATATTCAAACCCGAGTGCACTCCTTTCAGGGTGATCGTACAAGAAATGTTGGCGTAGTTGATGCAGAGTATGTTGTTCATTACGGTTTGCCAACACTTGGAGAACCCAGGGCAAAGAAGGTAATGATTTTAAACCTTAACTTAATATGATGCCTTAACTTTTCAATTTTTTTAATCATTTTAACATCTTGAAAATACTGCAGGCACCTCCTAAAGCCAAAGTAGTTGACAAGAGAGTAGAGGTAAGAAGACAGTCATTCAACGAATACAAGATCTTGAGAAGCCGATGGCAAGAGGCTGTCAACAAGGATGAATGCTGGAAAGATCCATATACGGAGCCTATAAAGTCACTAATCTAGACAAATCATATCAAAGAAAGTGCACATAACACCTAAACTTCTAATACTTGGAAGCAGAAAGATATGAAATCTGCAGTTTTTGCTAGGTTGATCTGTACAGTTTTTAGATTTGGAACATTAACATACAGATGAGCAGAGATTTAGGCATAGAAGCAAAATTTAGGCATTCTTTCGTGGCGGAGCTGTATGATAGCATCATCACTCGCCCTTATCTTGAACAAGAACTGGAATTCTGCATTTACCATTTTTTTTAAGGTTTGGTAGGAATAAAAGGCTAGGAGGCTTTAGCAGCATAAGAATGCTATTCGGCAGGCTTAACATTGCTCTTCTACACTTTCTTGCATTATGTGATCATGATTCGATTCTGGGTGTATGTGGCGTTTTCTCAGCCATCTACTTAATACTTTAGAAGTGACAATAGATTTCATATGTGATGCCAAGAATAAGAATAGATTCAATCTCCATTAAGAAAACTGAGAACAAATTCTTCTGATTCAACCTCAACTGATCCAAATTATAGGTTCTCTACTATTGCTGCAAATTTATAACCAAATATGAAAATGTTCATCAAGCACTCACTCCTTGCAACTATCCTTAAACATTAGACCTACAAACAAATTTACAAAAATAACAGCCATGGAATTTTCAATTCTAGGGCAGCATAGCACTCAAATAAACATTCATAATGAGAACAATTCCCAAAAAAATTGATAAGTTCGGACGAGAATTCTAACCCAATTCACAGTGGAGAGAATGAGACATCATCAGTGGCAGGCGAAGCAATTGCAGGTTCTGGGTACGAAAGAGCAAAACCCAAAAGGCCTATTTGGGATATTGCAGTTGATAGCATAACAACAAGGAGAGGGCAAACAATAACCTTTGGCTCCACCACAGCAAGTGCAAGGTGCACAAATCTGGAAGCTTCCAAGTTTCCTCCTAGTTTCATTCATCATCATCATCATATCTATTTTCTTCTGATCAATCAAAGGCACCATTTCAACCCCATCTATGGAAGTAGCATTTCCTGAACAACCCTTTGTCTTTTTATCCATAAAAAAGAACAAATCAGTGGAATTTAGAAAACGAAACCATGAAATTGAGTATGAAAAAGGACTTACTTGAGATGGGTGTAGCTCAACTGGGTTGCAGTTGAAGGTGGAGGCAGAGAAGAGAAGCAGAAGTAAGGGGAAGAGGAGGGGCTTAAAATTGGGCATGTTGTTCAGATCTGAAATGGGTTATTCAGATGCGAGTGAGGTGAGGTGAGGTGAGTTTGTGTGTGGTGAGGTTGAGTGTTCACATGGTATTTCTAGAGCTATGGTGGGGAAGTGGGAAAAAGAGAACGGAGAGGAAGGAATTAATGTGTGTTGACTGTCGAGTGCTGAGGAGGTTTTGTTGGGGACAAAAATGGAGGCTTTGTTGTGGACTTTCATTTGAGTTTTTACAGACCTTTCACCACAAAAATTTACTGACTTTGATGGGCTGGACAGGACTACCCGGTAGATATTCATAACCCGTAATTTTATTTTTTTTAACAAGAAAACAAAAGGCTTTATTGCAAAACACAATACGAGTCTAAATCATGTTCGCGGATGATCTTGAGAAACTCTTTTAAACAGGGTCTTCCAGAAACAGACGCTGAAAAGAAATTGCGCAGAGCCATAAGCCCTTCTTCAGAACATTGGGAATTCCAATAGGTGATGTCTTCCCTAAGCTCTTCAATGTTAAAATTCTTTGAGGCCAAGAAATTTGCAGCTCTATTGCCCTTTCTGCTAATATGATGGAAAAAAAATTCATCAAAAGAAGATGAAAGAGATTTGATGTCCATCAGAAGAGTCCTGATCTCCCAAGGGGGCGAGTTGGTGGACTTAAAACATTTGATGACGGTTGCATTATCACTTTCAACAATAATGCGTTTAATATGAAGACGAATGACAGCTCGAATCCCTTCCAGAACCGTCGTTGCCTCTGACACTAAGACCGACGAGCAGGAGATACCTGCTCGTTCCACATAAGAAATGTGACCTGCAGAATTACGAATAGTAAAACCTAAAAAACAATTATTATTGGCTCTTTTAGAGCCATCACATTTAAGTTTAAAGAGACCTTCCGGAGGTTTCGTCCAACATGTCTTTTTATATTTTTTTCTTTTTATTTTTAGGTTGAGTTTGATTATCAGTAGGGTTGAGAACAGTTTTCCATTCCAGGTAGCGAAACAAGGCCGAATTTCCAATTTCAGGAGTGGTGGGATTATTCTGTGGAGAACCACCTCTAAATATTTGGTTATTACGAGCATTCCATAGCGTCCACCAAATAAAGAATCCCAGTTCCGCATTAATGTTATTATGACAATTTTTTTGAAAGGACGTCTTAAAGTCAGAGGAAAAATTAAGAGTCAGATTATAAGGACCTAAAGAGTTAACATGATTAAAGACATTAATAGTAGTAGGACAACAAAAGAAAAAATGATTTTTATCTTCATCAGTAGAATGGAAAAGACTACAGACAGGATAGACTTTATGAAAATAACGATTTAAACGTTCAGTAGTAGGGGGACAATCAGAGAAAGCTTTCCAGAGAAAATTTTGAATTTTTGGCGGGATTTTTTACTTCCAGAAAACTGAGGGGTCAAGCTCAGGTTGTGGAATCGGTCTAATAATTCGATAGGCTGTTTTGACAGAGAAGTTGCCATCTTTGGATGGATTCCAAATGATAGTATCAGGCAAAGGAGTTACCGGGATACGGATAGTTACAATCTTATCTAAAATATGGCGAGGAAGAACAACAGAGAGTTTATGGTAATCCCATAAGGAGTCATGGGTGAAGTATTCACAAACCTTCTGATCAGAAGACATGTGTTGTCGAAAGTTAGAAATGTCACAATCCGGAATCCAATTGCCAGTCCAAAAATTGATGCTCTGGCCATCTCCAAGTTGCCAGGAGATTCCTTTTTTGAATTCATCTAGGAGAAGAAGGAGGCGACTAAATTGCCAAGATTGGGATGGCTTGCGGGTTAAAGAGAGAATATTAGAGTTACTAAAATACTTGTCTTTGATAATAGAAACCCAAACATTGTCAGGCTTAACCAGGATCTTCCAGATGAGCTTCATCTGGAGGGCACGATTATTGTCCCAAGCTTTACGAATCCCAAGTCCACCAAGGGATCTAGGCTTACATATATTATCCCAGTGAAGAAGTGAGTGAGACGATTGGTTTTTTTTTTATTCCAAAAGAAATGTTTATTAATATCATCAATCTCGTCACAAACCCCTTTAGGAAGGAGAAAGCTTTGCATTAAATAATTAACTTGAGAGACGAGATTGGTTTGGATTAGAAGGGCTCTGGATGCTTGGGATAAGGAGCCAGCTTTCCATTTTGATCGTTGTTTTTGAGGGAATTAATAGCATCTTGAAATACATCATTGCACACCCGTCCTTGCAGAATAGGAATCCCCATGTATTTTTCCATTTTTGAGCTTAATGGAATATTCATAAATGCTGCAAGTGATCTAGCAAAGGAGGAAGAAACATTGTTAGAGACCTGGATCGAACTTTTATGATAATTAATAGTTAATCCGCTTTGTTTTGAAAAAGTTTTAAGGAAGTTATGAATAAACGTAATATTTTCCATAGAGGAGTTGGCCAAGATTATAGTATCATCCGCAAAAGTAAGAAATGGAATAGCCGTACTATTTCTTGTGAATTTAATGCCAATGTGAGGATTATCATTTCTAGCTTCCAAACATAGCTTTCTAGCAAGGAATTCCATAGAAATAACGAAAAGGGTAGGAGCCATAGGATCTCCTTAACGAAGCCACATCGAGGTTTGAATTCCGGTCCAGGTTGGTTGCTAACTAGAACAAAATAAGAAGCATATTCTAAGCAAGCTTTAATAAGATTAATCCATTAAGGGCAAAATCCAAAACGAGCCAAAACTTTACAAAGGAAATCCCAATCAAGTTTATCGTATGCCTTTTCCATGTCTAATTTAAGAGCCATCCAGCCAATGGATCCCTTTTTATTCTTCTGAAAGGAATGGAATATTTCATGAGCAGCTAGGATATTGTCTTGAATTAATCGACCTTCAACAAAAGCTCCTTGATACGGGGAGATGATTTTTTTCAAGAAGAGGTTTCATTCGGTTGGCCAAAATTTTGGTAATAATTTTATAGGAGGAGTTACAAAGGCTAATAGGTCTGAATTGGTTGATGTTTGTTGGATCATCGGTTTTCGGGATAAGGGATATAAAGGAGTGGTTTATAGATGAAAGCATTTGTTCGGAATGGAAAAATGCTTTAACGACATTTAAGAGTGAGTTTTTAATTATATCCCAATGTCGTTGATAGAATTCAATACAGAAGCCATCAGGACCTGGAGTCTTGTCGTGAGGTTGGTCAAAAATTGCAGAGCGTAATTCAGATTCCGAAGGGGTGCCACAAGACCATCATTATCGAGATTAGTAATAAGAGAAGGAATAATATCCAAATCTGTATCTAGAATTCCAGTAGCTCCATTTTCCTGGAAACAGGAGGCTAGTTCTTTAGTAATTGTCGTAGTAATACTCTCTTGATCATAGAGGAAAATATTGCCTTTGGTGCAGAAACGAGTCATAGTCTGTTTAAAAGTTTTCTGTTTAGCCATAGCGTGGAAGTACTTGGTGTTGCGGTCACTATCTGTAATATGTTTAGCTTTGCCCTTCTACGCCAGAAGTCAGTTTCAAATTGGAGAAGTGAGTTGAATTTTTTAGAATGATTATTAATAAGCGCAAGGGTTGTAGGGTTAGAGGGATTATTAAGAAAATCCTCATGAAGGGTTTCTAATTTTTTCTATGAGCTCCTAAGTTGAGTAAAGTGTAAACCGGAATTTGTACGGGCCCAATTTTTAGAATAATTTTTCAGGAGCCTGAGTTTTGCATTAAAACGATACATGTAGGATCCATTCATATTATATTTCCAAATTTTAGAGACCAAACGAGAATACGAGTGGATGTTAGACCAATTAGGTTCGTAACGAAACGGGATTATGGTTGGAGCGTTTATAGCTCCAAGGGAAAAAGTGATAAGGGCGTGGTCGGATGTAGAAAAGGGATTATGGTGGACAGTAAGAGCCGGAAAGTAAGAAGAAAGAGAGCAGTGGACCAAAACTCGATCAAGTCTTTTAAAATATTATTGTGCATATTTTGAGATTTCCGCCAAGTGAAAGGAAAACCACTAATTTTAGTGTCAAGAAGATCAAAATTTGTTGTTAATTGTTGAAGTCTAATGAAGCGATTGGTGGATGGGGGTAATCCACCAATTTTATCAGACGGGTGAAACAGCTCGTTGAAATCTCCTATAATGATTAGGGGGAGATTAATGTCAGAGATAGTATCTTGTAGAAGCTGCCAAAAGACGTTTTTGTGAGCTTCTCTAGAGGGTGCATCTATAATCATAGAAATGTTAGAATACTTATAATTCATAACAATCATATTGGAGTATACTTTGTGAGGAGTGAAATCTTTGGTAGCAAAAGAGTTTTTCGAAAGAATCCACATGTCACCTTTAAGGCCATTGGACGGGACAAAAATGATATTATCAAAACCCATTCGTTTTATTTTTGCAGGAGTGGGTTGATAGTTAACTTTGGTTTCACTAAGGCAAAGGATATCCAGATTATTCTTTTTCTTGATATAGGCAATTTCAGCAGTAAGACTATTACGACGCGAACCCCTATTATTCCAGTATACTATATTCATAAAAAACTAGTGAATAATTTCAACCATTTTAGCATGATCTCAATCCAAATAAGGCAATAATTTTTATAAAGTATCAAACGAATCGTAAAGTTTTTTGCTATCTAATTAGAGTTTGTTATGGAGCCATCGATTTTATAGATAAAAACGAAGTCAAGGGGTAATTATAACAGTTTATATTGCCAGAACCGTAAGGAGCAGGGAGCTCCTTAGATATGCTGTCACACAGAGACGAACGAATAGTAATGAACTCAACCAAACTCAACCAAATTCACATAATTATAACAATTTATTCTGGTCAGTTGAGGGTAAGGAGTTGGAGGTGTCCATGGTTTGAAAGTTGGAAGGAGGAATGGGTGAGCGTAGGAAGAATGATCTTCCATGGGGACTAAATGGTTTCTTAAGTAACAAAAGGCTTCAACAATAAGGTCTTGAGATTGTGAGAAGATGGTGTGGTTTTTTAGGCAATAAATGTCTATATTTATAGGGGAAAGTAGTGGGGGATTCGAAGAGACTAATACATGAAGGGAGAGAGAATATAGGCTGCCAGTTAAGGAGAAAATAGCAATAGTTGTCAGTCTTGTGCATGGATAACAAAGCATAAATGCAATACAAATCACAGATAATGAATAGGCACACGCATGCCAGTTCAACATTAAGAAGGAATTAGTTCCCAAAAAATAAATACAGTAAGACATTGAAAATGTCTGAGCATTAACACCAATCCACATGAATGCACAAGTAAATGAACAAAGAGTGTCTGGGTTCCAATGTTTGTTTATTAATTGCTTACTAATGTAAATAAGATCTTGAGTATGATTAACATAGATTACCAGCATATTGTTACAGAGTTGAATTTCCTTACTATAATGTTTTAAACAATTAACACTTAAATGATTAATACAAGGAGTAGGGATCAAGTACTTAGTCCAGTTGGTTAAATAATTATTGAATTGGTCAAAACATGGCAGAATAGATAAAAATTTTAGATAGAAAGAGGTCATACAAAATTTAAGTTGATGGCAAAGTTTGTTAAGTTTTATATCGGCTATGAAATTATTCCTTAGATTTTTAACTCTGTGGAGGAGATCATTAGTCCAGAAAGTAGCTAAAAAACTGCTAGAATAATGACTACTAGAATAATAAAGATTAATCGGGGAGCAAAAGGCCTCAGAGATCATAGCATAAAAGAATCTAGCCTTCTTTATTTTAACTATGCAAAAGGTTGTATTTTTGAGTCCCAAAATTATATGTCCAGTTTCAAGGAGATCACCAGAAGAGAAGATGAAAAGGAATGTAATATAGCAAAGGCATGTGAAGTAATATTCATTAGGAATTATATTGTTAATATCATTAAAATGCTCACCAAACCACATACTCATTATACAAGTAGAAGAGAGTTGCTTAGTCTTGTATTCATAATGAAGCAAAGAGCCCCAAGTCACGAATTCAATCTTGTTATAGGAAACATAATTAAAATGGTATTAACATAGTCCTTCTGGGATAGATTAATAGGTGGATTACAGAGTATAACCTTGGTAAACCAATATGTGAGTTGAATATTCATACATGGCTTGTCAGAAAAGCCTAAAACAATTCTGGTGCACCAGACAGTGTCTTCACCATCGCCAAGTACATGAAATTGGTATGGATCAACAACAATAAAGAGTATAGATATGGTTTGTAGGCACTACTACAAAAATCACATAATATCTCGTAACAAATAACTCGGGCGTTCATATCACGAGTTATATAGTCGTTCTAAAAAAGGTATTGCTATATTTATCCCGGAAGAGTCCAAATCCGGATTATATTTGTCGACAAGCTTACTGAATAACTTGTAACTCACACGCCCGGGTTATTTTCACTTAGCGAACAGATCATATGCGAGTTATTTGATGTTTTAAAAAATAAAAATACTGAAGGCTCGGATTTTAGCTTAGGCTTGTCTCTTCAAGCACTACAAATCGAAAAACCCTAAATGAAAGAGAGAAGAAAGGGCTTTCTTCTTCTTCAATCAATACATCGACGGAACCTCCATCGATCTTGTGCCCAAACAACATCCGCCTCTCCACCTTCGCCGGTTTCTCCACCTCCACGCTCTCCGCCTTTGTTCGTCGACACCGTCCATGTAAGCGACTCTTCGTCAACATCGTCGGTCTTTCGGATTCTAGTCCCAAAATTCGACAAGAAAAAGGACTGAGCATTGGATATGGGATACGGTGAATGATTTTTTTTACCAATTTCAGAACTATATAGAGGGAAGATGAAGAGTAGGTCTTTAATCTCTCATATTGATTTATGTAGTTATCAGTTTCTATCTCGCTATAGATTTTCGTCCCTTCAATGATTATGCAGAAAAGTTCTTATTTTTTTGTATTTGTGAGTAGCTATACTAAAATGTCTAAAACCTCTTGGGTTGATTTGGCAAAAAGTTGTCTCCCTTCTTCCAAAGAAACAAATTATTTTTAATTGCAACTATAAGTTGAGTTTGATCTGTTTGATTCAAGTTGTTACGTTAGTTATGGGGCTTGTCTATATGAATGGAGTTTTATGTTGATGAGATGTTTAGACATTCAATTATTTGGTTGAAAGAGGGACTAACATTAGTTTAGAACCGTGAGAATTATTCAGAATGATGTTTAGACACTATTTAAATTTTGAGTGGAAAGGTATGCATTCTCATGGAAGAGATTATATACAAATAAACAGATGTAGCTTGATGTAGAGAGAGAATTCTTATACCCAACTGATCATTTCTTTAGTGGTTTTGATTGATTTAGAGAAAATATATTTTTCCTTAGGTTTTCGTTAAGTATACCTCGTTATTTGTTGTATTTAAATATATGACATCAGTCTCTATAGCTCTGAAGTAATCCAAATTTTAGATGGTTAGAAGGTTTGTGTTTGAGCTGGATACATTTGTTATTTTGTCTTAGTCTCATATCTCTACTAGTATAGAGAGATCATAGTCTTGTAATTTCATCTATTCAAGTGTACTTTTTCCCCATTGTTGGTAATTATAATACTGTATGAGCAATCATTGAAGTTTATAATGGAAGTTAGTTTCACATATTTGCAGGTTGATATATGGCGTAGGGAAACCACTTATTGTAGATCTTCATCCAATGAGAATTCTCTTTGACAACATTCATATATTGTCATGTATTAGGTTTTTTCATCTATATTGGCTGCTATATTGTCATGTTTTTTTTATCATGGTTGTGATAATCAGATTAGCTAGTTGCTTGTACGTGTATAATACTTGAAAATGTTGGTGAAGAATAGGTTTTCAGTTTATAAGACAAAGACAATAAATTTTCGGATGGTTCGTTATGTCTGTTTCATGTTGAAAAGTAACTTCTTAATGACACTTTTGTGTGTTTTGTTAATAGAGAGCTACCGAAATACCAAGCAGAAGAAGATATGAAAGACATTCAAAGTGGACCTAAAGATTTGGGATGGGAATTCAAGATTGGTGGACCAATTAGAAGTGGATTTGAATGACGGCAACTGGCTAGCAGTACCTGCCAATGGATTGTATGAATCATTAGAGGATTGGTGCAACTTTCAAGACTATGCGTGGGGTTGAAGGGAAAAAAGAAATCTATGAGCCCTTCTATCAAGTAAGCAATATGTGAGTTTACATCTTTCATCATATTAGTTATTGGTACAAAGACTGAAAATTATTTTATGGTTTCAACCAAGGTGTTTTACCATTTTTGTTTTAAATGTGACCTTAATCTGATTGGAAAGAAAAGACCAAGTATGAACTGAAATCACAAATTGAAATGGTTTTACCTTAGATGAAACAGATGAATGAAGACAATCAACAACTGACTTGGTTCAAACAGAAGGATGCTAAAGAAAAAAGGCACTCGAAAGTTGTGGAATAGTCCTTGAGCTTCACGGTTGACAAGCTAAGGAAGACAGCTGAAAATCAAGAAGAGGTAAAACCAACTTAAAACTGGTTTTTGCTTTATAATCCGGTAAACATATTTGCTCATCTTATTATAATTTTAATATAACACTACCTTTTCTACTAACATGATTGAATTAGATCATTATTTGAAGCAAGTCTTGCCTTAACTGCCCACTAATAGACTCTATGTACATTTCAATGTAGCTAACTACATACATCATAATCTAGTTTCTTGAGATTTCTTTCATGACGTGTTATAACAGTTTTTTATACCAAGATTGGGTGTGATCGGGACGCGTTTATGCTTAGTGTTGACTTCTATAAGACGAATTAAGATATTAAATCATGTTAGTAGAAGGAAGAGTTCCAATTAAGATAGGAGAAAACACAAGATCAAGATAGACATGAATATACTCTTATACTTGGAATTTTCCATTGACTTTGATCTAAGGGGATTTTGCATGACATGTATAATTAATAAGACTGCAAGGATTGGGAAGACTCTTGATTGCAAATCACTGGCGGGGTGAATGAATATGTATATACTTCAAAAACAACAAAAAACAGAATCACAAAACTTTATAAATGAGTTAGGATTGTGAATGATCATTGAAGTTAACAGATTTTTATTTGTGTTTGTGATGAATTTAGGTTATACAAGAGGATGTTTTGAACCTCAGAAGATGCAGCTTCGATATGAACATGGAAAATTAGGATGGAAATCATGATAACGGTCGTATAATCTATCAATGGCGTTCAATCCAAGTCTGAAAAGTGTATGTTTATGATGGCAGATGCAAGAATAGATTATAATTTCCAATTATATGATATAAGGTCTCTATATATTGTACATTGTTTTTGAAATTCAATATCATTCTTAGAATGGTAAAGGCTTCAATCTCATCACAGTACATGTGCTAATACGTATGGTGTATTGACCCAAATAATTTCATTTTTTTTTTGAAAAATTTGGGGTTAAATAACCCGAACCTGAAAAATTTGGTGTATATTTGCAGATACAAATAACACGGATATATAGACTTTATAAATAACCTGGACGTGTCAATATCCGGGTTATTTGAGTATCAAATATCCCGGATCCTAAAATTGGATAGGAAAATTATGGATGACAAATACACGGGCATGGCAACTCTAGATCCGGGTTATTTGATCTAGAGCAAATATTGCGCGCACCTTTAACCCGGACTGGATCCGGGTTATTTGCCCCTAAACGCCCGAGCTATTTGGCTTGTTTTGTAGGGTAAGGTGGCTTTCGGCCTTGTCATTCATCCTAGGGTAGTTTGAAACCATCTCATCCGGGGAGGTGGATGCCCACATCATTATCAACAAGCCAAGCTGAGACCAAAGGCTCCAACTAGTTGAGCCACAATGAGTATGACCCACAACAACCCAAGCGAGAGTGGTAACAAACCCATCAGAGGACGAATTTGAAATGAAAACAAAAGATCCCCCACCAGACGCAGGAGACACCTCAACAAGATGATAAAATCTTTGGAACCAAGATCTCCAGCCAAAGAAAGGGAAAAGCCCCAAATCAGCAAGGAAATCTAGGTCAAAAATTACAACCAATCTAACGAGGGGTCTGTCAGAGACGGGGGAGAAGGAAGAGAAGACTTACCTCGGAAGATGAGCAATCTTGAGATGCATGCATCCGAAGAGCAAATCGTATCCAACACTCCATCGCCTTCAAGAGCAGATCTACACCAAATCCAGAAGAGAAGGGGAAAATGGAATTCTGACGAACTTTGGAGGCTACAGATGATAGATCTAGGTCTAGAAAACCCTAGATTTGCGCTATTGTGAGGAACGAGGGAAGCAAGAGAGGGGTCTGGAGCCACAGCGACAATCCAGAGGCTAGGGTTAGGGTTTCTAGTAGGGGGGGTAACTTTGGTTCAAAAAATTAAAAGCCATGATTGCAAACAAGGGAAAGGGGGAGTATCTGGAGAAGGTAAAGGGGCTAAACACCACATAGAAGGGATGAAGATCAGAATAGGGGTGTAGAGAGAGATAAGAGAGAGGAGAGAGCGTTGTACAAGGAATACGAGGAAGTTAGATATATTATAGTATGAATCCTTTTCATAACCCGTAAAGTTGAATCCCAGGTTTTTTTTTGGGGAAAAACCCAACACCCAGAATTTTATAACTGGCACCCGTTCTTGGGCGCATCCTATGTGCGTCCAAAACTATTTTTTAATAACCTTGTTCAGGTTTGGGCGCATCCTGGTGCGCCCAACTTAAACCGGATTTTTGAGCATTTTGACGGCAAAAAAAAAGATTGACCCGGTTCATTTGGACGTACCCAGGATGCGCCCAAGAGCGAGTGTCAGTTATAATATTCCGGGTGTGGGGTTAAACGCCCTTCGTTTTCCGTCAAATTTGAATCACCCTAAATTTCTCGTTCAAGACTAAAAAAAAAGACATATATACCCTCTCTATTATGGGAAAAAAAACTCACTCATTTCATTATCTATCTTATATGTTAAAGCTAAGACTTTTAGAGCCTTTAGAGTGATTCTAGGCTAAGTTGTTAAGCTATTTTTATTTTTTATTTTTAACTTTAATTAAAAATATATTGAATAATTAACTCAACAAATAAATCTTATAAAACAATCACTTCATTCAACATAAAAACAATACAATTATCATATCCTATTAAGAATAAATTTTAAATTAAATTATATTACATATATATATAATGAGATATTTATATATATAATTAAATTATATATCATTCATGAAATGAATATGTATTAATTAGTATTTACAAACAAAAATTTAAGTTTATTTCGCTTATTCGGTGAGAGTTAAACTTAATTTTTAGACAAATTTGATTTAAACCGTATGACTTTTTATGATGAACAATCTTGAATACCCGTGCACGGGTCACTGCACTAGTTTACTTAATTTTTTTAGAATTTCTTCCACTCGTTACACTAATATAGGAGTCATAAAGAAACGTAAAGTAGACATGCAATATTTAAATACAAACTTAATATTGATATTTCATAAATAGACTCAAATTGAGTTTTAATTTTACCAACAAAAGAGCAAAATTGATTGCGTAACTTGACTAGTTGACCCGAAACCCGTTACAATACTTGATTTGTTTTGACCCAGTTATTTTGGACCCGAACCTGACATAACCCAGCTAATAAATCTGTTATAACCCTATTTGTATTGACTCGGTAATATTTGACTCGAAATAACCCGATCCGAAATAGACCTGAACTCGGGGCACCCTATTTGTATACGTAATTGCTTCAAATTACGCTAAAGCTTAGCACAGATGAAATGCTCATTTCGGTGAAAAGTTCATTTGTTAAAATGTCATCAGAGAAAGGCACAAATCAAATCGATTGTGTATTCGTGTGTTACAACAACAACAACAATTCACCGTAAGACCATCTTCATCCATGAAACTATGGGTTTCATAGGCCTTTTTAAAAAAAGAAATTAAAATATTATGTCAGAATTTTTTATTGTCTCAATGAGAGTTTTTCTCTAGAGTTTCAAGCAGTTGAAACTCATTTTATGGAGACACAAAAAAATTTTGACTGATTTATTTTATTGCTTTGAAACTCAAATCATGTAACTCATAATTTCATGATTGAAGATGCTCTAATAGATTCTGGAAGTTTAGATGTATACAAATCATAAGCTAAATATGTCCAGAGTATATGCATTGAGAGATCCAATAAAAGGCTATAAACGTAAAATAAAAAGTGACAAAAATAAGGCCTAAAATACTCTTAAAACCGAGCTTCTAGTTCTAGGGAGTCTTTCTCTCCTTTTTTTTTTCTATTGTTTTGCCACTTTAATCTTATCCTTTCATATAAATCTTGTCTTTGTGTTGGTAATTTGAAAGCAAATTCTTGCTTTAGTATAAAACTCAAGAATTCTATGAAATGAGTGATGACGAGTGGATCCTAAACCTTATTCTTAATTCTAACCAAAATCATCATGACATATAGCTACTTTATACAAATAAAGAATCACACATTAGCTTTCTACTATTTATATTAGTAAATAGTTGCTTACTCTTCACTCAAATCAATTGAGTAGATTTAAATTAATGATTTTCTATTATAAAAGAATAACATGAATAGAAAAGTTAGATAAAACAGTAGAGTTTTCTCCTAAGGAAAGCATGGAAGAGGAAAACTGAAGTTAGAAGAACAAGGTATTTCAACATCAAGTGACTAACTCTTACTTGGGTATATAGCTCAAGTTTTACATTATTATTATTATTATTAATTAGTCTTCCATCTTATTATGCAAATCTATGAAATACTTTACCTTATAGTGTCTACTTCCATATTACTCAACACCACTTGCAACTCCCACCCATATATCTATCCTTTTCTCTTGCTTTTCTCACCAAACCAACATGTGTATAGCCAACTCTTACATACTTAAAATTATTCTTACTTGATACTAAAGCCATACTTGAACAAACCTACTATAACAATCCAATACTTCCATCAACTTTTTGCAGGAATCATTCAATATGAGAGACCAAATGGAGAGATTCGCAGTCCTTCCATTTTCGCTCGGTTGCGTCTCTCATGCTAGCGTGGATGTGGCCGAAGAGAGGCCTAGAAGATCAAGATTGGGTTTGAAATCGCCTTCATCCAGTATGTATTACATCCATATATATTTAGCCTTGTTTAATTTGCTATATATTGACTTTGTTTAGTTGATTCATAATATGGTTGTTGTTTAGGAATGAATGAGGATGAGGATGAGGATGAGGATGATGAGAACATAAGGCATTCATCAAGACTATTGAATATACCAAGACCTAACTTATCTACCGGTGTTAACAAGCTTGTTAAGGGTTTCAAAAGCTTGTCTCAATTATTTAGTAAGCATATCTTATTCCTTGTATATAGTTGAAACTGAATCAACAAAACAAGTATATGATTGTTGTTGTTGTTGTTGGTAGTGTATGAGGATGAAATGGAGAAGTTAATGGAAATAGGATGTCCAACGAACGTGAAGCATATAAGTCATATTGGATGGGATGGAACCACAACGACCAACATCAACTCTAACGACAACCAAATGATGAAATTGAATCACCTCTTCACGAGTCCATCCATGAAACATGATCACTCCCCACCACCATCTTGACGCCTCTATCTTATGTGTAAATCATTCAATTATCTTCACTTTCTAATCATTGTGTTATCTTTTGCATTTTCGAAGCCTACAACTATTTCTGTTGTCAAAACGGCGTTATCTTTATTATTGGGCCTTAAAGTATGGGCCTAAGGCCCAAATATGAACATACTGTGGTTATTGATCCATCGGCCCGGATCTTTATTGAACTGCGCGCATGTTTGGGATATCTCAAACAAACATATCTAACAATTATTTCTATTATAAACTAATTTTCTAAGGATGGAATATGAAAAAATCTATTCGATAATATAATAATGATTGCATATTAAGTCCCTAATACTTCAATACTCACTTATATCTAAATTGATAGAATTTCACAGCTAAAAAAGATAAAATTTGATTACCATCGAACCGCCGTAGTAGATACTGAGAGGGAAAAAACCCCGCGGAAACGCGAAATTTAGAGGTTTTTTAATCTGCAAAATCAGGTGGGTCCCGCGTAGCCAAACCCTCCGTAAACCTCTCTATCGTTTCTAATTTCAACAAACAGGCCGTTCAATATTTTTTGATTTTCCAAAATAATCCACAAAAGAAAATACATGAATTACGGAGTAAAACTTTATCTATAAGGAAGGATAGAAAAATAAATCTGTATTTTCAGCGAAGTGGTTATTTTTACTAATGAACAACTTTCCAGAATTCTACTCTCTCTATCTCTTGCTTGTTTTTGATAGTTTTTGATCGCTTCTTTTTATACTCACATTGTTTCGATACGTTCAATTCATCCTAGTTCTCGATCGCTCTGAAGCAGTTCGTTTTTGAATTGAAAACTGAAAGCGTTCGATTTTTTCCGCGGAATACGGAGGATGAGTTTGTTTACAGAGGAAAACGGCCATGAGCACAAGGAAAGAGAAGAAGAAGAGATCGTCAACGAAGTTTTGGTACCGCCGAAGAATTTCGCAGTGGTTGAAGAAGGCGTCTACAGATCTGCGTTTCCCGAGATTTTTAATTTCGGATTCCTTGAAACCCTAAATCTCAAGTCCATAATGTAAGTGTGCGATTTTAACTGTTTAATGGTTACGATCTTGCTAAAGTGTTTGCTGAATTGTGTTGTTGTACTTGAGCGGCGATCAATTCGATTTTACATCTTGTTTTTGGATAATTGCAGATACTTATGCCCTGAGCCATATCCGGAAGAACACCGCAAGTTTCTTGAGTCTCGCAACATCAAGTTGCATCAATTTGGGATTGAAGGGAAGAAGGTACGTTCAAATCTTCTGTTTAGTTACTCTATTTGCTTCAATCCTTCTCTTCTTTTAATAATCAAAAGATCATGATCATTATGAAATTGCTATTCTTATAGTTAATCACTTCAATTGTCATCATGCACTCGTTTAAAGTTGCATGCTAGATTTGCACTTATGGTGGATGTAATTCTGCTGGATTTGATTGTAGGCAAAATTAATGCTTCGGGATTTTATTTTGCAAATCTTACCTAACTTCTTAGTAGACGTTATTAATCAGATACCTTTGAGGGATACGAATTAGATTTGGTCAAAGTTCTTCAATTTGAGGACTTCAGCAGATTAATACTATTATTAGACTCAAGGCTTATACTATCCAATGGTACTAAATTGAAATTGCTAAATCAACAAAAGTAACTTTGTATTCCTTGTTGGTAGTAGATTGTGATTTGATGCATTGATGTGTTCCTCTAAGGAATTTAAGGAATTTCATCCTTTGCATGACATACACATTAAATTTTCAGCTCCTACTCTATCAATTACCCTCTAACAACAACTCATTTTCTTACCAGGAATCTGTAAGGATCATCCCTGGGGAAGTTATCACGAAAGCTCTGAAAGTTCTAATTGGTAAACACACCTCGTAGATTCTTCTTCTTCTTTACCCTATTTTCTAATCATTCCAAACATATATACCAATAAATCTCCTTGTGTTTGCAGATCTGAGGAATCACCCAGTTCTGATCCACTGCAATCGCGGCAAGGTATTTTAATCCGAGTCCCTTTCTAATCCAAATTTCTTTTTGAAACTCAATCTACCTATATCTGACATTTCTAAAACTTGCAGCACCGAACCGGTTGTGTTGTTGGATGCCTTAGGAAGCTGCAGAACTGGCGATTGCCATCAGTGCTTGACGAGTACGTATGCTACGCTGGTGCAAAAGCGAGGGCTTCAGACATGAAGTTCTTGGAGGGATATGAAACTGTGAGTTTGAGACAATGCCTCCATAGCATTCTGTACAGGTATCATGGTTGCTACAACAAGAGACGCTTGCTTTATAACGAGGACAGCATTCCCAAATCTCAGATTCGATCCAGTTAAATTGGCTCAGATTGATATCTTCCTCAATCTCTGATTTCTTTTAGGTGTTTTTTCTGCGTAGATTGTGTTTGATTTCAGGGACATGTTTGTTGAGTTTTTATTCATTTTATTCTTCCATTTATATTTGTAGATAACGTTTTTATGTTATACGGAGTAGTTTGTATTTACTCAACAACTCAAGCTCTATGATCAATTATACCCTTGATATATATTCAGATGAAAGTTCCCATCTCTCCAACCTCCAACCAGTTGCCCACTATACGAGTACAGTAAACCAAATTTATGGCTTTCACGTCATTGCCTATTTCTGTCGCTCGACCCAGATTACCTTATCCGTTCAAGTCGGATCTCCCTTCTCCGTTCAAGTCGGATTTCCTTTATGCGTCATCTTCGTCCGCGCATCGACCTCGTCTTCAATCCAATCAAATTGGTTTGGCTAAAAAGAGGGACCTATCAGATTTGATTGCAAAATCAAATTGAAAGAGAGATATATTCTAAAATTTAATTAGGGTTAGACCTTTTCATCTGAAATTGCATACGAAAAGGGATCCCATATTTCAATTTCTTTAACACACTTCAAGCTTGGTTGCAAAATCAACAAAGTTTTGCTAGTGATTATTACTCATCTTCACATGGTGGTCTATGTCTAGTGTCTAACTAGGTCGGGAGAGACGAACATAGTTGGCCTGTTTGGTTCCGATCCACTGTTTTTCTTGGAAGGGTAAAATGGGTAATTTTCAGAAAATATAGTGCGCCTCGACATTTTTAAAACTGCGCCTAGTATCTCCCACAAACAAAATAGTAGGAAATTTAAATTGTAAGACTTTTAAGCTTGATTTGTAAACTTTGATTTGCATTTAAATATGGAAATTAGTCATCTACATTTCACTGTTTTTTTGACAAGCAAGGAACGGACCCCCTTCATCAGGTCAGGTTCGCACCCATAAAAGGTGTGATGTGCTGCCCTCATGAGTCGAACTCATGACATGTGGGTAATGGTTGCTCAGAAAAAGGCTTCGTAGTATCATGTGACACACTTAAGAGGTGTTCAATCTTTCCCAATCTCTATATAACTACTAAGGCAAAACCGCTTTCTTTTATTCTAGCTATGTCAATAGACAATCTTCATTAGAGCAACTCACTTGTCTTTTTTTCTATTGGTAACCGTTTTTATTTTCAAACTAATATATATATTAAATTTAGAAAAAAAAAAGAAACAATCTCACAATAAAATCTCTCGGATATGGAAACTTAGGAAAATAACGGCAAACAAATATCACAATGATATTACATGCAATATTTTAAGATATTGTTATGTGCCAAACTTGGGTTAGAAATTGTAATCCATTAATTGAATAAATAAGACAAATATAGATATAAATATAAATATAAATATCACAAATTATTAAGCAATTATATTGATTGTCATATATCTTTTCTATAGTCTTAAATACGCTAAAAAATAAAATAAAAAGTAACAAATATTGCAAAATGGTAAACAATTAAAGATTGAAATATAAACAAATATGTATAATAAGTTAATAACTATGATATTATATAGTTTTGTTTCAATATACATTATTATTTGTTATTTATATATGTTTAGTGATAATATCTTATCAATTTATAAATTTTATAACATATGTTTACCTTTTTAATTTACGAAACGCATATATGCACGCGACTTTTTCACTATATGCACACGATTTGGTGCGCAGAAGTTATGCGCATAGGTTGGTGCGCTGTTGTATTGCGCACAGGGGTATTTTCGGGATAAATTTGAAAATTCTGGCAATGGCTGGCAAACTCGTGCGCAGGACACCAGTGCACATAAAAGGTAATGCGCAAACGTCCAGCGCACATAAAAGGTAATGCGCAAACATCCAGCGCACAACTTCAGGAATCCGAAACGTCGTGCGCTGAAAGATGTGCGCAGATCCAATGCGCATATAAGGCCTTTTTGCGTATTTTCGAGCCACTCTTTATGACGGGGAGACCTTATACGCACTTTATATGCCTAATAACACTAAATTGTATAAGTTTTTCAAACATAATCAACATCGATGAGCTAGACCCTTCATATCGCAACTAATTTCAACTATTTCAAAGATTGAAAGACTAGTAAAGGTTTACAAATGAGGTGTTACTTGAAGAGTACGAGATTTCGACTTGAAGTTACCGACAAGGTTAAATAGCTATAATATTCATTGAAAACAAGTTTCATTGCATTCCGACGTCGTTTGGGCATCGTTCCGCCTTATTGGACCTTAAAAGACCTTAAAGCCCATTAAGGCCTTTTAGCGTTTTTGCGTATTTTCGAGCCACTTTTTGTGACGGGGAGACCTTATACGCACTTTATATGCCTAATAACACTAATTTGTATAAGTTTTTCAAACATAATCAACATCGATGTGCTAGACCCTTCATATCGCAACTATTTCAACTATTTCGAAGATTGAAAGACTAGTAAAGGTTCACAAAGGAGGTGTTACTTGAAGAGTACGAGATTTCGACTTGAAGTTACCGACAAGGTTAAATAGCTATAATATTCATTGAAAACAAGTTTCATTGCATTCCGACGTCGTTTGGGCATCGTTCCGCCTTATTGGACCTTAAAAGACCTTAAAGCCCATTAAGGCCTTTTAGCGTTTTTGCGTATTTTCGAGCCACTTTTTGTGACGGGGAGACCTTATACGCACTTTATATGCCTAATAACACTAATTTGTATAAGTTTTTCAAACATAATCAACATCGATGTGCTAGACCCTTCATATCGCAACTATTTCAACTATTTCGAAGATTGAAAGACTAGTAAAGGTTCACAAAGGAGGTGTTACTTGAAGAGTACGAGATTTCGACTTGAAGTTACCGACAAGGTTAAATAGCTATAATATTCATTGAAAACAAGTTTCATATTCCGACGTCGTTTGGGCATCGTTCCGCCTTATTGGACCTTAAAAGGCCTTAAAGCCCATTAAGGCCTTTTAGCCTTTTTGCGTATTTTCGAGCCACTTTTTGTGACGGGGAGACCTTATACGCACTTTATATGCCTAATAACACTAATTTGTATAAGTTTTTCAAACATAATCAAATATTGAAAATAACACAACCTTGTGCGCACAAAGTAAGCAAATTTCAAAAATTTCAACGGCTACTTCTTTAACCTGTGCGCAGAATCTAGACGCACATATGTTCAACCTGTGCGCAGTCGTTCCGCGCACCAGTTGTTACATATTCTGAAAATTTACGAAAAGTACCCGTAATACCCCGTAATACCTAAGTGCGTAGAACACCAGCGCACAGAGTGGTGCGCATAAGATGCGCGCACGAAATCGCGTGCATATAGGCCTCGATTCGCGTGCATATAGCCATTGCCTTTATTTATCTAGATTGTATACATAAATGATATTTTTTAATTTCTGATCGAAAATGCTCAAAACTTGAAATTATCGAACCCGAACTAACACGAGAATATGTGTCCCGGTTCAGACTTGATTAACAAAAGTAGAGTATGTTAATATAATTATTAAGTATATTTATTTATTTTTTAATATTTTTTTGTTTTAATAAAAAAATATCAAATAGTGTAATTACCCTATACGTTCTCAACTTGAACCTGAAATGATCGAATCCAACTTGATTGATATGATTGACTACTCTAAATCTAATTGGATTAAAGCTATATTACCTCAAACCACCCGTTCTATTGGAAGTTATTTTTTCTACATATAACGGGTTTTTTTTACGAAAAATGTTAATGGCGACGGGACGATGGATGGTTAATGGTTTACTGGGTTGTTTTTATGAGTAGTTAAAATTAATTTTCGATAAAGTTGGTGGCTTAGGGCTATATCGTCTATATAACCGGTGGTTTAATCTAATTTTGCCTAAATAGTAATCATATCAATTATTAAGATATAATATCTTAAAATTTTAAGAGATTATACAAATCCTGTCCGCACCCGAAAATATATAATTGACACCGGTTTTGGGCGCAGTTTCGTTGCGTCCATGCCTTCTTTTTAAACCTGGTTTCGACTTTGGGCGCATCCGGGATGCGTCCACACTAAACCGGGATAGAGTAAACCCGGTTTAAGAATTTAAAAATTTAAACATTTAAACCGATTTAACTTTGGGTGCAATACAAATGCGCCCAAATTTAAATTAAATACCCGGGTAATGTAATTAAGATCAATTTATTTTAAACCAGTTCACTCATAGGCTCAGTAAGGATGCGCCCGTGGTAAAAAGAAATAAAAAAATAAAATAAGTTGGGCGTTTTAGTGCGCCCAATGTTAAAGTGAAAACTTTATTCGGCTCGTCTTCCCCGTCTTCTTTCCCTTCCCTAGTTCAAATTTAGGGCAGCAGAACTCAAATTAGGGCTCGTCTTCCTCGTAGTCTTGTCTTCCTCTTACTTCGTCTATGGGTTTTGTGTTTTCCATTGTGGTATTGCTTGATTGGATTTGTAAATGTTGATTCATATGCTTTTGATGCTGAAATGGTGTGTGATGGAATTTAGTTGTATTATGTAGGAATTTGGTGATTCATATTCATGATAATGAGTTTTAGTTGTGTTTAATTGCTGAAATGTTGATTCATATTCACGATAATGAGTTTTATGCAGTCTGTTATGTAGGAATTTGGTGCTGAATTGCAATCTGTTGAATTCAGTTTTGTGCTGAAATAAGTTTTTGACAGTTTAGACATTAAATTGTGAAGTATTTGACAGTTTTGACAACTTTTTACAACAAACTAGAAACGGACCTCAGCGCTACGCGCGGGGAAATTACAGTTTTTAATATGATTTAACGTTGTTTAATAGGCGTCCTAAAATTAGATTGGGCTAATCATATTCACAACCCTTTATGATATAGAATCTAACATCGACAAAGCAGTCTCTAATCTTTGTTCTATCAAAAAGAAAAAAAAAAAGTTTAATTAGTGATTATGTTTTTCCTGAATGTTTTATTAATCATTTTAGCAATTGACACACAACTACCTATGAATTTGCCTCTCCCTTTAAAATCATCACATTACCTAATTAGCTCGGGTGCTTTTTTTTTGCCAAACAATTAGCTCGTGTATTGGTGTTCCTATTTTATTAGGGCTTAAATCAACAGACTGAAACCCGCGTACGGGTCTTGCGTAATTATAATTTCTTAAATGTTTCATAATAGATATTGAAATGATATTATATCATATAATCAAATGAGTTTGATGATTTGTACCTCTTCTCTCAATTCGCCAAATTGTTATATCATTTTGTAATATTATTGTAATATACGGGACATAAGTTTTTAAAAATATGATTTTTAATATTCTTGTAATGTACAGGACAAAAGTTTTTAAATATATGTTATTTGCGTATGCAATTTCTTCAATGCTCTATATGCTAAATTTTTGTTCAAGTCTTGTTTGCAGTATTATTACCAACTCCACAGATTTTGGTATATAAAATAAGGTAATCTATTTTGATTTATTAATAGCCAAGTTGGTGAATATATGATCTATTTTTCCGTCTATAACTCATTACAATTGAATAAACTCGAGGACCAGTTATTAAATGTCATTTCCCCATTGTATACATTTTTGACGTGTTTACTAAATTATCATGCTTGTTGAAAACTGGGTGTAAATGTTTGAAAACAACATGCTAGCATATTGCAATATGTAATATTATTTACAATTACTAAAATTAGATGCAAACGGCCTCCGATAAGGGCTCAAAGTTTTGTACTAATGACGAAAAATGTAGTTTAGGATAAGTAAAAAGTAAACACTTCAAGCACAAAGAAATTGAAAGAGGAAAAAATGCATACCATATAGTTCACAACAGATCTCCTTCTTTGTATAAATTTAGTAATTGCAAAAGTTAAATCCTTTTACAAAGACACATGATACATGAATTGAATATAGGAAATTTAGATTCTTTGGTAAGTCGGTCCTCTAAACTCTGTAAACCTGCATATTATTTGTATATATATATACTCCATCCGTCCCAAAATATGAGTCTCATTGTACAAAAATATATTGGATTAAGGCAAATGCTTTAACGTACATAAGTGCATTGGAAATGATGAATATAAAATATTAAAATAATTCAATGGGAGAAGAGTTTACAAATGAAAAGTACATAAGTGCATTGGAAATGATGAATGTAAAATATTAAAATAATATGAGTAAGGGTATAATTGGAAGAAGTTTATGGACAAAAATAGAAATGAGACTAACATTTCGGGACACCCAAAAAGGAAAATGGGACTCATATTTTGTGACGGAGGGAGTATAATTTACTAAAGCCTTCATGTGTACCTTTGAAAAAAGTTATTGATCTGGCTTTTTACTTTTTACTTTATTAATCTAATGATAAAGTCAATTACTGCAAAATCATACCATCCACTCCAAACCTCTGTCCACATGAGAGGTTTGTAAGGTCTGTTTTAGTAAACACATAACAGTAAAAGTCGTTGCAAGTATATTAATCTGTCACAATAAGATCATTAACTATTAAAAACATTATTTTGAAAAGAATTAAGATTGTCAACAAGAACACTGGAACTTTTAACGGGATCAAGAGAGTCATCTTCCTTGCACATTAACCATGGAACACCAATATCTAATCCAACAACAATGTTAGCAGCCCATCTCATATGATCACAACCTTCTTGTCCAAACATCTTTCTTTGCATTTTATATTTATATTCGATCTGAAAACACAAACTGATAGCACATAATTCAGTTTTTGAAATAAGAAACTCAAATTAATTTGACTAATCTTAATTACAAGAAGTCATGAAAAAAATAGTCAATGAAAACATACAACATTGAGTGATGTTAAGGCATTGAATTTCATGTGTACAAGAGTGATTGCCATGGAATTTCTTTTTATTATTGCCTTCAAAATGCTCAAAAATTCGATCTAGTTTTGGGCGCATTCTAGTTGCGCCCAAAACTGAACCGGGTTTTAAAAAAAAGGTTTGGGGTGCCAGTTAAAATTTTCCGAGTGCTGGATTTTTCCCCACAATCATACGGTCAAGTATGTGCGCGAGGAGGAGAAAAGACAAGTAGACATCATTCACTGTCATCTATGTAAGAAGAAAATTACCACAGTCAAAATTGAGGTTGATCGGTGAATTTGAAAGGGAGAGTGGGGATCGAGGAATTGGGGGTTATCGGCAGTGACGGATCTAGAAAATTTCTACCGTGGGGGCTCGTATTAGAATTAAGATTATAAATTATGTTCTCTTTTTCTTGAGTATTATCAATTTGATTTAAACATAGTCAATATAATATTAACCCACATTTAAATTTTAAATTAATTTAATTTATTTGTGGTAAAATCAATAATAAATATTCTTCTACTTTTTATTCTTGTATCAAATAAATATCTTGTACATAGAAATATCATATAAAAGTTATTCTTTTTCTCTAATATTACCGATATTTAGTGGGTTTGATAGATATTAAAAATATAAAAACTCTGTATGTAAAAATTACATTTAGTTTCCTTACATTTTTAATAATCATGTTTCTCTGTTTAACACACCTCTTACTTTTCTTACCAAAATTCAAGAATAAAATAGAAAAAATCTCTATATAACTACTAAAGAAAATTACATTTCTCCAATTCTAGCTATGTCACGTGGCATACTCTTCATTCAGGCCATCCACTTGTCGTCATTTCATTGGTCACGATTTTTTATAATTTATTGTAATCTTTTCAAAAAAAATTAATTAAATTTGGAAAATCATGTGCAAAAATATTACAAAAAGATTGCTTAAGATCTTTCAGATTACAAAAAGATTTTTATGTGTTAATTTTCTAGATTTTGACCTCCCAATATCCTATTATTTTATTTTTCAAATATATAATTTATTTTTATGATATGACGTATCACAAAAAGATTGATTTCTTAATAAATAAGAGAAATAATTATATTTTTGTGTTATTGTAGTGTTTTCAATTATATATTTTTATATATGTTGAAATCAATTTATTTAAATTTGTTAAAAATTGACCCATGATAATTTGATCAAATAAGATTTTCGGTATTAAAAATTCATGTATATTCGTTGTTTATTATATTTAAAATGTAAAAACTTAATTATATATCAATATCATTTTAAGATGAGACCTAGTCTAGTTTGTGTATAAAATTAAAAGGCTAAAATGACTTACGTTATATTACATGAAAAATAAAATCAAACCAACTTCATGTAATTCTATTAATTACTTAGTAATTAATTACCGTTGTGTAAATTGAATTTTAAAAAAATATATTAAAAAGCTAACTACTTATATGATACTAAACCAGAGGAGTATAATCAGTATATCACATTTTTACTTAAAATTTAAAACAATTGAATCTCTAGTTTGGAAAATTTTAACCGTTGTACAGTTTTACCACGGATCTAATGAAAGAAAAAAAAGGAGGGTGCTTAATTTTTTAGCAAAACGCTTCGTTTTGATCTTTTGGACATCTTTTTAAATAAGAAAAAATGGTTGATTTAAATTTATTTAGTGAAATTCTAGATTTATCAATGGAGGGAGCAACATTTATGAGGTACCAATTTCATTCAATTTTGGCATTGGATAGCCAATCTTTATATAGATAAGATAAGATTGTGCAAGTTTAGACAGTATATTGTATATATACATACTTGATTTGTCCATATTCTTTTGATGAATATTTTCTTTGTTTTTTTTAAAATTACTATGTTTTGAATTGATAACAAAACAAGAATTAGCTGCAAAAATCAAACTTGCAATGCGTAACGGACGACAGACGGAAAAAAGGCGTGTCACTGCTACTCGTCGTAAGAAAAGAACTCCAAGAATCCTCAAGAGACGTCGTGTGCAGATTCTGGTTTGTGTGATGGACGATGTTGGTCATGTCCTTCAGAGCGCCACCGAGGATCCGGTCCAGGGTTGCATGGTTCGCGGGAGCGCCGGAGCATGAAAGCGGTTCGCGATTCGCCATTTGTGGAAGAATCAAATAATCGATTCGCCGGTGAATCACAGAGTATTTGATCGTTTATATTCGAAACGTGATTCGTTAGTTTTTAGAACGTGATTCGCTAACACGTGTAATTTGATTCGTTAATTTTCGAAACATGATTCGATATAACATTATATGATTCGTTATCTTTGTAAAAAAATACTTATAGATTTCTTAATTTAATTCCAATTCAAAACAAATAGGTCGAAAACCCATTAAATTATGTTCTTAAATTAATAAAATCTAGTTGTACACGGAAACTATCTAGCAATGGTGTATACAGTACACGGAAAGTATCTAGCTAGTTCTTAAGTAATTCAAGGAAGACAAGGAAATTTTTAGAGAGGAGCCTCTACTGCTATCTATCTATCTCTATATAAAAATCGATGAGTTTACAGCAGTAATGACAATTTGTACCGGATTCAATAATTTAATTTCGGGCGTGAAACTGTTAACCGGTCATATCTATTCGTCCGTCTGGTCTTCCACATTCATTAAATTGTATGAATTCTGCCGTTTGCTCTTCCTCTTCGTTCTTCTTCCGGTTTATGTTCTCACATTAGTGCCCGTTCTCTTCTTCTCTTACTCCTCCGGTCCTCCTATTCTCATGGCTTTTTTTTCCAGAGAGACTTTTGCGTATTATTAGGTTATTTCAAAGCAGTACTGTAACAATGGCGCCCTGTGAAACAGTGAACAGAGACAACCTACTCCCACCTGCCCGGAGCCTCAAATTCGGCATGCCGACGGAATCGCAAACGCGTCCCATAGAATTGCCCGCCGTTAATTTTGAACACAAATGACCCTCCGTTGGTAATTATATGGGACGCGTACCCCATTCAATTGGTATGCCAGCGGAATGATAGTCTATGGCCACCGTCCTCCAGCTGTTCACCGGGTTATACCGGGCCTGAAATTACCCTCCGACAGCAACAGCTGTTTGATTTGTGTACATGTCAAAGTCTATATGTTTTTTTTGCAGCTACAAATTGGGGGTGAATGTGTTTCGCACAGACGACACCATGCTGCAATTCAACAGTTAGAGTTCGAATTCGGATTTGTCATCGATTTCTCGATCGAGATTGATTCTCAGTGTCTCACGGGAACACTCACTGAGGACAATATCTCAATGCATTGCAAGTCAGGTCAGTTTTATTCATGAACCAAAAACTTTATCCTTATTTCATTTAACCAAAAACTTTGTCAGATACCGAGTAACGGACTCTGCTATGCTAGATTTGAGCTCAGTTTCGTGGAAAATATAGATCAATATGTATCCCTGCTTTTGATTATACCAAATGTTTATATTAGATTGTTTTCTACTTTTCTATCTTGATTGATTTATGCAAATAAATCCAGAAAACACCCATGATAAGTGTTGAACTGTCAACTATATATTAGATGAGTAGTCTCTTTTACTTATTTTTAGAAATTTGAGACTGTCTGAATTATGTTAAGATACTCAGGTACAGAATTGCCTTACATCTGCTGAATCAAAGGCATTTATCAAAGCTGCAGAATCCCGTGGTTTCACTCACCAAGGTAGTCTTGGCCCTGCCAAAGGGGAGGCTTACAGGGATAATGATCGGATTTCTGTAACTGATCCCGTACTTGCGCAGACAATATGGGAATCTGGTCTTAGCAATCTGTTCACTGACATCAAAGATGTTTATAGGGTTTGGAGCTTCGTTGCGGAGTTTTTGGATGCCGATTTTGTGGAGAAGGAGAGGTGGAGATATGCTGCTCTTGATCAGAATTCAAAATACTGTTATAGAAATATATATAGGTTGTGAGCCCTCTATTTCTGTTCCTTCAACTCAGTTTCGAACCAAATTGTTGTAATTGGTTCTAGACTTATTTATGAAACTGAAGGATTGGTCCAGGAATTTATAGGAACATTTTTACATGTCTCTCTGAACTTTTTTGGATTTGTATCTGAGGCAAAAGTGTATGGCAGCAGGCACATAGACGTTGATCTACTTTTAGATGAACATAGAGCTCTTGGGAAGAAGGAGTTAAGGAAGCCGAGAACTTAACAACTTCAGTAACGCCGAACGTTTCTATTTGCTCATATTTTGCTTTGTTTCCTTGCCTTTTCCGTAACACAGGTTAGTGTTGCTTTGATCTAGATGTTCCTGAATTTTATGCAGATATTGGTATTAGGCCTCCCAAAGGTGTCATCCTTTATGGAGAGCACTGGCACTGGAAAACACTGCTTGCAAAGGTTTGTTGATCACCAAAATCGATTTTTGGCATTTGATGACTTCTGCTGAACCATGAAAAATGTTGTAGAATCACTTCTTTCCTTCAGGCAGTGGCAAACTCTACATTTGCAACTTTCTTACATGTTGTGGGAAGTGAACTGATACAAAAATATCTAGGAGATGGCCCAAAGCTGGTTAGGGAACTCTTCAGAGTTGTTGATGATCTTTCCACCTTCCAATGTTTATATTGATGAAATTGATGCAGTTGGAACGAAAAGGTACAAGGGTTGTGAAAAAAAACTGATTGTCAAAATTTAGTCAACATTTTAAAATAGCAATGTTGTGCTGCAACCTGCAGGTCTGATGCTCATTCTGGGGGTGAGCGTGAGGTTCAAAGAACTATGCTTCAACTGCTGAATCAGTTGGATGGTTTTGATTCTAGAGCGGAAGTGATCCTTGCAACAAATAAAATTGAAAGCCTTGATCCTGCTTTGCTTCGTCCTGGTCGTATTGATAGGAAGATTGAATTCCCTCTTCCTGACATCAAAACACAGAGACGTATTTCCCATGTATGTTTGTGCTCTTTCAGTCTTTGGTACTATTGTAACATTGATTGATGATTGAAAAACTTGCTGAGAAAATTGTTTACATTTTTAGATTCACACAGCTAAGATGACATTGGCTGAGGATGTCAACCTAGAGGAGTTTATTATGACCAAGGATGAGTTTTCTGGAGCTGATATAAAGGCCATTTGTACTGAAGGCCACAAGAACATTGTCAGGCTGCTCAAGAACAAGCCCTTTTGAAAGCCTGACATTTCCGTTACAATTCAGGGCGTTTTGGAGAGGATTAAGGCTGAGTTGGGGGAGAAGATTGGGGATGGAGTTGTGATCGATGTCGGTGCTAATGTAGGCATGGCGTCGTTTGCTGCTGCTGTCATGGGTTTTAAGGTTCTTGCGTTTGAGCCCATTCTTGAGAATTTGCAGAGGATTTGCGACAGGATTTACTTCAATAGAGTTGGAGAGCTGGTTACTGTTTTTGAAGCGGCTGCTTCTGATCATCTGGGGAACATCACAGTTCACAAGGTATGTGTTCTAAGATCTTCTTGATCATTACTGATTTTAACTTAAATATGTTTGATTTGGAAATATTAGTGATCTATATGCTGAGAAACTAGGTATTCGTTCGTTTTCTGTTTTCCCTAGGGTTTGCTGATGTTTTGTGCTGTTTTTAATTTGACTGGCCTTTTGGGTTTCCATAGATAACAAAGTGCGATGAAAATGGTGATATTAAGGTTCTTGAGAGCAGAATAAAGATGAGGAATAATCAAGAATCGCAAGAAGCAACAGGAGGGGTTGTTTTGGGCGTAGATGGAGGAGCTACTTCCACTGCTTGCATCTGCATTCCCTTTCTTCCTCCCTCAGATCCTCAAGATGTTCTTGTTCTTGGTTGTGCACTTGCTGGCTGCTCCAATCACAACAGTGTCGGAGGTAATCAAGATTCATGTTCAAAAATTAGGGTTTCATTCGACACGTTTTTCTGGATCGCAGCCTGGTCCTATGTGTTTTGAATTATGATAAGAGAATTGTGTAAGGTTTCATATTGAAACACTTGATTTTAGGATCAATTTCACTTCTGCAATTAATTTGTCATCGTCTGTAAATTCTGAGGTTCGACACTTGATATTATGGTAAATTAATTTGCCACTTCTGTAATTAATTTCTTTTCGAGGTAAATTTTCCTTTCCTTTTTTCCTCATTGAAATGAAATTTGGTATGCTTCCATGTGATAATATTTCTTGAATTCTTTTTTGCAGGATTTCAGTAAGGATAAGTAACTCTTCCAACCCATTTGACATCCCATTTGAAGCAGAGTTTGATGCTAGCAATAAGGTATGTGTTATAAATTTTGTTTCCAAAAACACACTTATGCTAATATTGAATTGCACCTCACTTTTTGAAGTTCCTATACACAACTTCCTTCTCTTGCACAGAAAAAACTTGCTTTTCAGAATTTTATACATGAAGAGTGATTATGGTTTGTTAATGAAGGTTTGGATGCAAAGAAATGAAAAGTCATGGATAATGATATTGTTGAAGTGTTTGTGCTGTTATGCAGTACAAGTAATGATGCATACAGAAGCAGTACAGTTAATGCTCCATACAGAAGTGATGTTGATGTCCTTGCTGGATAAATGGACAATATTCAGGCGAGGCATCAACTGTAGGCGAACCATCTTCCATGATGCCGTATAGATACAACAAAAGCTACCAAACTATTAAACCCAACAAAAAAAAATCAATACAATTCACAAAGACCTTCGATTCCATCATCCCGTTAGTGGATGCAAAACTTCTAATGGCCACATTACTCCTAAATCCACATTATAATATTCAGATTAACTCTTTTTCTCTCTATCTCATATTGGTTTCTCTCTTTCTATATATACCATTTGTAGCCTCACATTCCTGCTTCATCCATTTATTTGTAAGCAATCATGGAGTTTATAACCAAGCTGATTGCCTTACTCACTTTCATTACATTTTTTGAACTTTTCTTGCAGCTAGAAACTGTAGCTTGCGTTAGGAACCGAGTACAGGCTCCTAAAGTTGGGCAGAGTTGTAACTCCTTGACAAACGAGGGTCATTTGGTGTCTAAATTACCAGGCCAGCCCGAAGTAAGCTTTCAACACTATGTTGGGTAAGCTTTCAATCTCTAGGGTGTAGTCTCTTTTTTTATCTCTACAGAACAGAATCTGCTGAGATTGAGCTTCCCATTGTGGAAATAAGTGGATTCTTTAAGTAGATTTCTGAGATTTAATTGAGTTCATCACTATCTTCTTGATTGCCTCATCTATATTTTGGATCATAATTCAGATTGCTTGGATGTCTAAGTTTTACGTATTGCATTTCTGTAACTCAAGGCATATTTTTTCCTTCCTAACAATCTGAAACTATAATCAGGTTTTGTTCTGAGGTATACGTCGGGGAAGAGGGCCATTTAATCAGGACATGCTTTGGCTCCAAACGTATACATAAGAACAAGTACCACCAATGGATCAATGCTGGTTTAAACGACATAATCGTCCCTGTGGAGACATTTCACCTTGACACTATATCTCAAGGAATAATCAAACACGATCAAAGATTTTACTTTTGGGAGAGGGCGAGTGTGGATGATTTGGTTCCGCCTAAGATTGTGTGGAGAGGGAGGCGTCAGGACCCTTCTGTTCTTTTGGAGGAGGTCGGGCGTTCTATGGGAAATTGCATGCGTTGGTGGAGATTTGTGTACAAGCAGGTATTAAACCACCTGTTAAGTATCACTACATGATGAAAGTTCAGGGCTTAACTGCTCCCATTTGAGATGTTTTTTTGGGTTTTAGGGATCTTAGAATCATCCAATGATAACAAATAAGGAAATTAATTTTGTTGTAATTCAGCTGTAAAAGCAATTTTGAAGTTTGATATTGTTGTTTGGCTGGTCGTGTAGAAGTCGTACATAAGATGATATCTAAGCCTTGCTTTGGTGCAATTTTTATTCCTCTATCTTTAGTGGACTTAGTCTTCATTGCTCATCTTTTAAAAGGACTAGAACCCGGTTCCTGCTCTGCGCGCGGGTCTTTTATGAACTATGTAGGCGATAATATATTGTATTAGAAAAAGAAGCAAAACCCAACTTAGAAAGAACATAAATTATAGAGTGTAACTAGCGTGTGTTCCCGTACCATGTACGGGGTCACATGTAACAAATATTTTAATAATATAAATTGTAGTTTATATTTTATGGTTTATAATTTATAGATTATAGTTTATAGTTTACGATTTCTGTTTTATAATTTAACTTCATTAATAACTCGATTTAATTAGATTGATAACATAAAGATATAATATGGTAAAAGATATAAATTGATATATATATATATATATAAGATAAAAATATAATATGATAAAAGATAAAAAATGATATTTCTTTTTTAATATAACCTAATAGATATCTTTTTGATTTTTTTACTTATTTAATTTAAAGAGATATATCAAAATATAAAGTCGGGTGATGTGGAGCATGACATGGTGGATGATGTAGCATAGCTTAGAGGTCGACACATAGGCGAATTGAATATAAGGGTGACATGTGGCAAAACAACGTTCTGTTTTAGTATATATGTATATATAGATAGAAAAAAAAAAAGCAAACCTAGACCACCAACTCAGGGCTATTTACTGCCAAATCAGCCTTGCGTCTCCTTAGCAATTCTGATGATGCTGCCCCTTCACTCGTATGGAAGAAGATCTGTAAGATCAAAGCACAGTAGCGCGCTCCCCGATTCGTTTACATGGTGGCCAATGAGGGCCAGGTGGAGACACTGCTGCACGCAGTGAGAGATTGTGAAGCTGTCCACAAAGTCTGGTTGGCCTTAACAGGTAATAACCTTTCACCAAGTTTCATATCTGCACTATCTCCTAGGGAATGAATTGAAGCAAACCTAGACCGGGATGCCCAATGGTTATCTTGATCATTTCATGAGTTGATTTTAATAGTTATCTTTGATGTCCTACAACCTCACAGTAGTAAGTAAAACTACAAAGATGTCCCATGCTAAGGGGATTCAGATGGTTTGGGCTTTTTCTTGAGTATTAAATCAATCATTATACAACCAAGTGTCTTCTTTATAATGTTGTTGAAATGTTAAACATATGTATGTATTAGAATTAGATATAACAAGATGTTGGTAAGAATAAATTTTCATCTCACTTTTCTATAAGCTTGATTTGCTTAAACCTCTATCTACTATTCATTTGTAGTTGAAGAAGCTGTAGAGTCAACATTATAAGGGACAAGAAATATCAAGTTGCAAAAAAACCAGAACAGATGGCATTAATTTCAGGTATGAATTTATTGAAATCTGGTTGGCTTCTAGATCTTCATATGAGCATAATTTCAGGAACACATACACCTGTAAAACAACTAATTTGTAATGGCACGATTATTGTGTTAGTTTCTTCCTCATCTCTGAATCCATTGTCATGTTCCACATGCGTCCAGAAGGAGTAATGGGGTTACAGAGGTTAGACATTTGAGCTATTAATAATTTCTGAGTCTTCGGTTATATTTTCTTTTGAGTTTTTGCTATGTAATGGGGCTTACAAAGGTTAGACGTCCTTTCTTTGAGTTTTTGCTAGGAAGAAACCCATGTAAGATCTTCAGTAGATCAATCCAATAATGTCTTAGTAGAACTCGAACTCGATATGTTTTTATGAAAATAAACAAGGTTTTAGAGAGCCTTATAATTATAAAGACTAATGGCTTGATGAAATCTAGCGGCTTAATGAATTATGCCTATTACTCAAGCTTTTGCTTCATAAGATACTGACGAATGAATACACAATTTCTTTGTATGGAACAGTTTGTGTTAATGCAGGGTTGCACATTAAGATTTTCTCACACTACTGTATTGAATTGGATTTAGGAGTGTTGCATTCACGTGTCTAATAAATATATTGTCATGCTTCTTTACGATTTTTCCATTCATTTTTATTTATAAGTTTCTTTAGGTTCAGTAAAGAGAAGTGGAAATGCATTTGGCTTGAAAAGGAAAGAAATGTGATATATGATGTACATTAGTACTTGGGCTTCGGTGTCACAACCTGAGTTACAACCCAGGAAAAATGTGAAGTAATTGTTCAAGATATGTATTTGGATGCCACTAACTCAATGAGAGATTCTGGAAAGCTCAAATGTGTAATTAGTGGGATTGTGCTTAGAAATTAGGAAAGACAACAATGATGGATGAAAGTTGTGACTTCACAAGATGATGAAGAATGTCTTTCCTGAGTGGGAAGAGACCATTGAGCTTTCATTTGTTTGCTTTTCCTGTAGTAATTTCACAATATGGACCCTCTAAATCTGTAGTAATTTCATTTCGTGAGTGGGAAGAGACCATAACGAAATTAGATTTAGAGGGTCCAAATTTCGTTATGGATGAAAGTTGTTTGCTTTTCCTGGACGCTCACGAAATTACCACAGATGATATGTGATTTAGAGGGTTCACATTTCGTTTTAGTCAGGGCGCATATTTAATCGAAGTTGGTCCACATTGTTTGCTTTCATTTGATGTCAAAAGTCCTTCTTTGTGAAGTGTAGTTTGCGAAAATAGAGTAAAATGGAATTAATTTTTTTCAATTGCCACCTTTTTTAAATTTTTTATTTTTTTTATTTTAATTTCCTTTTATTTCTGATTTATTATTTTAATTTCTAATTTACTTTTTTCTCTTCTAATATTTATTATTTTATTATAAAATTAATTTTCATTTATCTTTATTTATATATCAATTTTCATTTTCTAACTCAAAAAGAAAAGACAAAAGAAAATCCATTTTGGATATTGCAGTAATATCCAAAATGATTTGGCCATTTTTGTTAATTACCCCCCTAGGGTATTTTTGCAAATTAGCCTAGAATGAACACTCAGCGTACCACAAACAATAACACACAACCAACATACCAAAACTACTTTAGACCAACAAAATATGATACACAATTTATAGTCAACCAAAATATTGCCCTAACTCATTTATGAGACCCCCTACAACAACATTACAAAGTGAAAGAAACACGTTTTATACCCGCGCGAAGCGCGGGTTTCCGAGTCTAGTATGAGTATATAAACAGAGAGAATGTGTACACTTTATTCACAAGTTGGATTTTAACACTTCCAACTAGACCTGTCAATCGGGTCGGGTCGGTCGGGTTCGGGTTAGAGTGCTCCGGGTCTGGTATTTTTCGGGTCGGGTCATTTTGGGTCTAAAATTATCGGGTCAAAACAGGTCGGGTTGTTACGGGTTTATAGACGGGTCGGGTCGGGTTCGGGTCTAAAATTACCGGGTCAAAACAGGTCGGGTTGTTACGGGTTTATAGGCGGGTCGGGTCGGGTTCAGGTCTAAAATTACCATGTCAAAACAGGTCGGGTTGTTACGGGTTTATAGGCGGGTCGGGTCGGGTTTGGGTCGGAAATTACCGGGTCAAAACATGTCGGGTTGTTACGGGTTTAAGGTTTTTTAGCGTTTACGCATAGTTCTGAGCCTCGTTTTGTATGAGCAAGACCTTATTGATATTTTATATGCCTAATAAGACTAAGTCGTATAATGTTTTCAACAATAATCAACATCGATGTTGTAGACCATACATATTGCGCCAAGCTATAGAGTTATCACTAGTTTGGTTTTACAAAGGAGGTGCTATTTGAAATGTTAGAAGTTGTGATTGGAAGTTACCCACATGGTCAAATATATCTAATAGGCATTGGAACCAAGTTCCATTCCATTCCGACATCGTTTGGGCGTCGTTTTTCCAAATTGGGCCTTAAGCCCATTTAAGGTCTTTTAGCGTTTACGCATAGTTTCAAGCCTCGTTTAGTATAAGCGAGACCTTAATGGGACTTTATATGCCTAATAAGACTAAGTTGTATAATTTTTTCAAACATAATAATACATCGATGTTGTTAACCATACATACTGACACAAGTTAGAGAGTGATAACTAGTTTGATGTTTAGAAAAGAAGGTGTTACTTGAACATGAAGAAGTTTTGATTGAGAGTTACCCACACAATCAAATATCTATAATAGGCATTGAAATCAAGTTTCATTCCATTCAGACATCGTTTGGACGTTGTTTTGCCGAATTGGGCCTTAATCCCATTTAAGGCCTTTTAGTGTTTACGCATAGTTTCGAGCCTCATTTTGTATAAGCGAGACCTTATTGGTACTTTATATGGCTAATAAGACTAAGTTGTATAATGTTTTCAACAATAATCAACATCGATGTTGTAGATCATACATATTGCGATAAGTTAGAGAGTTAACATTAGTTTGATTTTTTACAAAGGAGATGCTATTTGAAATGGTAGAAGTTGTGATTGGAAGTTACCCACATGGTTAAATATATCTAATAGGCATTGAAACCAAGTTTCATTCCATTCTGACATCGTTTTTCCAAATTGGGCCTTAAGCCCATTTAAGGCCTTTTAAGGCCTTTTAGCGTTTACGAATAGTTTCAAGCCTCGTTTTCTGTGAGCGAGACCTTATTGTGACTTTATATGCCTAATATGACTAAGTTGTATCATATTTTCAGACATAATAATACATGGATGTTGTTGACCATACATATTGCAACAAGTTAGAGAGTAATAACTAGTTTGATGTTTAGAAATGAGGTGTTACTTGAAAATGAAGAAGTTTTTATTGGAGTTCTCACATGGTCAAATATCTCTAATGAGAATTGAAATCAAGTTTCATTCAATTCTGACATCGTTTGGGCGTTGTTTTGCCAAATTAAGCCTTAAATTTTGGGAGTATACGATTTGGTTAGGTGTCTTGCTCACCAAACCCTGAATTTTGTGAAATTATCAATTATTGTCAATTTTTTGGGTAAAATTTACAGTTTTCCGCTTCTTTATTACTTTTTTATTTTTGGCCAAATTTTCGGGTTAAAAACGGGTTGGGGCGGGTCAACCCATTTTTGACCCAAAAAAATCGGGTCAATCGGGTTTGACAGAAAACGGGTCACGGGTTCAATTTGACGGGTTATGACCCAGAAAAATCGGGTTGGGTCGGATCGGGTTTGCGGGTCGGGTTAATTTCTGCCGGGTCTACTTCCAACCCATTAAAGGTTGGAAAACTTAAGCCCATTAGTTTGATTCGTCATTTTGTCGTCTAATTCTCTAAAGATAGAGAATTGATACGCAAATTATGGTGGATCGGAACGCAAGTCTTCGTTTTGGCAAATTGGCACGTGAACCCAAGTATTTTATTTGGTTCGCTGATTTTGGCGAATCAACAAGCGACCCAAAGCGATCCAGAGCATGCACGAACCACGATCAGTGTACGTCCCGGTTCGTGATTCGCCACCTATATGAGCGAATCATGCAACCCTGATCTAGTCATTCCTACTGAGGATGCTATCATTCCTCCTGTCATTGCCACTGAAGAGCACTTCATTTCCACTGATGATCTTTTTCATGACGATCTAGTATCTCCCATCCCACCCAAGATCCTGAAGATTAGAGTACTCATCAGGAAGATGTTGTTGTGGAGGACGTCCTCGCCGAGCAACTCATGGATCCGCTAGCTGAGGAGAAGCCCTCCGAGGGAGTTGATGACCCACCTTCCTTGCTGAAGAGTTATAAGTCTCACTATCAATATTTATAGTTAGGTTTTTTATCAGGTCTCTTTATTGCATTCAAAATTATAGAAAGTAAGAAATCTGTTTAATCAATCCCAATGCCAATAATTATCTAGCAAAAAACACTCATGCAACTATCACAATGCACACTAATTAAACTAGATGTATTATCATGTATTTTTAAAAAAGCAAAGAGAAGCAACTATCACAATCTACACTAACTAAACTAGATGTCTAACTATGAAATATTCTACAAAAGTAAACAATAATAAATTATCAAACTTAGCTTAAACGACAACTAATTGAACATGAATGATTATTTACATACCGGAAAGCAACAAGAATCGAGTGACTCAAGACCGGGTACATCATCTTCATTCACTAACGATTTCATACACGAAGACTCGCTCTCTGACACCCTCTTCCAAGACGACGTCTCACTTGAAGAAGACATGCTATCAATATTTTGATTTGTGAATTTGGTTGTTCATTACTTGAGAACACATGTATATATAGACACTAAAAATCCCAACGGTCATGCCCATAAACCCCAACGTTCATATTTTTCCCCGTTAAGAAACGGTCGGATTAGTGGGCGCACTGAGGACGCGCCGAAGGTCACTGTTGATTTTGTTTTTAAAATTTAACGTTTTGGGCGCACCCGAACCGCGCCAAAAAAACCCAAGAATTATCTTGGGCGCAGTCGCGCCCATAGAACCGTATGGGTCTACTGAACCCGGACCCGTCTGGGTCTATGAAATAAAATTTTGGACTCTATGGGTGCGTCCAAGGTGCGCCCAACTGGTTTGAAAAACCCGAATCTGTTTCTTCCCGAGTTCATTATTTATTTAATTTAATTTTTTGAACTGACTTGAGCGCAGGACAAAACGAATGCCAGATATAATTTTCCGGGCGCGAGGTTAAACGCCCTAATAATATGAGTCAATTCACCTTTTCTCCCTAAACCATTATACCATATATCAACAGAAACCGAATTCTGAAAATGCCCGGCCCAATCTTTTCTGCCCAATCCGGTCCAGTAACAATAGGTTCAGTCCAATTTCAGTTACCCCACACGGTCACACACACGCCCAGGTGCAATTATTTTATTCATATCCTGAAAAACAATTCCCCGAACCAATGTTATTTATTTTAAAAAATAAATGAAAAAGAGAATATATTCTTCTATAAATGATCTCTATCTTAGCGTAAGGCTGGTTCGTAGCACCTGTTCCGGGTCGTCCTTCCTAGGGTTTCTACAATTCTCTCAAAATCTGCAGCTGAAGAGCGAGCGAGCAAGTTGAAGAAGAAGATCGTCGCTAAGGATGACAGGGAAGGCGAAGCCGAAGAAGCACACAGCGAAGGAACTGGCAGCGAAATTGGACGCAGCCACGACCAATAGAGGCGGCGGCAAGGCTGGATTGGCGGATCGAACAGGAAAAGAGAAAGGCGGCCATGCGAAGTGGGAGTGTCCACACTGCAAGCTCACTGTGCCGGATCCAAAAACTATGCAGATCCATCACGAATCCAAGCATCCGAAGATCCCTTACGATGAGTCTAAGATCGTCAATCTCCATGCTGTTCTTGCTCTTCCCGAGGCTGATACCTCCAAGGGCCGCCCTGGAATCCGCGGTAGCCTTAAGAAGTGATTAATTCGTCTCTAATTGCAAATCATAATGATATCGAATATTGGATGGATGTTTCTCAATTACGATTAATCTTCTTCTGTCTTCTCTGGATGTGATTTGTTTTTCGGGAAATTTAACTTAATGTTGTGCTGCTTTCTCATGTGTGTTGTTATTATCTCAAATATATTAGAAACTGTTGTGCGCTTTCTTAATAATTCTCTTTGTTTCTCGCCTTTGGATACGCTGCAAATTGATAGGTAATGTCTCTGAAATTAATGGCATTTCTTTTCCCGGATTGATAACTGGGATTTGATCAAACTGTTTGAGATTGAAAATAGTTGTGGAGAAGTCTGATTTTAAGAAATTGATTCGTCTACACAAAACTACGGTTTCATGCCCAACATACTCGTTTCAAAGAGGGCTGTCAGTTCCAAGCAAGAGTCAAAACATGCTTCACTTGAGAGTTTGACATGTTTCATGTTTCACTTTCTATAAAATTGATGTATGAGCCACAGCACGGTAAACTCTAAACAAAAACTTGTAATTTGTAAAGATAACTTAATCCTGCCTAGACGCCACTTTTGGTGGGTTCATAACAAGTGGTCTACTGTAAGTGACTCCTTAATCCTGCCTAGACGCCTCTTTTGGTGGGTTCATACCAAGGGGTCTACTGTCGTTACAGATGCCCATGTGAACATTTGCTAGTGTTGGTGCTGTTGTGGACTCATAGTTAGGATTTACACCAAAAGAACCATAAACCATGTTATTTGGCAAGGTAGGGAATTTCATTTGATAAGGGAAGGGATGTCCACCACCAAAATTACCAAGATAATTGGCTTTCAGGAAATCTTTGTTGTATTCAACTCTTCCATTGGAGTAAGCACCAAAATCTTGTGGTTCGGGCTTGGGAAGACGAGTGTTTTGAGAAAAGGTCAGGGCTTGGTGTGGGTTGGGTGCAGATGGGGCTGAATTTCCATGACTATTGTTTCTGGCTGATGGAACTTCGTGATTGTGCTTGCCTTCGTATGTTGTCAGTACAAACTTCAAGTTATGTGAGGCTCGTTCAACATGCTTCCTTACTGAGCATCCGGGATGAGTGCATTTGTAGTAACTCCTGAAAAAGTTTAATGTAAGTTATCTACACAAAAAGAGTGTTAAAGCAAATATAAAGAAAGGTTTTAAACCTTGGATTTGGATTTCCCTTGACCACTTTCTGTCCATATTTACGCCACCTATATCCATCATCTAGTATGTCCACTTCACTCTCTATTTGGACGATGACTCTTGGTTCTCGGATTGCTCTAGAAGCTAAAGCTGTTTCAATCAAGGAACTCTCCATCTTCCTGCAAATTGGTGATAAAAGTTACTTAAATATACTTACAAGTGATTTATCACTGCTGAAATTTTGGGGCATACCTTCTTTTGAGTTCAGGTTCATCATCTCCATTCTCAACAATCAGCGTACTCCCTTCAGTAGCAACGTTCTCCTCCTCAATTTCTTCATTACTTGCAATTGTTGAGGAGAGTTCAGGTGTCCCCTCTGATTCAAGTACATCAGTTGTAATAGATGGTGAGCCTGTTCTGTCTGATCCTAGTTTCAGATCATCGTACCCATGTTGTGATTCTCTCCGGCCAAAACCATTTTCAACCTTAACAGATTCACATGACTCTAATGACCCAAATGTGGATCTCCTGTTAGGTTGAGGCTTTGAATGAATATGAGCCCCTTTATACACAATTTCTATTATTTGACCATCGTTACAATGTTCAACCTTCTTTTTCACAGGACAATTTGGATGAGTGCATTTGTAATAACTGCGAGGATATTCACTAGCCTTGACCTGCTTTTGTCCATATTTTCTCCAATTGTATCCATCTTCGGAGTTACCAACTGTTCCTCCTGAAGAATTTATAATTCTCTGATCCCCGTTCATAGGTTGAGCCGTTTCTGAATTCCCTGTATCCTCCCCTTGACTGCATTCATTTTGTTGTGATTCAGAACCAGCAGCAACAATAGAATTCCCCAGCTGAAATTCATCAGAATTAACCTTCACAGCCATATCACTTTTGGAGTCGGGTGCTGAGTTTAATTCAGAAGTGTCCACAGTAGCCTCACTTGGGAGTTGGGTAGGAAACTCAAAAAACCCAGTCTCTGGTGGGAGAGTAGTAGCTGGATGTTGAGAGTCAAGCTCAATTCCTGAATTATGAGCCAAACTACTAGGAGGATACTGATGTTACATGGGTGAGCAAAATAGAAAGAATTAGAACAAAAAATACCTGTACATTTGCAACACAAGTTCATAATTGCTAATGCGTCAACTCAGGATAAAGTTTATTGTCCCATTTCAATTGCATTATAAATTGATAGTACTATTATCTAGTTTCATAATCATTTTTCTTCAGTAGATGTAATAGCATTAGGTTTCCTAGTTTAGTCAATCTTGTAATTATTAAGAATTATTCAGATCTTCAGGAGGTAGGCTCAATAATATTCTAATCTTTGAGGATACAGTGACATATCCATAGTTCCTTTTCACTCGGTATTCATTTTGCACTGCATTGGAGGGGTCACTCTTTCAAAATTTAAAACTTATCCAATTACAAAAGAAAAAACCAAGATCCTTAAACTAACCTGATTCAGCATTCCAGAGTAGAATGGATAACGAACAGGCATCCCATTAGGATTGAAAGTGAAGGAGAATGTATCATGACTATTCTTATCTGCTGCATTACATGATTCCGACCTGATAACTCCACTCTCACAGGGAAGACGAGGGAAACCAAAAGCTCCTGTGGTTGGGGATGGCTGATAGAGAAAGCTTCATTAAACTCACTTCTTTTGTGGCCAATAGGCAAACAAAAGTTGCATAAAAATGTACACATATTGACCAGCATAATACACTGTAAAAATGAGATAAAAAAAGGGATGCCAATATACAACACTTGCAAATTTCTCAACATAAAAGAACAAACTTTAATCATTTTATTTACTAAGTATATTATTACAATTATCCATGATCCTAATAAATCTATGCACTGCTTAAAACCATCTTATGTTTCTTGTTGAATTTACATTTTGCAACCGAGTATCCATGATTCATCCAGCTGTAAATCTCCTTCTTCAAATAGCCAAAGAACAAACTAAAACCCCCCTAAAAATCTACCCCAAATGAATTTAACACATTTTATTCGAAATCCAGTAAAATCTATAGCCAGCATCACAAATAGGACATGCATCACAACAGTTCTAAAGGCAAACCAAGAACACCGAAAATAGTACCTGTAGATTTGGCAGCATCATAGGAGACTCCAACAATGCACCTGGGCTGATTCCAGGTGTTCTAAGAACATATGGGGATAATAAACCTGGAGAAGTCAATGCACTGCTGGAACTAAACATAGATGTATTAATTTTTGATGCATCAAACCCAAATTTGGCTGCCCTCCTCTCAGCTATACTACCACCATACTTGAAACTAGAACTCAATCCATTTTCTGATTTCTTCTCACAGTTGAGTGTGGAATCAGGATCATCCTTGTTACAAGAATCTGACATAAACTCTGGAAAAAGTCCCTTAGGGGTAACAGCGAGGCTCCGCCACACATCAAGTGCCTCTTCACTCCCTTCCATTTGCCTAACTCCATGGGACCATCCACCTGACATAGGACCTAGCATTTCGAACTGCTCACCTGACATACCGCCGAATTTATGCGAAAACCTAGATTTATCGTCTCCAAACTCGAATCTCACAAAACCAAAACCCAGAACACAACTTTCATCAAACAAAACCCCCGAAATTCACCCAAAAAGTCACTTCCTCAAGCTCGATGTTAACCTAGCTTCACGAAATTACTTCACTCCATTGACGAAATCAGCAGCAAAATAGGGCATAACACGAGTGCAAAAGACCTTCTTTGCTCCAGTCGCTTATCGTATCACACCAGATTCGAAGAGCGACTGAATGTGAGCAGACAAATTTATCCAGAAATCGAAGAAATCTCCCGAATGACAGTAACAGCGATTGAGCGTCGGAGCGAAGTGGAGGAGTATCTACCGATAAGGCATTTTAATGGGTGAGAGTGGAGAAAATCTCTGAAGCTGTTGGTTTTCGAGTTTTATAGAATCGCATAGACGAAGAGAAAGGGAGATATAAAGAGTTGGAGGATAGAGGCAACGAAAATGACAGAACAAAAATGATTTAAGGTGTTGTACTAACAAAACACGGATGCTATATACACCGCCGTGTCTTTACCAAACACCGTCCGGTCACTCGCGTGACATGACGGTGTTTGGTCAGATAGACGTTGTTGTGCACCATTAATAGATGTCTTGTCCCCACCTAACTATAATAACTACCCTTTATTTTAAGTAAATCGTAACACCTATTAACCCTATCCTAACACCTCTTTTTATCATCTTTCACCTCTTTCACCCTCCATTAAAACCCATTTTCAAAACCTTCAAACTTCAAAACACTCTAAAAACACCTAAAACAATGGAAGATGAAGAGAAATTCAACAAAGGAAGGAATGGAGATGGTGGTTCATCAAGTTACCATGCAAATGAGGTAATGTTCTTACTTAATTTTTGAATTTTAATTTGTTTTGCACCATTAAGAGCTAAAATGAAGTTATTATGTTGTATTTCATGTTAAATGTAGTAGTAGTAAGTGTTGAAGAGATGACTTTTACCTATAATGTCCAAAAGTTTTGTTCTTCAACCTTATTTTGTTTAGGGTTTATGCTTTTAGGGTTTTTAATGTAGAAAATTTAGATTTATTCATGTTTATGTTAAATGACCCCGTTTCACTGTGTTTCAACCTTAGCACTTTCCCATGTTCTGCGAGATGGATCCCCTCGCGTAACGCGAGTGGTGCCTCCCTCGCAGAACGCGAGAAAGTGCAAATTACAGAGTATTAACTCTTTATTGTGTATAGGTGATTTTTTCTTTGTTCACTGGATTGAATGCAATCCAGTTGAATGACTACACCTACCCTCCCGGAATACGAGGCCTGTTTCGCCACCGTCATTTGATTTAGGGATTGACTTTGGTGATTATCATCAACCATCTACTTATCAATTTCCTATGCCATCTACATATGAATTGCCCGTGCCATCTACTTATGAATTGCCATGTACATATGTAGTACCATCAAGCTATGATGCGTTTGATTCACAGTTTGCTAACCCACCTACAAACGTAGGAGAGAAGATGTGGTTTCTTCCCTCTTTACACACTGCACCAAAGTTTGATAGTCCCGTATGTGAGGAAGATGTTGTTTCTAGAGATTATTCGGAATATTTCACTACGGAGCAAGTGTTTGCCTCTAAGGAGATTGGTCATTTGTGGGCGTTGAATGTTGCAAAGCAACATAAGTTTATGATCTCTATTAGAAGGAGTGTACCATCTAAACCGGGGCAAAGTGGTAAGGTTTAAATCTTTTGTGAGAAAGGGGGAAGTTATAAGCCTAAAGGTGTCGGAGTTAGAACAAACACAAAGAGCAAGAAAACGGGGTGTCAATTTCAGTTGAAGCTCATGGAGAACCGTTTTGAAGAAAATTGGAGATTAACAGTTGTTGTGGTTTGCACAACCATCCTATTGGAGATACTTTGGTCGGGAATGCATTTGCTGGGAGGCCAACCCCTGATCAAAAGAAAATGGTTCGTGAGATGGTACTTTCTCATTGTTCTCCAAATCAGATTTACACTGAGATAAACAAGGATCCCGGAAGTTGCACAAAGAAGAGACAAGTGTACAATTTGGTAAAAGATATAAGGGAAGAGGAAATGGAAGGTAGAACCGTGGTTCAAGAATTCTTTCACCAATGCAAAGAGAACAACTACTTCATCGAGTATAGTCCAAGTGCAAATAATCCTTCGATAATAGGTGACTTGTTCTTTGCTAGCCCCGAATCAATGAAACTCTTAAAGGCGTTTCCATATGTCCTTTTGTTGGATTCGACTTATAGCACGAACAAGTAAGTATTTATCATTATGTTTTTATGTTGTATTTTAAAATTCATGAAAATTTTAAGAACTGTGGTAAAAAAACACTTCTCGCGTAACGCGAGGACACCCCACCTTGCGTAACGCGAGGAATGTCCTTGATTCAGTATTTCTGCATTTTGGAATATACCGACTGTGGAATAGAGTACATTCTCGCGTTACGCAAGGTGGGGTGTCCTCGAGTTACGCGAGAATGTGCATTACAGATGCTATTCCGCAGTCAAACATTTAAGACTCTGAATTAAAGGTGCAATCTTTCTGTATTTTGGTCTAAGGTACAATGTTCTCTTCCTGGAGATAGTCGGTTTGACTTCTACATGGAAGAATTTTGTTGTCTGCGGGGTATGGTTAGAGGCCGAGAGCGAGGACAGTTATTTGTGGGCGTTGCAGCAGTTGCAGACGATGTATTTGAGAATACGAGCATCGCCTACTTGCTTCGTCACAGACCGTGAGATGGCTCTTATGAATGCAACGGACATGTTATGGCCAAATGCAAAGTTTCTCTTATGTAGACGACATGTAAGGAAGAACATAGAGGCGAGAGGCAAGATAGCTATGAGCACACAAGCATTGAGGGTTTATATTTCTAATGATTATTATGACGTGTTCAACCAAACCACTGAAGAAGGTTACAACAAAAGGTTGAAGACACTTGAGATTGAATAGGGAGCTTCTTTGCTTTCCCTTTCCCTTTTGTTTTTTCAACCAGGGGTTCTTCCCTCACAATGTCTCGGTTTCTCCGACGAGTTGAACGACCAGGACGATACATTACCTAAAACAATACAAAGTAAAATCAATAAATAAACGAATGCAGAAAAAAACACAGAAAACAAAATGTCCAGAATACACATGTTCTGCAGAAGTGGGAATTGCCATAACTGGCAATTCCTCGCGTTCTGCGAGGGCATGACACTCGCGTTTTGCGAGGGATGACGTCACTCGTGACGCGTGATTTCACACTTTCTTCTCCGGTCATCTCATACATTCCGGCGACAGTTTCCGGCGACAAATTCAACATAAATTCAATATTTTAACTAAAAACCTATCAATTTAAGTAAATTACCAAATAAACATCAAAACCCTAAATAAAATGTAAACCCTAATCAAAAACCCTAACCCTAATGAATATTCAACATAAAAAAAACATCCACTCATCAACCATAATTCAAAATCATCATCTTTCATCCATTCCAAACAACCTAATACTATATACAACCATTTCCAAATCAACATTCAATATCAAAACATCATATAATATGCAATTTCCTATACTAACAACATATATTCATCTAGAATCAACATTAAAAAGCATAAGGGAAGAAGAAACATACCTTAATTGAAGATTTGTGTTGAAAAGAGGATGAATCTGAATTTTTTGGGCGAGAGAGAGTGAAAACGGCGTAGTAAAATGGTAAATGAGGGCTGAAGTAGAGTTTTTTGCCCTTTTATAGGGAGGAAACCCTCGTGTTCTGCGAGAGACACGCCCCTCGCGTTCTGCGAGAGACACGCCCCTCGCGTTCTGCGAGGTGACGCTCCCTCGCGTTACGCGAGGGGCCAGGCGTTATTTAGTAAAACGCCCGGGCTGTATTTAGTAAGGGCCTAACAAAACAATATCACGGACTAAACACGTGATTTTTATAATAATTATTTCCATATCTATTTTTGGGCTCCGTCTATATGCACACATTTTTTGGGCTAAATGCACACTATTCTGTGCGGTAAGATTAGTAGCACACTTCTGTACGGTAACAATTAACGCACCAATGGATTCCGGGGCATTGTTGGAAATTTTTCTGAAACCTATACTAAGCTGGTGCGGTAAGAATTAACGCACAGATCTGTGCGTTAACATTTATCGCACCAGCTTAATCCCAGATTAACAAAAAAAAGTAAACTTTTGATTAACTTTAAATCTGTGCGGTAAGATTTACCGCACAAGATTTTTTAGTTTTAAAAAGAAAATTAAATTTTAAAAATAAATTAAAAAATATATAATCTTGTGCGGTAACAGTTACCGCACAGGATTATATATTAAAAAAATATAAATTGGTGCGTTAACTCTTAACGCACCAGGTTTTATATATTAAAAAAACTATAAAATGGTGCGGTAACTCTTACCGCACCAAGTTAGATATTTAAAAAAAAATAATTTTCCTCTCCCCGACCCCTTCTTCTTCCTCCTTTCCTCTGCGTTTCTGCCGCCAAACCCTAAAATCGCCGCCCCCTATTTCACCTTATTCCCGCCGATTAAACCATCAAATACATCAATTGATAATGGATTCGAGCTGCCCCGACCAAGGCGCTTCTTCTGGGCCCAAAAATCCGGCCGTAGTCGTCCCCGCACCTCTTCCGGCGACTGTGGCTGTTCCGACGTCATTGGAGCTTCCGTCGGTGACTCCTTGGCTGGTTGTGGAGGAAGAAGAAGAGGAGGAAGTGGAGGTTCCACTGAGGTACAGTGGTGGTGCCCGGAACCGGCCCGATTCCCGACCAAGACCCGATCCAGTTCTGCCTCAACCCGACCCGTTACCCGCAGCCCAACCCGCCCCGATACCCGCAGCCCAACCCGCCCCGAGAGTTATCCGAAGAAATCGAAAGCGGCCAGCCCAAAACCCCGTTTTTAATGCTATTAAATTATTTAATTATTTTATTTCGTAACGTTATGAAATTAATTATATTTGATAACGTTATGAATTTTTTTAATAAATTTCGTAACATTATGAATTTAATTATTTTATTTCGTAACGTTATGAATTTAATTATTTTATTTCATAACTTTATGAAATTAATTATATTTCGTAATGTTATGAAATTTATTAATAAATTTCGTAACGTTATGAAATTAATTAATTTATTTCATAACGTTATGAAATTATTTTACAATATAGAATAAATTAATTTATTGTATTTGGTAACGTTATGAAATTAATTAATTTATTTCATAACGTTATGAAATATAAGTATATAAAGTATATAAAGTATTGAAATTAGGCGAATTAATTATTCTAAATTGTAACATTAATTAATTAATTATTTTATGAAATATGACATTCTTCTTCTCTTATTTCGTAACGTTTTGAAATTATTTTATTTAATAACGTTATGAAATTATTTTATTTCGTAACGTTATGAAATAAAATAATTTCATAACGTTATGAAATATAAGCATATAAAGTATTGAAATTAGGCGAATTATAACGTTATTTTCGTAACGTTATGTAAAAAATGTTACGAAAATGATGTTTCGAAATTAGAGATGATTTTGATTAGGATTGACGTTACGACAACTTTCTGTAACGTTACGACGTCATGAAAAAAGACGTGTTGGAATTCGACGTTGTTTTTGTAACGCTATGAAAATAACGTTATGCTATAACAACAACATTAGGGTGTGCGAGATACGATGGCTTCTAGTGGGTTTGTCCCGGGGGCTCCTGTTGTTGCAGAGCGTGTTAGGAGGACGCAGATTACAACGTTCATACATCAGAGTTTTGCTACTGCGCGAGACCAGCTGATAGCTTCTAGTTCGACACCCACCGTTGTTACTGGGGCAGTTACAGATACTGGTTCTGGGGCAGTTACAGATACCGGGGCAGTTAGGGATTCTGGTCTAGTTGTTGATCCGTCTGTTGATGATGGGGGTTACAGTGATAGTGAGGAGGAGGATATGGACGTCGATGATACAGCTGTTGATTTGGATGATGATATGATGGGAGACGGTGAGGGTTTAGGTACAGATTATATTGTATCTTTTCCCAAGATACCGACAGATCAGCTTAGGAGAGATGACCCTCCTATTATTTCGGATGACCATGCTGGTATGGGCCCGTCATCGCCAGTTGTTACTGATTTAGCTCCTTCGTCCTCTTCCCCCCATTTAGACAGAGACAACAGAGAGGCCGAGGAGCTCAGGCAGATCATGATGTTGCTGATGCAGACGTAGCTGATCCTCCAGCACGAGGTGGACGCGCTCCACATGGAGGACGAGGACGTGGACGTGGACGTGCTCCGGCGCCTGCTGATCTTCCAGAGGCCGAGGTTTTTTAACTATTTTTTAACTATTCTGTAGAAGTAACTGTGTTGTTTTTTAACTATTTTTTCACACACGGAAGGTCGTCAAGGTTCACTTCCACACCGCCTACTGCACTCCACTAGAGGATTTTAGGAGACCTGGTCCAGATTCATGGTTTCAGCTTGCAGAGCGATCTGGATTGACTAATCTACGATATTTCGGGTCTGGTCATGTCGATCATGTCTTGGTTTCTACTTTCGTCGAGAGATGACACCCAGAGACCAACACATTTCATTTGCCATTTGGAGAGATTGGTCCTACACTTCACGATGTGCTTGAGATCTTGTCGCTGCCTATACATGGGAGGAGTTGTAGCTCAGTTTTGAGTAAGGACCAGATCATCACTTTTGTTGCTGGGATGCTTCACGTAGAGGAGACACTGGTAAAGTTTTGGTATAGGAGTGGAGGCATTCCTTTGGGTTATCTTCAGGAGAGATTGAAGCTTATGATGCAGATGGAGGATGGACAGAGAGATGAGAGCCTCATTGCGTCTATGTACTTACTGTTGCTTCTCGGCACTACAGTTCTAGTGGATAAGTCGACTACAACAGTCAAGCACTGGTGGTTAGTTCTTTTGGCCGACCACAACAGCACTGGCCGATATGCTTGGGGAGCTGGAGTGTTAGCTCATCTGTATCGCAACCTTGGACAGGCGTCGACGCGATTGGCTATGGGGATGGGGAGTTTAGGCATTCTTTTGCGGGTTAGTACGCAAATAACTATACGATTGACTATGTTTAGGAAGTCAAGTTCTAATTATCTTTTTTTGCAGTCGTGGATCTGGGCTTATTTTCCACATTTTCGTGGACATTTTGTGACGGATCCACTTTCTATGGACCACACCGCAGCTGCTATGAGGGAGGGTGGAGAGGTGCCTCAGGGTACGAGCACAGATCGTTTGGTTGTCATTCGTGGCATGCTTGACCGTGTTCGTTATGAGGAGGTCAAATATTAAGAATGTGTGCTTTTGTTATATTATGTGAATGTAAACTATACTAACTGTGTTGTAATGTTTTGTTGCAGGTTAACTAGTTTCCCTTTCCAAATGTGGATTTCAGACTTCCAGAGTACGCCCCGTCTTTGTTCGAGGGCATTCTCCGTTGTATGAACATCGAGGAGCTCTATCAGCCAGGACGTATGCTGCGACAGTTTGGACATGTGCAGGGTATCCCAGATCCTCCCCCGGAGCCCATCCAGGTGACACGTAACAAAAGACTGACACATTATTCAGTTCACTTTGCCAAGGATCTGCTTGGTGTGTGGGATCAGGACCCCAGGCCTTTGTTACAGATTCGGGAGCCACGAGCGACCTACTATTGGTCAGTCACAGATGATTATCTCGATTGGTATGATCGAGTTTCTCATCCTCTGGTGGATCCCAGATCACGTAGACTCGTTCATCTTCCCATGTCAGTTCCTTCCAGAAGTCATGAAAATCATCTGGAATAAGAGGTGTCTTTGAAATGATTGCCCTAGCAAGATCGTGTACGCATGACATCCCAAGACAATCTCGAACCCAATGATCATCACAAACATTTGAATAATCCTCCTTCAATATTTATTGGTACATTTCCAACAACAACAGAAAACACTTATCCGACACTCTGTAAAATATACTTGAAAACAACATTCGAATGCCAGGAGGAAAGGTTGGGTCATCAAAGACCATTTGCCGAGTGTTAAGTGCTTGGTTCATCGTCGCCCTAATGAGGTCCATCTGAACTATGACCACATGGTGGATCCTCACGATCACTCTGTTGAAGCCGCCTCTATTAGAACCCACAATTTCTTTCAATACCTTATGCATCCCCTCGACCCTAAATAAACACAATTTCTACACGTTAGCAGAAATAATATGGTGGTCCAAATAAACAACTAAACAAACAAAGATACCTGTTTGTAGTCCTTGTGTGAAAGTGAAGAGTGTAGTCCGTCCACGCTCTAACTATGAACTTCTTGTACGGAGTAAACCAGTACTTTTCAACGTAACCAACAATGCCCTTCTTCCATGAATCTCTCAGCTTACTCAGCCTCTCTTCGTAGATTTTTTCAGTGCTCGAGCAAAATATCCCCCAACATTGCGTAACAAAGTTCTCCGCCCTTTTAGTATTTTTTATCACTTTTTCTGCGTGTGACTGGATGTTGTGCTTAATGTGCACCCAACACAATAGTTGCTTGACATCAGTGTCTTTGATAACAAGTTTGATTGCTCTCAACAAAGCCTTCTCACAGTCGGTCATTATAGCCTTCGACATCACTCCTAAATTTCGACACAACTCATGAACGCACATCATCACAAACTTGTAATGCATTACTGTTTCCTGAACCATGAATGCATATGCGATGTTGAACGTCTTGTGCGTGCAAGTGAAACCAGCCATCTCCACTAAAGCCATATCATACCTATTTGTCTTGTATGTGGCGTCCATGATAATCACGTGAGGAAACTTCCTGAACAACCGCATCGACTCCAGGTGAGCAAAAAAAAGGACTTCAACCTCATTCGTCTTCGTGTTCCTCAAAGGTTGACAAAAATACTTGTTCTCTTTCAGAAAATTTAGAGACCACTGAGTAACTGACAATTCACCACGATCTTCAAAATTGATCTTCTGCAAAAAATTGGCAATCTGCTTCATGGATGTCACATTTTGCGGGTCTCTTTTCCTCAACTGAATAAGTATGGTTTATGGCGTCTTGCGATCATCGCCCGCTTCCCTTGCTATTTTCTCCTCCTCTTTGCTCATTCTACCCACAAATGAATTCCCATGAAAACTAGTAGGAAGGGTGTGGTTGTGATGACCTTCTACAACATTCACGATCCATTTATAACTATATGGCCCTTCTTTGATACGAACCCCATATAACTCGAATGTACAACCACATTTCTTCGATTTTCGGTCACGAATCCTCGGAACCGGCAATTCTGGATTTTTTAAATTCACTTTCGGCCTACCCGATCTAGGTTTTCCAAACCTATTGCATACTAAATCAACGCAGTATTTGCTAGATGTACGATGTACCAAAACTATCATCAAATCCCTTGCTTTCTGTTTTGTCCATTCCATCATCTCTTCCTTACTATCCCACATTTGCGCAGTACTAAAATATGGTCTAAAGTCTTCTTCCTATATTGATTAAACTACATTACTTAGATACGAAATTTTAACTAATTAACCTAAATCTCATGCAATTAAATACAAAATTTTAATTCATAATATACTAACCAAAATCGGTAACGGAGTCCATTCGTCTAATGCAATTGATACATTTGCTTCGCCTTCTTCCTCTCCTTCGTCTTCTTCTTCGTCCACTTCCTCATCGACTTCTTCGACTTCTTCGTCCACTTCCTCTTCTTCATCAACTTCGTATTCTTCTTCATCGACTTCGTATTCTTCTTCCATGACCCCTGATATCCAATTGTCGTTACCATCATCCTCACTACTCTCATAATTATAAGACATTATGGTGTGCATTGCAAAACTTCAACAAGAGAGCCCTTGTTTATATACAAGCAAAAAAATGCCCGTTTACATTTTTAGACCGTTGGTGCGGTAATAGTTAACGCACCAATGAGAATAAAATTCCAACAGACATTTTTTCAAAAAAAAAAATCTCGTGCGGTAAATATTACCGCACAGATATAATAATATTTTTTAATATTTTTAAAATTTTATTTGTATTTTAAAAAATAATTATTAAAAAATTAATACCCTTAATAATTTTATTTCAAAATTTATTTAAAAAAAAATATTTGTTAATCTTGGATTAAGATGGTGCGGTAAATGTTAACACACAGATCTGTGCGTTAAATCTTACCGCACCAGCTTCGTATAGGTTTTAGAAAAATTTCCAACAATGCCCCGGAACCCATTGGTGCGTTAATTGTTACCGCACAGAAGTGTGCTACTAATCTTACCGCACAGAATAGTGTGCATTTAGCCCAAAAAACGTGTGCATATAGACCAAGCCTATTTTTGTTACTACGGACTGCTTATCTACTTAACTACGTTGTTATAACTGAGAAATCAAATATTCACAAAGGAATTGCATCACCTCACCGTCACGCCGTCACATCATCAATTTTGCAAAATAATAATATTAATTTATAATGGGTACAAGTTCATTCCATTTGGGTACAAGTTTATTTTATTTGCTTTCTCCACCTTTGGAGAGTTGGACAAAGAGGCACTGGACACACTATCATGTATCAAGACTCTTTCTATTAGTCACTCTAACAATGCTAGGAATCATACATTTATCTTTCACAGATTGAGTTTTTGTATTCAGAAAGTGTGGGAGCGCAACTTGTTTCTCGGCTTCCATCCAACTTTATGTAACCATAAACTAGTGTAGTGACCCCATGCACGGGTATTTCAGATTGTTCGTTGTAAAAATTCATAGTGTTTAAACCAAGTTTATCAAAAAATTAAGTTTAACTCTCATCAAATAAGCAAACTAAATTTAACTTTTTTTGTGAATACTAATTAATACATATTCATTTAATGAATGATATATAATTTAATTATATATATATAAATATCTCATTATATATCATAATTAAATTTAAAATTTATTCTTAATATGATAGGATAATTTGTATTGTTTTTATGTTGAATGAAGTGATTGTTGTATGAGATTTATTTGTTGAGTTAATTATTCAATATATTTTTAGTTAAAAGTAAAAAATGAAAATAGCGTAACAAACTATCTTAGAATCACTCTGAAGGCTCTCAAAGTCTCAGCTTTAATATATAAGATATATTGTCATTATTTATAATTAATAAAAAGAAATTCTAAAAGATATTAATTTTGTTCTTTAACTAATTTGAGAAATATATGATCCAGATTTTGTTTTGAAAATACACTTGAAAATACACTTGAAAATACACTTGGGCTATGGCGACCGGCGAACTCCGAAAATTCTGAGTTGAGATCTTTCTTTTCTAATCGGCTATGGCGACCGGCGAACTCCTCAGCGTTGAATCCCCGGAGCTTCAATTCCCATTATGTGTTTGATATGTTGTGCGCGAACAGGTTGAACATGGAGCGGCGTGAATTAGTTATGTTGATTTTGCAGTGGTTTTGCTGCTGAATTGTGGAGCGTTGCACGGGTTGACTGCTGCGTGGTTTTGCTGCTCTTTGCGTAGTTGTTTTCTGCGGGTTTTTTGGCATTTTGCTTGACTTGACAGTGTCAGTATTTTTTTATTGCTTTGTCTTGCTTGCTTTTGACAGCCTCAGTTTTTGTCTTTTGTGTGTGGTCCTGCTCATTCTGTCTTTCTGCCTTGGATTTGTCCATCATGAGTGATCAGGCTGTTGCCCGAATTTCTTGCCCCCTGTGTGGTTGTGATGGATGCAATAGTGGCGGTGGTAGAGGGCTTACCAAAAAATATTTTATTGCCCACTTGGGTTCTCGCCATTTTAAAAGTGTTGACTTGAAGACTTCTCATAAAGCTCGTATTGAGAGTGATTATTGTTTATTTTCTGCTTTGGACTTTGCGCTTCATCAGGCTGGCTTCTGGCTATGTGGGGAATGTTTTTGCACTCACACTTTCGATAAGAATTGTAAACATGCTAATGGTGTTGTGATTCTTGCTCCTTGTTTTGGTGATATTGCAATCCATGGGATCCCCGTGCCTCAGAGGCCTGATTTGTTGGTGGTTGATGATGTGGTTGATGAGTCTGTTAGTCCTCATGTTGTTCCTTCTCAGTTGTCCTTGCCTGGGGATGATTCCTCTTGTTTTGATATCAATCTTCTTAGTCGTATTTTTTCTAGGAAGCTGCAGACAGTGAAATGCATTCCCCCTAATTTGAGGCTTGGGTTTGCTAGAGTTTTCCTTAGTGCTCTTGACATGGTTCTGGCGCGTCCGAGTGATTTGTCAGCTTGGGTGCAACTCCTTGTCTTGCCTGGTTGCATTTTGACTACGTTTGTGCCTAAGAACAGTACTCAACGACGTTCAGGTGAGAGAGGACGATGCCAGTTTGATTGTATTTCTCGCGCCATTCTTCGTTGGAGAGACCCTAGGGATAGGCTTCGTTTGGTGTTGGATCGTTTGTCAGAGGCAACCCCTTTATCTAGTGGTGGGATGAGACCGAAAAGTTCGGAAGAGGTTAACATTTTTCAATGCAAACGTAAGATGGGAGATGGGCATTTTACCGCAGCTATTAAGGTGCTTACGTCATCTGGTGTTGCTCCGTCTAATTCTGATATGCTTCGTGACTTGGAGGCCAAACACCCTCATGCCCCCTCTCCTATCCTCCCTTCTTCTGTGCTTGGCGGGGATGCTCTTTTTGTCCCTAAAGATGTGGTGTTGGGTAGGATCCACAGCTTCCCCAAAGGTACTTCGTGCGGCCGTGACGGGCTTCGTGCCCAACATTTTGTTGATATGTTGGGTGGTGCTGCTTCTGTTGTTGCCGATGATTTGCTGGGTTCCATCACTGGGGTTGTCAACCGGTTTCTCGGTGGAAAGTGTCCCTCTCATTTAGGGGAGTTTATTGCTAGTGCTCCTTTGACTCCCTTGGCTAAGCCAGGGGGAGGTATACGCCCTATTGCTGTTGGCACGGTATGGAGGAGGCTTGTCTCCAAAGTCGCTTCTTCTTCTGTTGGAATTACAATGAATAATTACCTGCAAGATTTTCAGTTTGGTGTGGGTGTTTCTAGGGGCTGTGAAGCTGTTCTGCATTCCGTGAACAGACTCGTTGAATCTAAGGGGGACGTAGTTGGGCTTTCTATGCTTTTGGTGGATTTTAAGAATGCTTTCAACCTTGTCGACAGGACTGTTATGCTTCAGGAAACAAGGATGCGGTGCCCATCTTTTGCTCCGTGGGTTGAGTTTTGCTATTCTCAACCCGCTAGACTCTATTGCGATGATGCTATCCTATGGTCTTGTCAAGGAGTTCAACAAGGTGATCCCTTGAGTCCTCTATTGTTTGCCCTGACTTTGCATCCTTTGGTTCAGACCATTAATCATGTTTGTGAGCTTGCCCTTCAGGCTTGGTACCTTGATGATGGTACTATCGTGGGTGACACTCTTATGGTCGCCAAGGCGTTGGATATCATCAAGGTTGATGGTCCAGCTCGTGGTTTGTTCCTAAATGTAGACAAGACAGAACTTTTCTGGCCCATTGAGGACCCTAGAAGCAGGATGAAGGGTGTTTTTCCAGTAAATATCTCTCGCCCACACGATGGTGTTAAACTTCTTGGTGGTTCCGTCAGTTTGGACGTTGGCTTCTGTCGTGATCTAGCTTTGAAAAGGGTCTCCAAAACTATTGAGCTAATGGAGGCGGTCAACAGACTTAATGATCCCCAATGTGAGCTTCTCCTACTTCGTAATTGTGCCGGGGTTGCTAAACTGTCTTATGCTTTGAGAACTTGTTCTCCCTTATCTTTCTTGGATGCTCAAGCTCATTTGATCAAGCCTTGCGCATCTCCTTGGAGAAGATTGTCACTGCTTCAGGGCCGGGCTTTGGGGATTGGCAATGGCGGCTTTCCACTCTCCCAATTAAGTTGGGCGGTCTTGGTATCTTATCTGCAGAGGATGTAATGCGCTATGCTTTTCTTGCTTCTCGCCTCCGAACGAGTTCGCTGCAAGCCAAGATTCTGGTCAACACGGGTATTGTCTCTTCTGGCTCTTCTTTTCAGCATGCTCTTGATGATTTCAATGCCTTTTGCAACGTTGATGCTCTCTCTCTCACTATTGGTACCGCTGCCCCCAAATGATGAAAACCCTGGCAGAGTGTTACTTTGGTGTTATTGAGAAAAATCTTGTTGCCAAATTCATGCTTAGTCCAAGGCAGGTTGCTGTTCTCAGTTCTATTCGTGCCCCACATGCTCAAGATTATCTGTTTACTATTCCTATTGATGGCTTGGGGCAGCGGATGAACCACCGCCAATTCCGTTCTGTGTTGTGCTATAGACTCACTATACCTTTGTTCTCTGAAGGTAGTCTTTGCCCTAGTTGCAATGCCCCCAAGATGGATTGTTGGGGAGATCACGTTGTTCATTGTTCTAGTGAGGTGGGTGTGAAGTATAGACATAACTTGGTGCGTGACATCCTTGTTGATATTTGCTCCAAAGTTGGGATCGCAGTACGCAAGGAGGCCCCTATGGGGTTTCTTTCAGATGTTGGGAAGGACCTTAGGCCTGCAGACCTTTTACTGTATAATTGGTTTCAAGGTAAGGATGTTTGTTTGCATGTGACTGGTATCTCTCCCTTTGCTGGCATGGGTGTGAGTTCATGGGCTCCTGGTGTGGCTTTGCACAATGCGGTGGAGAAGAAGAAAAAGAAGTATGCATCTAAGTGTGAGGAGAATGGGTACAAGTTCATCTCATTTGCTTTCTCCACCTTTGGAGAGTTGGACAAAGAGACATTGGACACACTTTCACGTATCAAGATTCTTTCTATTAGTCACTCTAACAATGCTAGGAATGGTACATTTATCTTTCACAGATTGAGTTTTTGTATTAAGAAAGGTGTGGGAGCGCAACTTGTTTCTCGACTTCCTTCCAACTTTATGTAATGATATCAAATAAATGTGCTATTTGAGAATGTGCCAATTAAAATTTATGTTCATCCAACTTCCTTCACGACCCCGCTATCTCCTCCACGATCTCTTCCACCAATTAAAATCATCTACCCATTTGTTTAAAAGCTCATTATACACCAACTCAAACCATTCACTCTCCCTTATTTATCTCTGTTCTTAACCAAAATATGAAATTCAGCATTTCAGCCCCTGCAATACCGATCGACTTTTATCTCGTGTCATTGTTTATGCCACTGATCGAATTTCTTTTCCGTGATTCCTTATGAAACTAACCCTGCTCCACTACCGGTGGAAAGGGTTTCGATTTTAGAGAACCTCGATGGATTGTTGAAGACTTTGAAGGTGAAATTGAGGAACAATATTTTTGAGTGAATGCATAGAGGTTTGTTTGGGCCCTCAACCATAAGTCATTGCTTGCAAAAAGGAAAGATTGCTCCAATTTCCAGCTTGCAAGAGACAAGAGTTTTAATCTGTAAGTTTCTAGATTGAGAATCAAATTGTCGAATTGAATCTGATTGGCCTTGGTTATCGAAAAGACCACGCTCTTTATTGATTTGAAAAGAAAGATTACAAGTCGACGAGTTTGAATATACTCGATGATCTTCACAGACCTCTGGCCTTAAGCCGATATTTCAGAGTCGGGTCGAAGATCCTTCAAATAAACGCTATACATGTCTATTTATAGAGGAAGCAAACCTACCAGACTAAATTACGTCCAGCTGCTTGTCAGCTACCTGGTTGCACGAGTATGATGCTTGTATTAGATACCTGCATCAACTGCATGTATCAACATCTTGCATAACCAGCTTGATTGTCGTGCTTTAATCAGAGTTCATGCTTTCGTTATATACACGAAGATTGAAGACGACGCGTGCCATTTTGTAATAGTTAACGCGTTCCATCATGCGTTATGTCGCGTTTGTTAAAGTCTTGATGTATCGGGGTCGCCATGATCTCGTGCTTGGACGTCTTGTCTTTGGTTTCGATGTTCAGATATTGGTGTAAGTCAAGGGGTCACGCTTTGCTGTAGAAGAGGTGGCGAGCTAGTTGACATCCATATGGAGTGTTCATCGCGTTATTAACTATTAAACTCTCTTTTTGAACACGTGGGTGTAGGTCAAGAAGCAAGTGTGTTAAACGAGGCATCATCAACTATTGTTCTCAAATTTGGTGTATGACTTCAAAAGTTTTTTTTGTAAAATTTACACCCGATCCAAGTATTTAAATCTTACATGCGTTATACATACAAAAAAAATAGTTTTGTTTACGGAGTTGTTTGATTGCTTCTATCAATCTTCTACATAAAATGACCTTTTTAACATTTAAGGTTTTATAGTTTCAAGTCTCCTCCTGATACACAATCTAGATTATGAGTTTTTTTAATCAAGTACATAAAGCCGATGTCTCTTATGAGTCGCCTTTCACTTGTATTATAATCTATTATAGTTAGCTTATGAGTGTGTATATATAACTACAGCTTTAATATTTCAGTTTTCTTTGTAAAATATTTTATCTCTTTGATAAATATAAGTCTATCAAGCGTTAGTAATCTCTAAATGTATATGGCCTAAATAAATAAATAAGTTAATTTGATAATCAAATTACACGAATTAAAAAATTAAAGAGTTTAAACTTAATATTATTTTGTACAAGTAATATTATTTATAAATCTATATTGAAAATTCAAGTATATCCATAAAATGAGTATAAATATAAATTTCAATAAATGTATATGCATCGTTGTTCCAAATCTGTTATTTGTTATTTGCCTTCTCAGGTCGATTTTCTAATAATATTTAGCATTTGTTTGAAATAGTGAATTGTTTGTTAAGAAAAGATACATCTATATTAGTCAAAACGAATGAAGTTTACAATTTTCAACTAAAATCATTTGAAGTTTTATTAACCTCTGAGTCCCAAATAGCAAAACCCTTTCTATAGTTACTCGTACATGGTACATGGATAATACTAGTTTTCATGTTTATGGTTAAAATTTCAAGATCTTTTTAGGACCGTTTGACTCATGTCTTTATATTGTCATTTTTGCTTATATATATATTATATTTATTATATTGATATTTGTTGAGGCTCCTTCATGTTTTGAATGGAGACAAACATTCTGCTAATGAACTGTCTCAGTGTTTCAGGATCGTTGCTGAGAAAGGAACGTTACACAGCGGTGTTCTATTTTAGGAAAGCTCGATCGGAAAGAGAGCGAGATAAAGGAATGAGTTTTTAAGGAAAGATCTGATTGAAGATATATTCGAAGAAGATTGTAATCTTGGCAGTTGGGCGAATAAGTTTTTACGAAGGAAATATTATCTTTTCCTAAAAGATATTATTTCCTTATAGATTTATTTCCTTGTTTTTAACCTAGACTATCTTAGTATAAAAGCTAGGTTTAGACATAGGAATGATACGATGCATTGATTGAAGTTACACGGCTGAGATATTCAGAGAAGAAGAAGAAGAGTGATCCTTAGGCTTAGCGGTTGAGTTCGGGCTCGAGTGAGAGGAGTGATTCGTGATCGTAATCCGAGCTCTCTTTTGTAACGAACAATAAATCAATAAGATAAGTACACCCTTCTAAATCCTTCAAGTGAGAAGCTTGAAGGTGGTGGTTTTACTCAACACAAAAAGGTTGAGGTTTCCACTCTAAATCTTGTGTCAAAGTTTACTTCTTGCATATTATTATTCCGCTGCTATACCTCCTGAGGAACAATACCTATTGTTCCCTAGGAAGTAACTGTGCTAACCGATCCAACAATTGGTATCAGAGCCTGATCTCTAGATTTGTGTTAGCTTTGCAGGAAGTATGAGTTCACAAACTGCCATCAATGATTCGTTCTGGAAACCCCCGGTGCTCAAATTCGGAGAATTCTCTTATTGGGTGGAACAGATCGAGTCGCATATCTGTTCGCTTCATGGACAGATGTGGAAAGTGGTAGAGTTTGGTGATATCAAAATCCTTGATCCTACTGATCCCACTGGATTCAAATTAAAGTCGAGGGCTGATTATCAAGACGCTGATTACAAGGTGCTGGAACTCAACATGCGAGCCAAGAAAGTCATGCTCGCAGCTCTAGGTCCTTCTGATCAAAGAAAAGTCCTCCGCTACAAAACTGCCCATGATATCTTCAATGCACTTAAAAGGATGTATGAGGGAAACGAAGATATCAAGAAGAACAGGATTCTCGCACTCATTAAGGAGTATGATAGCGCTGTTCAAGGAAAGAATGAATCTCTTGATGAGTTTCATTCTCGATTTCAGGGATATGTAGGTCAATTGGAGTTTCTAGGAGAAACAATTCCTGAGTGGAAGATTACTCATCAATTTCTTCAGGGATTATCAGCAAAGTGGGATGCCTTTTCTCTGGCTCTTCAGGCACAAAACGACATTAAGAACATCACTCTGGAGGAGTTGGTTGCTCGACTTCAGAGCAATGCAGGCATTCAACAAAGCAAGGCCTCTAGAAGAGAAAGTGAAAAATCACAAAGCATTGCTTTAAAGGTTGAAAAGGCTTTCGATCTTGCTCAGGAAGATGATGCGGATGAAGATGGTGATGAAGAAATTGCCCTTATCACTCGGGCATTTCGCAAAGTCTGGAGAGGAAGTCGCAACATGCAACGTTCCACTGATGGGAACAAAGATGCCAAAGACATTGTCTGCTATCACTGCCAAAGGAAAGGACATTTTGCAAGGAACTGTTTCAAGAAGAAGACAGGAGAAGCACCTGTCCCTGCTCGGGAAAGAAAGGAGGCCATGATAGCTGCATGGGGTGCGTCTGACTCAGACGATGACTCTACATTTATCTCAAAGGAAACGTGTCTTATGGCCGCTGGAGGAGAATCGGAAGATGAGGTAACTGATTCTGAACTCGACTCCATTTTACTTACCAGAACAAAATCTCAGATCATAAAAGCTATAAAGTCCTTAGGGGAGGAAAATGGAAATCTAAATTTACTTCTGGAAGAAAAGAATGAAACTATCTCTAACTTGGTTGAAGAAAACAAGCTTTGGGTTTCAAAAGTCACCAAACTTGAGAAAGTTTCATTCCCTTCCCCAGATGTATGCAAGTCCTGCCCTACCTATCAATCTACCATCACTTCCCTTAACAGTAAAGTTACTAAGCTTGAATCAGAAATTCTTATGTTAAAATTGAGTAACTCTAAGTTAACTAAAGAAGCAGTAGAACTAAAGGGAAGTGAGGAAGAAAGAAAGAAGATCTGGTTGGATGAGTATGTTGCTTCCAAAATTGAAAAAGAAAAGGATGACTTCTCCAAACGATTTGTACCTCGTACTGGACTAGGTTACAGAAAACCTCTAAGTTCCCAAACTAGTAACATTCCCTCAGATACTCGAACTCCTTCTTCTTACGAGGAACATTGTGGTGGATCCAACTCTGGCTGCTCCCACAGTGGATCCAAGGGGGAAGAAAGGTTCAAGAATAGTGAGGAGAAAGTCTGGTTTGATGGACAAAAGGCTTACCACATGTGGCTTAAACAAGTTCAGAACATCAAACCGGTACAGATTGACTTTCAATCAAGGATTAACAATAAACCCATCTGGCCAGGTCAAAGCAAGTATGTGAATCTATGGAATCACAAAGTTTGCTGGTACTGTGGTAAAGCAGGCCACTACAAACAGAACTGTAATCTTAAAAGGAAAGATGATGAAAGAGCTTACCATTCCAGGCAACAATCCAATGTTAGGAACACTCCTAGGATAAAAATTATCCTTAATGAACCAAGAAATAGAAGGGTCTTTTCTAATCCAGGTAAGCCTAAGCTTGCCTGGGTTCGTAAAAACTAATCTTTTACTTGCAGGATGGAGGGAAGAAATGTTCTTGGTATATAGACAGCGCTTGCTCGATTCACATGACAGGGAACAAAGACTGGTTCATATCTCTCCATCCACAAACCAAGGGTTCTATAACCTTTGGGAACAACAGTAAGGGTGAAGTAGTAGGAGTGGGAAAGGTAAGAATTTCTGAAAAACTCTTTGTGAATAACGTTACTCTTGTAGACAACCTTACTTTTGATCTGTTGAGTGTACGTCAAATGTGCCAGGATGGTCAAAATAGGGTTGTCTTTACTACTGATGAATGTTTGGTTGAGAATGTTAAGACAGGGAAGGTTCTTCTAAGAGGCATTACTGAAAACAATCTATACAAAGTGGATCCTTCTTTCATCCCAGAAGAGGAACTATGCCTAACTGTCCAAACTGAGGAATCAAACTTATGGCACAAACGGTTTGCACATGCTAGCCTCAAACTTCTATCCAAACTTCACAACAAGGACCTAGTGGTAGGTCTACCAAAGATAGACTGTCTAGCTGAAGAGGTATGCATAGCATGTACAAGAGGAAAACAGGTAAGATCATCCTTCAAATCAAAGAAACAGGTAAGTACTTCCAAACCTCTGGAACTCATCCACATGGATCTGTGTGGGCCTATGCGTACTCAGAGTCGTGGAGGAAATAAATATGTGTTTGTCATAGTGGACGATTATTCTAGGTACACATGGACGATCTTTCTTGCATCTAAGGAAGATGTGTTTGATGAGTTTAAGTATTGGTTGCATGCTGTTGAAAATTAGTTAGGTCTACACTTAAAGTCTATTCGTACTGACCATGGAACGGAGTTCGAAAACTCTCAGTTCCTTTCCCTGTGCAGGACCAAAGGAATTAATCATAACTTCTCTGCTCCAAGAACTCCACAGCAAAATGGAGTGGTTGAGAGGAAAAACAGGACACTGGAAGACATGACAAGAACAATGTTGATTGCAAGTGGTCTTCCTAGGAACTTCTGGGCTGAGGCACTGAATGCTGCTTGCTATGTGCTCAACCGTGCAATGCTAAGGCCCATGATAGAGAAAACCCCATATGAATTGTTTAGGGGAAGAAAGCCAAATGTTTCACATCTTAGAGTTTTTGGTTGCAAATGTTTTGTCCACAACAACGGGAAGGAAAGTCTGGGAAAGTTTGATCCAAGGAGTGACGAAGGAACCTTCGTTGGATACTCACCACAAAGCAGAGCTTATAAAGTGTACAACAGGAGAACCAAAAAGGTTGAGGAAAGTATACATGTAGTCTTTGATGAAAGTATTATGGTTGGTACCCTTGTGCAGGATTCAAATGTTCTTCCCCTAACTGAAGGAGAAAAGGAACACTTTCAACTCTTGGAAGATCATGTACAAGATCCCAGTGAAGAAGACAACCAAGTACAAGGAACTCTCTCTACAGAAGCAAACAATGATCAAATTCAGACATAAAGCGTACTGGAGGAAGTTTCTGGATCTCAGGGGGAACATATCCCTAACGAAGAACAAACAGGTGTTGAAGAACTTCAAGTAGGAGGAACTCATCATAGCACTCGTATCCATGGTCCTCCATCAAGACTCAAGGACTACGTGTGCAACTGTGCTTCTGCTTCAACTTCCGATACATCACCTGATCCAAATGCGAAGGATTGTTCCGTCCTAACCTTAAATCCTATATTTCATGCTTTTTGTGCTTTTGTTTCTGTAGTTGAACCAAAGACAATTGAAGAAGCTCTCAAAGATCCAGAATGGGTAAATGCTATGCAAGAAGAGCTTCATCAATTTGAGAGGAACAAAGTGTGGAGATTAGTTCCCAGGCCTAAGGATAGATCCGTCATCGGTACCAAATGGGTTTTTAGGAACAAGATGGATGACAAGGGACAAGTTACGAGGAACAAAGCTAGACTGGTTGTTAAGGGTTATAACCAGCAAGAAGGAATGGATTATGATGAGACTTTCGCTCCAGTTGCAAGGTTGGAAGCTATACGTCTTTTGATTGCTTACTCTGCTCATCATGGATTTAAGTTGCAACAAATGGATGTAAAAACCGCCTTCTTGAATGGTGTTCTCAAAGAAGAGGTGTATGTTGAGCAGACACCTGGTTTTACAGACCCTTCCAATCCCGATCATGTATTCATCCTTGATAAGGCACTCTATGGTCTCAAACAGGCTCCACGCGCATGGTATGAGAGGTTATCTCAGTTCCTCTTATCCCATGGCTACGTCAGAGGGGAAGTCGACAGGACTCTGTTCCTACTAAAGGAAGGTAAGCACACTCTGGTTGTGCAAGTGTATGTTGATGACATTATCTTTGGTTCCACCAACGAGCAACTAGTTACAAGTTCACCAAACTGATGGAAAGTGAATTTGAAATGAGCATGGTGGGTGAACTTAAGTTCTTTCTGGGATTACAAGTGGTCCAAACTGAAGAAGGAACAAAGGTTCATCAACAAAAGTACCTCCGGGAATGCATCAGAAAGTTTGGGATGACAGATGCCAAGGATTGTTCCACTCCTATGTCCCCAAATGACACAATAGGAATTGATGCAAACAAGAAGGAAGCTGATCAAAAAGTCTACCGTGGAATGATAGGCTCATTGCTTTATCTAACCGCTAGTAGGCCTGATATTATGCAAAGTGTGTGTTTTTGTGCTAGGTTTCAAGCAAGCCCCAGAGAAACACATGTCGCTGCAGTGAAGAGGATCTTGAGGTACTTAAGAGGAACAAATGATCTTTGCTTGTGGTACCCAAGAGGAGGAAGTCTTGAACTACTAGGTTATACAGATGCAGACTTCGATGGCTACAAGCCAGACAGGAAATCCACCTCTGGGATGGCTCAATTTCTCGGTCCATGTCTCGTGTCATGGGCTTCCAAGAAACAAACCACAGTTGCTCTCTCCACTACTGAAGCTGAGTATGTAGCCGCAACTGCTTGTTGCTCTCAACTCATATGGCTCAAACAACAGCTAAGTGATTTTGGTATTACCCTAGGTAACGTTCCTATTTTGTGTGATAACACAAGTGCTATTGATATTTCTAAAAATCATGTGCAGCACTCAAGGACCAAACACATTGATATTAGACATCACTTTCTACGTGATTGTGTGGAAAAGGGAATCGTCTCTATGGAGCACGTTCGGTCTGAGGATCAAATCGCAGACATATTCACAAAGCCACTAAATAAGGCCCCTTTCGAGAAGCTACGACTAGGGTTAGGTATGATTTCTCTCGAATGATCTTGCTCTTCTATAAAACCCCCAATGATTGGAGAAATTAGCTAATTTATTCATTCTGCACTTGATCTTTTGAAGCATGGTCACTCTTGATTTCCTATGATATGAATTTGTGTCTTTTGTGCCGCATGCTAGTACTATTCATGCTTAGGAAAGTTACCAATCACTGTATTCAAAGCAAAGGTCTTATTTCTAGCCCAAAAGATTCCTCTTGATGTACTGAACCCACAATATAAGCCCAAAGGATAGAGGAAATCTACAGCCACCCTTAGCCTTCATGGATGATAGTCCTATGAGCCCTGTTTATTCATTCACAACTGGACTCACTCGCCATGATATAAAATTATTAAAATTCATGCTATCTGTGTTATTTTCGTGTGATGTTCTCTTTGTACCCTTTCTGGTAACATTACCCCAACCATCACACACCATCGACATCAGATAAGGAAGGAAAGGTGAAAAGGCTGTGTTCTGAAATCTGCAAGTGGGAACTTTATGGTTATTAGCGCCGTATGAAATGATAGGGGGTACAGATCAATAATGGTAGTTTTTCTCCCAAGGTTCATGATGAAAATGGAAGGATTTTGATTGGAGAAAATTGCGGCAACCAACTGGCGAATTTATGGAAATAAATTCACACAAGGAAAATTGCAGATTTGAAATTTGAAGAGATGCTTCTGTAGACGTCTGAATATAAAAAGAGAATACTCTTGAGTCTTCTTCTTCACGCCCTAAAATCCTTTCAAGAACAAACCCTCAGAACCCTAAAACCCTCAAACCTCAAAAGCTCTCAGCAATGGTGAACACAAACTCCATCTCTCTGACAGGCAAAGAGAGCCCTGAAACCATAAGAAGAATACTGGCCGCCATAGGAGTTGCCATCGAATATCCTGCAGAAATCCAATCACCTTCCCCATCGCAGGCCAAAGAAAATTCACCCTCTCCATCATCAGCCAAATCAAAAACTCCCTCACCAAAGCCAGCCAAAACAAAGACACCCACACCATCTCCGGCCAAATCTAAAACCCCTCCGGTCACACCCATTCACACCTCCTCCAACACCTCCACAGAAAAAATCTCTACTCCTTCCACAGTAAAGCTCCTCAGTCCGCCTCCCTCCACAGAGCCCTCTTCACAAAAACCTAACCCTAACCCTAGCTCTGTCCCTGACCCCATCACTGCTCCAAAATTAGCAGTGCCTGAGGCAAGCCCACAAGAAACTAAGTCTGAAGGCACCGCCTCGGCCACGACGCCAACAGATCTGGGTGTTGCAAATGTTCTAGAGGAAATAGAGGAAGAAAGTCGAAGGAAGGAGAAGGGAAAAGGTCTGGATGTAACAGACTTGACAATGGAAGACGAGGATGAACCAATCATCAAACGAAAGGCTCGATCTACCACTCGACCGTCGTCAACCATCGTCTCTGAGGAATCCGATGAGCCCTCCCTCAAAAAGACAAAAATTGAAGCCTCTCTCTCTCGCCCTCGCACTCGGAGTCTTGCAGCAAAACCACCCAGAGCCAAGAAAGCTCCAAAATCAATTGCTGAAGGCAAAGCTCTGGGAAAGAGGGTGATCATCAGGGACCTGATATTCAACGCCCAATTCTTGATCAACAATGGAATGGAAGTACTGGTTGATATGGTTCGCTTCCAAGGCTGGGAAAAGCTGTTCTGCTCCGCTGAACAGGTAAATGATCATCTGCTCCGTCAGTTCTACACATCCCTCACCATCACTGAGAAACCTCATGCTGTGCAAGCCTCCTTCAAACTAGGTAAGGAAACCCATGTTTTCTCAAGCACTGAGTTAGGATTGATTCTTGGAGTTCCTCACTGTGGGTTTGAGGAGTATGTTAAAGGTCAGTGGCCTAAGGATGTGAGTTTGGCTGCCATTCAGAGTGTCTCTCAAGACTTCAACACTGAAGTTGTAGGCGAGATGTCTACAGCCTCCATGGGAATTGTGAATCGTGTGCTTCACAGTTACATCATCAGCAACATTACCCCCAGAGAACAGAAGCGCACCACAATATTGATCCAAGACTTTCTAATCATGGATAAGATGCTCCTCAGGAAAGACATCAATCTGCCTAAGATCATCATGCTGCACATGGCTCATGCCAGGAAGAATGACAGGCACGGTCTTCCTTTCCCTGGAATTGTGAAAAAGGTCTTAGAATATCTGAAGGTGTATGAGTCTGGGCCTGCTGATGTTGTGCATGCACGAGAGCTTGCTGAGGCTAACTTGAAGAAGATGAGATTTGACAAGAATGCTGATGGTGCTTGGGTAAGGGCCTTGGACAATATTGAGATTGATGCCCTATCAGAAGACCCTCAAGAGGAACAGAATGAAGCGCCTACTATGGTCTATCACAATGATAAGTTAAGAATGAGGATGTATCAGGACCGTTGATCTCATTTTCCACATTAAAATCCCAGCGTCTAGATTTGGGGTTGACCTCATGCGCTCTCCTTCTTCCTTACCAGTTCCCGTAACAAATGTGTTTTTCGCTCTCGCTCCGCTCTGTTTCTCGCTCTCCTTCAATTCTTCTTGTTCATGTGTGCTTTTCTATCTTTCTTCTTCCATCGCGGCTCATCTATGTTCCGTGTCCTAGCTTCTTCACTTCAATCCTCCTCGAAACACGTAAACTCTTATTTGAGATTTAATTTTGTGCTCTATTGATTTTTTGATCTATTCTATTGATTTTTCGATCTATTTGGAACTGCTTACTTCTTTTTTGTGTGCTAATTTGTTTCACTGTATGTGTATTTTGAGCTTTGATCTAATTGTGTTTTGTTTCACAAATTTCTTGCTTTGATTTTAATGGAATTTCTTCCATTGCTTACATTGATTTGAGTGTGTGTCTTGTGTGTTGTAGCTTGTTGTTGGAGGTTGTTGCTTGAAACACTTTCGTCTGAGTACAATCCTGTAAAAACCAGATTGTTATGGATGAACACATATGTGTTTAGGCATGGACACATATGATTTGATTTGCTTTTTCAGAAAATTGTAATTGCTCACTAGTAGGTTTTTGTTCTTTTTGATTTTGCAATCTAGCTAGTCAGGATTTCTTTTGATTGTGTTCTTGTGTGTCTTGTAACTGTTTTTAGATACTGTTACTTGAAATAATGTCGTTAGAGTGATTGACTTTCTTTGGGGAACCAATACTTAAATGGTGGTTCACTATTGATCTGAACCCAGATTGTTATAGATCAAGGTAAATTACTCAATTTTTTTTATTTTCCTGAATGATTTGACATTGATTAAACTTTCCGAACTTTTATGACTTAATTATTATATTCAATGAACACATGCGTGCTTTGACTTGAACACTTTTTGACTTAGAAATGAACACATATATCTTAAACATCTCTCTTATTTCCTATTAATATGTATCATATGATCACAATGATGTGTAGGAATAAACACATGATCTTCTAGGAATTACCACAATGATGTGTAAAAATGAACAGTAGTTGTTTTAGGAATGAACACAAGTTATTTTTTCATATGATTAAACATAGACTAAACTTTCATGAGAACACCTATGACATTGCTATGTCAATAAATGTTTTATATTCTATTACAGATAAACAAATGTTTACTTTGACATGAATACATTTTACATTAAAAACGGACACATGTTTAACATTCATCCTATATGAACACACTGATGTCCAAGAATAAACACAACTTCTTTTAGCAATGAACACACTGATACAAAAACTAATAATATGTTTTTATCTTGTTGTTAGCTAAGTGAATCTGTCTTCTATTTCTCCTAGCATAAATAATCAGTATTATACTCTTGTGTGTTGACATTAATATTGAAAGAGTTGTTGTGTGTGATAAAGGAACAAAAAGGATTGTTTGTAAGTTCAAGAGTATTTGACCCTCTACTAATTGAGGAATGAACCCAGATTCGAGGGTTCGACTACGAGACGATGAAAGAAATCAGATTCAGGCATGAACCTAGGCTGCTTCTCCGTCGATTTGATGTAGATTCGTGGCCTGAAGTTGAGATTGTGACATGTTCTTATAAATTAGAGTCAGGGTTCTTAGAATTGGGGATTTGAAGTCAATTGTGTTAGGGTTTTTATAAACCTTAATCTTATCCATTTCACCATATTCGTTTTAAGTAGTATTTTATGTAGATGTTATTTACTTCAAAGTGTGTCTAATTCCCTCCTCCAACTCTTCCTAAATGTGTTATCAGATAATGGACTTATTATTATACTTTTACAGAGTTCGATCCGGTGAGAATGACTTTATCCTACGGATATACGAATACATGCACATCCTTCTATATTCACATGAACATTTTTACACTATTCACAATTCAGCACAATTTGCTAGATTGCTTTCAGTTTATGAGAATAAATATGGTAATATAGGATCTTACTTTATCCGTCTCATCAAGTACTTTAATAATATCAAATTTTATAATTTTTGATAATATATAATTTTTTAAGATTTTAGCGATGCAAAACGTGTATCGATAAATGTGTCAAAATAAAATTGGAAGAACCTTATGGGACGGAGGGAGGGTAAAATTGAGATAGTTGTTGTTATAAAAGAAAGATATCCAATTAAAATAAAAATGGAAGTACTTTATACTACTTCCATACCATATTAATCTTCTCATTTCAAATAGTGCACAATATACAACACTGAAAAGAATTTTCTCGATTTGTCTTAATATATAAGAATATATATGGTCATGTGAACTCTTGTTTAATCCGTACTTTAATAATATTAAATTTTAATTATTTATATTAATACATAATTAGAGACATCAAAGATATAAAATACAGTATATCTCAATTAATATGTCGTTGGAGAAATAAAAAGGACACGACAGGGAGAAACAATCAAAATAAAAAGAACAGAAAAGCATTCGATCGAAAATCAACAGGGTAGGGTAAAGTTGAGACAGTTGCTGTTACAAAAAAAAAAGATATCCAATTATTGGTGTCCATAATTTCCAATTTATGTTTCTCGTTCAAACCCCTTTTTATTCTTTTAATAACGCTGTAAATAAAATGAACCACTGTAAAAATGAATCATCAAAACTCAGATGCAAAAGGAGCAAGATAACACGACTTGCCAATTGCCAATGCCATTCCATTCCCCCTTTTGCTTCTTCCCATGATAAAATTAAAAACGCATGGCCCAGTCCCAAATAGCAAATTCTTTTATTTTTTTGTGAAATGCTAATTCTTTTTTCTTTAGTCTTAGTAGCAGTATGATTAATTGGATCGATTAGAATCATTTTTACATGTATAGCCACAATTGGGAACCTTGCTACGTTTACACAACGTGTAAAATACAAAGTCTACACAAAAATCTAACTTACCAATAATGTACATACACCTAAGCAAGAATTTCAGTATTTAGTTACTTTAGTAAAAAGTAACAAAATAATATATTTTATATAAGGTTTATTTTGGTCATTTTTCAGATCGGTTAAAAGTTTCTCTTTCTTCATTATTACCTTGCATTTTCCGTATGATTTATTGATTTTATTTAGATATTTTTCCTTTAAAAAAAAGAAATATCACCCTCTACCCTTTGTTCTTCTTCTTCATTGGAAACCTCTGGCTCTGCAACATTTTCTCAAATCGTTATCTACCTGGCAACGCCTCTAGGTCTCCCTCCCTCTCTCACCTTGATAGCGCCACCGCCCGCCGCCGCCGCCAAGGAAGTCGTTGGATCCACCACCGGACCATCTCGTTTCTCCTCCGAGCTCTGAATCCCTCTTCACAGCCCCAAGTGGTAGATCTGGAGCGCAGGCTGAAAGCGCAACAATGGATTTAGGCTCGAATAGGTTTCCGGTGAAGTGGCGGAGCGGCGAGAATAGAATCAAGAGATAGATTTGGGTTCCGACGAGGACTCCAAGCGGTGACTAGGTTTCCGGAGAGGGCTCCAAGCGGTGGATTAGGTTTACGGCGACGTCTCCGTACTGTTAATCTAGTATGGAATAGGGGCAGCGCAGTTCCGGCAAGGCTCCGACGAGGGTTTGGGTGTTGGGGAAAGAAGAAAATTTTGGATATGGAAATCGGATGAAAACTGTAAATGAAAATAATGGAATATAAAAATTAAATTAAAAGTGATTTGTAAAGATAAAATTACGCATGTATCCTTGTGTAAAATTACTACTTTATACACAACGTGTATATGTAGTCTTTTCCCACAATTGGGGCTAATGGTGAATATTTGTTACTAAAATCTCTGTATAATTACTAAAATATACCCGTTTCTTCCACCCCATCTATATTATAGGATTTCTCTATTACAACCACCTACTTGTCACAACTCTATTGATCACAATATTTTACTATTTTAGAAAAAATTCCGATATTAAATAGATCTCCTAATTCACAAAACGATTGTTTCCATTTTTATCTAAAAAATAATGTAAAAAATATCACAAAAAGATTGCAAATTTTCGGATTCCAAAAAGTATATAGAGGAAAGTTCTGGTGCAAATAACTCTTAACGTAGAAAAAACGAACAGATCGAGTTCACATATTACACATCAATATTCATACTCTGGAAGGTAATGTTCATAATCAAGGTCATAAAAGTTTTTGAATGTTTTCAAAGAGGAACGTGGTGGCATACTTGTAATTACTGCAAACTTCGGATTTTTTTGTTTTTTTCCTCAAAATGACCTCAAAATTTTTTATCGTCCAAATTATGAATATTACCGCTCAAATTGTGAACATTGGCTTGTTATAGTTGATGCGCCCCTGCCTCAACTTATGAACACTACCGCTCAAATTTTGAACATTACCTTAACCCTTGTTCTCACCGGAACTTTTCTCATAGTATATATGTATATATATATATATATATATATTATTTATAGCTATATATTAGAGGAAAGCTATTTATAGTTGATGGGCAATAGTTGATGCGCACTGCTCATCAAGACTATTTTGAGGTTAAGCACCGTTGGCGCTTCATTTCTATCCTTGTCGGACGCCCCGATCCTTCATGCGCCAAGCTTTGTGTCAACAACGCCACCACAGACACCACCACACTTCCACCGACGCTCACCTCAGCTCTAAGAGCACCTCCTCCATGGACGGCCCACAATCTCATGTGCGCCGGAAGCAACCTCGTCGGCGCCGCCAACGCCCGCTCTAACAGCTTCCCCAACATCTTGGCCATCCAGCGCCTCGTGCCCATGCCTCGTCCTTGGCGACCTCCTTGGCTCGACACAATGGCGCGTCACCAAAAGACTTGGTCAACTTGGTATGATCAAGCCATGGGTTTTCCATGCTTATCCTTTATCTTTCATCTTTGAGACTATTTTTAGGCACTCTCGGTAAACTTACTATTTTTAGCAGTTACTATTTTAGCAGGTTGCTATTTTTAGTAAGTACTCCATACTATTTGTAGTCATCGTTTCCCGAGATTGAATTACATTGCTACAATTTCTTTTTTAGTAACTTTCCACTTTTAGCAAGTTTCTGTTTTAGGAATGTCTAGGTTTGGTTTTTGCTAGAGTTTTAGAACTTTCTATTTTTAGAAGGTTTCTAAATATGGAGTGGTACCAACGTTGCATGGTTTGGGCCGTCCTATTGGACTCCTGTCCATCAATCCCAAGATAATCCAAACCCTAGCCCGAACCAAACCCTAGCCGTCACCCTCTAGGTCAAGTCGTCTCTTCTTCTTTGTTTTTCCCTTTAAAAGGTTTTTGACTCCATCATTGTAACTTACGCTTAGAATAATTGAGCCAAGACTTTGTTGAGACGTATTTTCTCCTCTCTTGGTATGGGCGTCACCTTCTACATGCTCTGTCTTCTTATCTCCTTCACAATAGACTTCTAATCTCTTCGTCTACATCTCCAACCAAAAGTTCTCATAACTTCTAGTCTCTATCTTCTACATCTCGTCACCCGGACGTCTTTTCCTTGTTTGAGCGAACCTCAATCACCATTGTCGAAACCCTCACTAAACTACTTTGTTGAAGCTTTCAACATCCATACCCCAATTCGACAAACCTCTTGTCGTCTATATCAAGTTCTTCCGCTGCCATGTCGACCCTCATCCCTCAAAAGCCGACCCCAAACACTTACCTGATTCTCAACCAAAGATCCTCCGAGCACCATTGGCCTTCCCGGAGACCAAGGGCGCATGAATAGCTCTTTCGGATTCCAAATTTTTTTTTTCCTTTTTAATGCAAATCCATTATAAAATCATTTTTTAACATAATTCTACTTTCACTTATAGAGTATTTCATTCTTTAATATTTTTTTTAATATTTTATATTATGACAGTGCTTTACTTATTTAGTTTTATATAAATGAGAAAATAATTTAAATCAATATATTTATAAATTTACTAAAAATCGACTTATGATGATTTGATCAAATAACGGTTCCGTATACAAGCTCATTTATATTTTTGTTTGTTGATTATATCAAAATTCTAAATAGGAATATCATTTTGAAACTATCAACTAATTTTGTTTATATAAAATTATATATGAGATTACTTATGAATGTCTCATGAATTATATAAACCCGCATCATGAGTTATATAAATCCGCGCATGACGCAAAAATTAGACTTGTTATAGTTAATATTAAGTATGAGTCATATGCCGTTTATGTTGTTCGCTAAATCTTGAAATAAAATTGATTTAATAGACAAAACACATGTTTAGACAATCTTTTGAAAACTAAATTTTATTATTATTATTATTTTATGCAAAGAAATAAAATTTAAAAATAGTCATTAACTTTGTGACACAACATTTAACTCTTAATTAAATTAGAATATGATTATATTTTTCACGTGGATAATAATAGATCCTTTCTGATTAATGTCTTCATATACGTCTCAATAAAAAATTAAACCCGAAATTTTTAATAGAATCTTATCCTAATCCTAATCCTAATTCAAATCTAATCTAATAAAAGATTGAATCTTAAGCCAAAAAGTTAATGTCACCTTTAATGTCTTCTTATTCTTTATTCTTTTATTGTACTAGTGATCTATAGACCCTGTCCCGGAGGACCCAAATATTTGTTTACATATGTTTTTGTTATGACATTTTATAATATGCTAAATAATAACAATACAGAGCAAGATTGATCATATTGTCGCACTTAATTAAAATGTTTTAATTTGAATTTTCCATGTTGTGCTGAACCAGGATCAAAAGTACTAAGCTTCCACCTCTTCTAATTTCTTCTCCTTCAGACAATATTTATTTGAAATTCAATGAAAAAAATAAACACTTGAGTACTCATTTAGAAATATAAAAAAATATGATATTAGAATGCAAAGCATAGTTTTGACACTTGATAATTTCGTTTCACACATCCTTGTTCATTTGATGGAATACAAACACGTTAATTACTCTATTACTTACATATACGGAGAAATAAAAAAGTGAATATAGCAAATACAACACTTTCAAATGTAACTAACGTGAAAAGAAGAAACAACAATACAACAAATATTACATATTATGCTTAATAAGAAAACAATAATAAATAGAATATTGAATACTTGAAGATAATAGATTTCTTCCTTCAAAATCAACAGTAGAGTGAATAAATCAAACAACTTGATTGTTTTAGGATTTACTGGTCGATTCAAATAAAATTAATTAACTATTCTAACCTATTCATCGGTGTCTTAGTGTTGCAATACTTCCCGTATGCGTTTAATGAAAAAAGAGAATAAAAATACCGAAACAAATGTGAATGAGTTAAACGAACAGAGTGGAGAAGGTTGTGGCTTAACCACTACCGGTGACGCATGGACTGAACGTCTTTAGCAACAAAATCTCGGAAACCATAAAGGCTTCTCTGAACTCTATTTTGTAACCTCTAAAGACTCTGGCAAATCCAATCTTGTAAAAGTCAGGTTGCTGTGATATATAGGATGAGATATTAACTGGATTCAATTTGTGTTTTGGTTCATTTCAACTTGATTCATTTGAAAAAATAAGATGACAACATCCAGATCGTGGAAATGAACCATAAACATTTGTGACATTATATGTGAGATTAACATAGGTCACAAAGCTTACCAAAACATCTAATGAAGAAGATAAAGTTTAGGGTGAGGAGAGGATAGAAAAATGTATAGTTGTTACTTGTGTCACAAAGCTAACTAAATTTTGTTGAAGTCTAGCCATTCCGTGTGAGAGTGCATCCTTCGCTTGCTGACACAGCTGCGTGAGGTTGCCCACATCCATACATTGCTTACCCAACAAGGGCTCGATAAGTGTTAAGAGTATCTAAATGTGTGCAAATGGAAGAAGACGTCATCGATCACCCCCCGTTACCCGACCTAAACTTTTAATCAAGTTTAACCCTCTTATCCAAAAGAAGAAAAAACCATCTGACCTCTTCCACATGCCAAAAGTTACGTTTAACATGTGAGAGTGCTTCATGTTGGCTTCCACATGGATGCTTAGCTTTGCTTGTGTTTTATTACCATGCAAACACACCCTCAGCTCACAAACATGCCTTTGTTCTACCACCCAGTTTGCATGTTCCATGTCAAATGCATAAATCCTTACCACAATAGGAGAATCAAAAAACGTATTTATAACCGAAAACCACATATAATTCAAATTGATGTAAACCATTATGAAATATAAAAATTGGTCAACTTCATATGCAAATATCTTCACATTCTTAAGAAAATAACTCAGCAAACTTCTAGAGCATGGAAAACACATCTCTTTCACTTGTACAAAAGCAACACCAAAAAAGAGAAGAAAGGAAGAATACTAGCTATGCGTTTTGAGGCCACCTCTATTATCACATCCTCATCATTTTGCAAAATATAGAAAGTTCAAGGAAAGGAAACCAATATGCACTATGGGAATTTACCTTAGTTTGTAATGAATGTTCTAGGGCTAAAATACCAAAATTCACAAATCAAAATCATTGTAGTTCCCCATCCACACACTAAAAAAAAAAAGATCCAAACAGAAGCAAAATTGTAGATAAAAATCAAAATTCATTGCCTTTTTCTCAATATTTTTGGCTTTTTCAATTTTTCAATTTTTCCTAATATAATGCAAAACAAAAAAGGCAAGGAATTGAAACTATATACAACAACTCATATCATCCCCTCCCTCATACTTGAAATAGACATTGTCCTCAATGTAGTAAACGACATACAAATGTAAATGGGGAAGCAAAGATGATACTCATTGTGGTGGTGGTGGTGGTGGATAGAAGGGGTTTGCACCTCGGAAAAACTCCTCTTGCATACGTCTAATAGATGCAATGTCTCGCTCCAGGCTGGTGATGCGTCCATCAGTCACCTCATGCATCACATGATACTCCCTCATTGTCCTACCAAGGTCTGACAATTCAGCCCCAAAGGACTGTTGCTGCAACGACAGACTATCTAGCTGCCTATAGACTCTCTCATAGTCAAATCCCTTGACATCATCCTAATCACCTCCCTGATCAACCTCCGTATGCTCTTCCTCCTCAGCCTCAAGCTCATGAGCATCAACACCGCCATGAAGCAACCTAAAATCCCTTGTAGTAGGACTAAAGGGCATGAAGCGAGGCAAACGCATCCTGTGTTCACCAGAAAGAGATACCCAAGTGAAACCTCTTTCATCATCTCAGTCCAAAACACGTGCCCGCTTCAGATCATGAACGTCAAACACATAAGCAACAGTGTGGCTTCTCACAACAATAGCATCAAGGCCCAAACATGCCCTAGAAATCAAAGTGATCAGCAGTGTGGCTTATTTTTCCAATCTTCCCCTTCCTGTTGTAATTCCCAACACTCTGAACAAATAAAAGCACCCAATCAGGCACAATTTGACTCTCAGGTGTCAAACACCAAAGAGTCTGCAGATCCTGACTAGAGATCTTGTTGACCTCTCCATGTCCCATAAACCACATGGCTAGCACCTTGTGAGCTAGCCTTAAACACAGATGAGTAAGCTTGTAATTGTACTCACTCGAGGAAGGCTCCAAGACGTGCCATGTTGCATGATACCAAAAATCGAAGTGATTGGCCCTGCTATCAGCCCATTCATCAGTGGGGTCTTTAGTCACCCCAAACAAAAATCTCAAATCATCAAAGCCAAGTTGATACTCATATCCACGCAGAACAAACCTAACTATCCTCTACTCTAAGTCATACCAAAAAGTACTCGGAATCTCTCGTGTCAACTCATTATCAGCCAGGGCATGCTTCCCCATATATTCACCAAATCCACCATGTCTCAATAACTGTAATGTGCACTCATCTAATCTCAGTTTTTCTAACGTGGGCACATCATAAAATTTAGTCGTCACAATCGTCTTAGTATCAACAATAGATCGGACCTTCTTTTGGTCCTTGCTCAAACTCCTCTTAACTCCTCTCACCATGATGAATATGACTGAATTAATGAAGAGGGGAAAGAAAGTAATAACTCATAACAGATCGGAGCAAGAAGACTGAATTTCATCTCTGGAGCGAGATGGAGATCGCGTCGTCCAAGATAGCGATCGCGTGGCACCTCTGAACTTCTTCTATGAGAGCAGATAGTGATCACGTCAAATTAACAACTAGCGATCGCGTTCTTTCATTCGAGCGACTTCGAGACTTGTTTCTGGGTTTTCTGCGGGATTTTGAGAGGGTTTTGGGAGAGGAAAGCTTGAGGGGGTGAGGGTTTGTGGAGGAAATGTCGTTTTTTTTGTGGAGCTAGAGGTGGAGGGTGGTGTTTTGTGGGCGAAAAACACTAGGGATGGTGGTGTAGGGGTTGGTGATCTCTAGGGTTGTGTTTGGGGGGGGGGGTGGCTGCTGAGGCTTTTTGTGAGGGAGAGAGAAGAAAATTTGATGTGAGAGTGAATGTGGGTTTGTTTCGGATTTTGGTTGAGGGTGGGTAAATGGGTCTACCAATAAGGCTTCCTTTCTGCTGACCACATCAAACAAACTGGCCTAAACTAGCACGGCCCATCAAAACTAAACACGACCCAACTTCAACAAAGCCCACATCACAATTAAGGTGATGACGTCATACTAACGTCTTGCCTACATCAGCTCCATATTCAGCATCCAGTCATCGCCACGTCAGCAAAAATATCCACGTCAGTACATCACCTTTTTTTCCAGAAGAAGAAGACTTACAGCGAGGGAAAACTGTGATCGCGTCCAAGGGATGGCGATCAGGGTTTGGCTACAGAATGTAGTTGAACCTGTGCTTCAGTGCTTTCCTCCTATCAATAAATGCACTAAAAAGAAAGTTAAATGGAACAAAAACACAAAAAACAAATAAAAACAATCACAAACCTCGGGATTGCCTCTCGAGTAGCGCCTTATTTAACGTCGTGGCTCGACCTTATGCCTTTCAATCAAGTTTCTTCAATTGGCTCCTCAAGATGTTGCTCGTCAGTAGCCTCCTTGTTGAAACCTTCATGATAGGCTTTCGATCTCTTCTCATTCACTTTGAACACTTTATGAGTCTCCCCATCATATAAATCCACCGCTCCATGGGGGAAGACTTGGGCAATAACATATAGTCCTATCCACCTAGACCGGAGCTTTGTTGGAAAAAGTTTCAGGCGTGACTGAAATAGTAGAACTTTATCTCCTGCTTGAATGTTCTTTCTCAAAATGTTCTTGTCATGCCAAACCTTCGTCTTTTCCTTGTATAGGACTGCATTGTCATAGAAATCAAGTCTCAATTCCCCCAACTCATTCAATTACAACTTTCTAAAATCTCCAACTTCACCAATTTGCATGTTGCACTTCTTTACAGCCCATAATGCCTTATGCTCAAGCTCCACTGGAAGATGACAGCCCTTGCCAAAAATCAATCTATACGGTGACATCCCAATAGGAGTTTTGTAGGTTGTACAGTAAGCCCACAATGCATCATCTAAGCTCAAACTCCAATCCTTCCTATTTGGAGCTACCGTCTTTTGCAAGATGGTCTTGAATTCCCTGTTTGACAACTCAGCTTGCCCATTGGTTTGTGGATGATAGTAAGTAGAGACCCTCTGAGTAACATGGTACTTCTTAACAATGCACTCACCGTCTTGTTACAAAAGTGAGTTCCTCTGTCACTTATAGGAGCCTTAGGAATACCAAAACGAGCAAAGATGTTTTCTTTCAAGAACCCTGCCACAACTCGAGAATCATCAATCTTGGTGGCCTTCGCTTCCACCCATTTGGAAACGTAGTCCCCCGCAAGCAAAATGTATAGATTCCCGAACGAGCTAGGTAAAGGTCTCATAAAGTCAATCCCCCAAACATAAAAAATCTCACAAAAGATAATTGGTGCTTGAGGCATCTCATTCTTTTGGGACATATTCCCAACTTGTTGGCATTGATCACAGGTTTTGCAATAGGCATAAGCATCCCAAAAGATGTGTGGTCAATACAAACCTGCATCCAACACTTTCCTAGCTGTTCTGTTAGCCCCAAAATGGCCCCCATATGCATAAGAATGACAAAAAGATATAACAGATTGTACCTTATTATCAGGAAGGCATCGACGGATTACCTATTCATTGCAGTGCCTCCAAAGATAAGGGTCATCCCACACATAAAATCTAGATTCGCTTATCATCTTATCCCTTTGAGCCTTGGAAAAGTTTGGGGGGAAACTCTCTTATGACCAGAAAGTTCATCATATTAGCGTACCAGAGCTTGAAGGTTTTTCAGAGTAAGGAGTGTTGCTTCAAGATCGAGATATATGTCTGAGAGCAAAAGGTGATCACTATCCACACCAAGCGATCACGCCCAACTTGCGAGAACATCCTTTTGTCTGTAAAAATAACGCGATCGCTATCTAGATATGGCGATCGCGTCCTCGTTTCATCAATATTTGGACTCTCTGAGAGTAGATGGCAATCGCCATCTGTATATAGCGATCGCGTCATCGTGACAATAGCTATTCCGAACAAGTTATCGTCAGGGAAATTTCCCTGAATTTGCTTCTGCATCTCTTGCTTGTCATCTCCACTAACCAACCTACTCAAATGATCAGCTATTCCGAACAAGTTATCGTCAGGGAAATTTCCCTGAATTTGCTTCTGCATCTCTTTCTTGTCATCTCCATTAACCAACCTACTCAAATGATCAGCTACCAAATTTCCAGCACCTTTCTTGTCTCTAATCTCCACATCAAACTCACTCAAAAACAAGATCCATATAATCAGCCTTGGCTTGGCATCCTTCTTTGTCAAAAGATAACCAAGTGTTGCGTGGTCTGTGTAAACAATCACCTTGGTTCCAAGTAGATATTGCCTAAATTTCTCCAGGGCAAAAAAATTGGTAGCATCTCCTTCTCAGTGGTGGAGTAGTTCCTCTGTGCTCCATTCAAAGTCATGGAAGCATAATGAATTACAAGAGAAGTTCTTGCTTCTTTCTGCCCAAGAACTACTCCAACAACATAATCACTAGCATCACACATAATCTCAAAAGGACGAGACGAATCCGGTGCCTGAATAATTGATCCTCCGGTGCTATGGCAATATGAAAATAACCTGAGTATCCATCAAAAAGCAATAGAAATGGCGACCGCCAAGTCGCTCAACCGTTTGATCAATAAATGGAAAAGGAAAGTGATCCCTTCTAGTTACCGCGTTCAGCTTACGGTAACCAAATGGGAACCAACTCTCCTTGTTGATTCTCCAAGACTTGAATACCGCCCTTCTTTGGAACACACTGCGTAGGACTAACCCATTGACTGTCAGAAATAGGAGAAATCATACCTGCTTGAAGAAGTTTCAACACCTCCTTCTTCACCACCTCAGTCATTAGTGGGTTGAATCGCCTCTTTGGTTGTCTAGATGGCTTGGGATATCCTTCTAGCAAAATCTTGTGCATACATGTCGAGGGACTAATCCCTTTAATGTCTGTAATGGTCCATCCCAAAGCTACCTCGTGCTCCTTAAGCACTGCCACTAACTTCTCTTCTTGTTCCTTGGAAAGATTGCTAGAGATAATGACCGGTAATGTGTCATCTTTCCCAAGGAAAGCATACTTCAAATGACCGGGCAGCTGCTTCAACTCAACTTTTGGGGCTTGCACAATAGAAGGTAGGAGCTTCTCGCTCGGCACTATTAGTTCCAAGGGGTCATTTCCCAAATGAGTGTAGGGAGGCTTACCTTCAACATTCATGTTGTGCCAATACTACCTGCATGTTAGTAGATAGAGCCATATATGCATGTGGATCCACTACATCATTCTCTATGATAGATCTCAACTCATCACAACAAGTAATATCAAACACATCTTGCATAATAGGCTCAATCACATCAATGAAACACAAAGAATGATCATCAATGGGGTGTTTCATAGCATCATAAATGTTGTACTCAACCTTCCCCCCATCGAATTCCATAGTAAGTGTCCCACTATTCACATCAATTTTTGTTTGTGCAGTTTTCATGAAAGGTCTACCTAAAAAAATAGGTGTTGCATGCTTGTCACACAAAGAAATCAACAGGAAAGATCAAGCCACCAACCATAACAAGAACATTTTCAAATACCCCTTTCGGGTACATATTAGATCTATCAGCAAGTTGAACAACAATTCCTGTTTCATGCAAAGGTCCTAATCCTAGTGATTTATACAAGGAATAAGGGAGAAAATTGATTGATGCACCTAAATCTAGCATGACCTTTTCAAATTTCGTTTCAACTATCACACATGGAATGCTAAACATGTCTGGATCACCACACTTTTTAGGCATATGCCTTTGAAACACAACATAAACATGCTCACTAACTTTCACCTTTTGTTTTCCCTTTAGTTTTTGATTTCTTTTGATAGGGGAAACTTCTTTCAAAAACTTAGCAAATCTAGGAATACTCTTAACAAGTTTTAACAAAGGAATGTTTACCTCACACCTACTAAGGGTTTCGAAGATCTCTTTTTCATTCTCCGGTCTTCAAGTCTCCTTTAATGCCCCGGGAAAGGGAGCAATAGGCTTCTGTGAAAACAAATATGGAAAATTGGGACGAATATAATCGTCCTTCACATCAACAGATAAGCCGCGATCGCTTGTTGTGGGCCGCGATCACGATGTTGAACTTTCAACCTCTGCAGAGATCATGTGATCGATATTTGAGAAAGGTGGTCACGTCTTTGCTTCTGGGATTTCTGGGGTCTCTGGATTAATAACGCGATTGCGTGGAACAGATAGTGATTGAGACAAGTCTCGTTGACGGTCTTCCATATCTTCCTCAGAATGCAAAATCTTATCTGAGAGCAAACCACGATCGCGTGAAACGTATGGCGATCGCGTCTGTTGTACCTGGTGAGAATTTTCAGAATCTCTTTTCCGCTCGCCCTTTTCAGCACTAGGGTTCTCAATCAACAATTTACCACTTCTCAACGTTATAGCACTAACATTCTCTCTCGGGTTTACTACCGTTTGTGATGGTAGCATTCCCGAATCTTTAGCCTTCAAGTTACTCACAGCTTGAGCAATTTGTCCTATTTGTTTCTCAGGATTTTGGATGCTTGATTTCGTCTCAATGCTTTGTTGCATCGTAGTCTAAGCTAGGGACTTTATCATCTCATCAACAGTCATAGAATTATGAGGTCTAGGTAGATGTTTCTGCAGGACTTGAGTGTTTTGAACATTGTTTTGGTTATCCCACCTCAAGTTAGGATGGTTCCTTGTACCTGGATTATGAGTATTAGCATAAGGATCATATCTAGGCCTAGGTTGCCATCCTCCTGCAGCGTTTACCTCAGCATTTGGCTCTTGAAGTTGTAGACATGCATCCGTAGGATGTCCCACATCTGTGCACACCACCACAAGCTTTCACTTGATGTTGAGCACCACTTTTTAGCATTAAAGACTTCACTATATCCTTCAACTCATTCATATCAGTTTTCATTCTAGATGAGTCAATTACTTTTACTGAGTGAGAGTCTGTGTACATATGGAATGGACAACTTGAGCACAACTTCTTAAATCTCTCATAGTACTCATACAAGGTCTCAGTTGAATGTTGTTGGATGGTGGCAATGTCTTTCTTTAGGCTATTCAATTTTGTATTTGGGAAGTACTTGTCCAAGAAAACCTTTTTCATCTTAGCCCATGTATCAATACTCCTGGCTGCTTGATAATAGAGTCAATCATTCGCAACACCTTTCAATGTAAATCCAAAAGCTCTCAACATATTTTGTTTCTCATTAACACCCCTTGGCTTCATACTAGAGCATATAGCATGGATTTGAGCCAAGTGTTTGTTTGGATCTTTTCCTGCTAAGTCATGGAAATGTGGTAGCTCATGAACCAAACCAGCCTTCAACTCAAAGTTCACGCCCTCAACTATCTCAGGAAACCTCACTGCCAAAGGTTGTTGGTATAAGTTCGGGGCAGTGAGTTGCGTCATAGTAGGTATCGGTGGTCGCATTTGTAGCGGATTTGGAAGTACTGGTGGTAGTCCGTTATCACCCATCTCGTTATCTTGGTTCAAAGCTGCTCTTCGGTTCCGATGGAACATCCTCTTAATCTCTGAATCAAAGTCAACAAGAGATGAATTAGTAGCACGGGTCTGAACCATAAAGGTTCACACCAAATAGTTGATAATTCACAATGGTTCAGACCAAATAGTTGATAATTCACAATTAGCACAGAAATAGAATAATTCAATTCCCCGGCAACGACGCCAAATTTAATAGAGCTAATGTCGTGGTTGCTAAATCAAAGAAACCCTAAAATACTAACTAGTGTATAGCAAGTAAGTAGAGGTCGAACCCAAGGGATTCAAAACATCAATTCAATGCAACAAGTGAAATACCAACTCAAGAACAAGTAGCAAGGGGTCTTTGACTATAATGACTAACAAGTAACAAGTAACAAGTAACAAGCAAGGCAACGATGGTTGAGAATAATATGCGAAGAGGTTCCACCTAGCAAGTATCCACACAACTGTCAATCAAGTTGATCATAGATTATCTCAAGTTCTTATCAGTCCTAGGGAATGTTCCTATTCCAATCTTTAATATATCAGCAGACCAACCAGTCATGATAATACTTACTACTCAACAACCTAGGAGACCTCCTAAATTAAATCAAATAGCACCAAAGAGCACACGAATCACAAGGATGCATGCAATAACTTACAACCGTCAAGTATTAACATGCAATCAATTCTCTTTCATATAAGCAATCAACTACCAGATCATGTAAATATGGATCTTACTATGACAATGAATTCCACTGTATTCCTAGTCTAGCAATAAAGGGCTATTAATCAAACCAAGTGATCAATCTAGCAAAACAAATAGAAATCATATAGATAGAAACAAGAGAATCAATACAAACCCAAAGAAAACGAATAAGAGGGATAAATCTTACAACTTAATCAACTGAAGGTTTCAAACTCTAGGCAAAACAATGGAGTTAGTTCTTGATCATGGTTCACAAGACTAAAGTTCTAGATAAAAAAGATGATAAACAATAGATGAGAATTAGGGTTCTTAAAGAGAGTCTAACCCTAATAAAAATAACACAAGGAAAGTTTTCCAAAACGAAACAATAAAACAAAAGATAAAAGGAAAGTGTGAAATCTTCAACCCGGAACACGCACACGATCTCCATGTAGAGCCACACAATCGCTATCTATCTGAAATCTTCAATGTGCTTCTGACGTCAGGACGCGATCGCTATCCCAAAATAGCGATCGGCGATCGCCATCTGTCTTCAGTAATCTTCGTTGGTCTCTGTTGTCTTCACGCGATCGCTATCCCCAGATAGCGATCGTCATCTTCTCTCAGGTCTTTAGATCCTTCTAAATCTTTACTTCATCTCATATACTCCATGTACTAGAAATGTCTCCAAACTCATACAAATTCACTCTAAATATAATGTATTAATCCGTAGTTACGCTATACAAAGTGCAACGTATCAATAATAGTTCAGTCATAGTCAACTAAATCAACTGCTTAAAACTAATTAGTATTAAAATCTCAAAATGACAGACGAGAGATTATAAGTTAGATCATTTTATTTTACTTAGGGCTTTTGAGAAGTGAACTCATAACTAAACGCGGCCTATTAGGTGATGGCATTAGTTGGATATTGAGGGCTATCAAGGGATGTCTGGGCCCACTACTACCGACCAAAAAGGGTCACTTATCTGCAGTGCAACGAAATATACTTCCTCCTCCCTCCGTCCCATATTGATCTTCCCATTTGTCGAGACACGTTTTGCAACGTTAATATCTCTAAATATACAATGATAAAAAATATAATTTTTTTATATTGTTAAAGTACTCATTGAGATGAATCAAACGAGATCTCGCATGCCTATACTTATTTCTATATATTGGAAGAAAACGAGAAGATTCTCTCGGTTTGTGAATAGTGTCGAAAAAAACAAATGAGCCTTATATCAAGGGACATAGGGAGTACTTGGTTGGAAAAGATAGCCAAAAGATACTTCTTTATACTCCCTCTGTCCCATTTTGATAGTCTCATTAGATTCCGACACATATGCCGAGACACGTTTTGTATCGTTAATAACTCTAATTGTATGTTAGTAAAAATTATAATTTTTTAATATTGTTAAAGTACTCATTAAGACGAATCAAATAAGATCTCACACGACTATGTTCTTTTTTATATATTGGAAGAAATCTACAAGATTTTCTCGGTTCGTAAATAGTGTTAGAAAATCAAATGGGACTATCAAATTGGGACGGAGGGAGTATAAGTTAATAACACTAAAGTCGGAGCTACGCGCTTCGCGCGGATTTCATTTCTTTTTGTTACTAGTATATAAGTCTTATATTTAAAACATACTCCCTCCGTCTCCAAATGTTCTTCCCATTGTTATTTTTGACATTATTCACTTTAGAAAAGAATCTTCGATATATCGTCTAATATATAAGAAAAAACATAGTAATATGAGATCTTGTTTGATTCGTCTCATCGAGAACTTTAACAATATCAAAATTTTATAATTTTTATTAACGTATATTTGGAGATATTATTGTTACAAAACGTGTCTCGGCAAATGTGTCAAAAGTAAATGGGAAGAACATTAAGGGACGGAGGGAGTACTATACAATACGGTATTATATAGGTTTTTTTTACAGGAAACCACCTGTATATATATTGCCCAAAACCACCCGTTTAATCAATAATTACCGGAAACCACCCATATAACGCATTCCGTCACTCAACAACCACCCGTTGTCAAACTCCGTTTACGAATTATTACACTTGTCATATTTTAATATTTTTTATTAAAATAAATTGAAAAAACAAAATAAGGAAATCCTATTAATTTGAGGCCCACATATCAATACTTTTAACAATATTTTAATATAATTTAAAATAAAATAAAATAAAGGAAAATAAACTAAAACCATCGTCTTCGTCCTTCTCCCTCCTCATTTTTCAGATCTGAGTCTTCTTTCTTCTCGAGTTGCAGATCTGGCATAAGCCTCCGGCGACGGTAACAATCTCAGGCATCTCTCTGGTAAAGGGCTGGAATGGAAAATTTTTGGTCTTCTTCCTTTTCGGACAAGGGGGAATGGGGTAATTAGTCCGATCAGATTGAATGGGAAGCTTCCACTCCGGAATCTGGCGTTGGGGGCTGCCGCAGTGAAGGCGGCGACTATGGAGGATTCCGGTCGTTGACAAGATTCGCAAAGGAGTCGCCACTGGAAATGCAGCCCTCGTTGACACGATTCTGGATGCAATCGGCGACAGAATTCTCTGAGAAGACAGATACGATGGATTTGTTGCCGAGGAAGAAGAATTAGAGGCGAGAGAAGTTGACCTGTAATGATAAATTAGGTTTGCTGAGGAAGAGGAATTAGTGCTAAAATTAGGGCTTCACATCTATTAGCGTTTAATTGGAGATTGTGTTCAAAATTGTTTCAATTAGATGGTTTGGGTTTTTGGGTGTAATCTATTCTATGGAGTTATTGCACGAAAGAAGTAAATTAATGGAAGTTTCAAACCTTTATCAAAAGGTTGAAGAAGACCTGTATTTTGTGCGTTGCAGTATTGAATCTTGTTCATGTGTGTGGAGATTTCTGTCTGTGATTATTGCAATATGGAAAGTGATGAATGAGGAGTTGCAGGTGCTTTAAGATGAGTGAAGATGAAAGGATGGCAGTAGTGAAGATGCAGGAGGACGATGAATTCATTTTTTTTCTATTTTTTCTTTTTTAGTTTAAATGATTTACATCTATTAATATAATAGTGGGCCCCAACTATTTTTTAATTCTTTTCTTTTCAGTTTAAATGAATAAAAAAAGTTAAAATGTGACACGTCACTATTATTTAGCGGAGTTAGACGACGGGTGGTTGTTGAGTGACGGAGGGTGTGATAAGAGTGATTTCCGATAATAATAAAAAATACAGGTGGTTTAAAACCCTATTATATAATCTTCTGAAAATCGATATTAGATTTTTGAACATATGACCTTAAGACAAAATATATGTTAATTCTGAAACCACTACTTTCGGAATTTATCAACTCATTATAATAGAAAATAAAATTTTGGAATTAACATATATAACTACTCTTTACATTATAAGATTCAATATTATTTTTACGGCATGTATTGATGATTGAAGTTACAATTATCTTTTGAGATATTTTGAATATGTTGGACAGAATAACACTACAACGGGATCACATATAAAAAAGCTACATGAATGAAAATGTGAAATGAATGGAATTGTGTTATCTACGAAACAGAAAAAAAATAAGTAGAATAAACTGTAGTCATACCGAATATAAATTAGAAATATGAGTTAGGTGAACAAAACCATGTCAATAAGAAAGAAGGTGCTATGGTAGATGAGACGAAGGATCGCCAACACCACTCTTCTTCTTGCTTCCTGCTTCAGTCTCCTTTTACTTGTTGTAGATTCGTTAAGATTCAAGAAAGCTTCTTCAGTGTTGTTTCTGTAAAGCATGGTGAGTACAACACAAATTTGATCACAATTATATTTTTCATCGTGATAAAGTAAAAGAACTACAAAGGAGAAATATGTTCGACATCAACACTTCATTTACATGTGGAAATAAACTATTTTTACCTCCTTAATGCGATCATCCAAGAAAGGATGCACATGTTCATGAAATGTACAAATTTGCAACTTTTCCGATAGAAATCCTAACCGACGGTGACACCATTTCACCATACTAAGAGAAAGATTGTCTAAGATCTTCAATCGACATTGGCATTTTTTTTACCGAAAACCACCCCTTAACACATTTCCGCTACTCAAGAACCACCATCACCCATATTTCCGTCTAACTTCAATTTGTTCAAATTAAATAATATCTTATATATTTATTTTCCAGGTTAAGTGGATCATCTTAAACATTAAATCATGATTTATGATATAGGAAATCCAGTTGCTCAATCAAGTGTTCTAGCTCCAGTATCTTCTTATATTAGGCTTGTAACATCTTATTACTTCCGTGTATGAGTGCTAGTTGAACTTTTTTTATTCTAGTAAACTAAAGAGTTACGCCTACATCATTTGGTTGAAAGTTGTTAGGAGTGATTAATGCAGTTTTTATAGTTAATTTATTTCCTTGTATGTTCTAGGTTTTGGATATGAGTAATTTCATGTATTATAGACAAATCAAATACGGAGTACTCAATATCTCTGTTAATGGAACTCATTACAGTTTTATCCTTGAAATTTATACCGTATTAAAGCCAACAACATGGTGTCAGATTCCCTCATCTTCTTAAAGTAAACGAACCTACATAAAGGCTCACTTCGGATACACGGTGTTGTTGATGCTGGTGCTGGTACTGATGCTGGTACTGGTACTGTTACTGATTTTAATGATGATGTTGATGCTGATGTTGGTGTTGTTACTGTTACTGTTACTGAAATGTTGAATGGTATGTTCGGATGACTATACTTTAGACTACTTAAAAACGCAAAAAAATTGATAAAATGACTAAAATGCCCTGAAACTGTGTTTTAGTAAGGGTACCACGTGCATTGCACGTGAGGAAATCCTTCACCTTTGCTGATCGATCACGTGCTTCTCACTTGAGATTTTTCATCAATCTTCTTCTTCTTCTTCAATCCATGTAAGAGGCTCGACAACACCATTCTTTAACCCACTTGCTCTCTCTCGTTCACTCTTTCTCTCTCGAATCAGCACACACTTAGGGATCTAGCCCCGACGGTGACTGAGCTTCGGCCGTTCTCTTAGGTGGAGGTCCGGTTGGGCTTCGAACTTAAGGTCGCCTACCTTTGAAGGCTGGACAACACAGAACGCACAACTCATCTCGAATCCACATCAGGTATCATCCACATCTATATGTCTTCGTACTGAGATGTTAGTGCGATATTGAAGAGTTCGAAGTGTATCTTTTGTGTTTAATTGTTGATTGGATTAGGGATTTATGACTTATGAGCATACATTACAATTCTAGACCTAATTTTTAGGGGTTTTAACTGAAATTTGATGGATGTGGTTATTGGAGCAATAGTTTGGCATAACACTGATGGATTATAACATGTCGTACTGTGAGGGCTACATTTGGGTGAATTGGATGATCAAGTTGTTAGGATGATCTTAAGGGTCAAGATGTTGATGTCAAGATCATTCCTAAGGCTAAGGTTTTGACTAGATTCCAGATTGACATTTATGTTTTGAAGATGAATTTCAGGTTGTGTTGATACTAAGCTGATCTTAATGAGTTCTTTTGCCTAGATGATGACTGCTATTGCTATTGAAGATGTCAGGAGAGAGGTCAAGATCTTGAAAGATTTGTTGGGCCATAAAAATCTAGTTTGCTTTCATGATTCTTTTGAAGATGAGGAAAATATCTACATAGTGATGGAGTAAGCCCCTTTCTATGGTTCTGGATTTTCTTCTACCTAAAAGAAAAGATATTCATTTGAGTTGCTTATGAGGGAGCAGTTGATGAACTCTTCTATTTGAGGGAGCAGTTGATGAACTCTTCTATTTGAGGGAGCAGTTCTCACAATTGGAGCCTTACAAAAACGGAACCATAAACCTCGAGAGTATAAGATTGGTTGGTCACCGCAAGTTGTATTAGAAAATCATTAATCTTATTTATACTATTACTTGATGCTTAAACTACTCTATGTAACTTTTTGTTCTATTCAGGCTTTAATGAAACAGGCTACAGATGCAACGGTAGAGTCCCGCGTTCCAGACTTTCTTGGCTCAGTAAGTAATCTGCCACTGAACCTCTTAACAACCAAAACTTCCCTTTGCATTCTTTTATAGTATATATATAATTCTACTTGCATTTTCTTCATCACAACTTAATGCGCTTCAATATAGAAGGATGGACTTTAAAGAATTTTGTTGTGCTGCATTAAGTGTTCATCAGCTCGAGGCTCTTGACCAATGGGAACAACGTGCTCGTTGTCCATATGAAGTTTTTGAAAGGGAAGGAAATAGGGCCATCATGATTGAAGAGCTTGCTTCAGTAATTCCAAAACCCAGTCTCCATTAGTACTAATACCTGATAAGTGATTGTATCTTATTTCTTCATTTCTCAACACTAAAACACTCTTCTTGAAAATGTGTACCGGGAGCTAGGATTAAGCCCTTCAGTCCCGGTTCATGCAGTTCTAAACGACTGGCTAAGGCACAACGAGCAGTAGAGGTCTTGCCAAGGTGCAGTAGATGTGATATAACCGTGTTTCCTATGTAGAGAGAAAAGGGGCAAATTTGATCTTCATTCTACAGAATTGTCTGACTGATCAACACATGAATCTTGGAGGAATTCTAACAGAGGTTGTTGTTGATTACTATACTTGTGATTGGATTAAGATAAAGTATGGCGTTGAGAAAGATCGATGTCATTCCATGAACATGAGATGTAAAGCTGTAGCAAGTAAACTGAATCAAGCATATTTTGGAATTGTTAGCTAAGCTGAAGAAACAACAAAGTGACGTTGTGATGGGATCCTGCCTAGCCAACAAAGGGTCTATTCTGAGTCCTGCTAGTCCGCCCCCAGGGAGATCTCCTTGGTTCAACATGAAATGGTATCCTCTCTATAAGACCATGATATCCAGTTCCCTCTCTGATAAGTACAGGTCAGTTCCCATCAATGTGGCCATCGTCAGTTCCTTACCAGCAGAGCATACCTTGAGGTTCCTAACCTCCAGTTCCATAATGCACACGCTCTCTAGTATTGACACCTCCAGTTCCAACTTCCATTCTCAGTGTCAATTCCCGACTTCAGATCCTGAAGACAGTTCCTTTGGCACCAGTTCCTACGAGTTGTAAAGCTGCTTATCTTATTAGTTATATTTATTATTATTTCCTATTTTAGTATATGTTATTAGGTTTAGGGCGTGTCTACACTCATGCTTGAGAGGTCGGCCCTAGTTTCCCTTTTATTATCTTCCTTATTACTTTCTTTACTTATTTTGCAAGATACTCTTTTGTAAAGGCTCGCCTATATATATGGCTTGCCTTCTTCATTAATATCACGTTTAGCTTTTGGATTAATTGATAAAGTCGAGTGCATCTCCTTGTTAATCCCCTAGGCGTCACCAAACAAAGTCTAACTTCTTTATCCCTTCGTCTTACTTCTAATCTCTTCCCCGGTGGATTTATCTACCAAACCCTACATAAACCTACACTTTACATCCACTTCATCTCTACAATTCATCCGCTCCATCGTTGTTGCTTGTTACCACAAGTAACAACATCACTATCATTCAGTTCCCCAGTTAGTGTCAAGTCTTCCGCCGCCCTCCGAGTTCCCAAACTCGACCAGTTCTTGAGAAGGCCGACTCCCTACGAGATCTAGATCGCTCCATCAAGTCATTCTTGACCTTTTCGAGGCCAGGAACACATCAACTGGTATCAGAGCGCCAGAGATCTTGTAAGTCACGTTCTTCTCTTGTTTGTGATTATCACTCTTCCACTACGTAATCCCCTTCATCCATAGAAATACTCCATATTCGACCTTCATTCACATAAGAACCCAAAAAGATCAGATCTTGTTTGAAACCCTAGGAGAAAATATTTTTTTCCTTATCTTGCTAGCCGCTTCCCTTATCTTGCAATATCTTGTTAATTTCGATTGCTTGCAATTTAATTGATAAGTATAGAGATTATTGGATTTGCATATCTAAGGAAAAAGATAGTATCTAAAAGATTTGCTCTTTCCTTGTTTGTTGGCCGAAATATTCTCTCTTGTGCTCAAAAGATCTTGCTTGCCCCTACTCTAATTTCTTTCCTTGTGTAAAAGCTTTGACTTTCCTTGCATATCTTTTGCATATTAGTTATTTTCGGATCCTAACAGAAAAAAAGGAATCCGAAATCAAAAAAAAAAAAAAAAAGGGTTTCGAAAACAATCTCATCCAAAGGCAAAATAAGGTAAGTTTGAGATATCACTAGTCAAAGTGATATCTCCATCGTCTAGGTTTGCATACTAGGAAGTTTGAATCTTTTTGCTTCTTCTCCTTGTGTTTGCTTATTCCAATTCTCTCTTGCTGTTCATTGAATTGTTCAACTTGATTGCTTGATATTGCTTGATTGCCTTCAGTTCCCCCCTGACCGCCCTCACGGCTTTGCTATTCATAGTAACCCGAGAGTGCAGTCACTTGCTTGAGTTGATTGTGCCTTCTTGATTGTTGTCTTTGATATCACTTGTGCTACTTGATAATCGCATTGGTTAGTGGTATTTTAATAGGTACAATCAATCATGGATCGCCTACAAAGGCTTCGTCGACGACGTTTTCCCGGTTATGATGATCCCGAGGAGTTCTTGGAGTGGACCCGACATATGGCCTATTACTTTAGAAAGCGAGACTATGATGAGTACGAGCAATGCAACATCGCCATTAATTGCTTCACCGACTACGCCCTCGATTGGTGGTCTTATGTGGAGAATGATCGATGGTACCGTGGTCGCCTTCCCGTTAAAACTTGGGGAAAACTCGTGTATGAAATGACACGCTACTTTGCCCCAAGGATTGATCCAGAGGCTCATGCAGCTCGTTCGTACCGTCGAACCCAGTCCCCGACTCCAACTCCAACTCCAACTCCAACTCCAACACCGACACCAATGTGGGTGAGACGACTTGCGAAATGGAAGGAAGATCATGCCGAGTGGTTGAGGAACCAAACCCTATTGGAGATCCATGAATGTGCTACCCCACTCAACGTGTTACCTTCGAATCCGGTGGCGACACAAACTTCAGTTCCCTCCAAAGTGCTTGTTCCTTCTCCACGCTACTTGTTTCTTTCCCCAGTGGTGAAACCCTCTATTGTTGCGATTGTAGAACCAGCACCGACACCAACTCCAGGTCCCCCCATAGTGGTTGTTCCTTCTCCAACAACATCTACTCTCTCTCCAATGGTGATTGCTTCAATTCTAGAACAAGCTCCGGAACCCACAGAGGAACCCACTCTTCCCATAATTCCTCCAGCAATGATTTCACCAGCATGGACGCTAGTTCCCTCAGCTCTACCCAACACGTTGATGGTACCAACACCTTGTGAGTCCATATTCTTGTTTTTGACTCAGCATCATGATAGTTGCACCACATTTGTTGTTGATCGGATAGTTCCCCTTGCACTCACACGCTCGAAGCGAGGACGCTTCGAATCCAAGGGAAGGAGAATGATGGGATCCTGCCTAGCCAACAAAGGGTCTATTCTGAGTCCTGCTAGTCTGCCCCCATGGAGACCTCCTTGGTTCAACATGAAATGGTATCCTCTCTATAAGACCATGATATCCAGTTCCCTCTCTGATAAGTACAGGTCAGTTCCCATCAATGTGGCCATCGTCAGTTCCTTACCAGCAGAGCATACCGTGAGGTTCCTAACCTCCAGTTCCATAATGCACACGCTCTCTAGTATTGACACCTCCAGTAACAACTCCCGTTCTCAGTGCCAATTCCCGACTTCAGATCCAGAAGACAGTTCCTTTGGCACCAGTTCCTACGAGTTGTAAAGTTGCTTATCTTATTAGTTATATTTATTATTATTTCCTATTTTAGTATATGTTATTAGGTTTAGGGCGTGTCTACTCTCATGCTTGAGAGGTCGGCCCTAGTTTCCCTTTTATTATCTTCCTTATTACTTTCTTTACTTATTTTGCAAGATACTCTTTTGTAAAGGCTCGCCTATATATATGGCTTGCCTTCTTCATTAATATCACGTTTAGCTTTTGGATTAATTGATAAAGTCGAGTGCATCTCCTTGTTAATCCCCTAGGCGTCACCAAACAAAGTCTAACTTCTTTATCCCTTCGTCTTACTTCTAATCTCTTCCCCGGTGGATTTATCTACCAAACCCTACGTAAACCTACACTTTACATCCACTTCATCTCTACAATTCATCCGCTCCATCGTTGTTGCTTGTTACCACAAGTAACAACATCACTATCATTCAGTTCCCCAGTTAGTGTCAAGTCTTCCGCCGCCCTCCGAGTTCCCAAAATCGACCAGTTCTTGAGAAGGCCGACTCCCTACGATATCTAGATCGCTCCAGCAACTCATTCTTGACCTTTTCGAGGCCAGGAACGCATCACGTTGTATACTGTAATACAGAATTCAGTTGAGCTCACTCTGGAAAAATGAAGTTGGGTTTGTCGTGTCTAGCTAAGTTGAAGTTATATAGGTTGTGATTATTACACAAAACTATTTTAACTAAAATAGTGATGTTACTCCCTATGATTTATGACTTCTTTTGGGTGGATCTCGGCTTGGACATATAATGGATCTTGTCAATCGATATATCTCAAGTATGGAAATAGCACGGGAGCAATAAGATGATCAAAACAACCAACCAACTTTTGATGAACATGTCATAGATGAACATGTTTTTTTTAGTGGGTAATATACTGATTATAGTGATTAGTTGACAAATAATATTTGGGAAAATGATTTACTATGAGTCGTATGATATGTATTTATCACAGTAGACTAACAAGTGTTGTTTTCGACCCAAGAAATTTACACACCAAACCAGTTGTAAATTTCATTCTGCTAGAATGTCAAGCAACTCCCTGATTGTTCCACTTACCTGCACAAAAATGTGGATTTATAACAAAATGGTTAGATGTTATGATTGATTTTCAGCTCCGGATAAATAGTTGTTACAGGCTTACAGCACATACCATTTTACTGTCTTCCTTGATTCTTGAAATCACATTAGTGTATTCCTCTATTTGTCTGCAGAAAAAATTGGCAGTAAGAAAACTGTTAGCGTTTTTCGTTCTTAATTTATCATCAAAAAGTGAACTCGAGTTCTTACTTGGCTAGTCTTTCATCTCTAGCATCTATGAAATTTAACGCTTCAGACCAAGTGAGCTCAACATGAAACCCTAGCATCTATAATTTATGCAGCTGCTCCACCTGAAAATACAGCAATTACCTTTGTAGCCTCCTCTATAATGTCAGGAAGCTCTGCAACAGTTACATCATTCAATGCAGGTAATGAGTTTGCAACAAGTACAACCTGAAAATTAAGTTGTCAGTCTGAGTACACAACCTTTGTTTCCAGAAGATCAACTAGTAAGAAGGAAAAAAAACAATCTTTGAAGTTTTGTCAACTGGTGCAGAAAGACTTACCTCAATCCCGCGTCGAAGAAGTTCATGTCCCAAAGGAAGCATACCGAGGACAATATCAGCTTCAGTGTAGTCCACAAACAGTAATGCTCTTTTATGTGGTGGGGGTGCTATCTTGCCTTCATATCCAAGCATTCTCTCCTTAAACCTGTCAAAATCATCCACCTGATGCACACACAAACTGGAAGAATTACATTGGGGAGACAGTGAATTATCTTTCATTATTGTACACTAGATTTTCAATCAAAACGATTGTGTGAATTATAGGGAATTAGATTGACAGATAATGCAGCTTACTTTCCAAGGTTGTTGCATCTTATCCCTACTCATTCTGTAAATCTCAATGATAGTTCCTTTGTGATAGAGATCAACAGAAGCTCGGGATCACCAATCAAATATGTTTGCAGTCAAAACACCCTCGATCAAGGAAAGCAACGTTGCTTCCTGCAAGACAAGGCAGTTACTGACACCAGTAATCGACTACACTGAAAAGAATAAATGTGAGTGTATGTGCACCTCAGTCATGCTATCAAGCTCCGTGAAAAGGCCAGGTAAAACCGCAAGGGAAGCCTCGTTCTCTCTGTCAAGTACATCATAAGAATTAGGAAAATGATTTCAAGATCTTGGAGCTTTGATGGAAACCTGCATTGAATACCTTTGTTTTATGCTTCTATATGCATCAGTAAACTGAAACTCCCTCAGGCATTCTTCCCTTGATTCCAGAAGATTGGCCAATCCCAATTTCCCGTAAGCAGCGACTCCAGTAATTTCAAACCAAGGCATAGGGTACAACACTCAAAAGATAGCATCATAAAATCCAGTAATTTCAAACCAAGGGAAAACAAGGTCAGAATGATTTGCTAGACAATGGTGGCGTGGCGTACCACCAAATGACAAAAAGCTCATCATAATTTCCATATAGCTGCAACTGAGCTGTTTTCATTTCTAACATGCCATTACATCAATGTTCTCTTCCATCTTAATCCTTGAGAATTGAGTGATCAAAAAGCGTTCATGAACTAGATTATAAATAAACTACTGTAACCATCACCAGTTTACATCAATGTTCAACACATAGATGATAGATCAAACTATCAAGATCCATAAGCAATTTCACAACTCAGCCTCCAGAGGCTTCAATCAATATCACAGTAATTCAGATTTCAGAACTATCAAACTAGGTCAAAAGTCATGTGAATGAACAACAAAACAGGAGAAAACTAGAAAGCAAGCTTAATCAAACCCCAACTTTGTCGGATATGAAGAGGAGATGTCAACCCTATGATCTGAACTTCAACTTGTCGGATTTGGAGAACCTCGACTTCAGATCTGGAGAGAAGAGACCTCTACTACGTCGGACCCGGAGAGGAAATGGTTTATCGTTAACAACCTCTTTGGATTCTGACTGTTGATAATGAGTCATTGGGAAAATATGAAAATGACCTCTTTTGTTGTCATGAAAATCATATTAGATGCCAAAAAAAATCATTTATCTATTTATTTTGGGCGAGGAAGAAGAGGGTAAATTATGAGCACTAGAAAAAATATATATTTAGGTGGGTCAATTTGATAGTAAGATAGTATATTTTATGTACAGGATATGGATAGAGCATATAAATTACATTGATGGAATTCTATATGTGTTGTGGGGATATGAAGATAAGATAACAAGTGTGTGATAATGTAAAGTTAAAAAAAAGCCCATCCAACAACGAGACCTCTCTCTCTTATGCACTCTTTTTATCCAATTGAACCTCTTCTAGCAGAGATCATGTCTCTTTATTCATGTCTAGACTCTAAATTACATTTCCAATTATTATACTTGTTTCTTATCACATGTATTTTGTAATTTTTACAGAAAGAGTTTATCTTTAGCATTAAAGAAGCTTTGTGTCAATGTGTTGAATTTGGTTTGGACAGAAAAAGGTTAAGTAAAGTAAAACTGCTGCAAAAAAAGGCACTATCCTACCTTTCTCCATATCTTTTTAGGTCTAAACAGTAAACATCCTCTCTATTTTGAACTGTGTGCTGATTGATGTGTTGTTTGATTGTTGAACTGTGTGCTGATTGATCTGTTGTTTGATTGTTGAACTGTGTGCGGGAACACTTGTGTTGATTGCTGAAATGTGTTGTTCGATTTCTTTGTTTTGGTTTTGTTGTGCTACTGCTGACTGAACTGTTGTGCTACTGCTGACTGAACTGATGTGATGAACAGACGAAGATGAACTGGTTCGTTGTGCTGAGTTTTGTGTGTGTGTGTTTACCAATTTCTGATTTATTATCTGTTCTGCTGAGTTTGCTTGTTGTGCTGAACTGTTTTGAATCTGTGATAGTGTGATGCATCATTTACTCCAAGGTTGCATCTATGACCTGTTCTGCTGAGTTTCTTATTCTCTGACAGAATCTTTAGGCACATAATCTTTATTTATCTCATATACTATTTATTTCTCTCTTGAGTACCTTGGCAACAACTCCATTTATTCCAAGGTTGCTTGCATTTGTCTTCAATGCCTATTACTCTCTTTGTCCCATAATATAAGGACATTTGTTTTTGACACATTTGTCGAGACGCGTTTTATAACGTTAATATCTCTAAATATACGATGACAAAAATTATAATTTTTATATATTGTCAAAGTACTCGTTGAGACGAATCACATAAGATCTCACATGCCTATATTTGTTCCTACACATTAGAAGAAAATGAGAAGATTATCTTAACTGGTGAATAGTGTCAGAAAATCAAATGTCCCTTATATTTTGGGACGGAGGGAGTAATAAATAATGATAGTGATATTTACTAAAACATTTGTTTTTTTTAGGCAAAAGTTGCAGCCACAATTGCATCTTTTATTATCCACAAGCCTCGAGAAAGGACAACCTATACCAAGGCTTCTCTAAAGAAGGTATTGAGATTATTTTGTTTTTCCTTACTTGAACTTTATCTAGTAGTTGTTATATAAACAACTTTTCATATTTATCTTATTAGCTGGAGAGGATTGGAAGTTTAAAAGAGTTTGTAATGAAGCATAGAAAGGATTATGTCGATTTGCATCGAACCACTGAGCAAGAGCGAGATAGCATTGAGCATGAAGTAAGTTTGAAGATATTCCACTTGAATAGATAGCATTTCTATTTTGATGCAATATAATGTTAAAATTTGAAATCCGCAGGTTACTGCGTTCATAAAATCATGCCAAGAGTAAATAGAAATACTTAAAGCTAGCATAAATGACGAAGAAGCACATTCAAAGGGGTGGCTTAGTGGTAGGGCGAGTCCTAATGCTGACACCATTGCACACAAACATGGAGTAGTATGTTCAAACTCAATCTCTTATATATCTTTGTTTCTCCTTCAGAGTTTCTGTGTATTTGTGGGTAGAGAACCTCAGTGGATATTTTTCCTATCTTTCAAGGTTTTAATTTTAAGTGAAAGGCTCCATAAAGTTACGTCACAGTTTGACCAGCTAAGAGCAATACGATTTCAAGAAGCTATAAGTAGAGCAATGCAAAGAAGGAAACTAAGACAGGGTATTGACTCTAATCAGTTGAACAACCTAAAACAGTTGATGCAGAGAACTAAGATTTTATTGAGGTTCAACCAAATCCTCAGAGACTTCAACATCAACTTTTGGAAAATGAAACTAGGTCTCTTCAGGCATGCATAATTTTTTGTATTGTAGATTTTGAATGGTGACTTGTTACGTGGAGCTATGTTCAAAGGGGATTGGAAAGATAAATTCATGCTTTTATTTGCAGATTGAACTAACCAGTTTGCTCGAAGGTGCTCAACAAAAAGAAACAAAGATGATTGAGATGTGTGCCTTGAATCACCTTATGTCCACTCATGCTCTCCACCAGGCTCAGCAGATTGAGGCTTTGTATGACCAATTCAACTTATTCTTCTATTCATATCACTTTCTAATTTGTTTGCTTCGCTGGTGGATAAATAAGTTACATTTAAGTTGTTTGGTTTACCACGGTTCTGGAACTGGGGTAAAAACATAATCGGGGTAAAACTGTAACCGGGGTAAACACGTTTATGCCAGACACTTTAACCCCGGTTCAGAACCGTGGTATTCTTTGCCAAATAGCCGGGGTAAAAGGCTATTTCTGTACTAGTGGAGAAGAGGAGAGAGAGAGAGAAAAAAAAAATTATTCCAGCCATTCAGATGCAAGCATATAATTTATTTCAGCCAATCAGAATGCAGTATTACAAGCACACAGATCACCACATTTTGATACTCAAAATACCCCTAAATAGTTCTACCCACTTTCTCTCTTCTTTTCTCTGTACATTCTCTCTTCTTATTCCATTTACAGTAGAAAATACAGAGGTAAAAACAGAGCATTTACTTCTTCACTTTCCCTTCTCTTCCACTTCACTTCATTCTATGTCTTCACCAAACTTTTGGGGAGCATCATTACCAGGGGTGGATGTCTTCAACATTTGATTTAAACTCTGCTCCACTAATGGATGATGACGACAATAATGAAGATGACATGGATGAAGAATGGTCCCAAGAAGGAGGGCCAGTCAAGGACATGGAAGACTATGAATTTGACCTTAACATCTCACCTGAAGTCAATCATCCAGAAGCAGAAGCAGAACATGAAGAGGAGGCAACAAAGCATCATGAGACACCCATAACCTGGCTCAGCAGTTTGGATAATGCAAATCCTAACCTTTCTTCTCCAACGGACTTAAGAAGGCAAGCTACCACATGGTGCCATAAATGAAGTTGTAACACATTTTAACAGAGCACGTAAGAGCATAAGCAGGATATGGAATACAACCAAGCAGTAGGCAGAGCAAATGGAAAACTACAATATGACTACAAAATTCAACCTCAGTGGAAGGAAGAGAGTTCAAATAGACCAAGCAGCAAACGAAGCAATAAGCATGGGGGACAGAACATGCGTTCGGGACATAGCAACTTCACTGGACATATCAAAATCAACATGTCATAGGTTGATCAAAAAAGGAGTCATGAAGCCACATACAAATGTCATTCATCCCGGTTTGTCAGATCTACATAAACTTAACAGGCTTAAATGGTGTTTGAGGCTGCTTAAAGGGGACACAACAAAAACCAAAACAGAGTATTACCCTATGTATGATTTTGTCCACATAGATGAAAAATGGTTCTTCCAAACAAGGAAATCACATAAAGTATACGTAGGTAGGAATGAAAAAGGCCAATATAGATCATGCAGTTCAACAAAATTCATTCCAAAGGTTATATTTACAGCAGTTGTTGCCAAACAAAGATACAACTCAGAGGGACAATGTACTTTTGATGGAAAGATTGGAATATTTCCATTCTCATATGAAGAACCAACAAAGAGGAATTCTAAAAACAGAGACAAGGGGACAATGAAAACCAAATTGGTCGAAAGGGTCAACAAAGATGCAACAAGAAACTTGTTGATCAATCAAATTATTCCAGCAATCAAGGAGAAGTGGCCAACTGAGGGAAGGCATGCAACAATATTGATTCAACAAGATAATGCAAGGCCACATATAACTCATCAACAAGATCCACAGTGGCAAGAAGTATATCAACAAGAAGGATTTACATTCATATTGATACAACAACCAACAAACAGTCCAGATGTCAATATCCTAGATCTTGGCTTTTTCAGGAGCATCCAATCATTAATGCACACAAAAAATGCCAAAGACCATTATTGAAATGCTATATGCAATACATCGGGCTTTCTATGAGTTGGCACCCCTAACACTAAGTGATGTTTGGCATACATTGCAATTTGTAATGAATGAAATACTAAAAGCAGAGGGTGGTAATGGGTATGACATGCCACATTTCAGTAAGAAAAAGATGAGAGGTCAAGGCTTGCTACCAAAGGAAATTAAGGCCCCAGACTGGGTTGTCAAACATGCATGGCAGATAGTTCATGGCACAAGAACTCAACAAGGAAACACACGGCCAGCAGCAGAAGGGACATCAAATGGTCAAGCAAGAACAACTGAACAAGAATTCACACAACCAGCAACAGAGGGGACATCAAATGGTCAAGCCACAACAACTGAACAAAGAGACACACAACCAGACCAGTAAGGGACATATGCAACACTAATATTAAGGCTTTCTATCAGTTTCTACATTTCACATTACTAGACAGTAATGTGAAATCAAGAAACTCTTTTGTATGCTAATCAATTTGGAAAATGAATGTAAAAATGAATGCTATGAATGAATTTCTGTTTTCAAGATCTTGGTTGTCCCCAAACATCATAGACTCAAACCCAATTTTCACAACTAATAATACCAGATAGGCCTAGCAATTCAATTACAAGTCACTGGTGGCTTATAGCACATTTAAGTTGCAAAAATTCACAGGATTATCATCTCATCTAAAAGGATTCATCATAGACCAGTTACCAAAAAAAACTAGTCTAAACATGCCAGATAGGCATCTACTTGATTACAAATGAGAGCTCTTATGGCAAGTTAAGCTAGTGATCTTAGCCATGCATATAAGCTTCCTAAAAGATCATCACTGATATTATTGTAATATCTCAGACAATACACACAGCTACACACTCACTTAAAAGATCACACAAGAAACAATCAAATGCAAAAGAGTTCCTATGGCACATGTAGACAGTATTTTCATGGTATGTTCAAACACAGCACCCAAAAATCCATCATCCACAACTAGACAACAAAGAATCAGATAACAATCACGACAACCACACTCAATGGATCACACCGGTTATACTCACAGATAATGCACATAATAGAATAGATTAACTATTTAATCCACATGACCTGTCAACAAACCATGCAATCCACAAGACAAACCAGATAATAATCCACAAAATACAGATAATCCACAAAACAGAGCAACATTTGCCTAGGAACAACCAACAAAATTCCAAAACCACAAAGTCAACAGAAACTGAGTCCAAAAGTACAAAAAAATAATAGTTAATCCATTAGAGCGACTTAGCTAAATGGTGTCGGGAGGGGCTGTCAGAGATGACAATAAGCTCAGGGGACATCGGTTCATCAAACTCCAGCGTCAACATCTCAGGCGGAGGGAACATAAACTCCTCCATATCATCACCAGGAAGCAAAAGCTCTGGCGTAGGGATATCAGGGATCTGAAGCTCCGGCGTTGGCGTATCAAGGATGATGATCATCTCCTGGGGACGAAAAATCACCTCGTTCTTTGAGAGCTCCGGCGACCACTGCATCTCCATTGATAATTTGGGCTCCGGGTCCGACCATACAACAGTGGGAGTAATCTGTCGTCGTTCGGGGGTATAGAGGTGGTTCCATTTCAAAGAAAGAGTGGTGATTCCTCTCGAAAGAGGGAGGGGTGAGAATGATCGAGAGAGTGTGAGTAAAGGAGGCGGTGAGAATGATCAAGAGAATGTGCAATCCCTCTGTATTTGCAGAGGGAGCTAGGGTTTTATTTGGGCTGGTTATTTTTGGGTTGGGTAGAGTTTAGGTTAAGTGGGTTAGTGTAGGTTAATTTGGGTTTAAGTGAATTATGAGGCAGGGGGTAGAATTTAGGTTTATAAATTAAAATATGATTTAAGCGTTTAATTAATCAAATTTGATGTTTAATTAAGAAATGGGTTAGGTGAAAATGGAAGAAATTTAATGGAGATGAAGGTAGGTGGGTGATAAATGAAGAAGATTAATTTGGAGAAGATGATATAGATGGTTGATTTGATTGATAAAGTGTTATTGGGGTTATAAATAGATAATATTAAAATGAAGTAAAATATTAAAATTAAGGGTATTTTGGTAATAAATTAATTGATGAAAATGGAAATGAGACTATCAAAAAGGGACGCTTAAAATAGAAACGAGACTATCAAAATGGGACGGAGGGAGTATTCTGTAAACCATCTTACCTCCGCATCTATCAATTCTATGATCTGGGCATGCCGAGGAAGCAACTTCTGCATCAAAACTTCATTTCTCCAAAGCCTCTGGTACAACAGTGTGATTTGTGTATGCCACAGTTCTGCATAAAAGGTGCTTGGTAAAACTAAAAATAAATATTGCAAAAAAATCACTATAGCTAAACTAAAAATAAAACAGTGTGATTTATAGGCAACAACCTTAACATCTTCCCCTCCAATCCAATGTATTAATCCATTTGAGCCTTTTTCAGGTTTCCCATATAACTTAATAGGATAGGAGACACCATTTCTAACAATATCCCATGGATTACCCATCTACAAAATGCAATTAACTGTTTAAGACGGGAGACCAAAAAATTTCAACAGTATCAAATTTGAGACATAAGAGCCAAAGTTTACTAAGAACCGAAAAACATAAGAAAAATAATACCTCAAGCAAGTTCTCGACAACTTCTTCGTAACCATCTTTCATAACTCTTTGTTTGAAGAGGCCATGTTTGTATCTAAGCCCATATCTCCATGTTGGATAAATTAATGTAGCTAGAGAGTCAAGAAAGCAAGAACCAAGCCTCCCAAGACCCTCGTTTCCAAGTGCAACATCTTGCTACACTTCCAATGCAATTCAATTATCTTTGCATGACATGGGTAAGAGGCCTCACAACATGAAAAGTAATATGTTTAGCAAGGCTTCACTATGATACTTGGAAATAAAGATATTTGGATAGAAATGAGTATATTCCTACTTTTTCTTCAAATCAATGTTTTTAATATGGGTCAAATATCGATGGAATAAGAAATTATGGGATTCTGAGAATTAGAGTTATGCTTCAAGAATAGTGTCTTCTTCAGGAGTTCTCAGGCCTCACTTTGCCTGCCTAAAAGTTACTTGCAACATTCAACTCTTAAAATTTTCATTCTTGTTTCATTATCTTAATAAATAAGTTTAGTGCATTTGAATTTATCCCAATCACCACATTAAGGGCATCACATTCCACAACCAAGTTAGTAATCCCTTTGGAAGTAGAAACATGTAATCCATAAAGTATTGCCTGAGCTTCCGCCATTTCCACCGTCCATCGCACGTGCATACGCCGGGAAACCACCAAGGAGACTACACCATCAGAATCTTTGAGAACAACTCCTAGACCCACCTCGACATTCGCGAGCATAGAGACATCTGTATTTATCTTCATCGTGTCCGGCTGAGGCGGTGTCCACGAGCTCGGAGAGGGCGGACCGAAATTAGGGATGCTCCGACTTGCCCTATGAATCTTATAATCCTGCACCAATTGTCCAAACCCCACCGGCAAGGACACACCAGTCCCTTGTACACCGAAAAATAGCATAGTTACTCGTCGTCCAAGCCACCCATGTCGTGAAAAGAAATCTCTCCAAGCCATGAATTCCCAATGAATGAACAACAACAAGTGCAGCTTCCGAAAAAGATTTGAAATTACCGCCATCGAGCAGTGCAAAACCAGGAAAAGAGATCCAAATAGCATGTGCACTGGGACAAGAGAAAAGAGCATGCCAAATTGATTCTGAACTGACCCCATACCGATCACAAATAGAAGAGGGAACCACAATCCGGACATGGAGACCTGTCTTCACACTCAAGGAACCGAAAAGGGCATGCCATGAAAATACTTGAAGTTTTGGTGGCACTTTAAGTTCCAAACATCTCCCCATAGAGAGCTAGAAGAAGGGGAGAAGGAGACAGCACTGATGTGATCAAGCCCACCCAGGTCTCGCCTTCTTAGCCTGCCTCACTCGGCGTCTGACCAGCGGCCCAGCCTCCAGCATGCCTCCATCTGCGAACTGGCTGGTGGCGCTCAACCACAAGCCATGGGCTGCAGCCCATGCACTCCAACCTGCAGGAGGCATCACACCTTTAATCCTGCATAATGTTAGAGGTGAGATTTGAACCCCAGACCTCCCTTAACCTTTTTTATTATTTAGGAAGAAAAATTGGTGTTTTGAATTGCATTGTATACGAAGTTTGTGAGATTTTTTAATCAGATTGTGTAAATATGTTTTATAATGAATTATATAGTAATCTACAATCTACCATATACATTAAGAGAAAAGATCAAATGATAAATAAACATTAACATGAGAAATGAGAAGTAATCCTAGCTAGAAAATCCAATGGCTAGTATTACACTCTTCTAGGTTTTGACCAAAGTGGTTAACCATTGATCGGGTTTGACCGACTTTGACCATTGACCAGTGTTGACCGGTCGTTGACCGACTTTGACCATTGATCGGTGTTGACCGGTCGTTGATCGGCGTTGACTTTTTTTAATTTTTGGGCAAAAAAGTATTTTTTTTAGGCCGGATTTTGTACTTGCAAAATTAAGTGCTTCAAAATGCATGAAATGTGCTACTATATGGTTAAAATGTCTATGGTGTTTTAGGCCAAAATTTGAACTTGCAAAGCATGTGCTACCACAAGTGTTACTCGATCTATAGTTGAAATGTACTTCTATATTACTGAAATATGTTACGCTTTTGCCTATTTTTGCTTCTCTATGGCTAGCTGAAGTGTGCTACGCTATTGCCTATATGTGTTTCTCTGTGCTAGGTGAAATGTGCTACGCTTTTTGCCTAGGTGTACGTGCTTCTCTATGTATGAAATGTATTATTCTTTTGCCTATATGTGATTCTCTATGCTAGGTGAAAGGTGCTACGCTTTTGCATGTGCTTCTCTATGACTGAAATGTGCTACGCCTTTCGCCTATATGTGCTTCTCTATGGCTAACTGAAGTGTTCTGCGCTTTTTCCTATATGTGCTTCTCTATGCTAGGTGAAGTGTTCTGCGCTTTTTCCTATATGTGCTTCTCTATTCTAGGTGAAGTGTGCAACGCTATTGTCTATATGTGTTTCTCTATGCTAGGTGAACTGTGCTACGCTTTTTTACTAGATGTGCTTCTCTATTGATGAAATATGCTACACTTTTTGCCTAAATGTGCTTCTCTATGGCTAAATTGTCCTACGCTTTTGCCTATATGTGGTTCTTTATGGCTAACTGAAGTGTGTTACTCTTTTGCATATATGTGCTTCCTTATGCTAGGTGAAGTGTGCTACACTATTGCCTATATGGGTTTCTCTATGCTAGGTGAAATGTGCTACGCTTTTTGCCTAGATGTGTTTCTCTATGGCTGAAATATGCTACACTTTTTGCCTAGATGTGCTTCTCTATTGCTGAATTGTGCTACGCTTTCGCCTATATGTGCTTCTCTAGGGATAGCTGAAGTCTGCTACGTCGCTTTTGCCTATATGTGCTTCTCAATGGGTAACTGAAGTGTGCTACGCTTTTGTCTATATGTGTTTCTCTATGCTAGGGGAAAGGTGCTACGCTTTTGCCTGGATGTGCTTCTCTATGACAGATGTGATATACTTTTCGCCTATATGTGCTTCTCTATTGCTAGGTGAAAGGTGTTACGCTTTTGCCTAGACGTGCTTTTCTATGGCTGAAATGTGCTACATTTTTCACTCATATGTGTTTCTCTACGGCTAACTGAAGTGTGCTACGTGTGTGTTGGATCAATTAGCGTATAAAAACTCAAGGAACAAAAGCAATTGTTCCTTGATGCGTAGATTAAGCAGAAAGACAAACAACAATGTAAATCAAACCTGAACACGATGATGTATAGTGGAAACACCCCAAGTACCAATAAGTCCTTGAGGCAAAAAACCACTCATCTCTAGCTTTCACTAGAGAGAGTTTGAACGAGTCTATTTGTTGTATTGATATCTTGATTACAATAAAACTTGGATCACTCTTCTAGACTTCCCACCTAGATCTCGGATCACTCTTCTCACTTGAATCTCAATCTCACACACGTAGAACAACTCTAAACAAAGCACTAGGTTTTCGCTCTTCAAAGTCTTGCTAAGCTATGTAAATCCCATACAATATATAGCACACTAAATAGCTCTAACCTAGCACCAATCTAGCCGTTCTCATATTACCATAAATCTCATAATATCTTTCCTAAGGAATTCTCTTCCTAAAATATCTTTCCTTCCGTGTGATTTTTCAACTTGTTCTCCAAGTCGTCACCATTGGGGCTTACTCTTCAGCGCGCCGTCTTGATCATATAAGGAAACAATGCATATAAGGAAATATTCCTTGCACATGATATTTCCTTATTTCTTTGGTAATTCTAACATGTGCGTCCAAAGCCCAATTCTTGCCGAGCTGCCACTTTCCTTCTTTGAAGAAATCTTCTTTCCTTATTTGAAATGCAACTCTTCCATAATTCTTCAAGGCCATCCTCCAGTATATCTTTGACCAATATTCTTCCTCGGATGGACTATTCTTCACAGTTGGCTTTCATTCGACGTAACCTTACGTCTCATGTATTCCAGCAAGACTTCCTTCGTTCCTACATACACTTCCTTCGTTCCTGCATACACTAGTACCAATACCTACGCACTCAAGTAAATCATTAGTGGATGTTTGTCATTCAAGTTCCAGCAGTCATTGAGGGATTTCAAGAGATATGAGGTTCAGAGAGAAGGAAAAACATACCATAGTGAGTTCCTTCCTTTCTGGGGTGATTTTTGCTTAGTGCTCTGGTAAGGAAGACTGATTTATCCAACGTATGTTGTCTTCATAAGGATAGATTGCAAAAAGAGAGAGAGAGAGAGAGAGAGAGAGAGAGAGAGAGAGAGAAAACGTACCATTTTTTACCAGGGTTGCAAACTTCCGGATTTAAGAACAAGAACCTTTTGGTATGAGGTATTTTGTTCCCTTCGAGGTAAGAGATCCCGATTTCTTCTTTTTTTTGATAATAAGAGGGGCTAAAAGCAGAGAGAACAAAGAATAGAAGCTAAAGCGGAAGCAAACAATAACAATAAACACGAGCAAGGGAACCATACATGTAGGGGAACACTTCTTCATTGGGAACATAACTTTTCTTGATCACTTATTTCGTCTTTGTAGTATCTTCCCCCTTTGACACAGTTGAATCGAATCAACAAGTCAATACCAAGGAGCAACAAATGAGTGAATGCCTTTGACCGACTTTGTTGTTTCCTTCCTTTGATCCAGAGGGATGGTTTCCTCTAGATGATCTAGTGAAGTGGCATAGAGCTATCCTTTGTTTCCTGTAAGTTTACCCTTTCTATGTACCAAGGATAGTTGCGCTTCACCTGAGAGAAAGGGTTAGTTTTTACTTACCCAAGCAAGTCTTGGCTTGCTTGAGTTTTGTGGGACGGACCTATTGTTCGTAGTACCTTGGAGTTCAGATTGATTGACCTTAACCTTTACTCTTGGGGTACTTCTTGGTGATCCTCTTGATCCTATCCCACTTTGAGCTTTCACACCCTTTCTTTTGAGGGTGTCTTTGGAGTGATCTTTGGATCTCATCTTTGACTCGGATTGAGTCTCTGATGTATCCTATGATTTCCTCTCAGTCTGAGTCGATAAGGAGCACGTATCTTTTCCTCAAATAGATTTCTGACGAAACATTCATGCTTGTAGTGCCCTGTGTTTCCACAGTGCCAACAAACACGATGTTGCTTGAGATCGGCGTACTTGCTTTGTCTTGGCCAGATGGGAATGTTAGCTTTCCTGAACTCAAAGTCAATGTGTGTCGGTTCTGTGTTTTGAAATTGGCTCAACCAGATTGCATATGCTTTCTGCCCGTCAAACCATGTGTTTATCCTTTTGACGGATTTGTTTCCCCGTGAGGACTCCACCTTGGTGATACACCTTTTGCAAGGTTTTTCCAGTGATGGTTCCTTGGAAGCTTCCAAATTCATGTTAGGTGACACATGTGTTTTAGGGTTTTTATCTGAGCCATATCCAATTCCACTGCGAGGCACAAATCGACTCGAGTAATCGGTGTTTAGACCATTTATGTAGGATGTAGCATGCTCATCTAGCCACAAATTTTTCTTGTAATCCTCATCCTTCTTGAGTGCCACAAGATCATGACCCAACTTCTCATTTTCATGAGAAAGAGAGGACTTTACATTTTCGAGCTCAGAGACCTTACTTTCAAGAGATATGATCTTGTTTTTTAGCCCGAGGCATTTTTCGCAAGAGTTGGAAGAAGAAGAAGAGAGGCTTTCTAGCATGGTAACTTTCTTAGACATAAGTCTAGTTTCGTTAACCAGTCTTGAAAGTTCCTCTTCTCTTTCTTCTAATTTCCCTTGTATATCCCTGTTCTCTTCTCCTAGTCTTCTCACAATATGTATTAATTGAGTGCTAGACATGCTCTGTAATTTAGTGATGATGGAAGAGAGACTTTCCTCTGTTTCTGGCGTGCTATCTTCGGCTGCCATAAGGCACACTTCCTTCTCACTCTTCTGGTTTTCTTGATCTGAGTCTGAATCTTCCCAGGTTGTCATCATTGCTCGCTTTCCTTCTGGAACGGGTGGTTCTCCAGCTTTCTTTTTGTAGCAATTTCTGGCAAAGTGACCAGTCCTCTGACAGTGTTAGCAGATGACTTCTTTCATGTCTTTTGTTCCGTCAGTGGAACGGGAATCACTCTTGCCACCTCTCCAAGCTTTACGAAAGGCACTTGTTATCAAGGCTACAGTTTCATCATCTTCAGCCTCGATGTCTTCCATCTGGGATAAGTCAAATGCTCTCTCAACTTTCAGAGCGATAGATTGACTCTTATCGACTCCCTTCCTTCCTTGGAGTTTTCTTTCGAGAATCCCTGAGTGACTTTTGAGGCACAAACTAAATCTTCTAAAAATATATCTTTGATGTCGCTTTGCGCTTGTAGAGCGTTGATGAATCCATCCCACTTGGAATTTAGGGCTTGCATGAATTGGTGCGTAACCTTCCATTGGAGGATGTCTTCACCGAGAAACTCTATTTGGCTGACATATCCTTCGAATCTGGCATGAAAAACTTCCAAAGATTCGTTCTTTTCTTGGAGAGCTTTTTCATAGTCCTTTTGTGCCGCTAGGAGGCGATTTCTCTTCACATCGCTACTTCCTGAATAAGTTCTGCTAAGTGCATCCCATATTTCTTTCGCAGATTTGTATTTTAGTACCTTTCTGAGATCACTTGAACTTAGTGCCATGTGAAGAATCTTCTTAGCCCTAGTATTCTTGATGCGGGGAATAAGCCGCAGTTGCCGACCTAGACACCAAACTCGAATAGGAACTCGAACAGAGAAGATAGGCGGAATTAGAATGAGATGAAAGAAGGATAAGTCGAATGATAGGCCAATTGGAACCAAATCAAACAACGATAAAACCCTTGAACTTAAGAACAAGAACCTTACCGAATGATGAAGAAACCCCAACGGATGATTACAACCAAACACAATGACTTTGGTGGGTCAAGGCACCTGGAGGTTGCTCTATGAAGCCTCGATAGCACCAACTTTATGGAAGAGATTGACACACACAAGCACAACTAGGGCCGGCTCAACGACAATGCACACGGGGCACTCTTCTCACAAAAGCTCTCTTTTGGGAGGAAAAACGATAAACGTTGTATTCAATATCAAAGTCTGGGGGGGTAAAACAACAACTAAGGCAGCCTTATATAGGGTTCATAAGGATGCCAACTAAAGAAATAAACAATAAAAAGTATATCCTAAAATAATAATCCCGAAAAACAATTAAACATCCGAAAATAATGTTTCAAAAGGAAGCCTCGGCGAAGTTGAGGAATTGGCCGAGTTTCCAGGCCGCGGGCGCGGTTATGTAGCCGCGGGCGCGGTTATGTAGCCGCGGGCGCGGTGGACTTGAATGAGCCGCGGGTGCGGTTATGGAGCCGCGGGCGCGGTTGTAGACATGTCGCCGACAGCTCTTTTTGAAACGGCTCGTTCTCTCTCGTCTGAGATCGGAATAGAGAGATTCCAAAGCCTAGAGTTTCGTCTTGAAGTCTAGTTTGTTTCATCTTCAGTACTTGACTTCTCATCTTGACTAGAACCGGATCTCTACGAGCTTGAATGGCTACAATACGAGCTCGGGCTACTATCAATGACTTAAATGATGGCTCATAGCGATCTTTAGCCCTAGCTCCAGTGGTTAGCACATCTTTAGATTTAGGACGAGGCGTCCTTGATGATAACTCAGATGCTCCCGCATCATTCTCCCCTTCTTGAAAAGGATTCGACCTCGAATCATATTTGATATGAATGATTGAACGATCTTCATAGGCGTCATCCTCTTTGATGCACAACTTCCTCTTGAATGTCTTGAGTGCATAGCTCCACCTTGAGGAAACGATGGATTGCTGCTGGAGTGCATTGCTTTCATTCATTCCTTTAGCTCTTTTGTCCTTGTCCTTCCTCTTGTCATACTTATCAGTGACCTGCAAGAGAACCATTGGTGGAAGAACAACATCTTTTCTAGGGAAGGTAAACGAATAACAACTAGCAAAGCCATCATGAGCAACTCTTTTATCATACTGCCGTGGATATTCCAATAAAAGTTGACAAGCTTGCATAGGCACAACATCACATAAAATATCATCATAATGTTCTAATGTCATGGCTTCCTTAGCATGCTTGTTCAAGTTCCAATCAACACAGTCATTAGTCCAACGCAGTTTTAAAGGACTAGGGTAGCATAATGTAGCAATTTGCAATTTAGTTTTCAATTCCATGCTAGCAATATTACCACAACTACCTTCATCAATAATCATGTTGCAATCCTCAACTTTATCTAGACAATGAGTTTCTCCTAGAATTTCAACACAATGAGCAGTTTGTACATGCAAATCCTTCCTATCAATCAATGAATCAACATGCTCATAATCAAATTCAACCTCATTATCTAAATCAGTTTTAGGATCATCAATACAAACAACATCATCAATACTATCACCTATTTCATATTCAATCTCAATTTGTTCTAGGTGATTAAGCATATCAGGACAATCATTAATCATATGGCCTTTCCCTCTACATTTGAAACACTCAATATCTCTAGCTCTAGTAGAAGGGTTAGAAGTACTTCCCTTGGGTCCAAGTTTGGCTCGTGGTGCAGCCGGAGGGGTGTCACTTCTTGGTCTATCCCTATCTCCTTGTAGCTCCTTGGAAGAGGCATCTCGTCCATAATAAGAATCCTTACGTCCTTGCTGATTTTTCCAAGTGTTGGAAGAACCATGTGCATTCCTATTCCCTTGATTCTTATACTTAGTCTTCCTTTCCACTTTGATGGCTAAGTGCAGCAACTCATCCATAGAACTATATAGAAACATTTCAATTTCATTAGCCAAAAATGAATTGAGAATACGAAGATACCTTGCCATTGTCGCTTCTTCATCCTCAATCACATTGGCCCTGACCATGGCTATTTGCATAGCATTAAAGGTCTCTTCTACTCCCATTGATCCCTGTTTCAAATTCTCAAGTCGTTGTAGAAGCTCTCTAGTATAGTGTGGGGGAATAAATCGAGCTCTCATCTTCCTCTTCATTAAGTCCCAAGTAGCAATGGGATAATCTCCATTTCCAACTCGAGCTTTCACTAATTTGTCCCACCAAACTAGAGCATAGCCATAAAACTCCAAAGATGCAAGTCGCACCTTCTTATGCTCGGGAAAGTTGTGACAATTCCAGATTTGCTCAATCTTCATCTCCCACTCCATGTAGACAACTGGATCACACTTGCCCTCAAAACTTGGGATCTTCACCTTGATCTTCCCAACTCCATTTTGCTCAGGCTCTCTTCTCCTTCCTTGGTACCCTCCTTGTTGGCAATAGGATCGCCATCCTTCATTCTCATCATACTCCTTTTCAAAATATGCATCATCATCTAAAGCCTGAAATCTATCAAAACGGTTAGTAGCATTGTATCTATTAGAATGACGTAAAGGAGCATTAGGAGTGTGATATCGCTCCCTTGGAGCTGGAATTTCAGCACCCCTGGGGGTACCATGTTGGCGTCTATGATGAAGCTCCTGTCTGATGGTTGTAGTAAGCCCACTAACAAACCTTTCACTAAACTTGTCCAGGGAGTTCATCAACTCCAGGGTGACAGGGCTAGTTGTCGGGTCCCTTGGGGGTCTCCTTTTGGGAGAAACTAACCTGTCCATTATCAAAGAAAAGACTAACACAGAACAAAGTTAAGTGAGTGTAAATGAACACAACTCGCAAGTGTTTACTCTCGTATGTTTTCCTCTGCACTCTCTCTCAATTGTCGTTGCAACCAGCTTTTCTTTGATGAATTGACTTGTATGGATCAATAACCCACTAAGTTGAAACTACCTAACTCCTAGCAATATATGAGTGATGGTAGAGATGGAGATGGCTAGCGTAGTGCGGGGTTTCGACTGTAAGGTTCTGACTCAAACAAGAGACTGACTCAATGAAAGAAAGAAAATAAGACTCGAAGGCGTTTTGCAAGAATGAGAATGCAAAACAGAGATATGAGTTAAGCTTCGAATTTCAAGAAGAGCCAAAAGGAAGCGTACCTTAACTTGTTCCGACTGATGTCGATTGAAGGATCGAAGATGGAGTCGGGAGGGTTAGGTAATAATTGAGGCTCGTATCTGAAAGGAATGGAAAGGCAAACAGTGACGGTTCCGTGGGCGCGGTCTGAAGTCCGCGGGCGCGGATTTCGAACAGTGGCTTCTGAGGCTGAGCCGCGGGCGCGGCCTGAATTCCGCGGGCGCGGCTTGAACCGCGGGTGCGGCTACTGGGCCGCGGGCGCGGTTTCTGTCGCGGCCTGGTGGGTTCTCGCTTCTGTTCGGGCTCTTTCAACCCGATTTCCTTTGAGTTCTTGAGATCCGACTTAAACAATATCAAACTAGACTTTGACTCAACAAAACGTAAAATAAACTACTAACTTTGAGACTTTTCGATTCTTTTTTTTTTGAATATTTTTTTTTTTGATTTTTTTTTTTGTCTCAACTAAACAAAACGAAATTACAGACTTGATCTGAGATACTATCTCAGAAAATTCGAATTTTAAAATAAAAGATATTATTAACCACCTTGATTTCCTTGTAGAGAAGATAAGATTTCCTTCCTTGAAGATCTTGGCTTGAGGTGCAAGGACTGAAATTTTCAGCAACTCTTCTAGGGTTTTGACGGCTGCGTTTTGGTAGGAATGGATAGATTTTGTGATGGATGAAGGGCTGAATGGATTTTGGGAACAAGGGTGCTCCGAACTCCAATCTTTCGATCTCCACCAACACTAATCGATCCAAGCTTCTTGCACACAACTTGTAATGACTCAACAAGAAATATCAAAGCAATGGAAGACTCAAAATCAATTTCTGAAAGAAACTGACAAACAGGAAAATAAAAGCTGAATCTTTTTGTGATTTTCTGGATAGGGGGTCTCTTGATGTTCTTGTGAAGACGAATGGTGTCAACACAGCTCTGATACCAATTTGATGCGGGGAATAAGCCGCAGTTGCCGACCTAGACACCAAACTCGAATAGGAACTCGAACAGAGAAGATAGGCGGAATTAGAATGAGATGAAAGAAGGATAAGTCGAATGAAAGGCCAATTGGAACCAAATCAAACAACGATAAAACCCTTGAACTTAAGAACAAGAACCTTACCGAATGATGAAGAAACCCCAAAGGATGATTACAACCAAACACAATGACTTTGGTGGGTCAAGGCACCTGGAGGTTGCTCTATGAAGCCTCGATAGCACCAACCTTATGGAAGAGATTGACACACACAAGCACAACTAGGGCCGGCTCAACGACAATGCACACGGGGCACTCTTCTCACAAAAGCTCTCTTTTGGGAGGAAAAACGATAAACGCTGTATTCAATATCAAAGTCTGGGGGGGGGGTAAAATAATAACTAAGGCAGCCTTATATAGGGTTCATAAGGATGCCAACTAAAGAAATAAACAATAAAAAGTATATCCTAAAATAATAATCCCGAAAAACAATTAACATCCGAAAATAATGTTTCAAAAGGAAGCCTCGGCGAAGTTGAGGAATTGACCGAGTTTCCAGGCCGCGGGCGCGGTTATATAGCCGCGGGCGCGGTTGACTTGAATGAGCCGCGGGTGCGGTTATGGAGCCGCGGGCGCGGTTGTAGACATGTCGCCGACAACTCTTTTTGAAACGGCTCGTTCTCTCTCGTCTGAGATCGGAATTGAGAGATTCCAAAGCCTAGAGTTTCGTCTTGAAGTCTAGTTTGTTTCATCTTCAGTGCTTGACTTCTCATCTTGACTAGAACCGGATCTCTACGAGCTTGAATGGCTACAATACGAGCTCGGGCTACTATCAATGACTTAAATGATGGCTCATAGCGATCTTTAGCCCTAGCTCCAGTGGTTAGCACATCTTTAGATTTAGGACGAGGCGTCCTTGATGATAACTCAGATGCTCCCGCAATAATTCTTCTCCAAGACTTTGTAGTCGGCATTGTCGTAGTCGATTCTCTTCTTCGCCTTAGTCTTGTCTTCCCCGGCAAGGTCAAGAATAATTATATCTCTGAATTCAATGACCTTCCATAGTTGAGCATCAAGGGATTGAGTATGTGATACGGGAGCATCTGAGCTATCATCAAGGACGCCTCGTCCTAAATCTAAAGATGTGCTAACCACTGGAGCTAGGGCTAAAGATCGCTATGACCCATCATTCAAGTCATTGATAGTAGCCCGAGCTCGTATTGTAGTCATTCAAGCTCGTAGAGATCCGGTTTGAGTCAAGATGAGAAGTCAAGTACTGAAGATGAAACAATCTATACTTCAAGACGAAACTCTAGGCTTTGGAATCGCTCAATTCCGATCTCGGACGAGAGAGAACGAGCCGTTTCAAAAAGAGCTCTCGGCGACATGTCTACAAATCCGCGACCGCGGATCGCGGGCTGATTGCATTGATTCGCAGAACTAAATCCGCGCCCGCGGATTCCCTGCTGAAGACTTCCGATATTATCTTGTTTTGATTGTTTCGGGATTATTTCTTTTAATTGGTTTTTAGCTATCTTTAGGAAATACTTTTATTGTTTTATTTCTTTTAATTGGCATCCTTATGAACCCTATATAAGGTTTGCCCTAGTTTTTGCCCCCCCCCCCCCCCGATATTGATATTGAATACAGAGTTATTAAGTTTTACTCCCAAAAGAGAGTGCTTTGTGAGTCGAGTGTCCTGTGTGCATTGTCGTTGAGCTGGCCCTAGTTGTGCTTGTGTGTGTCAATCTCTTCCATAAGGTTGGTGCTATCGAGGCTTCATAGCGCATCCTCCAGGTGATTTGACATACCATAGTTATAGTCATTGTGTTTGGTTGTAATCCATTGGGGTTTCTTCAACATTCGGTAAAGTTCTTGTTCAAAAGTTCAAGGGTTTTATCGTTGATTGATTTGGTTCCAATTGGCCTATCCTTCAACTTCCCTTTCTTTCATCTCATATCTAATTCCGCTTTTCTTCTCTGTTCGAGTTCCTATTCGAGTTTGGTGTCTAGGTCGGCAACTGCGGCTTATCCCCGCATCAGTATGGGATTCAAACTGAATCGCCCACCAGTCATACTCTCCCAGTTTCAGCATTGGGGGTTTCCAGAATGAGTCGTTGATTGCATTGTTGGATGACATCTTCTCCTGCAAAGCTAATTGAAACAATCTAGATACCAGGCTCTGATACGTGTGTGTTGGATCGATTAGCGTATAAAAACTCAAGGAACAAAAGCAATTGTTCCTTGATGCGTAGATTAAGCAGAAAGACAAACAACAATGTAAATCAAACCTGAACACGATGATGTATAGTGCAAACACCCCAAGTACCAATAAGTCCTTGAGGCAAAAAACCACTCCTCTATAGCTTTCACTAGAGAGAGTTTGAACGAGTCTACTTGCTGTATTGATATCTTGATTACAATAGAACTTGGATCACTCTTCTAGACTTCCCACCTAGATCTCGGATCACTCTTCTCACTTGAATCTCAATCTCACACACGTAGAACAACTCTAAACAAAGCACTAGGTTTTCGCTCTTCAAAGTCTTGTTAAGCTATGTAAATCTCATACAATATATAACACACTAAATAGCTCTAACCTAACACAAATCTAGCCGTTCTCATATTACCATAAATCTCATAATATCTTTCCTAAGGAATTCTCTTCCTAAAATATCTTTCCTTCCGTGTGATTTTTCAACTTGTTCTCCAAGTCGTCACCATTGGGGCTTACTCTTCAGCGCGCCGTCTTGATCATATAAGGAAACAATGCATATAAGGAAATATTCCTTGCGCATGATATTTCCTTATTTCTTTGGTAATTCTAACACGCGCGTCTAAAGCTCAATTCTTGCCGAGTTGCCACTTTCCTTCTTTGAAGAAATCTTCTTTCCTTATTTGAAATGCAACTCTTCAATAATTCTTCAAGGTCATCCTCGAATATATCTTTGACCAATATTCTTCCTCGGATGGACTATTCTTCACAGCTGGCTTCCATTCGACGTAACCTTACGTCTCATGGATTCCAGCAAGATTTCCTTCATTCATGCACACACTTCCTTCGTTCCTGCATACACTAGTAACAATACATACGCACTCAAGTAAATCATTAATAGATGTTTTTCATTTAATCAAAACTCATCACATCTCAACAGTGTGGTTCTTTATGGCTAATAGATGAGGGACTTTTTTTGAACTATAGTATAACTTGTGAGGAACACTGTACAACATATGTCAGTATGCATAAGTTGCAAATTTCGATCTATTTATCATTTCTGTATTAAATTGATCAAATGATAGGGACCCTTGTAAACCTCGGATTTCAATTGATATAACCGGCAAACTAATGATTTAAATTTTTTATCTTTTGATAAGTTAGACAAAAATAATTACAGTTTAATATTTTTAGCTAATAATTACAATCTAAAGTACTTGACACCGAATCACCTAAATTAATACTCTGCCAAACAAAACAATACTACTAATTATTTGTTAATAGTTTCTTATTAAAATCTTATCATCTCGACTAAAATATATGGATGAAATTTGGGTGAGTATGTCCTCTTAGAGTAGGAATAATGATTCACCTACTTCATCACATGGATAGAGTAGATCCAAGAGATAGTAACTAGGAGTGTAGAGTGGTGGTTCCCACGCTTAATTAAATCTCCTCACAAAAACGATCCAAACCTCCGTCGTCGCCGCCTCCCTCTACAAAAGCTCCTTCGTCTGAATCAACCACCACGCCTCGTCGCCGTCTGGTCTACGCCTGAGCGCATCGACTAGAAACTACTCACAGTCGTCTGGTTTACGCCGGAGCGCATCGACTAGAAACTATTCACTGTCGGAGAAGAAGGGATCATTCACCAAGAAATGTTCTCCTACATACTCTAGACTCGTTTATTGTATCAAAATTAAGATATAACTTGCAATGATCATTGTATATCTCATTGGATTTGAAATACAACAAGTGTGCGTGACAATTAATTACTGGTTTTCTTCTCGCTTTATGTTTCCTAGAAGTTATTATTAACTCTCCATTATTTTTTATGTGCAAGCTTGATTAATGAAATAAATGATAGGTGCATTAGTGGTAAATGATATGTACATCAGTGGTAAAGTAAATGTGCATCAGTGGTTAAGTAAAGGAAAGGATAAGTGCATTGCATCAGTGATAAAGTAAAGATTCATCAATGGTAAAGTAAAGGTGCATCAATGATTAAGTAAAAGTGCATCAGTGATTAAGTAAGGGTGCATGAGTGATAAAGTATAGGTGCATCACTTGTAAACGATAAGTGCATCACTGTTCACTGGTAAGGTAAAGGTGCATCATTGGTTAAGTAAAAGGTGCATCATTGGTAAAGTATAGATACATCACTGATAAAGGATAGATGCATCACTTATAAAAGATATGTGCATGAGTGGGGTAAAGAATATGATAGATGCATCAATGGTTAAGTAAAGGTACCTCACTCGTAAAGCATAAGTGCATCATTGGTTGACTTTGGTTTTAAATCTTAAAAATAATGATTGTATAAAATAAATTGAGATTAGACAAAGGATGCATATATGCATTCGAGAGAGATGAGCGAAGATAAAGAGAGTTATGTCGTTGTTTAAAGCGAGAGGAGGCCATGGAGGATGATTCTCCTCTATCGAATTTTCGCCTCTTTCCTTCTTATATGGAGAACGAATTCGTCAAATTCGGCCGATGTGATGGAGAGATCGACGGAGGAATAGGTCGGCGACGAGAAAAAGTCTGGAGAGAGCGGCTGGATTTTATCGCGATTTTATCGCTGAAAGAGAAAGGAAAGAAAAAAGGAAATAAAAAAGGGGAAACGGATGGACGAGATTAAAACCTCACTTATAATACAGATGATGAAGATTGATGATGCATCCTTCTTTATAAAGGCATCCTCACTTAGATCTTTTTCCAAAATATACAAAGTTAATTGCTTCATTTTTTTGTGTAAGCTCTAAACTCAACACTTCATCAGACATATTATATATTATAAATTTTAATTTTATTATTACTGAAGATAAAACATGTTACTAAATAAATAAGATTTGACCAAAAAATACATAAAAATAAATAAGTAAGAGCGATAAAAAAATGTAAAACATACGGAGTATTTTGTTATAAAAAGAAACTTTGTACAAATTCCGTAAATGGGGGTCGGTTTTGTGAATTTTGCTTCTGTTTTTTTAACCCTAAAAAGTAATAAATATGGGTGTATGAGGGCCACCGAGAGAGTATTTCTCAGTTCCCTCTTTCTGGGTGTCTATCTCTTTCGCGTTAGAACACACAACAAAGGCCTCTCAAGGGCTCACCTTCGATTCGACTATTTTCGATCTTGTTTATGAGGTGCTAATCTCCAACCTTCTCTTATTGCCTTTCGTGATCTCTGATTCTTCTTACTTATGTGCCTGTTTACCCTTTGGCCGCGAAATCCGAGCGGATTCGAGTCGTGTTTGGTTGTAATTGCTAATTTGATTCTCTCTTATGGTGGTAATTGGGTAAATTTAGTTAGGGTTGCGTGTTGAATCCTGTGAGGGGACTTTAATTCTTCACTGAAGATCGGTCTTTGTTGATTTCCCGATCTGATTTTGTCTTGTGTTGTGCGTATTTGAGTTACTATAGCTGAAATTAGGGTTTATAATTTGTAATTGATTTACAATCTTTTTCTTTGATAACTAACTCTTTTCTTCTCTTCGTGCAGCTCGAAGGAGAAACCCACTCTAGGGTAAGCTTCCGGATCTTGATTTTTTTATCTATTCTAAATCATCAACATTTCTGAATTATGTTTCTCTGTTTTAGGTTATTCGTTTGTAGGTTTGACCGAAAAATACTTTATTGTTGTGCTGGACTGTTGTATCTGATATATGTCTAGATATTCGTTTATAGGAAGGGCTCCTGCCTGAATTTTCCGATCTTTACTCAATCAAATTATATTTTTCTGATATATCTGTCTAGGATATTCGTTTATTAGAAGGGGCTCCTGCCTGAAATTTCCGATCTTTACTCAATCAAATTAGGTTACGGTTATCTACAGATACATTTTTTTAATTTAAGCTGATTTTCAATCTGTATATTGTTAGCCATCTTGCTGGTTTTTTCTTACATGATCAAATTGTGCAAGGTCATCCAGTTATCTTATTGAATTACTAGTCTTTCTAGGTTTATAGTAAAAAAGATGCACCCTTGTGGTGAGAATTTTAGAAATTTTTGTTGAGGAGTAATTTTATGTTCCAGTGGTACGCGGATCAAGACCCGCAAACGGAATATTGCAGCGCCTCTGGACCCTGCAGCATTTTCAGATGCAGTGGTTCAGATATACTTGGATAATGCTGGTGATCTGGTAAGAATTTATTGCCATATGCCATAGAGTTTGCTAATTTTTTGTTTTGACTATCTTGACATCCTCTTCTCTGTTTGCAGGAACTTGTAGCAAAAAGTGTCGAGTCCTCAGAGCTTAACTTCTCAAGATACGGTGACACATTTTTTGAGGCAAGCATAATTTTCTCCCTAAGTACAATACTATGTATATGTGACAGTGACAGTTTAAAGTGTTCTTGTACTGTACTGCTGTCTTATTTTCATGAGCATCTAGAAGAGAGTCTGTGGATTAGCGAACTCTTGAATAATGTGTTGTAAATTGCACGGGTTTTTAGATGCATGTTTCTGTTTGTGAAAATATATACATCTTGGTTCTGATGATGCTTCATTTTGTGAATATTTACCTTCGTTATGCCACTGAGGTTTGCCCTTTACCAAATGCTCCTACTATCTTGGTTTTTGTGGCACATTCACTTGTGTTTTATACTCCCTCCGTCCCTAAATTTCAGTCACATTTCCTTTTCGGGTGTCCCCTAATTTGAGTCACATTTCTATTTCTATCCATTAATTTATTCTCATAATACCCTTATTCAATTTACTTTATTCACACCCAACAATACTTTTTAGGGGTAAAGTTGTCTTTACATTGTAATAAGTTTTCTATTGGTTGAATTTTATGATTTTTTGTGCCATTATTTACACTTTTACCTTGATTAGACTTGTCTTAATATTTGTGCAAAGTACCAAATGTGACTCAAATTTAGGGACGGAGGGAGTAGCTTATTGTCTCATGAACACATTTGACCTGCTTCTACTATGTTCTTATTTTGGTATCTAATTTATTTAATCTGTCAAAATAACTTTCACAGAATTCTCCCCTCTTTTTTTTATATTTTCTCAAAACAGTGTTAAGATGCAGAACTTTTAAATTTTAATAATGGTATTGAGTGTTTTATCGTTTTTGTTTGTGTTGATTTCGTGTAATACTCAGGTGGTGTTCATTGGGAGTCGTACACAACCGGGAACAACTAAGCCTGATGAAGGGGATCACCAACCTTACTCTTTAATTGACTGTGAGCCTACACGTGAAGCTATATCACCATATGTTCTCTACATACAGAAGATTTTGCGTCGGAAGCCTTTTCTGATCAAGAATCTTGAGAATGTCCTGCAAAGATTCTTACAGTCTCTTGAGCTGTTCGAGGAAAATGAAAGGAAAAAGTTGGCAATTTTTACTGCCCTTGCATTCTCTCAGAAGCTGTCGGGGTTGCCACCAGAGACAATTTTCCACCCATTACTCAAGGACAACCTTGTGGCCAAAGGGCTAGTGCTTTCATTTGTTACTGACCTTTTCAAGGAGTATCTTGTCGAGAATAGTCTTGAGGATCTCATTGCTATTCTGAAGCGTGCTAAAATGGAGGAGAATCTTTTCAACTTTTTCCCTTCTTCCAAGCGGTCTGCTGAAGCTTTCTCCGAACACTTCACGTAAGTAGTCCTCACGTTATGTATAGCATATCTATATCATTTTATCAATGGTCAATTTTATTTATATCCTGCCTCTGGATAAATTCTACTCTTCTGATCATTCTGAGTTCGTTTGTTATACAGCAAGGCAGGATTAGAGTCGCTGGTTGAGTACAATGAAAAGAAAATATTTGAAGTGAAGCTCAAGGAAATGAAGTCTGCCTTGACTACACAAATATCAGACGAAGCTGATGCAAATGAAGTCATTGAAGCAGTAAAACATCATGTGAAGGAAGCAAAACTTCCCGATGTTGAGGTTGTGCGTGTCTTATGGGATGTCATCATGGACTCTGTTCAGTGGTCTGGGAAAAACCAGCAGCAAAACTCAAATGCTGCTTTACGTCAGGTATATTTGATCTAGATTTGTTAACTGCTTGTTTATTGGGGGGGGGGGGGGGGGTAAATTGCACAGTTTCAGATTTTCTACCATTTTTATACCATGGGTTGTATAGTTGTTACTCTTTGCTGGATTCTGATAGATCTTTGAAACCGTTTGTATAACGGGCAGGTGAAAACGTGGGCAAATCTGTTGAATACGTTCTGCACGAGTGGAAAGCTGGAGCTGGAACTCATTTACAAGGTTCAAATTCAATGCTATGAGGATGCTAAATTGATGAAGCTGTTTCCTGAAATAGTGAGGTCGCTTTATGACCAAGATGTGCTGGCGGAGGACACCATCCTCCATTGGTTCCGCAAAGGATCAAATCCCAAGGGCAGGTTTGTGTTGTGTAATAATAATACAATCTGATGATTCAAAACCTAAAAATATTAGTTGAATCTGCTTTCTGAAATATGTTTTTTTTTCCAGGCAAACTTTCGTTAAGTCACTGGAGCCGTTTGTTAAGTGGCTAGAGGAGGCAGAAGAAGAAGATTGAGCTATGAACTATTAACTTGTTATTGCGTGTTTTAATCGTTCATCGTCTGCTTGCTCAATCTTGAGCTCCTGGTAGTTTGTCTTGTTGATGGTGAAAACTAGTTTGTATTGCTTTTAGTAACATCAAATGCTTTTCTCTTCCATTGTACTGCTGGACCGATTTTTGGGTTTTGCACTCCCTTTGTTTTTTGGCAGATTCTGCTTTGTAATGTTTTTGACTGAGTTGGTGCTTGTGTTTTATTTACACTAGCATTTTGTTGGGCTTAAAAACTAGTACTCCGTAAGTGATATGGGCTTTGCTAAAATTTATGATTGGTTCTTTCCATTCACATCACATATGGAATGTCAAAGGAGAATTTACAAAGGGAAAAGAAAGATAAAGAATCAAAGGATAAGAATGATGGTCCATTCGTTGATGGCGCACATGTCAGGCACGTGCATGACTACTGGATTTGGCGGCAAAGGCAGTTGGGCTTTATAATGATGTGGGCCAGGCCAACCTCCGACATGGCCCCACAACACGTCCACCGACATCATTTGCTTGTATTTATCCCTTCCTCTTTTTTTTGAGAGGAAATAGAATTTTTTTTTAATGTGTGCATTTACTAAATTACTAGTAGTTTGTAAAAAAGGGTTTTTTTTGTGGAAGTTTGGAAGAATTGTGTAAAAAAGAAAGCAACAGGTATACACGTATGTGCATTTGTGTATTTATAAATTTTGTATTTTTCGAACCAGAACTTCACATTAAAATCCTATTTTTCGTATTTGGATTGTATCGATTTATTGCTCAGAATTCAAAGAGAAAACAGCTTGCATAAAAGGATAGAAACAATGTACAGTACAGCTATCCAACTAATCTTATACAAAGTAGTTATCAAAAAGAAAGAAAGAAATTCAAAAAACTAATGTCAAGTTAAAGACGTATATGGATTGTGAGATTGGATAAGGATCCTATCAGCTGTTCTTCTCCATCAATTGGTAAATCAGTTTGACAATTGTGTGGATCCAAAAATCTTAATATGTTATCAAATTATGAGGGTCGTTTTGCAAAGTTTCATGTACGCAATTTGGTATGGTAGTCAAGTTTGATGGGATTCCTTCTCATAAATTGTTTATTAGATACGAGTATAGTTTAAGCGAATCAAGCCTATCCATATTTGGCACTTAATGCCAAAATGCTCATAATCACTAACGTATCTATACAATTTGTGATATTAACTAGCATTTTGAGTACCCACGCAGCTCGAACTCTAGATGTAACGGTAGTAGGGGAGTCCCCTAACCGCTGAACTAGAGTGAAAAACCAAAAAAAAACCTAGCATTTTGAGGCTCGCGTTACGCGCGAATCTAATACACAGGTCTTAGAATTTAGATACAAACGTTATTGATGTGTGTTAATACTTTACATTTTGATTTTTGTAGTAATATATTTTGTGGTTGGAGACTATTTTAAAATGTGAATGTTGCAAGGTAGAATATTGGAAATGTATATGTATAAATATAATAAATAAACATTTGTTTTGTCCATCATTTTCATTACATATGTTTATGAAATAAAAAAAGAGTCTCCATTAGCTTCTGGATAATCTATTTTATACTAATAATCTCATAACAATTTTACGGTTACAATCTATCTAATTAATTTGTCTAAATTTATTTTTTACATAAAGACATGTTAGAACATTTTACTATGATGGGTTTGACGAACAACAACTTAGAACTGGGTCAGCAATAATGAGTCACAACACATACATATGACTTCGTAAATTCGTAAGCTTTATTGAAATGTGGAATTGAAGTCATTTATGGAGGAACCAATCAAAACACTTCAAAATTGAATGCGAAACTTTCATTTTCTCTCTCCGCAATTTACATAGTAGACTAGACTTTTTGGGCCCGCGCTACGCGCGGGTTTTACGGCCTATAAAACTTCACAATAAGGCGTTGCGGAATCGAAGAGTAGAAGAAGATGATGATATGTTCCATACGATCCATTATAGACATGTGTTGGTTGGTTCAAAATCTTTATTTAGACGACATATTCGTAAACGTAGGAAAGAAATGGGAAAAGAAAAAAAATCAAGAAATGATAAATGAAAAACAAAGCATTAAATGCAGTGTGATTAATTTGGGAGAACCCCTAACTTTATAGTATACTAGATTCGGAAACCCGCGCTACGCGCGGGTCTTTTGCGTGTGTCGTATACGATTTTGATATTATGTTTATGATACAACAATTGCAGTGGTTAAACATTCCATTGAATTATATCTCATATATATTTAATTAGGTGTTGAGTTCACGCTAACGAACAAATGTAATTCTATTAATTGTTTGTCCTTGTTGAGACTAATAATTCACAAGTCAACTAAAAAATGAAACTTGTTAGTTCCCCACAACAACAAAAGTTACTCGAATTTGCATTAGTATAAATTGATAATGAGACTATCAAACAATCTAAATGATATCCAAATACCAAAGATTTTATACTCTTTTAAAATTTAAAGAATGCACCTATCAAATCCTAAAGTTAAGCCAAATTTAGAATGATAATCGTAGACAATCAAACAAAAAAAAATTTGGACGCTTGTATTAATCTAACAATCCGTACATATTATGCATTATTATGTAGATTTAGAAAGAAAAACATCATATCCGCAACACAAAATAATGATGAGCTATAAAATAGTAAGGATAAATAATAATAATAAGTTAATTAAATAATAAACTCTAAAGGGGTTATTTTTCTAATAAAAACGTCACAAAGGATCATTTACCCAACTCACCGACCCAATGTAGCGTATAGTTCACAATAAAACCACAATTGAGATTAATATTTGCGTTGAAACATTAGTAACCATTGAACATGTATAACATATACTCCGTATAACATATTGTGTGAGCACTGCATTGTGATATAGTCAAGATGAATGACTTTTGATCCAATAGTATAATTAGTCATTAAAAATAGAATAACAATAAATAAAACTAAAAATCATCGTTTGCATTTGTAAGATCACAATTAAACACATACACATTCCGTCTAACCAAGAAAAGGCTTGTTTAGGCCAACGCTTACATGAACAATGCCATTGTTAGTACCAAGAGCAAGATGAGTTCTTCCAGAGCCAAGCCAACTTAGAAAGCACTGTCATTAATTCCCGATCCCATAGTTTCATTACCTGAAAATTCACCCAAATTGTCAAAACAACTTCCCCCAGAACAAACATTTGACTTCTTAACCAGTCTAATTGAGAAGAAAATTCAGTAAAGCATTCTGACTGTACAATGACCTCTTATTTAAAGGAGAATGACCAATGGAAGAAATTAACGTCGGATTGCTCATAGCAGACTACAATCTTGCACTACTATAACTGTGTGCAATCTATATAAAGAATAAAACCACTTTCTATAACGTCATAAAAACAATCAGAAATCAACATCAGAATAACTTAGCAGCAAGTCCAACAACTCCCAATCCGAAAATCGCCACACTCGAGCCCTTCTTGGATTTAGCGACGTCGACAGTAGCACCGAACCCTAAAATTCAACCAACAAAATCAATACAGAGTACCAAATGTTGACATACTATTTTAATTTTTGCACTAACCAGTAGAAAATCCACAATGTATGACACAAACTTTGTCCAGAGGAGCACATGTTGATCATTGCAATGCAGCCTTTGTGGACGACTCACGACAATGTACTCACTGAAAGTCGAGGTACCTAGAAAGTGATGGATAGACTTTGCATTGATTGAGAATCTTGAGTTTCCCTGGTTCAAATTCACTACTCTATGTGTGTTGATTTTAAGGAGATCATAAATGTTCCTTCTTTAAAATGGAGGCAATCTCCACACTCTTGGATATCTACAGGAAGAACATGATCTCCTGGCGCCATTTCGGTCACCCTTTGGCCTACACTCAAGAATTCTGCTCAAACAAAGCATACAATATCAAATTACCAACAACTCATCCATAGATAAAAATATCAAGTAAAGAATTAGATTTAAATGCCAGCTGGCTTAAGTGTTCAGTTGGACGCATCCTCCGGCGCTCCCCCACCGCCCCAATCCAGATCCACGTCCTCAACAACACCGTCACCGCTGACCCAGTCAACGTCGAGTACATCCTCAAGACCAAATTCGACACCTACGTCAAAGGGAAACCACACTCTGTTATCCTTGGCGATCTTCTTGGCCGAAGAATCTTCGTCGTCGATGGCGATCATTGGCGCTTCAAACGCCGACTCGCCTCCCTCGAGCTCGGATCCGTGTCGGTTCGATCATTCGCCTTTGATACCATCTCTGCCGAAATTAGTCTTCTTCCTCAGTTTTCTTCCTTTTCTGGCTCGAAGGCGGTGGATTTACAGGAGGTTTTTAGGCAGTCCGCGTTCGATAATATTTGTAGGTTGTCGTTTGGGATTGATCCTGCTTGTTTGGACTCGACGTCGGAGTTTGCTGAAGCGTTTGAGGTTGCTTTCGGCAGAGCAGGCGCTTGAGCCGGCGCCAGTGATTTGGAAGGTGAAACGGGCATTGAATTTGGGGTCGGAGAAAAGGTTGAAGAAGGCGTTAAAGAAGATTAATTTATCGGCGGAAAATATCATCCGGGGGAGGGAATGAAGTGGTTACGGATGAAGAATCAACCCTAATCCAAAAGAACCTAAAAGGACTCCTTAATTTCGGGTCGGGCACAATTCCTTAATTTCGGGCCCGGAGATCGCCCGGTCCCAATTGACATTACTTCTTCAAAATCATGGATTTTTATATATAGATAGACTAGACTTTTTGGACCCGCGCTACGCGCGGGTTTTACGGCCTATAAAACTTCATAATAAGGTGTTGTAGAATCGTAGATTAGAAAATGATGATATGTTCAATACAAATTCATTATAGACATGTGTTGGTGGGTCAAAATCATCATTTGGGCGACATATTCGTAAACGTAGGAAAGAAATGGGAAATGAAGGAAATTAAAAAATTAAAAATTAAAAACAAAGCATTAAATGCAGTGTGTTTAATTTGAAGAACCCCTAATTTTTTATAGTATATTAAGATTAAGATTAGATATGAACGAATATTATGGTTCAATACTCACACGTTTGCAAAGTTTCATGTACGCAATTTTGAAATTTTTATCCTATTTCATACTAAAAGTTTAATGTTGTCAAATTTTACTATTTGCACCACAAATCGTTGAAAGATGAGATTTTTGAGTCATTTCAATGAAATTATAAATATGTATTGTTCTAAAACTACTCTAAACATTAATGTGACATTCTATTTTGTATAAAGAATTATTGTTATACATTTTTTTATTGTTATGTTTTTATAAAATAAAATTTTAGTTCTATTTATATTTTTTACTATCCATATACATCAATTTTTTAATATATTTAAGTATAAGTAGGAAATTTATTTATAATTTAAAATACCACTCTAATAAGCATCTATTGTAGTATAAAGAAGAGAATTGTAATTTCACCAAAAAAAGAAGAGAATTGTAATATCTAAATTTACAATTACTCCGTATGATTTAGGATGCTTTTAGTAGTTTTATATTGTTGAATTTATTTTAACCACTTTACAATCTCATTATCCCCATTCCGAGACCAATTATTGAGAAAGCACTCATTAGTGTTGACGGAGCCCAAATCTTGAAAAAACACTAATCGGCTAAAATGTACTATTTGACCATTTGAGATAAAATGAGCTTTATTAGCAAGGAGACACTGGCTTCTAACAATTCTCTTCTCCATTTCTAAACTTAGAAAAGGGCAGGAGAGAATACCATATCCCACGTGCACTCTTTTTAAATAAAAATACTCTCCGTCATGTTCACAGAAATTCTTATCGCAAAGTCATCATTGAAAAACTAAGCGTAAGACAACGACGAACCGTGATGATATCAATATAATTAGGGTTTCTAGGTTTAAGAGTCACCTCTTCTTCGTTGTCCCGTGAATTCCATCAATTCGTTCAATTTGGGTTGAATTGACAAAAGAGGGTTAGCCAGTTAGGTCATGTACACATTCCCCCAATTCGTTCAAGGTAAAAAGTGGGAAAAAATTGATAAAACTTGTAACACTAGGTAATGTTACCTGGTAAATCTAGTAATAAGTTTAAAATATCAAGGGCAAAATAGTAATTTTAGCATTTGGACGGAATAGTTAACAGAAGTTCGTCGAGGGTGGGCTTTGGTAATAAAAAGTGAAATAAGAGGTGGTTTTAAATCAATAGTGAAATAAGGGGTGATTTCATGCAAATTGGCTTAAATAAAGGATGGTTTTATGCAAAAACTTCTAAATTTAATTATATACTACATATATTGATCTAATATACTATTTAACTATTAAAACAATCCTCAATTTTTGCCACATGTCACCTCCTCACTAAAAACGTCACATGTCATTTCAATATTCATTTTGCCACATGTCATTTTTCAATCATTTTTTTAATAAAAACTCATATAATAGGAAAATTATAAATGTGTAAATGTTTATTTTAGGATAATTAAGATATTCAAGATACTATGCTTCTTTATTTATATTTTTAAAATTCTCCAAACCATATTTTATGTACTTTAATACACAAAGAGTTATTTAATAATTATATAGAAAGATTTCATCTTATAATTCATAAATTTTAAATACTTTGAAACTAAATATATTTAAATAGTTAAACAATGCTTAACACTCTCTTTATTAAAAAAGTTTATCATACTAATTCAAAAACTTTATATTAAAGAATTGATCATCTTTTTACTTTAGCTATTTAGGTAATAATTCAAATTAAACAATTATTTTTAAAAATTAAACTAAATTTGTATGTGGTAAATGAACTAAATCTATTTGATAAAATAATTTAACCTAAGTTATTTATGTATTAAAATTAAATTTATTATTTTATAAAACCCCTGTAAGGCACGGGAAACTGAACTGCTCCCTCTGTCCGACAATATAATGGAAAAGTATCATGTAATAAAGTTTAGTAAAATGATGATAAATGATAATGAATGTGGAGCCTTGGATCAAGGAAGATCCAAGAGCTTAGATGATGACACGTGGTGCCACTTGTCACCACCGCCCGCCGGGCCACCACCGGACCACCGCCAGACCGAGTCGGACCGCCTCCGGCCACCTCCGGACCAATTATGTGGAACACCACTTTAATATAATTTCTATCAAAAAAACACTTGATTTTCATCAAAAATCACCTAAATGTTCATCATCGATCTCATACTTAAATGTTCACAAGGATTTAATAAAATGTTCATTACTCAAAGTTCATTACAATCGGCTTAAATGTTCATCACGTTGTTCATAAATGTTCATCAAAATGTTGATAAATGTTCATTTTGACATACTCTATTGAATGTTCATCACATTATACTTAAATATTCACCAATTGAATGTTCATCACATTATACTTAAATGTTCATCAACTGAATGTTCATCAAATTATATTTAAATGTTCACCAAGTTTATTACACTTAAATGGTTATGTTATTTGGACAAACGGAGAACCACCACCGGACCGCCACGACCGCACCACCACTGACCCACCATCAAGCCACCGTCGGACCACCACTTATGCGGAACACCACTTTAATGTAATTTCGAGTAAAAACTTGTCTTTCATCAAAAATTACATAAATGTTCATCATCTCATACTTAAATGTTCATCAAACATCCTTAAATGTTCACAAGGATATAATAAATGTTCATTACTCAAAAGTTCATTACAATCGGCTTACATGTTCATCACCTTGTTCATAAATGTTGATAAATGTTCATTTGAACATACTCTATTGAATGCTCATCACATTTTACTTACATGTTCACCAACTGAATGTTCAACATTATACTTAAATGTTCATCAACTGAATGTTCATCACATTATACTTAAATGTTCACCAATTTAAATTAGAAACTTTCATTTATTTTTATACTTTAACTTTCATTTATTGTTAGACCACTGCCGAACCTCCACCGGGCCGCAACCAGACCCCGCCGGACCTGAAATGCCCCGTAAATTATTGGCTCTGTAATATATGGCGATATCGAGCTCACTTACTAGTAGTAACATATTCCAGTATAATTATGTCGAACTTGATTCTCCTGGAAGCTTTCATATTAATAGCTACGTATTTCAGTTGAGAACTTCGGGTTCTTGTCTATTTCAAATAATTGGGTAATTAGCGATTGTCGAATTTGCCTCGTTTCATCGGGATTTATTAAAAACCCGACATACTCTATTTTATCCGTACATAAAGGATATATACCCAAAATTAAATTAACACCCCTTTATCTAGAATTTTCTACAAACTACTATCATTGGGCCCCACCTCTTTCTCTTTCACGTTTTGTTTCAAGCTTCTACATCCCCATCTCTTCCCTTCACGCAGCAGTTGTTCTTCCTCCCTTCTCTTGACTTCAACTCACACACAACAGCTCAGCCAGCCACCTGAGCACACCCACGCAGCAGCAGCTCGTGCCTTTCTCTTCCTCCTGCGCAGCAGCTCGCTCGTCTCTCCACTGCGTACAGCAGCTGTTCGCAGCTTGCTTTTGGCGGCGGCACCTCCCAGTTCATCAACCAGCTGCGCAGCCCTTAGCTCAGCCACGCCACCTTGGAACCGCCACCCCTTTTCAATTAATCCATATGTGAGAATTTATCCCTAATCTCTAAATCCCTAGTTTTTCAATTTAGGGGTTTATGTTAAAATTGATGTTTGGACTGAAATTGGTGGAAGTAATGGATGATATAGGTTGTTTGAAGTTGAGATTTGGAGGAATAAGGAAGGATTTGAGTTTTGGGCCATCTGGTAAACTTGCTGGAAAATCTGGGAAAAATTCGTAATTTCTGGGAAGTTGGGGCTGACTTTTTAAGGTGAGTAATCTCCCTACGAGTATGAGGAATTTTACGGTTTTCGATTTGGATGTATATGTGATGAGTTATGGCGTTTTTCGTGAAGGTTCGACTTAGGCGACCGTTTCGTGAACCTTGCGACATCTTTTTACGACAAACAGATTACTTGTGTTGATCGTCAATTGAGGCAAGTTGTTTATAAGCGTTTGCGTGTCGTAGGCTAAGTTTAGGATATCGGATTATGCATTTCATCAAACTTCTAAATGGTATATGAAATTTAACCTTAATGAAGTATGGAAAATGAATGCTATATTAGTGACTACATTTGTTGTGATTACATGATTATATGTTTTGTTGTGATTACATTATTATATGTTTTGCTGTGTTTACATGATTATATGTTATGTTGAGCATGTCTTCTTACGCGAGAATCTTGATGATATGTTAATCCCTGTGATTGTGCTTATATGCTTGAGATGTGATTATGTGAAGTTATCGGTGTATACGCATTGTCCATGTGATTTATTCGTGGGGTAAGGATTGTTCCGATCCCTCACTTGATTGCAAACGGTTTTATGTCGTAACACCCTCGATTATGGCTCTTCTGGAAGAGTGGGTCGTTGGTGGGCCTTGCCAATTGGGTAGACCGGATCACTTGGCCCGTGATTCCGTTCCCTATCCTTTGGTATAGGAATGATTTGGCCCAATGTACGGGCAAGAAGGTACCTTCGGGATCAAGACAGACTTGGACCTGTTTTCGAAACGTTTTCGTAAATTGTATTTCGATTGGATTTCATTTGCTTGATGTACTTGCTTGTGTGCTTCTTGTGATTGATCGCTTGTTTATTGGTGAATTCGTAAGTAATCGCTACTGGTGCATGATATGCATTTATGAGTACGGACATTGGTGATACGGTTTGTCTGAATTGATGACATGTTGGAATAAGATATATGTACCTTTCTTTTCATATCTATAAGCATGTAAATTGATGCCTCATGGACGATCATTGCTAAAAGTATAACTGGGTTTGCATGTATGCTAATCTGTGATTCCTTTACTTGCCCTATTACTCGTATTCTGCTTATAGATAACTTGCTAGTCTGGTTGGAGACTAACCCCCATTTCGGTGGGGGAACAGGTTGTGTTGTTGACATGGTCAGGTACCCAGACTGTTTGTTGCAGAGTATGGAGGAGGTCATGCGACTTGATGCAAGCTAGGATGGGTTTATTTTGGTTCACTCTTATTTTGGTTTAAAAATATAAAACTCTCGTTAAACTATCCATCTTTTGGTTTTTGGATGCGCTTGTAGCGTTTGGGCTAAACTTGGTTTGATAGTTCTCTTGAAGCATGTTTTTGGCATTTTGATCGTATGAACATGTTAGGTCTTCATCGACATACTTGTATGGATCTCTTGTGAGGCTATCTACTTGTTTTCATTTTGAATTGTTCTTTAATAAAGTTTTTCAGTTCCTTTAAACTGCCTGTGGGGATTCCAAGCACGGGATCCCTGGCGCTGTAACAGTCCTCGGTTTTGGGGCGTTACAGGACCTCTACCGGACCTCCATCGGACCGTCACTGAACCTCCGCCGGACCGTTGTCGAACCTCTACCGGACATCCACCGGGTGGTCGCCGGGAAGTCATCGGGTGGTCGCCGAACCACCACACCTACCCCCACTACAAGTGAGAGGTAACTAGTTTAATCTTAGCCATTGGATCCAATGACTTAAATTCATTATTTTTTTATCTCTATAAGGGACTTTATCATGGGATTCACACTCCAATATAATTCCTGTTTGTGATGGGCACATTTTTCGATGCGCGTTTTATATCGTCGATATCTTTTATTTTATATTATATTTTTAACTGTTGATGTGTCAATGTAGTTGTTTAAACTAAAATTTGATATTAGAGAAGAATGTCATAGAATAAACTTTTCAAATATCCCCAAAAGATAATTACGTAATTAGATTAATAAGTACAGATGAGAAAAAGATAAAAAAAAATTAATTAATTAAATTAATATGTATGGAAAGAAGATAATATTTTTAGGCAAGAGATAATCAATTTATAAATATTATGATATTTCTTTTCAAGTTTCATAAATATGTGGCATTTTTTGTTTTTTTATTAGTTTATTTAAGTCCTTACGACGTGGCAGATGACGTGACTAATGAGGTGACATAGCTCAGAGGCCGACACATATGCAAATTGAACGTAACGGCGACATGTGGCAAAACACCGCTCTATTGTAGGGTTTATTATTTTAAAATTTTAACTGTTGATGTGTCAATATAGTTGTTCAAACTAAAATTTGATATTAGGGAAGAATGAAATAGAATAAACTTTTCAAATATCCCCAAAAATAAACTTTTCAAAAAATATACCTTCTCATCAATTAATATCAATTCTTTTCCAATAATAACATTTTAATATCGAAACTTATTTTACATATGAAACACATGAACTTGAATCTTCCAAGTGACATTATTCTTTAACTTTAAATCTTCAATGCAATGTAAAATCATTAGTCTCTACATAAGAAAAAAAATAAGAAAAATGAATCAAAATAACGTACTTGTCAAATATATGCTCAATCGACAATCAGATTGAAAGATATATATAGCCTATTGGATGTTGTTCTTTTGTTTACGTGTGTTTGGTGTCTCTTTTTCTAAGTGATTGTATTGAATCATGTAATCATGTATAATAAGTTTATGTAGAGAGCATTATAAAAAGTTAATATAGATATTAGATATTGTCAAAAATAGATATTAAAAGAATATGGATATTATCTTAATATATATGAATTGAAAAAGATAAAACTTTTAGGAATTAAATTATTTTTCGATAGTGTGTAGAAATTAGATAAATTTTTTAGGTAAAAGATAATTACGTAATTAGATTAATAAGTACAGATGAGAAAAAGATAAAAATTGACTAATTAAATTAATACGTATGGAAAGAAGATAATATTTTTAGGCAAGAGATAATCAATTTATAAATATTATGATATTTCTTTTCAAGTTTCATATATATGTGGCATTTTTTGTTTTTTTATTAGTTTATTTAAGTCCTCACCACGTAGCAGATGACGTGACTAATGAGGTGGCATAGCTCAGAGGCCGACACATATGCAAATTGAACGTAACGACGACATGTGGCAAAGCACCGCTCTATTTTAGGGTTTATTCTATTTTAAAATTTTAACTGTTGATGTGTCAATATAGTTGTTCAAACTAAAATTTGATATTAGGGAAGAATGAAATAGAATAAACTTTTCAAATATCCCCAAAAATAAACTTTTCAAAAAATATACCTTCTCATCAATTAATATCAATTCTTTTCCAATAATAACATTTTAATATCAAAACTTATTTTACATATGCAACACACGAACTTGAATCTTCCAAGTGACATTATTCTTTAACTTTAAATCTTCAATGAAATGTAAAATCATTAGTCTATACATAAGAAAAAAAAAATGAATCACAATAACGTACTTGTCAAATATATGCTCAATCGACAATCAGATTGAAAGATATATATAGCCTATTGGATGTTGTTCTTTTGTTTACGTGTGTTTGGTGTCTCTTTTTTTAAGTGATTGTATTGACTCATGTAATCATGTATAATAAGTTTATGTAGAGAGCATTATAAAAAGTTAATATAGATATTAGATATTGTCAAAAATAGATATTAAAAGAATATGGATATTATCTTAATATATATGAATTGAAAAAGATAAAACTTTTAGGAATTAAATTATTTTTCGATAGTGTGTAGAAATTAGATAAAATTTTTAGGTAAAAGATAATTACGTAATTAGATTAATAAGTACAGATGAGAAAAAGATAAAAATTGACTAATTAAATTAATACGTATGGAAAGAAGATAATATTTTTAGGCAAGAGATAATCAATTTATAAATATTATGATATTTCTTTTCAAGTTTCATATATATGTGGCATTTTTTGTTTTTTTATTAGTTTATTTAAGTCCTCACCACGTAGCAGATGACGTGACTAATGAGGTGGCATAGCTCAGAGGCCGACACATATGCAAATTGAACGTAACGACGACATGTGGCAAAGCACCGCTCTATTTTAGGGTTTATTCTATTTTAAAATTTTAACTGTTGATGTGTCAATATAGTTGTTCAAACTAAAATTTGATATGAGGGAAGAATGAACTAGAATAAACTTTTCAAATATCCCCAAAAATAAACTTTTCAAAAAATATACCTTCTCATCAATTAATATCAATTCTTTTCCAATAATAACATTTTAATATCAAAACTTATTTTACATATGCAACACACGAACTTGAATCTTCCAAGTGACATTATTCTTTAACTTTAAATCTTCAATGAAATGTAAAATCATTAGTCTATACATAAGAAAAAAAAAATGAATCACAATAACGTACTTGTCAAATATATGCTCAATCGACAATCAGATTGAAAGATATATATAGCCTATTGGATGTTGTTCTTTTGTTTACGTGTGTTTGGTGTCTCTTTTTTTAAGTGATTGTATTGACTCATGTAATCATGTATAATAAGTTTATGTAGAGAGCATTATAAAAAGTTAATATAGATATTAGATATTGTCAAAAATAGATATTAAAAGAATATGGATATTATCTTAATATATATGAATTGAAAAAGATAAAACTTTTAGGAATTAAATTATTTTTCGATAGTGTGTAGAAATTAGATAAAATTTTTAGGTAAAAGATAATTACGTAATTAGATTAATAAGTACAGATGAGAAAAAGATAAAAATTGACTAATTAAATTAATACGTATGGAAAGAAGATAATATTTTTAGGCAAGAGATAATCAATTTATAAATATTATGATATTTCTTTTCAAGTTTCATATATATGTGGCATTTTTTGTTTTTTTATTAGTTTATTTAAGTCCTCACCACGTAGCAGATGACGTGACTAATGAGGTGGCATAGCTCAGAGGCCGACACATATGCAAATTGAACGTAACGACGACATGTGGCAAAACACCGCTCTATTTTAAGGTTTATTCTATTTTAAAATTTTAACTGTTGATGTGTCAATATAGTTGTTCAAACTAAAATTTGATATTAGGGAAGAATGAAATAGAATAAACTTTTCAAATATCCCCAAAAATAAACTTTTCAAAAAATATACCTTCTCATCAATTAATATCAATTCTTTTCCAATAATAACATTTTAATATCAAAACTTATTTTACATATGCAACACACGAACTTGAATCTTCCAAGTGACATTATTCTTTAACTTTAAATCTTCAATGAAATGTAAAATCATTAGTCTATACATAAGAAAAAAAAAATGAATCACAATAACGTACTTGTCAAATATATGCTCAATCGACAATCAGATTGAAAGATATATATAGCCTATTGGATGTTGTTCTTTTGTTTACGTGTGTTTGGTGTCTCTTTTTTTAAGTGATTGTATTGACTCATGTAATCATGTATAATAAGTTTTATGTAGAGAGCATTATAAAAAGTTAATATAGATATTAGATATTGTCAAAAATAGATATTAAAAGAATATGGATATTATCTTAATATATATGAATTGAAAAAGATAAAACTTTTAGGAATTAAATTATTTTTCGATAGTGTGTAGAAATTAGATAAAATTTTTAGGTAAAAGATAATTACGTAATTAGATTAATAAGTACAGATGAGAAAAAGATAAAAATTGACTAATTAAATTAATACGTATGGAAAGAAGATAATATTTTTAGGCAAGAGATAATCAATTTATAAATATTATGATATTTCTTTTCAAGTTTCATATATATGTGGCATTTTTTGTTTTTTTATTAGTTTATTTAAGTCCTCACCACGTAGCAGATGACGTGACTAATGAGGTGGCATAGCTCAGAGGCCGACACATATGCAAATTGAACGTAACGACGACATGTGGCAAAACACCGCTCAATTTTAAGGTTTATTCTATTTTAAAATTTTAACTGTTGATGTGTCAATATAGTTGTTCAAACTAAAATTTGATATTAGGGAAGAATGAAATAGAATAAACTTTTCAAATATCCCCAAAAATAAACTTTTCAAAAAATATACCTTCTCATCAATTAATATCAATTCGTTTCCAATAATAACATTTTAATATCAAAACTTATTTTACATATGCAACACACGAACTTGAATCTTCCAAGTGACATTATTCTTTAACTTTAAATCTTCAATGAAATGTAAAATCATTAGTCTATACATAAGAAAAAAAAAATGAATCACAATAACGTACTTGTCAAATATATGCTCAATCGACAATCAGATTGAAAGATATATATAGCCTATTGGATGTTGTTCTTTTGTTTACGTGTGTTTGGTGTCTCTTTTTTTAAGTGATTGTATTGACTCATGTAATCATGTATAATAAGTTTATGTAGAGAGCATTATAAAAAGTTAATATAGATATTAGATATTGTCAAAAATAGATATTAAAAGAATATAGATATTATCTTAATATATATGAATTGAAAAAGATAAAACTTTTAGGAATTAGATTATTTTTGGATAGTGTGTAGAATTAAGATAATTTTTTTAGGTAAAAGATAATTACGTAATTAGATTAATAAGTATAGATGGGAAGAAGATAAAAAAATAATTAATTAATTCAATTAATACGTATCGAAAAAAGATAATATTTTTAGGCAAGAGATAATCAATTTATAAATATTATTATATTTCTTTTCAAGTTTCATAAATATGTGGCATTTTTTGTTTTTTTATTAGTTTATTTAAGTCCTCACGACGTAGCAGATGACGTGACTAATGAGGTGGCATAGCTCAGAGGCCGACACATGCAAATTGAACGTAACGACGACATGTGGCAAAACACCGCTCTATTTTAAGGTTTATTCTATTTTAAAATTTTAACTGTTGATGTGTCAATATAGTTGTTCAAACTAAAATTTGATATTAGGGAAGAATGAAATAGAATAAACTTTTCAAATATCCCCAAAAATAAACTTTTCAAAAAATATACCCTCTCATCAATTAATATCAATTCTTTTCCAATAATAACATTTTAATATCAAAACTTATTTTACATATGCAACACACGAACTTGAATCTTCCAAGTGACATTATTCTTTAACTTTAAATCTTCAATGAAATGTAAAATCATTAGTCTATACATAAGAAGAAAAAAAAGAATCACAATAACGTACTTGTCAAATATATGCTCAATCGACAATCAGATTGAAAGATATATATAGCCTATTGGATGTTGTTCTTTTGTTTACGTGTGTTTGGTGTCTCTTTTTTTAAGTGATTGTATTGACTCATGTAATCATGTATAATAAGTTTATGTAGAGAGCATTATAAAAAGTTAATATAGATATTAGATATTGTCAAAAATAGATATTAAAAGAATATGGATATTATCTTAATATATATGAATTGAAAAAGATAAAACTTTTAGGAATTAAATTATTTTTCGATAGTGTGTAGAAATTAGATAAATTTTTTAGGTAAAAGATAATTACGTAATTAGATTAATAAGTATAGATGAGAAAAAGATAAAAATTGACTAATTAAATTAATACGTATGGAAAGAAGATAATATTTTTAGGCAAGAGATAATCAATTTATAAATATTATGATATTTCTTTTCAAGTTTCATATATATGTGGCATTTTTTGTTTTTTTATTAGTTTATTTAAGTCCTCACGACGTAGCAGATGACGTGACTAATGAGGTGGCATAGCTCAGAGGCCGACACATATGCAAATTGAACGTAACGACGACATGTGGCAAAACACCGCTCTATTTTAAGGTTTATTCTATTTTAAAATTTTAACTGTTGATGTGTCAATATAGTTGTTCAAACTAAAATTTGATATTAGGGAAGAATGAAATAGAATAAACTTTTCAAATATCCCCAAAAATAAACTTTTCAAAAAATATACCTTCTCATCAATTAATATCAATTCTTTTCCAATAATAACATTTTAATATCAAAACTTATTTTACATATGCAACACACGAACTTGAATCTTCCAAGTGACATTATTCTTTAACTTTAAATCTTCAATGAAATGTAAAATCATTAGTCTATACATAAGAAAAAAAAAATGAATCACAATAACGTACTTGTCAAATATATGATCAATCGACAATCAGATTGAAAGATATATATAGCCTATTGGATGTTGTTCTTTTGTTTACGTGTGTTTGGTGTCTCTTTTTTTAAGTGATTGTATTGACTCATGTAATCATGTATAATAAGTTTATGTAGAGAGCATTATAAAAAGTTAATATAGATATTAGATATTGTCAAAAATAGATATTAAAAGAATATAGATATTATCTTAATATATATGAATTGAAAAAGATAAAACTTTTAGGAATTAGATTATTTTTGGATAGTGTGTAGAATTAAGATAATTTTTCTAGGTAAAAGATTATTACGTAATTAGATTAATAAGTACAGATGAGAAAAAGATAAAAATTGACTAATTAAATTAATACGTATGGAAAGAAGATAATATTTTTAGGCAAGAGATAATCAATTTATAAATATTATGATATTTCTTTTCAAGTTTCATAAACCTGTTTCTCTATTCAAAGTGGTTTGAGTATAAATTACCATAAAAGCTCTCAACAGCCAGGTCTCTAAAAATGTTTCCAAATCTGCTGCTCTCGCACTAGCCTCCCTTATGAATATCCCTACCACCTCAAATATGGAGAAATATTTGGGTATTCCCATTCTTCAAGGACGTGTCACCAAAGATGTCTTATCTGATGCCATTAATGAGTTAAAAGAACAACGCCCCCAATGGAAAGCATACTCTCTCTCCCAGGTTGGAAGGGCCCTTCTCATCCAAACAAATCTGTCTTCTAAAATTAATTATCTTATGCAAAGCTTCATACTTCCATAAGGCGTTTGTGATGAAATTGACGATATCAACAAAGAATTCTTCTGGAACAAAAAAAGATCCTCTAGACGTACTCCTCTCCTCTGGGACTCGGTCTGTAAGCCTAAAGCCCTTGGCGGCCTTGGACTCAGAAAATCTTGGGATAACAATGTCTCCCTCCAATTAAAACTTCTTTGGAAGATCATTGCGATGCCTAATAATATATGGGTCAACATCATTAAAGAAAAATATCTTAGGAATAGGGATTTTTTGTCCTTAGATCGTAATGTCAATCAATCCTGGCAATTTAGTAGATTACTCCTCCTTATGGACCACTTTAAATCGGGAATCCAATGGCAACTCTATCCGTTTCTGGCATGACCACTGGATCCCAAACACTCACATCTCTCATTTAAGAGGCAATTCTCTGTCCAACCAAAGAGTTAGTGACTTCATTACCCATAACAAGCAGTGGGACTACTCGAAACTTTCTAATACGCTTCCCCATAATATTATCGCCTAAATCCACATCCCAATCACCCAATTTGAAGACCATATTATCTGGACTCCTTCTCCGGATGGACGTTTCTCTGTCAAATTAAAACAGCTTATAAACTTCTTAGACCAATGGGTATCCCTACCATCGATACAAGCACCTTCTGGAATAAGAAACTCCCCCCTAAAATTAAGAACTTCATGTGGAAAGCTTTCTCGGATTGTCTCCCGACAACTGAGAAACTTAACAGATATTATCACTGTGTTTTTCCTGTCTGTAGCCTTTGTGGTACTATGAGTGAGGATTCTGAACATCTTTTTTTCAATTGCCCCTTTACCAAAACCGTTTTTCAAACAATGTCGGACTCCTTCAATATAAACTGGCAGTTGCCAAATTCTTCTAACTATAGAAATTCTATTACAGATCTTGTTAACTCGACCCCTCATGGCAATCTTGCCTTCTTTTGTTGGTGGAATATCTGGAATAGTCGTAATAATCGAATCTTTCGTTCTAATATTAAAAGTCTCCACTTCCCTCCCGATCGGATTGCTCATTCCGCCTTTTCCCAAATGATTGACTGGGACACTGGGTGTAAAAAGGTCAACCACCATAGTCACACCAACATTAAAAAGAAGAGAACAAATGTCTACTGGAACAAACCTCCAATAGATTTCTATAAATTAAATTTTGATGCAGCTATAAAACCTAGCTATCTTTTATTGGTTTTATTATAAAGGATTCTTTAGGGCGTGTATCCTTTGTTGATCAACTCAGAATCCCTAACTCTTCGGTTCTGGTTTCTGAGGCTGCTGCCCTTCTAGAAGGCCTTCTGGCCGCGATTCGTCTTAACTTAAAAAATATTATTGTAGAACGGGATAACTTGAACCTTATTCGGTGTATTCGGGACTCCCGAAAAGTCCCGTGGGAAATTCGTTCTTTTATTTTAGATATCAAGGAATCTCTCAAATTCTTTGATAATTGTCGGGTGTTTCATGTTGTTAGGGAATCCAATAGAGTTGCGAACTTCCTTGCTAAGAGGGAATTTGACATCCAGGACCTGAGGAGTGGAATTATAAGATGGAATGAAGCCTCCCTTCCCCATCAAATTGAAAGTTTGAAGACTGATCTTCTCTCCCCGCTATCGAGACTCTTTCTCGTCAGGGATTTCTTCTAGATCATTCGTGCGGATGATTTAGGCGAATAGATGGTCTTTTGTTTGTTTGTACAAAAAAAAAAGTTTCATAAATGGAGATGGCGTGGCTAATGAGGTGGTATAGCTCAGAGGCCGACGCACAGGCGAGTTGAACGTAAGGAATAGTTTATTAAAAACAGAAATTATATAATGTGACGGTGGGAATAGTTTATTTAAAATAATATTATTATGCAATCCCGGTATAGGGTGAGGGAGTTAAGTTAGGGCATCTCCAATGACTTGCTATAAATGGAGATAGCAAATATATAGCAAAAATCAAACACCAATAATAAGCTAAAATGACAAATAATATGAATATTCTTTTAGAGATGTTTTATTTCTCCATCTTGATTGCTAAATTTGGCAATCCAAATAGCAAGTCAAGTGTGTGGTCCACTAAATAAATGATATTTTTTAATAAATTAAAAATTGAAAGAGTGAGAAATTAACGTTACACTTGAAAATGACAAAATTATAGCAAGTGTTGTTGGTGTTATACTTGTTTTCTAAAATAGCTAAATTATGGCAAAATTAAGTGTTGTAGGCTTGCTAAATTTAGAAAGTCATTGGAGATGCCCTTAAGCATCTTTATCCATGTTACTTATGTTAAATAACATAGTCCATTTTTTAAATATTAAATGTGTTTTCATCCACATTCATGTTACTCATATCAAATAATATGTATTTTATCTTTATTTTTATTATAAATTTCAAATAATATATTACATCGTCAATATGAATATCAATATGTAGATAAAAATAAATCAAAAATATTTGAAAAAGAATTACAATAAAATTTTATATATTGTGAGTGTTATAAGATATTTACCAATAACTAAGTAATACAATTTTACTATTGGTCCACATGTTAATGATTGAACAAATCATTATATTGGTTCTATCACAAAAGTTGTAATGTTCTATCAATAAAAATTTATGTATTGAGTAATACTCCCTCCGTCCCAGATATATCTTCTCATTTCAATTAATGCACAAGAATTAAGAAGCTGCTGAAAAAAGTGAGTGAGTCAGACATTAAAGAGCCATAATACTGCAAAACAGCTGTTTTAATCTACAACCACACAAATCACTCCCATTTAATTTAATCAACGGTTCACATTACAAAGGGCAAGTTCACACGGATCACCTAAAAATTAAGAACCTTCTTTGACAGTATAAAGCTCTTACACCCGGAGCATTAAAAGTTTACAGGGCTAAGCATTTACTGCCATGGCCATTTAAGCTTAAGAAAAACTGAGAGTTCAAAAACAAACACATAAATAAATAAGCATCATTGCCTGAGCTGATGGCTTCAGCCTTTGATCTAAATCAAGCTCCATTTGTAGTTAAGGAAGACGTTGATGATGAGCAACAACAATTTCAATTTGATCTAAATAATGCAGCACACAACATGGAAGACGATGTTATACTTCTTGATCTTAACCATCCAACAGTAGATGAAACAGAGCATGCACAAGGGACAAGTCATCATCTACCATCATCTCACCAAGAAACAGAGCAACAAGCACAAGGGACAACTCATCATCAACACTCAACTCAACAAGAAACAAAGCAGCAAACACAAGGGAAAGTCATCATCAGCCATCCAGCATCAGGCTCAGCAGTGCAGAGAGGTTGCATATCTTAGTATGGTTGCTTAACAAAGCAACAGAGGGAAAACTCGAACGTGGGGCAATTCAGGCAGCTGCAACAGAGTTCAATGTAACAAGAAGATGCATCAGCACATTATGGAACCAAGCAAAGCAACAAAAGCTTGCAGGACAACGATACAATGTGAGTACCAAATTTCATAATTGTGGTAGAAAGAGAATTCAAGTTCCACATGAAGCTATCAAATCACTTACCATGGGGGATAGGTCATGCCTTAGAGACCTAGCCAACAAGCTAGATGTTTCAAAAACAACCGTTCATAGGATGGTGCAAAGAGGACAGATAAAGCCACATACAAACAGTTTACATCCAGGATTAAAGAATGACAATAAAATCACAAGATTGAAATGGATTTTAGGGCTTCTACAAGGAAATACACCAGAATCAAAGAGTCACTACTATCCCATGTTTGATTTTGTTCACCTTGATGAAAAGTGGTTCTATCTAACAAAAAAGTCTCACAAAGTATATCTAGCACTTGGTGAGAAGGGAAAATACAGGTCAGCTAGTTCTAGCAAGTTTATACCAAAAGTCATGTTCACAGCAGTGGTAACTAGACCAAGATACAATTCACAGGGACAATGCACTTTTGATGGGAAGATAGGTATCTTCTCATTCACTTATCAAGAGCCAGCAAAGAGATCAAGCATAAATAGAGACAAGGGGACGATTATAACCAAGATCGTGGAGTCAGTGAATAAGGATGTTATAAGGAGCATGCTAATTGACAAAATCATTCCAGCAATTAAGGCAAAATGGCCAGCAGGAGGTGGTCATAAAGTAATATTCATTCAGCAGGATAACGCAAAGCCACACATTACACAAAGTGATGCACAATGGCAAGAGGTATATGCACAAGAGGATTTCACTTTCTATTTAGTTCAGCAACCTCCTAATAGTCCTGATTTAAATATTTTAGATCTAGGATTTTTTAGAAGTATACAATCTTTGATGCACAAAAAAATGCCAAAGAATATAGACAACATGTTAGAGGCAGTTCATCAAGCATTCTATGAGCTAGACCCTAAAACCCTAGCCAATGTCTGGATGACCCTTCAATATGTAATGAACGAAGTTCTCAAATCACAAGGAGGGAATGGCTATGACATGCCACATGTGAACAAGAAAAAGTTGGAGGCACAAGGAAATTTACAAACACAGGTTAAGGCACCAATGTGGGCTGTCTTACAATATTGGGACTTGGTTCATGGGCATACACAACTACCAGAGGACAATGAAACTCAAGGAAACAATGCAGAACAACAAATGCATCAAGCAACACAAGAGGCCAATGCATCAACAAGTCAACAAGCAACTCAAAGGGACAATACAACACAACAATCTCCAGAACTATAGATCATATTAGCATACTTCATTAATGTATTATTCTAGGATGATCTTTAAGACATGTGAAAGGTGCATTAGATGTTTTTGTGGAATGTAATGCTATTTTGTTATGTATTTCAATGAAGAACTGTATTTTTTCATGTAAAGAATCTCATTTGTTTTCTGGGTAGAGAATGCAGCCAACTAAACAAAAACATTCTTAATCTCTCAATAGCACTCACCAACCAAATAAACAAAAACATTTAGATGAAATCGTGGTTACTGAATTTTACTTGTTCAGAATTTCAAGATCTTTCAATACCCTTGCAATTCATTATCCCTGCAATTCAGCCCAACCAATATTTAAACCAATTACAGCATACATCTTACACAAAAGCCTCACAACATCAGCCATAGATCACAACAACCATCATATATATTAAAACAACAACATTACATGAAGGAACAGTTCATCATCCAACAACAATCCATCATCCACACATACAACAACATCCTGAGATCTCAACATGATAATAAAAACGATAGGCTAATAAAAAAAGTAAAGGATGGGTGGCTTAGCTACGTGAGTTAGACCCTTCTTCTTCATCTTCAGAATCTGGGGCAATTTCACCTTCAAGAGAATCACTAGATCAAGGGACTTTGAGGGCGACTCACTTGCAACAAATTCTTCAGGCTTCACCTTTGCATCGAGGTACTTCGAGGGCGACTCACTTGCAGCAGTATCTTCAGGAATCACCTTTCCATCGGGGGACTTCGACGGAAGCAAGCCTGAAGTAGCGTCATCAACCACATCTTGGAAGTTATCCTCGTAACCGTGAAGTTGCGCAAATCGACGGGGACTAAATGTGTGATTCCCTCCACAGGTCGAGGGTCGCTCACATTCATTCGCATAAGAACACTCGTAGGATTTGGAATCAGAGAGGTCGTCTCCAGAATCCTTCCAGAAATCAGAGTTGTCGCTCATCCTCAACAATCTCAAGTGGAAAAATTGAGGGAGAAATTGAAGAGATGTTTAGGGTTCTTGACGGCGCTAGGGAAAATAGGGTTTTTGAGAGAGTTGAGAGAGAGAGAGAGAGTGAGCAGAGCAATGGTGCAATGTATCGGTGTAAATGGGTAAAGGTGGAAATGGGTAAAGGTGGGTTGCAAGATGTTTTTAATGAAGGGTATAAAGGTGTAATTTTGGGATTTCTATTAGGATAATTTGGTAATATTGACCCTTCTATTAACAGCAAAAAATTGAAATAGGAAGAAGAAATTGGGGCACCTAATATGGTATACGGGAAGATGTTAACGGGATGGAGGGAGTACTTATTTGTTACTTCTTTTCACTCATTATATTGGTTCTATCACAAAAGTTATCATGTTATTTTTATTTTCAATTTTTAAATAGAGTTTGTTACTCAAAGTGACACCAATGTAGATGCTCTTAGTAGTTGAATGAAAAGAGGGCGAGAGGCCACGTGGCAGGACAAGAAAGGGCAGAGTAAGCCGGGAAAGCCATCACAAAAAGAGAATCCGAACCAACAAGCATGTGGTCGGGTGGTAAGGGACCCCAACCACCTAACATGAGGTCTCGAGTTCGAGACTTGGTGGAGGTTAAAAATTGTTTGTTGGGAGAGTCACCCACGCAACTCGAACTCTAGATGTAAGGGTAGTAGGAGAGTCCCCTAACCGCTGAACTAGAATGAGAAACCAAAAAAGAAAAAAAAAGAAAAAGAAAAAAAAGAATCCGGTGCCAACTCACCTAGACTGACTTTTCCCCCCAAATCTCCCGATTACAATGTTCCTCAATTGGATCCTCTCCCGGTACCCTCATGCGATTACTTATATTCTGAGTAGTTTCTAACTCGTGATTATCGTTGCATTGCATCCTAACATTTTCAAATTCAATTATTTTGGTTTTTTAATCGCTTTAAGTAATTATTAGGTTTTGGTTGGCAGATTTTCTGATGGAGGATGATTGGAATAGATTGTGACAGAGAAGAGAGCCGCAATTTGTGGTAATTTTACAGAAAGATAAAGCCGAGCACAACAGACCTCTCTCTCTCTCTCTCATTGTCGCTCTCTTCCTCGGTACTAAAAATTGGGGGTTTTGCCGATCACTGTTTTTCGTGGTTGTCCTTCTCTTTCCTTCTACCTCCATTGAATTGAAGGAGTCTCCCTCCTCCTTTTCTCCAATTCTTTCGTCATTCATTTGTCTGAGCTGTATCTCTGGTATTGTTATCGGGTCACTGGATGTAAGCAAGGTTATTCCTTCAAATTGATCCACAATTTGAGCTTGATCTGATAAAGGAAACGGTAAATCGTTCTTCTAGCCGCTGGAATATTCCTGTTTCCTCCTCGAATTTGACCCTATTGGAGAATATCGTGTTTTCTCTTTTCATTTACTCAGCAAAAGGGCAATTGATTAAGTATTCTTGCTGCTAGATTGTCTTTTCCCTTTCCATCCATACATTTCTTCCTCTGTGTGTGTATACTGCAAGGGAAGAGAAGAAAAAGAGGAGCACTAAAGATTCTTGCTTTATAATTTGGCTTTTGGGTATACTGGAAATTGTCTATTTGGAATTTTGACTATTTGGGTTTCTTTCATCATCAAATAGCTATAAGGTTGAATTGGTTGGTTCATATCAAAATTGGGTCTGAAGCAGCTGTCACGGATTCCTCACTCGAAAACAGTTGTCACTGTGCTGCGGCTCTGGAGTGCATTTTTAGCATATTAAGGGCCCTGAGAATGGGGTCCTGCTTATCCTCGGAAAGCAGGACACCTATTCCAGGTTCCCCTTCTACTGGTTCAGGCAAGAGGAAGAAACCCGCCAGGAAAAGATCAGGATGGACCTCCTCCTTCAAGGATGATCTCCCGGGTCGGCTTTTTGCTAATGGTGCAACTGAATTTGCCTCTCTGTATACCCAGCAGGGGAAGAAAGGTACTAACCAGGATGCCATGATTGTCTGGGAGGTAAGCTCTCTGGCAACTGGATAAACTTGATCTGATTTTATGATAATCATTACGTTATGCTATCAATGTAGATTTACTAGTATTGTCAAATTGAGTGAGATGCTGCTTATCGTTGATCTGCTTAGCTTGATAGAAAGGGCTATGATAGAGTAACAATTTATGGATAAGTTAGGTCATGTTTGTATTTCATCGTCTCATACAGGAGATATATTTGATGCTACTGATTATTGTTTTGAGCAATTCATGATAATGACAACTTGTGATTGCGTCCATATGCTTTTTTGTTGCTCTGTTGATCCGTGAATGTTTAGTTTTAACCTTGTGAACCTTTTGTTGTATAGTATGATTCAGAGATGTTAAAGTTTGAAGCTTTTGGTATTAGGTGGTACATGGATTAGACTGGAAAATATTAAGCTTTAGAAGCTTGAAAAATATCATATATGAGGCTCCCTTTCTTATTTGTTCCCTTTTGTCTATGTTTCAGAGCATAGGATTTCTGAAATATATTTTATTATCTCGTATTCTTGATTGAGTTTTTCAGATATCTAATCTGGTTATGCTGTTGATTTCAGAATTTTAGTTCAAGAGATGATACAATCTTTTGTGGCGTTTTTGACGGGCACGGACCTTATGGCCATTTGGTTGCAAGAAGAGTTAGAGATCAACTTCCCCAGAAATTAAGTTCACACATGGAAGCAACTTTAAAGAGTGAAGAGGTTCTAAGAGAAATAAATCTCAATTCCAGTAGCAAAAACTCTGAAGCTGTGTCCTTTGCATCAGCTGAGGAAGAATCCAGACCCTCTGTTGATCTTGATGAAACTGTGAAGCCACCAGATGTGTTCGAAACACTCAAAGATTCATTTTTAAAGGTTTTCAAGGTTATGGATCGGGAACTGAGGGTGCATAGAAGTATTGATTGCTTTTGTAGTGGGACTACAGCAGTGACACTAGTCAAGAAGGTTTGCTCTTTCACAGCTCAAAGCCTTATAGGTCATGTTTCGACAATCTGTAATTCTTGTATTCTTACAAATACATTTTTGAAATCAGGGAGAAGATCTTGTTGTTGGAAATGTTGGAGACTCCAGAGCCGTCCTAGGGACAAGAGATGAACACAGCTCTCTTATTGCAGTTCAGCTAACTGTGGATCTTAAACCAAATCTTCCAGGTATGTCTCTCGATTCACTCAGAAGCATAATTTTTTTTTTACCTTTTACGAGTCTTTCCCCGGTGAGTTGGGTAAATGATCAATGTGTACGTTTTTATTAGGAAAATAACCCCTTTAGAAACTAACCCCCTACCCTAAGGGAAAAGGAGAAACCCAAGGGTTGATTTTCTCTAATAAAAACTACTTGGGGCTAGTTTTCTTAATTAAAAACTTTCAAGGGGCCAAAGTAACACACTTCCTCGTCTTTCTTTCCCATAAATATGATTTTAGACAAAAGGGAGATACCAAATTGCATTTATATTCTCTTTGAACTTTTTGATGTCTATGACAGCTGAAGCTGAGAGGATTAGGAAACACAGAGGCCGTGTTTTTGCCCTTCGTGATGAACCAGAGGTTTCACGAGTGTGGCTTCCCAACAACGACTCCCCAGGCCTTGCTATGGCTCGCGCATTTGGAGATTTCTGCTTGAAAGATTATGGTTTGATTTCTGTGCCTGAGGTAACTCATAGACGTGTCACAGAGAAGGATGAATTTGTTGTCCTAGCCACTGATGGGGTAAAAACGCAAAAACATCACTACTCCTTTTTGGTCAATTTTCCTTGGCCTTGTGCTAATATCACATTTTCACTGTTTTCTCACAGATTTGGGATGTCCTAAAAAATAAAGAAGTGGTAGACATAGTAGCCTCAGCTCCAAACCGTGACTCAGCAGCAAAAGCGGTTGTTGAGTCAGCAGTTCGAACCTGGAGAACGAAATACCCAACCTCAAAAGTCGATGACTGTGCTGCAGTATGCCTCTTCTTGGACTCAGACAGAAACAGCATTTCCTCTTTCTCTTTTAACTTAACCAATGAGAAAGAGCTCCTAATTTTATCTGAGCAAGCTGAGGAAGACACTCCTCTTCCCAATGAGCTCGATCGTTCTGCAACTGTTAGAGCAGTAAGAAACAAAGACGTTGCCCCTGATACAAGTGATGATGACCTGGCCAAAGATGAGGAGGATGACTCAGCACAATCAGAAACTGATTGGTCTGCCCTAGAAGGTGTCAACAGGGAAAATACACTCGTGTCGCTTCCTTTATACGAACCTGGAGAAAACAACAAAAACTCATCTGGAGAGACCAAGCCTTTGATATGAAATGGAAGTTTCCAGGTTTCAATTCTTTTTCTTAAACTTCTTTTGGTTTTGCTTTCATTGCATTTGTGTTGAAATTGAATTTGCTTCCTCATTTTTTTGTCACAAATTAAAGTTCAAACAAAGGGTGTAGTTGCATCCCAGCTTGTATTAGTGTCTGGGTAAAGTTATCCTCTCTCACTATTTATTAGAGTTCAAATTTTGTAAAGAAGTCTTTTTGTCAGTAAGAGTCTCGTGATTTGTTGGATATTATTGTGGTAATAACAAAAGCATGCTTCATACTTTCTTTTTCCATCTCCATGTTTGTTGTTTATCTTTCACCAGAGAGAAGTCGCAATGGGAAATATAACCGAAAACTACTAGGCCATCAAACAAAATGAAGCTAACAATTTATTATGAATCACATATTGCTTGTGATTTGTTCTTGTATAATCATAAGGTGTAAATACAACCTTTTTGTTTGTTGTCTGCCATAAAATCAATTAGACGGCCTCATTTTCTTGAATGATTACTTCCATTCATATGGATTTTCCCTCCAACCACCGAGTATAGAACTCAAACGCTTCTTGTGGCTTGTATTCAGGAACTGTATGTCCTGCTCCCTTGATAGTAAGGAATGTCAGATTATTTTCATAGCCTTGTAGATACCTGCAATGATCCATATAAACAAGGATTAGTAGGATTAACCCTTATTATGCATCTAAATTAAGATTTAATCTGCTGCTACATACCCTGCAACCTGATTGTTAACCATCCATGGCCTCCATGTATCGACAACTTTGTACGCCAATGAGCTGGTCCATTCTTCTGTTCCAGTGTATGGCACACACATATCATGGTCACCACTGTTAAAAAATAAAATAAAAGCTTGATCAGTAAATGATAATCTTCAGCTTTCTGTTCTAGTTATGATTTTTCTATTCTACTTACCTGTAAATGAGAGCTCTGTAACCTTGAGAAGTAAGCCTTTTGTGATAATTTATCATACTTCCAGCATCATGGTAGTACTCTATCTTCATGCATAATGACCACGGGCCGGTTATACTTTCCTGCGTAAACCAAAACAAAAACGAATATTTAATGTCAGTTTTTTACATTATAATGTCAGATAATACATCAAAAGCTGCTTGATGTAATACCAATTGGGCATGAATTGCTTTTCTGACTGCAGCATCATTCAACCACACACTAGCAATCTCATCACTCTGCAGATTCATGTCAAACATTCATGTAAAATTCAAACAGCAATCCAAAAACTAATCTCTTGATCACGAACTCAAAGAATTACCGTGCAGGGAACCTCTTCTCTACGATTTACTGCAACCTGCAAAAGCTCAGGCCATGAAGGAACAAGGCCTTCTTTTATAGCCAATTTAAAAGGCCAAGCACGACCAAACATCCTAGTTCTAACTGGAAGAGGTTTCTTTGTCGTTCCTAGCTGTTTGAAACTGTCTGGTAAGCTTGAATTACTATGACTCCCGGGTTGATGGTAACACGGCTCCAGGATATCATAGATGTTTATAGCCTTAATATCCTGATTAGATACAATGGTGTAATCAGTAATCACAAATCCACAAATGAAACAATTATGCTGTCAGGAAATTGAAATTTTTGAGCTTTTTAGGTACCTTGCTGAACTGATCTGCGCATTTATCACATTCGGTGTTGTTCTGGTCCAAATTTACTCCACAAGATGATATTATGTTCTGTGACATCAAAAACCTTATAATATTTAACACCCAACTATATTTAGCAGTTTTAAAATAATTAATCAAACACTGTCGAAAAACATTCTAAATATCTCAGCCTGCAAAGCCTTATGTTTACCAAATATGGTATTAACTAGTAAGACATTTTCGTAGTGACAGCTAAACATTTATGAATCATGAGCTGACAAATCTGTGGTGATCTTGTGCACCCAGAAACTGTTGCATGATAAGGCAAAAAAACTGAAGTCCTAAATCATATTGAACCAATAACAGAGGACCACACATGAATACCTTATGTGAAGGTCAGTTTTTAATTATATCAGTAGAAGAGCATTGAATTATCTATACAACTAACTTATATCGGTATTGTCAACACGACAAATGAGAATTAATCTAATTGAAATATACTATATGAACTCGTGTACCTTATAGAGGTCGTCTGGTATGAGTCCCATTCCATGAGTGAAGGACACGATTGAGTTAACGTCATATTTTGAGTCTCCAACAACTCCATTGCCTATCATGTATCCCTGTATTGTTTCCATAATCATATCTTAATACTATTACTAAGTAAATAACATAATGTGTGTAAATTCATAATGTATGCACCTTGAAATTGATGGTTGGACTGACTTTGGCCTTGATTCCTGCAAAAACAATATAAAATCATGCTAACTTTGTTTTCAAAACTTCTTCTTGCTGTGAAGTTCAAAACCATTACCTTTGACTACTTCATCAGCAAGAGTAGGCACATAAATTCCGCCAAATGACTCCCCGGCTATGTAAAATGAGTTTGATGCAAACTCCTGGTATTGCTTTAGCCACTAAATAGACATCAAAAACAGCAAAATCATTCCAAATCAGTGCAAGAAAGAATCAATTTTCTTGTCGTATTGAATTATTCTTACTTTCAAGAGGAATGCATGAGTGTCCTTTGCGGTTTGATGATCTCCTGTTTTATAAGTTGTCTCATTGTAAGAGTAGGAGAGACCTACACCAGCTGGGGAGTCCAAATAAATTATGCTTGAAAACTGTATATACATGAATTTTAGTTAATGTGGATTACGGAGTAAAAAAAAAGACACCAAGTCAAAATTAAAAAATATATATTCTTTGAACAGTAAATAGCAGAAGTTTGACCTTGGTCCAAGTATAGGGATTGAGCTGCAATGAGGGCAAGCTTCCTTTAGTCTTCCCTTGTTTGAAATTAAAAGGCCCTGATCAATTAGTAAAGACTATAGTTAGTAAAGGTTAAAAAAGTATTTAAATTTTAAATCAAGTTGAAGCAAGATATAATACCATGTTCATAGACAAAGCCATCAAAGCTAGAGCAGCCTGGTCCACCATTGAGCCAGAGAACAAGAGGGTCTTTTGATGGATTATTTTCTGATTCAACAAAATAGTAAAACAAGTTCTTTGTCTTCCCACCTTTAATCCCATCTACAGTGATATACCTTCATCACACACACATTCACAAAAATAAGAGAATTGTGGAAAAAGAAACATTATAAAATTTAATTGAATTCCATGGGATGAAAACTAAGTGAACTGCACCTACCCTGAATAATGCTTGGAGGGGAAAGTGCCACTGAATCCAGGAAGCTTAGTGATAAGAGTGTTCTTCGGAGCAGCATCAATGGCTTCTGTCAGGATCATGCAAACAATGAAGAAGATGAATCTTGGCATTTCCAAAAATCTTTTTGCAGGAGAAAAAAAAGAAGGAATGGGTATCAATTCAAGAATCAGAAATGATTATTCACAAGGATGGAAGAAAACTGGAAAAGGAAAGGAACAAAAGGGATACATCAAAGTGTGATCTATCAGCAAATTTGGAAGGTGGGGAAGGTTAAGAAAGGCTTGTTTTTGGGATGAATATAAGGAGGGAGAGGAATATTCATACAAAAATGTTGAATATAATGCTGAAGACAAAAGAAAAGACAAGAGAAGAAAACTGCTGTTTTTTTTTGTTTGTCAAAACCTCATATGGTTGGTTATATCAGGCTGGTTTTGCAGATTTCACAGGGTGAAAAAGGTAAAAAAAAACTTTCCCTCTCCCCCGACCTTCTTCCTCCTTCCTCTGTCAAAAACGCCGCCGCCAAACCCTAAAATTCGCCGGCCTCTTCTCTTCCTTTTCCCGCCGATTAACCCATCAAAACCTTCAATAGAGGATGGATTCGAGTTGCCCCGACCATGGCGGTTCTTCTGGCCCCAAAAATCCGCCCGAAGTCCCCCCCGCAGCAGCTCCGGCAATGGAGGTTCCGTTGAAGACGACGCCATGGCTGGCTGTGGAGGAAGAAGAAGAGGAGGAAGTGGAGGTGCCACTGAGGTACAGTGGTGGTGCCCGGAGCCGGCCAAAATCCCGAGCCCGACCCGATCCCATACCCATAGCCCGACCCAACCCGATACTCATTGCCCGACCCGACCCGATACCAGCAGCCCAATCCGCCCCGATACCCGCACCCGAACCCGCTCCGAGGCCAAGAAACCGAAAGCGACCCGTCCAAAACGTCGGTCCCGGGTACGCTACTCGAGCAAATAGAAGGTTGAATCCACAAACCGAGGCGCAACCGGAAGTTTTTTCGACTCCCGTAGATCTACATCAAGTATGTATTTTTATTAAATATTCTATAACTTTTGTAATGTTTTTAAATAGTTTAATTATTTTATTTCGTAACGTTATGAAATTAGTTATTCAATTTCATAACGTTATGAATTTAATAATATTTGATAACGTTATGAAATTTTTAAATAAATTTCGTAACGTTATCAATTTATTTTATTTAATTAATTTATTAAATTTATAACGTTGTGAAATTAGTTATTTAATTTCATAACGTTGTGAAATTAGTTATTTAATTTCATAACGTTATGAATTTAATAATATTTGATAACGTTATGAAATTTTTAAATAAATTTCGTAACGTTATCAATTTATTTAATTTATTAAATTTATAACGTTATGCAATTAGTTATTTAATTTCATAACGTTATGAATTTAATAATATTTGATAACGTTATGAAATTTTTAAATAAATTTCATAACGTTATCAATTTATTTAATTTGATTAATTTATTAAATTGATAACGTTATGAAATTAGTTATTTAATTTCATAACGTTATGAATTTAATAATATTTGATAACGTTATGAAATATTTAAATAAATTTCGTAACGTTATCAATTTATTTAATTAATTTAATTTAATTAATTGATTAAATTTATAACGTTATGAAATTAGTTATTTAATTTCGTAACGTTATAAATTTATTTATTTTATTTTATAACATTATGAAATTAATTTATATGGTAACGTTATGAAATTAAGTAATTTATTGCGTAACGTTATGAAATTAAGTAATTTATTGCGTAACGTTATAAAATTATATTATTTGGTAACATTATGAAATTAATTAATTTATTCGTAACGTTATGAAATTAATGAAATTTTATAACGTTATGAAATATAATAATTTCATAATGTTATGAAATATGACATTCTATATTGTAAAATTAATGAATTAATTATTTTATGAAATATGACATTGTTCTTCTCTTATTTTGTAACGTTTTGAATTATTAGTATATAAAGTATTGAAATTAGGCGAATTATAACGTTAATTTCGTAACGTTATGAACAAAATGTTTAGAAATTAGAGATGATTTTGATTAGGATTGACGTTACAACAACTGTTTGTAACGTTACGACGTCATGGAAAAGACGTTTTTGAATTTGACTTTATTTTTGCGACGCTATGAAAATAACGTTACGCTATAACAACAACATTAGGGGGTGCGAGATACGATGGCTTCTAGTGGTTTTGTTCCGGGGACTCCTGTTGCTGGAGAGCGTGTTAGGAGGACGGAGATTACAGCGTCCATACGTCAGAGTTTTGCTACTGCTCGAGACCAGCTGGATGCTTCTAGTTCGACACCCACTGATGTTACTGGTGCACTTACAGATACTGGGGCAGTTAGGGATTGTGGTCTAGATGTTGATCCGTCTGGTGATGACGAGGGTTACAGTGAGAGTGAGGAGGAGGATATGGACGTCGATGATACAGCTGTTGATTTGGATGATGATATGCTGGGAGACGGTGAGGGTTTAGGTACAGATTATATTGTATCTCATCCCGAGATACCGACAGATCAGCTTAGGAGAGACGACCCTCCTATTATTTCAGAGGATCATGCTGGTATGGGGCCTTCATCGCCAGCTCCTACAGATTTAGGTCCTTCGTCTCCTACGCCAGATGTACCACCTCCCCCGACTGTACCACCTCCCGATGCAGATCCTGTACCACCTCCTGCTGTACCTTGGATGCCCGGAGGTCCTTTTACAAATGAGTTGCTGAAGAGTTATGAGACGCACATCGCCAGGGCTATTTATGAGCTTACAGTTGTTGATCCTCCCGCACCTGTGATTCCAGTTGGCCCCCGTCCTCTTCCTCCATTTATACAGAGACAGCGAGGAGGCCGAGGAGCTCAGGCAGATGATGATGTTGCTGATGCAGACGCTGCTGATCCTCCAGCACGAGGTGGACGCGCTCCACGCGGAGGACGTGGACGTGCTGCAGATCATGCTGATTTTCCACAGCCTGCTGATCTTCCAGAAGGCGAGGCTCCTCTTGATTTGGTATGTATTTGAACTATAATGTTCATATGTGAAATATTTTGGCATTCTGTAGAAGTAACTGTGTTATTTTTTTACTTTTTTTTTCAGACACGGAAGGTCGTCAAGGTTCACTTCCACACCGCCTACTGCACTCCACTAGAGGCGTTTAGGAGACCTGGTCCAGATTCGTGGTTTCAGCTTGCAGAACGATCTAGATTGACTGATCTACGCTATATCGGGTCCGGTCCTGTCGATCATGTGTTGGTTTCTGCTTTCGTCGAGAGATGGCACCCAGAAACCAACACATTTCATTTGCCATTTGGAGAGATTGGTCCTACACTTCACGATGTGGTAAAATAATTAGGTTTCAAGTTCTTACTCTATATTTCAATTAAAAGTCTCATTTTTTACTAATTTCGTTAGATATCTTCATTGTTTCTAACATGTTTTCTTACTTTGTATTACAGATTCAAACAACCATGGCATCATCTTCATCCTCCCAAGTTCCAGCAGAAGGCAGTGAGATCCAGTGCCCGAGTAGAAGGTGCTCAAGAACAATCAAGGTGTTCACTGGTAATGACAAGAACAATCCCCATACAAATGGACGAAGGTATACCACATGTCAGTGTAACTACATGATCGTGTATCTTGAGCCAGAATACGACAGTCATCATCTCCGAGTCATTGCAAAACTGTTGAAGGAAATAGCTGACCAGCAGTTGAAGCTGGTATATTTTCACCAGGCTAAGAGTATTGAAGTAGCCAAACACTGGATACAACAGAGGTTTTCCAATGACCATGTTCCTAGTTTTTATGACAGTGACTCCGATTAGGGATCTTGGTATCAAATCAGTGAATCTCTGTTAAGTCTGTGTTTAGTTTAAATTTCAAGAATGAGTCTGTTGTCTTTCCTTAATGAGTCTGTTGTCTTTTTAATTTATGCTGAGTGTGTTGTAGTTTATGGATTCACTGATTTCACTTCACTGTTTCACCTACCTCATCTAACTCTACTGAAAACACTATTTAAAGCAAACAAGACAAGTCATTACATATTTCAAAGCAGACAAGATAAGTCATTACATATTATAAATCAATTCCAATCGAAGTCTAAAGATCAAGGCTACTAAACTATTACAAATCAAGTCATGTAGTCCATACGCTTTCCAGCAGTAAAGCGGTACTGTCGAAACAAGTCCACTTGGCCAGCATATATCCCTTCCCACCACTTGATGTTGTCATCTGCAAATCTTCTCCACGAACCGGAACAACGTGGCAATGGTTCCCCATCACGGAGCCAAACCTAGATATACAAAGAAAATTAATCAATAAGTATAAATGATTTCGACGTTTCATGACGTTTGTTTAGATTACCACAGATTCTTACCGGTATCCAGTGATTACTGCATCCGACAAGAGCTATCCCAAAAATCTTCTGTGGAGGACCAGGGCTCACTGTAGACTGCCTTATTGGCAAGCATAAACACGGCGCATCCCAGGATAGTTGCACTAAACCAACATTATACACTGTGGCAAACACCAAACCCATAAATGGCATGTCCATCCAAAATGGTCTCTCACAAGGACTTCTCATGTAGTTAACTTGAGCAATAAGATCATTCCATGTTCCTACCCGTAGTCCACGTCGTATGGGCTCCCATGTCTCTTTGTTTCCAAGAAGCTTCGCTGCCAACGCAGCACGGATCATACGATATTGACTCTGTTGCATACCCGTAAGTAGAGCCATTGACCGATACCCACAATGTCCGTCTGAACGCACATCTTTCACAGAAGTCATGTAGGAAAGCCAAAAGTAGTCAATATTTTTCACCCCCAAGTTCACCCCCATATAACTTATGGCTTCTTCAATCTCTTCTTCATCTTCTCCTTCCTCTGTTTCGTTTCGATCTGGATAGCAAGCTCTTAGGGGCACGGCATTCATGTCTTCGTCTTCTAAATCGATGGTCTCTGAAAACAATGGTTCAGGTTGGGACTGTGATCCGAAGTCGAACGACACTTGACTTGCTTGCTTTTTAGGACAAGTTGGTCGTTCACTTTATCTATTTGCCTTCTCCTTTGCGACTTTTTGCGCATTCTCAGTATTTGTTAAGTCTTCTCTAACGTACTCGTGGTAACTCTTTTCCCTCTTTTCTCTAGGAGGAGAATTCCCATTTCGCTGCTTCTCCTTGTTCTTTGATCCCGGCGGCCTTCCTTTTCCTTTCCTAAACAAGTTTGTTGGCTCTACCAAAGAACTTTGTTCCGGATGCTCTAAGTCAATGTACAACTCACTTAATCTGAATAGAGTTCCATCCCTCAAATCTCCACTTTCCCATTTCGCCCACATTTCACGCATTCTGATCTCCGTAATAGACATTGAACGATTGTCGTCGGGTAAGGACAAATTTATTGCATCATCTTCCCATCTCAGTTCCTTCCAGAAGTCATGAAAATCATCCAGAACAAGAGGTGTCTTTGAAATGATTGCCCTAGCAAGATCGTGTACGCATGGCATCCCAAGACAATCTCGAACCCAATGATCATCACAAACATTTGAATACTCCTCCTTCAATATTTGCTGGTACATTTCCAACAACAACAGAAAACACCTATCTGACACTCGGTAAAATAGCCTTGAAAACAACATTCGAATGCCAGGAGGAAAGGTTGGGTCATCAAAGACCATTTTCCGAGTGGTAAGTGCTTGGTTCATCGTCGCCCTAATCAGGTCCATCTGAACTATGACCGCATGGTGGATCCTCACGATCACTCTGTTGAAGCCTCCTCTACTAGAACCCACAATTTCTTTCAACACCTTATGCATCCCCTCCACCCTAAATAAACACAATTTCTAATCATTAGCATAAATAATATGGTGGTCCAAATTAACAACTAAACAAACAAAGATACATGTTTGTAGTCCTTGTGTGAAAGTGAAGAGTGTAGTCCGTCCACGCTCTAACTATGAACTTCTTGTACGGAGTAAACCAATACTTTTCAACGTAACCAACAATGCCCTTCTTCCATGAATCTCTCAGCTTTCTCAACCTCTCTTCGTAGATTTCTTCGGTGCTCGAGCAAAATATCCCCCAACATTGCGTAACAAAGTTCTCCGCCCTTTTAGTATTTTTAATCACTTTTTCTGCGTGTGACTAGATGTTGTGCTTAATGTGAACCCAACACAATAGTTGCTTCACATCAGTGTCTTTGAACACAAGTTTGATTGCTCTCAACAAAGCCTTCTCACAGTCGGTCATTATAGCCTTCGGCATCACTCCCAAATTTCTACACAACTCATGAACGCACATCATCACAAACTTGTAATGCATTACTGTCTCCTGAGCCATGAATGCATATGTGATGTTGAACGTCTTGTGCGTGCAAGTGAAACCAACCATCTCCACTAAAGTCATATCATACCTATTTGTCTTGTATGTGGCGTCCATGATAATCACGTGAGGAAACTTCCTGAACAAACGAATCGACTCCGGGTGAGCGAAAAAAGGACTTCAACCTCATTCGTCCTCGTGTTCCTCAAAGGTTGACAAAAATACTTGTTCTCTTTCTGAAAATTTAGAGACCACTGAGTAACTGACAATTCACCACGATCTTCAAAATTGATCTTCTGCAAAAAATTGGCAATCTGCTTCATGGATGTCACATTTTGCGGGTCTCTTTTCCTAAGCTGAATAAGTATGTTTTTTGGCGTCTTGCGATCATCCCCCGCTTCCCTTGCTATTTTCTCCTCCTCTTTGCTCATTCTACCCACGAATGAATTCCCATGAAAACTAGTAGGAAGGGTGTGGTTGTGACGACTTTCTACAACATTCACGATCCATTTATAACTATAAGACCCTTCTTTTATACGAACCCCATATAACTGAAATGTACAACCACATTTCTTCGATTTTCGGTGACGAAGCCTCGGAACCGGCAATTCTGGATTTTTTAAATTCACTTTCAGCCTACCCGATCTAGGTTTTCCAAACCTATCGCATACAAAATCAACGCAATATTTGCTAGATGTACGATGTACCAAAACTATCATTAAATCCCTTGCTCTCTGTTTTGTCCATTCCATCATCTCTTCTTTACTATCCCACATTTGCGCAGTACTAAAATGTGGTCTAAAGTCTTCTTCCTATATTGATTAAACTACATTACTTAGATACGCAATTTTAACTAATTAACCTAAATCTCATGCAATTAAATACAAAATTTAAATTCATAATATACTAACCAAAATCGGTAACGGAGTCTAATCGTCTAATGCAATTGATACATTTGCTTCGCCTTCTTCCTCTTCTTCGTCCACTTCCTCATCGACTTCTTCGTCTTCTTCGTTCACTTCCTCTTCTTCATCGACTTCGTATTCTTCTGCCACGACCCCTGATATCCAATTGTCGTTACCATCATCCTCACTACTCTCATAATTATAAGACATTGTGGTGTGCATTGCAAAACTTCAACAAGAGAGCTCAACCTCTATATACAACCAAAAAATGCCCGTTGGTGCGGTAATAGTTAACGCACCAACGGACATAAAATTCCAACGGGCATTTTTTCAAAAAAAACATGTGCGGTAACAGTTACCGCACAGATTATATTTATTATTTTCTTAAAAATTTAATTTAATTATTTTCAAATAATTATTAAAAAAAACGGTGCGGTAATTGTTACCGCACCAGGTTTATTCATTATTTAAAGTGGTGCGGTAAGAGTTACCGCACCACTTTATTGTTTTTTTAATATATAAAACCTGTGCGGTAACAATTACCGCACAGGTTTATTCATATTTTAATTATTATTTTTTAAATTTATTTGTTTTTTTTAAAAAAAAAATCATGTGCGGTAACAATTACCGCACAGGTTTTAAGGACATCAGAAGTTAAATTTTTGTTTGCTTAATCTCGTATTAATCTGGTGCGGTAATTGTTAACGCACAGATCTGTGCGGTAATTGTTACCGCACCAGCGTCGTATAGGTTTCAGAAAAATTTCCAACAATGCCCCGGAGTCCTTTGGTGCGGTAATCCTTAACGCACAAAAGTGTACTGCAACTCTTACCGCACAGAATAGTGTGCATTTAGCAAAAAAAACGTGTGCATATAGACCAAGCCTTTAATTTTCATCTCTCCTTATTTTCTCATCCCAATACACACTCTCTCCTATTTCTCTCCTCCTCTCTCCTCTTCTCTCCCATTTTCTTAATATTTGTGCATTTTATGGAAGAGAAAGCAAATACAGGGACGGAGTGAGTATTATCTTAAATGTGAGATTTGTTATAATTTAATGTGAAAGAATGCAATTTAATACTTTTTTAATCTGAACGTGGCTGAAACATTTCTTCGTTGATGATATTGTATAACTTCATCTTTTCCCAGTTCAATTGAATGTGCTTTGTTTTTCTTTTTTGGGTTATGGAAACCCAAGTACGGAGTAAATGATTGTGTAAATTTACTTTCTAGTGATGAATTGATGATTGTGTTCTAAAGGACCCATCTAATCACAAATACAGGCTAGCCACAACAAAATGTCCTTGCTGAAGTGTCAAGTAATAATAGGGGCCGTTAGGATTGTTTCACTCAGCCATATGCAGCAGTAACTGTTGGCTGTAAAATCTTCAGCAGAGACTGAGTTTAGCCAGAACTAGTGAACATTTGTTCCAGGCAGTACATTGTGTTACAGAAATTCAGAAAAGTGATATTAATTTTGAAATGCCCTACTCCTGAGGGCCAAATTGTACAAGTGTGGTTTGTACAGTCACTATCAGCAAAAACTACCTCCCTATAGATTTGTAAAGCCTATTGTGAACATGTTGTAATCTGTAGTAAAAAAAATTGCAAACTGTATCAAGCAATTCACAATTCACACTTGATTCTCAAAAGAAAAAGAAAATGGATGAACAAGACCCTTCGCTCGTCAGAAAGCTAATGGCTGTTGATGTTGAAGAAGAATGTTAATGTAAGCAGCAGAAGAAAATACAGTAGCCTGCTGCAAGGTGTAGAAATGTAGGCTGAAGAAATGTCATGGGCGCCAACACTGTACACGACTCCCGATGTGCTGTCCTTAACTTTGATGCTCGACGAGCCTGGTAATTAAGTGTAGTTATAGTTTTGAAATAAAAAAAAAGGTTAAATTTCTGGAATTGTTGATTGGTTTCCTGAGTACTCACAGTTGTAATCTATCCATCCCAATGCTTGCTCTTCGAGATCATACACTACCAGCTTATTAGATAGAACAAGATCTGCATGAGAGATGAACAAACATTTGCATGAAATTTGGCAATGTACTTTATGATTCAACAATATCAATTTACAACTTAGAACCGAACCGAACCTCCAAAAAGAATGATATCATTCCCATCCTTGGACTGGGATTCACTGTTCTGCCAACCTATGCACCAGACGTCTTCCTGTTCAATGATATGTTGATAACATAAGTTAGAACTAAAACTAAAAACAAAACATTAGCCCTTTTACACGCTCATTTATTCTCATTCCTATTTTAGGTTGGATAGATATTCACAAAAAAGTAGGATTAATGTTGGTAACTATTTTATCTTGATTCACTGTCATACGAAATACCAAGCACTTTCATGCAATTTCACAATGAACTGGAGTCATTTTAGAAAAAAAATCAACTTACATGGATCTGGAAAAGATATTCATGTGGATATACAGAAAATGACATTGATTTCTCGAAGTTAAATTTGACAGTGGGGAAGCCTTCATCAACGCTAAAAAAGCCAGAAAAGCATATCAGTTTTCCTAAAGAAGTCCACTATAATTGCACCAGCATACATATGTCAGCAGCGCCAAACAAGATCATGGAGTAAACGCCATGAACTTGACTTAAAAGGAAAGCAGTCAAAACACAAAATATCAACAAGAGAGCCAAATGCTTACTCTTCAATGTACTGGAAACACTGGAATTGTTCCTCCACTATGTGCATTTTCAAATTAGGCTGTTGAGAAGTAATCTAAAAATACAAAAGAAAGAAGAGAAACCACAGTTAGCTAAGGCAGTTGTTTTGTTTCATTTTGAAAGGGTTAAATTAACAAAAGAGTCTCAGAGAGGAACCACTTACTGCATTAGTAAGCCGTTGATAAAGTTCATTTGGGACATATGCCAAAGTTGTACCACTATCAATTATTGCATTTGTGGCTGAAGAAAAGTGCACAGTCGAACCACCCACCTCTACACTCTTCATGGCAATTGTGTAGTGTGCCCTAAGAAGGTGGAACAAAAGAAAAATTCATTACAACAACTTCTTCATTTATTTTCCGCATAATTATTTAAAAGAGGAAAAACTGCATACTGTTGTGGAACCAATGGAATTTTATTTATCTTTGGCTGAACAATTTCTCCAATTGCGAAGATCCCTCCTCCATTAATACCATCCAAGCAGTGAGAAAAGATTTTCTTCATCTTTTTAGCTGCAGAAAGCTGTGATAGTATAGATGAATTTGCTTGTCCAAATCCAATTATACCATCAAGTGCTTCTCCAGATGAACTAAGCTGACCCCCTTGTTTAGCCCCACACCTTCAGGTAACACCATCAATTTTAGTATTAAGATAAATCATCTTAAAAATGGTGTGCACAATTATTCATTTTCAGTGAAGCTATGAGAATGCCACCTTTCCTTGACCAAATGAAGAGATATGCACAGAACTATGGTCTACAAAAGTGAAGATGCTCAACAATATAAACAGAAACCAGCAGACAGCTTGAAGAAAAATATGGAGAAAAAAACATCACAAATTGCACACCATTAGACAGTTTCTTGATGCAGAACCAGATATTTAAAGATAAAATATCATACATTGCACACCATTGACTTATATAATACAACAAACACCAAAACTTGAACCTTTGTACTATATGAATCTCCTACTTAAACACAGGGTTGGTTAGAAATGACATCTGAATATCGCATTTGTGTAGAAGGCATCTCAAACGGATTACACAAGTTAAAAAATTAACAACAGACCATTCTTATACTCATGGTTTATATATTTTGGACCATATTAGAGGCTATTGCTTACCCAAAAACCACAGCGGTATTGTCTGATGTTGTTTGGAGGTTTCCAGATACTTTATCATAGTGAACATAATCTTCAACAAAGTATCCAGAGGTTGAGCTTCCATCTCCATAAGTGACTTCATAATTACAAAGTATGTCAGATTTGCAGCCAGCTAGGGTGCCAGAATATATCATTGAGCACTGATCCGCATCACAGCCAATCAATTTGGAAGTATTGGAGCGTTTCGGATCGAAAAGTGTCAGCTCTACCTGCAACCCATCAAGTGCCATTTTTCTTAAGAGCCCAACAACAACCTTATTGTAAGCAAATGTTGAAAACGGACATTACTATAACGAGTAAACTAATATACCCCTAGATCACTCTTGGAGGGACACTTCTCACAGCCAGCACAATTCACCCAAAGAATATCACTTCCTGTATCAACTTGCACATAATAGTCATTGGAGGGATTTCCAAGCCGGAGTTTTGTGAAGTAGAGCCTAAAACCAAAAATAGAAAATGTTGCTTTTTATATTCATGAATGATTGATTGCATACTAAAAATAGGGCTACAAATAAACGCAATGATCTTGGTGTCCATTCAACAGATTCAACTAAAACCACCAATATAACAGCAAAAAGATTGAATATCGAAAATAGACAATGCTGAGCAGGAAATGAAAGAGATACGAACCCGGAATCGGAGGGATTGCCATTCCCACCCAAAGAGAGATCAACAACATCTAGCATTCTACCATGGCGACGAGCATCGTGTTGTTTGAGAGCACTCAAAGATCTTTGCTTGTCTTTAAATTTATGCTCTACCTTGAAGAGTACATTCCCCATAACAGCCGAAACAAACAGAGATTGGCATATCAACAGCCCTAATACCACAAATCTGCCCAGATCCATCATCCTCAAAAAAATCAATTAGGAAAGAAGATCTCCTCCGAGTAAGTTGGGAAAATTGTAATTGGTGGTTGTTGTGTCAGGAGGACTGAGGAGCATCAAAGATGGATTGGCAGTAGAAGTTGTTCCTTGGAATCCATGAAACCGCCCTTTCTTTACAGCGAAGGTCGGACGCGTGGAGAAGGAAAGAGGGAGAAGAGCACACAGAGGAAGTAAACAACAAAAACTCAAACAGAGATCAAGTTAACGTTTACTAAACGGCAGACAACACGGCATTTCCGCGCCCTAAACGGCAAGGAACTCCGTTTCTTTATGTCATTAAACCAAAGTACTCCGTAGATCTCTTATCACACGCTAATTTTACTAACAATGTTCATTTCATATCAATTAATTGACTTTTTTGCAACTAACAAACGGAGGCACATGGAGCTATGGAATTGGGTTGCCACTTGCCAACTCGGCTGGCAAAATTTGCCAAAGTACTGAAATTCAACGTATGCAATCTTGTACCCAAAAATAAATATGGCAAACAATGTGAGAGCAAGTGGAAGCCCACTATGTATAGTTTGTACCGGGTGTACAATAGAGTCTTTGATAAACGAGTTACATAATCACTAAATGATTTTACTATTTTATCCTTCAATTTGTTTGTTCTGTTTTAAAGGTATAAGGGTAAAATCGTCATTTTACTTTATTAACGGAAATGATGATGAAATCTGTCAAGGGTGGTTGATTGTAAAAAGTTTTAACAATTTGGGTGGTTAATTATAAATATCCTTATTATAACGGGTGGTTTCCTGCAAAACCCCTATATTATATGTCATTTGTCGAATTGTGGAGAAGCACTAAAAGAACGGGATTGAGTTTATATTATATTTTTGATAGTTGATGTGCCAATATAATTGCTCAAACTAAAACTTGGTGTTATAGAAGAAAAAAATAGAATAAACTTTTCAAATATCCCAAAATTAAACTTTTCAAAAAATATACATTCTCGTCAACCAATATCATTTCTTTTCTAATAATGACATCTTTATTATCGAAACTTATTTTACATATGCAATACATGAACTTGAATCTTCCAAGTGACATTATTCTTAACTTTAAATCTTCAATGAAATGTAAAATCATTAGTCTCTGCATAAGATAAAAAGAAGAAAAAAGAATCAAAGTAACGTACGCATCAAATATATGCTCAGTCAACATCAGAGAGAATTATGAAAAGGTGATTGTTATGTATAATAAGTTTATATAGAGAGAATTATGAAAAGTTAATCTAGATATTAGATATTGTCAGAAATAGATATTAAAAGAATAGGGATATTATCTTAATGTATATTGGATAGTGTGTAGAAAGTAGATAAAAGTTTTAGGTAAAAGATAATTACGTAATTAAATTAATATGTATAGATGAGAAGAAGATAAAAAAAATTAGAAAAAAGATAATTAATTAATTAAATTAATACGTACAGATGGGAAGAAGATAAAATTTTTAGGTAAGAGATAATCAATTTATAAATATTATGATATTTTTTCCAAGTTTCATAAATATTTGGAATTTTTTTGGTTTTTTATTAGTTTTTTTTAGTCATGACGCATGGCGACGTGGCAGATGACGTGGCTAATGAGGTGACATAGCTCAGAGGTCGACACGTAGACTAATTGAACGTAAGGATGACATGTGGCAGAACACCGCTCTGTTTTAGTATATGTATAGATAGATGTATGTAATACGAATATCTTATAGAATTTTATATAATTTATAATGTTATATGTAGACTATCATTATTTTATGGGGTTTTATTGAATTTCTTGCTTGCAGGTTTCTAGCAAAAAAACTTCATTACAATAATTTGATTTTCATACCATTATAATATTTTTTATATCTTTTAACAGATAAAAAACATTCACGTAAACGGAAAAGAACATTCAATTTTCTTAAAATGGAAAGCACTTAATGATTTTAAAAAGATCATTCACAAATTTGAAAAAGATCTCACGTAAAAATTCAAAAGATAATTTAAAAGCAATCCTCTATGATAATCTAACCAAAAAAAAAGAAAAAGCAATCATCTTGTGTGATAGAGCAGATTCATTCAATCTATATATATATATAAAAGTTGATCGCTCTTTGCCGAAAGTAATGGCAATCGGTACCGGGCTTCAAACCGGGCCTTTCATTTATGTCTTTTATTGGGTCGGACCTTAGCTTTCAATTCTAATTAACTCTAATTAACTTTTAGGCGGAGAAAGGCACCTCTAGAGCACTACTCGCAGTCTCGCACCCTTCCCGACCAAATCATCAGTAGCCTTGCCTTGCCTTCGCTCCATGAGGCGGCTTTCTTCTTCGATTGAATTCCTGTTTGGTTTCTCTACCGAGCTCCTCCATGACAACTATGGATCCCACAGCCGCAGCTACTTCGTCCCCGATCGAACAGACGACGGCAGCAGAGAGGAAAATGAAAGTGATGATCGGTATGGAGGACAGCGACGAAAGCTTCTACGCTCTCCAATGTCTCTCAACAACCTCGTGAAGCCAATGGTCGATGAACGAAGAAACCCCACTTGGTCCAGCAGTCGGAGATCCATGCCAGGACGAACGATGCTTGCTTTATCTCCTCCATGTTCAACAACCATTTCAGAGCTACGTCTTCCCTGTCGGTCCTGGTTTGTACCAAGTACTTACTCCCTTGAATTCATCTACATATACTGAAATTGAATGTTTTTTTTTGTACATACTGAAATTCAATTTGGGGAAATTTTGGTCCGGATTAAGCGGTGTTTGCTACCACGAAATCGGTGATGGAAACCGTGAGAATAGCGCAGGTGGAGATCGCGAAATCGATTTTTGAGAGAGCTAGGAAGATCTGCAAAGAAAGTAGGGTTAGATCGGAAACCCTAATTGTGGAAGGAAGTCCGAAGGAGATGATCTGCCAAGCAGCGGAGCAAATGCATGTTGATATGCTGGTTCTTGGAAGCCGAGGCCTTGGCCAAATCAAGAGGTAGGAATTTGTGGAATCAATCTTAGCATTTCGATGTTGGATTTGAATTGGGAATTTGTTGGTTGCAGGGCATTTCTAGGAAGTGTGTACGATTACTGTGCGCATCAATTGAGTTGCCCTGTGTTGATTGTGAAACCACCAAGAACACACACCGGAAGTTGTGTACCATCTTCTTCCTAAAATGTGAGTTTTGGTAGCGTAGTTAGATTGGATTGTTGACATTATTGCAATTCTCACAGTTTTCTGATCTGAAATAGGTACATAATTACATTCCTTTGGTATTCATTCGGTCAACAGGTATTGAATTCTTTGCGTAGAGGTTACGCCAATTTTCAATTGAATAGGCATTTATTTCATTAATGTAGGTATCAATTTCTAATAAAATTCCTTTTTGGTCATTTGCAATCAATATTCCCGTCCTATAAATTAGGTGTTCGTCTTCCATTTCCGTAGGCCACACTGTAATTTTGAATTTTCTCTCCACTTTATTCTTTGCCTCCTTCAACAATAACAGTGGGAAAAATCCATGGACGTGATGACGACACCAATAAAAGAGAGAAGTTGGAGGAGGCAACGACGGCGTCGGTGTTGGAGGCGATGATGAGATGTTGTTGGTCATTGTTGGAGGACGGTTTTGCTGCATTCAGGTGTGATTTTACCCTAATTCTAATTTAGGCCTCAGTCAATATTTGGATTTAGTTCTGATTCGTTTCTTGGGATTTTGATGTTCTTCTACTTATCACTTTTGTGAATCAGTTCATGTGTTCTCCTTTAAATTTGTGTTCAAATTAGTGTTAAACAAGTTTACTGGTTGGTGAGGTTGCTTAGTGATATATACTGATGATTGCTGAATTTTTCAGAGACTCTCCACACCAGCAACATGAGTCAACCGGTAATCTGATTGGTTTTAATTCTACATCAGGAAGAAGCACCTTTCCTAAGGATATCCTATATGTACGATCTTCTCCTAAACCTCCTTCTATATAGTTCTTAGTTTTTACTCATGCAGAACAAGACATTCAATTTGAAATCGATCTAATCATGAATTTGGTTAGAAGAGTAGTTGCCAATTTCATTTCTCCTCATCTGTGACAACTTGAAAAAAGAAATTATTAACGCTCTGAAATTATCGACTCTTTGACTATAGCATTTTCTTTATTCCACTACTTTATTTTTAGGGTGTTAAGAACTTCAACAAGTCTGCTGGTCCTGGGTCTGGTTTTTTATAATGTTTAGTCGCTGCTCTCTAATCCTAATTCTCAGGTATGTTTAGATTAAGTGAATTTTCTACTAGGTCTTTTAAGATAAAAATTTGCAGTTCTCTTTTATCTGAAAAATTATACTTCTCTTTTTAATTTGTTCATTTAAAACTTTTTACCTCTCTATCTAAACTATTTTGCAGGTGTGTTTAGCTGCTCTCAATGAATTACATGATCTTCACTCTTCAAGTCAAACATGAATCTGTGGTCATGATATCTTTTCCCTATATTAATTTCAGCTTTCAGAGCGGGTGAATAGGGAAGAATATGGTGGTTGGTTGAGCTCAGTGGCAGAGTTCACTGTGAAGTCCTTACAGTCATGGAAGGTAATTTTAGCTTCTCCTGTTTCTTTTAGTTACAACTCATGTTATTTTGCTAGAATGAGAGGGTATTGGTTGTGAGCATGGAAGCAAGAGTCCTGAAATTAGCTCCTCTTTGTTATGTTCTGCACAAAACCAAAGACCATTAAAATCACACAGCAATTCAGGTCACTGGGATTTGATAGAAAATTAGCTCCTCTTTATAGGCTATTCATAATTGCATGATATATCATTATCTGTGTCTTATTTATTCAACTTACCAACATATTACATTTCAACTTAGGTTTAGCAGAAATTCCTAACAGTGAAATGTTCCAAAAATAGCTAAATGGAACTTAATCTTGCATTATCTTCGTGTACAGAAAGATCTAAATTTTCCAATCTAAGCTGCTGGTTTAAGTGGGTCACCAAAATGCATTTTGGAAAGCAGAATGAACTACCAATGTAGAAAAAACGTTCCCTTCCAGGAACTAAAAAGAACAGACGAACATATAATTTTCAATGTCACCATATCATAGAGTTGTACATAGACAAACAAGAATCTCATATATATCTTCTTGCCTTTCGCATATAGTAAAATTTGGATCATATTGCACGTCTCACATTGATTTAAATGAAAAGAAGGATCCTCAAGCCGCGGTTGAAGGTTCCACTAGCTTTGAACCAATTCACAAAGACTCTTGACAAGAATCTTGGTAAGAAACCTGGATTCTTATTGCATTGTAATGTACCTTTTTGGCAGAAATATAGAACTTGAATATGTATGTTCTGTGCTTGACTTTTTTTGGTAATTTTGGAGTAATAATATATTGTTATTGTTAGTGGGAAAAGAATACATTAAAGTAGAGAAAATTTGTATATTTTATGTGAGTGTAACCCATATGCTGATATTGTTCTTAAGATGCTTCCCTGAATTAGTTTATAGCATAGTACTTGAAAGACATTAAACTCTTGCTTTTGTCAGCAATTTTTTGTCATATAGTTCTGTTTGAATTTAATCTGTAAATATTTGACACATGAATAATAAATGAGTTTAGCCTTTCTGTTTCTTCATGTATTTTGTTGCATGCCATTTTTGCTTGAAGTTGTTTTGATATCATTTTGTATTTGTTGTGAAGCAGCAACCCTATTCAAGATCCTTCTCAAGTAAAGACCTGAGGATGATGCGGCAAAGAAAGAACGTCTTTTGAACAAGGCTCAAGTCGATGCTGCTGGAAAAGATGTTGCAGCTGCCAAGAAGCCAATGGTTGTCAAATACACGCTTAAACACGTGACTTACCTCATTGAACACGTTACTATTTCAAAATAAGATGTTCTTATTGTCATTTTAATAAATGTTGCCTATAATTTATAAACCAAAATTTTCGTTTCTGATTACAGATGCATTTGCCCGTTTGTGTTGATTTTCATTGTTATTCATCTCACATCTTTATGAGCATTCTTTTGCCCGTTTCTCACTGATTCCCAATAGGGATTCCTACCCTGTAATACTTTCGATGACAATTGGGAATGTGCAAGCTAGGGGAAAGATCGGTTGTACTCAGCCATGTAGAGTTGCTGCAACGTCGGTTGCCAAGAGGGTTGTTGAAAAATTCGGGTGTCTATCTTGGTGCAGAAGTTGGATATGCTATTCGTTTTGAAAATTGTACTGGACTCGAGACTTTGATTAAGTATATGACTGATGGTATGCTTCTCAGGGAGATTCTTATAGATGATAGTCTTTTTTAGTATTCAATTATAATGCTTGATGAGGCTCATGAAAGGAAAATACACACTGATGTTCTTTTTGGATTGCTGAAGCAACTTTTGAAACGCAGATCTGATCTTCGTTTGATTGTCACCTCAGCTTCATTGGACGCTGACAAAATTTATGGGTATTGCTTTGACTGCAATATTTTTACAATTCCCAGGAGAACTTTTCCAGTGGAGATTCTTTACACTAAGCAGCCAGAGACAGATTATCTAGATGCATCGTTAACGCAGGTAATGATTGATTTAATTTCAGGGATGTGATCTAAGATAAATTTGGACCGTCGTCAGATTTGAATTGTGTTTTTCAGGGATGTGATCTAAGATAAATTGTTGTGGTTTTGAGTTTTTTTTATGTTGTAGTTGTGTTGTTGCTATGGCTTGAACATAAGGCGTTTGTAGTATAATCACAGTTGGTGATTACCAGCGCCGATTCTGTCTAGGTATGCCAACTCAGGGTTGCTCTGTTTTAGTTCTACCGTAATTGAGAAATCCTCTAGCTTAGGGTTAATTTGGTGCATGTCAATTGCATTTTTAGTTCGAAATCAGACGAAGATATTCATTGCACCTGTTGAGGTATTTTCCGTATAAGCTCATACAACTGATTTAGAATTTGTGTTGGAAATATATGAACTTAATACAATGTGATTATGCTTTGTAATATGCAATTTGATATGTTTTTCAAGGAATTCGGCTAGCATTCGAATTCCTTTGTGCTTAAATACAACTATCTACTAGGTGATCATCCTAACATTCAAGTTTTTTCTTTCTATTCGGGTGTATCGAGGTCTTCATGTTGGATCTGCAAAGCCATCATCAAGTGACAGGAAGGTGCCATTCTAAGACTGACCCAAAGAGTCAGTTTGTTGCCTTACGTTTCTCTGAATTTATGCATAATTATCTTAGATACAATCTGACTAGGAGAAGCTGATTTTCTAATCTATTTTTTGCACAAGCTTAAACGGCTTCGTTTCCTTTTTACAGGAAGTACCCCATCATTTGCTTGACATATTGGATCCATCTGAAGGTACATTATAATTTGAAATCTAATGTTTTATCGATATTTGTGAACCTTGAATTGTGTATTTCTGAGAAGAAAGAACTTCATGAATGTCATCCTTCTCTTCTGCAGTCTTTTTCTGTTTTTATCCTGACCTATATATACTTATACACTCAAAATGGAGATGAAGTCAAAACAATCTTAAACTTAACATGCAAACAGTGCAAACCACATGCTTTTAAAACTGATTTGTGAGTTTAAAATTATATTGCATTATATATGCAGTCTTTGGTCAAAGGTACTTGAGCAATCCACTATTCTATTCCATGGAAGCTTAGGTTCATGAATCATGACCAATCTTCATGAGCACGGACAGTTTGCATTCTAACTGTGTCAAATTTGTGTGTATTAACATAATAGGGTTTCCTGCTACAAAAGCCAACTTATCGTTGACAGATAGCGGAATCAAATTAATATGACTAGAAAAATTTAGGACTGAAACAGGAATAGGAAATCATATCATTGTATCTTGGGGTACTTATCTTTCATCCACCTATTGACTATCAAGTTTTTATTTTATTTTATTTTTAAGGCCATGTAAAGTGGTAAGCCGCTGGTCCTGGGCAGGTTTTATGAAAGTTATGACTTTTTTTTATATGGTGGATAATCTCTGAAGTGCTGATCTTAGAGGTTTTATGAAAGTTCTTGCCTTTTTTCCTATGGGAAACTTTGTGAAGAAATTCCAGTGAACCCTCTTGATTCTTCTATTTCTTGCAGGTAACCCTGTTAAGCTACCTTGTCCTATTTTATCTGCGCAGCGGCAATGCTCTGTTCATTTCGTGATGTTCAGTTTTCTTCTGTGTATGAATTCTGCATAATGCTGGAGTAGATAACTTCCTGTTTTGTAGCAGTGTCCAGATTCTGTAGTTTCATCTCTAGCAAAAAAACATTTCATAATTTCATGTCTATTTGAAAATTCCATTGGAAAAATAATTGTACCTACAACTGTATCATCCTATTATAACGAATTGATCTATCTCTTCCATTTGTTTCCAGCTCAGGCTTTATCAGTTGCTGCAACAATTCACTTCCAAACCAGAATATGAACTTCACTCCTCGGTTTTATGGTTCTCCTCTTGATCATCTTTTTGACTTCATTTATTGTTGCCTTCACTTCATTTCTTTTTGACTTCAGTGCCACTATGAAAAAAGATTTAGGAATCGTGGGTTTGAGTTCATAAACTGAAGTTCTTATTGAAGGGGTAATGTCCAGTACAGATGTTGGCCACCTCGCGGAAGTTTTTGCTGAGGCTAAATGTCCAACTGAGGTATGAGACTTATATGAACCTTCAGTAATAAATTATTTATTGAAAAAATTGTTCAAGAACCAAATTGTGTAGGTGATAGTGGTATTGACGTATTGTAATATGTAAATTAGCTGAAGAGTTGTATGATCTTATTCTTCCCCTCTGTGCTCCCATCAAACTAGCCTTTGACAATGCTTAAATTTATAATATAGTCATAATTCATCTTCTAACTGAAGTACAATATTAATGGTATCATTTCTACAACAACATTATAATTTATAATTTATAATATATAATTTAGTGCTTATCCAAGACAGATATGAAGAAGAAGCCAAAGCAGAGTCTGATACATGGAACAGACAACCATTATTAAGATCTCCATCACCTCTAGAGAAGCACATGTCCAATCTGTATACTCATGATGTGTTCAGGAAATTTCAAGTTGAGGTTTTGGGGGCAGTTGCCTGTCATCCTAAGGAAGAAAGGCAAGAGGCTATTATGGCAACTTTAAGGACTTTCACGGTTCAAGATCTTGAAAAGAATCAAGATTTTGTTGTCTCTTGGAATGAGCTAAAATCAGAAATATCTTGCATATGTCATCTGTTTGAATACAGAGGTTACCTCTGAAGACACGCATTGATTGTTCTACAGATGTGTGGCCTTGCAATTATTCCACCTCAATATGTGCTAAAAAGATGGAGAAAGGACGCAAAGGATCGACAATTGGGAGAAATATCTGAACATATACCATCTAGGGTCCAACGGTATAATGAACTGTGTAGACGAGCAATGAAGCTGGGGGAGGAGGGTCATTATCTCAAGAAAGTTTTACTCATGCTCTTAGAGCAATGGAAGAAGCCTTTATGAACTGTTTAAGCTTGAATAGCTCTGGAAAAGCAATTCTAGAACCTGTTCCGTCGACATCTTATGGACTTCTAAGCATTGAAGATGATAGCCAGAGCAGGAGTTTGAGTAAGACAGCAAAAAAAAAGACTGTAACTAAGAAAAGAAAGGTTAGTATTATTGCATGTATTGCACTTGGCTATGACAAATATTGCCATTTCTATGTCATGCTTATAGGCTCAAGGTTTGATGATATCACAGGTGAATACAGAGACAGAAGTTATGACCATTGGACCTCAGGAAAATCTTCAACATATTGTATGTCCTACACTATAGTTTATAGCCTCCTATCTAAGTAAAAAAATATACAGTTCTAGAAACTGTCAAATCATTTGGCACGTTCAAACTCAATTACAAATGTTTGTTTGAACAGTATAATATCTTATAAATTCACAGGACAAGCTAAGCTCAAGAGGAGTACCAAGCCTTGATGGATTCTATGGCGCACAGCAAAATGTACCAGGAGTGGTAAGTGTCTTTTAATGTATAATATAAAATATAATTTACATCTCTTAATCAATTAATATAACTTACCATCTCTTAATCAATTCTCCGGGATGAATAAAATTTCTTTTACTGATCTCTTTCTAGTTCAGTTGAATTTAATGGCTCCTACACGTTATAACTACTATAGTAGCCAGCCGAGTATTCCGGGGCTGGTATGTCATATTGCAATAATGTTCTTATTTACACCGTAGCTGCTTATTATTTTAATTTTGACTAATATTGAAATTATCATTTTATAGGGATTGAACTCAATGGCGCCTACTCATGATAGTTTCTATAGCACTCAGTAGGGAATGCATGGCCTGGTACACTTCTTTTATTTGAACAACTAGAAAGATTTTGAATGCTTTGGATTTTCTAGGAAATAACTGCCTTAAACCTGATTCTAGGATTAACTATAACCTTATGCTCAATGCTACAACTCATAGCTGACTTCGATCTTGCAGGTACCAGGACAAATGGATGTTTTCAGAACGCCAACTAATTTCACTTGCGGGATGCGGGTGAGTTTTGAAGGAATATCATTCAATTACTCCTCCAATTAAAAATCCCAGATTTGTTACTAAACACTAAAAAGGAAGTGGTGAACCCTTCTATAAAATTTAGATAATTTATACAATTAAGATCTAATCTAAACTTTCTATTTTTTGGATCTTATAGTAATCGATTACCTATTCTGAACTACTATTGATTATCAGGATGAGTCCAATGCGAGGTCTGCACAGTTGCATGATGATGGACAAAGGCATCCTTGAACCGGCGTCTTATCAATTGTTTGGACCTCCAAATGCTCAATCAATTAATTTAGCATGTTAGAAATATGTTCTTAGCAGAGTTATATCAAAGGAATGCCCCGGCACAAGTGGAAGTGTAAAATTTCTCTGTAAATCATTCGTTTTAGATTCTGTTAACCCAGGGACAGATTAAGATGGTTTGATCAAGGGGATGTAAATTCTGGTGTGGTGTTGTAATTCTTGAAGTTGGTGTAGGTTTTACTGCTTTTTTTTATCGGTGCAAGAATTTTCCATCTTTCTAGCCAGCCTGTGATGTTGCGCACTGTTTATAAGCAATGAGTTGAATATACAGTGCGCTACCAAAAACATCAAATAAATTACCAAAGAACAAATACAAAAGACAATTATGTCATCTGTTTTCATGCAGATTCCTTACGCTCCTTCACCGAATCACTGATCATGTTTATTTTAGTTCGACACTTGAAAAACAAATATATGAATTGACTTTGTTAGTCAGCAAGCATTGATTATTTCAAATGCATTTTATTGATTCAATTTGAATCAAAATTGATTTTCCAGTCTGAAATTGTTAAAAAGTAGGACTAAGAATAATAGTCAGATCTTTTTTCTCATTGTACAGTTAGCAATAGAATATTATGTATTAACAGGTGTAAATGTTGTTCTTTCTAACAGGGTAAGAAACTAACAGAGGCTGGAAGGCGGTGGAGGCTACAGCCGAGTTCATAAACAAGGCGGTGAAGCTTGACAACTCGACAAGTTTGGTGCGCCCAAGCTACGCATAGCCAAGGCATCTGATGCACTTTTCCAGCTCGTTGATGCAAATGGGTAAAAGAGATACCCAAATGGGGAGCGGTTAGCACCACCTTCTGTGCAAAAATAGCCGATTCAGCTGGCGCTTATATATTCGTGGGCCCCATTATCAGCAACATCAACTTGGTTGAATACTCGCTGCTGCTAATAGATGGTCCAGTATAAAGTTTAAGATTTCCGAAAGAGACTCGGTTGCACTTTTCCTATATTTTCTCTTTAAATTTCAATTGAAACAGATAGGCATTAAAAACGAACTCGCAAAGGGAGAATGTGTATGTTGTATGTTTCTATATTTCCATTCACATGCAAGACTACGCTGATGTTTACGGATAGAAAGAGTTTGCTTTCCATAATTCCGCATATTACATTTGTTAAGCCCGGAATGTACAAATCTTATATATCTAAGTTTTCTTTGAAAATTAAATTATTTTAGGTGAAAGAAATATTGAACTTTGAACAAGAATGAGCTGAAAAGCTTCAACTAATAACTGAAGCAAGAGTCAATAAGTCTACGCCGATCCTCATCTACAAACTTAAGGGGTTTAGTTGTCCAAGTTGCTTCCGGATGGGCAAAGACAAATGTTGTTAAAATCGTAGTGATTAAGGTTGGGAATATGAGATTCTGCTATTGTCTAGCATGGTCACAAAAGTTGTTGACCACATCAATGTATGTTAAATAGTTGTATTTGCATTTTATAAGTTTGTAAAATTGTATTGTATTATGTGAGAATGATAAGGTCATATTAATAGTTTGTGTGGTTTATTTTATCCGAGTACACCAACCCAACCATTCATATTAAGGGATAAATTATGGAATTCAAATCATATATACTCAATTCATACATTCAAGTTGTGTGCCTTTGTAAAAAGGAAGGAAAATTATAATTTTTTTATTTCTTTTCAAAAAATTGAAATAATATGAGACTACTTTCCTTTCTTTTTACAAAGGCACACAATTTAGGTATATTAATTGGATATAGAGGATGTAGATTCATAACTATGTAGAGATATTAATGTATTTATATCCTCTATTTACATAGGCTAGAGCTACTTCTCTTTTTGCCGAAAGAGTCATCATTGGACTTTTGTCATTTTCTTGATCGATCATGTTTATAAATTTAACTTTTTGAAACTGTTAGATTGAAAAGTTTTGAATATGATTAGTCAATCCAATTTTAAGACGTCTATTTAACAATGTTAAACTGCATACGGAAATCGTGATTTTCCCGCGCGAAGCGCGGAGTCCCGGGTCTAGTATAAGTAAAATTATAAGGAAAACAATTAGTGACATATGACAACACGTGAATGACTTCAATGAAGAGAATGTCACGTGAAATAGCTAGGGTGAAAGGAAAGATAATTTGCTTTAGGTATTATATAGAGATCATAGATAACATGATATGTCCTTATACATAAGGCATGCATTTCAACTAGGCAAATGTAGACTTCTTTATGTCTTGAAGTTGACCTAGAAAAAACAAGTATATGAATTTGTTATCTATGACTATGAAGAATAAAAATGAATAGTAATTTTTAGAGTTTCATTTGTTCTAGACTTAAATCATCAATCATAAGCTTAAGAAAGTCTATAAACGAAAATTTGCAATATTTAAGTAGAGACGAAGGACAATACACATGCATTATGACTTATGACTCTTATGCACATAAGTTGTGTACAATACAAATAATATATGCATATGTCGTAGTTGGTGGAAATCACTAAAATTGTGTGCATTGTTAACAATATTAGTCTGTATAAATTACAATATGCTCTCTTTGAAGTAAATACTCCCTCCGTCCCACTTTGTTTGTCCTATGACGAAATTTGACACTATGCATCTATTAACGCAATTTGCTCAATTATTCTCAATCTTTGTGTATTAATATAGTCATGTAGGGTCTTGTTTGATTCGTCTCATTTAATACTTTAACAATATCAAGATTTTATAATTTTTAATAATATGTAGTTAGAGATATTAACGACGCAAAACATGCATCGATAAGTGTGTAAACGCGTAAGAGGACAAACAAAGTGGGACGGAGGCAGTAATCTTTATTATAGATTGCTTTTGTTTAACCCAGAAAAGCTACAGTGTGTTAATGATTTCATTAACACATGTAATACAATGTGTCAAAGGGTAAATAATTTTCTTTATAGATTTTTTTTATTTAAACGGTTAAGTTTTTATTACATAAAGTTGGATGGAAACCGAGAAACAAGTTGCGCTCTCACACCTTTCTGAATACAAAAACTCAATCTGTGAAAGATAAATGTACCGTTCCTAGCATTGTTAGAGTGACTAATAGAAAGGGTCTTGATACGTGAAAGTGTGTCCAATGCCTCTTTGTCCAACTCTCCAAAGGTGGAGAAAGCAAATGTGATGAACTTGTACTCATTCTCCTCACACTTAGATGCATACTTCCTTTTCTTCTTCTCCACTGCATTGTGTAAAGCCACACCAGGAGCCCAGGAACTCACACCCATGCCAGCAAAGGGAGAGATACCAGTCACATCCAAACAGACATTCTTACCCTGAAACCAATTATACAGTAAAAGGTCTGCAGGCCTAAGATCCTTCCCAACATCTGAAAGAAACCCCATGGGGGCCTCCTTGCGTACTGCGATCCCAACTTTGGAGCAAATATCAACAAGGATGTCACGCACCAAGTTATGTCTGTACTTCACACCCACCTCACTAGAACAATGAACATTGTGATCTCCCCAACAATCCATCTTGGGGGCATTGCAACTACGACAAAGACTACCTTCAGAGAACAAAGGTATAGTGAGTCTGTAGCACAACACAGAACGGAATTGGCGGTGGTTCATCCGTTGCCCCCAAGCCATCAAAAGATTATATTGTGTTAATTGATGCATTAACACATGATGACATTCAATGACGTAGATAAGAATCTAAACTAGGAGGGGCTAAATCATATATTGATTAAAATTAATAAAAACGTTTATTTTTAGGAGGGGCTATATAAACAATGCTAATTTTTACACTAAAACTAGGTTTTTTTAAGGAATTGTTTTCGAGAGGGGCTATAGCCCCCTCGTCCTAGTGTAGATCTCTTGGTGACAATTATTGTTATTAAATGATGAAGAAATAGTGTTATCGATCGAGTAATAATAAAAATTTATCATCAAGTGAAGACAAAAAACTGTTACCATCAAATTTTCATAAGTTAAAAAACAGTTTATAAATTTGGATTAAAAACTAAGAATTGTTCTAAAAGGAACATTGGACCCCGTATTTTCCAGGCCGTATGTACCTATGGGTCCTTAATGGGCTTCCGATATAAGTAAATGGGCTACACCGAATTTGTGGAATTCAGCCCAAATTGCACGCTCTTACACTTGGGTGGCGTGGTTCTGCTCTACGGTACCTAGACTGATGTGGAAAATCCATCCATTGCCAGTTACAAAGCGATAATTAACGGTAATTAGTGTAATACTTTGACACGGGTTCAATACAAAAATATATTTTTAAAATTAATATTCTATTATAATATAAATAAGGTAATGTTTTATAATAAATTAAACTATTTTTATATTTAAAATGAAGATATCAAGTAGTTTATACTTTATACGTATAAGTTTTTATAGTAGAAATATATTGACATGATTTTAAAAATTTATTTATTTTATCAAGGCTCAATATTTAAATTTACTCTACAACAATAATAATACTATTGTAATATCTTATAATGAACCTTCAATTAATTTTATCATGATATTCATATATGCTCCAAGCAAAGAAAATAAAAAATCAGACTACTGGCACTTTATTTCACAAATTATTCATTCTCATACAGATCCAGTTCTAATTATGAGTGATTTTAATGATATTTTAACACCTCAAAATAAGGTAGGAGGTACTCTAGTAACAACATCAAGATTGGCAAGATTAAACACATTCGTTAATTTACATGGAATGGTCGATATTGGGATCCAAGGTTTGCCATATACATGGAAGATGCATAATAGTAATACAAATGAAACTGTATTTGAAAGATTGGATAGAGCATTGATTCAACCTAATATCTTCAATTATTTCAATCATATTACATTACAAAATCTCCCCTTTACGACGTCAGATCATTGTTGTATTTTACTACAAATTGGAAAGAAAATATTTACTAAAAATTATCCCTTTAGATTTGAAAACAATTGAGCAAATAATGAGAGCTATAAAAAATTAGTAGAAAGAATATGGTCGTATCATTATAATGGGTCTCATACCTTTAAACTATATATGAGGCAAAAGAAGCTAAAAATAGATACGAAGAAGTGGATCAAAACTAATGACAATAATATATTCCAGCAATTAAAAACAACAGAAGAACGATTAAAAAGAATTGAGAATGAGTGTTTTCAGAAACAAAATTTAATTATGACCGAGCATTATAATAGACTGATGACGAAATATAACAACCTTCTAGATTTTCAACACTCCTATTGGAAACAGAGAGCCAAAATTAAACATTGTGAAGATATGGATAAAAACACATAGTACTTTCAAACATCAGTTAAGATCAGAACTTTTAAACAAAAGATATTAAGCTATGAATCATTAAATGGAATTAAATATACTAACCAAGAAGATATAAAAACTCAACTAACTTCAGACCTACAAATGAGGTATATGCCATTACATACAATTGATTTACGGGATCGTGATTTCAAAATTATTCCAACATTAATTTCTGACAACGAAAATATAGAATTAATGAAACCCCCTACATATTCGGAAATTAAGAAGGTAGTTTTTCAATTACCACATAATAAGACACCGGGTCCAGATGGATATAATGCAGAATTCTACCAATCTTTCTGGATATTGTGGGTTCTTCTGTTACTAGTTCAATTAAATCGATTTTCCATTCTGGAATAATTCTATCAGATTGTGCTCAATCTTTTATTGCGTTGATTCCTAAAGTTGACAATCCTAGCACAATTAATCACTTCAGACCTATTAGCCTTTGTACAACTTTCTATAAAATACTAACAAAAATTCTTGCTAATCGTTTACAAATTTTATTACCTAAGCTTATTCAACCCTGCCAAGGTGCATTCGTCCAAAATAGATCAATTTTCGATAATATTTTGATGGCACGTGAAGTTTTCCACTCATTCCATAATCGCAAAAAAGGTAAAAGAGGATGGATGGCTTTAAAATTCAATATGGAAAAAGTGTATGATAAAATACGATGGCCCTTTATCATTAAAGTTTGGAATCATTCAGATTCAGTTCACAATGGGTTTCGCTTGTGATGGCATGTATAAAATTTGCCTCATTCTCAGTTTTAGTCAACAATGAACCTGAACCTCTGTTTAAACCAAAATGCGGATTGCGGCAGGGAGACCCCATAGCACCTTTTATTTTCATTTTAGAAATGGAATATTTAGCTAGAACCTTACAAATTGAAACGGAAAAAACAAATCACAGAGTTGGTATTCAACTAACTAAAAATGGTATGCGAATTCCCTTTCTATGTTTTGTTGATGACACTATTATTCTTGCTAATGCGAACTTGAAAAATATGATATATATTAAAAATCTTCTACAAAAGTTTACGGACCTCTCAGGCCTCGCGATCAATTATAACAAAAGTTCTTTCCAAACATCGACAAACATCTCTAACAATCAAAAGCAAGCTTTAGCATCTATCATGAATCTTCAACTTACTAATTCTATGGAGAAATATCTTGGTATTCCAATTGTTAAAGGAAGAGTTAAAAATGATACTTTTCAATATGCAATTCAAAGCATGCAAAACCAACTATCTAAATGGAAAGCGGACTCCATTTCTCAGGCTGGTAGATCTATTTTAATACAATCTAATATTCAATCTAAAGCTAACCATCTAATGCAGTGTTTTTATCTTCCCAAAGGAGTTAGTAAGGAAATGGATAAAATTAACAAATCCTTTTTTTGGAACAATACAAATCCAGGCTTTAGACCAATTACAAGCTTGAATAAAATTTGTCAGCCGAAGGAATATGGGGGCTTAGGGATCCATAAAACAGAAAACATTAATAAAGCTTTACGACAAAAATTATTATGGAAGTTAGCTACAGATAAGAATAATATTTGGTCTAAGCTTATAAGCCAAAAATATTTAAAAGAAAGAAATATTTTTGACTACAAGAAGAAAAATAAACAGTCCTGGCAGTTTTCAAGATTATTACATTTACGGGAGGACTTTAAAAAAGGAGTAGAATGGTGTTTAGGTAATGGTAAAAGCATAAAATTTTGGACAGATAAATGGATTAATGGCAAGAATATAACACAATTTATAGACGTTAATAATTTTAATTTAAATGAATTTGTTTCTGATTATATAATTATCAACAAAGTATGGAATGTGCCAAAACTTAGAGAATTTCTACCTGCACATATTATATCTCAAATAATGAATATTTACATTCCACAAAATGATATTGAAGACAAAATAATCTGGAACCAAACAACGTCTGGTATATTCAGTACAACATCTGCTAGAAAATTATATACAGATAATACACCAACAAATAATGTAGATTTATTTAATTGGATTTGGAAAATACATATACCACCAAAATTACAAAATTTCTTATGGAAAGCAATATCAGATAATCTCCCTACTACGGATAGACTAAATAGATATTATAATAGAGTCCACCCTTATTGCTCTCTTTGTAATTACCCAAGTGAATCTAGAGAACACTTTTTCTACGAATGTACCTTTACTAGATTATATATAGATAAATATGAAAGAATAGCGGGTTATAAATACGAAATTGAAATACAAAATAATTTTGAGATGACTTTAATACATACTATTCAAAAATACAAACAAGAACCCAAAAAGATAGAATGCCTTATATTTTTATGGTACCAGCTATGGTTACATAGAAATGTTGTTATATTTAGAAATGAAAGTATATCTAAACAGGGTATAGAATATGTTGCCTACTCCTATTTCAAACAGTGGGAGAACGCTTGTATGAGACCGACGGGACCTAAATAAAAAACTGTAGAAACAAAAATAAACAACAAAATAAACAACAAAATAAACAATGGATTCCACCTCCCGCGAATTGGATAAAAATAAACTTTGACGGTTCACATAAGGATTCCAGATCTTCATTTGCATCTTGTATTGCTCGAGATGAGAAGGGTCGAGTTGTTGATATATATAGTAAACATTGTCACTCGTCTTCTGCCCTACAAACTGAAGCACAAGCGCTTCTATTAGCAACGAAATTAGCCGTAAAATTAAAACTTCCGAATATCATATTTGAAGGGGATAATTTGACAGTTATTAATTTAGTAAATAGAGTGTGGAAAATTCCTTGGGAAATAGACAATATAATCAAAGATGCTCAGTATAACCTACAAGGCTTTAATACCACTATATTTAGACATTGTTTTTGTGAAGCAAATCGGGCTGCTGATTTTGTTGCATGCCCAAATATAAATCCTCATTTCATTAAAGCAGTCTTGAACTGCAATCCGGATTCCAGTATTTCCGATGAGTATCTTCACAGCATTAGACCATGTCTATTGGTCTCTCCTCTATACTCAATATATCAGCCGTTTTTCAGGATCATCTCTGAGGATGGTCAATGGTGGTTATACCGCCGCGGATAACACTCTGCTTCTTGCATGTACTCAAAAAAAAAAAAAAATATTTATTTCAATTGTTGGAATTGTATAAACTATGTATAAATTTCGAATACTAAAGTTCTAAATTGATATTAATAATTTGAATAAATTTTCAAAAATAATTATTCTTTAAATTCCAATCATTAAAAGGATGATTTTAAATTTTGTTAGATAAAAATTATATATATCTAACTTTTATTAACAATATTTTTTGAAATTTACAACTAATCTATTACTCCTTAAAAGGCAGGCTCTCCTTAATGAACAGTAAGAATTTACAATTTTGTCCCCCTTGAAGACAAATACTCCGTACAAGCTTTCATCTTCGTTTTACCCTTTTTATGAATGTCATCTGTTAGAAGCCTCGCCTCTGCTCCCCCCATTCTCTCTTTCGCCGCCGCTACTGCTGCCTTGACTCAAAGAAGCAAACTTCTCGATTCTCCACCGAAGCTATGGATGTTCACATGCCCCGTATTCTTGATGAGCATCACTTTTGTAGATCCAAGCGGTTTAAATGCCGACGTCGTTGTTATTTTAGGCGACGAGATGTGGTTGTTGACACTCCTCTTCCTTCTCTAACCACGAACTAATCTCTCTTTCCCTTGCCCCTCTCTCTGATTAGTGATAACGCTGAGTTTTGAACTATGTAAATCCCTAATTCACTGCTTCTAAGGTCTCACGATGAACTCTCATCCCTATCTACAACAAGCTCACCAATTTCTTATCTGCTACAATACCAATGGCCTCAAGATTGCGGTTATTTCTTCAATTGGCCGGTTCGGAATAGGCAAAAATGGTTGATAATTGCGCCCAAGGCTTCTTCTAAACAACTAGGTATGTGGGTTTTTTGTGTATTTTGTTCACTTTTTTTTTATTTTCATGTGGCTGCCGAATTAGTCATCAGGATGAGGTTGATTTTGTGTACAAACTTGTGGATTAAAAGTTGAATTTTCTGGAATATTTATGTGTCTTGGTTAGTGATGAACCAAATTTTCTGATCTTAGTATATAAGTACTAAGTACTAAGTTACTGTTTGTGATACAGAGGGAGTTGAACTCTTCAAAATGCTTGTTTTGGTTGAAGTTTAGGTTTACTGTTGTAGTGAAAATTATAAAATTTTGAGAAAGAAGTTAGATGACATGAACGAGATATGATTATTGATCAATAGCATGGTAGTAAATCCAAATCATGAAAAAAATTTATTCAAAGTGCATTAAGTCACTCATTTGCATGAATGAATGATTATTCAGGAATTCCATTAACACTAACCATCAAAATATAAGTTTCTTATTGATTATTAAAAAGTCATGGTGTTTTATTTTTGATGCACTTAATGCCATGTAGAGTTTAATAAATCTATGTGTCCTCATCTCATTACCGACTCCATTGTTCTATCTGGCATCACATTATTGTATTTTTGACACACAGAGAAAGCAAGGGAAATTAAGAGTTTCTCGGATATATATGGCAGCAACAATTTCAAATGCAACAGTCTGCAGAGTGGATTTGTAATATACTTGTAAGTTGATACCAATGTCTTTGATGTTCTTTTGTGCAGAGAATAAGGAGAAGCAAAAACAATATTTATTACATTTAAAGAATACAAAGCTCTTGAAATTGCTCTTTTGATATACATGTTCTATTCCCTTGTGATCTACCGAACTAAGTAGTAGTTAAAAAAATTCAATTAAATTAGCTTTTGTAGGGATTTTGTTGTTGTTTTGTTTATTCCTGAAATCTATGTCATGTTTCAATATGGTAAGAGATAAATTTATTATAGAAATGATAAATTTGGTCATAATTGTAGACCTGAAAATGCACTTACTGATGGAGAAATTTAATCTCAGACATTTTGTGTTTGCCTTGATATATAACAGGTCAAGTTTGTTGTTAATGTACTAGCTCACTTATTACTAGCTTGATTCGGTAGTGATATCAATTATGGATGAAGAGGACTATGAATAGCTAGGGTGCATTGTCTTATTTTTTGCTACATTGCAATTAAGTTGTGCTTTAAAATGATGTGATGATTTCCTGATTTCTTAGTTCCATGCTCAATAGGTTAATGTTTCGCCATTCTAAAATCATAAATTCAATCGGGTGGAGAGAGCTTATGGACTGGATCAGATGTGGTTAAGTTAACTCTATTTACTGTTATCAGAATCATGTGTGAACAAATATCTAAAAAACCAAAACTCTGCAAACTAAACTAAGTATATTTATAAACCAATAATATAAGCAAGTAATACCTTTCTCTTTTAGGTTTGCATCTATCTCATGGTAAAAAAAAGAATTATTTGTTCATCATTTTAATGTATAGTTGGAGTATCACTTGGTATGGTGGATGGTTGTGCCTTTATTTAGTTGGTTAAAACTTATAATACATAGTTTTTCATACTTTAGAATTTTAGTTAAATTGATTTGGTGTGTGGAAACTTCATATTATTAAATTGTGTTTATGTGACATAGATGTAATTTTTATCCAAAAACAAAAAGTACATAACCATTGTTGAACCTTAACAAACTCAGCACCCTACTCGTGTATTTTCATAATGATTTTATGGTAGGTGCAACATTGGTGGATAGAATTGTGACCATTTAACTTGTAGAAAATTATGTCGTCAAACCAGAGGTACTAATAAGTTTACCATCATATACTTTTATATACTGGTCACATTCTTATTGCTCTAGCATTACACATAGTTGTATTCTTTCAGGAAGGGTAATTGTGAACTTTGTTTGCATACAACTAGCTTCAAAGATGTTTCACAGAGAGATGAGGTAGTCATAAAATGCTCGATCTTACAAATTACTACGTCAGCATATTGCAAGCGTTCTTTATGTTGCTTTACGTATAAATGATCAGCCCAACAAGTACACTCAATAACCCGTGCCTCAGCAATGTATCGACACTTTTTTTAGGCCCTTACTATTTGACGCCCACTCAAATTGCTATTTACCGCCCAGTTTTTGTGCGTCACGCATGGAATAAAACCCTACGTCGCGCACGAATTTTTTTTTTCAAAAAAATCCCCATGGATTAAAACCATACGTCACGTATGGATTTTTTTTTGTTTTTGCTTGTTTTTTTCCATAATCTTGTAGATAATTTCAATACGATCGCGTGCATATAAAATTCGTCCAAAACGGACATCGTTTGCCCCTTCAAAAGGCCAAAATACAAATTTATCACACATAATTTCTTGTATCAACAAGTCCGTTAAAACAACACACCATTTTTCAATTTTTTTTATAATATGGTAGATAACTTAGCAAAGATTTTATTTAGTGATGGTAATACTTAAATAAAATTAATAACTACAATTTATAAGTACGGAGTAATAGATTTGTTACACTTAATCATAATTACTTCACTGTTTTTTGTTTTTTAGCCTTTTGAAGGGGCAAACGATGTCCGTTTTGGACGAATTTTATATGCACGCGATCGTATTGAAATTATCTACAAGATTATGGAAAAAAAAGCAAAAAAATAAAAAAAAATCCATACGTGACGTATGGTTTTAATCCATGCGTGACGCATGAATTTTTTTGAAAAAAAAATTTCGTGCGCGACGTATGATTTTATTCCATGCGTGACGCACAAAAACTGGGCGGTAAATAGCAATTTGAGTGGGCGGTGAATAGAAAGTATGTTTTTTTATGTGTATCGCTCGTAATATTGGATAACTTGGATTAATTGCATCATTTAATTGTGGTGTGGTCTAAATTAGTTGTACATACTACGATTTGTAGTCCTTCGCCTTACCATCAATTTGAGGGTAAGAAATTTTTACATAAAGTTGATTTTGGAAGATTGACATTGTTGCAAAAAGAGTAATAAATTTTACGTCCAATACCGCGTGCGCGACCCCCACCTAATTTTGTTAAATAAACTATTAATCTAACATCTTGCTCCTAAATGCATTCTTAGAGCTTAAAAAATACTTAGTTTAAATATATAAGATAGATTACTGGAGACAAAGATTTGATTTAAGTGGTTATAGGCTTATAGCAGTTGTTTATTCTCTATCTCTCTCACCACCTTCAAAAATGAAGGAGGTAACCGACTAAATACAGTTGATTACACCATGGCATCAATTAATATTGACGAAAGAGACCTTGGATATTTCGTCCCTAGCTCATATAATGAAAGGGTATAATCGTCATCCTGTGAATACTCCTTGTCCGACAGTCCTCCACCACACACTTGAAATAGCAGTGAAGTGAGCGAGAGGCTCTCGTTCGTCACAGAAAGGATCCAACAATGGCGTTGAGAATCGCCGGCATCCAGCCATCGTTTTCGATGATCACCGTCTCAGAACGGTCTCTTTCTTGCTCGGTTGGAGCTAGATCGTCGTCGTCCAGGAGCTACAATGGAGGAGCAGCAGGAGTTGGGGTTTCAACTACAACAAGCAGAGGGAAGAGAAACAGTGTGGTGGTTCGGTCGAGCTTGGAGGCCGTGGCCGGCGATTCGCTAGTCGGAACTGTCACCGAGGTCGATAAGGACAGTTTCTGGCCGATCGTTAATGGCGCCGGAGACAAGACTGTCGTTCTCGATATGTATACTCAATGGTACTCACTTCTCTTCATTCCTTGCAATTCCTCTCTCTTTATGCTCAATTTTTGCAATAGCGAAGATCGATTTGTGTATTTAGGGTTTGGTGATTTTGTGTAAAGGTGCGGACCGTGTAAAGTGATCGCTCCAAAATATAAGGAGCTATCAGAGAAACTTGTGGACTGCATCTTCCTAAAGCTTGATTGCAACGAAGAAAACAAGGTTTGATGTTGTTGGTAGCTTAGCTAAGTGGTAGATATTGTTGATGAGAATGAGTTAGCTAAGTGGGTATAAGTTGATGTTGATTAATTTTGCAGCCATTGGCTAAGGAACTGGGCATTCGAGTGGTTCCTACCTTCAAAGTCCTGAAACACAAGGAGGTTAAGAAGGAAGTCACGGGGGCTAAGTTTGATGATTTGGTTGCTGCAATTGAAGCGGTCCGATCTAGTTGATCATCAATCCAATAACAGCTTTCTTGTATAATGTAAAACTCAATACGCATCCAGTCGGGTGTATTACCATTTAGCTTGAGAGTGCAGTTGTATTTTGACCTATACGCAGTGTATTACGCATCGAGTCGGGTGTATTACCATTCAGCAAGCGTAGTACTACTGTGAAGTTTGTCTAATTCACCTTCCCATTACTACTTTTACGACACTACTAAACCCTACCGAGGGCTCACAAAAAGGCCTTTGCAAAACTTGCTAAAACAGGCAAGTACCTAAGGTTTGATTTGATTCATTTGAATGATAACATCAAACCATCACCAAAATGAAGAATCGCATCCTTTCTGATATAGATGTGCATCCCATCCACTAGCAACTGCATCATGGAAAAAAGGTTTTAGCAAATCATCATACTTAAACTTTCAGAGAAGTACATAAATTTTCACTTGCAGCATCAACGGCTACGTTCAAGACTTCAATTGCAAGATACCATGAGGAGCAAGAGCGAGAGCAAATACCATATTCATTATACAAGTAAATTTAATACAAAGAAAATATACAGTCAAGGAGTTAGGGGAAAACAGTTCACCACTATAGCAGCAATGATGTCGCAGCACCATGGTTTAGACTGTGACACCCGTATATGTACAAGGCAAAATGATTTACTATGTAGAGTGGTCAATCGTTTTTTAAGGCAAGTCTACTAAAAGTGGCTCATTTGAGTGATAGGATATCTAGATATGCACACAAGAAACAGAAATTGTCAAATACATCATATCTTACCCTGTCAGAATCTCCTAAACTATTAAGCACTTTCAAAACAATTATCTGAGACTACAAAATGGAACCACAATTAATTTCTGATAAACCACACTAACTTTAATCTTCCATCAATAACACTCATGTCATTTCATAAGTTGGTCTTCAGCCTATGGTTCAAAGTTTAAACCGCTGAAACCCTGTTACAGAATAAATAGCTTCATGTACCTATTCAATCTTTCTGCTTCAGCCACACTCTAAATGTATAAAACCAGACATTTGATTTGCCTATAATTGACTACTGCTTCTGAAATTTAATAACTAGTGCAGAAAAAAATTGTCTTCTGAACTGCTGTTATTACATCAAGTCACGGATGTGAAATAGTAGAAAGACAATATATACTTATGGACTTTATATATTGGGCTTTTGCCTTATAGGCCTCATTAGCTAGCTTAGTTTAGTTAGTTAGTTAGTTGTTCCTTTCTGTATATATAGCAGCTTGTGTAACAGAATTCGTTCAATCGATTTATACATTTCTCTCTTCAGATCATCTGTTCTATACTTTCCTCATGGTATCAGAGCAAGGTTGTTAGCCTTCGATTTTTTGCGATCGATTCTGGTTGATTCTTCTCGGATCAATCTTGTGTATCTCTGCAATCGAGTTCTGGACTTTGCAGACCTTCGATTCTTGCTGCCATGGTGCTCATGGAAGAAGGTATGGGAGAAACCCTAGGTAATCACAGTAAGAGTGGATACAGTGATCCTTTGTTCTTATCGAACTCTGATCATCCAGGTTCTCAGATTGTTTCTACTCTCTTTAATGGATCTAATTTCAATTCTTGGAGTAGAGGAGTGAAAATGGCGCTAGGCTCTAAGATGAAATTAGGTTATATTGATGAAACGATCTTGATTCCTACTGATTCTGATGAAAAGCGTGCTTTATGGATTCGTGTTGATTATATGATTAGATGCTGGATCATTAATTCTATGATTAGCGAGATAGCTGAGGGTTTTATGCATGTTCAATCTGCTAAGGAATTGTGGACTGAGGTGTTGGAGAGATTTTCTGAGTCTAATGCTCCTTTAGTCTATCAGATTCAGAAGGATCTTGCAAATATTAAGCAAGATAATCTTAGTATTGCTGCTTATTATGGAAAAATCAAGAAACTGTGGGATGAACTACAGATTCTCAAGGGAATTCCTGTTTGTGAATGTGGAATTATGGAGAATTGCAGGTGTTTGTTGCTCAAGAAGCTTGTTGACAAGGAACAGAAGATGAGAGTTTTGCAATTCTTGATGGGATTGAATGACTCCTATGAGCACATTCGCAGCAACATACTATCTCTGGAACCTTTACCTGGTGTCAATAAGGCTTTCCAGATGGTAATGAGAGTTGAGAGGCAGAAAGGCATAACAATATCCAGTGGCATTACTCAAGATAGTCAAGCCTTTGCTGTTAACAGGCATTCCTCTGGAAATAGGAATTTCAATGGAGGTAGAAATGAGGCACCTAGGTCAGGTGAAGGTTACAGAAGAGATCTCAATAGGGAGAGAATTGATAAGAGAGATCTGAAATGTGTTCATTGTGGTGCAAGAGGACATGTTAAAGATTATTGTTTCAAGCTCATTGGATATCCTGAGTGGTATAAAGGAAGTAAAGAACAAAGTGGAAATAGATTTGCTGCTAATGTTCAAGATGTGGATATGGAGGAATATCCACATGATATGGGTGACAATGGTGGAGGTTATCAGGGCATAGGAGGTCAACAGAATCAAGCACCAGATCAGTCCATGGTTAATGCTGTGTTTCAGGAAATTGTGAAGATGATGAAAGGGAAAGGGCTTGGAGATGGTGAGGGCACCACTAGTCAAGCTCATGTGAACTTTGCAGGTAACCTACACTCTTTTACCTCTACACCTGTTCATGATCAAAGTAGTTCTACTTGGATAATAGATTCTGGGGCCACTGATCACATATCTTTTGCTAAAGAAATGTTCACTGAAATGCACAAGATGTCTAGAATCATATATGTATCTTTGCCTGATGGTTCAACCAAGACTGTTGAGTATATGGGAACAGTTGAAATCAGTCAAAATCTTATTCTTTGTGGAGTTTTATTTGTGCCTGAGTTCAAGCACAACTTTATGTCAGTCTCAAGGCTTGTCAGTGATGGAAGTATATCAGTATTTTTTGATAAGTTGCATTGCGTACTGCAGGACCGTATTGATCATGGAAAAACCACTACTGTGCCAGTACAAGGTGGTCTTTACAGATTAGAAGTGCAACCAATGGATGTTGGTGGTTCACAGAATAAATTTCCTTTACAAACTTCAGTTTTTAGTTGTAAGATTGATGATAACCTGATGTTGCAGCATGCTAGACTTGGACACACTTCATTGTCCAAAATGAAACATATTCCAGTGTGTAATTGTTCTGACATTCAATTTTTCGAATGTGAATGTTGTACTTTGTCTAAACATCATAAATTGCCTTTTGTTAGAAGCTCTGCTATTGCTTCAAAGGTATTTCAATTGGTGCATATGGATCTATGGGGTCCTTATAGAGTACCAGCTATGGATGGAGCTAGATATTTTCTCACCATAGTGGACGACTGTTCTAGGGGAACATGGACCTACTTGCTTCAGGATAAGATGCAAGTGTTCAAGGTCATTGAAGGGTTCCTTGCTTATGTTGAGAATCAATTCAAGACTGTTGTACAAGTTGTGAGATCAGATAATGGTACTGAGTTTACTCAAGGAATCTGTCAAGATTTATTCAGGCGTAAAGGGGTTGTTCATCAAAGATCCACTCCTGGGGTGCCATAACAGAATGGAAGGGTTGAACGTAAGCATCGCCATCTTCTTGAAACAGCTCGTGCTATTCGATCTTATGCTGGTCTTCCTATTAAGTTCTGGGGGTATTGCTTGATGGCTGCTACTACTATTATCAACAAACTTCCCTCTCCAGTATTACAGTGGAAGACTCCTTATGAGGTAATTCACAAAACTACTCCTAAGTATGATGATCTAAGGATCATTGGGTGCTTGTGTTTTGCTCTTAAGACTAATTTGCCTAGTGACAAATTTGGCACTAAAGCTAGGAGATGCATTCTCATTGGCTATCCATCTAACCAAAAGGCATACAGACTCTATGATCTTGATTCTCACACAGTATTTGTTGCCAGACATGTAGTGTTCCATGAAAATACATTACCTTTCAAACCATTACCTGATACTGTCATTACACCTATTTCTTCCCAAACTTTTTTTCCTACTAATAACCTTTTACCTGATCTCTCTCATGATGAATCTCTTCACAGGACTCACTCTCCTGATGATTCTTCTCATAATTCTCCACCTCTTCATAATTCTCCTTCACCTCCACATATCTCTTCTCCACCTGCACATATCCCTAACTCTTCTCTTATTCCTCTTTCTGTTCCTCTACCTACTTCCCTTCCTCTCACAGTTCTTCCATCACCATCTAGTCCCCCCACTACTCTTCCTCGCAGATCTAATAGAGTCCCTATTCCTTCCAAGGTTTTACAAGACTATGTGTGTCCTACTCTTCCCACTTCTTCTGCATCCAAGTCCTTCCTAGCTTATCAGGATTTTTCCCAATTTCCTGAACCATATGTCAGTTCCTTGTTCAATGTTCTAGCTACTCTTGAACCTCACTCTTATGAGCAAGCCAAACAACATCCAGAGTGGGTTAAAGCAATGGAACAGGAACTGGATGCTCTTGAGAAAAATCAAACTTGGCAAGTCACTGAATTACTAACAGGGAAGAGAGCAATTGGCTGTCGATGGGTTTTCAAGGTCAAGTACAAATCTAGTGGAGAGGTTGAACGATTCAAAGCAAGATTAGTGGCTAAGGGTTATAGCCAAATCAAGGACACTGATTACAAGCACACTTTTTCACCTGTTGCCAAGATCACCACAGTCAGAATTGTGCTTGCCTTGGCTGCTTCAAAAGGTTGGGATTTGCATCAACTTGATGTGAATAACGCCTTCTTACACGGATTCATTGATGAAGAAGTGTACATGAAACCTCCTCCAGGGTATACCAAAGCTACATCAACTCAGGTGTGTCATCTTACTCGATCTCTTTATGGCTTAAAACAAGCCAGTCGTCAATGGAATATCGAATTGACTAAGCACTTAGTTGCTCTGGGATTTGTTCAATCCAAACATGATTATTCACTCTTCACCAAGGCTGATTCTGGGGAGTTCACTCTCGCTCTTGTCTACGTTGATGACATGTTGCTCACAGGGACTTCCTCTCAAGTAATTGCTGAAGTTAAGCTTTCTCTTGACACTGCTTTCACAATCAAGGACCTTGGTCTAGCACGGTATTTCTTAGGCATGGAGATTGCTCATCTTGCGTTTGGAATTCTTCTTAATCAACGCAAGTATACTTTAGATATTCTCACTGACACAAGAATGACAGATTGCAAGTCTACTGCTTTTCCTATGCAACAAGGGCTTGAACTTTCTGATAGCAAAGGAGCAGTTCTACCTGAGCCTGAGCTTTACAGACGACTCATTGGCAGACTGCTCTATCTCACCTTTACTAGACCTGACATAGCCTTTGCAGTCCAACAACTCAGTCAATTTTTGGCATGTCCTCGAGTACCTCATCATCAAGCAGCTATGTACTTGTTGAGATATCTCAAGGGCACCTTCAATGCTTCTCTATCCTTTCCTGCATCTACTGACTTGACCATAAGAGCTTTTAGTGATGCAGATTGGGGCAATTGTGAATACACAGGGAGATCAATCACAGGATATTGTGTTTTCCTTGGGAAATCTCTTGTATCATGGAAAGCTAACAAACAGAAGACAGTTTCCAAGTCTACTTCTGAAAGTGAATATCGGAGTATGTCAATGACTGCAAGCGAACTCGTCTGGATTCATGGATTCCTATTAGATCTTCAAATTCCTGTGACACTTCCCATCTCACTCCGATGTGATAATAAGGCAGCAGAGAATTTGGCGGCCAATCCCGTTTTCCATGAACGAACTAAACACATTCGTATTGATTGTCACTTCATCCGAGAGATGGTGCAAGAAGGTTTCATCCAAACCACTCATGTGTCCTCCACTCTTCAACTTGCAGATATCTTTACCAAACCTCTTGGCGCTCAACAACATCGTTTTCTGGCTTTCAAGCTTGGACTCGTTTTGCCCGTTACTCATCCAGCTTGAGGGGGGACTATGGACTTTATATATTGGGCTTTTGCCTTATGGGCCTTGGGCCTCATTAGCTAGCTTAGTTTAGTTAGTTAGTTAGTTGTTCCTTTCTGTATATATAGCAGCTTGTGTAACAGAATTCGTTCAATCGATTTATACATTTCTCTCTTCAGATCATTTGTTCTATACTTTCCTCAATACTCTTGCATCCAAACTTTATTTTTACACATTTCATATTAAAACAGAAAGTATCCTATAACTTCGTAAAAATATTAAACAACATAATTGTATTGTGCTACCATTCAGAAAATATTAGCTAAATTAGTTATTCATTCTTGCAACATGCAACCTCGACATCTTCTCCAACTTTACTCATAAACTCAAAAACATAACTACAAGAGTGAACACATTGCATAGCTGCAACTCATCATTTTAATACACGAGGAGCTGCTTCCTAAACGAGAGATATGAAGACAAAGGAGGCAGAACTTTGAAGACGAATATACAAAGCTGTTTTTGTCACCCAAAACTCAATATAATGGAATGTTGACATGCAAGAAAATGCCAAATGATGTCAGAATTCAGAAACGCCCAAAACAGAAGTTCCATAAAACAATTCAGACATCAAAATTAAGTTGCATTGTCTTTCTGTATTTTTTCTCACCAACATCTGAATTAAACAATTCAGATCAACGTTAAGCACTGAAGAGAAAGAACAAGCTAATCAGAAACTGCAGACAAACTGACCTGAGAATTTTAGCCTGAACTTGGTTCTCGGGGTTGTTGATCCTGAGAAACTGAACCGCGATCATTATTGTCATTATCAGGAGAAGAAGACAAAAAGGTTAATGGCCATGGCAGGGATATCCTGAAGCTTCTCTCTACAGCTGGAGATCTCTGATTCGCTGAATTTGCCCTTCTAGTCTAATAATCAGTGGGCAATTCACAGCGACAAACAGGACAGGAATTGTGCAATTCCAACCAAGGGAGTATACAATGAGAATGGTAGATATGCTTACAGGGCATCTCCTTGGCCTCTGATTCCAACTCAAAGTCATCCATACAAACCGCACACTGAAGAGACTCATCTGTAATCTTGACGGTTGGTAAACATTCTAGAGCCTTCTTAGAGGCCGGAGGAGTCCCGTGGCGATTGGGATCATTCTCCGGTAGCTGCTGAATCAATTCTTCAAGACCAGGTCCAAGGAAATAGTCTTCGATGTTGGGCGGGAAGCGGAATCCGACATGCGTTTCTTGATGAGAAGGGAGGGAGAAAAAGCGAGGGTTTGTAAGATCAAGGGAAGATAAAGCGGGGGAGAGGAGGAAATCGAAGGGGAGTTAGGGATAGGTGTCGGGAAGCAAGGCTCTCCCACATCGACACCAGAATCCATCTGTAATAAACACGTGCCTATCACGTGATTAGTTTTCTGTTTTTGCATTTAACATAATGATTCCCTTTGTAACAACTCAACGAACTCATTCACTTCTGGGTTTCAATCTGTAAATTCAGAGCTTCAGCTCCCTCTAATGGAAGTTTGAGTTCTTCTTCCGCATTCTTCAGATTTGTTGCTTCTTCAATTGCATCAAATCTAACATGGTATCAGAGCTGGATCTTTGATCCACGCTGTTCTCCTTCTCATATCCTCTTTTCTTCTCGTTTTTCTTGAAATATGGAGAATGGAGCCCCTCGTCCAGGTCAAATGGATAATTTCAATCCACTATACCTCTCGAATTCGGACAATCCAGGTGCGATCATTGTCTCGCAGGTATTTGATGGAAATTCAGGATTCAATTCCTGGAGAAGATCTGTGTTCATCGCTGTTTCTGCGAAGAACAAGGAAGGCTATCTTGATGGATCATATGTTAGGCCTATCGATGATCCTCTGCAAAGCAAGGCATGGGATAGGAATAACAGTATGGTGATTTCTTGGTTGTTGAATGCTCTGCAGAAGGATATTGTAGATAGTGTGCTCTATTGCAACACTGCACATGAGATCTGGAAAGAGCTGGAAGAGCGATTTGGTCAAGTCAATGGCGCAAGACTTTATCAAGCTCAGAAGGAGGTTGTCTCTATATGTCAAGGATCAGATAACATTACTGTTTACTATACCAAGCTCAAGAGGCTATGGGATGAAATCGGGAGCATGCTTGTGTTTCCACCTTGTAATTGTGGCAATAGGGAAGCTTTGACCAAGATTGATCAAACTCAGAAGGTGATGCAATTCTTGATGGGGCTTAATGAGGTCTACACCTCGGTGAGATGTACTATTCTCATGATGATGCCATTGCCTACTGTCACTCAGGCTTATTCTTTACTCATTCAAGATGAGAAACAAAGACAGGTACAGGTTGGATCTCAGTTCTTGAACAATTCCTTGTCACTCAATGTGTCTTCTCAAGACAAGAACAAGGAGCATCAGAGGGATCAACAAAGGAGACACACACCTACTCAGAATGTTGCTATTTGTGAACATTGCAGGAAGAAAGGTCACACTAAAGAGAAGTGTTACAGATTAATTGGCTTTCCACCTCATTTCAAGAATTTCAAAGGAAGAAGAGTAGCTTCAAATGCTGAGGTTCAGGAGGAGGCTTCCACATCTCAAATCTCAGGAAATTCATCTATTTCACAAGACCAATACAATCAACTTCTTTCCCTCATTGATGGTCTCAAGACTCAACACCAGAATGCTCCTACTTCTGCCAATTTTGTTGGTATAACATCTGCCTTATCTCATTGCTTGTCTAGCAATATTAAGAAAAGTGTGAAATTAGGGAATAGCAAATGGATCATTGATTCAGGAGCTAGTGAACACATGACTTTTGAGAGGCATCTCCTAAGTAATATTAGAGATCTTATTTCTCCATGTGTGGTTTCTCTTCCTAATGGTTCTAAGATGACAGTTAACCAATGTGGTGATGTTAGAATCACTGGTGATTTCTGCTTACAGAATGTTCTTTTTGTTGAGAGTTTTCATTACAATCTCTTGTCCATACAGAAATTGTGTGTTCAACTCTCTTGCCAGATTATTTTCTCAGCTGATAAGTGTTTGATGCAGGGCCCTTCTCTGAAGAGCCCAGTGGAACTTGGTAGAGCTTCTGGTGGTCTGTATATCCTCTCCCAAGTTACTGAGAATAATTGCAAAATTGCAAGGGAGAGGTGCAATTCTTCTTCTGTTTTTGATTCAGTATTATGGCATCATAGACTAGGCCACATACCTAGTTCTAAGTTGAGTAAGATTTTTCCTTCTCACAAGTTGAAAAATAAAGGAGCTTGTGAGGTGTGTCACAAAGCAAGGCAGCACAGATTGCCCTTTCCTACTTCCAGTAGACAAACTACTTCTATATTTGACTTGGTGCACATAGATGTCTGGGGTCCTTATCATGTTCTCACTCATGGCAATCACAGATATTTTCTAACTATAGTTGATGACAATAGTCGAGCTACATGGACTCATTTGATGAGTTCTAACGCCTCTGCTTTTGACCTTATTAAGGCTTTCATTGCTTTGGTGAAGAATCAATTTGATACTAATGTAAAATGTATCAGGACTGATAATGCATTTGAGCTTGGTTCCAGCATTTAAGGAAGACAGTATCTAGCCTCTCAAGGAATCACACACCAAACTTCTTGCTCACACACTCCTCAACAGAATGGAGTTGTAGAAAGAAAACACAGACATTTACTTGAGACATGTAGAGCTCTTCTGTTTCACTCAAAGTTTCCTATCAGTTTATGGGGAGATTGCTTGATGACTGCTACCTATCTCATTAACAAATTTCCTACTTCTAAACTGGGTGGTAAGTCTGCTTATGAAGTCCTATATGGCACAGTTCCTTCCTTTGACCATTTAAGAGTGTTTGGGTGTTTGTGTTATAAAGTCATTGTTGGACCAGGAAAAGATAAATTGCAACCCAGAGCAGTTCCTTGTGTGTTTGTAGGATATCCTACTGGGAAGAAAGCCTACAAGGTTTTTGAACTAGAGTCCAAGAAATTCACTGTGACTAGAGATATTATTTTCCATGAGCATATTTTACCTTTTCATCATAAAAATCCAGACACTTCTTTACCTAATTCTCTTCCTTTCCCTGTGCACATGGAAAAAGATGATAATCCTGACTTACCTCCACAAAACTTACCTTTACCTCCACAAGATACTGTTTCCTTACCTCCACAAAATAATCCTCCACTAAGAAGATCCATCAGACCTTCACATCCACCATCCTATCTACAAAATTACAGTTGTGCAGCTATTTCAAACCATGACCATTGTTGCTTTCTTGCACAGATCACACCTTCTAAACAATTAACTATCCATGACCTTTCCCCCAAGAATCAGGCTTTTGTCATGTCAGTTACACAACTCAGAGAACCTTTTTCTTACTCTGAAGTTGTTCAGGATTCCAAGTGGAGAGAAGCAATGGATCTTGAATTTGCAGCCCTTGAGTCAAATGAAACTTGGGAAATTGTTTCCTTGCCTGCTGGGAAGAAGCCAATCTCTGGTAAGTGGGTATATAAAATCAAGTACAAGGCTGATGGGGCAGTTGAAAGATTCAAAGCCAGATTGGTTGTCAGAGGGAATACTCAGAAAGCTGCCCTGGATTACAATGAGACATTCTCTCCAGTTGTCAAAATGACAACAATTAGATGTATTCTAGCAGTTGCAGCTAAGAAGGGTTGGCCATTGTTTCAATTAGACATTAACAATGCTTTTCTTCATGGTGATCTACATGAAGATGTGTATATGAAGCTTCCTTTAGGCTATATTGTGCCTGCTTCCTCTCAAACTGAAGGCACTCTTGTTTGTAAGCTTAGGAAATCTTTATATGGTCTCAAGCAGGCCTCTAGGCAATGGTACTCCAAACTGTCTTCTGCCCTGCAACATCAAGGTTTTCATTACTCCAAGAATGATTACTCTTTGTTCATCAAACAGGTTGGTTCCTCTATTACCATTGCAGTTGTCTATGTGGATGATATATTGCTTACATGCACTGATCAGGATGAAATCAATGCTCTGAAGAGTTTTCTTCATGAAGAATTTAAGATAAAAGATCTTGGTTCATTAGGCTATTTTTTGGGGATGGAGGTTCTGTTTGAAGAGGATTCTATTATTTTGACACAGAGGAAGTTTGCTCATGATCTCCTAGAAGAGGCTGGTGTCAATGATCTTCCTTCCACAGTTAGTCCTTTGGAGCTCAATCTTAAGCTACTTCCTGAGATGGGTGACTTGTTCCATGATCCTCTCCTCTATAGAAAACTTATTGGTAAGCTCAATTTTCTTACCAATACAAGACCAGACTTAGCCTTCACAGTTCAATTGCTAAGTCAGTTTATGAAGACTCCTCGGATCCCACATTATCAAGCTCTCCTTCATGCTTTAAGGTATCTTAAAGGCTCTCCCTCTCTTGGTCTTGTCTCTCCAAAGCCACATATTTCTCTTTACAAGCATATTGTGACAGTGACTGGGGTGCTTGCCCTTCTTCTCGAAGGTCTGTGAGTGGTTTCTATGTGGTTCTAGGATCTAGTCCTCTTTGTTGGATGAGTAAGAAGCAACCTACTGTTTCCCTTTCTTCAGCTGAAGCTGAGTACAGATCCATGCGGAGGGTGGTGTCTGAATTGACTTGGCTATCTAGACTACTTCATGAACTCACAGTTCCCTCTGTGGTTCCTATTCCTCTTCTATGTGACAATCAAGCAGCAATTTATATTGCCAAGAACCCGGTATACCATGAGCGAACCAAGCATGTTGAATTGGAGTGTCATTTCGTCCGAGAGAAGTTGAATGATGGTCTTATTTCTCTTCACTTCACTCCTTCGGCCACTCAGTTAGCTGATGTGTTCACCAAGCCTTTATCCGGTCTTCAACACAAGAAACTCACTTCCAAGCTCGGCATGATTTCCACATCCTCGAGCTTGCAGGGGGCTGTTGGGAAGCAAGGCTCTCCCACATCGACACCAGAATCCATCTGTAATAAACACGTGCCTATCACGTGATTAGTTTTCTGTTTTTTCATTTAACAGAATGATTCCCTTTGTAACAACTCAACAAACTCATTCACTTCTGGGTCCAATCTGTAAATTCAGAGCTTCAGCTCCCTCTAATGGAAGTTTGAGTTCTTCTTCCGCTTTCTTCAGATTTGTTGCTTCTTCAATTGCATCAAATCTAACAATAGGAGAAGGATCCTGGGGGTATTCTTGAAGGAAACCGTCATTGCAGCGGGGGCAATTGATGTAGCAGAAGTATGAGGCGGTGAGGACTTCGCCGGCGGTAGACATTGTAGAGAAAGAGTGAGAGAGGAGGAGGAGATTTAGGGGAAACATAAATGGGAAGGCGGGAATCTAGAAGCCTCTAATAACTTCTCGAATTGCCTGTTGGACTGCTTCCCCTTCTTCATCCGAACTAGACCTGGCCAAATTAGGGCTGGCCCGCCCGACCCTCCCAGCCCGCCCTAAAATATGGGAGGATCTGGGTAGGAGATTTAGCCCATAAAGGCTGGTCCTGTCCGGCCCTTTTTTAAAGTGGGAGGATATGAGATCGGAGTAGGGCCCTAGGGGCCGGCCCATATTATATATATAATATAATATTAAGGTTACGAGGATTCAGATGCGAGTACTATTACCACGGCATAATTTTTTTATTGTGTTTTTGGATATTTTTTGTTGAATTCGGTTATGAGGATTGTTATTTAAGCATGCATTTTGGACCTTTTTAGCATGCGTTTTTGGATGGTGAATTATTTGTAAGCACTAAACAGGTTTTGAATGTTTTAGTAACATCATTTAGCTCGGTTGTAAGTAGTCGAGGGCCGCCCTGAGGGCCCTTATGGGAGGATATGGGTAGCAGAATTGTCCCATTTTAAATGAGAAGGTTTGGGCCGGCCCTGTTAAATGGGTAGAATTTGGAATTTGGCTCTGCCCTGGCCCGACCCAAGCCCTAGTTTGGCCAGGTCTAATCCGAACATTGTGGATTTTGCATGCATTTCCTACTTTTAACAGAATCACTATAAGAAAAGATGAAATGAAATAAGAACTGTATAAGCATATATTTATTTTTAAAATAATGTTTAATCAGACTCAATTTATTACGTTAATTTACGTTTTTATAAGTAGATACAAAGAAAATTTTATTTTATTATTAGAGCTTTTTGCATAAAAACACCCTTTATATGGGCCATATTGAGTTTAAACACCCCTTATATCACTATTTATTTTGTCCCACCCCTTATTTCCCCTCCGTTAACAAAGTCCCACCCCCTCCTCATTTCTGTTTGTTTTTCTGTTAAATACGTGGAAATGACTCTTTTGCCCCCATCTCTTTCACTTGAACTGTAGCATATAACACGAATGGAAGTTCTGAACCCTAAATCGAATTGGGGGTTCTTGCGATTTCGAAGTAGAAGAGGTGATCTCTGTGGACATTGAACGCCGGAATCGAAGGTATGTTATTTCTTATGAACCCTAAATCGAATTGGGGGTTGTAATTGTTGGGGGTTGTTATTAGACCATTTCTGTGGATATTTGAGGTTGAAGAATAATATGATTTCAAATCGAAATGCAGGTTATGTCTTACAATTCAGGTTCATCGAATTGTTATCAAAGTGCAATAAAAACCCTTTGCTTCTGTAATCAAGATGCCAGAATGAGTACTGCACACACAAGTGCAAATTATGGAAGAAGGTTTCTAGGGTGTGCAAATTTCAAGTCAAGAAACAGGTGCAATTTTTTTGCTTGGGTTGATGCACCATTCCAGCCTCAAGCATCTAGTGTTATTCAAAGATTGGTGAAGCAAAAAATGGATTTGCAGGAAACTGTGAAAGTACTTGAGGAGTCCTTGAAGGCTAAAGAATTTCAGATGTGCAAAAAAGGCCAAGGAAATAAGCTTGAATTATTTCTAGGATTAGGATTAGGATTTGTTGTGGTTCTCTTGGGTACTTATGTGATCTCCAACATGTAGGGTTTGTTGTGAAATTTTTTGTTGAATTATCTGGTTGTTCTTGGAGTCTTATGACAGTTGATGTAATGGAGTTTAAGTTGGTCAATGAAGAAGTTATATTTTGATCCATTTTGATGGCATTTTCAATTTTCAGTATTTTAATTGTGCAATGTTATCAGGCAGGTAAACCCTCTTGAAGAAAACCTTGCAGCAAGCCTAAATTTATCCCTTCACTGTCATAATAGCAAAAAAACCAAGATTTCATCCACATTTTCTTTGACAGCAAATGAGTTGAGCTATCAAATCCATTCTCCACAGTTCTTTGACAGCAAATGAGTTGACATCAGGAAACTAACATTGACATCAGGAAACTAACATTGACATTAGGAAATAAAACACAAATTCAACAAAAACAGAAATGAGACACCAGAAAATGACATGAGACACCAGGAAATGAGACACACCAGTTCAAACAAAATAGACAGTTAATTGAGCTTTGAAGAGGATGACTTCGTAGGTGGGTTTTCCAACTATCTCCTCCATTTGAAAGAGGCAAACATCTTCTATTTCTATGTCATTGTCTTGGACAAAGTCTCTCCATCCTTTGCCAAACTTGAATTTGTTCCCACTGAATTTGAGTACTACTTTCCAAGTTGTTTCACCAATGAAAAGTGTAATCTCTTCATCTATGAAAGGCCTCAAATTGTTGTTTGCATACTCGAAAGGAATAAGCTGTTAATAAAAAAATTTATGTATATTAGTCATTACAATAACATGCCCAAAACACAAGAATAAAACATTACTTACCATTCTGCAATCTTTTTGAACAAATGATGCTTTCATTTGCGCATAAAAGCTTAATTTGGTTTTGTGAGGGTAGTTTTCAGCTTTCTCCAAGGGTGTTTCCTGGTTCCATTCCTCACACTCCTCGCATTTGCAGTGGCTGATGTCTTCACTGTCCGAGATGTCTGTTAGATCAATGACATGATTTGCCATGGAAGAAATGCAAGGAAATGAAGAGCTGCAAGGAAAGGAAGCTCGGCTGTGATGGCAAATGTGCTGAGAAATAGAGCTATTTATGCTTGAAATGTGCAGGGTTTAGGTGAAGAATTGATGACATGGGGTAGGTAACAATTGACCAAAATTAAATGTGGTCATGGTCAATGGTAAAACACTACAGTAATGAGGCTGAAAAACCGTGCAAAGCCTGCATCAATGACAGTCTTCACTGTTACCAAACCAGTGACCAAACTGTTACCAAACCTGTGACCAATCTGTGACCAAAACTGTTACCAAACCAGTGACCAAACCAGGGCAAAAAACAGTGCAAAGCCTTGTCAAAATAAAACCATAGATTACCAACTAAAACAGTGCAAAAACCACTTGCAACATCTGTTCAACACAGTAACATTCAACAAACATTGAAACTGATCCAAACATTACAAACATAAATAGCAGACTACTTCTTTGTCTTCTCCCTTGGTGAACGCCTAGGAACCTCCTTCACCAGTTTTGTCTTGAAAGCAGGCATCTTAATCCTAGGTGACTTAAAAGGTATTGAAGATGATGCTTGAGATTGTGTAGGAGCAGAGTAGGGGATATCCATTGAAGATGCAGTCCTAAATTGTGAAGGATTGCCAGTCACCTGAGAGGCTTGGGTTCCAACTTCATTGTTATCTTCCAGCTCCACCACATGTGCAAGCAAATCTGCATCACTAATTTCATCCAGGCCCTGAGATGCTATGGGCATAGCTGCATCTTGAACTGGAGTTGGCACTTGAGCTCCACTTGGCATGGCCTGGTCTTGATTTGAAGTTGGCATTTGAGCTCCACTTGGCATAGCTTGAGCATTCTCATTGCATCCCCTAACCTAGTGATACCAAAAAACATGATATTAGTGAATGTGTGCAGTTAGAGGTGCAACATGAATACCAATGGAAAATTGAATCTTACATCCTTCCTGGTATACTTCCTCTTCTTTTGTGTAAACTTCACAGTACTAGTACTTGCTGGCCTCCCTCTCTTTCCTGGAGCTGGCTTTGGAGGTGGAGGTCTTGATGGATTCTTACAAGACTTCATTGTGTGCCCTTCCTCATGACAATTGGAGCATTTATTCTTCCCATGTCTATTCCTCCTTACCTTGTTAGGATCATCTTTCTCTCCTTTGTCCTTCTTCCTTGACTTCCTTGGCCTCCCTGGTTGCACCACAAGCTTTGGTGGCTCAAGAGGAGGGAAAGCAGTCTTCTCCCACTGATCCTCTCCAGGCATGGGGTTGACACTCAATGCATAGACTTTCATGAATGTAGCTGTGTAGTAGTAGGGGTCAACATATGCATTAACATCTAACCTATTCTGCAATAGACAGCTCATGGCATGAACACATGGGATCCCAGTTATAGCCCATATGTTGCAGCCACAAGTCCTTGCTTGAAGATCCACTACATAAGTCTTCCCTCTACAGTCTACCTCATACTGCAGTCCTTCCCCAAGGCAATTGCAACTACCAACACTTGCAATCTTCCTATCATTGACAATGGTTGCAACTTCTGGAGTGAGTACACCTTGATGAGCACCCATTTTTTTCCTCTTGTTTATGAAAAACTTCATTAACTTCCTCCTTATCCATTCACACATTGATAGGATTGGTAGTTCTCTAGCTTCAAGTATGCAGCTGTTGAATGATTCACATGCATTGTTGAGTAGCATGTCTGACTTAGCATAGTGCTTGAAGCCATGTAGAGACCAGGTTTCTGGATTGCTCCTCCTTAGCCAAGCTTCTGCTGCAGGATCCATATCCTTGATCAAAGCCATATTTGCCTCAAACTCTGGCCTAGTAGCTGATCTGGCTGCAGCCCAAACTGCATCTTTGTATGTACTCCCACACCACTTGACTTTGAAGTTGTTGTGGAGGTGTCTAACACAAACCCTGGTGTCTGCCTGAGGAGCCACAGTGCTTATAGCTTCCATCAACCCCTACAAGATTTCATTGACATTACTTCAATCACACCAAATTTTACCTCCAATATCTTGAAAATTATGATGAATAAGAAATATGAACAACTAACCTTTTGTCTGTCAGACATAAATGTGATGGGTTTACCTCCAATATCTTGCATCAGAATCTCAAGGAACCACACCCAAGTTTCCTTTCTCTCTGCTTCCACTACTGCATAAGCTATGGGGAATATGTGATGGTTACCATCCATTGCTACTGCTGTGAACACTTGACCACTATAAGCTCCCTTCAAATGACATCCATCTAGACCAACCACAGGTCTAATCCCTGCAAGAAACCCTCTCTTGCATGCATCTAAACACACATAGAACCTTTGAAAAATTGGCTTCTCTGGCCCTTGTTCTGGTCTTACAAACAATGAGCTACCTGGGTTCCTCTTCATCACCTCAGCTGCATAATCATAGACTTTAGCATATTGCTTTGGGGCATACCCTTGAGTCTCCAGAAAAGCCCTAACTCTAGCCCTCCATGCCTTGTGGTAGCTAATATGAACATTGTAATCTCTCCTGACTGCTGAAATGAAGCCCTTAATCCTCCATTGTGGATCATCTCTATAGTGTTCTAGGTATTTCTCTGCTAACCACTTTGATGTAATCTTTCTGTTGTTGTGTTGCCATCCACAATCATGCTTTGGCACAAAGGATTTCATCTGAAAAGTTCCATCCTTATCCATCTTCTTACCCTTTGCCCTAAATCCACACAAGTTCTGGCTGCACCCTGTCTTGCACTTTTTTCTCCCTTTCTTCAAAGAACAGTCACACTTGTTTGTACAATAAATTGAAACTCTTGTAGCATCATTGTGCAGGAAATAAAAATCAAACCCATTCTCTATAGCAAACTGTCTCAATGCCTTTCTAAAGATAGTGTTTGAGCCAAATTTCATGCCAGGAGATAACTTAACTTTTCCATTGAAATCAACCAAGGGATTGAACTGAGGATACCTTGGTTTGCCAGTACTTTCATCACCTGTGTCTTGGCTTCCATAGCTGTCATCAACCCTTATGTTGAATGTATCATCCTCCAAATCAGCTTTGCTACCATCCTGTTTCAGTGCATCCTCCTGAGCTTTACTTGTCTCCAAATTCACTCTCACAGATTTGCTACAATCCTCTTTCACTGGATCATCATCCTCTGAGGACTCAGCAAATGGATCTGGCAACTTGTCTTCTCCTAGATCTGAAGAATCAGATCCACCAATTTCTTCACCAAATTCACTAGAGTCATCACTCTCACTTTTTTTCCTGGGCTTTTGTGGTTTTTTCTGGCCTTTGTTCTCCAAACTTGAACAAGGTAAAGAGGATCTGGCTTTTGCATTATCCAAGACTTTGGTCTGGCCCAACATCAATGCCCTTGGGCTCTGTTGTTTTCCTCTCACCACATAAACATCAATTTGTCTTTTCTCTCCAACATTGGCACACAGGTCCAATATGCCTCTGTCACACACTATTTCTTGCAGCCCTTCGTTCAGTGTGCATTGTTCCTTGCAAAACCAGAGCTCCTTCACTCCTATTATGCTTTTTTCTCCCAAATAACTAACTAACTCTATCCTTGATAGCTTATCTGGATCAATGTCAGTGACACCGTATTCATCCTTCTTCTTGTAGCAAAGCACATAATTTTCCAAGCAAAATTTCCCACTGAGTTGAAATATTATACTAATCATCTGTCAAAAACATATAAAAAACAGCAAATGACTATTCTTTTCACACTTCCTTGCTGTCATCAGTTTTGCATACATCCAAAAAACATCATATTAAAGTTGAGATAAATGGAATCCAAAGCACATGAGCATACATAATGCCAGTGTTGAAAGATTCCCTAATTGGCCCCACATCAATCCATCCGACCCATTTTTACACATACAATACACATCTCTTCCCACATTTGCAATTGAAAACAACAACAACCATCTGCACACCCAATTTATTGCTGCAAATACTTAATTTCATTAACTAAAAAAATCGGATGAAAGAGGGAGCTTCTGTCAGCCCAATGTACACCCAATTTAATCCGAAATCTCCCTTTTACAAACAAAATTAACTTAGTTCATAGAATGCTTACCTTCAGACCTCGGACCTACAACAATGGAAGCTCCAACAATGGCGATTTCTGTGATTTTTTCCTCCTCAGATTTCGACTTCCACTACTGCGAGAATTTAGGGTTTAGGGTTTAAATTGGGGAAAAGGAGAGGGATTGATCGATTATGGGTCAGATGCTTACCAATTTGGAGGATTTCGATCTCGCCATTGTTGTGAATCGAACTTCCATTCGTGTTATATGCTACAGTTCAAGTGAAAGAGATGGGGGCAAAAGAGTCATTTCCACGTATTTAACAGAAAAACAAACAGAAATGAGGAGGGGGTGGGACTTTGTTAACGGAGGGGAAATAAGGGGTGGGACAAAATAAATAGTGATATAAGGGGTGTTTAAACTCAATATGGCCCATATAAAGGGTGTTTTTATGCAAAAAGCTCTTATTATTAACAATTCAATCTTTTGTATTGGATAAGGGAATTTCTTGTTTATAAGAAAAAATTATATAATATTTTTAATTATATAAATAAAAATATTTTGAAAGTTTACTAAAACGCTACGTGGCAAAACTATTGTGTAACTGTCACGAGGCAAAACGATTATACAAACTTTGCCATTGCAAAAGCTTAGTTTTACATTAATATATAATTTTTTTTAATAAAGGCCAAAATCGAAGTCTCATCTAGGGACAGGTGACAACTCCTGAATAGTCCTGAGCATGTGGAAAACATGTTCGACTGTAAGAAGATAGGTCTCATAATTATGATATAATCATCAGATAGTAGACTGTCCTGATTGCATGGTAGGACTATTTTTAAGAAGTGAGTATTGATTTCTGATTTGAATAAGAAATTAGCAGCTTGATTTGCTTCCTTGAAGCAGTGAAAGATTTGAACATTGTCAAAGAAATTTAAAAGGGTTGGATCTAGGATTATTGTACGAATTTCCCAAGATATTTCCAAATATTCTTTATGAAATTAATAATTGTAAGATTATCACCTTCCAATATTAAATTTTTATATTATAATTTAAGTCAACTTTACCGCAAACAAGGCACCCATGGCTTCTGAAAAGAGCGGTGATTTTGAGAAGATCATTTTATTATATAAATCAATTACCTTACCATTTTTATCTCGTGCAATACAACCAATATATGAATTTTCAATAGAGTGAAAGAAGCCATCAAAATTTATCTTGATCCAATTATTAGGTGGATTAATTCATTTCTTATTTTTCATTTTAGTTCTAAGTTTTACATTTTTTTTTTATTTTGGGCCCTTTATGTTATTGTAGGATTTTTCCCAAAATTTAATCTGATCAAAAACAATATAAGCTGGTTCCTTTCTTTTGTCTATAGGTTTATGAAACACGATATAATTTCTATTTATCCATAAAGAATACCAAAGAAAGACTAATGCCTCAATTTTGTTTGGGCTATGTTTGATAAACCCTAATTTATAAATACTTTAAGAATCTAGTTACACAAGGAAAAAAATCTCAAGTATGCGGTACGCCCCTACATACAACGATCATAGTGCCAGTGGATATGCATTTGGATATTTGTTTTAATATCTCAAATAAACATTTAATTTAGGGCATTTTCAATGACTTGTTATAAATGAAGATAACAAATTTATAGCAAAAATCAAACACCGACAATAAGTTAATATGACAAATAATAAGAATATTCTTTTAGAGATGCTTTATTTCTCCATCGTGATAGCAAGTCAAGTGTGTGTGGTCCACTAAATAAATGATATTTCCTTAATAAATTGAAAATTGAAAGAGTGAGAAATTTGTATTACACTTGAAAATGACAAAATTATAGTAAGTGTTGTTGGTGTTACACTTGTTTGTTAAAACAACATTTGCTATGTCATTTCAACTTGCTATAATCCATGTTGGCTTGCTAAATTTAGCAAGTCATTGAAGATACAGAACGAGGTGGATAAAATTTTCATCTCGATGTTTACAAAGCAGACAATATTAGAAAGGAATCCAATCGAAATGACAATCCAAATTTGCAGAGGCTGAACTTGATAATTGATACAACAAATATATCAATTAACAAATGTTGTGTACAGTAACAGGTTACAAAGAAGCTACAGATAGTAATAGTTAACACTTAGCAGAGCTCTCTTCAAATTCTGATGTGTACAACAGTCGGGCAATATAACAGTAAAGGTTGGAGCTTATGTATGTGTAAAAAAACGTCAGAAAAGCTCACCATTAATCTGTTCTCGGCCGCATTGAGCCATCTCTGTCATCGTTGTAAACGGGCAACAAACCCCTTCTCGATCCGTATTTCTTCCTCCCGATAATCCGCCAGTATAATAGAAACACAGCAGCCAACACACAAATGGGTATCACCCACCTGTTCCAAACACCAAAAGAAACATAAGAAAGAAAAACATAACATTTTTCATGATCAGTATTATTTTTGTAGAAAATCATTTGAGTTCAGATGTGAAACCTGTCCAGATCCAAAACCGGGCTGTAGACAATCGTTTCCCAAGTATTAACAATAAAATGCCAAACAGGGTTGTAGTAAAGTGATTCAGACGACCAGAACATCCTAGTATATGTCTCCAAGAAGATGAACATCATCCATGCACCAATCTCAAGCAATAGAAATTTTATGACGAATCTTCCCACCACCACCATGATCAAGGAAAACGCCACAAGCCAGTTTAAAATCCGACTATTGTATTCCTTTATGAACATAGAGCGCGATTTTCCTAACAACTGTTGGAAAACAATAGTAGAGAAATTAATGAAGAAAAAGTTGAAAGAAGATTTTATATTGGGATCTTAGGATGTAACCTTTGACATTCGAAGCTGATAGTTGGCTTTAGACGGTCCTACACACTGCTGCTCAAAGCTTTGGTTGCATTGAAGCGACCCGTCAGTGAATTTCGCCATTGAAGGAAGTCTGAGGGATTGAAGTTGGTCAATCTTATCCTCACACTTTGTATAAAAAAATTCACAAAGCTTTGATGATCGGTATTCATTCGCCATGACAGCGTTCTTGTACAGCTACAAGAAGATGAGCATCAAAAGTAAATATAAATTTATTAAATAATAGATTAGAATATTTTGACAATGATTCAAAAAGGGTGACTCTATTTCAGTACCTTATCAACCTCGTTATCCAACTTCTCAACTGATTTCTTGGCATGATGACGACCAAAGTGCTCGTCATTAAACATCCTCAGAGTCACTTCTCTTACATCTCCATGTTTTCTGGTTAGTGATTCTTCAGACACGGGTAACCTTAAACCAGACATTTTTCCATTATACAGCTTCAAACACTTCTCAAGAATGTCCTTATTGAAAACTTCAACAAGAGATCCAGTTGAAGGAATTTCTCCTTTGTTCAAAGCTTCAGTTATCTGAAACAGTAAATGCTTAGTTTTATTGCGAGAAATAGTTTTCATATTTTTTATCACCATAGTGAAAAGGCGATATAGAAACGAACCTGCTTCAGATAATAAACAAATTCCGTGCCGTTCAGAGCTTTTCCGTGCACAATTTTTGGCCGAACAATAGAGGCAACAATCTCTTTTAGTTTGTCCCTCTTTTCTACATAGTCTGGGTCAAGGTCAGTATCATTCATGTCACATAGCTTTGTCCGTTGGAGATGAGGCTGTTAACATCCGAGTTGAGACAGAAAAAAAAATAAACTATAGAGCAAGGAATCTAGACTTGAGGCAATTGTAATGGGAAAGAGTCAAAAGACTATAGAACAAAGTATCCATACTTGTGGTATACTAAAAGCTGTGCTGTTGTCACCCATTATAGCCAAAGAATCTCTGATCTGGTTAACCTGATGTATGAATATATTATCAACAAACTTTAGATTTAATATAAGGGGATGATTAATATTCTGCAAACGTATTTGCAAGAAAACCACTACCTGGTCAATATATTTATCACCTGCAAAATAGATTACGACATCAGAATGTTACTGCCATTACACGGAAATCTAGATGACCATTTATAAAAGAAAAAGAAAACTGACATGCACAGAGAAGGAGAACAAACCATTTGCATTTGGAACCAGCTTGAGAGCTTCCTTTACCATTTCTTGAACTGACTTCCCTTCTGTATATCATCAAATATTTAGTTATGCTTACCACTCTTTCCATAGCCTATGGTGTAGAAGCAAAGTGAACAATCCCAAACCAATCAGAAGGAACTTACCAAGAAAATCTCGTTGTATTAGCCATAAAAGCTTAGCAGGCTCAAAAGCAACATCTTGTCCCTACAAAAACATAAAAAGTATTAGCCATAGGGATGAAAAACGGTTAATTTTCCGGTGAGCTTTAAAGAATATACTGGGGCTTCAAACATAGGCGCTCACCTTTATTCTGATTGGTGCACAGTTCCGTGTGGACGAGAAAACCCAATAAAAGTTAATATTAAATTGTAGATAATGCAAAAGGAAGATATGAGATGAAAAAGCTCCTGTTTCAAGTTGACAAACCGCGTAAGAAAACATTCTAACCTTCCATAGAACTCTTCAGCTAGCTCAACAGCAAATGAAAGTCTGGATATGTCAGCCTCACGGACCTTTACGTGAAAAAAATAATAAGTTACAGCAAAATCTAACTCATATACATAGAACCATTGACCACTTAGGACAAAGAGACAAACCGTCTCAGGCAAGTTGTAGATAAGCAGAGAGCTCATAACAGCTGCCAGAGCAAATATCCTGCAAAAGAAATTCTTAAAATGGCGCTTGTAGAGGGGTGAACACAGGGGGAAGGAATATAGTCTAAATAAACACATTTCCAGGAAATTTACCGATCATCATAAACACTTGATTTCCCGATACTTTCAAAGCCTTCGGTGTCAAGGTACAGAACTGACATCTTTTCACCATTAACCTTCATTTCTACAGGGGTACCCCAGATCCATATCCCTGCAATGATTTAAACAACACAGTCTCCGCAAACAGTCAAATTGGTGAAGGAAATAATAAGGATTAAGAAAATCAAGTTTCTACAAATACCAACCTTTAGTTTTTGTGTCACGCATGTGTCCAACACCAAAACCTGAATACATGCCTTCATTAGATACATTACTCATAGAAATTTAATATACAAAACAAAGGCCATTAACATGCAAACCTTCACCTTCGTTACAAGGTAAGGAAAGTAGTTGATTAAGTAGAAAGGATTTTCCGGATCTGTATGGACCAATCACCTGATGATACACAAATGAAACAGTTTCTTAACAAAAGAGAGGAAAAACTTATGTCAGGAAAAGACTAATATAGCTGTATGATCTGGCATTAGTACAAATAAACCTTCGGGCTATGAGAATTATGAGCATAAGGGGGAATTTATCTGGAGAGAGACAGTATTGAACATCAAAAATGCAAAATGGAAATTATTGTGCAACATTGTAGCACTGAGAAAAACCCACAGACTGAGAATTAAAGCTTTCTAAAATATTTGCAACAGGTAGCTGAAACTTCCATAAAACTTCACATATATAGCAGATTGCAGAAAGTAATGATGGAAGACAACTAAAAAAAATTGAAATTTGGTAATGATAATGATTCAATAAAGCAACGATTAGAGCTCCAAAAAAAAAGTGATTGCAAGAACTTATCCATGTTGAGTTCAAGTTCAATCACAGAAAAGAAAAGTACTTACTATTATGACACTATTTGCGATCGAAGAGAATATTTCGATTTCTGACTATTGTATAAGGTAAAATATTGTTATGACGGATGTGAGGAAGACGAAACAGATAACAGATATAAACGAGAAGATAACAAAGCACACACAGATTTATGTGGTTCACCAATGTTGTGTTGGCTACATCCACGGGCAAACAGAGATCATATTGTATTTCTGAAAAGGAAACAAATTACAAGACTCACGAGAAACGCTCTAGATCTAAGAACGCTCTCTCTTGTTACTTGTGACGGTTATCAAAAACCCTAATTTTCTTCTCTACTAGGTTATGAGATAATAGAGAGTATATATATTACTCTCCTAATACACAAAACTTAAACAGACTCAGTTGGGCCCAACAAGCACAACTTGGGATTCAAGACACAAATCTAACAAATCCCCACCTTGACTTGAATCCTCCAGACACAGATGTACCAGACGCACCATAAAAGTGCCTGATGTACCAGACACACTATAAAAGTGCCAGATAACAGACTTGGATTCTCCAGACTCAGATGTAACAGATGCACAATAATAGTGCCAGATGAGCAGACTTCTCTCTACTCCTTGTCAGATGCACAGGGCGGTGGCAGATAAGCAAACGTCTCCTTTGCTCCAGATTTTCCAGATGCACCAGTGCGGTGCTAGATGAGCAGACTTCTCTCTGCTCCAGATTTGCCCCACAGGGCAAGTTATCAGCTTGTGGTATTTAGCAAGTCCAAACAATATTCAGACTTGCTCTGAGGAACCGACTTGGTGAACATATGAGCAGGAATATCAGCACTACCTACCTTCTCCACCTCTATCCTCTTCCCACCCGTATGACTAAGCCTCATATTGCATAACTTAGTCATATCAACCACCCGTATGACTAAGCCTCATATTGCATAACTTAGTCATATCAACCTATGCAACATCACTAGAACTTGTTACCGTAGAACCTTGTAGAAAATACAAAGTACTCTGCCTGACACCTTTCAGAATCACATCAGAACCCTTGCAGACAAACAGAACTCCACCTTCACCTTTGAAACTGAACCCTCTACTATCTAGCAGACTTAGAGATATCAGATTCTTTGTCATAAGTGGAACATGTCTGACCTGATTCAATGTGCAAAATCTACCATCATGGGTCTGTATCTTGATCGAGCCTATCCCAACCGCCTTGCAGACATGATCGTTAGACATCGAAATGCTTTCACCATCTATTTGCTCATACGTTGAGAACCACTCTCTCCTTGGACAAATATGATAGGAAGCCCCTGAATCTAGAACCCACCCATCAGAGTGATGAGTATGTCCATCATCAAATAGGACAATATCATCTTCAGAGTTGGCGTCATACTCTGCTATGCCCACAGAATCTAAATTCTTTTCAGCCTGCTTCTTCTTAGGGCAATCAAATTTCCAATGCCCTTTCTCTTTGCAGTAGTTACAAACATCATCTGGCTTAGGACCCTTTGAAAACTTCTTACCATTTCCATGTCCTTTACTGCCACTAGCGACTAACCTAGAGGTTTGATTATGTGTTCCTGCACCGGTTGCCTTATGACGCAACTCCCTGCTATGAAGAGATGACCTGACTTCTTCCAGAGTGACAGTATCTTTCCCAACAATAAACGATTGCACAAAGTTCTCGTATGAATGTGGTAGAGACACCAACAAAATCAAAGCAGCATCCTCATCTTCAATTTTCACATCAATATTACGCAATTCAAGTAATAGTGTGTTTAACTGATCTAAGTGATCTCGGAGTTGCGTACATTCCTGCATTCGCAGTCCGAATAGGCGTTGTTTCAGAAGCAACTTGTTGGTTAGAGATTTTGTCATGTACAAACTCTCCAACTTCAACCACAATCCTGCAGCGGTCTCCTCATCCGAGACCTCAGTGATGACATCATCTGCAAGACACAACATAATCGTTGAATGTGTCTTCTCCTCTAGAGTAGCCATCTCAGCAGCGTCGTTCTTCTTGTCCTTCGACAACGGCGCCCACAAACTTTGTTATTTCAACAAAGCTCGCATCTTTATCTGCCAAAGACTGAAACTGTTTCTGCCTGTGAACTTGTCGATCTTCACGCTGAAAGAAGACATCTTTCCTCACCAGATTACAAACCCAACTAATCCGAAGCTCTGATACCAGTTTGTTATGACGGATGTGAGGAAGACGAAACAGATAACAGATATAAACGAGAAGATAACAAAGCACACACAGATTTACGTGGTTCACCAACGTTGTGTTGCCTACATCCACGGGCAAACAGAGATCAGATTGTATTTCTGAGGAGGAAACAGATTACAAGACTCACGAGAAACGCTATAGATCTAAGAACGCCCTCTCTTGCTACTTGTGACGGTTATCAAAAACCCTAATTTTCTTCTCTAATAGGTTATGAGATAATAGAGAGTATATATACTACTCTCCTAATACACAAAACCTAAACAGACCCAATTGAGCCCAATAAGCCCAACTTGGATTCAAGACACAAATCTAACAAATATAGTTATGAGTGGTCTTATATGATTCATGTCAATGAGTACTTTAACAATATCAAAATTTTACGACTTTAACTAACTTATAACGAGATATTGACGATGCAAAACGTTCATCAACAAATGTGTCCATCTGAAACAGGTAGATCAAAAGGGGACGGAGGGAGTATAAGTTAAATATGTGATACGGACAATATTGTTATCAACATAGGAGATGGTAGCTTACAGCAATAGCTGCAATTGGTGTTGTTATTCTTTCAATGGCCTCCAATCCCTGTTGCGAAATACGTAATTTTGTGTGACCATGATCAGGCTCAATAATCGGAAACCTGAAGAGAAAAAAGTGTCAAAGCAAAGAGAATAATTACTAAAATCCAAGCAAAAGTTGGAAAGATTAAACATAATAAAGATTACAAAGAGCAATTACCAAAAAAACGCACCAGTATTTTACAATGCCAAAGATCTAACAGAAAGTACAATGTAAATAACATTAGAATCACACATACGTTTGATGAAAATTGTCTATAGAGAGCGATGGAGGAGTAAAAAATCCAACGAACAGAATCCAACCCACCAAAACCCAGCTCAAAACCTTCATCTTTCGATCAAAATCTCTGAAATTTGTATCAGTTATTAGCTAAAAAAAATCCTCTTCGAGCGCAGATGAGAACATCCAAATAAACCATTCAAAGAACGGCGCCGAAAACCCAAGTGGGCGAACTTGCATGGATTAGGAAGTAGGGAAGCAATAGGGATTTCAGCCTACAATACGCTTGGAATCTGACACTTAATCACACAACCCAAATTTCATTTTTCCGGTTATATTACTCTAATTGAAAGTCCTAAAGACGGAAGTAGGAGACAGAAGCTTTCCTGGGTGGAATTAAGGAATCGTTTTGAACAGAAAAGAAGCTTTGTTTTATTTTGGCTTAAATATCGAAAACCACCCCTAAAAACGGTCTATTTGCTCAAAACTATCCCTTAAAAATTACTTTTGAAAAAATCACCCTTAAACGTACTTCGTTAGCCGAGAACTACCCCTCCGTTATAATTCTATTAGTTTGATTAAAATAATATTATTAATTATTTTAATTAATATTTTAAAATAAAAATCATTTTACAGATTTAGCCCTAACTTTTTATTTAGTTCAAAACTTACAAAAATTGGTAAAAATTAAAATTAAGTCAAAATTTGGGCTAAAATGGTAATCTTCTTCAACCCAATTCCACTCCCCAAACCCTAGAATTGGTAGTCTTCTTCAACCCAATTTTGGCTCGGAATGAGGAGAGAGAGTGGTCGGAGGTGGGGGAAGGGGAGCAGGAGGAGGAGCGGACGGTGGCGACGTAGGAGAGGACGGAGGCGATGGTGAAGAAGAGGAGAGGGGCGGAGGAGGAGGAGGAGGTCAGGAGAGAGGAAAAAGAGGAGGCATCGCTGAACAGGGAGGAGGTGGGGTCAAGGTGGTTCTGGAGGTTTGACAGCATAAGAAGGAACGACTCATCCATGGCTCTATTCCGCCTCTGCAACTAGGGTTTGTTAGATTCCGAGTCTTGAAATCTAGGTTTGGTTCTCTTGTTTTGTTCAAGGTTGGAGATGAGGTTTATATTTGTATGTCTTTTTGGTCGCTCCCTCTCGCTCTTCTCTGATATCAACTTTCGACGAATCGTCGGAATATGAGTGTCGGTGGGGGAAGTAGATGCAACGAAGAAGAAGAAAGAGGGTTTTTGGTAATTGCCATTCCTATCTCTTCCATTTTCTCCAACGTCGTCGTTTCATCGTCAAAATGACGTTTGGAATTCATGAAATTTTGACGATGTTTGCAGTGGCGGAGCCAAGATTTATTCAGAGGAGGGGCAAAATTTTTCTCTTATAATTAGTGTATTTTTTTGTTAATGTTCTAACCTAAACTTTTCTATAAGTAAAGATTGCTCATAAAAAACTTAAATTCTTCAGTTACTAAAATTTATAATCTTGAATTTTTTAAATTATTTTCTTTTAATTTTTATTTTTTTATTGGAAATCTATTCCATTAATTATCAATTTGATTCTCCAAATTTCAAACTCTCAGACTCAACATTACGTCTTCTCCTTCCTCAACACACTTCGCCTCCATGGATTCACTAATCAAGTAATCAAGGAGGTGCGGTAAGATGTTGGTCTCCGACTCCATACCTAACATCGGAGGTTTTTGGGGGTGAAGGGGGCGCGGCCGCACCCTCAAGGCCCCCCTAGATCCGTCACTGGATGTTTGGGATTCAAGAAATGTAAATCTATCTATACGGCATGGTTGAAATTTTTGGGTTTGGGGAGTGAAATTAGATTGAAGAAGATTATCAATTTAGCCCTAATTTTGACTTAATTACAATTTTTATTCATTTTTTTTATGTTTTGAAGTAAATGAAAAGTTATGGCTAAATCTTTAAAAAGATTTTTATTTAAAAAAATTAATAATATTATTTTAATCAAACAAATAGAATTATAACGGAGGGGTGGTTCTCGGCTAACGGAGTACGTTTAAGGGTGGTTCTCGGATAACAGAGTACGTTTAAGGGTGGTTTTCTCTAATATAATTTTTAAGGGGTGGTTTTGAGCAAATAGACTGTTTTAAGGGTGGTTTTCGGTATTTGAGCCTTTTATTTTTATAGGTACTTTTTATATACCGACCGAGCGAAATTTCCGAATACCGCCCGATCTGATGTGTTACGTACTAGAGTAAATCATGTGTAACGCATGACAATATCCCATGCGTAAGGCATTAGTGCTTGTGATGCGTAGCGCACCAGATCGACTTTATAAATACTAGGTTATAGGCCCGCGCGAAAGGGTGGCATGTCTAGAGTTTAGTAACTTGTCTAGAGTTTTGTAGCGCAAAAGGGTGACATGTAGAAAGAAGCACACAAACAACATGTTGCAACAATGGATGGATTATCCTAGTGAAAATGAAAACAAACTCACCAATCCTTGATGAACTACTACAGGGACGCACTGAAAAGGCAGAATCATACAAAAAAACATGCAAAAGTATAGCTTGATGTTTTCTATGAGCAGATGTGAGGGTTGCACTGAAGACACACCACAGAAGACCGATACCATGCATAAATACAAAATGTATGTTAAGATTAACCACATCTGCAGACCGCAACCTACGCTGGATTATAAATGGGAAAACAAGGTTGAGGACCATCAATTACTAATAACTAAAGATGTAGCATTATCTGTCACGTGTTTTTCCGCTACTGGTGCCACCTTACAATCGTATTAAAAAAATTATTAATAAATTATTACTTTGTTCCAACATCAATAATCCAATTTATTAACTTAATAATATGTTAAAAGAAAAAATCAGAAAAATCTCAACCGAAATCATTAATCACATATATTTAATAATTCAGTTAATAATCAACCAAAATAAATATTAATTTATAACTAAAATTATCCTTTGTTCTCAGCCATTCGCTGATTAATTTTAGAACTAAAACTAAGGTTTGAAGTCAAATTTAAAACTAAAATTAAGGATCATATTGGTAATACCTAACATTACAAGATGTACTATTATATTGTATCACTAAAAACTTTGAGTATAAATATATCTTAAAAGATCCTTAGAAACAATTCTATAACAATTTTAAATTTGTGTCAATGGTATTTCTTGGAAGATCGGCATAATTACTCAGACGGAATTCTCATTAAATTTTAACAATTAGTATATATTTATATAGAGATCTGATTGATTGAAATAGAAATTTGTAAGTTTTTTTGAAATAATTTTCTTAATTATATATTGACATCACTTCACCTTTGTAATAAAAGAAAAAATAAAGAATTATTACTTATCAATATATATTTTGAAACTTAAATTCATTTAATTTTTATAAAATTATTTATAGCCCCCTCCTAAGCTAGTTGTCAAAAGAAAACTAGCGCAAGGAACAACAAGACAAAAAACAAAAACCAGAAGACCTATAAAGTGGACATTGATATAGCTACACAAATAAGAAGTATGATACAAGGAAATAATGAAATAATATACCATTACACGTGTTCATACCTACCAAGGAGTGGTAAAAAAACAATCCCTCAACAGATTACACACTGAAACTACATGGTGTAAGGTTTGAGGACACGTTAGAAGATAATGGAACAAATGTAATGGTGCTAAGCTTGATCTTAAGCAACACTTACAAACAAGGGGCCTATTTGCAACAGAGACATCCCTTCGCATATACGGAATCAAAGGTCACACATGCACCCCAAAAGTAATAAGGTTGCATTTCCACCTCCCAAACAATACATATGCTTACCACACCCGAAACAAATCAATATATGCACTAAAATTCCAACATACAACACGGCTATCCATGTTCACAACAAGAAGGTACACATACAGTGAAACACCACAACATCATAGATGGAATGTAATTGCAAAGTCATAGGAAGCTGAAGAGAAGACTAACGTAATTGGAAGAATACTCGGCGCTAACAAGGCAAACGGGGAAGAATGATATCTACGCATGTTGCTGAATATATTAAGAGGCCCGACATCATTTGAGGATATCAAAACCGTGGAAGGAATCCATTTTGGCATATATGAGGAGACTTGCAAAGAGATGGGTCTACTAAAACACGACGAGGGAGCAGGATATACAAAAAATGAAGAACATGGTTGGACATCGGGGATCATATAGCTGATATGACAACCACCGTTACAGCAAGAGAACAGGATTGCCTTACACAACCAGAAGGAAAAGGCATTTAGAGGGACACCCTGACAGATTACCTAATGCCAACCTAAATGTGACATCTTCAGGTCAGAATAACTAATCTTTACCCATTTAACATTGGAAAAAACAACAACCACTGAACTTAATTGCATTCATCAAATACAAATACCAAAAACACAATATTACAAATGGTGCAATTGCAGAGGAAATAGGCCTCAAAGGGAAAAGAGGTGGCAAGGAGACAAAATACAACAAACACGGAGCAAAAGCAGGGACTCAAATAAACAAATCACAATTACAAGGCCACTTCAACAAACCTTTCCAATTTAACAACATCCTATCTTTCCTAGCTGAAATGTTTTCTTAATTTCAAGTAATACAAGTTGTTTGTTCACAATCAATACTACAAATTATCTTTAAATATAGTGTACGATCAATACTACAAACTACCAATCTATATATACATATACAAACTACCAATCTATATATACATATAGCCAATCTATATATACATATTTCGTACTACCTAATTCATAATTTGATATTTAAAAGTGGTAGTAGGCTTAATCCTATTTTTTTATATATAAAAGTTTTTTTTATATATAAAAGAGTGTAAGTATACATATGCTGACAAAAGTTAAGAAACTCATAAATACCAAATCCAAGAATCAATAAGAATAAAACTATCAAATCCTAGAAGTAGAGCTGCATATAATATATATATATATATAAATATAAGTTGTTAAGTAACGTAATATGGAAAGTAATAATCACATACAAAGCAGTCAATGTAGTAAAGAGTAAATATAGAATCCTCAATGCGACAAATGGTACTATGAAAATACGCCCAAAACCGTATCAGTTTTAACAACGAAATGAAGAAATCCCAGACCAAACTGTCGAGAGCATATGCATTACGTCTGGAAATACGACCACCACAAATCACCTAACAACAAGAAAGAAACAGTAAGAATGTGTAATCTGGGAAAAAAAACAGCCCCAAAATAGAGCAGTGTAGACAAACTCAATCCAACAAAAAGCAAAATGACTCAAAGAAACAATAAATTGAATAATACATGGAAACAACCCAAAACCAAAACCAACTCGGCAGAATACTTTGGAAAAATAATAAACACCCCAATCAGATCGAACACCAGGGAAATACCCAAATTAAGAACTAAATCAAAAACCTAGAGCCGCCCTATTAGAAACAAAATTAAAATACATAATAGATACAATCAAGATCAAACACAACAATGAAAGATACATCTGAAACAAAACAAACCACCGACGAGCTGAACAATCCAATCAAAACCAAAGGCACCGTATAAATACTCACTCCATGAAGCAAGCCAGTCTGCATCAACAGACAACCAACGACAAAAGAGAAACCGACAGCAACGGTAAAAAAAAGGAAACACAAAACGACTAGGCCTAACAAAAAAGACGCAGACGGGCGTGAAGCAAGGGCGAGGGAAACATGAGCTAAATGGGTTGAGAATGGAAGAATCTCCTACAACACTTCAATAACGGAGCCAAAATTTCAGAGCCGTACAAATAAAACCAGCAAAGCTGAAAATATGATAGAAAATAAACAAAGTAAAAAACAATTTGGGAAACAACGAAAAACACAAACGAACTCCGTTACCGGGAACTGAAACATGAACGAGAAAGGGAACAAAAACGACAATTAATAATTAATAAAAAATAGGAAACGGCAAAGCATATTACATAATTATTTTAATTAAAACAATAACAAAATATATTATATAGAATAAATAAAATGAGATTTTTATCAGCTAAATGTTATAATCATATAAAAACTATGTTTTTTGTTCAATTTTAATATATGAGCTAATTAAAAGCGCAATAGAAAGAGAATTAGAGATGAACTGAATAAGTAGGAAACGCGTAAAAAAAACTATTACAGTTTAGACTATTTCAGAGTTGAATAATTTTGTGTCTCTAATATTAGGAAACACGTTGACCATTGGAAACTCCTAGAAAACGTTTCCAAGAGGCTCCCAGTGAGTTTGCGAGTTCCCTAAATTTATGACACGAAAAAGCCTATTTCACGGAGTTTTAGGATATCATAGCATTTTCGGATATCATAGCAAACGAGTAACGAACAATTAACAAAAAACAAAAAAAATCACCAACCGAACTCCTAAAACCAAAAAAAAGCAAAAATCCTAGAAAAAAAAAAAATATAACCAAAAAATAAAACTACATCTACTTTATACGAAACATAAACACCCCAATCAGATCGAACACCAGGGAAATACCCAAATTAAGAACTAAATCAAAAACCTAGAGCCACCCTATTAGAAACAAAATTAAAATACATAATAGATACAATCAAGATCAAACACAACAATGAAAGATACATCTGAAACAGAACAAACCACCGACGAGCTGAACAATCCAATCAAAACCAAAGGCACCGTATAAATACTCACTCCACGAAGCAAGGCAGTCTGCATCAACAGACAACCAACGACAAAAGAGAAACCGACGGCAACGGTAAAAAAAAGGAAACACAAAACGACTAGGCCTAACAAAAAACACGTTGACCATAGCATTTTCGGATATCATAGGAAACACGTTGACCATTGGAAACTCCTAGAAAACGTTTCCAAGAGGCTCCCAGTGAGTTTGTGAGTTCCCTAAATTTCTGACACGAAAAAGCCTATTTCACGGAGTTTTAGGATATCATAGCATTATTGGATATCATAGCAAACGAGTAACGAACAATTAACAAAAAACAAAAAAAATCACCAACCGAACTCCTAAAACCAAAAAAAAGCAAAAATCCTAATAAAAAACAAATAAATATAACCAAAAAATAAAACTACATCTACTTTACACGAAACATAAACACCCCTACATTTAAACATAAACAATGACATTAACAAAAATAATGAGGAAAAAAGCACACGTAAAGGAACATAAACGGAAAATAAAACAAAAACAATATTTACACACAGATTATAAACGGGTGACTGAAATACACCGGGTTAATGAACCAAATTTCTTAAAGGCTAAGTGAAAGCGCTTTTGATTTCTAACAACTTGTTAGGGAAAAGAAAACATAAGCTAACTTATTTAAAGAATAAGATTGGATTTCAACATTATGGAAAAGATAAGCTAGCTTATCATCTAGTTAAACAAAGGCAAAATATGGAGTTGCCGAAGAGGCCCTAAGTCATCTTTCTTAAACGCTAATGTGTAGCACTTACTTTTTTCAGTGCAATGATAAATATGACCGACTCATTAATTAGGGGTTTTTACCGGAAACCACCCGTATGATGGGTCATATTGCCATTAAAATTTTTTAAAGGGGGTGATTTATGTAATTTAGAATAAAATAATAATATAATATGACATGTGACATGCATATTTAACGGAAGTTAGAGAGGAGGTGGTTGTTGAGTGACGAAGATGCTTATATGGGTGGGTTTCGGTAATAATGAAAAATACGGGTGGTTTTGGGCAATATGACCCCTCATAAGGGTGGTTTTCGGTAAAAAAAACATTAATTAACCCCCATTATAAAACTAACAAAAAACCACAACAACGTGACCGAAAGAAACACATACAACATCTCAGGACAATACAATCCAACAACATCTACTATATTACTTCACAAAATAAGGAGTGAACGACCACTTACATTAGAAAGAAAAGTAACCAACGGGACAAAAAAAAACATGTCACAAAACAAACTATATGCATACAACAAACACTACTAAAAACAAAATTACACACTAGACACGAATTTTTTTTATCGCACTATAAAGATTTACATATATAATTCACAAACAAGATCAAATTGCACGGTTGTAAAAAAACTAAAAAAAACAAACAAACAAAAAACGTACCAAAAACAACTAAGGTGAGAGAAAAAGGTAACAACAACATTAAGAACATAACCGTCACCAACACAAACACTAAACAGAAGAACAACCAAACAAATTATGGTCGTGCGTAGCACGACCTATAGGTCACTAGTTTTGGGGATTCTCTGTGGCCTCGGCTTACAGATTGTTGATGGGGAAAGATGTGTTCAATATCATGGATGAGCCTATTTATAAGAGGCTTTGGCATGTTGGGGTTCCCGAGCGTGCTCGAATTTTTGTGTTGTTAGCCTTGAAAGGTTGTGTCATGTCTAACGCTGAGCGTTTTTTAGGAGACATTTTGTTGCATCTGATAAGTGCCCGATATGCTGTATTCATCCCGAATCCTTCTTAAATTTGTTTCGGCCCTGTAGGGGTTCGAGAGGGTGTGGATGGGGTTGCTTGGACCTCACCAATTGAACGATTTCTGGTTGAGTGATTTTACGGGCTGGTTTTGTTGCAATATTATGAGCAAGAAGAAAGTGGCTGCGGAATGGAGTGAGGATGTTTGTTTATCTTCTTCTTATGGTGGATTTGGAAGTGGAGAAATAATTTTGTCTTCTAGAGAAAGGTCTTTCAAGGTAAGAAGAGTGATTTTGTGGCTCTTCTTGCTAAAGATTTTTTGGGAGCTTACGTCTGGGGAGTGTCTAAGGAGGTGGTGCAGCGCGTTGAGAGACAAATTTTTTGGTCAAGGCCTCCGGAGCGATGTATTAAGATCAACATTGATGGCGCTGTTTGTGAGGGAAGAGCGACGTGTGGTGGTATTCTGAGGGATCACTTCGGGAATTGGATTGTGAGTTTTGTCCAGAACTTCGGCGGCTGCTCGGTGTTCGTTGCGGAGTTGTGGGGAGTTTTTCGGGGTCTCAGATTGGCCTGAGATAGGGGATACAAGAGGGTTTGCCTTGAAACAAATTCGCGGTTGGCGATTCTGTTGCATAGCAAACCCATGGATCGTTGGCACCCCTTTTAGTCTTGTTACTTTGGTACGAGACTTCTTGAGTATGGACTGGTCTCTGCAGCTCTGACATGTATACAAAGAGGAGAACTTTGTTGTGGATGGCCTCGCCTCTCTGGCTTTTTATTTTGCTTTAGGTTTTGTTGTTTTGGATGATCCCCGTTGGAAGTTGTCCCTTTGCTTGCGAAAAAATTTCGGGTATTTGTACACCCTAGATGATCTCTTTGTAAGTTTGTTTTTTTATTATAGAGTTTCGAAAACAGGGACGGACCTACATAGAGACCAGTGGAGGCACAAGCCCTATATAGCAGGTGATGATCTCCGCCCACAAAGTTTGGTGATTGTGGAAGTGGAGAAACGCTAGAGTTCTCAGCACCAATTTGTATGTCTATGATGCGAGATAAAAATTTGTACACGATGGAGCCATGGAATATCTTTATTTGAACGAAAATAGGCAACCTTGTGTAGGTAGAGGATCTAATCGGTTGGTGTGTTGGACAAGGCCTCTGATTGAATGGTTCAAACTCAACTATGTATGGTCTTACCATGTCGAAAATGATCGGGTGTGCACTTGTGGATTAATCTGCACTTCCCAAGGAACTTCATGAAGGGCTTTATGTGGCCAAGACCGCCGGAAAATCGACCTTCAAAGCAAAGCTACTTGGTTTACTGCAAGGAATGAGAATGTCCGGACAACTCAAAATCACCAAATTGGACATCTGATTCCTTGAAAGTCACAACTATGATAAAATTATCTATCTGAGAGACCAAAAATACATCATGATTTTTTAGATCAAATTTGAGCTCTTCTAATTAATATTAGGTACATGGTGACGCTTCATTACATGATCGTTCCGGTAATCATACCGCTGATGAATCACGAAGTAAGAAGATGGTAGAGGTGGAAAATTTACTCTCTTTTTTTCTTCCAAATTTTCCCTTTAAGCTTAACTTGTGTTCTACAGAATGATAAAATTGTTAATGACAATATGTATTCCGATTATTTACAATAAACTATTTAAACGTCGCGCGTATACTTTAGCATTATAAGATACGATATTATATATTCAATTTTTAAAATGTTCTAATTTTATGTTTAGTTTAATATATGAATAAAGTATTATTGTTTGTATAATATCTTTGAATTGTATCAAAGATATTTGGACATAAGAGGTGATCTAATTTCTATTACCCTACAAAATTAACAATTATATTATTTTGTAATAGATCAATCAACATTAAAAAGAGAGAGTTGCATTTAAATGAAGAGAGGAGAAAGATGAATTAAGCGAGGAGAAATAATTTAAGTCTTCAATAAATGTGATCAATAAAGAGTATTCAACTTTTTTTGTACAAAAGCTAATTTTATATTAGATTTATATTTATATTAGATTAGATAGGTGGGTGTTTTATGGATAATAAATAGCTATTGAGAGGCTCACTAGAAAATTTTGTGAATTCAAAACCGAACCGAAAAATATATTTGATTCAGTTCTGTTTTGTTCGATTTCAGTACGGTATTAACTAAATAAACCGATTTAGAGTTTTTTTTTAAACAATGATAAAAAAAAACATTATAAATGGGTTTTATTATTATTTTTTTGGTGCAAAAGGAGGGTTATACTCGTTTTATTTCATAAAAAAAACTCCTAAACATATTCGCTAAGAAATTTGTCAGCTTCAAGAAACATTACAAGTTCATCAAGCGGAATCATAAAATAAGTAAACTCTACCGCTCAAGAATAGCTAAATTTAGCCATCCATTCTGCAACCCTATTTCCAAGTCTAGGGACATATTTGATGATTACTTCTCAACTTTAATCAGTAATGAGGTTTTTTATTTTGAGGATACAATCCCGGTGGAGAGTTGGCGGTCATTCTGCAACTGTAACATGCTCCAAGGCTTCGCAAGAATCAATCTCAATTTCAAGTTTTTTGACCTGAAGTGCTTTGGCTAATTTCAGCCTGATGCAGGGATAAACCGCTGTTGTCCGATCTAGACACCAAACCTCAAACATAAACTCGAACAGAGAAGAAAGGCGGAATTTGAATGAGATGAAAGAATGATAAGTCGAATGATAGGCCAATTGGAATCAAATCAAACAACGATAAAACCCTTGAACTTAAGAACAAGAACCTTACCGAATGATGAAGAAACCCCAACGGATGATTACAACCAAACACAATGACTATGGTGGGTCAAGACACCTGGAGGATGCTCTATGGAGTCCCGATAGCACCAACCTTATGCAGGAGATTGACACACACAAGTACAACTAAGGCGAGTTCAACAACAATGCACACGGGGCACTTTTCTCACAAAAGCTCTCTTTTGGGAGGAAAAACGATTAACGTTGTATTCAATATCAAAGTCTGGGTCGGGGGGTCTAAACCATAACTAGGGCAAACCTTATATAAGGTTCATAAGGATGCCAATTAAAAGAAATAAAGCAATAAAAGTATTTCCTAAAAATAGCTAAAAACCAATTAAAAGAAATAATCCTGGAAACAATTAAAACAAGATAATCTCGGAAGTCTTCAGCAGGGAATCCGCGGGCGCAGAAAAGTAGCCGCGGTCGCGGATTTAGTTCTGCGAATCAATGGAATCAGCCCGCGATCCGCGGTCGCGGATTGTAATCCGCGGTAGCGGATTTGTAGACATGTCGCCGACAACTCTTTTTGAAACGGCTCGTTCTCTCTCGTCTGAGATCGGAATTGAGCGATTCCAAAGCCTAGAGTTTCGTCTTGAAGTCTAGTTTATTTCATCTTCAGTACTTGACTTCTCATCTTGACTCGAACCGGATCTCTACGAGCTTGAATGGCTACAATACGAGCTTGAGCTACTATCAATGACTTCAATGATGGCGCATAGCGATCTTTAGCCCTAGCTCGAGTGGTTAGCACATCTTTAGATTTAGGACGGGACATCCTTGATGATAGCTCAGATGCTCCCGCATCATTCTCCCCTTCTTAAAAAGGATTCGACCTCGAATCATATTTGACATGAATGATTGAACGATCTTCATAGGCGTCATCCTCTTTGATGAACAACTTCCTCTTGAATGTCTTGAGTGCATAGCTCCACCTTGAGGAACCGATGGATTGCTGCTGGAGTGCATTGCTTCCCTTCATCCCTTTAGCTCCTTTGTCCTTGTCCTTCCTTTTGTCATACTTATCAGTGACCTGCAAAAGAATCATAGGTGGAAGAACAACATCTTTTCTAGGAAATGTAAACGAATAACAACTAGCAAAACCATCATGAGCAACTCTCTTATCATACTGCCATGGATATTCCAATAAAAGTTGACAAGCTTGCATAGGCACAACATCACATGAAATAGTATCATCACAATGTCCTAATGTCATGGCTTCCTTAACATGCTTGTTCAAAATCACATCAACACAATCAATCATCCAATGCAGTTTTAAAGGACTAGGGTAGCATAATGAAGTAATTTGCAATTTAGTATTCAATTCCATGCTAGCAATATTACCACAACTACCTTCATCAATAATCATGTTGCAATCCTCAACTTTATCTAGACAATGAGTTTCTCCTAGAATTTCAACACAATGAGCAGTTTGTACATGCAAATCCTTCCTATCAATCAATGAATCAACATGCTCATAATCAATTTCAACCTCATTATCTAAATCAGTTTTAGGATCATCAATACAAACAACATCATCAATACTATCACCTATTTCATATTCAATCTCAATTTGTTCTAGGTGATTAAGCATATCAGGACAATCATTAATCATATGGCATTTCCCTCTACATTTGAAACACTCAATATCTCTAGCTCTAGTAGAAGGGTTAGAAGTACTTCCCTTGGGTCCAAGTTTGGCTCGTGGTGCATCCGGAGGGGTGTCATTTCTTGGTCTATCCCTATCTCCTTGTAGCTCATTGGAAGAGGCATCTCGTCCATAATAAGAATCCTTACGTCCTTGCTGATTTTTCCAAGTGTTGGAAGAATCATGTGCATTCCTATTCCCTTGATTCCTATACTTAGTCTTCCTTTCCACTTTGATGGGTAAGTGCAGCAACTCATCCATAAAACTATATAGAAACATTTCAATTTCATTAGCCAAAAATGAATTGAGAATACGAAGATACCTTGCCATTGTCGCTTCTTCATCCTCAATCACATTGGCCCTGACCATGGCTATTTGCATAGCATTAAAGGTCTCTTCTACTCCCATTGATCCCTATTTCAAATTCTCAAGTCGTTGTAGAAGCTCTCTAGTGTAGTGTGGGGGAATAAATCGAGCTCTCATCTTCCTCTTCATTAAGTCCCAAGTAGCAATGGGATAATCTCCATTTCCAACTCGAGTTTTCACTAATTTGTCCCACCAAACTAGAGCATAGCCATAAAACTCCAAAGATGCAAGTCACACCTTCTTATGCTCGGGAAAGTTGTGACAATTCCAGATTTGCTCAATCTTCGTCTCCTACTCCATGTAGACAACTGGATCACACTTGCCCTCAAAACTTGGGATCTTCACCTTGATCTTCCCAACTCCATTTTGCTCAGGCTCTCTTCTCCTTCCTTGGTACCCTCCTTGTTGGCAATAGGATCGCCATCCTTCATTCTCATCATACTCCTTTTCAAAATATGCATCATCATCTAAAGCCTGAAATCTATCAAAACGGTTAGTAGCATTGTATCTATTAGAATGACGTAAAGGAGCATTAGGAGTGTGATATCGCTCCCTTGGAGCTGGAATTTCAGCACCCCCAGGGGTACCATGGTAGCGTTTATGATGAAGCTCCTGTCTGATGGTTGTAGTAAGTCCACTAACAAATCTTTCACTAAATTTGTCCAAGGAGTTCACCAACTCCAGGGTGACAGGGCTAGTTGTCGGGTCCCTTGGGGGTCTCCTTTTGGGATAAACTAACTTGTCCATTATCAAAGAAAAGACTAACACAGAACAATGTTAAGTGAGTGTAAATGAAAACAACTCGCAAGTGTTTACTCTCGTATGTTTTCCTCTACACTCTCTCTCAATTGTTGTTGTAACAAGCTTTTATTGATGAATTGCCTTGTATGGATCAATAACCCAATAGATTGAAACTAACAAGCTCCTAGCACTTAATATGAGTGATGGTAGAGATGGAGATGGCTAGTGTAGGGGCGGGGTTTCAACTTCAAGGCTCTGACTCAAAACAAAAATGACTCAATGAAAGAAAGAAACAAAGACTCAAAAACGTTTGCAAGAATGTAAATGCAAACAACTAATATGGCTCAAGTTTGAATTCAAGAGGGTCAAAAAGGAAGCGTACCTTAACTTGTCCCGACTGGTGTCGATGAAGGATCGAAGACTGAGTCAAGAAGGCTAGGTAGTAAAAGGGATGGCTCGTAGCTGTAGTAACAAGGAAAACTGAGGCAGTAGAAGATCCGCGGTCGCGGTTCTGGGTGTCGCGGTCGCGGATTTAGGTTCTGGGGCAACAGTGCGATTTCCGCGATCGCGGGTGGAATTCCGCGGTCGCGGGTGAGATTCCGCGGTCGCGGTTCGCGTCTTGCGGCCTAAAACCCCTTCGTCTTCGTTCGGGCTCGTGGCAATCCCGATTCCTCCGATTTCTTGAATTCCGACTCAAACAATATCAAACTAGACTTTGACTCAACAAAACGTAAAATAAAATGCTGACTTTGAGACTTTTTGATTTTTTTTTTTTTTTTTTTTGTCTCAGCAAAAACGAAAATTATAGACTCGATATGAGATGTTAATCTCAACAAAAATTAAAAATAAATAAAATAACAACTAACTTGATTTCCTTGTTGAAGAGATAAGATTTTCCTTCTAGAAGATAAGATTTCCTTCCTTGAAGATCTTGTTTGGGCTCCAAGGCAAGAAATTCCAGCAATTCCTTAGGGTTTCTGATGGCTGTGTTTTTTGTAGGGATGGATGAATTTGTGATGGGTGAAGGGATGAATGGATTTTGGGACAAAGGTGCTCCAAACTCCAATCTTTCGATCTCCACCAACACGAATCGATTCAAGCTTCTTGTACACAACCTGAAACAGACTCAACAAGAAAGATCAGAGTACTAGAAGACTCAAAATCAAAATTCTGAAAGAAACTGACAAACAGGCAAACAAAACTGACTCCTTTTTTTGTGATTTTCTGGATATGGGTCTCTTGATGTTCTCGTGAAGACAGATGGTGTCAACCTGGCTCTGATACCAATTTGATGCGGGGATAAGCCGCTGTTGTCCGATCTAGACACCAAACCTCGAACAGAAACTCGAACAGAGAAGAAAGGCGGAATGAGAATGAGATGAAAGAAGGATAAGTCGAATGATAGGCCAATTGGAACCAAATCAAACAACGATAAAACCCCTGAACTTAAGAACAAGAACCTTACCGAATGATGAAGAAACCCCAACGGATGATTACAACCAAACACAATGACTTTGGTGGGTCAAGGCACCTGGAGGATGCTCTATGGAGTCCCGATAGCACCAACCTTATGGAGGAGATTGACACACACAAGTACAACTAGGGCGAGTTCAACAACAATGCACACGGGGCACTCTTCTCACAAAAGCTCTCTTTTGGGAGGAAAAACGATAAACGTTGTATTCAATATCAAAGTCTGGGTCGGGGGGTCTAAACAATAACTAGGGCAAACCTTATATAGGGTTCATAAGGATGTCAATTAAAAGAAATAAGTAAATAAAAGTATTTCCTAAAAATAGCTAAAAACCAATTAAAAGAAATAATCCCGGAAACAATCAAAACAAGATAATCTCGGAAGTCTTCAGCAGGGAATCCGCGGGCGCGGAAAAGGAGCCGCGGTCGCGGATTTAGTTCTGCGAATCAATGGAATCAGCCTGCGATCCGCGGTCGCTGATTGTAATCCGCGGTCGTGGATTTGTAGACATGTCGCCGACAACTCTTTTTGAAACGGCTCGTTCTCTCTCGTCCGAGATCGGAATTGAGCGATTCCAAATCCTAGAGTTTCGTCTTGAAGTCTAGTTTATTTCATCTTCAGTACTTGACTTCTCATCTTTACTCGAACCGGATATCTACGAGCTTGAATGACTACAATACGAGCTCGGGATACTATCAATGACTTCAATGTGGCGCATAGCGATCTTTAGCCCTAGCTCGAGTGGTTAGCACATCTTTAGATTTAGGACGCGGCGTCCTTGATGATAGCTCAGATGCTCCCGCATCACAGCCCATGGAGGAGCCCAAATATTTCATCTTTGAATGGTGAGTCACCAGCATCCTTTGCAACGAACTCATGTATGAAGTTTCCAAGCTCATCCCGAATAACACCCCTGCATAACCATCTTCTCTCCAACACAAAAAGATCCATCTCAATTTAATTTAAGCCAACCTGTTTTCGGTCTTACCCAAGTCGGGGAGACTCCTGTTGTTATTACCATTCTGATTTTTATCATGTCTGGCTTGTAGCTCCACAATACTCAGCAGCCCTGTCTCTGATAAAGCCAACTCCAGGTTGGTTGATAACCATCACTATTTTATTATTTTTTTTTAAAAATTAATAATAAATGTTTCGATTCATTAGAAACTCTGTTTTAGAAACCGAACTCTCAAAAAATAAAAACCGAAAATCAAACAGAAATTTAATTTCGAACTTTAATTTGGATTTGATTTTGGTTCCATCGATTCGGTCAAAAATGGAATTAAAACCGGACCTAGACCCTACTGGTAGAGTTGTTGTCGGTTCAAGAGGGTCGGTTCAGCTGGGCCGGGCCCGGTTCCGGCCCGGTTCTGGGTTTGACCGGGTTTGGCCGGTTTTGACCCGGTTTTTGGACCGGTTCCGGTTCGACCTTGAACCGGAAATATTTTTTTCATTAATAATAAACAGAAAAACGATAATTATATTAATAATAAATGATTCCAATTAAACAATTCCAAGATGGTACTTAATAACGATTAACGATTACTCTTGAAATTTAAACACACTACTTCATGCTTGTATTTGGCTATTTATAAATTGCTTTTGATAAAATGAAGCATAAAAATATGGGAATCATTCATACTTGAGACTCTAAGAGATGAGGAGAAAAAAGAAGAAGATGTAATTGATTATTGATGTGTGAAAAAATAATGAAGAGTGTGGATTTATATAAGAAGTAAAAATAAATTTCGAATTTTGAACTTTGGAGCCCAAATGTACTTTGCTTCAGATTTTGGTTTTTAAAAATTCAGAGTTTGGAGCCCAAAAATTCAGTTTTTTTTTAATTCTCAAAAAGTTAAAAATGAATCTAATTTTTTCTAAATTATTTTTCAAGAAGTAGATATTTAAAAATACTTCCTTTTTTAATTCTCAAAAACTTAAAAATAATTCAAATTTTATTTAAAAAATAAATTTTGAGAAATGAATATTTAAAAAATGAAGTCTTATTTTTTAAATACTTCTTATATACTTATAAAAATGAAGTTTTTTTTAAATTCGATTTTTTTTTTTTTTTGAGAAGTAGATATCAATAAACAAATCATTTAACAAATAAAAAAAATGCAAAATGAAAGGGCTTGAACTTAATAATAATAATAAATTATTATTAAATTGCCTACGTATCCTCTCGGGTTAGAGGAATCAAAGCTCACGTAGTTCTCTTACCTTTGTTTGAACCCGCTTATGATTACCTACGAAAACGACTCTCCTCCACCGGGGGAATCGGTGTTGATGGTTGAATCGGTGTTGATCGTTGTAGACTTGTAGCATCTCCAATTCATGGGTCTTCCTCCGATGTCGCCCCTTCTTCATTTGTTTGAGTGCTCTTTTCAGCTGTCTTCCAATCGCAAGCGCAAACTTGTGCCTCTAATGACTCAGGTGCCAATGAGGATCTCTTCTTGTTTAAAGTGTGGCCACCTTGACTAAAGGCTTGTTCGACCGCTACGGTTGAAGCCAGAATGGAAAGAACTTGAACCGCAACCTTGTCAAGTGTTGGAAACATTGTGACACGATCCTTCCACCAATGCAAGACATCTAAATTTTCAATATCGGGAAACTCAAAACATTTGTTAAAATAATTATCGATCACCGAATGTGAGATCAATGTTCTTGGTCTTTTACTAAAAAAATTTAGATGCAAAATTTCCACGAGAAGAAACTATAGGAGCAATGGGGTGGTAATTCACTAGATGTTGAAATAAAATGAGTATATAAACTCTCAATATTTTTCCTAGTGTAAGAGATCATGCTAGCAATATGCGTTTCAACACCAATCAAAGAATAATAATATTCTAACATTTCATGCAACTTATCCATTTTAAATCTAGGATAAAAAACACAAGCAACAAGAAACAAATATGGAATTACCATATAATAGTTTAACCATTTTGTTTTCATTACGGTGACTGCATCTACAAGCTCGGGAATCTCAAGTCCATCATTTAAAGCATTTATAATATTACAAGCCTCAATAACAAATATATTAGAACTCGGTTTTTATACATGACTAAAACTTAGAGTGACGTCATTAGAAGTTTTTAAAAATAAAGCAATTTTAGCACAACAATTCCAATCATTATCAGTAAAAGATAAATGTGAAATATATTGAAGGGCAAAAGAAGATAAAACCGGTTGATATTTTATGGTTTTACAAAGTAACTTGTAAGTTGAGTTCCATCGAGTGCCAATATCATGAGAAAAACATTTTGAAAAAACTCCATGATCTTCACAAAATTTCATCCTATCTTTTGTAGCATGATTCCAAATAAACTTAACAAAATCTTTAATTGGATCAAAATGAACATTCAAAGGACGCATACTATCTTGAACACATAAGTTTAAAACATGACAAACACATCTAACATGAAATTAAAATACTTACTGCCAAATAAAGGTGTACAAGTAGTTATTAATTCTCGTATGGATGCGGTATTAGCCGATGCATTGACAAACCCAATAGAAAATACTCTATGAACAAGTCTATATTCTTCTAAAATAGTACGATTAATTCTAGCAATATTATGTGCGGAATGAGATTCATTAAACTTTCTAAATGCTAAAACACGTTTATGCATGGAAAAGTTATGATCAATAAAATGACATGTAATACCCATATAAGAATTAGTACGAGTATTATCACTCCAAATATCACTACATATAGAAACATGCATACCATATTTAATTTAACAAAAATATTGAACTAAGTCGGCTTTACGTTTTCTATATGATCTAATAACATATTTCTTGATTGTTTGTCGACTTGTTCTCTTATAAGAAGGTTGTGCATGATTAATTGATCATATAGTCATTAAATCCCATGTTCTCACAAAATTGAAATGTCAAATGATCAACACAAATCGCTTCGGCTAATGCTAGACTACTAGAAGCATGATCATAACGAAATAAAGAATTTTGATGAGATGCAAACCCGGGAGAAATTTGTGTTTGCCCTTTCAACATTCCCATCTTGTCGGGTGAATTTTTTCGACGTGCCACCTCATTGTGCCATATCCTCCTCCTTTAGACCATTGATATTTCTTATCACAATACCTACAAGAAACAATAATTCTATTAGTTTCGGGATCTTCGGGTCCTTTTGTAAAATGAACTCTAAACATATCGGCCTTAGGAGGATTAACATTCACTTGTCCACCCTCAAGAGCATCAACTTGACCTTGTCGTTGGGTTATAGGAGTTTGAGTGAATATTTTCTCTTCTTGGCTATTAAAAAGAAAATCAACATCAATATAATCCATTTTATAAAACAAATGAAATTACTAAGACAAGAATAAATCAAGAACAATACAAATTAAATACTAAGCAATATAAAAAATAAATACTTAGCAAATTAAAAACAAATAGTACCGTACTACTGATATTGTGAACAAGAACAATACAAATGTGATTACTAGAACAAATTAAGAACAGTTTTATGAGACCAAAATTTAGGGTTTTTGCAATTTAGGTAGATAGAAATTAGGTTGATGTTAATTAAGTTTTCATATTTGTTTCAATTTAATTTTTTTGTTTGCCTCAAACTGCTACTTGTCACATCTTTACTTTTTTTGATGGAACAATACTCATGCAGCAGCAAAAGCAAATGTCAAGGCAAAAAGCAATTCAACGACTACAGTGGGCTACTGTTTGGGACTTTGGGGGTAACCGGTTAAACCTTCCAGTTTCAATAAGTTTTGGCAGTGAACCGGCCGGTTAATAATTATTAACATAAATTAATTACATTTTATTTTTTAATAATTTTAAAAATATTTTTTTAATAATTTTAAAAATATTTTTTTAAAATATTTTTTTGATTGAACCGGCGGTTAACAAGACTGGACCGAACCGCCGGTTAACCATCTTTAAATCCGCCGGTCCACGGTTTAATAATATTATGAACCGGGACCCAGTATTCTAAAAGACGCTAGGCGGGAGTTAGGCTGCGAGTGGGGGACTAGCGCCTAGACGGCTAGGCGGGGGACTAGTCGGGGATAAATCGGATTAAAATTAATTCTCGGTATGTGATATCAAATGACCAGTTTGTCATCATAATCATTAATTTCTATTAAATTATGTTAGAATATGGTTTCATATCCTATTATAAGTATTGTTATGCTAAAATAAACTCAAAAATTGCTACAATTCCTTATATATTGCTATATTCGCGAAAATGACAACAATTGTTTTTTCCTAGGCGGTACTAAACTGTGAGAGAGAGCCTAGAGATTAATCGGGGATTAATCGGCATAGTGGGGGATTTTTAGAACACTGCCGGCACCTAAAAAAAAATAATTCAGTCCTCAGTCCTTAGCGTAGCGCGGTAAAGAATTTAGGGTTTTGCAAACATAAGTTGCATCGCCTCCCCGGTGACATTCCTCCTTATCACTTCTCCTCTCTCACGCTCTGGTAATGTCTCTCTCTTAACTTGTTATATGAATTTCTGCATATTGTTTTCCTGTTCCGTTTCGAGCTTCATTATTGCCTCTCTCTATTTGCTGTGACTTTCAGTCTTTTTCAAGTTCAATCCTTTAGTTTTGATTCTGAAAGCTTCAGAATCAATTTCAAGTTCAATCCTTTAGTTACTGAAATCTTACGTTTATATTATAGCGAATATGGGAATGAATTTGTTCGACGGTTCGGACGACGATGTCGATGAAATCTCTAAGATCGAAGTTAATAAAGAATTCGCCAAGCGTTATGAGCATAATAAGAAGAGGGAGGATTTGCATAGGTTGGAGGAGATGAAGAAGAAAGGCCTTGTTGCGGATTCTGGATCTGATTCGGAGTCTGATTCATGGGATGAAGATGCCGTCAATTCCACGAAAGATGATATTCAGCTGTTTGATGCTCTGCTGAAGATAAGAAGCAAGGATCCTGCTCTGAAGGAAAAAGATGTCAAACTTTTCGATTCTTCTTCAGAGACGGACGACGAGAGTGAGGGAGAAGGGAATAAAAGAGAGAAGAAGGAGAAAAAGAAGTATCTGAAAGATGTCAATGCTGAACATTTGATAGAGATGGGGCCTGAATTTGGAGGCAGAGAAGAGGATGATGAGGTGGATAGAAAAAAGGTGAAGACCTACTGGGAGGAGCAAGAGGAGAAAAGGAAAGAATTTTTGGATGCAGTGGAGGAAGCAGAGAGGGAAGTTGAGGAAGAAGGTGATCTGCTGAGATTTAAATCAAAAGAAGTTGAGGATGATGAGGATGATGGAGAGGATGGAGAGGAGATAAACTTGAGAGTGGAGAAATACTTCGGAAATGATGAGAAACTGGATGAAGACGCTTTGTTTCTTAAGGATTTTTTCAAGAATAAGATGTGGGTTGATAAGGATAAGGGCAAAATACCACAAGTTGATGAGGATATTGAGCTTTCGGATGATGAGGAGGCGATTGAGCGTCAAGAAGATTATGAGAGAGAGTTCAACTTCAGATTTGAAGAAAGTATTGGTGACAGAGTGCAGTCACACTCACGAGTTGTCGGAGATTCAGTGAGGAAGACGGAGAATCCTAGGAAGGAACAAAGAAAGAGGAAGAAGGAGAGGATGGAGCAAGCTGAACTCGAAAGACAAGAAGAGGTCAAGAGGTTGAAGAATTTGAAGAAGAAGGAGATCATGGAGAAGATCAATAGGATTAAGCTAGTTGCTGGTTTGGATGATTGTGTGGATATTCCATTGACCGAGGCTGATTTGGAGGAGGACTTTGATCCTGAGAAATATGATAACAAAATGAAGCATGCTTTTGGGGAAGATTATTATGATGCAGAAGACGTGAATTCAGATTTCGGGAGTGATGATTTGGAGAAACCAGATTTTGAGAAAGAAGACAAATTACTCGGACTTCCTGAGGATTGGGATGTTTGTAAGCCTGGAGAAGGGTTTAAAACTGAAAGACAAAAGTATCTGCAGACTCTTGAAAATCATGAAGGTGAAGAAGCAGAAGATAATGCAGTAGAGGAAGACGAAGAAGGACCAAGTGAGAGTAAAAGAAAGAGGAAGAGAAAAATGTCTTTAAAAGATAAAATTTCTCTAGATGAAGATTTGGAAGAGCTTTACAAGCTAGATTATGAAGACACGATTGGAGATCTGAAGACTCGTTTTAAGTACAAGAAAGTGGCTTCTAAGAGATATGGATTGAGCCCTGACGATCTTCTGGCTTACGATGAGAAGGAGTTGAATGAAGTTGTTTCGATAAAGAGGCTTGCTCCTTATAGTGAAAAAGAGTGGAAGGTGCCCCATGCCAAGTTAATGGCTCTAAAGAAGAAGAAAGAACAGGAAATCCATGAGAGGAGATATGCTAAGGATGACGGTGATAATAAACATAAAAAGAGGAGAACTGAAGAATCTGGACAAGAACAGGAGCAACGTACTGATGACTCTGCAGAATTGTCGAGGAAAGAAAAGAGAAAGCGCCGTAAACAAGAGATTAAGATATCAGAACCTAGATTGAAGGCATATGAGAAAATTCCTTCCAAATCTAAGGGCAAGTCAAAGCAATAAAAAGGTATTGATTCTGTATTGTGATTTTATTCAGCTTGCTCAATGTTTAGTAGTACTAGTATGCTGATGTTTATATTTATATGTGCAGGATGTGCCTCAATGAATGAGTTCAAGAGAGCAGCTAGAGCATGACACACTAGTCTGTTGGTTATGTGAAATTTGAGTCACCATTCATTGATCAATTTTGAGTAGTCTGTAGCAAGTGCAGATTTCTGAAAGCTATCAGTGTTTTTCACAGGAATGATGCAACTTTTATCAATACTTGTGCTGTGTTTTATTGCAATGAATTCTACTCCTTTATAATATGGTTTTAGCTTTTTATTTTTGTATGTCTTAGTACCAATGAAGATTTCATTACATGACTTGATACTATATACTCCCTTCGTCCCATAATGTTCTTCTCATTTCTTCTTCGATACATTTGTCGAGACATGTTTTGTATCCATAATATCTCTCGTTGTATGTTATTATAAATAATTAAAATTTGATATTATTAAAGTACGCATTAATACGAATTAAACAAGATCTCACATGACTATATATTTTCTTATATATCAAGATAAAATGAGAAGATTCTCTTCAACCGTAAATAGTGTGCACTATTCAAAATGAGAGCAATATGGGACGGAGATGGGAAGAACAATATGGGACGGAGAGAGTGCATTTTGTCTCGCATGGTTTGAGGACTCCTTACTTGTGTAAAATGATTATGTGAGGATATAGCCGATATGCAACTAATTCTTGACCTTATTGGGCCCAAAAATAGTATATTGGGCTCTGTAATAGCCCAAATAATTATTTTAATCATAAAAAGAGAGAACAAGGGGGAAATCTATCATGACCACAAAGTTTCAACACAAAAATAGAGGAGGATAGAGAAAGATCGCGAGGATACACGCAAGAATCCTTCACATTGTAAATAGGTTCCCACTCTATTTGATCTCTCTCGGAGGATAGGGTATGGCTCTGAAATCGCCGATTACCGGGTTAACTTTGGCTTCACCGCCGCCTAATGCTACTTCTCAGAGACTTCCAGTTGTCCGGCTTTCTCTCACCTCTTCCTTTCGCGGCAAAACTGGTGCGTTTCCGCCCCTTCATTTCACTAGTCATCATCAACATTTGTATACCACTTTGCGCTGATTTTTTTGTGTTATCTTCGGACTGCTGAGTGGCTCAAGTTTGAAATTACGTTTTTCTACTTTTCAGATATGAATTGCTGTGTCTTCGGTTGTGTAGTAGCTAGATGAATTACTAAGTGAATCCATTTCAAAAGTTAAATAGCTTTGAAGTTAAACTGAATTTACACAAATCCTGACATAGACTCCTAGTTGAATAGCAAACCAAAGCCTTATCTTTATTTGAATTTGTGCTGGATTAAGCTAGTTTGATTACCTTAAAATTGGAACTTACTGTAGTTGTACTTGTTCTATGTTTGATTCTTTGCACTCTGAAAGAAGTTTGTAAATAGTGTCCTTTCCTGCTATTGGTCTTTAACGGACTTATTTAATTAACTGCACTCTAGAAGTAACCTGTTTGGTATAGCAGGATTCTGACCCTGAGGGAGTTGAGAAGTTTCTGTATGATATTTGAGAAATAATATCCCATATAAGGCTTGGGCAACATGTCCTGAAATATTGGGCTTAGCATGATCTGCTTATAGTTCTTTATTGTGCATCAACTTGATGCCTAATTTTCTGGAATATTTATGTTGACTTAATCATTGCTGAATTCAGACTTTTCTTAGTACCCGGATCGACTCTTGAATTTGATCATGCTGCTGCCCTTATCCATGACAACCTTGACAATGTAGTCTGTACTTTCTTAGTTATGCTTGCATGACTTTGTTCTTCTTCTGAGTTGAGAATTGAAAGAATTTATTATATGCCTTCTCTTGGTTATGGCTTTCACTGATCAAGAATACATGTTTTATTGTAGTGGGCACATTACGGCTAGTACTTCCACATAGATGCCAATGTCATCGCCATGGTGGTGGTGCCCTGGGTGCCCAAATGAACTTATTTGATAGATTTGCTAGAGTTGTTAAGGTAGGAACCACAATCTTCATATTATTGTGTGATGCTATGGGTAGCAGTATATAATCTCTAACATGTCAGTTTAACTTTTGACAGTCATACGCAAACGCAGTCATAAGCACGTTTGAGGATCCGGAGAAAATTTTAGAGCAAAGTGTGCTTGAAATGAATGATGATTTGACTAAGATGCGACAAGCAACAGCGCAGGTATGCTTTACCTCTGCTACTTCTGAATACGTTTTCTTTCTGTTTCAATCATATGCCTACCTACTTAGAGAGAAATGGTGTGGCAATATTTTTGATAATCACATCTTTTCTTTCCGTTTGAAGGTTTTGGCATCTCAGAAACAACTAGAAAATAAGTGCAAAGCTGCTCAGCAAGCTTCAGAAGATTGGTGAGGATCTTTTCTAAATTTGGTTTCTTAATTGTATAATAGCTCATGGTACATCTTACTTTGGTCATCAGGTACAAGAGAGCACAACTTGCTCTGAGCAAAGGGGAGGAGGATCTTGCCCGTGAAGCTCTTAAGAGACGTAAATCTTATGCAGTAAGCGTTTTTTAAGTTTCTTGTTTCTGCTCCAACAAGGTGCAAGTTTTGAATGACTATTATTATTCAACTTCCTCTGTTATGGATTAAGAAAAGCTTAGTAGACTAATTTTAATGTTTTCTATTTTATGTACTTTTTATTTAGTTCTAGGATCAAAATAGGTGAGTGTTGATTCAACTTGGGTTTAAGTAATATTCAACCAAAGATTCTAGTCTCAAACTTCTTGGTAAATGGTAAGGAAATGTGACGGGATGAAGTCATGAAAAATTTGTCCTTTATTTACGTCATGTTGCTAAAATTCTTTGTAATTGTGTCAAAAAAATTTGTATGTAAATGAACTTGAAAGGTTTAATCTAGCATGAAATAACTTGAACTGCAATGGTTTGGTAGGATAATGCAAGCGCAATGAAGGCGCAACTTGATCAACAAAAGAATACTGTTGACAGTCTTGTCTCCAATACCAGGGTATGTCGATATAATCAATGTTTAAACTCCCTGAATGTTACCTGTGGTACCATATACATCCATTTATGCAGTAGTATGTAATAGATGGTTTTATTCAGCTTCTGGAAAGTAAGATACAGGAGGCAAGGTCCAAAAAAGATACCCTGAAAGCACGTGCTCAGTCTGCAAAGTCTGTCCCTTGTTCACACTCGTTTTTTTGTCACTTCCATTATATTCAGTCAGGTTTTGTCAGTATTTCACAGTAAATTCTGACCGCCTCTTATTCCTCATCAGGACTGCAACCAAAGTATCAGAGATGCTAGGGAATGTAAATACCAGCAGTGCTCTTTCAGCTTTTGAGAAAATGGAAGAAAAGGGTATGGTTTTTGGTCTACTTTTTTAGGAAAGATAGATATGTGGAATTTGCATATATTTTCTAGAAAGTTTATAATCCAACACCATTTGACTTAACCATTAACCATTCGGATATCAGTGTTGGCCATGGAGTCGCAAGCAGATGCCCTTGGTCAGTTAGCAACTGATGATCTTGAAGGAAAGGTATTACTCCTTCGTTTTCTTGTGTGTGAATTGAAAACTCAGGCAGTCAATGATGTTAAGAAACCCGTGAAAGTGGTACTTTTTCCATATATACTCCCTGAGTTTCATAATCTATGTCGTTGACAATAATACACATTAAACAAGACAATAAAAATTGCTTATGAACTAGCCCATAATGATGGATTAGTGCTGTATTGGTATTGGAAATTATTTTAATTGAAAAAAAAAACCGAGTTTACTGTTGGTGAGATTTCATTGTTATTTTAAACCCATTTACTAGTTTGTTATATTCAATGTATATAAACAGGAGGAATATGTTTGAAAAATGTGAATTTTTGTATTGAAACTGGCTCAAGGACAAGTAATTTGGAACAAGATATTTGCTTTCAAACAACATAGATTATAAAACGGAGAGTGTAGTGTAAATCTTTGGTTACTTCTTCACTTATCTTGAACCTCTGTTGGATTTGACAGTTTGCGTTGCTGGAGAGTTCCTCAGTTGATGATGATTTAGCTCAGTTGAAGAAAGAGACTTTTGGAAGTTCAAGGGTAAATAATCTTTTATGTGTTATGATTCATGTCATTATATGGTTAGCATTGTTAGTGTTTAAGAAGGAATTTTATGCCTGTTTAACATGTGTATGTTTCATATGCTCGACAGAAAGGGGAGCTTCCGCCCGGGAGAACACCTGTGAATGCAATGCCATTAAAGGACTTGGAGATTGAGAGCGAACTCAATGACCTAAGAAAAAGAGCCAGAGATTATTAGGACCCTGTATAATAAACCGTTTTTTTCATAATTTGTGAAAGCTGGTTTTTTATGACAAGGACATAATTAGTATGACTATGTATTAAACCAACTCCAATTTGAGGATCCACTGAGCCAATCATTTAAGCAAATTCCTTTTAGTTAAGAGATTGCTAGAGGTAGATTTTTAATCCCCGAAAAAATACTATGTCCTTTGAAATTTATTATAAATAATTTTCTTTTTAAAATTGCCTCGAAAACCTAAAAGAAAAATATGTAAACAACAAAAGAGTTAAAAAAACACAAAATAAGATAGAATTCAGCCTGACTGCGAATTAATCGGGTGGCGAATTAGTCGAGTGAATCAAGTGACAATTGTAAGTGATCTATTTGTATTTTATTATTATATTCTAAATTCTGCTTGTTTATGTTTAAAATTTGGCTAAAATGACACTGTATTATGAGTACCAAAGATTTAGAAAGACAGAATAGAAGCCATTATAAGCCATCCATCTGAACTGACCAGTAAACAGTAATCATACGTTATATGAAGGAAAAACAATGGTACAACATAGGATATCTTTTGAAGCACAAATTAGGGAAATTCTACAAGACCATTGTGCATTCTCATGCCAGGGTAAACAAACTCATAAGACAACACATGAGCAAAAGTAGGCGATCCACCTTATCTATCTAGCAGCAATCTAAGCCCAGTAGTTTTCATCTCAAAGTACAAAAACAAAGTTTGCATATAACGAGATTTCAAAATCCCCACACTCTTCTCTAGCAGCATCCATCCGGCTAGTAGCGTTCACGGCGCCTACTAGAAGAAGAAAAACATACAGAATATACATTCAATTATGCAGAGACTTGCTTAAATCTAGATTCTAAGGGGTGTTTGTTTTGCATTTACAAAAAAGGGTATTGTATTGTAATGAACCTAGACCACTTATATTGTCATGATACAACGAACTAAACCCAAAGTCAATATATAAATTTTGATTGTATTTTGATCAATTAACTACATGATAACAAAGTGGTCTAGGTTCATTTTCGTTACATTACAGTTTCCACAAGTGCAAAACAAACACTACCTAAAAGTCATAAATGAGTAGGAATCACTGTACCTGTCCCTAGAGCGATCCAAAGAGCGGGATCGGGACCTTCGTCGGCTTCGGGAGTCATAACTGCGTGACCGTTCTCGTTGCTCTCTTTCACGGTCATAACCACGATCTCTGTCACTATGCCTATCCCGATTCCCACGATCATAATCTCTTCGTTCCCTACTATTTCTTTCTTTGCTTGGTTCTCTTTCACGGTCTCGGCTTTTCTCTCTCGACCTATATTGGAAATTATATCATTTTCTACAAAAAAATATAGTTGGGAGGGGAATAAAACACCTGGGAGGATCCAAATTACCTCGACTGCTCTCGTTCCTTCCGAACCTTGTTTCTTTCTTCCTGGAAACAAAATTGCAAATAATTCACTAAAAACCTTTGAATACAAGTATCAAAATCAACAAGTTTCAGAAAGAATAAACATCAATTTCGAGGCAGCAAACTTTCAGTCATTTAATGTCAGACACAGTGTGCATGCATCTGATCGTATGGAAATTTGGCACACACCAGTTTTCCTTCTCATCAGAATTCAGAAGTAGCAAAATTTCTGTCATTTGATGTCAGACCAGTTATGTTAAGCAGAAGCTTCATCTTATGTTTATAACAACGAAAATAACTTACAACAAGAAAAATGCAGAAAATGGCTTCTCCGTTTAGATGAACTCACAGACGGAACCAACAATTGATACTTGCTATAGAACAATGTGAAACATTATACCAGCACCTGAATCAAATATTCACAGTACCCTTTTCAAAAATTAAACTCAAATGTATTACTGAATCCCTTAAAAAATTTCAAGTAACTTCCCTTAAAGTCTTAAACTACACAAGTACACAGTGGATGGATTAAATCTCAATTTATGCATAATTTCACAAATAATGAGCTAACTGCTAGCTTTGTTTGTACTAATAATAATAGTTTCCTTCCATTCCATTTTCAATAATGTTAACTACCAAACATAATGATGGCCGGCAAAGTGCGTCAGTTTCTTAATTGCCATATTTCCTTCTATACACATGTTTCATATGATATTTAAACCAAACCCTAATGCTGGAATGTTGGAATGCTGGATTGAGCAGAACACAACCAAGCACACTAACTGTAATGATTAGGTTGTATCTTATTACCTGGAGCTCCCCTAGCTTTTCACGAATTTGCATGTAGCCCATGTGTAGCTTGCCACCAAAATGATCTGCTAAGCGCTGATTACTGGAGAACAAAGCACATTAATAATTACAGAACTATAGAACATTTTGGCAATCAAATATTTCACAGACAATGGATAAGTTTCTATCTAACAATAGGATGACCAACAAGATAAATGTAAAGACGCACATCATTTAGCTGCAAAAGTTATCCTCGTAAAACTGGGGCCAAAGCCTGTTGGTGACAAGGAGGTATAATCACCAGGTCAAAAGCTGAAATACTTGAAACCCCAACTATGTTTGACACAATAAAAAACACAAATTTCACAATCTGGTGTTAACAGGATTGAACATTATTACCTGTCATAAACACTCAAAAATGCTCCACAAATGTCACATACCCGCAGCTTTTGATCAGTCTGCAAACAACAAACGATAATGAACTTTATGTTAACGAGTGCTTAAACCACAGTACAAGGTAAAGAATTTGGACAAAGAACCAAATAATTAAGATTAAGAGGGACAAGGGAGGGACTCACAATGCGAACAGCTGTGGCAGAATCTAGCACAGGTTCTGGCCTAGGAGCCAACTAAAACACACAGATATAAAGATTGTTCAGTGTTATCATACGAGATAGAAAAGGATCCAGAGCCAAAAGATCCTGAAACAGATCAAATACAAGACAAAACCTTTTTTAATGCTTCGGCTTCCTCCAATGCTTTCTCTGCTTCATCAACCAGTCCTTGTTCACCTGAAATGCGAGTAAAAGAGACGTATAAAATACCAATACGGATAATACTTGCAAATTATCACGTACTTGTAGGTAAAAAAGCGAGAAAGTGCATTAACTGCCAAATTAAAATATTACCAAGCTCTTCAGCCTTCTTCAGCTTCTCATTAATCAGCTCCTGTGTGCGAGCATCTGGAGCAGCTCCAGGCAAAGCAGCTAGTTGAGGTGGATTTGGCAGTGGTTGTGGCAAAGAAGCTCTATCTTTGTTGAATGCATCTAATAGAAGCATTGACTGTATTTCAAAACAGAGCCATCTATATGGTTACAAATACATATATGAATGCAAGCATGAACAAAATGTCTGATATATTTTATATACCTGCTTGTCAGCTCTAATGGTCCTTAGCTCTTCAACCTCTTCAAGAGTCCTGATTTTATTATCCGACTTACCTTCAAGATCTATGTACAAAATGTATAGAAATATTGGTAAAAGTGGATATAATTCAATACAAAACAAAAAATCATGAAATACAATGTTCAGATTGTGACCTCAGACCAACTCAATTACTCACCAAGTTGATCAGCTTCTTTCAGCTTTTCTTTGATCTGTTTCGACAACTCCATAACTTCAGGTGTCTTAACCAAAAACAAAAATATTGGTCAGCTTGGGAAAAACAATGCAAGAAATGAACATTATTACCAACTTGTTTATAACAGTTTCTGCAGCACCTGTGTTACTTCAGTAACAGAAATCGCAATAGCAGCTTTAGCATCTTCGTCTGAGAGACGCTTAAGGGCTCTGCTGATTTTCCTTTCACACTCAACAATAAGCCTATCAATTACATCCTCAAGGTCTTTATCATAGGTATCAACACCCTTGGTCCTGGCTTCTTCATATCTGAGGAGAAGTTAAAGGACCAACAGATATACAGAGGTTACTGTTCACAGAGTCCACTGAGTAGCACCCTAGCTTATCCCAATGATCTTTCCTAAACAGATTAAGCAGATTGTTTTTTACATGCTTTCCTTTCTTCTTCTTATTCATGATTTTGGAAAAAATCTGTCTTGCTGTAAATAGTATTACACACTATCAACCTAAACCCAAATAGCCTGCAGCGAGATCATGTACGGCTTATCAAGTTCCATAATCAGAAGCTTAACAGTTCATTACCATCAACAAAAACATGAATATTCTTTTCTAATTACTCAAATTCAACAATACAATGGACCAAGTCAAGCAAATAATGCCACAGAATTAAACTTGGGAGAACAAGGATACTCTTTCCTCAATGGCAATGAGTGCACCTTTGGACATGGCCCCATATCCATTTTCTGGAAAATGGAACAAGTTTCAGAAGAAGATATAGTACTCATAAGAAAAACAACTAAAGCCAGGATAGAAGCAAAGTGACAGTTGGATAAATCCATATGATACTACGAGTCTCACTTCTCAGACTGAGAAGATCAATTATTTATCCCCCAAAGTTTTGAATACAGTAATTTTCATCAAGGCACAGGTATCTCTCTTCTCATACAATGTCCAAAATAGAACCGGCTTATCAGTTCACTCACCCCCTTATATTTTTAATAGCCAAACCAAAACGTCCAGATATCCCACTAATTTTGATCACTCACCCCCTGCAGAAGTATAAGGTTTAGCAGCGTCATCCTAAAACTCTAACCAGTTATCACCCACTAATTTTGCCAAGACCAATTTAATCTACTGAAGAACAGAATAGAATTTCGTTAACCTCTATGTCCATTTAAAATTTAAAAGCAAGCGGAGAAAGAACAGAAGAGCTTAAGGATTACCGTGAGTTGAAAGAGCTCGTGAGGACAGAGACCACACAAGAAGAGACGGCAGACATCGCGATCGAAATACTTCCTATTCACTTCCTTGACATCGCCATTGCGATTAGCTCCCATCAAGACATCGAGCTGCTTTCTAATCGCATCCATGGTCGCGCCTCACCCTCGACCCACTCTTTCTGATCGAGAGGATTCTGAATTTAGGGTTTGGTGATAAACTGCCAATTCTTCTTCTTTTATTTATTTATAAAAGTAGGTACTTTTTTTATAGGAAAAAACTCATCTCGTTCATGACTTTTTATAATTAGCCAATTTCGACGTAGGTTAAAAATTACCAAATAGATCCTTAATTCCTTATCAATTATATTTTAAAAATTTATAAAATCTAGAATTCAATATAAATAATATATTTAAAATAAAGTTTCCACAATTACCAAATAGATCCTTATAATTATAGTTGTTCAAATACATGCTTAATAGACATTTATACAGTTATATTATACTTCTATAAAAATTCACGATATATATATATATATATATATTTAGGGTCTTTAGGGTCATAATCAGGTGAGAACGTTCTCATTTACTCCCATGTGAGAACGGATCTGAGCCGTTCACGCTTAAAATGAAATGGTGCGATGAGATTATAACAAACTAAATAAAAACGCGTCCGATAAAAGTAGCTTCTTCCTCGTTTGAATGCCTTACCTTCCTCCTTACACCAATGGCGAGGATTGTATCGATGGTGAGCTCGATACTTCGTCGACCTCGCACCTTCAGCACCAAGCGACGACGACGAACTCGCTAGATAAAGTTGTGGTCTACTTTCCGTGCGACATTTCTGGACATTTGGCTATTTTGATTTTAACCTAGGTGCGAGAAAGATGCAAATCAGAGAAATAGGAGGGGAAATCGGATGCAAATCAGAGAAATAGGAGGGGGAATTCGAACGAAAATGGCATCGGCGACATGGAAGACGATCCGGAGGGTCTACACGGCCGCCCATGCTCCGCGCCTCACCAGATTCACTCTTCGCCAACCTAAGTCTGTGAGCTTCTCTTTCTTATATTCCTTTTTGTTCTTCTTCATCTTCATCTGTGTTGATGACTCGGATATGTTTGTATTGAACTCATTCCTCTATTATCGAGCAGGTTTTTTCAATTGTTTTGAGTCCTCAGGAGATGGATTTTCTAGTAGGAATTCGATTAAAATCTGTTCATAGGGTTTTATGGTTTAAAATCTGTTCATAGAGTTGTGTAATTGATTAAATATCGAATATGGATATGCAGAAGCTAGTTGAAGGTTTAGAATCCAGGGTCTAGACTGAATGGAATCTCGACATCATCTGTAATTGTTGGATTAGAAATTTGAGGGTGTAGCAGTGAGGGAGAATGGATGTAACACTAACGCTATAATTCTGATTTCCTAGGAAGAGAAGCCAGAGAGTCATGGCGATTGCGAGGTCTGGTGTTTACTACTGGTAATGTTGTAATGATTTTTTTAATAAGTGTTCCATACATCCCCATCACATCATCTAGCTTCATCTTAACTCCTCGTAACTTCCAGGTCATGAACTAAGATAACTTTAATATAATGGTGAATGAATGCTCCAAGCTTGGAAAGATTGATGAAGTTGTTGTTGCAGTTAGGAAGGTTGGAGTGAAGGTCAATTCAAAGCCGTTTTCAATGGATGACAACCTCAGGTCGGTTGCAGTACGCAGCAGCTCAGATCTGTTGTTCTTGCTCTCGGAGGATTCCGAAGGCTCGCTCTATCTATGGCCGCTCTCTAAACCGTCGTCGTTGACTTCTGCGTCTTCTTCGTCTTTGATTCTGATGCCGAGGATGACGGCGACGTTCTCCATGAATTTCTAGGAGTTCCAATCGCAGTTTCTGATTGACGAATTGGATACTGATTTCCTTTCGGATTCGTCTCTTTAGACGAATAGAGGGAGCCAGTTCTCGGTCAGAGATTCAGTTCTTTTTCCGTGTGTCATTCTCTTCAAGCAGTATAGCCAGCAGTTCGTCAGATTGAGATCTCAGTCCATTAATGAGGTTCAATCAAGCGTTGTAGATGGTTTTGGCGGTGAATTTGTGGTAATTAACATGGCTTAGTTAGTAGATCGTGTAGATGCGTTGAATTTCCATTTATCTGAGTACTTAATTTGTTCAATGTTGCAGTGTTGGATATTTGAGAATGAAAACATTGAGCAAAGCTAACAGAGATTAAGAAGCAGAGAGAGAAAAAGATCTCTGAAGAGCTCAAGTTCCACTGTTGCACGCCAACCACCTACAACTTCTTATGGTAGTGTCTCATTTATTATAATTCAGGGCTTGTTCAGGGAGCAACGCGAGCAGAAAGAAAATAATTTTGGAGACTCTAGTCTCCAAAATTTAAATCCTTGGGCTTTGGAAAAACCGATGTTGAAGGCTCTATTAGCTTTACATTTAGGGAAATGGAGATTCTAGTCTCAATCATTGCTCCTTCCAAGACTGAAAATGAGGATATGTTGGATTTGGATTTGGGTAACCCCAAGCACAAAGCTGCTGTCAAGTTGCAGAAAGTTTATAAAAAGTTTCCGAACTAGAAGAAATCTTGCAGATTGTGTTGTTCTTATTTGAGTATTTGTATCCACAGGGTTTAGATCTTTTGTATGGACAGTTGTTTCCTACATGATGAAGGATGAGCTCAAATCTTTGGGTTTGGTAGTTGAAGATCCATTAGAAATGTCATATAGGAGTCAAGCCAGTGACCTTATTGGACTTATTGCGGATGTAGAGATTCAAGAGGTGAATTTTATTTATTATTTTTAGTGAAAAAACGTGAATTCTATTGTTTGCTTGTTCTCTATATGCATTGTAGTAAACTGTGAATTTTATAGTACTTGTATATATTTCACTTTCTAGCAAGTAAACTGTGAATTTTTATTCTCTTCATTTCCGTTCCTGCTCTTTTTTCGCAAATTTTTCGTTGTGGTACTTCAACAGAAACATCAACATGTACTTCTCCAAAGCCAAAGAAATTAAGTCACACCAGAGATAGCCTCAGTTACAAAGAATTCCTAAAAGGCTCAAGTCTGGTGTCTTCAGATCTATTAATATTTTTATTTTAGTTAATGTCCCTGAACATTTGACATGCTGTAACTTCATGTAATTAATTGTTAAATATGTCTTCTTGATACAGGAAGAAAAATTTATTTTGAAAGTGTGAGCTCATTTATCAAACATGAGATCGTCATGCTTTTTCTAGATTTATGTCTATTCTTGGTACGTACATCATATATTAGAGATGAATACCAACAAGCATGTGGTCGGGTGGTAAGGGACCCCAACCACCCAACATGAGGTCTCGAGTTCGAGACTTGGTGGAGGTTAAAAATTGTTTGTTGGGAGAGCCACCCACGCAGCTCGAACTCTAGATGTAAGGTTAGTAGGGGAGTCCCCTAACCACTGAACTAGAGTGGGAAACCAAAAAAAATAATATTAGAGATGAATGTACTTTGTTATCCAAGTCTCATTAGGGAAGATTTATATGTCTAACAATACTTAGATGAATTTTGATAATGTAAGATATCACGTAACTTAAAAATTGAGTATTGAATTCACAAAAATTATGTTTGACAAGTTCACATAAAACTAAATATACAATTAAAAAATAACCGAGTATGCAATTCACAAAAACTGAGTATGCAGTTCACAAAAACTGAGTATGCAATTCACAAAAACTGAGTATACAATTCATAAATAAATTAGTATGCAACTCACAAAAACTGATTATGCAATTCACAAAAACTGAGTATGCAATTCACAATAACATAATATGCCACTCCCAAAATTTGAATATGCAATTAACAAAAACTGAGTATGCAATTCACAAAAACTAAGTATGCAATTCACAAAAACTGAGTATGCAATTCACAAATAAGTTGTTTTAAGAAAACACAAGTTTGAGGCTTACATTTACTTTTCAAAAATGCACATACAAATCTACAATACATTATAATATGCATATATTGTGTGTTACGAGATGCATTTTTATTTGTTTTTTGGGACAATTTTTATATTTACATGCCTTGAAAAAGCATGTGACATGGCTTCGAAAAGCATGTGGTGTTGCTCCTAAAATCACGTGGTGTACCCAACAAAAGCATGTGGTGCAACCCGAAGAAGCACATGTGTGCCTCGAAAAAGCATGTCTCGTGCCTCAATGGATGCACATGACGTGACTCCTAAAAGCATATGTGTGGCCTGAAGAAGCTCGTAATGTGGCTAAGAAAAGCATGTGTCTTGACTCGGAGAAACACACGACGTGACTCGGGAGATGCACATGACATGACTAGGAAAAACACGTGACATTCCATAGAAATAACAAAATATGCAATTCACAAAAACTGAGTATGCAATTCACAGAAACTGAGTATGCAATTCACAAATAACTGAGTATGCAATTCACAAAAACTGAGTATGCAATTCACAAAAACTGAGTATGCAATTCACAAAAACTGAATATGCAATTCACAAAAATTGTGTATGCAATTCATAAATAACTTGCTTTTAGAAAAACACAAGTTTGAGGCTTACATTTTATTTTCAAAAATGCAAATATAGTGTGTTACGAGATGCACATGAAGTACATTTTACTTGGAATAATTTTTTTTAGTTACCTTTGATTTTAGAAAAATCACTTGTATTACGAAATGCACATACAATGTATTTCGAATGCAAATATAGTGTGTTACAAGATGTACATTAAGTGCATTTTACTTGGAATAATTTTTTTAGTTACATTTTTCTTAGGAAAATCACTTGTATTACGAAATGAAGATACAATGTATGTAAATATAGTGTGTTACGAGATGCACATAAAGTGCATTTTACTTGAAATATTTTTTTAATTACCTTTAATTTTAGGAAAATCACTTGTATTATGAAATGCACATCCAATGTATTACAAAGTGCACATAGAATGTATTACAATATTCACATATAATATATTACGAAATGCACATACAATGTATTACAAAATAACTTAGTATGCAATTCACATTTCACTTAGTATGCAATTCAGTAAACACTAAGTATGCAATTTGCAAAATCAATTAGTATGCATTTGATAATTCAATTAATATGCAATTCATAAATCACTTGGAATGCAATTCAAAAAACACTTGATATGCAATTCACAAATAAATTAGTATGCAATCTAGTTAAACCTCATATGAAAACCACAAATCAATAAATATGCAATCCAGAAATCATTTTGTATGCAATACATAAACCACTTCGTATGCAAACCAAAAAAATAATCTAAAATCACTTAGTATGCAATCCTTTATTATTTCTATGGTTGATTTTATACCCTTAATTTCCGGTAACTTGCATACATTACAGTTTAAGGCCAGCAAAAAGTAGCCAAAACCATTGTCAAATCCCTGTATAGCCTCTGTATAGACCCGGAAAAAACATGTAGCAACAACAGAAGTTGATAGAAAATGTGTGGAGTGTAAGAGGGATAAAAACAAGAAGTTAGCCAAGAGAGAATCAAGGTGTTAAAGGCTGAGTCTCCTTTTGAGCTCCTCAACCATCATGTTTCTGGGCACAAATTCCACATTGTTCAACTCAATATCCTTCACTTTCACTATTCCCTCCTCCATTTCTTGCTCTCCAACAATCACCATAAATGAAATTTTATCCTGTTTTGCACGATCTATGTGCTTCATTACCTTTTTGTGCAGCATGAACTCTGTTTTTATCCTTGCACTCAACAACTCGCTCGCCAGCTCTGCAGCCAGAGATAGATCATCCCCCAGAATACTAACCAGAACTTGGGTTTCACTTCCTCGTATCACCTACCAATTTAACAAAAACCAAATTACATCTTTCCTAATAGTAGTAGTAGTAGTGTAATACACTAGCAACATAGTGTCCATCATTACCTTGTCTTTTTTATCCTTGATCTGCTGCTCCATTATGGCATATACGCGCTCAATGCCAAGACTGACGCCTACAACTGGAACTGTCTTTCCACCAAACATAGAAATAAGATTGTCATAGCGTCCACCAGCTGCAATGCATGTTTGGGGACTTTCTTGCGGATAATGGTATGTCAGCAAAAGCAGATCCATTTGCAGATGTAAAAAAGTTCAAAACTGAGAGAGTGTAAAATTGGAAATGCCTTGGAGGGATGAAGAAAACAAGACTAACTGCGGCATTTTTGCAATGAGACACATGGAAACGTACTTCGGACTTGGCGTAAATGGTTGGGAGAGCGAGCTTGTCACTGGAGATACAAGGCAAGCCTCAAACATGAGAAGAAAGTATTGTTCTTCCATAATTGATTCCCCATTCAATGAGATAAAAAATGTGGCAGATATGATGTCGAAGAAGCAGAAGAAGAAATGAATTCCTTGAAGGGTTGTAATTTTTGTATTTCTTACTTGTAGCATTGAATCTTAGAATTTCTAATTTTAGTGTTAATACTTGCAAGGAAACTAGTTATGCTGAACTTAAAAGGGGATGTAATGCTCCTTTTGTGCCTGATTTACTATGTATAAGGTTCTTAAAAATGAAAGTGCTAATCCGACAATGAAATTATTACTATATTATTGAGCATGCTTTGATTAAGTGTATTTGTGCCTCCATTTAAGGGAAAAGTGCTAAACACAATTGTAAATGTGCTTCAACTTAAGAAGGATGTGTTAACTCAATGGAATATTATTAGTGCTATAATAACACTAGTAAATGTGCAATGTTATAGCACATTTGTGCCTTAGCATTGTACATTTGTGCTTCAGTCTAGCATATCACATTGCAATTAATGTGCTATACTACTCTATCATTCATTTTGATCATTCACTATGTATAAGGGGCTTGAGAAAGTGCTTAAAAATAAAAGTGCTAATCTGACAATGAAATTATTACTATAATACTGAAAGTGCTTTGATTAAGTGTATTTGTGCTTCCATTTACGGGAAAAGTGCTAAACACAATTGTAAATGTGCTTCAACTTAAGAAGGATGTGTTAACTCAATGGAATATTATTAATGCTATAATAACACTAGTAAATGTGCAATGTTATAGCACATTTGTGCCTTAGCATTGTACATTTGTGCTTCAGTCTAGCATATCACATTGCAATTAATGTGCTATACTACTCTATCATTCATTTTGATCATTCACTATGTATAAGGGGCTTGAGAAAGTGCTTAAAAATAAAAGTGCTAATCTGACAATGAAATTGTTACTATAATACTGAAAGTGCTTTGATTAAGTGTATTTGTGCTTCCATTTACGGGAAAAGTGCTAAACCCAATTGTAAACATAAACCTGTCAAAGGGTAAAAAAGTGCTTCAAAGGCTAAAAAATGTGCTTCAAAGGCTAAAAAATGTGCTTCAACTATTAGCTGTAGGCTGTAGCTATTGAGAGGGATTCAACTTCTTTGCAAATGCAGTTGTTGTGTCCTGTCTTGCTACAGATGCTGCAACACCTCTTCTCCTTTGATGCATTAACCTTTATAGTCTCTGCAATGCTTTTAAGGCGGGTTGTTCTTGGTCTGCCCTTTTTCTTTTTGTGAGGAGGTGGGTGAATTAGAACTTCACTCATTTTGGACCAAGAAGTGACTTAAATCTACTAGCATTCGACCGAGAAGTTGAACAAGGCTTGTTCTGAACGGTCTTCAAGTACAAATCCTTTTTCTCCTTTATAAAAGCCAGAAAATCTTTCATCAAAACAACATCATCACCAATTACATTGATGCAACTATGCATCTCAGACAACAATTCAGAAACCAAAGACTCCTTCTCAGAATACTCAATATTATCATTGAAAATCGAACTGTCAATCTCAAATATAGGAGTCAATGTAGCCTTCTTTGTCCAACGACCTTTAATGTATTTGGTAGGTAGAAAAAGCCTCTTATGGTTTCTGAAAACCCAGAACATATGACAACAATGTTACCCAAGTGATTGATACTTGTTGCAATTGCAAGAATAATCAGCAATGGATACAATGTGACGCAAAACATGCACTTCATGCTCACCAAAGCGAATATGATAAAGACGAACATCTTCACCTTTGGTACCAAAAGTATCCATATAGCACCCATCAAAAGAACAGTAGATTTCTTCTTGGATATCATAAAATGCATTGATGGTGTCCTGTGAAGCACATTGCCCCTCAATTGGTAGAGATGTCTTTAATGTTGGGACAAAATGTATCGACTCCATATCTAGTCTCTTCTGAGTATACCGTTGGGATGCAAGTGCATTATCGAACTGCAAAAGGAAGAGAGTCAAGCAAGAAGTTCCGCCAATGAAATTGGAGAAGAAAAAGTTCTGACTCTCAGATCTGGATGTTGTTCTCATCAAACCACACATGGTGACATCCAAAAAGAAAGCAAGAATCCAGTACTGATGCAATTCATACATAGACTGCAACCAAGAGTTTGATTTGAGATGAAAGCCAAAAATTATGGAATGCCACTGCTCCTCAAACTCATGTGGCTTCAGTGCATCACTCCAAACTGTGGAATTAAACCTCTTCCTGAAATCTTCTACAACAGATGGATCAAGCTTAACCTTGGTAGGGGCCTTAAATGTAATGTGCCACATGCAAAAACGGTGCACAACATCAGGAAAACACAATTGCAACATCGACCTTAACAACTCCATCTTGATCAGTCATAATCACATGTGGCACATGACCCATGGCTTTCTTAAAGTTCTCGAAAAGCCAGACATAAGACTGTGTATCTTCATTCAACATTAGGCCACATCCAAATGTGATTGAACACTTATGATTATCGATACCGGTAAAAGGTACAAAGACCATATCATACCTATAATGAAAATATCAATATTTAGATTCAGTATGCTAGACAAATGTGTTATTGTAAGTCTACAATGTGTTATGCTAAGTCGCCATATAACGAGTGATTTCGTACAAATTTACTATATATATTTATTAAAGTAAACCTCCATTTCCGCCACATGTCATTTCATTGTTCATTTTGCCACGTCAGTTTTTAATCATTTTCCTTTTTGATAAACAAAATCATATAATAGAAAAACTAGCTTAGTGCCCGTGCCTTGCACGAGAGTGATAAAAATTTCTATAAGATACGCAAAAGTAAAATTTAGTTGATCACATAGACATTATTAACCATTAAAAATATCGTACATCGGGATACGTTCATCAAATAATGAATTCTAACAAACTTTGAATACAAATTTTGGAGATGACAACTGCTATATTTATATATAATTTGTTATATTAAAAAATAATCATATGTAGTTGATGAGGCTAAAGTCGTAGTGCCAAATCAAAGAAAATAAACTCTAAACACTAACTAGAGTATAGCAAGTAAGTAGAGGTCGAACCCAAGGGAATCAAAACACCAAATCAATGCAGTCAAGTGAAATATCAACTAGTGAACAAGTAACAAGTAACCAGGGGGGGTTTTGATTGTATGAAACACAAAAGTAACAAGTATCAAACAAAGGGAGTTTGGGTGAGAATATGATGAGAAGGGGTTTCACCTAGCAAGTATCCACACAACAGTCAATCAAGTTGATCATAGATTTATCTCAAGTTCTATTCAATCCTAGAGAATGTTCCTATTCCAATCTTTAATATATCAGCAGGCCAACCGGTCCTGATAATACTTACTATTCAACAATCAGGGAAACCTCTCAAGATTAGATGAAATAGCAGCAAAGGGCACAAGAATCATAAGGATGCATGCAATAACTTACAACCGTCAAGTATTAACATGCAATCAACTCTCTTTCATAAAAGCAATAAACTACCAGATCATGCAGATATGAGCGCTACAATGACAAGGAATTCCACCGTATATTCCTAGTCTAGCAATAGAAAACTATCAATCAAACTAGGTGATCAAGCTAGCAAAACTAATAGAAATCAATAGATGAAGAACAAGAGAATTAATACAAACCCATAGGAAAAGAACAAGAGTTTAGAAATATCACAACTTAATAACTGAAGGTTTCAACCGCTAGGTAAAACAATGGCGATTAGTTCATGCTCATGGTTGCAGAACTAAATTGTCTGATGGAAAAGATGATATAAAAGATGATGAAAGCTAGGGTATAAATAGAGACTAACCCTAAAAATATATGGTAAAAGAAATATCCTAAAACTAAAATAAGGAAAATAATAAAATAATAAAAAGAAATAAAAGCAAAGCAAAATAAGGAAAGTCCGGAATATCTTCGGCCTTGTTGTGGCGATCGCCATAGATGCCTGGCGATCGCGGTCTTCATTTAAATCCCTGCCGTGTCTCTGTTGCCCCATGGCGATCGCCGTAGATTCATGGCGATCGCCATGATCTCTCGAACTCACATAACTCTTCTGTTGTAGAATGGCGATCGCCTGGATGGTAGTGGCGATCGCCGCTGCTCCGCAGAATATCTTCATGTCTTCAATCTTTGATCTCTTCTTCTTCGGTTCTGATCTTCATTCTTCACTTCTTAATAAATATCTCAGAACATAATAATGACTCGAAACACATATGATAATACTCCTAAACTAATGTAATAATCCCTAGTTACGCTATACAAAGTGCAGCGTATCAAATACCCCCATACTTAGACTTTTACTCGTCCCGAGTAACTTACAGAAAAACTACCCATACAATAAAATACTCAAAGCCTCAGGAAGTACAAGAATATCTCCTAGTGATTACATAACCAATAAGCTCCTCCAAAACGCACAAAACACAACAACAATAATCAAGAACAATGTGATAAAATAAGCACATACCTAGAACTACACCTTATTCCTCCAAGTGGCCTACCCGAATCCTCTTATACGCCTCCTTCTTATGTCTCCATACGCCAAGATGATCAGGATCCTAAACCACTCAATTTTTTTTATAACACTCATCTTGCTTGGGCGCCCTTTCGGGTTTTCATCCCAACCACTCAATAATTGTTCCAGGCTCACAAAACTCACATCACTCAAGACTTATTTTTGCCCCAGCCTAATGCCGGTCAAGCCACCTTCTTATTGCATAGATCTTGCTATCCAAGGATTTTGTATGCCTTTTTTTAATTTTTGTGGCTTTTTCATACAATATATATTCAATAAGCTCATGCAGATACAACCAACACCCAAATAATAACATGTGAATACATTCTCCTCCCCCATACTTAAACATTGCATTGTCCTCAATGAAATGGAAGACATAAAAACGAACCCAGGGAAGGAGACAGAAGACTCACATACAAGGTCGGATGACCTTCCTCCAATAAAACTCAAAGTGTGGTAGAATGAGAAACTAGATGAGCACTAAATGTAATCCAATAATGCATAGCTCATCTAAAGCAAAAGAAAGAATACCTCCAATGTAGAAGGTGACTCAAACAAATCAACTCCTTGCAAAGAACATGGTCACCAACAAGCTAAGCTTCAGCGAATGTAGATCTAGAATGATAGTACTAATGAAACCAAACTTGATGTAATACAACTCCTTACTTTCTTTTCTCTCATATATATATATATATATATTTTTTCTGCACTCTATTTTTTTTTTAAATCCGATATATTTTTTTTTTTTCTCAGAATGATTTTCGAATTTTTTTTTTTTTTTTTTTTTAGACGGGAGAGAAAACTTACAGCGAGATTGGCTACTGACTGTAGTTGACCCTAAGCTTCGGTGATTTCCTCCTGTCCATATAAAAACTAAAAAGAAAATTAAACCGAACAAAAACAAATTCAAACCTCGGGTTGCCTCCCGAGTAGCGCCTTATTTTATGTCGTGGCTCGACATGAAACTCAAGAGATTTAACTAACGCCATTTGGCTTTGTAAAAACAGTCTCTTGTCTGAATTCTTTCTTGAACCACTCATGGAACGCCTTAAATCTCGTCCCACTTACCTTAACCACCTTGTCTTTAGCAATGAAGGTGGTTTCATTCACTTTCTCCTCCTTGACCGTATCAGGCGGCTGTTTAAGCTCAACGTCAAGTGCCTGCACACTAGACATCAATGGTATCTCGCCTGGCGAGGTCAGTAATGGAGGGCGATTGCCCAAAGGATGTGAAAAGAGCTTACCTTTAGGCTCTGACTTAGCCTGACACTCCTGCATGTTAGTAGACAAAACAATATCTACTTTGGGGGGTTCTAAGAGATTCTCTAAAACAGGTTGCAATTCATCCTTACAAGTAGGCTTAATCACATCAATAGCACATAGAGAATTCTTATCAATGAGATCCATATCATAAATATTATATTCTACCTTATCCCCATCAAACTCCATAGAGAGGGTCCCACTATTAACATCAATTTTCGTTTGTGCAGTTTTCATGAAAGGTCTACCTAACAGTATAGGTGTGACATTATTAGCATGCTCCATATCTAACACAAAGAAATCGGCAGGAAAAATCAGATCACCAACCATAACAAGAACATCCTCAACAACCCCTTTCGGGTACACAGTGGACCTATCAGCAAGTTGAATAACAATTCCTGTTTTATGCAAAGGTCCTAAGCCTAGTGATTCATACAAAGAGTAAGGCAAAACATTGATTGATGCACCTAAATCTAGCATGGCTTTGTCAAATTTAGTTTCACCAATCACACATGGAATGCTAAATATGCCTGGATCACCACATTTCTTAGGCATGCGTTTTTGAAACACTGCAGAAACTTGTTCACTTATTTCAACTTTCTTCTTTCCTTTTAGTTTTTGATTTCTTTTGATAGTGCAAACTTCTTTCAAAAACTTAGCAAATCTAGGAATACTCTTAACAAGTTTGAGCAAAGGAATGTTTACCTCACACCTACTAAAGGTTTCGAAGATTTCGTTGTCGTTCTCCAGCCTTCGAGTATCCTTCAATGCCTCAGGAAAGGGGGCAACAGGCTTCTGAGAGAATAGAGGTGGAAAATTCGGGCGAACCTAATCGTCAATGTACTCAGGGGGCTCCTGGCGATCGCCATCAACTCTCGGCGATCGCGGTCGCGAAATTTTTTTCACCTCAGCTTCTGGAATGGAATGGCGATCGCCATTGCCATATGGCGATCGCGGTCGCGATGCAGATCCTGTTTTGCTCTCGGTAATCTCATGGCGATCGCCACTCAGATCTGGCGATCGCGGTTTTGGCACAGAACAGTCATTTAAAGTTTTTCCGCTCCTCAAGAACACTGCACTGACGTTTTCTCTCGGGTTTCTTACCGGTTCCCTGGCCTCTAATTTACTCACAGCTTGAGCAATCTGTCCTAACTGATTTTCAAGATTTTGGATGCTTGATTCCGTTCTAGCATTTTGTTGCATCACAGTCTAAGCTAAGGACTTGATCATATCTTCAACAGTCATAGAATTCTGAGGTCTAGGTTGCTGATAATTAATATTATGAGAATCATACCTTGGCCTTGGTTGCCATCCACCAACAACGTTTACCTTAGTATTCGGCTCTTGGAGTTGTTGACTACCACTATGCAGCATAAAAGCCTTCATCATATCTTTCAGTTCATTCATATCACTTTGAATTTTAGCGGGAGCAAGTGAACTTACTGACTGTGTTCTTTGCCTGCTACCAAACTGCCTCTCTCAGCTAATTCCTCAAACATTTCAGTAGCCTGAGGTATAGTCAATCTTAAAAAGTTACCTCCACAGGATGCATTCACCATTCGACGATCCTCATCAATCAGGCCACTAAATAAGTACATAAGGAGATCTTGGTCAGTATAACTATGGAATGGACAGCTTGAGCAAAGCTTCTTGAATCTCTCATAATACTCATAGAGACTCTCAGTTGAATGTTGTTGAAGATTCGTGATCTCCTTCTTCAAGCTGCTCAGTTTTGTAGCTGGAAAATATTTCTCCAAGAAGACTTTTTTCATCTTAGCCCATGTATCAATACTCCCTGGAGCTTGATAATAGAGCCAATCATTCGCAGCGTCTTTCAGAGTAAATCCGAAAGCTCTCAGCATGACCTGCTCCTCAGTAACACCTCTTGGCTTCATACTAGAACATATGGCATGGAATTGAGCCAAGTGTTTGTTGGGATCTTCTCCCGCTAAGCCATGGAAGTGTGGTAGCTCATGAATTAAACCAGCTTTTAATTCAAAGTTCACACCTTCTTCAATCTCAGGAAACCTCATTGCTAAAGGTTGTTGGTTTAAGTCTGGGGCAGTGAGTTGCCTCATAGTAGGCAATGGCGGTCCATGTCGATCACCCATCTCGTTATCTTGGTTCAGAGCTGCTCTTTGGTTCCAAAGGAACGTCCTTTCAATCTCTGGATCAAAGGAAACAAGAGATGAATCAGTAGCACGGGTCTGAACCATAAAGGTTCACACCAAACAGTTGATAATTTCACAATTAGCACAAAATTGGAATAATGTCAATTCCCCGGCAACGGCGCCAAATTTGATGAGGCTAAAGTCGTAGTGCCAAATCAAAGAAAATAAACTCTAAACACTAACTAGAGTATAGCAAGTAAGTAGAGGTCGAACCCAAGGGAATCAAAACACCAAATCAATGCAGTCAAGTGAAATATCAACTAGTGAACAAGTAACAAGTAACCAGGGGGGGTTTTGATTGTATGAAACACAAAAGTAACAAGTATCAAACAAAGGGAGTTTGGGTGAGAATATGATGAGAAGGGGTTTCACCTAGCAAGTATCCACACAACAGTCAATCAAGTTGATCATAGATTTATCTCAAGTTCTATTCAATCCTAGGGAATGTTCCTATTCCAATCTTTAATATATCAGCAGGCCAACCGGTCCTGATAATACTTACTATTCAACAATCAGGGAAACCTCTCAAGATTAGATGAAATAGCAGCAAAGGGCACATGAATCATAAGGATGCATGCAATAACTTACAACCGTCAAGTATTAACATGAAATCAACTCTCTTTCATAAAAGCAATCAACTACCAGATCATGCAGATATGAGCGCTACAATGACAAGGAATTCCACCGTATATTCCTAGTCTAGCAATAGAAAACTATCAATCAAACTAGGTGATCAAGCTAGCAAAACTAATAGAAATCAATAGATGAAGAACAAGAGAATTAATACAAACCCATAGGAAAAGAACAAGAGTTTAGAAATCTCACAACTTAATAACTGAAGGTTTCAACCGCTAGGTAAAACAATGGCGATTAGTTCCTGCTCATGGTTGCAGAACTAAATTGTCTGATGGAAAAGATGATATAAAAGATGATGAAAGCTAGGGTATAAATAGAGACTAACCCTAAAAATATATGGTAAAAGAAATATCCTAAAACTAAAATAAGGAAAATAATAAAATAATAAAAAGAAATAAAAGCAAAGCAAAATAAGGAAAGTCCGGAATATCTTCGGCCTTGTTGTGGCGATCGCCATAGATGCCTGGCGATCGCGGTCTTCATTTAAATCCCTGCCGTGTCTCTGTCGCCCCATGGCGATCGCCGTAGATTCATGGCGATCGCCATGATCTCTCGAACTCACATAACTCTTCTGTTGTAGAATGGCGATCGCCTGGATGGTAGTGGCGATCGCCGCTGCTCCGCAGAATATCTTCATGTCTTCAATCTTTGATCTCTTCTTCTTCGGTTCTGATCTTCATTTCTTCACTTCTTAATAAATATCTCAGAACATAATAATGACTCGAAACACATATGATAATACTCCTAAACTAATGTAATAATCCCTAGTTACGCTATACAAAGTGCAGCGTATCAATAGTTATGTACACTAAAGTGTGTTAAAACAATACAAAATATATATTACTGGATTAATTTATTACGTTGGGCACATTATTATATCAGATTGAGACATTGGTGACAACAAAAGAAATCATATAAAGTACATATACTATAAAAAAACATGTTTTTACCGCATATTATACTCAAAATCACTAAAATACACATAATCATTCATTTTAACAAAAAAATGGACGAAAATATCATATAAAGTACACGTTGCTAAACAAAATGGTAACACTTCCATGTGTTTTTCCAAATTTCAATAGTTTAACATGGGCTATCATTAGTCGGTTCTTCTCCACTTGTTTTCTTCTCCACAAGACTCACCAGCTAACAAACCCTAGATCTAGAAATATTAGTCTATTTCACCTCCTCGTTTCAAGAATTTCTACCAGATCTAATTACTCATCCTTCACTACTTTCTTCTTAATCTACTCTCTTCTTGAACAATCCAAAACCAATACAATAAACCTATGTTGTTTACAAATGGGTTGAAATCATAGATCCAAGCTCATCGCTCCATCCTGACTTTCAAGGGCTTCGGCAATTGCCAACGAAGTTGGCGGTTTGGACGGATCCTTCACCGCGGTCCCTCCTCCAGCGAAGATCTGGCCTTGCTCCTACACCACCGTCCCACCTTTGTTTTGCATGTATATTTCATACATGTACTTAGAAGCATGAACTCAAATCATATCTAGAGAAGAATGCTGACATCTAAAAAACCGAAGTTATAAATGTAGACAAACTGAAGAGTTGGGGAAGAAATTTGATACTCTGTATTTTACTTGAGTTTCTGCTAATGGGTTTACACAATTCATGATGTTGTCTTTGCACAAAATAGAAGGTTGATGAGAAGTTATCTTCAATATTGATTTGAATGTAAGTTTCTTATGTTGTTTCATTTAAATATTGTTTTAATCTTTTATTTTTTTGATGTCATCACTTTTTCTTAGGACAATACGTTTCCAGGACATGAAAGAGGTTTATTGAGAGATTGTGAAAGGTAGATGCCGAAAGGAGTGAAAGGTTAGTTCATTCTACTGCGATAACACAAATATTGCTACACTTAATTTTGCATAATTTAGTAACTTGTGCATATGTTAGTATGTTTATAGCAATAGTAAACATAAAAATCATATTTCAGGCCTTAAGTTAATATCCAAATATTTTAAATAACATCATTTTTTACACAAACATTCAAATAACATACCTTCAAATAGTCTATTTCTATAGGTGTGCTCAAAGCATCCTAGTAACTGGTCTAGTTCTTCATATATGTTGAAAGAAAAATGAAATTTATGAATAAAATTAATAACAAATGATGAGTATATAGGTTTGGAGATAGAAGGAGTATACACTATGTTATAGTGATTAGAAGTATAAACACATTTACTATAATCCGAAAATAGAGATTAAACTAAAAGAGCCGGTCACACATCCTTGACTTCATATGTCAGTAGATATTATCTGCAATCAAAGACCCAATCTCACGTTAGTGCAACATTCCAGAAGAAAATATCAAACAATGTGCATGAAAAACATTAAGCAATGGGTCAAAAGAAAGATCTTTGATATGTGCAAAATTATGTATCAATACACAACATCAACTAATGGAATGCAAACAATAAAAGGTTATAAGCGAGCTAAAAAAAGTAAAAGATAAAGCATGGAAGAGAAGCACAACATACACACGTTTTTATGAAGCTTTTCTGACAAATGGAATGTGATAAAGGCTCTAGGTTATAAAATTATGAATGGTATAAATAGGTTGAAAAGTAAAATCGAAAAGAATTCGGTTTGTTCCTAATATATATTGACAGGGGGATTTGGTAAATTATGATGTATAGTGGACATAATAATATTTTTTCCATTGTTCCTAATATATGTTTCTTTGATTTTTTAGTTAAAAAAGAGAGATTTAGAAGTATATATATGATTTAAAAGATCTTTTCAAATGGATTTAGAAAATATGTTAGGATCAATAAGTTTGATTTAGTTATTATTTGCTATTCAATTGGGATTTTTTTACATAATTAGCAGCACTAATAAGTTATATTCCTTAATTAGTGCAATAATCTTTGACAAAATATGTATATTTTTGGATAGACCTGCAATAATCTTCGCTATATTATTGTACGTAATATTTTTGCATTCCTTAATGAGATTAAGGCATTCAATCTGGATTTTAGAATTGAAATTAATATGCAGAATTTATGACTGTAGCAGATCAAAAGACGTAAAGGAGGAAGAAAAACGAAGGATGTGGAGTGAAAGAGAGAACTACGGAGTATAATCTTCACGCAATAATTCTTTAAAGGGGATTTGTATGCATGGATTACACTCGTTTCACCATTAAGTGAAAGGTTGTACAACCTTCATGCAATAATCGTGTGATTTGTTTATTCATTAAAAAAGGCAATACGGGTATAGCAAGACAATATTGCAGCTGTTAACACGATATTATGTACCATATATTTAGTGGACAAAATGGACATTATATGGTAACATTGTGCAAGCAGATTTATTTTTAAAAATTCAGTAGAAATTAGAGAGGGTGCCACGTGGCGCTCTATTGCACGGTAAGCAAAGTTGAAAAATTGAACTAAATGGCTGCCACATGGCATAATTAAAGAGAAGATGACATGTGACACAAATGTAGGATTACTTTAATAGTTTAATAGTAGATTATAAATATGTATATATGTTTATTATAGGATAAATAAGATTTATAAGATATTATGTTTATTTATTTATACTTTTAACATTTTAGAAACCATATTTATGTGCGTAATAAAAAAATAGTTATGTAATACTTATATAAAAAATATATTTAATCTCATAATTTAAAAAATTTAAATACAATGTTTAATTAACTATCTCTTTATTACAAATTTTTATCATTCTAATTCAGAAACTTTATATTAAAGAATTGATTATTTTATTGCTTTAGGTATTTAGATAATAATTTAATTTTAAATTAATTAATTATTTATAAAAATTATATTAAATTTATATGAGATAAATAAACTAAATATATATTTGATAAGATATTTTAATTTTAATTATTATTTTTCATTTAAAAATTTATTACTTTATAAAAGTAGAAGTAGAAATAGTTCCTCTAATATGATAGGATTAAGTTAAGCTTTTCATGTGTTGGGTATTCTTGTAAATCCATAGATGACATAAAACACAGGCGGAGGCCGGAGAGTACTGTTTTGCGCGTATTCAGCAATTTTGCTAACGGTAAAAGGTCTCTTGCCCTCGGCTTGTGTAACAAACGCTTCAGATCAGTTGCTATCGGTCATCGACTTCGCGAATTCGGTTTTCCTTCCCTCCTTCGCACATTGTATGTCTAGATCCTTGTAAGGTTTCTATCCAAAACGCTGTTTATTTTTGCGGACTTCCATTTCCATGTCCTCTATGTAAACCCTAGATTTGCTATTCAGTAGGGTTCTTCATGGTCACAGCAAGTTAGGTCTTTGAAAGGGATTTTTTCTGAGCTGTTTTGGGCTGGCGTAACGATTTAGGGTTACTAGATGGATAAACAGATGTCACGGTGGGTTATTGAATTTGTAATTCGGAAAGGCATTGACGATAGGTTGCTGGAACGTCTCATAGCGATTCTTCCTCTGGATGATCTTGATTTCCGGTCGAAAAAGTTCTTGCTGCTCCGGAGAATTCAGACTGAGGTGTCCAAGGGGACAGTTTCGGAGAAGATTTTGGATCTGTTGGAGATTGTCGCAGAACTGGAATTGAGCGAGCCGAAGGTTCCTTCGGAAACTATGAGAGCAGCGTATTGTGCAGTGGCCGTGGGCTGTACAGTGAAGTTTCTGGAGTTGGAAGATACTAACATGTATTCTGAAGCTTTGCAGAGAATATGGAGGTGTAGGGTTCCAGAAGTCGGAAAGTGTGATATTTCTGGCTTGATTAGTGACAAATTGTTGAGTTGGAAGGATGATCTAGAAGCTGCAAGCTCCAGTGTGGAGATTCGTAACAAGGTAATGTCCAAGAACACGATATATGAGGCCCTCAAAGCAGTTAAGTGTTATGTTGCAGAATTGTGGAATGAAATGGGTCCATCATTTCTAGAGAAGACTGCTGAACTTGTGTATAAAAAGGGGAAATCTGTACAGGAACTCAATCCTATTGGGGATGAGGGTTTGGAGAATGTAACCGAGGCTCATAATGCGGTGACTCCTACTGAGAGGCCTTCTGTTGGTAATGAAATTCTGCCTTCTGTACAGGAACTCAATCCTATTGGGGATGAGGGTTTGGAGAAATTAACCGAGGCTCATAATGCGGTGACTCCTACTGAGAGGCCTTCTGTTGGTAATGAAATTCTGCCTTCTGTACAGGAACTCAATCCTATTGGGGATGAGGGTTTGGAGAATGTAACCGAGGCTCATAATGCGGTGACTCCTACTGAGAGGCCTTCTGTTGGTAATGAAATTCTGCCTTCTGTACAGGAACTCAATCCTATTGGGGGTGAGGGTTTGGAGAATGTAACCAAGGCTCATAATGCGGTGACTCCTACTGAGAGGCCTTCTGTTGGTAATGAAGTTCTGCCTTCTGTACAGGAACTCAATCCTATTGGGGATGAGGATTTGGAGAATGTAACCGAGGCTCATAATGCGGTGACTCCTACTGAGAGGCCTTCTGTTGGTAATGAAATTCTGCCTTCTGTACAGGAACTCAATCCAATTGGGGATGAGGGTTTGGAGAATGTAACCGAGGCTCATAATGTGGTGACTCCTACTGAGAGGCCTTCTGTTGGTAATGAAATTCTGCCTTCTATATTTATTACTTGTATTTTAGGATGATGGTGTGCTGTTTATATATTTTTTTTATTTGTTCTTCTGGTTAAGCAAAGATTGGACTGCACTGTTTCTAGTTTGAAGAAGATACAGTTAACTATATCTAAGATGTGGTTGCAATGAAGCTTCATGAACTGATAAAAATACTCTAAGATGTGGCGGCAATGTTTGTTCCTGTATATGCTGTAGTGTTTGTCTTTCCCTCTTGTATGTATCAAGCTATTCACTTATGTTTGTGGTTCTAAACCTTGCATAATTTTTTTTCCCTGTTCTTTGGTTGCAAGTGTTGTTTTTTGTACTTGTTATTATGAACTTCAAGATTCAACTTGCTTACTGACATTATTATTGATACCCAGAAACTCCGCAGAAGAAAGGTCCACAAAAGCGCAAACATGTTGGTGGGCATAAAAAATCATTTAATAAATCAGGTTCAAAAGCAAGGATTTCCAATGTTGAGGAGTTAGACATAGGCACAAGGATGAACCAATATCCCAGCTTTCCCACCCCCGAAGTAAATAAAGTACAAACAGATCTAGAGTCCAGTTTTGTGGATCTTAATGCTGTTGTCAGGGATCCTCTTCCCGAAGCCTTAAAGATTGCTGAAGAAGCATCGTCAGATATACAGAGAGACACTGGTGGAGTAGATGGAAACAGTGGCGGTGAAATGAATTTAGACTCTACGCCTAAGGGCAGAACAGATGGTGTAGAGGCTAATACTATAGAAAATATCAGAGATAACGATCATCCACAAGGAGAGGAACGCCCAAATGGAAATCCAAGTTCAACCATTGATCCATTGGAGTTTTCAGAAGAATCGTTACCAAACCGACCTCATTTACGCAATCCGAGAAGAACTGTGATATCCCCCTTAAAAATATATAGTTTCCCAAAAATAGAAAAGAGGAGACAAAAAAGGAAATGGACTGTTTTGGAAGAAGACACATTGAGGAAAGGTGTGCAAAACTTTGGCAGAGGAAATTGGAAGGCTATATTGATGGAATACCGCGACATATTTGAGGAAAGAACAGAAGTTGATCTGAAGGACAAATGGAGAAACTTGACACGATATTCCAGCTGACATTTGGTTAAGGTTTTTACCTATAATAATTTCTCTCTGCTGTTAGAACAAATATATTCATTGTCTGCCTCGTTAGTGGGCTAGAAACATGGTTTTAAATTTGCATTCAGAGAAACTATTTTCTTTGATTCAGACAAACTCTATGCAATCAATGCCAAAGTTTTCTAGAAGTGGGACTAGTTTAATCCTCATTCATAATTGAACTATTGACCCATTGATGCAAGTTTCTGGTTTTATGAGTCTATTGCATTCTTTCCTGAAAGTAGTGAATCAACTGTAAGCTTGTTTCTTGGCATGGTTTTGTATTTACAATGATTTCCTTGTTGTTTTACAGAAAATTGTGAGGTGGTGCATGCAAGGTTCAAGTATATCGGGGCACTGCTATCAAGCCGAAGAAAGATGAACTGGTTGCAAGTAGAGTTAAAATGGGCGACCATGACAGATAGCAGCGCTGCTACCTATAGGTGTATTAGACTATTCACTGTACTTAACCCCAAGAGAAGGTGAACTGGTTGCAAGGATGGGAGTTGGAGACTGTTTGTTTTTGCTTCCCTGTAGTTTTGTTTACACAAGTCTTGAATTTCTTTACTGGTTGAGTTCTCTTTGTACATATTAGAAACCAAAGTGTTTGTGTGATCCATCGTAAAGGAATCCAATTTTCAAAAAAATATATGCTCAATTTAGCAGCTTCTCTGAAACATTTTTATCCAACAAAGGCATGGCCAGGTTTGACCTTCTAATTACACGGATGCTATATACAGTCCGGTCAAATTACGAAACACAGCCCGGTCACTCGCGTTATGCGAGAACACGTACCCTCGTGTAACGCGAGATTAGCAAAAAATAAGGAAATTTTTAGGTGCTAATCTCGCGTAACTCGAGTGCACGTACCCTAGCGTTACGCGAGAGGCTTTATCTGAAAGACGTTGTTGTGCACCATTAATAGATGTCTTGTTCCTACCTAACTATAATAACTACCCCCTTATTTTAAGTAAATCGTAACACCTATTAACCCTACCCTAACACCTCTTTTTATCATCTTTCGCCTGTTTCACACTCCATTAAAACCCATTTTCAAAACCTTCAAACTTCAAAACACTCTAAAATCACCAAAAACGATGAAGAGGAATTCAACAAAGGAAGAAATGAAGATGGTGGTTCATCAAGTTACCATGCAAATGAGGTAATGTTCTTACTTAAATTTTGAATTTTAATTTGTTTTGCACCATTAAGAGCTACAAGGAAGTTATTATGCTGTATTTCATGTGAAATGTAGTAGTAGTAAGTGTTGAAGAGATGACTTTTGCATATAATGTCCAAAAGATTTGTTGTTGAACATTATTTTGTTTAGGGTTTATGCTTTTAGGGTTTCTAATGTAAAATTTTTAGTTTTGTTCATGTTTATGTTAAATGACCCCGTAGAACTTTGTTTGCACCATTGCACATTCCCGCGTTCTGCGAGACAGCGCACCCTCGCGTTACGCGAGATATGCCTCCCTCGCAGAACGCGAGAATTTGCACATTACAGAGTTTAACTCTTTATTGTGTATGTTTTGTTGTGTTTTATTGTGTATAGGTGAATTTTTCTTTGTTCATTGGATTGAATGCAATCCAGTTGAATGACTACACCTACCCCTTGCGGAATACGGTGCCAGTTTCGCCACCGTCATTTGATTCAGGGATTGAATTTGGTGATTATCATCAACCATCTACTGATCAAGTGCCCGTGACATCTACATATGAATTGCCCGTGCCATTTACTTATGATTTGCCATGTACATATGAAGTGCCATCAAGCTACGATGCGTTTGATTCACAGTTTGCTAACCCACCTACAAACGTAGGAGAAGAGATGTGGTTTCTTCCTTCTTTACGCACTGCACCAAAGTTTGATAGTCCCGTATGTGAGTGATATGTTGTTTCTAGGGATTATTCAGAATATTTCACCACGGAGCAAGTGTTTGCCTCTAAGGATATTGGTCATTTGTGGGCGTTGAATGTTGCAAAGCAACATAAGTTTATGATCTCTATTGGAAGGAGTGTACCATCTAAACCGGGGAAAAGTGGAAAGGTTTAAATCATTTGTGAGAAAGGAGAAGTTATAAGCCTAAAGGTCTCGGTGTGAGATCAAACACAAAGAGCAAGAAAACGGGGTGTCCATTCCAGTTGAAGCTTATGGAGAACCGTATTGAAGACAATTGGAGAGTAACAGTTGTTTGTGGTTTGCACAACCATCCTATTGGAGATACTTTGGTCGGGAATGCATTTGCTGGACGGCCCACCCCCGGTCAGAAGAAAATGGTTCGTGAGATGGTACTTTCTCATTGTTCTCTAAATCAGATTTACACTGAGCTAAACAAGGATCCCGGAAGCTGCACAAAGAAGAGACAAGTGTACAATTTGGTAAAAGATATAAGGGAAGATGAAATGGAAGGTAGAACCGTGGTACAAGAATTCTTTCACCAATGCAAAGAGAACAACTAATTCATGGAGTATAGGCCAAGTACAAAAAAACCTTCGATAATAGGCGACTTGTTCTTTGCTAGCCCCGAATCAATGAAGCTCTTAAAGGCGCTTCCATATGTTCTTTTGTTGGATTTGACTTACAGCACGAACAAGTAAGTATTTATCATTCTGTTTTTTATGTTGTATTTTTAGAGTAATTGTGTACTCTAAGGAACTTCCACTAATGTTTCTGTATTTTGGTCAAAGGTGCAATGTTCCCTTCCTTGAGATAGTCGGTTTGACTTCTACATGGAACAATTTTGTCGTATGCGGTGTATGGTTAGAGGCCGAGAGCGAGGAGAGTATTTGTGGGCATTGCAACAATTGCAGAAGATGTATTTGAGAATAGGAGCATCGCCTACTTGCTTCGTCACAGACCGTGAGATGACTCTTATGAATGCAACATACATGTTATGGCCAAATGCAAAGTTTCTCTTATGTAGATGACATCTAAGGAAGAACATAGAGGCGAAAGGCAAGAAAGCTATGGGCACACACGCATTGGGGATTAATATTGCTAATGAATATTATGACTTGTTCAAACAAACCACTGAAGAAGATTACAACAAAAAGTTGAAGACACTTGAGAGAGAATGGGTCACTTATCCAACCGTATTGAACTACGTGAGAGATTATTGGCTAAACCCTTAGAAGTAAAGACTTGTTTCAGCATGGACGGATGACGTCTTCACTCTCGGGAATAACACGACAAATAGGCATGTTCACTAATTTATTGTCTACTTTCTATTAAGACATAAAATTGAGAATAAGAGCTTCTGTAATGCACATTTCCGCGTAACGCCAGAAAGGGTTCCTCGCGTTCCGCGAGAATGTGCACATTATAGAGTATTAATGCACATTCACTGTTGACATTGTTTTTCGAACATTTTAGAGTTGAAGGAGCACATTTGTGTCTTAAGTCGTACTTGACAAGTGGAAAGGGTAGGCTAGACACAATGTTCGGTGAATACAAAACAATGGCTGCGAACCAACTTAAGGAGATTAATGTGTCTTTCACCGAGAGTTTCAATAAGACCTTCACACTTGTTGATGGGGGCGACTTGTTTAAAGTCTTGAAGTTCAAAGTGTCTTACAAATGCATAGAGGAATTGCTTAAGGAATACACGAAGGGCGAGAGATATGGTTTTTACATGCCTATGTTTTGTAGCTGTGAGATCAAGATTAGAGATGGGTTGATGTGTATTCATCAGATTGGCAAACATTGGAAGGAGCAAAGACCATTAAGAGCATCAGAGTTGCACCCTTTCTGGAGTACATTGAGTTTGGAAGAAGTTGATGTTCCCGGAGTACTCGAAGTTAAGAGTAAGGTGGCAAGACGTCTTTTTCAGAGTTTCTATGAGGAAACGTTTCCGAACTTGTCCCCCCATGATCAAGAGAAGTGTGCACAAACTGTTTTGGACATTGTTTGTGCCTAAAAATACGACGAGTAAGGAACGCGTGGTAAGCTACGCGTAGAAGGATGTCGTCGACGTGACGAGACAAAAGGAAGATGTCGTCGACGTGATGAGACGTGGCAAAGATCTCGTTCTTCTTAAGGATTAGGTCGGCCGAGCATATTTTATCTTATTCCCTTGAATATTATTGTAATTGGTAAAAGATACGAGAAAGAATATCTTTTACCTTATTTATTATATTGTTATTAGATAGAAGCAAAAGATAAGATCTGATTTTCCTTAAAGATATCGTTAGGGTTAGCCTATAAAATAGGGCTAACGCCTGCTTTGTAATCATTCAGCCACCATACGAGTAATACCAAGTTCAAGCTTCAACCTAAATTCTTCTCTCGTCTCATATTGTTCTTGAGTGTTGAGATTATACCGTACTCTTTGATCTTTGCCGTACAATTGCTTAGTTATCATCTCGTTGATAATTTCGTTACGAACAATTGGCGCCCACCGTGGGGCATGGTAAAAAAGGTGTCGTCTTTGCATACGAAGAGAACAACCTCTCCTGCAGAAGCCATGAAAGATTCCAAATCGATCGAAAATCTTCAAAACAAAGCCTTCACCGTGTTGGGAGGTCCACCATCCTATACAACCTCCGACACTAAGAGGCTCGCGAGGACTATCGAAGGACAAGGCGATTCCGTCCCAACTCGCCACACCAGAGCAACAGATCGTGATCTTCCTATCACGTTCGAAGACCCAGATGAAGGAATCAAGCATCACGATAGCTTGGTGATCTCCGTGGTGATTCGAAATTGCAACGTGAAGAGAATCCTAGTAGATAACGGAAGTTCGACTAACATCATCACCCTCTCCGCTGTTCTTGAACTCGGACTTTCAGTCGATGATGTCGTCGGGAAGCGTATCCGTTTGAAAGGCTTCAACGGAGAAATTGCCGAGATGTTAGGGGAAATCACCCTCGAGACAACGACCCAAGGCGTCAATCTCCCAACCAGATTCGCCGTGATGGAAGCAAAGTCACCCTATAACGCCATCTTAGGAAGACCCTGGATCCATGATATGCGAGCAGTTCCGTCTACGTATCACCAATCCTTGAAGTTTCTGACGCCCTGGGGAGTACGCAAAGTTAAAGGCGAACCCTACACGGCCAAAGAGTGCTACCGAATCGGGATGAAAGGGATCACGACGCCAGAGATCAATGAGAACGAAGTAAAAGAATTTAAGGTCAAGACACCAACTAAGTATGTCAAGCCGAAGTGTCCCGAATTAGAAGACATGGTTATCGATGATTCCAAACCCGAAAGAACCGTAAAGATAGGGATCGACGTCCCCAGAGAAGTTAGAGACGAATTGATAGCGTTCCTGAAATCAAAGGCTAAATGCTTCGCGTGGAGCCACGAGGACATGACAGGCATATCTCCAGACGTGATGCTCCACAAGCTAAACGTTGATCCAAAGTTCACCCCAGTCAAGCAGAAAAGGAGGAAATCCGCTCCCGAACGCAACAAAGTTGTGGACGAAGAAGTAAAAAATCTCTTCGAAACAGGCAAAATACGAGAAGCAAAGTATCCCGATTGGCTCGCCAACGTCGTGGTCGTCCAGAAGAAGAACGGAAAGTGGAGAGTGTTTGTGCCTAAAAATACGACGAGTGTGACGAGTGTGGAACGCGTGGAAGCTACACGTAGAAGGACATCATCGACGCGACGAGATGAAAGAAAGATATCATCGATGTGACGAGACGTGGCAAAGATCTTGTTCTTCTTAAGGATTAGGTCTGCCGAGTATATTCTATCCTATTCTGTATTGTATTATTGTAATTGGTAAAAGATATGGTAAAGAATATCTTTTACCTAGTTTGTTATATCGTTATTTAGATAAAAGGAAAAGATAAGATCTCGTTTCCTAAAGATATTATTAGGGTTATGTTTGTAGCGAAATTACCAACGAGATGATAACTAAGCAATTGTAGGGCAAAAATCAAAGTTGACTTTGCCAACACTTCATCTAGAAAACACCATTGATAAAAGAGAGAGAGAACTCGAGATACTTTTAGTATTACTTGGGGAAAAAGCCTCTTTTACAATGATAATGGAGCCCTTTATTTATAGGCAAACCCTAGTTCTATCTTTAAGGAAAGAATCTTATCTTTTTCCTTATATATTTAACCTAATATAAAACATGGTAAAAGATATTCTTTCTAATATCTTTTACTATTTATTTTACTATTTACATAAGGAATATTAAATAAAAGACATAAATATACTCAGCCGACTTTATCTTGATCTCGACGACGCCTTCATACTCGTTCTTTCTCGTACTCGTCGTCGTCTATGCGTAGCTCTTCTCATCGACGTACTTAATCTTCACGTAGGTGACCTTGGGACCTCGTAGATAATCAAGGGAACTCGTAGTTGATCTTTTAGGTGATCTCGTAGATGATCTGGGAAACGTCTTCATCTTTTTCAATGCCTTCTCTTAATCTCAACGCGTTGCTGCTATAACTTGATGCTTGAAACTCAATTGCTTCATAATCAGCTCCATGAACTCGTGTTCTACAGTTGAACATGTCTTTTCTTTCTAACTGGCGATAGGCGATCTGGATCTTGGGCTTCTTACGCCTTCTTTAGAAAGAATCAACTTCGTGCTTAATCGACTATGAAATGTTCGCGGGCCAAATCTGAAATCGTGGCTAATGAGGACTTCATAAGTGAAGTCGTTGCTTCATCATAATCCTCAGCTGGGTTACTTGGATCATCCTGTCTTCAAGCAAATTTTTAGATGGCGATTTACTTCTTTTTTGTAACATATCTCCTTATTGGACCTTTGCCGCATGTTTGGATTCTCAACGTGGTACTTCGAGCATCTTCTGCTCCTTTTTCTGAGGACATCACTTTTGGAGGAAACTACTACTTCGTCACGGACGAGAGGAACAATCGACTCTTTCAAGTTCTTTCTTTCTTTGCTACTGCATACTCAGATCTTTTTCTCTTACGCTTGTTCTCGACAAATCGATGCTTTACCCAAGGAAGTTTTGGGGACACTTCGTCGCTCGTTCTTAGACATTGTGGAGGCTCTACTTATAACCCCTGGCTTGGGTGACATGAAACTTTTCAGCTTTCTTGACTTCTTTCCTTATGCACTTGCTTAGCGTGGAGGTACTCTTTTGGAGGTCACGATGGGTGATGGCGACGCGTTCTATCTCTTCACGTTTTTCGTATTTTCTTTCTTCTCTGGTATATGCTTTGAGTTCTGGCGTCTCTTCTTAAGTTGCAACTTCTTAACTTCCGTGTCTACTTTGACATACTTTTTTCATAGCGTACTCTTTTTTCTCTTTGGCGATTCTACGCGTTCTCACTTTCAACGCGTCTCTTATAATTACGTCACCCCTTGCAGATGGGTGTTGGCCTCTATTGCATGGGGTCTTGCTAGAAGTTGGAGAGAGAGATAGACTTGCTCGAGGTGAAGTTTGTAGACGAGCAGTGGAGATATGTGAAGAAGAATAATTAAGTAAAAGGAGGTCTTGAGCAACGTACCCGGGATGAATAGATTGTGCTTAGCAGTTTAGGAAAGTGTAGTCATTGTTGCTCTAATGACTGAAGGATGTCGTGACTTTCTTGCTCTGATGGCGATTATGTCGTAGGTCAAACCCCTGGTGGCGTTTTCGTGGCGGTACAACTTGATCTTCATGCGATGCTCTTAGATTGCTTCGAGTCTTAGGGAGGTGTAACGAGAATGTTCCGGAGAACGCGTCGAGAGACGTCTTTGGAGAACACGTTGCACATCTGGGAACGCGCTGGCTATGTCATCTTGTGTCGACTACACTGACTTTTACTTAATTCTTTTGGGAGCACTGCTTCTTTTGAATGTTTTTCTTAGATTTGTTCGGCGATAACCTCGACCTCGTCGTGCTTGCAGTCGTACTAATGCTTCTTTTGACTAGAGCATGCTTGGTTCCCTCAGGAGGGTTCTTTGAGATGCTTTTATCTCCTATCTTGATGAAATTTTGTTATACTTGTCGCGATGCCTTTGATCGCGTTCTTCCTCTTCTGGGCGTTTTAGGCGTTCTCTACGCGTAGAATTTGGGTGATCTTGGCCAACTCGTGATTGTTGTTCTCGTTCATATTCTAGCTCATGAATTTTTTCTGAACTCTTGCTTTCGATCGAGATTCCTTTGTCTTGTCTTTCTTTGTTGCAAACTCTTCCTTTTATCTTGCGTGACGTTTTCGACTTCACATGATCTTCTTTGGCGATAGCGTATTCGTCTATGGGTTGAACGAGTAACTTTTCTCTTTGGATCGTCTTGACAATACTTCTATCTTTCTTGTTTCCTTGAGTGGTCCTACCCCTTTTGGTAGGTTTGACTTAGGCTTCCCGTAGACTAGGTTAGAGCTACCAAAGACCCTTGGGCTTGCTTTACTTGTTATATCTTGCACTTTGTTTCTTGCGTCGTGCGCGTTATTCTTCGTGTCGGAGATGTCTTGGGAGCTTGCTCTTTCTTTGGTTTTGATGTTTTATGTGCTATGCTTTGGTACGCGTATCTTACTCTGCGTACGTGTTACGTCACGACCTTATTAAGCTTGGTGTTACGTCATAGACACAGAGCAAGTACTTTTAAATGAAACAACTCAGCATGCTTAACACGCCGGAGAGAAAATATGCTTATGCACTTAAATAATGATGATGACTCGACATGACGACATTCTAAAGCTACCCCTAGTCGACGCGACCCCTTGTCACCTCGACGCTATGATGATGACATGATTATGCAAAAACTAAACTTATTTAGACATGCGTAACTTGGTAAATATGCACTTCAACTAGATAACAATCAATGGAGTTCTTACGGGACTTCCCAGGACGGGTCGAGTTTCCTAACGCTCTTATCCTTAGGAGTTTTTCATTTCGGTGTTGGAAGAATCTTTTCTCAACTATCTTACTTGGAACATTTCTGCTTTTGGTGTTTCGATTGTAACTTCTTGTGTTGCTCTTTTTGGCGAATTGCTTTTTCTTTTCGAATTTGAGGAGGATTACTTCGATCTTACGCTCTCTTTGGCGTGGTCTTTAGCTAGCGTCTTGAGACACGATCTTTCTTTTTCTTTCAAATTGATGATATATCTCTTTCTTTTCCTCGAATTAAGATATGAAAGGTTCAGGTTCTATAGAGCACTTACTTGGTTTTGTTGTACTTTGTACTTCTTTAGGCGACTCTTAGTGTTGTGTCTGAGTTTGAGACTTTCTTGATCCGTCGCGTTCTTCTATTCCACTTAGTTCGTACTTTGAACGATAGGTTGGAGATCATATAATGAGGGAGTTCTTCACGTCTAGAGACGTTGGAGAGGATGTCGTATAGGACGTTGTGTCCATCGGACGCGTTTGGGAGAAGGCGTCGCGTTGAGGGACGGCGTTGATAACTTGCTGACGTAGCGGCTGATTGGCTTCTATTGACTTTTCATCTCTGCGTGATGCTTTGTTTTTTATCTTGCAAACTTGAGAGATGTTGCCACTTTGTTTCTTAATGATGAATTGGGTATCCTATCCCCCCTTGTGATGATTTCAGGATGGTGTTCAAAGTGAGATTATCACGTAGTAATCCAAGGTCATCATCTTGCCCGACGTCGTCATTCTTTGTTGTACTCTTATTTAGCTTGAACAATAACAATTCTGAAAAGCTTATCCAATCAAGTGTGATTTAGATCATAAAGACTTTAAGGAGAGAGTTTAACGAAAGACTTAGGAGGTAATCTCATATTTGACATGCAATTATTCTACTTTTTCAGTTTATGAGCGTATATAGAGGTAGCATTCATCTTATGCTAATTGAATCTTGTCTAATCATGCACGTCTAGGCGAGATGAGAACTTGATACTTGAATAAAGATAAGGAAATAAGGAGTAGAGAACTTAGCTTATGAGCTCTTATTTGCTCGTGATTAGATCGAGATGCATCATCTATCTTTGACCTTTGTAATTGGCTTCTTGGACGTCGTGTTCCTTGGTCATCGTCATGATAGTACCGAACTTGTGGAGATATTCATCCTTGTCATGGAGACGCGAATAAAGCGACGCGGTGTTTCTTGTTTTTGGAGAGGAGTTCGTCTGACGTTGTCTTTAACGTCTTAGAAACATGTTGTTCATGACGTCTTAGCGCCTTGATCGTCTTCTTGAAGGGTCTTACATGATCTTTTTAATCCTTAGCTGATTTCCTTGATTTCTTGAATACTTTCGATAGTTCATTCGACGTTTATGAGCGAGATACGGCGTCGTTATCATCATATACAAGCAAAAACAACACGACGTGCTTAAGTAGATGTATATAATGCTTAATGAAGGTACAAACTTTATGAATTTCTACTCAATTGTAATGGAGATCAGATCTTTTTAGATTCTCATGCTATAATCTTGAATCTTAAATACGATTAGGAAAGATTTAATCATAGATCGAGTTTAACATGCTTTTCTATGGTGAGTATGCAAATCTAGATATGGAAATTTCATGATAAAGAACTTAAAAATTTTCCTTTAGCATGATTTCTATGCAACTTATTCTGAATTGATATGGATATAATCAAGTTGAATCTTTTAGAACTCAAAGGAAGAAGATTATGGATAGATATTACCGTTTTGGTGAAAGAGAAATCTTCCTTGGAGAACAAGCAACTTTCTGGATTTTGCAGTCATCTTGTTTATATCGGCATGCGCTGTATAAAATTCGGAATTGCATGATTCCAAGCCCATTCGACCGATATTGAAGTCTACTTTAATACCTCAAAATTTCATTGAATTTGGACATCGGACGGGAGAGATACGAGATTTTCAAAATTGTGTCGCAGACAGCTACGTGAACCGGGAATGATTTCGGATTTTGATCTTCTTCTTTGATCTTTGAAGGCTCGTTAGGTTTTGGCTTTTTGTGAAGAAAAGATGGTTTCTTTTGATGAAAAGAAGACACATTTTTTATCATGCCCCAAGGTGGGCGCCATTGTTTGTAGCGAAATTACCAACGGGATGATAACTAAACAATTGTAGGGCAAAGATCAAACTTTACGGTGCCAACACTTCATCTAGAAAACACCATTGATAAAAGAGAGAGAGAGAACTCGAGATACTTGTGTATTACTTGGGAAAAAAGGCTGTCTTACAATGATAAGGGAGTCCTTTATTTATAGGCAAACCCTAGTTCTATCTTTAAGGAAAAAATCTTATCTTTTTCCTTATATCTTTAACCTAATATAAAACATGGTAATATATATTCTTTCTAATATCTTTTACTATTTACATAATGAATATTAAATAAAAGACATAAATATATTCAACCGACTGCATCTTGATCTTGACGACGCCTTCATACTCGTTCTTTCTCGTACTCGTCGTCGTCCACGCGTAGCTCTTCTCGTCGATGTACTTAATCTTCACGTAGGTGACCTTGGGAACTCGTAGATAATCAAGGGAACTCGTAGTTGATCTTGTAGGTGATCTCGTAGATGATCAAGGGAACTCGTTGATGAATGACCTTGGGAGCCTCGTTAAAACCTCTTCTTAGGAAAACCTCGTGGGAAAAACCATGAGAAGAGTAAAAAGAGTACTCCGTGTTGAACTTCGTGATGTCGACGATCATGTCACTTGCTTAGATGTCTTCTATTGGTCACCCCGTCTTTATGTACATTCCAACGCGTTGACCCTAGGAACACGTCGCAACCATAGTGGTACTTATAGGCACAAACATACCCTAAACTAAGAAAAAGTTGATAATTACAAGGATTTGGACTCGCCTTCAGATGACCCAGATCCGGATGCATGACCTTCACCTTCCTTCTCATCAGTCGGAGCCTCCTCTTCGTCGACGTGCTCCTCGCCCTCAGCATCCGCAACATCGGGATGCGCATCCAAACGCCTCCAAGAAGGACCATCATCAACGCCTTCAGGAAGTTCCGGATAAGCCTCCCTAAACTCAGCGCGTTCTCCCACCGGATCCCAATCCTTGTGCTCGCCAGCAGCATACTCCTCGTAAACCTCCACTCTGGATAGCCAAGACCAATAGATCTTCGCCTCGGACAAGTCCTTACCGTGCTGCGCCTTATTCCTTTCCACATCCTCCTTCAAAGTATGAAGATCGTTCTCCAAACCCTCGACGCGCTTGGTGATCGTCTCGTTAAGGGAAAGAACCTCGGTAACCTTCTCTTTCGCCGTCTTCTCTGCGTCACGAGACGTTTTCAACAAGCTGTTCAAACGCGCGACCTCCGACGAAGCGTCAGACGCCTTTTTCTCCAACGCCTCCATCCATTTCGGATACCTAGACAAGAGCGTCCAAGCGCATAGGACGCCTGAATCCCCTGAAAGAAGGAACGAGAAAAATAAGAAAAGAAGTCCGTGAGAAAGTCGTCAAGAAAATAGAAATTACAACCCTACCTGCCATTGAGCGGCGAAAGCTTCTCCCATAACGTCGGCAGGGTCCATCGACGCGTAATGGTCGAGGGACGACGAAGATCGAAGCCCCATCAAAGCCTTCAGAAGTTCCCTTCCCAGAGCAAAAGAATTCGAAATCACACCAGGGAACTCATCCACAGATGTGTATTGCTCCTCGGGGACCTCGACCACCTTCTCCTTCCCCTTCTTTGAACGTGTCGCCTTGGCCGGAGAAGGAGACGACGTAGATTCCAAAGTAGCCATAAGGTCGACGTCCAAAGGAGCGGCGGACGAACACCCTTTTATGGCAAGCTACCTCTTCCTTGGCGTCACAAGATCAGTGGCAGACTCGGCGCGAGCACGAACGCGAGAAATTGAAGCTGCATCACCAACGTAGAGCAAACGATTAGAGCACAAAAATAAGGAAATAAGCTGGTAAAAACTAAACGGGAAGAAGCCGACGTACCAGATGGCGTCGTAGGGCCGCAACGATGACCTTCTCCATCATGACCAAAGAAGGTCCGATCAACTTCAGGAACCGCCAAAAGTGAAGCTATAGCCTTTTTTGACTCCTTCCTTGTCTTGAGAGCCTCCCCGTTAACTGCAAAGCATATAAAGTTATACGTAAGTAAAGCATCGACGAGAAAAATATACGTCCGTCTGAAAAGAAAAAGTTGTTAAGGTATAAGGTAACGAAACTTACTCTCGGGATTCCACTCCTCGATAAGCAAAGAGCATGCATCTCCAAGGGAAGATTTCTCCAAGAAGTAAAAGACCTCAGCCCAACCCTGATCAGCCGTACTCTTCTCAAAGGCTATCCTAGCCTTCTTCTGCTTAATCTTGAAGTAGACCCTGCCCGTTGAATTAAGCGAGACAGTTAAAAAATTGCCAAGATCTGCCGCGACGAAATTCAAGCCATGTTTTTCAATGGCGTCGTCGAGAGCACCCAAGATGCGCCATGCCCCGGGAAGAAGTTGACCTATCGCCAAACCTAGAACAAGCATAAAATATTTAACCAGAGGAGAGAACGGGAACCGATGCCCTGCTAGAAAAGGATACTCGTAGACCGCTATGCATCCAGGACGATGAGCATCCACACAAACCCCCTCTGGAGGGATCTCAATCTTCACGTCTGGACCAAGTTCGGCAATAGTCCTTAGACGGTTAACATCATGTGCTTGAGATTAGTAGCGGTCCGACTCACGGAGCACCTTTCTTGGTTCATAAAGTACTGGAGTTGCCATTGGGAAAGAAGTAGATGATTAAATGGAGCAATAGGATGATCAGACGAGGAAGAGACGAAGAGAGCAGAGAAATGTTCGGGAAAGATAAAGATTAGAAGAAGCGTATGAAGATGAACGTTGTTTGTGCCTAAAAATACGACGAGTGTGGAATGCGTGGAAGCTACGCGTAGAAGGACATCATCAACGCGACGAGGTGAAAGGAAGATATCGTCAACGTGATGAGACGTGGCAATCTCGTTCTTCTTAAAGATTAGGTCGGCCGAGTATATTCTATCCCATTTTGTATTATATTATTGTAATTAGTAAAAGATATGGTAAAGAATATCTTTTACCTAGTTTGTTATATCGTTATTTAGATAAAAGGAAAAGATAAGATCTCGTTTCCTTAAAGATATTATTAGGGTTAGCCTTTAAATAAAGGCTAACGCCTGCTTTGTAATCATCTGAGCCGTCATTCGAGTAATACCAAGCTAAAGTTTCAACACTAATTTCCTGTCTTGTTCTTGAGTGTTGAGATTATACCGTATTCTTTGATCTTTGCCCTACAATTGCTTAGTTATCTTCTCGTAGGTAATTTCGCTACAAACAATTGGCGCCCACCGTGGGGCATGATCAAAAAGGTATCATCTTTCCATACGAAGGGAACAACCTCACCCGCAGAAGCCATGAAAGATTTTGGATCAATCGAGAGTCTCCAAAACGAAGCCTTCACCGTGTTAGGAGATCCGCCATCCTACACAGCTCCCGACGCTAAGAGGCTCGCAAGAACTGTCGAAGTACAAAACAACTCCATTCCAACTCGCCTCTCCAGAGCGGTCAATGGCGATTTGCCTATCACGTTTGAAGGTCCAGACGAAAGAATCAAGCACCACGATAGCCTGGTAATCTCCGTGGTGATTCATAATTGCAAAGTAAAAAGAATCCTGGTAGATAACGGAAGTTCAACCAACATCATCGCTCTCTCCCCTGTTCTCGAACTCGGACTTTCCGTCGACAATGTCGTCGGGAAGCGTATCCGTTTGAAAGGCTTCAGTGGAGAAATCTCCGAGATGTTAGGGGAAATCACCCTCGAAACGATGGTCCAAGGCGTCAATCTCCCAACTCGATTCGCAGTAATGGAGGCAGAGTCGCCTTATAACGCCATCTTAGGAAGACCATGGATCCATGATATGCGAGCGGTTCCATCTACGTATCACCAATCCCTGAAGTTCCCAACGCCTTAGGGAGTACGCGAAGTCAAAGGCGAGCCCTATATGGCTACAGAATGTTACATGATCGGAATGAAAGGAACCACGACGCCGAGAGTCAAGAAAGACAAAGTGAAAGAGTCTCAAGTCAAAGCGCCCACTAAGTACGTCAAGCCAAAGTGTCCCGAACTAGAAAACGTCGTCATTGACGATTCCAAACCAGAAAGAATCGTAAAGATAGGAACCGACGTCCCTGAAGAAATTAGAGAAGAACTGATAACGTTTTTGAGATCAAAAGTTAAATGCTTCGCGTGGAGCCACGAAGACATGACATGCATATCTCCCGACGTGATGCTCCACAAGCTAAACGTTGATCCGAAGTTCACTCCAGTCAAGCAGAAGAGAAGGAAGTTCGCTCCCGAACGCAACAAAGTCGTAGACGAAGAAGTAAAAAATCTCCTCGAAACAGGTAAGATACGAGAAGCAAAGTACCCAGACTGGCTCGCCAACGTTGTAGTCGTCCAAAAGAAGAATGGGAAATGGAGGGTATGCGTCAACTTCACGGATCTTAACAAAGCCTGTCCGAAAGATTCCTTCCCGCTCCCTCACATCGACGCCATGGTAGACGCGACGGTAGGACACGAGATGCTAACGTTCATGGACGCATTCAGTGGATATCATCAGATACAGATGAACCCTGCCGATCAAGAAAAGACCGCGTTCGTAACAAACCAGGGGATATATTGCTACAAAGTCATGCCTTTTGGCCTCAAGAACGCCAGAGCTACATATCAACGGCTGGTGAATAAGATGTTCAAGGAGCAAATAGGGGACACCATGGAAGTTTACATAGACGACATGCTCGTGAAGTCTAAGCGAGAAAAAGATCACGTAACACATCTAAATGAGGCGTTCGAGATCCTGGAAGAATATAGCATGAAGCTCAACCCTACCAAGTGTTCCTTCAGGGCCTCTTCTGGGAAGTTCCTCGGATATGTAGTAACCCAAAGAGGAATAGAAGCTAGTCCCGAACAGATTAAAGCCATACTCGACCTCGAGTCTCCACGATGCGTGAAGGACATCCAAAAGCTAACATGAAGAGTCGCCGCGTTAAACAGGTTCATCTCCAAAGCCTCCGACGAAAATCGACTCTTCTACGACACTCTCCGGAAGAACGAGTCTTTTTCTTGGACGGAACGCCCCGAGGAAGCCTTCGCGGGGCTTAAGAACTATCTGACGAATCCTTTACTCCTATCGAAGCCTAAAGAAGGAGAGTCTTTGTTCGTATAACTAGCAGTATCCGAAATTGCTATCAGTGCCGTTCTCGTAAGAGAAGAAGGAGAGGAGCAGCAACCCGTCTACTACGTGAGAAAAACGCTATCGTCAGCAGAAACGAGGTACTCCGCCATGGAAAAACTGACGTTGGCATTAGTGATGGCGTCGATGAAATTGAAACCCTACTTCGAATCCCACACCATCATAGTAAGAACCACATCGCCATTGAAGAACATAGTAAAGAAACCAGAACTCTCCGGGAGGATGACGAAGTGGGCAGTCCATCTCGGCGGCTACGACATCATTTACGAAGGAAGAAAAGCGATCAAATCCCAAGCACTGGCAGATTTCGTGGAAGATTTCAGCCCATCCCTAGAGCAAGAAGCGGTCTCGCAGGTAAACAAGGTAGAATTCGCGAAGTGGACCTTGCACACGGATGGAGCGATGAACCAGAACAGGGTAGGACTGGGCATCGTCCTGAAATCACCACAAGGGGATAGGGTCGTCCAAGTCATAAGATGTGACTTCAAAGCAACGAACAACGAAGCCGAGTACGAAGCCTTGATCGCTGGTCTACGCGTCGCCATCGACCTACAAGTTCAGAAGCTCGATATCTATTGTGACTCGCTGCTGGTAGTTAACCAAGTCCGAGGTGATTACGCCACTAAAGATTCGAAGATGAACTTGTACGTCAAAGTGGTGAAAGAGTTATTCGAGAAGATCGAAAGCTGCCAAATCAGACAGATCCCCAGAGACGCTAACGCGCAAGCTGACGCGTTGGAAAAGTTAGGATCATCGATTGACCCAAGAGAATATCAAAAGATCATGTTCCTCCATCTCAGCAACGCGTCTATCAACAAAGAGGCAATTCCCGAACAAACGCTCGCAGTAAGAAGTCAAGACTCCTGGGTGACGCCTTATTACGAATGGTTGCAGCACGGACGCCTCCCAGGTAACGCGTACGACGCGAGGCTATTGAAGCAAAAAGTAACCACCTTCGTAGTAGACAAGGGCCAATTACTAAAATGGTCGTCGAACAGCGTATTCTTAACATGCCCAACGGAGGAAAAGATTCAAGACATTCTACGCGAGCTACACAACGGAGAGTATGGAAATCATTCAGGAGGAAGAAGCCTGGCAGCCAAAGCACACTCGGCAGGATACTATTGGCCCACGATGAGACAAGACGCAATGAATCACGTCAAGAGGTGTGACGCTTGCCAAAGACACGCCCCAATCCCACATCAGCCGGCAAAAAAGCTCCACTCCATAACGTCTCCTTGGCCATTCATGCAATGGGGGATGGATATAGTAGGTCCTATGCCCTTAACTCTAGGACCAAAAACGTTAATGCTCGCCGTCACAGATTACTTCTCCAAGTGGATAGAGGCCGAAGCATTCAAGAACATCAAAGATTCCCACGTCATCTCCTTCATCGAAAGAAACATCATCATGAGATTCGGAATCCCTCACACCATTGTATGCGACAACGGATCGCAATTCATTAGCAAGAACATCGTGTCATTCTGCGAAGACAAAGGAATACGTCTAGTCTACTCTACGCCGAGGTATCCTCAAGCGAACGGGCAAGCAGAGTCAAGTAACAAAGTCATCATAAGCAATCTCAAAAAGAGGATAGAAGAATGCAAGGGGAACTGGGCGGATCAACTCCAAGCTATAGTATGGGCCGACAGAACGACGCCTAAGAGGGCAACGGGAAGAACGCCATTCTCCCTCGTATATGGTTGCGAGGCCGTCCTGCCAATCGAAGTGGAAGTACCAATAGAAAGATATCGGTCCCTCCCCGAGGAAAGAAACACTCCAATGATGACGTTCATGATAGACACGATCGACGAGATAAGAGATAATGCAACATTGAGGATGGCAGCGCAAAAACAAATCGCTGCCCGGATCTATAACCGACGAGTAAAAGCAAGAACTTTCCAAGCAGGAGACTGGGTCTTAAGAAAAGTGTTTCCAAATACCAAGGATAAGAGCGTCGGAAAACTCGTCGCGTCCTGGGAAGGCCCATACCAAATAGCACAAGTCGTAGGGCAAGGAGCCTACGAACTCGTTACACCAGAAGGAATACCATTGATGCGTTCGTTGAACGCAACACATCTTAAGAAGTATTACCATTAGAGAACGTGATAGTTGATTTGATTTCTACCTGTTCCTTTGCATGTTTTAGATTTTTGTTATGCCCAAGCATGTTTTAGCGTCGAAACGACAAGGGGGTCGTCGAGACTAGGGGTAGGCGTCTTAGTTCATCAGAATTCATGAAATCTTCATTAATATATTACTATGCACTTTCTTGCCCGATATGCAATACATGCCGAGTTGTTTCATTTCAAAGTACTTGCTCTCTGTCTGTGATGCAACATCAAGCTTAATTAGGCCGCGGTGAAAATCCGCGCCGGCGGCGAATTTCGTTAGCATACGCGTTTCAGGCTCCATCTACTCGTATGCAATGTTAGCCGAACCGCCGACCCCGAGTTGAAGCTCCCCATGATTGTTAGCGATGTGTGGCAACGGTCATGGGGAATGAAGCCCGACACCTCACGAAATCGGCACGGTCCTCTGAGCGAAGAAGGGAAACCTATCGCCACGACCACTCTCCAGGAACGCGTACTTGCGCCTTCCACGGCCCCTCTGAGAGTCATGAATCCACGGGCAAAACACCAAACCGGCGGGGATGCGTCCACCGGCATCATAAGTCCTAACAATCTAGAAATCGGACGCCACACGATGAATAGGTTCGTCGATTAAAAGAGTTCGACGTCGACCTAAACGCTAGGGTGAGGCAACGGATCCACCTTAAAAGTAAGGGGTAATGTCACAAGTTGATAAAAATCACACGCTGACCTATGTCCGCCACTCGCTTCAGGGTTCGGAGGAAATGCTGGACCCAACCCTCATGTAAGCCGGCAACATAACTAAAGCAGCCGCGATGACCACAATGATACCAGGGGTAGAAAAAACGAAACCTCAAAGTCAAAGATCGACATATGCGTCATAAGTAAGAAATATTTGACGAACCCAACTCCATAAAGATTCGGAGTCAGATTTGCCAAAAGGGGATAGTAATCCCACCAAAGATCAAAGATAAGTAAGAGCCTTACGCAAAGAAAGAAGTAACAAATATCCAATACGTATTTTAAAAAAAAAAGAATTCGCCACACAAGAACGTGGAGAAAAGCTAATGTTCCACAAAAGCAAAAAGATGAAACCCCTTCTACTAAGAAGAAGGAGGAACAACATTATCCTCGGAAACGACACCGCCATCTAAAGCTACATCCACATCGCCAGACACCAAGACTGGCGAACTTGAAGGTACACGTAGAAAAGAAACCCCCTCGAGTGGAACGGGATAAAGAACAACAAATTCACCACGCTCGCGTTCCACATCCCAATCTACGTGACGACCCGCATGAAACTCCTCCATAACCTCAATACGAGATGACCACGATTAGTAAGTACTAGTCTCTCTCAAGTTCTTCTCATACACCTTTGCTTTCTCCTCGGCATCAGCCTCAAGGGACGCGACCTTTCCATTCAACACCTCGACGCGTCGCGCCAACACACCCCTCTGTTTCGCCGTCTCCAACGTCTCCATACGAGCATCCTTCTCAGCCGCCGTAAGACGAGAAACCTTCTTATTGAGATTTTTGATCTTCTTACTAAGGTCATTCACCTCACCCTTCAAGGTCTCCTCAGACTCAGAGCGCTTATGAAGACGTTCCCAGGAACACAACGAAGCTTGAAAGGCCTAAAAGAATCCCAACAGATGAGAAACGACATAAAAACAAGAAGAAACGAAGAGATAAGAAAAAGTACACACCTGCCACTGTGCTACGAGAGAATCACCCAAGACGTCCACAACTTGCATAGGCAGATAATGATTCCAAGAAAAAGTAGAACTTAAGGCTTGCATCGTAGGGATGAAGTTACGCGCAGGCGCTACAAGACGAGATACTATCGCAGGAAAATCACTTGCTTCAACGTACGTAACGGAAGCCGCACCAGGATCTGTTGTTTTATCCTTCTCGTTCTCCTCCAAAGGATCCGCGAGTAATTCCTCCATCCCTACGCGTAGAGACGCATCTGAAGGCGCTTGCACCCCCGCAACTGGTGGAATCTCCTCCTTTACGCATGGCGGAGTAAAAACCGCCTCTTCCTTCGCGGCTCTTGATTTTTCTTCTGAAATGCATCTCCTCTTCGCAGTAATCAAGTCATGAGCAGATTCTTGACGAGTACGAGACGCAACACCTGAAACGAGAATGCATTCAGAAGACAGAGACAAAACAAAGGAGAACATAAAAGCAACGTGTAATCCGCCAAAAGAGCTCACCCCGAGAAAGAGTAGGGGTCGCGAGACGATATCCCTTCCCGTCACGACCAGTAAAGGTACGTTCTACCAACGGAATCGCCAGGATCTTCTTAGTAATCTCCTCTGATTCCTCCCGCGCCACAATAGCATGGATATCGACTACGCACAAAGTCACACGCGAGAATAAGCGTTAAGATGCATAAGCCTAAAGAAAATCATAAGGGATAAAGAAACGTACTCGAAGGAGTCCATTCTTCAAGCAAGAAAGCACAATCCTTCCCCAAGGTAGACTTTCTGATAAAGTAGAACTTATCTGCCCAACCCCGGTCGGACGAAGTTCCCTCGTTCATCAAAGGGGGAACGCCAGTGAGAGATTTGATGTTGACTCTACCCGTTGAGGGGGTAGAAAGGATACAAGAATGCATGACGTCGGCGATGGTGAACGCAATGTCAAAATTAGCCAGAATATGATCCAACACAGCCAAGCCTCTCCAAGCACTCGGAAGAATTTGCCTGACCGCGATACCCAGAGAAGTCAAGAAAGAACGAACCAAAGGGGAAAAAGGAAAGCGGTGTCCGACCAAGAAAGGATACTCGTAGAAGCAAACCCATCCCGGGCGTAAGGCGTCAGCGAATAGGTCAGAGGACAGAATAGAAATCTCTACATGGGAAGAAAGCCCTGCTATAGAACGAAAGAACTCGACGTTACGAGCCGAAGAAGAACGACGGTTAACATCGCTGAGGATCATTTTGGGATCGTAGGTGATCGGAGCCATTGAGAAGAGAGGAAGTAAAAATTAGGGTTTTGCAAGAAGATTACGAATGAAAAGAAGGAAGTTGGAACGTGCTTAAATAGGGAAAGATCTCGTTCTAGATTTCCAAAGAATCAATTTGTTACCGTTGAAGATAAATCCGAACGTTGGGGAAATAGCCGTTGGAGCGGACGCGAGTCGGTCAGCCGCATTAAATGAGAATCGAAGAAAAGACGTCATTACGAAGTTAGATTTTCGGATTGAACAAGTAATCAACGCGTTCCGAATTTAATGAAGACGTATTCCTTGAAGAAAGAAGGCGTCTCCCAGCTCTACTAGACGTTAAGCCCTGTAAGACGCCTTAGGGGTATTGTTTGTGCCTAAAAATACGACGAGTGTGGAACGCGTGGAAGCTACGCGTAGAAGGACATCATCAACGCGACGAGGTGAAAGGAAGATATCGTCGACGTGGCAAAGATCTCGTTCTTCTTAAAGATTAGGTCGGCCGAGTATATTCTATCCCATTTTGTATTATATTATTGTAATTAGTAAAAGATATGGTAAAGAATATCTTTTACCTAGTTTGTTATATCGTTATTTAGATAAAAGGAAAAGATAAGATCTCGTTTCCTTAAAAGATATTATTAGGGTTAGCCTATAAATAAAGGCTAACGCCTGCTTTGTAATCATCTGAGTCGTCATTCGAGTAATACCAAGCTAAAGTTTCAACCTTAATTTCCTGTCTTGTTCTTGAGTGTTGAGATTATACCGTATTCTTTGATCTTTGCCCTACAATTGCTTAGTTATCTTCTCGTAGGTAATTTCGCTACAAACAAACGTTATCGGCACAGATAACAAAGCTCCTCGCCTGCCACATGTAAATGATTGAAGAAGAAGGACGATCAAAGCTCTGCGACGATAATAAAAATTCAAGTGACGTAATCATCAACGCGTTCCCGGTGTAATGAAGACGTATTCCATGAAGAAAGAAGGCGTCTCCCAGCTCTACTAGACGTCAAGCCCTGTAAGACGCCTTAGGGGTATTGTTTGTGCCTAAAAATACGACGAGTGTGGAACGCGTGGAAGCTACGCGTAGAAGGACATCATCGACACGACGAGATGAAAGAAAGATATCATCGACGTGACGAGACGTGGCAAAGATCTCGTTCTTCTTAAGGATTAGGTCGGCCGAGTATATTCTATCCTATTCTGTATTGTATTATTGTAAATGGTAAAGAATATCTTTTACCTAGTTTGTTATATCGTTATTTAGATAAAAGGAAAAGGGCTAACGCCTGCTTAGTAATCATCTGAGCCGCCATTCGAGTAATACCAAGCTAAAGTTTCAACCCTAATTTCCTGCCTTGTTCTTGAGTGTTGACATTATACCGTATTCTTTGATCTTTGCCCTACAATTGCTTAGTTATCTTCTCGTAGGTAATTTCGCTACACACAGAGAGTATGCGTCGATTTCACAGATCTTAACAAAGCCTGCCCCAAAGATTTCTTCCCACTCCCTCACATCGACGCCATGGTAGACGTGACGGCAGGACATGAGATGCTAACATTCATAGACGCGTTCAGTGGATATCACCAGATACAGATGAACCCCGCCGATCAAGAAAAGACCGCGTTCGTAACGAACCAGGGGATATATTGCTACAAAGTCATGCCTTTCGGCCTCAAGAACGCCGGAGCTACATATCAAAGGCTGGTAAACAAGATGTTCGAGGAGCAGATAGGAGACACGATGGAAGTTTACATAGACGACATGCTCGTGATGTCTAAACAAGCAAAAGATCACGTAACACATTCGAAGGAGGCGTTCGAGATCCTGGAAGAATATAGCATGAAGCTCAACCCTACCAAGTGCTCCTTTGGGGTATCTTCCGGGAAGTTCCTTGGATATGTAGTAACCGAGAGAGGAATAGAAGCTAGTCCCGAGCAGATTAAAGCCATACTCGATCTCGAATCTCCGCGTTGCGTGAAAGACATCCAAAAGCTGACGGAAAGAGTCGTTGCGCTAAACAGGTTCATCTCCAAAGCTTCCGACAGGAAACGACTCTTCTACGACACTCTCCGAAAGAACAAGTCTTTCTCCTGGACGGAACGCCACGAAGAAGCTTTCACGGAGCTTAAGAATTATCTGATGAATCCCTTGCTCCTATCAAAACCTAGGGAAGGGGAGCCTTTGTTCGTATATCTGGCGGTCTCCGAGATAGCGATAAGCGCCGTGCTAGTAAGAGAAGAAGGGGAAGAACAACAGCCAGTCTACTATGTAAGCAAAACGCTATCATCAACGGAAACAAGATACTCCGCCATGGAATAATTAACCTTGGCACTAGTGATGGCGTCGGTGAAGTTGAAGCCCTACTTCGAGTCCCACACCATCGTAGTAAGAACTACATCGCCTTTAAAGAACATAGTGAAGAAGCCGGAGTTATCAGGGAGAATGACGAAGTGGACGGTTCATCTCGGCGGCTACGATATCTTCTACGAAGGGAGGAAAGCGATCAAATCCCAGGCATCGGCGGATTTCGTGGCAGATTTCAGTCCAACTCTAGAGCAAGAAGTGATCTCACAAGTAAACAAGGTAGAGTTCGCAAAATGGACCTTGCAAACAGACGGAGAGATGAACCAGAATGGGGTAGGACTGGGCATCGTCCTAAAATCTCCACAAGGGGATAGAGTCGTCCAAGCCATAAGATGCGACTTCAAAGCAACGAATAACGAAGCCGAGTATGAAGCCTTAATTGCCGGTCTACGCGTCGCCATCGACCTACAGGTTCAGAAGCTTGATATTTATTGTGATTCATTATTGATAGTCAACCAAGTTCGAGGTGAATACGCCACTAAAGACTCGAAGATGACCTTGTATCTCAGAGTAGTAAAAGAATTGTTCGAGAAGTTCGAAAGCTGCCAAATCAGACAGATCCCCAGAGACGCTAACGCGCAAGCCGACGCGTTAGCAAAGCTAGGTTCATCCATCGACCCAAGGGAATACCAAAAGATCCCGTTCCTCCACCTCAGCTACGCGTCCATCAACAAAGAAGCAATTCCAGAACAAACACTCACGGTAAGGAGTCAAGACTCATGGGTAACGCCTGACTACGAGTGGTTGCAGCACGAACGCCTCCCTGGTAACGCGTATGAAGCAAGGCTATTGAAGCAAAAGGCAACTACCTTCATAGTAGACCAAGGCCAGCTACTAAAATTTTCGTCAAACGGTATGTTCTTAACGTGCCCAAAAGAGGAAAAGATCCAAGATATTCTACGCGAGCTACACAACGGAGAATATGAGAATCATTCAGGAGGGAGAAGCCTAGCAGCCAAAGCACACTCAACAGGATATTATTGGCGCACGATGAGACAAGACGCGATGAATCACGTCAAGAGGTGTGACGCTTGCCAAAGACACGCCCCTATCCCACATCAGCCGGCGGAAAAACTCCACTCCATAACGTCTCCTTGGCCATTCAAGCAATGGGGAATGGACATAGTAGGACCTATGCCCTTAACCCTAGGACCGAAGACGCTAATGCTCGCCGTTACATATTACTTCTCCAAGTGGATAGAAGCCGAAGCATTCAAGAATATCAATGATTCCCATGTCATCTCCTTCATCGAAAGAAACATCATCATGAGGTTCGGAATCCCTCACACCATTGTATGCGACAACGGATCACAATTCATTAGCAAGAACATCGTATCGTTCTGCGAAGACAAAGGTATATGCCTAGTCTACTCGACGCCAAGATACCCTCAAGAGAACGGGCAAGCAGAGTCAAGTAACAAGGTCATCGTGAGTAATCTCAAGAAGAGGATAGAAGAATGCAAGGGAAATTGGGTGGATCAACTCCAAGCTATATTATGGGCCGACAGAACAACACCTAAGAGGGCAACGGGAAGAACGCCATTCTCTCTCGTATACGGTTGCGAAGCCGTCCTACCAATCGAGGTGGAGGTACCAACAAAGAGATATTGGTCCCTCCCTGAGGAAAGAAATACTCCAATGATGACGTTCATGATAGATACCATCGACGAGCTAAGAGATAATGCAACGTTAAGAATGGCGGCACAGAAACAAATCGTCGCCCGAAGCTATAATCGACGGGTAAAAGCAAGAACTTTCCAAGTAGGAGACTGGGTCCTAAGAAAAGTATTCCCAAACACCGAGGATAAGAGCGTCGGTAAACTCGCCGCGTCCTGGGAAGGTCTGTACCAAGTAGCACAAGTTGTAGGACGGGGAGCCTACGAACTCGTTACACCAGAAGGAGTACCACTGATGCGTTCATGGAACGCAACACTTCTTAAGAAGTATTACCATTAGAAGACATGATAGTTGACCTTCCCAGTCAACACTTTGACTCGTCGCGCCAGCACACCCCTCTGCTTCGTCGTCTCCAAAGTTTCCATGCGAGCATCCTTCTCAGACGCCGTAAGGCGAGCGACCTTCTTGTCAAGTTCCTTGATCTTCTTACTAAGGTCGCTCACCTCACCCTTCAAGCCCCCCTCGGACTCAGAATGCTTATGAAGGCGTTCCCAGAGACACAACGAAGCTTGGAAGCCCTGAAAGACCCCAACATATAAGGAACGACACAACGTCGAAAGGAAATCAAGGTTTCGAAGAAAGAGACATACCTGCCACTGTGCTACAAGAGAATCACCCAACACGTCTACGGCTTGCATAGACAAATAATGGTTCCAAGAAGAAGTAGAAGCTAGAGCTTGCATCGCCGGGATGAAATTACGCGCAGGTGCTACGGAACGAGACACCGTTGAGGGAAAGTCGATCACTTCGACGTATGTAACGAAAGCTGCACCGGGATCCTTCGTCTTGCTCTTCTCACTCTCCTTCGAAAGGTCTACGAGAGGTTCCACTATCCCTACGTTCAAAGGCACGTCTGAAGACACTTGCATCCCCGTAGCCAGCGGAGTCGCCTCGTTTACGCATGCTGAAGTAGGAGCAATCTCTTCCTTCGCAACTCTCAGCTTTTTCTCCAAGATGCACCTCCTCTTAGCAGTGATCAAGTCATTGGCAGATTCTTGACGAGTACGAGACGCGACGCCTGAAACATAATTTCGCTCAGTATAGAAAGTAAAAAGAAAAGCAACGCGTAACCTATACAAGAAAACTCACCTCGAGAAGGAATAGGGGTCGCGAGACGATATCCCTTCCCGTCACGACCGGTAAAGGTACGTTCTACCAGAGGAATCGCCATGATTTTCTTGATAATCTCCTCTGATTCTTCCCGCGTCACGATAGCGTGAATATCAACTACACACGAAGAATAAGCGTCGAGATGCATAAGTCTAAAGAAAAGCACAAAAAGTAAAGAAGCATATTGGAAGGAGTCCATTATTCAAGCAAGAAAGCGCAATCTTTCCCCAAAGTAGATTTCCTGATGAAGTAAAATTTATCTGCCTAACCACGGTCGGACGAAGTTCCTTCGTTCACCAAGGGAGGAACCCCAACGCGAGACTTGATATTGATTCTACCCGCCGAAGGAGTAGAGAGAATGCAAGAATGCATAACGTCGGCGATCGAGAATGCGACGTCAAAATTAGCTAAAATATGGTCCAACACCTCCAAACCTCTCCAAGCGCTCAGAAGGACTTGTCTGATCGCGACGCCCAGAGTAGTCAAGAAAGATTGAACTAAAGGAGAGAAGGGAAAACGATGTCCAATCGAGAAAGGGTACTCATAGACGCAAATCCATCCTGGGCGTAAGGCGTCGGCGAAAACGTCAGGAGGAGAAATAGCAATTTCCACATGAGCGGAAAGCCCGGCTATGGAATGAAAGAACTCAATGTTACGAGCCGAAGAAGAACGGCGGTTGACATCGCTGAGAATCATCTTGGGATCATAGACAATCGGAGCCATTGAAGAAAGAAAACAAAGATTAGGGTTTGTAAGAAGATTGCGAATGAGAGAAAGAAGAAAGCCGAAGCGGGTTTAAATAAGGAAAGAAGATCTCGTTCGAGATTTTCCAAGAATCAGTTCGTTACCGTTAGAAACAAATCCGAACGTTGGGGAAATAGTCGGTGGAACGTATACGAGTTAGTTAGCCGCATTAAATGAGAATTGAAGGGAAGATATTATTACGAAGTCAAGATGTCGGTTCGAGTGAGTATTCGACGCGTTCCGAATCTGATGAAGACGTATTCCATGAAGAAAGAAGGCGTCTCCCAGCTCTAATAGACGTCAAGCCCTGTAACACGCCTTAGGGGTATTGTTTGTGCCTAAAAATACGACGAGTAAGGAATGTGTGGTAAGCTACGCGTAGAAGGATGTCGTCGACGTGACGAGACGAAAGGAAGATGTCGTCGACGTGACGAGACGTGGCAAAGATCTCGTTCTTCTTAAGGATTAGGTCGGCCGAGCATATTTTATCTTATTCCCTTGAATATTATTGTAATTGGTAAAAGATACGAGAAATAATATATTTTACCTTATTTATTATATTATTATTAGATAGAAGGAAAATATAAGATCTGATTTTCCTTAAAGATATCGTTAGGGTTAGCCTATAAAATAGGGCTAACGTCTGCTTTGTAATCATCCAGCCACCATACGAGTAATACCAAGTTCAAGCTTCAACCCTAAATTCTTTTCTCGTCTCATATTGTTCTAGAGTGTTGAGATTATACCGTACTCTTTGATCTTTGCCCTACAATTGCTTAGTTATCATCTCGTTGATAATTTCACTACAAACAGACATTGGGAGAGTAAATACTCCTCTAAAAGAGCCGGCTATTTCAAAGCACATCGGGGGTCATCCAGTCAGAGCTCCTAACAAAGAGACAAGGTCAACGCAAAGAAGAATGTCTGCATGGGAGCATACTACTACCGAGATGGATGCTAGAGCTTTGGAAGAAACACCTCCAAAGAAGCAAAGAAATGCTTCTGATTCTACAAAATTCAAGAAACCAAAAATTAAGGCGATTGGCAAGTACAAGCCTCACGTACCTTTCTCAATGCGCACCTATGTGAATGGTTGGTTTGACGTAAACAGAGATGGAAATTGTGGATATAGATCAATAGCGTATGAGACGGAGGAGAACCAACACTTATGGAGGGAAGTAAGAGATTTGATGATAGCTAAGGTCAAGGAAATTTGGCATCTAGTTAAAGAAACTTGGATTGGACCTCAAGAACAACCAACTTTGGAGAGTGCCGTACACCATCATACATGGAAATGAATAGGAATGGCTCCATAAGATCATTGGCTAGCTACCCCGGAAATGGGATGTCTTGTGGCATCCACATTCAACGTAGTGTTCGTAACGGTGGGAAAAAACGCTAACTACACATTCCTTCCTCTACAACTTCCTACTTGGTTTCAACAAGGGTGCACACTTAACACGATCTGCTTATTCTATATTGAGAGGGAGAAACATTTTGTTCCCGTAAGTTTATAATCTTCTTTTGAATTACTTACCAAGCATAGCCTCTAATATGCAACTTCCTAATGTTGTTGTTTTATTGTAGTTGCGTCTTCAAGAAAACTGCTCATTACCTCCTGTGTTTACTCCTTGGTGGCGAAACGCGGAATATGATGCTCATTCGTTGCACGATCTTGTGGCACATCGATGTGCTGCCTTTAGCTTGAAGGGTTAAATTTATGTTTTATTCGCTGAATTTGTAATGTAATGTTGAACTGGAGCATGGTTTTTTCTATTCTGAAACAGGAACTGACATAATAGACAACATAGTTGAACTCATGTAATGAGCAAATCCTCGCGTTACGCGAGGATAGTGTATATCGCGTTATGCGAGTGACACAAACCGTGCCAGAGACCGTGCATCTTAACTGAGAGAGAGAAGTTGCCTAGTGCTTTCCTCGCTTTACGCGAGATGCACTATCCTCGCGTTACGCTGCATATGATCAATTCTAATGTTTTAACCATGGTTCTCGACCTTTGTTCTCCCATATGCTTTTTTATAGCGTTACACGAAGTAATTGTACGACTTTGTTAACTAAAATAAACCAACAACATTATCCAAAAACTAATCCAACAAACAAAATCAAACAATCCAACGAACATAGATAATCCAACAAACACACCAATTCAAAAACTTAAACAATCCAAAACACAATCGAAAATTATCCATCAACTTAATTCACTATTGTTGTGGTCGGAAGGGTGCGAGAACTTCAAGAGATTTTAGCATTTGAGCGTGATATGAAGGAAATTGATCTTGAGTAGCAAACCGATATCGATCCATGTCATTGTAGACCCGACCAATCACCTACACGCATGTAAACAAATAAGGTATATTCATATTATAGACAAAAAAAGACTAGTAACGCAAGATAATCAAAAACAAGTAATATTACCTGTTTCTCACTCATCATCCCGGGAAATGTAGGACGAATAAACCTATGTGTCCTCCTTATGTACCAATCCATGTAATCCTCAGAACATTCATGTGGTACATATGCAATTGGCCCCATATCATTAAGAGAGATGGAGTGAACATATCTCGCCTCCCAAAGTCATTCGTTAGCGTCATAGAAAACATTATAACTCCTAATGCCGGATAGCCTATGCACTTTGAGCGGTTCAATAACTGGCCTAGGAATCCGGTGCATTCGCCCAAATTGCCTCAGACACCGATCCGGCATGTGTGGTTTGGTGACGTCGACGCAAGATAGCACCCCATGAAATAGAGCGGGACCCAGCGCGGGGTCGGAGAAGTCTACCACTCCATAGGGTTCCAACATATATAAAAACAGACAGAAAATGCAGAAAAAGAAGGAAATTTATCCCAAAACAACAAAGTTTCTGCAGGCCATTCCTGCAGAAAATTTGCTCGCGTTCTGCGAGGAAATGCAAATATTCTTCAGTTTTCCCCTCTCTGCAGAAGCTGTTGAACTCACTCCAATGCAGAAACTGTACACAACCTTAAGCAGATGAATAAAAAAGATTAAGATAATTACCATCTCTGGTAAGATAATATCGAGCTCGCCTCTATAGTCCCTTCCGACTTGCCCCTTCTTCAACTTCAAATTATGAGGCAACCAACGGTAAACCCATAGCATATCTTCCGTCTACTCAGGTCGTGCAGCAGGTCGAAACTGTGGGAAATGATTGTAGATCCATGCCTAGGAAATACAAATAACGTTAAATACTAAAACATAAATTAGCAGGTAAATTAAATGCATAGAAAGCAAATACCTGCAACAAGGTGTAACAGAAAGACATCTGGGCACAGTTCTGGCGTGTGCATATCCCCAGCTGCCTATACAGGTGTGCCAAAGCAGCCGAGCCCCACGAGATGTTGGAAGTTTTGTCAAAGGTTTCCACATAGGGCCCGTATCTAAGCCGGATCAAGTTCTGGGACTTGTCCGGAAATAAGATCGAGGCAACTGTATACAATACCCAACCCAATCCCTTTCGTTCTTCTGAAAGGGTTTCACAATGGCTCCTAAACCACTCGGCTTTCACCCTCCCAGAATTGAAATTGTCATAATCTATCTCTAAAATTGCCGCCCCCTTCTTGGCACAGTATGTTTTTAGTTCATCATGACCCAACTTTTGACCCTTCTTTGATGGTGCCATAGCTTTCCCATCTATAGTGAGCCCTAATATCTTATAAACATCAAGAAGGTTAATAGTAATCTCACCACAAGGGAGGTGGAATGAATTTGTCTCTGTTGCCATCGTTCAATGAACACTTCAATCAACGGGAAGTCGATTTCGTCGTACATCATGCCGGTGAGATTTGCCAATCCAAGTGCACCAGGAATCTCACTCCAAAAGGTGTTGTCTTCTAATGGCCAATCACTGTTCTGTTTTTTCCTTTGTTGTGGCTTCATCGGACCTTTGTTTTGCAGGAAAAAATACACATTAGATTCCGCAGGAAAAATTAGCATAAAATTACAAGTTCTGCAAAGAGGGAAGTAAATGCAGAAAATGTGCATTTTCTCGCGTTCTGCGAGGATGCCCACTCTCGCGTTCTGCGAGCTGTGCCATCTCGCGTTCTGCGAGAAAATGCACAGTTTCTGCACTCTCTGCAGAAACCGTGCAAATAGAACGATGCTTCTGAATTAAAAAAAAGGCTTACAAGCCCTTTTTGGATGTGGTAATCCACATGTGTTTCTTCAAATCCCTTAAGCAACTCGGGATCTTCTGGACCTCCAGCTACACTTACAGTGAGGTCAGGATCATATCTTGGCTCGTTCTTCTTTGATTTCCTCTTTCTTTTTGGTTTGACTTCCTCTTCCTCTTCTTCTTCTTCTTCTTCTTCTTCTTCTTCTTCTTCTTCTTCTTATTCTTCTTCTTCTTCTTCTTCTTCTTCTTCATCTCTATCACCAAGAACTTCATCCTCATTTTCTTCTTCTTCCATCTGTTGTGGTTGCTGATTGTGAGAAGAAGAACCAGTTTGTCCACTTCCCTCGGCATATCCATAACCCATGTTTGGATTTCCACTTCCCTCACCATATCCACCGCCATATTGTACACCACCCCACCCCTGTCCATAGTCCACTATGGCACCCTGTGGAACTAAATAGTCCCAGTCACCGGGCGGTATCTGTCCAACAGAATAACTGCTAGACGACATTTGTGACGTCAGGAACTCCGTAGGGTAAGGCCACAAGCTTGAGGCGTTATGTGGCATATCCTGACTAGGGAGAGGAACGTCTCCCCCCCCCTAAAACTGTGCCTATCCGCGTATTGGTAGTTCAGTTGGACGGGTTCCTCAGGGCACACGGGTTCCTCAAGGAACAACTCAACGGGTTTTGGCCCCTTTGTCTTCCTCTTCCCTTTTCCTTTGGGAACCGGTGGTTCTTCCCTCCTTACGTTTCGGTTTCTCACACGAGTCGAACGTTCTGGAATGTGGTCCATTACCTAAAACAATACAAAGTAAAATCAATAAATAAACGAATGCAGAAAAAAACACAGAATAAAAATGTGCAGAATGCACATGTTCTGCAGAAGAGGGAATTGCCAGTTATGGCAAATCCTCGCGTTACGCGAGGACACCACATTTCGCATAACGCGAAGTGTGACGTCACGCGTGACGCGAAGTGTGACGTCACACTTTCTTCTCCGATCATCTCATTCATTCCGGCCAGTTTCCGGCGACATTTCAACACAAATTCAATATTTTAACTCAAAAACCTATCAATTTCAGTAAATTACCAAATAAACATCAAAACCCTAAATAAAATGTAAACCCTAATAAAAAAACCTAACCCTAATGAATTTGACCTATTCAACATAAAAAAAACATCCACTCGTCAACCATAATAAAAAATCATCATCTTTCATCCATTCCAAACAACCTAATACTATATACAACCATTTCTAGATCAACAATCAATATCAAAACATCATATAATATGCAATTTCATATACTAACAACATATATTCATCTAGAATCAACATTAGAAAGCATAAGGGAAGAAGAAACATACCTTAATTGTAGATTTGTGTTGAAAAGAGGAAGATGAAGTAGGTTTTTGAGAAAGAAGGTAGAAAAAGCGGCGGTATACTGTAAAAATGAGCAGAAGTAGGGTTTTTTTCCCCTTTTATAAGGAAAAGACCCTCGCGTTCTGCGAGACCGAGACCCTCGCGTTACGCGAGGGACTGTACGCTATTTGGAAAAACGCTCTGGCTGTATTTAGTAAGGACCTCAAATCAGGTTACTTACAATTTGGGTTTCGTGCAACGCAAATCAGTCTCTTTTTCCCCTTTTTTGTCGGTATAACACTCAATTTTATACTTTTATACTCGATGAATCACATTTTGAGAAATAAAATTATTGGAATATTTTCTATTTTCCGAATTAAATTAATATTAAAACTTATCAGAGCAAATTCAAAAAAAAAATTCAAAAGATGGAAAATTCGGCATCATAAAGGGTCATTTATCGTCTTATTTAGAGGTGATGGAAAGCTCTATCGCAACTACAGAGAATCCCATCGTAAGCAACTAATACAAGAACATCTTCGCTCTCGTGTCAGATCTGCCTCCAAACTCCTAAGGTCAATATGAGCTTGCTGCAGCACACTTCAGAGTAAACAATCCAGACAAGGAAGCTTCCAATAGATCATATCATGCACCTCCGAGTTAATCTCCAATGAACAAAAGCGATACTTTGACAAATCGCTGCAGGGAGTAATTGGTTAAGAAGGAACCAACTCTATCCAGCAACAGTCCCCATCTCTACATTGGTTGCAGCCTCCACCTCTGGGGGGGGGGATTGAAGACAAAGCAAAGCGACCATAAATTCAAGTATTTGTTTCTATACTGTTCATCAATGGATTCGTAGGTGAACTATTCATCATAGATTATCATCACGAAGCTTAATGGGGCACACACAAAAGAGTATTACCTAGCCCGAGCTTCAAACGGATGATAGAAACCCACTTGTGCAACATGTACTGATATAGGATTGGTGGGAATTTGCAAGTGAAAGCACCTGCTGCTGCAGCAGTAACTGGTGGAGGATCTCCCTCGATTCAAGGAAAACAGCAGCACTGATATAGGAGTTGTGTTTCATTAGAAGAATATGTAATCAGTTGGATATATACCATGTCTTTCCTCCTCCTTTTTCCGGGCTTGGAACCGGTTGTGTAGCATATATATACACACAAGCGGAGTTAAAAACATGTTGTCATCTACTATATGGAAACCAAACAAACACACAAGCATGGAAAAGAAATAAACTATTTTTCATAGACAAAAAGTAATAGAAGAAGCGTAAACCATCAACAAGCACACAAATATATGTAATTCAGCATAATACATGTCCAACAACAGCTTAAACAGAACAACTTCAACATAATACATGTCCAAACAACAGCTTAAACAGAACAACTTGATCTTCAACAACAACAACCTTAAAGAAGCCTGAATATAAGCTTATAATACCGATTCCACACTTCAAGTAGCACATGTCCAGAAACATACAACATTCAAGCTACTACTGCCATCTTCTTACAAGACAAGTATCATTCTTTGACACCACTTGAGCTACTCATATCTTCTTCAAACCAAGTAAGCACAATAATTAAGAACCGTAGAAGCAGATGACATGGACAATTCTGGGAGTAACGAAAAAGATACAGCAGATGCAGAAGCAAATCACGAACGACATAGAAGAAACCCAGACCTTGCTATTCCACAATCACTAACACAGACATCACTTTCCAGGTGCTGATGATTATTCTGTGTTGAGCATTTAAAGGGATGTACCTCAAAAGTAAATCAAAAGGTTCTGCGTAACTTCAGCAGGAACTCCATATTTAATAGATCAACACCTACAACATAATGACAGAGTTCGAAGGCCAACCAAGAAAGCTTCAAGATGCCAAACTAACAGAACTGGAAGAAGGCAAAAAGGTACAAGCAGATGAGATCTGATGATTAAGGAAGCAATGGCCAACACAACATTATCCAGATGCCAACCAAGCATGACAATTAGTTCATCAATATGGAAGAACATGGTTAAACTAGAAATACAACCCTGTAACCATGGAACAATTCAAGCAGGCAACAAGAAGAAGGAGAAACCAACTCTTCCCCCTAGGATCTGTCAAGGATTTATACGCCACACTGATCGGTTCTGACAGATAAGTTAGCACTGTGACCCTTATGATAGCAGCTGCACTATAACACAACAAAGTCATCCAAGAGAAGTTAGCAATATGACCCTTACGGTAGCAGCTCAACTATAACACAACAAAGTCATCCACGAACACTGAAATCAATAACAAGTTCTTACAATCCAAAAGAAAAGCCAAATCAAATAAAAAGATAAAAGGATCAACAAAACCAAATGATTTTCTGCTAGAAAGAAGTTTCGAAAGAGCCTATGCCCCTTGCACATAACCAGCCAACCAATAAAAGCTACCAAAGAGGGTATTAAGTAATGTTTATAGGGTCTGAGACGAAAAATATATATAAGTCTAAGAAGATAAACATCAAACATGGAAAGAAATCAGCCAGCCATATATAAGGTGTAAAGCTCTGAAATACCCTTCAACCAACATTGTAATGAACCTATCCGAACACATAAAAAAATGTAATCAGGAATGCAGGCGGGACTCTACATTAACGTTTGGGATATAATAGGGGAAGTTAGTACTAGAAACCTCCTTCAGAAAAATACATGTACCATTGGTAAGAAATAAAAAAAATTATCGAATTAAATGCAAATTAGAATAGCTAGGGTCAAATTAGGAGGTTAAAGAACTTCCCCAAGCACTTCCTTCAGCAAGTACGAAGTATCCTTCCAATAAAAGGTAACTTCACCTAACAAAATAACCACGACAGTCAAAATAGTAAGGTTCTCAAACCTAAGAACAACTTTAAAGAAGAAGAGATTTGTTATAGGTGAATGTATTATGAACACAAGCCCTGTATAAGGATAATCAAGAAAGAGACACAATACGTATATAATCAACTACAAATAATCAAAAGAGGGAGAGCTTATCCATTGTCAAATTGTTCAAAGTATGCCTAAAATAAAATCCCTGGCAGCTGCTTACTACTGGAAAACATGGAACCTAAGCAAAATACAACAAAGAATAGTAAGGTTCTCAAACCTAAGAACTTTAAGGAAGAAGAGATTTGTTATAGGTGAATGTATTATGAACATAAGCCCTGTACAGCCTAACAAGTAATGATTGCGGACTTCTATGCCCTCTGCATAGCCACATATCCAAAACCTAGCAGAAATATAAGGATAATCAAGAAAGAGATGTCATACGTACAAACTCAACTACAATTATTCAAAAGAGGGAGAGCTTAGCCATTGTCATATTGTTCAACTAGCAAAATACAACAGAAAGCATATACATCACTTCAAAATCGAAGCCAAGAAACAAAAGAGCAAGAAAGAGATGGGTCGTTGCACAATCATATGGCAGGAGAGAAGATTTAGACGCCCTTTATTGGAAGGATTGACACGTGTTGCTGCCCATAACTCGACATTCATAACCCTACTAGAAACAAATTACAGTTAACAACAAAGAACTTTAATGAACAACCAAATGAACAAGTGATCAGTCGAATTCAAATTATCTGATGAGAACTTTAGATTCCCAGGAAATTGATCTGCAACGTATGTCCACCAAAAACTGTATGTCCTAGCAGGAAAGGAGAAACCAACAGTGAGTAGTAACCTATGATCATCCAAGTTTCAAGACCAAGAGCAAACATTAGAAAAAGATTTTCATTCTATAACAAATCAAATAGCCCAGCTTGTTATGTTATGCATTTTTACATTGTAGAGTCAATAGGTAGAAAACTTCCATGTGGCTAAGAATTCACTGATTCCATATCATATGCCCTCCAACAGACCATACAGCATAGAAGCCTAGCAGGCTAGATAGTGTTCATCAAAAAAGGCATCCAAGACTGCATAATCAGAAATCAACTATAGAGAATATAACACAATGAAGAGCTTAGCCATTTCCAAATCTGATGGGAACATCTTGAAGAAGCTGAAATTCTCAACTCTGTACTGCGACATGATAACTAGGAAACTATCTAAACACACCAACAATTATCAATGAAAAGCTCTGACACTCCAAAATCTAACTAGAGAGAGGAAGAGATTGTTCCGAGGGAATGGTCTCTTAGGTAAAGGCTCGACATGTGAAATCTGAACAAGAACAACTGCGACATCATAAAAAGACCTAGCAAAACCCACCAACAACCATAGTTCGAATATGCCACAATTTGTAAAAAAAATCCAAGAGCAGTAAGTAGATAAGATTTAGTATGAAGAAGAGATAGCCTCCCATCAGTCGCATATGAGGTGTTCGTGCTTGTATAAATGTTTTCTTGAAATTATCACTGATAAGAACCCTACCAAAACAAATTAGAGCTATCAATACAGAGCTCTGCCAGTGCAAATCAAGTATTAACAAGAAATCAAATTTGTAAGCCCGATGTCATATTATTCTTATGAGAAGAATAGATGTCCAAGCAAAAAATATTCCATCACATTGAATGTCCTTCAGCAGTATGTTATTTGCAAATCCTAGCAAAACAATGGCAGTATGATCAACAACCAGTTGTGAAATTTGTAACTCAATAAACTGAGGGAAGAACAAGTTTTCCCATTGTCCAATCATTAACAAGCTGGCCTTGTACTTTAGGCCATGTCTATCACTAGAGAACTAAACCTCGCAATAGAGAACTAAACAGAGAAGAACTTAGCCATTGTCAGAGCGCTGTGGATGCATAACATACAGGGCCCCTAAAGGTGTTATCTACTGCCACAGAATAATAGAGACCTAAAAAGAATCAACCAACAAATATCATTGAAAGGGTTTAAAACTCCATGTCGAAACCAAAATAAAATAGGAAAAATCAGTATGAAGAAGAGATGAGATGGCCTCCTGTATGATGTTCCACACTTGTAAAAATGCCTGCTTATGCAACAATGATCAGATCCCTATAAAGAACAAATCACTGTCATAGAGTACGAGGTCTGACAATGCAAATCCAGAAATGAAAGAAAAATAAAAAGAGACAAACTCCTGATGTTGTGATATCTGATGAGAACTATAAATTTGAGCACAAAAAAGACCTTCTGCTTATTTGAAGACCGCTAGAAAAACCACCAAACTACAGTCAATACATTTGGCAATCAAAATCCAGATTCAGATTACAATGACATAGGAAGAAGAAAAGAATTTTCAGTCACTCATTTGAAAAGCTGGTCTTGCAGTGATTGCTCATTTGTGTTTGCAAATAGAATGTCAATCCAAACCCTATCACAGAGCACACTCGTCAAGAAAAGAAGTCGAATAATTTCACAACACAACATTAGTAAGAATATGCAAGAACTTAGCCACGGTTGAAACTTATGTCATTAGACTTGAGATCAGCTGCTACTTCCACATGATAATTGAAAACCTAGCACAATCATTCAGAAACAACAGATAAAAAGAGTTTGAGGCTCCAAAATAAAAACAAAGGTGCTAAAGGACGAAGAAATTGATATGAAAAGAGATAGCCTCCCCAAAGTGGCATTTCAGGTTTGTAACTCATTGTTATAAACGAGGATTTAGAACACCTATAAAAAAACAAATAAAAGACATCAAGAAGGATCAAACATCTGGATGATAAATAAAAACTAAGCAGAAAAGAGCTCAGCCATAGACATAAACGTCTGAATGCGGTACATTTTTAAATCCTTCACAAAATTGCAGTCTACTGTCACATGATAATTGTAAGCCTAGCAAAATCCATCAAAACTCAAATCAACCACTTGAAGTAATTCTAAAAGCAAAGAGGGGAAGGGATAGGTGGATTAAGTAGTCGAATAAGAGATCGCCGGATAGTCTGTTATGAGACCGTTGAAAATATCACACTAAGTCAGAAATAGGAGTCCATCCTCAAAACTTCAAACTAAATAACTCCCTGAAACTGTAGCAAAATAGATACCACGAAAACTATCATACCGTCTTCTACAAACTATAGGGAACCGAGAGAGATCAAATCTACCACCGTAATAAAAACAATACGTTCCAGCAAATCGATCTACCGTCAATCAAGACTATTGTGTCGGGTCAAGCGGTCAAATCGGCGAACAACTATACGAACAAACACAGAAGGATCCAATAAGTTGGTCTACCAACAATCAAGACTAATATGATAGGTCAAGCGATCAAATCGGCGAACAACAATTCGAACAAACACAGGAGGTCGATGATGAAGAGCAGCGCAATCAAGCAACGACGACAAGACTAGCAGTAGATCTAAAATTGAAAGCGCAAGGAGACATCTAAAGAGACCCTAAGCAAAGAGGGAACACAAATATGAAGCAAATTGAGAGATACGTGGAATGAGGGAGGAGAGACGGGGTATATATAGAATAGAAAGATAGAAAACTTGATCCGTAAGGATCGCGATTTTACGCGGTAGGATTTAGATTTGCGTTTTTTTATGCTTTTCTTAATCAATCTATATACAGAGTCGTGCTAAACGTCTCCAAAAAATATTTCACCATTTTTAAAATACAAATACCCTTGGAAAAATTTCTTACCATTATCATTTCCATTATTTTGTATTTCCTTTAATACCCATACCTAAATTGAGTTATCTACATTACCATTTCTAGATTCAGTTACTAATTCCACACCTATATTCGTTGCTACTTCCCAGTTCCTCCGTACTCTTCTTACGTCTTAGTCGCCGCCCTATGTCCGATTCAGTTCGACTACAATGTACTCCCCTTATCCCTCAATATAAGCCTTATTTCATCCACGCACGGATGTCGATACACGTTTTGTTTTGTTAATATCTCTAGTTACGTATTAGTAAAAAATATAAAATTTTGAAATTGTTATAGTATTTGTTAAGATGAATCAAACAAGACCTCACGTGACTATGTTTTCGCTTGTAAATTGGAAGAAATCGAGAGTTGTGAATAGTGTTAGAAAATGAAATGAGACTTATATAATGGGACGGAGGGAGTAATCCCTAATTCTTTCCACATATCACCCTAAAAGATACTTCATCCGTCCCTTAATATAAGGCTCATTTCCGTTTTTGACGTCCCAAAAAATAATTTCCTTTTACATCTATAAATTTATTCCTCAAATACCATCGCCCAACACCAATAATTCTTTAACTATCGTTACCCTATTTTGTTTTCCCCCTCTTTTCTCCTTTCTTTTTCCTTTTATTACTCTCCTTTATTTCAATTTTTCCATACTCATCTGCAACTTTCAAGTTCCACCGACTCCATTAATACTTCCCTCACTCTCTCTCTTCTCTATAACCCACGGTCTCAACCCACTAATTTCAATTTCCTTACCCATTTCCAAGTCTGCAACTTCCACCTTGATGCGGGGATAAGCCGTTGTTGTCCGATCTAGACACCAAACCTCGAACATAAACTCGAACAGAGAAGAAAGGCGGAATTAGAATGAGATGAAAGAAGGATAAGTCGAATGATAGGCCAATTGGAACCAAATCAAACAATGATAAAACCCCTGAACTTAAGAACAAGAACCTTACCGAATGATGAAGAAACCTCAACGGATGATTACAATCAAACACAATGACTATGGTGGGTCAAGGCACCTGGAGGATGCTCTAAGGAGTCCCGATAGCACCAACCTTATGGAGGAGATTGACACACACAACTACAGCTAGGGCGAGTTCAACAACAATGCACACGGGGCACTCTTCTCACAAAAGCTCTCTTTTGGGAGAAAAAAACGATAAACGCTGTATTCAATATCAAAGTCTGGGTGACCTAAAACAATAACCAAGGCAAACCTTATATAGGGTTCATAAGGATGTCAATTAAAAGAAATAAAGCAATAAAAGTGTTTCCTAAAATAACAAACCAATAAAAGGCATTAAATCCCGAAAACGAAATAAAACAAGAATTCTCGGCGAAATCAACAGGTCGCGATCCGCGATCGCGGGTCTGGATCCGCGGTCGCGGGTGGCATGGCCGCGGTCGCGGATTTTCCACTGTCTCTGCCGCCTTCGTCGTTTGGCTCCGAGTGCTCTCGAACCTCAATTATCATAACCGTCTTCAATGGTGGTTCCTCTTCAACACTTAGCTCTTTAGACATGAAGAAAACTACTAACTTGTCTAGTTCTTGTTGGACTTCCTTAGCTCTCGAACGAGTCAATGCACCTTCAAACTCGGGAACCGTTGGTGTCGGTTGATGTCCAGATGATCCTTCATCATCCTCCCCTTCTTGAAAAGGATTCGACCTCGAATCATCCAGCTCCTCCTCTTCTTCGCCTTCAAACAATGTTAGGTCTTGCACATTGAAGGTGGCACTCACTTGATATTCACCGGGAAGCTCCAAGACATAAGCATTATCTCCAATCTTCTTAAGCACCTTGAATGGTCCATCACCTCTTGGGGACAACTTTGAGTGGCGTTTGCTGGGGAAACGCTCTCTCCTAAAGTGAACCCACACGAGGTCTCCCTCCTTGAAGATGACCTTCTTCCTCTTCCTATTTGCCTTGCTAGCATTTGTAGCAGCTACTTCTAGCAATTTAGCTCTTGTCCTCTCATGAATTTCCTTGATGTGATCAACCTGTTTTCCTGCATTGAAATCCACTCGCTCCTTCGTAGGTAACGGTATAAGATCAAAAGGGGTTAGTGGATTCAAACCATACACACATTCAAAGGGACTCAGCGAGGTTGAGGAATGGATGGCTCTATTGTAGGCAAACTCAACATGGGGTAAGGCTTCTTCCCAAGGTTTCAAATTCTTCTTGAGAATGGCTCTCAAAAGGGTTCCTAAGGTCCTATTGGTTACTTCAGTTTGAGGATGACTAGATGTAGAAAATAGTAGTTTAGTCCCTAGTTTTCCCCAAAGAGTTTTCCAAAAGTAACTTAGAAATTTCACATCCCTATCACTCACAATAGTTTTTGGTACTCCATGTAACCTAACAACTCCGGTAAAGAACAAGTCAGCCACATGATGAGCATCATCAGTCTTGTTGCAAGCAATAAAATGAGCCATTTTAGAAAATCTATCAACAACCACAAAAATAGAATCTCTCCCCTTCTTAGTCCTAGGCAACCCTACAATAAAATCCATACTAATGTCTACCCATGGGGTGGTAGGAATAGGCAAAGGAGTATACAATCCATGTGGTTTAACTCTAGACTTAGCCTTAAGACACTCCAAGCATATTTTCAAACAATGCTCAACATCCCTAAGCATATGGGGCCAATAAAAGTGAGTATGCAACATATGATATGTCTTATCTCTACCAAAGTGTCCCATTAATCCACCCTTATGGGCTTCTTCAACAAGCAATAATCTCAAAGAACACTTAGATATGCATACTTTACTAGCCCTAAACAAGAAACCATCAAACAAGTAAAACTTATCCAAAGTTCCTTTATCTAAACATTGCTTATAAATAGCACCAAAATCAGCATCATTACGATATAACTCCTTGATGTAAACAAAGCCTAACACCTTAGAGTCAAGTTGAACAATTAAAGCATGCCTCCTAGATAGTGCATCAGCAACAACATTGTCCTTTCCCTTCTTGTATTTGATAATATAAGGGAAAGTCTCAATAAATTCCATCCATCTACCATGCCTCCTATCAAGTTTGTCTTGGCAACTAAAATGTTTCAAAGATTCATGATCGGTATGCAAAACAAACTCTCTAGGCCATAGGTAGTGTTGCCAAGTCTTAAGTACTCTATATAATGCATACAATTCCTTATCACAAGTAGAGTAATTTAGACTTGCACCTTTCAACTTTTCAGAAAAGAAGGCAATAGGCTTACCTTCTTGCATGAGTACTCCTCCTATGCCAACTCCTGAGGCATCACATTCCACTTCAAAGGGCCTAGTGAAGTCGGGAAGCACAAGCAATGGCGCTTCAGTCAATCTGCGTTTTAGCTCTTCAAACGCCCTTTCTTGAGCCTCCTTCCAAACAAAGGCCGAATGCTTCTTTGTTACCTCAGTTAGGGGTGCAACAATGGTGCTGAAATCCTTCACAAAACGTCGATAGAAGCTAGTCAATCCATGGAAACTTCTGACTTGGCTGCTAGTCGTGGGGGTTGGCCAATCCTGAATGGCCTTAATCTTCTCCTCATCAACCTGTAATCCCTGGGAGCTCACTACAAAGCCAAGAAATATAACTTTATCAGTGCAAAAATCACACTTCTTCAAATTAGCATATAGTCGTTGTATACTAAGAGTAACGAGTACTTACCTGAGATGTTGCTCATGCTCCCCTAGGGACCTGCTGTAAATCAAGATATCATCGAAATAAACTACAACAAACTTCCCTATAAACTTCCTCAAGACATGGTTCATAAGCCTCATAAAAGTAGAGGGAGCATTAGTAAGTCCAAATGGCATAACAAGCCACTCATATAGACCAAATTTGGTCTTGAAGGCGGTCTTCCACTCATCGCCTTCCCTCATTCGGATTTGATGGTAGCCACTCCTAAGATCAATCTTGGTGATGTTTGTGGCACCATGAAGCTCATCCAACATGTCATCCAGCCTTGGTATAGGATGACGATACTTGACAGTTATGTTGTTGATAGCTCGGCAATCAACACACATCCGCCAAGAATTGTCTTTCTTAGGCACAAGTAAGACCGGAACTTCACAAGGACTAAGACTTTCTCGAACATACCCCTTATCTACAAGCTCCTGCACCTGCTTCTGAATCTCTTGACACTCCTGAGGGTTCATTCTGTAAGCTGGCCTGTTAGGTAAAGAAGCTCCTGGAATAAGATCAATTTGATGCTCAATGCCCCTAAAGGGCGGTAAGCCCGCGGGAATCTCATCCGGGAACACCTCAGCAAACTCATCAAGAATAGCTTGAATGCTAGGGGGTAGATCAACTCGAGAATCGGTACCTGTCAACACAAATCTCTTGCAAAGCATCATTAAGGTAGTGCCCAATGGCAAGTACTCACCTTGCAATTCGGATTTGGAGGACAAAAGAGCGCGAGGCGGAGTAGTCGAAACAACAAGGGCTCCTGCGCCAACTTCCGCGGTCCCGGGTTTCGAGCCGCGATCGCGGTTTTGACTCTGTCGAGTCCCGTCGCGATCCGCGATCGCGGATTTCGAGCCGCGGTCGCGGTTTTGGCTCTGTCGAGACCCGCCAACTTCCGCGGTCGCGGATTTGGAGCCGCGGTCGTGGTTTTGGCTCTGTTGCGCCAGCACCTCAGTTTCGTCGGTGGCTCTTTCTTTGCCTTTGCTCTTCTCATATGCATCTGCTATCTGTGCTAGAGTCATAGGTTTAAGAGTAATAGGCTTATTATTGAAAATAAATGAGTGACGGTTAGTGTGACCATCATGAACAACTTTTCTATCATATTGCCATGGTCTACCTAACAATATATGACAAGCCTGCATAGGAACGACATCACACAAGACTGTATCCTCTTATTTCCCTAAGGAGAAAGTTATCCTAGCTTGCTTTTGAACTCTTAATTCACCACATTCATTCATCCAATGCAATTTATAGGGCCTAGGGTGGAAAATAGTAGCAATATGCAATTTAGAGATTAATTCAGTGCTAGCAATATTGCAACAACTTCCTCCATCAATAATCATATTACAAACCTTCCCTTGAACCAAACATCTAGTATGAAACAAATTTTCTCTTTGGTTATCCTCACAAGGGGCGGGTTGTACATGCAAATTTCTTTTACAAATCAAAGAATCACCATGCTCATAACCAATTTCATCACTAAGATCATCCTCATCATGCATTTCATCTAGGTGCTCCTCCTTTTCACTTTCACTTTCATATTCACCTAGTTGATTAACAATTAATACTCTAGAATTAGGACAATCTTTCATCATATGAACCTTTCCTCTACATTTAAAACATTCAATATCCCTAGCTCTAGAAGTAGGGTTATAAGTACTCCCTCGGGGTCCATTGGAAGGGCCAAGTGTAGTTTTTGAAGGCACTTGGGCAGCAGGTGGTGGGTTCCTTCGGGAACCGCTATCTTCCTTAGCAGGGGGCTCTCGGGCTGAAGGGTAGGAAGTTCTTCCTTGCTGATTTTTCCATCCTCCTGTATTTCTGCTTCCCTGACCCCTAATCTTGGTCTTTCTCTCCAGCTTGATTGCCAAGTGCAACAACTCAGTCATAGAGTTGTAAGGGAATATCTCAATCTCACTTGACACATATGGGTGAAGGATACGGAGGTATCTAGCCATTGTTGTCTCCTCATCCTCAACCAAATTGGCTCGAACCATGGCTATTTGCATAGCATTGAAGGTCTCTTCTACTCCCATAGATCCTTGTCTCAAGTTCTCGAGCCGCTGTATGAGTTCCCTAGTGTAATGTGGGGGAACAAATCGAGCTCTCATCATCCTCTTCATGAGATCCCAAGTAGTGACGGGATAATCTCCATTAGTAGCTCTTCCTCTTATCAAACTACCCCACCACACTAGAGCATAGCCACTAAATTCCAAAGATGCAAGTTGCACCTTTTTAGGCTCGGGAAAGTTGTGGCAATTCTAGATTTGCTCGATCTTCGTCTCCCACTCCATGTAGACATCTGGATCACACTTACCTTCAAAGCTTGGGATTTTCACCGTGATCTTTCCAACTCCATCTTGCTCAGGCTCTCTTCTTCTTCCTTGGTACCCTCCTTGTTGACGAGGGGGTCGCCATACTGCTTCTGCTGCTTCTGCTGCTTCTTCGTCATCCTCTTCTTCAGGCTCCTCATCATAATCATGGTCACCTAGATCCTGAAATTCATCATTAAAACGGTTAGAAGCATTGTATCTATTAAGGCGAGGTATAGGAGAGTTATGAAAACGCCCCCTTCGAGCTTGACGGTTGTCAGCTCTGGGTGTGGTCCTGCCTCTAGCTTCCCGACCCATTTGGGCAGCCTCATAGACTTCCCGTTGGGGAGGGAGGGGCCTCCGTAGAGCGTCTGCGGGAGCGCCTTGGGAAGTCCCAATATGCCCCGCAGCCGTGGGAGGTGGAGTCGGGTGAAGCTCCTGCCGGATGGCTGTGGTAACTCCAGACGCAATTCCTATGGTTAACTCTTGTCTAAACTCTCGAAACAAGTTCATCATGAATTCCGGAGTGACGGGACTGGTCTCCGGGGTTCTCCTCCTGCCGCTGGGAGAGACTGCCCTATTCATCATCAAAGAAAAGACTAACACAAAACAATGTTAAGTGAGTGTAAATGAAAACAACTCGCAAGTGTTTACTCTCGTATGTTTTCCTCTGCACTCTCTCTCAATTGTTGTTGTAACAAGCTTTTATTGATGAATTGCCTTGTATGGATCAATAACCCAATAGATTGAAACTATCAAGCTCCTAGCACTATATGAGTGATGCTAGAGATGGAGATGGCTAGTGTAGGGCGGGGTTTCAACTTCAAGGCTCTGACTCAAAACAAAAAAATTGACTCAACGAAAGAAAGAAACAAAGACTCAAAACGTTTGCAGGAATGTAAATGCAAACAACTAATATGACTCAAGTTTGAAATCAAGAGGGCCAAAAGGAAGCGTACCTTAACTTGTCCCGACTGGTGTCGATGAAGGATCGAAGACGGAGTCGAGAGGGCTAGGTAGTAATAGGGATGGCTCGTAGCTGTAGTAACAGGGTAAACTGAAGCAGTAGAAGATCCGCGGTCGCGGATTTATGTTCTGGACAACAGTGTGATTTCCGCGATCGCGGGTGTAATTCCGCGGTCGCGGGTCTTCCGCGGTCGCGGGTGAGTTCCGCGGTCGCGGTTCGCGTCTTGCGGCCTAAAACTCCTTCGTCTTCGTTCGGGCTCGTGGCAATCCCGATTCCTCCGATTTCTTGAATTTCGACTCAAACAATATCAAACTAGACTTTGACTCAACAAAACGTAAAATAAAATGCTGAATTTGAGACTTTTCGATTTCTCTTTTTTTTTTAATATATATATATATATATTTTTTTTTATTTTCTCAGCAAAAACGAAAATTACAGACTCGATATGAGATGTTAATCTCAGCAAAAATTAAAAATAAATAAAATAACAACTAACTTGATTTTCCTTGTAGAAAGATAAGATTTCTTTCTTTGAAGATCTTGTTTGGGCTTCAAGGAAAGAAATTCCAGCAATTCTTCTAGGGTTTCTGATGGCTGCGTTTTGGTAGGGATGGATGAATTTGTGATGGGGTGATGGGATGAATGGATTTTGGGACAAGGGTGCTCCAAACTCCAATCTTTCGATCTCCACAACCTGAAACAGACTCAAAATCAATTTCTGAAAGAAACTGACAAACAGGAAAAACAAAAGTGACTCCTTTTTTTTGTGATTTTCTGGATAGGGGGTCTCTTGATGTTCTTGTGAAGACAGATGGTGTCAACACAACTCTGATACCAATTTGATGCGGGGATAAGCCGTTGTTGTCCGATCTAGACACCAAACCTCGAACAGAAACTCGAACAGAGAAGAAAGGCGGAATTAGAATGAGATGAAAAAAGGATAAGTCGAATGATATGCCAATTGGAACCAAATCAAACAACGATAAAACCCCTGAACTTAAGAACAAGAACCTTACCGAATGATGAAGAAACCCCAACGGATGATTACAACCAAACACAATGACTATGGTGGGTCAAGGCACCTGGAGGATGCTCTAAGGAGTCCCGATAGCACCAACCTTATGGAGGAGATTGACACACACAAGCACAACTAGGGCGAGTTCAACAACAATGCACACGGGGCACTCTTCTCACAAAAGCTCTCTTTTGGGAGAAAAAAACGATAAACGTTGTATTCAATATCAAAGTCTGGGTGACCTAAAACAATAACCAAGACAAACCTTATATAGGGTTCATAAGGATGCCAATTAAAAGAAATAAAGCAATAAAAGTGTTTCCTAAAATAACAAACCAATAAAAGGCATTAAATCCCGAAAACGAAATAAAACAAGAATTCTCGGCGAAATCAACAGGTCGCGATCCGCGATCGCGGGTCTGGATCCGCGGTCGCGGGTGGCATGGCCGCGGTCGCGGATTTGCCACTGTCTCTGCCGCCTTCGTCGTTTGGCTCCGGGTGCTCTCGAACCTCAATTATCATAACCGTCTTCAATGGTGGTTCCTCTTCAACACTTAGCTCTTTAGACATGAAGAAAACTACTAACTTGTCTAGTTCTTGTTGGACTTCCTTAGCTCTCGAACGAGTCAATGCACCTTCAAACTCGGGAACCGTTGGTGTCGGTTGATGTCCAGATGATCCTTCATCACACCTACTCATTTAATTATTTCACTCTCTCTCTCTCTCTTTTATAACCCATCTTCATTTCTTCCAATTTTCATAACCCTCCTTCTGCAACTTCCAGATCCACCGATAATATTTCACTCTCCCAAACTCTCTCTCATTTCTTACGCCGTCAATGATAAACCCTAATTAAGCACTCTCTTTCAAACTCTGTGTATTCATCTATCAAAAACCCTAACCAGATCTCTCTTCTCTTCACCTCTCAAGATCCCTAAAAATATGAGTACGAATTTGGCCTCCGTAGATCGTGTGTTCGCCGACGATAATAGTCCCATTGGTCCCCTTAGTGACCCTTGGATCCGAATCTGATGGCTTCGTTTGTGAAGACTGCACCGCCACTCCGCCTGCTTCCTTTGAGAGTGTTGAAGATGAAACCAAATCTGGATTTGCTGAGCAGCCTGCCTCAAAGTCCCCTGAGGATGATGATGAGCCCAAAACTGAAGTGCTAGATAGTGATGATGAAGATGATGGTGATGATGAGGCCCCTATTGATGTGTTTGATGATAGTGGTGATGATGAGGCCATTACTGATGTGCTTGAATACAATGATGAAGATGATGCGGTTGAAGAGCTTGATGGTGAAGACGATCAAGCTGATTGCTAAGTCCCCTATTACTCTACCTCTTTTTTCTATTGTGTGTGTTTTGATGGATTGTTTAGTCTCTATAAGTGATCTATCTGTTGAGATAAAACTTGGTGATTTGTGGCTATTGTCCCTGTATGGATGGTTGATCTGGATTATTGACTAGCTTTGTGGTTATTGTCCCTGTAATTTGGTGCTTGTTATTTCTTGAAATCGATATACATGAAAGGAGTTGTTGTAAGTAGTAACTTCCATTTAAAAACATAAAAATGAATTAATGTACTGATCAAAAGCTCACACAAAAAAAGAATGCAAACAGCTAGGTAATCCAGTCCTGGAGTTTGCAACAGATTTCAATTCAAGGGCATAATACTTTTGGTCTCATGGATTAATATCAGATTCAACATATAATATGTTCACTTCCATGTGCAAGTATTCTCGGTATGTGGGTGAATATTACCAAGGTTCAGTTTCACCAATTTGTTCCAAGGTGATGAGCCAAGTTAACAGAGAAACTAGCAGATTTGTGGATAATTATGATGTTACTCTTGATGTTTGCATTGCTTCTGCTGTTTCACAGTCTAAGATTATCAGTCCCTAGGTACTCTTAACTCTATCTATGCTTCTTGTAAGTGGAGTGTTGGCTATTGTTTCAATTATGTATAGCAACTCAAGTCTGTGAAATTTTGTTTATATGGCAGGATGACAATAGTGAGCAGATAGACGTTTGTGTGAAGTATGAGACAGTGAACTACTTAAACAGGCAGGATGTGCAGAAGGCTCTCAATGCACGCCTTGTTAATGCTCGAAAATGGGAAGTCTGCAGCAGGTAAAATGTTGTGTTTATGCTGAAGTCTACAGAGACACATAGATTTCTCTCATCATTATCTTACTATCTTGTTTTTAAAGAATTAGGAACCAGTAAATACTCATTAAATGTGACCTTGAGCACCAGTTAGTGTTGTGTTTATGGTGTTGTGTCAATAATTCATATGGGGACACCTGAGATTATACTTTTATATTCATATCATGAACTTGAGATACCTAAGTACAAAATGTCTTACCTTCCTAAACACTTACAAAAGATCTTAATTGCCTGCATGCTTACAAAATATCTTACCCCCTACATGCTTATAAAAGATCTTAAGTTCCTGCATGATTATGAAATAAACACAACTTAGATCATTGATGAGTGCCTTGTTGAGTTTCTGCATCTTCTCCTTCTTCGGGTTCTTCTGTTTGAGTGGCTTGTATTCCTTGTTGTTGTTGTGCAGCAGCATTGATAATATCCCATGCTTGAATTACAGCCCACATAGGAGCTGTGACTTGTAGTTGTAGATTCCCTTGAGCCCTTAGTTTTTTTTTTGTTCACATGTGGTACATCATATTCATTGCCTCCTTTATATTTTAGAACCTCGTTCATGACATACTGTAAGGTCATCCACACATTCGCTAGTGTTTCTGGTTCTAGTTCATAAAAGGCTTCATTAACAGCCTCTAGCATAACATCAACATCTTTAGGCATCTTTTTATGCATTAATGACTGGATACTTCTAAAAAAAACCAAGATCTAATATGTTTAAATCATGGCTATTTGGTGGTTGTTGGATTAAATAAAATGTAATACCATCTTGCTGATATACCTTTTGCCACTCTGCATCATTTTGTGTGATATGAGGCTTAGCATTGTCCTGTTGTATGAAAATGACTTTGTTCCCTCCTTCTTCTGCCCATTTAGACTTGATAGCTTGAATGATTTCGTTGATTAGAACATTCCTTGTCACTGTCTTGTTTACTTTCTCAATGCACTTTGTAATTATTGTCCCTTTTGGCCTTTTCTTAGAATTCCTCTTTGCTGCTTCTTTGAAAGTGAACGGGAAAATTCCTATTTTCCCATCAAATGTACATTGCCCCTCTGAATTGAACCTAGGCCTAGCAACAACAGCAGTAAACATCACTTTGGGTATAAACTTGCTTGATTGGGTTGCTCTATATTTTCCTTTCTCTGATTTTGCTATGTAAACTTTTTGTGTCTTTTTGGTTTGATAAAACCATTTTTCGTCAATGTGAACAAAGTCAAACATTGTGTAATATTGCCTTTTTGTCTCTGCTGTATCTCCTATTAGAAGCTCGAGGATCCACTTCAGCCTTGTCACTTTGTTTTGTTCCTTTAATCCCGGGTGAAGAGGATTTGAATGTGGCTTGATCTCTCCTCTTTTGACCATCCTGTGTGCTGTGCTTTTTGATATGCCCAATTTAGCTGCTAAATCTCTTAAACATGACCTTTCCCCCATATGCAAAGTTTTTATAGCTTCAGTTGGTACCTGGACTCTTTTTCTTCCTGAGTTGTGATATTGAGTTGAGACATTATACCTTTGACTTTCACTTCTTTGTCGCTTGGCTATATTCCATATTCCGCCGATGCTTTTTCTGGATGCATTGAACTGTGTACATGCTTCATTGATTGATCCATGCTGAAGTTTTCCATTTGTTGATTTGCTTAGAAGCCAGATAAGAATATGCATTCTGTCTGTACTGCTGAGTCTGTTCCTTGATGAATGGGGATGAACTTCTGGCTGTGTTTGTGACTCTGTTTCAGGGTGATGCACCTCTTCTTCTACTTCTTGGTTGAGGTCAAAGAGAAACTCACCTGGCTCATTAAGGTCAAGCTGGAACTGAGATGTCTCTATTTCTTCATCATCATTAAGATCTTGTTCAACATCAATATTAGCATCCAGGAGCTGAGTTTCATTCAAATCGAAGTCTAAAGCCATCAAGCAGCAGGCGGGGGTGCCTTAAAGAAAAACAGTAAATGCTCTGTTTATGGTGTTGTGTTTTGATGGTTTAAAATGCTCATAAATGATGCAGGGATGTGTTTAAATAGCCAGTTTAGGAGGGAATTACCAAATTTCATAGGGAATTACAAATTTAATTTCATATTTCATATTTGGATTTGGGTTTGTAATCTGTGTGTACATAATACAGGGTTTTGATTGGTTGACAAGTGGGTTGATTTAGAAATTAGTTTCTTTATTTGTAAATGTAATTATTACAGCCCGCAAATAAAATTTCCTGAAATTCCTGCAATTTTTATGTAATTGTTTGGTCACTTTATCAAAGCCAAAAAAATTTCTTAATTGAAGAGTTTTTTCTCAAATTGGTAGATCATATGGAGACAGAGGGTATTTACCATGTCAACAATAAATGTTCATTTCTTTAATCAATTACTAAAACCACAAATTAAATTACAAAATCAAAGTTACAGTAATGTTTATCACGTGTACTCCCACAAATTCTCATGAAAATTATCATTTGACATCATTCTACTTGAATAGGGTTTATCATCATGAAATTTATGATTTGACTTTTACTCTAATATTCTCAAGTCAAGAGATGAACACATTCACCATGGGTGTCGGTGTCTCAATATGAATATATAAGGTTTACAAAGCATACGAATATTTCAACTTATGTTAAATTACTTTAAAAGTTAAGCAGCTACTTTCCTTGACTATAAGCATGTTTCCTTATTTTCTTGCTTCCTATTGCATGGATGGAAACTGAATTTAATTTTCTTTATTTTAAATCAAGGTAATAATGTCACATTCATCCAAATGGAGACAATTTAGTAAAAAATGAATGGCATTTAGCACCTAAGTATGTATATATATAAAACGGTCGCTATTAGACGAAAGTAAATGTAAACCGTACCAAATAAATGTTATCTCATCCTATTAATTCGTGAATTTATCTCTCTCTATATAAAAATTGATCCATTTTGCCCAAAGTAAATGTAATTTGTACCTCATCAATGTTAAACCTTAATCATTTTAAAACCTAATAAATTCAAGACCCATTATAATATTATTTTTCTATCAATTAATTATCTATCATTTCTTCCTAATCCTATCATTGTTCTTCGTTAACTAAATAATATTTTAGTAATATAATTTTATTTGTATTGTTATGTAGTGCTTTATATAAGTAGCTTATAAATGATAGTTTGTGGAGTATAATTGAAGTTCTAAGATTGATAGTAGATATATAGTTTAAGTTCTTCTTAGATTGATAGTAAAATAAATAAATAAAAATATATATAAGAGAAAAGATCTAATATGGTAAAAAATAAAAAATATATAGTCGATTAGATATCAAATGATAATTTGTATTGATAAAAATATATAGTCGATTAGAGAAAAGATATAATATTTGTATTGATAAAAATATATATAATAGTTTAAGTTCTTCTTAGATTGATAGTTTAACTTCTTTTTTTATCTCTTTGATATCTTTTCAATTTCATAATTTGATAAAAGATAAAAATATATAGTCGATTAGATATCTTTTTTATTTCCTTATTTAATCTATTTTTGAAAGATATATATAAGAGATAAAAAAACGAATGACGTGGCGGAGATGTGGAATATGAGGTGTCATAGTTCAGAGACCGACACATAGGCTAATTGAACGTAAGGATGACATGTGGCAAAACACCGCTCTGTTTTAGTATATGTATAGATAGATAAATATAATGTAAAAAGATTAATATAAGTTTTTTCTACTTTTGCTAATTTTAATCTTCCTAAATAAATGATGATGCTCATAGTCAAAACATAATCGCCCAAGTAAAAAAACAACATGATCACGTTAAATTGAAAGCTCAATTCGAACACAATATCCAGATCTAATATCATTAATAAAAAAACTATTTAATAAATAAATTGAATCAACTGCACACTATCACGTTTAGACCCAACCCGTCTTAACCAATAATCCGAATTGATCCAATCCATTCTCAATCCAAACCCAAGTTAACTAACCTGATTAACAACCTTAATTAAAGTACATAAAAATCACCCGACAATCATATCAAACCAAAAGAAACAAATGCATGTGGTTGGACTTACATTCACTTAATGAAAATAAAAGCAAACATAAATACCGTATATAGATATCATAATAATCTTGAAAAAGACAAAATATATTTTTTTTTGAAAATTTTTCTTCATTGAATGGAGGGGAGGATTTACAGCATAAGAAGCACCAAGCTTAGTCACAATCATACAAAATGGCAGCCAACAAGGCTTCAGAACAAACATGTGACGACGACAAAAACTTACAAAATGTCAAACACATACGATCAAAAGCGACTAATCAAGGTGCTAGAATATATTACATATATCTAAATAATACTTTTTAATACGCGGCTCGCGCGAAGCGCGGTGATCAAAATCTAGTATCCATATAAAATTGATGGATTTGACAAAATAATGTCAATCCTTGACGGGGCACCGTAATTAATCCATCGGGTTTTATTGGGTTACTGGGTTAAATTTGATTTATCGATTAGAATTTATTTCTTCCGTTGATATCCAACCCATCTTCTTCCCTTTAGCCTTTCATTTTTCCACTTGATTGATGAATTGAAAGATGATTTTACTTAGGGTTTTTTGGTATAAATATGTCTTGCCTATTGCAGTATCCAAACACCGTACCTTCTCGAGTTTTTTATTCTTGATTTCGGTTGTAACCACTGTTGTAATAGTTGTATTTTCATTTAATAACCGCAAACGGAAAACCATGATTTTCCCGCTCGAAGCGTGGGGTTCCAGATCTAGTCTATTATATAAAATATAACTATTAAACTAAACCTCAATTTGTGACATGTAATTTAATTTGTCATATGTTATAATTTTCTAGCGTTATTCATGTGTCAATTTTACATAACTTCTCATTTTTACTAATTTTATTTTGTGATTATGGTAAATCTTTCTTTCCAAATTTACTTTTAATTTTCTTTTTGTTTTTCTCTCTTGATTTGAAAGATACTATATTTTTTAAATATTTTCTACTATTTGTTTTGTTTATTTCTACCAATTCAAAATTTGCAAAGCTTTTTAAACAAAAATTAACTTTTTTAATGAAAGTTAAATTAATTTTACTATTTTAAATTAAATTAATAATTTTTTTAATAAATTTAACCCAAATCTCGTGCAATGCACCGGGATTGAACTAGTATATATTAAAACAGAATGAAATGGAGTTTTCTCCTTCATTCTGGCCCCACTACGCTGACATGTCAATCACTCATTAATCCTCAATAAATCTATTTTAAAATTAATAATTTTTATATCAAATAATTAATCTTTATTTCTTTCTCCATGGGCCAAAAAATCCGGCATCTAATCTTTCTCCTTAAATCATGTCTCCTCCATGTCTGATTCACCTCCTCTAGGCTACGGCAGCCTGCATCTCATCGACTCGATTAGTTCATCATTTGAGTCGAATCCATCTTCATCATCTGTTTAGGGTATCCACGCTACCCTCAAGAACGAGCCTAAGGGATTAATCTACGGAAATCTCTATCAACGTTGTATATGTAAGTTCTCCCTCTTTCAGATTTTTCTTCTCAAATTGAAAGTATCGCTTACTGATTCTCCCTCAATGTTTCATTAACCTATAACCCAACAACCTTTATCTTTAATGATTTTTCCATATGGTTGTTGAACTCGAGGCCTCATTTTTTAGTGGTCTATTTATCTTGCTTCAGATTTTACTTCGACTTCAACATTCTACTCCTCGGTGCAGTTCTAATCATGGGGACTAATGTGGCCGTTGATAGGCAACCTTGAAGAAAAGTGGTTCCTTGCACATCTCCCCGAAGAAAGCATTAAGAGCTTAAAAAATTCGGCTTCAAGGTAACTCAACAGTGTTCCATGGACAGATCGATTCTCACTCTTTCTTAAAGGCAAAAGCTATACGCACTACATTTTGCAACTTTCCACACTACATTTTCGTACGCCCAAAATGGGCGTACGCTGGTTTTGGGCGGACAGTGCAAAATCCCAACATCGAATGTGAGGCAAAATACAAAATACGGTATTATGTATACGCCCAAAATGGGCGTACGCCCAAAATGGGCGTACAGTATAAATTTTAATAATATAGCCGTTTGAAAATAGCCGTTGGGGAAATACAATTTTTTACTCGTACGCCCATTATGGGCGTACGCCCATAATGGGCGTACGAGAAAAAAATTGTGTGTAACGGCTATTTGTCCAAATTCAGAAGTGACCGTTGGGGTATATTTTGCCTGTACGCCCATTATGGGCGTACGCCCATAATGGGCGTACGATTGTTTTTATCCCAACGGCTATTTTTTCAGAATATGACCGTTTGGGATGTAGTATGTGTATAAATGTAGGAACTTCGGATGGATGTTGAAGTCAAAAATGTCAAATAGGAGAGTTACAAATTTGAGTGATGGTGAGGAGTTTGAATATGTGACGGAGATTGAGTATGGGAGCGGTGAAGAGAACGAGTATGTTGAAGAGAACGAGCATGGGAGTGACGAAGACGATGCGATCGTGGATGAGAAAGAGTATTTTAGTGAACCCGACGACGGGATGTGGGACGACGATACCGACGAAGAAGGAGGAGACTTCGACGCCGGAGATTTTTCGGTTAGTAATTAATTAGAATCGTTTCGTATTTATTTACGTTATTTAGTTGCAAATAATTTGTAGAAGTGATAGTTTAGATTGATGTGGACTCGTAGTTTTAAGTTTTAGTTGTGATAAATATGGTAGTTTTTATTAATTATAGGGTATGGATTACTATGATTCGTTTGATACCGAAGAAACGTTTCCTACTAAGGAACACTTGAGGCGTTGGGTTCAGAGTATTGGTAGACAACTTATGATGGTATTAGTGACTCGCCATAGCAATGAGCGTCAAATGAATATAATGTGCTCGCATGCTGGAGTGTATAGATCAGGGAAAAAGAAAAGAGAGGATGGCGAAACAGAGGAGGTTGTTAATACAGAGCGGGATAGTAGGGATAAGAAGTCGGATTGCAAGTTTGAGATCCGAGGATATAGGTTCAGGGCGAGGGATGCGAGAGATGGATGGTATGTGAAGGTAAAATACGGACAACACAATCATAAGCTTTGCACTAGCTTCATTGGCCATCCGTACATGGGTCGAATGACGCCGAATGAGGTGAAATTTGTGACGGTATGTGCGAACAGCTTGACTACGCCGTCTGTTATTGCTACTCAGTTGAGTGCGGCCTTTCCAGGGAATACAACATCCACAAAACAAATCGCCAACTTTATTCAGAAGATGCATTTTGAGGATCGTGGAGATTTGACTGTTACACAATGGACCCTGAAGTTTTTGAAGGAGCGCAGCTATGTAGTGCATCCCCTCTGCAAGAAGAAATCAAACGAGGTGGAAATCTTGTTTTTTGCCCATCAAGACTCGTTGCACTTGTTGAAGATGTTTCCGTACGTCGTGGTTATTGACGCCACATACAAGACGAATAGGTACATAATAGTTGTATATCAAAAAAATTTTGTTTAAATATATTGCATATGCCTCTTCCTTCATTATTTAAATATATTATGCAGGTATAAAATGCCTCTTGTGGAGATTGTCGGTTTCACTTGCACGCATAAGACATTCAACATTGCATATGCATTCACGGGTAAGGAGGAAACAATGCACTACTTGTGGATAATTCAGAGGCTTAGAAAGTTGTTTGAGGATGCCGGAGTAATGCCGACTGCAATAATGACCGATCGAGAACTAGCTCTCATCACTGCAATCAAATATGTGTTCAAAGATCTTCCGGTTCAACACCTCTTGTGTTGGGTTCATATCAAGCACAACATCGAGGTAAACGCTACCAGAATTTTGAAAAATAAGGAATCGGTGAAAAGGTTGTGCTCGCAAGTATGAAGACTTTTTCTATCAAGAACGGAGGAACGATACGAGGAAAGACTGCTAGGATTGAGAACATCTTGGAGAAGCGGCGTCGTCGGATACATTGAAAAGGTGTGGCTTATCCCTTATAAGACAAACATTGTTTGCGCATGGACGGAACACAATCTTCACTTCTTCACGAGGACCTCAAACAGGTAATTTTTTTTTAACTTACTTAAACGTTTCCGATTTATTTATTAGTTTGATTATGTAACAGTTGTTTTACTTAAACGCGACATTGAATGAATAAAACATAGGGTTGAGGGAATGCATAAGGTGTTGAAGAAAATAATCGGTTCAAGTATAGGCGGTTTTAATCGAATGGTTGTGAGGATCCATGCAGCCATCGAGGGCCAGATTGTGAAGGTGAGGGCCACCATGGAAGAGGATCGGATCAAGACACCCGGGGTTTTCAGACGAATGAATCCACAAGTGAAATTGATATTTCGGCATCTATTCCATAATGTGTCTGATAGAGCGTTGCATAAGTTGTGGGATATATGGGAGGATATAAAGGCGAAGAATTATGAGGAACATTGCGAAGATTACTGGATGCGAGAATGTCAAGGCCTACCGTGCATCCACGAGATGGTGCAACATATTATTCAGAAGAAGCCATTCAAGCTCAATCAGATTCACAGATTCTGGAGGCAGCTACAATGGGATAGGATTGAACTTGATAACGGGGAGGTAGAGATTGGTGTACCTCAGACCATGCGGGAGTTGAGATTCATTGAGCTCAACGATAGATGGCAAAAGGGGGAACTTCCTGAAAGTCAGTGGTCTCAGATAGCGGACTTGTACACAATGTTGGAGTATCCACATCAAAGTCTTGCGTTGGAGCCGACGGGAATCAAGGATCCTGGCAGACCAAGAGGAGCGGTAGGAAAGAAGTGGGGAACCGAGAGAGAGATGAGCGCGTTTGAGTACGCAAGGGAAGAATTAGAGAAAAATGATGCTGCGAAGGCGAAGAATAAGACGGTTAGAGGAAAGGGAAAGGGAAAAGCAACGGCGGCACAACCTACTTTCAACGAGCCTACTATAATGAGGGAGTTTGAAGTTGCTGGGTGCACTGCGGCAGAGGCGTTTGGTCATTCAAGTGGCACTGGTGGAGAGGGGTTCGGATTATCAGGTTGCACTCTTACAGATGAGTTCCCTCAGCCAACAATGACGAAATGTGGGGTAGACTTCGGGGTTGACAATGTTGATCTCTTCATGTTTCCATACATTGTAGATGCACAAGACGTAAGGGCGGATGGACACTGTGGATATCGGTCACTAGCCATGTTGTTGGGGCATCACCAACAAGAATATCCTCGCATTCGCATGGAACTGACTACGGAGCTGTTAGAGAACAGTGATATCTACAGACGAGTCATGACCAGACTACGCCCGGATTTGGCAAACAACTTCGACGCTCTTGTTCAAGAGGTCAACTATAGCAGATCACCATGTCCTGAAAGATACTGGATGAGTATGCCCATGATTGGATTAGCATTTGCCACTAAGTTTCAGGTTGGTTTGATATACTTATCCAAAGTCCGATCATATTTGTGCTTACCGATGAAGGTGTATCAACAATGCTCCAGTCATGGTTTGAAAATTTATGCAATGGCTCGTGTGGGCTTAGCAAACCACTACATACCGGTATGATTTTCACTAAAGTATTTGTGATTTTCACTCAATTTTCTTAATGCTTAACATGGTATTTATGTTTTGTAATTTAGGTGTGCCTTAGAGAAGACTGTCCGGTACCATCTGTACCTGGAGTTTGGCGCATGTTCAAGGATCCTAGTGCGAATGAATTGGATCGCGGGTTCGCGCTGAGGATGCAACAATGGAAGGACTATCGCATTAATTATGGTAGTATAGATGTTGATCTGTAGTGAATTCGGATGTGTTGAATGTTTCACCTTTTGAAATTCTAGTTGATGACTTCTGTTGTATGTCTGTTATGCTTTTAATATCTTGACTCCTTTTTTATAGTATTGTCTTGTCTGTTATTTTTTAATGTTTTAGATGGGTTAAATGAAACAAGTTCTGAATTCACTACAAGGGATTACTTGTTAAATTAAAACAGACACTCCAGAAACTACAACAGACTTAGCAAAGACGTAACAACTTTCAAGACACATAACAACATTACATCCTAATCGGAATCAGGGGAAGGAGGACCACGGCCATATTCATTGGGAAACAGAACTCCAAGGTGGAATAAGGCTGATTCTTTGTCCCACCTGTGAAAAATACGAAGTTTGAGCTCCATGTCAGCGTGTTCCTTCAACAGTTTGGCCATGACTCGGAGATGATGAGGGTCGTATTCTGGCTCCAGATACACGATCCTCCAGTTACAATCACATGTAACAAACCTTCGTCCATACGTATGGGGATTGTCCTTGTTATTAGCAGATAACACGGTGAGTGTCTTTGAGCACCTTCTACTAGGGCACTGGATCTGAGTGCCTTCAGCTGGAACTGGGGAGGATGAAGATGATGCCATGCTTGTTTGAATCTGTAATACAAAGTAAGAAAACATTTTAGAAACAATGAAGATATCTATCCAAATCAGTAAAAAATGAAACTTACAGAGTAAGAACTTGAAACAATTAAGATTTTACGGCGGAGTGAGAATGTGATGAAAGGGTTCACTGAGGCAGTGAATTTATAGCCGAAGTTTTACTAGGGTTAGGGAAAAATTGGGTCGGTGTAGACAAAAGGCCCACAACAACAAAGGCCCAATAACTTAAAATTATGTCATCCAGCTGTGACTTCTGTGACTTACAGCTGTGTAGTAGCTGTAACACATTCATTTTCATATAAGTGACATCCAGCTGTATGCTAGATGTAGAATTCATCCCAACAATTCAAACCATCAGCCGAACATTTCAGCCCAGCCAAGCCCAATAATTCAGCTCAGTCAAGCCCAATAATTCAGCTCAGCCAAGCCCAAATAATTCAGCCCAGCCAAGCCCAAATAATTCAGCCCAGCCAAGCCCAAATAATTCAGCCCAGCCAAGCCCAAATAATTCAGCCCAGCCAAGCCCAAATAATTCAGCCCAGCCAAGCCCAATGAATGGAGTAAAACGGGATTAAAACGAAAAACGGCGCGAAAATCGAGTAAAACGGGATTACAAAGAAAAACGGCACGAAAATCGAGTAAAACGAGATTAAAACGAAAAACGGCACGAAAATCGAGTAAAACGAGATTAAAACGAAAAATGGCACGAAAATCGAGTAAAACGAGATTAAAACGAATAACGGCGCGAAAATCGAGTAAAACGGGATTACAACGGAAAACGGCGCGAAAATCGAGTAAAACGGGATTAAAACGAAAAACGGCGCGAAAATCGAGTAAAACGGGATTAAAACGAAAAACGGCGCGAAAATCGAGTTTATGAAGGGTCGTACAACGAAAAATGACAAGAAAAGGGTATTTAGCAAAAAGAAATAGTTTTCATAATGCAAGGGGTATTTAGCCAAAAAAACTTGAAAAATTTGAAAAGGAAGGGGTATATAGTAAAAACTTTGGATAGTTGTGTTTGAAATGGATAGTTTGGGCCCAGTTCGTTTAAACGCCTTAGAACGCTAAAACTCAAAATTTGAAAATTGTAACATGATAGAAAATGAAGTCTTTAGTCGTTATCAATTCTCGGAATCGAAAAAAAATCAACGAAAACGTCAACGGGCCTAATAAGGCCGAATTGAGATTTGGTGAGGCCCATTACCTAAAAACGACATAAAACGGGTTAATAAGACCTTAAACATTGAAAAACTTGAAATGTAAAAGTTGTATTTGAGCATTACCAATATGACGGTTTCGTTTTTATAATAAAATAACAAAATGAACACTTCGAAATATCTAAACAGTCACTTTCACCTTGTAACGAGTTAATCTCAAGTATATAAGTCGTATAGTTTTACTCATATGTGTGTGATATCAATTCGTTACTCAAATAAACTTTACATAAAACTTTCATTAAATGTTATGAAACACTCAAATACTCCAAAATAACGACATTTCACATCTTCGTATTGTCCATATTGCTTGATTAATCATAATTTTATGCGTATTTCATTAAAACTTTCATTAAATATCGAGTAATCAAACAATATGGACAATACGAAGATGTGAAATGTCGTTATTTCGCACAGATTCTCGTCTTAGCCCGTTTTAAGTCGTTTTTTCTCGGTTTTCGCACAAATTCTCGTCTTAGCCCATTTTAAGTCGTTTTTCATCGTTTTTCGCACAAATTCTCGTTCATGCCCGTTTTAAGTCGTTTTTCATCGGTTTTCGCACAGATTCTCGTCTTAGCCCATTTTAAGTCGTTTTTCATCGTTTTTCGCACAAATTCTCGTCCATGCCCGTTTTAAGTCGTTTTTCATCGGTTTTCGCACAGATTCTCGTCTTAGCCCATTTTAAGTCGTTTTTCATCGTTTTTCGCACAAATTCTCGTCCATGCCCGTTTTAAGTCGTTTTTCATCGGTTTTCGCACAGATTCTCGTCTTAGCCCGTTTTAAGTCGTTTTTTCTCGGTTTTCGCACAGATTCTCGTCTTTAAATCGTTAATTATCGATTAACGTGAAACGTTAAACGATAAATAACGACCAAATAATATTATATTAATAAATATTATTTATTAATATAATATTATTTTCTTTTACCTAAACGATAAATAACGACTAACTAATATTATATTAATAAATATTATTTACTAATTAATCTTATTCTTTAAATCGTTATTTATCGATTAACGTAAAACGTGAAACGATAAATAACGACCAATTAATAATATATTAATAACTATTATTTTCTTTTACCTAAACGATAAATAACGACTAACTAATATTATATTAATAAATATTATTTACTAATTAATCTTATTCTTTAAATCGTTAATTATCGATTAACGTGAAACGTTAAACGATAAATAACGACCAATTAATAATATATTAATAACTATTATTTTCTTTTACCTAAACGATAAATAACGACTAACTAATATTATATTAATAAATATTATTTACTAATTAATCTTATTCTTTAAATCGTTAATTATCGATTAACGTGAAACGTTAAACGATAAATAACGACCAAATAATATTATATTAATAAATATTATTTATTAATATAATATTATTTTCTTTTACCTAAACGATAAATAACGACTAACTAATATTATATTAATAAATATTATTTACTAATTAATCTTATTCTTTAAATCGTTAATTATCGATTAACGTGAAACGTTAAACGATAAATAACGACCAAATAATATTATATTAATAAATATTATTTATTAATATAATATTATTTTCTTTTACCTAAACGATAAATAACGACTAACTAATATTATATTAATAAATATTATTTACTAATTAATCTTATTCTTTAAATCGTTAATTATCGATTAACGTGAAACGTTAAACGATAAATAACGACCAAATAATATTATATTAATAAATATTATTTATTAATATAATATTATTTTCTTTTACCTAAACGATAAATAACGACTAACTAATATTATATTAATAAATATTATTTACTAATTAATCTTATTCTTTAAATCGTTAATTATCGATTAACGTGAAACGTTAAACGATAAATAACGACCAAATAATATTATATTAATAAATATTATATATTAATATAATATTATTTTCTTTTACCTAAACGATAAATAACGACTAACTAATATTATATTAATAAATATTATTTACTAATTAATCTTATTCTTTAAATCGTTAATTATCGATTAACGTGAAACGTTAAACGATAAATAACGACCAAATAATATTATATTAATAAATATTATTTATTAATATAATATTATTTTCTTTTACCTAAACGATAAATAACGACTAACTAATATTATATTAATAAATATTATTTACTAATTAATCTTATTCTTTAAATCGTTAATTATCGATTAACGTGAAACGTTAAACGATAAATAACGACCAAATAATATTATATTAATAAATATTATTTATTAATATAATATTATTTTCTTTTACCTAAACGATAAATAACGACTAACTAATATTATATTAATAAATATTATTTACTAATTAATCTTATTCTTTAAATCGTTATTTATCGATTAACGTGAAACGTTAAACGATAAATAACGACCAAATAATATTATATTAATAATTCATTAATAAATCTTTTTTTAATCGTTATTTAAACGTTAAACGATAAATAACGACTAATTAATAATTTATTAATAAATAACAAATAATATTAACGTACCTCGTGGATCGAGAGCGTCTTCTCCGGCGATATCGAACGGGCCCGTTTTTCCGCACCGCCCCGATCACGACCACCCCGACCACCCCGAGCTCCACCCCGACCACCACCCCGACCACCACCCCGACCACCACCCCGACCACCAGCTCCACCAGCTTCACCTCCAGCCACCTCGACGGCGCCACCAACCTCCTCCCCTCCACCACCAGAGCCCTCGCCACCGACCACCGCAGCACCACCACCCCGCGTTTTTTTTGTCGCCGGATTCCTCTTCCGCCCTACTCCTCCACCTCGCACCCTTGCGCCACCAGCACAAATACGGACGGGAGGGAGAACAGACGAAGCCGCAGCCTCCACCGTCGCCTCCACCGTCGCCTCCACCACCACCGTCGCCGGATTCGAAGTTTTTGACATTTCTTCGGATTGCATGATTCCGAGTGAAATTGAAGAAATTGATTGAGGGATTTGGATTGTATGAGAAAAACGAGTCGAATGGGATAGATTTGGGGAAGAAAACGAGTGAAATGGGAGAAGATTGGACGACGGCGATTTTTTAGGTTACGAAGTTGAACAGTACACTCAGACGAGAGGAGGAAGAAGAAGCTCGCTCGAGTTTTATATCCTGGGCGTACGCCCAAAATGGGCGTACGCCCATTTTGGGCGTACGCCCAGGATTTAAAACTCCAGCTTCTTCTTCTTCCTCCTCTCGTCTGAAGTGCTACGCCCATTTTGGGCGTACGCCCATTTTGGGCGTACATACCATTTTTCAGTTTTCCTACGTATACGTATACGTATACGTATGTTCGACAAAATTGCACGGTACGCCCAAAATGGGCGTACGCCCAAAATGGGCGTACGAGAATGTAGTTTAAAAAGTTTCAAAATGTAGTGCGTATAGTCTCTTCGTTCTTAAACTGCTGTCATTTACTCCGTATTTCATAGTAATTGGCACTCCCCAAAATTACTCTTTCCAGGTCATGGAAGCCTAAAACCCTAACGAAAAATACGGATACCCAATTTGTATCAAGCTATTTTATTAGTTGGTGCCTGTCTAATTCGATGATCAAGATGGATGCTAGCTCTAATTTTTTTATTTTTTATTTTTTTGGGGGGATTGGATGGGCTCTGTGCTCTACTTTTTAGCTATGGAGTTTTGTGATTTAGTCATTGACCACCTCAGACTTGAAAGGCTTAAACTCTGATTCTCGGTAGATTTGATTTTAAGATTACTCATAAGTAATTCTTGTTGTTGAATTTCTATAGTGCTAAGAAGCATAAAATTTACACACTAATTTATAAGGCTGCCCCTATATGGACGCCATATTTCTCCTATCTGGACGCGAATTTGCGCGCCTAACATAGCCGAGCAATTATAGCGCGCCTAACTTAAGCGATCAGGGGCAAAATCGTCAAGTTTGGAAAATATACCAAAAATTTGCACGCCTATATTAGCCGCGCTAATAGAAAATGGTTTTGAAACAAAAAGATAAATATAATGGAGAAAATATTAAAAATTCAAAGATTTGCACGCCTAATATAGGAGTACAAAGTTAAGGTGATTTCAAAAAAAAAAAATTAAGGAAATACTAAATCAGCGCTTCTAAGTTAGGCGTGCTATTTGTAGCGCTTCTAAGGTAAAAAAGTTTTTTTTATCTTAGTACTCACATATTTATTAAATTAGTTATTCTAATAATTTCAAGAAAAATTTATTATTTAAACTAATTATTTTAAGCCTTATTTTAATATATTTATTATTATTTTAATATTTCTATTATTTTTCATGTTTTTATAAAAAATATTTATATAAAAATATTTATAATTATAAAACACGTACTAAAACCTATATTATTTTTTAAGATAAAAAATTATGATAATCGATACTATTCTCAATTTAATCTTTCTATAAATTCTAGACTTGGCGAAACAACCCAGACGATGTCGGAATAATTTGAACTTGGTTTCTATGACTATTATAGGTATTTGACCACTTCCATTACATGTTGTGACAATTTAGAGAGTGATGACTAGTTTGATATTTACAAAGGAGGTGTTACTTGAAAATGAAGAAGTTTTGATTGGAAGTTACCCACATGATCAAATATCTCTAATAGGCATTGGAACCAAGTTTCATTCCATTCCGACATCGTTTGGGCGTCGTTTTGCCAAATTGGGAGGCCTTTTATGACCTTTTAGCGTTTACGTATAGTTTCGAGCCTCGTTTTGTGTGAGCAAGACCTTATTGGTACTTTATATGCCTAATAAGACTAAGTTGTATACTTTTTTTTAACAATAATCAACATCGATGTTGTAGACCATACATATTTCGACAAGTTAGAGACTTATCACTAGTTTGGTTTTTACAAAGGAGATGTTATTTGAAAAAGTTAGAAGTTGTGATTGGAAGTTACCTACATGGTCAAATACCTCTAATATGCATTGAAACCGAGTTTTATTCCATTCTGATACCGTTCGGACTTCGTTTTGCCAAATTGGGCCTTAAGCCCATTTATGGCCTGTTAAGGCCTTTTAGTGTTTACGAATAGTTTCGAGCCTCGTTTTATGTGAGCGAGACCTTATTGTGTCTTTATATACATAATAATACTAAGTTGTAAAAAAAATTCAAACATAATAATACATCGATGTTGTTAACCATACATATTGCGACAAGTTAAAAGAGTGATGACTAGTTTGATGTTTACAAAGGAGGTGTTACATGAAAATGAATAAGTTTTGATTGAGAATTACCCACATGGTCAAATATCTCTAATAGGCATTGAAACAAAGTTTCATTCCATTCCGACATTATTTGGGTGTCGTTTTGCCAAATTGGGCCTTAAGCCCATTTAAGGCCTTTTAGCGTTTACGCATAGTTTCGAGCCTCGTTTTGTGTGAAAAAGACCTTATTGGTACTTTATATGTCTAATAAGCCTAAGTTGTATAATGTTTTCAACAATAATCAACATCGATGATGTAAACCATACATATTTCGACAAGTTAGAGACTTATCACTGGTTTGGTTTTTACAAAGGAAATGTTATTTGAAGAGTTAGAAGTTGTGATTGGAAGTTACCTACATGGTCAAATACCTCTAATAGGCATTGAAACCAAGTTTTATTCCATTCCGACACCGTTCGGACTTCGTTTTGCCAAATTGGGCCTTAAGCCCATTTATGGCCTTTTAAGGCCTTTTAGTGTTTACGAATAGTTTCGAGCCTCGTTTTATGTGAGAGAGACCTTATTGTGTCTTTATATACATAATAAGACTAAGTTGTAAAAAAAATTCAAACATAATAATACATCGATGTTGTTAACCATACATATTGCGACAAGTTAAAAGAGTGATGACTAGTTTGATGTTTACAAAGGAGGTGTTACTTGAAAATGAATAAGTTTTGATTGAGAATTACCCACATGGTCAAATATCTCTAATAGGCATTGAAACAAAGTTTCATTCCATTCCGACATTATTTGGGTGTCGTTTTGCCAAATTGGGCCTTAAGCCCATTTAAGGCCTTTTAGCGTTTACGCATATTTTCGAGCCTCGTTTTGTGTGAGAAAGACCTTATTGGTACTTTATATGTCTAATAAGCCTAAGTTGTATAATGTTTTCAACAATAATCAACATCGATGATGTAAACCATACATATAGCGACAAGTTAGAGAGTTATCACTAGTTTGGTTTTTACAAAGGAGGTGCTATTTGAAAAAAGTTAGAAGTTGTGATTGGAAGTTACCTACATGGTCAAATATCTTTAATAGGCATTGAAACCAAGTTTCATTCCATTCCGACACCGTTTGGGCGTCGTTTTGCCAAATTGGGCTTTAAGCCCATTTAAGGCCTTTTAAGGCTTTTAACGTTTACAAATAGTTTCGTGCCTCGTTTTATGTGATCAAGACCATATTGTGACTTTATATACATAATGTGACTAAGTTGTAAAAAAAATTCAAACATAATAATACATCGATGTTGTTAACCATACATATTGCGACAAGTTAAAAGAGTGATGACTAGTTTGATGTTTACAAAGAAGGTGTTACTTGAAAATGAATAAGTTTTGATTGATAATTACCCACATGGTCAAACATCTCTAATAAGCATTGAAACCAAGATTCATTCCATTCCGACATCGTTAGGGTGTCATTTTGCCAAATTGGGCCTTAAGCCCATCTAAGGCCTTTTAGCGTTTACGAATAGTTTCGAGCCTCGTTTTATGTGAGCGAGACCTTATTGTGACTTTATATGCCTAATATAACTAGGTTGGATCCATTCCAACACCGTTTTGTGTGAGCGAGACTTTATTATGTAACCTGAGACCTCAAGGAGTTTGCACAATGCCTTACGACTAGAGCAATGAGGTAGTAATAATATTACCGCACAGATAATTTTTTTGTAAAAAAAATCTGTAATAAAAAAATAATAAAACATGTGCGGTTTAATTAAAAAATATTTTAAAATTTTTAAAAAAAATAAAAAAAATTAAAAAATTAAAAAAAAACATGTGCGGTAGCACTCCTATATTAGGCGTGGAAATAGCACTCCTATATTAGGCGTGCAAATAGCACTCCTATATTAGGCGTGCAAATCTTTGAGTTTTTTAATATTTTCGCCGTTATATTTATCTTTTTGTTTCAAAACCATTTTCTATAAGCGCGGCTAATATTGATGTGCAAATTTTTGGTATTTTTTCCAAACTTGATGATTTTGCCCCTGATCGCTTAAGTTAGGCGCGCTATAATTGCTCGGCTATGTTAGGCGCGTAAATTCACGTCCAGATAGGAGAAATATGACGTCCAGATAGGGGGAGGCATTTATAATGTCTTATTGTATGAATGTAGAATGAGCATGGCCGGCCCAGAGGGTGTTCCATTAACCCCAACGGAATAGGGGTCTCCAAATTTTAGGGGCCCCAGATTCCGAAAGCTTCTATATATCAAAATTAAAGTATGGAAATAAACAAAAAGCTTTCGTTGCTCTAGTGGCAAGATGCTCACCAGATTTGGAGGGTGTCTCGTGTTTGAATCCCAACAACTCTATTTTACTTTTTCCCAAACTTTTACAAGGCAATTTATATTGAAATTTACAAGTTTAAAATTAAAAATTATAAAACGTTTGTAAAAAATCAACATTATAATTGAAAAAGAGTTTTATCGTTATATTTATTAAAAAAAATTAGAATTTTGTTATGTAACCATCTATAAAAAATATTTATATTTATATGAAAAATTTGTAAAAGCGAATTGGAGTTTTGGATTGGCTTGAATTGGAGTTTTGGATTGGATTGGATTGGCTCTTTTCTCTACTTTTAGCTATGGAGTTTTATGAGCACCTCAGACTTGAAAGGCTTGAAATTTGATTCCCGATAGATTTGTTTTTAAGATTACTCATAAGTAATTCATGTTGTTGAATTTCTACAGTGCTAAGAAGCATAAAATTTACACACTAATTTATAATGTCTTATTGTATGAATGTAGAATGAGCAGGATCAGTCCGGAAGGTGTTCCATTAAGCCCAACGGAACAGGTCTCCAAATTTTAGGTGCCCCAAATTTCGAAAGCTTCTATATATAAAAATTATGGAAATAAACAAAAAGCTTTTGTTGCTCTAGTGGCAAGATGCTCATCAAATGTGGAGGGTGTCTCGTGTTCGAATCCCAGCAGCTCCATTTTATTGGCTCTTTGCTCTACTTTTTAGCTATGGAGTTTTGTGATTTAGTCATTGAGCACCTCAGACTTGAAAGGCTTAAAATCTAATACTCGGTACATTTGATTTTAAGATTACTCATAAGTAATTCCCGTTGTTGAATTTTTGTAGTGCTAAGAAGCATGAAATTTAGACAGTAATTTATAATGTCTTATTGTATGAATGTAGAATGAGCAGGGCCGGCCCAGAGGATGTTCCATTATCCCCAACGGAACAAGGGTCTCCAAATTTTAGGGGCCCCAGATTCCGAAAGCTTCTATATATTAAAATTAAAGTATGAAAATAAACAAAAAGCTTCCGTTGCTCTAGTGGCAAGATGCTCACCACATTTGAAGGGTGTCTCGTGTTCGAATCCCAACAACTCCATTTTATTTTTTCCCAAACTTTTACAAGGCAATTTATATTGAAATTTACAAGTTTAAAATTAAAAATTATAAAACGTTTGTAAGAAATCAATATTATAATTGAAAAAGAGTTTTATCGTTATATTTAATAAAAAACATAGAATTTTGTTATGTAACCATCGATAAAGATATTTATATTTATATGAAAAATTTGTAAAGCGAATTGGAGATTTGGAATTGCTTGAATTGGAGTTTTGGATTGGATTGGCTCTTTGCTCTACTTTTAGCTATAGAGTTTTGTGATTTAGTCAAGGCAAATTTGCAAAAATACCCTGGGGGTAACTAACAAAAATGCCTAAAGCATTGTAGATATTACTGCAATATCCAAAATGAAATTTCTTTTGCCTTTTCTTTTTGAGTTGGAAAATGAAAAAAGAATAATGGAAAAAGGTAAATGAAAATGCAAAAACAATATAATAATCAGATGAGAAAAGAAGAAAAGAAGAAAGGAATTCGGACGGAAAAGAAGAAAAGAAGAAAAAGTGGCAAAATCCGTACATGTGTTAGGAATTTTTTGAACAAAAATCAGCTGAATTGGGAAAGCTGTCAGGAAAAATGAAGATCAACCACACAAAATTTCTGACATCCGTACGAAAGACTGTTCACTCGTACCAGAATCAATCTCATCCACAAAAAAAGTCTTTGGCGCCAGTTTTTCCCGTCAAATTTGATGGAAGCTCACTTAGAGCAAAATTTTTCTCGGAAATTATTGTAATTTGGGTAATCTTAACTTCATCTTCCTCATTAAGTCTGTTTCTTTCTTTCCTCTGTATTAAACTCCATCTTCCTCATTAAAGTTTCTTCATATCCTGTCGGCCATTTGTTTTAATCTCTTGCTTCATTAAATTTTCTTCATATCCTGCCATATACAAGAAGGAAGGAATGGGTAAGTTGATATATTAAATGCAAACGTTTTTTTGTGTATTGGTAGCAGTAAATGACTATGTTTTCTTGTTTTGGCTTGTTTAGGTGAAACATATATCCTCTCCTTAATTTGTGGAGGCAATTGGAAGGTAGAGAATGAGCATTGGGTGTATGAAAACCCTAAAAAACAAAGGCTTTGATGGTCAATGATGAGATGAAATATGAAGGGCTTCTGAAAATGGTGGAAGAAAAGCTTGCCATTGATCTTAAGAGGTTTGATTTAAAGCTGACCTACATGCCTCCACAAAACCAAAATCTTCCTCCTTTCGATATTTAAGATAGTGATGATGTAGATGCTTTTTTCTTCTTGAACATGTTAACATGCAAAGATAGAATATGGTCAATTCCTTTGCATTCTGTGGTGGAGCCTAAATGTATTGGTTTAGATGAAAACCCTAATGTAATTCCAAAGGAAGAAGAGATGATGGATGTTGAAGGTAGTGCACCTCAACCTTCCTCTCAGACTGAAAATGTTGGTGGACCTTCTTACCATGTAAGAGTCCTAAATAGAATGTCAGATCACATGCTACACAACATAGTAGATGATGAGCTGAGAGAAGAAGAAGACATGTCAGGATCTGTTGATAAGTGTGTCCGAATATCTGTGGAATGTGGAGGGCAATCAAAGAAAGCTAAGAAGGTTGAGGACTATGAATATCTGGGAGGAGATGATGAGGAACATGAACAAGGATCTTACCACTATGATGTTCCTGCTGATATTGAAAATTTGGAGGAAGAAGAATTGTTCTCTAACTCTCAGCCATTGGCAATCAAGGTTGGAGATGTCTTTCCAACCAAGGAGGAGGTTCAACGGGCTTTGGTCTCATTTGCTGTGGAAAAATGTGTAGAAATGCGTGTGAAGAAGTCTGATAAGACCACTTATGTGGTGGAGTGCAAAAATGGAGGAGCATGTTCATTTGGCTTTCGTGCTTCAACGAGGGGTGGTAAAGGTACTGGTCCGTGGTGGGTCCGAAGGCTTGAACCAAACCATACATGTGCGATGCTGTTCAGGAACAATCACAACAAACATGCCACTTCATCCTTCATTTCCAAGAGCATTCTTGATAGGTATGTATTGCTTCTGTCTTGTTCAAATATTTAACATGGAGGGATAGAGTGTGAACTGTGTCAGGATGTTTTTGAACACATGTAACAGGTTCAAAGGTCGCAAGGACGCACCAAGGGCAAAAGAGATACAGGTTGTCATGAAAGAGCTAGGAGTCGATACCAGTTATTCCAAAGTAAACCGAGAAAGACAAGAGGCAGAGGACATCATTCGAGGGTCTCCCGAGCAAGGTTATAGTCAACTTCACTCATGGCTTCATATGTTGAAAGAAGTCAATCCTGGATCATATACAAGCTTAATATTGGATTCTCAAAACCGGTTTAAGTACTGTTTCTGGGCATTGGGTGCTTGTATCAGGGTTGTTCCTCATTTGAGAAAGGTAACTTTTTAAACTATATCTTTTACCTGTCCAGATAAAGGGTAGTGTGTGGAGAGATAAACACTAAGGTGTGGAGGGATATGATTTCAGAAGAATAGATATAGTTACTTGTCGGGATATATTATAGAGGGTAACAGGTTATATGATGTATCAGGTGATTTGTGTTGATGGAGCACACTTGGGAGGAAGATTCAATGGCCATCTTCTTCTTGCTACTGCCCAAGATGGAAACAAACAGATCTATCCCTTGGCTTTTGCTGTAGTAGACAATGAGAATAAGGATTCTTGGTCCTTCTTCTTTGAAGAGTTGAAGACGGCTGTTGTACCAGATAGTGTGGATGTGGTTTTTGTGTTTGATCGTCACCTTGCTATTAAAGCCGCTCTGAGAAAAGTTTACCTTCTTGCACAACATGGATATTGCATTTATCATATGATGCAAAACTTCAAGCAAAAGTGCACTTGGGCAGGTTTGCAGGACCAGTGGTTTAAGGTTGCAAAAGCGTACACCGTAGAAGAGTATAGGACTGAGCTTTAGATCCTTCAAAACAGAACTACAGTTGTGGCAAATCTGGCTCTGAAAGTGCCTCTTGAAAAGTGGTCTAGGGCATATTTCACAGCTGAGAGGTACAACATCATGACGACAAACAATGCAGAATGTCTAAACAAGGTGTTTAAACAGGAGCGTACATGGCCTATTGTAGCATTGTTTGATGTTATATTACTTACCTTTTCCACCTGGTTCTGTGAAAGGAGGGAGTCAGCTAATACATGGTGTAAGGTGACTACAAGGGCAGTGACCAAGACCATTGATAATAGGTATGCGGCATCTGTGAGCATGAGCATCAATAGGCTTAGTGATATTGAAGCAGAGGTGACTGACGGAAGGAACAAGTATGAGGCGAATCTTCGCCAAAAACGTTGCCAATGCAACGTCTTTCAGAGAGATCGGATTCCTTGTAAGCATGCTTTGGCATTAGCAAAGGACAGGGGAGTTGACATTTCTACTCTTGTTAGTCACTTGTACACCAACAACATCTTGAAAGAAGTTTACAAGGAAACCATCCATTTGATCCCTCCACCCAACCAATGGGATGTTCCACAATCAGTCTCCTCTCTTCCTTGTTTGCCACCACCATGGAAAAGGGGACCTGGAAGACCAAGGTTGAATAAATATAAGGCTAGGTGGGAGAGGCCCTACAAACGAGTGTCCACGAGATGTGCAAGATGTGGTCTGCCTGGCCATACTCACAACACGTGCTCCCGGGCTGCAAGGGGAGGACAGTCAAGTCGAAGACCATAGGATACAAGGGCAAGACAACAAGGTTCTAACTTTTTGGTATGTGAACAATGCTAACTTTTTGGTAAATGAACAATTGTAACGTCAATCCCTCCAGATTTGATGTTCTATCCCGATATAGGAATGGTTTTATCTTGTCACACTTAATTTCATATGTCATATTATTTTGGGTTGGATGTTGAAATTTTGTTAGTATGAATGTTGAAATGCTTTTTGGTTTGCTTTGTTAAGTTGTAATGTATTTTCCCGCCACATATTCTGTTTTATCCTGTCACACATTACATTTAACATCCCGCCACCTAACTCCAGAACATAAATGCAGTCAAATTTGCCTTTACTCTGCACTAACGTCAGTACATGTTTTAAAGCAAAAAGGAGTCAAACACATTTACCTACCCCAAACATTTACCTAACACATTTACTCATTTTTGGTCAAATTTTGCTTCAATATATAGGCCACTCTTTCTCATTATCGTACATACCTCATTCCTTTCTTTCTCTACTACCAAACCTTTGTTTCTCTCTTTCTCTCAACTCCTTCATGGCTGCTTATCACGTCGTAGACCCATTTCTCGACGAAAATTACCAAATCAAAAGTTTTTTCGTCACAATGAAACGGTCATACGTTGATGGGGGCTGCCGTCTATGTATTCCCATGGGTCATGGAGACAAGTTTTTGAAAGACTTCAAGAACTGTGAAATAACACTTAGAGTTGGACTTCAGACTTGGAAAGTTCTTCTCAAACACAACAACATTGTCTACCGCTTGGGCAAGGGTTGGAGAGCTTTTGTTCAAGACAATAAGCTCAAGTACAACGATGAGTGCCTCTTTGACCTACAAACTGCAGATTCGAATGGTGTCGTGTACGATATTGAAGTGTACAACTATTGATGTTGTCTCATTTCATGTTATTTCGATCATTTCAGTTTCCTTGTGTCTGTTGTTTCCTTCTGTCTTGTATTGTGTTTCCCATCAATGAATTTGGTATTACTTCCCCTCCACCCTTTCTGTCTTATCCTGTCACTTATTCACTTGCTTCCTGACGAGGCTGAATGCTACCACAAACTACAACTTTTATATGATAAGTCACACTAAAGAAAGATAATTTTTCATTACAACAGAATATTAAAGCATAGAAACTGAAAAGCATACATAATAGCACTTAGATCACATAACATTAGAGTCTCCATAGCATGGTATGTCGAGACCCGTGGCTGGGGGTATGAAGTCACGCCTCCACCTCTTGTTGAGCTCCAAGGGTGTTCAGCAGTGACAATGAAGATTTTGATTAGAGCAACGGACCTTCCTAGATCTGCAAGGGCATGGGCATCACGTGAGTGCTGCAAGGCTCTTATAGTGTTCCTCCCTCCATGAGCATGAACCATCTCAAAGAAATAATGGTCATCCTCCTAGCGGTTGTTGAGGTTCCATAGCTGTCCTCTAAGCCAATTGATGTCCCTCACACTATCTGCCGCTGGAGCCCAATCTTCGCAAAGACCACCTTCATAGGTGTGGCTCGTCACACTGGCCATTCTTCCGCTGCTGGGGACAAGGGAGCCACCATGGTAAACATCAGTATAGACTCTTGTGAAATCCGAAACGCGATCCATATTTTTGGTAATTTATGGACTGAGAGCATGACAATATTCGGTAGGAAACTATGTTATTTATAGCCTTCAAGCGTAACACAAAATGAAGGCGGGGTTTTTTTAAAATTTGAATTTTTTTTACAAGTTTGAAAACTTTATCCTGACAATATTCGTTTTTCATCCTGTAACTATACAACTGGTTCACTTTGGCAGTTGTCACATCCTACCATTTTGAGTTGTCATAGGTGGTAGGGGTAAGACTAGAAACTTGCATTCAAACTACAAATTTGTAGGAAGTGTAACACAAAATGAAGGCGGGTTTTTTTTTAAATTTGAATTTTTTTTACAAGTTTGAAAACTTTATCCTGACAATATTCGTTTTTCATCCTGTCACTGTACAACTGGTTCACTTTGGCAGTTGTCACATCCTACCATTTTGAGTTGTCATAGGTGGTAGGGGTAAGACTAGAAACTTGCATTCAAACTACAAATTTATATTACAATAAAGCCATTGTTCTAGACCAACATAGGTCAACAAAACCAAACCAATATTCACACTAACCAAACCATTATTCAGAAACATAAAACACAAGGATCAGAGATACAAATTGTTCTTACTGTGTAAAAAATTGTTCTTACTGCGTAACAACGTCATCAGCATTATTCAACCTACTCACCCATTTCTCACCATACAGGCTGGTAGCAATGTCTAATCTGTGCATGTCGATTGTCTTGTCTGAGATTAGGGAGAGATCATTATTGCCAAAACACAACCACTCAATGTACTTCACAGTGTATGCACCACAATCACCACTGTAAACAAAACAATCATTAGTAACATATTTATAAAGGGTGGAGGGTAAATAACAGAAGTGTGGAGGGATATATTACCTTTTCTTATTTTGTGGTAAGCCTTGAGTCCTTCCTTGATAAGCCAGGTCCTCCTGAAGTCTATGTGCGTACTTTGGGGACAGAGCCTCGTGATTGCTCAAAAACTTTGGCAAATACTTCAGGATTGGGGCCACCTCTTTTTCCATTACCAGCTCTGGCTTCAAATTGGTGTTGCAGTCATACACATTTAGCTTCCAGTTCTGGAGGTCTATTTCAATTGACACCCAATGGTTGCCTCCAACGAAGAGTGGTGCATAAATAAAGTCCACATCTTCCCTTGAAATACCTAACAGCACGATCTGGAATTATTGGTACTTCAGCTCCACGAGCTTCACTCCTGTGTTGGTCCTTGTAGTCCTCAGACCATAGACAATCCATTATGGCAGCTTTGTGATTATCAGATGGTTTTTTCCTCAGCTCAGCCCTCACATGGCAAAGAACCTCATCGATGTGCTGCCAATACAAGTACACATTTACACTTAAGATTGAAAAAATAAGAAATCAAAATTATATCTTGTGACCCTTACCAAATTATCCCACCAGTGCCTTGGTTCAATAATTGCCTCATAGAAAGTCTTGTCAATAGCCACTCCACTCATGCCCTCAAACTCCTCAGAGCTGAAACATAAAACACAATATAGGAGTATAAAATTTCATTGTAATCAACATAAAACACAATATTATTACACCAATTTAACTCAAGTACCTTTCGTCTATGTACCATTGTATTCCATCTGTCATTTATTTCACAACTGTATTCTTGGTTATCTTCTTCCAAAAAACTTTTGTATAGACTTCCTTCTTCTTTTCCTGATTGTCCTTGGTGGTGTCCTTCTTGGTGTTTTTCTTGGTGGTGTTCTTGGATGTTGTGTAAGGAGAGCTGAGAGAAATAGAAGGTTTTGTATTACGCTTGGGCATGATCCTGCAAAAACATAGTGAACTCAAAAAACAATCCTTCCATTCAACATAAACTATCTTGTCATACTCAAAAAATAATCCTGTCATTCAACAAGAACTATCTTGTCATATTCAAACAACAATCCTGTCATTCAACAAAAAAATATCCTGTCATATTCCTAAAACTACCTTTGTTTCTGTGGAGACACCTTGTTTGGAGAACGGCCACTAACATGCTTCACCCTTGTGCTAAAGTTTGGGTTTCGCAAAATCATCTGCCTTGTCCTCCTCACCTTTCTCCACCTCAGCCACATCCTTGCCCTCCTGAGTGTTTTCCTCCTCACCCTTGGCTTCCTCCTCACCTTTCTCCACCTCAGCCTTGGCTTCCTCCTCAGCCTTGGCCTTTTCCTCCTCAGCCTTGGCTTCCTCCTCAGCCTTTTTCTTTTCCTCCTCCTCAGCCTTGGCTTCCTCCTCAGCCTTGGCTTCCTCCTCAGCCCTTTTCTCTTCCTCAGTCTTTGATTCCTTCTCACCCTTTTCCTCCTCAGCTGTAGCCTGCTGAGTGAGCTCTTCCCTTGGTGCATCTACAAGATCATTATCTTTCAATTCATCTTGCACCTTAGGGTCGCTCTCATCCTTGTCAGATGCCTTTTCAGCTAGCTCAGCAACAATATTCATGACCACATCACCTTCTCTTCTACCAACACCAACCAACTGAAAATCTTTGAGACCCTGCAAACAATCCTGTCATGTATCAATATATATCCTGTCACTCAACAAACAGTTCCTAGACACCAATAACCTAATCATACCTCATTGTCACTGGAATCTTTGGAGCTTACCAACTCCTCATTCACATTTACACAAGGCGCAACAACATTATCCACTGGCTCCTCAGCCCTTTTCTCAGCATTCTCAACAACAACTTCCTCAACATTGTCAACAACATCTACCCCAACAACTTCCTCAACATTATCTTGTGAAAACATTTGGTCCTCCAACTCCTCATTATTACCAAAATCAAATACTGGTTCATGGTAAATAACAAGTCGTCCTTCCTGCAATATCATTTTCTTAAATCCTAGATTTCAATCTTCAGAAAATATCCTGACATGCAACATAACCTATCCTGTCATAATTCAAATTCTATCCTATTATGATTTAACATTATCCTGTCGTACAACCCAAATTATCCTTTCATGCTCAAACATTATCCTGTCATGTTTTAATATAAATTAACTAAGCATAGTGTACATACCTCATTCTCAGATGTCACAGCATTTTCCTCAGCTTTCTCACATCTATCATCTCCATCTCCACCATCATCATTCCCTCCATTGTCATCTTCACCATTGTCACTCTCTTCTTCCTCCTCAGATTCTTCACTTTCTCCATCATTTCCCACTGTTGTAGCCACCTTTTCTTCCCCACTGTCACTTTGTTCACTACCACTCTCTTCACTTTCAGAATCCTCTTCATACTCATCACTCTCTTCTTCACTCTCTTCACTAGAACTTTCAACTTCAACTTTTTTCTTACCCTTCCCGGCTGGTTTCTTGACACTCTTCCTTGCCATTCTCTTCCTAGAGACCTCCTCCTCCTCCTCCTCATCAGAAACTACATCTTTCTTCACTCTCTTCCTTCCCATCCTTTTCTTGGGGATCTCCTCCTCCTCTGCAACAAAGTTCTTTCGCTCCAGCCTTTCAAACCTCTGACAAACAGCAACCTCCAACTTGTTAATCTTCATGAACAAAGCCTTCATGACATCTCTGTTAAGACCTTGTTCCCCAGTGGATTGTCCTTGAGGTTGTCCTAGGGATTGGTCTTCTTCTTGTGTAGGCTCACTGTCCTTGGTCTTTGACAGAAACTCAGATGTAATCTGGTCAAAGAAGAGGTCCTCTAATTCATCTGGGAATGTGCAACCATTAAGCAACTCCTTCTCAGATTCATCTGCAACAAGTAGAGGCAACACTTCAAGACCTTCTTCTTCAAGAGCCAGCCTTAGGCATCCATGCTCAGGGCATTGGGTTGCAGACCAACGCACTCCTCTAGGGATTTGGGTCTCACTAATCTTGGAGGCAAACTTCACTCCAACAGACTGTACACACTCCCAAATCCACACCTACACAAACAAACAAAACCATTAAATATATATCCTGTCACACTTAAATATATATCATTTCATAAATGTACTACTATACCTGAAACACCACTGGCATTCCTTGAAGGCTGTATGGTATCCTACCACAATCTGAGACTTTGATAGACTTCTCCATGGATATCATTCTTCTTGCCATTGATCTGGTCAGTGCCTTGTGCAGCTCCATGTACGCAACTCTTCCCCATGGATACCTCCAGAACTTGTCAATTGTTTCCACTAACCTCACATGTTCAGCTTTTACAAGTCTCTTCTTATCACCTCCAAGAATTATCCCTTCCACAATCAGCAAGACTGCTAACTTGAACTTGTGGTTGTCCAAGGCTTTGTGCTTCATGAACCTTTTATAAAGGTCTTGCACTGAAGTTTTTGAACCATCAGGACCACCAAAAAAACTGTCCCCATCACTTGGTTGTCTTGCTTCCTAGATGATTTTATCTCCTTGGGAAGAGGGTCACAATTCAAGCCAGTTATCAAAGCAAATTCTTGCAGTGAAAATCTCAATGGCTGACCAGCAATCTCATACCATGTCTCCCACTTCTTTCCACTCTTCAACTGCTTGAAGAAAACTGAATGGACAGTTTGAGAAGAGAAGGTCACTTGATTGACCATCTAAACAACATCCCCAAAGGGGCTGCCACAGATCCTTCTCCAGTCTTGGCAAGTCAGCTTAGACTCTATATCTTTCAAATATTTCCTCCTGCAGTTGATATTTACACGTCCATGCAATGCATCTCCCTTGTAGTAGGAATACATCACCTACAGAAACATAACATGACAGGAAAATATTAGTAATATGTCAGGATCCCAGGAAAGAACTGTCAGGACACAGTCAAGAGTCTGTCAGGATAACACATAAGCTACACAACCAAAGTTCAACTGTGGGGAAACAGATAAGAATATGTCAGGACATAGTGAAGAGTCTGTTAGGATAAAACTAAACAATCTAGAAAAAGTGAGGAGAAGAGGATGTACATGCATTTCCTTAAAAACTGTCAATATTCAGAAACTGAAATCCAAATACTTCCACTACATAAACTGGTTCACAATGCACATGACAGGAATTATTTTTTAAGAGGTGTCAAGATTCATAATACACATGAAGAAATGAATCTACATAAACTGGTTCCACTCCTGAATGCACATAAGCTACACAAAAACAAATTGCAAGTGTCGGGACACAGACAACAGGATGTCAGGACAAAGATAACTGAATGCCCGGACACAGTAAGGAGTATGACAGGATCACCCTAAACAATAATCAAAGTATTCACAACTTTGTTCTCAACTCCAATTACAGGTGAAAATTCCTCTGGGAGAATGTCAAATTTACATGCATTTGCTTCAGTCAACCCTAAATTCACCAATTTCACTCATACACTCGAATTGAAAATCAACATTTCACAAATTTCAGTTACATTCTCCTTAAAAGGCAGAGGCTCCATGGTTCTCCATTTGTCCAAGAGATTCAATACCTCTTTCTTCTTCTGGGAGACTGGTCTTTCCACTTCTGACGTCGACTTCGCCGACGACCCCTTCTTAGATTTGGGGGTTTTCTCGGTTTGCGTCTTCTTTCTCCCTTTAGAGTCTCCTTGTGAGTCTCTCTTTCTTTTCTGGGATGCGGGGGGTGCGGAAGCTCTGGTAACGGGGGGCCATAACTGCAGCGGTTGCGAGGGAGAAAGAGGGAGAAAAAGGGAGAAAGACGGAGATAGACGGAAGCGAGGCTAGCCAGGCTGCGAGAGAGGTTGTGAGCGTCGATTTCGTCTGAGAAATGGTGAGGCTGAAGGTTGAACGAGAGGGAGAGAGTGAAAATGGTGAAATTTTGAAAATTTGGTGAAAGGAGGAAGAAGACTCAGTGAAAACGAGAGAGAAGTTGAAAAGAAAATGGGTGAAATGGTTGAGATGATTAATGGAAGTTAATTATGCTTAAGAAAGCAGTTAACGTTTTTTAATTTCAAAACCGTCATTAACCTTTTCCCTTTTCTTTTCTTAATTTTCCTTTTTTATTAATTTATTTTTCCTTTTCTTTTTTTTAAAGTGTTTATTATATAATTTAATTTCCTTTTATTTGTTATTTATTAATTTCATTATCCTTTTTCTTAATTTCAGATAATATTAAAATAATCATTTCAGTTAAAAAAATAAAGATAAATGAAATTATAATAAATCTTTTCTTTCTAATAGGAAAAATATTTTTTTGGACTATTATAACCCTCATATGGATATTACAGTAATATCCATATGAAATTGGGCATATGTGTAATATTGGTAAAAAAACTTGGGTATTTGCGACATTATATTCTTTAGTCAATGAGCACCTCAGACTTGAAAGGCATGAAATTTGATTCCCGATAGATTTGTTTTTAAGATTACTCATAAGTAATTCCTGTTGTTGAATTTCTGCAGTGCTTTGAAGCATAAAATTTACACACTAATTTATAATGTCTTATTGTATGAATGTAGAATGAGCAGGACCAACCCGGAAGGTGTTCCATTAAGCCCAACGGAACAGGTCTCCAAATTTTAGGTGCCCCAAATTTCGAAAGCTTCTATATATACAAATTAAAGTATGAAAATAGACAAAAAGCTTCTGTTGCTCTAGTGGCAAGATGCTCACCAAATGTGGAGGGTGTCTCGTCTTCGAATCCCAGTAGCTCCATTTTATTTTTTCCCCAAACTTTTACAAGTTTAAAATTACAAATTATAAAACGTTTGTAAAAAATCAATATTATAATTGAAAAAGAGTTTTATCATTATATTTATTAATAGAAAAATAGAATTTTGTTATGCAACCATCTATAAAAATATTTATATGAAACATTTGTAAAAGCGAATTGATCAAAAAATCAATATCAGAATTGAAAAAGAGTTTTATTATTATATTTAATAAGAGAATTGTTTTTATTTGCTATGCAACCATCTATATTTATCTGAAAATTTTGTAAAAGCGGATTGATCAAAAAATAATTTATCTAAAAATCAGTTATTTAATTATAAAATATAATATATTTTTTGCACAAGGCCTGAAATCCTCAAAACGGCCTGAGAATGAGAGTTTTATCTAAGTGGAGTTTCCTTGATGCCATCTCTTTCCATACATCGTTTGTGAGTTTGTAGAGTTATTCACATATGCTGATTTTTCTATGTTAAGTTTAAAAATTAAGATATTTAGAAATTAATTAGGTCATTTTGGAGTATATCTCGAATCTAATCGTTTCTAGTTGTTAAGGAGATTTGTTAGGTCGTTATGGAGCGGTAAGTATAATAAATCATTTTAATACCATGATCACTAACATATTCAACTACTTGGAATTGTACTTACTTATCATAATTATGCCCTTTAGGTAGGTGGACAGTTGGAAATGAACTTTTTGGGTCTAAGCTCATCTTCAATAAAGACTTTTATAAAATTGTTGCTTTTATGGAGAGGTAAATAATTACTAAATGATCTTGATATTTGTCGTGAAAATTGATTTTTAGTAGAATGAAAAATATGTTTAACTGCTTACATATATTAATATTTGCAGTACTCCTTGCAGTGACATTACTCTACCAGTACATTGTATCACTCCTTCATATACCACCAGTTCCAACTCCAAAGAAGACACCTTCTTGAGTCCCTCGTTTAAAAAATTTAATGTATTTCTATTTGTTTGAGTAATCTTATTTATTGTTCTTACAAAAGTATTTATTATTGCTTGATTGAACATTAATCGACTTTTATATGCAGGATGGTTTTGATGTACATTTGGCTACTATTGTCGAGATCACTCAAAATGAAACTGCAAATTGGTTCTACAATGCTTGTAAGAAATGTGTTTTCAAGCTTGAACCTGTTGAAGATAAGTTTCGTTGCACTACTTGCAAAACATTGGTCAACCTGCCATCCCCTAGGTATTATTTAAATTTCTTATTTCCAATTTCGTATTTATTTAAACCTAATTGTAATTTAAATCTCAATTACGCAGATATCTGCTCAAGGTCATAGTAACTGATGATGGTGTGAATACTGGACAATTTACTTTATTTGATAAATTTGTGCAGTCTTTTGTGGGAAAATCTGCTGCAACTCTCATTGATCAGGTATTTTTGGTTTATCATCATCTAATTTCTTATATGATAGTAATAGATCTTATTTTTTACTCCAGTCATTCATTTGCAGCATACTGACATGAGTGTATTTCCCGACGATCTCGAAATCTTCTTAGACAAGACTTATTTGTTCAAGATAGAAATAAAGAAAGCTCCGTTGCAATTTGGTGGTAAATTAACATATACTGTGAAGGACATGTCTGATGGACATGTCTGATGATGAGAATCTGATCGAGGAATACAAAAAACTGCCTGACTTACCTACTGTATTTATCTCCACTTAGAAGTAACAATATAGTTATTTTCTAGATGTGGCTTTGTTTAGTCACATGTTATATAAGCCTTGATTTAGATTTTCTTGTTGTTCTCCAGATATTGTCACATTTTTATATTTTAGTTAATGAAATCTTAACTTTTGATTTTAATAATAAAATCAACTTAATCTTATTAACAACCAAGTAAAATGTAATACTTACATCAGACAACTGAAAATTAACACAAAATCTTTTGTAATCTTCTTCTTTGTTCCAGGATACATCTCACTATAGACGTCGAACTGTGTTGGTCGAATCTATTGGTCGAATCTACTGAAGGAAAAACGATAAACCACAAGGTATGTTCAAGTTCTACATAATCCTTAAATGGCGTGATTAGTAAAATATACTCAGTCATATAAGTTGAACAATCATGGCTATCTATCTGTGTTTTGAAGAACATAATCAAATGGAGCCTATTTACAATCCAAAACTGAATGCAATTGTCATTTAAATTTTGTTTAACTATCAACTTGATTAACTAAATTATGATTCTGAAAAAAGTTATGGTTTAACTATTCTACTTCAAATTTGAGTTATCTCTTTGATGTGCAAGGAATCATTAAGCTTTTTTCTAACGAAGATATAGTAACTACTGATGTGGAGGCGGTATTTTCAAATGTTAGTAATTACTTATGTGGAGGAGGTATTTTTTCAAATGTTAAATTCTATTTTTCCTTCTAAAATCATGTAACTGCACCGGAAAACTCAACCAGTTTCATTGTTACAATTTTAAATATTATTGTGCGGCTACATATATTTTCTAAAGTGGTTTAAAGCTGCAAACTGCACCATGGTATCTAAAATTTGAAATTACTGTAGTAATGAATGGTTATGCTCATACGAAAAGTACCAATATGAAAGGGGATGTTTGTAATAACTATCTTATGGGCCAATCATTTGGTGCTCATATCTCAACATGTGTTCTAATGAATCAGGTACAACCTCTCGCATGCCTTGAATAGCATAGGAGATCATGCTGAACTGATTCTGTACGATGCAAAGACTCATATAGACTCATTTCTCCAGGTGAGTGATATACTTTTTAACCATGTTATAATGCATGATATTGACATTTGAGGTTGAAATTGTCATAAGATGTGGTTTACATTGGTGTCAACTTTAAAGATTCTTTAGGGGATGTATTGAGATGCATTGATTACTTGTGATGATTGTGTTCTATAAATTAATGAAAGTAAATGATGGCTGAGATTCATCACCTGCATCAGAGCTTTGATCGATGTTTTTTGGAGTCACGTTCGACGGTCCGAATATTAACCAACTCACCACTTAGCAAGTATCAGACCACATATCAAACTTTCATGTGACTTCTATTAATCTTTCTACTATTTTAAACTCTGTTACAAGTTGATTTGATTTAATGGAAGAGACTTATTGATGCTACAAAAAAGAAGAAATTATGGAACATGACACTTAACAAAATATGAGATGATTTTTTAAGACTACATATATAATATCACGAATTATCATATTCTAAAACCATATGAAAGAGTAACATCCCAAAACCTGCAAGTTCTGTAAATAAATGAATGTATATTTTGTACAAAAAAGCACATCAGTATTATAAGATGAGATCATATTATTTTGTGCTTGGAAGTGATTTTCTAACACTCTCCAGCAGTTCCAAATTTGAGTTTTCTCTTTAGTGTGCATGGAATCATTATTCTGAAAACAGTTATGATTTAATTGTTCTACTTCAAATTTGAGTTTTCTCTTTAATGTGCAGGGAATGCAGTGAACAACCAATAAGAATGAATGGCATAAGCATAATAGAATGATAAGAAAACTACAAATGATGCAAAAAAAGAAAAAGAGGTGTTTATCAAAATGTAGGTATTTGTTGGTTTTTATGTTACTTGTCTTTTCATCTACTACAATGATATTTTTTGTTTCTTATGTATGTAACCATTAATTTACAATTTTCTAACTTATATATTTCTTAAATTTCAGCTTCGGAAAACAATACAACAATAAATTCAAAAATGACAACTAAAAGATGAACCATCTCTACAGTGAACAGAACAAACGCTTCTATGAGTGGAAGTCCAAATAGTATATTTTATTACATTTAAACTATTTGTTGTATAATTGATTAAATATCATATTAGTCAAACTCTTATTTTATATGTTTGACAGATACAAATTTCAAACATTGTTCTTATAACTGATGTGGCTAAAACATACCCGTAAGTGTACGGAGTCAGTTGTAGTAGTCAAGTGTGGATCCCACAGAGACCAATGTAATACTAATATTAACTCTATTAATAAACTAGGCGGAAAAGATATAGATAAGGGAAACTATGGCTAAGTTAACTAGGAACAAGAAAGATAACAGATAAAAATAAGGATAAATGTGTCTAAGGTTAAGGATCACCACAACAATGCTTCAGTAAATAAAATCACACTCTGCCTGAATCTAGTCTAAGTAATTGAAGGTAAGTCATCGAAGGTAATCTACTAACTCCTTTCAGACGATAGTAAACGTGTTTGAACTAACTAACAATCGATGTCGTGTTTGAGCTAATCTCTTAGAGTCTAGGAAATAAACTAAAATAACATTCGATGTCGCACGGGGGTCCATGTTAGTATGCCTTGAATCTGAATCACACACTGCGACAGGTAGCACGGGGGTTGAAATCTATAGGGAAAGGGAGAAGAGAAAACTCTTCCTCTCACAGGAAGGGTACATCAAGAAGACATTAAGCAGGTTTAGAATGTCTTCAGCAAAACCTATAGATACTCCAATGGCATCTAACAGCAAGTTGGAAATGTACACTGTTCAGACTGATGAGGATCAGGAGTACATGTCTCGAGTCCCATATGCCAGTGCAGTTGGGAGTTTGATGTATGCTATGGTCTGCACTCGACCAGATCTAGCATTCGCTGTTAGTGTGGTAAGTCGATACATGGTCAGCCCTGGGAAGGAACATTGGCAAGCTGTGAAGAGGATTTTCAGGTATCTTAGAGGTACCTCTGATGTTGGTCTTTGTTATGGGAATGACACTCAGTGTTTGGTTGCTGGCTATTCAGATTCTGATTATGCTGGGGATGTGGACAGTAGGAGATCTATGACTGGTTATGTGTTCACTCTAGGAGGTTCTGTGGTAAGCTGGAAGGCAACTCTACAGCCTACAGTTACTTTGTCTACTACAGAGGCAGAGTATATGGCTTTGACAGAAGCTGCTAAGGAGGGAATATGGCTAAAGGGGCTGGTTAATGATCTAGGCCTACATCAAGATCAGGCTTTAGTATATTGTGACAACTTGAGTGCAATATTCTTAACCAAGGATCAGGTCCATCATGAGAAGACGAAGCACATTGATGTCATGTACCATTTTCTGAGGAATGAGAAGAGAATCCAGGTGAAGAAAGTAGGGACAGTTGATAACCCTGCTGATATGTTCACCAAGCCAGTTCCTGAGAGCAAGTTCAAACACTGCTTGGACTTGCTCAACATCAGAGATCATTAGTTGCCCTGAGGGGCAATTCTAAGGAGATGGAGATGTCTGTTATCTGGCACTGTCATGGTGCGTCTGAGAGTCTACCTGGAGGATTCAAGTCAAGGTGGAGATTTGTTAGTATGCCTTGAATCTGAATCACACACTGCGACAGGTAGCACGGGGATTCAAGTCAAGGTGGAGATTTGTTAGTATGCCTTGAATCTGTTGTATGGGCTTTATTGGGCCCATCAGTTTTGTTTTTGGGCTTAGGGTTGTTTAGCGCTATATATAGTGATTTATGTGTAAACCCTAATTGTACCGAAACTGTAATCCGCCTCCGTATAATCTGATCTCCCTCTCCTGTGGACGTAGCCAAATTTGGTGAACCACGTAAACCTCTGTGTCTTTCTTGCGTTTATTGTTCTCGTTTCGTTTCTGTTACAACACACAATCATTTACCTTCATCTTTTACCGAGATTAGAAGGTATATGATTTAAAACTATCAAGATGTCATGGCAATATGCAAGTGTTATGATCACCCTGACCTATTTATTACATTCACTTGCATCACAAAGTGGCCTGAAGTGATCAGAGCTTTGGAGACAAGTAATCTTGCACCAGAGGACATGCCATACATTATCACAAAGCTTTTCAAAATAAAGCTTGATCAGATGATCGATGATTTCAAATTAGGCCAGATATTTGCACTTGTTAAAGCAGATAAACTTTCTTTAATCAATTATCTATATTTTTCTCACTACTTCATTGGTCAACTAATTGGAAAAAAGTTCTTTTTCTGATTGGTAATTAGGCATTTCAATAACTATCACAACAATAGAGCTATGTTGTTGATTATAAAAAGGTGTTCACCACATCTTTTTGTTACTATTTCTGTTACAGATGGGATCGGAAATGTAGGTTCTAGCTTATATTGTGAGTAATATCCCTTCATTTCTATATCTGTTTGTTGTGTTTAGAAATTGTGCATCTCAATCGATTATGGCATGGGTGGACCCAATCATCTATATAGCACAGAAACCTCTCCTAGGGTATGAAGCGGGGTGTCGGAAACCTGGAAACAACTGGAAATGCCCGGAAACGCCGGTAAATGGTCAACATTTTGGAAATGTCGGGAAACGTCTGAGGAAACGGGGGGAAACGTTTTGATGAGCTAAAAATTAGAAAGTTATATAAAAATTTTAATAAATTAAAGAAAAATAGAAAATAGAAGAACTTAACCCTAATCCTTCATCTGTTTCACGTTTTCAACCCTCGCATTTGGTTTAGGTTTAAGACTTAGATTTTAATGCCAGATTTGTTTTTTATAAACTATTATTATGTTACAGACTTAAATTACTTATATTTTATTTGCCTCTTAGTGATATAAATGTATTATTCATTACAATAATTTTAAAATGATATATAATATTAAAATATATCACTGTTTCCCGCTGTTTCCTATATTTGTTTATTTTAGGTTTGTCGCTTCCCTGTGTCCTGCTGTTTCCCGTTTCCACTTGTCGTTTCCGTTTCCGTGCAGCATAGCCAATCATATATATATATATATGCATAATACATATACTCCATCCGTTCATATATAAATGTCGTTTGAGAACTTTGCACGACTATTAACGCATTTACAAATACAACTTTGCCCTTTATTTTATATAAATCTTTGTTGCTTTTTTGCTGCAGGGTCTCCTGTACACCAGTAGGATTGCTGCTTTTTTTATTAATGGTGATGTGCTCAAAGACAGAGTTTCTTTAGTTGGGTTGGCAAATAAGTTTCTTTAGTTGAGTTGGCAAATGTTTTATAAACGTATCATTGGTTTGAAGTTCAGACCCTCTCCACTACTTTATTCTATTTTTGTTTTAAATTTTAGGTTTTTTTTTTTACCGAAAACCATCCTTATAATAGGCCATATTGCTTAAAACCACCCCTTTAATTCAATATTACCGGAAACCACTCATATATGATACCCTGTTAGCCAAAGGCCACCCTCAGTTAACTCCGTTAATAATTTTGACACGTGTCAATATTTGTAATTTTTTATTTAAGTAAATAGAAAAAAGAAAAACATAAATAAAAGAACAAAGAAACAATTGAAAACAACTACACCGTTCATCTTACAAATCTGCCCCAGTCAAGGAAAGGTCCTAACTTTGTTAGGAAAACTTCAAGCCCTACGGTGAAACATGATGATTCAGTGGTATCTCCGAAAGGAAAGAGCCCACTTAATCCTCATATTACTACTCCTCTCCACAGTATCCAGTATCAAGTTAAGCCAGCTCCCACCAATCATGAGATCCCCAGAATTTCAACATGCATCCTGCGTTCTCTCCAGAAGCCTACAACTCACAGCTCCTAGCCAGTGTTCTAAAAAACGTTCTGTACGGCCGATTAATCGTCGTACAGACGTTAGGCGGTAGCTTCCCATACTGAATAAGGTAAAAACGGGGTGCGGTACGGTCCTTAGTTAAAAAACGGTACACGGGACGGGCTGTACGGGACACGAGACGGGATGGACGGAAGAAAGGCCGATTAAACGGCATGTACAGATAGGGTTTGAGCCAAATTTGAGTAAAGAAAATTTCCAAAAAAAAATAACAAAGCCGCCTCTGTCGTTTTCTCCTGTGCTCGACCTTCGTCGCGAAGGCTTCGCTCCTCTCCGGTGACCTCCACGACTCCACTCATCTCCATTGTTATTGACTTACTGGTTAGTGACAACCTCTGCTCGTTGGATGATTTGCTTCCTTTATGACCTCCACAAGTCCGCTCATCTCCATTGTTGCTTCTTTTTTGCTTTTCCCCATTGTTACAACTTGAGACATAATTACAGTGGTTTGTTTTGTTTTGTTGAAAAATTAATTGCTTTTATATATGATAGATGGTGGCCGATTAAACCTATGCTTCATTTCTCTGTATGGAAGCATCATAACTGAACGAATTGAATGAATTCATTTCATTATAATCAATGATTATTTGGAAGGAATAGGTTACTGCATTAACTTCTTTAGTTCTTTATATATATTGTATCTATATTATAGAAGCATTCATCAATTTCATCATAATCGATATATTGATTTGATTTGTTTATTATAGATTTATATGGCTTTCAATTGTTTATTGTTGTTATTTCTAGTTAGTGCTTACTATACTAATATTATATAGTTTGTTTCTTTGATTTATTTACTGTTAATAACAAATCCATTTGGTGGTTGCTTATTTGTTTAATATTTAATTCCATTTTGTTGCTTAGTTTTTACTGAATTAGTGTTTACTAGCATGACATCTATTTATACAGGTGAGGATCCCCCCTACTTCGACATGGAAAATGATTTCTAGATAGAAATAAGTGATTTTAATTTAAACCGTATCAAAACCGTTTAAAAGGCCGTACAACCGTATATACGCTGGACTCTCCTTCACCGTACCGTCCCCGTATAGCGTTTTTTAGAATACTTCTCCTAGCCCAGATGCATCACTACGCAATCACCATGCCTCCTCATGTCAGTATGCCTCACTCCATGGCCCCAATGCAAGGATGGTTAGGCCAGCTCTACAATGTCAACAACTTCACTTTGTCCCTACAACTCCTCCCACCATTGAAGGTTACTCCCCTGCCCCCATGCACCTCGGAGAAGTCGAGCAGTACCATCATCAGACAGCTTGACGACATGAGCTATTGATGGTGCAACCACCTCCAGTACAAACCCGAAGAGGAAAGATGACACAACTAAAGCTCCATCCCAGATTCCAGCTCCTAAGAAGCAGCGCAAGGCCAAAGCCAAGAAGCAACCTCCTATGGAGTAAGTTTGATTATGTGTAATCTTTTTATGACTGATCAATATTTGCTTGAAACATTACCCGTTGGCAACTTGAACTTTTGCCCCTGCGTGGGTGTTATCATTCCATCATTGGAATTTGTAATTTCCATTTCTGCACTTGTTTTGGATGTTTTGTTAATTGCCAAACTCATGCTGACCACGTAATACAACAATCTGGCAACTTTATTTACATTTTGATCTCCTTTGTAGTTATTACTTATTATCTTGCACTCTTAGGTCAAATTACTTGCATATTAAACCAGAGTATGATTGGATTATTACTTACAGTTTCTACCCACAGTATGCACGCATATATTCTGAACTTCAACTCTTTCTCTCGGTATCTTGATGGCTCTGCATTGATTTTATATGCTCTAAGTAATCGATGCATTAAAACCTACCAGCTCATGACAAAACACTACTGTTGAAGCTACAGCTGAAGTAAAGTTCCTTCTGGTTTTGATGGTAACAAACATTCCTACTAATGTATACTTGAGTGTTTCAGGATGTCTACTTGAGCAGGAACGTTACTCAACAGAGGCGAGCTAAATAAGGAAAGAAATGGCTGAGAGAGCGCAATGAAGATATCTTGTTTCCTTTATGGAAAATACGGTTGAGCTAAAAAGATATCATGAAGATCTTAAGGATAGAGATATATTTAAAAGATGGAAATAATATCTTCTTATGCGAAAGATATTTTTTCCATATTCTTATTTGTTCCCTAGTTTAAACCTAGTTTTATCTTTGCTATATAAACTAGTCTTAGGCTTAGGAACAAGAGTGACGATAGAGAGAGTTTATGCTTGTGCGAATCAAGTGTGATCGTCCAAAAGAAGAACAAGAAGAAAAGAGAGAAAGAGTGAGCAATACTTTGTCTTAGGCGTTGAGTTTGGGCTCGAGTGAAAGAAGAGATTCGTGATCGTAATCCTTGCTTTCTTTTGTAACAAACAAGAGATTAATAAGATAAGTATACTCATTCAAATCCTTCAAGTGAGAAGCTTGAAGGTAGTGGTTTTACTCAACTCTTAGTGGTTGAGGTTTCCACTCTAAATACTTGTGTTCTTCTATACTTCCTGCGTTAATATTCCGCTGCTACACCTCTGAAGGAACAATACACTTTGTTCCCTCAGAAGTAATTGAACTAACGATCCAACAATTGGTATCAGAGCCTGGTCTCTAGATTGTTACCCTTGCAGGAAGAATGTCAGGAACAACCATCAACGACTCCTTTTGGAAGCCACCAATGCTCAAATCAGGAGAGTTCTCATACTGGGTGGAACAGATCGAATCACATATCTGTTCCCTGCATGGACAGATGTGGAAGATTGTGGAATTTGGAGATGTGAAGATTCTCGATCCCTCAGATGAGACTGGAGGAACACTCAAGAAAAGAGAAGATTATCAAGATGCTGATTACAAAGTCTTGGAGCTCAACATGAGAGCAAAGAAGGTCATACTCGCTGCCCTTGGTCCATCCGATCAAAGGAAGGTTCTAAAGTACAAGACTGCTCACGACATATTCAAATCCCTCAAAAGGATGTATGAGGGGAATGAAGACATCAAGAAAAATAGGATCTTGACTCTCATCAAGGAGTATGATAGTGCTGTTCAAGGAAAGAATGAGTCTTTGGATGACTACCATTCACGTTTCCAGGGATACGTAGGCCAACTCGAGTTCTTAGGGGAAACGATCCCTGAGTGGAAACTGACACATCAATTTCTTCAGGGATTGTCCTCTAAATGGGACGCGTTCTCTCTTGCACTCCAAGCTCAGAATGATATCAAAAACATCACCTTGGAGGAACTAGTTGCTCGTCTCCAGAGCAACGCGGGGATTCAACAGAGCAAGATGCTACGAAGGGAAGGAGAGAAGGCAGAGAAGTCCCAGAACATTGCTCTAAAAATCGAAAAAGCCTTCGATCTTGCTCAGGAAGAGGACGAAATTGTTGATAAGGATGAAGAAGTTGCTCTCTTCACAAGAGCCTTTCGAAGAGTTTGGAAGGATAGCAGAGAAAAACAACGTCTCCCTGATGGGAACAAAGACATGAGTACTATCATCTGCTATCACTGCCAGAAGAAGGGACACTTCGCGAGAAATTGCTTCAAAAGGAAGGGAGGAGAAGCAAATGTCCCTCAAAGGGAAAAGAAGGAAGCAATGATTGCAACATGGGGGACATCTGACTCTGAAGACGAATTTCTCTACACTCCCAAGGAAACGTGTCTAATGGCTACAGGAGGGACTCCCGACTCCAAAGAAGAATTTCCCTACACATGTCTAATGGCTACAGGAGAAAAATCCGAAGATGAGGTAAACACTTCAGAATTTGACTCTTTCTTAGAAAACAAATCAAAAGCTCAGATTATTAGGTTCATTCATTCTCTAGGAAAGGAACAAAGTAATCTGAATTCTTTGATCGACGAAAAGGAAGAAACCATTTCATGTCTAATTGAGGAAAACCAGCTTTGGGCTTCTAAGGTTGCTAGACTTGAAAAGGCTTCATTCCCTTTGTCGGACTCGTGCAAATCTTGTCCTAAGTATGTGTCTGATATAGCTTCCCTGGAAAGGAAAATTGCCACTCTTGAATCTGAAATTAAAACTTTGACTGAGGACAACTCAAAATTTGCTAAGAAAGTTGATGAATTTCTAATAGAGGAAGAAAACAAAAGGAAAATTTGGTTAGATGAATATATCACCTCTAAGATTGATAAGGAGAAGGCTGATTTCTCTAAACGCTTTGTTCCACGTGCTGGATTAGGCTATGATAGCGCCTCTTGTTCACAAACTGCCATCTTGTCTCCTGGTATACAAAATTCCCTCTGTCATAAAGGACCCTGTGGAGGATCAATCACACATTGTTCCCACAATGGTTCTGGAGATAAAGGGAAGAAAATTGCTCAGGAAGAGAAGGTGTGGTTTGATGGACAAAAGGCGTATAAGATATGGCAAAAACATGTCAAAAGCACTAAGCCAGTTGAGGTGGATTTTAGGTCTAGAATTGAAAACAAAACCATCTGGCCTGGACAAAGTAGGTATGTCAATCTGAAACACCACAGGGTTTGCTGGTACTGTGGTGAGTCAGGACATCATCAACAAGAGTGTTGGAAAAAATCAAGAGATGAGGAGATAGCCTACAATTATTGCAATAATTCTTCTGTTAGGAACACTCCCAGGATCAAGGTTGTTTTAAAAGATAATGAGGATAGAAGATTGTTCTTCATTCCAGGTAAGCCTAGGCTTGCCTGGGTGCGCAAAAACTAATCCCTTACTTGCAGGATGGAAAGAAGAAGAGTTCCTGGTATATAGATAGCGCTTGCTCAATACACATGACAGGGAACAAAGCATGGTTTATATCTCTCCATCCTGAAAACAAAGGTTCTATAACCTTTGGGAACAACAGTAAAGGGGAAGTAATTGGCATGGGAAAGGTAAGGATCTCTGACAATCTTGTTGTGAATAACGTCACTTTAGTGGATAACCTAACCTTCGATCTATTGAGCGTACGTCAAATGTGCCAGGATGGTCAAAATAGGGTTATCTTTACTACTAATGAGTGTTTGGTTGAGAATGTTGAGACAGGGAAAGTTCTCCTCAGGGGAATCATAGAGAACAACCTATACAAAGTAGATCCATCTTTTATCCCTGAAGAGGAACTGTGCCTTTCTGCACAATCTGAGGAATCCAATCTATGGCATCAAAGGTTCTCTCATGCAAGCCTCAGACTTCTACACAAACTTCACAACAAAGACCTAGTTATTGGTTTACCAAAGATAGAGAGTCAATCTGAAGAGGTGTGCATTGCTTGCACAAGAGGAAAACAAGTAAGATCATCCTTTAAGTCCAAAAACCAGGTAAGTACCTCTGAACCCTTAGAGCTTATTCACATGGACTTGTGTGGGCCTATGCGCACACTTAGCCGTGGGGGAAACAAGTACGTGTTTGTCATTGTAGATGATTTCTCTAGGTTTACTTGGACTACTTTCATTGCTTCAAAGGAGGATGTGTTTGATGAGTTTGAATTTTGGTTATATGCTATTGAAAATAAATCTGGATTTCATCTAAGGGCTATACGCACTGACCATGGTACAGAGTTCGAGAACTCCCGGTTTCTTTCCTTGTGCAGGAACAAAGGCATAAATCATAATTTTTCTGCGCCAAGAACGCCTCAACAGAATGGAGTTGTTGAAAGGAAGAATAGGACTCTGGAGGATATGACAAGGACAATGCTAATTGCGAGTGGATTGCCAAGAAACTTCTGGGCTGAAGCACTCAACTCTGCTTGCTATGTACTGAACCGTGCCATGTTGAGACCTATGATTGAGAAAACACCATATGAGCTGTTCAGAGGAAGGAAGCCGAACATCTCTCATCTAAGGGTCTTTGGGTGCAAGTGCTTCGTCCACAACAATGGAAAGGACAATCTGGGCAAGTTCGATCCACGAAGTGATGAAGGAACGTTTGTTGGTTATTCCACTCATAGTAGGGCCTACAAAGTTTACAACAAAAGGACAAGGAAGGTGGAGGAAAACATTCATGTGGTCTTTGATGAAAAGATCATGGCAGGTAACGCTGTCCATGATCCAAACGTTCCTCCACTGACTGAAGCCGACAGGGAACAATTCATTCTCGCTGATGCTGAGGAATTCATCCCCACTACGGACATGAACACAGAAGAAGAAGCAGCCCCAGATCAAGATGCAAGTGTACCAAATGGAGATTCCGGAACTCAGGGGGAACAATTATCCCCATCTCAGGAACAATCCCCATCTCAGGAACAATCTGAAGAAGATACTCACCATGAAGAGGAAGAAACGCGACGCAGCACTCGTATCCATGGGCCCCCATCAAGACTCATGGACTACGTATGCAACTGTGCTTCGCTTCCCTCCTCTGATGCATCTCTAGAACCCAGCGAGAAGGACTGTTCCGTACTCACATTAGATCCTACATTTCATGCCTTCTGTGCTTTTGTCGCCACAGCTGAACCAAGAACAGTGAAAGATGCCCTAGAAGACCCAGAATGGGTCAATGCTATGAAAGAGGAACTTCACCAATTTGAGAGGAATAAAGTATGGAGACTAGTTCTCAGACCTAAGGATCGCTCCGTCATAGGTACCAAATGGGTGTTCAGGAACAAGATGGATGAAAGAGGACAAGTGATAAGGAACAAAGCAAGACTGGTAGTAAAAGGCTACAATCAACAAGAGGGAATTGACTATGATGAAACATTTGCGCCAGTTGCAAGATTAGAAGCAATACGCCTCTTGATCGCCTACTCTGCCCACTATGGATTCAAGTTGCAACAAATGGACGTCAAGACAGCGTTCCTGAACGGGGTTCTAAAGGAAGAAGTTTATGTGGAACAAACGCCTGGATTCGAAGATTCTTCCTATCCTGACCACGTTTACATACTTGATAAGGCACTCTATGGTCTGAAGCAAGCTCCTCGCGCCTGGTATGAAAGGCTTTCTCAATTCCTCTTATCTCACGGTTACGTAAGAGGGGAAGTAGACAGAACGTTATTTCTATTAAGAGAGGGAAAGCATACCTTAGTAGTACAAGTATATGTGGATGACATAATCTTTGGCTCCACCAACGAGCACTTAGTTACCAAGTTCACAAAGCTGATGGAGAGTGAATTTGAGATGAGTATGGTGGGCGAGCTTAAGTTCTTTCTAGGCCTACATGTTGTTCAAACAGAGGAAGGAACAAAGGTGCATCAACAAAAGTACCTACGAGAGTGCATCAAGAAGTTTGGTATGATGGATGCAAAGAATTATTCAACCCCTATGTCCCCAAATGATTCAATAGGAATGGATGTTGACAAGAAAGAAGCTGATCAAAAGGTCTATCGTGGAATGATAGGCTCATTGCTTTATCTAACCGCCAGTAGGCCTGATATCATGCAAAGTGTATGTTTTTGTGCTAGATTTCAAGCAAGTCCTAGAGAAACTCATGTCATTGCTGTGAAAAGGATCCTGCGTTACCTTAAGGGGACTGATGATCTATGTCTGTGGTACCCAAGAGGGGGAAGTCTTGAATTACTAGGGTACACAGATGCTGACTTTGATGGACACAAGCCAGATAGGAAATCAACATCTGGGATGGCTCAATTCCTTGGCCCTTGTCTTGTGTCTTGGGGATCAAAGAAACAAACCACTGTCGCCCTATCCACCGCCGAAGCTGAGTATGTCGCCGCCGCAGCTTGTTGTTCTCAACTCATATGGCTCAAACAACAGCTAAGTGACTTTGGCATCATTTCAGGTAACGTTCCTCTACTCTGTGATAACACTAGTGCTATTGATATTTCTAAGAATCCTGTGCAGCACTCTAGGACTAAGCATATTGACATAAGACATCACTTCCTTCGTGATTGCGTGGAGAAAGGGTCCCTTTGAGAAATTACGTATGGGTCTAGGTATGATTTCTCTCAACTAATCTTGATCTTCCTTGAAACCCCCAATGATTGGTGAAATTAGTGAGTTTATTCATCTTGAGTATTAGTCCTTTAAGCATATTCATACCTTCTTTTCTATGAAATAAACTTAGGTCTTTTGAACTGCTTGCATGATCTATACGTGATTAGGAAAGATACCTTGCTAGAGATTGAAATTGATAAATGCATGATTCCTTAGGCAAAGGTCTTATTTTCTAACCCAAAAGATCCCTCTTGATGTACTGATCCCTCAATACAAGCCCAAAGGATAGAGGGAATCTACGGCCACCCTAAACCTTCATGATCGATAGTCCTATGAGCCATGTTTTTCCATCCACAACTGGACTCCCTCATCATGATATAAAATATTTTAAACTCATATTATGTGAAATTTCTTCTATGTGATGTTCTTTTGTACCATCCCTGGTAAACATACCCCAAGCATCACAATACCTTCGATATCAGATTGAGAAAGGAAAGGATAAGGGTTGAGATTTGAAAAATTGCTGAGGGGATTAATAGCTCTGAGGTGACAGATACATGCATTCGGCAGGAGTCTAAAGGACTAGAGTAGGTTCTGGAACCGAGAAAGGTAATGATGGTTTTTGAGTATATTTGATTGGAGGAAAAAGCGGCACATTTATGGAAAGCTGTTCAGATTTGGAAAAAGAAATTTTGAATTTGAAACGAGTGATCTGATGTTCAGATATGGAAAATTCGGCAACTACTTAAAGGCATTTTCCCAGATCTCCATCACCACAACCTTCTCTTTACCCTCTTCTAAACACAAGCTTTCTCAGAAACCCTCCCTGCAACAATGGTGAACACCACCTCTGTATCTCTCACAGGAAACGAAAGCCCGGAGACACTAAGAAGCATCCTTGCTTCCTTAGGCATCCCCACAGAATCTCCAAAGCCACAATCCCCAGCCAAAGAACCCTCATCCCCTCCAAAAGAAACCAATAAAGAACCTTCTTCGCCTTCAAAAGAAACCCATCAAGAACCCTCGCCGGCAAGAGAAACAACACCGCCGGTCACACCTGTCCTTTCCCAGTCAAGCACCTCTACTGAGAAATTGGCCTCCCCTACCTCTGAAAAGATCCCAAGCCCAATCTCTCAAGAAAAAGCCCAAATAGAGACCACCCCTAGCCCTCCACATTCCTCTCCCCCACAAACAGACCTGATCCTCGCCGAAATCGAGGAGGAGAACTCGCCATTATCTAAGGGAAAGTTCCCTGAGATTCTGGATCTCAGTGAGGAAGACGACGAGCCTTAGGAACCAGTGCTCAAAAGAGCAAAAGTGGAGCCTTCCCTTTCTCGTCCACGAACAAGGAGTGCTGCAGCAAAGCCACCCAAAGGAAGGAAAGTTCCCAAACAAGTGGCTGCAGGAAAAGCCTTGGGGAAACGAACCATCATCAGAGATCTTCTGTTTGATGAGGAGTTTCTATTCGCCAACAAGATGGATATCCTGGTTGACATCATCCGCCACCAAGGTTGGGAAAACTTGTTCTGCACAGCGCCAAAGGTAAATGAGGGAATGATAAAGCAGTTCTATAGCTCCTTCACCATCACTGAGAGGCCTCACGCCATACAAGCCTCCTTCGTCCTTGGGAAGGACACCCACGTGGTCTCAAGCACCGAACTGGGAGTCATACTCGGGGTACCTCACGAAGGTTTTGAAGAATACGTCAAAGGGCAGTGGCCAAAAGACATAGGGCTGGCTGCGATCCAAAGGGTATCTCAGGACTACTCCACTGAAATTGTTGGGGAGATGACCACCTCGTCCATGGGGGTAGCAAACCGGATCCTTCACAGCTACCTAATCAGTAACATTACCCCCAGAGAGCAGAAGCGCACTACCATTCTCATTCAGGACTGCCTTCTCATGGACAAGCTCCTCCTCAGGCAAGCCATAAACCTACCAAAGATCATCATGCTACACATGGCCCATGCCCGAAGGAACGATAGGCACGGTCTTCCCTTCCCAGGCGTAGTAAAGAAGATCCTAGAGTATCTGAGGGTGTATGAAGCTGGTCCTTCTGAGGTTGTCTTTGCTAGGGAGTTAGCTGAAGCAAATTTAAGGAAGATGAAATTTGAGAAGAATGAAGATGGAGATTGGGTCCGCTCTGCTGAGTTTTGTGAAACAGAGCATGTATCTGAGGACCCTCCACAGGAACAGAGTGAAGAACCAACTATGGTCTACCAACAACAGAGGATGGAAGAGCTGTGCTCACTGGTTGCCAATCTGGTGAATGAAGTTGCTGCCTTGAAGGCTGAGATACGTCGTTGGACGTCATCCAACTAGAGGTTCCCTTGGCAGTTTAAAAGTCTCTTCTCCACACCCTTCCTCCTCTCTCTGACCCCCACTCTCTGTTCCTAGCACATCTATCTATCTTCTCTTGCGCTTATTGTACCCTTTGCTTAGGGTTTTATGTGTCTTCTTTTAATTTCTCTATGTTTGTGTTTTCTATTCCCCGTCTAGTATATGTATCAGCGTCTGTTCTTATGGCGCTTGTTTTAATCTATGATTGGCTTGTTTTGATGTGTTCTGGAGTTCTTTTATTTCAAGTGCATGTTTAGACTTACTTTTTGATGATGCCAAAAGGGGGAAGAAAGGAATGGTCAAGGTTTGAGGGGGAACATCTGTACTTCAACCTTATAAGTAACGTTCCCTTAGGAGAACTGTTTAGATGAGTTTTAGAAGTATTCAATGAGTATGTTTGTCACCATCAAAAAGGGGGAATTTGTTGAAGCTACAGCTGAAGTAAAGTTCCTTCTGGTTTTGATGGTAACAAACATTCCTACTAATGTATACTTGAGTGTTTCAGGATGTCTACTTGAGCAGGAACGTTACTCAACAGAGGCGAGCTAAATAAGGAAAGAAATGGCTGAGAGAGCGCAATGAAGATATCTTGTTTCCTTTATGGAAAATACGGTTGAGCTAAAAAGATATCATGAAGATCTTAAGGATAGAGATATATTTAAAAGATGGAAATAATATCTTCTTATGCGAAAGATATTTTTTCCATATTCTTATTTGTTCCCTAGTTTAAACCTAGTTTTATCTTTGCTATATAAACTAGTCTTAGGCTTAGGAACAAGAGTGACGATAGAGAGAGTTTATGCTTGTGCGAATCAAGTGTGATCGTCCAAAAGAAGAACAAGAAGAAAAGAGAGAAAGAGTGAGCAATACTTTGTCTTAGGCGTTGAGTTTTGGCTCGAGTGAAAGAAGAGATTCGTGATCGTAATCCTTGCTTTCTTTTGTAACAAACAAGAGATTAATAAGATAAGTATACTCATTCAAATCCTTCAAGTGAGAAGCTTGAAGGTAGTGGTTTTACTCAACTCTTAGTGGTTGAGGTTTCCACTCTAAATACTTGTGTTCTTCTATACTTCCTGCGTTAATATTCCGCTGCTACACCTCTGAAGGAACAATACACTTTGTTCCCTCAGAAGTAATTGAACTAACGATCCAACAACTACTCTCGATCTTGGACTACAAAAGGATTGTACATCTTAACTTACCCTCTAAAGTGGCTTTTTATGAATATAGCCTACTGGAATGTCAGGGAGACTAGACGAAATAACGTACAAACTGAAATCTCATATATAAAGAAAAAAAATAAAACTTGATGTTTTATGCCTTTCTGAAACTAAAGTTGATACACCACCAACAACCCGCTCCATAGCAAGAATGGGATTCGATAATATTGTGTTTGTTCCTTCGGTTGGAACTCGAGGAGGACTTTGGCTTCTCACCAAACAATCCTTTAATACAAAAACCCTTACTCTTAACCATATTAATACAAATTATATTTGTATGAACTACTGGATTAAAGACACACAACTACTTTTATTCTTTATCTACGCCCCTTCTCGTGACCCTGACAAGGACCCATTCTGGTTGCGCCTTCATTAAACTATTGAAAGTTTAGGTGTTCCAGTTATTCTTGTTGGTGACCTTAACGAACATTTAACCCCGACTGATAAAATTGGTGGGGTCATCTCATCCACGAATCGTTTCCTTCGACTACAAACCTTTATTCGTAACCTAGATTTGGTTGATTCACGATTCACTGGTTTTCCATTCACCTGGCGTAAGTCCCAGGACATGCATCCAAATATCTTGGAACGGCTTGATCGAGTTCTTTTACACTGCTCTTTGGCCTCTATCTTCCCAAGCTTGACGACCCATCATCATCCGTTTACTTCGTCTGATCATGCACTCATTTCTTTCTCTCTTGGAGCTTTAACTTCCCCTGCTCGACTTCCCTTTCGGTATGAACCCAACTGGTCAAACAATCCTTCTTTTTCCAAACTGGTTTTTAAAGTATGGAAGTATAGATTCCATGGATCCTTTATGTTTAAATTCCATTCTAAACATAAACTATTAAAAAAATATGCTAGAGCTTGGGTTCGAGCCATCTGGAAATAATTTCTCACAATTATCTATCACTGAAAATAAACTGCTTCATCTTCATTCAGAATTTCTAAATGACCCTTCAAATGAAAGAATTATCCAACAAATTACTACACACTCTAAGAAATACACAACTCTGCTAAACTTTCAAACATACTACTGGAGGCGGAGGGATAAGGTGACTAATATTAAATATGGAGATAAAAACTCAAAATACTTTCACTCAATAGCTAAGATGAAAACATTCAAGCAATCCATTCTTCAATTTTGTACTAACGATGGGCAGGTTATCCATGATCACCACAATATTTCTATGGAAATTAACAACGAACTAGCTGCTCGATTTCAGGTAAATTGTGCAGTTGGAATTTCCCAGGAGGAACTAAATATTATTCCCACTATTCTTACCACAGAAGACAATGATTCCTTAACTAAACCACCAACAGAAACTGAACTCAAAAAAGCAATTTTTGATCAGCCACCTGACAAGACACCTAGTCCTGATGGTTTCTCTATAGAATTCTACCAAAAACACTGGAACATTATTAAAAATTCTCTTTTAGAGGCAATCAAAGCTTTCTTTTATTCAAAACAGATGCTCTCTTTCATTAATCATTCTTTCATAGCTTTGATCCCAAAACAAGACTCGCCAACTACTATTAACCATTACAAACCAATTAGTCTATGCAATTCCTCTTACAAAATTATTACTAAAATTATGGCTAACAGACTTAGACCCTTCCTTGATAAAATCATCTCTCTCCTCCAGGTGCTTTTGTTGAGGGACGTTTAATTCAAGATAACATCGTGGCAGCTCATGAGATTTTTCACTCCTTTCACAAGAATAAAAAAAGAAAAATAGGCTGGATGGCCCTAAACTAGATATGGAGAAAGCATATCATAAATTGGACTGGGATTTTCTCTACAAGATCCTTTTGAAATTCGGTTTTAGTCAGAAATGGATCAATCTTATCCAAGCTTGCCTTAATACAACTTCTTATTCAGTTCTTATTAACAACCAACCTAGACCTGAATTCAAGCCAAAGTGTGGTATTAGACAAGGGAATCCTCTAGCTCCAGCTCTTTTTGTCATTGTTATGGAATTTTTTGCCAGATAATTGAACTCTAGAGGACACTAAAGTGCATCCCAATGTGGGAATCCAATTAACATGTCATAGTATCCATATTCCGTTTCTCACATTCGTTGACGATACTATTATATTAGCTAATGCTAATATGGAAAACATTAGCTTCATCCGTAACTTTCTCCACTTATTCTCAAAACAAAGTGGATTGTCTATTAATTTTCACAAAAGCTCGATCCAAGTATCTTCAAATGTCTCCCCGCACCTTGCTCAAAATTTAGCAGCACACATGAACATTCCCCTTACTTCCAAAATGGAAAAATACCTAGGCATCCCTATTCTTCAAGGACGAGTGCGTAATGACGTTTTTGACGAAGCTATCTCAAAGTTGAAATAGTAACGATCTAAATGGAAAGCTGACTCCTTATGTCAGGAAGCTAGAGCTGTACTGATCCAAACAAACCTTGTGTCTCAAGTTAATTTCTTAATGCAAAGGTTCCTCTCCCTAAAGGAGTTTGCGAAGAAATTGATGATATTAATAAAACTTTCTTCTGGAACAAAAAAAACACATTCTAGCCACTCCCTGCTCCACTGGAACCAAGTATATAAACCAAAGGTTCAAGGTGAACTTGGTATTCGTAAAGCTTGGGACAATAATCATTATTATGGAAAATTGTAAGCCAACAGACTAACATTTGGGTCTCTATCCTTAGGGATAAATATTTCTATAACGAAGATTTCCTCTCACTTGAACGTAAACCCTCCCAGTCCTGGCAAGTTAGTAGACTCCTTCTGCTTCTCGATGATTTCAAGAAAGGTATTTCTTGGCAACTTGGGGATGGAAAGTCCATTCTTTTTTGGACTGACAATTGGCTCACGGATACCTGGTTATCTCAATACCGAAATAATAATCCCATCACCTATAATGTCTCGGATTTCATCACCCCTGGAAAACAATGGGACATGAGTAAACTCTCTGCAATCCTACCGCAACATATCTTAAATAAAATCGTACAAATAAAAATTCCATATTCTCCTTTAAAAGACACTATTCTCTGGACGTTTGCTAAAAATGGGATATTCACAATTTAATCTGCATATCGACACATCTGCCCGTGGAATGATCCTACTGCACCTAACATATCGTTTTGGAAATCAAATATCCCTCCCAAAGTCCAAAATTTTATATGGAAAACCATGTCTGATTGTCTTCCAACTACTAAGCGTCTAATCGTCATTTTCATAGAGTCTACCCAACTTGTAGCCTTTGTGACTCAGCAAACAAGGATAAAAACCATTTCTTTTTTCAATGCCCTTTTACATTATCTGTCTTTGATGAACCGAATAATATTAGCACCCACAACCTCAGCTTACAAACCCAGGATACCTTTGAAAGCTCAATAATAAATTTCTGTAAAGAAAATAAGTCTTTGGAACTTGGTCTTTTTGCTTGGTGGAGTATTTGGAACCATAGAAACAAGTGCGTCTTTAGGCCGGGCACCATTCCTTCCTCTTTTAACTACAAAGAGCTTGCAAAAACCATACTTTCCATTTCTTAGAATATTCCTCAAGTTCAATCCCACTAAAATCCACACAAAGTAAAAAACGACACCCCCATTCTAAAATGACTTGGCATAAACCACCAGTGAATGTCTTTAAACTTAATTGCGATGGCTCTAAAAGGGCCAATTCAGACTCTTTTATTGGTTTCATTATTCAAAACTGGCTATTCCATCCATTCTAAAATGACTTGGCATAAACCACCAGTGAATGTCTTTAAACTTAATTGCGATGGCTCTAAAAGGGCCAATTCAGACTCTTTTATTGGTTTCATTATTCAAAACTGGCTATTCCATCCTTTGTGGAACACCTTAGTATTCCTCCTTCCTCAATTATTATTTCGGAAGCAGTGGCTGTTATTGAGGGTCTCAAGGCGGCCACTCATTTTCATATTAAGGATATTATTGTTGAGAGTGATAGTTTATCTGTTATTAATGCTATCAAAGGTTCTTCTTCCCCCCTTGGGAAATTCGAACGATAATTTTGGATATCCGGTCCATATCTGGCTCTTTTGATTCTTGCAGGTTTCGCCATATTCGAAGACACTGTAATAGAGCGGCATACTTCTTGGCCTCCCAGAATCTCGATATCGAAGGATTACACAGTTTTCTCTTAAGATGGAATAACAACTCATCGAATGCAGAGACTCGTCTACTTCAGAACCTCCTAGTATCTAGGAACTCTTCATTCTTTCCTCTAAAAGAATTTGTAAAGATCATCCGCGAAGATAATTTAGGCGTGTATTGTTTGTAATATTTAACCTTCTGTATGTTTGTTAAAAAAAAAAAAACTACCCCGTTCATCTTCTTCTCCAAAATTCACGTTCATCATCTTGCTCCGAAATTCTGATTGAAACCCTAGCAAGATTACATCTTCCTAAACCAAAATCCACATCCAAACAACAACAAAAAGCTATAATTCACAAAATTTGTTTACATTTAACCCTAACCCCCAAACGTAATATGATTTTGTATGCTCTCCATGGCTCTGCGGGTGTTAAATAATTCTGTACCCATCAATGGGTGGTCTGGATTTGTCGAATTATAGGCTTGTTTGAGCTTGGGTTCACCAATTTTGAAGTAGAAGAAACCTCTTGATGCGTGTTCAATCACTCGAACGGAGAGAGCCTCACTTGAAACTCCTATACTTAGTCCACCCGAGCAAAGATCTGGATCCCTTGAACTCATCTGCTAGGTTGAAGATGAGAGAGTTTTGGGAGAGAAAGAGAATGCTTAGAAGAGGAAAAATGGAGAGTCCACTAATTAGGGTTTCCAAAACCCTTATTTATAATTAACTCCTTAATTAACATTTTTCCTTTTATCCTTTAATCAATAATAACACTTTATTATTATTAAACTCTATCTCAAAACTATATGTTATATAATATTATATTATATACTTTATATAATTATTCTCCCAATATATCCAGTCCATACACTCTTAGGGTGTGACCTCATAATACCCAATTATAATAGCAATAAACTTTATAATATAAAGTTCATAAATCATAGTTGGCTTAACACTATGACTACCTAAAATAACTGGATTATGAATCTCTATCAATAGTCCTATTTCATAATAAGTAATTGCACATCCGATTAAAGGACGCAATTCCTTCAGTCGGGTGTTGGTCTTTGAGACTTTGACAAATTTTGGGGTACAATCGACAAGAGCTCTAAATTTAAATTTAAAGTTTGATTCTTTAATTAGTTGTTGGCAACCTCCTCTAGTAGGCCTCCATAAAATCAATGTTGATGTCAACATTATGGGTAAAAATTTGGATTAGGCATGTTTGCATAACTTCATCAAGATCATTGAAATTTGTTATTTAGAGGAAGAATTTAGGGTTAGGAGAAGTGTTTCTTGCCTGAAGCATTGGCTTGTTGCTGGGGTGTGCAGGTTTTTGGAGATTCATGGCATGAAGGAAAACAACGGGGGAATTGAGGATAAATGGTAGGAAATGGTAAATTAGAAAATGAGTTAGGGGTATTACTGGAAATGTATTATTTAATATTTATTTTAATAAAATAAATTGAAAAATCTGACAGGTGGACCCAAGTTTGACTGATTTTAGACAGAGTTAGCGTGAGGGTGTGGCGTATGGCTGTATCATATACAGGTGGTTTCCGGTAATTTCGAAATAAAAGGGTGGTTTTAAGCAATAAGATCTATTATAAGGGTGGTTTTCGGTAAAAAAACCCTAAATTTTAATACTCTCTTGATTTTTTTTGAATCTTTTTTATAGCACTTGTAAAATTTAAAGTCTTAAATGTTTTAAGTATCATAAATACTAGTTCTTTCTTGTCCGTGCTACGCACATGCTTTAGTCAAAATATATCACATTTTTAAAATTAAATTAATAAATATAATATAATTGTATGTTTTTCATTTTATAATTTGGACCTTATTGTCTTCTTTAGTAATACACTAATACATAAATTAGTTTTTCTTATAAATAATCTATTTTTATTACCAAACCATTATTAATGATGTCCTGTGCAATTCTCACGCATGCGAAAAATATCATATAGTCTTATTAAAATACCATATACTTTGGAATAATTTGTAGTGATATTTATTTCTCGATATTGAAGTTCTTTACACTATATAATACAAAATAGTAATTTGTATAGTCATCTACATTGTTTTATTTAAATAAAAATATATTTTATTTTTTAAAATTGATTAAATAAGTATATTGTGTCTACAATCAAATATAAAAATTTAGTTAGATTCAACTATTTTTTTTAATATGACTTATCTCGTTTCTATATATTTATAAACAACCTCTTTTAATTAATAAGAATTGTATTTGATAATATCTTTAGAGAAATAGAAAAAAAAAATATTATTATAAATTAAATAAAACAAGTTGATAGAATATCTTTCATATTAGAGTGTTAAATTATAAGTTTGTTTATTTTTTATACAAAAACAGCAACTATTTATTCTTCTTTCTTGTAACAACTATCCTCAATCCCCAATCCCCATACATAAAATAGCAAGAATAACTCGGTATAACAATTATTTATATTAGTTTTCTTCCTTTTTAGCATATTTTTTATGAATATTTTTTTAACATATATTTTTTTTAATTAATTTTTATTGTTACAATAATAGTGCTTATGAATATCTTTATTAAAAAAATTTCCAGTTATGAATCTTGAATAATTTAATTTTGTTAATTTATTATAATAAAAAAATCACCGATTTGCATATATACCCCTTTACAATAATTGATTTGCATGAATACCCAAATTATTTTGGAGTTGCAAAAATACACCAAATAGGGTATATTTTCAAACGAATAAGTATAGAAGAAAAAATGTCGGGCTTAATAATTCAAATATCGATCTTATTAAATAAAATGTCGGGGTATATTTGCAAAAGCATAAGCACTGAAGAAAAAATGCCAGCCTTCTAAAATTTAATGTCACTAGGGTATTTTTGCAAACATAAAAAAAAGTATATTTTTGCAAAGGAGGTATTGAAATGGGGTATGGGGTGCAATTTCTCTAAAAAAATCTATACGTCTTTCATATTTGATTTTTTTTCCAAAGAGATAAGCATAAGCAAAAAAGTATTGGTGAATATCCTCCTACCCAAAAATTATATATATACTATTATATTCGAAAAAGATCCGGTGAGGATGGGCTTATGGAGAAGGAATGAGGATGAATCATGGACGCTCATTTTTTCCATAGAGTTTTAATCCTGGCGGTTCCCTTTTCTCCTTCTTTTTTCCTTTTTTTCTCGGCTCTTTGTTCGATATAACAGAAGTCTTCTTCTCCAAAACAGATTCGTTGCCATTGCTTCTTCTCATCCTTTACTCGCCGCACTATCTTCTTCTCATCGGATCTTTCTTCTGCTCATATTACTCGCCGCCATTGTTGTTTTGTGGCTGTTCCTGGTGTTTCCGAGGCGACATTGTGTTCAATAGTGGTGCTGCGCCACTGTGTTTCTGTTTTTGCGTTTGTAGCCGGCCAAATCCAGTGTCCTCCGTGATATGGCTAAAGCTTCTCCTTATTTAGGTATAGATCTGTACTGTGTGTTTGATTTCATTGTTGTTTTCATTATAGTATCAACATATTATCTAAGATTTCTGGATTTCTGTATGTGAATTGGTTGATTTAGATATGTGCTAGTTTGAATTAGGTACGTGCATCTATTTTTGTGTTAATAATCTGGTAGTGTGATGCTCCTTTAATCATTGAGTGATGCACCGTTTACCATTGAGTGATTCACCTTTTATCATTGAGTGGTGCATCTTTTATCATTGAGTGATGCACCTTTTAGTATTTAGTGATGCACCACTTGAGAATTTTAATGATTCGTGTTCATATTGCATTAATGTTCATTGGTTGAGGCACCTTTTAGCTTTAAATGATGCATCTTTTAGCTTTGGTTGATGCACCTTTTACCTTTGACTGATGCACTAGTTGAGAAACATTGATTATTTGTGTGTATAGTGCATTAATGTTCACTGGTTGATGCACCTTTGTACTTTGACTGATGCACCTTATTTCATTTTTGTCAGGGAGTTGTAGTCAGAGTATCCCTACTATTATATCCATTTCTCCAAGCATTAATGTTGACTATAACATTCCCAAGTGCAATGATTCATTGAAGCCCTATCTTGGTCAACTTTTTCCAACTCTTCATAATGCCATCACCTTTTGTAAAGCTTATGCACTAGCATGTGGTTTCACTGTTCGTTGTTGTTCGACCAAGAGAGATAAGAAAAGTGTACCACCAATTGTTCTCTGGAAGTATTTGTGTTGTAACAGAGCAGGATATAAAGTTGTATCCCCATATTCTGAGTTCAACCATGATGTCCCGACATATGAAGATGTTGTGAAGAGGAGGAGAATCTCTAATAGATGTGGATGTGAAGCTAAGCTTTGGCTCAAGTATGAAGGTATGGATGGTTACCGCATTACGAAACTTGAGTATGGTCACACGCATTCTATGTTGGAGATGTCCCATATGGTATTTTCAAAAGGGAAGAGGCAAGTTACTCAATTCCATCAAGAACTCATGATGAATTGTATTAAATCCAATATTGGTGTGAGTAAGAGTTTCAAAGTGTATAAGAATCTAGTTGGTTCGTATGCTAATGTAGGCGCCACTGTTGTTGACTTTAAGAACTTTATGAGGGGGTTGAACTCATATATGGAATGAAGTGATACTCAAATGGTCATCAATGACTTTGTTAAGAAGAAAGAATGTTGCAGTGCATATTACTTTGATTATCATCTCAACAAGGAGAGCCAGCATTGTCGGTTGTTTTGGTGTGATCCTATAAATCGCAAGAGTTTCTCTTATTTTGGTGATGTTGTGTCGGCTGATTCTACATATCAATTAATCATGTAAATCATATGTAGCCTTACTAATTCATGCACTTATGTTTTCTCAGTCATGCATCTATCCTCTACAACTGATGCACCTTTTAGTTATGGATGATGTACCTTTTAGTTATGGATGATGCACCTTTTAGTTATGGATGATGCACTTTTTAGTTTTACTACTCATTCACATATCTTATACTTCTGATGCACCTATCTTCCACTAGTGATGCACCAATACTCTACCAGTGATGCACCAATCCTCTACCAGTGATGCATCTAATGCTAAACTATTGTACTCCTTTATTGTAGGCGCCACTGTTGTTGACTTTAAGAACTTTATGAGGGAGTTGAACTCATACATGGAAGGAAGTGATACTCAAATGGTCATCAATGACTTTTTTAAGAAGAAAGAATGTTGCAATGCATATTACTTTGATTATCATCTCAACAAGGAGGGCCAGCTTTGTCGGTTGTTTTGGTGTGATCCTATAAATCGCAAGAGTTTCTCTTATTTTGGTGATGTTGTGTCGGCTGATTCTACATATCAATTAATCATGTAAATCATATGTAGCCTTACTAATTCATGCACTTATGTTTTCTCAGTCATGCATCTATCCTCTACAACTGATGCACCTTTTAGTTATGGATGATGTACCTTTTAGTTATGGATGATGCACCTTTTAGTTATGGATGATGCACTTTTTAGTTTTACTACTCATTCACATATCTTATACTTCTGATGCACCTATCTTCCACTAGTGATGCACCAATACTCTACCAGTGATGCACCAATCCTCTACCAGTGATGCATCTAATGCTAAACTATTGTACTCCTTTATTGTAGGCGCCACTGTTGTTGACTTTAAGAACTTTATGAGGGAGTTGAACTCATACATGGAAGGAAGTGATACTCAAATGGTCATCAATGACTTTTTTAAGAAGAAAGAATGTTGCAATGCATATTACTTTGATTATCATCTCAACAAGGAGGGCCAGCTTTGTCGGTTGTTTTGGTGTGATCCTATAAATCGCAAGAGTTTCTCTTATTTTGGTGATGTTGTGTCAGCTGATTCTACATATCAATTAATCAGGTAAATCATATGTAGCCTTACTAATTCATGCACTTATGTTTTCTCAGTCATGCATTTATCCTCTACAACTGATGCACCTTTTAGTTATGGATGATGCACTTTTTAGTTACAGATGATGCACCTTTTAGTTTTACTACTCATTCACATATCTTATACTTCTGATGCACCTATCTTCCACTAGTGATGCACCAATACTCTACCAGTGATGCACCAATCCTCTACTAGTGATGCATCTAATGCTAAACTATTGTACTCCTTTATTGCAGATATAATATGGCCTTTGTGTCATTTACTGGAGTGGATAATCATAAAAGGTCTATAAATTCGCTGCTGCTCTGCTTTTGCATGAGGATATTGAGTCTTATGTGTGGTTATTTGAGAATTTCAAGAAGGCGAGGGGGCATGAACCGCATGTCATTATCCCCGATCAAGCTGCGTCCATCAAGACTGTTGTTGAACGAGTGTTTTCTCATTCTGTCCACCGGTTGTGCATGTGGCATATAATGATGAAGGTTTCTAGCAAGGTTAAATTCCCTCCAGATTCAAATCCTTCCTTCTTTGATGCGTTCCAAAAGAAGTTCAAGAATATTGTTTGGGATGATGAACTTACTCCTATTGAATTTGAAAATGAGTGGTTTCCGGTTCTTGGAGAATATGGTTTGGAAGGGCATGAATGGCTGGGAGTAATGTTTGAACTACGACGTTATTGGATCCTAGCTTTTTTCCAAGATGTGAGAATGTCATACTTATTGAGGACGACATCAAGGTCTGAGAGTCAAAACAGTTTTTATGGAAATTTTCTAGGTTCTCAATCTAGCCTTGTTCTTTTCATGATGCAGTATAGTAGTGCCATTGATTCTCAGCGGCACAGTCAAGAAAAAGTGTGATATGGATTCTTGTACTTCCACTCCACGTATGAAGACTCCTTATCAGTTTGAAAAGAATCTTGCAGCCATCTACACTATCAATGCCTTTTATGATGTCCAAGAGGTGTTTGTAAGTGGTACGTATCACTGCACCCTTGATGAACTGCGAAAAGAGTCTGATACTCATCACTTTGGGGTTCAAGATGAATTTGGTAGAATCTGTGATGTACAACATGTTGTTGCAAGGAATGAGTATGTTTGTTCTTGCAACAATTTTCCAAAACTGGGGTTTCCTTGCCGACACATTTTCTTTACCTTAAAGAATTCCTATGTAACTAATTTGCCTCCTTCCTTCATATTATAGAAATTTAGTAATACTAAGGTAAATATATTGTTACCTTTCATTGCCTTCTTCACTGGTCAACCAGTTGTAAAGATTTTTTTCATTGTTTGTCCGTGCAGCTGAAATGTTACACTGTCTTTCCTTAAAAGGCGAGACTGTGCTTGCTGAAGGAAGTCTCTCCCTCTCAGTGTCAGCCTCTGCATCAGTGTTGAATGTAAATCTCACCTGACAAATAGAAGTATTAGATGATTCACTAGCACCCAGTGGGTGATGCACCAGCACCCAGTGGGTGATGCACCAGCACCCAGTGGGTGATGCACCAGCACCCAGTGGGTGATGCACCAGCACCCAGTGGGTGATGCACCAGCACCCAGTGGGTGATGCACCAGCACCCAGTGGGTGATGCACCAGCACCCAGTGGGTGATGCACCAGCACCCAGTGGGTGATGCACCAGCACCCAGTGGGTGATGCACCAGCACCCAGTGGGTGATGCACCAGCACCCAGTGGGTGATGCACCAGCACCCAGTGGGTGATGCACCAACACCCAGTGGGTGATATATGCACCAAACCCCACCGGGTGATGCACCAAACCCCACTGGGTGATGCACCAACATAAAGCATATTTGAATTTTTATACTCCCTCCGTCCCATTATATAAGCCTCATTTCATTTTCTGACACTATTCACAATCCGAAAGAATCTTCTCGATTTCTTCCAATTTACAAGCAAAAACATAGTCATGTGGGGTCTTGTTTGATTCGTCTTGACAAGTACTATAACAATTTCAAAATTTTATATTTTTTACTAATACGTAACTAGAGATATTAACAAAACAAAATACGCATCGGCATTCGTGCGGGGTTGAAATGGGGCTTATATAGTGGGACAGAGGGAGTACCTTTTTTGGTTGGGTAGATTTGCCCTGCTCAGCTGTATCCACCTCCATCTGATCTTCATCCTCCATTTCCTTATCTACCCCCTTTCCTTTATCTGTAGCAACATCTGTTTGCAAATGATCGACAACCTCCACTTCTGTCCCAACCACATCTTCCTTTTGTTGTTCAGTCTTTCCCATTTCTTTGTTAACCTCCTCTATTCCAGTTGTGCCCTCTACTCCCTCAGAAGCCTCCTTCTCTTTTTCTTTCACATTGTCCCCTTTGTCTGTCACTGCTTCTGCTTCCTTGTTATTTCCTTCCTTCTCAGCTTCTTCTTCCACTCCCTTTTCTTGTTGTTGTTGTTGTACTTGATGTTGATTGTCTGTTGCTTCAGTTTCAAGAACATCCTCAGTTGTTTCGCACTCCTTGTCAGTTTTTTTTTTAGCCAAATGGTAAGAGATTGTATTAGAGAAAGAAGAAACACCAACACACCATTACAACAGAAGTCCACAAAACTATACATGTAATCTATACCTCATAGCTCTACCTCTCCTACCTTTCAAAGATAGCTTGTGTAAGATTCTGAATTTACAAGTATTGATGATTCTACTAGCAACATCACTAACATTCACACTGACATTCCTAAAAATCACATCATTCCTAAGCTTCCAAGTATAGTAAATGACACCAGTAACAACAAGGAGTTTGGTGATGAAGATGTTGTTGTTTCTCTTAGGACAAATAGCAAACCATTCCCACCACTCCTTCAAGTTCTTGTGTCTAATCTGAACATTCTGCTAGTCCATGACAATATCCATGATGCTATTCACAACAGAACAACCAAACCATAGATGATCTTCATCTTCATCCCCAGCCTTACAGAGAACACAAGTAGAGCTACTCACCAGTCTCCAGCTATGCAGTTTAGCAGCTGTAGGGAGCCTATGAAGAGTGGCTAACCAACAGATAAAACTCCATTTCTTGGCATGACAACCAAACCAAATAATGTCACACCAAGGAATGTAGTGCTCTCTAGGCCTAAAGATGGTGTAAAGGCCAGCAGAGTTGAGTTTGCCACTGCTTTTAGTGACCAAGTCACCAGTGATATCATAAGCAGAATTCCTAAGGTGATCCCTACTTCTCATAATATTCTTCCAAAGCCAAGAGCAAGAGCTTGGTTGCTGTGCAGTCCAGATAGTGTTCCTTTTCAAAAGATGCTTCTTGGCCCAGAGAGTCCAGAGATTGTGCTTATCCCAGTATAAGTAAAAAATGAATCTGAATAAGAGAGTTTTGTTCCAGGAGAGTAGTTCTTTGAAGTTAAGCCCTCCACAACTGTAGTTATGGCAAACCAGTTTCCAAGCAACCAGATTCCTGTGGCCATCAAGATTCCCAGTCCACAAATAGGACCTACAAAGGCCCTCAATCTTCCTAATTACCTTCTTAGGAATAGGCATAATTTGCATCCAAAATGAGATAATCCCTTCCAAAACAGCCTTAACAACATGAGCTCTCCCTGCATAGGAAATAGATCTAGCACTTCTACTAGAGATAACATGCTTAATTCTATCAAAAAGAGGCCCATACTCAGCAATCTCAAGCCTTCTAGAGTGGAGAGGCACTCCCAGATATCTGACAGGGAATTGACCTTGGGTAAACCCAAGGATATTGGCAAATTCTTCTTTTAAGCTGTTACTAATGCCACCGAAGAACACCTTAGATTTCATATTGTTAGCTGTAAGCCCAGATTTATTAGCAAACTCAGTAAGGTTAAGGGTGAAGGGATTAGGCTTACAAAAGATCATAAGATCATCTGCAAAAGCAATGTTAGTAAGCTTTAGCTGCTTACACTTAGGGTGATAGCCAAAACCTCTTCTCTGACTAGCCTTAGAAAGCTTCCTAGCAAACATCTCCATCACAATAACAAACAGGAAGGGGGAAAGAGGATCCCCTTGCCTAAGCCCCCTGCCTCCTCTGAAGAAACCTCTAGCCTCTCCATTAATGATGATGGAATAGGAAGGGGAGGTTACACACTCCATAATCCACTCAATTAACTGGTGTGGAAAGTTGAGAAAGATGAGAGGCTCCTTCAAATAATTCCAACTAACACAGTCATAAGCTTTTTGCAAATCAATCTGTAGCAAGCATCTAGGGGAGATATCCTTCCAATCATAACCTCTCACAAGCTCCTGAGCAACTGCAATATTATGTGCTATAGATCTCCCAGGAACAAAAGCACCCTGATTAATAGACACAATGTCATCCAGGAAAGGCCTTATTTTCCTAACCAAGATCTTAGAAATGACCTTGAGCATAGTGTTGCAACAAGAAATAGGTCTAAACTCCTTAATCTGAAAGGGAGAATCAACTTTGGGGATAAGACTAACAAAGGTGGCATTGGTTTCCCTGAGAAGTCTTCCTCTTCTAAAGAAGTCTGTAACTGCCAGGATCAAATAAGGACCTATAACATTTCAGGCTTCCTTAAAAAACCAGCTACCAAAACCATCAGGCCCTGGTGATTTAAGGTTACCTATGTCAAAGAGAGCATCCTTGATGACAGCTTCAGTAGGCATAGCACAAATATCAGGATGAAGATTGGAGGCAAGACAATCACCCTCATAGTCATTGAAACAGATGGGAAAGATAGCAGAAGGAGAGCCAAACAAATTAATATAGAAGTCCAAAATTTCTCTCTCAATCTCAGGGAAAGACTCCAGGGAATTACCATTAGCATCCTTTAGAGAAAAAATGCTACATCTAGCTTTTCTGAGTTTGATACCATTATAGAAAATAGGAGAAGTTTCTTCTCCAAGTTTGATCCAGTCAACTCTGGCCTTCTGAGCAATAAAACTCTGAAGTTGACTCATTCTGAGAATCATGGCATCCTTAGCATTGGTAACAACCACTTGCTTATCAACATTAGAGAAGTCAGAGGAGAGAACTTCATTAGCTTCCTTCAGCTTCTCTACACATTCTTCCACCATAATTTCAAGCTTCCTAAATCTACCCTTTTGCCAAATCTTCAGGGCAGCTTTAACTTTCTTAAGCTTGGAAGCAAGCACAAACTGGGGATTACCTGTGAAATTGGAGTGCCAAACTCTAGTGATAATATCCTTGTAATCCTCCTCTTCAATCCAGAAGTTCTTAAACTTGAAAGGGATTTTCTTCAAACTAGGAGTGGGATTAATACTCATGATAGCAGGGGAGTGATCTGAGTGGCCAGGATCACCAAAGAATACCCTGGAGGTAGGAAAAGATTGATCCCAAAGGCTGTTAATGAGTACTCTATCAAGTTTGCAAGCAATTCTGTCAAGCCCCCCTGTTGGTTGCTCCATGTATAGTGAGCCCCAGAGAAGGGATGATCACTAAGAGAAGTCTTGTCAAGGACCTCCACCAACTCCTCAACACCATGACAGTCTTGACCCCTAAAAGAAAGCTTCTCAAATGATTGCAAAAGGCAGTTAAAGTCACCCAAGACCACCCAAGGAATACCAATACTAGGAGCAATCTGCATCAAATCACTCCATAAACCTGCCCTCCCTTGCTTAGAGTTAGAAGCATACACAAAAGTAATCATGAAGCAATATTGTCCATCTTTACTATGGATCTTGCAATGCATAAACTGAGATTCATTTACAATCAAGTCAACTCTCAGCACATCAGGATCCCAAGAAATCCAAATCCCCCCCCCTATTCTGCACAGTGCCATTAGTAAGAAAATCCCAATGTTTCATCAAACACTTAGAGAGCTCAAACTCTCTATCTTTAGGAACTTTAGTTTCAAGCAACCCAATCAAAGCCATTTTATTCCTATGCACAAAATCCCTTACTAAGTAAGGTCTAGGGGAAGTGCATATCCCCCTAGTGTTCCAACTGCCAATGACAAGATCACCCATTTAAACACTCAACAGAGCTGTTACCACTCTCAATAACCCCCTTAGAGGATGAGGGACCTTTGCTAGCATCATGACATATGCCCCTTTGAAGACTATGAAGACTAGGAGAAGTCTGCATATTCTGCTTACTTGGATTGATCCCTGAGTGAACCAGATCTTGCTTCTCAATCTGAGAAGGTTCCTTAGCCACCCAGGCATAGGACTTAGTCCTAGAATTATCATTACCAGTAGGAGAATGCTCTTGAGGTTGCACCTTTCCTTGGCCACACACCCCATCTGAGTGGCCAAACTTATCACATTTCGAGCAAGCCCAAGGAAGCCATTCAAACCACACTTTGTACCTATATTCTATGCTATCAGGCCCCACCAGCACAATCTCTGGTCTCATAGTGTCACTAACAGTAACCACTACCAGGATTCTAGCATATGATAGATGAGTCTTAGTGGCAGTAAACTCATCCATACAAATTGGCACTCCAATCATACTCCCAATTATACTGAGCATTCTTTCCGAGCAGAATATTGGATCAATATTCCTAATCTGGACCCAAGCAGGAACACTCCCAAAGCTAGACCAAGCCATAGGCATCCCTGGCTTCCAAACAGTGAGAGCAAGAGGCTTAGAGCCTTTGACCAACCAGGGACCATGATCCAAGACCCAATCCATTTGATCCTTTGAACTAAATCTGAATGTCCATATGCCTTTCTTTCTCAGATCTATTTCAGGCAAATCAATATCCCAAGAATCTTTCACAAATTCATTCATGATCTCCATCGAGACATTCTGTCCCAAAATTCCCCCAATAAACGTGAATTCCCACTTATTGATCTCAGATCTGACATCACTAAGTTGGAATTTATAAGTATTTCGATCTTGAATATCAACAATAGTCAATCGATTCCCAAGCTTAGAGAATTTGGGGATAGCCTCCATACCTAATTTCTGGACCAGATTAGGGGAAGAAGAAGGTTTCGCCGGGATCGATTTTGGTCCTACTTCCATGACTCCCTCCATCGGAGCCTCAGTTTGCTTATCCAACGCGGTTCTTGACTTGTAAGCTTCGGCCAGATCTGGAAACTGATCAACAGACTTCTGACAATCCTCAACAGAATTCTGACAATCCTCAACAGAATTCTTGGCCATAACCACAGAGACCTTTGGGGAAGGCTTTTGGATCACCACATTCTGCTTATGCATAGCCTTACCTTGCTTCTTGACTTGCCTCGTTCTCGCGCCCCCTCCCGGACGAGCCGGAGAAGCCATCTGCGATCTCACCTTTCCGGACAGTTGGAGTCTTAGGGAAGAAGAAATCGCCTAGCAAAAGAGAGCGGAATTTTTCCCTAAGTTTGATTGTCAAAATTCCGCACTCCTTGTCAGTTGGTCCCTCTTCTGTTTCAAGAACATTCACTTTGGCAGGTCCCTCTTCTGTTTCAAGAACATTCACTTTGGCAGGTCCCTCTTCTGTTTCAGTCTCATCTTCCTTCTCTAATTCCTGCTCCTTCTCATTTTCAGTTACTATGTCTTCCTTCTCAAGAACACTCCCAGCTGCATCCTGCACCTCCATAGAAGATCCCTCACCGGTTGATGTAGGTTCCGATCTCAAGGGAGATAAGCCTAGTTCAAAACTAGGAATTTCTGGACCAATCTGTAATTATAAAGAAAAAAACCAGTTATTAGCTGATGACCAAATCAACAACCTAAGATAAATCACCTGGATGATGCACCAAATCCCACTGGGTGATGCACCATCACCCACTGGGTGATGCACCAACACCCACTGGATGGTGCACCAACATAAACTTTGCCATATTAACTTGTATAATCACTTACATCTCTTTTCCTTGGCACATAAACTTTTTCTTGACTTGACTTTGCAGGTTTTTTTGCAGCTTCTTTTGCAGGATTGCTGGAACTAGCTACTCCCAAAACCTCAGCATCTTTTGAGATTTGATGGAGAAAATATGAAAATCCCGGCATGTCCATGTTGTTGTTGTTGTGTTCTTGTTGTTGAGCAATTGTTTTCTCAACTTCCTCCATACACTTCACAGCTAAATCCCAGAACTCTGTGTTCTGGGATGGTTGTTCTTCATCCTCCTCATCCATACCTTCTGGCTCCAGTTTGACGTTAATTATTTTCTGAGCCTCGTGGTTCACAGATTTTAATGCTGCACTTCTCTTCAACCTTTGGGGCATTTGTTCCTTTTGCAACAACAGTTCCCTCACATTCTGAGCTATATTCTCAATTCTAGTCATGTAGCGAGCCATGTAAGATCTCAACTCTTCATCTGTTTCCACTGCAGGCTCTGGCAGAGATTGAATGTCAGCTTCTTCTTCTTCATGTTCCTCTTCCCTCACATTGACACACGCGCTGCAGCTTGGTCGGCCCAGAAGTATCCCATTACCAAACCCACCATGCATTATTTCGTCACCCTCCCTATCTTTAAGCATCTTGGTGGTCCAGTTGTAGACAATGGGATACTTCCTAGGTACTGTACGACCTTTCCATCTCAATCTGTCTACATATATTAACTGTGTATAACAAAAATAGAGTGAATTAGCTTAATTAGATGATGTAGCAAACCTAACTACCAGAAGGACCAACACACAGTGGGTTATGCACCAAAACCCACTGGGTGATGCACCAAAACCCAGTGGGTGATGCACCAACACCCACTGGTGTGATGCACCAACACCCACTGGGTGATGCACCAACACCCACTGGTGTGATGCACCAACACCCACTGGGTGATGCACCAACTCTCAGTGTGTGATGCACCAACACTCAGTGGGTGGTGCACCAAAACCCACTGGGTGATGCACCAACTCTCAGTGTGTGATGCACCAACATCCACTGGGTGATGCACTAATTCAACTAAAATGGCAGAAAAAAGAATATATATTTTACCTCAAGTAAGAGCATGCTCCCGTTGAAACTAGAAGCTTGTTTGTTCCCCCACACAAGTGCACAGTCAATAAGGGACTTGTAGAGGTATGAGCTCCAGTTGTAGTCCCTTATTTTATCAACATCTTCAAGCAATTCAAGAATGGATGTTTTGACGTACCCACTCCCATAGGATTGTACCATTGTGTTGACAAACAGAAGAATGAAATATCTTTTGAACCATGAGCATCCATCAAGAGATATCATTTTTTCATAAATATCACCTGTTGAGATTTTGTTTAAATCTTTCCCAGGAAAATCTTCCCGCAGTTTCTGCGTCATCCCAGGATTTGTGAGTTTTTTAGGCTCAACAATTTCAGCTACACCTTTTGGAATTCCCAAGTATTCATGCGCATCATTTTCTGTAACAACAATCTTCCTTCCAGCCTTTAGTTTAATTGTAGAATTCAATGGGTGGAAATTGCTGCACACATAATGTCCTAGCCGTCTTGGAGTTTTCTTGATATCCCAGCAACTGACACATTTAAATCCCATTTCCTCTACATCGAGCCTATGGTTGTCATTGAATACGCTTGATATAATGTAGTTTCTGAATAGGGAGGGCGATGTTCTGCACTTCAATTTTGGAAAATCATCTCTTAACTTCTTAATGCCCTTTTTGTTCCCGGGCTTTTGCAGTTTGGACTTCATTACAAAGACCTTCTCGCCCTTCTTAGGATTAGTCTTTTCCATCTTCCCCTTTCCCTTTCGGTCTACATCCTTATTCCCTGTCCCTTTTTCTAATGCTTCCCTTTCGAGCTTGACCAACCTCTCAGCCTCCATATCTTCTTCATAGTCAGAGTCTTCTTCCGGCATTAGCTTTTGTTTTTTTGAACTTTTCTTCCCAACAGCTATTGATTTCTTTCTCTTCCCTTGTTGGGATGTCTCAAGTTCTTCTCCACTTTCTGTTATCATTAAAAAGGAAACAGAGATAATTAATAAAATGGCAGACAATTATTGTATCATTGATTCACCATTTTTAATTAGGTGATGCACCAACACCCACTGGATGATGCACCAACTCTCAATGGGTGATGCACCAACTCTCAGTGGGTGATGCACCAACACCCACTGGGTGATGCACCAACACCCACTGGGTGATGCACCAACACCCACTGGGTGATGCACCAACACCCACTGGGTGATGCACCAACACCCACTGGGTGATGCACCAACTCAAACACATTATTAATAAAAAATGTAAAAATGATTAGTGTTTACCATCAATTGGAGTTGTTTCTCCATGATAATCAGATGATGTGGTTGGGATTTCCACTTCTACTTCCTCTGTTAAACCAAAGACATATAACATGAATAACTAGTAACCAATACATATGCATCAATGAATCAATAGGCATTAGCTCATGCACAAATAAACAATCACTCATGCCTTTTTCAATAATTATACATGCGTTTATACAAACGTACCAGTGTTAATATGTGGGGATCACTAATGATTAGTGTTCCATATCTTAGCTCCTTGACTATTGCATTATCATTCTGTTTCTTTCCTACATTTTATACATAAAAAACATTGGATGATGCATCAAAACACATTGGATGATGCACCAAAACCTACTGGATGATGCACCAAAACACAGTGGATGATGCACCAAAAACACAGTGGTTGATGCACCAAAACCTACTGGATGATGCACCAAAACCTATTGGATGATGCACCAAAACCTACTGGATGATGTACCAAAACACAGTGGATGATGCACCAAAACACAGTGGATGATGCACCAAAATCGACTGGATGATGCACCAAAATCGACTGGATGATGCACCAAAACCTACTGGATGATGCACCAAAACACAGTGGATAATGCACCAAAACCACAGTGGATGATGCACCAAAACACTGTGCATGAGGCACCAAAACACTGTGGATGATGCACAAAACACTGTATATATTTCAACAACATATTCGATGCACTAACACCTCATATATGTTAAAGAAAATGCTTAAACACTATATCAAATGACAAAACATGCACCAAAACACATTTGAGGCAGTGATTCTAGATCTATTTATACATACTGTATAAAAATCCATAAACATACGGTGTAGTGATTAACAAATGTAGTTTACAACCAAAATTCTTAAGTTGAATCTATACCTTGGGTTCCAGATGAATTTTTAGACCTCATTGTTGCTTTTTTGTTGGTTGTTGTTGTTGATTTGTGATGTCGACGCAGAAATCGCCTTCCAATCGCCCTTCGACTACTGGAAATTGCTTTGTCTTCGTTCTAGGGTTCTGAGTGGAATCGGCTCGAAAACTGGTAAGAGAGAGCAAGAGCGAGAGAGAATGAACAAATTTCACCTCCGATCGGCAGAGAAAGCAACGGCGAGAGCGAGAGCGAGAGCGAGGGAGGTTTTCGGAGAAGATGAACAGTTTTTTTTAGTGAGAATGTGAGAATGGCGGTTGTTTCGAGGCGCTTATATACCGCGCGTGATAAATGGGCACACCACAATCCTCCTTAGTTGTTGGCCCTTGGAAATTACTCCATCCTTCGGATGGAGTAGATCCTTATTCATTCTCTAAGGGGGCGTCCTCACCGGAATTGCGTCCTATTATATTCATGTGGGATGTGTATTATTTAGTTCGACTATGTATATATAGGACCGAGATACGTAGACAAATTACATATGATAACAATATATAAACATATGTAAACGATACATACGATACATACTTCAACTATTTTTATGATGATTATTATGTTAAATCAATTTTTCCAAAAAAAATCACCCGCACTAGTCTTTCTTTATCTTTCTTAAAATCAAAGTTTTCTTAAAATATTGAAGATGATTGTAAAAGAGATCTAATATTTAGAAGAATGAAAGAATAAAGTTTTTATTTGGATGTAAAAAAGGTATATATGTAAAGAAAAAGATAGGAATATCTTTAATAATAATTTTTTTCAATTATGAATCTTAAAAAATATATTGGTTATTTATTATAATAAAACAATCTGTATGAACTTTAATATTGGGTGTTTTTCGGATGAGTTAAGAAAAAGATTAAAATTGTGATGAAAAATCTTCACGAATTTTTTTCAATTTTTTCCTTAAAAAATATAATTTTGTTTATTTTTTATAATAAAAAATTCTATACGAACTTTAATATTGGGGTTTTTCAATGAGATAAGAAAAAGCCCAAAATTATTGGTGAATATATTTCAATTATGAATCTTAAAAAATATAATTTGTTTATTTATATAGTAAAAAGATCTATTATTGGTGAATATATTTCGATTATGAATCTTAAAAAATATATTTTATTTATTTATTTAGTAAAAAGATCTATGTGGATTTTAATATTGAGCTTTTTTTCGATGGGCTAATATAATTTGTTTATTTATATAGTAAAAAGATCTATGTGGACTTTTATATTGGACTTTTTTTTACGGGATAAGAAAAAGCCCAAAGTTATGATGAATATATTGATGAATATCTTTGTGAATATCTTTAGTGAATATTTTCTCATACCCCCAAAAATTATATATACTAGTCCTATTCTGTCCGTGCGTATATATTATTATATTATTAAATAATAATATATAATAACTTCATATTACTGTAAAGTGGATTATTATTAATATATAATAAAAGAAGGCTTGGTCTATATGCACACGTTTTTTTTGCTAAATGCACACTAATCTGTGCGGTAAGAGTTGCAGTACACTTCTGTGCGTTAAGGATTACCGCACCAAAGGACTCCGGGGCATTGTTGGAAATTTTTATGAAACCTATACGACGGTGGTGCGGTAACAATTACCGCACAGATCTGTGCGTTAACAATTAACGCACCATATTAATACGAGATTAACAAAAAAAAATTAAGATTTTGATTAACTTAAACCTTGTGCGGTAACAATTACCGCACAGGATATATTTTTTTTTTAAAAATAAAACTGGTGCGGTAAGAGTTACCGCACCGTATTTTATTGTTTTTTTTTTAAATAAAACTGGTGCGGTAAACGTTACCGCACCAGGTTTACAAATTGGAAACCCCAGATTTCCCTCCCCCGACCCTTCTTCTTCGTCTCTTCTTCCCCTAAACCGCCGCCGCTAACCCTAATATTCGCCGCCCACTTTCTTCACTTTCCCGGCGTTTACCCCTACCAAGAAGCAAAATTGACCATGGAATCGAGTTGCCCCGGCCAAGGCGGTTCTTCTGGACCCAAAATTCCAGCCGGAGTCGTCCCCCCCACTGTGGAGCAGCCAACAATGGCGGAAGCGCCGTCGACGGTGGCTTGCTGGGTTGCTATGGAGGAGGAAGAAGAGGAGGAAGAAGAGGAGGAAGAGGAGGTTCCATTGACGTTCAGCGGTGGTGTCCGGAGAGAGCTCCGACGAAGAACAGCGGTGGTGCCCGATCCGGTTTCAATCGGATCGGATCCGATCCGCCCTCAGTCCGCCCCGATTCCCGCAGCCCAACCCGCCCCGAGGCGAAGAAACCGAAAGCGACCCACCCAAAACGTCGGTCCCCGGCCCGCTACTCGAGCAAATAGAAGGTTGAATACACAAACTGAGGCTCAAACCGAGGCGCAACCGAAAGCTTTTGAGACTCCCGTAGATCTACATCAAGTATGTATTTTTTATTAAATATTTTTTAACGTTTTTAATGCTTTTAAATAATTTATTAAAAATTTCATAACTTTATGAATTTAATAATATTTGATAACGTTATAAAAATTTTAAATAAATTTCGTAACGTTATCAATTTATTTAATTTAATTAATTTGTTAAATTTATAACGTTATGAAATTAGTTATTTAATTTCATAACGTTATGAATTTAATAATATTTCATAACGTTATGAAATTTTTAAATAAATTTCGTAACGTTATGAATTTATTTAATTTATTTTACAACATTATGAAATTAATTTATATGGTAACGTTATGAAATTAAGTAATTTATTGCGTAACGTTATAAAATTATATTATTTGGTAACATTATGAAATTAATTAATTTATTCGTAACGTTATAAAATTAATGAAATTTTATAACGTTATGAAATATAATAATTTCATAATGTTATGAAATATGACATTCTATATTGTAAAATTAATGAATTAATTATTTTATGAAATATGACATTGTTCTTCTCTTATTTTGTAACGTTATGAATTATTAGTATATAAAGTATTGAAATTAGGCGAATTATAACGTTAATTTCGTAACGTTATGAACAAAATGTTTAGAAATTAGAGATGATTTTGATTAGGATTGACGTTACAACAACTGTTTGTAACGTTACGACGTCATGGAAATGACGTTTTTGAATTTGACGTTATTTTTGTAACGCTATGAAAATAACGTTACGCTATAACAACAACATTAGGGGGTGCGAGATACGATGGCTTCTAGTGGTTTTGTTCCGGGGGCTCCTGTTGCTGCAGAGCGTGTTAGGAGGACGAAGATTACAGCGTCCATACGTCAGAGTTTTTCTACTGCTCGAGACCAGCTGAATGCTTCTAGTTCGACACCCACTGATGTTACTGGGGCACTTACAGATACTGGGGCAGTTAGGGATTGTGGTCTAGATGTTGATCCGTCTGCTGATGATGAGGGTTACAGTGAGAGTGAGGAGGAGGATATGGACGTCGATGATACAACTGTTGATTTGGATGATGATATGCTGGGAGACGGTGAGGGTTTAGGTACAGATTATATTGTATCTCATCCCGAGATACCGACAGATCAGCTTAGGAGAGACGACCCTCCTATTATTTCAGAGGATCATGCTGGTATGGGGCCTTCATCGCCAGCTCCTACAGATTTAGGTCCTTCGTCTCCTACGCCAGATGTACCACCTCCCCCGACTGTACCACCTCCCGATGCAGATCCTGTACCACCTCCTGCTGTACCTTGGATGCTCGGAGGTCCTTTTACAAATGAGTTGCTGAAGAGTTATGAGACGCACATCGCCAGGGCTATTTATGAGCTTACAGTTGTTGATCCTCCCGCACCTGTGATTCCAGCTGGTCCCCGTCCTCTTCCTCCATTTATACAGAGACAGCGAGGAGGCCGAGGAGCTCAGGTTGATGATGATGTTGCTGATGCAGACGTTGCTGATCCTCCAGCACGAGGTGGACGCGCTCCACGCAGAGGACGAGGACGTGGACGTGGACGTGGACGTGCTGCAGATCATGCTGATCTTCCACAGCCTGCTGATCTTCTAGAAGGCGAGGCTCCTCTTGATTTGGTATGTATTTGAACTATAATGTTCATATGTGAAATATTTTGGCATTCTGTAGAAGTAACTGTGTTATTTTTTTACTTTTTTTTCAGACACGGAAGGTCGTCAAGGTTCACTTCCACACCGCCTACTGCACTCCACTAGAGGCGTTTAGGAGACCTGGTCCAGATTTGTGGTTTCAGCTTGCAGAGCGATCTGGATTGACTGATCTACGCTATATCGGGTCTGGTCCTGTCGATCATGTGTTGGTTTCTGCTTTCGTCGAGAGATGGCACCCAGAAACCAACACATTTCATTTGCCATTTGGAGAGATTGGTCCTACACTTCACGATGTGGTTGAGATCCTGTCGCTGCCTATACATGGCAGGAGTTGTAGCTCAGTTTTGATTAAGGAGGAGATCTTCACTTTTGTTGCTGAGATGCTGCACGTAGAGGAGGCACTGGTGAAGACTTGGTATAGGGATGGAGGCATTCCTTTGGGTTATCTTCAGCAGAGATTGAAGGATATGATGCGGATGGAGGATGGACAGAGAGATGAGAGCCTCATTGCGTCTATGTACTTACTGTTGCTTCTCGGCACTACAGTTCTAGTGGACAAGTCGACTACAACAGTCAAGCACTGGTGGTTAGTTCTTTTGGCCGATCACAACAGCACTGGCCGATATGCTTGGGGAGCTGGAGTGTTAGCTCATCTGTATCGCAACCTTGGACAGGCGTCGAGGCGATTGGCTATGGGGATGGGGAGTTCTGGCATTCTTTTGCGGGTTAGTACGCAAACAACTATACGATTGGCTATATTTAGGAAGTCGAGTTCTAATTATCCTTTTTTTGCAGTCGTGGATCTGGGCATATTTTCCACATTTTCGTGGACATTTTGTGACAGATCCACTTTCTATGGACCACGCCGCAGCTGCTATGAGGGAGGGCAGAGAGGTGCCACAGGGGAAGAGCACGGATCGTTTGGTTGCCATTCGTGGCATGCTTGACCGTGTTCGTTATGAGGAGGTCAGATTTTAAGAATGTATGTTTTTGTTATATTGGGTGAATGTAAACTATACTAACTGTTTTGTAATGTTTTGTTGCAGGTTAACTGGTTTCCCTTTTCAAATGTGGATTTCAGACTTCCGCAGTACGCCCCGTCTTTGTTTGAGGGCATTCTCCGTTGTCTGGACATCGAGGAGCTCTATCAGCCAGGTCGCCTGCTGCGACAGTTTGGACATGTGCAGGGTATCCCAGATCCTCCCCCAGAGCCCATCCAGGTGACACGTAACAACAGGCTGACGCATTATTCAGTTCACTTTGAGAACGATCTGCTTGGTGTGTGGGATCAGGACCCCAGGCCTTTGATACAGATTCGGGAGCCACGAGCGACGTACTATTGGGCAGTCACAGATGATTATCTCGATTGGTATGATCGAGTTTCTCATCCTCTGGTGGATCCTAGATCACGTAGACTCGATCGTCCAGTTGGTCCGCTGCGTATTCCACCTTCGGTTGACAGTTTTGCGGTACGATTATAAATTTTATTAGTCATATTCATTCAATTAGTATATTTGATTGTAATGTTTTGATATGTTGTTAATATAGCGGACCCAGCTAGTGACTTGTGAGATTCGAGCTTTCTTGGAGACACCACCAGAGAGGAGGCCTGCAGATATCGATGAGTTCATGAGGCGTCTCCTTTGAGTTTTGACTGACGGGGCTCCACCGATTGCTCCAGCTCCGGTTCGTCAATCTCAGCTTTTTCGGCATTCAATCCACGAGGAAGGCCAAGGTAGTGGGCAAGGTAGTGGGAATGAGGGTCGTGACTTGGAGTGATGTCAAATATTGATAGCAAAACTTGAGTTTTTTGAAAAAGGCGAAAAACGACCAAGTATATCAAATATTGATAAAAAATGGTTCAAAACGTCTCGAAACGACTAAGAAACGAAAAAAATCGACTCAAAACGATATAAAACAAGCCAAATCGAAATTTGAAGGAATTCCGAACAAGTTGTAAAAATGTGGCCAAAATGATGGCATAATATGGTCAAATTGAGCAAATCTTAGCAAAACTTGAGTTTTTTGAAAAAGGCGAAAAACGACCAAGTACGTCAAATATTGATAAAAATGGTTCAAAACGTCTCGAAACGACTAAGAAACGATAAAAATCGACTCGAAACGATATAAAACAAGCCAAATCGAAATTTGAAGGAATTCCGAACAAGTTGTAAAAATATGTAAAATGTGGCCAAAATGATGGCATAATATGGTCAAATTGAGCAAATCTTAGCAAAACTTGAGTTTTTTGAAAAAGGCGAAAAACGACCAAGTACGTCAAATATTGATAAAAATGGTTCAAAACGTCTCGAAACGACTAAGAAACGATAAAAATCGACTCAAAACGATATAAAACAAGCCAAATCGAAATATGGATAATGGATAGTGGATAGTGGATAATGGATAATGGATAGTGGGTAATGGATAATGGATGTCATATGTGTATAGTTTGGGCCCATATCGTTTTAACGCCTTGAAACGATGAAAATCGAAATTTTGAAATTGTAACATGACAGGAAATAGGGCGAATAGTTATTTTCATTTTTCGGAATCGAAAACATCAACGGGCCTAATAAGGCCTAATGAATTTTGAATGAGGCCCAAACACAAAAAACGACAAAAAATGACATAAAACGGATTAATAAGCACTTAAAACGTAAAAGTCAAGAAATGTAACATTAATATTTGAGCATTACCAATCAAACGCTATCGTTTTTATAAGAAATTAACAACTTTAACACTTAGAAGTATGTAAACGAAGACTTTCACCTGTATGCTACTACTCTCAAGTATATAAGTTGTATAAGTTATACTCATATGTATGTGATACCACTTCGTTACTAAAATGAACTTCATATAATGTGTTTATTTCATCATATAACATTAGTTTAACACTTAATTGTTACCGTTTGACTCAACTGACCTCGTATTTCATTAGTATAATATGATTTTTTATCATATAACTCTTCGTAATCTCATATTACATTAGTAAAACTTGATAAAATTATTCACAAAACTCTCAATAACGACATATTTCAGTAGTATAACATTACTTTGGGTCATAAAACTCTTTATAATATCAAATAGTATAAGAAAACAACATAAAAATGAATTTTTATGTAATTAGGGTTGGTACTACAACAGTTACCGCACCAACCCTAATACCCTAAACCCTACAAACACCAGAAACATTTGATTATGGGTAAAAGGGTTGGTGCGTTAACAATTAACGCACAGAATCTGTGCGTTAAGTGTTAACGCACCAGTATCTGTGCGTTAATTGTTAACGCACCAGAATCTGGGCTGGGCTTGAATGTTGGGCTGGTTGTCTTTGTTGAGCTGGGATTTTTCTGTTGGATCTTGACGAAGTTGTGTTATCAGTTGTGCGTTTATTGCTAACGCACCACCATATTTTGCTTGAGTGTGTTACAGCTACCACACAGCTGTAAGTCACTTTTGGATGACCGAATTACGTTATTGGGCCTTTGTTGTTGTGGACCTTTTGTCTACATTGGCCCAAATCTAAGTTACCCTAGTAAAACCTCGGCTATAAATTCACTGCTTCAGTGAACCCTATTATCTCATTCTCACTGCGCCGTAAATCTCAGTTCCTTCCAGAAGTCATGAAAATCATCTGGAACAAGAGGTGTCTTTGAAATGATTGCCCTAGCAAGATCGTGTACGCATGGCATCCCAAGACAATCTCGAACCCAATGATCATCACAAACATTTGAATACTCCTCCTTCAATATTTGCTGGTACATTTCCAACAACAACAGAAAACACCTATCTGACACTCGGTAAAATAGCCTTGAAAACAACATTCGAATGCCAGGAGGAAAGGTTGGGTCATCAAAGACCATTTGCCGAGTGGTAAGTGCTTGGTTCATCGTCGCCCTAATCAGGTCCATCTGAACTATGACCGCATGGTGGATCCTCATGATCACTCTGTTGAAGCCTCCTCTACTAGAACCCACAATTTCTTTCAACACCTTATGCATCCCCTCCACCCTAAATAAACACAATTTCTAATCATTAGCATAAATAATATGGTGGTCCAAATTAACAACTAAACAAACAAAGATACCTGTTTGTAGTCCTTGTGTGAAAGTGAAGAGTGTAGTCCGTCCACGCTCTAACTATGAACTTCTTGTACGGAGTAAACCAGTACTTTTCAACGTAACCAACAATGCCCTTCTTCCATGAATCTCTCAGCTTTCTCAACCTCTCTTCGTAGATTTCTTCGGTGCTCGAGCAAAATATCCCCTAACATTGCGTAACAAAATTCTCCGCCCTTTTAGTATTTTTAATCACTTTTTCTGCGTGTGACTGGATGTTGTGCTTAATGTGCACCCAACACAATAGTTGCTTCACACCAGTGTCTTTGAACACAAGTTTGATTGCTCTCAACAAAGCCTTTTCACAGTCGGTCATTATAGCCTTCGGCATCACTCCCAAATTTCTACACAACTCATGAACGCACATCATCACAAACTTGTAATGCATTACTGTCTCCTGAGCCATGAATGCATATGCGATGTTGAACGTCTTGTGCGTGCAAGTGAAACCAACCATCTCCACTAAAGTCATATCATACCTATTTGTCTTGTATGTGGCGTCCATGATAATCACGTGAGGAAACTTCCTGAACAAACGAATCGACTCCGGGTGAGCGAAAAAAAGGACTTCAACCTCATTCGTCCTCGTGTTCCTCAAAGGTTGACAAAAATACTTGTTCTCTTTCTGAAAATTTAGAGACCACTGAGTAACTGACAATTCACCACGATCTTCAAAATTGATCTTCTGCAAAAAATTGGCAATCTGCTTCATGGATGTCACATTTTGCGGGTCTCTTTTCCTAAGCTGAATAAGTATGTTTTTTGGCGTCTTGCGATCATCCCCCGCTTCCCTTGCTATTTTCTCCTCCTCTTTGTTCATTCTACCCACGAATGAATTCCCATGAAAACTAGTAGGAAGGGTGTGGTTGTGACGACCTTCTACAACATTCACGATCCATTTATAACTATAAGGCCCTTCTTTTATACGAACCCCATATAACTCAAATGTACAACCACATTTCTTCGATTTTCGGTCACGAAGCCTCAGAACCGGCAATTCTGGATTTTTTAAATTCACTTTCAGCCTACCCGATCTAGGTTTTCCAAACCTATCACATACAAAATCAACGCAATATTTGCTAGATGTACGATGTACCAAAACTATCATTAAATCCCTTGCTCTCTGTTTTGTCCATTCCATCATCTCTTCTTTACTATCCCACATTTGCGCAGTACTAAAATGTGGTCTAAAGTCTTCTTCGTATATTGATTAAACTACATTACTTAGATACGCAATTTTAACTAATTAACCTAAATCTCATGCAATTAAATACAAAATTTAAATTCATAATATACTAACCAAAATCGGTAACGGAGTCCAATCGTCTAATGCAATTGATACATTTGCTTCGCCTTCTTCCTCTTCTTCGTCCACTTCCTCATCGACTTCTTCGTCTTCTTCGTCCACTTCCTCTTCTTCATCGACTTCGTATTCTTCTTCCACGACCCCTGATATCCAATTGTCGTTACCATCATCCTCACTACTCTCATAATTATAATACATTGTGGTGTGCATTGCAAAACTTCAACAAGAGAGCTCAACCTCTATATACAACCAAAAAATGCCCGTTGGTGCGGTAATAGTTAACGCACCAACGGGCATAAAATTCCAACGGGCATTTTTTCAAAAAAAACATGTGCGGTAACAGTTACCGCACAGATTATATTTATTATTTTCTTAAAAATTTAATTTAATTATTTCCAAATAATTATTAAAAAAAACCGGTGCGGTAACAAATACCGCACCAGGTTTATTCATTATTTAATTCCTGGTTTTAATTTTGTTTTTTTTTAAATTTAATATATCATGTGCGGTAAGAGTTACCGCACAGGTGTTTAAGTTAATCAAAATCTGTTTTTTTTTTGTTAATCTCGTATTAACGTGGTGCGTTAATTGTTAACGCACATATCTGTGCGGTAAGAATTACCGCACCACCGTCGTATAGGTTTCAGAAAAATTTCCAACAATGCCCCGGAGTCCTTTGGTGCGGTAATCCTTAACGCACAGAAGTGTAATGCAACTCTTACCGCACAGATTAGTGTGCATTTAGCAAAAAAAACGTGTGCATATAGACCAAAGAAAGACAAAATAAATATAAGTTAACGGGGTTATTAATATCGTTGATCTCAGTATATTAGTTAATGGAGTTCTTGGGTTGAACAATTTTTCTTAATTAGTACGTACTGCATACTGAGTCACTCACTGATTTAAAAAATTACTAAGAAAGAGTATATATCTACAAATTCTAGGTGGCATCACATAATGAATACATACAATAAAATAATACAGCTTTGGTTACACTGAATTCAATCATTTTTTCTCCTCGTGTACTTTCCTCTTAGCTTCACGATCTCCTCTTCATTGGTGCTTTTCTCAGACCGTGTTTTTGTTGTAGCCCGTCCGCGTTGATCTTCGACCGAATCACCGCCACTCTTCACTTCACTATTGTTATTCTAAGGTCGTGTTTATGATCCTCCTTGCTTCACAAATGAATTATTTGCGGGGTTGAGTTGTCTAAAGAAGTGCGAAAGCTCTTTCTAGTACTCCCGCTGTCAATTCTCTATTGAATGAAGCAGACAGCCTTCAGAATAAATTCTTGCGTACTAAGAATACCTTCAATCGGAGTTGTTAGAGAAAAAGTTGTTAAAGGAGTGCTTGAGAACGAACACCAGGTTACCCTCTCTGTCTTCCTTTGCGTTTCTACTGATCTACAATGAGTTGGAGATTCTGATGCATGTAAGATGTTTGACAAAATGTCGCTGAGAAAGTTGGGGTGAAAGTTGATTTTTTTTTGCATTTGATTAAGTGTTATGGAAAATATTACTCCGTGATTGGATTTCTGACAAGTTTAGGTTCTTTTTGCACATTGGTTTTGGTGGCCTTGATATCAATTTTTCAATCCCTCCAGCAAATGCAAGACCAAGAGATGGTTCATCCTTTTTACCTCCTTTTCGGTGATGATGCTTCTTGTCTTTCTTACGGCTCCCTTGTGAGTTGGTCTTGCTTTTTTGTTTCCCCTTCGCATATTTTTTGTTGCTCCTATTTGATGGTGTGATGTTTCTCTTTGGTAGATGTGATACAAAAGATGGTGGAGGATGATACACATCAGGATCTCATGACACGTACAGATCCCTTGGAGGTAACCCTTCTTTCTCACGACCTTGTTTCATGGCAGAGATGACCTTTCGTGCCACCTGCAATGCATTAGAACTCTTTGAGCTTAAGCAAAATGAAATAGATTGATACAAAGTACAGCTAGAAGGCAGACAAATTATCCTAATCCCTCCGCAAAAATTAAAAGACATCAGATACACAAAAGTGATGACAATCATATTGGAGTTGCATTGGATTTTCCAGTAAAGTTTCATGTTTAGGAAATAGAACCGGAAAGTGAAGACCCTTGCCGAGGAATCTATATTTGGTTTCTAAATAAAAAGTACTATTGGTGTTTGCTTCCGTTAAAAGGTTGAATAAGTTTGTAATACGGATTAAGAGTCAAGAACTATGATCTTATTTTTCTAGTCATGGTATTGGATGAATACCTCACAGACAATTAGACAAACTTTTATTGTTAACATGGTGGATCAGATCCTTACTTCCATTAGGCTCCTTCATTTGTGTGCTACAACTCCTAAAACTGAGCCTCGTTCAACTTTCTGTCTCAGAGATCTCAGACATATTGATTGTCAAGTTACTTATTTTATTGATTCTGGGTTGACATTTGTTTTCTTTTGATTTGCAGGAACCATTGATAGTGAAAGCCTAACTCTTATTCAGTGGAAGAAGTAGATGGGATAAAAGAAGGATTTGATCTCATGGACATTAAAGAGCTAAGGTTTTGTTTGATTAAGCTCAATCATCACATTCTAGATAGTGAAGCTCAAATCCTAATGGAAGCTGTAAGTTTATTTTGGTGTGTTTTTGCTTCGTCTCAGTTCTTTCGTAGTTGCAAGATTTTTGATTAGTTAATTTATAAAAGAGTTTAAAAAATTAAATTGTTAACTAATATGTTAATAATCACAATGTTTATTAAAACTTTAATCCTTCTTTTGTTAAATGTTAAATTATTGAAACACCCTAAGCTTTCATCTGATATGCAATATCTTGTGGTTTGTCTTGTAGGCCTTCTGTGATCTTTTTCTTGTTGTTGAATGCTATGCCTGTAGGGAACAAAACTTAATATATAATGATCCGAGATCTACAGATTTGAAATGTTTTCTTAGCTAAAAATTCAATAGAAATAGGAGTATAGTGGTTTAGTGTTTGCTTCTTACTCGTGGAACACTATATTTTGATTGTAGCTCTTAGGCTGTTTCCCCCTCTGCAACAACATTATCTTCGGGCCTTTTGGGTCTGTTACTTTTGAAATTGCTACATAGAGTTGTCTGTGGCAGAAAACCGACTTAGGTAAATCTAACCCTACATACTTTATTGATTGTCCCTGAGATTTGTTGATAGTCATTGCAAAACATGGTTTTATAGGAAACTGGCGGCGTTTCATAACAAAAGGCAACTTGGATTGGATTGAACTTAACATTATTCTTGGAATTAGCACTTTGTTTCCAACACACGTTCCCGTTATTAATTCAACTTCAGTGACCCATTCACCAAGGCGTGTAATAATCAGTCGGGTTCTGTTGCACAATCCTTGTGAGGGGTTCATATTCCTGAGAAGCATAACAAGTAGCCCTACCTTTAACTCTAGGATATGGGGGCATTCTTGTAATAGGATAAAAGCATTAGTCACTATCATTTAGTTATTGGTATTTGCGATTTTTAAAATAGCATAACAAGCATCTATACCTGGTAAGTCGAGGGTGTTTTGGTATTCAGGGGGATACATGTGTTGTTGTGGGGGCCAAACATATACCGTCTTATCAGACAGGATGAATTATGTGCTAAGGAAAGTGCCCTCTAAGTTGGTTGCACACCACTTTAGACACACCATTACCTTGATGGTGAATCTCAATTTAGGAGACAATTTAGCGAATGGAACGCAAACCTCGTCTAATTCAAGAGTTGATTTCTTTTGAAGTTTGTCCCGTAGCCTTAATTGATGACATCGTTGAGTGGAATAATTTGAATTCATTTGAGTGGATTTCTACGGCTTTTGAGTTGATTCATTTGAGTTGAGTTGAGTTGAATCTCAGTAGAATAATTTGAATTGATTCCTTTTCTATTCGGTGGTTTTAATTAATATTATATAGTAGTACTAATATTAAAGATGGAAAAGTTGTTTAGGCTTCGTTTGGATTCCTTCAATAATGCCATTAATGCCAAATTTGGCATTATAATGTATCTAATGCAAATTTGGCATTATAAGGAAATTATTAAGGAATCCAACTTATCTTATTTTATCTTATTTTATCAAACTTATCTTAATTCTATAGATGATAGAGTAATGTTATCTTTTTTTATTATCTAGTTATATTATTTCCATAGATAATAGAGTAAGGATATTTTTTGATTATCTTGTGTGAATATCTTTTGTTATTATCTAGTGTGAATATATTTCAACCATTCACAAAAATTATATATATTATGATTAGGATTAGGATTAAGATAGGATTAGGATTAGGATAGGATTATGATAAGATATGATGATTATGATTATGATAATTGGACTCAAAGATGAGAGGTGATGGGATGGTGGATTAACCATGGAAGCAATCGGGGTGGAGGAGATTGTGATTAGAAGAGACGATAGTCTCTACATAGACCGATTAGAATTTTATAATTATTTAATAATCTTTCTATTTTTAGGGATAATTTCATGTTAAGTTATCTTTTTTTTAATTATAATATTTTTTCATTATATCTTTTAGTTTTGTTATTTTTCAATTATAAAAAGTAATTTATATTTTAATATTGGACTCTTTTCGTTGGACCAACCAAAAGCTCAATCCAAGATGAATATATTGGTGAATATCTTTGTGAATATAATGAGTGAATATATTTCAATCACCTCCAAAAATTATATATATTATGATTATGATATGATGATATGATATGATTATGATATGATGATATGATTATGATGATTATGATGATTATGATGATTATGATTATGATTATGATATGATGATTATAATTATGATGATATGATGGCTATTTATTATAATAGATTTGGTAAAAAAAATATATGTGAAAATTTCTTTAAAAAGATGTGAATTTTAATATTGGATTTTTTTTCGGTGGACCAATTAAAAGCCCAACTCAAGATGAATATATTTATGAATATCTTTGATTTTTCAACCACCCCAAAAATTATATATATTATGATTATGATATGATGATACTATAAACTAAAAATAATTTTATGTTATAGAAAATTTTAGCTCCTCTTCGAAAAAAAAATCCTCTATGACACTGCTCATAACCCAAGAAAAGTGAAAGAAATTCAGGGACTGATCAGTAAATAATGCAAAATATGTTCTTTAATCAAATCCACCGTATTGAAAATAGTGATGGCCGGACCGGACCGGGACCGCCGGTTCGAACCGGAACCGGACCGGGTCAAAACCAGAACCGGGCCGAAACCGGTTTGGTCACGGTCCGGTTCAGGTTCACGAAAAACGTTTTTCAAAACCGGCGGTTCGAACCAACGGTTAACCGCCGGTTTTTTATTTTTTTAAAATTTTTTTTTAACCGGTGGTTAACCTTAACCGCCGGTTTTTTTTTAAAAAAAAAAAAAACTAAACCGGCGGTTAACCAGAACCGCCGGTTTTTTTTTTAAAAAATAAAAAAACTAAACCGGTTAACCGCCGATTCCAACGGCTAGAAAACTAGCCGTTGCCGGTTAACCGGCGGTCGTAACGGCTTTTTATACAATTAGCCGTTAGGAAATTAAAAAAAAATTAATTAATTTTTTAATATTAAAATAACCCATATCAAACCCCTATAAATACCATACCATACAATCTTCAAATCACACATCCAACAACAACAATCTCTCTTCTCTTTCTCAAATCTCAATCTTATAATCTCTCAAATTTCATCAACAATCTCTCTTAATCTCTTCCTTTTAATTAGCTTTTGTCTTTCAATATTTTATTGCTTTTACATTTTTAATCACATTATTATATTGTTCTAAGTTTTATTGTTTTATTGTTTTAATTGCTTTTAATCATATTATTTAATTGTTCTTAATCATATGGCGGAACATTTTGACACCCAAGAGAGTGATAATGTCACTTCTCCCACTCCCACTCCCACCTCCCAAGTTAGGTCCGGTAGGGGTACGACCGCTAGGCCTCAAGGGCAAGCTAGCGGTTCGAGGCCGGCTAGGGCCCCTAGGGGGGGGAGGTCCGGGTCCTCCGGGAACCAATCCCGGAAACTAACATCTCCTATTTTTGTAAAGTGGTTTACTAAATTTGAACCCGGTCTCGAGGAACTCGAGGCCGAGGATTATGATCCCGATCTAATTATTGTTTCTTGTAACTTTTGCGAGGCGACATTCCAATGGAAGAAAAGTGGAGGATATGGAACCCTTCAACGACACATGGAGCACAAACACGTCGCCGAGATGGGAATGCTAGGGGGACAAACACAAATTTCCGGCGGATTTGCATCTTCTACTAGCGGTAACCCTTTATTTCGTTTTGATCATGAAGCTAATAGTGTAGCATTAGCCGAAGCTATTTGTGTTGATCATTTAGCATTTCGATTTAGTGAAAATGTAGGATTTAATGAGTATATTAAAGATCATACACAACCCGCTTTTAAATCCGTATCTAGGAAAGTGATTAAGAAAAACGTAATTAAGGCTTATAAAAGACGCAAGGCCGAATTAGTTTCTTATTTTTCGCAAAATGATATGCATGTTTCTATTTGTAGTGATATATGGAGTGATAATACTCAAACCCATTCTTAGATGGGTGTTACATGTCATTTTGTAGATCATCATTTTACAATGCAAAAACGTTTATTGGCATTTAGAGTCTTTGATGATTCACATACCGCACAAAATATTGCTATGATGATTCGTGCAATTTTAGAAGAATATAGACTACTTAATAGAGTTTTTTCAATTGGATTTGACAATGCATCTGCTAACACCGCATCTATTAGAGATTTACAAGAAATGTGTCAACCTTTATTTGGTGGGAAATTTTTTCATATTCGATGTGCTTGTCATAGTTTAAACTTATGTGTTCAAGATGGTTTATGTGCTATGAGTTTTCATTTTGAGCCAATTAAGAACGTTATTAAGTATATTTGGGGGCATCCTAAAGTTACAAGAGATTGGATGACCTTTTGTAAAACTAACGGGGTGCACCCAAAACGTTTTTCAAAAGATGTGGGTACCCAATGGAACTCTACTTACATATTACTATGTGAATGTATAGAATATAAACAAGTTTTAACGTCTTTTGTTTCTCAAAACCTTTCTGGCTCTACTTTCTATTTTAGCGAATCAGGTTGGGATATATGTCAAAGTATTGCAACGTTTTTAAAATGTTTTAGTGATGCAACAAAGAGATTTAGTCATGTTTATACACCAAGTAGTAATGTTTTTGTCTTGGAAGCTTGTAATGTTATGTGTGGTTTAAGTGAGGGAGCTAAAATTCCCGGCATTGAGGAATCCGTTGCAAGCATGAGGAGTAAGTGGTTGCTCTACTATAGATATATTCCCGATTGTTTTCTTGTTGCTTGTGTTTTAGATCCTAGACTTAAATTATCCGTTTTACACGCTCTTTTAAATGACTATTATGGATATATTTTAGCCGACGGTGAACTAGAGGATATTTTAGGTATGGTTTCTAGAACTAGAACAAACATTGAAACTTTATTTACTCATTTTTCTGATTCTCCGACTACTTCACAATTACCTTCGGCTTCTTCGGGCTCTACTAGCTTGGGGGCCTTTGGAGCTAAGTATTTTAGTAAAAGACCAAGAGTTACAAACACGAATGCGGAAATTGATAACTATCTTAACACCAACTTTGAGTTTGTTAGTTGTGAAACTTTAGATGTTTTGAAGTGGTGGGAGGATCATAGGAGCATGTTTCCAACGCTTGCGAAGATTGCGGCTCAAGTTCTTGCCGTCCCCGCTTCAACCGTGGCGGTGGAACAAACTTTTAGTGCAGGAGGCAACACTTTAACGAGGAAGAGATCAAATTTGGCACCGGAGTCATTGGAGGCGCAATGTTGTGTTTGCGATTGGAAGAGAGCCGCAATTAGGCAACAACGTAACATTATCGAGTCATCGGAAGACGAGTGGATTGGAGATTCTACTACGATACGCACCGATTCATCCGCCGAAGATTCGACTTAGGTAACGGGTTTTGAAAAAAGGTAAAGAACTACGTGGGCTTTGATTCCTCTAACCCGAGAGGATACGTAGGCAACTTAATAAGTAAGTCAGTGTTAAGTGCAAGCCCAATTTTTTTAATTTTTTTGTTCTTTCATATTTAATTTAAAAAACTTAAAAAAAATGAAAACATTCTTTTTAATAGCGTTTTTTTATAATCATTTTTTTTAAGTTTTTTAAACTTAAAAAAAATGACAAAACATTCTTTTTTAATAGCGTTTTTTTATAATCATTTTTTTTAAGTTTTTTAAACATAATTTTTAAACTTAAAAGAAATGACAAAACATTCTTTTTTAATAGCGTTTTTTTATAATCACCTTTTTTAAGTTTAAAAATTATGTTTACATTTTTTTAGGTTTTTTTTCAGTTTTATAAATTTATAATTTTTTTTTTAAAAAACAAAACCGCCGGTTAACCGGTCGGCGGTTTTATTTTTTTGTTTTTAAATAAAAAACCGGACCGGAACCGGTCCAGAACCGGACCGGACCGGAACCGGGACCGTAACCGGCGGAACCGATTTTTCCCGGTTCCGGTTCCGGTTCCGGATTCCGGAGGACCGGAACCGGACCGGGAGCCAACCCTAATTGAAAACTCGTTTCTTCTTTAATTTTTTTTGGGTCAACGACTGAGAGAGGGTCATTTGTTGGCTTACTTGGCTATATCATTATCTACGGTCAAATGTTAATCTTCCGTCTTCTTCTTCTTCTTCTCAGGCGAGCCACACGGTGCAAAGATCTCGACTTGAATTGGTTCAGGCAATTATACATCATCTCTACTGCTTTACAATTCTCTTTTCAATATTCATTGAGTTAACTCTACGACTGGTCTATCTCTCTCTTCCATTTAATTTCTTCCAGAAACTGCTAATCCATTTAACCCTTGAACACAGTTCTTTGGGTTCACCTTCTGTGTTTACTCTTCGCGATCAAACTCTGTAAATTAATCGCAATAGAATTTTGCTTAGCAGTTACTGAAGTTGTCTTTTTCATGAAAGCTTAATCAATTGTTGTAATTTATAAATACTTAGCAGTTACTATGATGTTGAGTAGACTTGGTAGTAAGGTGCCAAATTGTTGTTATTCTCATAATTCAGATGAAGTTTCTCGGTTTCAAACTCTTAACAATCAGCACTAAGAACTAATAATTTTCAATTATGATGATCGTGGAAAATTCTTATGCAAATTGCATCTTCCTCAGGGTCGAAGATGGCAATGATACACGATGTGGTGGTTTCTGAGCTTGTAAAGTTGGTGCTCAATAAGCTAAGCTCAGCTGCCTTTGCAGAGATTAGAGGGATCATTAGTGTGAAAGTAGGGCTTAAACGGCTTGAAAATACCTTGTTTGCAATTAATGCCGTGCTTCTCGATGCAGAGGAGCAGCAGTTCAGCAACAACTCAGTTAGAGTTTGGCTTGTCAGTCTCAAAGAGATTGTTTATGATATTGAGGATTTACTCGATCTGATCTCAACTGAAGACATAGAGAGAAAAATCAACAAAAAATATCGGATCACCAAGTTGTTTTCATGTTACAAATTTGCACAGGAGTTGAAAGTCATCCACAGGAAACTGGATGAGATAGCAGAAAATAGGAGGAACTACAGTTTCCATGATAACCGAGCTCCTTCCGTGGCTGCAGTGGTTGCAGAACAAAGAGAGACTTGCTCCTCAGTTTTAGAATCACATACGTTCGGAAGAGAGCAAGAAAAAGAGTGGATCATTTCTCATTTACTGAAACATTCAGCTGACGACACCCAGCAACTCTCGGTTATTCCTATAACCGGAATAGGAGGTATGGGAAAAACGACACTGGCACAATTGGTGTTCAATGATCCAAGAGTAGTCCAAAGCTTCAGTCTGAGGCTATGGGTGTATGTCTCTAAGAAATTTCTTCTTAAATCTGTTATGGCTAAGATTATTGAGTCGGTGACAGGAGAGGATTTCTCAAACTTGAGTATGGAGGCGTTGCAAAAGAAGTTGCATGATGTTTTGGATGATAGATCATTTCTTCTCATATTGGATGATCTTTGGAATGAAGATTCCAAACTGTGGTTTGAACTAAAGAAGCTGTTGATGGCAGGTGCGAGGGGCACGATTATAGTCACGACCCGTGAAGATAAAGTTGCTGTCATTACCGGTACTACTAAACCCTTTAAGCTAAAAGACCTCCCTGAATTTTATTGCTGGTCTATATTTGTGAAACATGCATTTGGTGAAAATGAAGAGGAAGAATATCCAAATCTTGTGAAGATCGGGAAATTGATTGTTCAGAAATGTGGCGGAGTCCCTCTAGCAGTGAAAACATTGGCGTCTTTTTTACGTTATGAAAGAGATGATCCCACGTGGAGGAGAATTCTGGAAAGCAAGCTTTGGGAGATTTATCAAAGAGAGAACGACATATTGCCGGTGTTGAAATTGAGCTTGGATCACACTTCATATCAGTTAAGGTCATGCTTTGCATTTTTGTCTTTATTCAGAAAAGGGTATCCCTTCTACAGAACTGACATAATCAACTTGTGGACGGCGCTCGGATTTCTGCAAGTCGAAAACGGGAGTGAAGATGCCTTAGAAGTTGGAAATCGGTATTTTGATGAGCTTCTATCAAGATCGTTTCTTCAATTACCTTGTGTTGAAAGACATGTTATGGGAATGGCGAAGATTTACAACTATATGCAAGGTGGGCCCGATCTTATAGAAGTTTCCTATGAAGATGCGATTTCACAAGCCTTTAGAGGTCTTGATGGAAAAGTAACATGCACCGAAATGCATGATGTGGTCCATGATTTGGCAGCATACATAGCTGGTGATGAAATTGCTACAGTAAGCAGAAACGCGGTTGATATGTCTTCCAGAGTCAAGCATTTGAAGATTGATACGGATACCGAAGACTTGTCCACAAAAGATTTTGACTGTCTCTTGAAAGCAAGAAAGGCGAGAACTTTTGCTTCAACTGGTCCAGTGAGTAGACCGTTTCTTGAATTGCTCATTTCGAGATTTAAGTGCTTGAGAGTACTTCTGCTATTACATTCTGAGTTTGATCAGTTACCAGACTCAGTTGGGAGCTTAAAGCATCTAAGATACCTTAGCGTGTGCGGGAACTCCCAACTCAAGCTTCTTCCTGAGTCAACATGCAATTTGGTCAACCTTCAAGTATTGCATCTCGAGTTTTGTTATCAGTTAAATTCATTACCCAAAAATTTGCAAAATTTGGCCAGGTTAAGGGTTTTTGAGCTGACATCAAAAATCACATTTTTTCCTGAACGAGTTTTTCAAGAATGGATTTCACTCCAAGTTCTGAAATTCACAGCCTGTCGAAACTTGGCATTTTTGCCGGAGGGAATAGGCAGTCTAAAAAGACTCCGGATATTGGTAATTCGGGTATGTCCTGAACTTGTTTCTCTTCCAAACAGCATGAAAGAACTCACCAGTCTTGAGCATTTGACTATTCACAGCTGTGAGAAACTTGATCTAACTGGATGGAAGGGACTATGTGGTCTAAAAAGTCTGAAATTTCTTATTATTTCCGAGCTTCTGAAATTGTTGGATTATCCTGATGGAATCGAGTCGATTGCTGGATCTTTGCAGTATCTTAGGATCAGTGGGTGTAAGGGATTGAGATGTTTACCAGAGGGTTTGATTCAGTGCACTTGTCTTCTTAAGCTGCAAGTGTATAACTGTCCAAATTTGAAGTTTTTGCCGAGGAGTTTTGGCAACATGAAGGCTTTGCAGGAGTTGAGGATTTCGGGATGTCCTGAGTTGAGTTGCAGGTGTCAACGTGGAGGTGACGACTGGCATCTCGTTTGTAATATTCCTGAGATATACATTGATGGGACTGTTATCCGGACAAGGAATACAGGGCTATATACATCACTACATCAACTTCATATCTAATTTCTCACCAATGTTTATGTTCCCATTTTTTCATCTTTGAGACACGGGCTCTGCTCGGCAATCGTGAAATGCAGCTTAGAAATTTTCGGTTCCGAAGATGAAATGGGAGATGAAGGAGCTTAATCTAGCTGCAATTCTGGATTTTTCTTAATGTTCAATTTGAACATTATGGATATGATTAAGCTAGCTGAAGATGAAATCCACCATTTTGCTTCCCAAGTTGCCCTTCAATTTTTTCAAGAATTTGCATCTTGCGAGCTACATGTTATCGTGTTCTTTCTGGGCAGCATCATTCATTTGATCTAGGTATCGTCTTCTTGTTCCTCGTCTTCTTGTTCTCGTAGTTCTTTGCCTCATGTTTTAGGGGAATAGTTTAGGCCTTTGTAACCTTCATCAGCGTAGGATCAAAACAAAATGAGTTTATACATAGATGAATCACCCTTCACACTTTAATAGGTATTCAAAAACAGGATTTTCTTAATTATCAGCAATCATAATCAGTATACTGTGATTATAATCTGTTGTAACAGAATCGAAACGAGAACAAAGTAAACGCAAGAAAGACACACAGATATACGTGGTTCACCAAAGATTGGCTACGTCCACAGGAGAGGGAGATCAGATTATACGGAGGCGGTATTACAGTTTTCGGTACAATTAGGTTTACACATAAGCCGCTATATATAGCGCTAAATAACCCTAAGCCCAACAACAAAACTGATGGGCCCAAATAAGCCCATACAACAGATATTGTATTCAAGTAACTGTGATACGATATTCTTGACATAAAAGCTATATATCCATAATGGTTTGGGATAATGAATGCAAGTCTCTGTCTAGCTTGCTTTTGATTTGAGCTTGTATGCATATATTCTTTTAATTCTTTTTTGGCCAACTAATCCTTGTCATTGAGCTGAAGAATGGACTCAAGAGTATAAAAAAACATGATAGCAAGAGAGATAAATTGTTCTCTATTTTCCCCAATCTTTTCTTTCTCCCCGTCCCCTCTCTCTATGGCTTCGCCGGCCGGCTCCCTGGATGTGGCGATGCAAGACCTCCCCCCACCTGTTGATCCCAAAAAATCAGCCCAGCCGCCCTCCTCCTTGGTGGCCATGGAACTGACGCCTGAACATCAGGTAACGACCCAGTCTACGAATATTGAAGAAGGGGCTCCCTAGTCTCGGGGCTTGAGCCCTAACCCTAAGGGGGTGGACTCTAAGATGAAGGAGCCCTTGGCAGCCGGTGTTGTAGACCAGGGGATGGCAAAACCGACGTTCCTCCAAAAGCTCTCCAATGGCATCCCCCTTGTTGCGGAACAGAGGCCTACGAAGGATGGTTTCCTAGAGCAACATGTGAAGATTGAAATCCCGCAGGTTCAAAGGGGGATTCCTATAGTTACTATTGGTAAGGAGGTGAGTGAATGTCTGGCACATGTTTGGAAAAATTCGGTCGTCACCAAACTGTTTGGACCTAAAGTTGCTTATCTTACACTTTAAAGGAGCATCCGAGAGATGTGGCAGCCTATTGGGAGGTTTGTCATCGTGGATGTTGCTAATGACCACTCCATCATTAGGTTTGAAGTTGAAGAGGACCACTTCAAGGCTCTCTCAGGGGGCCATGGATTATTTTTTTCCAGTGTTTAATGGTCAAGAACTGGGACTCTTCCTTCAACCCTACTAATGACAAGATCCTTTCGATTTGTGCGTGGGTGAGATTATCAAACCTCTCTGTTATTCTTTTCGATGAGCGCATCATTTGTAAGATTGTCTCGAGCATCGGGATGTCGATCCGGGTCGATAAAAACACTATCCAAGCTACCCGAGAAAAATTTGCGAGATTTTGCGTTGCCTTGCACCTTAGCAAGCCTTTGAAGGGTGCAATCATGGTCAATGGGGAGCCCATCGTTGTCGAATACGAAGGTATTGGGGAAATTTGTTTAGGGTGCGGTAGGCAAGGTCACCGGGAAGAACAATGTCCGACGACTGGTAAGGAGGTTAAGTTACAAGGCCCATAGATTCGGCCGGAAAGCATGTCGGCGTGGTGACCAAGGAAGGAACGCAGGCTACGGATCAACAAGACTCCAACCTTGAGTGTAGGCGGGTTGTGAAGTCCTCGGGCACAAACCGGTGTCATAGCGCAGTCATGAGCTCGTCCCAAGTGTCGATGGGTGGGTAGCCATTATACTCTCTTTCTTCCTTGTCTTCCAACCACCAATGGTAGGCAAAGTCTATAAACTTGATCGTGGCAATGACCACCTTTTGAACATTGGTGTATTGGTAGAAGTCAAAGACTTGCTCGGTCTTATGCTCCCACTCCACGCTTCCAACTTCACATTAGGACCCCTCCTATATAGGGATGCATAAAAATGACCCGGACTGGACCGGACCGGGTCCGGTCCCCGGTCCGTATAATTTAAGAATTTCGGGTTCCGTTCCGGTCCGGGACCGGAAACCCAGATAAATTTTATAAATTAATAAAATAGTATAGAAAATATAAGTTTTTTAATTTTTTATATAAAAAATACCGGTCCGGTACGAACCGACCCAGGATTTTCCGGTCCGGTCCCCGGTCCATAGGTTTGAAAAATTCCGGTCCGACTGACCCGAAAAATTCTGGTCCGGTCCGGTCCCCGGTTCATAAATATCAAAAAATCCGGTCCACCGGTCCGGACCAACTCGGGAAATTCCGATCCGGTTCGGTCTGGATCGGTTGTGCAACCCTACGCCCATAGTCTTGGTTGTGGAACCCCGTTGCGGTTGGAATGGCGTGTTGGGAAAAATACGCTACTTTTCCTATAGATCAGATTTATGTGAATACAAAATAATAGAGAAAATAGTACACAATGTCAATATTCTCTAATACTGCTTTGACTATGAAGATAACTGAAAGATTACAATATTTGAACTCTCAACCCAATATTCCCTTACAACAAAGAACTCTGAAAAGCATTTATGTTTTAATCTAAACTAGATTTTCTCTCGTTCTTGTTTCTTGTTGATTTCAATTGCATTTTACAAATGAAAACTAAAAGATATATATTACACCAAAAACACCTAAAATAACTAATGATATTAGGCAAGTCTTAATATCTATCAGTAATTCATTTTCCTATTTTGAAATCCTCAAAATAAGGTGTTATATGTTCTTCTTTATTTGTAATAACTTGAAATAGATTTTGACTATTTCTAACAATCTCCCACTTGAAGACTGATTTAAATCTGTCTTCACACCTTACTCCATGTACTACAACATTTTGGTCTCAGTTCTCTAGTAGGCCAACTGAAGTTGAGCATAACTTCAATTTAGCCATCGTCACTGTCTTTGTCAACATATCAACAGGATTCTTACTTCCTTGGATCTTCTCTAACTGCAAAACATCATCTTCTAACAAAGATCTGATGAAATGATATTGAAGTCCAATATGCTTAGTTTTAGAATGAAATGCTGAATTCTTTGCCAAGTGTATTGCACTCTTACTATCACTATACAACACATTATTCTCCTGCTTGAATCCGAGCTCAACTAACAAACCTTGGAGCCATATCATCTCTTAACTAGCTTCAGTCACTGCTACATACTCAGCCTCTGTAGTCGATAGAGCAACAATCTTTTGTAATTGCGACATCCAACTAACAACTATATTTCCAATAGTGAATACATATCCAGTTGTACTTTTCCGGTGATCAACTTCAGCTCTGAAGTCTGCATCTACATAGCCTTGCACTTTTACCTCTCCCTTACCAAAGTGCAAACACTTCTCTGTCGTGCCTTGTAGATACCTCAAAAATCCACTTCACTGCTTCCCAGTGACCTTTCCCTGGATTTGACATGAACCTGCTGACAACTCCCACTGCATGTCCAATATCTGGCCTTGTACAAACCATTGCATACATCAAACTCCCGATGGCCGAGGAATAAGGAACCTTGGCCATGAATTCTCTGTCTTAGGGGACTGATCCTTCGATAGGCGAAAATGGTTTGCCAAAGGTGTGCCAACGGGTTTGGCATTACCCATTTTGAACCTTTGCAAAACACGTTTGATGTACTCTGACTAAGATAACTGCAATGTCCTCCTCTTCTTATCTCTTGTGATTTGCATTCCAAGAATCTTCTTTGCTGGACCCAAGTCCTTCATGTCAAACTCTTTTGACAATTGATGCTTCAATCTTTTGATGTCATCCATATCTGAACCTGCTACTAACATATCATCAACATATAGTAGCAGAATGATATAACTGGACTCGTATCTTTTGAAGTAACAACAGTGGTCAGCATTACACTTTTGAAAACCTTCCTTGTGCATGAAGCCATCAAACTTCTTGTACCACTGTCTTGGAGCTTGCTTTAGGCCATACAAACTCTTCTTAAGTTTGCACACCATCTCCTCTTTTCCATGTTCTAAGAAATCTTCTGGCTGGTGCATGTATATCTCTTCATCCAAGTCTCCATGAAGAAATGCGGTCTTCACATCTAACTGTTCGAGATGAAGATCTTCATTGGAAACAATACTCAATACCGGTCTGATAGTATTGGGCTTCACAACAAGAGAAAAAATCTATGTGTAGTCAACACCTTCCTTTTGCTGAAATCCTTTGACAACTAGTCGATCTTTGTACCTCTTAGAGCCATCATACTCATCTTTCACCCAGTACAACCATTTGTTGTGAAGTGTCTTCTTCTCTATGGGCAACTCAGTAAGTTCCCATGTCTAGTTTGAAATTAAAGACTTCATCTCATCTTTCATTGCATGCTCCCACTTGCTTGCACCACTAGTTTGGAAAGCTTCATCATAGCATTCAGGCTCTCCTCCATTTGTCAACAACATATAATTCATGTATCTCCTATTAGGAACATGAGGACGAGAGGATCTTCTCAATATAGGAGCTGGAGGATGAGGTTCCATTGTGTCAGATTGATGCACACTTTGTTGTTCAACAAGCTCTTTTGATTGAGGACTTGTTACAACCGATTCCGTCATAAAACTATCTGGAATATAATCCACATCTGCGAATATTGGCCCACTCTGATCTGAGTCGCTGGCGTTAGTTTTATGCATGTCCTTGTACATGACTCTTTCGTTGAAAATTACATCTCTGCTACGAATCACCAACTTGTTTTGGTCATCCCAAATGCGATAACCAAACTCATCCTCGCCATAGCCAATGAAAGTGCATTTCTTAGATTTCGAATCAAGCTTATTTCTGCCATGATCACCAATATGCACATATGCTACGCAACCGAAAACTTTCAAATGCGAAAGTTTTATCTCTTTTCCGCTCCATCTCTCTTCTGATATTTGGTAATCTAATGGAACCGATGGACCTCGATTGATCAAATAAGTTGTTGTATTGACTGCTTCTGCCCAAAACTGCTTTGGTAGACCTGACTGAATACGAATACTTCTGGCTCTTTCTATTAATGTTCGGTTCATACGCTCACCTACACCATTCTGTTGAGGTGTACCCGGAACCGTTCTCTCCATTCGGATCCCATGATCATAGAAAAAACTTTTAAACATGGTGTCTACATATTCACCACCATTGTCAGTTCTAAGCCTTTTGACTTTCACACCCGTCTCATTTTCGACCATGGCTTTCCATTTCTTAAAAGCCTCAAAAACTTCAGACTTGTATTTTAGAAAGTATACCCATACCTTTCGAGAGTGACCATCGATGAAAGTCATAAAGTAGTGTTTCCCGCCAATGGATGAAGTAGTCGTAGGTCCCCAAACATCAGAGTGAACAAGCTCTAATTTTTCCTTCTTTGGGGTTCTACCATTTGATTGAAAGCTCACCCCCTTTTGCTTTCCAAGTATGCATCCTTCACACATGCCTACCTCTACTGACTGTAGACCCGACAGTTTTCCTTTCGAATGCATATGTTTCATCCATTTTTCACTCATGTGGCCAAGTCTCTGGTGCCACATACTAGGATCTCCATTTCCTACTGCAACTGCAATTGAACAACGCGCTCCTGCAGTCATGTAAAGAGTACCACTCTTCTTTCCATGAGCAATTGTCATTGCACCCCTTGAGATCTTCCAACTGTCACCGTGGAAGCTTGTGCTATATCCTTCGCTGGCCAATTGCCCAACTAAAATCAAGTTCTTTCTTAGGTCTGGAATGTGTCGAATGTCTTTTAGCTCCCATACAAACCCATTCAACTTGATCTTCACAACACCTTTACCAATGATTGAACATGGTTGATCATCACCAAGGTACACATTTCCAAGGTTTCCGGACACATATTTCTCGAAGAACTCTTTCTTTGAAGTGGGATGAAATGATGCTCCAGAATCTAACACCCAAGACTCTTCTTTACTCTCCAAAGAGCATATCAACGCATCATCTCCTTCTAAGGTTGAGGTGACATTTGCCTCTGCCTTCGTCGCCTCTTGGTTCTTCGATGCATTCTTTCACTGGTTTTTGTAATGCCCGATCTTCCCACAATTCCAACACTCGATAATCTTCGAACTAGAGGAATTATTCGGGTTCCTCGATTTTGACCTCTTATCTCTTGATCTACCATGATAGCTTGATCTTCCCTGTCCATTCCCTCTGGTTGAATGTCTTCCTCTTGACTCTGTATGTAAAACTGAAGAGGTTGATGATTCACCCGACTCTCTCCGTCGAATCTCTTCACTGAGAACCATATCACGAACATCATCAAATTTCAACTTATTACTTCCCGAAGAGCTACTCACAGCTGTGATTGTAGGATTCCAACTGTCTGGAAGAGATGACAATAGTATCAATGCTCGTACTTCTTTGTCAAATTCAATTCTAACGGAACTCAATTGGTTTGTGACGGTATTGAGTGCATTCAGATGTTGAGCTACCGATGCGCCTTCTGTCATCCGCAAATTGAATAATTGCCTCATCAAATGAACTTTGTTTGAGGCCGATTGGAGAGAGTTGCCATAAGACCTGCCGTGGTCTTTTCCTTTGCTATGTTAAAAGCAACATTGCGAGATAACGTTAATCGAATAACTCCAAGGGCTTGTCTTTCAAGAAGATTCCATTCATCATCTTTCATAGCCTCTGGCTTCTTTCCTAAGAGAGGTTTGTAAAGATTTTTCTGGTATAGGTAATCTTCTATTGGCATCTTCCAAAATCCAAAATCTGCACCATCAAACTTTTCGAGTTTCACCTTTCCTTCATCTGCAACCATGACTCCCACTCAAATCTGACTTTCTTTGGATCGTTTAGAACCAAATGCTCTGATACCAATTGTTGGGAAAAATACGCAACTTTTCCTATAGATCAAATTTATGTGAATACAAAATAATAGAGAAAATAGCACACAATGTCAATATTCTCTAATACTGCTTTGACTATTGACTATGAAGATAACTGAAAGATTACAATGTTTGAACTCTCAACCTTATATTCCCTTACAACAAAGAACTCTGAAAAGCATTCCTATTTTAATCTAAACTAGCTTTTCTCTCGTTCTTGTTCCTTGTTGATTTCAATTGCATTTTACAAATGAAAACTCAAAGATATATATAACATCAAAAACACCTAAAATAACTAGTGATATTAAGAAGCTCTTAATATCTATCAGTAATTCTGATGCGGGAGCATCTAAGCTATCATCAAGGACGCCCCGTCCTAAATCTAAAGATGTGCTAACCACTGGAGCTAGGGCTAAAGATCGCTATGAGCCATCATTCAAGTCATTGATAGTAGCCCGAGCTCGTATTGTAGCCATTCAAGCTCGTAGAGATCCGGTTCGAGTCAAGATGAGAAGTCAAGTACTGAATATGAAACAAACTAGACTTCAAGACGAAACTCTAGGCTTTGGAATCGCACAATTCCGATCTCAGACGAGAGAGAACGAGCCGTTTCAAAAAGAGCTGTCGGCGACATGTCTACAACCGCGCCCGCGGCTCCATAACCGCGCCCGCGGCCGGGAAACTCGGCCAATTCCTCAACTTCGCCGAGGCTTCCTTTTGAAACATTATTTTCGGATATTTAATTGTTTTTCGGATTATTATTTTAGGATATACTTTTTATTGTTTATTTCTTTAGTTGACACCCTTATGAACCCTATATAAGGCTGTCTTAGTTGTTGTTTTACCCCCCCCCCCCCCAGACTTTGATATTGAATACAACGTTTATCGTTTTTCCTCCCAAAAGAGAGCTTTTGTGAGAAGAGTGCCGCGTGTGCATTGTCGTTGAGCCGGCCCTAGTTGTGCTTGTGTGTGTCAATCTCTTCCATAAGGTTGGTGCTATCGAGGCTTCATAGAGCAACCTCCAGGTGCCTTGACCCACCAAAGTCATTGTGTTTGGTTGTAATCATCCGTTGGGGTTTCTTCATCATTCGGTAAGGTTCTTGTTCTTAAGTTCAAGGGTTTTATCGTTGTTTGATTTGGTTCCAATTGACCTATCATTCGACTTATCCTTCTTTCATCTCATTCTAATTCCGCCTTTCTTCTCTGTTCGAGTTCCTATTCGAGTTTGGTGTCTAGGTCGGCAACTGCGGCTTATCCCTGCATCAAATTGGTATCAGAGCTGTGTTGACACCATTCGTCTTCACAAGAACATCAAGAGACCCCCTATCCAGAAAATCACAAAAAGAGTCAGCTTTTATTTTCTTGTTTGTTAGTTTCTTTCAGAAATTGATTTTGAGTCTTCCATTGCTTTGATATTTCTTGTTGAGTCATTACAGGTTGTGTGCAAGAAGCTTGGATCGATTAGTGTTGGTGGAGATCGAAAGATTGGAGTTGGAACATCCTTGTCCCAAAATCCATTCATCCCATCACCCCATCACAAATTCATTCATCCCTACCAAAACGCAGCCATCAGAAACCCTAAAGAATTGCTGGAATTTCTTTCCTTGAAGCCCAAACAAGATCTTCAAAAAAGGAAATTTTATCTTTCTACAAGGGAATCTTATCTTTCTACAAGGGAAATCAAGTTAGTTGTTATTTTTATTTATTTTCAATTTTGTTGAGATTAATATCTCGTATCGAGTCTGTAATTCCTTTTGGTGACAAAAAAAAAAAAATATTCAAAAAAAAAAGAAATCGAAAAGTCTCAAAGTCAGTAGTTTATTTTACGTTTTGTTGAGTCAAAGTCTAGTTTGATATTGTTTAAATCGGATCTCAAGAACTCAAAGGAAATCGGGTTGAACGAGCTCGAACGGAAGCGAGAAACCACCAGGCCACAACAGAAACCGCGCCCGCGGCCCAGTAGCCGCACCCGCGGTTCAAGCCGCGCCCGCGGAATTCAGGCCGCGCCCGCGGCTCCGCCTGAGAAGCCATTGTTCGAAATCCGCGCCCGCGGACTTCAGACCGCGCCCGCGGAACCATCACTGTTTGACTTTCCATTCCTTTCAGCTACGAGCCTCAATTATTGCCTAACCTTCCCGACTCTGTCTTCGATCCTTCATTAACACTAGTCGGGACAAGTTAAGGTACGCTTCCCTTTTTGCCCTCTTGAGTTCATACTTGAGTCGTATTAGTTGTTTGCATTTACATTCTTGCAAACGTCTTTTGAGTCTTTGTTTCTTTCTTTCGTTGAGTCATTTTGCTTTGAGTCAGAACCTTGAAGTTGAAACCCCGTCCCTACACTAGCCATCTCCATCTCTACCATCATTCATATATATTGCTAGGAGTTAGGTAGTTTCAACTTAGTGGGTTATTGATCCATACAAGTCAATTCATCAAAGAAAAGTTGGTTGCAACGACAATTGAGAGAGAGTGCAGAGGAAAACATACGAGAGTAAACACTTGCGAGTTGTTTTCATTTACACTCACTTAACATTGTTCTGTGTTAGTCTTTTCTTTGATAATGGACAGGTTCGTTTCTCCCAGAAGGAGACCTGCAAGGGGATATCAGCAGGAGTACATGGAGAGTGAAGATTGGCAACCATACAAAGATGTCCAAAGAAGAAGAGGACGTGAGCTAGAGCAAATTGGTCTTGCCAAGATCAAGCTGAACATTCCAAGATTTGAAGGTTGGGACGTGGATGAGTATATGGAATGGGAAGCCAAGGTTGAGCAGATTTGGAGTTGTCATAACTTCATGGAATTCCAAAAGGTAAGATTTGTTGTTCGTGAATTTACCGGCAATGCACTGAAATGGTGGAATAATCTTGAGGAAGAAAGGAGAAGAGCACTTGATCCATTTGTGAACACTTGGAGGCAAATGAAGACCTTAATGAGAGCTCGCTTTGTGCCTCCATATTTCGCGCGTAAGCTCAGGCAAAGGTTGGATAATTTGAGGCAAGGAACCATGTCAGCAGAGGAGACATACAATGCAATGAAGGCTGCTATGGTTCGAGCTAATGTGCATGAAAATGAGGAGACTACTATGAATAGGTATCTTCATATACTAAACTCTTATTTAGCTAACAAAGTATATTTGTATAGCTACTCCTCCATGGAAGAATTGTTGCACTTGGCCATCAAGATTGAGAGGAGAACAAAGGCCAAGAAGCAAAAAGAAATAGAGAAGGCTACAGAAGACTGGCAAGCGCGAGTGGAAGCGCGAGTGCAAGCGGTAGTGAAAAACAGCTTTGCTAACTTAGAAGCCGAGCTTGAGCGTTGGAGTTGTCAAGTCAAAGAGGCTGCCAAGAAGAAGGAAAAGGATAAGAAGCCAGAAAGGAATCTAAGGCTTGCCTCTCCATCACAAGAAGTTATCCCAGGGAGCACTTCTAATCTTTCTACTAAAATTGAAGATGTTTTGTTCTTAAACTGTCAAAGTAGAAATCATATGATTAATGATTGCCTTGATATACTTAAACACCTAGAACAAATTGAGATTGAATATGAAAAAGGTGATAGTATTGATGATGTTGTTTGTGTTGATGATCTTAAAACTGATTTAAATAATGACGTCGAAATTGATTATGAGCATGTTGATTCATTGGTTGATAGGAAGGATTTGCATGTACAAACTGCTCATTGTGTTGAAATTCTAGGAGAAATTCATTGTCTAGATAAAGTTGAGGATTGCAACATGATTATTGATGAAGGTAGTTGTGGTGATATTGCTAGCATGGAATTGACTACTAAATTGCAAATTGTTTCATTATGCTACCCTAGTCCTTTAAAACTGCATTGGATTAATGATTGTGTTGATTGGAATTTGAACAAGCATGCTAAGGAAGCCATGACATTAGAACATTATGATGATCATATTTCATGTGATTTTGTGCCTATGCAAGTTTGTCAAGTTTTATTAGATTATCAATGGCAGTATGATAAGAGAGTCGCCCATGATGGTTTTGTTAATCGTCATTCCTTACCCTTCTATGCTAGAATTGTTGCTCTTCCACCTATTATTCCTTCACAGGTCGCTGATGAGTATGACAAGAGGAAGGACAAAGATAAAAGAGCTAAAAGAATGAAGGAAGGCAAGGATTCCCCACAGCATCGAATTTGTTCCTCAAGGTGGAGCTATGCACTCAAGACATTCAAGAGGAAGTTGTGCATCAAAGAGGATGACGCCTATGAAGATCGTTCAATCATTCATGTCAAATATGATTCGAGGTTGAATCCTTTTCAAGAAGAGGAGAATGATGCGGGAGCATCTAAGCTATCATCAAGGACGCCCCGTCCTAAATCTAAAGATGTGCTAACCACTGGAGCTAGGGCTAAAGATCGCTATGAGCCATCATTCAAGTCATTGATAGTAGTCCGAGCTCGTATTATAGCCATTCAAGCTCGTAGAGATCCGGTTCGAGTCAAGATGAGAAGTCAAGTACTGAAGATGAAACAAACTAGACTTCAAGACGAAACTCTAGGCTTTGGAATCGCTCAATTGCGATCTCAGACGAGAGAGAACGAGCCGTTTCAAACAGAGTTGTCGGCGACATGTCTACAACCGCGCCCGCGGCTCCATAACCGCGCCCGCGGCCGGGAAACTCGGCCAATTACTCAACTTCGCCGAGGCTTCCTTTTGAAACATTATTTTCGGATATTTAATTGTTTTTCGGATTATTATTTTAGGATATACTTTTTATTGTTTATTTCTTTAGTTGGCACCCTTATGAACCCTATATAAGGCTGCCTTAGTTGTTGTTTTACCCCCCCCCCAGACTTTGATGTTGAATACAGCGTTTATCGTTTTTCCTCCTAAAAGAGAGCTTTTGTGAGAAGAGTGTCCCGTGTGCATTGTCGTTGAGCCGGCCCTAGTTGTGCTTGTGTGTGTCAATCTCTTCCATAAGGTTGGTGCTATCGAGGCTTCATAGAGCAACCTCCAGGTGCCTTGACCCACCAAAGTCATTATGTTTGGTTGTAATCATCCGTTGGGGATTCTTCATCATTCGGTAAGGTTCTTGTTCTTAAGTTCAAGGGTTTTATCGTTGTTTGATTTGGTTCCAATTAGCCTATCATTCGACTTATCCTTCTTTCATCTCATTCTAATTCCGCCTTTCTTCTCTGTTCGAGTTCCTATTCGAGTTTGGTGTCTAGGTCGGCAACTGCGGCTTATCCCCGCATCAAATTCATTTTCCTATTTTGAAATCCTTAAAATAAGGTGTTATATGTTCTTCTTTATTTGTAATTACTTGAAATAGATTTTGACTATTTCTACCAATTGTTGGGAAAAATACGCAACGTTTCCTATAGATAAGTTATGTCAATGCAAAATATTAGAGAAAATAGCACACAATGTCAATATTCTGTAATACTGCTTTGACTATGAAGATAACTGAAAGATTACAATGTTTGAACTCTCAACCCAATATTCCCTTACAACAAAGAACTTTGTAAAGCATTCATGTTTTAATCTAAACTAGCTTTTCTCTCGTTCTTGTTTCTTGTTGATTTCAATTGCATTTTACAAATGAAAACTCAAAGATATATATTACACCAAAAACAACTGAAATAACTAATGATATTAAGCAACTCTTAATATCTATCACTAATTCATTTTCCTATTTTGAAATCCTCAAAATAAGGTGTTATATGTTCTTCTTTATTTGTAATAACTTGAAATAGATTTTGACTATTTCTAACATGTTAGATTTTGACTATTTCTAACATGGTGCCCTTCCCATCTGGTATGGCCACACCCAAAACCGCGGCCCGAGGTGGGGTGTCGTGGTTGCAAGAGGGGTGGAGAGCGCCTTGGTTGGAGGCCACCATCTTGGAGCTCGCCCAAAGTCTCTCGGCCTAGCGAGTTAGTTTGGCCCGAAGGCATAAGCATAGTAGGATAATTTGAAAAAGGAAGAGGGTTGGCCGAGTTCATACCTGAGTCTTCTCGGAGTGTGGCCATGAGTGGATGGTGAGAGGAGGAAGGTGCTATGGAGAGGGAAGGCAAAGTGGTGGTTTGTGTCACGTGGCCTGAATACTCGCCCTCCATATAGGATGATTGACCTCCTCCATTTACTTGAGAGTCCCACTTCCTTGGCCATCAAGTTGGGAAGCTCCCAACTTAGCATCTACGACCCTCATGAAGGCAGTCATCTCCTCTTGATGCGCACACATCCTTTCTTCGCTTTCTACCTTAAGCCCTTGGATGACTTGAAGGAAATCCGCCATGGTGACTGACGTAGGAGACACATCTCCATCAAGGGCAACCTTGTCCTTTTTGTTGACGGAGTCCTCTATGAGATTGCCTAGAACACAAGCTTAACACAACACAACTAGGACAAACTTGTCAATGGATCTCACACACGTCAAGGGTCCTTAAAACTGATCCTTAAGTAGCAAAAATTGGTTACTAAAAGTTCAAGTTTAAAGACACAAGATAATGGTAGGTTATAAGTGGGAAAAAAATATCCAAGCAAGTTTAACAAGTTCACGTTGTGCTACAAATGAAGTATAAGGAAAGGGACTTGATACCCTTAGAATATAACGTCCCTTCTTCTTCTTCTTTTTTTAGTAAAACAGAATTGATATATGTATTTTACTCTTGTGTTGCCTTACTTTTTCTTAGTCACTCCTCCTTTTTCAATGGTGACCGGATTTTTCTAAGAACAACCACTTTTTTCTCAAGAGTTTTAGGGGCCAAAAGAGGTTGGATTCAAACCAAGATCTCTCTCATTTTAATTTTTAGGAGGCTGGTCACTAACCAAAACTTCTCCCAATTACACACTTCAAAGTCACTAGGTACTTCTCCAAAAATTGGTACTAATCTGGCGTCTTTTTTTTTTCTTTTCTCTTTCCCTTAATCCTTAATATCAACACGTGAATTATGCACAACTTATAACAAGTTAAACTAACTCAAATATTAAAAAAAAGACTGGGATTAAAGGTGATTAACTCAGCTATTAAACATGTGAAGCAAATAAGGAAACAAAGTTAATGACAAGATATTCTAGTTGTTGGCTTTCAACACAATTTATGGCAGGTTGGACCGAATTTTGTAATTGGTTTTGATAGTAATTGGGTCGTCTTCAACCTATGGAATGCAGTTATGGACGTGGACAACTCAAACACCAAGAAAAAAATTCAGTTTATGGCCAATTTTACGTCAATACTGTCAAGGCAAATTTGTTTCCTAGCCAATTTTCTTGCACTAAATAGCTGTTTTAGGAGACAAACCTCGCGTGGCTCTGATACCACTTGATAGGATCGTCCTAGGCTGCGTCACGGTGCGAGGAATGGCTCTAACTTTCAGTCCGGCGACAACCGGGTGACTTGCGGCAGATCTAAAAAGATGGCGATGGATTGAGCGGCACAAGAAACCTTTTGTGGGCGTTCTTGTGATGAAAATGAAGAGGATGAAGTGTAGTTTTTGAAGTTTAGTTTATGATGTGTTCTTGATGAGAAGAATTCACATCAACGAATTTATAATGGCACTGGCTAAGAGCACCTCCGCTTATATCCGAATAAGCGAAACGGTCATGACCCAATCGAAGGACAATAGGACATTTCTCATCCTATCCCTTATATTATCAAGAAGCAACTACCGTCTGGCAGGGAATGTAGCGCTCCTAAACTACTTATACAAGTCATTCACAACAACACACAAAGTCCATCTATCACCCTACGGTAATAATAAAACATAGGTCGTTCTAGCAGAATATACAACCTAATAGTAATGATTAATTTTATTCACATCATTAACATATAAGTTCTCATGCAAACAAAAGATTATATTTATCCCAACTTACTAACAATTCAAATTAATTGTTTAATAAGAAGACTATAGAATAAATGAGCAAGAGAGAACCGCCACTTGCCTTTTTGACGAACGATGACTTGAGATTCACGGAGCGTAAGGACCTCGTCTACTCAGCTCGATCTTCTAGAATCCCGATTTCGTATGCGTTAATCCATACACATAAACAAGATAAAGTCAATTTTTAATCAAATAATCCAATTAAATAAATTAATTATTTTTTCGGAAAAGACAAATATATATGTTTTATAAAATATTACATTTTATAGCATATGCATTTTCTTGGATTTATAAGGCATTAGTTCCTATAATACATTGTAACTCGAATTGGCTGAAATACCCAAAAAGAATTAAAATTTGGGCCTAGACCAATTATGGTAAATTGAATTGGACAACCCAATCCAATTTACCAGATTGGGCCAAAAAGCCCAAATCGAGAGCCAAACCCAACCCAGCACAAATGTGCTCTTCACCCTCAACCTCTATCTTCGACAAAGAGGTGAAGCAGAGCAACAACCAACAATGGTGAGAAGACGAAGACGCCGACAATGGCTCGCCTCGACACACCACTCCGGCGATTGATTTTGGAGACTCGGTGGTGGCTCAGCAATCGACGACGACTGGAACGAAGGAAAAGAAAGATGAGTTAGGGTATAACCCAAAAGCTCGAACTCGGCTTTAATGGAGAAATCACAAACTCTTACCAAAATCGAAGGATACAAAAGGGAATGGAAACAAAACTCTCTGGCGACTTCAATGAAAACAAAATGGAATGATTTTGGTGAGGAATGAGAGAGATCGAGAGGAATTTGGTGGAAGGCAAAATATCCGATCGAGGGATTTTATAGGCAAGGCATCGGATTCCTTTCCAAACGATCAACGCGGCAACGCGCAATCAATCTATCTTAATATCTTAATCTTAATATATATATATACTATAAAATTAGGGGTTCCTCAAATTAAACACACTATATTTAATGGGAAAAAGATCCGGTGATGATGCATTTACAAAGAAGGAGTGAGGATCAATCTCCACTGTCTGTCACGTTTTAATCTCGTCCGTCACGTTTTAATCTCGTCCGTCCGTTTTTCCCTTTCTCTTTCCCTTTCCTTTCTCTTTGAACGATAAAATTCAGCCGCTCTCTCCCGACCTCTTCTCGTCGCCGACTTGCTCCTCCGTAGATCTCTCTATCACATCGCTCGAATTTAACGAATTCATTCTCTGTAGAAGAAGGAAAGCGGCGCAAATTCGGTAGAGGAGAGAATCATCCTCCATCGTATTCTTCTCATCGAATCCTTCTTCTGCTCGTTTACTCGCCGCCATTGTTCTTCTTCGGCTGTTCCTGGTGTTCCTTAGGCGAGAGTGTGTTCGACAGTGCTCGCGCCACTGTGTTTTCTCTTTTTGCGTTTTTCGCCGACCAAATCTAGTGTCCTTCGTGATATGGATAATGTTTCTCCTAATCTAGGTTTAGATCTGTACCGTGTGTTTGATTTGATTGTTGTTTCTGCATATACATTGCATTTCATTACAGTATCAATATAATGTCTCAGATTTCTGAATTTTTGTACGTGATTTGGTTGAGTGATGCACCTTTTACCATTGAGTGATGCACCTTTTACCATTGAGTGATGCACCTTTTAATAGACTACGATGCACCAGTTGAGAATTTTAATGATTCGTGTGCATAATGCATTAATGTTCATTGGTTGATGCACCTTTTACCTTTGACTGATGCACCTTATAATATGTTATGATACACCAATTGAAAACAATGATGATTTATGTGCATAGTGCATTAATGTTCATTAGTTGATGCACCTTTTAGCTTTGACTGATGCACCTTATTTCAGGATGTGATGCACCTAATTATAAGATTGACCAAGCAAGCTATTCTACAACCAATTTTTGAAGTAGACGGTACACTATATGATATATTCTAGTGTTGAGATTGATGAAAGAAAGCGTTTGTTGGCCGAAGTGATGACAAAAATGTATTCTTTGTTAACATTGTTGGTGATGACATGGATAGATTGAAAGAGTTTTTAGCTATTTTAAAGGATCAAAAGGCTGCATTCACAAGATTTGAAGTAGTTGATCATTCTTTCTTAACACCAGCTAGAAACTAAAAGTTTGAGAAATTTGTTGGCCCGTTACCTGATCAAGTAAATATTCATCCTACTGAAATGGCAAAGAACAAGTTCAAGAAGAGGTGTATTAAAGGTGGCCAAGAAGTTGGAATTGAAAATTCCAAGAAGAAGAAAATGGTTTGTAAAATTTGTAAGAGGTCGGGACACAACATCACTACTTGTCATCAATATGTCCATTAGTTTCTCTGAGCTTTCATTGTAATTAGTTATTAACCAGATATTTTTATAATGCACCTATTAGTTATGACTAATGAACCAATTGTATCTTGGTGATGCACCATTTGCATCTCAGTGATGCACCAATTGCATCTAAGTGATGCACCAACTTTTATTAACAATGCATAGCACCTTGTTTACTTGACTGAATTAGTCTTGATTTTATTTTTCAATTTTTTATCCATTCATTTTCTATACCTTATTTATCCATCGATTATCATTGAGTGATGCACCAAATATCACTAAGTGATGCACCATTTTCAATTAAGTGATGCACCACATTTCAATAAGTGATGCACAAACTATATATCTGGTGATGAATCAATTTCGATTCTGTGATGCACCATTTTCAACGTGTGATGCACCAACAAACAACTACTCATACATTTTCTGTCATTGTGAGTCATCAGCAACCACAAGCCATTTTCATGTGCAAACCACAAATACCTAATTAAAAACCAAACTTGTCTTACAACATAAAAACCAAACTTGTTTTCTAAAACCAAATATGTCTTATTACAAACCAATCTTTTTACAAACATCCAAATTGTTCACATCTTCCTATTTCATTCATACATCTTTCTACTCTTTACTTTGCACGTCCACTTCCCCATCTACGTCCTTGTTGGGATGTGTCAACTTCTTCTCCACTTTCTGTTATCATTAAAAAGAACACATAGATAATTAATAAAATGACAGACAATAAATATATCATTGATGCACCAACTCTTACTAGGTGATGCACCAAAAAACACTGGGTGATGCACCAAAATCAAATGGGTGATGCACCAACACCCAATGGGTGCTGCACCAAAAGCAAAAGGGTGATGCACCAAAACCAAATGGGTGATGCACCATGATATTCTGATGAAGTTGATGGTATTTTTTCTTCTTCTGTCACTGTTTACCATCAAGTGGAATTGTTTCTCCATGATATTCTGATGAAGTTGATGGTATTTTTTCTTCTTCTGTCACTGTTAAACCATAGACATAAATCATTAATAAATAGCCGCCAATACATATGCATCAATGTACCAATAGACATCATCCCATGCACCAATAAACAACCACTCATGCATTTTACAATAATTATACATGCGTTTATACAAACGTACCAGTGTTTATATGTGGTGGATAACTAATGATTAGTGTTCCATTCTTAGCTCCTGTTTCTTTCCTACATTTTATACATAAAAAACATTTTCGTGTGATGCTCGAACACACACTAAATAATGCACCAGCACAACTATTTGATTCAGTACATCACATACCATGCACAAAATACATTCGATGCACCAAAACACAATGGATGATGCACCAAAAGAAAGTGGATGATGCACCAAAACAATGTGGATGATGCACCAAAACACAGTCGATGATGCACCAAAACACAGTGGATGATGCACCAAAACCAGTTATATGTTTCAACTACACATTCGATGCACCAACACCTCATATCTGTTAAAGAAAATGCATAAACATTATATTAAGTGACAATACATGGAATTTCAAGGATCTATACACAGTTATTCTAGATCTATTCATGCATACTGTATAAAATCCATAAACATAGGATGAAGTGATTAACAATGGAGTTTACAACCAAAATTCTTAAGTCGAGTTTATACCTGGGGTTCCAGATGCTATTTTTGACCTCATTGTTGTTGTTGTTGTTGTTGTTGTTGATTTGTGTTGTCGTCGCTGAAATCTCCGTCAAATTGCTTGGAATCGCGTTGAAATGACTTCTTCTTCCTTCTAGGGTTTGTGAGCGAAATCGGCTCGAGAACTCGAAAGAGGAAGCAAAATTGTAGTGGAGGTGATCGAGCGAGAGTGAAAGAACAAGAGATCGTTGTCGATCGAGGGAGAAATTGAGTGCGAGATTTGCGAGCGAGAAAGAAAATTGGGGAGGCTCTTGGAGAAGACGAACATTTTTTTTGAGCAAGAAAGAGAGAATGACACCTGTTTCAAGCTTTATATAGTGGGTGTATCAATGGGCCCCACCACAAACCTCCTTTAGTTGTTGGCCCTTGGATCTTACTCCATCCGAAGGATGTAGTATATCCTTATTCCTTCTCTAAGAGGGCGTCCTCACCGGAATTGCGTCCCGCTTTGTTTTTAATTTATCATTTTTTTTTATTTTTCCATTTCTTTCCTACGTTTACGAATATATCGCCCAAATGCAGATTTTGACCCATCTTCTACCCTTCGATTCCACAACGATTTATTATGAAGTTTTATTGGCCGTAAAACCCGCGCGTAGCACGGGCCCAAAAAGTCTAGTATTTATATAAAAAGTGTTGGGTTTGATGAAGTAATGACAATTGGTACCTACCTAATGCATTTAATTCTTTTAAAAAAGGTAAATGTATTGAGTTAACACATTAAAAAAGTATATCACATATAATTAGACTCCTATAATAGTCGTCTCACGTCTGTTCGTTTCTGTCAGTTGCTCTTCCTTTCATTTAATCTCCTAATTTGGGTCGTTTAGTTATGTTTTGAGTGTATGTTCGTATGTTCGTTTCTGTATCATATTCCCCTCATCCATTTTTATATGTTCCATGCGTATGTCTTATGAGATTCTTTTTGAACATGTTGGTTGTCTTTTTTAGATTCTCTTTCAGCAAGTTGTTATTATGTAGATAATGATTTTAAAATATCACTAATTAATAATTATACCTTTCAGATTTCCGTTACTAATCAATATGTTAAAATTTATATATTTAATTAATTAAAAACATTTATTTTCTATTGAAAGTTATAACATAAATACATATGTGAAAATAATACGAAATATATAAATATGATAAAAGTAAACGTGTTAGGTCCGCGCGAAGCGCGAAGAATGAACTAGTGGGAGTAAATGGGTAAACGGAAATGCCATTTAAGGCATCATTGAAGGAAGAAATCAAGACGAGAATTGATTCGGGTTGACAAAAAAATGGTGTTAGGATTCTGCAGAACTCAATTGGAGAAGACGACGACGTCACGATGATGTCACGACGGTCACGCTGACGTCATCAATTTCAGAAATTGCATTTTGGCCCTCAATTCTTTGTAAAGTACAGAATTGGCCATTGACCCAAAATAATTTGGTCAAACAACTCTAAATTTATAAAGTTGTAAAAAATGCCCTCAGAAATTACATACTGTGTCCAAATAAATTATTATAATTTATTTAATACACATTCATCAAATAAATAACATTGCCTTTATTATTATTGGAAATAAAAATTACAATAAAAAGAGGGTTATTACATTATGAGCCTTTTGGTCGGCCACACTCAAAATAGTTTTATGCCGGGGAGATCGATTACTGAGAATTTGGTCCTTATGCAAGAAGTGGTCCATTCGATGAAGGCGAAACGGAGTGGTAGGAAATGAATGCTCCTCAAGTTGGATCTTGAGAAGGCCTATGATCGAATTCGTTGGGATTTCTTTATCGATACCCTCCAAGACGTCGGGATCCCTCAAGCTTGGATAGGGTGGCTTAAGGAGTGTGTCTCTTCGTCCTCCATGAAGGTTTTGTGGAATGCGGAGTTGACCCAAAGCTTCATATCGTCTACAGCTATTAGGCAAGGAGGCCCGATGTCACCCTATCTCTTTGTGTTGGGTATGGAACGTCTCAGTCATGTAATCCAAAAGGTTATCTCGGACCGCAAATGGAAGCCAATTCAATTATGTCGTAACTCCCCCTTTCTCTCTCATCTATTCTTTACGGACGACATTATTCTCATGGCGGAGGCTAGCGCTTCTCAAATGCGGGTGGTTATGGACTGGCTTAACAGGTTCTGTAAGGACTCGGGCCAGAAAATAGGCACTGCTAAATCTAAGTTATTCATCTGTTCGAATGTTTCCAGAGACTTGGCAAATGAGCTTGACATTATCTCGCGCATTGATATTTCTAGAGACCTTGGTAATTACCTTACAAGAAAGTTACTAATGAGGATTTCATTTCGCTTCTTAATCAAGTTAATAACCGACTTGTGGGATGGAAAAGTCGGATGTTGAGCATGGTAGGGCGTATTACTTTGGCGAAAACTGTGCTCACCTCTCGACCAGTTTACGCCATGTGATCTTTGAGGATTTCGAACTCTGTTTGCAAGAAGCTTGATCTTGTTGCGAGGGGATTCATATAAGGCGATAAAGATGGGAAAAGAAAAATCAGACTTGTTCCCTGGAATGATTTGAATTAGCCTAGAAACCATGGTGACATTGGTATCCGCAGCTCCAGGGGAGTGAACCTGTATTGATTAGGCAAGCTTGGTTGGAAACTAAGGTCTAGTTCAGGTGGGATCTGTGGTGACCTGCTCTCGACCAAGTATTGTCTAAGAAGCAGTGGTTGTTCTATTGTTATGACCAAGTTGCTGCATGGTTCCTACACCTGGCAGAGCATCCGTTGGGCTCTCACTGAGAATGTGGTCCCTGGAACTAAATGGATGATTGGCGATGACAGTCAATGCCGCTTCTGGATGGATAATTGGTTGGGAGATACCCCTCTTGTTAAGAGCTCGGTTGTGCCTCTTGATGAGAATAATAAGAAGCTCGTTGTAGACGATTACTGGGTTGAGGGGAGAGGGTGGAAGTGTGAGGAACTTCAATCTTTCCTCCCCACTTCTGCATTGGTTTCGCTTGCGTCGACTGGGTTCGCTCAGGGAAGGGAGGCAGAGGGTACTCACTTTTGGGGCCCGAGCTCTTCCGGAGATTATTCGACAGCCTCGGCGTATAAGTTCCTGAATAACATTGGTCCTACTGGATTACAACAAGAGAAGATGAGGATGTATAAACTCATTTGGAAGATAAGAGTTACGGAGAGGATCCGAGTTTTCCTTTGGCTTGTCTCCCAAGGCAGAATTCTTACGAACGTTGTGCGAGCCAAGCACCATTTGACTAACTCTAACATCTGTACTACTTGTAATTGTGGCTCTAATCCCTTATACATGTTTTCAGGGATTTCCCGACTGCGAGAGAAGTCTGAAAGGAGCTGATTCCAAGGGAGAAACAACATGCTTTCTTCAACGACAGCCCGTGAGTTTGGACCATGAAGAATCTGGAAAATAACTATGGCAATTTCAGGGACAAACCAGATGATTTTGTCTTCGCCACCACCGCTTGGTGGCTATGGAGGTGGAGAAATGGTCGGGTCTTTGGCTCAGAGAAAAAGTTTGCCAATAGAAAATGCTTTATTCTTGGGCAAGTGGAGGACTTCCAAAGGAGCACGTTCCTTAGTTTGGAGAAAGTAAAGGGCACTCATGCTAGGCCCTCATGTTTCCTTTGGACCCCCCCTCCCCCGAGGTGGAGTACTTTAAGATCAATGTTGAAGGCTCTTTTTACCAGTATAACTAGTCGGCCGTAGTGGGAGGGCTCGCCCGTGACATGGATGGGAATTGGACCATGGGATTTGTTGCCAACTTAGGGCCTTGCCCAATTATTGCAGAGGAGTTGTGGGTTATTTACTACGGCTTCAGATGGCTTCGGAGAAGGGTTTGAAGCAGGTGGGGATCGAGTCGGACTGCAGAGTTGCAGTGGATCTCATTTTGGGGTGTGTTCCTGAGGATCACCCTTTTTCAGCCTTGCATTGATTTGAGGAGCCTTGTGTAGGAGTTGGCTTCTCCATGTTCGTTATGTCCCTAGGGAAGCAAACCGCGTTGCGGATCGCCTTGCTTCCCTAGCTTTTGATTCCCCCTTCATTTTCATTTCTTCCGCGATCCGCCGAGTTGTATTGTTGAACTCCTTGATAATGATGTAAGAAAAATGTGCTATCCCAAGTTAAATTTAACCACTCCTAATCGATAGAGCGTTTTACGCGGCCTCGAATTGAATAAAAAATTTATACATAGACTGAAAGAAAGGAAACCATATTACTAGAAAAGATTGGGCCTATTGGCCCAACTACACACAAAGCTTCGTAACATAAATTCTCTTTGATTATGGCTCTGTTTGGTAAACCTGTTTATAAACAGATTTCAGCTTATAAATAGTTTTTTTTTTCAAAAACAGGTTTAGCCTATTTAGAAATTTGTGCCAATTTAATTGTTTTTTTGTTTATTAGAGTAAAAATATTTTTTTGGTTGATGTACGTCTCCTTCGTTGATTTAGTTCTCCTCTCTGCAATGGTCAATTTTTCTCCCGCTAGCAATAATTTTCCTTCCCAATCATTCTCGCTCGTCGCCAACTGTTTTCTCTCGCTCGTCGCCAACTGTTTTCTCCTCTTTCTTCACTTGGTCACTTTCTTTTTGAATATGCTGCTAATTTGTCTCCAATCCAATGTTTTTCCCCCAAATTCGAACTCAATTCATGGTCGAAATTGAAGGTTTCGTTCAATTTATTAGGCCAGGATATTAAAGACAATATTTGGATTGCTTTGATTTGAGGAGGTCGAAGAAGAATGGCTCAATTTGAAGGATTAGGGTTTCATTGATGCGGGTCATATATGTTTGACCAAGAAGGAGATAGAATACTGAAAGCACAAGCAACCCACAGTGGTCAAGACGCTCGAAACCGCACCCGTAGCAACCTCTAATCGGATCGAACTGCACCTCTGTAGCCTTGAAGTGGCTCGAACCAGTTTGGGGTTTGCTGAGTAAACCCTAGATATGAGATTTCTAACTTTAATGATGCAAACCAAACGTATTTGTTGAGAATAAATGGTTATTTTATTTAAATAATTTTATTTTATCAAACATGCTTTTTTATAAAAATCTGTTTATAAACCAAAAACAGTTTATAAACTGTTTGACCAAACAAACCCTTACTCTCTCCCTTTCATAATATAATAATATAAGCAATATTTAAATTTTGACACTATTTAAAATTCAATATTAATCTTTAAATTCATTCCAATATATGAGAAAAAATATAGTGATGTCGAGTCTTGTTTGATGCGTCTTGACGAGGACTTTAATAATATCAAAATTTTATAATTTTCATCACCATATAACTAGAGATATTAACGATGCAAAAAACATATCTACTTAAAGCAAATATTGCTTATATTATGTGACGAAGGGAGTATTAATTTTGCAAGTTCATTTTGTTTTTCGTGACTATTTCTGCACACATTTCGTACCAGAGGAAGAATCTTTATCTTTGGGCTTGTGAAATTGAAAGTTATTAACTCACGGAAAAATAAGCTAAATTATCAAAGTTGTGCTTCAAGTGGACCTCTGGATGGTATTCATAGGGCCTTACTATTGTTCACACTTGTTTTAACAACTCGGACGTGAAGAACAAACACCATGTAGAAGTAGTCCTTCAAGGTGCTAGGATTAAGTTTCACAAACACTCCCGACTCCATGCCCTCCCCGGAATCCCTCACGCGCCTTAAGTGCCCCAAACCCAAAATCTTCATGTCTTTCCCAAATCGTAACCCTATTATCTCAAATCTTATACTTCTCATTCAAAATAGCTCAAATTTCTGCTATAACCTCCTTATTACAGTACTTCTTTGGGCTCCATGGGGGCGCAATCGAGGAATAGGGCTTAGGGAGGAACGTCTGCGTGGAGAGGTCGCTTTCCTAGGGTTCCATTATCGAAACTCTACTGCGGGATCTGTATTCACCAAGTCACTGCCATTGGAAGCAAGGGCTAATTCGAGGAAGAAGCCAATCATCGAACCGCATGTAGCCTGGTGCGAAGCCACTCTGGGATGGCTCAACCTGTGGCCATGGAGGAAGAAACAAATATGCTCAGATCGGTTCTGGGAAGTCTCTGTGCGAGGTAGTGAGGAAGCCGGTCGGTATTTCGAGGATATCACCCCTAAGGATCAACATTGGAGGTTGAAGATAGTCCTGAGTGGCTGGCTTTACCCAAAGCGTCAACAATCTAAGGATCTCTATGCCTTTACAGGTTTGAAACCTTCTATTACCTTCTGCATAACCCTTTGTTCATCTCCTTTACAATTATCTGGTATCCTGCACACTGCTATATATATGTATACTCAAGAACCAGTAATCCACACCATCTTCTCCATCATTTCCATTTCTCTTCTCTATACCATTCTCAAAATCAAAAAGTCTTTAGTTCCATGGCTAACACAAAAAAAACCTTTGCTGAGGTCCTATGTTCACCAACTAGAACAAATGAACAAGAGGAACAAAATGGCAACCTCACTAACATTGGGATATCAACAACCTCCCACTAACAAGATAGCCTCGCCCAAATCAACCCCACCATAGTGGTAGCTAAAGCTAGGCATGATGCCACCCAAGAAAACTCTGTAAGGGTGTCTCTGAAAAATCCTAGCAAGAGTTCTAGTGCTCCTAAGAACATCAGGAAGGAAACTGATAGCTCAACTAAGAGAGCTAACCAAGATAGAGGGAGCTCTTTGTCTCCAGAAAGAAACAACAAAGGAACTTGCTCTAGGGTTAAGGTTTCCACCACCAACAAACTGAACTGTCCAGAGGATATCAACAAGGAAGGGGGCCATATCAGTAGCCACACCCACAACAAAAGAAGCTCAACCAAAAACAACAAGAAAGAAACTGCTGAGGGGTTAAAGAAGGAGGAATCAAACCCTACCAGGAAAGCCTCAACAAAGGAAAAAGGTAAGGGAAAAATTCTTTTTGACCAAAACTGATTACCTAGCCAAACTAGCCAAAATCACCAAAAAAACAGAAAACCGCAACAAAACCAATTCTCTCCTAGGCTTTGTACTAGGTAATATGATTGAATTTACCAAACTCATATCCAAACTCAAGAACGAATGGGGTGATATCAAAGGAGAGTTTGATGATAATAAGAACCAATGGCTCAAAATCAGATTCTCCAACCCAATTGACAAAAATATGATATTGGAAAACAGACCATATCATATTTATAGTCAATTGGTTGTCATTAAACAATGGAAACCCGATTTCAACTCTACCCTGGATCCTTTGTCTACCATATATATATGCATCAATATACCACTTACCAGCACCCTTACCACTACTGTCTGGATACCTGACGAAGAACTGGGTATTAAGGAATACCCGGTGTGGTATGAAGACTTCCCGGAGGGTTGTGGCAACTGTGGGGGTAAAGACCATGTCTTCATTAGGTGCCCTCTTAATAATCTCACTCCTAGGAAGATCCAAATTCAATTTACTTAGCCAAAGAATCAGTCAAGTGATGAAGATGGATGGAAGATCCCAAAACAGCACCAAAACAAGAATCAAGGGATGGGTGAGAAGTTCCAAATGGGAGTTAAACCATATCTCAATGGGAAAGGAGAGATTAACCTTGTCTGCAAATCTGATCACTCGGGATCCATGAGCTCTAACACTGGATCATTGCACACTACCAACTCAGAAAATTCAATCCATGAAGAGAAAAATGAAGACTTAGAAGAAAATTTTACTGGCCAACAGGATGCAACTCCAACTGAGGATCAAGGCATCATGGGGGAACAAGTTGAGTGCCCTCAGCAGAAAAATGTCCACCCAATGACATTTGACTGTCTAATGGAAGCAGCAATGAATGAAGAAGAGGAAGGCTTGATCAATGAATGCCACGATCAGACTGGACTACTGGAAGACATTATTCTGGCTACCAGACAACAGCCAGCACCTAGGACAAAGGAGAAGGAGGAGGAAGACTTCCTCGATTATGGAGATGAGGATTACTTGGAGGAAGAGCTGACCGAGGAGGAGATGGCTAAGCTGATGCAAGATGAGGAAGATCTTGCTGCCCTCATCCCAACCTCATCCAGCAACACATTCCACTCGGTTCATACCACAAAATCAATGGCCAACAAGCTAGAGGGACTTGAAGTTAACCAAGATATGTCCACATCAGGGTCCAGCAAAAGGAAGAACAATGGAGGGGATGATGACACTGCCTCCTCACACCAAATGGGGCACAAAAAAGCTAAATTTTAATGGATCTCACAACTATCCAGGAGAAATCAACAAATGCTATATCTACCAAAAACCTGTCTCAAACCAATGCTACTAGTTGTTTCTACTCTTTATCTCCAATAAAAAACACTAGTAGACCATGTTTAGATGGGCTTCCCTCTTGGATTCCCAGTTTTGTTTTTTATTTTCAGTTGTCCAGATTATGGAGGTTCCTTAGCCTTCAATCTGAGTTTGTCTTTGTTTCTTGTAATGATGCAATCTCTCTGTCGATTGCAACCAGTTGTAAGGCCTTTCTGGCTGATGTTATCAAGTTTAATAAAGTACCAGATTATCAGTATCTTATTTATCAACACCAGTACCTTGAAATGCTTACTCTGAATTTTCTGCAGCACTTAAAGTCTTATTCTATACTTTATCACTTGCTAACTCTCTTGCATTTTTGCTTGTTAATGAATACAGGTAACAGCTACCCCCTCCAACATATAATGGGAGCCAATAACAAAATCTGGAAAATAATGAACAAGTACATAACTCGAGCAACAGAGATCAAAAAACTTGTCACTAATAATTTGGATTGGCATTGTCCACTGTTAATTCTTTGTGTTAAGAACGATGTGTATACTTGGACTTTCACGGCCCCCAAGTCTCTGCCAAGGCTTGGGTGTTTTGTAAATCATCAAACATGTGCTACTTTATCCAGGATAACTAGCAAAATTGAAATAGGTCATGGCAAAAATTACAAAAAAAATAACAAACCCAATACAGTATACCAAATACATATACAAAAGATAGTGATGAATGTGTTTTACGCGCTTCGATCTGTTCAAAACCAACCAAACCAATCTTGAAGTTCTAGTACTGGGAAACATAAATATAAACCAAATCATGAAAAAGCTAAAAGAAAATACTATGATGAGGAAAATCAAAATAAAAAGGGAGCTATAACTAATAAGAGAAATCGTAACAAAAATAAACCACTATACACAACTATACTGAATAGCATAAAGACACACCAATTTCTGTACATAAAGGGTTATCTATGAAGATTGCATTATGGAATGTTCGAGGCATCGGACGGAAAAATGTGTGGCTAGACACCGAGTTATTTTGCAAGATCCACCACGTCCAGGTGATGGCCCTAGTGGAAACCAAGTCACAATCTATACCAGAAGAACAAATATGGAGAAAAGCGGGCTTTGACCATTTGACATGCTCTCCGGTGATAGGTTACTCAGGTGGAATTATAGTAGTATGGAAAGAATTCCAACTAAGAAACGAAACCATCAAGCTACATACCATAGATAACCGGTTCATCACATTCATATATACTGATCATGAAAATAAAACCGAAATCTGTATTATCTTTGCGCATGCCCCTCCACAGAAAAGAAACAAAGACATTTTTTGGTATGACATAAACAAATTCATTTCAACAATTAACATTCCTTTCCTCATTATTGGAGATCTCAATGAAATTCTTACTAGTGAAGACAAAGAAGGAGGAGCTATACCAAACCAAGGAAAATTTAGAAGATTAACTGAATTTATCAATTCAAACGACCTCATCGACCTCCCTACCTCGGGAAACAGATTCACATGGAGAAAATCCAAAATTATGAACAATCCCATCAAAGAAAAACTAGATAGAACGTTAGTACAACACCAAATACTAAATTGGTATCCTTGAATCAATACAAAAAACCATGTCTTCTCCTCTTCGGATACCTGCCCCATAACCACAGATATTACAAACAATACGAGCTTCCAAGCTCAACCCTTTAAATTTGAAATGATGTGGACTAAACAAAAAGACTTTACCAATTTGGTCCAACAAATCTGGAGAAATGAAATCCAAGGAACCCCAATGTTCAAATTAACCAAGAAAACACAATTACTAAAATCCAAGACTAAGGAATGGAACAAAACGAGGTTTGGAAACATTTTTGATCAATTAAAAAAAGTTGAAGAAGAACTTATCAAGATTCAAACGACACCACTTGACTCCTTATGGGAGAATCTAATAACAAAACAAAACAATCTTATATGTAAAAAACAAAATCAGCTTTCTTTTCAAAAAGCGTATTGGAGTCAACAAGCTAAAACCACTAAACTAAAGTTTGGTGACGCCAATACTAATTACTTCCACCGGGTTGCTACTGGTAGAAGAACAAGGAAAAATATTAAGGAAATTACTACAACAGAAGGAACACTAATATTAGGATAGGAGAATATTATACAAGAAATAAAAAATGAATTTTCCAAGAGATTCACAGAACAACACATTGACCAGAACAAAATTAATGTTATCTTAAATAAAATCAAACCTGAAATATCAAATAATGATAACTACGAGTTGATCAGGAATGTAACAAATGAGGAGATCAATCAAGCCATCAAAGATATCCGAGAAGATAAAACGCCAGGCCTAGACGGAATGCCTTCTAGCTTCTATAAAAAAAATACTGGAACATTGTGGGTCCAGATGTAATCAAAGCTGTTAAAGGGTTCTTCCACTCCAGAAAAATGCTCAAACAAATAAACCACACCTTTATTATATTGATACCAAAAATCGGTAACCCACAAACTACTAACCACTACAGACCGATCAACCTATGTAACACAGTGTACAAAATCATTTCTAAAATCATTACAGAAAGAATCAAGAGTGTCATCCAAAAGATAGTGCACCCCTCTAGGGTGCTTTTGTGAAAAATCGAACTATCCAAGATAATGTACTAATTGCACACGAAGTGTTCCATTCATTCAAAACCAAAACCGGAAGAGATGGTTGGTTAGGCTTGAAACTAGATATGGAAAAAGCTTATGATAGAGTTGAATGGTCATTTCTCTTCCAAACACTCAAAAAATTCGGCTCCTGTGACAAATTCATAGGTTGGATAAAAGAATGTGTTCAAACAGTATCTTTTTCGGTACTGGTAAACCAAGGACCAACTGACCAATTTTTCCCCAGCAGGGGTCTTAGACAAGGAGACCCACTTTCACCATTTCTATTCATTATTAGTGCTGAAGTACTTACAAGGAACCTACAAATGGCGGCTGACCAGAAAAAGAATGCGATAGGAATCAAAATTACGAGAGGAGGCACTAGAATCCCTTTCCTTGCTTTTGTAGATGATATTATTATATTCTCTTACACAAAACAATCAACCTGCCAAAAAGTCAAAGACATTATCGATAACTATTGTGCTGTCTCGGGTCAATTAGTCAACTTCCACAAATTTGCCTTCTAGGTTACAAATAACACAAGTAACGCAGCCAAATCCCACATACAACAAATTTTCCAGGTAAATCAATCAACGGCCCTGAAAAAATATTTAGGGTGTCCCATAATAAACGAAAAAGTCACACAACACACTTTTTCCCCAATAGTAGAAAAAGCAACTCAACAATTAACAAAATGGAAAGGAAACTCATTATCAATGGAAGGAAGAAAAGTACTAATAAAAGCTAACTTGGCAGCGCAACCCAACTACATGATGCAAAACTTCATGCTTCCAGAACAAACACATAAATATCTTGATAAAATCAATCGCAAATTCTAGTGGAATAAAAACGAAAATCATAGACCGATAATTCAGTGAAATGATGTATGTAAACCCAAAGATAAAGGAGGTCTAGGGTTACATAATAGTAAAGACATGAATGTTGTACTCCAGATGAAGTTATTATGGAAAATATTGGCAGAACCCAACAACATATGGGTAACAATAATAAGAAAAAAATACCTTAAAGAAAAAAATATAATCAACTATAAAAAACCAAAAGAAAAAAAAGCATCATGGCAATGGTCACAAATGATTATACTAATTCCAGAATTCAAAAAAGGGCTCATTTGGAAATGGGAGATGGACAAACGATTAAATTTTGGGAGGAAAATTGGTACCCTGAAACACTTATAGATCAAATCTACACAGAAGAACCTATCAATGACCAAGATAACATAGCTGAATTCCTTAATGAAGATAGAAGTTGGAATCTAAACAAACTGAGAATTTATTTCAATGAACAAACCATTAAAAAAAATTCATCATACCCAATACCAATAAACCATATCAGAGATAGACTGTACTGGAAAGCAAGCAAAGATGGTTGGTTCTCTACGCAAAGTGCCATGGAAATGATTTATACTAATAGAAATCTTCAACCACCACTTAATGAATGGATATGGAAACTAGACATAGCACCAAAAATAAAAACCTTCCTCTGGAAAGTCACAAAAGAAATTCTACCAACTCGGGTTAAACTGGTCGAAAGACATACCCCTATCACATCCAACTGCCCAAATTGTACCAATTGCTATGAAGATATCCATCATTTCCTTTTTAAATGTTTCGAAACTCGACAGACTATGAACATGTATAATGACATCTATATCCACAACTTTGATGAAATTTATGATGAGGATTGCTCAACCATAACACTACTGAATAAATTAAGAGAAAACGTACCAAGAATTGATTTGGAGCAAATCATCACTATCTGGTGGTCTTTGTGGTTCTATCGCAACAAAAAGATATTCAGTGAACCAGAATTCCATAAACTACCAAACATACTACAGTTTATCAACCAACACAGAGTAGAATGGAGAAAAACAAAGAAGGAGACGAATGATGATATACACGAACTCACGGCCCAAAAAACCCACTAGAAGAAAAAGAACAAATATTAGATGGACTAAACCCATAAACAACTATGTCAAACTGAATGTGGATGCCTCAGTCCCAACTATCGGACCTGCATCATTTGGAATAATAATCCGAGACCAATTGGGGAAACCTTCTCATATGGAGAATGAGAACCTTGGTTTTGTCTCACCTCTCACTGCGGAAGCCCTTGCAATGCGCTTGGGCATTAGAGGAGCTATCCAACGTGGAGTCTCACACATTGAGATTGAGGGTGATAATCTTCACCTTATTAATGCCTTAAACGGTGTATGGGCTTGCCCATGGGAAATTGATTTAATTATATTAATATTGACTTGCGACAATTTCTATGATATCGCATTTCCCATGTTTTCAGGGAGATTAATGGAGTGGCAGACTATATTGCAAAAATGAACCACTTCACCCAATCACCCGTTTTGGTAACCTATCCAGATCTTCATGATCTCGTCCTTCGGGACGCTCTAGGGCAATCTGTTTCCCCGTAAACAGGTTCCCCTAAATGCTTTCCTTATCAAAAAAATAAAATAAAATAGGGCTTTACAATTTGGCACACGCCAATTTCTTTATTTAATAAAGAATTCAATTCGTCACGGATGTATTTAGCACATCAGTTACGAAGGAATAGAAAAGAACAGTAACGAAGGTCTTAAGGAGGTTCGTCACGAAGAAAATGAGGTGGCTGACCAAATTGTTTTAAAAAAATTCAGAATCTTGTAGAGAATCTCAATACGAGTCGGTGCATATAAAATTCGCCTAAAACGAACATCGTTTGCCCTTCCAAAATCCCTAAAACAATAGAGTCGTTTCCGTTAAGTTCATAATATTTAAACACAATATATAATTATACTTTATAAGTAATAAATTAGTGATATTAAATGATAATATATAACTATAGTATATAATTTTAATTGCATGGTTTTTAACTATAATAAATAAATATATTATACAAATAATAAATTTATATAAGTTTTAGTCTAACAATGCGACTATTTTGTTTTGGAGGCTTTTGAAAGGGAAAACGACGTCCGTTTTGGACATATTTTATATGCACGGACTCGTATTGAAATTCTATACAAGATTCTGAATTTATTTTAAAAAAACAATTTGGTCCATGACGAACCACCTCATTTTCTTCGTGACAAACCTCCTTAAGACCTTCGTCACAGATCTTTTCTATTTCTTCGTGACGGATGTGCTAAATATATCCGTGACGAATTAAATCTTGTGCTAAATAAAGAAAATGAGCGTGTCAAATAGAAGCTTTGTATTTATAAGGTGCCTTTGGAGCTAAGTATTTTAGTAAAAGACCAAGAGTTACAAACACGAATGCGGAAATTGATAACTATCTTAACACCAACTTTGAGTTTGTTAGTTGTGAAACTTTAGATGTTTTGAAGTGGTGGGAGGATCATAGGAGCATGTTTCCAACACTTGCGAAGATTGCGGCTCAAGTTCTTGCCGTCCCCGCTTCAACCGTGGCGGTGGAACAAACTTTTAGTGCAGGAGGCAACACTTTAACGAGGAAGAGATCAAATTTGGCACCGGAGTCATTGGAGGCGCAATGTTGTGTTTGCGATTGGAAGAGAGCCGCAATTAGGCAACAACGTAACATTATCGAGTCATCGGAAGACGAGTGGATTGGAGATTCTACTACGATACGCACCGATTCATCCGCCGAAGATTCGACTTAGGTAACGGGTTTTGAAAAAAGGTAAAGAACTACGTGGGCTTTGATTCCTCTAACCCGAGAGGATACGTAGGCAACTTAACAAGTAAGTCACTGTTAAGTGCAAGCCCAATTTTTTTAATTTTTTTGTTCCTTCATATTTAATTTAAAAAACTTAAAAAAAATGATTATAAAAAAACGCTATTAAAAAGAATGTTTTGTAAAACATTCTTTTTAATAGCGTTTTTTTATAATCATTTTTTTTAAGTTTTTTAAACATAATTTTTAAACTTAAAAAAAATGACAAAACATTCTTTTTAATAGCGTTTTTTTATAATCATTTTTTTTAAGTTTAAAAATTATGTTTACATTTTTTTAGGTTTTTTTTTCAGTTTTATAAATTTATAAAATTATTTTTTAAAAACAAAACCGCCGGTTAACCGGTTAGAACCGGTTAACCGGCGGTTTTGTTTTGGTTTTTTTAATAAAAAACCGACCCGGTTCAGCCCGAACCGGACTGAACCGGACCGGAACCGGTCCAGAACCGGATTGAACCGGACCGGACCGAAACCGGGACCGGAACCGGACCGGACCGGGAGCCATCCCTACCTGGCATCACTTGGCAACACTTGCCACCAACTTCTAATGCTCTTCTAATGCTCCAACTCAGCACTTGACATCACTTAGCTTCATCCTCCCCTAAACTCTAAGAAAACCATCTGAATTAAAAGCAATAGAAATAGACAACTATATGTCAAAGTACTTTCAATATACACATGAATAATTTAAAGAACATTCAGACTTAATTCTTATGCCTAATGGCAATATAACTGTTGTTTTTCCTTCATAAAAAACAAAGGATGCTGAGGTGAATTTGGGACATTGCCTCAAGGGTTCAAACACCAAAGGAAATATATGGAAATCACAAAAGAAGAACTTGAGTACATATTCAAAACATAGCATGCAAAAACGAAGCTACGACTAATCCCCAGTCCCAAATCTAGAAATACGCCAATAGAAAGTTGAAGTTAGTGAAGTCATCTTAGTGAGATGTACTATGAGTTCAATAATTTTCTCTAGACCCAAAGCTTCAATAAAATCAATTATTCCTCTAATATGTGCAATATCCTTAACGAAAGTATGTTATCTTATACTACAACAAACACATCTACTGATCCATATGTGCAAGATGAAAGTGTAGTGGACAGCTCCCATATTCAATATCCTCAAGAAATTATTTGTATTCATTAGGGACTCCATCAGGGATTGAGACGTTTAAGTTTGTACATAATCATGTGAGATAAGCTGAGATGACACTTTCATGGTTGTACAAAATTAGATGACTCCATCAGGGATTAAGACTTTTAAATTTGGTTCACTCCCTGTTCTAAACATGCTTTCACTTACTCTCAACTTTCTTTCTATCCTTTGGTCAAAATAAAGTCGAGGCAAATACAACACTACAATCAGTAACCAGTTAAGTTATATAAACTCATTCACAAAATAAAGTTTACAGCACAAATCATAAAATCAGTTTGACAATTCTCTGCTAAGGGAACATATATCCTATACAACGATAACAACAAAAAAGGATAGATTATGAACATCGAATCAAGGTTTGCAACCAAATGGATTTATACTCTGCATTTGCAGCCCAAGGTTTTACATATATTAGATTGAAAATCATCCATCACCTGAATATATGATAAACACAATTATTGATCAGAAAAAAATTATCAAATCAAAAAGATCAAACAAAATTCAGCAGTTGCTACTCATCGTCAATTTTGGTGAACCAATACAAATAAAGACAATATAACCGCACATAGCCCAAACCAATTTCAATTTTATACACATAATAATAAGAGGTGTGTGTGTGTCAATTCAATTTTGGTGAGGGAGAAGAAGTTGTACCTTTACCTCAAAGCCATTACAAACTAATTGGAAATCCAGGAGACGCTAATAACGACGTCGTGGTCTTGGATGTTAAGCACGTTTTCCGAGTCCATTGACAATGGATTTATTGCTGCAACATAAGTACAACGCCTAGATATCTACTCATTCCCATTACGTTGTAATATACTTGGTAAGCGTATTTAAAGGTAGTCTATAATCTACTTATCATGTTTTTTAATCAGAGTATAAATTCACACACCACAATACATGTTAATTTAGATTGAATAAACTAATCTAAATTTTATAACAACTTGCGTTTTTTGTGAAAGAATTCAAGTACCCACCTTGGATATGGAACCCTGGTTTGTGATTTTTGTTCATATTTTCTCCGCTCGCATATCTAAAGATAACCCTTCTATTGGTACATAAAAAACCCTCTTTTGCAAGTTCTTTCTACATCAAAAAGAAAAAAATACAGGGAAAGAAATCACAAACCAGAAAAGCGATCTACTACCTCACAATTTTCAATTACTAACATTACCTGAATGGCGAAAGTGAATCTGAAAGCCGACTATTGGAGTTGGGATGTTGATGGTGTTTTTTTTAGATTGACATCAGGTGAAACCGGATCAAACTGAAGAGCTACCAAACATTCTATAATAGATCAAAAGACGGTGTCAAAAATGTGAATTTATTCATTACTTGCCAATTCACACCTAATGAGTTCTGAATCGTGAATGTCAAATAATCAGATAGTTGTATAGACTATCTACATACATGGACCAAAGATAGTAAATAAAATATTAAAAGACAAACAATTTTATTTTAATGTGACCCACACATTTATCGACATTCCAAACAATTCAACCATAAATCTTATTCACCTTTCATTGAATGTTCCAAATTTATTATCAACGAAAAGAAGCGATTCAGTTTAACCAAAAATTTCAAGCTTTCCCAAGAAAGGAGGAGTTACCTAAATACAGTTGAAGATCTTGGCATCCTTGTCCTCCGATTCGAAGTGTACAAATTAGGATAGTACACCTTATACCTGAGATTTTCATTTGAATCCAAGATTCAGGTAAAAATATTGGAGTTCAGATTAATATAATACGAAATGGGTAAATTTATAATTAGAGTGATCAAGCATGAATAAAAGAAGAAGGTTATCTGACCTTGATCTTCTTCATCAACTCATACTCCGTCATTCCAGGCATGGAGTAGTTTGTGATTATCAAACTCATTTCCAATCTCTACACATACCATGACACATACCCAAAAAAAAACTATCTAAGTACACTGCAGAATCAGAAACAACAAATCACAGAAGTGCTGAAATAGACAACAACAACAAAAAACATCTAATCCATTTGAGCTTCTTTCTCCATTCAGTAATCCCAGGTATTGCAATGCCCTCAACCCACTCTCCACTTCCGTCACTGCACATAAAAAAATAAGCATGCCTCCTATGAAATTCGCCTAAAACGAACATCGTTTGCCCTTCCAAAATCCCTAAAACAATAGAGTCGTTTCCGTTAAGTTCATAATATTTAAACACAATATATATAATTATACTTTATAAGTAATAAATTAGTGATATTAAATGATAATATATAACTATAGTATATAATTTTAATTGCATGATTTTTAACTATAATAAATAAATATATTATACAAATAATAAATTTATATAAGTTTTAGTCTAACATATGCGACTATTTTGTTTTAGAGGCTTTTGAAAGGGCAAACGACGTCCGTTTTGGACATATTTTATATGCACGGACTCGTATTGAAATTCTATACAAGATTCTGAATTTATTTTAAAAAAAACAATTTGGTCCATGACGAACCACCTCATTTTCTTCGTGACAAACCTCCTTAAGACCTTCGTCACAGATCTTTTCTATTTCTTCGTGACGGATGTGCTAAATATATCCGTGACGAATTAAATCTTGTGCTAAATAAAGAAAATGAGCGTGTCAAATAGAAGCTTTGTATTTATAAGGTGCGTTTCTCAAATTTTAGATTTTTTAAGTTCAGACAGCGCCGCACATGTATTGTGATATGTCGAAGATTGTCTTAAAATGTGAATAGTGTCAAAATTGACGATGGAAAAAATATTTAGGGACGGAGAGAGTACTTTTTAATACACTAAAGCTCACGCGGTGATAAAAAAATCTAGTACTAACAAAAACCTTAGGCTATCAACTGACTGCATGATTTAGATTGCAATGTATTAATTGTTTTTTGTTGCTATTACGTTTTTTTCCTGCCAACCCGTGTGGAAAAAAGCTTCACAGATCATACGCTATACGTATGTGACCTGATCAACAAAGGAGACTCGAAACTAATTAAATGGATAAACTTTGAATTAACGAGTCAACTGCAGCAGCTTCCAGGCACGGCGTGGGTTTATAACTACATATATGCGCGTGTATCATACACAAACTAGAGATCTTGCAAAAATGGTTAAGTGTTTCCTTACCCAAATTGCTGTACTATTAAGTTGGTGGTGCGCTGCTGCAGCAGAGAGTAACAATGGAATGGCATTAACAGGGTGCCAAGATGAGTGTGGTGGCGTCAAGATCCCCTTCCCCTTCGGCATCGGACAAGACTGCCATTTCGTCAGCAGCTACAACTTCTACTCTGAAGATGCATACAGAGTCATCTGCGACAACACCACCGCGAATCCGATACCACGCCTTCCAATCTTCGGTAACAAAGAGGTATTAGACATCAACATCCAGGATCATACCATTCGCGTCTCCTCAGGTGTCGCCTTTGATTGCAACACCACGAAAGACGAGCACTCCAACATCAGTTACAACCTTGGCCATGGATCCTCTGTGCCAATCATTGTATCAAGCAGTAGGAATGCATTTGTATCAGTTGGTTGTGGCTCAAAAGCTTCCCTTCAGCAAGTTGTGAATGGGGAGGTGGTTCCAACATCTCAGTGCTCCACTTTCTGTGACGGTTCATCGCAGTTGAGGAACGGGACATGCCAGGCGTATAATGGATGCTGCCAGGAATCTATCATGACCACTTTGTCTAACCCTTCTATACATGTTGAAGCCTATTCTAAGGATAGGGACCCAGAGCAAATAAGCATGTGTAGCTACTCATTTGTTGTGGAGGTTGGTTCTTATAATTTCTCTGCGCCCAACTTGACTGCCACACCAGCTGATTGCTACGACTTTCGAGTTCCTGTTGTCTATGATTGGTTCTTGCTATCCGATCAATATGATTGCTCTGCATTCAGCATTTCAGATATTGGGGATGATGCTGATTTTCTTACTTGCAATTGTTTCCAAGGCTACACTGGGAATCCATATCTCCCATATGGTTGTCAAGGTAAAATTATGTTAACATACCATAATGCTTTTCTCATTCATTTCTCAATGTCGATCACACCATTGGAATATGATCTCTAGCCCTGATCAAATGTGTCATTTGATGTATTTATTTTATTTTTTCGACAGATACAAATGAATGTGTAGAAGAGTGGTTGAATAATTGCGAGAGGCAGGAGTATTGTGTGAACAACGAAGGAGGGTATGAGTGTCACTGCCCCGATGGACAACTTGGGAAGGGAACGGTAACAAGTCCATGTATGCCTGTTGTTGCTCATGGTTCTCAAAAAACCATCATCTTTGGTAAGTCCTCAACCATACTCTGTATTTTTTTTCCCTTAAGCGGACACATCAACCATTAAAATAGAAACCAAAAACAAGGAATTCTAACAAATAAAAAAAAAAAATGAAAACATACACCTAAGTTGGAAGAATCGTTAGTTAATTTTGTTGGAACTCGGATCTGTTGGAACCTCATTTCAATGGAAGATTAACCGACAACACTCCAGATTTTCGAGTCTTTATCTTTCTTCTCGCGAGTTCTTTAGACTCATTTTCTGTCAGGCACGCGAGCCTTCAAGACTCTCTTGTTGCAAGGCTCGTGAGCTCTCAAGGCTTCTCTTGTTGCAAGGCTCGTGAGCAAGAGTCATGAGCACGTGAGCATATAAGCTCGTGAGCCTCTAAGAATAGTGACGAATTCCGCCCGAGCGAGCATGGAGATCGGGTCGAGGTCGTGAGCTCAAGCGAACAGATCGAGATTGTGAGCTTAAACGAATAGATCGAGATTGTGAGCTCAAGCGAAGGTCCATGGGGATCGAGTCGAGTTGGTGAGCTCAAACGAACGGATCGAGATTGTAATGATGCAACTCACCTAGTACGCCATTGACGGGTGAGAAGGTTAAAGGTGGAGCTCTAAGGTTGAATACGATGCAGCTTCCCCATAGATGAGCTTCAAACCATCCTCCTTCTCCCTCTTCGTTGCCTCTTATCTTCCCACTTTCTATGTAGAAGATGAAGTCCCGACCAACGATTAATTCCCCTTCTACAAACACTATTCATTTATATATATATACCATTCATTTTGTGACCTAAGATAAGAATAATGAATTTTTTAATCCAAATCCAATGACTTCATAGCACATGCGTACCAGAAAAAATAGTTAGTTAATTCCAGTGACTTACGTCATGGCATATGGCTACCAGAAAAAATAGTTAGTTAATTCATTTGTGTTCAGCGTGGCGCAACCAAAATTCACCTAGGATATCATCTTTTTTGCTCGATCTTTTTGCATTCGATCTCCTCTTGTTTAATTTCTCATGAGCTTGAACGTACTCCCTGTCCACTTTGCGAACAAACTCGATCCGATCGATCCATCCACACCTTGCCCCTCAAATACTCTTTTATTTCTCCACTTCCACTCCTCTTATACCCTTGCAACAAAGATGACTAGCCACGTCTTTGCTGAATTAACTTTCCTATCCTCCTTCAAATTCACATAAACTCAATCCTGTAGAGAAGACTCAAGGAAACTTTGATTGAATTGATGAAATCAGAGAGAAGCTTCGAGATGAAAACCTAAGTACGAGTTGTATTACTTGCTAGAGAGACATCGATTACAGAGTTTATATACACAGCAAGACACGTGATCAACACGTAACATGTACAAATCAATCTAACATACTAGTGAAATTCCTTCCTCATTGTTAACTCAATCTCAGCCTCGGTGAAATTCTTGGACAGAACATCACAATCCCTTCCTTGGCAGCGTAGCACGACTCACTTCACTATCATCCAACACAAATAAATTCTTATAATATCTAACTTCCATCTGCTCTAGAATCCATGCATCTGACTATCAAGATCCATCAACCTTTCTAAGCATATATGTCTCATTTCTTCGCCTTTGAATAACAATCAAAGTATGAAAAAAATTGTAGCAATCCATTTCTCTCTAGACTTTTGATATTATAGTAACTCTTCGTGCTCAAGAACCAAATTCAACTCTGATAAAGTCCGGTGGGCCGATAAACACGGAGGTCGTGTATATTAGCACATATGCGCATTGTGCCCACAATACAAGCCCATGAGGTTCCATCCTAAAACAAATTGGCAATAGGAGGAGTAATCCATGGTATTATATAGTGAGCTATTCTCACACGCCCCCTCAAGTGGTAACTAGCCTGACCCAGTAGCCACTTGACAAACGGGCCAACCCATATCGCGCCATCATGGCGGGCTAAACCCAAACTATGTCTTCAGACCGACAAGCCAAAGGAGCCGCCCATAACAAGCCATCATGGCGGGCTAAGCTCAGATAAGCCAGGAAACGAACCCAGATCCGGAACCCGCTCTGATACCATGATAAAGTCCAGTGGGCCGATAAACACGGGGGTCGTGTATATTAGCACATATGCGCATTGTGCCCACAATACAAGCCCATGAGGTTCCATCCTAAAACCAATTGGCAATAGGAGGAGTAATCCATGGTATTATATAGTGAGCTATTCTCACAAACTCTTGTTGTAACTTGGCCTCTTGCAACAACAAAAACCACTCGTCGATGGTCTGCGGAATAAGTTCCCGAGTGTCCTACAACTTACGAATAATCTCCTCTTTCGAAACAAAGAGCCTTCAAAGCATCTGGGTAGCCATGTTCGAATTCGAATACCATGATGCTTTCAAAATATCCTTGAATTCAGGATGAGTAAGTCATGCCTCTTCGAAATGAAATGGCGGATAAAGTTGCAAATGAAGTGGAGCATGGTCCGTATCCATGAAGAGCAAGTGCACCACTCTAGCCTCTTGCCATTGAATGCTATCAAAATGAGAAATACTATAAAAATGAAAAATGTTAACTATACTTCTGTTTTCCAAATACTTACATTTTTCTACAACTCTAAATGTTATTTCAAACGCTATTTTTTGGATTTGCCAATGCTATACTTAAGTCACATGAGGCTTTTCTTAGTCACTCTCATGTTTCACATGACTCTAGAGGGATACGTGGATCATCCCCTACTTATCTGTAGACCTAAATGTCGGTTATCATAACCCTCGTCCACTGACCTATTGTACTAGAATGATATTCTCAAGCATGAAATTTTTGGGGGTTCTTTTGTAAAATTATAGAAGTTTCCTATGTTTGGATTATAAATATCAATAGGTTAGTACTAGAGTAGCCGCCCACTTGATATTTTTAACTTTTAATTACCAGAAGCATTTGATACCAAACTATCTAGTTAGATTGATTTTGCTTAATTAGTGCGTTCTTCCTTTGCAGGTATTAGTATAGGAATGACTTCAATGATTGGTTTCATCATAATTTATGGAGTTTATAAGAGGATCAAAAGGAGAAATGAGATAAAAGAGATAGAACACAATTTTAAGAAAAATGGTGGTTTGCTTTTACAACAAGGAATGTCTACAAGTGACAGACTGATAGATAAAACAAAGATCTTTCGTCGAAGCGAGTTGGAAAAAGCAACTGACAATTTCAATGAAAATAGAGTCCTTGGTCGTGGAGGTCAAGGAACAGTCTATAAGGGAATGTTGGCAGATGGGACAATTGTAGCCGTTAAGAAGTCTAAGAAGGTAAATGAAAACCAATTGTCCCAATTTATTAACGAGATAGTTATTTTGTCACAGGTCAACCATAGGAACATTGTTAAATTGTTTGGATGTTGTCTGGAAACTGAGGTTCCCTTGCTCGTTTACGAGTTTGTACCCAACGGTACACTCTCTCAGCACATCCATCATCCTATGGAAGATTTTCAAATGACTTGGAAAATCCGGTTTCAAATAGCTCTGGAATGCGCTGGAGCTGTGGCGTATCTTCATTCCTCATGTTCTTCTCCAATTTATCATAGAGACATCAAATCCTCCAACATTCTCTTGGATGACAAATATAAAGCAAAGATTGCTGATTTTGGCACTTCTCGAAGTATCTCCATAGACGAAACTCATGTGACTACGAGCGTTCAAGGCACATTTGGATATCTTGACCCAGAGTTTTTCAGATCAAGTCATTTCAATGAAAAAAGTGATGTTTATAGCTTTGGTGTTGTGCTATTAGAACTGATGACTAGTAAAAAACCCATTTTCACAAATACATCTAAAGAGCCTAGGGGGTTGGCAACAGATTTCGTACAATTAATGGAGACCAATCCTCATCAGTTGCATGGTATTTTGGACACACAAGTACTACAACAATGTACCGAGGAGGAGATTGAAGAATTAACCAAGCTCATTGAACGATGTTTGCGTTTATATGGGAAGCAAAGGCCAACAATGAGAGAAGTCACAATGACATTGGAGATGATCAAGTCACAACATGATAAAGAGGGTAATGTTGCAAATGAGCATGACATTAAAGGACAAGAGGCGCATGTGTGGAATATTATTGATAACATGAGCATCACAAATGAAGATACATATAGTGAGAGTTCAATTAAAGATAGCTCCTACACAACATATTTACAGTCTTAGTCGTTTGATTTATGTGATTGAGGCAGGTGTGGTTTTGTTATAGTTAGACCTTGACAAGTGTAATGATAAATTAATGCCCGCAAATAAGGTTGTCTAGTAAAAGAGTATTTTTGTGGATGTTTGGAAGTCTTGTGTTGGTAACTCCGAATCCATCCTATAAAATTACTTATTTGATAAAAGAGTATTTGATTTCTTCAAGGATTCACCAACACTCTTTCCATCAGGTTGGGTCGTATACCTGATATTGCTCTTGCGAATGGAGTAAACGATCCAATAACTGTAACGTCCGCCACTTTGGGTCGGCCCAATCCCAAGAGTTGCAGCCCATACACTCCAACCCATCCTTGGTAGCTCCGCTTATTAATAAAGAAGCTATTTCACAAGAGGTACAATGTAATTGGTTATCAAGTAGCGTTGCCGCTTGGTAAAGGGTGGAGGTCTCAGATTCGAGTCCCACCAACAACCTCTTGAGAAATAGTTATCTTTAATTGGCGGAGCTACCAAGGATGGGTTGGAGTGTATGGGCTGCGACCCTTGTAATTGGGTCGGCCCAAAGCAGCGGGTGTTACAATAACTACTACAAGAAGTTGGTTCTCCATCGTAATAAAATTCTTGTACAAAGAGGCATGATTGTTGACTTGGAAGAATTTTGTGTTTGTGACAACATCATACTAGCTCTGTGAACAAATGATTGATGAATTTTTTACTCTGCATAATTTATGTATGTCTAGATTTCAATCATCGCGTATGACGTATTAAAATATAGTATTATGATTTGTTGAATATGTTTCGTCTTTCAAGTCATGTAATATTATAGCATCTATTTCTCTCATCAATGAAAATAAAGTCAAACACATATATTGTACATGTGTTTGACTTTATTTTCCTAGAGAAAAATGTCAGTCACACACGTATATTTATTCATATAAAATAGTGTAGTAATGATATTTCGCAAGTCAATAAATAAGTATATAGTGTCATTATGGGTCTTTAGCAGTTAAGTTGTTACATGTAATTTGTTCTTTTGGTTTTTATATGGTTGTTTGGTATATTTTGATGTATTGTAAATAGTGTTGGTAATCAGATATATTAAGTTGGGTTTGGGTTAAGAATCAAGTCAATTTTGGATTATTTGTCAAGATGGATTGGGTCCAGTGGCGTAGCCAGGATTCTGGTTAAGAGGGGGCTAAATTTCTGATTGACTAAAGTCAATATTAAAATTAAATTCATAAAACACTAAAAATTACATTAATTTGTTTTTTACAATGACATTCTTCGATTTGCCATTTCCTGAAATCGTACGACAATATCTTCAATTTCAATATCCCTTACTATATCTTTCTCAATATAAGAAACCAAACAATCATTCATCAACTCATCTCTGAGTCGATTGTGTAACGAAGTTTTGACAAGCTTCATTGCAGAGAAAGCCCTCTCAACGGTAGTTGTTGCAACAAGTAAAAGCAAAGCTAAATGCACCAGACAATATACTAGATGATGAACACGATGCTTATTCGTCTGAACCAATTTCTTCGAGAGCTCACCAATACCTGTAAGGGTGACAAACCAATCATCTAAGAGCACATCAACAATATAACAACCAAGTTGTTGCTCAAGTGCCAATATACCAACAACTAAAATAGTTATTTGCATACAATACCTGTAAGGTTGACAAACCGATCATCTGAGCGAACATCAACAATATAACAATCAACTTCAAGTGTTAATATATCAACAGATGAATAGTCATTTGGATACAATTCTGGAAATCTAATCAACTTTCCACTGTCAAATGCCGAGAATGCTTCACTTGGATCAAGACATGACATGCACATAAGCAACTCGGTATTCAGCTCATTGAAGCGACTGTTCAGCTCAAGAAGTTGCAAATCAATTACTTCATAGAACAAACCAGCACGATAGTAATGTAGATTGGTAACCTGTTGAATCTTGCGACAAGCTCTTCCAGGAATGACATAGAAGTCTTCCTTCTCGAGGACATCAATGTCATGTTTGTTGCAAAATGAAAAAACTTTTTCCTACAATGACTCCCAACCTCCATCTTTCATTTGTTGGGGTAGTTGCTTGGTGACTTTGACTAGATTCATTGCGTTAACAATATCTTGATCTTTTTTCTGTAACGCTTGTGACAACTCCTTTGAAATTCCAAGAACATTCTTCATCAAGAATAAGCAAAATACAAACTCAAAGCACATCATGGAATCCAGAAGATTGCCTACTTGAGCTCTTTCGCTTGGATCTGAATCCTTCTGAATCTCCATAAGCACGTCAATTATTGGGTCATACAAAACAATCAAATTCACTAATGTTCTGCAGTGAGAATTCCAGCGAGTCCGTCCAGCTCGACCCAAAGACACTTCCTGATTTAGCCCCCTTCCAGGCAAGATTTCACCTTCACGAAGCCTTTCAGCTACTTGCTCAAATGATTTAGTTCGAAGTATGTCTTTTCTATTGCATGAAGCACTAACAATATTACTCAACATAGAGATGTCATAGAAAAACTTCTCTACTTTTGTCAATTCTTGAGCAACAACTACAAGTGACAATTGCAATTGATGAGCAAAGCAATGCATATAATGAGCAGATTGATTCTCCATCATTATCAAACTCTTCAAACCATTAAATTCACTCCGCATATTGCTAGATCCATCATAACCTTGTCCACGCAAACTTGAAATACTCAACCCATGTTGAGAAAAAAGAGCATCAATATTTCTTTTCAATGACAAATATGTGGTGTCAGCAACATGAACAATTCCAAGAAAATGCTCTACAACACACCCTCTATCATCCACAAAACACAAAACAACAGCCATCTGTTCTTTCAGTGATATATCACGAGCTTCATCAACTAAAACAGAAAACAGATTATAACCCATATCTCTAATTATTGCACTTGTTGTCTCGACTGCAATGGCATTTATAATATCTTTCTGAATTGTAGGCGAGGTCAATTTCAGATTCTCAGGTGCATTACCCAAAGCAACTTAAAAGTCAACTCACCTCCACGTGTCACAGGCACGTTGTAACTATGACAAAACCATCTCGCAGACCTTTGTTGTTTCAAAGCATAGGTAGGAATAGACAACTTCTTAACAATAGATTCACCCACAATATTACGCTCACAACCTCCATCAATGACAACAAGTAAGGGATCCGAAAAAGTACTAATATAGATAGGATGATGGAAAGCTAGCATACGCTGCACAAGGTCGATCGGCGGGAGCTGAAAGCGTTCTTCTATTCGTTCCATCTCCCACTCCATACAGGAATTCATGAGCTCCAAGGGACCCTCAAAAGGCAACTTAATACAAAGAAATGTCTCGCCTTTCACATCAGAAGAAGAGAAACGAACCTCCTCTACTTGCTCAACCTATTCTTCGTGGTTAACCTCTTCGTCAACAGACTTGTAACCCACGTTTACATTCAAAAGAACGACTTTCTGATTTATAAAATTATTAGCAATATGACCTCGTCCCCGACACTTGTAGCAAATGATATCTCGAGCCCTAGATCCTTCCTTGGGTGGCTCCTCCTGTCTGGTTGTAGGCCTGATAATCAGTTCTGCTGCCGGCGGCACTCGACTGGTGGTGGGGGTCGATGGCGCCCAACTCATGTTGCTGCTGGTTGGCTTCCGCTTAGGCAGTGACTCATAGATTTAAGTTGCGTAATGCATAACACTCACAATTGCAGCCTCGGGACCAAAATATTGATTTCTGACAACCAAACCAACATCATCATTTAATCCATTGATGAATTTAGACACAACATACCTTTCAGGGAATGAGACGTTGAGATCGAGCTATCAGTTGGTTGTAGTACTCTCCAAGTGAACTAGTTCATTCCCTGAGACGTTCAAGTTGACCCTGAACTATGTGCACATAATTGCCTGGAATGAATCACTTTCTCATCGCCACCTTCAAGTCTTCCCAGTTATCAATTGGATGTCCTTGACGATTCTTCCTTTCTATCTGATCTGAGCGCCACCATGTCAAAGCAAAGTCAGTGAAGTGAATGGTAGCCATGGCGACTCAAGTATGCTCCGGGTACTCACAAAACTGAAAGATGTTATTTGTCCTGGTCTCCCAACTGATATAAGCTTCAACATCAGACGTGCATGCAAACCTATCGATCTGGACCTTAGACTGCGGCTGTGTTGATGGACGATCCTATTGCTGATAGAACTCCTGATCATTTGGAAGTCCACGATGTGCCTGCATGTATCCGTGATTCAGATTCCTGAATTTCCCGTGGTAATTGCCTCCTAGGGGTACATGATTAGCATTCTGATGTTGATAAGGACCTCCTGGTTGCATATGACGATTCAGTGGTGGTCCGAACCCGCGAGGCCGTGGGGGTGCGATGATCGGCGATGGAGGGGGTGACTAATCCGAGTGATGGATGCCCACAACTTGCTCTTCCCATGCAAGATATTGTGTGTGTTCGTGTTTTTTATAAAGAGAACGGTCCCTGAACGTCGTTCAATGGTTTATGCACCACCTGACTCGACGAACCGCCTACAATTCGTTTTCATATCCTGCGATCAATGGTTTCCTTCACAACACCGTGTAGTTCAGTTGAAAGTTCCTGCTTCATTTGCTCGATGGCTTCCCTAAGTATTTCCAGCATCTCAGTAGCAGACGGTGAAGCTCGTTCATTGTCAGACTCGACCATGGTTGCACGAATGGAAGAAAACGAGCACAAATGGCTTGGTGGGTGGTTCAACCGGCTCCTAGGATTCGGGTTGTGCACTTGTGTGGCCAAAAATTATGTCTTGTTAGCCAAGAAAGAGATCTCTACACAAAATAAATAAAAAAAAAAAAATCCAAGAATAACCTGTTAAGATTAAAATAAAATAAGAAAATAAAGAAATATCTTAATTATCTACACAAGATCTTATCAAGAAAGTGAAAGAAAAGAAAATAAATTAAGAAAAATCCTAAATTAAATTTTATCTCTAACTTCCTAACAACATAAGATATGCAACTACTTCCTCCCCAAGTAAGATCTTCTATTTTCTTTCTTTTAGAAATAAATACAGAAAATGCAAGATAGGGTAAGAATATATTTCTCTTTAATTTCTCTTTTTTTATTTTTTTGTTGGAGGGGATGAAAATCGGCCGGCCCTAGGCTAAACCGATTGTGCAAGCGGCTTGGGCCACGGGCGCGTCCAATCGTTCTCGCGGGCCTAGTTGGTTCGTCTCTAGCCTGTCGTAATTGTCCTCCTGCGAGACTTGTTAGCCCACTATGCTCAAAATTCTCATGTTTCCCCTTTTGGAAAGCTCTCTAGGTTCTTGGCTCAGAATGGGGTGTAGGCTATAACAGGATCTTCCAAAAATTTCCGAGAAAAATTCAGGTGAAAGATTATTCAATAAAAGATTTTTTGAACAAAAAATTCGTAAAAGAAAACGAAAAATTGCAAGAAAAAATCAAAAAGTCTAGAACCGCCCTCGAGCGGGAAACGCAAGGGCAGAGTTCTCGGCTACTAGCCTGACTCACTTGACTTGACCCCTTTGGACTTCTCAAGGCTACTAGCCCGGGTCCTGCTCAACCTTAATCAGAACAAGCCTACTAGCCCGGGTCCTGCTCAACATTAATTAGAACAAGCCTACTAGCCCGGGTCCTGCTCAACCTTAATCAGAACAAGCCTACTAGCCTAAAACGTTCTCGCCCTAGCCGATTTTCTCTTCATCTAGTCGGGATATTGAAAGTTTTTTTTAAATTGTTGATCGGCCGTACGAGTGTAGGGAGTTGAGACGCTTCCCGCTCTCTTGCCCTTTCAAATTCGAACTAAAATTGACTTTCTCGATTTCTTTCCAAAACTTTTGCACAAAGTTCTAACAGAAAAATCTTTCAAGCAAATTCTTCCCTTGATTCTTGGGTAGGTTGGGGAAAGAGAGTGAAGGTCGATCGGCTACCTAGCTGCTCGCCGCCCCGAGCTGAGCCGTCGCTCGTGTCTCTCGGTTGCACTTCCTCACCGACGTTCGTCACTTGTTTTTGAGAAGGCTTGGCTGGAATTTTTCCTTACGTCTGTCGACCTAAGGTAGAAACGAACAAGCACTCGAGTGAGTAAATTTCAAAGCTTAAGAACACACAAATCAGAACGTTTTACCTCGATTGGCTCTGATACAAAATGATGGTAGACGAATCTTCAGGATCGAATATAGGAGGCTGAAAACGTTCCCTTGAGAACAATGAAGACTGAAGTCGATGTAGAGATGGAATTCGTGAGGTCGTTGCGGAAGACGATCGAACGAATTTGATAAGCAAACAAGGTATATGAATCCACCTAGAATGGATTGTTTGCTTGAAATAACCCTCGAATCTATGGAATCCACCAAAGCTTCTACAACTCGAACGAGCAGTTTGACTAAAAGGAATCCACCAAATACTCCAACAACCCTTAATTGAATCAAATCAAGAGTCCACTTGAACTAGTCCAATCAACTATAACTAAAGAACGTAAAAGCTAAAACGCTAAAATAATAAAACTTAGAAATACTCTCAAGTTTTCAAATCGAAGCCACATGCTCTAAAAACCAACTTAAATATGAAATTGTCTCAAGTGTAAAACTGTAAAGTTTCAGAATTCTTTATCTTCATGGGTCTCCTTCCTTCTTGGCCCAATTGTCTTGATTTCTTCACCAGGGTCGATCCGCCCATCCTCCTAGGTCTCCTTTCCTGCTCTCTCATCTTCCGTGATATTTGTGATTTGAACCGACGTAGTCCTACGTACATCAGCATGTTCATACATGTAGGACCTTATATTAACATGTGCAAGGTGGACTATCGCATAAGACCCTAAGTTTTTAGGTTTGAATATTAATAAGAAAATATTAATATAATTAGAAAATATTATTCATATATCACAATAACCAACTAGCCCAATTAATAAAGTGGTGTAATTATAACAAATAGATCTAATGTTCGAACTTCCACAAATACAAATTTTACAAACTTTATATTTTCTTTCACATTAGGGCCCACTATAAATTTCTTATAATAGAGAATATTTTTTTCAAATAAGACCTCATAGAATCTTGAGACGTTTTGATAAATGTAGTAGTATAAATCTAACCTACCAATGACAAAGTCAGAAAACGTAAGGGGCATTATAAGACTTGTTTTGGAGGCTTATTGTGTCTTTCTAAACAGGTTAATACTATAAAATCAACAATGCGTGCGAGAGACTAAAGGGAAGTTATCATTATTAAGTTAAAAATTTAAATCGTATGATTATTTATATATTTCTTCTATATTATCCAAACAATTTTATTTATATAAATAAATATCTACTTTTTATATTATGTACATAGTTATTCTTAAACATAATTTAGCAATGTGTATTTATTAATACTACGTAGATTTATTATTATTTTCATTATTTTAAAAATCTTTTCCATTCTATCATATCATTATTAAGTTAAGAATTTCAATCGTATGATTATTTATATATTTCGTCTATATTATCCCACACTGAAACTATTTTATTTATATAAATAAATACTTACTTTTTAGATAATGTACATAGTTATTCTCAAACATAATTTAGCAATGTGTATCTATTAATACTATGTATATTTATTATTATTTTCATTATTTTAAAAGTCTTTTCCATTCTATCATAACTTAAATAGAGACAATAACTAGTAGACAATAACTAGTTAATGTTCTACACATTGCAAGCTTGTAGTTGAAAAATAACTAGTTAGATATCATGTGACACATATATATGATTTTTATTTGACGCACTTTTTTTTTACTTATCAGTGCACCTTTTTATCCACACCGAATTAAATTAGATTCATATGTTCCAGATGAAAAAGAAGTTCATCCGTTTCGGATCAATTAAGGTTCACCCGTTTCGTATGAATTGTTTTTTGAAATTTTCTTTCATAATCTTGTAGAGAATTTCAATATGATTCCCTTCATATAAAATGCATCCAAAGCGGACATCGTTTGTCCATCGAAAAGACTAAAAAATGAAATACTTGTCCACACTTTTTACAATGTCGTGTACAATATATTTGATTAAATATTGCAAAAATTGTAATTATAAAATATAGCTAGACATTATGTCTCATTAATAATGAACTTATTACATATATATCATAGATATGGATTCGTAACTATACGTTATAAAGAATAAATCAATAAATATTTAAATACATATGCTTTGTTTTTTACCTTTTGGAAGGGAAAACGATGTCCGTTTTGGATGAATTTTATATGCACATACTTGTCTTGAAATTCTAAACAAGATTATGGAAGAAAATTTCAAAAAAACGTTCATACGAAACGGATGAATCTATAATGATTCGTAACAAATGAACTTATTTTTCATCCAAAATGAATGAACTCGATTTCATCCGGTGCTAATGAAAGTTACGTTAAAAAAAGAGGTGCGTCAAATAGTATGAGCCATATATATCCATTCAACTATAAATTTAAGGCTAACCAACATATAAATGGAACAATAAAGTCAAATTAATAGAAGGAAAAGGATCACATGAGGATGGAAACTTAGATGAGGAGTGTAGACGATGCACACACGGCTTTACTCATATATACAAATATTGTGAACGATACACACAGTGTGCATATATGTCACGGATGTCTTTCATCAGCATCTATGCCCATGAGTTACAACTTGTGTGTATATCATCCTCAATCCTCACTAAGCTTCATCCTCGTCAGAATTGGAGCCCTAATAAAGAGTGGTAAAAATAATAAAAGAGAAACAAGAAGATTGGATGACAAATTAAAAATAAAACCAATAGTTGTTCAGTAAGAAAAATGAAAAGATGAGCAGACACTTTGCAAGATTCAAATATGAGAATACATTGCTCTTTCATTCTTTGCAAAAAGAAATGTACTAGGCTCTGTTTGGAATCCTTGTGTTGATACTTATGCTGATGTTGATACTTACACTTATTTTGATGTTGGTACTTGTTGATGCTGATTTTATTGTCGATACTTACTCAATTACTAATACTTATATATCGAGTGTATGTTTGAATGAAAATAGTGTTAAACGTTGTAAAACAAAAAAATCGACCCCTTAGATTTGTAATCGAGAAGTTAATGGAGTTAAAGACTAGAGGTACAAGGATCGATTGCGGAATAGAAGGAGAGAAACAACGACAATGAAGGACACTTTCGACTTACCTCGAACTGGAGAAGATGAAAGTATCAAGGCAGATCCAAACCTTCAGACACGAACATTGAATCGATATCGAGGACCAAATTGGTAATCAATGTTGTAAAATGCCAAAAGTACCCCTGAATTTCAAAAGTAGGGGATCATATCTTCTTCTTTTTTTGCAACCTTTAAGTGTTTAAAAGTATCCATAAGTAGATTGAAGTAGTTGTACTTGATGGAATCTCAACTAGCCAGGTTGATACTTAATTTTGGGAAGAAAAAAAAGTAGCCACTAGTACAAATAAGGCCTTTTATCCCGATCCGTTTCACTTTTTATCATGTATGTGAACCGTTATATATAGTTACGTTATAAAAAATAAATTACGACGCTACCGGGATAAAAGGTCGTTTTTATCACAGTTTTATAATCGGAATAAAATGTATTGACAATCGGGGTAAATAGTATCTATCACGGTTATAAACCGTGATTGTTGTTTTAATAACCGGCGTTTATTGTATTATACCACGGTTTATAAACCGTGATATAATGTCCCAATATCTGGTATGTTATGATTTTACGCCCGCTTTTGTTTTGTTTACACCACGGTTCATAACCGGGATATATTCTTTACAACACGGTTTTTAAAGAGTTTGTATCTCGGTTTTAAACGGATAAAAAGTTAAATAAAATTTCCGTAAATTATTGTACCATGTTTGTAAAACCGAGATGTATAATGTAAAAACTCGCGCCAATTAAATAATCTTGTATCTCGTTTTCTGGTACCCAAGATATATATTGTGAGCCTGGAAAATTTTTAATTCGGTTATTTGACATCGAGGTTCTAAAATAGTTCATCGTATTCATGTAACCACTATATTTTTCATATCAACCAACCAACACAAAAACAATACCAAAAAGTATATTTCATATACTTCAAAAGAAGTTAAAAAAAAATATGACGCGACTTCAAATCATGCAATGTTGTAAGTATGTTTGCTAAAATTCAAATCTCTAATTTAATAATATGTTTCTTAAGCTAAAAGATACCAATTAAGTTGAATAATTGAACCCCTTAGAAGCAATTGAAAACCTAGATTGAACAAGATAAAAAAATATAATATGTTAATGAAAATTATTATTCATATTTGAAACTAAGAGATAATAAATTACTTAATTGTCAATAACTTTACTAAAGAATTTCAACCATTCTCAAATTTGATCAATTTTGTCTTCTGTGAACTTGTTTTTTTTTTCAAATAATACCACAAAGGTACAAACATATTAAATTATATTTGGAACTACTTACTTGCATCATCATTGGAGAACATAATAAATTTTACCTAAAATGTTTAAAACTACATTTGTTGACATTACTAAGCTTTATAGCTCCTATATCACATTGTAATATTCAATCAATTTTGCAACATCTCTATAACTCAAGCAACTTAACTGGACATAGGAGAACATAATACAATAGAAGTTCCTTTTAAGCATCCAAAACATCAAAATTAAGATAGTTATCTAAGAAAAAGCCTTGAAAATGGAAACGAAAAGATTAAGCCTCTCATCATATCACAAAACCATGCAACACATGACACAATAACAATATTTTAACTTCTGAGTATGCATCAAAACAGAACCAAAAGGTGAAAGCATATAGGGTCAGGAACCAATACCCCTTCCAGAATTGAATTCGCTCCCATTAATCGCAACACAAAGTATCCAGAATAAATCTTGTTGGTGTGATGAGGACACTACAACAACAACCACACATGATAACATATTACTATCCAATAAATAAAAAACTGAAAAACTGAAATCTATAACGGCTTATATTTATCGTAATTCATCAGGTGCGATGTTTCTTTATGCTCTTGGAAATACATGAGAAAAACAATTACAAGTATTATATATAACATTATATCATATGAAAAAACAAACTGGATTTTAAATATATAAATTCACGTGCCAAAAAAAATCTGGACATCCAAAGGAATCTCTCCTCGAAGTGGATCAAGGTAGTAGACAATGTCATCTTTAACATTAAAAGTCAATAACACCCAATGCGACTTGTTGATACCTCAAGTGTGATTGTACGAATGTAAACAATAACTTATATAAGAGATAAGTAGAGGAATACCTAAAATTGTATGGTACTAAGACCATCTTCATTCCAATGTCTCCTCTAATTGAGTTAGCAATATATTGTTGGCGATCAAACTATGATTTACAGCTGTCTCCGGAAGACACACTTGATGGACAAAGGAATCCATACCTATGTGATCCACATTGTGACAATGCATGTCCCACAAATATCTATAAGCACAACAAAAGTGACTTATCATTTGGAAAGATAAGCTAGTAATACATAACAAATAAATCATTTTCTCACTTGATAAGCAATGAGGTACGAGCTGCAGAAATTTATTTTTCCTCCAACAATCGCCCAACATCAATCTTACCAACTTCAATTATGTGTTCGTAACTCATGATCTCATTAGACAATTTTATATTATTCATTGTATCTCCCATTCCACGATGGTACCAAATAAAGTTTGACATTCTCATGGTGTACGAGTCGACCATATCCCTTCGTGACGAAAGATGGAAGCTAGATTCATTGGCCTTAACTGTACAGTTTAATATAGTCTTGATCTTGCTTTAAAGGTTTTATATGGTTCCTTGAAATTAGAGATGAAAATCATATACAAACTCCACAATACAAGTAAAGTTAATTATGCAAACAACAATATAAATTAAAGACATACCATAGTTGTCGAAACAAGTTGACATGCAACAAAACCACCAATAGCCTAAATACATGTACTAGCTTCATCAGTAGGTTGTGGAAGCACTACATTTTACCCTTTCCTGGCATTGTGGTCACAACTTTAACTTTGTAACACCCAAGATCCAGCGGGCGATTGTATAACAGAATGCATGAGGTGGATAGACAAGCACTACCTATTGCTACTTGTTGTTTGTGATCAGGGAAACTAGTTTACATGAACATATTGCTGGAACATATAAGAAAAATACATAACTTGTTCAAATATATAAGTGAACTACAAATATTATTACTTGGAAAATTTTGAAATTACCTCATTTAAGAAGTTAAGAGAGGCAGATGGACGGACACAAGAAGTGGTGTTTCTCGTTTTTTATGAAAGGCGAATGGTAGATTCATTGGTCTCAACTTTTCCCTTAACCAATTTAGTTTGTGTCGCCTTTTTGTTTTTATCGAGTCCTGGAATAAAAGACAAGTATCACAACAGAAAAAGTATCTAATATATAATCCCCACAAATGAACAATAAAAAAATGAATCAAGTAGTGTACATTGGTGCATATAAGCTAAAAGTATATACCTGTTTCAGATTAATTGATGTATCTAACGGGGTAGAACAAGTGTCGGCCATAGGAGCATCTGGCACTAGGGTAACGTGACTTCCACAATTAAGGAGGGGTATTGAAAAATGAGGTAGCTATTTAGTCACTTCTTCAAGTAATTTCATGATAAATCCTTGCATTTCTCCAATTTGTGCTTGAGAATCTATATTTAGTTCTTGTATTTCTTGTAGCTTCCCTTCCATCTTCACCTCAGTTTCTTTCATAACACGTGCAACAACAACCTCTTACGTTGATGAATCTCGAGATGCACGTCCTAGTAGTCTCTCATTGTGACATATTGACCAACTGCTCGAACACATCCTGGGTTCTTTCTTCTTCAAAGCCAGAGATAAAATATATTGTCGCTGAGATAATTGAATTTCACCTGATGGTGCTTGTTCTGACAAATAATCCTAAAAACTCAAAACTATTAGTAAGAATTAGATGGTTACAAACTATTTAGAAGATCAAATCATTGTATAAATGTTTTTTGAAGTAAAACCATTATATTCACTAGCTCTTGTACTTCAGGAGCAAATTGACCATCCTTTCTCTGTCGAGTTGTCTTCCATAACTCCGTTTGCAGTATATCAGTATCGCCAAGCTCTCTTTTCTGAAAAAGATTATCAATATCAAAAATATACTTAAGGATATAACTTGTAAGTGTAAATAAGAACTAATTGGTACCAATTTTTCTTCTATCCCCAAATATCCTCCAAGAGACCCTAGAAATGTGTATTTATTCATGAGAGAGATTTGTCGATGTGCTTCACTTGATTCTTGTTGAAAACATGTTAAATATGCATGGCATACATTTCTAGAAGACTTAAACAAAGATCTCTACTAATGTATCTTAAAACCTTCAGATTATTGAGTGCTAATGAACCTACTCAATTAATCTTTGTTAATGTATTGGTTATACATTTCCGGAGGATCTAAACAAAGATCTCCATATTCATCCACCGCATTAAATCTCGTAAGGTCTGACTTAAACCTCCTCCATAAAGTATTAGCTACCTTCATTAACCAAGGCCTCTTTTCTTGGGAAGGTAAAAAGCCATCTGAAAAAACACAATATAAAAAAGACAAGTATTAGCTACCTTCATTAACCAAGGCTATTTCAGCGGTTCAGCCTTTTCTCAGGGAAGGTAAAAAGCCATATGAAAACACAATATAAAAAAGATAAGTATTAGCTACCTTCATTAACCAAGGCTAGTTCACAATACACAGTTAAAATCAACTATCTATAATCCCCGCATAGACTTAGCACCAATCAAGAAAAGAATAACACAAACACAATCATAGTCTTGGATATAGATGACAAGAGAACTATCATTAACCAAGGCTTATATTGCAAAGAGGCTTAACTAGGTTTTCCTTGACAACTCAGCTCGTATCTAGTGGCCGGAAGCCAGAGTTATGCATCTCCCTATTACAAGCTCTAACCAAGCTCCCATCCTCTTGAATATGATTCCTATCAGGACCGACTAACGAAGTCGCCGACCTTTTCGCTTTGAAGAAGCTTGGATGACCCACCCAGAATTCTACTCCTTTTTGGACCATTCTTGGGCTCGTGACTCGAACACTACCTTGGCCTTGGTTTCCCTCCGTCGAGATTTTCTTGGTTGGAACAGGCGCACCTTTGGAAACATCCACCATAGAAAGGGCAAGCTCCTTGCTCGCTTGATAGGAAACCAAAGGTTACCATCTTCTTAATTTGGAAGAGAAATTGAAGAAGGAGCTTGCGCGGACCCTTAAGAAGGAAAAGATCCTATGGAAGCAAAACTCTCGCGAGAGTTAGCTCGTTTCGGGAGATCATAATACTAAGTTCTTCCACCTTTCCACCATTATTCGCATGAAACGCAACAAGATTAAGGCCCTCGTGAATTCTAGTAGAGATCTCATCGAGAATAAATATGTGATCATGAATATGGCAATTGAATTCTTCAGAGACACCATGGTTGAACATGAACGACAACCCATCTCTATTCTATGTGGGGCCTTCCACCAGGCTACTAGGGAAGAATGGGACTGTTTGAATGGCTCGGTCACTGATTCTGACATCCAGACTGCCATCCTTCACATGGGTAGCTCAAAAGCTCCGGGGATCGATGGGTCTGAAGCTATGTTTTTCCAAAAAGTGGTCAGACCCGAGACCAAGCTTTGACATCGGTTTTGAGGACTGTCCACAACTTCTTCCAAACTGCCAAGCTCCCCCAAGGATTGAACAAGACCCTGCTGGTGCTGATCGCCAAAGTGGTTAGACCCGAGACCATCGCTCAATTCCGACCTATTAGCCTTTGCAATGTTTTATTTAACATTATTACTAAAGTGCTTGTGAATCGGCTTCGCCCCATTATCACCTCTTTTATTACCCAGAGAAACTTTCTTCCAGGGAGAGTAATTACTGACAACATCGTTCTTATGCAGGAAATCATCCACTCGATGCGGAAGAAGAAGGGTTGCAAAGGATGGATGCTCTTGAAGATCGATGTTGAGAAGGGATACGATCAGCTACGCTGGGATTTCATTCTGGATACTATCGAGGATGATGGATTATCCCAGGATTGGATCACATGGATCAAGAAATGTGTCGAGACTTGGTCCATGAACCTCTGCTTGTTGTTAGGCGGGCCAACTCGCACAAGAATAACTATCAAATTTTAAAAATAGACAAGTAGAAAAATTTACAAACAACATTAGGTGAAACAACAAACCACGACACATTAAAAAAATGCAAAAAGCCAACCAAAACACCGCATTGTTGATGTAGTGGACTTCACTGCAAAAATCCAACCATGAACATGTATGATTTTATCCAAACTGCGTTGTAAATACTATCTTTTATGCGAAAACGCGTGACACAAAAAAAAGTCCTCCCGAATAATATTGTCGTAAGCGTCGACGAATAAAGGCACCTGACTTGTACAACCATGCATAATAAAGCATCAAAAGACACACAACCACATGATTATACAGGGGCAAAACCAAACAAAAAAAAATTACAGCACTGCATCCTGTAGAATAACAACCCTCGCTGACGACCCTGGCCGCTTGATTCACCAAACTTCCTCATAACCCAACATGATGATCGAAATCGAGCGGTGAGACGAACAAAGAAACTCTAGTCTGCGAGCAATAGGAAAAATGTAATGAAAACATCAATCAACTTCAAAGGTCACCGAAATGCATATTGTTGAAAAACAAATACAGTCAATTAGGTTTTTCAATATAAACTTGCAAATTTTCGTTTGACATGCAAAAAGAAGAACAAAAATAAATGCAGCCTTAAATACCTACAATAACGCATGGGGGTAAGAATAGGTCAAAAGATTTCACATCCAATTATAAGCATACACAAGTGTCATTCCCATTGCCCATACAAAATCACAAAATCAAGATGATACGTTGAGAAAGACGCAATATGAAAATTTAAGACAACTTAGACTAATTGTGGGGGTACATTTTTATGACAAATTGTCCGCTAGTGGTTCTCACATTGGCATACTCTAATTGTGGGGGTACATTTGTTTAAAGCAAAAGTGCCTAAGCACTTAGACTATATCATTAGATAATTGATCAACCAAAAGGTTACTTATAAGACTCGAGAGGGATGAATCCCACATCCTAAGACCACTGAACCACATACTACATCTTGCTAATTCGTGTGTGCTATGCTATTAGCAACTATAGGAACATGTTTCCAAGTGAACTGTTCACAATGACTAGTTAAGACAAAAATGTCGTCAATAAGAAGGTTGAGGCTCGATCTTCGGTTTTTTGTTGGGATTTTAATGGCATTTAGTAGGCTCATACAATCCGTATCAATCTCCAACTTCGTTATGTTGAGTGTCATAGCCAACTGCAGCCCGTGAATTAAAACATTTGTTTCCACCACCAAGGGATCCAACTTAGAATTGAGTTGTTCAGTGCATAAACCATGAGGAAATCCATTTTCATCTCTTATACAAACTCCCATGAATGTACCTTTGCCAACCATGACTTAGGCGTCAGTGTTAAGTTTGAACCACCCGGAAAATGGAGTTTCCCAGACCGGTCTTTCCGGCGAAGGATTACCCAACCTCGTCTTTTTTCCTAAGTTGATGCCATCAAGCAATCCTCTAGCTCATAATATAAGGACCTCGATCTCCTTGAAATTTTCTTCAAAGACCCAACCATTTCTTTTGTCCCAAAGAGCGCACAGAATGGTGAGAAATAGGGAGAAATCACCTGAGTCTAATTGCTTCTTCATTCTGCATATCCAATCGATAATGTCCCTAGCCTCCTTAATCAAAGGGAAGCCCGCCTCTTTCCAAGCAAATTTTTCTTCCTGGCAGTCTCTGAAAATATGGAGGTCCACCTCCGGGCCTCTATCACAAATCGGGCAGTTTGGTTGGTGACTCTGTAAGAACTTGCTAAGATGCGCATTGGAGGGGACAGTATTGCTGCAGATGGACAATGCCAACATACGTATTCTCGGCGTTGTATTAGCGGACTAGATATGATTCCATATTGAATGGTCAGGGTTGTTATTACCTATGATGTCAGGGACTCGTTCTTCCTCTTCTGTATTCTTGATTCCATGATAGGCAGTTTTTACAGTGTATTCCCCATTCTTGCTCCATCCTCAAATAAATTTGTCAGGCGGGAGAGGGAAGTTTAATGGTATCACCTTTATAAGATCCACTTCAAAGGGTAGGGAATTTGCACACAACACCTCTTTGTTCCAGTCAAAACCAATACACAAATTTGACAGAGTCATGTGTGATACGGGAGTATCCAAGCTATCATTGAGGACACTTCGTCCTAAATCTAGAGATGTGCTAACCACTGGAGCAAGGGCTAAATATCGCTATGAGCCGTCATTGAAGTCATTGATAGTAGCCTGATCTCGTATTGTAGCCATTCAAGCTCGTAGAGATCCAGTTTGAGTCAATATGAGAAGGCAAGTATTGAAGAGGAAACTAGATTTCAAGATAAACCTGTGGGATTTGGAATCACTCAATTCCGATCTCGGACGAGAGAGAACGAGCCGTTTCAAAAAGAGATGTTAGCGACATGGTTCCAAATCCGCGTTCGCGGATACATCATTTGCCCCCGTGGATTCCTAATTAAATCACTTATTCTCCACTTCGAGAGCATCGCACGGACTGTGCGTTTTACCGCACATCCCCGTCCGCGGATCCCACTCCGCGTCCGTGGATTCCCTGCTGAAGACTTTCTGAGATATATTCGTTTTTTATTGTTTTCGGGATTATTTCTTTTAATTGGTTTTTGTCATTTTACGAAATACTTTTAATTACTTTATTTCTTTTATTTTGGCAGCCTTTGTCCTCCAAAAGAGAGCTTTTGTGAGAAGAGTGCTTGAGAGCATTGTTTTTGAACTCGCCGTAGTGTACTTGTGTGTGTCAATCTCCTCCATAAGGTTGGTGCTATCAGGACTCCATAGAGCATCCTCCAAGTGTCTTGGCCTACCATAGCCATTGTGTTTGGTTGTAATCTATTGGGGTTTCTTCATCATTCGGTAAGGTTCTTGTTCTTAAGTTCAAGGGTTTTATCGTTGTTTGATTTGGTTCCAATTGGCCTATCATTCGACTTATCCTTCTTTCATCTCATTCTAATTCCGCCTATCTTCTCTATTCGGGTTTCTGTTCGAGGTTTGGTGTCTAGATCAGGTAACAACGGCTTATCCCCGCATCAATGTAGGAGTTCCTTCCTGTGGATGGGCTAATAACATAATAGTGCGTATTCAAGTCCACCCATGGTCATTTCAAACATTAATGGATCTCCCACCGCCGACCCGCCATTTTATTCCTTTCTTGACTACTCATCTTGCCTCCCACATAGATCGCCAAATATAACTTGGCTTATTTTCGAGTTTTGCGTTCAAAAAGGTTCCCTCAGGGAAGTACTTTGCTCTCAAAACATTCGCCATTAGACTTGTTTCGTTCACATGATCCGTCAACATTGCTTTACTAGAAATGCCCACTTGAAAAGCTTGAAGTCTCTGAATCTCATGCCTCCCTCCTTTGTTTTGCATAACCTCTTTGCACAACATGAATGGATCTTTCGTTCTCTATCCTTTTGTCCCCACCAAAACCGGTTAATAGATTCTTGAAGCTCCTTGCAGTGGGTACTTGGAATAAAAAAAAAGATATAGAGTAAGTAGGAATTCATTGTGCCACAGCTTTAATTAAGACTACCCTTTTTGCCTTAGTGCTTGTTTAATTGGAGGCTAAAATCACATGAATTGAAAATCTGCAGGAAATAGAAATGAATATATGTGTTTGGTTGGAAAAACAATTATGTGAAAATCATGCACTACAAGAAAAAACGTTTTTGGCAACGACCTTTCGCAACGACAAAAAATTGTCGTTGCGAAATCACCTTTTTAGCAACGACAGTCTTGTATCGTTGTTAATACTGTTGCGATAAATAAAATCACCTTCGTATCGTTGTATAAAATTTTGCGTTTAATTTTTGCAACGGGTTTGTCGTTGCGAAAAATAATGAATAGGAATGACAACGAAAGTTGTCGTTGCAAAAGCGTTTTTATAACAATTGCAATGTGCAGGTCGTTGCTAAAGAATAGGTAAAAAGGAGCCAAATTGGTGAAGTCATTATCTTCTCCCTCGATTTTCCTGAAACCCCACCCTACCAGCTCGAGCCTCTCCCTCCAGCTCTCGCCTCTCCCTACCAGCTCGCGCCTCTCCCTCCAGCTCTCGCCTCTCCCTCCAGCTCGCGCCTCTCCCTACCAGCTCGCGCCTCTCCCTCCAGCTCTCGCCTCTCCAGCTCGCGCCTCTCCCTCCAGCTCTCGCCTCTCCCTCCAGCTCGAGGCCTCTCCCTCCAACGACTTTCTCTTCCCCCACCTTCATCTCCGACGACCTTCTACTTCGGTCTGGGGTCCCGACGACTTCGCCTCTGCAACCGCTACTCCCTCAATTCCCCATCAGGTAGGTCGTTTTCGTACCAATTTTTAGGGTTCTTATGCACCTCGATTTTATCTGCAATCTCCTACCTATTTTCGTTCCTATTTCATCTGCAATCTTCTTCATTCCGTATAAATTAGCAATTGAAAAACCTAACCCTACCGGACATTTGCAATCTTCTGATTTTTTTAGGGCTCTTCATCCCGATTTTTTTGGGCTCTTCATCTACTTTTCTACCTGGATCGCAGATTTCATCTTCAAAATATTAGATTGTAGAGAATTAAGTATAAAAGAGGATGAGGAAGGAGATATTAAGGGTTAGACATACCGCTATGGAATATAGTGTCGGTTAACTTTTGAATAGCAGACTGATATGAAAAAATATAAGGTGTTAGTTGGATTTACTGTCACTAATTTATAATTCATAGTGGTCAGTTAATTGATTCATTAGCACTTATTAGTTTCCCTATTTAAGTCCTAGTCTCCTTTGGGTAAGATCCTTGCTCAAAGTGGTTTCCTTAGAATGAGATTCTTGCTCTAAGTGATTTATATCACAGACACTCTCTAAGTTTGCTGGAATCCAAAAACGTTCAATACAAATAGGAACGCTAATATATGTACAGTCGATTTGCTCTTCACTGACTTAAAACACTAAATGCAAGTCACATACTTGATTTATAAGTAAATGTTTATACAATATGTATGAAGTTTTCTTCGATAGTAATGGTTCATGTGAATGCACATATATAGTCCCTATTATCATTTACTGATTGAACTTCTGATTATCAAAAAAAAGAAAAATCATATGATCAGAGAGATGATATCAAGTAGAAGAATTCAGATAAAATAAACTGGAGGAAAGGAACTAAAAGATCAAGTTGTCTTTTTTTTTTGAAGGACAAATATTTGAAGTCAATGCTGTAACCACATCCAGGAGAAGCCATCTGACAATTGTTGTGATCAGCAATCAAGAAGTAAGTACTATTACCTAGTTTATGCACATGTCAATATAAATAGTACCTTGTGAAATGCAAGAACCATCTTTCTCTGATTGAGAAACTTTCTGTAGAACTTTCTCCTATCCTTTACATTTACTAATTGATTGCGTCTAACATAAGACTACAGTCCAAATACTCGGTTCACTTTTCGGTCTGAACCGGGCCGGTATTTATGTAAGCTCTCTTCTGAGTTTTGATGCTATATTGCTCACAATTGAACCCCTCTTTGTTATCTCAAAATTACAGCACATGTTTAGAGTGTACATCAGCAATGGCTGATTGCTGATTTGCTTTGTTTGTAATGGAGTGAATTTTGGTGTTAAATCAATTGCTTTTGTGCCCAGTTGATTCTATTGAAGCTTCTGGTTGAGAAGTACTGGTTGCTTTCTGTAAATTAATTTGACTATATATTGCTCACAATTGAATTGTGATTGTTATTTCAAAATTACTAGTCACATAGTCTAGAATTTTACTGGTCATTTCTGATTTGTTTTTATGCTAATGGAGTGAATTGTAGTGCTAAATCAATTGCTTTTGTGCTCCAGTTGGGTTGATTGTAAATTTGGTAGAGATGAATGTAAATTCTGCCTTAGAATGACAGAAAAGGTGATTTGAACTGTATAAATCACAATTTGATCCCTGGTACTAAGCGATTCCAAATTTTTCGTGTATAGTAATTCTATTGAAGCTTATGTTTCGAAGTATTGGAAGATTGATCAAACCTTATTTGCTTTCTGTAGATTAATTTAATTATTGCATTCTATATTCATTCCTCACAGTTGAACCCTCTTTGTTGTCTTAACATTACTAGTCACATCATGTAAAAACAAACATGTATAGAATTTTACTGGTCATTTGTGCATCAGCAATGGATGATTGCTGATTTGTTTTGTTGGTAATGGAGTGAATTGTTGCTAAGTCAATTGCTTTTGTGCTCCAGTTGGTATTGATTGTACATTTGGTAGAGATGAATGTATATTTTGCCTTCAGATGATTTGAGCTGTAAGCTTTATATGATGCAACAGCAATGAGTTTACTGAAGCGAAAACGAGCATTAGGAAGCATAAGGAAGGAACTAATTTGATTCTTACATTCTGCACTGCTAACAATTGAATCCCTCTTTGCCTTTTCAAAATTACTAGTCACATCATGTATAAAAAAAACACTCTTCAGAATTTCACTAGCCACTTGTACATCTGCAGTGACCGATTGCTAATTTGCTTTGTTACTAATGGAGGGAAATATCGTGTTAAATCAATTGCTTTCGTGCTGCAGTTGGGATTGGTTGTAAATTTGGTAGAGATGAATGTATATTCTGCGGATTTGGACTGTAGTCTTATGTTAGTTGCTCAATCTTTTACTTGCTTCTCCTAGTCCTTTGATCTTCTGTAAACCATTCTTTAGAAAAACGTTATAGCCCATGCAATTTGGAATGCTCAGGGATCTCTTTTCTTTGCACTTGCTGACACATATGTATTTTGCTGATTATAATCATTATTCTTGTTATTATAGTTTCATATAATATTGTATATATGATACAATTGAGTTATTTATGAAATCTTCATTAGAATATGTATCTTAGTGGACGATGTTTTCTTTTCGCAGGTTTTGTTTGATGTTGTTCCCAACATCAAATTTGATGATGCTATTAAGCTAATTAGCATGCAACCAATTTCTTCCACTGCAGCAGCACATAAAAGGTGAGCTTTCTGGATAAATGGTGTATGAACTTATGGATAATATCTATTCACGTTCTAGTGATTAGAGATTGCACTATATAAATATATGAAAGTGAGAGAACTGTGCTATCTTTATTTTAAACAATTTAGAGCCTTCATAGGATGGGAGAAGGAGCATCATGATGCGGATTAAGTTCTTTGAGAAATGAATTAAAATTTAATTTCAGAATGTTTGTTCACTATTATCTTCCGTCATATCACTAAAATCCACTCCATCTAACGCAATATCCGTGAGTCGATGAAACAGACAAGGAAGATTTATTAGAGTTATTTAGTAACTCTTATGTTACAAACAGTCTCAGTCAATTTGATCCATGGCATGATACAATATACAAGGAAGGTGGCTGCTGCTTTATCTTAAGTTTCTTATGCATCATCTTAGTACAATGGCATTAGCTTTTTGTTTCAGTTTCTTGAGTTGTAACAAAGGAAGTTTACTGGATTTGTTTTCTATTATCAGCTTTTCAATTGACAGTGATATTGCAATTTCATTTTCGTTTATGATATGCTGAGTAGAATCTGTCTGCTACAAAACATAGGTAAATCAAAGTGAAGTCTATTAGCGTGCTCAAGGAGATTTTGGTAGGAGCTTTTTCACAAGGAAGAATTTGCTAAGGACACCTGGTATACTCACCTATCTCACTCTCTTTCACTTTAAATTTACCATTTTCGAGCTTAACTTAGACTGTTGTGAAAAAATTGTTATTACTTATGTAATTATGCACTAATTTGATGTGGGAGACTGATGAGTTTTATTAATATTTGATTGTGGTGTCAATTTTAGTTACTTAGGTGAGTAGGTATTGGTTGTTGAATATAAAGTTAAAATGTTTTTAATATAATTGTTTCTGTTTTTTAAAATTAGGAGATGGACTTGAATAAGGCATGGGTCAAAATAAGAAATCGTTCATCCCCTGATTATGTAAATGGTGTTGATAGCTTCCTTGATTTTGCTCTTTCAAGTGTCAAGGAAGAGGAAAGAGAAACAACAACTATTAGATGTCCTTGTAATAGTTGTCGTAATATATTTTTTAAAAGAAAATCTGATGTGCGATTTGACTTGCTTAAGCGGGGAATGTATGATAAGTACACTTTATGGGAATTTCATGGAGAAAAATCAGATCATATAAGTGTAGAGGGACACGACAACAACTCAGATAATGATGATGCTGGGTTTATTATGCTACAAGATGCATGTGGCATGGCTGGTATGAATATAGGTGGAGATGAGCAGACAATCAGTGGCAGCGAGATGGCTCAAGAACCTAATGAAGATGCACAAAAATTTTACCGGCTCTTAAAAGAGTATGAAGAGCCATTGACAGTTTAAGGCAAAGCCATGTCTAAGCTGTCATATATTGTAAGATTACTGCATTTGAAGGTCCTCAATAAGTGGAGTGACAGTTCGTTTACCAGTTTACTGAAGCTACAACGTGAGGCTTATGGAACCTCACTTCCAGATTCTTATTATGAGGCAAAAAAGCTCATTAAGGACTTGGGTCTTGATTATATAAAGATTCATGCTTGTGAAAATGATTGTGTTCTTTATTGGAAGGAGTATGAGAATTTAAATGAGTGTCCCACTTGTGGTTTATCAAGATGGAAAAGTGTTAACAAAGGGTCTGGTAAGGGTGTGAAGGTGCCTCACAAGGTTTTACGATATTTTCCGTTGAAGCATAGGTTGCAAAGGTTATACATGTCAAGAAAGACGGCGGAAGATATGCAATGGCACAAAAAGCATGAGTTCGGAGATAACGTAATGAGGCATCCTCGTGACTCATTAGCTTGGAAGTCATTTGATGTGGAGTACAATGCATTTGCCGAAGAATCACGTAATGTAAGGCTTGGACTAGCTTGTGATGGATTTCAACCTTTTGACAATTCACAACATAGTGTATGGCCTGTTGTTCTTATCCCGTACAATTTGCCTCCATGGATATGCATGAAACCTCAGTCATTCATGTTAACCTTACTTATACCTGGACCTAGCAGCCCTGGGAGAAACATAGATGTATACCTCCAGCCCCTAATTGAAGAACTGAAAGAGCTATGGGAGGTAGGGGCTTAAACATATGATGCTTATTCCAAGGAAAATTTTAAAATGCATGCAGTAGTTTTGTGGACTATCAACGATTTTCCCGCTTATGGAGACTTGGCTGGATGGTCAACTAAAGGTAATTTTGCATGCCCAAGCTGACATAAGGAGACGAAACGTACATCTTTGATGAGTAAGGGTGGCTATTTACATCATCGTCGCTGGCTTCCACTTAGCCATAAGTGGAGAAAAGAGGCCCGTTCCTTTACCAATAAAAAGGAGAAAGGGCGTGCACCAATCCCTTTGAGTGGGGATCAAGTGCTAGAACACTTGTCTCATTTAGTATCTGATAAGTTTGGAAAGGCTTCTAAGAAAAGAAAAGGGAATGAAAGGGATGTCTTAAACAAGTTATATGGGTGGAATAAAAAAAGCATTTTCTTTGAGCTGCCTTATTGGAGTAAGTTGAAGATCCGCCACAACTTAGATGTGATGCACATCGAGAAAAATGTCTCTGAGAATATTTTGGGCACCTTGATGAGAATTAAAGGCAAGAACAAAGATACCATAAAGGCTCGGATAGATTTGATGAGGATGAAAGTTAGGGATGAGTTGCACCCTGTATTAGATGGTGATAAATTGCGTGTGCCTGTTGCATGCTACTCTCTAAGTTCAGATGCCAAAGCTGCCATATGTGAAATGTTTTCTAAAATTAAATCCCCAGATGGATATTTATCGCACATTTCTCGTTGTGTCAAAGATAACGGAAAGAAGATTTCATCAATGAAGAGTCATGATCATCATGTTTTTCTTGAGCAGCTGCTTCCCCTTGCAATTCGTGGTTTCTTGCCGAAACAAGTGTACGAGCCTCTAGTTGAGCTAAGTTCATTCTTTAGGAACTTGTGCGCAAAGAGCATAACTATTGAAGAACTAGAAGCCCTCGAGAAAAAAATTCCATACACACTGTGCAAGTTAGAGATGGTCTTTCCACCGGCTTTTTTTGATGTAATGGTGCATTTAGTTGTACACTTGGCAAGTGAGGCAAAAATTGGTGGACCAGTTTGTTACCGTTGGATGTATCCAGTTGAGAGGTATATCATTTGATTATCATATCTACTTTTATAAAAAATATTTGTGATATCACTTAAAAATATCTCATTCTCATCAGATACCTCGGAACATTAAAACGATATGTTCGTAACAGAGCATATCCAGAAGGTTCCATTGCTGAAGGATACCTAGCAGATGAATGTTTAACATTCTGCTCTAGATACATGAGCGATATTGACACTAAGTTCAATCGTAAAGCGAGAAACGATGACTATGAGGTCGGTGATGATACTTCACGTTCAAATCTCGAGGTATTTAAACCATTAGGACGTTGTATTGGAAAGAGTACTCCTGTACATCTATCGTTTGAGGAGAGTCATCAGCTGCATTCTTACATTCTCCATAATTGCGATGAACTTGTCAAGTTTATTGAGTAAGTTCTCTTATGGAACTTTATTTTCTACTCCATTAGTTATGAATTCTAACTTAAATATTTAAATATTTTCCAAACTCGTTTTTACAGAGAGTACAAATTGGAATTATTGCGAGAATGTCCAAGAAATGTAGAAAAAAGGCATAAAACTGAATTTTCCAAATGGATACATGATCGAGTATGTTTATTTTTATTATAATAATTTTTTTGATGATTTGAGTTTTAATATTAGATTAATAATAGTTTTTTCAAAACGTTATTCTCATAGGTACGCAGAATGCATGAAAATGGATGCGTTGATAATGATTTGTATAATCTAGTTTGTGGTCCCTCAAGAGTTGTGAGGCGTTATACTGGATACATTGTAAACGGTTATAGGTTTTACACCAGTGATCGCTCGGAAAATAGAAAAACTCAAAATTGTGGAGTGATGGTCAAAGGCGACGACTCTTCTGATAAGGAATACTATGGTGTTTTAAGTGATATATATGAGGTTCATTATCCTGGAGGAAATCGTGTTTTTGCTTTCAAATGTAGATGGTTTGATGTAGGGCACCATGGTAGAGGGTATAAAGTAGATGAATATGGCTTCACTAGTGTGAATAAGACAAGATCTTTAAAGACAGATGAAGTTTATGTTCTGGAATCACAAGTGGAGCAAGCATTTTATATACAAGATCCAAGAAACGAGGATTGGGAGTTTATGATAAAGGCTCAACCAAGGGATTTCTATGATATGCCAAGTGATGATGGTGATATACATGCTTTAGATATGGATGCATATCAGCAGGTTGAGGTGGAGTCTGTTGTTGAAGAGCAAAATAGTGATTCTCTGGATATTAACTTCTCCCTTGAATCGTTAGCTACAAATAATTTTGTGGTTGAGCGCGAAGCTAAAATTGTTGAATTGGTCAAAAAGTTGATTGAGGAAATGAAGCCAGATGATGACTTCATCAATGATGGTGAGATTGAAGAGTTTGATACTTCAACTGAAGAAGAAGAAGAGTTTGATGATGAAGAAGAAGAAGAGGAAGAAGAACCATTGGACTGAAAAGAATGACATTCATATTGTTTTGTGTAATGTTTTTATTACATTCTATAATTAATGAGATAACTTTGTTTTTATGAACATTATTTTTTTGGTGTTGCAAGTATAACTTATCTGTATTTTCATAGCTTTCTGTTTTTTATTCATAATCATCTCTTATTTATGCAAGTCTTGGAGAAAATATTAACCAAATGCTATGTTTTATAGTCCTTTTACTCAGTTTGTCAATAAGGAAGAGGAAGAGAAAGCAGCTAAGATGACTGGAAGAGGAGGAGGAAAGAAACCCGACAGTCGTAGTGTTATTGCTCCTGGACGACTTCATAATATGATCCGGTCTACTCGAATCAATGGGTGTAATGCAGAAGATGGTGGTACATTGTATGGAAAAGGTAAATTTTAAATTTAATCTAGCTATATTTCCATCAAAACATGTCTATTGTTTCTGCATACTGATTCTGCATACATGGATGTTGAAATTACAGATTCTGATTCTGCATACAATGATTATGCATACAGAAAAACTCATTATATGTTTCACTTCTGTTATTTTTATTATGCTTTATTTTGATTCTGCATACATGGATTCTACATGCAGAAAATACAGATTCTGCATACATGTATTCTGCATACAGAAAATACAGATTCTTCATACATGTATTCTGCATACAGAAAATACAGATTCTGCATACATGGATTCTGCATACAGAAGATACAGATTCTCCCTACTGATTCTGCATACATGATTTTGCTCTTTCAACTTTTTCAGGAACAACAATGACAAAGTCTGCCCTTACTAAAAGGGTGCAAAATGTTCCATCTGACATGGATGTTGAAATTGTTACAAAAAGTAATGATATTATATGTTTCACTTCTGTTATTTTTATTAAGCTTTATTTTGATTCTTGTCGTTGATATGGTTGGATTATCACTCAATGCTCGTGTAGATTTAGAAAGACAACGAGCAACATTAAGAGAAACACAAAGAGAGCAACAAATTTTGAGTCATACCAATCTTGAGCAAGTTCAAAAAGAGCAAGTTCAAGAAGAGCAAGTTCAAGAAGAGCAAGTTCAAGAACTTGATGTTCAAGAACTTGATGTTCAAGAACTTGATGTTCAAGAACTTGATGTTCAAGAAGAGCCAAACATGGATTGTCAATCTGAAGGTTTTGTGAAGGAGAGGACTGAAGGTATAGTATTACCATTGAATATATGTTGCTCATTTTGCCACATTGCCTCCTATGCTTTAATAAAATAGAATATCATTGTTTCCAAATTCATTTTTTTGGCTACTAATGTGTGCATATATATATATGGTTGTAGATATAGTTGGCAAAAGAAAAAGGATGACTAACCTAGCTAGCAGAGTTCCTATGTCATTGCAAGGGAATGAAGCTGTAGTTCCTCGTCCTAGGAAAGTAAACATTAATCGTGTTGTGGAGAAGCAAAGACAAACCACAAATCTGGACGCAAGTGTAAATGAAGGTAAAATCAATGTTTTTGATACTAGGTTTAAAAATTTGGATTGGGGTTATAGAAACAACTAACATTGCATTTCACTCATTGCATGTTATTAGCTACAAGTAACACAACCCCAAGAGGTAATAGAGGGAAGTATAAAAGTTTTGTGATTGATTCGAAAATCAAAGGAAAAGGCAAACTAACTGTCCAGATTCCTGATGAAATCGATCGAGCAATTGTAGAAAATGCACGACATTTGGTGAATGAGTGTGGTCGTGTGGTAAGAACCAAAGCGCCATTAAATGTTAAGAATTGGAAAGAAGTTTTATCTATTGCAGGTGACAGCATGTGGAAGGAGATTCAGGTACTTTTTATTTACTTTTCTTTATATTTGTTGAAGTGTCGTATATATTTACAAGTTTTCTTCGCTGATTTTCTAGTTTCATATATGGGGAAAGAAGTAGACTACTAGAATGGATGAAAATCAATTTCGTATAAAAAATGAGGAGTATGAAGTGAGATAAAAATATGAGTTATGACATTACAGTGGACTAGTTTCTTCCAATTTGTGGTTCATTTCTATGATTTTGAACCAAATAAGGCATGAATGTGTATGTTGCTGAATGTTGATGGTAATTGTTTTTTATTGGCTGGATTGAAGTCGAATATAGTGTGCATGCAGTAGCTTAAAGAATGTGTATTTACGAAACTGCAGATGAATTGCGTTATGGAATATTTTTGTCCTAATAATTATTTTGGAAAAACATTATTTTGGCCTTGCAGGAAAAGTTTCAAGTTAGTGATTCTAGTTGCGATATGAAGATGTATAATTTTGTTTTAGATACAATGCAACGTTTGTATAGGCTATGGAAAAGTCGATTGCACTATTACTACAAGAGTCCTGAATGTGGAAAAACTGATATTGAACGCTTAAAAAATCTCCCACCTGATTTGCCTCAAGAGCAATGGGAATGGTGTGTGAATTATTATGGTTCAAATGAATTCAAGGTATTCACTCTTTTAACATTCATTTATCTAGCTTCATAGTTGTTCCTTTATAAAAATATGTTTTAATTTATCTTACAGATTGTAAGCGAAAGGAACTCCCGAAACAGATTGTCTGAGAACAGATGTGCTCATACTACTGGAAATTTAGCCTTTGCTGAAGTTGAGGAAATGATGGTAAGACTTAATATAGTAGTTAATTAAGTATTATTTGCACATGTTATTCATTGTAATTAAGGTAAATTTACTAATAAATATTTAATGATGTGCTAGATAAAAGAGAATGGCGGGGTGAAGCCTTCTGCTGATGTGATATGGCTTATGGAGCACACTCGTACAAATAAAGAAGACAAACTTGAATGGGCTGATGGAACTCGTTCTAAAATAATTCATGTATGTATCATAGATTCTAATAGAGCAACTTTTACATTATTTTCTCTGATTCTAATCTTCTTTTGAATTTTGTTGAAGGAAAAACTGAAAAATGTAGTTGCTACAGCTGGTGAATCAATGACACAAGAAGAAATATTGACACAAGTTCTGAAGCCAAGGTCTGGATATGTTCGTGGAAAAGGGACAGCTTTACATGGTTATACCAAAGGAAAAAACCAGTTGGAACAACAAAGACTTATGGAACAACAACAAGGGAAAATCCAAGAACAAGACGAAAGGATAAAGGAACAAGACCAAAGGATAAAGGAATTAGAAGAGAACCAGAAAAAACAACAACAAGCAATGGAAGATTTCAAGCGCGAAATGTTGCAGCAGCTTGCAAACACGGGTGTTCGGTAATTATGTCAAAAGGTACGTTTTTAAACAAACTTTCTAATCAACCCTTTTCCACTAGAGATGCATGACCCTAAACCAACCTTCTAATCAACAAAAGAGTTATTATCTGGAATCATTAGTTGCTGGGAATTTAAGGATCTGAAAACTGAATTAATTTTGTTCTGCAAACTGCATTTTCTGGAATCTTAAACTGTTGGGAATCAAAGGATCTGCAAACTGATTTCTCTGGAATCATTAAAACATAAATAATTTTATTCTTCTAGTTTGATAATAGACAGAGGATTTGCAAACTGTTTACTTCGTTTACAGAACTGATCTGCAAACTGTTTACTCAGTTTACAGAAGTGATCTGCAAACTCAAGATGGTGACTATCTCCTTTGTTTATAGAAGTGATTTGCAAACTGAATTTTGCTCTTGTATGATAATAGAGATAAATTGTAAGTTTTTAGCCTTGTTTATATGAAATTTTTTATTCAATGGTGCAGGGAAACAAGTAGATGTCGAAGGATGATTTTGGGATATTGTGGATGACACAAATATTATGAAATGATTTTGGTTTTATGATTCGGGATGTATAGCTAAGTTGGCAAATTAAATACTTGAATATTAGACATGTTTTTGGTACAGGTTGTAATTTGAACAAGTTTTTGAAGGTTATATAGTCGAAGTTATTGTGTTTATGATTTTGGATACAGGTTGGTTGAATGTGAATTATAAGGGTCGAAACAGGTATTGACAAGAGGATACTGTAATGTCGTTGCAAAGTGCTGTTGTCAAAATATTAGTTAATAGGTATTGCAACGACAAATAACGTTGCAATACGTTAATATGTATTGCAACGACAAATGACGTTGCAATACGTTGATATGTATTGCAACGACAAATGACGTTGCAATACGTTGATATGTATTGCAACGACAAATGACGTTGCAATACGTTGATATGTATTGCAACGACAAATGACGTTGCAATACGTTGATATGTATTGCAACGACAAATGACGTTGCAATACGTTGATATGTATTGCAACGACAAATGACGTTGCAATACGTTGATATGTATTGCAACGACAAATGACGTTGCAATACGTTGATATGTATTGCAACGACATTTGTCGTTACAATACGTTGACATGTATTGCAACGACATTAGCGTTGCAAAAGATGTGACGAGTTCGGACTGTTATTAGCAACGACAACTAATTAGCAACGAACAAAGTCGTTGCGAAAAATGTTTGTTTTGGCAACGAAAAAAGTCGTTGCAATAGCCTTTCACTACGGCGTTACCGGCAACGACCTAGCAACGACAATTGTCGTTGCCAAAACCTGTTTTTGCAACGACTTGATATGTATCGCAACGACAAAAGTCGTTGCTAAAAACGGTTTTTCTTGTAGTGATGGAATTTCAATTTCTTAGGATTTTCAATTCCTCCATTATGTGGAAATTGATCTTACCTAGTCTCCTAGAAATTCACTTTCTCCCATTTTTACACATGCAAATCTTAAATTCCATCATTTTGATCTATCAATTCCAAATTTTAACCAAACACATTTTCTTAAAATTCTCTATATTACAATCTCAGTCAATTTTCATAATTTCAATTCCCATTAATTATAACTCCTACATTCAAGAAGCACTTAGACAAATATTGCCCTTTCTATCCCGAAATTTTCTTCTCAACTCTCTCTGAATTTCAATTCCATGAATTATAAATCTCTTTGTTTGATTTGTGATATGGGTAGCGAGGCCCGGATACTTGCAAATCTCTCCACCTTGAGACCCGAAGACGTCTCTAATTCCACCTTTGGCGTACATGGCAACGGTAGAACATAACAATTTTTACGGAAACGAAACCCCAGCGTGTAGGAAAACGGTGATTGGTGCATTGGGCTTCACAGTCAATATGGTCCAGCTGTTTTGGGCTCTGGCCCAATACATGCTAGGGGTAAAATTGGAACATATATTTGATGAAACCTAGGGTTTTCAGTTTCCATTTTATAAAGTACTGGAGATTGCAAAGTGCAGCTGCTTCTGGTGGGAGGTGAACGATAGTAGATTGGAAGGCTTCAATCCTGAATCCAAAATGGTAATCAATCATTATTCTGAATTCTTATTTACTTAATAAGCTAGAAGAGGCGGTGCTCTTCTGAATCTATTATGTTAGAGATTTAGGGATTCGACTTGCGTCGAAATACTGATTACAGGCGTTGCTTCTGAAAATGAGCGCTTCGTATGAGCCGACGCAAAATCTTTTTCCTAGCCTGGCATTAACAGGAAGATGATTCTGTTCAGCCTTTCTTCTGCCATTCTAGGTTAAATTAGAACTTATCAAAAGTGTTAGTATATTTGGGGCTTTTGACATAGATTTTGATCCTCGCTTTGTTTTGGATTTGAATTGCTGATTACATCATCTGTGGTGTGGTAGGATTGATTGCTGATTTGAATTTTATTTATGAATGTTAGCCGAAGCAAATTCATGAGATCAAGGATTTCCTTCTGACAGCGCGAAGGAAGGATGCTCGATCAGTGAAGATCAAGAGAAGCAAGGATGTTGTAAAGTTCAAGGTTCGTTGCTCCAAGTATCTATACACTTTGTGTGTGTTTGACACTGAGAAAGCCGACAAGTTGAAGCAATCGCTTCCCCCAGGTATTAGCAAATGCATGCAACTTTTTTGTTTTGTTTCCAAGTCTTTGTATTAGGTTCCAATTGTTGAATGTTGTAATTTGTTGTCCATGGCTGATTGCAGGTTTGAATGTTCAAGATCTGTGAAGGGTTTTGAAAGAGGAAAGCGTTTGACTCTACAGCCAGTAGCATAGACATTACCTCTATCTATTTTGTATTATTTTCTCTATGTTTTGTTACTATTTTTGTTGTAGTTCAAGGAGGGATAATATGTTTTTATCATTAACATTTAAACAAAACAAGTGTTGGAAGCGTACTTTGTTTTTGAATGTTCAATCACTGCACCGTTTAATCGAAAGAGACGTTAGATGTGTTTCAAGAGAAGGGACCGCTATGGAAAACCAATTCACGTTCATACCAGAAACATTGGATGTGTTCCACCTTTATGGTTGTTGTATTAGAGTGGATATTCAGTTTGGTGTGTGATGATTATAAGCGGCAAATGAGAGTAACTCATGTAAAATGAGTTATTGTTGTTATTTCGTTGATGGACTTGCCAATGTCTTGCGCCAGCCACTGTCATTTCCACCTGACTTATCTTGATCTCATCTTCCGGGATCGGGGAGACGCACCCGATCGTTCAAAAATATTAATAGTACAATATGTGCAGGTGTGGCGTGATTTAGATTGTGTACACTTCACCTGTCCCTTATTTTGTTATTATTATATTTGTCATCAACCTACGGAGTACTAGTCAAATTAGATGTTATAAGGAGTTTTATTTGGATAAGCTATGTAATAATTGATGTTTTTGCAAGAAATTGCAAGTGTTTTTGCTTGATAATTAGAGAATAATGTATCTGATTAAACAATCTCTGTATCATCAGTAAAAACATCTTGAGATAAACTTTATTGGGGGTACAATCAGTTAAACAAGGGAAATAATTTGGTTTCCTTCAAAATATAGAAAACTAGGAACTTGCCTGAACTTTTGGTTGGGGTAATTGGGTTATCTGTCTACCGTTCTAAGCTTCTCTTATTCTTCAACGGGCAGCCAACTGCTTCTTTTTTTCGCAGCTTAACACTATGGTCAGAACCTGCCCGTGCTGCCCGTTGTTCGGACGCCGGTGCTCCACCGCCGTTGATGATGATCCTACCTACGATCGCGATCCAGTGCTTCTCGTTCCAGGTATCGGAGGTTCGATGCTCAACTCCAGGAAGAAAAAATCAGGATCCGAGACGCGAGTTTGGGTCCGGATTTGGTTAGCGGCTTTGGAGTTTAAGAAGAAGCTTTGGTCTCTTTACAATCCTGAAACCGGTCTCTCTCTCTCTCTGATCTTGATTTTAATTTCTGTGACTTGGATTGCCATTTGATTGCTTCGAATGATGTGTGTTTGCTTCTTAATTTCTCTCCTGCAAATTTGGAGAAGCAGAAGAGTTTGTGTTATCTCAAGGCTCAAGTGATTGTGTTTTTGAGCAACTTAGGTTACACAGAAGAGTTGGATGATGACTCGGAGATTGTAGTACCAGATGATGACTTTGGGCTGTACGCCATTGACATTTTGGATCCTTCGCTGGTCAGATTTCTTGTAATCATACTTCAATCAAACTGCTGTAGTTCCTGATTCACATATTTTCTGCTTGTTTTGTTGTTTTTGTTTTGTCCAGTTTGTAAAAATAATGCATTTGAGAGAGGTATATTATTTCCATGATATGATTGATATGCTGCTTGACTGTGGATACAAGAAGGGAGTCACATTGTTTGGTTTTGGATACGATTTTCGACAAAGCAATAGGTAACTGGATAATTATGTCATCAGGCATATTCATACGCAGTTTTGACAAGGAAAAATCTATCTTCTTGGCAGAATTGGCAAATCAATGGAAGGTCTGAAGGTGAAGTTGGAGACCGCATACAAAGCCTCTGGTGATAGAAGAGTGAATATAATATCACATTCTATGGGAGGACTACTTGTCAAGTGCTTCATGTCACTCTATCCCGAAGTGCGCATTTATACTCTTCTAAATTATTTCAGCCTTCCATTTTGCATGAAATTTGTTCAAAATGAAGGTGCTTAATGATTTACGAGTAGTATTTGTCCTCCTCAGATATTTGCAAAGTATGTGAAGAAGTGGATTTGCCTGGGTTGCCCATTTCAAGGTTGTGACTCGATATCCTCAACCTTTACCTTGGAGAAATTAATTGTGGTTGATTTTTTTATAGATATAATAACAGTCAGATGCTACCTGTAAACGGAATCTCTATAAGATCTAATACTTGTCTGCTCACTAAATTGGCAGCTTTCTTATATTAGTATTTATATTTTTGCATATCAAACAGGTGCACCAGGATGTATCAATGATGCTCTATTAACTGGGTTGCAGTTTGTCGAAGGATTTCCGAGCTACTTCTTTGTTTCAAGGTGGACGATGCATCAACTGGTAATATTTCTTCAAATCATGCAGTTTTTTCTTATAGTAAATGTGCTCTTTATTCGCTAGCTAATCATCAGTTAGTCATTTAACCTTTTCTTTCGCAGCAATGAATTGGTATAACAGTATTGATTCGTTATCCCTGTTTGCAGTTGATTGAGTGCCCATCCATATATGAAATGTTGCCAAATCCAGGATTCAAGTGGAATGAGGAACCAGTAATTCAGGTTTGGCGCAAACAATCTGAAAAAGAAAAAGATTCCCCGGCTGAACTCGAGTCATATGGACCAGTTGAATGTTCCTGTGTGTTCGAAGAAGCATTGGAGCACAATGAGGTACCGTCACATTCCTATCTGCAAATTGCTAATATGATACAAACAGCATAATTTCTGACACCGCACTTTTCTTGTAACCATAATACAGTTGAGCATTGACGGTAAAACAATCGCTCTTCCTTTCAACAATGCCATAAATAAATGGGCAACTGAAACTCGCCGAGTTCTTGACAATGCTCAACTTCCTAAAGGAGTCACCTTCTATAACATCTACGGAATTTCATATGACACCCCGTTCAATGTCTGGTAATAAAGCTTTTCTTTCGGCTATTCAAGAAGCACTTTTATTTGATGATCAAGGATAATTGAATTTGTATATGCAGTTATGGTTCAGAAGACTCGCCTATATCAAATCCATCTCAAATCTGTGATAGTCTGGTGAGCAACTCTCCTATTCATCTACCAAAATTTGTTTTAACTTCAAATTACTAATGTAACTAATTTTGGGTAGCCTGAGTATTCATCTGTGGATGGAGATGAAACGGTGCCAGCTGAATCGGCTAAGGCAGATGGGTTAGATGCCACAGAAAGAGTCGGAGTAGCTTCTCGACACAGAGAACTCTTGTGTGACAAGAAGGTGTTCGAGCTCATCCAGAAATGGATCGGGGCAAGCCCAAATTCGAAAAAGCACAGGAAAAGTTCAAAAGTTTTGGATGCTATACCAAGTTAAGGAGCCATTCTATTAGTCTTTCTCATTCTGTGCATAGTAGATAAATGAAGGTATACGTAAATGCAAATGGAGTTGTTCTTTTTGACAAGCTGTTGATAAAGAGGAGTGAATGACCATTGATCCTTGCATTCTGCATCCAATACCAATTGTGAATTAGTGATACTTTATTTTATCTTATATTCCAATAAAGGCCGAACTATAGCCCGTATTGTATGGGTCCCAATCCCTGCTGCTCATATTTTTCCTTTGAAAATGTAATGCAATGGTGAAGATGTATCTTATCTGATCCTAAAACATCCCAGTTCGATGGGTAATTATTAGAATTCGACCTGCTAAAATTTTCTGATAATGGATAGGAATCTACTTTATTAGAATTGATTTCACGCCTCAAATATGGGTCAAGTTAGATACCCAGCAAATATTAGGAATATGCCATTTCTATAATATATTGGAAATAATGTATATATATGACTTGAAAATTAAATAGCTCAACAACCCTCCATTTTTCAAAACTAGGGGAAATGAAATGTTAAACTCCTAATAGATTGAGCTTTGCAGCCTAGTAAGACACTAGTCTCTTATCTACAAGTTAAGGGTTTAAATCCCGAGAGTTGTATGACCCTCTCAATTTACCTGTCTGTTATAGGGGGGCCGTATCTTGCCCTTATAAAAAAAAAACTACTCCTAAATTCAAGGAAGGAGTTGGAAACTTGGAACAAGATACGGAAAGCGTAACGAAGTATCGTGTTCCTATGCTTTGATTGTCCCGATATCACTCTTCACATTTAGGTATTTTAACGTTGAGCTCAATTTGATTGAATTTTTTTCTAAAATGGGCTTTTTTTAAAAAAAAATTCCCGACGTAGGCTCTTTTCAAAAGAAATTCCCAATATAGGCACTTATGCCAGCTTCGGATTTTTTTATGTGTGAGAGACACTGGTAGAACCAGCGTCTCTCGTCCGAAGCTGGTAATTTTTTTTTTGAATTTTTTATGTATAAGAGACGCTGGCCGAACCAGCGTCTCTTATACATATTTTTTTTTAATTCCCCGTGTAAGAAACCAGCGTCTCTTACACGTAAAATGTTTTAAAAAAAAAAATTATTTGTATAAGACGCTGGGAGAACCAGCGCCTTATACAAAGCTTTTGTTATTTATTTATTTTTCAAAGTTTATATATATATATTATTATACATGACTTACTCGTGTTTGGATGGCTCGTATGGGCTCGTTTGAAATCGGAATCGATCACGACCAATTTCGTTGGGTCCGTATTGATCTCAGCTTTCACCAGATATGTCTCTCGCTCGATTCTGATTTCGAACGACCCCATACGAGCCACCCGAACAAGCGTAAGTCTCGTGCGTACCTTCTACTGTAAATGGATATTTACAAATCTGTTCCTCCATATCACGCGATGAGAGACATATCTGGTGAAAGCTTGGATCAATACGGACCCAAGGAAACTGGTCGTGGTCAATTCCGATTCCGAACAAGCCCATACGAGCCATCCGAACAAGCGTAAATCTCGTGCATACCTTCTTTCACCAGTTCGGAATTGATCACGACCAGTTTCGCTGGGTCCGTATTGATCCCAGCTTTCACCAGATATGTCTCTCATCGCGTGATATGGAGGAACGGATTTGTAAATATCCATTTACAGTAGAAGGTAGGCACGAGACTTACGCTTGTTCGGGTGGCTCGTATGGGCTCGTTTGAAATCGGAATCGATCACGACCGATTTCGTTGGGTCCGTATTGATCCCAGCTTTCACCAGATATGTCTCTCGCTCGATTCTGATTTCGAACGAGCCCATACGAGCCCCCCGAACAAGCGTAAGTCTCGTGCCTACCTTCTACTGTAAATGGATATTTACAAATCCGTTCCTCCATATCACGCGATGAGAGACATATCTGGTGAAAGCTGGGATCAATACGGACCCAACGAAACTGGTCGTGATCAATTCCGATTCCGAACTGGTGAAAGAAGGTATGCACGAGATTTACGCTTGTTCGGATGGCTCGTATGGGCTTGTTCGGAATCGGAATTGACCACGACCAGTTTCCTTGGGTCCGTATTGATCCAAGCTTTCACCAGATATGTCTCTCATCGCGTGATATGGAGGAACGGATTTGTAAATATCCATTTACAGTAGAAGGTAGGCACGAGACTTACGCTTGTTCGGGTGGCTCGTATGGGCTCGTTTGAAATCGGAATCGATCACGACTGATTTCGTTGGGTCCGTATTGATCCCAGCTTTCACCAGATATGTCTCTCACTCGATTCTGATTTCGAACGAGCCCATACGAGCCACCCGAACAAGCGTAAGTCTCGTGCCTACCTTCTACTATAAATGGATATTTACAAATCTGTTCCTCCATATCACGCGATGAGAGACATATCTGGTGAAAGCTTGGATCAATACGGACCCAAGGAAACTGGTCGTGGTCAATTCCGATTCCGAACAAGCCCATACGAGCCATCCGAACAAGCGTAAATCTCGTGCATACCTTCTTTCACCAGTTCGGAATTGATCACGACCAGTTTCGTTGGGTCCGTATTGATCCCAGCTTTCACCAGATATGTCTCTCATCGCGTGATATGGAGGAACGGATTTGTAAATATCCATTTACAGTAGAAGGTAGGCACGAGACTTACGCTTGTTCGGGTGGCTCGTATGGGCTCGTTTGAAATCGGAATCGATCACGACCGATTTCGTTGGGTCCGTATTGATCCCAGCTTTCACCAGATATGTCTCTCGCTCGATTCTGATTTCGAACGAGCCCATACGAGCCACCCAAACAAGCGTAAGTCTCGTGCCTACCTTCTACTGTAAATGGATATTTACAAATCCGTTCCTCCATATCACGCGATGAGAGACATATCTGGTGAAAGCTGGGATCAATACGGACCCAACGAAACTGGTCGTGATCAATTCCGATTCCGAACTGGTGAAAGAAGGTATGCACGAGATTTACGCTTGTTCGGATGGCTCGTATGGGCTTGTTCGGAATCGGAATTGACCACGACCAGTTTCCTTGGGTCCGTATTGATCCAAGCTTTCACCAGATATGTCTCTCATCGCGTGATATGGAGGAACACATTTGTAAATATCCATTTACAGTAGAAGGTAGGCACGAGACTTACGCTTGTTCGGGTGGCTCGTATGGGCTCGTTTGAAATCGGAATCGATCACGACCGATTTCGTTGGGTCCGTATTGATCCCAGCTTTCACCAGATATGTCTCTCGCTCGATTCTGATTTCGAACGAGCCCATACGAGCCACCCGAACAAGCGTAAGTCTCGTGCCTACCTTCTACTGTAAATGGATATTTACAAATCCGTTCCTCCATATCACGCGATGAGAGACATATCTGGTGAAAGCTGGGATCAATACGGACCCAACGAAACTGGTCGTGATCAATTCCGATTCCGAACTGGTGAAAGAAGGTATGCACGAGATTTACGCTTGTTCGGATGACTCGTATGGGCTTGTTCGGAATCGGAATTGACCACGACCAGTTTCCTTGGGTCCGTATTGATCCAAGCTTTCACCAGATATGTCTCTCATCGCGTGATATGGAGGAACGGATTTGTAAATATCCATTTACAGTAGAAGGTACGCACGAGACTTACGCTTGTTCGGGTGGCTCGTATGGGGTCGTTCGAAATCAGAATCGAGCGAGAGACATATCTGGTGAAAGTTGGGATCAATACGGACCCAACGAAATCGGTCGTGATTGATTCCGATTTCAAACGAGCCCATACGAGCCATCCAAACACGAGTAAGTCATGTATAATAATATATATATATATATATAAACTTTGAAAAAAAAAAATTAACAAAAGCTTTGGATAAGGCGCTGGTTCTCCGAGCGTCTTATACAAATAAATTTTTTTTTTAAAACATTTTACGTGTAAGAGACGCTGGTTCGACTAGCGTCTCTTACACGGGGAATTAAAAAAAAAATATGTATAAGAGACGCTGGTTCGGCCAGCGTCTCTTATACATAAAAAATTCAAAAAAAAAATTACCAGCTTCAGACGAGAGACGCTGGTTCTAGCGTCTCTCACACATAAAAAAAATCCGAAGCTGACATAAGTGCCTATATTGGGAATTTCTTTTGAAAAGAGCCTACGTCGGGAATTGTTTTTGAAAAAAAAGCCCATTTTAGAAAAAAATTCCAATTTGATTACCTCACCAGTATACTGGACATTGTTTTTTAGCTGGTACAAAATGTATAGAAATTGAACGACAATGTGCATATAGATGAACTATAACGGGAGGTTACATAACATATTTTAATAGATTACATAGAAAAAAAAGTGTATTTAGTAATTTCAGGTGAGTATAAAGTAAATTGAAACTCTCTTTTCGTTTTCATCTTCTACCTTCTCTTCCCCATTTTCAGACTTGCAATTTTTCATTCTCATTCTCTATCACCACCTGCAACTCATATGTTTCTCACTGTAGCCGACTGTAATTTTCTTAGTCTCCTACCGTCACCACGCATCTTGTTCGTCTCCTACCGCCAAACTCCATTTTATTACCTCAATCGTCCCTCCTGTCGTAACGCTCTCTCCCTCGCCTTCTTCTCCGAATTCCCCAAAGCCTTCTCACTCCTCGACTCCAACCTCAAAACCTTTCTCATCGTCCTCTCCGGTCAAAGCAACGCCTTCTGCTCCGGCATCGACCTCGACGCCCTCGGCTCCATCTCAAATAACCTCAAGTCCCTCCAACGCGGTTACCTAAAAAAAATTACACATTATCCAAATACAAATTAATGAACTTGATAAATTTGATCTATATGTACTGTATTGTTTATCTATAATCATATTTGGTTAACAATTCCAATTTTATTTTTTGTTTGAAAATATAGATTATATAAGGAAAAATAATAATAAGTTATCTAATAAATACCATTTAAATATCCATTTTTATCTTTTACTTTATCATATATTTTCTCTTATATATATATCTCTTTATTTATTTATTATATTATCAATCTAATTTATTTAAATTAAAAATTATAACTTATAACTTATAAACTATATGCGATGCAATATATGGTACGAGAACACATGCTAGTTATCACCTACCTTTCATTTTTTAACAATATTTAATTTTGTTGAATATCATTTGTCTTTCCTTTTAAGTCCAAATTATTTTATGTGACTAGATACGGGCCCTGCGCTTCGCGCGAGAAAATTACGGATTTTCATATGTGATAAAATATAGTTATACATTATTTGTTAATATGTTGTTGTTGTTATCAAATTTATTAATATTTGTAAATATAAGTATTTTTTATTTCCTTATATTTATGTTTGAAGTAGTTTTAAAACATAATATTAGAATAAGTTTGCATTGTCATAAGAGAAGCTCACACATTAATTTAATTTGTGACTTAATCAAGTAGACTATAAATAAATATAACATAGGGATATAAGAAAGATATTTAAATACATGCCCAAAAGTCCAATAGGAGGTGATTAAGAAATGAGTAATGCATTAAATTGGTATCAATTTCATTCAATTTTGGCAATGGACATCCAACTTTTATATAGATAAGATTCTTGTAAAGGCATCTCTAATGCTATGCTAAAACTGATTACATCAAACTTGTAACAAAATCACACCCTAATAACAACGCAAAGAATACATTTACACGTTGGGTATAAATCAAACAATCTTACACAAGAATACATGAGTAATTTCAACTTTAATACTCCCTCCGTTTCAAAATAGATGTCATTCTAGTCTCTTAATTTTGTTTCAAAATATTTGTCATTATAGGATTTCAAGACAATTAATACCATGAAAATCATAAATTTGTGTATTGGAATTTGAAATTGTTGATTTTCTCAACTCATGCATTGGTTGTAAAAGGAGGTGAATGTTTATTTTGAGAAAAAGTTAACTTTTTAAAACATAATTAATCATTTCCTTAATATGTGTGAAAAACTCTAGAATGACATCTATTTTGAAACGGATGGAGTACTTTTTAGAAATAATAATATTTTAACTGAGAATAGTTACTTTTATTTAACGCGGGGTCTATACGCACTACATTTTGAAACTTTCTGCACTACATTTTCGTACGCCCAAAATTGGCGTATAGTGCAATTTCTCGAGTATACGTATGCATACGTATACGTATACGTATACGTATACGTATACGCTAAAAAAAATGAAAATTGGTCCGTACGCCCAAAATGGGCGTACGCGGCGGATATAAAAATCCGCCTCGCTTTCTTCTTCCTCCTCTCATCTGAAGCTTCGATTATTGTTCATCCGTAACCCTAATTGTCGCCGCCGTCCAATCTTCTCTCATTTCACTCGTTTTCTTCCCCAAATCTATCCTATTCGACTCGTTTTTCTCATACAATTCAAATCCCTCAATCAATTTCATCAATTTCACTCGGAATCATGCAATCCGAAGAAATGGGGAAAAGCTCGAAATCCACTCCGGCGACGGTGGAGGCTGCGGCTTCGTCTGTTCTCCCTCCCGTCCGTATTAGTGCTGGTGGCGCAAGAGTCCGAGGTGGAGGAGTTGCGCCTGGGCGGAAGACGAATCCGGCGAAAAGGAAAAGGGCCCGTGGTGGTGGAGCTGCGGTGGTTCCTGAGGTGGTCGGTGGCGCTGGCGAGGGGTCTGGAGGTGGAGGGGAGGAGGTTGGTGGCGCCGGCGAGGTGGCTGGAGGTGAAGCAGGTGGTGGCCGGGGTGGAGCTCGTGGTGGTCGGGCTCGTGGTGGTCGGGCTCGTGGTGGTCGGGGTCGGGGCGGTGCGCAAAAACGGGCCCGTTCGAAATCGCCGGAAAAGACGCTCTCGATCCACGAGGTGCGTTAATATTTTTTTTAATTAGTCGTTATTTATCGTTTAGCGTGAAACGTTATTCGATAAATAACGATTAAAAAAAGATTTATTAATGTAATATGAATTATTTGTTATTTATTAATAAATTATTAATTAGTCGTTATTTATCGTTTAACGTGAAACGTTATTTGATAAATAACGACTAAAAATAAAATAATAATATATTAATAAATAATATTTATTAATATAATATTAGTTAGTCGTTATTTATCGTTTAACGTTTCACGTTATTTGATAAATAACGATTAAAACGAAATTTTTTATTATTAAATAACATTTATTAATATAATATTAGTTAGTCGTTATTTATCGTTTAGGTAAAAGAAAATAATATTATATTAATAAATAATATTTATTAATATAATATTAATTGGTCGTTATTTATCGTTTAGCGTTTCACGTTAATCGATAAATAACGATTTAAAGAAAAAGATTTATTATTAAATAATATTTATTAATATAATATTAGTTAGTCGTTATTTATCGTTTAGCTAAAACAAAATAATATTATATTAAGAAATAATATAATATTAATATAATATTAATTAGTCGTTATTTATCGTTTAACGTTTCACGTTATTCGATAAATAACGATTTAAAGAAAATGATTTATTATTAAATAATATTTATTAATATGATATTAGTTAGTCGTTATTTATCGTTTCACGTTATTCAATAAATAACTTGTAAAAGAAAAAGATTTAATATTAAATAATATTTATTAATATAATATTAATTAGTCGTTATTTACTAAGAAATGAATTAATTAGTAATTAATACATTATTAAATAGCGTCTTAATAAATTATTAATTAGTCGTACCTAAGAAAAAATTAGTAATTAATACATTATTAAATATTTAAAAGAAAAACGTCAAATAATATAAAATAATAATTCGTAAATATGAAAATAGGCTTTAGAGAGGGCTATTACTCCGGCAGGTTGTTCTGTTAGAAAGAAGAAGAAGGGCCCTCGTCGCCCTAGCGCACGCGGGATCACAGCTTCCCGACGTCGTGGATCTCCTCCAGACATTCCAGGAGTGCATATAGGAGATACAGGGAAAGCTCTGATGAATGATTTGGGTGTTAGTGAGGCGGAGGAGTTTTCAGAGGAGTTGACGGAGGCAACCGAGGTTGCAGATCAGCCAGATGTAGATCTAGGAGATTTGGAGGCGCAGATGCATGCTGATTACTATGAGGGATCACCTGTGCGTGAGCCATCTCCAGTTGGATCATTGTCGCCTTCTGCAGAGGATCATCAGCAGGAGATTGAGGAGCTTGTTCATGATTTCGATCAGGATCAGCCAGACCTCCAGGAGCCCATTCAGGACCCTGTTCAGCACATTGATCCGGGCTTAGCTGTACCGGTTCCAGGGGATGCAAATTATGTGGGGCATCCTGGAGGTCCTCTTAGTTCACGACTTTTGGTGGATTAAAACACCCACATTGCTCCGGTGATATGGACTGAGACGTCGTCTCTTGCAGAGCGTATTGAGCATGACCCGACTTATGTGATACCGCCCTCATCGAAGGTATGCGTTGTTTCCTAAATGAATTTGTGAGGTAAAACGATCCACACGCTATTCTAATTCATTAATTTCTCTTTCGTACATCAGGTGAAGAGGGTGTTGGATATATACACCCGCAAGGACTTCTTCAGGGAGTATAATAGGCATAAATCTAATGTGCCTGGGTCATGGTGGCAGCTTGTTGAGCGGAGCCACTTACAGGTCCTTGCAGATCCCCGGCTCGAGTACAACAACATCGATCCGATTCTGATTTCTGCATTTGTGGAGCGTTGGTATCCAGAAACCAACACGTTTCACTTTGCATTTGGTGAGATTGCTCCTACCTTGTTAGACGTGCTGAAGATTCTGGAGCTTTCGATCCATGGGCGAGCTGTCAGATCTGCTGAGGCAGACATAGATGGGTTTGTGCATCCTCATGTGCAACGGATGTTCGGGTTTGCTACGATCGAGGAGGCTGCTGTGCTATGCTTACATACGTAGAGTTTATTTTATTATTTATATTTGATTCCATTTTTTAGTTGATTCAATTAAATATTTATAATCCGTGATAAATTATCAGATGGGGGTTTGAACATCCACGGCAAGAGAGGCATCACCATGATCCACACCCGACTATTACAGATGTTTGATATACGGGACAGGTAAATTATCGTATATTATAAGAATTTCTCATAATTTCTCGATTAACGTTACTAATTTATTTTTTGTTATTAATTGCAGGACTCCTCAGCAAGAGAGTGATATTGCTTCGCTCTACTTGTTGTCCCTGTTAGGCAGTACGACATTTGTAGACAAGTCTCGGATGAAGGTGAAGCACAAATACCTTAGCATCCTCGTAGATCACAATGAGACATGGTCCTATGCTTGGGGGACAACCGTCTTGGCTGAACTGTACAGACAGTTGGGTCAGGCCTCCCGTGCTCAATCCAAGGGGTTTGCTGGCTGTCCGCTCTTGCTGAAGGTAGTATTCGTTTAATGTTTGTTTTTTTTTTCGTGTATATTTTGCTTATGTATAAAACATTATGAAATTCTCGTATTTGTAGGCTTGGATATGGGCGTATTTCCATGGTCTTCGGGGTCATGCTACGCAGGACTTGGCATCCATGAATGCCTCGGCGGCGGCTATCCGGGAAAACAGCAAAGTCAAGTACCATAAGGATCCTGCTCGACTAGTTTCCCTCAGACTGGTCCTTGACCAGATCACATATGCAGAGGTAAGTACTATTTAATGAGTAATTTCATCATATGTTATGCAATTATTATTTTTAAAAATACGTTTGTCATTTTAAAAAAACATAGGTTCAGTGGAACCCTTGGGGAAAGTTGGATCTCAACGACCCCCAGTATAGGTTAGGTCTATTTCGGGGGCCTGTAGAGTCCTTTGAGGTCAGGGAGTCGCACCATCCTGACCGATGTATGCGACAGTTCGGGTATGTGCAAGGCATACCCGAACCCCCGATTACACCACCTACTGCGATTAGAAATGATTCTGCATCGGGGTACACTGTCACATTCGGGGATGAGGACTGCACTTGGGCCCCAGAGACCCTGCCGGATCGATTGATCACCTTAGACGAGCAGGATCGAAGAGGACTTCGAGAGTATGCATGGGATTGCAAGGATGGATATCTGACATGGTTTAATGTCATGTCACATCCTTATGTTGATTCCGGATCACCCAGGCAGGACCCACGTGCACCGTTTGACCACCGTGCGGAGCACATACAGATACATGCGACAACCTCTGTAGTTGTGGTACGTATTTTAGTCAATATCGCTGAAGTTATAATTATAATCTATTTTATTCTACTTATATTTACATTTTGAAAATGTAGCGGGGCAACATACTCGCCTCTGAGATATCTAGTTTCCTACGTGCATATGGTGACACTCTGCCTGCAAGACAAGCGAGGATGATGAGGGGGTGGATCAGCATATGGACTGGTGATGTAGTACCAGAGGAGGATGGGCCTGTGCAATGATATGTTTGTGTTCAGTATTATATTTTGGATGTTTGTGTGATGTATATTTTGTTGTCGGTATTATATTCTGGATGTCGTAGTTTTCATGGATTTATATATTATTAGGATTTTCCAACTTAAAACGGGCTAAAACGAGAATTTGTGCGAAAACCGACTTAAAACGGGCCAAGACGAGAAATGACACGGAAATCGAGGAAAAATGACTTAAAACGGGCTAAGACGAGAAATGACACGGAAACCGAGGAAAACCTAGCTAGGGTATAGGGTTTAGGGTATAGGGTTTGGAGAGTGGATAGTGGATAGTGGATAGTGAATGTGGATAGTGGATAGTGAATGTGGATAGTTGTGTTTGAAATAGATAGTTTGGGCCCAGTTCGTTTAAACGCCTTATAACGCTGAAACTCAAAATTTCAAAATTGTAACATGATAGAAAATGAAGTATTTATTCGTTATCAATTCTCGGAATCGAAAAAAAATCAACGGAAACGTCAACGGGCCTAATAAGGCCAAATTGAGATTTGGTGAGGCCCATTACCTAAAAACGACATAAAACGGGTTAATAAGACCTTAAACATTGAAAAACTTGAAATGTAAAAGTTGTATTTGAGCATTACCAATACGACGGTTTCGTTTTTATAATAAAATAACAAAATGAACATTTCGAAATATCTAAACAGTCACTTTCACCTAGTTACGAGTTAATCTCAAGTATATAAGTCGTATAGTTTTACTAATATGTGTGTGATATCAATTCGTTACTCAAATAAACTTTACATAAAACTTTCATTAAATGTTATGAAACACTCAAATACTCCAAAATAATGACATTTCACATCTTCGTGTTGTCCATATTGCTTGATTAGTAAAACTATACGACTTATATACTTGAGATTAACTCGTAACTAGGTGAAAGTGACTGTTTAGATATTTCGAAGTGTTCATTTTGTTATTTTGTTATAAAAACGAAACTGTCATATTGGTAATGCTCAAATACAACTTTTACATTTCAAGTTTTTCAATGTTTAAGGTCTTATTAACCCGTTTTATGTCGTTTTTAGGTAATGGGCCTCACCAAATCTCAATTTGGCCTTATCAGGCCCGTTGACGTTTTCGTTGATTTTTTTTCGATTCCGAGAATTGATAACGAATAAATACTTCATTTTCTATCATGTTACAATTTTGAAATTTTGAGTTTCAGCGTTATAAGGCGTTTAAACGAACTGGGTCCAAACTATCCATTTCAAACATCATATCTCAAGTTTTTACTATATACCCCTTCCTTTTTCAATTTTTCAAGTATTTTTTAGCTAAATACCCCTTGCATCACGAAAACTATTTCCTTTTGCTAAATACCCTTTTCTTGTCATTTTTCGTTGTACGTCCCTCCATAAACTCGATTTACGCGTTGTTTCTCGTTTTAATCCTGTTTTACTCGATTTGCGCGCCGTTCTTCGTTTTAATCCCGTTTTACTCGATTTTCGCGCCGTTTTTCGTTTTAATCCCGTTTTACTCGATTTTCGCGCCGTTTTTCGTTTTAATCCCGTTTTACTCGATTTTCGCGCCGTTTTTCGTTTTAATCCCGTTTTACTCGATTTTCGCGCCGTTTTTCGTTTTAAACCCTTGTAGTGAATTCAGAACTTGTTTCATTTAACCCATCTAAAACATTAAACACATCCGAATTCACTACATATCAACATCTATACTACCATAATTAATGCGATAGTCCTTCCATTGCTGCATCCTCAGCACAAACCCCCGATCCAATCCATTCGCACTAGGATCCTTGAACATGCGCCAAACTCCAGGTACAGATGGTACGGGACAGTCTTCTCTAAGGCACACCTAAATTACAAAACATAAATACCATGTTTTTTTTTTTGCCACGAGGTAAGAAATTTCATTGCGAAACAAGCTGGTAACAATACATCACTCTATGAGTCTTCTCATCATAGCCCGACCCCTTCTAGTGTCCGTATTAATCTTGTGGACAATCCTAAATTTACAAGCTCTAATAATCTCATTCCCCACTCTATCAGCGTCAATTACGGCATTATTAAAAATTACATCATTCCGCAAACGCCAGCAATAATAAACAACGCCCATAAAAGAAAGAAGCTTGACACGGAAAATATTGTTCGAACAATCCTTGCTGTCAATAAACCATTTCCACCAGTTCCGGATACTAGTCTTCCGCGTTAGAATCCCAAGCCAGCTGAGCACAATGTCAAGGATTTTACTTGTGACGCTACAGCGAAACCATAGATGAGTTGCAGATTCGGTTTCCAATCCACAAAGCACACAGTCACCAGAAGGAACGCCACCCCAGCGCACCATACGTCCCCTAGTCGGCAGTCTATCGCGAGTTGCGAGCCAGCAAGTGAAGGCCCACTTACGTGGTTGAATACCTGACCAGATCAACGCGCACCAAGGGACAACAGAGTGGTTCACGGCCATGTAATTGTAGATCAGCGCTGCACTTGGCCTACCATTCGAATTGATCATACGATCTGCAGGAAATTCAGCGCCTCCAAATTTTGAACGAAGCTCATTTTTCACAGCCAGTACTGATTTCCACAAGTGCGAGCAGCCAACTAAACTCTCACAATTCCATACAGTACTGCCTTTTAGCAGGTTCCTCATCGCCCAATGCTTCCAAATGCTTTCTCTGTTATGATCAAGATCAAAAGCAAGCTTGACAAGAAGGGATTTATTCCAAGATAACAATTCCTTAAACCCGAGACCACCACAGTCCGTATCACGACAAGCAATCTTCCACGCTACTAGAGAGCGTCTTTTACCAATCTCACCAGTCCAAAGATAAGAGCGACAAAGGGATTCAATACGTCTTAGGACCGATTTCGGGAAGAGAAGTACCTGCATCCAGAAACCAACAACACTCTCAAGGACGGTTTTGATGACCTGCATTCTCCCCGGGTATGAAAGGTGTTTCGCTTGACGGCTAGCAATAGAGCTTTGGAGTTTGCTGAGAATGGGCTGAAAATCCCCTGGCTTCAACCATTTGGAATGGAGAGGTGCGCCCAGATACTTAATCGGCAGGTTCCCCAATTCAAAATTCAGGATCGATGCACATGCTTGCTTCTGATCTCGGTTAACCCCACAAATGAAGAGCTTAGATTTGTTGCAGTTCACGTTCAGCCCGGATTCAGCAGCAAAATCAGAAATGACCCGAGAGATGATGCGAATAGTAGACGGAACAGGTTTGCAGAAAATCAAGAGATCGTCTGCGAAGCAAAGAGAGGTGATTTTCAACTGCTTACACCTCGGATGATAGTAAAATCCTCTGCTACCCGCAGCTTGCTGTAATTTCCGAGAAAACATTTCCATTACGAGCACGAATAAGGAAGGCGAGATAGGATCTCCCTGCCGCAAACCTCTTTGCCCCTTGAAAAAACCCTCGACTTCACCATTAATCAGGACTGAATAGGAAGGAGACGAAACGCATTCCATGATCCAATGTATCATTTGCGCAGGGAAATTGAAGTACTCAAGAGTCGCACGCAGGAAACGCCAACTTACACAATCAAAGGCCTTCCTAAGATCAATTTGCAAAAAACAGCGGGGCGAAGCACTCTTGGAGTCATAACCGCGAATAATGTCCTGGGCTACCGCCATGTTATCCTGGATTCGTCTATTTGGAACAAAGGCTCCCTGGGTTTTGGACACAATCTGATCCAGGTAGGGTCTCATACGAGCAACCAGGAGTTTAGATATGGCTTTGAGCATAGTATTGCAACAAGCGATTGGTCTAAATTCCGAGACTGAGAAAGGATCATCAACTTTGGGGATTAGATTGATGAAGGTCGCATTAGTTTGGCGGAGAAGTCGACCACGATGGAAGAAATCATGAACTGCAGCAATGACGTCTTTGTGGATAATAGCCCAGCTTCTTTTAAAGAACACACTACCGAACCCGTCGGGGCCAGGCGATTTGATGTTTCCTATACCGAAGAAAGCATCTCGAATTTCAGAGTCAGTGAAGACGCGACAGAGGATCTGATGAGCTGCATACTCAATTCTCGGTCCATCTAATATGTCAAATTGCGGGTCAGCAGTACGGAGTGGAGTACCAAAAAGCTCCTTGAAGAAGCGAACAATCTCATCAGCAATCGCTATACGACAGACAAGGGTATCACCATTAGCATTGCCAAGGGAATAGACTGAATTTCTGCCTCTCCTCGCCTTGAGGCTGTTGTAGAACGCAACTGAATTTTCTTCCCCCAAAGTAATCCAGTCGACCTTCGTCTTCTGTGCAATAAAGCTATGGAGCTGAGAAATACGACGATCGAGTTCTGCTTTAGCATGTTTTACTTCCTGCTGAACTGCCACACAACTAAAATCAGCCTGAAGCCGTGAATTTGCATTCTTGAGTGCCTCTGAGCATTCATCCACTAAGATCTCTAGCTTACGAAACCTGCCTCTCTGCCAAAGTTTCAAGGCTGATTTGACTCGCTTGAGCTTACATGAGACAACATACTGCGGATTGCCATGTTCTTCCTCAGCCCAGGTAGATTGAACAAGGTCTAGAAAATCATCTTCTTCAGTCCAATAATTCCTAAATTTGAATGGAATTTTCTTATGCCGCGCGGTGGGATTAACACGCAAAATACCTGGGGAATGGTCGGAGAAACTCGAGTCCGCAAAGAAGACTTGGGAGGATGGGAAGTGCATATGCCAGCAGGAATTAGTGAGGACGCGGTCCAGCTTACACGCAATTCTGCTTCTTCCTGACTGTTGATTGTTCCAAGTGTATTTTGCACCATCATATTGGTGATCCTCAAGCATAGACGACTCAAGAAACTGACAGAACTCAATATCCGCAGAATGGAGACGGTTGCTAAAGTGAATTTTCTCAGAAATGTCTGCAATACAGTTAAAATCCCCGAGGACAGTCCAGGGACCTGAGGTGGTCTGATTCAGGCCAAGAAGAGCATCCCATAGCTGGCCTCTACTCGTACTGCAGTTGCTAGCATAGACATAAGTAGCCGTGAAAACTGTCTGCTGGTCACGACTTCGGATGTGGCAGTGAATAAATTGCGTATCCACACAATCAACTCTAACATGGACCAAGTTAGCATCCCAGGCAACCCAAATGCGTCCCTTGGCAGAGGTAGTACTATTGGTAACGAAGGACCATCCCGGTAAAAGACGTCTCTTAACAACATCTTCATTAACCAAATCAATTTTAGTTTCCGAAACACCAATGATAGCAAGGTTATTCCGTCTAGAGAACTCTGTGATAAGCCTCGCTCTAGGGGCAGAGTTACACCCCCTAGAGTTCCAGGCCGCTATGGAGATCTCAGACATTGAGTTTAGCCCCATCCGGGGCGCTATTACTTCTCAATACTCGCACTACTGTAGGATGCACACCCTTGCTCTTTTTGTGACAATTCTTATCTGAGGAAACATTCTGGGCAAGATCAGTTTCTTGTTGCTGAATATCAGGGGCTATGGGGTCAGATTGGACAGCAGGTTTGGATTTCTGAGTAGCTACATCATTGTCAATCTGATCTGAGGAACTAACCTGTTCTGCATCAGCATTACTCTGCTCAGCGGCGACAGTCTGGTGTGCTGTTTGCTGTAGCTGTTGAGAAACATGGTCAGTGTTGGCAGGCGTCTCACCGAGCTTCTGCAGAGCCAAATCAAGCTCTTCTTGAGTAGGGCCAGGGGTTTTCTCAGCAGGCACATCCGCCGGTGGAGTCTTAGGTACAGCATCAGAAGTTTGGCTACGTTTCAGTTCCTTGAGCTTACGACAATGCTTGTCCTCATGACCGAAGCAAGTGCAATGAGTACATGTCCATGGGACCCACTCGAACCAGACCCGCTGCGGGTAAGTCTTGCCAGTAGGATCACGAAGAAGCAGATTGTCTTTCAGAGAGTCAGCCGGGGAGATCTGGATTAGAAGACGAGCATAATCCTCAAACTTACGATCACGAGTGTCATCATCCATGGTAATTGGCGTACCGATCATACTCCCGATGACACTTAGCATATGTGGTGAATGAAACCACAGATGAAGATTTCGGAGTTGGATCCAAGCAGGAATGGATTCAAAGCAATCCCAGGTGTAGGATATCCCCTCTTCCCATTGTGTAAGAGCAATCGGGATCCTACCATTGAAAAACCAAGGTCCATTTTCAAGCACATAATCCCGATCCTCCTTAGACGCGAATCGAAGTGACCAAATTCCGTTCTTCCTCACGCTAACACAGGGTTTATGGTCAGCCCAGACCACGGCAGCAAACACTTCCATGTCGCGTACTGTGGGAGTCGGACCAAGGACACCTCCTAACAGGACGAATTCTTGCACTGCAATTTCCTTCTGAACCTCCTCATACGAGAAATCATACACAGCGCAATTGTCTAGATCAAGGTTTTGGAGAACTCCGAGCGGGGAAAGCGTTGGTTGCTTATGACTCAGTTTCTTTGGACGGCGATTACGATTCCCTGCAGGCTTCTTCTTCATGTTGTCAGGTTTAGGAAGATTGCCCCGCACAACATCTGCTAGGGTAACAGTAGGGTTTGGAACCGTGGGAACTACGTTATCACTTGAGGACGCCATATGTCACACACCCAGGTCGCACTGTAGCCTCACTCCGTCGCCGGAATACCGGGAATACTGGCCAGGACGCGGTTGCGCCGACGCCAGCAACGGTTGGAGGAACGGCCAAGAGAGCGTATTCATAAATACCATGTTAAGCATTAAGAAAATTGAGTGAAAATCACAAATACTTTAGTGAAAATCATACCGGTATGTAGTGGTTTGCTAAGCCCACACGAGCCATTGCATAAATTTTCAAACCATGACTGCAGCTTTGTTGATACACCTTCATCGGTAAGCACAAATATGATCGGACTTTGGATAAGTATATCAAACCAACCTGAAACTTAGTGGCAAATGCTAATCCAATCATGGGCATACTCATCCAGTATCTTTCAGGACATGGTGATCTGCTATAGTTGACCTCTTGAACAAGAGCGTCGAAGTTGTTTGCCAAATCCGGGCGTAGTCTGGTCATGACTCGTCTGTAGATATCACTGTTCTCTAACAGCTCCGTAGTCAGTTCCATGCGAATGCGAGGATATTCTTGTTGGTGATGCCCCAACAACATGGCTAGTGACCGATATCCACAGTGTCCATCCGCCCTTACGCCTTGTGCATCTACAATGTATGGAAACATGAAGAGATCAACATTGTCAACCCCGAAGTCTACCCCACATTTCGTCATTGCTGGCTGAGGGATATCATCTGTAAGAGTGCAACCTGATAATCCGAACCCCTCTCCACCAGTGCCACTTGAATGACCAAACGCCTCTGCCGCAGTGCACCCAGCAACTTCAAACTCCCTCATTATAGTAGGCTCGTTGAAAGTAGGTTGTGCCGCCGTTGCTTTTCCCTTTCCCTTTCCTCTAACCGTCTTATTCTTCACCTTTGCAGCATCATTTTTCTCTAATTCTTCCCTTGCGTACTCAAACGCGCTCATCTCTCTCTCGGTTCCCCACTTCTTTCCTACCGCTCCTCTTGGTCTGCCAGGATCCTTGATTCCCGTCGGCTCCAACGCAAGACTTTGATGTGGATACTCCAACATTGTGTACAAGTCCGCTATCTGAGACCAATGACTTTCAGGAAGTTCCCCCTTTTGCCATCTATCGTTGAGCTCAATGAATCTCAACTCCCACATGGTCTGAGGTACACCAATCTCTACCTCCCCGTTATCAAGTTCAATCCTATCCCATTGTAGCTGCCTCCAGAATCTGTGAATCTGATTGAGCTTGAATGGCTTCTTCTGAATAATATGTTGCACCATCTCGTGGATGCACAGTAGGCCCTGACATTCTCGCATCCAGTAATCTTCGCAATGTTCCTCATAATTCTTCGCCTTTATATCCTCCCATATATCCCACAACTTATGCAACGCTCTATCAGACACATTATGGAATAGATGACGAAATATCAATTTCACTTGTGGATTCATTCGTCTGAAAACCCCGGGTGTCTTGATCCGATCCTCTTCCATGGTGGCCCTCACCTTCACAATCTGGCCCTCGATGGCTGCATGGATCCTCACAACCATTCGATTAAAACCGCCTATACTTGAACCGACTATTTTCTTCAACACCTTATGCATTCCCTCAACCCTATGTTTTATTCATTCAATGTCGCGTTTAAGTAAAACAACTATTACATAATAAACTAATAAATAAATCGGAAACGTTTAAGTAAGTTAAATCAAAATTACCTGTTTGAGGTCCTCGTGAAGAAGTGAAGATTATGTTCCGTCCATGCGCAAACAATGTTTGTCTTGTAAGGGATAAGCCACACCTTTTCAATGTATCCGACGACGCCGCTTCTCCAAGATGTTCTCAATCCTAGCAGTCTTTCCTCGTATTGTTCCTCCGTTCTTGATAGAAAAAGTCTCCATACTTGCGAGCACAACCTTTTCACCGATTCCTTATTTTTCAAAATTCTGGTAGCGTTTACCTCGATGTTGTGCTTGATATGAACCCAACACAAGAGGTGTTGAACCGGAAGATCTTTGAACACATATTTGATTGCAGTGATGAGAGCTAGTTCTCAATCGGTCATTATTGCAGTCGGCATTCCTCCGGCATCCTCAAACAACTTTCTAAGCCTCTGAATTATCCACAAGTAGTGCATTGTTTCCTCCTTACCCGTGAATGCATATGCAATGTTGAATGTCTTATGCGTGCAAGTGAAACCGACAATCTCCACAAGAGGCATTTTATACTTGCATAATATATTTAAATAATGAAGGAAGAGGCATATGCAATATATTTAAACAAAAAAAATTTGATATACAACTATTATGTACCTATTCGTCCTGTATGTGGCGTCAATAACCACGACGTACGGAAACATCTTCAACAAGTGCAACGAGTCTTGATGGGCAAAAAACAAGATTTCCACCTCGTTTGATTTCTTCTTGCAGAGGGGATGCACTACATAGCTGCGCTCCTTCAAAAACTTCAAGGTCCATTGTGTAACAGTCAAATCTCCACGATCCTCAAAATGCAACTTCTGAATAAAGTTGGCGATTTGTTTTGTGGATGTTGTATTCCCTGGAAAGGCCGCACTCAACTGAGTAGCAATAACAGACGGCGTAGTCAAGCTGTTCACACATACCGTCACAAATTTCACCTCATTCGGCGTCATTCGACCCATGTACGGATGGCCAATGAAGCTAGTGGAAAGCTTATGATGGTGTTGTCCGTATTTTACCTTCACATACCATCCATCTCTCGCATCCCTCGCCCTGAACCTATATCCTCGGATCTCAAACTTGCAATCCGACTTCTTATCCCTACTATCCCGCTCTGTATTAACAACCTCCTCTGTTTCGCCATCCTCTCTTTTCTTTTTCCCTGATCTATACACTCCAGCATGCGAGCACATTATATTCATTTGACGCTCATTGTTATGGCGAGTCACTAATACCATCATAAGTTGTCTACCAATACTCTGAACCCAACGCCTCAAGTGTTCCTTAGTAGGAAACGTTTCTTCGGTATCAAACGAATCATAGTAATCCATACCCTATAATTAATAAAAACTACCATATTTATCACAACTAAAACTTAAAACTACGAGTCCACATCAATCTAAACTATCACTTCTACAAATTATTTGCAACTAAATAACGTAAATAAATACGAAACGATTCTAATTAATTACTAACCGAAAAATCTCTGGCGTCGAAGTCTCCTCCTTCTTCGTCGGTATCGTCGTCCCACATCCCGTCGTCGGGTTCACTAAAATACTCTTTCTCATCCACGATCGCATCGTCTTCGTCACTCTCATGCTCGTTCTCTTCAACATACTCGTTCTCTTCACCGCTCGCATACTCAATCTCCGTCACATATTCAAACTCATCACCATCACTCAAATTTGTAACTCTCCTATTTGACATTTTTGACTTCAACATCCATCCGAAGTTCCTACATTTATACACATACTACATCCCAAACGGTCATATTCTGAAAAAATAGCCGTTGGGATAAAAACAACTGCCCATAATGGGCGTACAGGAAAAAATACCCCAACGGCCACCTTTTTAACTTTTGAATTTGGACAAATAGCCGTTACACCAAATTTTTAACTCGTACGCCCGGCGTACGAGTTAAAAATTGTATTTGACAACGACTATTTTCAAACGGCTATATTATTAAAAATTATACTGTACGCAGGTTTTGGGCGTATACACACGACCGTATTCTGTATTTTGCCTCACAATCGATGTTGGAATTTTGCATTGTCCGCTGAAAACGAGCGTACGCCCATAATGGACGTACGAGAATGTAGTGTGGAAAGTTGCAAAATGTAGTGCGTATAGATTTTGCCTTATTTAACTTCGGATCTGTTTTGTAATTTTCATAAAAAATATAAGAAATTAATGTGTCGTCCTCATCCCTAACCTATTACTGTTCTATGCGCCGAGAGCTTCACTTCAGCACACAAATTTCTTTGATTTAGAAGTTTTTCTTCTTAGTTCTCAATTTAAAAGTTTGAGCGGAAGTCATTGCTGTTACGGTTGTTTCTTGTCGGAGCTATGTTCGTTCCGCCATATCCACCATTTGGATCCCACGCCGGAGCCGTTCAAATCCAGATTTGTCGGAACCGCACCGCCCTAGTTTGAGCTCAGATCCACTACACGGAGTCCTTGTCGTAACCATGTTCGAGCCTAGATCCACCGCTTGAATCCGTCGCCGGAACCCACATCCAATACTTGGACCCCTCACCGGAACCCATATTCACCGCTTGTTTTTGTCTCGCCGCCCCGCCACCAAGTCGTGCTTTTGATTTCTGAAAAATGAAGGAGGATAGGAAGGAGGATAATGGAGGAGGAGGAAGGAGAGAGGAGAGGAAATAGGAAAATGGGAGAGGGAGAGAGGCAGTCGGGAGGAGTGAGGACGAAGCTGAGAGGAGAGAGGAAAGAGGAAATACAGAACATTACTAAATTAGACATTTGTTAAAGCTGTTTAATTTATTATTTTAATATTATTTAGTTTGAAAATATTCCGCTATTTTAATATTTTCCCCTTGTCAAATTAGTAATGGTTGTTATCTCGTTGTCTTCCGTTGGTGTAAAATCTCGTCTTACATGTGTATATGCAGCAAGGTCCTAGTACCAAGATAAAAATGACAAAATAAGGAATATTTTCTTAGAGATTTTTTATATTTCCAAGTTAAAAGCAAAATATAACAATTCAAATATCAACTCATATACTAGCATTTTTGGTGATGTGTTAATAAAAAGTATTAGATTTATTTAACAAATAAAACTACTATAGAGTGACAAATTTGATTATTTATTTATTTTTGGTGAAAAGAATAAATACCCTAGGCTACTAGGGAAACCCGAGGTGTGCCCTCAACCCCAGACTACTTTGTGAAAACCTGGGGTGTAGTCCGACCCCTTACATCATCCTGAATAATTAATGTTCACAACAGAAGAGGGGGGCAAAGAAAAGAGAGAAAGTCCTAGGGGGACAGACGAAGCCAAGGAAGCCAAGGCGTCGACCCCAAAGTTTGCTTCCCTAAAGACGTGCAGAACTTGGATAGACCAATGTCTACAAATGAAGCGTTGACAACATAAGACAAAGGCTAGCCAGGGGATGAGCTTGTGAAGAAGGTCAATAGCAAGCTTGAAATCTAATTCAACAATGACATTTCTGAAGTCTTTATCCCACGCTATGTGTTCGGGACCGAACACACACCCAAGTTGTGGGCGAATCCAGTAATCCAAGCACCATTGTGATCACGGATAAGACCTCCCGCGGCTGCACAAGTACCATCGGAAACAGACCCATTAGAATTAACTTTGACCCAACATTTTGGAGGACAAGTCCATTTGACTTGGACCTCGACCATGTCAATTGATCTTTTCTTAGACAAAAGGCTCTTTCAAGCCGCTTCATAATCACCAACGACTTCCAAGATGAAAGTCTTCCTATCTCCACTGAAGAGATAACCTTCAAAGATCATCTTGTTTCTCCACTTCCAAGCCCACCAGAGTATCGTTGCAAAAATACTCCTCCAAAGCTTACCACCTGAAACGGTGCGAGAAGAAATCAAGTTAGAACGTACCCAAGATGCAATAGGGAGTGAGAAAAAGGAAGGGTCTCTAGCCACAAAAGGCCATTCAAGCCAAAGTTTTCTCATAGCCACACAATCTCGGAAGAGGTGCTCATAAGACTCATCCTCTCGCTTGCACAAAGAACAAGTAGGTGAGTTGGACATGTGTCTCCGAACTCTCTCAGCATTACACATCATTCCTCCTCTAGAGAAAAGCCAAAGAAACATCTGCACACGTTCCATGGCCTCAAGTTTCCAAATCCAGGTATACATGTCACTTTCCACAGACAGGGTACCCTTTCACCCCTTAAGCATGTCGTAGCCCGACTTGACCGTGTAGTTGCCATCCGGTGTAAGGGTCCAACTTAATTCATCCATCCTCTCAGCATCCACAGAGATGAGGCACGAGGTAAGCTTCAGGATGACAAAATTAGGAAGAAGGTCTTCAAACTTCTCCCAAATCCAACCCCTCCCTTCCTCCCAATAGTCACTGACACAGTCAGTAATCCTAGAGCTAACATCATCAATGGCATAACTCAAGAGGAGGCCATCTAAGAACCAGAAATCGACCCAGAAGAGAATCTCACTATCCTTCCCAGGAATCCATTTGATGCACGGGTTAATGATCTTCAAGAACCCCTTTTTCATCCCACGCCAGATGTGAGAAGTTTGTTTATCAGAAGTGCGATTACCAGTAGCGTACTTGCTTCTCAGGACAATAACCCAAAGCGAGTCATCCTCCATAAGGTAGCGCCAACTCAGCTTGCCCAAAAGAGCATGATTAAGCTTCTCCATAAATTTGATCCCCAAACCACCCAATGTTTTGGGCTTGGTGACATCTTCCCAGGAGACTTTATGCATCTTACGATGACCCTCCGAGCTACCCCAAATGAAACTATCGAAAATCTGATTGATACGGGTCCAAATTGAGTGGGGGCAAGGTCGTCGTCGACATAGAGTAGACAGGAAGGGAAGAGAAGACAGATTTCACAAGGGTAACTCTCCCCGCGAGACTAAGGCAATTGGATTTCCACCCGTAGAGCTTAGTATCGAACTTGTCCAGAAGAGGACCAAAGTCTCATTTGGCAATGTTGTGGTTGAGGAGAGGCATCCCCAAGTAAACCCCCAACTCATATGTAACCTCGAAACCACTAGCATGTTGGAGTTGGGATTTCAAAGTGCTTCCCACATTACTCGACACATACAACTTGGATGTCTGAACATTGACTTTCTCTCCCGAGGCATCAGAGAAGCGTTTAATACAATCCTGGATGATATGGAGTTGATGGACCGAGGCCTCTGCAAAGAGCATAATGTCATCTGTAAAGAAGATATAGGACAAGGAAGGACCTCCCCGACTTAGACGAATAGGCTTCCAGTCACCTATCTCAATCGACTGACTAATAATATGACTCAGTCCCTCAATACAAAGGATGAAGATGTAAGGAGAAATGGGGTCCCCTTGCCAAATACCATGAGTCAGTGTGAATTGGTGGGTTACTTCCCCATTCCAGAGTACCCGCATTCTAGGAGAGCGAATACACACCATAACCCAGCTAATCCATATCTCAGGTAAGCCTGCAGCAATAAGAGTTTCCTCCACGAAGTCCCAGTTAAGCCGATCATACGCTTTCTCAAGATCAAGCTTGAAGAGCATCCAACCCTGTTTGAGCCTCATAGAGTGAACCACTTCTTGAGTAGGTTGGTAACCATCAATCCCGGGGGACTTGAAAGCTTTCATACTCTTAAAAGCCTTCCAAATCTCGCTAATAGTAACCTGCTTAGTGAGTTCACAAACTTCATTCTGAGAAAACGCCGGAAATCCATAAAGATCAAGAACACCAGAGGCCTCCCCCAGATCCGAATAAAGATTCTCAAAGAAAGAAGTGGCATGCTCCTCCAACTCCGATTTGTTCTCCATCAAGGCACCCATATCGTTTTCAAGTCCAACAATCTTGTTCATGTTTCTACGAATGAGGGTGGAAATATGGAAGAAGCTGGTGTTGCGATCCCCAAAAGCAAGCCACTACTCTCTAGGATTCTGGAGCCATATCTCCTCTTGCTCCATAATCAAGGCAAGTTCAATCTTGAGGGTCCTTTCACGATCCAAAAACCCTTCCAAATTTTTTGATCTCTACTCAGAAAGCTAAGAGTTGAAGGGGTATCAATGAACTTACGCCATTTATCATGGAGGAAGCTAGGGAAAGATTCCTGTTTGAGCCAAGTTGCCTCAAAACGGTACGAACGACGATTCTGGATACGAGAAAGCTCAAGGTCACTATAGAGGAGCAAAGGGCAGTGATCCGAGGAGAAATTAGCTAGATGTATGACAGAAGCATTAGGCCAAAGAGAACAACCCTCCACATTTGTGAAAACTCTATCAAGCCTCTTGGCCACCCTCGTAGAGAAGACATTGCCACAACTCCATGTAAAATCAGGCCAGAGTAACTTAAATCCATAAGACCCAGAGTATTCACGCAGTCAAGAAAGGTGCTAGAATCAGAGTGAAGACCTCCATTCCATCCTTGCCTTTCAAAAGAATCAAGGATACAATTAAAATCACCACCCACAATGATAGGCCCCTGAGTGGTTCTGATAACATCCTCAAATTTCTTTCAAAAGTTGATGCGATGAGTTACCGTGGGAGGAGCATAGATAGAAAACACATTCACCAACGTAGAGTTAGCACGAGTAGTGGCGTGAATGAAATTCCTAGTGGACTTGATCACCTGGAGGTCCACCACATTGGAGTTCCAAAGAAGCCAAATACCCCCTGCAAAACCCTAAGCTTCAACACGAAAATTGTTAGAAAACTTAGACCGAGTACATGCACTACTCGCTTGTACTCCCAAAATTCTAGGCTCAAAAAGAGCAATAACATTAGAAACATGATGATTACGAATATATCTAAAGGCTCTATGAAAGCCATCATTTTTTGCACCACAATAGTTCCAAAAAGTGATGTTCATCATAAGGAAACTAATAGGGAGAAAAAACCCAACTAGGCTTTGGTCAGGAATCACTGAAATGTCCATCTTAACGGTTACTTCTTGATTCTTAGGGTCTTCCCCTGGGTAATGCGTCATCTCCGCACCATCCATGGAAACTGGGCCCAAGACGAAGGTCCAATCAGCTCTTCATGGGTCGAAATTCTTTGGCCTCTATTATTTGATCTCCTCTTATTTCTTTTGGCAATTTTCAGCATCCTAGCTAATTTATCTGAGTTGGAATCAAGCCCAAAAATAGGTTGGCCCAAAGGAAGTTTGGCGTTAGGAGATTTTGGATTGTGGCCCACCACCTCAACTCCAAACCTAGTAGGTTGTTTGCCTTTCTCCTACTCAGATTGAAACTTGGATGTGGAGAACGTCCCCCCTACATTCACATCTTCTCGATTTGTCTCTTTCCCATCTTCCCTGGGACCACTAATATGCACATTCGAAGTACCCAATTCCTCCACTACTTCCCTATCCACTAACTTGGCCAATTCACCAAAACTATTTCCACCATGGGAGCCAATTCCATTGTTCTTAGTTGTCTTCTTCCCCAAAGTTGTACTACCATGTTGTATAATTCTCGGTTCGGTAACGGTCACAACAACTAGCATGGCTTGCTTCTTGGCCTTCCAGTTGTCATTCTTGCACCTCCAAGTTTTATCCATCCAAGGCCCATGAAGACCCGGTCCGTGGGCGGCGCCGCCAATGCTTGATTTTTCCTTATCGCTCAGTTCTCCATTCGACGCTTCCGCCCCGGTTTTGTAACTTCCCTTGTCCTCCTCGATGCTTCCATCCGTTATTGGTTCCGAGCGAAAGGGGCAACTAGTTTTGAGATGCCCAACACGCCCACATCCATGGCAGATAGCAATAAGGCCCTCATACTCGACCAACTATCGGGTCTCGTTGGTGAAGATAGTCCCCTTCAGAGGTCTTTCTAGGTCCACCTCCACGCAGATCCGACAAAGCATCCTCGATTAGTGTAGAGGGTCTACTCCTCGACTTTGACCGGAACTCCGATTCTAGACGCAATGCTAAGGAGCACCTTTTCCTCATAGAGCGTGATCGAAATGTCAAGGATACGAATCCAGGTCGGCGTAGTTTTCAACGGGTTTAAGGGTTGGAAGTTCGGGGTCCAGCTGCGAACTATCAAGCACCGCCCAAAGATAGTCCATGGGCCTTTGGTCATGGCGGCCACGTGTTCATCCTCGAACCCGAACCGCACCAGAAGGCATTCCTGAGCGAGATCAAGTAGTTGAATCCGTGGACTGAAACGCCACATTTTCTTGAGCTTTCGCTCCATAATCTGAAGAGAGATCAGCTTCCCAAGCACTTTCACCACCACCGACCAACGCCAAACCGAGGCCAACGTTGCCAAGAGGTCTGATGCAATAGTGACGCAAGCATCTCCATCTTCTCCGTCCGAGAAAGTCACTTGGATTCTCCCCTCAAGGAAGTCATCGTTGAGCAGAGTTTTTTGTTGTCCAACTCCACCCATGGCGACAATCTCTACCCATTTTCGTTGCGGATCTGGTAGATTTCTCGGTGGTTGCGGAAAATTCCGGTGTTGGATAGACCACGAACTCAGGTTCCATACTCGGGAAGAAGCAAAGGTGAGCGCGTTGTTTTTCTCTCTGGGAGTTCCAATTTTGTTAAATTCGTTTTGTGCGGAATGACAAATTTGATAATTAGGCTAAAAATAACAAATTTTAGCATTTGTTGTTGGAGTTGTTTTCCTTGATAAAAATAACATTTGTTAAAAGTACAATTTTAACTAGCTATAATCCTAGACGACATGCTAATTTTAGCTCTTTATTGGAGATTACTAACATCTATAAGGTCATTTAATTACCTTTTATGATAGATACTCTTACGAAATTTTAAATTAATCTAGTGATTTAGGAGGTGATTAGATAAGAATGTAAAATGAGAATAATCACCAACAATTCAAGTAAGGTGTATGAAAACAATTACGCATACATCACACAAGTTAAAAAAAAGCTTATATAAACGGGGATCAAACAAAACACATCTCGCATAAATTGGTCTGAACCACTGATCTAGAGAAGATATAGCAAGATTGATATCAACTCGTGTAAAACCATCACGCAATAAATATGGATTCGGATCAAGCAAGATTGATCTCATAATAATATATGGATTCGGATCTGGTGAGAATAATTAATATGGTGTGAATATACGAATTTTTCATTCGCATGCATAACCTTCAATATTCACATGCACAACCTTCTATATTCACATGCACAACCTTTCACATTCACATGCACACGCAAACATGTGCATGTATTTTTCATATATTGTCAAATTAAGACATGCACAGAGTGGGTGTGCATGTGAATGTAAAAGAATGTGCATGTGAAATGTGCACGTGAATTTTCTATTCGTACAATAATAGTTCATTCTCACCTGAATCTTTTCCATAATATATACTGTATATCGATTTTTTGGAGATTACATTCATAGTCCATCTAAGTTCATTTAAAGGATGATATAATTGGGTTGTCTTGGAAATATAGAGTCAAGGACTTGCCCGAAAAGTTTCCCTCTCTCTTATTCTTCGACCGGCAAGGTTACACCGACGCCATGTTGCTCGGTTCTCTGACGCCAGAGCTTTACTAAAGACTAATCGTTGTTTCCAAATACGGTTTCCGGTCGACATCTCTTTTAATTCGTCGATACAAGAAGCAAATTGTTGTGTGGAGGAATCAATATCTAGACATAAGCCAAGAGGCAGATCTTCTCGTTCCAAGTATTGGAGGCTCGATGCTGAATTTGAGGAAGAAACAGTCACGTCTGAATTTGAGAAGGTTGAAGAAGATGGTGAGAATTACCCTAATTTTTTTTATTTAATTACAATTTTAATCAAAGTTTTAAAGATGTGGTGAAAATTTACGAAAATAAAAGTTGGGATTGAATCTGTAAATATGTAACGAAATTTTAAACAAAAGGTAAGGACGGGTGGTTGTTTAGTGACAAAGTGTCTTATTTGGGTTATTTTCGATAATTAGTTGTTATGCGGGTGGTTTCTGACAAATTAGTCAATTGAATGTGTGGTTTTCGGTAATTAACCCTAATATTTAAAAGACATTCTATTGATCTCTCACTCATTCATTGTGTGCATAGTAGAGAAGAGGGGAAGGGGTATCTAATACCAATTGTGAGTGAAAGGCCAGACTTAGCCCTTGCTGTATGGGCCCAATACTATCTTGGGCTCCCGGCCACATGGCCCACGAAAAGCATTCCGGGTGCTGAAATTTAACACGTTGTGCAGAATGAAGCATTGAGAGAAGGAATCCATGGGAGTAAATACATGAAACAGTCAATAACCATGAGCTACAATACTGTGGTCGTGGTTAGCTGTTTTGTTATTTTAGTGGTAAGTTGTTGCTACCCACCGTAATTTTAAATATGCCCACGTATATATTATTCTACCAAAAATAAGCCCATAAATTGGAGTACCCATTTACTTGGCAGACTATTTACTTTCTTTTTTCAAATTTATTCTCACCTATACTCCCTCTGTCCCGTTTTAAATGTCCCAAATGAGCATTTGCACAAGAATTAAGGGTAAAAAAAAGTACAGCAGAGGTATAAAAGCAGGAGAGAGAAAAAATTAATTTTTTATTAAGAACCAATCAGAACAAAGCTGGAATTTTTTACAACCAATCAGAATGCTCCATTTTGAGCACACAGATCACCATTTTTCAGTACCCATAATACCCTTACAGTGAAATGCTTTTATTCCTGTACAGTCTCCATCTACCCACTTAGTTTACATTTTCACCATTACAAGTACTCCGTAAAAAGCACAGTGCTTAAGTAAAAACAGAGCATTCAATTTACAGTAATTTCTGCATCATTGCCTGGTGGAAATGTCCTCAGCTTTTGATTTAAATGAAGCTCCAGATGATGATGACGTCAGAGAAGAAATGGAGGGAGAATGGTCACAAGACAGAGAAACAAGTGGAGACAATGATCTACCATTTGACCTTAACTTCTCACCTGAGCATCACCATCCAGAACCAGAGGCAACAGCAGAGGCATCAGGACATCATCAGACATCCACACGCAGGCTCAGCAAGGATCAGAAATGGGTAATACTGAGTTATCTTCTGGAGAGGACATCAGAGGGGAAGCTACCAAAAGGTGCCATCAATGAAGCTGCACAATATTTCAACACAACACGTAAGACAATAAGCAGATTATGGAATAAAGCTAAGCAGACAGAGGAACATGAAGTCCCTAACCTGAGTACAAGATTTCACCAATGTGGCAGAAAAAGAGTTCAAGTAGAACCAGAGGTAGTCAAGGCAATAAGCATGGGGAATAGGACTTGTGTTAGAGACTTAGCAAGTTCTCTATCCATATCCAAATCAGCATGTCATAGAATGATTAAAAAAGGGGACATGAAGCCACATTCAAATGCCCTGCATCCAGGACTGTCAGAAATACACAAGATCACAAGGCTGAAATGGGTTCTAAGCCTACTTCAAGGGGACACAGCAGACAGCAAGAAGGAGTATTTTCCTATGTATGATTTCGTCCACATAGATGAGAAGTGGTTCTATCAAACAAGGAAAACACAGAAGTACTACATAGCCAGAAATGAGAAAGGTCAATACAGATCAGCTAGTTCATCAAAATTCATTCCAAAGGTAATGTTTACAGCAGCAGTTGCAAGACCAAGGTGGAACTCAGAGGGACATTGCACATTTGATGGGAAAATAGGAATATTTCCATTCACATATGAAGAGTCAGCAAAGAGAAAATCAAAAAACAGAGCAAAGGGGACAATGATCACCAAACTGGTGGAAAGAATCACCAAAAAGGAGACAAGAAATATGCTCATCAATCAAATTATTCCAGCAATCAAGGAAAAGTGGCCAGATGATGGAAATCATAAAACCATATTTATTCAGCAAGATAATGCAAGGCCTCATATAACTCAAGATGATCCTGAGTGGCAAGAGGTATATGAACAAGAAGATTTCACATTTATACTCATACAGCAGCCAGCAAACAGTCCAGATGTTAATATTCTAGATCTTGGTTTCTTTAGGAGTATTCAGTCATTAATGCACAAGAAAATGCCAAAAACTGTAGATGACATGCTCATTGCAGTTATGGAAGCTTTCTATGAGTTGGATCCTATTACACTCAGTGATGTATGGCATACAATGCAGTTTGTCATGAATGAAATTCTGAAATCAAAAGGAGGCAATGGCTATGACCTACCACATGCTAACAAGAGAAGGATGAGATCACAAGGTATGCTACCATCAGTAATTAAAGCACCAGAGTGGGCTGTGCAAGAAGCATGGAATATTGTCTATGAAAGGGGACAAAGTAGCTTGCCAACAGAAACTCAAGAAGATCCAACAGAGAATCAAGATACTCAAGGAGCCTCAGAGAATGACCAAGAACCAACAGAAACTCAAGACCCACAAGAATCAGAAGAAGCAAACTGAAGGGGACACAACAGTTAAGATAAGTTTCTAAACTTCACATCACTAGGCAGTCTTGTGAACTTAAGAAACTCTTTTGTATGCTAGTATTTGAAAATGAATGCTATGGAGGAATATAAGTTTTTGGATCTCAGTTGTCTCCAATCATCATAGAATCAAACCCAATTTATGCCAACTCATAATACCAGATAAGCCTAGCAATTCAGTTACAAGTAACTGGTGGCTTATAGCACATTTAAGTTGGAAAAATCAGAGGATTATCATCTCAGATATAAGGATTCATCATCGATCAAATACCAAAAAAATAACTGATCAAAACATACCAGATAGGCATCTACTTAATTGCAAATTAATGATCCAATGGCAAATTAAGTTTGTGATCTTAGAAATGCATCTCACATTACAATTTCATCACAGATATTGAACAATATCTCAGTTACCATCAAACCCTCACAGATACACTGCTAATCACAACTTAAAATATCACACTGAAATCAGAAATATGCAAAAGAGTTCCTATAGCACATTAAGACAGTTTTTCATGGTATATGTTTTTTATCCAACATAGCAAACACCCCAAAAAACAGAGCATCAAAAGAGTGCCTCAAAGAGCACAGAGACCATCACCAAAAGAGTGCCTCACAGAGCATGTGAAGACCATAACAACCTGCATGCACTACATTCTGCAAAAAATAGACCTCCCAAAACAGAGCAGATAATCTGCAAAAAATAGAGCAGATAATCCACAAACCAATACCAAAACCACATAATCCACAAAAACCAACAGAATCCAACAATATCCACAAACAAACATCCAAAACAGAGTCCAACAATATCCGGGAACAACAGAAAGAGGGAAGGAGGAAGAAAGGTCCAGAAATACCAAAATAGAGTCCAAATTACAGAACATAGGGGATATGAACAAGAGGGGACTTAGCTAGATCGAGAGGGGCTGTCAGAGATGACAATAAGCTCAGGAGACAGAGGCTCGTCAAGATCCGGCGGCAGCAGCAACTCCGCATCAGCGTCCATGGGCTCAGGTGTGGCGACGTCGGGAACCCTCAACTCAGGCGTAGGTGTGTCGGGGATCACGATCACCTCCCGAGGCCGAGAGGTGGCTTCATTCTCTGAGAGTTCTGGCGACCATTGCATCTCCACCGACTGCCTCTCCGGGTAAGAGCCTAAGACATCAGTAGGTGTCATCTCTGGGAGACTAAGGCTGAAAGAATGATTCCCATCGCATCGGGGACCCTTTTTGCAAGGAGGAGACAGATTGCAACCACCAGGGAGAGGGACGGAGAAGGATTGGTCGCCAGAATCCTCTTTCACAGCCGACGACTCCTCCTCCTCCGTCGGCGAGGACTCCCGCATCAACGACGGGGTGCTGGAAGGCTCAGGTTCAGATGGTGGTTCGACTCCCCGCTCATAGGAGGGAGGAGAATCGCTTCTGGTGAAGCTCTGGGAGGGGCGACTGAGTGAGGATTCAGACATGGCGAGAGTGAGCGAGAGGCGAGAGGCGAGAGTGAGGGAGAGGCTGTGAGAATGAGAATGAGGGAGAGAGGCGGGGGGGGGGGGAAGAGGGTATTTACAGAGGGAGATTAGGGTTTGGGTTTTGGGCTGGGTATTGTTGGGCTGGGTATTGTTGGGCTGGGTATTTTTGGGCTAGATTAGGGTAATCGGGATTAGATTAGGGTAATTGGGTTTAGGGTGTGTGGGTGTTAATTTGGGTTAAGGGTTTAATTTGGGTTTAGGTGTTAATTTGATTAATTATAAAATGGGTTAGGTAGATATTGAAGAAATTTAATGGAGTTGAGGTTAGTTGGATGAATTAATGGAGTAGAAATGTAATGAAGAAGATGATGTAGATGGTTGATTTGATTGATAAAGTGTTATTGGGAGTATAAATGAATAAGATTATAAGGGAGTAAAATAATATGAGTAAGGGTATTAGGGGAAGAAATCTATGTCCAAAAAAGGAAACGGGACAATCAAAAGGGGACGCCCGAAAAGGAAACGGGACAAACAAAATGGGACAGAGGGAGTATATACAATATTACTGATAATATATTATATTCTTTTGAATGATAAAAACTGATAATCATTTGACTCGCTTCTTCGTTTAAACGTACTAGTGATGACATCAATATACAATTATCAGCCGCATACCACTTCCTGTGTTACCCCACGCTGCCAATGCTTAGGCCTTAAGTGTTGCATAAAAGTACACACACACCTAATCCTTGTACAAATTTACTTAATCATACAACTCAAATAATGGCGAGTTAGTTGCTTAATGTTGTCTACGTAAACCCTATTCCTTACGTCATCCCGACCATATCAACCATTTTTCTTAATCCGTATATGGTCCTTGCATTATTATTATACGTATACACTTAACTCCGCACGTACAAATGAATCGAAGAGAATAAGTGAACGTCTTTAATTAACTAACATCTGTGATAATTAAGTTGCGAGCTCGAACCTTTCATACTTTATTCTAAATGTATTGCGCCTCTTTATCGGTTGAGCTTAATCATAAACATTCATGGTTTGTGACATACACTTTTGGATGTTGGCCGATGATCGAAGGGGTAGTTCTCTCCTAACATCAAAACATTACTGCTACACGAGCATGTATTTTAATTTAAGACTTGCTTTTCTTGTAAGAAAGCCTTCAAATGGGAATAAATCCATCTCAAACGAGCAACAAAAAAAAAAAAAAAATATATATATATATATATATATATATATATGATTGAAAGTCTTGTAAATCATCAATCCTAAAATTTCAAACTTGACCCACATGCTAAAACTTGAAACTTTTGAGATGTGCTATAAAAAAGTTCAATAGTTAATTAAGTTAAGATTTACATAATACGGGCTAATTTTTTTTTAAAAGGATACCAAGTATTGAATATAGATTTAAAAAAAAAATTAGAAACGCTTTTGAAAATAAAAAGTTTCCCTTTCATGGTCAAATGAAACAAAAATGATAACGGACATGAAAAAATATCTGTGAGAAATTTTTCATCAAAGAAACCATTCATTATAGAATGTCACGTTGTCATTTTAGGTATTTAGGTAGTTAGTTACGAGGTTTGTTATTGAAATTTGTAATATTTTTTACTCTTTTGAAATAAATTGTGATTTTTGATTGGTTAAAAATGAGATGAGTTATGAATTAAAAAAAAATAACAATAATATAGGGTAATTATTGAATTTTAAAATAATAATAATAATAGGAAAAAAGTCATGTAATAATACTTGTTAAAATAATAAATTAGAATGAATGTGGAGCCTTGGATCAAGAGAGATCCAAGAGCCCATATGATGACACGTGACACCCCTTGTCCCCACCGCCGGACCGCCGCCGGACCATCTTTGATGAACATCAAGTGTTCATAAATGTTCATCACAATGTTCATTTGTACATACTCTAGTGAATGTTCATCACATTATACATAAAAGTTCACCAATTGAATGTTCATCTAAATGTTCATCATCTCATACTTAAATGTTCATCATCTCATACTTCAATGTTCATTAGCCAAAGTTCATTACAATCGACTTAAATGTTCATCAAAATGTTGATAAATGTTCATCAAACATCACATTATAATGAAATGTTCATCACATTATATTTAAATGTCCACCAACAGAATGTTCATCACATTATATTTAAATGTTCACCAATTTGAATTAGACTTAAAATTTTCATTTTATACTTTAACCTTTTCATTTATTATCGGATCACCGCCGGATCACCGCCGGACCGCCGCCGGACCTTCGTCGGACTTCCGGTCGCCGGACCTCTACCGGACAACCACCGGGTGGTCGCCGGGAAGTCGCCGGGAGGTCGACGGACCACCACAACTACCCCTCATTTGTAGTGGGGGTAACTAGTTTAATCTAAGCCATTGGATGCCAAGACATCCAATGACTTAGATTCATTCTTATTTATCTCTAAGAGAGGGTTTATTATGGGATTCTCACCCATAATAATATAGGGTAATTATTGAATTCCTTGACTATATACAAATGTCTAAAATGACATTCTTTAGTGAACGGAGGTAGTATTTCATTTGTCTAATAATGTAAGTCTTTAGTGTTTTTGAATAGAAATTTATATTTTTAATTAATGATAAAATTATCCTTTATTTCTTTATCTATATCAGTAATACTCGATTACATTTATTTGATTAAACTTTATCAAAAATCATTAAGAATAAAAATAGAAAATAATGAAATTTTTATTAGCAGAATAGAAGACTTATTAGCAGAAAATCTTATCTTCTATATAAAAGTTGGCTGTCCATTGCCAAAATTGAATGAAATTGGTACCAATTTAATGCATTACTCATTTCTTAATCACCTCTTATTGGACTTTTGAGCATGTATTTAAATATCTTTCTTATATCCCTATGTTATATTTATTTATAGTCTACTTGATTAACTCACAAATTAAATTAATGTGTGAGCTTCTCTTATGACAATGCAAACTTATTCTAATATTATGTTTTAAAACTACTTCAAACATAAATATAAGGAAATAAAAAATACTTATATTTACAAATATTAATAAATTTGATAACAACAACAACATATTAACAAATAATGTATAACTATATTAAATCACATACGAAAATCCGTAATTTTCTCACGCGGAGCGCGAGTCCGTATCTAGTTATCCTTTATTGCTTTATCTATATCAGTAGTACTCACATACATTTATTTTTATTGTCATGGTCAATTATGTAATTTTCTGATAAATCAGGGACATTAATATAATCAAGCCTTATATTTCAATATAAATGCATTGGCCCTCACAGATGGCAGATGCACACTCAAAAAGATTCAGAAATTCCCCATTTCTCCATCTCCTTCCTCCTAGCCGTCTCCGTCACTCCCTCTCTGAAGCATTTACAGGAGACAAAGAGACACGCTCTCAGCTTCTGTAGATTGCAACAATGGCATTGAACCTCCATCCAACGACCTTCCTATCTCGCAAATCGCCGTCGATTTCCGCGCCTCGCTCTCATCAGCTCAGATCTCGCGGGATTTTCATGGCTTCCACGCTCGGAGTTACATCTAAGTCAGTTTCTCATTCTTCTTCTTCTCTTTCCATTGAACTTCGAAGAATTTCATTGATATTGTTTGATTTTCTTTTCTGTTGTTGATTTGCCGCAAATGCATGTGAATCTCACCCCATTGTTTCTCCAATCTCAGTCCATTTGTTTCGTTTTAGTTAGATCCTCGTTGCAAAATCCAAATTTCTGTTTACGCTATGCTGGATTTTTGTTCAGTGTGTGCTTATTTTCTGATCAAATCGCGGAGCGGTTTTTGGTTTGAATCGTCTTATTTTCCTTTTCTTTAATGGTAAAAGAATATTAAATGCTCGTCGTTAATTCCAAAGATCTTATATAAAAAAAGAAATGGTCCTTCCTTCTGTATAGTACTACTTTAGCCTTCCTCTCTGATAAATATTGCTCTGTAAAATGGCAGCTGATACGATTTGGACGTTTTTGCTGCTCATGGCATGTTATTTATGTGGCTTTTAATTGCATTTGAGTTTTTTTTATTTATTGAGTTCGTTGCTTGCATGAAACTTCCTTTTCTTTAGCCTTGTTTGGAATTTTCAAGAGGAACTCTTGAACAGTCACAGTCAGTTCCTTCTTCTCCTCTAATATATTGTTGGCATTGATAATCAGTACCATTTTCTGTTGGCTATGTGCATTTTATTTTGGTGGCCGAAGGTTGTGTTTGTGTCAATGTAGATTTAAATCTTGACAGTTCTGTTTTAGTGGTTAGGAAGATGTGGGGGTTAAGAATGTTTAGACTTGTTAGATTATTTGTTAGCATTTAGGTTTGATATTCTTGTATTAAACTCCATTTGAATAATTGACCTTAATATTTTTATTGTTGATCGACTTTACAATATATAGTATAAATTATAAACAATTTATATGTCAAGGCATGTTGTAAACATTTTCCACTAGAGATGGTAATCTAGAACTTTCTGGATTCTTCAACCTTGTGCTCTTGAGTCTTGCATTCTCCATCTCTGCTATGCCTACAAGGCTACAACTTGTTACTTCCTGTTTAACGAATGTAATTGACATTAAAATATTGATTTCAATTTGTTCTCCGTTTGAAAAATATTTAATGATATACTATTTGGGCGGATGGTATTGCCAACTACTTCAACATTTCTCCCATTTTATTGCTTTACTGGGTTGGCTAGCTGTTCTCAGGAAATATGTCAGTTGAGAATGTGGAAGTTGACACATCAAACACGCATAGTGTATCTCTATTGTTGGCCAAAGATGGTTATGTACTTGTTTCCTTCTCATTTAATACATATCCTTCACGGCTTCAACATTAGGTGGTGGAAGGAAAAAGATCATACAAATTACAAGGCTGCTAGTTCTGTCTGAAATTCAGTTGTATAATGCTTGATACTTATATTTAACAACCTAGTACATGCCGTAATAAATCAAGACTTAGCCGATTTCCGTAACCGGGAAATAGTAAGGACAATCAATCCTTTCATCTCTTTATCTAATCTGTGAGATTGTATTGTTAATCTAACTAAACTGATGAGATCGTCTTTTGCCATTCATGATAATACATCGACGCACTGAAATCTACTTCATTGTTTCCATTATGAAGATGTGCTAATGTGGAATGTTTGTGAAATGTTACACTGAAATCTTGATTATTTGCATATACAGGGAGGGTCCAAAAGATAGGAAGCCTTTTACACCTCCAAGAGAAGTTCATGCCCAAAAAACTCACTCTCTGCCACCACAGAAAATCGAAATTTTCAAGTCGTTGGAGCCTTGGGCTGAACAAAACCTGTTGGTGCTTCTCAAACCCGTGGAGAAATGCTGGCAACCACAAGATTTTCTCCCAGACCCTGCTGCAGAGGGATTCGAAGATCAAGTCAAGGAGCTGCGAGAACGAACAAAGGGAATTCCTGATGAACACTTTGTTGTGTTGGTTGGAGACATGATCACTGAGGAAGCCCTCCCAACTTACCAGACAATGATCAATACCCTTGATGGAGTTCGAGATGAGACAGGTGCCAGCCCTACTCCATGGGCTATCTGGAATAGAGCTTGGACTGCTGAAGAAAACAGGCATGGTGATCTCTTGAATAAGTATCTCTACCTTTCTGGAAGAGTTGACATGAAGCAAATTGAGAAGACAATTCAATATCTAATCGGATCAGGAATGGTATGATCCCAACTGTTTCACTTCATTTTTGCTTAAACATACATTTATAATACCCAGTTCAGTTGATGATCGAATTCACTGTTTATGAGTATTACTTTTATATTTGTAGGACCCTCGAACTGAAAACAACCCATATCTGGGTTTCATCTACACATCCTTCCAAGAGAGAGCAACCTTTATATCTCATGGCAACACCGCCAGGCTGGCGAAAGAACACGGTGACTTCAAGCTGGCTCAGGTATGTGGAATCATAGCTGCAGACGAAAAACGCCATGAAACTGCATACACCAAGATAGTGGAAAAGCTGTTTGAGATCGATCCAGACGGCACTGTTCTATCCTTGGCTGATATGATGAGGAAAAAGATATCAATGCCTGCACACTTAATGTACGATGGGATAGACGACAATCTGTTTGAGCATTACTCAACCATTGCTCAGCGCATCGGGGTTTACACTGCCAGGGATTATGCTGACATTCTGGAATTTCTTGTCCAGAGATGGGATGTTGAGAAACTAACTGGCCTATCTGGCGAAGGCCGTAGAGCTCAAGACTATGTTTGTGGATTGGCTCCTAGGATAAGGAAATTGGAGGAGAGGGTTCAGGCTCGTGCCAAGCAAGCATCACTTGTTCCGTTCAGCTGGATTTTCAACAAAGAACTTGAGGTTTGATACATCTACTAAGTTCTTCTTCAGCCTTAATGCAGATTTTAGTTTGAGAAGATGTAAAAAGTAGTACTTTGTTGATGATGATGATGATGATATAAATCTGGTTCATAGTGTCAGTATTTATTACAGGGGCTATGGTGAACTAAGAAGTGTAATATGACACTATAGAACTCAATATGTCTTTCTCGTTGTGGTCTTTAGTAAGGTTGAAGATTGTTCCAGTTTCCGACCAAGTCTATGAAATTTGTGTTCTATTTTCTATCTTTTTTGGTTGTTTTTTTCCTATATTTTCTCCTCTAGAAGCATTTAAATTGTTCTCATTTCTCATTGATATTTTTGTTTTTTTGAACACGCAAATCTCTAAAAAAGGTTAGAGACGAAGCACCGCTAAGTAAAAATGGTTAGCTTACTTCACCCAAAAAAAAAGGAAAAATAGTTAGCGGCAAAGTAGTGTTAAGCAGTAGCAATCTCCAGCTTGTTCTGTGAAGTCTTTAAAGGCGATTTCAGCAACCTTATTGTCATAACTTGTGTTTTTAGGACCGAAGAATTGAAGATTTGAATCTATTGAGCACCTATAATATCACAAAGGTGATTCCTCATAACCATCCGAATTACCATGTTTCTTAACGCTGTCTAACGCTCTCTAAAAATGCTCGATTTTGGCCGACGACCGGCCTCTTCCGGCAATGGCCTCCTCGCCGGGAAAAGCAATGGAAGTAGATAATGTTCCTCCTCCCACATCCAGTGTGCTGAATCCTTTGTTTCAATCTCAAGCTGCAAATGAATTTTCCTGATATCACACAAGCCGCTGCTTTGCTTGCTGAAAAGAAAAGCGCTGCTGCCCAGACCAAACTCTCCTTCAAAGATGTCGTCGCTCATAATTTTGTTCAACAAATAATTGGTACTGCAGAGCCGGATATCCTCCAGTCGAGACCGGACTTATATGTAACCGACGATGATTCCGACCAAGAAGAAATGGATCCTAGTTTCCCGAAGGTAACCCTTACTGCTGATGAGAAACGGGATCTCCGAAGACCTTGGATTCGATCTCTTATTATCCATATGTTTGACAAGAGGCTGGGGTACACTCAACTCAAGCGTAAACTGAGTCAAAAGTGGTCGTTAAAGGGAGCTTTCAATCTGGTTGACATTGGCAATGATCACTACGTTGCAAAGTTTACTTAAGAGGATGACCTAAACTTTGTGCTGACGCAAGGACAATGGTTGATTGGTGATAATATATTACTTAATGATTAGGGGATGGATGCCAAATTACAACCCATACCATGCCAAAGCAAAGATCCTAACAGCATGGATACCAATTCCGGGACTAAGCATGGAATATTTCCATGACACCTTCCTGAGGCGTGTGGGGCGAATTCATGAAACGAAAAAAGTTCATCAGGAGCGAGCAGGAAGACAGGGGACATAGTGTTGGGCATGTTGCTCCGAGCGGAAATCGCCAAAGGACCACGCCTGCTAAGAGTAACAACATGACCGTTGCCCATGTGACTGAGTTTGAGTCTGATAAAGTTGATGAAGCTGATAAGGAACCGATCAAACAGTTGTGTTCGGGATCTCGTTTCCAGTTGCTATTACCCGACGAGGATAGGGATCCAGAAATAAGGGCTTCCATCGTTGAGGCAATTACGGATCTTGCAACAAGCTTTCCGGGAACTCTCGTTCAGACAGAACCAGAGGCCGATAAATCTACTGCAGAGGCCGACGATTCTGTTGAGAAGAAATCTCATGAGGAAATTACGGAGGAAATCACGTCGAATCAGGAACTGCGGTCAACCCCTACAATCTTGCCTTCTAACAGATTCAGAAATAAGGAAAAAAAGATCTGCTGGTGCATCCTAATTCAACGCTATCTACTACTCTAAAGAATAAAGGAAAGAGTTTATTCGAAAACAATATTGTTTCCAAGGAAGCTGAGGTTAGAATCATAAGCACAACAATCCTCAACCAAGAAGCATAAGCCCACTAAGATATTTACTCCGATTCCCCATTCTACACTTGTCTAACTAAACTGAGCACCCGAGTTACAATCTTGCAGCGACATAGCGTGTCCTCTGCAGGATGTGGATGGAGCAACATTTTCGAGGGTCGGAGCTACTCCAAGTGACCGGAAGAACGTCCTTCTTGGTGTCAAACCACCGGACGGGACCGGTTCTTTCCTGCCTTCCTCCGATAGCAAACAAAATGACAGTCGAATTGCTTCCAATGCTAACAGAGACCTTTCCAGTATTGTGCAGGGTCTCCATGCCACAACCTCTCAATGATGCAATTCACTGCTTGAGTGAACTTGTTGATCTATTTCCTAGACGATTCTGTCAGGCCTTCCATCACTGGGTTTTATCAATGATTGCTCTTAACCTACTAGTTTGGAACACACGAGGAGCAGCCTTTGAAGGTTTTTTCTCTTCTTTGCAAGAATTAATCCGGTTGCATCATCCTTCCTTGTTGGTTTTAGTTGACCCTCCCATCAGTGGTGCTAAAGCAGACTCTGTTTGTCGTCGCATTGGGTATGATAGTTTGATAAAAGTTGATGCTCAGGGTTTTGCAGGCGGTATTTGGCTTCTATGGAAATCGGATATTGTTTTTGTCATCCCTATATCTCTGCATCAACAACATATTACTGTTGAAGTTGTGCGCCGTTCCGAAGAGATTTGGATTTTGTCAGCCATTTATGCCTCTCCCAACCCCGTGTCCCGTTTTGATTTGTGGCGTGCTCTGGAGACCTTTGCTGCTGCAAATAATAGACCGTAGTTGGTTGCAGGAGATTTCAATGCAACTTTATCCCCTCTTGAGAGATCCTCCTCAGTGGGATTGTACAGAGTTTCTGAAGCTTTTAGAGATTGGGTTGATGGTTTGGATTTGATCGATTTAGGCTTCTCAGTCCCAGCGTAGACTTGGACCACCGGAAACTCAATCGATACTTTGCATGGTGCAAGGCTTTATCGAGCATTATGTTCGCCGGACAGGCGCCTGAGGTTTATTGAAGCAGAGGTTCGACACCTCTCGTCCCCTCATTCGGATCATAAACCACTGTTGATTAAAGTGGACCCTCCTTCCTTATCGTCAGTTTCTACCCGCCCTTGTAAATTTCATGCGGCTTGGATCACCTATGGTTTCATCAGATCAATGTGGAACAATAACCTCCCATTAAGCGATTCACTTCAGTTATTAGCTGAGGAGCTTCAGGTTTGGAACCGTGAAGTTTTTGGGAGATATCTTCAAATGAAAGAGACGCATGTGGAAGTAGCTTGAGTGGGATCAACGAAGTATTTCGACAAACCCTTCACAAGCTACCATCAGACGTGAACTAAGGGTGAAAGCTGAGTTGGAAATGGTTTGAATCAAGAGCAAATATTATTGTTTGCGAAGTCACGTTCAAATTTTATGACGGAAGGTGACCGTATTACTAGATTCTATCATTTGACGACAATGATTAGGCGCAAGCGAAACAAAATCAGTATGCTTCAAAATGACAACAATGAATGGGTCTCTGAGGTCATTCCTTTGCTGCAACTTGTTTGCAATTTTTTGGCAAAACTTTACACGGCCTAAAACCTCTCCTTGCGAGCACATCGACACTTCAATTTCCTTCCCTGCACTTACTGCTGCTGACCTCGACTCTTTAAATGGTGTTTTCAAGGCATTGAAGATATGGAAAGCTATCCGGGACATGGCGCCACATAAGTCACCCGGCCCCGATGGCTTTCATGCGATTTTTTACCAAAAAAGTTGGAATCTTGTTGGTCCAAAGGTAACTACTGAACTTATGCGGCTTCTTAATGAGGGAGTCTACTCAGCTGGTCTTGGTGATTCGTTCATGACTTTGCTGCAGAAAGTCGAGAACCCTACTCATCCTGCACATCTGAGGCCAATATCTCTACTTAATGTTGCTTTTAAGGCACCCACCAAAGTTATAGTGAATAGATTTAAGTCGGTCCTGTCGTCCCTTGTTTCTCCTACACAAGCAGCATTCATTCCGGGGAGACAAATTATAGATAATGTGGTTGTGGTGCAAGAGGTGTTACATCCACTTAATGCCTCGACTGCAAACAAGTGGATGGTGCTTAAGATTGATCTAGCTAAGGCATACGATCGAGTCAGATGAGAGTTTCTAAAAGAAGTTTTACATCTTGCTAGCTTTCCTTCCCACCTCATTGAGGTTATTATGACATGTCAGACTAACGGCTCAACGAAAGTTTTGTGGAACGGCTCGCAAGATGGGAGCTTCAACGCCACTCGGGAATCCGACAGGGAGACCCTTTATCCCCATACATGTTCGTGTTATGTATGGATCGTCTCTCTCACATTATTCAGGGTGCGGTGGAGGTTGGAAACTGGGAACCTATTTCAGTAGGCAATGTTCAGCTTTCACACCTCTTTTTTGCCGACGATTTGATCTTATTTGCAGGTGGTGATCCTAGAAATGCTATGGTTATTAAGGAATGCCTCAAGGCTTTCTGTGACGTCTCTGGAGAGCAAGTTAATTATCATAAATGCAGTATTTTGTTCTCTAAGTTTGTGTAGCATGAGATGAAGCAAGTGGTTTGTGATTTGCTTGCAATGTCGAGCTCTGACAACTTTGAGAATTACCTAGGTGTGCCCATGGCGGTTGGTAAGGTCACTAATCGGTTGTGTGGTTGGAAAGCGAAAACTTTGTCCCTCGTCGGGAAGGTTACGTTAGCTAATCCGTCCTCGCAAGTTTGCCGCTTTATACTATGCAATCGAATTTCGTTCCACGTGGAATCTGCGATTCAATTGACACTATGATCTGAGGCTTTGTTTGGGGATCTACTTCAGAAAAGCGTCGACTTCATGCGCTCCACTGGGATATCATTGCCAAACCCAAAGCTGAAGGAGGTCTTGACCTTCGCCCTATGAGACAGATGAATACGACACTTCTTGCTAAGTTAAGTTGGCACACGTTACAAGAGCCGACGACGCTCTGGTCGAGAGTCATTAGAGGAAAGTATTGCAATGGAAGGTTGGACAAGGATATGTTCTACAAGCGCAAAGGAGACTCTCGCCAACGGGACGTGATTTGCCACGGCGCTGAACTACTCTGCCAAGCTTTACACACTTCGGTTGGAAACGGTGTGTCTACCATGTTTTGGCAATACCCTTGGGTGGATACTAAACCCCTTATTGACGTGATAATCAACCCGTTACCGGAGACTTTGGCTGCTGCAACTATGCGAGATGTGGACTGATGTGGGGTGGAGCTGGGACTTAATTTCGCAATTTCTGACACCTGTTGTGTGCCATAGGCTTGCTGGAATTTGCATCCAACTCGCGCATGAAAACCAAGATAAGTTCTATTGGAATGAAACTAGCAGCGACATTTTTTTCTGCGAAATCCGCCATGCGACTGATTCGTAATTCTCTTGTGACCGACTCGCTGGAAATTTGGAAAAAATTATGGCGTATTTCTGTGCAGCAACGTGCGAAACAATTCCTCTGCATGGTCTCCAACGAGGGTGTCATCTGCAATGTTGAACGGGTCCGCCGTCATATTGCTGAGAATGTTGCTTGTGGTAGATGTGGTGATCCTGAAACAGTTCTTCATGCTCTCAGAGACTGCAGGGCTGTTCGTGATGTGTGGCTTGCGTTGACTGGCAATCGCCTTCCTCGAGATTTCTTTGTTGATGTTTCCCCGAAGCAATGGGTTGCTGCTAACATTTCTTCAGATCGACGTTGGGCGAGCCAAAATGCTCTCATGGCTTGGTTTACATGGAAAAACCGCAATTTGTTAGTCTTTGAAGGGGTGGCCAAAATTTCCTCTCTTTCAGCAACAATCATCTCCCAGGGACTGGTGCTTTTTGCTGTTGTCGAGCGCCTGAAGCGAGTTGAATACAAGCCTGAATCACCTCATCCTGCTGCTGCTGCTACGCATTCGTCCAGGCCGTCTGTTGGTTGGCTGAAATTACATACCGATGGGGCTAGTAAAGGAAACCCAGGTGACTCAGGTGGTGGAGGAATTCTCAGATCAAGTGATTCAGAGTCTATACAAGCAATGTATTTAAGAAAGGTTTCGGAAATGCTCTTGAGGCGGAAATTGAAGCAATTATCCATGGTATCTCTGTTGCGGCTGAAATGGGATGTGAGAAGCTTATTCTTTGTGCCTAAAAATACATAGTTTTTATTTGACGCCCACCCCTTTTGCTATTTACCGCCCAGGTCATCCGTGCGTCACGCATGGAATTAATCCGTGCGTGACGCACGGATTGCACATTCCAGAAAACGCATGGATTGTATCCATGCGTGACGCACGGATTAATTCCATGCGTGACGCACGGATACAATCCATGCGTGACGCACGTATTTGCATATATGAAACTTCTAACTTTCAATGTATTCAATGTATTTCTAGTTAAGTGTGCAAAGAAACACATTTTTAGTGTCTTTTTTAAGGCGATAAAGCCCAATTCGACAAAAACGTCATCGAAACTTTATCGAAATGGAATGAAACTTTGTTTCAATCCTTATAATGTCTATTTGATCATGTGTGTAACTTGAAAATCAAATTTAGACCTTTGTAAGTGAAACATAGTTTGAAAACCGAACAAAGTCGCAATATGTATGGCGTACCATATACAATTTGAAATATAATAAGGTTGAACATTCGTCAACATAACAACAATATAAGCATTCTAAATATAAAAATAAGATTTTGCAACATAAAACCATGCGTCACGCATGGAATTAATCCACACACGACGCATGGTGTTACACCATACGTGACGCATGGATTTTCATATGTTTTTTTGTTGCTTATATGATTCATGTCAATGTATTCAATGTATTTTTAGTTATGGCACACAAAATAATTCATGTTCCGTGTTGTTTTTAAAGGCTTTAAAACCACAATTCGCCATAACGTCGTCGAAACATCATCGGAATGGAATGAAACTTGTTTACAATGCTTATTAGAGATATTTAACCATGTCCGTAACTTTGCATCAAAACCTTTTGCTTTTAGAGTAACACGCTCTTTGTAAAACATCAAACTACTCACCACAAGCTTAACTTGTTGCAATATATATGGTCGTAACATTGATGTTCACGTATGTTTGAAAAATTTATACAAAAATGTGTTATAAGGCATATAAAGTCCCAATAAAGTCTCACACATACAAAACGGGATTCGAAACTATGCCAAAATGCTAAAACCACTAAAAACGCCTTAAATGGACTTAAGGCGGTTTTTGGCGAAACGACACACGAACGATGTCCGAATGTAATGAAACTTGTTTTCAGTGGCTATTATGGATATTTAACCATGTGGGTAACTCCCAACCACAACTTCTAACTTTTAAAGTACCGCCTCCTTTGTAAAAAACATACTAGTCGTAACTCTCTAACTTGTCGCAATATGTATATTCTACAACATTGACGGTGATTATTGTTGAAAATACTATACAACATACTCTTATTAGGGATATTCAGTAGAAAAGAGGTCTCGCTCACACGAAATGAGGCACGTAAACGCTAAAACCACTAAAAACGCCTTAAATGGACTTAAGGCGGTTTTTGGCGAAACGACACTCAAACGATGTCCGAATGTAATGAAACTTGTTTTCAATGCCTATTAGGGATATTTAACCATGTGGGTAACTCCCAATAACACCTATTAACTTGTAAAGTAGCATATCCTTTGTTTGGACTTCTTACGTGGCCTAAATGTCCAACCTTTGACAATATGTAATTTTATTTTGATTGGAAATCATGCACACATCAGTGTTACTAAGAATCAAAGGGATCATGTGCCATTTTGTGCGTCACGCATGGAAGAGAACCGTGCGTCACGTGTGGATTATATCCATGCGTGACGCACTGTTTTTCTTTTCAGAACTCATGTCAGCACGTACTAGTTGTATGACTAAACATGTTGATATGTGAATTTATGTTGATTTATGATATTTGAAATGTGAAACCTAGTTTGAAAGTGAAACGAGTCGACATGTTTTAAAATACCTACAAAATAGACACTCTTAAGAAAAAACAAGTAGTTCTTGCAACACAATAAGGTTCAACACTTCAAAGGTGCAACACAATAAGGTTCAACATAATAAGGTTCAATCTTCAAAGGTGCAACACAATAAGGTTCAACATAATAAGGTTCAACATAATAAGTAGATCTAACGACGAGGGTTGAACGGCTTGAAGAGGTTCCTGTATTCTCGTGCGGTCATCCTTGGTCTAGTGGATGGTTCCCCTCTCTCCCTTTGACGTTCTTGTCTCTCCCGTTCACGTCGCTCACGTTCTTGTCTCTCCCGTTCACGTCTCTCCCGTTCAAGCATATCAAAGTTGTCTGCCACGCTAGACGCCGTACTAATATCGGAAATATCAGATTCTTGATCGGAATAGGACATCTGTATAATCACAAACATAACCAAATTATAGTTACATAATCAATTAACTTCTGCATAGTCTAAATGTTGAATGTGGCAATTCCACGCGTGACGCATGGTCACTAACCATGCGTCACGCATGGTTATATTCCATGCGTCACGCATGGAATTGCCACTTCCAGAACTTCAGTACTGCTTTCTAATCTATTCTCAAACCCTAATCTCAACATTTTTTTCTGAAATTCAACAGTTTGTCAATAATTTGATTAAAACCACACCATATCAAATTTCAACACCCTCATTTATAACCCTAATTCACAAAACCCAAATTCAGTATCAAAATCCTAATTACACTATCTACACATGAAAATATCAAATTCAACAAGAAACTATCAACAAAGTACACAATCCATTCATATATTACAAGTTTAATCTCTTCTAATCAAAGTATAACATACACATTGGATCTACATATGTAAATATTATCAAAACAACATCAAAACCTCATATATACATCAATACCATACCATAACAATGAAATCTTAATGTTTACATACCTTATATGTAGAAAGATGATGAAAATTGTTGAAAATGGGGTAAATCCGTGCGTGATAGAGCTTCAACCGCCGTCAAGAGAATGAGGAAGAGAACAAAATGGTAGGGTTTCGATGTTGTGCCTTTTATAGGCAAAAAATTCCATGCGTCACGTATGGAATGTGACCATGCGTCACGCATGGTTTGTATCCATACGTGACGCATGGATTTCAATGTATATGTTTTTGCTTATGTAATAAATTTCAATGTATTCAATGTATTTGTAGTTATGTCACGCAAAATAATTCATTTGTCGTGTTGTTTTTAACGGCTTTAAAACCACAATTCGCCATAACGTCGTCGAAAATTCATCGGAATGGAATGAAACTTGTTTACAATGCCTATTAGAGATATTTAACCATGTCGGTAACTTTGCATCAAAACCTTTTGCTTTTAGAGTAACGCCCTCTTTGTAAAACATCAAACTACTCATCACAAGCTTAACTTGTTGCATTATATATGGTCGCAACATTGATCTTTTTGTATGTTTGAAAAATTTATACACAATTGTGTTATAAGACATATAAAGTCCCAATAAGGTCTCACACATACAAAACGGGACTCGAAACTATGCGTAAACGCTAAAAGGCCTAAAAAGGCCATAATGGACTTAAGGCCCAAATCAGCCAAACGACCCTCGAACGATGTCCGAATGGAATGAAACTTGTTTTCAATGACTATTATGGATATTTAACCATGTGGGTAACTCCCAATGACAACTTCTAACTTTTAAAGTACCACCTCCTTTGTAAAAAACAAACTAGTCGTATTTCTCTAACTTGTCGCAATATGTATATTCTACAACATTGACGTTGATTATTGTTGAAACTACTATACAAATTACTCTTATTAGGGATATTAAGTAGCAACAAGGTCTTGCACACACGAAATGAGGCACGTAAACGCTAAAAGGCCTAAAAAGGCCTTAAATGGACTTGAGGCCCAATTTGACGAAACGACACTCAAACGATGTCCGAATGGAATGAAACTTGTTTTGAATGCCTATTAGGGATATTTAACCATGTGGGTAACTCCCAATAACAACTATTAACTTGTAAAGTAGCATATCCTTTGTTTGGACTTCTTACGTGGCCTAAATGTCCAACCTTTGACAATATGTAATTTTATTTTGATTGGAAATCATGCACACATCAGTGTTACTAAGAATCAAAGGGATCATGTGCCATTTTGTGCGTCACGCATGGTTGCAAACCACACGTCACGCATGGTTGCAAACCACACGTCACGCATGGATGAAAACCATGCGTGACGCACGGATTTTCTTTTCAGAACTTATGCAGCAAGCACGTCTTGTCTCACCTACTGTAATAACTCCATTAATTTTTTTACCATTTCCGTAACACCTACATTAACCCCTATTATCTTCCTTTCTTTCCATATTTCAAATGTCAAAACCCTTTTAACTCCATTGTTGAACATTCTTGAGAGCAAAACACACCATTTTATCCCAAAAAAGCTCTTTCTATATGGAGAATGAAGAGGAATGCACCAATGAAAGAGGTGGAGAAGCACCATTTTCAAGTTACAATCTTAATAAGGTAACATTTCTTGTTCATAATATTAATTTTTAAGGTGTTGACTTCTTTTAGGGTTTGATTTAGTTAGGTTTAATGGATTTCAAATGTTCAAGGTATTAGTTGTATGACTAAAGATGTTGATTTGTGAATTTTTGTTTACTTTAGTGATTATGATGTTTGAAAAGTATTATAATATTAGTTTTTAAGGTGTTGACTTGTTTTAGGGGTTTGACTTGTTGGGTTTTATGGACTTCATATGTTAAAGGTATTAGTTGTATGACAAAACATGTTGAGTTTTGAATTTATGATGTATGATGTTTGAAATGTTAATGAAACATAGTGTGGTTAACAGAATCATACGAACCATGACAAAAGATGAATGAAACTGCATGTTGTATTTCTATGCGTCACGTATGGAGTGGAGCCATGCGTCACGCATGGGTTGTAACCATGCGTCACACATGGAATGGATCCACACGTGACGTATGGATTTGCCATACAGAAGCTTAACTGGTTTGTTATCTGTGTGTTTGTGCATAGATGAACTTTTCTGTGTTTACTGGATTAGACAAGATTACTCTTAATGACTGCCCACCTCCGTCATACCTCGACTACATACCTTCGTTTGATTTGGGCATTGATTTGACAACATGGGAGCAACCGCAATCACAGTTTGGTGATATCAACACTGGATCTTTTGGAACCGGTTACGGTTTGTCGCAATGGCCTTCGCATTTGATGAGACCACTTTCAGACACAAGTAGCTTAAATGTGTTTCGTCCTTTGCGTACTGCACCAGAATTTGATATTGAAGTTCAAGAAGAACAATATGTCTCTGTTGATTACTCAGAGTTGTTTGCAAATGACTTGGTATTCCCCTCTAGACAACAGGGAGTGGATTGGGCCGTTAACATTGCACAAGCCAACAACTTTTGCATAGTCAATGGAAGGAGTAGAGCACCTACCGAAACAAAATCTGGAAAACTTCAGCTTATCTGTGATAGAGGACGAGTGAATTACTCAAAAGCTAAGGGAGTGAGGAAAAACATCAAGACGAAAAAATGTAGATGTTGGTTCGAATTAAAACTTCTAGAGGAGCATAGAGGGGCTTGGAAACTTACTGTAATGTTAGGTACCCACAACCATCCTATTGGTAGTAGCTTGTTTGGGAATGCGTTTGCAGGCAGATTGACGCCTGATGAAGTGTGTACAGTAGTTGAAATGACCAGGGCTCATTGTAAACCAAATGAGATTTACACTATGCTCAACAAGTCTCCAAAGAACCTTACAAAAAAAAAACAAGTATACAATTTGATGGCCAAGACGAGGATCGAAAACAGGGAAGGAAGAACTGTTATCCAAGAGTTTTTCTACAAATGCAAACAGAGCGACTATTTCATGGAGTATAGGACAAGCAAAGATGATGCATCTATGATTGGTGATATGTTCTTTGCGTCCCCTGAATCAATGAAGCTCTTGAAATCATTTCCCTATGTACTTATAATGGACTCCACATATGCCACAATCAAGTAAGTTTTGTGTGATTATTGACCATTACATATGATTTTCCATAACATTGCAATAATATTATTTCAAATTATTTATTTATAGGTACAAAATGCCATTTTTCGAGATTGTTGGAATCACGTCTACATGGAGGAACTTTGTAGTTTGTGGGGCATTTCTTGAGGGCGAGACTAAAGAGCATTATTTGTGGGCAATGCAACAACTTCAAGAGATGTATAGAAGAATTGGAGCAACGCCCACTTGCATTGTCACCGACCGTGAACAAGCTTTAATGAGTGCAACGGATCTTCTTTTTCCAACTGCAAAGTTTCTTCTATGTAGACGACATATAAGGAAAAACATAGAGGCCAAAGCTTCCCTCGAAATGAGATCGAAACTAAAGGGAAAAAACTTATCCAACGACTACTACAACTTGTTCGAGGAAACCACCGTAGAAGGATATGAAAAAAAGTTGGATACTATAGAGAGAGATTGGAACGCGCATATTCCCGTACTGCAATATGTTAGAGACAGTTGGCTTGGTCCTTTCAAAGAAAGATGTGTGTCGGCATGGACGGATGACGTGTTTACTCTTGGAAGCAACACGACAAACAGGTAATTTATCTATAATTGCACTTACACAACTATATGAGTTGTCTTGTCAAAAGGAGACATGTGAGTTTTCTTGTCAAAAGGAGACATATGAGTTGTCTTGTCAAAAGGAGACATATGAGTTGTCTTGTCAAAAGGAGACATATGAGTAGTCTTATGAAAAGGAGACATCAGAATTACAACATAAAACAGATATATTACAACATAAAACAGATACGTTTCAACAAAAAACCGATACATTACAAAATAAAACAGATTCATTACAGCATAAAAAAGACTCATTCTTGAAACGTAAATTAAAACGAACATAACAAAGACAAAACACCAAGACACTTCACATTACATCTTAAAAGGAACGAAATACTAAGACCACTACGCATCGTCAGAATCGGCTGGTTTCTCTTCAAAATCCTCATAGAGCTCCTTCACCCACCATTTAGCCGTTTCCAAATCTTTCTCTTCGTTAAAGATTCCCAGTTTCGCTGCCATAGTCCGGTTTTCCTCCAACAATTTCGTCATAACACGGAGATGATGACGGTCATACTCAGGATCAAGAAACACCCACCTGAAGTTACATTGGCATGTAAAAAACCTTCGGCCATACTGGTCTGGTCTCATCTTGTCATTAGCGCTGAAAACCGTGATAGACTTCCTACACCTCTTATTTGGACACTGAATGGTGCTGCCTTCTTGTGGTATTGAAGATGATGATGAGGATGATGCCATGTTGGTTTCCAATCTGTAATACAATGTAAGAAAACAAGTGAGAAAGTAAGGAATAAGATGTGGAATATGGAGCTTCAAAGAAGAACTTCAAGAATCAACTTACAGGCTGAGGGAGTGAAAAGGAGAGATTAATGAGTGGAAATGGTATGCTGAGGGAGTCAATTTATAGGCGTAGGTTAACAATTCCATGCGTCACGCATGGAAGCAAACCGTGCGTGACGCATGGAACTCATCCGTGCGTGACGCATGGTTCGACATTTGACTAACAGAATGCAGATTTATGTCTTGTGCACCCTAAACAAATAATCCAACAAATTCAACAACGCTAATCAGAATTGAAAAGTTCAAACACAAAACAACCTTAACAAACAATCCAACAACATCAATCCAACAACGTCATAGTTTCCTTACGAAAAACGGACAATCCTGAAAATCTGAAAACAAACAGTTCATAAAAAACAATCGAACCCAATCCAACAAGATCACCACCGATGTTGTTGATACATAGTTGTCCACGGCTCAATATCTTGAAGGACCTCGGTTATGGCTCCATGCATTGCAGAAACATCATAGGGATCAGGCAAGGTTGCATATGGTGACAAGTGATCGTACACCCTATCAAAAACCTACAAATAAAAATAAATATTGAAATAAGCTATTTGCATAATGTTTACCTTAAATCAAACTTAAAGAAAAATCAAGATCTCAAGTTACATGAGATAAATGTATTACCTGCTGTGCTTCCAAGCTAGCGTGTCTGCCGGGTATCAGAAATCGATGAGTGCGGGGGATGTACCACATAAGATACTCCGGAGCTTCTTCAAAACCTGTCTGCGCAGGTGGTCCCATCTGCTCCAGGGTCGCCCTGTGGATATCCATCCCCTCCCAACTCCACGCCATTCTATCATAATTCACCACATATGACCTAGGGCTGATGAGCCTATGGGCTCTAAGGGGTGAAATTGGAGGCCTGGGAATCATCTGCACCCTACCAAACTGCCTAGGCGACCTATCGGGATGGTGGGGCTCGGTTATGTCCATGCAGCTCAGCACCCCGAAAAAAAGAGCAGGAGCATAGGCAGGATCACTGAAGTCGATTTCACCATACGGGTTCCAATTAACCTAAAAACAATATCAACGTCTTCCATTACTCAAACAGTAATTTCATTAAAGGTCCAAGCAAAGATGATGAAAAAAAGTCCTCAGTTTTTTTTGCAATTCCATGCGTGACGCATGGATCTGATTCTTGCGTGACGCATGACACAGATCCATGCGTGACGCATGGAATTGCAAAAAAAAACTGAGGCTTAAAAATGTAAACAAAATGCAACACAAATACCTGATCCGCCCTCATTGCATCTAGTTCAGCTCTGTAGTTTCGTGCTTCAGGGTCGTAGTTCGGCAACGCTTCCTCTGGTAGAAACCGAAACGCATAAGGATGATCAACTGACCAACCAGGATTACGCCGAACACCAGCTGCTAAGGATGGGAAGTATGTGTATATCCAACCCTACCATTTAAAAAATATAGTTAGCATTAAAACCATAGAAATAAGTTATGATTGCTAAAAAATGTAGTTCCTAAATAATTAAAAACTTACTTGAAGGAGAGTGAAACAAAATGAGATCAAACCACAATTTTGGCGTGTAGCGATGCCCATTTGGCGATAGAAATATGCTAGCGCCGCAGATCCCCAAGAAATACTTCTTGCCTCTTCAACACTCCCTAGAAATGCACCAAATCTCATCGGGAGCTTATGTTGTGACTTGTCAGTGAAGATTGTGGAAGCCAGCAAGTGGAATATATATCCCATTCCATGAACTACGGGATCATTTAGGCCCTCAATGTGCGCCTTAAACTTTTTCGCGCTCATCCAATAACTATCGAGCTGCTCATTTTGAAGATGAAAATTTTGCCGTCCCTTTTCACCAAAAAAGTTCTTGTTCGTAGTTCTCCCGACTGAAGCGGTGGGGTCGGTCACCATAGCTTTCCCGTGAATAGGAAGCAACATCAGCTTCTTGATGTCGAGCAACGTCACTGTCATCTCACCAAATGGCATGTGGAAGCTATTTGTTTCAGGATGCCACCTTTCTATAAAGGCGCAGATGAGCGGATAATCAATCACATCGTACATCAATACCCTGAGATGAGCCAGCTCCGTTGCAATTGCGTGATTACCCCATGACAAGTCAGAATTAAGTTCCCAATCTTTCAGCTGGGATTGTCTTGTCTGGTAAGGGAGTACGCCTCTATCCTGTAAATTGATTACGTAACACAAATAATTTTAATAACGCATAAATTTTTTCCAGAAACTGCAGAATACAGAAACTGCATAAATTTGGTTAAGGTGCAATGTACAGAATGCAGAAAGCAGTTTCTGCATTCTGTGTAATGCAAATCCATGCGTCACGCATGGACATGAACCATGCGTGACGCATGGACATGAACCATGCGTCACGCATGGATTTGCATTACACAGAATGCAGAAAATTCTGTACAGCACACCTTAACCAAATTTTCAACAAAACTACAAATATTTCAACAAATAATCCATTTGGTTAATCAAATCAATTCATACATTAACAAATTTATTATCACAAATTCTATAAACCAAATAAGTTATGATAAGTATTGAATCTATAAACCAAATTCTAATTACATACCTTTCCTTTTTGCACAAAAAAGGCTGTATGAGCTTCAAAGCTTATGAGCAGCTCCGGAATTTGTGGACCTCCAGGAGTACCCCCCTCTAACTGAGGGACGTATATGTTTTTGATCGGAGGTTGTCGTCGTCGTCGTCTTCTGGGTTGTTCCTCCTGCTCCTCTTGCTCTTCCGCTTCTTCATGTTCTTCATGAACATTCCCATAGGTCCGATCCTCTTCCTGACCCTGTTCCTCATGCTCCTGCTCATAATCAGAATCAGAATCACCATTGGCACCCCCAGCTGATGGCCCTGCACTGCTACAAGCAACCAGTGCGTACTGGTCATCACCCGTCTGAGGGTTCTGAAAGTGATGAGAACCAGTAGCTTGCCTCATCATCTCCACAAATGATTGGTCATGTTGTGGATAGCCCGGATAGCCTGAAAACTGTGTTTGTTGTGGAAACATAGTTTGATGTGGGATCAGAATGGGGGTGCCAGGAAAGTAATGAGGGGAACCCTGGGGATCGAAACCTGCAGCAGACAAAGCTAGTTGTTGCTGTTGTTGTTGTTGTTGTTGTTGTTGTTGTTGTTGTTGTTGTTGTTGTTGTTGTTGTTGTTGTTGTTGTTGTTGTTGTTGTTGTTGCTGTTGTTGTATCTCATCAGAAAACTCTAAACGACGAGGAGGCGATTCTTGTCTATTCTTCTTCTTCCTTTGTTTTGGAACTATGGGATCTTTTTTCTTCAGATCTCTGTTTCTTTGACGAGTATCCCGTCCAGGTCGACGACCACCATCCATATCTACATCATAAAATGTGCAATTCCACAAAATTAATCAGTTTACAGAATTTAATCAGCATATCATCAAAAACTCAATCAGCATATCATCAAATACAATCTGAAACTGCAGAACACAGTTTCTGGAATGTGCAATTCCATGCGTCACGCATGGAATTGCACATTCCAGGGTTGTGTTCTGCAGTTTTTCCATGGCTTTCAAACCCTAATCTCAACACTTTTTCCAAAATTATAACAGTTTTTCAATAATTTCATTAAAACCATACCAAATTTCAACAACCTAATTCATAACCCTAATTCACAAAACCCTAATTCAATATCAAAACCCTAATAAACTATATACACATGAAAATATCAAATTTGTCAATAAATTATCAACAAAGTACACAATCCATTCATATATTACAAGTTTAATCATTTCTAATCAACTAATTAACATACACATTGGATTTTGAAGTAAATATCATCAAAACAACATGAAAACCTCATATATACATCAATACCATACCATAACAATGAAATCTTAATGTTTACATACCTTATATGCAAAAAAGATGATGAGAAAGATGGATTTTGGGGTAAAATGGTGCGTTATGGATTGCAGCCGCCGTTGTTGTTGTTGAAGAATATGACAAAATGGTAGGGTTTGATGTTTTTGGGCTTTTATAGGGAAAAAAATCCATGCGTCACGCATGGTTTTGTTCTGTGCGTGGCGTATGGATTAAAACCATGCGTCACGCACGGATATAATCCATGCGTGACGCACGGCGCCTGGGCGGTAAATAGCAAAAGGGGTGGGCGTTAAATAGTAAGGGCCTAAAAATACGACGAGTAAGGAACGCATGACAGACTACGCGTAGAATGATCACGTCGACATGACGAGAAGAAATGAAGATGTCGTCAACGTTGAAGATAAAGTCGGCCGAGTAGATATTATCTTATTTCTTTATTATATTGTTGTAATTGGTAAAAGATACGAGAAAAAATATCTTTTTACCTTATTGTTATATCGTTATTAGATAAAAGGAAGAGATAAGATCTAGGGTTAGCCTATAAAAGGAGGCTAACGCCAGCTTTGTAATTCATTCAACCACCATTAGAATAATACCTAAGTCCAAGCTTCAACCCTAATTTCCTATATCGTTCTTGAGTGTTGAGATTATACTGTGTTCTTTGATCTTTGCCCTAAAATTGCTTAGTTTTCATCTCGTTGGTAATTTCGCTACAAACAATTGGCGCCCACCGTGGGGCAAGATCAAAAAGATATCGTCTCTCCATACGAAAAGAGCTTCTTTTTTTGCAGGAAAACCATGACTAGCCCGACGAACAACCCGTGTGATAACGAGAAGAGATCCGAGGAGGAAGATCCCGCGATGACATCTTCTGCTCCAGGTAGCGAAGAGAACAAGAAGACTCTCGAAGGAGATTCCGGCGTTCCAAAGACCATAACCCCCAATGGAGAACGAAGAGTAGACGGCGAGGTGACCGAGGTAGCCGCCGTCCGAGTTCAATTCGATACCCTCCAAAAAGCGTGGGCAGAGACTAAAACCGCCAGCGAGGAAAATACGTTAGGACTCACCAGAGAGAACGAACGACTTCGTTCCATAATCAAGGAACTTAAGGATGAATCTGCGAGACCACGCACCTATGTCCATAGTCAGTATGTCGTTCGACGTCTGGACATGGACGTCGTCGCCGAGGAAGCAGAAATCTATGGGTCTCAGGAGCGCCAATACCTTGTTCCGTCGAGAGAGAGGGTCCCAAGAAGGAAGGACGAAGAAGACATGATGCCAAGTGCCGTCGCGGCGTTCGTAGCACAATAAGTCGGTGCCTTGAGGAAGGAGATGATGCTGATGCCCGGGGAACCCAAATCCACAGTCCCTGAGGACGAGTTTGGATATCAAGAAAGTCCCTTTGTCGCCGCCATCGCCGCTCATAAGATAGCCAAAAAGCTCACCGTCGCGGATCTCCCCGTCTACGATGGATCCGATGACCCAAAAGAGCATATCCTACTTTACAAAGCCAAGCTCTCAACGAGTCCAATCGAGTCGGAACTAAGAGAGGCAATGATGTGCAAATTCTTTAGTTCAACGTTGAAAGGTCCAGCCTTGACATGGTTTATTCACCTACCCAAAGGAAGTATCTCGTCCTATGCCGAGCTCTCCAACATATTCCGCCTACAATTCGCCAGCAGTCAGATGTTTGCAGAGCAGCCTTCAGACCTCCATAATATGCGCATGAACAAAGGCGAAACCATAAGAGCCTTCATGAAGCGTTTTAGCGACGAGAAGATTACGATCCCAGACTGCAGCGAATCCCTTGTTGCCGACACGTTCAGACGTGCTCTCCCCCGAGATAGTGACCTATACAAGGAATTGACAAAGACTCGTCCTGATTCGTTCGTCGCGACGAGGGAAAGAGCTATGGAAGCGATGTGCCTAGAAGAAGATCTCCTAAGACATGATGAAGAGAAATCCCGGTCTCCGCGCAGACGAACCCCTCTGCATAGAGATTCTCCTCAGCGAAGAAGTAGTGAACGTTACGACAAGAGAAACAAACCATTTCAAAGAGAACCTCCCATGGTGCATAGCGTGAGCGAGATCAATAACGTTTACGCGGTCGAAAGAGGTGTACATATGAAAATCGACGCGTTGAGAGTTATGAACGCGATGGAAAAACTCCGCGGCGTGAAGTGGCCCAAAAAACCAAATCCAGAGAAGAAGCCCGGGTCGGGGAGAGGATATTGCGAGTTCCACAACGACTCAGGCCATTCCACAGACGATTGTTACACCTTAAGAAAAGAAGTGATACACCTCTTAAAAAGGGGGGATCTACTGGACCTACTCTCCAAAGAGGGAAGAGACGCGTTCGAAGGAGCAAGGAAAGGGAAAAGATCTCCAACACCGCCGCCTCCCCCATCAAATCGTTCGAGAACGGTCAATACAATCTTTGGAGGTTCCCCCATAAGCGGATATACCGCATCCGCCGCCAAAAGGAACGTCAGGGCGTCGCGTGGCGAAGGAAGCAATCTACCCATCTACCACGTCAGAAATGTTAGAAAGGATTGCCCGATCACGTTCGAAGAACCCAACGGAAGCGTAGATCACCATGACGGGTTAGTTATTTCCCTCACCATCAGTAATTGCAAGGTTAAGAGGATCCTCATCGATAACGGAAGCTCAGCCAACATCATCACCCTGTCCGCGATCAAAGAGCTTGGGCTATCTAGTGATGACGTGGTAAAGAAGCACATCCCCCTAGTAGGTTTCAGTGGCGAAGTCGCAGACATGTTGGGAGAGATTACCCTAACCACTCTAGCAGAAGGAGTCAATATGCAAACCAAATTCGTAGTAATGAAAGCGGAGTCGCCCTATAACATGATCTTGGGAAGACCGTGGTTGCATGACATGAAAGCCATACCCTTGACATACCACCAATCCCTGAAGTTTCCATCCCCACGGGGGATTCAAGAAATCAAGGGCGAACCACAAATAGCGAGAGAATGCTACAGCATAGGAATGAGGAGCACAACCACGGCGTCCCAAGAGAAAAGGGGTAATGCATAGCAATTAAAAGACTATGAAGAGCCAGCAAGGTATGTTAGGCGGAAGCTCTACGAAATAAAGGAGGAGATTGGCCAGGTAGGCGACGAAATATACATATTGGAGGTCAAGTCTTACGCCGTTCAGAAAATTGAGAAAAGAAAAGCATCTTCATGGTCTGAATTGCCAAGTAACAAGGGCGTCGACGCGTCAAAGAAAAGCTAGGGGTAGAAACATGACCCTCGACGCGTCAAAGAAAGAATCATCCAAGAAACGAGATAAGGGCGTCAACAAGAGTGGCACGTCTCTACGCAAGCTTAAGCAAAGGATCCGAGTTCAAAAATGGCGAGAATTTATAGCAAAGAACACTGACCTGAGCTACATGTTCTTGAAACACCATCCACCGTAAAAATCCGCCAGAAATTAAGTTTTTCCTTTCTGTTTGCAATTCCCTTCTATTTTCCCTTGCATGAGTAGGATTAAGTTTTTCAATAAGAACGTGCCGTTATCTTAGGGTCAAAGCGACGAGGGGTCATGGCGACTAGGGGTAGGCGTCGACGTCATTATTTACTGTTTTGTGATGCATATTTTATTAATATACAAGTAGACATTTTCTCTCCAATGTGTTAAGCATGCCGAGTTGTTTCATTTTTAATGACTTGCTCTATGTCTATTAAGAGAACGTGCCTCTTGAGTACGGGACACCAAATAAGAAGCAAGAAGGCCGCGGTGAAAATCCGCGCCGGGGGCGAATTTCGTTAGCCTACGCGTTCAAGGCTCCATCTACGCGTACGCAACGTTAGCCAAACCGCTGACCTCGAGTCGACGCTTCCCATGATTGTTAGCGACGTGTGGCAATGGTCATGGGGAATGAAGCCCGGAACCTCACGAAACCGGCTGGATCCCCTGAGCAAACAAGGTTACGCCTATTTGACACGATCATTCTCCAGGAACGCGTCGTCACGCCTTCCAGCCCCTCAAAGAGTCATGAATCCACGAGCATATTGCCAAACCGGCAAGGAGGCGTCCACCGACATCGTAAGTCCAAACTATCAAGAATCGGACGACTACACGATGAATAGGACCATCGATTAAAAGAGTTCGACGTCGACCTAACGCTAGCGTGTGGAAAAGGGTCCACCATAATGTAAGGGGTAACGTCACAAGCTGATAAAATCACACGCTGGCCTACGTCCTCCACTCGCTCCGGGTTCGGAGGAAATGCTGGACCCAACCTTCATGTAAGCCGGCAAAATAACAAAAGCAGTCACAATGACCATACAACACTAACAAGAAAGAGAAAAGTTCTTTATACACGACCAAGAAACGAACAAAGCAATAAACCAGGGGTAGAAAAACTATACCTCAAAGATAAAGTAACCAAGATCACAAGAGCAAACCCACACGCTCATAAGCAAGTTACACGTAAGAAACCATGAAAAAGCCCGCGGAAAACGTACAAGCACCACAAAACGTCAAAAACAAAGAAAGAAGTCTTTGGTAGCTCCAGCCCAGCCGACAAAAAGCCTGAGCTAAACCTACCAAAAGGGGTAGGACTACACCCAAGAAACCAGAGAAAGATGAAGTATCGTTGTGATAACTCGAAGACAGACACTAAAAACAAGTAATCACGTAAGAAAGATCGAGAACAAAAAACTCGAACACGGAGAGACGCTATCGCCAAATAAAACGCTTCCAGACAAAGCAGCACATTCAATCTCAGAGAATTCAAGAGGTAGAAAAAAGAAAAGCGAATACATTAGAAAAAAACTCCCACCAAGGAGAACAAAGTAACAACGTCCGAAAGAAAAGCGTTCACATTCTATGGACAACGCATACAAAGATCTTACGCGAAGAAAAAGAAAATGCTAAGTTACAAAGATTTAGACTCGCCCTCAGACGACCTAGAGCCAGACGCGCGACCATCGCTTTCCTCGTCGTCAGCCGCTAGTTTCTCCTCATCGACGCGTTCACCACCCTCAGCGTCCGCGACGGCAAGATCAGGAGCATCTTCCTCCGTAACGTCGAGGTCCGCGTTGAGACGCGAAGAAGAAGGATCTCCCACTACACCTTCGGGAAGTTCCGGGTAAGCCTCCTCGAACTCCCTACGTTCACCCACTGGATCCCAATATTTATGCTTGCCAGCGCCATACTCTTCCAAGACCTCCACCCTAGACAATCAAGACCAATAGATCTTCGCCTCATGCAAATCGGAGTCATGCTGCGCCTTCTTCTTCTCCACATCCGTCTTCAAAGTGGCACGGTTCAGTACATAGCAAGCAGAGTTGAGTGCTTCAGCCCAGAAGTTTCTTGGCAATCCACTTGCAATTAGCATTGTCCTTGTCATATCCTCCAGAGTCCTATTCTTTCTTTCAACAACTCCATTCTGTTGAGGCGTTCTTGGCGCAGAAAAATTATGATTTATGCCTTTGTTCCTGCACAAGGAAAGAAACTGGGAGTTCTCGAACTCTGTACCATGGTCAGTGCGTATAGCCCTTAGATGAAATCCAGATTGATTTTCAATAGCATGTAACCAAAATTCAAACTCATCAAACACATCCTCCTTTGAAGCAATGAAAATAGTCCAAGTAAACCTAGAGAAATCATCTACAATGACAAACACGTACTTGTTTCCCCCACGGCTAAGTGTGCGCATAGGCCCACACAAGTCCATGTGAATAAGCTCTAAGGGTTCAGAGGTACTTACCTGGTTTTTGGACTTGAAGGATGATCTTACTTGTTTTCCTCTTGTGCAAGCAATGCACACCTCTTCAGATTGACTCTCTATCTTTGGTAAACCAATAACTAGGTCTTTGTTGTGAAGTTTGTGTAGAAGTCTAAGGCTTGCATGAGAGAACCTTTGATGCCATAGATTGGATTCCTCAGATTGTGCAGAAAGGCACAGTTCCTCTTCAGGGATAAAGGATGGATCTACTTTGTATAGGTTGTTCTCTATGATTCCCCTGAGGAGAACTTTCCCTGTCTCAACATTCTCAACCAAACACTCATTAGTAGTAAAGATAACCCTATTTTGACCATCCTGGCACATTTGACGTACGCTCAATAGATCAAAGGTTAGGTTATCCACTAAAGTAACGTTATTCACAACAAGATTGTCAGAGATCCTTACCTTTCCCATGCCAATTACTTCCCCTTTACTGTTGTTCCCAAAGGTTATAGAACCTTTGTTTTCAGGATGGAGAGATATAAACCATGCTTTGTTCCCAGTCATGTGTATTGAGCAAGCGCTATCTATATACCAGGAACTCTTCTTCTTTCCATCCTGCAAGTAAGGGATTAGTTTTTGCGCACCCAGGCAAGCCTAGGCTTACCTGGGATGAAGAACAATCTTCTATTCTCATTATCTTTTAAAACAACCTTGATCCTGGGAGTGTTCCTAACAGAAGAATTATTGCAATAATTGTAGGCTATCTCCTCATCTCTTGATTTTTTCCAACACTCTTGTTGATGATGTCCTGACTCACCACAGTACCAGCAAACCCTGTGGTGTTTCAGATTGACATACCTACTTTGTCCAGGCCAGATGGTTTTGTTTTCAATTCTAGACCTAAAATCCACCTCTACTGGCTTGGTGCTTTTGGCATGTTTTTGCCATATCTTATAGGCCTTCTGTCCATCAAACCACACCTTCTCTTCCTGAGCAATTTTCTTCCCTTTATCTTCAGAACCATTGTGGGAACAATATGTGATTGATCCTCCACAGGGTCCTTTATGACAGAGGGAATTTTGTATACCAGGAGACGAGATGGCAGTTTGTGAACAAGAGGCGCTATCATAGCCTAATCCAGCACGTGGTACAAAGCGTTTAGAGAAATCAGCCTTCTCCTTATCAATTTTAGAGGTGATATATTCATCTAACCAAATTTTCCTTTTGTTTTCTTCCTCTATTAGAAATTCATCAACTTTCTTAGCAAATTTTGAATTTTCCTCAGTCAAAGTTTTAATTTCAGATTCAAGAATGACAATTTTCTTTTCCAGGGAAGCTATATCAGACACATACTTAGGACAGGATTTCCACAAGTCCGACGAAGGGAACGAAGCCTTTTCAAGTCTAGCAACCTTAGAAGCCCAAAGCTGGTTTTCCTCAATTAGACATGAAATGGTTTCATCCTTCTCATCGATCAAAGAATTCAGATTACTTTGTTCCTTTCCTAGAGAATGAATGAACCTAATAATCTGAGCTTTTGATTTGTTTTCTAAGAAAGAGTCAAATTCAGAAGTGTTTACCTCATCTTCGGATTTTTCTCCTGTAGCCATTAGACATGTGTAGGGAGATTCTTCTTTGGAGTCGGAAGTCCCTCCTGTAGCCACTAGACACGTTTCCTTGGGAGTGTAAAGAAATTTGTCTTCAGAGTCAGATGTCCCCCATGTTGCAATCATTGCTTCCTTCTTTTCCCTTTGAAGGACATTTGCATCTCCTCCCTTCTTTTTGAAGCAATTTCTCGCGAAGTGTCCCTTCTTCTGGCAGTGATAGCAGATGATAGTACTCATGTCTTTGTTCCCATCAGGGAGACGTTGTTTTTCTCTGCTATCCTTCCAAACTCTTCGAAAGGCTCTTGTGAAGAGAGCAACTTCTTCATCCTTATCAATAATTTCGTCCTCTTCCTGAGCAAGATCGAAGGCTTTTTCGATTTTTAGAGCAATGTTCTGGGACTTCTCTGCCTTCTCTCCTTCCCTTCGTAGCATCTTGCTCTGTTGAATCCCCGCGTTGCTCTGGAGACGAGCAACTAGTTCCTCCAAGGTGATGTTTTTGATATCATTCTGAGCTTGGAGTGCAAGAGAGAACGCGTCCCATTTAGAGGACAATCCCTGAAGAAATTGATGTGTTAGTTTCCACTCAGGGATCGTTTCCCCTAAGAACTCGAGTTGGCCTACGTATCCCTGGAAACGTGAATGGTAGTCATCCAAAGACTCATTCTTTCCTTGAACAGCACTATCATACTCCTTGATGAGAGTCAAGATCCTATTTTTCTTGATGTCTTCATTCCCCTCATACATCCTTTTGAGGGATTTGAATATGTCGTGAGCAGTCTTGTACTTTAGAACCTTCCTTTGATCGGATGGACCAAGGGCAGCGAGTATGACCTTCTTTGCTCTCATGTTGAGCTCCAAGACTTTGTAATCAACATCTTGATAATCTTCTCTTTTCTTGAGTGTTCCTCCAGTCTCATCTGAGGGATCGAGAATTTTTACATCTCCAAATTCCACAATCTTCCACATCTGTCCATGCAGGGAACAGATATGTGATTCGATCTGTTCCACCCAGTATGAGAACTCTCCTGATTTGAGCATTGGTGGCTTCCAAAAGGAGTCGTTGATGGCTGTTCCTGACATTCTTCCTGCAAGGGTAACAATCTAGAGACCAGGCTCTGATACCAATTGTTGGATCGTTAGTTCAATTACTTCCGAGGGAACAAAGTGTATTGTTCCTTCAGAGGTGTAGCAGCGGAATATTAACGCAGGAAGTATATAAGAACACAAGTATTTAGAGTGGAAACCTCAACCACTAAGAGTTGAGAAAAACCACTACCTTCAAGCTTCTCACTTGAAGGATTTGAATGAGTATACTTATCTTATTAATTTCTTGTTTGTTACAAAAGAAAGCAAGGATTACGATCACGAATCTCTTCTTTCACTCGAGCCCAAACTCAACGCCTAAGACAAAGTATTGCTCACTCTTTCTCTCTTTTCTTCTTGTTCTTCTTTTGGACGATCACACTTGATTCGCACAAGTATAGACTCTCTCAATCGTCACACAAATTCCTAAGCCTAAGACTAGTTTATATAGCAAAGATAAAACTAGGTTTAAACTAGGAAAAACAAGAATATGGAAAATATATCTTTCGCATAAGAAGATATAATTTCCATCTTTTAAATATATTTTTTTCCTTAAGATCTTCATGAAATCTTTGCAGCTCAACCGTATTTTCCATAAAGAAAACATTGATATCTTCGTTGTGCTCTCTCAGCCATTTCTTTCCTTATTTAGCTCGCCTCTGTTGAGTAACGTTCCTGCTCAAGTAGACATCCTGAAACACTCAAGTAAACATTAGTAGAGATGTTTGTTACCATCAAAACCAGAAGGAACTTTACTTCAGCTGTAGCTTCAACACTTGCGTTGACTGGCAATCGCCTTCCTCGAGATTTCTTTGTTGATGTTTCCCCGAAGCAATGGGTTGCTGCTAACATTTCTTCAGATCGACGTTGGGCGAGCCAAAATGCTCTCATGGCTTGGTTTACATGGAAAAACCGCAATTTGTTAGTCTTTGAAGGGGTGGCCAAAATTTCCTCTCTTTCAGCAACAATCATCTCCCAGGGACTGGTGCTTTTTGCTGTTGTCGAGCGCCTGAAGCGAGTTGAATACAAGCCTGAATCACCTCATCCTGCTGCTGCTGCTACGCATTCGTCCAGGCCGTCTGTTGGTTGGCTGAAATTAAATACCGATGGGGCTAGTAAAGGAAACCCAGGTGACTCAGGTGGTGGAGGAATTCTCAGATCAAGTGATTCAGAGTCTATACAAGCAATGTATTTAAGAAAGGTTTCGGAAATGCTCTTGAGGCGGAAATTGAAGCAATTATCCATGGTATCTCTGTTGCGGCTGAAATGGGATGTGAGAAGCTTATTCTTTGTGCCTAAAAATAAGACGAGTAAGGAACGCATGACAGGCTACGCGTAGAATGATCACGTCGACATGACGAGAAGAAATGAAGATGTCGTCAACGTTGAAGATAAAGTCGGCCGAGTAGATATTATCTTATTTCTTTATTATATTGTTGTAATTGGTAAAAGATACGAGAAAAAATATCTTTTTACCTTATTGTTATATCGTTATTAGATAAAAGGAAGAGATAAGATCTAGGGTTAGCCTATAAAAGGAGGCTAACGCCAGCTTTGTAATTCATTCAACCACCATTAGAATAATACCTAAGTTCAAGCTTCAACCCTAATTTCCTATATCGTTCTTGAGTGTTGAGATTATACTGTGTTCTTTGATCTTTGCCCTAAAATTGCTTAGTTTTCATCTCGTTGGTAATTTCGCTACAAACAATTGGCGCCCACCGTGGGGCAAGATCAAAAAGATATCGTCTCTCCATACGAAAAGAGCTTCTTTTTTTGCAGGAAAACCATGACTAGCCCGACGAACAACCCGTGTGATAACGAGAAGAGATCCGAGGAGGAAGATCCCGCGATGACATCTTCTGCTCCAGGTAGCGAAGAGAACAAGAAGACTCTCGAAGGAGATTCCAGCGTTCCAAAGACCATAACCCCCAATGGAGAACGAAGAGTAGACGGCGAGGTAGCCGCCGTCCGAGTTCAATTCGATACCCTCCAAAAAGCGTGGGCAGAGACTAAAACCGCCAGCGAGGAAAAGCGTGGGCAGATTCATCCTTAAGTTCCTTGATTATGGAATGACTTCGTTCCATAATCAAGGAACTTAAGGATGAATCTGCGAGACCACGCACCTATGTCCATAGTCAGTATGTCGTTCGACGTCTGGACATGGACGTCGTCGTCGAGGAAGCAGAAATCTATGGGTCTCAGGAGCGCCAATACCTTGTTCCGTCGAGAGAGAGGGTCCCAAGAAGGAAGGACGAAGAAGACATGATGCCAAGTGCCGTCGCGGCGTTCGTAGCACAACAAGTCGGTGCCTTGAGGAAGGAGATGATGCTGATGCCCGGGGAACCCAAATCCACAGTCCCTGAGGACGAGTTTGGATATCAAGAAAGTCCCTTTGTCGCCGCCATCGCCGCTCATAAGATAGCCAAAAAGCTCACCGTCGCGGATCTCCCCGTCTACGATGGATCCGATGACCCAAAAGAGCATATCCTACTTTACAAAGCCAAGCTCTCAACGAGTCCAATCGAGTCGGAACTAAGAGAGGCAATGATGTGCAAATTCTTTAGTTCAACGTTGAAAGGTCCAGCCTTGACATGGTTTATTCACCTACCCAAAGGAAGTATCTCGTCCTATGCCGAGCTCTCCAACATATTCCGCCTACAATTCGCCAGCAGTCAGATGTTTGCAGAGCAGCCTTCAGACCTCCATAATATGCGCATGAACAAAGGCGAAACCATAAGAGCCTTCATGAAGCGTTTTAGCGACGAGAAGATTACGATCCCAGACTGCAGCGAATCCCTTGTTGCCGACACGTTCAGACGTGCTCTCCCCCGAGATAGTGACCTATACAAGGAATTGACAAAGACTCGTCCTGATTCGTTCGTCGCGACGAGGGAAAGAGCTATGGAAGCGATGCGCCTAGAAGAAGATCTCCTAAGACATGATGAAGAGAAATCCCGGTCTCCGCGCAGACGAACCCCTCTGCATAGAGATTCTCCTCAGCGAAGAAGTAGTGAACGTTACGACAAGAGAAACAAACCATTTCAAAGAGAACCTCCCATGGTGCATAGCGTGAGCGAGATCAATAACGTTTACGCGGTCGAAAGAGGTGTACATATGAAAATCGACGCGTTGAGAGTTATGAACGCGATGGAAAAACTCCGCGACGTGAAGTGGCCCAAAAAACCAAATCCAGAGAAGAAGCCCGGGTCGGGGAGAGGATATTGCGAGTTCCACAACGACTCAGGCCATTCCACAGACGATTGTTACACCTTAAGAAAAGAAGTGCTACGCCTCTTAAAAAGGGGGGATCTACTGGACCTACTCTCCAAAGAGGGAAGAGACGCGTTCGAAGGAGCAAGGAAAGGGAAAAGATCTCCAACACCGCCGCCTCCCCCATCAAATCGTTCGAGAACGGTCAATACAATCTTTGGAGGTTCCCCCATAAGCGGATATATCGCATCCGCCGCCAAAAGGAACGTCAGGGCGTCGCGTGGCGAAGGAAGCAATCTACCCATCTACCACGTCAGAAATGTTAGAAAGGATTGCCCGATCACGTTCGAAGAACCCAACGGAAGCGTAGATCACCATGACGGGTTAGTTATTTCCCTCACCATCAGTAATTGCAAGGTTAAGAGGATCCTCATCGATAACGGAAGCTCAGCCAACATCATCACCCTGTCCGCGATCAAAGAGCTTGGGCTATCTAGTGATGACGTGGTAAAGAAGCACATCCCCCTAGTAGGTTTCAGTGGCGAAGTCGCAGACATGTTGGGAGAGATTACCCTAACCACTCTAGCAGAAGGAGTCAATATGCAAACCAAATTCGTAGTAATGAAAGCGGAGTCGCCCTATAACATGATCTTGGGAAGACCGTGGTTGCATGACATGAAAGCCATACCCTTGACATACCACCAATCCCTGAAGTTTCCATCCCCATGGGGGATTCAAGAAATCAAGGGCGAACCACAAATAGCGAGAGAATGCTACACCATAGGAATGAGGAGCACAACCACGGCGTCCCAAGAGAAAAGGGGTAATGCATAGCAATTAAAAGACTATGAAGAGCCAGCAAGGTATGTTAGGCGGAAGCTCTACGAAACAAAGGAGGAGATTGGCCAGGTAGGCGACGAAATATACATATTGGAGGTCAAGTCTTACGCCGTTCAGAAAATTGAGAAAAGAAAAGCATCTTCATGGTCTGAATTGCCTAGTAACAAGGAATCAAAGCGTCATAAAGGACGAGAAGACCATAGAAAGTCTAAGAAAAGAGCTAGGGGTAGAAACATGACCCTCGACGCGTCAAAGAAAGAATCATCCAAGAAACGAGATAAGGGCGTCAACAAGAGTGGCACGTCTCTACGCAAGCTTAAGCAAAGGATCCGAGTTCAAAAATGGCGAAAATTTATAGCAAAGAACACTGACCTGAGCTACATGTTCTTGAAACACCATCCACCGTAAAAATCCGCCAGAAATTAAGTTTTTCCTTTCTGTTTGCAATTCCCTTCTATTTTCCCTTGCATGAGTAGGATTAAGTTTTTCAATAAGAACGTGCCGTTATCTTAGGGTCAAAGCGACGAGGGGTCATGGCGAGTAGGGGTAGGCGTCGACGTCATTATTTACTGTTTTGTGATGCATATTTTATTAATATACAAGTAGACATTTTCTCTCCAATGTGTTAAGCATGCCGAGTTGTTTCATTTTTAATGACTTGCTCTATGTCTATTAAGAGAACGTGCCTCTTGAGTACGGGACACCAAATAAGAAGCAAGAAGGCCGCGGTGAAAATCCGCGCCGGGGGCGAATTTCGTTAGCCTACGCGTTCAAGGCTCCATCTACGCGTACGCAACGTTAGCCAAACCGCTGACCTCGAGTCGACGCTTCCCATGATTGTTAGCGACGTGTGGCAATGGTCATGGGGAATGAAGCCCGGAACCTCACGAAACCGGCTGGATCCCCTGAGCAAACAAGGTTACGCCTATTTGACACGATCATTCTCCAGGAACGCGTCGTCACGCCTTCCAGCCCCTCAAAGAGTCATGAATCCACGAGCATATTGCCAAACCGGCAAGGAGGCGTCCACCGACATCGGAAGTCCAAACTATCAAGAATCGGACGACTACACGATGAATAGGACCGTCGATTAAAAGAGTTCGACGTCGACCTAACGCTAGCGTGTGGAAAAGGGTCCACCATAATGTAAGGGGTAACGTCACAAGCTCATAAAATCACACGCTGGCCTACGTCCTCCACTCGCTCCGGGTTCGGAGGAAATGCTGGACCCAACCTTCATGTAAGCCGGCAAAATAACAAAAGCAGTCACAATGACCATACAACACTAACAAGAAAGAGAAAAGTTCTTTATACACGACCAAGAAACGAACAAAGCAATAAACCAGGGGTAGAAAAACTATACCTCAAAGATAAAGTAACCAAGATCACAAGAGCAAACCCACACGCTCATAAGCAAGTTACACGTAAGAAACCATGAAAAAGCCCGCGGAAAACGTACAAGCACCACAAAACGTCAAAAACAAAGAAAGAAGTCTTTGGTAGCTCCAGCCCAGCCGACAAAAAGCCTGAGCTAAACCTACCAAAAGGGGTAGGACTACACCCAAGAAACCAGAGAAAGATGAAGTATCGTTGTGATAACTCGAAGACAGACACTAAAAACAAGTAATCACGTAAGAAAGATCGAGAACAAAAAACTCGAACGCGGAGAGACGCTATCGCCAAATAAAACGCTTCCAGACAAAGCAGCACATTCAATCTCAGAGGATTCAAGAGGTAGAAAAAAGAAAAGCGAATACATTAGAAAAAAACTCCCACCAAGGAGAACAAAGTAACAACGTCCGAAAGAAAAGCGTTCACATTCTATGGACAACGCATACAAAGATCTTACGCGAAGAAAAAGAAAATGCTAAGTTACAAAGATTTAGACTCGCCCTCAGACGACCCAGAGCCAGACGCGCGACCATCGCTTTCCTCGTCGTCAGCCGCTAGTTTCTCCTCATCGACGCGTTCACCACCCTCAGCGTCCGCGACGGCAAGATCAGGAGCATCTTCCTCTGTAACGTCGAGGTCCGCGTTGAGACGCGAAGAAGAAGGATCTCCCACTACACCTTCGGGAAGTTCCGGGTAAGCCTCCTCGAACTCCCTACGTTCACCCACTGGATCCCAATATTTATGCTTGCCAGCGCCATACTCTTCCAAGACCTCCACCCTAGACAATCAAGACCAATAGATCTTCGCCTCATGCAAATCGGAGTCATGCTGCGCCTTCTTCTTCTCCACATCCGTCTTCAAAGTGGCAAGGTTTTCCTCTAAATCTTCGACCTGCTTGACAACTTCGCCGTGAAGATTGAGAACCTCGGTGGCTTTGTCCTTGGCCGCCGTCTCCACGTCACGAGATATAACAACGCTTCCATCCGTTCTGGATACGTAGACATGAGCGTCCAGGCACATAACGATGCCTGAATTCCTTGAAAGAAGAAGAAGAGAAAGTAAGGAAGAAAGCTCACGGAAAATCAAAATAAAATAAAAGATTACAATCTTACCTGCCACTGAGCGGCATAAGCCTCGCCCATGATGTCGGCTGGATCCATCGACGCGTAGTGGTCGAGCGATGACGAGGAACGAAGTCCGAAAAAGGCATTCAGAAGTTCCCTTCCCGGAGCAAAAGCACGTGAAATCACACCAGGAAAATCATCCACCGACGAGTACTTATCCTCGGAGGCTTCGACCACCTTCTCTTTTCCCTTCTGTGACCACGTCACCTTGGCCGGAGAAGGAGACGGCGAAGAGTCCAAAGTAGCCATAAGATCGATGTCTATAGGAGCAGTAGACGAGCACCCCTTTATGGCAAGTTGTTTCTTCCTCGACGTCACAAGATATGTAGCAGATTCGTCACGAGCGCGAAAAGCGTCAAGACATAGAAATGTGTTTCTTCAAAAAAAAAAAAATCAGCAAACAAGATAAGAAGGCTTACTCTTGGGGTTCCAATCCTCGATGAGCCAAGAAAATTCGTCTCCGAGAGAAGATTTCTCCATGAAGTAAAATACCTTGGCCCAACCCCGATCAGCCGTGCTCTTCTCGAAAGCTATCCGAGCTCTCTTCTGCTTGAGTTTGAAATAAACTCTACCTGGTGAAGAAAGCGAGATCGACAGAGAATGGACAAGATCTGCCGCGACGAAGTCTAGACCATATTTTTCTATGGCGTCATCAAGAGGGCCAAGGATCCGCCAAGCGCTGGGAAGAAGTTGACCCATCGCTAAGCCAAGGGCGAGCATGAACGCCTTAACTAAGGGCGAGAACGAGAGCCGATGCCCCGCCAAGAAGGGATACTCGTAGACTGAGATCCACCCCGATCGATAAGCATCAGCGCATACTCCCCTAGGAGGGATCTCAATCTTCACATCCGGGCCCAGTTCGGCGATGGATCGCAGACGGCCAATATCATGCGCCTCGGAGTAATACCGATCTGAGTCGCGAAGTACCTTCCTGGGTTCATAAAGCACTGGTGTCACCATTGAAAAGAAATGGAGATGAAAGAGCGGCGTAATAAGATGGTCGAATGAGAAAGAATAAGGAGAAAAGAGAAATGCCCAGAGGAAATGAAGTTAGAAGAAGTGTATAGAGAGAGGAAAGATCTCGCCCATTTATAGGCAAGAAATCGCGAGGATTACGGGAGAAGATACTATCCCAACGGCAACATCCCCCACTAAAGAAACTAGTCGTTGAAGATGAACGTTGCCGGCACAAGTCACGAAGCACTTCGTCTGATGCGTGAGGATAATGAAAAAGAAATGATGACCGAAGCTCTGCGACGATATTAAAATCTGAAGTGACGTAATCATCAACGCATTCCAAGTTTAATGAAGGCGTATTTCTTTAAGAAAGAAGGCGTCTCCCAGTTTTACTAGACGTTAAGCCCGGTAAGACGCCTTAGGGTTATTGTTTGTGCCTAAAACTACGACGAGTAAGGAACGCATGACAGACTACGCGTAGAATGATCACGTCGACGTGACGAGAAGAAATGAAGATGTCGTCAACATTGAAGATAAAGTCGGCCGAGTAGATATTATCTTATTTCTTTATTATATTGTTGTAATTGGTAAAAGATACGAGAACGCATATCTATTTACCTTATTGTTATATCGTTATTAGATAAAAGGAAGATATAAGATCTCGTTTCCTTAAAGATATTATTAGGGTTAACCTATAAAAGGAGGCTAACGCCAACTTTATAATTCATTCAGCCACCATTCGAATAATACCTAAGTTCAAACTTCAACCCTAATTTCCTATATCGTTCTTGAGTGTCGAGATTATACCGTGTTCTTTGATCTTTGCCCTACAATTGCTTAGTTATCATCTCGTTGGTAATTTAGCTACAAACACTTATCATTGAATCTGATTCTTCAGAAGGATGTCGCCTAATCAATAACAGAAGGCTCCTGACTCATAGCTCTTTCTATATGATCCAGAGGTGCCAACACTTATTTGATACATATGCAGGCGAAGTTCGTCTGATCCACACCAGGCGACAACACAATGACGTTGCTAGTGCCCTTGCCCAATTTTCTTTCGTTATGTCCCAGGATTTTATGTCGTTCTCTTCTCTTCCTCATTTTATTTCTGATCTATTTGTTCTTGACTTAGAGGCTTCCATTTAATTGCCTCATTGGCTAATAATACACCTAACGGGTTAGGCCCGTTTTCCAGACCAAAACAATCATATGAATTACCGATCTACCATTAACTCTCTTTGATCTATCTACATTAAGTTTGTAATATCTTGATTGTGGCCAGATCCATGTGACCATGTCTTCAGGTCTTCGTTGATACTTTGTATGGGTCAGAAATTCTATGTCATTTCTCCAATCCATCAATTGTGTTAGATTGTGTTCATTTTTTTTTTGGTAGAAAGATTGTGTTCATTTAAACTAGAGTTAGTATTGGTATTAACCTGTTTGAAAATATAGCCATTACGAGATTTCCAAGCGTTCGACCATATAAAGTAAGGGGTAGCACAATCTACTTAAATACAATATAAGGAGAAGTCATCTCTTTGTAAAATTTGCACCACCCAAGTACCACATCAACGCCACCTCATAATTTTTGCAAAAAATAAATAAAGAATAAATCTACTATACCCCTTCAATTTGTTAAAGAAAGTTAAGATCATAAATGTTAAAAGTTACAATGACAATTGTTTGTAGCGAAATTAACAACGAGATGATAACTAAGCAATTGTAGGGCAAAGATCAAACTTTACGGTGCCAACACTTCATCTAGAAAACACCATTGATAAAAGAGAGAGAACTCGATATACTTGTGTATTACTTGGGGGAAAAAGGCTGCTTTACAATGATAAGGGAGCCCTTTATTTATAGGTAAACCCTAGTTCTATCTTTAAGGAAAAAATCTTATTTTTTTTCCTCATATCTTTAACCTAATATAAAACATGGTAAAAAATATTCTTTCTAATATCTTTTACTATTTACATAATGAATATTAAATAAAAGACATAAATATATTCAGCCGACTTTTATCTTGATCTCGACGACGCCTTCATACTTGTTCTTTCTCGTACTTGTCGTCGTCTACGCGTAGCTCTTCTCGTCGATGTACTTAATCTTCACGTAGGTGACCTTGGGAACTCGTAGATAATCAAGGGAACTCGTAGTTGATCTCGTAGGTGATCGTGTAGATGATCTCGTAGAGGAGCTCATCTATCTCGTAGATGACCTCATCTATCTCGTAGATGATGTCGGGGACCATGTTGATGGTGTTACGGTGATGAATGACCTTGGGAGCCTCGTTAAAACCTCTTCTTAGGATAATATCACTACATCTGCTTCAATCCAACTCCACTTTCTCCCAGCCTTCTGGTGCATTCATAAATATCACTACATCTGCTTCAAACATAGAAAACAATCCCTCCTATGCAGAAGCAGTCATAAATTTATCCAGCCTCACCTCTTCTAATTTTGAAGAAATGACAAACACTAGCCACATCCAAAACCAACATGATGACTCCACTGCAATCATCCTCCATCCCAGCAATGGCATCTCCTCAGCTGTTGTTGATGGACAAACCTCATTCTCACATATTCCTGAAGACATTCACCTTGAAAACACCCTTAGCCCAGACCAACTATTCGAGCACCAAGCCTCTTTTGGATTCCCAATCAATTCTGAAGCCCCTAGACCAATGGTGATCCTAAACCCAATGGCCATCCCAGAAGTCCAACAACACCTTCCCAGGATGAACAAGCTAACTCTCTTCCTAAGGATGGAAGACACTACCTTCAACATCCCTCCCTCTGCAATTCTGAGCAAAATGAAAGAGCACTGGAAATGAGTCCAAAGAGACATTGAAGTTGGTGAGTGTGGTTCCTGGACTGTACTCAATTTTTCCAACAGAGAAGCTCGTGGCATAGTTTGGTGCAATAGACCATACAGAGTCCAAAACAAGCTTGTCCTGCTCGAGCCATTTTCTGAAGACGTTGATCCAATCACTAGTAAGGTTACTCATGTTGATATCTTGGTCAAAATTCTACTACTCCCTAACTATTTTCATAATGAACATGCTCTTAATATCATCATACGGGATAACCATGTTGGAACCTTTATCCGAATGGATGAAAACACCAGTCTTAAAAATAAGGGTAAATTTGTGAGGTTTAGCATAAATATGACCATTCTTGAAGTCCCAGGGTTTGTGAAGATCATGCACAACAACTCCATCCTCACCTTTAAGCTATGATTTAATGTGTTTTCCCCCAGGTTGTGGCTGCTGTGGTGAGCCAGATCACCTTTTCGATCAATGCTTCCTTAATAATCTCCCTGCTCATATTTTTGAAGGATTCGTGGTAGGCTCTTCTGAGGATGAAGAGGCTGCTAGAATCAACAAGCAACAAATGATCGGAGACCTTCTTAAAAGAGGCACCCCAGTTAACCAAGTTAAAAAAGGCCCGAACTTTGTTAGAAAAAACAACCCTCCTCCAGCCAAAGAAATCACTATTCAACACTCCTATACTCCTCCTCGGGATAAAGGAAAAAGCCCCATGAGTCCAGCCTCTGTCATGCTGATTCAAAGTCTCCCATATCCTCCTAGATCATCCCACCCCAACCAAGAATTTGCTCCTAATTTTCAGCTCCACCCTGCTTTTACCTCTGATATGTACAACTCACAACTGATGGCTCAAATGCATCAATACGCATACTCCATGTCTCCTGCTAGCATCCACACCATGGCTCCTCGTATGGTTAGACCAGCATTTCAAGCTCAGATAGCTCAGAGACTCAACCTTCTCAACTCTCCCATGGTCCATGCTGAACAACTCCCTGCAGCTCCATGCCCCTCAGAAAAATCCAGCAGCACTATCCTAAGAAGAATGGATGTCATGGATACTGAAAGCAAGAGTGAAGCTGAAACTTCTAACAGTGAACCATAGAGGAAGGAAGACATCTCTGAATCCCAAACTCAAGTCCCAACACCCAAGAAGAAGAGAAAGACCTAGGGAAAGAAGCAGCAACCAAATGAGTAAGTTTATCATGTTAAGTTATTTTGGCTAGTTTTTGTTATGAACCAAGACCTCTTCAGTTTTATTTTGATTAGCCCCTGCGTGGGCACTAGAATGATACAACTTGACCTATTGACCGAATACTTTTGTTTGAAAGACTATGGAGCATGGAAAGATCAGATGATTTTAATCCTGATCGAGTGTAATCCATTTAATTTCTTAAGCAAGTATGGACTGTTATGTTGTTTGTGCTATCTTACTACTCTGCTGCTACAATCTACTCATCTCATTGATGTTTGGAATCTATATTCTTGCCATGCTAGTTGTTTGTGCCTAAAAATACGACGAGTAAGGAACGCGTGGTAAGCCACGCGTAGAAGGACTGCGTCGACGCGACGAGAAGAAAGGAATATGCCGTCGACGTGACGAGACATGGCATAAATCTCGTTCTCCTTGAAGATTAGGTCGGCCAAGTGTATTTTATCTTATTCCTTATTATATTCTTGTATTGGTAGAAGATACGATAAAGAATATCTTTTACCTTGTTTGTTATATTGTTATTTAGATAGAAGGAAGAGATAAGATCTCGTTTCCTTAAAGATATTATTAGGGTTACCCTATAAATAGAGGCTAACGCCTTCTTTGTAAGGATTCAGCCACCATTCGAGTAATGCCAAGTTCAAGCTTCAAACCCTAAATTCTCATCCCGTCTTATATTGTTCTTGAGTGTTGAGATTATACCGTATTCTTTGATCTTTGCCCTACAATTGCTTAGTTATCATCTCGTTGGTAATTTCGCTACAAACAATTGGCGCTCACCGTGAGGCTGGATAAAAAAGGTGTCGTCTCTGCATACGAAGAGAACAACCTCTCCCGCAGAATCCATGAAAGATTCCAGGTCGATCAAAAGTCTTCAAAACGAAGCCTTCACCGTGTAAGGAGGTCCGCCGTCCTATACAACCTCCGACACTAAAAGGCTCGCGAGTACTATCGAAGGACAAGACGATTCCGTTCCAACTCGCCACACCAGAGCGACAAATCGTGATCTGCCTAACACGTTCGAAGACCCAGATGAAAGAATCAAACATCACAATAGCTTGGTGATCTCCGTGGTAATTCGGAATTGCAACGTGAAGAGAATCCTAGTAGATAACGGAAGTTCGACCAACATCATCACCCTCTCCGCTATTCTTGAACTCGGACTTTCAGTCGACGATGTCGTCGGGAAGCGTATCCGTTTGAAAGGCTTTAGCGGAGAAATTGCCGAGATGTTGGGGGAAATCACCCTCAAAACAACGATCCAAGGCGTCGATCTCCCGACCAGATTCACCGTAATGGAGGCGGAGTCGCCTTATAACACCATCCTAGGAAGACCCTGGATCCATGATATGCGAGCGGTTCCGTCTACGTATCACCAATCCTTGAAGTTCCCAACGCCTTGGGGAGTGCGAAAAGTTAAAGGCGAACCCTACACGGAAAAAGAGTGCTACCGAATCGGGATGAAAGGGATCGCGACGCCAGAGATCAAAAAAGACGAAGTAAAAGAATTTCAGGTAAAGATGTCGACCAAGTATGTCAAGCCAAAGTGTCCCGAACTAGAGGACGTGGTGATCGATGATTCCAAACCAGAAAGAGTCGTAAAGATAGGGGTCGACGTCCCCAGAGAAGTTAGAGACGAATTGATAGCGTTCTTGAAGTCAAAAGCCAAGTGCTTCGCGTGGAGCCACGAGGACATGACAGGTATATCTCCAGACGTGATGCTCCATAAGCTAAATGTTGACCCGAAGTTCACCCCGGTCAAGCAGAAGAGGAGGAAATTCGCTCCCGAACGCAACAAAGTTGTAGACGAAGAAGTGATGTGACCCTCCCCAATATTAGTGCATTAGAAGAAGAGGAAGCATTGAGCCTAAAGTCCGAGGGTCCCATCACTCGAGCTCGGATCAAGGCCATCACTCGAGCTACTCAATCATTAGTGTCAAGAAGCTATGCCAACATGAGTACACAAGACACTAATTCAGCCAAGCCATGCCTCATGACAAGCCTTAGTGACTCGGCGCCCGGGAACGCTCAACCAAGCCATGACAAGAGCGTCCTAGCAATCCAAAGTGGTTCCACGCACGCACATGGGTCCAACAATCTTCAAATGGACCATCAAGACGGTCCAAGTCAAGTCCGCTCGGCCAAGACACTCTTGGTCCGACCAAGTTGATGAGCGCCACCAATTTCGCCTAAAATGGTGCCTTGTGTCCCCTCATTCAATTCCAAGCTGAATGCCACGTCATCAATCCGTGTGAGGCTCACAAGGATCACCGTTTTCATCCATTGGATCGTCATCATAAGTGTCTAGCACATCCCACCATTTTCTCCTTTTGATTATGCATTTATTTCCCTAATTTTCGCCTCTTTAATGTTGATTGGAAGAGTGATTCTTTGGTTGCAGCCTAAGGACGTCTTCATTAGTATAAATAGGCCTCTCAAGGTCCATTGTAAGCACGTTGAATTTGAATACAAAGCTTAAGTTGAGAGCCTCTCCTTCCTTTGTAATTTCGGCGTCAAAAACACTATCTTTCCCTTTGTTTCTTGAGTGGTTCGAGTCCCTCTCTAAACACAAACCTCCAACCCTTCTCAAGCCTTTGAATCACCTTCAAAGTCTTGCTTATCCAAAGTCTTCCGCCTACGCCAACTATCCACCAAATTCCGCCAACACTCAACCTTGTCCAAGGTCTCATCCATAGCCAAACAAGAGAACTTCACACCTTGAATCTAGATCCGAGCGCGCCTTAGCATCCACGAGGAGGCTGAGTTAACATTTGGTATCAAGAGCATCAGGGATTCAAGTAAGTCATCTTGTTTTTCATTCAAGCACTTATCACCTTTCCATCTCGTTTTTGGCTAAAACTCCATTGTTGAAGCCTTAAGCATTCGATCACCATCACCATTTTCCATCATCAAAATCAGTCAAGATCCACAAATTTCGCCCCATTTAATCCCACCCTTCCCGCCCATTAAACTTATCTTGACCGATCCACCAATCACTCCCTCAATCCCACAAATTTCGCCATCTTATCCTTGATTAAATTGCTGAAATTTTTTCTTTGTAAGATCAATTTAAAGTGCATTTTTAATCTTGAATTTCTTTGTGAGATTATAGTGGATTGAATTATTGCATGAAATTGATTAGGATTAACTAGTAAGACGAGATCCCTTTGTCTAACTATTTCTTCTCGCATCAATAGTATTGCATGCTTATCTTTGCTCACGTTCAAGTTTAGTAAAGCTCTCGACTTTGAGCACAAAAATCAAAAAAAAAAAAAAGAAATCTGAAAATTTGAGAGGGGAAAAGTCAAAATAAGGCAAGCCTTCTTTCTAGTCAAGACCATAGCCAAAATAAGGTAACGTACTTGACATTCACTTGAGCATTCTTCCATTTCCCTATCTCTCATCGTCTAGTTCTCACTTGCAAAGTTATTCTTTTCATTTGATTGCATGATAATTGAAGCTTTTCAATCTTAGAAGTTCAATATTGAATGCAACTTTGAGTTAATTTTGCAAAAGAAATCTTTGACGGCAATTGAATTTGGATTTAATAAACACTTGACCAAAAATCAGCTTTATACCCTAAGTGCTTGTTTGATAATCAAGTGTGACCTATCTTGTTTTCTTGCCAACTCTTGTTATCTTTGTTCTCTTTGATCCTTGTGCTTGTGCTATCTTGCCCTAGGAAAAATGGAGGGCAAAGAAGAAACGTTGGTCCAACATCTTGGACTTGTGACGAGGCGAGTCCTTACACTCCATGAGACACCATTACAAGACCAAAGAGAAAACCTTTTTCAAACAAGATGCAGGTCCGGCAACGATGGCTTGCATGTGATTATAGACGGAGGAAGTTGTTGCAATCTTCTTAATGAAAAAGTGGTAAAACACTTCAACCTTGAGACGATTCCCCATCCTCAACCGTATTCCCTTCAATGGATCTCTACGGGTAATGGCAACAAAGTCACCAAGCATTGTAAGATCTCTTTTTCTATTGGTCCATACAATGACACTGTCCTTTGTGATGTGGTATCCATGGACGCTACACATTTGTTGTTAGGCCGTCCATGGCAATTCGACAAGCGAGCTCTCCATGATGGGTATCTTAACACATACATGTTTACCCACCATGGAAGACGCATTACTCTTCAACCCCTTTTTCCTAGAGAAATTTTGCAGGATATGGCAGAAAATAATAGGAAGAAAGCGATTGAAGCAGAGGAAAAGCGTCTAGGATAGCCTTTGAGAAGAGTATGACCGATCGGGGTTGGGCTGAGGTCTTTTACTTCGTGGAGAAATCTTCCCTTGGAGATGTGTGCTCTTGGATTATCGAGGAGTGGAATCCCGAGAGTAAGTTTCGTTACCTTATCTTAACAACTTTTTCTTTTCAGACGGACGTATATTTTGCTCGTCGATGCTTTACTTACGTATAACTTTATATGCTTTACAGTTAACGGGGAGGCTCTCAAGACAAGGAAGGAGTCAAAAAAGGCTATAGCTGCACTTTTGGCGATTCCTGAAGTTGATCGGACCTTCTTTGGTCATGATGGATAAGGTCATCGTTGCGGCTCTGCGACGTCATCTGGTACGTTGGTTTCTTCCCGTTTAGTTTTTACCAGCTTATTTCCTTATTTTTGTGCTCTAATCGTTTGCTCTACGTTGGTGATGCAGCTTCAATTTCTCGCGTTCGTGCTCGCGCCGAGTCTTCCACTGATCTTGTGACGTCAAGGAAGAGGCAGCTTGCCATAAAAGGGTGTTTGTCCGCCGCTCCTTTGGACGTCGACCTTATGGCTACTTTGGAATCTACGCCGTCTCCTTCTCTGGCCAAGGCGACACGTTCAAAGAAGGGGAAGGAGAAGGTGGTCGAGGTCCTTGAGGAGCAATACACATCTGTGGATGAGTTCCCTGGTGTGATTTCGAATTCTTTTGCTCCGGGAAGGGAACTTCTGAAGGCTTTGATGGGGCTTCGATCTTCGTCGTCCCTCGACCATTACGCGTCGATGGACCCTGCCGACGTTATGGGAGAAGCTTTCGCCGCTCAATGGAAGGTAGGGTTGTAATTTCTATTTTCTTGACGGCTTTCTCGCAGACTTCTTTTCTTATTTTTCTCGTTCCTTCTTTCAGGGGATACAGGCGTCGCTATGCGCTTGGACACTCTTGTCTAGGTATCCGGAATGGATGGAGGCGTTGGAGAAAAAGGCGTCTGACGCTTCGTCGGAGGTCGCGCGTTTGAACAGCTTGTTGAAAACGTCTCGTGATGCAGAGAAGACGGCGAAAGAGAAGGTTACCGAGGTTCTTTCCCTTAACGAGACGATCACCAAGCGCGTCGAGGGTTTGGAGAAGGATCTTCGTACTTTGAAGGAGGATGTGGAAAGGAATAAGGCGCAGCACAAGGATTGGGATCCGGTGGGCAAACGCGCTGAGTTTAGGGAGGCTTATCCGGAACTTCCAGAAGGCGTTGATGATGGTCCTTCTTGGAGGCGTCTGGATGCTCGTCCCGATGTTGCGGATGCTGAGGGCGAGGAGCACGTCGACGAAGAGGAGGCTCTGACTGATGAGGAGGAAGGTGATGGTCACGCATCCGGATCTGAGGGCGAGTCCAAATCCTTGTAATTATCAACTTTTTCTTAGCTTAGGGTATTTGTACGCGTTTCTTGTAGTTTGGAACGCTTCTTTCTCGTTTAAAACATTGTTGTCTTTTGTCTCTGAATTCGGATCAATATCTTTGGTGACATTGTTCCGTCGCCGCTAGCTTTCTTGTTCTCGCGTCGTTGCTATTCTTTAAGTATTCTTTTATTCTTTTTAGTGTAATGCTACCCCTTTTGGTAGGTTTGACTTAGACTCTTCGTAGACTAGGTTAAAGCTACCAAAGATTCTCGTGTTTTCTTCATTTGTTCCTTGCGTTGTTTTTCACGTCGAAGATGTTTTGGGAGCTTACCCTTTATCTGGCCTTGATATCTTATGTACTTTGTTTTGGTGCGCGTGTCTTGTTTCGCGTGTGTGCAGAACCTTTGGCTTTTGACCTTCGTGATCTTCTACGCGTAGCTTATTTATGAGTACGTAGGGTTGGTTCTTTGGCTCCTACTTTATCTTTGTAGGGTGTGGTTTTCTACCCCTAGTGTGATACTTTGCTCGTAGTGAACACGTTTATAGTGTTTTGCTTACTTAGTAGTATGGTATGGTCATCGCGGCTGCTTTAGTTACGTTGCCGGCTTACATGAAGGTTGGGTCCAGCATTTCCTCCGAAGCCTGAAGCGAGTGGCGGACATAGGTCAACGTGTGATTTTTATCAGCTTGTGACGTTACCCCTTACTTTTAAGGTGGGTCTGTTGCCTCACGCTAGCGTTTAGGTCGACGTTGAACTCTTTTAATCGACGGGCCTATTCATCGTGTGGCGTCCGATTTCTAGATTGTTAGGACTTACGATGCTGGTGGACGCATCTCTACCGGTTTGGCGTTTTGCCCGTGGATTCATGACTCTCAGAGGGGCTGGAAGGCGTGAAGACGCGTTCCTGAAGAGTGATCGTGTCAAATCGGTTCGACCTTGTTTGCTCAGAGGATCCGGCCGGCTTTGTGAGGTACCGGGGTTCATTCCCCATGACCATTGCCACATGTCGCTAACAATCATGGGAAGCGTCGACTCGGGGTCGGCGGTTCGGCTAACGTTGCCTACGCGTAGATGAAGCCTCGAACGCGTAGACTAACGAAATTCACCACCGGCGCGGATTTTCACCGCGGCCTTCTTGCTTCTTATTTGGTACACCGTACTTAAGAGGCACGTTCTCTTAATAGACATAGAGCAAGTCGTGGAAATGAAACAACTCAGCATGCTTAATACGTTGGAAAGAAAAGGTCTACTTGTATATTAATAAAAGATGCATCATGCTCTAACAAATGTTGACTTTGACGCCTACCCCTAATCGCCACGACCCTTTGTCGTTTTGACCTAAAGATAACGACATGCTTTTATTGAAAACTTAGTCCTACTCATGCAAAGGGAAATAAAAGACGCATAAAAAGTATCTCAAACTCTTTACTGATGATGCCTTTATGGTGGATGACGTTTCAAGAACATGTAGCTTAAGTCGGGATTTTCTGCCATAAATTTCCTCCACTTTTGAACTCAGAGATTTTGCTTACGCTTCCGTAGAAATGCGTCGCCTTTATCTCGCTTCATGGATGGCTTTCTCTTTGACGCGTCGGGGTTTACTCTTCCACCCCTAGCCTCTTTCTTGGACTTCCTGTGGCTTTTCCTCGTTTTCAGGCGTTTGGACTCTTTGTTACTTGATGATTCAGACCATGAAGATGCTTTCCTCTTTTCTATTCTTCGGATGGCGTATGATTTTACTTCTAGGGCGTATGTCTCGTCGCCTACCCGGCCTATTTCTTCTTTTATCTCGTAGAGCCTTCCTTGAGCGTATCTCACATTTTCTTCATGGTCCTTTAATTGCTATGCCTTGCTCTTTCTCTCTAGGGACGCGTTAGTTGTATTCTTCATTCCAATGCTGTAGCACTCCCTTGCTATCTGTGGTTCGCCCTTGATCTCTTGAACTCCCCACGGAGATGGGAACTTCAGGGATTGATGGTACATTGAGGGTATAGCTCTCATGTCGTGTAACCACGACCTTCCCAGGATTATGTTATAGGGCGACTCGGCCTCCATTACCACGAATTTGGTTTGCATATTGACCCCTTCCGCCAGAGTGGTTAGAGTGATTTCTCCTAGCATATCGGCGACTTCGCCACTGAAGCCCACTAGAGGGATGTACTTTTTCACCACGTCGTCGCTAGATAACCCAAGCTCTTTGATCGCGGACAAGGTGATGATGTTGGCCGAGCTTCCGTTATCAACGAGGATTCTTTTAACTTTGCAATTACTAATGGTTAAGGAGATAACTAACCCGTCGTTATGATCTACACTCCCGTTGGGTTCCTCGAACGTGATCGGACAATCTTTCTTAACGGTCCTGACGTGGTAGATCGGCAAGGCACTCCCTTCGCCGCGCAATGCTTTAATGTTTCTTTTGGCGGCGGAGGCAGTGTATCCGCTTATGGGGGAACCTCCGAAAATCGTGTTGACTGTTCTTGAACGACTTGATGAAGGAGGCGGCGGTGTTGCAGATCTTTTTCCCTTCCTTGCTCCTTCGAACGCGTCCCTCCCCTCTTTGGAAAGTAAATCTAATAGGTCCCCCCCTCTTTAGGAGACGTAGGACTTCTCTTCTCAGAGTATAGCAGTCATCTGTTGAATGTCCCGAATCGTTGTGGAACTCGCAGTAGCCTCTTCCTGATCCTGATTTCTTCTCGGGATTTGGCTTTTTAGGCCACCTTACGTCGTGGAGCTTTTTCATCGCGTTCATGACTCTCGGTGCGTCGGACTTCATGCATACGCCTCTTTCGACCGCGTAGACGCTATTGATCTCGCTCACGTTGTGCACCATGGGGGGTTCTCTATGAAGTGGCTTATTTCTTCTATCGTAACGTTCACCATCCTTTCGTTGGGGAGAATCTCTGTGCGGAGGAGTACGTCTACGTGGAGATTGAGACTTTTCTTCAGCGTGGCTTAGGAGGTCTTCTTCAAGGCGTATGGCTTCCATGGCCCTTTCCCTAGTTGAGACGAATGATTCAGGGTGAGTCTTCGTCAGTTCCTTGTACAGTTCACTATCTCGGGGAAGTGTGCGTCTGAATGCATCGGCGGCGGTGGCTTCAGTACAATATGGGATCGTAATCTTCTCGTCATTGAAGCGTTTCAAGAAGGTCCTTATGGTCTCGCCCTTGTTCATACGCATGTTATGGAGATCTGAGGGTTGTTTTGCGAACAACTTACTGCTGGCGAATTGCAATCGGAATTGGTTGGAGAGCTCGGCGTAGGAGGAGATACTTCCCTTGGGCAAGTGGATGAACCATGTCAAGGCTGGGCCATTCAGCGTCGAGCTGAAGAACTTGCACATCATTGCTTCCTTCAATCTTGGTTCGATCGGACTTGTGGAGAGTATAGCTTTGTAGAGCAAGACGTGTTCTTCCGGGTCGTCTGATCCATCGTAGACGGGGAGGTCTACGATGGTGAACTTCTTGGTGATCTTTTGGACGGCGATAGTGGCAAAAAACAGGCTTTCCTCGAATCCGAACTCGTCTTCAGGGACTATGGATTTGGGGGCCCCGTGCATCAACATCATCTCTTTCCTCAAGTCTCCGACCTGTTGTGCTACGAGCGCAGCGACGACGTCTGAGGTCAAGTTCTCTTTAGGAGACCGTTCTCTTTGGCTTGTTTCTCTCGACGGGACGGTGTTTGGGCGCTCCTGGGACCCGTAATCCTCTCCTTCTTCGGCGACGACATCCATATCTAGGCGGCGAACGACGCTTTGACTACGAACATAGGTTTGCGGCTTTGCTGATTCCGTCCTAAGCTTTTTTATGATGGAGCGTAGTCGTTCATTCTCTTTGGTGAGTCCCGACGTGTTCTCTTCGCTGGCGTTTTTAGCTTTTGTCCATGCTTTCTGGAGGGTGTCGAAGTGGGCTCTGACAGAGGTCACGTTGACTATATCGTCACTCATCCCCTTTTGTCCTGTAGGGGCGCCGTTCTTTGGAGTGGCAGGAGTTTTCTCGGGACCTTTTTCTGTGTCTTCATTCACCGGAGCCAGAGGAAACGTTGTGTGATCCTCTTCTTCGGACCTCTCTTCACCATTGCGTGGGCTGTTGGTCGGACTTGTCATGATTCCCTGCAAAAAAGAATCTCTTTTCGTATGGAAAGACGATACCTTTTTGATCTCGCCCCACGGTGGGCGCCAATTGTTTGTAGCGAAATTACCTACGAGAAGATAACTAAGCAATTGTAGGGCAAAGATCAAAGAATACGGTATAATCTCAACACTCAAGAACAAGGCAGGAAATTAGGGTTGAAACTTTAGCTTGGTATTACTCGAATGACGGCTCATATGATTACAAAGGAGGCGTTAGCCCTTATTTATAGGCTAACCCTAATAATATCTTTAGGAAACAAGATCTTATCTTTTCCTTTTATCTAAATAACGATATAACAAACTAGGTAAAAGATATTCTTTACCATATCTTTTACCAATTAAAATAATACAATACAGAATAGGATAGAATATACTCAGCCGACCTAATCCTTAAGAAGAACGAGATATTTGTCACGTCTCGTCACGTCGACGATATCTTTCTTTCATCTCGTCGCGTCGATGATGTCCTTCTACGCGTAGCTTCCACGCGTTCCAGACTCGTTGTATTTTTAGGCACAAACAACGTTCATGATAGAAACCGTCGACAAGCTAAGAGATAACGCAGCGTTGAGGATGGCAGCACAGAAACAAATCGTCGCCCGAAGCTATAATCGGCGAGTAAAAGCAAGAACTTTCCAAGTAGGAGACCGGGTCTTAAGAAAAGTATTCCCAAACACCGAGGATAAGAGCGTCGGTAAACTCGCCGCGTCCTGAGAAGGTCCATACCAAGTAGCACAAGTCGTAGGGTGATGAGCCTACGAACTCGTTACACCAGAAGGAGTACCACTTATGCGTTCATGGAACGCAACACATCTTAAGAAGTATTACCACTAGAGAACGTAATAGTTGATTTTATTACTACTTGTTCTTATGCATATCTTAGATTCCTTATTATGTCCAAGCATGTTTTAGCGTCGAGACGACAAGGGGTCGTCGAGACTAGGGTTAGATGTCTTAGCTCGTCAAAATTCATGAAATCCTCGTTAATACATAAGTATGCACTTTCTTGTCCGATATGCAATAGATCCCGAGTTGTTTCATTTCAAAGTACTTGCTGTGTGTCTATGACGTAACATCAAGCTTAATAAGGCCGCGGCGAAAATCCGCGCCGGGTGCGAATTTTGTTAGCCTACGCGTTTAAGGCTCCATCTACGCGTATGCAACGTTAGCCGAACCGCCGACTCCGAGTCAACGCTTCCCATGATTGTTAGCGATGTGTGGAAATGGTCATGGGGAATGAAGCCCGGCACCTCAGGAAACCGGCACGGTCCTCTGAGCAAAGAAGGGAAACCTATTGCCACGACCACTCTCCAGGAACGCGTACTCGTGCCTTCCACGGCCCCTCTGAGAGTCATGAATCCACGGGCAAAACGCCAAACCGGAAGGGATGCTTCCACCGGCATCGTAATTCCTAACAGTCGAGAAATCGGACGCTACACGATGAATAGGCCCGTCGATTAAAAGAGTTCGACGTCAACCTAACGCTAGCGTGAGGCAACAGACTCACCTTAAAAGTAAGGGGTAACGTCACAAGCTGATAAAATCACACGCTGACCTATGTCCGCCACTTGCTTCAGGGTTCGGAGGAAATGTTGGACCCAACCTTCATGTAAGCCGGTAACATAACTAAAGCAGCCGCAATGACCACAATAATACCAGGGGTAGAAAAATCAAAACCTCGAAGTCAGAGATCGACCTATGCGTCACAAATAAGAAATGTTTGGCGAACCCGACTCCATAGGAGATTTGAAGCCTAATTCGCCAAAACGGGATAGTACTCCCACCAAAAGTTAAAGATAAGAAAAAGCCTTACGCAAAGAAAGAAGCAATAAGTATCCAATGCGTATTCAAAAAGAAATCGCCGCACAAGAACGTGACGAAAAGCTAAGATCCATATTCCACAAAAGGAGTCGTGCAACAAGCAAAAAGAAAATTGGCTAAACTAAGAAGAAAGAGAGATATCCTTATCCGCAAGAACAACGTCGCCATCTAAAGCTACATCCGCGTCACTAGAAGCTAAGATCGGCGAGCTCGAGGAAACGCGTAGAAAAGAAACCCCCTCAGGTGGAACAGGATAAAGAACAGAAAATTCACCTCTACGTGGAGACCCGCACGAAACTCCTCCATAACCTCAATACGAGATGACCACGAATAGTAAGTACTAGTCTCTCGCAAGTTCTTCTCGTACACCTTTGCTTTCTCCTCGACGTCAGCCTCAAGGGACGCGACCTTCCCAGTTAGCACTTCGACGTGTCTCACAAGCATACCCCTCTGCTTCGCCGTCTCCAGAGTTTCCATGCGAGCGTCCTTCTCAGACGCCGTAAGACGAGCAATCTTCTTATCAAGTTCCTTGATCTTCTTACTAAGATCGCTCACCTGACCCTTCAAGGCCCCCTCGGACTCAGAATATTTATGAAGGTGTTCCGAGATACACAGCGAAGCTTGGAAGCCCTAAAAGACCCCAACAGATAAGAAACGACACAACGCCAAAAAGAAATCAAGGTTTCGAAAAGAGGTACACACCTGCCACTACGGTACGAGAGAATCACCCAAGACATCTATGGCTTGCATAGACAGATAATGGTTCCAAGAAGAAGTAGAAGCCAGAGCTTGCATCGCCGGGATGAAGTTACGCGTAGGGGCTACGGAACGAGACACCATTGCGGGAAAATCGCTCACTTCAACATATGTAACGGAAGCTGCACCGGGATTCTTCGTTTTGTTCTTCTCGCTCTTCTTCGAAGGGTCTACGAGAGGTTCCTCTATCCCTACGTTTAGAGACGCATCTGAAGATACTTGCACCCCCGTAGCTAACGGAGTCGCCTCGTTTACGCATGCTGGAGTAGGAGCAGCCTCTTCATTCGCAACTCTCAACTTTTCCTCCGAGATACACCTCCTCTTAGCAGTAATAAAGTCATTGACAGACTCTTGACGAGTACGAGACGCGACGCCTGAAACAAAGCTACGTTCAATATAGAGATACAAAGAAAACTAACGCGTAACTTGTACGGGAAAACTCACCTCGAGAAGGAATAGGGGTCGCCAGACGATACCCCTTACCGTCACGACCGGTAAAGGTACTCTCTATCAACGAAATCGCCATGATTTTCTTGATAATCCCCTCAGATTCTCCCCGTGTCACAATAGCATGGATATCAACTACGCGTAAAGTCACACGTAAGAATAAGCGTCAAGATGCACAAGTCTAAAGAAAATCATAAAAAGTAAAGAACCATACTGGAAGGAGTCCATTCTTCAAGAAGGAAAGCACAATCTTTCCCCAAGGAAGACTTCCTGATGAAATAGAATTTGTCTGCCCAACCACGGTCAGATGAAGTCCCTTCATTCACCAAAGGAGGAACCCCGACGCGAGATTTGATGTTGATTCTGCCCGCCGAAGGAGTAGAGAGTATGCAGGAATGCATGACGTCGGCGATCGTGAACGAGATATCAAAGTTAGCCAAAATATGGTCCAACACCGCCAAACCTCTCCAAGAACTCGGAAGGACTTGTCCGACCGCGACGCCCAGAATAGTCAAGAAGGATTGAACTAAAAGAGAGAAGGGAAAACGGTGTCCAACTAAGAAAGGGTACTCGTAGACGCAAACCCATCCTGGGCGTAAGGCGTCGGCGAACACGTCGGGAGGAGGAATAGAAATTTCCACATGAGCAGAAAGCCCGGCTAGAAATAACTCAATGTTGCGAGCCGAAGAGGAACGGCGGTTGACGTCGCTGAGAATGATCTTGGAGTCGTAGACAATCGGAGCCATTGAGAAGAGAGGAGTTAAAAGTTAGGGTTTGCAAGGAGATCACGAATGAGAAGAAGAAAGCAGGAACGGGTTTAAATAGGGAAAGAGAAAAGATCTCGCTCGAGATTTTTCAAGAATTGGTTTGTTACCGTTAGAGATAAATCCGAACGTTGGAGAAGTAGTCGTTGGAGCTTATACGAGTCGGTTAGCTGCATTAAATGAGAATCGAGGAGAAGATATTATTACGAAATTAAGGTTTCGGTTCGAGTAAATATCCGACGCGTTCCGAATCTGATGAAGACGTATTCCTTGAAGAATGAAGGCGTCTCCTAGCTCTACTGGACGTTAAGCCCTGTAAGACGCCTTAGGGGTATTGTTTGTGCCTAAAAATACGACGAGTAAGGAACGCGTGGTAAGCCACGCGTAGAAGGACTGCGTCGACGCGACGAGAAGAAAGGAATATGCCGTCGACGTGACGAGACGTGGCATAAATCTCGTTCTCCTTGAAGATTAGGTCGGCCGAGTGTATTTTATCTTATTCCTTATTATATTCATGTAATTGGTAGAAGATACGATAAAGAATATATTTTACCTTGTTTGTTATATCGTTATTTAGATAGAAGGAAGAGATAAGATCTTGTTTCCTTAAAGATATTATCAGGGTTAGCCTATAAATAGAGGCTAATGCCTGCTTTGTAAGGATTCAACCACCATTCGAGTAATACCAAGTTCAAGCTTCAAACCCTAAATTCTCATCTCGTCTTATATTGTTCTTGAGTGTTGAGATTATACCGTATTCTTCGATCTTTGCCCTACAATTGCCTAGTTATCATCTCGTTGGTAATTTCGCTACAAACACTAGTCTTCCTACTGCTTGGAGTAATATGATGGTAGATGGGCTGTCTAGTCTCTCTATCTACTTGATTTGTCCTTCAGTTGGGATTCTACTTGTCACCACCTAGTTCATAATTATACATCTTTCTACCATTTGTCATTTGAAGATTCTGACCTTAACATCCAACTACAGAATACTTATATTGTTCTTGATAATCCTACATATTTGCTAGTCTACCTTCTACTTTATCTGATAAGTTTTAATATCAGTGAAATACATTGGCTACATAGATTTGAAGTCCAATCTATGTGTATTGACCACCAGCTTCCCCTTGATTTCGTTCAGGGGATACTGATGCTCAATCTAGCTACCTAAACCAGCTTATCCATTTTCGGCACTTTATATCCATCCTACGTGAAATTTTGAAGCTTAAATTTAATTATTATTCTTATAAAAACTTGTTATTATGAATATAAGATATTTGAATATCAGAGGTTCTCGTCGGAAAGACTTAATAACTGAAATCTCTTATATAAAAAAACAAAACAAATTAGATGTTCTTTGCCTCTCGGAAACTAAAGTTGATTACTCTCTGTTGAAGCTCCTTCGGTTTTGAATGGAGACAAACATTCTGCTAATGAAATGACTAAGTGTTTCAGGATCGTCACTCAGAAAGGAACGTTACACAGTGGTACACAGCGGTATTCTATCTAAGGAAGGCGAGACCGAGAAAGGAGAAAGACAAGGGATTGCGTTTCTAAAGGAAAGATCTGAGAGAAGATATTCGAAGAAGATATACTCGAAGATATTCAAGGAAGATTGTGATCTCGGTGATGAGACGGTTGAAGATATTATGGAAGGAAATATTATCTTTTGCTAAAAGATATTATTTTCTTAGAGATTTATTTCCATGTTTTATTCTAGATGATCTAGGTATAAAAGAAAGTTTTTAGACTTGAAAACGTGAGTGGCTTTGATTGAAGTTGTAAGACTGAGAGATTGAGAGAAGAAGAAGAAGGGTGATCCTTAAGCTTAGAGGTTGAGTTCGGGCTCGAGTGAGAGGAGTGATTCGTGATCGTAATCCGAGCTCTCTTTTGTAACGAACGAGAAATCAATAAGATAAGTACACCTTTCTAAATCCTTCAAGTGAGAAGCTTGAAGGTAGTGGTTTTACTCAACACAAATTGGTTGAGGTTTCCACTCTAAATCTTGCGTCAAAGTTTACTTCTTGCATACTATTATTCCGCTGCTATACCTCCTGAGGAACAATACCTATTGTTCCCTAGGAAGTAACTATACTAACCGATCCAACAATTGGTATCAGAACCTGGTCTCTAGATTTTTGTTAGCTTTGCAGGAAGTATGAGTTCACAAACTGCCATCAATGATTCGTTCTGGAAACCTCCTGTGCTCAAGTTCGGAGAATTCTCTTATTGGGTGGAACAGATCGAATCACATATCTGTTCGCTCCATGGACAGATGTGGAAAGTGGTAGAGTTTGGCGATATCAAAATTCTTGATCCTACTGATCCCTCTGGAGTCAAATTAAAGTCGAGGGCTGACTATCAAGACGCTGATTACAAGGTTCTGGAACTCAACATGCGAGCCAAGAAAGTCATGCTTGCAGCTCTAGGTCCTTCTGATCAAAGAAAGGTCCTCCGCTACAAAACTGCCCATGATATCTTCAATGCACTCAAAAGGATGTATGAGGGAAACGAAGATATCAAGAAGAACAGAATTCTTGCACTCACTAAGGAATATGATAGCGCTGTTCAAGGAAAGAATGAATCTCTTGATGAGTTTCATTCTCGATTTCAGGGATATGTAGGTCAACTGGAGTTTCTAGGAGAAACAATTCCTGAATGGAAGATCACTCATCAATTTCTTCAGGGATTGTCAGCAAAGTGGGACGCCTTTTCTCTGGCTCTTCAGGCACAAAACGACATCAAGAACATTACTCTAGAGGAGTTGGTTGCTCGCCTTCAGAGTAATGCAGGCATTCAACAAAGCAAAGTCTCTAGAAGAGAGAGTGAAAAATCTGAAAAATCTCAAAGCATTGCTCTAAAGGTTGAAAAGGCTTTCGATCTTGCTCAGGAAGATGATGAGGATGAAGATGGTGATGAAGAAATTGCCCTTATCACACGGGCATTTCGCAAAGTCTGGAGAGGAAGTCGCAATATGCAACGTTCCACTGATGGGAACAAAGATACCAAAGACATTGTCTGCTATCACTGTCAAAGGAAAGGACATTTTGCAAGGAACTGTTTCAAGAAGAAGGCAGGAGAAACACCTGTCCCTGCTCGGGAAAGAAAGGAAGCCATGATAGCTGCATGGGGTGCGTCTGACTCAGATGATGACTCAACATTTACCTCAAAGGAAACGTGTCTTATGGCTGCTGGAGGAGAATCGGAAGATGAGGTAACCGACTCTGAACTCGACTCTATCTTACTTACCAGAACAAAATCTCAGATCATAAAAGCTATAAAGTCCTTAGGGGAAGAAAATGGAAATCTAAATTTACTTCTGGAAGAAAAGAACGAAACTATCTCTAACTTAGTTGAAGAAAACAAGCTTTGGGTTTCAAAAGTCACCAAACTCGAGAAAGTGTCATTCCAGTCCCCAGATGTATGCAAATCCTGCCCTACCTACCAATCCACCATCACCTCCCTTGACAGTAAAGTTACTAAGCTCGAATCAGAAATTCTTATGTTAAGGCTGAGTAACTCTAAGCTAATGAAAGAAGCAGTAGATCTTAAGGGAAGTGAAGAAGAAAGAAAGAAAGTTTGGCTGGATGAGTATGTTGCTTCCAAAATTGAAAAGGAGAAGATTGACTTCTCCACGCGATTTGTACCCCGTACTGGACTTGGCTACTGTAAGTCCTTAGACTCCCAATCTAGTAACATTCCCTCCGGATCTCAAAGTCCTTCTCCTTCCGAGGAACATTGTGGTGGATCCAACTCTGGTTGCTCCCACAGTGGATCCAAGGGGGAAGAAAGGATCAAAGCCCGTGAGGAGAAGGTATGGTTTGATGGACAAAAGGCTTACCACATGTGGCTTAAACAGGTTCAGAACATCAAGCCGGTACAAATTGACTTCCAATCAAGGATTAACAATAAACCCATTTGGCCAGGTCAAAGCAAGTATGTGAATCTATGGAATCACAAAGTTTGTTGGTATTGTGGTAAAGCAGGTCATTACAAACAAAACTGTAACCTTAAAAGGGAAGACGATGAAAGAGCTTACCATTCTAGACAACAGTCCAATGTTAGGAACACAGCTTACTATTCTAGGCAACAGTCCAATGTCAGGAACACTCCTAGGATAAAAATTGAACTTAATGAACCAAGAAATAGAAGAGTATTTTCTAATCCAGGTAAGCCTAAGCTTGCCTGGGTACGTAAAAACTAATCTTTTACTTGCAGGATGGAGGGAAGAAATGTTCTTGGTATATAGATAGTGCTTGCTCGATTCACATGACAGGGAACAAAGACTGGTTCATATCTCTCCATCCACAAACCAAGGGTTCTATAACCTTTGGGAACAACAGTAAGGGAGAAGTAGTAGGAGTAGGAAAGGTAAGAATTTCTGACAAACTCTTTGTGAACAACGTTACTCTTGTAGACAACCTTACCTTTGATCTGTTGAGTGTACGTCAAATGTGCCAGGATGGTCAAAATAGGGTTGTCTTTACCACTGATGAATGTTTGGTTGAGAATGTTAAGACAGGAAAGGTTCTTTTAAGAGGCATTACTGAAAACAATCTATATAAGGTGGATCCCTCTTTCATCCCAGAAGAGGAACTATGCCTAACTGTCCAAACTGAGGAATCAAACCTGTGGCACAAACGATTCGCACATGCTAGCCTCAGACTACTATCAAAACTTCACAACAAGGACCTAGTGGTAGGTCTACCAAAGATAGACTGTCTAGCTGAAGAGGTGTGCATAGCATGTACAAGAGGAAAACAGGTAAGATCATCCTTCAAATCGAAGAAGCAGGTAAGTACTTCTAAACCTCTGGAACTAATCCACATGGATCTGTGTGGGCCTATGCGCACTCAGAGTCGTGGAGGAAACAAATATGTGTTTGTCATAGTGGACGATTATTCCAGGTACACATGGACAATCTTTCTTGCATCTAAGGAAGATGTGTTTGATGAGTTTAAGTATTGGTTGCATGCTGTTGAAAATCAGTCAGGTCTTCTCCTAAAGGCTATTCGTACTGACCATGGAACGGAGTTCGAAAACTCTCAGTTCTTGTCCCTGTGCAGGACCAAAGGAATTAATCATAACTTCTCTGCTCCAAGAACTCCACAGCAAAATGGAGTGGTTGAGAGGAAAAACAGAACACTGGAAGACATGACAAGAACAATGCTGATTGCGAGTGGTCTTCCTAGGAACTTCTGGGCTGAGGCACTGAATGCTGCTTGCTATGTACTCAACCGGGCAATGCTAAGACCCATGATAGAGAAAACTCCATATGAATTGCTTAGGGGAAGAAAGCCTAATGTCTCTCATCTTAGGGTTTTTGGTTGCAAATGCTTTGTACACAACAATGGGAAGGAAAGTCTGGGAAAGTTTGATCCAAGAAGTGATGAAGGAACCTTCGTTGGATATTCACCTCAGAGTAGAGCTTATAAAGTGTACAACAGGAGAACCAAGAAAGTTGAAGAAAGCATACATGTAGTCTTTGATGAAAGTATTATGGCTGGTACACTTGTCCAAGATTCAAATGTTCTTCCATTAACTGAAGATGACAAGGAACAGTTTCAACTCTTGGAAGATCAGATACACAATCCAAATGAAGAAGTCAACCAAGTACAAGAATCTATCTCTACAGAAACAAACAATGATCAAGCTCAGACAGAAAATGTACTGGAGGAAGTATCTGGATCTCAGGGGGAACATATCCCTACCGAGGAACAAACAGATGTTGAAGAACCTCAAGTAGGAGGAACTCGTCAAAGCACTCGTATTCATGGTCCTCCATCAAGACTCATGGACTACGTGTGCAATTGTGCTTCTACTTCAACAACTGATGCATCACTAGATCCTAATCTGAAGGATTGTTCCATCCTTACCTTAAATCCTATATTTCATGCCTTTTGTGCTTTTGTCTCTGTAGTGGAACCAAAGACAATTGAAGAAGCCCTAAGGGATCCAGAGTGGGTAAATGCTATGCAAGAAGAGCTTCATCAATTTGAGAGAAACGAAGTATGGAGACTGGTTCCCAGACCTAAAGACAGATCCGTCATCGGTACCAAATGGGTTTTTAGGAACAAGATGGATGATAAGGGACAAGTAACCAGGAACAAAGCTAGACTGGTTGTAAAGGGGTATAACCAGCAAGAAGGAATTGATTATGATGAGACTTTTGCTCCAGTTGCAAGGTTGGAAGCCATACGTCTTTTGATTGCTTACTCTGCTCATCATGGATTTAAGTTACAACAAATGGATGTAAAGACTGCCTTCTTGAATGGTGTTCTCAAAGAAGAAGTATATGTTGAGCAGACACCTGGCTTTACAGATCCTTCAAATCCAGATCACGTATTCATTCTTGACAAAGCTTTATACGGTCTGAAACAGGCTCCTCGAGCATGGTATGAAAGGTTGTCTCAGTTTCTCCTATCCCATGGTTATGTCAGAGGAGAAGTTGACAGGACTCTATTCCTTCTGAAGGAAGGTAAGCACACTCTAGTTGTCCAAGTATATGTTGATGACATTATTTTTGGCTCCACCAACGAGCAACTAGTTACAAAGTTCACTAAACTGATGGAAAGTGAATTTGAGATGAGCATGGTGGGGGAACTTAAGTTTTTTCTGGGTTTACAAGTGGTACAAACTGAGGAAGGAACAAAGGTTCATCAACAAAAGTACCTCAGGGAATGCATCAGAAAGTTCGGGATGGCAGATGCCAAGGATTGTTCCACTCCTATGTCTCCAAATGACACAATAGGAATTGATGCAGACAAGAAAGAAGCTGATCAAAAAGTCTACCGTGGAATGATAGGTTCATTGCTTTATCTAACCGCCAGTAGGCCTGATATTATGCAAAGTGTGTGTTTTTGTGCCAGGTTTCAAGCAAGCCCCAGGGAAACACACGTTGCTGCAGTGAAGAGAATCTTGAGGTACTTAAGAGGAACAGATGATCTTTGCTTGTGGTACCCAAGAGGAGGAAGTCTTGAACTACTAGGATATACAGATGCAGACTTCGATGGTTACAAACCAGACAGGAAATCCACCTCTGGAATGGCTCAATTCCTCGGTCCATGTCTCGTGTCATGGGCGTCCAAGAAACAAACCACAGTAGCTCTCTCCACCGCAGAAGCTGAGTATGTAGCCGCAGCTGCTTGTTGCTCTCAACTCATATGGCTCAAACAACAGCTAAGTGATTTTGGTATCACCCTAGGTAACGTTCCTATTCTATGTGACAATACAAGTGCTATTGATATCTCTAAAAATCCTGTGCAGCACTCAAGGACCAAACACATTGATATTAGACATCACTTTCTACGTGATTGTGTGGAAAAGGGAATCGTCTCTATGGAGCACGTTCGGTCTGAGGATCAAATCGCAGACATATTCACAAAGCCATTAAATAAGGCCCCTTTCGAGAAGCTACGACTAGGGTTAGGTATGATCTCTCTCGAATGATCTTGCTCGTCTATAAAACCCCCAATGATTGGTGAAATTAGCTAATTTATTCATTCTGTACTTGATCTTTTGAAGCATGGTCACTCTTGATTTCCCATGATATGAATTCGTGTCTTTTGTGCTGCATGCTAGTACTATACATGCTTAGGAAAGTTACCATTCATTGTATTCAATTGAAGTCATGTTATTTTGAGCAAAGGTCTTATTTCCAGCCCAAAAGATTCCTCTTGATGTACTGAACCCACAATATAAGCCCAAAGGATAGAGGAAATCTACAGCCACCCTTAGCCTTCATGGATGATAGTCCTATGAGCCCTGTTTATTCATTCACAACTGGACTCACTCGCCATGATATAAAATTATTAAAATTCATGCTATATATTTTGTCTTTGTGTGATGTTCTCTTTGTACTCCTTCTGGTAACATTACCCCAACCATCACACACCTTCGTCATCAGATAAGGAAGGAAAAGTGAAAAGGCAATGTTCTGAAATCTGCAGTGGGAACTCATGGGTATTAGGGACGAGTGAAGTGACTGAAGGCACAGACCAATAATGACAGTTTTTACTCCCAAGGGTCATGATGAAAAGGGAAGAATTTTGATTGGAGAAAATTGCGGCAAAAATCAACCGGTGAATTTATGGAAACAAATTCACACAAGGGAAATTAAAGATTTGAAATTTGAAACGTTTTTGTTCTGGACACAACTGATTATAAAAGGAGTCTCCTGCAATCGTCCTCTTCACGCCTCAGTTCCTCTCTAAGAAAATCATATCCAGAACCCTAAAATCCTCAATCCCCATCAAAGCTCTCAACAATGGTGAACTCCAACTCCATCTCTCTCACGGGCAAAGAAAGCCCAGAAACAATTAGACGGATACTGGCTGCCATTGGAGTCGCCATAGAATATCCCGCAGAAACCCAATCAACTCCCTCAACCCAAATCAAAGAAAAATCACCATCTCCATCTCCAACAAAATCAAAATCTCTCTCACCAAAAACAGCCAAAACAACCACCCCCACGCCGTCTCCAGCCAAATCCAAAACTCCTCCTGTCACACCCATTCACACCACCTCCAACACCTCCACTGAAAAAGTCTCTACCCCTCCCACAGTAAAGCTCCACAGCCCATCTCCTTCCACAGATCCTTCACCACAAAAGTCGAACCCTAGTTCTATCCCTGAACCCATCAATGCTCCAAAGTTAGCAGAGCCTGAACCTAGCCCACAAAAAGCCACATCTGAAGGCACCGCCTCTGCCACAACGCCAACAGATCTGGGCGTTAAAGGAGTTCTTGAGGAATTAGAGGAAGAGAGCAGAAAAGAGGAGAAGAAAAAGGGTCTGGATGTAACAGACCTGACAATGGAAGATGAGGATGAACCAATCATCAAAAGAAAGGCACGATCTACGCCTCGACGGTCGTCAACCGTCGTATCTGAGGAGTCTGATGAACCTTCCACCAAAAGAGCAAAAGTTGAAATCTCTCTCTCTCGCCCTCGCACTCGCAGTCTCGCAGCAAAACCGCCCAGAGCCAAGAAAGCCCCAAAAACGATTGCCGAAGGCAAAACTCTGGGGAAGAGGGTAATCATCAGGGACTTAATATTCAACGATCAGTTCTTGATCAACAATGGAATGGAAGCATTGGTGGACATGGTTCGCTTCCAAGGCTGGGGAAAACTGTTTTGTTCCGCTGAACAGGTAAATGCTCAACTGCTCCGTCAATTCTACACTTCCCTCATAATCACTGAAAAACCTCACGCCGTGCAAGCCTCCTTCAAACTGGGTAAGGAAACTCACGTCTTCTCAAGTACTGAATTAGGTTTAATACTTGGTGTCCCGCATTGTGGGTTTGAGGAATATGTTAAAGGTCAGTGGCCTAAGGAGGTGAGCTTGGCTGCTATTCAGAATGTCTCTCAGGACTTCAATACTGAGGTGGTAGGGGAAATGTCAACAGCATCCATGGGAGTTGTGAATCGTGTGCTCCACAGTTACGTTATCAGTAACATTACACCCAGAGAGCAGAAGCGCACCACAATACTGATCCAGGATTTTTTAATCATGGATAGAATGCTCCTCAGGAAAGCCATAAATCTGCCTAAAATTATCATGCTGCACATGGCTCATGCCAGGAAGAATGACAGGCATGGTCTTCCTTTCCCTGGAGTTGTGAAAAAGGTACTGGAGTATTTAAAGGTGTATGAGTCTGGGCCTACTGATGCTGTACATGCACGAGAGCTTGCTGAGGCAAATTTGAAGAAGATGCGTTTTGACAAGAACGCTGATGGTGCTTGGGTGAGGGCTTTGGACAATACTGAGATTGATGCCCTGTCTGAAGACCCTCAAGAGGAACAGAATGAAGCGCCCACTATGGTCTATCAAACCAGTAAGGTTCCCTTCGCAGTATCAAGACGCTGCCTTGCACTCTTCCTTCCTTATATCTGACCCACACTTTCTGTTCCCTAGCCCATCAACTTCTTCTCTTCTATGTTTTTTTTGTACCCTCTGCTTGATGTACTTGTTCTTCGTTTGTTTGCTTTGCTTGTGTTTTTCTTTTCTTGCTTCACTATGTACTAGCGTCGGCCACTTAGACGCCTATTAATCAATGGAATGACTGTTTTGTGACCTGACTTCGCTTGCTTTAAGTCCTTATATGATTAAGTACAGCTTTTTGATGATGCCAAAAGGGGGAAAATAAAGGAAGTTCAAGGTTTTAGGGGGAATTTCAGATCCTTTCTCTACGAGTAACAATCCTAAGAGAAACTATTTATGGTCTACTGTGAATACACTTTTCATGTCCTATATCCTAAGTGTTTATATGCCTTAAAGAAGAGAATGTTTGTCACCATCAAAAAGGGGGAATTTGTTGAAGCTCCTTCGGTTTTGAATGGAGACAAACATTCTGCTAATGAAATGACTAAGTGTTTCAGGATCGTCACTCAGAAAGGAACGTTACACAGTGGTACACAGCGGTATTCTATCTAAGGAAGGCGAGACCGAGAAAGGAGAAAGACAAGGGATTGCGTTTCTAAAGGAAAGATCTGAGAGAAGATATTCGAAGAAGATATACTCGAAGATATTCAAGGAAGATTGTGATCTCGGTGATGAGACGGTTGAAGATATTATGGAAGGAAATATTATCTTTTGCTAAAAGATATTATTTTCTTAGAGATTTATTTCCATGTTTTATTCTAGATGATCTAGGTATAAAAGAAAGTTTTTAGACTTGAAAACGTGAGTGGCTTTGATTGAAGTTGTAAGACTGAGAGATTGAGAGAAGAAGAAGAAGGGTGATCCTTAAGCTTAGAGGTTGAGTTCGGGCTCGAGTGAGAGGAGTGATTCGTGATCGTAATCCGAGCTCTCTTTTGTAACGAACGAGAAATCAATAAGATAAGTACACCTTTCTAAATCCTTCAAGTGAGAAGCTTGAAGGTAGTGGTTTTACTCAACACAAATTGGTTGAGGTTTCCACTCTAAATCTTGCGTCAAAGTTTACTTCTTGCATACTATTATTCCGCTGCTATACCTCCTGAGGAACAATACCTATTGTTCCCTAGGAAGTAACTATACTAACCGATCCAACACTCTCCTACTCTATCCATGATCAAGCGTATGGGTTTTGAAGAGTTGGTCTTTGTCCCATCCATTGGTGTTAAAGGAGGCCTTTGGCTTCTTTACAACAAAAATTCACCGCCAAAACCCTTACAATAAATCATACCCATCTTCATTATATTGCAATGAACTATATATTATTGTTGACAACCATATTCTTCTACTCTTCGTTTACGCTGCTTCGCGTGAAGAAGACAAAAATTCTTTCTAGAACACTATTACTGCTACGATTGTCAATCTTAACACCCCAGTTTTTATTATTGGCGATCTCAACGAAATTATTTGTCCTCATGACAAATAATTTCTTTTTGAACAAAAAAAACCATCCAGTCGGGCCTTGCTTCATTGGGATCATATTTGTAAACGCAAAAGCACGGGCGGTCTGGGATTTCGTAAATCTTGGGACAACAATGTTACCCTCCAAATAAAACTTATTTGGAAAATCCTTTCTAACCCAAGTAACCCTTGGGTTCAAATTGTTAAGGAAAAATACTTTCCCCATTCTGACTTCCTCTCCTTAGAAAGAAAAACTTTCCAATTATGGCAATTTAGTCGTCTTCTCCTTCTGCTGGAAGATTTTGAGAAAGGTATATTTTGGCAGCTTGGAAACAACATAAATATAAACTTCTGGACTAACCCCTGGATCCCTGATACTTCAATCTCGCATATTATAGGTCAATTTCCTATTGATCAGAAAGTTAATCACTACATCACCCCAAACAAGAATTGGTGCTTTAATAGGCTTGCCTTAATCCTTCCTCACTCCATTATTGATAAAATAGCCAAAGTCTGTATCGCAATTACGAACACCCAAGACCGGATTATTTGGTCGTCTCCTATAGATGGCACTTTTTCGGTCAAATCAGGTTACCATCTTATTAAACCATTGTCCAATACGACCCATGATCGACTAAACTACAAGAAAATCAAGGTCCCACCTAAAGTTCGAAATTTTATTTGGAAAACGATGGTTGATTGTCTCCCAACTACTGAACGACTATATAGACATTTCCGTAGAGTTTACCCACATGCTCTCTGTGTTCTGAGACTGATGAAACTTATTCTCATATCTTTTTAGAATGCAAATTTACCAGATATGTTTTCAACTCCCTCTCTACCCATCACCAATTCAATTTCAATCTTCCCCCACCTATGGACTTCCAACAATCTTTAACATATTTCGGTAATAATAGCAAAAAATTGATCTTTCCTTTTTCTGTTAGTGGACCCTTTGGAATAAGAGGAAAAAAACATTTTTTTCAGACCAGGCTCTCTTCCCCATAAGCCCACTCCTGAAGATATTGCGACATCTACTCTTTATCATTATATGCTATGGACTTCAGAGACCCCTCATAAGCATATAAACACTAAACCAAGAATTAAAAAACATAAATACAAGAATTCCTGGACTAAACCTTCGCCTTCCGTTTTTAAAATCAATTGTGATGGTTCCAAAAGGGCCAATTCCAGTTCGTTCTTAGGCTTTATTATTCGTAATAGTTTGGGTGAAACAGTATTCATTTACCAATTACAGATACCAGACTCCTCTGTCATTGTAGCAGAAGCAACTGCTATTCCTGAAGGTGTTCGCACAACGATTCTTCTAGGACTTAAAGACATCACTGTTGAGAGTGATTGTCCTTTAGTCATCTCAATGCTACTCAACTCGAGATCGGTCCCTTGGGAAGCTAGATTTATTATTATTGATAGCTTCCAAGCGGACATGGTGGGAGAAATCCAGACGATCGCAACCCCGTTGTGCATGAGCATCTGAAATCTTGGTTTCTAATAAGGCCAGGATGTTGATGTTATATTGCTTAAACATGTGTCTAAGGTCTCGACGGAGCCCGCCCCTCCCGGCGCCGCGACAATTCCAACAAAGGACATTCATAATAAACCGGTTGAGAGGAGACGAGCGTCGGTTAGGCCAACTGACCAGGATCGGTCGACTTGCCTTGCGAGATCTCCATCTCCGCATCTTTCTGTTCATCATCCCCATGAGCAGGTTGTTGTGTTTCCGTCATGGTGAGGTTTGAGGATTTATCAAAAAACGGGTCTTGGGATTGGGTTTGGGTCACCGAAGCAAGGTTGGAATTATGGTTGGGCTGAGGGATTGTGGGGGCTTCTTTGGTGACTTTGGATGGGGCGGGCTCATTGGGATTGTGTTGAGATATGATTGGTTTTGATTAAATGACAAACATCCACTAATGATTTACTTGAGTGTGTAGGTATTGTTACTAGTGTGTGTGCATGAACGAAAGATGTCTTGCTGGAATCCATGAGACGTACGGTTACGTCGAATGGAAGCTAGCTGTGCAGATTAGTCCATCAGAGGAAGAATATTGGTCAAGATATCCTGAAGGATGGCCTTGAAGAAATATGGATGAGTTGCCTCGCAAATAAGGAAAGAAGATTTCTTAAAAGAAGGAAAGTGGCAACTCGGCAAAGAATTGGGCTTTGGACGCGTGTGTTTGAATCACCGAAGAAATAAGGAAATATTATGTGTAAGGAACATTTCCTTATATGCATTGTTTCCTTATATGAGCAAGACTGCGCGCTGGAGTGTAAGACCCAATGTTGACGACTTGGAGAACAAGTTGGAAGATCACACAGAAGGAAAGATATTTCAGGAAGAGAATTACTTAGGAGAGATATTGTGAGATTTATGGTAATATGGGAACGGCTAGATAATTGTGTTAGGTTAGAGATATTTAGTTTGCTATATATTGTATGGGATTTACATAGCTTAGCAAGACTTTAAAGAGCGAAAACCTAGTGCTTTGTTTAGAGTTGTTTTACGTGTGTGAGATTGAGATTCAAGTGAGAAGAGTGATCCGAGATCTAGGTTAGAAGTCTAGAAGAGTGATTCAAGTTTTATTGTAATCCAGATATCAATACACAAGTAGATTGGTTCAAACTCTCTCTAGTGAAAGCTAGAGAGGAGTGGTTTTTCGTCTCAAGGACTTATTGGTACTTGAGGTGTTTCCACTATACATCATCTTGTTCAGGTTTGGTTTTCATTGTTGTTTGTCTCTTTACTTAATCTAAGTATCAAGGAACAATTGCTTTTGTTCCTTGAGATTTATACGCTAATCAATCCAACAATTGGTATCAGAGTCTGGTCTCTAGATTGTTTCAATTAGCTTTTCAGGAAAAGATGTCATCCAACAATGCAATCAACGACTCATTCTGGAAACCCCCAATACTGAAACCGGGAGAGTATTACTGGTGGGCGATTCAGTTTGAATCTCATACTCAATCCCTCGATGCTCAACTATGGAAGGTCATTGAATTCGGAGACATAGTTATTCTTGACCTTGCCGGGGAAAACAAGACTAAGGAGAAGAAGAGAGTCAACTACGGCGATGCTGACTACAATGTCTTGGAGAAGAATGCTAGGGCTAAGAAAATTCTTCACATGGCACTAAGTTCGAGTGATCTCAGAAAGGTACTAAAATACAAAACTGTGAAACAAATATGGGATGCACTTAGCAGAACTTACTCGGGAAGCAGCGATGTGAAGAGAAATCGCCTCCTGGCAGCACAAAAGGACTATGAAAAGGCTCTCGAAGAAAAGAACGAATCTTTGGAAGATTTTCATGCCAGATTCGAAGGATATGTCAGCCAAATAGAGTTTCTCGGTAAAGATAGTCATCTGCTATCACTGTCAGAGGACTGGTCACTTTGCCAGAAATTGTTACAAAAAGAAAGATGGAGAACCACCTGTTCCAGAAGGAAAGCGAGCAATGATGGCAACCTGGGAGGAATCAGACTCAGATCAAGAAGATCAGAAGAGTGAGAAGGAAGTGTGCCTTATGGCAGCCGAAGATGGCACACCTGAAACAGAGGTAAGTCTCTCTTCCATCATCACTAAATTACAGAGCATATCTAGCACTCAATTAATACATATTGTCAGAAGACTAGGAGAAGAGAACGGGGATATACAAGGGAAATTAGAAGAAAGAGACGATGAACTTTCAAGACTGGTTAACGAAATTAGACTCTTGTCTGAGAAAGTTACCATGCTAGAAAGTCTCTCTTCCTCTTTCTCCAACTCTTGTGAAAAATGCCCCGGGCTCAAAAACAAGATCATCTCTCTTGAAAGTAAGGTCTCTGAGCTCGAAAGTGCAAAGTCTTCTCTTTCTCATGAAAATGAGTAGCTCTGTCATGATCTTGTGGCACTCAAGAAAGATGAGGATCACAAGAAAACGTTGTGGCTAGATGAGCATGCTACTTCCTACATAAATGGTCTAAAAACCGACTACTCAAATCGATTTCTACCCCGCAGTGGAAATGAATATGGCTCAGATAAAAACCCTAAAACTCATGCGTCACCTAACATGAATTTGGAAGCCTCCAAGGAACCATTATTGGAAAACCCTTGCAAAAGGTGTATCACCAAAGTGGAGTCCTCAGGGGGAAATAAATCCGTTGAAAGGATAAACAAATGGTTTGACGGGCAGAAAGCATATGCAATCTGGTTGAGCCAACTTCAAAACACAGAGTCGGCACACATTGACTTTGAGTCCAGGAAAGCTAACATTCCCATCTGGCCAGGACAAAGCAAGTACGTTGATCTCAAGCAACATCGTGTTTGTTGGCACTGTGGAAACATTGGGCACTACAAGCATGAATGTTCCCTCAGAAACCAAATTGAGGAAAAGATACATACTCTTTATGGAGCTCAGACTGAGAGGAAATCAGAGGATACATCAGAGACTCATGTTGAAGTCATTCAATCCGAGTCAAAGATGAGATCCAAAGATCACTCCAAAGACATCCTCAAAACAAAGGGTGTGAAAGCTCAAAGTGCGATAGGATCAAGAGGAACACCAAGAAGTACCCCAAGAGTAAAGGTTGAGGTTAATCAATCTGAACTCCAAGGCACTACGAACAATAGGTTCGTCCCACAAAACTCAAGCAAGCAAAGGCTTGCTTGGGTAAGGAAAAACTAACCCTTTCTCTCAGGTGAAGCGCAAATTATCCTTGGTACATAGACAAAGTAAACTTACATGGAACAAAGGATAGCTCTATGCCATCACCAGATCATCTAGAGGAAACCCTCCCTCTGGATCTAAGGAAGGAAACAACAAAGCCGGTAGTCCACTCACTCTCTGCTCCTTGGTATTGACTTGTTGTTCCGATCAACTGTGTCAAAGGGGGAAGATCATACTAGAAAGTCAGAATAAGTGATCAAGAAAAGGTATGTCCCCAAAGAAGATGTGTTCCCCCACATGTATGGTTCCCTTGCTCTAGTTTATTGTTCTTGTTAGCTTCAGCTTTATCTTTTGTTCTTTGTTCTTTCTGCTTTTAGCCCCTTTTGTTATTTAAAAAAAAATATTGGGATCTCTTACCTCGAAGGGAACAAAATGCTTCATACCAAAGGTTCTTGTTCTTACCCCGAAAGTTTGCAAACCCTGGTAAATAAGGGTACGTTTCTCTCTTTCTCTTTCTATCTCTGCAACCTATCCTCATGAAGATATCATTCGTTGGACAAATCCGTCTTCCCTACCAGAGCACTAAGCAAGAGTCACTCCAGAAAGGAAGAAACTCACTATGGTATGTTCTTCCTTCTCTCTGCACCTCGCATCTCTTGAAATCCTTCAATGATTGGCTGAAACTTGATTGATCTTATGTCTCTTGCTCCTAAATCTCATAGAGATCTACAACTCTTAATTTCTATGAAAAATTGACTATGTGTAATGCCCAAATTATGCCGCCTACTCTATGAGCACTTACATGATTGCATGCTTCTCTGAAACTTCCTATTGCGTGAACAAGGTCTTATTTGCAGCCCAAAAGAGTCTTCTTGATGATTTGATCCCTCATTATAAGCCCAAAGGATAGAGGTACTCTACAACCGTCCCTAAACCCTGAATCATGATTTCATATTCCTATCAGCCAATCTTATGTCATCACATTTGGAATCTCTCATCATGATTTTTAAAATATCCATGTTATTAATTTTGTATAATATTCTCTTGTACCACCTCTAGTAACGATACCCCCCATATCATACACTACTATCTTTTGGATTGCCTTGGAAAGAAAAGGGTCACTTTGTCATGCGAGAAGTTCGATTGGGCAAAGGTGGCGTGTCTGCAGCGTGTAAGAGTTCGAGGTCTGAGTTGACGTGTGACAATTAAAGAGAGCAGGTAATAATTACTTAGTTGAGAAAAAGGAAAGGTGAAGAGTGGTGTTTGGAAAGTGTGAAGATTTTGTGGCGTGTGAACAAGGAAGGAAATCTCAAACGGCTCCTTTTTTGTTACTGTTGGCGAGATCAACGGGCGATTCCCCTAACCAAGAAAATCTCCACTCCCCTATAAAACCCATATCCCCAAATCCCTCACCTCACGCTCTCAAAAATTTCCTGAAATCTCTCAAACTCCCATGCTCATCAAAAACTCCCATGCTCATCAAAAACTCCCAAGCTCCTCAAAAATGGCCTCCAACTCCTCCGCCCAAAACCCTACCTTCGTCACTGCCAACGACGAAACCCTAGAAACCCTCCTCCAGAAATTGGTCGTCGCCGTATACATGTCCCAGGAACCCCTCATTCCCAACCCTTCTCCCATCATCACTGAAGCCCCAATCATCGACCCCTTGTCTGCTCTGAGCCCAAAGCCTTCGATCCAAAAATTGCCGAGACTACCATTCCAGAACCCCAAGCCTCACCTCTCCCCTCTGAGTCGCTCGTCCCTGAGCACATCGAAGTCGACAATGACAAGTCTCGGCCTACCGGCGACGTCTCTGAGACGGCGCCGAGGCAGGACGAAACTCTTGAAGACTTCGAGAAGAAACTCGAAGTCGATGTTGTCATTCTGTCCTCGCAAGGGGAAAGAAATGCGGCAAAAGCACTAGTGTCACCGGGAAGAGGAAGACCGACTCTCAGATAGCCAAAGAGGTCGTCCAAATGTCCTCTGAAGAGACAATTGAGGAAGTATCGGAGCCAAAATCGCCCAAGCCCAAGAAAGCCAGAGCAACTCCCCTGACCAGAAAGAGTGCCAGAAAAGGGAAAGCGGGTGCTATGAAGAAGGAGAGTCCTTCACTGAAGGACGTGTCTGCGCGGTCGATTGTGAGGGAGTTGTTTTTGGAAGAAAAATTCATGAAGGAGAATGGGTTGGAGAGGGTGTCTGAACTTCTCAAGGCTCGGAAGTGGGGACATCTGTTCGTGGAGGGAGAGAGTGTCAACACGAAACTGCTCAAGGAATTCTATGGGAGCTTCTCGCTTGAGGAAAGGCCTCAAGCCCTCACATGGAAGTTTACTGATAAGGTACAAGAATGCTTTGTCTCTAGCATTGAACTTGCCTTCATTCTGGGAGTTCCTCATGAGGGTTTCTGCAGCTACTCCAAGGGTCAGTGGCCACAAGACGTTCAGCCCATGGAACTGAAAAGGAGAATCAGTGAGGACGAAAGCCCTCCAAATGTCGACGTCAAGACCAACTCTATGGGGGTGGTTAATCGTCTTCTTCACCCCGTCTTGATTAGCAACCTCACGCCAAGAGAACAAAAGAGGAAACCATTCTCATCCAGGACTTCATGCTCATGGACAAGTTGCTCAATGGAGAACAGGTGAACCTTGCTAAGATCGTTCTACTGCACACGGAGCATGCAAGTAACAGTGAAACTCATGCACTGCCTTACCCCAGTCTCGTCAAGAAAATTCTTCTTAGTTTGATGGTATATTCCGAGGAGAGTGAAGCTGTGTTCTATAGGCATCTGGACGAAAGTAACCTGAGAAAGATGAAGTTTAAGAAGGACAGGAACGCAGGATGGATAACGGCTCAAGACGCTCAGGTGGAGGAAGCTGAGGAAGTATCGTTTGAGAGCCCTGAGGGGGACCAAATTGAAGAGCCAACGATGGTCTATGAATCGCAAGTTGCCATAGGGAAGTTGAGCCGAGTTGTTGCAAGTCTCTCTTATCAACAACAACGGATGATAGGAACTTTTGAGAAGGAGATGAGTCTTGTAAGACTCAAATTAGAAAGGATAGAGACTGCCCTTGGAAGTCTTCTGCCTTGATCAACTCCTCAAGACGACACTGAGTGATCCTATCTTTTCCTGGCACATCTGACCCACACTTTCTGTTCCCCAGCCCTATGTACTGTCTTTTCTTTGTTTTCTTTCTACTTTGTTCATGCTTTAAGTCGTTTATGGTTGTATGTCTTTTGTGTTCTTGTTTGTATGGGTGGGTGATGTAAGGAGGGCGTGGCCCTGTGTTAATCTTAATAGAATTTTGATTAAGTTGTTCTGATTTATGAGCTCTTAAGGTGCTAGTAGACTTAGTTCATTTTTTTTGATGATGCCAAAAGGGGGAAATTAGAGGATAGCAGGACTTGAGGGGAAATTCATGACTTAGTTGTAGTTCGTTGTTTTTTTGAGGGGGAATTTTTAGTGCTTTGTTAGTCTTTGTTCCTAGGCTAGTATATATGTCTCGGGTTTATGATCTTATTGTTAAGGATGTTTGTCATCATTAAAAAGGGGGAAATTGTTGAGATATTATGGGTTTTGATTAAATGACAAACATCCACTAATGATTTACTTGAGTGCGTAGGTATTGTTACTAGTGTGTGTGCAGGAACGAAAGATGTCTTGCTGGAATCCATGAGATGTAAGGTTACGTCGAATGGAAGCCAGCTGTGCAGATTAGTCCTTCCGAGGAAGAATATTGGTCAAGATATCATCGAGGATGGCCTTGAAGAAATATGGAAGAGTTGCCTCGCAAATAAGGAAAGAAGATTTCTTAAAAGAAGGAAAGTGGCAACTCGGCAAAGAATTGGGCTTTGGACGCGCGTGTTTGAATCACCGAAGAAATAAGGAAATATTATGTGTAAGGAACATTTCCTTATATGCATTGTTTCCTTATATGAGCAAGACTGCGCGCTGGAGTGTAAGACCCAATGTTGACGACTTGGAGAACAAGTTGGAAGATCACACAGAAGGAAAGATATTTCAGGAAGAGAATTACTTAGGAGAGATATTGTGAGATTTGTGGTAATATGGGAACGGCTAGATAATTGTGTTAGGTTAGAGCTATTTAGTTTGCTATATATTATATGGGATTTACATAACTTAGCAAGACTTTGAAGAGCGAAAACCTTGTGCTTTGTTTAGAGTTGTTCTACGTGTGTGAGATTGAGATTCAAGTGAGAAGAGTGATCCGAGATCTAGGTGGGAAGTCTAGAAGAGTGATCCAAGTTCTATTGTAATCAAGAAATTAATACACAAGTAGACTCGTTTAAACTCTCTCTAGTGAAAGCTAGAGATGAGTGTTTTTTCGTCTCAAGGACTTATTGGTACTTGAGGTGTTTCCACTATACATCACCGTGTTCAGGTTTGGTTTTCATTGTTGTTTGTCTCTTTACTTAATCTACGTATCAAGGAACAATTGCTTTTGTTCCTTGAGATTTATACGCTAATCGATCCAACAGATTAGCTTGTTCAATATGGGCTTCCTCTTCTTGTTTGGCCCGCTTAACCGGGGTTGATCTGGGTAGCTCAGTTTCCTTGCCCAATCCTGTTGCTTTCATATCCGGGATAGCTCCTTTCTTTTGCAAATAAATCTGCTTAGTCTTGGGCCCACCCGTTTCCTTCCTGCCATTATTTCCCACTACTCTCTCGTAGCGGAATATGTCCTTCTTCTTACCGTTTGCGCCCAAAACCATTCCAACGTTTCCCTGAACCGGCTAAGCTACATCCTTTCCCTTACCCTTGTTCATACCACTGCTCTGTCCTTTCTCATCCCCAACTGGCTTCTGCAAGACGTCAAATCTGTTGCTGAAGTTACCGTTACTTTTGGCATTATATGAGTGAGATTCCTTCGTTGGCGGTATCTTGGGTTTCACCGGCTGGCGCCCGACCTTAGGGATCATCCATCCTCCAATCGTTCCTTTCTCTTGGGGAATTATTGGGGGGTGGCTGGTTGGTTTCGCTGGCAGTTTTCTCCTCACTGGTGGTTGGAGGTGGCTGAAGCAGGGGACAGTTGGCTGAAATATGACCATATCGTCCACAGTTGTGGCAAATTCGATGTAGACCTTCGTATTCCAGAAAATAACGACACCCATTGATGAAGACAACACCCTTCAAAGACCTCGTCAGATCGACCTCAACACACACCCTTGCAAACCGTCCTCTCCTTAAAAACAGGGTTTTGGTATCAACCTTCAAAGGACGTGAAGACTCGGCCTCCTCGTGGATGCTAAGGCGCACTCGGATCTAGATTCAAGGTGGGAAGTTCTCTTGTTTTGAAGATGGACGAGACCTTGGATAAGGTTGAGTGTTGGCGGAATTTGGTGGATAGTTGGAGAAGGTGGAAGACTTTGGATAAGCAAGACTTTGAATGTGATTCAAAGGCTTGAGAAGGGTTGGGGTTTGTTTCTTTGTAGATCTTTATCACACAAAGAAGAAGAAGGGATAGATCAAAGGGGACTCGAACCACCTTTGATAGGGTTTTGACGCCAAGGCAAAATGATAGGAGTTTTCTCAACTAAAGGCTTTTGCTTAAATCTTAACGTACTTACAATGGAAGCCAAGAGTGGCTTTTATAGGGGTGAAAACGTCCTTGGGCTGCAAGCCAAGGATCACTCTTCAAATCAAGCATTAAAGAGGCTAAAATCTAGGAAATAAATGCTAAGTGTGAACAAATCAAAAGGAGGGATTTAAGGGATTATGCTAGACACTTATTAGGATGATCCAATGGCTAAAATTGGTGATCCATGTGACCCTCACACGGATTGATGACATGGCAATTCAGCTTGGAGGAGTTTAGGAGATCACATTGAATGCTTGATGGCGCAAAACGGGGGATTGTGTCTCTTCCGGGTCCGAGGCCTTTGGTACGCGCGCTTGGACCTTATCTTGACTCCTTGGGTCCATTTAGGACCTATGGAACCATGTGCGCCGAGACAATGTGGCTGGAAGGGCTCAGACGCACACAAGCCTTCTTTGACGCGTAGGCGGCGGCGGACGTCAAGCATGGCCTTGGTCACTTTGAACTTGTGAGGCACTTGTATGGGCGTTCTTGACCTTATTGGACTCCTTTGATGCCTTTGAGTCCAATGTTAGTGGCTTGATGGGATTGAACCCCATGGTGAGATCACATCAGGACGCCTAAGACTAGATGCGATGTGCATCAAGACACCTTCCTCATACAACACCAATGGAAGGTTGTTGATCTTGACCCAAGCAGGAGAAGTCTTTATGATGTTCGTCTCAGGATCAAACAATGGAGACCAGGCCTTCAGGATGATATAGTGTCCAAAGAGCGTCCATGGCCCGCCGGTCAGCGCACTGCAGTAGCCGTCCTCTGTCTCGAATCTGATAAGGTAGTAACCCTTAGGAAGATCGAGAGTAGACATTCAGCCCACCGGCTTCCAAAGCTCCTTCAACTTTTTTCTCCATGACGTCAAACGACACAAAACATCCCCAAGGTTTAACAATGAGGGAGGAACGCCACACCGCCGATAAGGCTTCAATCACCTCATCCTCTATTGAAATCACTGGATCTCCCTCCTCCCCGCCGGTGAAGCTAACCTCGATCTTATCCTTCAGGAACTCCTTTGATAGTTCATGTCTCTGTTGGCCGGAGCCGCCTGCCACCGTCTCTTTCTAGGTGCGTGGAGGAGGTATCATTGGGCTCAGGAATGGAGTATCCATGCTCATCTGGTCAGGTGGATCTGGGTTTTCCAGGGTTGTTGTCGAGGGCACAACCACCATTGCAAACATTGAAGCGATTTTGAAAATCGCGAGAAAAGGTTTTTTCTAAGCGCGTGGAAAGCGCGTTCTTTTGAAGATACTTTAATTTGAGGTTAATTTACGGCTCAAGCTAGATTAGGATTCCACATGAGAAATTGAAAATGTAAATATGAAAATCTCGCCATATGTTGACATTCTCGTGTAATTTCTTTAAAAAGTGAAGGGTAAATTGGTAATTTCATATCACTTAACGGAACTTTGAACAGAAACCGGTAGAGGGTGGTCAATTGTAAGAAAATATTGAAATATCGGTGATTTAAAATAATTTCTCATATAACGGGTGGTTCCTTGCAAATTTTGACATATAGCGGGTGGTTGTCTTCAAATTTTTGTTTATAAAATTCACTTCATTTAATAATAGTTGTTATGACGACAATTTTTATAATGTATAATATATATATAAACTAGTTTAACATAAATATAAACCCATACAAAATCATTAGGGAATTATAAAATGACATGTTCACTTTTCCTCCATTTTATTAAGGGAAAATGTCAGGTAGGAAAAACTTTAAAATACGAACGTAAAAAATGACCATTTAGTGATATATTGAAATAGTGTCGTTCTACCTTTGAGGTTTTTCGAACCTGAGAAAAACGCTTACTTTAGGAAATTAAGTTGAAAACGAGCATGTGGTGGAAATAATGCTACGAGTCTTGAGATTGTAATTATAGCTCCTTCGTACCATAATCGAGCGGTCAGATATGTGCTACATATAATGGTTCACTGCTCCTTTCTCCCTCTTTCACGTTCCTTGCAAAGCTCTGACATTTATGCTAACGACGAGAAGTTTTCAACGCCTGATAATCAACGACAAGAAGTTGGAACTCGAAACTCATATCATTTTAATATTCCGACAATGAACACACTTATATTTCTCTTGCAATGTACAAATCCAATTTATCATCAGATGCAAGTAATAATTCGTCGACAATTCAACATCAAATTCAGTAATTGCAAACATGATACGTGCATCGTATGGATTTCGTATGACTAGTCTATCTATCTATCTATATATATATAAATTGTTGGGTTTGAGAAAGTAATGTCAATTGGGACTAATTAATGTTTAAACCTAATTTTTCCTTTCTCTCTCTATCTCCCATTATCCAATGTTAATTGAGACTTACTAAATGTCTAATAAAACCATAATTATGTGCTTAATTGGTTAGTATATCCACCATTTTTTATCTTTTTTTCTTCGCTCTTCACCTCCAATCCGTATGACGATGAATAACAATCCGAGCAACGTAAACGACTATGTGATTTTGGTACATATATAAGAGCAATCCTCTTCTGATTTCAACTTTTGATCTTCCGATTTCTCCGACTGAGATTTCGTATTAAATTCTCTCATTAAGTCGTCGTTACTCTTCTGCATATTGTATCTCACCGTTACTCATGGTTATTGTCAATTTGTAATTGAGCCAATCAATTTGCTATTTTTATCACTTCTATTGTTCGTTTATTTTTGTGTTGATGTCTTGATTTGCGGATTAGATTTTACTTTGGCATGAATTAGATAATATTATGCCCGAAAAAAAGTTGTAAATATATAATTAGCCCAATCCAATTTTGAGACGAAAAGCCGTAATTACCTCGTGCGTAGCACGGGGGTCCGATTCTAGTGATAATGATAAAAAAAACTGTGTAATCAACTCTTACATTATCATGAGTATTAATAACACAATTTGCATCAGTATTCAAGTATGATTCGAGTCATATAAGTTTGGATTACACCCCCCTTACAAACCAAGAAAAAAGTTCGGGCGAGAATAATTCTTAATGTAGGAAAAACGAAATATTCGCGTTCACAGATAATAAACTAATGTTCATAATTTGGGCGATCAAAATTTTTAGGTCATTTTGAGAAAACACAAAACATAATAATCAAAGTTCACAATAATTACAAGTATGCCACAACGTCTCTGAATGAAAAACGTTCAAAAAATTCATGATCCAAATTACTATCCAGAACATGAACATGTAATATGTGATTATGAACGTGAACGTGAACTGCTCGTTTTTCCTACTTTAAGAGTTTTTCGCACCGGATGTGTCCTCCAAACTTTTAAAATCTTGTTATTATGAAACACATATCATATATGATTGATTATTTACACTAAGTTGGATGAGAGTCGAGAAATTAACTGAGCTCCCACTCCTTTCTGAATGCAAAATCCTAATATGTGCAAAATATATGAACCACTCTTGACATTATTAGAGTGACTAACGGAGAGCGCTCTAATGCATGAAAGCGTGTCAATAGCATCCTTATCCAATTCCCCCAAACGTAGAGAAGGCGAATGGAATGAACCTATATCCATTTTCCTCACACTTGGAAGCATATTTCTTCTTTTTCTTCTCAACAACATTGTGCAAGGCCACCTCAGGCGCCCAAGAAACCACACCCGTGCCAACAAAGGGGAGACACCAGTCACATCCAAACAAACACCTTTTCCCTGGAACCAATTAAAAATTAAAAGGTATAAGATCATTCCCAGTCTCTGAAAGAAAGCCCACAGGAGCCTCTTTGCGCACCACGATTCCTGCTCTAGAACAAATATCCACCAGAATGTCACGCACCAAATTATGCCTAAACTTCACACTCACCTCACTAGAACAATGAACAACGTGATCACCCCATTGGTCCATCATGGGAGCATTGCAACTCGGGCAAATACTACCTTCAATGAACAAAGGAATTGTGAGTTTATAGCATATGACCGAACGAAATTGACGATGGTTCATTCTCTATCCAAGACCATCAATAGGAATACTGAACATAAAATCTTGTGCATGCGGGGCACGAATGAAACTCAGAACGATAACCTGTCTCGGGCTAAGCATGTACTTGGCAAAGAGGTTTTTCTCAATGACATCAAAGTAGCACTTTGCCAGAGTTTCATTAGTTGGGGGGCAGAAGTACCAACAGTGAGAGAGAACATCGACATTGCAAAATGTATGAAAATAATCAAGAGCATGCTGAAAAGACGAACCAGAAGATATAATACCCGAATTCGACAGAATCTTAGCCTGAAGTGTGCTCGTTTGGAGGCGAGAAACAAAAAAAACATAAGGAATAATATCTCCTACAACATAAATACCAAGACCGCCCACCTTAATAGGGAGAGTGAGAAGCCGCCATTGTCGGTCCCAAAAATAAATAATCTATCTTTATATTTTATTTGGGTTTTTTGCACGAAACCACCCGTTATTTGGCCGACTTTGCACAAAACCATCCGTTATATCAATAATTATAATAAACCACCCAAATTGTGTAATATTATTACAATTCACCACCCTTTTAACGGATTCCGTTTCCATTTCCGTTAGTTTAGTGAAATGACCATTTTACCCTTATCATTTTAAAACATAAGTAAACAAGACAAGGGTATAATGATAAAATCATGTTCTTCTTCTTCTTCTCCACCAACACAGTTGCAGAAACCCCTTTCCATGGGAGGTTCCTCAATGATCAGCCTCGCCCATCCTCCTTCGGTTCCATGGGCACCGTCACCATCCCCAACCCAACCTCCGTTCCCCGACGTCTTCTCCGCTCCCCCACACCAGTCATTAAAACCCCTTCATCAAACGCCCTCCAACACAACCCATCGATTTCAGCCCGCCACTGATCGCCATGGTGGTAATCGCGGCCTCCGCCTTCCTAATCGTCACCTACTCACACCTCATCGCCCGCCATTTTCTCCCTCCCATCCTCCGCCAATTCCGCCGCTACAGACGGTGGCGCCGCCGCCACCATTAAAGAAACGACCTCGAGCTTAAAATTCCCAAAGCTAAATGGCACGTCGTCGAAGAAATTTTTGCGTGAGAGATCGAGATATTTGAGAGAAAGAAGGTCCGGGAGCGTGCCTGGGAGTTCTCCGGTATGGAGATTCTGGGCGAGGTTTATGTGCCCGAAGGAAGTGCAGTCGAAGATGGAGGAAGGAAAGAAGAAGACATGCTTTTCCCAATTTGCCCTCGTCTTTATTACATTTCTTTTGAATTGATAAGGGTAAAATAGTCATTTCACTTCACTAACGGAAGTATAAACGGAATAAAATAACAGATGGTTTTGTGCAAAGTCGGCAAAATAGGGTTGGTTTCGTGAAAAAAAAAAACAAAAAAAACAAAAAAAACCGTTTTATTTTATTTTAACTTCGGTCCATAAGCATTACTAACAGTAGTAGTCATTTGGACAGTGGATACGCAGATTTTGGTTTGCCCCAATTTGGTCGTCTCACAATCTCAGTGTCTCACTTGACTACTACTCTCCGCGCGGAGGTTTCCAGAAGGAAAGAACCTTCAGTTTCAAACCTCAGAATTGCCGACCATCTTCTTCCTCGTTGTTTGCTTTTCATTACTAGAGACCACAATCTTGACCTAAGTACTGCAACATTTTACCGGTAAAGCTTATTCATACACGTTTCCTTTCCTTTTTGTCTGCAGGTCGTAATTGTATTCAATGGTGGTGTATCAGATTTCGGTTTGGGGAAATTGGAAAGCCAAAGTAGCTGATTCTTGTTTTTTGGCTTGTAGTTCGTTTTATAGGGTTTGGCTGTGGAAAATGTGCTGGAACTTGAAGAAACAAGGCCTTTTCCCTCTTTTGTGTTTACGCTTTTAGGGCATTGAGTCAGTGCTTCGTAAAAATGTCCGCTGAAATCGGTTGGTACATCCTTGGCGAAAATCAGCAGCATATTGGGCCGTACACAATTGGAGAGTTAAAGGGTGAGTTTCATTTGGAAATTTATACATTGTAAATTACATTGTGTTAGTAATGAAGTATTTTGCTGATCGTTTGAATCTCAATGTGCTTTGCCAATGTATTTACTTGCTGTGATACCTGTTACTATATTGCCAGGTTTCAAAAAATTGATTTTTCTTCTTGCTAGACAGTTGTTCCGTCTGTGTCGTGCTGGATTTCTTCTATTGCAATAAGCCAATTACTTAGCTTATTCTTTTCACTTTTGCAGAACACTTATCCAATGGATATCTATATGAGAGCACACTTCTGTGGTCTGAAGGAAGACCAGATTGGCTTCCTCTTTCCTCCATACCTGAGTTGGCTGAGATTTGTCAACAGAGCACCGTCAACTCAAGTTCAGTCCAGGGGGTGGATTCCGAAGAATTCCAACCTACAGCTGTTACATATAATGCACCTCCTGCGGTAGTTTCAAGCACTGATGACGAGTTTGAGAAATGGCAAAAAGAAGTGCAACAGGCTGAGGCTGAAGCTGAAATGCTGAAGAATGGCACTTCTTCTAATCATACAGGTGGGAATAATAGATTTACCGAGTCAGTATTGGATGATCAAGATAGACCTACTACACCACCTGAAGGGGAGGAGGAATTTACTGATGATGATGGGACCGTATACAAGTGGGATCGCTCTCTAAGGGCATGGGTACCGCAGGTTGGTGCTTTTCTGTGCTTTGTTTTGATTATAATCAACTTTCCTGTCTTAATTTACTTTCATATACTATGGTTATTTTTTAGTTCACTTTCATTTATTATTTCTTGCAATGTGGATTTAGTCTAGCTGTATCCATGGTTGTGAAGCAATGCTGCATCATGAAATTTTTATTTTTGGTGTAGGAGGATCAATCAAATGATGACTATAGACCAGAGGACATGGTATTTGTTAAGGAGGACGAGGTATTCCCAACAGTAACTCTTGATGCTCCCCCAGAAACAGAAGTGGTCACTGGCTCAAAAGAAAAGGAAGAAAAAGACCCTAAACCTCACATTAAGAGTAAGAGTAAGAGAAAACAGCCAGAGGAAAAAACAGATAAGAAGGTTTAATTTCTTGCTTCCACTAAGTCATTTATATATCATAGTTGATGCATTTCTTGTCACCTTTATGAACAATAGGGCAAGGTATTTCTTGCAATGTGGATTAGTATCATTGTTCTTGTCATCATGGCTATAATTGTTAAATGTTCGACACCTGTTTTTCAAGCATGTTCTGTAGCCATCTTGTTTGTACTGTGACTATTGTCAATATCAAGGCCAGCTAGTTCAGTGGACTAGAACTATAACTTCATTACATGTGAACACACGTTTTATTGATGCTTAAACATAATATTTAGTATACACAATTGTCAAGGAAGCTTAAGAGACTTTTTGAGATTCTGTTGGGTGTTTTGTATGGATCTTGGAATCAGTTGGTAGTAAAGCAATTTCATCTAGTTAGAAGAATAGAAGCATATATCTTGATTATGTTGTGGAAAATTGTTTCTGATGCTTGTGCATCCGTGGACAACATGTGATAGGAAGCTAATCAACCACCTGAAACCTGGTTTGAGTTGAAGGTCAATACACATGTTTATGTTACCGGGTTGCCTGACGATGTTACTGATGAGGAGGTATGTCAAATTAATTTCTATGTACTTATCATAGTATCATGTATATGAGTTGTGCAAGTATCAATGTAGTTTCTCAGTTTTTCTATTCTTGCCTTATTTTCATGACTATACATTGGTTATATTCTTCAGGTAGCAGAGGTTTTCTCTAAATGTGGAATTCTGAAAGAGGTTAGCTAGCATATGATCTTTTTGAGTCTTTTGGAGAAATTGCTGTCCTCCCTGGATATCATTCCTCTTTTTCAATCTGCATGTGCAGGGTTCCATTAAATTTGATGGTACTTTCTGGTCCAGTAAGTCAAGACTATTGTAATGAGACTAATTCCCCTTGCATTTTGCAGGATCCTGACACAAGAAAGCCCCGTATAAAGATATATTTTGACAAGGAAACGGGACGGAAAAAGGGGGATGCACTTATTACATACATGAAGGTAGTTGCTTGATCTGTAGATATACTTGCTTTGAGAATCATGCTGTCGATACTTGCCTTAAATTGCTTGTATATTTCGTATTAGGAGCCGTCAGTAGATTTGGCCATTCAATTATTAGACGGAGTTCCATTGCGAACAGGAGGAAGCACCCCAATGTCAGTTACACAAGCAAAGTTTCAGCAGAAGGGTAAGTACCTTAACTCTGTTCACCCCCCAGTGATCCATTTTACTAAATTCTAGATCTAAATATGTTTCATAGAGTTGAGTGATATTATATTTCAAAACCCTTTTTTCTCTCTGATTACTGATTCCAGCTTATTGCTCTTGATACAGGGGAGAGATTTATTACAAAACAAACAGATAACAAAAAGAAGAAGAAACTGAAGAAAGTTGAGGATAAGATGCTTGGATGGGGTAAATTCTAATCCTGTGTTTCATTGAAGAAGTTATATTGTTTATATTTTCAAATTTTATTTGTTCAAAAGGTCAATCCAACCAGGTTCTCTTGTTGGCAGAAAGAGCGTCAACTGTTACCCTAGCTTGCTCTTACATTATCTATCAAGCAGTGTTCTCATCAGTTTCCTTGTTTACTTGCATGTTTTGATTCAAGATATACAAAATTTATTGCTTCAACTTCTTTTCTTATAATTTTCTTGTCCACACCAACACCCCCTGACTAACTAGTCAACTCAATGAATCTAACAATAGAACTGACGCCGGCTATTTTATTCTGGAGGTTGTTTCCTCCTTTTTGTCTAATGTTTATTTTCTCTGAATACCACATTGTTGACTTCTTGTACCGTGTTGTAAATTGTACGGAGTAATACAGTATTAATGCAGTGATGTTAATGTATATGATTTTTACGGGTTTCCTCGATTACCTACTCTTTTTGGTGAATAGTTCTTTGCTGAGTCTAAGAAGATTGTTCTCGCTTATGTGGTTTGACAGTTCAATTTTTTTTTCTTGTCAGAGTTTTCACAAGCTTATTGTTTGTTAGACTTTTGGATTCATATAACATTGCTGATTTTGTTGTTTCCGAATGGCACAGGTGGTCGTGATGATTCCAAGTTATTGATTCCAGCTGCTGTCATCCTCAGCAACATGTTCACTCCTGCCGAAATGAGAGTATGTTGATTACCATATGTTGGACCTGTGCATTGCTTTTGGTTAATTTTCATGCCGTCTGTAGTCTTCTTGTGTGACAAGAATGTTAAATCATAATAAAAATAATCCTTTTATTAGCTGGAGAGGTTTTCACATTCGTTTCTGCCTCGAATTATCAATGGTTGCATGAACATGTAAGGCAAAGAAAAGGGTAACTAACATATTTTTGTGCTATACCATGTAATTTTTCTTTTGCTTACTTCTATTATTAATATCATTTACAGGCAGATTTAGATTTGAAAGATGAACTTGAGGCAGATATTCGCGAGGAATGTTCAAAGCTTGGTTCTGTGGACTCTGTCAAGGTAACTACAAAGTATAATTTACTAGGATTAAGAATCCACTATATATAATGAAATCTTCTGTTGATTGAAGTGAATTTTTATTCTTCCAGGTTTGCGAGAATCATCCACATGGTGTGGTGCTGGTAAGGTACAAAGACAAATCTTATGCACAAAAATGCATTGACACGATGCATGGGAGATGGTAAGCAGTCCCTTAATGTTATACTACAACGAAATTGTCAATCTGAATCATATTTAGAGTTTGACAGATTTGCTATTAGATTCTGATTGAACCCATTTATACCGACTTTGCATTGACAGGTTTGGCGGGAAGCAAATTGGAGCTGTTATGGATGATGGGTCGATCAACCATTCTTTGATTCGTGACATGGAGTCTGAGGAAGCACGCTTGGAGCGATATGCTGCTGAGCTTGAAGGGGCCGATAATGCAACCTGAAACCCGAGACGTGCTGATACATTGGAACTCTTAACCAGTTTTTTCTGCCAGTAAATATCACATCCATAGTGATGGAAAATTTTCTTAGTTAGTAGCATAAGTGGATCATCATGTGACAAGTTTTCCTCTCACCTTTAACAGCATTAGATTGACAGGTGATTGCCACTGTTTAACTACAAGAGTTTATGTCATTGTTTTATGAACTTCACACTAAATTGCAAATAATGGCCCAATCTTGGGAAATTACGCAGAGCTTGCCTAGCTTTCGTCTTGTACCCAGATTCGATTTCAGATCAGATCTGTCGTTCACTCGCACTCATGAAATCTCAATTAATAGTGTCGTTTTGCTCATTATTGATTTTTGTGGTGAAATGTCTACAAAACGGCGTCGTTTTAGATTTTTCTTTTTTCTTTTTTCTTTTTTTTTTCTTCGGGAAAATTCCGGTGTTGATGTATCTCATATTTGCCCAATCCGTCTGTTGCTGAGTGATACGTCTTCCTTCTGGTTTCTCCACTGAAACTTTTAGATCAGCCTCAGAATCTTCCAATCCAACAATAAAGGCCTATGCAGTCCGATCAAGCCGAACTCAGCTCCGATGAGGTTGGTTGTTTTTCACATCTTCTCTCTGTATCGAATTGTTTTTTATATAATTTTGTCTGTGTTCGGTGATCGGTTTATGCAATTTCTAGTCGGATTTGTGCCCGAATAGAGGGGCAGTATTTGGTGAAATGTACATATTGTTCGGTTTGTGTGCAATTTTGCATATACGGGATCTGGAAATGCGAGATGGTTTATAGTTGTAGATCAAGTTTGGAAATTCGAAGTTCACCTAGGGGATTGCGAACTTGTAATCTATGTTGTGTGGATTATGCTGAGTCGTGTGGTAAGTAGTCCAGTTGAATTGGTTTGTAGTGAGGTAGAACTTGCGATGTTAGTGGTTGAAAGATTATACTGTATTTTTTTGGTGTCAGGATAACCTGGAGGCCAGAAAATTGACACTGCGAATATTGACTTAATTGCTATTGAATTACTTACAGTTGCAGGTCAGCATTTCATAATTTTTTTGTTTATCTAATGCATTTATTTCTCTCCTAGGTGCTTAAAAGAGACATTCCTTGGGAGACTTACATGACCACTAAGTTAATCACGAGTACATCCCTTCAGCTACTGAGGCGTTTTGATAATAAACCTGAGAGCATAAAAGCAGCCTTGCTGGATGATGTACAGTTTCTGGCTTTTCTTCTTTTTTATGTTTCAGTCAGTTGTTGCTTTTTAATTTGTAAAAGTTCTTTCATTAGTGTGATACTGATTCAATTACGTGATATAATAGGATGGTCCAGCATATGTTCGAGTGTTTGTGAGCATATTGCGTGACATTCACAAGGAAGAAACAGTTCAATATGTCCTTGCTTTGATTGATGACTTTTTAACTGGTAACGATCATTAACTTTCTGCCTTGATGAGTAGTGTCCCCGTCTTAGTTTTTTGCTTAATGAAGTGCGTAAATAAGCTGATATGTGTTAATATGTTGTTGTGCTTCTCTGGCAGAAAATCCCAAAAGAGCAAGATTGTTTCATGATAAATCACTTGCTACAGAAGATATATACGAACCTTTCATAAGTTAAGTGTCTCACTATTCATACTGGAAATGCATGATATTGATGTGTATACATATGCCTTTTTTTTATTGGAAGCACCTATTTATGCTTACCTTTGCTGTGATGAATCTGACATTTCATCAGTAACTAAACTATTTCTGTTTAGTGAGATTGCAAGAGCAAATTCGGCATACCATTTTGATAATATTAGCTGGTTTTACTGCTGATCCTTTCAATCAACTTATTAGTTCTAATTCAATCCAACTCTCTTTACTTCAGGTTGCTTTCAAGAGTCAATTGGTTCATTCAAGAAAAGAGCTGCAATATTCTATCTGTTGTAGTAAGGTAGCGGTAGCCTATTTACTCTTCGACTTTCTCAACCAATTTTTGGCATTAGAGCACCTTTGCACTTCACTTTAATGATAGACTGATAGTTGTAAGTTTCTGTCTTTATAGTGCTAGACCAAAAATCTACCAGGGTGCAACGGCAAATGGAGCTTCAGATTCAAAGAGTAAGTTGACTAGTACTGACGACGTCTTGAAAGAATTGGTTGAGTTGCTCTGTGCACAGGTTTGTACAATGTACACTTACTTTTCCAGCTTATTCAGTTCTTATTTTGGAAATCTAGTGTGATGGTGTGTTTTTTTCATTTTTTTTTTCCCAGCAAATGACACATTATATGTATGCTATTTTTCATGTGTTTCTGAAGTTTAATCCCATTTCTTGCCATATTCTGTTTTAGGCCCACTATTGCAAAGCTTCCTGCAATATTCTTGTTATTGATATATGCTCATGTTATCAATTTTGCAGCTTAAGAAACCTACTCATCCTAGTCGTTCAATCCCCGTGTCTGTCACCTGCCTTGCTCTTTTATTGAAAGAACCTTTAGTGAGGTCCTGTTTCGTACAAGCAGATGGTGTAAAGCTTCTTATCCCTTTAATCTGTCCAGCATCTACCCAACAATCCATCCAGGTAAAAGTTGTTCTTGTTTGGTGTCATTTCTTGTGGAAGCTCAGCTTTTAAATCGTTTTGGCAATATTCAAAGTATGGCCGATTTATACATGGATTTTAGCTCACTCACTTCAATTTGTGACAGCTTCTTTATGAAACATGTCTTTGTATTTGGCTGTTGTCGTTCTATGAACCTGCAATTGAATACTTGGCTACTTCTAGATGTCTTCCGCGTCTCACTGAGGTTATCAAGAGCTCCACTAAAGAGAAGGTAGGAGTCCTTTAACAATTATCGTATTTTATATCCATGTATGCAAAGGCCATGTATTACCAGGCACCCTATTTTCAATATGTGCACTGTAGCACTGTATATGCATCTAAAGAACGCACCTCTATACTAATACTTATGCTAGCGAAATAATATATGTGAGTTTCCTTTAGGTTGTCCGAGTCATTGTTCTGGCTCTGAGAAACTTGCTTCCCAAAGGCAACTTCGGCGCACAGATGGTAGATCTTGGGATGCCACAGATTGTTCAGAGTTTAAAAGCTCAGGCATGGAGTGATGAGGTGGGTTAAGTGTTTGTTCTGTACTAGGTCCCACTGTATTGTGACCCGCCTATTTAAATTGCTCATTTTTTTGAGCTAATCTTTTTTTATTATGAGATTCGAGCTTCCATCCACTATCTTCTCCATTTTCAGGATCTTTTGGAGGCCTTGAATCAGTTAGAAGAAGGATTGAAAGCTAACATCAAGAAAATGAGCTCATTCGACAAGTATAAGCAAGAAGTTCTCCTAGGCCATCTCGACTGGTCTCCTGTGCACAAAGATCCTTTCTTTTGGCGTGAAAATATCACAAATTTTGAAGAAAATGATTTCCAGGTACTCTATTTTTGGTGCACTTGTAATTTGAAAACATTCACAACTCATCTAAAAATATCTGACTGTTGTAATGCAGATTCTGCGAGTTCTGATCACCATATTGGACACATCGAGCGATCCCAGAGCATTAGCTGTAGCTTGTTTCGATATCTCACAATTCATTCAGACTCATCCAGCTGGAAGAGTCATAGTGAATAATCTCAAGGTGAAGGAGAGGGTGATGAAGTTAATGAACCATGAAAATGCAGAGGTGACCAAGAATGCTTTGCTTTGCATTCAGAGGCTTTTTCTGGGAGCCAAGTATGCCAGTTTTCTCCAGGCTTGACTTCTGTATGTTGAATTTCTAATACTACTGGTTTAAGTGGTATTGACAGTTATTTATTTATAACTACCATGTTCAGGATAAATATTTATGTAATGATCAATAATAATACCATTTCTTTTCTAAGTTATGTGATTTTGTATGAATAATGTAGACAAAATTCAATGTTAGGGTCGTTTGATGCCGGCAAATTTGATTTAGTATGGATTAGTGATGTTTGTGATTCATCTATCTATATATAAAAATTGATGGGTCTTGACAAAGTAATGGTAATCGGTACCGATTTAATGCACCGAGTTAATGATGTTTGATGTATTCATATTCCTTATTTACATATTGTCTTTTTTCTTTTGTTGAAAAAATCATTTATCATTTTCTTGATTGATTCTATTTACAAGTTTAACTTTGTTGAGGTTAAATTGCTGCATTGAAAGTAAGCCTCAATTCAATTTTCGACGTTTATTTAACAATGTTAAGCCGCATATAAAACTATTAGCCCTTGAGAAAGTTATGACAATTTCAATGCAACTAATTCCTTTTCATCAATTCCTTCTCATCTTATTCATGAATTTTAATCAAAAACCTTTATCTTCTCTTAGTTGCAACCAATACAATTAATATCTACATTTCTTCATATTCTTAACCTTCATAATATCAAATTTAGTTAATGAATGCATTAATTAATAAATTTTTAACACTAAAAAATTGTTAGTATTTATTAATAAAAATTAGTGTAACAAAATATATCTATGTCGAATTGGTGAGAATGTCAGGTGAGAAGTTTTAATTTACCCATATACATAATTGTTGTTTTGTATACGTGCCATATTTTTATTAAAATAAATGAAACGAAAAAAAAAAAAAAAAGATAGCTCATCGTCACCCTCCTTCGTGTGAAGATCTCCATCTTCTCTTCATATCCACTTTCGTCTGCCGCCTATCTATACTTTAAATCGTCTATTTGCAACATTATACCATATACGGAAATTCCTAATTGACCCGCGCGTAGCGCGGGGGTCCGAATCTAGTTTTTTTAAGTATTGGATAAACATTGAGGCCTCATCAAAGAAGGAAGTTTCATATTCATATACAGACCTTCACTTTGACTAATGAAGTTCGATTTGGTTTATGATCATTCATTTTCGTAATGGAAAAGTCCGGACGAATTTCGTTTGCGGTTAACGTCATTAAATCTATAAACATATAAAATTGACCTTTAGTTTAATAGATTAATGGTTTTAGAGTTGCATTTGATGCTGTTAGAGTTGCATTTAGTGCTTTTTGTATTTTGTATTCTCTACCTTGCGTGAGAAGATGGAGTTGTCTGAGTTAAGAAGGCTGGATTATTCCATTTCTCTCTCTCTCTCCGATAGGGCGATAGAGGCGTAGACAGCAAGATACTAACATACTCGTTGTTCTTCACGCCGATGGTGTCTCCGGTGATTCAGAGGGGAGGCGTGGCTCGAATGCTGACTCGGAAGCAAGCACGATCTAGTTCTCTGAGCAAATCGGATTCTATGGGAGCTGTTCTTGAGGATCTCGAAGAGGAATTCCCTGAACTTGTTGCGCGGAAACCTAATGCTCAACAAGGGAAATCCATTGGTTCCGGATCTAACAAGTCAAGTTCCAGTGGTTCTAAGGGAGATTCATGGTTGAATAAAGCTGTTTGTGGTCATAGTCATGAGAAAGAGGCAAATCGGGTGATATTAGAGCAATCTGTGATGAATACTGGATCTGGATTAGGCAAAATGGATTCTGGCCGATTACAGGGGGTAAGTCTTGAGCATATTCCTATTATTGACAAAGGATTTTACAAATTCTCTCTGGAAGAGGTGAAATCTGAGTTAGATTGCTGGAAATCCACTTTAATTGGTGGAATCATTGGCAAGAATCTGAATATGACTGAGATGCAAGGGTTTATCAAGAATAACTAGGAATTTACACTTCATGATATACAATTGAAGGAGAATGGGATCTGGATTCTTAGATTTGATAGCCAGGAACAACTAGATTGGGTTCTTGATCAGGGGCCTTGGTTGATTAATGGATCTAAGCCTTTTGTGCTCAAGGAATGGCACTCAGGAATGGCAATATCATGGTCAAGCTTTGAGAAGGTACCTGTATGGGTGCAATTGAAGGATCTTAATCCGATTTTCTATTCACACCACATGCTGAGTGTTATTGGCAGTATGATAGGCTCTCCTATTTGTATGGATCATACTACTGCGGGTAAAAGAAAGATGGCATATGCTAGATTACTCATCAATGTCTCAGTAAAGGATGCTCAGAGAAGCTCAGTCATATTACAAGGACCAGATGGGACAGTTTACAATCAAAAGGTGTGGTATAAATGGATTCCATGGCATTGTACTTTGTGTAATGTGTTTGGCCATGGCAATGAGGGTTGTGGGAAAAACAGAAAGGCTAAGGATAAGCCTCAACATAAGGAGAGCAATGTTGTGAATGCTAATGACTCTTAGAGCATTAGAGTTGATGGTGTTAGTGCCAATGCTAAGGCATCTTCTAGCTCTGGAGGGGAACAACAACAAGCTCAAGTGGTTGGGGATAAGGCAGGCCAGAAGTCTAATCAACCACCTACTCAGTACATTGCAGCTAAGTTCACCAAGGGGAATGTTAATGGTAAAGCTGCTAAACAGAATACTACACAGCAAAATGTAGTTCCTCCCAGTAACAGATTTGATGGTCTTGCTAAGGGCAGTAGCAGCTCTACTGTGATTCATCATGTCTGAAATTATTGTTGGGGCTTGGAACACTAGGGGGTGTAGCACATTCCCTAGAGCTAGAGTGGTCAGAGATTTTGTTAAGAGAACCAAGCTGAGTATTGTGGGTTTATTAGAGACTAAGATCCCTATTGAGAGGGAGAAGGATATTGCATTATGTTTAATGCACAATTGGAGGTTTATTACTAATAGCACCACCACAAGTAAACGTAGGATTTGGATTACATGGGATCCTGCAATGATAAATGTGAATGTGACTGAGAATCATAGACAATGGATGCATTGTGAGATTATGAGTAGAGACAAAAGTGTTAAGTTCCAAGCAACTTTTGTGTATGCTTCTAATGCTCTTAGTGGGAGATTAGCCCTATGGCAAGAGCTTGTGGATTTTGCTCATACTGTAACTGGGCCTTGGGTTATGCTAGGGGACTTTAACTGCTTAATGGACCCCTCAGAGAAGTTGTCACTCAGAAGAAGGAGTAGTGGAGACTCCTTGGAGCTTCCTGATATCATGAGAAGATTAGAATTGAGTGATCATGCATATTCTGGGGCCAAGTATACTTGGAGCAACCAACAAGAGGGTGGGGAGAGGGTGGCTTGCAAGCTGGATAGAGTTATGATCTCTAATGATTGGGACTCACATTTCCCTTCATCCACTGTCTTTTTTGGAGATCCCAATCTCTCTGATCATTCTCCTGGTATCCTTCATATTAATCCAACAGTGGGAAGGAAGAAGCTGCCATTTAAGTTCAAGAACTTCTGGATAGAGGGGGATGACTATGGTGATCTTGTCAAAAGTATCTGGCAAAATGAGATTCAAGGTACTGCTCAGTATGTTGTGGCTGAAAAATTGAAAAGAGTAAAACTGGGACTGAAAAATTGGCAAAAAGGCAGGTTCAGAAAGCTAGAACTCATGGTGGATGAGTGTGTAGAGAAATTGAAGAAGGCTAATGAAGTTCTTCAATTGGATTTCATGAATCCAAGTAAGCAGCAGAATGTGTCTGAGGCCAAGAATGATATGGAGCTTAGGATGAGTCAATTGCATAGCTTTATATCTCAGAAAGCTAAGATTGACTGGATAAAACTTGGTGAAGAAAACTCTGCTATGTTCTATAATGGGATCAAGACTAGAAAAGCAGGTTGCACCATTTATGCCTTGAAAGATGACATGGGGAGAGATCTTAGCTCACAAGATGAGATTATTACTGAGATCACTCAGCTCTATATCAAACTCTTTGGCACTTTGCAAATCAATTCTGAGATGGATACCAGGAATTTTGAGGGAAACAGGGTGAACCCCCAGGATTATGCTAGTTTATGTGCAATGCCAAGTAAAGACATGATTAAGGAAGCTGTTTTTGGCATTGGAAATCTAAAATCACATGGCCTGATTGATTTGGAAGCCTATTCTTCAAGAATGGATGGGATTGGTTGAGTTCTGATGTTGAGAAAGCAGTGATAGATTTATTTGCTAAGGGGAAGATCCTCAGACAAACTAATGCCACATTTGTGAGTATCATCCCTAAAGTTGACCAACCTTTTAGCATTAAGGAATTTAGGCCAATCTCCTGTTGTAATACTATGCTAAAGATCATCTCCAAGCTCCTTGTACAGAAGATTAGCCCTTTCATGGATGGCATTGTTTCAATTAATAAAGGGGCTTTTATTCCAGGGAGGTCTATTGTTCATAATTTGGCAGTGGCTCAGGAATTGGTGAGAGGATATGATAGTAATAGGATATCTCCTTGATGAGGCTAAAGTCGTAGTGCCTAATCAAAGAAAACTCTAAACACTAACTAGAGTATAGCAAGTAAGTAGAGGTCGAACTCAAGGGAATCAAAACACCAAATCAATGCAGTCAAGTGAAATATCAACTAGTAATAAGTAACCAGGGGGGGGGGTTGATTGCAAGAACACACAAGTAACCAGTAACAAGCAGAGGAAGTTTGGGTGAGAATATTATGCGAAGGGGTTTCACCTAGCAAGTATCCACACAACAGTCAATCAAGTTGATCATAGATTTATCTCAAGTTCTATTCAATCCTAGGGAATGTTCCTATTCCAATCTTTAATATATCAGCAGGCCAACCGGTCCTGATAATACTTACTATTCAGCAACCCCCCCTCCCCTTAGAAATCTCACAACTTAATAACTGAAGGTTTCAACCGCTAAGCAAAACAATGGAGATTAGTTCCTGCTCATGGTTGCAAAACTAAATTGTCTGATGGAAAAGATGATGATAAGATGAAAAGGCTGTTAGGGTATAAAAGGTCCAACCTTAGAAGGAAAAATGAAAATAAAAGAAAATAATAAAAGAAAATAATAAAAGAAATAAAAACAAAGCAAAATAAGAAAAGTCCGGAATGTCTTCGGCCTTGTTGTGGCGATCGCCATAGAGGCCTGGCGATCGCGGTCTTCATGTAAAGCTCTGGCGTGGTCTCTGTCGCCCCATGACGATCGCCGTAGAGTCATGGCGATCGCCATGATCTCTCGAACTCATGTAACGCTTCTGTTGTAGAATGGAAATCGCCATAGTGATGGTGGCGATCGCCGCTGCTCCGCAGAATGTCTTCAAGTCTTCATGTCTTCAATCTTTGATCCTCTTCTTCTTCGGTTCTGGTCTTCATTTTTTCACTTCTTCATAAACAACTCAGAACATAACAATAGCTCCATATACTTGTGATAACACTCCTAAACTAATGTAATAACCCCTAGTTACGCCATACAAAGTGCAGCGTATCAAATACCCCCATACTTAGACTTTTACTCGTCCCGAGTAACTTACAGAAAAGTTACCCATACAATAAAAATTGCCCAAAGCCTCAGGAAGTACAAGAACATCTCCTAGTGATTACATACTCAATAAGCTCCTCCAAACCCAACAACAACAATCAAGAACAATGTGATAAAATAAGCACAAACCCAGAACTACACCTTATTCCTCCAAGTGGCCTACCCGAATCCTCCTATGCATCTCCTTCTTATGTCTCCATACGCCAAGATGATAAAGATCCTAAAACACTCAATTTTTTATAACCCTCATCTTGCCTGGGCGCCCTTTCGGGTTTTCATCCCAACCACTCAATAATTGTTCCAGGCTAACAAAACTCACATCACTCAAGACTTATTTTTGCCCCAGCCTAATGTCGGTCAAACCACCTTCTTATTGCATAGATCTTGCTATCCAAGGATTTTGTATGCCTTTTTTCAATTTTTGTGGCTTTTTCATACAATATATATTCAATAAGCTCATGAAGATACAACCAACACCCAAATAATTACATGTGAATACATTCTCCTCCCCCATACTTAAACATTGCATTGTCCTCAATGAAATGAAAGACATAAAAACGAACCCAGGGAAGGAGACAGAAGACTCACATACAAGGTCGGATGACCTTCCTCCAATAAAACTCAAAGTGTGGTAGAATGAGAAACTAGATGAGCATTAAATGTAATTCAATAATGCATAGCTCATCTAAAGCAAAAGAAAGAATACTTCCAATGTAGAAGGTGACCCAAACAAATCAACTCCTTGCAAAGAACATGGTCACCAACAAGCTAAGCTTCAACGAATGTAGATCTAGAATGATAGTACTAATGAAACCAAACTTGATGTAATACAACTCCTTACTTTCTTTTCTCTCATATTTTTTTTCTGCACTCTATTTTTTTTTATCCGATATTATATATATATATATATATTTTTTTTTTTTTTCTCGGAATGATTTTCAGATTTTCGTTTTTTTTTTTTTTTTGACGGGAGAGAAGACTTACAACGAGATTGGCTACTGACTGTAGCTGACCCTAACCTTCGGTGATTTCCTCATGTCCATAGAAAAACTAAAAAGAAAATTAAACCGAACAAAAACAAATAAAAACAAACTCAAAACTCGGGTTGCCTCCCGAGTAGCGCCTTATTTTATGTCGTGGCTCGACATGAAACTCAAGAGATTTAACTAACACCATTTGGCTTTGTAAAAACAGTCTCTTGTCTGAATTCCCTCTTGAACCACTCATGGAACGCCTTGAATCTCGTCTCTCTTACCTTGACCACCTTGTCTTTAGCAATGAAGGTGGTTTCATTCACTTTCTCCTAGCTCCTTGACCATATCAGGCGGCTGTTTAAGCTCAATGTCAAGTGTCTGCACACTAGACATCAATGGTATCTCGCCTGGCGAGGTCAGTAATGGAGGGCAATTGCCGAAAGGATGTGAATAGAGCTTACCTTTAGGCTCTAGCTTAGCCTGACACTCCTGCCTATTAGTAGACAAAACAATATCTACTTTTGGGGGCTCTAAGATATTCTCTAAAGTTGGTTGTAATTCATCCTTACAAGTAGGATTAATCACATCAATACCACATAGAGAATTCTTATCAATGGGAACCATGTCATAAATATTATATTCTACCTTATCCCCATCAAACTCCATAGAGAGAGTCCCACTATTAACATCAATTTTCGTTTGTGCTGTTTTCATAAAAGGTCTACCTAACAGTATAGGTGTGACATTATTAGCATGCTCCATATCCAACAGAACGAAATCAGCAGGAAAAATCAGATCACCAACCATAACAAAAACATCCTCAACAACCCCTTTCGGGTACACAGTAGACCTATCAGCAAGTTGAATAACAGTTCATGTTTTATGCAAGGGTCCTAAGCCTAGTGATTCATACAAAGAGTAAAGCAAAACATTGATTGATGCACCTAAATCTAGAATGGCTTTGTCAAATTTAGTTTCACCAATCACACATGAAATGCTAAATATGCCTGGATCACCACATTTCTTAGGCATGCGTTTTTGAAACACTGCAGAAACTTGTTCACTTATTTCAACTTTCAGTTTTTGGTTTCTTTTAATAGTGCAAACTTCTTTAAAAAATTAGCAAATCTAGGAATACTCTTAACAAGTTTGAGCAAAGGAATGTTTACCTCACACCTACTAAAGGTTTCGAAGATTTCTTTGTCGTCATCCAGTCTTCGAGTATCCTTCAACGCCTCAGGAAAGGGGGCAATAGGCTTATGAGAGAACAGAGGCGGGAAATTCGGGTGAACATAATCATCAATGTTCTCAGGGGTCTCCCGGCGATCGCCATCAGCTCTTGGCGATCGCGGCCGAGAGAAGTATGTTTCCGCAGAAGACCCGCGATCGCGGGTATCAATCCGCGGTCGCGGATTGTTGTCGAAATCTGATGCAGCTTCTGGAGTCCGGCCGCGATCGCGGTCAGCCAGCGGCGATCGCGGTCGCGGATAATTTTGCACCTCAGCTTCTGGAATGGCATGGCGATCGCCATCACAATATGGTGATCGCGGTCGGGATGCAGACCCTGTTTTGCTCTCTGTAATCTCATGGCGATCGCGGTTTTGGCACAGAACAGTCGTCATAAGTGTTTTCGCTCCTCAAGAACACTGCACTGACGTTCTCTCTCGGGTTTCTTACCGGTTCCCTGGCCTCTAATTTACTCACAGCTTGAGCAATCTGTCCTAACTGATTTTCAAGATTTTGGATACTCGATTCCGTTTTAGCATTTTGTTGCATCACAGTCTGAGCTAAGGACTTGATCATATCTTCAGTAGTCATAGAATTCTGAGGTTTAGGTTGCTGATAATTAATATTATGAGAGTCATACCTTGGCCTTGGTTGCCATCCACCAACAGCGTTTACCTCAGCATTGGGATCATCAAGGGAATCACTTTTCAGCATCAAAGCCTTTACCATCTCTTTCAACTCATTCATGTCAGTCTGTAATTGATCTGAATTAATTGCTTTGACTGAGTGGGATCCCTGTCTACTGCCAAACTGCCTTGAACTCTCAGCTAGCTCTTCAAACATTTCAGTGGCCTGAGGTATAGTTAGTTTCAGAAAATTACCTCCACAAGATGCGTTTACCATTCGACGATCCTCATCAATCAGGCCACTAAATAAGTACATAAGGAGATCTTGGTCAGTATAACTATGGAATGGGCAGCTTGAGCAAAGCTTCTTGAATCTCTCATAATATTCATAGAGACTCTCAGTTGAGTGTTGTTGAAGATTCGTGATCTCCTTCTTCAAGCTGCTCAGTTTTGTAGCTGGAAAATATTTCTCTAAAAAGACCTTTTTCATCTTAGCCCATGTATCAATACTCCCTGGAGCTTGATAATAGAGTCAATCATTCGCAGCGTCTTTCAGAGTAAATCTGAAAGCTCTCAGCATGACCTGCTCCTCAGTAACACCTCTTGGCTTCATACCAGACCATATGGCATGGGATTGAGCCAAGTGTTTGTTGGGATCTTCTCCTGCTAAGCCATGGAAGTGTGGTAGCTCATGAATTAAACCAGCTTTTAATTCGAAGTTCACACCTTCTTCAATCTCAGGAAACCTCACTGCCAAAGGTTGTTGGTTTAAGTCTGGGGCAGTGAGTTGCCTCATTGTAGGCAATGGCGGTCCATGTCAATCACCCATCTCGTTCTCTTGGTTCAGAGCTGCTCTTAGGTTTCGAAGGAACGTCCTTTCAATCTCTGGGTCAAAGGCAACAAGAGATGAATCAGTAGCACGGGTCTGAACCATAAAGGTTCACACCAAACAGTTGATAATTTCACAATTAACACAGAATCAGAAAAATTTCAATTCCTCGGCAACGACGCCAAATTTGATGAGGCTAAAGTCGTAGTGCCTAATCAAAGAAAACTCTAAACACTAACTAGAGTATAGCAAGTAAGTAGAGGTCGAACCCAAGGGAATCAAAACACCAAATCAATGCAGTCAAGTGAAATATCAACTAGTAATAAGTAACCAAGGGGGGGGGGGGTTGATTGCAAGAACACACAAGTAACCAGTAACAAGCAGATGAAGTTTGGGTGAGAATATTATGCGAAGGGGTTTCACCTAGCAAGTATCCACACAACAGTCAATCAAGTTGATCATAGATTTATCTCAAGTTCTATTCAATCCTAGGGAATGTTCCTATTCCAATCTTTAATATATCAGCAGGCCAACCGGTCCTGATAATACTTACTATTCAGCAATCAGGGAAACCTCTCAAGATTAGATGAAATAGCAGCAAAGGGCACAAGAATCATAAGGATGCATGCAATAACTTACAACCGTCAAGTATTAACATGCAATCAATTCCCTTTCATAAAAGCAATCAACTACCAGATCATGCAGATATGAGTGCTACAATGACAAGTAATTCCACCGTATATTCCTAGTCTAGCAATAGAAAACTATCAATCAAACTAGGTGATCAAGCTAGCAAAACTAATAGAAATCAATAGATGAAGAACAAGAGAATTAATACAAACCCATAGGAAAAGAACAAGAGTTTAGAAATCTCACAACTTAATAACTGAAGGTTTCAACCGCTAAGCAAAACAATGGAGATTAGTTCCTGCTCATGGTTGCAAAACTAAATTGTCTGATGGAAAAGATGATGATAAGATGAAAAGGCTGCTAGGGTATAAAAGGTCCAACCCTAGAAGGAAAAACGAAAATAAAAGAAAATAATAAAAGAAATAAAAACAAAGCAAAATAAGGAAAGTCCGGAATGTCTTCGGCCTTGTTGTGGTGATCGCCATAGATGCATGGCGATCACGGTCTTCATGTAAAGCTCTGGCGTGGTCTCTGTCGCCCCACGGCGATCGCCGTAGAGTCATGGCGATCGCCATGATCTCTCGAACTCATGTAACGCTTCTGTTGTAGAATGGCAATCGCCATAGTAATGGTGGCGATCGCCGCTGCTCCGCAGAATGTCTTCAAGTCTTCATGTCTTCAATCTTTGATCCTCTTCTTCTTCGGTTCTGGTCTTCATTTCTTCACTTCTTCATAAACAACTCAGAACATAACAATAGCTCCAAATACTTGTGATAATACTCCTAAACTAATGTAATAACCCCTAGTTACGCCATATAAAGTGCAGCGTATCACTCCTAGATGTCTTATTCAGATTGACCTACAAAAGGCATTGTGTTTCTTGGAGCTTTCTTGCACAGTCATTGAGACATCTTTCTTTCCCTGAGGTGATGATCCAATGGATCATGGAGTGTGTAACCACTCCATATTATTCAATCATTATTAATGGAGAGCCCAAGGGTTTCTTTGAAGGTAAGAGAGGATTAAGGAAGGGAGATCCTCTCTCCTTTCCTTTTTGTGATTGTAATGGAGATGTTGGCCAGGAAATTGCTTGTCATGAGTAAACAGAAGGGGTTTGGCTTTCATCCTAAGTGCAAACAGATTAAGCTCACCAATATTGCTTTTGTTGATGATCTTCTAATATTTTGTAAGCCTAATAATGCTTCTCTGAGAATGATTAGAAGATGCTTGGAAGAATTTGCCTTTGAGTCAGGGTTAGTTGCTAATCCTTCAAAGACAAAGGCCTACTTTGGAGGACTCAGTGTTGATAGAAAGCAGGAGTGTTTGGAAATCCTAGGATACTCACAAGGGTTCTTTCCCTTTAAATATCTTGGTATTCCTCTTCATACCAGGGAGCTGAAAGTTTGTGACTATGAGCCACTTTTGAACAGATTGAAGGTTGCATTGAATAGTAGAAATGCAAGACACATCTCTTATGCTGGGAGGGCTTAACTGGTTAAAGATGTACTAGAGGGAGTGCTAACATTCTGGATGCAATCTCTTATGATCCCTAAGAGAATTATCAAGAAAATTGAAAGAATAAGCAGAGCCTACCTATGGTCTGGTGCTACTGAGGGGAAGAAGTCCTTAGTGGCGTGGAAGCTTGTCTGTAGGCCTAAGGAAGAGGGGGTCTTGACTTCAAAGAACTCCTTTCCTGGAGGACTCAGTGTTGATAGAAAGCAGGAGTGTTTGGAAATCCTAGGATACTCACAAGGGTTCTTTCCCTTTAAATAGGCCCTTACTATTTAACGCCCACCCTTTTTGCTATTTACCGCCCAGGCGCCGTGCGTCACGCATGGATTATATCCGTGCGTGACGCATGGTTTTAATCCACACGCCACGCACAGAACAAAACCATGCGTGACGCATGGACACAAACCATGCGTCACGCATGGATGTTTTACCTATAAAAGCCCAAAACATCAAACCCTACCATTTTGTTATCTTCCCCAACATACCTCACGGCGGCTGAAGCTCTATCACGCACGGATTTACCCCATTTTCAACATTTTTCATCATCTTTCTACATATAAGGTATGTAAACATTAAGATTTCATTGTTATGGTATGGTATTGATGTATATATGAGGTTTTCATGTTGTTTTGATGATATTTACTTCAAAATCCAATGTGTATGTTAATTAGTTGATTAGAAATGATTAAACTTGTAATATATGAATGGATTGTGTACTTTGTTGATAATTTATTGACAAATTTGATATTTTCATGTGCATATAGTTTATTAGGGTTTTGATATTGAATTAGGGTTTTGTGAATTAGGGTTATGAATTAGGTTGTTGAAATTTGGTATGGTTTTAATGAAATTATTGAAAAACTGTTAGAATTTTGGAAAAAGTGTTGAGATTAGGGTTTGAAACATGGAAAAACTGCAGAACACAATTTCTGGAATGTGCAATTCCATGCGTCACGCATGGATGGAAGCCATGCGTCACGCATGGATGGAAGCCATGCGTGACGCATGGAATTGCACATTCCAGAAATTGTGTTCTGGAGTTTTAGATTGTATTTGATGATATACTGATTGAGTTTTTGATGATATGCTGATTAAATTCAGTAAACTGATTAATTTTGTGGAATTGCACATTTTATGATGTAGATATGGATGGTGGTCGTCGACCTGGACGGGATACTCGTCAAAGAAACAGAGATCTGAAGAAAAAAGATCCCATAGTTCCAAAACAAAGGAAGAAGAAGAATAGACAAGAATCGCCTCCTCGTCGTTTAGAGTTTTCTGATGAGATACAACAACAACAGCAACAACAACAACAACAACAACAACAACAGCTAGCTTTGTCTGCTGCAGGTTTCGATCCCCAGGGTTCCCCTCATTACTTTCCTGGCACCCCCATTCTGATCCCACATCAAACTATGTTTCCACAACAAACACAGTTTCCAGGCTATCCGGGCTATCCACAACATGACCAATCATTTGTGGAGATGATGAGGCAAGCTACTGGTTCTCATCACTTTCAGAACCCTTAGACGGGTGATGACCAGTACGCACTGGTTGCTTGTAGCAGTGCAGGGCCATCAGCTGGGGGTGCCAATGCTGATTCTGATTCTGATTATGAGCAGGAGCATGAGCATGAGGAACAGGGTCAGGAAGAGGATCGGACCTATGAGAATGTTCATGAAGAACATGAAGAAGCGGAAGAGCAAGAGGAGCGAGAGGAACAACCCAGAAGACGACGACGACGACAACCTCCGGTCAAAAACATATATGTCCCTCAGTTAGAGGGGGGTACTCCTGGAGGTCCACAAATTCCGGAGCTGCTCATAAGCTTTGAAGCTCATACAGCCTTTTTTGTGCAGAAAGGAAAGGTATGTAATTAGAATTTGGTTTATAGATTCAATACTTATCATAACTAATTTGGTTTATAGAATTTGTGATAATAAATTTGTTAATGTATGAATTGATTTGATTAACCAAATGGATTATTTGTTGAAATATTTGTAGTTTTGTTGAAAATTTGGTTAAGGTGTTCTGTACAGAATGCAGAAACTGCTTTCTGCATTCTGTGTAATGCAAATCCATGCGTGACGCATGGTTCATGTCCATGCGTCACGCATGGTTTCCATCCATGCGTGACGCATGGAATTGCATTACACAGAATGCAGAAAGCAGTTTCTGCATTCTGTACATTACACCTTAACCAAATTTATGCAGTTTCTGTATTCTGCAGTTTCTGGAAAAAATTTATGGGTTATTAAAATTATTTGTGTTACGTAATCAATTTACAGGATAGAGGCGTACTCCCTTACCAGACAAGACAATCCCAGCTGAAAGATTGGGAACTTAATTCTGACTTGTCATGGGGTAATCACGCAATTGCAACGGAGCTGACTCATCTCAGGGTATTGATGTACGATGTGATTGATTATCCGCTCATCTGCGCCTTTATAGAAAGGTGGCATCCTGAAACAAATAGCTTCCACATGCCATTTGGTGAGATGACAGTGACGTTGCTCGACATCAAGAAGCTGATGTTGCTTCCTATTCACGGGAAAGCTATGGTGACCGACCCCACCGCTTCAGTCGGGAGAACTACGAACAAGAACTTTTTTGGTGAAAAGGGACGGCAAAATTTTCATCTTCAAAATGAACAGCTCGATAGTTATTGGATTAGCGCGAAAAAGTTTAAGGCGCACATTGAGGGCCTAAATGATCCCGTAGTTCATGGAATGGGATATATATTCCACTTGCTGGCTTCCACAATCTTCACTGACAAGTCACAACATAAGCTCCCGATGAGATTTGGTGCATTTCTAGGGAGTGTTGAAGAGGCAAGAAGTATTTCTTGGGGATCTGCGGCGCTAGCATATTTCTATCGCCAAATGGGCATCGCTACACGCCAAAATTGTGGTTTGATCTCATTTTGTTTCACTCTCCTTCAAGTAAGTTTTTAATTATTTAGGAACTACATTTTTTAGCAATCATAACTTATTTCTATGGTTTTAATGCTAACTATATTTTTTAAATGGTAGGGTTGGATATACACATACTTCCCATCCTTAGCAGCTGGTGTTCGGCGTAATCCTGGTTGGTCAGTTGATCATCCTTATGCGTTTCGGTTTCTACCAGAGGAAGCGTTGCCGAACTACGACCCTGAAGCACGAAACTACAGAGCTGAACTAGATGCAATGAGGGCGGATCAGGTATTTGTGTTGCATTTTGTTTACATTTTTAAGCCTCAGTTTTTTTTGCAATTCCATGCGTGACGCATGGAACTGCAAAAAAAACTGAGGACTTTTTTTCATCATCTTTGCTTGGACCTTAAGGTGTAAAATTACTGTTTGAGTAATGCAAGACGTTGATATCGTTTTTAGGTTAATTGGAACCCGTATGGTGAAATCGACTTCAATGATCCTGCCTATGCTCCTGCTCTTTTTTTCGGGGTGTTGAGCTGCATGGACATAACCGAGCCCCACCATCCCGATAGGTCGCCTAGGCAGTTTGGTAGGGTGCAGATGATTCCCAGGCCTCCAATTTCACCCCTTAGAGCCCATAGGCTCATCAGCCCTAGGTCATATGTGGTGAATTATGATAGAATGGCGTGGAGTTGGGAGGGGATGGATATCCACAGGGCGACCCTTGAGCAGATGGGACCACCTGCGGCGACGGGTTTTGAAGAAGCTCCGGAGTATCTTATGTGGTACATCCCCCGCACTCATCGATTTCTGATACCCGGCAGACACGCTAGCTTGGAAGCACAGCAGGTATTACATTTATCTCATGTAACTTGAGATCTTGATTTTTCTTTAAGTTTGATTTAAGGTAAACATTATGCAAATAGCTGATTTCAATATTTAATTTTATTTGTAGGTTTTTGACAGGGTCTATGATCACTTGTCACCATATGCAACCTTGCCTGATCCGTATGATGTTTCTGCAATGCATGGAGCCATAACCGAGGTCCTTCAAGATATTGAGCCGTGGACAACTATGTATCAACAACATCGGTGGTGATCTTGTTGGATTGGGTTCGATTGTTTTTTATGAACTGTTTGTTTTCAGATTTTCAGGATTGTCCGTTTTTCGTAAGGATTGTTTGTTATGACGTTGTTGAACTTTTCATTTCTGGTTAGCGTTGTTGAATTTGTTGGATTATTTGTTTAGGGTGCACAAGACATAAATCTGCATTCTGTTAGTCAAATGTCGAACCATGCGTCACGCACAGATGAGTTCCATGCGTCACGCACGGTTTGCTTCCATGCGTGACGCATGGAATTGTTAACCTACGCCTATAAATTGACTCCCTCAGCATACCATTTCCACTCATTAATCTCTCCTTTTCACTCCCTCAGCCTGTAAGTTGATTTTTGAAGTTCTTCTTTGAAGCTCCATATTCCACATCTTATTCCTTACTTTCTCACTTGTTTTCTTACATTGTATTACAGATTGGAAACCAACATGGCATCATCCTCATCATCATCTTCAATACCACGAGAAGGCAGCACCATTCAGTGTCCAAATAAGAGGTGTAGGAAGTCTATCACGGTTTTCAGCGCTAATGACAAGATGAGACCAGACCAGTATGGCCGAAGGTTTTTTACATGCCAATGTAACTTCAGGTGGGTGTTTCTTGATCCTGAGTATGACCGTCATCATCTCCGTGTTATGACGAAATTGTTGGAGGAAAACCGGACACAAGCCATGAAACTGAAAATCTTTAACGAAGAGAAAGATTTGGAAACGGCTAAATGGTGGGTGAAGGAGCTCTATGAGGATTTTGAAGGGAAACCAGCCGATTCTGACGATGCGCAGTGGTCTTAGTATTTCGTTCCTTTTAAGATGTAATGTGAAGTGTCTTGGTGTTTTGTCTTTGTTATGTTCGTTTTAATTTACGTTCCAAGAATGAGTCTTTTTTATGCTGTAATGAATCTGTTTTATTTTGTAATGTATCGTTTTAATTTTTGTTGAAACCATGCGTGGTGTGTGGATTAATTCCATGCGTGACGCATGGTTTTATGTTGCAAAATCTTATTTTTATATTTAGAATGCTTATATTGTTGTTATGTTGACGAATGTTCAACCTTATTATATTTCAAATTGTATATGGTACGCCATACATATTGCGACCTCGTTCGGTTTTCAAACTATGTTTCACTTACAAAGGTCTAAATTTGATTTTCAAGTTACACACATGATCAAATAGACATTATAAGGATTGAAACAAAGTTTCATTCCATTTCGATAAAGTTTCGATGACGTTTTTGTCGAATTGGGCTTTATCGCCTTAAAAAAGACACTAAAAATGTGTTTCTTTGCACACTTAACTAGAAATACATTGAATACATTGAATAACCCTAGATTCATATATGCAAATCCGTGCGTCACGCATGGATTGTATCCGTGCGTCACGCATGGATTTAATCCGTGCGTCACATCCATGCGTTTTCTGGAATGTGCAATCTGTGCGTCACACACGGATTAAATCCATGCGTGACGCACAGATGACCTGGGCGGTAAATAGCAAAAAGGGTGGGCGTCAAATAGAAACTATGTTTAAATATCTTGGTATTCCTCTTCATACCAGGAAGCTGAAAGTTTGTGACTATGAGCCACTTTTGAATAGATTGAAGGTTGCATTGAATAGTAGAAATGCAAGACACATCTCTTATGCTGGGAGGGCTCAACTGGTTAAAGCTATACTAGAGGGAGTGCTTACATTCTGGATGCAAACTCTTATGATCCCTAAGAGAGTTATCAAGAAAATTGAAAGAATAAGCAGAGCCTACCTATGGTCTGGTGCTACTGAGGGGAAGAAGTCCTTAGTGGCGTGGAAGCTTATCTGTAGGCCTAAGGAAGAGGGGGGTCTTGACTTCAAAGAACTCCTTTCCTGGAACAAAAGTCTTCTCAGCAAGCTATTGTACCAGTTACATTGTGATCACAGAAACCTTTGGGTTTGTTGGGCTAAACAGAATCTAATAAGAAGGCAAGGCCTTTGGTCTGTGGATGCAAATGCTAATAGCTCTTGGCTCTGGAGAAGCCTGCTAAGAGTTAGGGAAGAAATCAAGCTTTTACCTGGAGTTTATCTCTTTAGCTCCCTTGACATCATAACAACTTCAGGTAAACTGAACAGCCTAAGTCTTTACCATAGAGTCAGAATGAAATATCAGGCCTTATCTTGGTGTCCAGTTGTTTGGAATGGGGTTCAAGCCAGGAAGTGGAGTTTTTTGAACTGGTTAGCTACTCTGCATAGACTGCCCACAGCCTTCAAGCTCCATAAGTGGGGTCTAATTGCTAGTCCAACTTGTTCCTTATATGGTAGAGAGGATGAAACTGAAGTTCATCTCTGGTTTGATTGTGTCATAACAGCTCAGATTCTTGATAAGGTGCTGCAATGGCAAAGGATCACTGTAAAGAAACCCTCTCTAGTTTGTTGGTGGGATTGGTTCATGATGTGTGAGAAGAAAGACAACAATATCTACCTTAGCAAACTCATGGTTGTGGAATGTACAGTTTATTTTACATGGAAGATGAGGAATGAAGTAATCTTCCAGGGAGGTACTGTTGACATACAAAAGTGTGCAGATGAGATTATAAGTGCTTGCAAGTTCATAATTATTCACAAGTTGAAGATCTCAGGGAGGAGAGGAAATTCTATGAGAAGGAGACTTAGGCTTTGAACTTGGTTATACTACATTGATGTATAGATCATAGTTTACTTGTATAGTTACTTGAGGTAGCTTCTGTAATAGTTTGGAACTTTGTTCCCCTTTCAATACAAAATTACCATTTGGCCAAAAAAGAATAAGATGGAGTTGTCTAGCATTAAAGTTAGAGAGAATTTTGCTTCTTATCTTTATCCGACCTTTCCCACTTCAATGCCCATTCCCGCCCTCAGTAGATAACGTCCCTCCATTTCCTTTGCTACGCCATAGAGGCGTTTTCAGGGCCGTTGATGTTCGGGGATGAAATGTGACTCTTGAGTAGGTAATTCATGATTGGTATATATTATGCTCTCTTATTTCTCTTTCATGATTTCATCATTTCTGCAATGGCTCAAGCGAATGGAAACAGGTGGTTGCTCTGCTCGGATGCTGGTAGCGGAGGGCGCGCAAGTTTTGAGTAACCCCACCGGACACCATCGACGGATACGCCCAAGCGAGAATTCGTCCGAAGATTGTAGAACCAGGTTCTCAGGTAACAAAATTATGAACTTTCGTTGAAGGTTTCTTCATGTAAATTGTTCATAAAAACCTGTAATTTTAAGGTTCATGGTATTAGGTTCATCACTGGTGCTCAGTTTTAATGGAGTATGAGTTTTACTATACATGACTTTATGTCAGGAAGGTGTTCAACAAAAGCTGAAAAGAGATGTGTAATGGAGCGGCGATAAAAGCTCTTTCAATGATCCATTTGTTCTATTCGCCCCACTCCTATATTTGAGCATATATTCCTCATACCAGGCACCTTAATTTTTATATCACCTGGTGGAATGATTGAATAAAGATACGAAGATGCGACACATACATATATCATAGATTTCTTTGAGATTTCTTTGAGATTTTTTGAATTTGCTCTATTGAGTTTCAATTGAGTGTTTTGTTTTATTAAAGGAGTTTGAGCAACACTTGGATTGGACTGCCAAGTCCATCTTGCATGTTGGCTCTGAAAAGTTTTCTTTTTTAAGCAAAAAAGTCGAGCAAAGAGGTCTGTTATTTTACTTCTTTTTCACTCGCTAATTCATCTTGTAATTTGATTTTCCGGAATTTGAAATTTTAAGGCGCTTTGTATTCTATATACTCAATCAACTTTTTTGCTATGTGAATTAGGATGTAATTTTACTTTAGAGATTAGTACTACATAGCTTGATTGTTCTTTGCTGCTACTTTTAGATGTTTCGAGATTGTTATAGGCAGTTTGAATTGATGTCCTAGGTGGTAAGTAGAAAACGTAATTATGGTTGTTCCATATATTATCTATTGTAACATATGAATATGAAGTTAACTATTTTGGATTGATGGAGTTTAGATTGTAATTAATAAATATTATATTACTAATAACTCAATATATATTTAGTCATCTCAATTAAGTTTGTTGATTTAAAAAAAAAATAGACTCTTGGATGATTTACATGCATGGTTTAGCACATTTATGTGTCATGTCCATTCATGTCCTTATTTTCCGCAATTTTATTTTTTGGAGTGAGTTCCCACTATTTTCAGGCTTTGGTTTCTAAATGGTATGAGACTTAATTATCCTCTATATTTCAATGTGATTTAAGACTATATGTATCGAGAGAAAATTATGTATATTGTACGTTTTGTTTACTCCCCTCCAATTTAGTCCTGAAATGCGTAATTGGTTTGGACATTCGATAGTACACATTCTTCGAGGAAGTGACGATGCACAACTTCTTCTCCTAACCTTTTTCCATATTTAACCAAACAACTTAGAAAATACTTCCAACATTAAAGAACAACAACAATGAAATTATACCGTTATAATCTGACGAGATAGCTAAAGCTTAGTATTTACGTGAAAATCAGGAGTCGTGCATCGCACGGGTTCTGTAAAGCTAGTAGAATTTAAAATTAGAATGAGCGAATCATATTCACAGCCTTTCAATAGAATAATGTAGCTTCAAAAAGTAAGAATTTTTAAATAGAATAAATGAAGAATTAATTACTGGAGACATAGACACTGGTAAGAAAGCTTCTGATAGCGGATACCGGGGACATATTTTATTATGACATAAGTGCACATCATAACAATTTCGGTGAAAAAAGAGAAGTCATTCTAGCCTCTGTAAATAGAGGATATAAATACATCAATATTCATACATAATTTTTTTCCTTAATATGAATGACCAAGTTGTTGTATTCGAATAAATTAAGCCACAAAAACTAACAGTATGACCTTATCATTCTCAGATAATATAATACAAGTATACAAACTCGTAAAATGCAAATACAAAACATACATTAATGTGGTCAACAATTTTTGTGACCGTGTTTGCAAGACAACAATGCTAGACTCAGTATCTCGCTTTGTTTTGGTTGTTAAGATGGCCCGAGTCTTATTTTTGCAAACAGGAAATTAAACTTGTATATGCGATAGGAATGTGCAGGTCTTTTCCGAACGTAAAACTAAAGTTATGTGTGCTATATGAAGTACACCGGGTTTTGTAATAAACATTAACATCTCACAAACCATTCCACATGGATAAAAAAGTAATTGTAGATCCTTTAATGTTTTAATCAGGATGTTTTGCAATTGCTTTAGTCTCATCATGTTTTGCAATTTCGTGAGGGGGATTTTTCGAAATCTCCAATTATAGGAATTGCATAACATGTGTCGTTGTTGCAGTTGCTATTAGTGAGTCTTTTCAAAAAACGTTAGTGCCTTATTTCTTCAACAACTGAAAGTTGATTAGTAGGAAGCTAACCATTCACTTCATGACTCGATTATCTCCGACAAATAATCGCTCCAAATAAGTGTCACAACTTTATTTGTTGTGTCTTATCGTACTTAATTTTCAATTACTTGAGCTGATTTTTCCATTCTCATTTTTTGTAGGAAAAAACTAAAAAATAATCAACATCACTTAGAAATAACAGACTATATTCAATCTCAACCACCAAGGATCAGAAGATAAAAAATGTAGCTTAAATTATACATATCGTGATCACCAACAAACTATACTTTTCCTTATGTGCAATTGCAAAATTCAACAACCACTGAGAAATTAAATAAGCATTAGCCTATATACATCTAAGATAAACACTTGGTGTGACAAAATGTAATAACAATTAGTTAGAATTCATAAACAAGAAAGTACTTCATAAGCAATATTATATATAAATGATTATCTAACTAAAAGAAAACCTTCTTCATATACATGTGCTAGCAAATCAGGTAAAGCAACTGACAAAAAATACTCCTTACAAAACAAAAATGAAAAAAAAAAGATTTTAAGTTTCTTTTAATTAAATGAAACAGAAACGGTTCACAAATTGTGCATTCTTCAACATCTATATAAAGTAAAGCATGAACAAACCAATTTAAATCAAATATTATAGAAAAAACAACTTTTCCCTACGTGAACTTTTGCCTCTTAGCTTGACAATTATTGAGAAGATTTCTTGTACAGTTCTTGTGAAGATGCACGATTCTCGTTTGTAACATAAACTGAGGAATCACCCATCTAGCATCAATAGCAGAAGTTCAACATAAGGCCTGAATATTTTGATCATGAATCCTTAATTTCCTCCTCCAGGATGTCACCATTAATGGTAAAGATGGTGGGTCCAACTCTGGAACTTTATTAACCTTCTTTGAGATGAGAATTTTGTCAAAGCCTCCATTTCCTAAAAAATAGTAACCAAAATAATAATTATGACATAAAAGAGGAATAATACAAAGAAAAATATAAAAATGGATAAATTTTAGTAGTATCAAGGTTATTCGGTTGATCAAAAACTTTTTGCCCAACAATTTCTTCTAGTTTTAAAAGATTCAAAATTCCAACAAACATTCAACCGATCGAATCAACCTCGGTCTTACAAAGAGAAGTTAGATGATGCACTTCATCTTTTATAATGACAACCTCAATCTACACATAACCTTTTTTTACAAAAGAATCTTCGTTGAGGAACATGGATGAGAAAGTGGAAGGTATATTTGTTTATAAGCATAGATAAAGATTTTCATACCGGATTATCAATTGAGAACTTGAACCTTTTCACATCCCAATTCTCCGTCAGGACATCAGTGTGTCTCAACAGGTTTGTGTTGTATTCCATTGACCGGAGCTAGCTAATGGGTCCAATATCTGGACTTGGGCTTTCAACTTTTGCAATGGACTTAATTTACACAAGTATAGTTATGAAAAACTATTTCTCATGCTAACATCTGTATTCAACCAAACTACTATATCCAGATCATTGTGGTTGTCGGGGTGGGAGGGATGGCTATTTGCAGACGAACCTAACTTTTTTCACACACGTACAAAGTCGAAAGCATAAGCAGTTTAAGTCACGAAAATGAATACATTAATTGCAACTCTCACTTTACTAAATATTTACAGTTTCAGGGACAAACCCAAAAGAAAAAAGAAATATCATAAATACAAAAATGGATGAGCATCCAGGTGATACTAATGGGCAAAATTGCACGAAGTTGCTCACCTTGTATTCCAAAGGACCCAAAAGAGACGAAGTAGGATCCAAGATAAAACAAGACGATGAATGATAAGCTAGCAAATCCTTCGCGACATCTTCCCTACCTCAAGAAATACATCAATGGCATCATTAATAGCTAATACAACTGAGCCAACATGAGCAAATTTGCAAAATAGATAAATAAGTAAAATTGTGATTTAACCAGAAAAGAAAATAATCATGAAGGGCTGGTAAACTACAGACCTTACTTTTGTTGTAGTTAGAGTTGTATGGTGGCCAACTGGTCAATGTCATTCGCCATTTAAAGTTATTTATGAACTTAAAAAAATTCATAGACAAAAGTACTAAAATATGTCGCTATAAAGGGAGTTATAGATGAAACAATAGTGTAATGAATATAAAAGATTGATATGTAAGAGATCGTTGCTATACGATTATTTCAAGGTATTATGATCTCTCCTTTGCCTTCCCATAGTCTCCAACATAGACCACATCATACAGTATATACTCACTTAGATGAAGATTAATTATACTATTTTATCAAAAAAAATCTTGTGCATGAACTCTAGACTGGATATACCATTTAACTTGTGGAATCCCATAATTCAATCTCGCACAATGCTTATATCAAGCATTTAAAAGCATATCGATCTCACATTCATACCCTATAAAGACAAATTGAGACTATAAAAGTAGTTCATCCAAGCCTAATTTTATGTGTTTAGAGATTTTACTAATAGGTAAACAATCCACAAATAAGTATGACAATTGCTCAGTATGAACTAAAAAACTGTGTATCTCACACACCATAACAAAGAAATCAATCATGTTTCCAAATCATGCTTCCATAAGAAACAGAAGCCAGTGATAAAGATATAAGACATGGGAAGAATACCTAGGAGATAAGATCGTTGATGAGGGCCAATTGGGTTTTAGAGAACTTGCAAGAGTAAGATCCACCTTCAAGCTCCACCAAGAATAATCTTCCCATCTACTGAATCCTTTAATTTCAACCACAACCAACGAATGGCAGAAACCCCAATTGATAGGTTTCCCCTATAATCCCTGAAGAAACAATTAGATGATGAGTGATGTCATCAGCTTTGAGATACATGCCTACATGACAACCCAAATTAGTGTTTTGCACTTGTCAGAACAATCGCGATCGACGACGAAGAGAGCCGGAAAGAATAAGCTCTGCAGGAGGAGGAAGGAGGATGAGGAAGGAGGGAACGGTTGGCTGACATATATTGGAGAGGGAAAGAGAGAAAGAGAGAAAGGAAGAATAGTTAGTCGATAAAACATATGCATCAACTCATTGTAGAAGAGCAAATCAAAGCATCACTGTCTCATAAACCACATGAAAAACAAGAAACACCTCAGTAGCGAGTACAATAAGATTGTATAACTCTCAATTACCTCACCAGACATGCATATGGTACACGAAACATTATCAAATGACTTGTATATTTGAAAGTCACTCAGAGTGAATGGAAAAAGCTAGATTATGATGTAGCTAAAGCTATACAGAAGCATATAAATAAAACATGAGCACGTTTCATGCATGAAGGGAGCCAAAAAATGAAATTTTATGATAATAGGATAAATTTAAATCATAGGGGTAGCAAATGAAATCCAGGTACACCACACCCACCACCACATCTGCACATCAAAAAGACGTTTTTGGCTAAAATACAATAGAACTTCATGTATGTAATAAGTGCATCCCCCTTTTCCATCTCGTTCCCTGTCAAAATATATCTTTATACGGGGCTTTTTTGTGTCAGGATCTTGCAAAATGCAAGGGGAATTAGTATCATTACAGAAGTCTTGACTTACTGGACCAGAAAGTACCATCATCTTTAATGGAACCCTGCACATGCAGATTGAGAAAGAGGAATGGTATCGAGTACCTATCATAAGGATGTCATCGACATACACCAGCAAAGCAGTGAATGATCCACCATGATGACGAACAAATAAAGAATAATCATGTTGAGATTGCACAAATTTCCGGTGAATTAGAAATTGACTTAACTCCAAGTTCCACTGTCGTGAGGCCTGTTTTAGCCCATAAGGAGATCTCTTAAGGCGACAGACTTGATTAGACTGAGCTTTATCATAACCTTCAGGAGGCAACATGTAAATTTCTTCATCAATGTGACCATGAAGAAATGCGTTGTTCACGTCTAATTCATAAATGGGTCATTCACGAGCAGCATCCATGACAATGAATATGCGCACACCGGAAAGCTTGGCCATCGGAGAAAACGTATGCTTCTAATCCTTTCCAAGCTTCTGACTATAACCCTTGACCACGAGATGGGACTTATACCTTTCAATCGATCCATCGCTGTTGAATTTTACCTTATACACTGATTTCAAATAAATTGCTTTGTGACCTTCACGAAGAGTAGTTAAAACCCAAGTCTGATTTATTTCTAGGGCTTGTAACTCTTGGTCCATCGTTGTAACCTAATTGGGATCTTTCTGTGCACCAACGAAAGAATATGGCTCTCTAGTAGCCATCACATTGGCTAAGGAAGCCACATGACCCCAACACAATGTATTGGCCACATAATCCTTCATCCAAATAGGCTCACTATGGGCGCAGAAGAACGACGAGGTGAAGAAACTCGGTAATGGCAAGCGGAGGATGCGCAGAAGAACTCGCCTCGTCAATAACTTGTGGAGCAATAGGGATAGGAGAAGACAAAGGAACATCAGATGAGACAGGCACCTCATCATGACTAATATCCAGAAAATTCATATCACAATCGGTAGATGTTTTCTCTGGATTGAAGGGAATAGAAGATACTTAAGTTTGTGAAGAATCAAAAGGAAATATGTCTTCATGGAACTCGACGTCCCGGTTCAAGAAAACTTCATGAGCTTCTAAGTCACATAACTTGTACCTGGTTTGGTGTGGTGGATAACGAAATAACATAATGAGGTGGTTTCTTGAAAAAAAAAAAAAAAAAAAAGTTATAAAAAGGATGATTAAACGTAAATTCGGCTAAAAAAATTATTTGTCTAATGGTTAGACAAAAATTATAGGAACAGGGGGAGTAGAGTAGTATATGGATTTCTTCCGAAAAAAAGTACTCCCAACATTAATAAAAGTTGGATGAGTGGAGAGAAGAAGAAAAATGAAGTTGAGTAGATGGTTTATTTGATTGATAAAGTATTTTTAGATAAAAAAAAAATAATAAAATATTGAGTAAAAGTAGTAATGGTGAAAATTGGATAGAAAAGATGATATAGATGGTTGATTTGATTGATAAAGTGTTGTTAGAATATGAATAAAATAAATAAAATAAGAGTATTATGGGGAAAAATTAATGAATAGAAAAAAAATATTGTAAACATTTTGAGACGACCGAAAAAGAAATATTGTAAATATTAAGGGACGAAGGGAGCAGTCCCTGTACTATATGGATCTGTAATTCCATTTTGAGTTGGCGGCTACTTAGAACTTGGAGTCAGCGATAAACCCTACCTTGAATTGAAGCGGAAAGTTAACTAACACTAGTAAGAAAGACAGAGAAGCAGATTGGAGATGTGGAGATCATTAGCACGAACTTCATTGCGAAGAAGCGCTGCATCGAAGCTATGGCCACTCCAGAATCAATCTCAGGTATTCACCAAGACTCTCTCGCCAAAACCCTATCCTTCTCATTTCGCTTCAACTCCCGCATTTCTGGAAAATCCTTTTCTGCGAAACCCTAGGCATTTCTCTCAGTCCTCGATGGATCATAACGAATTGGAACCAGAGGATGAACCTCGTTTCGATTCCAATCTCGGTTCGCCGGAATTAGGGGAGACGCATGTCGAGGTTTCGCTGGATGAATCTACTGTAATTGTCGAGGGTTTGGGCGCGATCGATGAGCCGATAGGAGAGATTGATGTGGGAAAGAGTGAGGTTGATGTTGAAAAGCTTGAAGGGTTGCTGTCTTTGTTGCAGAGCAGTGTAGATGGATCCCTAGAATCTAGTCTGGACGGATTGGATTTGAGTTTAGATGAAGAGTTTGTATTGAGAGTGCTTGAAACTCCTCTTGTTCCAGGGGGGCATTTGATTCAGTTCTTCAGATGGACAATGGAGAAGAGGGGATTTCAGATCACCACTCCTCTGTTGGATGCTCTTGTTCGCGGTGTCTGCCAGAATCTGAAGAGGAATGACACCTACGCCTTGTGGGATTTGATCAAGGAGATTGGGGAGAAGGAAAGTGGACTGTTGAATGCCGGAATTCTTAATGGTTTGATTGCTTCGTTATCGAAATTGGGAAAAGGGAAGGCTGCATATGAGGTTTTCAATAAGTTTGAGGGATTCGGATGTGTTCATAATGCTGATACTTACTATTACACCATTGAGGCTCTCTGTAGAAGATCTATATTCAACTGGGCTTATGAGGTTGCCAAGAAAATGCTCGACTCTGCTATACTTCCAGAAAGCGAGAAGCTCGGTCAAATTATATTTTCCTTTTGCAAAGGAAAACAACCGAAAGAAGCACATTTGGTCTATCTCTTTGCAAAACAGCATAATAAACCCCCTCCTCAAAGTGCAGTTAAGTTCTTAATTAGTGCTTTGGCACGTGTGGATGATACAGTCGGCCTAGCTTTGGAGATGTTGGATGACTTGTCCCCTGAATCACGCAGACGTTCAATTAATCAGTACACACACGTGATTGAGGGTTTGTGCAGGATGAAGAATGTTAACAAGGCCAAAGATTTATTGGCTAAAATGGTTGAAGCTGGCCCACCTCCTGGAAATACAGTGTTCAATTCAGTAATCAACGGTCTTTCGAAATCTGGTGACTTGGAAGACGCAGTAGCGACACTGAGACTTTTTCAGAAAAGGGGACTAAAGCCTGATGTTTACACTTATAGTGTTATCATAAGTGGCTATGCTAAGGGTGGTTTAATGGATGAAGCATGTAAGATATTGAAAGAAGCCAAAAAGGAGCACTCCAAACTTTGCCCAGCAACTTTCCATTCGCTCATTCGAGGGTATTGCAAGCTTAAGGATCATGGAAAAGCATTGAAGCTATTGAAAGAGATGAAGAGTTATGGAGTTGAGCCTAATGTTGATGAGTACAACAAGCTTATACAATCTCTGTGCTTGGATGCTTTGGATTGGAAAAGAGCTGAGAAGTTGCTTGAGCAAATGAAAAAGAAGGATTTGTTCCTTCCTGGAATTACAAGGGGTCTTATAAATGCAGTCAAGGAGTTAGAACACGAGGCGAAACAAGACATGGAACAAGAGGCGGTAGCGGAAGTAGACGATCATGCTGTGGCTTAGGATTTTGGGTGAGCTGTGTTGTAATATGAGGGAAGTGTAGGTCATGCTTCTCTTTTTTTCTGGTTTCATGTCATATTTGTTTGATTTTTGGCATATCTAAATCTTGATTTTATGTTCATCCTTTCCCTTTAGATGTTACAATGATAAAATTCCCAAACTTGGTTGAAAGAGGCAAGACTCTGTAATTTTATAGGGAATTGGTCTTATTGTGGTGGAGTTTTTGCAAATTTGTTCGAACGAAACAAGAACAATACTTGAGCTGAGGTACTAACTATACTCCAAATTACATTACATCAACATGTAAAATTGCTTGCAATCCAAACATTTTTTTTGTGTGTAAGCAATCCAAACATTTTGTTGCCTCATTGGTAGTATTAGTGAAGAATCGCATCAAATTAACCTTTAGATACGTAATTATTTAGGTTAGATACGTAATTATTTGAATATATCTTACACGTGGAAGCTGAAGCACCGTTGATAGTGATCATAATATTAATTACTACTGTACTACTCCGTAATTAGGTACAAAGGTCAACAAATCAATAAATTTCTTGAATTTAGACGGTCGGTTAAGTCGGTAAGTTTTGCTTGGTTTTATATATCCAGCTTCTTCAGTCCCTCTTCCTCTTCTTCTGCCTCGTAGCTCAGTCTCCCCTGGTGCACTTCCTTTCTTCCTCACTTCCAAATCCAATGTCGAAGAAACCTACTTCCAGCGCCAATGCTTCATGGATCCCCGACAAGGAGGTTACGCGATCGGACTTTCCTCATAACTTCCTTTTCGGCGTCGCCACTTCCGCCTACCAGGTGCTCTCTCTCTCTCTCTCTCGCCCGATCTGGAAAGTTTTTTTCCCACCTAATGTTGATAAAACTATGTGAATGCTTTCATTTGATTTCGATCACTATGTATCGGTTCAATGTTCCGTATATTTGATCACACTGAGTCTCTATCTGTTCAATGTTTAGTGTATTTGATCTCACTGTGTTCTTGCTGTACTGTATGATAACGATTAAGAAGGAGCGTTCTGGATTAAATATCTTACAAACTGGAATTTTGTTAATGATGATAACTAGATGATCACATTCAGTATCTCAGAATATCGTCTATTTCATGAATTTACCTGAAACAAGCCGAATTGAATAATCGTATAGCTAATCTGAACAGATGTACATTTTAATCTCTTCAAATAATTGTATTCAGGTTGAAGGGGCTTGCAAGGAGGGTAATAGGGGAGCTAGCATTTGGGATGCTTTCACACACACTGAAGGTTTGACCTAACTTACTGTTCATCATGTTGACAAGCTCTTGAAACAAGATATAAAAAACATATAACGTATATATCCGTTTGTTCCTCCTTGCTCAGGAAAAGTCTGTGATGGAAGCAACGGCGATGTGGCGGTGGATCAGTTTAATCGTTACAAGGTTACTGCTGAATTTACCTTCCTATGTCTAATATCTTAATTGCTCTTATTACTGTATTTGTTGATATGGTTCAGTCGGCATGTTGTAACAGGAGGATATTGAGCTCATATCAATGTTAGGCTTTCAAGCCTATCGTTTTTCCATATCGTGGTCCCGTATACTTCCTGGTAAAATGTTATCTTATTGAAACTGCAGCATTGAGTTGACATGATGCTCCATGGATATTATGTCATGTGGCAAGAAATAACTGACTATCATTCATACATCTTTCTCCTTGCCCTCAGATGGTCTAGGGACTAAAGTCAACGCTGAAGGGATCAAGTACTATAACAATCTCATCAATGGTCTTTTGGAGAAGGGTATAGTTGTACTCTGAAGAGTTTTGCCATATTCGTTGTGTTCTTTTTTTAGGGAATATATAAACACATTTCTGCAACTGTTCTTCAGGTATTCAGCCCTATGCAACTCTGTACCACTGGGATCTTCCCTTGCATCTTCACGAGTCAATGGGTGGTTGGTTAAACAAGGAAATTGCGTAAGTAGTTCTTTGTAATATATGCTCATAGAGTTTGATGGTTCGCCTATTCAATTATTTTACTTGTACATAACAGGACCATAGATCTTCTTTTAGTTTATATCTCCTTGTTTCATCCCAAACACATGAGCCACAATAAATAGTTTATATTTACACTGATATTCTTATGCATCTTCTCCACCAAAGAAATTGCATATATTGTCAGGACAACATCATTTCTTCTCCTCTCAAGTCTGTATGAAATGGTTCCCAGGATTTACGAAGTTACTAAACTATGCTTTTCTTTCTGTAATGCAGAAAGCACTTTGCAGTATATGCAGAAACTTGCTTTGAACATTTTGGTGATAGAGTAAAAAATTGGATTACAATCAACGAGCCTCTTCAAACTGCAGTCAATGGCTATGGTACCGGGATATTCGCACCAGGCAGATGTGAAAATTCATCAACTGAAATTTATTTAGCTTCTCACCACCAGCTGTTGGCTCATGCTTCCGCTGTGTCTGTATATAGAAACAAATACAAGGTACCCCTGTTTTGGTTGTTGATCAGAGATAATTTTCAGAATGAAATAGCTAGACTATTATGATCCCCCTCTACTGAATGCATGATATGATGATATTAAGTAATACTGGAAGCATCTTATCAATGGAGATTTATTTATGTGCAAATTTCATATTATCTGGAAGTCACTTAATTTTTTATTATTATTGTATTGGTATTGCCCCCAACTACTAGGAGAAGCAAGGAGGACAAATTGGTTTGGTAGTAGATTGTGAATGGGCTGAGCCATTGTCAGATAAAACTGAAGACCAGGATGCTGCAGCAAGGCGTCTTGACTTCCAGATTGGATGGTATTCTTTGTATTCATTGCTTAGATCAGCTAATTTATGCAAATTACCTCCCGCGATATTCTAACATGGTTTTTTGACACATTGACTTGCTATTTAGGTATCTGAACCCAATATATTACGGAGACTATCCTGAAGTAATGCGTGAAAGGCTTGGAGATAGTCTACCCAAATTTCTTGAAGATGAGATAGATTTATTGAGGAACTCTGTGGACTTCCTTGGACTAAACCACTATACTACAAGATATATTGCACATAGTACAGGGGATCTTGAAGGACATGATTATTATGGAGCACAGGAAATGGAAAGAATTGGTATCTTCTGTTCTCTCTATGTCTGAAAAATCTCTCCATCTTAGTATTGATGTTTATATTTTTCGTGATAAACAGATGAATGGGGGGAGGGTGAACGGATCGGTGAGAGGGTAATCATATATTCTTTCTCACATACCATTAACTTACGATATCCATTAAACTGATTATTATTTTGTGGTTCGTTCTCATTCAATTTTGTGCATGCAGGCAGCATCATTTTGGTTGTATGTTGTACCTTGGGGTCTCAGGAAAACTCTCAATTACATAGCAAAAAAATACAACAATCCTCCAATATATGTTACAGAAAATGGTACCTTTCTGTCTAATGTACCAAAATCTGTAGAAGATATGGCTTCATGATTTTCTGCAAATCCAACGCCTTCGCTCATCTTCGTGCAGGTATGGATGATGAAGAGAATGAGACTGCCCAACTTGATGAGATGCTAGATGATAAATTGAGGGTCACTTACTTTAAAGGTTACCTTGCTGCTGTTGCTCAAGCAATCAGGTGAACTCCTCTTTCTCTTATTTTAATCCTCAATTTGATCATTCAGTTCACACATCTAATACAGTAGAGAAAATAGAATATTAAATCTTATTTTGTTTTAAAACATTCATAGGGATGGAACAGATGTGAGGGGCTATTTTGCTTGGTCCTTATTGGATAACTTTGAATGGGCAATGGGTTACACCAAACGCTTTGGTTTGATCTATGTCGACTACAAGAATGGACTTTCCCGCCACCCAAAGTCCTCTGCTTATTGGTTCAGGCGATTCCTCAAGGGAGAAGAAGATAAAAACGGAAAGGAAGATTAATTCTCCCATTTAATCGAACCGGGTACCCGCTTTTGATTTAAACTGAGCCGCTGTTGGGCTATCTGGAATCTATGGTGATTATTATTATTAAGGCAGCATATTTTTTGTACTAGTGAAACGGTAACTAAAATGGAAATGAACTCATATCACTTTGTTGTCTTGTTTTCATTGAACAAAATAAAATAAAAAATTTATATGCTGACCGTGGGGACTGGAATTTTGGGGCGTTTAACTCCGCACCCATTTTTTTTATAAACCGCACCCATTTTGGGCGCATCAATGCACCCAATTTTTATTTATTTTTTTCCCTTGAAAATGCCTAAAAATCCGGTTTAGGTTGAGCGAACCCAATATGCGCTCAAAACTGAACCTGAGTTTTAAGAAAAAGTTATGGATGTATCTCGGATGCGCCCAACAGTGGACGGAGGTTATAAATTTGCGGGTAATTTCTGTCAAGTGAAAGGAGAAGAGAGTCCTTCACCTCTTTTCAAATCCAGAGTAAAATTTCAAAACAAAACACATTTTTGCCTGGTGCCATTTTTCAATGGAAAATAGGTAGTTTAACGGGGAAGGGATTTTGATCAATGAATCATCATCATGACAATAAAAAAAGGAGCGCGTATTTGGCACACGCGCACTAAAAATGACTAGATTCGTCACAGCCAAACAAAGGTTTAGTCCGTCGTTGACCAAAGAAAGGGTAGGTCACGAATCAAAAGCTAGGTTCGTTAGAGATCAAAAGAGTAGGTCTGTCACGAACAAAAAAAGGACAGGTTCGTCATGGACCAAAATGGTAGGTTCGTCACGGACGAAAGATGTAGGTCTGCCACATACCAAAAGGACAGTTCGTCCAATAATATTGTAGAAAATTTCAACACGAGTCCGTACATATAAAATTCATCATAAACGGACATTGTTTGTTCTTTCAAAAGCCTCAAAAACAAAACAGTTGTCTCTGAACTTAATGCAGACGCATGTTTATATAAATTTATTATTTATACATTATAACCATGTATTATAGTTAAAAATCATGAACATAAAACTTATATACTATAATTATATATTATAATGTGAAATCACTAAATATCATTAATTTAAATAGTTATGTATATGACTGTCAAAAGTTGTCCCGATCCGAAAAGCCTGACTGGTCTGACCGAAAAAAGTCCTATCGAAACCAGAAAAAAAGAAAATGTTTATGTCCGAGACGAATCCGACCCGATCGACTAATTCTGAAACTCGAAATAACCCGAATGGATTATCCCGTTTTTTGTCTGAAACCCGAAATTGCCCGATATGAAATCGTTCGACCCGAAACCGTCCGAAATCCAAATCGTCCGACCCGAACTCGCCCGAAATCACCATCACCTCCGTCACCAAACAATCACCCGCCCTCCTACTCCGTTTGGATTTCCGATAAATATTTACAAAAATTTACGTTCTTATACTATACGACTTGGATGCTACATATAAGTCATTAGAACTTGTATAAATTTAGCAAGTTGGGAGTGTGTTTCAATCAATCGTGCGAGTAACATTCTTTAAGTTCATACTAACATTTGGCTAGTTGCGAGTAACAGTTTTTGGTTGATTTGTTGTCAATAATTAGTTCAGCACAATCCATTTAAATTCATAACATTTTCTAAAACCATAATGTGTTGATGCACGCTCAGTTGACATCCACAAGTGACATTAAACAAACCATTTACCAATTCTACTCTTACTAAAATTAATCCCAGTCGATTACATGCTATGGACTAATGCTGATTAGTTTAAGTTACTAATGAAGTACTCTTATAATTTATAATGAAAGTCAATAGTAATCGTGCGATTAACATTCTTTTTCGCACAAAAAATTCGTTAACAACGGCAACATTTAAGTACCTGAAAGCACGTCTTTGATATAAACTTGTAATATATACAACTTGGTGGTAGATTTGGCCTATAAATACACAATAAGTTGGGTTATTAATTCAACATAACTGAAAAATACCAAAAACAAAGAAAGCTATTTGCAAAATCCGGTACTAGGATTAAGAAGAAGTGGGCGAACATGGCGAGGTCGAAGAGTACTTCTCCGGCAGCATTGGCTGCTATTTTGATTATGATGACCCTTGCAGGTGAGTGTATGGCCAGTTTAAAAGTTGGCTTCTATTACAACAAATGTAAGAAGAACGACGTTGAGTCCATTGTCTTCAGCATCGTCAAGTCTCACTTCATAAAAGATCCTACACTCGTCGCTGCTCTCCTTCGTATGCAATTCCACGATTGCTTTGTTCGGGTGAGTAATTTGTTTGGTGTGAACTTGAGTTGTTATATATAATTTGGTGATGAGCTGAGTTTTGAATACAATGAACAGGGATGTGATGCTTCACTATTGTTGGACGGAAAAAATAGTGAGAAGACTGCACCTCCAAATGGAAGTGTGAGGGGTTATGAAGTTATTGATGCGGTGAAGGCTGCTTTGGAAAGGGTTTGTCCTGGAGTTGTGTCTTGTGCTGATATCGTTGTCATAGCCACAAGAGTAGCCGTCGTCATGGTTAGTTACTTTGTATGTTAATATGCATGAATTTAACATACAACAGATTTATTATCGCGATTGTTTGTGTATAAATGTAGGCTGGAGGAAAATGGTACAATGTTGAAACCGGAAGAAGGGATGGGCGTGTTTCATTAGCTAGTGATGCCAATGCAAATCTCCCTGGACCAGCCATTCCTGTTAGCTCAGCTATTAAAGCCTTTTCTGCCAAAGGAATTGGCAAAGAAGATCTTGTTCTTCTTCTAGGGGGTATACAACAAGTCATATGCATATACTATTATATTGTATTAAAAGAACATATTTCATATATGTTGTATTGAACAATGCAGGTGGCCACACTGTGGGGATTGCCCATTGCTTCCTCTTCCAAGACCGTCTATACAAGTTTAATGGTGCGTCTGGACGAACGGACCCAAACATGAACCCTTCCCTTGTCCCGTTTCTTAAGAAGGTTTGTCCTCGTAGTGGAAATGGCGGTAACTCTGTGTTCCTTGATCAAAGTAGTCCAAATAGTGCAAACAGGGTAGACAACGGCTTCTACAAGGCAATTGTAGCCCGTAAAGGTATCCTTCAGATCGATCAAATGCTTGCAATTGACGCATCCACCAAGGCCATTGTGTCCAAGTATGCTCGCGATAATACTTTGTTCCAAAACAAGTTTGGACAAGCCATGGTTAAACTCGGCAGGATTGGAGTTCTTACAGGCAGCCAAGGTCAAATTAGGAAGTCTTGCCACCGGGTTAAGTGATTTTAAGTGACGAACTAAAACCAACCATCTCAAAATTCAGCAGAAACTAATATCTAATGTGAAAATCCTCTGTTTCTTTTATTTATTTTTTGCAAATTGATATATCATGTGTATGGTGTACGTGCTACTATTTCTTTTATGCTCGTGTGTAACTCAAAATTTATTAATGGATGACTACACGTTTTGGGATTAAGGTATTTGAATTAAGAGTTTAACTCATTGCAGAAACATTTTAAGTTGTCAAACGAGTTGTAAAAATACAACATAGATTCCACAATTGCAAGAGTAGGCCATTTAAGCTATTTTCGTCCAAAAAAAGAATTTATCGTTTCTACTTCATCGGTGTTGCCTACTTTTCCGGTGTCTCACGTATACTCAATGCTTATCCATAAAGAAAAGAAACAAGAAATGAAGGATACTATTCCCTCTTTTCTGAATGATTCTTATGTAATGAATGTTCAGTAGAGATTTGACCGTCAAGAAGAAGCACCAAAATGATATCCTTCAGTTTGCCCCCCTTGCAAAAAGAGAGGTCATCTGATGGAATCTTGTTGGATTTGACATGGAAATTATGAAGGGAGCATTGTAACATCTCGAAGAGCTCCACTGATATGTCATTCCAAGAAGACAAAACACATTGTTTATTTTTGCTACAAGATCATCGGTTTTCCCCCACCTTCTGGTTCATCTTCAGGATCAAGAAACCAAAGGATTACTGCTCAAGCTTCCATTCCAAATGAAGATGTTCCAAAAATACCTGGTCTCTCTGTTGATCAATATAACTAGCTGATCGCTCAACTCTAACAAAGAGGATAACGAAGATTTTGCTAGAAATGTCATGGCATGTATCACTTCTAGTGTCTCTTGTCTTTCTCCTTTGAAGTATGTTTAAGTGCACACAATGAACCCTCGAGTAATAATCAAACAAATAATTGATAGTGGTGCAACCGACCACAAGTTTTTTATACCTCTGTATTCCATAAACTTCACCTATTGAGTAACTTTTCGTAGTTTGAGTCTATTAATTTGATATGCTTAGTTTGACACATTATCCCCAACACATCTTTTGGAATGATAGTAGACTTTGATTTTGTTGGTATATATAATCTATTATATTAGATTATTAATGAGTAGACTGCTTTTGTACATGTGCTAGGCACGTGATTTTAGGCTTTAGATAGGCATTTGTATCTAGTTCTGCGGAAATTAATTGAACATCACTTTTCCCATTTCTCCCCCCGTCTCTTTCTCTTTCTCGTTCTCTTTGTCTGGGCAGATAGGTTTATCTAAAGAAGATCCCCATAAATTTCTTTTCGTCCCATAAACTTTTAGTTCCTTTTTCTCTTTGACCTAGGTTTTTTGTTTCAACTATGCCTAATGTCGAAAATGATCAGATTGACCATAATCACTCACTTTATCTCCATCCAAGTGATCATCCCAACCTATTCTTTGGGAGAATGACATAGTTCTCACTACGACATTTTCGCGCTACTGTAGCGGTTTATGTACGGTAGCGAAGCATGTAGCGGTTTACACTGTTGTGGCGGTTTACTATATACATAAGTGTTTAATATGTAATGAGTTTAGGTGGCGGTTCTCGTGAATTTTAAGTAGCGGATGTTAGACCTATTGTGGCGGTTTCTTAAGGTATATTATATTGCAGCAACTTCTTTCTCTATTCGAACGTGCTAAAATAGAAGACTAGGGTTTCTTTCCGCTCGATCGGTCCAAGTTCTCCACCGCAGCCAAGCTCTCAGCTCAGTCGTCCAGCCACTCACCTTGCTCGCTCGTCCGACCTCTCACCCCCCTCGCTCGTCCGACGTTCACTGCTCATACCTTCGACCCGAGGAGGCCGCTTGATAGTCGTTCGAGCCAGGTTTTCAATCTGCGCGCAAAGACTACAACAAAGAGGCAGATTTGAGGTAAGTGCAACTCAATAATCAGGATATACACTCAATTTTTGGTCGGGTATGGCTGATTTCTTCCGATTTGGTCTCTTAATCAGTTCTAGAAGTCAGGTTTTTTTCCGTCAGTTTCGTTTAAACAAAGCAAGCAGTGATTTTTTTCGTTTAAACAAAGGTTTGGGACAAAATCATAGGTGAAAAGATGTAAGAAGAACACACAATTATACATCGATTAGTGCATCCTTTGTCCAGATAGCGAAATAGAAGTGGAAGAAACAATTGAAATGCTAATCCTCTGCCTGAACCGTAATCTTTTTCACAAAGCTGTTGAGATTCTTAATTTTCAAATCTTAAGTTGTTTTATAGGGAGGACCACAATCATAAAAACTACTAAGTTATATAATAATAGACATCATGAAACTCACTCTACTAAAGAATATGTAAACCATAGCTAAAGACTTAGGTATCAGCCTAAAACAATCACCTAGTCAATGACATTAATTTACAAAGTCCTTATTTAGCCCACCCTCAAATTTTATTTATTTAGCACACTCATACATTCGTCACGGATGTATTACATAGAATATTCGTCACGAATGTATAACATCAAACCTTCGTCACGAATGTATAACATAAAACCTTCGTCACGTATATATTTGGGACCTTCGTGACGAAGGTCTAGGTTACTTTCGTGACGAAGAAACGTAAGAGATCCGTGACGAATGTAGCTATATCTGCAAAAGTGAAGCTATTATGTTTAATCTACACCAACTACATTTAATTACCATCACATATCAGCAACCAACTTCATCTTCTACATTTTCACCCTCATTTTACCCCCATTTCACCCTAAACACTCTCATTCAAACACAATATTCAATTGAAAATGTCAAATTGGAATGATTACATACACCAAAATGTTGATGAAGATGGTCCATCATGGGAGAACTACAATAAGGTATGTTATAGTTGTTTTTAGTAATGTTAATGTTAGGGTTTGTAGGTAAAATATATGTTTTTTTATGAAATTGAATAGTTTGAAGTTAGTTGTTTGTGTTGATTGTGTGAAAATCATGTTGTAATATAGAGTTGGATAGAAAATATGTGTATTTAGGTGTTACATACAAGGAGCATGATTTGTGTTTGTGTGGAAATTGTAATATAACGTTGAAGCTATGGTTTGTGTGGAAATTTGTGTTTGTGTTGGAATTTAGGGTTTGATTCGAATTTAGGGGTAAAAAAGTGTAAAAAACAATTTGAAATGGGGTAAATATGACATTCGTGACGGAACAAAGTGAGACCTTCGTGACGGAAGTTAGGCAGACATTCGTGACGAATGTATTTGCACAAGAAATGTGCAAATTTTTTCGTCACGCAACTACTGCTTCTATCCGTGACAATTGTTAATACTTTATTCGTGACGAAGGTAGGAAAAACAGGTTTATGAGTGTAGTTTTGTGTATTTTGTTGTTTTTACAGAATAATAGTCCAATGTTCAATCGTTTAAGAAACTTATCGATCAATGCCGATATTCCTTTGGGACCTGATGGAGTTCCTTCGTTTGATCTTGGTTTGGATTTTGATATTCCGCCAATAGTCTCTCAGCTTGATCCTCCTCCATATCATTTCCATCAAACTGATTGGTCTAATGTTCCTCAATACCAATCTTTATCGCAACCATATCAAGACATTGAGTATTTCCCGAAATTGAAGACAGTACCACAGTTTGACAGTGTTGTGCCTTATGAGGACCCACATATATCATTAGATTATTCAGAAGTTTTCGTCACTGATAAGATCTTCAGCTCAAGAGCAGAAGCAGAACAGTGGGCAAGAGATATTGGTAAAACTCATAACTTCATGTTGAAGGTTGGTAGAACTGACTTCAAAGGGAAGTTAGGAAGGTCTTGGCTTAAATGCGAGCGCAGTGGACATTATATTCCTGATTCAGTTGGGAGAACTAGGAAATTCACCCACACAAAGAAATGTGGTTGCAAATTTCAGATTGCATGTAGAGAGACTGAAAAAGGGAATGGATCATAAGGGCTGATCATGAAACTCACAACCATATTATTGGTCAATCCTTACACGGTAATGCATTTGCTGGAAGACTTACACCTGGGGAGGAAAAGGTGTTACAAGACATGAGGAAGAGAAATGCTAGACCAATACAGATGTACACAAGGCTCAATGAATCTCCTGACAACATGACTAAGAAGTCACAAGTGTACAACTTTTGTAACAAGTTCAGAACAGAGAGGATGGAGGGAAGAACTGTGGTCCAAGAATTCTTCTATTGTTCGAAGGAGTTGAACTACTTCGTAAGACACAAGAGCGACGAAGTGACAAATAAGATCACAGATGTGTTCTTCGCAAGCCCAGAGTCGATGAAACTGCTTAAGGCGTTTTCATACGTAATGTTGATTGACGCAACATACAGCACAATTCAGTAAGTATAATTAAGTTAAAAAGTCTGATGTTTGTTTTTACTCTATAAATTCTTATAGTAATGTATTATTTTGCAAAGGTACAACATGCCCTTCATAGAGATTGTTGGAATAACATCAACGTGGAAGAACTATGCATAAACAACAAAACAAAAAACACCACAAATATGCATAAACATCCGTCACAAAGGTCCAGCACAGTTCCGTCACGGAACTCTCCTGAACCTTCGTCACGGATCTCACCATAACCTTCGTCACGAAGGACCACTAAACTTCCGTCACGAAGGTTTTTCTAACCTTCGTCGTGGATCTACTTATTACCTTCGTGACGAATGAATTTGCACAACCAGAAATTCAGCAATGCCAAAACATCCGGTGACGAATGAATTTGCTTCAAATTTCCACAATTTCAATCACAAAAAACAGTATTTAATCTATCCAATTGAATTAACCCCTACATCATTTCATACCATATCTTTCTTAATCAAAATGTGAAAGCCTAATTCATAAGTTCATCAATTTTGGGATTATATCTAAAATTTGAAACTATTCTCAATTAAACATAAACAAACAACATTTGAACTAAAAAACATGCTTTATACACATCAATCTAATTTAATCACATCATTTCAATGGTTTTGACATATCTTCATCAAACATGGAAAATTAATGCAAAAGAGAGTTAGAAATTACCTTATCACTTGATTTGTTGATTATTGTAGTGCAAGAGATGAAGAAATGTAGAGAATGGTAGAGAATGGTGTTGTGGTGTGTTGTTGCTGCGCCGATATTGTAGAGGAAGAAGTTACATTAGAGTTGGGTAAAAAATCTCTTTTATAACTGCAAAATCAGACTTTCGTCACGGATATCTGAGATACCTTCGTCACAGATGTTTTCAAGACCTTCATCACGGATGCTTTACATACCTTCGTGACGGAACTTTATAAAACATTCGTGACGGATGTATGAAATAGTTCCGTGACGAATGTGTGGGTGTGCTAAATAAAATTTTAGGGTGTGCTAAATAGGAAGCCCCTTAATTTATTTGCAGAAGAAGACCCTGACATAAATGAAGCCTCATATTGTATAAGAATACCCTGACATTAATTTATGAAGTCCATAACCAACCATCATCTTTAATGAGAAGAAAACGTTACTTTTTTGGTGTATCTGATGGTCTATCCTTATATTATTCCTACTATAAAGTACTAATCCGATTTCTTTCTAGGGGGGAAATTCAACTTGAGCAACTTTGAAGATGGTATATTATCATCTGCCTTCATGGTCGGACTTCTGGTGGCTTCTCCAATTTTTGCTTCTCTAGCAAAGAGGTATGTGCTCTGACTGCTCTCTAGCAAAGTCTATAAGTAAGACAGAAAGGCGTTTCTCAAATAGACTAGCTTATAAATTCCAAGGATACTACAACTTAAGTAATTTTATGGCTCTAAAATCACCAAGTGAATGAATAGTATGAGTTTTATTTAAATACTTCTCGAGAGGAAAATTTGAGGATCAGTGGTTTCCAATTGTCTTAGCAATTGGGCTGACTTAACTTTTCCTCTTGTGTTCACAGTGTCAATCGCTTCAGACTGATTGGAGTTGGGTTGTCCGTCTGGAATTTTGCTGTAGTTGGATGTGGTTGCTCGCTCACCTTTTGGTCCATTACCATTTGCCGCATGTAAGTATGACAAAAGTCAGATTTGAGTCTAACTTGTTACATTGATCTCGTTTTTCATGAAATTCTTGTGTCTCCAGGCTGGTAGGTGTAGGTGAGTCAATGACATATTGTATCAGCCTGACATAAATGAAGCTAAAGACTTTGTGGACTATAGAATCATTGTATATTCAGTTGTTAAAGCTGTTTAAATTTGGATGAACTTTTCTATGAGGTAAATAAAGCTGTTTAAATTTACTTGGAGTCATTAAAGGAGTTTGCTAACTATGTTTCTATTTCATTATTTGCTCAGGAGTTGATTGCTTGGGGTGAAGTAGTTGGAACTTAGAGCAGATTAATATAATTGCATCCTTGCCTTCAATAAATTACAAGTCTTAAAACAAAATGGGTTTTGTAAATGGTGTCTTTCCTTGTCCAGAAAAGGGACATCAACACTTCGATCGTTGGTCTAGATGTAACGACATGGTGCGTCCATGGCTTCTGAATGGGCTTGACAAACATATTAGGCACATCGTTATCTATACAAGGACCGCGCAAGGCATTTAGGAGAAGCTAGGTATTCGTTTCGTACAAATGAATTGTGTTCAACTCTATGAGGTAAGGAAGAAACTCCATTCCCTCACTCAAGGTTCAAATTCTATTTCTACCTATCGTACCAAGATTATAAGTTATTGGGATGAACTTGGTAGCTTGAAAAAATATCCTCAATGCTCTTGTGGTTCTGTAAACGATTTCATGAAAATTGAGGAGAATGAACTCATAGACTTTCTTATGGGACTTAATGAGGCCTTCACAACAGTTAAGGGTTCTATTTTTATGATAAAGGAGTTGCCCTTTGTGGATTGTGCTTATGCTTTGATGTTGTAAGAGGAGAAACAAAGGGAACCGCGGACATGTTCCTCATTTAAACAAGAGTCCGCTTCTATGAATGTTATTGCTAACAAGAGTTCCAAATCTGGAGAAGGACGGTTTAAGCATGGGACTTCTGGACGAAAGCCAAGTGGGCATACAAGAGAGAGGAAACCGTTGTTTTTCCCCCGCTGTAAGAAGACAAACCACACTATAGAACGTTGTTTCTTTCTCAATGATTTTCCAGAGAATTACAAGGGAAAGCATAAAATTCAAGGGAGAGAGAAAAAGTTTGCATGGTCGGTTAAGACTATTGCTAAAAAGGGTGTGGAATTCACTCATGAGCAGATCACTAATTGTTGGATCGATTAGTAACAAATACCCCAGAACAAGACTTTGTTCCTTGGTATATAAGACAGAAACAAAGTAAACAACTATAAAAAATCAAACCTTGACACGATGATGTATAGTGAAAACACTTCAAATACCAATAAGTACGTACTTTGAAGTGAAAAATCACTCCTCTCTAGCTTTCACTAGAGCGAGTTTGAACGGGTCTACTTGTGTATTGATTTCTTGATTACAATAGAACTTGGATCACTCTTCTAGATTTTTCACCCAGATCTCGGATCACTCTTCTCACTTGAATCTCAACCTAACACTCGTAGAACAACTCTAAACAATGCACTAGTTTTTTCGCTCTTCAAAGTCTTGTTAAGCTATGGAAATCTCATATAATATATAGCAAACTAAATAGCTCTAACCTAACACAATATCTAGTCGTTTCCTAATTTCCATAAATCTCACAATATCTTTCCTAAGGAATTCTCTTCCTAAAATATATTTCCTTCCGTGTGAACTTCCAACTTGATCTCCAAGTCGTCAACATTAGGTCTTCACTTTAGGCGCGCCGTCTAGTGCATATAAGGAAACATTATCTATAAGGAAATATTCCTTATAGATATTATTTCCTTATTTCTTCAACCATTTAAACACGCGCGTCTCAAGACCTAATTCATTGCCGAGTTGCCACTTTCCTTCTTTTGAGAAATCTTATTTCCTTATTTGCGAGACAACTCTTCCTTATTTATTCAAGGTCATCCTCCAAAATATCTCAACCAATATTCTTCCTCGGATGGACCCAACCTTCACAACTGGCTTCCATTCGACGTAACCTTACGTCTCATGGATTCCATCAAGACGTCTTTCGTTCCTGCAATCACTAGTAACAATACCTATGCACTCAAGTAAATAATTAGTGGATGCTTGTCATTTAATCAAAACCCATTACCACTCAACAGTTTCCCCCTTTTTGATTATGACAAACATCCTTAACAATAATATCATAAACCTAAGACATATATACTAGCCTAGGAACAAAAACCATCAAAGCACTAAAAATCCCCCCTCGGAAAAGCAACGAACTAAAACTAAGTCATGAATTCCCCCTCAAGTCTTGCTATCCTCTAATTTCCCCTTTTTGGCATCATCAAAAAGAATGAAATCATAAGTTATATATAAGAAGTATACAAAACACGAAAAGCAATCGAGATAATGACTCATAAGAACTTCAATACTCAAAGAATCACAATATCAACATAAACAAGAGAATCGACATGCTAGCAACCAAGAATGACAAGCCATGAAAAAGTGTACAATAAGCACAAAGAGAAGCGGAATAATGCGGTTGGGAAAGAAAAGTGGGATTGGAGCAATTATGAAAAGTAGTCAGAGATGTCATGTTCCCTTTGAAGACATGAACTGAGATCAAATCTGGAGAAAAGACTTTTCCAAATTTCCTAAGGCACCCCGAATCGCGTGTAATTCTGCTTCGATCTTAATTGCAAATCGTTGTTGTTGTTCAGCCACGCATTGTATCAGCTGATCAATCTTGTCAATGTCTATGGAAAAAGATCGAATCCCAACTGGCTTGTGAACTCTTTCAATCTCTTCTTCATGTGGTTCATTAGTTTGTTCCTTAGTTGGAGCCCTGAGCCAGCCCAACTTTTCATTGCACACAACCTTCTTTGATAATCGAGTCTCTCTTTTGCTAATTGAGGGTGTTGAATACATCCGTTTTTTCTGTACTCTGGTGGCTTCCTCTTCATCAAATATTCTTTCAAACTTTTGTAAATTCACATCCTTAGTCACCACCGTCTCGGAGACGTCATTAACTGGTTCTTTAGCATCCTTACTCGTCGGAGTAGTGTCTGCACCGAAAGGGATCAATGGGTGTGTTGGAGAGTGAGGGAGGATTGCGGTCATAAGGTTGAAGGTGGGAGAGGGAGGAGATGAATGGGTGACACCTTCGGAGTTGAGTTTGAGTAGGAGAGAGTCTAGGGTTTTGAGAAGGTTTTTTGTTAGAGTGGAAAGGGGATGTGGGGATTTGGGGTTTTTCGAGGAAGGGGTGTATATATAATGAGTGGGGACCGATTCAAAGTGGAGGAAGAAAGATCTTTTTCCAAAACAGACGAGATCTCAGAGCATAGGGTGTCGCTCCACTTTTTCCCAAAAAAAAAATCACCCATTGAGTAACTTACCAAAAACACAAGAGAAATCCTTTTCACGCAATCTTGAGAGCCTGCCTTTTTCCTTTTCTTAACAATATTTATAGCACTAGTATTATCACAAAGAATAATAACAGAATTGAGATTGATACCGAAATCACTTAGCTGTTGTTTGAGCCATAAGAGTTGTGAGCAACAGACAAGGGCTACGATGTATTCAACTTCTGCGGTGGAAAGAGCTACAGTGGTTTGCTTCTTTGATCCCCATGAGACAAGGCATGGTCCTAAAAATTGAGTCATACCAAATGTGGACTTGCGATCAACTCTGTTCCCTGCAAAGTTAGCATCTGTGTATTCGACAGACCTGGCAAAATCTGCTCTGATCCGAAAAAACCGCATGCGGTACCGAGCAAGTGAGCAAGTTTCTTTATCCTCTTTGATTCAAATTTTTATTATATAGTTCCATTTCACTAGTTGAATATTTTATTCTAAAATTTTATACGATAGTAGCCTCTTTATGTATAATAATATACTCATTGTTACAATATTATATATACTTTTGATCCGACATTACTATTAAGATAGGAAGTATTAACCTTACCACCGGTTCATATTTTGTATCTTTGGTACCTTATTTTTCTTATCATTACATAATTAATGCAAGCAATAATATTTATTAACTAATGTAAATGTTCCTTCGTATCTTATTTTCGTTTAGACACAAAACACTGGTTTTATTTAGGATTAAGGCAAATATATTTCTGATAGCCATTATTATATGCTTATATTTTGAACTAGAATGTTTCTACATGGTTATTCATTATTATAAATAAGTTTGCACAATTTAACGATAGAGATATTACATACTATTATATGTCTATATAGTTTGAACACCATGTGACATGATTTCGAATTAGAAAAAAGTCATTTTCATTTAAAATGTACCAAAACTGTTTAGAAAGTCGTACAACAGTTTAGACGCTCACTCTACTTCATTGTACCGCTCCCGTACAACGTTGGACTCTCCTTCTTTTATAGATCATTTTTATGGTTAAAATGATCTATATCTGAATTTGATTGGCCCGAAATCAAATGGCTCGAAATCGGATTTGTCTGAAATATGATATGTGTGAATTTCTATTTTTCCGAAATCTGAAATCCAATTGCAAAAAAATCCGATTGACCCGAAATCTGATTATAACAGAAATCTGATTCAAGCCGAAATGGAAAAGCCCGACCCAACCGAAAATCGATTTAACCAAAATCCGACTCATCTGAAATCTGAAACAACCCAACCGATTTGACCTGATAACCGAACTTATCTGTATAATTAAACATCTGAACCAATCCGACCTGAACCGAAATGACCCGATATCCCATCATACCTGTAAATGACCTAAACTCGAAATAACCTGAAACCAAAACTACTCGCCCAAAACCCGTATGATCCGCCCGATTGCCACGACTAATCCGACAAGGCTCAAACTTCCTCCCCTGGGATACCATAGACACAGATCATTTGTTCCCCTTAGGTACCTTTGAATTCTCTTGACTGCTATGGTGTGTGTTTCTCTTGGATCGGCTTGAAATCTTGCACATAGGCACACACTATACATTATGTCAGGACGACTAGCAGTTAGATACAGTAGGTATCCTATCATTCCTCTGTAGAGAGATTGATCTTCTTTGTTACTGTTTTCATCCTTGCCAAGGGAGTCATTTGGAGAGATTGGGGTTGCATAGGGTTTGGAATTCGCTATTCCAAATTTTTTGACCACTTCTCTGAGATATTTTTGTTGATGAACCCTTGTACCATCATCTCCTTGTATGACTTGTAGACCAAGAAAGAACTTGAGTTCCCCAACCATGCTCATCTCGAATTCTCCTTCCATAAGTTTGACAAACTTTTCAACCAGCTTGTTGTTTGTTGGACCAAAGATAATATCATCTACGTAGACTTGCACGACCAGAGTGTCCTTTCCTTCCCTTAGCAGGAACATAGTTTTGTCCACCTCTCCACGAACATATCCGTTGGACAACAGATGGCGAGATAGTCTTTCATAGCATGCTCGAGGAGCTTGTTGAAGACCATAGAGTTCCTTGTCCAGTACGTATACATGGTCGGGATGAGCCGAGTCGACAAACCCAGGTGTTTGCCCCACATAAACTCTTCCTTTTATTCCCCATTGGGAAATGTTGTCTTTACATCCATCTGTTGAAGTTTGAAGCCATGATGTGTTGAGTATGCAATCAGTAGTCTTATGGCTTCCAATATGGCCACAGGAGCAAAGGTTTCATCTTAGTCTATCCCTTCTTGTTGATTGTACCCTTTGACAACCAGTCTAGCTTGGTTTCTTGTGACCTGACCTTTGTCATCTAGCTTGTTTTTGAAAACCCATTTTGTTCCTATTATGGTCCTAATCCCGGGATTAGGAACAAGTCTCCATACCTTGTTTCTTTCGAACTGATGAAGCTCGTCTTGCATAGCCTTGACCCATTCAGGATCCTTGAGGGCTTCATCTATTGTTTTTGGTTCTGCTAAAGAGACAAAGGAAGTGAAACCACAAAATTCATTAGAGGGTAAGGGAGAACCTTCACTTGGATTGTCCACGGTTGTAGATGAGGGTAATGTATCTTGTATGACTGCATTACATATGTAGTCATTCAACCATCCTAGTGGTCCGGTGCTTCGAGAGGTGCGTCTGATTTCAGTGGTAGATTCTTCGCTTGTACTCTCTTCTGGTGTGCCCTGGTGGGGAACTGGCATCCGGATTATCAGGAGAGTTGTTGTTTTCCTCGTCACTTCCTTCCTCTGTTTCTTCTGAGTTGCTTTCAGCCAAGTTTCCTTATTCTAGATTTTGAGTCAGATCAACTCCATTCGAGCTCTGTTCTCCAAGATTGGCAACTTCAACAAGATCAAAGTTATCTTCCTGAGTGTAGGGTGTACTGTCTCCATCTTGTACAGATTCGCCGGCCATAGTGGACTCATCAAAGATCACATGAATGCTTTCTTCGATTTTTCTGGTTCACATGTTGAAGACTTCGTAAGCTTTGCTTTGGAGAGAGTATCCAACGAATGTCCCTTCATCGCTCCTTGGATCGAATTTTCCGGAGTTTTCCTTCCCATTGTTGTGAACAAAGCATCTGCATCAAAAGACTTTGAGATGAGATACGTTTGGCTTTCTTCCATTCAGAAGCTCGTATGCTATTTTGTTGATGAGCGGTCTGAGAGTAGCTCTGTTTAGCACATAACATGAGGAGTTGAGTGCTTCAGCCCAAAAGCTCTTTGGAAGATTACTGGAGATTAGGAGGGTTCTTGTCATATCTTCTAGAGTTCTGTTCTTCCTTTCCACAACTCCGTTCCGTTGAGGAGTCCTTGGTGCTGAAAAGTTGTGGTTTATTCCTTTGTTCCTACACAGGAAATGAAACTGAGAGTTTTCAAACTCAGTTCCATGGTCGGTACGTATGGAGACTAGGGAGACTCCAAGTTGATTTTCCACTGATTTTTGCCATACTTCAAACTCCTCAAAGACCTCGTCCTTTGATGACAAGAATAGGGTCCAGGTGTACCTAGAGTAGTCATCCACAATAACAAAGACATACTTATTTCTTCCACGGCTCTGTGTACGTATGGGTCCACATAGGTCCATGTGGATCATTTCTAAGCGACGAGAAGTGCTTATCTCTTTCTTATATTTGAAGGAGGACCTTACTTGTTTTCCCCTTATGCATGAGGTGCACACCATGTCTTAGATGGCTTCGACCTTAGGTAGTCCTTTTACCAGGTCCTTTTGGTGTAGCTTTTGGAGATGTGATAGACCAACATGACAGAATATTTTGTGCCATAGGAGAGAGTCTTCTTTAACAGTGGTAAAGCATAGGTCCTCCTCAGGAATGAAAGTGGAGTCTACTTTGTAGATGTTGTTGAAACATATTTTTTGAGGAGAATCTTCCCTGTACTTAAGCTCTCAACTTGACAATCATTAGTGGTAAAGATAACTCTATTTTCCCCCTTTTGACACAGTTGAGCTACGCTTAACAAGTCAAAACCAAGATTGTTTACTAGATTCACATTATTGACAGGGAGTTTGTCGGATATACTTACCTTGCCTGTTCTTAGAACTTCTCCTTTGCTTTTGTTTCCGAAGGTGATGAAGCCTCCATTTTGGAAGTTTAGCGATTGGAACCATTCTTTGTTCCCTGTCATGTGACATGAGCATGCGCTGTCTATGTACCATGAGTAGTTTGGCACTTTTTTGATGTCGTCTTGATCACTTCCGGTTTCCATGAGACATGTATTGCCTTCTGTTCCTTCCCAGGTTGCCATCATTGCATTTTTCTCCTCAGGGGCCGGTGGTTCTCCTGCTCTTTTCTTGTAGCAATTTCTAGAAAAGTGTCCTTCTTTTTTACAGTGATAATAGATGATTTCTTTAGAGATTTGGTTACCTTCGGTGGATCGTTGAGTATCTCCCCCGCCCCTCCATGCTTTTCTGAAAGCTCTTGTAATGAGGGCAACTGTATCATCTTCTTCAAGACCAGGGTCTTCCATCTAGGATAGATCGAAGGCTTTTTCCACCTTCAACGCAATTGATTTTCCTTTGTCGGTATCTTTCCTTGCTAAGAGTTTCCTCTCAAGAATTCCTGAATGACTCTTGAGACGGCACACTAGGTCTTCCAAGGAGATTTCCTTGATGTCGCTCTGGGCTTGAAGGGCATTGATGAATTCGTCCCATTGGGCGTTTAATGCTTGCATGAATTGATATGTGACTTTCCATTGGGGAATCTCTTCACCTAGAAAATCAGTTTGACTTACATATCCTTCAAACCTAGCATGAAAGTCTTCCAAGGTTTCACCTTTCTCCTAAACAGCTTGCTCATAGTCCTTTTGAGCAGCCAGAAGTCTGGTCCTTTTGACATCATTACTTCCTAAGGAAGTTCTCTTTAATTTAGAGCATCCCATATTTCCTTGGCAGTCTTGTACTTTAGTACCTTCCGAAGATCGCCCGGTCTTAGAGCCATGTGAGGGATATTTTTAGCCCTGTCATTCTTCTCAATGACTTTGTAGTCTGCGTCACAATATTCAGCTCTCTTCTTCTCTTTGGTTTTGTCATCACCACTTAAATCGAGGATGATGACATCGCCAAATTCAATTACTTTCCAGATCTGAGCATCAAGAGATTGAGTATGTGACTCAAATTGAATTGTCCACCAGTCATATTCACCTGATTTTAGTATTGGAGGTTTCCAAAACGAGTCGTTGATTGAGTTGTTTTGAGACATTCTTCCTGCAAGTAACTTTCAAACAATCTAAAGACCAGACTCTGATACCAATTGTTGGATCGATTAGTAACAAATACCTCAGAACAAGACTTTGTTCCTTGGTATGTAAGACAGAAAGAAAGTAAACAACTATAGAAAATCAAACCTTGACATGATGATGTATAGTGGAAACACTTCAAATACCAATAAGTACTTTGAAGTGAAAAACCACTCCTCTCTAGCTTCCACTAGAGAGAGTTTGAACGGGTCTACTTGTGTATTGATTTCTTGATTACAATAGAACTTGGATCACTCTTCTAGATTTCCCACCTAGATCTCGGATCACTCTTCTCACTTGAATCTCAACCTAACACTCGTAGAACAACTTTAAACAATGCACTAGGTTTTTCGCTTTTCAAAGTCTTGCTAAGCTATGTAAAACTCATACAATATATAGCAAACTAAATAGCTCTAACCTAACACAATATCTAGTCGTTCCCTAATTTCCATAAATCTCACAATATCTTTCCTAAGGAATTCTCTTCCTAAAATATATTTCCTTCCGTGTGAACTTCCAACTTGATCTCCAAGTCGTCAACATTAGGTCTTCACTTTAGGCAAGCCATCTTGTGCATATAAGGAAACATTATCTATAAGGAAATATTTCTTATAGATATTATTTCTTTATTTCTTCAACCATTTGAACAAGCGCGTCTCAAGACTTAATTCCTTGCCGAGTTGTCACTTTCCTTCTTTTGAGAAATCTTCTTTCCTTATTTGCAAGACAACTCTTCCTTATTTCTTCAAGGCCATCCTCCAAAATATCTCGACTAATATTCTTCCTCGGATGGACCTAACCTTCACAGCTGGATTCCATTCGACGTAACTTTACGTCTCATGGATTCCATCAAGACGTCTTTCGTTCCTGCAATCACTAGTAACAATACCTATGCACTCAAGTAAATCATTAGTGGATGTTTGTCATTAATTTAATCAAAACCCATTACCTCTCAACATTAAACTTAGTAAAATGCTAAGAATGCGGGACACAAGCATTGCATGACAGAGAGATGATGCTCCTGATGACTTTGCAGGGTTTGGAGGTATAAGTTTCTCTACTCACGTTTTTAATAGAGTTACTTAGCTCATCCATAGTGGTGCTAGCAACCATATGTGTTGTGACCTCGATATGTTACAGAATAGAAAATCTCTAACTACACCGTTTCTTATAAGATTGACAAATGGAAATAACACTACAGTTGAAGTGTCGAGTACAGTCAGATTTGTTGTTACATGGTGTGTTGTTTGTGCCTGATTTCAGCTGTAATCTGCTATCTGTAGGAAATCTTATATTGGATATGCAGTGTAAAGTATTATTTACTCATACTAGGTGTCTTATGCAAGCTCGGTTTATGAAGACACTTGTGCAGTTTGGAAAGCTCACAAGAATCTTAATGTGTTGCAAGAAATGAAACATGATTCTGGAGGCACAACTGCTACAACAGTCGGTGAAGGAGATACAAGACTATGGCATATTCGTCTTGGGCATGTTTTTGCTTACAAGCTGCATAGTTTATCTTTAGCATCCAATAAATCTGAATTAGAAGCATGTGATACATGTTGACCTTTGGGGTCCACACAACACTGTCACGTATAATATAATTGTTATAAATATTTTATTACTATAGTGGATGACTTTTCTAAATCCACTTGGGTCCACTTGCTGTCTACTAAGAGTAATGCTTTTGACTTGTTAAAGAACTTTGTTGCAATGGTGGAAAAGAAATTTGGCAGACAAGTTCAGATCATTAGGTTTGATAATTCTTTTGAGTTGGGAACTAGTATTCAAGCAGCTGAGTTTTTGAGGGCTCAAGGAATAGAACATCAGACTTCATGTGTTTATACACGCCCCAGCAAAATTGGGGTGGTCGAGAGGAAGAACAGACACATTTTAGAGGTAGATAGGGCTCTTATGTTTCAGTCTAAACTGCCTATGAAGTTTTGGGGAGACAATGTATTGACATCTGCTCACATATCAATCGTCTTCCAAGTAAGTTGTTGCAAATTGAGACACCTTATGAATTGTTACACAAGAAAAAACCTTCATATGCTCATGTTAGAAGTTATGGTTGTCTATGTTTTGTCTCCACCGTCAAACAGGGTCGAGACAAGCTCCAAGCAAGAGTTGTTCCATGTATTTTCTTGGGATGCCCCATGGGAAATAAGGCTTATAAAGTCTTTAATATAAAGTCCCATCAACTTTTGGTCTCGAGGGATGTACTGTTTCATGAGACACTATTTCTATACCATGACTCCACCTTACTTCAGAACCTTACCCCACCTTTATATCCTATTGCTCCATTGCTTTGTGAAGACCAATGTTCTAAAAAACGTTATACGGGAGCTGTACGGTGAAGGACCGTCTAGCGTATAGACGGTTGTACGGCCTTCTATACGGTTTTGATACGGTTAAAATTAAAATGACTTATTTCTTGTATTTCAATCATGTGTCGTGTCATTTAAATTATATAGACATATATTATATGTAATATCTCTAACTAGAAACCATAATAATATATAATTCATAATAAAAGACATAATATACAAATTTCATAGTCTCCAAGTGCAACATAAACTTCCACCTTTCTTGATTCATTGCATCAATCAACACCACTATTTCATTTCAATTTCGAAGTGAATTTGTATTAGATGCACTCTGATTTGGAATGGACATTGTAACTCCTGCATAAACATTATTAACTCAGCTCAGTTAAACAACAAAGCACTCAATAACTTCGTAGCTCGAAACCAATTAAACAACACTAAACACTCGAAATCACTAAGCACTTCCACCTGTCATAAACAAACAATAATCACAACTCATGAATCAACTTTGCAGTAACTCAAACACCCAAACACTCAGTTGTCAAACTGGAAACAAATAAACAAACAGTATAAAGTGTGACATTAATTAAGCACTTTGTAATTTGACAGTACTCAATTTGACCAAACTCAGGAAGAAACAAACAACAAAGATCGAAACCTTTAATGAAAACTTGACTTCAATTATTTGACGAAGCACTAACTCAAAAAAAAAAAAGAAATCCACATGGATTAAGCACTAAGCATTAGGCAAGAAAGTTTCTTTTCAAATTTCCGAAAGCAGAGGATGAGCACAACAAGGTGCAACAATGGAGGTGCTCTAAATTACAGCCTTAAATGTCGAGAGCAAAGAATGAGAAAGAAATTTGAGACCAAGAGGCAAGAGGTGTTGCTTGGCTGCTTCATGGGATGTCGTTCTGAGGATTCGAGACTCAAGAGGAAAGCCCAACTGCAGTACAGAGGAGTTGTGAGCAGAGGATGAACAACGAAGTCGAAAGGAAGAGCAGGATTGAGAAAGAGGACGAGCGGAAGCAGGGTTGCGTTGTTTGGACAAACCCTATTCCGTCCAGCACCAAATATTCGGTCTGTACCGTTTTATTACTGTCCTGTGCCGTTTTATAACCGTCTCGGCCATTCCAAAGCCGTTTTTTAGCATTTAACCGTACCGAGCACCGTTCGGCACTATTCTATACGGTAATGAAGCGTGGAACGTCTATACGGCGATTAATCGGCCGTATAGACCGTTTTTTAGAACACTGGTGAAGACACTACAAACAGCACTCCAGCACCTCTTCGGAGATCCTCTAGACAACGTGTGCAACCTTCTTACTTGTCAAATTATGTTTGCTCGACAACAACAAATATGGAGCACTTATATTTCCACACTCTCACCTCCACCATCAACTTTCCAAGTCAGATCGTCACCTCTCCTTTGGCACCAGAAACATAATCGTTTTCTTTTTCCCATGCTTGCGAATTTGATGTTTGTAAACAAGCTATGAAAGCAGAATTTGAAGCACTTGACCTTAACCATACTTGGAAGGTGGTGGATTTACCTAAAGCAAAGAAAGGTATAGGGTGCAAGTGGGTCTAGAAGGTCAAAAGAAAGGCAGATGGCAACATTGATAGATACAATGCAAGATTAATAGTGAGGGGTTTTACTCGACAAGAGGGAGCCGATTATAATGAGACTTTTTCTCCTGTCATCAAGATGACTACAGTTAGGGCTCTCGTTTCGGTTTCCTTGAAGAAAGAATGACAGATTTTTCAATTGGATGTTAATAATGCGTTTCTGCGTGAGGAGTTGGATGAAGAGGTTTATATGAAGGTTCCTCCAAGAATTGAAGTTAAAGGAACCAATAAAACTTGTTTATTAAAAAACAGTCTTTGTATGACTTGAAACAAGCATCAAGACAATGGTATAGAAAAATTTCATCCGCTCTCAAGTCCAGAGGATATGTGCAGTCTTTGAATGGTTCCTCATTGTTTTCTAAGAAAATGGAATCCTCTATGGTTTTTGTTGTTGTGTATGTGGACGACATTCTGTTTACTGGAAATTATTTGAGTAAGATGATCAACTTGACGTCTTTATTGGATGATGAATTTAGAATTTCGAATCTTGGTGGTCTGCATTTCTTCCTTGAGATTGAGTTCATTCCAACAGCAAAAGGTCAATTGATGAGTCAAAGAAAGTTTATTGTTAACCTTTTACATGACTTCCCTTGTGCCAATACACATGATGTTGTCGGACCTTTGGATATTGCTAGAGGAAGGGGAATTGTTGCCAGATCCTCTGATTTATAGACAATTAGTTGGAAAGCTAAATTTCTTGGTCAACACAAGGCCTGATTTAGCTTTTGGAGTACAATATTTGAGTCAGTTTAATCAAGTACCGAGACAACCACATTTTCTACAACTTTACGTACTTTGTCCTACGTCAGGGGGGATTAAAGACACTGTTTTGTTGCTCAAACGTTTAGGAGATTTGAGTCTTAAGGCTTTTTGTGATGAAAATTGGGCAACATGTCCCTCCACACGCAAGTTTGTTAGTGGTTTTGGGGTCTTTTTCGGCGGCAACCTTATTTCATGGAAATCCAAGAAACAACAAAGTGTCTCTTTATCTTTTGCAGAGGCAGAATACAGATCATTGCGCGGAGTCTGTGCATAACTAGCTTGGCTTAGCAGATTGTTAGCATAAATGAGAGTTGCGGACCTCACGCCTATACTTATCAAATGTGATAACCAAGTTGCAGTTTACATAGCAAAGCATCCCGTGTTTCATGAATGGACGAAACATATAGAGTTGGATTGTCATTACGCCAGAGAGAAGCTTTTAGATGAATTGATTTCATTATCTAATGTGCCTACTCAATGCCAATTGACTAATTGTCTCATGAAGACCTTGCCTGGTGTTCAACTTAACTCTCTTTTTCCCAAGATTGGATTGGTGAAACCAACTCCATCTTGAAGGGTTCGTTGCTATATATAATATATTAGATTATATTATGGAAAAGAGTCATGTAATAATACTTGTTAAAATGATAAATGAGAATGAATGTGGAGCCTTGGATCAAGAGAGATCCAAGAGCCCATATGATGACACGTGGCACCCCTTGTCCCCCCCTTGTCCCCACCGCCGGAGCACCGTCGGTCCGGCGGACCGCCGTCGGACCGCCGCCGGACCATCTTTGATGAACATCAAGTGTTCATAAATGTTCATCACAATGTTCATTTGTACATACTCTACTGAATGTTCATCACATTATACATAAAAGTTCACCAATTGAATGTTCATCTAAATGTTCATCATCTCATACTTAAATGTTCATCATCCCATATGATGACACGTGGCACCCCTTGTCCCCCTCTTTCCCCACCGCCGGAGCACCGCCGGACCATCTTTGATGAACATCAAGTGTTCATAAATGTTCATCACAATGTTCATAAATGTTCATTTGTATATACTCTACTGAATGTTCATCACATTATACTTAAAAGTTCACCAAATTTTGATGAACATCAAGTGTTCATAAATGTTCATCACATTATACTTAAAAGTTTTCCAAGTGAATGATCATCACATTCTACTTAAATCTTCACCAATTTTTTATGAACATCAAGTGTTCATAAATGTTCATCACATTATACTTAAAAGTTTTTCAACTGAATGTTCATCACATTCTACTTAAATGTTCACCAATTTTTGATGAACATCAAGTGTTCATAAATGTTCATCACATTATACTTAAAAGTTTTCCAACTAAATGTTCATCACATTCTACTTAAATGTTCACCAATTTTTGATGAACATCAAGTGTTCATAAATGTTCATCACATTATACTTAAAAGTTTTTCAACTGAATGTTCATCACATTATAATTAAATGTTCATCACGTTGTTCATAAATGTTCATTAAAATGTTTATAAACGTTCATTTTGATATACTCTAGTAAATGTTCATCACATTTTAATTTCATGTTCACCAACAGAATTTTCATCACATTATAATTAAATGTTCATCACATTATATCTAAATGTTCACCAATTTGAATTAGACTTAAAATTTTCATTTATTATTGGACCACCGTCGGACCGCCGCCGGACCTCCGCCGGACTGCCTCCGGACCTCCATCGGACTTTCGGTCGCCGGACAACCACCGGGTGGTCGCCGGGAGGTCGCCGGACCACCACAACTACCCTCACTTGTAGTGGGGGTAACTAGTTTAATCTAAGCCATTGGATGTCTTAGCATCCAATGGCTTAAATTCATTTTTATTTGTCTCTAAGAGACACTTTATGGTGGGATTCTCACCTTTATATTATTACTAAGTAGGTTGCTTTTGTACATGTGCTAGGCACGTGATTTTGTTTTAGGCTTTAGATAAGCCTTTGTATCTAGTTCCGCAGAAACTAATTCAACATCACTTTTCCCCTTTCTTCCCCCAGTCTCTTTCTCTTTCTCGGCCATGGAAGAATTTCAAGTTCTTAAAAGCTTTCCATAGAAATCTTCATATTGTTATTATATGGGTTATTTTGCTTAATTACAGTGTTATCCATGCACGAGGCTACTGTTAGGCTTTGGATTGTTAGTAGGTTTTCCTCAGCCTCTTTAAGTTGTTCGAAGATATTGTCAAACATGGTTTTTTTTCCATTCCTTGATGTTAGATTTTAACATTTGTGTTTTATTTGTTAGTTTGAACATTAGTGTTTCTGATATTAGTTTTCTCCATGTTCGAAGGACTAGGTTTCTCATGTCCTGTCTTTTGGTTGACATCATTTCAAATTCAAATGATTGAGTTTGATTTCAAATTTAATGATTGAGCTTGATGTAAAATTGCATTAGTTATTGGACAATGATCCGATATCTAAATGCATGGTCTCTTTCTGGTGGTCAAATTAGGTTACCATGACATTGTTTATTGATTGACTAAAACTCTATGTGATTTTTCTTTGATAGTACTTAGGGCTCGTTTGTTTGTATACCTTCGATATTAGGAATCGGTATGAGAATGAGTTAAACCTGTTTTTGTGTTTGGTAGGATAGGTATTGGTATAGGAAATGGGTATGAGTCATTCTCATTCCAACAAATTACATGAGATCTCATACCCAAATAAAAATCAAAATATGACTTATACCTAAGTTTATAAACCACCCCTCCCTCTACCAAACACAAAAGGCTAAGAATCACTCAACCCGATTTCTCATATCCAACCCGATTCCTATCTCAATACCAAACGAGCCCTTAAGGTTCTTGATTTTCTTTATTGTCTTGTCAACTTTGGTGTACCAAGTGCTGCAGTGCATAATGCTGTTTTCCTGTCTAAACATATTATTTTTCTTACAAGTACTATTATTTGTCTACCTATAACATGATTTCTTTGTAAGATTCCAATTACATGGGTTCTCAAACAATACACAAATCCCCCCTTACAAAAACCCAGAGAAACCTCCTGTCCCCAGCACAGCCAAACAACCCAAACCTGGTTATAAATAAAAAAGCTTACTACACAAAAACATCACGGCGCATTGCTGCTTCATCTGATAATCATCTTTCAGATTCAGTTGTATGATCTACTTTCTGACTGGCTAACTTGACGATGTCTTCAACACGAATTCTCCCATCTGTTCCAAAGGAAGAGTAAAACTGTAATTAGAAGCACCAGAAAAGGGCCCGGAAGATAAACCTCAACTTGAAATGGATTCGAGACAGAAAGTATACTAGGACAGTAGATCATGTTACCTTTATCCTTAGGAAGCTTGTAAATAAGTTCTTGGATACCATCTTTATCTAAAGTGTCTTTAAGATAGGAGGCTGCAGATGCCACTTCCTCTGGTGTCACTATCCCATCATAATCCCTGAATTTACAACCCAACATACAACTTCAATCATCCTCTCAAAACCACTTTAATAGTAGTGCTTCAAATTCATCAAGCACTAGAAAAGAGCATACCATATGTTTTCATCCCATATCAATTTTACAAAAGATGAAGAAAAAAAAAGATAAAATCTATTAGTAGTGCACAAAATGAGCTGGAAAACAGAAAACATAACCACAATCCAGAAAACGGAAAGCTCTGGCGCTGATTTCTTTCCTTGGGAATAATTTAAAGGTGAATAGAGTTACATGCATATTCTGACAAATTCTAATGTAGAACGAAGGAAGCTGTTACCTGTCTAGTAGCCGCCAACGGTCGCCAATAGTTGCATCCACACGATCAATTTCCTTTTCAAGATTATGAAGCATCGCATCCACCTTATACAAATCAAATGTAGTGGATATCAGAAATTTGTTTTCAACAAAGTAATTCAATTCGTCAAAAGGAAGTGGAATCTCATGAAATACATAATTACCCTGTTTATGAGTGCTGATGACACCTTATCAGCAGGTGGAATGTCAGTAGTTTGATCAGTGATCACCTCCCTGGCAGCTCTATACGCTTTCTCAGCTTCTCTTTCACCATCTATGCCCTCCTTGTCAACCATGCTGTTGTACAACTCGATCTGCAAATAAAAAAAAAAGTAAATCACACATATAAATATATATTTCACAAAATTGAATTTAGACTATGTTGAAAGGGATGTGCTTATTTTAGCTTACCTCCTTGTTTACCAGCCTTAAAAACTCTTCACGTTCCTTGCTCACCGACTAAAATAGTTGGACAGAATCCAGTCAAGGCCTAAATTGCATCAAGTAGATGAAAACATATTAAGAATAAGACAATAATTAATTTTCTTACGGATGCTGAAACAAGAACAGCCAATGCACAACTGATCATAGAAAGTTGATCCTTTTGCTCTGACGTCTCAGTTTTTTGTAGCTGCTCTGTCTCTCTGCTGGTTGCATCCATCATCTCTTCCAATGCCACATCCTTCCCAAAGCCACTATCTTCTTTCAGCCTGCCTTGTTCCTTTTCCTCCTTTGCTTCCTCCTCCTTAAAGTACATAAGCACAAAGCATAAAAATATATTTAAAATATATTAGTATTTGTGAGTGACACTTGGAGAAACTTCTGAAAGAAAGATACAACAACTTTATTTAATGGCAAGAGTAGGCAATGAATAAATTATTAAGATTATGAAGCATCACAAGGCATAAGTTATAGAAGTTTTAGAAATGAACCTTTATCTTCTCTTCTTCCATTTCAAGGAACTCCAACTTTCTCCTCCTTTCTGAAACAGAATCTTCTGATGCCATAGACGTGACTTGAACAGTATCAACAACTTCATCAGGCAACGAAGAAAGTGTAGCTTGAACAGCTTCCTCAGGCCTGACTCTGCCGGAGACACTAAAGGATCTGCAGTACACAAGATATTAGCTCACTGCAAGAAGACTATATGTTGAGGTTCTTGAATTAAATGATAAGCTACCTCGAAAGAATCAAAAGAGAAGATGGAAGAGAATGGTTGAGAGACAAATCCAGCCAATCTCGCAGCTGCACAAGTAACAGAAGCTTTTTTCATACATATAATAGGGTAGAATACAAACAACATCGAATCAGTATATCCGTCCATGCAGAGTAAAGGGAAATAAAGTTATTTTAATTTCCAAAAAATAAGGTTCTTTTTGTATTTATCGTAAAAGTGATGGTATTAGTGTCAGAAGAGCTGCCACATAAGGGCAAAAGAACAATCTTGAGCAAAGCAGCTACACAGATCATACACTGATTATACCATACTATGACAACTTCCATACAGCAAGAAAAAGGCACATATATGGTCAAATTTACACATACAAAAAGAAATTGCAATTTGAACCTGTTTCCTCATGTCGTCAACTGAAAGCAAACCAAGCAAGCCTCGCTCTCTACAGGCTTGACGAAGCTCTGACTCTGAAAGAGATTCCACTCCCTCTGCTTGAATTACTTTATCATCTTCCTTAATCCTTAGAGATGTACAAAGTTAACATATCAGTAATTTTACTATTAGACAAGCATGACCAAATGGTTTTAAGGTCAAATGTTTCTGATCAAACTGGTTAATCTATCTTATATATTAAAGCTGAGCCCTTTTGACCTCTTAGAGTGGGTTTAGGAAAGTTGTTAGGCTATTTATTTATTTTTTAAAAACATTATTAACATATTAACAAATTACATTAAGAAAAATAAAATCATTAATTTGGAGCAAATTATTTTATAGGTTTAAGTAAAACTTAATCTATCTAATTATTATTCATCTATTTTACTTTTGATATATAATGAAATTTGAAGTAGATATAAAACTCAATATCAATTATATTTTTAATTATCTACTAAAAATTTGATAGGTAACCAATGAAAAAATACATAAATATATTTTATTTATTATAGGTATTTATTGAGGTTGTAGCAATATAAAATATTATAAATTATATAAAACATATGTCAAAACCGATTATAAAATTATTATCAAGTAATTATATAAACATATCCCCGTGCATGGCACGGGTCTTGCACTAGTTTTTGTTCTAAATTATATCCAAACAAACAAAGACAGCAGAGTTCAACCCAACAAATAAAGATATCTCTATTTTTATTTTGTACAACAATTAGAAAGTTACAAGTTCTGAAACAGATAGTTCTTGAACATATTTGGTATACTTTACGAACCCACAAAGTTTTCAGTTTTACAAAATAATGTGTTTGGAAAAATACATTTTTTTGCATACAACAAACCAACATCCATACACCTTGTTGTCCATCTGAATTTTGAAGGCAGCCATGATGCTAAATAGCACATCGTAAGGTACTTTAAGTTAAAAGAAGAAAATTTTGTACTTTTTGACTAATAATGAAGGGAAAATTCTTACTCTTGGAGCCTTTGGCGAAGCATAAAACGCAAATAATGGTCAGTTGAGTAGGGGTTGATACCCATATACTTGCACATGTTTACCAAACGAGGCCTGTATTAAAGTACATCTTATTAGATGAAAGATAATAATCCAAAATAAAGAAGAAAAGACAAGAAATGAGCAAATGTAGGATCACCAACCTACTAATGTTATCCAGAGTCAATTCATCATTGAACAACTTAGCGAAGGCTAGAATTTCTTCGTTTGAAACATAAGCACCTGTTCTAACCTATTTAAATAAACAAATAAATCGTGTCAGCATGCTAGGTTTACACATGAAGAAAGGGATGGTGCTGTTATGCATGATTACTTTATTCATAAAGTCATCCAGATCTTCAGCTGTCTTCTTAAGTTCTCCACTTCGTGAATTCTGGACTTCCTTGGCCATTTCCTTCACTGTATCTTGGAGAAACTTCGCATACTCAATCCTCGCAGTCAGTCTCCTTTTCAGTTCTTCCTACAATAGAACTTAAAGGGTTGAAATGTTACTATTTTCAATTGGCCATCACACTTGAAATGTTAGGACATCTATTTGGGAATCTTGGACTGTTGGTCAGTGAATGAGTGTTCTTCTAGTCATTCTAGAATTTAATCATTCTAAAAGTTCAGGCAGAAAAAGAAAGCAAGAAAGAGAATAACAATCTGAATGATATTTTTTTAATATATGCATGCTAATCAGATAAAATTTCATCTCATCAGTAGCACGATCAACTGCTAAACAAACAAACAGAAAAGTTAGCTATAACTAGAGTGCTGAACATGCTCTCTCATACCCATTCATTACCTGCTCTTTCATCTTGTCCTTGAAAGTTGATGGCAGCATATTTGGAAACAATTTAAGGAATACCGGAAGCAAGAACTCCATAAAGGGCACTATGATAAAGACTGCAAACGGAACTAGCCTGAAAATGTCAGCAGTTGTGCGAGTGAGTTGCTGTCTTTCCCTCCTTGATAGACTCTTCCCCTCTGCAAGTTTCAAGAGTAATCTCAAGCTGATCCTTATATCAGCCCACAATAATTTTGTGCCTAACCAATAATGTTGCAGTGTGGATATAATTTCACTCTTCCAGTGACCAAGTTTAACAACCCAATCCTCCCTACAAAGAGAAAGGATCCATATAACTAAGATTGAAAAACATCCAATTTCTAAGCCAAACAGAATTAGAGAACATCTACCTGCTCATTGAAGCAACAACCCTAAGAGCAGGACCAATCCCTAGGATTACAGCCCAAACCTTATCCGATACAAATTTATCAACTTTTTGAGATTCTTGGAGCTTCTTGGCTTTGGCTTTAGCAGTGCTCAAACCTTCAACAGCTTGGTCACATTCTTCTGGTGAAGCCTCTTTTCTAATCTCTTCATTTTGGTTATCCCGACCCCGCTCAGGTGTCGGACCTGCAGTTGCTGCAGAGGAATACAGAGTATGTTGCATGTGCTGCCTAGTTCCAGTGAATCCCAAAGATAATGCATATTCTGAACTCCTAGTTATTGATCTGTATGCAAATCCCCTGCTTAAATGCTGCTGTAGTAGTCCAGAAGAGAACAGTCCATAGTTTTCTCTTTTTACCTCAAACTTGCTTCTTTCTTTCTTTAAAGACCTCGTTTCTGGATTGGGGGGTGTGGACTTAACCTCATAACTTGAATAACTATGAGTAAGGAACCTAGGATGGCTTGAAATGCTAAATAAGGACCTCTTCTTTCGCAAGATTGCTCTTGATGCCATCTTCCAATTTATCCCCCACCGGCTATTACTAAATCTGGACTATTGCCCCACCAAATTTTATTACAATCGCCACGGATAGGTTTCACGAAAACCATGCAGAATGCAAACTGATGTAAACCTTTCCTGAAGTTTAGAAATTGGTCATGTTCATATGCAAGTATCCTCATCACAATTTCAAGCAGATATCTATGTAAATTTCATCAGCAGGGAGAACACCCTCTTTCCCTCGCATAAAAGCAACAACAAGAAACCAGGGAGAAATAGCAGTGTAGTTTTTAAGCTACTTCTATATCACATCTTCATCATTTTTGCCCAAACCGTGATTTCAAGGAATGAAAAAACAGGATGCACTCTAGCAAAATTCACCTGACGCTATTCTGGGAAAGAAATCCCCCCAAAATTGAGCATCCCTATATTCTGTGTTAATTACAGTCAGTCAGAACTCCAAACGAGGAAAATTACTCCTGCGATGATAATGTCAAGTTCTTAACAACCACAAGGTCCACTACAATCTATAATTTTCTCCTCTGCAAATTCCTACAAAAAAAACATACTGTCCAATTCGCCCATTCAATTCTTCCACGCTAACAGATTGAATTTCAAAATCTCAAAAGCACGACTCAGTACCAACGATAAGCAATCAAAATCCTAATTCAAATCAACAGAAATCTTATCAGGACAACATTTCTGATCCAGGAATTCAAAAAAAAGAAATTCGTTACCGACAATGCGAATCTGATATCCGAAGAGAGAACAAAGCACTGAACTCCGATGATCGAATACTCTCCAAAACAAGTAGCAGAGGCAAATGAAATTTGAGTTGCTGTGTTGAAATGCAAGCGGTTGTGACGGAGAAGAAAAGTCAGAGCGAGCAAGCGCGCGCGCAGACGAAGGAGAAAAAGAGTGAAAGAGGCCTAGCTCGGCCTTCCATAAGGTAGGTGTTTCTGTAACGTGGTGGGAAGTGGATCCTCCGGTGTACGTGGAATATCCGCAAATTCCAAATGACCCATCACGTATTAATTTGGAAAAAAAAAAACAAGTTTTCAACATCTTCAAACCCCGGCCTTGAACTGATAATTTATGCTAGGTTTCGCGTCATGTGCGGGTTTATAAAACTCGATATAGTTGATAAGTACTATTATTTAATATATAATTTTATATGAAAATAAGTTGATATCTTAAAATGGTATTAATATATAATTAAGTTCTAAAATTTTAAATATAATAAACAATGAATATAAATGAGTTTTTATACCAAAAATCTTATTTGATCAAATTATCATAGGTCAATTTTTAACAAATTTAAATAAATTGATTTCAACATATATAAAATTATATATTTAAAACATTACCATAGCACAAAAATATAATATTTTCTCTTATTTATAAGAAATTAATCTTTTTGTAATATGTCATATTATAATAATAAAATTATAAATTTGTAAAATAACATAATAGGATATTGGGAGGTCAAAATCCAAAAAATTAACACATAAAAATCTTTTTGTAATCTGTAAGATCTTAAACAATCTTTTTGTGATATTTTTTCACAAGATTTTCCAAATTTAATTAATTTTTTAGAAAAAATTACAATAAATAGTAAAAAAATCGTGATCAATCAAATGACGACAAGTGGATGGCCTAAATGAAGAGTATGTCACGTGGCATAGCTAGAATTTGATAAAGGTGTTTTGCTTTAGTAGTTATATAGAGATTAAAGAATCTTCTTCCCCTCCTTGGGAAATTAGAACGATCATTTTGGATATTCGGTCTACATCTGGCACTTTTGATTCTTGCAGATTTTTCCATATTCGTAGGCACTGTAACAGAGCAGCGGACTTCTTGGCCTCCCAGAATCTCGACATCGAAGGACTGCGCAACTTTCTCACTAGATGGAATAACAGCCCCTCGACTGCAGAGACTCGTCTACTTCAGAACCTCCTACTGTCTAGGGGTTCTCCATTCTTTCCTTTGAAAGAATTTGTAAATGCATTGTTTGTAACATCTAGCCATCTGTTTGCTTGTTAAAAAAAACATCTTCAAAAATTAACTTGCTTTGTGTTGGAGTGGTCAGTTGTCCAAACGCCACGTTGCAGCAAACAATTTTGTGGTGACATCTAGTAATTTATTCGGAGTCAACATCCAAAAGACGTGGGATTAGGATTGATTAGCTGGACGCTTATGGATTGAGAGTTAGGAATAAGTGGCTGATATAAATTTCTCTTGATCAATACTTTGTCTTCCACTTTTCCTGCACACTTTTCTGTAACCGAATTTTCTTTTGGGAGAATTCCTCCATTGGTGGAGCTTATATGGAATTAGTCTCAACTATACTGATTGATTTAATTCATTACTGAGTTTCTGTGAGTTGTTCTTTCTATTCTTCATTTCCACATGGTATCATAGCACAAGGAATTTGATAATTGCTCAACTGCTTTGCTCAGTTTCTGTATGAAATTTGCTTCCGCCAACGAATTTCTTTCACATCTGCTAAGTCTACCTCTCGATCTTGCTACTGAGTGAGACCATGTCGCAGTCACAGAACCAAATCGCTCTCCAGAGTGATCCTATGATGCTTGGGAATTCCGATTCTTCAGGTATGGTCATCTCTCCAATTATCTTTGATGGAGGCAAGTTTCTGCTATGGAGTTGACAATTGAGGATGTCACTGGATGCAAAGATGAAGCTTGGCTTCATTGATGGGACTCTGGAGCGTCCTCTTCCTAGATCACCGGTGTTTGTTCGCTGGCATCGATGCGATCGTATGGTCGAATGTTGGATCTTAAACACAATGACGCGGGATCTGGGTTCGACGTTTGTGCAGTCAGATTCCCCTCAAGGATTATGGCTTGAAATCAACGAACGCTATCAACAGAGTAGTGGTGATCTATCAACTCAAACAAGCCCTATCTCAGGTATGTCAGGGAAGTTTATCTGTTACTGAAGATTATGTTAAACTTAAGACAATTTGGGATGAACTACACCATTTGAATGGATATGTTGTCTACAATTGTGGTGGAATTTTTGCTTGTCATTGTGGAATATTGAGTCGTGTTGTTGTCATGGATAATCAGTCTAAAATCATGGATTTCTTGATGCGTCTGAATCCTGATTAGGACTCTATTAAGAGTCAGATATTATCCACAAAACCTTTGCCTCCCATAAACAAGGTTTATCACATTGTCTTGCAAGTTGAGAAACAGAAACAGAATACTAGGCAAGATAATGTTACTCAAGCTGCCTTTCTTGCTGGTCAAAAGTCTTACAATCCAGGTGAAGGCTCTAGTAATCAGTTTCGAAATAAGAGGGATGGTAAAACGCACTAGAGGAGATAAGAAATTTTTTGTGAATTGGGAGGAAGAAGGTCATCTCCAGGACCAGTGCTTTGAATTGATAGGATATCCCGATTGGTATAAAGGAAAAAAAGGCAAGAGAGGAAACAAAACGATTGATGTTGTTGAGAGTAATGTTGAGGAACGTCTTGACAGTCCTCTGGATGAAGTGTCAAGGATGGAGGTTGGTTATGATCAGAAGCTTTTGGAAGGTATGAATAGTCTTACCTCAGCTTGTCAACAAGTCATGAGGTCCACTAGGCCGAATGGTAGAGCAATGACAGCAGCTCATCCATTCATGTCATCCATGGAGTTTTAAGGTAGACTTGCTTTACATTCAGGTACATCTCTTGCAGATGATGATGAGTGGATAGTGGACACTGGTGCCACATACCATATGACATCTCATTCTCTACTATTTAGCAAGAGCACCAAATTACATAGTTCAATTCGCATTGTCATGCCAGATGGCTTTACTAGATCAGTTGATTTAGTTGGTAATGTGATATTGGACAATGGATTGGTGTTGACTGATGTTTTATACGTCCCAGAGTTCAAATTCAATTTGCTTTCCGTATACAAGTTGAAAAAAGACTCAAGGGATCTATACCGTATTTTATGAGGAGAAATGTGTTTTACAGGACCTCAAGACCAATAGAGAAGTTGGTGGTGGGCCGCGGAAAGATGGTTTATACAAACTTAAGGCTGGATCTTTCTCTCGGCAGGGGATGCTAAGAGGGGATTGTGAAGCCTCACTTGCAGTGACTAAAGATAGGGTTGCTATAGATAAAATGATGTTTTTGTTACATAAGAGATTGAGACACATATCTCATTCTAAACTCAAAACATTTTTCAGATTGCAAAGCCCGATTAGCTCCTTTTGTATGTGACATTTGTTCACTTGGCAAGTTTCACAGACTACCTTTTGAACTCAGTGATAGTGATCCTTCTACATGTTTTGAGTTATTGCACATTGATCAGTGTGGTGCGTATAGGGTTGCTTTGCTGAATGGGGCTACTTACTTTGTCGTTGTGGTTGATGATCATAGTAGATCTACGTGGACATTTTTGCTCCACAAGAAACAAAAAATATGTGCCTTACTTAGGGATTTTTTTCCTTATATCAAAACTCAATTTGATGCAGTGCCAAAGAAGATCACATCAACAATGGCACTGAAATTATTAATTGGGAATGTCATCGATTGTTTGTTGACTTAGGTCTTGTTCACCAAAGGAGTATGACATATACTCCCAACAAAATGGCATTGTGGAACGTAAGCATCGTCATTTGCTTGACATTGCTCGAGCACTTCGTTTACAGTCCAATCTTCCATTAAAATTTTAGGAGGAATGTATTTTGACATCTACATATTTAATTAACAGAATGCTTGTTGCTAAGATACAGCGGAAAACGCCTTGTGAAATCCTGCTTCATACCATTCCTAGTTATGGCCATCTTCGTGTCATGGGTTGTCTTTGCTATGCAATGTCAATGACCTTCTCCTTGTCCTTCTCTTGGTCAACCATTGCACGCCCTGGCTGCAAACACAAGCAAATAAACACAACCCAAGACTCGAGGAAACTTGTCAATGGACCCCTCACAAGCAAGGGTCCTTAAACTGAAATTTAAGAAGCAAAGCAATCAAAAACCCAACAAGCTTAATGGAAGGTTACAAGCTCAGGTTTTGTTGTTAAAAAGGAATTCAGATAAGTTTGTTGCACGATGGCTACGGTGTGTATTAATTGGTTATCCACCACACCAAACGAGGTACAAGTTATATGATTTAGAAACTCATGAAGTTTTCTTGATCCGTGACGTCGAGTTCCATGAGGACATATTTCCTTTTGGTTCTTGATAGAGCAATTGTTGTGGTTGCTAAATCAAAGAAACCCTAAAATATTAATTAGAGTATAGCAAGTAAGTAGAGGTCGAACCCAAGAGAATCAAAACACCAATTCAATGCACACGTGAAGTATCAACTCAAGAACACGTAACATGGGGTTTTGATTGTATAAGGACACACAAGTAACAAGTAACAAGCAAAGCAACGATGGGTTGAGAATATTATGCGAAGGGGTTTCACCTAGCATGTATCCACACAACAGTCAATCAAGTTGATCATAGATTATCTCAAGTTCTTATCAATCCTAGGGAATGTTCCTTTTCCAATTTTTAATAAATCAACAGGACAATCGGTCCTGATAATACTTACTAATCAACAACCTAGGAGACCTCCTAGGTTAAATCAAATAGCAGCAAAGAGCACATGAATCACAAGGATGCATGCAATAACTTACAACCGTCAAAGTATTAACATGCAATCAATTCTCTTTCATATAAACAATTAACTACCATATCATGCAGATATGGATGCTACGATGACAATGAATTCCACCGTCTATTCCTAGTCTAGCAATAGAAGACTATCAATCAAACTAGGTAATCAATCTAGCAAAACTAATAGCAATCATGTAGATGAAGAACAAGAAAATTAATACAAACCCAAAGGAAAAGAACAAGAGTTGTAAATCTCACAACTTAATAACTGAAGGCTTCAACCGCTAAGTAAAACAATGGAATTTGTTTTTGCTCATGGTACGCAAGACTAGAGTTGTAGATGGAAAAGATGATAAACATAAGATGAAAACTAGAGTTCTGAAATAGAGTCTAACCCTAAAATAATACCGAAAATAAACAAGGAAAGTCTTCCAAAACGAAAATAATAAAATAAAACAAATAAGGAAATTAAATCCGCAAGTCTTCAGCAGCTCCGCACGCGATCGCCACCATCACATGGCGATCGATATCTTCTTCGAAATCCTTGCAATGGCTTTTGTTATCACCACGCGATCGCCACCTTCTTCAAGTCTTCAATCCGAGCCTCTATGTGACATGGTGATCGCCTGGTGAAGATGGCGATCACCATCTTGCTCCAGTAACTTCACTTCGATTGTCTTCAACTCTTCTTCTCTTCATTCTTCACTTCAAATCTTATAAGTCTTCATTTCTTCTCAAATGATCCATAACATAGAAATGTCTCTAAACACATATGAAATCACTCCTAATACAATGTAATAATCCCTAGTTACGCTATACAAAGTGCAGCGTATCAATTCTTCACAAACTTCAGTATCTTCTATTCCCTTCAATCTAGAGCAAACATCTATCGATTGTGATATAGATTTTCTGGATACTAGCCATGATGAGGTGCATGTCTCATCTGATGTTCCTTTGTCTTCTCCTATCCCTATTGCTCCACAAGTTATTGACGAGGCGGGTTCTTCTGCGCATCCTCCGCTTGCCATTACCAAAGTTTCTGCACCTCATTGTTCTTCTCGCACCCATAGTGAGCCTATTTGGATGAAGGATTATGTGGCCAATACATTTTGTCGGGGTTATTCCTTGGCCAATGTGATGGCTACTAGAGAGACATATTCTTTCGTTGATGCACAGAAAGATCCCAATTAGGTTACAACGATGGAGCAAGAGTTACAAGCCCTAGAAACAAATCAAACTTGGGTTTTGACTACTCTTCATGAAGGTCACAAAGCAATTCGATCGAAATGGGTGTATAAGGTAAAATTCAACAGCGGATCGATTGAAAGGTATAAGTCTCGTCTTGTCGTCAAGGGTTATAGTCAAAAGCTTGGAAAGGATTATAAGCATATGTTTTCTTCGGTGGCCAAGCTTTCCACTGTGCGCATATTCATTGCCATGTTTGCTGCTCGTGAATGGCCCATTTATCAATTAGACGTGAACGACGCATTTCTTCATGGTCACATTGATGAAGAAATTTACATATTGCCTTCTGAAGGTTATGATAAAGCTCAGTCTAATCAAGTTTGTCGCCTTAAGAGATCTCCTTATGGGCTAAAACAGGCCTCACGACAGTGGAACTTGGAGTTAAGTCAATTTCTAATTCACTAGGAATTTGTGCAATCTCAACATGATTATTCTTTATTTGTTTGTCATCATGGCGGGTCATTCACTGCTTTGCTGGTGTATGTCGATGACATCCTTATTACAGGTACTGATTTTGCTTTTATTACCAAGGTCAAGCAAGCTTTACACGGCAGATTCACTATGTATTATCTTATACAATTGTCAATTATATTATTGTCTAATTAGTCAATCAACATGAAAAAGAGAAAGTTGCATCTAAATTAAGAGAAGATAAATAATTAAAGACATTCAATAAATGTGATTAATGAAGGGCATTCAACGTTCAGAGGAGGCCACTTGGTGCACCAGTTCGCAGTTGTGAAGTTCTGGCGTTGGGGGACTACCGTCGGGGTAGAGGACGACCAAAGAAGAGCTGGATGGAGGTCATCCGCAAGGACCTCGCCGCTCTGGAGCTTTCAGTTGACGTGGCTCAAGACAGAGCTTTGTGGAGGGAAAGGATTCGAGTTACTGAAGTTTGATCTGGGTGTCTTGGAGTGGTGTATCTTTTTACTCGGGCTTGGAGCCGTATTATCTTTTACTTTGTCTTGACCTCTCTGTTTTTCGGTTTTTTAGCTCTTCGGGTTTTCCCATGTTTTGTTAGGTCATATCGGTTACTTCCTCCCAACCTGTTGGGGTAAGGAAATACCAATCGCGACCACCCCATACCCCGTTTTTCGGGATAAATGGGGATTGATGTTGTTGTTGTGTAACTCTATATTAGATTTAGATTAGGATCATTGATTAAAGGGCATAATCAATGATCCATAATACTTTGGCATGTTAAACAAAAATATTGGGAAAGGAAAACAATCAGAGAACAAAAACATACACTTCATATAGATAGGGAAAAGAAGCAGTGCATTTATGTTACAAATATGAATTTATGGGGCCAAATTTATAAGACAATCTAGGAAATAGAACTTCTGTGAAGATGCACTCTCAAAGTCTCAATGCAACCACAAAGAAGTATACAGCTAACTCTACATACACAGAATATATTCATCACCTATCCCAAGAGCATATTTGCTGTGAGTCACCAATCCAAACTTACTTCACCAAATAACTTCACTACCTTCTATCTACTTCACATTGACCGGATCTCGAGCGACAATGAGCTCGTCGGGAATATCAGCATCTCCGAGATCCGATGGCATCATGATGTCATCATCGGCGGTGAAATCGTACCTTTCCCCTATAGCTCTCAAGAACTGAAGCACTTCAAACATGGTGGGTCTCTCCTTTGCAGTCTCGTTCACACAGGTGCAAGCAACTTTCAGAAACTGATTAAGCTCATCATCAAATCCTCGTCCAGTCAAAGACTGACAAATGGCGGAGCGAACCTCAGAAATACTGTCAAGATGTGCAATCCACTCAACTAAGCTTCCCCTGAAACTTTCTGGAGCCTTCTTGATATGTGTAGATCTCTCACCTGTAATAAGCTCAAGAAGAACTACACCGAAGCTATAAACATCTCCCTTCGGTGTTGCAGTCAGTGTTCTAAGATATTCGGGTGCAACATAACCCAGATCACCAAATTCCCCGTTCACAAAAGTACTCAAATGAGTGTCAACCGGGTTCATTAACCTAGCAAGGCCAAACTCAGATAATTGAGGCTCAAAATCCTCATCTAATAAAATACACTTGGAGCTTATGTTTCTGTGGATAATTCTTGGGTTACAGCTGTGATGAAGCCAAGCAAGGCCCCTAGCACCTCCAATTGCTATCCTAAGCCGTGTAGGCCACTCCATTGGTGGGACCGCCTCGGGGTCAGCTGGATGAAGCTGATCAAAGAGATTACCATTTGCCATGTATCTGTAAACCAGAAATCTCTCCTTTTTAGCCATGCAAAATCCAAGAAGAGGGAGTAGGTTTTTGTGCTTGACACTACCCAGAGTTTTCATCTCCGATAAAAACTCCTTTTCTGTACGCTGCGAATCCTGTAACCTTTTCACCATTAGGTCGGTTCCATCCGGGAGCGTTGCCTTGTACATTACTCCCTTGCTCCCTGTTCCAATTATGTTGTTGTTGCTGAAGCTGTTGGTAGCCTTCATTAGGTCACTCAAACTTATTTCAGAGACCACATTTTCAAACATAGAAACCTGAACATTAGCAAAATTCCGATTATTATACAAACAACAGAGACCTCTGTCCTTTTGTGATTTTGCACACATATGAAAGAATTTACTAAATGTGCTTTGAAAATCAAACACTTTTCTAATTTTTTTCACCCACCATCCCTTAGAACCAAGGAGTGCACAGAAAAAAGTCAAGACACCACAATTCCAATGCAATTTATGATTAATATGTGACACTTCGTCTTGAAAACGTAAAAAGACAAGTATAAATGAATAAGATTTCAAGGCTAAGAAAGCAAATAGTTGGATTTTATTACAAGGGATGTACTAAGATGAGTAGATAAGCTTACTTTGCAAGCTTTTGTACCCTTCATACTCTTAGCCCATTTGTTGCCTTCAGGATCATCTTGCTTCTTCCTTACAGCAGCTCGTTTCGAAGAGTAATACATGCCAATACCCATAACTATAATAACAACAGCAACTGTACCTGCCACAGCTCCGGCTATGGCTCCATTGATGGACTTTTTTGCAGAACCTGGGCAAAGAGGTAGAGGATCTCCACAAAGGCCCGGGTTATTAGCATAGACGTCCTCATGAAACTTGGAACCGAAAGCAGGTACTTGTCCAGTAAGATAGTTACTAGCTACACTGAACTGCTTGAGCCGACTAAGCAGAACAAGCTGTAGAGGGATCTGACCAGAAAACCGATTATGATGAAGCTCAAGTAAATTCAAGAACGTGCAGTTGGAAAGACTGAGGGGGATCACACCGGAGAATTTGTTATCAGAGAGGTCTAGTGTTGTCACAAATGGAAGGATATTGGATATATTAGAAGGAAGGGAGCCATTAAACTCATTTGCTGAGAGGTCTAATCCTGTAAGGCTTGAACACAACTCGAAACCGCGAGGGAAAGATCCCTTGAGACCCATGTCTTGTAATTTGATGTTCAATACCCGGCTTTCTTCAGGGTGCCAGCAATCAATGCCAGCGAATTTACAGATGGATCCTTCAGTTGTATTGGAGAAATCCCATGTGGACAAGTATTTGGAAGGGTCAATAACTGATGATTGTATGCGTTTTAAGCATTCGATATCATTTGGAGTTCCATAGCTGACATGACCACCAAGATAATTCATCACAATCACCAGCCCATAGATTACAAGAAGAGGCTGTTTTCCAACCATGGCGATATGAGCAGTACAAATTTAATTGGGAACACCAATTAATATAGTACTGTAGAATTTAGGGGAGAAAGTAGGAAATTCTGAGAAATCAAAGCATACCCACATGCAAACACATCAAACCCATTTGGATCAAAATACACAAAAACTACCACAAAATTCTCAAAATTCGGAAGAATGGAACGCAACCCAGATGGATTAAATGATCAAATAGAGGAAAGATTAGGATTCAGACATACCCAGATGGTGAAAGAACTTAGTAATTGAAGCTCAAACGAAGCTAGGAGCAAAGACAAACCCTAGAGAGGTTAGAAGAATACCCAGAAAAAACCAATGAGCACGCCAAGTTGTGGTGATGGTGGTGGACCGGTGGTGTTAGTGACGGTGCTTAAAGTCAATATAGAAGAAGACTTGGGCTGTTGGGACGACTTGGGGGTTTTGAAAATTCTAAGCATAAGTTCAGGAGAGTGAACAGAAGAGAAGTGGGAAAAGATTATACACGGTTTGCTGCACTCTTGCAGAGTAATCAACACGGAACGGCTTTCTGTTTTGCAGAAATTTGGTGCATTTGACTGATTATTGCTCTCAATACTCTTGCACACATTAGTATGACCCTATGAATTGTGATATAATTGGGTGGCCCACGCTGGTTGACTGCGTTTACTTGGAATTGGAATTTTTCTATTCTATGACAAAGTCACAAAAAGTAATGGGAACGAAGTTATGGGTTGGGCCAAGGTTTGGCGGCCCAATTACGGACAGTCCTCCGCAATATACCATTTTCGAGTTAAGTACCCGTTTCGGTTAACCTCTTTTTATAAATTAAAGCTCACCCTTTTTAACTCTTTAGTTTAAGAAAGTTGTTAAGTTATTTATTTATTTTTTAAAACAATATTAACATATTAAAAATTTAAATTAAGAAAAATAAAAACATTAATTTGGAGCAAATTATTTTCTAGGTTTAAGTAAACTTAATTTATCTAATTATCATTCATCTATTTTAATTTTGAGAAAATTATTTGGAGCAAAAAATAACAAAAACTTAATTAAATTCAATATTAATTATATTTTTATTTATCCATAAACAATTGATAGTTAACCAATGAAAAAACACATAAATATATTTTATTTATTATAGATATTTGTTGAGGTTGTAACAATATAAAATAATATAAATTATATAAAATATATGTCAAAATCGATTATAAAATTATTACTAAGTAATTATATAAACATATCGCCGTGCATGACACGGGTCTTGCGCTAGTTCAATAGAACAGGGGAAACTAATCTTCTAATGAAGTGCGCACCTCCTTCTAGGTCCACCTCCTTCTACGCCTTGCCCCACCACCTCGCATGCAACACTCGCCTCCACGCCTCGCCTTGCCACCTCCTCACTTCCCGTCGTTTAATGAAGCGTGCAACGCCCTTCATAAGAATCTCTCCACTAATATTCTTGAATGAGCAACATAGCGAATTGAGAGCATCAACAAAGCATCGAGCACCTAACCAAGAATCAAATGATCTTAAGTGGGATATGATCAAGCCGGTTAAGGAAAAGAAAATTCTTCGTCAAACCTGAAATAAAAATTTGAGGTAAGCCTATGAATGTGAAGATTTTTCAGTAATGTGACGATTCAAACACATAAAGCATAAAAATCAGATTTTTATAAGTTTTTGTATTTTTGATAAACCTGTCAAAAGTTGACTCAACCCGTTGGGTCGATCTGATCCGACCCGAAAAAAACTCGACTCAACCCGACCCGAAAACTCATGAAACCCGTTGGGTTCAAACCCGAGCCGACTCGAAACCCGTTGGATCAAACCCGGACCAACCCGAACTTCTCGAAACTCGTCAAGGGACCCACTTTTCACATATTTTATTCCACTTAAATTAAAAAATAACAATGTATTTTATTAAATAAAAATAGGGTTTGTCTAGTGTGTGCAATAAACAACTAAAAGAGGAAAAAAAGTAGGCCCTACCCCTTTGGAAAATGGGATAAACCCTTCACAACAAAAAGGTATTACCTTTTCAATGTAATACTTCCTTTTTTGGTTGTCTTAATGTGTACCATTGGGCACACATTAGAAAAACCCATAAAAATATAATAAAAATATTGTTTAAATTTTATTTTCTTTATTACAATAAAAAAAATCGAACATTTGAAACCCAATGGGCTGACCCGAACTCGAACCCGACCAACCAGAAAATTTTATCGACCCGTTTGACCCTAACCCGTTTTCGACCCGAACTCGAACCCGATCCATTTGACCTGTTTGTCAGGTCTAATTTTTTATGACAATATATTGCTTAGATTTGACAAATCTATCTATAGTTCTATACATATATCTCTCTCTATATATATTTTGATTTTTCTAATAGAATGATTTAGAGCTCTCACATTCACTCTGGCCCACAAATCCTACGTGTTATTTTGCTATTAATTCTCAGAATTCTATTTTGCAAATTATTTAAAAACAAATTATGCAATCAATAAATCTCTAACCAACTAGATTTGTTTGAATAATTTATTTAAGAAAATAAATCTAGGTTAACATTTTGAAATAAATCAATTATAAACTACATGTATTATATTACAAGTATTTATAAATGCAACATATAATTTTTTGTTATATGATCCCTTTTTTATACATAAAAATATAATCAATTGTAAATTCGAATCAACTCATATAATTATTTAAAAAAATAATTAAATTAAATTTTAAATCATTTCTATTAGTCTAAAATTTTATGTTGATTGCTGCTTGTAATGAATTTTTATGTATATTATGAATTATTTTTTAGAGATCTCTCATTCTAACTTCTTTAATCATATATATCATTTTTATGATGACTTTAATTTTTTTTTTATTTTGACATTTTATAATAAATAAAATATTTAAAAATTGTGTAGTTAAAGTAAAAATGGTTGGTTGTTACGAGTATTGTTTAGCTTTCCTACATATTAGTACTTTAGTATTATCAATAGATTAATTTAACTCATAAATAGTTTTTAAAGCAAATTTAAAATCTTTGTCAAATCAAATAAATTTGAATAATCAATAAATTGGAAAATATAAACGTGTACACAGTTTCATACAAGTTCACTAATTATTAGAGGTGTCAATCAGGTTGGTCAAGTCGTGTTAGTTTGTGAAACCACAATCTATTCATAAAACCAAAATCTATTCATTAATTGGTCGGACTACGAGTCGATCGGGTTTGGTAAATCTATTTTCCTATTAACTTCGGGTTCGGTGACTTCGACATTTAGTTCGGTCAGATGGGGTTAAAATAAATGTAAGCCAAATTGATTTTTTTGCTTCAGTCATATTTTAACACATCTACTACTGACGTTTACGCACTATTTTATTTTAAACATGTTCGCATTTCAAACATAATTAATAAATTATTTTATATTATACATGAAAGATCTTTTTTACATATAGTTTGCTCATATAAGTGTGCAATTTTTCATTTTGAAGTCTACATGAAAGTATCGCATTTTTCAATAGGGAAAACATCAAATGAGAAATAAATATTAAAATGAGAAATGAAAAGTAATCCTAGCTAGGGAATTCAACGACTATGATTACACTCTTCTAGGGTTTTGACTCAAGTAATTAACCATTAGCTGGGTTTGTCCGGAATTGACCATTGACCGATGTTGACCTGCCGTTGACCGACAATGATCGGCGTTGACCGGCCGTTGACTTTTTTTTAAAATTAAATTATTTTTTTTGGTAAAAATATATTTTGTAGGCCGGATTTTGTACTTAAAAAATTAAGTGCTTCAAAATGCCTGAAATTTGCTACTATATGGTTGAAATGTGCTATGGTATTTTAAGCCAAAATTTGACTTGCAAAGCATGTGCTACCACAACTGTTACTTTATCGCTGAAATGTGGTTCTATATTACTGAAATATGCTACACTTTTGCCTATATGTGTTCTTTATGGTTAGCTGAATTGTGCTACGCTATTCCCTATATGTGCTTCTTTATGTTAGGTGAAATATGCTACGCTTTTTGCCTAGATGTGCTTTTCTGTGTCTTAAATGTGCTACACTTTTTGCCTATATGTGCTTTTCTATGACTAGCTGAAGTGTGCTACATCTTTTCCTATATGCGCTTCTCTATGACTAGCTGAAGTGTGCTACACTTTTGCCTATATGTGCTTCTCTATGCTAGGTGAAAGGTGTTATACTTTTGCCTAGATGTCCTTCTTTATGGCTGAAATGTGCTACGCATTCCCTCTATATGTGTTTCTCTATGGCTAACTGAAGTGTGATACGCTTTTGCTTATATGTGCTTCTCTATGGCTAGTTGAAGTGTGCTACACTTTTGCCTATATGTGCTTCTCTATGGATAGCTGAAGTGTGCTACGATTTTGCCTCTATGTGCTTTTCTATGCTAGGTGAAAGGTGTTACGCTTTTGCCTAGATGTGCTTCTCTATGGTTGAAATGTGCTACGCTTTTCGCCTATATGCGCTTCTCTATGGCTAGCTAAAGTATGCTAAATTTTTTCTTGTATGTGCTTCTCTATGCTAGGTGAAGTGTGTTGCGCTATTGCCTATGTATTTCTCTATGCTAGGTGAAATGTGCTATGCCTTTTTCCTTTATGTGTTTCTCGATTGTTGAAATATGCTACGTTTTTTGCCTCGATATGCTTCTTTATGACTATCTAAAGTGCGCTAGGTTTTTGCCTATATGTGCTTTTCTATGACTAGCTGAAATGTGCTACGCTTTTGCCTATATGGGCTTCTCTACGTTATGTGAAAGGTACTATGCTTTTGCCTAGATGTGCTTCTTTATGGCCGAAATGTGCTAAACTTTTCGCCTATATGTGTTTCTCTATGGCTAGGTGAAAGGTGCTACGCTTTTGCCTTGATGTGCTTCTCTATGACTGAAATGTGCTACACTTTTCGCCTAGATGTTCTTCTCTATGGCTGAAATGTGCTACACTTTTCGCCTATATGTGCTTCTCCATAGCTAACTGAAGGGTGCTACGCTTTTGCTTATATGTGCTTCTCTATACTAAGTGAAATGTGTTACGCTTTTGCCTAGAAAGAATATAGCACTTTTGCTTAGAAACCATAACATTTTTGCTTACAAACCATGGCACAAAAAGTTGGTAGAAAAAAGCATAGAACTTTTGCTTATAAATCGTAGCAAAAAAATATTTGGTAGCAAAAAAAAATAAAGCATTTTTGCTTACAAAGAATAACACTTTTACTTTAAAATCATAGCACAAACAAAATTTGGAACGAAAAAAAATACGATAAAAAACTGACCTCAAAAAATTAAATAATTAAAATAATTATAAAAGTCAACGACCGATCAATGGGTGGTCAACGGGTGTTCAACGACCGGTCAATGAGTGGTCAACGGTCGGTCAACTCCAAGGAGGAAGGATGAAGCTTTTTCTTTCCTTCTTATTTTTCATATTAAAGACATTTTTCAATTCTCATGGGATTTGGACCTTTTTTTAATAAAGTAAGTTATGTTCAACGACATTGTTACAATTGAACTGAAAATATCTCCATGTTTGTCAAAATTTAGAAGACATATATCTTTGTGCTGAATTTTTGTTGAGAATAGTATCACACATCGGAAGTTGGGAGTAAAATAAGCCTAGTATATAAGCCTATGGATTACTCCCCCTATTGCCAATTGGTTTTAGGGTGGAACCCCATTGGGCTTATCTATTGGGTCTAATCCACATATGCGCTCGTGTGTGCACGCCCCCCAGTCTATCTAATTGGTCCACGCTGCTCTCTAGCCCGTGGACCCCCAGATTGTCACATGGTATCAGAGCCAGGTTCTGTCCTGGACCCTCCACCAAAAAAAAAGGTTATGTCCTGGACCCTTTGGTTGTGGGGTTGCGGGGGTGTGTTGAGAATAGTATCCCACATCGAAAGTTGGGAGTAAAAGAAGCCTAGTATATAAGCCTATGGATTACTCCCCCTATTGCCAATTGGTTTTAGGGTGGAACCCCATTGAGCTTATCTATTGGGTCGGTCCATGCTGCTCTCTAGCCTGTGGACCCCCAGATTGTCACAATTTTAGCTTCATGCATGACTTAATCATTAGGAAAAGTGTCATGTAATAATACTTGTTAAAATGATAAATGAGAATGATTGTGGACCATTGGATCAAGAGAGATCCAAGAGCCCATATGATGACACGTGGAACCCCTTGTCATGCCTTGTCACCTCCATCGGACCACCGCCGGACCTCCGCCGGACCACCTCGACCACCGCCGGACCACCGCCAACCACCTCCGGACCACCTTAGGGCCTTGCCGGAATAAAATTGCCACAAAGATGTATAAAATTGTTCACAAATATTTCAAAATTATTTATTACTAAATGTTCATCACGTTGTTCATAAATGTTCATCACAATGTTCATAAATGTTCATTTGTATATACTCTACTGAATGTTCATCACATTAGACTTTATAGTTCACCAACTGAATGTTCATCACATTCTACTTAAATGTTCACCAATTGAATGTTCATCATATTATACTTAAATGTTCACCAACTGAATGTTCATCAAATTATACTTAAATGTTCATCAACTGAATGTTCATCAAATTATATTTAAATGTTCACTAAGTTTATTACACTTAAATGTTTATGTTATTTGGACAAATGGCGAACCACCACCGCACCACCACTAACCCACCATCAAGCCACCACCGGACCACCACTTATGTGGAACACCACTTTAATATAATTTCTTTTAAAAACACACTTAATTTTCAACAAAAATCACCTAAATGTTCATCATCTCATACTTAAATGTTCATCATCTCATACTTCAATGTTCACAAGAATTTAATAAAATGTTCATTAAAAGTTCATTACAATCGGCTTAAATGTTCATCACGTTGGTTATAAATGTTCATCAAAATGTTGATAAATGTTCATTTGATATACTCTACTGAATGTTCATCACATTATACTTAAATGTTCACCAACTGAATGTTCATCACATTATACTTAAATGTTCACCAACAGAATGTTCATCACATTATACTTAAATGTTCATCAACTGAATGTTCATCAAATTATTTTTAAATGTTCACCAAGTTTATAACACTTAAATGGTTATGTTATTTGGACAAACGGCGGACCACCGCCGGACCACCACCACGACCGCACCACCACTAACCCACCATCAAGCCACCGTCGGACCACCGGACCACCACTTATGTGGAACACCACTTTAATATAATTTCGAGTAAAAAAAACACTTGATCTTCATCAAAAATTACCTAAATGTTCATCATCTCATACTTAAATGTTCATCAAAACATTCTTAAATGTTCACGGACATTTAATAAAATGTTCATTACTCAAAAGTTTATTACAATTAGCTTAAATGTTCATCACGTTGTTCATCACGTTGTTCAAAATGTTGATAAACGTTCATTTTGATATACTCTACTGAATGTTCATCACATGTTACTTACATGTTCACCAAGAGAATGTTCATCACATTATAATTAAATAATCATCAACAGAATGTTCATCACATTATATTTAAATGTTCACCAATTTGAATTAGACTTAAATTTTCATTTATTTTTATACTTTAACTTTTTCATTTATTATTAGACCACCGCCGGACCTCCACCGGACCACGCCGGACCTCCGCCGGACCTCTACCGGACAACCATCGGGTGGTCGCCGGGTGGTCGCCGGGTGGTCGCCGGGAGGTCGCCAGACCACCACAACTACCCCCACTTGTAGTGGGGGTAACTAGTTTAATCTAAGTCATTGGATGTCAAGACATCCAATGACTTAAATTCATTCTTATTTATCTCTATAGGAGATTTTATTATGAAATTCATTAGTAAGAACTATTTTAATCCGTGCTTGCACAGAAACTACACTAATTAATAATGATATTATAGAATCCAAACATATCCTAAGTTGTAACGGTTGGAGTCTAAAAGAGAATATAAGGCTTGAACTCGAATTCAAGAAATTTGAGCTTAACAGCTTGTCGTGCTTGATCTCTTAGAGAAAAAAAATGAATTATTCTTTAGATGATTTATTCAAAACAAATTAATCAACTCTAAGATGATTTATTCAACACAAATTTAAACCGTAACTAGTGTATAGACCCGTGCCATGCACGGGTAATCGAGACTACTTATTATTTTATAATTACTTTAGTAAACTATTAAAATAAGAATTGATATTTTCACGATAACTTATTAAACTACTAATAACTTTATATTGATTAATATTTTTATAAAATAACCTAAAGAAAAAATTATATATCAAATGATATTGGTTTAGAAGTTAGTTAGAACAAATTTTATCAGTGATTCCTCATATAGTTTTTTGTTGAAATGTTCTCATACGTTAAGTTTATTATTTGTTGGAAAACTCGGTTAATAAAACACAACATAAAATATTAAAAATCATCTTAGAGACTTAAAAATCGATAATAAATCAAGAAGCGAAGTTGTATTTGTTAAACATTTAGAAAATGTTAAAAATATATTGGTTTAATAACAAAATGAGTACTTGGCACATAGAATTGACGAAGCTATTAAATACATTTTCTTTAATATTTTTTAAGCACCTTTGCTTTAATATACATGTAGAGATATTAGATAGATATATAAAATAGATTAATATTATTTTTTAAATTGATATATCTATTTACTAAACAATAACTTAAGTAAAGAATAATTATTAAATCAATTTATAATCATTCAGTTTACGATTTGTCAGAAGGCTAAAATTGGTGAGGACTTTAAAAAAAGTGACACTATGTGTATATTATAAGATATGACACATTAATGTAACAAATGTTTAAGTAGTATTTTATTTTAGTAGTATAGTTTGTAGTCAAATTTGTTAGAAGTGATGTTTATATATATATTTACCTACAAAAGTGATTAGAAAATAATGTTTTATTTTAAATCAAATAAAAATATAAAAACAATTAAAAGAGAAACAATAACAAATTGCCACATGGATGTGGTGGGGCCAGAATCAAGGAGAAACCTTGAAAAGTCTCAGCTTTAATAGATTATATAGAATATAGATATATATACGGAGTATCTAATATGTTGAAACGGTAAGTAGTAGAAATGCTCAACCTTAGACAAAGTTAACATTAGATCCCCTGGCCTTGATGTTGATCAGAGAAAGAAACGTTCAAAGTTTAATCGCAGAGAAGTTAAAAAGAAATAGTCCATTCTAAAATTTATCAAGGTCTTAGCTCAAAATATGGCTCATCTAAACAACAATCTTTCATCCAAACCGCTGTTGTTACTCATCCTCCTCTTAAGTCTTGATTCACATCGAATCGACGCACTCTCCTTCGACTTCTCTTCCTTCAAATCCAAACAAACACTCATCAAACTTGAAGGCAATGCAAGTTTTAGTGGTACTTTAATATCTCTAAACCCTGCTTCCGAGAATAGTGTGGGTAGAGCTTTGTACCAAGAAGCTATGCAGCTATGGGAGATGAACGGTAAGACAACAAAGCTAGCAGATTTCACCTCTCATTTCTCCTTCCAAATCTCAAGAGATTCAGGTTTTCCTGGCGAGGGACATGGACTTGCCTTCGTTCTCGTCCCCGAGAATACCACTTTGTCCCCAAAGAGTTTTGGTGGGTTGCTTGGTTTGTTCGCGTCTGAGAAGTCGGGTCTTAATGAATCCACAAGGAACAGAGTTGTCGCGGTAGAGTTTGACACTTTCCTAAACGACTGGGATCTGAGCGCGCATCATATAGGCATCGATATCAATTCGTTAAAGTCAAAAAGTTATACGGATGTGACTTTAGGCTTTATAGATAGGGGTATTGCCGATGTATGGGTGGTTTATAATTCCACAACCAAAAATCTAAGTGCTTCTTTGACTTTCCCTGGAGATCCCACAACATATACAGTTTCTTATGTTGTAGACTTGACTAAAGCTTTGCCTAAAAGGGTACGAGTTGGTTTCACTGGCTCTACACGATCATTTGGAGAATTGCATCAAATTTACTCTTGGAGTTTCAGCTCAAAACTTGCAGATGTCATTCACGACACACCACCAAATTCTTCACCAGACTCACCTATTTCACCCCCAGGCAGAAGCAAGGTGGGATTAGTTGTTGGCATAACAACAGCAGTTTTAGTGGTCACACTGATAAGCATATTAGCTCTGAAACTAACTCAAGGCAATAGAAATTGGAAGGGGAACGCCATTGATATCTCTCTGATTATAGTGAAAGCTCTTTAAGCATTACAGAGATTGTGATTTTCTTACTAGATATTCTAACAAGGGGTCCTATTTATATTAGAGTAGTATGAACCGGTTTAAGATTAAACCGGTCTATCTCTCCATAGCCTCCCCTCAAGCTTAACTTGGTTAAAGTATAAAACTTTGAACAAGATAAGCTTGAGCTAGTAAACAACAATACTGAAAAGAAATACTATCTCTCCATATCATGTAGGACTTGAATGATGTTCCACTAATCCAAGTTTGAATCCCATATACTTGTGAGGAGCTTCTCCCAAAGCCTTTGTGGATATATCAGCCAGCTGATTCTTTGACTTCACATGAGCTGTAGCAAGAAAACCTTCATCTACTTTTTCTCTGATATAATGACAGTCTATAGTCAAGTGCTTCGTTCTCTCATGGAACACAGGATTTGCTGCTATATGCTCAGCTGCCTTGTTATCATAAAGGCTTTGGGAGAGGAACTGTGATAAGAGATCTTTGAGGAGAGCATTGAGCCATACCATTTCACTTGCACAAGCATACATACTCCTATATTCTGATTCAGCTGAGGACTTTGATACTGTTGCTTGCTTCTTTGTCTTCCATGACACAAGATTCTTGCCTAGAAATGCACCATATCCTGTTAATGATCTAGCTGTAAACTGACATCCAGACCAATCTGCATCACTATAACAGGTGAGTTTCAATTCTGAATTTCTATCATAGAATAATCCCCAGTCCAATGTGCTTTTCAGATATCTAAGCACATGCATAGCAGCTTGCATATGAGTTTCTCTAGGAACACTTACAAATTGGTTGAGGTGTTGTACTGCATATGAAAAGTCTGGCCTTGTTATATTTAGGTATAACAGTCTGCCTACCAGTCTTCTATATAATTCTGGTTCTTGCATTATTTGCCCTTTGTCAGTAGACAATTTCAATCCTTTAGGTAAAGGAAATTCCGACCCTTTGCAATCCAACATCTTTGTGTCTTTTAATATATCAAGGATATACTTTCTCTGGTTCAGCACAGTCCCTTTCTCTGATCTTGCCACTTCAATTCCCAGATAGAACCTTATAGGTCCTAGATCCTTGATGGTGAACTTGCTGTGAAGGCCAGCCTTTGTCTGTCTTATAGTTGTTTCATCATTTCCAGTGATGATAACATCATCCACATACACCAGTGCAATAGCAAATAACCCTTTGACATTTCTGACAAACAAAGAATAATCACTCATTGATCTGACGTAGCCCATTTGCCCTAAAAATGAAGTCAGTTCCTTATTCCACTGTCTGGATGCCTGTTTCAACCCATAGAGAGATCTTTGAAGTTTGCAAACTTGTCCTGAAACTGCCTTAGAATAACCAAGTGGAGGAGTCATATATATTTCTTCATCTAAATGACCATGCAAAAATGCATTATTTACATCTAATTGATGTATTGGCCAGTTTTTGACAGTGGCTAGAGCAATTACAATTCTCACAGTAGCTAGCTTTGCCACAGGTGAAAAAGTGTATTTGTAATCCTTGCCTTCTATTTGAGTATATCCCTTTGCTACTAACCTAGCCTTGTACCTTTCAACAGTGCCATCAACCTTATACTTCACTTTATATATCCATTTTGAACCTATTGCCCTTTTTCCTTTTGGCAATTCAGTCAAAATCCAGGTCTTGTTTGCTTCTAGAGCATTTATCTCTTCAAACATTGCTTCCTCCCAGCATTGCATTCCTTGTGCATGCTTGTAAGATGGTGGCTCAGTTACCTTACAAGTATTGCAAAAAGACTTCACAAAATCAGTAGAAAATTGAGATAAATCCACTAATTTTTCTACCTGAAAAGACATGGATTTGGAGCCATCAGTAGCTAGTAATCTAGGGCAAATGTAATCAACTAACTTTTGTGGCTTCATCTTTTGTCTGGTGGACATTCTGATTCCCTCAGTAACAACTTGTCTCTGGACTGTCTCCACTGTTTCTTCTGAATCTGCCCTGTTAACTGGTACAACACTTTCTGGCAACTGTCTTCCAATGGAGCTATTTTCTGCCCTTGTATCTAATGGCTTGGATAAATTGCAATCAATGACAGCAGCTGGATTTACTAGGTCTATCTCTTCACTATCAACCTTAGTAATCAACTCAATCTTTTCCTTATAAGGAAATATTTCTTCTCTGAAAATTACATCTCTAGATACAAAATTTTTATGACTCTCTAAATCATATAATTTGTATCCTTTTTGTGTTGATGGGTACCCTATGAAGATGCATTTCCTAGACTGCAATCCAAACTTATCTTTCTGAACTTGATAAGCTTTCCCATAGCATAGGCATCCTATAGTTCTCAACATATCATACTGAGAAGAAATATGAAATAGCATTTCAAATGGTACCTTCCATTGAATTACAGATGATGGCAATTTGTTTATAATGTGTACAGCTGCAAGTACACACTCTCCCCAGAATTTTATTGGCAAGTTTGCATGAATTCTTAAAGCCCTGGTTGTTTCCAAAATGTGTTTGTGTTTCCTTTCCACACGACCATTTTGTTGTGGATTTCCTGCAACACTTGTCTGATGCACAATTCCTTCTGAAGCAAACATCTGTTGACACTTTAATTGCATGAACTCAGCCCCATTATCACTTCTAAACTTCTTTACTGATGTGCCAAACTGATTCTTCACATAGGCAATAAAAGCAGGAATGATGACACTTACTTGAGATTTATTTTTCATCAAATAAATCCAAGTAAATCTTGTATTGTCATCTAAAACTGTCAAGAAATAAGAGGCTCCACTAATAGTAGGTCTCTTATAGGGACCCCAGATATCTAAATGCACCAGATCAAAAGGAGATTTGGCCAAAGACATACTTCTATTGAAATGTGCTTTACACTGTTTTGCAAGAATACAACTATCACAAAATCTATCAGTTTTCACATGCTCTTTAGCCCAATCTAAATGCAACATTTTTCTATCTGAACAATGGCCTAGTCTAGCATGAATAATACTAGATTCACTACTAATCTCTTTATTAGCTACAAAAACAAAAGCTTCTTCTAATCCTTTGCTTTGCTCCTCCTCAACCACTCTTGGAGAATTCATTATGAAGAGTCCTCCAACTCTTTCTCCCACTGCCACATTCTGTTTAGTGAAAGGGTCCTGAAAAACACATCTTTTAGATTCTAAAACTGCCTGAACTCCATTCTCATCAAGCAATTTTGTAACTGACAACAAATTCTTTCTGAACTCAGGAATCAACAAACATTATCCACTATCAAATTCTGACTGATCCTAACTGCACCCACTGTATCAACCACTAAAACTCTGTCATCTGGCAATGCAACTTTAATAGGCTTTACAAGCTTTCTTTTATTTAAGAACAATCTTGGATCAAAAATCATGTGGTATGTTGCTCCTGTATCAACTATCCAGCTAACTGAATCTGAACATGCTATACTCATCAAACAAGAATTATCAACATTACCTGCAAAATCAGCTGACTTGGTCTGAGATGTTACAGCATTAGAATAGGAAGAACTGGCTCCAGACTCCTCCTCTTTGAACATCTTGAACATCTTGAACATCTTGAACATCTTCTTGTACACAACATTAACTAACACTTCATCCACTTCATCCTCACCAGATAAAGGATTATCTACCTCAACATTTGCAGCTGTCTTTCCTTTCCATCCTCCTCTGTTTCTTTCTGGATAACCAATCAATTGATAGCAAGTTTCTCTGACATGTCCTTTCTTGGAACAATGATCACATTTCTGATTCCTCCTTTGATCTCCATTTCTTTGATCAAAATTTCTGGAATCAAACCTTTGTTGATTTTGCCTTCTGTCAAATCTTGATCCCTGGTCATATATGCCTTGATCATTTTTCCTATCATATCCTCTATTGACTGCCATGGCACTACTATCCACTTCAGTCTTGAATGAAGTAGTCACCATTTTCTGTCTTTCTGCTTGTTGCACCAAATAGAATGCCCGATTCACAGTTGGCAAACTTTCCGAAGATAACAAGTTACTCCTGACATTATCAAACTCATCAGTCAACCCCATCAGGAATTGCAACAATTTGCTCCTGTTTTCTTTTTCATAAATTTTCTTCATGATTCCACATTTGCAGGAATGCATACCCCCGCATTCACATTCAGGAATTCCATCTAAATTCTGAATCTCGTCCCATAATTCTTTCATTTTACCATAATATTCAGCAACTGAAAGATTACCTTGCTCTAATGAACACAACTTACGATTCAATTGATATAGAAGAGGGCCATTCGTCTGTCCAAAACGCTCGTGAAGCTCATCCCAGAGATGCTTAGCTGAACTAACTCTCATGAAAGTATTCCCTATACTTTCTTCCATAGAGTTGATCAACCAACACCGAATCATGTAATTGGTTCTCATCCATCGATCACAATCAAACGTTCTTGCCGCAGGTTTCTTGCAAGAACCATCAACGAAGCCAATCTTGAACTTCGCTCCCAGTGCCATCATCACATTGCAGCTCCAATTGAAGAAATTCGTTCCATCCAGCTTTGTGAACACCAATCTTGCCCCTGGATGATCCGAATTCGACAAAGCCAATGGATCATTGATAGTATCTTCCTTCGATACAGATCCATCGCCTCTCTGCTCCATAGCTTCTCACCAAATCAATGACCTAACCACCTCGATTTCGCGGAAACAAACTCTTCTTGAGCTAGAACGCTCTGATACCATGTGAAACTAACTCTGTAATACCACCTTAGTTTCTGTTTCAGAAATTTTATTTTGATAAACATAATATGTATTTATAGATTATTTTGATAAAAGACGCAAGTATGTTTTATTTTCGCGATTCTTGAAATCTTATCGTCTCGCAAAACGTACATGATTTATGTACGACATCGAAATTATTTTCGCAAGGATTAGTCCGATTTTTATATTTTTATAAAGTTAATATCTGTAATATCCTAATACTTATTAAGCGGACATTATTATAATATTTCCCGAGCTTAATTATATAAATCAACTTTCTTTTATCCGTTCATTATTAAGCCCCCGTTCACATAACTTAATTAAACTCATTTCCTTAACCTTTTAATTTTCCTTTGATTATATATCAATGTCGGTTTACCATCTCATCTCATTAGTTATATATATATGCTCCACTTAGCTCATTTATTAATATACTTTCCAAGACTTCACCATTAAGCTTAAGCCTCCTTCTCGAACGATCGAAGCTCACCGCCACAGTTTTTTTTAGCACACCATCTCCGACTCCTACCATTACTCATCTCCTTCACTCCTCCTCCATATTCTAGCTCATTTCTTCATCAAAACACAAGTTTTCCAAGGGGTTCATATCAAAATCAAGTGGTTATCTCAACTAAGGTAAGAATTTCTCTCTTTGGCTCTCCCTTGTCATGGTAAAATCTTCCTAGCTAATTCATGTGGCTGCCATGTTATGTTGATGTTGGATTTGAGTTCCTTATGTCAAAAGCATGCTATTGGTAAGGCAAGGAAGACATATTTGTATAAGAAAGCTCAAGGAAAGCTTGGTTTAGGTTTTCCCCAAAATTTCAAGAATTGTTCATGTGTATGTCAAGTCTGAATTTGTATGTCAATCATGAGTTATTAGAGGTGGTTTGATGATTATAGAGGGATGGATGGATTGGATTTGAGGTTTGGAAGTAAAACTAGTGAAGTTAGGGCTGAATTGTTCACTTCTGGAAATATCGTCCTCGTTCTGTATTATGAAAAATTAAGGGACTGATTCAGTAAATAGAGGACTTTCATACGAGCGTCCGGAATTTTGCGGAATTCAATTCCGAGTTGTATAATGAAAGTTATGGCCAAAATCGTTTTGTATGCAGATTCGGGAATCTCGCCAAGTTGAGTTGAGTTAAGGTCACGTCTGAGGTGATAGCTCATAAGTTTCTTTACATTCGAGACTTGTCGAGGCAAGTTATTTGCGATTACTTACGTGATTGATATAAATATAGGCTATTGGACTATGCATGAAACCGTAAATGCATTACATATGAATAATGTTTGTTCCTTGACTTTGTATCTTGATATGCATTTGAATATGAAGTGATATTGGTAATTTGGTATTCTTCCATGATAGAATTAGTATTATTTGTGTATAGACATCGTGGATATGTTTGTTTATGAAATACTCGTTTTATTGATTTCGTTGAGAAGTGACAACACTTGTGGATATGATTTGTGCGGGTAAGGATTGTTCCGACCCCCGCTTAGCATGTAAATGGTTTTTAAAATCATTCCTTGATCGCTTCCCGGTGTTCGGGTGGATCATGGAAGGTGCTTTACTTGTGTCGTGGTAGGGGGGGTTCGTCTAGCTAACGATACCGTGTCCCTCCGGCAGGTAAAGGTTTTTACCCATAGTTTTGGGTTAGAAGGTACCTTCGTGGCCAAGACAGGCTTGGTCATGTTTTCAAAAGCGTTTTCGTAAAAGTTCCTTCTTTTGGTTTACTATGTGATGTTGTATGTATAGTCTCTTACATACTTGTTTGCTTTGTAATGTACTTTGTGGTATCTGCTTATTCTAATTCCTTTATTTATGTTATTCTACGTAATTAATTCGCTTATATACTTGCTAGTCTGGTTGGAGACTAACCCCCATTTCGGTGGGGGAACGGGTTGTGTTTTTGACATGACCAGGTACGCAGGTAGTATCGGAGCGTGGAGGTGAACGTGCGACGTGATGCGATAGTTAGGATGGGTTTAATTTCTGCTGGTTTGTTTTTATGTGTGTGTTACTGTTTTGGTTCTTGAGATGTCTTCTGGTGAGACTCGTGTTGGATGGTTGTGCTTGGTTGTACCAAGCTGGTTTTGACGGGTCATTGTAGCGTTTGTGAACGCCGACCCATGTATATATGTCCTCTCTTTGGAAGTGGTTGTTTGAACCAGGTTTATCTTGTGATTGAATGCTGCTAGTTTATGTCCTACAGGTTGAATTTTTTTTTTTTTTTTTTAGAAAGCCTAAGGGAATTTCTGCCGGAAATTCCTGGCGCTGTGACCCCCCATTAAGTGAAATTTTTGGGGCGTTACAGAAGTTGGTATCAGAGCCTAGGTTTCTATTTTTTGGGAATGGGTAATGTCAGCATCGCACACGTCGCATTGTCATCTCCATGTGTAGTCTCTAAATCAATAAGTTCTTAAATGTTACATATGTGTACAAGGTTATATGTCTATGTGTGCATGTTTGAATTAACATCTGGTTGTGCAGATGTCTGGTAGAGGTACCCGTGGCAGAGGTCGGCCTCGTAAGTTTCACGGGGTACCACCAGAGGTTTCTAGGGATAGCCACACAGATATACCCCCGATGGAGGACATAGAAAGTCAGATGGGTCCCAATCCAAGAGTGGCTGAAAGGAATGTCCCTCAACAGGTGCAACCCGAGGGTCCACGAGTAGTTCCTCCTATTTCTCCAGGTGCACCAGTACCGGCTAGTATGCCAGCTGGAATTAATACTGAGCTGTACACTGCTCTTCAACAGATGATTGGGCAGGCGATGCAAGCAGCATATGCCCAAACAGTTCCTCCACAAGTACAAAATCAGCCGCCTTTAACTCCAGGAATACCTCCAAATGATAGAAGGAGGGATGTTGTTAGTATAGTAATGGCATTAGAGAAGCTGAAGCCACCAACTTATGATGGAACTGGGGAGCCAGTAGAAGTTGAACATTGGCTCAAGCAGATGGAAAAGCTCCTTGATAGAGTCGGGTGTCCAGTAGAGCAAAAAGTATCGAATGCTTCATTTTATCTTGCAAAAGATGCCGATGACTGGTGGGACACGGTTAAGCCTAAAGAAGGAGTAATGAGTTGGGAGAATTTCAAGGAGAAGATTCATGCTAGGTTCTATCCAATGTCCCTCCAGAGACAGAAATACCAGGAGTTTTTACACCCACCTTCTCAAGGGATGCCAGTAGCACAAGCAAGCGTAAGATATCACCAGCTTCTTCGCTATGCTTCAGCAGCGGTTCATAATGAGAGGGACAAAATCTTTTATTTTGAGCCCTGGATACCTCCGCGGGTCAGGACTTATATGTCGGGATGTTCATGTGCTACCTTGGAGGAATATTATGATAAGGCATTAGAAGTCGAGAGGAAACTTGAAGATGAGAAGCTCCTGACTTCAAGCTATAAGAAACAGAAGGCTCAATCAACCCCCTTTGGTGCCAGAACTAATGTTCCAAGGAGATTCCCTCCTCAGGCAAAGACTGATCAAGCTTTCGGGTCTCAGGGTTTTCGTAATCAAGACAGAGTTCCACCTAAGGATTACCACTGCCATAACTGCAATAGCAATCAACATTATAAAGCTGATTGTCCAAGGGAGCCCAAGGAGTGTTACAATTGTGGCGAGAAGGGTCACCTTTCCATTTACTGTAGGAGAGAGAAGGCGAACCCTACCAGGTCACAGACTTCTGTAATGGGACCACGAGGACAGAGTCACCAACCTCGTCCAACACAATCATATTCTCAAAAACAACCCCGCCCAACTCCACCTCAATCTCAGCAATCTTCAGGAGGATCTAAGGCAAAGGGTCGTGTTTATGAAATGAGAACTGAAGAACCTAATGCATCTGTAGTTGCAGGTACGCTCCACATTCACTCTCAACCTGTGTGCATATTATTTGATACCGGTGCCACCCATTCTTTTATCTCTGAGACGTGTGTGAAAAGGCTCGGTCTTACTTGTGCTCTTGATTGTGAGTCTTTTATTGTTGGATTACCAAATGGTAGTAAGCTTGTGGGAAACCGTGAGTTTAGGAGTTGTCCCATTCGTATCGGTGATCAGGAGTGGGAAGCTGATTTGATTGAAATCAACTTACAACATTATGATGTGATTTTGGGTATGGACTGGCTTGTACATCATGGGGCGGTGATGGACCTGCGTAAGAGAACTGTCACACTCACCGCCAAGGATGGCTTAACGTTGTTGTTTCAGGGACGTGACCCTAGTAAAGTTGGGTTAATTATTAGTGTAATGGAAGCCTTGAAGCTATTAAGGAAGGGATGTCAAGGATACATGTGTTATGCCTTGGAAAAGGAAAAAGAAAAGCCTGAATTATCAGAAATTTCCATTGTTTGTGAATTCTCAGACGTATTCCCAGAAGATTTAATGGATCTACCTCCTCATAGAGATGTGGATTTTGCAATCGAGGTTGAGCAGGGAACGGCTCCAGTGTCTAGGGCGCCTTATAGAATGGCACCACCGGAAATGCTAGAACTGAAGAAGCAACTTGAAGAACTGATGGAGAAGGGATTCATTAGACCGAGTGCATCTCCGTGGGGTGCACCAGTGTTGTTCGTAAAGAAGAAGGATGGTTCCTTACGTCTCTGCATTGATTATAGAGAATTGAATAAGGTGACAATCAAGAATAAATATCCATTGCCTCGGATAGATGACCTATTAGATCAATTGCAGGGTGCAACTGTTTTCTCAAAAATTGATCTAAGATCAGGCTATCATCAGTTAAGGATTCGAGAAGAAGATATTGCTAAGACAGCATTCCGTACAAGGTATGGTCACTATGAGTTTGTGGTGATGCCGTTTGGACTAACTAATGCTCCAGCTGCATTCATGGAATTAATGAACCGCATTTTCATCCAATATTTGGACCAATTTGTCGTGGTCTTTATAGATGATATTCTGATTTACTCCCGAAGTAGAGAAGAGCATGTAGAGCATCTCAGAACAGTTCTCAGTATATTGAGGCAACAACGGTTGTTTGCTAAACTATCAAAGTGTGATTTCTGGATGACTGAAGTGGCATTCCTAGGTCACATAGTTTCTCATGAAGGAGTAAAGGTTGACCCACAGAAGATCCAAGCAGTAGCTGAATGGATGCCACCAAAGAATGTGAAGGAAGTAAGGAGTTTCTTAGGCTTGGCAGGATATTATCGTAGGTTTGTGGAAGGCTTTTCCAAGATCGCCCAACCACTCACTAATCTGTTACGAAAGGCAAAGAAGTTTGAATGGGACAAACAGTGTCAAGAGAGCTTTGCAGAGCTTAATGAGTTGGGAGAATTTCAAGGAGAAGATTCATGCTAGGTTCTATCCAATGTCCCTCCAGAGACAGAAATACCAGGAGTTTTTACACCCACCTTCTCAAGGGATTCCAGTAGCACAAGCAAGCGTAAGATATCACCAGCTTCTTCGCTATGCTTCAGCAGCGGTTCATAATGAGAGGGACAAAATCTTTTATTTTGAGCCCTGGATACCTCCGCGGGTCAGGACTTATATGTCGGGATGTTCATGTGCTACCTTGGAGGAATATTATGATAAGGCATTAGAAGTCGAGAGGAAACTTGAAGATGAGAAGCTCCTGACTTCAAGCTATAAGAAACAGAAGGCTCAATCAACCCCCTTTGGTGCCAGAACTAATGTTCCAAGGAGATTCCCTCCTCAGGCAAAGACTGATCAAGCTTTCGGGTCTCAGGGTTTTCGTAATCAAGACAGAGTTCCACCTAAGGATTACCACTGCCATAACTGCAATAGCAATCAACATTATAAAGCTGATTGTCCAAGGGAGCCCAAGGAGTGTTACAATTGTGGCGAGAAGGGTCACCTTTCCATTTACTGTAGGAGAGAGAAGGCGAACCCTACCAGGTCACAGACTTCTGTAATGGGACCACGAGGACAGAGTCACCAACCTCGTCCAACACAATCATATTCTCAAAAACAACCCCGCCCAACTCCACCTCAATCTCAGCAATCTTCAGGAGGATCTAAGGCAAAGGGTCGTGTTTATGAAATGAGAACTGAAGAACCTAATGCATCTGTAGTTGCAGGTACGCTCCACATTCACTCTCAACCTGTGTGCATATTATTTGATACCGGTGCCACCCATTCTTTTATCTCTGAGACGTGTGTGAAAAGGCTCGGTCTTACTTGTGCTCTTGATTGTGAGTCTTTTATTGTTGGATTACCAAATGGTAGTAAGCTTGTGGGAAACCGTGAGTTTAGGAGTTGTCCCATTCGTATCGGTGATCAGGAGTGGGAAGCTGATTTGATTGAAATCAACTTACAACATTATGATGTGATTTTGGGTATGGACTGGCTTGTACATCATGGGGCGGTGATGGACCTGCGTAAGAGAACTGTCACACTCACCGCCAAGGATGGCTTAACGTTGTTGTTTCAGGGACGTGACCCTAGTAAAGTTGGGTTAATTATTAGTGTAATGGAAGCCTTGAAGCTATTAAGGAAGGGATGTCAAGGATACATGTGTTATGCCTTGGAAAAGGAAAAAGAAAAGCCTGAATTATCAGAAATTTCCATTGTTTGTGAATTCTCAGACGTATTCCCAGAAGATTTAATGGATCTACCTCCTCATAGAGATGTGGATTTTGCAATCGAGGTTGAGCAGGGAACGGCTCCAGTGTCTAGGGCGCCTTATAGAATGGCACCACCGGAAATGCTAGAACTGAAGAAGCAACTTGAAGAACTGATGGAGAAGGGATTCATTAGACCGAGTGCATCTCCGTGGGGTGCACCAGTGTTGTTCGTAAAGAAGAAGGATGGTTCCTTACGTCTCTGCATTGATTATAGAGAATTGAATAAGGTGACAATCAAGAATAAATATCCATTGCCTCGGATAGATGACCTATTAGATCAATTGCAGGGTGCAACTGTTTTCTCAAAAATTGATGTAAGATCAGGCTATCATCAGTTAAGGATTCGAGAAGAAGATATTGCTAAGACAGCATTCCGTACAAGGTATGGTCACTATGAGTTTGTGGTGATGCCGTTTGGACTAACTAATGCTCCAGCTGCATTCATGGAATTAATGAACCGCATTTTCATCCAATATTTGGACCAATTTGTCGTGGTCTTTATAGATGATATTCTGATTTACTCCCGAAGTAGAGAAAAGCATGTAGAGCATCTCAGAACAGTTCTCAGTATATTGAGGCAACAACGGTTGTTTGCTAAACTATCAAAGTGTGATTTCTGGATGACTGAAGTGGCATTCCTAGGTCACATAGTTTCTCATGAAGGAGTAAAGGTTGACCCACAGAAGATCCAAGCAGTAGCTGAATGGATGCCACCAAAGAATGTGAAGGAAGTAAGGAGTTTCTTAGGCTTGGCAGGATATTATCGTAGGTTTGTGGAAGGCTTTTCCAAGATCGCCCAACCACTCACTAATCTGTTACGAAAGGCAAAGAAGTTTGAATGGGACAAACAGTGTCAAGAGAGCTTTGCAGAGCTTAATGAGTTGGGAGAATTTCAAGGAGAAGATTCATGCTAGGTTCTATCCAATGTCCCTCCAGAGACAGAAATACCAGGAGTTTTTACACCCACCTTCTCAAGGGATGCCAGTAGCACAAGCAAGCGTAAGATATCACCAGCTTCTTCGCTATGCTTCAGCAGCGGTTCATAATGAGAGGGACAAAATCTTTTATTTTGAGCCCTGGATACCTCCGCGGGTCAGGACTTATATGTCGGGATGTTCATGTGCTACCTTGGAGGAATATTATGATAAGGCATTAGAAGTCGAGAGGAAACTTGAAGATGAGAAGCTCCTGACTTCAAGCTATAAGAAACAGAAGGCTCAATCAACCCCCTTTGGTGCCAGAACTAATGTTCCAAGGAGATTCCCTCCTCAGGCAAAGACTGATCAAGCTTTCGGGTCTCAGGGTTTTCGTAATCAAGACAGAGTTCCACCTAAGGATTACCACTGCCATAACTGCAATAGCAATCAACATTATAAAGCTGATTGTCCAAGGGAGCCCAAGGAGTGTTACAATTGTGGCGAGAAGGGTCACCTTTCCATTTACTGTAGGAGAGAGAAGGCGAACCCTACCAGGTCACAGACTTCTGTAATGGGACCACGAGGACAGAGTCACCAACCTCGTCCAACACAATCATATTCTCAAAAACAACCCCGCCCAACTCCACCTCAATCTCAGCAATCTTCAGGAGGATCTAAGGCAAAGGGTCGTGTTTATGAAATGAGAACTGAAGAACCTAATGCATCTGTAGTTGCAGGTACGCTCCACATTCACTCTCAACCTGTGTGCATATTATTTGATACCGGTGCCACCCATTCTTTTATCTCTGAGACGTGTGTGAAAAGGCTCGGTCTTACTTGTGCTCTTGATTGTGAGTCTTTTATTGTTGGATTACCAAATGGTAGTAAGCTTGTGGGAAACCGTGAGTTTAGGAGTTGTCCCATTCGTATCGGTGATCAGGAGTGGGAAGCTGATTTGATTGAAATCAACTTACAACATTATGATGTGATTTTGGGTATGGACTGGCTTGTACATCATGGGGCGGTGATGGACCTGCGTAAGAGAACTGTCACACTCACCGCCAAGGATGGCTTAACGTTGTTGTTTCAGGGACGTGACCCTAGTAAAGTTGGGTTAATTATTAGTGTAATGGAAGCCTTGAAGCTATTAAGGAAGGGATGTCAAGGATACATGTGTTATGCCTTGGAAAAGGAAAAAGAAAAGCCTGAATTATCAGAAATTTCCATTGTTTGTGAATTCTCAGACGTATTCCCAGAAGATTTAATGGATCTACCTCCTCATAGAGATGTGGATTTTGCAATCGAGGTTGAGCAGGGAACGGCTCCAGTGTCTAGGGCGCCTTATAGAATGGCACCACCGGAAATGCTAGAACTGAAGAAGCAACTTGAAGAACTGATGGAGAAGGGATTCATTAGACCGAGTGCATCTCCGTGGGGTGCACCAGTGTTGTTCGTAAAGAAGAAGGATGGTTCCTTACGTCTCTGCATTGATTATAGAGAATTGAATAAGGTGACAATCAAGAATAAATATCCATTGCCTCGGATAGATGACCTATTAGATCAATTGCAGGGTGCAACTGTTTTCTCAAAAATTGATCTAAGATCAGGCTATCATCAGTTAAGGATTCGAGAAGAAGATATTGCTAAGACAGCATTCCGTACAAGGTATGGTCACTATGAGTTTGTGGTGATGCCGTTTGGACTAACTAATGCTCCAGCTGCATTCATGGAATTAATGAACCGCATTTTCATCCAATATTTGGACCAATTTGTCGTGGTCTTTATAGATGATATTCTGATTTACTCCCGAAGTAGAGAAGAGCATGTAGAGCATCTCAGAACAGTTCTCAGTATATTGAGGCAACAACGGTTGTTTGCTAAACTATCAAAGTGTGATTTCTGGATGACTGAAGTGGCATTCCTAGGTCACATAGTTTCTCATGAAGGAGTAAAGGTTGACCCACAGAAGATCCAAGCAGTAGCTGAATGGATGCCACCAAAGAATGTGAAGGAAGTAAGGAGTTTCTTAGGCTTGGCAGGATATTATCGTAGGTTTGTGGAAGGCTTTTCCAAGATCGCCCAACCACTCACTAATCTGTTACGAAAGGCAAAGAAGTTTGAATGGGACAAACAGTGTCAAGAGAGCTTTGCAGAGCTTAAGAAAAGACTTACCAGTGCACCAGTATTAGCATTACCCCAGGGAACTGAAGGCTTTGTTATATATAGTGACGCCTCGAAACAAGGCCTTGGTTGTGTTTTGATGCAACATGGTAGGGTAATTGCATACGCTTCCCGTCAATTAAAGACCCATGAAGTAAACTACCCTACTCATGACTTAGAACTTGCAGCTGTGATTTTTGCTTTGAAGATCTGGAGACATTATCTCTATGGGGCGAGTTGCCAGATTTACACTGACCATAAGAGTTTGAAGTATATCTTCACTCAGAAGGAATTGAACATGAGGCAGAGAAGATGGTTGGAGCTGTTGAAAGATTATGATATTGAGATATTATATCATCCAGGCAAAGCCAATGTGGTGGCCGACGCACTAAGTAGGAAGTCAACCCAAGAGACTATGATTGCATGCCTAACACTGCAACCAGAATTGCAGAGAGAATTGACTCGATATGAGATCGAGGTCAGGTTTCAGAAGAACCAAGGGCAACTTTATTTCTTGGAGATCGAATCATCTTTATTTGAGGCAATTAAGCAGAAGCAGGTTGATGACCTCGTATTGAACAAGATCAAGGATGGCATCCTTCAAGGTAAGTCTCCGGGCTTTATTGTTCATGATGACGGGATCCTTAGGTTCAAGAACCGAATATGTGTGCCTGGAGACGATGAAATAAAGACCATGATTTTGAAAGAGGCCCATGCTTCGCCATATTCGATTCACCCTGGAGCTAATAAGATGTATAAGGACCTCAAAAAGAATTTCTGGTGGAGTAATATGAAAAGAGAGGTCGCTGAATTTGTAGCTAAATGTCTTACATGTCAGCAAGTGAAGATTGAACATCAAAGACCGGCTGGAGAATTACAACCATTACCAATTCCAGAATGGAAATGGGACGATATATCCATGGACTTTGTGTCGGGATTGCCCCCAACGTCAAGAGGCATGGACACCATCTGGGTCATAGTAGACCGATTGACTAAATCTGCTCATTTTCTTCCTATTAAGAAAACGTGGGGACCAGATAGACTTGCTGAAGTATATATTCAAGAAATTGTACGTCTGCATGGTATTCCCAAGACTATAGTGTATGATCGTGATGGACGCTTTGTGTCACATTTCTGGAAGTCACTACATGCAGCCATGGGAACTGAGTTGAGGTTCAGTACTGCTTTCCACCCACAAACTGACGGTCAAACGGAGAGAACTATACAAACTCTCGAGGACATTTTAAGAGCGTGTGTATTGGACTGGCCAGGTAAGTGGGAAGTTAAGTTACCATTGGTAGAATTTACTTATAATAACAGTTGGCACGCATCAATTGAAATGGCCCCGTATGAAGCCTTGTATGGTCGTAGATGTCGATCACCGTTATGCTGGGATGACTTATCAGAAACAAGCTTCACGAGCCCAGATATTTTAAGGAAGACACAAGAAGAAGTAGCTCTGATAAGGAAAAGGATGTTAACAGCACAAAGCCGTCAGAAATCTTATGCAGATATTCGTCGTAGACCACTGGAATTCAAAGTAGGTGACCATGTGTTTGTTCGCGTTTCACCTACTAAGGGCGTATTCAGATTTGGCAAGAAGGGCAAGCTAAGTCCTCGATATGTGGGTCCTTTTGAGATCTTGGATAAGGTTGGAGCATCAGCCTATCGGCTTGCCCTACCCCCAATTATGAGTCGGATGCATAGTGTATTCCATGTTTCCCAGCTAAGGAAATATGTTCCCGACCCTTCCCATGTAATCAAGTATGAGGATATTATGTTTGAGGGAGATTGCACGTATGAGGAGGAACCGATCAAAATACTTGCTTATGAAAAAAGGCAGTTGAGGAATAAAGTAATTCCGCTAGTGAAGGTGTTATGGTCTAAACATGGTACTGATGCAGCCACATGGGAGACAGAAGCCAGCATGCGAGAGAAATATCCAAACCTCTTTGAATCCTAGTTTCGAGGACGAAACTTTTTATAAGGGGGGTGGAGTGTAATACCACCTTAGTTTCTGTTTCAGAAATTTTATTTTGATAAACATAATATGTATTTATAGATTATTTTGATAAAAGACGCAAGTATGTTTTATTTTCGCGATTCTTGAAATCTTATCGTCTCGCAAAACGTACATGATTTATGTACGACATCGAAATTATTTTCGCAAGGATTAGTCCGATTTTTATATTTTTATAAAGTTAATATCTGTAATATCCTAATACTTATTAAGCGGACATTATTATAATATTTCCCGAGCTTAATTATATAAACCAACTTTCTTTTATCCGTTCATTATTAAGCCCCCGTTCACATAACTTAATTAAACTCATTTCCTTAACCTTTTAATTTTCCTTTGATTATATATCAATGTCGGTTTACCATCTCATCTCATTAGTTATATATATATGCTCCACTTAGCTCATTTATTAATATACTTTCCAAGACTTCACCATTAAGCTTAAGCCTCCTTCTCGAACGATCGAAGCTCACCGCCACAGTTTTTTTTAGCACACCATCTCCGACTCCTACCATTACTTATCTCCTTCACTCCTCCTCCATATTCTAGCTCATTTCTTCATCAAAACACAAGTTTTCCAAGGGGTTCATATCAAAATCAAGTGGTTATCTCAACTAAGGTAAGAATTTCTCTCTTTGGCTCTCCCTTGTCATGGTAAAATCTTCCTAGCTAATTCATGTGGCTGCCATGTTATGTTGATGTTGGATTTGAGTTCCTTATGTCAAAAGCATGCTATTGGTAAGGCAAGGAAGACATATTTGTATAAGAAAGCTCAAGGAAAGCTTGGTTTAGGTTTTCCCCAAAATTTCAAGAATTGTTCATGTGTATGTCAAGTCTGAATTTGTATGTCAATCATGAGTTATTAGAGGTGGTTTGATGATTATAGAGGGATGGATGGATTGGATTTGAGGTTTGGAAGTAAAACTAGTGAAGTTAGGGCTGAATTGTTCACTTCTGGAAATATCGTCCTCGTTCTGTATTATGAAAAATTAAGGGACTGATTCAGTAAATAGAGGACTTTCATACGAGCGTCCGGAATTTTGCGGAATTCAATTCCGAGTTGTATAATGAAAGTTATGGCCAAAATCGTTTTGTATGCAGATTCGGGAATCTCGCCAAGTTGAGTTGAGTTAAGGTCACGTCTGAGGTGATAGCTCATAAGTTTCTTTACATTCGAGACTTGTCGAGGCAAGTTATTTGCGATTACTTACGTGATTGATATAAATATAGGCTATTGGACTATGCATGAAACCGTAAATGCATTACATATGAATAATGTTTGTTCCTTGACTTTGTATCTTGATATGCATTTGAATATGAAGTGATATTGGTAATTTGGTATTCTTCCATGATAGAATTAGTATTATTTGTGTATAGACATCGTGGATATGTTTGTTTATGAAATACTCGTTTTATTGATTTCGTTGAGAAGTGACAACACTTGTGGATATGATTTGTGCGGGTAAGGATTGTTCCGACCCCCGCTTAGCATGTAAATGGTTTTTAAAATCATTCCTTGATCGCTTCCCGGTGTTCGGGTGGATCATGGAAGGTGCTTTACTTGTGTCGTGGTAGGGGGGGTTCGTCTAGCTAACGATACCGTGTCCCTCCGGCAGGTAAAGGTTTTTACCCATAGTTTTGGGTTAGAAGGTACCTTCGTGCCCAAGACAGGCTTGGTCATGTTTTCAAAAGCGTTTTCGTAAAAGTTCCTTCTTTTGGTTTACTATGTGATGTTGTATGTATAGTCTCTTACATACTTGTTTGCTTTGTAATGTACTTTGTGGTATCTGCTTATTCTAATTCCTTTATTTATGCTATTCTACGTAATTAATTCGCTTATATACTTGCTAGTCTGGTTGGAGACTAACCCCCATTTCGGTGGGGGAACGGGTTGTGTTTTTGACATGACCAGGTACGCAGGTAGTATCGGAGCGTGGAGGTGAACGTGCGACGTGATGCGATAGTTAGGATGGGTTTAATTTCTGCTGGTTTGTTTTTATGTGTGTGTTACTGTTTTGGTTCTTGAGATGTCTTCTGGTGAGACTCGTGTTGGATGGTTGTGCTTGGTTGTACCAAGCTGGTTTTGACGGGTCGTTGTAGCGTTTGTGAACGCCGACCCATGTATATATGTCCTCTCTTTGGAAGTGGTTGTTTGAACCAGGTTTATCTTGTGATTGAATGCTGCTAGTTTATGTCCTACAGGTTGAATTTTTTTTTTTTTTTTTTTAGAAAGCCTAAGGGAATTTCTGCCGGAAATTCCTGGCGCTGTGACCCCCCATTAAGTGAAATTTTTGGGGCGTTACAAATTCAAGGCAATAGAAATTGGAAGGGGAACGTCATTGATATCTCTCTGATTATAGTGAAAGCTCTTTGAGCATTACAGAGATTGTGATTTTCTTACTAGATATTCTAACAAGGGGTCCTATTTATATTAGAGTAGTATGAACCGGTTATCTCTCCATATTAGCCTTATACTGCAGGTTCCGATCACGTAGGAAAGTACTCGATTAAACCCCCTCAGCTGAATCTCCTCTTGCTCCATACTCTGGTCCTAAGAGATTCTCGTATCTTGAACTTTCCAACGCGACCGACGAATTTAACTACGATCTGAAGTTAGGAGAGGGGGGTTTTGGTGATGTTTATCAAGGCAAGTTAGCAAGTTGTGATGACGAGGAGGTTGCTGTGAAGAGGTTCAAAAGTGGATCAACTCAAGGAGAAAAAGAGTTTGTATCAGAAATCAATGTGATTAGCATGCTAAAGCACAAGAACTTGGTCCAACTCAAAGGGTGGTGTCATGAGAATAAGGAGCTACTCCTTGTCTATGACTTCATGCCCAACAGAAGCCTAGACTTTCACCTGTTTGCTAAAAACATGTCTCTTTTGACTTGGCCGAAGAGATATAAGATTGCCCTTGATCTCGCATCAGCATTGCACTATCTTCGGGATGGATGTGATCCATTTGTGCTTCATCGCGACATCAAATCAAGCAACGTCATGCTCGACTCAAACATCAATGCAAAGCTAGGAGATTTCGGGTTAGCTAGGCTTACAAATCAAGATCAAGATTCAAGACGACGGTCCCAGCTGGAACATTTGGCTACCTAGCTCAAGAGGTCATTTCAAGTGGGAAAGTAAGCAAAGCTTCAGACATATACAGTTTTGGAATTGTGGCATTAGAAATAGCATCAGGAAGAAGGCCAATCAACCAAAGTGGAGATCCTAGTAAACTAAACTTGGTGGAGTGGGTTTGGGATTTGTATGGAATAGGCTCCATTCTTGAAGCAGTAGATACAAGACTCGATGGAATTGTTGATGAGGATGAAGCAAGGCGGTTGATGGTGACCTGATTATGGTGTTGTCATCCGGATCCTGGAGTTAGACCATCTATAAAGCAAGTCCAAGCTGTGCTAGATTTTGAAGCTGTAGAGCCCAGCTTGTCAGCAACAATCCCTACACCAACTTATACCTCGTCGTCTAATAGATCAAAGGACAATGGATCAACAAGCCTGACAATACTCAGTCACACATCTTCTAGCACCATTAGTAAATAGAGCTAGCTGTATTATTGTGGCCCTGTTAAGTATGTGTGAAATTGAGAGAATCGTTGAGTGTTTATATTTTATTGTGTTGTTGTTAATTTGTGTAGAATGTAAACTTTTGTTTTTGGTTATATGATTCGTTCTACATATAATATTTCAGAATCTATTTATCTTATATATTAAAGTTAACACTTTTAGAGGTTCTACATTGATTTTAGATTTAGGTTGCTAAATAATTGTTATTTTTTATCTTTAATTTTGATTATTAATATATTACATAATTACATTAACAAATAAATCTTAAAAAATTATCATTTCTTTCATAAGAAAAAAATACAAGCTATTTCATTAAGAATAAAATTATTTTGAAAGTTAATATATATATATTTAGGACAAAATTTGATGATTTTCGATAATAAAATTTAAGTCAAATAAAATACATAATCTTTATGAAATAAAATATATTTTATTAATAATTTTAACAAGCAAGAAGTTAAACTTAATTCACTTATTTGGTGAAAGTTAAACTAAATTTTTGGACGAATTCAGATCAAAAGATAAACAAAATTCAGATGAATAATATGAATTTCACGTGCATGTCGCGGGTTACTACACTAGTTGTATTTCTAAAGTAGTGATTAGAAAATTGTTTGTGCCTAGCCATACGATCCCTATAAATAATTTCAAGGAATTGTTTTCTGAAGTGGGCAATATTTTGAAAATAATTTCCATTGTAGGCGTTTTTTGAAACTAATTCCCGAAGTAGGCACTTTCGATAGGTTCGGAAATTGACAAAGAAGGAGAGGCGTTGTCCTAGACGGCGCCTCTGTTCCGAAGCGAAATATTAAAAAAAATTATATACGAGAAGCGCTTTACGAGACGGCGCCTCTCGTTCACATTTTAAAAAAAAAAAAAATTATATACAAGAGGCGCTATCCAAGACAACGCCTCTTGTTCACTTATTTTTTTTAAAAACGTTCACTTTGATTTTAAAAAACTTTTGTATTTGGAATACATACGCGGGTTCGAGTGGCTCGTATGGGCTCGTTCGGAATCGAGCGAGATACATATTTGGTGAAAGTTGGGATCGATACAAACCTAACGAAACTAGTCTACCTCGATTCTAATTACGAACGATCCCAAACGAGTCACCCGAACCCGCGTAAGTTGGAATAATTATTGTCATCAAACACTATTGTCACACTCAAATCTATCTATCTAATATCTAATATAATATAAAAATCCCGGAGAGAGAAAATTTAAGTCCGCATTAAATGTCTTTGCTTTCTTATTGGTTAATGACACTCCTCAAATTAGTACTATTACTTTCTAATTGGTGAGTTTTATACATTATATCAAACTCTATAAAAAAAAATTGTATGTGTGAAAGTTTATATAATTAAAACTTACATTTTTAAAAAATGATTTTTTTAATTTTCAATCTTAATATTATCTAATCTATCTAATCTAATATATAAAATACGATTTTAACAAATGGATCACACACTATTAATGGGATTTTATTCTCTCTTATTATTTGAATGGTTTGCTAAACACGTATGTTTACGGCCCATTTTTACGAGTCTTATATTTTTTTGGAGATGTCCAACAAAAAGACGGTCCATTACTTTGTACAAAAACAAAAGACACAAAATCCTATTCTTCTCAAATTCCTTACTCTGTTTTAGTTTTGAATTTCAAGATGGATTAATTTGATGATAAATCTCAAATTCGCCTTTTTCCTATCTTGCTCTTGAGTTATGTGAGTGAGTGAGTTATGTTAATAGTTTTATTGGGTATAAATATACTAATAAATTAAACATTGTTTCTTCAATGAGTTGGTGGATGTTTTTTTGTTGTAGTTTGTTTATAAGTTGGATGTTTGATATTCTTTGTTATATTTTGAATTATAAATTGGATGTTTGATATTGAACCATACTGAAAATGTAAGCTTATACTATGATTCAACTTCTCATTGAATTATAGAGTCTTAGAATCCACCAAAAGGATAAAGTCAAAGATTTTTATAATCAAAATGGGTTATCATCTCAATCTAAAAAAATTATTGCCTTGGAGATTACTCAAGGAGTTGGTAAAAATTACGAATTATGTCTATATAATATCAACCTATGTAATATCAACATAAATCACACATCCAAATTATCTTTTTAGAGAAACACTAACATGGCGAGAATATCAACAAAGAGTAATAAAGAAGTTGATCAATCAAGGGCTTTTAACCATTTATATTACACAACATGTATTTTTCCTACAAATCTGTAACGTTTATATAAAATAATATAGACCCGCGCGTAGCGCGAGCCCCGAATGCTAGTAAATCAATAAGAAAGGAAAAGTCATAAAGAATGATTGACTAAAAAAAAGAACATTGTCATCATAACAAAGGAAGAAATAAGATCAATGATTATAAAAAACAACATTGTCATCAACAAAAAAAAATTACTTTACATTATCCTTATAAAATACTGTCATCACATAAGGATAATTTATGTGATGACAGTATTTTATAAGGATAATGTAAAGTAATTTCGTAACAAAAAGGTTTGTAATACTGTCAATCATAAAAAGAAATTTTTTGTGATGACTATCTTCTTTTTGTGATGACTATCTTCTTGTGATGACTATCTTATAAGGATAATGTAAAGTAATACTGTCAATCATAAAAAGAAAATTGTCAATCATAAAAACAACATTGTAATCACAAGCATTTCGTAACAAAAATAAATATTATAAGGATAATGTAAAGTTTACATTATCCTTATAAACCTTTTTGTTACTCATAAAAAGAATTAGAGATATTTTATAAGGATAATGTAAAGTAATACTGTCAATCATAAAAAGAAAATTGTCAATCATAAAAACAACATTGTAATCACAAGCATTTTGTAACAAAAATAAATATTATAATAACATACATAAAAAACTGACATCAACAAGAAATAAAAAAAGAAGATAGTCATCACAAAAATTAGAGATATTTCATCAACAATATTGTCATTGACAAAAATGATTGTCATCACAAGCCTATAAGAAATAGTGTCATCGAAAAACAAAATACACAACAAACAAAAGACTGTCATCACAAAGAAAACAATACTGTCATCTAATAATATGATTTTCAAAGAAAAAACATCTTGATGACGCTATTGCATTAGAAAAACTATATACACTATTGTCATCAAACAAATAACATTGAAAATATAAAAGCAGTGGATTATCATCATAATTTTAACACATTGTATCAAAGTCACAATATATCATAATAAACAAACTGTCATCAGAACAAAAACACAAAGTCATAGTCTCATGGTATCAAAAACAAATGATTAGAGCAATAAATTGTCATCAACAATACTAAACAAACTTTAATTACACAAAAATGAGAGATATTTCATCAACAAATTAATCATCAGCATAAATGTTTGTCATTACAAGCATACAACAAATATTGTGATTGTCATCAATAAGAACACACTATTGCCATCTAATAATATGATATTCACAAAGACACTATTTAATTAAAATAACTATATATAATATTGTCAACAAACAAATAATTGTTTAAAAGAACATTGAAAATAATGAAAAGCAATGGATTATCATCGTAATTTTAACACATTGTATCAAAGTCACAAGAGATCATAACATACAAACCGTCATCTAAACAAAACACAAACTCATACACTGTCATCGAATAAAAAACAAATGATTAGAGCAATAAATTGTCATCAACATTATAAAACAAAGTTTATTTACACAAAACACACAAAATAAAAAAAGCAACACTAAGAAACACACAAAATCAAATAGATACTACACATTTGATGACACTGCAAATGAGAAACAAACAAATGAACAAAAGTAAAATGTAATCAACACATGCAAGAGCACATAAAAGTGAATTTCAAGAAATATTGTCATAAAAACATATGAATTCAAGCATAAACCCTAAAAACACAAAGCGAAGTCGAAAACTGAATAAAAAACATACCTCGAGTTGCAGGAAAAAAGGGAGTTGAGCCTGGAGAAAATGAAGAACATCGAAAAACACATTGAGAAACCCTAAGATTGCGAAATCACTACCAATACACACGAAAAAGGCTTACCTGAGATATGCGAGAGGAGCTGATCACAAATCCGACGAGACAAAGCAAGGAACTAACCGGAAATCAGCAAAAAAAGTTTGAAGATGATTGGATGGGAGAAACACTAGATAGAGTAATAGGAAAATGAAAATCGAAATGGAGCACGTCTTTGGGGAAAATAAAGGGCGCGTGTTTTTTTTTCGAATTATATAAATCAATTCAAAAAGGTTAGTTTCCCTTTTACCAAACCAACAAGGTTATAAACTACTCTTATAGCCCATTTAGGGACAACGACCCCTTATTTTCCACAATATATCGAAATTATTGGGTCCAATGACCCTCTAATCACAAATTTTGTGGTTTTTGACCCTACTTAATATAGTTTGTGTTTTCCGACCTTTAACATTTGGTGATGAAAGTTTTTTGTCGTCACTTGATGACAACTTTCATCCCTACTTATATTATGTCATCATGTAATGATAGTAACGGTCATCAATGAAACCGTATTCAACTACTTATTTAAACTGTCTTCATGTGTAAAGGGGTCAATTAACACACTACAATTGTTTAGGGTTGGAAAACACAAATCATATTATAAAAAGGGTTACTTAGAAGGGCAACATATCTGGAAACATTTCGGTCCATTGTTTTCTTTTATAACGTATATTAAAACATAACGTTGTTTTGTCATACTTACGTTTAATTCGCACATGTATCGGTCTCCTAGCTATGCGGTATGCCACATCATTTTCCATGTCACTCGCCACATCATTTGTCTTTTTATCCTTTGTTATATATCTTTATAAAATAGATTAAATAAAGAATTCTTTTTTCATAAGATATCTAATAGATTTTATTATTTTATATCTTTTAACATATTATAAAATTGAAAAAAAATCTAATAGATTATATTATCTTTCTTGTATGTTTTCTCTTAGGGAGCGGTTCGGATGAGAACGGTTTTTAGGATGAGAACGTGAGAATGACTGATATTCATCAAAATATACATAAATGTTCATCAAAATGTACTCAAATGTTCATCAAAAAAATTGATGCACATCGTGAATGTTTTTTCTTCAGTTTCTCAGTAAATGTTTTAAAAAAAATGAATGCTCTTCAATTTTTGATGTTTTTAAGTTTGTCAAAGAGTTTTCACCAAATTAGTAGTAAATGTTCACCAAACTAGTAGTAAATGTTCACCAAACTAGTAGTAAATGTTCACAAAATAAATGTTCATCATTCTCACGTTGCATTTTAAAGTTTATTTTCACCTGATAGTCTCTCTTTCTCTTATATATATATACATTTATTGATTTTACTATCAGTCTTATTAGAACTTAAATTGTACTCCCTCTGTCCCCTTTTATAAGCCTCATTTGATTTTTCAGCACTATTCACAATTCGAGAGAATCTTCTCGATTTCTTCCAATATATAATGAAAAATATGGTCAGATGGGGTCTTGTTTGATTCGTCTCAATGATTACTTTAACAATATCAATTTTTTATATTTTTTACTAATAAATAATTAGAGATATTAACGAAACAAAACGTGCGTCGGCATCCGCATTGAGGTCAAATGGGGCTTATATTGAGGGACGGAGGGAGTAAGACATAAATCATAAACTATAAAGTATTACAAAATAATATATACATGATTACATTATTATAAATATTTAATAGATGTGACCTGCATGAAACGGAAACACACGCTAGTTTAAGCCAAAAGTATTATAACAACAAAAAGGATCATAAATGAAAATTGTCATTAATCAGAATTTGTCATCAAATACAAATTTTCTTAACCCAAATTCATTTAACAACATAAAAGAGAATTGGATAAAAAAAAAGTCAATTTTATAAAAAGGATCATCCCAACATTTGTTCTCACAAAGTAGCTAGTTATGGTGATGTACATCGGTACATATTGATAGAGTTTATTTTGTTAGGATTTGTTTGTTAGAATAAATGTCCTATTAATTAGGACTGTTTAGCAGATTGATATTTCCTTTAATTAAGTAGTTACTATTAAGTAGCTAAGTCTTAGTTAGTCAGTTCAAAGTAGGGTTTCGTAGTTTCTGTAATCAGTTATTTAAAGCTTGTTTTGTCTACTGAATATTATAAAGGTTTTCAGTTTCAATCTTGCTCTAACATCTGGTATCAGAGCCAGAAGAAGAAAACTGAGGTCAGATCATAGAGAAGAGTGAAAACACTAAACAAAGGGAGGAGGGAAACACTCTGAAAGAATGGCGTCTGAAGAGAGAAACGGAGGTTTGTCCATTCCAAAGTTTGATGGAGACTATGATCATTGGAACATGGTTATGGAGAATCTCTTGAGGTCCAAAGAGTATTGGACGGTGGTAGAATCTGGCTATACTCTGCCTGGAGAAGGAGTGCTGCTGAATAATGCTCAAAGAAAAGCATTAGAAGAGTTACAACTGAAGGATTTGAAGGCCAAAAATTACTTGTTCCAGTCATCGGACAAGTCAATTTTGAAGACGATATCCCTGAAGGAGACAGCGAAGCAACTCTGGGATTCCATGAAGATGAAATTCCAAGGAAATGCATGAGTTCAGAGAGCACAACTGAATCGACTTCGCAGAGATTTTGAGGTGCTGACAATGAAGAATGGTGAATCCATCAATGATTACTTTGGACGAGTAATGGTGATTGCCAATGAGATGCGCAAATGCGGGGAAGAGATGGATGATGTGAAAATCGTTGAGAAGATTTTACGAACTCCTACTGACAAGTGGAACTATATTGTGTGTTCCATAGAGGAGGCAAAAGACATTGATGAACTCTCTGTTGACGCCTTACAGAGCTCTCTTCTTGTTCATGAACAAAAGTTCAAGAAAGATGGAGGCGAGGAACATGCTCTCAAGGTGTCCTATGATGAAGGGCACAATGGAAGAGGGCGGGGAAGAAGCAATTTCAGAGGAGGAAGAAGCAGAGGCAGAGGTCGACAAAGCTACAGTAAGGCCACCATTGAATGTTATAAATGTCACCAGCTAGGACATTATCAGTATGAATGTCCAAACCTCGGAAAACAAGTCAATTATGTTGAGCTTGAGGAAGAAGAAGAAATGTTGCTTATGGCATATCTTGAGGCATCCAGACTTACTCAAAATGAGGTATGGTTTTTAGACTCTGGTTGCAATAATCATATGTGTGGAGATTCTTCTCTTTTCTCTTATATGGAAGAATTCGAAAGAGAAGTCAGATTGGGAAATCATACAAGAATGAGTGTTGTTGGTAGAGGAAGTGTAAGACTTTCTTTTGAAGGAATTCATCACATTGTCAAAGATGTATTTTATGTGCCAGATCTGAAGAACAACCTTATTACCATTGGACAGCTACAAGAAAAGGGGTTGGCTGTTTTGATAAAGGATACTAAATGTAGAATCTATCATCCTACAAAAGGCCTGATCATAGACTACAACATGACATCCAACAGAATGTTTGTATTGCTCACCAACACTGTTTCACACAAACAAGAGGAGTGCTTTCAAGTTGATGTCCAAGATCCTGCACAGCTCTGGCATTGTAGATATGGTCATCTCAATTATACAGGCCTGAAGACTCTGAAAGACAAAGGAATGGTGAAGGGATTGCCACATTTTTCTGAGACTAATGCAATGTGCACTGCCTGCTTGAGAGGGAAGCAACATCGAGAAGCTATTCCAAAGAAGGTTGTATGGAGAGCTTCTGAAAGATTGGAGTTGATTCATGCTGAAATTTGTGCCCATCTCCCCTACATCACATGGAAAAGAGAGAGAGAGAGTGGCATCAAGAAACAGTTAACCACAACCTACACTCCTCAGCAAAATGGGGTTGCAGAGAGAAGAAACGGAACAATGATGAATATGGTGAGAAGTTTGCTAGCTGAGAAGGATGTACCAAATAATTTTTGGCCAGAAGCTGTCAATTGGGCCTTCCATGTATTAAATAGATGTCCAACTTCATCTGTCAAGGAAATGACTCCCGAGGAAGCTTGGAGTGGAGTAAAACCCTCAGTTGAACACTTCAGAGTATTTGGTTGTGTTGCTCCTGCTCACATCCCTGATGCTAGAAGAACAAAGCTTGATGATAAGAGCCAGAGTTGTGTTATATTTGGAGTAAGTGCAGAATCCAAGGGATATAAACTCTATGATCCTTTAAGCAAGAAGGTCATAGTAAGCAAAGATGTAGTCTTCGAGGAAGGAAAGAAGTGGAGCTGGGATTCAAGCTACAAAGAACCGATCACTCTCGAGCTAGAGTGGAGAGAAGCAAATGATTGTAGCAGTACTCAAGACAATGAGGAGATAGATGGAGAACTGACAGGTAATGCAGTTGAAAATGTTGCAGGTGTTGTCACTGCTCAAGCTAAAACTCAAGTTGAAAGTACACCCACAACCTCTCCTATAGTAACAACCTCCAATACAGCCATAAGAACTAGAAGAGCACCTATATGGATGACTGATTATGCCTCTGGTGAAGGAGAAGAAGATGGACAAGTGTGGTTTGCTTTCTTTGCTAATTCTGATCCAACAAGTTTTGAGGAGGCAGTGAGAAGTGATCAATGGAAGCAGGCCATGGATAATGAAATAAGTTCCATTGAGAAGAATGGTACATGGAAGCTGACTGATTTACCAGAAGGAGCCAAAAGCATAGGGGTCAGATGGGTGTATAAGACAAAACTAAATCAGTTTGGAGAGATTGATAAGTATAAAGCTCGTTTGGTTGCCAAGGGATATGCTCAGCAACATGGAGTTGATTATGATGAGGTGTATGCTCCTGTAGCCCGTATGGATATTGTTCGAATGATTATTGCTCTTCCAGCTCAAAGAAGTTGGATCATTTATCAACTTGATGTAAAATCTACTTTTCTGCAAGGAGATTTATCTGAGGATGTCTATGTTGAACAACCTAAGGGTTATGAGCTGCAGAATGAAGGGAGGAAGGTATATAAGCTTAATAAAGCTTTGTATGGGCTAAAACAAGCACCGAGAGCTTGGTTCAGCAGAATTGACTCATACTTCAAGCAGATGGGATTCGAGAAGGATGCAAGTGAACAGACTTTGTTCACCAAGGTCAATCAACAAGGTAACTGCCTCATTGTTAGTCTTTATGTTGATGACTTGATCTATACTGGCAATGATAGTGCTATGATAAAAGAGTTCAAACAGTCCATGATGAAGGAGTTTGACATGTCAGACTTAGGGAGGATGAAATACTTCCTTGGCATTGAAATATCTCAGTTTGATGAAGGAATATTTATAAGTCATGTGACAGATATGTTGAAGAAGTTTGGAATGGAAGAAAGCAACTTAGTGCAGAATCCTATAGTTCCAGGATTCAAAATTCACAAAGATGATGATGGTGTGAAAGTGAACAACTCAGTTTACAAGCAGCTGGTTGGGAGTATGATGTTGACGAGGCGAATTTGTCGTGTGCCAAGTCAAGTAATCCTAACATGCAAACTAAGTAATATAGTGCGCAAGTAAGGGTCGAATCCCAAGAGAATCAGTTTATCAAATTCTTAAGTATATCACAATGACTAACCAATAAACGTAACCAAAGGGGGGGTTTTGTGGTTTTGATACGAAGTATCGAATGTCAACTTGGTTATAACAAGATTAAGCGAAGTGTTCCACTTAGCGATTATCCACAATTAGATTAACAAGTTGATCTTAGAATCCTTTTTATCCCTATGTCAAGTTCTCAAGTGATCGTTCTAATTCCTGTTCTTGAATAGTTATTAGTCCAACTAATCCTAATAACCCTTACTCGATTATAACCTCGAAACTATCAAAGTTCAATAACAAAGTAGCAATGCATTCAGGAATAGATAGATACATGCAATATCATGGACAACTAGTCGGATACTCGACATGTACTCAACTCTCTTCTCTAATAACAATCACAACTAGTTCATGCAAATAGATTGTGCTACACAACAAGTATGATAATTCAACTAGAAGTATCAAACTCTAGCAATATGAACAAGACACAACTAACTTAGGTGATCAATCTAAAGTAGTGAATCTAGTTCATCAACAATACAAACAAGAGAGTTGAGACAATCAAAGAGTAGACAAAAGGAAAGGATAAACTCACAACTTGTTGAATCCAAAAGCTTCAAACGCCAAGTGAAACAAAGAACCTTAGCAACTCATAAGTTTGTGAAATACTCTCCAAAAACTTAAGCAAAACCAAGACTAGATGATCAAGGATGATCATCCACTACCTATATAGTATCAACTAATGTAACAGCCGAATTAAGGTACTAAAAACGTATAGAAAGTTACAGAATTAAACACAAATTACTTCAAATGGCAAAGACATCAATTTGATTCTTCTGTCGAGGAACCGCACCCGCGGGTTGAGAGCCGCGGGCGCGGTTTTGGCTTCTTCAGATTTTCCAGATGGCAGAGGGCCGCGGGCGCGGCTTAGGACCCGCGGGCGCGGCTTAGGATTCGCGGGCGCGGCTTGAGGTTTCTCGGATCCTTGGCTGAGGATGAAACCCGCGGGTGCGGCTTGAGACCCGCGGGTGCGGCTTCGTTGTCTGAGGCAGCAACTCCTGATTTCTTCAAGTCTTCGTCTTCGTCTTCAGCAGCTTCTTCCTTATGCTTCAATGCTTCCAATGCTTCTTATCATCTCGTATGTAAATCTTCTCTCGAAAAGCTCCATGATACAGATTACATGGAAACAAATAACATAATCCTATACAAAACTAGCTAATAATCCATAGTTGCGGTATGTAAAACACCGCTTATCAGATGTACTTGACAACCACAAGACTTGATGTGATGTATTCAGTTAGTCTCATTAGCAGGTATATGTCTAGTCCCACTGAGCTTCATCTGCTAGCAGCTAAGAGGATACTTAGGTATCTCCAAGGGACCATTGGATATGGAATTCTCTATAAGAAGACAGGAAACAAAGAATTGATTGGATTCACTGACAGTGACTATGCTGGGAGCATGGAGGACAAGAAGAGTACATCCGGATATGCATTCCTTCTGAGTAATGCAGCTGTAGCCTGGTCCTCAAAGAAATAGCCAATTGTTACACTAAGCACTACAGAGGCAGAGTTTGTAGTTGTTGCAGCCTGCACATGCCAACTGATGTGGATGAAAAGAGTGTTAAAGAAACTTGGCTACAATGGAAGTGACAGTCCAACTATTTTTTGTGACAATAGCTCTACAATTAAGCTATCCAAGAACCTTGTGATGCATGGGAAAAGCAAACACATTGATGTGAGGTTTCACTTTCTACGAGATTTGGTGAATGAAGGAGTTGTACAACTGAAGTTTTGTGGTAATGAACAGCAGGTAGCAGATATCGTTACTAAGCCTCTCAAGTTAGAGACATTTCAGCTGCTCAGACAGAAGCTTGGAGTTTGTGATGCACCTAAGTTAAACAAGACAATCTAGCATACTGTCTAGTTTAAGGGAGGAATTGATAGAGTTTATTCTGTTAGGATTTGTTTGTTAGAATAAATGTCCTATTAATTAGGATTGTTTAGCAGATTGTTATTTCCTTTAATTAAGTAGTTCCTATTAGGTAGCTAAGTCGTAGTTAGTCAGATCCAAGTAGGGTTTCGTAGTTTCTGTATTCAGCTATTTATAGCTTGTTTTGTCTATTGAATATTATCAAGGTTTTCAGTTTCAATCTTGCTCTAACACATATTGTACCAAAAATAATTTAGTCATACATTATAGTAAAATCATATGTGCCCATTAGTGAGTTTTCTTTGAAATATACGATTATTTCCATATACATGTGAGGAAGTATTTATGTACATAAAAATCCCCGCCTCTTAATTGAACATAAATATACAATCATAGACACCCATTAGGGCGAACCACACCAATCGCTTGTCCCTTGACATTTTGACATTGGGCTTGAGCCATTTTACCGTTGTAGGTGAGGTCTATATTATGGAGGTTGATTCCGGTGCATGGGAATAACTTGCTGCATTCTAGTTGCACCGCTATTGGTGTAGCCGAGCTTCCCCTTACGCCTTTGTATGTCACTTTACTTACCCTTATTCCTGAAATCTTGTTAGGACAATTGAGGTTGTTGGGACAGTAATCTTGGTCGATGATGATAGGGTACTTGACGCGTCGCATGACCACATTCTCGTATCGAATGTCTTGCACGAACCCGTTGCTTGGTCGAGCCCATGACTTGATCCTTAGTCCGTTTGTCGTGTCTGAAAGTACCACCTTTCTAACTGTCACGTTTTTCACTCCTTCCTCGTCCTTCTCCTTCGCCAAGCTCCCAATGCTTTCAATTCAGAATTGTTATAACAAATGTGAGAAAAAACAAATAGAAAACATAATATACAAAGAGACAACCATGGTGTTCGGTTAAAACAAATTCATAGATGAGATTGAATTAGGTCTCGATGGTTTCGATACAAAGCCTCAAAGTCGATAGCACATACATTCAGTAGATTTCATCTTAAAATCAATTGATAATAGAAATAGTTCATTAATTAATCTTATATGTATACATACCTAATGCCATGGCCCGGGCCACAAGCGACGCGTTCGATAAGCATGTTTTGGGTACCAGGGCCGATGGAGATGCAGTCGTCTCCGGTTTTCATGGTGGAGTTGAAGATGGTGACATCCCGAGAGAGTTGCACGTGGATGCCGTCGGTGTTGGGGCTGTCGCCGGGGGCTATCACCTTCACTCTCTCTATGTGAACATCTTTGCATTGGTTTATCACTATGTGAAACAAATGGCTATTTAATGTTGTCACTCCATATATCTTTATCTTGCTTGATCCCATAAACCCCAAACTCTGTTATACACCCATACAAAACATATTCATGTCATTATTATACTAAAAAACTTTAATATTGTATACGTCATGTACAAAATCTCAACGATCACCGAAATCACTTTCGACATTATTATAATACCGCACGTCTTTTGGAGACGTAAGTTTGTATATATAGAACGTATTCTCTAAGTTCTTGCAAAAAGTCGTGCATTTAGGAAAGTTACAATTTGCACAAGTATATATGCCGCTTCTTAATTTTACACTATCTATACGTCAAATTGAATCAAAAAGAAATTATTTGGTCCAAGTCCAAAATTATGTCAGGAAAACAAAAACAAAAACAAAAAAATGGCAAAATAAAAAGTTTAGAATATTCGATTCGGCCATTCGAATAGATTTTCAAAATGAGAAAATTTTAGTAGAAAACCTTACATAATCTTTTTGCATTGTTAGAATCAAAATTTATAAGATTGATAAAGATCTTATACGAATATGTTTAAAGTACGAATAATCATATAATTTCCGGTAACCATTCTCATATAATTTATTTGGTGAGTGTTAGCTAGTTAAGTAGTGTAGTAAAGGATAACGTACAGTAGCGCCGTGGGGGCAATTAGAGAGGGAGGTATTAGAAGAAGCTTTACAAGCCCAAGACGATTGACCTCTTGCATCCAAGTATCCGCCTCTAACGGTAACGCCCGTTACTCCTTTAAACCCAATCCAAGTGTGAGCATTCCCTAGCACCTCGTACTTTGTGGGGGCCACAATTGACCCGAGTATCTGGAACGTGATATCCGGGTTGGGGCAGCTCCCACCCGACCCGCTGAACACTACCGGGTGGATCAAGTACTCCCCCTTTGGCACGTGGATGATTGCGGGTAACCGAGAACCACACGCTGCTTCCCACGCTCTTAGGAAGGCGCGTGTGGTGTCTGTTACCCCGTCCGGACGCGCTTTGAAGTCCGTTACTATGTTGAAAATGGTGGATGATGTGCCAGATAAGGAGAATATGAGGAGGAGAAGGGTGATTAGTGATGTGGATTTCTTACCCATTTTTATTTATTAGAGGAGATCGATGGAGAGATTAAGGGGGAGTTTTGGTTATATATTACGAGCATGGATTGCACATTTTGGAAGTGACGGCCACTTAAGTGATCGTTTTTTTAAGTTAAACCAACTTTTTCAAACGCACGGAGTTTGATGGAGTTAAGTGGAATATAATTGTAGATACCTAAGATGAGCTTCATTTATACACAACTACCAATTGCCTTTCTTTTATTATTATTTTCGCTTGCTTCAATTAGTGGGAATTGCTTCGTTTCCAAATTGGAATGTTATTAGCATTTTAATTGATAAATCTTTTTAAAATGAATATATTTTGACACATCTTTATTAGTATGAACTAAGTTCAAAAGCTCTATATATATATAGAACATTTGAGAAAATTTAGAGTCAAATCATTAAGCCATTGGATATTGGTTGAATTAGCCCAATGGAATCTGTTGTTAGTTTTTTTTTTTTTTGGAAAGTCTGTTGTTAGTTATGAAAGGAAACCTAACAAATCGCTTCAGGATTATTGCATTAATTAAAGCAAATTAGAAAGTACTCTTTTTTGGTCGAAAAACCGGGCAAGAGCCCTTGCGAGTAGATTAATTAATAAAGCTAAGAGTCATGCCCAGAACAAGCTACATCAGCGGAAATGAAAGACATAAGATGAGCAGGAGGTAAAATAGTGAGAAGTACTCTCACAAGTCTATTATATTGAGTTTCTTGACATACAGTACAGTATATGCTTTTTTTGATACTACTCAAAACGGTTGATTGAAATCACAAAAATGGTTTTAATAATTGCTTAGTCTCTATTAAAATATAAGAGCCCCAAATGACGTCGGGTATGATTAACGAAACGCCTATATGCACGCGACTTTTTCTCTATATGCACGCGATTTGGTGCGCAGATGTTATGCGCATAGGTTGGTGCGCAGTTTTCTTGCGCACAAGGGTATTTTCGGGATAAATGTGAAAATTCTGACGATGTCTGTCAAATGTGTGCGCAGGAACAAAGCGCACAGAAGATATAATGCGCAAAAGTTCAGCGCACGACGTTTCGGATTCCCGAATGTGTGCGCTGAACTTGTGCGCACATATTAGTGCGCAGAAGAACTGCGCACAGGGTCTATTAAACCCTGCGCCGCAGCTTCTTCTTCTTCCTCCATTCGCTTCTTTTCTGCGCACAGTAACACGACGGCGCCGACCCCTTTTTTTCCATTTCCGAGCGTTTCCCTCGTCTAAACACAATTCCGTCAATGGATTCTGAACCCCCTCATTCTTCCGGTCCCGACCACACCACTTTCGTCCCAATCCCAACACCTCCGGCGACTTCCGTCCCAACGGAGCCACCTCCGGCGACTTCCGTCCCAACGGAGCCACCTCCGGCGACCTTGTCCGACGATGAAGCGTTGGTGGATGGAGGTGGCCGGCGGTATGCGACTCGAGCGGCGTTGGCAGCGGCAAATGCTCCTCCGACGACTATTCTGGCGACTATTCCGGCGACTCGGGTTCCAGCGACGACGACTACGGTTCCGGAGACACCGCACGATCTTTATTCGGTATAAAATTTCTAAACCCGCTTTTTTCAGATATTTATCGTATTTAATTTTGGAAATTTATTCGTAATTTTTTTTTGTAATAATTACGATTAAATTTAAGTTTTTTATGAATTAAATATTAGAATTCGTATCTTAATTGTAATTTAATCGTAATTTTTCATAATTACGTTTAAATTTCAGTTTTTTATGAATTAAATATTAGAATTCGTATTAATTGTAATTTAATCGTAATTTTTCATAATTACGATTAAATTTCAGTTTTTTATGAATTAAATATTAGACTTCTTATTAATCGTAATTTTTTATAATTACGATTAAGTTTCAGATTATTATGCATTAATCGAATGCCTAATCGAATTATTATGAATTCGTATTAATTGTAATTTTTTAGTAATAGTAGTGATTATTATTTCGTATTAGTTGAGATGTTTATTTTTTAGTAATTATGAATTAAATATTAGAAACTTAACAGTCATAACTAGTTATGACTTAATTGTTAAATTTCTAACAATTTCTATTAAAAAATTTAGTTTTCGTAGATATAAAGACTCGAATTTGATTACGAAGTTGCAAACTATTTCCGAATATTTTAGTATGAATTAGTCATACTAAAAATGTAAAAACATGTAGACTATACAAGCCGTCATGGATCAGACGGGCAACACGATGCCCGCACCAGTAGCGGAACGGCTTCCACGTCGACATGATGTGGCAGCCGGTGTGCGATTATCGTTCGAGGCCCTCGAACGATTTTTCGACACCGGATCACCTGAGCGCCGTGAGCCAGGGAATGAGTGTGAGGAGGCACAACTGCAGCAGCAGGAGATAGATGGTTCGCATATGGAGATGGATGGACAGACAGGAGATTTCCATGACGACGTAGATTATCCTGGTCGATATGTTACTGCGTTCGACCCTATCGAGCCCACACCAGTACAGGCGCAGGTGACCACGGATGACTATGATATCCAGGACGCACCTCTGTTTCAGGATGCTTTACCTCGCAGTTCAGAGCATACAGAGCAGGATTTACCTGCAGTGACAGATGCAGAAACGTCGACATCTTCTCCTCCTACGGTCGCATCTGCAGAGCCAGTCGCATCTTCAGAGCCAGTGTCGGGAAATTTAGACGACGATGACCATGCCGTAGCGACCTATTTTCCTTGGCTCGGGGACTCGATGCAGGACATTTGTCGTCCACGTGCGCCTCACCTATTGTGTTCTTATGAGACGCATATAGCGAGATGGATATGGTCGCGTGGTCCTCTTCCAGGGCCCGCTCCCGATGTACCATTGGTGCCCCCCGTGCGGGGGAAGCTGTAGGCCGAGGCAGAGGCCGAGGTGGTGGTGAGGGTGCTGTAGGCAGAGGCCGAGGTGGTGGGAGAGGGAGAGGGAGAGGTAGAGGGAGAGGGAGAGGGAGAGGTCAGGAGGGTGCTGAGGGAGTTGGTGGTGAGGGTGTTGCTGCTGAGGGAGTCGTTGAGGGGGCTGCAGTTGAGGAGGTTCTTGGTGAGGAGGTTGCGGCTCCAGTTAGAGGTGGTCCTTGTCCCAGGCAGAGACGACGAGTAGGAGATATTCAGCCAGAGGATGAGCCAGAGGATGGGGACGGGGATGAGGCCGAGGCTGAGGCGGCTCCGTTAGATCCGGTATGTTCAATAACATTGATCTGAATGCTTATAATAAGTTATACGTTTCATATTTACTAATCGGACGCAAATTTTTTTCTGTACTTATTTAGGCTAGGAAGCTCCTGAGGGTGATGTACAGATCTGCACAGGTTCATGATTATGAGCATCATATTTCAGCTGAGGAGGGTACATGGTTCAGGCTTGCTGAGCGTTCTGGGCTGACAGAGCTGCGCCGAGTGGGCATAGCGTCTCAGATCGATGCTGCATTGATTTCTGCTTTTGTGGAGAGGTGGCATCCAGAGACCAACACTTTCCACATGCCATTTGCTGAGATGACCATCTGCCTACATGACGTGATGCAGATCCTCAGAGTCCGTATACATGGTCGTAGCTGCAATTCACCTATGACAGATGACCAGATCTATGCGGCGCTTGCGGACGCTATGGGTCAGGAGGCTGATGACATGAAGGCATGTTATAGCTCAGGTGGCATTCATTTTGGTGCCCTCAATGCTCGGTTGGAAGTTTTGTTTGATGCGCCAGTCAGGAATGAGAGTCACATTGCCACTCTGTATCTCCTTTTGCTTCTGGGCTCGACTGTCTTGGTGGACAGGTCGACAAAGGGTGTCAAGGTCCAGTACGCGGCGCTTGTTCTCAACCATGATCGTACAGGGGACATTGCATGGGGAGCTGGCATACTTGCGTTAGTGTATCGCAATTTAGGGTCTGCATCTAGAGTCGAGACGGCAACCATTGGTTCATGTGGGATTCTTCTGAGGGTAAGATCTTGTCTTTAACGTCTTGGTGAATAACTCTTAACTATTCACGTAGTTTTACTAATAATCTGTAATTGTTTATATGTAGTGCTGGATCTGGGCATACTTTCCTCATTTTCGTGATCACTTTGTCACGAACCCTGCATTCGCCCATGGAGATGCTGCTGTAGGATTGTATACACCACTTAGCTCGGATACTGGGCGTTTGGTTGCCATCCGTCGCATGCTCGACAACATGAGATATGAGCAGGTTTGGATTTAATTTCTTATATTTTTTATTTCATTACCGCAATACGTGTCTAATTTGGCTTGTTATTTGTTTCAGGTTAACTGGCAGCCATGGAGAGATTTGGACTTCAACTCACCAGTGGTTTCTCCTACGAGATTTGAGGGCGTATTGAGCATCTGGAAATTTCATGAGGCCTACAACCCTAGGAGAGTCCTGCGGCAGTTTGGGCGGGCTCAGCCCGTTCCCGACCCACCCATTCAGCCGTTGTCATTTAATCGGCCCATGGGTTGCACGAGGTATGACGTCGTTTATGCACCTGAGCTTCTTCTTGCATGGGACGCAGAGCCGAGGCCTTTGATCGATCTGGATGGGCCGGTTGCAGAGCCAGCATGGAAGATGTCTGATGACTATATGGATTGGTTGGACGAGTTCTCACATCCCGTCGTCGATCCATCCTCTGAGAGACATGATCGCCCGCCTCGCTATGGATATACCCCGGTGCCTATCGATGCATTAGCGGTATGTAAAATTTTATAAAGTTTGTACAAAACTTAGCTTTAGACCTTAACTAACGATTAAATTTACGTTTTGTTTGCAGCGTTGTCAGATCCTTCAAGCCATGATGCACTCTTTTCTAGACACCCCTATCTCGGATCGACCTTGGGCCACTGAAGATGTGATTCGTGGTTGGCTTGCAATCTTAGAGGCACCTCAGGCACCTTTGGCACCATCTCCCCCACGTGCATCGCGGATGGCACCACCACCTCCTGTTTTCAGAGATTCTGTTAATGAGAGAGGCCGGGGGAGTGGATGTGGCACTCAGGATGATACGACTCAGGAGGATGCGCACCAGGATGATATGACTCAGGGTGATGTGCCTCGGGAGGATGCTCCGCCTTATACTCAGGAGACTCAGGACTAGACGCTCGACTTCTGTTTTTGTTTGATGGATGTTTTATGTACGATTGATGTTTTATGTATGCCTTTTTTTGTGTGATGGTTTGAACTTTTATGTTTTGCTTGTTTGAATATTCAAAATGACTCCGAACAATAATGCAAATACAAATCTGAACAACAAGACGTGAAAAACTATATTGACTTGAAAACGAAATACAAATTTCAACAACAACACTACACAAAGAGATGGTGAGGAAGACCAACCTATGAAGATCCCCAAACCGATGATTGGTTTCGATGTTCGGAGTCGGCAATATGTACCAACTAATAACCAGTTTCCAAACTCTTATTAGTTCGTACATTTTGCTAAATCCGAACATCGAAACCAATATCGGTTGGGGATCTTTATAGGTTGTCCCTCCTCAACTTCTCTTTGTCTAGTGCTATGCTTGTTTACTAACGATTACAACAATGACTTAACTAACGATTACAACAACCACTTAACTAACGATTGGAAGCCAGGGTCGCCTTAAGATCGGCGTTTTCCTCCTCCAACGTACGTATCTTCGAGAATAGATCTCTTATTGCAGCTAAGGAGTAACAAGGGTGTGGTGGATCGATCCACTCACGGAATTCACAAATGTAACCACCAGTACCAGCGCATGTCCAGAACCTTCGAGCGAGGTTTCTTCGAGATTATGAACTCCTCATTACCGCTGGTCGATCACATTTACAATAAAAAAGGGCAGCGTTGCTTGATGATGAACTGTGCGACATAGCGAGTGTTAAGAGACAAATGGTGAGATTGGTGAGGTTAAGAGAGAAATGGTGAGATTGGTGAATTGAGGTGAGTGCAACCCCCCTTTTATAGCTTTGTTTTTTGCTGTTGAAATATGACCGTTTCGTGGGCATATGTTATGCGCACGCAACGGTCATATTTCAACCGCCATATTTTAACGGTCTTCAACCGTGCGCTTAACACTTGCGCAAAGAATCATGTGCGCAGATCTAATGCGCATATAAGGCCTCCAAGGCGTTTTCGCGTATTTTCGATCAACTTTTTGTGACGGGGAGACCGTATACACACTTTATATGCCTAATAACACTATTTTGTATAAGTTTTTCAAACATAATCCACATCGATGTGCTAGACCCTTCATATCGCAACTATTTCGAAGAATGAAAGACTAGTGAAGGTTTACAAAGGAGGTGTTACTCGAAGAGCTCGAGTTTTTGACTCGAAGTTACCGACAAGGTTAAATAGCTATAATATGCATTGAAAACAAGTTTCATTGCATTCCGACGTCGTTTGGGCATCGAACCGCCTATTCTCGACCTTAACAGGTCATCAGGACCGATAAGGGTTTTTTTGCGTTTTCGCGTATTTTCGATCAACTTTTTGTGACGGGGAGACCGTATACACACTTTATATGCCTAATAACACTATTTTGTATAAGTTTTTCAAACATAATCCACATCGATGTGCTAGACCCTTCATATCGCAACTATTTCGAAGAATGAAGAGTATAGTGCGCAGTGGTAGAACGCACAGAAATTTCAGCCATGCGCTAAGGTAAAGCGCACCTATTCTGTAACTTTTTGAATCTGTAACTTTTGGTGCGCAGGTGTAACGCGCACAGAAAATTACCGTTAAAAATTTGTGCGCAGCTACATAGCGCACTTTTAGTTACCGTTATTTTGAATCGGTAACTCCTTGTGCGCAGAATCAACGCGCACCATATACATAAATTCCTATAAAACCAACGGTTTGAAGGTGGTGATTTCTTCATCCATCTCAACTAGTTCATCCATCTCAACTAGAGCAAAAATCGAAGTTTCCCTACTTAATCGGTAAATTTTTATTTTGTTCATTTTTGTACATGCTTTGTTTTTTGTATATGCTTTCATGTTTATAACTAAAGTTTTATTATTTACTTATTTGGAAGAACATAACTACGAATATGGCATCATCATCATCATCACCAAGACGTGTGAAGCCTGACCCTCCACAGATAATGTGTACTGGTACAAAAAGGTGTCGCCAAATGTGTAATGTTTACGTTAACAATGACGAAGACATGCCTGACCAGTATGGACGAAGGCATTATGCATGCAATTGTTTCTTCGGAATCAGGTTTATTGATCCAGAGCATACCCCTACTGCTTTACGTGCTATCACGAAATTAATCATCAAGAAAAAGAAGAGTGACAATAGAGTGAAGGTCCTGATGGAAAGGTTTAAGATTAAAGAAAAAGAATTGTGGTTGATGGTTTGTAGTATCGTCTATGCTTCCGACTCCTCTTCCTCTTCTGCCGACGACGCCTAAATCGTAGACATCTAATGTTATGAGCATTGTGTACTTTCGTTGTGTACTTTCATTACGTACTTTCATTATGTACTTTCATTATGTATTTTCATTGTCGCTTCTTTGTCTCTCGAACGTGTTAAGAAATTCCAATGCAATCTGATCCATTCATTGTTATATAAAGCACAATTACACTACTACCAAAATAACAAATACGAAACATTAAAAACCAAGGCATTACAAACTAAGAAATTCCAATGCGTCTTCTAATTATTACATGACAATCTCACTCAGTCAGATATGTGAACGGGTTCGGTCCCTCCTTTATACATGAATGGATCTGGTGCCCGACCATTTGAAATGCGGTACTCTCGATACATCCTCAAATTGTCCCCAAATGTTTCTTCCCACCATTGAATGTTTGGATCTACGTGTTTCTTCCACGAACCGGGAGTATGCGGTAGTGGCGAACCAACCATCAACGCCACCTATATAAACACAATCGACTTAAGATATTAAACAAAAAACTATGATTACACAAGTATCAAGTACAATTGTCTACTTTACCGGTATGAAGTGGTCACGGTTGCCTACGTGTGCCATGCCGAAAATCTGTCGTGGAGGATCAGCGTTTTCTGTTCTACACCTTAGCGGTAAGCAAAAGGTCGGAGCATCCCAACACAATAACACGAGGCCAACTTGGTATAGGGTGGCAAACACTAAGCCCATCAGTGGAAAGTGCAACCAGTACAGTTCTGAACAAGGGCTTCTGCAATGGTTAACTTGGAGAATAAGATCCTCCCAAGTACCCGGACGAAGACGACGACGAATAGGCTCGTACAATTCTCGGTTCTGAAGCAGCTCCGTTACCAGCTCACGCCGAATGTTTCCGTACTCTTGTTCTTTTCTTCCCAGAAGTAAGGCCATCGACCTATAACCACAATGTCCGTCAGAACGTACCTGTCTAACATCTGTGATGTATGGAAGCCAAAAATCATCCAAATTGTCAATGCCGAAGTCAACCCCCCTATGAATGAGAGGAACACCAAGTTCTTCAGGGCACTGATCGAAGTCAGTGTAGTTTGATCCTTCAGGCTGTGATAGGTCAGGCATGGGTTGAGAATGCAACTCCTCGGCCTCAATGACCACGGAAAGTGATGTCGTTGTTTGCTTTCTAGGACGACCTGGTCGTTTTGCTCCTGTATTGTTTGCCTTCTTCTTTCCTTTTGATTTCTGCTTTGCCTCCTCCTTCTCATACTTCTCCAGCTCTTCTTGTTTGTGCTCAAAATAACTCTTCTCTCTCGATTCCTCCTTGTCATTTTCCCTGTCATCCTCCTCCTTTTTAGGACGACCTGGCCGTCTTGCTCCTGTACTCTTCTTTCCTTTTGATTTCTGCCTTGCCTCCTCCATCTCATACTGCTCCATATCTTCTTGTTTTATGTCATCCTCCTTGTCATTTTCACTGTCAACCTCCTCCTTATCCTTGTTCTTTGCACCCTTTGGCCTGCCTTTTCTTCTCACATTTCTCGGTTCTTTCAAGGTAGTTAGTGCAGGATGCTCCAAGTCCTGATACAACTCACCTAGCTGGTATGCCGTGCTATTCTTCAAGGTTCCAAGTTCCAACTTGGTGAACATTTCATGGAGTCGCAACTCTATAATGTTCATTCGGACCTTCAGATTTGGGTCGTCTTCTGTTTCAGGAGTGTCATCCCAATGCAAATCCCTCCAGAACGGGTGAATGTCATCCTCAATCAGGGGTGTGTTTGAAATGATAGCGTGTGCAATTTGATGGACGCACGGCAACCCAAGACAGTTCCTCACCCAATGGTCGGTGCATTGTTCAGGAAATTTCCCCGTCAACATGATCTCATAAGTAGCCAACAAATGATCAAAACACCTGTCTGACACTTTGTAGAATAGTCGGGAAAAAATAGCCCTTCCAAGCGGATGCATGTTTGGATCATCAAAATCAGTTGGTCGTTTGGAGAGAGACATGTTCATGCTCGCCCTGATTGAATCAATCTGAAGGAGTACTGAATGATGGATCCGTACGATCACTCTGTTAAAGCCCCCTCTGCTGGAACCAATAATATCTTTCAAAACCTTGTGCATCCCTTCAACTCTAAAAAACAGTTAAGTTGGTAAGTTCAGAAAGTACGCCGTTATGATATAATCGTCTTTAACTAAAAAATATCAATATTTACCTGTTTGAAGTCCTCGTAAGGAAATGAAGCTTATGATCTGTCCAAGCCCTCACTATACTTGTCTTGTGAGGATTAAGCCATGTTCTCTCGACGTATCCCACAAGGCCGCTCTTCCAAGATCTCTTCAACTGTTCGAGCCGCAGTTCATAGGTCTCTTCAGTAGCTGAGCAAAATAGTCCCCAACATTGTCCTGCAAAGGCTTCCACTTTAATTTGTCTCTTTAGGATGGTCGAAGCATGTGCCTCAATGTTGTGTTTGATATGCACCCAACACAACAGATGTTGAACTTCGCTCCCGAAAACAGTCTTTATCCCTTTTATCAGCGCGTCTTCGCAATCTGTCATTATAGGCGTTGGCATCACTCCCAAATCTATGAATAATGACTTCAATTGAATCATTATCCATGTGTAATGATAAATCCTTTCCGCTTTAGTGAATGCATACGCGATGTTGAACGTCTTGTGTGTACTGGTGAATCCAACGATCTCTACGAGCGGCATTTCATATCTATTGAAACATTAACATATATCACTACAGAACATATATCATTATCCGAACTAAATATCGACCAAGGTATTGTAGAGACTTACTTGTTTGTCTTGTACGTCGCATCGATAATTACCACGTACGGGTACTTCTTCAACAAACGCAACGACTCTTGGTTAGCAAAGAATAATATTGCAACCTCTCCGTTTGTCGTGTCTCTATGTGGGTGAACTACGTAGTCGTGGTCTCGCAAAAACTTAAGCGACCACTGTGTCACGTTTAGCTCTCCGCGACTTCGTAATTCACCTTCTGCAAAAAGTTTGCAACTTGTCTCCTTGAAGTAACATTACCAGGGTACTTCTCCCTCAATTTAGAGATAATTTCTTTTGGCGTCTTGCGTCCAGTTCCATCTCCCCACCGCCTAGCACAAAGCTCTTGCTCCTCCGTCATTCGACCCACGAATGCATTCCCATGAAAACTAGCAAGTAGCACATGGTTATGCCGACCTTCTATCACACCTAAAATCCATTTTTCTCCTGCGACCCCGGGAATGTTTTTCTTTCGCACTGCCAGTAGCTGAAATCTACACTCACACTTCTTCGACTTCGACTTTCTAAGCCTAGGAACAGCCAACTCTGGATTCTCTTTGTTCACCTTTGGCCTCCCAGATCTTGGTTTTCCAAATCTATCGCACACAATACTTATTTGGTACGGACTTGAATTACGCGTTACCAAAGCTATCACTAACTCCTTTCCTCTATCTCTCGCCCACTCATACAATTCTTGCGGAGTATCCCAATATTGTGCGCTTCTAAAATAATCCGAATAATCTTTCCCCTATACGTAATTGTAGAGCGACAATTACACTACTACCAAAATAACAAGGCAAAATACGAATCATTACTTTAAACTAATTAGGATATCATATGAAACTAATTAGGCTATCATATGAAACTAATTAGGCTAGCATATGAAACTAATTATGCTACCATATGAAACTAATTTGAAACTAATTACGCTACCATATGTTTCAAATTATAACATATTATACTAACCACAAATTCACCACTCGGATCCCAGTCGCCGAACTCTTCGTCTTCTAAGAAACCATCCAACCATTCGTCGCCGTTCGGGTCGTCTTCCTCTTCTTGTGATCCGCTATCCCAATCGTGTTCTTCATCACTATCTTCACAACTTTGATTAATCAACTCTAACATACGAGAGTTTTGATTACGACGAGACATTTTGAATGAATTTGTTGGAAAACGAAGAGGTTTTGAATGAATTTGTTGGAAACGAAGAGATTGTGGCTTTATATAGGCACATTTATGACCGTTGTGGTCCAAATGGATGGATCCTAAACTGTAAAGACCCGTGCGCTAACCATCCGCGCACAAACCCAAACCCTTAAGCACCTGTGCGCAGAACCTAAGCGCACCCTTTTACATTTAACGGCTACTATGTTAGAGTAGTGCGCAGAAACAGGGCGCACAGATTCTCAACTTGTGCGCAGTAGTTAGGCGCACAAGTTGTTACAGACTCTGAAAATTTACGAAAAGTACCCGTAATACCCCGTAAAACACGTATGCGCATAAGAACTGCGCACAGATGCGTGCGCATAAGTTGAGCGCACAGAATCGCGTGCATATATGCCTCGATTCGCGTGCATATAGCCATTGCCATGATTAATGAGCCCTAAGGGGAATAATCGAGTAATCAGTAGGTCAAATATGCAATCTCAATTTATAAAATGTGTAAACCACATATCAACCCAATCAATAAAGAATTATTGTCTATGAGTTTTCTAGGAAAAAAGTCAAGAGAAAGGTAGGTCATCCTAGAACATACATGCAGATGAAAACTCAATTATCTAAAATGATTGAACAATCACAAAATCAATAAAATGATACCCTTTGTCCTATAATATAATTCATGTTTCTTTTTTTACATTTGCCGAGACACGTTTTGCATCGTCAATATCTCTAACTATATGTTAATAAAGAATTATAAAATTTTGATAAGTTAAAGTATTCATCGAGACGAATGAAACAAGATCTCATATGAATAATTTATTCTTATATGTTAGAAGTTATGCCACAAAATATGTTGAAGTGTGAATGGTGTAAAACGTGAAACAAGAATTATAAAAGGGGACGGAGGGAGTACGTGGATAGAGCCAGGCTACAAAGTTAGTTTGTCTCTACCAAAAAACAAAATTAGTTTGTCTCTACCAAAAAACAAAATTAGTTTCTCGGAAGGGTTTTTCCAATGTGAAGAACTAAAAACGGAAGTATTACATTAAAAAAGTAATACATTTTTGTTGTGATGGGTTTATTCCATTTTCCAAGGGGAGTAGGGCCTACTTTTCTTACCTCTTCTAGTTGCGTATTGTGTGCCAATGAACATACACTAGACAAACCCTTCTCGAAAATATAAAAAAGTATAACATGAAAAGAATAGTTAAGGCCGAATCTAGTGTCAAATGCAATAATTCATAGCTCATGAATCGTCTCATTTTTCATTTAAGACATATTTTAGACATTAATAAAACGAACGTCATCACTTGTTATCCTCTATGATTTGTCTATGATTTTGAAGATATCACCTTTGAACTTAAATTTGTTGAACCTCAACATTATTGGATTGCCGAATACACATTTATTAGACCTCAAACATTGGAGATTTGGAGTATTGAATCGCCGAGATTTTGAGCTTCTAATTCGATTAGGACAAATTTAGTTCGTGATACCAATGAGCTGCAGACTAACCTCCACATCAGGGTAAATTATTATAAATGTAAATTCATTAGAGACAAGCTACATATAAATGTAAATTCATCACGAACGAGCTGCACATACATATGACAATTATAGATAGCTCGCATACGAATGAAAATTAATATATTGATGAAAGATACGCAAGAGTAAATTTTTACGCATACGAACAAAATTAGCTAATACACGCAAATATAAGATCTTATGTACATATATTTACACATCTGAACATTCCTAATTCGCACCATATAAATTATCCATACTTCATCCGACCCCTTATAAATAACCAACATTTAAAGCCTCGTAATAAATAAAATAAAAAGCCCAAGTATAGAATATTCCATCATTCCAATCCATCTGATAATCAATAAAACAAGCATACAAGAATCACGCAAACAAATCAAGATTCCAAAATGGAACCCCCCCAATTCTACGCTAACAACCAGCTGGCTTCAATACTAAACTTATCCATACAATCATACACCTTGTTCCATCAATAAGAAATCAAAATAACATGACAAAATGAAACAAGGCTGTAACACAAACTTTGCCATGAATGTTTCAGCTTGGAGCACAATCAGATCATGCTTCTCTACTACCTCCATGATATATACAGAAGCAGAAATAACACTCATGACCAAACAAATGTTATACTTACAGAAGCTGCAAAAAAAAATCCAGGCAAGGCAACTTAAAACAGCCCATACCTGTCACAGTCTGATGTCAATGATGGCGTGTCACTTCAAGGTGTATTGAGGTCCAATAGTTGATTAACATCGGCGAGTGAGGTGCTTAGTTTCTGGATGTCAGATCGATGCAAGATATTTGTTTGGACTTTTCTTGAGTCATCATCATGCTTGGGTTTTACAATTTGATGCTTGTTTATAGAGGAGGGACAATGACGTACACGGATACGATGACACGTCTTCTCTGTAGTGCAACTGCCACGAATTTCAACCACTAGAAGTAGTTCTTGGTCTTTTGTGTCCTCACACCAACTATTCCGCGGGACTCCGTCAATATACTCTTCTTGAGTGTGGAACTCTTCATGATGAACTGACACCTCAGCAGTTCGATCTGGTTTAATTATTCCCGTGGCTGGAAAGACCTGGTTTAGAGCAAGGTTTATTAAGTTCGATGGCACACAGGTTTAGCAAATCACTGCATTCTCAATCTTCAACCAATGCTCATCCATCTCTCGAGATCAAGTAACATTTTCAAAATTTTGGCAGCACAAATTCAACCTCCCGAAAATAACATGAACCGACAAATAAACTGAAAAGTAACTGAGCAGCATCAAAAATCAAAGATGACAGCGGATGTAAAAAGCAAACTGAAATGTTTAACCAGCGGATGTAGGAAATCAAAATGACAGCGGATGTAGTTACTGAAAAGTAACTACAGTAAACTAGGTTCTTCGGAATTTTTAACCGGATATTACTAATATAAAAACAAAAACATGTTTTTTTTTTAAAAAGTCCTACTATCCTGATGAGGTTCACATCTCAGACGGTGGATTTAGGACATCTGTGAACAGACTATTGTGACTTGTGAGTAAAATATATGATCTTCCACTATGTACGGCCTAATGAGGAAAGATTCAATAAATAGTCGAGTAAATGCATATAACAAAAAACAAGAACTATCAGGGAAAATGAGAGCATAACCAGATATTTTTGCAAACCAAAACAGTTTTTCGAAAATAAGCATAATGATTTGAAGGCTCAGTACTAAAATTTAGTAGTAAGAAAACAATCATGGAAAGAAATAAAAATTACCTTAAGCCAGTGCGGGAGGCCAAATAAACCTCTAGGATTGTGGTTAGATGCCTTTCCATCTTCAAGAATAGTAGTCTCACCCTCACAAATTATTGTGAAGAGTGCTTTATCTCTTCCGTTCTTGTTTGTGATCCGCAAAATTGATGTGTCATTGTTTTGCAGAATTATGTTACTCGTACTGACAATAGTTTCAGGAACTTTAGATAGTTCTTTCCGCAAAGAACGGATTTTTCCGTTTGATTCCATAATCTCTCCAAACTCTTGTCTCTTTATAGACTCATCTACACGGGCAACATCAACATCAAATATGCAGCGAACAGGCTTGTGATCACTGTCAGTCACATCCATGCAAGCTTCATAACTGCAAAAAACAATAATCGTCAACTATTCAAAACAATAATATGTACACGAGTGTCAAATAAACATTCTGAAACAATCTTGACAAAATGCATTTGGATATGAGATATGGAACATTAAATTATAGATTGCTAGATATTTGTACTTAAGAGACCAACAAAGTTAATATGTATAAGATAAAATCAATGCCACATTTACTTACTCAATAAGAGGATCTCATATTTTGTTTCAAACATGTCTGAGACTAAACAGGTAACATATAAACTTACTGCAATACTGAGCCAACAACTGGGCAATCCAAACTGCATTCAGATGATGTAGATAAACGGCTATCTCGATACAGAATTCTATCGCACCATGCAGGGACTCGCTTCTTTTCACCGGCATCATAACCTATTCACAATTACAGATTTACATTTCTTTCGATTTTAAGCAAAATTCCAAAAAGGTAAGAGTGGACACATGCATATAGAAATATGTAAATGCATGAATCTAAAATATATGTTTATTTCAAAATAATAAGTATTCTCAACATTTGGAAAACAAGAAAACAATCTAAATCGAGCTGTCTACATAAAATATAGATAGCATAAATTAACTTTGTATTGAAAAATGGTACTAGAGTAGATTCTACTCAAATTTGGCATCCCTCACTTTCCTATTGAAAGCAAGAGATTGACTAATAAGAAATAGTAGTTATTATAAAGGGAAAGATTCGTGTGAGAATGATTTTTATTGTACGAATATACATTTAAAAAATTCGCATGCACATCTTTTCACATTGACATGCACATACAAGTGTAAATACATGCATGTTCGCAGATGTGTGCATGTTTGTAACAATGTATGAAAAAATACATGCACACGTGTGAATATGAAGTAATATGCATGTGAATATAAAAGTATGTGTGTGTGCACGTGAATATAAAAGTATGTGCATGTATTCGTACATTCGTAGCATAAGAACATTCACACCAGATCAACAACAACAACATCATTCTCACCAGATCCAACCCATATAATAAACGACATTACAAATATGAAAGTGCCTACACGAATGGTAAGAGATAAAGATTTCTTTTCTATCTCAAATAATATTCAGCTTTGTATTCATAACATTAAAAAAAATCCAAATCAAGCCCACCTTGAAAGTAAGGAGTTTTAAATTTATGATACCTGATAGTCCAGGTTGGTGCTTTTCAAATTTGTATGTTGGAGGAAACCTGATCGCGGCCTCACGCATTCCTTGGAACACGCTACCAGCTTCCATTTCAGCCCGGAGTTGATCTTTCTCTTTTAGCCAATCAAAACAACGTTGGGAAATAAAATCCCTCGATTCATCATATGATATCCCATCGAGTCTATAATTAAAATCACCCAGAAATATCACCATGTCTGCCTCAGTTAACTCAGGCAATCCTTCACCAGAGCGAAGGCCCACAGCCTACAAGTGATTGCCAACATGAGGGCCAAGCAGAATCAAATTCAAAGAGTAAGTAATAGTTGCAGCACTTCTTACATTTGTTCCACGAAGAACTTGAACAGCAGATGAGATGCCCACTGCAATAGAAAGGACCAAGGGCAAGCAAGAAGGATAAACAAGAAATAATTGATAGGCGAAGCAGACAACTGAACAAGATAACAACAGATACGGCACTATACCAGCTGCATTATTTATTGAACCAGAAGGCCGACTGAAAATCATATTTCTATAGACATGATCAAAGTCTGCATTCCTCCGGCTGACTGCTTCAACATGTGCTGCAAAGTGACAATTCACAAAGCACATGACTCGATCAAATACCCTTATCCTTAAGCTAACTGCTCCCTGTTAGTATAATCATTAATCAGGTCAAACTCAAGAGATAGAATAATTGCTTAATCCATTTACTAATTTATAGAATAAACTACAGTTGAGGTTTATGTTATAGAGGGAGGTGCTAAATGGCAGTTGCCAGTTGTGGAGTGCCAAAGATATGCGTGACTGTTGCGTTGCATAATGATGTGGCCAAGTTTACATTTTAAAATAAATTGCTTGTCATTTACTAAGAGTTAGTACATCCATTTTCTTAAACCAAATGAACAACTTCTGAGGTTTGGAGGAGAACCCACAAGAAAACATCCATCTCTCAAGATGAAACTCTTAACACTATAAGCTGCATGGGTGCTATGTTTTTGCTTGCCTATGTAATAGAAATGTGGGCAGTTACAGTATATTTGTGAGATTGACTGCTTGCTAACAGGAAGCAGAGAAACTGGAGACTCACCTTGTTACCAATAGCACGTCCAAAACCACAGGGTACAGCAGCTGCATCAACATCACCGACATGAGTTCTTAAATTCTTTCTGACCCTGAAACACATAATCATGTCAGAAACAAGGGAAAAAGAATAAAAAGGTCATCAAACTATCAGATTGATCTGATACAGCAGAGAATATACTAGTCCATAATAAAGCAAATAGAATACTGGAGGAACTGGAATGGGAAGAATGACATATACAACTCTACCCCCTTCTTCTACAATCCGCATCAACTATATCTGTGGAAGTGAAAGATACATATATACACACCCACTGTGAAAATGTATAAAATCAGCCAAGACAATAAATAATAGGCAAACAGTATGAGTTCCTAGCCTTGAACTAATCTGTTCTTCCCGAGAACTAAGACATAAAAGGGAAACGATTTGAGGGTCCACAATGACTTCAGAAGGATACAATTTGAGAGCTTATGGTCAAAAGTGCAGACTTATAATGAGAGAAAATTAACAATCTGATATTCAAGTCCCGAGTAGAGTTCAATGACATCCAGCACCAGCAACTCAACAAGTGACTAGAAAATGGATATTTTATCCTTCAGAACAAGGAGCTTGCCTCGTTTAAGAGGCGTAATAAATTTGATTACTCACTAGTCACTAGTGAGTTGCTCATTCAATTGATGTAGTTCCCATCCAAATGATCCAATAGAAGAGGGGGCTATAAATTAGAAGAAATAACAACTTACCACACTGAGATAAGCATTCCTGCCAGTTGCCTGAAACCAACACGATCAAAAGTGGACCCTTCATCCAAGATATTCCCAATCATATCCAACCACCACTGCCCAACTGAACTGCCCTCCACTTCTAGGCCCACCTACAAATGGTAATGAAACAAAGATTATAACCACGCAATTTCTTTCATACGAAAATAAATCTGCAATTCATTAATAAATGATGTGTGATACACTTGAAACCACAATAACTATGCAGAGCTCAGTGATCGGAGATCTTATTCATGCTTTTATGAAAGATGCCATAGTTCTAGCGAAGTCAATCAGAAAGGAAAAAGAGCATCACATAAAGCTGCAGAGGAGTCTGCAGAAACTTACACTTTCTCTTGCAGCAGACATAGCCAAGACACCAGCACCCATTTCCAGTTCTTGAAACCCAACAATCACCATGTCAGCATCTGATGCAGCAGACCCCAACCAAGATATGAGTGAATCAGATGAAGCCTTTCCTTCGGCAACATTCCATGTCCCAGCTAAAATTTTCAATTTTTCCAACCTAGTATACAAAAATTCCTTTCCACTTAATTCTGAGCGTATCACATTGTCAAGAGGCCCGGGAGATGTTATGTTCCATCCACGAATGCCACCATGACTAGCCAGAGTAAAGATGTAGCCTGCTCCAGTAGCCATATTAATTACAGGAGCACTGTGAGCTATCCAGCCTCCGAGCAGCTTGCCATCAAGGTCCAGCACTTGGACAGTTCCACTAAGATAACCAACCCATATTCGTGATCCAAATGTGCAGAAGCATTGTACAGCAAAAGGATGATGGTGGAATTCTTGCAACCGATTTCCATTCGCATCCCACCGCACAATGAGGCCACTAGTGAATCCAGTCCAGACCATTCCATCAACAGTCATAACCATTGCTTCAGTTCTTCTGCCATCTTCCCCATAGGCCCCTTTCACTGCAGCTTTACGGACAGCATCTGCAGCTCCTAGAATGGCATTCCTTGATCTTTGCAAGAATCCGGAGGAAGCTTGATGCTTGTCCTTCCTAAGAGAAGCCACAAACTTCAATTTGAACTCATCTTTTGTCGTCATATCCTGCATTGGTGGTATGTCTACCCAATTCTCCAATTGACCATCAGTATTGAAAACTTTCAACAATTCCCATGTTCTAGCATCCCTGAGAAAGGATGATCACGGAAGCCCTGTCAATCTTTTAGGACATAGTAATGTAACAGAAATCTGGAAAGCCAATACAATCAGATCCAACAATATGAAAAATAGTCCAGAGCCTTCCACTTTTTGTTTACCAAAAAAATTATATAAATACTAAAACAGTAGTCTTTGAGCTATTTCATACATCCGTACTCTGCAAGAAAACCCACATACTTAACTCCGGAACATGCCGAAACTAGCAAAACAGGATCACCAGGGACACAATCATCCTTCCAAAAGATTAAAGATAACTTTTAATCAATTTTAGCAAAAAGAATCTTCCAGAACTCATCCACCTAATCTTGTGAAAGAATCATCATCCTTATTTTAGGTCCTAAACCCATCTTTCTTGGCACTCTCTGAGACAGCAGAGCTCTAGTGTCACTTGGCCTCACCTTTATAGAACAAATTTCTCACTTCTACACATCACAGGCAATTTTCTGAAAGACCTCAAGTCCTCAACATTAAAGATCACAGGCAATTTTTTGTGCTCTTGTTTTTTGTGTTACTTTGCTAAACTTTTTAGGTAACTAGCCTACTAAAATCTTTGACAAAAAACATTGAAATTTAAGTAACATACCCCCACATACTCCATCCCACAACATTATGTTTCATCTATTTCAGTATAAGTAATGCTAAGGGCAACACAAAAAACAAGAGCACTACAGTTTAATAAGCAGACAAGCCAGACATGGATAATTTCTACAAAAACAAAGCCAGACATGAAGCATGAAAAAACTGATGATGCATCATAAATTGATACTGCAAGTATTGCCCATTTTCCATTTATATACTTGCAATCACAGTCCATAGATCTTACAACTCACACAAGCAGATAATTCGTGATATGAAGACATACCACATTGCAAATGTAAAAATCCCAGCGCTCCACACCTTTGCGGTAGAGTTATCTGATGCCAAATACTTCACATCTGAAGCAAACATGTAACAGACGCCATTTATTGTTACCTGGTTTTTCAGATCAATATATGCCCTCTCCACTGTGATAGCAGCCATGTGCCTCTCTTCAGCTGTAAAAGAAAGGCATTTTGCGATGGTTTCCCATGGCCAGATCTTAATGACGCCATTCTCAGTACCTGACCATAGATCACCTGGAGAAATGGAATGCACATAATAAGACACGAGAACAAATTGATAATAGATATGCCAACAGTATAAAAAATCCTAACCAGTTTCTGTCAAGAACATGTACACACAAGAAAATGTACACACAAGAAAATGTACACATATTTTCCAATAAGCAATTCCATCTATTCCTTAATTCAAATATGCTTCATCCGTCTGATTCTTTATTTCTGCCTTTGGACTTCATTTTCTAAGTCAACTTGTCCATTCCATTCCTATCCGCATAAAACTGAGTCTAATCCATCACAGTAACATCCATGTTAGCTAACGACTATAAAAGAGCTCAGTCATTGCTCCATAGATAAATCACTCACCATACGACGAGATAGTCATGGAGAGCACAGGGCCCCCATGCGCCTGCCAAGACAAAACCTCCTTGAAACCATCTCCTTCCAACACCTGATCCAACCTCCAACATCTAATCTTGCCATCCAAATGCCCAGTCCAAACAGCCTTTGCTCCTTGATCAGCCACCATACACACCACCCTAGGCGTGGTCACAGACTCCATAAAGGGCGCAGACATCTCATCTCCAACCCTAGCCATGTCAGTTTCAGGTGAATACAGCTCAGAGAGCTTCCAAGACCTCAAGCCACTCTCACCCCCAGCCCACAACTGCGAGCCACTACAACTCAAAGTCCGCAAAGAACATCCAACCTGCGTCTCCCTCAACGGATGTGGCCTCACATCGAGGCTGGGAGGCCTTCCGGGATGAACCGCCGCCTTGACCGGCAACCGGAAAATCCCTGTACCACCGCCATTCCCGATAAATTCGGGCAAAGGACGGGTCTCATTAGCGGCCGGATTAGCATCCTTGGACAATTTCCTGTCGAGGAACTGGATCATGTAATCAAGCTTCTTGCCGGCGGTCTTGACGACCCCGTCCTGGGCATAAGTGGAGGTGGAAGCGCGCGAAAAGCCTCCTTCTTCGTCATCGGAGGATGAATCGTCGAATCGGTCGAAGATTCTGGGAGTGCGGGGCTCGGAGTGTTCGCTTCCGGTAGGGTTTGGGGAGTAAGAGAAGAGGGAGAATGGATCGGCGATATTGTTGGCATTTATGGCAGCGCTGCTTCCGCTGCTATTGGAGAATCGGTAACTGGAGGGGAGGGAAGAAAGCAGGTCGTCGGCGTCGAAGGGATCCGCCATGGGAGCAGAAACTAGGGCGAAATTGGCGGGGAGGAAAACAGAAAAGAGGAATTACGTTGAGAAGAATGCCGGATTGGGGAATTGAGCTCCTGTGGTGTATACTTGAAATTGAAAGTGCAGATGCAGTCGGAGAGGAGTCACAAACAAAACGGTATTCTCATGGCCGGTTGAATTTTCTTTATTTTTTTAAGCTGCTCTGTTTTTGTTGTGATATCATGATGAGTCATCACATCGACGGACAGCGAAGTTGAGTAGGGGCGGCCCTAAAGTAAGGTGTATTTGATTACACTATTATAATTACTACGGAGTAGAATTTGTAGTTCGTGCGACGCGCGGGTTTTAAACGATGAACTATTATAATTACTACGGAGTAGAATTTGTAGTTCGTGCGACGCGCGGGGCTTAAACGATGAACTATTATAATTACTAGAATTTGTAGTCAGTGCGACGGACGGGGTTTAAACGAACGAATTGAAGTAGTAATGTGTTGTTGTATAACTTATGTATAGCTATAATTGATAAATTATAAAGTTAATAAGGTTGATCTCAAATTGATGATATATATTGCTTCTAAATAGATGTCTATGATTTTATTATAAAAAAGTCAGCATAATAAAATATGTATTGCTTTACGAAATTCAACTTCAAAGTCCAATTTATGTTGTAATTTGTTAGTAGGTTGTTTCTTGAAACGCTCTAACCTCTCTCTACATTTCTCTCTCTACATTCTTCCTCTGTTGAGGGCTTGTGCTCCTATGGGGCTTCTTGCCCCTTCGACTCCCCTGACCTAGATCATCATTCGCCCTCTTCTCTCTCGTTTCAATGGATTTAGGTTGCTATTAACCCCTAGCCTTTATTCTCATTCGCTAATCCCTAGCATGACTAGGCACCATAACCCTAGATATGTGCTCCTTGAAAGTTCCCCTGCTTCATTACTCAAATTCCTCGGTACTATCGTTTCTAGCAATGATCATGTCTCTATATCTAGTTCGACTCCTTGTTATTCGACTGATGCCTCAAGACTCCACCTCAGCCGATTGCATGGTGCTTTGCTGCTTTGGTTTCCCGAAGGAGTATTGAAGACGCCTCACGCTTGGATTTATGCATGCACGAGTGGCGATTGCAGATTCCCAGGTATGCCTTTCACTACCTTTACTTTTATTTCTTCATCGCCTCCTGACAAAACCCTCGTTGGGTTGGGTATAGGTTTGATTGGTGGGCTCGCTGCGGGGTTAAGATCTTTGGATCTTTCCGGCTTTGAGTGCCTAAGTCACACCTCCCCTCCCTTTGCTGAGGTGGATCTTGTTGGAGCGTTGATGACTGGACTGGACATTGGCCTTATGACCCAAATCCTGACCAAACTCAAGTGCTATGCTCCAACTATTCTACTTATTCAAACTATGATTTCCTACTCTGTGAGATCTTTTGAGATCTCTTGCACTTTTATCTGGAAAATCTCTATTGTGACTATTGGATCTGACATTACTTGCTTGATTACAACTTCAACATGCAGTCTGAATCTGAGTCCATATTATTTTCTGTACATAATCTTATAGTTCGCCTTTATGAATAGATCTTCTATCCGAAGCCAGCCTAGGTGGATTTATGACTTGTTCTTGCTCATTCTGCTTGGCAATCTCTGGATTAAGCCCGTTGTTATCTGTGTTCACTTGTTGAAAAAGATTACTTCCTTATATTATAAAGCTACTTATCAATATGCTCCTTACCAATTCCTTATAATAGATTATCACCACCTTAACAACTCATTATCTGACTCTTTTACACAAACATACCCTTACAACTCTAATCAAGACTTTTATCTATATCAACTTACAATATACATTTTTCCACGTCATCTACTGAACTGGTGTTGGCTGAATCATTTGTATAACTTTTTCCTTAAGAAGACCTGCTTACATACTTACCTCTTGATATTTATATTCCTATGCATGGATTTACTACTCATTTTCTCACAATGATCCTAGTTATTTGTCCACCTGGATTCATTTTTTGAAAATGTATATGACTCTTCACTTGTCCAATTTAGTTTGGTCCACTATTCACTATAATCTTTACAACTATTTTTCATTAATAAATCTTAATCTAATAACTAACTCATGGTATTCCAACCGAGTGAACTTGTTCCTGTATGACATCATCTTCATAGTGTATCCTTCAACTTCTCACCCTTATTCCCCTATAAATATGAGCATTTATTGCTCATTTCTTCACACCAGCAATACTCAGACATTCCCTAGTGCATCTCAACTCACTTTGTGCTATTTATTCTCTTTTGATATCCTTATGGAGGATAACAATTCATATACAGAAGCAGTGATTAACTTCTCTAACGTTAATCATGCTAGCTTTCTTCCCATGGCCATGTCTGAACCAAATAACCACAATGAACAACCCTCAAACGCCCTCACTCTTCACACTAGTGTTGGTAGTCCCATCTCACCTCTTGAGTTTCATAATGAAATTCCTAAGGATACTGAACACAACCAGTTTGAGCTTCACCCCCTCTTAGTCCTGACCAAATGCTTGACCAACAGAGCCCTTTTGCCTATCATCCAGTAGTTCATCACTCCAGAACCATCAATGTCCCTAACCTGCTTGCCTTACCTGAGGTCCAGAAAATGGTGGTCAAGATGTCTAACCTCACCTTGTTCATTCGTATGGCTGACACATCCCTGAACATTCAGCCTTCAGCTATTCTCTCAAAGGTCAAGGAGCAATGGAGAGGTATCCAAGGAGATTTTGAAGTTGGCTCCTATGGCACATGGACAATGCTCTCCTTTGCTAATAGGGAGGCGAGAGACATTGTTTGGGCCAATAGACCCTACAGGGTGCAAAACAAACTGGTATTGCTTCAGCCTTTACTCCTGATTTGATCCTTTGGCTAGGATTGTGAGTCATGCGGATCTCTGGGTTCGTATTCCTCTTCTTCCTATCTTTTATCACAATGAGCATGCCCTTAATATGATGATCCAAGCCAACAATATTGGGACTTTCATCCGGATGGATGAGAATTCCAGTATCAAAAACAGGGGCAAATTTGTTCGTTTTGCTATCAATGTCATCATTCCTGAGGTGCCAGCATTTGTGAAGATTAAACATTCTGAAAAATCCATTTTAACTTTCAAGCTATGGTCAGAAGATTTCTCACCCGGTTGTGGGTGTTGTGGTGAACCTGGCCACCTCTTTGATGAATGTTTTCTTAACAACTTGCCACCATGTGCTTTTGAAGGTTTTCTTGTTGGCTCTTCTGATGATGAAGAGGATGCAGGACTTACAAAACAGAGAATGATCGGGCATCTTACCAGGAACCTTACTGCTGCATCTCCTTAATCTAAGAAAGGCCCTACTTTCATCAGAAAGTCTTCAAACCTTGCTTCTGGTTCTGAAGGTGCAGTTGTTCAAGCTAAAGATAAAAGTCCTCTTAATCCAGCATCACCTCTTCCTCTTAACCACATTCCATACCCCTCAAAACAGCTCTCAGCTCCCCAAGAAATCAACCCAAGCTTCCAGATGCACCATGCATTCAACCCCGAGATGTACAACTCCCAGCTGTTGGCTCAGATGTAGCACTTTGCTTACAATATCCCTTCTCTAATGAAATTTACTCAACATATGGCTCCAAGAATGGTGCACCCAGCCCTTCAAAATCATCAGCAACTGGTCTACTCAGCTCCTGCACAACTGCACATTGAAGCTTTCCCATCACCATGTGTCTCCGAGAAGTCTAGTAGCACGATTCTGGGCAAAATGGATGGCATGGACATTGAAAGTGAACTTCGCGCCTCCACTTCCACTGCGAAACCCAAGAGAAGGATGATATTGTTGATGCACCTGCCCAACCTCCAGCTCCCAAGAAGCAGCGGAAGGCGAAAGCAAAGAAGCAGAGTCCTATGGAGTAAGTTTTTTATGTTAGTCCTTCATCATGATTTGTGTGTTTTGTTAGTACCAGTTCCCTTATTTCAAACTTTTGGCCCCTGTGAGGGCACCAGACATTACAACCTTGACCCTTTTAATTTCCAAAACAATTATCTTGCTGTTAGTATTTGGTATTTGGATGTTTTTGCTCCTGTGATGTATGCTATGATGATGCTTCAAGCATGTTGGAATTATGGAATCTTGCAGAGTTGTTTAAACTATATCTTTGTTATTCAATCTATTATTTGCAACTACAGTACATGCGATATTCTGATCTTCAGCACATTGTTGTTAATCTGCGCTACTCCACCCTACAAGTTTTAAGTTACATCAAAGGTTTTTCTAGCATCTTATGGGTAATCATCCTATTGAATTTTGTCTACTACCCGGTTACTCAAGACACTTGGAAACAGTTTGGTTAAAATAACGTCCTTAGTCTTAATCTCTTATCTTGCGTAAAACACATCATTATATTTATTAATCCGTTTTCCATACAACAATTATACACCATGATTGAGCTCCTTAGAAATTTCTATTCTTATTACTTTGACATGGTAAGCGGGTTACGATTTATTGAAATAGGTTATTTATGAATATCGGTTATTGGAATGTACGGGGTTCGCGTCGTAAAGGATTCATCACTGAAATTGCTTACATTCGTAAGAAGAATAATTTAGATATCTTATGTCTTTCTGAAACCAAAACTGACACTCCTCCTTCAACTAGCATGATTAAACGTATTGGTTACGATAGTTTAGTCTTTGTTCCCTCTAATGGGGTTAAAGGTGGATTATGGCTGCTCTATCGTTCCTTTAAAACTGTAAATCACCTTTCTCTAAACTTTACCTCTTCAAACCTAATTTGCATGAACTACACTCACAACAATAATACTATTTTACTTTATTTCATCTATGCCCCCTCCAAAGAATTTGATAAAGATGTGTTTTGGAATGATCTTGCAAGTTCCATTGTCACTTATGGGCACCCTGTTTTCGTGATTGGTGATTTCAATGAACTCTTCCATCCTTCTGATAAGATTGGTGGACTTCTTCCTCATACTTCTAGATTTTTGCGCCTTCAATCTTTTGCTTCGGAATTAGATCTCATGGACACTAAAGTTAGCGGGTTCCCTTTTACTTGGCGTAAATCCCAAAATATGAATAATAACATTCTTGAAATATTGGATCGTGTACTTGTCCACTGCTCCCTGGCTCCTTTATTCCCTAATCTCTTGATCCACCATCACCCTTTCTCGTCCTCTGACCATGCTCTTATTACTTTCTCGGTGGGAGACTCACAGTCTCCTGCATACATCCCGTTTAGATATGAACCTAATTGGTCTAGTCATCCATCTTTCTCTAAACTTGTCCAGAAAGTTTGGCGGTATAAGATCAATGGCTCCTTCATGTTTAAATTTAACCAAAAACTTAGACTTCTTAAGAGCTACTGATAATTGGCTAAAGGAATTGGCTAAAGTCGTAGTGCCAAATCAAAGAAAACCCTAAACACTAACTAGAGTATAGCAAGTAAGTAGAGGTCGAACCCAAAGGAATCAAAACACCAAATCATTGCAATCAAGTGAAATATCAACTAGTAACAAGTAACCAAAGGGGGGGGTTTGATTGCAAGAACACACAAGTAACCAGTAACAAGTAGAGGAAGTTTGGGTGAGAATACGATGAGAAGGGGTTTCACCTAGCAAGTATCCACACAACAGTCAATCAAGTTGATCATAGATTTATCTCAAGTTCTTATCAATCCTAGGGAATGTTCCTATTCCAATCTTTAATATATCAGCAGGCCAACCGGTCCTGATAATACTTACTATTCAACAATCAGGGAAACCTCTCAAGATTAGATGAAATAGCAGCAAAGGGCACATGAATTATAAGGATGCATGCAATAACTTACAACCGTCAAGTATTAACATGCAATCAATTCTCTTTCATAAAAGCAATCAACTACCAGATCATGCAGATATGAGTGCTACAATGACAAGGAATTCCACCGTATATTCCTAGTCTAGCAATATAAGACTACTAATCAAACTAGGTGATCAAGCTAGCAAAACTAATAGAAATCAATAGATGAAGAACAAGAGAATTAATACAAACCCATAGGAAAAGAACAAGAGTTTAGAAATCTCACAACTTAATAACTGAAGGTTTCAACCGCTAAGCAAAACAATGGAGATTAGTTCCTGCTCATGGTTGCAAAACTAACTTGTCTGATGGAAAAGATGATGATAGCCAAACAAGGCTGCTAGGGTATATAAAGAGTCTTACCCTAAAAAATATGGTAAAAGAAATATCCTAAAACTAATAAAGAAATAAAAGAAAAGGAAAATAAAACACAACTCGGTGAAAACTTGCATCCAGCTGCTGCTTCTCTTCTTCCACGTGGCCCAATTCAAACATAATACCCGCGATCGCGGATATTAATCCGCGGTCGCGGCTCTATTAAATCTTCTCGGCTCCTCTCTGTTGCTCCACCGCGATCGTCGCTGATCCATGGCGATCGTCGTCGCTGATTTTTTCTCGAATGGCTTCTGTTGAATGATGGCGATCGCCTGGATGGTAGTGGCGATCGCGGTTGGCGTCGCAGAAGCTTCTTCATTCTTCAAGTCTTCAATCTTCTTCGGTTCTGATCTTCATTTCTTCACTTCTTAATAAATATCTCAGAACATAATAATGACTCGAAACACATATGATAATACTCCTAAACTAATGTAATAATCCCTAGTTACGCTATACAAAGTGCAGCGTATCAAATACCCCCATACTTAGACTTTTACTCGTCCCGAGTAACTTACAGAAAAGCTACCCATACAATAAAATACTCAAAGCCTCAGGAAGTACATGAATATCTCCTAGTGATTACATAACCAATAAGCTCCTCCAAAACACAACAACAACAATCAATAATCAAGAACAATGTGATAAAATAAGCACATTGATACGCTACACTTTGTATGGCGTAACTAGGGGTTATTACATTAGTTTAGGAGTATTATTATATGTGTTTCGAGTCATTGTTATGTTCTGAGATATTTATTAAGAAGTGAAGAATTGAAGATCAGAACCAAAGAATATTGAAGATTTGAAAAAATCACCGACGGCGATCGCCATGGATCAGCGGCGATCGCGATGGAGCAACAGAGAGGAGCCGAGAATATTTAATAAATCCGTGACCGCGGATTAATATCCACCGCGGATTAATATCCGCGACCGCGGATTAATATCCGCGATCGCGGGTATTGTGCTGAATTCCCCTTCGTGCGCGAGATGGGCCGTGGATTTGAAGCAAGCAGTCGACCCAACTTTTGGAAGGAGCTCACTTGAATCAGAAAGCATTATAGGAGGATGGAGCCCACGTGGAGGAAGCAGGCAGCTGGGCTGCACAATTGGAAGCAAATACGTGAATTGATTTCACCGAATTTGTGCTTTCTTTTATTCCTTTTGTTTTATTTCTTTTCTTTTCCTTTTTCCTTAATTAGTTTTAGGATATATATCTTTTACCATATATTTTTAGGGTTAGTTCTCTATTTAAGAACCCTAGTTCTTTCTTTCCTATCTATCATCTTTTCCATCAGACAATTTAGTTCTGCAACCATGAGCAGGAACTAATCTCCATTGTTTTACTTAGCGGTTGAAACCTTCAGTTATTAAGTTGTGAGATTTCTAAACTCTTGTTCTTTTCCTATGGGTTTGTATTAATTCTCTTGTTCTTCATCTATTGATTTCTATTAGTTTTGCTAGCTTGATCACCTAGTTTGATTGATAGTTTTCTATTGCTAGACTAGGAATATACGGTGGAATTCCTTGTCATTGTAGCATTCATATCTGCATGATCTGGTAGTTGATTGCTTTTATGAAAGAGAATTGATTGCATGTTAATACTTGACGGTTGTAAGTTATTGCATGCATCCTTATAATTCTTGTGCCCTTTGCTGCTATTTCATCTAATCTTGAGAGGTTTCCCTGATTGTTGAATAGTAAGTATTATCAGGACCGGTTGGCCTGCTGATATATTAAAGATTGGAATAGGAACATTCCCTAGGATTGAATAGAACTTGAGATAAATCTATGATCATCTTGATTGACTGTTGTGTGGATACTTGCTAGGTGAAACCCCTTCGCATAATATTCTCACCCAAACTTCCTTGCTTGATACTTGTTACTTTTGTGTTCCATACAATCAACCCCCCCCCCCCCCCTTGGTTACTTGTTACTTGTTCGTTAGTTGGTATTTCGCTTGACTGCATAGCGATTAGTGTTTTGATTCCCTTGGGTTCGACCTCTACTTGCTTGCTATACTTTAGTTAGTGTTTAGAGTTTTCTTTGATTTGGCACTACGACTTTAGCCCTATCACACATACCCAGAACTACACCTTATTCCTCCAAGTGGCCTACCTGAATCCTCCTATACGCCTCATTCTTATGTCTCCATACGCCAAGATGATAAAAATCCTAAAACATTCAATTTTTTTTTATATAACACTCATCTTGCTTGGGCGCCCTTTCGGGTTTTCATCCCAACCACTCAATAATTGTTCCAGGCTCACAAAACTCACATCACTCAAGACTTATTTTTGCCCCAGCCTAGTGCCGGCCAAGCCACCTTCTTATTGCATAGAACTTGCTATCCAAGGATTTTGTATGCCTTTTTTCAATTTTTGTGGCTTTTTCATACAATATATATATTCAATAAGCTCATGCAGATACAACCAACACCCAAATAATTACATGTGAATACATTCTCCTCCCCCATACTTAAACATTGCATTGTCCTCAATGAAATGGAAGACATAAAAACGAACCCAGGGAAGGAGACAGAAGACTCACATACAAGGTCGGATGACCTTTTTCCAATAAAACTCAAAGTGTAGTAGAATGAGAAACTAGATGAGCACTAAATGTAATCCAATAATGCATAGTTCATCTAAAGCAAAAGAAAGAATACCTCCAATGTAGAAGGTGACCCAAACAAATCAACTCCTTGCAAAGAACATGATCACCAACAAGCTAAGCTCCAGCGAATGTAGATCTAGAATGATAGTAGTAATCGAAACCAAACTTGATGAAATACAACTCTTTACTTTCTTTTCTCTCATTTTTTTTTTCTGCAGTCTATTTTTTTATAGACGGGAGAGAAGACTTACAGCGAGATTGGCTACTGACTGTAGCTGACCCTAAGCTTCGGTGATTTCCTCCTGTCCATAGAAAAACTAAAAAGAAAATTAAACCGAACAAAAACAAATAAAAATAAACTCAAACCTCGGGTTGCCTCCCGAGTAGCGCCTTATTTTATGTCGTGGCTCGACATGAAACTTAAGAGATTTAACTAACGCCATTTGGATTTGTGAAAACCGTCTCTTGTCTGAATTCTCTCTTGAACCACTCATGGAACGCCTTGAATCTCGTCCCTCTTACCTTGACCACCTTGTCTTTAGCAATGAAGGTGGTTTCATTCACTTTCTCCTCCTTGACCGTATCAAGCGGCTGTTTAAGCTCAATGTCAAGTGCCTACACACTAGACATCAATGGTATCTCGCCTGGCGAGGTCAGTAATGAAGGGCGATTGCCCAAAGGATGTGAAGAGAGCTTACCTTTAGGCTCTGGCTTCGCCTGACACTCCTGCATGTTAGTAGATAAAACAGCATCTACTTTTGGGGGCTCTAAGATATTCTCTAAAACAGGTTGTAATTCATCCTTACAAGTAGGATTAATCACATCAATAGCACATAGAGAATTCTTATCAATGGGATCCATGTCATAAATATTATACTCTACCTTATCCCCATCAAACTCCATAGAGAGAGTCCCACTATTAACATCAATTTTCGTTTGTGCAGTTTTCATGAAAGGTCTACCTAACAGTATAGGTGTGACATTATTAGCATGCTACATATCTAACACAAAGAAATCAACAGGAAAAATCAGATCACCAACCATAACAAGAACATCCTCAACAACCCCTTTTGGATATATAGTAGACCTATCAGTAAGTTGAATAACAGTTCATGTTTTATGCAAAGGTCCTAAACTTAGTGATTCATACAAAGAGTAAGGCAAAACATTGATTGATGCACCTAAATCTAGCATGGCTTTGTCAAATTTAGTTTCACCAATCATACATGGAATGCTAAATATGCCTGGATCACCACATTTCTTAGGCATGCGTTTTTGAAACACAACAGAAACTTGTTCACTTATTTCAACTTTCTTCTTTCCTTTCAGTTTTTGATTTCTTTTGATAGTGCAAACTTCTTTCAAAAACTTAGCAAATCTAGGAATACTCTTAACAAGTTTGAGCAAAGGAATGTTTACCTCACACCTACTAAAGGTTTCGAAGATTTCTTTGTCGTCATCCAGTCTTCGAGTATCCTTCAACGCCTCGGGAAAGGGAGCAAAAGGCTTCTGAGAGAACAGAGGGGGGAAATTTGGACGAACATAATCGTCAATGTACTCAGGGGTCTCTCGGCGATCGCCATCAACAACTGGCGATCGCAGTCGCACAAATTGGGGTTATGCAGGAGACCCGCGGTAGCGGATTTGTGACGAATTCACCATCAGCCTCTGGAGTGGCATGGCGATCGCGGTCAGGATGCAGACCCTGTTTTGCTCTCTGTAATCTCATGGCGATCGCCACTCATATCTGGCGATCGCGGTTTTGGCACAGAACAGTCGTCATAAGTTTTTCCGCTCCTCAAGAACACTGCACTGACGTTCTCTCTCGGGTTTCTTACCGGTTCCCTGGCCTCTAATTTACTCACAGCTTGAGCAATCTGTCCCAACTGATTTTCAAGATTTTGGATGCTTGATTCCGTCTTAGCGTTTTGTTGCATCACAGTCTGAGCTAATGACTTAATCATCTCTTCAACAGTCATAGAATTCTGAGGTCTAGGTTGCTGATAATTAATATTATGAGAGTCATACCTTGGCCTTGGTTGCCATCCACCAACAGCGTTTACCTCAGCATTGGGATCATGAAGGGAATCACTTTTCAGCATAAAAGCTTTTACCATCTCTTTCAACTCATTCATGTCAGTCTGTAATTGATCTGAATTAATTGCTTTGACTGAGTGGGATCCCTGTCTACTGCCAAACGGCCTTGAACTCTCAGCTAGCTCTTCAAACATTTCAGTGGCCTGAGGTATAGTTAGTTTCAGAAAATTACCTCCACAAGATGCGTTTACCATTCGACGATCCTCGTCAATCAGCCCACTGAATAAGTACATAAGAAGATCATGGTCAGTATAACTATGGAATGGGCAGCTTGAGCAAAGCTTCTTGAATCTCTCATAATACTCATAGAGACTCTCAGTTGAATGTTGTTGAATGTTGTTGAATGGTTGTGATTTCCTTCTTCAAACTGCTCAGTTTTGTAGCTGGAAAATATTTCTCTAAAAAGACCTTTTTCATCTTAGCCCATGTATCAATACTCCCTGGAGCTTGATAATAGAGCCAATCATTCGCAGCGTCTTTCAGAGTAAATCCGAAAGCTCTCAGCATGACCTGCTCCTCAGTAACACCTCTTGACTTCATACTAGAACATATGGCATGGAATTGAGCCAAGTGTTTGTTGGGATCTTCTCCTGCTAAGCTATGGAAGTGTGGTAGCTCATGAATTAAACCAGCTTTTAATTCAAAGTTCACACCTTCTTCAATCTCAGGAAACCTCACTGCCAAAGGTTGTTGGTTTAAGTCTGGGGCAGTGAGTTGCCTCATAGTAGGCAATGGCGGTCCATGTCGATCACCCATCTCGTTCTCTTGGTTCAGAGCTGCTCTTTGGTTCCGAAGGAACGTCCTTTCAATCTCTGGGTCAAAGGCAACAAGAGATGAATCGGTAGCACGGGTCTGAACCATAAAGGTTCACACCAAACAGTTGATAATTTCACAATTAACACAGAATCAGAAAAATTTCAATTCCCCGGCAACTGCGCCAAATTTGATAATTGGCTAAAGTCGTAGTGCCAAATCAAAGAAAACCCTAAACACTAACTAGAGTATGGCAAGTAAGTAGAGGTCAAACCCAAGGGAATCAAAACACCAAATCAATGCAGTCAAGTGAAATATCAACTAGTAACAAGTAATCAAAGGGGGGGGGGGGTTTGATTGCAAGAACACACAAGTAACCAGTAACAAGCATAGGAAGTTTGGGTGAGAATACGATGAGAAGGGGTTTCACCTAGCAAGTATCCACACAACAGTCAATCAAGTTGATCATAGATTTATCTCAAGTTCTTATCAATCCTAGGGAATGTTCCTATTCCAATCTTTAATATATCAGCAGGCCAACCGGTCCTGATAATACTTACTATTCAGCAATTAGGGAAACCCTCTCAAGATTAGATGAAATAGCAGCAAAGGGCACAGGAATTATAAGGATGCATGCAATAACTTACAACCGTCAAGTATTAGCATGCAATCAATTCTCTTTCATAAAAGCAATCAACTACCAGATCATGCAGATATGAGTGCTACAATGACAAGGAATTCCACCGTATATTCCTAGTCTAGCAATAAAAGACTACTAATCAAACTAGGTGATCAAGCTAGCAAAACTAATAGAAATCAATAGATGAAGAACAAGAGAATTAATACAAACCCACAAGAAAAGAACAAGAGTTTAGAAATCTCACAACTTAATAACTGAAGGTTTCAACCGCTAAGCAAAACAATGGAGATTAGTTCCTGCTCATGGTTGCAAAACTAACTTGTCTGATGGAAAAGATGATGATAGCCAAACAAGGCTGCTAGGGTATATAAAGAGTCTTACCCTAAAAAATATGGTAAAAGAAATATCCTAAAACTAATAATGAAATAAAAGAAAAGGAAAATAAAACACAACTCGGTGAAAACTTGCATCCAGCTGCTGCTTCTCTTCTTCCACGTGGCCCAATTCAAACACAATACCCGCGATCGCGGATATTAATCCGCGGTTGCGGATCTATTAAATCTTCTCGGCTCCTCTCTGTTGCTCCACCGCGATCGTCGCTGATCCATGGCGATCGTCGTCGCTGATTTCTTCTCGGATGGCTTCTGTTGAATGATGGCGATCGCCTGGATGGTAGTGGCGATCGTGGTTGGCGTCGCAGAAGCTTCTTCATTCTTCAAGTCTTCAATCTTCTTCGGTTCTGATCTTCATTTCTTCACTTCTTAATAAATATCTCAGAACATAATAATGACTCAAAACACATATGATAATACTCCTAAACTAATGTAATAATCCCTAGTTACGCTATACAAAGTGCAGCGTATCAGCTACTCTAAAGCTTGGATTAGAACCCATAATGATAATAATTTCACTCAACTTTCAATCACTGAAAACCAACTCCAACAACTCCACACCGAATTTCTTAATGATATATCCCTCTAACAGGCACATTACCCATAGAATTGCTAACCTATCCAGGAAATATGCTTCCTTAGTTCAATTTCAAACTGATTATTGGAGAAGAAGAGCCAAGACAAAACACATAAAGGAAGGTGACCGTAACTCCAAATATTTTCATGCTATTGCTAAACAAAGGAGATTTAAACAGACTATGACTCGTTTTTGCTCTAAGGATGGCCTTATCTTTGAAGGACAGGAGGACATTACGAAATATATTACTCAGGAATTAGCTTCCCGCTTCCAAACTAATAGTGCTTCTGGCATTAATGATACTGAGCTAGATATTATTCCCAGCCTCCTTACTCCCCATGAATATGAAATCCATTGTAAACCACCAACTGAAGCCGAACTTCGTAAGGCTATTTTCAATCAACCTCCAGACAAAACCCCTGGCCCGGATGGATTTAGCATTGAATTCTATCAAAAGTACTTGAGCGTTATCAAGAATTCCCTACTTTCTGCGGTTAAAGCATTTTTTCACTCTGAGCAGCTTCTTTCATCTATCAATCATTCTTTCATTGCTCTTATCCCTAAAACGGATGATCCCTCTACCATTAATCACTATAGACCTATCAGTCTGTGTAATAGTACGTACAAAATCATTACTAAAATTTTGGCTAACCGCATCAAACCTATGTTAAGCAAACTTATATCCTCTTACCAAGGTGCGTTTGTGGAAGGGAGACTAATCCAAGACAACATTTTAGCAGCTCATGAAATTTTTCACTCATTTCATAAAAACAAAAAAGGCAACTCTCGTCGGATGGCCTTAAAACTCGACATGGAAAAAGCTTATGATAAACTTGATTGGGACTTTCTTTGTAAAGTTCTCCATAAATTTGGTTTTTGCAGTAAGTGGATTATCATTATTAGAAATTGTCTCGAGTCCGCCTCCTACTCGGTATTGGTCAACAATCAACCGGGTCCGGAATTTCGCCCTACCTGCGGGATAAGGCAAGGAGACCCCCTCGCTCCAGCCCTTTTTGTTATAGCCATGGAATTCATGGCTGGATTTCTCAAAATAGAAGCCTCCAAACGTGATCCGCACGTTGGTATTCAGCTAACTAGGAATGGTTCAGTTATCCCTCTTCTTACTTTTGCTGATGATACTATTCTACTAGCTAATGTGTCTTCCCGTAATATAATTTTTATCCGGAATTTTCTCAATCGTTTCTCAAAACAAAGTGGTCTTTCTATCAACTTCCATAAAAGTTCATTACAAGTGTCCAATAATGTGTCGTTAACATTTGCTAGAGATTTAGCTTCTTATCTCACCATCCCTCTCACTAGTAAGATGGAAAAATACCTTGGGATCCCTATTATTCAGGGACGAGTGTGTAATGACATGTTTAATGACGCTATTGTAGCCCTTAAGAAAGAGAGAACCAAATGGAAAGCAGATTCTCTTTCTCAGGCAGGTAGAGCCCTTCTTATTCAAACTAATCTGGTATCTCAAGTCAACTTCCTTCCTTCTTCCCAAAGGGGTGTGCGATGAGATTGATGACGTTAATAAGAAATTTTCTGGAACAAGAAAAATCCATCTAGTCACTCTTTGCTCCACTGGGATAACATTTGTAAGCCTAAAACCTTGGGAGGCTTGGGCCTTAGAAAACCATGGGATAACAATCGCGCTCTTCAAATGAAACTCCTTTGGAAAATCATCAGTCAGCTTGACAATATCTGGGTCTCAATTGTGAGGGAAAAATATTTTCATTATGAAGATTTTCTTCTCCTTAATAGAAAGCCGACGCAATCATGGAAATTCAGTCGACTACTTTCGCTGCTGCCTGAATTCAAAAAAAGGAATTTCTTGGGAATTAGGCAATGGTCGAAATATTAAATTTTGGACTGACAGTTGGGCTCCCGACTGTTGTCTACTTCCCTTTCGTTCTACTGCCCCCTTAACCCAAACTTATTCCTCTTTTATCTTACCTTCTCATCAATGGGATATCCCTAAGCTCAGTTTATATCTCCCGCCAAACATGATTGCAAAAATTATTACTATTCGCATCCCCATTTCCCAAATGGAAGATCGTCTTGTGTGGTCTCTAGCCAATGACGACAATTTCTCAGTCAAAACTGCCTATAAGATTATCCGACCCCTATAGGATCCTATTATTGATCTTAACCTTTTCTAGAAATCTAAGCTCCCGCTTAAAATTCAAATTTTTTTATGGAAAGCTTTCTCGGATTGTCTTCCTACTACGGAAAGGTTGAACCGTCATTTTCATAAAGTTTTCTCTATGTGTGCTCTTTGTGAGAATTGTGACGAGGATAAGAATCATTTCTTTTTTACATGCCCTTTCACCACTCAGGTCTTTCAACATCTTAATATCCTTAATAACCATGATTTCACATTCCAATCATCTTAGGAATTTGAAGTCTCTTTTAGTTCTTTTTGCACCAACAATACCAATGTTGAACTTGCTTTTTTACTTGGTGGACACTTTGGAATCATCGTAACTCGGCCATTTTCCGTTCCATGCACAAGTCCACCAAGTCCTCTCCTATTGATATAGCTAAGGAATCCATGTTCAAATTTCTGGAATGGAGAAATGTCACCCCAACCTCTACTAGTAAAACTAAAACCAAAATGCCTCATAAGAAGATGCTTAGTTGGAAGAAACCCCCCCTGGGGTTCTTACAAGATCAATTGTGATGGCTCGAGCAGAGCCGATTCTAGTTCTTTTGTTGGTTTTATTATTCGTACTGATGCAGGGCTTGTCTCATTTGTTGAGAAGTTATAGATACCTTCTTCATCTGTCTTGATTACGGAAGCAATGGCCGTTCTGGAAGCCATGAGAGTTGCTATTCGCCTCAATATTAAGAATGCCATTGTGGAAAGTGACAATTTGACTGTTATAAAGTGCTTGCTTCATAGTTTATCTCCCCCTTGGGAGATTAGGTCTGTTATTTCAGGAATTAAATCCCTTGTTTCTTTCTTTGATTCTTGTAATTTTTTCCATATACGTAGAAGTTGTAATAGGGTTGCTGACTTCCTAGCCTCCAAAGACGTCTCGATTGAAGAGCTTCGAGATACTATCACCAGATGGAACAACATTTCATCACAACAAGATACTGTGTCACTTCAGAGATTTCTGCTCTCCTGGGATGCTAGAATCTCCCAGATGAAGTTATTCTTCAAGATCATCCGCGAAGATGATTTATGCCTTATTTTTTCTTAGCAAAGGGGCTTTTGTTTGCTTGTTGAAAAAAACCTTTTGTTTGCTTGTTAAAAAAAAACTTCATAGTCTAATTTCTAAAGTAAAAAAATGCAATAAAAAGATTAAAAAACATTAAAAAAGATATTAACTTTTCGGATTAATTACGTAACAAGAGGAATGGACTCTTAAATAACGCAGATGATTCGCGCACCTCAGTATTTTATTCGCGCACCCCAGTATTTTCCCTCAACCAGGGTGAGGACAAAAGTATCCGAAAATATCCGATTTTTGTCCTCCATGTTATAGCGGACAATAAATTATCCAAAAAATATTTGATATTTGGTTATGTTGAACCAAAATGAACCCTTACATTTGTCCTTCATAAGGTTGAGGACAAATCCAATACCTGATTGATTTGTCGTCTACTCCATTGAGGACAACAAAAATTAATTTTTTTTAAAAATACATTTGTCATCAACTATGTTGAGGACAGGTACGCTATAAATTAAGGGATGCGCCTCTAAACAGCCCTAAATAATGTCCCAAATTAAAGCTTCATTTATTTTTTGGCACATCATTGAGTTTTTTTATTAGATTAGGATAGGATAGGATGATATCAATTGTTAACTTCATTTTTGAAATGTTGAAATAGTTTTTACATCAATTCATCACTATATACGACACAGTTGAGCACAATTTTTCTAATTGATATTTTACAAAGATCAATTTAATAAAAAATATTCTTTTATCATGCATTGTGACTCTTCAAAATTAAAAAACACATTAAAAAAGTAGTTTGTGATGCGTTCAAAATGAAACAACAGATGAAAAAACGTGTAAGGAACTAAAAAAAGATCTCGTGTTGCGTCCCTGACCTCGAATAGTTCGGAACACGCGAGGGTTTCGTATTGCAACGACGTGGTTTGTAACATGTGAGGGTTTCATATTTTGGGGGTTTTAGGGGTCAACCGATATCCGATTTCGATGAATTATATATACATGGACTCGTCTTTAAAAGAGCTACAATTCCGTTCATTTTTTCATGTCACTGAGGTATATTCCCCCACTGATCTCTATATAGGTATTCCCTTGATTATATATAGTTGGGTTTTTCTAATGTGTGCCCAAAGGCACACATTAAAACAACTAAAAAAGGAAGTATTACATTGAAAATATAACACTTTTTTGTTGTGATGGATTTATCCCATTTTTCAAGGGAGTGGGGCCTACTTTTATTACCTCTTTTAATTGCTTATTGTGTGCCCATGGGCACACATAGACTTGGCCATACCCGGGCTCAGGCAGGGCCCGGGCCGGGCAAGACTCAAATTTTCGGCCCATATTTCCGGTCCGGGCTTGCCCGAGGCCCGGTCTCAGGGCCTGTGACAGTGCCCATACCCGGGCCGGATAGCCCTCAGGGTAGCCCGGTTATGTTAAATTTGTTTTTCTAAAGAAAAAAATAAAATAAAATACTCCATAATCATATTCTTCATATCATGATAACGAGGTGGGCACCGGTCGACGACGAGAGGCGAGGTGCGCTGAGGTGTGTAAGGGTGAGTATGTGAGACAAAAAGTTTGAGAAGTCTCTGTTAGTTTGTGAATTGTGACCTAGGTTAGAGAAAGAGTGAGACCGAGTGAAAGAAAAGGACACGGAGGCGCAAGTATGAGGAAACAAAATCTAGGTTAGATTATTTTTAGATAGTATATATATACATATATATTTTTTAATTTATATATAATACGGTCCGGGCCTATCGGCCCTTAAGGGCCTGAGGTCTATACCGTACCCGGCCCTCGTACCCTTACGGACCGGGCTTACCGGCCCGACAGGGCTTTATCTAGTGCCCAAGCCCGCCCGGATAGAGGGCCGGGTCGGGCGGGCGGGTGGGCTGGCTGGCCCGAGTTTGGCTAGGACTAGACACACACTAGACAAAGCCTATATAGTTTTTTATTTTAACTATTCATGAAAAACAAATAACGAAGTGCTTATCATTAAATGGAGTCATACATTCTACTTTTAATTAACCATTCTATATCCCAAAACATCAAAGTAATATCAATCACTAGCATGCATAATTTTTTACATTAATAGTACTTATTCATTTAATCAATCACATTTATTTATGGGCTAATAAGTAGGATCTAGTTAGCAATAGATATATCTACAGATTTATTTAGTTAACGCATAATTATTGAATAAGAAAATTTGTGTAAAACAAAAATTAAAAAAAAGTTAACCAATTACATTTGTTTACATTGATGAGGTGACACCAATAGAGGATGAACATGTGACGTAAAATGTTACAACTTCATTTAATAGTAAATAACTCTTAACGTTTTGGTGCAAATATTTAGAGAAAAGTTTTGGTGCAAATAACTCTTAACGTAGGAAAAACGAACAGATTTTGTTCACATATTGCACGTCAATGTTCATATTTTAGATGGAATTTCATAATCTGGGCTATAATTTTTTTTGAACGTATTCAGTGAGGGAAGCGGTGACATACTTATAATTAGTGTGAAATTTGGTTTTTGTTTTTTTCTCAAAACGACCTCAAAAAATTTTATCGCCCAGATTATGATTATAACCGCTTAAATTATAAACATTAACTTGTTATTTTTAAACACGAAATTTTTCCTACGTTAAGCCTTGTTATCGCCGCAACTTTTCTCTTTATATTTATGGGTGAGAATCCCATAATAAATTCTCTCTTAGAGATAAATAAGAATGAATCTAAGCCATTGGATGCCTTAGCATCCAATGGCTTAGATTAAACTAGTTACCCCCACTACAAGTGGGGGTAGTTGTGGTGGTCCGGCGGGGGTCCGGCGGCGGTCCGGCGGCGGTCCGGCGGAGGTCCGGCGGCGGTCCGACGGGGGTCCGACGGGGTCCGGTGGAGGTCCGGCGGTGGTCCAATAATAAATGAAAAGGTTAAAGTATAAAATGAAAATTTTAAGTCTAATTCAAATTGGTGAACATTTAAATATAATGTGATGAACATTTAGATATAATGTGATGAACATTTAATTATAATGTGATGAACATTCTCTTGGTGAACATGAAATTAAAATGTGATGAACATATACTAGAGTATATCAAAATGAACGTTTATAAACATTTTGATGAACATTTATGAACAACGTGATAAACATTTAATTATAATGTGATGAACATTGTGTTGGTGAAAATTAAAATGTGATGAACATTCAGTAGAGTATATCAAAATGAACGTTTATAAACATTTTGATGAACATTTATGAACAGCGTGATGAACATTTAAGCTAATTGTAATGAACTTTTGAGTAATGAACATTTTATTAAATTCTTGTGAACATTTAAGGATGTTTGATGAACATTTAAGTATGAGATGATGAACATTTAGGTAATTTTTTATAAAGATCAAGTGTTTTTCTACTCGAAATTATATTAAAGTGATGTTTGATGAACATTTAAGTAAGAGAAGATGAACATTTATCAACATTTTGATGAACATTTAACTCGATTGTAATGAACTTTGGCTAATGAACATTTTATTAAATTCTTGTGAACATTGAAGTATGAGATGATGAACATTTAAGTATGAGATGATGAACATTTAGATGAACATTCAATTGGTGAACTTTTATGTATAATGTGATGAACATTCATTAGAGTATGTACAAATGAACATTGTGATGAACATTTATGAACACTTGATGTTCATCAAAAATTGGTGAACATTTAAGTAGAATGTGATGAACATTCAGTTGGAAAACTTTTAAGTATAATGTGATGAACATTTATGAACACTTGATGTTCATCAAAAATTGATGAACATTTAAGTAGAATGTGATGAACATTTATGAACACTTGATGTTCATCAAAGATGGTCCGGCGGCGGTCCGGGGGAGGTCCGGCGGAGGTCCGGCGGCGGTCCGGCGGAGGTCCGGCGGAGGTCCGGCGGAGGTCCGGCGGCGGTCCGGCGGAGGTCCGGCGGAGGTCCGGCGGAGGTCCGGCGGCGGTCCGGCGGAGGTCCGGCGGAGGTCCGGCGGAGGTCCGGCGGCGGTCCGGCGGCGGTCCGGCGGAGGTCCGGCGGAGGTCCGGCGGCGGTCCGGCGGAGGTCCGGCGGCGGTCCGGCGGAGGTCCGACGGCGGTCCGGCGGAGGTCCGGCGGAGGTCCGGCGGCGGTCCGGCGGAGGTCCGGCGGCGGTCCGGCGGCGGTCCGGCGGAGGTCCGGCGGCGGTCCGGCGGAGGTCCGGCGGCGGTCCGGCGGTGGTCCAATAATAAATGAAAAGGTTAAAGTATAAAATGAAAATTTTAAGTCTAATTCAAATTGGTGAACATTTAAATATAATGTGATGAACATTTAGATATAATGTGATAAACATTTAATTATAATGTGATGAACATTCTCTTGGTGAACATGAAATTAAAATGTGATGAACATATACTAGAGTATATCAAAATGAACGTTTATAAACATTTTGATGAACATTTATGAACAACGTGATGAACATTTAATTATAATGTGATGAACATTGTGTTGGTGAACATTAAAATGTGATGAACATTCAGTAGAGTATATCAAAATGAACGTTTATAAACATTTTGATGAACATTTATAAACAGCGTGATGAACATTTAAGCTAATTGTAATGAACTTTTGAGTAATGAACATTTTATTAAATTCTTGTGAACATTTAAGGATGTTTGATGAACATTTAAGTATGAGATGATGAACATTTAGGTAATTTTTTATAAAGATCAAGTGTTTTTCTACTCGAAATTATATTAAAGTGATGTTTGATGAACATTTAAGTAAGAGAAGATGAACATTTATCAACATTTTGATGAACATTTAACTCGATTGTAATGAACTTTGGCTAATGAACATTTTATTAAATTCTTGTGAACATTGAAGTATGAGATGATGAACATTTAAGTATGAGATGATGAACATTTAGATGAACATTCAATTGGTGAACTTTTATGTATAATGTGATGAACATTCATTAGAGTATGTACAAATGAACATTACGATGAACATTTATGAACACTTGATGTTCATCAAAAATTGGTGAACATTTAAGTAGAATGTGATGAACATTCAGTTGGAAAACTTTTAAGTATAATGTGATGAACATTTATGAACACTTGATGTTCATCAAAAATTGATGAACATTTAAGTAGAATGTGATGAACATTTATGAACACTTGATGTTCATCAAAGATGGTCCGGCGGTGGTCGGAGGTGCTCCGGCGGCGGTCCGGCGGTTCTCCGGCGGTTCTCCGGCGGTTCTCCGGCGGCGGTCCGGCGGTTCTCCGGCGGCGGTCCGGCGGTTCTCCGGCGGCGGTCCGGCGGTTCTCCGGCGGCGGTCCGGCGGTTCTCCGGCGGCGGTCCGGCGGTTCGGCGGTGGGGACAAGGGGGGACAAGGGGTGCCACGTGTCATCATATGGGCTCTTGGATCTCTCTTGATCCAAGGCTCCACATTCATTCTCATTTATCATTTTAACAAGTATTATTACATGACTTTTTTCCTATATTTATATATATAAAATAGAAATATTTATTTTTTATTGAAATTCGTTTATGTTGAATTTTTTTTATTTATTCTTTTGTGTGTCTTTGAATCAAATTAACCATGTTCATTCACAACTTCCATCCCTAACATCTAGTCTGGATCTTCTACGACCTAATCTACATCCAAGTATGTGTCCAAAGGTAAAGTAATTTTTTATTATTATTTCACTCTTTTAAATTATAAACCCTACCCCCTAAATACATCATTATAAACCCTAAACCCAAATTTATATACTCTAAATTGTAGATTTTATATCCTTATCTTCAAAATAAAATAAATATAAAATAATTTGGCCTTTGGGCACATACTTGGCTACATCAATGGTTGTAGAGGATCTCAACTTCCCAACATCCACTTGGACCGATCCCACCTCTTTGGAGTATCACATAGAATAACATGACTGAATCGTACGGCTAAACTGAAAGATGTCCCGATCAAAAAATGAATAATGAAAGATTTTAGTGCAGTTGGGACATGTTCATGTACATGAATTACGTAACACGCTTCTATTCCAACAATGTCAAATATGAGATTACGTACATAGAGTCGATACATTGGTGCATTATTGTATCGCCATCTACCTACTTATTTTGATCAATAATTTCCCTAATTTAATTCGATTCGGTCACCATTTCAAGCAGCAACATGAAATGGATACTATTATAAAATAATTCGTTCCTCAATATTTTTAAATGATCTTCTAACCTTCTTTTTTAAATTGATGTCGACGAATGTGTTTTCCTGGTTAGATCGGGGAACATGATCCTCGATTCATCGTCATCTAAGGATACATGAATTAAATCAATGATGAATTAGCCTATTCCCCGCTCTATACGTGGGTAATATTTTAGCGTTTATATATTATATACTTTAAATGCGACGACTTATAGTATCATAACTTTTAAATTTTTTACTTTTATCAATTTTTTTAAACTAAAATTCAAATTTAATTTCTTCTATTGATAAATTTGTACATAAATTACAAAAGTCAGTAGCCTTACTTCAAATTTAATTAAATCAATGATTAAGTAATTTTTTAATGCTAGTTTCAATAGATCTAATATCATAAATATATCCCATATAAATTACATTATAAATAAACGTTAAACAATAGATTTAATTTCGTATGAAAACACATAAAACATGGTTTGATATATCACTAAGAAAAGTTCATACTTATAAAAGCAAATGATTTTAGTTAGCAAGATAAATACACCTTAATTAGTATTTTTTTTACTTTAGATTTGTTAATATTTTGTAATGAAATTAAAAAATTAAATTAAAATGGAGAAGTTTAAAGAGAAAATTACACCTAGGAATGGTGGAGTCAAAGTAAAGGAGAAGGCTTGAAATAACATTGTTTTAATATATACGAGATGATTTTGCAAGCATCGCCATTTTCGAATGCATTGGTGATGGAGGTGGTGATTACTGACTGAGACGAGATTCGTTTCAAGAGTGAAGAGATTTCTTCATCTGTTGCTGCCGAGGATAAGCGTTAGGGTTTGGGAGTCTCAGGCGAGGCAAGGGAGGGACAGTAAATATTAGAGCCTCCTTCCCGTTTTTTCCTCTCTCTAAAATAAACTAGTGTAGTTCCCGCGCCTTGCGCGGGTTTATATAGCTCATGTTGTGTTCGTATATTTACATTATAAAATTTATTTGTATCTGACATTTTCTCAATTTTGAAACCCCCATGTAAACTCTCATACTCTGATACTCCCTATGACTTTATTTGTTTGTTTTTTAATTGTTGATATTTCTTCTTTTATGTTATTTTGAGAAATATATATTTAACATTCTAATTAAAACAATATATATATACGAACAAATTATTGTATACAATTATGGTTAATTAATATACATAAGAACAAATTATTGTATACATTGGTACATTGGTAGAGCTTAAAAAAAGATGGAAGTTGTATAATTTACTTGAAGACTACAAAATAGATAACAAATTAACAAATCATTAATAATTTTAAAGGTTAAAATATTAATAATCTATATTTTTAGAATTAATGGCAAAATGACACCTGAGATTGATAAACCTAAAATTAAGGGGAGAGCCCTAAATAACTCTCTTTTAATATATATATATATATATATATATACTAGGATTTTATGCCCGCGCTATGCGCGGGTTTTTAGTCTTGCATAAAATTATTTAGATTACACATAAAATATATTTTAATATGTCTGCACTAAAAGATATATATCATACTTTATTTCACCAATATAACTGTATATTATTAATAGAGTCTTGATGGGGATGTGTGACTCAAATGAACCAATGCAAGAATACATAACGTTTTAGTGCAACATATACCCCGGACAAAAATATGAGAACTATTTAGCTTACGCGTATAACATTGAATGTAAATTCAATAATTAGTCTCCCAGAAAATTTTAATTCATTTGCGCATAATAAGTGAAGAAATGAGGGAAACATCAGGCGTTTTAAAATCATCTTATCATCTTGCCGACGCCAGGTGAACCCACAAAAATGATTTTGTCAACAGAAGATATCAATGCTCTCCTGTTTCAGCAAAGCTGCAAGGAAAGAGAAGAACAGTGCTTTAAAATGTAACGGCAAAACAGTGTAAAACTTTTAGTGTCATATGAACATTATAACTATTGCATACCCAGTGATTACATCCACCAAATTTCCAGGAGCTCCAACTGCTGCTAAAGCTGCTTGGATTATCCGAAAGTAGAAGCATCTAGACCAACTTGCATGCTCTGAAACCTGAAATCGAATACATACCACTTCAACATTCCACAGTATGTAACTATGTTTAAAAATTTTGAATTAATTATTGAATAACTTACCATCAGAACTCTAGCCCAAGAGGAAGTTTGCACTCACCGCATTCCTCTTCGCCCTTGACGAACGTGTTTCCAGTAAATCCCAAATCGTCATCTCAATCCCACTTGTCCTTGGTTTGATCTCGACCTCGGAATCCAGTTTCCTATCTTCAATAACCGGTTCAGTGACACTGACAGGTTCCTCCTCCACATTAACAACAGCTACTTCAGTCTCTGTACTGACAATTTCTGTAGTGCTGATATCAGTTGATTTCTCAGTGTTTTTCTCAGTATTTTTCTCAGTGTTTTCCGGTTCTGATTCGTTAGATGGCGATCTTGAAGACTCAACCAAGGAGATATGATCATCCGATTCATGCGGATGATGTGCATCCGGATTCACTTCTTCTGATTTCATAAGCCAATTAAACTGGTCATGAGTAAAACTTGTGGTTCCCATCTGAATGCTGAACAACGACTCGTTTGATGTAATACTCTAGTCCGCTGGATTTCCCGACTTATTTCTCGCGAACACGTACAAAGGAATCCTAGATTCAAAATTGTTTAGAGGCTGATACATTGGCGATTGCTGCGTCGTTTGAGCGAGTTTTTCATCTTTGTTGACAACATCATCTTGAGAAGGCTCTTCAAACTCAGAAGACTGTACTGATGAAGAAGATGATGATTCACGCAAATTTAATCTCTCATCATGATCTTTGTTTTCATCCATTAGCTTAAAAGCTATGCTATCACCTGAGACAGATACACTTCTGATTCAACCACTGTTTATATTCACATGTTATAATCAAATACATCACTGAAAGGATTTCAAATCATCTCAATCTTACACACGATCGCATCAATAAATTGACAAAATAGACAGTCTGATTCCTATATTCATACCAGATTGAGAACAGATATGCCAGAGCAAATTAGGGTTTGAGAGGAGAATGTAAACAGAGAGTCAGATCGTTAGGAGAAATGATGATTATATGAAATTTATGTGTATGGCGAAAATTTCTGAAACAAATAATTCTACCACCAATCCATGGAACAATTTTCATACACCAATCACCACTTTTTAGCACTACTGGTGTATTTGAATGTTCATTGCTTCTCTTTCCTTGATCATAGTTATAAGAAAAAAAAACTAAAATTGTTTGCCTAATCACGTTTTATTTGATATTGACTCAGTGTAATCCTAGGTTCCACCTCATTGAGGAATTAAATCAAACACCTAACGAGCATACATTAGACAACAGCTTGATAGTTGAACTAAGATTCATTTCCCCTACCCAAATTCAATATACCTTATCTGCGTCTCTCAAACAACAACATTCTATCAAATTGAGGCAAAGAGCACATGAAACATTAAACAAAAAATTCAGATTTTCTCTGCATTGCATGAGAACTTGTACTGTATATAATCGTAAAATGACATAAAGCAGACTTGAAATTTGAATTAATCAGCGAGAGATCAAACCAAGCGACACATAGATTACAAATTAAGAATCTATCTATGGCTTTTGACGGTACATACCTTGAAATGCCGAAGGCAAGGCTCTGAAGGAAGGGCGGCGCCGAAGTAAGGTAGCGAGGTCGAGTGCCGAGATGATCAAGCCACTGTATCTTTCGAATTGCCTGCAATATATTTAATCATTATTGGAATCATGAATCATCAAAGGAAGTAAGAAATTCGACCTTTCAGGATCAATGTCAGCATCGGTGTGTCACCTATTATTTCTGGCTTCCTCTCCGACGATCCATTTGCCCATCCAGATACAATTTCTTTACTGTCGATATCAACTGAAGAATGCCCGGCTATATCACCAAACCCAACATTTCGACTACCTTTATCATTATCAGTGAGATCCTGCTTAATATCCAAATCTTCCATCTCAACTGATGAACAACTAAATGCTACTGACTCTTCTTCGAACACCTTTCTCACTCTTTTACGGCTTCTACTACCGGAATTGCCATTACTATAAGCCCTCGGATCTCTATTTGACCTGGTCTTCCCAGCAGAATCCAAAATCAGAGACCGAGCCCCCAATGCAAACGCCAACTCTCGCTTCATAGTGAAATTCCTGCACTATCTGAAAATAAACAACTACAGTACACAATAAATCACAAAAAAAAAATGACGAAAATCAGCGAAGTGCAGAAAAGAATAGACGAAGAACCTCAAGGTAAATCAAGCAGAAAATCATGAAAGGCTTCCTCCGAAGATTAGAGTAAGATATCTGAAAGTCTGAAACCCTAGATATGCACAATTTGATCGGTTGCGATTCTGCGGGAGATTTTGAGTTCGGATCTCATAGGGTAACGAATTGGTGGCTTCAACAACAACAATTAACACTATCAGGATGCGAGACAACAGCATCGGAAGCGCCGGGATGATCCATTAACGATTGCAAAGAGTATAGGAAGCGGTAGGGATGAGCCAGCTAGGTATTTGATTTGTAACACCGCCAAACATTTATAGGGCAAATTGGGGATACACGAAGGGGCTGCGAGTTCCATTTTTGCAAAGGTGTAACAGTGGATGGCAAAAGACGAAAGGCCAAGAGACGTCCAGGAAGATCGAATTGAAAGCGGGCAGAGTAACTGGGAAGATGGTGAACAGGTGGAAGTCAGACCTAATTGAGGGCAACAAAGAAGATAACGGGGGAGATGAAAAAGGGGATAATTCTAAATTGGAGGTGGGCTGCCTATTTGTTTATTGGGGTTAAGAAAGATAGTGGCCCATTTAAGTTGTGTTGATTTAAAACATTGATTGTGGGGTGTAGAATTTATTGTTTGGAATTTATTTCTGATCATTTAACTTTATATTAGATTAAGATATATATAGATTATCGAAAATCACCCGTTTAATAGGCTAATTTATAAAAAATTACCCTTATAATTAATATTTACCGATAACCACTCATATAACATATTACTCTTTCACTATTAACATTACCGAAAAGTGAAACCATTCGACCCGTCGGGTCAACTCGAACCCGAATCAAACCCGAGTGAAACCCGATCGACCCGCGACCTGATGGATGCAAACCCGTTTTTTACCCGAACCCAACCCGATTGACATGTCTACTAAACAACCATCTGCCCTCTTATTCTGTTGTAAATTCGTTAACGCACCACACACACCATTTTTTATTATTTTCTCAAAAGAAATAAACTTTCTAAATCAATATTAATCTTTTAGCATATATATTTTTTATTCAAATAAAAAACAAAAAGAAGACACCTCAATCTCTAACTCGTCGCTACATCTTCTTCTTCCTCTTCACACCACCGGAGACGCGCCACCACCAGTGTTCTAAAAATCCCGACTAGGGGGCGATTAATCCCCGATTAATCTCTAGGCTCTCCCTCACCGCCTAGCACCACCTAGGGCGCCTAGGAAAAAAACGGTTTGGATCATTTTTGCGAAAGTAGCAATATCTAGCGAATTATAGCAAGTTTTGAGTTTATTTTATCATATTAATACTTATATTAGGATCTCAAACCTCGTTCTTACATAATTTAATAGAAATGGATTATTATGGTGACAAATTGGTTATTTAATATCATGGACCGAAAATTAATTTTGATCCGATTAATCCCCGACTAATCCCCCGCCTAGGCGCTAGTCCCCCACCCACCGCCTAGCTCCCGCCTAGCGTCTTTTAGAACACTGGCCACCACCGTCGAGATCTCGTCTTCAACCCCAAAACTTATTTTCAACAATAGAGTCCTAATCTTTTTTACCATAATAAGCATTTCAACCAACCTTTTAATCCTTGCATTTGTATCTTTTTAAAAATATAAGAGCTTTTTGCAGGAATTATTAGTTTTACCCTTCTTGTTTAGCTTCTTGTTTAGCTTTGTTACTGGAAATTGTTTCTATTTTTAAATTTATCACAACAAAAAGAAAAACAAAAAATCAACAAATCTAATAGTTTTTTCTATTATAATTTTTTAATAAGTGCAGCTAGTCAGTGATCGCGTTTTCTGGGCCGACTTGAATAATCCAAATTTCCTTTCCAAATTAGGGTTCATCTTCATCCCCAAATTGAAGCGGATACAATTGAAGCGGATATTAGATATGTCCTCAACCATGTAAAGGACAAAGTAGAGTACAAAATAGACAATATTTAATTATTTTCGGATACTGTTTTTGTCCTTCATCTTGTTGAGTGCAAAATTTGGATTTTTCCGGATTATTTTGGCTGTGACCTGGTTGAGGACAAAAAGGATGATAAACAAATGAAATTCTCTGATGCGCCTATCATGTGCAAATAAAAAACATAAACAAAGTATTCAATATCGTCATTGATTTTATTCTATTTTTTGTCATCATCTTCATTGATTTTAGGGTCAATTACCGAAAATCACCCGTCTAATAAGGCATTTTTCCAGAAAACACCTGTATAGCCACTATTTACCAAAAACCACTCACATATTACATTCCGTCACCAAACAACCATCCGCCCTCATAATTCCTATTTTGTAGTTTATTTGACGAGATTTGTTAACAGTTTGTTATGTAGCTTATATCCACTTTTTAAATTCTTTAAATGTTATAATAATGATAGTTTAGTTTGTTACAATTTACTTTTTAATGCTAAAAAATCACAGTGCTTTTTTTGAGGTCAATTGCAATGATTTTTATAGAATCTTCTAACATTTAGTTGTTATGTTTTCTTCCTATAAAATTACAATCGAGAGTGATTTGATTTTTTATATTATTTAAGTCATATTTTACTATCACTCAATATATATTTTTTAAGTTAATTTGATTGAGTGTTGATAAGCGGTATTTTAAATAGCGCTACTATAGGTTATTAGCTCATTTTGTATAGGATTATGCTAGATGTTATGATGTATTATGTAATCATGGAGTTCTGGAGAGTTGAGTCACATATGAGATTACAGAGGATGATGCGGAGCATTGAAGCATAAGAAGAGGAGTCGAAGCTGATGAAGACCACATGATGAAGACGAAGACGAAGCATTGGAAGCAGCTGAAGACGAAGCCACAGAAGCAATTCCGCGACCGCGGGTCCCAAACCGCGATCGCGGAATTTCCACCGGACCAGCCTTGTTTACAGCACAAAATCCGCGATCGTGGGTCCCAAACCGCGATCGCGGAAATCCGCTAGAGAAGACTTTCTTCATTTGCCCGATTTAGTATGTTGTGTTTACTTCTGTAACGTTTTTCACACGTTTTTTAGCTTTAATTTGGCAGTTGAATTCTGCAGAAGACTTTTATGTTTAGGTGTTGATGATCTTCTATCATCTTCTACATTCCATTTTCCAAGTTTTAGAGTTTTCTCCCAAGAACTTCATGAGTTGCTGAAGTTTCCATTGTTTTGCTTGACATTTGAAGCTTTCGGATTGATTAAGTTGTGAGATTCTTTTCCTTTGTTCTATTCATATTGATTGTCTCTATTCTCTTGTGTGTATTGTTATTGAATTAGATTTGCTCATTTAGATTGGCCATCTAAGTAGTTTCATCTCATTCATATTGCTATTGTTTGGTTATTTCTAGTTGAAATATCATACTTGTTTGTAGCACACACAATTTGCATGAACTAGTTGTGAATGTCAATTGTGAAGAGAATTAAGTACATGTCGAGTATCTGACTAGTTGTCTATGGTATTGCATGTATCTATCCATTCCTGAACTTAAATCTGCTTTATTATTGAATCTTGATAGTTTCAAGGTTATAGTTGAGTAAGGGTTATTAGGACTAGTTGGACTAATAACTACATTAGAACAGGGATTAGAACGATCATATGAGTAATTCGACATAGGATTAAAAGGAGTTTATGATCAACTTGTTAATCTGTTAGTGGATAATTGTCGAGTGAAACACCTTCCATTGATATATTTACAAACCAAATCAACCTTCGTTACTTTGTTCTTCAAACATACCAAAAAAAAACCCCTTTGGTTACTTACACTCGTTAATCATAATTGTTACTTTAAGAATCGATAACATGATTCCCTTGGGATTCGACCCTTGCTTGCCTACTATACTTGTTAGTGAGCTTGTTAGGATTACTTGACTTGGCATACGACAATTCGCCTCGTCAAGTGTATTTAGAGTTTTTTTCTTTCACGAGCATATCTAATTATTAACAATCTACATGCATATTTGTTATACTGTATTTTATAAGGGAAAGTATCGGGTGAGAATAACTTTTAAAATACGAACGTGAGAATGATGCACATTAGTAGTAAATTGGTGAACATTTAGTATAAATTTGGTACACATTCGTTGACAAACTTAAAAACATCCAAAATTGGAAGACCATTCATTTTTCAAAGAACATTTATTGAAAAACTGAAGAACATTCACGTAAAAATTGTATATGTGCATCTTTTTCAAAGGATGTGCATCAAATTTTTTGATGCACATTTAAGAATATTTTGGTGCACATTTAAGTATATTTTGATGCACATTAGCCATTCGCACGTTCTCATTTTAAAAATTGTTCTCACCGAAACCTTACCCATTTTATAAAGTTTCTTTCTAATGTGTGTACAATAGCACACAATAAACACCTAAAAGTGGAAGGATTCAAACTACCCCTACCTAGGAAAATGAGATAACCCAATCACAACAAAAAGATATCACATTCCAACATAATTTTTTTCCTTTTTAAGTTGTTTATTCTGTGCCCTTGGGAACATATTAGATAAACCATTTTATAAATAGACTTTATTTATATTTTAATGAGATCGGTTTTGAAACCTTTAAGTTAGTTAGGTTTGCATCATACATTTTTGAAATAATTAGGTTAGTCGGCTACAATGTTAATTTACTGGAAAACAAACACGAAGAAATTAATGAAAGATCAAGTCGTATGCCAGATACAATGATTTCAGTTCTCATGGCAGTCTCATTTGTCGTTTAAGGCGTTAATAAGGTGGATCTTATCGCCTTCGATCTCAATATTTGAGATCTCTAACTGAAAAGCTTTGTAAATTTCAAACCGCATTGCAAAAACCTCAACTAAGATCGGGGTGACACTCCAAAAAATCCATCCTATCCTATCCTATATATCCAAACTACAATAAATGAGAGAATGCAATTGTGTAAGAAATACTTTTATCAATGGCTGTAAATATGCCACATAAGCTAAAAAAGACAATGAATGGCTGAGATCTCATATCAGGTTTTTGCCTTTGTAATGTACCTTGAATTTTCGTAGGAATTACGAAAAATGTCACTGCTATTCTTTTGCTTTCCAAAACTAAATGAAGGGTAATAATGTCTATTCCTCGTTTTGACCCGTTTTGCCCTGAAACGGATATTTTTATTTTCTCGCGGATCTGCCCCCTCTCCTCTCTCCCTCCCCGAAACCGATCCAAGCTCAACCTCTTCAAAGTTCGAACGGAAGCTTATCTCGCAATGGTCGTCGGATCTAGAGATTACGCAACCGATAACCCAGAAAACTTGGTGTTAATTGAAGTAGATCTTGTTGGCGCGGTCGAAAGCGACTGCTGCACGCCGAAGTGGGAGGTGGACCTCTAGGGACAACGATTTCGAAGGTTCTTCTGAGGAGGAAGAAGAAGAAGTAGTAGAGGAGCAGATCCCGGAGTATGAGAAGATCAGAGAGCAGAGAATGAGGGAGAACAAGGAGAAGATGGAGATGCTTGGCATTTTCAGTCTCTTTAAGCCGTCGATTCTTCCCAGACCTTGCCGCAAAAAGAAGCCCTCTGTTACTCGCTCCATCTCCGCCGCCCATGAACGCGCTAGAAGATCTTCTTCTAGGTATAACATCGCATTTCTTTCTTCATCTGCTATTTCCATTTTTAGGCTTCTTCTTTCTGCTTTCTACATTAGGTAATCTGTTCCTCTACTGTCATTTTCTACATTGGTTTTACTGACAGTGAAATGTACATAATTAGCATGGAATGCTTATTTATTAAAATTATCTATGTTTTTGCATAAATCTTAAGTACTTCTAATGCCAATATGTTCTGAAGTAAATCTTATCTAATTAAATTAGTCCCTCCTTTACGAAATGTGTTGTTTTAACCTTTTGATTTTTTATGAAAAATATTTGTTATTTAGAGTTCTATGTAATGATTTATGGGTGAGTTATGAGCTGAGTAATTATTGAATTATGAAGAATTTGAGAGAAAGCTTGTAACTGTTGTAAGAATTGTCTGCATTTCTTAATAGTTGTGTCAAAGGGTAAAATTACATTTATTTTTTAACAGAGGGAATATTATGTTCTTCATATGCATAAACCATAAGTATTTCTAATGTCAATATGTCATGTCTAATAAGATTGTCATATTTTTTCTTACCTTCTTGTTATCTCCTACTTTCGGTGGTTTGAAATATGTGGGATATGAAGGGAAAGACTATGGCTGATTTTGGAGACGATGAGTACAAGCTCATGTTGTGTGTGGAGGTTGCTGCCATAGAGAAGCCCATTACACTTAATCCAGGTAAAGAGTGGATTGGAAGACAAGAACTGATGCGGGGATAAGCCGCAGTTGCCGACCTAGACACCAAACTCGAATAGGAACTCGAACAGAGAAGAAAAGCGGAATTAGATATGAGATGAAAGAAAGGGAAGTTGAAGGATAGGCCAATTGGAACCAAATCAATCAACGATAAAACCCTTGAACTTTAGAACAAGAACCTTACCGAATGTTGAAGAAACCCCAACGGATGATTACAACCAAACACAATGACTTTGGTGGGTCAAGGCACCTGGAGGTTGCTCTATGAAGTCCCGATAGCACCAACCTTATGGAAGAGATTGACACACACAAGCACAACTAGGGCCAGCTCAACGACAATGCACACGGGGCACTCTTCTCACAAAAGCTCTCTTTTGGGAGGAAAAAAACGATAAACGTTGTATTCAATATCAAAGTCTGGGGGGGATAAAACAACAACTAAGGCAAACCTTATATAGGGTCAATAAGGTGGCCAATTAAAAGAAATAAGTAAATAAAAGTATATCCTAAAATAATAATCCCGAAAAACAATTAAACATCCGAAAATAATGTTTCAAAAGGAAGCCTCGTTAACTTCGCCGAGTTTCCCGGCCGCGGGCGCGGTTATGGAGCCGCGGGCGCGGTTATGGAGCCGCGGGCGCGGATTTGTAGACATGTCGCCGACAGCTCTTTTTGAAACGGCTCGTTCTCTCTCGTCCGAGATCGGAATTGAGCGATTCCAAAGCCTAGAGTTTCGTCTTGAAGTCTAGTTTGTTTCATCTTCAGTACTTGACTTCTCATCTTGACTCGAACCGGATCTCTACGAGCTTGAATGGCTACAATACGAGCTCGGGCTACTATCAATGACTTGAATGATGGCTCATAGCGATCTTTAGCCCTAGCTCCAGTGGTTAGCACATCTTTAGATTTAGGACGGGGCGTCCTTGATGATAGCTCAGATGCTCCCGCATCATTTTCCCCTTCTTGAAAAGGATTCGACCTCGAATCATATTTGACATGAATGATTGAACGATCTTCATAGGCGTCATCCTCTTTGATGCACAACTTCCTCTTGAATGTCTTGAGTGCATAGCTCCACCTTGAGGAACAAATTCGATGCTGTGGGGAATCCTTGCCTTCCTTCATTCTTTTAGCTCTTTTATCCTTGTCCTTCCTCTTGTCATACTCATCAGCGACCTGTGAAGGAATAATAGGTGGAAGAGCAACAATTCTAGCATAGAAGGGTAAGGAATGACGATTAACAAAACCATCATGGGCGACTCTCTTATCATACTGCCATGGATAATTCAATAAAACTTGACAAGCTTGCATAGGCACAACATAACATGGAATAGTATCATCATAATGTCCTAATGTCATGACTTCCTTAGCATGCTTGTTCAATTTCACATTAAAACAATCATTCATCCAATGCAGTTTTATAGGACTAGGGTAGAAATTTGTAGTAAGTTGCAATGTAGTATTCAATTCCATGCTAGCAATTTCACTACAATTACCTTCATCAATTTTCATGTTGCAATCTTCAACTTTACCTAGACAATGAGTTTCTCCTATAATTTCATCACAATAAGCAGTTTGTACATGCAAATCTTTCCTATCAATTGAATCAACATGCTCATACTCAATTTCAACTTCATTATCTAAATCAGTTTTAAGATCATCAACACAAACAACATCATCAATACTATCACCTTTTTCATATTCAATCTCAATTTTTTCTAGGTGAATAAGCATATCAGGGCAGTCATTAATCATATGATCTTTCCCTCTAAATTTCAAGCACTCAATATCTCTAGCTCTAGTAGAAGGGTTAAAAGTACTCCCCTTGGGTCCAAGTTCGGCTCGTGGTGCAGCCGGAGGGGCGTCACTTCTTGGTCTATCCCTATCTCCTTGTAGCTCCTTGGAAGAGGCATCTCGTCCATAATAAGAATCCTTACGTCCTTGCTGATTTTTCCAAGTGTTGGAAGAACCATGTGCATTCCTATTACCTTGATTCCTATACTTAGTCTTCCTTTCCACTTTGATGGCTAAGTGCAGCAACTCAGCCATAGAACTATATGGAAACATTTCAATTTCATTAGCCAAAAATGAATTGAGAATACGAAGATACCTTGCCATTGTCACTTCTCCATCCTCAATCACATTGGCCCTGACCATGGCTATTTGCATAGCATTAAAGGTCTCTTCTACTCCCATTGATCCCTGTTTCAAATTCTCAAGTCGCTGTAGAAGCTCTCTAGTGTAGTGTGGGGGAATAAGCCGCAGTTGCCGACCTAGACACCAAACTCGAATAGGAACTCGAACAGAGAAGAAAAGCGGAATTAGATATGAGATGAAAGAAAGGGAAGTTGAAGGATAGGCCAATTGGAACCAAATCAATCAACGATAAAACCCTTGAACTTTAGAACAAGAACCTTACCGAATGTTGAAGAAACCCCAACGGATGATTACAACCAAACACAATGACTTTGGTGGGTCAAGGCCCCTGGAGGTTGCTCTATGAAGTCCCGATAGCACCAACCTTATGGAAGAGATTGACACACACAAGCACAACTAGGGCCAGCTCAACGACAATGCACACGGGGCACTCTTCTCACAAAATCTCTCTTTTGGGAGGAAAAAAACGATAAACGTTGTATTCAATATCAAAGTCTGGGGGGGGGGGGATAAAACAATAACTAAGGCAAACCTTATATAGGGTCAATAAGGTGGCCAATTAAAAGAAATAAGTAAATAAAAGTATATCCTAAAATAATAATCCCGAAAAACAATTAAACATCCGAAAATAATGTTTCAAAAGGAAGCCTCGTTAACTTCGCCGAGTTTCCCGGCTGCGGGCGCGGTTATGGAGCCGCGGGCGCGGATTTGTAGACATGTCGCCGACAGCTCTTTTTGAAACGACTCGTTCTCTCTCGTCCGAGATCGGAATTGAGCGATTCCAAAGCCTAGAGTTTCGTCTTGAAGTCTAGTTTGTTTTATCTTCAGTACTTGACTTCTCATCTTGACTCGAACCGGATCTCTACGAGCTTGAATGGCTACAATACGAGCTCGTGCTACTATCAATGACTTGAATGATGGCTCATAGCGATCTTTAGCCCTAGCTCCAGTGGTTATCACATCTTTAGATTTAGGACGGGGCGTCCTTGATGATAGCTCAGATGCTCCCGCATCAAGAACTTTCTGCAGTTTCTTCAAGTTATTGCAGTGGATTTTTTTAAGGGTGACTCAATCTTTGTCCAAACCATGTACATGTAAATTCTCAAACAACTCTTCTCATACTTGCCTAATTTTTATTGTGTAAAAATATGGTGCTCTAGATTCAGCATGCACATTTTGCCTATCATCCATATCATGGAAGAGAAAGTAATATTAAAATATAACTTTGTTCTACTGATACATGATTCTAGGTACATGAGATGGCAATGCTCTCAGCAATCCAGGAGGCTCAAAAAGAGAATGTTAGAAGTTTTAATGATCATATGGTAAAAGTCTTGGAGGTCATTATACCTTATTGATTAATCTTTTTTGACATGCAATCTAATTAACTAAAAAAATATTGAGCACTTGGACTAATGTATTTTTTCTGTTAAATCTATGTAGTTTGTCTTCATGCATGCTCTTACTTGTCTGCTACTGTAAATTTACAGTGAACATTCCATTCCTGACTCAACGAAATGTTGATTGACATTTTCAATAAACTTCCATGGTTAATAAGCTAAATACAACAAAATTAAGCATGAGGTTGTATTTTGTCATAACTTTTCACTTATCTTATTCATGGTGGTTGGCATTATTACTACCTTCTGAATTGCTTTTTACTTGTCCCTGGTTTCAATGCCCCCAACTCAAGAATGTGTTGTATTGCAGGATGATTGGAAAAAGAGAAAAGGGACTTCCTTCAAAATTTGAGCCGGTTATCAACATTACCGCGCATAAATAACAATGATAAAACAACTAGAGTTGCTCGTCCTGGTCATATACCATCTCTTTCCTCTATCCCCCTGCATTCTGGCCCTTTAAGTATGGAAATAGTACCTTTAACTAATAAGCCTTTCCAGGAGAAGAAAGTTGCAGTCTACGCAGAGGTGTTAAAAAACCTACACATGGAGTCAAAGATGAAATAATGAGTGAATGCTACATCAGACGCGAGGTAGTTTTTGATCGAACCGTTGATGGAAAATGAGTGAAGGCTACTCCATGTCAGAAGCTCGTTTCTTTTCACAGTTTTCTAGGCTTGTCGAACTGCATATGCTAAAAATTATAGTGTTGGTTTCTCCTGCATTGAGTTTGGTTTCACTTTGGATGCCATTGATCTCTTGTGCAGGATATTTGATCACTTTTAAATGTGTTTATGATAGTGTCAAAGTTTGCTTGAGGCATCCTTTAAGACCTTTTTCTGAAATGACATTTTTCTGAAATGAATTATGTGACTTAAGCAAAGATATGTAACTTAAGCAAAGTTGTCGTTTGTGATTGACTCTAGGGTGCCAGTATGGATGATAAAGCTGCAAGTGGAATCCACTTATTCAATGCATTCTTTGAGCTAAGGCTATCGCCTACTCTCTGTGTGCTATAAGTGCTAATGGTATCAATTGCTCTCTCACAGTAAAGATTTTATTGTCCTGTTATAACCACTTTCCAAGACGTTAATGAAAATCCTTAAAAGTGTTTGTGGTTTCTGATGATCAGCCTTGAAACTTTTTCAGGTCATTGTTGAGAAGGCTGAGAGAAGTGATATTCCCACTATTGACAAGAAAAAGTGAGTACTCACTAGCTCTGGACATAATATCATCTCTTTGAGTCAGAGTTTTCTTTTTTTTTTCTCTATATAAGAACATGCAATGAGATAATTTGGTTAGCTTATTTAAGAATGAAATCTGAAAAGGAAAAAATAGAATCTTAGTAGTAAAAATGAATAAGAAACAGCTCTGAAGATGTGCCTAACCGTAGTTGTGTTCAAATATTGTTCAGATATCTGGTTCGAGCTGATCTGGCAGTCGGGCAGTTTGTTTACGTAATTCGGAAGAGGATCAAGCTTGGTGCTGAGAAGGCCATCTTTATATTTGTCGATAATGTCCTTCCCCCAACAGGAAGTCATCTGAATTCTACCAACTGTCAAAAGCATCAAATTCCGACTCATCATTCCTATAAGTTTATTCTTTGGCATATATTTGATTTGATAATGATTTTGCTGGTGCCATCATGTCATCTATATATGAAGAGAAGAAGGATGAAGACTGTTTCCTGTATGTTACTTATAGTGGAGAGAACACATTTGGAGACGAGAACGATGTATGCTAGATGATAACTGTTGTTGCTGTTGCTGCTTACTGATTTTCTGCATTGTTGCTTGTGTTGGTTTAAATTTCATCTCTTCTGAACATTTACTTCTTCTGTTTTGTTGGTGCATAATGGGGTTTAAGATAAAATTGTACAGTTGCTTATACATGGTATATAAAGATACCTCTGACTAATTATGATTGGTTCAGTCTTACAATGATCACCTTTGTTTGCTATTATATGCACTCTGCATCACATTTATGAATAAAATCAAGCATTTGATCAGGATTTTTTTTCCATTGAGTTTAGACCAGCTCAGCTTTATGAAATTGGAGTGAGAAATTAAGTTTTTTTCGGTAAATGATTTATAAACTACTGTAGTTTTTAGGTTATAATAATTAAATGTCTTCTTACAACATTAATAAAAGTAAATACTTATATAAACTAAAAAAATAAGTTATAACCTTTTTTATACTGTATTAACTATGGAACTGCTAAAAGACTAATGGAAAGGATAATTTGTTTAGAAAAACGAGTTAGGCTTGAGATCAATTACCATATCCCGTCGACCAACAAACTCATGGAATTGCTAGAAAAACTTGTGGAAAGGCTAATTTGTTTAGAGAAACCAGAGAAACACTTTTGAAGCTCCTAATTGTTAACTCACTACTTTGAATTAGGCGGCATGTAACGCTGCTTAAAGTAAACGAACCGTTTTTTTCCGGTTTTAAACGCGTTGATATCTTTGTCATTTTTCCTTATCAATAAAAGTGATTTTTCAAAAAAATAAAATAAAATGAGATTTTAAAATTTACGCCGATGCTTTCGTAGCTTAAATTTCGGCCATACTTTGAGCCTCTTTTCCTGGTTTATGAATAATGTTGTACTTTTATATTTTAAAAAATGGCACTGAACTCACATTCAAAATATGCGTGTTATTCTTATAAAAAAAACTATTCTTCTGAACCCAAGAGAATGCTGATATTCCCCTACTGAAGTAGATCACGAGGTTTGTGTTTAGGTTTAGAATCTTCTATGTATAGCACACTCCTGAATGTTAGAAATCCTAAACTGCAGTAGAGTAAAGTTTGGTCTTGTTTATTGTAGTGAAATAAAATCTCTCTACATATTATGACCGCCCTGAGCTTGGTTGAGTCTGGATAGTAACCAATCTCATTAAAATGTTGAATTTACATGCACATCACAACGTACACTCATCATAGATGTTGATTAGTATAGTCTGCCATAAAAACAAAGAGACACTGATGACTGATCAGTCTACCTTGGAATAAATCTAAATATTATAGTAGTATGTATCTGACTATGGTCTTTATATTGTAATTAAAGTTTTCTGAAGATATTTCTGATAGTTATCTTAGTCGGATTTTTATGTCAACGGTTGTGGCTCTAAAGTGAAATATACATGTAATTCAGTTTAGTTTAATAGAGTCGTGTTCCTGTTTATGATTGCTGATTGTTAAGCTGAAATTATGTAGGTTCCTCATGTTTGACACGGAAAGAGAAGAAGGATTTGGAGAATAAGAAGATTGTACAACTTGGTGGCAAGGTAAATTTATTTGTCAAATTGTTCACTTGTGTCATTGTGTGTGAGCTTACAAGTTTATTTCTTAATCATTATCCACGAAATTAAGGCTACAAAGAACCAGAGATTTCCACTAAGTGTTTAATTACACACTGTGACATTGATTATGAACTAATTGTCAGAAGAAATACATGAAATTTTAGCAAGGGTGATTGTGGAGAAGAACCATCAGAATTGAGAAGGCAATTGCTACATCTTGTAGAGTATCAGGTAATTCGATTATTTTTCAATAAATTTGTATAATTATACTATTTAATATTCAATTTGAATGTCCTTAATCAACTTCTTTATCGAAATCATATAGATGAGAATCATGAGATTTATATTAGGGTTGGGACGGGATTAGCTCTTTTGTAGGACTTGGATATCAATTTGGTGAGAGAATCTTCCCACAAAACATTCATGGTCTCCATCTTTCTACACTTGCAATATTTGTAATTATCTAATTAGGTTTGTCAATGAATTGTTTGGTTAATAGGAATATTCTGTTTTGAATTCAAAGATCTAATCTATGTGATTTAACACATTTTCCTTACCATGTTTTACCTTTGTTGTTAGTGCTAAGAATAGTGCAATTCTTAAGCACATAAATCATTGTGTTATAATTGTAGGTTGTCTGGTTGAAGGTTAAGTCATCTGAATTAAGGTTATATATCAATTTTAATATATTTTTTGGGTTCGAATTTCTTTCAACCTAAAGGTTTATATTTTTGGATTGAATTTTACTAATTTCTTATATAACATGATCTTTTTCTTTCATTTCAATTTTGAGTTGGTTGTCTCTTGCTGCTATTCTTCTTTTGATATTGGTTGTGCCTTAATCTGATTATAAGTTAAATTTTTTTGTTTGTGTGCATTTCAGGTTGGTTGTGCCATGTTAATGCTCATCTTAGTAATTCTCACAATGTACATGATTCTGAGTTGTTAGGTTTGCATACAAAGTTGCTTTCTTGCCATTCTTTGACGAACTCTCTTCATATATTTGGTGGTGTGCTTATCTCTTCATATATTTGGATTTCTGGTTCACTTGAATTATATGATTCTTCATTTCCCCTTTTGTAAAAGCCAAATAAATTTTCTCTCTCGTATTTGAATGGAATTTATTTGTGCAATCAAGATGGGAATTTTTTGGTCTCTACTGAAAATGGTGCATGCATAAGTTTGTAAAGATCCAAAATTTTCACTAAGTAGTTCTTGGAAGAAACTAATTGGGAAGAGCATATATAGAAAGATGATACTTTGTAAACTCATGCTAAACATTGTAAACTCATGGAATCCCTCAGTTACAATGTTATTTTGATATACCTTCCAATTCATAATGAGATTTTACCATTAATTTATTGCTTATTAACGATATTAAAATTATTTTTGAAATAATTTATTTCATATTAATGGTAAAATGATGGTATAACGATTGCAGTTATGAAATAATCTATTTCAGTTACAATATTCTTTTTTTCTTCTACTTCTTTTATTTCCGTGGAGAATTTATTATGTATAGAAATCCTTTTTTATTTTACTTAATACTTATGCCCCTCGTTTTAAATAAGTACTTTGTATATCAGGATCATGTTTTTACTTTTTTTGTCTCATTTATGCGTTCTGTTTTCATGTATAAAAAAAGGCCCTTGCTATTTGACGCCCACTCAAATTGCTATTTAGCGCCCAGTTTTTGTGCGTCACGCATGGAATAAAACCCTACGTCGCGCACAAATTTTTTTTTTCAAAAAAATCCATGCGTCACGCATGGATTAAAACCATACGTCACGTATGGATTTTTTTTTTGTTTTTGCTTGTTTTTTTCCATAATCTTGTAGATAATTTCAATACGATCGCGTGCATATAAAATTCGTCCAAAACGGACATCGTTTGCCCCTTCAAAAGGCCAAAAATTAAAATTAAAATTAAAATTAAAATTAAAATAATGTTGAGATGTAATATACCAAAATTAGGGTTTGCACATATCACTTCACTCCGCCTCCTCATCCTCACTGTCTTCCCCGCCTCTTCGGTTCTAAATTCAATTGGGCGTTTTGTGTGCCTCAGTTGACGACTCCTTTCCCATGCCGATTGGAGTGATTGGGTCTTGAGTATTTAAGGCTGGAGTACACCAAAATGGGAATTTTTGCTTGGCTTACGATCTCTCAAGGGAAGGGCAAATCCGGCGTGGTGTCTCAATCCAGTCTGATGTCTCAATGAATAAGAAAATCCTATGCTTTGTCTCGATTGAAGGGCAAAGAGGTGACAACTGATAACCGGGCCTCAGAATTGGCCGCTGACCCGGGATATATATGTTGCTCTTTCTGACTTGGTTGTTGATGTGGATTCTGAAGTATGTGTAGACATACCTACACGTCAAATATATTCGTGTTGCGTTCATCGTCTCCGACTCCAAGGTTTGTATCTACCTATTTGAACACGTACTAATTTCTTCCCGTGACCTATTTGGCGCACATATTGGTTTTGTGGATTTCTGATTGTATATGCTTACATTCGTTATTGTATGTCGCTAAATTGCAATTTAGACTGGATGATTGCTATCAGCTTATTGTTTTGGTTTCTTTGTAATGAACCCGAGCAATTGTAACTTAATTTGTCACTTTTATCCGTTGTTTTTTGGGTGAGGAAAGAACAAGCATGAATTTATAGATTTTGTAATTACAACTTATGCTTTGTGATCATGGTTTTTGATATTTGTTGCTATCGCCACACACATTAAATGGTCTTGCATTATGGTGTTTAGTTTCCCTGTAATATAGTTCATCCCTAATGGGTTTTTGAATCCAATGATGTTTTGATATAATGAACAATATATATGAACAATGTGGACAAAAAAAAAACAGACATCAACTGAGGGAGCATATATATGAACACTATGTTCGCAGATCTGTTTACATGACTTTTACATTATTGCTCATATTTAAATAGAAAGCTTTATTTATGAATATATACTAATCTAGGATTTAATGTTTTGCCTAATATCATAAGCAAATATAAATACGTGTATATATGTTTTAAAGCATGTATTCAAATGCATGTATGTTTGCCTGTACTTGCAAATGAATATCAGTCCGACCGTATGTTAGTATGTATTCGTCCCAACTTCTCATTCACATTTGGGCCTGTTACGAACGAGTGTTATGATACAGATAAACGAATTTTTTTAGTATTATGACTCTTCACCCATTCTTTTCTTACGTCCCAGATGAATAAACTATTTTCTTTGTATAGGTAATATCCTAGAGCATTAAAACACCTCCCATTCATCACACTCATTTGGTGTGTAACATTCTAGTTCTGCTTATTATTTGAATTCAACACCAACTTTATGATGCGGGGATAAGCCGCAGTTGCCGACCTAGACACCAAACTCGAATAGGAACTCGAACAGAGAAGAAAGGCGGAATTAGAATGAGATGAAAGAAGGATAAGTCGAATGATAGGCCAATTGGAACCAAATCAAACAACGATAAAACCCTTGAACTTAAGAACAAGAACCTTACCGAATGATGAAGAAACCCCAACGGATGATTACAACCAAACACAATGACTTTGGTGGGTCAAGGCACCTGGAGGTTGCTCTATGGAGTCCCGATAGCACCAACCTTATGGAGGAGATTGACACACACAAGTACAACTAGGGCCAACTGAAGGGGCACTCTTCTCACAAAAGCTCTCTTTTGGAAGGAAAAAACGATAAACGTTGTATTCAATATCAAAGTCTGGGGGGGGCAAAACAACAACTAAGGCAAACCTTATATAGGGTCAATAAGGTTGCCGACTAAAGAAATAAACAATAAAAGTAAATCCTAAAATAATAATCCAAAAACAAATAATATCCGAAAATAATGTTTCTGAAACAATTCGCCGAGTGGCCTGGCCGCGGTCGCGGTTATGGAGCCGCGGGCGCGGTTATGGAGCCGCGGGCGCGGTTATGGAGCCGCGGGCGCGGTTTCCAGTCGCGGTTCTTCGTTGTCGTCCTCTGCTCGTTCTCGAACCTCGATCATTAGAACAGTCTTCAATGGTGGTTTTTCGTCTGTATTCAACTCCTTGGAACTGAAGAACGCTACTAACTTGTCTAGCTCTTGTTGGACTTCCTTAGCTCTCGAGCGCGTCAATGCACCTTCAAATTCAGGGACCGGGGGTGTCGGTTGTTGTCCAGATGATCCTTCATCATCCTCCCCTTCTTGAAAAGGATTCGACCTCGAATCATCCAGCTCCTCTTCTTCTTCACCCTCGAATAAAGACAGATCTTGCACATTGAAGGTAGCACTCACTTGATAGTCGCCGGGAAGCTCTAAGACATAAGCATTATCTCCAATCCTCCTAAGTACCTTGAATGGTCCATCGCCTCTTGGGGACAGCTTTGAGTGGCGTCTGTTGGGGAAACGCTCTCTCCTAAAGTGGACCCACACGAGGTCTCCCTCCTTGAAGATGACCTTCTTCCTCTTCCTATTTGCCTTGCTAGCATTTGTAGCAGCTACTTCTAGCAATTTAGCTCTTGTCCTCTTATGAATTTCCTTGATGTGATCAACCTGTTTTCCTGCATTGAAATCCACTCGCTCCTTCGTAGGTAACGGCATAAGATCAAAAGGGGTTAGTGGATTCAAACCATACACACATTCAAAGGGGCTCATCGAGGTTGAGGAATGGATGGCCCTATTGTAGGCAAACTCAACATGGGGTAAGGCTTCTTCCCAAGCTTTCAAATTCTTCTTAAGAATGACTCTCAAAAGGGTTCCTAAGGTCCTATTGGTTACTTCAGTTTGACCATCAGTTTGAGGATGACTAGATGTAGAGAATAGTAGTTTAGTCCCTAGTTTTCCCCAAAGAGTTTTCCAAAAGTAACTTAGAAATTTCACATCCCTATCACTCACAATAGTCTTTGGTACTCCATGTAACCTAACAACTCCGGTAAAGAACAAGTCAGCCACATGATGAGCATCATCAGTCTTGTTGCAAGCAATAAAATGAGCCATTTTAGAAAATCTATCAACAACCACAAAAATAGAATCTCTCCCCTTCTTAGTCCTAGGCAACCCTACAATAAAATCCATACTAATGTCTACCCAGGGGGTCGTAGGAATAGGCAAAGGAGTATACAATCCATGTGGTTTAACTCTAGACTTAGCCTTAATCCTTCACAAAACGCCGATAGAAGCTTGCTAACCCGTGGAAACTGCGTACCTGGCTGCTGGTCGTGGGTGTCGGCCATTCCTGAATGGCTTTAATCTTCTCCTCGTCCACCTGTAATCCCTGGGAGCTCACTACAAAACCAAGAAATATAACTCTATCAGTGCAAAAATCACACTTCTTCAAATTAGCATATAGCCGTTGTATACTAAGAGTAACGAGTACTTCCCTGAGATGTCGCTCATGCTCTCCTAGGGACCTGCTGTAAATCAGAATATCATCGAAATAAACTACAACAAACTTCCCTATAAACTTCCTCAAAACATGGTTCATAAGCCTCATAAAGGTAGAGGGGGCATTAGTAAGTCCAAATGGCATAACAAGCCACTCATATAGACCAAATTTGGTCTTGAAGGCGGTCTTCCACTCATCGCCTTCCCTCATTCGGATTTGATGGTAGCCACTCCTCAGATCAATCTTGGTGAAGTTTGTGGCACCGTGAAGCTCATCCAACATGTCATCCAGCCTTGGTATAGGATGACGATACTTGACAGTTAGGTTGTTGATAGCTCGGCAATCAACACACATCCGCCAAGAATTGTCTTTCTTAGGCACAAGTAAGACCGGAACTGCACAAGGACTAAGACTTTCTCGAACATACCCTTTATCTACAAGCTCCTGCACCTGCTTCTGAATCTCTTGACATTCCTGAGGGTTCATTCTGTAAGCTGGCCGGTTAGGTAACGAAGCTCCTGGAATAAGATCAATTTGATGCTCAATGCCCCTAAAGGGCGGTAAGCCCGGTGGAATCTCATCCGGAAACACCTCAGCAAACTCATCAAGAATAGCTTGAATGTTAAGGGGTAGATCAAGTCGAGAATCGGTACCTGTCAACACAAATCTCTTGCAAAGCATCATTAAAGTAGTATCGAAGGGTAAATACTCACCTTCCAGCTCGGCTTTGGACGACAATAGGGCTCGATTCGTCACTGCAGGAACCAGTGCGCCAGAAGGATGACCCGCGGGCGCGGCTGAATCACCGCGGGCGCGGTTTGGCGAATGAGCCGCGGGTGCGGCCTCGGGGCCGTGGGTGCGGATCTCGTGCCGCTCCTTCTGTCGCGATCTATCGTGAGCCGCGGGTGCGGCATCTGAACCGCGGGTGCGGTTTTTGGTCGCTGCTGTTGTTCCTTCGTTTCTGTCAGAAACCTTTTCCTTGCCTTTGCTCCTTTCGTAAGCTTCTGCTATCTGCGCTGTAGTCATGGGTTTAAGAGTAATAGGCTTACCATTAAAGATGAATGTATGACGGTTAGTATGACCATCATGAGTAACCCTTCGATCGTATTGCCATGGTCTTCCTAACAATATATGACAAGCTTGCATAGGAACTACATCACATAAAACCGTATCCGTATATTTTCCTAAGGTGAATGTTACTTCAGCTTGTTTTAGAACTTTTAATTCTCCACATTCATTCATCCAATGCAATTTATAAGGTCTAGGGTGGAAAATAGTAGTAAACTGCAATTTAGTGATCAATTCAGTGCTAACAATATTGCAACAACTTCCACCATCGATAATCATATTACAGACCTTTCCTTGGACTAAACACCTAGTGTGAAATAAATTTTCTCTTTGATTATCTTCACAAGGGGCGGGTTGTACATGTAAATTTCTTTTACAAATCAAAGAATCACCATGTTCATAACCAATTTCATCACTAAGATCATCCTCATCATGCATATCACCTAGGTTCTCTTCTTTTTCACTTTCACTTTCAAGTTCTCCTAGTTGATTAACAATTAATACTCTAGAATTAGGACAATCTTTCATCATATGACCCTTTCCTCTACATTTAAAACATTCAATATCCCTAGCTCTAGAAGTAGGGTTAGAAGTACTCCCTCGGGGTGGATTAGAAGGGCCAAGTGTTGTCTTGGAGGGCACTTGAGTAGTGGATGGCGGATTCCTTCGAGAGCCACTGTCTTCCTTGTTAGGGGCATCTCGGGCTGAAGGATAGGAGTTCCTTCCTTGCTGATTTTTCCAGCCACCTGCGTTTTTGCTCCCTTGGCTCCTAATTTTGGTCTTTCTTTCCACCTTGATAGCCAAATGTAGCAACTCAGTCATTGAGTTGTAAGGGAACATCTCAATCTCACTAGACACATATGGGTGAAGGATACGAAGATATCTAGCCATGGTTGTCTCCTCATCCTCCACCAAATTAGCTCGAACCATCGCTATTTGCATAGCATTGTAAGTCTCTTCGACTCCCATTGATCCTTGCTTCAAATTCTCGAGCCGCTGAATAAGTTCCCTAGTGTAATGTCGGGGAATAAATCGAGCTCTCATCATCCTCTTCATAAGTTCCCAAGTAGTGACAGGATAATCTCCATTGGCAACTCTTCCTCTGATCAAGCTATCCCACCAAACTAACGCGTAGCCACTAAACTCCAAAGATGCCAGCTGCACCTTTTTGGCTTCAGGAAAGTTGTGACAATTCCAGACTTGTTCAATCTTGGTCTCCCACTCCATATATACGTCTGGGTCACACTTTCCCTCAAAACTCGGGATCTTAACCTTTATCTTTCCCACTCCATCTTGCTCAGGCTCTCTTCGCCTTCCTTGGTAACCTCCTTGGGGACGGTGTGGTCGCCATCCCGCCTCATCTTCTTCTTCAGGCTCCTCTTCGTTATCATTATCACCTAGGTCCTGAAATGCATCATCAAAACGGTTAGCAGCATTGTATCTATTAAAGTGAGGTATAGGAGAGTTACGAAAGCGTCCTCTCCGGTCTTGTGGCAAATCGTCCCGGGGTGTAGGCCTGCGTCTGGGTTCCCGACCCATGCGGGCAGCCTCATAGGCTTCTTGCTGAGGAGGCAGGGGCCTCCGATTGTCGACTGGAGCATCATAGGAGGTCCCGATGTGCTCTCGAACCCTTGGGGACGGGGTGGATCGTTGCTGCCGCTCTATGGCGGTGGTAATGGCCGACGTCATCTCCCGAAACATGTTGGTCATAAATTCTGGGGTAAGGGCGCGGGTCTCTGGGGCTTCTTGCCTCCCATGGGGAGAAACTGACCTGCTCATCACTAAAGAAAAGACTAACACAGAACAATATTAAGGTAAGTGTAAATGAAAACAACTCGCTAGTGTTTACTCTCGTATGTTTTCCTCTGCACTCTCTCTCAATTGTCGTTGCAATCAGCTTTTCTTTGATGAATTGGCTTGTATGGATCAATAACCCACTAAGTTGAAACTACCGAACTCCTAGCAATATATGAATGATGGTAGAGATGGAGATGGCTAGCGTAGTGCGGGGTTTCGACTGTAAGGTTCTGACTCAAACAAGAGACTGACTCAATGAAAGAAAGAAAATAAAACTCGAAGGCGTTTGCAAGAATGAGAATGCAAATCAGAGATATGATTAAGCTTCGAATTTCAAGAAAAGCCAATAGGAAGCGTACCTTAACTTGTTCCGACTGATGTCGATTGAAGGAGCGAAGACGGAGTCGGGAGGGTTAGGTAACAATTGAGGCTCGTATCTGAAGATTTTTCGAACTGTGTCCTTTGAGGCTAAGCCACGGGCGCGGCCTGAATCCCGCGGGTGCGGCTAAGGGGCCGCGGGCGCGGTTTCTGGCGCGGCCTGTGGTTTCTCACTTCCGTTCGGGCTCGTTCAACCCGATTTCCTTTGAGTTCTTGAGATCCGATTTAAACAATACCAATCAAACTAGACTTGACTCGACAAAACGTAAAATAAAACTACTGACTTTGAGACTTTTCGATTCTTTTTTTTTTTGAATTCTTTTTTTTTTTGAATATTTTTTTTTTTGAATATATTTTTTTTTTTTTTTTGTCTCAACTAAACAAAACGAAATTACAGACTCGATACGAGATATTAATCTCAGCAAAATTGAAAATAAATAAAAATAACAACGAACTTGATTTCCCTTGTAGAAAGATAAGATTCCCTTGTAGAAAAATAAGATTTCCTTCTTTGAAGATCTTGTTTGGGCTTCAAGGAAAGAAATTCCAGCAATTCTTTTGGGTTTCTGATGGCTGCGTTTTGGTAGGGATGGATAGATTTTGAGATGGATGAAGGGCTGAATGGATTTTGGGAACAAGGGTGCTCCAAACTCCAATCTTTCGATCTCCACCAACACTAATCGATCCAAGCTTCTTGCACACAACCTGTAATGACTCAACAAGAAAATATCAAAGCAATGGAAGACTCAAAATCAATTTCTGAAAGAAACTGACAAACAAGAAAATAAAAGCTGACTCTTTTTGTGATTTTCTGGATAGGGGGTCTCTTGATGTTCTTGTGAAGACGAATGGTGTCAACACAGCTCTGATACCAATTTGATGCGGGGATAAGCCGCAGTTGCCGACCTAGACACCAAACTCGAATAGGAACTCGAACAGAGAAGAAAGGCGGAATTAGAATGAGATGAAAGAAGGATAAGTCGAATGATAGGCCAATTGGAACCAAATCAAACAACGATAAAACCCTTGAACTTAAGAACAAGAACCTTACCGAATGATGAAGAAACCCCAACGGATGATTACAACCAAACACAATGACTTTGGTGGGTCAAGGCACCTGGAGGTTGCTCTATGGAGTCCCGATAGCACCAACCTTATGGAGGAGATTGACACACACAAGCACAACTAGGGCCAACTGAACGACAATGCACACGGGGCACTCTTCTCACAAAAGCTCTCTTTTGGAAGGAAAAAACGATAAACGTTGTATTCAATTTCAAAGTCTGGGGGGGGCAAAACAACAACTAAGGCAAACCTTATATAGGGTCAATAAGGTTGCCGACTAAAGAAATAAACAATAAAAGTAAATCCTAAAATAATAATCCGAAAATAATGTTTCTGAAACAATTCGCCGAGTGGCCTGGCCGCGGTCGCGGTTATGGAGCCGCGGGCGCGGTTTTTCCCTCCTGGCCGCGGGCGCGGTTTGCGGGTGAGCCGCGGGCGCGGTTCTTCGTTGTCGTCCTCTGCTCGTTCTCGAACCTCGATCAATAGAACAGTCTTCAATGGTGGTTCTTCGTCTGTATTCAACTCCTTGGAACTGAAGAACGCTACTAACTTGTCTAGCTCTTGTTGGACTTCCTTAGCTCTCGAGCGCGTCAATGCACCTTCAAATTCAGGGACCGGGGGTGTCGGTTGCTGTCCAGATGATCCTTCATCACTTTATGAGGGACCGGGGACCCGGAATTCCTAAATTATACGGACCGGGGACCGGACCGACCCGGGAAATTTCGGTCTGGTCCGGGTCATTTTTGTGCATCCCTACTTCAGATGGGCATGAACGTGACAACAACTAAGAAGGAGGTCAGTGGGCATGAACGTGACAACAACTAAGAAGGAGGTCAGTGCAACGATACAATCAACCATACCCAAATTTGACTAGTGCTCGTTCTTTACCTCGCTAAGAATATTGATTGAGCAAATTGTCGTAAAGCTAAATCAAAGAAATCCAGAAAACTATCTGGAGTATGACAAGTAAGTAGAGGTCGAACCCAAAGGAATCAAAACACCAATTCTTGCAATAGCAAAATATCAACTCACGAACAAGTATGGGGGTGGGGGTTGATTGTTCGAACTAACATATAACAAGAAACAAGCAAAGCAACAATGGTTGAGAATATGATTATGCAGGGGTTCCACCTAGCAGGTATCCACACATCAGTCAAACAAGTTGATCATTGATTATCTCAAGTTTTTATCAATCCTGTGAAATGTTCCTATTCCGATCTTTAGTATATCAGCAGGCCAACCGGTCTTGATAATACTTACTACTCAATAACTTAAGAGACTTTCTAGGTTGAATCAAATAGCAGCAAAGAGTATAGGAATCACAAGGATGCAACAAACTTAACAACCGCCAAGTATTGAACAAGCAATCAATTCTCTTTCACAATAGCAATCAACTACCAGTTCATGCAATTATGGATGCTACAATGACAAGGAATTCCACTGTCTATTCCTAGTCTAGCAATAGAAAGCTATCAGTCAAACTAGGTGATCAATCTAGCAAAGCCAATAGAAATCAAATGGATAAAAGCAAGAGAACCAATACAAACCTAAAGGAAAAGAACAAGAGTTATAAATCTTACAACTAAATCAACTGATGGTTTCAACTGCTAAGCAAACAACGGAATTAGTTCATGCTCATAGTTTGCAAGACTAGAGTTCTAGATGAAAGAGAGAAAGCGTAAAGATGAGAATAGGGTTTACAAAGATGAGTTTAACCCTAATAATTCCGAAAATAACATAAAAGGAAATTTAATATAAGAGCTTTTTAAAAATAGAAACAATTTCAAGTAAAAATATAAGAGCTTTTTGCAGGAAATCACTCGTTATTTGTCGTCTTTTGTACGAAACCATCCGTTATAAAATTAATTATAATAAACCATCTAAATTGTGTACTTTGTTAACAAATCACCATCCTTTGACAAATTATGTCTGTATTTCCTTTTAGTCGAGTGAGTTGGTCACTAAGCCAAATTGACCAGCATCGACGGTCACTACAAGAAAAACCAACGATTGAAATTTTGTTGTTGCAAAACATTTTATTAGCAACGACTTGTATCTATCGTTGATATAGTTGTTGCAATACCTACAAATTTCTTTTCCCTCCCTTGAAAATATTAGCGGAAAAATGTGAAAGTTGGTCTACATTTTTTGCAACGGAAATGTCGTTACAAAACCGTTGCAAAAAAAATTATGTAAAAAACGTAACAGAACTTGTCGTTGCAATACATATTACATATTTGAAGTAACGACTATTTTCGTTGCAGAAATTGTCGATTATTTGGGCGAATACCTTGTCTTTGCGAAAACCTAATGGACAAAATCATATATCGTGATTAATCTTTGTACAAACCCTAGTCGCTCAACATTTCTTTTGTCTCCGTCTTCCTCCTCAATCGCTCTCTCCGTCCTCCTCCCTCTCCGCCTCCTCATCCACACCCTCCATCGTTGTATCTCTCACCTCTCATCCCTCGACGCCATCATCTCCGTCCGAATCGAATCCCTAAAGCAAAGACGTCGCCTCACTCTTTTTATTCACGCCTCACTCTTCTTTATAAGCGCCTCCTATTTCCTCCCCACCCTCCAGAAGAAGAAATGATAGCTATGATAATGAAGAGATCGGTGGCGGAATTCGAGTTTCGGCGGCTAGGGCTTACGCGTCGATGGCGGCGGGATCAGATATAGTATCGGCTGCACTGAAGAAGGCTCAGAGCTAGGATGAGGGAGTCTCCTCTAATTTCTCCACTACTCCTCTATCAGACATAAGGTTTGTATTTGCTTCTGGATTCCTTTCCACTCGTGCTTGATTCTGGATGGGGCTATGAGATGTACAAGATAATCAATTTCTTTCCTTAACATTCTACGTTTATCAATAATAAGTATTATTAAAGAGCATTTTGTTTTAAATTAAATCATAACTTTGCATCCAAAGTGTGCTTAGTTATAGCCGTTTATGGTAATTTGTTCAGTTTAGTTGAACATGGCTTACCGAGTTGATTGTGAGTATTTACCAAACAAGTAGATTTTAAAAAGATAAGGTAATTTCTTGATGTTTTTTAAAAAGTTTTTGCTGTCTAATCTAAGAATGACATTTTTTTTGAACAGATATGTTTCTTCGCATCTAGTTGCACATTCTTGTGTCTTCTAAGGTCATACTTTGAGCTCTGTATTTAGAATTTTAAGTTAGAAATTTCAATCTGCTTAACTCTTTCTTTCATTCAATCAAGCATTCTGCTTCTGTCATGTTCATGTTTATATCAATTGAATGTTCTCCAGGTTATATATCTCATCTTTGTTCCCTCATTCCTCCATATATTTGGATGCAAACTTGATTGAATTTCCAGTTTAAGTGGAGACTTCAGACCCATACTACTACTGTGTAATGGTCTTATGGTGATATTTGCAGTCCATGTTAAGATTTTAGTATCCTTGCCTGAAATTGACATAGCTCTTTAACTTTATCAGATTGCTCCTCTCCACAACAAGAAAGAGATTGATGCTATGGAAGAACTAATTTGAGTGCGTAGGTTTTCTCTCATGTTTCTTGATCAATATTTGAAAAAAAACTAATTTTGCCCGTTTGAAATGGAAATGCTAAGCTGTTCTGAAATCTTAAGAAATGCTTTTTTTATAATTATTATTCCGCTTCAGGCATGGAAAACATCCTTGGATGGGAATAAATCGTCTAAAAAGCATTTAAGATACGATTATGTGCGGCTTGAATCATGTTGAGCATTTTGTTAATGCTTTTGCTTGAGCTTGTTAGTAGTAGTTCTAGTTATCAATTACTTTGTAATTATCACTGTCGGTTGTTACTTGATTAAATGTTGAGGTTGAATTTGAGATGGCTATGATGGTAGGAGTTGGAAGTACCAAATTGAATTTCCATCCACATTCCTTACTGCAAAATAAGCTCAATTGTGCAAAACCGAGGCTCCATTTCCCTCTTTTGGTTTCAGTCAACTTCATGGAGAAGTCTTAAGCTAAACATCTTGTTTATTTTCCCTCTTTTGTTACTTTTTTATTTTCGGTATTATTTTAGGGTTACTCTATTTAAGAACCTTAGTTCTCTCTATTGTTTGATCATCTTTTCCATCTACAACTCTAGTCTTGCGAACGATGAGCAAGAACTAATTCCATTGTTTTGCCTAGCGGTTGAAGCCTTTAATTATTAAGTTGTGAGATTTATTACTCCTGTTCTTTTCCTTTGGGTTTGTATTGATTCTCTTGCTTTTATTTATATGATTTCTATTAGTTTTGCAAGACTTGCCACCTAGTTTAATTGATAGTTTTCTATTGCTAGATTAGAAATAGACGGTGAAATTCCTTATCATAGTAGCACTCATATTTGCATGATATGGTAGTTGATTGCTTATATGAAGGAGAATTGATTGCATGTTAATACTTGACGGTTGTAAGTTATTGCATGCATCCTTGTGATTCTTGTGCTCTTTGCTGATATTTGATTTAACCTAGGAGGTCTCCTAGGTTGTTGAGTAGTAAGTATTATCAAGACCGATTGACCTGCTGATAATCCTGATATATTAAAGATTGAAATAGGAACATTCCCTAGGATTGATAAGAACTTGAGATAATCTATCATCAACTTGATTGCCTGTTGTGTGGATACATGCTAGGTGAAACTTCTTCACATAATATTCTCAACTCATCGTTGCCTTGCTTGTTGCTTGTTACTTGTTACTTGTTACTTGTTACTTGTTACTTCGCCAGTCTTTACAATCAAACCCTCCCTTGTTACTTGTTCTTGAGTTGATATTTCACTTGTGCATTGATTTGGTGTTTTGATTCCCTTGGGTTCGACCTCTACTTACTTGTTATACTCTAGTTAGTATTTTTGGGTTTCTAAAGACATTTGCTCATCAAATTTGGCGCCATTGTCGGGGAATTGAATTATTCTATTTCTGTGCTAATTGTGAATTATCAACTGTTTGGTGTGAACCCTTATGGTTCAGACCCGTGCTACTGATTCATCTCTTGTTGCCTTTGATCCAGAGATTGAAAGGACCTTCCGTCAGAACCGGAGAGCATCTCTTAACCAAGACGATGAGATGGGTGAACATGGACCACCAATGCCTACTAAGAGGCAACTCACTGCCCCGAACTTAGACCAACAACCTTTGGCAGTGACGTTTCCTGAGATTGTTGAAGGTGTGAACTTTGAGTTAAAAACTGGTTTGATTCATGAGCTACCACACTTCCATGGCTTAGCAGGTGAAGATCCAAACAAACATTAATTGGCTCAGCTCCATGCCATATGTTCTAGTATGAAGTCAATGGGTGTTATTGAGGAACAAATCATGTTGAGAGCTTTTGGTTTCACTTTGAAAGATACTGTGAATGATTGGCTCTATTATCAGGCCCCAGAGAGTATTGATACATGGGCTAAGATGAAGAAGGTGTTCTTGGATAAGTATTCCCAGCCAACAAACTGAGTAGCCTAAAGAAAGACATTGCTACCGTCCAACAACATTCGACTAAGAGTCTATATGAGTACTATGAAAGATTCAAGAAGTTGTGCTCAAGTTGTCCATTCCATATGTACACTGATCAAGATCTTCTTATGTACTTGTTTAATGGCCCGATTGATGAGGATCGTATAATGGTGAACGCATCCTGTGGAGGTAATATTTTGAAGATGACTATACCACATGCTACTGAGATGTTTGAGGAGTTGGCTAAGGGTTCAAGGAAATTTAGTGAGAGGCGTAGTTCTCACTCAGTGCATGCAGTTGATTCATCTCGAATGCAAACTGACATGATTGAATTGAAAGAGACGGTAAAGTTTTTGATGCTGCAAAATGGTGCTCAACATGAAGTGAAAGTCGTTCATGAACCGAATGATGAGGTGAACGCTGCTGGAGGATGGCAACCTAGGCGTAGATTTGATCCTTATGCTAATAATTATAATCCAGGTAGAAGGCACCATCCTAACTTGAGGTGGGATAATCAGAACAATGTTCAAAACCCTCAAGTCTTGCAACAACATCAACCTAGACCTCAGAATTCTATGACTGTTGAAGAGATGATAAAGTCCTTAGCTCAGACTGTGATACAACAAAGTGTTGAGACGAAATCAAGCATCCAAAATCTTGAAAATCAGATAGGACAAATTGCTCAAGCTGTGAGTAAATTAGAGGTCAGGGATTTGGGAAAGCTATCATCACAGATGGTAATAGACCCGAGAGAAAATGTCAGCGCAATATTCCTAAGGAGTGGTAAAGTGCTGAATGAAAACTCGAGTGCAAAGAATTATGTATCAAAGACGTGATCGGCATCTGATCTAGGCAATCACGTTTATAATCCAGAGACATCAGATTATCCAGAAGCAAAACCGCGATCGCCATCTGTATATGGCGATCGCGTGGGTACTGCAGAGAGGCATGATTTTCACGAGATGAGGACGCAATCGCCATCTCCCTCTAGCGATCGCGTGTTCTCTGCAGAAGTTGAACGCTCAACTTCGTGATCGCCATCTCCCCCTGGCGATCGCATGGTAGCCACTAAAGTGTATGACGATTATGTTCGTCCAAATTTCCCTCCTTTGTTCTCACAAAAGCCTGTTGCTCCAATCCCTGAGGCATTGAAGGAAACCCGAAGACCGAGCAATGACAAAGAGATCTTCGAAACCTTTAGTAGGTGTGAGGTAAACATTCCTTTGTTAAAACTTGTCAAGAGTATTCCTATATTTGCTAAGTTTTTGAAAGAAGTTTACACTATCAAAAGAAATAAAAACTGAAGGGAAAGCAAAAGGTGAAAGTGAGTGAACAAGTTTCTGCTATGTTTCAAATGCGAATGCCTAAAATATGTGGTGATCATGGCATGTTTAGTATTCCATGTGTGATTGGTGATACGAAATTTGAGAAAGCCATGCTTGATTTAGGTGCTTCGATTAATATTTTGCCCTATTCCTTGTATAAATCACTAGGATTAGGACCTTTTCATGAAAGAGGAACTGTTATTCAACTTGTTGATAGATCTACTGCATACCCGAAAGGGGTTGTTGAGAATGTGCTTGTTGTGGTTGGTGATTTGATCTTTCCTGCTGATTTCTTTGTGTTGGATATGGAGCATGATAATAATGTCACGCATATACTGTTAGGTAGACCTTTCATGAAAACAGCACAAACGAAAAATTGATGTGAATAGTGGGACTCTTTCTATGGAATTTGATGGGGATAAGGTGGAATATAATATATATGACATGGATCCCATTGATACGAATTCTCTATGTGCTCTTGATGTGATTACTCCTACTTGTATGGATGAATTGCAACCTGTTTTAGAGAATGTCTTAGGAGACCCACAAGTAGATATTGTTTTGTCTACTAACATGCAGGAGTTTCAGGCTAAACTAGAGCCTGAAGGTAAGCTTTTTCCACATCCTTTGGGAAGTCGCCCCACATTACTGACCTCGCCGGGCGAGATACCATCCGTTTCTAGCGTGCAGGCACTTGATATTGAAGAAGCTACTGGAGCAAGATGGTGATCGCCATCCCAGCTTGGCTATCCCGTGGATCTTATAGAAGTCAAGAAGTAGGAATCGACAGCGACGTCGATCGCCAGGACCAAGGTGGCGATCGCGTGGCTAATTCAGGGGCTTTTGCAAGGATTCTGATGAAGATGGCGATCGCCATGGCTATTGGGCGATCGCGTGACGTAGCAGAAGAAAATTTCCGGATTTTCCTTATTTATCTTATTTTACTATTGGAAGACTTTCCTTGTTTATTTTTCGGTATTATTTTAGGGTTAGACTCTATTTAAGAATCCTAGTTCTCTCTATTGTTTGATCATCTTTCCCATCTACAACTCTAGTCTTGCGAACCATGAGCAGGAACTAATTCCATTGTTTTGCCTAGCGGTTGAAGCCTTCAGTTATTAAGTTGTGAGATTTATTACTCTTGTTCTTTTCCTTTAGGTTTGTATTGATTCTCTTTCTTTTTTCTATATGATTTCTATTAGTTTTGCTAGACTGGTCACCTAGTTTGATTGATAGTTTTCTATTGCTAGACTAGGAATAGACGGTGAAATTCCTTGTCATAGTATCACTCATATTTGCATGATCTGGTAGTTGATTGCTTATATGAAGGATAATTGATTGCATGTTAATACTTGACGGTTGTAAGTTATTGCATGCATCCTTGTGATTCATGTGCTCTTTGCTGCTATTTGATTTAATCTAGGAGGTCTCCTAGGTTGTTGATTAGTAAGTATTATTAGGACCGGTTGGCCTGCTGATATATTAAAGATTGGAATAGGAACATTCTCTAGGATTGATAAGAACTTGAGATAACCTATGATCAACTTGATTGACTGTTGTGTTGATACATTCTAGGTGAAACCCCTTCGCATAATATTCTCAACTCATCGCTGCCTTGCTTGTTGCTTGTTACTTCGTTAGTCTTTACAATCAAACCCTCCCTTGTTACGTGTTCTTGAGTTGATATTTCACTTGTGCATTGATGTGGTGTTTTGATTCCCTTGAGTTCGACCTCTACTTACTTGCTATACTCTAGTTAGTATTTTAGGGTTTCTTTGATTTAGCAACCACGACATTTGCTCATCGGTACTTCATTATTATATCCAAAAAATATGTATATTAAGTGATCTATTACTAAAATGTGTAATTTCATAATGATTTCAAGTCCTGTGAGAAGAAACCGCGTGAATTGATTCTTAGTATAGAATTTGATAAGGCTGTTACTAAGATAAACCTGGCAAGGGATGAAGAACTGAAGTTTCAAAGCTTGGATTTGAATGGACGCTTCAAAATATGAATTTATCTCTTCCTTATGTCTCATCTTCTTAACTGTAATTTCGGTGAAGTATGATCATGTTCAATTTTCAGTGAAGGAGCTTCAGTGCTAAGTCATTTGTATGACATGGCTGAGGAAGCGATTGATTGTACTGGATTCTTCAGTTATTAAGTTGCTCCACTTGTCAACATAACATCAGAAAGAAAGTGCAGAAGAAACAATAATTTGTGCAAAAGGCATTGTATTGAACCTGGAAGAATCCAAAACGAAGTTGTGAGAACTAATTGTATTGACTGTATTGATAGAACCAATGTTGGCCAGTATATGCAGGGAATAGTTGCACTTGGTCATCAGTTACATGAATTTGGAATCCCTGAATCCATAGGGGCATAGATTTTGGAGATGATCCTTTGTTTTTTCAAACAACTGAGATTTACAAGGAAATGTGAAATTCTCTAGCATGGCAATACAGAGGATCTGCTGGGCGCTGCAAGGTAAAACTTGTGATTTTTTCGTATTTTGAATTTTGTCCTATATGATAAAGCTCTCTTAGACCATGTTTAAATTGAACTAGAATTCTACTAACGCATTTCCAAACACAATATACATTTTTTCAATAAGATATGATGGTAGTTTACTTCTTGTATACTTTGTAATTTTTTTACATGCTTATCACATCTGAATATCTAGAACCCATTTACTTAGATTGGATCGAATTTTGATTTCGTACTCCAAATTTTGCAGGTACAAGAACTGGTGAAACTCGTTGAATTACTAATTACAATACCGAATATAGTCACTTTCATGTTTTTGTTGGAACTTTGAGATCAAATATTGTTCAAGTTTTAATGTCACTTCAGGTGTTATTGTCACTTGTTAGTGTGCTCTACTCTGCTCTGCAGGTTATTGTAGATGGTAATGATCCCCAACTGTAGTCATATTGTTTGTTGTAAGTTAATGTTGCATGTACCTCTACAAGATAATGAATAGAAAATGAATTTTCAGTTTTAGGACCCTATTTGATGTAATGTTTTTGTTATATGCAAGAATTCTTGAATGATGTATACTCTTTTTATTGAATGAGACTGATTATTTATTCTCATTACGATTTTCTATGTATGTTGTGGAACATAATTAATTTTTCTTTTAAATAAATGTCTTTATGATCATAAAAAATAATGCTATGATTTTGGAGAGAAATATTGTTGTAACCACAAATCTGTGGCAACAACAATCTCGTTGCGAAAGATATATATTATGCAACGATAAAAATAGCTGTGAAATATTGTTTATCTATTGCAACGACTAAAATTTGTTACCATACATCAAAATTATTGTTTTAAAAAAGGTTTTTGCAACAACAAATCTATAGCAACAGTCTCAAGTCGTTGCTAAAAAGAGTTTTTTCGCAACGCAAGAAGTCGTTGCAATAGCCTTTGACTACGGGCAACGACAAAAGTCGTTGCATAAATTAGTTTTCGCAACGACTTTGCTTATTTTGCAACGATTTTAGTCGTTGCTATTTTTTTTTTTTTGTAGTGGGTCCTAATCGGGTCGAGTTTTCAGGTGATGATGAACTCCGGTCTATCCATATGGAAATTTGGAGATTTTGCACTCGATTTGGAAGGCCTCAATTTGCGCTACGGCTTCAGATGTTCTTCTTTTGGTGCTAGATGACCTGAAGTTTTCAATTCTCCTGGGTTGGCGGTATAATTTATCATCGTCTATTGTGTCTGAGTCGGAGTTTCGGATATGGATGTGTTTGTGTAACGATGGGGGGTGATTTGTTGACGAGGTACACAATTTGGGTGGTTTATTATAATAGGTGGTTTTGTGCAAAAATCGACAAATCACGGCTTATTTTGTAGGAAGACACAAAAATAACTTAAAGAAGGAAATGATACTTCGTGTGACATTCCTAAATTCATACTTGCATTTAATCGCTCTTTCCCGTTATAATGACTTTGAACTCCAAAAAACTTCGGTCATATTCTTATAGAGTTTTTTTTAGATCTGTGGGTTGATTTATAGAAGAATGTTCAGATAGGAAATAAATTACGGTACGAAGTGCGAATTGTTCGCATTCACAAATTACACATCAATCAATGTTCATATTATGGATGATAATGTTCATATTTGGGCGGTGACAATTTTAAACTTTTAAGTGAGTCATGCAGTGACAATTTACAATTTTTGTGATTTTTTTTTAAAATGACCTAAACAAACATGATTCATTTAGTATTTTGTCAACTCTACATGTAGGATAACTCCACTCAACCCAAATTTTTTTATCAGTTTTTCGGCTTCTGACGCGTCATTAAACCACAAACCAACTCATTTTTTGGACTTTCTTACATTCAATATGTCACGCACACGCATTGCGGGAGCGTAAAAGAGTCACACTTACGCATTACGGGAGTGGGTTAATCGAATGGATAAACTATTTAGAGAAATTGAAAAACCAAAACATAGCCCCGCACACACATTGAGTGCAGGACAATATATTTAATTATTTTATTTTGATTTAAATAATAATATAAATTTTAATGACTTTTTTTTTTAAAAGTCCAAAAAATCGAATTGAAAAAATTTCGAATACTCATTTATTTTTGTACGATTCCGCAATACGTTTGTTGTATTGTATTACGGTCTCGCAATGCGTGTGCGAGAGACTATTTCAGTAAAAAAAAATCTAGAATTGAAGTGGATTTAGTGTCTCCTTTAAGTAGGGGATAAACTTTTGAGCCAAATTGAGTTTTGCACCGATTTAAAACGTCACGGCGTGAAGTTTAAAAATTGAGTTTATATCACGGTTATGTGAAATCCGGATTATAAGGTATGCGTTTTACCTCGGTTCTGAAAAAGTCCGGGTTATAGAGTCTTCGAACTATTTGAAGTCCAAGTTATAAAGTTGATTTTATGTTGTGACGATTTAATACTTTATACCTTGAAATTTTCCAGAACCGTGGTATAAAGTTAATTTTTTTAAAATCAAAAGTTAAACGCTACATAATAGTGTTTTTATCGGTGTAAAAATAAAAAATCTTGATTCAAACAAGACCCCGTTTAATGTTAATTAAATACCATAAACGTTATATGGGCCATTAATTTTGTAATTTAACGTATGCCGTACAAGACCCCCGCTTTAAGTGAGATGCTAATGGCGGGATTACGGTGTCTCCTCAATCCACATGCGCGCACAAGCCAGTGGGTACACACATACATTTGCAAACTTTTCTCTCTCCCTCCTCCAAAAATGGGTCACGGATTCTAATTCTACAATTGCTTCTCTCTAATCAATTCCCCATTAACACATTCCAGACAACGAACAGATAGAGGAGTACAGAAAGAACCCACCAATCAGATACCTAACCTCTCTACTTTTGTTACAAAAACTGTTGAGCGAGGCTATCCTTACCAATTTCTTTCCTCTTTTCTTCTCTATTTTAGCAATTTACCCCAAACCCAGAAAACCTAAATCAAGCATATCTCGTTTAGCGTCTGGATTGACGAGGATGAGTTTGGTGTCATTTCTTTGTGTGGTTTTCGGTTTGATGTTGTTGAACGAAGTTGTTGTGATATCTGCTACAAGCTCTAAGCAGATTTATATATGGCCATTGCCACAGTATGTGAGAAATGGGGGCGAAACTTTGTCTTTGAGCACTGATTTTAAGCTGAAGAGATCTTCTGCGAGCAAGTATAGTGATGGGTCTGGGATTTTGAAAGATGGGTTTGCACGAATGGTTAATCTTCTTCAACAGGACCATGTGCTTAATCCCAATTCCTCTCACCCGTCCCATTTGCTCAGAGGGATTGATGTTGTTATTCATTCTTCAGATGATGAGGTAAGATTTCATTTCTGATTATTAGTTCTGCTAATTGGGGTTAATTTGTAGTTTTGTAAAGAGAGAAAAGTATAAAGCGAATGCTCAGAGCAGAGATAGAGAGAAATAGTAGATAAAATTGGAATTTGGGAGTGAGAAAAAGTAAAAATGTGGTAATTATAGGTTGATAGTAGGGATAAAATGGGTAGAATAAAGTGACGTAAATTGAATAGTGGACAAACAAATAGGGACAGAGGAGTAATATTTAGAAAGATCACACAGAAAAATTGTTGCGACGGTAGTCTTTATTTTGATGTACTCCCTCCGTCCCCTATTGATCTTCTCATTTGCTTTTGGCACATTTGTCGAGACATGTTTTGTAACGTTAATATCTCTAAATATGTAACGTTAATATCTCTAAATATACGATGATAAAAATATAATTTTTTTATATTGTCAAAGTGCTCAATGAGACGAATCAAACGAGATCTCGCATGCCTATATTTATTTTTATATATTGGAAGAAAACGAGAAAATTCTCTCGGTTTGTGAATAGTGTCAGAAAAGCAAATGGGCCTTATATTAAGGGACGGAGGGAGTATTCAACTCCTATTGGTTTGACAAATACACACGAGTCACTAGTATCATAGGAATGATGCTGGGTCTTTTGTACCTTTTCTCAGCTTTTATGACTGAAGAATGCTAGACATTTTATAAGGATTATACTGTGCTTGATTTGCCAACATAGTCAGTCATCTTCATCTAGAAGAATTCCCTAGCATTCAGATTTAGTATTGCCAGTAGTGTACCATAGAATTTCTTATCATAGGCATTTTTAATCAGCCTCGAATCATCTTTTTTTTGAAACCCGATTCAACAAATTGCTGACCCTGGTCATATTGTTGTCAATCATGCAGTTGCAATATGGCATCGATGAATCATACAACTTAACTGTACCAAGTACTGGGAAATCTGTGTATGCACATATTCAGGTGATATTGAGCTATCTGTCGTACATATATGCTTGCTTGTTCGATTGTTGGTAACTTTGATTGTTTGTTCTTTAAAGAATACTGTACCTTATATTGCTTATTAATCTTACAGGCAAAGACAGTGTATGGTGCTCTACATGGGCTGGAGGTTAGTTACAACATTATATACTTGGATGAGTTTGTTCAACTATACAATGAACAACATTTTCAGCTTTTAATTTCCTGGTTTACTTGTTGTAGACTTTCAGCCAACTCTGTCATTTTGACTTCAAAAAAAGGATTATTGAAGTTGGTCTTGCACCTTGGGTCATTGTTGATCAGCCTAGATTCCCTTATCGGGGGCTGCTAATTGGTATTTTCTTAACTCTTACCTGTTGAGCTTATAATTAAAGTTACTGATATGATTTGATCATTTGTATTGGTCCTGTTTCCCTCTCTTTTTGTTTTCGACCTCATTCGATGTGGTTTTGCAGATACATCTCGACACTATCTTCCACTGCCTGTGATAAAGAAAGTCATTGACTCCATGGCCTATGCAAAGCTGGTAAGAATACATATCATCATTCATCATAGGTAGTTTAATCTTAATAGTGCGTGCTCTTTCTAAAAGCTTGATCTGAACAATACAAAATTCAAGGATCTAAACCATGGCTTTTTTCTATGTTTCAAATCAAATCTTAGTTTAATGGCTATATCTTATTCCACTACAGATATGTTTGTGGTTTAACTCTCTTACTTTCTGCTGGTCCACTGCAGAATGTTCTACATTGGCACATTGTGGACACACAATCTTTCCCCTTGGAGATCCCTTCGTATCCAAAGCTTCGGTATGGTGCATACTCTGCATCAGAGCAATACACATTTGCTGATGCTACTGAGATTGTAAGGCAAGTAAATCTGTGTATCAATTGACTGTGTTGATTTTTTCGTGTTTTTGAGGGTCCACAATGAAAACAAAATTCTTAATCTTTCAGATATGCTCAGAGGCGAGGAGTGAATGTATTAGCTGAAATCGATGTCCCTGGACATGCTAGCTCATGGTAGAGATTTCTGATATAACAGAATTATGTTAGCATTGCTGCCTGAGAAAATTTAAATATTTTATCAATACAGAATTATGTTATCATTAATCTGAGAATGTTCTATGTTTAGGGGCGTTGGCTATCCTGCTCTATGGCCATCCAAAGACTGCAGAGAGCCACTTGACGTCAGTAACGACTTCACCTTTAAATTAATAGATGGAATTCTATCTGGTAACGTCCTGGGCTCTTTTGTGATGACTGATGGCTATAGAACAAGTTAATTGAATGACTTTTACTCACCGTGATTAAAATATTCCAGATTTCAGCAAGATATTCAAATTTAAATTCGTCCATTTGGGAGGTGACGAGGTTAATACCAGTAAGTTCTTAATGAATCCATCATGATTTTGTTGAGTTTGTATGCCATACAATTATCTTCTTCTTCTTAATTCTTAATGGCCATAGCTGACGTGCATATTAATCATTTTCCTAATCACAGGTTGCTGGGAGACAACACCTCATGTCAACACCTGGTAAAGCTACAATATCTTACTCATTTATTTTTAATTCATGAAAACAAATTACACAACTCACTTTTTCGAGCTTACGCAGGTTGAAGAAGAATAAAATGAGCGCATCTAGAGCTTATGAGTACTTTGTATTAAAAGCACAGGAAATTGCGCTGTCACATGGATACGAGATCATAAACTGGTAAGAAAAAAACACTTGAAACTCCACATAACTTTGGTGAAACTAAACTCATACACTAATTCTGATCCCTGTAAATTCTCACAGGGAAGAAACATTCATAAACTTTGGCGATAAGTTGAGCAAGAAGACCGTGGTCCATAATTGGTAATTTCCTTGAAAAAGTTGTGTTCTTCTTGAAATCATTTTGTATAATTGCTAATAACCATGCTCAACAGGCTTACTGGTGGTCTTGTGGAGAAGGTAGTTGCAGCTGGATTAAGGTGCATTGTAAGCAACCAGGATAAATGGTACTTGGATCACTTAGACGCCACATGGGATCAGTTCTACTCAAACGAACCATTGCAAGATATCAGTGGGTCCGATCATCAGAAACTCGTTCTTGGAGGCGAGGTATGCATGTGGGGAGAACATATTGATGGGTCTGACATTGAGCAAACAATATGGCCCCGAGCTGCAGCGGCTGCAGGTATAATATAAACAAGACTAGTATACAAGGCTAGTGGATTACTCGAAGCCCATTGGGCTTGTATGTTGGGCTTTAACAAGTTTGGTTTGGTTTGATTGATTTGCAGAGCGACTATGGACTAGTTATGGTAAACTGGCTAAGGATCCGAGTGAAGTTATGTGGAGGTTGGCGCATTTTAGATGTTTGTTGAATATGAGAGGGATCGCGGCGGCTCCATTGGATGGATCCGGTAGGATGGCCCCATTAGATCCTGGCTCTTGCTTCAAGCAATGATCAACCAAAAGGGCATCCTGATTGTTTGTTGTTGGATTCATGTAGATGAAAGAAATATTGGTTGGCCATTGAATGATTTCTATGGAAGGGAATAATGGAAATGAAAAGAAATAAAGATGCAAAAGCACATAGAATGAGATTTGAGAAACTCATGTATGTATTATTTCGATTGCTTTGTTTATTTTGTTGGTCAATTGGTGTATTGTACATGAATATTGGAGTACATTGTAAGCTTTTTTATAAGCTATCTATCTAATGAACAGGGTTAAAAGTCTTAAACATGAGGAACGTACGAACTCTAGATGGGTCCAGTAGTTATGCGTTGGTGATTGTACTTGTGAGCTAAAGTCAAAGTGTCAAACATGGTTGCATGGAGAAAGGGGGCCCACAGAGCTGACTGGTAACTGAGGTGAGATATGAAATGATATGATATATTCTTAGAAATCTCTGCAGGATGCACTGAAGCAAAGGAATAGGGTACGTTGAGATGTCAAATCAGTTCCTTCCTTTGCTTGTTGTCTTGTTGAGAGATGGCAGGGAGGGCATATCATGTAAATATATCGACAATTCAGTATGCAAAATTCAAGAACAAAAACTTATTGATGCAGTCATGCAGGGTGTTGGCACTGTCTTATTTAATGCCTTCTCCCTTAATTTGCAGCAGCAGTAATTAATTGACGTGCATTTTGTTTTTTGAGGGAGACTTGTGAATTGTTATTAAGGCTATAGCTAGAAGTTATAGCTCTTTATGTTTCTGCTGATTGATCATGGATATATGAGTAGATGGATGCATGGATCCATCCACTACTGCCATCCAAGCTGATTGATTAAAAGTCCTCAGGCCCCCGAAATAAATGCATTTTTTGTAGCTGCAAACCGTTCCCTTCATCGCATACTTACCACCGATTAAGCTGATTCCATTAATAACAATTCGGTCGGATTGTTGACATTCAAAAGCTACATCTATTGCTAGGTCCCATCAAATTAAAATGCATATAACTAGTATGTGAGCTTGCTTGATAAAGCTAGCTACAACTGATATATCGAGGCTATCTAATTTATTCAAGTAGATTAAGAATAAAGTCTTTTTGATGGATCCAATAGCAATCCCAGCCCCTAATAATAAAAGCTTATTCTTTTACTCGGACCACAACAAAATTAAGCTACAGATCGAATCGACCCACCACAAAAAGAGCAACCTCAGTGCTTTGCATTTTAGAATCAACCAAGTTGCCTAGCTTGGAGTGTGTCTAACAAGATGAAGAGTATTTAGAATGGTTTTATTCAAAAATTAAGCTACATGTAGTTTTAAATTTGAATTAGTTTTAGTTGATCTTTTAACATTAACGCTACCATTCAATCTGTTTTTACTTACTTGAGCTACATTGCTTGAACTAGATTAATTACAGAGTACAAAGTATATATGATTAGGTTATAATTCATGCAATAAATCAGTCAGGAAACAAATATCTGAAAATTGTAAATGATGGAAGGATGGGAAGACAATAGGAAAATGGCAAAATGCATGCTGAAGAAGTTGTTCCTGTGTGAATGGCATTAAATGTCAATGCAAAGAGGCCATCATTACATAGAGTATACGTACGTCATGATTGCGAATCATTCAATACATATAACTTGTTTTTATCCTCTGAATTTGTTAGTAATAACTTTCGCATTTTTAGTTGGTGGGTTCTTGACTGAGCAGCGTTCAGATATGTGCATGTGTTTGTGCTAATTCAATCTCTACCTTCTCCCCAATCCATGCATCTCTCTCCTCTATTATTAATTCTCATATACTACTATCCTCTCTATCTCTACAACAATCATTTTATTTCCTAATTCATGCAATATATCAAGTTTTTTGTTTCATCCTCACAATTTCAACGGAGGGGGTTTATTTCAAATCCACATTTCATATACTATAGTACCCTACATAGACTTGTTGACTGTACGTGCACACCACAGAAAGTAACTGCTTAATCCGGTTATTAGGTCATATAACGGGTTTGACTAGGAGTATAAGTTTCTTATACAAAGAATGAATGGCATATACTCCGTAAAAAAGAGTGAGTTTTGTAAAAATTCACGCATTTAATTAAATGTCTTCCATCTTTTCTGTGCAACGCTCTGTTTATGCCTCTCTGCAGCCCTCAACCAAATGCAGCAACAAGCCAACAACAACTATTCAATGACACTAATTTAATTTTCATATGCAAGTACTTCAAAATAATACAAGAGGGAAAAAAAAGATGGTCAGCACTCAGCAGTAGTATTATTTTGATGAGCAGTAAGTGTGAAACGTACAGAGCTAGTAGGAAAAAAACAGAGGGAAAATAGAGCAGTAAAAGATTGTGTCTTTTTGGTTGAATCTCAATTGTCCCTTGGAGCTGTCCTGCTTTTTATTCTTTTTGTTTCAGGGAATGCTTTGAATTCAACAGCTGAGTTTCCTGCTCTTTCCACTTCATTCCAAATCCCAGCTAACCTTTTGCACTCACCCCATACTCGATCTAACCCTACATCCAATTAATAACTTGCTGGAACTCAATTAACTAGACTAATTAATCTTCAATAATTTTAAGAAATCGCAAAAATTACGATTTTAGTTATAGGAGTATTAATTTAATACCGGATACTATAGAATATAGATTCATTTTCACCTAAAAAAAGAAAAAAAACATACTTTTCTGGTCTTAATAAATTTTTATCAAACATAACTCTATCTAGTACAAATTCATTTAATTTAAATATGCTAATTAAATAAGGAACGCAAAGTTAATATGAATGAATATTAAACTCTCTATTATAAATATTGGCTAGAATACACAACCATAATTTAATACGTGGACATCCAACTTAAAATCTGATATACATGTATTTTATTATTGTATGCTAATGAACTTCATTTATACATGTATATAATATTTAATATGTATGTGCATGTATATTTAATTTGGTATATATGTGCATCTATATATTATACTTGGTATATTAATGAATAAACATTCATAAAATTGTATTTTAATTTATATTAATACGTAATCTTTAATTAAGATTCCAGATAGGTATATGTTGCATTCACATCATGAAGGAATACTACTGCTCATGTCTGTAAGTTGAACCCTCCAATTTAATTAGAACTCTTGATTGTTCCTCGTTAAATAATAACTAGTTTATACCCCGCGTCATGCGCGGGTTTATTTATTTCATGAATCAGTTAATAAGTAATCTCTTATATAATTTTATACCAAAAAAAAAGTTATTAGTTTATGAAATGCTATTGTTTATAATTAAATTTAAAATTTTATATATAATCAATAAAAACAAATATAAATAAACTTTTATGTCTTTTATAGTTTTATTTTATCAAATTATTATAAGTCAATCTTTAACAAATTTTATATATTGATTTGAATTCTTTTAATTTAAGTGGAGGATGTAAAAACAAACCATGATCTGAATTGAAGAATTTAAAAGAAGTAGTTCCATGATTTAATTTAATTAGGGATTATTTTTCTTATTTTTGACAAAAAAGATGAAAAGGCAATGATGTGACGGTGAGGTGGCGCAATTTTTTGCAAAGAGATGGCTTCTCCCCTTGTAGTTAGGTATTGTAGTTAGGTAGATTAGCTTAAATGGTGTTTATAGATTAAAGTTTACCTACCTTTAAAAAAAAAAAGTTAAAGTTTAGCGGCATGTAAAAGTCAAATGATATCTAATAGATCATGTTTTGACTGGTCAAAGCGACTGCTAGTTATTCATTATTTATTGGGTGACATGAGAAACTTTCAATTAAATTAAATTGTGAACATTCCACTGCATGCATGCATGCCCTAATTGCAAACTCTGCCCATTTTGATCAGGAGATTTGAAAGAGGACAAATTAATTGGGATAGCATAATTCTTTAAATCATACGGTACTATGCAATATAGGCATATAGCTGCCAGGATTACATTATACGGAGTAAATAATTACAACAAATTCTTCTCTGTGAATATATACCTATATATTTATGTCATTACTATTCACCGCCCACTCAAATTGCTATTTACCGCTCAGTCTTCGTGCGTCATGCATGGATTAAAATCATACGTCGCGTATGAATGACTTTTTTCAAAAAAATCCATACGTCACGCATGGATTAAAACCACACGTCACGTATGATTTTTTTTTATTTTTTTCTTGTTTTTTTCCTTAATCTTGTAGATAATTTCAATACGATCGCGTGCATATAAAATTCGTCCAAAACGGACATCGTTTGCCCCTTCCAAGGGTCAAAATACAAATTTATCACATATAATTTCTTGTATCAACAAGTCCGTTAAAACTCAACACATCATTTTTCAATTTTTTTTATAATATGGTAGATAACTTAACAAAGATTTTATTTAGTGATGCTAATACTTAAATATAATCCATAACTACAATTTATAAGTACGGAGTAGATTTCTTACACTTAATCATAATTACTCCACTGTTCTTTGTTTTTTGGCCTTTTGAAAGGTCAAACGATGTCCGTTTTGGACGAATTTTATATACACGCAATCGTATTGAAATTATCTACAAGATTATGGAAAAAAAAAAAAAAAAAAATTCATACGTGACGTATGGTTTTAATCTATGCGTGACGTATGAATTTTTTTGATAAAAGCAATTCATACGCGACGTATGGTTTTAATCCATGTGTGACGCACGAAGACTGGGCGGTAAATAGCAATTTGAGTCGGCGGTAAATAGAAACTGTGTATATTTACTCCGTATTTGTTATGAGTCTTAATTATACGTACTCGATTTCAGACAGCATGCTTCAGTGAGTATCAGACTTGGCAAGTACCGGATTTCAACCGACCTGATTAATCTTGCTAGGGTAAGCAAGTCCCTAATCATGATGATCCTTTAATTAATATATACGGAGTACTCCATAGTTGTATATATAGTGAACCGGATAAGTTGAAGTTTAGAGGTTACTATGACGAAATTTGTTTGATTTATAAAGATAGGATATATCGTTTTCTAACCCATGCTTAATTTTATCTTTAAAAATACAAATATTTGCTAACTCAACTTTTATACTCAAATATTTGCATGGCATATATCTCTAATCTATCAGATTGTATGTGAGCCTTAATTATAACAAAATTTGATCCCCGCCCTACAGACGGGTCTTTGACAATATAAGAAAGTATCATCCTCGGGGTAAGTAACCCCATTACATATTCACTCGTGTTTTCTAATCCTAAATTTTTTTAGTGTGTTAACTAATTTTTTTATACATGATGATAGTTTGTGTTGATGACCGTTTATGTTGATTACAGTTTATGTTGGTGACGGTTTCAGTTTATATTGATGACGGATTGTGTTGATGACAATTTCACTTAATGACGGGTTGTGATTCAGATTGAGTTAGTTTATTTATCCTGAATAAAAAGGGTTAAAAATTAATTAGTAAAATTATTTTAACATATATATATTTATCTATCTTATATATTAAAGATGAGTTTTTTAGAGCTCTTAGAGTGATTTTAGACTTAGTTTGTTACACAATTATTATTTTTTATCTTTAATTTCAATTGGATAATTATATTAACAAATAAATCTTACAAAATAATAATTTCTTTCAACAACAAATATACAAGCTATTTTATTGAGATTAAATATTATGTTGAAAGTTTATATATATTCTTACGATAAAATTAGGCAATGGCTATATGCACGCGAATCGATGCATATATGCACGCGATTCTGTGCGCGCAACTTATGCGCACGCATCTGTGCGCAGTTCTTATGCGCATACCTGTTTTACGGGGTATTACGGGTACTTTTCGTAAATTTTCAGAGTCTGTAACACCTTGTGCGCCTAACTACTGCGCACAGGTTGAGAATCTGTGCGCCGTGTTTCTGCGCACTCTTCAAACATAGTAGCCGTTGAAATTTTTGAAAAAAGTAGGCGTTAAATGTAAAACTGTGCGCTGAGGTTCTGCGCACAGGTGCTTTAGGGTTTGTGTTTGTGCGCGGATGGTTAGCGCACGGGTCTTTACAGTTTCATTTGGACCACAACGGTCATAAATGTGCCTATATAAAGCCACAATCTCTTCGTTTCCAACAAATTCATTCAACACCTCTTCGTTTTCCAACAAATTCATTCAAAATGTATCGTCGTAATCAAAACTCTCGTATGTTAGAGTTGATTAATCAAAGTTGTGAAGATAGTGATGAAGAACACGATTGGGATAGCGGATCACAAGAAGAGGAAGACGACCCGAACGACGACGAATGGTTGGATGGTTTCTTAGAAGACGAAGAGTTCGGCGACTGGGATCCGAGTGGTGAATTTGTGGTTAGTATAATATGTTATAATTTGAAACATATGGTAGCGTAATTAGTTTCAAATTAGTTTCATATGCTAGAATAATTAGTTTCATATGCTAGAATAATTAGTTTCATATGCTAGCCTAATTAGTTTCATATGATAGCCTAATTAGTTTCATATGATATCCTAATTAGTTTAAAGTAATGATTCGTATTTTGCCTTGTTATTTTGGTAGTAGTGTAATTGTCGTTCTACAATTACGTATAGGGGAAAGATTATTCGGATTATTTTAGAACCGCACAATATTGGGATACTCCGCAAGAATTGTACGAGTGGGCGAGAGATAGAGGAAAGGAGTTAGTGATAGCTTTGGTAACGCGTAATTCAAGTCCGTACCAAATAAGTATTGTGTGCGATAGATTTGGAAAACCAAGATCTGGGAGGCCAAAGGTGAACAAAGAGAATCCAGAGTTGGCTGTTCCTAGGCTTAGAAAGTCGAAGTCGAAGAAGTGTGAGTGTAGATTTCAGCTACTAGCAGTGCGAAAGAAAAACATTCCCGGGGTCGCAGGAGAAAAATGGATTTTAGGTGTGATAGAAGGTCGGCATAACCATGTGCTACTTGCTAGTTTTCATGGGAATGCATTCATGGGTCGAATGACGGAGGAGCAAGAGCTTTGTGCTAGGCGGTGGGGAGATGGAACTGGACGCAAGACGCCAAAAGAAATTATCTCTAAATTGAGGGAGAAGTACCCTGGTAATGTTACTTCAAGGAGACAAGTTGCAAACTTTTTGCAGAAGGTGAATTACGAAGATCGCGGAGAGCTAAACGTGACACAGTGGTCGCTTAAGTTTTTGCGAGACCACGACTACGTAGTTCACCCACATAGAGACACGACAAACGGAGAGGTTGCAATATTATTCTTTGCTAACCAAGAGTCATTGCGTTTGTTGAAGAAGTACCCGTACGTGGTAATTATCGATGCGACGTACAAGACAAACAAGTAAGTCTCTACAATACCTTGGTCGATATTTAGTTCGGATAATGATATATGTTCTGTAGTGATATATGTTAATGTTTCAATAGATATGAAATGCCGCTCGTAGAGATCGTTGGATTCACCAGTACACACAAGACGTTCAACATCGCGTATGCATTCACTAAAGCGGAAAGGATTTATCATTACACATGGATAATGATTCAATTGAAGTCATTATTCATAGATTTGGGAGTGATGCCAACGGCTATAATGACAGATTGCGAAGACGCGCTGATAAAAGGGATAAAGACTGTTTTCGGGAGCGAAGTTCAACATCTGTTGTGTTGGGTGCATATCAAACACAACATTGAGGCACATGCTTCGACCATCCTAAAGAGACAAATTAAAGTGGAAGCCTTTGCAGGACAATGTTGGGGACTATTTTGCTCAGCTACTAAAGAGACCTATGAACTGCGGCTCGAACAGTTGAAGAGATCTTGGAAGAGCGGCCTTGTGGGATACGTCGAGAGAACATGGCTTAATCCTCACAAGACAAGTATAGTGAGGGCTTGGACAGATCATAAGCTTCATTTCCTTACGAGGACTTCAAACAGGTAAATATTGATATTTTTTAGTTAAAGACGATTATATCATAACGGCGTACTTTCTTAACTTAGCAACTTAACTGTTTTTTAGAGTTGAAGGGATGCACAAGGTTTTGAAAGATATTATTGGTTCCAGCAGAGGGGGCTTTAACAGAGTGATCGTACGGATCCATCATTCAGTACTCCTTCAGATTGATTCAATTAGGGCGAGCATGAACATGTCTCTCTCCAAACGACCAACTGATTTTGATGATCCAAACATGCATCCGCTTGGAAGGGCTATTTTTTCCCGACTATTCTACAAAGTGTCAGACAGGTGTTTTGATCATTTGTTGGCTACTTATGAGATCATGTTGACGGGGAAATTTCCTGAACAATGCACCGACCATTGGGTGAGGAACTGTCTTGGGTTGCCGTGCGTCCATCAAATTGCACACGCTATCATTTCAAACACACCCCTGATTGAGGATGACATTCACCCGTTCTGGAGGGATTTGCATTGGGATGACACTCCTGAAACAGAAGACGACCCAAATCTGAAGGTCCGAATGAACATTATAGAGTTGCGACTCCATGAAATGTTCACCAAGTTGGAACTTGGAACCTTGAAGAAAAGCACGGCATACCAGCTAGGTGAGTTGTATCAGGACTTGGAGCATCCTGAACTAACTACCTTGAAAGAACCGACAAATGTGAGAAGAAAAGGCAGGCCAAAGGGTGCAAAGAACAAGGATAAGGAGGAGGTTGACAGTGAAAATGACAAGGAGGATGACATAAAACAAGAAGATATGGAGCAGTATGAGATGGAGGAGGCAAAGCAGAAATCAAAAGGAAAGAAGAGTACAGGAGCAAGACGGCCAGGTCGTCCTAAAAAGGAGGAGGATGACAGTGAAAATGACAAGGAGGAATCGAGAGAGAAGAGTTATTTTGAGCACAAACAAGAAGAGCTGAAGAAGTATGAGAAGGAGGAGGCAAAGCAGAAATCAAAAGGAAAGAAGAAGGCAAACAATACAGGAGCAAAACGACCAGGTCGTCCTAGAGAGCAAACAACGACATCACTTCCCGTGGTCATTGAGGCCGAGGAGTTGCATTCTCAACCCATGCCCGACCTATCACAGCCTGAAGGATCAAACTACACTGACTTCGATCAGTGCCCTGAAGAACTTGGTGTTCCTCTCATTCATAGGGGGGTTGACTTCGGCATTGACAATTTGGATGATTTTTGGCTTCCATACATCACAGATGTTAGACAGGTACGTTCTGACGGACATTGTGGTTATAGGTCGATGGCCTTACTTCTGGGAAGAAAAGAACAAGAGTACGGAAACATTCGGCGTGAGCTGGTAACGGAGCTGCTTCAGAACCGAGAATTGTACGAGCCTATTCGTCGTCGTCTTCGTCCGGGTACTTGGGAGGATCTTATTCTCCAAGTTAACCATTGCAGAAGCCCTTGTTCAGAACTGTACTGGTTGCACTTTCCACTGATGGGCTTAGTGTTTGCCACCCTATACCAAGTTGGTCTCGTGTTATTGTGTTGGGATGCTCCGACCTTTTGCTTACCGCTAAGGTGTAGAACAGAAAACGCTGATCCTCCACGACAGATTTTCGGCATGGCACACGTAGGCAACCGTGACCACTTCATACCGGTAAAGTAGACAATTGTACTTGATACTTGTGTAATCATAGTTTTTTGTTTAATGTCTTAAGTCGATTGTGTTTATATAGGTGGCGTTGATGGTTGGTTCGCCACTACCGCATACTCCCGGTTCGTGGAAGAAACACGTAGATCCAAACATTCAATGGTGGGAAGAAACATTTGGGGACAATTTGAGGATGTATCGAGAGTACCGCATTTCAAATGGCCGGGCACCAGATCCATTCATGTATAAAGGAGGGACCGAACCCGTTCACATATCTGACTGAGTGAGATTGTCATGTAATAATTAGAAGACGCATTGGAATTTCTTAGTTTGTAATGCCTTGGTTTTTAATGTTTCGTATTTGTTATTTTGGTAGTAGTGTAATTGTGCTTTATATAACAATGAATGGATCAGATTGCATTGTGACGGCGAGATTGAGAAACTTGTATGGATTTGGTTTAGTGCAGAAGTTGTGTGGAGTTGGATTTATAGAAAGGGTGGAGTTGGTGCAAATTATTAAGGGCGGAGTGACCGATGAGATGAAAGAAAGAAAGAGGTAGAAAACTCTAACCTCAAAGCTGGAGTGAACATGAAGAGCTTGTGAGTTTCTGGAGGATGAATTTAACCTATGGATGCATGTCTAACACTATTAAATATTAAATGGTGGTAGTTGAGGATTAATAAGGCAAATTCTGATAGATATTGACATTGACACTACAAAATTAAGTATTGTTGTCCACCACATTTCCTGTATACTCCGTAATACAGGAAATTACTCGATCAACTTACTCGATTAATAGATATTGACATTGAATGGATCAGATTGCATTGGAATTTCTTAACACGTTCGAGAGACAAAGAAGCGACAATGAAAATACATAATGAAAGTACATAATGAAAGTACGTAATGAAAGTACACAATGCTCATAACATTAGATGTCTACGATTTAGGCGTCGTCGGCAGAAGAGGAAGAGCAGTCGGAAGCATAGACGATACTACAAACCATCAACCGCAATTCTTTTTCTTTAATCTTAAACCTTTCCATCAGGACCTTCACTCTATTGTCACTCTTCTTTTTCTTGATGATTAATTTCGTGATAGCACGTAAAGTAGTAGGGGTATGCTCTGGATCAATAAACCTGATTTCGAAGAAACAATTGCATGCATAATGCCTTCGTCCATACTGGTCAGGCATGTCTTCGTCATTGTTAACGTAAACATTACACATTTGGCGACACCTTTTTGTACCAGTACACATTATCTGTGGAGGGTCAGGCTTCACACGTCTTGGGGATGATGATGATGCCATATTCGTAGTTATGTTCTTCGAAATAAGTAAATAATAAAACTTTAGTTATAAACATGAAAGCATATACAAAAAACAAAGCATGTACAAAAATGAACAAAAGAAAATTTTACCGGTTAGTAGGGAAACTTCGATTTTTGCTCTAGTTGAGATGGATGAACTAGTTGAGATGGATGAAGAAATCACCACCTTCAAACCGTTGGTTTTATAGGAATTTATGTATATGGTGCGCGTTGCTTCTGCGCACAAGGAGTTACCGATTCAAAATAACGGTAACTAAAAGTGCGCTATGTAGCTGCGCACAAATTTTTAACGGTAATTTTCTGTGCGCGTTACACCTGCGCACCAAAAGTTACAGATTCAAAAATTTACAGAATAGGTGCGCTTTACCTTAGCGCATGGCTGAAATTTCTGTGCGTTCTACCACTGCGCACTATACTCTTCATTCTTCGAAATAGTTGCGATATGAAGGGTCTAGCACATCGATGTGGATTATGTTTGAAAAGCTTATACAAAATAGTGTTATTAGGCATATAAAGAGTGTATACGGTCTCCCCTTCACAAAAAGTTGATCGAAAATACTCGAAAACGCAAAAACGCCTTATCGGTCCTGATGGCCTGTTAAGGTCGAGAATAGGCGGTTCGATGCCCAAACGACGTCGGAATGCAATGAAACTTGTTTTCAATGCATATTATAGCTATTTAACCTTGTCGGTAAGTTCAAGTCGAAAACTCGAGCTCTTCGAGTAACACCTCCTTTGTAAACCTTCACTAGTCTTTCATTCTTCGAAATAGTCGAAGTAGTTGAGATATGAAGGGTCTAGCACATCGATGTGGATTATGTTTTTAAAACTTATACAATTATGTGTTATCAGGCATATAAAGAGTGTATAAGGTCTCCCCTTCACAAAAAGTTGATCGAAAATACGCAAAAACGCAAAAACGCCTTATCGGTCCTGATGGCCTGTTAAGGTCGAGAATAGGCGTTTCGATGCCCAAACGACGTCGGAATGCAATGAAACTTGTTTTCAATGCATATTATAGCTATTTAACCTTGTCGGTAAGTTCGAGTCGAAAACTCGAGCTCTTCGAGTAACACCTCCTTTGTAAACCTTCACTAGTCTTTCATTCTTCGAAATAGTCGAAGTAGTTGAGATATGAAGGGTCTAGCACATCGATGTGGTTTATGTTTTTAAAACTTATACAATTATGTGTTATCAGGCATATAAAGAGTGTATAAGGTCTCCCCTTCACAAAAAGTTGATCGACAATACGCAAAAACGCAAAAACGCCTTATCGGTCCTGATGGCCTGTTAAGGTCGAGAATAGGCGTTTCGATGCCCAAACGACGTCGGAATGCAATGAAACTTGTTTTCAATGCATATTATAGCTATTTAACCTTGTCGGTAAGTTCGAGTCGAAAACTCGAGCTCTTCGAGTAACACCTCCTTTGTAAAACTTATACATATGACCGTTTCGTGCGCATAACATCTGCGCACATGATTCTTTGCGCATTATATCTGCGCACGGTTGAAGACCGTTAAAATATGACCGTTGCGTGCGCATAACATCTGCGCACATGATTCTTTGCGCATTTTATCTGCGCACGGTTGAAGACCGTTAAAATATGACCGTTGCGTGCGCATAACATCTGCGCACGAAACGGTCATATTTCAGCAACAAAAACCGAAGCTATAAAAGGGGGTTGCACTCACCTCAATTCACCAATCTCACCATCTCTCTCTTAACCTCACCAATCTCACCATTTGTCTCTTAACACTCGCTATGTCGCACAGTTCATCATCAAGCAACGCTGCCCTTTTTTATTGTAAATGTGATCGACCAGCGGTTATGAGGAGTTCAGAATCTCGAAGAAACCTCGCTCAAAGGTTCTGGACATGCGCTGGTACTGGTGGTTACATTTGTGAATTCCGCGAGTGGATCGATCCACCACACCCTTGTTACTCCTTAGCTGCAATAAGAGATCTATTCTCGAAGATACGTACGTTGGAGGAGGAAAACGCAGATCTTAATGCAATGAAACTTGTTTTCAATGCATATTATAGCTATTTAACCTTGTCGGTAAGTTCGAGTCGAAAACTCGAGCTCTTCGAGTAACACCTCCTTTGTAAACCTTCACTAGTCTTTCATTCTTCGAAATAGTCGAAGTAGTTGAGATATGAAGGGTCTAGCACATCGATGTGGTTTATGTTTTTAAAACTTATACAATTATGTGTTATCAGGCATATAAAGAGTGTATAAGGTCTCCCCTTCACAAAAAGTTGATCGACAATACGCAAAAACGCAAAAACGCCTTATCGGTCCTGATGGCCTGTTAAGGTCGAGAATAGGCGTTTCGATGCCCAAACGACGTCGGAATGCAATGAAACTTGTTTTCAATGCATATTATAGCTATTTAACCTTGTCGGTAAGTTCGAGTCGAAAACTCGAGCTCTTCGAGTAACACCTCCTTTGTAAAACTTATACATATGACCGTTTCGTGCGCATAACATCTGCGCACATGATTCTTTGCGCATTATATCTGCGCACGGTTGAAGACCGTTAAAATATGACTGTTGCGTGCGCATAACATCTGCGCACATGATTCTTTGCGCATTTTATCTGCGCACGGTTGAAGACCGTTAAAATATGACCGTTGCGTGCGCATACCATCTGCGCACGAAACGGTCATATTTCAGCAACAAAAACCGAAGCTATAAAAGGGGGTTGCACTCACCTCAATTCACCAATCTCACCATCTCTCTCTTAACCTCACCAATCTCACCATTTGTCTCTTAACACTCGCTATGTCGCACAGTTCATCATCAAGCAACGCTGCCCTTTTTTATTGTAAATGTGATCGACCAGCGGTTATGAGGAGTTCAGAATCTCGAAGAAACCTCGCTCAAAGGTTCTGGACATGCGCTGGTACTGGTGGTTACATTTGTGAATTCCGCGAGTGGATCGATCCACCACACCCTTGTTACTCCTTAGCTGCAATAAGAGATCTATTCTCGAAGATACGTACGTTGGAGGAGGAAAACGCAGATCTTAAGGCGACCCTGGCTTCCAATCGTTAGTTAAGTGGTTGTTTTAATCGTTAGTTCGATGTTGTAATTGTTAGTTAAGTGGTTGTTGTAATCGTTAGTAAACAAGCATAGCACTGCACAAAGAGAAGTTGAGGAGGGACAACCTATAAAGATCCCCAACCGATATTGGTTTCGATGTTCGGATTTAGCAAAATGTACGAACTAATAAGAGTTTGAAAACTGGTTATTAGTTGGTACATATTGCCGACTCCGAACATCGAAACCAATCATCGGTTTGGGGATCTTCATAGGTTGGTCTTCCTCACCATCTCTTTGTGTAGTGTTGTTGTTGAAATTTGTATTTCGTTTTCAAATCAATATAGTTTTTCACGTCTTGTTGTTCAGATTTGTATTTGCATTATTGTTCGGAGTCGTTTTGAATATTCAAACAAGCAAAACATAAAATTTAAAACCATCACACAAGAAAAATGCATACATAAAACATCAATCATACATAAAACATTCATCAAACAAAAACAGACGTCAAGCGTCTAATCCTGAGTCTCCTGAGTATAAGGCGGAGCATCTTCCCGAGGCACATCACCCTGAGTCATATCATCTTGGTGCGCATCCTCCTGAGTGCCGCATCCACTCCCCTGGCCACTCTCATGAACAGAATCTCGGAAAACAGGAGGTGGTGGTGGTGGTGGCATCCGCGATGCACGTGGGGGAGATGCTGCCAAAGGTGCCTGAGGTGCCTCTAAGATTGCAAGCCAACCACGAATCACATCTTCAGTGGCCCAAGGTCGATCCGAGATAGGGGTGTCTAGAAAAGAGTGCATCATGGCTTGAAGGATCTGACAACGCTGCAAACGAAACATAAATTTAATCGTTAGTTAAGGTCTAAAGCTAAGTTTTGTACAACCGGCCCATCCAGATCGATCAGAGGCCTCGGCTCTGCGTCCCATGCAAGAAGAAGCTCAGGTGCATAAACGACGTCATACCTCGTGCAACCCATGGGCCGATGAAATGACAACGGCTGAATGGGTGGGTCGGGAACGGGCTGAGCCCGCCCAAACTGCCGCAGGACTCTCCTAGGGTTGTAGGCCTCATGAAATTTCCAGATGCTCAATACGCCCTCAAATCTCGTAGGAGAAACCTCTGGTGAGTTGAAGTCCAAATCTCTCCATGGCTGCCAGTTAACCTGAAACAAATAACAAGCCAAATTAGACACGTATTGCGGTAATGAAATAAAAAATATAAGAAATTAAATCCAAACCTGCTCATATCTCATGCTGTCGAGCATGCGACGGATGGCAACCAAACGCCCAGTATCCGAGCTAAGTGGTGTATACAATCCTACAGCAGCATCTCCATGGGCGAATGCAGGGTTCGTGACAAAGTGATCACGAAAATGAGGAAAGTATGCCCAGATCCAGCACTACATATAACAATTACAGATTATTAGTAAAACTACGTGAATAGTTAAGAGTTATTCACCAAGACGTTAACGACAAGATCTTACCCTCAGAAGAATCCCACATGAACCAATGGTTGCCGTCTCGACTCTAGATGCAGACCCTAAATTGCGATACACTAACGCAAGTATGCCGGCTCCCCATGCAATGTCCCCTGTACGATCATGGTTGAGAACAAGCGCCGCGTACTGGACCTTGACACCCTTTGTCGACCTGTCCACCAAGACAGTCGAGCCCAGAAGCAAAAGGAGATACAGAGTGGCAATGTGACTCTCATTCCTGACTGGCGCATCAAACAAAACTTCCAACCGAGCATTGAGGGCACCGAAATGAATGCCACCTGAGCTATAACATGCCTTCATGTCATCAGCCTCCTGACCCATAGCGTCCGCAAGTGCCGCATAGATCTGGTCATCTGTCATAGGTGAATTGCAGCTACGACCATGTATACGGACTCTGAGGATCTGCATCACGTCATGTAGGCAGATGGTCATCTCAGCAAATGGCATGTGGAAAGTGTTGGTCTCTGGATGCCACCTCTCCACAAAAGCAGAAATCAATGCAGCATCGATCTGAGACGCTATGCCCACTCGGCGCAGCTCTGTCAGCCCAGAACGCTCAGCAAGCCTGAACCATGTACCCTCCTCAGCTGAAATATGATGCTCATAATCATGAACCTGTGCAGATCTGTACATCACCCTCAGGAGCTTCCTAGCCTAAATAAGTACAGAAAAAAATTTGCGTCCGGTTAGTAAATAAGAAACGTATAACTTATTATAAGCATTCAGATCAATGTTATTGAACATACCGGATCTAACGGAGCCGCCTCAGCCTCGGCCTCATCCCCGTCCCCATCCTCTGGCTCATCCTCTGCCTGAATATCTCCTACTCGTCGTCTCTGCCTGGGACGACGACCACCTCTAACTGGAGCCGCAACCTCCTCACCAACAACCTCCTCAACTGCAGCCCCCTCAGCGACTCCCTCAGCAGCAACACCCTCACCACCAACTCCCTCAGCACCCTCCTGACCTCTCCCTCTCCCTCTCCCTCTACCTCTCCCTCTCCCTCTCCCACCACCTCGGCCTCTGCCTCGGCCTACAGCTTCCCCCGCACGGGCACGCTTCCTAACCTGCACCGGGGGCACCAATGGTACATCGGGAGCGGGCCCTGGAAGAGGACCACGCGACCATATCCATCTCGCTATATGCGTCTCATAAGAACACAATAGGTGAGGCGCACGTGGACGACAAATGTCCTGCATCGACTCCCCGAGCCAAGGAAAATATGTCTGTGGGGCATGGTCATCGTCGTCTAAATCTCCCGACACTGGCTCTGAAGATGCTACTGGCTCTGCAGATGCGACCGTAGGAGGAGAAGATGTCGACGTTTCTGCATCTGTCACTACAGGTAAATCCTGCTCTGTATGCTCTGAACTGCGAGGTAAAGCATCCTGAAACAGAGGTGCGTCCTGGATATCATAGTCATCCGTGGTCACCTGCGCCTGTACTGGTGTGGGCTCGATAGGGTCGAACGCAGTAACATATCGACCAGGATAATCTAAGTCGTCATGGAAATCTGCTCTCTGTCCATCCATCTCCATGTGCGAACCATCTATCTCCTGCTGCTGCAGCTGTGCCTCCTCGTACTCATTCCCTGGCTCACGGCGCTCAGGTGATCCGGTGCCGAAAAATCGTTCGAGGGCCTCGAACGATATCGCACACCGGCTGCCACATCATGTCGACGTGGAAGCCGTTCCGCTACTGGTGCGGGCATCGTGTTGCCCGTCTGATCCATGACGGCTTGTATAGTCTACATGTTTTTACATTTTTAGTATGACTAATTCATACTAAAATATTCGGAAATAATTTGCAACTTCGTAATCAAATTCGAGTCTTTATATCTACGAAAACTAAATTTTTTAATAGAAATTGTTAGAAATTTAACAATTCAGTCATAACTATTTATGACTGTTAAGTTTCTAATATTTAATTCATAATTACTAAAAAATAAACATCTCAACTAATACGAAATAATAATCACTACTATTACTAAAAAATTACAATTAATACGAATTCATAATAATTCGATTAGGCATTCGATTAATGCATAATAATCTGAAACTTAATCGTAATTATAAAAAAATACGATTAATAAGAATTCTAATATTTAATTCATACAAAACTGAAATTTAATCGTAATTATGAAAAATTACGATTAAATTACAATTAATACGAATTCTAATATTTAATTCATAAAAAACTGAAATTTATTCGTAATTATTACAAAAAACAATTACGAATAAATTTCCACAATTAAATACGATAAATATTTGAAAAAAGCGGGTTTAGAAATTTTATACCGAATAAAGATCGTGCGGTGTCTCCGGAACCCGAGTCGCCGGAATAGTTGCCGGAATAGTCGCCGGAGGAGCATTTGCCGCTGCCAACGCGGCTCGAGTCGCATACCGCCGGCCACCTCCATCCACCAACGCTTCATCGTCGGACAAGGTCGCCGGAGGTGGCTCCGTTGGGACGGAAGTCGCCGGAGGTGTTGGGATTGGGACGAAAGTGGTGTGGTCGGGACCGGAAGAATGAGGGGGTTCAGAATCCATTGACGGAATTGTGTTTAGACGAGGGAAACGGTCGGAAATGGAAAGTGTTTGATCGGCCCGCTTTTTTGATGACAATTTTTTTAGTGTGTTAACTAATTTTTTTATACATGATGATAGTTTGTGTTGATGACCGTTTATGTTGATTACAGTTTATGTTGGTGACGGTTTCAGTTTATATTGATGACGTATTGTGTTGATGACAATTTCACTTAATGACGGGTTGTGATTCAAATTGGGTTAGTTTATTTATCCTGAATAAAAAGGGTTATAAATTAATTAGTAAAATTATTTTAACATATATATATTTATCTATCTTATATATTAAAGTTGAGCCTTTTACAACTCTTAGAGTGATTTTAGGCTTAGTTTGTTACAAAATTATTAGTTTTTATCTTTAATTTCAATTGGATAATTATATTAACATATAAATCTTATAAAATAATAATTTCTTTCAACAACAAATATACAAGCTATTTTATTGAGAATAAATATTATGTTGAAAGTTTATATATATTCTAATGATAAAATTAGGATTATTTTTTATTATAAAAATTAAGTCAAGCTACGTACATAACCTTCATGAAATAAAATATATTTTTATAAATAGTCTTTACAAGAAAAAAGTTAATCTTAATTTTTTCGACAAACTCGATTAAAAGGATATACAATTTTCATATGAATAATATGAAATTTCCCTACACTAGTATCTTTTATGTTGAACAAATTTATTTATCTAAATTCGGCACTTGCACGACGACTAAATATTAACTAGAACATAAACTACTACGGAGTACATTAGTATACAACAATTCCATAATCCCTGGCTCATGAAATTAAGTAGTACGTGGTAGTACTCCGTATTGTATAGTATTAAACGTCACACATTTTTATACCTTTGTTTCAGCACGTAGAGATACTATAATGATAGTCATATCTTGACCCCCAAAAAATAATGATAGTCTTATGCTAAAAGTATATTTAAAGTTAAGATTTTTAGAGCTTGTATGATGATTTTAGGTTAGATTTTTAAGTTATTTTTATTTTTAACTTTAATTAAAAATATAATAAATAATTAACTGAACAAATAAATCTTATAAAACAACCAGTTTATTTATTTATGATAGGTAGTGGATGGTAGTTAAGACGGGTGAAGGGTGGTCCAACGTTGTTGTGCGGGTGCGGGGTGGTGGTTAATCTGGTGGGGTGGTGAAGCGTCAAAGGTCCGAATGAGGCCGAGCCCTCCTCCTCCAACAGAATTAGCAGAAGCGGTGGGAGGAGGAAAGAGTTGATGGTGGTGGAAGTGGTGGTTGATGCCGAGGAAGGCGTGGTGTTGGTACTTAGACAGCTCTGACTTGGCGCAGCTGAGGTCGATCTGGAGCTGCCGGAGCTGGTGTTGGAGGACGGAGATCACCCCCACGCACCCGTACACGGGGTCTCGGAGACGCATGTCCGCTTCGTACGCCAGGCTGTTCACCGCGTCTTCTCGCTGCTCAGGGAGGACCTCGTTCAGCACCTTCGTCACGTTGCTCGCCCCGAATACTTTGTGCACGTTCGCGAATTTCTGGGGTTGGTCCGGCGGGAAGTACGGCGCGAATACGCACTCCGCTTGGCACTTCCGACGGAGGAACTTGCACGCCGCGCATGGAGAGTTTGATGCCATCCTCTCCATCTGCCTTCATTAATCAACACAAAACAGATCAATTTATCTTACTGCACAAACCTTTCTCCGACGCCTTTATTTCCACTCTCAAATATACTCCACCATTAACCTATACTCTTATCTTAAATAATCCTTACCTATCAAAATGTTTTCAAAAACTACTCCGTATAATACGGAGTATTATATGGTATGGTACTAAATCTTTTCCTAATATACCATGAAACTAAATTAGTCCAGTAATGATCATTTTCATTTTTTCCTACATATACAACATATCGTTATACATACTTACTACTACGGAGTATTTAATTTCTAGCTTAATTAAGTACCGAGTAGTATTCCTTTCGTCCCTAAATATTCTTCTCATTGTAATTTTTAACACTATTCACATTACAAGAAAATCTTTGATATATCATCTAATATATAAGAAAAAACATAGTAATATGAGATCTTGTTTGATTCGTCTCAACGAGAACTTTAACGATATCAAAATTTTATAATTTTTATTAACATATATTTGGAGATATTAACGTAGCAAAACGTGTTTCGACAAATGTGTCAGAAGAAAATGGGAAGAACATTATGGGACGGATGAAGTAGTTATTAATATTACTCCCTCCGTCCCATAATGTTTGTACTGTTTCAAATTTTAACACTATTTACAAATCGAGAGAATCTTGTAAATATCTTTCAATATATAAGATAAAACATAGTCATGAGTAGTCTTGTTTGATTCGTTTCAATTACCCTATATTTCTATTACTTTTTCTAAAATTCATAAATTACCTCATTTTTAACCAATTAAAAATCACAATTTACATCAAATGAGTGCAACTCACTACCTAAATACCTAAAATGATAATTTCTTAACAAGAAAAGAAGTCTTTAGTGTAAAAATATTTAAATTAAAGATTTGGAGATTAGGGTTGGGATCTGGTGTAAGAATTGCACTGGTTTCAAAGAGTAGTTGGGATTGAGGAGTTCGATCGTAGTACGGTCAAACCAGATCTGGACTTATTACTATTATCATCAAAGTCAATCCTCACTACGGAGTACTACATTTTCATCAATACCCTTTTACTGAATTTGTAATTAATTGAGAAGTGGAAATTAATTTAGTTTGTTTAATTGAGAAGTGGAAATTAATTAAGAAGAAGAGTGCGTTTGAAGGTTTTGTTCACACAAAATCACACACATCTAGAATCGGAATTGCAATCCCAGATGTGGTATTTGACCTTTTGGGCACCCCCTCAGAATTTCATTTTCAATAATACATTTATACATTAATTTAGAGTCAAAATGAGTAAATAAAAGATGCAAAAAAAGTGTGGTGTGCAGAAACTCACCGCAGAAATTGAGCCGGCGACAAAATCTGAAACTTCACTCCACGGAAAGAAAAAGAGGAGTTTGGAATGGGAATTGAGATTTCATTTCAAGAAAACCCCCAACTGCATAGCCTGAGGAGCCGCGGAGAAAGCGATATTTATGCCTGTATATTCACACCCCTCTTGTTTTCTTTCACATTTTATTTCCCATCTTTAACTTTTTTTTCTATTTAAAAATCTGTAAATTAAAATATTACAGTACTTTGTAATCATTATTTTATACTCCGTAGTCAGTGGAGTAGATTTTTTTGGGGCTTTGGTTTATTCAATTATCAAGTTTTTACGGAGTATATACACAATACACAGCATGTCATATTAATTAATAAAATTTATTTTATTTTACAACGGTTCATATAATACTATGTATAATAGTCAATATATATTTATATTTTAAAGGAAATTCAAATTGTATCTATTCGTAATACATTGTACATGTATATATAATATACAAATCCTTGAAAAAAAATATAATAAAATGATCCAGGAAAATTTTAATACACAAAAGAATCAAATGTTCGAGTTTTCGTTAAACGAAGTGTTCGTGTTTACAGATAACAAACGAATATTTATATTCTAGATGATAATGTTTATAATCTAGGCGTTTGACAAGTTTGAACTTTGGAAATTAGTTTCGTGGTGGCAATTTTGTAATTTCTGTGAACATTAATTTAAAAAAAAAAAATAAGTGAACGAATCTGGTCGACAGATTATGAACATTATCATCCAGAATATGAACATTAGGTTGTTATTTGTGAACGTGAACACTTCGTTTTTCCTACGTTAAGCGATCTTCCTATTCGAACTTTTCTCCAAAAAGTAATTATTAATGGGTGTAGTTTGGGTGAAAACAGTTTCTTTGGTGAGAACGTGTAAATTCTTGATGTTCATCGGGATATGTATAAATGTTCATCAAACTTTTGATGCATATTTGGAAAAATGATGTACCATATATGATTTTTGTCTGAATGTTCTTCATTTTCTCAATAAATGTTCTTTAAAAAATGAATGTTCTTCAACTTTTGGATGTTTTTAAGTTTGTTAACGAATGTTTTGTACTTAGTGATAAATGTACATAAATTTACTATTCCTTCTGTTTCTTTTTAATTGTCATTCTAGGATTTTTAAGACAAATTAAGAATTTATTTTTTCTCTAAATTGTCCTTACTTAATTTCCTTTATTAGTAATGTCTAAAATGATAACTATTTAAGATTCTAAATCAAGTAATAAACATAGGGGCAAATCTGACAAAGTCTTACCAAAATAGCTCAAACTAGAATTCAATAGGAATAAGAAAAACATACTAGAATGACAATTAAAAATAAACGTAGAGTATTAAATATTCACCATTCTCACGTCGCATTTTAAATTTCATTGTCAACCGAAATTTTGTGTCATTGTTAATACACCTTAGATTGTTGCGTCTATATTTTCAACTCGTAATTGAGTGAATTCAGATTAAAGGGGTATATCAGTATATGCCCATTAAGAGTGGCGGCCAAGGAAGATGACTAGGAAGATGACTATGGTCCTGTTCGACATAATGAAGGTTTGCCTTTAATTTGCAAAAATATAAGCTTAGAATTTCAAGCTTTTTGACACAATAAGCTAGTTTATTTATGCAGTAGTCGAACATGCTGTATATGGCACTAGAAGAGGCGGTAAGGAAACACGTCACTATAGATTCGAGGACCTGTAGAGTTAAGTATTGAGCAAAGAGAATCCAGATGATATTCAGTGTGTCTTACACTTGGCTAAGAATCAAGTTATCATTCTCAAACGAAGCACATTGATTCACAAGATCAGGGATATGAGCCTCGGATAAAGGCGTATTGATTAAGAAGGTTAAAATATATTCCTCTAGCTTAACAAGTTTATACAATAGCTTAATTTTTTTAATATAGTTTATTCTAAATTAATGAAACTTAGCAATCTTAATGCACTTCTTAAATCATTATTATTCTTTATCAATAAAACCAATTTAGTATATCCTTTTTCATAATTTCATCATCAATAAATTACAAATTCAGCTAAAAATATCGAATTTATAATATGCCTTTTAAACAAAAAGATTTCTTGAGTTCCAGCTAGTCGTTAAGCTTCATCTCCATATGATCGTTAAGCCTCAACTCCAATTCCAGTTTGATATGTCATCATCGAGTGTGATGCCACTGAGGTTTGCCGTCTACTCCAGAACCGCTCCACTCCCACTCACGCTGAATTTTTGCTGCTGTCTCAATGCTGGAACATGATCGATTTGCCCGACTGGTCAATCCGCATTCTCCACACCAAGCGCCTCAACAACTCAGTTGCAAATGAACTGGCTCAACTTTCCTTTAGTATTAATAGTGACTTTCAATTACTTACTAGTTTACCTTCTGTTATTCTGAATTTGTACGAGACGGATCGGACCTTATCCGACACCTCTCCCTTTAATGGCTAATAAATAAACCCTCCCGAGCTCGGCCCGCGTTTCGACCAAAAAAGAGATTTTGACTATTAATTTCGGTAAAAATAAAAACATTGGATGTAAATGTCTTAATTGATCAGCTATCATCAATCATCATACGCTCCGTTGAATTGGAATATTAAATGTTGAGTGTAATCATGTGAATCACACAATTAATTATCCTGCAAGTACATCTGAATTATAGCGCTCATTTTCATCGTCTCCCTCCCTTGTCTCTCTCAAAGACTCTAACGAACCCTAATAATTAATGGTAGCATCAGGTCATCTTATACCAAAGGACCAAATTAGGTGAATGGTCTATTGTACGCACATTTTATTAAGTTTGCTGTGATTTTAATGAATATAACAACATGTTAAGAAATAAAAATAATTTGCGTATAAAAACCTTTTCGCTCTCTTAAAAATACATAGAAATGTATCTCTTTTCCAAAACTTATCAAATTATTTATATAATTTATATGAATATTTTATATTGTAGAGCGGTCCGACGTCCCCACTTTTAGACTGAAATATCGTATATGAGGAAGAATCATGCAATAGACATTCTTTGTTTAGCATAAACAAAATACAATGAACCCCCTAGTAACCAATTCTTAGCTAACATTGGTTTTAAAAATATTTTCTTTGATATCAAATTTGGTTACATAGAAATGCAATAATATTTAGAGGAGAGACTGTATCAAAGGAAGGTGTGGCTATAAATGCTTTATCACGATTCGAACAATGAGAAAATTCTATGTCTTGCAGTAAGGGACCAAAATCTAAAAACCATAGAAACAGAGGCAAAACTCAAAATAAGCGTTGGTTTTTCCCCCTACAAATTGAATAAAAATCAACTTTGATGGATCATTTAAATATAACTCACATTCAACTATAGCATGTATTACTAGGGAAAGCAAGGGAAATGTCTTGGATATATACAGTAAACATATCAACTCTGCATCAACTTTACAAACAGAGGCAACAACTTTCTTAATGGCTACAAAACTAGCTTTAAAACTAAAACTAAATAACGTTATATTCGAAGGAGATAACATAACAGTTATAAATTCGGCTAATAAAACATGGAAAGTGCCATGGGAGATTGAAAATATCATTCATGATGCAAACCATAATATACCGTTATTACGTAATTTTAAAATTACCCATTGCTTCAGAGAAGCTAATAGGGCTGCAGATTTCGTTGTAGACCCAAACATTAATACGCATTTCATTAAAGTAATATTGAAATGCAACCCTGACTCAACACTATCTGTTGATTATCTCAATAGAATTAGGCCACATCTGTTGGTCTCTGATACTTACTCACATTATCAACCGTTCTTTCCGATCATCGCTGAAGATGGTCAGGGGTGGTCATCTCGTAGTAGATGACACTCCGATTCTAGCCTAATAAAAAATATTAACGGGGAGAATTTCTTATGTATTGATTAGCCTCTCAAAGGACAATATATACATACAAAGAATATATTTAAGGAAATTAGATATCACGGCTATAAATATAATCATAAAGATATATATAAATACATCTTTAATACTCCCCTCAAGTTGGAGCATGTGGATCAACAATGTTCAACTTGACCGATAGAAATTGAAATCGTCTCTCGCCAAGTGCCTTCGTGAAGATATTTGCAGGTTGTTGAGATGTAGAGAAGTGGAATGTAGCTAACAGACCGACAACAATCATATCACGAATATAGTGACAGTTAATCTCAATGTGCTTTGTACGCTCGTGAAACACAGGGTTTGCAACAATATGGAGTGTTGCCTGACTATCACAAAATAGATGAACAAGAGTCGAATGACGAACTCCTAAAGAAGATAAGAGATACCGCAACAAGGTGATCTCTCTGGATGTAACATCCATGACACGATATTCTGCTTTATCAGAAGACCGAGAAACTATAACCTGCTTCTTCGTCTTCCAAGAGACAGGTGATTCCTCAAGCGTGATGAAGTAGACACTAATGGAGCGGCGAGTCGTGGGACAAGTGGACCAATCAGAATCACATTAAGCAGATAGACGAAGAGAGCTAGATGAAGATAACTGAAAGCCTTGACCTGGGGGCCTTTCAAATATCGTAGAACACGTAATGCAGCTTGTCAAGGATCAAGAAGTGGGTGTTGCATAAACTGGGACAAGACATGCACAGAATAGCAAACCTCAGGTCTAGTGATAGTCAGATAGATAAGACGACCAACCAATCGTCGATATCGCTCGGGTCCTCTAGAGCAGGACCCTTGATCTTTTCCAATTGATGATGCGAATCCATAGGAAACTCGCAAGGCTTGCAACCGAGAAGTCCAAATTCAGCTAAGATCTCCAATGCATACTTACGCTGAGAGACAAAAATGCCGGAAGAGTTGTGAGCGATCTCAAGACCAAGAAAGTACTTGAGAGGCCCCAAATTTTTCATATAGAAACAACTGGTGAGATAAGCCTTGACATCAGCAATGCCACTGGATGTATTTCCAGTAAAAATAAGATAATCCACATAAACAAGCACATGAACAATGGAGTCACCCCGACTCAATAAGAAAAGAGAGTAGTCTGCTCTACTCTGCTGAAAGCCGAAAGCTCGAAGAGTTGTGGCAAGCTTTGAGAACCAATTCCTTGGAGCTTGCTTCAAACCATATAAAGATTTCTGCTGCAGACTTTTCCGAAGGAAGAAACATTATATCCATGAGGAGGAGACCTGTAAACCTTCTCATCCAAATCACCATGAAGAAATGCATTGTGAACATCCATTGGGTGCAAATCCCAACCTCGAATAGAAGCTACTGAGAGAAAAACACGAACAATGACCATCTTTGCAACTAGAGCAAAGGTCTCGGTGAAGTCAATGCATTCTACCTGTCTATTACCCAATACAACCAGACGTGCTTGTGCTCAATGTCCCCAATGGATCGATACTAAATTTTGTACATCCATTTTCATCCAATGGCCTTCTTACCTGCAAGCAAGTCAGATAGAACCCATGTGTCATTTCTCTCAAGAGCGTAAATTTTTCTCTACATTACCTCTCTCCATGGGGCCTGCTGGACAGCCTCAGAAAGTCGACTCGTCTCGGTAGTGGCAGGGATAACCGCCAAAAAAGTGTGTATAGGAAGGAGAAAATTTAGCACAAGATACATAAGCAACTCTAGGATAACGGATAACAAAGGATGGAACTGTAGTGGGTGTATATGGAGCGGAGGGTGGTGTAGCAACCTGCAAACAGTATTACAGACAAAATCTCTAAGCAAAACAGAAGGTTGTCGAGTACGGGCGGTACGACGAACAATCATCTCAGATGGATTTGGACTCCCCCTGTCGCCAGGTGGGGAGGCAGGAAACGAAACATCAACAAGAGGTGTCAAAGAGTCAGTCAAGGCAGGCAAAGTATGACTCAGGTTCTCCATAAGGAAAAATTGTCTCAAAAAATACGACATCTCTAGAGTTGAACACCTATTGAGTCTCAACATAATAGAGATTCCACCCTCGAGTACCACTAGGGTAAGCTAAGAAGACAAACTTGCGACTACGAGAAGCAAATTTGTCATGACTGCGCGGAAGCTTGGAGGCAAAGCATAAACATCCAAATACTCGAATGTGAAAATAACTCGGGGCTCGTTGATAAAGAAGCTCAAACAAATACTTGTTGCCAAGGAGAGGTGTTGGTGTTCGGTTGATAAGATGACATGCCGTGAGAACACACTGACCCCAATATGACCCTTGGAAACACAAGACTTGTGCCACATTAAGAATATGACGGTGCTTGCGCTCTCCTCTGCCATTCTGCAGAGGTGTATACACACAAGTTGTCTCAAGTAAGATACCTTGATTATCAAAATATGGCTTCAAGCATAGGAACTTTGTGTCGTTATCCGACGAATGAAAACGCTTAACACGAGTCTAAAATTGTGTTTGCACCGTTGCGCAAAACTTTCAAACGAACCATGCAACCTCTGACTTATGCACCATAAGATAGGTCCACACAACTCTAGAATAATCATCAACAATAGTAAAAAAATAATTGGCACCGGTAGTAGAAGAGACACTATAGGGCCCCCAAACATCACAATGAATCAAATCAAATATGGCATCAACTTTATTAGAACTCGAGGGAAAACTGTTACGACCTTGTTTAGCCTGAAAACAGACATCACATAGATCAATCTTATTGTCTGAACGAACAAACTGCCTCACTGCAGGGTTAGAAGATAATACCGAAAATTACGGATGCCCCATCTGTTTATGCCAAAGAAACAAAGATTATGAAGATGAAGCAAATGTATAATGTATTGCAGATACAAGCAGACGACCCTAGCGTGTGAAGCCAATAAACTCCACCCCGTTGCGCACCCACTCCAATCACCTGCCGTGAAATACTTTCCTGGAGCACACACAACCACTTGATAAGGATAACTAGGAGCTTCCTATCAGATAAACGTTGAGCAAAAGATATAAGGTCGCAGTCTAATTGAGGAACAGATAACACATGATGCAATGTAACAGAATCAGAAATCATCAAAGAACTCTCCTCCGTAGCATCAACAAAGCGATTTTCCGGGAGTTTAATAGAAATAGGATCAGCAAGAACAATATCATGAAGAATAGAACGATTTCCGATATCCAAAATCCAAGGAGAAGACTTATAAAGCAGATTATAAGATAAACATGATTTTTCATTCATGGAGCTAAACATCTGAAGAACAACATTAAATTGATAAGTGGTCATAGCCTAATCGATGATTGCTCGACCAGAAGCAGTTGGCACGAAGGTGCTACCTCGAGTACTGTTCGAGCGAGTGGTATTAGCCCAAGGGATATTTCCTAATAAATCTGAGTTGTAGAAACCCATTAATCTTATGTGTCATTTTGCCTGAGAAGTTAGCATAACAACAACTAAGGGTAGAGGAAAAAAATTGATCAGAACGTGGCTCTGATACCATGTTAAAACGATAAGATGAGAAAAATTTCTGATGTGTTGATTAGTCTCTCAAAGGACAATATATACATACAAATAATATATCTAAGGAAATTACACGCCTACATATATAACCATAAAGATATATATAATCTACTAAATAACTATTAAAGTAAACCTCCATTTATTTCATGTGTCATCATATAATTCAATTTGCCACATGTCATAATTTTCTAGCATTGTCCATGTGTCATTTTTTATAATTTATCATTTTTACTAATTTTATTTTGTAATTATGTCAAATCTTTCTTTCCCTATTTACTTTAATAATTTATTTTTTTGTTCTTCTCTTGATTTGAAAGGTACTATACTTTTAAAATTTCCTACTATCTTTTGTTTATTCCTACCAATTCACAATTTACAAAGCTTTTTAAACCAAACCTAATTTTTTTTAAATAGAAGTAGAATTAGTTTTACTATTTCAAATTTGTTTTAATAAATTTAATCGAAACGCACGAGAATTGAACTAGTATATCTTTAATACAGCAACATTAACTAATCTTCACGATTCACGAATGACAGGAAAAATGGATTCGGATGCGGGATTCTATCTTATTATCTATCTATATATAAAAATTGATGGGTTTGAGAAAGTAATGACAATTGAGACTAATTAATGTTTAAATTTAATTTTACTTTTTTCTTTTTATCTCCTATTATCCAATGATAATTGATATTTATTAAATGTCTAATAAAACCATAATTATGTGCTTAATTGGTTAGTATTTCCATCATTTTAATCTTTTTTTTCTTCGCTCTTCACCTCTAATCCGTACGACGATGAAGAACATTCCGAGCAACGGAAACGACTATGTGATTTGGTACATATATAAGAGATATTCAATTCATTTTATTATAATTTACTAGAAAATACATATATGAAAATATATATTAAGTATATGAATATAGACAAAAACAAAATGTATTTGGCTCGCGCAAAGCGCGGGCAATGACCTAGAAAGTTGTCATTAAGTCGTCATTACTTTGTGGCCTCTTGAATTCCTCTTCTGATTTCAACTTTTGATCTTCCGACTGAGATTTCTTATTGAATTTCCCATCAAGTCGTTGTTACTCTACTGGATATTGTATTCGCCGTTACTCATGGTTATTGTCAATTTGTAATTGAACAAATCAATTTGCTATTTTTATCACTTCTATTGTTCGTCTATTTTTGTGTTGATGTCTTGATGTGCAGGTTAAATTTACTTTGGCTTGAATTGCATAAAATTATGCCCTGAAAAAGATTGTAAATATATAATTAGTTCAATCCAATTTTGAGATGAAAAACCGTAATTACCCCGCGCGTAGCGCGGGTGTCCGATTCTAGTATATAAAGATTGTTGGTTGGTAATTCCAATCGTATTAATTAGATTGAATTGAATGTGAGTTATTGTTTTTTCCATTTTTCTATTCATTATTAGGTCTCTATTTCTTTGCTTCATTTTGTGGTCAACAACCATTATATTCACAAAGGTCAAACTTTCGTTAACAAAAACGTACGTTTGAATTGAATTTGACAATCATAAAGAATATTTTCTACCCCAAATAAACTTACCGCAACTGATTAACCAATCATCTCTTACCTCAAATTTCCTCTATGATGAATCAACATCAACCATGTCACGTAATTTACTACTACATTAAATTTACACACATACTTAACCCACAAATAATAACCAAACATATTGCCATGGTATAACATAAATACACATATATATAGGTAAATATATACAAATATTAAACACCAACAAACAAAAATAAATAAAAATACTATACAAGAGGAGTAATAAAAATTACTTCCAAAAGGACGAAACAGAGGTATTAGAAATACATTCGAATATGATCTGCGAATATAACATATCAATAACACAACAGTTGGAATCTAGAAAAAAAAAATGGAAACTACCGTTGGTGAAGGACGACAGCAACACAAAACACATTACTGTGAAAGACAAAACACTAAGACCATAGTCTTTAGAACATTCTTCCGTACTTTTCAAATAATCCCTACACGAAACTTTAAAATCTCTAGCTAAGAACAACATATTTTAAGCCTCCCCGATTTCAGAAACAACATTTGAAAGAGCATGGGTAGCCTGAAATTTATTAAAAAAACGGATTATATAGGAGACATATAACATCAACATTAGGAAATGACTGGAACTTTACCAATTGTATGCCATCCATAAGATCTTTGGTTGTTTCTTTAGAATTTGGAACCATTGCACCAAACAAATTCAGGTTAGCTAGGGCCTCTTTTTTCAACGCCAACGCATAAGTCATTTGTTTATCTCCGTCAATTAACATTTGCCGTAGAACACGTTCCTCTCCTTGAGCAATAAAATCGCCTAAACAACACAACCAAACAACATGACCGACCACTAAAAGTATATCTAACAAACAACCATCAAATCGATATTAACATACTTACCCGCAACACACTCAGAAAGGATCAGGTCGACTTTGACCATAAGCTTAGCGAAACATGCATTCACTATTACGTACCGCTCACAAATATCACCCATGATCTGCAAAACATTAGGACTATCTCGCATAAAACAAAGAGATTGTAGGACGAGATATATAATTATACAACCAGGAATTTGAAAAAGAACCACGTTGGAACAAACTTAATAATGAATACAACTATTTGGGTTGGTCATATTCCAATAAAATATATAAGAGATAACAAAATTTTTGTTACAAAGGGTCAACAAGAAAACAATTGACACAACATATTATATGGTTCTCATTGATACATCTTCAAAAACACAAACAAAGTTAAATGGAGTCATACAAAACAATATCTTCCAATGCACATGCATCATAATATTTTCACAACCATAGCTCATGGAACCTTTAAGGTAGTTAGAAAAATAATATAAGAAAAACGACATACAAGACCATTGTATCAGTCATTTTAAATTTATAAAACAAACGAAAATATAAATGATTAAAAAAACCCAGAGACAGCAAGAGGTAATAGACAAACGTCAAAATTAAACTAAGGAATGACCATAACACAAACCTCTATAAGCGTAAATATTTTTGAAACAAATATAAACACTACAAATCTGAATCAAATCGACAGCACACCAAGACAAAAGAATGGTTAAAGTGAGAAATAAAAAGCACCCTTCCTGTACATATACACACACTAATATAATTTCCAAAACAGGTAGAAAAAAAAATCAAATCCAATACAACGTTCAAAAGTTAAAAACAATGAATGTTAAATGTCAGCGTGTTTTGAATAGCCGTAACAGTTTGCACAGAATTTGAAATACGTCCTTACTAATGAATGATTGACAAATATTAAATCCTACATACTTATTACCTGCATACCGGTACATTTGCATACCTAAAGGATTCAGATTCTATTCAAAGAAACAGGTAGGCGTAGGTATTCAAAAACTACTCCCAAGGAAAAACCACATCGTCCTACACATATCAATACTCAACTGCTGTTAGACCAATGAAAGATCATGTAACAGAAGATTCTACATGTATCTTAATTGTGAATTATATTTAACAGCACAAAAGACTACTCATACAATGTAAGAACGACACAGATTATTTTCCGCCTTTCGTCGGTGTGGACTTCCCGCTCAGATTATGGACAAACACGAAGAGGCGGGAAGACGACAAAGTAGTGATCTCTTGTGCACTTACAATGGTGCAAGAAACCAAAAAAACAGGTAAACCTGTAATTACTAAAAAAAACTTAAATGACTCAGTGTCTTGGTTTGATCATGGAAGCACACCTACTCAACCGCTTTTTTCCCAGAAATTTATCAGATACACAAGATGAGGGTAGAAAGAAGGTCTTTAAAATGACAACCATAATGGGACAAAACAAAGAGACGTGTAACTCAACCCACAAAGTAAAAGCACATATTTGTTGAATATCTCAAAACCGATGTACGCCCGACTAATTTAAAAACAACGGGTATCATACAAAGAAACAAAGATACAACAACAACCATCGAGCTACGCCACAAGTCCGTGACACGGTCCGGTCCGGACCGGTAGACCGGATTTTTTCAAACCCAAGGACCGGGGACCGGACCGGTCCGGTATTTTTTATATAAAAAAATTAAAAAAAACTTATATTTTCTATACTATTTTATTAATTTATAAAATTTATCCGGGTTTCCGGTCCCGGACCGGACCGGATCTGGTCGGGTCTTGGACCGATCCGGGAAATTCCGGTCCGGTCCGGGTCATTTTTGTGCATCCCTACTCTTAGGAGTATAAATAGATAAGTTTTTAGGGTTTAGAGGCAGACTTTGACAAATTGAGAATTATTCTTTACTTTAGTTTTGACATCGTTTTAGTTGTAGCTTTCGGTTGGGATTGAATTGCAAGCGGAAACCCTTGGTTTGATTTTCATCTCGTGAGAACGATCTGTTGGTTGCCCATATTTTTCGTTCTCCAAACCTCGAAAGAGCCCTAGGTGGATTCCTTAGGTTTGTTCAAGTCAAGTGAGTCTTTCTAGATCGACGACTTAGTCAAGAAAGACGTCACTTGCTTTTCGAGTCCGAGTCAAGCTAGTCTTCCTAGATCGACGACTGAGTCAAGGAAGACAACACTTGTCAACGACCAAGGTTCATTCGATCGACCTCCACAACGATCTCACAAAGCCGCCCTCGACATCGACTTCACCCTACCCCTTCAACCGTTTGTCGTCGACTCCCGCCACCGTCACCGTCGACTTCATTCCGTCATTCATCCAAATCCTAGCAGATCTACGATCTTCATGTACCACAAATAACCAAGACATTAATCAGTGATAAAAGGCAAATTATTTTTAAAAAAAAAGATAAACTTTGGGAAAGAAGTATATGTTACAACTTACTTTTGTAACCCACGGGGCAAAATCACATGAAAGAGACGGCAGAAACAACACAAGTTTCAAAACATGGAAGAAACGACCAATAAAGTAAGAACAAAGGATCACTGCATAATGTTCATTTTGATTTTGTAACATAAAATCATCTTGGTTCATCATGTACAGAGCAACGAGGGAGACCACCAAAACCAAAAAAACATGGTGCATCCTGTAAGTCAACAGGTGTGTTTAAAACAAAAAAAAATAAAAACAACAACATATCACATAATGAATAGCTGATGTGATGATACTGACAGGAACTTCAATAACCAATGATAAACTTGGGAAACCAACATATGTATGTTGATTCTGTGCGGCCAAACTGTGGTTAAAAGAAAAATCGGGGAGAGCAACAGAAGAGCAATTTACCACATCCATATGTTGTCAGGAAGGGAAAGTCATACTACCATTGATAAAACAAACCCCCAAAGCGTTAAAAGGATTGCTTAGTGGAACCAACCCAACATCGAGTACATTCAGGGAGAAGATAAGGATATACAATAGCCTATTTTCATTCACATCCTTTGGGGCACGAATAGATGACAAAATTAACAAGAAGAGAGGACCATACAGTACTGAAACTACTGATATGCTCAACTGTACTTCAGTGAGTCTGAGACATAACTCCAGAAAAGAATGGAGTGTAAGAATCTGACAAAATCAGACATCAACCTAGACATTGTATATCTTGATAAGTATGCTATATGAAACAAGTGTTGTTGCAAAAGTGTTCTGGATGACAAGGGATTGGACACACAGTACTGAAACTACTGATTTCACGCTTCGTCTAATAGGTGAAAGGAAAAAAGATATACCGCAATACAACCTACCAATAACAGGAGAGATAGCAAGCCTAATTGTTGGGGATTTGGGAAAGGGAGCAGAGCCACAAGATGTCTACATCCAGAGCAAAAAAAGGACGTTCTAGCCGGATATCAGAAATACATCAATTATATATGTCACTACAATACCCATTACTGTTTCCCCCATGGTGAGGATGGGTTCCAGATAAACATCCCGTATAATGCCAATTATGGACAAAGACAAACAAAAGGGGAGTGGTTACTATGAAAGAGTTCTACTTATATAGAATGCAACATCGGGACTGTGAAGTAGACACATTGATAAGAGGCGGGCGTTTGTACCACCAGTACATTGTGGAAGCGTACACCTCCACAGAAGAGTCTCGTTTGCGATGGATTAACAATAATCTGAGACAACTCAAATCAGAATTGTACAACAACCTATGTGATGGTGTCACAAAGGGAGACACTAACACAAAATCAGTTGGCCAAAGAATTGTTCTCCCTTCAAGTTACACAAGTGGCCCAAGATACATGATACAAAATTACCAAGATGCAATGGCCCTATGTAGTACTTTTGGAAATCCCTCATAATTCATCACATTTACAGCCAACCTTAAATGGCCAGAAGCAATGGAGAAACTACAAGGGTTGGAAGGCCTTCATCCCAATGACATGCCCGATGTGATAACCCGTATATTCAAACGGAAACTTAGCCAACTCATGGATGATCTACGTAAAAATGAAATCTTCGGGGAGACTAATGCATAATCCAAGAGAATTCAAATACACATAAACCCCTTGAGTCTGTTTACATTCAAAACAATAACCAACTAATATTCTGCGTGCACAACCATATACACAATAGAGTTTCATAAAAGAGGCCTACCACATGCACATATTCTCCTATGGCTCAAAGAAATAAGCAAAGCAAAAACAAGGAAAGAGATATATGATTTCATCGGTATTGAGCTTCCTTGCGAGAAAACAGACCCAAAATGCCATAGACTTGTGGTGGAACATATGTTGCACGTGGTAGGCCATAAGCCAAAATGCAAAAGAATCGGCAGATAACACTACCATAGTCTCGAGAAAGGAAGAAAAAGGATAAAAAATGTAAGAACAAAGAAACTAGGAGCAGCCCGTAATTTTTCAGGTGTGTACGAAGAGTCTTTGAGTAGTAAACCTACTAATGTTTAACAGCACTACAATGTCTTTTGTAACTGGTTTTATGGCGACACTTAGAGTGACTAATAAACTATGAGAAACTCGGTTCACCAAGTTATCTAACTATATATAAACTCGGTTTATCTTGAATATGACAACTTATCTAACACGACAAGGATAGAAGCACATTAGCCGCAAGGGTGATTCTACCACCAACGTTTGAAGGAGGGGCGATGAATACAATACAAAACTACATGGACGCTACGACTATTTGTAGAATATATGGGACCCCAATAATATCAATCACCTTTGTTGCTAATAAAGATTGGGAAGAAATGTACAATTACATTGCTAACATACCAGAACAGACAACAGATGAAAGACCTGGAGTATTGATAAAGTTGTTCAAGATAAAGCTAGATCATTTCTTAGAAGACCTCAAAACAAATACTAACGTAGGCCACACAAACGCTTGTGAGTTTTGAACCACAAAACATTGCCTCACGGCTATCCATGTTCACATCCTGGCTAGAACTAAACAGAACCACACCAGCAACAAGAAGGTACACCTACAGTGAAACACCAAAGCACTATAAATGGAATGAAATTGCAAAAACATGGGAAGTTGAAGAGACGACTAACATAGTAGGGAGATTACTCAACGCTAACAAGGCAAACAAGGAAGACTACTATCTACGCATGCTACTGAATATAGTAAGAGGCCCGACATCATTTCAGGACATCAAAAACAGTGGACGGAATACAATTTGGGAGCTATGAGGACACTTGAAAAGAGATAGGGTTGTTGGAACATGACGAGGGAGCAGAGTATAGAGAAAATGAAGAACATTGTTGGACACATGGGGATCACATAGGTGAAATGACAACGATTTTAAGAGCAACACTACAGGAATACCTTAGACAACAAGAAGGAAAAGAAATATGGACAAACACTCCGACAGATGACCTAATGCCATACTAAATGCGACATCTTTAGGTTAGAATACCTAATCTTTGAATATTAAACACTTCCACATGAAATAAAAAACAATAGATGGAAATTGAGTTCAACAAAAACAACTACAATTAACATAATATTACCAATGGTCCAATTGTAGAGGGAATAAGTCTCAAATGGAAACATAGGTGGCAAGAAGACAAAAGGCGACAAACACGGAGAGAATGCAGGAGCTCAAAGAAACAAATTAAACACAATTACGAGGGACTTCAACAAGCATAGCTAATTTTAAAACCTACAAACTTTCCAAACTACATGTTTCACTTTATTACCTTTAAAATATGTCAGAAGAATAACATTATGGGCTCAATATATTACATAAGAACAATGAGAAAGACTCGATAGAGATAGACAATGCAAGTTTGAAATACTGAGACACCAACTAGCTATTTTGGTAGACTGTTCGATTCAATATCGAGCAAATCCAATGAAAGAATAACAATACAAACTTTATGGTTTAGAACGTGTAATATAATACAATATTGTCTGCTAAGACTATAAAATTAAAGAAAATCTCCATACATTATATACGTACAAGTATTTAGAACAAACACTATCAGCCTAAGCGTTTGATGTTCCATGCAAAATTTTAAGGCAAAACATACATCAATTCCATTAAAAAGTTATGCTTATGTTCTTTTCTTTAACATTGTTCACAATCTACTAGAAATAACAATCCGCCTATTAATATGTTCAAATTAGACGGACTCATTAAGCAGAAGTGACTAAATACAACACATGATTCAAACCAAAGTTACAAAAATGACCTATTACAATGTGATGAGCGAAAGATATCCCATGCCACTCAAACCCGTCACAGTCTGTAGGAGTGAAACCATTTCCACATCACTAAAGAAGTTTGAATCGAGACACATCCATACCCAACAAAAATATTACATCACTCACCTAAACATAAGGAACTCCTACGTCTAACAAACTAATAAGATGCCATGTATCGAATAATGAAACACTAGAAGTTATTAAGCAAATGATCGACAATCATCCAAAAGGAAAAGGAGATACAAAGATGTAGAAGAGCGAAGTTGCATTTTTACAAGAAATCGAGGAAAACATGAGTCACACCTATCCGGGGCATAAACACTGAGACTAGGAAAAACGACAACCCGCATCACTAAACAGTATTAAAAGACCATCAAAAAAATGTACTTGGGGGGGGGGGGGGAGGTACAAGAAAAACTCGGGAAGACAAACTCAACCTAATAAACACAACCCAAAAAGGTCAAACACAAGGAAAATACACAAACTAGGAACCAAATCAAAGAACAACACCAACACAACGCTATTCCAAACAACCGTAAAATCTATAATACAACAAATCAAAGAAAATACAACAGTGACAAAAACATCTGAACAATACAGACCTGAGACGAGTTGAAGAATCAAAGCGAAAACCTAGGGCACCGTATGAATGTTCACCACGAACCACTCCAATATGCAGAAACGGACGAAGACGCCAATATAAAGTGTGGAAGGAGGGACATAACCAACACAATTTGACAATGGCTTACAAAAAAGACGTCGGTGTCATGAATGGAGGGCGAGGGAAACAGGAGGACCAAGGGTTGAGTATGAAAAAAATCACCTCTGACGCTTCAATATCAGAGCCAACATTTCAGAGCCACATAACCTAAATCAGTGGCACATAAATTAGAATAAACAATACTAACCATTTATAACACAATCTGGGAAGCAACAAAACATGAACAATTTAAAAAAAACAATATCAAACGGACTATGAAAAACACACAGAAGAAGAAAAAGACCACAACCTAAGGGGGGAAATTTAACATGAAAATGAGAGCCCTAGGATAAGGCTATGTTTTTGTGGGTTTGTAAATCAATCTGGCATCTCCATATTAGATAGCTATTATGTTTGCCCCTACTCCTCTTCCACTTACATTTGAGTCGGATGCGAGAAAAAAAACGGAATTCTCCAAGCATCAAAAGATTTAACATGAAAATGACAAGAAATAAAAAAAACACATTTACATTAAGAAAAAAATCAAGGGAATAAAAAAATACGCGGGGGATAAAAACATACACCACATTTACACACAAATTATAAAAACAATTAAAATACAACAAGAGGTAGAGGGAAAAATGCGACAAAAAATCGTTCAACCAATTAAAAAGCACAACCGTTTTGAAGGAAATTTAAATAAGCATATAAAATTGCATGGAGTTGGGCCCAACACTCCAAAAAACATTTCAATACATTTAAGAAATCATACACTTCGACACCATTCACAAAAAACAATTACAAAGCAAGGAATACATACAACAGTTCACGACAATACAAATCAACAACATGTTCACAATACTACTCAAAAGAAGGAGTCAACACCCACGTACAGTATACAGGAAAATAACCAAGGAAGCGCACAAAAAAAAAATCCATACAACAAACGCTACTAAAAAACAAGGCAACACAAAGGAGTCGAAGAAAACATATCACAATATAAAGAACCAAGATTAAATTGAACAGTTAGAAAGAAAAAAAACACAACAAAAAACGTATCAAACAAACATAAAGAGAGAGAAATAAGAAACAACACACTTACGAACATAACCTTCAACAATACAAAGACAAACCAAAAAAACAATAAAACAAACTACGGTTGTGCGTAATACGGCCTATAGATCACTAGTATACATAAACTTTGTAAAGAGCATTCGTTACAATAATTTAAGACAATGGTTTTGTTTGTAGAAGAGGTATAAGAATTTACCTTCCACTCCATTAGAAAAACTCAGTATAGTGTAACGAATGTCTGGAATTTTAATCTGATGCAACAATTGCATCATCACAAACAAGCACAACTCTCTCCTGACACCATAAATTAATACAGTAGATCACTGGGTTTGGTGAATAAAAAATAAAATAAGAAATCGACTCAACTGGGGATCGAACCCAGAATCTCTGGTTTCGTAGACCAGCGCCTTATCCATTGGGCCATTGAGTCATTATTGACTTGAAAACCCACCAAGAACTATAGGTTTAGTATGGTTTATAAGCTAAATATAAAAGCTTTACGGAAATTTTGACAAGGAAATAATCTAGCAATATATATCATCATAACTTCTTTTTTTTGGTTGAAAATCATCGTAATTTCATTGTTTAATGATCAATTACATTTTACAATATGTCATTCTAAAAATTTATGGATGAGCCTTGTGTTGTATGATATGTTTGACATTAGGCTCTGTTCGGGAGTAAGAAAAATATGCTAGCTTATTTTATCAAAAAGCTTGAAATCCTAGCTTATTGTTTCAATAAGCTAGCTTATTTTCCTTTGAAATGAAGAGTAAATTTAATGTTGCCGAACAGGCACTAAATATCACGTGTATCCTCACTTCACATGTCTCGCTGTATGTTCTTGTAATCACATTGAAAATCTGTATTTATCTATACATTAATATATCAATTAACAATGCTAAAATCATAGCATTGGATGCCACATGTTAACTAATCATTGGAGCCACATCACCCATTCTTAAAACCATTGATTAATTAAAAATTAAAAGACTTAAATTTATTTATCAACAAATTAATTAATTAATATTTCAATTCATTTTTTATTTGATGTGGACTGTTATGGAGATTTGAAAATCCTAGAATCTAACCAAAATCAATTATTACGTTTTATTTATTTAATTATCTCTAATTTTTCCAATTTAAAATTTTCAAATCTAGGTGTTGTTATGATATCTATGGAATAACAAGTTTTTTTTTTGTACAAGCAAACAAAAGGCCATCTATTACACATAGACTACGCCTAAATCATCCGAGCGAATGATCTTGAAGAACTTCCTAACGAGAAAGAGTCTCGAACTAGGAGATTGGAGATCGGTCCTTAAGCTTTCAATTTGATGGGGGAGAGAGGCCTCGTTCAATCTGAAAATGCCACCTCGAAGTTCTTCTATGTTAAATTCCTTCTTAGCAAGGAAGTCAGCAACCCTGTTGCATTCCCTAACAACATGAAACACCCTACAGACATCAAAGGAATTGAGCAATTCCTTAATATTAGAAACAAAATAACGAATTTCCCACGGGACTTTCCAGGAATCCCGAATACTTTTGATAAGGGTCAAATTGTCTCCCTCAATAACAAGCTTTTTAATGTTGAGTCTGATAGCAGCTCGAACACCTTCCAGAAGGGCAGTAGCTTCTGAGACAAGGATAGAAGAGTCGGGAATTCTCATTTGGTCAACAAAGTTAGTATGTCCTAGGGAATCCCTTATAATAAAACCAATGAAAGAAGCTGAGCTTGGTTTTTTACATGCATCAAAATTTAACGTTTTTGTTGTTCCTGCCAGGGGAAGGGGCAGAGTTGGCAGATTCCCCTTCGATAAACTGAGAGTAGGCTGAAGAAGCGATCTGTTCGGGTGTAAGATGTCATAGTTTTTGGTCTTTTCTGAAGATACGATTGTTGCGAGAGGTCCAAGTGAGCCACCAACAAAAGAAAGCCAAGTCATTCTTATCTGAAGAATCTACAAAGAGCTTAATCGAATGTTTGAAATCAGAGGTGAAGGGTAAAGTCCAATTTAAATTGAGTTTTGATTCAATAGACGCAAACACAGCTCTAGTAAAGGGACAATTGAAGAAAAAATGGTTAGCATCCTCATCATACGAATTGCAAAGACTAGAAGTAGAGTAAATTATATGATAGTAGCGGTTAAGTTTTTCCGTTGTCGGAAGACAATCAACGAAAGTCTTCCAGAGAAAATTTTGAATTTTTGGAGGGAGCTTTTTGTTCCAGAAGATGCTTGTATCCAGAGTAGGGGTAATCATAGGTCGCAAAAGTTGATAAGCAGCTTTAAGTGAGAAAGAACCATCCTGAGATGGGGTCCAAATCACTTGATCAGAAAATTGGGTTATTGGTATACGGATAGCCACTATTTTTCCAACAATGTTGAGGGGTAGGACAGTAGAGAGTTTCTTGGTATCCCACTGAAGATCGGATGTGATGAAAGTGCTAACTTTCTGGTCAATAGGAGCATTGCCCCGAAGATTAGAGATATTTGTATCTGGGATCCAATGGTCAGTCCAAAAGCAGATAGAGTTTCCATTGCCAAGCTGCCATTGAAGACCTTGCTTAAAGGTGTCCAACAACAGAAGCAACCTAATGAATTGCCATGACTGGCTAGGGCGGCGTTCAAGAGTTAATAAGTCACAATGCCTAAAATATTTTTCTTTTACTATCATTGCCCAAATATTATCAGGTTGGGTAATGAGTTTCCAAAGAAGTTTAAGTTGGAGGGCTACATTGTTGTCCCAAGTTTTCCGGATTTCAAGACCCCCAAGAGCTTTGGGAGTACAGACCGAGTCCCAATGAATAAGACTACGGCTGGAAGAATGCTTTTTGGTCCAAACAAATTCCTTGTTAATGTCATCAATCTCTTCACAAACCCCTTTGGGGAGAAGAAAACTTTGCATGAGGAAGTTAGCTTTGGACGAGAGGTTGGTTTGAATAAGAAGGGCCCTGCCAGCTTGTGAAAGCGAATCGACTTTCCACTTGGATCTCTGTTTTTTAAGTTCCGAGATAGCGTCGTTAAACATGTCATTGGTAACTCTGCCTTGAAGAATGGGGATACCAAGATATTTCTCCATTTTTGAGGTAATAGAAATATTCATAGAAGAGGCCAAGGAAATAGCCTGATGTTTCGAGACATTCCTAGAGACCTGTAGCGAACTTTTATGAAAATTGATAGATCCACTAAGTTTGGAGAAATTAACAAGAAGCTCTTTTAAAAAATTCATATTGTCATGGCAAGCATTGGCAAGAATGATTGTGTCGTCAGCGAATGTAAGGAAGGGGATTTGGTGGCCATTATGCGTGATTGCAATTCCAACTCTTGGGTTGGGATGAGAAGCTTCTATATAGAGTTGTCGGGCCAGGAATTCCATGGCAATGACGAATAAAGCAGGGGCCAAAGGTTCCCCTTGACGAACACCACAGGAGGGTTTGAATTCGACACTTGGTTGATTATTAACAAGCACATAGAACGAAGCAGTTTGAAGACAAGAAGAGATCATAGAAATCCACTTATTGCAAAAGCCAAATTTCTCGAGAACATTACAAAGAAAGTCTCAATCAAGTCTATCGTAAGCCTTCTCCATGTCAAGTTTGAGATCCATCCATCCAGTCCTTCCTTTATTGTTTTTGTGAAACGAGTGAAAAATTTCGTGGGCAGCTAGAATGTTGTCTTGAATTAGGCGCCCTTCAACAAAGGCTCCTTGGTGAGGAGAGATAATTTTCTGAAGTAGAGGTTTAATGCGATTGGCCATAACTTTCGTGATAATTTTATAGGAAGAATTACAAAGGCTAATTGGTCTATAATGATTCATAGATGTGGGCGAGTCAGTCTTAGGAATAAGAGCTATGAAAGAGTGGTTTATGGCTGATAGAAGCTGGCCAGAGTGGAAAAAGGCTTTTGTTGCAGAAAGTAATGAATTTTTAATGGTATTCCAATGTTTTTGGTAGAAGTCTATTGGGAAACCATCAGGTCCAGGAGTTTTATCTGGAGCTTGATCAAAAACAACGGTTCTCAATTCAAATTCAGTCGGTGGTTTGACCAGGTTGCGGTTATCATCTTCAGTAATGAGACAGGGAATAACGTTGAGCGAGTTCAGGTAAATGGATGAGAAGGGAGATTTAGAGAATCTATTGGACAGTTCTTGGGAGATGGTTGTAGAGATACCCTCTTGGTCATAGATAGTGAAGCCATCTTTAGTGCGAAAAGAAAGGATTGCTTGTTTAGAAGTCCTAATATTAGAGATAGAGTTGAAGTATTTAGTATTACGGTCCCCATGTGTCATGTGTTTGGTTTTCGCTCTACGCCTCCAGTATTCAGTTTGAAAGTTTAGGAGTTTAGAATATTTACTAGAATTGATTGCAATGCTATTAATGATAGCCATATTGCCAGGGTTCTGCAGAAATTCAAGGTGAAGGGCTTGGAGTTTACTTTCAGTATTGCTAAGCTGGATAAAATTGTTATGATTATTAGCTCTAGCCCAGACTCTAGAAAAACGCTTTAAGAGTTTCAGTTTAGAATTGAATTTATACATGAATGAACCGTGAAACTTGTAGCTCCAAATTTTCCGAACCATCTTGGAATCAGAAGACTTTAAAGACCATGCACTCTCATATCGAAACGGGAGTTTGAAAGTAGGATTGTTCGTTTTGAGAGAGAAAGTTATAAGAGCATGGTCAGAGGTGGTGAAGGGATGATGGTTAACAATGAAGTTGGTGATGATTGGAATGATGGAAGTATGGATAAGAACTCTATCAAGACGCTCTAGAATGTTGTTTTGCATGTTTTGAGATTTCCTCCAGGTAAATGGAAAGCCCGAAGTCTTGGTATCTGATAAGTCAAATTCAGAGATAAACTTTTGAAGTTTGGTGAATCTAGACGAAGAGGCTGGAATACCACCAATTTTATCCATGGGAGAGAGAAGCTCATTGAGATCTTCGATTAAGATAACTGGAAGGTTTATATTGACAATAATACTACTAAGAAGATTCCAGAAAGCGGATTTGTCTGATTCACGTGACGGGGCGTAAACAAAAATGAGTATAATGTCGATATGTTAAAGAGTATAATTGAGGACAATAATATTACTGTGAGTTTCATTAAGAGAGAGGTGTTTCAATTTGAATGTATTTTTGCTAAGAAGCCAAATACCACCTTTGGTGCCATTAGAAGGGACAAATGAGATGTTATTGAATCCCATTTTTCTAATAGTGCTCATCGTGGGGGAACGGTCGGTTTTAGTTTCGGATAAACAAAGAAGATCAAGATGGTTATGTTTTTGAATATAGGCGATTTCAATGATAAAAGTCTTACGGTGAGAACCTCTAATGTTCCAATATCCAATATTCATAATAACTTACAGGGTTGGTGGAGAACCATGTAAAAGACCAAGTTCCAAATTTTAGTATTGATATTGTGAATACAATGCAAGTCACTTGGCCTAAAGAAGTGGAGACTAGGAAGATTGGGACACCAGTTGGGGATATAGTTTAAAATATCGAAAAGATTGTACTTTTGTTTGGATGATTTTTGCAAAGGTTGAAAAACAGCATGGTCAAGATTCAGATGTCCAATGCTCGTAGCTAAACAAAACAAACACGAAATGACATTATTAATATTGAAATAGATCATGAAGATCAATAAGATTGTAGGCCTAATGTCAGTCACAACAAGGGTGAAAATACTCCAAGAGCAAGTATGAGTCTTCAAGTAGGAGATCCATACAGTCACTTGGAAGGTCACTAGGCCATGAGCTGAGCCAATAATCATAAATTCAAGCATGACCACCATAATACAGAGAGCTCTCAATATCAAATCGAAAGGATCGATCATTCATTATAAAATAAGAGTTTTGATATATCAAGTTGAACATCAAAGAGCACAAGGCCAGGTCAAGAAATAACTTCAAAGGGTTTTGAAAAATAATAAATAATAAGCTACCAGCAGGCAAAGTCACCAATAAAATCACTCTACCAAGTAAAATAGTAATCAAAATTTCAATGGATATAATACAAGTTGTCAAGAGAAGGGTCATAAGGCAAAACGTTGGTTCGTGAATCATCCACCCAAGATTAACCACCATTATGGGGTACTTAGCGCAACTCTGCAGCTGCCTGTAAGATTTGGGGGGAAAGACCCAAGTCGCAGGGCAAGCAAATCGAGTAAACCAAGGAGCCAACCACTCATGGGGATCTATAGGTAGTGATTTGAAGATAGAAGAGACGAGAGAGAGAGAGAGAGAATACCTGAGAAGTCCAAAACGACTCTGACGCCAACAAGCAAAGAGCCGAAAACTGCAGCAAAGACGCCTCGGAAGCACCCGGGCAGGTGAACGTAATCCAGACTCGGGATTTCCAAATGCATGCACCAGTGGATTGGATCTTCGTCATCAAGGGAGCAACGAGCAACCAAATGTTGCACAAGAACCAGGAGGGCAAGATTCTTGGAATCTGCAAGCGCATCCGTGCATGCATCAAAACCAGCGCAAGGCGTTTCCAACACTCCATCGTTAATCCAACGCACCAAGGATCCGCGCAGGCAGCTGAGTTGGAAAAGCGGGGCTAAAGATGGGCTAGAGACCGTAAATCTAAGGCTAGAGAAGGCATTATGGCTGCTAGGGTTGGAACTGAGAAGATCTTCAGAGAAGGTGTGCAAAATCTCAAGGGGTTTGTATCTAGGGTTAAGGGTAAATGTCAGGGTTGAGATTCGGGTGTCGAATTTAACGAAGGGGGATATTAAATGTCTGAAATTACAGGAAAGAAGAGTGGTGTAAGGATTGGAGATCTGAAGGAATGGAGTTGAAGGGGCTAAAAGCCTCATCTGGAGAAATCGATTTCAGCAGGAAGAGGGAAAGTTAGAGAGAGAAAGAAGCAGGACATTTTTGACAGAGAAAACATCGAAAGTAAGCAAATGAAATAACAAGCTTTTGTAATAAGATCATTTATACTTTGAGTTCAATTAGTTAATTTATATGTATAAATTAGTCCATTAAGACCCGATGTTCAAAAAATTCTCGGTTTGACCAAAAAAAAATCCTCGTTCTGAACATAAATAAAGTTAAAAATTTATTAATAGTATAGCATTGAGGAAGTACTTTAAGAAAACTAACTAATCAAAAAATATTAAAAATTTATCTATAGTGTTATTTATGAGAAGTCATTTTTCACAAATTTATTAAGATGTGATTTATACTAGATCTATAATTAAGCAAAGCACATATATTTCTACAAATTGTTTTAGCACAATCTCTATAAAATAAATTCACCAAATAATATGTTTCAACATCTTTTCATATTTTTCTATATAAACAAAAAAAGTAGAAGCATGAAAACTACTTTCTAAATAAAATTATCTTTTAGAAACATTTGCAAACGAACACTAAAACTAGCTCTATACAAAGCTTATAATGTTATTTGGTTGATATTTAATAAGTTTTGTTATCTAAACATTTTTAAATAAAATTAAATGAATTAAATAACTAATTCATACGTTTATATGAAACAAAAAATTATTGAAAAATCCCGTGCAAGGCACGGGTACATCAACTAGTTTATCTATGGAAACCGAAAAGAAAAACTGGAAAAACTGATAAGGAGAAGAAAAAGGGAAAGCCCATTAAAAAATTTCTAAAAATGTAGGTAAGAGCGTTATGTTAGGGTCACTAGTGGTAAAACTCAAAGGATTGTTTGGGGTCCATAATCTTCTCTTGCAAACATAAATCTTGTACAAAAAGCTTATTCTTCTAATGTTTTCAGACAAACAAAATAAGGCTTTTATGTGGGCTAGATTTTTCGTTTTTGTATGTTTCTTCATCTAAGACAAAAAAAATCACCCTTTTAAACAAAAAAAATACATTTGAAAATTCTTGTACGTTATTGTAATTGAAAAAATCAACTTTCAACTAAAAGAATCGAGAAAAATGTTGGCAAAAATGATCTCAAGGGCATCGTCTTTGCCATTGTTATTGATCTCCATGTTGGTTATAGTAGCCCGAGCAGATGTGTTCTCCAGTTGGGACGTCACCTATGGCACCCTCTCTCCTTTGGGTGTCTCCGAACGAGTTATCCTCATTAACGGCCAATTCCCAGGACTGACATTGAAAGCCAAATCTAACGAAACTATCTTTGTCAATGTCTTCAACAAACTCGATGAACCATTGCTCTTTAATTGGTACGCAAAACCATTATCTTGGACCCTTGTTATAGTCCAATGTTTCAATGTTGTTAGAGTTGTTACATTATTAAGTTGACTGCATAGTCTGTATATAAGTTTAGTGGATTAAACCGGCTTACAAACTTCGTGTTGTGGATTGATAGGAAAGGGGTTCAACTAAGGAGGAATCCATGGCTAGATGGGACAGCGGGAACCATGTGCCCTATCCCTCCCGGTACAAACTACACCTATAGATTCTTAATGAAAGATCAAATCGGCACTTTCATGTATTTCCCAACTACCAACTTCCAAATGGCTTCGGGTGGATATGGAGGGTTTCAAATACATAATCTTCCTGGAATTCCTATACCCTTTGAAGTCCCAGAAGACGACTTCACTGTCATGATCGGAGATTGGTACTCACAAGACCATGTTGCCCTAAGAAAAATCCTTGATGAAGGCCAGTCCCTCGGAAAACCAGATGGTGTCCTCATTAATGGAAAGAGAGGAAAGGTCGGTGATGAAAGTGTTGAACCCATATTCACTATGATTCCAGGAAAAACATATAGGTATAGGATTTGCAACGCGGGGATGAGAAATTCTCTCAATTTCAGGATCCAAAACCACACGATGAAGCTTGTTGAGGTCGAGGGAGTCCATGTTATGCAAAATGTGTATGATACACTCGATGTTCATCTTGGTCAATGTTTCTCAGTCTTGGTCACTGCTGACCAAAACCTTGGTGACTACTACATGGTGGCATCATCTAGGTTCACCAAGTACCATCTTGAATCTATTGCGAAGATACGTTATGAGGGTGGCAATGGACTTGCCTCAACTGTCATCCCTAAGCCTCCCGGAAGTTGGGGTTGGTCATTTAATCAATTTGGGAGCATGAGATGTAACCTAACCGCTAATGCAGTTGGCCCAATGCCGCAAGGATCTTATGTCTATGCAAAGTTCGACATTAGGCGTACAATTAAGCTTGTCAACACCGTTGGTAAAGCTAATGGGAAGCTTAGGTATGCCATTAATGGCCAGTCTCATGTAGATGCCGACACCCCATATTTGTTGGCCGAGTGGTATGGAGTTACCGACAAGGTTTTTAAGTACAATACGATTAGTGATCTACCTGCATCCAACATTGACACTATAGAGAATGTTGAGCTCGACCCTATTGTCATCAAAGGAGACTACAGAAATCCTGTGGAGATCATCTTTGAGAATCATGAAACGGGCATCCAATATTGGCATATGGATGGACACTCGTTCTTTGTTGTCGCGTAAGCTTAACCCCTTAACTTTTTTCTCCTCTTTGGATTTAAAAACTTGAACTAACACATGTTTTATGTTGTGGTTTGTGATTTTGTGTATAGAATGGAGGTGGGTGAATGGAGCCCGGATAGGAGAAAGAACTACAACATGTTGGATGCAGTGAACAGATACTCCATTCAAGTGTACCCTAAATCATGGGTAGCCGTGGTGTTGAACTTGGATAATCAAGGAATGTGGAATATAAGATCTGAAAGTCTCGAAAAAAGTTACTTGGGCCAACAAATGTATCTAAGTGTAATAGCAGATGAAGGTTCAGTTGGGGATGAAAACAACGTTCCCGAGTTCAACCGCACGTGTGGCATCATCAAAGAGATGCCTTCGAGACCACCAAAGTATTTGAGGATGCCAATTGTACATGTGTGAAATAGTATACTTTGTTATATAATTTATATGTTCCGACTATAGGTTATGTGGAAATAGTATGGAGAAGTTAGATGCAGAGAAGGAAGAGGTATACCGCGTTAGGTTTGCATTTTTAGCCTTTTGGTTCGTGTTGCATGTCTAACGAAGGTCTCTACCGGTCTATAGAGGGGTTACAGATTGTACTTCACAAATCACAATCTATCATGTTTAATGCATTATTTGATTACATCTTCAATATTTGTCCTTTTTTATTCTAATGATTTATTATATATTTCTCTGCTTTCTTGGTAAGATCAAGTGTAGTAATATACTAATATCCCATATGTTTTTCTTGTAGACCTGTCAAACGAGTCGATTGGGTTCGAGTCCATTAGGTCCCATATTCATCGGGTTTCAACTTTCAGGTTTCACTCGAGTTTCATTCGGGTTCGGGTTGACCCAACGGGTCGAAGGATTTTTGCTTTTCACCTTTTTCTGATTAAAAAAACTGAAAATTCTAGAATTCTTTTTTTAAAAAATTAAAATTGGAAAACTGAACTCCTATTATTATATGGATGAGTGGAGAAAAATAGATAATATACGACATATAAATATAACAGGTATTTACGCCAAATCACCCCTTATTTGGTCCAATTTGCGCAGAACCACCCCTTATATTATTTTTTGCAACAAACCACACATTTTATCCTATTCTGTTAACATCGAACCACCATTCCTTTATATCCGTTAGTGTTTCCGTTAGTTTATGTGCAAAGACCATTTTAACCCCACTTTGTTCTAATTTTCAAGGATAAATATGTAATTTTTGAAAATTTAATTCTTTTACTTAGAAAATAAAATTGGGTTGTCTTCAACCTTGAGCTTTCTCCATTTTTACTCATACAACTTTATATATCAAACTTCAGCTTTCTTCATTCTTACTCGTACAACTTTATAAATCAAAATCTTCTCATGCCTCCTCCTCTCAAGCTCCATACGTCGCCTCACTCCTTGCCATCGTCACCCTTCCAAGCCTATCACCTCTCTCTGCCCCCCACCTCCGCAAACGCCTCTACATCCCTCATCCCGCAGTTCCCGAGCTCCGGAGATGCAAGACGTTCTCCTCCGAGAAGTGTGGAAACCTCAACCTCTCTCACGAGCCTCGTCGGAGATCCTGTGAGGATAGGACTCACAACAGTCTCGAGGAGCTTCTCACAGTCGACGATACAACGTCGTTGCGTCCAACAACCTAGGCCTTCTAGAGCTCAAAGAGAAAGAGGAGGATAAGGTTGAGGAGACTAGACTCTGAAATTCGGGTTTCTAATGTTGTGCGTTTGAGAGATTTTGACCTAGAACTAGAAGATATGATTGGAGGATTCGAGGACGATGGAGGAGTTGATTGACTTCGAATTGCATAATAAGGATGTCAAGAAGGATTTCAAGATTGTTGGTAGCTTCTGCGCAAATCTCATATCAAGCTGAAGGTGGAAGACTAATCAATTTCATATTTCAAAATTTCAAAATTACATATTTACCTTTCAAAATTAGAACAAAGTGGGGGTAAAATAGTATTTGCACATAAACTAACGGAAACATTGACGGATATAAGGGAAGGGTGGTTCAATGTTAACAGAATAGGATAAATGGGTGGTTTGTTGCAAAAAGTAATATAAGCTTTTTGCTCCAAAATGAAGAAAGACTTGTAGGAAATCACCGGTTGGTCCAACCAAGAAAGGCATGGGATGGGCCTCAAATGCACTTAGAGGGCGGTAGAATAGACACTGTTGTCGGCATAGCGGTCTTAGCCGGCAGTAGGAATGATCTCTTTGCCTGGGGACCTTTTTCTTGGCATAAACCTTACCCCTACTCCTAAGCCCTTACTCCACCACGAACAACTGAGTAAAATGTCTAATGTTTTTTTTTACCGGGAGAGCTAATTGGCTTGTTGCGAGCGGAACAATTGTCACTGCTTATGGACCCGAACCTGGGTGATCTATCCATGACCAGGATGAAACTAAGTGGAGGTCTGAAGGGGTGATTCTGCAGAAATTGGGCCAATTAAAGGGTGGTTTAGCGCAAAAACCTCTAAATATAATCACAAACGATCTTGAAGAGAATACATGACATAAAATTTTGGATTATAAAACTGAAGATAATACATAGCATTATAAGTCTTATAAGTTATAACACTGCAAAAGAGTGAAATGATTCAATTATGCATATGATAATCCCACGACATGTTCATAAAAAAGTTACACCATAAACTGGATTGGATTTTATATTCATCAAACAAGTTGCAAAATTGGGTTTTCACATGCTCGATCTTCAATGTGAAAGTTTCAACATCCAATTCTTTGAAACAACGTTAAACAAGTTTAAAGTTGTATCGAAGATCCAACATGGCAAGAAAGGATAGTAACAAACTGTAGCTTTCTCAATACTTGTCGAACTTCAACTTCATATTCAACGTCATATCACTCAAACACTTATCAACACAAGAAGAATATTTCACTAACAAAAGCTTAATGTTCCAAATGTGCAAATATAAGTTGGATGTAGGATAGTTCCTTCTAGAGAACAGATTCAACAATGTACGATATACTAGTTGGAAGAGTAGGAAAATTAAATTCAACTCTTTCCTTACTCCTTATAAAGGCATCACGATATACTGGAGCTCTGCTAAGCATTACGTAGGTAGTATTCCATCAACCTGCTCTTGCACACACGTTTGTCAATTAATAGCCAACCATCTCGAACAACTAGATTCAAGATATAAGCACTACACCGTAAATGGAAGTAAATACCACCACATAGCAAATAATTGTATACAAAGAGATTTTGAGTCAACATAGTTTGCATATCGTCATTGCATCGAGCACTATCTAGCGTGATGCAAAATATTTTCTCTTCAATTTCCCAACTCCTTAAGAGACTCAATAGCCTATCATGCAACACAATTGCAATGTGAGGTGGATCCACATGACGACACAACAACAACAACCCGGTAAAGGGGTTTGGAGGGTCGAAACAGTTAAATCCTTACCCCAAACAAGATGAGAGGAAAGTAACCAAAGTGATCCAAAGGCATACAAATCTACAAATCTACAAATACCCGCATAGAATAACAGGTAAACATAAAAAAGACAAAACATAAAAAAGTCAAGCAGCACCAAACCACCCGGAGTTCGTAGACCGTCAAATCTAGACTTTCGTAACTTGAATATTCTCCCTCTATAAAGCTCTGTCATGCGTCATAACTTTCGTGAGGCACACAACTTCCAATCATCACCAATATAGTGAGCAATCAAAGAAAGATAGCCTACACCTTAGAAGAAGTCCACATGTCACTAGTAAGGCAAATTCTTCCATGAAGTGTATGCAAAAGATTTCTAATCTTGTCTCTCGCTCTTGCATGAATTTTCATAATGTAATTCTTAACTTTGCCTCTGACAAATCAATATTAGGAATAATATTCAGAAGCTTAACAAATATAATCGAAATTGAGAAAAAATATAGTATGACCTGTCGGATTTAAAGAAGGCCACTATATTGATGGAGTAGTGTTGTAAGGAGGAGCCAGGGAAGGCCACCTAAAACTCACCGGATTGAGCAGGAAAAAGTCGCCCAACGAGCCAATTCGGAGAGCAACACGCAAGGCTATCGAGAAGCAAAGGGGAAACGAGCAACATCAACTAGCAAACCAGTGAGAAGAAAAACTAGCTGACAACTCTCAATCCTTGAGATAGCACCGCGACTTGGAGCTAAGTCGAGATATTTCAGTGACGAGGAGCTAAGTCGCCATGAGATACATAGGCTTAGATTGAACGAGCCGAGAGAAGAGGAAATAAGGTTAGGTTTTTTTGTACCATTTTATATGTTGGATTTTTCATGGGAAAAAAGTGGAGAGATAGTTTTTTTGCTGACCCAAAGCGTCAACCAGCATCAGCGTCTCTTACACGTAAACTTAAAAAAAAAAATGATTGCATAAGGTGCTGGTTTTGCCAGCGCCTTATACAAAGGCTTATATAATTATTCAATGAAACACTACGTCCTCAATTAAAGCCTTTGTGCAAACTTTTTTTTTTTAACTTACCAGCGTCTCTTACACTGAAATATTTTTTTTTAAACCCCACGTATAAGAGACGCTGCGAAAACCAATGTCTCTTATACGTGGGTTAAAAAAAATTACATATATAAGAGACGCTGGTTTTCCCAGCGTCTATTATACGTAAGTATTTTTTTTAAAAAAATTCTGCTTCGTATGAGAGACGCTTACTAGCCTCATAAGAGTGCCTATGTTGGGAATTAGTTTCAAAACAAGCCCATATCGGAAATATTTTCTAAAAAAAAGCCTGCTTTAGAAAAAAATTCTCTTTTAGTTTCTTGATTGTCTTTTATAATATTGCCTTTTAAATTATAAGCTCTAACGTAAGATATAAAATTATAAGATTTCACAGTATAAATTTTTTAAATAAATGGTTATATAGATTTTTTTTGTAATTTTAGTTTATTTTTGAGATTTATCGATTTAGGTTTGATAACAGACCGAAGTTATACGACCACCAAAAAATAAAATGAGCTGAAATTTGAATTTTCGCGGCAACAAAGCCACGTCATTGATCCATGATCCATGATCCACGTTTCACCCCAATAAACATCTCTCAGCCGTCGATGGCTTCACCAAGCAACGGTCCAGATTTCGTCATCAACCCCTTTACTAATCTCCTTTCCCGCTTTCTCCCAGGCATCCTCTACAAAACGCCATCTCCCCTCCCTCCTCCTCACCAAATCTAAATCCCTAATTTCTCTCTTTCTCTCCTGTATTCCAATTCCAATGGCGCGAACGAAGCAGACAGCAAGGAAGTCGACAGGAGGAAAGGCTCCAAGGAAGCAACTAGCTACCAAAGCCGCCAGGAAGTCGGCTCCGGCCACCGGAGGAGTGAAAAAGCCCCATCGTTTCCGCCCCGGTACAGTGGCGCTGAGAGAGATCAGAAAGTACCAGAAGAGTACCGAGCTTCTCATCAGGAAGCTTCCTTTCCAGAGATTGGTGCGTGAGATCGCTCAGGATTTCAAGACGGATCTCCGTTTTCAAAGCTCTGCTGTATCTGCGCTCCAAGAGGCGGCCGAAGCTTATCTTGTTGGCCTCTTTGAGGATACCAATCTCTGTGCGATTCATGCTAAGAGGGTCACTATCATGCCTAAGGATATTCAGCTTGCCAGAAGAATTAGAGGCGAGAGGGCTTGATTTTAGGCACTCATTTAGGGTTTCTGGCTCTTTAAAATTAGGGGAGTTTAGTTCGGAAATGAATGTAGGCTCGATCGTTTTATCAAATTGTATGAACAACGCTCTTTGACTAAATAGATTGTTATGAAATACCACACTTGAACGAATTTTTCCTGCACTCAATCATCCAATCAAAGTTGAACTGAATGCTCCAATATTGCAAAACCACTCTTACAGCTAGGTCACAATTTGTCACGGGTCTCATTTGACTGTCACTAATAGCTCCACAACATACTTCACATGAACACATAAGATACAAATGTGTGAAACAGACATTGAAGATAAAAAGGCAAAGCTGAACATGTTGAAAATACCTACACAATTCTATTCTCAAAGAGGAAGCGGACCTTTTCAGGATTCTTAGAACTCCTCATTGCAGTAATGTCAATGAGTGCACCATCTGCCAGCATATGTTGCACCACTCTTGCTATGTTCTTCGTGTCATCTATACCCAGATGGTGACTTCCCTTCTGCTGAATGTTAAGTTGATTTAACATCGTCATCATTCCAGTAGCCTGGAACAAATAATATAAAAGATGAGGAGGCTTTATAGGTCCAAGTTCCAGATCCTTTGAGGATGCAGAAAATCTTACCCTTCTGTTGTAAAAATTCAGATAAATATCTTTCAAATTGATCCATTCCATAAAATACGGGGGGAGCTTCATGCCAGACACAACGCACTGCTGAGGAATTTTTGTTTTTATATCCCAGTTGCCGCTAGTCACGAAAACAAAATAAAATCAGATTCATTATCTTAGACATACATGTTCAGGCCAACATATGCAGCTCCAATTTTCATAGCATGACACTCACCAGGTTACAAATGCTGCTTGTTTAAGGGGTCCACCAAGCTCTCTCGCCCACAAGTTGTGCTCAATCATCCAGGTTTCAAATTCATCAATTACTTCTTTAAATGGGACTGCTGTATCATGCCACACACTGCAAAGATAAAGATGTATCACCATTCACATATTCACATCAAGCTCGTATAAAGAATATAAAACAGAACCACACCAAGTCAAAACCCGCCGATGACACGTACTATGAGGCCTTTATAAGCCTTTATACGTTTCAATATTCCGTAGTCTGCTAATAATGCAGAAAGACTAATATGACCGAAAGCATAAACTACATGATATAAGAATACTTTGGACTGTTAATACACAAATAGTAACATGTTAGAAGATTTTCTTAAATGAGTTGACACACAAGAAAAATCTGGCTGCACAACAATTGGCCTACAGAGAAATAGAGCTTACCTATCTACACCTATTTTTCCGTACTTCCCCTCAATATACTTGTCTATTCTTTGCTCGCTCATCTTTGTAGGCCTTACAAACCTGCAATGCAAAGAGCAACATAAACAAGCTACTGAAACAATGGCATCAAATACTGACACAAGGTATCAACTGTACAAGGTATTTTCTTCTGTAAATAAGAGATCCAATTAGAACCAATATCTAAATATTATGAAAGAAGGATGACTCTAATTCAACAAAAAATATAGTAGAAAAGGAATACGGAATTGATTAGGAGAATAATTGACCCATAGGATAGGAAGTAATAAGCCAGACCTGTGGAAAAAATCCATGACCTGCAGCGTTTTGGCATTTATAATCAAGACTGGGAATTCAAGAATCTCAACTTTGCCTTCCAAATCAAGCACTAAAAGATAATCAAAAGGCTGTGCTCTCAAGTTCTTGGCCTCTTCCTTATTTTTTTGGAGCTCCTCACAACAATTATGATTAAATTTCTCCATATGAAGATGATCATCCATCTGCATGTAGGTTTCAGAAAAAAATGATGAATTATCTCAAAAACCTGCAGGAAATGCACAAAGTAAACTAACTTTGAATATGCAACGGATAAAGTAAACACTGCAAACAAAGACATAGACAGCAATTGGGGCCTTAAATCAAACACCTGGAGGGCACTATGCAAGAGCCCCAACACAAAATAGACAAATCGCAGATAATCACATCAACCTTCATTCGACATGAAACTTCATGTTAAAATTTACAGTTTCTCACGGGCAACAGCAAAGCTCTCAAAAATCAAAGTGACATTGCAAGCAATAATCGAGAGGAAACTGCAACAGGTATTTGGGAGCTTACCATTGTACATTTTCCCTGTGTGTAATACAAACACATGGGTCTCCAACGATTCACCTTCTTCAAAGGCAGAGATTCTTCCACGGAAGAATTTGAATCGTGAGTGGGGAGAGAAGCAGAGACAGAGGAATAGCAGGTGGGTATGAACTTGCGAGAGAGACTGAAATAAAAAATGGAGAGTGGAGATGAAGAGGGCGCACAAAAACGGAAGCGGAGTAGTGATGAGCTGAATTGCACCGCCCTCAAAAACGCCATTCTGATTCACTCTTTCTTGTTCGAGCTGAAATCTGGATAGAGTATATACAAGTCCAAAATAAACAGTACATATATTTGAAAAAAGATAGAAAATAAATACCATATGCGACTCAACTGGGGATCGAACCCAGAATCTCTGGTTTCGTAGACCAGCGCCTTATCCATTGGGCCATTGAGTCTTGCTGGTCAAAGAGTCGTATATAAAGTATATATACATCAGTGTTATTTAGCCTCTTCTCTTGGTTCAGGGCACTAAGAATCCTCGACATAATAATTTTGCAAAAAAAAGAAAAAAGATACATGGAATATGTTTTTTATATTTAAATGATTTTATTTTGGTACAAGAGAGGTTATACTCTCTAAGCTTCACTGAATATGAAAATGACTATTTTGAAATAAAAAAAGAAAACGCTTGATTTTTCATATCGTCACCAAAGAAAGAAAGTTACTTGAAGGTTCAAGCAATAAATAGAATCCTAAAGAAACCCAAAAAACATTGTTAGATAACACGTCAACGAGACGATTAACTTCTATTTATATATGAACAACAACACCATGTCCAATTATATCCCGAGAAACATGGTATGGGGTCGGGATGAGTAAATCCTTTGCTCAAAAAGTTGGGAGGAGCTATCTGAGGTGACCGACAAGGATAACAAATAATCAAAACAACATAAAATTACAACGTCACCAACAAACATAAAACAAAACGAAAATAGAAGCACAACACCCAAAACCGACCACGAGTATAATCACCGAACTAGAACAAAGACCCTAGCCTAGACCAATGAAGCCATACTCCATAGCACAATTTTCCTAAACTTCTGTAACCCAAATCATATCTCTCCATATAACTCTGTCCTGAGTCATAACTTTTGTTAGTGTCAAAAGAGAGAGGTCTTTCTAGATAACTTCCATCTAACTCTTTTTCGGTCCACCTCTGTCGTGACGGAAACCTTCCAAATCCTGAACCTCACAACTGCAAACTGGAGCACTAAGTGACTTCCTTTGAACATGCCCAAACCACCAAAGTCCCGTTTCTCGTAACTTGTCCTAGATACTAGTTACTCCAACTTTGTCTAAAATAACTTCATTTCTAATCATATATGACCTTGTATGGCCGCACATCCAACGCATCATCCACATCTCAACTATCATAGCTCTCTGTTCCCAGGCATTGGTGACTGACCAACACTCTCCTCCATAGTTCATTGATGGTCTGACAACCATCTTGTAAAAAAATTTCTTCAGTATGGGCACTTTCTTGTCACACAAAACTCCATATACACATGAAAAAAGGATAATTCAGTCTCTAGAAAAAAGCCATGACAAATAAGTACTAGAAAGGAGAGAGGATGAGTATGCACCACCCATGCTCCAACAAACCAAGCACAATCTTCGAATCAATCTCAACAATAATAAGTTGAAAACCCAGCTCCCAACCGGTGTGAAGGCAATAATAAACTCCCAAAAACTCAGCCGTATGCGCCATACATATACCAATATTGAGAGAAAATCCACCAACCCATCACCCGTCGCCGTCACAGAGAAACCCATCCGCCACTGTTAAGCCCAAATTACCATAAGAGGCGCCGTCAATGATCAACTTAGTCCAATTTTTAGGAGGCCTGGACCAAGAGATCTCATTCTCCCTCCTGCACCCAAAAGAATGGCGTTTCATATGAACTTGATGACCATGATTGTAATCCTTAGCCACACGAAGTACCACAACATGTTGGAAAAGATATGTGCTCCCAACATTAAAGACGATCTCGTTTCGCCACTTCCAACTCCGCCAAATAGCTGAAGCGAAAAGAACAGGCGCGCCAAATAAAGCATTCCCAAGTCCACAATAGATCGAAGATAAACAAAAAGCCACTCAAGGAGGGGTACAAAGAATAACTCACCATGAAGATCAAGTGGAAATAACGATTTTCGTACATTCGAAATGAAGGTGCAATCCCAAAAAACATGAAACATACTCACTAGTGTCGTTGCACATCATACACAAATCACGATCAGTCATATGCCGCCTGAACCTCTCACTATTGTGAGAATTCTCTACTTAAACACAAGCCACATAAATACGCAAAGCCGCTCTGGGACACGGACACTTTCATATTCTAGCAAACAAACGCTCGAAGCAAACACATCTAGATATATAGACCTTGAACTAAGTCTAGCTCACTCCGCTCTTATAATCTGACTATATCTTATTTAGTTGTCACGAAATTTGAATTAAGTAATCGCAAATCTAATCCAACAAGTTTTACAATTAAAATAGAGGTTCTATTACTTTCAAATTTATAAATTTCAATTACTTCAACAATTCTTTATGCTCAATGCACAATGGAATTTCTCTTTTCACGATATTTCAATATTTATCTATATAAAGGAAAAGAAAGGAAAACCGAACAAAAAATATCTCAAAATGTAGGTAAGAGCTTAATGTTAGGGTTAATAATAGAAAAATTGGGAGGATTGTTTGTGGTTCATAAATTTCTCCAGCAAACATAAATCTTGTATAAAAATCCCATTTTTATCAAGTTTGTTAACAAGGGCGAGAAATGCCTCTACGCAGGCCATCCTTTTCCCTTCATTAGTTTCCCTTTGTATTTTCACCATTTAACAACTCTGATTATTTGTTGTTCCTTTCGAAAATCAAACATTCAAATCACGAAATACATCCAAAAAATGTTGTTAAAAATGATCTCAATGACATCATTCTTGCCACTATTGATCTCCATGTTGGTGATCATAGTCCAAGCCGAAGATCCCTACATGTTCTTTGATTGGAATGTCACCTATGGCACCCTCTCTCCCTTGGGTGTCCCTGAACGAGTTATCCTCGTTAATGGTCAATTTCCAGGTCCTGTTTTGAAAACCTCAACTAACTACCATATCGTCGTCAATGTCTTCAACAAACTTGACGAACCACTTCTCTTTACATGGTACGTAAATTTCATACATTTGCTCCTTTAATACTCCATTTGTCGCAGTACAAATCTCACAAGAAGTTGGAACATAAAAAATGACGAACATGTCCTTTTTTTTTATAGGAAAGGGATCCGGATGAGGAAGAATTCATGGCAAGATGGGACATTAGGAACCATGTGCCCTATTGCTCCTGGTACAAACTATACTTATCACTTCCGAATGAAGGACCAAATCGGCACTTTCACATATTTCCCATCTACCAACTTCCAAAAAGCTTCGGGTGGATATGGAGGAATTCAAGTACATAGTCTTGAGAAAATCCCTATACCTTTTGCTACTCCAGAGGATGACTTCACTGTCTTGATCGGAGATTGGTACTCAAAAGATCATGTCGCCCTAAGGAAGACCCTTGATGAAGGTCAGTCCCTTGGAAAACCAGATGGTGTCCTCATTAATGGAAAGAAAAGAAATGTCGGCGATAATGAACCCTTATTTACTATGAAGCCTGGAAAGACATATAGGTATAGGGTTTGCAATGTGGGTATGAAGAACTCTCTCAACTTTAGGATCCAAAACCACAAGCTTAAACTTGTCGAGATCGAGGGCTCACATGTTATCCAAAACGTATATGATACACTCGACGTTCATCTTGGTCAATGTTACTCGGTCTTGGTCACAGCTAACCAAAATCCTGCCGACTACTATATGGTGGCGTCATCTAGGTTCACACAATATGATCTTGAATCCGTTGCAAAGATCCGTTATGAGGGTGGTAATGGGCTTGCATCAACTGTCATCCCTAAGGCTCCAGGTAAATATCACTATCTTATCTATCATAACACATAAAAACCTAACTTGTTGAACACGAAAGTTTAAGATAATTATGTACAACTAACATCTTGTTCACTTAACACCAGGTAGTTGGGCTTGGTCAATGAATCAATTCAGGAGCATGAGACAAAACCTAACGGCTAGTGCAGCTAGGCCAAACCCTCAAGGATCCTATGTCTATGCTAAGTTCAACATTACCCGAACCATTAGGCTTGCCAACACCGTTGGTAAAGCAAATGGAAAGCTTAGATATGCCATTAATGGTCACTCTCATGTAGACCCTGAGACACCATTGAAATTGGCTGAGTGGTATGGTGTAGCTGACAAGGTTTTCAAGTACAACACAATCATCGATATACCCCCACCTGAGATTGATACTATGGAAAATGTCGAGCTTGGTCCTATTGTGATCAATGCCACCTACAAGGAACCCGTTGAGATCATCTTTGAAAACCACAAGACATGCATCCAATACTGGCATTTCGATGGATACTCGTTCTTTGTTGTCGGGTACATTTTCTTATGTTCACCTCTTCCTTATACTGAGTTGATTGTTGTTTTGCTTGTTTTTTCCATATGACTGTTTTGGATGTGGTTGATTATTTTTATAGGATGGATGTGGGTAAGTGGAGTCCAGAGAAGAGAAAGAACTACAACATGTTGGATGCAGTGAATAGATACACAATTCAAGTGTACCCTAATTCATGGGTAGCTGTGATGATGGATTTGGACAATGCAGGGATGTGGAATTTAAGATCCGAAAACCTCGAAAAGACTTACTTGGGGCAACAAATGTATGTAAGCTTAATTCCACAGGAAAACTTGTTGCTGGATGAATTCAACTTGCCTGACTACCAACTCACATGTGGTGTTGTCAAGGACATGCCTAGGCCACCTCCAAAGAATGTATGAGGAGTACTCCAATTTTGTGAAATAATGATCTCTATATCGCTTTATAAATCTTCCTTTATAACTTCTTTATAATATATTTTTTTATATTTTGATTAGGTTATGTGAAGAAATACAAAGCAATTGGTGTTGCATCTATGAAGAAGGCCTCTACTCTTTGAGGAACATGCACTATTTGATTATATTTGTCTTCTACTTATAATGATGATTCTTCTGCGTTTAATACTTAATATTTTGGAGATCAGTTATTAATTTTAATAATTTTGTTACCAATAATGTTAATTTCCCATATATAATTTTGTTTAACTATTATTTTATTTGAGTGTTGTCTCCTTTAAGGCAAAAATTATACGGAGTAAGACAAATGACAGTAAAATATTCGAATCATTGACTTGAAATCTTGAATACTTGACAGAGTCCATGTCAACATATTAATCATGCAGATTTATACATGATAGATGATGGATTGGTATATGTATGAATTATCCTTAGAGTATGAAGTGTGAAACAATATGCATTGTTAGATCAATTAAACTAATGGCCATGATTCACACAGACTTTTAGATGATTTTATTTCATTAAGGGCAAAAACAACATTTCGCGTTGTTCTTTATTTCCCAGATCTGCTGTTCATCGTCTCCTTCTTTCCATCCATCTGAATTCCAGATTTCATCGTCGATTCATGGATTCTTATTGTTGATCGGTGATTCATTGCTTCTCGCCGTCGATTTGGCTTCCTTCTCGTTGTAGATCGGGCTTGCTTCTTGTCATTTTTTGCTTTTTCACCTCAAAATCTTAAAAAATGAAGTATAATCACAAGATTTTTTTGGCATTGTTTACCATTGTATTTTCAATAAATACCTTTCATTTTCATCATATGATTAAGTGTGTTAGAGTAGATTTGAGAGAATAATGTGATGATTTGATTAGGCCTCTTAAGGAAGAATATATACAACATAGACAATCTTATATAAGGATAAGATATGGAAAATATGGAAAAGATAACAACACAAAGATATATGAAAACAATATTTAATCCTATCTTTAATACTCCCCCTCAAGTTGGAGCATGAGAATCTAGAATGCCCAACTTGGAAGACAGGTAGACAAACTGAGGTGATGGTAATGCCTTTGTAAGAATGTCTGCAGGCTGATGTGTCGTAGAAATGTGAGAGGTGACGACCTTGCCTGCGACAATCAAATCTCGAACGTAATGACAGTCTATTTCTATATGCTTGGTTCGCTCGTGAAATACAGGATTAGAAGATATGTGAAGTGCTGCTTGACTGTCACAGTAAAGTCGAACCGGAGGTGGGTGATCAAAGCCAAGTGAAAAAAGAAGAGATCGTAACCACACAATCTCACAACAAGTGACCGCCATGGCCCTATATTCAGCCTCAGCAGACGAACGAGATACCGTCGGTTGTTTCTTGGTGCGCCATGAGACGGGAGATCGACCAAGCATTACAAAATAACCGGTGACGGAGCGACGAGTTTTAGGACAAGTCGCCCAGTCCGAGTCACAGAACGTAGAGAGACGAAGCGAGCTGTGACGAGATAGGTGAAGGCCTTGCCCGGGATGAGTCTTGAGAAACCGAACGACACGAAGAGCAGCCAACCAATGTGCTTCCTTTGGTTGGCGCATGAACTGAGACAAGATATGAACGGAGAAACATCGATCCGGGCGGGTAATGGTCAAGTAAATTAGTCTCCCAATGAGACGCCGATAAGCTTCCGGGTCATGAAGATCAGGGCCTGTAGCTTTGGCGAGCTGATGATTGGAGTCCATAGGCGAGTCACATGGTTTGGATCCAAGAAGGCCTGTATCAGAAATAATCTGAAGAGCATATTTGCGTTGCGAAACAAATAGACCGGATGGATTACGAGCAATTTCAAGGCCAAGAAAATACTTAAGTACGCCAAGGTCTTTCATGTGGAAGCAACGACTCAGGTAAGCTTTAAAAGAGGAGATGGCTGCCGAGTTGTTACCTGAGATGATCAAGTCGTCCACATAGATGAGAATGTGAATAACGTTGCCATTCTGATGCATGGAAAAAAGCGAGTAATCAACGTAACTTTGTTGAAAACCAAAAGCTCGAAGGGCAGTGGCCAACTTAGAAAACCAATTTCTAGGAGCTTGACGAAGACCATAGAGTGACTTTCGAAGCTTGCAGACCTGACCCGGAGGAATACGAGAGTAGCCAGGAGGTGGAGTCATATATACCACCTCATCAAGATCGTCGTGGAGAAATGCGTTGTGAACGTCCATTTGATGAAGCTCCCAACCACGAATAGTAGCGACGGAGAGGAATACTCGTACAGTAACCATTTTGGCAACGGGGGCGAAAGTCTCGTTAAAGTCGATGCCCTCAATCTGCCTATTTCCAAGAGCCACAAGGCGAGCTTTGTATCGCTCGATGGTGCCGTCAGATTTGTATTTGATGCGATAGACCCACTTGCACCCAATTGGTCTCGTTCCGACAGGTAAATCAGATATCTCCCAAGTCGAGTTACGCTCTAAAGCATCTAATTCCGAGAGCATTGCAACGCGCCAAGGAGCATGTTGAGATGCTTATTTGAAGGAGGTTGGTTCATGACCAACAGTAATGGCGGCGAGAAATCTGGCATGGTTAGACGAAAAATTATTGCAGGAAACATAGGCAGCGATAGGATATTGCTTACCCGAGGAAACTGACTGTGGGGGTGACGTGAGAGGGGGGTCTTGACTTTGCAGCGTATGACATACATAATCTTTGAGAAGCACAGATGTGTGGCGAGGGCGTTCACTTCGCCGAATTTCCGGAGCCGCGAATCAGAGGGAAGCAGGGGACAAGAATCCGATGAAGATGGCAAAGGAGAAGTGGACTGAGAGGGTGGAGGCATACCCGACAGAGGTGGTTGTGATGGTTCAGCTAGAGGTTCTGAGGGAATCGGTGTGTCGTATATAGCTGGAGTTGACGCCATTGGCGGGACAACTCCCCCTGTCGTTGAACTTGGATTTGACAGGAAGGGAAAAGAGTCTTCGTAAAACACCACGTCACGAGAGACGAAGATGCGTCCAGTGGAGATGTCGTAGATACGCCATCCACGCTTGCCTGGTGGATATCCTAGAAAGACGCCTTTGATGCTGCGGGCTGCGAACTTGTCAGTTGGTTTTGGTTGACGAGCAGCGTAACAGAGGCAGCCAAAAACTCGAAGCTGAGAGTATAAAGGAGGTTTGCCGAACAGCAGCTCGTATGGAGTACGATTGGCGAGCAGCGGGGTTGGCGTCCGATTGATGAGATAGCAGGCCGTCAGAATGCATTCACCCCAAAAAGTGACCGGAAGTGTAGCTTGAAATCGTAGGGCTCGGGCAACATTTAAAATATGTCGATGTTTGCGCTCTGCCCGACCATTCTGTTGAGGTGTGTACACACATGAGCTTTCAAATAGGATGCCTTGACTTGCAAGATATGGCTGTAGGGAGATAAATTCGGCTCCATTGTCTGAACGAAGACGCTGAACTGGTTTGGAGAACTGAGTCTTCGTCATGGCGATGAAGTCACAAATGATTTTGGAGACCTCTGACTTATATTTCATAAGAAACGCCCATGTAGATCTAGAAAAATCATCTATAATGGTTAAAAAATATGAAGCACCGGTACTAGAAAGGGTGCTATAAGGACCCCAAATATCACAATGAATCAAGTGAAACAAATCTTCAGCTTTATTTGAACTTAAAGGAAAAGAATTTCTGGTTTGTTTTGCTTTGAAGCATACATCACAAGGACTATTTTCTACGGGAGAACTAGATAATTTTAAACTAGCTAAGACTGATGAAGAGGGATGTCCCATACGAAGATTCCACAGAGATGGAGAAGCGGTTGATGCAGAGAGACAGTGTTGTTGAAGCTGATGTCCGTAGCTGCGCAGCCAGTATACCCCTCCCCTTGGTTCACCCACACCAATCAACATCCTCGAATTGTGTTCCTGAATAATAATAAGCCTATTAGTTAGTGTAATCACACAAGAACCATCGTTGGCAAGTTGCCATAGAGAAATAAGATTGCAATCTAATTCAGGAATGTAAAGAACGTGATCAAGTTTAGTGTTTGGTGAGAACACAAGAGATCCTTCTTGAGTAGCGGAAGCGAAACGATTATCTGGAAGTTTAATGGACACAGGAGGAATAGAGACAAAATCTTGAAGAAGATCTTTGTTTCCAGTCATGTGCAGGGATGCTCCTGTGTCGAGAATCCATGAAGTAGACTTACCAGAGGAGTTGTCTGTGGCGCCAGGCTGAGATTTCAGAGAACTGATGACTTTGAGGACAGTTTGTCAGTCACTGTTTGATACTGCAGGGCCGAGTGCTGATTTATCTGATTCGGTGAGAGGAGGGTTCGAGGAAGGAGAAGCGGATTGTTGTGCAGCGTTTGCTACGGGAGTGCCACGACCCCGACCCCGATCCCCTTGAGGACCAGAACCACGACCACCACGACCAGAACTGCGAGAAGGAGGAGTGTAGCCTTTTGGAAAACCATGAATGCGAAAGCACTTAGTGATGTCGTGACCGGGACGATCACAGTGAGTGCAATAAGGACGATTTGATGAGCGAGTATCCGGAAAACGAGCAGCGAGAGCCATAGGGTCAGGTTTGTTGTCACGATCTTTGACAACATTACGCTGTCGCTCTTCCTGAATAGCCAGAGAGTAGACTCGATTTAGAGGGGCAAGTGTTTCTTGTGACATGACACTGGAACGAAGAGTCGGAAAAACATCGTCGTCGAGTCCCATAAGGAATTGATGAGTTCGTTCCTCTTCTTGATCTTTGGCGAGTAATTTAGGAAGATCACACTTACAGAGCCCGCAGGTACATGTTCTTGCTGGTGCATAAATCTGAAGATCATCCCATAAAGTTTTTAAGATCCCGAAATAAGCGAAAACGGACTGACCTTTTTGACAGGAACGAGCAATGGATTGACGAATTTGAAGGATTCTGGGTCCGTTACCGACCGAGAATCGTTGTGTGATGTCGTCCCAAAGTGCCTGGACATTGTCTCTGTAAGATATAGAAGTGCGAAGGGACGAATCAATAGATTGATGTATCCATCCGACCAACATAGAATGGACACGATACCATTCATCTTCTTCATCGGGATCAGTGGGTTTGGGAATTCGACCATCCAAGAAACCCATCTTTCCTTTTGCGCGAAAGGCGTTTTTCATGGCTATGGACCATTCTTGAAAGTTGTCACCTTTGAGCACAACAGAGCATATAGGAAGCCCTGTGTGATCAGAAGGGTGAAGATAATAAGGAGAATCAACGTTATTGAGTAAACGTTTTGTTTTGGGATCAACCATGATGTAGGTTGTGAAGAAACGTCAGAAGAAGGGAGAAAGAAGATAGGAAAAAAAAACGTGTTTTTAGAAAACCTTCTCCGATACCATGTTAGAGTAGATTTGGGAGAATAATGTGATGATTTGATTAGGCCTCTTAAGGCAGAATATATACAACATAGACAATCTTATCTAAGGATAAGATATGGAAAATATGGAAAAGATAACAACACAAAGACATATGAAAACAATATCTAATCCTATCTTTAATAATGTGTTGGATGATTCCATGGGGTTATTGTTTACTTTTTCATCCAAATTTTGATTATAGATTCTAATTTTAAGGTTTATATAATTGAAAAGCTTAAAGGTTTGAAGTTCCATATAAGGTGTTTGATTTAATGCTTGAAAGAGGTGCAAAGATGTCACAACACTACCACTAAACGTCTTTGACCACCTACAACGAACTCATCAATCTCTTGAGTCGATTTACACTCACACCAATATATTTGGTTTTTGATTGAGTCATTCAACGAGTTACTGAAGCCGGAATATCACTTGCTGATGTACACCTTTGTTCAGATTTTAGTTGAATCTTAAGAGTTACTGAAATCGTTGGTAGTTGTGACCTCTCTAATGGTTATAGTCTTTCAAGTGGTGATGTAACCATAATTGAAAACGTTGATCTCAATGAGTTTTGTGAAGTTAAATTTACACAAAACAAATATACTTGTAAGGTAAGTTGGACCTTATCGTCTATAAGACCGTCAATGTGACTAAATACATGAACCATAAACATCTAGTTGAACATGTTTTTTTTTGTGCATGTTAATATGAATAATCTCTTTGTGAACATCATCAAACTTAAATGTGAACTTTGATAGGACTAAATATGAATATGAGCATTTTATACCAAGAACTTGTCATATTAACACTTAGGGAATAGGGATGTGACTTTTGCACCCATGAAACTGACCCAAACCGCGCATTTCGGTTCTGGTAATTGAAAATTTTGTCAACTGAAATTTTGGTTTAGTTGTTATAAGAAATTTGATTCCTTGGTTTGGTTATGTAAAAGAAAAAACCAAAAAACCGATTATTATATATACTTTTTAATTTTTATTATCGAAACGCCTATATGCACGCGACTTTTTCTCTATATGCACGCGATTTGGTGCGCAGATGTTATGCGCATAGGTTGGTGCGCAGTTTTCTTGCGCACAAGGGTATTTTCGGGATAAATGTGAAAATTCTGACGATGTCTGTCAAATGTGTGCGCAGGAACAAAGCGCACAGAAGATATAATGCGCAAAAGTTCAGCGCACGACGTTTCGGATTCCCGAATTTGTGCGCTGAACTTGTGCGCACATATTAGTGCGCAGAAGAACTGCGCACAGGGTCTATTAAACCCTGCGCCGCAGCTTCTTCTTCTTCTTCTTTCTTTCTTTCTTTTCTGGTGTAGAGCTCGACGGCGCCGATCATAAATTTTCCATTTCTGAGCGTTTCCCTCGTCTAAACACAATTCCGTCAATGGATTCTGAACCCCCTCATTCTTCCGGTCCCGACCACACCACTTTCGTCCCAATCCCAACACCTCCGGCGACTTCCGTCCCAACGGAGCCACCTCCGGCGACCTTGTCCGACGATGAAGCGTTGGTGGATGGAGGTGGCCGGCGGTATGCGACTCGAGCCGCGTTGGCAGCGGCAAATGCTCCTCCGGCGACTATTCCGGCGACTCGGGTTCCGGAGACACCGCACGATCTTTATTCGGTATAAAATTTCTAAACCCGCTTTTTTCAAATATTTATCGTATTTAATTGTGGAAATTTATTCGTAATTTTTTTTTGTAATAATTACGAATAAATTTCAATTTTTTATGAATTAAATATTAGAATTCGTATTAATTGTAATTTAATCGTAATTTTTCATAATTACGATTAAATTTCAGTTTTGTATGAATTAAATATTAGAATTCTTATTAATCGTATTTTTTTTATAATTACGATTAAGTTTCAGATTATTATGCATTAATCGAATGCCTAATCGAATTATTATGAATTCGTATTAATTGTAATTTTTTAGTAATAGTAGTGATTATTATTTCGTATTAGTTGAGATGTTTATTTTTTAGTAATTATGAATTAAATATTAGAAACTTAACAGTCATAACTAGTTATGGCTTAATTGTTAAATTTCTAACAATTTCTATTAAAAAATTTAGTTTTCGTAGATATAAAGACTCGAATTTGATTACGAAGTTGCAAATTATTTCCGAATATTTTAGTATGAATTAGTCATACTAAAAATGTAAAAACATGTAGACTATACAAGCCGTCATGGATCAGACGGGCAACACGATGCCCGCACCAGTAGCGGAACGGCTTCCACGTCGACATGATGTGGCAGCCGGTGTGCGATTATCGTTCGAGGCCCTCGAACGATTTTTCGGCACCGGATCACCTGAGCGCCGTGAGCCAGGGAATGAGTACGAGGAGGCACAGCTGCAGCAGCAGGAGATAGATGGTTCGCATATGGAGATGGATGGACAGAGAGGAGATTTCCATGACGACGTAGATTATCCTGGTCGATATGTTACTGCGTTCGACCCTATCGAGCCCACACCAGTACAGGCGCAGGTGACCACGGATGACTATGATATCCAGGACGCACCTCTGTTTCAGGATGCTTTACCTCGCAGTTCAGAGCATACAGAGCAGGATTTACCTGCAGTGACAGATGCAGAAACGTCGACATCTTCTCCTCCTACGGTCGCATCTGCAGAGCCAGTCGCATCTTCAGAGCCAGTGTCGGGAGATTTAGACGACGATGACCATGCCCCACATACATATTTTCCTTGGCTCGGGGAGTCGATGCAGGACATTTGTCGTCCACGTGCGCCTCACCTATTGTGTTCTTATGAGACGCATATAGCGAGATGGATATGGTCGCGTGGTCCTCTTCCAGGGCCCGCTCCCGATGTACCATTGGTGCCCCCGGTGCAGGTTAGGAAGCGTGCCCGTGCGGGGGAAGATGTAGGCCGAGGCAGAGGCCGAGGCAGAGGCCGAGGTGGTGGTGAGGGTGTTGTAGGCAGAGGCCGAGGTGGTGGGAGAGGGAGAGGGAGAGGTAGAGGGAGAGGGAGAGGGAGAGGTCAGGAGGGTGCTGAGGGAGTTGGTGGTGAGGGTATTGCTGCTGAGGGAGTCGCTGAGGGGGCTACAGTTGAGGAGGTTGTTGGTGAGGAGGTTGCGGCTCCAGTTAGAGGTGGTCGTCGTCCCAGGCAGAGACGACGAGTAGGAGATATTCAGCCAGAGGATGAGCCAGAGGATGGGGACGGGGATGAGGCCGAGGCGGCTCCGTTAGATCCGGTATGTTCAATAACATTGATCTGAATGCTTATAATAAGTTATACGTTTCATATTTACTAACCGGACGCAATTTTTTTTCTGTACTTATTTAGGCTAGGAAGCTCCTGAGGGTGATGTACAGATCTGCACAGGTTCATGATTATGAGCATCATATTTCAGCTGAGGAGGGTACATGGTTCAGGCTTGCTGAGCGTTCTGGGCTGACAGAGCTGCGCCGAGTGGGCATAGCGTCTCAGATCGATGCTGCATTGATTTCTGCTTTTGTGGAGAGGTGGCATCCAGAGACCAACACTTTCCACATGCCATTTGCTGAGATGACCATCTGCCTACATGACGTGATGCAGATCCTCAGCGTCCGTATACATGGTCGTAGCTGCAATTCACCTATGACAGATGACCAGATCTATGCGGCACTTGCGGACGCTATGGGTCAGGAGGCTGATGACATGAAGGCATGTTATAGCTCAGGTGGCATTCATTTCGGTGCCCTCAATGCTCGGTTGGAAGTTTTGTTTGATGCGCCAGTCAGGAATGAGAGTCACATTGCCACTCTGTATCTCCTTTTGCTTCTGGGCTCGACTGTCTTGGTGGACAGGTCGACAAAGGGTGTCAAGGTCCAGTACGCGGCGCTTGTTCTCAACCATGATCGTACAGGGGACATTGCATGGGGAGCCGGCATACTTGCGTTAGTGTATCGCAATTTAGGGTCTGCATCTAGAGTCGAGACGGCAACCATTGGTTCATGTGGGATTCTTCTGAGGGTAAGATCTTGTCGTTAACGTCTTGGTGAATAACTCTTAACTATTCACGTAGTTTTACTAATAATCTGTAATTGTTTATATGTAGTGCTGGATCTGGGCATACTTTCCTCATTTTTGTGATCACTTTGTCACGAACCCTGCATTCGCCCATGGAGATGCTGCTGTAGGATTGTATACACCACTTAGCTCGGATACTGGGCGTTTGGTTGCCATCCGTCGCATGCTCGACAACATGAGATATGAGCAGGTTTGGATTTAATTTCTTATATTTTTTATTTCATTACCGCAATACGTGTCTAATTTGGCTTGTTATTTGTTTCAGGTTAACTGGCAGCCATGGAGAGATTTGGACTTCAACTCACCAGAGGTTTCTCCTACGAGATTTGAGGGCGTATTGAGCATCTGGAAATTTCATGAGGCCTACAACCCTAGGAGAGTCATGCGGCAGTTTGGGCGGGCTCAACCCGTTCCCGACCCACCCATTCAGCCGTTGTCATTTCATCGGCCCATGGGTTGCACGAGGTATGACGTCGTTTATGCACCTGAGCTTCTTCTTGCATGGGACGCAGAGCCGAGGCCTCTGATCGATCTGGATGGGCCGGTTGCAGAGCCAGCATGGAAGATGTCTGATGACTATATGGATTGGCTGGACGAGTTCTCACATCCCGTCGTCGATCCATCCTCTGAGAGACATGATCGCCCGCCTCGCTATGGATATACCCCGGTGCCTATCGATGCATTAGCGGTATGTAAAATTTTATAAAGTTTGTACAAAACTTAGCTTTAGACCTTAACTAACGATTAAATTTACGTTTTGTTTGCAGCGTTGTCAGATCCTTCAAGCCATGATGCACTCTTTTCTAGACACCCCTATCTCGGATCGACCTTGGGCCACTGAAGATGTGATTCGTGGTTGGCTTGCAATCTTAGAGGCACCTCAGGCACCTTTGGCACCATCTCCCCTCGTGCATCGCGGATGCCACCACCACCACCTCCTCCTGTTTTCCGAGATTCTGTTCATGAGAGTGGCCAGGGGAGTGGATGCGGCACTCAGGAGGATGCGCACCAAGATGATATGACTCAGGGTGATGTGCCTCGGGAAGATGCTCCGCCTTATACTCAGGAGACTCAGGATTAGACGCTTGACGTCTGTTTTTGTTTGATGAATGTTTTATGTACGATTGATGTTTTATGTATGCCTTTTTCTTGTGTGATGGTTTTAAATTTTATGTTTTGCTTGTTTGAATATTCAAAACGACTCCGAACAATAATGCAAATACAAATCTGAACAACAAGACGTGAAAAACTATATTGATTTGAAAACGAAATACAAATTTCAACAACAACACTACACAAAGAGATGGTGAGGAAGACCAATCTATCAAGATCCCCAAACCGATGATTGGTTTCGATGTTCGGAGTCGGCAATATGTACCAACTAATAACCAGTTTCCAAACTCTTATTAGTTCGTACATTTTGCTAAATCCGAACATCGAAACCAATATCGGTTGGGGATCTTTATAGGTTGTCCCTCCTCAACTTCTCTTTGTCCAGTGCTATGCTTGTTTACTAACGATTACAACAACCACTTAACTAACAATTAAAACAATGAACTAACGATTAAAACAACCACTTAACTAACGATTGGAAGCCAGGGTCGCCTTAAGATCGGCGTTTTCCTCCTCCAACGTACGTATCTTCGAGAATAGATCTCTTATTGCAGCTAAGGAGTAACAAGGGTGTGGTGGATCGATCCACTCGCGGAATTCACAAATGTAACCACCAGTACCAGCGCATGTCCAGAACCTTCGAGCGAGGTTTCTTCGAGATTCTGAACTCCTCATTACCGCTGGTCGATCACATTTACAATAAAAAAGGGCAGCGTTGCTTGATGATGAACTGTGCGACATAGCGAGTGTTAAGAGACAAATGGTGAGATTGGTGAGGTTAAGAGAGAGATGGTGAGATTGGTGAATTGAGGTGAGTGCAACCCCCCTTTTATAGCTTCGGTTTTTGCTGTTGAAATATGACCGTTTCGTGCGCAGATGTTATGCGCACGCAACGGTCATATTTTAACGGTCTTCAACCGTGCGCAGATCTAATGCGCAAAGAATCATGTGCGCAGATCTAATGCGCATATAAGGCCTCCAAGGACGTCGTTTGCATTGAAAACAAGTTTCATTGCATTCCGACGTCGTTTGGGCATCGAACCGCCTATTCTCGACCTTAACAGGCCATCAGGACCGATAAGGCGTTTTTGCGTTTTTGAGTATTTTCGATCAACTTTTTGTGAAGGGGAGACCTTATACACTCTTTATATGCCTAATAACACATAATTGTATAAGTTTTTGAAACATAATCAACACCCATGTACTAGACCCTTCATATCTCAACTACTTCGACTATTTCGAAGAATGAAAGACTAGTGAAGGTTTACAAAGGAGGTGTTACTCGAAGAGTTCGAGTTTTCGACTCGAACTTACCGACAAGGTTAAATAGCTATAATATGCATTGAAAACAAGTTTCATTGCATTCCGACGTCGTTTGGGCATCGAACCGCCTATTCTCGACCTTAACAGGCCATCAGGACCGATAAGGCGTTTTTGCGTTTTTGAGTATTTTCGATCAACTTTTTGTGAAGGGGAGACCTTATACACTCTTTATATGCCTAATAACACATAATTGTATAAGTTTTTGAAACATAATCAACACCCATGTACTAGACCCTTCATATCGCAACTATTTCGAAGAATGAAAGAGTATAGTGCGCAGTGGTAGAACGCACAGAAATTTCAGCCATGCGCTAAGGTAAAGCGCACCTATTCTGTAACTTTTTGAATCTGTAACTTTTGGTGCGCAGGTGTAACGCGCACAGAAAATTACCGTTAAAAATTTGTGCGCAGCTACATAGCGCACTTTTAGTTACCGTTATTTTGAATCGGTAACTCCTTGTGCGCAGAAGCAACGCGCACCATATACATAAATTCCTATAAAACCAACGGTTTGAAGGTGGTGATTTCTTCATCCATCTCAACTAGTTCATCCATCTCAACTAGAGCAAAAATCGAAGTTTCCCTACTAACCGGTAAATTTTTCTTTTGTTCATTTTTGTACATGCTTTGTTTTTTGTATATGCTTTCATGTTTATAACTAAAGTTTTATTATTTACTTATTTGGAAGAACATAACTACGAATATGGCATCATCATCATCATCACCGAGACGTGTGAAGCCTGACCCTCCACAGATAATGTGTACTGGTACAAAAAGGTGTCGCCAAATGTGTAATGTTTACGTTAACAATGACGAAGACATGCCTGGCCAGTATGGACGAAGGCATTATGCATGCAATTGTTTCTTCGGAATCAGGTTTATTGATCCAGAGCATACCCCTACTGCTTTACGTGCTATCACGAAATTAATCATCAAGAAAAAGAAGAGTGACAATAGAGTGAAGGTCCTGATGGAAAGGTTTAAGATTAAAGAAAAAGAATTGCGGTTGATGGTTTGTAGTATCGTCTATGCTTCCGACTGCTCTTCCTCTTCTGCCGACGACGCCTAAATCGTAGACATCTAATGTTATGAGCATTGTGTACTTTCATTACGTACTTTCATTATGTACTTTCATTATGTATTTTCATTGTCGCTTCTTTGTCTCTCGAACGTGTTAAGAAATTCCAATGCAATCTGATCCATTCATTGTTATATAAAGCACAATTACACTACTACCAAAATAACAAATACGAAACATTAAAAACCAAGGCATTACAAACTAAGAAATTCCAATGCGTCTTCTAATTATTACATGACAATCTCACTCAGTCAGATATGTGAACGGGTTCGGTCCCTCCTTTATACATGAATGGATCTGGTGCCCGGCCATTTGAAATGCGGTACTCTCGATACATCCTCAAATTGTCCCCAAATGTTTCTTCCCACCATTGAATGTTTGGATCTACGTGTTTCTTCCACGAACCGGGAGTATGCGGTAGTGGCGAACCAACCATCAACGCCACCTATATAAACACAATCGACTTAAGATATTAAACAAAAAACTATGATTACACAAGTATCAAGTACAATTGTCTACTTTACCGGTATGAAGTGGTCACGGTTGCCTACGTGTGCCATGCCGAAAATCTGTCGTGGAGGATCAGCGTTTTCTGTTCTACACCTTAGCGGTAAGCAAAAGGTCGGAGCATCCCAACACAATAACACGAGGCCAACTTGGTATAGGGTGACAAACACTAAGCCCATCAGTGGAAAGTGCAACCAGTACAGTTCTGAACAAGGGCTTCTGCAATGGTTAACTTGGAGAATAAGATCCTCCCAAGTACCCGGACGAAGACGACGACGAATAGGCTCGTACAATTCTCGGTTCTGAAGCAGCTCCGTTACCAGCTCACGCCGAATGTTTCCGTACTCTTGTTCTTTTCTTCCCAGAAGTAAGGCCATCGACCTATAACCACAATGTCCGTCAGAACGTACCTGTCTAACATCTGTGATGTATGGAAGCCAAAAATCATCCAAATTGTCAATGCCGAAGTCAACCCCCCTATGAATGAGAGGAACACCAAGTTCTTCAGGGCACTGATCGAAGTCAGTGTAGTTTGATCCTTCAGGCTGTGATAGGTCGGGCATGGGTTGAGAATGCAACTCCTCGGCCTCAATGACCACGGGAAGTGATGTCGTTGTTTGCTCTCTAGGACGACCTGGTCGTTTTGCTCCTGTATTGTTTGCCTTCTTCTTTCCTTTTGATTTCTGCTTTGCCTCATCCTTCTCATACTTCTCCAGCTCTTCTTGTTTGTGCTCAAAATAACTCTTCTCTCTCGATTCCTCCTTGTCATTTTCACTGTCATCCTCCTCCTTTTTTGGACGACCTGGCCGTCTTGCTCCTGTACTCTTCTTTCCTTTTGATTTCTGCTTTGCCTCCTCCATCTCATACTGCTCCATATCTTCTTGTTTTATGTCATCCTCCTTGTCATTTTCACTGTCAACCTCCTCCTTATCCTTGTTCTTTGCACCCTTTGGCCTGCCTTTTCTTCTCACATTTGTCGGTTCTTTCAAGGTAGTTAGTTCAGGATGCTCCAAGTCCTGATACAACTCACCTAGCTGGTATGCCGTGCTTTTCTTCAAGGTTCCAAGTTCCAACTTGGTGAACATTTCATGGAGTCGCAACTCTATAATGTTCATTCGGACCTTCAGATTTGGGTCGTCTTCTGTTTCAGGAGTGTCATCCCAATGCAAATCCCTCCAGAACGGGTGAATGTCATCCTCAATCAGGGGTGTGTTTGAAATGATAGCGTGTGCAATTTGATGGACGCACGACAACCCAAGACAGTTCCTCACCCAATGGTCGGTGCATTGTTCAGGAAATTTCCCCGTCAACATGATCTCATAAGTAGCCAACAAATGATCAAAACACCTGTCTGACACTTTGTAGAATAGTCGGGAAAAAATAGCCCTTCCAAGCGGATGCATGTTTGGATCATCAAAATCAGTTGGTCGTTTGGAGAGAGACATGTTCATGCTCGCCCTAATTGAATCAATCTGAAGGAGTACTGAATGATGGATCCGTACGATCACTCTGTTAAAGCCCCCTCTGCTGGAACCAATAATATCTTTCAAAACCTTGTGCATCCCTTCAACTCTAAAAAACAGTTAAGTTGGTAAGTTCAGAAAGTACGCCGTTATAATATAATCGTCTTTAACTAAAAAATATCAATATTTACCTGTTTGAAGTCCTCGTAAGGAAATGAAGCTTATGATCTGTCCAAGCCCTCACTATACTTGTCTTGTGAGGATTAAGCCATGTTCTCTCGACGTATCCCACAAGGCCGCTCTTCCAAGATCTCTTCAACTGTTCGAGCCGCAGTTCATAGGTCTCTTTAGTAGCTGAGCAAAATAGTCCCCAACATTGTCCTGCAAAGGCTTCCACTTTAATTTGTCTCTTTAGGATGGTCGAAGCATGTGCCTCAATGTTGTGTTTGATATGCACCCAACACAACAGATGTTGAACTTCGCTCCCGAAAACAGTCTTTATCCCTTTTATCAGCGCGTCTTCGCAATCTGTCATTATAGCCGTTGGCATCACTCCCAAATCTATGAATAATGACTTCAATTGAATCATTATCCATGTGTAATGATAAATCCTTTCCGCTTTAGTGAATGCATACGCGATGTTGAACGTCTTGTGTGTACTGGTGAATCCAACGATCTCTACGAGCGGCATTTCATATCTATTGAAACATTAACATATATCACTACAGAACATATATCATTATCCGAACTAAATATCGACCAAGGTATTGTAGAGACTTACTTGTTTGTCTTGTACGTCGCATCGATAATTACCACGTACGGGTACGTCGCATCGATAATCATTATCCATTGCAACCTCTCCGTTTGTCGTGTCTCTATGTGGGTGAACTACGTAGTCGTGGTCTCGCAAAAACTTAAGCGACCACTGTGTCACGTTTAGCTCTCCGCGATCTTCGTAATTCACCTTCTGCAAAAAGTTTGCAACTTGTCTCCTTGAAGTAACATTACCAGGGTACTTCTCCCTCAATTTAGAGATAATTTCTTTTGGCGTCTTGCGTCCAGTTCCATCTCCCCACCGCCTAGCACAAAGCTCTTGCTCCCCCGTCATTCGACCCATGAATGCATTCCCATGAAAACTAGCAAGTAGCACATGGTTATGCCGACCTTCTATCACACCTAAAATCCATTTTTCTCCTGCGACCCCGGGAATGTTTTTCTTTCGCACTGCCAGTAGCTGAAATCTACACTCACACTTCTTCGACTTCGACTTTCTAAGCCTAGGAACAGCCAACTCTGGATTCTCTTTGTTCACCTTTGGCCTCCCAGATCTTGGTTTTCCAAATCTATCGCACACAATACTTATTTGGTACGGACTTGAATTACGCGTTACCAAAGCTATCACTAACTCCTTTCCTCTATCTCTCGCCCACTCATACAATTCTTGCGGAGTATCCCAATATTGTGCGGTTCTAAAATAATCCGAATAATCTTTCCCCTATACGTAATTGTAGAGCGACAATTACACTACTACCAAAATAACAAGGCAAAATACGAATCATTACTTTAAACTAATTAGGATATCATATGAAACTAATTAGGCTATCATATGAAACTAATTAGGCTAGCATATGAAACTAATTATTCTAGCATATGAAACTAATTTGAAACTAATTACGCTACCATATGTTTCAAATTATAACATATTATACTAACCACAAATTCACCACTCGGATCCCAGTCGCCGAACTCTTCGTCTTCTAAGAAACCATCCAACCATTCGTCGTCGTTCGGGTCGTCTTCCTCTTCTTGTGATCCGCTATCCCAATCGTGTTCTTCATCACTATCTTCACAACTTTGATTAATCAACTCTAACATACGAGAGTTTTGATTACGACGATACATTTTGAATGAATTTGTTGGAAAACGAAGAGGTGTTGAATGAATTTGTTGGAAACGAAGAGATTGTGGCTTTATATAGGCACATTTATGACCGTTATGGTCCAAATGAAACTGTAAAGACCCGTGCTCTAACCATCCGCGCACAATCCCAAACCCTAAAGCACCTGTGCGCAGAACCTAAGCGCACAGTTTTACATTTAACGGCTACTTTTTTCAAAAATTTCAACGGCTACTATGTTTGAACACCTGTGCGCAGAACCTAAGCGCACAGTTTTACATTTAACGGCTACTTTTTTCTAAAATTTCAACGGCTACTATGTTTGAACAGTGCGCAGAAACACGGCGCACAGATTCTCAACCTGTGCGCAGTAGTTAGGCGCACAAGGTGTTACAGACTCTGAAAATTTACGAAAAGTACCCGTAATACCCCGTAAAACACGTATGCGCATAAGAACTGCGCACAGATGCGTGCGCATAAGTTGCGCGCACAGAATCGCGTGCATATATGCATCGATTCGCGTGCATATAGCCATTGCCTTTATTATTAGTATTACAAACCTTCTTCCTAACCTAATTCACGATACCTGCCAACACCCAAGTTCCTGCTCGTTCACGCTCACGCCGCAAACACGCTCACGCTCGCTCCCATCCACCAACCTATACGCTACAATCCAGTCCTGCTCGGTTGCAATCCTACTCGCTACAATCAAATCTGCTACTGTCAATCCCTCCTCCAGTTCGCCGTCAATCCCGTGCCGCTCCTTCTTGTCAATCGACTTCACAAGTGATTCTTCTCTGTTAATCTAAGTTTTGGTTTCATGATGTTGAAACAAGTTGACGAATCAGTGAATTCAAGACTTTGGGATGGATCGTAAATAAGGGGTTAGTTTTGGTTTCATGATATTGTAGTTGATATGGAAAGGTAACGCTTGGATTTTGATGTTTCCGTTGACATTTTATTGGAACAAGATTACAAGAGGTTGATGTTCTTGTTGTGTGGTTGAAATGCGGGTTTAATACTGCATACTATGCAATAGTGAGCTGTTGAGTATAGGTTGTGATATTGCCTTGTGCTATAGTGCATTTCAGTCAACATAAAAGGCTGAAGTGTTTGTGATTTTATCATTGCCATAGGTTCCATATAATATTCAAGAAGGTTATACATTATAGCTCATATATGGATAAAATTCGCCTAGCTCTAGGAATAAAGTATGGAATATGAATAGATTAATCTCATAAGCCCTTTAGTTGAGATACACACCTTTTTGTTGGATCATATCCATATGCTGCTATTTTAGGAATGTTTTCAGTAGAGGTGCATACTTTCCTTAATCAAAATGAATATTTCATCAGGTTTTGATCAAGATTTGGCTAATGTGATGGATGTGATAAAGAGGAGTGTGGATGTTGTTTGTCTTGCTTACATTTGCTTGAATTTAGATTTGCTTACATTTGCTGAATCTAATGCTGAGTCTCGTTTGATTAAACAATGAGACATCAGACAAAGAGTTTCCTGTTTAATCAAAAATGTTTCCGAGTCTCTTGTTTAGCTCGTTTCTAATCTAATGCACATGTCTCGTTGTTTTCTTAGTCTAATGTATATATGATGAGCTTGAATTTACATTTTATTGAACTTAGATTTGCTTGCATTTGCCTACATTTGCTTACTCCCTCCATCTTTTTATTTCTCCAGGACTGCGGTTTAGGAGCTGCCAATGGATTCATCAACACAACCCACCATCAATGTCGACCTGTCTGGTTCTGATTCAAGAACTCCAGTGATAGCGCTGATAAGCGGTATTTTACATAGCGCTACTATAGGTTATTAGCTCATTTTGTATAGGATTATGCTAGATGTTATGATGTATTCTGTAATCATGGAGTTTTGGAGAGTTGAGTTACAGATGAGATTACAGAAGATGATGCGGAGCATTGAAGCTTAAGAAGAGGAGTCGAAGCTGAATAAGACCACACGTAGCATTGGAAGCAGCTGAAGACGAAGCCAAGGAAGCCACAGAAGCCAAATCCGCGACCGCGGGTCACAAACCGCGATCGCGAAAAACCTACTGGACCAGCCAAGATCACAGAAGAAATTCCGCGACCGCGGGTCCCAAACCGCGATCGCGGAAATGCCATCTGAAGAAGCCAGATTATAGAACAAAATCCGCGATCGCGGGTCCAAAACCGCGATCGCGGAAATCCGCCAGAGAAGACTTTCTTCATTTGCCCGATTTAGTATGTTGTGTTAAGTTTTGTAACGTTTTTATAACGTTTTTACCTTCAATTTGTCAGCTGAATTCTGCAGATATTTATAGGTTTTAGGTGTTGATGATCTTCCATCATCTTACACATTCTATTTCCAAGTTTTGAGAGTTTTGCTCAAGAACTTCATGAGTTGCTAAGTCCATTTGTTTTGCTTGACATTTGAAGCTTTCGGATTGATTAAGTTGTAAGATTTCTTTCCTTTGTTCTACTCTTATGATTGTCTCTATTCTCTTGTGTGTATTGTTATTGAATTAGATTTGCTCATTTAGATTGGCCATCTAAGTAGTTTCATCTCATTCATATTGCTATTGTTTGGTTATTTCTAGTTGAAATACCATACTTGTTTGTAGCACACACAATTTGCATGAACTAGTTGTGAATGTCAATTGTGAAGAGAATTGAGTACATGTCGAGTATCTGACTAGTTGTCTATGATATTGCATGTATCTATCCATTCCTGAACTTAAAGCTGCTTTATTATTGAATCTTGATAGTTTCAAGGTTATAGTTGAGTAAGGGTTATTAGGACTAGTTGGACTAATAACTACATTAGAACATGGATTAGAACGATCATATGAGTAATTCGACATAGGATTAAAAGAAGTTTATGATCAACTTGTTAATCTGTTAGTGGATAATTGTCAAGTGAAACACCTTCCATTGATATATTTACAATCCAAATCAACCTTCGTTACTTTGTTCTTCAAACATACCAAACCCCCCCCCCCTTGGTTACTTACACTCGTTGATCATTATTATAACTTTAAGAACCGATAACCTGATTCCCTTGGGATTCGACCCTTGCTTGCCTACTATACTTGTTAGTGAGCTTGTTAGGATTACTTGACTTGGCATACGACAATTCGCCTCGTCAAGCGCCGAAGCCAATGAGCTTAGTCATCAGACCACCGCAACCCCTACTATTGCAGTCACCGGTTCGGAGGGAGAGAAGACTATTCCTATTCGATCATCAAAGAGAAAGAGGGAGAGGAAGGCGATTCAGTTGAGGTCGAAGGTCTGGGAGCATTTCAACAAATTTGATGAACTAAGAATCTCTGAGGTCGATGGAGTCAACAAGCAGATGGGGACAAGTGGATAACGAAGAAGGTCGAGCGTAAATTGAAATTCATTGCAAGACTTGTCCTGGTAGCTTAGGTTGTGTGACTCAGAATTTGGAGGATGGGAAACAAGCTCATCTAAGTTCTGATTTGGTTGAAGGGTTTAAGAGTTTGACTGGGAGAGTATGGTCACAAAAATCTTGTATTGATGTTGCAAATAACATGATTGTGATGGATGAATCTCCATTTAGTGCTATAGAGAGGTTGGTTTCAAGCTGTTTAGTGAGTTTGTTGTACCTAGGTTTATATTGCATTGTAGGAAGACAATTGTTAAGAATTTCTTGAGGATGTATGAGGAAAAGAAGTTGAAGAGTGAGATGCAGTTTGTTAGTGTTTGTCTTACAACTGATACATGGACTAGCTGTCAAAACATCAACTACATGGTCATAACTGCTCATTTTATAAATTTTGTTTGGACATTGCACAAAAAAATACTGAAGTTTTGTACTATTCCCAACCATAGTGGGAATACAATTGGAAATTTTTTGGAGGATGCATTGATTGAATGGGGGATTGAGAATGTGCTAACAATTTCAGTGGACAAGGTTTCTCCTAATAAGCACACAATTGATTATGTTAAGAGGAGGAGGATGGGTGGGGATACAATACCATTATGTGAAGGAGAGTTTCTGCATGTGAGATGTCTCCCTCATGTCATCATTTTAATTGTAAAATCTGGTTTGAGAGAGATGGAAAGCTTAGTTGCTGCAATAAGGAATGCAATTAGGATTGTTAGGAATTCTGTTGCTAGGACAGATGCTTCTTCTGTCTTTCAAGAAGCGTGTTGAGAAGGGTAAGATTAAATGCAAGAAGATATGCATTCTTGATGTCCCAACAAGATGGAATTCAAGCTTCATGATGTTGGAGACTGCCTTAGAATTGAAGAGGGCATTTCAGAGGATGGAAAATGATGATGCATTGAACTACATAAGCTATTTCAGTGAGGAAGAGGATTTAGATAATGGTGAAGACAAAACTCAATCTCAAAGGGTAAGAGGAAGAAAGAGAGTTGGGCCTCCTAAGGATGTAGCTTGGGAAAAGACACTATTTCGTCAGATTTCTTAGGGTTTTCTACCAAGTCATAGTCAATTTGAGTGCTTCAATTGAGCCAACTGCACACTTTGCATTCCATGACATAGTGAGCATCAAAGTTGAGCTAGAAGAATTGACTACCAACCCACCAGATGACATCAACAACGAAGAAGATCAGGTTATGTATGACAATGTCACAAAAGATGACAATCAAATTCAACAAATATTTTATCACTCTCGATGACATAAATCCACTAATTCTGGTAGCTTTTGTTCTTGATCCAAGATACAAGCTCAAGTACTTGGAGAGGCAAGCTGAAAGGATGCTAAACTTGAGCAACACTGAGGATAGGAGGATATCAGACAAGATGAAAGATTTGACGGTTAAGCTCTGTGACAAGTATGGACCTAGACACCTAGTGGTGGTGGCAGTTCACTAAGGTCTAGAAATTCAGAGATTGTAGTTGGAATTGAAAGCAATAGTAAGAGAAGAAGAAATGCAAAGGATAAGATGGTTTGCTTTGGAAAGAAGAGGGCTATGTTAGAGGATTGGGACAAAAAACTTGAAGAAGGGGAGGACTTGGTTGTAGGTCATGAAGTAGATAGGTATTTTCTTGATCCTATTGAGAAGCCTAAAACAAGAGCTGAATTCAAGATAATAGAATGGTGGATGGATAATGGGAGCAAGTATCCATCTTTGCAAGTTGTTGCTAGAGATGTGTTGGCAATCCAGGTGTCCACAATGGCTAGTGAATCAAGCTTTAGAACTGGTAAAAGGGTAATTGATCCTTACAGAAGCTCGATGACACTTAAAATTGTTGAGGCCTTGATTTGTTTCCAAAATTTGTTGAAGAGTGATAGCATCATGTGATTGGAATTCACTCCAACTATTGAAGAAATGGAATTTTATGAGGAAAATGAAAAGGGTAATACTACTTACTTTGAACTATTTTATTCTTTTTAAGTTTTTAAGTTTTATCTTTCACTAGTGGAAAAAACACCTGTTGAGGCGGTCAAAAATCCCCCTGTTGAGGCGGTCAGGGGTCGCTGCAACAGGTCATGAGCTGTTGAGGCGGTCGGGAGGGTGACCGCCTCAACAGGTGCAACGTTTTCTACCTCTGTTGAGGCGGTCACCATTCTGCCCGCCTTAACAGATGGGACAAATGATGAATCTGTTGAGGCAGTCATTCTTCCGCCCGCCTCAACAAGTGTTTTTTTTTTTAAATATTTGGTTTGAATTTACAGTAACCAGCCTGTACGAAACAGAATAAGCAACCTGTTTCAATCATTCTGAACGTCTAGTTCCACTTGCAGATACATTTCACATACAATATGTGTTCAGTTTCAACAGAATATATGCAAGTACAAAACCTATTATTCAAATATCCAAAACATACGCTTAAACTAATAGATATTTGGTTGTAAAGAACTTAGCCCATTGCTCACGAACAACATCGAGTTCCTCACTTGTATAAGGCGCACTCCTCTGAACATAGACCTTCAAAAACATATAGTACATCGTCTTAGTGAAGTAATTAACATGAAAAAAAATTAGATTTTACATATATGAAATGAAAGGACTAGGTAAAGTAACTACCTTATCTAGTCGCTCTTTAGACTCTTGATATGTCGTGACAATCTCCAACATGAACTTCATAACGTAATATCCACACTCGGTTCTGCGTCATTTATAAAAGATATTGTATAACATCAGAAAACAAGTCAAAAGATGTAGTCAGAACAAGAAAGAAGGATTGCTATATCACACTTACTCTTGATTATATGGAAGCAAAAACCATTTGGTTATGCTAGGATCATTCATCTTCTCCTTTTGAATTTCAGCAACGAAAATCTTTTTTAAATACTCTGTTGGGACATTAGGATCAACCTTGATTCTAGTGCTTGACATCGTCTCAGGACATAAGAATCCAATCTGAGACGACCTTTCAAATGCCCAGCTGTGATCATGCAATAAATACCTACAAAATATGCAAGATTACACTATTAGTATCTGTAAAGTAAAAATCTCACAGAAAAAATAATTAACAACTAAAACATAAAGATTGATGAAAATGTTTACAATATGTAGACTTGGATCACTGAAATGTTTAAGCACGCCCCTCTAAGGAACTCTTCAACATCGTACTCAGTTACGTATGTATCTTGATCTTGCGAATAATGCCAAATCGAAGAATCCAACTTGATGGGAGTACTATCGTATATTTCGCCGGGAGCTGAAGAGATGAAAAAATGAAAATATTTGCATTGCGGGCCAAGACCTTGAATTGCATCGTTTGCAAAATTCGCTTTCTTGCTTTTGGCGGCTGACTCTTGAGTTTTACGATCACAACTACCCACCACCTCTTTGTTTGACTTAGACTTCATTGCATATGAAAATAATAACAAAATATAAGAACAAAAATATACCTGGAGTGACTTAGACTTAGACTTCTTTATCATAACTAATAAACAAGAAAAATTGCAAATAGAACATATGTCATGAATAACTGTAACAACAATAACTGTAACAACAATGCAGAAAAATAAGAACAACATTCAGCAGTGCATTACCATAACTAATAAACAAGAAAAATTGCAAATAGAACATATGTCATGAATAAAAAATACAAGTTCTAGCTAATCATATACCTGGAGTGACTTAGACTTAGACTTCTTTATCAGGCGTGGAGTGAACTCCTACAAAAATATTACATGAGCAAGATTGAGTAGACAATTAGATGTAGCAAATGCTGGCATTATCATATTCGTTCAAAACATTCATACCTCGTCGTCTTCGAAAATCACTAAGTGGATTGGCCATTGTACAAAACTACCCTGAGCACCGCCTAAGTTAGTTAAACCATCTCCAGTAGGTACCAGAAGAATATCATCAACATGCCCTTCGTAAACAAAATCAATTTGGACTTTATAGTGACCAGGCTTCATTAATCTAAAATGTTGGGTCAATGCACCATCTGAGGGTTGTACCATACCATCCGCCACAATGACTTTGTTACCGGAAACTTCATCCTCAAGGGCAAGATGACATGGAACCCTTTCCTGCATAAATAATGAAATTGATGCATATATACTCTATTTAATAGATTATAACAAGATTCACTTGATTACTCTAACAAGATTCAGTTTTTTAATAGACATGGAACCCTTTCCTAGCTACTCTTCGTATAATGAAGCTAATGTGAATTATTCTAACAAGATTTACTTGATTACAAGTAAAAGAATGTAATATATTACTTTTAGCCAACATGAGACTAAATTGTACCTTTAGCTCGCGTGGTTGAGGGGCAGAATCATGTTCAGCATGTCCATGGAGATCATCTACAGGGTTGGAAGTGGAGGCATACTGGCCCATATGTCCCATGGCGGCTAGTTGCTTTTGGAGGGCCTCTTGCACTCTTTTCTCCACTATTTTATCTAGGTCGTCTTCAAACTCCTTTCTCATTGAAGCTCTAATTGATTCAATTACATCTGAAGAAGCTTCACTATGAGCAAATTTATTTTGTCTCTTTCTCGGACCAAAAGCAACTGTATGACAAACATTTTTACCCATTGCCTTGACACGCCCACGATGATCTTTTTTCCCCATAGCTTTGGTGAGGGCATCCTCTTGATCTTCAAAAACAAGATTACCTTTTTCTTCTTCTTCAATGTACTCCATCTATGTCAATTAGAAAAGTAAGAATTAGTTCATAATTTATAATCAAAGAAAATAAACATTACTTAGATATCACTTCTTACAGTTTTTTTGGCAATTTCTGCAATTTCCTTATCATTTGGGTCAATTTCCCACTCTCCATCTTTATTTAGAACTTGATGAGCCAATATCCACTCCTTTGATCTAAATTTCTTAACTCTAGCTAGCGTTGAGGTGACAGAAGAGTTCACCGAGGAACTACTTGAGAAAGTTAATGCTGCTTCTGGTGGAAGTCGTCCATCGTCTATCCATTCATGTCGTTTTCTGATATAACCCTTCTGGCCAGTGCGATGATGGCTTTTGTTGAATGACGCACTGTTCCTTGCCTTTTCACTACGAGCCTGTCAAAAAGGATGTTAAAGATGATTTCTGAAAGAAAATTTAACTCAATTACCATTCAAAACCAAATTCAACACCAAAAACAGATTTGTACATGATGCATAAGAAACCATTTGTATAAAAAACAATAACTTACCAATGACTCTGGCATGAAGTATTGTTGAACAAATGTGTTCCAATCTTCCTCTGTGATGTGGTCATAGACTTCCCAAGGCATCTTGGATGACTGTGTCTTCGGCATCTTTTCTTTTTTAGTGATCCATCGACGCACCAACTTACTCTTGAAATCTCGAAATCGTTTTGCCACACCATGGTGAAAATATTTTTCCCTTGAATTACTCGAATCATCATAAATGTGGAACAAAAGCTGCCAATTTTCAGAAACTGTTAAATTATGAACATAGTATTAAAAACATGTGAAATCATATCCAACGTTTTACCTTGGTCTCCTCCCAAAACCCCTTCCTTGTTTGCTCATCTATCTTTCGGTATTCTTTCTCATTAATATTAATTCTAGCAGCACAAGTTCCAACTTGCTTCCCGTATTCCGCCGACCACTTTCCATCAGGGATATTAAGCTCATTATACTCAAGGAACATAGCTTTTTTTGCCTTGACTCCTTTTGATCGACCACAGACAATCTTTGTAATCGTGCTAGCATCCAGTGATTCGTCACCTGTTGTAGGAGGATTAACTGGATCACTGTCACCTTCCGAATCATTTCCAGCAACAATTTGGTTATTCATTTTAACACTGACAAATACACTCCTGCATCATAAGCAAGAAAACATTGAGTATACATAAAGATTAAAGATACTAAATATACATTAAAGATTCTAGCAGCACAACATATTTCAATGATAGATAAGATGGGAAACAAACCAGAATCAAGGGAAGAACCGAAGAAAAACTAAAGCACGCCAGAAGCAAATCAGAAGCAAATCAGAATCATACCAGAATCATATCAGAATCATATCAAAATCAGATCAGAACCGAAGAAAAACTGAAGCACGCCAGAAGCAAATCATAATCATATCAGAATCAGATCAGAAGCAAACCGGAATCAGATCAGAAGCAGAGTCATCTTATTCATTTGCGCTTTGAAACCCATATTCCTTCCCTATGATCTGTGCGCATGTGATTAGTATTATTTGCATCTTCCTCCTCTGGTAATGGTTGAACAACAGTTGATAACAGGGGTGAGTCATCGTAGTTGTCATACTCATCTTCATCCAGAACATCATCAATACCGAGAATATGCCTTTTCCCTTGTGCAACTGCACGCCATCTAGGATCAACATTGTCTACGATATAGAAAATTTGCTTCGCTTGTGACACTAGAATGAATGGCTCGTCACTCTCACTTAATCGGTCAAAGTTTACCAATGTTAAACCCGGGTAAATATCATCTTGTTTCACCCCGTTATGGTTGTTGGCCCACTTGCACCGGAAAACAGGAATCACAAAACTGTTGTAATCAAGCTCCCATATTTCTTCGATTACACCGTAATACGATTGTGTCGCATCAACCGGTCTTTTATCCTTAGCGCTTGCATAGACCCTAGATGATGCAACAACCTTCACTCCACTATTCTGCACCACACTCTTTTCATCTTGTCTTGACGTGTAGAATGTGAACCCATTGATATCATACCCTTCATAAGACCGAACACATAGACGAGGACCTCGAGCTAACCACTTGACTGTATCAGAAACATCATGCCCTTTCTTTAGTTCCTCAGCTACTTCCTTCTTAATCCAATCAACGAATGAGCGATTATGTTCCCGCATCAATGCCCTTTCATTAAATTTAGGATTATTATGTTGCAATTCAAGCACATGCTTATCTACGTAAGGACTGACCTCTGTAAGATGCTGCAACACACAAAGATGTGCCTTATTCTTCCTTTCAGAAGGAGGCGAGATCACTTTTTTACCAATTACTCCCACCCCTTCAAGCCTCCCTACATGACGAGATTTCGGAAGGCCTATTGGTTCAAGCCTCGACAAAAATTCAGCTACGTATTCACATATCTCTTCGTGAAAGATTCCCCGAATTATACTACCCTCTGGATTCGCCGGATTCTTTGCTTTGTCTTTTAAAGACTCAAAATATCTCTCAAAGGGATACATCCATCTTAAGAACACCGGGCCACATAACTTGATTTCTCGCACTAAATGGACAATTAAATGCACCATTATATCAAAGAAAGAGGGCGGAAAGTACATTTCAAATAGACACAAAGTTTCAACGATATCATCTTGCAGACTATCCAGTTTCTCTGGATCAATCACCTTAGCACATATCAAACTGAAAAACACACATAGTTTTGTTATAACATTCCTCACGTGTTTCGGCAATATCCCACGAAGTGCAATTGGCAAGAAAACATTAAGCAGTACATGACAATCATGAGACTTCATACCGATCAACCTCAGGTCTGAGAGAGAAACTAGACGTTTTACATTAGATGAATATCCCGATGGCACCTTAATGCCATGTAAGCACTCGCAAAACGTCTTTTTCTCCTTTCTTGACATTGTGTAACACGCCGGAGGAAGAAAAGTCCTTTTACCATCCTTTTTTTTCACGGGCCACAAATCTGGACGCATATTCCTCTCTTTCATATCTTTCCGAACTTTCTTATTGTCCTTAGTCCTTCCGGGAATGTGTAGCAAAGTCCCAATAATAGCATCACACACATTTTTTTCAATGTGCATCACATCGAGACAATGACGAACCAACAAATCTTTCCAATAAGGAAGATCCCATAGTGAAGATACTTTCTTCCATAAAACACCCTTTTTAGACTTGGGCTTGATGAACTTGCCATATTTGGTTTCAACATTTTTAATACGTTCATAAACCTGCGATCCCGTTAAAGGTGCACGAGCCACTCCTTCCTCGGTGTGACCATTGAACTCTTTCTTCTTCTTGCGATAAGGGTGATACCGACTAAGGAACTTCATGTACTTTACAAACACATTTTTCTTGTAATGTTTCAAGTATGTGGGTTCCATGTCTTCTTCACATATTGGGCATGCTTGTTCTCCTTTGGTTTTGTACCCAGACAAGTTTCCATATGCTGGAAAATCATTTATGGTACAAAAAACCATAGCTCGCAGTGTGAAGTCTGAGTTGGTGTGTGCATCGTACATTGAAACACCTTCATTCCACAATAATTTCAAATCCTCTATGAGTGGCGCTAGATACACATCTATGTCATTTCCAGGTTGCTTAGGCCCCGAGATGAGGAGTGATAACATGATATTCTTGCGCTTCATACACAACCATGGAGGAAGATTATAAATCGCAAGAAGAACCGGCCATGTGCTGTGCTGAGTGCTTAGAGTGCCATAAGGATTCACACCATCTGTACACAGAGCAAGTCTCAGATTTCTAACCTCCTTGCCAAATTCAGGATATTTCTTATCGATATTTCTCCATTGAGGAGAATCAGCAGGATGTCTAAGGAGTCCATCTTTCTTCCTCCCTTCTGCATGACATCTCAGATTTTTTGCTTGTTTCTTTAATGAAAACAAACGCTTAAATCTATCTATGATTGGAAGATACCACATAACTTTAGCCGGCGGCCCCTTCTTAGCGGAATTTACCCCTTTACGCTTGTAACGAGATACACCGCACTTTGGACACTCATCCAAATTTTCATGGTCTTTTCTGTAAAGAACACAATCGTTTGGACAAACATCTATTTTGACAACCTCTAAGCCAAAGGGACACATCACTTTCCTGGCATAATAGGTAGAGGTGGGCAACTCATTGCCTTCCGGAAAAACTTCACTTAACCACTCCAATAAGGTCGTGAAACTCGAATCAGTCCAGCCACTCTTCGATTTCAAGTTGTATAGCACTGACAAAGCTTCTAACTTGGTAAATTTTGTACACCCAGGATACAAAGGCGTCTCAACAGCCTTTGTTAGTTGTTCTAACACCTTAGGTCGTTCATCCAAGCGATCTCTCACCCCATCCATCATCTCATTCATTTCATTCTCTTGCTCATCATCATCATCATCATCCATCTCATAATTCTCAGAAATGTTATCATCACTCTCATCACTGTCTACCTGAAGATCAAATTCGTTTACACTAGAACTTGGACGATCAGGTATTTTCTCTCCATGCCAAAACCAAACATGATAATCTTGCTTAAACCCACGACGAAATAAATGATCCTCAATCTCATCAATGTCTGCTAACCTCCTTACATTGTTACAATCACGGCAGGGACAATAGATTTTTTCGGCTTTTGTACTCTGTTGGTTGGCTAAAGCACATCTAATAAACTCCCCAACCCCACTCAAATATTCAGCTGTAGTATGATCACCGTACATCCAACGACGACTCATTTCTAATAACAGAAGAAAACTATAGAAAGACCAATACATACATAACATTGAAAACACTCATTGAAATAAAATAAAATTATTTGGATATCTAGCTAACAAAACAATATCTCATGCAAAACTCATTAAAATCACTCATCGACATATTTCATTTGTTTTCCTACAATTTTTATCAAGTCATGCTAAAAAGTCACAAGATTAAGTTTAGTTATATGAATTGACTATATAGACAAGAGGTAGAGTATAGTCCTAAACATACATGAAAGGTATTAACAAGAACTAGTAAAACTACCAAGTACTATATGTTCCAATATATAGTCATAATCTATTGGAGTGCATGTAAATTTTCTACTAGCCATTTTACCAAACACTTGGAGTGCATCAAAATTTCCTAAAGAACCAAAACAACATAATCAATCAAAATTCCACCAAATAAGGGACTAATCACCCACAACAACAAAAATCAACCATTCATACCACAAAAGGAATCAACTCCTGCACATCAAAATCTGAAAACAATTTGCGAAGGAGGAAGTTTCACCTACCTCGATGACTCCAAGGACGAAAGCTGGAGGAGGAGGAGGAGACGAGGAGGAGCAGTCGACGAGTTCGACAGTGAGGCGTGGAGGAAGCGGCGAGTTGGAGGAGGCGGCGAGTTGGAGGTGGCAGCTTCCAGAGGAGATCAGCTGGAGGTGGCAGAACCCAAAAGTAGAATTGGAGGCGGCGGCGAGGCGAGGAGGAGGCGGTGAGTTGGAGGAGGCGGCGAGACGAGGAGGAGGCGGTGAGGCGTGGAGGAAGCGGCGAGGAGGAGGCGGCAAGGAGGAGGCGCATTCGACAGTTTTGAGAGCGGGCATATGAAAAAGTCGAGACTGCAAGTTTTTGACGAAGCAGAGTTTTTTGAAGCATTTGTTGAGGCGGGCGCATGACTGCCCGCCTCTAATGTTTGTGTTATTTTGAGGCGGGCGCCTTACTGCTCGCCTCTAATCTCTTCGTCGCATCATTTGAGGCGGGCGCCTTACTGCCCGCCTCTATTTTTGGGTTCTGTTGAGGCGGGCGCCTTACTGACCGCCTCAACAAGTCAAAAACACAAATATTATTTGAGGCGAACGGATATTTGCCCGCCTCTAAAGTACCTGTTGCAGCGAACTAAACGACTGACCGCCTCAACAGATAGTAGAATAAGACTTTTTGCGTCGGTTTTTAAGGTGACCACCTCAACAGGGGGGGCTGCAACAGGTGTTTTTTCTACTAGTGTTTGATATTGCAATGATTTATTTTATCCATCATGATGTTCACTGTGAACATTTATCATAAACATGAACTTCAAGCATAACAATATCCAAAGAACAAACTCCAAACAATCATCAATTAGTTTTCTGCATAACAAAACTGAACCCAAAATAAAAGGCAAGACAACTGCCCAGAACTTGCCAGTCCTCTACAAGCTGTAGTTTCCAAACCTTGCCATCTTTAGAACTTGCCAGCCCAGAAAATCTGTAAAGCAAGAAAATCTGTAATTATTGCATTTCAACAGCCCAGAAAATATGTAAAAAGAAAGACAACTCAAAAAAATGTACACAATCTGCAAGCTGTATTACTGCATTACTGCATTTACCTAAAAGATTTTGAACACCTTTAAAACCGTAATTACTGCATTCAAAGTCGCCAGAAAATCTGTAAAGCAAGAAAAGGAAATTAATGATATTTTGTACACAATCTGCAAGCTGTTTAAACAAGGATATATATATATATCATACATGAATCGAAGCACATAAAATTATCTTTTACCTAAATTATGCCAATTTTGTTCCAGAAATAAGAGGCAGCAATATTATGCACAAAATGAGTTATCTTTTACCTAAATTATGCCAATATTGTTCCTGAAATAAGAGGCAAATATTATGCAGAAAATGAAACCCTAAAGTTTCATTATAAAATTGACGTTCTTCCCTATTCTCATCTTCCTATCATAAACCTACAGTCATTCTTCCTATCATACACCATGGATAATATTCAACAGATCTTTGGTCGGAATTGGTGTTAGTATCAACCGTTGTCTTCATTATAAAACACACGTTCATTCATTCTTCCGTATAGCACACGCTCATTCATTCTTCCCTACATCACAAGCTCATTCATTCTTCTCACATCTAAGGTTTGTGAAACTTCTTTTACCATGGAAAATTACTACTCCTATCTTACCAGGAATATCTAATCTTTGTAGAATAACTAAATCTAAGGTTTTCTCTTGAAGAAGATAATTCACTGCTCACAAATTCAAGCTGATATTTTCACAAGTAAGTATACTTCTTCATGGTTTTAAATCTGCAATTCTATTACAATCCATTGAAAGAGAATAGTTATTAGGGTTTGTAGTTTTATTTAAATCAGCATATATTTTATAGTTACTTTCATAATTTACTGTTACATCTAATTTTTTTTAATTATTCTTGCAGATCTTTGGTCGGAATCAGTGTTAGTATCAACTGGTCAACAAAGAACTCAATGGGAAAAGGATGACCCAAAAGTTAATGGATTCAAGGTAATATAAAAAAAAGTAGTTTATGCATATATGAAGCATATTATTTTCTAAAGAAACATTTTAGAGCATAAAATGTTTCTACAGATCCCATTTAGAGCATGAAATGTTTCTGCAAAAACCATTTAGAGCATAAAATTCGTAATAGGCACTACTTTTCAGTTTTGCGTTAGTTATCTATGTCATGCATGGTTTTGAAAAAAATTCGTAAGAATTCCAGATTATATGCACTTCAGAATTCAGATTATATGCACGTAAGTTGAAAGTATTCACCTGTCTCCAGTTCTATGTAGACCTGCAGTTTATGTATTTTAATCCGATAGGAAATACCAAATGGAAAGACCTACTATATAAGCGAAAGATTGGAACAAAAATTCACATCTGTCCAAACCACAACTACCTGTTTTTTTGTATATATTTTATTGCAAATTTATTAATATCTAATGTTTATGTCTAATTGCAGATCATGTCTAACATCATACAAGAAAGTATACACTCATTCCTAGAGTTATTCGATTGTTCAAAATACCCATGAAAGATAATTCAACAAAATTCAGCCAACGGAAATCATACTAATGGACAAAAAGGTAATCCCTAAATCATTTATTATACAATGTATTATTATATTAAAGATTACAGATTATGTCTAACACATTTTTTATATTTCAGAATGATACTATTATCGCCACCATTAAGGAGTCATTTATGGTTTGTTACTCCATGCTTGAAGAGGGAAAAGTTTTTCTAATGCTTTCACTAGAAAAAATATGTCATCTGCAAGTTTGCAGATGACACACCCAAATGCAACCTATAACATTGTTTTATTTCTTCTTTCTAATGTTTTTATTTCATCCAGATAAATATATGCCTAGCATATCCACAGAAAAGCAAGAATTAAGTCTTGAGAAATAATGCCTACATTTTTTATGAAGCCAATACATGCAATAGTTTAGAAGACAATAAAACAAACTCAAATGTACACATTAATCTTAGCCAACAATTTTTTTTACAAAGAATACCAACCTTGTATTTCTTGCATACTGCAACTATCTCTGCAAGTTTGCAGGGTTCTCCCTCCATACAATATATTCCAGATAAAGATATGCCTAGCATATCCACAGAAAAGCAAGAATTAAGTCCTAAAAAATAGCTCAATGCCTACATTTTTTTATGAATCCAATACATGCAATAGTTTTCAGCCTGCATAGAATTGAAAATGCCTATGTTATTATATACAAAAGTTCAAAAGAATGTTTGTTTTAGCTTGCTTGCTTTCTTTATTTCTCTTCCCTTATGAATGAAAAGTGTGGAGAGTTGTTGTGATCTAGACTAACTATTGGTACAAACTGCTGAATACAACAAAAAAGGGAGCAGAAAAAGATCCCCTACATATTCCTGTTTTATATTTAGTAGATTATAGCATAGTTTAGTTTCTTAAACAATATAGAAAACTGAAAGCAGAAACAAGCAGAAAATGCAGATGTAATCATGCTAAGTTTTCTTACAATGCAACATTACTAAACTATTTTATCAAATTGAAGGATATAGCTTACTCCAGATTGATACAAATAATTAGCGTCAACTACACTCAAGACTTAATTAAAAAAAAAATGTTTACTTTGGCTATAAAAATACAAAACTATGCAGCAAAATGTAAAACAGACTAAAAATAATCTAGACCTTGCACCAACAAACATAAATAGATTTATTACAAAAAACATACGACATAGGAATTTGAACAATTAAATTAACATAAAAATGAATTTGTTAAATTTAATGAAAATGGAAATAGAGCTAACCCTCTAAATTACGTTCTCTCTCATTTAGTATTTTCCTCTCTAAAGTGTGAACAATTGTTGTTCGTCACAATTCTTTGGATGTCTTCTCCAATACCTATGCAGTCCAAATTTAGACAAACAAATAATTAGTAAAACATATTGGTTAATGATAGACTAACGAAGATTTCTATATGGCAACAACATTGCTGAGTCCCAATATCCAAGGGTGTGCAGAATCAAGACTTGCTAATGTAATTCCTTAAAATGCAATAATCCTATGTTATTTTTAGTAAAGATGCAAGGTGGAAGCAATGCAGCTGAAGTTGCAAATCTTAAATTAATAAAGTTTATTTTTTTCAAAATCCAACTCATCAACAAAGATATTAACCTGCATAACTTAATAAGTTTTAAGTCTAATAGCTAAAAGGATATTAACCTGCATAACTTAATAAGTTTTAAGTGTAATAGTTTAGTTGACATTGCAACAATGGACAATATAGACTTATACGAATGAAAGCTCAACATTTAAAAATAATAATTAAAGGTTATGTATGGGACATGATAGGTAATTCCTTATATAAATAACAAAACAAACAAGATCTCTGCCAAACAGGTCATCAAAATCAAACAGGCCATCAAAATTAAGTTAGTATCCAAAGAATAATTAATCTACGTACCAAACAGGCCATCAAAATCAACATGTGTATTTACACTGTCCAGTTTCCAGATCAAGCAGTAACTGCACAAGCTCCACGGGACCAAAAGGTTTAAATATTTGACCAGAAACAACAACAAGAATTAGGGTAAAATTAGGGCTCAGAGCTGAAATTTGACAGCCACGTAGTGTCAAAATTAACCAATAACAAAATTCTCCCAAGATGCTTAGACCTTAAAATACCTGAGTAGGCTAGAAACTAACCTCAATCTGTGGAGGAATCACGAAGGCCGCCATGGGTGTGTGGTGGTGCGGCGAGGTTTCTACATGCAGTTAGAAGGACGGAGGCGATAGTTTGAAGGAGGGAAGAGAATTTGCCCTCTTTGAAGTGGTTGTGAACTAGGGCTTCGAGCTGGGGTTTAGTGAGAAGCTTTTGCTTCGAGAGACTTTCATCGGTGAGAAGGGAACGAATATGAGGAGTGAGCTATGGCCAGTGGAGGAAAGTCTGAGGTCAGGAGGAAGGAGGAGAAATCTATGGCGAGATCTGAAGAAATTCGAGAAAGTGAGAGAAATGGAGAGTGGAGGCGCAAAGAACATAACCTATTTGATATGTTTTAGGGTTTTTTAAACGAGAGAGGAGGAGTCCATCAAAATAAAATGTGATTTTCTATATATATATTTATTTCTTACATAAAATAAATAATAAATAATAAATAATTACCCATCTTTCCATTTAGCTTTTTGCTACAATTGAAAAGTTGATATAGAATAATATATCGTTTGGGTTATTGTTGACACATGTATGTTTTTTAAGATGTATATATAACATTTGTATTTTAGTTATTTTAAATTTATGTTTAATTTTTTTTTATGTTATTCAGTGATTTAAGGTAGAATCATTTCAGGCAACAATATTGTCCACATAGTTTTGATTCCTCGCATGGTCATGACGCTATCAGACACTACATTCCCGTTCAAGTTTCAACGAAGACAATTCCCGGTGAGTGTGTGTTTTGGTATGACAATTAACAAAAGTCAAGGTCAATCTTTGGCTAATGTTGGTTTGTATCTTTCGCGTCCTGTTTTCGCTCATGGTTAGTTTTATGTTGGAACGTCAAGAGTGACTAACAAAAAAAGTTTGAAGATTTTGATATGCGACAAAAACAACAAAAGATCTGATACTACAACGAATGTAGTATACAAAGAAGCTTTCAGTAATTTGTATCAGTACTAGAATTTCTTATTATATTTGTCTTTTTAGAGTTACTTTTTTTGTTAAAATACTTTTGTTTTGATAGTTTTAATGAGATTAAATACCCCGTTTTGATTTAAGGTCGTCAAGATCTTCTACTTTTAAAAAAAATTATCAGAGGATGTTGCCTTTCTTTCTATCATTATAATATGTCATTTAGTTATGTCAATCCAAAGGTACTACATTATTAAATAGATATTAATTTTATTTAGTTTATAAATTATTGTTAAATAAAAAATATAAACAAATCCCGTGCAGGACACGGGTACTGATCTGGTGAAATTTAGGTGTCTGCTTCTCTTTCTTAGCTTAAAACTCGATATTCAAAGAACACTAGCGAATTTGATGTTCAAATTCACTGAAAACAAACAAAATCAACATAACCCAACACTTGAATCGATGAAAAGACATAAACTGACGAGTAGTCTCTACATGTGAACTTAAAATCATCTTTCTACTAAAATCAACATCGTTCGAAGGAGGGATAAAGGACTATTGTTTCATGATTTACTAATTCACTCTCAAATTAATGGGAAGAATCAAGCCGTCTTGATCGATCCTCGCTTGAAATCGCTCGAAGAGTTAAGCTCCAAATCGCCCAGGGATGGAGGCGGACTAGTCAGGAAGAGAAATTTAGGTTTTTCTCCTATTTTGTTCTCCATTCTAATTTTGTGCGAATAGACGTCTACCAAGTGCGCTCCTTCTTTATCATTTAAGCGAATGATGACCGTTGATTTGAAGAATCTAAGGATATAAAATGATTCACATTTCATAACATAAGACTATAAGAGGATTGTGTACTTGAAACTCCTTCGATAGATGATACATAACAATACTATTACATGTTTACAAATTAATTATGTAATCAAAATATCACCTATTTATTAATAGTATATAGTTGGGAGGAGGGCTCTTGTGAGGACAAACCTTATAGTGAGGACATGAGGACGGATCTGAACCCTTAGATCAACAATTCAACGGTAGAGATTAAAAGGGAGAGGGGATCCAGTGCGTCGCAGGCGGGCGATAGGGCTTCAGAAGTGCGGTGACTATTTTGAAATTATCAAAACAAATTAGGGGCAAACTCGTCTTTCCACAAAAAACATAGCAGGGAAGGATGGAAGGAGACAGAACAAGGAAAGCGGGAGAGAAAGAGGCGACAAACCCTAGCAGAGAGACGAGAGTGATTTCGATCGTCGACGAACGAAATCAACCAAAATCGCAAGTTACCGACTTCAAATTGCTCTCGTCGACAACGAAGACGACCTACGCGCAGGCGCGCACCCTCGTCGGCGCCGATATCTCCTACATTACAAGCATCGTCGAGTGAATTAAGCAACCCGGTGACGCATGGTCTCAATCGGATCGAGTTCAATAACTTGTCGGTAGTCGGAGAAGGTGGCCGCGACGACGATGGTGTCCATGAACGTCCAATGGTGACCTGAAGCAACACTTCACGAATTGACTAGGTCCAGGAGCTCTACACTGATAAACCTTGCGAATGTTGCTCACGATGATGCAACAATTAAGGATTGGTGGTGTTCTTCTTCACTTGACATTTTGTCGAACACATGGCGGCAGGTTTGAAAACTTATGTTAAGTTTCCCTTTCAGTTAGGCCATTTCATACTTTAGTCTTTGGCTGGATTTGCCTTGATCCTTTATTAAGGGTTGTTGTTAGGTCTTCAGGAGATTGTTGGCGTTACAAATCATCGGTTGTGTAATATGAAGGGTTTTATTGTTTGTAACTTGCAGGTGCATTTGGAAAATTTGCAAGATGCAGCTGAACATATATTGTCATGTGGTGCATTGCATCAGAGGGAGCCAAGAAGGTGAAGGGAAAAGCCTGGTTCATTCCTGAATTCATCAAACTTCAGTTCAGTTTCCCTATTTTGTTTTGCACTCACATGTTCATATTACATATTTTTTGTTACCTACTGCTAGGCTGATGTCGAAGTTGTTGGCGCAGAGGTTGATGTCGAGGTTGCCGACACTTCCCAACTTAAGAACAAGTAGGTTATGTCCTCTCTTCTTGCCGACACTTCCCAGGTACTACTCGCCTCCGTGATATCCTACTAAACATGATATTAATAACAAAGAGGGAAGGAAAATGGACTGCACCAAAGTTTATGATTTATTTAGAACTGTGAAGCCAGAGATTAATTGGTGCAAGGATATTTGGTTTGGATGGGGAGCTAGGAAATGGAGCATGATTGTGTGGCTAGCTGCCTTATCCAGATTGTCAACTATGGACAAGCTGCTCAGATGGAACATTATTTCTGAAAAACAAGTGTGTTCTGTGTGAGAATGCTGAGGAAAGCAACATGCATTTGTGCTGGGCCTGCAGCTGTTCTGGTGCAATCCTAGAAAGAGTTCTTAGCTGGTTTGGGTGCAGGAATTTTTTTGCTAATATACAGGGATGGTTAAGGCAGCTGGAAATTGCAAGTAAGAAGAGAAGTTCAAGTTTTAAAGCCTTCAAACTTGCTTGCACTGCAGTCATATACTATACATGGGCAGAAAGGAACAATAGGATTTTTAACAATTGCAAGAAAAGTATCATACAGTGTAGTGATGATATTATCTCTGATTGTAAAAAGCGAATTACCCTCAAGTGCAAAGGGGTATCTAGAAGAGATCTTCATCTTTTCCATAGATTGAGAGTGTAGAACTTCTTGTTAGTCTTTGGTTTGTTTGAGTCAGTTTGTATGGGTTAAGTTTGGTCTGTGTCTTGGAATTGATGTGTGTGAATAGGACGGTGAGCCTTATTCTCATCATTATCAATACAATTAAACGTTTTCCAAAAAAAAATGAATATCTAAGCTGGTGTAGTTCTGTTGAACTGTGTATGATCCTTCAGTTTTTGCCAATAGAAGGTTGTGGTTTTGGATTCTGAAGTTCAAACTAGTAGATATCCCAACATTGTTCACACGGATACGGTAAGTTCTTCCTGCACAAAACCACCATATCGCTAGTAGAAAGTAAACATCAAAAAGAAGAAGTAGAACTGAGAATTTGAATCTTATCCCTCAAATTCGAAATGGCATAAGAATATATGACAATCATGTACCTACTTCAGTATTTCTACACGTTATGGATGAGAAAAAAAGTTAAACACAACCATGAAATCATACCAGACAAGCCATATGAGAGTGGCTCCCACTTGATTGACTAATAGAAGCAAGCAGAGAATGTAAGGAATGTCATATTTTTTATGAACCATAAGAAATGACTATCATATCTTGTGATTGCTCAAAAGAACCACTTCCCAGATGCACCAGAACATCTGAACTATGATGTGGTAAGAATTATGAATAAGCAATAAAGAGTTGCATGAATGAGCTCATGCAATTATAAATGAAACACTCATACAACAATGAACAAATAAATGTGCCTAGAGGTTCATGAAAATATGCCTAGAGGTTCATGAAAATGTGCCTAGAGGTTCATGAAAAGATGCCTAGAGGTTCATGAAAATATGCCTAGAAGTTCATGAAAGAAAATACACACTTAGGTTCATGAAAGTATACACTTAGGTTCATAGCAATAAACTTAGGTAAATGAAAATATGAGGTTCATGAAAATATGCCTAGAGGTTCATAAAAATATGCCTAGAGGTTCATGAAAATATGCCTAAAGGTTCATGAAGGTATGTTTAGAGGTTCATGAAAATACACACTTGGGGTTCATTAAAATATGCCTAGAGGTTCATGAAAATACACACTTAGGTTCATGAAAATATGCCTAGAGGTTCATAAAAATATGCCTAGAGGTTCATGAAAATATGCCTAAAGGTTCATGAAGGTATGTTTAGAGGTTCATGAATATACACACTTGGGGTTCATTAAAATATGCCTAGAGGTTCATGAAAATACACACTTAGGTTCATGAAAGTATACACTTAGGTTCATAGCAATAAACTTAGGTTAATGAAAATATGAGGTTCATGAAAATATGCCTAGAGGTTCATAAAAATATGCCTAGAAGTTCATGAAAATATGCCTAGAGGTTCATGAAAATACACACTTAGATTCATGAAAAATACACACTTAGGTTAATGTCGATAGTCATGTAGGTTCATGTCGATATCCTTAGAGGTTTATGAATATATGCCTAGAGGCTCATACACACTTAGGTTCATGAAAAATACACACTTAGGTTCATGTCGATAGTCATGTAGGTTCATGTCGATATCCTTACAGTTACAGGTTCATGCTAATAGTCTTGCAGGTTCATTTAGCCTAATTTACTTTTCAGGCTAACACGCCCAAGTTCATGCTGATAGTCTTTAAGGTTCATACAATAGTCGTATAAGGTTCATGATCATTGTTTTCTTTTTACTCATTTTTTTGGTTAATCTCGGTTTTACCTACATGTTCATTAGTTTTCACTTGCGGATTTACTAATTTCACTTGCAGTTTCATGAGTATATCGTTGCAGTTTCATGACTTTAACAAGTTCATTAATTTCATAGTGTAGGTTCATAAGTTTACACTTGCAGGTTCATAATTTTTCACTTGCAGGTTCATAAGTTTATTCTTGCGGGTTCATTAGGCTTTTTTACAAACAAAACTCATGGACAAGAGACATGACGCTCATGTTGAGTGCCTCGTCACTTGTCACAAACCTACCTTTACGAATTGTTAACTATAATCCAAAACTGAATTACTTGATAAACTATATGACCTTATGTTCATGTCCATAGCTTTACAGGTTCATGCCGATAGTCTTGCAGGTTCATGAAAAGAAAAAATAAACTTTAAGTTCATTAATTTTTACTCACATGTTCCTTAATTTTCAATTGCGGTTTCACTAATTTCACTTGCACTTTCATGAATATATCCTTGCAGTTTCATGACTTTATCAAGTTTATTAATTTCATAGTGTAAGTTTAGACTTGCAGGTTCATAATTTTACACTTGCAGGTTCATAATGTTACTCTTGCGGGTTTATTAGGCTTTTTTTACAAGAAATTATATTAGAACTGAATCGGTGCACAGTAAGAAAGGGGTCTTGCACTGTCAACCAGTGTTTAAAAGAAGACCAAAATAAAAGTCACAAAACTGGCATTCAGAAAAAGCCAAAAATAAAACCATGTCATCCCCAACGTGATTAGTACACTTGTTTGGTAGAAGGAGAGAAGCTAAGCAAATGCTTAGAGGTGTTCAAGCAAGGCTTAACCAAATTGTCCATTCTACAGAAACTACAACATAATGAACATCAAAACACAATTTTCATTCTGCAAGTATAGAGCAGTAGTTCAATATGCCAACTGATGCCCAGTGAACGAGGCTAATTGTCAAATTTGCAGCCTTCACCTCCCAAACATGCAAACAAAAGTCAAATACAAAATCACTAACTGAAATGTGAACCTAATGGGAAATCAAATTACCGTGTATTACCTCTGATGGTTCAAACCAGACATCTGGCACAAGAGATTCTCTATATAAGAAGCATGACTGCAGATCATGTCAAGAATATAAAAAGGGATCAAAGCTTAATTCAATTCTTACCAGGGAAAACAGTATCACTAACAACATAATCAACAAGGCGGAAACCCTAGATTAAGATTACAGTTGAATTGCTGTAGAAGCTAAGTAAGAGAAGGAGTGTGTGTATTTGGAGATGGATAGTGCGCCGAGCAACACGAATTGGCAGTGGAGGGAGAAAGCAAGGTGGTTGACATAGAATGAGCGCCATCTGGAGTTTTCAACGTTGGGGAGAGTGAACATGTTGTATGAATAAAGAGTTGAATATTTGCTCATAAGATATATATACAGAAGACACACCAACTAACCTCAGAGTTATAAAACTTAAGCTCCTTTGAGCAAACCAGGAAACCAATCACACCACTGAAGAACAAGCAAAGCAATGAATAAAACGAGTAACTGGGCATATGCATGTTGAGTTCTCTATGGATGGAATATATTATCATAAGTTTACACCAACCTCATCACTACTCAACTTCGCACCAAACCAAATTACTCAAGTTGGCTCCATGGTTGAACTTTCAAAGGCATGGCATCACACAATTGGTTACTAATCACATATAAAGGAAACTAACAGGAATCAATGCTACTATAAAATATAAAAATGAATACAATTGACAATTCGAACAGAATGAATACATTTAATTGGGAACAATAGGAAATGATAAAGGTAGGCATCTGAACATTGGAACCAAAGCACAAAAACATGGAAACACAACTGCATCAAAACATTAATTTACATTCCATCAAGCGACTGATATGCACAAAACAAATGAATCTCCATCTAACAAGAATGCAGAATCAGATTCATCTTCAACACATATAAGCATAAAAATCACTCGGAAGAGCACCATGATGAGGTTTGAATCAATTGCAACACAACAACTTTCTTTCTCATGAGATTAAGATTCACAACCAATCAAAACCCTAGAATCGGTAAATCGTTGTTACTTTACCATGGCAAACTTGATTCGAGATTCGTCTCTGAAGTAGCTTCATATGGGTAGAGTGTTGAGGTGCTTGTCCGAAGAGGAGGCCACTTCCTTAAAAGAGGTTGTCGCGATGGGAGACGCGGAGAGAAAGGCAGAATTACATGGCTTCGATGGTTGACCTAGAATTTTGAATTTGACAGAGGTGATGAGAAATCGACGATATCTGGATTCGCGTCGAAAATCGAGACATGGAATAAGAGATTCCTCCATCGAAGACAAGTAAGGAGGGAAGGCATCAAGGAGGATGTTGACGATGGTCTGCCATGGAAGCCGCATGCGGGGACGGAGAAGAACATCTCCGTATAAACTGACGAAAATGCCCTTAATGAATTAAAACCTATTGAAACGCATAAGTAATCGTAGCCGTTAGATTATGACGATCCAATGGTCGGGATCGTATCCTCATGTCCTCACCAGAAGACTTGTCCTCATATAGTTGGTTCTTCTAATTTGTAGATTACATTAAAGAAACAAGATCAATATCACAATCATGTATAAAATATATGTTCACATTACATATTAATATATGGTTCTATAAAATAAAGGAGAGGATGTAACAAATATGTGAACACACTATCACAAAAGAAACAAATTGATCCGTAAAAGATAATGTAACTATGAAATAAACTATTCCCTTCGTCCCTTTAAGTTCTTCTCATTGTCACTTTTGACACTATTCACATTACAAGAGAATCTTTGATATATCGTCCAATATATAAGAAAAAACATAACTAGTAATATGAGATCTTGTTTGATTCGTCTCGGCGAGAACTTTAATAATATCAAAATTTTATAATTTTTATTAACGTATATTTGGAGATATTAACGTTACAAAATGTGTCTCGACAAATGTGTAAAATAACAATAGGAAGAACTTAAAGGGACGGAGGAAGTAACATATAACGAAAAATGTATTCAATAATATTAGACAAATTTGTTCATACTTTAGAATGAAAAGGCCAAAAAAACGTTAAAGCGTGGAAACAACCAAGCCACACTCGATGAACAAATAATATTAAAACCGTGCTATTCATCGCTACATATCATACACCAATAATATTATACGTCTTGATTAAATTATAGAGATTTTTGTATGAAACCACCCCTTATATGGGCAATTGCATGAAATCACCCATTATATGCGTATTGATTTAAAACCACTTGTTATATTAATTTAGTTGACAAAAGACCACCCGAGTAACTTCTATTACGGAGTAGTTAATATGTCAAATGTGTACTATGACGATTTTACCCCTTATTTTAAAAAACAGTTACACACATTTACCAGACTTTTTTACCTTGTGGTCGGGTGATAAGAGACTCAACCACCCAACATGAGGTCTCGAGGGTAGTAAAGGAGTCCCCTAACCGCTGAACTAGAGTGAAAAAAAAAAATACACCAATAACAACAATGAAAAAAAGGTCAATTCTTGAACTCCGAATCGATAAACGATCAATGACAAAAAAGAATCTCAATTACTTCTTAGAAACATAAATTTACAATATAGAGAAAAAGAGAGTATCAATTTAGGATTAATGGTGTCGAATCCAAGCACAAAATAATGATAATCAGTGATTAGTAGTTCATCATTAAGAACTCAATTTGCTCAGGGATGGTGATCGAACTAATTAAATCTGGAAATTTAAAATAAAAAAGAGAATTGGAAAAAGGAATTCAACCTGTTTGACACGAAGGGAGAGAGAAGCGATGGTGCATCCGTGTTTAAAGATCTTGATGTGCTTGGTGGTCTAGTATATAAGCACATGAGTTACTCTTTCTATCACCAATTGGTTTTAGGATGGAAGCTCATTGACTTATGTATTAGGCCCAACTGCGCATACACGCGCTTGTCCGCACGATCCAAGTCCTTCACTGTCACGGACCTATCGTGGGCCCAATGGACTTATAGAAAGAGACAATTTCCATAATATCAAGTGCGTTGTGGGCCGAGATCATTGTGGCAGGTATTGTAGTTGTACACCATTTATATGTATTGTCTAATATATACTACGTAGTTTTTGTTTTTTTGTTCATTTACCGTCAAAATGGAAGTGGATGGCTAGTATTTGTTAGAAGTTACATGTGAATGGTGATTTCAAACCTAGTAGATGAATTATCTTTCATATTGTCAATTGATTTTATGATTGAATCTCTTGTATATGATTGTGGACCTGTAATTTCCACAATAATCTGTCCATCTTAAAGTACGTGTATTTATATAAGTTTGGTATGGTTTCATGTATTCCACAAGTAGTAAGTTAATAATGTTGAAGCTACAGCTGAAGTAAAGTTCCTTCTGGTTTTGATGGTAACAAACATTCCTGCTAATGTATACTTGAGTGTTTCAGGATGTCTACTCTGAGCAGGAACGTTACTCAACAGAGGCGAGCTAAATAAGGAAAGAAATGGCTGAGAAGAGCGCAACGAAGATATCTTGTTTTCTTTATGGAAAATATGGTTGAGCTGCAAAGATATCATGAAGATCTTAAGGAAAAAGATATAATTAAAAGATGGAAATAATATCTTCTTATGCGAAAAATATTTTTTCCATAATCTTGTTTATTCCCTAGTTTAAACCTAGTTTTATCTTTGCTATATAAACTAGTCTTAGGCTTAGGAATTTGTGTGACGATTGAGAGAGTTTATACTTGTGCGAATCAAGTGTGATCGTCCAAAAGAAGAACAAGAAGAAAAGAGAGAAAGAGTGAGCAATACTTTGTCTTAGGCGTTGAGTTTGGGCTCGAGTGAAAGAAGAGATTCGTGATCGTAATCCTTGCTTTCTTTTGTAACAAACAAGAGATTAATAAGATAAGTATACTCATTCAAATCCTTCAAGTGAGAAGCTTGAAGGTAGTGGTTTTACTCAACTCTTAGTGGTTGAGGTTTCCACTCTAAATACTTGTGTTCTTCTATACTTCCTGCGTTAATATTCCGCTGCTACACCTCTGAAGGAACAATACACTTTGTTCCCTCAGAAGTAATTGAACTAACGATCCAACAATTGGTATCAGAGCCTGGTCTCTAGATTGTTACCCTTGCAGGAAGAATGTCAGGAACAACCATCAACGACTCCTTTTGGAAGCCACCAATGCTCAAATCAGGAGAGTTCTCATACTGGGTGGAACAGATCGAATCACATATCTGTTCCCTGCATGGACAGATGTGGAAGATTGTGGAATTTGGAGATGTAAAAATTCTCGATCCCTCAGATGAGACTGGAGGAACACTCAAGAAAAGAGAAGATTATCAAGATGCTGATTACAAAGTCTTGGAGCTCAACATGAGAGCAAAGAAGGTCATACTCGCTGCCCTTGGTCCATCCGATCAAAGGAAGGTTCTAAAGTACAAGACTGCTCACGACATATTCAAATCCCTCAAAAGGATGTATGAGGGGAATGAAGACATCAAGAAAAATAGGATCTTGACTCTCATCAAGGAATATGATAGTGCTGTTCAAGGAAAGAATGAGTCTTTGGATGACTACCATTCACGTTTCCAGGGATACGTAGGTCAACTCGAGTTCTTAGGGGAAACGATCCCTGAGTGGAAACTAACACATCAATTTCTTCAGGGATTGTCCTCTAAATGGGACGCGTTCTCTCTTGCACTCCAAGCTCAGAATGATATCAAAAACATCACCTTGGAGGAACTAGTTGCTCGGCTCCAGAGCAACGCGGGGATTCAACAGAGCAAGATGCTACGAAGGGAAGGAGAGAAGGCAGAGAAGTCCCAGAACATTGCTCTAAAAATCGAAAAAGCCTTCGATCTTGCTCAGGAAGAGGACGAAATTATTGATAAGGATGAAGAAGTTGCTCTCTTCACAAGAGCCTTTAGAAGAGTTTGGAAGGATAGCAGAGAAAAACAACGTCTCCCTGATGGGAACAAAGACATGAGTACTATCATCTGCTATCACTGCCAGAAGAAGGGACACTTCGCGAGAAATTGCTTCAAAAAGAAGGGAGGAGATGCAAATGTCCCTCAAAGGGAAAAGAAGGAAGCAATGATTGCAACATGGGGGACATCTGACTCTGAAGACGAATTTCTTTACACTCCCAAGGAAACGTGTCTAATGGCTACAGGAGGGACTTCCGACTCCAAAGAAGAATCTCCCTACACATGTCTAATGGCTACAGGAGAAAAATCCGAAGATGAGGTAAACACTTCTGAATTTGACTCTTTCTTAGAAAACAAATCAAAAGCTCAGATTATTAGGTTCATTCATTCTCTAGGAAAGGAACAAAGTAATCTGAATTCTTTGATCGATGAGAAGGACGAAACCATTTCATGTCTAATTGAGGAAAACCAGCTTTGGGCTTCTAAGGTTGCTAGACTTGAAAAGGCTTCGTTCCCTTCGTCGGACTTGTGCAAATCCTGTCCTAAGTATGTGTCTGATATAGCTTCCCTGGAAAAGAAAATTGTCATTCTTGAATCTGAAATTAAAACTTTGACTGAGGAAAATTCAAAATTTGCTAAGAAAGTTGATGAATTTCTAATAGAGGAAGAAAACAAAAGGAAAATTTGGTTAGATGAATATATCACCTCTAAAATTGATAAGGAGAAGGCTGATTTCTCTAAACGCTTTGTACCACGTGTTGGATTAGGCTATGATAGCGCCTCTTGTTCACAAACTGCCATCTCGTCTCCTGGTATACAAAATTCCCTCTGTCATAAAGGACCCTGTGGAGGATCAATCACACATTGTTCCCACAATGGTTCTGAAGATAAAGGGAAGAAAATTGCTCAGGAAGAGACGGTGTGGTTTGATGGACAGAAGGCCTATAAGATATGGCAAAAACATGCCAATAGCACCAAGCCAGTAGAGGTGGATTTTAGGTCTAGAATTGAAAACAAAACCATCTGGCCTGGACAAAGCAGATATGTCAATCTGAAACACCACAGGGTTTGCTGGTACTGTGGTGAGTCAGGACATCATCAACAAGAGTGTTGGAAAAAATCAAGAGATGAGGAGATAGCCTATAATTATTGCAATAATTCTTCTGTTAGGAACACTCCCAGGATCAAGGTTGTTTTAAAAGATAATGAGGATAGAAGATTGTTCTTCATCCCAGGTAAGCCTAGGCTTGCCTGGGTGCGCAAAAACTAATCCCTTACTTGCAGGATGGAAAGAAGAAGAGTTCCTGGTATATAGATAGCGCTTGCTCAATACACATGACTGGGAACAAAGCATGGTTTATATCTCTCCATCCTGAAAACAAAGGTTCTATAACCTTTGGGAACAACAGTAAAGGTGAAGTAATTGGCATGGGAAAGGTAAGGATCTCTGACAATCTTGTTGTGAATAACGTTACTTTAGTGGATAACCTAACCTTTGATCTATTGAGCGTACGTCAAATGTGCCAGGATGGTCAAAATAGGGTTATCTTTACTACTAATGAGTGTTTGGTTGAGAATGTTGAGACAGGGAAGGTTCTCCTCAGGGGAATCATAGAGAACAACCTATACAAAGTAGATCCATCTTTTATCCCTGAAGAGGAACTGTGCCTTTCTGCACAATCTGAGGAATCCAATCTATGGCATCAAAGGTTCTCACATGCAAGCCTTAGACTTCTACACAAACTTCACAACAAAGACCTAGTTATTGGTTTACCAAAGATAGAGAGTCAATCTGAAAAGGTGTGCATTGCTTGCACAAGAGGAAAACAAGTAAGATCATCCTTCAAGTCCAAAAACCAGGTAAGTACCTCTGAACCCTTAGAGCTTATTCACATGGACTTGTGTGGGCCTATGCGCACACTTAGCCGTGGGGGAAACAAGTATGTGTTTGTCATTGTAGATGATTTCTCTAGGTTTACTTGGACTATTTTCATTGCTTCAAAGGAGGATGTGTTTGATGAGTTTGAATTTTGGTTATATGCTATTGAAAATCAATCTGGATTTCATCTAAGAGCTATACGCACTGACCATGGTACAGAGTTCGAGAACTCCCAGTTTCTTTCCTTGTGCAGGAACAAAGGCATAAATCATAATTTTTCTGCGCCAAGAACGCCTCAACAGAATGGAGTTGTTGAAAGAAAGAATAGGACTCTGGAGGATATGACAAGGACAATGCTAATTGCGAGTGGACTGCCAAGAAACTTCTGGGCTGAAGCACTCAACTCTGCTTGCTATGTACTGAACCGTGCCATGTTGAGACCTATGATTGAGAAGACACCATATGAGCTGTTCAGAGGAAGGAAGCCGAACATTTCTCATCTAAGGGTCTTTGGGTGCAAGTGCTTCGTCCACAACAATGGAAAGGACAATCTGGGCAAATTCGATCCAAGAAGTGATGAAGGAACGTTTGTTGGTTATTCCACACATAGTAGGGCCTACAAAGTCTACAACAAGAGGACAAGGAAGGTGGAGGAAAGCATCCATGTAGTCTTTGATGAAAAGATCATGGCTGGTAACGTTGTCCATGATCCAAACGCTCCTCCACTGACTGAAGCCGACAGGGAACAATTCATTCTCGCTGATGCTGAGGAATTCATCCCTACTATGGACATGAACGCAGAAGAAGAAGCAGCCCCAGATCAAGATACAAGTGTACCAAATGGAGATTCCGAAACTCAGGGGGAACAATCCCCATCTCAGGAACAATCTGAAGAAGATACTCACCATGAAGAGGAAGGAACGCGACGCAGCACTCGTATCCATGGGCCCCCATCAAGACTCATGGACTACGTATGCAACTGTGCTTCGCTTCCCTCCTCCGATCTATCTCTTGAACCCAGCGACAAGGTTTGTTCCGTACTCACATTAGATCCTACATTTCATGCCTTCTGTGCTTTTGTCTCCACAGCTGAACCAAGAACAGTAAAAACCGCCCTAGAAGACCCAGAATGGGTCAATGCTATGCAAGAAGAACTTCATCAATTTGAGAGGAATAAAGTATGGAGACTAGTTCCCAGACCTAAGGATCGCTCCGTCATAGGTACCAAATGGGTGTTCAGGAACAAGATGGATGAAGGAGGGCAAGTGATAAGGAACAAAGCAAGACTGGTAGTAAAAGGCTACAATCAACAAGAGGGAATTGACTATGATGAAACTTTTGCGCCAGTTGCAAGATTAGAAGCAATACGTCTCTTGATCGCCTACTCTGCCCACTATGGATTCAAGTTGCAACAAATGGACGTCAAGACAGCGTTCCTGAACGGAGTTCTAAAGGAAGAAGTTTATGTGGAACAAACGCCTGGATTCGAAGATTCTTCCTATCCTGACCACGTCTACATACTTGATAAGGCACTCTATGGTCTGAAGCAAGCTCCTCGCGCCTGGTATGAAAGGCTTTCTCAATTCCTCTTGTCTCATGGTTACGTAAGAGGGGAAGTAGACAGAACGTTATTTCTATTAAGAGAGGGAAAGCATACCTTAGTAGTACAAGTATATGTGGATGACATTATCTTTGGCTCCACCAACGAGCACTTAGTCACCAAGTTCACAAAGCTGATGGAAAGTGAATTTGAGATGAGTATGGTGGGCGAACTTAAGTTCTTTCTAGGCCTACATGTTGTTCAAACAGAGGAAGGAACAAAGGTGCATCAACAAAAGTACCTACGAGAGTGCATCAAGAAGTTTGGTATGATGGATGCAAAGAATTATTCAACCCCTATGTCCCCAAATGATTCAATAGGAATGGATGTCGACAAGAAAGAAGCTGATCAAAAGGTCTATCGTGGAATGATAGGCTCATTGCTTTATCTAACCGCCAGTAGGCCTGATATCATGCAGAGTGTATGCTTTTGTGCTAGATTTCAAGCAAGTCCTAGAGAAACTCATGTCATTGCTGTGAAAAGGATCCTGCGTTACCTTAAGGGGACTGATGATCTATGTCTGTGGTACCCAAGAGGGGGAAGTCTTGAATTACTAGGGTACACAGATGCTGACTTTGATGGACACAAGCCAGATAGGAAATCAACATCTGGGATGGCTCAATTCCTTGGCCCTTGTCTTGTGTCTTGGGGATCAAAGAAACAAACCACTGTCGCCCTTTCCACTGCCGAAGCTGAGTATGTCGCCGCCGCAGCTTGTTGTTCTCAACTCATATGGCTCAAACAACAGCTAAGTGACTTTGGCATCATTTCAGGTAACGTTCCTATACTTTGTGATAACACTAGTGCTATTGATATTTCTAAAAATCCTGTGCAGCACTCTAGGACTAAGCATATTGACATAAGACATCACTTCCTTCGTGATTGTGTGGAGAAAGGAATTGTCTCTATGGAACATGTCCGCTCTGAGGATCAAATCGCGGATATCTTCACAAAGCCACTAAACAAGGCTCCCTTTGAGAAATTACGTATGGGTCTAGGTATGATTTCTCTCAACTAATCTTGATCTTCCTTGAAACCCCCAATGATTGGTGAAATTAGTGAGTTTATTCATCTTGAGTATTAGTCCTTTGAGCATATTAATACCTGCTTTTCTATGAAATAAACTTGAGTCCTTTGAACTGCTTGCATGATCTATACGTGATTAGGAAAGATACCTTGCTAGAGATTGAAATTGATAAATGCATGATTCCTTAGGCAAAGGTCTTATTTTCTAACCCAAAAGATCCCTCTTGATGTACTGATCCCTCAATACAAGCCCAAAGGATAGAGGGAATCTACGGCCACCCTATGAACCTTCATGATCGATAGTCCTATGAGCCATGTTTTTCCATCCACAACTGGACTCCCTCATCATGATGTAAAATATTTTAAATTCATATTATGTGAAATTTTTTCTATGTGATGTTCTTTTGTACCATCCCTGGTAAACATACCCCAAGCATCACAATACCTTCGATATCAGATTGAGAAAGGAAAGGATAAGGGTTGAGATTTGAAAAATTGCTGAGGGGAGTAATAGCTCTGAGGTGACAGATACATGCATTCGGCAGGAGTCTAAAGGACTAGAGCAGGTTCTGGAACCGAGAAAGTAATGATGGTTTTTGAGTATATTTGATTGGAGGAAAAAGCGGCACAATTATGGAAAACCGTTCAGATTTGGAAAAAGAAATTTTGAATTTGAAACGAGTGATCTGATGTTCAGATATGTAAAATTCGACAACTACTTAAAGGCATTCTCCCAGATCTCCATCGCCACAACCTTTTCTTTACCCTCTCCTAAACACAAACTTTCTCAGAAATCCTCCCTGCAACAATGGTGAACACCACCTCTGTATCTCTCACAGGAAACGAAAGCCCAGAGACACTAAGAAGCATCCTTGCTTCCTTGGGCATTCCCACAGAATCTCCAAAACTACAATCCCCAGCCAAAGAACCCTCATCCCCACCAAAAGAAACCCATCAAGAACCCTCGCCGGCAAAAGAAACAACACCGCCGGTCACACCCACCCTATCCCAGTCAAGTACCTCTACTGAAAAACTAGCCTCCCCTACCACTGAAAAAGTCCCGAGCCCCATCTCTCAAGAAAAAGCCCAAAAAGAAACCACTCCTAGCCCTCCACACTCCTCTCCCCCACAAACAGACCTGATCCTTGCCGAAATCGAGGAGGAGAACTCGCCACTATTTAAGAGAAAGTTCCCTGAGATTCTTGATCTCAGTGAGGAAGACGACGAGCCTCAGGAACCAGTGCTCAAAAGAGCAAAAGTGGAGCCTTCCCCTTCTCGTCCACGAACAAGGAGCGCTGCAGCCAAGCCACCCAAAGGAAGGAAAGTTCCCAAACAAGTGGCTGCAGGAAAAGCCTTGGGGAAACGAACCATCATCAGAGATCTTCTGTTCGATGAGGAGTTTCTAGTCGCCAACAGGATGGATATCCTGGTGGACATCATCCGCCACCAAGGTTGGGAAAACTTATTCTGCACAGCGCCAAAGGTAAATGAGGGAATGATAAAGCAGTTCTACAGCTCCTTCACCATCACTGAGAGGCCTCACGCCATACAAGCCTCCTTCGTCCTTGGGAAGGACACCCACGTGGTCTCAAGCACCGAACTGGGAGTCATACTCGGGGTACCTCACGAAGGATTTGAAGAATACGTCAAAGGGCAGTGGCCAAAAGACATAGGGCTGGCTGCGATCCAAAGGGTTTCTCAGGACTACTCCACTGAAGTTGTTGGGGAGATGACCACCTCGTCCATGGGGGTAGCGAACCGGATTCTGCACAGCTATCTAATCAGTAACATTACCCCCAGAGAGCAGAAGCGCACTACCATCCTCATTCAGGACTGCCTCCTCATGGACAAGCTCCTCCTCAGGCAAGCCATAAATCTACCAAAAATTATCATGCTACACATGGCCCATGCTCGGAGGAACGATAGGCACGGTCTTCCCTTTCCAGGCGTAGTAAAGAAGATCCTAGAGTACCTGAGGGTGTATGAAGCTGGTCCTTCTGAGGGTGTATTTGCAAGGGAGTTAGCTGAAGCAAATTTAAGGAAGATGAAATTTGAGAAGAATGAAGATGGAGATTGGGTCCGCTCTGCTGAGTTTTGTGAAACAGAGCATATATCTGAGGACCCTCCACAGGAACAGAGTGAAGAACCAACTATGGTCTATCAACATCAGAGGATGGAAGAGTTGTGCTCACTGGTTGGAAATCTGGTGAATGAAGTTGCTGCCTTGAAGGCTGAGATACGTCGTTGGACGTCATCCAACTAGAGGTTCCCTTGGCAGTTTAACAGTCTCTTCTCCACACCTTTCCTCCTCTATCTGACCCCCACTCTCTGTTCCTAGCACATCTATCCGTCTTCTTTTGCGCTTATTGTACCCTTTGCTTAGGGTTTTATGTGTCTTCTTTTAAATTTCTCTATGCTTGTGTTTTCTTTTCCCAGTCCAGTATATGTATCAGCGTCCGTTCTTATGACGCTTGTTTTAATCTATGATTAGCTTGTTTTGATGAATTCTGGAGTTCTTCTATTTCAAGTACATGTTTAGACTTACTTTTTGATGATGCCAAAAGGGGGAAGAAAGGAACGGTCAAGGTTTGAGGGGGAACATCTGTACTTAAACCTTATAAGTAACGTTCCCTTAGGAGAACTGTTTAGATGTGTTTTAGAAGTATTCAATGAGTATGTTTGTCACCATCAAAAAGGGGGAATTTGTTGAAGCTACAGCTGAAGTAAAGTTCCTTCTGGTTTTGATGGTAACAAACATTCCTACTAATGTATACTTGAGTGTTTCAGGATGTCTACTCTGAGCAGGAACGTTACTCAACAGAGGCGAGCTAAATAAGGAAAGAAATGGCTGAGAAGAGCGCAACGAAGATATCTTGTTTTCTTTATGGAAAATATGGTTGAGCTGCAAAGATATCATGAAGATCTTAAGGAAAAAGATATAATTAAAAGATGGAAATAATATCTTCTTATGCGAAAGATATTTTTTCCATAATCTTGTTTATTCCCTAGTTTAAACCTAGTTTTATCTTTGCTATATAAACTAGTCTTAGGCTTAGGAATTTGTGTGACGATTGAGAGAGTTTATACTTGTGCGAATCAAGTGTGATCGTCCAAAAGAAGAACAAGAAGAAAAGAGAGAAAGAGTGAGCAATACTTTGTCTTAGGCGTTGAGTTTGGGCTCGAGTGAAAGAAGAGATTCGTGATCGTAATCCTTGCTTTCTTTTGTAACAAACAAGAGATTAATAAGATAAGTATACTCATTCAAATCCTTCAAGTGAGAAGCTTGAAGGTAGTGGTTTTACTCAACTCTTAGTGGTTGAGGTTTGCACTCTAAATACTTGTGTTCTTCTATACTTCCTGCGTTAATATTCCGCTGCTACACCTCTGAAGGAACAATACACTTTGTTCCCTCAGAAGTAATTGAACTAACGATCCAACAAATAATTTGAACAAAATAAAATTGGCAGGTGGGTGTACAAGTGTGAAGAATGCTCCATTAACGTTCACTTCTGGTGTCTGTTGAAGGCCATCGAAGCTGACGCTCCGCTACGATACCACAACCTCATCAATATAACGGTCATAATCCTAATATATATAATAATTATAATCAGGGAGCATGACATAATTACGGTATTAATCCTTATATGAATTATAATTACGGGGTTAACCCATGGGGAGGGTATCAGTATCCTCCCGTTAACGTGCCAGCTGGCGGAAGAAGAGGATCGGTCCGTCGTCTATTGGGTAGGGTTGCATGGAGCCTCGCGGTGGACCTGCTTTGCAATGTAGCTCTGCAACAAGGCTTTACTTTCTTCGGTTGATCCACTCAAAACTACGTAGTATGTGATGATGATAACATAAAACCTGAGTGTTTTCTCTTTCGATCAATATTATGATTCAGTGCTTTCCTTACATTTTTAATGTTCAGTTCCATTGTTTGACATAATCATACAAAGTACAGTGATTGCTTTGATTGCATTGGAAAATAATTTTTTAAATTTACGATTTCTTTAGTCTTACATCCACGTACATCAACTGTATAAGTCTCATACATATCCTTATCAAAAAAAAAACTACGGAGTATTTAGTCTCATATTTCTTATATCCTTACTTTTGAAATGGTATTTTACGTACGTGAATGACGATCGATGAGTTGAAGTGTAATTTGGCGACCTGTAGATCGGTAACCTTATATGGAAGATTACATCTATGTATAAGTAGGGGTGTAATTAATATAGGGTCTTTCTAATCTATACCCTAACGTCACATATTTAAAACTGTTTCCCTACATAGTAAAAATATAAACAAAGTAAAAAATATAAAATCAAAATATCTTCAAATTCTTTCCATTAAGAGTTTCTTATATTAATTTTGCCTTGTTTTGCATTTAACAAGATCTAAAATCTCAAGAACAAAACAAAATCTTAGATATAGTTGTTTATAAAAATAAATATACACATTAGTAATGATAAACGATTAAGAAAATTACTAGATTTAGCAACTCTCACAATCCAAGATCTAAGATTTGTAGAATATAATCCAAGATCTAAGATTTGTAGAATATGGAGAGTTTGAAGTTTGAAGCTTGGGAGAAAATTTGCTATGGCCGGATGTTTCGAGCACAGATTGGTAAAGTAAAATGGTGAGTTAATGCATTGCTAATAAGTTGGTACCCGAAGCATTTAATGCATACTATTTAGCCATGGAAATAGCTTTTAAAATAGCCACAAATGTAATTATGGGTACATACCTTTAAAGTTATTCAAAACGTGAATTTATGGCTAAAGAGCTTCGACTTTAGCCACAACTCCAACTTTGAAATTATGTTGCTGTAATGTAGTTGCAAAGTTAGCCACGATTTATTATTTTCTGGCTATATAGCCATGAAAATTAGCAATGAAATATATTTTATGGTAAGATGGCCATGAAATTTATTTTCGCAGTTATATTTGTAGCTAATAACTATAAAATTGCCCTCAAATCATTTCGTGGCTAACAGTTTATGGCTATAGCTGCGTTTTTTAGTAATGGTTCGAGACAAAGTGTTGAATGAAGAAGTGGTTTGAGAAATCCATGGACGGTTGTCACTCATGAATATCTGTTGGTTGATTATAGGCTATACATCAGCCTATAATCAACCAACAGATATCTTTATAAAGATTGTCACTCATGAATCATGATCAGAGTACATCAATCATTTACTCAATTTAATTAGGAGTTGCTGAAATGTTTAACTCTCAAAATTGTAGGGGAGTGTTAAGGGTGTGTTTGGATTCTCAATGAGAATGCATTAAAATGCATTATGCTTGATATAATGCATTAAATAATTAAATAGTGTTTGGTTGATGAAAATTTTAATGTATTATATATACAAGAAACATCGAGAATAAAGATATATGAGAGGACGGCGGGGATGACATTCAATAAGAGAATCTAATAGTTGTCTTTTATCGGGTGTTAATCAAACATATATTATATATACAAGATGTGCCTTAAATTTCATATGATGCAAATTAAATTTTAAAACAAAATAATGCATTATATATTTAATGCATTGGAATCCAAACGCCCCTAAGTGGTTAGATTAGCTTAGCTTTCTGTTATAATAAAAGGTGAATTGGTTATGCTGATGTCCGCTTATGATGTTATTTCATCAGCCTTTTATTTTACCTATATGTACTCAAATTGGAGCTATGCTCACTACCACGCAAAGCTATGTTTTCAGTTTGCAAGTCTTTATTTTCTCTTGTATTGAGGGTAAATTTATTGAGTGATTGTTGATACTAATTTTTTGAATGATTGTTGATAATGCTTAATCAACATATATTAACCTAATACGCATGCCAAAAGTATGGGAAAAAAATATACATATTGAATCGTTGGGTACATTTAAAATGAGTAGTGAAATGAAAATACAGAATTCCATTACACGTACATTATTATTCAAAAAGATTTTTATTGATGAGAGCATTGTGAAGATGTTTATGTTGGAGCGAAAAACTAAAATAGGAAACCATTCTGAATGAAATTTGAGGTGAGGGTGGAGAGCAGATTGACAGCTAAGCTCCCCGTGATATTCATGACGCCCATACTGGATCCAACTCCGAACCCGGATCCGGATCCGGATCCTGCAGCACTAAAATGAGTACTAGTATTAGCATTAGTAGTATAATTCCCGGGCCACCAATAAGGCACAGCAGCATTATTATTATTATGGGCAACATAATCCGAGTGCCCAAAATAAAACGGCGTACGCGTGGTGGCATTCCGTGACGTGGCATCGACGGCAGCAGGCTTCCAAAGGCACCAAAAATGAACATCGACGTGGCAGAGCCGACACCTATAAGCCCAGCCTCCACAGTCCCCGAGGCAGACGTTGCAGCGCGTGGAATAGACGTCCCGATGCTGAAGGTGAAGCGCGTGGCGCGAGTCGAGGACGTGGGTGACACGCGGGGAGATCTGAGAGCACTGGGGGTGGACGTCGAAGTCGCATGGGCGTTTGAGGCACGTGTAGTAGACGCCCTCGATGGGCTCCAAGCAGAGGTTGCAACGGCGGCGCGTGGGACCCGCGGCGGTGACGAGGCTCAGAGGGTGTTGTGGGTGGAGGAAGGTGGATATGGAGGCGGGCCGGGCTTTGCAGAGAGGGTGGAGGGTGAGGCTGCAGGCGCCGCACCGGAAACGAGGGCCGATGATGGAGGTCAGGCACCCGCCGCATGGGGTCCTGCTGCTGTCGGATTCTGATATCAACTGGGATTGCTCGTGCCCGCACACCGAAGATGCCTTCGACCGACACATGCCTAATTAATCTTAATACCTTCACTTAACTACGAATTTCTAACTCATCCAACGGTTTTTATAAGGGAAAACATGCACCATGTACCGACAAATTAACTTCAAGTAGAGGTCGTGTTGCATGGCATGATACAACTCATGCTACCGAAACTCAAACTTTATATCATAATAATGTATATGCACTTTTATTCTACACCGCAACTTTGTTTCTGTAAAAATTTCTAACTTAACCAGTTTTTTTTAACTAAGATCGAATTGTTTAAGCTTTTATGCAGATTGTCTTTTTTCTAGTATTTGTAGCTTAATATTTGTCTTTTTCTAGAATATATACATATCTGTTGAATAGAATTGCGTAAGGTAAAACACAATCTTCAACTTCCAACATCAAAATTCTTCATGTTTAGTTACCATGCCCTAAGGGCTAAGTCATTGCAAATTTTCTCACTCCAGGGATTCACGTTCTGCAAGGTCTGAATTTAAAAGTATGTAAATACAATAATAATACGTAGAGTAGGATTTTGTGAACATAGAATAATGTAAAAGAACAAAGATTTTCTTAACATAGAACAAAACTTTTTTCCTTGAATGAATTATGCCGCGGGTGGTTGTACGTTTTGTGACGATTGGAGTCATTGGACTACCGACCCGCTTGCGTCAGGAGTCACATTTATGTGAGAGACAGAATCCCCTACTCCCAATTAAAAAAACGGGTCACAACTGGGCACCACCTTTTTTACACCCGGCAATATCATTTCGTTCGGAACGGTGTTCCGAACGAGAATCCCTGAATTTATTTATTTTTTAAAAAAAATTTCTCGTTCGGAATGGGGTTCCAAACGAGACCGGTCTGGAAAATGATTTTTCCATTTATTAAATGCCGAACCGGTTCGACACTCGTTCGGAACCCCATTCCGAACGAGTTTTTTTTTTTTTTTAAATATTTATGACGTCATAAATCTCGTTCCGAACGAAATTACCCGGTTTTTTTTTTAAAGTGTCGTGTCCGTTCTGAACCCCATTCCGAACGGGAAAACGACTATATGTTTCTGCGCATTGTTCAAACATAGTAGCCGTTGAAATTTTTTAAAAAAGTAGCCGTTAAATGTAAATCTGTGCGCTTAGGTTCTGCGCACAGGTGCTTTAGCCATTGAAATTTTCTCAACTACTTCGACTATTTCGAATAATGAAAGACTAGTGAAGGTTTACAAAGGAGGTGTTACTCGAAGAGTTCGAGTTTTCGACTCGAACTTACCGACAAGGTTAAATAGCTATAATATGCATTGAAAACAAGTTTCATTGCATTCCGACGTCGTTTGGGCATCGAACCGCCTATTCTCGACCTTAACAGGCCATGAGGACCGATAAGGCGTTTTTGCGTATTTTCGATCAACTTTTTGTGAAGGGGAGACCTTATACACTCTTTATATGCCTAATAACACATAATTGTATAAGTTTTTGAAACATAATCAACACCCATGTACTAGACCCTTCATATCTCAACTACTTCGACTATTTCGAAGAATAAAATACTAGTGAAGGTTTACAAAGGAGGTGTTACTCGAAGAGTTCGAGTTTTCGACTCAAACTTACCGACAAGGTTAAATAGCTATAATATGCATTGAAAACAAGTTTCATTGCATTCCGACGTCGTTTGGGCATCGAACCGCCTATTCTCGACCTTAACAGGCCATCAGGACCGATCCGACGTTTTTGAGTATTTTCGATCAACATTTTGTGAAGGGGAGACCTTATACACTCTTTATATGCCTAATAACACATAATTGTATAATTTTTTGAAACATAATCAACATCGATGTACTAGACCCTTCATATCTCAACTACTTCGACTATTTCGAAGAATGAAAGACTAGTGAAGGTTTACAAAGGAGGTGTTACTAGAAGAGTTCGAGTTTTCGATTCGAAGCTTTCGACAAGGTTAAATAACTATAATATGCATTGAAAACTAGTTTCATTGCATTCCGACGTCGTTTGGGCATCGAACCGCCTATTCTCGACCTTTACGTTATTATTTAAAAAAAACCCGCTGCGGATATCCAAAAAAAAAATATTATTTATAAATAATATTGACGTCATGAATTTTTTTTTAAAAAAAATCTCGTTCGGAACGGCGTTTAGAACGAGAATTCCGGATATTTTTTTTGAATTTTTTTAACCCGATTTCTTAAACCGGGTTCAAAAATTTGAACCCGGTTAATCTCGTTCGGAATAATTTGAGACTGAAAAATGTAACAACATTATACTCTAGGTTTTGTTATAATTTGAGACTGAAACAAATAGAGTGGAGTAATTTTTATAATCACTTTCTCAATGACTTCAAATTTAATAAACACATTGAATCTATTTACTTTTTGATTAATTTGTTAGGACTTTTTTTTTGAATGAGTTTTCTTTCAGGTTTGTTTAATTTGTTTACCAATTTACTCTCCACCTTTCTTTTTGTATTGTTTTTATGAGACCCTTGTATGAGCTTTGTTCTAATCAAAAGGTCGTTGATCACCTTCAATAAGGTCAAAATTTCTAATGACCTTTCAAAAATATACTCCCTCCGTCCCTTAATGTTCTTCCCATCTCTTTCCGGCACATTCGCCGAGACACGTTTTGTAACGTTAATATCTTTAAATACACATTAATAAAAATTATAAAATTTTGATATTGTTAAATCTCCTGATGAGACTAATGACCCCATATTACTATATTTTTTTCTTCTATATATTAGAAGATATGTCGAAGATTCTCTTAAAACGTGAATAATGTTAAAATTAAGGATGAGAAAACTTTTGGGCACGGAGGGAGCAGTTGTCACTCCCGCGCAGTCGCATGCCAACAAATCCATCATATACTAAATGGAACATAAGACTATCCACATTGGTGCCGCTCCATGCCGCGGCATGGAGTGCACTTTTGGGACAATGCCGCGGCATCGTTTGCGTTTCTCCCAATGGTTATTACGATGCCGCGGCATCGCACATTAAATATCTTTATTTTATAAGTTGTTGGGGTTAAAAATATTATTGGTAAATGAAATTCTTTGTTATTGTTAATATATAGGTTAATGTATTATTATTATAATAAAATTCATTAATTATTTCTATTTTGAATTTAAATAATTTTAAATAAGGAAATTTAATTAATATACTAATGTAAAGTTATTAATAACAAATTACTTATATTAAACAATCAAACTAACAAAACAATAATTAATAAAGTAAAAGACAACATGTTACAAAACGTGAATTGCAGAAAATGATCGAATTGAACAACAAACATAAATTAATGCATCGAACTTAAAACAAACAACACACACGGATAATCTCTCTTCACCGTCGGATCTATCCAAAGAAAACACAATGACATCCATATTAAGATTAATTTAATTCAAATAAAATTAACTAATAAATTTATAATAATTATATTCACAATTTAACAATATATTAAAAATAAAATATATAATCAATATTGAGTGATCGAGGTAGGAGGCTCCAAATATAATCAATATTGGTCTCTATTTATAGATCTCGAAAAAATAAAGCCACTGGTAATTTTTATTTATTTTTATCATTTTTATATTTTAAGTTATAAGCATTTTAGTGATTAGGAGTTATAATGTGAAATTAAATAAATAAAACAGACTACCAATCAGGGGTCCCACGCCATGGCAGCATCTTCAATTACTCATGCCATCCGGCGTCCCACGCCATGGCATCCCATGCCATCATCCTTGCCATGGCATCATACAACCGTTGGAGAGAATTTTTGCCGGCATTCCATGCCATCTTCCTTGCCAGCCATTATGCCAAGCCATTGTGGATAGTCTAATATGGCTTCTTTTCTTTCTTTTTCTGAAACCACTTACTTTGGCTTCTTATATGATAACTTAATAATTTATTACACGATTGGACCCTATTGGATTATGTTGAAGTGCAGTCTATCAAGTGTTTAATTATCTCAAATTGTACTATTATTTGTAATAATTTTAACATTAGACACATCACAAACTTTAAAAGTAGAGTACACATGTCACACATTGGAGGTCTCAACACTTAATCATGCATGCGCCATGTTAGAAATTGTAATGGATGATGACCATGTTAAGTTAAGCCCTTCCCCAGAATAACTTCCCAAAAGTTTAAGTGACAGCATATTCCACACTTGTTTTTTTCCTCTATTAATTGTTAATTTTGAGGGAAAAAATTAAAATGGTTAAATTCATTGAACCAGTCTCTGCCAAGTTATATGATGGCTTTTTGTATTTAAACCATACCTTAAAGCCGAATCTTCTCATAAAAAATGTCCAATTTTGTAATTATTCGAAGGAAAAATAAATTACTAGCAGTCACACTGTGACAAATGATAATCGTTCAATGATGGGCGTTACCGAAGGCCCAATGAATAATGGCCCATTCAGAGAGCCAATCGAATCTGAATTATTTTGGTTCGGTTTTCGGCTCAAGAACTATTTGTTACCGGTTCAGATAAACCGGTTTAAAGTAAAGATAGTTTATCGCTGACTCTCTGCTTCGTCTTCTCCGAATCCCAATTCGCCGCTGAACCCCAGCAGCGGCTCTTCCTGGTGTAAGCTGCGACCCACTTGGCCAGGTATATAAGTTCCAACTCCATTTATATATATATATCTTCTTTCTCGAATCTGTAAGGCTTGCTTCGTATATCTAATTTTTTCGCTGTTAAAGTCTATACACAATGCAAGTGTATAACTGCTCTGGTGATTTTTTTAATTAGTAGAAGCGGAGGTATTTTGATTGTGTCGCATCGACCTATTATCTTTGGCACTAATTTTCGACTTTCCCAAAGAGGAATTTGATTTGAGTTAGTTCGGTTTGTGCTTTCCTTTTGCTTTTTCCATTGGGGATTCTGTATGCTACATCTTTGTGTAGAAATGGGTCATACAGCTGCAGTGCAATCTATGATTGCGGTATTTTTATTTGCTAGGATGATGTCATAGATTCACAGCAGTTTAAACTCAGATTACGTTTTGGAGAATGATTCATGTTCTCTTTGTGTTTTATGTTTCTTATGATAACTACACCATAATTCTAGGAAGTTGGGTTACTACTGAGATGTCACTAGCTCTGCAGTCAATTCAAGTTTTTCCACCACAGAGGTATGCTCCTTTGAATTGTATGCTTATTTGATTTTTCTCTTGATTTCTTTTTAAACTTTGCTAGTATTTGTTCAGAAGTAGAACAAGTGGCTTCCCGCAAAGGGGAACTTCTAATGTTGTAAATTTTGTCAAGTTGAACAAAAAATTCGATATGAAGAATCATGGGACTACACCTATGTGCCTCGCTTCGGAGCATGAAGGAATTTCTCCTACATTTGGTGTAGGAGAGAAAGATGGTGTCATCATTGTAGATCATGGATCTCGTCGCAAAGAGTCTAACCTCATGCTAAGTATGTATGCGTGACTGGTGTATTCTGTCAGCTCTTCTTGTATTGATAAATTGGTTGTGTTAAAGCCATTTTCTTATGAATTGTATTCAGATGAGTTTGTATCCATGTTCAAGGAGAAAACCAAATACCCTATTGTGGAGCCTGCTCATATGGTATGATGTTTTTACATTATATCTCTTTACTTGCATTTTGTTTCTGCAGCAAATTTGAGTATATAACCAGCCTTTTCTGTTTCCTTTATATTAGTAGGAAAGTGGATTATCATTTTTTATACAAACTAATACAGGTTTCGAAGAAGAGGACTAGCCTCATGCGAAAGACAACATTATGTGTTTTCATTATAATAGCACAGTTTTTACTCTCATTCTGATTCTTGAGTTTTTGTGTATGATTCGCCTAGGAATTAGCAGAACCTTCAATCAAGGACGCTTTTCATATGTGTGTTCAGCAAGGGGCAAATCGTGTAATTATTAGCCCATATTTCCTCTTTCCAGGACGTCACTGGCATCAGGTAATCTTGTATACGATCCTGTATTCAATCAATTCTATAAGACAACTTCTTTACTTCTCTTTGATGTTTTAAATTTCACATAATCATACATTCAATCTAAGGATGTTCTAGGTGTTAGAATAGCTTGAAGGTATTTTATACATAAAAAACTTCAATTTTGATAATTGTATAATGTACGGCCTTATATACCAAGAACAGTGTATGCAGCAATTGATGTATATTTCTTAGGAAATGAGAGATCAAGATTTCATTATTATGGCTAATCCTTACTTCCGGTATAAATCTGTTTCTTGAGTTTGAAAAGATAAGCTAATGCACTCCATTATATTAAAGTGTAATACCATCTTAATGACTTTGCACAACAACTTGTAGGATATTCCTAAGCTTGCACATGATGCTGCAGCGGATTTCCCTGGTGTGTCATACTTAGTTACAGCACCTCTGGGCTTACATAGTCTTCTTGTGGTAAGGAGACCCTCTACAAATTATAGTATATACTAGTATTTTACGGGTTTTGAATCTCTGAGATTAATTCCCGGTTTTCTTTCTTAACCTACAGGATGTGGTGAATGAAAGGATAAATTTTTGTCTGAAACATGCTTCTGGATTGGAAGACGAGTGTTCAGTGTGTGCTGGAACTGGAAAATGTCATTTCACCTCTTCGTCTTAAATCTAAGGCTCACTATCCCCTGCATGTGTAAGAAGATTAAGGAAGAAGAAGCTGAGGAAATCTTAGCAGTAAACAAATCTATTAGTGAAGCTTAATCTGCAATTAAGAAGGCTGTTAAGACGGGAAAGCTGCATCCCAAACTAAACTCGCTTTGCTAGAAGAAACAAGGCAATGGTGATCCACCTTGTCTGGTTCGGACCTGCTCCTGCAGAGGTCAGAAAAACTCCAGTGTTTTTTGTAGTTTATCTGTAATTTTGAGGATTTTTTTTGGTGCATCAACTTAAAATTCAGAGTGCACTTTATCCACTGACTATGCCATATGCTGATTTATGTTCTAAAATTTGCACTGTATAAAATCAATTTTTTTTACTGAGGTAGTTACTATTCTATTGTTATATATTCACTCCTCTACTTTATGTAGTGGTCTAGTATTATGTTATTTATATTCATCTTATAACAAGGGTCGAGGATATTGTTGGAACCCGGGTGTTCGCGACCTCGCAATCAACACCTCGCGAGGTTTGGCCAACAAATAATCTTCAAATACTGGAGACCTCCTTCACGCCAATTGTTTGTGCCTAAAAATACGACGACTATGGAACGCGTGAAAGCTACGCGTAGAAGGATAGAGGCGACGCGACGTATGAAACGGAAGATGACGTCGACGTGATGTTATAAAGAAGAACGTGTCGTTAAGCTATGAGAATTAGGTCAGCCGCCACTTAGTTACCTTGTTCTATATTATATTCGTGTAAATGGTAAAGGATAAGATGAAACAAATATCTTTTATCATATTTATTATATCGTTAGAAGGAAAAGGAAAATATATTATTTCCTTAGTAAGATCCTAGGGTTAACCTATATAAAGGTTAACGCCAACCTTTTGTAGAGACATGGTACTACGCCGTAATATCAATACCACAAGGAAGTTCAAGTTTCAACCTTATTCTCTCGTCTTGTTCTCTTAGTGTTAAGATTATACCGTTCTCTTTGATCTTTGCCCTACAATTGCTTAGTTATTATCTCGTTGATAATTTCGCTACAAACAATTGACGCCCACCGTGGGGCTTGATAAAAAAGGTGTCATCTTTCCACACAAAGGGAACTTCTTTTTTGCAGGAAGCCATGACGTCTCCAACCAATAGCCCTCACAACAACAGGGATTCAGAGGCCGAAGAACGTGCGAAGGATTCCCTCACTCCCAGGGATGAGAACGTTGAGAAGAACCTCGAAGTCACCCCCAACACTTCAACCGATAACGATCCCGCTAAAAAGCAAGGGGTAGACGGAGAAGTTACCAACGTAGCCGTCATCCGAGCACAAATCGAGTCCTTCGAGAAGGCCCAAGCCGAAGCCTTGCAAGCAAGTGAGAAGACGACGTCGGAACTCGCCAAAGAAAACGAAAGGTTAAACTCCACCATCCTAGAACTCAAGGCAAACCAATCCGGACAATACACTTACGTCCGCAACCAGAGCGTCGCTCGACGCTTAGAGGACGACGCCTACCACCCTAGAGAACACCATGGGTTCACCTTACCCAAGGATTCCGCGCGGAAGAAGAAGTCCGAAGAAACCCTAACTCCGGATACCATCGCCGCTATCGTGAAACAACAAATTGGGGCCTTCAAAAAAGAGATGATGTCGATGTCGGGAGCCCCTAAATCCATAGTGTCGGAAGAAGAACACGCGTTCGAAGATAGCCCGTTCATCAAGAGTATAGCCATCCAAAAGATCGCCAAGAAATTCACCGTCGCGGATCTTCCAGTCTACGACGGATCAGGTGATCCTGAAGAACACATCTTGCTCTACAAAGCTAAACTTTCCACGAGCCCCATTGATCCGCGATTCAAAGAGGCAATGATGTGCAAATTCTTTAGCTCAACGCTGAAAGGCCCCACCTTGACATGGTTCATTCATCTACCACAAGGGTGCATCTCGTCCTACGCCGAGGTCTCCAACCAATTCATGTTACAATTCGCCAGTAGCAAGCTCTTTCCAAAGCAGCCATCAGACCTCCATAACATGCGCAAGAGCAAAGGCGAAACCATAAGATAATTCCTCAAACGTTTCAACGATGAGAAAGTCACAATCCCAAGTTGCACGAAAGCTACCGCCTCCGACGCGTTCAGACGGGCCCTCCCCAAAGATAGCGACTTGTATAAAGAATTGACAAAGATAGCCATAAGATTGGAAGAGGACTTGAAGCAATACAATGAAGAGGTTGCCAGATCTCCACGTAGGCGGACCCCTCCGCGAAGGAATTCTCCCCAACGTCGATATACCGATAGGCACCAGGAACAGGGAGGACGCAATGATAAAAGAAACAAACCTTTCCAAAGAGAACCCCAAGCGGTACATACTGTGAGCGAGGTAGAAAGCAACTACGTCGTAGAGAGAGGAATCTCCATGAAGACCGACACCCTACGCGTCATGAGCGCAATGGAAGGGTTACGCGACGTGCAATGGCCAAGAAAGCAAAACCCTGGAAGGAGACCTGGAACGGGCAAGGGGTATTGCGAATTCCACAATGATACAGGTCACACGACGGATGGATGCTACACCTTAAGAAAAGAAGTGATGAGGCTGCTAAAGAGAGGAGACCTGAAGATCTACTCTCCAAAGAAGGAAAGAACGCCCTCGAAGGTATAAAGAAAGAAAGAAAGTCTCCCAATCCACCTCCACCTCCAGCTCACCACGCTCGTACCATTCATTCCATCATCGGAGGACCTTTAGCAAGCAGATACGCGTCTACGACGGCAAAGAAAAGTATCAAAATTCTAGGAGACGAGAGTAACGCGACGAAAGTCTATCAAGTACGCCCTACCCGAAGCAAGCAACTTATCACGTTCGAAGATTCGAACGCGACGATGGAGCATCACGACGGGTTAGTAATCTCTCTCACTATTAGTAACCACCTCGTTAAGAGAATCCCCGTGGACAATGGTAGCTCGGCCAACATCATCACTATGACCGCCCTGAAAGAATTAGGATTATCCCTTAGCAACGTGACCAGGAGATGCGTACCATTAGTAGGTTTCAGCGGCGAAGTGACAGAGATGATAGGGGAAATTACGCTATCAACCTACGCCAGGGGTATTAATACGCGGGCTAAATTCGCCGTAATGGAGCTTGAATCGCCATACAACGTGATCCTGGGAAGACCATGGCTGCACGGCACGAGAGCAGTCCCGTCAACATACCACCAGTCCCTGAAATTCCCATCGCCATGGAGGACGCAAGAAATCATGGGAGAAACTCAAGTTCCTAGAGAATGCTACGATATCAGAATGAAGAAAGCAACCAAAGCGTCGCCGAGGAAAGAAAAGAAAGCGTAGCAATCAAAATATGAAGTGCGACGATCTAAAGTCTTTCACCAAGATACCAAGCATCAAAATATCCAAGTAAAAAGAAACGATCTAAGCAACATGTACCTAAAGCACCACCCTCCGTAATTTTAAAGAAAGCACAAGAGTCTTCCGAGATCCTTCTCGACCTTATTTCCCTTTCATTTGCATGAGTAGGAACAGTCCTTTTTTCCCTTTCCTGAAGTTTTTCTTTATAATAAGGTAGAATAGTTGTCTTAGAGTCAAAACGACAAGGGGTCGTGGCGACAAAGGGGTTGATGTCTACGTAGTAGCCCTGTCTTCATGATGCATCTTTTCAATATATGAGTATACCTTTTTTTTTCCTTCTCCGATGTGTTCAAGCATGATAAGAGATGTTTTATTTTCAAAGTACTTGCTCTCTGTCTTTGATGTAACACCCAAGCTCAAAAGGCCGCGGCGAAAATCCGTGCCGGGGGCGAATTTCGTTAGTCTACGCGTTCAAGGCTCCATCTACGAGTAGGCAACGTTAGCCGAACCGCCGACCCCGAGTCGAAGCTTCCTATGATCATTAGCGACGTGTGGCAATGGTCATAGGGATTGAAGCCCGGTACCTCACGAAACCGGCATGGTGCTCTGGGGAAGAAGGGAAACATATCGCCACCACCCATCTCCAGGAACGCGTATTCACGCCTTCCACGGCCCCTCTGAGAGTCATGAATCCACGGGCAATTCACCAAACCGGAAGGGATGCGTCCACCGGCATCGTAAGTCCTAATACTCAAGAGAACAGACGACATACACGATGAATAGGCCCGTCGATTAAAAGAGTTCGACGTCGACCTAAACGCTAGCGTGAGGCAACGGATCCACCTTTAAAGTAAGGGGTAACGTCACAAGCTGATCAAAATCACACGCTGACCTACGTCCGCCACTCGCTTTTGTGTTCGGAGGAAATGCTGGACCCAAACCTCATGTAAGTCGGCAAATAAGCTAAAGTAAGTGGCATTGACCACATCTCTCGATCAAAGCCAATAAGCACATATCCAGCACCCAAGTCACGAACATGAAGTACCATACAAAAAGATCAGAAAGTCGAAAGAAAGCTCTACGCGTTCGCGAGATTAGTAAAAAAAAAAAGAAGGGAACAACAAGGTATATCAAGTTAAAGTATACAAGACTTCTTTGGTAGCTTTAAACTAAGCCTACAAGAAGCTCAGATCAAACCTACCCAAAGGGGTAGAGATACGTAAGAAAGGAAAAGAACTTCCCAAAGGAACACATAAACGTCATAAGAAACCGACGACGCGTTGATACATGCCGTCGCAAGAGAGCTAGGAGCGAAAGCCTGTTACGTCAGAATTTGGAGAGTAACAGAGATCAGAGGCTTTGATAAATAGCCCATCATAAAAAGGCAAAATTCTTTTTACAAAAGAAAGAGAGAGAAAAAGCTACACGTACATGTACAAATGTACAAAAGAAGATTCAAAGAAAGTAAATCAAGAAGATTCATCGCTAGAAGAAGGATCGTCGTCTTCATATTCACAAGCATCCTTCTCCTCCTCAGAATCCTCCGCAACGACATCCTCGCCGTCGCCTTCATCGTCCTCGACGCCGTCGTTGGGATCAACCTCATTGAGATGAGGAGCAACATCTTCTTCAATATGGGGGCGTAGGCTTCATCGGCGTAGGTCCCATTTCAACGCCCTCGGGACGCTCCGGGTACGCGTTGTTGAATTCCCTTCGCTCCTTCACCGGGTCCCATCCATGAGTACGACCAGCACCATACTCCTCGATGACCTCCACGCGAGATAACCAAGACCAATACTCTGCAACATTCTTGAGGTCGGAAGCCAACCTCAACTCCACCCGGGCCTTCTCAATCTCCAAAGCACCAATCTTGGCTTGAAGATCCTTGACTTGCCCAGAAAGATCTTCACGAAGCTTGAACTCTTCCTCCACCTTCTCCTTCGCCTCGTTCTCCGCCTTCTGTGACGCCTCGCCCAACGACGTAAGCTCCTTAATCTTTATCTCGTCGGCCGATTGTTTAGCCTCCATAGACCTCGTTCGATCAACGAAATCAGAGAAGCGCCCATATGCGCATAAAGAAGCTTGAAGAGCCTATAGAAAGAAGACGTTCAAGTACGTATATTACAGAGAGCGAGAACAAAAGCTCCAGTAAAAAGAAAGCAATTCAAATTGAAACATACATGCCACTGCGCCGCGAGAGATTCGCCCATCACGTCCTCAGTTTCCCTCGACAAGTAGTAATCAAGGGAAGGAGGATTTTGAAGTTGTTTCATGGCAGGGATAAACGATCTCCCAAACGCGACCGCACGAGAAATCACCCCCGGAAAGTCGTCTACAAACTCGTAGCCAAAGTCCAACTTCTCGACTACCTTCTCTTTCCTCTTACGCGATCTCTTCGCCGGAGTAGACGAAGGAGACGGGGATGAAAGCAAAGAAATCATAGGGATGGCCTGAAGTGTGGTCCCTGAAGCCGCCATATCCTCGGCGTGACTCCTTTTACGCGACGCTACGAAAGCCGATGCGGACAACCCTCCACCACGGACGCGAGATAAGTCCGCAGAAACTGAAAGAACCAAAAGCACACGTATAAGAATCATGAGCAAAAAGAAAGAGGAACCGAGTAAAACTCAGATGAACGAACGCGTTACCTGCCGGGAGTACGGAAGCAATTCGACGCCCTTCTCCGTCATGACCATGGAAAGTCCGATCCGCTTCAGGAATGGCAAGAAGCCTATCGATGACGTTCTGGGTCTCTCACCTTACTATAATAGCATCCGTATTCACTACATAAAGGAAGAAAAAAAAAGATCCAGGCCTTGAACACATAGTGCGAGTTTCAAAGAAATCAAAGTTTACCTGTAGGATTCCAGCAGTCAACCAACCAAGCACAATCTTCGCCAAGAGAAGACTTCTTCACAAAGTAAAAGTATTCGGTCCAATGACGATCGACCTGACTCCCCTCAATCGCGATCTTAGGCGCCTTCGGCCTAGACTTAAGGCCTACTCTTCGCACCGTCTTCGTTTGGACGTTGAAAGAATAAGCGATATCCTCGACGGCTAGATCGACGCCATGTTTCTCCACCACGTCGTCTAAAGTACCAAAGATCCTCCAAACGCTTGGCAGGAGCTGCCCCACTGCAACCCCCAAAGCGAGCATGAACGCCTTGACCAATGGCGAGAAAGGAAAGCGATGGCCAGTAAGAAAAGGATACTCGTACACCGCAATCCATCCCGGCCGGTGCGCATCAGCAAATACCATGGGAGGAGGTATCTCGATCTCCACCTCAGGACCAAGATTCTCCAGAGACCGTAACCTTTCAACGTCACGTACCTCTGTTGATTTACAGTCGGATCCCTTCAAGATAAACTTGGGAACGGAGAAGGAGGCCATCTGGAAGTAATAAGAAGAAGTTTGGAAGAAGGTACGAAGAGAAAGAATGAGCATGAAAGTTCGGATCAAAGTAAAGAGGAAGCAAGAAGACGATAGTGAGTAATCAGATGGGAGCAGAAAAGTAAATGAGATTGGAGATTCACCCATTATATAGCCAGAGAAGGTCGCGAGAATCAAGGAGTATTCAACGGCATTATAGCCATTGGGAAAACTAGCCGTTGCGTTTCGACGTTCCCAGCACAGGAAACAAAGCTTCTCCCACGGCACGTGTTAAGAATTGAAGAAAAATCATGATCGAAGCTTAACGACCATGTCGAGAATTTTGATGACGTTATCATCAATGCGTTCCAGTAATTTTGAAGACGTATTCTACAAAGAAAGAAGGCGTCTCCCAACTCTTCTTAATATTAAGCTCTATAAGACGCCTTAGGGGTATTGTTTATGCCTAAAAATACGACGACTATGGAACGCGTGAAAGCTACGCGTAGAAGGATAGAGGCGACGCGACGTATGAAACGGAAGATGGCGTCGACGTGACGTTATAAAGAAGAACGTGTCGTTAAGCTATGGGAATTAGGTCAGCCGCCACTTAGTTACCTTATTCTATATTATATTCGTGTAAATGGTAAAGGATAAGATGAAACAAATATCTTTTACCATATTTATTATATCGTTAGAAGGAAAAGGAAAAGATATTATTTCCTTAGTAAGATCCTAGGGTTAACCTATATAAAGGTTAACGCCAGCCTTTTGTAGAGACATGGTACTACGCCGTAATATCAATACCACAAGAAAGTTCAAGTTTCAACCTTATTCTCTCCTCTTGTTCTCTTAGTGTTAAGATTATACCGTTCTCTTTGATCTTTGCCCTACAATTGCTTAGTTATCATCTCGTTGATAATTTCGCTACAAACACCAACTGGAACAACAACTTGGATTCCATCTTCTTTTGGATCAAAACTTGTCTTCTTGCACTGTTCTTCGTGTTTTTGAGCTCCAAACTACCTGCGCAACCAAACCGGAAGGATGAACCCCCAGATTTGGCTCTCCGACGCCCAAGTCAATACTGATCACGACCAAATAAGAGTAACGAGCTCAATAACACCAAATAATAACCAAAGAGAAGGGAATAGCGATCAAAATACATTTTTAAACCATGAAACCTCACGAACCAAACCAATGGAACAGTAAACTGATGGATCTCAACCAAATGCAACAATCTTCATATCAAAAGCACGAATACGGTACTGAGAGTCATAATCCAAGTACCGATCATCTGATTCTCTATGAACAGAGATGAATCGGGAGGAAGAAGACGATTCCGAGAGGAAAGCTTCGTCTCCTAAGTGTTTCTCTCTTGCTCAAGGGGTAAAATGCCTTAGATGCCTTAGATGATATTTTCTCTCCTTTCTGTTACGCTTTATATCCAGGTCGCGGGCCCCACTATATCCGATCTCGCTCTCCTGGCTTATTGGGCTTTGCTTATTGGGCCTTATTCTCCCGAGTCTCTTAACGATGTTTGGGCCTTCGTTACTCTCTGGGCCGTCGCGAGCCTGTTTGGCTCACGACCTGAGAACCGGGTCCAACATCCAGCCCCCCAAGTCCTTGTTCTTCGCGAAGGGAAGGCTTGGGTAGTCTTTCATGAAGCCGGGATCTCAGGTTTCGTTCTGGGGATTCTTTTCTTGATTTTCGCTCGCGACGCTTACTTTACATCGCGCTCGTTTTGAATTTCGAATTTTAAATATGTGACACTTTGTCTCGCGCGCTCTGACATCTTGTGACATGTGTCAACCATCTGGCTCTTCTCTCTTTTCTATATAAACCAGTCGAATTGTATTTTTCCTCTTTCTCCTCCACTTTGCTCCTTCATAAGCCTCTGTAAAAACCTCTGCAATAATATTACTCAGATCCTCCTTTCTTCATTCAATCGAGAAAATAAACCGCAAATGGCAGGTATGTTATGATTCTAGTCCCCTTTACGTTGTTTATTTCGTGTTTATTGCTATGTTCGCTCTTGATTTTTGCATATTTCCGCCATTGTTATATGTATTTGGAGCTTCCGACTAGATTTTTATGATGGTCCGTTGGACCTCTCCGCCTCCTCATCGGCTTTTCTACGGGTGGCGCTGCCCCTTTCCTTTCCAAATTCTAATCTTCTTTTGCCATTTCCTATTTGGGGCCCTTAGAGTTTTCGACCTTTGGGTCCATGAGTTCTTCTTCATTACACAAGCCATTCTTCCCGAAATAAAGACGTTGTTGGTCCTTCCACATCGCGACCCGATGCAGGTAGCAGTAATAATTCTCCTCCGTATAGAGATTGATGATTGGCTCACTAAACCCACGAGTCCTGTACAGATTTTGACTCGTCGCGTTCATTTTTCCAAAGCCAAGAATCTCGACAATAAGTTCACCGCTCTTACCACTACTCTCCAATTGTGTGACCTTAGGGCCATAGCCGATGCCTATCCGTTTCCGGAAGGCACCATTCTTGCGTTGCCCTCTTCCGGAGGGACTTCTCTCGACGAATATGGATCTTTCTTCGCGATTAGTCGCTCATCTCTTATGGCAGGCTTTAGGCTTCCTCTTACGAATTTTGCTCGGAAGCTCCTGAAACAATTAGGCTACAACCCTGCTCAGATGCATCCCAACTTCTGGCGCATCGTCGTCATTTATACGATTAGATGTCAAGACATAGGTGTGAAACCCATTCCTTGCCATTTCTTTCTCATGTTCAATTCACGTAAGGCTCCCGATGAAGAAGGAATGTTTACGACCTTTAAACATGAGGCGACTGAGTGGGATGCTCCACCTCGGATCACCAAATGGAAAACTGACTGGTTTCTTATCCGGCCGCCTCCGAACTCGGGATTCTCCATTAAGATTGCTGAGATCGCTGCCCAGCCCAAGGCTGGGAACTGGACCCAAGCTAAAAAGGATAGTCTCATCGCGAAGTATCACGACTTTTCAGACCTCTCGTCTAAACGCATCTTCGCGAGGTGCATTACTCTCAAAGTATTAGCCTAACGAGGCTTAAGTCTTGAACACCACTATGGTATTTTCGTAGTCGCGAGCGTTTTTGCTCTTTGTATCTCTTATAAACTTCGCGTACTAATGCTTTAATTTCCATTCTTTTCAGGCAAGAATTTCTTCTCCAAACTTCCCAACCTTGACAGCTCTGATGATTCCTTCGATGACGATCTTATAGACAAGACCCCCGTCCCTGCTGCAAAAGGCAAAGGCCGCACCAAGAAGGCCGCGACCAAGCCCAAGGCCTCTGCTCCTGGTGACGCTCAGGCCCTCAAGCCTAAGCGCAAGTAAAGGGGTTCCGCTGGTGGGATCCGTATTCAGGAGCCATTAGCCGAGGAGAATGAACCTTTGGATGATGATACTCCTATTGGTAAAACCACGCCCCTCACAAGAACTCCAACTCCGGTGAAAACCATCCTTCCCCCAAGGCCCAGAGGAACACTTGCTTCAAACTCCGGGGTTGCAACGAAACGAGCATCGGCAGCCGTGAAGGGCAAGCAACCGATGGTTCGCGAGGAACATGGGAATGTCCTTCCTCGGGGCCCGTTCGTGGAGGATTCAATCTTTCTCGACGAGGAGATTGTGAGGAAGTTCTTCGGTAAGGATCGTCCCTGCCTTCCCGAATGCCTTGAGGGCGTCATTGGTGGTGGTGCGGGAATTTCTACGGTTTCTCTCGCGGTGAGTCTTTGTGCTTTGTTTTCGTTGTTACTTTCACTTAGTGCTTTCTAATTTTTCCTTATCTTTTGGTTGTAGGGGATGATCTTCTTTGAAGCCATAGGGAAATATGGCCTTACTGTCGAGGATGCAAATAAGAGTGTGGAGAAGGATTATGAGGCCATTATAGAGCAGAGTCGCGAGCATAAATCTGCACGCGACAAGGCAAGACAAGCCTTGGAGGAGCAAAAGATGAAGAATACTGAGCTGGTCAATAAGGTGGGCGAGATGGAGATTGCGGCCAAGGTGGAAAAACGTAATCACGAGACGGCGATGGGCACGTTGAGGCATGAAATGACTGAAGCCATAGCCCGCGCCCGTCGCGAAGGAGCTGCCCAATACGCTTCAAGATATCGTGAGCAAGGTCGTATTGACTTCATCAGCACGGCTCGCAGCGTCCTTCTGATTGCCTCGCTCAAGGGCCAACTCAAGAAACACCGAGTGCCTAAGTTTCCTTATGATCCTTCAGACTTTTGCGGCTATTTGGGGGAGCTTCCTGAGTACATTCCTCCTCCAATCGGCACTTACGTGGACGACGACGCGAGCCTCCTTGAAGGTTGGACAGTGGGTCCAATGAAGCAAGGTACAAGAATTGTTGAGGGGAAAGAGGCTCAAGTCCCGATCGTCCCTGCTCCCCAAAGACTTAGAAGGAAAAGAGAAGTGATTTATTCGGAGGAGGGGGAGCGCGAGACCGGGTCTCCACTTAAACATTTTCATGCTGATACCTTAGGGGAGGATGTTCGCGACCAAGCTATGCTGCTTGATAGTGAAGAGACCGCCGGGGTCGAGAACATCGCGTCAACGGAGGATGCTGGTGGTGAGGAAGGTGTTCATGAGCAGGCAGTCGACAATGTTGACGACTACATCAACGTTCCTACGGAGCATGCGAATGATCAGCCTTAACTTTCTTTGTTTTGTGAATTTCCTATGCAAGTCTTTGGGTTTTGTAATGCGTACAATGGTTAACTGATTTTTGGTGGGTCGCGGACCGTGTGTGGTCGCGAGCCCTTGGATTATACTTTGGCCTTATGGGAGGCAAAGATTACTCTTGTACTTGTTAATTTTATGCTTGTTGCTTTTCATCTCTGCATTTATTTCCGTATCTACTTTCGCATTTACTTCTTTACTTACCTTTTACCTTCTTATTGACGGTGGGTTGGTTTGAGAACTCCCTCCTTTCTCCCCCTCCCATAGCATTCGCGAGGGTGCTTGCATCCTCGGGGATGTTATGTAATACAAAGAGGGAGTGAGTTTAGTCGTGTTTATTGAATCCTTAATTAGCTTTGCTTTGCCTTTTCGTGACGGTTACTTGGACGTGGAAAACGACATGTAAATGAAACGACTTTAAACATATATATTGGTAAAGTGCTCGCAAACAAAATGAACATGTATGTCTCCTTGGTAACATAGTCATTACATAATATCAAAATATCCAGATAGATAAAGTGAAACAACGAGGTATTAACAAAAGAGAAGATCCTCCAACTTGTCTGCGTTTCCTTAGAAAAGCCCTGCGAATGATAGTCATATAAGCATTTGTCAGCCTCTCGTATTGTTTTCGCGTTTAGAGTTTTTAACAACCATGCTCTTACCTGATTACTGCGTGCGTACTAACCAGTAATAGGGCTTATACCACACGCAACTGTCGCTTGTTGTGAGCGATCTAGAATTTCTTGTGTGTGCAATTGTCTAGTAATGTTATACTTAAATCATCGCGATCGACTGAGATAATTTGTATATTCCTTTCATGATACCTGAGCGAAGATGTGTCGAGTGCCTCAGGAATTCTGAGCTCATAAGTTGGAACTTGTACATTGTTTCTGGTGGGGAGATGAGTGCTGAGCTATAGATAGCTTCGGGATGTAGAACTGCAATTCGATTCGTAGTCGAATGCTTAGTGTCTACAAGAATACTGATCTTGTGTAAGAGAGTCAAATGTATATGGGAACTGAGAGTACCTGGGCAGTGGTGGCTTTGGTGCCCCAGTTTAACCTCGCGAGCTCTTTCAAGATTATTTCATTACTTTGGTAAGAACCTTTTGTATCATGCAAAGAAACAGGATCGTCATTAGACTTTGGCGTAATTTCGCGAGTCATGATATAAACGACGATTTTTACGGCTACGCGACTGAGTTGAAACCGTAATGCGCAGGAAACAATCAGTCGTCGCGCCTCGTGCCTTGGCGGATCGTGAAGGTCACGACTTCTTGATCGAAGCGAGGAGGACTTACGTCGTTACTCGTCTTTGATGTTCACAGCTTCACGACCTGGGTGGGTGCTCTTGGCCCCAGCCCAGCGTCATGGCTTCACGACTTGGGTGGGTGCCCTTGGCCCCAACCCAGCGTCATGGCTTCACGACCTGGGTGGCTGCCCTTGGCCCCAGCCCAGCGTCATGGCTTCACAACCTGGGTGGGTGCCCTTGGCCCCAGCCCAGCGTCATGGCTTTACGACCTGGGTGGGTGCCCTTGGCCCCAGCCCAGCGTCATGGCTTTACGACCTGGGTGGGTGCCCTTGGCCCCAGCCCAGCGTCACGGCTTCATGACCTGGGTGGGTGCCCTTGGCCCCAGCCCAGCGTCACGGCTTCACGACCTAGGTGGGTGCTTCTTGCCCCCCAACCCAGCGTCACGGCTTCGCGACCTGGGTGGGTGCTTCTTGGCCCCCAACCCAGCGTCACGGCTTCGCGACCTGGGTGGGTGCTTCTTGGCCCCCAGCCCAGCGTCTCAAGACTTTTATTTATATTTTGCGATTTGAAGTGTATAGCTCTACCTTTTATTCAAGGTTGTCGTTCCCCCTTTTTGCGAAAGTATTTATTCTCTTTGTAACCCCGACTATATATTTGATCGTTCAAATTCATTCGGTTCTTTCGCCTGCACAGAGTTTGTTAGACAATCTGCTCGCGAGAGTTATGTGCATGACAGATACTTTATTGTTACGCAAAAAATTTCTTGAGGGAGGTTAATACCTGTGGGGGGGGGAATGGGCTAGGCGTAATAGCGGCGCAGTCGCATCACGTTCCAAGAGTTTGCAACGTGATTCCCGGAGCTATCCTTCAGTCGATAAGCGCCCGGTGCGACTTCGCAATCCACTATGTAGGGCCCTTCTCAGCCGGGATCTAACTTTCCTCCTTCTGTCTTTCTTAGGACAAGATCTCCCTTCACGAAGCCTCTTATCTTGATATTCTTGTTGTAATACTTCGCGACACTAGCTTTGTGCGCGGCTGCTCTGATTACTGCCATTTCTTGTGCCTCTTCGCGAAGCTGGAGCTCCATTCTCATTTTCTCATCGTTGGTGTCCTTGTCATAATGAAGGATTCTCTCGTTTGGAAACAAAAATTCCACAGGAACCACAACCTCAACACCATACGCGAGGGCAAATGGGCTTTCCCCCGTTGCTTTCTTGACAGTTGTGCGGTTGGCCCAGAGGGTAAGAGGGAGAACTTCGGCCCATCTTCCCTTGGCGCCCTCCAGCCTTTTCTTGAGGTCCATTACGATGCTTTTGTTGACAACTTCAACTTGGCCATTACAATGTGGGTGCGCGACAGAGGCGATTTTCAGCTGAATGCCCATGTCGTCACGCCACTTCAACAGCTGGGGAGAGTTGAATTGAGGGCCTCTATCTGTGACAATCTCATGAGGAAGACCGTAGCAACATATGATGTTTTTCCATAAGAACTTCTTCACTACTGGTACCGTCGTGGACGCAAGTGCCCCGGCCTCGACCCATTTAGTGAAATAGTCCACAACCACAATGATATACTCGAGTTGCCCAAGAGCCTTTGGCTTGAATGGACCGAGAAGATCCAAGCCCCACATCACGAACAGGATGGGGTTGCTCATGATTTGAAGTTCCACACCAGGTTGATTAGAGGCGGGGGCAAAATATTGGCAAGCTTGGCAAGCTCGCGATATGTCTTGCGCGTCTTGTTTCATTGTGGGCCAGAAATGTCCTTGGCGCAGTGCTTTATAAGCCAAGGATCTCCACCCTGCATGGGTTCCACACAGCCCCGCGTGCATCTCTTCTAAGAAGGACTTCACCTCATAGTGAGCCATGCATTTCAATTCGCTGGGGCCTCCCCCTCTCTTGTATAGTTCTCCCCTATTGACGTAAAAACGTGCAACCTTTCTTTTCAATTGGATAAGTTCTTTGGGATCAGAAGGTCCACGACCATTTTTCAGATAATCAATGATTGGGCGGCGCCAATCTTCACTGGTACTACTAATTTCCATCATTTCAATTTCGTGACTGATTGCGCTCTCCTCTTTGACAAGGAAAAAATACTTTGGCGGTGCCTCTTTGGATACAATGAAACCTGATCTCTTCTCGCGTTCCTCTTTAGGACCCTGCCAACTGGCACCTACTTTCGCGAGCTCATCATCTTTTTTGTTCTCTTCTCTTGAGATGGCCTGAATTTCAAAATGCTTGAACAAAGAAATCAACGTCGCGACTTGATACGCTGCACTTTGTATAGCGTAACTAGGGGTTATTACAGTGATTTAGGAGTATTATTATATGTGTTTCGAGCCATTGTTATGTTCTGAGATATTTATTAAGAAGTGAAGAATTGAAGATCAGAACCAAAGAATATTGAAGATTTGAAGAAATCACCGACGACGATCGCCATGGATCAGCGGCGATCGCGGTGGAGCAACAGAGAGGAGCCGAGAATATTTAATATATCCGCGATCGCGGGTATTATGCTGAATTCCCCTTCGTGCGCGAGAGGGGCCGTGGATTTGAAGCAAGCAGCCCGGCCCAACTGTTGGAAGGAGTCCACGTGGAAGAAGCAGCAGCTGGGCTGCACAATTAGAAGCAAATACCACCGAATTTGTGCTTCCTTTTATTCCTTTTGTTTTATTTCTTTTCTTTTCCTTTTTCCTTAATTAGTTTTAGGATATTTATCTTTTACCATATATTTTTAGGGTTAACCTCTATTTAAGAACCCTAGTTCTTTCTATCTTTTCTATCATCTTTTCCATCAGACAATTTAGTTCTGCAACCATGACCAGGAACTAATCTCCATTGTTTTACCTAGCGGTTGAAACCTTCAGTTATTAAGTTGTGAGATTTCTAAACTCTTGTTCTTTTTCTATGGGTTTGTATTAATTCTCTTCACTTCATCTATTGATTTCTATTAGTTTTGCTAGCTTGATCACCTAGTTTGATTGATAGTTTTCTATTGCTAGACTAGGAATATACGGTGGAATTCCTTGTCATTGTAGCACTCATATCTGCATGATATGGTAGTTGATTGCTTTTATGAAAGAGAATTGATTGCATGTTAATACTTGACGGTTGTAAGTTATTGCATGCATCCTTATAATTCTTGTGCTCTTTGCTGCTATTTCATCTAATCTTGAGAGGTTTCCCTGATTGCTGAATAGTAACTATTATCAGGACCGGTTGGCATGCTGATATATTAAAGATTGGAATAGGAACATTCCCTAGGATTGATAATAACTTGAGATAAATCTATGATCAACTTGATTTACTGTTGTGTGGATACTTGCTAGGTGAAACCCCTTCGCATAATATTCTCACCCAAACTTCCTCTGCTTGTTCCTGGTTACTTGTGTGTTCTTGCAATCAAACCCCCCCCCCCCTTGGGTTACTTGTTACTAGTTGATATTTCACTTTACTGCATTGATTTGGTGTTTTGATTCCCTTGGGTTCGACCTCTACTTACTTGCTATACTCTAGTTAGTGTTTAGGGTTTTTTTTGATTTGGCACTACGACTTTAGCCTCATCAAATTTGGCGCCGTTGCCGGGGAATTGAAATTTTTCTGATTCGGTGTTAATTGTGAAATTATCAACTATTTGGTGTGAACCTTTATGGTTCAGACCCGTGCTACTGATTCATCTCTTGTTTCCTTTGACCCAGAGATTGAAAGGACGTTCCTTCGGAACCGAAGAGCAGCGTTGAACCAAGAGAACGAGATGGGTGATCGACATGGACCACCATTGCCTACTATGAGGCAACTCACTGCCCCAGACTTAAACCAACAACCTTTAGCAGTGAGGTTTCCTGAGATTGAAGAAGGTGTGAATTTTGAAGTAAAAGCTGGTTTAATTCATGAGCTTCCACACTTCCATGGCTTATCAGGAGAAGATCCCAACAAACACTTGGCTCAATTCCATGCCATATGTTCTAGTATGAAGCCAAGAGGTGTTACTGAGGAGCAGGTCATGCTGAGAGCTTTCAGATTTACTCTGAAAGACGCTGCAAATAATTGGCTCTATTATCAAGCTCCAGGGAGTATTGATACATGGGCTAAGATGAAAAAGGTCTTTTTAGAGAAATATTTTCCAGCTATAAAACTGAGCAGCTTAAAGAAGGAGATCACGAATCTTCAGCAACACTCAACTGAGAGTCTCTATGAATATTATGAGAGATTCAAGAAGCTTTGCTCAAGCTGCCCATTCCATAGTTATACTGACCAAGATCTCCTTATGTACTTATTTAGTGGCCTGATTGATGAGGATCGTCGAATGGTGAATGCATCCTGTGGAGGTAACTTTTTAAGATTCACTATACCTCAAGCTACTGAAATGTTTGAGGAATTAGCTGAGAGCTCAAGGCAGTTTGGTAGCAGGCAAAGAACACAGTCAGTAAGTTCACTTGATCCCGCTAAAATTCAAAGTGATATGAATGAACTGAAAGATATGATGAAGTCTTTTATGCTGCAAAGTGGTGGTCAACAACTCCAAGAGCCGAATGCTGAGGTAAACGCTGTTAGTGGATGACAACCAAGGCCAAGGTATGATTCTCATAATATTAATTATCAACAACCTAGACCTCAGAATTCTATGACTGTTGAAGATATGATCAAGTCCTTAGCTTAAACTGTGATGCAACAAAATGCTAGAACGAAATCGAGCATCCAAAATCTTGAAAATCAGTTAGGACAGATTGCTCAAGCTGTGAGTAAATTAGAGGCCAGGGAACCGGTAAGAAACCCGAGAGAGAACGTTAGTGCAGTGTTCTTGAGGAGCGGAGAAACTTTAAATGACTGTTCTGTGCCAAAACCGCGATCGCCAGATCTGAGTGGCGATCGCCATGAGATTACAGAGAGCAAAACAGGGTCTGCATCGCGACCGCGATCGCCATATGGCAATGGCGATCGCCATTCCATTCCAGAAGCTGAGGTGAAATTTTTTTCGCGACCGCGATCGCCGAGAGTTGATGGCGATCGCCGGGAGCCCCCTGAGTACATTGACGATTATGTTCGCCCGAATTTTCCACCTCTATTCTCTCAGAAGCCTGTTGCTCCTTTTCCTGAGGCATTGAAGGATACTCGAAGGCTGGAGGACGACAAAGAAATCTTCGAAACCTTTAGTAGGTGTGAGGTAAACATTCCCTTGCTCAAACTTGTTAAGAGTATTCCTAGATTTGCTAAGTTTTTGAAAGAAGTTTGCACTATTAAAAGAAATCAAAAACTGAAAGGAAAGAAGAAAGTTGAAATAAGTGAACAAGTTTCTGCTGTGTTTCAAAAACGCATGCCTAAGAAATGTGGTGATCCAGGCATATTTAGCATTCCATGTGTGATTGGTGAAACTAAATTTGACAAAGCCATGCTAGATTTAGGTGCATCAATCAATGTTTTGCCTTACTCTGTGTATGAATCACTAGGCTTAGGACCTTTGCATAAAACAGGAATTGTTATTCAACTTGCTGATAGGTCTACTGTATACCCAAAAGGGGTTGTTGAGGATGTTCTTGTTATGGTTGGTGATATGATTTTTCCTGCTGATTTCTTTGTGTTAGATATGGAGCATGCTAATAATGTCACACCTATACTGTTAGGTAGACCTTTCATGAAAACTGCACAAACGAAAATTGATGTTAATAGTGGGACTCTCTCTATGGAGTTTGATGGGGATAAGGTGGAGTATAATATTTATGACATGGATCCCATTGATAAGAATTCTCTATGTGCTATTGATGTGATTAAGCCTACTTGTAAGGATGAATTGCAACCTGTTTTAGAGAATCTCTTAGAGCCCCCAAAAGTAGATATTGTTTTGTCTACTAACATGCAGGAGTGCCATGCTAAGCCAGATCCTAAAGGTAAGCTCTTTTCACATCCTTTGGGCAATCACCCTTCATTATTGACCTCTCCAGGCGAGATACCATTGATGTCTAGTGTGCAGGCACTTGACATTGAGCTTAAACAGCCGCCTGATACGGTCAAGGAGGAGAAAGTGAATGAAACCACCTTCATTGCTAAAGACAAGGTGGTCAAGGTAAGTGGGACGAGATTTAAGGCGTTCCATGAGTGGTTCAAGAGAGAATTCAGACAAGAGACGGTTTTCACAAAGCCAAATGGCGTTAGTTAAATCTCTTGAGTTTCATGTCGAGCCACGACATAAAATAAGGCGCTACTTAGGAGGCAACCCAAGGTTTGAGTTTGTTTTTATTTGTTTTTGTTCGGTTTAATTTTCTTTTTAGTTTTTCTATGGACAGGAGGAAATCACCGAAGCTCAGGGTCAGCTACAGTCAGTAGCCAATCTCGCTGTAAGTCTTCTCTCCCGTAAAAAAAAAAAATCCGAAAATCATTCCGAGAAAAAAATAATATATCGGATTAAAAAAATAGAGTGCAGAAAAAAAATGAGAGAAAAGAAAGTAAGGAGCTGTATTACATCAAGTTTGGTTTCATTAGTACTATCATTCTAGATCTACATTCGCTGGAGCTTAGCTTGTTGGTGACCATGTTCTTTGCAAGGAGTTGATTTATTTGGGTCACCTTCTACATTGGAGGTATTCTTTCTTTTGCTTTAGATGAGCTATGCATTATTAGATTACATTTAGTGCTCATCTAGTTTCTCATTCTACCACACTTTGAGTTTTATTGGAGGAAGGTCATCCGACCTTGTATGTGAGTCTTCTGTCTCCTTCCCTGGGTTCGTTTTTCTGTCTTCCATTTCATTGAGGACAATGCAATGTTTAAGTATGGGGGAGGAGAATGTATTCACATGTAAAATTTGGGTGTTGGTTGTATCTGCATGAGCTTATTGAATATATATTGTATGAAAAAGCCACAAAAATTGAAAAAAGGCATACAAAATTCTTGGATAGCAAGATCTATGCAATAAGAAGGTGGCTTGACCGGCATTAGGCTGGAGAAAAAATAAGTCTTAAGAGATGTGAGTTGGTGAGCTCGGAACAATTATTGAGTGGTTGGGATGAAAACCCGAAAGGGCACCCAAGCAAGATGAGTGTTATAAAAATATATAAATAAAAAAAAAAAATTGAGTGTTTTAGGATCATTATCATCTTGGCGTTATGGAGACATAAGAAGGAGGCGTATAGGAGGATTCGGGTAGGCCACTTGGAGGAATAAGGTGTAGTTCTGGGTATGTGCTTATTTTATCACATTGTTCTTGATTATTGTTGTTGTGTTTTGTGTGTTTTGGAGGAGCATATTGGTTATGTAATCACTAGGAGATATTCTTGTACTTCCTGAGGCTTTGAGTATTTTATTGTATGAGTAGCTTTTCTGTAAGTTACTCGGGACGAGTAAAAGTCTAAGTATGGGGGTATTTGATACGCTACACTTTGTATAGCGTAACTAGGGGTTATTACATTGATTTAGGAGTATTATTATATGTGTTTCGAGCCATTGTTATGTTCTGAGATATTTATTAAGAAGTGAAGAATTGAAGATCAGAACCAAAGAATATTGAAGATTTGAAGAAATCACCGACGAGGCGATTTTCAGCGACGATTTGAAGAAATTACAATGTGGGTGCGCGACAGAGGCGATTTTCAGCTGAATGCCCATGTCGTCACACCACTTCAGCAGCTGGGGAGAGTTGAATTGAGGGCCTCTATCTGTGACAATCTCATGAGGAAGACCGTAGCAACAGATGATGTTTTTCCATAAGAACTTCTTCACTACTGGTACCGTCGTGGACGCAAGTGCCTCGGCCTCGACCCATTTAGTGAAATAGTCCACAACCACAATGATATACTCGAGTTGCCCAGGAGCCTTTGGCTTGAATGGACCGAGAAGATCCAAGCCCCACATCACGAACAGGATGGGGTTGCTCATGATTTGAAGTTCCACACCAGGTTGATTAGAGGCGGGGGCAAAATATTGGCAAGCTTGGCAAGCTCGTGATATGTCTTGCGCGTCTTGTTTCATTGTGGGCCAGAAATGTCCTTGGCGCAGTGCTTTATAAGCCAAGGATCTCCACCCTGCATGGGTTCCACACAGCCCCGCGTGCATCTCTTCTAAGAAGGACTTCACCTCATAGTGAGCCATGCATTTCAATTCGCTGGGGCCTCCCCCTCTCTTGTATAGTTCTCCCCTATTGACGTAAAAACGTGCAACCTTTCTTTTCAATTGGATAAGTTCTTTGGGATCAGAAGGTCCGCGACCATTTTTCAGATAATCAATGATTGGGCGGCGCCAATCTTCACTGGTACTACTAATTTCCATCATTTCAATTTCGCGACTGATTGCGCTCTCCTCTTTGACAAGGAAAAAATACTTTGGCGGTGCCTCTTTGGATACAATGAAACCTGATCTCTTCTCGCGTTCCTCTTTAGGACCCTGCCAACTGGCACCTACTTTCGCGAGCTCATCATCTTTTTTGTTCTCTTCTCTTGAGATGGCCTGAATTTCAAAATGCCTGAACAAAGAAATCAACGTCGCGACTTGATACGCTGCACTTTGTATAGCGTAACTAGGGGTTATTACAGTGATTTAGGAGTATTATTATATGTGTTTCGAGCCATTGTTATGTTCTGAGATATTTATTAAGAAGTGAAGAATTGAAGATCAGAACCAAAGAATATTGAAGATTTGAAGAAATCACCGACGACGATCGCCATGGATCAGCGGCGATCGCGGTGGAGCAACAGAGAGGAGCCGAGAATATTTAATATATCCGCGATCGCGGGTATTATGCTGAAATCCCCTTCGTGCGCGAGAGGGGCCGTGGATTTGAAGCAAGCAGCCCGGCCCAACTGTTGGAAGGAGTTCACGTGGAAGAAGCAGCAGCTGGGCTGCACAATTGGAAGCAAATACCACCGAATTTGTGCTTCCTTTTATTCCTTTTGTTTTATTTCTTTTCTTTTCCTTTTTCCTTAATTAGTTTTAGGATATTTATCTTTTACCATATATTTTTAGGGTTAGCCTCTATTTAAGAACCCTAGTTCTTTCTATCTTTTCTATCATCTTTTTCATCAGACAATTTAGTTCTGCAACCATGAGCAGGAACTAATCTCCATTGTTTTACCTAGCGGTTGAAACCTTCAGTTATTAAGTTGTGAGATTTCTAAACTCTTGTTCTTTTTCTATGGGTTTGTATTAATTCTCTTGCACTTCATCTATTGATTTCTATTAGTTTTGCTAGCTTGATCACCTAGTTTGATTGATAGTTTTCTATTGCTAGACTAGGAATATACGGTGAAATTCCTTGTCATTGTAGCACTCATATCTGCATGATCTGGTAGTTGATTGCTTTTATGAAAGAGAATTGATTGCATGTTAATACTTGACGGTTGTAAGTTATTGCATGCATCCTTATAATTCTTGTGCTCTTTGCTGCTATTTCATCTAATCTTGAGAGGTTTCCCTGATTGCTGAATAGTAAGTATTATCAGGACCGGTTGGCCTGCTGATATATTAAAGATTGGAATAGGAACATTCCCTAGGATTGATAATAACTTGAGATAAATCTATGATCAACTTGATTTACTGTTGTGTGAATACTTGCTAGGTGAAACCCCTTCGCATAATATTCTCACCCAAACTTCCTCTGCTTGTTACTGGTTACTTGTGTGTTCTTGCAATCAAACCCCCCCCCTTGGGTTACTTGTTACTAGTTGATATTTCACTTGACTGCATTGATTTGGTGTTTTGATTCCCTTGGGTTCGACCTCTACTTACTTGCTATACTCTAGTTAGTGTTTAGGGTTTTCTTTGATTTGGCACTACGACTTTAGCCTCATCACGAATCTCGCGTGATATTTTGGCGAATTCCCAGTTCTAGCTTCATAGATTCCCTGGACTTGGTTTACTACAATCTCTGAATCACTCCGGCATGACAACACAGAGATAGAGGTGCAAATGGCTAATTCCAGGCCAGCAATCAAAGCTTCATACTCAGCCTCGTTGTTGGTGGGTTTGAACTTGAGAGCGATGGCGTGACTTATCTCGTCACCCGTAGGCGAGGTAAGTACCACTCCTGCCCCACATCCTTCATCGTTTACAACACCATCGACATGCATGACCCACATCAGCTCCTCGCCATACAGATTTTGGCTTTCGCCATCCCTGAAACTTGTCTCAACAATGAAATCGGCAAGTGCCTGAGCCCTGATCGCGGGTCTAGGCCAATACACGACATCAAATTCTGACATTTCTATAACCCACTTCGCGAGCCTTCCTGCTACTGTCGTCTTTGTCATAAACCCATGGAGTGGTAAGTCCGTCAAGGTCTCGATTGGATGTGCCTGAAAATAAGGCTTGAGCTTTCAGCGGCCGTTATCAATGCAAGTACAAATTTCTCTATTGGGGAATACCTAGTCTCGGCTGGCAATAATGCGCGACTGACAAAATAGACAGGCTTCTCTTGCTCGCGAACGAGAACTGCACTCACGGCTCTTGAACTCGCCGCGAGATATAACTGAAGAGTCTCACCCGGAATTGGTGAAGCTAGGATCGGGAGCCTTGACAAGTGCTCTTTGAGGCTCGCGAAAGCTTGGTCGCATTCCGTAGTCCACTCGAAGTTTTCCGGCTTCCTCAGAATTTCAAAAAACGGAAGGTTGCGTTCAGCCAGCTTAGCACAAAATCTTCCCAAATAATTAACCTTGCCCACGAATCTTTGGACCTCATGTGTCGACTTAGGCGGTTGTAGATCCAGCACTGCTTTGACTTTATCTGGATTGACTTCTACGCCCCGCGCACTGATCATGAAGCCCAGAAACTTTCCTTCTGTTACTCTAAAAACATACTTATCCGGATTAAAACTCATTTCGTACTTCCTTAGAGTCGCGAATACTTCAGCAAGATCACGAGCATGGTCGCATTGTCTCCTACTCTTAACAACGATGTCGTCGACATACGCCTGGACTGTGTCTCCGATCTGGCCACTGAAAATTCGATCAACGGCCCTTTGGAACGTAGCTCCCGCGTTCTTGAGACCGAAAGGCATAACCTTGTAGCAGAAAGTTCCCTTATCTGTTATGAATGATGTGTGCTCTGAGTCTAGAGGGTTCATCATTACCTGATTGTAGCCTGAGTACGCATCAAGGAAACTCAACGCCTCGTGCCCCGCGGTTGAGCCTACTAACTGGTCAATGGAAGGCAGAGGATAACTGTCCTTTGGACATGCCTTGTTGAGCCCGGTGAAGTCTACAAACATGCGCCACTTCCCCGTGCCTTTTGGATTTTTCTCAACCATCACAATATTCGAGATCCATGTTGGATATTGCACTGGCCTCACGAATCCTGCTTTCAAGAGCTTCGCGAGTTCTACAGCCGCGGCCGCGTTCTTTGGTCCTGTCTGCTTCCTTTTTATCTGCCTCTTCGGGATCATTTCATTGCTAATATTCAGCGAGTGAGTGATGACGGAGGGTGGAATTCCTTTCAAGTCCTTAGGCGACCATGACGGAGGGTGGAATAGCTTTTCAACTTCTCTCATTACCATGGGATCCAAGTTTCCTCCAACGAACAACTTTTCCTCTTTATTTCCAAAAGGAGTAATTTCTTGGGTTTCGAAACCAGTGAACTTTGCCTTGTTTACTTCTTCCTCGGGCCCTTGAGGCCTTGGGGGCTCGCGGACATCTAACTCTGCCTCTTCTTCAATGTTAGGCATTCCCGGGACAAAGAGTTGATTCGCGAGCAAAGGTGTGTCATCTCCTTTTTCAGATCTAATGTAGCATGAGATACTCTCATTCTCTACTCCGGTTGCAACCCCTGTTCCTGACTGTGTGGGAAACTTTAGACAGAAATGACTCATTGACACCACCGCGTCGAATTTTCACAATGTTCCTCTTCTAATAATCGCGTTGTACGATGAGGTCGTTGGGATGATAACAAAGTCAATCTTTTCGGACCTTCGCGGCCCTGTTTCGTCACCCATCACAACATCAAGTGTCACGACGCCCAAATCTGTTACTCTTTCCCCCGCGAACCCCACTAAAGTGGCCCGGGTGGATCTTTTCAGACTAGAATCAACTCCAAGTTTTTCAAAAGCGTCCAGGTATAGTATATCGGCGGAGCTTCCCGTGTCGACCAGTATGCGACTTACCAGCTTTGTTCATATCTGGAGATGTATGACCAGCGGATCTCCCGAAGAAACTGCCCACTCATTAACTTCTTCATTGGAGAACACGAGTTGATAAAGCTTTCTGGGTGGTGGAGTCGCGATGCTCATGACTGGAAGACCGCGAGGCAAAGGAGCATTATTCATCTTTCTCCGCGCGCGTCTGTTAGGGGGGATGGGGACATGTTTCCCTGCTATCGTTCCCACATGGAAATCTGGCCTTGGAAAGTTTTGTTGTTGATTGGTTAGGATCAGCCGCGACTTGTTGATTGCGACACCTTCCTCTGCCACCATTATTGTATCCTCCCCTGTATTGACCTCGTTCAGGGTTTCTCCCACCTCTACCTTGCTGATTACCTCCGCCTCTCTGGTTCATGAGAACGACTCTTTGTTCGGGTTCATTGTTCATTCTGGGGCCATTTTGGCACTCTTCTGTATTGTGAGTTGTGGAATTATGGTTTGCACACCACATCCCATCGCAACCACGACCCCGACCGCCATTGCCACGGCCGCGACCCCTGTTGTTGCCATTATCATCTCTTTGATTCATTGGATTCTGAGCCTGAAATTGATTCTGATCCTGGTTCTGACCATAATCCTGATATTGTCCCTGATTCTGATGCTAAGTAGTCAGACCTGGAGCTCGCGAGCTGTTCTGACCCTGATTCTGATCGTACTGTTGTCTCTTATTTCCCCAGCCTTGGTTGCCTTTCTTAGAACCCTGATACGAATCTGGTATGACTCGTATGCCCTTGGGAAGGATCGTGGAAGAAAAGGAAGTCGATGACGCTTCTAGAACTCTTCTAGGGTTGGATAAGTATTGAATCTTTCGATTCAACAAGAACTCGATGTCTTGAGAGTCCACTCAAGGGATGAAAGAATTCGATAGGTTGGCTTGATGACAGTTCGCTAACGAGAACAACTCCAGATCCAATCAGTAGAATGACGTTGAAGCAAAGGAAGGAGATTCAAACTCAACTAAAGCTCTGCTATTCAATTTCAACGTGAAAAACAACAATGGAGAAGGTTCAACATATAAAGGAGGCTGCTACTAACATTAACCTAAAAGTGCATCCCTAATTCGGAATTAAAAATAAACAATAAATTAAAATAAAATATCTCAAATAAAGGAAAGTTCGGAAACAAATCCGCTCTTCAGTGCATGATCCGCGGGCGCGGAGATCGAGGCCACCCGCGGCTCACCCGCGGATATCGCATCGGATGAATCTGTCAGGGACTTTTCCGCTGGCGCGGCTGGTCGCGGATTGCACTTCCGCGGTCGCGGCCTGGTCGCGTCTTGGTCATCCACGACTGTTGCTGCTGAATTTCTCTAATCTCACTTCTCCATGGGGGACGCCAAGGCCTAGGACTCGCTGGTGATGTCGTTGCTAGGTCATCCTCTTGATATTGCTTCAAACCCTGATTTTGATTCTGATTTTGTTTGCTCTGACTCCCTCCCGAAGAGGGAGCGCCTGAGTGAGTTTCAACCTGAATCTCAACATACGCCCTTTCGAGCATGGCCTGGTAGGATTGCTCTTGCTTTCTGTATAAGTTCTTCTTGAACTCACTTCCATCCAGCAAACCATCGAGGAATGCGACTCTCACAGTTTTGTCATCGAAATCATCAGCCTCTAGCACCATTCCTGAGAACCTTTTCACATACTCTTCCATAGTTTCCCCGACTTTCTGTTTCACTCCTACCACCTCTTGCATTGTGATCTTTCTTTTCTTTGACGATCCAAAATGCAATAGAAAACTTCTCTCAATGTCCGCGAAGCATATGATACTCCCGGCAGGTTGTTTCAACATCCAGGTCATTTCCGTATCGGCCAACGTCCCCGGGAAGCCCTTACACATAGTGGCCTCGTCGGGCCCTATCGCGATCATTGCATACTTGTAACGGGAGAGGTGTTCTTTGGGGTCTCCCTTACCTGTGTACTCTTTGATGGTCGGGAACCTAAAATCCGGCAGTGGGGGCGCCCGAATTATGTGCTCCGCGAACGCTGTTGGTCCAAACATAGATGAAAAATTGAGAGGAGGGTTGGTAGGATACACCTGATTTTGATAGTCGTCGCGAGAATAGTAGGGCACTCCATGATGATTGCGTGGAGTACGCTGCTCATTCAGGGGATAATATGCTTGGTCCCTCTCATCATAGCGTCCACCATTCTGAGAATAATAGTGGTCCTGGTGGCTCGCGGGAGCCTGATTAAGATCAAAGCCTCCTTATCCAGCCTCTCTCGCGACGTTTCTACCCCTTGGCGCTCTAGAGACAGAAACTCTGTCATCTGGGGCGACTTCGGCGCCTTGCTCTTCTAGATGAGCTTCTTGATTACCGCGGTTACCTCGCATCTCGCGGGGCTCCACCCTTTGATTAGCAACATTCTGGTTCCCCGGTGCCCCTTGAAGTCCCATCCAAGTATTGAAGAGCGCAACGTGCTCTCGCGGAATAGTGATAAGGTCGCAAGTGTCCTCCTCATCCACGCGAGGAAGAGGTGGATTAGGGGCATTCTGAGTGAGAGGGCCTGTTTGCAATAGAGTGTTGTTCACTGTGCCGCTTCTGTCTGTCTCATCCATTGTACTGAACTTCACAATCTGATTCCCAAGGTTTAAAAAAGAACTGGCTGCGCGAGGAGGTCCCCACGGTCGGCGCGAGTGTTGGAGCCCGGGTGTTCGCGACCTCGCAATCAACACCTCGCGATGTCTGGCCAACAAATAATCTTCAAATACTGGAGACCTCCTTCACGCCAACTGGAGCAACAACTTGGATTCCATCTTCTTTTGGATCAAAACTTGTCTTCTTGCACTGTTCTTCGTGTTTTTGAGCTCCAAAGTACCTGCGCAACCAAACCGGAAGGATGAACCTCCAGATTTGGCTCTCCGACGCCCAAGTCAATACTGATCACGACCAAATAAGAGTAACGAGCTCAATAACACCAAATAATAACCAAAGAGAAGGGAATAGCGATCAAAATACACTTTTAAACCATGAAACCTCACGAACCAAACCAATGGAACAGTAAACTGATGGATCTCAACCAAATGCAACAATCTTCATATCAAAAGCACGAATACGGTACTGAGAGTCATAATCCAAGTACCGATCATCCGATTCTTTATGAACAGAGATGAATCGGGAGGAAGAAGACGATTTCGAGAGGAAAGCTTCGTCTCCTAAGTGTTTCTCTCTTGCTCAAGGGGTAAAATGCCTTAGATGCCAAAAGATGTTTTTTTCTCTCCTTTCTGTTACGCTTTATATCCAGGGCGCGCGCCCCACTATATCCGATCTCGCTCTCCTGACTTATTGGGCTTTTCTTATTGGGCCTTATTCTCCCGAGTCTCTTAACGGTGTTTGGGCCTTCGTTACGCTATGGGCCGTCGTGAGCCTGTTTGGCTCACAACCTGAGAACCGGGTCCAACAGATATGAATTAAGTGCAAAATGTCAAATTTTTAGTAATGGGTAGACCTGTCAAAAGCTTATCCGATCTGAAAAAATTCGACCCAACCCGACCTGAAAAGTGTGTGAACTCGTTTGGGTGAAATTCGTTTTCGACCGGAATCCGTTGGGTCAAACCCGGACCGACCCGAACTTCTCGAAACTCGTGAATGAACCCACTTTTCACATATTTTATTTTATTTAAATAAAAAAATAACAATATATTTTATTAAATAACATTATAATATTATTATTTTATTATAAAAATATTTTTAAAATTTATTTTCTTTATTATAATAAAGAAAAACTAACATTTAAAACCCGTTGCCCGACCAGACCCGAACCCGTTCAGCCTGAAAATTTTATCAACCCGATTGACCTGACACCGTTTTCGACCCGAACCTGATTGGTCTGAACCTCCAAACCTGACCTGTGCAACCTGTTTGCCAAACGGGTCTAGTAATGGTTAAGAAAGATGGTGTACATAGTACTCCGTATTCATTTTATTTTCACACATGTGACCCACTCGACACGCTTAAGAGAGAGAAAACGGTCGCCGTTAATTTGACAAGATTCCGTTTCACGCGGCGAAGGACGTACGAAACGTAATCAAACATTTGCACGGGCGTCACGGAACGGCGGCGTGCTGTTAGTGGATGTTAGAAAACTGCGTTACAGGTAACACGAAATTCCGTCAAGTCGTACGCCGACCAGAAGCAGGACTTAATGACGCCGCGTGTCTTTGACTTCAATTGCAACGTTCCTTCCGACACTTTTCTATCCTCCACCTTCTTTCTTTTTTATCCATCAAATCTCTTAGTGTAGATTTTATTACTCCCTACCATTTTTATATCCTAACAAATCCTTTAATCATAGAGCAATACACCAAATCTTAAAGCGGAGTCATTTTATAGTATTTTAAAATATGAATCTACGTATCAAAGATGCTTCATCTCTCTCTCTGTGTTTTACATAAAATGGCCGGTGCAGGATGTTAACCAATGAACACCGTAGATAACTTTTAATGAGTAGATTAGAGTAAACTAATAGCTGCATGACTATTCTTGTGATACACTACTTTTATATTTACAGACGTTAAAATAAACTCCTCTAGCAATTGTAAATTGTATACACGGATTATTCTTGTAGTAAGTACTAAGTAGGGGTGGTTTGTGTTATTAAAAATGTATAAAATATTTTTGTAATAAAATGAATAAATCGCTGCATGATTATTTTTTATACTCCAGTATGCTTGATTTGTGTTAAGATTAGTCAACGTATGTCGTGGTATCAAATCTGATTATTTGGAAATATATATTTGTAATAACGATTGTTAAGTTATTGATACATGCACCAATCGTTAATTGTACTCCGTAAATTTTAATAATGGTATGAACTAAATATATGTACAACACCCTTCTTAATCAATACGGAGACCGATGGAAAATAAACAAGCATTGATCATATTATTATGGTTGTTTAACCCCGTACCTAATTTTTTATATTCCGCGTCTGTTGCATCCTTAACGCGCCCGTAGAGATGTTAAAAGGTTAATCGGACCGGAACCGGGACCAAACCAGCTAAACCACCATACTAACAGTTTAGGTTCAGGTTCATGAGATTACGGAACCTTGAACCAGCGGTTTTAATGAAGGTTAATCGGAAAAACCGTACCGGCCCGGAACCTAAACCGTCCGGTTAACCGTCGTTTCACACCAAAAAATAAAAAAATATATACATAAAAAATTGAGTGGAGGATGAAGAATTTCATATTTTAATATATAGATTTCAACCTCTTAGGTAGTTTTCAATGTGAGAAGTTTATAAATGTTTTATATTGGTAATAAAACAGTTTCTGACACTGAAATTTAAAAGAATAAAAAACACCCTCATGATTGTTTATATAAAAACAACAAATTACTCTCTCTGTCCCATAATATAAGGGACATTTGCTTTTGACACATTTGTCGAGACACATTTTGTAACGTTAATATCTCTAAATATACGATGACAAAAATTATAATTTTTATATATTGTCAAAGTACTCTTTGAGACGAATCATACAAGATCTCACATGCCTATATTTGTTCCTACACATTGGAAGAAAACGAGAAGATTCTCTTAACTAGTGAATAGTGTCACAAAACCAAATGTCCATTATATTTTGGGACGGAGGGAGTACTTACAAGTTTGACTCAATTTCTTTATTAGACTTACATATTTGAGCTCATTAAAAAATATAGTAAAATTTTAAAATATAAATTTCATATATTTTTTTTTTATCTTTTTAAAAATCTTTCCGGTTCAGGTTCAAGCATATGTTGAACCTTGAACCGACAGTTTTCGAACCGGCAACACCTCTACATACAGGCTGGGTCAGTTTTGTGTTTTTTTATTCTCTTCAAAATCTCCGAAAATCCGGTCTAGTTTTGGACACAACCTAGATACGTCTAAAACTAAACAGGATTTAATAAAAAAGTTTTAATACATCATTATTACGACCAAAATTAAATGAGAGTTATAATTTTTCGAGTATCAATGTTTACGTACGTATATTATTAACTGGGAAAAGGAATAAAAAAACAAAAACAGTGATTTGACTTTAGCAGCAGCTAGAAGCTATAGGCGGCTGTGCTTCTCTTGGTCAAGCCTCTAAGTTGACTTGAGCCGATGAGCTGTATATTGTGAATCATGCTCCGTATAAGGAAAACAATCTCAGATATTTCATAAATCTAAAATAGGCTATATATTGAATTAAGATAACTAATTTCAGCAACAAAAATATGTCTAATTTACTACTTCGTCCGTCTTGAAATATGGGTTCGATTCCGACGAGGACATCCCTTAACATCCCACATCATCCCATCTACTCAAACGGGCGCGTGAGAAGCACGCTCAAAATTTTTTAGTCTGAGCACGCGCCTATATATATTATTAGGCTGCGTCTATATGCACACGTTTTTTTTGCTAAATGCACACTATTCTGTGCGGTAACAATTGCAGTACACATCTGTGCGTTAACTCTTACCGCACCAAAGGACTCAGGGGCATTGTTGGAATTTTTTCTGAAACCTATACGACGATGGTGCGGTAAGAATTATCGCACAGATCTGTGCGTTAACAATTACCGCACCAGATTAATCCCAGATTAAGCAAAAAAAAAACAGATTTTGCTTAACTTAAACCCTGTGCGGTAACAATTACCGCACAGGAATTTATTTATTTTTAAAATAAAAATGGTGCGGTAAAGGTTACCGCACCGTATTAGTTTTTTTTTTTTAAAATAAAACTGGTGCGGTAAACGTTACCGCACCGTATTAGTTTTTTTTTTTTTTATAAATAAAACTGGTGCGGTAAACGTTACCGCACCAGGTTTTTTTTGAAAAAATGCTCGTTGGAATTTTATGCCCGTTGGTGCGGTAATAGTTAACGCACCAACGGGCATAAAATTCCAATGGGCATTTTTCGGTTGTATATATAGGTTGAGCTATCTTGTTGAAGTTTTGCAATGCACACTACAATGTCTTATAATTATGAGAGTAGTGAGGATGATGGTAACGACAATTGGATATCAGGGGTCGTGGAAGAAGAATACGAAGTCGATGAAGAAGAGGAAGTGGACGAAGAAGACGAAGAAGTCGATGAGGAAGTGGACGAAGAAGAGGAAGAAGGCGAAGCAAATGTATCAATTGCATTAGACGATTGGACTCCGTTACCGATTTTGGTTAGTATATTATCAATTTAAATTTTGTATTTAATTGCATGAGATTTAGGTTAATTAGTTAAAATTGCGTATCTAAGCAATGTAGTTTAATCAATATAGGAAGAAGACTTTAGACCACATTTTAGTACTGCGCAAATGTGGGATAGTAAAGAAGAGATGATGGAATGGACAAAACAGAGAGCAAGGGATTTAATGATAGTTTTGGTACATCGTACATCTAGCAAATATTGCGTTGATTTTGTATGCGATAGGTTTGGAAAACCTAGATCGGGTAGGCCGAAAGTGAATTTAAAAAATCCAGAATTGCCGGTTCCGAGGCTTCGTCACCGAAAATCGAAGAAATGTGGTTGTACATTTGAGTTATATGGGGTTCGTATAAAAGAAGGGCCTTATAGTTATAAATGGATCGTGAATGTTGTAGAAGGTCGTCACAACCACACCCTTCCTACAAGTTTTCATGGGAATTCATTCGTGGGTAGAATGAGCAAAGAGGAGGAGAAAATAGCAAGGGAAGCGGGGGATGATCGCAAGACGCCAAAAAACATACTTATTCAGCTTAGGATAAGAGACCCGCAAAATGTGACATCCATGAAGCAGATTGCCAATTTTTTGCAGAAGATCAATTTTGAAGATCGTGGTGAATTGTCAGTTACTCAGTGGTCTCAAAATTTTCAGAAAGAGAACAAGTATTTTTGTCAACCTTTGAGGAACACGAGGACGAATGAGGTTGAAGTCCTTTTTTTCGCTCACCCGGAGTCGATTTGTTTGTTCAGGAAGTTTCCTCATGTGATTATCATGGACGCCACATACAAGACAAATAGGTATGATATGACTTTAGTGGAGATGGTTGGTTTCACTTGCACGCACAAGACGTTCAACATCGCATATGCATTCATGGCTCAGGAGACAGTAATGCATTACAAGTTTGTGATGATGTGCGTTCATGAGTTGTGTAGAAATTTGGGAGTGATGCCGAAGGCTATAATGACCGACTGTGAGAAGGCTTTGTTGAGAGCAATCAAACTTGTGTTCAAAGACACTGATGTGAAGCAACTATTGTGTTGGGTGCACATTAAGCACAACATCCAGTCACACGTAGAAAAAGTGATTAAAAATACTAAAAGGGCGGAGAACTTTGTTACGCAATGTTGGGGGATATTTTGCTCGAGCACCGAAGAAATCTACGAAGAGAGGTTGAGAAAGCTGAGAGATTCATGGAAGAAGGGCATTGTTGGTTACGTTGAAAAGTACTGGTTTACTCCGTACAAGGAGTTCATAGTTAGAGCGTGGACGGACTACACTCTTCACTTTCACACAAGGACTACAAACAGGTATCTTTGTTTGTTTAGTTGTTAATTTGGACCACCATATTATTAATGCTAATGATTAGAAATTGTGTTTATTTAGGGTGGAGGGGATGCATAAGGTGTTGAAAGAAATTGTGGGTTCTAGTAGAGGAGGCTTCAACAGAGTGATCGTGAGGATCCACCATGCGGTCATAGTTCAGATGGACCTGATTAGGGCGACGATGAACCAAGCACTTACCACTCGGCAAATGGTCTTTGATGACCCAACCTTTCCTCCTGGCATTCGAATGTTGTTTTCAAGGCTATTTTACCGAGTGTCAGATAGGTGTTTTCTGTTGTTGTTGGAAATGTACCAGCAAATATTGAAGGAGGAGTATTCAAATGTTTGTGATGATCATTGGGTTCGAGATTGTCTTGGGATGCCATGCGTACACGATCTTGCTAGGGCAATCATTTCAAAGACACCTCTTGTTCCGGATGATTTTCATGACTTCTGGAAGGAACTGAGATGGGAAGATGATGCAATAAATTTGTCCTTACCCGACGACAATCGTTCAATGTCTATTCCGGAGATCAGAATGCGTGAAATGTGGGCGAAATGGGAAAGTGGAGATTTGAGGGATGGAACTCTATTCAGATTAAGTGAGTTGTACATTGACTTGGAGCATCCGGAACAAAGTTCTTTGGTAGAGCCAACAAACTTGTTTAGGAAAGGAAAAGGAAGGCCGCCGGGATCAAAGAACAAGGAGAAGCAGCGAAATGGGAATTCTCCTCCGAGAGAAAAGAGGGAAAAGAGTTACCACGAGTACGTTAGAGAAGACTTAACAAATACTGAGAATGCGCAAAAAGTCGCAAAGGAGAAGGCAAATAGGCAAAGTGAACGACCAACTTGTCCTAAAAAGCAAGCAAGTCAAGTGTCGTTCGACTTCGGATCACAGTCCCAACCTGAACCATTGTTTTCAGAGACCATCGATTTAGAAGACGAAGACATGAATGCTGTGCCCCTAAGAGCTTGCTATCCAGATCGAAACGAAACAGAGGAAGGAGAAGATGAAGAAGAGATTGAAGAAGCCATAAGTTATATGGGGGTGAACTTGGGGGTGCAAAATATTGACTACTTTTGGCTTTCCTACATGACTTCTGTGAAAGATGTGCGTTCAGACGGACATTGTGGGTATCAGTCAATGGCTCTACTTACGGGTATGCAACAGAGTCAATATCGTATGATCCGTGCTGCGTTGGCAGCGGAGCTTCTTGGAAACAAAGAGACATGGGAGCCCATACGACGTGGACTACGGGTAGGAACATGGGATGATCTTATTGCTCAAGTTAACTACATGAGAAGTCCTTGTGAGAGACCATTTTGGATGGACATGCCATTTATGGGTTTGGTGTTTGCCACAGTGTATAATGTTGGTTTAGTGCAACTATCCTGGGATGCGCCGTGTTTATGCTTGCCAATAAGGCAGTCTACAGTGAGCCCTGGTCCTCCACAGAAGATTTTTGGGATAGCTCTTGTCGGATGCAGTAATCACTGGATACCGGTAAGAATCTGTGGTAATCTAAACAAGCGTCATGAAACGTCGAAATCATTTATACTTATTGATTAATTTTCTTTGTATATCTAGGTTTGGCTCCGTGATGGGGCACCATTACCACGTTGTTCCGGTTCGTGGAGAAGATTTGCAGATGACAACATCAAGTGGTGGGAAGGGATATATGCTGGCCAAGTGGACTTGTTTCGACAATACCGCTTCACTGCTGGAAAGCGTATGGACTACATGACTTGATTTGTAATAGTTTAGTAGCCTTGATCTTTAGACTTCGATTGGAATTGATTTATAATATGTAATGACTTGTCTTGTCTGCTTTGAAATATGTAATGACTTGTCTTGTTTGCTTTAAATAGTGTTTTCAATAGAGTTAGATGAGGTAGGTGAAACAGTGAAGTGAAATCAGTGAATCCATAAACTACAACACACTCAGCATAAATTAAAAAGACAACAGACTCATTAAGGAAAGACAACAGACTCATTAAGGAAAGACAACAGACTCATTAAGGAAAGACAACATACTCATTCTTGAAATTTAAACTAAACACAGACTTAACGGAGATTCACTGATTTGATACCCAGATCCCTAATCGGAGTCACTGTCATAAAAACTAGGAACAAGGTCATTGGGAAACCTCTGTTGTATCCAGTGTTTGGCTGCTTCAATACTCTTAGCCTGGTGAAAATATACCAGCTTCAACTGCTGGTCAGCTATTTCCTTCAACAGTTTTGCAATGACTCGGAGATGATGACTGTCGTATTCTGGCTCAAGATACACGATCATGTAGTTACACTGACATGTGGTATACCTTCGTCCATACGTATGGGGATTGTTCTTGTCATTACCAGTGAACACCTTGATTGTTCTTGAGCACCTTCTACTCGGGCACTGGATCTCACTGCCTTCTTCTGGAACTGGGGAGGATGAAGATGATGCCATGGTTGTTTGAATCTGTAATACAAAGTAAGAAAACATGTTAGAAACAATGAAGATATCTAACGAAATCAGTAAAAAATGAGACTTTTAATTGAAATACAGAGTAAGAACTTGAAACCTAATTATTTTACGGCGCAGTGAGAATGAGATAATAGGGTTCACTGAGGCAGTGAATTTATAGCCGAGGTTTTACTAGGGTAACTTAGATTTGGGCCGATGTAGACAAAAGGTCCACAACAACAAAGGCCCAATAACGTAATTCGGTCATCCAAAGGTGACTTACAGCTGTGTGGTAGCTGTAACACACTCAAGCAAAATATGGTGGTGCGTTAGCAATAAACGCACAACTGATAACACAACTTCGTCAAGATCCAACAGAAAAATCCCCAACCCTAGGGTTCTTTTCAGTACTAAAAACGATTAGGATAGCATAACTCCCTGCAAATCCGGTCTAAAAACGTATATATACTCCCCCAAATAAAGAAACGTCGGAAGAAACGAAAAGACACATTAACAGCGTTTCCGCACGGTTTGTAACAAATCGGCACGGTCTGAAGCAAACCGTGCCGCTTCACTGGACGTCTTCCACATCTTCTGCTGATCTGCACGGTTTGAAGCAATCCTGCACGGTTTGTATCCAACCGTGCCGCTTGACTGGACGTCTTCCACATCTTCTGCTAACGCACCAGAGTCTGGTGCGTTAACAATTAACGCACAGAATCTGTGCGTTAACACTTAACGCACATAATCTGTGCGTTAATTGTTAACGCACCAACCCTTTTACCCAGAATCATTTCTGGTGTTTGTAGGGTTTAGGGTATTAGGGTTGGTGCGGTAACTGTTGTAGTACCAACCCTAATTACATAAAAATTCATTTTTTATGTTGTTTTCTTATACTATTTGATATTATAAAAAGTTTTATGACCCAAAGTAATGTTATACTACTGAAATATGTCGTTATTGAGAGTTTTGTGAATAATTTTATCAAGTTTTACTAATGTAATATGAGATTACGAAGAGTTATATGATAAAAATTCATATTATACTAATGAAATACGAGGTCAGTTGAGTCAAACGATAACAATTAAGTGTTAAACTAATGTTATATGATGAAATAAACACATTATATGAAGTTCATTTTAGTGACGAAGTGGTATCACATACATATGAGTATAACTATACAACTTATATACTTGAGAGTAGTAGCATACAGGTGAAAGTCTTCGTTTACATACTTCTAAGTGTTAAAGTTGTTAATTTCTTATAAAAACGATAGCGTTTGATTGGTAATGCTCAAATATTAATGTTACATTTCTTGACTTTTACGTTTTAAGTGCTTATTAAGCCGTTTTATGTCATTTTTTGTCGTTTTTTGTGTTTGGGCCTCATTCAAATTTCATTAGGCCTTATTAGGCCCGTTGACGTTTTCAATAATAATTTTTCGATTCCGAAAAATGAAAATAACTATTCGCCGTATTTGTTGTCATGTTACAATTTCAAAATTTCGATTTTCATCGTTTCAAGGCGTTAAAACGATATGGGCCCAAACTGTACACATATGACATCCATTATCCATTACCCACTATCCATTATCCATTATCCACTATCCATTATCCATTATCCACTATCCATTATCCATTATCCATATTTCGATTTGGCTTGTTTTATATCGTTTTGAGTCGATTTTTTTCGTTTCTTAGACGTTTCGACACGTTTTGAACCATTTTTATTAATATTTGACGTACTTGGTCGTTTTTCGCCTTTTCAAAAAAGTCAAGTTTCGCTAAGCTTTGCTCATTTTGGCCATATTATGCCATCATTTTGGCCACATTTTTACACTTTTTTACAACTTGTTCGGAAATCCTCCATATTTCGATTTGGCTTGTTTTATATCGTTTTGAGTCGATTTTTTTCGTTTCTTAGACGTTTCGACACGTTTTGAACCATTTTTATTAATATTTGACGTACTTGGTCGTTTTTCGCCTTTTTCAAAAAAGTCAAGTTTCGCTAAGCTTTGCTCATTTTGGCCATATTATGCCATCATTTTGGCCACATTTTTACACTTTTTTACAACTTGTTCGGAAATCCTTCAAATTACATTTTGGCTTGTTTTATATCGTTTTCGAGTCGTTTCGAGACGTTTTGAACCATTTATCAATATTTGACGTTTAGTAGTTTTTAATTATTTTTTGCGATTGTGACCATTTTCTCGCGTTTTTAAGAAAAGCCCAAAATAAATAAGCAAAAGTGAACCAAACATTACCAAAACATAGTATCCAAACAAACTATACATCACTCCAAGTCACGACCCTCATTCCCACTACGTTGCCCACTACCTTGCCCTTCCTCGTGGATTGAATGCCGAACAAGATGAGATTGACGAACCGGAGCTGGAGCCATCGGTGGAGCCTCGTCAGTCAAAACTCCAAGGAGACGCCTCATGAACTCATCGATATCTGCAGGCCTCCTCTCTGGTGGTGTCTCCAAGAAAGCTCGAATCTCACAAGTCACTAGCTGGGTCCGCTATATTAACAACATATCAAAACATTACTATCAAATATACTAATTGAATGAATATGACTAATAAAATTTATAATCGTACCGCAAAACTGTCAACCGAAGGTGGAATACGCAGCGGACCAACTGGACGATCGAGTCTACGTGATCTGGGATCCACCAGAGGATGAGACACTCGATCATACCAATCGAGATAATCATCTGTGACTGCCCAATAGTACGTCGCTCGTGGCTCCCGAATCTGTAACAAAGGCCTGGGGTCCTGATCCCACACACCAAGCAGATCCTCGGCAAAGTGAACTGAATAATGCGTCAGCCTGTTGTTACGTGTCACCTGGATGGGCTCTGGGGGAGGATCTGGGATACCCTGCACATGTCCAAACTATCGCAGCAGGCGACCTGGCTGATAGAGCTCCTCGATGTCCAGACAACGGAGAATGCCCTCAAACAAAGACGGGGCGTACTGCGGAAGTCTGAAATCCACATTTGCAAAGGGAAACCAATTAACCTGCAACAAAACATTACAAAACAGTTAGTATAGTTTACATTCACACAATATAACGAAAGCATACATTCTTAAAATCTGACCTCCTCATAACGAACACGGTCAAGCATGCCACGAATGGAAACCAAACGATCCGTGCTCTTCCCCTGTGGCACCTCTCTGCCCTCCCTCATAGCAGCTGCGGCGTGGTCCATAGAAAGTGGATCTGTCACAAAATGTCCACGAAAATGTGGAAAATATGCCCAGATCCACGACTGCAAAAAAAGGATAATTAGAACTCGACTTCCTAAACATAGCCAATCGTATAGTTGTTTGCGTACTAACCCGCAAAAGAATGCCAGAACTCCCCATCCCCATAGCCAATCGCCTCGACGCCTGTCCAAGGTTGCGATACAGATGAGCTAACACTCCAGCTCCCCAAGCATATCGGCCAGTGCTGTCGTGGTCGGCCAAAAGAACTAACCACCAATGCTTGACTGCTGTAGTCGACTTGTCCACTAGAACTGTAGTGCCGAGAAGCAACAGTAAGTACATAGACGCAATGAGGCTCTCATCTCTCTGTCCATCCTCCATCCGCATCATATCCTTCAATCTCTGCTGAAGATAACCCAAAGGAATGCCTCCATCCCTATACCAAGTCTTCACCAGTGCCTCCTCTACGTGAAGCATCTCAGCAACAAAAGTGAAGATCTCCTCCCTGCTCAAAACTGAGCTACAACTCCTGCCATGTATAGGCAGCGACAGGATCTCAACCACATCGTGAAGTGTAGGACCAATCTCTCCAAATGGCAAATGAAATGTGTTGGTTTCTGGGTGCCATCTCTCGACGAAAGCAGAAACCAACACATGATCGACAGGACCGGACCCGATATAGCGTAGATCAGTCAATCCAGATCGCTCTGCAAGCTGAAACCACGAATCTGGACCAGGTCTCCTAAACGCCTCTAGTGGAGTGCAGTAGGCGGTGTGGAAGTGAACCTTGACGACCTTCCGTGTCTGGAAAAAAAGTAAAAAATTAACACAGTTACTTCTACAGAATGTCGTTCATATTTCACATATGAACATTATAGTTCAAATACATACCAAATCAAGAGGAGCCTCGCCTTCTGGAAGATCAGCAGGCTGTGGAAAATCAGCATGATATGCAGCACGTCCACGTCCACGTCCACGTCCTCGTCCTCGTCCTCCGCGTGGAGCGCGTCCACCTCGTGCTGGAGGATCAGCAGCGTCTGCATCAGCAACATCATCATCTGCCTGAGCTCCTCGGCCTCCTCGCTGTCTCTGTATAAATGGAGGAAGAGGACGGGGGCCAGCTGGAATCACAGGTGCGGGAGGATCAACAACTGTAAGCTCATAAATAGCCCTGGCGATGTGCGTCTCATAACTCTTCAGCAACTCATTTGTAAAAGGACCTCCGGGCATCCAAGGTACAGCAGGAGGTGGTACATGAGGTGCAGCAGCCGGATGCGGTACATCATCAGTCGGGGGAGGTGGTACATCTGGCGTAGGAGACGAAGGACCTAAATCTGTAGGAGCTGGCGATGAAGGCCCCATACCAGCATGATTCTCTGAAATAATAGGAGGGTCGTCTCTCCTAAGCTGATCTGTCGGTATCTCGAGATGAGATACAATATAATCTGTACCTAAACCCTCACCGTCTCCCAGCATATCATCATCCAAATCAACAGTTGTATCATCGACGTCCATACCCTCCTCCTCACTCTCACTGTAACCCTCATCATCAGCACACGGATCAACATCCAGACCACAATCCCTAACTGCCCCAGTATCTGTAAGTGCACGAGCCTCGTCAGTGGGTGTCGAACTAGAAGCATTCAGCTGGTCTCGAGCAGTAGCAAAACTCTGACGTATGGACGCTGTAATCTGCGTCCTCCTAACACGCTCTGCAGCAACAGGAGCCCCCGGAACAAAACCACTAGAGGCCATCGTATCTCGCACCCCCTAATGTTGTTGTTATAGCGTAACGTTATTTTCATAGCGTTACAAAAATAACGTCAAAAACGTCTTTTCCATGACGTCGTAACGTTACAAACAGTTGTTGTAACGTCAATCCTAATCAAAATCATCTCTAATTTCTAAACATTTTGTTTATAACGTTACGAAATTAACGTTATAATTCGCCTAATTTCAATACTTTATATACTAATAGTTCATAACGTTACAAAATAAGAGAAGAACAATGTCATATTTCATAAAATAATTAATTCATTACTTTTACAATATAGAGTGTCATATTTCATAACATTATGAAATTATTATATTTCATAACGTTATAAAATTTCATTAATTTCATAACGTTACGAATAAATTAATTAATTTCATAATGTTACCAAATAATATAATTTTATAACGTGACGCAATAAATTACTTAATTACGTTACGCAATAAATTACTTAATTTCATAACGTTACGCAATAAATTACTTAATTTCATAACGTTACCATATAAATTAATTTCATAATGTTATAAAATAAATTAAATAAATTGATAACGTTACGAAATTTATTTAAATATTTCATAACGTTATCAAATATTATTAAATTCATAACGTTACGAAATTAAATAACTAATTTCATAACATTATCAATTTAATAAATTAATCAAATTAAATAAATTGATAACGTTATGAAATTAAATAACTAATTTCATAACGTTATAAATTTAATAAATTAATTAAATTAAATAAATTGATAACGTTACGAAATTTATTTAAAAATGTCATAACGTTATCAAATATTATTAAATTGATAACGTTATGAAATTGAATAACTAATTTCATAACGTTACGAAATAAAATAATTAAACTATTTAAAAACATTACAAAAGTTATAGAATATTTAATAAAAATACATACTTGATGTAGATCTACGGGAGTCGAAAAAACTTCCGGTTGCGCCTCGGTTTGAGCCTCGGTTTGTGGATTCAACCTTCTATTTGCTCGAGTGGCGTACCCGGGACCGACGTTTTGGACGCGTCGCTTTCGGGTTCTTGGCCTCGGAGCGGGTTCGGGTGCGGGTATCGGGGCGGGTTGGGCTGCTGGTATCGGGTCGGGTCGGGCAACGGGCATCGGGTCGGGTCGGGTGTCGGGTCGGGTCGGGCTCGGGATTTTGGCCGGATCCGGGCACCACCACTGTACCTCAGTGGCACCTCCACTTCCTCCTCTTCTTCTTCTTCCACAGCCAGCCATGGCGTCGTCGACGGAAGAGAAGACGGCGGGACTTCTGCGGGGGGGACTTCAGGCGGTTTTTGGGGGCCAGAAGAACCGCCATGGTCGGGGCAACTCGAATCCATCGTCGATTGAAGCTTTTGATGGGTTAATCGGTGGGAAAAGGGAGAGAAGACGGCGGCGAAAATTAGGGTTGGCGGCGGCGGAATTTTGCAGAAGGAGAAGAAGGTCGGGGGAGAGGGAAATTTTTTTTTTAAAGCTGTAACTTGGTGCGGTAAGGGTTACCGCACCATTAAACCTGTGCGGTAACACTTACCGCACAGCTTTAATATATTATTAAACCTGTGCGGTAAGTGTTACCGCACAGGTTTAATAATATTTTAATACTTTTTAAAAAAAAATTATTAATTAAAAAAAATAAAATTCCTGTGCGGTAATTGTTACCGCACAGGGTTTAAGTTAATAAAAATCTGTTTTTTTTTTTGCTTAATCTGGGATTAATCTGGTGCGGTAATTGTTAACGCACAGATCTGTGCGGTAATTCTTACCGCACCAGCGTCGTATAGATTTCAGAAAAAATTCCAACAATGCCCTTGAGTCCTTTGGTGCGGTAAGAGTTAACGCACAGATGTGTACTGCAATTGTTACCGCACAGAATAGTGTGCATTTAGCAAAAAAAACGTGTGCATTTAGACGCAGCCTATTATTAAGAGGCTAATAACCTCCACGTTTCCCAGAATCTGAAGAAGCACGATCACCATCACTCCCAAATTCAAAAATCGTTTATGACAGTTTCCACTGATTTCTCCCAAATTCAAACAACATCTTGCACATTCGAGCGTAATCGAGTGTAATCGAAGTGGTGATTCAACTCCTTGAAGATTTTGACCTAAATCCTTGAAGATTCTAGCGTATTCGAAGTTTGTTGAACGATCGAAGCCATAAACAAAACCTAGAAGCAACAATGACGAAGAAGATGAACAAGAAGGCAGACATTGCAGGTACGCAGTCGATTTCGAGTTCAAATACACAAATAACAAGCCCTAACTGTTCAATTGTTGTTCAACTTTATCTCCGGTGTTCATTTGGTTCCAAATAAGACCTAATGTTTGAAAATTAGTAAATGAAGAAAGCTAATGCATAGATGCAGGCATTTGAGAACTTCAAAAATGTTTAATCATTGTTTTAAATATTGCATGATGAACACATCTTTAATTTCAACTGATTTGGCGGTTACTGTGTCCATGTGTTCATCAATAAAGGAATATGTGTTCATCAACTGATCGACCAGAATATGCAAATAACAAAATGTGTATGTGTTCATAAGTAAAATGTGTATGTGTTCATGAGTGAATGTGTATGTGTTCATCTGGCAAGTCATAGGTGTTCATGAGTAAATGTGTATCTGTTCATGAGAAATAACTTATGTGTTCACGAGTGATATACACATGTGTTCATCCATAACTGAATATGTGTTCATGAGTGAAATGCAAAACTGTGTTCATCTATATCTAATTTGTGTTCACGAGTGATATACACATGTGTTCATCCATAACTGAATATGTGTTCATGAGGAATAACTTATGTGTTCATGAGAAAAATGCAAAAATGTGTTCATCCATAGCTGAATTTTATTAATGAGTGAATTACACATGTGTTCAACCATTAGTGAATATGTGTTCATGAGTAAAAACTTTTGTGTTCATCAGTGAAATACAAATGTGTTCATCTGAAACTAATATGTGTTCATGTGTGAAATACATATGTTTTCATCCAAATATTATTTGTGTTCATGACCTCATAACTATGTGTTCATCTAAAACTTAATGTGTGTTCATTTGTAATATGATAATACTAGTTGACCCAAAAGTGATGCAACTACCATATGGAACATTAATTGTTGGAGATAAAACAGAAAAATCATCCAAGAGGGAGGTCAGAAGCAAAGCAAGCCAAGACAAAGCTGGAAGCAGTACGAAAACAGCTCCCTCTCCAACTTCCTCAAGCCAAACAACATCTAGGGATGTCACACCCACCCACACAAAATCCTCTTCAGGTGGAAGTGACACACAAAGCCAAACTGGTTCAGATCAAAGACAAAACAAAACTAAATCAAGACATGACCCAGTAGGAACCCCCACCTCTGCAATAGGTAATACTCTTACTTTGTGTTCATCTTGAAATGATTTTGTGTTCATATTTTATAATGATTGTGTTCATCTAAAAATATAGTTGTGTATTTTTGTGTAACCACATTTGAATTCATGTCTATTGACAAATATAGGAGATCAACAAAACTTATCACCAAGGCAGATGAGATATATAGCCAGAGAACAAGAAATTCAGAAAAAATATCAATCTCCAATTGAAATAGCTGGTAAGAAATATAATTTAATAAAATGTGTTCATTTGACTTATAGGTTTGTGTTCATTGATTCATTGATATGTGTTCATTGATTACTTGATATGTGTTCACATTATAAATCTTCATGTTTGTTCATGTTTACAACATCATTTGATTGTGTTTATATGGTCATTTACACAGGTAGTCCACTTGCTATGGTCGTGTCAGGCAGTTTATCTCAAATACCAACACGGTATGTCCTCACAAGAACAGAAGATGGGCAACCTACACAAAGGGATATAGTTGCAGAAACTAGGCAAGCAAAAAGAAAGAGAATAGATGGAGCTAGTCCTCTGAATGTTGAGAAGACAAAGAACAGCAAAAAGCAGGCAGTGGCAAAGGAGAAAGTTGTTGTAGTACACAAGAAGAAGCAAGAGAAGAAGAAAGAGAAATCTGAAGTGTTAGAGAAGAAGAAACAAGTATCCAAGGCTGAAGAGAACAAGGAGAAAGGGAAAGCTTTAGTGTCAGAGAAGAATAAGACAACAAAAGGAAAAGGAAAAAGTTTTAGATCTAACTGGAAAGAAGAAAATTTCAGAGTTGCACAAGCTGAACACAAGGCTTCTTTGTAGGACATCGCCAAATATGCTTGTGACATACTTTAATGATAAAGACTATGCTTTCTCTGATGCACAAAGGCAAGCAGTCATTCACATGGGGTTTGGACATATGCTAGAGTGGGAGGTCACTGATCTACCAGGACGACTTGTATATTATGTGCTAAGCAAGTTTGACCCGCTCAAATGTGTAATCAAACACAAGGATTCAAGGAACATTGTCATTACTGAAACTGATCCACATGAGTATCTTGGAATACCAATGGGAACAAACAGAATAGAGCTACAAAACAAAGGCAAAAGAAGTGAATATCTCAAAACCAAACTAGCCGAAGATTTCCCAGGAAGGACTATAAGGAATATATCTTGTAGTGAGATTAGGAACAAGATGATGACACTTCAGGATGGCAGTGATTGGTTCAAGAGGTATTTCATCTTGCTTTTTGTCAACACAGTGATGGAAAGTTATCCCAATGGGAAATGCAAGTGGGATATAATGGATTTGCTTGATAATGTGGAAACAATCAAGGACTACAATTAGAGTGCATTTTTATTTGATAAGTTGATCGAAACAACAATTGCATGGGCTAAAACAGAAGATGGTACATACAAAGGTCCTGTTTTTCTTCTCTTGGTAAGTAAATCTCTAGTTTCACTATTAATTTACTTTGTGTTCATGTGCTTGTACACATGTGTTCAAATGCTTATGCTTTATGTGTTCACCTCAAAATATTGTTGTGTATGTGTTCATCCATAACTGAATATGTGTTCATGAGAAGAATGGAATTTCAGAGTTGTGTGTTCATCTGATTAAACTTCTGTGTTCATCTGATTATATTGTTGTGTTCATCTAATCTAACTATTGTGTTTATCTTTTTTAAATGCAGCTTATATATGTTGATAGGGTGACGCTGAAAGGAAAAGGGGTTGAAAGAGCATTTCCTATAATCTCTAAGTGGAATACCGAGATGCTAAAAGGAAGGGAGGATGAAGAACTAAAGTATGGTGGGTTTGGCAAATGATACACAAGAGAAAAGCATATATTTAGTGGTGAAGGGCAGACAAGCAAATTCCAAAATGACGGAAAGGATGACAACGTGAAAAATGATGAAGTTAAGACATTTATGGAAGGCTACTTGCAAGATGCTGAGGAGATGGTTGTGAAGATAAGAAAGTTCATAAAGAGGAATAAAGAAACCCCTACACAGCTAGCCGGACATGGTGTACTCAACAAGGTTAACCTTGAGTGTGAGAAGATTATAAAAGTAAAGCTTTGTTCAGAATCTCAAACAGAGGACGAGACTGAAAATGAAAGCCAAAACAATCAAGATGAGTTCTGGGATATGGCTGTCAAATGCATGAATGAGATTGAAAAAACAATTCAAGAGAAGCAAGCACATGAAGAATATCTAGGAACTCAAGGACTATCACAAGTTATTGGAAAATTATCAAAGATGAGTGAGCAAGTAAGTAAAAACTTTCCAAACTTGTGTTGAAATATTAATGTGTTGCCTAACACAAATTATTTATTAAACAGAGCGAAACAACTGCGTCTGAGAAGGAAACAGAAACATCCAATCCTATCAGAACATACACATCAATGAGAATGCAGAGAAAAGGTATACAAGAAGCAATTCAAAAGGTAATACTATCACTGTGTTCATAGCAAATCACTATTGTGTTCATAGAAAATCACTATTGTGTTCATGTGCTCATATTTTCCAGTTATTTACTAACTCCCCATCTTTTTTTAAATTCAGAATCAAAGAGCTCAATTTTTTAACTACACACCAAATTTTGATTTGGGAGTTTCACCAGTGATCACACAAGAAGAAGCACCACAAGAAAATCAACAGGAGGATGTAGATCTGGGTGTACCTGAAGTGGAAAAAGGTGATGGTGAGTTAAAAAAATGATACTGAAATACATGAAGTTGAGAGTGTGCAAGATGTTTCTAAAGAGATTCAAAATGCAAGAATGGAAGTTGATGAGAATTTGAATGGAGATTCTGAGTTAGAGAAAGGTGAAAGCATAGTGGAAGTTGTAGAGAAAGGTGAAGGCAATGAGAAGGATAATGAAGAACAAAAGGAGGTACAAATATTATGTGTGTTCATATAGAAATGCTTATGTGTTCATTCATTATTTAATCTGTGTTCATTCATTATTTAATTTGTGTTCATCTGTTCTTATAATTAGCTTTCATCTAACTTTCAAATTGTGTTCATAAATCTCTCATCGTGTGTTCATCTGATCTTTAATTGGTGTTCATTAAATATATGCAGAAGGAAATATTCCAAGGCAGTGAAAGTGGTGAAATAATGAATGAGGGAGAAAAGGATAATACCACAACAACTACTACAGAAATTGTGATGTTGGAAGACAGTGAGCAAGATTATGTTATGAAGGATTCAAGAGAGGTACACATATTATTTGTGTTCATCTATTTTTTTTAAATGTGTTCATCTATGTCTAAGCGTGTGTTCATCTGATACTATGTTTAATGTTCATTGAATATTGTAGAATGAAAGTGGTGGAATGATAGAAGAGGGAGAGAAAGATGATACCACAACCAATTATGCAGAGATTGTGCTGTTGGATGACAGTGAAAGAGAAGATGCTATGAAGGTACACATATCAAAAAAAAAATTTGTTCATTTATATTAATGTGTTCATATGATTTATTCTTTAGTGTTCAAATAAAAATATATATAAATGCAGAATGCAAGCGACAATGTCAAGGGGAATGAGAGTGGTGGTGGTGGTAATGATAGGGAAGATGATGAGGGAAACAAGGAGACTGGTCAGAAGGATGATGAGGGAAACAAGGAGACTGAGAAGAAGGATGGAAGTGAAAAAGAACCAAAAAAAGGTACAAATAATATGTGTGTTCATATAGAAATGCTTATGTGTTCATATAGAAATGCTTATGTGTTCATTCATTTTTCAAGTTGTGTTAACTTTATGTGTTCATTTTGTCAGGTCACATTTGTATGCAGTGCTTCTGAAGTGGTTTCAAAAAGGATACCAAATCCTTCAGACCTTGTGAAATCCTCATTCAAAACAAGAGAAATCAATGTCACTGAAAAACCATCAAACGTCGAGAGGAAGCTTTATAATTGGATGGTTGGGAACAAAAAAGACTTAGAGTAAGTAGTTTTGGTTGCCCAATTGAATATAAAACCAGAATAAATTTATTAATATCTTTATAAAATTTGTTGCAGAATGTTGGTTTTTAAAATGAATGAGTGGAAATTTTACAAATCGATAGTGAAATAATTGATGCCTACAGATCAATTCTAAATGAGAATGAATGATACAAAGGTTCACTGTCACCTTGGAGATACTTCATACCAACTGTTCATCTGGTAAACATAATTCCTTATTATTTTTATTGTATTTTGTCTTATGTGTTCATATCTGATTTCTTTTGTGTTCATGTGAATGTTCTTATGAGTTCATTTATTTTTTTCATGTCCAGATACCTACAGTTACATCACCAATTGCCCCGGAAAATGCCACATATCCTTTGTTCAAAGATGCACTGATTGCAAACTTCAATGATGTTAAAAATTTTAAGAACAAGAACATCAAGATGCACAATATTGATCTGGTAAGAAATTTTTATATTCTTATGTGTTCATGTGGATGTTCTTATGTGTTCATACTTGTAACTTTTGTGTTCATGTGGATGTTCTTATGTGTTCATACATGTAGTCTTTTGTGTTCACGTGAAGGATCTTATGTGTTCATACCTGTAATCTTATGTGTTCATACCTTTAATCATATCTGAACTCTTACAAGTTTATTGCACAAATAATAAGAAATAACTCGTGTGTTCATATACTGATTTTAAAATGTGTTCATGTGAATGATTTCATAATTCATGTGGTATGTTAACGAAGCGCGCACAGATGGGATTACTAACATAAATGTTTTTTTAATATGCCATGCTGTTTGTGTTCCCAATCATTAAAAGTGGGCACTTTTATGTCACTACAATAAATGTGAAAAATCCACATGTGCACATACTAGACAACTCAAACAGTGGCGATGCAGAGAAGTATGGAAGCGTTCCAAAGATTCTGGTTAGTTTACTATAGTTTAATTATACTATTTAATGATATAATATTTAAGCTTTATAATTTTATTCTTTTTCTTGAATTTTTTTCAGAGAAATCATTTTGTCAGACTCCTAAAGGACATCGGGATGAATGCAAAGCCAAAATATTGGAAAATGAAGAGAAAGTAAAGACCGTAGTACTGGAAATGAGTTGGAAAGAGGGAAAGAACAAGGAAGATTGTGGAGTTTTCGCAATTAGGCATATGAAAACATACATGGGGAATGGCTTGTCAGATTGGAACCCTGGAATTATAATGGGAGACAAGAGAAAGCAAATGACATGAGGATCAAGTACTGCTATGCTCTACTCACAAGTGAGTACAATGAAGAAAAGAAGGCAGTACAAACCTTGATGGACCAATTGCTAAAGGGCAAGGGAGCAGGAACAAAGAGAAAGAACAAAGAGTAATTTCAAGTTATGCTGAATTTGGATGTAAAAAGTAGAATAGTGTGTGTTTGGAAGTGGTAGTAGGATTGTTAGAACAATGACTAATGTTTTTGTGTTTTGAATAGTTTGTGGTGTGCAAGAACTTGAATATTTAGCACTTAATATCATCTGTGTTCATCTGACAATACAAGTGTGTTCATATAATTGGTTGCATGTGTTCATAACAAATCTCAAGCCATATGTTTTCAGATTGCATTTTTAAATCAAATACTCGTGTTCATGTATTCAAACATAAGTGTTCAATTAAAATTTTAACAAAAGATAAAACTACATAATACATGTGTTCAACTGTGGTCATTTGAAAATACAGATGTGTTCATTTGAAAAAAAACACATGTGTTCATATGTATAGCCATATGTGTTCATGTGATTGAAAAACACACATGTGTTCATATGTATAACCAAATAATTAGTAGCTAATATGTAGTATGCAAATGTGTGTTCATGTATCAAAACATAAGTGTTCATCGCCAAATGTTAACAAAAGATAAATAACAAGATAATAAAAACTACAAAATACAAGCTTCACTATAAAATTCAACTGTGTTCATCTGTCTGACAATATGTGTTCATACGTAAAGCCATATGTGTTCACCAATCCAGAATCATATGAAAATAAAAAACATAAAAACTAATAATGTGTTCATCTGATTGACACCATGTGTTCATACGTAAATCCTAAGGTGTTCATCAAACCTATAGCATATAAAAATAAGGACATGAAACTTAAGGGACATATTGAGGACATGTTGTGCAGTTGTGTCCAAACTGATTGCATATGGAACATGTTCTGCGCTTCTTTCTTGAGTTTTCAATTCCAACTTCTTGACCACCCCTAATGCATCTCTTCTTGAACTTATTGTTTCCTTGTTCAGGGGGGTGAACACTAACTTGATCTGGTAAAGGACCAACAAATTTCTGAAACGTATACTTACTTGTTGAAGTAGACACAGAAGGCTCAACAGTTCTTGCACTTGCAGATAATGCCTTTTGTTCCTTAATCAAACACAACAAGCTTTTCAGGCCACCAATATCATCACCCAAAACATCAACACAAGAATACATTTCTGTCATAATTTCAGCCAACAAACGCTTCTTCTCATCAATCTGAGCACTACCGTCAAAAACTGCACCATTAATTTCAAAAATTGGTTGCAAAATTGTTTCCTTCGTCCAACGATTGTTGATGAGGGTAAGAGGCAAACTGTTTATATGACAATTTTTTAGTACCATGAAGATGTGACTACAAGGGAGGCCAAGAAGATGTGATTTCAGATCTGTTGAGGCGAGATGGATGGAGAAGAGACATGAATCTCAAACAATCTTCCATAGATCTAGGGTTCGTAGATAATAAATTACCTGGCTCGATGGCGAATCCGAAATCGGTGGGGATGGCGCATCTGAAATCGATGGGAATGGCGAAGATGAGCAGGAGCAGTGGAGACGAGTAAGGCGGCGACGAAGGTGTTTAGGATTCGTCTTTACCGACTTCAACAAAACCTAATCTGGCGCAGTCTTCTCTAACTCTTGCTTCTCTTCAACATTTATGACTTCAAACAACAACATTAGGGTTCGTCGATCGATCGACGTTATAGATCTGGGGCGATGTTACAGATCTGAGGTGATGTGAAAACTTGAGCTCGGAGGGGATGAGAGGAGGCAAACAGATAACAACGAGAGAATGAGATGAGATGATAGTTTTAGGGTTTTTGGAGGATTGTAAATGTATTTGTGTTTTTTTATTGTTTTTATGTGAGTCGTTGGATGGGTAAATTATTTAAGATCTAATGGTGTAAAATGATGATCCGTGTGATCAATAAAAAAGGCTCAAGAGTTAACAACTTGTTGATGGGTAAATTATTTAAGTCCGATATTATTTTTGGTATATTTAACAACTTGTTGAGGCGGATATTATTATGTACGCCGTAAAAGGGTTTGTTGAGGCGTACATCATAATGTACGCCTCAACAAACCCTTTTGAGGCTCCACTTTTAGAGGCGGGCAAAATAATGTTCGCCTGAACAAGTGTCTGTTGAGGCGTACACTATAATGTGCGCCTCAACAGGGGTGTTTTCCACTAGTGTCCTTTGCGGGTTTCCAAATGATTTGGTCAGCAGAATCAGTGAGGGGGATACGTACCTTGACTATCTCGTTAATAGCAGACGTCGGGAGAATAAGGGAGAGTTTTTTAACGTCCCAAAGTTTGTCATGGGTGATGAAATTGCATACTTTAACGCTAGGGGGAAAGATTGTCCAAATTGTTATCTTGCAATTAGGGAGCCAATTGTCAGTCCAAAAGTTTATAGACCTACCATCGCCTAATTGCCCAGTAACACCTTCCCTAAAATCATCTAGAAGAGATAGCAGTCGACTAAATTGTCAGGATTGGTTAGGCTTACGTTCTAAGGTTAAGAAATCTGAATGAGCAAAATATTTTGCTTTAAGAATAGAAACCCAAATATTGTTAGGTTGGGTAATGATTTTCCAGATTAATTTCATTTGGAAAGCTCGGTTGTTATCCCAGGTCGTTCTGATCCCCAACCCACCAAGACATTTAGGCTTACAGATGTTGTTTCAATGAAGAAGGGAGTGGCTAGAGGATGATTTCTTATTCGAAAAGAAATCCTTATTGATATCATCAATAGCATCACATACCCCTTTTTGGGAGGAAAAAGCTTTACATCAGGTAATTTACTTGAGAGACAAGATTTGTTTGAATAAGAACCGCTCGCGGTGCTTGGGAGAGAGAGTCAACTGTCCACTTGGATCTTTGATTTTTTAGGGCTAACAGGGCATCTTCGAACACATCATTGCATACACGTCCCTGGAGGATAGGGATGCCTATATACTTCTCCATTTTAGATGTTAGAGGGATATTCATATGAGCGGTCATGTTTTTAGCAAGAGAAGGGGATATGTTATTGGAGACTTGTATAGAGCTTTTATGTAAGTTAATTGAAAGTCCACTTTGCTTAGCAAACCTAAAAAGAATGCTGCTAATGAAATGAATATTGTCAATAGTAGCATTTGCCAGGATAATGGTATCATCTACAAAAGTGAGGAAAGGGATTGGAGTCCCGTTGCGTGTAAGTTTGATGCCAACATATGGATGGGGGTTAGACACTTCTAGGGATAAAGACCTAGCCAAGAATTCCATAGCTTTAACAAATAAGGCAGGAGCAAGGGGGTCTCCTTGGCAGATGCCACATGATGGTTTGAATTCTGGACCGGGTTGATTATTAATAAGAACAGAATAGGAAGTTGTCTTGAAGCATGATTTGACCATGTTGATCCATTTTGGACTAAATCCAAATTTAAAAAGAATGTGACAATGAAAATCCCAATCGACTTTATCATACGCTTTTTCCATATCTAATTTAAGGGTCATCTAACCTATACTTACCTTTTTATTTTTATGAAAAGAGTGGAAGATTTCATGAGCTGCTAATATGTTGTCTTGGATTAGTCGGCCTTCCACAAAAGCACCTTGAAAAGGGGAAATGATTTTTCCAAGCAAGGGTCTGAGTCTGTTGTCCATAATTTTAGTAATAATTTTATAGGACGAGTTGGAGAGGCTAATTGGTCTATAATGGTTAATAGTTGTTGGGGAGTTAACCTTAGGAATAAGAGCAATGAAGGAGTGGTTTATGGAGGAAAGCATTTGTTCAGAGTGGAAGAAGGCTTTAACAGCAGCATGAAGAGATAGTTTGATAGTATTCCAGTGTTTTTGGTAGAATTCAATTGAGAAGTCATCCGGTCCTGGGGTTTTATCTGGAGGTTGTTCAAAGATGGCTTTGCGAAGTTCTGCTACAGATGGGGGTTTTGTGAGATTTAGATTATCTTCCTCGGTATTAAGACTAGGAATGATATCAAATTAAGCATTAGTGATCCCAATTGCACCATTAACTTGAAAACGAGTAGCTAATTCATTGGTAACTTCCCGAGTAATTCCTTCGTGGTCATGAAGCACAATGCCATCTTTAGAGAAAAAACGGAGCATTGTTTGCTTGAACATTCTCATTTTAGCAATAGAATGAAAGTACTTTGAGTTACGATCGCCTTCTCTGATGTGTTTCGTCTTAGTCCGTCTTCTCCAAAAGTCGGTTTGAAAGCGAAGGAGGGAGGAGAATTTCCTGGAATGGATGTTGATTTGTTGTATATTACGAGTGTTGGTGGGGTCTTGAAGAAAGTCCAAATGGAGTTGTTGGAGTTTTTCTTCCGTGTTTTTAAGTTGAGAAAAATTGTTGCCATGATTAAAACTGGCCCAAGATCTAGCGAGAATGATATGAGAAAATGGTCAGACGAGGAGAAGGGGTGATGGTGGACAACTAGATTGGGAAAAAGGAATAAGAGAACAATGTATCAAAACTCAGTCTAGTCTCTCGAGGATATTGTTATGCATATTCTGTGATTTTCGGCAGGTGAACAGGAAACCCGTGAGTATTGATATAATTTTTCTGTAAAATACTTTTTTAGTCTTTTTTTATACTCCGCAAGTTCTCGGAGGTTTTGTGACAAAATTAACAATTTTAATGTGATAAAATTATCCTTTTTTTTCTTAACCATTTTAATTACACTTTAAAGGTATATTGAAAAAAAATTACGTCAAAAAATAAATTGAAAAACTTATACTTGTACTATATTTACAGTATTACAAGAGAAATGCTTAAAAAGAAAAATGCTTAAAAACTGATATTTGTAACCGAATATATAATGGGTGACGTTAGTTGCACTTAAATTTTAGAACTTTTTCATTCAAGTAATCTTGCAAAACAACGCGGGATCGTAAAAGAGTCTCGCGCAGACATCGCAGAATCGTGAAAAAGTAAATAGATATCTAAAAAAAATAATAAAAAAGACTACTTATAAAATAATATAAAATATTTAATAAAATTAAGGAACAAAAAATTGAAAAAATTAGTCTTGCGGCCGTATTGCGGGAGCTTGACATAACTTTGAATTTTTTGTTTTTTTCAGATAACCGTCCATTTTTTCACCGTCGCACAATACATATGCGAGACTATTTTACGGTCCCGCAATACGTATGTGAAACTATCTAAATGGAAAAAGTCTAAAATTTGAGTGGAGTATCACCGTGAATAATTAGGATGTGTGTACATTTGTCATTATATACTGTATATAGATATACGTGTGTCCGAAATATTTTCTATACATGGTTGTTTTTCCATTCCAGTGAAAAAAAAACTAATCGTCCAACTGAATGTCTGAATCCTCATTCTTATATTTGGAGATCGATTTGGTCCACATCTGTGAATGAAGCCAATAAAATAAAATCAGCCCTAACGATTAATGTTATAATCCTGCATTAATCAGTATTACCCACATACTCGTAATATATTCTTCCTTTCACACCCTTTACCCTTACATTGATTTTGTTTTACCGTATGAAAATAAGCAAAACCCGATCCGGATTCTCGATCTCTCGCATCAGACGCCACGTGTCATAATCAGAAGGGACGCATACATTTTTGATGAGTGAGCACGTCAAAAAATGGGCAGAGTAATCCTCCTCCATCTGTGTATAAATAAGCACCAAGTTGTTCCTCCTTCACCACAGACATATACACATCCCTCCTCCTTCCTCTCTCTCCATTTCCCCCAAATTCAAAACCTAAAAATAGAATCAATGGCTCCCAGAGATCTGACTCAAGCCGGCGCCGCCTGCAACAACAACAACACCGAGATGCGTTACAGAGGTGTGCGAAAGCGGCCGTGGGGCCGCTACGCCGCCGAGATCCGCGACCCTAACAAAAAGTCCCGCGTCTGGTTAGGCACCTTCGACACCGCCGAACAGGCCGCCCGCGCCTACGATTCCGCCGCTCGCGATTTCCGAGGTTGTAAGGCCAAGACCAATTTCTCATACCCGCCTCCGCCGCTCGATCTCTCTCTCGCTAGCGGATCGGACTCGTCTGTCGTCGTGGATAACGAATCCAGCGACGGAACTCGCCCGAGGAAGTTTCTAGATCTCGATTTGAATTTGCCGGCGCCCGAGGAGGAAGAAGCGTAATGAGGTTGTGTGTTGTTGGTTATTGTCGTCGTCGTCTAATCTAAAGTTAGTGGTAGCTTAATCAAGGTAGAAGAAGTTAGTCAGATCCAAACAACCACCAAATGTAAGGGATCGGAATTATTACTCCGCAGGCAATTCTGTTCTTTTGATTTTTGGGTTGCACATTTTTTTAATTTGGACTACTTGCTTACAGTACTACATAATGTAAAGATAAGGAAGTTTTTTATTGTTGTTAAACGCAGCGTTTTGGGAAAGGAGGTGGATTGTGCAGGCGGCTTAGAATAGATAGGTCCTTGGGGTTTGGGCGGGAGTGTGGGGGGCAAATCGGAAGGCGGAGATTGTGTGAAGTGGTTTTGATCGGACGGCTCAGAAAAATAGGGAATTAAAAAAAGAGAGGTAGGCGCGTTAGTTGGTAAGAAGACTGTTTGTTTATTAAGGGGACGGCCACCGACGCCGAAACATCTTTTTATGAATTTTCAGCTTTTAAATTAACACGAGTGGAGTAATAAATTACTGTACGTGCTCAGTCCTAATCCTATCCTACCACCTGGCTTTCTCCTTCGTCTGACATTTGGATCCAATGACCTCCACTGTCTTCTGCAATCCAGTATTTAATTTGTCATTAAATATCATTATACACTTTCGATCATAATTAAATATTCACATCTACGCGCACACACGGGACGAGTGCCCAATAAGAAGATAAGAGCCTTGTCTTTTTATTTTATCACACTAGAACTGAAATGTGAGGAGATAAGGTACACAAATCTCAATATGTTTTGAGTCTATATTACTGTAATACGTACTTTTAATTGAATGAAAATTTAGGTTAGTTTATACTGTATCACCATATCGAGGACTTTGAGACAAGGTCCAGAGATCTAAAATAATTTAATCAAACGAAAAGAGAAAAGTTCTAGCATAAATATTTTTTAATGTAGAAAAATGAACAATAAGACAATTATTGTAATTGAGTTTTAAGTGCAATGAAATTCACAAAAATGAAACTCTAATTTAAATTTTTGTCCAATAAAGAGATAACACATGGACTATTACGAAAATAGTATTGTCTTGGGGTGTTCAAATTGTATATTTTAACTCTATTAACTTTTTATTACAAAGAAATTTGATAAATATTCTATTATAAAAATATGTAAAATATTTTTTCTACATATAGACATCCATATTGGTTATGCTATACACAAAAATTCATAAGATGATATGTCAATAGTCGTTCATTCCGACAGCATACCAGACACGGAGCTTCTGGAATGATTTATTCTGATTCCTGGTTTCATTCTCATTCCGATTTCGATTTCGGTTCCAGACAACATATTAAACGGGCCTAAAGTCGGTCATAATATTAATTTCGATTCCGACAACACTCCAGACACAAATGAAACTTGATGCAAATAACATGATTGTGGCTTACAAATAACGTATAGTGATGCCTAATACAATTACTTTTACCGTTTGTGTTATTTTCACATATAAATTTATACAGTAACTTCTAATAAAAAAAATAGATGTTTTAATTAATTAAATATATAAATTTTAACATATTAATTAGTAACGTAATCTAAAAGGTATATTACTAATTATTGATATTTTAAAATCATTATCTACATAATAACAACCTGCTGAAAGAGAATCTAAAAAGACATACGCATGAAACATATACAAATCGATGAGGGAAATACGATTCAGAAACGAAGATACGAAGATACACTCAAAACATAACTAAAAGATCCAAATTAAGAGATTAAATGAAATGAAAGAGCAACTAACAGAAACGAACAGACGTGAGACGAGTAGACGACTACAATTGGAGCCTAATTAAATGTGATATTTTTTTAATGTATTAACTCAATGCATTAAATTAACTTTCAAAAAATAGTCAATGCATTAACTAAATATCAATATGTCATTACTTCATCAAACCCAACAACATTTATATACTCCGTATATGAGAAAGATAAATGAAGGAAAAAGAAATAATTAAAATCATTCAATAAATGTGATTAATGAGGGGTATTCAACTTTTTTGTACCAAGCTAAATTTATATTAAATTTAGATATAGATGTAGTTAAATATGCTCGAATCGAAAACTGCTAACCTACTTCTCAAAATCTATAATCCGTGGCCGTCATACGGGTCTCTGGCTTGCATGGGATAGAGTTACAGGAGGGTTGTTTTGGAAACTGATTCGCAGTTAGCGGTTCAGCTTCTTAATAAACCTATGGATCGTTGTCATCCCTTTTTTAGCCTCGTCTCGCTGGCGCTAGACTTCCTTCGTAGAGATTGGGATATCCAGTTTCGGCACATCTTCAGAGAGGCGAATACGGTGGCTGACCGTCTTGCTTCTCTTGCTTTTCATTTTTCGCGTGGTTTTCATTTTGTTGCTATTCCGCCCGATTGGGTGTCTCTTTGTGTTTCGGAAACGTCAGTTGTAGTATTCATCAAATACGGAGTAGAAATAGAGGAGGCAGTATGCATGAGGGCGGTTTTGTAAGGAGAAATAACGGGAGGGTGGATTGTGAACACGTGGCGTTTTTGGGATAGAGCTAGCGGCGAAAGTGACAGATGTAGAGTGGTGGATGGCTGCTGCTGTGGTAAACGAAATTAGGCGGGACCCACTGGCTGATGTAATCCAGACGCCGCCAACGGCAGAGTAGGGTCAAGTGGGGCCTGCTATTTCAAACTACACTACGTACTCTGGAACGGTGGGATTTCACGCCGTCCACTTCCGCCGTTTGTTGCCGCCCTTTTTCCATGGCTTTCCACTTTCCAGTAATACCCCTATCATATACTTATGGGTTAATTCATCAATGGGGTCAATTTTGGAAAATCAGCATTTTCTGGATTTGGTCGCAATTCTGCGGGACACCATATCATAATCCTACCATTTCTAGGATTTGTTTAATACTCTACACAATTAATTTTTTTCTCTAAGCGATGTCAGTCCCTGATCACCCCTCTGAATGATCCGAAAAAAAGATAGCACGGTTGGGAAACAACCATGTCTTAGTAGATGATTACTAAAGTTCCTGATATTGGCATCAGGTAGTGTGTAGTTATTATGCCCAAAGAGGAAAAGTTTAATATTCATAATATTAATTTCCTCGTCCGCTAAAAAGTCCGCAGCTTGGTTTGCTTCCCGGAATCAATGTTTAAAAGAATATTGGGGTATATGTTGCAAAAGATTTAAGCAGTCCTGTATCATAGAATGAATTTCCCATGGTACCTTCCAAAGTTGTTTAATGGAGTTAATCACTGTTAAATTATCACCTTCAAAAATTACTTTATTCACGTTATGAAAGAGAGCGAATTGGATTGCATGTAAGGCTGCTAATGATTCAATTTGAAGAATAGAATTTGCATTAACATTTTGATTATTAACAAATATAATTTTACCGTTATTGGTTATGGCAATACTTGATGTGTATCATGTATTCGGAGGTTTTAAAGATCCGTCAAAGTTGATTTTAATCCAAGAGTCTGGAGGGTGTTGCCAAATTTGATGTTTCTTCCTTTGTCTATTCCTAGGATTTTTAAGTTTTGGTCCGGTTTGTTTGATTTGAGAACATTCCCAGTGTTTAATGTTAAAAAATGCCATATCCGCCGGATCTTTCTTATCGGTAGATTGTTTATTAAAAACCAATTTGTTTCTATAAATCCAGAGTTCATACCATAGAAAAATTAAGGCATTGAGAATATGTTTGTTGTGATGATTTGTTTTAATTTGCTCTATAAATTGGTTGAAGGGTTGATCCGTGGGTAGATTGAAGTTGATGTTTAATAATTTGAAAAGCTTAGAGCAATGTTTCCTCGTATTAAAGCATTGGAAGAAGAAATGTTGTTTGTCTTCAGTTAAATTGTTACAACGTGAGCAGTAAGATGGAACCCTGTTATAGTATCTATTTAATCTTTCCGTCGTAGGTAAAGTATCTGATATAATTTTCCAAAGGAAATTTTTATATCTTGGGGGTATCGTAAGATTCCAAAGCCAGTCGAAAAGGCTTTGGTTAGTATTAAGATTGTTATTGGAAATCATTAGCTGTCTAGGAGAAGTTGTTGTGAAATGTCCTGTTTTGTCTAGAATCCAAGAGATGGAGTCATCTTGAGGTGTTTTTGGTATGTAGATACTCCGAATTTGATCTACTATGTTATTAGGAAGGACATTTTGTAATTTATTAATGTCCCATGTATTGTAAGGTGTGATATAATTATTGACATTTTCACCTATATTAGCAATAGTAGGATTGAAGTATTGTTGAAGAGAAGTATTTGGGAGCCAGTTATCTGTCCAAAAATTAATATTCTTACCGTCTCCTATTTTCCAGAGAACTCCTTGTTTGAATAATTTTCTTAGGTGTAAGAGTTTGAAAAATTGCCAGGATTGTCTCTTATTCTTCTTCTTTTTATACTGTAGAATACCATCATTATAAGTTTAACCCAGATGATGTCCTTGTCCATTATAAGTTTCCAAAGTAGTTTCATTTGTAAAGCATCATTTAAGTGTTTTGCTTTGTGTATACCCAGTCCGCCTTGCGATTTTGGTTTACAGATATTATCCCAAGACGTGAGCGGTCGATAATTAGGGTTGTCGTTATTCCAAAAGAAATTTGTCTTAATCTTATCAATTTTTGAACAAACATTTTTGGGTAGAGAGAAGCACTGCATTAAATGATTAGCTGTAGATAGGATGTTTGATTGAATGAGAATAGTTCGCCCTGCTTGTGAAATAGAGTTAGCTTTCCATTTTGAGAGTTGTTTTAACATATTTTGTAAAGCATATTCAAAACATTCACTCTTAACTCTGCCTTTTAAAATAGGGATTCCCAAATATTTTTCTAGAGAATTTGTGGTTTGTAGGTTAAGAACTGAGGCTAACGATTGGTGTTGAGTATTGAAAATGTTTGGTGTTGTCTGAAAAGAGCTTTTATGAAAATTAATTGAAAGACCTGATATAGTTGTTTGTTTATCTAAACATTTCTTAATGAAGTTCATGTTTGTAATATTTGCATTTGCAAAAATTAAAGTGTCATCCGCAAAACAAAGGAAAGGAATGCGAGTACCTTGATTGACTAATTGAATGCCCACCTTATGCTGTTGTTTATCTGCCTTTGTTTGTAAAGTTCTGGCTAAGTATTCCATGGCTATGATAAAAAAGAAAGGGTGCAATAGGATCTCCTTGTCTAAGACCACATTTTGGTTTGAAGATGGGACCATGGGTATTATTAACCAGGACCGAAAAAGAGGTTGACTTAACGCACGTCATAACTCTGTCAATCCATAAATTACTGAAGCCGAATTTCTGTAAGATTTTTATAAGAAAAGGCCATTGAAGTTTGTCGTAAGCTTTTTCCATATCAAGTTTTAATGCCATCCAACCTCGTTTACCCTTTTTTCTCTTGTGAAAGGAATGAAACATCTCATGCGAGATGAAAATATTATCAAAAATGGATCTATTTTTGACAAAAGCACCTTGGCACGGATGAATCAACTTTGGTAATACTATTTGGAGACGGTTGGCTAAAATTTTTGTTATAATCTTATAAAATGTAGTGCATAACTAATAGGCCTAAAGTGATTAATATTAAGAGGGTTATCATTTTTTGGGATTGAGGTAATAAATGATTGTGCACAGTCAGACAATAAAACTCCAGAATGAAAAAAGGACTGAATTGCTAGTGTTAATGTTTTGGAGACACATTTCCAATAGTGTTGATAAAATTCAGATGTAAAACCGTATGGACCCGGTGTTTTACTGTTAGGGAGTTCAAAGACAACATTTTTAATCTCCTGCATTGTAGGTTCTTTAAGAAGTTGTATATTATCATCTTCCGTTATCAATTTTGGGATGACTTTGAAATCCTGATCCTTGAGTTATGTAATATGAGGTGGTAAGAATCTTCTTTGCAAATCTTTCGTAATATGAGTAGTAATATCCTCATGATCATAAAGTTTTAAATTATCTAAAGATTCGTAATAATTTATCTTCTGTTTAAAAGTTCTTATTTTGGTGGTATTTTAAAAGTATTTTGTATTTTTATCCATCTCTGTACTGTGTTTAATTTTTGCTCTTTGTTTCCAGTAAGAATGCTGGATTTCTAATAATTTATTATACTTAATTAGATGTCTCATATATTTATCATGAATGTTATTTCTGCTAGGGTCCGTAGTGTATTGACTTTGGAGCGATTGAAGGACATCTTCAATTTGTTTTAATTGATTAAGAGTATTATTAGTGTTTCTCTTAAGTCAAGTCTTACTATCATTTTTTATCTTTCTTTGTTTCATAAAGAGCTGGAACATAAACGGCCCTTGAATATGATAGTTCCAAATTCTTTGAACCATGTTGTCAAAGTTTTGATTAGGAAGCCAAGCATTTTCCATAATGAATGGGTAATTGCGGGATTTAGAGTTTATACCTAGTTGCAGAGTAATACAGCAATGATCTGAGGTGGTGAAAGGTAAATGATGGAGCTGTATATTATTGTAAAATGTTAAAATAGTTGGGTGAATAAACACTCTATCTAACCTCTCTAAGGTGGTATTAGGAGTTTGACTTGATTTACGCCAAGTGAACGGGGAACCAATGTTATTTTGTACTATGAGCCCATGCGAATTGATGAAAGAGCTTAGGCGTATGTATCTGTTGTAACTGTCAGACGCACCTCCGGATTTATCATCCGGAGATAGAATGTCGTTCATGTCTCCAATAATAATTGGAGGCTCATCATGTTCTGATATAATTTGAGAAATGAAGTTCCAGAAGTCTTGTTTTTCATTATCTTTACTAGGGGTGTAGAGAAAAATTAATATATATGTTTTATTGTGATCTTTGTAACTAGCTACTATCGTGTTAAAATTGTTGTATAGAATGGAAATATTGTTAGATTTGTCAAAATTTGGGATTAAAAGCCACAGTCCTCCCTTAGTGTCATTTGAAGGTGAAATTGTTAAATGTTTGAAACCAATTTTCCTTAAGAATTGAGAAGATAAAGGTTCGTTATTTTTCGTTTCAGCTAGACAAAGAATGTCAATATTATGAGTTTTACGGAGATAAGAAATTTCGGTCCAGAAATGTGGTCGTCGAATACCTCGACAATTCCAATAGGCGATCTTCATGAAAAACCTTCTTGAAAGAATATAAATTTTTTAGATTTGATGGGTTTGTTGGGGATATTTTGAAATAAACAGAGGTTGTTAAAGATTATATAAGTAACGAAAAAATTGTAAGTTAGAGCAGGAAATAGTTCTATATTGTTATGCGTAGTAGTTTTAAAATGAGTGGGAAAGACGTAGATGGGGATATATTTTAGATGGATGATAATGTGAGTAAGGATTGCATCATATTTGTAGTAGTACACAGTTTTGTGAGGAGTACAGGAATGGTTTTCAAAGTGGAATAGTGGGTTTGGTTCTTTTTGGCATTCCCACATCGGTTAGGAGGGAGTATATTATACACTATATATATTGGGTATTACTTTAAAGGGTTAGTTGAGTTCGAAAGGAGGCCCCCTCGCGCGCGCCGCCGCCGCCGTCCGGTCCGTGTTCGTGGCGCGGTGCGCGGTTGGGTGGGTCTCACTTTTTCCGAGTCAAATTAATTTTTGGGCGCGTGCGCGGTGCGCGTGCGCGGTGCGCGTGCGCGTGCGCGGTTGGGTGGGTCTCACTTTTTCCGAGTCAAATTAATTTTTGGGCTTTCGGAGTATCCGATCGTAAATTAATTGCGCATCAGATTCTTCCGATTTGTTTTGAATTCGTGTTTAAAATCTTCTTTGACTGTTTCAAAATGGTTTTGTAACTGCCCTGATTTAATGCACACATTTTCTGATATGGAGTGAGTGCTCCAGATTTGCAGTTTCATCTCCTTAAATTGTGATTCAATCTGCTGAAAAAATATACAGAAAAACGCAGTTTTCCTTCCTTCTACAATCCTTTTCGTTCTGAGCATACCCGTCTGATTCCAGTCCTTCGTTGGTGAGAGCCCGCGATCGGAGGACGCTGTGACAACCTTGGGCGGCGACGCCTGTCTGACTGTGCTCCGGTGGTCAGGGCGAATTCGCTTCTAAGGCAGCGGCTTACATACCGCGACGCAGCAAGTTTTCGGTTCCTGTTTTATCAAAGCTTTTTTGAAGTAGCCCTACATTCTATTCTGATTTCCTCTTACAAGTTTTTGCACAAATATAGGTAATGTAAAAAATGTACAATATATCTAGGTTAAGACGATCTGTTTGTTTGGAATGAGTAAGTAAACATGAATTGGTTTTAGCTTTCATAGTATTAAAACTATTGTTGTAAGAGTGCAGATTAAATTGGATAGTCAAAATGTTACAAATGAGAGGAAGAATTTGAGAGAGGAACATATTGTGATGTTTAGAGGTAATATGATTAAGGATGTGATTATGTTTTCTGCAGGAGGATTTCCAACCTATAAAATTAATAGATTTGGGGTAAAGATTTTTGTACTGATTTACTTGTGTTATTAGGTGAAATATAAAGATACTAATTATATTGTAAAGAGGAGAAGGATTGTAAGACGAAGAGTTGCTGCAAGATGTATATAGGAGTTGGTTATCAAAGAGTTTACTGTTGGTTGTCGTAGTAGATTTGATAAGTAACATAAAAGAAAATAGTGTATAATAGGGTATAGATATGGTTTATAATAGTTTAATATATGTAAGGTAAGAAGTGCAAGAAAGAAAGGAGGCCAGAAGACCCCACACACACCAGACGAAGTAGTTTACTAAAGTAGTAGAGGTTCTTGGGATTACAATGCTTAAGAGGGGTGAGACACTCAGACACTTATTAAACTAATGCAGTCAAGTTGGACAAACCCCAAACTTGATGCATGCAAAAGCGGGACGACAATATCATACAACCATACAAACTTCCCATCATCACCTAACCAGTTACACATGAAATTACTAGAGATGATATAAAATAAGGAGTAGATAATCTGCTTAGAGATATGACCAAAATACTTAACCTGGCTGAACTGGTTGAAAATGAAGCAAAGTATAACAGAACCAAGAACCTTAGGTTGTACTATCATGATTACTCCATAATCTGCTTGCCCTTATCACGATTCTTGCGTTTCTTGGAGACAGTGGCGGGTTTAGTTTCTTCTTCAGGAGAGGAGGACTCAGAGTTGTTGGCACGAGCTGGGGAGGCTTGGTCATCACAGGAGCGAATGGTGATCCCAGCAAGTTTGTTGTTGATTGTAGTGTTGGTTTTGTTGGAGTTGCCAGTAGCAGATTGGAAGGAGGACTCAGCAGAAGCATCCAAGGATTGTTAGGGCTGGCGTGGGAGGAACCTACTTCATCTGTTTTCTTGGGGAAAAAGTGTGACATGAGAGCTGGAAGAGCCTGTTTAATAAATTCTTCGGACATTGGTTGAAAGGGCTGTGGAGCTTGGGACACATATTGAATCCCAGGAAAGGCATCAACAGAGTGGACATAGTGAGTAGAGGTGGCTTGGCGAGTGGAAATAGGGACAATGGAAACCCTAGGGCGGGAATAGGTGGGAGGAGTGGGGATAAATAAAGAACCTGTGGTCTGGCGAGTCTGTACACAAAATTGTTAGTTTTCCCCATATATCCTAATACTCCGTATATATTTCTTTAACCTATGCTTTTTTTAGATATAGGATAAAAGTTTAAAGATAGAAAGATTTAGTAAATTTAAAGTTTGTTTGGCACCAAACGTCTCTCTTTTCACCAAGATATCACCATTAAAGTTTCTTCATATTCTGTCGGCCATTTGTTTTAATCTCTTGCTTCATTCAATTTTCTTCATATCCTGCCATATAGAAGAAGGAAGGAATGGGTAAGTTTCTATATTAAATGCAAACGGTTTTTGTGTATTGGTAGCAATAAATGACCATGTTTTTTCTTGATTTGGCTTGTTTAGGTGAAACATATATCCTCTCCTTAATTTGTGGAGGCAATTGGAAGGTAGAGAATGAACAATGGGTGTATGAAAACCCTAAAAAAACAAAGGCTTTGATGGTCAATAATGAGATCAAATATGAAGGGCTTCTGAAAATGGTGGAAGAAAAGTTTGTCATAGATGTTAAGAGGTTTGCCTTAAAGCTGACCTACATGCCTCCAAAAAACCAAAATCTTCCTCCTTTCGATATTTGCGATAGTGATGATGTAGATGCTTTTTTCTTCTTGAACATGTTAACATGCAAAGATAGAATATGGTCAATTCCTTTGCATTCTGTTCTGGAGCCTATATGTATTGGTTTATATGAAAACCCTAATGTAATTCCAATGGAAGAAGAAGAGATGATGGATGTTGAAGGTAGTGCACCTCAACCTTGCTCTCAGACTGAAAATGTTGGTGGACCTTCTTACCATGTAAGAGTCCTAAAGAGAATGTCAGATCACATGCTACACAACATAGTAGATGATGAGCTGAGAGAAGAAGAAGATGTGTCAGGATCTTCTGATAAGTTCGTCAGGATATATTTGGAATGTGGAGGGCAATCAAAGAAAGCTAAGAAAGGCATTGAACCTGAGGTTGTGTCACTAATCAGTGACGATGAAGAGGAGGATTTTATTATGTCTACAACCAAGCGACAAGGTTTGGACCTTGTCAACCTTTTTGATGTAGAATTTGATGATGATCATGTGAAGGTTGAGGACTATGAATATCTGGGAGGAGATGATGAGGAACATCAACAAGGATCTTACCACTACGATGTTCCTGCTGATATTGAAAATTTGGAGGAAGAAGAATTGTGCTCTAACTCTCAGCCATTGGCAATGAAGGTTGGAGATGTCTTTCCAACGAAGGAGGAGGTTCAACGGGCTTTGGTCTCATTTGATGTGGAGAAATGTGTAGAAATGCGTGTGAAGAAGTCAGATAAGACCACTTATGTTGTGGAGTGCAAAAATGGAGGACCATGTTCATTTGGCTTTCGTGCTTCAACGAGGGGTAGTAAGGCTACTGGTCCGTGGTGGGTCCGAAGGCTTGAACCAAACCATACATGTGCGATTCTGTTCAGGAACAATCACAGCAGACATGCCAATTCATCCTTCATTTACAAGAGCATTCTTGATAGGTATGTATTGCTTCTGTCTTGTTCAAATATTTAATATGGAGGGATAGAGTGTGAAATGTGTCAGGATGTTTTTGAACACATGTAATAGGTTCAAAGGTCGCAAGGACGCACCAAGGGCAAAAGAGATACATGCTGTCACGAAAGAGCTAGGAGTCGATACCAGTTATTCCAAAGCAAACCGAGCAAGACAAAAGGCAGAGGACATCATTCGAGGGTCTCCCGAGCAAGGTTATAGTCAACTTCACTCATGGCTTCATATGTTGAAAGAAGTCAATCCTGGATCATATACAAGCTTAATATTGGATTCTCAAAACCGGTTTAAGTACTGTTTCTGGGCATTGGGTGCTTGTATCAGGGTTGTTCCTCACTTGAGAAATGTAACTTTTTAAACTATATCTTTTATCTGTCCAGATAAATGGTAGTGTGTGGAGGGATAAAGGACAAGGAATGGAGGGATATGATGTCAGAAGAATAGATATAATTACCTGTCGGTATATATTATAGATTATGACAGGTTATATGATGTATCAGGTGATTTGTGTTGATGGAGCACACTTGGGAGGGAGATTCAATGGCCATCTTCTTCTTGCTACTGCCCAAGATGGAAACAAATAGATCTATCCCTTGGCTTTTGCTGTAGTAGACAATGAGAATAAGGATTCTTGGTCCTTCTTCTTTGAAGAGTTGAAGACGGCTGTTGTAGCAGATAGTGTGGATGTGGTATTTGTGTCTGATCGTCACCTTGCTATTAAATCCGCTCTGAGAAAAATTTACCTTCTTGCACACCATGGATATTGCATTTATCATATGATGCAAAACTTCAAGCAAAAGTGCAGTTGGGCAGGTTTGCAGGACCAGTGGTTTAAGGTTGCAAAAGTGTACACCGTAGAAGAGTATATGACTGAGCTTCAGATCCTTCAAAACAGAACTACAGTTGTGGCAAATCTGGCTCTCAAAGTGCCTCTTGAAAAGTGGTCTAGGGCATATTTCACAGCTGAAAGGTACAACATCATGGCTACAAACAATGCAGAATGTATAAACAAGGTGTTTAAACAGGAGCGTACCTGGCCTATTGTAGCATTGTTTGATGTTATATTACTTACCTTTTCCACCTGGTTCTGTGAAAGGAGGGAGTCGGCTAATACATGGTGTGAGGTGACTACTAGGGCAGTGACCAAGACCATTGATAATAGGTATGCGGCATCTGTGAGCATGAGCATCAATAGGCTTAGTGATATTGAAGCAGAGGTAACTGATGGAAGGAACAAGTACGAGGTGAATCTTCGCCAACAACGGTGCTAATGCAATGTCTTTCAGAGAGATCAGATTCCTTATAGGCATGCTTTGGCATTAGCAAAGGACAGGGGAGTTGACATTTCTACTCTTGTTAGTCACTTGTACACCAACAACACCTGGAAAGAAGTTTACAAGGAAACCATCCATTTGATCCTTCCACCCAACCAATGGGATGTTCCACAATCAGTCTCCTCTCTTCCTTGTTTGCCACCACCATGGAAAATGGGACCTGGAAGACCAAGGTTGAATAGATATAAGTCTAGGTGGGAGAGGCCCTACAAACGAGTGTCCACGAGATGTGCAAGATGTGGTTTGCCTGGCCATACTCACAACACGTGCTACCGGGCTGCAAGGGGAGGACATGCAAGTCGAAGACCATAGGATACAAGGGTAAGACAACAAGGTTCTAACTTTTTGGTATGTGAACAATGCTAACTTTTTGGTAAATGAACAATTGTAACATCAATCCCTCCGAAAATGATGTTATATCCTGACAGTACAACGGTTTTATCCTGTAACACTTAATTTCATATGTCATATTATTTTGGGTTGGATGTTGAAATTCTGTTAGTATGAATGTTTAAATGCTTTTTTTGTTTGCTTTGTTAAGTTTTATTTTGTTTTCCCTTCGTATATTCTGTTTTATCCTGTCACACCTCAAATTTACCATCCCGCCACCGAACTCCACATAATAAATGCAGTCAAATTTGCCTTTACTCTGCACTAACGTCAGTACATGTTTTCAAGCAAAAAGGAGTCAAACACATTTACGTACCCAGAACATTTACTTACCACATTTACTCAGTTTTGGTGAAATTTTTCTTATATATAAAGGCCACTCTTTCTCATTATCGAACATAACTCATTCCTTTCTTTCTCTACTACCAAGCCTTTGTTTCTCTCTTTCTCTCAACTCCTTCATGGCTGCTTATCACGTCGTAGACCCATTTCTCGACGAAAATTACCAAAGAACAAGTTTTTTCGTCACAATGAAACAGTCATACGTTCACGGGGACTGCCGTCTATGTATTCCCATTGGTCATGGAGAAAAGTTCTTGAAAGACTTCAAGAACTGTGAAATAACACTTAGAGTTGGACTTCAGACTTGGAAAGTTCTTCTCAAACACCACAACAATGTCTACCGCTTGGGCAAGGGTTGGAGAGCTTTTGTTCAAGACAATAAGCTCAAGTACAACGATGAGTGCCTCTTCGACCTACAAACTGCGGATTCCAATGGTGTCGTGTACGATATTGAAGTGTACAACTATTGATGTTGTCTCATTTCATGTTATTTCGTTCATTTCAGTTTCCTTTTCTATGTTGTTTCCTTCTATCTTGTATTGTGTTCCATAAAGAATTTAATGAATTTGGTATTACTTTCCGTCCACCCTTTCTGTATTATCCTGTCATATATTCACTTTCATCCTGACTAGGATGAATGCAACCACAAACTACAACTTTTAATCCTCAGAAGTCACACTGAAGAAAGATAATTTTTCATTAAAACAGAATATTAAAGCATAGAAACTGAAAAGCAGACATAATAGTACTTAGATCACAAACTAGAACATATCCCGCCACACTTTCCCGGACATCCTGACGAGCTACATAAATTACATAACATTAGAGTCTTCATCTCCATGGTGTGGTATGTCGAGACCCGAGGGTAAGAAGTCACGCCTCCACCTCTTGGTGAGCTCCAAGGGGTGCTCAACAGTGAGAATGAAGATTTTGATTAGAGCAACGGACCTGGCTAGATCTGCAAGGGCATGGGCATCACGTGAGTGCTGCAAGGCTCTTATAGTGTTCCTCCCTCCATGAGTATGAACCATCTCAAAGAAATAATGCTCATGATGCTGGCGGTTGTTGAGGTTCCAAAGTTGTCCTCTTAGCCAATTGATGTCCCTCACACTATCTGCCGCTGGAGCCCAATCTTCGCAAAGACCACCTTCATAGATGCGGCTCGTCACACTGGCCATTCTTCCGCTGCTGGGGACAAGGGAGCCACCATGGTAAACTTCACTATAGACTCTTGTGAAATCCATAACGCGGTCCATATTTTTGATAATTTATGGACTGAGAGCATGACAATATTCGGTAGGAAACTATGCTATTTATAGACTTCAAGTGTAACACAAAATGAAGGCGGGGTTATTTTAAAATTTGAAATTTTAAAATCAAGTTTGAAAACTTTATCCTGACAACACTCTTATTTCACCCTGACACTTTACAACTGGTACACTTTGAGTTGTCATAGCTGGTACGGATAAGACTAGAAACTTGCATTCAAACTAGAAATTTGTAGGATGTGTAACACAATATGAAGGCGGGTTTTTTTAAAAATTTGAAACTTTTATACGATTTCGAAAACTGTTTCCTGACAATATTACTTTTTCATCCTGTCACTGTGCAACTGGTACACTTTTGCAGTTGTCACATCCTAAGATTTTGAGTTGACATAGGTGGTAGGGGTAAGACTAAAAAATTGCATTCAAACCACAAATTTGTATTACAAGCAAGCCATTGTTCCAGACCAACATAGGTCAACAAAACCAAACCAATATTCACACTAACCAAACCGAATATTCAGAAACATAAAACACAACACAAACCATTATTCTTACTGTGTAACAACGTCATCAACATTATTCAACCTACTCACCCATTTGTCACCAACCAGGCTGGTAGCAATGTCTAATTTGTGCATGTCGATTGTCTTGTCCGAGATTTGGGAGAGATCATTATTTCCAAAACACAACCACTCAATGTACTTCACAGTATATGCACCACAATCACCACTGTAAACAAAAACAAGCTTTAGTAACATATTTATATAGTGTGGAGGGTAAATAACAGAAGGGTGGAGGGATATATTACCTTCTCTTATTCTGTGGTAAGCCTTCAATCCTTCCTTCATAAGCCAGGTCCTCCTGAAGTCTATCTGCGTACTTTGTGGACAGAGCCTCGTGATTGCTCAAAAACTTTGGCAAATACTTCAGGATTGGGGCCACCTCTTTTTCTATTACCCGCTCTGGCTTCAGATTGGTGTTGCAATCATACATATTTAGCTTCCACTTCTGTAGGTCTATTTCAATTGCCACCCAATGGTTGCCTCCAACGAAGAAGGGTGCATAAATGAAGTCCACATCTTCCCAGTTTTTTCCAAATAGGAATGGAAGACTTCCCTTCAAATACCTGACAACACGATCTGGAATTAATGCTACTTCATCTCCACGACCTTCACTTCTGTATTGGTCCTTGTAATCCTCAGACCATGGACAATCCATTATGACAGCTTTGTGAGCAACAGATGGTTTTTTCCTCACCTCAGCCCTCACGTGGCAAAGGACCTCATCGATGTGCTGCCAATACAAGTACACAATTACACTTAAGATTGAAAAAATAAGAAATCAAATTTATATCCTGTCACACTTACCAAATTATCCCACCAGTGTCTTGGTTCAAGAATTGCCTCATGGAAGGCCTTGTCAATAACCACTCCACTCATGCCCTCAAACTCCTCAGAGCTGAAACATTAAACACAATATAGGAGTTTAATATTTCATTGTAATCAACATAAAACACAATATCGTTACACCAATTTAACTCAAGTACCTTTCGTTAATGTACCATGCTATTCCTTCTGTCATTTCTTTCACAACTGTATTCTTGGTTATCTTCTTCCAAAAAGATTTTGTGTAGACTTCCTTCTTCTTCTCCTGAATGTCCTTGGTGGTGTCCTTCTTGGTGTTTTGCTTGGTGGTGTTCTTGGTGGTGTTGATTGTGTAAGGAGAGCTGAGAGAACTAGAAGGCCTTGTATTACGCTTGGGCATGATCCTGCAAAACCACAGTGAACTCAAAAAATATCATAACCTGTCTAGTTCAACAAACAATCCTGTCAAGTTCAAGAAACTATCCTGTCATATACAAAAAACAATCCTGTCATATACAAAAAACAATCCTGCCATTCAACATAAACTATCATGTATTATTCAAAAACCAATCCTGTCATACAACAAAAAATATCCTGTCATTTTCCTAAAACTACCTCTGCTTCTGTGGAGACACCTTGTTTGGAGAACGGTCACTAACATGCTTCACCCTGTTGCTAAACACCAGTTTGGGTTTGGCAAAATCATCTGCCTTGTCCTCCTCACCTTTCTCCACCTCAGCCACATCCTTTCCCTCCTGAGTGTTTTCCTCCTCGCCCTTGGCTTCCTCCTCACCTATCTCCATCTCAGACTTGGCTTCCTCCTCAGCCTTGGCCATTTCCTCCTCAGCCTTGCCCTTTTCCTCCTCAGCCTTTTTCTTTTCTTCCTCCTCAGCCCTTTTCTCCTCCTCAGCCTTTGATTCCTTCTCAGCCTTTTCATCCTCAGTTGTAGCCTGCTAGGTGAGCTCTTCCCTTGGTGCATCTACAAGACCATTATCTTTCAATTCATCTTGCACATTAGGGTCGCTCTCATCCTTGTCAGATGCCTTCTCAGCTAGCTCAGCAACAATATTCATGACCACATCACCTTCTCTTCTACCAACACCAACCAACTGAAAATCTTCGAGACCCTGCAAATAATCTTGTCATATATCCATATATATCCTGTCATATTCAACAAACAGATCCTAGACACCAATAACCTAATCATACCTCATTGTCGCTGGAATCTTTGGAGCTTACCAACTCCTCATTCACATTCACACAAGGAGCAACAACATTATCCACTGGCTCCTCAGCCCTTTTCTCAGCATTCCCAACAACTTCCTCAGCCCTTTCCTCAGCATTCCCAACAACTTCCTCAGCCCTTTCCTCAACATTGTCAACAACATCCTCAACATCCTCAACAACTTCCTCAGCATTACCCTGTGAAAACATTTGGTCCTCCAACTCCTCAGCATTACCAAAATCAAATACGGGTTCATGGTAAATAATAAGTCCTCTTTCCTGCAATAACAAGTTCTTAAATCCTAGATTTCAATCTTTAGAAAATATCCTGACATACAACATAACCTATCCTGTCATATTTCACATTCTATCCTAGTATGATTTAACATTATCCTGTCATAAGCTTAAATTATCCTGTCATTCACCTAAAATTATCTTGAATTATTCAAAAATTATCCAAGCATAGTGTACATACCTCATTCTCAACTGTCACAGCATTTGCCTCAGCTTTCTCACACCCATCATCTCCATCTCCATCATCACCATTCCCTCCATTGTCATCCCCATCATTGTCACTCTCTTCTTCCTCCTCAGATTCTTCACTTTCTCCATCATTTTCCACTCCTGTATCCACCTTTTCTTCCTCGCTCTCCTCTTCAGTACCACTCTCATCACTTTCAGACGACTCTTGATACTATTCACTCACTTCTTTACTCTCTTCACTAGAACTTTCAACTTCAACCTTCTTCTTACCCTTCCCGGCTGGTTTCTTGACACTCTTCCTTGCCACACTCTTTCTTGCCAATCTCTTCCTAGGGACCTCCTCCTCCTCCTCCTCAGAAACAACATCTTTCTCACTCTCTTCCTTCTCATCCTTTTCTTGGTGATCTCCTCCTCCTCTGCAACAAAGTTCCTTCTCTCCAGCCTCTCAAACCTCTGACAAACAGCAGCCTCCAACTTGTCAAACTTCATGAACAAAGCCTTCAGGACATCTCTGCTAAGACCTTGATCCCCAGTGGATTGTCCTTGAGTTTGTCCTTGGTCTTTGAAGAGGTCCTCTACTTGTGTAGGCTCATTGTCCTTGGTCTTTGACATAAACTCATATGTGATCTGGTCAAAGAAGGGGTCCTCTACTTCATTTGAGAATGTGCAACCATTAAGCAACTCCTTCTCAGATTCATCTGCAACAAGTAGAGGCAAGACTTCAAGACCTTCTTCTTCAAAAGCCAGCCTTAGGAATCCATGCTCAGGGCATTGGGTTGCATACCAACGCACTCCTCTAGGGATTTGGGTCTCACTAATCTTGGAGGCAAACTTGACTCCAACAGACTGTACACACTCCCAAATCCACACCTACACAAACAAACAAACAAAACCATTAAATATATATCCTGTCACACTTAAATATATATCCTGTTATAAATGTACTACTATACCTGAAACACCACTGGCATCCCTTGAAGGTTGTATGGTATCCTACCACAATATGAGACTTTGATAGACTTCTCCATGAATATCATTCTTCTTGCCATTGATCTGGTCAGTGCCTTGTGCAGCTCCATGTAGGCAACTCTTCCCCATGGATACCTCCAGAACTTGTCAATTGTTTCCACTAACCTCACATGTTCAGCTTTTACAAGTCTCTTCTTATCACCTCCAAGAATTATCCCTTCCACAATCAGCAAGACTGCTAACTTGAACTTGTGGTTGTCCAAGGCTTTGTGCTTCATGAACCTTTTATAAAGGTCTTGCACTGAAGTTTTTGAACCATCGGGACCACCAAAAAAACTGTCCATCACTTGGTTGTCTTTCTTCCTAGATGATTTTATCTCCTTGGGAAGAGGGCCACAATTCAAGCCAGTTATCAAAGCAAATTCTTGCAGTGAAAATCTCAATGGCTGACCAGCAATCTCATACCATGTCTCCCACTTCTTTTCACTCTTCAACTGCTTGAAGAAAACTGAATGGACAGTTTGAGAAGAGAAGGTCACTTGATTGACCATCTTGACAACATCCCCAAAGGGGCTGCCACAGATCCTTCTCCAGTCTTGGTAAGTCAGCTTAGACTCAATATCTTTCAAATATTTCCTCCTGCAGTTGATATTTACACGTCCATGCAATGCATCTCCCTTGTAGTAAGAATACATCACCTACAGAAACATAAGATGACAGGAAAATATTAGTAATAAGTCAGGATCCCAGGAAAAAACTGTCAGGACACAGTCAAGAGTCTGTCAGGATAACACATAAGCTACACAACCAAAGTTCAAGTGTGGGGAAACAGATAAGAATATGTCAGGACACAGTCAAGAGTCTATCAGGATAAAACTAAACAATCTAGAACAAGTGAGGAGAAGAGAATGTACATGCATTTCCTTAAAAACTGTCAATATTCAGATACTGAAATCCAAATACTTCCACTATAGAAACTGGTTCACAATGCACATGACAAGAATTATTTTAAGATGTGTCAAGATTCATAATACACATGAAGAAATGAAATTCCTTATAAACTATCCAAATACATCCAATGTACATGCATTTCCTTAAAAACTGTCAATATTCAGAAACTGAAATCCAAATACTTCCACTACATAAACTGGTTCACAATGCATATGACAGGAATTATTTTAAGAGGTGTCAAGATTCATAATACACATGAAGAAATGAATCTACATAAACTGGTTCCACTCCTGAATGCACATAAGCTACACAAAAACAAATTGCAAATGTCGGGACACAGACAACAGGATGTCAGGACAAAGATAACTGTATGCCCGGACACAGTAAGGAGTATGACAGGATCACCCTAAACAATAATCAAAGTATTCACAACTTTGTTCTCAACTCCAATTACAAGTGAAAATTCCTCTGGGAGAATGTCAAATTTACATGCATTTGCTTCAGTCAACCCTAAATTCACCAATTTCACTCATACACTCGAATTGAAAATCAAAATATCACAAATTTCACTTACATTCTCCTTAAAAGGCAGAGGCTCCATGGTTCTCCATTTTGTCCAAGAGATTCAATACCTCCTTCTTCTTCTGGGAGACTGGTCTCTCCACTTCCGGCGCCGACTTCGCCGACAACCCCTTCTTAGATTTGGGGGTTTTCTCGGTTTGCCTCTTCTTTCTCCCTTTAGAGTCTCCCTTTGAGTCTCTCTTTCTTTTCTGGGGTGCGGAAGCTCTGGTAACGGGGGCCATAACTGCAGCGGTTGCGAGGGAGAAAGAGGGAGAAAAAGGGAGAAAGACGGAGATAGACGGAAGCGAGGCTAGCGAGGCTGCGAGAGAGGTTGCGAGCGTCGATTTCGTCTAAGAAATGGTGAGGCTGAAGGTTGAACGAGAGGGAGAGAGTGAAAATGGTGAAATTTTGAAAATTTGGTGAAAGGAGGAAGAAGACTGTGAAAACGAGATAGAGAAGTTGAAAAGAAAATGGGGAAATGGTTGAGATGATTAATGGAAGTTAATTATGCTTAAGAAAGCAGTTAACGTTTTTTAATTTCAAAACCGTCATTATCCTTTTCCCTTTTCTTTTCTTAATTTTCCTTTTTTTATTAATTTATTTTTCCTTTTCTTGTTTTTAAAGTGTTTATTATATAATTTAATTTCCTTTTATTTTTTATTTATTAATTTCATTATCCTTTTTCTTAATTTCAGATAATATTAAAATAATCATTTCAGTTAAAAAAATAAAGATAAATGAAATTATAATAAATCTTTTCTTTTTAATAGGAAAAATATTTTTTTAGACTATTATAACCCTCATATGGATATTACAGTAATATCCATATGAAATTGGACATATGTGTAATATTGGTACAAAAACTTGGGCATTTGCGACATTATAATATTGAAGAAACTAGGGTATAGTGAAATCACCACATAGACGAACTGAATCGGAGTAGCCACTAAAGTCAACCTCTTGGTCTTCTCAGCGTCATATGCAAACATAGGCCTAGAACCCCAAGAAATTGTTAATTAATACTCCCTCCGTCCGCAACATTAAGAGAATGACACAATATTTAAGAAAAGTGAGATGAGTGGAGAGAAGAAGAAAAAGTAAGTTGAGTAGATGGTTGATTTGATTGATAAAGTGTTTTTAGATAAAAAAAAAAGAATAAAATATTGAGTAAAGGTAGTAATGGTGAAAATTAGATAGAAAAGATGATATAGATGGTTGATTTGATTAATAAAGTGTTGTTAGAATATGAATAAAATAAATAAAGTAAGGGTATTATGGGGAAAAATTAATGGATAGAAAATGAATGTTGCAAACATTTTGGGACGCCCGAAAAGGAAATGTTGCAAATCACGGAGGGAGTACCATTATAACAAGAAACTCAATTTGGAAAACAAGTATTTAAGGTAATTCTTTTTCAAGGGTATTTTTGTACTTTAAAAATGGAGATGAAAAGTTTGGAAGACCGTTTAACACGACTCATCACTTATAATGTCATTTATATCTTATCTATATAAAAGTTGGCTGTCCAACGAATGAATTGAATGAAATCGGTACCTAATTAATACTATATTTATGTTAGTCTTTTTCATTTTTATTAATTAATTGTCATTAGTTCTAATCCATTTAAGTCGTATTGATTAATTCTAAATCCAATTAAGTCTTTTTGTTTTCATTATTAATTATTTTATTCTAATTCTTATCTTATTTAATTTAATATCTAAAATTTTATCTTCTTATATATTAAAAGGTTGATTGTCTTTGGTTAAAAAGTAATGTAATTGATACTTATCTCCACCACAATCAATACTCATAATCTTCCATTCTTAAACCTTAATGGTTCTCATAAAAAAAGAAATTTGCATGTTGGGTTTTTAATGATTAAAAATAATGACTATTAAATTAGAAATACAGCTTCACCAGTGTAATTTTTAACTTTTATCATATTCGTATTATAAAATTTATGTAGTCAAATTTCATTGATTGTACGCAAATCGTTGAAGGTTGAGACTTTTGACTCATTTCCATACAATTATATATATGAACCAATATAATGTTCCAAAATTACTACAAACATAAATATGGGAAAATAAAAAATACTTATAACTGCAAATATTGACAAAATCGATAACAACAACAAAAATATAAAAAATAATGCGTAATTACATTAAATCACATACGCAAATCTATAATTTTCACGTGCGAACATGAAGCTTGATAAATCCATAAATCTATATAAATTATTGCATTTCATATATAATTAGTATATCATAGTAAAACTATATTTAAATAAATAATTGAGCCCTGCGTAGGAAATTTATATAAATTATTGCATTTCATATATAATTAGTATATCATAGTAAAACTGTATTTAAATAAATAATTGAGTTCTGCGTAGCAGGGCAACCCGTGCCTAGTATATATAAAAACTGATTGATATTCGACGAAAGTAATGACAATCGGTACCGGACTTGGTCTCGGCTTTTCATGACTTATTTGTGCCCAATATCTCTAATGAGATAATATCATAAGTTTCTACACTCCTCCTATTAAATTTTAGCAAAATACCACACCTCTACATTTAATCTATCCTCTACAGATCTAAGCGCTTTCTCTACCACATATCGGATGAGCTCTCTTCTCCGATATGCTCCCGGTTCGGCTTCATCCTCTCCGCCAAACTTTTTGGTGAGTCGTTGCCAAGTATCCTCTGAGATTTCTTCGTATTGTCCTCTCAGCTCGACTTCATCCTCCTCGCCAGCTTTCCAATGATTTGGAGCTTTCCTGGCCACTGTCGGCGCCGCTTGGCTTTCAATGTTGGATCTGGTCTGTGGAGATGGATGATGATTTGATCTTCTTCCTCCTCCTGCAATTGCGTGCTCTCTCGCATTCTAGGAGCAATTTTTGACAGAATATGTTGTTCATCTGAGGCTCGATGATTCAGAAAGGAAGTAAGAAGAGAAAATGGGAAAGAGAAGGGAAACAATTCGATGGAGTATTTTTGGAAGTACTGTGGAATTAAATTCATGATCGTCTAATTGCATTGTTTTTAATCGTCATCCTCACCGGATTCTGGAATCAAATATCATACTGATTCACCGAAAAGAGAGCAAGCAAGCATGTCAAAGGCAGCGTACTCGTCTCTTCTCAAGGCAAGTGTGGAATTTAATTCATGATTGTTGTGGAATTTAATTTGTTTTAGCTGCGGCTTTTTTTGTCTGTTATCATGTTTCTCTAATCAATGGATAATGGTGATGCATAACAGATACTGCTCTCTAGCTTTATTTTTCAACAGAAGTTGTTAGTTGCAATTACAAAATCTCCAGAAACTGTAATTTGATAGATATGTTTTGTTCATGAATTTTATATGATGATACATTTTTGTTATTACTTTCTTAAACTGCTATGTAGGGCTGAGAGTGATCGTCTAATTGCATTGTTGCGTTCTAGAACAGTTTACAAAACTGGTATCACAGATAAAATGAAAAATTCAACTGTTTGTTCATTTACTACTATACTAACTAAATTGTTTATTTAAATGCCTTTTGCTGGTAAATTTTGGTTGTAGGGAGCATCAACTTCATGGCTGAAACACGAGAAGGAGATGCAAGAGGAGATGTTCAGTAAAGGAAGTTTAGTTGAAGTAAGCAGTGATGAAGACAAGATGTTCAGTGTGTTAAAATTTTTGTTATATTTGTTGACAAGTTATTCTTGGTGTTTGACAGATTATTTTTTGTGTTGACAACTTATTTAGTCGTGTAAACAACTTATTTAGTTGGATTGACAACTTATTTAGTCATGTTGACAACTTATTTGTAGGGCTGACACTCATTTGTTGTTTTGTTGACAAGTTATTAGTGGTGTTTAACAGATTATTTAGTTGGGTTGACAACTTATTTAGTCGTGTTGACAACTTATTTAGTCGTGTTGACAAGTTATTTAGTCATGTTGACAACTTATTTGGTCGTGTTGACAACTTATTATTCTTGTTGACAACACTATTAAAAATTTTGTTGACAACTCTGTTATAAATTTTGTTGACAACTCTGTTAAAATTTTTGTTGACAACTCTGTTAAAAAAATTTGTTGACAACTCTATTAAAAAATTTGCTGACAGGTTTGTAAAAAAATTTGTTGACAACTCTGTTAAAATTTTGTTGACAGCAAATGAGATATTTTCTTATAACTTAAAAAAGTGATGCAGAAACTTAAAAAACATAACAGTTTTTGGGTTTCATTTATCTCTTTTATTGGGCTTGGCCTTTAAAGAACTTCAATTTGAGCTACTGTCTCCACCGCCTCTCCGTATGATTAGCTTTCCTCCTATTTTTCAACTTGCACCTCTCCCCACAATACCTCAACTCCATTGTTACAGGCGGCAACTCATAGCAAAGCCTTGCTCCCCGCCGCAAAAATCAACACAGACGAGCCGAGCATCCCTATCGAAGAATCAACAAAGAACCAAAGATGAGGCTTTTAACCCACAACATGCTTTCATCCATCATCAAAGGAGTTACAAACGGATACCCCTTTGAATCGAAGCAGAAAAAGTTGCTAGAAAGAGGTCGATTTGAACCCTGATTTTCTCAAAAACATGTTTGCCAAATTCGAGTGGAAGGCGCTGGTCGACGCTGCCAAATCCATCCGATATTCAGAGCTTCCTGAAGAAGTCGAACCTTCAATGCTTCAATCCGATGAATTTCTCACCAAGTTTCATGCGCTGCTTCAACTTCATCTTGAAGAAGGTTCCCTAATTTGCCCAGATAATGGGAGGAGATTTCCGGTTGCTAAGGGCATTCCCAGTATGATGCTTCACGAAGATGAGGTATAAAATTGCAGAATTTGGGTGTTGTTCTTTGTTTTGATTATGAATTGACTGTGTATGTTTGGTGTTTGACGAAATGCCTCCATGGAAAAATTTATATTGTTATTGTTCTTAATCTTGAAGCAGAGAGACTGGAGACAACCCTAACTCGGTTTCAGCAAAACAATCTGAAAGGAAAAGAATATCTACTACCATGGTATATGTTATTTTTAGCATTTGATGTCCTGTTCCTGCTTTGCTCTATGGAGTCCCGATAGCACCAACCTTATGGAGGAGATTGACACACACAAGCACAACTAGGGCCAACTGAACGACAATGCACACGGGGCACTCTTCTCACAAAAGCTCTCTTTTGGAAGGAAAAACGATAAACGTTGTATTCAATATCAAAGTCTGGGGGCGGGGCAAAACAACAACTAAGGAAACCTTATATAGGGTTCCAAAGCCTAGAGTTTCGTCTTGAAGTCTAGTTTGTTTCATCTTCAGTACTTGACTTCTCATCTTGACTCGAACCGGATCTCTACGAGCTTGAATGGCTACAATACGAGCTCGGGCTACTATCAATGACTTGAATGATGGCTCATAGCGATCTTTAGCCCTAGCTCCAGTGGTTAGCACATCTTTAGATTTAGGACGAGGCGTCCTTGATGATAGCTCAGATGCTCCCGCATCATTCTCCCTTTCTTGAAAAGGATTCGACCTCGAATCATATTTGATATGAATGATTGGACGATCTTCATAGGCGTCATCCTCTTTAATGCACAACTTCCTCTTGAATGCCTTGAGTGCATAGCTCCACCTTGAGGAAACGATGGATTGCTGCTGGAGTGCATTGCTTTCATTCATTCCTTTACCTCCTTTGTCCTTGTCCTTTCTCTTGTCATACTTATCAGTGACCTGCAAGAGAACCATTGGTGGAAGAACAACATCTTTTCTAGGGAAGGTAAACGAATAACAACTAGCAAAGCCATCATGAGCAACTCTTTTATCATACTGCCATGGATATTCCAATAAAAGTTGACAAGCTTGCATAGGCACAACATCACATAAAATATCATCATAATGTTCTAATGTCATGGCTTCCTTAGCATGCTTGTTCAAGTTCCAATCAACACAGTCATTAATCCAACGCAGTTTTAAAGGACTAGGGTAGCATAATGTAGCAATTTGCAATTTAGTTTTCAATTCCATGCTAGCAATATTACCACAACTACCTTCATCAATAATCATGTTGCAATCCTCAACTTTATCTAGACAATGAGTTTCTCCTAGAATTTCAACACAATGAGCAGTTTGTACATGCAAATCCTTCCAATCAATCAATGAATCAACATGCTCATAATCAATTTCAACCTCATTATCTAAATCAGTTTTAGGATCATCAATACAAACAACATCATCAATACTATCACCTATTTCATATTCAATCTCAATTTGTTCTAGGTGATTAAGCATATCAAGGCAATCATTAATCATATGATTTCTACTTTGACAGTTTAAGCACAAAACATCTTCAATTTTAGTAGAAAGATTAGAAGTGCTCCCTGGGTTAACTTCTTGTGATGGAGAGGCAAGCCTTAGATTCCTTTCTGGCTTCTTATCCTTTTCCTTCTTTTTGGCAGCCTCTTTGACTTGACAACTCCAACGCTCAAGCTCGGCTTCTAAGTTAGCAAAGCTGTTTTTCACTACCGCTTGCACTCGCGCTTGCACTTGCGCTTGCCAGTCTTCTGTAGCCTTCTCTATTTCTTTTTGCTTCTTGGCCTTTGTTCTCCTCTCAATCTTGATGGCCAAGTGCAACAATTCTTCCATGGAGGAGTAGCTATACAAATATACTTTGTTAGCTAAATAAGAGTTTAGTATATGAAGATACCTATTCATAGTAGTCTCCTCATTTTCATGCACATTAGCTCGAACCATAGCAGCCTTCATTGCATTGTATGTCTCCTCTGCTGACATGGTTCCTTGCCTCAAATTATCCAACCTTTGCCTGAGCTTACGCGCGAAATATGGAGGCACAAAGCGAGCTCTCATTAAGGTCTTCATTTGCCTCCAAGTGTTCACAAATGGATCAAGTGCTCTTCTCCTTTCTTCCTCAAGATTATTCCACCATTTCAGTGCATTGCCGGTAAATTCACGAACAACAAATCTTACCTTTTGGAATTCCATGAAGTTATGACAACTCCAAATCTGCTCAACCTTGGCTTCCCATTCCATATACTCATCCATGTCCCAACCTTCAAATCTTGGAATGTTCAGCTTGATCTTGGCAAGACCAATTTGCTCTAGCTCACATCCTCTTCTCTTTTGGACATCTTTGTATGGTTGCCAATCTTCACTCTCCATGTACTCCTGCTGATATCCTCTTGGAGGTCTCCTTTTGGGAGAAACTAACCTGTCCATTATCAAAGAAAAGACTAACACAGAACAATGTTAAGTGAGTGTAAATGAAAACAACTCGCTAGTGTTTACTCTCGTATGTTTTCCTCTGCACTCTCTCTCAATTGTCGTTGCAACCAGCTTTTCTTGATGAATTGCCTTGTATGTACCAATAACCCAATAGATTGAAACTAACAAGCTCCTAGCACTAATATGAGTGATGGTAGAGATGGAGATGGCTAGTGTAGGGACGGGGTTTCAACTTCAAGGTTCTGACTCAAAGCAAAATGACTCAACGAAAGAAAGAAACAAAGACTCGAAGGCGTTTTGCAAGGATGAGAATGCAAAACAGAGATATGAGCTAAGCTTCGAATTTCAAGAAGAGCCAAAAGGAAGCGTACCTTAACTTGTTCCGACTGATGTCGATTGAAGGATCGAAGACGGAGTCGGGAGGGTTAGGTAATAATTGAGGCTCGTATCTGAAAGGAATGGAAAGGCAACAGTGACGGTTCCGCGGGCGCGGTCTGAAGTCCGCGGGCGCGGATTTTCGAACTGTGGCTTTTGAGGCTAAGTCGCGGGCGCGGCCTGAATTCCGCGGGTGCGGCTTGAACCGCGGGTGCGGCTTGAACCGCGGGTGCGGCTACTGAGCCGCGGGCGCGGTTTCTGTCGCGGCCTGGTGGGTTCTCGCTTCCGTTCGGGCTCTTTCAACCCGATTTCCTTTGAGTTCTTGAGATCCGACTTAAACAATATCAAACTAGACTTTGAGACTTTTCGATTCTTTTTTTTTGTATTTTTTTTTTTGATTTTTTTTTTTTTTTGATTTTTTTTTTGTCTCAACTAAACAAAACGAAATTACAGACTTGATGTGAGATATTAATCTCAGCAAAATTGAAAATAAATAAAAATAACAACTAACTTGATTTCCCTTGTAGAAAGATAAAATTCCCTTGTAGAAAGATAAGATTTCCTTCTTTGAAGATCTTGTTTGGGCTTCAAGGAAAGAAATTCCAGCAATTCTTTTGGGTTTCTGATGGCTGCGTTTTGGTAGGGGTGGATAGATTTTGAGATGGATGAAGGGGTGAATGGATTTTGGGAACAAGGGTGCTCCAAACTCCAATCTTTCGATCTCCACCAACACTAATCGATCCAAGCTTCTTGCACACAACCTGTAATGACTCAACAAGAAATATCAAAGCAATGGAAGACTCAAAATCAATTTCTGAAAGAAACTGACAAACAAGAAAATAAAAGCCGACTCTTTTTGTGATTTTCTGGATAGGGGGTCTCTTGATGTTCTTGTGAAGACGAATGGTGTCAACACAGCTCTGATACCAATTTGATGCGGGGATAAAGCCGCAGTTGCCGACCTAGACACCAAACTCGAATAGGAACTCGAACAGAGAAGAAAGGCGGAATTAGAATGAGATGAAAGAAGGATAATTCGAATGATAGGCCAATTGGAACCAAATCAAACAACGATAAAACCCTTGAACTTAAGAACAAGAACCATACCGAATGATGAAGAAACCCCAACGGATGATTACAACCAAACACAATGACTTTGGTGGGTCAAGGGACCTGGAGGTTGCTCTATGGAGTCCCGATAGCACCAACCTTATGGAGGAGATTGACACACACAAGCACAACTAGGGCCAACTGAACGACAATGCACACGGGGCACTCTTCTCACAAAAGCTCTCTTTTGGAAGGAAAAACGATAAACGTTGTATTCAATATCAAAGTCTGGGGGCGGGGCAAAACAACAACTAAGGCAACCTTATATAGGGTTCCAAAGCCTAGAGTTTCGTCTTGAAGTCTAGTTTGTTTCATCTTCAGTACTTGACTTCTCATCTTGACTCGAACCGGATCTCTACGAGCTTGAATGGCTACAATACGAGCTCGGGCTACTATCAATGACTTGAATGATGGCTCATAGCGATCTTTAGCCCTAGCTCCAGTGGTTAGCACATCTTTAGATTTAGGACGAGGCGTCCTTGATGATAGCTCAGATGCTCCCGCATCACTATGAGTATGTGGTGATGCCCTTTGGCCTTACAAATGCTCCAGCAACCTTTCAACATTTAATGAACTCTGTATTCAGGGAGTTCCTAAGGAAATTTGTGTTGATTTTCTTTGATGATATACCCATCTACAGCTCTTCATTGACAGAACATGTGACTCATCTGAGGTTGGTATTTGGAGTCCTGAGAACCAACCAGTTATTTGCCAAAGCTAGTAAGTGTGCCTTTGCTGTCAAAAAGGTGGAATATCTAGGCCATTTTATTTCTGCTCAGGGGGTTGCCACTGATCCACACAAGATTGAAGTTGTGCAAAACTGGCCACAACAAAAAAATCTCAAACAACTAAGAGGATTTTTGGGGCTAGCTGGTTACTATAGGATTTGTCAAAGACTTTGGAACAATTGCAAGACCTTTGAGCCAACTACTGAAGAAGAATGGTTTCCAGTGGTCTGAGGAGGCTGCAATTGCATTTGACACATTGAAGAAGGCTCTCTGTGAAGCTCCAGTTTTGGCTTTACCTAATTTTACAAAGAAATTTGTAGTAGAGACTGATGCTTGTGGGTATGGTATTGGGGTTGTCTTGATGCAGGAGGGTCATCCATTGGCATTCATAAGTAGACATCTGAAGGGGAAACAACTTCATTTGTCCATTTATGAAAAGGAACTATTGGCAGTGGTCTTTGCAGTCCAAAACTGGAGGCATTACCTACTTCAAGATCATTTCATCATTAAAACTGATCAAAGGAGTTTGAAGTTTTTACTGGAGCAAAGACTGAGTACACGTATTCAACAACAGTGGTTACCTAAGCTGATAGAGTTTGACTATGAGATACAATATAAACAGGGTAAAGACAACCTTGTAGTTGATGCCTTGTCAAGAAAAGAGGAGTTGGAGATTGTTGCTATGGCCATCACTACATTCCAGTCAGACTTGTTGAAGGAAATTCAGGTGAAATATGAGGGAGATACAGTGTTGAAGCAAATTATAGATGATCTGAAAGTTAATCCAGAGTCAAGAAAGCATTATTCTTGGAGTAATGAAATTTTGAGAAGAAAAAGCAAGCTGGTGGTTGCAGATGATGTTCTCCTGAGAAATAAAATACTGGAGTGGTTGCACACTTCTGGTATAGGGGGTCATTCTGGGAGAGATGCTACATTACAAAGAATGAAATCTTTGTTCTATTGGAAGGGCATGCTCAAAGACATCCAACAGTACATTAGGAGTTGCATTACTTGTCAGCAGAGTAAGTATGATAATGCTGCTTATCCGAGTCTTCTTCAACCATTACATGTTCCCAATGCTATCTGGTCTGATTTGTCTATGGACTTCATTGATGGGTTGCCTATGTCATATGGGAAGACTGTGATTCTGGTAGTAGTTGATAGAATGAGCAAGGCAGCTCACTTTATGGCATTATCTCATCCTTTCACAGCAGCTTCAGTAGCACAATGTTATCTGGATAATGTTTATAAACTCCATGGCTTCCCTAATTCAATAACAAGTGACAAAGATGCAGTTTTTCTCAGTGAATTCTGGAAGGAGCTATTCACATTGCAAGGGGTAAGTCTCAACATGTCCACAACTTATCATCCTCAGAGTGATGGTCAAACTGATGTTGTAAACAGATGCTTAGAAACATATTTGAGGTGTATGAGTAGTGATCAACCTCACCAATGGTCCAAGTGGTTGCCCTTAGCTGAATTCTGGTACAACACTACTTATCATACGGCCACTCAGATGACACCATTTGAATTGGTGTATGGCCAACCTCCTCCTGTGCATTTGCCCTATCTTCCTGGTGAGTCAAAAGTTGAGGTAGTAGCCAGAAGTTTGCAGGAAAGGGAGAACATGGTACAATTGCTTAAATTTCATCTCCTTCGAGCTCAGCACAGAATGACACAATCTGCCAATATGCACAGATCAGATAGAACTTTTGATATAGGTGACTGGGTGTTTGTGAAGTTACAGGCCTATAGGCAGCAGAGCTTGGCTCAAAGGAGTAGCAACAAGCTAGCTCCTAAGTACTTTGGTCCGTACAAAGTATTGGACAAGTGTGGGAAGGTGGCATACAAGCTGGAGTTGCCCTCAAATTCCAGGATACATCCTGTCTTCCATGTGTCTCAATTGAAGGAGCACATTGGTTCTCAAGTGACTGCTAATACACTTCCATCAGTCTTGCCTGACATTTTTGCCAAGGAGCCAGAAGCAATCCTAGAGAGGAAGGTGGTGAACAGACAAGGCCGTGCAGCTACAAAGGTTCTTGTCAAATGGACAAACCAGCCGCCAGAGGAAGCCACTTGGGAATTCTACTACGATCTGGTGAAGAAGTTTCCCAATTTTGAACCTTGAGGACAAGGTTCTGCTGGGCGGGGAAGATTTGTTACAGTGATTAGGAGTTAGTTAACTCTGTTAGACACGTGGCAATTCTTGTAAATGTTGTTAGTTGAGCGCGTGAGGCGCGAGTGAGGAAGTTGTTAGAACTTGTCCTTAAATAGGAATTAGAGGCAAGTTCAATTCATTCATTCATATACACTTTTCTCTCCTCTGTAGTTCTCTATTTTCTCTAATGGAATACTCCTACTTGATCTTGCCCGGATCACTTTCTTCCTCATAGAGATCCTGCGCTGAGGTACGAATTTGTTGTTTCTAAGAACATCAGATTCATTTATCGATCTTGATTGTGATTTCCTTCATCAGTTTGGGACAATTTTATTGCTTTCCTAGGTTAAAAAAGACTCAATTGGTGTTAATGATGTTGATTCATAGCATGTGTAGTATTGATATTGAGGGATTTAGGGTGTCATAGAAAGGGTGAAAGAATTTTCGAAGAAGGTGACTTAAACTTCAAAAGAGTTGATGGCCTGATGCTACCAAGGAATGCTACAAAGGTAAACTAGAGATCCCTTATATAATTGATCTGATTAGGTCTGGGCAGTCATTATGCATTCACTTTAATTTAATTGGTTGTTTAGTGTATTAATCAGTTGCTTTGATCATTGATACAAAAACACAAATAAGAACATATTAAGAAGTTCAGCAAAAGAACTATGATGGTAAATAAAAGGTTAATGTTCAGGACTATGAGGGTAAATGTTTGGGTCTATGAGAAACGCTTTCGTGTCATTTGAATAAAATCAATTCAGTGTTATATGAATAAAATCAATTCAGGGGTACTGTGGTTAAACTTGGTAGTTAAAATCAATTTAGGGTACTATCTACCTTTTCCTGCATTTTTTAAAATAAAGGATATGGTTTTGTGAAGCATGTATATTGTGGATGGCAAATCCATGTGTTTTTTAATAGGTCATGAGGCAGGACGATGGGTATTATGAAAATTTCTGAAGGCTCATGGGAGTGCCTGTGGCTCAGGTGTGTATTTTTGTGACTATATATGTTTCCCTGTTGGTGCATGAACAACTACAAAGTCCTATTTATATTGTGCAAGAAATTGATGTAACTACAATTCAGTGTAAGTTTGTCTCGATATTAGAATTTCTTTAACTACAAAGTCCTATTTATATTGATAGGCACAAGATAATGTACACCCATGAAAATTTGTAATTTTCTCTATTCAAATGAAATTCCATTTGATGCTTCTGAATATGTGGCAACAAGTCATCTTGCTGCCTCTGAATATGTGGCAACAAGTCACATCTTCCTCCCAAAATATGTAGTGTCATCTATAATTTGTAGTTAAATCTTTCTTTCTTCAAGAATACTCACTAATTAACCTAAACTTAAAGCATTGAGTATAATATTTTGTATTCTTTTATTAGAACATGCTTGGAGTAAAATTTTAACTGGCTCTAATTTTCTTGGAGCATTTGAGAAAGCTCTGCTAACCCTAAGTACTGATGATTGTTTTGCATGTTGTTGAGTTGGTGCCAACACTGACAGTTGATTAGTTATAATGATGACTATTCTGTCCAACAGGGGACACTTCTACTGTGAATATGAAGTTTTAAGGAACCTATTTGCTAATCTATAAATATCATAGAATAAAGGAATTCATACAAAAGGGCCAAAATTTGGAGCAACAACGTAAGTGGCATGTATTGTTTCGCCCAAGATAGAAGTGATAATATGTATGGGCAGCCTAATTCTAATGTTTTGGGTTGTGGAGAAACCCAACAAGTGGTTGTAGACCGAACAAACTTTCTCCACGACCCAAGTAAAGTAGCTCTCCTACTAAGTGCACATATAAGTTTTCTTTGAGATCTTCAGTATTAACAGACTTTCCTACTTAAATCTGTAAGTTGCAATTCAGAAACAACGAAGGAAGATGGAAGTACATGTTTAACATTGCTATACATAAGAGAAACTCCAATCAAGTTACCATATTTTAAACATAACAAAATCTATATATATATAATATCTATATCTAAATCTAATATTATAAAGTTAGATTTGTACAAAAAAGTTAAATGTCCTTCCTTGATCATATTGATTGAAAGACTTTAATTCCTTCATCTCTCTTAATTCATCTTTATTTTCTCTTCATTTAAATGTAACTCTCTTTTTAATGTTGTTTGACCTATTAAAAAGATAATATGATTGACAATTTTGTAGGGTAATAGAAACTAGACCACCTCTTTTTGTCCAAACATCATTGATACAATACAATTAAAGATATTATACAAACAATAAAACTTCATTCATATATTAAACTACACATAAAATTAGGACATTTTAAAAATTGAACATATAATATAGCATCTTATAGTGTTAAAGAGTCGCGCGTAGCGCGACGTTTATGCAGTTACTATAGATTTTTATATATGGCTTAACTTTGTTAAATAGACGTCATAGAATTGAATGGAGGATAACCATGTTCACAAACTTTCAATGTAACAATGTAATATCAACAAAGTTAAATTTGAAAACATAATCAATCAAGAAAATGATAAATGATTTTTTCGAAAAAAAAGAGTCACTGTATCTCCTCTAAATAAGAGGGGAAATTATAGATTTTTATATACGGCTTAACGTTGTTAAATAGACGTTGTTTGTAGCGAAATTACCAACGAGATGATAACTAAGCAATTGTAGGGCAAAAATCAAACTTGACGGTGCAAACACTTCATCTAGAAAACACCATTGATAAAAGAGAGAGAGAACTCGAGATACTTGTGTATTACTTGGGGAAAAAGCCTCTTTTACAATAATGAGGGAACCCTTTATTTATAGGCAAACCCTAGTTCTATCTTTAAGGAAAAAATCTTATATTTTCCTTATATATTTAACATAATATAAAACATGGTAAAAGATATTCTTTCTAATATCTTTTACTATTTACATAATGAATATTAAATAAAAGACATAAATATACTCAACCGACTTTATCTTTATCTCGACGACGCCTTCATACTCGTTCTTTCTCGTACTCGTTGTCGTCTACTCGTAGCTCTTCTCGTTGACATACTTAATCTTCACGTAGGTGACCTTGGGAACTCATAGTTGATCTCGTAGGTGATCTCGTAGAGGAGTTCATCTATCTCGTAGATGACCCCATCTATCTTGTAGATGACCTCACCTATCTTGTAGATGGCCTCATCTATCTCGTAGATGATGTCGGGGACCATGTTGATGGTGTCACGATGATGAATGACCTTGGGAGCCTCGTTAAAACCTCTTCTTAGGAAAACCTCGTGGGAAAAACCATGAGAAGAGTAAAAAGAGTACTCCGTGCTGACCTTAGTGATGTCGACGATCATGTTACTTGCTTGGACGTCTTATGTTGGTCTCCCCGTTTTCATGTACATTCCAACGCGTTGACCCTATGAACACGTCGCAACCGTACTGGTATTTATCGGCACAAACAATACCCCTAAGGCGTTTTACGGATCTTAATGCCTTGCAGATCTGGGAAACATCTTCATCTTCTTCAATGCCTTCTCTTAATCTCAACGCGTTGCTACTATAACTTGATGCTTGAAACTCTATTGCTTCATAATCATTTCCCTTAACTCGTGTTCTACGTTTGAACATGTCTTTTCTTTCTAACTGGCAATAGGCGATCTGGATCTTGGGCTTCTTACGCCTTCTTTGGAGAGAATCAACTTCGTGCTTAATCGACTCTGAAATGCTCGCGGGCCGAATATGAAATCATGGCTAATGAGGACTTCGTAAGTGAAGTCGTTGCTTCACCATAATCCTCAGCTGGGTTACTTGGATCATCATGTCTTCAAGCAAATTTTTAGATGGCGATTTACTTCTTTCTTGTAACATATCTCCTTATTGGACCTTTGCCAATATCATGTTTAGATTTCTTAATGTGGTACTTCGAGCATCTTCTGTTCCTTTTTCTAAGGACATCACTTTTGGAGGAAACTACTACTTCGTCACGGACGAGAGAAACAATCGACTCTTTCAACTTCTTTCTTTCTTTGCTACTGCATACTCAGATCTTTTTCTCTTACGCTTGTTCTCGACCAATCGATGCTTTTACTCAGGGAAGTTTCATGGGGACACTTCGTCGCTCGTTCTTAGACTTTGTGGAGACTCTACTCATCACCCCTAGCTTGGGTGACGTGGAACTTTTCGGCTTTCTTGACTTCTCTCCTTACGCATTTGCTTAGCGTCGAGGTACTCTTTGGAGATCACGACGGGCGATGGCGATGCGTTTTATCTCTACGCGTTTTCGTTATTTTCTTCTTTTTTGGTACATACTTTGATTTCTGGCGTCTCTTCTTATGATGCTACTTCTTAACTTCCGTGTCTACTTTGACATACTTTTTTCATAACGTACTCTTTTTTCTCTTTGGCAATTCTACACGTTCTCACTTTCAATGCGTATGTTATAGTACGTCGGTGTGTTCTTGCTTTCAACGTGTCTCTTATAATTACGTCACCCCTTGCATATGGGTGTTGGCCTCTATTGCCTGGAGTCTTACTAGAAGTTGGAGAGAGAGATAAACTTGATCGAGGTGAAGCTTGTAGACGAGCAGTGGAGATACGTGAAGAAGAATAACTAAGTAGAAGAAGGTCTTGAGCAACGTACCCGGGATGAATAGATTGTGCTTAGCAGTTTAGGAATGTGCAGTCATTCTTGCTCTAATGACTCAAGGACGCAGTGACTTTCTTGCTCTGATGGCGATTATGTCATAGGTCTTACCCCTGTGGCGTTTTCATGGCGGCACAACTTGATCTTCATGCGATGCTCTTAGATTGCTTCAAGTCTTAAGGAGATATAACGAGAATGTTCTGGAGAACGCGTCGGGAGACGTCTTTGGAGAACACGTTGCACATCTGGGAACGCGTTGGCGATGACACATTGTGTCGACTACACTGAATTTTACTTAATACTTTGGGAAGCACTGCTTCTCTTGAATGTCTTTCTTAGACTTGTTCGGCGATAACTTTGACCTCGCCGTGCTTGCATTCGTACTAACGCTTCTCGTGACTAGATCATGCTTGGTTCTCTCAGGAGGGTTCTTTGAGATGCTTTTATTTTCTTACGAAGATGCAATTTTGTTATACTCGTTGCGATGCTTTTGATCGTATTCTCTGGGGATGGTGATCTTCCTACGCGTAGAATTTGCGTGATCTTGGCCAACTCGTGATTTCCGTTCTCGTTCATATTCTCGCTCTTGGGTTTTTTCTGATCTCTTGCTTTCGATCGAGATTCCTTTGTCCCGTCTTTCTTTGTTGCAAACTCTTCCTTTTATCTTGCGTGATGTTTTTGACATGATCTTCTTTGGCGATAGCGTATTCGTCTATGCGTCGAATGAGTTACTCTTTTCTTTGGATCGTCTAGATAGTACTTTCATCTTTATTGTTTCCTGGCTCCAAACGTGCTTTCTAGCTTCCTTATCCTTTTCTTACAGGTAGGTGGTTTCAAACTTGCTTTGTCTTAACGCGTATTTATGTGTTCCTTGGCTTTGGATGTGTTTGCGTGTTTCCTTGAGTGGTCCTACCCCTTTTGGTAGGTTTGACTTAGGCTCCCGGTAGACTAGGTTAGAGTTACCAAAGACCCTTAGGGCCTGCTTTACTTGTTGTATCTTGCACTTTGTTTCTTGCGTCGTGCGCGTTATTCTTCGCGTCAGAGACGTCTTGGGAGCTTCCTCTTTCTTTGGTTTTGATGTTTCATGTGCTTATGCTTTGGTACGTGTATCTTGCTCTGCGTACGTGTAGAACTTTTTCTTTTTGACTCTAACTTCCGTGACCCCTTACGCGTAGCTCGTTTGTGAGTGCGTAGGTTTGGTCCTTGGCTTTCGCTTTTTCTACTTTATCTTTAGGGTATGGTTTTCTACCCCTGGTATGACACTTTGTTCGTAGTGAACGCGTTAGAAAGTTTTACTTACTTGATAGGGTGGTACGGTCAATGCGGCGACTTTTGTTCTATGCCGGCTTACATGAAGGTTGGGTCCAGCATTTCCTCCGAACCCGGAGCGAGTGGCGGATGTAGGTCAGCGCGTGATTTCATCAACTTGTGACGTCACCCCTTATATATGGTGAATCCTTTGCCACACGCTAGCGTCAGGTCGACGTCGAACTCTTTTAATCGACGGGCTTGTTCATCGTGTAGCGTCCGATACTTGATAGTTTGGACTTACGATGCTGGTGGACGCCTCCCAACCGGTTTGGCGATTTGCCCGTGGATTCATGACTCTCAGAGGGGCCGTGGAAGGCGCAAGTACGCGTTCCTGGAGAGTGGTCGTGTCAATAGGTTTCCCTTCTTTGCTCAGCGAACCGTGCCGGTTTCGTGAGGTTTCGGGCTTCATTCCCCAGAACCATTGCCACACGTCGCTAACAATCATGGGAAGCGTCGACTCGGAGTCAGGGGTTTGGCTAACGTTGCGTACGCGTAGATGGAGCCTTGAACGCGTAGGCTAACGAAATTCCTCCCCGGCGCGGATTTTCGCCGCGGCCTTCTTGTACTTTGTGTTATATCATAGACACGGAGCAAGTAATTGGAAATGAAACAGCTCAGCATGCTTTAACACATTGGAAAGAAAGTATGCTTATGCACTTAAATAATCATGATGACTCGACATGACAACATTCTAAAGCTACCCCTAGTCGACGCGACCCCTTGTCGCATCGACGCTATGACGACGACATGATTTTGCAGAAAGTAAACTTACTTAGACATGCGTAACTTGGTAAATATGCACTTCAACAGGCTAACAATCAATGGCTTGGGGTGAGTGACGTTCCATGAACGCATCACTCTTATTCCCTCGGTGGTGACGGGTTCATAGGCTACTTCATACGGGCGTTTCCAGGACGCGTCGAGTTTCCCAACACTCTTATCCTCAGGAATTCTTTCGGTGTTGGGAGATTCTTTTCTTAACTCTCAACTGCCTTACTTGGAATACTTTTGCTTCTGGTGTTTCGATTGCAACTTTTTGTGTTGTTCTTTTTTGGCGAATTGCTTTTTCTTTCAACTTGATGAGGAATCTCTTTCTCTTCCTCAGATTTAAGTAAGATATGAAAGGTTCAGGTTCTATAGAGAACTTACTTGGTTTTGTTGTACTTTGTACTTCTTTAGGCGACTCTTAGTGTCGTGTCCGAGTTTGAGACTTTCTTGATCCGTCACGTTCTTCTATTCCACTTAGTTCGTACTTTGAACGATAGGTTGGAGATCATATAATGAGGGAGTTCTTCACGTCTAGAGAAGTTGAAGAGGATGTCGTCTAGGACGTTGTGTCCATCGGACGCATTGAGGGACGTCGTTGATAACTTGCTGACGTAGCGGCTGATTGGCTTCTATTGACTTTTCATCTCTGGCGTGATGCTTGGTTTTTTATCTTGCAAACTTGAGAGTTGTTGCCACTTTGTTTCTTAATTATGACTTGGGTATCCTATCCCCCTTGTGATGATTTCAGGATGGTGTTCAGAGTGAGATTATCACATAGTAATCCAAGGTCGTCATCTTGCCTGACGTCGTCATTCTTTGTTGTACTCTTATTTAGCTTGAACAATAACAATTCTAAAAAGCTTCAATCAAGTGTGATTTAGATCATAAAGACTCTAAGGAGAGAGCTTAACGAAAGACTTAGGAGGTAATCTCATATTTGACATGCAATTCTTCTACTTTTCAGTTTATGAGCGTATATAGAGGTAGCATGCATCTTATGCTAATTGAATCTTGTCTAATCATGCACGTCTAGGCGAGATGAGAACTTGATACTTGAATAAAGATATGGAAATAAGGAGTAGAGAACTTAGCTTATGAGCTCTTATTTGCCCGTGATTAGATCGAGATGCATCATCTATCTTTGACCTTTGTAATTGGCTTCTTGGACGTCGTGTTCCTTAGACACCGTCATGGTCGTACCAACCTTGTGGAGATATTACCCCTTATCATGGAGATGCGAATAAAGCAACGCGGTGTTTCTTGTCTTTGGAGAGGAGTTCGTCTGACGTTGTCTTTGACGTCTCTGGAACATGTTGTTCATGACGTCTTAGCGCCTTGATCGTCTTCTTGGAGGGTCTTACATGATCTGTTTAATCCTTAGCTGATTTCCTTGGTCTCTTATTGGCTCTTAACGATTCGCTCATTGTTTATAAACGAGATACGGCGTAGTCATCATATGCAAGTAAAAACGATACGACATGCTTAGTAGATGTATACCATGCAAGTAAAATCTTCCTTGGAGAACAAGCAACTTTCTGGATTCTGCAGTCATCTTGTTTATGTCGGCCTGCTCTGTAGAAAATTCGGAATTGCATGATTCCAACGCCATTCGACCGATATTGAAGTCTACTTTAATCCCTCAAAATTTCATCGAATTTGGACATCGGACGGGAGATATACGAGTTTTTCAAAATTGTGTCGCAGACAGCTACGTGAACCCGGAATGATTTCGGATTTTGATCTTCTTCTTTGATCTTTGGAGGCTCGTTATGTTTTGGCTTTTTTGTGAAGAAAAGATGGTTTCTTTTGATGAAAAGAAGGCACTTTTTTTATCATGCCCCACGGTGGGCGCCAATTGTTTGTAGCGAAATTACCAACGAGATGATAACTAAGCAATTGTAGGGCAAAGATCAAAATTGACGGTGCAAACACTTCATCTAGAAAACACCATTGATAAAAAAGAGAGAACTCGAGATACTTGTGTATTACTTGGGGAAAAAGCCTCTTTTACAATGATGAGGGAGCCCTTTATTTATAGGCAAACCCTAGTTCTATCTTTAAGGAAAAATCTTATTTTTTTCCTTATATCTTTAACATATTATAAAACATGATAAAAATATTCTTTCTAATATCTTTTACTATTTACATAATGAATATTAAATAAAAGACATAAATATACTCAGCCGACTTTATCTTTATCTCGACGACGCCTTCATACTCGTTCTTTCTCGTACTCGCTGTCGTCTACGCGTAGTGTTGAGCAAAAATGTACACAAGATCGCAAAACACATCTTAATTATTTTTATTGTAGTTCGACCTTCTCTTTTGACTCTTTAGATTAAAAGTAATATAGATACAAAACATTGAAAGGATTTTTACGATTTGGGTTGCATCCGAATATAGCGGATTGCCTACGTATCTCTTTTAAGAGAATCAAGCCTTATGTAGTTCAAAGTGTTTATGTTTTAACGTACATCAGAGGAACAAATCTAAACCCACCTTCTAGGAAGGGTTGTCTAGATACGACCTAACTATCATTTATACGGCGCGAGCGAGACTAAACCCACCTTCTAGGAAGGGTTGTCTAATCCTCTCACTATTAATATATGATTAAAAGATTTAATTTTATTTTTATAAATCATGTGCGACTGAATCTGACACATCCATATTTTATGTCAAATGTCCTACGTATCCACCAATATGTGATGAAATCAAGTCATTACGTAGTTCTTAAATTATCACTTATGTGTGACACTATATTTTAATTTGCGGTGTGATTGAACTTAACGAGTGATGACTTATGAAATACAGACTTGTTTATTCACACAGAAGGTAATAGACATGCATACAATGTAATGAGATTACCATTTTGTGTTGATGTAATTGGACTCTGCACTAATTGAAACTGGAGGTGGAGCCGCGCTAACACGTGTACTTGTTGAAACTAGAGTTGCACTAACACATGAACTAGTTAGAACATGACATGCACTAATTGTTGGATCCGGAGGGGGAGCAGCTTGAATTGTTCTATGTTCTTATTCAAATACTTTAGTGTGTCATCATTTATAGTTTGTAGATACAAATGTATTGTTAAATTTCATATACATTTTATGCTTTGGTTGATGCTTAAAATATAAAACACTAGTACAAATCATGTCATTTATCCTGGTTCCATTTGGCTTTTTATCACGGTTAAAGATCACGCCACCGGGATAAAATGCGCTTTTTATCACGGTCAATGAACCGAGATATAATGTCCTAATAACCGGCATATATAGTTTTTATCACGGTTTTATGGCCGATATATAATGATTATTGTCTAAATCTAGACAAATTTTCCTTGCTTACACGAATTTTATTTCTTCTGCCGTTTCTTTGCTCCCGTGAATTTTGTCGTCGTCCATTACTTTTCCCATATCTACTCGAAGGTCTCGTGGAGGTAGTCACCTCGCCAGAGATTGGGTCTTACTCCTCGACAATTTGACGAAACCCGTCTTGAAATTTGGTGAATATACTGTCAACAACACTAATAGAAGTGTTCAACAACATTAATAAATTGTCAACACACACTTAATATCCGTCAATACACACCTAATAAATTATCAACACACATTTTATAAACTATCAACAAACACTTATTAAAACGTCAACAAACACTTATTAAATTGCCAACACACATTTAATAAACTGTCAACACACACTTAATAAACTGTCAACACACACTTAATAAACTATCAACACAACATCTTAAAACACTATCAACACCCTAAAAAAATAGTCAACACAACACTTTTAAAACACTATCAACACACTTCAAAAAAAATTGGAGAGGCGAAGGGGAAGACCGGAGAGACGGAAGGGACCACAAGAGAGGCGAAGGGGAAAAACCAGAGCGGTGGAAGGAAGAACCGGAGCGCGTGAGAGTATAGGGGTATAAACATATAACTTAAATGGAGAGTGTAGAAAGCTAGAGTAAAGGAATAAGGGGCATTGGCACAAATCTTTTCTGATTTAAGCCACTCAAGATGTGAAGTTGGGCTTGGGCTGATTGATCCGGCCCATATGAGCTGCTTTCCTTGGGCTAAACCTCTAAATATCCCATAAATTATTAACTTCTAAACATTTCATTTGAGCATTATTGCCACTGTAACTATGTACAAAATTTAGAAGAAGAGTTTCTATACATGTTAACTTAAGAGTTAGTTTGATATATCATTTATAAATTCTTTATTATGGTGAATAACTCATATTTTCTACACATTTTTCAAAGTCTCAAAATCCCTTTTTTAACAATAATAATAGGCTCAAATATCGAAAACCACTCTTAAAAAGGGTCGATTTGCTTAAAACCGCCCCTTAAAAATTATTTTATAAAAAACCACCCCTAAACGCACTTCGTTAGCCGAGAACCACCCCTTCCGTTATAATTCCGTTAGTTTGATTAAAATAGTATTATTAATTTTTTAAGAGGTTTTTTATTTAAACCACCCGTTATTTGCCCAAATTTGCAAGGAACCACCCGTATCTTCGTTAATGATTCTAAACCACCCAAAACTTGTCTTTCGTTAACAAAGTCACACCCAAACCATAATTTTGTTAGCATTACCGTCTAAACACGCGAAAAGACCAGACTGCCCCTTGGTTTTTGTTAAAATTACACTAAAAATTGACCTTGTTACTACTGTTCATCGTCTTCAACCTCACCTTCAATGGTGACTTTGCAAACTTAGAATGACAATTCATGATTCCGGCCACCACAGCTCTAGATTTTTGAGGGGAATGAAAGAGGAGGAGAAATAGACCATAATGGGAGTGTTTAAAGTCTGGAAATCGAAGAAAAAATGGAGGAACAAGGAAGAGGCCAAGCTCGACCTTCAATGACACATCACGATTCCGGCCACCAAAACTCTAGATTCTTGAGGGGAATGAAAGAGGAGAAGAAATAGACCATAATGAGAGTGTTTAGAGGTTGAAAATCGAAGAAAAAATGGAGGAACAAGGAAGAGGCCGAGCTCGACCTTCAATGGCACATCACGATTCCGGCCACCACAACTCTAGATTCTTGAGGGGAATGAAAGAGGAGAAGAAATAGACCATAATGGGAGTGTTTAGGGAATGAAAATCGAGTGTTTGAGTCAAAATCCGAATCGACCTAGGGCGTTTTGTGGGAGGTTGAAGACGATGAACAGTAACAAGGTCAATTTTTTAGTGTAATTTTAACGAAAACGAAGGGGCAATCTGGTCTTTTCACGTATTTAGACGGAATGCTAACAGAAATATGGTTTGGGTGTGACGTTGTTAACGGAAGACAAGTTTTGGGTGGTTTAGAATCATTAACGAAGATACGGGTGGTTCCTTGCAAATTTGGGCAAATAACGGGTGGTTTATACCAAAAACCTCATTTTTTAAATAAAAATTATTTTACATATTTAACCCTTACTTTTTGTTTTTACATATTTTCTACTCAACTTAAAATGTTGGATACAAATTGTAATTAAGCAAAAATGTGGGGTATGGTCTATCATCTTCTTCGATGATAACCTAAAATCAGATTCTCTCCCCAAATCTTGCTCCAATGGCGAAGCTAACGCAGCTCATCCAAGCTCTCTTCGTCCTCGCTCTGTGCTCTCTCTCCTTCTTCCACGGCTCCTTCCGCCGCAATCCGATCCCTCTTTCCGCCATCAGCCACTCCTCTGCATGTTCCTCCTCCCCTGTCGATTCCAAAACCCTAAAACTCTCCTCGCACCACTCCGCCGACTCCGAACTCTTCATCTCCCTCAATTCCTCATTCGTCGCTCCGTTGATCTTGAATCGATTTCCGCCATGCCTTTCCAACCTCTCCGACTGTGATTATTTTAATCATACTTTTAGCCCAAATTTTCCGCCATGCCATTCCAACCCCAGATCTGGTTTTGGGTTGAAGAAGATGATAGACCTTCCCCCACATTTTTGCTTAATTACAATTTGTATCCAACTTTTTTAAGTTGGATAGAAAATATATAAAAACAAAAAATAAGTTAAATATGTAAAATAATTTTTATTTAAAAAATTAATAATATTATTTTAATCAAACTAACGGAATTATAACGGAAGGGTGGTTCTTGGCTAACAGAGTGCGTTTAGAGGTGGTTTTTTGTAAAATAATTTTTAAGGGGTGGTTTTAAGTAAATCGACCATTTTTAAGGGTGGTTTTCGGTATTTGAGCCATAATAATAATAATACCATTATAAGTGATAATGCTATTATAAAATGGATGTGCCGAATTGACTCAAATCAATCCGAATAGTTCCACATAATTCATTTAGATTTATATTTATATCACACGAAACATATATTACAACAATGAGCAATAGATTTAAATATTGTGAATACATGGATGGACAATCACTTATTCACTTGTACATATATGTATGTAATGGATGTATGTACATAGTTGTACGACATTTATCCAAGTCTTATTGACATGGTTTATAGATGGATAGTTATTAGATCAACCGGTTGAAGGAGTTTTAGAAACGAGGCCTTGACTTCCAGAGATGTAAATGAACACACGAGTGCAATCAAAATTCCTTGGTACTCCAGTACCCTCAGGAATCACCACTGGTTTGTAAGCCGAGTTTTCAGCTTTTATTGTAGCTGCAGCTTCACATCCTACAACTCCCACCAGCTCTGCCCACGTTTTCGCTACACACATTTGAATGAATGCGTGACTGTGATTCACTTTTCCAAACAACTAATTAAATATGTATGTTGAATTTAAAATAAAACTTACCGGGAGGGCAACCATCAGATTGGGCATGGACTGGTTGAAACCCTAGTGCAACGAGCAAGAGAAACATAACAAGCATGCATGATGAAACATTCATAAAGTTTGAGTTTTTCTTTTCAACCAAAGCCATTGCTAATTTTTTGAGATACATCGAGTTGGGGTTGTTGAGAATTGAATGTCATGTGGAGCTGTATTTATAGGCGTAATTATGCTCAATCCACATACTCGATCAACCAAAATATACGAGTGTGAACCTAATAAATTAATAGATTAATACTCCCTCCGTTTCAAAATAGATGTCATTCTAGAGTGTTTCACACATATTAAGGAAATGATTAATTATGTTTTGAAAAGTTAATTTTTTCTCAAAATAAACATTCACCCCCTTTTACAACCAATACATGAGTGGAGAAAATCAACAATATCAAATTTCAATACACAAATTTATGATTTTCATGGTATTAATTGTCTTGAAATCCTATAATGACAAATATTTTGAAACAAAATTGAGAGTGTAGAATGACATCTATTTTAAAACGGATGAAGTATATTAGACATCAACAGCCTAGTTATAATTTTCCCACTTGTGATATCTAGTTCTCTACGGATCGGAACGCTTAATGGCTTTTTCTAATAGAACAGATGGATCAGCAGTCTAGCTATATACATACACGTTATCTTATACTATTATCTCAATTTATTTAGGCAATGGCTATATGCACGCGATTTCGTGCACGCATCTTATGCGCACCACTCTGTGCGCTGGTGTTCTGCGCACTTAGGTATTACGGGTACTTTTCGTAAATTTTCAGAATATGTAACAACTGGTGTGCGGAACGACTGCGCACAGGTTGAACATATGTGCGCCTAGATTTTGCGCACAGGTTAAAAAAGTAGTCATTGAAATTTTTGAAATTTGCTTACTTTGTGCGCATTAGGTCAGCGCACAAGGTTGTGTTATTTTCAATATTTGATTATGTTTGAAAAACTTATACAAATTAGTGTTAGTAGGCAAATAAAGTGTGTATAAGGTCTCCCCGTCACAAAAAGTGGCTCGAAAATACGCAAAAACGCTAAAAGGCCTTAATGGGCCTTAAGGCCTTTTAAGGTCCAATAAGGTGGAACGATGCCCAAACGACGTCGGAATGCAATGAAACTTGTTTTCAATGAATATTATAGCTATTTAACCTTGTCGGTAACTTCAAGTCGAAATCTCGTACTCTTCAAGTAACACCTCCTTTGTAAACCTTTACTAGTCTTTCAATCTTCGAAATAGTTGCGATATGAAGGGTCTAGCACATCGATGTTGATTATGTTTGAAAAACTTATACAAATTAGTGTTATTAGGCATATAAAGTGCGTATAAGGTCTCCCCGTCACAAAAAGTGGCTCGAAAATACACAAAAACGCTAAAAGGTCTTAATGGGCCTTAAGGCCTTTTAAGGTCCAATAAGGCGGAACGATGCCCAAACGACGTCGGAATGCAATGAAACTTGTCTTCAATGAATATTATAGCTATTTAAACTTGTCGGTAACTTCAAGTCGAAATCTCGTACTCTTCAAGTAACACCTCCTTTGTAAACCTTTATTAGTCTTTCAATCTTCGAAATAGTTGCGATATGAAGGGTTTAGCACATCGATGTTGATTATGTTTGAAAAACTTATACAAATTAGTGTTATTAGGCATATAAAGTGCGTTGTGCGTATAAGGTCTCCCCGTCACAAAAAGTGGCTCGAAAATACACAAAAACGCTAAAAGGCCTTAATGGGCCTTAAGGCCTTTTAAGGTCCAATAAGGCGGAACGATGCCCAAACGACGTCGGAATGCAATGAAACTTGTTTTCAATGAATATTATAGCTATTTAACCTTGTCGGTTACTTCAAGTCGAAATCTCGTACTCTTCAAGTAACACCTCCTTTGTAAACCTTTACTAGTCTTTCAATCTTCGAAATAGTTGAAATAGTTGCGATATGAAGGGTCTAGCACATCGATGTTGATTATGTTTGAAAAACTTATACAAATTAGTGTTATTAGGCATATAAATTGCGTATAACGTCTCCCCGTCACAAAAAGTGGCTCGAAAATACGCAAAAACGCTAAAAGGCCTTATATGCGCATTGGATCTGCGCACATCTTTCAGCGCTCGACGTTTCGGATTCCCGAAGTTGTGCGCTGGACGTTTGCGCATTACCTTTTATGTGCGCTGGTGTCCTGCGCACGAGTTTGTCAGCCATTGCCAGAATTTTCAAATTTATCCCGAAAATACCCCTGTGCGCAATACAACAGCGCACCAACCTATGCGCATCAAATCGTGTGCATATAGTGAAAAAGTCGCGTGCATATAGGCGTTTCGTTTATTTATCCATTTTGACAACATCTATTCAGTATTCACGTATCGATATAATTTGTTTGATTATTCCAAACTTATGATAAAACATAGTTATGTGTGATTTTGTTTGATTCATCTCAATTAATATTTTAACAACTTTGAAATTTTACAATTTTTAATAATATATACTATAATTAGAAATATTAATGACGTAAAATTTATCTCGACAAATGTAAAAAATGGAAAAAATACTAAACAAATAAGAAGAAAAGAATAGTAGTCGAATATATCCCATTACGATAAGAGCAAACAAAAAAAGTCAAGATCTTTGAAGTCTTCTATTGTACCTGTATGTTTATTGAATTGATAAATGTTGGTCCATTCAACTCCATTAGTCGTGTAAGTTTAAAATGTACTCGTCAGTCTCCTCTTTGTTCTTTTTTTTTTTTTTTTTTTTGTCCCTTTTTGTTTGTCAACTATTTCATTTATGTCACTTTATTCTACTCATTTTATCCCTACTATTAACCTATAATTATCACCTTTTCATTTTTTCTCTTTCTCAAATTCCAATATTATCGTATTTGTGGACAAACAAAAAGGGACGGAGAGAGTATGAGATATGAGTGACCTAAAAAAACAAGTGAACGAGAAGGAACGATTAATCTAGACATTTTTTCTTATTGAAACCAACGATTAATCTTGACTAATGACATGGCAAATCATTAACCAAGTTCTCCCTCCGTCCCATATTATAGATCTCGTTTGTTGTTATCGAGGTAAATTAAGAAAGAGAGAAAGAAAAGTGGAGAGGAGAAATATTGTGAGTGAGTGTGGATTTTTATGTAGGAAAGAGAAGATAAAAAAGTGAATTGGTGTGAGTTTTAATGTAAAAAGGAGGAAAAAATAGTGTAGATTGATGTGATATTGATAATAAGACAAAAGATAAAAAAGGAAAGTAGGATCTATATTTTAGGACGCCCAAAATGAAAAACGTGATCTATAATATGGGACGAAAGGAGTATAAATATAGCTCCGAAGATCATAATTGACTGACGATTTTTCTACTTTATGTCGATCTCGTGATATACTCCGTATGATACTTCCTTTCATATTAAATTTTATTATAGTATCTTATTATAAAGTTTATTTAATTAATTTTTAAAATAATTTCTAGAAATAAAAGTCTTAACTTATTAATGAAATATGAACATATCTTAATCTTATCTATATAAAGGTTGGTTGTCCATTGCCAAAATTGAATGAAATTGGTACCAATTTAATGCATTACTCATTTCTTAATCACCTCCTATTGGACTTTTGGGCATGTATTTAAATATTTTTCTTATATCCCTATGTTATATTTATTTATAGTCTACTTGATTAAGTCACAAATTAAATTAATGTGTGAGCTTCTCTTATGACAATGCAAACTTATTCTAATATTATGTTTAAAACTACTTCAAACATAAATATAAGGAAATAAAAAATACTTATATTTACAAATATTAATAAATTTGATAACAACAACAACATATTAACAAATAATGTTTAACTATATTAAATCACATACGAAAATCCGTAATTTTCTCGCGCGGAGCGCGAGGCCCGTATCTAGTATACTATAAATTAGGGGTTCACCCAAATTAATAAGATTGCATTCAAATGAAGATTTTGACCTACAAACACATGTCTATAGTGGATCCTTATGAAACTTATCATCATCTTCACTCTTCGATTCCGCAACGCCTTATTGTGAAGTTTTATAGGCTGTAAAATTGGCGTGTAGCGCGGGCCAAAAAAACCTAGTACTTTATAAATGCAGAGCCGCAGAGGCTATCTCGTTAGGAACGCACAAATTAATGCAAAAAAGAATAGTACAATTTAAAAAATACACATAATATCTTTAGGAGAAAGAAAATACAACCATTTTCAATATTTTTTACATTTTCAAAGACTTAAGAGATCTATCTATATATATATTAATAAAGGAGAATGAATTAGAGCTCTCTCCTTATATTAATGCATTTTGTTGTTAATCCTCTAAAATTAAATCATTAATAACTTTTTATATTTAAAAATTCTCAACAAATAATTGGTAGTTACCAATTTTGTAGGCTTTAACTTTAATCAAAAATTCTCAACAAATAATAATAGTTAGTTACAACACTTTTTTGTTTTGTTTATATTGCAAACCGTACTAACATATTAGCACATTTACATCTCGACCGGAAAAAATAATGTCATTTCAAAACAACATCATTTCAATATTACTCCGTATCAATTAAATTTTCGGTAAAAATATTATACGAGATAACTCATTTACTAATTCATAAGGTATATAAATCCGCACATGGCGCGGAGACTATACTAATATATATTAAAAGAGAGTTATTTCAAAAATAAATCACTAAAAATAAATCACTCTTAATTTTATTTTAAAACAAATTCTGAAAAAATAGTAGTTTGTTAACTATTTTGTAGGCACAAAACTTTTTCCAAAACATTTTAATTATAAGTATAATGTATTATAAATTTTTTTTTCATGGTTTTAATACTAAGACATGTTTACTTCGCATGTTTCTATTTTTTTAAAAATTTATATCCAAATATATTTCAGTATAAAAAAATCATTTTTGATGAAGAAAATTGATACAAGTGAGATTAAAAAAAATTATAATATCATAAATTATTACTTATTAATTATATTATATATAAACACTAAATAATTAACCGCACATGACGCGTTTTGTATCGTTAATATCTCTAACTATATGTTAATAAAAAATTCTAAAATTTTGATATGTTAAAGTACTCATCAAGACGAATCAAACAAGACCCCATATAACTATGTGTGTTCTTACATATTAAAAGTTATACGACAAAATGTATTAAAAAGTGAATAGTGTCAAAAATGAAACAGGAATTATATACCAGGACAGATGGAGTATATATTAAAACATAGCTATTTAAAACTCTCTCATTCACTCCGGCCCCACAAAGCTGACGTGTCAAATTGTTGTAAATTCTCATTTAATTAATTTAAATATTTTTAATTTGTTAGAATAATTGCTTCGATAATTAAAGATTTAACCACTAATAAATTTGAGCTAGATTCTAGATTCTAGATATGACTTGAATTTTTTTAACAAACTTATTACTTAAAAGAATAATTATTGGAGTATTTATTTCCTTTCATTATTTACTTTATGTTTCATCAGTAACTTTATAAAGTTATTTAGTAAATTTCAAATCCATCGTTATATGTTCCATCGCTATTAGTTACTCCATGTTCCATCGTTATTCAACATTTGTTGTTTATTTTCCTTTTAAACATACCATTTATTTTTATAAAGAATTTTTAATTAGGACACCACTATAAAGTTATTGATGAAATCCATAAATAAAAATAGAAAGAAGTAAAATGTGTGTAACTATGAAGTTGGTATCAAAACGATTGGTATAGAAGAAAAGCGAAGGAATTTTTTTTTTATCAATAAAACATCAATTTTAAACTTTAGTTTTAATTTTTTTTTATATAAGTGAGATTTAAAAAAATTGTAAGATCATTAATTATTGCATAGAAATTACATTATAAATAAACGTCAAACAATCATCCGCGCATGGCGCAGGGACTACGCTAGTATATATTAAAGGAGAATGATTTCAAGCTCTCTATATTCATCCTACATGTCATTTTCTTAGTAAATTTTTTTTTTACTTTTTTTACTAATTCAATTATTTAAAAAAAACAAAACACACAAATCTCTAACAACTAACACTTTTTCAAAGTTTTTTTAACATAAAAAATCAAATTAAACATTTGAAACTATTCACTTATAATACTATACATATATATTTGCCATTTATAAGGTATAAGAATTATACTTAGAATGTGATATGTTTAATATGTATAACAATTAACAAAAGGCGATATATTAATCTAAAAGAGTTGACCAAAAAATATTGTTTTAGAAGAATTACAATATATAATATATATACGAATCTTTTATACATATTAAGCTTTTTGGACTAATCGTTATTGGTGCGGAATAATTTTTTTTTAGATAAACTATACAAAAGAAAATTTTATTTATTTATTTAAAATTGTATTATATGAACCGCACATGATGCGGGAATTATACTAATTGCCGCTTAATTAATAAGCCTTTTCACATTATTCAAAAATCAAACTCGAAGATAGTCAATTAAGAAGGGATACAGTTTTCTTCATAGTCTATGTTCACGTTTATCTCATACACACAAAAATAATTAAAAATAATAATTAGTGTTTGTCTTACCCAATATACAAATAATTATGTAATTTATTAAATAATATGATAATTTTAAAATTCAATCTATAATATATAAATAACGAAAACAACATAAAAATTTCCTATTTTTGTTATATTACCTTATGTTATGGATGTACATGTAACACATGACCTTCCCATGTATTTGCCTATAAATAGACTTGAGATTTACTGATACATAAGAGAACACATACTCTTTCTCTCTACTCTCTCACTCTCTACTCTCTTACTCTCTTCTTCTAGTTCAAACACATTAGATTCGTAACACGTTGTCAGTACGAATCGCTCACATAGGAAATGATGCATCTCCTATCATTATATATGCAGCTCGCATAATCATCTATGCACAAGGAGACGGTAAGAAGAGATTTTATTTTATTTTATTCTAATTGATCTTATGCACAAGATCATGATCCCTGAAGCGATCTAAGTTTTAAGCGATCCCTGAAGCGATCTTATTTTTAATCGATCCCTGAAGCGATCAAAGTTTTAAACGATCGCTGAAGCGATCTTATTTTTAATCGATCCCTGAAGTGATCTAAGTTTCAATCGGTTTATGAAGTGATCATGTTTAAATTCGATCCCTGAAGCGATCATGTTTCAATCAATCCTTGAAGCGATTATACTTCAATTGATCCTAATGAGATTATGACTCATTTGATCCCTGAAGAGATTAAGTTTTGTATAAGCGACTAAGACTCATTTGATCCCTGAAGCGATTAAGTTTTTATGATCCATGAAGTGATTATTTTGTCCCCGTAGAGACAAGTTTAATCCAATTTCGCTTAAATTGTATCCCCGATGCCGATGCATATTGATTTATCCCCTGATGTGGGGACATATAATCTATATATAATCATCTCTCGAAGAAGATGAGTTTACATAATTTGATCTTATATTATCTCTTGAAGTGGATTTATATTATTATCTCCTGAAGAAGATGAATTTGTGTGGTTGATCTTATATTATCTCTCAAAAAGAGATAAGTTTACATAAATTTTGATTATTATTCTCCTGTAGAGAATATGGATTAATCGCAATCTAATTTAGATGATCATTCGTACCATTTGCACTGGATGCTAAGATAGAAAAGAGAATTTTCTGTTTCCGTATACGAATAGTAGTACGTTATTTTGCTTCGTTATTAATATTGCTCATGAATTGATCCAAATTAATACTGCATTCGATGCATTCGTTGTTAATACTGCATGCGTTTTGTTTTTATTTTGTATGTTCTTTTACCTTCTTTCATGCAAAAAAAGAAAAGAAAATGATGAGGCATGTTACAGGCAAATGCAATGCATGCGTTTTGTTGTTGTTTCAATTAATGCAAATTCATAACGTCTACATTCAATTCATTATTTATTTATTTTATTTTTCTTTTATATTAATTTATTAGTAATTGCATATTAAAGATGGTAATATCGTACGGTTACATTGCAAGATTACCGTTTTGCATGCGTTTTACTTGATCCTTTTATCATTGATATATATGGATTAGATTAGTAATTAATGAATGAATTATATTTGACCATTCCATGCAAAAGTCATACACTTATCAAATGTTTCCTATCATATAATGGTAGATATATTGGTAGAAATTTATATCATGTACAGTAATTAGTGTACGGTAAGGAATTTTTTTCTTTCATGTTTTTATGATAGTATATATTATATATGTATATATTATCAATAAATTATTGGGATATCATCTCCTGGAAGTAGATGATCAATGAAAGAATCTTATATCCACTTGTCACTTGAAGTGGACAATTGAGATTTCAAGAGATTTCTATTCTTGATGAATATGAAAAATTGTCTAATATTTGTTATGATTGTTGCATTTTAAATCGCACACTCTAAGTGTTTCCAGAAGAAACAACTTGATATGAGTTTGGTAAAATTTTGGGAGAAACATGCAACACTAGAATTCGGGTAGAATTGTGTTATGCATGAACTTTTTATCATCAACTATACGAGATCCTGCAGACTCGATATTGGCAATAAGATATCATTATAAGCTTCGGAAAAGTTACATGATCTCCTAACAAATTATGTACTCTAGTAGTAGTACAATAACAATGGGGTTATATCATATTCAGAATAATTTATTAATGACCGCCAAGAATGGTCTTGTATACATACGACAACCTCTTGCATGCCAGAAGCATGTCTCCTCAGGTAGAGGGTGTGAAAGAGGTTACGGTTAAGCGCGCAACCGTAATTCATGATAATGATTACTAAATCGAACCTATATATGGATGGTTCCACTCGAATGTCTTGAAGACGCAATTTAGTTCTGAATGCACCCATCGAGGCATCATTTTTTCAGGAAATCTAATATAAGGCTTATTTGATTTTGAGTTGATGATCTACCAAATTATTAATTGATCACCCAGGTGCAGATTTTCAATGGTAGACAATTATGTTTGTCGATGATATCATTCAGTTTAATTATTTTAATTGGAAACCGAAAGTTTTCCATTACCATGCAAATTGAAATTTTTGGTGTGGAAATTATGTTCTAAGGGAACGATCTCATAAAAGACTCCGGAAGAGTATCTATCTTGTTACGAAGATACAAGAATTTATGAAGATATATATTTATAAAGATATATTTTGACAAAATGGTTGTCATATGATGATATTGACTGCAAGTTTGCATTTGATTCAAATATTCGAGTATTCATCTCATAGACTAGCCTGAAGAAAGTCTAAAGAGAAGATGCCTACAATACGCATGATAAACTAACCAGAAGTTAAGTTGAATATTATTCGGCATGATAAACTTGATTACTCATGTGAACAATACGCGTGATCATTACACTAATAAGTAAAGGACCTGAAGCTCCTGAAACCTGAAGTTTCATCTCCTAAGGGATAAGGGTGACCACGTATGTAAAGTTTCCTATGATCCTTGACTAAGTTCAAGTGTAAATGAGGTTTGAGTATACTAGCATGTAGACCGATGAGAATAATCATATTTTGTATGATGTTGATAGATGCCTCAACACATTGGCTACACAAATTAAGGGGGAGAATGTGATATATAATTAGTGTATTAGTTGAGCGTCTTGTAGCTCCTATACATTTAGAAAACGACCTAGTAGTGTCGCTTATTATACAGTCAAAAGGGAAAAATGGCTAGGTAATGTCATTAGGTATATGCTTGCATTGACGAATGCTAATATATGACGTACACGACCTGGTAGAGTCGTTGATCATATCAAATCATAAAGTTTGGATGTCGAGAAATAAATTCGACTGTTTACAATTCTCCTATTTGAAACTTGTCTCCAGAAGAGAGCAAAATATTATTCAAATATGCGGTATACACCCTCTTACCTCCCTCGATATATTAAAGTAATGCCACATGAAAAGTTGGAAATATGCGAGAGATTTTGTTCCTTATCGTTTATTAATACCTAGAGCTTATGAATGAGTGATCAATGTATTGCTCGGTATTAAGATTACCAATTTGACAAGGTGAAAATTCCAACTTTAAGGGGAGAAGGAAACAAGACTAGTATATAAGAAATTGTATGGTATACAATCTTAATACGTCAAGAATTCAAATTAAACGGACTAGAAGTTCATGTTAAACGAACCAGAAGTTCAAGTGAACGAACCAGAAGTTCAAGTGAACGAACCTGAAGTTCAAGTGATGAAATGAACTAGAAGTTCAAGGGAATGAACAAGGTGTTCAATGTGTATAACTTACATGTTAACAAATCTATTATTGTTATTGTGTGACAAGTCACATATTGTGCTGAGAGCCAATTACGAATAGTATCAATAAGAAAATTCTTTGTAGACTCCTTATTAATACGAGGAAAAGTAAGGAAGTCAATTTTCGTAAATGACAGGGTGTGTTTTGGGTGAACACCAGAAAATATGAAATTAGACACACATGCATTGTTCTCTTAAGGGTTTAAGAGTCTAGACTAGATATAAAACTCTATTCACCTGTAGTGAATTTTGTTAATATATCTTTAGCTAAAGACGACATATTCACTTGTAGTGAAAGTTATTACTCATAAAGCTGTGAATATTGTGATTCTCACAAATTTATGAAAAGAGAAACAAGTCAAGTGGTAAAATTTGGTGCTCCAGCAGAGACCATTAGAAAACTAATAAGTCAAGTGGTAAAATGTCTTTTGATGTGAGATAATGTTATGAATGGTCCAGAAGTACCATATCCTATGCAGGAACAAAATCTTATGTTTTGAACATATGAAGAGTAAATGTTCTTTTGAGGGGGAGTTTGTTGCTCTCACTGCACTCTTTTTCCCTTAGCTTCGGTTTTTCATCCCATTGGGTTTTTTCCGAGCAAGGTTTTTAATGAGGCAGTTTGTGTAACCTTTGATTCATACCTCCAGAAGAGATCCATTATACAATCAACTTAATAATGTGTATATCTTAATATATCAACTCGACCGGTAGTTCGAGAATTGATCGGTTTTATGTTGATGCGGGTTATTTGTATGACCGACACAAAGCCATTTCACAAACGGGTTACTTATTCATGTATGGAGGAGCAGCAATTTTTGGCGATCAACAAAACAGGTCTTGGTGTTTACATCGGCAAATCATGCACACTTGATTGCATCTATACGAAGCCGGAAGAGAATGCGTGTGGTTGAGATCATTTATCCACCACGGTGAGACATCTTGTGGGTTGGAATCAAGCAAACAAATTCCAACAGTGATATATGAAGACAACACAACTTGTATCGCTCAAATCAAAGAAGGCTACATCAAAGGAGATAGGACGAAACACATAGCTCCAAAGTTTTTCTCTACTAACGAGCTTCAAGTCGAAGGAAAGGTTGATGTTCGTCAAATTCAATCAAGCAAAAACTTAGCAGACTTGTTTACAAAGGCATTACCGGCAAAAGTTTTCAAGGAACTCGTTTGTGGCATCGGGATGTGTCGTTTAAAAGATGTATGATAATTCAGGGGGAGTACGACTGCACTCTTTTTCCCTTATCTTGGTTTTTATCCTAATGAGTTTTTCCAAGATAAGGTTTTTAACAAGGCAGTCAGTTATGTACATCCAAGGGGGAGTGTTATATTACCTTGTACATGTAACACATGACCCTCCCATGTATTTGCCTATAAATACATAGTTTTTATTTGACGCCCACCCTTTTTGCTATTTACCGCCCAGGTCATCCGTGCGTGACGCACGGATTGCACATTCCAGAAAACGCATGGATTGTATCCATGCATGACGCACAGATTAAATCCATGCGTGACGCACGGATACAATCCATGCGTGACGCACGGATACAATCCATGCGTGATGCATGGATTTGCATATATGAATCTAGGGTTATTCAATGTATTCAATGTATTTCTAGTTAAGTGTGCAAAGAAACACATTTTTAGTGTCTTTTTTAAGGCGATAAAGCCCAATTCGACAAAAACGTCATCGAAACTTTATCGAAATGGAATGAAACTTTGTTTCAATCCTTATAATGTCTATTTGATCATGTGTGTAACTTGAAAATCAAATTTAGACCTTTGTAAGTGAAACATAGTTTGAAAACCGAACGAGGTCGCAATATGTATGGCATACCATATACAATTTGAAATATAATAAGGTTGAACATTCGTCAACATAACAACAATATAAGCATTCTAAATATAAAAATAAGATTTTGCAACATAAAACCATGCGTCACGCATGGAATTAATCCACACACCACGCATGGTTTTACACCATACGTGACGCATGGATTTTCATATGTTTTTTTGTTGCTTATATGATTCATGTCAATGTATTCAATGTATTTTTAGTTATGGCACACAAAATAATTCATGTTCCGTGTTGTTTTTAAAGGCTTTAAAACCACAATTCGCCATAACGTCGTCGAAACATCATCGGAATGGAATGAAACTTGTTTACAATGCTTATTAGAGATATTTAACCATGTCCGTAACTTTGCATCAAAACCTTTTGCTTTTAGAGTAACACGCTCTTTGTAAAACATCAAACTACTCACCACAAGCTTAACTTGTTGCAATATATATGGTCGTAACATTGATGTTCACGTATGTTTGAAAAATTTATACAAAAATGTGTTATAAGGCATATAAAGTCCCAATAATGTCTCACACATACAAAACGGGATTCGAAACTATGCCAAAATGCTAAAACCACTAAAAACGCCTTAAATGGACTTAAGGCGGTTTTTGGCGAAACGACACACGAACGATGTCCGAATGTAATGAAACTTGTTTTCAGTGGCTATTATGGATATTTAACCATGTGGGTAACTCCCAATCACAACTTCTAACTTTTAAAGTACCGCCTCCTTTGTAAAAAACATACTAGTCGTAACTCTCTAACTTGTCGCAATATGTATATTCTACAACATTGACGGTGATTATTGTTGAAAATACTATACAACATACTCTTATTAGGGATATTCAGTAGAAAAGAGGTCTCGCTCACACGAAATGAGGCACGTAAACGCTAAAACCACTAAAAACGCCTTAAATGGACTTAAGGCGGTTTTTGGCGAAACGACACTCAAACGATGTCCGAATGTAATGAAACTTGTTTTCAATGCCTATTAGGGATATTTAACCATGTGGGTAACTCCCAATAACACCTATTAACTTGTAAAGTAGCATATCCTTTGTTTGGACTTCTTACGTGGCCTAAATGTCCAACCTTTGACAATATGTAATTTTATTTTGATTGGAAATCATCCACACATCAGTGTTACTAAGAATCAAAGGGATCATGTGTCCTTTTGTGCGTCACGCATGGAAGAGAACCGTGCGTCACGTGTGGATTATATCCATGCGTGACGCGTGGACATAAACCGTGCGTGACGAACTGTTTTTCTTTTCAGAACTCATGCCAGCACGTACTAGTTGTATGACTAAACATGTTGATTTGTGAATTTATGTTGATTTATGATATTTGAAATGTGAAACCTAGTTTGAAAGTGAAACGAGTCGACATGTTTTAAAATACCAACAAAATAGACACTCTTAAGAAAAACAAGTAGTTCTTGCAACACAATAAGGTTCAACACTTCAAAGGTGCAACACAATAAGGTTCAACATAATAAGGTTCAACACTTCAAAGGTGCAACATAATAAGAAAAACAAGTAGTCCGAATGGAATGAAACTTGTTTTCAATGACTATTATGGATATTTAACCATGTGGGTAACTCCCAATGACAACTTCTAACTTTTAAAGTACCACCTCCTTTGTAAAAAACAAACTAGTCGTATTTCTCTAACTTGTCGCAATATGTATATTCTACAACTTTGACGTTGATTATTGTTGAAACTACTATACAAATTACTCTTATTAGGGATATTAAGTAGCAACAAGGTCTTGCACACACGAAATGAGGCACGTAAACGCTAAAAGGCCTAAAAAGGCCTTAAATGGACTTGAGGCCCAATTTGACGAAACGACACTCAAACGATGTCCGAATGGAATGAAACTTGTTTTCAATGCCTATTAGGGATATTTAACCATGTGGGTAACTCCCAATAACAACTATTAACTTGTAAAGTAGCATATCCTTTGTTTGGACTTCTTACGTGGCCTAAATGTCCAACCTTTGACAATATGTAATTTTATTTTGATTGGAAATCATGCATGGACATGAACCATGCGTGACGCATGGACATGAACCATGCGTCACGCATGGATTTGCATTACACAGAATGCAGAAACTGCTTTCTGCATTCTGTACAGCACACCTTAACCAAATTTTCAACAAAACTACAAATATTTCAACAAATAATCCATTTGGTTAATCAAATCAATTCATACATTAACAAATTTATTATCACAAATTCTATAAACCAAATTAGTTATGATAAGTATTGAATCTATAAACCAAATTCTAATTACATACCTTTCCTTTTTGCACAAAAAAGGCTGTATGAGCTTCAAAGCTTATGAGCAGCTCCGGAATTTGTGGACCTCCAGGAGTACCCCCCTCTAACTGAGGGACGTATATGTTTTTGACCGGAGGTCGTCGTCGTCATCGTCTTCTGGGTTGTTCCTCCTGCTCCTCTTGCTCTTCCGCTTCTTCATGTTCTTCATGAACATTCTCATAGGTCCGATCCTCTTCTTGACCCTGTTCCTCATGCTCATGCTCCTGCTCATAATCAGAATCAGAATCACCATTGGCACCCCCAGCTGATGGCCCTGCACTGCTACAAGCAACCAATGCGTACTGGTCATCACCCGTCTGAGGGTTCTGAAAGTGATGAGAACCAGTAGCTTGCCTCATCATCTCCACAAATGATTGGTCATGTTGTGGATAGCCCGGATAGCCTGAAAACTGTGTTTGTTGTGGAAACATAGTTTGATGTGGGATCAGAATGGGGGTGCCAGGAAAGTAATGAGGGGAACCCTGGGGATCGAAACCTGCAGCAGACAAAGCTAGTTGTTGTTGTTGTTGTTGTTGTTGTTGTTGTTGTTGTTGTTGTTGTTGTTGCTGTTGTTGTATCTCATCAGAAAACTCTAAACGAGGAGGAGGCGATTCTTGTCTATTCTTCTTCTTCCTTTGTTTTGGAACTATGGGATCTTTTTTCTTCAGATCTCTGTTTCTTTGACGAGTATCCCGTCCAGGTCGACGACCACCATCCATATCTACATCATAAAATGTGCAATTCCACAAAATTAATCAGTTTACTGAATTTAATCAGCATATCATCAAAAACTCAATCAGCATATCATCAAATACAATCTGAAACTGCAGAACACAATTTCTGGAATGTGCAATTCCATGCGTCACGCATGGCTTCCATCCATGCGTGACGCATGGTTTCAATCCATGCGTGATGCATGGAATTGCACATTCCAGAAATTGTGTTATGCAGTTTTTCCATGGCTTTCAAACCTAATCTCAACACTTTTTCCAAAATTATAACAGTTTTTCAATAATTTCATTAAAACCATACCAAATTTCAACAACCTAATTCATAACCCTAATTCACAAAACCCTAATTCAATATCAAAACCCTAATAAACTATATACACATGAAAATATCAAATTTGTCAATAAATTATCAACAAAGTACACAATCCATTCATATATTACAAGTTTAATCATTTCTAATCAACTAATTAACATACACATTGGATTTTGAAGTAAATATCATCAAAACAACATGAAAACCTTATATATACATCAATACCATACCATAACAATGAAATCTTAATGTTTACATACCTTATATGTAGAAAGATGATGAAAATTGTTGAAAATGGGGTAAATCCGTGCGTGAAAGAGCTTCAGCCGCCGTTGTTGTTGTTGAAGAATATGAAAAAATGGTAGGGTTTGATGTTTTTGGGCTTTTATAGGGAAAAAATCCATGCGTCACGCATGGTTTGTGTCCATGCGTAAGGCATGGTTTTGTTCTGTGCGTGGCGTATGGATTAAAACCATGCGTCACGCACGGATATAATTCATGCGTGACGCACGGCGCCTGGGCGGTAAATAGCAAAAAGGGTGGGTGTTAAATAGCAAGGGCCTATAAATAGGCTTGAGATTTACTTATACATAAGAGAACACATACTCTTTCTCTCTACTCTCTCACTCTCTACTCTCTTACTCTCTTCTTCTAGTTCAAGCACATTATTATTCGTAACAATTTCTTCATTATTAACCTATTTTAATTCCATTATCCATCCATATTCTCCCTTAATATTTTTCTTATATAATAGTCATGAATATTATTTACATCCAAGCTTCAACATGGCCTTTCGGCTCTTCTTCTAATTCTACAAATTTTAAAAAATCAATCAAAGTCATTTATATGTAAATAAGAAATTTGTAAATCCCTAATAAAAGGAGTTAAAGGAGTTTGTCAGTTTATAACAAGATTACTACATACACATTTACTACGGTTGTAACAAGATTACTACATACATATTTACTACGAGTGTAACAAGATTAGTACATACACATTTACTACGGATGTCACATTTACTACGGTTTTTAAAGAGGGTAAAAATCTGCATTATTACGGTTACTCATTTAAACAACATTATTCACCGTAGTAAAAAGGTAACCGTAGTAAACAGAAAGACTACAACCATTTTTGCTACGGGTAGTAAAACATGCATTTAAACCGTAGTAAAACTGACAATTAGTACTAGCGAATAATGTTGTTTAAATAGTGAATGAAGCCAGATGTTAAGTGAGATAGTGGAGGTTTATATATTTCACAAAGAAAATTATTCAATTTATTTTTAAAAGAAAAATAACAAAAGGAAATGACAAATGTCTCCAATCAAATTTTGCTAAGTGACTTAATTTTTTGTGAAGACCTGACTTCACATTTAATATTGTATACATATAGTAGATATGCATGTTATCGAAGACGAGCACGGAAGGTGGAATGTGGGATTCGCATTGAACCTCGACTCTTGTATTTATGGGGTGTTAGTTGTTACCCATGGGCTAGAGATCGCCTGGTCAAGAGGGTTGTGTAAAGTTGTTGCCGAGGTCGACTCCCAGTTAAGACTCTTGTTTCTCCGAAAAGAAGTGCCTAGATCTCAGTACCTCACCTCCCTGATATCTTGATGCCACAACTACATTCAGAAGGACTGGGAAGTCCTTTTTTGTCACGCTTACAGAGAGGCGAATCGCATAGCCGATAGACTTGTAAATTCCCGTTTAGATTTAGTTGTTTGGTTTCATATTTTTCATGAGGCACATGACGACTTGTGTTTGGTGTTCTCTGAGGATTGTTCGGGACCTAGTCTCCCAGGCTTGTAATCCCTTGGATTTTTCTTTGTTCGCAGTAATAAAATTTCTGAGGACCTTGACCCGGTGAGTTGGGTAAATAACCCTTTTGTACGTTATTATTAGGAAAATGACCCCTTTAAAAACTAACCCCTTAATCAAGGGGAAAGGGGAAACTCAAGGGGTTAGTTTTCTTTAACAAAAACTAATAAAAATTATTTGGGGCTAGTTTTCCTAATTAAAAACTTTAAAGGGGTCACTGGGACACACTCTCTCGGCCTGACCTTGACCCTCGCTTCAAGAAAAAAAAACTTAAGTTAGGATGCGTTTATTAAAGCTTTAATTGTTCGGCAGCTGTTTTAGCAGCTTAAATTGAGCCCATAAGCTAGCTTAAGGAAAACAAGTTTTCAGAATGTTTGATCGGCTGATAAGCTTAATGTGTCCAATTTTCTCATAAGCTAGCTTAATTTTGATTCAGTTGTCATAACAACCTCTAATTTATTACACTTTCTTCTTCAAGTCTTCAACTAAGTATTCAAACGCAAGAAGAAGAGGTATCTTGCTCTATTTTCTGGCGCATTTTTTACTGGTGTTCTGATGACTTTAAATGCTTCAGAAATAGGGTTTGAGGAGTCCAAGAACATGGTGATTGGAGAACAAAGTGAAGGGTAGATGGGAAAACAGATGAGTGCAACTTCTCATTGCTCAGTTGAAGAAGAAGAAGAAGAAGAAGATGAGAGTGAACAAGAGAAGAAGCTTAATTTGGGTCCTCAGCTCACCATTTAAGTACAACTTGACAAAGATAAGGTTCCACTTCTTTCTCTCTTCTTCTTGATTAAATTATAGTTTTAGAAAATGTTGATTAAACTGGAAAATGATTAATGTAGGATGATGAAAGTCTGAGAAGTGTTGATTTCAACAATGTTGGAGGTAGGCGGACTTCTTTATTTCAAATTCCTGGTATTTTAGTCAGTTTATTATGAAGAAATAGACAATATATTATGGTCGTTGCAGAATGTTTGAATCCAGAGGTTGAGATCATAAGCCTAGCAATCCTCTCACCAGAAAGGCTTGAATTGCTTCTAGCACTCCCTGTAGAAGGAAAGCCGAAAACGCCATGGTTTACGCTCAAGGAAGGCAGCCATTACAGCCTCAAATTCACCTTCAAAGTGTGTGGAAACATTGTTCAGGCCTCAAGTACACCAACACCATCTGGGAAACCAGTGTTAAAGGTTATTATACAACTTTCTTACACTTGAAAAGTATAAACTCATTCATGTTTTAAACAAACAAAATAAAGTTTAGTTAGGTTTGATTCAGTTTACAACAGAAAAGGAGATGCTCGGGCGATGACTCCATGAATAGAGATGAGAAACAACAATATTCATCAAGGACAATCTTTTGCTTGTTGTAGTCTTTGTTTGGGATGTATTTTTTTATGTAATTTGAAGTTACCTTAGTAGATTATCAAAGTATCCACAACTTCATACTTTAGTATGGTTTCCTTTAGTTGTTACCAAAAACAGAATAAAGATTTGCGATAAATTAGGGATAACTTGGTTTTGGTATCTATAACCTTAATTTTTGTTGTAACGGTTAAAAAGACTTACTTGTTTCGCACGTTAATCCGACTTACCTATCTTGTACGTTATGTTCGTTGTTTGATCATGTTTTCGGTAGTCAAAGAGTTGGATCTTGTTGGGATTCAATGTCTAAAAATAAAAATTCAGGATTGTCATCATTAGTTCATCATAAGCTTGTTGATGTTCATGGAATGTGTGAGAATTGGTTGATGTTCATGGAATGTGTGAGAATTGTTTGGTCTCTTTAGAATCAAGAACTGAATTATATGTGATTGTTGCTCAGGCCAAGGTATTGTCTATAATTAGTTGCACAAATAAATTGATCATGAATTCAAACCCATGAAATTTTGCATTGCTTTTATGTATATATGCAAGAAAATAGGAACCATGTTTCTGGTCAGTAGTGGAGCAGCAGCAACAACTTGTTAGGTGTGGTTTGGAGCTGTCCCTAAGGTCATGATATAATATTTTACATGTATTTTTTTTCTTTAATATTGGTTTATGATTGTTATGTTATACTTCATCTTCTTTCCACCGAACTATCACCGAAAATTACAAGTACTGTAGTTTCTTGCAAATTACACTTAAAACACACCTAAAAGTACTTAACAAGTTCAACAACATTCTCTAAAGAAAAAACAAAGACGTAAACCCTTGCAACACTCATGAAAGTACATAAAATGGGGCAACCACATCCCGCGCCACGTTTAGAACGAATGCTCAAACAGGCGTGCGCACATAGATCTTTAGTGGCAGGTGTCATCGGATTTGTTCTAAACGTTCGATAGCGGACGTTAATCTATAGAAGAAAAGGCAATACACGAAAAAGAAGGTGAGTTTGATAAGTTTGTATACTATATATGGAGGTGAATCACTAAAAAGAAGGTGAGTTTATTTTCCCACCACATCGGGCCACCTAAAACAGCTCCACTTATAAGGTTGCATTGGACATCACCGGATGCCACGAAATCCATCCATAACCTATACTTCCGCTTGATAAGATCGAATTTCCCCCTCAAAACTCGACCTCTTAAGGGTCTTGAGGTAGCAACATGGAGACACACTACAATTTCACTCCAACGTATTGGCTCGTATTGACCATATTCATAATGCCAATGATCTATAACCATTAGCAAAACGTTTGAATCCACAATGGTCCGTCCCAAATACGCCATCCTACAATGAAATACATAAATAACTAAGGGTGAGATAATAAACCCTCTCTTAGAGATAAATAAGAATGAATCTAAGTCATTAGATGTTTTGGCATCCAATGACTTAGATTAAACTAGTTACCTCCACTTGTAGTAGGGGTAGTTGTGGTGGTCCGGCGGCCTTCCGGCGATCACCCGACGACTTCCCGGCGACCACCCGACGACTTCCCGGCGACCACCCGGTGGTTGTCCGGCGGCGGTCCGGCGTGGTCCGACGGTGGTCCAATATTAAATGAAAAAGTTAAAGTATAAAAATTTAAGTCTAATTCAAATTGATGAACATTTAATTATAATGTGATGAACATTCTGTTGGTGAACATGTAACTAAAATGTGATGAACATTCAGTAGAGTATATCAAAATAAACGTTTATAAACATTTTGATGAACATTTAAGCTAATTGTAATGAACTTTTGAGTAATGAACATTTTATTAAATGCTTGTGAACATTTAAGGATGTTTGATGAACATTTAAGTATGAGATGATGAACATTTAGGTAATTTTTGATGAAGATCAAGTGTTTTTCTACTCGAAATTATATTAAAGTGATGTTTGATGAACATTTAAGTAAGAGATGATGAACATTTATCAACATTTTGATGAACATTTATGAACAACGTGATGAACATTTAAGTCGATTGTAATGAACTTTGGCTAATGAACATTTTATTAAATTCTTGTACATTGAAGTATGAGATGATTAACATTTAAGTATGAGATGATGAACATTTAGGTGAACATTCAGTTGGTGAACTTTTAAGTAATGTGATGAACATTCGGTAGAATATGTACAAATGAACATTTATGAACACTTGATGTTCATCAAAAATTGGTGAACATTTAAGTAGAATGTGATGAAAATTCAGTTGGTGAACTTTTAAGTATAATGTGGTGAACATTCAGTAGAGTATGTACAAATGAACATTGTGATGAACATATATGAACAATGTGATGAACATTTAGTAATAAATAATTTTGAAATATTTGTGAACAATTTTATACATCTTTGTGACAATTTTATTCCGGCGAGGCCCATATATGTTCATACGAGTCATCCAAACACGAGTAAGTCATGTATAATAATATATATATATATAAACTTTGAAAAAAAAAAAATTAACTCGTTATTTGTATAAGGCGCTGGTTCAACCAGCGTCTTATACAAATAAGCCTTTTTTTTTAAACTTTTTACGTGTAAGAGACGCTGGTTCAACCAGCGTCTCTTACACGGGGAATTAAAAAAAAAATGTATAAGAGACGCTGGTTCGGCCAGCGTCTCTTATACATAAAAAAATCAAAAAAAAATAGCTTCAGCTTCGGAGGAGAGACGCTGGTTCAACTAGCGTCTCTCACACGTAAAAAAATTCTGAAGCTGAAATAAGTGCCTATTTTGGGAAATTGTTTTGAAAAGAGCCTACGTCGGGAATTTTTTCGGGTAAAATGCTTATTTAAGAAAAAAATTCTATTTTTTTGAGTGAAAAAACAACATACAACAAGCTAAGAACCTGCATAATTCGAATTTTATGCAATAAAACAGCACTCATGTGTATACATGTTGAAACTGATACTTTCTTATCCCTTCTTTCATTTGAGGTGATGGATCCGATCCACATATACCGGATCAATCATGGATTGGACCATACCGATCCATATGACAACCCTAAATACGTCAATTATTGTTTCTAATATGTCATTTTGCCCTTTTCTCCTTTTACTAATTTTTTAAGAACACTTATAAATGCACACATTATTGATAAATAAAAATAATAAAAGATGCTCCAACCTAAGCATATATAGTTACTGAATAAGAATATCATAGAGTAGAAAGCTCTTTATTTTTCAAGTGAACAAAATAAGAAGAATTCCCAAGTTAAACACTCAGGTGGTAGTGCACAAGAGCAAGAAGTGAGCTATAGCACTTGTTCTCACTCAAGAAACGGATAATCGGTGTATCCAACAACCGGACCGGACGTGTAAAACGTATCCCTATCATACTTATTCAGAGGAGCATCCAGCTCAAACCTCTTAGGCAGATCCGGATTTGCAAGAAACCACCTCCCGAAAGCCACGAGATGAACTCGATCGTTCTTGATCGCCTCGTTTCCCTCTTCTTTCGTATACCCTCCTGCAGCAATGAAGGTGCCACTAAAAGCCTTTCTCATTGGCACTAGGGTGTAAGGGCACGCACATTTCTCTCCAACATTGATCATCCTCGGCTCAATCACATGGCAATACAAGATGCCATATTTGTTCAAAGATTGTGCCTTATGAAGCCCGAGAGCTCTCGGGTTTGAGTCCCCTGACTCTTCATAGTTAGCGAATGGTGACAGCCTTATCCCGACTCTGTCTCTTCCAATCTCATTACTCACTGCTTCCACTATCTCTAGAGCAAATCTGCAGCGGTTCTCCAAGGATCCACCATATCGGTCGGTTCGGTCATTCACCTCATCCTTCATGAATTGGTCTATCAAATACCCGTTTGCTCCGTGGATCTCCACACCATCAAAACCTGCTTCTATTGCATTTCTTGCCGCAAGTCTGAAGTCATTCACAATTAAGGGTACTTCGTCTGTGTTTAGACGTCTCGGTGGTGAGTTCTGTCCTGAGGCATATCCAGTGGATCCAAGTTTAGGCGCCAAAGGCTTGTCAGTGCAGGAAATTGGGTCTTGTCCATTGGGATGGAAATCTTGCAAACAACACCCAAACCAAAAAACATACAATCAGAATAAGCATTCAAATTTCAAGTAAGCAGTTCTAACTACCAAGTAAACATATTCCAACATTTTCTAAACAAGAACTTGAAGATCAAAGTCATTAGAAAAGCAGAGGAAAGTCGAAAAACACAAGGACGAATACCGCAATGCGAGACCCTTCCTACATGCCAAATCTGGCAGAAGAAGAGGGCGCCTTTGGCGTGCACAGCGTCGAAAATAGGCTTCCAAGCCTCAACATGTTCTTTTGTCCATATACCTGGTGTGTCTGGATACCTACAGATTCAGAGATTTATGATTAGATCAAAAAAATGAAGCTCATTAATTAAGTAGACAACTGAGTTCCAATATTTAGTACCCTTGAGCAGTATCAGAGACACCAGTGGCTTCAGTTATGAGAATACCTCCTTTAGAAGCTCTTTGGGAGTAATATACGATGGCGTGCGGTTGAGGAACGTTTCCGTATGACCTTTGTCTTGTCAATGGAGCCAAAACAACCCTAATAAGATAAGCCATTGGAGAAGTTAGAAGAAATTACAACCACTTTAATTTCAAGTGGTATGTATTATACTATACCTGTGAGAAAGGGTGAACTTGCCCATCTGATGAGGGGTGAGTAGAGGAATCACAGGAGAAGCATCTTAGGAACAAGTGTGACGATTAAGAGAGTTTGTGCTTGTGTGAATCAAGTGTGATCGTCCAAAAGAAGAACAAGAAGAAAAGAGAGAAAGAGTGAGCAATACTTTGTCTTAGGCGTTGAGTTTGGGCTCGAGTGAAAGAAGAGATTCGTGATCGTAATCCTTGCTTTCTTTTGTAACAAACAAGAGATTAATAAGATAAGTATACTCATTCAAATCCTTCAAGTGAGAAGCTTGAAGGTAGTGGTTTTACTCAACTCTTAGTGGTTGAGGTTTCCACTCTAAATACTTATGTTCTTCTATACTTCCTGCGTTAATATTCCGCTGCTACACCTCTGAAGGAACAACACACTTTGTTCCCTCAGAAGTAATTGAACTAACGATCCAACAATTGGTATCAGAGCCTGGTCTCTAGATTGTTACCCTTGCAGGAAGAATGTCAGGAACAGCCATCAACGACTCCTTCTGGAAGCCACCAATGCTCAAATCAGGAGAGTTCTCATACTGGGTGGAACAGATCGAATCACATATCTGTTCCCTGCATGGACATATGTGGAAGATAGTGGAATTTGGGGATGTGAAGATTCTCGATCCCTCAGATGAGACTGGAGGAACACTCAAGAAAAGAGAAGATTATCAAGATGCTGATTACAAAGTCTTGGAGCTCAACATGAGAGCAAAGAAGGTCATACTCGCTGCCCTTGGTCCATCCGATCAAAGGAAGGTCCTAAAGTACAAGACTGCTCACGACATATTCAAATCCGTCAAAAGGATGTATGAGGGGAATGAAGACATCAAGAAAAATAGGATCTTGACTCTCATCAAGGAGTATGATAGTGCTGTTCAAGGAAAGAATGAGTCTTTGGATGACTACCATTCACGTTTTCAGGGATACGTAGGCCAACTCGAGTTCTTAGGGGAAACGATCCCTGAGTGGAAACTGACGCATCAATTTCTTCAGGGATTGTCCTCTAAATGGGACGCGTTCTCTCTTGCACTCCAAGCTCAGAATGATATCAAAAACATCACCTTGGATGAACTAGTTGCTCGTCTCCAGAGCAACGCGGGGATTCAACAGAGCAAGATGCTACGAAGGGAAGGAGAGAAAGCAGAGAAGTCCCAGAACATTGCTCTAAAAATCGAAAAAGCCTTCGATCTCGCTCAGGAAGAGGATGAAATTGTTGATAAGAATGAAGAAGTTGCTCTCTTCACAAGAGCCTTTCGAAGAGTTTGGAAGGATAGCAGAGAAAAACAACGTCTCCCTGATGGGAACAAAGACATGAGTACTATCATCTGCTATCACTGCCAGAAGAAGGGACACTTCGCGAGACATTGCTTCAAAAAGAAGGGAGGAGAAGCAAATGTCCCTCAAAGGGAAAAGAAGGAAGCAATGATTGCAACATGGGGGACATCTGACTCTGAAGACGAATTTCTCTACACTCCCAAGGAAACGTGTCTAATGGCTACAGGAGGGACTTCCGACTCCAAAGAAGAATTTCCCTACACATGTCTAATGGCTACAGGAGAAAAATCCGAAGATGAGGTAAACACTTCAGAATTTGACTCTTTCTTAGAAAATAAATCAAAAGCTCAGATTATTAGGTTCATTCATTCTCTAGGAAAAGAACAAAGTAATCTGAATTCTTTGATCGACGGGAAGGAAGAAACCATTTCATGTCTAATTGAGGAAAACCAGCTTTGGGCTTCTAAGGTTGCTAGACTTGAAAAGGCTTCGTTCCCTTTGTCGGACTCGTGCAAATCCTGTCCTAAGTATGTGTCTGATATAGCTTCCCTGGAAAGGAAAATTGCCATTCTTGAATCTGAAATTAAAACTTTGACTGAGGACAACTCAAAATTTGCTAAGAAAGTTGATGAATTTCTAATAGAGGAAGAAAACAAAGGGAAAATTTGGTTAGATGAATATATCACCTCTAAAATTGATAAGGAGAAGGTTGATTTCTCTAAACGCTTTGTACCACGTGCTGGATTAGGCTATGATAGCGCCTCTTGTTCACAAACCGCCATCTTGTCTCCTGATATACAAAATTCCCTCTGTCATAAAGGACCCTGTGGAGGATCAATCACACACTGTTCCCACAATGGTTCTGAAGATAAAGGGAAGAAAATTGCTCAGGAAGAGAAGGTGTGGTTTGATGGACAAAAGGCGTATAAGATATGGCAAAAACATGCCAAAAGCACTAAGCCAGTAGAGGTGGATTTTAGATCTAGAATTGAAAACAAAACCATCTGGCCTGGACAAAGTAGGTATGTCAATCTGAAACACCACAGGGTTTGCTGGTACTATGGTGAGGCAGGACATTATCAACAAGAGTGTTGGAAAAAATCAAGAGATGAGGAGATAGCTTACAATTATTGCAATAATTCTTCTGTTAGGAACACTCCCAGGATCAAGGTTGTTTTAAAAGATAATGAGGATAGAAGATTGTTCCTCATTCCAGGTAAGCCTAGGCTTGCCTGGGTGCGCAAAAACTAATCCCTTACTTGCAGGATGGAAAGAAGAAGAGTTCCTGGTATATAGATAGCGCTTGCTCAATACACATGACTGGGAACAAAGCATGGTTTATATCTCTCCATCCTGAAAACAAAGGTTCTATAACCTTTGGGAACAACAGTAAAGGGGAAGTAATTGGCATGGGAAAGGTAAGGATCTTTGACAATCTTGTTGTGAATAACGTCACTTTAGTGGATAACCTAACCTTCGATCTATTGAGCGTACGTCAAATGTGCCAGGATGGTCAAAATAGGGTTATCTTTACTACTAATGAGTGTTTGGTTGAGAATGTTGAGACAGGGAAAGTTCTCCTCAGGGGAATCATAGAGAACAACCTATACAAAGTAGATCCATCTTTTATCCCTGAAGAGGAACTGTGCCTTTCTGCACAATCTGAGGAATCCAATCTATGGCATCAAAGGTTCTCTCATGCAAGCCTCAGACTTCTACACAAACTTCACAACAAAGACCTAGTTATTGGTTTACCAAATATAGAGACTCAATCTGAAGAGGTGTGCACTGCTTGCACAAGAGGAAAACAAGTAAGATCATCCTTTAAGTCCAAAAACAAGGTAAGTACCTCTGAACCCTTAGAGCTTAGTCACATGGACTTATGTGGACCTATGCGCACACTTAGCCGTGGGGGAAACAAGTATGTGTTTGTCATTGTAGATGATTTCTCTAGGTTTACTTGGACTATTTTCATTGCTTCAAAAGAGGATGTGTTTGATGAGTTTGAATTTTGGTTATATGCGATTGAAAATCAATCTGGATTTCATCTAAGGGCTATACGCACTGACCATGGTACAGAGTTTGAGAACTCCCGGTTTCTTTCCTTGTGCAGGAACAAAGGCATAAATCATAATTTTTCTGCGCCAAGAACGCCTCAACAGAATGGAGTCGTTGAAAGGAAGAATAGGACTCTGGAGGATATGACAAGGACAATGCTAATTGCGAGTGAATTGCCAAGAAACTTCTGGGCTGAAGCACTCAACTCTGCTTGCTATGTACTGAACCGTGCCATGTTGAGACCTATGATTGAGAAAACACCATATGAGCTGTTCAGAGGAAGGAAGCCGAACATCTCTGTTGGATCGTTAGTTCAATTACTTCTGAGGGAACAAAGTGTATTGTTCCTTCAGAGGTGTAGCAGCGGAATATTAACGCAGGAAGTATAGAAGAACACAAGTATTTAGAGTGGAAACCTCAACCACTAAGAGTTGAGTAAAACCACTACCTTCAAGCTTCTCACTTGAAGGATTTGAATGAGTATACTTATCTTATTAATCTCTTGTTTGTTACCAAAGGAAACCAAGGATTACGATCACGAATCTCTTCTTTCACTCGAGCCCAAACTCAACGCCTAAGACAAAGTATTGCTCACTCTTTCTCTCTTTTCTTCTTGTTCTTCTTTTGGACGATCACACTTGATTCGCACAAGCATAAACTCTCTCAATCGTCGCTCTTATTCCTAAGCCTAAGACTAGTTTATATAGCAAAGATAAAACTAGGTTTAAACTAGGGAACAAATAAGAATATGGAAAAAATATCTTTCGCATAAGAAGATATTATTTCCATCTTTTAAATATATCTCTATCCTTAAGATCTTCATGATATCTTTTTAGTTCAACCGTATTTTCCATAAAGGAAACAAGATATCTTCATTGCGCTCTCTCAACCATTTCTTTCCTTATTTAGCTCGCCTCTGTTGAGTAACGTTCCTGCTCAAGTAGACATCCTGAAACACTCAAGTATACATTAGTAGGAATGTTTGTTACCATCAAAACCAGAAGGAACTTTACTTCAGCCGTAGCTTCAACAAATTCCCCCTTTTTGATGGTGACAAACATACTCATTGAATACTTCTAAAACTCATCTAAACAGTTCTCCTAAGGGAACGTTACTTATAAGGTATAAGTACAGATGTTCCCCCTCAAACCTTGACCATTCCTTTCTTCCCCCTTTTGGCATCATCAAAAAGTAAGTCGAAACATGCACTTGAAATAAAAGAACTTCAGAACACATCAAAGCAAGCAAATCATTGATTAAAACAAGCGCCATAAGAACAGACGCTGATACATATACTGGACGGGAAATAGAAAACACAAACATAGAGAAATTAAAAGAAGACACATAAAACCCTAAACAAAGGGTACAATAAGCGCAAGAGAAGATGGATAGATGTGCTAGGAACAGAGAGTGGGGGTCAGAGAGAGGAGGAAAGGTGTGGAGAAGAGACTGTTAAACTGCCAAGGGAACCTCTAGTTGGATGACGTCCAACGACGTATCTCAGCCTTCAAGGCAACAACTTCATTCACCAGAAGCCTTTGGTTCTCAGTCAAGGTGGCAACCAGTGAGCACAGCTCTTCCATCCTCTGTTGTTGGTAGACAATAGTTGGCTCTTCACTCTGTTCCTGTGGAGGGTCCTCAGATATATGCTCTGTTTCACAAAACTCAGCAGAGCGGACCCAGTCTCCATCTTCATTCTTCTCAAATTTCATGTTCCTTAAATTTGCTTCAGCTAACTCCCTAGCAAAGACAACCTCAGAAGGACCAGCTTCATACACCCTCAGATACTCTAGGATCTTCTTGACCACACCTGGGAAGGGAAGACCGTGCCTATCGTTCCTCCGGGCATGGGCCATGTGGAGCATGATGATCTTTGGTAAGTTTATGGCTTGCATGAGGAGGAGCTTGTCCATGAGAAGGCAGTCCTGAATGAGGATGGTAGTGCGCTTCTGCTCTCTGGGGGTAATGTTACTGATTAGGTAGCTATGCAGGATCCGGTTCGCTACCCCCATGGACGAGGTGGTCATCTCCCCAACAACTTCAGTGGAGTAGTCCTGAGATACCCTTTGGATTGCAGCCAGCCCTATGTCCTTTGGCCACTGCCCTTTGACGTATTCTTCAAAGCTGTCGTGAGGTACCCCGAGTATGACTCCCAGTTCGGTGCTTGAGACCACGTGGGTGTCCTTCCCAAGGACGAAGGAGGCTTGGATGGCGTGTGGCCTCTCAGTGATGGTGAAGGAACTATAGAACTGCTTTATCATTCCCTCATTGACCTTTGGCGCTGTGCAGAACAAGTTTTCCCAACCTTGGTGGCGGATGATGTCGACCAGGATATCCATCTTGTTGGCGAATAGAAACTCCTCATCAAACAGAAGATCTCTGATGATGGTTCGTTTCCCCAAGGCTTTTCCTGCAGCCACTTGTTTGGGAACTTTCCTTCCTTTGGGTGGCTTTGCTGCAGCACTCCTTGTTCGTGGACGAGAAAGGGAAGGCTCCACTTTTGCTCTTTTGAGCACTGGTTCCTGAGGCTCGTCGTCTTCCTCACTGAGATCTAGAATCTCAGGGAACTTTCCCTTAGATAATGGCGAGTTCGCCTCCTCGATTTCGGTGAGGATCAGGTCTGTTTGTAGGGGAGAGGAATGTGGAGGGCTAGGGGTGGTTTCTATTTGGGTTTTTTCTTGAGAGATTGGGCTTGGGATCTTTTCAGAAGTAGGGGAGGCCAATTTTTCAGTAGAGGTGCTTGACTGGGATAGGACAGGTGTGACCGGCGGTGTTGTTTCTTTTGCCGGCGAGGGTTCTTGATGGGTTTCTTTTGGAGGCGATGAAGGTTCTTTATTGGTTTATTTTGGAGGGGATGAGGGTTCTTTGGCTCGGGATTTTGGCTTTGGAGATTCTGTGGGGATGCCTAAGGAAGCAAGGATGCTTCGTAGTGTCTCAGGGCTTTCGTTTCCTGTGAGGGATACAAAGGAGGTGTTCACCATTGTTGCAGGGAGGGTTTTTTTTTAGAGAGCTTGTGTTTAGGAGAGGGTAAAGAGAAAGCTGTGGTGATGAAGATCTGGGAAAAAGCCTTTAAGTAATTGCCGATTTTTCCATATCTGAACATCAGATCATTCGATTCAAATTCAAAACTTCTTTTTCCAAATCTGAACAGCTTTCCATAAATGTGCCGCTTTTTCCTCCAATCAAATATACTCAAAAACCATCATTACCTTTCTCGGTTCCAGAACCTACTCTAGTCCTTTAGGCTCCTGCCGAATGCATGTATCTGTCACCTCAGAGCTATTAATCCCCTCAGCAATTTTTCAAATCTCAACCCTTATCCTTTCCTTTCTCAATCTGATATCGAAGGTATTGTGATGCTTGGGGTATGTTTACCAGGGATGGTACAAAAGAACATCACATAGAAAAAATTTCACGTAATATGAATTTAAAACATTTTATATCATGATGAGGGAGTCCAGTTGTGGATGGAAAAACATGGCTCATAGGACTATCGATCATGAAGGTTTATAGGGTGGCCGTAGATTCCCTCTATCCTTTGGGCTTGTATTGAGGGATCAGTACATCAAGAGGGATCTTTTGGGTTAGAAAATAAGACCTTTGCCTAAGGAATCATGCATTTATCAGTTTCAATCTCTAGCAAGGTATCTTTCCTAATCACGTATAGATCATGCAAGCAGTTCAAAGGACTCAAGTTTATTTCATAGAAAAGCAGGTATGAATATGCTTAAAGGACTAATACTCAAGATGAATAGACTCACTAATTTCTCCAATCATTGGGGGTTTCAAGGAAGATCAAGATTAGTTGAGAGAAATCATACCTAGACCCATACGTAATTTCTCAAAGGGAGCCTTGTTTAGCGGCTTTGTGAAGATATCCGCGATTTGTTCCTCAGAGCGGACATGTTCCATAGAGACAATTCCTTTCTCCACACAATCACGAAGGAAGTGATGTCTTATGTCAATATGCTTAGTCCTAGAGTGCTGCACAAGATTCTTAGAAATATCAATAGCACTAGTGTTATCACAAAGTATAGGAACGTTACCTGAAATGATGCCAAAGTCACTTAGCTGTTGTTTGAGCCATATGAGTTGAGAACAACAAGCTGCGGCGGCGACATACTCAGCTTCGGCAGTGGATAGGGCGACAGTGGTTTGTTTCTTTGATCCCCAAGACACAAGACAAGGGCCAAGGAATTGAGCCATCCCAGATGTTGATTTCCTATCTGGCTTGTGTCCATCAAAGTCAGCATCTGTGTACCCTAGTAATTCAAGACTTCCCCCTCTTGGGTACCACAGACATAGATCATCAGTCCCCTTAAGGTAACGCAGGATCCTTTTCACGGCAATGACATGAGTTTCTCTAGGACTTGCTTGAAATCTAGCACAAAAACATACACTCTGCATGATATCAGGCCTACTGGCGGTTAGATAAAGCAATGAGCCTATCATTCCACGATAGACCTTTTGATCAGCTTCTTTCTTGTCGACATCCAATCCTATTGAATCATTTGGGGACAAGGGGTTGAATAGTTCTTTGCATCCATCATACCAAACTTCTTGATGCACTCTCGTAGGTAGTTTTGTTGATGTACCTTTGTTCCTTCTCTAGGTACTTTTGTTGATGCACCTTTGTTCCTTCCTCTCGTAGGCGTTCTTGAAGCTACGGCTGAAGGATCTGTACTTTTGTTGATGTACCACAACTTTCTCTTTACCCTCTCCTAAACACAAGCTCTCTCAAAAAAAACCCTCCCTGCAACAATGGTGAACACCTCCTTTGTATCCCTCACAGGAAACGAAAGCCCTGAGACACTACGAAGCATCCTTGCTTCCTTAGGCATCCCCACAGAATCTCCAAAGCCAAAATCCCCAGCCAAAGAACCCTCATCCCCTCCAAAAGAAACCAATAAAGAACCTTCATCGCCTCCAAAAGAAACCCATCAAGAACCCTCTCCGGCAAAAGAAACAACACCGCCGGTCACACCTGCCCTATCTCAGTCAAGCACCTCTACTGAGAAATTGGCCTCCCCCACCTCTGAAAAAATCTCAAGCCCAATTTCTCAAGAAAAAGCCCAAAAAGAAACCACCCCTAGCCCTCCACACTCCTCTCCCCTACAAACAGACCTGATCCTCGCCGAAATCGAGGAGGAGAACTCGTCATTATCTAAGGGAAAGTTCCCTGAGATTCTAGATCTCAGTGAGGAAGACGACGAGCCTCAGGAACCAGTGCTCAAAAGAGTAAAAGTGGAGCCTTCCCTTTCTCGTCCACGAACAAGGAGTGCTGCAGCAAAGCCACCCAAAGGAAGGAAAGTTCCCAAACAAGTGGCTGCAGGAAAAGCCTTGGGGAAACGAACCATCATCAGAGATCTTCTGTTTGATGAGGAGTTTCTATTCGCCAACAAGATGGATATCCTGGTTGACATCATCCGCCACCAAGGTTGGGAAAACTTGTTCTGCACAGCGCCAAAGGTCAATGAGGGAATGATAAAGCAGTTCTATAGTTCCTTCACCATCACTGAGAGGCCACACGCCATCCAAGCCTCCTTCGTCCTTGGGAAGGACACCCACGTGGTCTCAAGCACCAAAATGGGAGTCATACTCGGGGTACCTCACGAAGGTTTTGAAGAATACGTCAAAGGGCAGTGGCCAAAGGACATAGGGCTAGCTGCAATCCAAAGGGTATCTCAGGACTACTCCACTGAAGTTGTTGGGGAGATGACCACCTCGTCCATGGAGATAGCTAACCGAATCCTGCATAGCTACCTAATCAGTAATATTACCCCCAGAGAGCAGAAGCGCACTACCATCCTCATTCAGGACTGCCTTCTCATGGACAAGCTCCTCCTCAGGCAAGCCATACACTTACCAAAGATCATCATGCTACACATGGCCCATGCTCGGAGGAACGATAGGCACGGTCTTCCCTTCCCAGGCGTAGTCAAGAAGATCCTAGTGTATCTGAGGGTGTATGAAGCTGGTCCTTCTGAGGTTGTCTTTGCTAGGGAGTTAGTTGAAGCAAATTTAAGGAAGATGAAATTTGAGAAGAATGAAGATGGAGATTGGGTCCGCTCTGCTGAGTTTTGTGAAACAGAGCATATATCTGAGGACCCTCCACAGGAACAGAGTGAAGAGCCAACTATGGTCTACCAACAACAGAGGATGGAAGAGCTGTGCTCACTAGTTTCCACCTTGACTGAGCAACAAAGGCTTCTGGTGAATGAAGTTGCTGCCTTGAAGGCTGAGATACGTCGTTGGACGTCATCCAACTAGAGGTTCCCTTGGCAGTTTAACAGTCTCTTCTCCACACCTTTCCTCCTCTCTCTGACCCCCACTCTCTGTTCCTAGCACATCTATTTATCTTCTCTTGCGCTTATTGTACCCTTTGTTTAGGGCTTTATGTGTCTTCTTTTAATTTCTCTATGTTTGTGTTTTCTATTCCCCGTCCAGTATATGTATCAGCGTCTGTTCTTATGGCGCTTGTTTTAATCTATGATTAGCTTGCTTTGATGTGTTCTGAAGTTCTTTTATTTCAAGTGCATGTTTCGACTTACTTTTTGATGATGCCAAAAGGGGGAAGAAAGGAATGGTCAAGGTTTGAGGGGGAACATCTGTACTTATACCTTATAAGTAATGTTCCCTTAGGAGAACTGTTTAGATGAGTTTTAGAAGTATTCAATGAGTATGTTTGTCACCATCAAAAAGGGGGAATTTGTTGAAGCTACACCTGAAGTAAAGTTCCTTCTGGTTTTGATGGTAACAAACATTCCTACTAATGTATACTTGAGTGTTTCAGGATGTCTACTTGAGCAGGAACGTTACTCAACAGAGGCAAGCTAAATAAGGAAAGAAATGGCTGAGAGAGCGCAATGAAGATATCTTGTTTCCTTTATGGAAAATACGGTTGAGCTAAAAAGATATCATGAAGATCTTAAGGATAGAGATATATTTAAAAGATGGAAATAATATCTTCTTATGCGAAAGATATTTTTTCCATATTCTTATTTGTTCCCTAGTTTAAACCTAGTTTTATCTTTGCTATATAAACTAGTCTTAGGCTAGGAACAAGTGTGACGATTAAGAGAGTTTGTGCTTGTGTGAATCAAGTGTGATCGTCCAAAAGAAGAACAAGAAGAAAAGAGAGAAAGAGTGAGCAATACTTAGTCTTAGGCGTTGAGTTTGGGCTCGAGTGAAAGAAGAGATTCGTGATCGTAATCCTTGCTTTCTTTTGTAACAAACAAGAGATTAATAAGATAAGTATACTCATTCAAATCCTTCAAGTGAGAAGCTTGAAGGTAGTGGTTTTACTCAACTCTTAGTGGTTGAGGTTTCCACTCTAAATACTTGTGTTCTTCTATACTTCCTGCGTTAATATTCCGCTGCTACACCTCTGAAGGAACAACACACTTTGTTCCCTCATAAGTAATTGAACTAACGATCCAACAATAAGGAAGGAAGACTGCCTTTCAAGTTTCAGCGGCAAACCATTCTTGCATAAGCAGTTGCGTCAGCAATCGCTGCTGCTTTATATATGTCCAGCCTTTAGTTAGTACGGAGTATTATAAGAAAAAAATCAATAATTACGATCCCATCTGAATCCCATCCACACTCATGCGGTAACCTAGTTAACGATGAATATCTGTGGATAAAAGTTATACCTACACTCATGCAGTTTTTGTGAATATTTGTTTTGGCTACTGGTTTTGAGGATGAAAGCCCTGCAGTTTTTTGAATGATTGTGTTTCTGTGTGTTGAAACTCGGATTTGTTGGAATCTCGTTCCAACGGAAAAGTAACTGGCAACACTCTGAATTCTCGAGTTTTCATCTTTCCTTCTTCTCGTGAGTTCTATAGACTCACTTGTTGCCGGGCTCGTGAGCCTTCATACCGACGCTCAAGTCAATAATCATATAAATGATATATTTTAAGCGTATGAGCAAGTATAAAGAGTCGTGACAGTCTAAGCGTTCGTATATGAACAATATATTTCAAACCCCCGTTTACCGATTATAATAAATCGGCACATGCGTATATCAAACAGAAACAAATTATAGACGGATAAGTCTTGCACGCGAGCATCGTACTCACCCTCGCCATGCAAGCGAAGGGCACGCGATCATCGTATGAATAAATATTGAAGAGTTACTTCCATGTTGCATGGCACGTGAGCAACATATGAATAAGTATATACTTCCATCAGAAGGGTTAACCCAAAAGCACTCAATGGCTAGTTCTTGCACGCGATCCTTCTACGGTTGGTCCTTATCGCTCCGTAGAACGGTCCGAGCTCGTGACCCGAACCAGTCGAAAATCATGACCACTCTGTATTGGTGAACGCCACGAGCATGTAAGCAAGACCGAGACGAGGACGCGTGTTGAAGCTACAGCTGAAGTAAAGTTCCTTCTGGTTTTGATGGTAACAAACATTCCTACTAATGTATACTTGAGTGTTTCAGGATGTCTACTCTGAGCAGGAACGTTACTCAACAGAGGCGAGCTAAATAAGGAAAGAAATGGCTGAAAGAGCACAACGAAGATATCAATGTTTTATTTATGGAAAATACGGTTGAGCTGCAAAGATTTCATGAAGATCTTAAGGAAAGAGATATATTTAAAAGATGGAAATAATATCTTCTTATGCGAAAGATATATTTTCCATAATCTTGTTTATTCCCTAGTTTAAACCTAGTTTTATCTTTGCTATATAAACTAGTCTTAGGCTTAGGAATGGGTGACGATTGAGAGAGTTTTACTTGTGTGAATCAAGTGTGATCGTCCAAAAAAAAAGAAGAACAAGAAGAAAAGAGAGAAAGAGTGAGCAATACTTTGTCTTAGGCGTTGAGTTTGGGCTCGAGTGAAAGAAGAGATTTGTGATCGTAATCCTTGCTTTCTTTTGTAACAAACAAGAAATTAATAAGATAAGTATACTCATTCAAATCCTTCAAGTGAGAAGCTTGAAGGTAGTGGTTTTACTCAACTCTTAGTGGTTGAGGTTTCCACTCTAAATACTTGTGTTCTTCTATACTTCCTGCGTTAATATTCCGCTGCTACACCTCTGAAGGAACAATTCACTTTGTTCCCTCAGAAGTAATTGAACTAACGATCCAACAATTGGTATCAGAGCCTGGTCTCTAGATTGTTACCCTTGCAGGAAGAATGTCAGGAACAGCCATCAACGACTCCTTTTGGAAGCCACCAATGCTCAAATCAGGAGAGTTCTCATACTGGGTGGAACAGATCGAATCACATATCTGTTCCCTGCATGGACAGATGTGGAAGATTGTGGAATTTGGAGATGTGAAGATTCTCGATCCCTCAGATGAGACTGGAGGAACACTCAAGAAAAGAGAAGATTATCAAGATGCTGATTACAAAGTCTTGGAGCTCAACATGAGAGCAAAGAAGGTCATACTCGCTGCCCTTGGTCCATCCGATCAAAGGAAGGTTCTAAAGTACAAGACTGCTCACGACATATTCAAATCCCTCAAAAGGATGTATGAGGGGAATGAAGACATTAAGAAAAATAGGATCTTGACTCTCATCAAGGAGTATGATAGTGCTGTTCAAGGAAAGAATGAGTCTTTGGATGACTACCATTCACGTTTCCAGGGATACGTAGGCCAACTCGAGTTCTTAGGGGAAACGATCCCTGAGTGGAAACTAACACATCAATTTCTTCAGGGATTGTCCTCTAAATGGGACGCGTTCTCTCTTGCACTCCAAGCTCAGAATGATATCAAAAACATCACCTTGGAGGAACTAGTTGCTCGTCTCCAGAGCAATGCGGGGATTCAACAGAGCAAGATGCTAAGAAGGGAAGGAGAGAAGGCAGAGAAGTCACAGAACATTGCTCTAAAAATCGAAAAAGCTTTCGATCTTGCTCAGGAAGAGGACGAAATTATTGATAAGGATGAAGAAGTTGCTCTCTTCACAAGAGCCTTTCGAAGAGTTTGGAAGGATAGCAGAGAAAAACAACGTCTCCCTGATGGGAACAAAGACATGAGTACTATCATCTACTATCACTGCCAGAAGAAGGGACACTTCGCAAGAAATTGCTTCAAAAAGAAGGGAGGAGATGCAAATGTCCCTCAAAGGGAAAAGAAGGAAGCAATGATTGCAACATGGGGGACATCTGACTCTGAAGACGAATTTCTCTACACTCCCAAGGAAACGTGTCTAATGGCTACAGGAGGGACTTCTAACTCCAAAGAAGAATCTCCCTACACATGTCTAATGGCTACAGGAGAAAAATCCGAAGATGAGGTAAACACTTCTGAATTTGACTCTTTCTTAGAAAACAAATCAAAAGCTCAGATTATTAGGTTCATTCATTCTCTAGGAAAGGAACAAAGTAATCTGAATTCTTTGATCGATGAGAAGGACGAAACCATTTCATGTCTGATTGAGGAAAACCAGCTTTGGGCTTCTAAGGTTGCTAGACTTGAAAAGGCTTCGTTCCCTTCGTCAGACTCGTGCAAGTCCTGTCCTAAGTATGTGTCTGATATAGCTTCCCTGGAAAGGAAAATTGTCATTCTTGAATCTGAAATTAAAACTTTGACTGAGGAAAATTCAAAATTTGCTAAGAAAGTTGATGAATTTCTAATAGAGGAAGAAAACAAAAGGAAAATTTGGTTAGATGAATATATCACCTCTAAAATTGATAAGGAGAAGGCTGATTTCTCTAAACGCTTTGTACCACGTGCTGGATTAGGCTATGATAGCGCCTCTTGTCCACAAACTGCCATCTCGTCTCCTGGTATACAAAATTCCCTCTGTCATAAAGGACCCTGTGGAGGATCAATCACACATTGTTCCCACAATGGTTCTGAAGATAAAGGGAAGAAAATTTCTCAGGAAGAGACGGTGTGGTTTGATGGACAGAAGGCCTATAAGATATGGCAAAAACATGCCAATAGCACCAAGCCAGTAGAGGTGGATTTTAGGTCTAGAATTGAAAACAAAACCATCTGGCCTGGACAAAGTAGGTATGTCAATCTGAAACACCACAGGGTTTGCTGGTACTGTGGTGAGTCAGGACATCATCAACAAGAGTGTTTGAAAAAATCAAGAGATGAGGAGATTGCCTACAATTATTGCAATAATTCTTCTGTTAGGAACACTCCTAGGATCAAGGTTATTTTAAAAGATAATGAGGATAGAAGATTGTTCTTCATCCCAGGTAAGCCTAGGCTTGCCTGGGTGCGCAAAAACTAATCCCTTACTTGCAGGATGGAAAGAAGAAGAGTTCCTGGTATATAGATAGCGCTTGCTCAATACACATGACTGGGAACAAAGCATGGTTTATATCTCTCCATCCTGAAAACAAAGGTTCTATAACCTTTGGGAACAACAGTAAAGGTGAAGTAATTGGCATGGGAAAGGTAAGGATCTCTGACAATCTTCTTGTGAATAACGTTACTTTAGTGGATAACCTAACCTTTGATCTATTGAGCGTACGTCAAATGTGCCAGGATGGTCAAAATAGGGTTATCTTTACTACTAATGAGTGTTTGGTTGAGAATGTTGAGACAGGGAAAGTTCTCCTCAGGGGAATCATAGAGAACAACCTATACAAAGTAGATCCATCTTTTATCCCTGAAGAGGAACTGTGCCTTTCTGCACAATCTGAGGAATCCAATCTATGGCATCAAAGGTTCTCTCATGCAAGCCTTAGACTTCTACATAAACTTCACAACAAAGACCTAGTTATTGGTTTACCAAAGATAGAAAGTCAATCTGAAGAGGTGTGCATTGCTTGCACAAGAGGAAAACAAGTAAGATCATCCTTTAAGTCCAAAAACCAGGTAAGTACCTCTGAACCCTTAGAGCTTATTTACATGGACTTGTGTGGGCCTATGCGCACACTTAGCCGTGGGGGAAACAAGTACGTGTTCGTCATTGTAGATGATTTCTCTAGGTTTACTTGGACTATTTTCATTGCTTCAAAGGAGGATGTGTTTGATGAGTTTGAATTTTGGTTACATGCTATTGAAAATCAATCTGGATTTCATCTAAGGGCTATACGCACTGACCATGGTACAGAGTTCGAGAACTCCCAGTTTCTTTCCTTGTGCAGGAACAAAGGCATAAATCATAATTTTTCTGCGCCAAGAACGCCTCAACAAAATGGAGTTGTTGAAAGAAAGAATAGGACTCTGGAGGATATGACAAGGACAATGCTAATTGCAAGTGGATTGCCAAGAAACTTCTGGGCTGAAGCACTCAACTCCGCTTGCTATGTACTGAACCGTGCCATGTTAAGACCTATGATTGAGAAAACACCATATGAGTTGTTCAGAGGAAGGAAGCCGAACATTTCTCATCTAAGGGTCTTTGGGTGCAAGTGCTTCGTCCACAACAATGGAAAGGACAATCTGGGCAAGTTCGATCCAAGAAGTGATGAAGGAACGTTTGTAGGTTATTCCACACATAGTAGGGCCTACAAAGTTTACAACAAGAGGACAAGGAAGGTGGAGGAAAGCATCCATGTGGTCTTTGATGAAAAGATCATGGCAGGTAACGTTGTCCATGATCCAAACGTTCCTCCACTGACTGAAGCCGATAGGGAACAATTCATTCTCGCTGATGCTGAGGAATGCATCCCCACTACGGACATGAACGCAGCAGAAGAAGCAGTCCCTGATCAAGATGCAAGTGTACCTAATGAAGATTCTGGAACTCAGGGGGAACAATCCCCATCTCAGGAACAATCTGAAGAAGATACTCACCATGAAGAGGAAGGAACGCGACGCAGCACTCGTATCCATGGGCCCCCATCAAGACTCATGGACTACGTATGCAACTGTGCTTCGCTTCCCTCCTCCGATCTATCTCTTGAACCCAGCGACAAGGTTTGTTCCGTACTCACATTAGATCCTACATTTCATGCCTTCTGTGCTTTTGTCTCCACAGCTGAACCAAGAACAGTGAAAGACGCCCTAGAAGACCCAGAATGGGTCAATGCTATGCAAGAGGAATTCATCAATTTGAGAGGAATAAAGTGTGGAGACTAGTTCCCAGACCTAAAGATCGCTCCGTCATAGGTACCAAATGGGTGTTCAGGAACAAGATGGATGAAGGAGGGCAAGTGATAAGGAACAAAGCAAGACTGGTAGTAAAAGGCTACAATCAACAAGAGGGAATTGACTATGATGAAACTTTTGCACCAGTTGCAAGATTAGAAGCAATACGTCTCTTGATCGCCTACTCTGCCCACTATGGATTCAAGTTGCAACAAATGGACGTCAAGACAGCGTTCCTGAACGGGGTACTAAAGGAAGAAGTTTATGTGGAACAAACGCCTGGATTCGAAGATTCTTCCTATCCTGACCACGTTTACATACTTGATAAGGCACTCTATGGTCTGAAGCAAGCTCCTCGCGTCTGGTATGAAAGGCTTTCTCAATTCCTCTTATCTCATGGTTACGTAAGAGGGGAAGTAGACAGAACGTTATTTCTATTAAGAGAGGGAAAGCATACCTTAGTGGTTCAAGTATATGTGGATGACATAATCTTTGGCTCCACCAACGAGCACTTAGTTACCAAGTTCACAAAGCTGATGGAGAGTGAATTTGAGATGAGTATGGTAGGCGAGCTTAAGTTCTTTCTAGGCCTACATGTTGTTCAAACAGAGGAAGGAACAAAGGTACATCAACAAAAGTACCTACGAGAGTGCATCAAGAAGTTTGGTATGATGGATGCAAAGAATTATTCAACCCCTACGTCCCCAAATGATTCAATAGGAATGGATGTTGACAAGAAAGAAGCTGATCAAAAGGTCTATCGTGGAATGATAGGCTCATTGCTTTATCTAACCGCCAGTAGGCCTGATATCATGCAGAGTGTATGTTTTTGTGCCAGATTTCAAGCCAGTCCTAGAGAAACTCATGTCATTGCTGTGAAAAGGATCCTGCGTTACCTTAAGGGGACTGATGATCTATGTCTGTGGTACCCAAGAGGGGGAAGTCTTGAATTACTGGGGTACACAGATGCTGACTTTGATGGACACAAGCCAGATAGGAAATCAACATCTGGGATGGCTCAATTCCTTGGCCCTTGCCTTGTGTCTTGGGGATCAAAGAAACAAACCACTGTCGCCCTATCCACTGCCGAAGCTGAGTATGTCGCCGCCGCAGCTTGTTGTTCTCAACTCATATGGCTCAAACAACAGCTAAGTGACTTTGGCATCATTTCAGGTAACGTTCCTATACTCTGTGATAACACTAGTGCTATTGATATTTCTAAGAATCCTGTGCAGCACTCTAGGACTAAGCATATTGACATAAGACATCACTTCCTTCGTGATTGTGTGGAGAAAGGAATTGTCTCTATGGAACATGTCCGCTCTGAGGATCAAATCGCGGATATCTTCACAAAGCCACTAAACAAGGCTCCCTTTGAGAAATTACGTATGGGCCTAGGTATGATTTCTCTCAACTAATCTTGATCTTCCTTGAAACCCCCAATGATTGGTGAAATTAGTGAGTTTATTGATCTTGAGTATTAGTCCTTTGAGCATATCAATACCTGCTTTTCTATGAAATAAACTTGAGTCCTTTGAACTGCTTGCATGATCTATACGTGATTAGGAAAGATACCTTGCTTGAGATTGAAATTGATAAATGCATGATTCCTTAGGCAAAGGTCTTATTTTCTAACCCAAAAGATCCCTCTTGATGTACTGATCCCTCAATACAAGCCCAAAGGATAGAGGGAATCTACGGCCACCCTATGAACCTTCATGATCGATAGTCCTATGAGCCATGTTTTTCCATCCACAACTGGACTCCCTCATCATGATGTAAAATATTTTAAATTCATATTATGTGAAATTTTCTCTATGTGATGTTCTTTTGTACCATTCCTGGTAAACATACCCCAAGCATCACAATACCTTCGATATCAGATTGAGAAAGGAAAGGATAAGGGTTGAGATTTCAAAAATTGCTGAGGGGATTAATAGCTCTGAGGTGACAGATACATGCATTCGGCAGGAGTCTAAAGGACTAGAGTAGGTTCTGGAACCGAGAAAGTAATGATGGCTCTTGAGTATATTTGATTGGAGGAAAAAGCGGCACAATTATGGAAAACCGTTCAGATTTGGAAAAAGGATTTTTGAATTTGAAACGAGTGATCTGGTGTTCAGATATGGAAAATTCGGCATCTACTTAAAGGTTTTTTCCCAAAACCTCCATCACCACAACCCTCTCTTTACCCTCTCCTAAACACAAGCTTTCTCAGAAATACTCCCTGCAACAATGGTGAACACTACTTCTGTTTCTCTCACAGGAAACGAAAGCCCAGAAACACTAAGAAGCATCCTTGCTTCCCTGGGCATCCCCACAGAATCTCCAAAACTACATTCCCCAGCCAAAGAACCCTCATCCCCTCCAAAAGAAACCCACAAAGAACCTTCATCGTCTCCCAAAGAAACCCATCAAGAACCCTCGCCGGCAAAAGAAACAACACCGCCGGCCACACCCACCTTATCCCAGTCTAGTACCTCTACTGAAAAATTAGCCTCCCCTACAACTGAAAAAATCCCAAGCCCCATCTCTCAAGAAAAAACCCAACAAGAAACCACGCCTAGCCCTCCAAACTCCTCTCTCCCTCAAACTGACCTAATCCTTGCCGAAATCGAAGAGGAGAACTCCCCTTTATTTAAGGGAAAGTTCCCTGAGATTCTAGATCTCAGTGAAGAAGACGACGAGCCTCAGGAACCAGTGCTCAAAAGAGCAAAAGTGGAGCCTTCCCCTTCTCGTCCACGTACAAGGAGCGTTGCAGCCAAGCCACCCAAAGGAAGGAAAGTTCCCAAACAAGTGGCTGCAGGAAAGGCCTTGGGGAAACGAACCATCATCAGAGACCTTCTGTTTGATGAGGAGTTTCTTGTCGCCAACAGGATGGACATCCTGGTGGACATCATCCGCCACCAAAGTTGGGAAAACCTATTCTGCACTGCTCCAAAGGTAAATGAGGGAATGATAAAGCAGTTCTACAGCTCCTTCACCATTACTGAGAGGCCTCACGCCATACAAGCCTCCTTCGTCCTTGGGAAGGACACCCACGTGGTCTCAAGCACCGAACTGGGAGTCATACTCGGGGTACCTCACGAAGGATTTGAAGAATACGTCAAAGGGCAGTGGCCAAAAGACATAGGGCTGGCTGCTATCCAAAGGGTTTCTCAGGATTACTCAACTGAAGTTGTTGGGGAGATGACCACTTCGTCCATGGGGGTAGCAAACCGGATCTTGCACAGCTATCTTATCAGTAACATTACCCCCAGAGAGCAGAAGCGCACAACCATTCTCATTCAGGACTGCCTTCTCATGGACAAGCTCCTCCTCAGGCAAGCCATTAACCTACCAAAGATCATTATGCTACACATGGCCCATGCCCGGAGGAACGATAGGCATGGTCTTCCCTTCCCAGGAGTAGTAAAGAAGATCCTAGAGTACCTGAGGGTGTATGAAGCTGGTCCCTCTGAGGTTGTGTTTGCTAGGGAGTTGGCTGAAGCGAATTTAAGGAAGATGAAATTTGAGAAGAATGAAGATGGTGATTGGGTCCGCTCTGCTGAGTTTTGTGAAACAGAGCATGTAACTGAGGACCCTCCACAGGAACAGAGTGAAGAACCAACTATGGTCTATCAACATCAGAGGATGGAAGAGTTGTGCTCACTGGTTGGTCCTGGTGAATGAAGTTGCTGCCTTGAAGGCTGAGATACGTCGTTGGACGTCATCCAACTAGAGGTTCCCTTGGCAGTTTAACAGTCTCTTCTCCACACCTTTCCTCCTCTATCTGACCCCCACTCTCTGTTCCTAGCACATCTATCCTTCTTCTTTTGCGCTTATTGTACCCTTTGCTTAGGGTTTTATGTGTCTTCTTTTAAATTTCTCTATGCTTGTGTTTTTCTTTTCTCAGTCCAGTATATGTATCAGCGTCCGTTCTTATGACGCTTGTTTTAATCTATGATAGCTTGTTTTGATGAGTTCTGGAGTTCTTTTATTTCAAGTACATGTTTAGACTTACTTTTTGATGATGCCAAAAGGGGGAAGAAAGGAACGGTCAAGGTTTGAGGGGGAACATCTGTACTTAAACCTTATAAGTAACGTTCCCTTAGGAGAATTGTTTAGATGTGTTTTAGAAGTATTCAATGAGTATGTTTGTCACCATCAAAAAGGGGGAATTTGTTGAAGCTACAGCTGAAGTAAAGTTCCTTCTGGTTTTGATGGTAACAAACATTCCTACTAATGTATACTTGAGTGTTTCAGGATGTCTACTCTGAGCAGGAACGTTACTCAACAGAGGCGAGCTAAATAAGGAAAGAAATGGCTGAAAGAGCACAACGAAGATATCAATGTTTTATTTATGGAAAATACGGTTGAGCTGCAAAGATTTCATGAAGATCTTAAGGAAAGAGATATATTTAAAAGATGGAAATAATATCTTCTTATGCGAAAGATATATTTTCCATAATCTTGTTTATTCCCTAGTTTAAACCTAGTTTTATCTTTGCTATATAAACTAGTCTTAGGCTTAGGAATGGGTGACGATTGAGAGAGTTTTACTTGTGTGAATCAAGTGTGATCGTCCAAAAAAAAAGAAGAACAAGAAGAAAAGAGAGAAAGAGTGAGCAATACTTTGTCTTAGGCATTGAGTTTGGGCTCGAGTGAAAGAAGAGATTCGTGATCGTAATCCTTGCTTTCTTTTGTAACAAACAAGAAATTAATAAGATAAGTATACTCATTCAAATCCTTCAAGTGAGAAGCTTGAAGGTAGTGGTTTTACTCAACTCTTAGTGGTTGAGGTTTCCACTCTAAATACTTGTGTTCTTCTATACTTCCTGCGTTAATATTCCGCTGCTACACCTCTGAAGGAACAATTCACTTTGTTCCCTCAGAAGTAATTGAACTAACGATCCAACAACGCGAACTGAGACGAAGCATAGTCGGAGATCGACAATAATCGCTACATATATGCGAATGACGCGAGCTCTTGAGGAAGACCGAGATGAGGACGCGAGTCGAGACGTAATGCAAAGAAGATTGTGAGCGGGGCCACGGTCATATTCCTCTTACCCATTAATATTCAAGCCAAAGCATCATCATGAGGTGGTCAAACCCTTCACTTACGGATCAAGTATGGAGCATAATGACCATAACCACATAACATATAGGGGAGCAAGAGATGTTACGTAGTCGAGGGTTGACATTGATGGTTAAAAACTGTTGAAGCTACAGCTGAAGTAAAGTTCCTTCTGGTTTTGATGGTAACAAACATTCCTACTAATGTATACTTGAGTGTTTCAGGATGTCTACTCTGAGCAGGAACGTTACTCAACAGAGGCGAGCTAAATAAGGAAAGAAATGGCTGAAAGAGAACAACGAAGATATCAATGTTTTATTTATGGAAAATACGGTTGAGCTGCAAAGATTTCATGAAGATCTTAAGGAAAGAGATATATTTAAAAGATGGAAATAATATCTTCTTATGCGAAAGATATTTTTTCCATAATCTTGTTTATTCCCTAGTTTAAACCTAGTTTTATCTTTGCTATATAAACTAGTCTTAGGCTTAGGAAGTGTGTGACGATTGAGAGAGTTTTACTTGTGCGAATCAAGTGTGATCGTCCAAAAGAAGAACAAGAAGAAAAGAGAGAAAGAGTGAGCAATACTTTATCTTAGGCGTTGAGTTTGGGCTCGAGTGAAAGAAGAGATTCGTGATCGTAATCCTTGCTTTCTTTTGTAACAAACAAGAAATTAATAAGATAAGTATACTCATTCAAATCCTTCAAGTGAGAAGCTTGAAGGTAGTGGTTTTACTCAACTCTTAGTGGTTGAGGTTTCCACTCTAAATACTTGTGTTCTTCTATACTTCCTGCGTTAATATTCCGCTGCTACACCTCTGAAGGAACAATACACTTTGTTCCCTCAGAAGTAATTGAACTAACGATCCAACAATTGGTATCAGAGCCTGGTCTCTAGATTGTTACCCTTGCAGGAAGAATGTCAGGAACAGCCATCAACGACTCCTTTTGGAAGCCACCAATGCTCAAATCAGGAGAGTTCTCATACTGGGTGGAACAGATCGAATCACATATCTGTTCCCTTCATGGACAGATGTGGAAGATTGTGGAATTTGGAGATGTGAAGATTCTCGATCCCTCAGATGAGACTGGAGGAACACTCAAGAAAAGAGAAGATTATCAAGATGCTGATTACAAAGTCTTGGAGCTCAACATGAGAGCAAAGAAGGTCATATTCGCTGCCCTTGGTCCATCCGATCAAAGGAAGGTTCTAAAGTACAAGACTGCTCACGACATATTCAAATCCCTCAAAAGGATGTATGAGGGGAATGAAGACATTAAGAAAAATAGGATCTTGACTCTCATCAAGGAGTATGATAGTGCTGTTCAAGGAAAGAATGAGTCTTTGGATGACTACCATTCACGTTTCCAGGGATACGTAGGCCAACTCGAGTTCTTAGGGGAAACGATCCCTGAGTGGAAACTAACACATCAATTTCTTCAGGGACTGTCCTCTAAATGGGACGCGTTCTCTCTTGCACTCCAAGCTCAGAATGATATCAAAAACATCACCTTGGAGGAACTAGTTGCTCGTCTCCAGAGCAACGCGGGGATTCAACAGAGCAAGATGCTAAGAAGGGAAGGAGAGAAGGCAGAGAAGTCCCAGAACATTGCTCTAAAAATCGAAAAAGCCTTCGATCTTGCTCAGGAAGAGGACGAAATTATTGATAAGGATGAAGAAGTTGCTCTCTTCACAAGAGCCTTTCGAAGAGTTTGGAAGGATAGCAGAGAAAAACAACGTCTCCCTGATGGGAACAAAGACATGAGTACTATCATCTGCTATCACTGCCAGAAGAAGGGACACTTCGCAAGAAATTGCTTCAAAAAGAAGGGAGGAGATGCAAATGTCCCTCAAAGGGAAAAGAAGGAAGCAATGATTGCAACATGGGGGACATCTGACTCTGAAGACGAATTTCTCTACACTCCCAAGGAAACATGTCTAATGGCTACAGGAGGGACTTCAGACTCCAAAGAAGAATCTCCCTACACATGTCTAATGGCTACAGGAGAAAAATCCGAAGATGAGGTAAACACTTCTGAATTTGACTCTTTCTTAGAAAACAAATCAAAAGCTCAGATTATTAGGTTCATTCATTCTCTAGGAAAGGAACAAAGTAATCTGAATTCTTTGATCGATGAGAAGGACGAAACCATTTCATGTCTGATTGAGGAAAACCAGCTTTGCGCTTCAAAGGTTGCTAGACTTGAAAAGGCTTCGTTCCCTTCGTCGGACTCGTGCAAGTCCTGTCCTAAGTATGTGTCTGATATAGCCTCCCTGGAAAGGAAAATTGTCATTCTTGAATCTGAAATTAATACTTTGACTGAGGAAAATTCAAAATTTGCTAAGAAAGTTGATGAATTTCTAATAGAGGAAGAAAACAAAAGGAAAATTTGGTTAGATGAATATATCACCTCTAAAATTGATAAGGAGAAGGCTGATTTCTCTAAACGCTTTGTACCACGTGCTGGATTAGGCTATGATAGCGCCTCTTGTTCACAAACTGCCATCTTGTCTCCTGGTATACAAAATTCCCTCTGTCATAAAGGACCCTGTGGAGGATCAATCACACATTGTTCCCACAATGGTTCTGAAAACAAAGGGAAGAAAATTGCTCAGGAAGAGAAGGTGTGGTTTGATGGACAGAAGGCCTATAAGATATGGCAAAAACATGCCAACAACACTAAGCCAGTAGAGGTGGATTTTAGATCTAGAATTGAAAACAAAATCATCTGGCCTGGACAAAGTAGGTATGTCAATCTGAAACACCACAGGGTTTGCTGGTACTGTGGTGAGTCAGGACATCATCAACAAGAGTGTTTGAAAAAATCAAGAGATGAGGAGATAGCCTACAATTATTGCAATAATTCTTCTGTTAGGAACACTCCCAGGATCAAGGTTGTTTTAAAAGATAATGAGGATAGAAGATTGTTCTTCATCCCAGGTAAGCCTAGGCTTGCCTGGGTGCGCAAAAACTAATCCCTTACTTGCAGGATGGAAAGAAGAAGAGTTCCTGGTATATAGATAGCGCTTGCTCAATACACATGACTGGGAACAAAGCATGGTTTATATCTCTCCATCCTGAAAACAAAGGTTCTATAACCTTTGGGAACAACAGTAAAGGGGAAGTAATTGGCATGGGAAAGGTAAGGATCTCTGACAATCTTGTTGTGAATAACGTTACTTTAGTGGATAACCTAACCTTTGATCTATTGAGCGTACGTCAAATGTGCCAGGATGGTCAAAATAGGGTTATCTTTACTACTAATGAGTGTTTGGTTGAGAATGTTGAGACAGGGAAAGTTCTCCTCAGGGGAATCATAGAGAACAACCTATACAAAGTAGATCCATCCTTTATCCCTGAAGAGGAACTGTGCCTTTCTGCACAATCTGAGGAATCAAATCTATGGCATCAAAGGTTCTCTCATGCAAGCCTTAGACTTCTACACAAACTTCACAATAAAGACCTAGTTATTGGTTTACCAAAGATAGAGAGTCAATCTGAAGAGGTGTGCATTGCTTGCACAAGAGGAAAACAAGTAAGATCATCCTTTAAGTCCAAAAACCAGGTAAGTACCTCTGAACCCTTAGAGCTTATTCACATGGACTTGTGTGGGCCTATGCGCACACTTAGCCGTGGGGGAAACAAGTACGTGTTCGTCATTGTAGATGATTTCTCTAGGTTTACTTGGACTATTTTCATTGCTTCAAAGGAGGATGTGTTTGATGAGTTTGAATTTTGGTTACATGCTATTGAAAATCAATCTGGATTTCATCTAAGGGCTATACGCACTGACCATGGTACAGAGTTCGAGAACTCCCAGTTTCTTTCCTTGTGCAGGAACAAAGGCATAAATCATATATTTTCTGCGCCAAGAACGCCTCAACAAAATGGAGTTGTTGAAAGAAAGAATAGGACTCTGGAGGATATGACAAGGACAATGCTAATTGCAAGTGGATTGCCAAGAAACTTCTGGGCTGAAGCACTCAACTCTGCTTGCTATGTACTGAACCGTGCCATGTTGAGACCTATGATTGAGAAGACACCATATGAGTTGTTCAGAGGAAGGAAGCCGAACATTTCTCATCTAAGGGTCTTTGGGTGCAAGTGCTTCGTCCACAACAATGGAAAGGACAATCTGGGCAAGTTCGATCCAAGAAGTGATGAAGGAACGTTTGTAGGTTATTCCACACATAGTAGGGCCTACAAAGTTTACAACAAGAGGACAAGGAAGGTGGAGGAAAGCATCCATGTGGTCTTTGATGAAAAGATCATGGCAGGTAACGTTGTCCATGATCCAAACGTTCCTCCACTGACTGAAGCCGATAGGGAACAATTCATTCTCGCTGATGCTGAGGAATGCATCCCCACTACGGACATGAACGCAGCAGAAGAAGCAGTCCCTGATCAAGATGCAAGTGTACCTAATGAAGATTCTGGAACTCAGGGGGAACAATCCCCATCTCAGGAACAATCTGAAGAAGATACTCACCATGAAGAGGAAGGAACGCGACGCAGCACTCGTATCCATGGGCCCCCATCAAGACTCATGGACTACGTATGCAACTGTGCTTCGCTTCCCTCCTCCGATCTATCTCTTGAACCCAGCGACAAGGTTTGTTCCGTACTCACATTAGATCCTACATTTCATGCCTTCTGTGCTTTTGTCTCCACAGCTGAACCAAGAACAGTGAAAGATGCCCTAGAAGACCCAGAATGGGTCAATGCTATGCAAGAGGAACTTCATCAATTTGAGAGGAATAAAGTATGGAGACTAGTTCCCAGACCTAAGGATCGCTCCGTCATAGGTACCAAATGGGTGTTCAAGAACAAGATGGATGAAGGAGGGCAAGTGATAAGGAACAAAGCAAGACTGGTAGTAAAAGGCTACAATCAACAAGAGGGAATTGACTATGATGAAACTTTTGCCCCAGTTGCAAGATTAGAAGCAATACGTCTCTTGATCGCCTACTCTGCCCACTATGGATTCAAGTTGCAACAAATGGACGTCAAGACAGCGTTCCTGAACGGGGTACTAAAGGAAGAAGTTTATGTGGAACAAACGCCTGGATTCGAAGATTCTTCCTATCCTGACCACGTTTACATACTTGATAAGGCACTCTATGGTCTGAAGCAAGCTCCTCGCGCCTGGTATGAAAGGCGTTCTCAATTCCTCTTATCTCATGGTTACGTAAGAGGGGAAGTAGACAGAACTTTATTTCTTTTAAGAGAGGGAAAGCATACCTTAGTGGTTCAAGTATATGTGGATGACATAATCTTTGGCTCCACCAACAAGCACTTAGTTACCAAGTTCACAAAGCTGATGGAGAGTGAATTTGAGATGAGTATGGTGGGCGAGCTTAAGTTCTTTCTAGGCCTACATGTTGTTCAAACAGAGGAAGGAACAAAGGTACATCAACAAAAGTACCTACGAGAGTGCATCAAGAAGTTTGGTATGATGGATGCAAAGAATTATTCAACCCCTATGTCCCCAAATGATTCAATAGGAATGGATGTTGACAAGAAAGAAGCTGATCAAAAGGTCTATCGTGGAATGATAGGCTCATTGCTTTATCTAACCGCCAGTAGGCCTGATATCATGCAGAGTGTATGTTTTTGTGCCAGATTTCAAGCCAGTCCTAGAGAAACTCATGTCATTGCTGTGAAAAGGATCCTGCGTTACCTTAAGGGGACTGATGATCTATGTCTGTGGTACCCAAGAGGGGGAAGTCTTGAATTACTGGGGTACACAGATGCTGACTTTGATGGACACAAGCCAGATAGGAAATCAACATCTGGGATGGCTCAATTCCTTGGCCCTTGCCTTGTGTCTTGGGGATCAAAGAAACAAACCACTGTCGCCCTCTCCACTGCCGAAGCTGAGTATGTCGCCGCCGCAGCTTGTTGTTCTCAACTCATATGGCTCAAACAACAGCTAAGTGACTTTGGCATCATTTCAGGTAATGTTCCTATACTCTGTGATAACACTAGTGCTATTGATATTTCTAAGAATCCTGTGCAGCACTCTAGGACTAAGCATATTGACATAAGACATCACTTCCTTCGTGATTGTGTGGAGAAAGGAATTGTCTCTATGGAACATGTCCGCTCTGAGGATCAAATCGCGGATATCTTCACAAAGCCACTAAACAAGGCTCCCTTTGAGAAATTACGTATGGGTCTAGGTATGATTTCTCTCAACTAATCTTGATCTTCCTTGAAACCCCCAATGATTGGTGAAATTAGTGAATTTATTCATCTTGAGTATTAGTCCTTTGAGCATATTAATACCTGCTTTTCTATGAAATAAACTTGAGTCCTTTGAACTGCTTGCATGATCTATACGTGATTAGGAAAGATACCTTGCTAGAGATTGAAATTGATAAATGCATGATTCCTTAGGCAAAGGTCTTATTTTCTAACCCAAAAGATCCCTCTTGATGTACTGATCCCTCAATACAAGCCCAAAGGATAGAGGGAATCTACGGCCACCCTATGAACCTTCATGATCGATAGTCCTATGAGCCATGTTTTTCCATCCACAACTGGACTCCCTCATCATGATGTAAAATATTTTAAATTCATATTATGTGAAATTTTTTCTATGTGATGTTCTTTTGTACCATCCCTGGTAAACATACCCCAAGCATCACAATACCTTCGATATCAGATTGAGAAAGGAAAGGATAAGGGTTGAGATTTGAAAAATTGCTGAGGGGATTAATAGCTCTGAGGTGACAGATACATGCATTCGGCAGGAGTCTAAAGGGCTAGAGTAGGTTCTGGAACCAAGAATGGTAATGATGGCGTTTGAGTATATTTGATTGGAGGAAAAAGCGGCATATTTATGGAAAGCCGTTCAGATTTGGAAAAAGAGATTTTGAATTTGAAACGAGTAATCTGATGTTCAGATATGGAAAATTCGGCAACTACTTAAAGGTTTTCTCCCAGATCTCCATCGTCCACAACCTTTTCTTTACCCTCTCCTAAACACAAGCCTTCTCAGAAACCCTCCCTGCAACAATGGTGAACACCACTTCTGTATCTCTCACAGGAAACGAAAGCCCAGAGACACTAAGAAGCATCCTTGCTTCCCTGGGCATCCCCACAGAATCTCCAAAGCTACATTCCCCAGCCAAAGAACCCTCATCCCCTCCAAAAGAAACCCACAAAGAACCTTCATCGTCTCCCAAAGAAACCCATCAAGAACCCTCGCCGGTAAAAGAAACAACACCGCCGGCCACACCCACCTTATCCCAGTCTAGTACCTCTACTGAAAAATTAGCCTCCCCTACCACTGAAAAAATCCCAAGCCCCATCTCTCAAGAAAAAACCCAACAAGAAACCACGCCTAGCCCTCCAAACTCCTCTCTTCCTCAAACTGACCTAATCCTTGCCGAAATCGAAGAGGAGAACTCCCCTTTATTCAAGGGAAAGTTCCCTGAGATTCTAGATCTCAGTGAGGAAGACGACGAGCCTCAGGAACCAGTGCTCAAAAGAGCAAAAGTGGAGCCTTCCCCTTCTCGTCCACGTACAAGGAGCGCTGCAGCCAAGCCACCCAAAGGAAGGAAAGTTCCCAAACAAGTGGCTGCAGGAAAGGCCTTGGGGAAACGAACCATCATCAGAGACCTTCTGTTTGATGAGGAGTTTCTTGTCGCCAACAGGATGGACATCCTGGTGGACATCATCCGCCACCAAGGTTGGGAAAACCTATTCTGCACTGCTCCAAAGGTAAATGAGGGAATGATAAAGCAGTTCTACAGCTCCTTCACCATTACTGAGAGGCCTCACGCCATACAAGCCTCCTTCGTCCTTGGGAAGGACACCCACGTGGTCTCAAGCACCGAACTGGGAGTCATACTCGGGGTTCCTCACGAAGGTTTTGAAGAATACGTCAAAGGGCAGTGGCCAAAAGACATAGGGCTGGCTGCTATCCAAAGGGTTTCTCAGGATTACTCAACTGAAGTTGTTGGGGAGATGACCACTTCGTCCATGGGGATAGCAAACCGGATCTTGCACAGCTACCTTATCAGTAACATTACCCCCAGAGAGCAGAAGCGCACAACCATTCTCATTCAGGACTGCCTTCTCATGGACAAGCTCCTCCTCAGGCAAGCCATTAACCTACCAAAGATCATTATGCTACACATGGCCCATGCCCGGAGGAACGATAGGCATGGTCTTCCCTTCCCAGGAGTAGTAAAGAAGATCCTAGAGTACCTGAGGGTGTATGAAGCTGGTCCCTCTGAGGTTGTGTTTGCTAGGGAGTTGGCTGAAGCGAATTTAAGGAAGATGAAATTTGAGAAGAATGAAGATGGTGATTGGGTCCGCTCTGCTGAGTTTTGTGAAACAGAGCATGTAACTGAGGACCCTCCACAGGAACAGAGTGAAGAACCAACTATGGTCTATCAACATCAGAGGATGGAAGAGTTGTGCTCACTGGTTGGAAACCTGGTGAATGAAGTTGCTGCCTTGAAGGCTGAGATACGTCGTTGGACGTCATCCAACTAGAGGTTCCCTTGGCAGTTTAACAGTCTCTTCTCCACACCTTTCCTCCTCTATCTGACCCCCACTCTCTGTTCCTAGCACATCTATCCTTCTTCTTTTGCGCTTATTGTACCCTTTGCTTAGGGTTTTATGTGTCTTCTTTTAAATTTCTCTATGCTTGTGTTTTCTTTTCCTAGTCCAGTATCTGTATCAGCGTCCGTTCTTATGACGCTTGTTTTAATCTATGATTAGCTTGTTTTGATGAGTTCTGGAGTTCTTTTATTTCAAGTACATGTTTAGACTTACTTTTTGATGATGCCAAAAGGGGGAAGAAAGGAACGGTCAAGGTTTGAGGGGGAACATCTGTACTTAAACCTTATAAGTAACGTTCCCTTAGGAGAACTGTTTAGATGTGTTTTAGAAGTATTCAATGAGTATGTTTGTCACCATCAAAAAGGGGGAATTTGTTGAAGCTACAGCTGAAGTAAAGTTCCTTCTGGTTTTGATGGTAACAAACATTCCTACTAATGTATACTTGAGTGTTTCAGGATGTCTACTCTGAGCAGGAACGTTACTCAACAGAGGCGAGCTAAATAAGGAAAGAAATGGCTGAAAGAGAACAACGAAGATATCAATGTTTTATTTATGGAAAATACGGTTGAGCTGCAAAGATTTCATGAAGATCTTAAGGAAAGAGATATATTTAAAAGATGGAAATAATATCTTCTTATGCGAAAGATATTTTTTCCATAATCTTGTTTATTCCCTAGTTTAAACCTAGTTTTATCTTTGCTATATAAACTAGTCTTAGGCTTAGGAATTGTGTGACGATTGAGAGAGTTTTACTTGTGCGAATCAAGTGTGATCGTCCAAAAGAAGAACAAGAAGAAAAGAGAGAAAGAGTGAGCAATACTTTATCTTAGGCGTTGAGTTTGGGCTCGAGTGAAAGAAGAGATTCGTGATCGTAATCCTTGCTTTCTTTTGTAACAAACAAGAAATTAATAAGATAAGTATACTCATTCAAATCCTTCAAGTGAGAAGCTTGAAGGTAGTGGTTTTACTCAACTCTTAGTGGTTGAGGTTTCCACTCTAAATACTTGTGTTCTTCTATACTTCCTGCGTTAATATTCCGCTGCTACACCTCTGAAGGAACAATACACTTTGTTCCCTCAGAAGTAATTGAACTAACGATCCAACAAAAACTTATGAAGGTGGCGAGCCCGCAAGCTGGAGCATCCAAGGACGTATACATGCCCAGCTTGAGAAGTAGTGTGTTGAGTTGTTGAGAAGGTAGAATTTTGGTGAGGATATTTGCAAGCTGATGCTGAGTGGGTAAGTATGACAATTGCAAGAGACCCTCCATAACCTTGTCCCTTGTAAAATGACAGTTAAATTCTATGTGCTTCGTGCGTTCATGGAAAACAGGATTGCGCGCAATGTGTAAGGCAGACTTGTTGTCACAATGGAGCATGACAGGGTGAGATCAGAGATGCCTAATTCAGTGAGCAACCCTACTAGCCATGTGACCTCAGAAGTTGCTTGAGACATGGCTCTGTATTCAGCCTCAGAGGAACTTCTGGAAACAGTGGCTGGAAACAGTGGCTTGCTTCTTAAAGCGCCAACATATGGGATTGTGACAAAAAAGAAGTACATATCCTGTGACTGAGCGGCGAGAAATCGGGCAAGCAGTCCAATCAGAATCAGAGAAGGCATGTACACTGAGTTGAGTACCAGGTTGAAATAAGAGGCCATAATCAGGAGTGCCCTTAAGATATCTGGGCACATGTGTAAGAGCTTGATAATGGGTGGTACGAGGCTTATGAAGAACTTGACTGAGTACTTGAACAACAAAGGAGTACTCACAAAGAAGATGATTGTGAAGTATGAGAAGGGGAAGATGATGTATGTGAGGGTGGTTCAACAAATGGTGGGGAGTTAGTGGATGGAATTAGTAATGATGAATGAGGAGAACATGGTATGGGTAAAGTATCAGGAAAGGGACTAGGCAAGGGGTTAGAATCCTGAGATATAGAAGTGTGGAGAGGAAAGGTAAGCTCATGAAAAAGGACATCTCTGGAGATAGAGATCTTGTATGTGGTTAGGTTCAAAACTTTGTAATCTTTAGTTCGAACATGATAACCAACGAAGACACAAGGGGAGCTACGTGTTAGATTAATTAATTTAATCTAATGATATTATGTGGGATTATATATTATAAGACAATCATATTATATGGCTAATTATTAGATGACTTAATTAAGTGATTCAATTAAGAAATAGCCTTAGACTTCTTATAAGCGGTATGGGCCCAATGGGTGGATACCGGATTTTGCCCAATAGGCTTAATGAGATTCTATTAGGTCAGATATATAAAGATAATTAGGTTCTGGTTCCCAAGACATCAAATCGTTCAGCAACCTCCATTATCTCTTCCCATCAGAGAGAAGACAAAACCATAAAGCACTAAAGTGATTTGATTGAGGAAGACGATGTACCTACGGTTCTCGTTCGTAGTTCCTCATAAAGGTTCGATTACCGTTATTGCTCCAGGTATGTCTTAAAGACGTTCTTAATAATTCTAACATGATTGATCTTGGTGTCTTAAGTTCTCTGGGGATTTATTTCCAACAAGTGGTATCAGAGCGACGGTAAGTTATTAGATCTGTTTTCACTACAGGATGAGTCGTATAACTTAGATAAACAAATCTGGTTGATTTATGAAGTGCTGGTGACGAATTTATTATGCATTGGTTTCATTGGTTTCAACTTATATATTTGTGATAGTATATACATATGCATATACATACGGAGTACTTGGTTCGATTAATTAGTCTTCAATCGTATATGATTAATGTTATCTTATATTCTCATATATACTACGGAGTATTCAGTCTTTGTGTTAATTTTGTTAAACTGATGTGCATGCTACTGTATATATGTATATGGATATTAGGATGTTTATGGTTATTTTATTAGCCGTAAAGTGTGTATATTTATACATCTTAGTTATAATTAAAGTTATTTATGGACATTGGACATATATGATTGCATATTATGCCTAAAGTGTATATACTTATTTTGAGATTAATTAGAATATATTTGTTTTCTTCTGATTTGTCATAAAAGGTATATGCATGTCTAGATGATGATTAAGTTATTTATATCGATCATGTGTGATATTAAGGATATATACTATTATACATGATATATTATAACGAAGGGTAAATTGATATATGGTACATGAGGTGAACGTATATATAGCATAAGTGCTATACTGTTACTTGTACATAAGGATAATGATATCTTCTTACATAAAGTAATTTAAGTGCTTAGTATATAAATAGTTTCTTTGTATAATTATTTAATCTTAAGATTAAGTTATATTTCATAGTTAAGAGTTTAGACTATTTTAATTGAATTAATATGCCTCTGTTATGTAGATTAATTTAGTTTAATTTTACAAAGTATAATTTGTGTGTTCTTATTTATGCGGATATTAATCAGCTCAAAGGAAGGTTAATATTTGGCCATATATGAATGCACATGCGATAATAAACACTAATAATTGTATAGATATTGTTCATGTGAATAATAGTCGGTCCAAAGAAAGACTATTATTTGACAGGACATATAGTTGTTGTTTGATTACTGCATTGAGAGTACCACTTGCAATTGATATTTCGGTGCAAACATTGGATGTCAAGTTGTGCTCGGTATCTTGCTTAAGATTATATAATTCTAATGAGGGACTTCATCCATGTGAATGATAGTTGGTCCAAAGAAAGGCTATTGTTTGACAGGATAAAGTCTTACAAGATTTACTAGAGAGTTGGTTATTTGTAATGTTTTCATTATGAAATTTCAGAGAAACATAATAAAAAAGGTATAATTTCATTGTGAACCGTAATTTCCCATTTATTTTCTATTTGTCAATTCGGGTCATAAGATCATTTGAGTTTTGACTTATAGAAGTATGACAATGATGTGTTTCACAAAGGTTAGTTCAATTTTCTTTTATACTTTTCATTTGATGGGCGACTTGCTCATATTTGGTATTTGAATTGTATTAAGGATATTGAAAGTTGAATTTTCTAAGGTTTTGCACTACAAAAGTTTTGTATTATATATCCTTGTACATTAGGCTTCTGATATACGTTTTGTATACAAGTATATAATTACTTTGGTTTTATGAAACACATAAATATTGCATTGTACAAATTTAACATTTAAGTGACATAACTAGCACTTGACGTTGCCAAAGTAACCTCTCTTGTTGCAGTTGTCCATAAGGTATGTTAAATGTAACGTGTATGTATATCTATGCAAGTATTAATCAACCCAAAGGTAGTTTAGTACTTGGTCGGGTTTCACATGTAAGTGTAAAGGTGAACATGTGACAATTATAAGGATATGCATATGAATAGTAAATTGGTCCAAAGATCAATTTGTTATTTAATATGAATTATTGTCAATGTTTGATCATTACATCAAGAGTATCACTAGCAATTGATGTTACTGTCCAAAGACTTGATATTAATGTTGCACTTGATATTTTGAGATGAGATTTTGTACAATTGCTTTAAAGTTTCACTTCATTGGTTTGGTTTACATTTCAAGTTATTGACTATATTACTCTTTAGTAATTCTTGTGGGTGTATCTGCAAATTTAAATTGACTTTCAATCATTAAGTATGCTAACTATAAGAGATTGAAAGATAAGGTCCATTGTTTTTTTGGGTGTGTAGATCTTGACATTGCATTAAGGGTAGAGCTAATTCTTCTCCTTGAGATTTCGATATTTCGAAAGAAAGAAGGATAATGAGATGTGAAAACGTTCTAATTGTGCAGGTTATATGATTAAATTTAACACCGTTCAAATACATTTTAGAGGTAAAGAAGAGCTTGAAGTCTCATAAAGATTTTGATCGAGATTAAAGAACGTTTTGCCATAAGATGAAGGCAAAGATACATAAAGACTCCTAAGGTTACCTCTAAAGAAAAGGGTAAATTAAAGAAAACTAAGGTTACCAAAATAAAGTCTATTAAGGTTCAAAATAAAGGAAGAAAATTAAGGTTAAAAGGTTTGCTTCATTTGTAGAAGGTTTTGGACATGAGGAAAGGATTGTGCTAAATATCTACCATGATACATAAAGAAAGGCAATGGCTATATGCACGCGAATCGATGCATATATGCACGCGATTCTGTGCGCTCAACTTATGCGCACGCATCTGTGCGCAGTTCTTATGCGCATACCTGTTTTACGGGGTATTACGGGTACTTTTCGTAAATTTTCAGAGTCTGTAACACCTTGTGCGCCTAACTACTGCGCACAGGTTGAGAATCTGTGCGCCGTGTTTCTGCGCACTCTTCAGACATAGTAGCCGTTGAAATTTTTGAAAAAAGTAGCCGTTAAATGTAAAACTGTGCGCTGAGGTTCTGCGCACAGGTGCTTTAGGGTTTGTGTTTGTGCGTGGATGGTTAGCGCACGGGTCTTTACAGTTTCATTTGGACCACAACGGTCATAAATGTGCCTATATAAAGCCACAATCTCTTCGTTTCCAACAAATTCATTCAACACCTCTTCGTTTTCCAACAAATTCATTCAAAATGTATCGTCGTAATCAAAAGTCTCGTATGTTAGAGTTGATTAATCAAAGTTGTGAAGATAGTGATGAAGAACACGATTGGGATAGCGGATCACAAGAAGAGGAAGACGACCCGAACGACGACGAATGGTTGGATGGTTTCTTAGAAGACGAAGAGTTCGGCGACTGGGATCCGAGTGGTGAATTTGTGGTTAGTATAATATGTTATAATTTGAAACATATGGTACCGTAATTAGTTTCAAATTAGTTTCATATGCTAGAATAATTAGTTTCATATGCTAGAATAATTAGTTTCATATGCTAGAATAATTAGTTTCATATGCTAGAATAATTAGTTTCATATGCTAGCCTAATTAGTTTCATATGATAGCCTAATTAGTTTCATATGATATCCTAATTAGTTTAAAGTAATGATTCGTATTTTGCCTTGTTATTTTGGTAGTAGTGTAATTGTCGCTCTACAATTACGTATAGGGGAAAGATTATTCGGATTATTTTAGAACCGCACAATATTGGGATACTCCGCAAGAATTGTACGAGTGGGCGAGAGATAGAGGAAAGGAGTTAGTGATAGCTTTGGTAACGCGTAATTCAAGTCCGTACCAAATAAGTATTGTGTGCGATAGATTTGGAAAACCAAGATCTGGGAGGCCAAAGGTGAACAAAGAGAATCCAGAGTTGGCTGTTCCTAGGCTTAGAAAGTCGAAGTCGAAGAAGTGTGAGTGTAGATTTCAGCTACTAGCAGTGCGAAAGAAAAACATTCCCGGGGTCGCAGGAGAAAAATGGATTTTAGGTGTGATAGAAGGTCGGCATAACCATGTGCTACTTGCTAGTTTTCATGGGAATGCATTCATGGGTCGAATGACGGAGGAGCAAGAGCTTTGTGCTAGGCGGTGGGGAGATGGAACTGGACGCAAGACGCCAAAAGAAATTATCTCTAAATTGAGGGAGAAGTACCCTGGTAATGTTACTTCAAGGAGACAAGTTGCAAACTTTTTGCAGAAGGTGAATTACGAAGATCGCGGAGAGCTAAACGTGACACAGTGGTCGCTTAAGTTTTTGCGAGACCACGACTACGTAGTTCACCCACATAGAGACACGACAAACGGAGAGGTTGCAATATTATTCTTTGCTAACCAAGAGTCGTTGCGTTTGTTGAAGAAGTACCCGTACGTGGTAATTATCGATGCGACGTACAAGACAAACAAGTAAGTCTCTACAATACCTTGGTCGATATTTAGTTCGGATAATGATATATGTTCTGTAGTGATATATGTTAATGTTTCAATAGATATGAAATGCCGCTCGTAGAGATCGTTGGATTCACCAGTACACACAAGACGTTCAACATCGCGTATGCATTCACTAAAGCGGAAAGGATTTATCATTACACATGGATAATGATTCAATTGAAGTCATTATTCATAGATTTGGGAGTGATGCCAACGGCTATAATGACAGATTGCGAAGACGCGCTGATAAAAGGGATAAAGACTGTTTTCGGGAGCGAAGTTCAACATCTGTTGTGTTGGGTGCATATCAAACACAACATTGAGGCACATGCTTCGACCATCCTAAAGAGACAAATTAAAGTGGAAGCCTTTGCAGGACAATGTTGGGGACTATTTTGCTCAGCTACTGAAGAGACCTATGAACTGCGGCTCGAACAGTTGAAGAGATCTTGGAAGAGCGGCCTTGTGGGATACGTCGAGAGAACATGGCTTAATCCTCACAAGACAAGTATAGTGAGGGCTTGGACAGATCATAAGCTTCATTTCCTTACGAGGACTTCAAACAGGTAAATATTGATATTTTTTAGTTAAAGACGATTATATCATAACGGCGTACTTTCTTAACTTACCAACTTAACTGTTTTTTAGAGTTGAAGGGATGCACAAGGTTTTGAAAGATATTATTGGTTCCAGCAGAGGGGGCTTTAACAGAGTGATCGTACGGATCCATCATTCAGTACTCCTTCAGATTGATTCAATTAGGGCGAGCATGAACATGTCTCTCTCCAAACGACCAACTGATTTTGATGATCCAAACATGCATCCGCTTGGAAGGGCTATTTTTTCCCGACTATTCTACAAAGTGTCAGACAGGTGTTTTGATCATTTGTTGGCTACTTATGAGATCATGTTGACGGGGAAATTTCCTGAACAATGCACCGACCATTGGGTGAGGAACTGTCTTGGGTTGCCGTGCGTCCATCAAATTGCACACGCTATCATTTCAAACACACCCCTGATTGAGGATGACATTCACCCGTTCTGGAGGGATTTGCATTGGGATGACACTCCTGAAATAGAAGACGACCCAAATCTGAAGGTCCGAATGAACATTATAGAGTTGCGACTCCATGAAATGTTCACCAAGTTGGAACTTGGAACCTTGAAGAAAAGCACGGCATACCAGCTAGGTGAGTTGTATCAGGACTTGGAGCATCCTGAACTAACTACCTTGAAAGAACCGACAAATGTGAGAAGAAAAGGCAGGCCAAAGGGTGCAAAGAACAAGGATAAGGAGGAGGTTGACAGTGAAAATGACAAGGAGGATGACATAAAACAAGAAGATATGGAGCAGTATGAGATGGAGGAGGCAAAGCAGAAATCAAAAGGAAAGAAGAGTACAGGAGCAAGACGGCCAGGTCGTCCTAAAAAGGAGGAGGATGACAGTGAAAATGACAAGGAGGAATCGAGAGAGAAGAGTTATTTTGAGCACAAACAAGAAGAGCTGAAGAAGTATGAGAAGGAGGAGGCAAAGCAGAAATCAAAAGGAAAGAAGAAGGCAAACAATACAGGAGCAAAACGACCAGGTCGTCCTAGAGAGCAAACAACGACATCACTTCCCGTGGTCATTGAGGCCGAGGAGTTGCATTCTCAACCCATGCCCGACCTATCACAGCCTGAAGGATCAAACTACACTGACTTCGATCAGTGCCCTGAAGAACTTGGTGTTCCTCTCATTCATAGGGGGGTTGACTTCGGCATTGACAATTTGGATGATTTTTGGCTTCCATACATCACAGATGTTAGACAGGTACGTTCTGACGGACATTGTGGTTATAGGTCGATGGCCTTACTTCTGGGAAGAAAAGAACAAGAGTACGGAAACATTCGGCGTGAGCTGGTAACGGAGCTGCTTCAAAACCGAGAATTGTACGAGCCTATTCGTCGTCGTCTTCGTCCGGGTACTTGGGAGGATCTTATTCTCCAAGTTAACCATTGCAGAAGCCCTTGTTCAGAACTGTACTGGTTGCACTTTCCACTGATGGGCTTAGTGTTTGCCACCCTATACCAAGTTGGTCTCGTGTTATTGTGTTGGGATGCTCCGACCTTTTGCTTACCGCTAAGGTGTAGAACAGAAAACGCTGATCCTCCACGACAGATTTTCGGCATGGCACACGTAGGCAACCGTGACCACTTCATACCGGTAAAGTAGACAATTGTACTTGATACTTGTGTAATCATAGTTTTTTGTTTAATGTCTTAAGTCGATTGTGTTTATATAGGTGGCGTTGATGGTTGGTTCGCCACTACCGCATACTCCCGGTTCGTGGAAGAAACACGTAGATCCAAACATTCAATGGTGGGAAGAAACATTTGGGGACAATTTGAGGATGTATCGAGAGTACCGCATTTCAAATGGCCGGGCACCAGATCCATTCATGTATAAAGGAGGGACCGAACCCGTTCACATATCTGACTGAGTGAGATTGTCATGTAATAATTAGAAGACGCATTGGAATTTCTTAGTTTGTAATGCCTTGGTTTTTAATGTTTCGTATTTGTTATTTTGGTAGTAGTGTAATTGTGCTTTATATAACAATGAATGGATCAGATTGCATTGTCATGTAATAATTAGAAAACTGCACTCTATTGTCACTCTTCTTTTTCCTTGAATACATAATGAAAGTACATAATGAAAGTACGTAATGAAAGTACACAATGCTCATAACATTAGATGTCTACGATTTAGGCGTCGTCGGCAGAAGAGGAAGAGCAGTCGGAAGCATAGACGATACTACAAACCATCAACCGCAATTCTTTTTCTTTAATCTTAAACCTTTCCATCAGGACCTTCACTCTATTGTCACTCTTCTTTTTCTTGATGATTAATTTCGTGATAGCACGTAAAGCAGTAGGGGTATGCTCTGGATCAATAAACCTGATTCCGAAGAAACAATTGCATGCATAATGCCTTCGTCCATACTGGTCAGGCATGTCTTCGTCATTGTTAACGTAAACATTACACATTTGGCGACACCTTTTTGTACCAGTACACATTATCTGTGGAGGGTCAGGCTTCACACGTCTTGGGGATGATGATGATGCCATATTCGTAGTTATGTTCTTCGAAATAAGTAAATAATAAAACTTTAGTTATAAACATGAAAGCATATACAAAAAACAAAGCATGTACAAAAATGAACAAAAGAAAAATTTACCGGTTAGTAGGGAAACTTCGATTTTTGCTCTAGTTGAGATGGATGAACTAGTTGAGATGGATGAAGAAATCACCACCTTCAAACCGTTGGTTTTATAGGAATTTATGTATATGGTGCGTGTTGCTTCTGCGCACAAGGAGTTACCGATTCAAAATAACGGTAACTAAAAGTGCGCTATGTAGATGCGCACAAATTTTTAACGGTAATTTTCTGTGCGCGTTACACCTGCGCACCAAAAGTTACAGATTCAAAAAGTTACAGAATAGGTGCGCTTTACCTTAGCGCATGGATGAAATTTCTGTGCGTTCTACCACTGCGCACTATACTCTTCATTCTTCGAAATAGTTGCGATATGAAGGGTCTAGCACATCGATGTGGATTATGTTTGAAAAGCTTATACAAAATAGTGTTATTAGGCATATAAAGAGTGTATACGGTCTCCCCTTCACAAAAAGTTGATCGAAAATACTCGAAAACGCAAAAACGCCTTATCGGTCCTGATGGCCTGTTAAGGTCGAGAATAGGCGGTTCGATGCCCAAACGACGTCGGAATGCAATGAAACTTGTTTTCAATGCATATTATAGCTATTTAACCTTGTCGGTAAGTTCGAGTCGAAAACTCGAGCTCTTCGAGTAACACCTCCTTTGTAAACCTTCACTAGTCTTTCATTCTTCGAAATAGTCGAAGTAGTTGAGATATGAAGGGTCTAGCACATCGATGTGGATTATGTTTTTAAAACTTATACAATTATGTGTTATCAGGCATATAAAGAGTGTATAAGGTCTCCCCTTCACAAAAAGTTGATCGAAAATACGCGAAAACGCAAAAACGCCTTATCGGTCCTGATGGCCTGTTAAGGTCGAGAATAGGCGGTTCGATGCCCAAACGACGTCGGAATGCAATGAAACTTGTTTTCAATGCATATTATAGCTATTTAACCTTGTCGGTAAGTTCGAGTCGAAAACTCGAGCTCTTCGAGTAACACCTCCTTTGTAAACCTTCACTAGTCTTTCATTCTTCGAAATAGTCGAAGTAGTTGAGATATGAAGGGTCTAGCACATCGATGTGGATTATGTTTTTAAAACTTATACAATTATGTGTTATCAGGCATATAAAGAGTGTATAAGGTCTCCCCTTCACAAAAAGTTGATCGAAAATACGCGAAAACGCAAAAACGCCTTATCGGTCCTGATGGCCTGTTAAGGTCGAGAATAGGCGTTTCGATGCCCAAACGACGTCGGAATGCAATGAAACTTGTTTTCAATGCATATTATAGCTATTTAACCTTGTCGGTAAGTTCGAGTCGAAAACTCGAGCTCTTCGAGTAACACCTCCTATGTAAAACTTATACATATGACCGTTTCGTGCGCATAACATCTGCGCACATGATTCTTTGCGCATTATATCTGCGCACGGTTGAAGACCGTTAAAATATGACCGTTTCGTGCGCATAACATCTGCGCACATGATTCTTTGCGCATTTTATCTGCGCACGGTTGAAGACCGTTAAAATATGACCGATCTTAAGGCGACCCTGGCTTCCAATCGTTAGTTAAGTGGTTGTTTTAATCGTTAGTTCGTTGTTGTAATTGTTAGTTAAGTGGTTGTTGTAATCGTTAGTAAACAAGCATAGCACTGGACAAAGAGAAGTTGAGGAGGGACAACCTATAAAGATCCCCAACCGATATTGGTTTCGATGTTCGGATTTAGCAAAATGTACGAACTAATAAGAGTTTGAAAACTGGTTATTAGTTGGTACATATTGCCGACTCCGAACATCGAAACCAATCATCGGTTTGGGGATCTTCATAGGTTGGTCTTCCTCACCATCTCTTTGTGTAGTGTTGTTGTTGAAATTTGTATTTCGTTTTCAAATCAATATAGTTTTTCACGTCTTGTTGTTCAGATTTGTATTTGCATTATTGTTCGGAGTCGTTTTGAATATTCAAACAAGCAAAACATAAAATTTAAAACCATCACACAAGAAAAATGCATACATAAAACATCAATCATACATAAAACATCCATCAAACAAAAACAGACGTCAAGCGTCTAATCCTGAGTCTCCTGAGTATAAGGCGGAGCATCTTCCCGAGGCACATCACCCTGAGTCATATCATCTTGGTGCGCATCCTCCTGAGTGCCGCATCCACTCCCCTGGCCACTCTCATGAACAGAATCTCGGAAAACAGGAGGTGGTGGTGGTGGTGGCATCCGCGATACACGTGGGGGAGATGGTGCCAAAGGTGCCTGAGGTGCCTCTAAGATTGCAAGCCAACCACGAATCACATCTTCAGTGGCCCAAGGTCGATCCGAGATAGGGGAGTCTAGAAAAGAGTGCATCATGGCTTGAAGGATCTGACAACGCTGCAAACGAAACATAAATTTAATCATTAGTTAAGGTCTAAACCTAAGTTTTGTACAAACTTTATAAAATTTTACATACCGCTAATGCATCGATAGGCACCGGGGTATATCCATAGCGAGGCGGGCGATCATGTCTCTCAGAGGATGGATCGACGACGGGATGTGAGAACTCGTCCAGCCAATCCATATAGTCATCAGACATCTTCCATGCTGGCTCTGCAACCGGCCCATCCAGATCGATCAGAGGCCTCGGCTCTGCGTCCCATGCAAGAAGAAGCTCAGGTGCATAAACGACGTCATACCTCGTGCAACCCATGGGCCGATGAAATGACAACGGCTGAATGGGTGGGTCGGGAACGGGCTGAGCCCGCCCAAACTGCCGCAGGACTCTCCTAGGGTTGTAGGCCTCATGAAATTTCCAGATGCTCAATACGCCCTCAAATCTCGTAGGAGAAACCTCTGGTGAGTTGAAGTCCAAATCTCTCCATGGCTGCCAGTTAACCTGAAACAAATAACAAGCCAAATTAGACACGTATTGCGGTAATGAAATAAAAAATATAAGAAATTAAATCCAAACCTGCTCATATCTCATGCTGTCGAGCATGCGACGGATGGCAACCAAACGCCCAGTATCCGAGCTAAGTGGTGTATACAATCCTACAGCAGCATCTCCATGGGCGAATGCAGGGTTCGTGACAAAGTGATCACGAAAATGAGGAAAGTATGCCCAGATCCAGCACTACATATAAACAATTACAGATTATTAGTAAAACTACGTGAATAGTTAAGAGTTATTCACCAAGACGTTAACGACAAGATCTTACCCTCAGAAGAATCCCACATGAACCAATGGTTTCCGTCTCGACTCTAGATGCAGACCCTAAATTGCGATACACTAACGCAAGTATGCCGGCTCCCCATGCAATGTCCCCTGTACGATCATGGTTGAGAACAAGCGCCGCGTACTGGACCTTGACACCCTTTGTCGACCTGTCCACCAAGACAGTCGAGCCCAGAAGCAAAAGGAGATACAGAGTGGCAATGTGACTCTCATTCCTGACTGGCGCATCAAACAAAACTTCCAACCGAGCATTGAGGGCACCGAAATGAATGCCACCTGAGCTATAACATGCCTTCATGTCATCAGCCTCCTGACCCATAGCGTCCGCAAGCGCCGCATAGATCTGGTCATCTGTCATAGGTGAATTGCAGCTACGACCATGTATACGGACTCTGAGGATCTGCATCACGTCATGTAGGCAGATGGTCATCTCAGCAAATGGCATGTGGAAAGTGTTGGTCTCTGGATGCCACCTCTCCACAAAAGCAGAAATCAATGCAGCATCGATCTGAGACGCTATGCCCACTCGGCGCAGCTCTGTCAGCCCAGAACGCTCAGCAAGCCTGAACCATGTACCCTCCTCAGCTGAAATATGATGCTCATAATCATGAACCTGTGCAGATCTGTACATCACCCTCAGGAGCTTCCTAGCCTAAATAAGTACAGAAAAAAAATTGCGTCCGGTTAGTAAATAAGAAACGTATAACTTATTATAAGCATTCAGATCAATGTTATTGAACATACCGGATCTAACGGAGCCGCCTCAGCCTCGGCCTCATCCCCGTCCCCATCCTCTGGCTCATCCTCTGCCTGAATATCTCCTACTCGTCGTCTCTGCCTGGGACGACGACCACCTCTAACTGGAGCCGCAACCTCCTCACCAACAACCTCCTCAACTGCAGCCCCCTCAGCGACTCCCTCAACAGCAACACCCTCACCACCAACTCCCTCAGCACCCTCCTGACCTCTCCCTCTCCCTCTCCCTCTACCTCTCCCTCTCCCTCTCCCACCACCTCGGCCTCTGCCTCGGCCTACAGCTTCCCCCGCACGGGCACGCTTCCTAACCTGCACCGGGGGCACCAATGGTACATCGGGAGCGGGCCCTGGAAGAGGACCACGCGACCATATCCATCTCGCTATATGCGTCTCATAAGAACACAATAGGTGAGGCGCACGTGGACGACAAATGTCCTGCATCGACTCCCCGAGCCAAGGAAAATATGTCTGTGGGGCATGGTCATCGTCGTCTAAATCTCCCGACACTGGCTCTGAAGATGCGACTGGCTCTGCAGATGCGACCGTAGGAGGAGAAGGTGTCGACGTTTCTGCATCTGTCACTGCAGGTAAATCCTGCTCTGTATGCTCTGAACTGCGAGGTAAATCATCCTGAAACAGAGGTGCGTCCTGGATATCATAGTCATCCGTGGTCACCTGCGCCTGTACTGGTGTGGGCTCGATAGGGTCGAACGCAGTAACATATCGACCAGGATAATCTAAGTCGTCATGGAAATCTGCTCTCTGTCCATCCATCTCCATGTGCGAACCCATCTATCTCCTGCTGCTGCAGCTGTGCCTCCTCGTACTCATTCCCTGGCTCACGGCGCTCAGGTGATCCGGTGCCGAAAAATCGTTCGAGGGCCTCGAACGATAATCGTACACCGGCTGCCACATCATGTCGACGTGGAAGTCGTTCCGCTACTGGTGCGGGCATCGTGTTGCCCGTCTGATCCATGACGGCTTGTATAGTCTACATGTTTTTACATTTTTAGTATGACTAATTCATACTAAAATATTCGGAAATAATTTGCAACTTCGTAATCAAATTCGAGTCTTTACATTTTTTAATAGAAATTGTTAGAAATTTAACAATTAAGTCATAACTATTTATGACTGTTAAGTTTCTAATATTTAATTCATAATTACTAAAAAATAAACATCTCAACTAATACGAAATAATAATCAATACTATTACTAAAAAATTACAATTAATACGAATTCATAATAATTCGATTAGGCATTCGATTAATGCATAATAATCTGAAACTTAATCGTAATTATAAAAAAATACGATTAATAAGAATTCTAATATTTAATTCATACAAAACTGAAATTTAATCGTAATTTTTTTATTAAAAATTACGATTAAATTACAATTAATACGAATTCTAATATTTAATTCATAAAAAACTGAAATTTATTCGTAATTATTACAAAAAACAATTACGAATAAATTTCCACAATTAAATACGATAAATATTTGAAAAAAGCGGGTTTAGAAATTTTATACCGAATACAGATCGTGCGGTGTCTCCGGAACCCGAGTCGCCGGAATAGTCGCCGGAATAGTTGCCGGAATAGTCGCCGGAGGAGCATTTGCCGCTGCCAACGCGGCTCGAGTCGCATACCGCCGGCCACCTCCATCCACCAACGCTTCATCGTCGGACAAGGTCGCCGGAGGTGGCTCCGTTCGGACGGAAGTCGCCGGAGGTGTTGGGATTGGGACGATAGAGGTGTGGTCGGGACCGGAAGAATGAGGGGGTTCAGAATCCATTGACGGAATTGTGTTTAGACGAGGGAAACGGTCGGAAATGGAGAGAATATGATCGGCGCCGTCGAGCTACAGCAGAAAAGAAAGAAAAAGAAGGAGGAAGAAGAAGAAGTTGCGGCGAGGGTTTAATAGAATGTGTGCGCAGAAGCACTGCGCACTCATTCTGTGCGCAAAAGTTCAGCGCACACATTCGGGAATCCGAAACGTCGTGCGCTGAACGTTTGCGCATTATATATTATGTGCGCTGTTTTAATGCGCACACATTTGACAGACATCGTCAGAATTTTCACAATTATCCCGAAAATACCCTTGTGCGCAAGAAAACTGCGCACCAACCTATGCGCATAACATCTGCGCACCAAATCGCGTGCATATAGAGAAAAAGTCGCGTGCATATAGGCGTTTCGTAAAGAAATGCATACTTCCTTATTTTAATATGCTCTCAAGGAATCATTACCTAGAAACACTTAGATTGGTTAAAGTGATACCACATATATTGGTGTGTCTTTGTAAAACTAAAGTTTTGTGATTCTAGTATTTCGATCATTTGTTTGGATCGGGAACTACTGACTTTCTTTAGGATGTAGACTTTGGCGGGGAAGGATTGAGGAACATCATGCTTGAACTCACTGAGTTAGTTCTTGCTTGACAATTTTGTCGAAATTGTCTTTATTATTTCTATAGAATGTGACAACATTAAAGTTCCTCCCATATAGCAAACTCAACAACCTCAAGAAGTCTAACCATAAAGATCCAATAGAGAAAAGAAGATATACAGATCCAGATTATCATTTGTTTATATCTTCTAAAACTAGAAGATCTTGTGTGTGTGATTCTAGATTATTTATTCACACACCATACGGAAGAACAAGATCCTGAAGGAATAACAAAGAATACATCTTCATGAGGTTGTTCAAAATTCTAGTTTTTGGAGTGGATCAATGCCATTAAGAAGATGAAATCCAAAGAAGTCGATAACATTTGGAATCTATTCAAGTTGTCATCAAGTTAAGTAATTCAAGATTAAGGCAACATCGATAGATATTAAGGTTGTCCACATGATTAATTCGAAAAGAGGCATTGAGTTTAAGGAGGTCAGTTACTGTAGTTTCATAGAGAAACTTTAAGAATACGAATAACACTTGAAGTACTATTTGATAAAATTCATCCACACTTGGTGTAGGCTTCATCATTAACACATTTGCTCTAACCATGCTATATGAATCATTTAAACCAACCAAGAATTGATTAATTTGTTGCTTATACAACATTTATGGTATGATACCAACTGTTCCACAGTTAGTACATTGTAGGAATTTCCACAAGCATCAGATATTCATCCCATAATCTCTTGAAATTTGCAAAATAGGAACTGACAGATAGATTTCCTTGTGAAACATTGAACAAATCCTTCTGCACTTGAAAGATTCTAGTGCAACTAGGATGTGAAAATCTCAGCTTCAGAATATCCCAAATTTGACAAGCAGTATCACAGTAAATCAAAGTATCAGCAATTTCTTTATCAACTGAGTGAAGAAGCCAAGCGATTACCATACTATTACATCGCATCCAAAGAGGATATTGAGGGGACGAAGGATCTGGCTTCTCACAGGTTCCATCAAGAAGCGCCATTTTTTTTTCGCCATCAAAGAAACCTCTACTGATCTTCTCCATTGATAATAGTTCTGATCATCAAATTTCCGCGTAGCCAGAGACAGACTCGGATGATCTGAATGATGAAGAAACAATACATCATTAGAAGCCCTAGAATCACCGCCATTGACAGCTCCAGCGTCATCAAGAGCCATGATCAATCTCAGAAAAAGAAGAAGCGGAATAAAGAACATAACCAGATTCTCTGCTCTGATACCATAACAGATTCAGCAATTTGAATCTAAACAATCATGAAAAGGAAGAAGAGGAAGATCATTTAGGAATTTTCTGTTGTGTATTAGAATGAATGAAGTGTCTTACAAGCTACTAACATAAGCTAATATATATAGTCTAACGAACTAGAATGCTAGCTAAGATACAACTGTAGCTAACCACTAAAATCCTTACATCTGTCATTCCTTTGTCCTAGTAAGCTGTTACACAGATTGCTGATGTGGCAATGCTCAGTTAAGTTGACTTGGTTTTGTTGATGTATCTTAGACTCAGCAGAGTGGCTTGACAGAATGAGATCTCTCGAGCGAGGCGTCGAGCTAAGGAAGCGGAGTCGACTTGGGGTTGAACAACACCATCGAACCGAGAATGATCGGTGAGCTGATGAGAACGCGAGTGAGACTCGCCTTCGATAAGCCAATCCAAGGTGGTCAAAGTGGTCGGATGAAGTCAGGCAAGAGACTGAGAGCTCCGTCGAAAGTCGACAATGGTCGGACAACTCACGAACTATCTTACGAGAGCCTGAGCCGAGACGCCAACTACAAAGGACGAGCTCTAAGAGTCGTCGATGACCGATGAAGATGACCCATTCGGTGAGATCTCGGTTTAGAGATGAATCTGGCCTGGCCGTTTGCTGGCCTTCATAACAGTTCCTGATCGGCCTTTCCTCTTTTGCCTCTTCCCTCTCTCTCATGCCTCTTCTTCCCCTTACAAACACTGCTCATTTATATATATATAGTTGAGTTCCGGTGTAACGAGTATTGTGGTGTAACGGTAATGATATTCGGGTTTTTTAAGGTTGATATTCAACTTTATGTAGATTTAGGTTATATATGCACTAATCACATTCTCATATGCTTGTGCCTCCATTCAATCTTTTACGCTATTTATTCATGTTTATTTTGTTGAATATCTACCCTATATTGATATAGGTAAATTAAGTTGAATATCAACCTTAACAAACTTGAATACCATTGAGGGTGAATACTCGTTACACAGTAAGAGGTTGTTACACCAGAACTTAAATATATATATATATATAGGCTCCTGAGAAACCACCTCTTAGAGTGAAACGGAGTTAACCATTTAGAGACGTTAGATCAAATATAGATCAATGATCAGGATTCACTTATAATTTTCAATGATAATAATAATCTTTTAATCCAAAATACTTCCCTAAATCTCGCAATTTCCTTTTCCCAATTTCTACTCTCTCTCCTTCCTGATTCTGTCTCTCTCGATATCTGCCATGGTCGCCGCCTCTCTCTCTCGATCTCTGTTTGTCATCGCCGCAAGCCTGTCTTACCGATAACTTGTTTGTCATCGCCGCAAGACCGTCTCGCCGATAACCATAGGTCTGACCCTCGTGCTCGCCGGTAACCATAATTTCGACCCTCGTGCTCACCGGTAACCATAGTTTCGCTTCATCGTTATCGCGTCAATTCGCCCCTCTCGCCTTCATTTGCACCGCCGTCCATATCACCATCTTCCCCGTCATTCTTGCAACCCTTAATAGTCGTCGGTAAGCCTCAATTTTAGTGTGAGTTTGTTTATTTTGATTTACAAATTAGGGTTTACTAAAATCAGGACCATTCTGATTTTGATTCTAGTTGTGTTCATCAAATTAGTCGTCGGTATTCCTGATTTTGATCCTAGTTCTATCTTATCTTACAATCCATTGTGCTTTTTATTTCGCAAATTGCATAGATTTATTGATTTCTTTGTTCGTTCCTGATCTCAGTATAGCGATTTCATTGTTCCTCTTTCAATTATTCGTTCAGTGTTGGAATAATTATCTAGGTGCTCAATGGACGGGGTTAGTGACCACTATAGCCATAGAGATGTTGAAAGCAGACATGGTAGATGCTGCTATTTGCATGCAGAGGTAATGATGTTAGGCAACTTCAGTATTGTGATTACTTCTTTTCAGAGGTCACTAAAAGAATATAAAACCATTGTTTAACATACATGCTAGCTTTTAGCCAGGTTGGAATTTACATATTTGATCTTATTATTGGGTTGTGTAGTTAGGCAATTTCTTAATTTAGCAATCTTCTTATATATCTCATGAAGTTTCTAAGATTCCTTTATTACATATTTCATTTAGGGCACGTGAAGAAGTAATTAATGCAAGAGGTGTCAAGCCAGCTTTGTCACCAAATTTGAATACACTAGCATTGGTTGAGGTGGGATGTGCTATTTCATTACTCTAGTTGAGTCTTAATAGTTGATAATGTCTCCATTATTATCAGTTAAAACTTAATACTAGCAAGAGGCATGTAATACTGCATCGAAAAGGTCACTAAAACCTTACAATATGATTTCAATATCTTGAAACCTAAATGAACATGGTAAAAACTTGTAAATTAATATTTCTATTATCACTTGTAAATTAATATTTCTACTTATATCATATGATGCCATTATTAAATATTTGAGTCTTGAGTCTCGAATCTTGATTTTCTAAACTTGATTTTATTGGCTGTTATAAAATAATAGACTGCTTGCTATTGGTTTTTTTCCTACAACTTGATGGTGTCAATATTAATGGAGATATGACATTCTTCACTCACTTGTCTAGTGGCAGATTATGTGATTACAATTGATTTACTGACACTAGAACCCTAAGCTCTTTTTAACTGGTCTACTTGTCAAATGAACTGTCATTTGTTTGTTGTCTTCACTCTTAACAATTTCATTGGCAGAAAACTATTGATTTCTAGAAATAATTAACATTGGACTTTGGGATTTGATTTTAGGTGCTCTACCGCATTAGAATCATTTCCATCCACTCCACCATACTGTTTTAATGAACTCCATCCAGGATTTGGTATCTTGCAGCAACAAGCTTCAATGTACGAGCAAATGAATTTTGGTAGGTCCATGCTAAACCAACAACCAGCACATTAGCAGGAGCAACAACAAATTCAACAACAACAACAATTACAACATCAGCAAGCACAACAACCACAACAATTTCAAAACCAACAGTTGATACAACAACAGCGCCAACAACAAGTTCAGCAACAACAACAGCAATTGCAACACCAGTCATAACCACAACTTCAACAAGCATATGCACTACGCTTGCATTAATATCTAATATAGTCTTGTCTTGTTCATATGCAAAACAACTTACCGAGTTTTATTGTATTTGTATGCGTTGATATGAGCATTCTTTTATTTTATTTTCTTTAATGGGTTAATTATTCCCATTGACATGTGTAGATGTCAAAAAAAAACATTATATATGATATGTAGCTGTATGAGTATAATATTCAAATATAGCGTCTTGATATTCACTTGTTTGTGTGTGATATGCACACTACTTTTTACATTATGCAAATCGAATATAGTGTTTTTGAAGTGCATTCTTAATATGATGAATTTGATGAACAACGATTTGGTGCATATCGCTACAAATTTGGTGCATATTTATGTAGATTTGGTGCATATCTATACAGATTTAGTGCATATCCCTGCAGATTTTGTGCATATCTATAGATATGTGTTGCATATTAACTAGAAAGTTGTAAACCTTGGAGAACACATAAGCACTTATCTCTTAAATTAAACCGAATATAATTTCAATATCTTAAAACCCAAATTTACGTAATACCAAAAATTAACTCTAATTCCAATATCGCTAAAAAAATAAATTGCGTATTAACATCAACTAAAGGATTCTATCAAGGAAACAACATGGTTAATTATAGTGCATATCAATTCAGATTTTTTGCATATCGGCATATCAAGGCAATATGAAACCCTACAACAACGAGACAAAAATTAATTACTACTTCAGGCATATCGAACCCAATGCTTTATGGGTTTGTCTTCGGTGTCAGTAACACATTCGATACCATATATTAATTCTTCTTCTTTGTCTGACACACCTCATTAGATACATCGATATCATCATCCGAGGAATTCTACATGACATCATCCTTTGAGTTCTTTTGCATACACCAACCTATGAACTGCATATCAATACATATTGAGTGCATATCAAGTAAATCAAAATGCATAATGATGAATACGAACAAACATGAAAATGATAAAAACCTTGAAAATCACATCATCAGGTCGGTTCTTCTGCATATCTTATACAGTTTTGTGCATATCAATGAACCGTAAATGCATATTCATTAAGATTAAATGCATACCAAATAAATCAGATTGCATAGCCACGAAAAAATAACTTAAGGAAAAAGCCAACATAACTACTGCATAACGGAGATTACGAACTGAATATTGATTTGAGAGGCGAAAACCATTGTTAGAATCAAAACGTATCTACTGCATATCAAGTATATTCGGCTGCATAACAGTGATTACGAAACGCATACGACAACCATTTTATCGCATAACAGAATTCATGTGAAACCCTACATTGCTACTGCATACCACCGAATCATCTGATGCATATCGTTTTATTGTTGCCGCATATCAGAACGAAACCTTATTTAACCCTAGTTAATTTGATGCATATATCAAAGTCGGCGTTTAATCAAACCCTAATCAAATCGTAATAAAACCCTAATCTAATTCCTATGAATATCTCGATACTAACCTTCTTCCATGGAGATTTGTGTGATGTTGTATCAATCATCATCTGACATACAGTACACCATCGTCTGAGGAAGAATAGATCACATCATTAGGTCGGTTCTCCTGCATACCTGATACAGTTTTGTGCATATCAATGAACCGTAAATGCACATTCATTTAGAACAACTGCATACCAAATAAATCAGATTGCGTAACCTAAAAAATATAACTTAGGGACGATTTACATGAAAGTATCTTGTGAATCTAATATGAAAGTCGAATGTCACATCCACTTGACTAATAATTCGATTTGATAGGCGAATGTTATTGTTAGAATCAAAACGTATCTACTGCATATCAATTATATCCAATTGCATAACAGGTATTCCGAAACGCATACGACTACAGTTTTACTGCATAACAAAATTAATGTGAAACCCTAAACTGCTACTGCATACCGCCGAATTTCACATGCATATCGTTTTGGTGTTGTCGCATATCAGAACAAAACCCTGTTTAACCCTAGTTTGATGCATAAATCAAAGTCGAATATACTCAAACCCTAATAAAACCCTAATCAAGTCCTATGAATCTATTATACCAAAGTCGATTTAAGTAAACAAATTTGATGCATATCTCAATACTAACCTTCTTCCATGGAGATTTGAGAGGTGTTGTATCAATCAACCATTGTTACTGTCGGGAAGAAAAAACTAGACGTGAATGACGATGAAAGAGAGGCAGCGTGAATTGATGGAAGAGAGAGAGAGAGAGGCAGCGTGAATTAAGGAAGGAGTTATGGTATTTTTTTTCCTTATTTTCTTTTAATTACAAGATTTCTAATCTAGCCCTTCATCTAATCTCATCCTATGGCTCCTATTCGTTAACTCCGTTTTACTACAAAAGTGGTCTTACTGGAGCCCCCCTCTATATATATATATATACGCCCTTCATTTTGTGAACTTAAGAGAAGGGTATTGGGCCTTTTCATAATGGGCCCTAGGCCTCGTTGTTACACGGGTCAAACACTGTGTTAATCAGACACGGGTACGAGTAACCGACACAGATACGGATCTGAGGGTCTGATATGTAATTCTCGAAAATCTTGGACACACCGTTCGGAATTTGGACATGATAAGGCGGTAATAAATATATATATATAAAATAAATAAAGTTCATAAAATTATTTCCTATATTAATTCTATATAAGTAATTTATGTAAATTAATGTTTTGAAACCATTTCTAATAGTTAAAAAAATTGGATGCTTGATAAATAAGAGGACTTCGGCCCAATATCATAGAATGAAGGCCCAATATCTTAGAATAGAGGTCTAATATTTGAACTATTTGTGCCCAATGTCCCTATTGGGCACAATAGTTATAATAACTACACTACCTAATTAAGTACTAAGTTTCTACCCTACTCCACCCACACACAACCCTTCTCCTTTGGGCGTCCTTGCCCCCGCCACGGCCTCCGCCCCGTAGCCAGCCTCCGCCCATCGCCGGCCTCCCTTTGTTTCCGCCTTTCTCTGTTTCCGGCCTCTCTTCGCAGCCGCCTTGTTCAGTCGCTGGCCTCCCTTCGCTTCCTTCTTGCTCCGATGTCGGCGTTCGTTCACTGCAGCATTGCTTTGTCCCCTCGTTTGATCTGAATTCTGCATTCAAACATTTGTTGCCCTTGCAGTCAAAATGAACAAGGACCTAATTAATTACACGATGCCATTTATCCATATTTTGTCAGATTTGTGTAGCCACTGTTTGTTGCTCGAATGCATATTAAAATGCTCTAATCTTGTCCAATATAATATATAGTGTTGTGAAGTTAGAAGCCCTAATTGTTAATCTAGAGGATGCCGATACACTAGAGTTGTATTCTCTAAAACCAATTCCTTTTACTTTATCAATACTGCTTTCCTTAACTTTACATATGTTGTTCATTTTTATGTAGAGTGATGATGATGTAGAATTTGGAGGTTGTAATTTGAACGATTTGAATGGAGCAGGCATTTCGTTCCTTAATGTGTACTTCACTTGGCTAAATTCTCAGCCACACACATATATATATTGAACTGGGTTTAATTATGGAATATTATAACATAGTACTTGCTTGTTAACATATTATTAGTGTGGTATGTTTGATAAATTATTAGTGTTGTTGTCAAATTATTTGTAGTATTGATAGTCATTAATTATGGATGTTGTTGACAAATTATTAATGGTGTTGACACTTCATGTGTGTTATTGATCAATTACTAGTGGTGTTGACAAATTATTAGCCGTGTTGACACTATATTTGTGTGTTGTTGACACCTTATTAGTTGTGTTGACAAATCAGTAGTGTGTTGACAATTTTATTTAGCATGTTGACAATGTTATTTATCGTGTTGACAAGTTTTATATACTGTGTTGACAAGTTTTGTAATTTGTTGACAAGTTTTATTTAATGTGTTGACAAGTTTTATTAAATATGTTGACAAGTTTTATTTAATGTGTTGACAAGTTTTTTTTATGTTGTTGACAAATTATTTGTGATGTTGTTGACAAATTATATTCTTTTTGACAGTTTAGTTACATCTTGTGATAATCACTCGGGTTGATAACGTGATTACTCGTGTTGACAGTTATATTATGTTCGTGTTGACAATTTACTTACATCGTCTTAGGGATTGTTTATTGGTACTGATTTTTGTATTGAAATAACATTACCTCTCACATAATTAGCAGGTTTTCATTATCATTATCACCTAGAAATCAAGAACAAAGCCGGAGATAACTTTAGTTCGTCCTCCATTTATTTGAGTAATATTTCCTTTATTTTACATCATTGAGATGGCATCAATTCACAATTAGCAATGAATCAACTAATTTTACCTTCCAGCACTGCGTTTGTTTCCTTCTTCCTCCTCAATAACTTTTTGTTTCCTTCTTCCTCCTCAATAACTTCCTTCCATCAATGTTGTTTCACTTCCTCTTTGTCTCCTCTCTCAAACACGTGGGCATCCCCTTCCTCTGGCCGACGGATGTTCGAAGCTGCAAATTCGACGACGCTTTTGTGCATCCCCTTTCTCTTGACGACGCTTCTGCAAATCCGACGACAGAACTAGGGTGTTAACGACGCTTCTGGACAGAGCTTTCGACGGCGATGGAGAAGCGACGCCGAAGGAGAGATGGAAGGGAAACGCCGGATTTCACTCCCGATTTGAAAGTCCACCGCTAGCTTCTCAATTTTCGGCGTCATCGGGAGTGTTGGGGGCCCGCCTCAATTGCATAAATTGTTAGCGTGATAAGAGAGGAGTTGGAGGGGACCATGTGCCACATCAGCAAGGCCATATAATTTAGGGTATATTCATATAACTTAATTATGTGATGCAAAAACTAAAAAAACTTATCAATTTTGGGGTATTTACCCAAAAACTGGCTAATATTTTAGGATTCTAGGTTTGAGAGGGGGATAACAGCCCCTTCTTCCTGTTCAGTGTCAGAAATGAAGTTGTTGAACTGCGTCGCCTCTTCAAGCCTCCCACCTAGCCGTGTCCGAGTGCAAGATGGAGGACCCCAGCCGGATTCCGTACCCGGACCCGTGTCGGCAAACACTTGGGGAAAGCCTCACAAAATACCCATGGAAGAGCCGCTGGGTATAACATTCTCCACCATTTTTTTTACGTGAGAGTAAAAATAATAATTTAATGTTACATGTAAAATAATATTTCCTGCTTCGGATGAAAATCAGCGTCTCTCATACCTGAAAAATTTCCGAGTTATGTTGGGAATTAGTTTCAAAACGAGCCTACATAGGGAATTTGTTTTAAAAAAAAGTCTACTTAAAGAAAAAAAATTATAAACTTAATAGTTAGCACAATTCTATCAAATGGTTGCCTCATCTTTCTTTTTACTACTAAATTAGAAAATATTTTACCAGGGAGAATCAAAATGGAAGTATCCACATATCGTTAGATTTAATTGCCTACACAATTAGGAACAATATCAGAAATTAGTAAAGATTAAACATTCCAATGCAGAAAAAGACATAAAGAGAGACTTCAGATATTCACCCAAGAAAAATAATATTGAGTAAAGGGTGGCGCAGGTCAAAGAGGAAATGGAACGATTGCAAACTTCAATCTTTCAATGCCATGGTAACCTTACAACAACTTTTGTGTAGCATTCAAAAATCCAATCTCCTCTTATTTCTCCATATACTCATACAGTTGTAGCTATTCGTTTGAATTTATGTTGAACAAGTTGTTGCATTTTCGATCCATTGCAGGGTTTTGAGATTGACCAAGAGCCACAAGTACATCTTGCTTGGAAGGCTATCGAAATGAAGTTGGCTGGAACCATTATGAGACCATCAATGTGAGAGCTACTGCTTTTATCAATCTACTTGGGTTTTGATTTTTTGTTGTGTTTTGACTGAGTTTCCTTGAATGAACCTGCTAGTGTTAATAGATGAACTTGCTGCTTTAGGACCATGAACTTGCCTAGCGTTCTACTTGATGGTGTTTGATCAAGTTCATAATCTGCCATTGTTGTCAGTTGCAAAGAGGCAAAGGCAAAGTTCATAACCTGCTAGTGTTTGCTGGTGCTTGAACCTACAGTTATAAATCTTGAACCTACAGTTATAAATTATGAGCCTAGCTCTGTGAAGAAATTTAAACGCGTGAGAAATTTAAACCAGTCAATTGATTTATCGTTGAATATGCGCTTCTTTTATTCAGTTATTCTTGGATCTTCTCTTTCTGACTGGTGCTTGTTGTTCCTTTTCATAGTTTATGTTGTGACTGGTTTGCTCCATGGCTTGCTTTTCCTCACTCGTTGGTTCACTGGTTTGTACATTGGCGAGGTGGATCAAAGTGATTATTTGTGATGAGCACATCCGAGAGGCTGTACATTGGCGAGGTGGGAATTCACTGTAAATATGCAAGATGGTTTTTTCTCTTTAAATTTTGGCAAAGTTCTGGTTCTTAGTTTTAACTGATTACTGGTGTAGAAAAAGAAGGGCAAGTTTCATCATTCAAGCTTTCTTGCTGGTGGAACTACCTTAGCTGTTGGGCGTCTTACAACCGAAAGGTATAATTTCTCTCTTGTATACCTTATTCCTGAACATGTTACCTCTATATGATTTTGATATTTGTTGTCAGATTTGATACTACGAGTATGAAGTGTAGGATACTGTAAACTACGCCTCTTTTGAACAACTGCTTAATCTGAATTGAGTTTTTTAGTCATTGATAAAATGTTGTTGTACTGGCATTTTCGTCCTCTCATTGTTTAGGATGTTGAAAGTTAAACTCAACTTGAAAATTAGATCCATTGTGATTGTACTCACAATTTTCTAAATTTGTTCAAAATAGATACTTCTTTAGCACCCTTTTCTTTTACTGTCTAGTATCTCAACAAGGCTAAGTTTATACTACTGCACACCGTTCTTTATTCGTTCTTGCCAAGTACTATTGAAAGAATTGAGGTCAGCAAAATTATAAAAAATGGATTGAAGAACATGATGATGTAGAGGATGCATGATCAGTTTCTTTGATCACTCTGTCTCCTTCTGAAACAAGAGCTGCAACCGATTTCTGAGTTGCATCTTAGGATCAGAAGCTGATTTTTCATTGACTTCTTTGCATCCTTTCTTTGCATCCTTTCTTTGCATCCTTTCCTTCCTCTATTTCTTTGCCATCTTTGACAGGTGGCATCATGTGAGTTCGAGGCTTACTCCATTTACAAGGGCTTGATACAGCATAAATGATTCATAGATTGATTGATCCACAAAACATCCAAAGAACAACTGATATCAAGGAGAAGCTCAGGGAAGCTGCAGTTATCATCACTGATGTCAGGTTGTATAAATGTATATTCTCTTATTTATTTGCTTTGCTTTAGAAAATTATTTAGTTATGAAAAATGAGGATTATTTTGAAGCTGCAGTTATCATCACTCATCACTGATGTTGTCGAAATTCACGTATGCGATGAACATAGGTTCACGTATGCGATGAACATAGGTTCATGTATGCGATGAACCTAGTTTAGGTATGCGATGAACCTAGACATTACACTTCAGATAAACAAATAACATACCACGTGACATTATAAGGATGCAATACTATTCGTGATGCAAAAGAAGTAGTTAACATATCGAAATGGTTTCATGATAACATTTCACAAACCATTAACAGTCATTAAGAGGTAACATTCTCATACAATAACTTAGCCATAGCTAAAAAAAACCAAGTAAAATAATACACCATTTACATTTTCTTGATTGAGCTTAACTACCCACATTCATTCATTCTCCAGCATTAATAGATGAATATGACATCAAATCTCTGGAGGATATTGCTTCGCCTGTTGCCTTATCCTCCTTCTGTACTCATCTTTATCCTGCTTTAAATTAGGAATCTGGGTTAGCACATCTCATACCATAAAAATGCAGCAAGGTTGCAAGTAAAGAACATGGTAGAAAATTCAGATTAATGAGAACAAATAAGTAATGAGTACCTGCATAAACATATGATATCCATCAGTCTGTGCAAAATCAGAAACATTAGGCACGTCCAGCAAATCCTGGATTTCAACCAGAATTTGCTTGACAGTAATTGCGGGTCTCCATCCCTGAGACAAGGCAGAACAAATAAGAAAACAGCAATGACTAGGATCTAACAGAAGCACCACAATAACATTTGCTTACACTGTCTTCATTTAAGATGGACAAACAAACAGTCCCAGATGGGTAAACATTGGGGTGGAAGAATCTTGGAGGAAATTTACACTTTGGTGGCTTGCTAGGATAATCTTCAGTGAAATGGAGTGTCAAGGGGAAGAAGCCACCTTATACTTCTTAGGTGTGCTATGCTCAGTGTTGGGTTGCAATGAGGGTTAATCACTGAGCCAAAAAAGGTGCTTCAGCACAATGAAAACATGCACAAGAAGGATAAGGAAAAAGAATTCTTAGCTGATTCCAGTGAAAGATGCTACTAAAACTAGGTTCATTATTTTCTTTGATATCAAACTCCTCCTCTCCATCTTCTTAGGAAATATTGGTAGCTCAAATTTCTTCATCTGCTACTTATGATTAACAAGTAATTTCTTACCTGATTCCTTGTCGTCTGCTTCTGCACACCGAGCGGAGACACAGATTACTTTGGGGTGCGGATTGGGCTGCACCAAGGATCAGCTCTAAGTCCTTTCCTTTTCACGGTTCTGATGGACGTGCTTACATGTGACTTGCAAGGGGAGGTCCCATGGTGCATGTTGTTCGCAGACGATATTGTGTTGGTTGACGAGTCCAAGGAGGGTGTTAGTAACAGATTGGAAGAGTGGAGAGCAGCTTTAGAACCAAAGGGCCTCAGACTGAGTCGAGCCAAGACCGAGTATGTGGAATTTGATTTTGGAGTTTCGTCAGACAGGGATGTGGGGTTGTTGCTTGGAGAGTCTTCTGTGTGCGTGAGAGACTCCTTTAAGTACTTAGGCTCTATCTTGCAAAGAGATGGAGGAGTGGATGAGGACATCAAGTCCAGGATTCAGATAGGTTGGCATCATTGGAGACAGGCTTCTGGAGTTTTGTGTGACAAGAAAGTCCCCCTTAGGCTGAAAGGTAAATTCTATAGGGTGGTAGTTAGACCAGCGATGATCTATGGGGGCGAATGTTGGCCAGTTACTATGGCTCAGGAGCAACAAATTATGGTAGCTGAGATGCGGATGCTACGCTGGATGTGTGGTCATACTAGATTGGATAGAGTTCGGAATGAAGTTATTCGAGGAAAAGTCGGAGTGTCTAGTATTAAAGATAAGTTGCGAGAATCTAGACTTCGATGGTTTGGCCACGTTCAGAGGAGGCCACTTGGTGCACCAGTTCGCAGTTGTGAAGTTCTGGCGTTGGGGGACTACCGCCGGGGTAGAGGGCGACCAAAGAAGAGCTGGATGGAGGTAATCCGCAAGGACCTCGCCGCTCTGGAGCTTTCAGTTGACGTGGCTCAAGACAGAGCTTTGTGGAGGGAAAAGATTCGAGTTACAGAAGCTTGATCTGGGATTCTTGGAGTGGTGTATCCTTTTACTCGGGCTTGAAGCCGTATAATCTTTTTCTCTGTTTTGACCTTTCTGTTTTCGGTTTTTAGCTCTTGTGGTATTCCCATGTATTGTTAGGTCATATCGATTACTTCCTCCCAACCTGTTGGGGTAAGGAAATACCAATCCCGACCACCCCATACCCCGTTTTTCGGGATAAATGGGGATTGATGTTGTTGTTGTTGTTGCTTGTCGTCTGCTTCTTCATTTTGTTTCACTTGCTCTTTCTCTCCCCAATTTTCAACTCTCCTTCAATTTCTTTCTTTGCATCCTCAGCAATCTCAGTTTATGATAATATAGGAATATAGATAGCCTATAAATACAGCTTCTTACAATAGAGTTTGTTAACTCATTTCAGACATCTCACACATTCTGTTGTATTTTCTGTTAGAGCAAAGCTCTCTCATCAATGGAATCATTCTCTTTTGTCTCTCATCAATGGAATCATTCTCTTTTGTCTGAATTGCTTGTTCTTCTCAGATCCTTTCATGGATTTCACACAGTTCTCTTCATCGCCTCTTCAATACCAGCTCTTCTTTGAGCTCATTCGGTGTAGCCTCCAATTTCTTGCGGTGCATCATTCTCACTGGCTTTCACTGCTTTCATATGTGCCATTTCTACATCCACCATTAGAAATGCCAGATTCTCTGATTCTTTTGATTTCATGCTGAGTGACTCCAGCTCGTCTCTGCATAGAAATCTAAAAGCTTCAAATTCAGTAGGATAAACCTGAATTGATTTGCAAAAATTCCATGTTCTATCCTGAATTGATTTGCGGGAATTCGCTGCCTGTGGTTAGTGGTCGTTGGTTGGCTCCTGCGTTCGCCGTCTTGGGATCGTAGAGAAGGTAGACTCGTCCCGTCGGAGAAGAAAGGAGAATTGTCGAGGTGAAATCCAAACCCTAACACTCTAGCAGTCACTATAGTGTACAGGTGAATGGATTTGCAGAAGCGGTTCACAACGCCTCTCCCGCCGCACCCAACGTCGCCACCAAGCTCTAGTCGAGTTGCTCCGGTCTCGAGCACACCATGAGAGATTCTCGCCATTTTTTTTTGTTACGAATGAGTCGCGCAGAAGCGAGGAAGAGGAAGAAGGAGACGAAATACCAAAAATACCCCTGTTTCATTAAAACTGATAGAGAGTGCAGATTGAATCTGGACCATTAGATTAAGACGATCCAACGGTCTGAAAATAGTTCTTAGTTTAAGAGTAGTTCTTATCTTAAGAGGGGTTCTCATTTGATCCTCCCTCTAATGATAAAATCTATAATCATTGGAGGTCAATCTCATAAATTAGTAGGGATTCGACAATCCAATGTAGATAAAAACACAAATACTAACTTCAAATATATTCAAATAAATGATTTGAAGATCTATTGATATAGGTTGTGTTTGCAAAGCCACATAAACTAGTTAGATAACTAGTTACTAGTTACTTGTTGAATTAAACATTGTTTGGTGGGTCAATTTTAACTAGTTATTAGTTACTAAACTAGTTTAAAGCATAAACTAGAAAAAACAAGGGGTCAAACTAGTTTCTCCTATTTACTCACTTATTATTGACAAAAATAACCCTACTTTCTTAGCAATTTAAAAATGACATGGTATATAAAATTAGAATTGGAATTAGGAACATGATTAAAATTAGAGTGTGTCATGGTATAGGTGGATAACATTGATTTTCTTTATGATTGATGTGAATTTAATGTCCATTTCCGTTCGTAATTGAACAAAAAAAATAGAAGTTAGAGAGTTATTTATATATTGCTATTTTAATTGAAGAAAAGTTTATCAATACGAAATGGATTCACAAAGTTCGCAAAGCTTAGCGAAGGGTTCACACTTCAGTTGGAACTACATTGCTACTGATTTTACGAAAGAGTCTGAAAAGAAATGCACTAAAGAACCAAGTTGGTGTATACTACCATATAAGCCTCGCAATTTTTTATGTTGATAAAACGAATAGGTTTAACGCACTTAACGTTGGTATAATGGTTTGTTCAAATTAATAGGGTCTACATTGGTGTTCAACACGATTTCACCCACGAGCAGAGCCTGAAAAATGGGTCATTCGAAAAAGGCCATTAAAATAACAAATGAAAATGGACAAAAAATTTAATCCAAATAACTCGTAACTAGTTAATAGCATCCAAACGTAGTTTATCATTTTTTAACAACTTAAACTAGTTTAGTAACTTAAACTAGTTTAGTAACTAATTTAGCAAACTAGAATGAAATATTAGGCAAGCGGAGTAGAACATAAAGTTTAAACACCATAGAATTACGATGAAGTGCATAAGCAAGAAACAACATTAAGCTGATTTTTACTTTCCTGGAATTTCCTGTTAAGTACGTGTGATGATAAAATCAGCAACTTTCATTGCAAGTAGATCTGCTAGGGCTGGGCATGGGTCAAAAACCGAACCGAACCGAACCGAACCCGAAAAACCGAAACCCGAAATTCCCAAAAAATCTGGACCGAAAACCGAACCGAAATCTTTCGGGTTGGGTTGGTCCGGGTTTGGGTCGGTTCGGTCCGGTCCAATAAAAAACCGAATAGGACCGAACGGGTCAAAGTACAAAACAAGTATATGACCTTTAGAATAGTTATTCCTGTAAGCTGTAAACTCAAAAACACATATAAATGATAAATGATGACATTTTAATGTTCACCTAAATTCAAAATAAGTTCAAAACAAGATAAAATAACAACTACATAGTCCAAAATAGTTGATAGTTCCACATCTTCTTAGTTGATAGTTCCACATCTTCTTAATGATTGTATGAACTTATTTAATAGTTGATAAAATAACAACTGCATGTGTATTTAATCAGATTCCTCCTAACAAGATCTAAATCTAACACCCAATTCTTAATCTTAGCCAGATCAGTTTCAGCAACTTTCTCAAACACAAATTTAGCTTGCGTACCTTCACCCTTATTTTCTGGACGCTCAACGCACTTCAGTAGATGTTTGTTAAGAGTTGAGGTTCCATTTCCTGCGGTATCTGCAGCAAAATCCTTCTTGCAATAGTTGCACCTTGCCCTTACTTTCTCACTGTCATTCGGATTAACAAATGGAACAAAATGCTTCCAAACAGCACTTCGTTTTCCCTTCAAATATTTAGCCACATCAAATCCAGTAACTTCGCAGTCCTCCTCAATAACCTTTTCTCGCCGCTTTTTTGGAGGTTGCTCTTCTTCTAGGCCCTCCCTTTCATCTAGACCATTAGTCTCAAAGTCTTCATCAAAATCAGGATCCATGTCTGATTCGAAGTTATTCAGCGAATTTTCTGAAGCAATTGATCGAACCAAGTCTCGAGACTCATGTTGAGTATTAGTAGTAGCCGCTCTCGATCTCTTTCTGGATTGATTCTTTTTTGTTTGAGCTTGGAACTTTTTGGATTGAGAGCTCGACATCTACAAATTAAAAAAATATGTCAGTTTAATGTAGATAATTTACATCATATGAATCATAACACGAAAATAAAAATCTTACTTAGATTTGATGAAAATTGATCCGTTGTTTTGGTTTTCAACTCTCTACCATATAGTACTATGAACTTGTTAGAAATCTATAAATCAATAAAAGAAGACAAGTCAGTACTTTCTGATTCTGAATTTCTGTTGGTTGGGCAAAAAAATTGAATTGAATAAAAAAAAATCAAATTGAAGGGAATGAATTGAGTCAATTGACCTGTTGAGTGCGGGGCGGGGCTGCTGGTGTCTGGTGACTGGGCGAGATGCGGGGTGTGCGGTGCGGGCGAGTGGGCGAGACTCAAGGTGTGGGGTACTGCGGTGCGGTGCGGGCGATTGGGCGAGCCGTTGTTGGTTGCTGGTTGGAGTCGAAGTCTCGAAGAACGGAAGAAGGAAGAAGAAGACTCGAAGAACGGAAGAAGGAAGAAGAAGACTCGGGGGCGGGGAACTGAATTGAAATACGCAAGACGGCTGACGGCAAGAGCAAATCCCAAATAAAATCCAACCCTGGCCTAATTAAATCATCTTCGGTTTACCCAAATAGTTCGGTTTACCCGAACCCGAACCCAACCCAAACCGAAAACCGAAATTTCATATAACTTAACCCGAAAACCGACCCGAAATTACTTCGGTCCGGGTTCGGTCCGGTTTTTTCGGTTCAATCCGGTTTGGGTTTCGGGTTTACCCAACCCGTGCCCAGCCCTAAGATCTGCACTGAATTGGCATGAGAGCTGATATTTTGAATCCTTTACCTTCCAATTTAGTTCTGAACCTTCATACTTAGTCTTCTCTAATGCATGTGTTATAATCGCATGCACCGATACGAAAAGTCTGCAATAAAGAAATCATAAGTTTGCATACAATAAGAATGGACTATGTGAAAATACTAAAAATATAAATTTTGTTAAGAACATATATTATATTATTCTACGAAAAATGTCATTCTCATGAATTTTTCTCATGGGTTTATGACACCCAAACAAAGAGTCTCTGGAACTACTATTCCCTTTGAGTTGATGCCTTATCGACATGAATCTACGTGTTTGTTGCATAACTCATCGTTGTTGCTATTGTAGTCAAATGGTTTTTATTTTCTGATAATCATAACTGATCGGTTTTACTCCAGCAACAACGTATGTCACATCATATTACTCATCAATAAGCTAAACCATGTCATCGTCATTTTTTTTATATTGTTTGAAAATATTTTTCATCTTTAGGTCTTGGATTTGTATCATGAGTGTGGGCTGTTAAGAGAGTTATTGATTCATGAACCACATGACCAAATATAGGACATAGAAAATGTAACATAAAGCATGGCCCTTCCAAGTGTTAGGACAGAGAATATTTTAGAATCAACAATGTAGGTACTAAATGAAATGATGGTGTCAAACATAAAAACAAACCTTCAAACACAGGGAGCAATCCGCTATCGAAGACAAGTAAAGGAAAGAGGAATGGTAGAACGTGTTGTAGCCATGAGAGAGCATGGGGAAAAAGGGATCCAGATCGGGGAAGGAGAGATTTGGGGATGACCGGATGAGTTTCACCTAGAAGGTGGCCAAAGACGAAAATGGAGAAGGAAAACCCTCAAAAAGAGTTGGAATGGATCTAGGGTTAAAGAATAACTAGCGGGTCCTGTGATATTCACAGGATTATAAATCTACATTAATATTTATAGAATATTTATAATTTTTATTAAAACATAATTAAAATAATAAATAAATTATGGTTATATTTGTTAAAGATAAAATAATAAGCAAGCTACCAATAAAATAATATTGTAAACATAATCGTTTTACATCACTCTCTGAAGTTTGAGCTTTTGAGTCCAATAATCAGTTTTTCTAACCTAGGGCAACCCATTACAAAAAAATCACTAAAATGACAATACCTAATCACTGAAATGATAACACTTAATTATAAATTTCTAAAATTAACCTTTTAAAATATAAGAGGAAAAATTTAGAAATGACCAAAGCTTATAGTATACTCCTTATTGTATGCTTTTATTAAACATGGTTTATAAACACGATTCTTAAATAACGCCCGGTACTTTATTCAAACAACGCCGGGTCACTCGCGTTCTGCGAGGACCCGGCCACTCGCGTTCTGCGAGATTAGCAAAAAATTAGGTTAATTACATGCATGCTAATCTCGCGTTCTGCGAGTGCACGTGTCCTCGCGTTCTGCGAGTGTACGTGTCCTCGCAGAACGCGAGCTTAGCATGTCAGATTGACATTGTTGTGCGCCATTACTACATGTCTTGTCCCCACCTAACTATAATAACTACCCTCTTATTTTAAGTATTCCGTAACTCCTATTAACCCTACCCTAACACCTCTTTTTATCATCTTTCACCTCTTTCACCCTCCATTAAAACCCATTTTCAAAACCTTAAAACTTCAAAACACTCTAAAAACACCTAAAATAATGGAAGATGAAGAGGAATTCAACAAAGGAGGGAATGAAGATGGTGGTTCATCAAGTTACCATTCAAATGAGGTAATGTTCTTACTTAATTTTTGAATTTTAATTTGTTTTGCACCATTAAGAGCTAAAATGAACTTATTATGTTGTATTTCATGTTAAATCTAGTAGTAGTGGTAAGTGTTGAAGAGATGACTTTTGCATATAATGTCAAAAACTTAGATGTGTTCATGTTTTTAGGGTTTTTATGGTTTTGAATGTAGGAACTCATGTTATGTTAAATTATCCCGTTCAGTAACTAGTTTCAGGAAATAGCAACTTCTCGCGTTCTGCGAGAGGAAGCCACTCGCAGAACGCGAGAAGTGCCTCCCTCGCAGAACGCGAGAAGTTGCACATTACAGAGTATTAACAGAAGCATTGTGTATAGGTGAATTTTTCTTTGTTCACTGGATTGAATGCAATCCAGTTGAATGACTACACCTACCCCTCGCGGAATACGGTGCCCGTTTCGCCACCGTCATTTGATTTAGGGATTGACGACTTTGGATATTATCATCAACCATCTTTATATGAACAACATGTGCCATCTACATATGAGTTGCCTGTGCCATCTACTTATGAATTGCCATGTACATATGAGGTGCCATCAAGCTATGATGCGTTTCATTCACAATTTGCTAACCCACCAACATACGTAGGAGAGGAGATGTGTTTTCTTCCCTCTTTACGCACTGCACCAAAGTTTGATAGTCCCGTATGTGAGGAAGAGGTTGTTTCTAGGGATTATTCGGAATATTTCACTACGGAGCAAGTGTTTGCCTCTAAGGAGATTGGTCATTTGTGGGCTTTGAATGTTGCAAAGCAACACAAGTTTATGATCTCTATTGGAAGGACTGTACCAGCTAAACTGGGGCAAAGTGGTAAGATTCAAATCATTTGTGAGAAAGGGGGAAGCCATAGGCCTAAAGGTGTCGGTGTTAGATCAAACACAAAGAGCAAGAAAACGGGGTGTAAATTTCAGTTGAAGCTCATGGAGAACCGGGTTGAAGAGAATTGGAGATTAGTGGTTGTTTGTGGTTTGCACAACCATCCTATTGGAGATAGTTTGGTCGGGAATGCATTTGCCGGGAGGCCAACCCCGGATCAAAAGAAAAAGGTTCGTGAGATGGTACTTTCACATTGTTCTCCAAATCAGATTTACACTGAGATAAACAAGGATCCCGGAAGTTGCACAAAGAAGAACCAAGTGTACAATTTGGTAAGACATATAAGGGAAGAGGAAATGGAAGGTAGAACCGTGGTTCAAGAATTCTTTCACCAATGCAAAGAGAGCAACTACTTCATGGAGTATAGGCCAAGTGCAACGAACCCTTCGATAATAGGCGACTTGTTCTTTGCTAGCCCCGAATCAATGAAACTCTTAAAGGCGTTTCCATATGTCCTTTTGATGGACTCGACTTATAGCACGAACAGGTAAGTATTTATCATTCTGTTTTTATGTTGTATTTATCTTACTGTATTTTGGTTCCAGGTACAATGTTCCCTTCCTGGAGATAGTCGGTTTGACTTCTACATGGAAGAATTTTGTTGTGTGCGGGGTATGGTTAGAGGCTGAGAGCGAGGATAGTTATTTATGGGCGTTGCAGCAGCTGCAGACGATGTATTTGAGAATAGGAGCATCGCCTACTTGCTTCGTCACTGACCGTGAGATGGCTCTTATGAATGCAACAGACAAGTTATGGCCAAATGCAAAGTTTCTATTATGTAGGCGACATGTAAGGAAGAACATAGAGGCGAGAGCGAAGATAGCTATGGGCACACAAGCATTGGGGGTTCATATTTCAAATGATTATTATAACGTGTTCGAACAAACCACTGAAGAAGATTACAAGAGTACTTTGAAGAAACTTGAGGACGAATGGCGAGCTTATCCAACCGTATTGAAGTACGTGAGAACGAATTGGCTAAACCGTTACAAAGAAAGACTTGTTTCAGCATGGACGGATAATGTCTTCACTCTCGGGAATAACACAACAAACAGGTATGTTCTGTTATTTATGTCTACCTTCTACATATGATAAAAAGAGCTTCTGTAATGCACACCTCGCAGAACGCGAGGGCATACCAACTCGCAGAACGCGAGTAAATTCCTTGATTCAGTGTTGATGCATTTTCGAATGCAAAGATCCTGGAACAATGTATGAACTCGCAGAACGCGAGGTGTACACACCTCGCAGAACGCGAGGAGTTACACATTACAGAAGGATCCACAGGTTCTGATTTGTATTTGCATTTTATTGTTTTTCGAACATTTTAGAGTTGAAGGAGCACATTCATGTCTTAAGTCATACTTGTCAAGTGGAAATGCTAGGCTAGACACAATGTTCAAAGAATACAAAACAATGGCGGAGAACCAACTTAAGGAGATTACTGTGTCTTTCACCGAGAGTTTGAATAAGAGCTTCACAGTTGTTGAAGGGGCGGACTTGTTTAAAGTCTTGAAGTTCAAAGTCTCTTACAAATGCATAGAATTTTTGCTTAAGGAATACACGAAGGGGGAGAGATTAGGTGCGCACTTTAATATGTTTTGTAGCTGCGGGATCAAGATTAGAGATGGGTTGATGTGTGTTCATCAGATTGTAAGACATTGGAAGGAGCAAAGACCACTAAGAGTATCAGAGTTGCACCCTTTCTGGAGTACTTTGAGTTTGGAAGAAGTTGATGTTCCCGGCATACTGGAAGTTAAGAGTAAGGTGGCAAGGCGTCTTTTTCAGACTTTCTATGAGGAAACGTTTCCGAAATTGTGCCCCCATGATCAAGAAAAGTGTGCACAAACTGTTTTAGACATTGGGAAAGTAAATACTCCTCTAAAAGAGCCGGCTATTTCAAAGCACACCGGAGGTCGTCCAGTCGGAGCTCCTAACAAACAACCTAGGTCAACGCAAAGAAGACCGTCTGCATGGGAGCACACTAATGTTGAGATGGATGCTAGAGATTTGGAAGAAACACCCCCAAAGAAGCAAAAAAATGCTTCTAATTCTGAAACATTCAAGAAACCAAAGATTAAGGTGATTGGCAAGTACAAGTCTCACATACCCGCGTCAATGCGCACCCATGTGAATGGTTGGTTTGAGGTAAATGGAGATGGAAATTGTGGATTTAGAGCAATAGCTCATGAATTGCATGACAACCAACACTTATGGAGGGAAGTAAGAGATTTGATGATAGCTAAGGTCAAAGAGATTTGGCACCTAGTTCAAGGAACTTGGATTGGACCTCCACAACAACCAACTTTGGAGAGCGCTTTACACCAACTTACATGGGAAGGAATAGGAAGGGCTCCAGAAGATCACTGGCTAGCTACCCCGGAAATGGGATGCCTTGTGGCATCCACATTCAACATAGTGTTCGTAACGGTGGGAAAAAGTGCTAACTACACTTACCTTCCTCTACAACGTCCTACTTGGTTAGAAGATGGTGACACACTTCCGACGTTCTGCTTATTCTATATTCAGAGTGAGAGACATTTTGTTCCGGTAAGTTTTTGGATCTACTTATGAATTACTATCTAATATGCAACTTCCTAACGTTGTTGTTTTCTTGTAGTTGCGTCTTGAAGAAAACTGCCCATTACCTCATGTGTTTACTCCTTGGTGGCGAAACGCTGAAAGAGATGCTTTTTCTTTGCACGATCTTGTGTCACATCGATGTGCCGCCTTTGAAATGTAATGTTGAAGTTATGTTTTATTCGCTGAATTTGTAATGTAATGTTGAACTGGAGATGGTTTTTTAAATTCTTAAACTGGAACTAATGTCATGGACATTTTCCAGAAAATGTTATTCCTCGCGTTCTGCGAGGATGGTGTCACTCGCAGAACGCGAGTAACACCAACCGTGCCACAGACCGTGCATATCAACTGAGAGCACCTTGTTTCTTATAGGGCAGACTCGCGTTCTGCGAGGATGCGTCACCTCGCAGAACGCGAGTCGGCGGTAGAAAATTGTGTGTGATGTAACGAGAGAGATGGTGAGAGGCGGCGGTAGAAAATTGTGTGTGATGTAAAAAATGGGCCGAGTAGGGTTTTTCCCCTTTTATAGGGAAAAAACACCCTCGCGTTCTGCGAGGTGACGCACCCTCGCGTTCTGCGAGGATGCGTCACCTCGCAGAACGCGAGGATGCGTTCCCTCGCAGAACGCGAGGGTGCGTTATTTAGGAAACGCGAGGATGCACATTAAAGCGTATTAACAGAAGCATTGTAGTTAAGTGTGCAAAATAACACATTTTTAGTGTCTTTTTTAAGGCGATAAAGCCCAATTCGGCAAAAACGTCATCGAAACTTTATCGAAATGGAATGAAACTTTGTTTCAATCCTTATAATGTCTATTTGATCATGTGTGTAACTTGAAATTAAGATTTCTTCCTTTGGAAGTGAAACCTAGTTTGAAAACCGAACGAGGTCGCAATATGTATGACACACCATATAAATAAAGAAATATAATAAGGTTCAACACTTCAAAGGTGCAACATAATAAGGTTCAACATAATAAGTAATTCTAAACAAACAACATTAAACGGAACAAGCAAACAAAGAAGGTCGATAAATTTTCAAAAGAAAGATCTAACGACGAGGGTTGAACGGCCTGAAGAGGTTCCTGAATTCTCGTGCGGTCATCCTTGGTCTAGTGGATGGTTCCCCTCTCTCCCTTTGACGTTCTTGTCTCTCCCGTTCACGTCGCTCACGTTCTTGTCTCTCCCGTTCAAGTCTCTCCCGTTCAAGCATATCAAAGTTGTCTCCAATGCTAGACACCGTACTAATATCAGAAATATCAGATTCTTGATTGGAATTGGACATCTGTATAATCACAAACCTGACCAAATTATAGTTACATACTCAATCAAATTCATAATCTATACAAACAACAACAATGCTTATAATCATAGTAGCAGATCAGCATGACTCTCGCGTTCTGCGAAGGGCATGACCTCGCGTTCTGCGAGTACCATGACCCTCGCGTTCTGCGAGGGGTGTAGCGTTCTGCGTCAATTTGCATTATCATGAGTTTCCGGCGAGAATTTCAGGCGAAAATTCAAAATCAACATCCACTCATCCACCATAATTCAAAATCATCATCTTTCATCCATTATACAACCATTTCTAAAACAACATTCAATATCAAAACATCATATAATATGCAATTTCCTATACTAACAACATATATTCATCTAGAAACAACATTACAAAGCATAAGAGTATAAGAAACATACCTTATATGGAGATTTGTAGTGAAAAGAGGAAGAAAAACTAGTTTGAACCGAGAGAGATGGTGAGAGGCGGCGGTAGAAAATTGTGTGTGAGGTAAAAAATGGGCCGAGTAGGGTTTTTCCCCTTTTATAGGGGAAAAACACTCTCGCGTTCTGCGAGGTTACGCACCCTCGCGTTCTGCGAGGAGACGCTCCCTCGCAGAACGCGAGAGCCCGGGCGTTATTTAGAAAACGCCCGGGCGGTATTTAGCAAGGGCCTTTATAAATGACCAAAGTATAAGAATATGTGACTTGATTGACATATTTGTAGGAGAACATAAAGGAGGTAGAAGATCGTGAAAAAAAGGTTTTTCTATTTAAAAGTTTGGTTAATTAATTTTATTTAAAAAAAATAAAAATGGTGATTTTGTGAAGACTTGACTTCTCCCTTATATTATACTCTCTCCGTCCCATTATATAGTTCTCGTTTCTATTTAAGGCGTCCCGAAAAGTTCTTCTCATTCCCCCTTCTTTCCATTTTTATCCTACTTTTTTCTCAAAAACTACACTAATTTCTCTTCTCTTACACACTTTTCTACCTCAAAATTCACATAAAACCACTTTTTATCTCTCTCTCCTACATAGAAACTCACGCCCACTCACATTCTCTCTCTTTCACTTCACTTTTCTCAACTCCTTAATTCTCGTACAAAAGCAACAATGAGCACTATAAAATGGGACGGAGGGAGTAGTTAGGTAGATTTGTAATCAAATTAGGGAAGCATCTTATATTGATTGTGTCTTATGCCAGTGCTCAAAACAACATTATTCGTTAGAGCATACTTGTACTCGATCTTTGCACATAATTACATCTGTCAAAACTTCCAAAATGAAGCAGAGAGTTTATTGGCTTCCAAATGTAAAATTTGATTGTTTGAGCCCACATTCTTGGATGTTTTTTTAAGATCGATATAATTATATACGGAGTATTACAGTAGCATTCTCCATAGTAGTCAAAGACAAGAAAGATCTAAAAGTCACATAATGCCCGTTGATTCATATGATCATGATTGCGCCTGGTCAAAAGCAGTAGTAAAATCTGAAAAACACATTTCTTTTGGTTAGAGTAATGGGAAAATATCAAAATATGGTTTAAAAAAAAAAGTAATGGGAAAATAAAATATACGGTGCTGATAATTTTTTATGGTGTAATAAATCTGTACATAAAGATAAAGAATATACATAGTAATAAATTGGAGAGCATAACAATACTTATATTTCTATTGTTCACTTTTCTAATATTAATTTTTTTTAAATTAGAATCTGGATCAGGTGAGAATATTTATTGTACGAATATGTCAGCGATATTTTAACATATTATCAATGATATGCAAATCTGTCAATAATGCATGTCGCTGGCTTAAATGTACATGTCGTTACTGAAGAAAGTGCATGTCAATGACTTAAATGCATTCATTCGCATATTCGAACAGTAATAATTATTCTCACATGAATCTTTTCCAAAAAATAATAGAAAATTAGAGAACATTTATGATTTTGAGAAAAGAAAAAAAATCATATGAGGATGATTTTTATCCTACGAAACTACGAATAAATGTACACCCTTCTATATTCACATGCACGTATCTTTACATTTACATACACATTCGCAGATGTGTTCATGTCTTTGATAATATATGAAAGATACATGTACATTGTGCGCGTGCATGTGAATGTAAAGGAATGCGCATGTGAATAGTTCGTATATTCGTAAGATGAAATCATTCTCATCAGATCCGACTCGTTTAAGAAATATCAAAGAATTATTTTGGAGAACATCTTTTCGTTCTTATATCTTCTATTCGTATTTTAACCATTCCTTTAAGTAAATAACACAAATTTAATACTTCTCTTACAATTCATAGTTCCATTATATAACAAGGTCAATTCCATGAAATTCTTAGTGAACTTGTCAGGTAAATCTTCAACCTCTATCCATGCAATCCTTTACATATAACTATAATAACCAAACAAGTAACGCCCACAAATCCAAGAAACCATAAGACAATACTCCAATTCAGATTCAAAACAAGGTAACAAGTACAATAAAAGAAGAACAGTTCATTTCAACACCAGATCATTATCTTCCATAGCATGACAAGCTCTGCAACTCTTAACAAAAGACCTCAAAATCCTCTGACAAATTCCCTTGTCTTCATCACTCTCTTTTATCTTCTTCCTCGGACTCAACTTCAATCCGAATTCACCAGAAGATCTTCTCCTCCTCGAAACACTCGGACCCAAAACAGGAGCAGGACTAATAATGCTAATGATCTGCCACCTCAGAAATGTGGACCCATTATTATAACTCTTGTTTCCATTAATCCCCTGATAAAGAACTGATCTTTCTTTGTCCACAAGCTTTTTCTGAAACGCCTTCCTCTCCGCGACATCGGTTGAGCTGCTCCTGCAACTGCTGGTGGTGCTAATGCTGCTTGAGCTTTTTCTTGGTAAGGATTTTGATTGGATTGGGAATGAATGTGGGAGGAGACGGCCATTGATGAAGAATTCATCAGCTGGAGACACTGCTGTTTTTGGCTCTGAAGATGGAGATGTGGGTTTGATGCAACCGAACTCGAACTCTTTGGTTTCAGAGGATGATGGTAATTGTTTTCTCATTTTGGTAATGGGTTTTCAGATTTGTTTGGTTTTTTGTTGTGTTTGGAGAGTATGAAGATGAATAAATAAGCAATGTGATGGAATGGTGGTAGCACAATGATGCTTCATGGACCCTTTTGTTATCCATTTTCGTATTGGTATTAAAAAATCAATCTAATATGTATTGCCATATTGGTACCAAAGTGGTATGATGTACAAGTCCTACCCATAATTCAAGGCTTCAACTTTGAAATGAATAAATCCATGTTTTATCCTATGTTTTAATGTGGATAGAAACTATGTTTTGGATGTTAATGTTACTGCCAAATCATATTTGAACCAGATGAGTAATTGAATAATGAAACCGCTTAAGAAATCCGAATGCGGTACAAAATAATCTAGAGATATTTACCGAAAATCACCCGTAAAATACTTATATTATATTGCTCAAAACAATCACTTTAATTGAATATTACCGAAAATCACCCGTATTAACCCTTCCGTTAGCCAAACGTCACCATTCCTCTTGCGTTAAAAAGTTCAGTTAAATCCGAATGTGGTTTTTCTGATTTTTTAATTATGAAAATAGTTAAAAAAACATTTAAGTGACTAAAATAACCCTGTTTGTCAACTAAATTTTCAAAACGTGACATGTTCAAACTTGCATCAAAATCTCACGTCCACTACCGATGAACATCGTGAACCGATGGGCATCGAATAGGGTTGCAGAGGAGAAGTGGTGGCGTCTCAGGCACATGAGGAGGGAGTCGGAGGAGAGCATATGGGAGCTCGTCGATAAATTCGATGTCGGACAGAGCGGGAAGGCAACCTAGAAGCGGTGGTGGGCGGCGCGTATCGACTACCATTTTAAGTAAAATAGACAACAACAAGAATCGAATCCTCGTAAAGGAAAGGCATCACATACCACTAGACTAACTTGATGTTTTGCGATTTTTATCCTAAAACATAAATATATTACTACTACTTCACTATAAATATTGAGCCTGTATTGCGTATGTCGACTTGTGAAAGAGATGGGCGTCGACGTCATGTCGGTTTAGTGAAATCTGAAGTGTGGAAGGAAGAGGAGAAGAAAACCCCTAATTGATTTTGCAACTTTTGAAATTAGGGATTTGCAGTTGTTGGGAAATTGGGGACGCGATGGGGAGCCAGGACAATTGACCGTATTGTTGTTATGGGGAGGTGGAGTTGGGTGCAGTTCAAATCCAGTGTTCTAATGTCCGCAAGCAAGTTAGCGGCGAAGTTGTGCAAGATAAACAAGGTTGTCGGTGGTGGCAATGTCGTCGGAAAGGTGGAGAAGGTGCACTCTCTTCCTCTGAGGTTGAAGATGAAGCAAACTATTTTCTTTTAATTTTATTGTTTTGTTTTTGTTTATAATTTATTTGGTATTTATATTTGAATAAAATATTACAGATAAGTTAATAGATGGATGGCGTTTGGCTAACGGGGGTTAACACGGGTGATTTTTGATAATATTCAATTAAAAGGGTGGTTTTGAGCAATGTATCGTATTTTACGGGCGATGATTTTCGATAAAAACCCAATAATCTATCGTCTTAGAAGCGATCAAATTCTCCATAACCCCTGAAGCTTCGTCATATCCATAAAGATAAATAAAGGCTTCAATGTTGGGCCAATTAAAAGGATATTGAAATAACAAAGATTAGCCCAATTAAGTAGGAGTAGGACACACCTCCTTCTTAAGAGTAAAGCACAAGGGACTACTGATAGAGACTCTCACTTTCTCTCCAACATTCCCCTTGTGTTGTGGAAGGAAAGACACAATATAAGGATGGAGAAAGATTACAAAAAAAATGTTTTTAAATCCAAAGAGAATATTAGCAAAATAGGTTAACCTAAATAGTAATGGGAGATTGCTTGAGATTGCACAGGCAATTTTTAGAATACTCTAGGCTTATAAATTCTAGATTATGCTAATTAATTCTAGAAGTCATCTAATCTAGCTTTAACTTGATCTCTCTAAATTTTTCTGTGTTGGGCCATATGCAACTAGTTCAATATTCAAATGAGCCTCCATTCAACCAAACTTTAGTCGGTGATGAGTTCAACACACACACCCTCCTCATCGCCGACTCTCTGGTGCATATTCCAAGCATGGACTTGAACTTACCGAATTTTGATATTGCCTGCCAATGCTTTCGTAAAGATATCCGCTACTTAATCATTAGTGCCTATTGGCACAAGTTCTACTTCACCACTTAATACTTTCTCCTTAGTGATGATGAAATTCAATATGCTTCGTCCTTGCGTGGAACACTGGATTCGTAACCAGCCTTGTAGCACTCTGGTTGTCACAGTATATACCAACTTTGTAGTCAGTGTCTTGGCTCAAGTCTTGAACTAGCCGTACTAGCCAAGTGCACTCTTGTGCTGCCACTGTTGATCCTCTATACTCTGCTTCAGTAGATGACAATCCGACGCTTGGTTGTTTCTTGTCGCACCACGAGACAACTCTTGATCCCAAGCTGAATGAGTATCCACTAGTTGATCTTCTAGTAGAAGGATCCTCTTCCCAATAAGCATTAGTAAAACCAACAATCTCTGGTTGCACTTTAGCTTTGTAGAGTATCCCATACTCCAATGTGTGTCATACGTATCTTACTATCCTTAGAAATGACTTATATATTGCTTTGGTTTTAATTGTTGTGGGATGATTACAAATGGGAGAAAAAACATTTATTTATACTAGTGGGAGACTGCTTGAGATTGCTCAAGCAATTCTTAGAATACTCTAGGCTTATAAATTCTAGATTATGCTAATTAATTCTAGAAGTCTCCTAATCTAGTTTTAACTTGATCTCTCTAGATTTTTCTTTGTGTTGGGCCATATGCAGCTAGTTCAATCTTCAAATGGGCCTCCATTCAACCAAACTTTAGCCCTGGTTTGGTTCAATGCAGGAATTTAAGTTTTAAGAAAGTAAGTTCCTAGGAAGTTAATTCTCAGGAATTGGAGTTCCCGGGAAGTAATAATACATGTTTGGTTCAAATCTACTTCACATGAATTAAAATCCTGCATTTTGTTTGGTTCTAGAGTGCTCGTTTGGTTAGATGGAGGAATTGTAATTCATAGGAATGAATTTGCTATGAATTGAATTCATGTGTTTTGTAATTGATGGGATTTGGGGAAAATGTGTTTGGTAGAATTCTAACCTAGATAAATCAAAATGCGGGAAATTGAGATTTTGTAGCTAAAATGGGGGAAATAGAACTTACCTAGGGTGTTTTGAAGAAATTGAATATCTTCAGAAAATTAATTCACATGATTTTCAGCAAACAAAGTTCCAACCAAACACAGGCAAATATTTCATCTTATTTTGTGCAGATTATCAAATCACGAGAATTTAACTCTCAACCAAACAAGCACCAATTTAACAAATACATGGATATTGTTTAATTTTACTATAATACCCTATAGTAAACATAACCTACTCAATTCAGAAAACAATTTAATTAAAAATAGAGGGTAATTTAATAATCTATCTATCTATATATATTAGGGGTGGGCGTGGTCGGTTAACCGTCATTCGATTAACCAATGTTCGGTTAACTTAATGTTCGGTTAGTGATTTCTAACAACCATTTACCTAACCGTAATTCTCGGACCAAATTTTTGGTACAAATAAGTCGGTTAGTTCGGTTAACCAATATAACAAAAACTAAAAAATATGCTCTTAAAATTGTTAAGAAAAAAGAACAAAACTAAAAGACACTAAAATGAATTAGTTCAAAAAAGTAAAATCTCACAATCCCAAATACACAATATAATTAAAGAGCTAAAAAGTCACAAAGTTCTCTTAGCGACACAAAAACAACAAAGTTTTGTTGCTTAAAAAAGTCACAGTAATCTTATATTGTGTAAATAGACCAATTTGAAGATAAAAATGAAGATAAATAGTGTTGGAAGATAAAATTTTACTATACAAATCTATTAGTCATATTGTTTTATATTAAAAATATTTATATACTATATATTCGGTTATTTGGGTCAACCACAAATACAATTTAATTAACCGTTTCCTAACCGTATAACCACAAATAATATCGTTCGGTTAATTGTGTCCAAAACTTCTAGTATTTCGGTACGGTTAATTGAAAAATCGGTTGGTTTTTCGGTTTTTCAGTTCGGTTTTTCGGTTTCAGTTAATTATGCCCACCCCTAATATATATATAAAAATTGTTGGGTTTGATGAAGTAATGACAATTTGTACCTAATAAATGCTAATATGTTAAATATTTATCCTAATTATCTATTCTCTTAAATGTTAATCTCGTTCGTCAATACATTCGTTTTATCCTGACGCCCCCTCCTTCTTCGGTTAAAAATGAAAATAGGTTAATTAGATGTTTTAATCTATCTATATATTATATATCTATATCTATATAGAAATTGATGAATTTGACAAAGTAATGTCAATCCGTATCGGGCCACCGTGATTTATCCATCGGGCCTAATTGATTTATTGGGTTAAATTTGATTTACCGATTAAGCTTTATTTCTTCCGTTGATATTCAACCCTTTCTTCTTCCCTTTAGTCTTTCATCTTCTCACTTGATTGTTGAATTGAAGGATGATTTTACTTAGGGTTTTTTCGGTATAAATATGTCTTGCCTATTACAGTATCCAAACGCCTTCTCGAGTTTTTCATTCTTAATTTCGGTTGTAACCACCGTTGCAATAGTTGTATTGCATCTTACGAGTTTGTAGAATTTTATTATATCATCTTTCACTCATTTTAAATTTATGGCCTATTTAGTGACTAACCACAAACGAAAAACCGTAATTTCCCCGCACGAAGCGCGGGATTCCGGATCTAGTATCTCATATAAAGTTGTTAGAACTTGATGGAGTAATGTCAACTTATACTCATTCAATGCATGAACTAATTCCTTCTCATCTCATTCATGACTTTATTCTAAAACCTTCGCAAACAATAAAATTAACATCTACTTTTTTCACTCTATACCATAATGTTTATTTTTTATATTTGTTCTCACTCTATGATCTTATTTAGATTTTGGTTTGTTATCAATTCTCAATTTAAGTTTTACTTTCTTTATCTATATTATTTTTTCTTATTAAATTTATTGGTACAACCAATATTACATTCAAGTTCACAACAAGGATTACATCCAAATTCACAACAAAGTTTACAATTCATTTTTATCTTTTGTGGCCATATTACAGTAACTCATTTCTATTTGTACATTATGAGTCTGATCGGTGGTTGTAAGATTTACTATGTTTGTTTCTCTAGTATGTATGTTATTATGCAATTCCTTTATTGTAGTTGTTTATTTCAGCTACTGCTACAACCGAGACCAAACCCAAGTTCACAACCCTTGATTATTTGTGTTACAATTATTATTACTTTGCAACTCTATAATCCTGTTTTTTGTGATCACAATACAAGTGAGATACCGAGTCTCAAAACGATCACAATTGGTATAAGAATAAAAAAAACTTAGTTATGTGACTAAATGGGAAAAGCAGCTTAATAACCAATATCCACTTTATATTCTTATACTTTTATTCTCAAACATTATAACTAGACCTCAAAAGCTGACCCAACCCGCTGGGTCAACCCGATCCGACCCGAAAAGTGTGAACATGTTTGGGTCAAATCCCTTTTTTACCCGAACCTGTTGGGTCAAACCCGGATCGACCCAAACTTCTCGAAGCTCGTGGAGGGACCCTCTATTCACATATCTATTTTATTTAAATTAAAAAATAACAATATATTTTATTAAATAACAATATAATATTATTATTTTATTATAAAATACTTTTAAAACTTTGTTTTCTTTATTCCAATAAAGAAAAACAAACATTTGAAACCCGTTGGGTCGACCCGACCCAAACCTGTTCAACTGATACGAACCCGTTTTCAACCCGAACCCGATTGACCCAAACACAAACCCGAACCCGACCCGTTTGTCAAGTCTAATTATAACCTACAAAACTTTTAGTTATCCAGTCCACATTGGAAAATTCAAAAACAATCCATAACCCTTTGTGATAAAGCATATCTTAAAGAAACGATTCCTACACTAATGGTTATACTTATATCAATAAAATTAAAATAACTTTGCATAAAACTCAATTGTTAAAAATCTTCATCAGTGATAATTGGATGAAGTGTAAAGATGAAGTTGTTATCTTGAAAATACCTATTAGATTTCAATAGCCTTATAAAATATCAAAATTATGTACTTAGGATAACAAATATTTCAATAATATAAGGAGTAGAAACTATATATTATTTTATTATGTAATATCCAATCTTAAGGATACAACTAGACAACAACTAAACAACCTAAAAACAATAATTTCAACAGCACAATTACGACCGAAAACTAAATAAGTTTGAATAAAAATCACTTATTGGAACCGTAGAGGGGTCCGTCGACCCCACTTCTGGATTGAAATATCTTACACAAGGAAAAATCATGGTATAGACCTTTTATGCTTAGCAGAAAAAAAATGCAATGAAACCCCTAGTACACAACTTATGGCAAATCTTGGATTCAAACGGGTAATAGTCTCTTTTGCGGACGGTACAAAAGTTGGCTTGTGGTTGCTATGTACAGATTTTCTTAAATCTGCATACCTAAGCATTATTTATCATAATTACAATAGTATTGTAATTCAATATGAAGAACTTTCTATTAAATACATAATAATCTTTGTATAAGCGCCAAGCAGGGAAGATAAAAAAACAAATTTTTGAAATTTTACTTCACAAATCATAGTAGCTCATAAATACCCAGTTATAATTATAGGAGATTTAAACGATATCATGACTGATAAGGACAAGATGGGAGGTGTTCCAGTATCAGCCGCAAAACTTAAAAGACTAAATAACTTTGAAACAAATCATGGGCTTATAGACCAAACTTTCATAGGCTTTCCCTATACCTGGAGAAAGTACAACCATAATTCAGATCAAGAATAGATTTTAGAAAGATTACTCAAATATTCTAAACTTTTATGATAATATAACTCTAAATCATTTACCCTTCACAACCTCTGATCAATTTGTATAACTCTACAACTAGGAAAGAAAATTCCCACAAAGTCAGATTTGAAAATGCTTGGACCCAGAATAAGGATTAGGAAAACCTCGTTGAAAGAAATTGGAATTATCATTTTAACGGGTCGTCTATTTTTAAGTTATGTATGAAACACAAACAATAAAAAAGAGATACAAAAGAATGGTTGAAGAGAAATAATAACAATGTTTTTGAAAAACTAAAATAACAGAGAATAGTTTACTTAAATTGCAATAGGAATGTTACATAAACAATGATACAATTAAACTTGAACACTATAATAGATTACTTTTAAAATATAACAAACTACTTGATTTTCAACATACCTACTGGAAACAAAGAGTCAAAATCAAGCATATAAATGATATGGATAAGAATATCAAATACTTTCAAACATCAGTAAAAATTAGAACCTTTAAACAGAAAGTCATTTGTAATAAATCTCTAGATAGCATAAAATAATTCAACCCAAAAGAAATTAAAAAAGTAATTACAGAGGACTTAAAAAAAGTTTCAACCGTTACCTAGTGTTTTAATTAGAGATAAGGATTTCAATTACCACACAATAAAACGCTTGGCCCAGATGGATTCAACGCAGAATTTTATCAAACCTACTGGAATATAGTTGGCCCTTCAGTAACTCAAGCAGTACAATCATTTCTCCACTCAGGTGTCATGCTATCTGATTGTGCACAATCCTTTATAGCACTTATCCCTAAAGTTGAAAATCCCATAACAATTAATCATTTTCGACCCATTAGTTTATGTACAACTTTGTACAAAATAATCACTAAGATTATGGCCAATAGATTACAAATATTCCTCCCAAAATTAATCCATCCTTGTCAGGGGCCCTTTCCTCAAGATAAGTCTATATTTGATAACATTTTAATTGCACATGAAAGTTTTCACTCCTTTCACATTCGTAAAATTGAAAACGTGGATGAATGACATTAAAACTCGATATGAAAAAAGCATATGATCGATAAGCATCAATGACCCTTCATTATCAAGGTATTAGAAAGCTTCGACTTTCACTCGAGGTGGATTAACTTAATAATGACATGTATAAAATCAACTTCATTCTCTATATTGGTCAACAATGAACCAAGCCCCACATACAAACCACAATGCGGACTTAGACAAGGAAACCCAATTGCGCCTTTCATATTTATTTTGGCCATGGAATATTTGGCTGGACTTTACAAAAGGAAGCGGGCAAAACAAATCATAAAGTTGGAATACAATTAACTCGTAATGGGATGCGAATACCATTTTTTGTTTTGCTGATAACACAATTATACTAGTCAATGCGAATAAGAAAAATATGATATATATTAAAGAATTACTACAAAAGTTCACAAGTCTCTCTCGACTATCCATGAACTACAACAAAAGTTCCTTCCAAACTTCCACAAATATTGCGCACACACAAAAACAAGCATTAGCGGCGGTATTAAATTTACAACTCACTAATTATATGGAAAAATATATAGGTATACCAACTGTAAAAGGTAGAGTTAAAAATGACAGTTTTCAATATGCGGTACAAAACATGCAAAAACAACTATCTAAATGGAAAGCTAACACGATATCACAAGCAGGAGGGCAATTCTTATTCAATCCAATATACAGTCAAAAGTGAACCATCTAATGCAATGTTTCTATCTTCCAAAATGGATATGTAAACAAATTGATAAAATAAATAATAATTTCTTCTCGAACAACACCAACCCAAGTTATAAAGACATTATGAATTGGGACTCAATCTGTAAACCAAAACAATATGGGGGACTGGGTATACATAAAACTGCAAATTTAAATAAGGCGTTACAACATAAATTACTTTGGAAATTGGCAACAGATAGAGAAAATATATGGGTACAATTGATAAATCAAATATATTTACAATCTATATTTGTTATGAATATAAAAAGAAGAAGAGAAAAAACAATCTTGGTAGTTCTCTATATTACTACACTAAATAGAAGACTTCAATAAAGGAATTGGATGAGAACTAGGTGAAGGCAAAACAATCAATTTTTAGGCTGATAAATGGATTCCCTCTGTTGACCTTAAACCTTATTATAATCCAAACATTGCAAAGATAAATGATAAAGTTTCTACTTTCATAATATATATAAATCAATGGGATGTAAAAAAATTAGAAACAATGCTCCCTCAACACATTATTTCTCAAATCCTTAGTAGTTATATTCCACAAACACATATATAGGATTAGATAGTTTGCACACTCAACACCAACAGTAAATTTAGTAATGCTTCAGCCAAACATCTCATGATTGATAATAATGTCATAAGTTCGTCACATTATATAAATGACTATGGAATTTAAAAATTCTCCTGAAACTGCAGAATTTCCTGTTGAGCAAAAATGTATAAAAAATCGCAAAACACATCTTAATTATTTTTATTGTAGTTCGACCTTCTCTTTTGACTCTTTTGATTAAAAGTAATATAAATACAAAACATTTAAGGGATTTTTATGATTTGGGCTGCATCCGAATATAGCGGATTGCCTACGTATCTCTTTTAAGAGAATCAAGCCTTACGTAGTTCAGAGTGTTTAGGTTTTAACGTACATCAGAGGAACGAGTCTAAACCCACCTTCTAGGAAGGGTTGTCTAGATACGACCCAACTATCATTTGTACGGCGCGAGCGAGACTAAACCCACCTTCTAGGAAGGGTTGTCTAATCCTCTCACTATTAATACATGATTAAAAGGTTTATTTTATTTTTTAAAAATCAATTATAAATCAATTGCGACTGAATCTGACACATTTATATATTATATCAAATTTCCTACGTATCCACCGATATGTGGTGAAATCAAGTCATTACGTAGTTCTCGAATTATCACTTTATGTGTGATATTTTATGTTTAGTATGGGTTATGATTGAACTCGACAAGCGATAACTATGTGTCAAGTTTCCTACGTACTCCGTTAAAGCAGATCAAATCAAACGTAGTTATAGAATTATCAGTTATGTGACATTATATTTAATTTGTGTTTGTGATTGAACTTAACGAGCGATGGCTTTATGTTAAGTTTCCTACGTCCCCGTTAAAGGAGATCAAATCAAACGTAGTTCTAAAATTATCACTAACGTGACATTTGTTAATATGAAATGTGATTGAACTTAACGAGCGATGGCTTTATGTTAAGTTTCCTACGTACCCCGTTAAAGGAGATCAAATCAAACGTAGTTCTAGAATTATCACTAACGTGACATTTTTTAATATGAAATGTGATTGAATAAAGAGCGATGACTTTATGTTAAGTTTCCTACGTACCCCGTTAAAGGAGATCAAATCAAACGTAGTTCTAGAATTATCACTAACGTGACATTTTTTAATATGAAATGTGATTGAACTTAACGAACGATGGTTTTATGTTAAGTTTCCTACGTACCCCGTTAAAGAAGGAGATCAAATCAAACGTAGTTCTAGAATAATTAAAGAAAGATATAAAATCAATCCTTATAACTCTTGTCCGTATCATAGCTATACATGTATATGGGTAAGCTAATGTTTAAAACGAGCCCTCAAATTATCTTATGATTACATAAGTGCTTACTCAATGTAATTAATTGAATGAGCATATTTTAATTGCGTTATCCACTCTATTAATTTCAAAGAATCCTTTATTTTAACGAGTTAATACGGAAGATTTACTCTAGTTATTTACCCTGATTTAAATGATGTCATACTTGATTTAATCAAGCAAATGAAGAAACTGATCTTTTGTTCATCCGGGTAATTTATAAAGCAGTTCATCTTCATCTATATATATATATACAACGACTCATCTTTGTGTACATATATACATGACTCCAGTATTCGATGCTTGTTTTTATCAAACAATCTGAAGTTAATTTAAAACCAGTCCCAAGCCATTAATCTATTTTTAACCCTTCAATGTGAACATTCATTTAGAGTCCAAACTGATTCAAAGAGACATGAAAAATATGCGGACATTCCAACGGCGTGCAAAAGGCTTATCTTTGGTTAATTTGGATCCATTAGGTTCCATATGTGTGGTGTTCGGATCTAATTAGATCCGTTCAGACCACGAGTTTATAAGGGATGTGATGTTCGGATCTAAGTAGATCCTCCCAAACCACGAGTGTATAAGGATGTGGTGTTCGGATCTAAGTAGATCCTTCCAAACCACGGGTGTATAAGAATGTGGTGTTCGGATCTAAGTAGATCCTCCCAAACCACGGGTGTATAAGGATGTGGTGTTCGGATCTAAGGACTTAGATCCTCCCAAACCACGGGTGTATAGAGGTGTGGTATGAAAATCAAAAGTAATTACTTTCGACCCAACCACGGGTTTTGGTGTCAAAACCGAAAGTTTAAAGGAAACTACGATTTGATACGTGACGGAGAAAGTATATACTTTCAACCCGTGACGCTACATATCGATCCATGGATAGGTACGAGAGCCGCACGAGATCGAGATCGGATTAAACAATATATGTATGATCCATCTCTATTTCTCTCTCGCCAAATTAAATGTGCTCCCTTTATGAGTTTGTGGAGGAAGGTGATGGTGGATCACCATGGCCATGTATTTGCCGGCAACACCCATTTATTTTGTACCCATCACGACCCTCTCCATCTCAAAATTTGAAGACAAAGGCGTATACATATGCTCTCTGTTTCTTCTATGCAGAGACTTCACTCTCCCCATGCATTTTTTCTTGGGAAGTTTTCTACCCTATTTTTTTTGTCACCCCTCTCGTTTTTTGTAACCGTCCAAACTTGTTCTCATGACCTCATATATATAGGTAAGAGGGAGAGAGAAAACGGAAGTTAGAAGAAATTAATGGAGGTTCATTCCAAAATACTTTAATAGATCTAATTAAACCAAACACATAGATTTTCTCAAATTTCGTGAAGAATATTTCAAATATCACAGGTAAGTTCATTCCAAAATACTTTAATAGATCTAATTAATTTAATTAATTTATATAAAAATGAACATAATAAGATTGAATCCTTAATTTTCTTTTGGTATAAATTTGGCTATACAGAAACTTTGTTATATTTAGAAGTGGTCAATATAACAAAAGTGAACCTGCACAATATGCATTCACCTACTTTAAACAATGGGAAACAACCACAAAAGCTAATCCAGGCCCAAAGCAACATCAAAAAAGAAATATAAGAAATAAAACACACCACTGTTGGAAAAAGCCACCAACAGATTGGATCAAAATAAACTTTGATGACTCCTATAAAAATGATTCCATCTCCCACATAACGGGTATTGCTAGAGATAATACAGGAAGAGTAATAGATATTTATAACAAACTTGTTAGCGCGAGTTCTCCCCTTGTTACATAGGCATTGGCTTTCTTACATGCGATTAAACTAGCTATGAAGCTTAAAAATAAGAATATCATATTTGAAGGAGACAATTTAACATTTATAAACTCTATTAATAATATTTGGAAAGTACCTTGGAAAATCAGAAATATTATTACAAATGCTAAAGATATTTTTCATCATTTCCAAAATATTAAAATTATTCATTACTTCAGAGAAGCCAACATGTTGCAGACTTTCTTGCACACCCAGATATTAACGCCCACTATGTTAAGATTATTCTTAACTGCAATAACGACTGTACTTTATCTGATGACTATATCCCCTTCGTCCAACTTTCCTAGCTTCAAGCCTGTTTACATCATATCAGCCTTTCTTTCGGATCATCGCTTCTGATGGTCACGGGTTGTCATTCCCTCTGGAATGACACTCTGTGTATTGCCTTTTTCAAAAAAAATCTACTTTTTTATATTTGTCAACTCCATAATATCAAATTTAGTTAATGAATGCACTAAATTAATAAATTTTTAACACTAAAATATTGTTAGTATTTAATAATAAAAATTAGTGTAACGAAATATATCTATATTGAATTGGTGAGAAGGTGAGGTAAGAAGTTGTAATTTGATCATATACATAACTGTTGTTTTGTATATGTGTCATATTTTTATTAAAATAAATAAAAAGAAATAAATAGCTCACCTTCTTCCATCTGAAGATCTTTGTCTTCTCTTCATCTCCACTATCATCTGTCGGCTATCTACAACTTAAATCGCTTATTTATAACATTATATTGTATACGAAATTCTTATCCACTCAATTAAAAAGTCATGAAAAGTTTATCTTACCTACTCAATTAAGGTGAGAGAACTTTTTACATTTTAGAAAAAGTTTTTCGATTGAAAATTTCTGGAAAATTATACTTTATCAGAAACTAGCGCTACTGTATCCGTGCGATGCACGGGTCCTGTTTGCAATTACTAAATTTGATGTTGAATTGTCGAAGGTAATGATGTTCACCCACGAATTATTACTTGCATGTGATGTTAAATGAGATCTGTATATTGCAAGAGAAAGACATGTTGTGACACCATATTGTATTCATTGTCGGAATATAAAGCGATATGAGCTTCGAGTTCCAATTGCTCGTCGTTGAGTATCAAGCACCAAACACTTCTCGATGTTATCATAGATGCCAGATCTTTGCAAAAAACGTGAAAGAAGGAGAAAGGAGCACTGAACCATTATAAATAAAACATGTCTTACCGCTCGACTATGGTACGAAAGAATTACAATTACAATCTCAACCCATAGAATTCCACCACATGGTTGTTAAAATTCCGATCCAAAACTTACGATTCTACGCTTTTACGATCCCTTAATGGAGGAACGATACACGATCCTTAGTGAGATCTTAGTGAAGGTATGATCTTAATAGTTCGTAATAAAATTTGTAGGATCTTGATACAATTGCGATCTTATATACAATCCTAACGTTTCTTACGATCCTACGTAAAAGACTACAATGTTATATTAGTTAAGTTTAAATTTATTATAAGTTATAACACTTAATATTTTTTATTTATGTTTATATTAGTCATATAAAAATACATTAGGGAAGTAAAAAAGTAGAACATATATAATCACATCATTAATAAAATCAACATTTATAGTTCAACTATAGTTGTATTTTCAAAAACTTTAAGCTTTAAAATAAAACTCGTTCAATCGTGCTAACTATGTATTACACTTATTTGGATTTTATATAATCAAAAGTGTGTGTTAGGTATTTTTTTAACTAAAAACATATATAGCAGAGCAGTCATATTTTTATTATTTTGATTCCCTATTTTCTCAAATTGTGGATCCTATCATTCAAATTTTATCCCTAAGTGGGTTTGTGATCCCGACAACCATGTTCTTACATAAATTAGTATTTAAAAAGAGAAGGAAGATGAATAAAGCAACCAAAGCCGAGCACCATTACGTACATAAAAGACTCTAATTCTAAAATAAATAGGTCAAACGGATAAAGCAAATAATAAGCCTAATGCTTTTAATTTATGTTTATGCATTAAAACAAAATTAAAAATTCCCTAATAATTATTGTAAAATTCATAAATGCTTAATCTAGATGTCAACTTTATATTTTATTAGATTATACTTTCTACTCTCTCCGTCCTGATTTTATCTTCATGTTTCTCTTTTCTGACACTATTCACTATTTAAGGGAATCTTTGTAATTTCGGCCAATATATAAATAAAAACATAGTCATGTGTGGTCTTGTTACATTCGTCTTATCGAGTACTTTAATAATATAATTTTTTTATAATTTTTATTAATTTATAATTAGAGATATTGACGATATAAAACACGCATCGACATGTGTGCCCAAAAGAAAAAGAGAAATAATAATGGGAGGGACGGAGAGTATAATCTTAAATTTTGAAAACGACCGCAGTCTTTGCCAATTCTCTGTCTCCCACTGAGAAGATCAATAGTTATCCCGATCTGAAAACTGGTAAGGAAGAAAAACAAAGATTTAAAAAAGCAAGTACTCCCTCCGTCCCATTTTGTTAGTCCCATTGTTTTTTGTGACACTGTTCACAAACCGAGAGAATCTTGTAGATTTCTCCTAATGTATAAGAACAAACATAGTCATGTGGGGTCTTGTTTGATTCGTCTTAATAAGTACTTTAACAATATTAAAAAATTATAATTTTTATTAACATATAATTAGAGATATTTACGATACAAAACGTGTCTCGGCATATGTGAAAAAAGCAAATGGGACTAACAAAATGGGACAGAGGGAGTATAAAAAACCAGAGAGAAACGTGGCGCGATATACATGGCGGTGCAAGAAAGACGGAATCGATAATAACACTTGGCTCTTCTCAGGAACGACGTGTCAACAATTGAAACCCTCTCTTTCATCTTCCTCTTCCTTCTTCTACTCTCTGGTTTCCTTATATTTCTCTAAGGCCAAAATAACTGGTCATAATATATAAATCTCGAGTAGATCGAACCAGAAATGACGAAGGCAGGCAAAGAAATTATGAACATAGTGAAGGTAATTGCTTGATCCATATTTGTGATTTGAGATTAATTTTTGTGGGATTTTGGTATTAGTTTAATTTTGCAATTGCAGGAAAAGGTTGGGTTAGGTTCGTCTATACCGTCGTCGACGGAGACTGGTAAAGGGAAAAGCAAGGTGTCGAAGCATGTTACACATGGCTATTATTGTGTCAAAGGCAAATCACATCATCCCATGGAGGATTATGCTTTTGCCCAGTTTAGGGAGGCTGATGATAATGAGCTTGGACTCTTCGCCATATTTGATGGTCATCTCAGCAATGATGTTCCTGACTACTTGAAATCTAATCTCTTTGAAAATATCCTAAATCAGGCATGAATTTCACTTAAATCCTTGCTCTTCAATTTTATTTCCTTTTTACTGGTTTTTAGAACAGTAGTTGTCACTTTTATAGTATCAAATTTATACGGGAATTTTAGAACAATGATTGCAGTTATTGATCCTTTTGAATTGTCATACAACACCTAATTCATGGTTTTATGAGAAGCAGCCAAATTTTTGGACCGACACAGAGAATGCAGTAAGGAAAGCCTACCTTGACACTGATAAATATATCCTGGAAAAGTCAGTTGGTGAGGGAAAAGGCGGTTCAACCGCTGTAACAGCTATATTGATCAACTGCCAGAAACTGGTAGTTGCAAATGTTGGTGATTCAAGGGCTGTGATTTGTAGAAATGGAAAGGCAGATCAGTTGTCTGTAGATCATGAACCCCATAAAGAACGAGAAGGCATTGAAGAAAGAGGCGGATTTGTCACACAATTCCCAGGTAATATTTAGTACACATTACTATTACATTAGACTTGAATGATCTTGGTGGGATTGTTAACAATTGAGTATTTCAGGGGACGTCCCACGAGTCGACGGGCAGTTAGCGGTAGCAAGAGCCTTCGGAGACAAGTGCATAAAGGATCATCTTAGCTCCGACCCACATGTTGTAACCGAGACAATTGATGATAATACAGAGTTTGCTATCCTTGCAAGCGATGGAATTTGGCATGTTAGTGTTGTGCACTCACTTGACACTTTTTTGTTTCTGTCTTCTATTGTTTTGACATTGTGCATTTTGATTTTGTAGGTGATGTCGAACCAAGAAGCGGTTGACTGTATCAAGAACGTGAAAGACGCGAAAACTGCATCCAAGAATCTCATCGAGTTTGCTCTCTCGAGGAACAGCACAGATGATATCTCTGTAATTGTTGTAAAATTCCAGTGATCTTCCCGATTCAGCTCTTGTCTGTTATGTTTTTTCGTTTTCGAATTCTGTCTTTGCCTGTTTCTTGGACAATTTGCATATGATAATATATAAACTGACAAACCAGTTCTTGTAACATGACTCAGTCTTAAACATTAAAAATTAACAACATGTAGAGATAGAACATCCATGATCTGACAGAAGAGAGGGAGCAGAGCACATAGATGTGCAATTTTCATCCGATTTGGAGATGCTTGTAAGCTGCAGCAGCGGAGTTGCTTGCAGTTGGGAGATTACTGATTCCAGCAGAATTTCTGCCATTTTCATCAGTTGAAGCTCTGGCTATACCTGAACAAGAAGAAGAAGAAGATGATGATCCTGGTTCAGACGATGAGCTTTTCCTCCGCCTCTCGTTGTGACCCGCTAACCGCTTCCGACAGCTTCGTTTTGCCTCGTCGAATTCCGACATCTCATGAAACCTGAAATGGCAAAAACACAACAGAAAATTAAAACCGGAGTAAAAGATCAATCAATTGGTTTTTTTTTTCTAACCTGCTACATTGCTGACAAAAGCGCTGTCGAATGCCGGTGACTGTAACAACGGCGGACTTGGCGTGAAACTCGCAGACTTTGTGGCGGCGATGGTAGCGTTTAGCGTCGGTAAGGAGGGCGAGACAGCCGTCGGCCTGACACGAGGGTGGCGCGGCGCCTCCTGCTCCGGGACCACCTCTCTTTCCAGCGCCGGTGTTCTTTTTCTTCCGGTCATCGTCGTCGTCTTCGAAAATGAAGGCGTTTTTGGGAGGAAACTCCATGGGAGAGAAATGGTGGGAGAGAAGAAGTAGGTGAGGGGGGTTTTGTAGTTGGAAATGGAAGAATTCAAAGTGTGAAAAAGAGAGAGGAGAGGACCACAGTACCACATAACGCAAAGAGTAAGCCATTCTCATTCATTTTTCCTTTCACTACTTGTTCTAATGTTCTTCGTTTGAATTTTTGCACTTCACGCTAAAAATACAGTGTCTGCTAAAACCAAAATCCATATATTTTTGTAGAGAAAGCTCAAAGTTTTCGAAACTGTATAAATTATGTTCTTAATGTCCATCGTTTTCAAGTGATTTGTTCCCAGTGTTTTATGAGAATAAAATAAGTGCAAGTATTAGAAATTAAAGTTGTTATAAATTGTAGAATCTCAGCTGATTCATTAATATGGAGTAGGAAGTTCTGATGAAGAGAAACTGTTGGTACAGAGGTTGGAGGGAAATTAATAAGCTGCAACTTTAGAGCAAAGCAGTAAGACTATATTCACTTGTCATTCAATTGTTGTTGTTTTTGGTGGAAAGGAGGTTGGAGTGGGTTCAGTTCGGTTCACCACCACCCCTCACATCGATATTGAAATAAAATTTATAATCATATGATGGAAATTAAGTGACTCGTCCTCTCCTCAGACTTATTATTTTTGTGTAAAAACAAAAGAACGTGACAAACTAATCGTAGTTGTATCACAGAAGGACTAAGGTTATAATGGTATTAGTAGCTTGTAGAATCTAGAATGTGGATTAAAGCAAGATAAGAAAATGAAAGGAACTCTCGTCGCTAGACTTGCTCCTGGTTCCGGATGAGTCTCATGTCCAAAGCCATCTCAATGAGTGGTTTGGAGTGGGTTCTTTCCTTTGGTGGATTTAGAAGTGGCGAAATATGCTTGCTTTTAGTAAAGAGGAATTCAAGGGTGATAAAGGGGTGTTTGTCTAAAAGCAACTTCAAGTTTCGCGATTCTGTTTCTAGCCATACTTTTGCATCGCCGTCAATCTCTCTTAAGTTTCATCTGCATTATCCAGTTTGTCACATTCAAAGAGAAGCAAATCGTGTTGGTGACGGGATTGCTTCCATGGCGTTCTATTTGTGTTAGATTTTCCACGCATGTGACTTTTTCGCTTTTGTTGGATGATGTTAGGTTCTTTGTTTACCCCGCTTTGTTCATGTGTAATCTTTTCTTTCATTTTATGAATTTTTCAAGAGTACTACTTCGCTTTCACAAAAAAATAAAATGATGTTACAACTTTGGTTGATCCGAGGAGGAAGAAATGAAGCGTGGATATGCAGATGATTCTTGGAGGGTAGAATTTACAGTCTGGAACACAAGAAAAACATACGATATCAACTTACTTGTCTCCATCCATGTGATCATCGGAATATACACAAAAAGAAAGGCAGAAAAGCTATAGCAAAAAGAGTAGAAAAGAAAAGGGGTCATTATTTATATACTTCCTCTGTCATTTTTTTATGTTCCCATTTCTCATTTTTTGTGTCTCAATTTGATGTTCTCATTTTCATTTTTAACCACAAATCTTTACCAATATATCCTCATCAAAACCCATTAATTTCCCACAAAACCACAACAATCCAAAATACACTTAATTTTTCTCTCTCCCATTATTTTCTCACTCAATCTTAAGCCTTTAATTTCTCATCTTTCGTCATTCTCTCATCCCAATACAATCATCCCAATACACTTTCTCTCCTATTTTCATCCCTCTCTCCTCTCTTCTCTCTTCTCCTTAATTTCCGTGCAAATAAGGGAAATGAGAACATAATTAAGGGACGGAGGGAGTAAAATATATGCTATATTGCCCCTTCTTTATAGAGGCAAATGAAGAAAACCGTCCATGAAATGATACTCCCTCCGTCCCACAATATAAGCCACATTTGAAGGATTTCACGGGAATTAAGAAAATGTGAGTTTAATGATTAAAAGAGAGTGAAAAATAAAAAAATGTACTCCCTCCGTCCCATTTTGATAGTCCCATTTGATTTTTTGACACTATTCACCGACCGAGAGAATCTTGTAGATTTCTTCTAATATATAAGAAAGAACATAGTCGTGTGAGATCTTATTTGATTCGTCTTGATGAGTACTTTAAAAATATTAAAATATTATAATTTTTATTAACATATAATTAGAGATATTAACGATACAAAACGTGTCTCGGCATATGTGTAAGAATCTAATGGGACTATCAAAATGGGACAGAGGGAGTAATAGTTAGATGAGAGATAGAGAGAAGAAGGAGAGAGGAAAAAGAAAATTGAATGAATAGAGGAAAAAGTAGAGTGAAAAGTGTATTGGGAGAAGATAAAGGGGTGTAAAAAATATACTAAAAATGGAAAATGTTGCTTATATTTTAAAACGCTCAAAATAGAAATATTGCTTATATTATGGGACGGAGGGAGTACGTCATACTATCACTACATCCATCATCATTCAGAATCATATTACTAGACTTTAGTATATAATTTGGCGCTTCATAAGACCGAATCTATTTTTTGTGCACCCTCTTCCTTTTCCTCGTCTTCCTGACTTTATGTTGCATGGTCAGCATTTCTCCATTTGGTTCAGCACCTGTTTACATATCTCTCTAGTCTCTACTATTAGTTTGATTAATCTCCATGAATTTAGATGAAGGTGAACTGAAATAGAGGTTGAACTTAACTGAATCTGTAAGTGTAAAATTAAGCTGACGATTGAACTGAATTGAAATTGCTGACTGAATTCAGAAATCATGTTTGGTTCGTCCATCTACTGAACTAACATTAAAAATAATAAAAATACCTAAACTAACCTTATATTTAAATTTTGGAGGGCATCTCTTTATAAATAGATTTTGTTATATTTAATAATATATTAATGATCAAATACAAAAAATGAAAGATTCTATGATAGAAGCCCAATCCAAATCGGTGAAGTTGCCCAATCCAAATCGATGAGCTGCTATCTTCATCTCTTTATTATGCAAAATATGACAATTCTAGGGTTTGAGTTTATTGGAAACAAAGGAGATTATTAAAATCTGTCGAATTTCCGGCGACTACAAGTGAGACAGGATTAGTTCCGGCAAGCGAGGATCCCGACGATCAACTTCGAGGTAGCTTATATACTAGATTCGCTCATGTTAATTTTCTCATGTTAATTTTCTCCTGTTACGGCAATACCTTGAATCGAAAACTAAGGAATAAGCATGATTAATAGAAAACCAAGGCATAATTAATGGTTTGTCTGGTTCGTAGACTCAACATCGGCTTAAGCATGATTTGTCTATATAATGGTTTGTCTTGTTCGTAAGTTATTTAGATTAATAAGCATGATTAATAGAAAACCAAGGAATAATTAATGGTTTGTCTGGTTCGTAGATTCAACATCGGCTTAAGAATGATTTGTCTATATAATGGTTTGTCTTGTTCGTAATTAATTTAGATGAGAATGGATAGATGTTCCCTTGAATACATAGAAAGAAACTAAGGAATAATTAATAGAAAACCATCGTCATCTAACACAAATATCATCCACTAAATCCAAGTTTATATAGATATTTGTTTATATCAGAGCAACATTGTGTTTGATTTGTCTAGATGATGTGTTTGCCCTTACCATATATACGTTTAGATCATTGTAGCATTGTGTATGATTTGTCTAGATGATGTGTTTGGCCCTTATCATATATACGAATGAATAGTCTAGATTTTCTCATTATCATATATGATTTTTTGAGTAAATTGTAATGTTTTTCTATAATTTGATGAACTAGTAGATGGTGAAAACTAGTCAATCAAGTGGAAAGGAGAAGGAGAAGAGAAGAATGTCACATGGACTGAAAAGGAAAATTGTGTGTTTTTGAATATTATAAGGAATTTCCAATCGAAAAATGACTATATTACTTCTTTTCGTTGGCCAAAACTCTTAGAAGATGTTAAGAAACAAACCGGGAGAGATGTAACTGTAAAAACAGGACGAAACAAATTCAATTATCTAAAAAAGAAATGGAGCAGTTGGAACCACTTGAGGTACAAGGTCACCGGGGCAGGGTGGGATGAAACAACTCCGCTGATGAAGCTTGGTGGGAGCTACAAAAGGCGGTATGTTGCTTATATTTTTTGTTTAAATTGTATAGAATATTGAATTGTATTTCTCATCTTTATGATTCTTGTTTTAGGAGGAATTTTATCAGTTTAGAAAGAAAGCTCCCTCTCTTGATGTGAGATCTACCCAAGGTCCCTGAATTTTTCTAAAATTCTGGTGCAGTAGAGAGTTCAGAGAGAGTAGCAGCAGTTATTCTGAGCCTTGAAAATTGCTCATGCTCCCAGGCTACATACATCAGGTTAAAAGCTTAAGAACCCACAACAACAACATCAAAGAACTGTCCAAAATCTTAATGCAGTTACAAACAGGTGAGATATTTTTAAACCAGGCTACATACCTTTAGATGGTTGAGCTGAGATATTTTTAAACCAGTCATGTCCAAAATCTTAATGCAGTTACAAACAGGTCGGCCTTGCTTCTTTGATGCGAAAGGCTACAATTCACAAAAGTTAAGGATAAAAGTTATTGAATGCACATGTTGCTAATGAAGCAGTATCATGACCAATGTGCTCACCAGTATCACTCGGTCTCTGTATTCATTCATCTGTATGTGTGACTGCACATAGTAGTTGAGCACAGTTCTGCAAGCAAGAAAACACGTATTGAATTCTCAGTATTGTAACTTCGATATTGTATACATGATCTTTCATTCAGACATTTCATCGAACAGCTAGCATTCATGAATCTTGTTATTCTTTGAGCAACAAAACAAAATGGCTGACTGAATCCACATAAATTCACTATAATTATGAAGACAACAAGCTTCTCAAATTCCAAAAGCCACAGAAAGTTACATGATTGCTCAACCTAACCTCTGAACCTTACGCTTCGTCATCCCAAAAGAGTTCCCAAATTTCACAAAAACAAACTTTAGAGTGCTAAGAAAACAGTATCAGACCTTAAAAACGCCACATCAGACCTTAAAAACGCCACATCTGACCTTAAAAGCGGGCATTCGGAAGAGGTTCAGGGAATTTGAAGCGGGGGAGATTGAGGTGGAAAACTTGGCGATGAGGATCGGAGGGCTGGATCAAGCACATCGCGTTGGGCAAAACACTCGAGCACACACGGCGGAGACGCCCGGAGAGTCGTCGGAGACGATGAAGAAGATGTCGAGGGATGGGGAATCGGAATTCGGAAATCGCCATTGTTGTTGGAAAGGTCGAGAGAGAGGGCATCGGGTGTAAATACGTTGAAGTTTCTAGATTTTTGTTCAGTTCAGCTATATTCAGCCCGATAAGTGAAAATTTCCCATCATTTTCAGCCCTTTTTAGCCAAATTCAGTTTCATTCAACACCTATCCTATCGAACGGGATTTTAGGCCCATATTAAGCCCAGGCTGAAATAAAAAATTCAGCCCAATTAAGCCCATAGCTTTTACCAACCGAACGGACACATTATGTACAAGTGTTTGGTTGAATTTCTCTATCAAAATATTTAGATTTCTAAATTATCAATTCCAACAAAATACACGAATTCCAATTATTAGAATAAGATATTGCACTTTGTATTAGATTTTTTATAATGTTCTTACAAATTTATAAGAGATGCATGCTTGTACTATAATTTTTACTACCTTAATAATTACTTCCCTTTAGCCTTAATTATTTGTTAGTAAAATCTTAATAATTACTTGCCATTTTAGTCTTAATTCTTTGTTAATAAAATTAAGATGTCTTTAAACATAATTTTACAACCCTTTTACCAAGTCTACCCTCTTATTGATTTTGCTTTTAAATTTTTTTAGCGGAGGGAATTTATTTTATCAAGGGAGATCGAATAACAAATTATACTTTCTCCTCTATTTCGACCAAAAAAAAAAACTTTCTTAATCAAATTAAAAAAGAAAAATTGTAGTATACTCCCTATTTTTGGAAGTGATCCGGTACTAACTATTACTCCCTCCGTCTAGTTTTATAAGTCCTTTGAGCCTTTGAGAAAAAATGTATAATTATAATTTAAGACTAAATTATTCTTCATTTATTTATCTAATTTAGCAACACCCAGTATATATAAACATTGATGGTGAAATAGGAAAATTTTGTCCAAAATACTCAAAAAGACATATTTTATTAGAGTAAGTACTAACCCGAGTGGCCCAGAGCAAAGAGTAGATCGTTTGGGATATGGGCCAAATTACATTGGTCGGGATTTGGGATATAGGGCCAATATTGCGTTGTTGGTCTTTCCACCGGCCCAACGAGTTACATTTCTCTGATGGGCCGAAAGAATTACTACAACCACCAAATACATCTGATTACAATGAGGAGATAAGGTTGGTTACATATGATACCTCCCAAGACATAAAAACTGACACAAAATACATCAACTTGTAACTGAAAATAGCATCCACCATCCTTATCAACCTCAAATGTTCACGCAACATGAACAGCTATAAATAGGCCCTTACTATTTAACGCCCACCCTTTTTTCTATTTACCGCCCAGGCGCCGTGCGTCACGCATGGAATAAATCCGTGTGTGACGCATGGTTTTAATCCACACGCCACGCACAGAACAAAATCATGCGTGACGCATGGACACCAACCATGCGTCACGCATGGATTTTTTACCTATAAAAGCCCAAAAACATCAAACCCTACCATTTTGTCACCATCTCCAACTTCACTTACGGCGGCTGCACTCTCAAACGCACCATTTTACCTAAAATCCATCATTCTCATCATCTTTTTTGCATATAAGGTATGTAAACATTAAGATTTCATTGTTATGGTATGGTATTGATGTATATATGAGGTTTTCATGTTGTTTTGATGATATTTACTTCAAAATCCAATGTGTATGTTAATTAGTTGTTTAGAAATGATTAAACTTGTAATATATGAATGGATTGTGTACTTTGTTGATAATTTATTGACCAATTTCATATTTTGATGTGTATATAGTTTATTAGGGTTTTGATATTGAATTAGGGTTTTGATATTGAATTAGGGTTTTGTGAATTAGGGTTATGAATTAGGTTGTTGAAATTTGGTATGGTTTTAATGAAATTATTGAAAAACTGTTAGAATTTTGGAAAAACTGTTGAGATTAGGGTTTGAAACATGAAAAATCTGTTGAGGAGCAATTTCTGGAATGTGCAATTCCATGCGTCACACATGGATGTAATCCATGCGTCACGCATGGATGGAAGCCATGCGTGACGCATGGAATTGCACATTCCAGAAATTGTGTTCTGCAGTTACAGATTGGATTTGATGATATACTGATTGAGTTTTTGATGATATGCTGATTAAATTCAGTAAACTGATTAATTTTGTGGAATTGCACATTCTATGATGCAGATATGGATGGTGGTCGTCGACCTGGACGCGATACTCGTCAAAGAAACAGAGAACTGAAGAAAAAAGATCCCATAGTTCCAAAACCAAGGAAGAAGAACAATAGACAAGAATCGCCTCCTCGTCGTTTAGAGTTTTCTGGTGAGATGCAACAACAACAGATACAAGAGCAACAACAACAGCATCAACAACAACAGCAACATCAGCAACTAGCTTTGTCTGCTGCAAGTTTCGATCCCCAGGGTTCCCCTCATTACTTTCCTGGCACCCCCATTCTGATCCCACATCAAACACTGTTTCCACAACAAACACAGTTTTCAGGCTATCCGGGCTATCCACAACAAGAGCCATCATTTGTGGAGATGATGAGACAAGCTACTGGTTCTCATAACTTTCAGAACCCTCAGACGGGTGATGACCAGTACGCACTGGTTGCTTGTAGCAGTGCAGGGCCATCAGGTGGGGGTGCAAATGCTGATTCTGATTATGAGCAGGAGCATGAGCATGAGGAACAGGGTCAGGAAGAGGATCGGACATATGAGAATGTTCATGAAGAACATGAAGAAGCGGAAGAGCAAGAGGAGCGAGAGGAACAACCCAGAAGACGACGACGACGACGACAACCTCCGGTCAGAAACATATACGTCCCTCAGTTAGAGGGGGGGGGGGTACTCCTGGAGGTCCACAAATTCCGGAGCTACTCATAAGCTTTGAAGCTCATACAACCTTTTTTGTGCAAAAAGGAAAGGTATGTAATTAGAATTTCGTTTATAGATTCAATACTTATCATAACTAATTTAATGTTAGGAAAATGGTTGAAAAAAATGAAAAAATAGTCCCTTCAGTTCATTATTTGATTATGTGAAAGATAAAGTATGTTTATTTTTATTTATGAATTGTAAATGTGTTGTGATATTAAATGGTAGGGTTTGAATTGATTTCATTAAATTGATGGATTATTTGTTGAACTATTTGTAGTTTTGTTGAAAATTTGGTTAAGGTGTGCTGCACAGAATGCAGAAACTGGTTTCTTTGCATTCTGTGTAATGCAATTCCATGCGTGACGCATGGTTCATGTCCATGCGTCACGCATGCTTCTGTTCCATACGTGACGTGGGGAGCAGAACCATGCGTCACGCATGGAATTGCATTACACAGAATGTCAAGTTTCTGCAGTTTGTGGAAAAAATGTATGCGTTATTGAAATTATTTGTGTTACGTAATCAATTTACAGGATAGAGGCGTACTCCCTTACCAGACTAGACAATCGCAGCTGAAAGATTGGGAACTTAATTCTGACTTGCCATGGGGTAATCACGCAGTTGCAACGGAGCTGACTCATCTCAGGGTATTGATGTACGATGTGATTGATTATCCGCTCATCTGCGCCTTTATAGAAAGGTGGCATCCTGAAACAAACAGCTTCCACATGCCATTTGGTGAGATGACAGTGACGTTGCTCGACATCAAGAAGCTGATGTTGCTTCCTATTCAGGGGAAACCTATGGTGACCGACCCCACCGCTTCAGTCGGGAGAACTACCAACAAGAACTATTTTGGTGAAAAGGGACGACAAAATTTTCATCTTCAAAATGAACAGCTCGATAGTTATTGGATTAGAGCAAAAGAGTTTAAGGCGCACATTGAGGGCCTTAATGATCCCGTAGTTCATGGAATGGGATATATATTCCACTTGTTGGCTTCCACAATCTTCACTGACAAGTCACAACATAAGCTCCCGGTGAGATTTGGTGCATTTCTAGGGAGTGTTGAAGAGGCAAGAAGTATGTCTTGGGGATCTGCGGCGCTAGCATATTTCTATCGCCAAATGGGCATCGCTACACGCCAAAATTGTGGTTTGATCTCATTTTGTTTCACTCTCCTTCAAGTAAGTTTTTAATTATTTAGGAACTACATTTTTTAGCAATCATAACTTATTTCTATGGTTTTAATGCTAACTATATTTTTTAAATGGTAGGGTTGGATATACACATACTTCCCATCCTTAGCAGCTGGTGTTCGGCGTAATCCTGGTTGGTCAGTTGATCATCCTTATGTGTTTCGGTTTCTACCAGAGGAAGCGTTGCCGAACTACGACCCTGAAGCACGAAACTACAGAGCTGAACTAGATGCAATGAGGGCGGATCAGGTATTTGTGTTGCATTTTGTTTACATTTTTAAGCCTCGGTTTTTTTTGCAATTCCATGCGTCACGCATGGAATTGCAAAAAAAAACCGAGGACTTTTTTTTACCTCTGTTTTGGACCTTAAGGTGTAAAATTACTGTTTGAGTAATGCAAGACGTTGATATCGTTTTTAGGTTAATTGGAACCCGTATGGTGAAATCGACTTCAATGATCCTGCCTATGCTCTTGCTCTTTTTTTCGGGGTGTTGAGCTGCATGGACATAACCGAGCCCCACCATCCCGATAGGTCGCCTAGGCAGTTTGGTAGGGTGCAGATGATTCCCAGGCCTCCAATTTCACCCCTTAGAGCCCATAGGCTCATCAGCCCTAAGTCATATGTGGTGAATTATGATAGAATGGCGTGGAGTTGGGAGGGGATGGATATCCACAGGGCGACCCTTGAGCAGATGGGACCACCTGCGGCGATGAGTTTTGAAGAAGCTCCGGAGTATCTTCTGTGGTACATCCCCCGCACTCATCGATTTCTGATACCCGGCAGACACGCTAGCTTGGAAGCACAACAGGTATTACATTTATCTCATGTAACTTGAGATCTTGATTTTTCTTTAAGTTTGATTTAAGGTAAACATTATGCAAATAGCTGATTTCAGTATTTAATTTTATTTGTAGGTTTTTGACAGGGTCTATGATCACTTGTCACCATATGCAACCTTGCCTGATCCGTATGATGTTTCTGCAATGCATGGAGCCATAACCGAGGTCCTTCAAGATATTGAGCCGTGGACAACTATGTATCAACAACATCGGTGGTGATCTTGTTGGATTGGGTTCGATTGTTTTTTATGAACTGGTTGTTTTCAGATTTTCAGGATTGTCCGTTTTTCGTAAGGATTGTTTGTTATGACGTTGTTGAACTTTTCATTTCTGGTTAGCGTTGTTGAATTTGTTGGATTATTTGTTTAGGGTGCAGAAGACATAAATCTGCATTCTGTTGGTCAAATGTCGAACCATGCGTCACGCACAGATGCGTTCCATGCGTCACGCACGGTTTGCTTCCATGCGTGACGCATGGAATTGTTAACCTAGTTTGAAATCGCCTATAAATTGACTCCCTCAGCATACCATTTCCACTCATTAATCTCTCGTTTTCACTCCATCAGCCTGTAAGTTGATTTTTGAAGTTCTTCATTGAAGCTCCATATTCCACATCTTATTCCTTACTTTCTCACTTGTTTTCTTACATTGTATTACTGATTGGAAACCAATATGGCATCATCCTCATCATCATCTTCAATACCACGAGAAGGCAGCACCATTCAGTGTCCAAATAAGAGGTGTAGGAAGTCTATCACGGTTTTCAGCGCTAATGACAAGATGAGACCAGACCAGTATGGCCGGAGGTTTATTACATGCGAATGTAATAATCCTATCAGGTGGGTGTTTCTTGATCCTGAATATGACCCTCATCATCTCCGTGTCATGAAGAAATTGTTGGAGGAAAACCGGACTATGGCAGCGAAACTGGAAATCTTTAACGAAGAGAAAGAATGAGTCTTTTTTATGCTGTAATGAATCTGTTTTATTTTGTAATGTATCGGTTTTTTGTTGAAACGTATCTGTTTTATGTTGTAATATATCTGTTTTATGTTGTAATTCCGATGTCTCCTTTTGATAAGACTACTCATATGTCTCATTTTGACAAGACAACTCATATGTCTCCTTTTGACAAGAAAACTCATATGTCTCCTTTTGACAAAACAACTCATATGTCTCCTTTTGACAAAACAATTCGGAAGTGTTGATTTTGACAAGTAAAGCTGAAATGGAAATTCTGCATTCTGTAGGAAGAATGCAATTCCATGCGTCACGTGTGGAACAAATCCGTGCGTCACGCACAGATGTGTTCCACACGTGACGCATGGAATTGCATTTTTCCTACAGAATGCAGAATTTCCATTTGAGATGCAAAGCACCTGTTTCACGTGAAATGTAACCTAGAAATACTACATAAAGACTGAAATGTGCATCAAAAGATACAACCTTACAACATTAGAAGGTCATTCGGAGCTCGAAATAAAATACACATTACAACATTGTCTGGACTGACAATAACTCTTGAACTAGTAATCGTTTTCATCATCGTCTGGAATTGTGATGCTTTGTTTGGACGATTGATGTCCTCCTCTTTTCGGGGGGGGGGGGGGGGGGGGGTGGTGTAAGCCCCACATCTTTGCCACACTTCGTCATACAAGGCCGCAGCAGATTCTTCACAATTACGCTCCCAAAGATTATAAACAGGTGGTAGTGGACATCCATCCTTCAGGCGAATCTGAGATAGATTTTATGGAATTGCATAATTAAATTTACATGTAATGCACTAGGTAAATAGCAATTGAAAAAAACATACCGGGATGAAATGTTCTTGCTGTGTGAGTAGTAATAGGCAAACAACTTGCATCTTGGCTCCAGGTTGACCATACCAAGTCGGAAGTCTAAGAGGTAGGAATGTCTGTTTAATTTGCTCGCCTATACACACAAAGACACAATTACATGCCGAAGCCACCAAACATGCCATTTCTGGTACGGTAAGCCACTTATCCCTTGGAGCTGGGTAGTAATCGCTTTCCCATGTAAGTTGATGTATAGCGGACTCCAATGTTGGATTTACTTATTCACCAATCCACGTGCCTTTAAGTAAATGCCAAATCTCTTTAGCCTTTCTTATCATCTCTTCTCGTATGAACTTCCAATGCTCTTGGGTCCCACCTGTTACATGACTCTCAAAAACAGATTGAGTGACGAAATATTTTGGATAAAGTGTACATTAGAGTGAAGATAATATCGGTCACCTGTTTCCATAGAAATAGATCTAAACCCGCAGTTTCCATCGGCTCTGATGTCAAACCAACCCTCCACATATGGTCGCATGCACATTGGATCTTTCTAATGTACTTAGAAGGCGCATACATTTTTTGTGGAGCGGGAGGTGCACCAAAGGGTTTAGGAACCCTTTGCTTCTTGGGAGGTGTTTCTTCCAAAGCTCTAGACCTCATCTCTTGGTCGGTGTATTCCCATGCTGACTTCTTTCTTTGTGTAGATCTAGGCACTTTGTTAGGAGCTCCTTGGGGACGACCACCGGTGTGTTTCGAAATAGGCGGCTCTTTGAGAGGTGTATCCACTTTAGCTATCTTTCTGACAGATTCAATACACTTCTCTTGATCATGTGGTGACAAGGTGTTCCATGTTTCTTCATAAAATTCATCAAATAAACGTCTTGCCACGTTTTTCTTAGTTTCAAGATGACACTGTGTATCCACTTCTTCCAAAGACAACGTACTCCAAAAAGGATGCAAAGACACGGGCTGAATTGGCATTTGTTTCTTCACACAAGTCGCAAGGTCATGGACACACAGCATCCCGTCTCTGACCTTGGTTGCACAATCACAATATTGTGGATTGTACATGCCTTGTACACCTTTGTCGTATTCTTTAATCAAGAGCTCCATTGCCTTGTACGAAACTTTGCACTTCAAATGTACAAACAAAGATGTTTGGTGAACAAGTCTATACGTCTTTGTTAGGCTCTCGTTAAATGAACCCAATATCTCTTTCAGCTGGTTTCGTGCCATGTCACTGTATTCCTCAAACACTGTGTCGAGCCTACCTTGTCCACCACTCAAATATGACTTCAAACAGGAATGCGCTCCTTCCACTCTGCATTTTTATTAAGGTGTTCAACCAGGAATGTGCTTGTTTCTGTAAACTGCACATCCATGCGTGACGCATGGAATAAATCCGTGTGTGACGCAGGGAATAAATCAGTGCATCACGCACGGATGTAATCCACGCGTGATGTATAAAAGTGCAGTTTACAGAAACTGTTTAAATTCACAGAAAACTGAATATAGTTGTGTAAGTGCAATTATAGATAAATCACCTGTTTGTCGTGTTGCTTCCAAGAGTAAACACGTCATCCGTCCATGCCGACACACATCTTTCTTTGAAAGGACCAAGCCAACTGTCTCTAACATATTGCAGTACGGGAATATGCGCGTTCCAATCTCTCTCTATAGTATCCAACTTTTTTTCATATCCTTCTACGGTGGTTTCCTCGAACAAGTTGTAGTAGTCGTTGGATAAGTTTTTTCCCTTTAGTTTCGATCTCATTTCGAGGGAAGCTTTGGCCTCTATGTTTTTCCTTATATGTCGTCTACATAGAAGAAACTTTGCATTTGGAAAAAGAAGATCCGTTGCACTCATTAAAGCTTGTTCACGGTCGGTGACAATGCAAGTCGGCGTTGCTCCAATTATTCTATACATCTCTTGAAGTTGTTGCATTGCCCACAAATAATGCTCTTTAGTCTCGCCCTCAAGAAATGCCCCACAAACTACAAAGTTCCTCCATGTAGACGTGATTCCAACAATCTCGAAAAATGGCATTTTGTACCTGTAAAGAAATAATTTGAAATAATATTATTGCAATGTTATGGACAATCATATGTAATGGTGAATAATCACACAAAACTTACTTGATTGTGGCATATGTGGAGTCCATTATAAGTACATAGGGAAATGATTTCAAGAGCTTCATTGATTCAGGGGACGCAAAGAACATATCACCAATCATAGACGCATCATCTTTGCTTGTCCTATACTCCATGAAATAGTCGCTCTGTTTGCATTTGTAGAAAAACTCTTGGATAACAGTTCTTCCTTCCCTGTTTTCGATCCTCGTCTTGGCCATCAAATTGTAAACTTGTTTTTTTTTTGTAAGGTTCTTGGGAGACTTGTTGAGCATAGTGTAAATCTCATTTGGTTTACAATGAGCCCTAGTCATTTCAACTACTGTACACACTTCATCAGGCGTCAATCTGCCTGCAAACGCATTCCCAAACAAGCTACTACCAATAGGATGGTTGTGGGTACCTAACATTACAGTAAGTTTCCAAGCCCCTCTATGCTCCTCTCGAAGCTTTAATTCGAACCAACATCTACATTTTTTCGTCTTTATGTTTTTCCTCACTCCCTTAGCTTTTGAGTAATTCACTCGTCCTCTATCACATATAAGCTGAAGTTTTCCAGATTTTGTTTCGGTAGGTGCTCTACTCCTTCCATTGACTATGCAAAAGTTGTTGGCCTGTGCAATGTTAACGGCCCAACTCACTCCCTGTTGTCTAGAGGCGAATACCAAGTCATTTGCAAACAACTCTGAGTAATCAACAGAGACATATTGTTCTTCTTGAACTTCAATATCAAATTGTGGTGCAGTACGCAAAGGACGAAACACATTTAAGCTACTTTTGTCTGAAAGTGGCCTCATCAAATGCGAAGGCCATTGCGACAAACCGTAACCGGTTCCAAAAGATCCAGTGTTGATATCACCAAACTGTGATTGCGGTTGCTCCCATGTTGTAAAATCAATGCCCAAATCAAACGAAGGTATGTAGTCGAGGTATGACGGAGGTGGGCAGTCATTAAGAGTAATCTTGTCTAATCCAGTAAAAACAGAAAAGTTCATCTATGCACAAACACACAGATAACAAACCAGTTAAGATTCTGTATGGAACATCCACACGTCACGTGTGGATCCATTCCATGCGTGACGCACGGTCTTGAACCATGCGTGACGTGTGGAATTGCCATAAGTCATACATTTCAACCCCCTTAACGAACAATGCATACATTATAATACATTTCAAACATCACAATCACTAAAGTCAATAAAATCCATAAATCCATTAAATCAAGTTAAAACCAAGTCAAAACAAGTCAAAATCCATAAATCCATACAACTAATACCTTGAACATGTAAAATCCATTAAACCTAACTAATACAAACCCCTAAAACAAGTCAAAACCTTAAAAAGTAATATTATAATACATTTCAAATATCATAAATCAACATAAATTCACAAATCAACATGTTTAGTCATACAACTAATACCTTGAACATGTAAAATCCATTAAACCTAACTAATACAAACCCTAAAACAAGTCAACACCTTAAAAAATATTATTATGAACAAGAAATGTTACCTTATTAAGGTTGTAACTTGAAATTGGAGCTTCTCCACCTCTTTCATTGGTGCATTCCTCTCCATTCTCCATATAGAAAGAAAGGAAGATAGTTAAAAATGGTGTTTTGCTCTAAAAAATGTTCAACAATGGTGTTAAAAGGGTTTTGACATTTGAAATATGGAAAGAAAGGTAGATAATAGGGATTAATGTAGGTGTTACGGAAATAGTAAAAATATTAATGTAGTTATTACAGTAGGTGAGACTGACGTACCTGTTGGCTTGAGTTCTGAAAATAACATCCGTGCGTCACGCATGGATATAATCCACGCGTGACGCACGGTTTTCTTCCATGCGTGACGCACAAAATGACACATGATCCCTTTGATTCTTAGTAACACTGATGTGTGCATGATTTCCAATCAAAATAAAATTACATATTGTCAAAGGTTGGACATTTAGGCCACGTAAGAAGTCCAAACAAAGGATATGCTACTTTACAAGTTAATAGGTGTTATTGGGAGTTACCCACATGGTTAAATATACCTAATAGGCATTGAAAACAAGTTTCATTACATTCGGACATCGTTTGAGTGTCGTTTCGCCAAAAACCGCCTTAAGTCCATTTAAGGCGTTTTTAGTGGTTTTAGCGTTTACGTGCCTCATTTCGTGTGAGCGAGACCTTGTTTCTTGAATATCCCTAATAAGAGTAAGTTGTATAGTATTTTCAACAATAATCACCGTCAATGTTGTAGAATATACATATTGCGACAAGTTAGAGAGTTACGACTAGTATGTATTTTACAAAGGAGGCGGTACTTTAAAAGTTAGAAGTTGTGATTGGGAGTTACCGACATGGTTAAATATCCATAATATCCACTGAAAACAAGTTTCATTACATTTGGACATCGTTCGTGTGTCGTTTCGCCAAAAACCGCCTTAAGTCCATTTAAGCCGTTTTTAGTGGTTTTAGTGTTTTGGCATAATTTCGAATCCCGTTTTGTATATGTGAGACATTATTGGGACTTTATATGCCTTATAACACATTTTTGTATAAATTTTTCAAACATACGTGAACATCAATGTTGCGACCATATATATTACAACAAGTTAAGCTTGTAGTGAGTAGTTTGATGTTTTACAAAGAGCGTGTTACTCTAAAAGCAAAAGGTTTTGATGTAAAGTTACGGACATGGTTAAATATATCTAATAGGCATTGTAAACAAGTTTCATTCCATTCCGATGATGTTTCGACGACGTTATGGCGATTTGTGGTTTTAAAGCCTTTAAAAACAACACAGAACATGAATTATTTTGTGTGACATAAGTACAAATACATTGAATACATTGATATGGACCACATAAGCAACAAAAAAATACATTGAAATCCATGCGTCACGTATGGTGTAAAACCATACGTGGTGTGTGGATGCATTCCACACGTGACGCATGGTTTTATGTTGCAAAATCTTATTGCTAAATTTAGAATGCTTATATTGTTGTTATGTTGACGAATGTTCAACCTTATTATATTTCAAATTGTATATGGTGCGCCATACAAATTGCGACCTCGTTCGGTTTTCAAACTATGTTTCACTTACAAAGGTATAAATTTGAATTTCAAGTTACACACAAGATCAAATAGACATTATAAGGATTGAAACAAAGTTTCATTCCATTTCGATAAAGTTTCGATGACGTTTTTGTCGAATTGGGCTTTATCGCCTTTAAAAAGACACTAAAAATGTGTTTCTTTGCACACTTAACTAGAAATACATTGAATACATTGAATAACCCTAGATTCATATATGCAAATCCATGCATGACGTACGGATTGTATCCATGCGTCATGCATGGATTGTATCCGTGCGTCACGCATGGATTGTATCTGTGCGTCACGCATGGATACAATCCGTGCGTTTTCTGGAATGTGCAATCCGTGCGTCACGCACGGATTAAATCCATGCGTGACGCACGGATGACCTGGGCGGTAAATAGCAAAAAGGGTGGGCGGTAAATAGAAACTATGTATAAATACCCTAAACCCCAATCCATCAATCACTCACCACCAAACCCTAATCATAAAAACAACAACAACAAGTAATGATGATGTCGATTAAGCTTAGCGGTGTTGCGTTATTGGTTATGGTTATTGCAGGCATGGAAAGGCAAGGAGAAGCGGCGGTGGATTGTAGACTGATACAAACGGCTCTCCAGCCTTGCCTTCCCTACCTACTGGCTGGTAGTAAGCCAGCAGATATGAGCTCAAAAAATTGAAAGCGAGTTTAACCAATACTGCCGATCGTCAGGAGGCTTGCGTCTGTATCAAGGTGGCTGCCACTAAGCTCCCCACCACCATCGACGTTAATGCCGCCACACTTCCCCACAAATGCGACGCTCCTATCGGTTTTCCCGTCTCACGTAACGTCGATTGCACCACGTATGCCATTTAACATAATGCATCTATTTTACAGTTAATACTATGGTATTCTATTTAAATTTGTTCATCCTTATTCTTCATGTGCAGTGTCAGTTGAAGAGATCGGACTTTCGGTTTTAGAAGCTTCCGTGAAAATGAATAAGCGACTAGATTGGCATGAGTTATTACATATATTTCTGGTTTTCTAATGTGCTACAACTTTTCCATAATTTCGAGCTTATCATGTAGTGATGATATGATCAATAAAGCGAGTTTTATCTCACTTCAGTACACATGAATCATCGATCTTGCCTATCTATATGTGGGCTATAATATAAGGCTATTAGTAATAAGGGTGACATGATTTGAGTTGCACAATTTTTATTTTTTTAATATTTTTATACTAGATAAAATTAAAAAATATAATATAAAACTAAATTATCAAAAAAAAAAAAAAAAAGATACAAACTCTTATTTGAATTGCATCAACTCAAACATAAGGTCACTCACAATGAGGGTTGCATAAATTATTTTAATATTTGGTTGCATAACAAAAAGTGTTTTTTTCTATGTAACTCAAACATATACAAATACATTATTGTAGCACATAATGTGCATCATTATACCAAAAATGTGCATCAATATTATAAAGAATGTTCATTATGATCAATAATAAGTGCAGTGTGCATCAAGTTCATAAAAAATGTTCACCACTTCACTAATATAACATTGATTTGAGTCTTTTTCATCATACATATGAACAACGACACATATTAATTGCAAACTTCATAAAAAATTGAACAACAGAAGAATGGTCCAAATCACGAACAAAATCATGAAATTAAATCCAATGTAAAAAGGATAAGAACGAGAAACCTGGATTCATGACAAATTGAAAGCGAGGAAGGATTTCAAAGTCTTGTAACAGAAGAGGAGAAAAGAACAACATCCTAATATCAATAACGAATCCAAACAGAGCACAAACGAAGAATAAAACGCAAAAATCAATCGAATCAAACGAGGGACTACATACAGAGAAAATCAAAGCGGGAAAAAAGAAGAATTTGAGAGATCTTGAAAGAAAAGGGAGAAACAACCAGGCAACACTTTTTTTACGCCTGGCAGCACCTACCCGCTCGGAACATAGTGTCGAACGGGTAGGTAATGTGCCGAACGGCTCCAGTTCAAAAAATTAATATTTTTATTAATAAATACTAAACCAGTTCGCATAATTACGAACCGGTTCGGGGTGCCGAACGAGTTTTTTTTTTTTAAAAAAAATCAAGCGGTGACGTCACCCGTTCGGCATACAGCCACTGTCTTTCCACCAGCTTGATTGGCCATGCATTTGTTTCGAGGATGACGGGAGAACAAAGACGAAAAATAATGATTGCATCAGCAGCCGGGGCAATGCCGAAGGTTATTTATACACAGATGCTTCAAGAAGATCCGACTTCACCAATATCAAGGAGGCAAGTGTACATTGTAAGGGAAAAGGAGAGGATGAAATCATTAGGAAATCTAAACTTGACCAAGTGGTCATTAGATTTTCTACATCAAAGATGCTATAATAAAGATATCGACTACGAGACGAATCCGGAGACCGGGGAGAAAAAGTTGACAACGTTTTTCATATCTCATCCAGATTGTCAACATTTGTTGAGAATGTTCCCTCGGGTGCTGATCATGGACGCGACGTACAAGACTAATAGGTACACTAAATTTCATTATTAAACCTTCTTTCACAGTTTTTGAATTTTAATTATTAAATTTGAAATTGAAAGGTATGGTTGACCGTTACTTCAGTTTGTTGGATTCAATTGCACCAACTATACATATTGTATTGCACTAGCGATCATTTGTTGTGAGACATCCCCATACTATGCATGGGCATTGAGGCGGGTGAAGTATTTGTTTGGTTCACTCGAATGACCGGATTTCGTCATATGCTTTGCCATGTCCACGTTGATCTTTATGTTAAGGCATTTGCTAAATTGAACAACCTGGACGAAAGAAGTGCATCGGCTAGCGTTCGACGGGTGATGCGGTCTCACATAGAGAAGCAGTATGAGAAGAGACTTGATCACTTCCAGGAAACATGGAGAAATGGTCATCGTGTACAATATGTTGAGAGCACATGGTTTACTCCCCACAAGGAAAAACGTATAGCCGCGCATTGGGATGATATACGTCATTTTGACACAAGAACGTCTAACAGGTAAGATATTTCAAACTGTTTTTAACGAGAATGATCATGACATTTTTTGGATAAATGTTTAACATGTAAAATGTCGTTGTCAGGGTGGAAGGTCAACACTCGATGTTGAAGAGTATGTTTGATTCAGTTGTTGGAGGGTTCAACACTTTAGTGCAACACATTGACAATATGTTTGTTGATCAGCACCGTCGATTACAGTTTGAGATGGAAAATTCTAACCACACCAACCCGAAGGAGATACAAGAAGGGCCACAGTGGATCAAAACTATTTTCATGCGCCTATTGAAGAAGTGCTCGGACAAATGTTTGAGAATGGTATTGAAACAAGTTGTTAACGCAAAGGAGGGAAAGATATGCGGCCCATGTGAGGATCCTTGGTGGGCATCAACACTTGGATTGCCTTGCCACACAGGATTAAGGTGTTTGTAGAGGAAGGAACGCCGTTGTTGCCGAGCGACATTGATATCTTCTGTAAGCAGATCAAGTGAAAAGGATTGCAATTGAAAGACCTTGACTCTGATGACGACGTGCAACTGACAGCGGATAAGTTCCTTATGGATGATTTCTTTGAAGGGGTATTTTGCGGTAACGTTGATGATTTCGATATGAAGAGGATGGCTGATAAGTGGCATGAGTGCAAGGATCCTTCTTCAGTTGATATCCAGGACCCCGCTCGGGGAGATACGAGGAAAGGAACACGTAAGGTTCATGCGAAGAAGACGGGTACAAAGCGAGATCCGAGTTGGGACGAGAGGGCTCAGGCTAAGAAGGATAAGGAGAAAGCAAAGACGAAGAAAAAGGAGATGAACGATGAATCGGGTGCAACTTTGCCACCGAAAGCCGATTCGTAAAAGTAATCTCCGGTTGCATCCAACAGAGCTCCAAGCGGGGTCACGACCGGAAAAGAGAGTGCAACTAAACCACTGAGGGCCATAGGAAAGGCCAAATCGAAATTAGCACTGGCAATTCAGTCATTTATCTAGACTTTGACTGGGGGAAAGATAATATAGATCTTTTCATGCTCGCATACATATCTAAAGTGGAGCAAGTAGGTGATGACGATCATTGTGGTTATCGGTCCCTTGTGCACTTACTTGGTAAACCAGAGCAACAATTCATTGAAATCCGAGTAGAGCTTTCGAGGCACCTCCAAAAAAACGGGCATAGGTATGAATTGATGCTAGAGGGTTTCAAGACTGTGACGCAACTCATTCGAGAAGTGAATTGCATTCGATCGCCCTGCCCTCGTGAATTCTGGATGTGCACACCTACAATGGGGTTGGTCTTTGCCACGAGGTTTCAAGTTGCACTAGTTGTGTTATCATGGTTTGGTCCGACTACATGTCTTATGATGTTTGCTCCTCCTGGTTCAGAGCCTCCTACCACAATGTTCTTTATTGCACATGTAGGCAACCACAACCATTACGTACCGGTACACATTGATATTTTGCGCCCTTGTTTCTTATTTAACATATGTTTTTCAGTACAAAATAATAATTTTGTTTTGTCAGATTTGGTTGGTTGATGACAATTGTCCAATTCCACCCCTCCAAGGCAGTGGAGAATCTACAAAGATCCATCGGTGGACGGATGGGAACAACGCTTTCAGAGAAGATTCGAGAACTACGTAGCTGAGAGAGAGTTACATGATGGGTTTCCAATAATGACCTAAAATGATTGTGATTTAATTATATTCATTATATTTTAGTTAACTTGATTATGGTTAGTGGGATGATATATATAAATATATATATATATATATATATATATATATATATATATATATATATAGATTTAGGTTCAAGTGTAATAGGCTTTTATGGTGTAACAAAGGGATTCATTAGAAGCGTTGGATCTTCTCTAAATCTATGGCCTAGAATTAACCTCGGATGGTACATAGAGCTGCACACAGGGGATCCCTTCTTTTACCGAAATTGCTGGGATTTTAAAAAACAAAATCCAAAATTATTTCCTAAAAGCAAATCCCGAATATCGTCTTCTCAGTCTCTCCCCAAAACCATCTCCCCCAAAATCTTCTCACCCTTCATCTTCTCGGTCGCCATATCTCTCACCATCTCTCCCGATTCTCAATCTCTCTCTCGCCATATCTCTCACCATCTCTCTCTCGCCATATCTCTCGCCCTCTCGAACTCCCCTCTCTCGCGCAGTGGATTCTTCATCGGAAGTGGAAGTCGGAGCCGTCGAAGACTCGTTTCAGCAGATCCTCATCGGAGCCGACGATTACGCCAACGATTCGTTTCAGCCCAACTTGAAATTCTTCATCGCCTTCCTCCATTCAACCTCCAAGGATGTAAGTTTACCATTTGATTTCAATTTTTTCTCTGCAGAACCCTAATTTTGGCTATCCATCATCTAGGCCGCTAAATTTGCGTTTCAATTTCACCATCTAGGCCGCTAATTTCTCTGCAGAAACCCTAATTTTTTCTCAAACTGGATGTGTTGAAAAAGGTCTGTCTAACGCCTTGTTACACGAGGAAAGATAATGCAGTCTTAGTCACCCTTCGTATTCCTGTACTTGTTGTGCCTATCTGTAATTTGTTACGGGTTTGCAGGTTGGATTAATATTGCCTCAAAGAGTCAGTGGAAACAAACATGGAGTTCACAATGAAAGGGATGGCTCTTCTTACCTCCTTATTTGGCATCGTCTCCTTCGTATGTGGAGTTATTGCTGAAAATAAAAAGGTAACTTCTTTGTTGTAATGCACTAGTGCTCTATGTTGTGTGAAAGTTCTAGAATTTAGAGATTTAACGGGTTTGGTATGCTCCTGGATTAATATTGTGTTAGTATAATGTTTATGGGTACATCCTAATTAGTTAATTTGTTGGATAGAAACACTATCCTGTTTAAGGTGAATTTTAGTATTATGAAACAATTGATATTTTGACTGTTGTATACCAAACATTCTTCCAGCTTATGGTACAGTTCTTGAATCTGTTTAAGATCCATTACTCTATGGTTGCAGTGTTTATATATGTTTTTCGTTTCCCCTTCTTTGTAGCTTTACTCTTTCTTCAGGCATTCCATGTCTCGTCTTCATAATGTCTAAATAGATCGTATAACTTCTGATAGCTTTGTCTATATCCCTGGTTGTTGATGTGTTGTTATGTGTCACTTGAAGCCTGCGTCTGGAACAGTAATTCAGGGGAAAGATGTGGTCATCTGCAAATATTCTTCAGATCCTATGCTATATTTGGGATACATCTCTTTTGGGTTTCTCTTACTCTGTACCATTGCTGGGTTTAAATCTATCTCGTACCCGTACAGGAAGAAATCGGTTCCTTACTCCGCTCTATTTGGTACCAAGACCATGTCTGTCTTCTTCAGTATTGCATGGTAAGCATTTAAGTATTATTGGACCCTATTAACTTCTTTCAGCGGCTTCTTTTTTCCGCTTCTGGTTTGTGATATAATAGTTCAAGGTAGCTGTAAGATAGTTGTTTCTTCTCGTGCTAATGAAACTTAGTTTTTGCACAAGAATCCTTCAAAAGTGTACTTATTGGAATTGATGTTTTATTCCGAATGATCTCATATTTTGCATGTTATCCACTGTTGAGAGAAAGATGCTATTTCTATCTGCTGATTGTGAGTGTGACCTAGATGGCTGTTATGCCTGTTCTACCAATACTTTCCAGTTTGTCCATTTATTAAAATTTGAACAAGGTGATGCAAATAGATTTGCTTAATAAGAAAACTAGGTAAAACAATTAGACAATTTCAGATGTGTGCTATTTTTTCAGCTATGCCTTCATCTGCTGCATATTAGAGTTTCACTTTAGTCTTCTTTCGATGATTTAAAAATAAATTAATTTAGTTTTCAAACAAAGAGAGTTTTAACCACCACATACATAACCAACCTGTGAGACTAGCTCCTAGAAGTTACTTCTGCCTTCGTCAATTATAAGATTAATAGGGAAAGATTATACCGACATGCCTTCATATGCACAGTATCATTATTTAGTAGATTGCTTTTGGTTTTATTTAATAAATTGTTTCACCTAGATGATGCATTTAAAATGATCACCTTTGTTTTGTATCTTGCAGGCTGACTGTGGGTCTGGCTGCAACACTTATTTTGTGGCCAACCATTAAAGAACAACTCCACCACACGAATAATGTGCACAAGAATCTCGACTACACATGCCCAACTGCAAAGACGGGAGTAATTGGCGGTGGTGCCTTTGTTTCCCTCAGTTCCTGCCTTTTCTGGCTCGTTTGCCTCATGTTGGCTGACAATGCAAGGGAGGATTACTTTGATGAGGTGGAAGAGGCCGGTAAGGGAGAGAGGACCGAAATTATCAATGTCGAATACGATGCCCTTGCTTCTGGAAAGCTCTAAAAAATCAAGAGAAGAAAAGACGTGACTCGAATGCAAAATAATTTGCAGGCGCGTTTGCAGAAGAACTAGACGCTGAATCTGTACATACTTTCTATTATCACTCTGCTATTAGATTGCACATTTAAAACTTACTATAGTATGGTTGGTTATTTGATATTGATCATGTTATTATGTGCTGGACACTGTTTTTTGCCATGACTTGCTTATTTAGAGTAGAAATAGATCTTTAATGTGATGAATTATTTGGGATGTAATCGACGAAGGTATGTGGCTTTTCATTGTGATGCTAGTCAGGTACATTTGAATGTCATTGAGCAGGAAATAGATATCATCGACAGAGCACAGCATTCATGAAAATGAAATAAGTCTTTCTTCTTAGTTTATAGGTTAAGTAACTGATGTGGTAAAATTATTTGAAATACGAAATCTGCAAAAATCAATGGCTTATGTTGCGCAAGAGATATTCGATTTTGATTAATCGATATTCATGTTTACAGTACAGTTTGTGTATTCGTGTTCTAATGTGAGATATTCATCTTCTCCGGGTGTTCTAATAGTTATATATTAGGTTTTAGGGTTTCCATTACGAAAATAGACGGTATTCCATTATGAACTCCTATAATTGACTAGCATCACAATGAAAAGCCACATACCTTCGTCGATTACATCCCAAATAATTCATCACATTAAAGATCTATTTCTACTCTAAATAAGCAAGTCATGGCGAAAAACAGTGTCTAGCACATAATAACATGATCAATATCAAATAACCAACCATACTATAGTAAGTTTTAAATGTGCAATCTAATAGCAGAGTGATAATAGAAAGTATGTACAGATTCAACGTCTAGTTCTTCTGCAAACGCGCCTGCAAATTATTTTGCATTCGAGTCACGTCTTTTCTTCTCTTGATTTTTTTAGAGCTTTCCAGAAGCAAGGGCATCGTATTCGACATTGATAATTTCGGTCCTCTCTCCCTTACCGGCCTCTTCCACCTCATCAAAGTAATCCTCCCTTGCATTGTCAGCCAACATGAGGCAAACGAGCCAGAAAAGGCAGGAGCTGAGGGAAACAAAGGCACCAATGCCAATTACTCCCGTCTTTGCAGTTGGGCATGTGTAGTCGAGATTCTATTAGGGATTTAAATTTTCTCCCCATAAAGGGTTTTTCTTGACTTGGAAACCTAGGTATCCAACACTTTGAATTACGGTCATCGGGATGAACAATACAATCGGTTCCATAATCGAATTCAGCTTCTTCCTCTTCATCAACGTCTGTTATTCCAGTTTCGCAAACCTCCATATCATCTCCTGAATTGTCAGTCACCAAATCATCACTTGACCATTCATCGACCACTTTTTTACCTGGGAAAAAAGTAGAACACTTATAACTGAATATTCAACAGTATACCACGAATAACAAGGTTGAATATCGGAATATCGTCTTCTTTCGTAATGGAAACCCTAAAACCTAATATATCACTATTGGAACACGAATATTCTACAGTCGAACACGAATAAAAAAGATAAACATCAGAATATCGTCTTCTTTATGTTTTCATTAATTTCTTTCATAATGGAACTCCTATAACTGAATATTCTACAGTCGAACACGAATAACAAATATGAACAACGGAATATCGTCTTCTTAATATTGGAATAAAAGTCTTTCGTAATGGAAAACCTAAAACCTAATACTTCAGAGGAAGAACCGAATAACAAAGTTGAATAACAGAATACCGTCTTCTATCGTAATGGAAACCCTAAAACCTAATATATCACTATTTGTACTGAATATTCTACAGTCGAACACGAATAACAAAGATGAATAACGGAATATCGTCTTCTTAATATTGGAATAAAAGTCTTTCGTAATGGAAAACCTAAAACCTAATACTTCAGGGGATAAACCGAATATCAAAGTTGAATATCAGAATACCGTCTTCTTTCGTAATGGAAACCCTAAAACCTAATATATAACTATTTGTACTGAATATTCTACAGTCGAACACGAATAACAAAGATGAACAACAAAATATCGTCTTCTTAATATTGGAATACCGTCTTCTTTCGTAATGGAAAACCTAAAACCTAAAAGAACACGAATAACAAAGATGAATATTAGAATACCGTCTATTTGCGTAATGGAAACCCTAAAACCTAATATATAACTATTAGAACACCCGGAGAAGATGAATATCTCACATTAGAACACGAATACACAAACTGTACTTTAAACATGAATATCGATTAATCAAAATCGAATATCTCTTGCGCAACATAAGCCATTGATTTTTGCAGATTTCGTCGAACAACAAAGTAACCATAACTGAATACTAAGAAACCCTAATTCTCAAGAACTAACCTTTACGATCAACTTCTTCCGTAGACATTGTAACTTTTAGCGTCAATGGAAAAAGAATTTAAAACTTCAAGAAGAATGAAGATCTGGAAGAAGAGCAAGAGCGTTAATGTTGTGAACATGGATTCAGGCTGCAATGGAGAAAATTAAATCGTCATTCTATCTCTCTGTTTAACCGTCATTCTATCTCTTTCTCTCTCATGTTTAACGTTTTATATTTTAAATGAAAAAAACACAAAATCCTACAAATACGTTAACTGCTAACAATTACATACTCTCTCTCCTATTAATTTTTTTTTTTTTTTTTCACCATTAATCCAAGCCATTGATTTAATCCCATCCAACACTCCTAATCAATCCCCTTGTTACACCACAAAATCCGTTACACCGAAATCGGCCTCTCTCTCTCTCTCTATATATATATATCAGTTTTATATAAAACATCTATATTTAGGATTGTTTTTTCCGAATCCTCCGATTGATTCATGATCAACTATGGACAATTTCGAGGAGTACAGTATGTCTAGGAAACCCTAGGGCACAAAAAAGAGAGCTTTTCTTCCCTCCCGGTGTTTCAACTGTGGAGGCTATGTATTTCCTCGCCGTCGTGCGAGACTCTGTATCGGTTTTTGATTATGGGATCTGTTTCAAAACAAGGGCGTGACATCCATCTTACTAGGGAGGAGAGTTCACTGATTGTGGAGGATTTGGCAGCAACGGAGACGAATGTGTCATCAAATTCGCTGGTGTTGGTGGGCACACTATTGACATCCAGACCTTTTAATACTTTTGCCATGAAAGCTACGATGAAAGGGGCGTGGAGGCTACGTAAAGGCTTCGTCTTTAGGGAATTGAAGCATAATATATTCGTCTTTCAGTGTGCAGAAACCGGGGACAAAGAGAGAGTCCTAAAGAATGGTCCATGGGCTTTTGACAAGTCGTTGCTGGTTCTCCGGGAACCAGGGCTTGAGCAGCCGTCGAAGATGAAGTTCGACAGAGCGGATTTTTGGATTAGATTGTATGACCTACCAGTTCCGATGATGAGGAAGGAGACAACCTTAAAGATAGGGGCAAACATCGGGAGTGTTGTGGAAGTAGACGAATCTGATTCTTTATTTTGTGGGTGCTTCTTGAGAATTAGGGTTTCGGTGGATCTTGGTAAATCCCTGTGCAGAGCAGTCATGATAATGAGCGGGGGGAAGAAGATCTGGGTCGAGATTAAGTACGAGAGACTTCCGAACTTTTGCTATACGTGTGGCAAAATAGGGCATGTTGATGTTGATTGCGATGATGAAGAAACAAGAGGTATGCAAAATGAGTATGGATAGTGGTTGAGAACCTCTCCTATCAAGGTTAATGATCGTACAATATTGGAGAAGGCGAAGGATCAGGAATTACTTAACTTTCTGAAAGGAGAAGAGGAGAAAGATAAGAGGATTGCTGAAGGAGAAACCCTAAAAGTTTCGACTGTCAGGAAGTCTTTGCTGAGTTTGCTTGATATTGTGGAGGTAGTAAATAACGAAGATGCTGAGATTAGTAGGGCAGTGAAAGAAACGGAGGTGGACTCGACAGTTGGAAAGTTAAGTTTAATCGATCTAGAGAAGGAGAAGGATGAAGATGAGGGTACTGGGGGATATAAAACTATTTTGCATGAAGCCATGCAGGAGGATATGCCTAATTATGAGAAAGAGTTTATTGGAAGGGAGAGTGAGCAGCCTTCAAACTCGACACAATCTGAATCTCCTACCAGTCAGGCTAAGAGGAAAAACTGGAAGAGAATAGCCAGATCAAATGGAGGAGTGATCGAGGGTGGGGAGGGGGATGGGAAAGTGGGGGATAAGAGGAAGGAGGGAGAGGGCGGTTTTTCTGCTGAGAGTAGGGACGTGATTCAGGAGGATAGAATAATGAATGCAACTGGAGACGGGAAGTTGCGTAAGATTACAAAAGCTTCGGGTGACGTTGCGATATCGGCACGGGAGAACGGAGTTCTCCCCTGCCGGAAGCCATGAATATTATAAGCTACAAATGTCGGGGCTTGGGGAAGGCCCTGGCGGTTAAACGTCTCACTGCTTTGGTGAGAAAGGAGGACCCCAAAGTGCTCTTTCTTATAGAGACGAAATGTAACAAAAAAGTGATGGAAGGTATTCAGCGGAAGCTCGGCTTTAGCTCGGGTTTCATGGTTGATTGTGTTGGTAGATCGGGTGGGATTTGCATGCTTTGGAGTGAAGATGTGGATCTCAGTATTCTGTCCTATACGGCTCACCATATAGATGCGAGTGTTAGGTTGGCAGAGCGTGCTTTATGGTGGAGACTTACGGGCGTGTATGGATGGTCGAAGAAAGGGGAGAAACAATGCACCTTAGATTGGCTTAAAAGACTGCATGAGGACCAACATGATGCTTGGTTATGGATGGGGGATTTTAACCTCATTTTTAATCCGGGTGACAAAATGGGCGGGATCCCTCCTGATATTAGAGATGTGCTTGGTTTTAGAACTTTGGTCGAGGAGTGCGACACGAGGGAGATGGCGCCTTTAACTCACTCTTTCACGTGGGATAATGGGCGGGAAGGAGAGGATTTCATACAGGAGAGGATTGATTTGGTGTTTTCAAATCAGTCCTGGATGGAGAGCTTCCCTAACTGGTCGGTGCAGCATCTTGATCGGGCAGGTCCGGATCATATCCCGATCAAAGTTTGCTTTAATACGGAGGATCTGGAAGAGAAGCCTAATATTCCTCGGCCTTATAGATTTGAGGCGATGTGGATGGATGATGACACGTGTGGGTAAGTGGTGAGAAATGCATGGGGTAACCCAGGTAGCTCGGTTTCGGAGGAGGGGATCATGGGCAAGATTAATAGGTGTGGTTCCGATCTTAAGGAGTGGGATATGGGTGTTTTTGGGAATATGAGTAGGGAGTTGAGGAAAGTGAGGGAGGAGTTGAGAGTGTTGGGTAAGCAAGGTATGAGCGGGGACCAGGTCGGGTTAAGAAGAGATTTGGAGGCGAGAGAAAACGAGCTCATGAGAAGAGAGGAGGCGATGTGGCTCCAAAGATCGCGGGCGAATGAGTTTAAATGGGGCGATCAAAACACAACATACTTTCACCAGAAGGCGTCGAGCCGTAAGAAACGCAATTCTGTAAAAAAACTGATTGATGACAGCGAAGTCGAGTGGAAATCTTTTGAAGGGAAGGCCGAGGTGGCCATTAAGTATTTCAGAGATCTGTTTGGTTCGGATATTAGAGCGGATGCGGAGTCGGCTACCCTTGGTTTTTCCCCGCTGCTTTCGAGTGAGGATAATAAGGAGCTCATGGCTACTTTCAGTCCGGAAGAAGTAAAGGAGGCTCTTTTTGCTATGCACCCGACCAAGTCGGCCCAGACGGTATGTCAGCTCTATTTTTTCAGAAATTCTGGCACATAGTTGGTGAGGATGTGACTCGCTTCATCCTTGCTATCATGAACGGTGCTGAGTTTCCGGATGGTTTCAATCACACTTTCATCTCGCTTATCCCGAAGATCAGTGAACCGTGCAGAATGAAAGATCTCCGACCTATCAGTCTTTGCAACATTCTTTACAAGATTGTTTCCAAAATTTTGTCCAACAGGTTAAAGAAATGCTTATATAAACTTGTTGATCAGAGCCAGAGTGCCTTTGTTCCTGGGAGATTGATTACTGATAATATTTTATCAGCTTTTGAAATTTTCCACTACATGAAGAAGAAGACCAAGGGAAAGTCAGGATATTTAGCGCTTAAGCTGGATATGGCTAAAGCTTACGACAGAGTGGAGTGGTCTTTTCTTGAGCATTGTATGAGAAAGCTGGGATTTGCAGAGAGTTGGATTTCGTTGATTATGAGATGTGTCACGTTGGTCTCGTTCTCAACTCTCATTAGTGGCAGACCTACAACGAGTTTTAAGCCAACCCGTGGTCTGAGACAGGGTGACCCACTGTCTCCTTTTTTGTTTTTGCCAACCATGATAGGTAGATCGAAGAAGGTTATATTCGGGCAGCTCAAAGAGAGGATCATGGGGAAGATCAGTGGGTGGAACTCTAAATTCCTTTCCGGGTCCGGAAAAGAGGTGTTAATTAAGGTTGTCGCCTTGGCTATACCAAATTATACCATGTCCTGCTTTCGAGTTCCTAAAGGTTTATGTAAGGATATGGAACAAATTATGTGTAGCTACTGGTGGGGCGATACACAGACGAAGTCCAAGATTCATTGGATGGAGTGGAAGCGAATGTGTATGCCTAAGACCAAGGGTGGTTTAGGCTTCCGAGATCTTGAGAAATTCAATCAGGCACTCCTTGCAAAACAAGCCTGGTGGCTCATTCAACATCCTGACTCCCTTTTGGCAAGATTGCTCAAAGCCATATACTATCCCCGTTCACATTTCCTGAAGGCTCGGATTGGCTATGAGTCGAGCTTCACGTGGAGGAGTATATTGTTTGGGCGGGAAGCGCTAGACAGAGGCTTAATGTGGAGCGTGGGCAATGGTAACATTATAGATATATGGAGTGATAAATGGATCCCTCGCCCGCTGAGTTTTAAAGCAATCCGGACTGGTGTTGAATGCCCGAGCACTAGACTGGTTGATTACATCGATTGGGAAGCCAACTGCTGGGATTATGAACGTGTCACGTCTGTTTTTATTCCCAGCGATGCCGAGATAATTCTGAAGATGAGGCTGAATGCAGCTACAACCCCAGATGAACTTATATGGTACTACTCTAAAAGCGGATTCTTTATTGTTAGATCAACATATCATTTGTTGTTTCAGGCTGAACATGATGAGAAAAATCCTACCTCCTCGTCTTCGTCTTGTGCTGCTGAATTGGGATGGAAAAAATTATGGAAGTTGAATGTTCCACCAAGGGTTAAATCCCTGTTGTGGAGAGTCTGTAAGGGGGTCTTACCAACTAAGTGCAATCTGATGAAACGCCGAGTGACAACTGAGGACAAGTATGAGAGTTGTGGTCGTAAGGAAGATGACTCACATGTTTTAATGTTCTCTCCGTATGCCAGAAATGTGTGGAAGTTGGTGGATAGCAATCTGGGTCGTGGTAAAGCTGAGGTTCCATTCTTTGAGATGCTGGATTATAAATGCTCCACCCTCAGTACCGATGATTTAGAACGATGGGCGGTGTTCTGCTGGGGCATTTGGCGAGCCCGTAACCGGCGCATTTTCGAAAACTCCATCATGGCAGCGGAAGACACGGTGAAGGAATGCTATGAATTCCTGAACAACTTCAAATCTAGCAAGTTGCGCATCAGTCTAGCGATTCAATGCAACAGTCTTCCTCGTTGGAGTAAACCGGATGCAAGTTTGTTGAAGGTGAACTGTGACGCAGCTCGGGTGGATTCGGGAGAGAATGGCCTTGGTTTCATTGTTCGTGATGGTGCAGGGAACGCCATTATGGTGGGCACTCGTATGATCAGAGGAGTAATGGAGGCGGAAGTATGTGAAGCAGAGGTGATTCTTTGGGCAATTACCTGCTGCAGCAATAGTGGCTTCTCTGATATTGTGATTGAAAAATATTGTCTTGCCCTGATTTCTAAACTAAGGAAGAAACCGTCTTGGAAGGGAGCCCTCGGGTGGCTAATTGACAAAATCTCGGAGATACAGAGGAGATTCAGAGTGTGTAAGTGGAGTCATGTTCGACGAGAAGGCAACAAACCAGCTTCGGATTTTTCTGCTGAACTGAATGTATTGCTTGAGTCTGATTTGAAGTAATACATGGGTGATGGGTGATGGGTTCTAAAAAAAAATAAAAAATAAAAATATGGACAATTTCTGCTTCTCACAATAATACATGTTCGCACTGGGACCTTTCCCTACAAAAATCCATTTTCATCTACAACAGGCTTTATAATATATTTTTGGTAAAAAAAAGCTTTATAATATATTTTTGGCAAAAAAAGCTTTATAATATAAGAACAAAAAATGAGGCGTAGTTTGGGATGAAGATAGGCAGATATTAGACACCGCCATCCGCCGCCCTTTCTCTCCGACTTCACGTTGCCTTGCGTTGCCGGAAATCTGAGTCGCTGTTGCTGAAATGGCTATAACGAACTTCATTCTGACAGTCGCTGGGGTTGGAGCTCTGATTCTTCTCACCAGGAAAGACGTCAAGAAATCCGCCGCCGTCTTCAAGGACAATGTTCGTCAAATTCGTAATTGGCTTGAGGAGGAATCCGTCGCCGCTTCCAAGTAATAATCACTTCTTCTCCTCCCCCTCTAAATCATTCTCTGTCTCTTCACCTGCGTTTCGATCCAATAAACGAATCATCGTTCACAGTAAAAAACGTTTGATTTTCTGTCACTAATCAACCTCCGATCGATTTTTCGGTGTTAATTCCGCACAAGGTTGTAGTATTCTGATTCAATTTTGGATTTCCTAGGGCGTGTTGAATTCGGAAAGTTCTTCCTCCCAATTTAGTCATCTGCTACTTCAGCTGTTTTTTCTAGGGTTTTTTATACTGTCAAATACCCCTCTCCAATTGTTTCGTGTGGCTCTGTGTACTTGATTAGAGGTTTATTATTTGGCTTGTTTGCAGTATTGAATTCGCAATGTGTTAAGAGTTTAGCCAGTATCATTGTGCAAGTTTAATACTAGATTGGTCAATATCTGTTTGAGCCCATCATTCTTGTCCATCTAAGTGCTCCATTAGTATTCCAGTATTCGAATCTCCGTCGGTGTAATTTTGATTTTTTTCTTGTCGTACAGATCAGTAGAGAAAGCAAAGCCTAAAGAGCTAGAGACACCCCCTGTCAAGAAAGATCATGTTAAAGAAGACAAGCATTAGGTTTTTATATATGGTAACTCGTTCTTCTTCTTTTCCTTGATGATGCTTCATGGAGGTTGAGTTTTGAATAATGAAAATCTTACAAACTTTATATCTAGGTGGTAGTTGCTTATGACTGTAATTCTATTTTTTTGATGTTGTTATAACTACTCGTGGAGATGTTTCCTGGATATGAAGTATACTTCGTTTAACAGCTCTCAGCACTCATCCTCCATCAACTAATTGTGTTTTGTGTTTTCGTCACAGTTTGCCATCGAAGGGGCTTATATACCCCAACTCTTCATGTGGCTTTACTTGTTTTTGAGATTTGGATCATTTGATCTGAATCAGATGCTGAATTATTTGTTGGTGTCTTGGTTTTTGTGGCGTCTCATTGTCCTACTGCTGCTGCATCAAATTTGTTTTTTTCAGCCTTAAGTTTTATATCCATCAACTACCAACTCATGTTCAAGTCTTCAATTCACCTGTTTCATCTTCCCCGTTAATAGATGTCATCCTCTGTATAAGAACAATTCAATTCATGAACCTGTTCATGTAAGTGCATTCTTTTTTACTTGTGACAAATTCATGTTCTTTTAATATTTGGTTGATTCTTTGGCACTCAATCACCAAACTCCGCACTGAACAGTGTGAATTAATCTGGGTCCCTTGCCAATTAAAAGCTTCTACACCCCACTTCCTAGAAATCTACCTTATAACACAACAGTCAAAGCAGTCAACACCATCTCCCTTTATTCTTACCAATCTTCTTCTGCATCCAAGTTTTGTTCAAGTCAACAACACACATCTCCCTTTAGTTTTATTATCCCCACCTTGCAAAGACAAAGACGCAAGCTAAAGCTCCATAACACCTAACTTCCCACCTTCCTACTCATAAATCATAACCCCACCCCATCTCTCTTTTCTTCTCCCTCCATCTCATTCTTCATCTCTCTCCATGGCACCGACAACCCGAAAACTCTTCCTCCAACCCGACCCATGTGTCGAGGCCTGCAACAACGCCCACAACCCCTACCGCGTCTGCCCTATTTTCTGCATACCTCTCTGCCCCGACTTCTGTCAACTGGACTTTCTCCCGCCGCCGCCACCGCCTCCCATCAACCACTACCACAACAACCAATTTTTCTTCTCCCCGGTCTTCATAGCCATGTTCGCCCTCCTCGCCTCCGCCTTCGTCATCGCCGTCTCCTTCATAATCTACTCGCGCAAATCCTCGTCCTACCGAGCTTCTCTTCGACGACGACTCAGCAACCGTGCTTCGGAATCCGACACGTCAATGGACGATGCATTAAACTTACACCCGGCTTGGTACATCGCCACCGTCGGGCTGCAACGGTCAGCCGTCGAGTCGATCGCGGTGTGCGAGTACAGGACGGGGGATGGTCTCGTGCTCGGGACGGGTTGCGCGGTCTGTCTGGCGGAGTATCGGGACGGAGACGCTCTTCGGCTCCTCCCAAAGTGCTGCCACGCCTTCCACGTCCCTTGCATCGACACGTGGCTCGCCTCACGCACCACCTGCCCGGTTTGTCGAGCTCCGGTTCTTCCACCCAACAACAGTAGTTTAGGAGCGAACGAGGCTCGTGTTGTTCAGATTGTCGATGAGTCGAGTTCGAGCGCGGAAGTGGGTGGTGAGGATTCCAGGGAAGTTGATGTGGAGAGGGTGGTGGGAAGGGAAGAGGGGACGATGAGGAGAGCGGCATCAATGGGTAGCTTGTGTGTTGAATCAGGGGAGAAGATGAATTGTTGTTCTAGTGGTGGTGGTGGGTGTAACTCGTTGGTGGGAAGATCACTCTCTTGTACTGGGAAACTATTTTCATCCACACCAACTGGGATGCGCTAGGACTCAAATATACGAATAGAGCTGCCTATAATTCGGGCATCTCTGCTTTCAAGATCCAAGTTTTTTTGTATTGCACCTGGAACTTAAGGAAGTGTATATACCAAATTAACGTGAAATGAGAAGGAAAAGGGTCATCTTACACCTGAATATCGTGAAAGTATGACCTTTACGATCATTATTCAACATTAACCATCGAATTCCATCCCTTAGTATTAGGAACTTTTTATTTTCCGACCATATTCACGTTCTAAGAAATTGTCGTTCTTAAATTTTTGAGACAAATTAAGAATTCATTTTTTTCTCTAAATAACCTTTACTTTATTTCCTTCATTAGTAATGTCTGAAATAATTATAATTATTATTAAGATTATAAATCTAGTAATAAAGATAAGGGCAAATCTGACCAAATCATACAACAATTAAATAGAAATAAGAAAAACAGTCTTGAATGACAATTAAAAAAACGGAGGGAGTAACATAATAACTTTTGGACATTCTATTCTCAATCATCATTTTAACACTTGCTACTACTATATTTAACATGAAATACAACATAATAACTTCATTCTAGATCTTAATGGTAAAATAATATTCAAAATTTGAGTAAGAACATTACTTCATTGACATTATAACTTGATGAACCATCTTCTTCACTCATTCCTTTGCTGAATTCCTCTTCATCATCCATGGTTTTAATGATTTTAGGGTGTTTGGAGGTTTGAAATTGATTTTAATGTAGGGTACGTAATACATGTAAAAGATGATAAAAATGGGCGTTAGGGTAGGGTTAATATACAGATTGCTTAAAAGGGGTAGTTAATATAGTTTGGTGGGATAAGACATTTATTAAATGAAGTTGAACAACATTTTTTATTTATCTCCCGCGTAATGCGAGATGTGCATGTATCGCGTAACGCCGGGTGTGCATGTCTAGTGTAACGCGAGATGTACGTTTTGAAAATTTTCATCTCCCGCGTAACGCGAGGCCAGTGGCGGAGCCAGACAAGTTTTGAAGGGGGTGCTTGATTTTCTACCTTGCTAGCGCAACTAACAAGTATTACTTTAAGTCAATGATTTTTAATTTAGTTGTATATATAAATATATATAATAGTTAATAATATGATTATAGTTTGTTAATTATGTATAGTTAAAGAAATTATACTCTATATTTATTTAAGGCTGTGATATTATTTTAAATTTTATAATTTTTAGAAAAACTTAATAATTAATTAACCTTCTTTACTAGGTTAAATAAAAGAAAAATTTATTGAGTGTGTTTTATATATTAAAAAAATCAGATTATTGGGCTAGGCCAATTGATCGTTGAGTTGCTTGGATTAGTAATTAGGTGGGCTTGCAATTTAATCAATGGACTCGTCCGTTAATTAAAAGGAAGAGTCAGTGATCCATTAAGAAATTAAAGGAGGAATGCTGGAATTAAAGGGGTTCAATTAAACCCATACAATTTTCTATATAAAACAACTCAGGGTTCAATTGAACCCTTCTTCTTCCTTCCAAGTTTTCAAACAGCCGGCTCTAGCAGTAGCAGGTGCTTCAATGGCTATGGTTCGAAACTGAAGGTATTCTCCATGGATTCCGGAGGCGAAGGAGGTGCTTGAGCACCCTCAAGCACCCCCCTAGCTCCGCCACTGCGCGAGGCATACACCCCCGCGTTACGCGAGAACCCTGGCGGTATACGGAAATTTGCTTGGCGGTATTGAAAAGACTACTATAAAACAAAATCTTAGAAGGATAATAAAGTAATTTTAAATACCGAAAAGGTGAATCAAAAGCTGATATTTTGTACTCCCTCCTTCCCTTAATTATGTTCTTATTTTCCTTCTTTGCACGAGAATTAAGGAGATGAGAGAGAGGGATGAAAATAAGAGAGAGTGTATTGGGATGAGAGAATGATGAGATATGAGAAATTAAAGGGTTAAGATTGAGTGAGACAATAATAGGAGAGAGAAAAATTAAAGTGTATTTTGGATTGTTGTGGTTTTGGGGGAAATTAATGGGTTTTGATGAGGGTATATTGGTAAAGATTTGTGGTTAAAAATGAAAATGAGAACATCAAATTGGGACACCAAAAATGGGAAATGGGAACATAAAAAAGGGACGGAGGGAGTATAACTTTTTTCTTCCTCTCAGATCTTCATCTTCAACCTTTGCTTCTTCTTCATTTATGAATCTGAAATAATTCCACCTTCTTTCATCCCATGTCATCAACATCTGCATCTCATCATTGCTCGTCCATAGTTGAGTGCAATTTTCTCTTTCTCCTACCCCATAGCATGCAACTCGTTAGTCTCCCATCACATATAACTTTTTGTCTCCCTCGGTGAAGAAGTTGCGGCGGTCCAACGATGGAGCGACGCCGGTGAAAGAGAAGAATGCAGGGGTAGAGATGGAGCTGGTCAGCGGGGACGAGGGTGGATGAATTGAACCTCTAGTTTAAAAATGGGCTTCTAGATATGAAATTGATTGAAATTTTCAAAACCCTAAAAATTTAAAGTTGGTAAATTAAATGTGCTATTATATAGTTGTCATGATAGTAGGTTTTGTTTGGAGATAAATTCCAGAAGACTGAACCTATTGATGGAATTTTTGAAGGTGGAATATTCTTCTACTCAAATATTTTCTTGTTCTATTCCAATGACTTATTGTACAGTATTTATTTTTAAATCCAACTTGTAATTGATAAATAAAAAGTACTCCACTTTAACAGATGCGCAAAATGTTACTATCGTAGGAGCTATGCCTTCTCTCCTCTTTCTCTCTCTAATTCTCACCCTCTTTGTTGAATTTGGTCTCTTCCGATGGGGCTTTTAGCCCCTTCAACTTCTACCTCTCAAATCCCTAATCCTCACCCTCTTCTTCACTCTTCCATCATCACAAATTTATTCCTCCCTTTGCTTAATTTCTACACCCAAATCCCAAATCCCAATCCTGGCAACAACCTATGCAATCCCCTTGATTTTTTGCACAACCCCTCTGCAGAACCTCTCGGTTCCAACCCTAGCAGCCATTATTCCGTAGATCTACGATCTCTAGCCTATCATTAACCTCGCTTTTCCAACTCAACCGCATGCGTGGTTCTTTGGTGTGTGGGATTGAAGATGGAGTGTTGGAAACGCTTCGCGCTATTTTTGATGCATGCACAAATGAATTTTGCAGATTCTAAGGTATTTTCTCTTCTTCCTTTTCTTTCATTTTTTCTCCCTCTACTGACAGACCCCTCGCTTGGTTGGGTGAAAGTATGAGGTTGGAATTATTTCCTGGTGTTGAATTAACGTTCTTCATTGGATCTGATTATATGAATATATTCAATGGTGATATCTCTAATAGTCCTTGTCATCAAGGATATATCACATACCATCCTACTTGTCACTATGAAACTATCAAAAGCATGTCTAGACACAATTTTACTAATAAGAATCTATATTTTATTTGTTTTGCCCATAATTTCCCTATCATGATTCTGAAACATTGTAATATTGTCTTCACTGGTTACTTCTTCAACTATCTCTGTGATAAGAACAAATATACCTCAATAGTTAATACATCTCGTTATACTTATTATTCCCAGTCTGATGTACTCAGAAAATTTAAGTCTCTTCACTATCTCATTCCCAACTTTAACCCTTCATCTCCTCATCCTCAACTCCCTATAAATAAGAGAATTTATTGCCCTAAACTCTACACCAACAACAACCATTCTGATCTCAAAACTTCCAGCCATCACTCGTGTTATTTAATCTCTCTTTTGTCTGTCATGGATGAGAACAACTCATATGCTAATGCAGTGATTAATTTATCCAACATTAATCTTGCAGATTTTCATTCCATGGACAACAACAACTCTCTCATCCAAAGTGACCAACCATCCAATGCCTTAATCATCCACACCAGCAATGGTAGTCCAAATTCCCCTCTAGACTTTCACCATGAAGTTCTTGAGGAAGCTGAAAAACTCCCACTATGAACCTCATGTTCTCAGCCCAGATCAGATCCTGGAACAACAAAGTTCTTTTTCCTACCATCCTATTGTCCATCCACCACGACCCACCTTTGTCCTTAATCTCTTAACTCTACCAGAAGTCCAGAAAATGCTAGCCAAGATGTCCAACCTCACTCTTTTCATTAGAATGACAGATACATATTTGAATATTCATCCTTCTATTATTATCGCCAAAGTGAAGGAGCACTGGAGAGGCATACAAGGTGATATTGAAGTGGGCTCTTATGGCATTTGGACTATGCTCTCCTTTTCCAACAGGGAAGCCAAGGATATAGTATGGGCCAATAGACCCTATCGTGTCCAAAACAAACTGGTACTTATGAAACCTTTTACTCTTGAATTTGATCCTTTGGCAAGAATAGTAAGCCACGCGGTTAGATTCCCTCTTCTTCCCATTTTCTATCACAATGAGCATGCCCTGAACATGATGATCCAAGGAAATAATATTGGAACTTTCATCCGTTTGGATGAAAATTCCAGTATTAAAATCAGAGGAAATTTTTTAAGATTTGCCATTAATGTCACTATCCCAGAAGTCGCAACTTTTGTGAAGATTGAACATTCTGATAAGTCTATCTTGACTTTCAAGCTTTGGTCCGGGGACTTTTCTCCAAGGTGTGGTTGTTGCGGGGAACCAGAACATATATTTGAATAATGTTTTCTCAATAACTTACCATCATGTGTCTTTGAAGCATTTCTAGTAGGATCCAGTGATGATGAGGAGGCAGCAAAGGCTACTAAGCAAAGGATGATTGGCCACCTCACCTAGAACCTTCCCGTTGTTGTGCATCAAGCAAAAAAAGGACCAACTTTCATCAGGAAACCTCTCACTCCAGTTGTTGTACTGGATGGTTCAATTTCACACATCAAAGGAAAAAGCCCAATCAACCCAACTTTACCTCTTCCACTTCAAATATATTCCCCAAGACAAAATCCAAGACCTCATGAGATAAGCCACTCCTTCCAGATACACCATGCTTTAACCCAAATATGTATAACTCCCAATTGCTAGCCCAGATGCAACACTTTGCATATGCTATCCCTCCTCCCATGAACTTGACTCAGAGTATGACCCCTAGAATGGTTAGACCAGCCCTGCAGAACCCTCAACAATTTCTCTTTGCTGCCTCTGCTCCTTTACACATTGAAGCCTACTCTTTTTCTCCTTGTGCATCTGAGAAATCCAGGAGCACCATCCTACGCTAGATGGACGGAATGGACATTGAAAGCACCACTGGAGCCACCACGTCCACTGATGAGCCCAAGAGGAAAGATGAGCCAAATGAAGTCCCTGCTCAACCACCAGCACCAAAGAAGCAGAGAAAGACCAAAGCCAAGAAGCAAGGCCCCACTGAGCAAGTGTTTTTATGATTGTCAGTCATTTTGAATTGTGTGATGTTTGTATTTCCACTTGCACTTTTGTTTTTAGACCCAGCCCCTGCGTGGGCATTAAACTCTTCAACTATATCCTGTAATTCCCCTGGACAAGTTTAATCATGTTTACTGTTGTTTTTGGATAATTGTGCTCCTTGTTTTGAACCAGGCTGATTGGTATCAGCTTGAGATGAATCTATGGAATCTTAATTTTCATTTTCTATACTCCTATCTTACAGATTACTATTATTGACAGTGTCCTATACTCAAATGTTCTATTATCATGATTCCTAGTATTGATAATACTACTAATAGATTACTGAATGGTTTAAGATATTGGTTCTTCTACTTCTTGAACTGAGGCCTAGTCTCGATGATATATGATTGTATTTTCGACCATTCTATCTGTTACAGGATGAGTCCAATCCTTCAGGGCATTATTCGCCTTATTCAAATTCAAAGTTTAATCAACTAATATCTCTCGTTATTCTTTGATCTTGTTGCGTTTAATTCTAAAAAGTAAAAAGAAATAGTCGATGGCATGCTACTTGTGATGACACCGATCCTAGAAATTGGTTTCTATTTCTTAAATATGGTTTTTTCATGAATATCGGCTATTGGTATATTCGAGGTTTGCTTAGAAAAGGTTTTATAACGGAGATTGCCTATATAAAAAAAAATAAGTTGGATGTTCTGTGTCTAACTGAAACTAAAACAGATTGCTCGCCTACCGCTAGCAATATTAAACGTATGGGATTTGACAACTCTATCTTTGTTCCCTCCAATGGACTTAAAGGTGAAATGTGGCTTCTTTACAAAAATTCTAAAATGACTAATTGCCTCACTCTCCACCATACTAATTCTAATTTTTATTTGTATGAATTACAACTATAACAATACTAATATGCTTCTCATTTTTATTTACGCACCCTCTCGTGAATCTGATAAAGACTCATTCCGGAAAAACCTGAATCAAACTATTATCACTCTTGACCTCCCTATTATTATTATTATAGAAGATTGCAATGAGTTGCTTTTACCCTCTGATAAGATTGGAGGACTCGTTCTTTCTTCTTCTAGATTCTTACACTTACAATCGATCTCGTTGGAATTAGATCTTATGGATACTAATTTTTCAAGCTTCCCTTTTACTTGGCGCAAATCTCATAATATGATCAACAATATCCTTGAAAGACTGGATCGGGTCTTGATACATTGCTCTCATACCCAACTATTCCCTAACCTTATGGTCCATCACCATCCATTCTCTTCTTCGGACCATGCACTCATCACTCTCTCTCTGGGTTCTACTATCTCCCCAGTTCGGCTCCCTTTTAGAGACGAACCTAATTGGTCCAACCACCCCTCTTATTCTAAATTGGTTGAAAAAATTTGGAAGTATAAAGTTCAAGGCTCTTTTATGTACAAATTCCATCATAAATTAAAATTTCTTAAAAGATATTCAAAATCCTTAATCCGCTCCAATAGTGGCAACGATTTCTCTCAGATTTCCATTACTGAAAATAAACTCCAACAACTCCAGCTTGAATTTTTAGACGACCCGACTAATCCTAGAATTATACAACAAATTGCTAATCACTCCAGAAAATACGCCTCCTTAATTCAGTTCCAAACTGACTACTGGCATAGAAGAACTAAATCGAAACATATTAAAGAAGGTGACCGCAATTCTAAATACTTCCACGCCATAGCCAAACATAGGAGCTTTAAGCAAGCTTTACTTCGATTCTATAACAAGGATGGCCTTGTTATTGAAGGTCAAGATGATATCTCAAAAGAAATCACCGAGGAATTGGCTGGCCGATTTCAAATTAATGGCGCCACAGGTATCCCAAATCCTGATCTAATATTCCTAGTATTATTACCACTCGGGACAATGATAAGTTGTGCAAACCCTCCTTCTGAAGCTGAACTTCAAAAAGATATCTTCGACCAACCTCCCGACAAAACACCAGGCCCTGATGGATTTAGTATTGAATTCTATCAAAAATATTGGCATCTTATTAAAACATCTCTTCTAGCAACAGTCAAAGTTTTTTTTCATTCTGAACAAATGCTTTCCTCTATTAACCACTCTTTTATTGCGCTTATTCCTAAAATTGACTCTCCTATGACTATTAACCATTATCGGCTTAATAGTTTATGTAATTCTTCCTATAAAATTATCACCAAGAATATGGCTAACCGTATTGAACATTTGCTTGAGAAAATTATCTCCCCTCATCAAGGAGCTTTTTTTGAAGGTAGACTCATTCAAGACAATATTCTCGCAGCTCATGAAATCTTTCACTCCTTTCACAAAAATAAGAAAGGAAGTATTGATTGGATGACTCTCAAGCTTGATATGGAAAAGGCTTATGATAAATTGGATTGGGATTTCCTTTGCAAAGTTTTATGTAAACTTGGATTTGGTAATAAATGGATTAATCTCATCAGACACTGTCTTGATACAACTTCCTACTTTCTACTTGTCAATAACCAACTAGGTCCTGAATTTAAACTAGGATGTGGAATTAGACATGGATCCTTTAGCACCAGCTCTTTTTGTTATAGCCATGGAATTTATGGCTAGATATCTCTATAATGAGGCCAGCAAGGACAACAACCCTTGTGTCGGAATCAAACTGACTAGAAACAGTTTTCCTATTCCGTTTCTCACCTTTGCAGATGACACTATTATACTTGCAAATGCTACAACTCACAATATCATTTTTATCCAAAATTTCTTCTCCCGCTTCTCCAAACAAAGTGGACTTTCTATTAATTACCATAAAAGTTCGATGCAAGTTTCTAATTATGTTTCTTCAGTTTTTGCTAAGGATCTAGCCTCCTATTTAAACATTCAACTCACCACCAAAATGGAGAAATATCTTGGAATTCCCATCATTGAAGGGAGGGTTTGCAATGACATCTTTGATGATGCTATTGCAACCCTTAAACAACATAGATCTAAATGGAAAGCCGATACCCTTCACAAGCTGTTAGAGCTCTTCCGATCCAAACAAATCTTGTCTCTCAGGTCAATGACCTTATGCAAAGCTTTCTTCTCCCGAAAGGTGTTTGTGATGAAATTGATGAAATCAATAAGAAAATCTTTTGGAATAAAAAACATCCTTCTAGTCATTCCCTTCTCCATTGGAATAATATCTGTAAGCCTAAATCTCTCGGGGGGATCGGGCATTCGTAAAGCCTCGGATAATAATTGTGCCCTTCAGATGAAACTGCTTTGGAAAATCATTACTCAACCTAACAACATCTGGGTTTCTATTCTTAGAGATAAATAATTTCCTAATGATGATTTCTTGAGTCTTGAGCGCAAGACAAATCAATCCTGGCAATTTAGTAAACCGCTTTTACTTTTAGAAGACTTTAAAAAAGGTTTATCTTAGGAACTCAATGATGGCAAGACCATTAACTTCTGGACTGATAATTGGTTATCGAACTACTCTTTAAACCAATTTCGTAACAACATGCCCCTTTCCCAAAAAGTAGTTACTTTCATTACTTCTTCGCGCCAATGGGACATTCATAAACTCAATCTGGCTCCCCCTCTAGGAATAGTTGAGACAATATTAAAGACTTGTATCCCTATGGAAGACCAATAGAAGATCCTATTATTGATCCAAACCTACTCTGGAAGACCAAGCTACCCCCCAAAATTTCAGAATTTCCTTTAGAATTCTTTCTCTGACTGTTTACCCACTACGGAACGCTTAAATCGTCATTTTCATATAGTTTACTCCACTTGTGCTGATGTACGTACGTTGGAGCGTCTCCCAGAACAACCCATGATGCGATCAAGTCGCCAAGCTGAAGGCCGAAGAGACGACAAGAGGCGGTGCTATCGAAGATGGGACGAAACTAGGGCAGAGTGGCCTGGACGATTCGGGCGTCCAATTGAGAAGATATTTGGTCAGAGTATACTTCTTGGGCCTATCTTGACCATTTCCAAAGTTGAAGCCCAACAGAGGCCCAATGACCACGATATGGTTGCTGTAAGATCCGAATTTATTTATGTTCGTTTGGGAAAACGGAATATTGGATTAAGCTCTCCTTTGGGTATGTTTTAGTACTTGGGCTTATCTTCATTGTGTCCAAATTTGAGGCCCATTCGAGATTGGACGAGGCCTCCATGATCAGAACAAGATTTGAGATTTTAGGACTTTTCTAGGATTTCCTTCCTTGGGAATCAAGCATTTCGGAAAGACTATTTAATGTGTGTTTTTCTAGGGTTTTAGGCGGACTTTGACAAATTGAGAATTACTCTTCCTTTAGATTTTGACGTTGTTTTGACGTTGTTTAGTTGTAGCTTGGTTTATATTGAATTGCAAGAAGTCAACGCTTGGTTTGATATTTTCCTGGTTTGATATTGAATTGCAAGAAGTCAACGCTTGGTTCGATATTGGCCACCTGTGAGATCGATCTGTGTTTACTCATAGTTCGACCTCAAAACCTTGAAAGAACCCTAGGTGGATTCCTTGGGTTAGTTCGAGTCAAGTGAGTCTTTCTAAAAGACGTCACTTGCTTATCGTGTCCGAGTCAAGCTAGTCTACCTAGATCGACGACTGAGTCAAGGTAGATAACACTTGTCAAAGACCAAGATTCGTTCGATCGTCTGCCCCCAACGTGGTTCTTATTTGTTTGTTGGTTCTTTCCGTTCACCATTTGTATTTTCCTCTTTATCATTCCTTTCTAATTATAATAACAAATCTTGTTAATTGATTGATTGCTCCTTTTCGTGCCTATTGCCTACCTTCTTTGCTTACCTTAGCTATTTCTTGAGTTTACTACGTAGCGTAAGGTTAAGTAGGAAACGTTTGTACTTTCCTTGTGCTGCTGTTTTCCTTGTGAATTGCGCAGGTCTAGGAGACCAAAAGCCAAACCTAAGGATCCATTCATGGATCGTCAAGTGTTTGACGTTGGTTGGACTGATCATAGATATGCCAACTGGGAGGACATGAGCTACTCACATGGCCAATACTTTTCAATGAACCGCTCAGGATATGACTACTATGAAGCCCAAGCTTATGGAGCGACATATGGGACTGTTCAAAGGAGGAGGAAGAAGGTGAGCTTCAATGAACAAACTAGGGTCTACCACTATGATGATCTTTCATATTGTGAGGATGTGCAACATATAGAGGATCAAAGACTTGATTTTCATGACATGAACCCACATATGAGGTACGAGCATGAACATTATTATTATGACTCCTATGTTTTTCTACTGACTCTTTGGTGCAGCCCGAGGGAGTTTATGACTCAGATAGGACTTATTATTATGATTCCTATGGTTTTTCATCTAACTCTTTTGTGCAGCCCGAGGAAGTATATGACTCAGATAGGACTTGCTATTATGATCCATATGGTTGTTCTTCTAACCCTTTTGTGCAGCCTAGAGGAGTTTATGACTCACCTGAGACATTTGTTAGCACTCCTTACAACAAGGATGGTTCAGCCCTGCAACCTCGTATTCGAACACGTGACATCATATGTGTTATGTGTGGAGGAAGAGGTCACTTGGCTGATATTTTCCCAAATCACAACTACATCTACAAGGATGAAGTTAATGAAACACCAACCTTAGATGTCGTCAATGCTTGTGGGAAGGAAGACGCCGTAGAAGTGACACACGTCGATGGCAAGATGGAGTTGCAGCTAGACGACGAGGAGGTGATTGAAGAGGGGGCCACAGAAGTAGGAAAAAGAGCCTTGGCCTTGGACCCTAAAGAAGCACAAGAAGAAGGAGCTCGGATCCAGGACGTTTCTGTCAACGAGAACTTGAGGGATCATCATTTCCGGGAAGGATCCTTTACCCTCTCCTCTTCACATTTATCTTTTAAGCCATATGTTGCATATATGCATAGTGTTCGATATTCATATCTCATGCATCACGAGTTTCCTCTATGTCACATGCTTGTTTACTTGCTTAGGAATGCTTATTATGTTGGTAGTAGCATTATTACGAATATACATAGGGGAAGTCAACAGGTGTGGCCTAATACCGTCGAGATATTCAACAGATAAAGTTGAGTCAGGATTGCAGTTTAAGACTGCTTTAATGAAATGAGGGTTTTTGATATTGAATTGCAAGAAGTCAACGCTTGGTTCGATATTGGCCACCTGTGAGATCGATCTGTGTTTACTCATAGTTCGACCTCAAAACCTTGAAAGAACCCTAGGTGGATTCCTTGGGTTAGTTCGAGTCAAGTGAGTCTTTCTAAAAGACGTCACTTGCTTATCGTGTCCGAGTCAAGCTAGTCTACCTAGATCGACGACTGAGTCAAGGTAGATAACACTTGTCAAAGACCAAGATTCGTTCGATCGTCTGCCCCCAACGTGGTTCTTATTTGTTTGTTGGTTCTTTCTGTTCACCATTTGTATTTTCCTCTTTATCATTCCTTTCTAATTATAATAACAGATCTTGTTAATTGATTGATTGCTCCTTTTCGTGCCTATTGCCTACCTTCTTTGCTTACCTTAGCTATTTCTTGAGTTTACTACGTAGCGTAAGGTTAAGTAGGAAACGTTTGTACTTTCCTTGTGCTGCTGTTTTCCTTGTGAATTGCGCAGGTCTAGGAGACCAAAAGCCAAACCTAAGGATCCATTCATGGATCGTCAAGTGTTTGACGTTGGTTGGACTGATCATAGATATGCCAACTGGGAGGACATGAGCTACTCACATGGCCAATACTTTTCAATGAACCGCTCAGGATATGACTACTATGAAGCCCAAGCTTATGGAGCGACATATGGGACTGTTCAAAGGAGGAGGAAGAAGGTGAGCTTCAATGAACAAACTAGGGTCTACCACTATGATGATCTTTCATATTGTGAGGATGTGCAACATATAGAGGATCAAAGACTTGATTTTCATGACATGAACCCACATATGAGGTACGAGCATGAACATTATTATTATGACTCCTATGTTTTTCTACTGACTCTTTGGTGCAGCCCGAGGGAGTTTATGACTCAGATAGGACTTATTATTATGATTCCTATGGTTTTTCATCTAACTCTTTTGTGCAGCCCGAGGAAGTATATGACTCAGATAGGACTTGCTATTATGATCCATATGGTTGTTCTTCTAACCCTTTTGTGCAGCCTAGAGGAGTTTATGACTCACCTGAGACATTTGTTAGCACTCCTTACAACAAGGATGGTTCAGCCCTGCAACCTCGTATTCGAACACGTGACATCATATGTGTTATGTGTGGAGGAAGAGGTCACTTGGCTGATATTTTCCCAAATCACAACTACATCTACAAGGATGAAGTTAATGAAACACCAACCTTAGATGTCGTCAATGCTTGTGGGAAGGAAGACGCCGTAGAAGTGACACACGTCGATGGCAAGATGGAGTTGCAGCTAGACGACGAGGAGGTGATTGAAGAGGGGGCCACAGAAGTAGGAAAAAGAGCCTTGGCCTTGGACCCTAAAGAAGCACAAGAAGAAGGAGCTCGGATCCAGGACGTTTCTGTCAACGAGAACTTGAGGGATCATCATTTCCGGGAAGGATCCTTTACCCTCTCCTCTTCACATTTATCTTTTAAGCCATATGTTGCATATATGCATAGTGTTCGATATTCATATCTCATGCATCACGAGTTTCCTCTATGTCACATGCTTGTTTACTTGCTTAGGAATGCTTATTATGTTGGTAGTAGCATTATTACGAATATACATAGGGGAAGTCAACAGGTGTGGCCTAATACCGTCGAGATATTCAACAGATAAAGTTGAGTCAGGATTGCAGTTTAAGACTGCTTTAATGAAATGAGGGTTTTTATCAGGAAAAGTCAGAAAATTTGCTGCCCTATTAGCCTCTCGAAAACAATGTAGAATTTTACAATTATTAAAAAAAATTAGGTTTTGTTGCGCATCCCAAAGGATATTTTTGATATCCCAGGGAACTTGCTATATCTTATTTGCTGCATTAATCACAGTAAGATTATCACCTTCCAAAATACTCCCTCTGTCCCATAATGTTCTTCCCATTTCTTCAACGACACATTTGCCGAGACATGTTTTGTATCCTTAATATCTCTCGTTGTATGTTAATATACATAATTAAAATTTGATATTATTAAAGTACGCATTAATACGAATCAAACAAGATCTCGCATGACTATATATTTTCTTATATATCAAAATAAAACGAGAAGATTCTCTTCAACCGTGAATAGTGTGCACTATTCGAAATGGGAAGAACAATATGGGATGGAGGGAGTAACATTTTTATATTTTAGTTTTATTGCTAATTTTGTAGCTATTAACATTGCTTGCGCCTCCGTCTGTAAAGCTAATAAAGATTGAGTGTGTTTACTATAAATATCAAGAATTTGTCCTCTATTGTTTCTAGCTATACAAGCTATCATAGATCGATTGTTTTGTTTAAAAGACTCATCAAAGTTAATCTTTATCCAATTAGTGGGTGGAGCAATCCATTGTTTGTTGTGTGATTTATTTCTGTTTCTTCTTGTTTTGGCTTTGGGTCCTTTTACAGATTTTATTGTGTTTTCCCATTGCCTATATTGGGAATAAGCCTCTTGAGCAATACCATCTTTTGAGACCCTTTCATTTCTAAAGATGATTGCATTTCTGTGTAACCATACCTGATACTATAAGAATATTAGACATTCTATTTTATGATTATTATTTTTATAATCATAGATAACTTTTGTTAATGTTGTTTCAAATTTATCTTTAACATCAATTTCAAACTTTGTTCCTGTTATTAATTCTAGTTTCTGTATTTGTGATTTGATATAATTGTAGTCAAAGAAAAAATGATCTCTTGTTTCATTGTGAAAATTACATAATGAGCAATATGATGGTACTCGGTTATAATACATGTTCAACCTATCTGTTGTTGAAAGATTATCAGACACTGCTTTCCATAAGAAGTTCTGTATTCAGGGTGGAATTTCTAATTTCCAAATCCAATTGAAAAGTTCCGCATTATCAGATGGGATATTCATGGTATATAATTTTCTAGCTGACGTTGTACTAAATTAGCCATCTGCAGTCTGATTCCAGATTATTTTGTCATCTATATCATTTTGTGGAATATAAATTTTAGTAATATGAGAAACTATTTGTTGGGGTAAAATCTCATTCAGTCTTGATATATTTCATTCTTTATCGGAGGTTATATATTCAGATACAATTTCCGATTCTTGACATTTTGTACTATAAAAATATTGTCTGATATGTTATGTATCACTTATCCTTCCAAAATTTAATAGTCTTTTCATTGCCTGGGTTTCATTTTATACCTTTAAGAAAGTCATACCGTAAGTGAATAGTCTCGAAAATAAAAGTGAAGGAGTCACCAGACAACAATTGCGCACTTTTAAACGTTTTCATCAATTTCGCACCACAAATCTAAAAAATAAATAGATTAACATACCCAAATCCTTTTTTTTTTGAGATTTTTTTTTACTTCATTTTGAAAACTGCGGATTTGTATTTCTTGGTACCAAAAACACTCTATTGAAAGCATTACTGACTAGCATGGATTTGAAGAGAGTGCGGATTTGTAGATCAGCACTTGACAAAAATTGTATCAGAAACCAATTTGGAGAGAAGTTTGAATGTGCCATTCAAACCACATTTATTACATCCATACAAAAGTAGTACTAATAACATTAATTATAATCTCAACCTCTCTCTTCCTCCTTCCGCCGCTGGTGACGTTCAATCTCTATCTCCATACCTGGCTTTGTGTCATCTCCAACAAATTCAGACTCCTTTAAGTTAGCCCTTCACTTTGGAAACATCATTCAAATAGAGACTAGCATGGATTTGAAGAGAGTGATGAATTTGGTTTTCTGGGTTGCAATTTCGCAGTGTTTTTGTTACTGTATTGGGTATGGATTCTCCGTTGGAGGAAGAGATGGGTGGGTTGTTCATCCTTCTGAGGATTACTCTCACTGGTCTCATAGAAATAGATTCCTGGTCAATGACACTCTCTGTAAGTACTCTCTGTTTTCTCAACACTCTGTTTTTCCAGTTTTAATCATAATGTGTGATTTCTATATGTCGTTGTAGATTTCAAGTTCAAGAAAGGGAAAGACTCTGTTTTGGAGGTGACCAAAGATGATTACTACAACTGCAACACTTCAAATTGGTTGTTCAAGAACTCAAACGGATCATCCGAGTTCAAGTTGTCCAGATCCGGCCCCTTTTTCTTCATCAGCGGAGTAAAAAAGCATTGCAACAATGGCCAAAAGCTTCTGCTCATCGTCTTATCTGAAAAACACCACATTCCTTCGTTGCCCGCCGCCTCATCCCCCGCCTACCCACCTTCCATTTCCCTGCCTCCGTCACCGGCGCCGTTCACTTCTCCGGCGCCGGAAGCTTCACCCACGAGCGTTTCACCTGCTCCGGCCGTTTCAGACGTCTCTTCTCCGGGACCCTCAGTGCAGTCACCATCTTCTCCGGCGGTTTCTCCTCCGCCGACGGGAAGGGCGGCTGATATCATCCCTCCGACGCCGGTGCCTGTTCCATCTGAAAAGGGAGCGGCTTCAGCCATAGATTTGGCTCTCCCGATTTCAATTGCCTTCATGTTTCTTGGATTTACAGTATAATCTAAGAAACAATTTAACCGTAATGCAAGCATTAGCTTAGGATAATGTTATCTTTTTTACAGTACGTTAGAATTTAGAAACTATTCTCATGTAATTTAGCTGTATTCCGAAATAAACGCAACACAATTCAGACAAACTGAAGATATCAACCAATAAAACAACGAGAAACAAGGAAACCAACAAACACCCTAGAAAAACACCATAAAAACAAGCAAATTTTGTTATAATCAAATGCCCTTCTCTGCCTTCAAACTAGCAATGGCTCCTAAGCTTTTGCTAGCCGTTATCCTCCTAGCGTTGGCCATTGCAACGTCATCAGCATTCCCGCGCTTCGGCGGCCTTGGCGAAGACGTGCAATACGTCATTCCCGAGAGCGTGATAGGCAACTACACCGAAAACCCGATGAACGATTCCTTGGATTCCGCTGCTGTTCACCGAAGCCTAATGTGGACCCGAGAAAGGTACATCAGCTATACCGCCATGAGGAAGAACAACATTCCGTGCTCACGACGAGGTGCGTCCTACTATAATTGTCGTCCCGGGAAAGCCGTTAACCCGTACCACCGAGGCTGCAGCCGTATTACCAATTGTGCTCGGACATGGTAGGGCAACGGGGCGACGACTAACAAATATGTACTTGTTTCTCAAATTTCTACTTGTATATGTATATGAATGATTCTTCTAAGAATTGCATGGATGGAGATGATGCATAGTTTATATTATGATAGATGCGAAATGTCTCAAAAACTGGTTATGATTATGCATTAACAGTAGGGGATTTTTCTTTTTTACCAAAATTGAACGAGCGAGAGCGAAATGGTGAATGATTACAGAACCGGGGAAGTCTCAAAACTTTAACCGCATTTGAAACAGGATTGCTCTTCAGATTTCAGAACCACCACCATCGCTTTTGCCCCTTCTTCTGCAGCAAAATATCAGATAACGAAATATTAAAGCAAATTTCAATGCATTTGCTAGGTTATTAAATGATAATAAGTATAAGTTTTTTTTGTGGTTATAAAAGAGATGCATTGAGAGTAGAATAGCGATAAACCTCTAAGTTTTGTGAAGTACGGATGACAATAGGCTCAGGCAGACTGCTACCGGCGGCATTCTGAATGTATGGCTGCACTTTCTCTTCTAAAATCTGTTTCACCTGAAATTGAAATTCGGTTTTGAGTATCTCTTCCCCACTTAATTACAGACTTTATATAAACATAGAGAAACCTTCATCAATGATCATCTATACAACTTTTTTTTGAGTTGAGAACCATTTTAAAAACCAAAAGAAACATTCATGTAGATCTGGCTTAAGAAACCAAATAATAAATTATGCATCACCAACCTTCTCTTCACGCCAATTGGCCTCCCACTGAGCATCCAAGAATTTACTCGCCATTTCCTTCTGCGCATTCAGGAGTACTGTCATCTCATCTGACTTTTTCGGGTCTTTAAGATCTTCTTCACTCCAGCAAGATTTGTCCAAGGGAAGGCTCATCTCCTGCAAAATTACACCCTTTATGTTAGTAACAGTGAAGAACATGAGATAATCAAAATCTCAAGAAGATACAGATGTAAAAAACAATGGAAGCACAACTCCACAGTTCGGTACTTACACCCCAGTTCTGTGGTCTTGAAGGAGGCTCAAGCTTCATAACTTCGGCCTCTACAGTCTTCCTCGCCTGGTAGAAAGGTATGTTTTTCACAATAACAGGATCTTCTCTAGCACGAGCAGGATCAAGTGTGACTAAGGCCTATAAACAAAAGATTGTTAAAAAGCAAGTTGAAGCACCTCATATGTGAGATAAAATTATTTGTCGTACGTCTTGTAAATTCTCCCAGCCAGGCCCTCGTTCAGCTACTGTATCTCTAACACGATCATAACGCATTGACTCCTACAACATATAAGAGAAATAAGGGGGAAAGGATAAAAGAAGAATGTCTAATTGTAAATTAGGGTCATATCTTAGACAACATAATATGTAAATCAGGTTATCATTTATAACCCTGATTTATATAATTAATCCAAAAGCCTCATTGCAAATTCCCATTTTGTGAAAGGAAAAGTTGCATTAAGAATATAATATATGGCAGTTTGAGAATACCCAATCAATTTCTTTTTGGAAAATATCAACGCAACAAAGAAAATATACAGCTAACAGGGAAGGAAGATAGAGACCAAGTATTGCCACCAAATTTTCTGCTTGACTTCTTCGTCAAAGTTGAATCCTCCAACAATTTGCGGCATAGAAATCAACCAAAATGCAGCGATGCTAGGATCCTTCATGCTGTGAGCTATGTGCTGCAAAAGGGATATATCATCAACATCACATTATAACTGAAGCCCCGTGAAAAGACAATTGTTCCCTAAATAACTAGAAGATTTCTATAGGAGACAAAAAAACCCAGAATGAATAAACAATGATAAGCTGGAATGCTAACCTCATAAGGATAATGCATCTTTGTTAAGATGTTATAGGCTTTCCATGGAGGCTCAACAATCTGCCAAAGTTGTACATATCAAATAAATTAATTAATCTCATGCAAATTCCAGCTTAGTGAGAGCACTACTGAATACAGCCTTATAAGAATGATGTGTCACAATATTTTCCAAAAAAAAACTTTTTGTCAACATATCCAGGAAAAAAAATACGAAGTCTGATATGCAAGGACCTACGTCATCAGTTGTAAACGTGAGTGGGAACTTATCCTTGCATGAAGGGCATCGCATAGCACCCTGCGACAATGGAAGCATAATTATCATTATTTATCATAACACTTAGCATTGCGTTAGTAATAAAATAGTGAACAAGAAACATTGACAAGCATGAAGTTTGTAATTACAAAAGAGCATAATAGCAAAAGATAGGGTTTTTACCGGAAATCACCCTTATAAAGGGTCACTTTGCTTAAAACCACCCATATATTTAAAAATTACCGATAACCGCCTATATGATACACTCCGTCACTCAACAACCACCCTTGCCTAACTTCCATTCAATATTCATGACAGGTGTCATATTTTATATCTTTTTATTTATTTAAAACGAAATTAAAAAAAAAACATACTCTAGAATCCTAAAAAAATGAAAAAAAGAATTGATAAAGCCTGCTCGGTTGTCTTCATCCTCTCATTTCCGCCATTTTTGTTCATCTGTCCATTTCGAGCCTAAATCGATTCGTAGACGGCTTGGCCCAACTTGGCACCACCGACCACTAGTCTTCTTCTCCAGACAGCTTGGCCCAACGATTCCCACAAGGATGAAGGATTTGCACGAATCCAACCGACATCTCACAACAAACCCTCATCGATGGCCGATCTAGGCTTAGGGGATGGATTGCGAGAGAGGCGCCGGTCGGCGTTGCGGTGGCTTTTATCGTCATCGGAAGAGATCCATAAAAACTAAGAGTTCACGGGGAGAGAGCAAGGAAATGGTGAGGATGGATGAGGTTTCGGAATTCAGTCCAGATTAAAGAATGAAATGAGGGCATTAGCTTGAAAATTTTCAAACAATTGAGGGGTAATTTTGGAAATATGATAGTTTTTAATATAATAATGAACTATAAATTCTGACACGTGGGTCAAATTTGACTGATTTTAACGGAGTTAGATAATGGGTGGTTGTTGAGTAACGGAGGGTATGATATGGGTGGTTATCGGTAATATTTGATTATATGGGTGGTTTTAAGCAAAGTGACCCTTTATAAGGGTGGTTTCCGTAAAAAACCCCAAAAGATATTAAATAACCTATTTTCAGAAACCTGCTGATAAATTCAAAAGGTCAAAGATATATCTAAGTAACTCAAGAATTTCTAACATGAAACAGAATTCTTCCATCCTTAAGAAAACAAATGCAAGTCTATAATATAGTGAAAAAAGAAATAAAGTTGAGGTCCTTAAGCTAAGACTATTGTTGTGTGTTTGATGTAAAAACAGAGTACACACCCTAGACGATTAAAAAAGTAAAAACTTACTGTTCCATCACAAGAAGGGCAATCCTTGGTAGGCAATGAGGCATGAAAATCTACAGCTGAAGGTAGGTGCACCAGTTCAGCTCGGTTTTCAACAATTGCATCTGCAACACGTTCAGCAGTAGCCTTTTCACTACTGCAAGAGGAGTCGTAAAAGATAAAGAAGCTTACATGAATGTTATTAATATATAAAGATACATAATTACAAGTGTGATTCTGTATGCTTAAAGTTTAAACATAGTTTCTTACTAAATTTATGGCCACTAGGCCCAAATACTACAAACCATTATTAAAACATACTGCGAAACAACGGGATCTAAGTCTACATTGACCAGAGCTGTGAAAGAAAAAAACATACTGGCATGCAGGATGCTGTTGTGATAAAGCTAACAAAACATACAATGATCAGTACTTGCCACCACAACATATAACTGTGATGGTATATACCTCTTGGAGGTGTAATATTTTACTTGATAGTGCACCTTCCCTGTTCCTCTGCACATAGTACACTGAAGTGCTTGCCATCCAAGACAAGTCCTACAGTTCCTGTTAAGGATAAGGAATTCAAAATATCAAAAACATGAGCTGGAGTGAAATATGCAGGGATGAATCAAACCTGAAACAATTAGATGCATTTAGAATCCTTCTTTTAGTCTCAATAAAGAACACTAAAGTTTTGCAAAATAGAAAAATAAAACCATATTGTTTCAGTTTCCAGTGAAAGATACCACATGTAGAATTGAGCATATGTCCATAAGCAAGTAATCGCTCGAATAATTTCGATATTAAGATAAACAAAATTAACACAAGGAATCCATTCGTTGTCCAACATTCTTTCAGGTTCCTCATATAGCAATATATAAACAACTTCACTAGACTCAATTCTAAGCTGCAAATTGTAAGAACCTTGGACGTGTGACTTTTCTCCCAATATCCAATGCAATATCATAAGCACCAAGAGTAGCAACGCCCTGCAAAAGGAATTAGCTTACAATTTCAGTCCCAATTTGAAAATTTTAAAAAATCTCAATTTGCAAAAATTAGCCAACCCTAGCGAAATCCCCTAATCAATTCAGCTTGTACACTATGATCTACAGAGCTCAGTAGCAATATAGCATAGCTTAGACATAATGAATAATCCCCCAATCAGCCAGGCGCTGAGAACTAATATCACAAAGCGAAGCTCAAAATTTTCTTAACAATCCACAAGCATAAGCATGTAAATGTAACCGGAGAAGTAGAAAAACACACTTACAAAGACAGTAGCAGCGGAGAGTTTGGACACGAACTCGGGGATGCCAAATCCACGGTGGGCAGAACCAGCAATGTCGAAGGCGAAGGTGATTGGAAAGAGCACAATTTTAATGGGTAACTGGAAGAACTCGCTAACATCATGTCCATGGTTGGTAGTGAAGTTACGATAATGCGTACCCAGAAGTTTGAGGAACTTGCCCTTTTTTCGCCTCCCCATGGCTCAACTTCTGCGGGTGCACAACCCCAGCAAGAGAGATAGATAACGTTTTGGGTAACTGGACTCGCAAAGTTGAAAGTAAAGGTTTGTTTTGGCTGAAAATTTATAAATGCATTTTTCATTATAAAGGGCTTTATTTGAAATAAAGTATTTTAAAGCTTTGAAATTTGTGCAATAAAATCTCACATTTTATCATGAAAACGCCATTATAACTTTGTTTTACCAAACACCGTTAAACTAAGAAAAGCCTTTATCCATAAAAACTCCTTTATAATGGTTTTACTAAACACACTCTAAGTGAATGGTTCAAGGAGGGACTTAGCTTTTATCACCCCTTATATTTTATAAATGTTCTACATATATTATACAGTATAATAAGATGAATATTGTGTTACCATTTTAATTTTTACTATTAGTGGTACACTACCCTTGCTTGTAAGCATAATCTTACTATTAATGAAACATTGTCTTTGACTTGTAAGCACGCTATTTCCTATAAATAGATGGCATTTTATGACTAATATACACAAGCAAGAAACACTTAACCACTTGCTAAATTTCATACAAAGTAGTTCTAATTTTAGTTTTCTACTCCTCTTTTTGATTTAATTCTAACATGTTATCAGCACGAGCCCTAAATACAGCTGAGTTCTCAAACATACTTAAGGTATGATCTTCTTATTATCTAGATAATTATAATATCATAAACAAGTTAATCGGTTTTTATTTTTGATAACTATGTTATGTAGTTGCTCAAAGTCTATGAGATCTTCTACATCAGAAACTCTAAGCTATGATAATTACCATGATCATGGATATGTTGAAGGCCATCTTTAGCAAAACCAAATAGGTTTCTAGCATGACTTTGATGGTGAACCGGTGTCGGAGGAGGAGCCGGAGGAGTGACCGGAAAATTGGGTGTTGGAACGAGAGGATGAGGGAGATATGGATAAGAATGAAAAAATGTGGATGAATGGTAAAGGTAAGTGGATAAGGGGTATAAAAAAGGGATAAATATAACCGGGTATACCAGAAATCCCGAAGGTGTATCCATATTTCTTATTGCTTACTTTTGTTCATACTTCTGCATGCCTTATAGTGATATTACTATTGCATACTAGTTACAATATAATGGCTTGTTGAAATTTTGCATGTAAATCTTGACTTACTAGACTATCTATTTGTAGGCTAGATGTAATATGTATATACTATGTTAATAGTTACTAAAATTGTAACTAGATCAAATCATATTAAATGATGGCATGCATTTTTGGAATTTCATTCTAGGTGGCATGCATTCAAATTTATGACATGCACATTGACATAAAATATTTTGTGAAAATCTCTCTAAAATTCACTCCCTCCTCTCTCTAAATTCCAATTTGCATCTTTCCAGCAACTTCCACACTATTCATCATGATCATAGACTTTCAACCTCCATGATCATTCCGGTCCTCAACGGTCCTCAATCCATACCTCTGGTATGAAGCAGGTGAGTTTTTCAATCCTTTTTCTTTGTTTAAATTCTACAACCATGTCCAAACTCATGATCAAAACCAAGATCACAACTTATTTTATAGTCATAATCATGCTCTTGTCACTATTGGTTTCTTACAAAATCATATCAAATTCAAAACACATAAGATTTCTGCTGATCTGGAACCCTCGTACGTTGTTAAAGTTCATACATCTGAGTTGCTCCTACTGATCTGATCAATTCGTGGAGTTTATTTAGCTCTAATTCTGATTCGGATAGGCAATTTATATACTCTGTTTTGATGGGTGATATGAAAAGCTCCTTTATGCATAAACCCTTCAACTCGACCAAAAGTTGGATTCAACTTTTTTCCAATTCCGGTCCAATCAGACTATCATTAGACCCTGGTAAGATTATGCTTGGTTATTTCAATACTAATTTTCCTCTTGTCTATTGCTATTGATCGGCTTTTGGGTGATCTTTATTGATACATCCTTGCGTATGTTTTCCTTTGAAAGTAGAAGTTACTTAATTATCCGCAGGTGCAGAATCATGCCTAACTTTTTGGTTAATCTTAAGATTAAAATTACCCAGATGCTAGATTTTATGGCTATTTGTTATGTTTTGATTAGTATCATAACTTGGTGGCTCAATTTTCCTCTTCTGTCTAAACTTTTCAAGAAACTTGAGATTACTTGTCTTATCAGTCTGAATACTTCGGTTATATTTAATTTAGTCAATCATGGATCCTTCTACTGCATAGTTTATTCTTCTCATAAATGTGTTCATTTAAACTCTAATCATAGGTTTAGCTCTAAGCCAATTTATGTTTTCCTTATTAATATTTGCAGTACAAATCTTACTTCTTCTAGATGGAACTATAATAAACCTATGGCCCTACGATGGAGATGGTGCAATCCACGTGTCAAATTTGTGCAACACATGATTACCTTTACCGCTATTCTGCTGGGTTTTGGTAAGTCTTACACTCCACCGCCTCGTTATTTCCACTGTTCACATATTTTGAAAATTTTCTTAACCTACAATCTTTCCTATCACCTTTTTTACCCTCAAAAACTCTTCCTTTTCTTTTGTACTCGATACATGTCTCATTCTCACATCAGGAAGAGTTTTACCTTTTCTGGATTGTCTCCACTTGGCAACATCGGGCTCTTCACTGTCATTATATACACCCTTTACAATACCCTACACAATGCTATTAGTACATCCAAGCTTCAACTTTTGTGTCAACCCCACGCCTGCATTCTCACCCTCTTCTCTAGAACGGTTGTTCACCTTCCTGTTCATCCTCCCTTTCTTCCTTGGGTTTTTGCCTTACCTTTCTGCTATTGTAATATGGCAGACGAAAGATCTTATTCTCATGCCCTTGTTGGGTTCCCTTACAGAACTAATCTCCATGCCCTTTCCGTTAACCCTAACTCCCCCACGGAGGATGTCTTTAATGTCACAGCCCCTTACTGTCTTGCCCTAGCTGACCAGGCGACCATGGATGATAGCCTTCTCAGATCTTCAGAGAACATGCAGAACTTCCCAGAGCTCAACTTTCCTTTGCCCCATTAAGCTAGTGACATTGCTAGACGTCATCTCGCCAACCCTGATGACATGTATGATGATGGCTCCCCCCCCCCCCCCCCCTTTCATTCCTCAAGCCCACCTTGTCCAGAATCAACCTGATCCTTCTCAACTGCTACAGATTCAGGAAGAAGACTTTATAAGAGGTTTGCAAAGCAATTTTAACCATATTGTTTTCTTTGGCTTGGTGATTAGGACTGTCAATGGTCCTCCAGACCAGATCAACATCGCCAACCATATCAAGAATGCTTGGAAACCTTTCAAGGGCGATACTCAGTTTTACCACATCGGCAACAATTGGACGACCTTTGCGTTTTCCAACCATGAAGATAGAGACATAATCTATAACAACAGACCCTACCGCCTTGGAGGCCGTCTCATTGTGGTTAGACCTTTTACTCTCGAGTTCAATCTTCATTTCCAACCTCTTACAGATATAGATGTTTGGATTTGGATTCCCTTGCTTCCGTTCTACATGGCCAATGTAGAAGGTTTCAACCATATTCTGCAGAAGAATCATTTGGGTGTCCTCCTCAAGATTGATGACCTTAACAACTCTAGGCCTCATCAGAAGTATGCCAGAGCACTAATCAACGTCCCGATGGGTGCTAGAATCGAACTGGAGGAGTACATACAATTTCGCCACTATGATCAGACTATTTTGACTCACAAGGTCTGGTATGAGGGTTTTTCGGACGGGTGTGGGTGTTGCACTTCTCTGCTCCATTCCTATGAAGATTGTCCCATTAGAAACCGCCCTACTGATGATCAGCCTCTTGTCCTTAACTCTAGGGTTCCTAATGCCAATCAAGCTTTTGAAGATATTGGTGCTCTTCTTCATCATGGCTTTCTCACTGTCCTTAACACCAGAATCACTCGACCCGCCTACAACCCGATGCCTCAAATCAGGATGGGTGAAGCCCCGAGTCAGTATACAAACCCTAGGGTTTCTGTCCCTCTTTTCCAGAATTGGCCACCTACTCCCAGGCCTAACTTCTTCACCTCAAACCATCAAAGTGTTGACCATGCTAGCCTCCACCAAACCAACCCTATTTTCATGAACATTGTCACTTTCAACCCAACTGTTGTCAGTCCTTCCAAACCCGCCCTTGTTTTCTTCAATGAAACCACTGCTGAATCTTCTTTCCACTCGACCATGAAACCTCCTTCTAACAATACTATCAATGGGAGAATGAGTTCTATCATTATCATATCACCAGAAGATCACCAACAGCGGAATCAGGGCAACTTGGATCACTCCTCTTCCCCATAAGACTCCTTATCCTCCAGCACCAGGAAGCGCAAGATTGACAATGATAAGAGGAAAGGCAAAAATTTTGAATGATCAATAGTCCTTACAAGCAGGATCCTTTTAATGTCTTCAGTACTAGATCTAAGTTTGTTTCTATGTGTAGTAAGGTAACAAAAGATCCTTTTTGTAGAACTGTTCCAGATTGTGACTACATCAAGTTTAGGATCAGTGGGTTAGATTGTTTATCTTTGCAGTATAGACCCTTTAGGTCATATGGTAGTTTGAATGTTGTTATATTTTGCAGTAGTAAGCCTTGGTGTTGTAAGCTTTATTATACTTGTAAGAAGGCTTGTTCTTATGTTTGTATGAACCTTTGTCATGTTTGTTTACAGTTTCTTTCTTTTCTGTTACACACAAGGACAAACCCAAGTTCGAAACCGAGTCCACAACTCTATATATATCATGTTCTTGGGTCTGTTATGCAGGACCAGTTGGTCACTATCCTGAGTCTCAATACAAGTACGGAACCCAAGTTCGAAACCAAGTCCACACTATGTAGGCATCACTAATACAGTTGCACCACATTACTTATATTTGCATTCACAAGTCTTATGTACTACTAAAGACATAATTCATTATCTGTTGAATCTCCATATTACTAGTAATGGCCAGGATGCACATCTGATTCATTTTATATATACTATTTACGATAGGAATGTTACCACATCTATGGTTGTTTTCTTACTTACAATGGCTTGTTATTGCTATACAAACTCCCAAACAAAATTTTGCCCTAATTTTTGTCGTTTAAGGGATTATGTCATCATCCAAGAGTTGACATCACTTTTTTCTCCTATCCTACATCTACCTTGTTACCATTACCTCTTTTGTCCTACTGTACACATAATGAATCTGTGTAGATTGGCAACATAGTGCAGTGCTTGGTTTAGCAATATTAAGAGTGAATGTGCTCACTTTCTCTTTACTATAATATTTAAAAGCACTTCTAGATCCAATATCTACTTTATTTATCATCCCAATATTCACAATTACCATTTCTTTAAATTCCACCTTAGGAAACAAACTAATGCCTACAATAGTATTGTTATGGATCTCAAAATCTTTACCGTGCTTGATAAAATTATGTGGTACTGGATTTCTTTTTTCACGTATAATGACCACAAACACATTAAGAGATTTTTAAAAGAAATTTTCTATGAAGATTGCATATTGGAACTGTAGGGGGGTTCGTCGCCCCCATTTCTGGACAGAAATCTCCTACACTCGTAAAAGCCATGGCATAGATTTGTTCTGTTTAGCTGATACAAAATATAATGAAACACCGATTACACAGTTTTTGTCTAATATTGGTTTTAAGAAGATTATAGTCTCTCCGACTGATGGATCTAAAGGTGGTTTGTGGCTTCTCTGTACAAATTTTATTAAATCTTCTTATATCAGTGTTATCTATTACAATAAGAATACTATAGTTATTCAATATGAGGAATTAAACACTAAATATATTATTATATTTGTGTATGCACCGAGTAGAGAGGACCAAAAATCATATTTTTGGAATTTCATTTCGCAAATTATCTCTGCTCATAATGAACTTGTTATGATAATTGGTGACCTTAACGACATCCTACACCCACAAGATAAAGTAGGTGGAATTACGGTATCGCCAGCTAAACTTAGAAGGTTGAATGAGTTCACTACAAAACAAAGTTTGTTGGATCAAAACTATTTAGGTTTCCCGTATACTTGGAAAAGAAATAATGCATCTATGGATAGGGATAACAATTTCGAAAGACTTGATAGAGTGTTAATTCATCCACAAATCCTATCATATTATAATAATATTATTCTTAATCACCTACCGTTCACAACTTCTGACCATTGTTGCATTACGCTTCAATTAGGTAGTAAAATAATATCGAAAAATTACTCGTTTCGATTTGAAAATGCCTGGACTCAAAATAAAAACTATGAAAATCTTGTTAGGAAGTATTGGAATTACCATTTCAATGGATCTGCGATGTTTAAGTTATTCATGAAACAAAAAACAAATTAAACTAAATACGAAAGAATGGTTAAAACGTAATAATAACAATATTTTTGAGCAACTCAAAAATAAAGAGTCTAAATTGCAAAGATTACAATCTGAGTGTTTCATGAATAATAACATCCTCAAAATAGAACACTACATTAGATTTCTTTTTAAAATATAACAAATTATTAGACTTCCAGCATACCTATTGGAAACAGAGATCGAAGTCCAAACACATTAATAATATGGATCGTAACACCACTTATTTTCAAACCACTGTTAAGATAAGAACTTTTAAACAAAAAGTCATATGTTATGAATCTCTTGATAATATTTGATATTTTAATCTAGATGATATTAAGAGGGTTGTTACAGAGGATCTTAAAAAACGCTTGCTTCCCTCACATAGTACTACAATTCATATGAGTGATCTTAAGGTTATAGCCAAACTTATTACTGATGAGGATAATAAGGATCTTCTTACATACCCTTCTGATTCGGAGATAAAGAAGGTAGTATTTTAATTGCCCCATAACAAAACTCTGGGTCCAGATGGTTTCAATGCAGAATTTTACCAAACTTATTGGAATATAGTAGGATCCTCGATGACGCAAGTTGTAGAATCTTTTTTCCATTCTGGAATTATGCTATCCGACTGTGCACGATCTTTTATAGAACTTATTCCGAAAAATTGACAATCCTCTTACTATCAATCATTTCCGACCTATCAGTTTGTGTACAACGATATATAAAATTATCACCAAAACAATGGCTAATAGATTACAACTTCTTGTACCAAAAATTAATACATCCATGCGAAGGTGCATTTGTTCAAGACAGATCTATCTTTGATAACATTCTAATAGCACATGAAATTTTCCACTTCTTTCACATTCATAAAAAGGGAAGTCGAGGATGGATGGCGCTTAAACTTTGAAAAGGCCAATGATAAATTGCAATGACCATTTATAGTTAAAGTTTTGGTTTTGATAACAGATGGATTAATCTAATCATGGCTTGTATTACGTCTGCGTCATTCTCAATTCTTGTTAACAATGAACCAGGTCCTACTTTTAAACCAAAGTGCGGACTTCGACAGGGTGACCCAATTGCACCATTTATCTTCATATTAGCTATGGAATATTTGGCCAGAACACTACAAGAGGAAGCAAACAAGACTAATCATAGAGTTGGAATCCAACTAACTAGGAATGGAATAAGAATACCGTTTCTGTGTTTTGCAAACGATACTATTATTCTGGCAAGCGCAGATATGAAGAACATGATCTACATTAAAATAATGCTAGAAAAATTTACAACTTTATCTGGTCTTGCTATTAATTATCATAAGAGCTCGTTCCAAACATCTACAAATATTGAAAGTACAAGAAAACGAGAGTTGGCAACAGTATTAAACTTACAACTCACGAATTCTATGGAGAAATATTTAGGTATTCTGATTGTCAAAGGAAGAGTTAAAAATGAATGTTTTCAATATGTTGTCTAGAGCATGCAGAAACAACTATCAAAATGGAAAGCAAATACAATTTCTCAAGCAAGTAGGGCAATCCTTATTCAATCTAACATTCAGTCCAAAGCAAGCCACCTTATGCAGTGTTTTTACTTACCAAAAGGCATTTGCCAACAAATTGAAAAAATTAAAAAAGGATTTCTTCTAAAATAATTTTAATCCTAGCTACAGAGCAATTACTAGCTGGGATTCAATTTGTAAGCCAAAACAACAGGGAGGCTTAGGGTTACATAAGACAGAAACACTAAATAAAGGCTGTCATTATTTCCACTACATTTTGTAACTTTTGGCACTACATTTGTTTACGTTGAAAACCAACGTACATGCAAAACCAAAAAATGTATACGTGATGCAAAATACGGAATACGTGAAGCGGAATAAAAAATACGTAAATTGTACATGTTAGGTTTCAACGTACGTTGGATCTCAACGTACAGGTATAATTTGAAAAATTAGCCGTTTAAAAAATAGTCGTTGGGAAAAAATAGCCGTTGGGAAATTTTACACTGTATGTTGGAACCCAACGTACACGCAAAAAATTTCCCCCATCGGCTCTTTGGGAGAACATGACTGTTGGAAAAAGCCTATTTATCCCCCACTTTCATGTGTTTTTCATTCGATTCATCCGAAAATGTGAAATAATAGAGTTACAAACTTGGAGGATGGTGAGGAGATTGAATATGTGACAGAGATTGAATATGCGAGCGGCGAAGAGAACGAGTATGTGGGTGGCAACGATGGTAAAGGCGACGACGGCAATGTCGATGCGATCGTGGACGAGAAAGAGTATTCCGGTGAACCCGAAGACGGGATGTGGAACGATAGCGACGAAGAAGAAGGAAACTTCGACGCCAGTGATTTTTCGGTTATTGATTTATTTTGTATTAATTGTTTTCTCTCTATTTAGGTGCATATAAATTAGTAGAATTGGTAGTTGTGATTCATGTGGATTAATAAGATATAGATGCGATTATTATTGTAGTTTCGATTAATTGGGGTTAGCTAAAATTAATTATAGGGTTTGGATTACTCGGAGGCGTTTGAATCCGAAGAAACGTTTCCTACTAAGGAACATTTGAGGCATTGGGTTCAAAGTACTGGTAGAGAGCTTATGATGGTATTAGTGACTAGTCATAGTAATATACGTCAAATGAACATTATGTGTGAGCATTCTGGAGTGTATAGATTACGGAAAAAGAAAGTGGAATTAGAAGATGGAACAGTGGTTGTTCAGACACAGCGGGAGACTAGGGATATGAGGGCGAACTGTAAGTTTGAGGTCAGAGGTTATAAGTTCAAAGCTAGGGATCCCAGAGATGGATGGTATTTGAAGGTAAAGCACGGACAACACAATCATAAGATTTGCACTAGCTTCATTGGTCATCCGTACATGGGTCGAATGACGCCGGATGAGGTGACCTTCGTGACGTCGTTGGCGAATGTATTCACTCCGCCGTCTGGTATTAGTCAAGAGTTGAAAAAGAATTTTCCCGGGAATGTAACATCCACAAAACAAATCGCAAACTTTATTCAGAAGTTGCATTTTGAGGATCGTGGGGATTTGAGTGTTACACAGTGGACCTTGAAGTTTCTGAAGGAGCGCAGCTATGTAGTGCATCCCCTTTGCAGGAAGAAATCACACGAGGTGAACATCTTGTTCTTTTCCCATCAAGACTCGTTGCACTTGTTGAAGATGTTTCTGTACGTCTTAGTTATCGACGCCACCTACAAGACGAATAGGTATATAATAGCGTACGTATATCTTATTTTTAATGTCCCATTGCGTCCTTTTATAACTATATTATTCAGGTATAAGATGCCTCTTGTGGAGATTGTCGGGTTCACCTGCACGCATAAGACATTCAACATTGCGTATGCATTCACGCGTAAGGAGGAAACAATGCACTACTTGTGGATAATTCAGAGGCTTAAAAAGTTGTTTGAGGATGTCGGAGTAATGCCGACTGCAATAATGACCGATCGAGAACTAGCTCTCATCACTGCAATCAAGATAGTGTTCAAAGATCTTCCGGTTCAACACCTCTTGTGTTGGGTTCATATCAAGCACAACATCGAGGTAAATGCTACCAGAATTTTGAAAAACAAGGAATCGGTGAAAATGTTGTGCGAGCAAGTATGGAGACTTTTTCTATCAAGAACGGAGGAACAATGCGAGGAGAGGCTGGTACGGTTGAGAACATCTTGGGGAAGCGGAATCGTTGGATACCTTGATAAGGTCTGGCTTATCCCTTACAAGACAAACATTGTTTGCGCGTGGAGGGAACACAATCTTCACTTCTTCATGAGGACCTCAAACAGGTATGTTATACATAAACATTTCACATTTGTTTATTAGTTGATTAGTTAATTGTTGTCTTAAATAAACACGCCTTTGAATGAATAAACCATAGGGTTGAGGGAATGCATAAGGTGTTAAAGAAGATAGTGGGTTCAAGCATAGGCGGTTTTAACCGAATGGTTGTCAGGATCAATGCAGCCATCGAGGGCTAGATTGTGAAGGTCAGGGCCAGCATGGAAGAGGATTGGATCAAGACACCCAGGATTTTAAGAACTATGAATCCACACGCCAAATTGATCTTTCGACATCTATTCCATAATGTGTCGGATAGAGGGTTGAAGAAGCTGTTTGCGATATGGGAGGATAAGGTCAAGAATTTTGAGGAACATTGCGATGATTACTGGATGCGTGAATGCCAGGGCCTACCGTGCATCCACGAGATAGTCCAACATATTATTGAGGAAAAGCCAATCAAGTTGAACGAGATCCACAGATTCTAGAGGCAACTACAATGGGATAGGATTGAACTTGATAGCGGAGACATAGAGATTGGTGTACCGAAGACCACTCGGGAGTTGAGATTCATTGAGCTCAACGAGAGATGGCAAAGGGGGGAACTTTCGGAAAGTCAGTGGTCTCAAATAGCGGACTTGTACACAATGTTGGAGTATCCGCATCAAACTACTGCGGTGGAGCCGACGGGCATCCAGGATCCTGGCAGACCAAAAGGAGTTGTAGGAAAGAAATGGGGAACCGAGAGAGAGAAGAGCGGGTTTGAGTACGCAAGGGAAGAATTAGATAAAAGCGATGCGGCAAAGGCGAAGGCGAAGAATAAGGAGGTTAGGGGAAAGGGAAAAGCAAAGGCGACACAACCTACTTCCACTGAGCCTACTATAATTGCGGAGTTTGAAGTTGTTGGGTGCACTGCAGGAGAGTCGTTCGGTTATTCAAGTGGCACTGCTTGAGAGGGGTTCGGATTATCAAGTTGCACTCTTACAGATGAGTTCCCTCAACCAACAATGACGAAATGTGGGGTAGACTTCGGGGTTGACAATGTTGATCACTTCATGTTTCCATACATTGTAGATGCGAAAGACGTAAGGGCAGATGAACATTGTGGATATCGGTCACTAGCTGTGTTATTGGGGTTTGACCAACAAGAGTATCCTCGCATTCGCATCGAAGTGACTTTGGAGCTGTTACAAAACAGTGATATCTACAGACAAGTCATGACCAGACTACGCCCGGATTTGGCAAAGAACTCCGAAGTTTTTGTTCAAGAGGTCAACTATATCAGGTCACCTTGTCCCGAAAGATACTGGATGAGTATGCCCATGATTGGATTAGCATTTGCCACTCGGCTTCAGGTTGGTTTGATAAACTTATCCAAAGTCTGGTCCTATTTGTGCTTACCGATGAGGGTGTATCAACAAAGCTCCAGTCAGGGTTTGAAGATTTATGCAATGGCTCGTGTGGGCTTAGCAAACCACTACATACAGGTATGATTTTCACTAAAGTATTTGGCTTTTCAATCAAATTTCTTATTGCTTAACATAGTATTTATGTTTTAACATTTAGGTGTATCTTAGAGAAGACTGTCCGGTACCATCTGTACCTGGAGTTTGGCGCATGTTCAAGGATCCTAGTGCGAATGGATTGGATTGTGGGTTCGCGCTGGGGATGCAGCATTGGAAGGACTATCGCATTAGTTATGGTAGTATAGATGTTGATCTCTAGTGAATTCAGATGTGTTGAATGTTTCACCTTTTGTAACTTTAAAGGACTTGTCTTGTATGCTTTTGAGATTGTAGTTGATGACTTATGTTGTATGTCTGTTATGCTTTTAATGAATTGTCTCCTTTCGACAGAGGTATTGTCTTGTCTGTTATTTTTTAATGTTTTAGATGGGTTAAATGAAACAGATTATGATAAACTACAAGGGATTACTTGTTAAATTAAAATAGACACTCAAGAAACTTCAACAGACTCAGCATAAATTAAAACAGACACTCAAGAAGCTTCAACAGACTCAGCATAAATTGAAACAGACTGATATGATTCGAGTTGAAACAACAGACCAAGCACGAAGTATTAATTCAGTTTGTTCTTCACTTGAGGGGTTGATTGCCTATCTTTTTCTGCTTTATTGAAGAAATAAATTTGCAATTTCAGTTCATAGGAACTTCTTCGACACCGACACAAGCGATCAACGATCCTATTCTCATCACAGACTCAATAGAAAATAAAACAGACTCATTCTTGAAATTGAAACTAAACACAGACTTAACAAAGACTAAACAACTTTCAAGACACATAACAACATTACATCTTAACAGAAGTGATACCAAGATCCCTAATCGGAATCAGAGTCAGGAGCAGGAGTCCAACAGGGTCATTGGGAAACCTCATTCTTAAAAAGTATTTGGCTGAATCCAAATTCGAAGCCCTGTGAAAAACTATCAACTTAAACTCCTGGTCAGCTATTTGCTTCAACAGTTTTGCCATGACTCGGACATGATGACTGTCGTATTCTGGCTCAAGATACACGATCCTATAGTTACAGTCGCATGTGGTATACCTTCGTGCATACGTATGGGGATTGTTCTTGTCATTAGCAGTGAACACCTTGATTGTCTTTGAGAACCTTCTACTCGGGCACTGGACCTCACTGCCTTCTGCTGGAACTAGGGAGGATGAAGATGATGCCATGGTTATTTGAATCTGTAATACAAAGTAAGAAAACATGTTAGAAACTATGAAGATATCAAACAAAATCAGTAGGGTTTTAACTGAAATACACAGTAAGAACTTCAAACCTAATTCTTTTTCGACGCAGTGAGAATGAGAGTTGAAGAAGAAATGAGGCAGTGAATTTATAGACGAGGTAACTAGGGTTTCTCATATTTGGGCCAACCAGAACAAAGGCCCAATAAGTGATTCGGCCCATGAAACTTAGTCCAGAAGTGACTTCCAGCTGTGTGCTAGCTGTAACACGCTCAAGGCAAATAAGTGACTTCCAGTTGTGTGCTAGTTGCAAATAATATTAAAAAACGGCGCGAAAATCGAGTAAAACGGGATTAAAACGAAAAACAGCGCGGAAATCGAGTAAAACGGGATTAAAACGAAAAATGGCGCGAAAATCGAGTAAAACGGGATTAAAACGAAAAACGGCGCGAAAATCGAGTAAAACGGGATTAAAACGAAAAACGGCGCGAAAATCGAGTAAAACGGAATTAAAACGAAAAATGGCGTGAATATCCGTTTTATGAAGGGACTTAAAACGAAAAATGACAAGAAAAGGGTATTTAGCAACAAAAAAAAAGTTCCACATGATGGAAGGGGTATTTAGCCAAAAAAAACATGAAACTTGATAAGGGAAGGGGTATTTAGCAAAAAACTTGAAAAATGATGTGATAAATGGATTGTTTGGCCCAATTCGTTTAAACGCCCTAAAACGATAAAAATCAAAATTTCAAAATTGTAACATGGTAGAAATAAAGCCCATAGTCGTTTTCAATTCTCGGAATCGAAAAAAAATCATCGAAAACGTCAACGGGCCTAATAAGGCCGAATTGAAATTTAGTGAGGCCCATTATCAAAAAACGACATAAAACGGCTTAATAAGACCTTAAACCGCAAAAAACTTGAAATGTAAAAGTTGTATTTGAGCATTACCAATATGAAGCTTTCGTTTTTATAAGAAAATAACAAAATGAACACTTCGAATATCTAAACAGGCACTTTCACCTAGTAACTAGTTAATCTCAAGTATAAAAGTCGTATAGTTTTACTCATATGTGTGTGATATCACTTCGTTACTCAAATAAACTTTATATAAAACTTTCATTAAATGTTATGAAACACTCAAATAATCCAAAATAACGACATTTCACATCTTCGTATTGTCGTTATTGCTTGTTTAATCATATATGTATGCGTATTTCATTAAAACTTTCATTAAATATCGAGTAATCAAGCAATAACGACAATAGGAAGATGTGAAATGTCGTTATTTTGGGTTATTTGAGTGTTTCATAACATTTAATGAAAGTTTTATATAAAGTTTATTTGAGTAACGAAGTGATATCACACACATATGAGTAAAACTATATGACTTATATACTTGAGATTAACTAGTTACTAGGTGAAAGTGCATGTTTAGATATTTCGAAGTGTTCATTTTGTTATTTTCTTATAAAAATGAAAGCGTCATATTGGTAATGCTCAAATACAAGTTTTACATTTCAAGTTTTTTGCGGTTTAAGGTCTTATTAAGCCGTTTTATGTTGTTTTTTTTATAATGGGCCTCACTAAATTTCAATTCGGCCTTATTAGGCCCGTTGACGTTTTCGATGATTTTTTTTCGATTCCGAGAATTGATAACGACTATGGGCTTTATTTATAATCATGTTACAATTTTGAAATTTTGATTTTTATCGTTTTAAGGCGTTTAAACGAATTGGGCCCAAACTATCCACTTATCATATCCACTATCCACATTCACTATCCACTGTCCACATCCATTATCCACATTCACTATCCACTATCCAAATTCATTATCCATTATCCACTATCCAAACCCTATACCCTAAACCCTAACTCGTTTTAAGTCAGTTTTCATCGATTTTCGCGCCGTTAGTCGTTCTAAGTCGGTTTTCCTCGATTTGTGTGCCATTACTTGTTTTAAGTCGATTTTCATCGATTTTCGCGCCATTAGTCGTTCTAAGTCGGTTTTCCTCGATTTTCGCGCCGTTAGTCGTTCTAAGTCGGTTTTCCTCGATTTTCGTGCCATTACTCGTTTTAAGTCAGTTTTCATCGATTTTCGCATCATTAGTCGTTCTAAGTCGGTTTTCCTCAATTTTCGCGCCATTAGTCCTTTTAAGTCGGTTTTCCTCGATTTTCGCACCGTTAGTCGTTATAAGTCGGTTTTCCTCGATTTTCACGCCATTAGTCGGTTTTCATCGATATTCGCGCCGTTACTCGTTTTAAGTCGGTTTTCATCGATTTTCGCGCCGTTAGTCGTTCTAAGTCGGTTTTCATCGATTTCCGCGCCATTACTCGTTTTAAGTCGGTTTTCCTCGATTTTCGCGCCGTTAGTCGTTCTAAGTCGGTTTTCCTCGATTTTCGTGCCATTAGTCGTTCTAAGTCGGTTTTCCTCGATTTCCGTGTCATTAGTCGTTTTAAGTCGGTTTTCATCGATTTTCGCGCCGTTAGTCGTTCTAAGTTGGCCTAAAGTTTGCTAATAACATATAAATACATATACAATCCAAAAATACTGCGTAAATACCAAAATATATACTCCCTCTGTCCCATAATGATAGTCCCGTTTCCATTTTAAGTCTCCCCCTTTGATAGTCCCGTTTCCATTTATATCCATAAATTTCTTACCAAAATACCCTTACTTTTAATATTTTACTCCAATTTAATCATATCAATTTATAACCCCAATAACACTTTATCAATCAAATCAACCATATACCTCATCTTCTCCATCTACTCTTTCATCCATTTTCTCATAACTAAACCCTTAAACACATTTTCATAAACCCATAACTTTAATTAATCACTACATAAACTTATTAATTTAATTTAATTAAACTACTAAATCCCCTAACTCATCTTCCTATATCAGCCCATTATTAAGCCCAATTTCATAACTCATACAATAAAACCCTAATTATCTTTCCCTTTCTCCCCCGTTTTCTCCCTCCCCTGATCTTCTCAAAATCCCACCTCCTTCCCCCTCACAACTTTACTCTCTCTCTGTCATCCACCACCATCGCCCCCCTCTCCGGTGGCCTCCCATCACCGTGTCGATACTCATGGCCTCCATCACCCACCTTCAAATCAAACGATTCTCCATCCTAAGCTTGGTGGTTCACCTGTGTCAAGATCGCAGCCGCCGAAGAGGAGCTTGCCCGACCTCCGCTCGGTTCTTCGAGGTCACGCATGTCAAGGTCCCAGGCAGGGTGGTCCACGTGAAGCCTTCAAGTCCGTTCTTCGAGGCGAGGGTCTCCGATCCGGGAGGGTTCCGGTCGATCTGCGGTGGAAGAATATCTAAAAGCTTTCAGATCTGGTGTGGGTTTGGGTTTGAGATTCGGATCTGATGTGGGTTTGGGTTTGAGATTCAGATCTGGTGTGGGTTTGGTTTCAGATCTATGTAGGGGTATTTTAGGTGTTTTGTTTTGTGAATGAATTTGTATTTAATTTTCAGACTCAACTCTAATTTTTGATTGGCTGAAATGTGTACTTTGCTTTTGCCTTAAAATTGGTGAAATCCCTCAAATGGGACTATCAATTCGGGACAGAGGGAGTAATATGCTACACATCCTGATCCTCATCTTCTGCAGGTGCTACTGGTGCCTGAGGATCAACACCAGTCAAAGAGGTCATCCAACCTCTCATCATCGTCGCTAAATCTGGATTGACCGTGTCACCATACCCCCTCATAAAGCTGCTATATCGGCGGTGACGAGGTTACTCCTCTACAATTTAATGAAATACAAAATAATAATAAACAAATAAAATAACATTATAACATTAATACTACAATATCAAATATTGAAAGAAATACTTACCATAACTAGATCGGCTCCCGCAGGTAGCTGCACGAGCTCAACACGATAGGCCAACGGATGAAGATGATCCTGTCTCCGAGATCTCGAATCCATGTAAGGATGTGACATCAGATCGAACCAAGGCAAATAGTCTTCCTTGCAGTCCCATGGATAGTCTCGAAGCCCATGTCGATCCCGCTCGTCTAACTCAATCAAGTTGTCCGGCAAGTGTAGATCATTCCAAGTGCAGCTTGCTTTCTGGAACTCCACTTTATATGTCGAGGCTTTATCCTTCCTAATAGGAAGGAAGGGGGTAATCGGGGGTTTGGGTACGCCCTGTACATACCCGAACTGCCTGAGAAATCGGTCGGGGTTATACCCCTCCTGAATCTCAAATGCCTCTAAAGGCCCCCGAAAACGAGCCAACATATACTGGGGGTCGTTGAGATCTAACTTCCCCCAGGGGTTCCATTAAACCTATTTTGATTTGTTTAAAGGCAAGACATAATTAAAATTAAATTAAATTGCATAACAAGACATAAATTGATTTGCTAAATATTATTTACCTCTGCATACGTCATCTCATCCAAAACGCGACGTAGAGACACAAGACGAGCTGTGTCCTTGGCATACCTGACCACGGTGTTATCCTTTATAGCAGCCGCCTGTGCAGTCATGGAATCCAAGTCCTGTGTCACATGGCCTTGAAACCCATGGAAGTACGCCCATATCCAAGCCTAAAACATAAAGGTCGAAATGTTATAAAATTTTAAATATTATTTTAAAGTCAAGTAATAATACGATTATTACCTGAAGAAGGAGTGGACACCCAGCAAACCCCATGGACCCTGAACGAGATGCCTGACCCAACTGTCGATACAGTTCAGCCAAGACAGATGCACCCCAAGCGTATGTGCATGTGTTGTTGTGGTCGAGTAGGATGCTGAGATATCTGTGCTTCACCCTCATCCCTGACTTGTCTATAAAAACGGTACTGCCCAACAAAGAGAGCAAGTACAGCGAAGCAATATAGCTCTCCTGCTGAGGAGTCCTGAATTGATAGAGAAACGATGATTTGTTAACGTCAATACATAATTACAATGTGATTCCTAAAGGTTGGGAAGAAACAACTTTTTTACCTGTCATGTATAGCAAATAACTCCTCGATGCGCCTGTGGATCGTCGTAATGCCGGGACTAGCGTGGATACTCAGACCACCCTCTACAAATATAAATAAGTAATAAATTCTATGTTATTAACATTTAATCAAGCAGAAAAAAAAAACGGAACGTTCCCCTTCCCATTCCTGGTGGTGGCACAACCGTGTCTCAGGCCAGGTCTTCCGTCTCCGGCGGGCGGAGTGAGTTTCGTGGAGATTGTTTTCCATCTTGTGGTGTGCAGTCATGGCATCTGTGGAGGCAACTGATACCGTAAACCCCAAGGAACAAAACCCTAACCCTAATCCTGCGATTAGGGCAGACAAATCCGGCGCTACAGCGATGGCTTCAGGGCGCCCTAGAGCGGCTGGGACGAAGAGAAATCCACCACCGATGAACCATAAACAGCCAGCCCTATCCCCGCTCCGTGCTTTGCAGAACATCGACTTGGAGGAGTGTGAGGTCTATGAATTCTCCTTCGAAGAAGTCCAAAGAGAGCTTGCTGAACAGAATCATGTCGTCCTTGGTGGCGTAATGTGCTCTCCTGTATCCTTCCGTGAAATGGAGGCGTTTGTTAATCTGAACTGGAGTGACCATATGCCAAAAATTAGTGTTCGCAAGAATGGTATATGGTCTTTTCGATTTTCTTCCATGGAAGACAAGGATTTCGTACTTGAGAATGGTCCTTGGTTCTTCAATGGCAAGTATCCTCTTGCGCTTACTTCCTGGGAAGAAGGTATGTCATATTCATGGGAATGTTTTGAATCTGTCCCTGCCTGGATTCAACTTCGGAATCTTCATCCTTGGTTCCACTCTCATCACATGCTTAGTGTGATTGGGAGTACGATCGGAACGGCTATCATGATGGACGAAGACACTCGTGAGCGAAAGAGGGATGATTTTGCTCGTCTCCTTGTGCAAGTATCTCCAGCCGACATTCTGAAAGAAGCTATTGTCCTAAAAGATCCATCCGGGAAGGTCTATACTCAGCGAGTATGGTTCGAGTGGGTGCCGTGGGTGTGTTGCCATTGTTCGAAGTTTGGGCATGAATCAAAACAGTGTAGGGCTGCAAAACACTCCCCCACTACTCCTGAAAACCAAACTGAAGGGAAGGTAGCACCAGTGACTGTTGAGGAGCAGAATGATACCACTGAGGAGGTGATGACAGATCAACAATCGGATGACACAAGGGCTCCTAACTCCGAGAATTTGCAGAAGGAATCGGCTGGTGTTTCTGGTAATACTGAGACAGGAAACCAAGGGCCTACTGAGCAGGTAGGGAGCACCAATAGCAGCACTTCACATTCGGGTATTGATCCCATCACTCAGAATGCTTCTTCCCCCAATACTTCACTTCCTCCAAAGCAAAAGCCCAAATATTGTCATAAGAAGTCCAAGGGGGTACAACCAACTGTAGCACGTACTCTAAGAAGTAGCAGCGCCTCGGACGGGGCTAAGACTAATGTCTGAAATATCTGTCGCAGCCTGGAACTCTAGGGGGTGTAACTCTGCCCCTAGAGCGAGGCTTATTACAGAGTTCTCGCGGCGTAATAACTTGGCTATGATTGGAATTCTTGAAACTAAGATTGATACCGATAAGGAAGCGATTGTATGTCGGCGGCTCCTGCCTGGATGGTCGTATGTCACAAACAGTACTAGCCTGCTTAAAGGTCGAATCTGGTTGACCTGGGATGATAAACTTGTTAATGTTTCGGTTGATGTTGTTGATAGTCAATTTATTCATTGTCATGTCTGTAGTAGGGACTTGCAGACTGAATTCACTGCCACTTTCATCTATGCTCACAACTCCAGTGCTCTTCGTTGTCAACTCTGGGATAAGCTCTGTAACCTGGGTCGTGCAGTTAATGGGCCTTGGACCCTGCTAGGAGACTTCAATTGTATAGCTAATGTTGCCGAGAAAATTCACTTTAGTGGCAGATTGCACACGGCTGATTCTGACTTTTGTGGCTTCTTGAATGAGTTGATGCTGGATGATCATCAATTTTCGGGCTCTACTTATACCTGGATCGAGTGCTCGTTAATGATCAATGGCACTCCTCCTTCTCGGCCTCCCAGGTATACTTTGCTGATTCGAGTTTTTCTGATCACTCTCCCGGCATTCTCCGTGTTAATCCTTCTACCCGGCACAAAAAAATCCCCTTCAAGTTTCGTAATTATTGGAAGGAGGAAGATGATTTTGTTCAGCTTGTTCGGGACACTTGGGACTCTCCTGTTGTGGGAAATCCGCATTATGTTGTGGCCTGTAAACTTCAGAATGTCAAGACTCCTTTGAAACGTTGGCAACACGGCAGATTTCGTAAATTGGAGATTATGGTTGATGAGTGTTCTGACTCGTTGAAACTGGCCAATTCTCGTCTCCAATCTGACTTCAGTAATCCTATCCTCCAAAATGATGTACTTGCTGCAAAGGCAGAGCTTGATAAACGTATCTCTCAACTCCATAGCTTCATCGCTCAGAAAACCAAAGTCGATTGGATCAAATTGGGTGAAGAGAATTCTGCGGCCTTCTATAACTCGCTGAGGACTAAAAGAGGTCGCAATTCAGTCTTTACATTGGGTGATTCTGCTGGCACAACTTTGACTTCGAGAGATGACATTGCTGATGAGATTCTGCGTTTTTTCAAGCAGCTGTTCGGGACTGCCCTTCCCACATCCGCTGCTGATTTTTGTTCTCTTCCGGGTTCGAAGGTTGATGTTTCTGATCACCCCGAGTTGTGCCGTGCTATTACTGCCATTGAAATTAAAGATGCTTTCTCCGGTATCGGAAATATCAAGTCACCTGGCCCCGATGGATTCGGAAGCGTATTTTTCAAACACTGCTGGGAGGTAATTCAGAATGATGTATGTGAGGCCATCAAAGACTTCTTTCGTCGATGTCGGCTGCTCCGGCAATTGAATGCCACTTTTATCAATCTCATCCCGAAAGTGGATGCTCCCTTCTCTGTAAGTGAATTCTGCCCCATAGCTTGCTGTAATACCTTGATGAAAGCCATCTCCAAGATCCTTGTTGGTAGAATGCGGCCCATTCTTGCTCAGATTGTCTCCAAAAATCAAGGTGCTTTTGTTCCTCACCGCCGAATTCAGGACAGTATCGCAGTTGCGCAAGACCTTATTCGGGGCTATGATAGTAAGTTCTGCTCTCCTCGATGCTTCATCCAGATTGATCTGCGTAAAGCCTTCGATTGTGTAAGTTGGAGTTTTCTGCGGGACTCTTTGATCTACTTTCAATTCCCAACGCAAATGGTAAACTGGATTATGGAATGCGTCTCGACCCCATCCTATTCTGTTCTTATCAATGGAGAGGTTGAAGGATTTTTTCGGGGTGCAAGAGGACTTCGTCAGGGGGATCCACTCTCGCCTTTCCTTTTTGTCCTCGTTATGGAAGTCTTTACAAGAAGATTACAGCAGGCTGCCGAAAGAAATGGATTCTCTTATCATCCGAGATGTAAGCAACTCAAGCTCTCGTCCTTATGCTTTGCAGATGACCTGCTCCTATTCTGCAAGCCTACCATTTCGTCCCTGCGCATCATTGATCAGGTTATTAGACAATTTGCTGCTGATTCAGGCTTGAATGTCAACTGTCAGAAGTCCAAAATGTTCTTTGGCGGGGTTAGTGCTATGAAAAAACGTCAATGTGCTGCTGTCCTGGGCTTCGAAGTTGGTACTCTTCCGGTTAAATATCTTGGTGCGCCTCTCCACTCAAAGCGACTTAGACCCGGGGATTTCCAACCGATCATCAATAAGGTTCAGAGCGCTATTGCAAGTCGTCAAGCTAAGCACTTGTCCTATCCCGGGAGAATGCAAGTCATAAAATCTGTTCTTGAATCTATTGTCGGATTTTGGATGCAAGTGATCCTCTTTCCCAAATCTGTCATCCGACGTCTTGACTCTCTTTTCCGCTCTTATCTATGGACCGGGGAGACAGGGAAGAGACGCTCTTTGGTTGCTTGGAAGGTGACATGTCGGGGCCTTGATTGCGGTGGTTTGGGGTTCAAAGAACTTCTATCGTGGAATAAAGCGCTTCTCTTTAAGATGGTGTATGATCTTGACAGTGGGAGACCGAGTATTTGGCATGATTGGGCTGTTCAGAACCTTCTTAAGAGGGGCAATATATGGAATTGCAGGGCTGTTGCTGGGAGCTCGCGTTTTTGGAAGTCGCTTCTTGCTGTCCGAGGAGAATTATGCTCTCATTTTGCATCCTCTCCGCCCCCAGTTGTGCGGCTGCAGAACGTTGCTGGAAAGTTGGATTCCAAGGCTGTTTACAAGTATTTTGCTGTCAATTATACGTTTGTGCCATGGATAAATCTGATCTGGACCGGTGTTCAGCCGCGGAAATGGAGTTTTATATGCTGGCTTGCTACATTAAACCGGCTTCCGACGAGAGCTCGCATGTTTACTTGGGGAGGTGTTGACACGGATGAGTGTGCTCTATGTGGTGCCGGGATTGAGACCTCTACGCATCTATGGTTCGAGTGTTCGATCACTACCCGTATCCTGGACATAGTGCTGGCGTGGCTGGATGTGCAAGTGAGAAAACCGAATCTTCGTAGGTGGTGGGATTGGTTCCTGGATTGTGATAAACGATCCAATAACATCTTTCTTGTCCGTCTTCTTTCTTTCATGGGTGTGATATATTTCACTTGGAAGTTGAAAAAAATGTAATTTTCAATGGCAAAAATGTTGATGTGGAGGGTGTGGGTAGAGAAATAATCAACGCTTGTAAGTTTAGGTTGATCCATAAGATCAAGACTAACACTAGAAGGGGGAGAGCGATGATGAAGAGACTCCTTAGATGATTGTATGTTTCCTTGCTTCGGGCATCAATATAATTTCTTACCTCTTGGCAAAAAAAACATTTAATCAAATTAACTAAATGAACATTAATTGTATAAGTAATAAATTATACGTACGTCCGCATAGCATCTTGGAATCCCCGCGTGTCTCCAACCCGAAGATACGCTGAACCTGGTCATAGACAAATGTATCTACATCCCTTACAGTATAGTTGACATCTTTGCCATGGATCGGTAGCTCAAAGATCTTTAGGACGTCGATCAGTGAGGGAGCCATCTCACCAAAAGCGAAGTGGAAGTTGTTCATCTCAGGATGCCAACGTTCCACAAACGCTGAAATCAGAATAAAGTCTATAGACATGTACTCTAGTCGAGGATCTGCAAGGGTGTGCAAATGGCTCTGCCGAACGAGCTGCCACCATGAACCATGAGCATTTGTCTTGTGCGTATCAAACTCGTCAAAATACGTCTTGCGCGTATATAACCTAAGCACCCTCCTCAGCTGAGATGCGAAACAGAAAAACAAATCGAAATATTTAAAACGGCTTTCATAAAATATTTGGGTTAATAATTTATTAAGGGGAATAGTAATACCGACAATCTAGCACGTATCACGTATGCAGGGTCTCTCTGTAGTCCCTCAACAAGACGCTCCGTCTCGGTCCATATGACAGAAGCAAAGTGCGTGTTGTAGTCCACCAGAAGTAGCGAACTAACTGGACCTCCAGGCGCCCCAAAATAATCAGGATCTCCTGGAGCCGGAACACGTAGACCATGAGCAGGCTCCTGAGGTATATGCTGATCGTGATCCTGATCGGCCTCGTGAGGTATATCCTGAACGGCCTCCTGAGCAGCCTCCGGATAAGGCTCGTCCATATGTTGCTTAGTACCCTGTGGAGGCGGCGATCCATCTGGAGATGGTTGAAGCTGTGGAGACCCCTCATAATACTCATCATCCATCTGGGCCTCCAAAAGTCCAACATCCAAATCTGTCTCTACATCAGCTCCGGTCTCTCTCTCAGTTGCAGTCTTTGTCGCAGCTACAGTCTCTGTCTGTATATCAGCTCCAGTCTCTCTATCAACTGCTGTCTCTGTCGCAGCTACAGTCTCTGTCTCCTCCTCAGCGATATCAATCTGCTGGTGCTGGGACCCATCTCCAATGTGAACTCCTGGAATGTCCGCAGGAACAACGGCTCCAGAAGTCTTACTCCGATGTGAAGCGGTGATCCACCCCACATCAACATTGTGGGCCCCCCTGTGCTTCTTTCTAATAGAACCAGGGGAAAGGGCCTTGTCTAACCTCTATTTTCATAATTAATATTATTATTTATAAGTCGTTTAACTAATTATAATCAATATTTACTATTATATATTTAATAAAAAATAATTCAAAATTATTTTAATCGTTATTTCTTGAATAATTACGAGAAATAACGATTAATTCTATTTAATATATTATTTATTAAATCATTTTCTTTTATTCGTTATTTTCTTGATTAGCGTGAAGCGCTAATCGGAAAATAACTAATAAATAAAAAACAATTCAATATTATTTTAATCGTTATTTCTCGAATAATTACGAAAAATAACGATTAATTCTATTTTAATATATTATTTATTAAATCATTTTCTTTTATTCGTTATTTTCTCGATAAACGTGAAACGTAAATCGAAAAATAACGATTAAATAAAAAACAATTCAATATTATTTTAATCGTTATTTCTCGAATAATTACGAAAAATACGATTAATTCTATTTTAATATATTATTTATTAAATCATTTTCTTTTATTCGTTATTTTCTCGATAAGCGTGAAACGTAAATCGAAAAATAACGATTAAATAAAAAACAATTCAATATTATTTTAATCGTTATTTCTCTAATAATTACGAAAAATAACGATTAATTCTATTTTAATATATTATTTATTAAATCATTTTTTTTATTCGTTATTTTCTCGATTAGCGTGAAACGTTAATCGAAAAATAACGAATAAATAAAAAACAATTCAATATTATTTTAATCGTTATTTCTCGAATAATTATGAAAAATAACGATTAATTCTATTTTAATATATTATTTATTAAACCATTTCACGCTTATCGAGAAAATAACGAATAAATAAAAAACAATTCAATATTATTTTAATCGTTATTTCTCCAATAATTACGAAAAATAACGATTAATTCTATTTTAATATATTATTTATTAAAACGCTAAAATACGTACTTGGTAAATTGTTTTCGGTCGTTCCGGCGATTCCGACGGAGCCTGCTTCCGAGTCCCGCTCGCATCAACTCGACGCGACGGAGCCCGGCCTCCGGCCCGACCCCGACCCACTTGCCCAGCCCCGACGTCGCCTCCAGCAGCACCTCCGGCCACCTCGACGCCAACTCCTCCGGCGAGCTCCTCGGCTCGATTTGAAGAGACAACACCACCGACCACCTCCTTTGAAACGCCAGCACCTCCGCTTGCACCGCCTCGGACTCGAACGCCACTAGCAAGCCACCGGACCGCCTCCGCAGGCTATTTTTTTAAAAAAACAATTATACTTGCACGTTGGCACCCAACGTGCGTTGAGTTCCAACGTGCAGGTATACATTTTTTTACGTATTTAAATTTTATACGTATACGAATATTCAATACGTATAACACATTTTTTGCCTGTACGTTGGTTTCCAACATGCGTTTGCTTTAAACGTTAAAAAATTCAGTGCCATTAGTTTCAAAATGTAGTGGAAATAACCGCAACGTAAATAAAGGGCTACAACAAAAACTGCTTTGGAAGTTAGCAACAGATTTAAACAATATATGGGTCCAACTTAATTATTACACAAAAATACCTACAATCAAATACTATATTAACTATAAGAAGAAATCGAAAAAGAAACAATCATGGCAATTTTCACGACTTCTACATCTTAGAAAAGAGTTCTCCAAAGGCATTGGATGGGAATTGGGAGAAGGTACTAATATTATGTTCTGGACCGACAACTGGATTTCAACCCTCAATTTGCAACATTTCTTTAGTCTTGATAAGGCAAGCCTAAATGACAAAGTTTCTCACTATATTACTCCCTCGAAACAATGGAACATTGATAAGTTGTAGGCTGTCCTTCCGACACACATTGTCACTCACATACTAAACATATATATTTCATACGAACGCTCTAGACCAAATAATTTGGACACTCAATGCTGATGGAATTTTTGCTACAACATCAGCAAGACATCTTATGCATGAGAATATTGTTATTAATAATTCAGATCTATATGCTTGGATGTGGAAACTAAATATACCTCCAAACTTATCAACTTCCTTTGGAAAGTTATATGTGATAATCTTCCAACAACATCACGGCTGAATAGATATTATAACAGAGTTCCTCACTATTGCTCTTTGTGTGATTATCCAACTGAAAATATAGATAACCTATTCTTAAAATATCCGTACACCTTAAACCAACTAAGAATATTTTCGCAAATTTCTAGGAAAACTTTCAACCTTTCAGACTCTGATTCTATCCAAAATACTCTAATCAACCTAATAACCTCCTTCAAGGATGAATACCACAAAATGGAATCTTTAATCTTCTTATGGTATCAAGTGTGGCTATTTAGGAATTCGACTGTATTTCGAAATCGTCAGAACTTTACAGGTGAAGTAGCACATCAGGCTTACTCGTAATTTAAGCAGTGGGAAACTTCCTTTAGGGAGAGTCGAGGACCAAAGCAACCTCGAAAAAGAAATAAAAATAAATCGAAACACAAACAATGGCATAAACCACCACACGATTGGATAAAAATCAATCTCGATGGATTGCACAAGCTAAATTCAGAGTCACACATAGCCTGTGTTGTTCGAGATTGTCGGGGTACAATTCTAGATGTCTATAACAAGGCATTTAGTGCAGGATCCCGGTTAATGGTTGAAGCATTGGCTTTCTTAAATTCTGCTAAACTAGCTCTAAACATTAAGTCCAGAAATATCATTATTGAAGGAGACTGTCTCACAGTAATACATTCTGCTAATAATGTTTGGAAAATACCGTGGGAAATTCGGAATATTCTAAAAGATGTTCATAATATTTTGCCGGATATTGCTAATATTAGAATCTCACACTGTTTCCGAGAGGCTAATAAGGTTGCTGACTTCCTAGCTCAGCCTCACATTAATGCCCATTTTGTTAAGATTATTCTTAACTGCAATGAGGATCACTTGTCAAAACAATTAGACCTACTCTCTTGTCGTCTAGCCTGTTTGCTTCCTACATGCCCTTTTTCCGGATCATCGCTTCTGATGGTCAGGGGTTTTCATTCCCAGGTGGATGACACCCCATGTCTTGCCTTGTTAAAAAAAAAAGACATTAAATATTTTGTTCATTAACATGATTATCATCTATTTGTTTTCCTATACTTAACACATATGTTGATTAAATATTTAACTTTATCCCACTACCGATTATCTTGTTAAATTTGATAATATGATATTTAATATTATTGTGAGACTTTATTTTTTCATGTTTATAAAAATAAACATAATCGTGATATACTATCTTAATAATACTAATCATCAATCTTACTTGTAGAGATTCCATGACCAACATTAGAAAAAGAGAATTCGACATCTTGGACTTGTCAGGAGATAGATTCTTGGAGTGGAGGGTGGATGCCTGGACCCATATAAGGGCCAATGGTCTTGGAGAAACCATTGATGAACAAAATACCACCACGTACTCCAATGGGAAAGGTTAAGGCCATTGCCTTTTTCCGCCACCATATTCATGAGAGCCTCAAATATGAATATATATTGGTGAAGGATCTAAAGAATCTATGGAAAAATCTGAATGAAAGATTTGGAAACCTAAAGAAGATATTACTCCCTCAATTTCAACAAGAATGAAGCTCTTTAAGAGTTCAAGATTTTAAAACTATAAGGAAGTAGTATACTTTGGCTGTATTTCGCATAACGACTAGATTGAGGTTATGCGACCACGTAATAACAGAGGAACATATATTGGAGAAAACATTCCACGATGCATGCCTCAAATGTGGTGTTACAACAATAGTACAAGCAGTGCGGTTTCGACAAGTATTCTAAACTAATAAATGTGATGCTCGTTGCAGAAAAGAACAATGAGCTTTTAATGAGAAACCATAACATGAGACATGTTGGTACAACGCCATACCCAGAAGAAAATGTTGCAGTTGTTCCTTCATCGGGGAACAAATATAAAAACCCGCGTCGGAACAAGAAGGGTAAATGGCCTAACAAAGGCCGAAAACAAGGACATGGGAGGGATCAAAACTCCGGTCAGAAAATGACAATAATGGAGGATCATACTCCAAGGGAGAGAACCCACATGTTCCGAGGGGTCCAACGAGACCTAATTATAAGAGAAGACACAGTGTTTTAGGTGTGGAAGGTTTGACCATTGGGCTAAAATATGTCGTTCACCTAATCACTTAGTTGAAGCCTATCAAGTGTCTCTTAAAGATAAAGGTAAAGCCGTTGAGGCAAACTTTGTTGTTGAAAATAATCAACAAGATCAAAGTCTGGATGTCTCGGCCTTCTACATGTGCAATGTAGAAAATGGTGATGAATTTGGCTTGAGTGAAAATCTCAATTTCTAATAATGAACTTAATGTTTTTATGTTTGTGCTACTTAATTTCACAAATGTTTAATTATGTATGATATGTGTGTAATGTATGACTCTATTGTAATATAAAGCTCATATGTAATACAAAATTATGTTTGTATTAACATTGATTCTCTTAATCTTAAAGCTATGCATCAATATGGAGTTCACTCAAACTGCGAAAGGCAATGTTCAGTGGACAGTGCCACTACCCATACCATTTTGAAAGGAAAAGAGTATTTTACTCAATTGACTATTTTCTAAGGAAATGTCAATACAATATCGGGTGTGGCAAGACTCATAGAGGGGTATGGAGAAGCATATATCGTGCTTCCAAGAGGAAAAAAGTTGAGAATAAAAGACACATTATACTCAAGCAAATCCCAAAGAAATCTATTGAGTTTTAAAGATGTGCGTCAAAATGGATTTCATATGAAAACCATGAATGAAAATGAATACATGTGCCTGATTGCACACGTGTGTGGCAAAAGAGAAATGCTTAAGAAAATACCAAGTTTTTCCCCTGGACTATATTATACTTACATTAGTCCATTTGAAGCCAACATGGTGTCTAGATACAATTTAGACAACAAAGGTTATTTACCTTATGGCATGACCGATTGGGTCACCGGGAAAAAACAATGATGCAAAGAATTGTTGAAAATTCACTGGGCCATTCTTTAAAGAACAAGAACCCTGCACATGAGGAGTAGCGATAAGATGCATGTCATGGATAGGGATCCGGTAGAGGTCTCTGAAAAAATACACGACCAAAGCCTCAAGGTCCCCCTCATTCGTGACCAACACTCCATCATTATTCTGCAGAGCACGGACCCTATTGCCTTTACGCCGGATGACCGTGGAGGCATGAAAAAGCGGTATTTCTATCCATGAAAAAAAAGCGTCCGGGATGAGTAAGCCAAGCAATTTCAAACCAGAAGGGACGACGACTTTTATCATAACGACATTAGGCTCAAGACAAAGCAAGATGGACAGTCGGTGGCGCGTAAATAACAATGAGCTGAAGCTGAGTTTCCCCTTTATTGACCGTTGCACTAATAATGTGATTATCCTTATAGCTAACCCTCACATCAATCTCAATGGGGTTCCACACAAGCCACACACCACCCTTGAACCTTTGGGCCTCAACTCTATCACTGCTCCTAATCTCAGCTTGCCATAGATTTTCTAAGCCTTCTCTCCCGAGATGTGAGTCTCGATCAAAGCGATAATGTCGATACAGTGACAACGAATCATGTAATTCACATTGTTAATGAAGTCGAAATTTTTTGAGTTCACTTTGAGAAAAACAAATAAAAAATCAAAGTTTCCAGTAGTTATAAGTATGTCACCGTGTCCCTCACTGAAAACGTTCAAAAAATTTCATGACTCATATTATGAACATTATTATCCAGAATATAAACATTAACATGTAATTTATGAGCGCAAGCTGTTCGTTTTTCCTACGTTAAGAGCTGTTCATACCATAACTTTCCTCTATACTTTTAATCTTCTATAAACCATATTTATTGTGCTTTAATAAAAAAAGAATTATGTAATAATTATATAAAAATATTTAATCTCATAATTTTAACAAATTAAATATTTAAATAATGTATAATTAACGCTCTCTTTATTAAAAATGTTTATCATACTAATTCAAAACTTTATATTAATATCTTTTACTTTAGCTATTTAGATAATAATTTAAATTAAGTTATTATTTTTAAATATTATATTAAATCTGTATGAGAGAGATAAGTGAACTAAATATATTTAATAAAATATTTTAAGTCAAGTTATTTTCTTATTTAAATTAAATTTATTACTTTGACTTGTGAGGTATGGGAAGATGAACTAGTCGAGAATATTTTTGCGTGGAGTGAACCTAAGCGTTGAGCTAACACCAAACGGCGTGAAAATGGCGACCTCCTCCCCAGCATACCTCGAGAGCAAGCCCGTTCAGGATACCAAGATCCTTATTGCTGATCTCTGCCGGCAATTCTACACTCTCGGATGGGTCGCCGGTACCGGTGGCAGTATTGCTATGAGAGTCCATGATGAGTCCATCCCTAAACCCCAGCAGATCATCGTCATGTCCCCTTCTGGTGATACCCCTTTCATCTATCTCTATTTCGTCGCTTAATTTATCGATGTTGAGTTTTCATTGAGCTGGTGTGAAGTGGGTATTTCGTTATCTAGTCGAATTGTGAGCATTCTGATGCTTGTGCATTTTTGTGTATTGCTTATTTAGTTAGATTTGAGTGTGTATACTTTTTTATCTTATACTGATTGAGCAGAATTTATCCCTGCTCTGAGCTTAATACTTCTATTTAATTGATTAAGAGCTGACTACTGGAGGTTTTTGTTCACTTTATAAGCTAACTTGTTGTTAACAGGCGTTCAGAAGGAGAGAATGGATTCAGAGGATATGTATGTTCTCACACCAGAAGGGGCAGTAATATTTTCTCCAACTCCGAAACAGTATCCTCATAAGCCTCCCAAATGCTCTGATTCTGCTCCTCCCTTCATGAAGGTCAAACTTCAGCACTTAATCTATTTAGTGTTCTGCACCATGGTAGACAAAGAATAGGACATTCACAGTAAAAAAAATCTGGCTCCCTATTGGCATCTTAGTAAAGTGAAGAGAAGTTTCCATGTTTCAACTACTAAAAGAACATGCTTTCAAAGTTTCTTAACACACTTGAAAATTTCCAAAACCTTACTTCATGGAGTAAAATTATGTTCCATAAGCCTTCCAGATAAATGTTTGCTCCCACAAATAATCCTCTGCAAACAAATGTAATAAAGGCCAATATATTGAACCGCTCCCTATAATAATTTTAATTTCTAGAGCATGTGAGTTGAGGGATCCAAATCTAGTCTATTGATGTTATAAGCTTTAAAAATCCGTTATGTAATCACTGTAGGGTCTGCTAGAAGCTCTTATCATAATTTGTTATAATCCTATATTTTGAAGTTGTATTTTGACATTAATTTTCGTTGAAATTTATATCTTCAGTCATCTACAACACATACCAAAACAAAATCATCTATTTTCTGTCTTTCCAGGTTTTTGAGTTGTGTAATGCTGGAGCTATCATACACAGTCATGGGATGGAGACTTGCATTGTGACAATGATTAACCCAGGAGCTAGAGAGTTCAGAGTAAAATAATGAAACCCTGACATAAAGTTCCCTTTAACTTTCTTTTCCAGGCATACTGGATTGCGGGACTAGTTTAATACTTTGCATTTCATCTTCCACATATATTTGCTGCTTAGTTTTTTCTGATATCATATTCTTTTATTGCAGATCAGTAATATGGAAATGATCAAAGGAATTCCAGGGCATGGATATTTCGATGAGCTTGTGGTCCCAATAATAGATAATACCGCTTATGAAAGGGAGCTTACTGATTCTCTAGCCGCAGCTGTAAGATTTCCTCTTTCGGATAGCCTATCATATCAATGTTTTGTCTTTGCAGTTCAGATGTATGATTGAAACTGTTAAGATTTCTGTATCAGAACTCATTCCCATCAATCTGAAAGATATCAGCATATCATCCATTATTTTGTGCGTCTCAGATTGAAGAATACCCCAAGTCAACTGCTGTTCTTGTGCGAAACCATGGTATATATGTCTGGGGAGACTCTTGGATCAGTGCTAAGACTCAGGTTCTTTTTAAGGACTTCTCTTATATTAGTATGTGATATCGAAATTTTTGCCTAAAAGAATGCTAGTTGTGGGATTCCATTTGTGATTCTCAATTTCTCATGAAGTAATTTGTTATTTATACTGTTGGGAGACGGGGTGGCTTGATGGGTTTGTGTGAACAAAGGAATTGGTAACTATAATGGAAAAATTTAGGTAGCCTAATCCAAGCAACAGAGTAAGATTTCACATTAATTTGTAGTTCATTTAGTTGCATGATTCCTCCATGTCCTTTTATTTATACGTTTTTGTTCCTGACTTGCTCAGGCTGAATGTTATCACTATCTCTTTGAAGCTGCTATCAAACTTCATCAAGTAGGCTTGGACTGGTCAAGCCCTTCACATGGTCCTCTTCATAAAATTGACAACCAATGTGTAACTGCACGTTCTCCTACAGCTAGTGTTAAGGAGCCAAGAGGAGTAAGTATAAAAATTCTTCATATATATCAAGAAACTACGGAAAATGGCCTTGATTTGTTTTGACTTTAAATTATTTAATTGTAGATTGATTCCCTTGATTCTAGAGACCATTTATGTATAATCAAATACTTTTGTGATTTAGACTAGAACAGTCATGTAAAGTTAATATTTTTTTATCTGCAGAGCTGCGTCCTTCTTGATATTGAAGGCACTACTACTCCTATATCATTTGTCACTGATGTTCTCTTCCCGTTTGCTCGTGATAATGTTGGGCGACATTTGGACAGAACGTATGATACCCCTGAAACTCAAAGTGATATCAAGCTTTTGCAAGCACAAGTAAGCAATCAAATATTCTGGTTCTAAACTTTTGTTTCTGTTGTTCTAAGGATGTTCCCATGAAAAAACTCGTATGTTGTGATTTTCTAAACATTCTGGCTTACACCTTCAGCTTTGAATCTACCAATCTTCTTGCTGAAATATCTTTGAGAAGATACCCTGTCGATAAAGGAAAAAAAATTGTAGACATGCATGCCATCATAAATCTATAATTGATTGCCGCGTGAAATACAGTTCAGCTGTTATGCTAATGCAGGACTTATGTCACATTCTTATGGTATTTATGGATTTTTTTTTTTGGGATAGAAAGTAGGAGCTGACACTATCCTATGACATTAAAGGCATACTAGCAGTTAATGTATCGCTACAAACTAGATGGGCATAATGCAAACCATTACACAATGAAATGAAACCAGTGTTTTGTGCTGCAATTCCTGTGTAGTGTAAAATGTGGGCTTTCAAAAGTGGCTACTCCAAATAAATATTTTATTATGTGTGGACTTGCTTGAATTCTATGGGGATTGAGATTGTATGATCCAAATATAATTATTTCGTAATTATATCTCGATATCTTTCGTGGTGTACTTTCGTTGCATTTGTTGTAGAACTTTGTAGGGATGAGGTATATAATGTATGCTGTAGGTGCTAATTTTTGTAATATCTGGTGCTGTTCCACAGATTGAAGATGATTTAGAGAAAGGGGTAGCTGGTGCTGTTCCTGTTCCCCCTGATAGTGAAGGGAAGGACGAGGTTGTTGCTGCCTTGGTTGCTAACGTCAATGCTATGATTAAAGCTGACAGGAAAATCACCGCTTTGAAAGAGCTGCAAGTAAGTTGAAAAAGGAACAAGATAAGAAGAAATGTGCTTGTTTGAGAAAGGAATAGTTGTTCATCATCGAATTGAAATCTTATGCAGGGCCACATATGGAAAACAGGGTACGAGAATAAAGAACTCAAAGGAGTAGTGTTTGAGGATGTTCCAGTTGCTTTGGAGAGGTGGCATGCTTCTGGCCTTAAGGTTTGCTGTTCTTTCTTCCTACTCATTGCACTCTTCCTCTTTTTCAAACACACAAAAAAAGTGAAAGGAAGTAACTTCACAAAATACTGGTTTGTATTTTTAAAAATTGAGGGTGAATAAGATGAAGAAATTAACTTTGGCGTTGATGTAGCGTGCTGAGGCTGGTTTTATCGTTTCCTTTACATTGAGCACGATTGACTAAGCTTTTCCTCTTTCTGTAAGGTGTATATATATTCAAGTGGTAGCAGGCTCGCACAAAGACTAATTTTTGGACACACTAATTTTGGAGACTTGAGAAAATGGCTATGCGGATTTTTTGATACTACGGTTGGGTAAGTTCTGTCATTCTTTTTTTCTATGACTAATGGAACCTTGGTCAACTCTGGTCAAGAAATTATCTGGCTTATATCATCCTCCTCTTTCTCTTTCCACAGTAATAAAAGGGAGACACGCAGTTATGCCGAAATCTCCACCTCACTTGGGGTCGATTCTCCCTCAGAAATTCTATTTGTGACCGACGTCTATCAAGAAGCAACAGCTGCTAATGCTGCAGGTAAAAACATTTCATTCTTTGATCATATTATATTTATCAACTTATGATATCATACACTTTTTATGTGCATCTGTTGACATTTTCAATCTTCTGGTGTACTCAGGTTTGGATGTTGTCATATCTGTCCGTCCCGGAAACGCACCGCTCCCAGAAAACCACGGATTTAAGACGGTTACATCCTTCTCTGAAATCTGAGACTCCAAAAAATCTAATAACATTACCATGCTAATGACAATAAGGATACTTTCATGGCTACCTTGATCCGAACCCCAATATCGGAACTTGAAAATGTACTTGTGTGTTAGCTTTAAATTGTTGGTCTCCATCTATACTTGCAGTAGTTCATACAAAGTGGTCCAAACACATTGCTGCAACCTCATAAATTTACGCAGCAATGTGTTAGTTTTCCCAACAACTATTCCTATTATGGTTGTTTGGTGCCGAAGAGATCAAAAAAATCTCACTGCAGTTTCTGATAAATGGGATAATCATCCATCCCTGTTCTCCTCTCTGCCGTCATCATATATTCAAAGTCACTTTCATTCCCCATCCCATCTTTGTCATGCTTGTTAATTTTCTGCACCATTAAAATTTGAAAAATCATGCTTACCCAGAAAAATCATGCATACATCTGGTACTGTAGTTATACTGAAGCTCAGATTGGTCTAGTCCTTGGCTATTGTAATTTTCAAAGCAGTGATATAGAGAGGGACCCGGTTGATGCCCAAAATTTCAGGGAACTCCCACCTCTATTCACTATTGAAAGCTGTGCAGTACAGTGTCATTGTGACAGGATTATTCCAAAAACAAGAAATCAAAAAAGTACTGATGAACTGGATATTTCAAAATTACTCCGTAATTGATCAGTAACGTACCCTGTAATTTGCAAGCCATCAATCAATCAATTATTCTGTTGGAATTCTTAATCACATTCAAGGATAGATAGATGAAAACATTCATTAATCTTGATTCTGAGGATTGAAGAAAGAGATTAAGAAGTAGAGATTCAAACAGACAATTAAGCAAAAAACTAGACCCTAGGCGAGGTGACCGGAAACAATGGCAGAAGCTGAGGCTCGGCATCTCTAGGGGTAGACATAGGCGAAGGGTGTAGGTAAAACCCCTTTCCGGCGATGGCTCTCTCTTCCTCGGCCGACGAGTGCGACGACCTGTCGAATTGGTCGTCTTCTCCGGAGGCCGACAGCGGCGTAACGGGGCTAAGAGTCAACGAGGGGAAATCAAGAACGCTAGGGGAGAGAATCTCCGGCTTTCTGGTGGTCGAAAACGACGCGTTTTGAGGGTTAATCATGAGAAGCCGATGTTTGAGGCTGTTCCGACGCTCGTATAGCTTGAATCCCTGTTGCTGCTTCTTGTTGGATGCCGTCTTAATCGGAGGGATGACGAAGCTTCTTGAAGAAGGTGGAGGCGGAACGGCGTCGTTTTGGACGGTGGATTTGGGGGTTCCGGCGGGTGACCCGGTTAGCATCTGGACTACTTGCTTAAAGGAAGAAGGGTCGGCGTTCACGAATGTGGTCGGATGTGGGTTATTCGGGTCGGATCTCGAAATGGGTATTGGCGATTGGATTTGGGGAGTGGAGGAGGAGGAGCAGCTGCTTCCATTGCTGCGGATATCCATTTCTCTGAGGGGGAAGATGAAGAAGAAGTTGAGTGAAAAAAACAAGGCTACAGTTGAAATTTGGTTATTTGTTGTTTTGGTTAGTTGGCTTTATCTCCTTACCTTTATGGCAAGTTTTGGACTGAATTTCATGGGGGGAAATTGAAAATTCAACTTGGAATTTTATAAGGGCAATGAATGAATGAGTTTCAAAATTGTTTGCTTGTTCAAAGTATCATTGCATATATTACCAAAATATGTAAGACTAAATAGGTGTGTAATTAAAAACAACAAGTACATTATGAACCTTCTATAAAATGACTTGGTGTGAGTTGTTAGTGTTAACCGCATTTATTTATAGTTTTTTAAAAAGAAAAATTACAACAAGTAGATTTATTTTTTAGAATGAACAAATAAAAAGGGTAATTTTTTTTTTATATATGTCTACGTTTTGATAGTTAATGGAGGAGAAAAGGAAAGCTTTTGTGGGAAGCTCATGCGAATTCAAGCGCATTCATTGACTGACTGACTGATACTAGTGGTGGTACCACTCGTGGGCCTGGCCCACTTATTATTCGGCGCGTGTATCCACATCTTAATCCAACTACGGAGTACTACATACAAAAAACGATATCAGAATCTTATGTCATTGTATTTCAGAATTATTACAGTACAATTTTTCCTCGCAAAACCAAACTTTTCAAATTCCTCATATTTTTATATCTAGTTTTTTTTTGGGTTATGATTAAAATTATTTATTTTTCAAAAAAATATTATCTTCAGATATAAAAATACGTATTAAAAAAGTATTTTAACTATTTTACCAAAGAAAGCCTTATAGTATATTGGTACTCAAACTCACGTTTTATCATTAGGTTTTAGGTACTGATATTAATAAAAAAAATTGAAATAGTCAAACAATAATACAAGGTTTAACTCTACGGCTCATCAAATAATTGAGGTCTAAATAATTAGGTAAGAAACGTTCAAATTTACAGTACAAGTTAAGATTGTTATTTTTCCATACATCTTTTCTCGTGTCATGTTAATACAAATAAGTGGTCATACATCTTTTTCTTGTGGCATGTCACCACAGACACGATCATGTAACGTAAATTTAATGGGTGGTTCAATTTTTGAAAATTCAATCTCTAGCATTCAATTCAAACTGACACTTATCAGTCTCAAATACTTGCACCAACAATTACGAAAATCAGTAACACGGGATCCGTCTCATATTGATCTTCCCATTTGCTTTTGACACATTTGTCGAGACACGTTTTGCAACGTTAATATCTCTAAATATACAATGATAAAAAAATATAATTTTTTTATATTGTTAAAGTACTCATTGAGATGAATCAAACGAGATGTCGCATGCCTATACTTATTTCTATATATTGGAAGAAAATGAGAAGATTCTCTCGGTTTGTAAATAGTGTCAAAAAAGCAAATGAGCATTATATTAAGGGACGGAGGGAGTAATATATATCATATTGAGTTTGACAAATATGAAGCATTCGACAAGAACTAGTATGCACATATAAGTAGGTAGCAGAACTTTTCTATGTTAGTTTACCCACATTATATAATACACTACATATATTTTTAGGGCTCGATAAAGAGTTTCTTTTGTATAATACAAGTTTGAAAGAGAATCATTGAAAAAGCGAAGTAAGTCCAAGATGCATTAAATAAAAAAAACACAATGCCCACAAAGGTTGACCCGTTATCAAAGCTGAGCTGACGTGCTTGCCAGTTGCATCCCTATCTTATCTCAAAACTCTGCGTTTTTAACATCCTTCCCTCTGCCTTCATTTTCAAGACAGTAATTAATTTTAGCGAGAAAGCAACACAAGAGTCTGCATCTGAAAGTGTCAATACTTCAACGTTCAAATTCCAATCAAACAAGATTTGTCAATGGCTCCTGTCAGCTGGCAATATAGACATCTCCATGGACCTCTTCATTTTTGTTTTAACCCAATAAGAGTCATGATCGAATAATGGCCCATTATTTCACATGGGAGGCCCAATTTTGTTGTTCCCTGTTTTTTACTTTTATCATATATAAACGGGTTGCAACCGGGCAGCACCCATTTTGCGCCCGGCAGCACCCCCTCGTTCGGAACCCCATTCCGAACGAGGTGAAAAATTATTTTTTTTTAAAAATTTCGTTTCTCGTTCGGAATGGGGTTCCGAACGAGAAACGGTTCATTTAAATAATAAAAAAAAATAATGCCAAACCGGTTCGCATATTGCGAACCGGTTTACACCTCGTTCGGAACCCCATTCCGAACGAGGTTTTTTCTTTTTTTTATTATGACGTCACACCTCGTTCGGAATGGGGTTCCGAACGAGGTGTAATTTTTTTTTTTTAATTATGACGTCAGCATCTCGTTCGGAACCCCATTCCGAACGAGGTGTGACGTCATTTTTTTTTAATATGCCGTCATATCTCGTTCGGAATGGGGTTCCGAACGAGATGCTGACGTCATAATTAAATAAAAATTAATCCTTGTTCGGAACCCCATTCCGAACGAGATTCGGCAAAATTTTTTGAAAATGCGAACGGCTATATTTTGACGGAGTCTATAAATTCGGGAGTTGTATGACCAAATTATCAAACCCAATCGGAAGAAACACAAAAAATGACGTCTGAAAGCGATTCCACTAATTCTTCAAGGGCAGGTAGTTGGAAAGAAGGACGGGAGTGTTCTTCTAGTGAGACGTCGGTGGAGGAGGAGGTTGATTTGTCTGCGCCGGTAGATGATACATATTTCCAAGTAAGTATTTGTAAACCTTTTTTTTATAGCGTTTCATTATAATTTATTTTATTGGTATAGTAGTATTGATATTTGAGTAATTTTAAATAGGGATACTGTAGTGATGAGGAATATTTAAAAATCGACTATAGTGCCCATTTTACGACTAGTGAGAGATTTCCTACTATGGATCTTCTGAGAGAGTGGGTTAGAAAGGTCGGTTATGAGTTGTGTATGGTTATCACCACGAAATCATCAATGGCCAACAAGAGGATATTTCTGCACTGTGAGCAATCCGGTAGTTATAGAAAACATGGAAAGAACATTAATCTTGAAGGAGATGTAGCAGAACCATCGTCGCAGCGTAGCAACCTTAGTAGGTTAAGGAAGTACAATTGTCCTTTTATGTTAAGAGGATATTATCGACGAGCAACTCTTGTTGAGCCGCCTGGGTGGATACTAAAAGTTGAGAAGGCATGTCACAACCACTGTCTTTCCAGCAGCTTGATTGGCCATGCATTTGCTTCGAGGATGACGGGAGAGCAGAGACGAAAAATAATGATTGCATCAGCGGCCGGGGCAATGCCGAAGGTTATTTATACACAGCTGCTTCAGGAAAATCCGACTTCCACAATATCAAGAAGGCAAGTGTACACTGTGAGGGAAAAGGAGAGGAAGAAAGCATTGGCAAATCTAACCGTGACCCAGTGGTCATTAGATTTCCTCCATCATAGAGGTTATCGTAAAGACATTTACCACGAGACGAATCCGGAGACGGGGGAGAAAAAGTTGGCAGCGTTTTTCATATCTCATCCGGATTGTCAACATTTGTTGAGAATGTTCCCTCGGGTGGTGATCATGGACGCGACGTACAAGACTAATAGGTACACTAAAATTCATTATTATGAATTCAAATACCGTTATAGAATTATAATTATTAATATACCCTCGTTGATAGGTATGGTTGGCCGTTACTTCAGTTTGTTGGATTCAATTGCACCAACTATACATATTGTATTGCGCTAGCGTTCATCTGTTGTGAGACAGCCCCATACTATGCATGGGCATTGAAACGGGTCAAGTATTTGTTTCGTGCACTCGAAGGACCGGATTGCATCATGTCTGATCGAGAGCTGGCAACAATTAAGGCGGTTGACCATGTATTTCCTAGTGTGCGTCATATGCTTTGCCATGTCCACGTTGATCGGAATGTTAAGGCATTTGCTAAATTGAACAACCTGGACGAAAAAAGTGCATCTGCTAGCGTTCGACGGGTGATGCGGTCTCACACAGAGAAGCAGTATGAGGAGAGACTTGATCACTTCCGGAAAACATGGAGGAATGGTCATCTTGTACAATATGCTGAGAGCACATGGTTTACTCCCCATAAAGAAAAACTTATAGCTGCGTATTGCGATGATATACGCCATTTTAGCACAAGAACGTCTAACAGGTAAGATATTTGAATTTGTTTTTAACGAGAATGATCATGACATTCGGTTGGCTAAAATGTTTAACATGTACAATGTTGTTGTCAGGGTTGAAGGTCAACACTCGATGTTGAAGCATATGTTTGATTCAGCTGTTGGAGGGTTCGACACTTTAGTGCAACACATTGACAATATGTTTGTCGATCAGCACCGTCGAATACGGGCCGAGATGGAAATGTCCAACCATACTAGCCCGAAGGAGATACAAGACGGGCCTCGGTGGATCAAGACTATATTCATGCGCATATTGAGGAAGTGCTCCGACAAGTGTTTGAGAATGCTACTGAAAGAAGTCCTTAAGGCAAAGGAGGGAAAGATATGTGGCCCATGTGAGGATCCTTGGTGGGAATCAACACTCGGATTGCCTTGCCCACACAGGATTAAGGTGTTTGTAGAAGAAGGAACGCCATTGTTGCCGAGCGACATTGATATCTTCTGGAAGCAGATCAAGTGGGAAGGAGTGGAATTGAAAGACTTCGACTCTGACGACGACGTGCAATTGACTGCAGATAAGGTTCTTATGGATGATTTCTTTGAAGGGGTGTTTACCGGTAACGTTGATGATTTCGATATGAAGAGGATGGCTGATAAGTGGCGTGAGTGCAAGGATCCTTCTTCAGTTGATGTCCAGGACCCCCCTCGGGGAGAGACGAAGAGAGGAAGGCCTAAGATTCATGCGAAGAAGACGGGTACAAAGCGAGATCCGGGTTGGGATGAGAGGGCTCAAGCTAAGAAGGATAAGGAGAAGGCAGAAGCAAGGAAAAAGGGGATGAAAGAGGAAGAGGGTGCAACTGTGCCACCGAAAGCCGATTCACAAAAGAAATCGTCGGTTGCATCCAACAGAGCTTCAAGCGGGGCCACGACCGTAAAAGGGAGTGCAACTAAACCACCGAGGGCAAGAGGAAATGCTAGATCGAAATGTAGCGGTGGCAATTCAATCATTTATCTCGACTTCGACTGGGGGATAGATAATATAGACCTTTTCATGCTCGCATACATAGCTGCTGTGGAGAAAGTAGGTGATGACGGTCATTGTGGTTATCGATCCCTCGCTCGCTTACTAGGTAAACCAGAGCAACAGTTCGTTGAAATCCGATTTGATCTTTCGAAGCACCTCCAACAAAACGGGCATATGTATCATGAGATGCTAGAGGGTTTCAAGACTATCCCGCAACTCATTCGAGAAGTGAATCACATTCGATCGCCATGCTCTCCTGAATTCTGGATGTGCACACCTACAATGGGATTGGTATTTGCCACGAGGTATCAAGTTGCACTAGTGGTGTTATCATGGTTTGGTCCTTGTACATGTCTTCCGATGTTTGCTCCTCCCGGTTCAGAGCCTCCTACCACGGTGTTCGCCATTGCACATGTAGGCAGACGCAACCATTACGTACCGGTACGCATCGATATTTTCCGCTCTTGAACCTTATTTCACATATGTTATTTAGCATACAATAACAATTTTGTTTTGACAGATTTGGTTGGTTGATGACAATTGTCCAATTCCACCCCCTCCAAGGCAGTGGAGTATCTACAAACAGCCATCGGTGGACGGATGGGAACAGCGCTTTCAAAGTAGATTCGACAACTACGTATCCGAGAGAGAGTTTCATGGTGGCGGTCCCATAATGACCTAAATCTTGTATTTGTTTGATTAATGTTCGTATTAAGTATGTTGTTTGTTGACTTGATTAATGTTTGTTGAATTATATATGTTTGTTTAATGTTTTGGTGGACAATTTATAAATGTTAGAGTAATTTTTTTTCCAGAATGATGTCAACATAATCATAGAAGCATTAATATTGAAACAACAACACAATTGAAAAAGAACAGCACGAGTACAACGCAGACGGTGAACAACTAACGATACAGGAAATTAAAAATACTTAATTCTCTATTTGTTACGTGTTGCTGCCAATTCTGCAGCAAGTGCAGCGTTTTCCTCCATGAGCTCGGTGTTTTTGGCTTTCAGTTCATCTATTTCGTTGGCCCATTCTTTTGTTCCAATCCTCAGCAGCTCCATCCCTTCCGCAATTCCTTCAGCCTTTGACCAGTTGCATAAGTTGTCTGCATTTAGTTCTTCAATAACGACCCTTGCACGACCTGTGTATGGTGGATCGATCCAATGTTTGTATTTGCACCCTTTCTCTTCCTCTTCTTCAGTAAGAGCATCCCAACATGCATCCGGACATCCCCAAAATCTTCTCCCATAGTTGACCTTGTCCCACTCTATTTGTTCGGTACACATATGCACCGTGGGCTTTTTCTGACACCAACACAATTTCGGACCAGGATCCATTGTCGAGGAAGAGGCGGGAAATAGAGTTGGACGATTTGGATACATATCGAAATTTGAGAGAAAATAAATATAATGGAATGATAGTGAATGTGTGTTTGAAATGGTTTGTTTTGGAGGTATTTATAGACGAAAAGATAAGATGTGTGACGGAAATATCTGACCGGGTCCCACACCATCTCGTTCGGAACCCCATTCCGAACGAGATGGTGACGTCAGCATCTCGTTCGGAACCCCATTCCGAACGAGATGCTGACGTCACCATCTCGTTCGGAATGGGGTTCCGAACGAGATGGTGTGGGACCCGGTCAGATATTTCCGTCACACCTTATCCCAAACAGATCTTATATTTTCGTCTATAAATGGCAGCCATGCGGTGAGTCCCGGATTTGCATCTATATCTATGTCCCGGATTTCTTTAACGTCATAACCGTGCAAACCAATGCCGCCTCTAAATATTAACCCGATACCCCAAGATGACGATGATGACGATCATGTAGTTGAAGATGGTGGTGAAGACGATGAAGACAACGAAGGTGAAGACGACGGTGACGACGAAGGTGAAGTCGAAGGTGAAGACGAAGGTGACGACGACGGTGAAGTCGAAGGTGAAGTCGAAGGTGAAGTCGAAGGTGAAGACGAAGGTGAAGTCGAAGGTGAAGACGAAGGTGAAGACGAAGGTGAAGTCGAAGGTGAAGACGAAGGTGAAGACGAAGATGAAGACGAAGGTGAAGACGAATCGGAAGAAGAACATGAAGGTGATTATGATGACGTTGAAGAAGATGGTGGGGAAGAAGATGATGATGATGATTAGAAATGGTAGAACAGAAAGTAACGGGATTATATTCCGAACGGGATAAGTAATGGTTCGAAATTCAAGGCTTATATATTGATGGCGCCGTTCGGGAAGCAGTGACAAACAGAAAGTAATGGTTCGAAATTCAAGGCTTATATATTGATGTCTGCATTTAGTTCGTTCGGAATTATATTCCGAACGGGATAAGTAATGGTTCGAAATTCAAGGCTTATATATTGATGGTGAAGATATCATGTTGGTAGAACACTTGAAAACCACATCAAAAGACATAGTAAATTGCAACAAAGAAGTATCTCGAGCTGAGAAGCAAAAAATTGAAGTGAAATTGGAATTGGGAACCAACAAGGAAGATGACTGCTGCGCGTTAGGCAAACAGTGCAAAGTTATTTTTACCTCTTTTTTTTGATGCTCTTTCAATTGAAAATCAGTTTTTGGATACTAGTACTGTATTAAATTTGAGACTGACCATGCATGCAAGTTAAAATTCAGTTTTCAGCCATTGAACAAGCTATCCATCATTTTAACATATCAATTTATTTAGTTTTAATCAAGTTAAAATTCAATGTTTTTGTTTGTACTGTGGATCGTTGATAAGTACTCTTGTTTCAGTATGAGGGATAAATATACAAGATTAATGTTGTTTAAATCTAACAACTATTATTTGGAGGAAATACTAAATTAAATTGATTGAAACGTAAGGAAACCAAATAATATTCATTATAACTTAAACAACAAATACAACGATTCAAATCCCCCAATAAGGTTCCGACCCGTAACCCACATTATCTTCCCATTCATTACGCCTTGCTTCTTGTTCCGGATGGCCTTGTCCCGCACCCATCCTTGCCCGCTCCCATATAGAAGGTGTGGCTCTCTCTTCTGCACTCCTGGACGACTCTGCTTGTGACATCCGTTGAGTTTGAGTGACCTCCTCAGCTGTAGGCGGATCGTCGATACTGAGCATCCGAATGTAGGCAGCCAAATTCTCCAGATTTGCCATCCCCTGTTGGTGATGTGTCCGCATAATAGCGAGTGTCGTCGATACACGCTGCAATACCAACACATAATTAGGAGATGGGTCATATAGAAAACACAATACCAACAAATAAAATAATATAAGAATTACCCGGTTGAAATCAAGGGTAAGGATCGGGTTCGGGTTACGTGGCGGTCGAGGTCTTGCCGGGGCGTTTGGGCTCACATATGGATGTGAGACCTGAGCAAACCAATCGAGGTAAGCATCCTCAGCATCCCAAGGGATAAGAGCTGGTGGGCTTGACATGATGTACTGACACAGGTTGTCATAACGCTGGTCCCATCTATCCCATTCCGGGCCATACCGTACAGTGTATTCCCGGCCACCTCGCATTGATTTTGGCGGACAATAATACTCCACTGGCTCGGGAACATCCAAAGGCCGGGACTGACGGCGACCAAACTGTCTGCAAAACCGATCAGGGTTGTACATCTCCATAATGTCAAAGCACCGGATCCCACCACGATAAGTGGCCACTCTATGACGCCCTTGCGGTCCCACGTCCAAATCCGGGTACGGCATCCAACACACCTGCACAAGTAGCTTATAACAATTAATAACAATATTAATAACAACTTGGAATGACATTTAGACGATTCACTTACATCTTCCGGTGCATACTCATCCAAGATGCGTCTGTACTGTTGCAGTGTCCTCTTTTGCCTCAGCGGGGCTCGTCCAGTGGAATAACGGGACACACGAGCAGTAGCTTCTTGGGAGTTGACATCCAGGTTTGGGTTCCCAGGAAAATACGGGAAATGTAACCAAATCCAAATCTCAAGAAGCCTGACGCAACCAGAAAATTGCACGCATCTCGCCCTAGATGCTATACCCAGCTGCCTGTACAGCAATGCCAAACAACTTGTACCCCATGCGTATTCATGTATCCTGCTCGGATCCTCTAGTAGCGGCAGGAAGCATGTGTCTAACAGGTTGGAGGTCTTGTTCACGAACAAGGACTGCTGAATCAGGTGCCACAGAAAGCCGGTTGCAATGGAGCTCGGATCGGATCTTCTTCGAGAGTTGATCATCGAGACAACGTGGCAAAAGAATTCCCGCTCGCCGACTTTCCCCCTACCTATGAACTTGACCATAAATGCCTCCTCAGCGTCAAACGGGTTGTCCAGGTCAACGCCAAACAAATAGGAAAACAATTCGGCACAATGCGCTGAATCTGCATCTAGACCCAAATGTGTCCATGGCGTGGTGACAGCACCCCCGTCAATAGGCAGCTCCAGAATCTCCAAAACGTCATGGAGACCGATTCCAAGCTCCCCAAAGTTCAGATGAAATGTGTTCGTCTCAGGGTGCCACCTTTCCACGAATGCAGAAAGGAGGTTGTGGTCCACATTCCAAAATTGACCCTTGAGGATGTGAAGCAGCCCCGACTCCTGGGCAAGAGCAAACCATGATTCTGGCTCCGGGTCGGTAGGAATTCTAGGAAACCATAGCTCGAAACACTTTTGCCTTGTCTGCGCCTTTAGCTGACGGGGGACACTTTCATCGGGATTCGGATCTATCCAAATCTGATGAGCAATGTGTTGCTCATAACGAGTCAATATAGACCCCTCGTTGAGTCCTGGAAGAGGAGGAGCCGCAGCAGCTTCTGACTGCATCGGAGCAGGACCTGACTGCCGAGTATGTCGGGATCTACCCCGCGAAGAACCCGACCCACTCGGAGGAACATCTGGGTTAGGTGGGTTCCTAACCCCCGCAGCACTTGACCCCCGGGAACCTGACTGTTGCGGTCTATCACCACGCGATCTTCTATCCCCCCTCCTCTCAGAAGCAGTGATTCGCCTATCACCCAAATTTCTGTCCTCTCCAACTCTGGATCGGATATTTCTAACTACCTCCTAGTTTTAGCGAAATACATACAAATTTACCATCGATTATTATAACTAAAGTCCATATATGCGATTCTAAGTAGTTTTCAACCTTTTTGGTATTTTCTACAAAGTGTTGATACGCTTTCCACATGCATTAAACTATTTTTTTTACCATGCATTGCAGTTAATATTGAAATGAAGCGTTTTCCACTATAAACTAATTTTACCTCCTAGTTTTAGCGAAATACATACAAATTTACCATCGATTATTATAACTAAAGTCCATATATGCGATTTTAAGTAGTTTTCAACCTTTTTGGTATTTTCTACAAAGTGTTGATACGCTTTCCACATGCATTAAACTAATTTTTTTTACCATGCATTGCAGTTAATATTGAAATGAAGCGTTTTCCACTATAAACTAATTTTAGCATGCATTTGAAATACAATTGAACATTTTCCACTATTTCTACAAAATTAAGCGTATTTCAGGTTTTTAGAAATACTAACCGACTCCGTGTTTCGTCTCCGACGTGCTGCTCGGACATCCTCCTCCGCTTGCTCCGGCTCTGCTTGAGGCGTTGCTCCGCCTGTAACAGTTGCATCCCAGAACATGTGTTGTTGATGCCTTTGGAGATCACTGAAACTGGGGGTGGGAAGGTTGTAACTACTACTAGCTGCTCCGTCCATGTCGAAAAAACCACTACCAGAAGGACCAGCGTAGCTTGCATTCGGAACACCATAACCCGACCACCACTCGTTTCCTACGTAAATTTCTTCATCTGCAGCCGTCGGATCAGAAAAAAAAGGATTAGGAGGAGTTCCGGCCATTATCGAGACGAGGGAAAGCGTTTTTTGAAAGATTTAGAAGGGAGCGTTTTTTTGTAAGATTGAGAAGAGAGCGAATTCGAGTGTGGTTCGGAATGGCATCCCGAACGAACTATATATAGGCAAAAGCTGGTGAGAATGATGACGTCAGCTAGCCGTTGTGTAACGGCTAGCTGACGTCATCATTCTCGTTCGGAACCCCATTCCGAACGGGAATGATGACGTCAGCTAGCCGTTATACATAGCTGACGTCATCATTTTTTAAAAAAAATAATTCTCGTTCGGAATGGGGTTCCGAACGAGAATGATGACGTCATGATGACGTCATCAAAAAACTATTCTCGTTCGGAATGGGGTTCCGAACGAGAATAGTTTTTTAAACCGGATTATTTTATTTATTAAATAAAACCCGGTTCATGAACCGGGTTCACAAATATTCTCGTTCGGAACCCCATTCCGAACGAGAATATTTTAATAAAAAAAAAATACAAAACTCGTTCGGAACGGGGTTCCGAACGAGGGGGGGGTGCCGAGTGTAAATTGGGTGCTGCCTGGTTGAATGGCCTATATAAATGATACTACTAATTAAAACAGCTTTGTTGTATTGCATGATTTGTATCCACCATCATGTTACCTCATCCACTCCATGTTAATTTTGATGAACACACCCAAACCCAAATTGTTTGGTCTGATCACCAGTCTACACATGCACTTTTACAAAGATAATAGAGCAAGTGCTTGCATTTGTATGGGGGCGTTTTCCGTAAATTATACCATCTCAAGGATCTTGATGTCGCCCGTGGAGTTGGCAGCCACCAGTGTAGACGAGTGGCCCCGCCAGCAAACCGAAGAAATAAACTGAGCCGGGTCTTCCAAATCATGGCCTGAAAGCGGGTCCACATTGTTCAAATTGAAAGAGAGTGCAGGCATCGGGAACGCTTTGTGGTATATGAACACCTATTAGATAGAATAAGATCAAAAGTTGAACATGGAATCAGTAATCAATATCAAAATCTGGTAATAAATTACCTCGTTTGTTTCCGACCCAGTAGCAATGTAGCCGTCTGATACAGATAATCCAACAAAGTTCTGAAAAACAAAACAAAGAGATGGCTGTTAGAATCAAGGAATCTCATTTCATGCCTGATGCAGCAAAAATAAGTACCTTCGCATTTGTGTGTCCAGTAAATGACTGTAGAGGGCTATCAACAACCCTAGAAGTAGTCGATAAATCCCAAATCTTGAGTGTATTGTCAGTTGATGCAGAAACTAGATTTGTGGAATCAACAAACTTGACATAGCTCACAGTTTTGTTGTGCCCTATTAATGTGCAAAGTGGTACTCTAGGGTTCCGAAGATCATAGTAATATATTTTATGATCAGCTGAGCCGAACGCAAGAGTGCAACCAGAATCTAATGGAAACTGAACACAGCAGACATTTGCTTTGGTTTTTATGGTACCGATGCTTGTTCCCTGAAATAAAATAACAATGAAGACAAAATTATCACCCATATATTCTAAGTTATGCTTGCTATCAGTAATTAGATGACAACAGTACGTTTAGTTTCAAAGCTGACTAAAATTGCCTGATTGATGCTCCATAGCTTAACAGTTCCGTCGTCGCTCCCGCTAGCCAAAATTGTTGGATCTGCTAATGAAAAGTCAACAGACCATACTCGCTTCTCATGCTCTTTCAGCTCCATAAAAACTTGATTTCTTGTTACGTCCCATACCTGATAATTTTTTTATTTTGTACGAGTAAATATGTATACCAAAAACTACTAGCAATGATAAAAGTTAGGTTAATATTACCTGTACTGTCCCCTCAAAGTTGCTTGATGCAATCTGGCTTTTGATGTAACCATTCCAACAGACACTACTCAGCTTTGACCTACTTGTCATTTCAACAACAGGATAGTGCATATCATGCTCTTCGTTAAGAATGGCGTCACATTCAAATACCTTGATCTTTTTATTCACGCCAGCTGCAGCAAAGAACTCTCCATCTCGATCAAAGCTTACAGAGCATATAAGATTGGAAGAATTCAACAGATCCCCTTGCTTTAAATCAGCTTTGACTCTTAACTTGGTAAAGGAGAGATACTTGCATAGACCTTCAAGGAAAGGACTAATCCATCCACTTTCTTCTTCTTGGTTATTAACACCTTTTAAAGACGAGTAACTTGCACTCCGTTCGGTCAAAACAGCAGAGTCTCGACTATTGCTATTTAATGGAGACTGTCCAGTCAGCAGCTTGCCAGATGGCTTGCTCGGCCTACTCCTAGTTAAGAGATAAGCTGATTCAAGTTTCTTGAAGTTTTTCATCAAACGAGAATGTTGCAAAAGTTGATTTTCCATGGCCATATCTGGTGAACGACTATCGCTAGTATGAGAATCGAGATCGTGAATATTTACTCCTGATTTAATTCGTTTTCTTGGGCCCATGCTAGTTTCTTCCTGCCGTTCACTATGCAGCAAAGGGAGGTATGACGTTGAAAGATGAGCCTCATCGTCGTGATCTGAAGAAAATCCTCCATTTTTCCTAATACTTCTTTGCTTACTAACGACTTCTTCGATATCAGAGGACACAAGTGAGATGACATTTTCCAACTTATTTTCAGCTTCCTGCTTAGTCTGACGCATCAGTGCTAAAAACTCTAGTAACAACTCCTTGTCTTCTATCTTCTCTCTGAGCTCTATTGCTGCTTGGCGTTCTTCTATATCATCTTTTGGCTCGTTAAGAAAACCACTTTGCATCAACTCTCTATCATGGCAAGAGGAGAAGTTTGATGGATTATCTATCAAAGATGCTTTAAAAGACAGATAATGAAAAGGAGTAAGAATAACTTAAAAAGGAACTATTAAGGCTTGTCCGATTACTAATTGCATGAATGTCAAAATCATTTTATATATCTAATTCAGATTTCAGATAATGTATTTTAGGATATTATGCTTTATCAGTTTATCATGTTGATGGCCCATTAGGAACATTACTATGCGTCATAATCAGCTACAGTTAAAAACTACCACATACTTCACTGAGTCATTTGACCAAAGCTATGAGCTAAGGAACAACCACAAAGTAGAAAATCTCGACTAGCATAAAAAATACAAAACTCAACTCACATCATGAAATAACGGGCTTAGAGGAACAAATTACCCCATTTTTGGTCGACTTGATGGATCCGGATGCAGCAACCACAGACAAAATGAAGCTTCTTTTGGCCACTTCAGCAGTAGATGTGGGGGAAGAACTCGATGCCTGAGACTTGACATTGTGCTGCTCTTTTCTTCAGTAGAACTAAATGTACAATACAACTGTTCACCAATAAGATAAAAAAATGTGGCATTGATTAAACAAAATTTCACATTCTTGAAAGATAAACAAATCAACAACAACAACAAACTAGCACCTAATTAACATATTGCTTACAGACCTCAAATAGAAGAACACCTAAACGATAAATATCTGAAGCACAGGAACTTGGAGCACCTGCAATCTCCTCTGGACTTGTGTACCAGTTCGTTTCCATTAGCAATAATCTTTTCATGGGGAAATTCTGTTTGCTTTCTTCTGTATCTACAAAGTTGATACTATCCTTCGTCTCTTCTCCTCTCTCCTCACTAAACGGTACACATCCTTGGTTTGAGCACGACTGCAAGCAGCTGGCGCTTGAATTCAACTGAGAAGCATTTTCAGTGGATACATCAACTAGCCTGCCTACCTCTTCAGGCAAATCCGTGGGCATAAGAGAGAACGGATGTTTACTTGGGTTGTTAGATCCATCTTCCTGAGAATCTGATCCAGAATCTGAGCAAGATGCAGACTCAATGAAGGACACACGGTTAAAAGAGGACATGACAAAGCAAGAAGGCCGGACATTATTGACCACAATTCCCTGAGAATGTGCACTACTAACAATCTCAACTATCTGTCTAAAAATGTGTAAACACTCAATGGCATCAACCGGGCGTCTAGGATTATCCATCCATTGCCTCAAGCTAACATCACCACATTCTACGTTGCAAAGAAAGGGATCAATATTAGATGAAACGAGTCTTCTTCTAAGGTGATCACTTGGAGCTTGGTCTCTCAACCATCTACCAGCTTCAAACAAAGAATCACGTGATGCATCAGCTGATAAACTTGTTCTACTGGCATAAAGCAGCCGCAGGTTTCTGTCTGAGGATGCAGAAACATCCAATCCTCTAGAGTTATCAGATTTCCTCCAGCCGGTGTCAGATGAACCTTCCATCACTATCCACTGATTAACAAATTGGAACAGCAACTCACATGATCCACAAACTTAAAGATACTTGTTTTCTTGGAAGCAAAAATAAATTGCAAACAACTCGTAGCATGGATAATCTGTCTGAAAGCTTCACTGAAAATTTGCCCTCTTAAGTAAGAATCCTGCACCAGCAAGCACCAAAAAACTATTGAGTTCAGCATGAACATACATCATATATACAGCATAAAGATACCTTAAATTACCAAACTTCAGAAAAGAAAACAGCAAATAACATGTACAGAAGAGCCAGAAAACATATCTGGCATCTACAATGAAAAGAAAGATGAAGCAAATAGATCCAATAAGCCCTTAAGTGACAATAAAGCAATCAACTGAATCAAGTGTTATTTCTAACAAAAATCTTTGATCCTGGGAATGCATGCATCCATATTTGAACTCAGAACATGCAAACACAAGACTGAATTTAGAGGAGAGCCAGAAGCATAAAACTACACATTTACACAGCCATCTCCAACTCACACCAGTATCTGGTGAAGAAAATGAACAGAAGATCGCAATAGGGTCAAGGAGAGAGGGAGAGAGGAAAAGAGAGAGACTCACCCACAATGAAAGGAGCAGTAGTTTGGCTTAATCTGCTCTGTGTCACTCTGCAGAGCTAACAATCAAGCAAAACCAGAACCATTCAAGTGAAGCTCAGCGGTAGTATTTATATCAGATAATCACAGCCTCATAAAATCTTCACCGAGTGCCACCCATTTCCCAATAAAAATAAAACTTGGCGAGAGAAAATCCCTCCACAAAAAAGCACGGAGCTTTGTTTGTAGACCCACCCACCCCCATCAAAAGCTATTTATTATATTATGAGAGAAAAAACCAATGGCAATATATTAATCCCAGCTCCAGTGATCTCTGCACTTATGATCTTTATTTTTAAAATAATAAAATGAATCGGTCCTTGCAAGAAAAGGGCCCTTTTACACCTCATCTTCGTTATCCTCATCCTTACTTTATTCCATGAGAATTACGTGGCCTGATCATGTCCTCAAGCTGGGGCTAGCAAAACGTAACCCAAAACAGCCGTAATTCAAACTCCATACGACTTCTCACTCCTCTGCGGGACCATAATGGGCGTCCCGATTCAAAACATCCATCATCTCTTTATATAATACAAATAACCATTGAAGATGAAAACAGAGAAGAGAGAGTGAGAGAAATCGGGAATCGAAGAGAGTGATTGAATGAACTAATTCACAGTCGCCGCCTAGAATCTGTTGAATTTCAGTACCATACATGAATAGAGTGGGTCCAAACTGAATATTTAACTCAGAAAACTGCCATTGTTCGTACTGATTATAAAAACCCTAATAATTTCAAAAAAGCAGTAAGAGGAAAAGAGAGAGACAGAAGAAGAATACTCAAATTGGGACTGAGTGTGAACGAGGGAGCGTGGAGTAGGGCAATTTGAGATTCTGAACTGCCTGCGTCAATATGATGATGATGCTTTGCTAATGTGATTTGGTTGAGAAAGAGGCGATTCGCAGATCAGCATAAACACGTTTTTTGGTATGAAAAAAATGAAAGAATTTTTCATTTATGAAATGTAAGCCAATTAGGGTTAGGGCTCCACATGTGTTTTATTCTCAAGGACCACAAAGGCTGTCAAAAAAAGCCCCGATTGACCTTGAAACTGCACTACTATCAGTTTTGCTTTTTTAAGAAACTAAAAAGGTTAAAGGTGAAGAAATTATTTTAGTAACAGTTTTTCTAACCTTGTTAAGTTTGAAAACTACGGAGTATTTTCCAAAAGATATAAACCGGTTTCTATAGAAAATACTGTATAACTCAAAATTTTGACATTTTACAAATTACAATTGTTTTCATTATAAGCTTCTTATCACATGCCCTAAGGGTATAGTTAGAAAATTCGTTTTAGTAAATGCATTATTTCCGGTTCGGAAACCACAAGTTACATAATAATCTACTTTACTAACTAAAATCGGCTTCGGCGCTTCGTGGGGGACAATCACGAATTTCGTACGCGGTTGCGTTACATTATAATAAGATGGTAGGATTTAAAATTAATAAAGATTAGAATAATAAATAAGACTTAATAAATCTAGAACTAATTAGAGGGATAAAATTGATAAGTTACTACTAGTTCAGTTTCTCGTGCCTCACATGGGTATTGTAAAATAATAATCTAATAATATATTTAATTTGGATAAGGAAATAGATTAGGTTTAAATATTTTATCAAATAGATTTAGTTTATTTACCTCATACAAATTTAGTATAATTGTTAAAAATAATTTTTTAATTTAAACCATTATCTAAATAGCTAAAGTCATAAAATGATAAATTCTTTAATATAAAGTATTTGAGTTAGTGTGATAAATATTTTTAGAAAGAGAGCGTTAATAAAGACCTGTTTGATCTGGCGATCAGTTGTTTCAACTGATTGAAATATTTTGCTGGCGAGTAAGCTCCTTGTCGAAGTCGCTCAAGTTGACCTTGAACGATGTCAACGTAGTTGCCCGGAATGAACTGTTTTCTCATCGCATGCTTCAGTTCTTCCTGCGTCTCAACCGAATGCTCTAGACGATTCTCTCGCTCAATCTGCTCCGCTCTCCACCAAGTCAGGGCAAAGTATGTAAAGTGAATAGTGGCCATAGCCACCCTAGTGTGCTCCGGGTACTCACAAAACTAAAAAATCTGATCAGTTCTCGACTCCCAACTGATGTAGGCCTCCACATCTGATGTACCTGAGAATCAGTCGATCTGCACCTTTGCCTGAGGGTGATCTGCTGGTCTTTCTTGTTGTTGATCGAACTCCTGATATGTCGGGACTCCCCATCTCGGCTGAAGATAGCCAGGATTCTGCTGCCTGACCTAACCACGGTAATTGCCACCTAGGGGAACCTGATTGGCATTCTGAAATTGCCCCCTGGGTTGCATATGTCTGAACTCCGGTTGTCCGAACGTTTGAGGGTGTTGAAGAGGAGTCTGCTCCACGACTTGCTCTTCCCAGACTGGATATGGTGTCGGTTCACGGTGCTGAAATAATGTACGGTCTCTTGCTGTATTGTCATCGACATCATTCAGAGGCTCGTGCACCACAAGTTGTTTCCATTAATTGCCTGCGGTCTACAACTTCTTGTACGAGAGTACTCAGTTCTGCCAAAAGATCTTGCTTTATTTGCCTAGCTAGTTCTCGCATTGCTTCTTGCATTTTAGTAGACATTGGAGATGCTCGCTCAGAGTCTGATTCAACCATGGTTGCTTGAAAAAGTGAACGAAGAAGATTTTTGGTGCAGGGGAAGGGTCGGCCGGCTCTGTAGGATTTCAAGAGCTCTCCAAAAATTTGTGATTTGCTTCCCAAGATTACAATCCCTACAAGAATTAAAGAAAAGAAATAAAATTCAAAATATCCAAAAGGAATTAAAAGAAAATCTTAATATGGTTAGATAAGATCTTACCAACTTGGTAACAACTTATCCTCCAAGTAAAGAAATATCTTCTATTTTCCTAAAAGAAAATAAAATAAATAACAAGAAATGGTAACAAAAAGATCTCCCCCCCTTTTTTTGATTTTTGGTAAATGATGGGGAAGGGCAAGGCAACCACTCGGCCGGCCCAAATGGCCAGCCCACTAGGCGCGGCAACTTGGTTGTCCTAGCGGTGAACCTGTCCTAGCGGTGGGCCCCGCCTCGCCAACTTGGTTGCTTCTCTCGTTTCTTCTCCTGCAAGATCGTTAGCCCACTTGAAATAAAATAGAAAAATTAGGTTAACGTTTAATTTCGCAGCCCATGGCTCGAAATTTCTCACGCTTTCCCGTTATGGAAGTTTCTCTCTCGGTTTTGGCTCGGAATTAAAGGTTTTGGATAAAAGATTCTTCCAACAAATCCAAAGAAAACTCAGTTAAGATTATGCTGTAAAAAATTTCGAACAATAATTTTCGTAAGAAAACGAAAAAATGCAAGTTTCAAATTCGAAAATCTCTAGAGCCGCCCCTGGGCGGAAAAACGTTGGGGCGGAGTTCGAGGCTACTAGCCTGAATCAGTTGACTTGACCCATGGGACTTCTCTAGCCTACTAGCCCGGATCCTGCTCAACCTAAAACAAACAAGGCTACTAGCCTAAAACGTTCTCGTCTTAGCCGGATTTCTCTTCGGCTAATCGGGTTATAGAAAACTCATTTTTTTTAAATGGCCGACCGGCCGTGTAAGGGTAGGGAGCTTGAAACGCTTCCCGCTTGTTTGTCCTTTTTGAAATTCGAATTAAAAAAAGATTTTTCTGATTTTCTTCCAAAAATAGTTGCACAAAATCCTAACAGAATATCTCAAACCTGATTCTTCCTTGATTTTATGAGTGGTTAGGGTAAAAAAGGATTAGGGTTGGCTTCCCTGGCCGCCCGTTGTCCCGGGCTGAGACGCCGCTCGCTCCCTCGGCCACATTCTCCTCTCCGGTGCTTGTCACACGGTTTTTGAGGAGGCTTTGGCCGAAATCTTTCTCACCCTCTCGGCAAATGGTAGAAATGAACAAACACACCCGAGTGAGTAAATTTCAAGCAAAGGAATACAAAACTAGAACGTTTTACCTCGTTTATCTCTGATACCAAATGATGGCAGACGAATCTGCAAGATTGAATGTAGGAGGCTGAAAACGTTCTCTTGGATGAAGTTGATGTAGAAAGCGGGTTCGTGAGGTCGTTGCGGAATACGATCGAACGAACTTGAATAGGCAAACAATGTCTCTCTTGACTCGATCGTCCACCTAGAAAGACTTGCTTGACTCGAATTAACCCAAGAAATCCACCTAGGGTTCTTTCGAGGTTTAAAGATAAGGCTATGGACACACCAAACACCAGATCGGTTCGTGTGGGGGCAAAGCTATGGACACACCAAACACTCGTTCTCACAAGTCTAATCAAACACAAGAAATCCACTTGAATTCAATCCAACAAAGCTACAGCTAACAACGTCAAAACTAAAAACGTAGAATAATTCTTAATTTGTCAAATCTGAGCAACATGCTCTAAAAACCAACTTAAACATGAATATGTCTCAAGGGTAAAACAGTACTTTCTCAATGCTCTTCATCTTCTTGGGCCTTCTTCCTTCTAGGCCCAAAAGGGCTCAATTCCTCCTTATGGCCGATCGACCCATCTGCTTGCAAGTCCTGTGCTGCTCCCTCATCTTCAGTGTCTGTGATTCGAACCGATGTAGTCTTGCGTATATCAACAATAGTTGCCACTTATTTATCCCTTTTAGAGCTTTGGCATCTCAGATTGGGGCATTTCCATCATTTTCCTTTTCTTAAGTCTGTTGAGAATATAAAGCCAGAATTTTGTCTAGTTTGCCTCAAGCTAGACAATACATAGGCTATTTTCCTAATGGTTCTATTAGAACTTTACATTGTTTTCAAATCCTTCATGTTGACATTTGGGGACCTTATTCAATATCTACTTACAATGGATTTAAATATTTTTAAAAACTGTTGTGGATGACTTTACACGTACAACATGGACTCATCTTATATCCCACGAAAGCAATGCTTTTCCCATTCTCCAAACTTTCATTACCTTTGTTGAGAAACAATTTAAAACCACAGTGAAAGTCACCAGTTCAGATAATGGATCTGAACTCTGCAACCACTCTACCAAAGAATTTTACCCACAAAAAGGCCTTTCCCATCAAACTTCATGTGTGGAAACACCACAACAAAACGTGTTGTTGAGCGTAAACACAAACACCTCCTCGAAACAGCTCGGGCCCTACTCTTCCAATCCCATTGCATCCTTCATTCAATTTATCTCATCAACAGATTTCCTCTCACTTCCCTCAATCTCAAAAGCCCTTTTGAAGTCCTGCATAACACATCTCCTACATATGTCCATCTCAAACCTTTTTGTTGTTTATGTTTCTCTAGCACACTTAAATCTCACAGATTGAAGTTTGACCCCCGCAACCAACCATGTGTTTTTTTGGGATTTCCTACAAGGACTAAGGGTTGTAAAGTGTTGAATCTCATCACCAAGAGAGTGTTTATCTCTAGGGATCTTATTTCCATGAAAATATTTTCCCCTTGTCCCTAGACCCACTCTCACCTACTTATGTACCTTTACCAATAGTGCTCTCAGATACACTTTTCCAACCACCACCACACGTGCCTACTTCTACAACTATTAAGCCCATACCTCCATCCTCATCTCATATTCCTGAACCTACACCATCCTCCACCGAACCATCCACATCATTACCTATTAGACAATCCAGTCGTGTCCATAAACCTCTCATACACCTCAAAGATTATATGCAATTTTTCTCAATTGGTTGACCAATTTCCATTATTACCCGCTTTTGGTACTTCCATTGCTATTCCCCAGTATTTTTCCGCTGCCACTACATCTTTATCCCAAACTTAGAACCCAAGTCCTATTCCCAAGTTGTTAATGATCCACTTTTGGTTGATGCTATGAATAGAGAAATTGTTGCTTTGCAGGATAATCAGACTTGCATTGGGAGTGTGTTCCATTGCCACCAACTAAGAAGATAGTTGAAAATATTCAGTGGAGAGATTTAAGGTGCGCCTTGTGGCTAAGGGATACACACAAAAACATGGGATAGCTTATGATGAGACATTATCTCCTGTGGTTCACATGACCACCATTCGCATCATATTAGCTTTTTTTGTGAGTAAGCACTGGGATGTTTTTCAATTGGACGTTAATAACGTCTTTCTCAATGGTGATTTGTTGAAGGAATTGTATATGGCCATGCATGAGGGTATTCCTAATCCCTCACATCATGTTTGTCGACTGCGCAAATCCCTTTATGGGTTGAAACATGCCTCGCGACAATGGTATCACAAACTGACATCCACCTTACAAAGTATTAACCATACTCTTCCGTGTTCCTACAAGTTGTATCTTACTCTGGTTGTCGTTTATAACATACTGATCTGAATATTGAATACTCTACTTACATCCTTTCTTTTTGCTTATAATATCTCTAGAAAACCATGGCTGATGGGAATGAGGGTTCTAGTCATCAAAGTGGTAAGCAGAGTAAGAGGGATTCAGCTTGGCAGTATGGCTTTCTCGCTGATGAGAGTAACAAGAACGACATCACTTGTATTTTCTGCCAGACAGTGACTAGAGCAGGGATTTATAGGCTGAAAAATCATTTTGCTGGTGGGAGTCGGGATGTAGTAGGCTGCACAAAGTGTCTTGATCATGTAAGGGGTGAAATTTTATCAAAAATGAAGAAGAAGAAGAAGTTAGATAAGGAGCAAACTAGTTTTTTGTCTGAATTTGATGAAAGAACAAACATCTTGCATTCCTTGATGATGATGATGTTGAAGTTGAGACTTTAGTGGTCGATCGAAAGGGAAAGAGGACAATGTCAGTTGTTGAAATTCAACCAAGAAAAAAGGGGCCTATCGATCGATTCTTTAAGCAGAGAGAAACTCCAGCAACTCAACCTACAAGGAGGCAAACTACAATCAATGAGGCCTACAAGAAAGAAGTTAGAGCAAAGATGTGCGAAGACATTGCACGTTTTGTCTACAAAACGGGAATCCCCTTTGCGGTATTAGGCGATCCAGATTTCATACAAGCACGTGATTTAATTGCAAAGGCCGGACGTGGAGCAAAGCCACCAACTCCTTATGAAATTAGGGTTCCTTTGTTGAAAAGAGAAGTTGAGAGAGTTAATGAGCATCTGAAAATTCATAGAGATGAATGGGCTAAGACGGGATGCTCTATCATGTCAGATGGGTGGACAGATCGATGTCAAAGGACACTTGTGAACTTTTTTATTAATTGCTCCAGAGGAAGTATGTTTCTTGAGTCCGTTGATGCAACAAGTGTTTCAAAAGCCGGGGTTAGGATTTTTAACATGTTGAGTAAAGTTGTTGTTCAAGTAGGGGACAAAAACGTAGTTCAAGTGATATCAGACAATGGTGCGAATTTTAAAAGTGCGGGTAAATTATCTGATCTTCTTTACTTGATGTTTAGTCGAGCCTTTTTTTATCTGTAAGATATTGATGATTTACATTCTCTAGTGCCTCTGTCTGGATGTTATCCGATCTGTTGTTGATCTGTTTTAGCATGCTTTATTATTTTACATTTTGTTGCATTGCATATATATTTTTTGTCGAGCCTTTTCTGATTTGCTGCATTATTTCGAGCCTTTATCTGTTGCATTGCATATATGTTTTACATTCTGATCTGAGTAAAGTTGCTTCACTGATGATGATACATTACATACTGATCTGTAATTTTGTATTACTTGTTGTTGCTTATATGTTTTACACTCTGTTTTTTTCATTATATTTCTATTTCTTATTATTGTTTACTTAAATTATTTTACTTGTTTGTAGGAAAACTTTTGGAAGCCACATTTCCTCATCTGTATTGGACACCATATGTTGCCCACTGTATCGATCTCATTCTAGAAGACATAAGTAAAGTTCCTAGGATTGATCGGACTATTAAGAAGGTGATTCAGATGTGTAGCTTCATATATCAACGACCTAATCTTTTGAATTTGATGAAACAGTTTTCAAAAGAGAGAAACTTGCTAAGGCCATGGAATACCAGATTTGCAACCTCATTCATCACGCTGTCATCCATTTACCAACATAAACTGAATTTGAAGCAACTATTTCAGTCTGTTGAGTGGCTAAAAAGCGGTTATGCCAAAGAAGCGGGAGGGAGAAAGGTTGCAAATACAGTGATGTTGCCTAGTTTTTGGGATTCAGTTTACTACACTCTACAAGTCAGTGGTCCTCTTATAAGGGTGCTGAGATTGGTTGATTATGAGAGAAAACCAGTTATGGGTTATATTTATGAGGCCATGGATCGAGCAAAAGAAGCCATTGCTGCAACATTCAAGGGAAATCAGACCAAGTACATTGAAATATTTCAGATTATTGATAAGAGATGGGAGTGTCAACTTCACCATCCTCTTCATGCAGCTGGATATTTTTTGAATCCACAATTCTTCTATTCGAAGCCAGATGAGGTACAATGTGAAGAGGTGGTAGATGGCTTGTATGGAGTTATTAAGAGGTTGAATCCAGACTTAAAGAAGCAAGACAAGATCATGGAGGAACTCTCCTTATACATAAGAGTAGAAGGGTTATTTGGAAATTTGATGGCAATCCAACATAGAGCTCAGAGATCACCATGTAATTGTATTCACAAGTTTTCATTGTGATTTGTTCATTATATGATCCATTCGCTGATTTTCTATAATATTTGAACTCAGCTGAATGGTGGAGTTCCTATGGTATATCAACCCCTACATTGCAACAATTTGCAATAAGAATTCTTAGCCTCACATGTAGTGCCTCTGGTTGTGAAAGAAATTGGAGCACCTTTGAGCATGCAAGATTGTCATATTAATATTTAGTCTTTAAATTTAAGTTTAATATGTGAAGCTTTTATTTAATATTTTGACTTGTATTATTACAGATTCATACAAAGAAGAGAAATAGACTTGCTCAGAAGCGTTTAAATGATTTCGTGTATGTGAAATACAACCGAACTTTGCTGAAGAGATATGAGATGCGGGATAGGATTGATCCAATCAGCTTGGATGACATTGATGAGTCCAATGAATGGCTCACAAGAATATTGCATGAGGGAGGTGAAGAAAACGAACCGGTGTTTGAAGAAGATCCGAGTCTAACATGTGTGCAAGTTGCTGCAGCTTCTGGGGTTAATGTAGAAAGGTTTAACCTTAGAAGTGACAATAGGTCACAACCAGAAGAGGAGGAAGAGGAGGAAGATGATGAGGACTACAAGAACACTGTGACACTTGATGATTGCATCCCTATAGATGAAGAAGATGGAGTTTTGGACTTGGAGGAAGCTGATTGAGCTTGCTTTTGACTGATTTTTACTGTTTTTCTATCACTTGAACTTCTCATGATTTTGAATTGTTTGGATGCTTTTAGACAGTTTTTTTATGACTTTTATGACTTTTTCCATGTTTACATTTGATTTTTTATACTGTCCAGGGCATTTTAACCTGTCTACTGCAGATTCTCATGTTCTAGGCGACCCTAGGCGTGCCCGGGAGGGCTCACCGCCCAGGGTCGCCCCACGCCCTTTTATTCACTGGGCTAAAGAACTTGGTAGCTCGGTGAAGAAATCAACTTAAAAACTATCTGATATAGATGTTGTTCTGTTTTACAGGAAATTAGTACATGGATCAAATTGTAAATAGTCAATTGTTTAGGGGGTCAAAGTTGTAATTACCCTAAAAATGCCCAACAGATTTATACTTCTGTTAGTTGAAGAATAAGGTATTCAATTGTATTCTGATCGGTTCTTACTAATGAAAATCCCTGGTTTCTGTTGTTTGATGGAACATTCGAGCTTACCTATCCCTTTAGTTACTTTAACTGTTATTCTGTATCATTTTGGTATCAGAGCCCCTTTCTTGGCACCGGAAGGGGAATGACGGAGATGCGCACACAAATGTTGCTTCGTGGTCAGTTGTTCGAGAGATGGAGGGGATGATCGACTCTCGCATTGCAGGCTTGGATGCGAGGATGGATGGTAAAATCGCAAAGGTAGATGGAATGGATGAGAAATTGTCGAAGATTGACGAGAAGTTGGATAATCAAATTGTTGAGATGTTCAAAGCAATCGGAATGTTGACCGGAAATCCGAGCTCGTTGAACCAAGGCGGGGGGCGAATTGCAGCAAATGGTAACGTAGAGCACCGCCGATCACCTCCAATGGCAACCAATCAAGGCAGTCCATCGCTAGGATTGGATAATCGAGCAAGAATTGGGATTGGAGCTGGGAATTTTGGGGGTGGCTACTCAGGACTAACTCGTCTATCCCGCCTAGATTTTCCACGTTTCAGTGGTGAAATGGTGAAAGAATGGTTGTTCAAATGTGAACAATTCTTCTTGATTGACAGGACACCAGAGGAATTTCGAGTAAATTTGGCTTCGATCCACTTGGAAGATCAAGCTGCAAAGTGGCATCAGTCAATTGTGCAGGCTGAGGAGTATCGATGTATAATTCTTGATTGGAACTTGTATAAGGTGTTGGTGTTAGAACGTTTTGGGGGAGGTTCTTGATGATCCAATCATGGAATTAAAGCTTTTGCAAGAAACTGATGGTATAATGGATTACCACTGTAAGTTTGAGGTTATGAGAACAAGAGTAAAATTGCCAGAAAGTTATTTGGTAAGTGCTTATTTGGCTGGGTTGAGAACAGGTACTCAGATGCAGGTTAGAATGTTTCAACCACAAACATTTAGGCAATGTTTGTCCTTAGGAAAACTATATGAGACTGCACATCCCAAAATGGGAAATACTGGTGGTAATTCTGGTCAGTTCATGAATGGTTTTGGCAACCAGCAATCTAGGTTGGGTAATGCTCCAAGAAGGGACTCTATGGTATCTCAGAAACCAATGTTGCAAGCCAAACCTCAAGAATTCTCAAAGAGAATTGAGGGGAGGAAATTCTTGACAACTGAAGAGATGAATGAGCGCAGATCCAAAAGACTATGCTATTACTGTGATGAAAAATATACACCTGATCACTATTTGAAGCATAAGAAAGGTCAGTTGTATATGCTAGAATATGACGATGAAGAAGACTTTAGGGACGAGGAAGAGGAGTCTAATAGGGAGGAGGAGACTGCTCAGATTTCTATCAGTGCTATGGCTGGCATTTCCACCTACAGAACTATGAGAGTTAAAGGGTGGATTGGTAAGAAGGCAGTGTTTATACTCATTGATTCTCGTAGTACCCGCAATTTTCTTGATAAGGTTATGGCTAACAAGTTAGGTTGCTCTTTAAGTTCAACTAGATTGTCTAAAGTGGTGGTAGCAGATGGTAGCACTCTGAATGTGTCTGCTAAAGTGGAAGGGTTTCAGTGGTCTTTCCAACACACAACTTTCAAAGCAGATGTAATGGTCATTCCATTGGGCTCTTGTGATATGGTACTGGGAATTCAGTGGTTAGAAACCTATGGGACTTTAAGAGGTTGTCCATGGAATTCAAGATTGATGGTAGGAAGATGTTACTACAAGGCATTAGGGGAGTCTGGAAGCTTGAATAGCATTGAAGGGGATAGCAAGCAAGGAAAGTTGCCTGCTAATATGGAGAATTTGCTTGTCAACTTTGAGGATATTTTTCAAGAACCTAAATCCTTACCTCCATTTTAGATCCCACCATGACCACAAAATTCCCCTAATGGAAGGCACTAACCCTGTAAACCAAAGACCCTATAGGTACGCAGTCCACCAGAAGGATGAGACATACAAGATTGTCAAGGAGATGCTACAGTCTGGGGTTGTTCAAGAAAGCTCTAGTTCCTGTGCTTCTCCAGTAGTGCTAGTAAAGAAAAAGGATGGAACATGGAGGCTATGTGTAGACTACAGAGCCTTTATTACTATGGCAATCAAAGATAGGTTCCCTATTCCCTTGATTGAGGATCTAATGGATGAGCTTGGAGGATCTAAGATCTACTCAAAAATTGATTTGAGGGCTGGTTATCATCAGGTCAGAATGCACCCAGCTGATATGCATAAAACTGCTTTTAAAACACACAGTGGCCACTATGAGTACTTGGTCATGCCATTTGGGCTTACCAATGCACCTGCAATATTTCAAGCCCTTATGAATTCTGTATTCAGAGAATTCTTAAGGAAATTTGTACTCGTATTCTTTGATGATATTTTAATATACATCACATCAGTAGAAGAGCATGTGAAACACTTAGCCATGGTGTTTCAATTGATGAGGGAAAATCAATTGTTTGCCAAAAGAAGCAAATGTGCTTTTGCAGTACATAGGGTTGAATACTTGGGACACTACATAGGGCTGATCAGGGAATCACCACAGATCCAAACAAGGTACTAACAGTTTCTCAGTGGCCAATTCCCAAGAATGTCAAACATTTGAGAGGATTCCTTGGCTTGACAGGGTATTACAGAAGATTTGTCAAGAACTATGGATCCATTGATAGACCACTCAGTATGTTGTTGATGAAAGATTGCTTTGAATGGAGTACTGAAGCTACTGAATCTTTTGAAGCACTTAAGACTGCTTTACGCAAAGCACCAGTACTAGCACTACCTGACTTCTCAAAAGAATTTGTAGTGGAGACATATGCGTGTGGACATGGAATAGGAGCTGTCCTTATGAAAGCTGCTCGACAACTTAATCTTCCTATTTATGAGAAAGAACTTTTAGCAGTGGTATTTTCTCTTCAAAAGTGGAGACACTGTTTGTTAGTGGAGCATTTTGTCATCAAAACAGACCAGAGAAGCCTCAAATACCTCCTAGAGCAAATGTTGAATACACCTATTTAACAATAGTGGCTAGAGTTTGATTATGAGATCCAATATAATAAGCAGGGAAAGGAAAATTTGGTGGCTGATGCTCTGTCAAGAGTAGAAGGATATGAAATTCTAGCAATGGCATTGACTGTAGTGGAATATGATTTTCTCAAAGAGATACAAGATTATTATCTGAGTGACAGTAACCTTAAGCAGATCATTGAAAATCTAGAAGTTGACTTGAAGTCTAGGCAACACTACACTTGGTTCCATGGCCAATTAAGGAGAAGAGGGAAATTGGTTATTGGTAACAGTATTGACCTTAAAAACAAGATCCTATCTTGGCTACACAACTCTGGTGTCTGTGGGCATTCAGGAAGGGATGTTACTATCCATAGAGTTAAAGGGTTGTTTTACTGGAAACGGCTATCTAAGGATGTCCAACAGTTTATCAGAGCTTGCACAGTTTTCCAGAGGAATAAGTATGGCCACGCTGCTTATCCAGGCCTCTTGCAACCATTGCCTATTCCTAATGCTATATGGTCTGACATTTCTATGGATTTTATTGAGGGTCTATCTACTTCTTTTGGGAAGACAATTATTTTTGTGGTGGTGGACAGGTTAAGTAAGGCAACTACCTTTATGGCACTTTCCCATTTTTATACTGCATTTTCTGTTGCTCAGTGCTTCTTAGACAACATATTCAAGCTCCACGGATTCCCTAGATCAATTCTCAGTGACAGAGACACTGTGTTTGTTAGTGAGTTTTGGCAGAAACTCTTCACACTTCAAGGAGTAGATTTGAACCTCTCTACTGCTTATCATCCTCAGTCAGATGGCCAAACAGAGGTAGTTAATAGGTGTTTGGATAACTACCTCAGATGTATGTGTGGAGATAAGCCTTCAATGTGGAGTAAGTGGCTTCCATTAGCTGAGTTTTGGTACAATACCACCTATCATACATCTACTCAACTTACTCCCTATGAGGTGGTATATGGCCAACCACCACCTGTATACTTACCTTATCTATCAAGAGAGTCCAAGGTAGATGTGGTAGCCAGATGCCTACAAGACAGGGAAGATATGGTGCAATTACTGAAGTTCCATCTTACAAGAGCCCAACACAAATGGAACAAGTGGAAAACAAGTACAAAAGTGATAGATCTTTTGAGATTGGAGACTGGGTGTATGTGAAGTTGCAATCCTACAGGCAACACAGTGTAGTCACAAGAGGCAACAAAAAACTGTCTCCTAAATACTTTGGTCCTTACAAAGTATTAGACAAATGTGGCAAAGTGGCTTATAGATTGGAGCTCCCTTCATCCTCGAAAATTCATCCAACATTCCCTGTTCTGAGCTTAAGAAACATATTGGAGATGCTGTAAGTTTCACTTCTCTGCCATCCATTGTATCTGACATGACAGTTAAACAACCTGAGCTGATCTTGGAAAGGAAGATGGTCAACCGCCAAGGACAAGCAACCACCAAAGTTCTAGTGAAATGGCTTCACAAGCCCGTTGAAGAGGTCACCTGGAAATTCTTGTATGACCTCTTGAAGAAGTTTCCAGATTTTCAACAACCTTGAGGACAAGGTTGCTTAGGTGGGGAGATTTGTTACATGAAATTAGGACAGGGATCAAAGTGTAAATAGTCAATTGTTTAGGGGTCAAAGTTGTAATTACCTTAAAAATGCCCAACAGATTTATACTTCTGTTAGTTGAAGAATAAGGTATTCAATTGTATTCTGATAGGTTTTTACTAATGAAAATCCCTGGTCTCTGTTGTTTGATGGAACATTAGAGCCTACCTATCCCTTTAGTTACTTTCACTGTTATTCTGTATCATGTTCTTGAACAAGTACCCACCTTTCTTACATCAATTTTCGTCATCAATGTCTGTCCATGGCTTCCTGAGTAGGCAATTCCGTGTTATGCAGGAACTAAGAGAGGAAATCTGGAACATGAGAAGGAAATAAAACATTCGAGGGATAAATACACTAGTCTGTATCCTAGATGGTTATTTGAGCTTAGATAGCCATCTATCCAGTTATACCTGTATCTATATTTTGCAGCAGTTCTAATTCATCCCTTGACTTACAGATGTGGTTTTGGGCTTCTGATGTACGGATTTGGATCAAAGAAAGCTTTGGTCGAAGACTTTGCTTCAAAAGCATTGCCAGATTATCAAGGGCTTTCTTCAATCTATCAATATCAAACATGTAAAGTTGCTTCGTGTTTTCTATTTCGATTAATCTTCTATTATATAATTCATACAACTAATTCTACAGGTTCTCATCGCCATGGCTGAAATTCTATGGGAAGAAATTAAAGCCTCAACCGGTGGTCAAGCTAAACAGCCATTTAGCACTAAATCCATAGACGATCTTCTTGCTTTTTTCAATGGTGCTGATGCTGAAAAGAATTACTTGCTTATTTGCATGGTTGTTCATACTATTGATGGCCCTGCACTACGAGATTCTGACACCCAACGTTGCCCAAATCGCTGCCCCATGTTTGTATTATTGCCTCCATTGATTATGTGAACACGCCTCTATGTAAGACACCCATTTTCAAAATACTGCATTATTATGTCTTCTAACTAGAGTTTTTTTGTTGTGATATCGATTTAGTGTGGGACAAGAAACAAGAAGATGGTCTATCCTACAAAATTGAGGGGATGTTCTTCCCATTAATTCTTGCACATGAAGGAAACGCTCAAAGTGCAAAAACAGCAGCTATTGTCCTGCAGAGTTTGACGCCGAATGCTCAAAGTGTTTTCAAATTTCTAGCTGAGTATCAGTTGTCCCACTCTAATGAACAAGACAAACAAACAACTAATTCTCTAAAATAAACAAAATTATTTATAGTTCCTTTTCTTATACTGTTTCTTTTGTTGATAGGGATGCCAGTTAGTGACCTGTACGCGACCTGCAGAACATTCAGGTTACTTTGAATTCGCATTTAACCGAGTTCAAGGATCATGAACTGGTCAAGAATTAAAGAAATGGTGATGGACAAGATTGCTTGCACCTCCCACTCTCATCAGAAGCCATTGAGAAGCTATTACAAGAGATCAGCCCGTGTAGATTTAAATGTAAGCCAACTATGCATTGTACTGTAAATGCATAAGGAAGAAGTAATCATAATAGTAATAAAACCACTCCATTAAAACATGTGAGCATACACATAGTGAAGGGGGAAGGGGAAGCCCTGGACATAGCTTCTATCGTCATAAAACATAACACAAACACAAACACAAACAACACGAGAATTTGATAACAATTGGCCAGACGCCAAATGTTCTTATTCAGAAAATACCTAAAATTAGATGTACCCTCCCCTCTTTCTGCTCACATAAATGGAATAAGATATGCTGATTGCTCAGTGGCAACCGCATGAGCAGTTGGTGCAGCCACAACTGCTTCCGCACTTGCAGTTTCCATCGTTCTCAGAGTCCATCATCATGGCATCGACGTACCTGTATAGCATATGATTTATTCGTGAGTTATGAGATATGTTATTGAAAACACTGTATGATACATTCTCTTGTTACAAATGAGGTGGTTATAAGTTTTGATTTTCTTAAGCGTTTTAGTTAAAAGAGAGTTGTAGATGTATGTACTCGTTGGTCTCAACGATGTCGAAGCTGAATTGGCTTCCCTTCCTGCACAACACCAATTAGGTAGAGAAAAAACTAGTTAGATCAAAATAAAGAGCAAAGAGTATATGTGATGGATGATGAACTAACTTACCCACACTGGGTCTTGTCAGAGCAGTCACAGCTTCCGCAGGTGTTCGACATGGTTGGTTGATTGCAAAGAGCTTCTTGTATGAAATGTTTAAGTAAGAAGTGGATTTGCTTTGTTCTGCTATAAGCTGAGTTTGGTGTTTGGTATTTATAGATGAATTTGGCTTTCAAGTTTAATGATGTGATGTGACCCAAACAAAGGCATCAAGACTAAAGAGGACCAAGGGAATCACTGGTGATTGGTGGTGGTGGTAAATAACTAACTTTATGTATAAAGTTTTCATAGTAAAAAAGAAGATGAAATAGTGAAGGGTAATCTGTACTGGTTAATCATATTGATATACACCCTGATCTTCATCGCATGGTTCGATCGATCGTGACCGCTTTATATATGGACCAACTCATAAAATTTCTTGTGAAATATTTTTTTTGGTCTTAATCGTCTGGTTCAATTAGTCTTCCTGATCGGATATTGCTCACACATGAAGTGGTAGTGTTTTCCGTACACGCCTCCAACTGGAATAGAGCTCGAAATATTGGTTATACCAATATGATGTATCTTAACAATTTTTTGTGAGAGAGTGGAAAGCAACAGAATAAAAGAAGCAAAGTTTTACATGAATAATAAGCTTTTGGTGTACTCCATTAGAAAGTTTATTTTTAGAGAAAGATTGAAGTTGAAGCATGGCCATTGGCCTCCACTTAACGTGCTTCTTTATATCTAGAATATATGTTCAAGTCAAATTCTTCATATCTTCCTCCCACTCTTTCATTCCAATCCAAACAAGTCCAAATCAACACTTCTCTTTTGTTCATTTCGAAGAATTCTATGCTTTATCTAAAGGGAGTGGAGTTGAATGGTTATTAATCTATGAATTACGAATATCTCAATCAACATGTTAATATGTGTGGTGTGTGCAATTGAATTTCACTTATACACATGTACATGATTTTTTTGTGTATATTTATTTACTCTTGTATCCTATCCTAATTCTAATATATATAATTTTTGGGTATGAAAAAAATATTCACTAATATATTCATCATAATTTTGGGTTTTTGCTTAGCCCACCAAAAAAGAAGCTCAATGTTAAAGTCGGCATAGATTTTTTTTACTATAATAAATAAACAAATTATATTTTTGCAAAAGAAAAACTATCATATCGGAATAAACTTATCAAAGCAACATGATAGTAAAAAACAAATAAAAAAAGAGAAGAAGAGATGGTACACAAAAAGTAAATTAATCATGCATGATTAATTTAGTTTGAATTAATTATCCTCTTTTATTTTGTAGTTCAAAATACTTCACATATATAATTGTTATAATTTTGATAGATAAATTATACTCCGCGGTATTTAAAATGTAAATCATATAAAAGTCCATCACATTATGTATTTTCAACGAAAAAATAAAACTAAAATTAGTTGAAAATTAAAATTAAAAAAGTATAACTATGGGATCAAGTTAAATTACGAATTAAAATACAAATATATTATCTCTATTAATTCAATTTTAGACCCGAAAATAAAATTTTCATAAATATTTATTAAGAGGTAAGTAATTTCTTATAAAAATATTTAATTATATGTTTATGGGTAGATAAAATATAGTTATATGAATATATGAATATAAAAATTATTATTTCCTATTATCAAGGAGTAAGTATTATCAATAATGATGTGACCCTAAGAAAAAGTAATTACCAAAAAAGATAATAAATTAGTTGAATACAACTAACCTTTAAAAAAACAATAGTCGGCAATATTATAATTATTTTTCAATTACAACAATATTTTATAATGTTATAAAAATTCATTTGGCCCGGGTGTAGCACGGGCAGAAAGGTCTAGTATATACTAGTAATTGGGCATTCATATATTCGTTGGTTAATATATGTTAACCAATGAATATCGGATTTTGGTGTTTTGCGCCGAGATAAAGGTTGGCCAAAGAAGAGTTGGGAGGTGGTGATAAAGAAGGATTTGACGCAACTGTCGATGACAAATAACATGACTCAGGATAGGACTATGTGGAGGGACAAGATCAAAGTGGTCGAGCCTTAGAGGATTGACAGCTGGAGAGCCGTTGTAGTGAGCTCGGGTCGGGAGTGTTCTAGACCTTAAAACTTGACTTTTCCCGTCCTTTTAGTGTCTTTAGCTAGTCTCTTGTACTCCCTCCGTCCCAAAATATAGATATCATCTCACCTCTGTACGAATGTCGATGCGCGTTTTATTTCGTTAATATCTCTAATTATACGTTAGTAAAAAATATAAATTTTGACATCGTTAAAGTACTCGACGAGACGAATAAAAAAAAATCACAAATGACTGTGTTATTTCTAATATATTAGAAGAAATCTACAAAACTCTCGAATTGTGAATAATGTTCAAAAATAAGATGGGATCTATATATTGGAACGAAGGGAGTAATATTCTTATCGTGTGTTTCGAGTTTAGGTCGTGGGATTGTTGGGGTAGGGATTGTTCACGGGGACCCTGTTGCGGCTGGAACAAACTGTGTCGAGTGTAATGTTGTGTTTTTTTATATATTCATATATGAATCTTTTCCATAGATAAATATAACAATCTTATTGAACATACCTCTCCCAATATATTCCCCTGGCTCTTAAGATTTCTGTTACCAAGCTTCATCATATTATACATTAAATAAGCTTCTACCTAGAAATTTATACAGACCATAATGTAGTGTATAATTTGGAAAAGATTCATAAACTATATTATTACAAGACAGAAAACTAAAGTGAAGATTGCTTGATGCTATAGAAGTATAAAAATCTTGCCAACATAAAAAAGATGAGCACAATATTAATGGCTTAGCTGAGAGATCATATCATTCTCAAATTCCATTTTCGGAGTCTCTATCAACCCATTTGTATAGTTGATGGCAAGTACAGTAATTTATAACACCTTTACTTTTCTTTGGAATAAAATAAGGCTAAAGATGAGTCTTTTAGAGTTGTCACTTGTGAAGAATAAAGTAAATAGGGGAAAGGAAAAAGAGAGTTCATCTCTACTTTATGATCGAATCTCAGTTACTGAAGCTGAGAATTGACATCATTGAACACTAGAGGAAACAAATGCAAAGATTAACCTAATTTTAAACTCCAACACAAAAGCTAGGATATGATTTAAACAAATCGATTATAAAACAAATGGTAGATATATGAAAATCAGGATAGCCCAAAGTCAGGACAGCCCAAAGTCTCGATATGTAGCTCTTGGTCTTCTGTTCAAAAAGTAACGCCGGTGAAGACAACAAATACAGTATCCCAGTGCTGCTCTCTTTCAAACAGAGAAAATACAGCAAGTTCATACCTCAATTTTAAAACACGGAAAATCAATATTCATTATACAAGACTCATACTAGCAAACAAACTCATGTAATTATAATTTTTAATGCATACAAACAGCTGTAGGGGGGAAAGATGATGATGATACCTTTTAGATTAGTATCTGACGACATCCTGTAGACAGTCATAGAAATGAGATAGGCTGATCTTCTCCTTGCCAGCGTATATGGCCTCAGCTTTGCCACCGTATTCTCCTTGTGCAGACATTTCAGTTAACATGTACAGCTTCTTGATCGGCATCTGTAAACCAGAACAACTTACAGTAAGTATGGGGCTTATTTTTTTATGTCATAAGATTTTCATCTGGTTTTTCCTTGCATGTACCACCAGCTTATTGTAAACAGACACATAATCAACTCTTTTCTTTTCTTGTCTTTCTTTTTTCCCTGTGTTTTTTTTTGAGGCTTTATTGTAAATAATACTCACATCATTCAGGGCTTCTGCAGCAGAGTCAATGTCATCCTCGGCGAAAACGTTAAGTTGTGTTAGCACCTAAGCAAAAATACCACAAGGAAAGGGATTACAAATCTAAACATATATATACACAAAAGAATGATATGATGCTTCGGTTTTTAAATAAAAAAGAAAGAAAGAGGATGACCGCTGATACCATTTTCTAATACAAACATAATTAGTACAGAACCAAGTTAAATTTACCCACCAAACCTATGATGTAACACTGAGCAAAATCCAGCAGCTTATGAAGGAAAAAATGAAATTTGAAAACAAATCAGGGAAAAATTAATCTGACAGTCATTATGGAATTTAACCACTCAGAAATTTAGAAACAATATCCAACTGTACAAAAACTTATCAATGAAATTGAGGGTTTAAGTCAAGCATAGGTATCAACAGAATAATGTTTAATAGAAAAAACAGAGGCACGATTATAACATGGTCATTCCCAAATCCCAATTTCATTGCTTATGACACTAACCTTTTTGGCATCTTCAGTTCTCAATGTAGGAACATTGTAAGTGACTGAGAAGGAACCACATACACCAACAGAGTCCAAGAAACTTACTTCACTTGTGGTCCCTATAACAAGAAGATTCTTCCCCTGTAATAAAAAAACAGAAAATTTAATAAGTTAGAAAACATAATATCTTTAGCACAGGGACATAGTTCCAATGATTCTACTCATTCTAGAAAGATCATGCAACATAACAGCGTTGCATTGAGGGTTTATCTGTTGCATTCTATGTACAAGGAGCCTTCATATTCCCATTTACAACAAACTGAAGTACATCAATACTAAATCTGGAAATTTTCCAAAGGGTATTAGATGTACCAACATACTTGGTAGCAATAGAAGTTTGCTCAGGTCCTTGAAAACTAATAAGAAAATTTCATGCATGCAGTTATTCCAAAACAAATTACTTGGAAGGAGAGGAAATTATCATGTAAAATTCTCTATGCCTTATTTGGCTGTGCCGCTAAGTAGGGAGGGGGAATTACAAACAGGAAGAAAGGTAGGAGTGAGGGGACTGGGGGAGTTGTTGTGTGAATTCTAGTGGAACTTTTCAGGCTGCGAAGAAACAAGCAAAGATGTGTATTGTATATTTCCAAATTTTGGATATCATACACTGAAAATTCTAGGTCTAGGTTTTCAAGCTGGATGCTTTTTGGTTTCTTCGAACGTGAGTGCCGAAATGTTTAAGAATAGCTGTGTGCCAGAACCCCAAAATAAGTACAAGTCATAGCATTTGACCAATAAATCATCACATACAATAGCCTTTACAACTATATATTTGTAATGAATGACAGAAATTAAAAGAGAGATAGTTTGATGTTAAAATACCTGTGGAGGGAGCCTTTTCAAAAGGACCAACAAGGTTTGAGCAATCACATTTGAGAACCTTGGACCAATAGCAACATACTCTAGAAGCCTACATATTACACAGTTAAAGAAAGATGGTAAGAAAAAAATAAAATATAATCGAAAACGTGAAAGTAGCAGTAAGAAAGAGATGAGGGAGTTTTATTCAGGAGTTACCTTTCAATGTCATCAAGAACGATGACACTCAAAGGAGATCTGTAAGCATCCTCAAAGACCTGCAAGCAAATATTTTAACCAACAATGAATGAGTCAGCTAGTAAAATTAGATGTAAAAACAGAAACCAGAGAATAAGAAGTTTGAACCTTGACAATTCGTGCACATTTAGTGGCCTCACTCAAACCAATCATGGATTCTGCTGAGACCTGTTTTATTGGGCACACAAACACATTTTTTATTTAACAAGAGAATATATCAGTTAGCAACTATGTCTGTGAGTATACATACTTTCTAGATTGAAGACAATGTCATGAAATGACAAGAAGAAAAAACTTACAATCTTAACATATGGGAAATCACTCTCAATACCAACTGTAGCAGCCAGTGCAGTTTTTCCACTATTAAATTCACAAGATTAGTAGAAAAAATAAGAACTAGTCAATCAAACATACAAGGTAAAAAACAAGGGGAAGCACCACAATCGACCATACCTGCCACTTGGACCTTCCAGAAGACACGTCATTAGTGGACTTCCTTTGCTCAATCTCACTTGATCTGCTAGTAGCATAGCTCTTTGCTTGATGTGCTCATGGCGAGAACCACAATCCACCATGCCATTAAGCCTGCATCATTCATCAGTCATAAAAAGGATCGGTTATGAAATTGCATAAATCAACAGATGAATGGATTATGGATAGATGGCCATGTAGAGTATAGTCAAAACAGTATCTGGGTAAAAAAGAAACTAATTTCCATTGTTTCAAGCTAGATTCCAGATAAACATTAACACAAAATATGTCATTGACTATTAATACATACATAAGAAGAGAAACATTCATCAGCGGATCTAGACCATAACAGCAAGTTAGTCACTGTATGCAAATTGCTATAACAGATTGCACCAGCAGATAAAGTAACCATTAGGGGAAAACTTACCTGCAACGTTCAAGGTCGTCTGTAGAGGCTCCAAATGCAGGTTTAACTTCATACACAGCATTCAAGAAGTCCTCCATTGTCACTTTGATGTTATCTTCCTCAACTTTTTGAGTCAGATTATCCATGCTTATTTGACGGTTCAAAGCATAGGAGACAGCACTTTTCACCACACCTTCAAGCTCTGCTCCACTGTAGTTCTTTGATCTAGCAGCCAATTCTTTCAAGTTCACATCTGGAGCAAGAAATGAATTTTCTTTCATTTTGTTTGTATGAATTTCTAGAATCTGCAAACGGCCTTCTTCATTAGGTAGTCCAATCTCAATCTGAACTTCCAGACGTCCAGGCCTGAGAAGTGCCTCATCAAGCAAATCCTTTCTATTGGTCATACCAATAAGCAAGACATTATTAAGTGCCTCAACACCATCAATCTTTGTGAGTAGCTGATTGACAATGCTGTCATGAACTCCAGTACCATCCCTTGTGGAACCTCTTGACTTGCAAATTGCATCTATTTCATCGAAAATGATAACATGGAGATCACTCTGATCACCCCTAGTTTTTTGGTCTACCTCAGCATCAGCAAATAGATCCCTTACATTCTTTTCAGTCTCACCAACAAATTTGCTTAAAACTTCAGGCCCATTCACAATTTTTGGATCCTTGCCATTCAACATTTTTCCAATTTGTCGAGCCACCAGAGTCTTTCCAGTTCCAGGAGGCCCAAAGAGAAGCATACCTTTGACGTGCTTTATGCCCAATTTACTTGTCACATGTGGAGGAAAAACTCTAGAGGCAAAGGCTCTTCTAAAAATATCTGCAAACTCTGCACTTAAACCACCAATACCAAGTGACTGCAGATTAAACTCCTTGTGCTTAAAGATGTTGCTGCTAGCTGCTTCACGCTGGTTAACAATCTTTATTCCGCTGGAGCTTGATGCTTGAAACACAATGTATGTCTCTGTTGATAACATACCCCTCTCAATATTAGAACTTTGTGTTCCTTCAGCTTCAGCCTGGTTGACTGTGAAAACAAAGTTCTGTCCAAGATACTCAAACGTCACAGTTTGGCCTACAGTCATGACCTGCACAAAGCCATACATGGACAAGAACGATAAGAGTAGCATTGTGAAGATTAACACATCAGGGAAACATCTAATCGCTGAAATTTATTCTTCTTCTATTAAACAATGATATTTAGGATAGTTATCAAGCCAAACTAATCTTCAAATTGGATTCTAGCCCCAAAACATGAGATTTTAAAATAAAGCAAAAGGAGATCTTGCCTGCTTAGCAAAGCTCCTCTTGATCTGCTTAGACAAGATAACAGCATCAATCTGCTCTTCCTTATTCCCCTTTCGATGAAACTCCAGTTCCAGAGTAAGCAGCGCAAGATTGAAGTCCTCAGGCGGGATAAATCTAGTCAAAGGAACATAATCCCCCGACGAAACTCTAAAGAAACGACGTTGAATAGCATTCAAGCCGATTTCACCGTTGGCTATGGCATCGTGAGGCGCGACAGAGAGGATGCCGACATCATTGGGGAAGGCGGCAAAGTAGAGATTCGAGCCAGGGACAGCGAACTGCCGGATGTCAGCCGGCGAACAGTAGGCGAGGTTGGTATATGCCAAATCTTTTCCCGGCGATGAAGTAATTTTCATCTTAATGGAATCGCTAGATCCGTATCTCATTTTTGCCGGATCGAACGGATTGAGGAAGAAGATCGGCGAAAGAAGAAGCTGGAACAGAGACTTCCAGGGTTTCGAACGATCGGCGGTATGAGATGGTCGGACGGAGATTCGGGAAATGGAATTTTGCGCTCACGATGTTCTCTCGAGAGATCCTTCTCGGAGAAATGTGAGCATTTTCTACGTTAACCTTCCTTCGTGAGTAAATTGTTTACTAAATTAGAAAACTAAATTAATATTTTAATTTTTTTGAAAACTATCCATGTAGTATAGATGGGTGTTAATCTAAGAATCCGGATCAGACGAGAATAATTATTATTGTGCGAATATGCGAATGAATGCACATTTAGGTCATTCACATGCAATTTCTTCAGTAATGACATGCACATTTAGGCCATTGACATGCATTTTGTCAGATTTGCATGTCATTGATAATATGTGAAAAGTACATGCACACACCCCGCGTGTGCATGTCAATGACAAATTATCAATGACATGCAAATCTGACAGAGTGTCTGTCAATGGCCTAAATGTGCATGTCATTACTGAAGAAAATGCATGTCAATGGCCTAAATGTGCATTCATTCGCATATTTACACAACAATAATTATTCTCGCCTTAATCTTTTCCTTAATCTAATAGCTAAGATCAAACTAGTTTTTTTTTGGTGCAAAAGGTGGGTTAAACCCTATTATTCATGAAAAAACAAAGATTACATATTGTTACTCATCCAATTATCAATATCAAGAATATTGATCGATCCTTCAGGGGGATTATTAAAGATAGCATAGTCTCCCATGTCACTATCCCTTAGGTGTGCCATCCAGTTTGCAGCCTGGTTACATGATCTTGGGATGTGGCGAATCTTGACACACCAGGTGTCTAGATCAAACTAGTTACTCCCACTATAAGTGAAGGTAGGTGTAGACGTGTGGACGTGTGGTGGTCCGACGACCACACGACGACTTCTGGGCGTTCACCCGGTGATCCAACGACGGTGGTCCGGTGGCAACCCGGTGGTGGTGACAACTGGTGACAAGTGGCGCCACATGTCATCATCTAGGCTATTGGATCTTCCTTGATCCAAGGCTCCGCCATCATTCTAATTTAAGAAACTTTATGGCATGATAAGAATAATTTGTAGAGAAGTTTTTAGCAAATGTTAAGAATAAAAGATACTTCAACTAGAAAAGAGAGAGAAAGAGTGTTTCTTATTCTCATGTGTTTTAAGTAAAATCAAGTCTATTTATAGGTTAATACATGGAAAAACCAAAAGTCATATACATTCATATAATAATATAATATGACACCCCCCTTAGATGTACATAACAGACTGCCTCGTTAAAAACTTTATCTTCAAAAACTCATTGGGATAAAAACCAAGACTAAGGGAAAAAGGGTGCAGTCGTACTCACTTTGAATTATCATATATTCCTTAAACGACACATCCCGATGCCACGAACGAGTTCCTTGAAAACTTGTGTCGGTAATGCCCTGGTAAACAAGTATGTTAAGTTTTTTCTAGATTGAATTTGCCTAATATCAACCTTTCCTTCAACTTGAAGCTCGTGAGTAGAGGAAAACTTTGGAGCTATGTGTTTCGTCATGTCTCATTTGATGTTGTCTTCTTTGATTTGAGCGATACAAGCGACATTGTCTTCACATATCATTGTTGGAATTTGTTTGCTTGATTCCAGCCCACAAGATGTCCCGACGTGGAGAATAAATGATCTCAACCACACACATTCTCTTCCGATTTCGTATAGTGCAATTAACTCTACATGATTTGACGATGTAGCTACCAAGGTTTGTTTTGTTGATCGCCATGAAACCTATGCTCCTCCATACATGTATAAGTAACATTTTCGAAACGGCCTTATGTGGGTCAGATTAATAACCCGCATCAACATAACCTACCAATATTCTATTTTTGTACTCCGTTGGTCGGATGTTGTTTCTAAACATATTTTGAATTCTCGAACTACAAGTCGAGTCGATAGATTAAACCGTGCATCACATACACATTATCAAGTTGATTGTATATTGGATCTCTTATGGAGGTCTGAATCAAATGTTACATAAACTACCTCATTAAAAACCTTGCTCGAAAAAACCGAACCAACGATCAGGTTTATGGGTACCAATGAGCGGCTTCATGGGTTTGAACGAGTAGGTTCATGAATTTGAACAAGTAGGTTCATGGATTTAAACGTATAGATTCATGGGTTTGAGCGAGTAGGTTCATATGCATCATCGTAAAAGTTCATGCTATTTTCTTATGAACTTATGGTAAATTTTCATGAATCCAATATGTTACTGCATTATTTTAATACAGGTTCATGTGTATGAAAAACAAGTTCATGTGTACGAAGTACCATTATACGTGGTAATGTTTTTACTACCTCAGTCCAAAAGAAACAAAGATCATGAACCTACAAACCATCACAGTAAACCTGCAAGACTATTTGTATGAACCTACAAGACTACCGTTATGAACCTATGGAATAGGGTTTATAAATCTCCATTATAATATTTACGAACCTCCTCGTGTATACTACCTTGGTCCATGGGTATCAAAGAGCATGTTCATGGGTACCAACGAGTAGGTTCATTGCTTTGAAGGAGTAGGTTCAAGGGTTTGAACTAGCAGGTTCATGGATTTGAACGTGTAGGTTCATGGATTTGAACGAGTAGGCTCATATGCATTCAACAAAAAAATTTCATGCTATTTTTCTATGAACTTATGGTAAATTTTCATGAATCCAACATGTTAGTGCATTATTTTAATTCAGGTTCATGTGTATGAAAAACCGGTTCATTTGTACAATGTACCAATGAACAAAGTAATGTTTTGTTATACTACCTCAGTCCAAAAGAGACAACAAACCATCAAAGTGAACCTGCAAGACTATTTGTATGAATCTACAAGACTATCGGCATGAGCCTATAAAATAGAGTTTATATATCTCCATTATAATATTTACGAACCTCCTCGTGTGTACTACCTTGGTTCATGGGTATCAAAGAGCATGTTCATGGGTACCAACGAGTAGGTTCATGGTTTTGAAGGAGTAGGTTCATGGATTTGAACGAGTATGTTCATAGATTTGAATATGTAGGTTCGTGGGTTTGAACGAGTAGGTTCATATGCATCAACGAAGAAGTTCATGCTATTTTTCTATGAACTCATGGTAAATTTTCATGAATCCAACATGTTACTGCATTATTTTAATACAGGTTAGGTTCATGTGTACCATTGTACCAAGTACCAATAGACAAGGTAATGTTTTTTTTATACTATCTCAATTCATTGCTATCAACGAGCATGTTCATAGTTTTGAACAAGCATGTTCATGGATTTGAACAAGTAGGTTGATGTGCATTAACGAGAAAGTTCATGCTATTTTTCTATAAAATTAAGGTTACTTTCATGGATCCGGCATGTTAGTGAATTATTTTAATATAGGTTCATGTGTATCAACCAACAAGTTCATATGTACTAAGTACCAATAGATAGGGTAATGCTTTTTTATACTACCTCGGTTCATGGATACCAACGAGAAAGTTCATTGTTTTGAACGAGTAGGTTCATGGGTATACCAGCGAGTGAGTTCATTGGTTTGACGAGTAGGTTCATGTGCATCACGCGAAAGTTCATGCTATTTTTCTATGAACTTATGGTACATTTTCATGAATCTAGCATGTTAGTGCATTATTTTAAAACAGGTTCATGTGTATGACACATGCATGTTCATGTATCAATCGACAAGTGTATGTGCACCAAGTACCAATGAATATGTTAATGTTTTTTTTATATACCTATGATACATTTTAATGAAACTCGTGTTTACGAACCTTCGCTCTATGATTTGTGAAAGTTTAAATTAAAGTTCCTAGAATTTAAAAACTAGGTTCACAAACTTATAGCTGACGGTTTAGAAATTGTAAAATGGAGGGTCACAAGCTTTTAAATGGAGGTTCACAAGACTAAAAATAAAGGTTCATAGATTTATAATTTAGGTTCACAAGCTTATAAGTAGAGGTTCACAAATCATACACTACAAGTTCACAAATCGTACACTACAGAGATGGTGAAGTGAGTTTACGAGAATGAAATTATAACTTTGCAGTTGTGAAGTGAATCAACCAAAACAATGAGAAATTCGTGAAGGCCCAACATAGGGTAGCGATCGAATCCAAAAGTTGCACTTCGGAAGATCTATTGAGTCAGATAAGTGTTTGTAATACAACTGATGTGGCAGGTCAAAAAAATTGTAATAGAATTAAGAGAGAGATACAAATGCTCAGAGCTAATTTAAGATGATCAGGATAGAAACCATTCGTACATCCTTCACATGCCCTATGTTCATGCAGCTTCGACACCACAACTAGCTAGGCAATCCGATTTTATCACAACATTGCAGCATTGGAGACACGGAAGAGCTTCCACTTTTGCAAATTACTCGGAATTACCATCATCGTCAACTTTCCATACCTGCAACAGAAAAATACCAGTCAATATTTCCCCATAAAATTTTCTTAAAATTTCAAAATTTGCCACCGCATCCCTTAAGTGAGCGCGCGTATGAAATACCTAGGAATATTTCCCTGAATTAATCTGGAGAGTTGTTTTGTTGATCAAAGTGGCAAGAAGTGTCTGCATGTCCCCGCCCAATCATTTGTCCTCACACGAACCCCCTCATAAACAATAATGATAATATTAACTACTATATTAGAATATAAACTCGATTACTTTATACGTTGTGCACTTAATAATCATGCTAATATTATATGAATTAAGCACCCCTTTAAAATATTTTTGGCTCCACCACTGATCCTCACCACTCTTTGTGCATCGTCGAGCCATTCTCCATCAAAACTACAATCGCTGAATCCAATTAACAACGAAAATCCTAACACGACACAATCCTTCTTCAACCTTAATGTCATCATAACCTGACTTGATTGATCCAATTAACGGTTCTACTTATAAATAACACTTTTTTCTGATCGAAAGAGAGGCGGCACTCTCGCATAACAAAAAGCACGTTTTGCTAAACGCGAATCTGTTTCTAGACAAATCCTCCTCATATCCCATGTCCCAAACAATCTTGAGACCTGAAACAATACCCCAAATTTCCTGTAAATAAATAACACATTACAAAACGGAGCATTCCTATAATATTCCGTACTCCAAGTACTCCCTCCGTCTAGTAATATAAGTCTTTAGAGATTTTGAGATAGAAATTAACAATTATAATTTAAGACTAAATTATCCTTCACTTATATACCTTATTTAGCAACACCCAATATATATTTGCTATAAGTAGAATTTGTCTTTAAAAATTAAGGGTGAAATAGGAAAATTTTGTCAAAAAAAATCTAAAAAAACTTATATTATGTTACAAATATAAAAGGCTTCAGAGACTTATATTGGTAGCAAAAAGTGGTTGCATAACTTATTTTAATAATTGATTGCATAGCAAAAAGTTCTTTTTGCTATGCAACTCAGACTACCCACAATGGGGGTTGCATAGCTTATTTTAATAAGAGGAAATTTGGTGAAAAATGCACTTTGATAAGTGTATTTAGCCTATTAAACCAGTTTTGCGTGAAATAAAATTTCTGACCCCTATATAATATGTCTTCTGAAGCCCTCTCTGCGAGCATGAATTTTCATCGGCATCATTGAAGTGCTCTCTGCGAGCTTTTTATGCTGACATCAATGGAGCCTCTCTCTGCCGTCGTCGTTATGTCTTCTCCACTCTCTGCCGCCGCCGATGAATCTGCTACTCTATGTCGTCGTTGATTTTTCACCAAATTTCCTCAAAGTGTATTCTCTGCCGTCGTCGTTGAATGTTTTGAGACAACCTTGAAAATGCACTTTGGCAAATTTCCTCTTGAATCTAATGTTTCGCAGTTCATTGGCGAATGTTTTCTTTAATCTGGCTGAAATTGTGTTTGTGTTTTGGAATGCACATGAGTTGTTCGATGAAATGTCTATGAGAGATGGGGGCAGTTGTTCGATGAGTGTTTTTGTGACAGCTTTGAACTTGTAACACTCGGCAAGTTCTAATAAAAGGCTTAGAGTGTTTTGTGACAGCTTTGAACTAGTCCCAGTGTTCAAAGTTCTAATTAGGGCTTAGAGTGTTGTGTGACAGCTTTGAAATTGTCCCAGCGTTCCAAGTTCTAATAAAGGCTTTGAACTTGGAGTTGTCTGGCCCAAGCTTGTGACTAGTTTCTTTATTTTGTGTCTAGTTGTATTCTGGTGAACAATATTTCATTTTGTGACAGTTTTGACATGTTTCATAACACAGGTGAGAGTGTTTTGGGGACAGTTTTTATAACAAGTTGTGTAAGGGTTGAATCAATTGCGCAAGCTTTGCTTGTGTCTAATTTTGTGACAGTCTGCCTTATTTTGTGACAGGTTTTGTAGTAAGAGTAACTTGTACAAACTTCTGTGTGAATTATTTGAAGTAAGCGTTTTGTGACATGTTTTATTTTGGGACAGCTTGAGCAATACTTGCTAGGTGAAACATTCCCTAGGTTGGAATAGGAACATTCTCTAAGATTGAATAGAACTTGAGATAAATCTATGATCAACTTGATTGACTGTTGTGTGGATACTTGCTAGGTGAAACCCCTTCTCATCATATTCTCACCCAAACTTCCTCTGCTTGTTACTGGTTACTTGTGTGTTCTTGCAATCAAAATCCCCCTCTTTGGTTACTTGTTACTAGTTGATAATTCACTTGACTGCATTGATTTGGTGTTTTGATTCCCTTGGGTTCGACCTCTACTTACTTGTTATACTCTAGTTAGTGTTTAGAGTTTATTTCTTTGATTTGGCACTACGACTTTAGCCTCATCAGTTTCACCTAGCAAGTATCCACACAACAGTCAATCAAGTTGATCATAGATTTATCTCAAGTTCTATTCAATCCTAGGGAATGTTCCTATTCCAATCTTTAATATATCAGCAGGCCAACCGGTCCTGATAATACTTACTATTCAATAATCAGGGAAACCTCTCAAGATTAGATGAAATAGCAGCAAAGGGCACAAGAATTATAAGGATGCATGCAATAACTTACAACCGTCAAGTATTAACATGCAATCAATTCTCTTTCATAAAAGCAATCAACTACCGGATCATGCAGATATGAGCGCTACAATGACAAAGAATTCCACCGTATATTCCTAGTCTAGCAATAGAAAACTATCAATTAAACTAGGTGATCAAGCTAGCAAAACTAATAGAAATCAATAGATGAAGAACAAGAGAATTAATACAAACCCATAGGAAAAGAACAAGAGTTTAGAAATCTCACAACTTAATAACTGAAGGTTTCAACCGCTAAGTAAAACAATGGAGATTAGTTCCTGCTCATGGTTGCAGAACTAAATTGTCTGATGGAAAAGATGATGATGAAAGATGATAATAACTAGGGTTCTTAAATAGAGAACTAACCCTAAAAATATATGGTAAAAGATATATCCTAAAACTAATTAAGGAAAAAGGGAAAGAAAAGAAATAAAACAAAAAGGAATAAAAGGGAAGCATAGCTCGGATGTACGGAGTATTTGCTTCCAATTTGTGCAGCCCACGTGGGCTCCAACGTCCTTTTCTGATTCAAGTGCAGCTTCCTCCAAAGGTTTGGGCCCACCTTGCTTCCTTCACGTGGACTCCTTCCAACAATTGGGCCGGGCTGCTTGCTTCAAATCCACGGCCCGTCTTGCGCACGAAGGGGAATTCAGCACAATACCCGCGATCGCGGATATTAATCCGCGGTCACGGATTTATTAAATATTCTCGGCTCCTCTCTGTTGCTCCACCGCGATCGCCGCTGATCCATGGCGATCGCCGTCGGTAATTTCTTCAAGTCTTCAACTCTTAATCGGTTCTGATCCCTATTTCTTCACTTCTTAATAAATATCTCAGAACATAACAATGACTCGAAACACATATAATAATACTCCTAAATCAATGTAATAATCCCTAGTTACGCTATACAAAGTGCAGCGTATCAATGCAACAACAACAAAGTTTTCTTCATTATCAATTTCGAGAGGTGCAACTGTATTGCCTTCTAAAATCTTGTCCTTTTCCAAAGTTGGAACATCAACAAGGTTTTTTTGAATATCATTTCCAAAGTTGCAACATCTGCGCCTTTTGAATCCTTTTTTACTTCTCCAATGTTGTTGTCTGCATTGTCGCCAAGAAATTGGTGTTGCTAGAACAGATTCTGAAGTTGAATTATGATGATTATTTTCATCAATTATGTTATTTGATCTCTCACCATCTACAAGGACTTCTTCTGGATGAGCGGTTTCAATTTTGTTTTGTTTCTCCTTTTTAGCATCTTCCTCTAGTTTTCCAACTCTCTCACATAGAGTTTTTATTGTATCTACCAATTGCACTATGATAGCCTTCTTTTCAATGCTATTTTGTTCAGCATTAGTTGCTCTTAACAACACATCCTTTGCCCACTGAGGTTCTAGTATATCAGAATCAGAATCACTCTGAGTTGCTTCACTGTCATTACCATCTGGATCATCATTAGCTTGCTTAGATCTGTTTTCAGGGTCCACTTAATGAAGTTTCTTCTTTGAACGTTTGTCTTTTTTTGCAACTGGCTTCTTTTGTTGTTGTTTTTGTGGACTAGCAGCAGATCGTAGACAAAGCCTCTTGTTAACATCTCCTTCATTGTTGTCAGAATTCAGCATCCGTTTGCTATTACAATTTCTAATCCTCTAAACTCTTTGAGATACAACAACTTTTTCCCCACAAGCATTATCATCCGAACTATCTTCAACTACTTCATCGTTATCTTCTTCTGAACTTGTGAGATCACCTTGACAAACTTTTTCAGATTCACAAACTTCCATAGGGTTATCATGCTTCTTCTTGGCAGCCGAAATTATTAACTCAACAACTTTGTCATAGATTGGATCAATATACTGATTTGGTAATCTCAAATGGCTAAATCGAACATAGTCACTGTAGGGCTGGTAATTACATATCTGAAATATAAAAAACAATTTATGACAATTAGGTAGAAGTACAACTTTTTTTAGAAGTTTGTAACAACTATGTAATTATAGTATAGGGTACCAACGACAGAAAGTAATAAAAGTAAAAAGTTCATTGTGTTACAGCTTTGAACTTTGTTCCACTGTGACACATTCTAATTATCGCTTACATTATTATGTGACATCTTTGAACTTGGAACATTGGGACAAGTTCTAGTGTTCCAAGTTCTTATAGATGGTGAGAGTGTTTTGTGACAACTATAAAGTTTGAACATTGGGACAAGTTCAAATAAGTGTTTAAAGATTTTTGTGACATCTTTGAATTTGGAACACTGGGACAAGTTCTAATTATGGCTTAGATTGTTTTGTGACAACTTTGAATTTGGAACACTGGGACAAGTTCTAATAGATGGTGAGAGTGTTTAAATTTTTTTGTGACATCTTTAACTTGTTCCAGTGTTCCAAGTTCTTATAAATGGTGAGAGTGTTTTGTAACAACTATAAAGTTTGAACATTGGGACAAGTTCTAATATGTGTTTAAAGTTTTTTGTGACATCTTTGAACTTGGAGCACTGGGACAAGTTCTAATAGATAGTGAGAGTGTTTTGTGACATTTTTTAACTTGGAACACTGGGACAAGTTCTAATAGATAGTGAGAGTGTTTTGTGACATTTTTGAACTTGGAACACTGGGACAAGTTCTAATAGGTAGTGAGAGTGTTTTGTGACATGTAGTAAATTCCTATCTCTAACATAATTTGATACTAAATTAGGAATGTCAAAACTGGATATTAAAAACACAGTTGAGGCAGATGCAAGACATACCAATTTTTTCTTCTGAGAAACAAAGCTTTTAATCGCATTATACCACAACTTCTGTGATTTTTCCTTTGTTTTCCACTTTTGATAGTATGGAGTTGCATTAGTATATTCTTTGTCAACATACATGTAAGCTAATTCAGCAAGTTCTGGGAATCTTTCAGCTATCAAGACCTGGTAAACCCAAACATTAAAATTAAAATTCAAGAAATAGCCAGATATATTAGAAAGAATTAGTAATCTAGAATTAGCAAATTTGAAATTAAAAAAAAAATACCTGAAAAGCCAAAGGAAATCCATACAAGTTGTATCCTATCCTTGAATGTCCCTTTTTTGTGTCATTTTTTAATCTTCTCAGCGATTGCCTATTTACCCAGCTCAACTTCTCAAGAGTGGTTTGATAATCAACTTTCCCCCAAGGATACTTCTTGAACTTTTCAAAGTCATGAACTAGGAGATCAAAATACTTTTGCCTTATAAACCCCTCCTTGTACTGACTTACAATAATCCCCTCCACAATCAGCAAATGAGCAATTTTATTCTTAAACTCTCCATATTCCATGCTTGAATTGATTTGAAGAAGCTTGTCAAATGTAATTTTATTAAACCCCATAAGTGTTTCCATATTTGCAGTAGGAGAGTCAATATGCAAATCACCACTGCAATTTAATCCAGTATTTGCAACAAAGTCTATGATTGAAAACTGCACAATATTTCTGGCTATCCTACATCACAACTCATCCTTCCTCTTTGTTTTCAATTCATGAATTAATGCATAATGGATTAAAGGACCACAAAAAGTCAATTTGGATCCAGAATTAAGGATAGCGGAGAACACCCCTGTAACAGTATTATGAAAATCAGAAGCCACCGTCATTGTTTCTTCAAAATGATCAACCAAAGATTGTCTGCAGTAGTTATTCAATTTTGCGTTTGAATGTAATGTCCTAGATACCTTATACTTGTACTGAATAGAATCCATTATATCCTGTAAGCCAACATGTTATAGAGTGTTAAACTTTTCATAATTTAGTCAGAATTTAATACAGAGCAAACATAGATATGTAAAATTATCTCACATTTCATTCAAATCTATTATATACTATTTTCGTCTCTTATATAATACTGCTAAAATGTCCCAAAAAGCTTATATTATCTTTAAAACATTGTCACAACAACGTACATCACATCAAAATTTGGTAAATTAAGCAATCAGAGTAAGGCGATTTCGATACATGCATAAAATTAACCTAGAATCTCAAAAATCAAAGTTTGAATGGTTACCTCCGAAATTACAAACAAAGTAGTAAAATGGTAGACTGTGTTGAATGCAGATCCACAAATAAAACTAGTGTTTGAGTAAAGGAATCAGAGAACGATGGTATTTGAGAAGGAAGAGATGACAACGACCGAGGAGAATGAAAGTTAGTGAGAGAGAGAGAGAGGGAGTGAGAGCGAGAAAAACCCAGAAAGACCGACTTCGCGCCTCTCAGAATCAATATGACAAAAAGTGGAAAGAAAAAGACTGTTAACGGAGTTGTATGGTTAACAGAGTTTTATAGTTGGGCAAACTTATTTTAGTTGTCACAACTATAATATTTTGGAATATATGATTGTTCATAATAGAATGTTAGAGAATATTTATCATATACTGTATCAATAACAATCTAGAATATCATAAAAACTATGGTAAGTTGGTAAATGTAAGTGTGGAGGAGCATTGGGACACCTATAAACTTGTCACAGTTTTCCAATTTTTTATAATGGCATATAATTCGCTCCCATTTTATTTTCCACGTGTGCAATTCGCTCCCATTTTATTTTCCCTCTCCTATCTTCTCTCTCTATTCAGTTTTTTTTTTGCAGACGCCTTCACCTTTTCCACAACGTCCGCTCCTGGTTTTTGCCATTGAGTTGTTTTCCCCCAAGTTCCAGCTTCATTTGAATTTCTCTCTCGCTATAATCAGGTCAACTTCCATTGAAGTTCTTTTTAACTACGCCATTGATTTTGTTTAGAAGATTGTTCTTTGTTTTTCGGAATTAGGTCATTTTGTACTCAACATTTATGTTTATCCCTTTCTTTTGGCCAATTTTGATTTGTTCTTCAGTTATCTCTCACTTTTGGATGTTTTTTGACTAATTTTGAAACTTAATGTGACATAAATTGATCAAAACCGTGAAGCAGAAGGTCGAAAGTCGTTGTAACTTTTGGAGCAAAGGCGAATAGTTATCTAGGTTTTTTTTTATGTTTTTAACAGTCGCATTCCTTTGATTTTTTAGATCTCCATATGAACAGTTGGGACAAGTTCCATTAAGGAGGTTTAAGTTTGATTGGGACAGGTTTAAGTTTTGCCGTTAGAGAGCTGAATCTTTTGTGACTGATTTAAAAGATTGCTTAAAGCTGTCTCGGTTTGTTATTATAAGAAATTAGGATTTGCTTATGACAGCCTATGTAGTGGTGCTAATATAGTTATCTAGGTCTCCTCTATGTTTTTTCATAACCGCAATCCTTCACTGATTTCATCATTTTTTAAATTTTCTTTATGAACAGTGAGGTGTCTAAAAAGAGTAATTAGTTTATAAGTTGTGGCAAGTTCTATTAAGGTGTGGACGATTGGTTGGGACGGTTTTAAGTGTTGTTTTGTGACTGGTTTGGCAAACTGTTGTTGCAAGTGTGTCAAGTTTGTCAAGTTGTTATAAAGGTAGAGGAGAGTTTATGGGACATCTAAAAACTTGTCACACTGTGACAAGATCTTATAAGAGAGATACTGTTTTTGTGGCAACTGTGAACTTGTCAGAGTTTTTTGTCAAGTACTTATAAAGGAACGGGAGAGTTTTTGGGACAACTATGAACTTGTCACACTGTGACAAGTTCTTATAAGAGGGGCAGAGTGTTTGGTACAACTATGAACTTGTCGCACTGTCACAAGTTCTTATAAGTTTGGGACATCTTAAAAACTGGTGCAATTATAATTTATTGCAATTGTGACATTTTATTTCTTTGCAGGTCTATGGAAATCTTTCACTTCAAATATCTTCTTCCAAGGTAGGAGCATAAATCTGCGAAATGCAACTATTTCACCAAGACTGATATCTTCAAATTGCTTGAAGCAGATCTGAACTATCATGATCATTTCAAGTTGGTAGAAGGGATTTTTGGCCCTTTAACTATTGTGGAAGATACATTCTCCTTTTGCAGACAACTATGTCATTATATACTTGTCCATGAATTGAAGACCATGCACAATTATGAGATGTGGTTCTTTGTGGGCAAAAGAATGTTGAGATTCGGCCTTTCGGATTTTGCTGCTGTCACAGGACTGGAGTGCATAGGTGATTTAAATATTTCAGCACCCAGAATTAACTATGAAGCAAAATATGGCATAAAAAAGATGACACTTGATGAACTACTTGGGTTGTTCATGGGTTCAGATGATAATGTTTTCAGATACCGTATTTCTTATTTGATTATACTTCACGGTGTGCTACTGTCTCGGAGGCCTGATTCTGAAATAAACACAGCCTATTTCGACCTTCTGCTTCACGATTTTGATCAGTTTTTGAAGTATCCATGGGGCATGTTGATATATCTTGATACTTTGGAAAATCTAAGAAAAGTGAATAGAGATTCTCGAAATAGGCAGAAGGCACAAAATTATAAAGATGATCAAAGGCAAGGATATAATTTGTACGGTTTTCCATTAGCATTTCAGGTATCTAAACCTTTTTTTTCTTTTCCACTAGCAGATCTATTTTGTTGCAATATATAATTTGTGACAAAAACTTACTCTTTGTGACAGGTTTGGATATTGGAAACCTTCCCAAAATTGACTGAAATTGTACCTTTTCATTGCGATAATCGCAGAGATATGCCATTTTATAAAAACTGGACCAACTCAAAGAGGGAAGCAGATTTCAAAGTGCCTTTCTCAAACTTCACTAAGTTCTTTTCCCAAAAGAATGTGGTATGTGATTTTATCTTAATTATCTAGGTTAGACGATTGAGACATCTGGTCACTGTATACCAAGTTCTTTTTTTTTGAAAGCCTGTATACCAAGTTCTAATATAGGGGAAGAGTAATTTTGCGCATATGTGTACTAGTCACAATGTGCATAGTGGTATGCATTTTGGGACAACTTGGTTGTTGAAAACTTGTCACAGTGTGACAAGTTGTAATAAGGGTGAATGAGTGTTTATGACAATTTGGTTGTTGCAAACTTGTCACAGTGTGACAAGTTGTAATAAGGGTGAAGGAGTGTTTGGGACAACTTGGTTGTTGCAAACTTGTCACAGTGTGACCTTTAGAAGACTTCTTTTTTCACAATGATAAGAGGGGGGATAAGCATTTGGGACAATTGTGTACTTGTGGCAGTTTGGAGCTAGATTTATTCGTTTTGTTCCTTTGCCAAATACATAAACTTAAAACTGATTTTATATTTGTCAACATGATTACTTACAATTTTTACATTTTTTGCACGAATGCATTTATCCATCATACAAAGAAATTATGATGCTTAATAATTTAGAATTTGTTGAGGAGGAAAATGATCCTGATTATGATTCTTTGCGTATTCTAATGACTGAGAAAGCAAAGAGGATTTTTGAGAATGCGGATGATTTGGAAGATTTTGTGACTACTCCAAAAAAGAGTGTTTCTCAGGAGATAATATTCTTAGAGAGGCAACCAGTTGAGAATAAGGATAAATCAAAGTCAGTTACTCCAAAGAAGAGGGTTCAGTTTCAAGATATCCAGGATTTTGATATTAAAAACAACGGAAGTTTAGTCATAGATATTACCATGAGGCAAAGCGACAACAATACTCTTGCATTGGTTTCTGGAACAACAAAAAATAAGGAGTTACAGTTGAAGACTACGAAACAGATTCTAGAAAAGGTGAAGAAGCCTAAGAAAGGGTCTAGTGATGATAGCAGTAAGAAACCAAAGAAAAGAAGGAATACAGCTCCATGGTGGGTGAAAAATTTAAACGCCAAATTCAATAGCCTAGAAAATGTTATGAAGGATGTTCAAGGAAAAGTTATTCAAATTAGTTCGGTTATGATATCAGTTTCTGATAGAGTGTCAAACCTTGAGGGCATACTCAAAGTTCATGATCCAAAGATAACTCCTGATTTGAAACAAAAAGCTGAGAGTAGGGTGGAGCGCAATCTGTTCTCTGAATTTGATGTGGAAGTCTCGTCTGAAAACATTGGTGTGAGCATGGTTGTTTCTAAAATTGAAGAGTGGATTGATAACTCGGTTGTACCAACACCTATGGCGAAATTTATGCTTTCACTTCAAATCCAGTTAATTTCATTGAAAAGGAATTGGGGATCTTGACAGCAGGAATTAGGGAACTTGAAGAAAAGGTTGAATTGTATATCCCAAATTCAACAATTGCTTCTCCAGAGAAGAATACTGAGATTATTGAAATCTCTAGTTCCGAAGATGACACAGAAGCCAATCGGAAATCAGAGAGGATGTTATGCCCAACAAAAATTTGATATCCCCATACACAGCTGAGAGGGACAGAAATAAATGTAGACTTCCACCGAGACCTTCACACTCATTCTATAATCCTAATATACGAAGACTATTCTATGATTGGTATAAGAGCAGGTAAAGCGTTGGGACACATTTTATATTGTGACAACTATGTTCGGACACCTTTTCATTGGTTTTTTTAATATTTTGGGACTCCTTTTCATCTATTACTCACAACACGAACATCTTATGACACCTTTTCTTCTAGAACTAGGGTTATCAAAATTGTGACATGATTGTTTAATACTGATAAAGTATTTGTGACATGTTTTGTTCCATTCTAAGATTTTCTATTTTTCTGATTATACAGTGATACAAAAGCTGTTATAGAAGGTGAGGGTACTGCTTATAATCTAGACAAGGAGTTCTTCCGTATAAATTTAAAGTTAGCTGAATGGTTTCAGGAGAGAGTAAGCATTTTGCCTTCTTTGACAAGATTGTTACATATGTGTATTACACCAGCTTTTCAATTTTTGTTTATTCTGATATATTTTTTTTTTCTTTTGTAGCATATAGATGAGGGATTGTATTATTTCAGAAAGCGTATAGATTCAGATGAAGAAAGATGAAAGGATATATTGGTTGTAGATTGGACATGGCCAAACTATTTCAATCAAGCACTTTTCATTCAATGCCAAAAAGATGACAGTAATAATCATATTTTTCATTACAAGTTTTTTGATGGTAAAATACCCCTAAAATATGGGAAATGCTGGTACCCTGAGGTGAAAAAAGTTTTCAGTCCTTTTAACTTAGGGAATAATCATTGGGTAGCATTGGAGACAGACCTTGAACTACATCATGTCACAATTTATGATTGCTTCAAGCATTTGTATTCTGAAAAAAATCTCCTTGGTTTCATAAATCCATTATGTGGAATGCTTCCTTTCCTTATGAGGAAATCTGGGAAGTTCCACCATTTCGAACCATTGGATCAGCCCTTTACAGTCAGCCGAGACGAATATGTCATTCAAGATATAAAACATGGGTATTATTTCATTTCTACAGATCTATATGTTTCTATCTTTTGTTTACATTATTTGTGTCATGTTTTACAATTTTATATAGTTGTGATATTGTTTTATGTTTATATCTAAATTGTCTCAGTGTAGATATATTGATGTTTTTATTTCACTATTAGGAGACAAGTTTTGGGGAATATTATTGGACATATTCTGTGTTTTGTTTTCATTTTTTGTGGCAACTTTCATATTGCAATTATTTGTGATATTGTGACAACATAAATTGTCCCAAAAAGTAAGAAATATTGCTAATAATAATTTTTCACTTTTTTTTATTGTAGGGGCAATTGTGGAGTATTCACTTTGAAATATATTGAACACTATGCATTTGGTGTCAATATTTCGGACTTGGATCGAGATCGTCTTAAAGCACATAGAGAAAACATGGCAATATCTTTTTATCGAAAGTGTTGGGATTTTGAAGCTTTACCAATTGATCCATAGATGAATTAATGCTAAACTAGTGTCATAGAGTTACAATCTTATATATATTAGTAAATGTGTTCCTAAACTTCTCTGTCTAGTTTTTTTTATATGTTCTAAGACAGATATGGATGTATATTCAGAGTTACGATTTGTGACAACTTGAAATTAGAGACAATATATTCTAATTTTTTATATGTACTTGACTCATTGTGCAAACTTTTTATAAAACTAAGTTCCATTATGATAATTGAGAATATTTTTGGACAAGTGTGTTCCAGTCAATGCGTTTCAAGTTAAAATAAAGGGCAGATTGCATTTGGGACAACTTTACTTGTCACAGTGTGCCAAGTTGAAATATAGGGGTAGAATATATTGGGAGAAGTGTATTTTGGGACAAGTGTGTCTCTGTCACAAATTTTTCAAGCTGAAATATAGGGGAACGTTCCATTTGGGACAAGTGTGACCCTGTCACAGTGTTCCATTTTCTAATAAGAATGGAGAGTATTTTAGGACAAGTGTGTCCCTGTCACAGTGTGTTAATTTGAAAATAAGGGGGAGAGTACTTTTGGGACAAGTGTATCCATATCACAGTTTGTTAAAATGAAATATAAGAAGAAGTTACATTTGGGACAAGTGTGTACCTGTCACAGTGTGTCAAGTTGTAATATAGGGGTAGTGTATTTTGGGAAAAGTGTCCATGTCACAGTGTATCAATTTGAATTATAGGATTAGATTATTTTGGGACAAGTTGAAAATAAGGTGGAGAGTACTTCTGGGACTAGTGTATCCATGTCACAGTGTGGCAAAATGAAATAAAGGGGGGAGTTACACTTGTCACAGTGTGTTAAGTTATCCTATAAAAACTTTAGATATATAGTTATGAAACAAGTTTTATATCAGAGGAACCTTGATTATAAAATCTTGCATCAATTAAATATATTGGGTTTTAAATCGTTAGACATTAAATAGAACTCGTTGATCAATTAACTCCTATGTTTGACGATCGGACACCCATTGTTGTACATATCGTGTGACTCTTCAGTTCCCGTACTTGTGTAATTATGTGGACACGAATTCCAACCTTATGTTAGACGATCGGACACAAATTCATTATAAATTTGGGCGAAGAGTTATAGAAAATTATCATTTCTATTTTGACGTTTCATTTCATCCCCAAAAAGTTGTCCCATCTTCTGCATGTTCTGCCCCAAAACAATCAAAACCCACCATCATAAACGCAGTCTTGATTAGTTGTTAAGCAAAATTTCTTCATAGTTTCTCAAATCAAATACATCCTGAAATGGCAAATAGTAGAAATACCAACATGCAGGGGCGGAATCGCTTGGAAACGCTTCTGGATTATCTGATTTCGGAAGTTCTTTCAAGAGTTGCTTCATGTTCCATTAGAGATTTGTTTTGTTGCAAAATAAGGTAAATTCCAATCTTTGTTATTTTCTTTCGATATTGTTGAAATCAAGTCACTAAACAGCCGTTTTTTTTGCGGTTTTTCTAGTTGCAGGTCTGTCAATCAAATTGCGAAAGAGAAATCTGTGCTTCGGGAAGTAAATGTTGCGAATTTCTATACTAGGCGTTTTAACAAATCTCAGTTAGAAGAGGTTCTTGCTTTCTTTAAACTCTGCGCTGAGAATGAAAATACTGGCGCCATGTTCTTGCTAGGAGTGGTATGTATATATACCTTTGTTATGTAAATATTTGACACCCTTAACTGTTCAATATCATTTACAATATGTGTTTTGTGAAAAACAAAGACAGATTTTTAGGGAAAAGGATGTTGAACAAGGAATGGAAAACTTTGAGAGTGCTGCAATTTTAGGAGATAACACTGCATCATATGCATTGGGTGTAATATTATTGTCCAATGGCGCTGGGTTTGAACGAAGGGGAATGGAGCTTATAAAAGGTGTGAAGGCTTGTATGGGGAGAAACATTGTAGATTGCCTAATTAAGTTACATAACTCTATTAAAAATTTCTGGGTTTGCCATGAATTCGGACGTCAATTGAGGCCACTCAATTTGGAGAAGAATCATGTTCCATGTGAAAGAAAAAATCAATGGGTTAGAGAGGCCTATCTTATTGGGGATGATGAAGACAACAATTTTTGTGATATATGTACGTGTGAATTTGAATCCAAGTTCTTCTGTTGGCTTCTGACCTAATCTATCTATATTTTCCTAAAGCAGTCGTAAGAATTTTAGTGGAAGATGTTTTGTAAGTTCTGGGACAGGTTTGGATGTATTATATTTAATGAAGTTCAGTGTTAATGTTTTTCACTATTCAGGTTTCCTCTGATAATTACAATTCTATTATGTCAAGTTTAGCCATTATTCTATTAAATTTTAAGATCCAAATAAAATTTGAAGGCAATTGCTTCATTGTCCCAGAATTTTTGTGACATACATACAAGTTGTCCCACAACATATAACTAGTAGATGAAAGTTCTCACACACCACATTACTAGTTCCAAAATATATAATAGTGAGTTTTTAATTTTCCATGTTGAATTATGCTTTTTCACCAATACTCAGATATGTATTTTTACTTTTCTCCAATTTCTGTGACAACCTTTGAAATTATGTTCAAAGTTGACCAAACAGTACTACTAGACCTAGAATATAGTATAGAGTGACAATTTTTTAAACTCTGCTGAACATTTTAATGTAGTGGAAAATGCAAGTCTTAAGATAGACTTAATTTAGGAAAAATGAAGTTTTCATTACTCATTTTTCCTGTGTTAATTACAATTCTCTTTTGCCATGTTTAGCCATCATACCATTACATAGTGTGTCCTTGTCACTGCGTTCCAAGTTAAAATAAAGGGGAGAGTTGAATTTGGGACAACTTTACTTGTCACAGTATTTTTGGACGTGCATTTTGGGACAAGTGTGTCTCTGTCACAATGTGTCAAGTTGAGTTGCATTTAGGATATCTCTACTTGTCACAGTGTGCCAAATTGAAAGATAGGGTTAGAGTATTTTGGGACAAGTTGAAATAAGGGTGAGTGTACATTTGGGACATCTGTACTTGTCACAGTGTGCCAAGTTGTAATATAGGGTTAGAGTATTTTGTGACAAGTGTGTCCCTGTGACAGTGTATCAAGTTGTAAGATGAGTTAGAGTACATTTGGCTCAAGTTGAAATAAGGGGGAGTGTACATTTGGGACTAGTGTGTCCCTGTTAGAGTGTTAATATATGGGACAATCCAGATCTTGTCCCAGACAATACTACTACATCTAGAATATATAAGAGTGACATTTTATCAAATCTGGTGAACATTTTAATTTAATGAAAATACAATACTCAAACAAAATAAAAAAAATTTAAAACTCTAAGTTAAGGAAAGACAAAGCTCTCAATATATCCATTAGCTGCATAACTTCGATGAAAAACTACAGACTTTATCTCATCTAGATGTTCTCCTTGTTTTTGATTTTCCTCGTTTTGTTCATGCTCTTCTTTATCTCCTATGTCTTCTCCCTCTTTTGCTAGTTGCATCTTGAAAGGTATTGAGCCAGAAGTAATGTCGTAATATATCAGTTCAAAATCCAATTTTATAAGTGCACTCCTATTTTCTTCTTCTTTATCCATCACCCAATAAACAGACGTGACACCAGCTTCTAAATCCAAGCTATATAATTTCAGCCATGAACAGTCTTGCCATGTGTACATCACATAGTTACTAGAATTCAGCACTATCTTACATAATATTGCAAGTTTCCCCTTCCAACTAAAGTGCATACTTCCAAAATAGGAATCATTTTTCCCCTCTATTGGCATCTGGATGTGCTGAAATCGTTCCAATACAAAGTCAAAGCTCAAAATATATCCAGGTTTCTCTTCACGCTTGAATTCACGCAAAAAAACTGCCCAATATGCAATTCCTTCTATCATTACTGGAGGCCCTCTATGTTGGAAAACCCAATCACTTATTTCCTGTTGATAAATTGTTCTCCATTTTTTATTAATGGACGAGTAAATTATACCCACCGAATCTAAAAGCACCGACTTGTTGTCACAAATGTGTTTACTTGCAAGGAATTTGAACTCATTTGAACTTGGATCTATCCAAAAACCATACCAACCTTTCAATATAGACCTAGCGTCTTCTATGTTGCAATCTGAAAAAGGATGGAAGTAATATAGGAAGCGAAAACTTACGAATTGAAGGATTCCATAAAACTATGGTTGATTTAGGGTTGCCAATAATTTGTACTGTTCTTCAATAGGCGCCATAACTGGAGATACTGACGGAAGAACATCAGGATTCAGAACAAAAAAACACATTGATTCCTGGTCTTGCAGAAGAATAGATGTATTCTGCATTCTAAGGTGCCGTATTTTGAAAAAAGAGGAATCTATGAGTTTTTTCCACTCCTTGCATACACTTCGGTATTGCAGTAGTTTCTTTATCGGTAATAGTTTGAGAATACGAGCAACATTCTCTATAGAAACGTAATCTGACATTTTTTCCGATTGGATCTTGATGGTGGAATATTTGGTTTTGTTACCTAGAACTTATCTTCTCTACATAGGGTTTGTTTTGCAAGTGTTTATAAACACTTCTATATATATTTTCCGATATTTTTTGTGTCGATATTTTCCGATAATCAAATGTCAAAATGTTGAAAAAGTGATAAACTTGGAATAGTGTAACAAGTTTCTAATATGGGTAAATGAGTGTTTGGGACAAGTAGAAACTTGTCACAATATGATATGTTGAAATAAATGTGAAGGAGTGATTTGTAACATGTTCAACTAGTTTGGGACAAATATGACAACTATTAAAGATTATTTGTGACAGGTTCAAACTTGTCTCACTGTAACCAGTTGTAAAGAAGTTGAAAAGAGTGTTAGTAGTTCTATTGACGGTTTTAATGCACATTTATCGAGGGTAGTATTAGATGAAATAATAAATGAATTGAAAGTTTCAACTCTTTTGCAATTGGACCGGCCAACATTCACACCTACCAAGATTTATTACATCCTATCCTTTTAAATAGATTTAGAATCCCATCGCCAACACCATTCAGTTGTCCCAGAAAATTTCTTTTCAAATTTTTGGGAAGATCCTTCGTCAAAGATTTTGGAAAAGTTGGCTAAGCCTTATGATACGTTCCATGGCCAAGTCTTCCAAATCCTTGCCGAAGGATCAACCCAAAAACTTGATATCTCAAAATTCTAAATTTCATCTCCATAAAGCAGGTTATATTGTTTCCTCTCTATGTTCGATCAAAAAAGTATTATATTCAAATTAGACAACTTTGTTGGTGTGATGCTTGGTAAACAGTTCCATAATCACTTACAGGTTTCTCCGTCAACGATTTTTGTGTTTTGACATGTTTGAATTTTTTTTTTGCATTTTTTGTGTTGTGTCATATTTTAATAATGGTGATTAAGAGGTCCCAGATTGTGAAACTCATATAATTTTTGGGACAGGTTTAAATTCTGGTCTGTTGAAATATGGTTCAGTAAAGTAAAACACTCGTCCCCTTAAACTTTTTGACGGTTACACCTTTTTTGACGGTTTTCTAACATTTATCTACTTTTTACGTTTTTTCTAACATTTTTTGACGGTTCGTGTCACCCAAAATGTTCTATATATACAAGTCTTCCACCGTCATTTTCAACAATCAACTTCTAGGAAAAAAAACCCTAAAAACATTGTAATATTCTTCATCCTTTCCGCGTCCGGTTTCTTAAATCATTCTTCAACCTCAAAACCATGGCAAACCAGGTAAACATTTTCCTCTGATTCATTTTTGATGAAAACTGTTTACCTTTTTGTAAAGTTCTATTGGAACCTATTTTCTGGTTGTCCCAAACTATGTATCATCAATTCCTTAATCTACTTAGGTATTTTGGGACAACACTTTGTCCCAAATTGATTTTTGTTGTCATCAATTCCTTTTCTATCAATGTTCTAATATTACAAGTTTTCTTCAGTCATTTTCTGCAATCAAATTCTAGATAAAAACCCTAAAACAACCGAAATATTTTTCATACTTTCCGATTTCGGATTCTTAACAAATATTTCCATGTCACAACATTGGTACATCAGGTAAACATTTTCCTATAATTCTTTTTTTGGATGAAAACTGTTTCCCTTTTTGGTAGAGTTCTATTGAAGACTGTTTTCCTTTCTCTATATGTCCAAAATTATATATCATCAATTTCACTCCTTAAACTACTTAGGTATTTGTGACATCCCTGTTCCAATTAGTTGTGTGTTGTTATAATATATATTTTGATGTCTTGGTATAGCAGGAAGTTGACATCAACGACTCTGAATTCCCCCAGTGACAGAAACATATTAGAGAATGTGGCATGACTTCCAATGGGCCAAAGCCAATGGCGGCCTAAGCAATTGTATTTATAATGTATTAGATTGGATTTTTTATGTTTAGAATTCAATTTTAATGATTCAAGGTTTATGCATGCAGACACTGTAGAGACACCAGACTCCCTGAGGCACACCATAAGGAAGTCCATAATTAGTGGAGATGCTGAACTTGTGGGAATGATAGAGAAGAAGTATGCAGTGCTTCAGAAAATTGAAGAAGCAAAGAAACTTCCAACTGAAACCGAAAATCAAAGAGGATGGAAAAAGATACAACTTTATCTCGTAAGAAATTGATTTAAATTTCAGTTTTATATAGAATTTGATCAAGCAAACTAACTCTCTAATATGATTTTATGTATGTTTATTCTCCAACTTAGCTCTTCTTTAGATGTCAATGAAGTCCTCATCAACATGCACTATGACAACGCAAACTCTCTAGCCAAAATTGTGAAGAGCTACAACACCAACGAGCCCAAGCATTTCCTAGAGAAACCAAAGATTTAGATGCAATTAATATTAGTAACTTCCTATTGTCTACATATGTGGTACTTCTGGTTGTAGATTCTTATGTTTTTACGGTGAACGATTATGTGTTAGAAGAACTATCTAGTATAACTCGTTATTCTATTCATATATATATTTACTTTGCAAGTCAATTACTAATTTAAGATGCAAGTTCTTATACTAAGTCCTATTATATTAAAAAATGAATTGTGACATGTTAAATTAGGGGCAGGAAAAGCCGAATTCCATCATTGTTCCATCAATTTTAAGTTTTCTTTTATGAACGATTGTATAATATGTTTGGGAGAGGAATTAAGATCTAAGTGTTCCATGTTTTTAATATGTCCCAGTGTTCCAAGTTCTAATAGAAGCTTAGAGTGCTCTGTGACAGCTTTGAACTTGGAACAATGGGACAAGTTCTAATAGGGCTTAGAGTGTTTTGTCATAGCTTTGAACTTTTCCCAGTGTTCCAACTTCTTATAAGGTTAGTGATTGTTTTGTGACAACCGAATACTTGTCAAAGTGTGTCTAGTTCTAATAAGGGTAGAGACTGCTTTGTGACAATTGAGAACTTGTCATAGTGTGAACTTTGAAATTGGAACATTGGGACAAGTTCTAGTTATGGCTTAGATTGTTTTGTGACAACTTTGAATTTGGAACACTAGGACAAGTTCTAATAGATGGTGAGAGTGTTTAAATCTTTTTGTGACATCTTTAACTAATTGTTCCAGTGTTCCATGATGAGGCTAAAGTTGTAGTGCCAAATCAAAGAAAACTCTAAACACTAACTAAAGTATAGCAAGCAAGTAGAGGTCGAACCCAAGGGAATCAAAACACCAATCGCTATGCAGTCAAGCGAAATACCAACTAATGAACAAGTAACAAGTAACCAGGGGGGTTTTGATTGTATGAAACACAAAAGTAACAAGTATCAAACAAAGGGAGTTTGGGTGAGAATATGATGAGAAGGGGTTTCACCTAGCAAGTATCCACAAAACAGTCAATCAAGTTGATCATAGATTTATCTCAAGTTCTATTCAATCCTAGGGAATGTTCCTATTCCAATCTTTAATATATTAGCAGGCCAACCGGTCCTGATAATACTTACTATTCAACAATCAGGGAAACCTCTCAAGATTAGATGAAATAGCAGCAAAGAGCACAAGAATCATAAGGATGCATGCAATAACTTACAACCGTCAAGTATTAACATGCAATCAATTCTCTTTCATAAAAGCAATCAACTACCAGATCATGCAGATATGAATGCTACAATGACAAGGAATTCCACCGTATATTCCTAGTCTAGCAATAGAAAACTATCAATCAAACTAGGTGATCAAGCTAGCAAAACTAATAGAAATCAATAGATGAAGAACAAGAGAATTAATACAAACCCATAGGAAAAGAACAAGAGTTTAGAAATCTCACAACTTAATAACTGAAGGTTTCAACCGCTAAGTAAAACAATGGAGATTAGTTCCTGCTCATGGTTGCAGAACTAAATTGTCTGATGGAAAAGATGATAATAGAAAGAAAGAAACTAGGGTCCTTAAATAGAGAACTAACCCCAAAATATATGGTAAAAGAAAGATCCTAAACGAAATAAAATAAGGTAAAAGAAATAAAATAAAATAAGGAAAATAAGGAAAGTCCGGAATATCTTCGGCCTTGTTGTGGCGATCGCCATGGATGACTGGCGATCACGGTCTTCATGTAAAACTTTGCCTCGTCTCTGTCGCCCCATGGTGATCGCCATAGAGTCATGGCGATCGCCATGCTCTCTCGAACTCCTGAAATGCTCCTGTTGTAGAATGGCGATCGCCATAGTGATGGTGGCGATCGCCGCTGTTCCGCAGGATGTCTTCGTCTTCATGTCTTCAATCTTTGATCCTCTTCTTCTTCGGTTCTGGTCTTCATTTCTTCACTTCTTCATAAACAACTCAGAATATAACAATAGCTCCAAATACTTGTGATAACACTCCTAAACTAATGTAATAACCTCTAGTTACGCCATGCAAAGTGTAGCGTATCAAATACCCCCATACTTAGACTTTTACTCGTCCCGAGTAACTTACAGAAAAGCTACCCTTACAATGAAAAGCTCAAAGCCTCAGGAAGTACAAGAATATCACCTAGTGATTACATACTCAATAATCCCAAAGCATACAAAACGCAACAACAACAATCAAGAACAAATGTGATACAATAAGCACAAACTCAGAACTACACCTTATTCCTCCAAGTGGCCTACCCGAATCCTCCTATACGCCTCCTTCTTATGTCACCATAACGCCAAGATGATAATGATCCTAAAACACTCAATTTTGTTTTTTTTATAACACTCATCTTGCTTGGGCGCCCTTTCGGGTTTTCATCCCAACCACTCAATAATTGTTCCGAGCTCACCAACTCACATCTCTCAAGACTTATTGTTGCCTCAGCCTAGTGCCGGCCAAGCCACCTTCTTATTGCATAGATCTTGCTATCCAAGGATTTTGTATGCCTTTTTCTCAATATTTTTGGCTTTTTCCATTTTTAATTTTTTTTTTTTGAATTTTTGATTTATAACATGCAAAATGAAATGCTAGGAAAGTAAATATGTACAATTACTCATATCATCCCCTCCCCCATACTTGAATGAGACATTGTCCTCAATGGAAAATAAAGGACATACAAATGTAAATGAGGAAGAAAGGATAATACTCACTGTGGTGATGGTGGTGGATGGTGTGGATAGTAGGGGTTTGCACCCCTAAAGAACTCCTCCTGCCTCTGTTACAACGTCTGTATGGTCTGCTCAATGTTGGTGAACCGACTGTCATAGCTGCTCACTGTTCGGCTCACCTTAGCTAGCTGTGTCCCGAATGCCTGCTGCTGAAGAGACATACTCTCCATCAAACTGTACATCCGCTCATAATCAAATCCCGGGGCAGCAGCCTGAGGACCGCCCTGATCAGCCCCCGGAGCACCATCATGACCTCCCATGTCAACTTTCATCTCCGCCTCCTCGTCAGACTCCTCAGCCTCAGCACCATCAGGCAATAGTCGAAAATCCCTTGCAAGAGGACCAAAGGGAATGAATCTAGGTAGACGCATCTTGTGTGTGCACTCATGCTTGGACAACCACGTATAAATATCCCGGCGCACATCTAGAAGCAGTGCACGCCTCAGCCCTGGAACATCATAAACATAGTTGGAGTTGCTGCTACCACTAGGGATAACACCTTTTTGCCATAGTAGTGGCCACACTATGGCAAAAAAGCAAGATCCAATCTGGAACGGTCCCACATTCAGGTGTGAGGCTCCATAAAACTGTAAATCCTGAGCAGAGACCTTGTTCACCTCCCCACGCCCCAAGAAACACATGGCTATCACCTTGTGAGCTAGCCTAAGGCAAGGATGAGTGAACTCGTAATTGTACTGGGTAATAGAAGGGTTCAGTACCTGCCCTGTAGCATGAAACCAGAAATCTGCAGCCCTCTGATCAGGCTCACTCCAACCTTCACTAGGGTCCTTGGTCACTCCAAATAGTACACTCAAATCATCAAAACCAAGAACATACTCTTTACCTTGCAGCATAAAAACAATACTTCGTTCCTCCGTACTGAATGAGAAAGTAGCAATAAAGTCTCGTGTTAAAGTCTCATCAGTGGGAGCATTTATGGTCATAAGTCCACCTAAACCACCATGTCTCAGCAATGCCAAGGTGCATTCTTCCAAACCCAACAATTGCAAAGTGGGCATGCAAAAGAACTTGGTAGTGACTACAGTTTTAGAATCCACAAAATCTCGAACCTCTTTCTGCTTTTTAGTCATACATCTCTTGACTCCTCTCACCATTGTATAATAAGGGAATGAATAGCAAAGAGAGAAACGAAGTTGTACTCACAAATTTTTCGAAGCAAAATAAATGTTGCAGAACTGAATGGCGATCGTGGTGGATGGATGGCGATCGCGGTCGCTGGAGTTCTTCGCGAACAGTCTCTGTAATGCAATGGCGATCGCGGTGCTACAGTGACGATCGCGGTCGCGCTGGTTTTCTGAAATCGAGCTTCTGTCAACAGATGGCGAGCGCCTTGAGATGGAGGCGGCCGCGGTGGAGATTTCCGGCGAACTACTGCGTGAATCCGGTGGATTGAGGTTGGTTTTGTGGTGGTTTGAGGGAGAATGGGTTGATTTTTGTGGTGGTTTGAGGGAGAATGGGGGCTTGGGAAATTTTTGGGGTGGCTAGGGTTTAAGAAGATGAGGGTGGCTAGGGGATTTTATAGTGGGGGTTGGTATGGGATTGAGCTTCTTTTTTTTTTTTTTATTATTATGGACATTTTCAGCCGGCCCACATGTATAACTGGTCGACCCTTGTCTTTAGCTTTATCAATTTATCGTCTCCACATTAGCTAGTCACCATTCCGTCAGCGCTCAGTCAACACAAAGTAAACGCCACGTCATCCTGAATATCCACGTCATCATTTTTTTTTAATCCGATATATTCTTCTTTTCTCGGAATCCGATGTATTCTTCTTTTCTCGGATTTTTTTTTTTTTAGAACGAGAGAAGACTTACAGCGGGATTGGCTACTGACTGTAGCGGACCCTAAGCTTCGGTGCTTTCCTCCTGTCCATAGAAAAACTAACAAGAAAATTACCCCGAACAAAAACAAAAACAAACTCAAACCTCGGGTTGCCTCCCGAGTAGCGCCTTATTTAACGTCGTGGCTCGACTTCATGCCTTTCAATCAGGTTTCATCAATAGGCTCAGTAAAATATTGCTCATCGATGGCCTCGTTGGTGAAACCTTCATGATAGGCTTTCAATCGTTGCCCATTTACCTTAAATACCTTATGAGTCTCCCCATCATATAAATCCACTGCTCCATGGGGAAAGACTTGGGCAACAACATAAGGTCCTACCCATCTAGACTTAAGCTTACCTGGGAAAAGTTTCAGACGTGACTGAAATAGTAGAACTTTATCACCTGTTTTGAAGTTCTTTCTCAAAATGTTCTTGTCATGCCAAGCTTTCGTCTTCTCCTTATATATGACAGCATTGTCATAGGAGTCGAGTCTTGCTTCCTCTAGTTCACTCAATTGTAGCTTCCTGAATTCTCCAACTTCACTAATTTGCATGTTGCATTTCTTGACAGCCCATAATGCCTTATGCTCAAGCTCCACTGGAAGATGACAACCTTTACCAAAAATTAATCGATAGGGTGACATACCTATAGGAGTTTTGTAGGCTGTGCGGTAGGCCCATAATGCATCATTAAGTCTTAGGCTCCAATCCTTCCTGTTGGGAGCTACTGTCTTCTGTAAGATGGTCTTGATCTCCCTGTTTGACAACTCAGCTTGTCCATTGGTCTGTGGATGATAGGCAGTGGAGACCCTCTGAGTAACATGATACTTCTTCAGCAATGCACTCACCGTCTTGTTACAAAAGTGAGTACCCCTGTCACTTATGAGAGCCTTGGGAATACCAAAACGAGCAAATATGTTCTCTTTCAAGAACCCTGCTACAACTTGAGAATCATCAGTCTTGGTGGCCTTCGCTTCCACCCATTTGGAAACGTAGTCCACCGCAAGCAAAATATATAAGTTCCCGAATGAGCTAGGGAAAGGTCCCATAAAGTCAATCCCCCAAACATCAAAAATCTCACAAAAGATGATTGGTGCTTGAGGCATCTCATTCTTTTGAGACATGTTCCCAACTCGTTGGCATTGATCACAGGTTTTGCAATAGGCATAAGCATCCCGAAATATGTGTGGCCAATACAAACCTGCATCCAATACTTTCCTAGCTGTTCTATTTGCCCCAAAGTGACCCCCACATGCATAAGAATGACAAAAAGATAAGACAGATTGTACCTCATTATCAGGAAGGCATCGACGAATCACCTGATCATTACAGTGTCTCCAAAGATAGGGATCATCCCACACATAGAATCTAGCTTCGATTTTCATCTTATCCTTTTGAGCCTTGGAAAAATTAGGGGGGAACTCGCCTATGACAAGAAAGTTCACTAAATTTGCGTACCAGGGTTTGAAGGTTTTTAGAGCAAGGAGCGTAGCTTCAAGATCAACGTTAATGTAAGTCTCTGCGAGCCAACGGCGATCGCCACCAATGCATGGCGATCGCGGTCGCGGTCTAGAATCGAGGGTAGCTTATGTGGAAGCATGGCGATCGCCAATGATTTGTGGCGATCGCGGTCGTGACTCAGTACTCCTGTAAACATTAGAATAATCATGGCGATCGCCACTAGATGGTAGCGATCGCGTCATGGCCACAGTAGCTACTCCGAACAGATTGTCATCGGGGAAATTTCCCTGAATTTGCTCCTGCATATCTGGCTTGTCATCTGCACTGACTAATCTACTCAAGTGATCAGCCACCAAATTTTCAGCACCTTTCTTGTCTCGAATTTCCACATCAAACTCACTCAGCAATAAGATCCATCGAATCAATCTTGGTTTGGCATCCTTCTTCGTCATAAGATAACGAAGTGCTGCATGGTCAGTATAAACAATTACCTTGGTACCAAGTAGATATTGTCTGAATTTCTCCAAGGCAAACACAATTGCTAGCATCTCCTTCTTAGTGGTGGAGTAGTTCCTTTGCGCTCCGTTCAAAGTCATAGAAGCATAATGAATTACATGAGAAGCTCTTGCTTCTTTTTGTCCAAGAACTGCTCCCACTGCATAGTCACTAGCATCACACATGATCTCAAAAGGTCGAGACCAATCTGGCGCCTGAATAATTGGTGCACTTGTCAAACGAGTTTTCAACTCATCAAACGCCTTCTTTCACTCGTCATTAAGCTCAAAATCAACCTCCTTTTTCAGCAGCTCACATAGTGGTGATGAGGTCTTTGAAAAGTCCTTAATAAACCTTCGATAGAAACCTGCATGGCCTAGAAAAGAGCGAACTTCCCGCACATTAGTAGGATAAGGCAAAGATTGAATTACATCAATCTTCGCCTTATCGACCTCAATACCCCTAGCTGACACAATATGCCCTAACACAATACCTTGTTCAACCATGAAATGACACTTTTCAGAATTAAGAACCAAGTTAGTTTCTACACATCTTTTAAGCACTAGTGTCAAATGGTTTAAGCATGCATCAAAACTGTCACCATGAACTGTGAAATCATCCATAAAAACTTCAATGAAATTTTCCACATACTCAGAAAAAATACTCACCATACACCTTTGGAACGTACCGGGTGCGTTACACAACCCAAATGGCATCCTGCGGTATGCAAACGTACCAAAAGGGCATGTAAATGTCGTTTTCTCTTGATCCTCTGGAGCTATGGCAATCTGAAAATAACCTGAGTATCCATCCAAAAAGCAATAGAAAGGGCGACCAGCAAGTCGCTCAAGCATTTGATCAATAAATGGTAAAGGAAAGTGATCCTTTCTAGTTACCGCATTCAGCTTACGGTAATCAATGCAAACTCGCCAACCTGTTTGTAACCTGGTAGGAACCAACTCTCCTTGTTGATTCTCTACAACCTGAATACCACCCTTCTTGGGGACACATTGTGTAGGACTAACCCATTGACTGTCAGAGATAGGAAAAATCATACCTGCCTGCAGGAGTTTCAACACCTCCTTCTTCACCACTTCAGTCATTGGTGGATTGAGCCGCCTCTGGGGTTGTCTGGATGGTTTGGGATCCCCTTCTAGCAAAATCCTATGCATACATGTCGAGGGACTAATCCATTTGATGTCTGCAATGGTCCATCCCAAAGCTACCTTATGATCTTCAAGCACTGCCACTAATTTCTCCTCTTGCTCCTTGGAAAGATGGCTTGAAATAATAACCGGTAATGTTTTACCTTTTCCAAGAAAAGCATACTTCAAATGTTTGGGCAGCTCCTTCAATTCAACTTCTGGTGCCTGCACAATAGATGGTAGGAGCTTCTCGCTCGGTACTATTAGTTCTAAGGGGACATTGCCCACATAAGTGTAGGGAGGGTTACCTTCAGCGTTCAATTGTGCCAAGACTACCTGCATGTTAGTGGATAGAGACATATATGCATGTGGATCCTCCACATCATTCTCAATGATCGATTTCAGCTCATCACAACTGTGATGACTCTAGTTACGGTAAGATATTTATAATTTTAGTTTACATAATAATTATTAAAATTTATCATTTAAGTATTTATTGGTTAGAAATAATTAACTATATATTTAAACTCTTTAATCAGCCCAATAGGAACTAAGTCCGTAGGGATCGGCCCATATAGAAAGGATCTGTATATATATATACTCTGCTGTTATAAGGATAGGCAGTTTAGATAACCTACCTCATACCGCCGTACTGGGAAAATTGCAGACTTCTTCAAGTTACTGTGGTTAGCATTCTCCATTATAGTACCGTTCAATTTCCTTCTTCTTTCTTTGATTTAACATTACGGGAATGATTCGATATTTTGACTACTTGAACAGTATAAAAGATCTTTTATCAGTTTGATGGGAAACAGTAGGAATTATATTATACGGAGTACATATTATAAGAGCAGTATAGTAGGATAGTGGTATACAGAGTATACAATTCATAACCTGGTGAATCGTGTATACATGTGTCAGAGTAGAGTAACTTTTATACCAAGTATATATTAAACTATGTAAAGCATGCATATTTTGTTCAGATCTAGACTTCTATAGCCTAGATAATAATTAATTATTATGAAATTGGTGTAGGGGAGGGTAAAAGAAACATTACTATGATTTACGTACTAGTGTTGCAATTAGAGAATGATTGTTAGTATATATATTTAGTTTATAATTTGATCTATAACACTTGATATAAATTGTTGGGTAGTTCTTATTGGGGAACTTCTTATTCGACTTAGGTATGTAGTTGTAATACTTAAATTATATTATATCATATAGTTAAATTATATGGATCGTTATCCTCAATTGTTGAATTGTATTATAATAGTTTTTGTATATATATCCGGAATTAGTTTATAAGCCATATATGTAAGTAAGTTATTCGTATAATATATAGGTGTTTAAGTGTCCCGGGATAGCTACATATAATTTCCTTATTAGAGCTTCAGGAATTTCAGGCAAGTTTCTTTGACTTGCTCGGTGGCTGGATTAGTAGATGCTTTGTTATTCAATATCATGTGTTAGTAGTTTTCTTAAAACTATTTTATGACTATGTGTTATATGTGGTACGCGGTGTTTATATGTGTAAATTGTTTGGGTCTCGGAGGTGCACTTCCGGGGTACGTGTAAGGTTCTCGGATTGTCCGAGGTACGTTAAGGATCTCAGAGATTATTCTCTGGGGTACGTTGAGCACAGAACGTTCCAGGGTAAATGCCTAGGAGGATTTATTCCTTTTCAGTTGCGGTTGGAAGGAAAATGATTGAGTTAAAAGATGTTTGTATGTGTAGTCGTCTTGCACTTGTTTAATTGTATCTAGCTGTTTTACACTCACGCATGAAATAATTAATTGAGTGTCTTGCTTGTTTAGTAGCTGACCCGTTGTGGCTGGCTCTGTTTCGACATCCAGGTACTAGTGCTGCACAGACTCAGGAGCAACATGATGAGATTGGTGCCTACCGACGTTAATTAGATAGCTTTGCTGTGGGGAATTGTTCTTCTTAAATTTTATTAGACCTTATTATAACAACTAGTTCCATGACTTGGTTTATTCAGCGTTAAGTTTTCATTATCTATTGAGGTTTTTATTGCACAATCCTTATTTATATACTCTAGCCTTGTGGATTCCGGGTGGGGTTCATGGCACTGTAACTTTTAGGTTGGGGTGTTACAGAAGTTGGTATCAGAGCCAGGTTCACATTTGTTGGGTTGAGTCTAGGGTTAGGAACGTCGGTAGCCAACCTCCCATGTGGTCTGTGCAGGTAAATCGCTTCTTTATGTGTTGCATATTATTACTAGTATTAATTACATATTGGATGCAGCTATGACGCGTAGAGGTAGGGGAAGAGGTGCTGGTGCTGCAGGTAGAGGTGAGCCAAGAAGAGGACGGCCTCGCAGAGTTGCCGGACGTGGGGAGGCTGCTAATCCTCCACCAATGGAGGAGCCCGAGGAGCAAGTCTCAGTGGGTAGTCAAGTAGCACCTTCTGGTGGTGTACAAGGGGGAGGAGTTCCACAAGGTGTACCTCCAGTCTTGGATGTTGCTGGGATGCAAGCCATGATTCAGACTATAGTAACACAAGCCATCCAAGCTGCACTGAATCAAGCACAACCACCAAACCCAGCCGTACAACCTCAGCCACCTATTCACCAACCTGCACCTCAAGGAACCGGGTTTGATCGATATCTTACGGAGCTACAAAAGATGAAGCCTCCAACCTTTGATGGTACTGGAGACCTCGACGAATGGCTGGCAGAGCTAGAAATTTTGCTAGAGGGTATGAGATGCCCGGAGGAGAGAAGGGTGGAAGTTGTTCAATACTTGCTGAAGGAGAATGCTGCTCAGTGGTGGAGAGTCTTTAAACCTGAAGGACGTGTTGTCTTTTGGGAAGAGTTCAGAAACATGCTTGACGAAGAATATTGTCCGGCACCAGTACGTAGAGCTAGGGTGAGGGAGTTCTTTGCTCCTCAACCTCAGGATATTTCAGTAGCTCAAGCAATTCGGCAGTACAAGAAAGAGTTGTGTCATGTGTCCCATCTGGTTGGCACTGAGGAAGAAAAGATTTGTCATTTTGAGGCCCGGTTGAAACCAGAAGTGCAACGACATGTCTCTGGTTTCCAGTGCAGCACATTGAGAGAGTACCAAGATAAGGCCTTAGCATTTGAGATGGCACCTTCTGCCAAGGAACCCGACCGGATTAACAAGAGGCAGAGAACACAATCATCTCTTTCAGCTGCATGGGACAATGCATCTAAGAAGCCTAGTGTTACACCTACACATTCTGGAAAGTCACATCTGCCTCTGAGGAATGACCGTACAGAGGCGCTCCAACAATCTGAATCAGTAAATGGGGGTAGACGTTGTTACAATTGCAAGAGTCCTTTTCATATGAGGAATGAATGCCCTAGGCCTCCTTCAAGGTGCTATAACTGTAATCGAGATGGTCATGTTGCTCTCTATTGTCGTCAGAAGAATGTTACTCAATCTCAAGCTTCTGCGCCAGCTTAGGGTGGTAGGAGTTACCAGGGCAGGCAAACGCCGACACAATCACATCAGCAGACTTCAGGATCAGTCAGAGGTGGAGGAAGAGGTAATGGGGGTGGTACTTCTAGTGCTGGAACAGATCAACCCAGAGTGTTTGAGATGAGGAAGGCTGATGCGCCTAATGCTCCCACCACTACAGGTACGCTATGGATCTGCTCTCAGCCTGTTAGCATACTTTTTGATACTGGGGCTACCCACTCGTTTATATCTGATGTATGTGTAGAAAGACTTGGCCTTAGTTGTATTCATGATTGTCAGCCTTTTATCGTGGGTATGCCTGATGGGAGTAAGATAATAGGGAACCGAGAGCTTAGAGATTGTCCAATCCGTATAGGTGATCGGGATTGGGCGTGTGATTTTCTTGTCATGGCATTGCACCATGATGATGTCATTCTTGGAATGGATTGGTTGGTAAGACACCAAGCAGTCATGGATTTAAAAGAACGTACAATTACAGTTACTGCAGAAGATGGAACTAAGCATGTATTTAGGGGTCGCCAACCTAACGAATCTGGGAAGTTGATCAATGCAATGGAAGCTTCCAAATTACTGAATCAAGGTTGCATTGGCTATTGGTGCTATGTATTGCGTGATGGAAGTTCGGAGTCAAAGATAGGTGATATACCCGTAGTGCAAGAATATGTTGATGTATTTCCTGATGAGTTGTCTGGATTGCCACCATGCCGAGAGGTTGACTTCACTATTGATTTGGAGTCTGGGACGTCGCCTGTTTCAAGAGCACCATATAGGATGGCACCTGTTGAGATGCATGAGCTTAAGAAGCAGTTGGAGGAGTTGGCCGAGAAGGGGTATATTCGGCCAAGTGCGTCACCTTGGGGAGCACCTGTCTTGTTTGTAAGGAAGAAGGATGGCTCTATGCGACTATGCATCGACTATAGAGAGTTGAACAAGGTTACAGTCAAGAACAAGTATCCTCTTCCACGAATTGATGACTTGTTGGATCAGCTACATGGAGCCTCTGTCTTCTCCAAGATCGACTTAAGGTCAGGTTATCATCAGTTGAGAATCAAAGATGAAGATATTCCTAAGACTGCCTTCCGTACAAGGTATGGACATTACGAGTTTGTGGTGATGCCTTTTGGTTTGACTAATGCCCCTGCAGTCTTCATGGAGTTGATGAATCGGGTGTTTATAGAGTATTTGGATCAGTTTGTCGTTGTCTTCATCGATGATATTTTGATCTATTCTAAGAGTCAGGAAGAGCATGCTGAACATCTAAGATTGGTTTTGGGTCGGCTTAGAATGCACCAATTGTATGCCAAGCTCTCTAAGTGTGATTTTTGGATTTCAGAAGTTACTTTCCTTGGCCATGTCATCTCAGCGGAGGGTGTCAAGGTTGACCCTCAAAAGATTGAAGCAGTGTCTGCATGGCAACCACCTAAGAACGTCAAGGAGGTTAGGAGTTTTCTTGGTTTAGCAGGGTACTACAGGAGGTTTGTGGAAGGATTTTCTTGTATTGCTCAACCACTAACCAATCTTCTACGCAAGAGTAAGAAGTTTGAGTGGGATGATTCTTGTATGAGCAGCTTTGAGGAACTTAAGAAAAGGTTGACAACGGCGCCAATTTTGACCTTACCTCAGGGTACAGATGGATTTGTGGTGTATAGTGATGCATCAAGGCAAGGATTGGGATGCGTATTGATGCAGCATGGACGAGTCATTGCATATGCTTCACGTCAACTGAAGTCTCATGAGGCTAACTATCCAACACATGACCTAGAGCTTGCAGCAGTAGTTTTTGCACTAAAGATTTGGCGTCACTACCTTTACGGGGTAACTTGCCAAATTTTTACCGATCATAAGAGTTTAAAGTACATCTTTACGCAAAAGGAGTTGAATATGAGGCAAAGAAGATGGTTGGAGTGGATTAAGGATTATGATCTTGAGATCTTATATCATCCTGGGAAGGCTAATGTGGTGGCAGATGCTTTGAGCAGGAAGTCAGTTCAAGAGCAGATGCTCTCTCAGTTAACGGTACAACCAACATTGCAACAAGATTTGATTCGAAGTGGCATTGAAGTTATACTTTCAGGAGAAGAAAGTCAGCTAAACATGCTAGAAGTGTGATCATCATTGTTTGAGTCTATTAAGCAAGGGCAGGATAAGGATCCGTTGTTAGTTCGAGTACGAGAAGAGGTGATCCAAGGAAAAGCCCCAGGGTTTTTAGTGCACGAGGATGGAATTCTAAGGGTTAGGAACCGTCTTTGCGTTCCAGCTGATGAAGAGTTAAGAACAACTATTATGACTGAAGCTCACACAACCCCGTATTCTGTACATCCTGGTACTAGTAAGATGTACAAAGACCTGAAGCAACTTTATTGGTGGACTAACATGAAGAATGACGTTGCAGAGTTTGTTTCAAAGTGCTTGACTTGTCAGCAGGTCAAGATTGAGCATCAGAGGCCAGCAGGAATGCTCCATCCACTTTCAATTCCTGAGTGGAAGTGGGAGGACATCTCCATGGACTTTGTTACTGGACTGCCAAGGACTAGGAGAGGTATGGATGCGATTTGGGTGATAGTTGACCGATTGACCAAGTCAGCTCACTTCCTTGGGATTCAAGAGACTTGGGGTCCTGAGAAGCTATCAGATATATTTATTAGAGAGATTGTGAGATTGCATGGTGCTCCAAAGACAATAGTGTCTGATCGGGATGGTCGCTTTGTATCGAGGTTCTGGAAATCAATTCATGCAGCACTTGGGACCCAGTTATGTTTCAGTACCGCCTACCATCCACAGACCGATGGTCAGTCGGAGAGGACTATTCAGACCTTAGAGGACATGTTGCGGGCTTGTGCACTTGATTGGAAAGCGGATTGGGAAACTCAGTTACCGCTAGTAGAGTTTGCATATAACAACAGTTGGCATGCATCTATTCAGATGGCACCATATGAAGCGTTATACGGTCGACGTTGTCGCTCACCAATTTGTTGGGATGATAGAGTAGATTCCATCGGGACTGAGCCTGACATACTTCAGGAGACAAAGGAAAAGATCAAGCTGATTCGAGAGAGATTGTTGACCGCTCAGAGTCGACAAAAGTCGTATGCTGATAAACGAAGACGCCCTTTGGAGTTTGAAGTTGGTGATCATGTACTAGTCAAAGTGTCACCAACTCGAGGAGTCTTCCGCTTTGGGAAAAGGGGAAAACTAAGCCCAAGATATATAGGTCCTTTTGAGATCCTAGAAAGAGTCGGAGAACTCGCTTATCGTTTGGCCTTACCACCATCTTTGAGTAGAGTGCACAATGTTTTTCATGTATCTCAATTACGAAAGTATGTTGCTGATTCTAGACACATAATCAGCTATGAGGAGATTGAGATTGCTGATAACGTCACTTATGAAGAGCATCCTGTGGCAATTCTAGAGCGCCGATCGAAACAATTGAGGACAAAAGTAATACCATTGGTAAAGGTACAGTGGTCTCGTCATGGAGTTAAGGAAGCTACTTGGGAGACTGAGGATAGCATGCGAAAGCGTTATCCCGAGTTGTTTTCGTCTTAGTTTCGGGGACGAAACTCCTTTTGAGTGGGGGTGTATGTGATGACTCTAGTTACGGTAAGATATTTATAATTTTAGTTTACATAATAATTATTAAAATTTATCATTTAAATATTTATTGGTTAGAAATAATTAACTATATATTTAAACTCTTTAATCAGCCCAATAGGAACTAAGTCCGTAGGGATCGGCCCGTATAGAAAGGATCTGTATATATATATACTCTGCTGTTATAAGGATAGGCAGTTTAGATAACCTACCTCATACCGCCGTACTGGGAAAATTGCAGACTTCTTCAAGTTACTGTGGTTAGCATTCTCCATTATAGTACCGTTCAATTTCCTTCTTCTTTCTTTGATTTAACATTACGGGAATGATTCGATATTTTGACTACTTGAACAGTATAAAAGATCTTTTATCAGTTTGATGGGAAACAGTAGGAATTATATTATACGGAGTACATATTATAAGAGCAGTATAGTAGGATAGTGGTATACAGAGTATACAATTCATAACCTGGTGAATCGTGTATACATGTGTCAGAGTAGAGTAACTTTTATACCAAGTATATATTAAACTATGTAAAGCATGCATATTTTGTTCAGATCTAGACTTCTATAGCCTAGATAATAATTAATTATTATGAAATTGGTGTAGGGGAGGGTAAAAGAAACATTACTATGATTTACGTACTAGTGTTGCAATTAGAGAATGATTGTTAGTATATATATTTAGTTTATAATTTGATCTATAACACTTGATATAAATTGTTGGGTAGTTCTTATTGGGGAACTTCTTATTCGACTTAGGTATGTAGTTGTAATACTTAAATTATATTATATCATATAGTTAAATTATATGGATCGTTATCCTCAATTGTTGAATTGTATTATAATAGTTTTTGTATATATATCCGGAATTAGTTTATAAGCCATATATGTAAGTAAGTTATTCGTATAATATACAGGTGTTTAAGTGTCCCGGGATAGCTACATATAATTTCCTTATTAGAGCTTCAGGAATTTCAGGCAAGTTTCTTTGACTTGCTCGGTTGCTGGATTAGTAAATGCTTTGTTATTCAATATCATGTGTCAGTAGTTTTCTTAAAACTATTTTATGACTATGTGTTATATGTGGTACGCGGTGTTTATATTTGTAAATTGTTTGGGTCTCGGAGGTGCACCTCCGGGGTACGTGTAAGGGTCTCGGATTGTCCGAGGTACGTTAAGGGTCTCAGAGATTATTCTCTGGGGTACGTTGAGCACAGAACGTTCCAGGGTAAATGCCTAGGAGGATTTATTCCCTTTCCAGTTGCGGTTGGAAGGAAAATGATTGAGTTAAAAGATGTTTGTATGTGTAGTCGTCTTGCACTTGTTTAATTGTATCTAGCTGTTTTACACTCACGCATGAAATAATTAATTGAGTGTCTTGCTTGTTTAGTAGCTGACCCGTTGTGGCTGGCTCTGTTTCGACATCCAGGTACTAGTGTTGCACAGACTCAGGAGCAACATGATGAGATTGGTGCCTACCGACGTTAATTAGATAGCTTTGCTGTGGGGAATTGTTCTTCTTAAATTTTATTAGACCTTATTATAACAACTAGTTCCATGACTTGGTTTATTCAGCGTTAAGTTTTCATTATCTATTGAGGTTTTTATTGCACAATCCTTATTTATATACTCTAGCCTTGTGGATTCCGGGTGGGGTTCATGGCACTGTAACTCTTAGGTTGGGGTGTTACAACAACAAGTCACATCAAACACATCTTGCACAATAGGCTCAATCACATCAATAGAACATAAAGAATGGTCATCAATGGGGTGTTTCATAGCATCATAAATATTGTATTCAACCTTCTCCCCATCAAATTCCATTGTCAGTGTCCCACTGTTCACATCAATCTTAGTTTGAGCAGTTTTCATAAAAGGCCTACCTAGCAAAATAGGTGTTGCATGCTTGTCATGCTCCATATCCAAAACAAAGAAATCAACAGGAAAAATCAAGTCACCAACCATAACAAGAACATCTTCAACCACCCCTTTCGGGTACACATTAGATATATCAGCAAGTTGAACAACAATTCCTGTTTCATGCAATGGTCCTAAACCTAGTGATTCATACAAAGAAAAAGGCAAAACATTGATTGATGCTCCTAAATCTAGCATAGCTTTTTCGAATTTAGTTTCACCAATCACACATGGAATGCTAAACATGCCTGGGTCACCACATTTCTTAGGCATACGTCTTTGGAACACAGCAGAAACTTGTTCACTAACTTTAACCTTTTGTCTTCCCTTGAGTTTTTGATTCCTTTTAATTGTGCAAACTTCTTTCAAAAAATTTGCAAATCTAGGAATACTCTTGACAAGTTTAAGTAAAGGGATGTTTACCTCGCACCTACTGAAGGTTTCCAAAATTTCTTTATCGTTCTCTGGCCTTCGAGTGTCCTTCAATGCCTCGGGAAAGGGAGCCACAGGCTTCTGTGAGAATAGAGGAGGAAAGTTGGGGCGAACATAATTGTCAACTGGCTCAGATGACTCATGGCGATCGCCATCAATGGACGGCGATCGCGGTCGCGACCCTTCAGCTTCTGTTGAAATATGCGATCGCCAATTATATGTGGCGATCGCGGTTCCTTCTCGGCCAGATTCTGCTTGCTCTCTGTAATGTTACCGCGATCGCCAACAATGTTTGGCGATCGCGGTCGGTCTTCTGGAGTTTCTGTCTCAGGATGTTGCTTCTGTTTGCCCTTTTCAGCATTAGATTCTTCAACCAATAATTTTCCACTTCTCAATGTCACAGCACTGACACTTTCTCTCGGGTTTACTACCGTTTGAGATGGTAGCTTTCCTGAATCTCTAGCTTCTAAGTTGCTCACAACTTGAGCAATCTGCCCTATCTGTTTCTCAAGATTCTGAATACTCGACTCCGTTTTAGCATTTTGTTGCATCACAGATTGAGCTAAGGACTTAATCATTTCTTCAGCAGTCAGAGAGTTTTGAGGTCTAGGCTGATTTTGGTGATTTTTCAATACTTGAGGGTTTTGAACATTATTCTGATTATCCCACCTCAAGTTAGGATGATTCCTTGTACCTGGATTATAATGATTAGCATAAGGATCAAATCTAGGCCTAGGTTTCCATCCTCCTGCAACATTTACCTCAGCACTCGGTTCTTGGAGTTGTGGGAACTCGTCAGTAAGATGCCCTGTGAGTGTGCATACCCCACAAGCTCTCACGTGTTGTCGACCACCACTTTGCAGCATAGAAGACTTCATCATATCTTTCAGTTCATTCATATCACTTTGAATTTTAGCGGGATCAAGTGAACTTACTGACTGTGTTCTTTGCCTGCTACCAAACTGCCTTGAGCTTTCAGCTAATTCCTCAAACATTTCAGTAGCCTGAGGTATAGTTAATCTCAAAAAGTTACCTCCACAGGATGCATTCACCATACGACGGTCCTCATCAATCAGGCCACTAAACAAATACATGAGAAGATCCTGATCAGTGTAGCTGTGGAAAGGACAACTTGAGCACAACTTCTTGAATCTCTCATAATATTCATAGAGACTTTCAGTTGCGTGTTGTTGGAGATTTGTAATGTCCTTTTTCAGGATGCTCAGTTTAGTTGCTGGAAAGTATTTCTCCAAGAAAACCTTTTTCATCTTGGCCCAAGTATCAATACTCCCAGGGGCTTGATAGTAAAGCCAATCATTAGTAGCGTCTTTCAGAGTGAATCCGAAAGCTCTTAACATTACCTGTTCCTCAGTGACACCCCTCGGCTTCATGCTAGAACATATGGCATGAAACTGAGTCAAATGTTTGTTTGGATCCTCACCTGTTAAGCCATGAAAGTGTGGAAGTTCATGAATCAATCCAACTTTTAGCTCAAAATTCACACCCTCAACTATCTCAGGAAACCTCACTGCCAGAGGTTGTTGATCTAAGTTCGGGGCAGTGAGCTGCCTCACAGTAGGCAGTGGCGGTCCATTTCGATCACCCATTTCGCTACTTTGGTTCAAAGCTGCTCTTCGGTTCCTGTGGAACGTCCTCTCAATCTCTGAATCAAAAGCAACAAGAGATGAGTTAGTAGCACGGGTCTGAACCATAAAGGTTCACACCAAACAGTTGATAAGTCACAATTAGCACAGAATTGGAATAATTCAATTCCCCGGCAACGGCGCCAAATTTGATGAGGCTAAAGTCGTAGTGCCAAATCAAAGAAAACTCTAAACACTAACTAAAGTATAGCAAGCAAGTAGAGGTCGAACCCAAGGGAATCAAAACACCAATCGCTATGCAGTCAAGCGAAATACCAACTAACGAACAAGTAACAAGTAACCAGGGGGGGTTTTGATTGTATGAAACACAAAAGTAACAAGTATCAAACAAAGGGAGTTTGGGTGAGAATATGATGAGAAGGGGTTTCACCTAGCAAGTATCCACACAACAGTCAATCAAGTTGATCATAGATTTATCTCAAGTTCTATTCAATCCTAGGGAATGTTCCTATTCCAATCTTTAATATATTAGCAGGCCAACCGGTCCTGATAATACTTACTATTCAACAATCAGGGAAACCTCTCAAGATTAGATGAAATAGCAGCAAAGAGAACATGAATCATAAGGATGCATGCAATAACTTACAACCGTCAAGTATTAACATGCAATCAATTCTCTTTCATAAAAGCAATCAACTACCAGATCATGCAGATATGAATGCTACAATGACAAGGAATTCCACCGTATATTCCTAGTCTAGCAATAGAAAACTATCAATCAAACTAGGTGATCAAGCTAGCAAAATTAATAGAAATCAATAGATGAAGAAAAAGAGAATTAATACAAACCCATAGGAAAAGAACAAGAGTTTAGAAATCTCACAACTTAATAACTGAAGGTTTCAACCGCTAAGTAAAATAATGGAGATTAATTCCTGCTCATGGTTGCAGAACTAAATTGTCTGATGGAAAAGATGATAGAAAAGATGATAGTAGAAAGAAAGAAACTAGGGTCCTTAAATAGAGAACTAACCCCAAAATATATGGTAAAAGAAAGATCCTAAACGAAATAAAATAAGGTAAAAGAAATAAAATAAAATAAGGAAAATAAGGAAAGTCCGGAATATCTTCGGCCTTGTTGTGGCGATCGCCATGGATGACTGGCGATCGCGGTCTTCATGTAAAACTTTGCCTCGTCTCTGTCGCCCCATGGCGATCGCCATAGAGTCATGGCAATCACCATGCTCTCTCGAACTCCTGAAATGCTCCTGTTGTAGAATGGCGATCGCCATAGTGATGGTGGCGATCGCCGCTGCTCCGCAGGATGTCTTCGTCTTCATGTCTTCAATCTTTGATCCTCTTCTTCTTCGGTTCTGGTCTTCATTTCTTCACTTCTTCATAAACAACTCAGAATATAACAATAGCTCCAAATACTTGTGATAACACTCCTAAACTAATGTAATAACCCCTAGTTACGCCATACAAAGTGTAGCGTATCATTCCAAGTTCTTATAAATGGTGAGAGTGTTTTGTAACAACTATAAAGTTTGAACATTGGGACAAGTTCTAATATGTGTTTAATATGTTCCAAGTTCTAATAAGAGCTTAGAGTGCTCTGTGACAGCTTTGAACTTGGAACAATGGGACAAGTTCTAATAGGGCTTAGAGTGTTTTGTCACAGCTTTGAACTTTTCCCAGTGTTCCAAGTTCTTATAAGGTTAGTGACTATTTTGTGACAACTGAATACTTGTCAAAGTGTGTCTAGTTCTACTATGGGTAGAGACTGCTTTGTGACAATTGAGAACTTGTCATAGTGTGAACTTATAAAGGAGAGTTTTTCTGACAACTGTGAACAAGTTATCATAAAATTATTGAAAAGTTTCAGACACGTATCCGAAGATGTCAAGAAAACTTGTAATATCTAAAATCAAATAACTTAAAAACGATAACTAAGAAAATTTAGATAAACTTAACGATATGCACACTGTAGAAGGCAAAATCTTTGTCTTTCTGGGGCCATGGTGCTTCCAAATGAAATATACAATCATCTCTTTCTTTTAGCTCATTGTCCTGAACGAATTTCCTTCAACCTTTTCCTATTCTGAACATATTGTTTATGAACTTCAACACCACATCCCAATGACGTTGTCTAACTGAAAGTCTGATTGGTCGGTCCTTGAAGTTCTTCAAGTATTTCTCACAGTGTTCTTGAGGAAATTTCTTCATCCAAAAAGTACTTATTCTGGTTAGATCCACATTAAAAACATGTATAATTCATGATTGTACAATAAGATATTCAGAATGAATAAGATTAAATACCATACGACAATCCCCATCAACACAAGAGCGATCCATCTCAATAGAAAACATTCTATCTAGATGATCCATTTCAATCTCATCATATGAGCGTTCCATCTCAATAAAAAAATACAGGAATTGTGTTTTCAAGAGATTTCGTGTTTAAAATGACTTTGGAATACAAAGGTATATAAAGAAATCTCCAAGGTTGAATTTTAGTTAGACTGGTAGGTATCATAAATGTAAGGTTGGTGGGGTAGGTATTAGATGAGAAATTAAATTCATTTATTAAATTTGACCTGACCCGTTGGATAGAAATTGGACCAACCATATAAAATCTACTATTTTACTTCATAGCAAGTGGGTTGGATTGTGTTGTAATGTATTAATTACTTTTAATCAAATAATTATATGGTGCTTGATACATGTTGTAATGTAAAAACTTCATTCTCAGACAACCTTTGAACTATTCCCAGTATTCTAAGTTCAATAATGGCTTAGTGTGTTTTGTGAAAGCTTTAAACTTGGAACACTAGGACAAGTTCTTATTAAATATGTTGGGTTTGATTTGTATTTATAGAAAATGTTAGCAGAAGTTTGAATTTAAGGCTGTAAAAATTCAAGATAGTAGGTGAAGATGTGTTAATTTGAATTTTGAACGGTCATATATTTATTAGAGTAGGTGAATGGGGGTAGTTGGTGTATTTACCGTCATAAATTCAATAGAGTAGGGTGAAAATTTCAATAAATGTAATGTGGATATCAGACTTTGAAAATGACAGAATTTTTCTCCCCCAATTTAATACATGAGTAGGTGAATTAATTATTTTGAACATCATAAATGCATTGTGACATGTTCAGTTTTTAGTTTGGGACATATTATTTTATGACACTTTTGTAGTTTTTGACAAGTAGTTCGTACAAGGGCACTACATTCCTCACATGTACAACAACATTCTTCAAAAAATGCATTCTACAAAGCAAGACGAAACATTAACGAACAATCTCCTGGTTACTTTGATACATTTTTTTTAACTATCTTAGGTCATGTAACATGTACTCTTGCAAACTAAGTCAGTTATGTGTATGCTTTAAACTTGTTCTAATAGGGCTTAGTTTGTTTTCTGACAGCTTTAAACTTGTCCCAGTTTCCATGTTCTAATAAGGGCGGAGACTGTTTTGTGACAGCTTGGAACTTGGAACACTAGGACAAGTTCTAATGAACTTCAAGATTGTTTTGTGACAGTTTATACTTAAAACACTGGGTCAAGTTCTAATAAGGGCTTAGATTGTTTTGTGACAACTTTAAACTTGTCCCAATGTTCCAAGTTCTAATAAGGGCGGAGACTGTTTTGTGACATCTTGGAACTTGGAACACTAGGACAAATGTTGTCCCAAACCATATATGTATAGATGACAGACAAAACTTAGATTTGAATAAGATTATAATATCAATATATAGGAACTACACTATGCTCTTGTGCAACTATATTTTACTCACTCGTTCTTGTACAATTAGACATTGTTCTTGTAACACTCTGCAACAATCAGACTCTAGAACCCAACACGTTTATCATCGAGTCATAGATGAATCAAATACAGAGTATACCAAGATAAGATTGGTAATAAATCACCAAGAACCATAACTACATTAATCATAATGAGTTCCAAGATGCACCAAAAGTTGATTAAAACTTATAAACCATAAGAGTTACAGTTTTCTTTCCACAAAACATCCAAAAACTGCATCAAACTTCTTCCTGATTTAATCTGCTACTCAACATTGACTCGGAATACGTCAACCTTATAAACTTTGTTCGCCCTATGAACGAGCTTGAATTCTAAGACGTCTCCAATCTCCAAGCAATTGTCCGACCTAAACTGGCTCCAGCCTCGTCCGAGCCTCGAGTTCCCCTTGTCACGACGATAATTTACTTTCCAAGTTCTTCCGCCATCCATTTTAATAACAATGGAATTGTCATCAACATTCAAGTATTTTTTGGAGTGAGGAGAAGGAACATGCTGCCAAAGCAAACACAAAACCAGCAAAAAATGCTCAAAATTAAACAGTATAGAGATTTCAGATAAAAAAAGTGGTAGTTTAAGATTAAACAGTATAGAGATTTCAGTACCAGTTTGGTAAGTTTGCTTTGAACAATGAACTAAAGTGAAGAGAGTATCCACACTTGGTCATTACTCTTTGCTTGTATTGTGACTTGCCAATCCCGACCATCCAACATACTCAAGATTTTTGCGTCCTTCGTAAAAGATTTTGGAATTCTCTGTGCAAGAAAACAAGATTGCTTAATTCCTAGAACATATAGATAAAAAAAACTGGAAGATTAAGATTAAACAATATAGAGATTTTCAGTACCACAATTGACAGAAGTTGTATTGAATTTGAACAACGTTCCTTGCTTTCCGGATTTTCTTCCATCTTTGATTAATGTTTTCTAGATGCAACGATGTTTGAGTAGTTTTTGTTTGCCCGTGGTGACTGAAATATGTTGGGTTTGATTTGTATTTATAGAACAAGTTAGGGGAAGTTTGAATTTAAGGCTGTCAAAATTCAAGATAGTAGGTGAAGATGTGTTAATTTGAATTTTGAACGGTCATATATTTATTAGAGTAGGTGAATGGGGTAGTTGGTGTTTTTACTGTCATAAATTCAATAGAGTAGGGTGAAAATTTCAATAAATGTAATGTGGATATCAGACTTTGAAAATGACATAATTTTTCTCCCCCAATTCAATACGTGAGTAGGTGAATTAATTATTTTGAACATCATAAATGCATTGTGACATGTTCAATTTTTAGTTTGGGATATAAAATTTTATGACACTTTTGTAGTTTTTGACAAGTAGTTCGTACAAGGGCACTACATTCCTCACATGTACAACAACATTCTTCAAAAATTGCATTCTACAAAGCAAGACGAAACATTAACGAACAATCTCCTAGTTACTTTGATACATTTTTTTTAACTATCTAAGGTCATGTAACATGTACTCTTGCAAACTAAGTCAGTTATGTGTATGCTTTGAACTTGTTCTAATAGGGCTTAGTTTGTTTTGTGACAGCTTTAAACTTGTCCCAGTGTTCCATGTTCTAATAAGGGCGGAGACTGTTTTGTGACAGCTTGGAACTTGGAACACTGGGACAATTTCTAATAAGGGCTTAGATTGTTTTTGACAGCTTTTAAACTTGTCCCAGTGTTCCAAGTTCTAATAAGGGCGGAGACTGTTTTGTGACAGCTTGGAACTTGGAACACTGGGACAAGTTCTAATAAGGACTTAGATTGTTTTGTGAAAGCTTTAAACTTGTCTCAGTGTTCCAAGTTCCAATAAGGGCGGAGACTATTTTGTGAAAGCTTGGAACTTGGAACACTGGGACATCTTGGAACTTGGAACACTGAGACAAGTTGTCCCAGTGTTCCAAGTTCTAATAAGGGTCGAGACTGTTTTGTGACAGCTTTAAACTTGGAACACTGCGACAAATGTTGTCCCAAACCATATATATATAGATGACAAACAAAACTTAGATTTGAAAAAGATTACAATATTTCGAAATATGTCAAAATATACCAGTACGTGAGGAACTTTAAATGTTGATATGGTCACAATCTATTTGTGCAACTTACAAATGAAAAAGCATAAAGATCATAATGTCTAGTCTTAACATCTGTTTCTAAGAGTTGCGTCTTGCCAAGCATGTTGTCTTGTTATGCCCTTGCATTGAACAAATAGAACATTTTCTTCCTGTACTCTTCACGTTCCTTGTAAATTCACCAATTGAGTTTATTCTCCGCTTTTTTGGCCTTCCTATCCTTCTTCTCGCATCAGGTGGGTGACATTGTTGTTCAGCAATAACTTGTGGTACATGCCATTCTGATCTCATAGGCAAAGGATATATAGTAGCATTATATGTCATGGACCAAGAGTTAAACTTATACAAATCAGTAATGAAATCTGTCACAGTGAGATTCCTATGGATTATTGAAGCAATTGCATGGGCACAAGGTATGTGATCCAAATCAAAGACTCTGCAGCTACATGTCTTTTGCGTAAGATTTACAGCACCAGTAAAAGTCCCTCCAAGCACCTGATATTCGAAGGCATTTAATACCTTGACCTCATACTTCTTTGATAGTTTGAATCTTTTCTCCACTATTACTGCAATATTTGGAGGCAGTTGATCCATGTTCTTTTCAATCACTGTCCTTCGATCAACAAACCATTTCCCTATTACATCTCTTATATAATCTAATAGAGCAACAATTTGATATGATTTGGCTTCTCTCAAAACAGAATTTATACTTTCTGAATTGTTTGTTGGCATAATGTTGTACCACTCACCAAGACAGGTGGCTCTTGACCACTTATGTATCTCTGCTTCTATTAAATATTGTTCTGTTTCTGCGCTCATCTGACAAATCTGAGAGAAACTCTCTTGAAAACTACTAACCCTGTAGCTTCTTGAAGCTTTATCAAACAGATCTAGAATCCCCCGAATCTTGCATCTTGTCTTCAGATTTGCTTTTAAATGTCTTGTGCAAATTACATGTTTTGAACAACTGTAAACACTCTCCACAGATTTTCCAATGCTCAGGTGTCTATCAGACACAAACGCCAAATCTGTTGAACACGGTATCACATTAAGCAACTGTTGAAAAAACCATGTCCAAGAATCATCATTTTCTGAATCTACAATAGCATATGCTAGTGGAAATATTTGATGATTTGCATCTTGGCCAGATGCAATCATTAATGTTCTTTCAAACTTGATGTGTAGATGAGTTCCATCAATCATAATTACATGCGTGTTACATTTTTGTAGCGGCTTGTTAGAATTAACACCAACAACTTATCCCAGAAATTTGGGTATTCGAGATATTTGGAAAAATCTTGTCCCAAATTTTTGGTTTTAATAACAGTGTCAAAATCCTGTCCCAATTTTTTGTGTATTCGCGAGACAATTGGCAAAATCTTATTTTCTGAAAACCTGCCATACTAGTCACCAACCTAATAATAAGTTGTCCCAAAAAATAAAAAACCAAATTGCCACAAAATAAGATCATCAACTTTTGTCATAGACAGAATAATTTTCAGAACATGTCTCAAAAACTAATAATTTTCAGAACTTATTGTCACAAATAATTTTCAGAACATGTCTCAAAGTAAATAATCGTAGTTGTTCCAAAACAATTTGTGAAAAGAACAACATGGAATGACCAGAATCTGTATTTGGCCACAAATTGTCTAAAGCAACTACTTGTCCGAAACTTATTAAACTGATAAGCGGTGTTTTACATACCGCAACTATGGATTATTAGCTAGTTTTGTATAAGATTATGTTATTTGTTTCTATGTAATCTATATCATGGAGCTGTTCGACAGAAGATTTACATACGAGATTCCAAGAGATGATACAAGCATTGGAAGCATTGAAGCATAAGGAAGAAGCTATTGAAGACGAAGACGAAGACGAAGACTTGAAGTAATCAGTAGCTGCTACCTTAGACAACATAGCCGCACCCGCGGGTCTCAAGCCACACCCGCGGGTTTCATCCTCAGCCAAGGATCCGAGAAAGCTCAAGCCGCGCCCGCGGGTCCCAAACCGCGCCCGCGGCCCTCTGCCATCCTGAAAATATCTGGAGAATCCAAAACCGCACCCACGGCTCTCAACCCGCGGGTGCGGTTCCTCGACAGAAAAATCAAATTGATGTCTTTGCCATTTGAAGTAATTTGTGTTCAATTCTGTAACTTTCTACACGTTTTGTTTACCTTAATTCGGCTGTTACAATAGCTGAATGCTATTTAAGTTGTGGATGATCATCCCTGATCACCATACCTTTTTGTTTTGTATAAGTTTTTGGAGAGTTTTTCACAAACTTATGAGTTGCTAAAGTTCTTTGTTTCACTTGGAGTTTGAAGCTTTTGGATTCAACAAGTTGTGATTTTATCCTTTCCCTTTGTCTACTCTTTGATTGTCTCAACTCTCTTGTTTGTATTGTCGATGAACTAGATTTACTACTTTAGATTGATCACCTAAGTTAGTTTTATCTTATTCATATTGCTAGAGTTTGATACTTCTAGTTGAATTATCATACTTGTTGTGTAGCACAATCTATTTGCATGAACTAGTTGTGATTGTTATTAGAGAAGAGAGTTGAGTACATGTCGAGTATCCGACTAGTTGTCCATGATATTGCATGTATCTATCTATTCCTGAATGCATTGCTACTTTGTTATTGAACTTTGATAGTTTCAAAGTTATAATCGAGTAAGGGTTGTTAGGACTAGTTGGACTAATAACTATTCAAGAACAGGAATTAAAACGATCACTTGAGAACTTGTCATAGGGATAAAAAGGATTCTAAGATCAACTTGTTAATCTAATTGTGGATAATCGCTAAGTGGAATACTTCGCTTAATATTGTTATAACCAAGTTGACATTCGATACTTCGTATCAAAACCATAAAAAAAACCCTTTTGGTTACGTTTATTGGTTAGTCATTGTGATAACTTAAGAATTTGATAAACTGATTCTCTTGGGATTCGACCCTTGCTTGCGCACTATATTACTCAGTTTGCATGTTAGGATTACTTGACTTGGCACACGACAAATTCGCCTCGTCAAATTTGGCGCCGTTGCCGGGGAATCAAATTTTCTTATTTTTAAGTTCTTATTTTGACTAACTTTAGTGTTGACTAGTGAATGGTCAACACCCGTTCTACTAATCAGCCTCATTCTATTCTTGATTCAGAGATCGAGAGAACTTTTCATCGAAATCGAAGAGAGAATAGAGTCGGGACTGAGATAGCAGAAATGGCCGATCGAGAAGCTCTTGCTGAAGTGCAGCGTCAATTGGCTGACATGCAGTTGGTTGTTAATGCTCAACAAGAGCTAATTGAGACAAGGCTACCAGGAGGTGGTGTTACTCGCACTTTGAGAGAGCGGCAAACACCGAACCTGACACAACAACCTCAAGCTGTGGTTATTCCACCCCTTGCTCATGGGGTGACTTTCGAGCTCAAGTCAGGGGTGATCAATTTGCTCCCAAGTTTCCATGGTTTGGCTGGTGAGGATCCAATCATGCATTTGAACCAATTTCATGACATTTGCATGACGACCAAACCGCCAAACGTCACGGAAGAGCAGATCAAGATGAGAGCCTTCGGGTTCACTTTGAAGGATGGTGCTCGTTCTTGGTATTACCATTTGCCAACCGGTTCGGTTGATAATTGGGAAAAGTTGCACAAGGTGTTCTTGAGCAAGTATTTTCCGGTGAAAAAGGCAAATGCTCTCAAGAAGGAGATAGCCCATGTCGAGCAAAGTGAAGACGAAACTCTCTATGACTACCTTGAACGCTTCAAGGGGTTGTGTGCTTCGTGCCCTTTTCATGGGTATGATACCGAGGATCTAGTTCTTTACATTTGCAATGGTCTCCTTAACCAAGAAAGGAGGATGGTTGATGCTGCGTGTGGTGGGAATATTCTCAACATGACGCCGGAGGATGCCATGGAGAAATTGCAAGATATGGCTGAGAGCACAAGGAGTTTTGGTAGGATATACACCAAAAAGGGAGTGCACGCAGCAAGTTCAGGGGATCCCGCTCTTGTAGCTGAGCTTGTAGAGTTGAAAAAGATGGTCTCTCAGTTGCAAAAAGGACAACAACAACAAGTAAAGGTATGTGGTATTTGTGCTGACCCTTCTCATTTTACAGATAAATGCCCTGAGCTTGAAGGTGAAGACGTTGCTGAAGTCAATGCTGCTGCTGGTGGGTATGGACCCCCACGACCTCGTGGTGATCAACAAAACAACTACAACCCGAGGTATAGAGATCATCCCAATTTTCGGTGGCGTGATCCAAATGAGCCCCAACAACAAGCTCAAGGCCCTTGACCTAATGCTGGACCATCTACTGCTGAGCTGCTGAGATCCTTGACACAACACTTCACAACTCATGTTCAAACGACCGAGTCGAGCATCAAGAACATGGAGAAGCAAATTGGGCAGTTGGCTGAAGCTGTTACCACCATTGCACAACAAAATTCCAATTCTCTACCGTCCCAAACGGTGGTGAATCCAACCAGAAATGTAAGTGCAGTGACAACAAAAAGTGGTAAGATTTAAGGGGAAACCAAAAACCTTGTCGAGGCTTCTGCAAAAGAGTTGAATTCTGAGGACAGCCGAGAGCCGCGCCCGTGGGTTGAAAACCGCGCCCGCGGCTCCTCTATTGAGCCAGAAATCAATTTGACTGAAGAGCCGCGCCCGCGGGTTGAAAACCGCACTCGCGGCTCCTCCACCGAGGTAAATATTTCAGACTTTCCTTCACAAAATGTTGAACTCGAAGTGGAGGATCGGGGGGATTTCCAGTTGAGACAGGACAACTACGTTCGCCCCAACTTTCCACCTCTCAACTCCACCAAGCCTCCCGCCCCGTTTCCCGATGCCCTTAGGAACACCAAAAGGCCGGAAAACGACAAGGAGTTGTTTGAGACGTTCAGCAAATGTGAGGTAAACATTCCCTTGCTCAAGTTAATCAAAAGCATTCCTCGATATGCAAAGTTTTTAAAAGAACTTTGCACAATCAAGAGGAATCAAAAGTTGAAAGGGCAACAAAAGGTGACGGTAAGCGAGCGTGTCTCCGCTGTATTTCAAAGGCGAATGCCTAAGAAGTGCAGCGATCCGGGCATGGTCAGCATACCTTGCCGTATAGGTGACACACATTTTGAACGAGCCATGCTCGATTTGGGTGCATCGATAAATGTGTTGCCTTACTCTCTCTATAAGATTCTCGGGTTAGGCCCACTTCATGAAACCGGAATTGTTATTCAACTAGCCGATAGGTCCACCGTGTATCCTAAAGGTGTAGTTGAAAACGTTCTGGTTATGGTGGATAATTTGTTCTTTCCCGCTGATTTCTTTGTGTTAGACATGGAACATGATGGGCAAGCTGCTCCTATTTTGCTTGGGAGGCCCTTCATGCGAACCGCTAACACAAAGATTGATTTGGCTAGTGGATCTCTTACTTTAGAGTTCGATGGGGAAATAGTTCAATTTAACATTTTTGATGCTATGAAACACCCCGTCGAAGATGCTGCGTCTATTTGTTCAATTGATGTAATTGATCCTATAGTCCAAGATGTTTTCAATATCTTTGGCTTAGATGAATTACAAAGTGTATTAGAACAAAGCATCGTTCACTCACCAACACTTGATTTGTCTCTTCCACCTGAGATTCAAAGTGCTCTAGCTCGTCTAGACGCTCCGGGTAGAATTTTGGCCGGTCGGCCCATGCTACTAACTTTGGAGAGCGAAAAGCTTCTTCCTTATATTGTGCAGGCACCGGTTGCAGAGCTCAAGCAATTACCCGAGCACTTGAAGTATGTTTTTCTTGGGGAAAATGATACCCTCCCGGTAATCATTTCGAGCAAGTTGACAGGTGAACAAGAGAGAAGGTTGGTGATGGTGTTGAAAGAACACATTACCGCTCTTGGGTGGACCATTGCTGACATCAAGGGAATTAGCCCTTCCACCTGTATGCACAGGATCCTTCTTGAGGAAGGTGCTAAACCCTCTAGGCAACCCCAAAGAAGGTTAAACCCACCTATGATGGAGGTGGTCAAGAAGGAGGTGCTGAAACTTCTTCAAGCTGACATGATCTACCCCATTTAGGATAGTCAATGGGTGAGTCCAACTCAATGTGTCCCTAAGAAGGGGGGCATAACATTGGTAGAGAATCAACAAGGTGAGATGGTTCCTACCCGAACTCAAACGGGTTGGAGAGTATGCATTGACTACCGCAAGCTGAACGTGGTAACCCGAAAAGATCATTTCCCCCTCCCTTTTATTGATCAAATGCTTGAACGACTTGTCGGTCGTCTGTATTATTGCTTTCTAGATGGGTATTCAGGGTATTTTCAGGTGGCTATTGCACCCGAAGATCAAGAGAAGACGACGTTTACATGTCCCTTTGGCACTTTTGCATATCGTAGGATGCCTTTTGGATTATGTAACGCGCCCGGGACCTTTCAACGATGTATGGTAAGTATCTTCTCGGAATACATTGAACATTTCATAGAAGTTTTTATGGATGATTTTACGGTACATGGGGATAGCTTTGATGCATGTTTAAATCATTTGTCACTCGTGCTTAAAAGATGTGTAGATACTAATCTAGTATTGAATTCTGAAAAGTGTCATTTTATGGTTGAACAAGGGATAGTATTGGGGCACATAATTTCAGCTAGGGGTATTGAGGTCGATAAGGCAAAGATTGACGTCATTCAATCGTTGTCTTATCCTACTAATGTGCGTGAAGTGCGTTCTTTCCTAGGCCATGCAAGTTTTTATCGCAGGTTTATCAAGGACTTCTCTAAGATCTCCACGCCCCTATGTGAGCTTTTGAAAAAAGAAGCTACTTTTGACATGTCGAATGTGTGCAAGAAGGCATTCGACACTCTGAAAGCCCACCTCACCGAAGCACCAATCATCCAAGTACCCGATTGGTCTCTACCCTTTGAGATCATGTGTGATGCTAGTGATCATGCGGTGGGAGCCGTTCTTGGTCAAAAAGTCGGAAGAGCAATGCACGTCATCTACTATGCTTCCACGACTTTGAACGGAGCTCAGAGGAATTACTCCAGCACGGAAAAGGAGTTGCTAGCCGTGGTGTTTGCCCTTGAAAAATTTCGGCAATATCTTTTGGGCACGAAGGTGATTATCCACACGGACCACGCTGCTCTTCGTTATCTCATGACGAAGAAGGAATCAAAGCCAAGACTCATTCGATGGGTTTTGCTCTTAAGCGAGTTCAATGTGGAAATCCGGGACAAGAAGGGAGTCGAAAACTCCGTAGCTGATCATTTGAGCCGGATTGTGCAAGAGGATGGTAAATTACAGGTTCAAATTCAAGGTACATTCCCGGACGAAAACTTGTATCAAATTTATTCTGTAATTTCTGCTTCTGCTGAGAACAAGCCGCACCCGCGGCCAGTAAACCGCACCCGCGGTTTGTGCTCTCAAGTATTTTCGGAAAAGGGAGAACCGCGCCCGCGGCTCCAAACCCGCGCCCGCGGTTTGTGTTTTCCAGAAGTCTCACTACAAGGAGAGCCGCGACCGCGTCTCAATAACCGCCATCGCGGTTTTCTGACAGCCGAGTATGCAGAAATTGACCCCGAATACAAGCTTTTCGCCCTCCGGTCTTTCAAACCATGGTTTGCCGATATCGTGAACTACCTGGTTCGCGAAGAATTCCCGCCGAACTACACCAAAGCTCAAAAAGATAGGATCAAGCGGGAATCACGTTTCTACGTTTGGGATGACCCCTACCTTTGGAGACATTGTGTTGACAAGGTAATCCGACGATGCCTCCCGGATAACGAGGTACAGTCTGTCCTTACTTTTTGTCATTCTCATGCATGTGGGGGGCATTTTGGGGCTAATAAATTGGCTAGGAAGGTATTGGACGCCGGCTTCTATTGGCCACACATCTTTCAGGATGCGTTTGCCTTTTGCAAAGCTTGCGACCGATGCCAAAGGGTCGGGAAAATTTCTAAACGAAATGAGATGCCACAAACACCATTAGTCTTTTGTGAGATTTTTGATGTTTGGGGTATTGATTTCATGGGACCCTTTCCTAGTTCGTTTGGGAATTTATACATTTTACTTGCGGTGGACTACGTTTCCAAATGGGTGGAAGCGAAGGCCACCAGAACTGATGATTCCCGAGTGGTAGCAGGTTTCTTGAAGGAGAATATCTTTTCTCGTTTTGGGATTCCAAAGGCTCTTATAAGTGACCAAGGTACTCACTTTTGCAACAAGACGGTGAGTGCACTTTTAAAGAAGTACCATGTCACTCAACGAGTCTCAACTGCTTATCACCCCCAATCCAATGGACAAGCTGAGGTGTCCAATAGGCAAATCAAGGGGATTCTGGAAAAGACGGTGGCTCCTAATCGAAAGGATTGGAGTCTAAGGTTGGATGATGCACTTTGGGCGTATAGGACCGCCTACAAAACTCCAATAGGAATGTCCCCATATCGACTTGTGTTTGGGAAGGCTTGTCACCTTCCGGTGGAGTTAGAGCACAAGGCGTGGTGGGCGGTGCAAAAATGCAACATGGAGTTGGATGAGGTAGGCGACTTTAGGAAGTTGCAAATCCAAGAGCTTGAAGAGATACGCCGGGATGCGTATGAGAATGCGGTGATCTACAAGGAAAAGACGAAGGCTTGGCATGACAAGAACATCTTGAGGAAAGATTTCAAGGTGGGAGACAAGGTCTTGCTCTACCAATCTCGTCTTCAACTTTTTCCAGGTAAGTTGGGATCCCGGTGGAATGGCCCGTATGTTGTTGCTCGCGTCTTTCCTCATGGCGCTGTGGAGTTGTTTGACAAAAACAACCACAACGTCTTCAAGGTGAATGGTCAAAGGTTAAAAACCTTACCATGAGGGATTCACCAAAGTGTCTTTCGATGAAATGGCTCTGGAAGAGCCAACTTTTGAAAATTGAAGACGGGAAACCAAGTCGAGCCACGACTCTAACCAAGGCGCTGATTGGGAGGCAACCCAAGGTATTTTTCTTTTCCCTTGAATTTCATTTTCTTTTTAATTGTTTTGTTTTCTATTTTCTAGGAAGTCAAGACGAGAAGACGATGGTCGTTTGCTACTAAAGGAATTGACGGTTCTTCTTTTTGTTTATGAAAGAAAGAAAAAAAAAAGAAAAAAAAAAGAAAAGGAATTGACGGTTCATCTTCTACCCTTTTCCATCTCAGATTTCATCTTCTACCCTTCTTCATCTCAGATTTCACTCTCTACCTCCCACCACATAAAAATCCTCCCATCCCTCCAATCATACCCTACCTCCCACTTCTCTTTCTCAAAACACCAAAATCCTTCCACCAAACTCTTCTCTTTACCAACACCAACATCCTCCCACCAAGCCCTCCTCCACAGCCGCACCTCCGTCCACCGCGACCACCGCCGAAATCCAACCGCAACCGCGGCTCAAAAACCCGCACCCGCGGCCTCGCCCTGCCAAAAAGCTTTCCGCCTCGCCGAAACCGCACCCGCACCTGCGGCTCAACACCCGCGCCCGCGGCTTCGTCTTGCCAAGCAGTTCTCCGCCTCGCCAAAACCGCACCCGCGGCTTACAACCCGCGCCCGCGGCTTTCGCCTCTGTCATCCATTTTTCCTGATTTCGGTAAGTTTTTCCGACAACCGCCCTCATCGTTGCTGATTTTCTTACGCCTCGGGGAGGGCTTTTTGCTATTGTGCTGCTGCTGCTGCTTGGTATCTTTGTTGTGTGCGGATTTGTGGTAGCATTTGGTTTGTGTATACACTTTGATGGCTGCAGCAGGAACGTCTCGAGGCCACAAAAATGATTTGTGGCAACAACAGGTTCAGGCTAACTTAGCTTTTTTAAGGGCTAAGCAGTGTGTAGCCACGAGATTTTTCCATCGACGTACACTCGATGATTTGGGTATGACTGCATGCACTGAGGCCATGCTTGAGCACGCAGGGTTGCATGGTTTCTTGTTCAGGTCAGCTCCCACTCATGCCGAGGCTACCTATCAGTTTCTGGCGAGCCTCAAGTCCAAGACCGTCTCGGAGACCACCTTCATCTCGGCCATCCAGTTCATTTACAATGGACGATCCTTTACGGTTCAGGCTGAACAGCTGCGCCACATCTTGGGAATCTCTCAGGTTCCCTCTGCAGATTATGACACTACAGTTGGTGACAGCCCTACACAGGTCTGGTACACATGGACGGGACAAGTTCGGGACACCCATGGTAATGATTATAATGCTAAGATGTCCCATCCATGTCTCCGCCTGACACATCGGGCCCTATCTATGGCCCTCTTTGGGCTTTCTGAGGTGAACAAGGTGCCTGCCTACCAGCTGAAGTATCTATATGCTCTTATGCCGGAATGTCAGGTAATTCCGGATTGGCTCTCACTATTTGTTCACTCCTGTAAGACAGCCCGCTCGAAACCAAGGGGACAGATTGCTTTGGGTGGCATGATCACCCTCATCTTAGAGGCTGTCGTCCCCGACTGGGAGACTCTTGACTGCGTAGGTAGTCCGGACCCCTCAATGGGTCCCTATTTGCTGGATGCCACATTTCTGCAAACTCGACTTAGGTGGCTCAAGTCGGTTACAGTAAATGCGGACGAGCGGATGTGGGTTTGGCTCGGTCCTCCCGAGATTGCTCTCACAAAGGATTTTGCATATGGGCCAGCACATACTTTTAGGATCAACCCTACACCCGCTCCCCCTCGTGCAGCTGCTCGACGACGAGCTCGCGGTGGGATCAACATCCAGGAGCCGGTTCAGCAGCCGGATCAGCAGCCAGTTGACCTTGAGGATGAGGATGATGATGACTTCCAGGAGCCTGCCCCTCGTTTTCAGCCTCAGAGGCAATGGGGCGAAGGCTCATCATCTGCAGCTCCTGCTGACATACCTTGGGAGCAGCGTCTTTTCGAGCGGATTGAGTTTGTCTACCAGTCGGTTCAGACGGTGAACCAAAATGTTGAGAGGCTGCAGCAGTCGGTGGATGACTTACGGCTCGACATGCATGCTCGTTGGCCCGACTATCCAAACCGGGATGACCCGGATCAGTGAGCTTCTTTCTCTCTTCCTCATTATTTTTCTATGTCTTACACACTGAGGGCATTGTGCACTTCAAGTATGGGGGAGGGAAATTAGTTCATTGCTTATCCTAGAGTAGTTTCATTTCCTTGTTATTTCCCTTCGGTTTTATTTAATTTGGTTTGTACTTTGCATGGAATTAAAAACAGAAAAAGCCACAAAAATACGAAAAAAGGCAAATGAAAATCCTGGGATGGAAAAATCCATGCAATAAGCGGGTAGTTCGGCTTGCATTAGGCTTGGCAAAAAAGGACTTGAGGGCGGTAAGGAATGGTGAGATTGAAAATGAAATGAGTGGCTAGGTGAAAACCTTTCGAGGCGCCTAGGCAAAATGAGTGAAATGAGTGTCTTAGGACAAAATTTTTGCATGTTAACCACTATGGAAGACCAAATTGATAGATTTCTTTCTCATCATATTGTTTGTATACTAAATGTGTTAGTGATTTGTAGTTTCTTTCTTTTTCATACTTCCTGAGATCTTTGAGTGATTATTGTAAAAGAGTAAGTTTCTTTTATCTTACTCGGGGACGAGCAAGGTCTAAGTATGGGGGAGTTTGATAAGCGGTGTTTTACATACCGCAATTATGGATTATTAGCTAGTTTTGTATAGGATTATGTTATTTGCTTCTATGTAATCTGTATCATGGAGCTGTTCGAGAGAAGATTTACATACGAGATTCCAAGAGATGATACAAGCATTGGAAGCATTGAAGCATAAGGAAGAAGCTGCTGAAGACGAAGACGAAGACGAAGACTTGAAGAAATCAGTAGCTGCTACCTCAGACAACATAGCCGCACCCGCGGGTTTCATCCTCAGCCAAGGATCCGAGAAAGCTCAAGCCGCGCCCGCGGGTCCCAAACCGCGCCCGCGGCCCTCTGCCATCCTGAAAATATATGGAGAATCCAAAACCGCACCCACGGCTCTCAACCCGCGGGTGCGGTTCCTCGACAGAAGAATCAAATTGATGTCTTTGCCAGTTGAAGTAATTTGTGTTCAATTTTGTAACTTTCTACACGTTTTGTTTACCTTAATTCGGTTGTTACAATAGCTGAATGCTATTTAAGTTGTGGATGATCATCCTTGATCACCTTACCTTTTTGTTTTGTATAAGTTTTTGGAGAGTTTTTCACAAACTTATGAGTTGCTAAAGTTCTTTGTTTCACTTGGCGTTTGAAGCTTTTGGATTCAACAAGTTGTGAGTTTATCCTTTCCCTTTGTCTACTCTTTGATTGTCTCAACTCTCTTGTTTGTATTGTCGATGAACTAGATTTACTACTTTAGATTGATCACCTAAGTTAGTTTTATCTTATTCATATTGCTAGAGTTTGATACTTCTAGTTGAATTATCATACTTGTTGTGTAGCACAATCTATTTGCATGAACTAGTTGTGATTGTTATTAGAGAAGAGAGTTGAGTACATGTCGAGTATCCGACTAGTTGTCCATGATATTGCATGTATCTATCTATTCCTGAATGCATTGCTACTTTGTTATTGAACTTTGATAGTTTCAAAGTTATAATCGAGTAAGGGTTGTTAGGACTAGTTGGACTAATAACTATTCAAGAACAGGAATTAGAACGATCACTTGAGAACTTGTCATAGGGATAAAAAGGATTCTAAGATCAACTTGTTAATCTAATTGTGGATAATCGCTAAGTGGAACACTTCGCTTAATATTGTTATAACCAAGTTGACATTCGATACTTCGTATCAAAACCATAAAAAAAACCCTTTTGGTTACGTTTATTGGTTAGTCATTGTGATAACTTAAGAATTTGATAAACTGATTCTCTTGGGATTTGACCCTTGCTTGCACACTATATTACTCAGTTTGCATGTTAGGATTACTTGACTTGGCACACGACAAATTCGCCTCGTCATAAACCTATTCAATCCAATTATTTTTCAACAACATTTCCATAATCTGATTGGGACCTAAATATTTTTATTCATGTTGCCACACATTAATCCGCATAGCTGTCCCAAATCATTTCCCAACATATAATAATCTGAATATATCACAAAATTAATACACATACCTTTCTCATGTGACTGAATCCGGATATGGAAGCTCCAATAGATACAAACACATATTTGATCTTTTTCGACCTTGTTAATTCAAGACATGTGTATGTTCCATCATTCATTTGTTTTAGCATGTGACAGTATGTTGGTAATAAAGAATAGTTATCCTCAGGTGTTCCACGCACAAGATTTTTGGCATATTCTTGAGCTTTCCAAGCTTTCCAGTAGCTTAATGTTGATAATATTCATTTCTGACATCATTCTGAATTGACTTCGCGTTTGGACCATTGATATCCCCTTCATACCTGAATTTTGTATTAGTATTACTATTATATTTCAAAAACTATATTTTTAAGCAAACTATAAAATTGTAATACCTTGATTTTATCAACTCAGCAACTACTGCGTATGATGGTTGGCGTCTTTTTGCACATCTCAAATCAAAAGAGCAAGTATGATTGTCATTTATTTTTCGATCTCAAAACTTGGAATACCAGTGAATTTTGTTCCTACTACTCTCCATTTTCAATCCTTGTCTACGCAAACGACCTTGTACTTCTGAGGAGTTGATTTTTTTACTGTATATCCAAAATTATACTTCAATGCATACACCATGACAACTCGTTTTAGATCCTCCTTGCTGTTGAAAATCTGGCCAGCACACAAGAAGTCATTTTCTTCTTCATATCTCAATATATATAGAATGCATTGAAATCATATCTCCGTCATCCTTTGTGTCTTCAATTTCAATCGTAGATCCCTTTGTAACAATAGTAGCTGCAGTACTACTATTACTTTGTGTAGTTTTAGCCTTTCTTCCATCATTTGAGGTCACATATAATGGCATTGTCCAAGATCCTAGAGTACACATGTTCGTGTGCATGAAAGACTTGAAATCCTCATTGGTATCAATAATGTACGGACTCTTTAACTTCTGGGTTGGATGTAAATGCATCAGCTTAATTTCAATGCCATTGACATTAATCATTAGCCTCAAATCATTGACATTAATCTCTGGCTCAATTAAAAATTCCTTTGTTGTCATTATCTCCAACATAATCCAATTCTCCTCCTTTCCACTGAAATTCTCCACCATAGTATACTGTAAGAATGTTCTTTTTTTCCCTGCTTGTAAAAATATACATAAAGTGTTAAAAGTTGTCCCAAATCTACTTACCAAGATGTCACAAGCTTTTACAATCTGTCCCAATTTTTACTTAAAAACCTGTCCAAATCTAATGTACCAAAGAAGATAAGGAATGTCACAATGAGATATTTCAATATCTCAGACATAATCTACAACAAAATCCCTATTAAAATATTGCATAAGTTGCAGGAATTCTCAGTATGAGATGTTTACAATATATAATTCTGAAAGTTGTCACAATATTCCAAAAGTTGTCCCAAAATCCCATAAGTTGCAGGAATTCCAAAAGTTGTCACATTGTAAGATGTTTACAATATACATACCAATGCATACAAGTCTAAAAGTTGTCACAATAAGGAATTCCAAAAGTTATCACAGTGTAATATGTGTACATTATACATACCAATGCATACAAGTCTAAAAGTTGTCACAATAAGGAATTCCAAAAGTTGTCACAGTGTAAGATGTTTACATTATACATACCAATGCATACAAGTCTAAAAGTTGTCACAATAAGGAATTCCAAAAGATGTCACAGTGTAAGATGTTTACATTATACATACCAATGCATACAAGTCTAAAAGTTGTCACAATAATCCAAAAGTTATACCAATTTTCATACAGTTTGATTCTAAGTTAAGAAACTATGGAAACAAAATCAAAAGAGTGTGATATCGCTGTAAATACCTTTTGCGAGTTCCATTCAAAGATGATAATCAATAACTATGGAATCAAAATCATAAGAGAGCGAGATCGATGTAAATACCTTCTGCGAGTTCGATTCGAAGATGATAATCTATAACCACGGAATCAAAATCATAAGAGAGCGAGATCGATGTAAATACCTTCTGCGAGTTCGATTCGAAGATGATAATCTATAGGGATCAAATCCTACTTTAATTACGTGATCGCGCGTTATGTATCCGCTGTTTGATCACGTCGATATCATCCAGCTCTTCAATCGCTCTTCAATCGCTTCTGCGTCAAAATCGCCCTTCAATCGCCATAGGTTACGGAGAGAGGAAAAGAAGGTCAAAAAGTTTAGGTCTATTATAAGGCAATATTTTATAGGGGTCAAAAACTTTATATCTTCCACTTGTGGTTTAATTAGCTAAATTCAATTATTAAAAGGAATATTTACCTAATAACCCCTTTTAATAATTGGTTGCATAGCAAAAAGCACTTTTTGCTACATGGAACTCAAATGAGAGTTGCATCACTCTTTTTTTGTTTGGTAGTTAATTTAATAGTGTTTTTTAATTTTATGTAACATAAAAATAAAAATAAATGTCAAAAAATAAGCTATGCAACTCTTATTGCTGATAGCCTCATGCTTGAGTTGCATGATCTGCAACCCAAATGAGAGTTGCATCACACTTTTTTGTTTGGTAGTTAATTTAATAGTGTTTTTTAATTTTATGTAACATAAAAATAAAAATAAATGTCAAAAAATTGGCTATGCAACCCAAATCATACAACCCACATTGATAGCCAAGGGAGTATTATTTTTTATTGGAAGTATCTTAATATAATATAAATTTAGATGTTTGGGGAATTAAATTCCAATCCACAAACATTAATCACAATTCACAAACTTAAGAAGTCGATTCTGTTTTCCTCCGTTGTGCGCAATCGGGCCAGTTTCCTTAAGCCTGTTTTTGGGCGGATTTCATCTATGGTCTACGAAGCCACATGTATCTGATGGGCCCATTGTTGGAACCTGCTAGGCAGGTGTTATACAACCATCTCACCCATCATCCCTCAGTCCAATTATCCCTTCTTTGAGAATGTGTTGCCCTAATCCCACTTTCAACATTTACGATGAGGAGTGAGGACTGAGGATCCGAGGAGGGTGATCGGCTGTCAACGTCTGCAACGCCTGCGCACTTAATTCTCACTCATTATGGAAATGTGTTATTGTTGTGGCTGTTCCCCTCTCCGTTTTGGTGTTACTCGGCGTTACGCTAAGTGTCGTTTTCTGCCCCAATTTGGAGTTACGCAGGTCGGACGTTTTGTCGGATGGAGTTTACCCCGCCTCCTTAAATAGATCTCATGCCCCTCTGGTATGTATCTCATCCTCAATCCCGCTCAAGATTAATCAGTCAAAATCATGGCTATTCCTGGATTTTGAGTGGTGTTAATATCGTAGCTCTCCGCAAACCCAGATTGCGCAAGACGACCAGCTCTTCAGTCGTTGTTTTTGGTACTTCTTATACTAATCATCGCGACATTATCTCAATCATATCATTGATTTATCTAACTCCTTGTTGCTCCGATAATTTTACCGTAGCTGCTGTTTTTTTGGTATGAAGATGTTTTTATCTTTAATTTTGTTCTTACCTTCGCGCTTCATACTACTTTACAGTGGTGTTCTTTGTTCATGTTATGATTTTTTGTTTGACTTGGTGCTAATTCTCAAGAATACTGTGTTCGGGTTGGTGCTAATTCTAGCTCAAGAATTTCGTGTTGGTTTTGTTTTTTTGCTCTAATTAATACTATGATTTATCGAACTGACTGGTCTCTTCTACTCTTTTATGTTTGTTGTTCAGATAATCATTCAAGAAACTACAACTTGAGGAACAGAAGAGGCAAATTAGAGACTCTTCGTGTTCAATACATCAAAAACAAAGATGTGAGGTCAACTCTAAAGTTTTTTGTTGTCTGAATCTCGCTTTCTATGGAAAGTCCTCCATGAGTTTATTTACATGAACGATAAATCTCATTGGTTTTCATCTCTGCAGAGTGACAATAGGTACTTGGAATGTTGATGGGAAAACATGCTAGCTAGAGTAGATGGGTAATCAAATAAAATTCTATAAGAGTATTAAAATTACTCCTTTAGATTATTTTTTGGTTAATTCTATATCCAATTTTTGTATACACATAAGAGCAAAGGGAATCAAATAAAATTTCCATTCTAAAGTGTGTTTCATTTGCTCTGTCCTTATTTTTTATTTGTTTCTATATTTACAGAAGGTCAATGGTATAATTTTTAATACATGTAGTTGGTGTCTCTACAAGCAAGTTCAGGAGAGGAGGTTAGTGAAGTGCCAATTCAAATGGTGACTCTTCAAACCAGGTGAAAGAATTACGGAGTTATAAAATATAATACTACAATCAGCCTTGATCAAGTCAACAATGATTTCAAGGTCTTTCTCCGTTATTCTTTTGATAGTAGATAGTTTCGTATTTCGGATTATTCTATTTCGAATTAACTCATATTTTGCGTGATTCGGTGTTAGGATTTGGAAGTTCCGATTGTTAAGCCCACTAATCATGTCGATGGTTTCAGATCATGGTTGTTCTTTTTTTATATTTAGTCTTGCAGTATGGATTTTGTATTAGAGCTTTGGTGCAACTCAACATCATTGAGACATTAAATGACATTTAAATTTTTAACAGAGGGAAGTGATGGATAATAAATTCTCACCAACAAGATTGTAGTTTGTCATCAAGAGAAATTTTTCTATAGATTGATACTCAGTTTTTATCACGCTGATGCATGGACACTTCAAGAAATTCTATGTGCAAATATATTTTGATAAATACACTTCAGACAATAGGATGCAGCACAAGAACATTTGAGCAATGGTCATTCTGCCAAAACAGCGAAGCTATGAGACACCATGACTGAAAAGAGCCCATTTGCCTCCGACCCCAAAGACAAGTGAAAACAAGAACCAATCAGGACAGCTAGAATTGAGATAGCCAAGGGGTTGCCTTATCTAACAGAGAGCACAACAAAGAACAATTTTGTACTAAATAATACAAGGGAAGGACTTGAGAAGTCAAATGCAACATGCTCAATTTTGAACACATACCTGTGACATTACACCAAATTGTGTTCTCTGACTTTGTCTAACCACTTCTCTACCGCCGCAATCTTTACATAATTTAATGCAACTGCTAGATCTAGCACCAGATCCACCACAATCGCATACTTCCCAAAAGGAAATTTCAATATCGCGCTCACCTCCAAAAACAACTTCTTCTGAGTTCAAAAATAGATCATACCTAAAATACAACAGGAACCAACCACACAACGAGCTACTGAGTTCTATAGAAGACTACAAACAAGCTAAAAACATAAGTGACTCTTGATAAGAGCAACCATACATAATTACTAAGCCACAACGAATCCTTAGAGAAGCTATTTAGTAATTTGTTAAAACCAAACTGGTGGAAGGATAATTTCATTCTTCAAACAGTAGTTCATTTTCACACATGATACAACTCTAAAAAACAGCAACTTTTCCCTCAGCAAATCCAGTAAATTATTTTAGGCAAATACATCTTCAAATATTATATAAATTAAAATTAAAATTCTATGATAATTTACAGAGTCTTTTATATAAATAAAAATTCAATGATAATTTACCAAGTCTTTCCTAATGACAATCACTACTCCAAACACATTATTTATCTTATCTTAATCTTAATCTCATATTCTTATCCTATATACATACACACACTATAAGAACTACATATTGTCCAAATCATCACATTAAATTTTCCCGCTTTCTGATTGACCTACCACTAATACACCATTAATCCACATTTTTATTATGTTCAAATTAAGTAATTGAATTTCAAGTATTCCATTGAGTTTAAAATAAGCAAGTCATTTAATTATTTGTTAAGATATACTTTATGAGTTTATATAATTGTGAATTTACAGAAGATGCTAATTTTGTATGAATATATAGAATTTATAAAAGCTTAATAGAAATAAGAATGTGATTCACGAACAAAAAAACACTTTGATCAAATTATTTCATTATTTAAATCTTTTTCAAAATGCATAATCAATAAGCGCAACATGTAAATTATTTACATATATTAATAAACCTCATAAGCGCAAATCCTTCCTAGTATATTCCTATTTTTAACTATTACTCCGTACTTCATAAGTAATCGCCGCTTTAAGTTGCCTGTGGGACCGGCTTGCTCAAAAACCCTTCTTTTTTTCTCTCTCCTTTGTCTACTTGCAAGTTTCAACTTTATACCAACCTTGTTGTGAGACTTCAGTTGCCATCATCTCCTTCCTCAATTTGTTTTTTTCCTTCCAATTTCTTTCTCTGTGTTTGTTTGGGGGAATGAGGGTGCCTTTGGGGACAGTGATTGGGAAATACACATCAAGTGATGGCAGCCAAATTGGAGGAATCATTAAGCATAGCAGAAAATGTAGAGATATTGTGTTCCTTGTCATCTTCATTGCATTCTGGGTTGCTATGATTGTTAACTCAAGCCTTGGATTCAACAAAGGAAACCCACACAGGTAATCCTTTCTCCGCAAAGCTCTTGTCTTTCTGTAATTGTTGTTGTTTTCATGTTTTTTTAGTGGGGAGTGGCGATTTATGTGCTAAAGTTTGAAGATTCCTGAAATGGGTTCTTTCCTTGTTTAGTCGCTACTCACACTGTGTGTTTTCTCCACTGATGTGATGAGATTTAGGCTAAAATTGGTCTGTTTTCATTTATATCCCTTTTATGCATCCAATTTTTTTTATTCTTGACTGAGTCGGTTTTCGTATTTTTACCTAGGCTAACATATGGACTGGACTACAAAGGGAACTTATGTGGTGAGAAGCATGCTAATCCGAACCTTCGTCAACTGGAGCTCAGATACTGGATGAACCCTAACCAGGTTTATGAAAGCGGACAGAAGGACAGCTTAACTGAATTGGGTGATGCCAGAAGCATATGCTTGTTGGATTGCCCATATCCAGCTGAAGATTCATTAAACTGGGTATGCGATTATCCTGATGGAGAAATCCGTCTCACAACGGATGAGTGGATTGATCGAACTTATGATTATTTTGAGTTTCTTACTCCTGAGATGAGGAACACTTCTCTGCAGCTTCTTGGTCCATGTTACCCTGTCATATACCCTAGTGTGAATGGTGAGTTCAATGTTTCATCTATAGTACTAAGTTTGTGCATTTGTTCAGTAATACTCACCAGTATTGCTCTACCAATGTTTGTAGTTCTTTGGAATTGCCAATTCATAGATCGTGCCTCAAACACGTCTCTAAGGCATTGGCAGCAGATGGGTGGAGTGAACATCAATGAGGGCCTTGAACTCGATAAAACTATTCACGAAACTATCAATTCTCAGTCTCTTGTCTTAAAGGTGATTAATTTTGTTTCTTCTAATGGATATATGTGTTCCAGTTAGTCTATTATTTCCTTCCTAACTGTCATTTTAAGTCCAGTTTGAAGGAATACCTTGTCTTTTTGGAGTTGTTCTAGTAGATATAGGTAGTATGTTAAGTACCGATGTAGGAATTTAGCTCTCCTTACCTATGTTTTTTTTTCCTACTCGGCAGAGATACATGTCTGATATTGGCAAGGCATGGCCAGTTTTGATCGTCTGTGGAGGAATCTTACCACTATTTTTGTCAATTATTTGGCTTCTTATGATTCGACATTTTGTTGCTGCAATGCCGTGGGTGACAGTAGTAGTCTTCAATATTCTCACAATATCAGTCACAATGCTTTTCTACTCAAAAGGTTAGAAGTCTTGCTTTTGGATACAGTCAATACTATAAAGCAACAAATTTTTCCTGGTTGAGTTTATACTCTAGTGCATTGTCTTATAGCCCGAGCATTTTTTGGAATGCAATCTTATTATCTTGTTTTCTCACTTCTAGCTGGGTGGATTGGCAATGATGCTATCACCCCTATCATTGGAGAGGATGATCCATACATTCATATCTATGGAAGGGTATGATATTCCATTTATTCGGTACTTTATGATAAAATTATGTTTCAGACTAACATCTGTACATTTACCAGGAGTTAACTCATATCCGACTCGCAGCCATTTTGATGACTGTAATTATGATTTTTACCATCTTAGCATCTATAGCAATTGTTAGACGAATCCTTATGGCAACATCAGTTCTGAAGGTACATGAAATGTTTGTTAGCAACTGATTCAGCTCTCGGCCTACGAATATGGCTTGATTCAGCCTGTTGCTTTAAATTTATTTGCAGGTTGCTGCTAAAGTCATTGGAGAAGTTCAAGCCCTTATGATTTTTCCAATCATACCCTACACACTCCTTGCAGTATTTTACATGTTTTGGCTGTCTGCTGCACTCCACCTGTTCAGTTCTGGTGAGGTTCGCCAAAATTATTGTAGCTCCAATTGCTGCGCTTATGATCTCGGTTTAAAGCGTGTGAGCTGTGAACGCTGTTGTGGTTACAGCATTCACTATACCCCTCATATAGGACTCGCCATCGTCTTCCATTTGTTCGTATGTTATTGGGCTACCCATTTTCTCATGGCGTTTTCTGCAACCGTCATTGCGGGTTCTGTTGCTTCTTATTATTGGTCCGGTGGTAACACATCGGTAAGAGCCATTCTGTTATCAATAATATCTATCATATTCTTCATGTTCTGTCATTTCAACCCTTTTTTTTTGTTAATTTTCGAAATGCAGCCAGAAATTTCATTTCTACCAGTTTTTGCCTCGATGAGACGTTTATTGAGATACAACCTTGGATCTGTTGCTCTTGGATCTCTGGTCCTATCTTTCACTGAGTCCATCCGCTATATTCTTGAGAGAATCCGTCGCAAACTTAAAGTGACGTATACAAGCCCCGATGACGGGATCGGGAAGGTGGCCTATCACTCTTCTAGAGGTTCCCTCAAATGCATTGAATGGACACTCAAGTCTATCAACCGAAACGCCTACATACTGGTAAATAAACCACATTTTTGTCGTCTTTACACGCGTTCTCCCCAAATTACAGTGTATTTTACACTTGTTATCGCAGATTGCTATAACCGGGAAGGGCTTCTTCAAGTCTTCTGCTATGGCCACAGAGTTGATCATGAACAACATTTTAAGGATTGGAAAAGTGAATGTTATTGGAGATGTTATTTTGTCTCTTGGAAAAATGTGTCTGGGCTTATCGAGTGCCTTGTTTGCTTTACTGATGTTGGACGCTCACAAATACAGATCTTCACATAACAAGATCTCCTCTCCTCTCTTCCCTGTACTTGTAAGTATTTCGACTCTTTTGAGTGCATTTTATTTTAAGTGCGGTGTTGAATAATCTGTCGTACACTATGACAGGTATGTTGGGGTCTGGGTTATGTGGTAGCTACACTGTTTTTCGGGGTGGTGGAGATGTCCATCAACACAATCATTTTGTCCTTTTGTCAGGACTCAGAGGAACACCAAGGCACAGCTCAGTTTGCTCCGTCGCTCCTCATTGACACCCTCAATGATCAAAATGAACGCTGATATAAAAGATACTAGGACTTACAAGAGTTACTATTCCTAGCTTGGTGTTTGGCTAATCATATGTTACATCCCTTGTACATAAAGCAGTAACTTAATTTGTACTGTATTACTGTTGTGTGTACTACTGTAAACTGTCTCATGCTATTACTGCCCCTAAGGAGCAAGGCACGTGATACTTTCAAATGTGTCTTTTGATGCATCATAGAAATTGTTTTCTAAATTTCTCCAGCAACTCACCAAACTCGTAAGCAGCAGCATCTTATTATACCGATCTGCCAAAGCCATTACAGGTACATGTGAAAGTTTCAGAAAATAGAATGGATCAACTCGAACTTGACATCAACCGAAACTTAAGAACCTTATGGAGAGAGGTAACAGGCTTTAGTTCCTTATCAGGTGATTGATTTGGGTCGACTATGCTAACGCCTTTGAAAAGATTTTCCTCTGATGCTCCTGTTTCTTCATGCACCACAGGTGCTTTTTCTGCAAAGTAATTATGAAACTAATGTGAAGATTAGGGATATAAATAGTGGTAATCGCTCTGAAGAAATAATATTCATTCACAAATCACAACGCAGTGCTCATTATCATGAGTATATTTATCAACTTAGTGAAGAACCATACGTATTACTCACCATTTTCCGAAAAGATCAAACATGTCCCAACAGTTTCTTCATATTCGCCAATCTACAAAGGGCATAATTAATTAATCCTTCTTTTCATCGTTTTAGAAACATGCTTTTCTGCTCAGCATTGATCAAACAAGCAATTAGTACATGCTTACTAGCTTTAAATTGTCGCCTATGGTCAATATCGGGTTCATTGTGTCAAGGCCCTGCATTTTGTTTTACAAACCACACATTATAACAATTTATGCAGCAAAATTCTCAACTTTTTTTTAAGAGAAAACCAGTTAATGGTTTTAGCTTTGGATTGTGATTAGAAATACCGATAGCACGTATGGGGTACCCGGAGCGAAATCAACTTTAGAAACTTGACCAAGGTCGAGCAACACATACTCATCTTCTCCACCGCCGTCCTGATCAGGATTCATTTGATCTGTCTAACCCTAAATCCCTGCAGATAAACAAAAAGCAGGCTCACAATTACAATCTGTCTATAGCAATGAAACTGCAAGGATTGCAATTGTTAACCTAGGGTTTAGTGAGGAACCCAAATCGCTCCATTGCATCTCAAATCAATGAATTTGGTGTTAGGAATTGAGCAGTTTCCAATTCGAGCATGCTTAACGTATGCCCTAAGGATCCTTAGGGAATGCAAGGACAAGTAATATTATCGTTTCAATTATCATTATCTAATTTCATTTCAAAAATATTATCGTTTGGTGTAAGACGTGTAAGGACTAGTAATCGTGTACTACATCCGCACCCAGGATTTCCATCCAATGGGACCTGTTTTGCTAAAAAAAAACAACAACTGTGCGATGAAAAAAGAATGCGACGGTACGATGAAAAAAAATGCATAAACACCTCTCACATCAGTGCTAAACTAAGATAGGCAAAGCAGGTAAGCAAGATAACCAAAATCATAGGCAAAGCAGGTAAGCAAGATACCCCGGTGACAATTAGTTTACTGGTTGGGCAGGATGTTAGTAGTTACTGAATGATTGGCTGTTGTTGCTTATCAGAACAGAGTGCCTAGACTATATAATTCTACAGATACAACAACTCAACAAGGTGCTTTATGTTGTACAGGTAAATTGAGATTCAAATTCTATTCATTAGGCAGCAGCTGCTTTCCTGATTTTCTATTAAGACACAGATCAATTGCAAGTGTGAGTAAAAGGATCCACATGTGCACAACTGCACATAACATTTGAGAGGCTCAGGCAAGGCTAAGGTTAGAGCAACGGAGCTATCGTCCTCCCTATTCTTAACACTCAACACATTCAATTGCCCAAACTCAGGCTTCATGGCCCTCAGCCTCTCCCATATACATGTACTGATGTAGTGACTAATGATAATATTATTGAATCCCTATTTCAAAATTTCAATTAGTTTCTCTGAGCACCTTAACCAGACAGGATTTGAAATAATTATTAGCTTCATCTCTTTTGATATGCGTGTATATCTTGACATTTAGTAGGTTTGGTTTAACGCACCGCACTGTTATTTTGATTAATTACTTGATAAATGTCTACAACAACTGAAACTAATAACATACTGTAATATGTAGGAAATTGACTTCAGTCTGGTCGTAGAGCTACAGTGAAATTGCGTTTGGCAGGGAGAGGGACAAAATCAAATCCAGACAAAGCTAAGTTGAGGTGGCTTACCAGAGGAAGAGTGGTGGAGAGGGTGAACACACAACAAACAACACCGATGCCGGAGAACAGAGTTGGTGAGGAAGGAGACGAATATGCCGGCGGCGAAAGAAGGAAGAGACGTCGACAGAGATGCCGGTGTTTGGGGACGAAGTCGATGGAGCTTCGCCGATGGAATTTTGGTGAAGCCCTAGAATCGGCTGATATTTTCGGTTTTTTTAACCATCTAATAATGCGGATGTTTACTTGTTTATAACCCGGGCTTGGTTCGCGAGGTATTTCGCGAGGTAAATAACCGGGTTATTTCCAACAAGTTCAGTTTCCCAAAGATAATAGTATAATTAATAAAAATATTTGCTTAATTTAAATTATTACCTAAATAGCTAAAGGAAAAAAAATCATCAGTTCTTTAATATAAAGTTTTTGAATTAGTATGATAAAGTTTTTTAATAAAGAGAGGGTTAATCAAGAATTTTTTAAATATTTAGGTAATTTTAATTTAAAGTATTTAAAATTTATAAATTATAAGATTAAATATTTTTATATAATTATTGCATAACTCTTTGTTTATTATAGTACATAAAATATGGTTTATAGAAGGTTAAAAGTATAAATTATAATGAAATGACATGTAGCGATTTTAGTGAGCAAGTGATATGTGACGAAAATGTAGGTTTGCTTTAATATATATATATATATATATCTTATCTATATAAAAGCTAGTTGTCCGTTGAACGAATTGAATGAAATTGGTACCACATCATTTAATAGACCATGTTATTGGGTCTACAGATCTCTTCACTTCACGGGCTTTGTTTTGGACTTTGTTTTTGGGTCATGGACATCCATAGAAAATCTAATCCTAATCTAATAAAAAACTTAATGTTATGTCAAAAAGAAAATGAAGCTTTAATTTGGGACATCGTTAGTCCTTTCATCTTCTTTCGTAATAAATTGTCAAAAGTTAATATCTTTTTAAATGTTTTTTAATCCTTTTATTGCATTTTTTACTTTGAAAATTGGACTTCGAAATTGAATTTCGTAAAACAATACCCATTTTATTATTGTGACTTTTCTATAATAACATGAAAATAAAATTATATACATCTATCTAGAATCAACATATAACATTAGTTTGAGATCGATCAATCTTATTAACTATATAACTTATCAATCATATTACAATTAAAGCAAGATATAAACTATACAACACCACATTATTACTTCAATTCGTTCGTTTAAACCTCGCGCGTAGCGCGGACTAACAATTCTAGATGGATTGTGCTTTATCGTTTTTTGAGAACCTTATATATCGAAAACTTCGTTGTCTTTTGTTAAAAGTTAGTAATTGATACTTATTTTCATCACAATCAATACTCCAAATACTCCTCATAACAATTTCTATTGACATGTTTTTTTGTTTTTTATGTTGGGTTTTTTATGGTTAAAAAGAATTATTATTAAATTATAAATAAAAACTTCACGAATGTAATTTTGAACTTATCTTATTTCGTATTAATGGTTTAATGTTGTCAAATTTCATTGATTGCACTTAAAATCTTTGTAGGTTGAGACTTTTGAGTCAATTCAACTAAATTATATGTATAAACCAATATTATGTTCTAAAACTACTCCAAACATGAGGAAATAAATATATACTTATAATTATAAATATTAACAAATTTGATAACAATAAAAAACATTAACAAATAATGTGAAACTACATTAAACAAAATACGAAAATTTATAATTTCCTCGCGCGGAGCGCGTGTCCCGTATCTAATCTATATATATATGGAGAGAGAGAGATAGAGAGTAAATTATATATTTGACGTTTGTATATAAGGGTGTTTATGATAGTGACTTCCTTCGTTGTGTTATGTTGTGTTTGTTGTGTTGTATTTGTTTGGTTAGCAATTCAAGAGCTATGATCATATTAGGACAAGTCACTCGGTGAGGATATGAGGATATAATTACAATCGTCGGATCAACTTCATCAGACAACCAAAATTAAAAGAGCTTGTACACCCATTTAAGTGAGATAAGGGTATTTTGGGAAATTGTATCGAACTCAATGTCTCTTCCTTGCTCTCTTCAGTGTACTTCTATGGCGACTCTGAAATCTCCACGCAACTCCTTCTCGGTCTCTCTGACGCTAGTACTTCCTGACGTCGCCCTTCCGTAGTTGTTTTCCTCTCGATTTCGTTTGTCTTCGTCCCTAATTTACTCACTTCAGTCATCTAATCTTCTTATTCGGTGGACAAGAGAGAACATTGTTGCCAGTTTGATACTCGCTGTTGGAGGGACGACAAGGGTCGTTGGTGGTTCAAGGCTCGTTGATGTAGAGCAAAAGAGGCTAGCGAGGGTTCTTAGGAGTCATAGTTTTGGATTAGATGCAAAACAGGCTCACATGAGAGATGGAAAATGATTTTGATTTTCATTAAGGTTTTGAAATTTAGGGCTAATTTCAATTTGGCTCTTTCATTTTAAGGTTCATTTCCTTCTGATTGAAGACTAGAACAAGAAGCAATAAAGGAAACGTCTGAGTTGTTATCAACGGACCAAAAAGGCACATGGGAGTTACATACAGATGGGGCATCAAATGTCAAGGGCACTGACCTAGGTGTCATACTAAAATCGCCATAAGGGGCAATATAGCCCAATAGAGAAAGATATGAATAGATATTTCTTCATTTATTTGGAATGAGTAGACATTACAATATATATAGGGATAATATTGGACCACAATGCTATTCTAGAATCCTCTTCTAGGTTTTATTACAATATTCCCATCTATATATAATATGACCGTTACTATCCCCCTCGCTACGAAGTGGTCGAAGACAAACTCGGGAGCGAAGAAGAGTGAATGCGGCCGTTGGTAATGGTTTGGTCAAGAGACCCGCTTTTTGATCTTTGATGGAGATAAACGCCACTTTCAAGGAGCCACTACGAACCCGCTCTCGGACGAAGTGGTAGTCAAGACTCAAATGCTTGATCCGATGATGTTGAACGGGATTGACGGTGAGATATGTCGCACCAAGGTTGTCACACCATAATGTAGGAGGGTTGGGTAAGGGGATACGGAGCTCATGAAGAATGTTTTGAATCCAAATTGTCTCACAAGTGGCATATGCAAGAGCTCGATACTCCGACTCGGTAGTGGATTTGGAGACCGTGGACTGTTTCTTTGATGTCCAAGAGATTAAGTTACCTCCATGAAAAATGCAATACGCACTTGTAGATCTTCCTTTGGAGATTTTGTCCCCGCCCCAATTGGAATCGGAGAAGGCGGCTAGGGACGAGCTTGGCGCCGAAGAGATGAGGAATTGAAGATCCACTGTAGCATTAATGTACCTTAGCACCCGTTTGACACCGACTCAATCTCTCTCGGTGGGAGCATGCATGGCTTGGCAAAGCCGATTTACCGCAAAGGCAATATCCGGACGGGTGAAAGAGAGGTATTGAAGACCTCCTAGCAAACTGCGGTAAAGTGTGGGGTCATTGAATGTCGGAGACGGTTTGTCGGAGGTGCCAAACTTTGTGTCCATTGGGGTGGTAACGGGCTTAGAGTGCTCCATGTTAGCTCTCTTGACTAGATCTCTTATGTACTTGCTTTGACAAAGAGAGAAACCTTTCGAAGTGCGCCAAACTTCTATCCCAAGAAAGTAATGCAAGGTACCAAGATCCTTCATCGGGAATTGCTTGGAAAGATTCTCTACAAACATAGTAACTAGCACATCACGGTTAGACAAGACAATTAGATCATCTACATAAACCAATATAAAGACACGATCGTTCCCTTGGCGAAAGAGAAAAAGAGAAGAATCGGCTTTGGATGGTGAGAAGCCCATAGTGATGAGGGAATCACTAAGGCGGGAAAACCAAGCTCGGGGAGCTTGTTTCAGGCCATATAGAGAGCGATTTAGTTTGCAAATGTGTTTAGGAAAATTTTTGTGACTGAAACCCGGAGGTTGAGAAATGAATACCTCTTCCGTCAAGGTCCCGTGGAGAAACGCATTTTGGATGTCAAGTTGTCGCGCCGAACAATTGTTCATTGCCGCAAGGGAGAGGAGAAGACGAATGGTGGAGGGTTTGACTACGGGACTAAAGGTTTCCCCATAGTCAAGGCCATGGACTTGGTTGAACCCTTTAGCAACAAGACGAGCCTTCCGTCTTTCGATGGATCCATTGGCATGGCGTTTGGTTTTAAAGATCCATCGAACTCCAAGGACATTTGTGGAGGAATTGGGAGGGACAAGGGACCAAGTTTGGGTGTCAAGAAGGGCTTGAAATTCATGAGACATGGCATCTCGCCACTCTTGATATTTGTTGGCTTCGGTAAAAGATGTGGGCTCATCCGGAATTAATGTGGTGATGGAACAACTAGGCCAAGGAATGGTGTGTTGGATCGGTTAGCATAGTTACTTCCTAGGGAACAATAGGTATTGTTCCTCTACTCAACCACTAAGTGTTGAGTAAAACCACCACCTTCAAGCTTCTCACTTGAAGGATTTAGAAGGGTATACTTATCTTATTGATTTCTTGTTCGTTACAAAAGAGAGCTCGGATTACGATCACGAATCACTCCTCTCACTCGAGCCCGAACTCAACCTCTAAGCCTAAGAATTACTCTTCTTCTTCTTCTCTGAATTTCTCAGCCGTGTAAGTTCAATCAATACGTTAATTATTCCTATGCCTAAAACCTAGCTTTTATACTAAGATGGTCTAGGTTAAAAACAAAGAAATTAAATCTATAAGGAAATAATATCTTTTAGGAAAAGATAATATTTCCTTCCTTAAAAACTCATTCGTCCAACTGCCAAGATTGTAATCTTCTTCGAATATATCTTCAATCAGATCTTCCCTTATCTCGCTCTCTTTCCGATCGAGCTTTCCTAAAATAGAACACTGCTGTGTAACGTTCCTTTCTCAGTAACGATCCTGAGACACTCAGACAATTCATTAGCAAAATGTTTGTTTCCATTCAAAACATGAAGGAGCCTCAACATGGTGCCATCGGTGCGACACAATGGTTTGGAAATGTGACTTTTGGATCGGGTTTGCATGGCATGAGTGGGCTCGGGGGTGGACGAGTCGGATGAATCCAGGTCACATGGGGAATTTGAGGGGACAAGGCTATTGGCTGGACTTGTGGTGGGTGGGGTAGGCATTTGGGTCGATGTATTGGAAGAGGGAGATGGATTGGGATGAAAAGTTTGAGTGGGTTCAGAGGGTAACGAGGAATTGGGCTTATAATATGACCGTTACTACCCAAGCTGTGAGATGCGAGTGAGACGCAACCAACAATGAGGCCGAGTACGAAGCACTCATATTCGGTCTACATTTAGCAGTTGATATGGGAATAGAAGATATCAAAGTCACATGCGACTCACTCCTTATAGTCAATCAAACACAAGGGTCACCCCGCTGTACTTCACATATTGATGCAACTAAAATTTCTTCTTGATTTCACATTCATTATTGAAATTTAGATTTTCAATCAATTTTTGTTTGGTGATGTCATATATGTATAGAGCGGTAGATTCAAGCTAGGGAAATTCCGCCTCTTTTGTAGGCAAAGCATAGGCTTGGAGCAACAAGAACTGGTTCAGGAAACACACTTGCATTTCTGATTCCTGTAGTTGAACTACTGTACAATGCTCATTTAGTTTGCGCAGTAGGATGGGTGTAATTGTTATCCGCCCCACAATTGAGCTTGTTGCTATACAAGAATTTGATGGCTTCCTGACAAAATACAGATTTTGTAGTGTTATTCTACTCTTTTTCTCTCCTTGTTTATTTTATCTTTTGCTTGGCAGGTGAATCTTTGTATATTTACATATCTTAGGAACCTAGGGGTGTGGTTTTGGTTCATGGAGTGGAATTGATTATATTGTTCTCTACATATCAAGATTTTAGCAAGATAGGTTGCATGGATCTTGGATTTGTTGTTAAGGTGAAGGAGTTGACATGGCATCCTATATAGGGTTTATAAACATAATGTATAGTTTTTATGAGCTTCCTCGTGTATACTAGTCAGGATCATGATTATTAAGGAGCATGTTCATGGTTATTAATTGTCATATTCAATGGTATGAACTGATAGGTTCATGTTAAAAGATTCATGATTATGACATCTATATTTTATCAACCTCTTGTATTAGTTATGAACCTTAAGTACATATTTTCTGAAATCATGTATATGGATTATAAAGTTATAAAAAATATGAGCCTCCTCGTGTATATCATTCTGGTTCATGATTATCAGCGAGCAGATTCATGGTTATTAATTGTCAGATTCATGGGTATGAATGAATAAGTTCCATGTTAAAAAAACTCGTGTTTATGAGCCTCTTGATGTATACTAGCCAGGTTCATGAATATCAACGAGCAAATTCATGTTTTTTAACTGTGAAGTTCATGGTTATATAAGTCTATTAGCCATGTTTATGATTATCAAGGAGCAGGTTCATGGTTATTAACTATCAGGTTCATGGTTGATTCATGGGTATGAATGGATAGGTTCATATTAAAAAAACTCTTGTTTAAGAGCCTCGTGTATACTAGCCAAGTTAATGATTATCAATGAGCAGGTTCGTGGTTATTAACTGTCAGGTTCATGGGTATAAACAGAAATGTTCATGTTAAAAAAATAGAGTTTATGAGTCTCCTCGTGTATATCTGTCAGGCTCATGATTATGGGTAGTCGTGAACCTTAAGTACCTATTTTATTAACTCGTATAGAGCTTATAAACTTATAAAATAATATGAGCCTCCTTGTGTATACTAGCCAAGTTCATGATTATCAACGAGGAGGTTCATGGTTATTAACTGTCATGTTCATGGGTATGAACCGATAGGTTCATGTTAAAAAACTCGTGTTTATGAGCCTCTTGGTGTATACGAGGCAGGTTCATGATTATCAACAGGTTCATGGTTATTAACTGTTAGGTTCATTGGTATAAACGGATATGTTCATGTTAAAAAGACTAGAGTGCATGAGCCTCCTCGTGTATATTTGCCAGGCTCATGATTATGGCTAGTTGTGAACCTTAAGCACATATTTTATTATACATGTTGTGAACCTTAAGCACATATTTTATTAACTCGTGTATAGAGCTTATAAACTTATAACATAATATGAGCCTCCTCGAGTATACTAGCTAGGGTCATGATTATAAACAAGCAGGTTGATGATTATTAACTATCATGTTCAAGGGTATGAACGAATAGGTTCATGTTAAAACTATTGTTATGGTTTTTAATTGTAACGTTTATGGGTGTGAACGGATATGTTCATGTTAAAAAAACTCGTGTTTATGAGCCTCTTGGTGTATATTAGTTAGGTTCATGATTATCAACGAGCAAATTCATGTTTATTAACTACGAAGTTCATGGTTATATAAGCCTATCAGTCCGGTTTATGATTATCAAGGAACAGGTTCATGGTTATTAATTGTCATGTTCATGGGTATGAACCTATCGGTTCATGTTAAAAAACTCGTGTTTATGAGCCTCTTGATGTATACGAGGCAGGTTCATGATTATCAACAAGCAGGTTCATGGTTATTAATTGTGAGGTTCATGAGTATGAACGGATAGGTTCATGTTAAAAAACTCGTGTTTATGAACCTACAATACTAAGATTTATAAACCCCATTACAAGGTTCATGAACCACTTGTTTATAAACCTAAAAGACTATAGACATGAACCTAGGTCATGTGTGCATTGGATTTTGAGAACAAGATGAACACCTAGTGACCTTCCAGAGTGCAATTAGCATATCCAAGATCGATGACTTTGTGGTCAAAAGGGAGATGTAGAGACTGCAAAGTTATCCCTGATGTAGGTCTCACAACTCAATATCGCCTATTGCTTTTGGATTTTGAGATGGTTTACAAGAAGACCAAGAGAAACATTGTGGCAGAACCAAAGATCAAATGGTGGTCCAGTGTTGCAGGAAGCGAGGTGTGTAGAAGCAGAGGCAAAGGGAGCGTGGAATGTAAAGGTTCATGCAGACAAAATATGGGGGCAAGATGGTAGAGTTTGGTGGGATGTAGAAGTGCAAGGGAAGATCAAGGCCAAACAAGTGGCTTATAAGAAATTGTTGGAAAGTAGCGAGACATATAAAGCAGGTTGTTTATCCGACTACAGGTCAACTAAAAAAGAAGACAAGAAAGAAGTGACACAAGCCAAGGAAAGAGATTTTGAGAGTGTGTATACGACGTTGGATGAGAAGGGTGGGGAAAGATTAGCCTATCGACTAGAAAAGCAAGGAAAAGAAGGAGCAGAGATTTAAAGACAACCAGATGTATTAAAGACGAGGAAGAGGAAGGAAAGGTGTTGGTGGAAGACAACGATATCTGACACAGATGGCAACAATATTTTGGGAAGTTGCTGAATGAGGGGTGTATGACAACCAAAACTAACCAAGATACAGAAGGACAAGTTGTTTGCAGTTATTACAGACGTATCTCTAGGGAGGAGATCAAGGAGGCGATACGTAGGAAGGGGAGCAAGAAAGCGGTAGGTCCAGATGACATCCCAATGGAGGTTTGGAAGTGGTTGGGATGTAAAGGCTTGGATTGGCTCACAATGATTTTCAATGTGATCCTAAAGACGGCTAAAATGCCCGAGGAATGGAGGCTTAGCAAGTTTATTCCGATTTTTAAGAACAATGGAGATGTGCAACAATGCAACAACTATAGGGGTATTAATCTCCTAAGTCATGCACTGAAGTTGTAGGAAAGGATTATAGATAGAAGATTTAGGCAACTTGTGTGTGTCGGAAAACCAATTTTGTTTTATGTAAGGGAGATTAACTATTTTAGAGGCAATTCACTTAAGTATGTTTCTGTTTACAATGGTGCTAGAATTTTTGTCAGGGGATATCCAGGATGGACTACCATGTTGTATGATATTTGTTGATGACATTGTGCTAGTGGATGAGACTCGGGTTGGTATAAATGTTAAGTTAGAGCGTTGGAGGAAGAGGTTGGAAGCTAAAGGACCCAGACTCAGCAGGACAAAGGCAATGTATGTAGAGTTCAAATTTGGAGATATTGAGGAGTCTGGGACATAAGTTCGGCTGGATGGGGGTGGTACGTTACTTGGGGTCACTCATGTAGAGCGATGGGGCGAGAGAGACACACATTCAGCATCACATTTACATGGGTTGGCAGAAATGGAGAGGTGCTTCAGGCCTGTTGTGCGACAGAAAAGTGCCAGAAAAGTTGAAAGACGAAGTGTATAGAATTGTAGTTAGATAGAATCAGAAATGAAGCGATTAGAGAAAGGGTCAGTATAGCTGACATCAGGGAAAAAATGCGGAAAACTAGACTTTGTTGGTATGAGCATGTGCAGAGGATGCAAGCTGACGCGCCGACCCATAGGTGTGAGAGGGTAGATTTCGGCGTGCTACAAAGAGGTCAAAAACGTCCTAAGAAGATATGAAAAGAGGTGATATAGAAGGACCCGACGCGCTTAGAAATGAAAAACGGTATGGCTTAGGACATGAACATTTGGAGGGAAAAGATCAAGGTGGTGAAGCTATAGAGGTTTAGGTAGAATGGTTAACATGGACCTAATTCTTGACGCGTCTCGTGTAGAGTTTTGTCTATTTTCGTTTATATTTTGTTGTGTCTTAGGCATGTCTGATCACATACATTGGGTTGATTGTTGTTGTTGTATGTAGTATGGTACATAGTATGTAATTTAATTTAAAATTGATAAAAAAAGAAAATTGTAGAATTTATGATTAGTTTTCGATCTTGCTAATCGATTTGCTTTTAAATAAGAAAATGATAAATATAGAATTAAGATAATATTCTATATATAATGTATTTCAAAACATAAAGAAAAAGAGAGAAAATGAAACGTGGCAAAAAAAAAGAGTTCACAAAAATGTAGTGTGGCGAAAGCTAGTTTTACTTTAATATTTCTATAATAAATTTTAACTTTATTTTCTAAACTTTATCCTCATATTTAGGAAATCTAACTCATAATTAATTTTATCTACCTAACTACAATATAAGGGAGAAGTCATCCCTTTGTAAAAAATTGCGCCACATGTCAATCTCTGAATTAAACCTGTTTAGTTATTATATTAAAATAAATTAAAAAGATTAGAGTTAATGGTTAGTTATCAGCCCACGATATGGAACATCAACCTTCTCAAACCCATGATATCCTCCATTACTCTATCCGATATAGTTATATTCTCAAACCACAATACGTCATTATAAATTTTATGTTAAGATTTTATAAATCCATTTGTCTATTAATTGTTTTGTCAATTGCTTCATCTTCAAACAAACATTGTAACCGAGACAAACCTCTCCGACTACAAGGCCACCATTTGATGTATCGGTAAGTCCAACTCTCATCCTAGTAAATGCTCGTGCTTTGTTTGTTAATTGATGGTAATTAGATATTAAAATTTCTCATCTCTTTATAGGATGTTTTTTGTTTTAACGACTACAATTTCCTTTTGATATCGTGTCACATATAGGTTTTTTCTCCCTTCTGTAAATTTGTTATTTTGTCATGTATAAATTAAGTATACATGTAAACTACAACTAATGTGTGCAGTAGGTGTTTTCTCCAACTTTACGTGTGGTCCATTTTAGCCGCCAATGTCACAACTCTTCAAAATGCAATTTCCCTTCAAATCTATATCAGGACTTCATCAATAATTGCTTAAAAATTGGACTTATTATATATGCTCGAACTTTCTTTTAGATATAGTTCAACATTCAAATTATGATCTTACAAGTCAATTTTTACTCTTTGCATAGTTTATTATATGCTTATAATGAACTAATCAATCTTTGATTTCCCAAGCCAATATTATCAGGCTGCTTTTATCTCCCATCTTTACATTTTGGTAGGTTTTAAACCTCTATTCTCGGTCTAGCTTTGATGACAAGTGCTATTTGGGTATGGAAATACATATATCTTGTACTATTCAAAGGTCACCTCCTTGACCTCCATCAAATTTAGAAGGTTAGATATAAGTGTAGTAATTCTTATTATTTTGTCCAACTTTGACACATTAAAAGATGGGTATGCTTTAATTTCTTAGGTGTATGATGAAAAAGCTTTTTATGGATGATGGTGGTGGTGTTATGACGGCGATACACTTGTATTAACATGTTTGAGAAGCACAATAAACTAGCTTATTATATCAAAAATGTTGAATTTCATGATTTATTGGCCTAGCTTATTTTACTAGCTTATTATTATGCACTTTCGAACAAAGACGAAACACAAAGAATAAGCTCATATTTAGTGAGATTTATATACGAAAGGGCTTTTTATATCACATAAAAAAGGTAGTCAAAATTCATCCCATTTGACACGTGTTAAAAGAATTCATATGTTTTGAATTAAAAATTCACTTCAAATAAATTCAACCTTTATGTTTTTTTTATGTTATTTGTTGTGAACTCTCGTTTTGCTACAATCTTTTATTAATCGAGTTTCACTAGTGGAAAAAACACTTGTTGCAGCGCCCTTGTTGAGGCGGGCAAAACCTTGCGCGCCGCAACAGATGTTTTTTGAGGCGGACAAAACGTTCGCCGCCTCAACAAATACAAAAAATTGGACTTGTTGAGGCGGGCAAAATTTCGCCCGCCTCAACAATTGTCTATTGAGGCGGGCAGAGTTTTGCCCGCCTCAACAGATTTTGACTTTTTGAGGCGGGCAAAGTTTTGCCCGCCTCAACAAGTGTGGAAAAAAGGTGGGAAATTTTTTGAATTTGCCCGCCTCTAATATTGAGCTCATGGCTTCCTTGAGCTTTAACTTATTTGGCACGGATCGCCATTTCCAACCATTAGATGAATACATAGCCTAGAGATCCAACGGCTCACCTATATACAAAAATCTCAAATTAATAAAAAGAAGAAAAAACACCCATATCTTCTTTTTGTTACAGATCTGGGACAAGTTTTGCAGCAACCTCCTCTTTTTTTTCTAAATCGTTCAACCCAAAGCAGCCTCCTCCTCCTCCTCGTAATTTCAAATCTGGACAACCGCCTTCTCCTCCTCTTATCTTTTTCTTCTTCGTTCAACCCAGCAAACCCTTCAGTCGCTGCCGTCGTTGTCGTCGTCGGAGGAGGAGATCCAAAGGCGTCCGATCTGGCGATTTTGAGGCGGATTCCATGGCGGCATTTCTAGTTCGATCTCAAATCGATCTGGTAGATCAGAGGAGAAGGAAGAGGTTAGATCTCAAATCGGCGTTTTTAGCGAAGGAAGAAAGAGAGTCGATCATGGGTTCTCCTCTTCCCAGATCCAAGCATTTTCTACCATCTCCGAAGCTCTCTTTCCTCCATTGTCTTACTCCTCCGATCAACCCATCAGTTCTTTCTACACAGCTTCTGGGTCTTCTTCCTCATCCCTAATCAGGTTAATTTCTCTTTTGATTCAGATCTTAGTAGTCTGTTTTTTTCCATGCTTGATTTTTGTTGTGTTACAAGCAGCATGTATAATAGCGGGCAAAGGGCTGTCAAAAGCAGTGATTCTTGTGAAGATTGTGGCCTCTTCGATGCTTCTGTACAACGAGGTCTTCTCCAATGGAAGCAGAGAAGGCTCTTGTTTGATTGATTTTTTTGATTTTAGGGTTTCTGAAAATTGGGACGACCATTGACGACCTTCGGGATGCTCCAAGTGCAGATCTAGAATGGTTCCCCTTCGTCCTCAGATTTTCTCGTCCTTCGATTCTGCAGGCCATTTAATTTGTTCTTCCAAATTGTTCATTCAAATCAATTTGTTCATTCCTTGTAAATCTTTTCTCAGATTTTTTTCATTCATTGTAAATCTAGTTTGTATAGGTCCATTTACTAAAATTTGTTCATATCAATATATTTGTCAGATTGTTTATTCTTTTACATATTATAACATTTCAATTTGTCAAAATTATGTTCTCCATCTTGAATTTCGGACAATTAATTTCACTAGAAAACAAAAACGGATACGAACAGAAATTGAATGACGTAATTAAGTGAGGCGGGCACCAATATTTAGAGGCGGGCAACTATTGTTCGCCTCAAATATTACCCATTTAGAGGCGGGCACCAACATTTTTGAGGCATTATAATTGCCTACTTGTTGAGGCGGGCACCATTTTGACCGCCTCAACAAGTCACTTGTTGAGGCGAACATGTGCCCGCCTCAACAAGTATTTATTTGTTGCAGCCCCCCCTATTGCAGCGCCCCTTGCCCGCCTCAACAAGTGTTTTTTCCACTAGTGTTTCAAATACATTTTTTATGTTATACAACTTTGAGACTTTGAATGAGATTTTCCTTATGTTAGATGATGATTTAGTTATGTAAATTATACGCATGGATGACCTATGTTGCGTACATTTTTAAATAGGACATATGAAATTGCATCACCTTATCTGTACAATGTATGTTATTTGGTTTCATATTAATCAGTTTATTGTTTCTAAACTATGTTGTATTTACTATTGATTTTATTGATATAATTATATGATTTACTACAACTTTAAAAATCCAATACTTTGTTGCTACAAAAATCTAATACTATAACTTTAATCACTTAATATAATATTATTTATTTTATAGCAACCCGTACCTATACTACTTAAAAAACATGTAGGATAGTTGTTGACGAATGCAGAGAAAACAAAGAATAGTCGACATATGATTAACAAACCCGAAGCGAGTGAGAGAACTAACCAATTTAGCAAACCAGTTTCTTGGTGCTTGTTTGAGTCCGTACAAGAACTTTCGAAGACACACACCTTTCCCGAGTATTCGAAAACCGGGAGGAGGCCGCATGTATACTTCTCTGCTAGAACTCCATGTAAGAACGCGTTATGGACGTCCATTTGATGCAATTCCCACCTTTTGATTAAAGCAACAGCTAGAAAAACTCGAATCGATGTCATTTTGGCGACGGGTGCGGATGTCTCGTTGTATTCAATGCCCTCTACTTGTCTATTGCCTAATTCCACAAGTCTAGCTTTGTGTAGCTCGATAGAGCCATCTGCTCTGTGCTTAATCCGGAAGACCCACTTGCAGCCGATAACATGCTTGTCCGGAGGAAGTGCCACAATCTCCCATGTTTTATTTTTTTCAAGAGCATCCAATTCATCTTTCATTCATTCTCTCCAATGAGGACTTTGCACAACCTTAGTAAACTGCGTAGGCTCGGGTGCAGCAGTGATAGCAGAAACAAACTGCACATGTGTGGGTGAAAAATTTGCACAATTCACATAGTTAGCAAGGGGATAGATGCTACCTGAGGATGGTGACGAAGCTGGAGCCGGTGGAGCGGGTGTTTGTGTGGCGAGAGTTGTATTGCAGATGAAATCACAAAGCTTGACATAATCTTGTTTTGGGCGAGTGCTACGACGAACCGTAGTGCTGGGATGATCATCAGAATCTGAGGAGCTCAAGGAAGAGCTCCCCCCGTCGTCTGCGCGCATCGGAGAAGAAGGCTCGGGTGGTGATGACAGGAGAGCAACAACTAATGTCGAAACATTGACATAGGCAGGTGAGCGAGGCTCTGCTGGTGTCGGAGGTGCTGTTGAAATTGTAAGTGAATTAGGAAAAGACTCCTTGAGGTTGCCTTGTATTATTAGTGGTATATATAACATTACATACAAGAGAATATCTCAATATAAATACATTAATGCAATATACAGGGAATCCTAAATATATGATATATGCATTGACTGTCATCCCCCCTCAGTTGCAGCGGTAGCTTGTCGAATGCATAAACTGGATCGAAAGTCAGAGAATAATGGGTAAGGCAACCCTTTGGTGAGTAAGTCAGCGAACTGATGTCGGGAAGGTACATGAAGCACTCGAACTTGGCCAATGGCGACTTTCTCCCGAACGAAATGGAGATCAATCTCTATATGTTTTGTGCGTTGATGTTGGACGGGATTTGACGATAGATAAACTGCACTAACATTATCACAAAACACCAGGGTAGTGGATGTGATAGAAGAATTGAGTTCCATCAAAAGGCTTCGTACCCAACATGTTTCGGCTACAGCATTTGCAACCGCTCTATACTCGGCTTCGGCACTTGATCTTGAGACGGTTTCCTGTCGCTTTGAGGACCAACTAATCAGATTCTGACCCAAGAAGACGCAGTAGCCGGAAGTGGAGCGTCTTGAATCCGGACAGCCAGCCCAATCAGCGTCGGAGTAAGCACGTAAATCAGATATGGGGCTGCGGCTGAGTTGCAAGCCGAGATGAGGTGTGCCCTGTATGTATCGCATAATTCTTTTGAGTGCAAGAAAGTGCTCAACACGTGGGTCATGCATAAACAAGCAACATTGCTGGACTGCATATGCGATGTCTGGCCTTGTGAAGGTCAGATATTGCAGAGCACCTGCAAGAGATCTATACAAAGTCGGATCGGAAACCGGAACGCCTGAATTTTGGCTAAGCTTGGACGAAGTGTCCACAGGAGTGCAGCTAGGCTTGCAGCTAAGCATCCCGGCTTTCGTCAGAATCTCTTTAACGTACTTCTCTTGGTTGAGAAGGAGACCTTCAACATTCTTGATGACGGATATACCAAGAAAATAGTGCAACCCTCCCAAATCTGTCATGGAAAATTCACGACTCAAAGCTTGTATGATCTGTTGAAGAGGCAGTTATAACAATGTCGTCAACGTAGACAAGTAAATGAGCCTCTCGATTTCCGGATTTGAGAATGAAGAGGGAAGGATCAGATTTACTTCCTTTAAAACCGATCCGAATCAGATATTGAGCAAAACGTTGGAACCATGCCCTTGGAGTCTGTTTGATACCGTATAAAGCCTTCTGTAACTTGCATACATGATGTGGGAATGCATGATCCTCAAAACCAGGAGGTTGTTGACAATAGACGGTTTCTTTTAAAGTGCCATGTAAGAAAGCATTCTTCACATCCAATTGATGTATGGGCCAATTACGAGCAAGAGCCAAGGAGAGCACTGTTCGAATTGTAGTAGGCTTGACAACGGGAGAGAAGGTTTCATCAAAATCTACACCTTGTTGTTGTGAATAACCGCGAGCGACCCAACGTGCCTTATAACGAGCCAATGATCCGTCAGCTCCAAATTTGTGGCGAAAAAGCCACTTTCCTGAAATCACGTTAGCATGCAATGGCCTCGGGACAAGTTCCCAAGTCCTATTTTTAATTAAAGCATTGAATTCATCTTGCATGAAAAGGCGCCATTGTGGATCTTGGATGGCTCTTTTGTTTGTTTTTGGGATGGGGGATATTGTGGTGTTGAGATTGAAGATTTCCTTTGGTTTAGAGATGCCACTTTTTGCACGAGTGCACATGTTGTGTGCGTTATCTGGGTTGTGTGCAGCAGTAGGGTTAGGGTTTGAAGTTTGAATTTGAGTTGAAGGGGGAGTGGGGGCAGGGGCTTGGGTATTGAAAATTAATTCCGAATTTTGAATGGAGGGGAGAGAATCTTGGGATATGATTGGATTAGTGGAAATTTGAAGATTTGGTGGGCTGGCAATCCGATTTGTTTGAATGGATTGATTTTGGGATATTGAATTTTGGGAAGGGGAGTGATTAGGGTGAATTGGGACGGAATTTGAGGAAAGTGGTGGGTCCCCTTCAATTTGTGGAGCGTGGGAATTTTGTAAGGGGGGAAGGGAATTATTTGATTGGGGAGTTATAGGAGAGAAAATGGTGGGATTTGGGAAGTGAATTTGGTAATTGGGTAGAGATTCTTCTGTAATAATGTTTGAGAAATCATAGGAATTTTCTTTTTGATTTTCTTTTTGGTATGGGAATTGAGTCTCATCAAAAATTACATGTCTAGATATAATAATTTTTCTAGTTGAAATTTCAAGACACCGATAACCCCGATGATTTTGGGCATATCCCAGAAAAAGACATGGACTAGAACGAGGAGATAATTTGTGTGACATAGTAGAAGATAGATTGGGATAGCATAGACACCCAAAAACCCGAAGATGACTATACGAGGGGGTCGTTTTGTGGAGAATGGCATGTGGGGTGGTATGTATGAGACTTTTTGTGGGAAGATTGTTGAGAATGTGGGTTGCTGCATGCAATGCTTCGGTCCAAAATGGTGGTGGAAGACTAGCTTGAAAAAGGAGGGTTCGAACAATGTTATTGATGGTTCGAATCATACGTTTGGCTTTGCCATTTTGTTGTGAAGTATGAGGACAAGAGAAGCGGAACTGAGTACCAGTTTTATTAAAAAAATTGTGAAATTCTTTATTGTCAAATTCACGACCATGATCACATTGGAGATGTTTTATGGTGTATTGGAATTGTGTTTGAACATAGGCATAGAAATGAGTGAATTTGTTAAACACTTCTGATTTGTTCTTCAAAGGAAAACACCATACATAATGTGAATGATCATCCAAAACAACAAGATAGTACTTAAAACCGGAAAGACTAAGAACATGACTTGTCTATAAATCACAATGAACAACATCGAAAAGCGCCCGAGAGGAGGACGTTGACACCGAAAAGGGAAGTTTTTGATGTTTTCCGAGTTGGCAGGCATGACATATGGAGGACGACTGAACGCTGGTGGAGACAGCTTGACTCGATTTTAGTTGATGCAGAACATGAGCACCCGGATGGCCAAGGCGACAATGCCATATTATTTGAGGAAGACTTTGAAATGTCGAGAGGGCGACTTGACTCGATTTTGACGGAATGAAGGGGTAAAGATCACCCTGACTATTGCATCTGATTATCTCGGTCTTGGTAGGAAGATCCTTCACAGAAAAACCATTAGGGTCAAATTCAACAGAGCAATTATTATCTTTTGTAAATTTTCGAACAGATACTAAATTCTTGATGAGACCCGGGGCGACAAGAACGTTTTTGAGATTAAGAGAAGGGTGATTTGAGAGTTTAGAATGGCCTATGTGTGTGATGAGGATATTGTTACCATTGCCCACAGTTATAGATGAAGATGAAAAAATGCCCGGATTAAAAATAGAAGATAGGATACCTGAATTCGAGGTCATGTGCGATGACGCACCCGTGTCCATAAACCAACCATCAGGGGGTTGTTGAAGGTTCATGTTGTTGAGGGCATTGATGAGCCCTTGCTGATCCCACTGTGAGATCATGGCATGCTGATGGTGCTGCTGTCTTGGTGCCGGTCCGAGTAGTCCTGCGGCCCAAGGTTGAGCGGGAGCCGCCCAGTTTTGTTGGTTTTGTGTCCATTGCCACTGTTGTTGCTGTTGTGGCCAGCCACGTCCACCATTTCGACCACGCCCAACACGGTGGTTGTTACGGTGGTTGAAGTTGTTACGGTGGCGACCACGGTAATTGTTATGAGCGGATTGTTGCTGCGGTGGTGGAGCATGTGCCGGAGGAGCGAGGGCTGTAGGTGGTGGCACAACAGCGGCGAGCGCGGTTTCAGAATAGACGTTAGATCGCCTTGATTCTTCAAGAATGAGAATGCTTCTACATTCTTGGAAGTTTGGGAAGGGACGCTGCAGAGGAATGATAGTCGCCATGGTTTGAAAATCAGCGTTCAAACCACGGATCGTTTGAAGCACCAAAGTTTCGTCCGAGACCGGACTCTCGACGTCGGTGAGGCTATCCGCAAGAGATTTGAGACGTTGGCAATATTCAGAGATTGAAAGAGATCCTTGAACAAGACCTCGAAACTCGGTTTCAAGTTGAATCGCCCGAGTTTTCTTGTTTTCGAGAAAGAGGTTCTCGATTCGATTCCATACTTCTTGAGCAGTAGCTTCATTTTTGTGGACGATCTTGAAGATTTCTTGTATGGATCCGTAGATCCAGGAGAGGACAGTGAAGTCGAGGATCCGCCATTGAGAATTGGTGGGTTCTGGTGGGGTGCAGTTGTCGATGTGGTGAAGGAGTGCAAATTTCCCAACAGTGACGGAGAAGAGAGTTCGCCATGTGTTATAGTTGGATTCCTTTTGATCGAGAGGATAAGGGACATGTGTTTTGATAGAGGAGACATGGAGGGCTTGGGCCATGGCAACATATTCCGGGGTTCGTGGTTGTCCGTTGGTATCCATGGTTGAGGGAGGAGGAAGGGGAGTTTGAAAAAAAAATTGAGAGGGATTAGAGGAACGATTTGGCTGATACCATGTAAGTGAATTAGGAAAAGACTCCTTGAGGTTGCCTTGTATTATTAGTGGTATATATAGCATTACATACAAGAGAATATCTCAATATAAATACATTAATGCAATATACAGGGAATCCTAAATATATGATATATGCATTGACTGTCAGAAATATCTGCAGAAGCCATTGGAAAAATATTTTCTGAAAATATCACATCTCGGGACACCAAAAACCGTTTGGTTTCAAGATCGAATAAGCGCCATCCCTTCTTCCCATAGGGGTATCCGAGGTGCAAACTTATCGGTGTTTCTCGACTGGACTGAAGCATGAGCAAGACACCCGGAGACTTTGATGTGATCATCAAAGTCTTGAAACGCAGTTGATTAAATTGTGTGGAAGCCATCCCTTCTTCCCATAGGGGTATCCAAGCAAGAACATTAGAAGGTGTGCAGTTGATTAAATATATTGCAGCGAGGAAGCATTTGCCCCAAAAAGAGACCGGAAGCAAGTCTTGAAACGCATGGCTCTTGCCACGTTTAAGATATGGCGATGCTTCCGTTCGGCACGACCGTTTTGATGCAGTGTGGCGACGCAAGACGTCTCCATTAGAATGCCATGTGCCATTGTCTGTGCGAAACCTCTTCACCTTTCGATCAAATTGTGTGGAAGCAAACATGTAGAATTTTTGTACTAGCCGAGGGACCTCAGTCTTGAAGGCCATCAAGTGAACCCAAACACTTCGGGAGAATTCATCTACCAATGTCAAAAAATACCGTTCCCCACACATAGATGGAATGCTATATGGACCCCATACATCGGCATGCATAAGTTCGAAAGATAAAGAAGCTTTATTAATGGTGGCGGGGAAACATTCCCGCGAATGTTTTGCTTGTAAACAAATTCAACAAGGTTCATCAATGCTAGTGTGTGTGACAAAGAAAGACTATGTAAAGCTAAAATAGATGGGTACACAGCGTGACTGACGAGGCGAATTTGTCGTGTGCCAAGTCAAGTTATCCTAACATGCAAACTAAGTAATATAGTGCGCAAGTAAGGGTCGAATCCCAAGAGAATCAGTTTATCAAATTCTTAAGTTATCAAAATGACTAACCAATAAACGTAACCAAATGGGGGTTTTTGTGGTTTTGATACGAAGTATCGAATGTCAACTTGATTATAATAAGATTAAGCGAAGTGTTCCACTTAGCGATTATCCACAATTAGATTAACAAGTTGATCATAAAATCCTTTTTATCCTTATGTCAAGTTCTCAAGTGATCGTTCTAATTCCTGTTCTTGAATAGTTATTAGTCCAACTAGTCCTAATAACCCTTACTCGATTATAACCTCGAAACTATCAAAGTTCAATAACAAAGTAGCAATGCATTCAGGAATAGATAGATACATGCAATATCATGGACAACTAGTCGGATACTCGACATGTACTCAACTCTCTTCTCTAATAACAATCACAACTAGTTCATGCAAATAGATTGTGCTACACAACAAGTATGATAATTCAACTAGAAGTATCAAACTCTAGCAATATGAACAAGACTCAACTAACTTAGGTGATCAATCTAAAGTAGTAAATCTAGTTCATCGACAATACAAACAAGAGAGTTGAGACAATCAAAGAGTAGACAAAAGGAAAGGATAAACTCACAACTTGTTGAATCCAAAAGCTTCAAACGCCAAGTGAAACAAAGGAACTTTAGCAACTCATAAGTTTGTGAAAACTCTTCCAAAAACTTAAGCAAAAACAAACGTTTTTTTTTTTGATCAAGAATGATCATCCACTACCTATATAGTATTAGCTGATGTAACAGCCCAATTAAGGTCCTAAAAAACGTATGGAAAGTTACAAAATTAAACACAAATTACTTCAAATGGCAAAGACATCAATTTGATTCTTCTGTCGAGGAACCGCACCCGCGGGTTGAGAGCCGCGGGCGCGGTTTTGGATTTCTTCAGCTTCTCTGGATGGCAGAGGGCCGCGGGCGCGGCTTGAGACCCGCGGGCGCGGCTTGATCTTTCTCGAATGGTTTGGCTGAAAGTGAGAACCGCGGGTGCGGCTTGATACCCGCGGGTGCGGTTTTAGCTTTCCCGAATCCTTGTCTGAGGATGAAACCCGCGGGCGCGGCTTGAGACCCGCGGGTGCGGCTTGTTGTCTGAGGCAGAATTGCTGATTTCTTCAAGTCTTCGTCTTCGTCTTCGTCTTCAGCAGCTTCTTCCTTATGCTTCAATGCTTCCAATGCTTGTATCATCTCTTGGAATCTCGTATGTAAATCTTCTCTCGAACAGCTCCATGATACAGATTACATAGGAACAAGTAACATAATCCTATACAAAACTAGCTAATAATCCATAGTTGCGGTATGTAAAACACCGCTTATCAAACTCCCCCATACTTAGACCTTGCTCGTCCCCGAGTAAGCTAAAAGAAACTTACTCTTTTACAATAATCACTCAAAGATCTCAGGAAGTATGAAAAAGAAAGAAACTACAAATTACACTCATTTTGCCTAGGCGCCTCGAAAGGTTTTCACCTAGCCACTCATTTCATTTTCAATCTCACAATTCCTTACCGCCCTCAAGTCCTTTTTTGCCAAGCCTAATGCAAGCCGAACTACCCGCTTATTGCATGGATTTTTCCATCCCAGGATTTTCATTTGCCTTTTTTCGTATTTTTGTGGCTTTTTCTGTTTTTAATTCCATGCAAAGTACAAACTTGATTAAATAAAACCGAATGGAAATGACAATGAAATAAAACTACTCTAGGATAAGCAATGAACTAATTTCCCTCCCCCATACTTGAAGTTCACAATGCCCTCAGTGTGTAAGCATAGACAAATAATGAGGAAGAGAGAAAGAAGCTCACTGATCCGGGTCATCCCGGTTTGGATAGTCGGGCCAACGAGCCTGCATGTCGAGCCGTAAGTCATCCACCGACTGCTGCAGCCTCTCAAAATTGTGGTTCACCGTCTGCTGCAGCCTCTCAACATTGTGGTTCACCGTCTGAACCGACTGGTAGACATACTCAATCCGCTCGAAAAGACGCTGCTCCCAAGGTATGTCAGCAGGAGCTGCAGATGATGAGCCTTCGCCCCATTGCCTCTGAGGCTGAAAATGAGGGGCAGGCTCCTGGAAGTCATCATAATCATCATCCTCAAGGTCAGCTGGCTGCTGATCCAGCTGCGGAACCGGCTCCTGTATGCTGATCCCACTGCGAGCTCGTCGTCGAGCAGCTGCACGAGGGGGAGCGGGTGCTGGGTTGAGCCTAAAAGTATGGGCTGGCCCATAAGCAAAATCCTCGGTGAGAGCAATCTCGGGAGGACCGAGCCAAACCCACATCCGCTCGTCTTCATTTACTGTAACCGACTTGAGCCACCTAAGTCGGGTTTGCAGAAACGTGGTATCCAGCAAATAGGGACCCATTGAGGGGTCCGGACTACCTACGCAGTCAAGCGTCTCCCAGTCGGGGACGACAACCTCTAGGATGAGGGTGATCATGCCACCCAAAGTAATCTGTCCCCTCGGTTTTGAGCGGGCTGTCTTACAGGAGTGAACAAAAAGTGAGAGCCAATCCGGAATTACCTGACATTCCGGCATAAGAGCATACAGATACTTCAGCTGGTAGGCAGGCACCTTGTTCACTTCAGAAGCCCCAAAGAAGGCCATAGAGAGAGCCCGTTGTGTCAGGTGGAGACATGGATGGGACATCTTTGCATTATAATCATTACCATGGGTATCCCGAACTTGTCCCGTCCATGTGTACCAGACCTGTGTAGGGCTGGCACCAACTATAGTATCATAATCTGCAGAGGGAACCTGAGAGATTCCCAAGATGTGGCGCAGCTGTTCAGCCTGAACTGTAAAGGACCGTCCATTGTAAATGAACTGGATGGCCGAGATGGAGGTGGTCTCCGAGACGTTCTTGGACTTGAGGCTTGCCAGAAACTGATAGGTAGCCTCGGCATGAGTAGGAGCTGACCTGTACACGAAACCCTGCAGCCCTGCGTGCTTGAGCATGGCCTCAGTGCATGCAGTCATACCCAAATCATCAAGGGTACGTAGATGAAAAAATCTCGTGGCTACACACTGCTTAGCCCTTAAATAAGCCAAGTTGGTCTGAACCTGTTGTTGCCACAAATCATTTTTGTGGCCTCGGGATGTTCCTGCTGCAGCCATCAGAGTGTATACGCAAAACAAATGCTACCACAAATCCGCACACAACAAATATACCAAACAGCAGCAGCAGCACAATAGCAAAAAGCCCTCCCCGAGGCGTAAGCAAATCAACAACGATTAGTGCGGTTGGGAGAAGAACTTACTGAAATCAGTAAAATGGACGCAGAGGTGGAAACCGCGGGCGCGGGTTGTGGGCCGCGGGTGCGGTTTTTGCTTTTGTCTGATTTCTGGCGAGGAGGGAACCGCGGGCGCGGTTTTGGGGCCGCGGGTGCGGTTTGTGCGAGCTGGAGATTTCTTGGCAAGGCGAGGCCGCGGGTGCGGGTTTGTAGCCGCGGGTGCGGTTTCGTCGAGACAGAATCGTCTGGGCAGCGTCGGGGGTGCGGGTGCGGGTGGTAGCTTTTGAGCCGCGGTTGCGGTTGGATGCCGGCGCGGGTGCGGGTGCGGGTGCGTGTGCGGGATTTGGTGGGAGGTTTTTGGTGGAGAGAGTGGGGTTTGGTGGGAGGTTTTTGATTTTTGAGAGGTAGGGTATGTGGTGGGAAGTGGGAAGAGAGGCTTTTATGTGGTGGGAGAGTTTTATGTGGTAGGGGGTAGAAAATGAAATTTGATATGGAGAAGGTTAGAAGATGAAATTTGATATGGAGAAGGGTAGAAGATGAACCGTCAATTCCTTTTCTTTTTTTTTTTTTTTTTTTTTTTTATAAACGAAAAGAAGAACCGTCAATTCCTTTAGTAGCAAACGACCATCGTCTTCTCGTCTTGACTTCCTAGAAAATAGAAAACAAAACAATTGAAAAGAAAATGAAATTCAAGGGAAAAAGAAGAATACCTGGGTTGCCTCCCAAGCAGCGCCTTGGTTAGAGTCGTGGCTCGACTTGGTTTCCCGTCTTCACTTTTCAAAAGTTGGCTCTTTTAGAGCCATTTCATCGAAAGACACTTTGGTGAATCCCTCATGGTAAGGTTTTACCCTTTGACCATTCACCTTGAAGACGTTGTGGTTGTCTTTGTCAAACAACTCCACGGCGCCATGAGGAAAGACGCGAGCAACAACATACGGGCCATTCCACCGGGATCGCAACTTACCCGGAAAAAGTTGAAGACGAGATTGGTAGAGCAAGACCTTGTCTCCCACCTTGAAATCTTTCCTCAAGATGTTCTTGTCATGCCAAGCCCTCGTCTTTTCGTTGTAGATCACCGCATTCTCATACGCATCCCGGCGTATCTCTTCAAGCTCTTCAACCGGTGCCTGCACAATAGAAGGAAGAAGCTTTTCGCTCTCCAAAGTTAGTAGCATGGGCCGACCGGCCAAAATTTTACCCGAAGCGTCTAGACGAGCTAGAACACTTTGAATCTCCGGTGGAAGAGACAAATCAAGTGTTGGTGAGTGAACGATGCTGTGTTTTAATACTATAGGATCAATTACATCAATTGAACAAATAGACGCAGCATCTTCGACGGGGTGTTTCATAGCATCAAAAATGTTAAATTGAACGATTTCCCCATCGAACTCTAAAGTAAGAGATCCACTAGCCAAATCAATCTTTGTGTTAGCGGTTCGCATGAAGGGTCTCCCAAGCAAAATAGGAGCAGCTTGCCCATCATGTTCCATGTCTAACACAAAGAAATCAACGGGAAAGAACAAATTATCCACCATAACCAAAACGTTTTCAACTACACCTTTAGGACACACGGTGGACCTATCGGCTAGTTGAATAACAATTCCGGTTTCATGAAGTGGACCTAACCCGAGAATCTTATAGAGAGAGTAAGGCAACACATTTATCGATGCACCCAAATCGAGCATGGCTCGTTCAAAATGTGTGTCGCCTATTCGGCAAGGTATGCTGACCATGCCCGGATCACTGCACTTCTTAGGCATTCGCCTTTGAAATACAGCGGAGACACGCTCGCTTACCGTCACCTTTTGTCGCCCTTTCAACTTTTGATTCCTCTTGATTGTGCAGAGTTCTTTTAAAAACTTTGCATATCGAGGAATGCTTTTAATTAACTTGAGCAAGGGGATGTTTACCTCACATTTGCTAAACGTCTCAAACAACTCCTTGTCGTTTTCCGGCCTTTTGGTGTTCCTAAGGGCATCGGGAAACGGGGCGGGAGGCTTGGTGGAGTCGAGAGGTGGAAAGTTGGGACGGACGTAGTTGTCCTGTCTCAACTGGAAATCCCCCCGATCCTCCACTTCGAGTTCAGCATTTTGTAAAGGAAAATCTGGAATATTTACCTCGGTGGATGAGCCGCGGGTGCGGTTTTCGACCCGCGGGCGCGGCTCGTCAGTGCAACTGTCTTCTGGCGCAGGGGAGGAACCGCGGGCGCGGCTTTCAACCCGCGGGCGCGGTTTTCAACCCGCGGGCGCGGTTTTCAACCCGCGGGCGCGGTTCTTGGCTGTCCTCAGAATCTAGTTTTTCTGCCGAAGCCTCGACAAGCTTTTTGGTTTCCCCCAAAATCTTACCACTTCTTGTTGTCACTGCACTCACATTTCTGGTTGGATTCACCACCGTTTGGGACGGTAGAGAATTGGAATTTTGTTGTGCAATGGTGGTAACAGCTTCAGCCAACTGCCCAATTTGCTTCTCCATGTTCTTGATGCTCGACTCAGTCGTTTGAACATGAGTTGTGAAGTGTTGAGTCAAGGATCTCAGCAGCTCCGCAGTAGATGGTCCAACATTGGGTCGAGGGCCTTGAGCTTGTTGTTGGGGCTCATTTGGATCACGCCACCGAAAATTGGGATGATCTCTATACCTCGGGTTGTAGTTATTTTGTTGATCACCTCGAGGTCGTGGGGGTCCATACCCACCAGCAGCAGCATTGACATCAGCAACATCTTCACTTTCAAGCTCAGGGCATTTATCTGTAAAATGAGCAGGGTCAGAACAAATACCACATACCTTTACTTGTTGTTGTTGTCCTTTTTGCAGCTGAGAGACCATCTTCTTCAACTCTACAAGCTCAGCTACAAGAGCGGGATCCCCTGAACTGGCTGCATGCACTCCCTTTTTGGTGTATATCCTACCAAAACTTCTTGTGCTCTCAGCCATATCTTGCAATTTCTCCATGGCATCCTCCGGCGTCATGTTGAGAATATTCCCACCACACGCAGCATCAACCATCTTCCTTTCTTGGTTAAGGAGACCATTGCAAATGTAAAGCACAAGATCCTCGGTATCATACCCATGAAAAGGGCACGAAGCACACAACCCCTTGAAGCGTTCAAGGTAGTCATAGAGCGTTTCGTCTTCACTTTGCTCGACATGGGCTATCTCCTTCTTGAGAGCATTTGCCTTCTTCACTGGAAAATACTTGCTCAAGAACACCTTGTGCAACTTTTCCCAATTATCAACCGAACCGGTTGGCAAATGGTAATACCAAGAACGAGCACCATCCTTCAAAGTGAACCCGAAGGCTCTCATCTTGATCTGCTCTTCCGTGACATTTGGCGGTTTGGTTGTCATGCAAATGTCATGAAATTGGTTCAGATGCATGATTGGATCCTCACCAGCCAAACCATGGAAACTTGGGAGCAAATTGATCACCCCCGACTTGAGCTCGAAAGTCACCCCATGAGCAAGGGGTGGAATAACCACAGCTTGAGGTTGCTGTGTCAGGTTCGGTGTTTGCCGCTCTCTCAAAGTGCGAGTAACACCACCTCCTGGCAGCCTTGTCTCAATTAGCTCTCGTTGAGCGTTAACGACCAACTGCATGTCAGCCAATTGACGTTGCACTTCAGCAAGAGCTTCTCGATCGGCCATTTCTACTGTCTCAGTCCCGACTCTGTTCTCTCTTCGATTCTGACGAAAAGTTCTCTCGATCTCTGAATCAAGACTAGAAAGAGGCTGATTAGTAGGACGGGTGTTGACCATTCACTAGTCAACACTAAAGATAGTCAAAATAAGAACTTAAAAATAAGAAAATTTGATTCCCCGGCAACGGCGCCAAATTTGACGAGGCGAATTTGTCGTGTGCCAAGTCAAGTTATCCTAACATGCAAACTAAGTAATATAGTGCGCAAGTAAGGGTCGAATCCCAAGAGAATCAGTTTATCAAATTCTTAAGTTATCAAAATGACTAACCAATAAACGTAACCAAATGGGGGTTTTTGTGGTTTTGATACGAAGTATCGAATGTCAACTTGATTATAATAAGATTAAGCGAAGTGTTCCACTTAGCGATTATCCACAATTAGATTAACAAGTTGATCATAAAATCCTTTTTATCCTTATGTCAAGTTCTCAAGTGATCGTTCTAATTCCTGTTCTTGAATAGTTATTAGTCCAACTAGTCCTAATAACCCTTACTCGATTATAACCTCGAAACTATCAAAGTTCAATAACAAAGTAGCAATGCATTCAGGAATAGATAGATACATGCAATATCATGGACAACTAGTCGGATACTCGACATGTACTCAACTCTCTTCTCTAATAACAATCACAACTAGTTCATGCAAATAGATTGTGCTACACAACAAGTATGATAATTCAACTAGAAGTATCAAACTCTAGCAATATGAACAAGACTCAACTAACTTAGGTGATCAATCTAAAGTAGTAAATCTAGTTCATCGACAATACAAACAAGAGAGTTGAGACAATCAAAGAGTAGACAAAAGGAAAGGATAAACTCACAACTTGTTGAATCCAAAAGCTTCAAACGCCAAGTGAAACAAAGGAACTTTAGCAACTCATAAGTTTGTGAAAACTCTTCCAAAAACTTAAGCAAAAACAAACGTTTTTTTTTTTGATCAAGAATGATCATCCACTACCTATATAGTATTAGCTGATGTAACAGCCCAATTAAGGTCCTAAAAAACGTATGGAAAGTTACAAAATTAAACACAAATTACTTCAAATGGCAAAGACATCAATTTGATTCTTCTGTCGAGGAACCGCACCCGCGGGTTGAGAGCCGCGGGCGCGGTTTTGGATTTCTTCAGCTTCTCTGGATGGCAGAGGGCCGCGGGCGCGGCTTGAGACCCGCGGGCGCGGCTTGATCTTTCTCGAATGGTTTGGCTGAAAGTGAGAACCGCGGGTGCGGCTTGATACCCGCGGGTGCGGTTTTAGCTTTCCCGAATCCTTGTCTGAGGATGAAACCCGCGGGCGCGGCTTGAGACCCGCGGGTGCGGCTTGTTGTCTGAGGCAGAATTGCTGATTTCTTCAAGTCTTCGTCTTCGTCTTCGTCTTCAGCAGCTTCTTCCTTATGCTTCAATGCTTCCAATGCTTGTATCATCTCTTGGAATCTCGTATGTAAATCTTCTCTCGAACAGCTCCATGATACAGATTACATAGGAACAAGTAACATAATCCTATACAAAACTAGCTAATAATCCATAGTTGCGGTATGTAAAACACCGCTTATCAGTGACCCATACGGCGATTCCATAACTGAGAGGAAGAAGCACGAGTTGCCAAGCATGTCGATGTTGATGCAGGACGACTCACAGCCAAAACTCCCCTCCCACTTGCTCACCGGCTCCAATCACCATCCTCGAACTTAGGTCATGTATTACACATAGACGAGATGTCAAAATTACAAGACATTGCATATGTGTCACTAACTCAGCAAAAGAAAGCAGGTTGTATTAAAATTTTGGCACAAATAACACGTTGGAGATACGCAAGTGATCTCCAAAGCAAACTGTCCCGCATAGATTAGCGGTTTGTTGAGATCCATCAGGAAGTGTGATGGAAGTAGGTGCAGTGGGAAGTATATCAGTTAAGAGCTTTATTTCCAGTCATGTGAATGAAGCTCATGTGTCAAGGATCCATTAATCATCGGCCTTACCCATCATCATCTCCAAGTCATCTCTATTACCTTAAGAAGGAGAGTCCCACGATATGGCTGAAGGTATGTTACATGCGACTATAACTTCAGGATCATGTATCATGATCCAGAATACGACCATCATCATCTCCAAGTCATGGCAAAATTGTTGAAGGAAAACGATGACATGGCACTTAAACTGAATTTTTTTAACAGGTCGTATGATTTGGACTCAGCCAAATTCTTTATTTCACTTAGCTTTCCACAGGAATCTGCTCCTGCTTCTGATCCGATTAGTGTCTTGATAGTTTCTTCTGTTAAGATGTAATGTTATGTGGCTTGTAAGGTGTTCAGTCTGTTTTAGTTTCTATTTCAAGAATGAGTCTGTTTTATTTTCTAATGAGTATGTTTTAATTTATGCCGAGTATGTTGAAGTTTCTTGAGTGTCTGTTTTAATTTATGCTAAGTCTGTTGTAGTTTCTGGATTATCTGTTTAATTTATCTGAAATCCCTTGTAGTTTATCAGAATCTGTTTCACTTAGCCCATCTAAAAAATTAAAAAATAACATACAAGACAAAACTTCTGTCAAAAGGAGACAAGTCATTTAAAGTAGAACAACATACAAGACAAGTCATCAACTACAATCTCACTACAATCTCAAAAGAATACAAGACAAGTCATTTAAAGTTACAAAAGGTGAAACATTCAACACATCTGAATTCACTAGAGATCAACATCTATACTACCATAACTAATGCGATAGTCTTTCCACTGCTGCATCCTCAACTCGAACCCACAATCCAATCCATTCGCACTAGGATCCTTGAACATGCACCAAATACTTTAGTGAAAATCATACCGGTATGTAGTGGTTTGCTAAGCCCACACGAGCCATTCCATATATCTTCAAACCCTGACTCGAGCTTTGTTGATACACCCTCATCGGTAAGCACAAATACGACCGGACTTTGGAGCTTTGTTGAGGGTCCACGGTAAGGGGTGGGCGTGGTCGGTTAACCCTCGTTCGGTTAACCAATGTTCGGTTAACCAATGTTCGGTTAACCAATGTTCGGTTTAACCAAATGTTCGGTTAGTGAATTCTAATAACCATTTACCTAACCATAATTCCTGGTTAATCAATATCGGTTAACCAAATTTTCGGTACAAATAAATCGGTTAGTTCGGTTAACCAATATAACAAAAACTAAAAAATACGCTCTTATAAATTTTTAAGAAAAAAAAAACAAAACAAAAAGAACACTAAAAGAAATTAGTTCAAAGAAGTAAAATCTCACAATTGCAATACACAACATAATTAAAGAGCTAAAAAAGCCACAAAATTTTGTTGGCGACACAAAAGCAACAACGTTATGTTGCCTAAAAAAGTCACGGTAATCTTATACTATGTAAATAGACTGATTCGAAAATAAAAATGAAGATAAAAAGCGTTGGAAGATAAAATTTTATTATACAAATCAATTATAGTCATATTGTTTTATATTAAATATATATATATATATATATATATATATATTATATTCGGTTATTTCAGTTACAACAAATACAATTTAATTAACCGTTTCCTAACCGTATAACCGCAAATAATATCGTTTAGGAAATTGTATCCAAAACTTTTAGTATTTCGGTACGGTTAATTGAAAAATCCGTTGGTTTTCCAGTTTTCCGGTTCGGCTTTTGGGTTTCAGTTATTTATGTCGACCCCTAAGTCCACGAGACTCTTAGCATTACCACTTGAGTATTTCTTTGTTCAAGTACCTTCTCGGCGTATTGATCTTGAGTTAGGATGTTTCCTTCGGAATGTCTAATGACCTTTATTCCTAATATCACATCCGCTAATCCCAAGGCTTTCATGTCAAACTTTCCACTAAGCATGTTCTCAGTTTGTTGAATCATATCTTTGCTACTACCAATGATGAGCATGTCATCAACGTATAGGCACAACAAGATATATCCTTTTGGAGTTGTTTTGACATAAATGCATTTGTCTCATTCATTTATATTGAAACCGTTTGACATCATAATGCTATCAAATTGCTCATGCCATTATTTAGGTGCTTGTTTTAATCCATATAAAGATTTCACAAGACTACACACTTTGTGTTCCTGTCCAAGCACAGCATACCCCTCGGGTTGTTTCATATAAATTTTCTCTGCTAACTCCCCGTTTAGAAAAGCCGTTTTTACATCCATTTGATGTATTTCTAGATTACGTAAAGCCGCAATCGCTATTAGTACTCGAATAGAAGTAATCCTCGTTACCGACGAATAAGTATCAAAGAAATCTAGACCTTCTTTTTGTCTAAATCCTTATACTACAAGCCTTGTCTTGTACTTCTCTATTGAGCCGTCGGTTTCAATTTTCGTTTGAAAATCCATTTACATCCCAGCGCCTTTGTCCCTGGGGGTAAATCAACTAACTCCCAAGTATGATTTTGCATAATGGAGTCTATTTCACTTTTAACCGCTTCCTTCCATGAAGGTGTGTCTGGCGTAGAAACGCCAGACCCCTTAAGTGGTATTTTATTGAGAATGTAATTTGAGGTAAGCAACGCTTCCCCCCACATGTTCCGCTACTCCGTTGGTTTCCGGTGAATAAGGAGAGGTAGTTTGGTGAACAATGTCATGTTCTCTACAGAACGCATTAAATGGTTCACTATACTTACCTCCCCTATCACTTCTCACGATTTTAATCATGTTACTAAGTTGGTTCTCAACTTCCAACTTGTATTCTTTGAACTTTTCTAAAGCTTCATCTTTGTTACGTAACAAGTACACATAGCAATATCTTGTGCAATCATCTATGAAGGTCACAAAATACTTTTACCTCATCTAGTTTGCACAAACTTTAAATCACATAAATCAGTGTGAATTAATCCTAGAGGTTCGGTTGTCCTCTCTACATGGGGTGATGGTGTTTTTGTGAGTTTCGCTTGAACGCATAATTCACATTTGTCTTTACTCGTTTTGCATTTTGGAATCATATTCAAACTTATCATTCTACTAATAGAATTATAGTTAACATGTCCCAATCTTTCATGCCAAGTATTAAAAGACTCAACAACATAACCAATAGGGTTATTCTTATTCATTGAAACATCAGTTACAATATCATTTTGGAGGGTTGTCATTACATTCAGGAACGAGCTGTACGTCCATACCTCCAGCTAGCGCCTCCGATACAACAACATATGGCACCTCCTGTACCACGACAAATAGCACCTCAGGAAGACATTACAGGACCTAGATGTCCACACCGTCGTTCACACGCTACTCAAAGAGGAGGTCTAGTACATCAGATAGATGGGATGACGCATGAGTACAAATGTGATAGTTGTGAGGAAACCTTCACACCTCTTGCTTAGTCTCTTAAACCTGAAGTTTGAAATGTCAGAGTTTCGTTAACTCAAAAACACTATAGATATAGAGAGAACTATAACAAAAATAAGTGTTTGTTCCCAGATTTTTACACTAGTTTCAATTTCACATATCTTCATTCCAAGGCATGTGATTTCCTTGTATTTTTGCTAATGAACAATAACCAACAAATTAGCAGCAATTTTAGATCGCGAGAGAGTAGTCTCGAAGGTCTTGTAACCCTGAAAGAGAGTCCTCGTCACGCTAACTAACCGCGTTTTTGCACTTTCAAGTATATTATGTAACGGGGAAATAAACCTTTTGTACGTTTTTATTTGGAAAATGACCATTTTAGAAAATAATCGCTACCTTAATTAACGAAAATGAGAAACTTAAAGAGTTAGTTTTCTGTAACAAAGACTAATAAAAATATTTGAAGCTAGTTTTTCTAATTAATTTTTTTGAAAAAGTCATTGGGACACACTCTCTCTATTACGTAACCCTAAACATTTAGAGTGTGTTAACCAGGGTTGTCAAATCGGATGGTCGGGTCGGGTTTAGATCAGACAATTTCCAATTTCGGATAAATTCAGGTCGGTCATTATTCAGAATAATAACATGTCGAAACGAGTTGGGTCGGGTCGCGTCGGACCAAACACTTATTTGTCGGCCAAAATCGAGTGTTCGGGCAAAATTTCGATCGGGAGGTTTTCGGGTCGGACAATTTTCAGGCCTAGACGTGTTTTGAGTCGGGTCGTTTTGGTGTCCGGGTGTGTTTCGGGTCGGTTCAAATTCGGATCCGGACGTGTTTCGGGTCGGATAAATTTCAGGTCTGGACGGTTTCGGATCGGGTCGATTTTGAAAAAAAGAAGATTAAATTTTAAAAATGATAGTTTAAACTAAATAGTATATGAATGAATTACTAATGGTCTATAGTTAAGTAGGAATTGATCGAACAATCTTGGGTTTCGGAAAATCATGGGTCTCGGGTATCGAACAATCTCTAGTTTCTGACAAGTTCGGGTCGGTCAATCTCGGGTTTCGGACGAGGTTCGGATTGAAAATTTTTGGGTTTTGGACGAGGTTTGAATCGGACAATTTAGGGTTGAACGAGGTTCGAATCAGACGATATTGGATTTCGGACAGTTTTCGGGTTTCAAAATTAATCGGTCGGGTCAATTATCTCGTGCATAAACATTTTCATTTTTTTCGGGTTTCGGTCGGACATTTGTTTGGTTGGACCAGTCGGGCATTTCAGGTTGGGTCTAATTTTGACATTCCTAGTGTTAACTGGTGGTGATAAATACACCTTTTTTCCCTATAGATGCATCGAAATTAGATAAAGGACGGAAAATATCCTTATTATCAGCATTATTATTTTCGGATCAAACTCACATGTATTAGTACAAGTTTTTCCACTCCCCGCTGCGAATTAGGAGTAAATATACAAAGCCTTTATTTAGCACACCCTAAAATTTTATTTAGCACACCCAAACATTCGTCACGTAACTGTTGCATACATCCGTCACGAAGGTTCTATAAACATCCATCACGAAGGTATGTAAAACATACGTGACGAAGGTTTTCCACACCTTCGTGACGTATGTTTTACATACCTTCGTGACGAAGAAACACTAAACCTTCGTGACGAATGTAGCTACATCTGCAAAAGTGAAGCTATTATGTCTAATCCACACCAACCACATTTAATTACCTTCATTCAATCCAACAAACTTCATCTTCAACCCGAAATACTTCATTTTTTAACACTTCAAACCCTAAAACACTCTCATTCAAACACAAAATTCAATTGAAAATGTCAAATTGGGATGATTACATACACCAAAATGTTGATGAAGATGGTCCATCATGGGGGAACTACAATAAGGTATGTTATAGTTCTTTTTAATAATGTTAATGTTAGGGTTTGTAGGTAAAATATAAGTTTTTTTTATGAAATTGAATAGTTTGAAGTTAGTTGTTTGTGTTGATTGTGTGAAAATCATGTTGTAATATAGAGTTTGGTAGAAAATATGTTTATTTTAGGTGTTACATACAAGGAGCATGATTTGTGTTTGTGTGGAAATTGTAATATGAAGTTGAAGTTAGGGTTTGTGTGGAAATTTGTGTTTGTGTTGGAATTTAGGGGTTGATTCGAATTTAGGGGTAAAAAAGTGTAAAATTTTTTTTGAAATGGGGTAAATATGACATTCGTCACGGAACTAAGTAAAACATTCGTGACGGAAGTTTGCTAGACATTCGTGACGAAGGTATTTGCACAAGAAATGTGCAATTTTCTTCGTCACGCAACTATTGCTTTTATCCGTGACGAATGTTAACCGTTTATTCGTGACGAAGGTAGGAAAAACAGGTTTTTGAGTGTTGTTTTCTGTATTTTGTTGTTTTTACAGAATAATAGTCCAATGTTCAATCGTTTAAGGAACTTATCGATCAATGCCGATATTCCTTTGGGACGTGATGGAGTGCCTTCTTTTGATCTTGGTTTGGATTTTGATATTCCGCCAATAGTCTCTCAGCTTGATCCTCCTCCATATCATTCTTATCAAACTGATTGGTCTAATGTTCCTGAATACCAATCTTTATCGCAACCATATCAAGACATTGAGTATTTCCCAAAATTGAAGACAATACCACAGTTTGACAGTGTTGTGCCTTATGAGGACCCACATATATCATCAGATTATTCAGAAGTTTTCGTCACTGATAAGATCTTCAGCTCAAGAGCAGAAGCAGAACAGTGGGCAAGAGATATTGGAAAAACTCATAACTTCATGTTGAAGGTTGGTAGAACTGACTTGAAAGGGAAGTTAGGAAGGTCTTGGCTTAAATGCGAGCGTAGTGGACATTACATTCCTGATTCAGTTGGGAGAACTAGGAAATTCACCCACACAAAGAAATGTGGTTGCAAATTTCAGATTGCATGTAGAGAGACTTAAAATGGGGAATGGATCATAAGGGTTGATCATGGAACTCACAACCATATTATTGGTGAATCCTTACACGGTAACGCATTTGCTGGAAGACTTACACCTGAGGAGGAAAAGGTGTTACTAGACATGAGGAAGGGAAATGCTAGACCAATACAGATGTACACAAGGCTCAATGAATCTCCTGACAACATGACTAAGAAGTCACAAGTCTACAACTTTTGTAACAAGTTCAGAACAGAGAGGATGGAGGGAAGAACTGTGGTCCAAGAATTCTTCTATCGTTCGAAGGAGTTGAACTACTTCGTAAGACACAAGAGCGATGAAGTGACAAATAAGATCACAGATGTGTTCTTCGCAAGCCCAGAGTCGATGAAACTGCTTAAGGCGTTTCCATACGTAATGTTGATTGACGCAACATACAACACAATTCAGTAAGTATAATTAAGTTAAAAAGTCTGATGTTTGTTTTTACTCTATAAATTCTTATAGTAATGTATTATCTTGCAAAGGTACAACATGCCCTTCATAGAGATTGTTGGAATAACATCAACGTGGAAGAACTATGTCGTTGCTGGGGCTTTCGTGTCAGAAGAGAAAGAAGAAAACTATGCGTGGTGCATGTATCAATTGGCTGAGTTGTTTAGGGTTGTTAAGATGACGCCAACTTGCTTAGTCACTGATCGAGAGAAAGGTTTGATGAACGCTTTGGATAGGATCTTTCCAGATTCTACTTTCCTCCTCTGTAGGCGGCACATCCAAAAGAACATTGAGGACCATGCTAAGCTAGCAATGCGGTCACAAGCAAGGGGGACCCATTTTGCAAGTGACTGTCTTAACTTATTCAAACAGTCGACAGATTTGGCATACAACATTCAGCTGGGGCGTATTGAACAAGATTGGGCTGCATATCCATCTGAGATTAGGTACCTGAAGAAGAATTGGCTAAACCCCTACGGCAATAGATTTCTTTCGATCTATGTGGATAAAATCTTTACATTAGGCTCCAACACCACAAACAGGTTAGTAATGTGATTACGTTTGAAATTGTTTTGCAAATTATGTTAGCTTTATATTTGTTGTTATAAAAAATTGTTTTTATTATGCAGGGTTGAAAGTGAACATTCTAGCTTCAAAAATTATTTGTCACTGCCAAGCCAGAAGATAGACACTGTGTTTCAAAGATACAATGCGAAGATGTGCAATCAGTTCAAGGAGATCTTGGGTACTTTCAATGAAAGTCAGCAAAAGACTGTAAGTAACATTACAGATGTTGATCTCTTCAAGCTTCTTAAATACAGAGTGTCTTATACTTGTTTGAGTCGCTTGCTAACTGAATACAAGAAAGGGGAATACGGCATGCATCTTGATCATTGTGAATGCGTAATAAGGAAGCGAGATGGATTGCTATGTGTGCATGACATTTATGAATATGTGAGGTGATGCGGGGATAAGCCGCAGTTGCCGACCTAGACACCAAACTCGAATAGGAACTCGAACAGAGAAGAAAGGCGGAATTAGAATGAGATGAAAGAAGGATAAGTCGAATGATAGGCCAATTGGAACCAAATCAAACAACGATAAAACCCTTGAACTTAAGAACAAGAACCTTACCGAATGATGAAGAAACCCCAACGGTTGATTACAACCAAACACAATGACTTTGGTGGGTCAAGGCACCTGGAGGTTGCTCTATGGAGTCCCGATAGCACCAACCTTATGGAGGAGATTGACACACACAAGCACAACTAGGGCCAACTGAACGACAATGCACACGGGGCACTCTTCTCACAAAAGCTCTCTTTTGGAAGGAAAAACGATAAACGTTGTATTCAATATCAAAGTCTGGGGGGCGTAAAACAATAACTAAGGCAGCCTTATATAGGGTTCATAAGGATGCCAACTAAAGAAATAAACAATAAAAGCAAATCCTAAAAATAATAATAATCCGAGTAACAATTTAAACATTCGAACATATTTCAAAAGTGCTTCGCCGAGTGTCCTGGCCGCGGTCGCGGTTATGGAGCCGCGGGCGCGGTTCTCGCCTCCTGGCCGCGGGCGCGGTTATGGAGCCGCGGGCGCGGTTGGCGGGTGAGCCGCGGGCGCGGTTTCCAGCCGCGATCGCGGTTCTTCGCTGTCGTCCTCTGCTCGTTCTCGAACCTCGATCATTAGAACAGTCTTCAATGGTGGTTCTTCGTCTGTATTCAACTCCTTGGAACTGAAGAACGCTACTAACTTGTCTAGCTCTTGTTGGACTTCCTTAGCTCTCGAGCGCGTCAATGCACCTTTAAATTCAGGGACCGGAGGTGTCGGTTGTTGTCCAGATGATCCTTCATCATCCTCCCCTTCTTGAAAAGGATTCGACCTCGAATCATCCAGCTCCTCTTCTTCTTCACCCTCGAATAAAGTCAGATCTTGCACATTGAAGGTAGCACTCACTTGATAGTCGCCGGGAAGCTCTAAGACATAAGCATTATCTCCAATCCTCCTAAGCACCTTGAATGGTCCATCGCCTCTTGGGGACAGCTTTGAGTGGCGTTTGCTGGGGAAACGCTCTCTCCTAAAGTGGACCCACACGAGGTCTCCCTCCTTGAAGATGACCTTCTTCCTATTCCTGTTTGCCTTGCTAGCATTTGTAGCGGCTACTTCTAGCAATTTAGCTTTTGTCCTCTCATGAATTTCCTTGATGTGATCAACCTGTTTTCCTGCATTGAAATCCACTCGCTCCTTCGTAGGTAACGGCATAAGATCAAAAGGGGTTAGTGGATTCAAACCATACACACATTCAAAGGGGCTCATCGAGGTTGAGGAATGGATGGCCCTATTGTAGGCAAACTCAACATGGGGTAAGGCTTCTTCCCAAGCTTTCAAATTCTTCTTAAGAATGGCTCTCAAAAGGGTTCCTAAGGTCCTATTGGTTACTTCAGTTTGACCATCAGTTTGAGGATGACTAGATGTAGAGAATAGAAGTTTAGTCCCTAGTTTTCCCCAAAGAGTTTTCCAAAAGTAACTTAGAAACTTCACATCCCTATCACTCACAATAGTCTTTGGTACTCCATGTAACCTAACAACTCCGGTAAAGAACAAGTCAGCCACATGATGAGCATCATCAGTCTTGTTGCAAGCAATAAAATGAGCCATTTTAGAAAATCTATCAACAACCACAAAAATAGAATCTCTCCCCTTCTTAGTCCTAGGCAACCCTACAATAAAATCCATACTAATGTCTACCCAGGGGGTCGTAGGAATAGGCAAAGGAGTATACAATCCATGTGGTTTAACTCTAGACTTAGCCTTAAGACACTCCAAACATCTTTTCAAACAATGCTCAACATCCCTAAGCATATGAGGCCAATAAAAATGAGTATGCAACATATGATATGTCTTGTCTCTACCAAAGTGTCCCATTAATCCACCCTTATGGGCTTCTTCAACAAGCAATAATCTCAAAGAACACTTAGGTATGCACACTTTACTAGCCTTAAACAAGAAACTTTCAAACAAGTAAAACTTATCCAAAGTCCCTTTATCTAAACATTGCTTATAAATAGCACCAAAATCAGCATCATTACGATATAACTCCTTGATGTAAACAAAGCCTAACACCTTAGAGTCAAGTTGAACAATTAAAGCATGCCTCCTAGATAGTGCATCAGCAACAACATTGTCCTTTCCCTTCTTGTATTTGATAATATAAGGGAAAGTCTCAATAAATTCCATCCACCTACCATGCCTCCTATCAAGTTTGTCTTGGCTCCTAAAATGTTTCAAAGATTCATGATCGGTATGCAAAACAAACTCTCTAGGCCATAGGTAGTGTTGCCAAGTCTTAAGTACTCTATATAACGCATACAGTTCCTTATCATAAGTAGAGTAATTTAGACTTGCACCTTTCAACTTTTCAGAAAAGAAGGCAATAGGCTTACCTTCTTGCATGAGGACTCCTCCAATGCCAACTCCGGAAGCATCACATTCCACTTCGAACGGTCTAGTGAAGTCGGGAAGCACAAGCAAAGGTGCCTCGGTCAATTTGCGTTTTAGCTCCTCAAACGCCCTTTCTTGAGCCTCCTTCCAAACAAACGCTGAATGCTTCTTAGTTACCTCAGTCAGCGGTGCAGCAATGGTGCTGAAATCCTTCACAAAGCGCCGATAGAAGCTTGCTAACCCGTGGAAACTGCGTACCTGGCTGCTGGTCATGGGTGTCGGCCATTCCTGAATGGCTTTGATCTTCTCCTCGTCCACCTGTAATCCCTGGGAGCTCACTACAAAACCAAGAAATATAACTCTATCAGTGCAAAAATCACACTTCTTCAAATTAGCATATAGTCGTTGTATACTAAGAGTAACGAGTACTTCCCTGAGATGTTGCTCATGCTCCTCTAGGGACCTGCTGTAAAGCAGAATGTCATCGAAATAAACTACAACAAACTTCCCTATAAACTTCCTCAAGACATGGTTCATAAGCCTCATAAAAGTAGAGGGGGCATTAGTAAGTCCAAATGGCATAACAAGCCACTCGTAGAGGCCAAATTTGGTCTTGAAGGCGGTCTTCCACTCATCGCCTTCTCTCATTCGGATTTGATGGTAGCCACTCCTCAGATCAATCTTGGTGAAGTTTGTGGCACCGTGAAGCTCATCCAACATGTCATCCAGCCTGGGTATAGGATGACGATACTTGACAGTTATGTTGTTGATAGCTCGGCAATCAACACACATCCGCCAAGAATTGTCTTTCTTAGGCACAAGTAAGACCGGAACTGCACAAGGACTAAGACTCTCTCGAACATACCCTTTATCTACAAGCTCCTGCACCTGCTTCTGAATCTCTTGACACTCCTGAGGGTTCATTCTGTAAGCTGGCCGGTTAGGTAACGACGCTCCTGGAATAAGGTCAATTTGATGCTCAATGCCTCGAAAGGGCGGTAAGCCTGGTGGAATCTCATCCGGAAACACCTCAGCAAACTCATCAAGAATAGCTTGAATGCTAAGGGGTAGATCAAGTCGAGAATCGGTACCTGTCAACACAAATCTCTTGCAAAGCATCATTAAAGTAGTATCGAAGGGTAAGTACTCACCTTCCAGCTCGGCTTTGGACGACAATAGGGCTCGATTCGTTACTGCAGGAACCAGTGCGCCAGAAGGGTGACCCGCGGGCGCGGCTGAATCACCGCGGGCGCGGTTTGGCGAATGAGCCGCGGGTGCGGTTCTCGTGCCGCTCCTTCTGTCGCGATCTATCGTGAGCCGCGGGTGCGGCATCTGAACCGCGGGTGCGGTTTTTGGTCGCTGCTGTTGTTCCTTCGTTTCTGTCAGAAACCTTTTCCTTTCCTTTGCTCCTTTCGTAAGCTTCTGCTATCTGCGCTGGAGTCATGGGTTTAAGAGTAATAGGCTTACCATTAAAGATGAATGTATGACGGTTAGTATGACCATCATGAGTAACCCTTCGATCGTATTGCCATGGTCTTCATAACAATATATGACAAGCTTGCATAGGAACTACATCACATAAAACCGTATCCGTATATTTTCCTAAGGTGAATGTTACTTCAGCTTGTTTTAGAACTTTTAATTCTCCACATTCATTCATCCAATGCAATTTATAAGGTCTAGGGTGGAAAATAGTAGTAAACTGCAATTTAGTGATCAATTCAGTGCTAACAATATTGCAACAACTTCCACCATCGATAATCATATTACAGACCTTTCCTTGAACTAAACACCTAGTGTGAAATAAATTTTCTCTTTGATTATCTTCACAAGGGGCGGGTTGTACATGTAAATTTCTTTTACAAATCAAAGAATCACCATGTTCATAACCAATTTCATCACTAAGATCATCCTCATCATGCATATCACCTAGGTTCTCTTCTTTTTCACTTTCACTTTCAAGTTCGCCTAGTTGATTAACAATTAATACTCTAGAATTAGGACAATCTTTCATCATATGACCCTTTCCTCTACATTTAAAACATTCAATATCCCTAGCTCTAGAAGTAGGGTTAGAAGTACTCCCTCGGGGTGGATTAGAAGGGCCAAGTGTTGTCTTGGAGGGCACTTGAGTAGTGGATGGCGGATTCCTTCGAGAGCCACTGTCTTCCTTGTTAGGGGCATCTCGGGCTGAAGGATAGGAGTTCCTTCCTTGCTGATTTTTCCAGCCACCTGCGTTTTTGCTCCCTTGGCTCCTAATTTTGGTCTTTCTTTCCACCTTGATAGCCAAATGTAGCAACTCAGTCATTGAGTTGTAAGGGAACATCTCAATCTCACTAGACACATATGGGTGAAGGATACGAAGATATCTAGCCATGGTTGTCTCCTCATCCTCCACCAAATTAGCTCGAACCATCGCTATTTGCATAGCATTGTAAGTCTCTTCGACTCCCATTGATCCTTGCTTCAAATTCTCGAGCCGCTGAATAAGTTCCCTAGTGTAATGTCGGGGAATAAATCGAGCTCTCATCATCCTCTTCATAAGTTCCCAAGTAGTGACAGGATAATCTCCATTGGCAACTCTTCCTCTGATCAAGCTATCCCACCAAACTAACGCGTAGCCACTAAACTCCAAAGATGCCAGCTGCACCTTTTTGGCTTCAGGAAAGTTGTGACAATTCCAGACTTGTTCAATCTTGGTCTCCCACTCCATATATACGTCTGGATCACACTTTCCCTCAAAACTCGGGATCTTAACCTTTATCTTTCCCACTCCATCTTGCTCAGGCTCTCTTCGCCTTCCTTGGTAACCTCCTTGGGGACGGTGTGGTCGCCATCCCGCCTCATCTTCTTCTTCAGGCTCCTCTTCGTTATCATTATCACCTAGGTCCTGAAATGCATCATCAAAACGGTTAGCAACATTGTATCTATTAAAGTGAGGTATAGGAGAGTTACGAAAGCGTCCTCTCCGGTCTTGTGGCAAATCGTCCCGGGGTGTAGGCCTGCGTCTGGGTTCCCGACCCATGCGGGCAGCCTCATAGGCTTCTTGCTGAGGAGGCAGGGGCCTCCGATTGTCGACTGGGGCATCATAGGAGGTTCCGATGTGCTCCCGAACCCTTGGGGACGGGGTGGATCGCTGCTGCCGCTCTATGGCGGTGGTAATGGCCGACGTCATCTCCCGAAACATGTTGGTCATAAATTCCGGGGTAAGGGCGCGGGTCTCCGGGGCTTCTTGCCTCCCATGGGGAGAAACTGACCTGCTCATCACTAAAGAAAAGACTAACACAGAACAATATTAAGGTAAGTGTAAATGAAAACAACTCGCTAGTGTTTACTCTCGTATGTTTTCCTCTGCACTCTCTCTCAATTGTCGTTGCAATCAGCTTTTCTTTGATGAATTGGCTTGTATGGATCAATAACCCACTAAGTTGAAACTACCGAACTCCTAGCAATATATGAATGATGGTAGAGATGGAGATGGCTAGCGTAGTGCGGGGTTTCGACTGTAAGGTTCTGACTCAAACAAGAGACTGACTCAATGAAAGAAAGAAAATAAAACTCGAAGGCGTTTGCAAGAATGAGAATGCAAAACAGAGATATGATTAAACTTCGAATTTCAAGAAAAGCCAATAGGAAGCGTACCTTAACTTGTTCCAACTGATGTCGATTGAAGGATCGAAGACGGAGTCGGGAGGGTTAGGTAACAATTGAGGCTCGTATCTGAAGATTTTTCGAACTGTGGTTTTTGAGGCTAAGCCGCGGGCGCGGCCTGAATCCCGCGGGTGCGGCTTGAACCGCGGGTGCGGCTACTGAGCCGCGGGCGCGGTTTCTGTCGTGGCCTGCTGGGTTCTCGCTTCCGTTCGGGTTTGTTCAACCCGATTTCCTTTGAGTTCTTGAGATCCGACTTAAACAATATCAAACTAGACTTTGACTCAACAAAACGTAAAACAAACTACCAACTTTGAGACTTTTCGATTCTTTTTTTTTTGAATTTTTTTTTTTTCGATTTTTTTTTTGTCTCAACTGAACAAAACGAAATTACAGACTTGATCTGAGATATTAATCTCAGCAAAATTGAAAATAAATAAAATAACAACTAACTTGATTTCCCTTGTAGAAAGATAAGATTCCCTTGTAGAAAGATAAGATTTCCTTCTTTGAAGATCTTGTTTGGGCTTCAAGGAAAGAAATTCCAGCAATTCTTTTGGGTTTCTGATGGCTGCGTTTTGGTAGGAGTGGATAGATTTTGAGATGGATGAAGGGCTGAATGGATTTTGGGAACAAGGGTGCTCCAAACTCCAATCTTTCGATCTCCACCAACACTAATCGATCCAAGCTTCTTGCACACAACCTGTAATGACTCAACAAGAAATATCAAAGCAATGGAAGACTCAAAATCAATTTCTGAAAGAAACTGACAAACAAGAAAATAAAAGCTGACTCTTTTTGTGATTTTCTGGATAGGGGGTCTCTTGATGTTCTTGTGAAGACGAATGGTGTCAACACAGCTCTGATACCAATTTGATGCGGGGATAAGCCGCAGTTGCCGACCTAGACACCAAACTCGAATAGGAACTCGAACAAAGAAGAAAGGCGGAATTAGAATGAGATGAAAGAAGGATAAGTCGAATGATAGGCCAATTGGAACCAAATCAAACAACGATAAAACCCTTGAACTTAAGAACAAGAACCTTACCGAATGATGAAGAAACCCCAACGGTTGATTACAACCAAACACAATGACTTTGGTGGGTCAAGGCACCTGGAGGTTGCTCTATGGAGTCCCGATAGCACCAACCTTATGGAGGAGATTGACACACACAAGCACAACTAGGGCCAACTGAACGACAATGCACACGGGGCACTCTTCTCACAAAAGCTCTCTTTTGGAAGGAAAAACGATAAACGTTGTATTCAATATCAAAGTCTGGGGGGCGTAAAACAATAACTAAGGCAGCCTTATATAGGGTTCATAAGGATGCCAACTAAAGAAATAAACAATAAAAGCAAATCCTAAAAATAATAATAATCCGAGTAACAATTTAAACATTCGAACATATTTCAAAAGTGCTTCGCCGAGTGTCCTGGCCGCGGTCGCGGTTATGGAGCCGTGGGCGCGGTTCTCGCCTCCTGGCCGCGGGCGCGGTTATGGAGCCGCGGGCGCGGTTGGCGGGTGAGCCGCGGGCGCGGTTTCCAGCCGCGATCGCGGTTCTTCGCTGTCGTCCTCTGCTCGTTCTCGAACCTCGATCATTAGAACAGTCTTCAATGGTGGTTCTTCGTCTGTATTCAACTCCTTGGAACTGAAGAACACTACTAACTTGTCTAGCTCTTGTTGGACTTCCTTAGCTCTCGAGCGCGTCAATGCACCTTTAAATTCAGGGACCGGAGGTGTCGGTTGTTGTCCAGATGATCCTTCATCATGAGGCGTCAAGAACCAATTCCAGTTGAAGCGGTTCATGCCTTTTGGAGGACATTGACTTTGAAAGAAGTAGAGACTGAAGACCAATTACAAGTGCGGAGGGTAGTAGCCAGAAACTTGATGGATGAGTTTATGGCTGAGCAATGGGAGGGAATGTCACCTTATGACCAACACGAGTGTGCAATGAAGTGTTTGGCAATAGGTAACCCCCAAATGACCAACCTACAGGAGCCAGCTCGTGTGAAAAGGGGGAAGGGACGACCTCCAGGAGCTCCAAACAAAGAGTACAATCCAATGAAAAGACAACCTTCACATTGGGAGCACACTGATGCAACACTTGAAGAAACGCCTGCAGGAGTTGCTCCTTAGTATAAGGAGAGATTATTGGATGAGTATGAGCCAAGTACCACTCCAAGTAATCATCAGTGCAGAGAGATGGAGGATCTGCTTCTACACCCATTTCCCATAAGCTTACAGAGTTGTTCTCCCTTTGCTCCCAACTCCAGTTGGTGGGATCATACTCCACTACGTACTTACGATTGTTTCCACACCTTCTAGCTTTAATTGGTTGAATGGGAGGGATTGGCACACCTTGAACTCGACCAAATTGTCTGCAAACTCGAAGTGGCATGTGAGGCTCGGTCTTGTCCAAAACATGCAGGATCCCATGAAAGAAAGCCGGCCGAAGTTCTTCCCTACGAAAATCTAGGCGTCCATATGGTTGCCACTCAACCTGTTGTACATAAATCATTAAAACAAGTTCAAAAGTACAATAACAAATTAACAGCTAATGAAAAAATAATCATACCCCTTCTACGCTCATATTGTCTAGCTCCTCTCTGTAGTTGCGACGATTGTCCGGTCTTTCAGACAAATCAAATTTGGCTGCATATGGCATTGTCTCATCCCACTCATAGTTTTGTGGAGGGGCAAAAGCAGGAAAGTACAAATAGATCCAACCCTACATCATCAAACAAAACTAAGGAAAACAAAAGAAACAGTATTCAAATCAGTGCAGATAATTAAAGACAAACATACCATCAACAAGGTGTAACAGAAAGACATCGTTGCACAATCTCTGCGGGAGTATTTACCCAGTTGTCCATACAAAGAACACAACGCACCCGAACCCCAAGACACACCATGGATATTTGCCATATCATTAAGCCATTCATGGTGAATCAACTTGATCATGTACGACGACTTGTCAGGAAACAATGTCATTCCCAACAAGTATGTCAACCAACCCTTAGCGATTGAGACTTGATCCATTTCAAAGTTCCCCTCATTATCCACTGCCATGCATTGTTCCCTCAAAAGCTCCGGTGAAACTTCATTACCAGCTTTGACTCTTGCGTCAAGTAAATCTATACCAAAAGCCTTCTTTGCTCTGTTGACCATTACAGCCTTCGTGTCAGCTTTGCCAACTCCATCAGCAGATGTGCGAAATCCCATGCCCTTTCCGTTTATAGGGATACCCAAAATCTTGTGCACATCTAATAGGGTGATTGTCATTTCAGCAAATGGCAAGTGAAAAGAATTTGTTTCTGGCTGCCAGCGCTCAACAAATGCATTGATCAACCCTTGGTCGTGGTTGGGATACATGAGGGTCTGCAAATGTGACAAACCAGAAGCCCTAGCCAACGAAACCCAAGGATAGTCGCCCTGTAACTTCCATTTTTTCAAACCTTCTTTTCTGACCGTATTTCTCAATTGCGGTCTCTCCTATTTATCATACTTCAAAATTTTTTTAAGTACATTTAAATCAATTAACAAATCATGTCTAAATTAACGAAGCATGGAAATTACGCAATTAACAATTCAACCAAAGGTGATAGATTTACTTACATGTCCTTGCCAAACCATATAAGCAGTGTGCCCGCTGAAGCTATGCAGCAAGTCTATCTCCTTAGGACCTCCAGGCACAGCCCACTGTAACTTCGGGTAAATTTCGTCTTTCTCATCGCCATGTTCATTAAGATCGACCCCCCCGTAATGGCCCTCAAACTGTCCTTCAGCCCAGGAAGCAGTTGGACCAGATTGCCATTCTGGTGTTTCTGGCTGAAAGGCCTGTTGACGTCCTACTGCTTCATCCCATGCGACTTGTGGAGAAGAGGGGGGAACCCATGTAGGGATCTATTACAAAAAAAATTGGTTATTAGTAAAATGTACAACTTTCACTCATAATCGACTATATATTAAATTTTAAACTAATACTTACAGCACTCTGCGGACTCCAAGTTGGATAATGTGCCTCATAGGTTGGAGTCATCGGGATTTGCTGTTGTAATAAAATAAATTTCATAAATTATTAATTTAATAAAAACAAAAAACAGTAATATAATGTGAATTTCAGATTAACTAACCATGTTCTCGTAAAGGTTCGAATATGCACTAGGGTCAGCTAGCTGTTGTTGTTCATGCCAAGAAGGTTGTGGGACCTCTTCACTTGCACTTGTACCCTCGTCAGCTCTTCCACGCCTCTTCCTCGGCTTGGGCTGATAAGCGGGCCTTCCTCCAGCCACGATTTCTTCACGAGTTTGATTACGGGCATTCTTCCGGGCACTTCTAGAAGACGGATGCATCTACAGTAACATAATATTTTGTAAATTTACGCATACCAAACCAACAAAACAAAACAAAAAAACATCACAAAAATGCAAAAACATCCGTCACGAAGGTCCAGTATACATTCGTCACGGATGTTTACTAAACCTTCGTGACGGATTTCAGTATAACATCCGTCACGAAGAACCAGTAAACATTCGTCACGAATGTATACTGGACCTTCGTGACGTATCTTCTGCAAACCTTCGTGACGAAGGTTTTTGCAAAATTGCAAAAACGCAGAAGTGCCAACATATCCGCTGACGAATGAATTTGCACAAAATTTGCACAATTTGAAGCAGAAAAACAGTTTATGAAGGTATCCAAACACATTAGCCCCTAAATCATTTCATTTCATAAGTTTCTTAATCAAATCAAATTTACCCTAATTCATGAACAAATATCAATTTTGGGGATTATATCTAAAATTTGAAACAACTCTCAATTAGACATAAACAAACACCAATTGAACTAAAAAAACATGCTTAATACACATATCAATCTAATTTAATCACCCCATTTCAATGGTTTTGACATAACTTCATCAAACATGGAAAATTAATGCAAAAGAGAGAGTTAGAAATTACCTTATTGCTTGATTTGTTGATTATTGTAGTGAAAGAGATGAAGAAATGTAGAGAATTGTGTTGTGCTTTGTTGTAGCTGCGCCGAAAACGAGTATAATGGAGAAGAAGAAGTTACATTAGGGTTGGGTAAAAAATCTCTTTTATATCTGCAAAATTGATACATTCGTCACGGATGTCTGAGCAACCTTCGTCACGAAGGTTTGGAAAACCTTCGTCACATATGTTTTACATACCTTCGTGACGGATGTTTATCGAACCTTCGTGACGGATGTATTCAATAGTTACGTGACGAATGTTTGAGTGTGCTAAATAGAATTTTAGGGTGTGCTAAATAATAAGGCCCTAAATATATTTATTTTACTTCCCACTGAAAACTATGAGTAAATTTAATAATCACACCTTCCATTGGAAACTAATACTAACCTTTATATTCAAAACAACAAGAATCTCGATAACTAATTCCATATCATAACAAGGCGCGGATATTACTAGTCCGTAACCCTCTCTACTGGTTCCCAATTGGAACTGGCATGAATTTTCTACTAATACTCATTGGGAACTAGTAAGGGTAATTCGGTCTTAATTCAAAATATGGGTGAATCTATGAACGAAAAATGGGTGCATCTATTGTAGTTGGTGTTTCTATCTTAACCATTTTGTTGATGATAGTAATTGACAGTAATTTGCGTTGATGACAGTAATTTGTGTTGATGATAGTTTTCGGTTGATAATTTTTAGTTGATGATAATTTGTGTTGATGACAGTTTAACAATTTTAATTGATACAATTTGCGATGATGACAGCTTACGTTAAGAACATTTTTTATCATATTTGATTACACATTTTATCATTCCTACTATTAATATTAATTATAGTTGTCCAAAATATATTATCATCATTATTAAACGAATGATTGTGATAACTTCAATTATTCATTCGTATCATTGATTATAAAACTCTACTGGGCCATTTTGCAAATACCTAAGTAGTTAGGTTCTTTTGGTGGTTATCTTGGGTTGCGGGGAGGGTTTGTTAGTTCCGTACTGTTGACTTGAGGAGTGCGCCTTCCCTGGTAACGTAATAGCGTTGGTGAGATCTTCGTTGGTGACAGGCGATGACAAAGAACCCTAGCAGAGGAGGGGGGAAATCGAGGGAGGAAAAATGTGAAAGGAAAGGAGACTAGATCGTTGTTGGAAATCATTGCTGAAGATGTGGAGGTGGAAGCTCAGACTCCGATTAAGAAGGTTGATGATGGGGAAATGCAAAGGCAAAGAATGTGATGGAGATGAATCAGATGGAGAAAGCTGAGTCTACGCTTGCTTCGGGAAATCAGGGATCTGATGAAGTAGAGATGGGAGAAGGAGTTGAACCTAAGAAATCTTTTGTTGAGGTGGTTAGAGGCACTAGATTTGTTCGTGGGACTGAATTCATGAAGAAACTGGAATTCTTCGAGGGGGTTGATAGAGAGGTGTTGAAGTTTGCTAAGGAAGATGTGAAATGCATGAAGAAGGATAGAGAGGTGTTTTTGGAATAAGTATGCTTGGTGTCCTTTCAAGGAGTATGTTGAAAGGAGAGTTCCTGGTGCAGAGGAGAAGAAGTGGATCCCTAAGAAGGGTGTAGGAGTGAATGGCAGGAAGGGAGTGGGTGAGGGTACTAGTATAGAAAGTGAGGAAAATGGAGTAATAAGAAGCATTACACAATGTAGTGGTGGAGGGGGGTGTGCACAAAGGAAAGGGATGAGAGTCTTAGGATAGATGGGGTTGGGAATATAAAAGGAACATAGGAGGAATAAGGAGCACTTCTCTCTGCAGTGAAAGCTTATGACTGTGTCAAATGGGATTTCCTTGAGTATTCCTTGAAAATTTTGAATTTTCCAGATAAGCTCATTGGTTGGATCATGGAGTGTGTGAGATCTCCTACGTACTCTATATTAGAATGGTGAACCTCAGGGGGTTTTCCCTGGAAAGAGAGGGCTTCGACAGGGTGACCCTATGTCTCCCTTTCTGTTGAGTTATGATGAGGTTTTGATTGAATGACAAACATCCGCTAATGGTTTACTTGAGTGCGTAGGTATTGTTACTAGTCTGTGTGCAGGAACGAAGGAAGTCTACTTGTGTGTAGGCAGGAACAAAGGAAGTACAAGCAGGTCCGAAGGAAGTCTTGCTGGAATCCATGAGACGTAAGGTTACGTCGAATGGAAGACAGATGTGAAGAATAAGTTCATCCGAGGAAGATTATTGGTCGAAGATATCTTGGAGGATGACCTTGAGGAATTATGGAAGAGTTGCATTTCAAAGAAGGAAAGAAGATCTTGTCAAAGAAGGAAAAGAAGATCTCGCCAAATAAGAAAAGTGGCAACTCGGAAGAAGGATGAGCATTGGACGCGCGTGTGAAGTGTTGCCAAAGGAATAAGGAAATATTACGCGCAAGGAATATTTCCTTATGCGCTTTGTTTCCTTATTTGATCAAGCGGCGCGCCGAAGTGTAAGGCCCATTGTGACTACTTGGAGAACAAGTTGGAAAGTCACACGAAAGGAAAGATTTCTTAGGAAGAGATTTGTTTTTGAAAGATATTTTAGGAAGAGATTTCCTTGTGGAAAGATATTGTGAGATTTATGGTAATATTAGAACGGCTAGATTGGTAGTTAGGTTTGAGCTATTTAGTGTGCTATATATTGTATGGGAATTACATAGCTTAGAAAGACATTGAAGAGCGAAAACCTAATACTCGGTTTAGAGTTGTTCTTCGTGTGTGAGATTGAGATTCAAGTGAGAAGAGTGATCCGAGATCTAGCTAGGAAGTCTAGGTGAGTGATCCAAGTTCTATTGTAATCAAGATATCAATACAACAAGTAGACTCGTTCAAACTCTCTCTAGTGAAAGCTAGAGAGGAGTGGTTTTTCGCCTCGAGGACTTTTTGGTACTTGGGGTGTTTCCACTATATATCATCGTGTCCAGGTTTGATTTACATTATTGTTTGTCTTTCTGCATTATCTACTTATCAAGGAACAATAGTTTTTGTTCCTTGAGTTTTTATACGCTAATTGATCCAACAATTGGTATCAGAGTCTGATCTCTAGATTGTTTCAATTAGCTTTGCAGGAAAAGATGTCATCCAACAATGCAATCAACGACTCGTTCTGGAAACCCCCAATGCTGAAGCCGGGAGAGTATGACGGGTGGGCAATCCAGTTTGAATCTCATACTCAATCCCTTGATGCCCAACTATGGAAGGTCATTGAATTCAGAGATATAGTTGTTCTGGACCTTGCCGGGGAAGACAAGACTAAAGAGAAGAAGAGAATTGACTATGACGATGCCGATTACAATGTCTTGGAGAAGAATGCTAGGGCCAAGAAGATTCTTCACATGGCTTTAAGTTCAAGTGATCTCAGAAAGGTATTAAAATACAAATTTGCGAAAGAAATATGGGATGCACTTAGTATAACTTACTCAGGAAGCAGCGATGTGAAGAGAAATCGGCCCCTAGCGGCACAAAAGGACTATGAGAAGACTCTCCAAGAAAAGAATGAATCTTTGGAAGATTTTCATGCCAGATTCAAAGGATATGTCAGCCAATTAGAGTTTCTCGGTGAAGATATCCCCCAATGGAAGGTTACGCATCAATTCATGCAAGCACTAAATTCCAAGTGGGATGGATTCATCAATGCTCTACAAGCACAAAGCGACATCAAAGATATATCCCTAGAAGATCTAGTCTGCCGCCTCAAAAGTCATTCAAGGATTCTCGAAAGAAAACTCCAAGGAAGGAAGGAGGTTGACAAGAGTCAATCCATTGCCCTGAAAGTTGAGAGAGCATTTGATCTATCCCAGATGGAAGACGTCGAGGCTGAAGATGATGAAACTGTAGTCTTGATTACAAGTGCCTTTCGTAAAGCTTAGAGAGGGGGCAAGAGTGATTCTCGTCCCACTGACGGAACGAAAGACATGAAGGAAGTCATATGCTATCATTGTTAGAAGACTGGTCACTTTGCCAGAAATTGCTACAAAAGGAGAGCGGGAAAACCACCCGCTCCAGAAGGAAAGCGAGCAATGATGGCAACCTGGGAGGATTCAGACATATATCAAGAAGAGAAGAAGAGTGAGAAGGAAGTGTGCCTTATGGCAGCCGAAGACAGCACGCCTGAAGCCGAGGTAAGTCTTTCTTCCATCATCACTAAATTACAAGAATGTCTAGTACTCAATTGATTCATATTGTTAGAAGACTTGGAGAAGAGAACGGGGATATACAAGAGAAACTAGATGAGACAGAAGAGGAACTCTCAAGACTGGTTAACGAAACAAGACTCTTGTCTGAAAAGGTTACCATGCTAGAAAGCCTCTCTTCATCTTCATCTAGCTCTTGCGAAAAATGCCCCGGGCTCAAAAACAAGATCATATCCCTTGAGAGTAAGGTTTCTGAGCTCGAAAATACAAAGCTTTCTCCTTCTCATGAGGATGAGAAGTTGTGTAATGATCTTGTGGTACTCAAGGAAGATGAGGATCACAAGAAAAGTTTGTGGCTAGATGAGCATGCTAGATCCTATATAAATGGCCTAAAAACCGATTACTCAAGTCGATTTGTGCCCCGCAGTGGAATTGGATATGGCTCAGATTAAAACCCTAAAACTCACGAGTCACCTAACGTGAATTTGGAACCTCCCAAGGAACCATCATTGGAAAACCCTTGCAAAAGGTGTGTCACCAAGGTGGAGACCTCAGGGGGAAACAAATCCGTCGAAAGGATAAACACATGGTTTGATGGGCAGAAAGCATATGAAATCTGGTTGAGCCAACTTCAAAACACAGAGCCGACACATATTGACTTCGAGTCTAGGAAAGCTAACATTCCCATCTGGCCAGGACAAAGCAAGTACGTCAATCTCAAGCAACATCGTGTTTGTTGGCACTGTGGTAACACTGGGCACTACAAGCATGAATGTTCCCTCAGAATCAAAATTGAGGAAAATATACGTTCTCCTTACCGAGCTCAGAACGAGAGAAAGTCAGAGGATACATCAGAGACTCAATCCGAGTCAAAGATGTGATCCAAAGATCACTCCAAAGACACTCCCAAGACTAAGGGTGTGAATGCTCAAGGTGGGATAGGATCAAGAGGATCACCAAGAAGTACCCCAAAAGTAAAGGTTGAGGTTAATCAATCTGAACTCCAAGGCACTATGAACAACAGGTTCGTCCCACAACACTCAAGCAAGCCAAGACTTGCTTGGGTAAGGAAAAACTAACCCTTTCTCTCAGGTGAAGCGCAATTATCCATGGTACATAGACAGGATAAACTTACAGGGAACAAAGGATAGGTCCATGCCACTTCACCAGATCATCTAGAGGGATTCCTCCCTCTGGATCAAAGGAAGGATACAACAGAGCCGATCAAAGGCATTCACTCATTCGTCGCTCCTTGGTATTGACTTTTTGAGTAACTCAACTGTGTCAAAGGGGGAAGATTCAAAGACGACTCAAGTACGAATCAAGTGATCAAGAAAAGATACGTTCTAAATGAAGTTGTGTTCCCCCACAGGTATGGTTCCTTTAATTCTTGTTTTTCTATTGCTTCCGCTTTCGATTTCTGTACTTTGTTCTTTCTAGCCTCCTTATCAATTAAAAAAAAAATTGAACTCTTACCTCGAAGGGAACACAACTCCTCATACCAAAGGCTCTCCAAATCCGAAGTTTGCTAACCTTGGTCAAAGAAGGTACGTAATTCTCTCTCTCTCTATCTAAGCAAACTTCCCTATGAGGACAATATTCATTGGACAAATCAGTCTTCCCTAGCAAGAGCACTAAGCAAGATCACCTCAGAAAGGAAGGAACTCACTAAGGTATGTTTTCCTCTCTCTATGTTCCTTATATCTCCTGAAATACTTCAATGATTGGCTGGAACTTGAATGATTTATTGTCTCTTGCTCCTAAATCTTATAGAGCTCTACAACTCTTAATTTCTATGTAAGATTGACCTTGGGTAATCCCTAAATTATGTCGTTCCACTCTATGATCATTTACTTGATTGCAGGCTTCTCTGAAACTTCATTTTGCATGAACAAGGTCTTATTTTCAGCCCAAAAGAGTCATCTTGATGATTTGATCCCTCATTATAAGCCCAAAGGATAGAGGTACTCTACAGCCGTCCCTTAAGCCTAAATCATGATTGTATATTCCTATGAGCCAATCTTATGTCATCACATCTGGAATCTCTCATCATGATTATTAAATTATCCATATTATTATTTCGTATGATATTCTCTTGTACCATCTCTGGTAACGATACCCCCCATATCATACACTATGATCTTTTTGGATTGCCTTGGAAAGAAAAGGATCGTTTTTGTCACGCGAGGAGTTCGATTGGGTAGAGAAAGAGGTGATGCGTGTCTGCAGCGTGTAGAGGCTCGAGGACTGTGATTGACGTGTGAAAATTAAATGGGATAGCAATGATTACTGAGTTGTGAAAAAGGAAAGGTGAAGAGAGTTGTTTGGAAAGTGTGAAATTTTTGCAGTGATTGTGGCGTGTGAAAAGGGGGAAGATTCTTCAAACGGCCGAAATTCAAATCAAGAATCGATTCAATCATCCGGGTAAAATCTATTCCTTCCCTTATATAAATTCTCTTTCTTAAATCCCTAATCTCACGCTTCCAAAATGTCCCAGAAATTTCTCAAACTCCCCTGCTCCTCAAAAATCTCAAGCTCCTCAACAATGGCCTCCAACTCCTCCCAAAACCCATCCCTCGTCATCGCCAATGACGAAACCCTAGGTAGTCTTCTCCAAAAATTGGCCGCCGCGGGATACATGTCCCAAGAATCCCTCATCCCTAATCGCTCTCCCATCATCTTCCAAACTTCAATCATCGACCCCATGTTCGCCATGGTGGTCTACAAAGAGCCCAAAGCCACAGAGCCCAAAAATCCTAAGCCTAAAAACCTAGAATGCCAAACTGCTCCTATCTCTGAAACCCTTACCTCTCCTCTCCCAAACGAGTCACTCATCGATATCGACGAGGATGAGTCTCGGCCTGCCGGCGACGTCTCTGAGACGGCGCCGAGGTAGGACGAAACTTTAGACGACTTCGAGAAGGAACTTGAAGCCGATGTCCTTATTCTTTCCTCTCAGAAGGGAAAGAAGGCGAGCAACAGTAGCGACGTTACCGGGAAGAGGAAAACCTGTTCTCAGTTGTCCAGAGAAGGTGCTCAGATGACCTCTGAGGAGACGATTGGAGAGATGCCCGAGCCCAAATCGCCCTTGCCGAAGAAAGCCAGGGTCACTCCCCTATCAAGGAAGAGTGGCGGAAAAGGGAAGGGAGCGGTTGTGAAAAGGGAGAGTTCATCACTGAAGAACGTGTCTGGAAGGTCTATAGTGAGAGAGTTGATCTTGGAGGAGAAGTTCTTGGAGGAAAATAGCTTAGAAAAGGTGTATGAGCTTCTCAAGGCTCAGAAATGGGGTCACCTGTTCACAGAAGGGGAGAGTGTCAATTCAAAGCTATTCAAGGAATTCTATGGAAGCTTCACTCTTGAGGAAAGACCACACGCCATCACAGGAAAGTTTACTGCGGGAGGTCAGTCGTGCTCCATCTTCAGTATCGAACTCGCCTTCATCCTAGGGGTCCCTCATGAAGGCTTCTGCAGTTACTCCAAGGGACAGTGGCCGCAAGATGTCCAACCGATGGAGTTGAAGAAAAGGATCAGTGAAGACGAGAATCCTCCTAATGCTGACGTCAAGACAAACTCAATGGGAGTGATCAATCGCCTTCTTCATTCCATCTTGATCAGTAACATTACTCCCAGAGAACAGAAGAGAAACACAATTCTTATCCAAGACTTTATGCTGATGGAGAAGGTGCTTAAGGAAGATCAGGTAAACTTGGCCAAAGTCGTCCTGCTGCACATGGAACACGCGAGAAATAGTGAGACCCATGCTCTTCCCTACCCCAGCATCGTCATAAAGATCTTGAAGAGTGTGATGGTGTATTCGGAGGAGAGTGAAGCCGTGTTCTACAGGAATTTGGATGAGAGCAACCTGAGAAAAATGAAGTTCAAGAAGGATGAGAAGGCAGGCTGGATAAGGGCTCAAGACGCTCAGATTGAAGATGCTGAGGAGGTTTTGTCTGAGAGCCCTAAGGGGGAACAAAATGAAGCGCCAACGATGGTCTATGAAACGCAGAATGCCATAGGGAAGTTGAGCCGTGTTGTTGCTAGTCTCTCGGATCAACAACAACGGCTGATAGGAATCTTTGAAAAGGAGATGAGTCTTGTGAGACTCAAGCTGGAAACAATAGAGACAACACTTGGAAGTCTCCTGCCCCAGTCATCTCCTCGTAACGACATAGAATGATCCTATCTTTCCCTGGCACATCCGACCCCCACTTTTTGTTCCCTAGCCTCATTTACTATCTTCTCTTTGTTTCCATTTCACTTTGTTCATGCTTTCTGTTGTTTATGATTGCATGTTTATCTTGTTTTAATTGTATGACGGTCTGATATAAGGAGGGCATGGCCCTTTGTTAATCTTTAATAGAATTAAGCTTCAGTTGTTTCGATCTATGAGCTCTTAAGGTGCAATTTGACTTGATTTCATTCTTTTTGATAATGCCAAAAGGGGGAAATTAGAGGATAGCATGACTTGAGGGGGAATTCATGACTTAGTTTTAGTTCGTTGTTTTTCTGAGGGGGAATTTTAGTGCTTTGATAGTCTTTGTTCCTTAGCTAGTATATATGTCTCAGGTTTATACTCTTATTGTTAAGGATGTTTGTCATCATCAAAAAGGGGGAAATTGTTGAGTTATGATGAGGTTTTGATTGAATGACAAACATCCACTAATGGTTTACTTGAGTGCGTAGGTATTGTTACTAGTCTGTGTGCAGGATCGAAGGAAGTCTACTTGTGTGTAGGCAGGAACAAAGGAAGTACAAGCAGGTCCGAAGGAAGTCTTGCTGGAATCCATGAGACGTACGGTTACATCGAATGGAAGACAGTTGTGAAGAATAAGTTCATCCGAGGAAGATTATTGGTCGAAGATATCTTGGAGGATGACCTTGAAGAATTATGGAAGAGTTGCATTTCAAAGAAGGAAAGAAGATCTTGTCAAAGAAGGAAAAGAAGATCTCGCCAAAAGAGCAGAAAGCTTGATGTGATGGGGAACCCTAGGGAAAAGCTATGCCAACTATATCGGAAAAACTGCTGGAGGAACCCTATCCTCTCTGAGCAGTGAGAGCATCGGCGACCTTGATAAAATCAGAGCTTAAATCACGAACGACAACTGAAATCTCTCGCAGTTCCTCAACAATCTCAGAGGTAGCCTCCTCTTGGTCATTTGCAGGAACTTGTCTAGCAGGTATATGTCTGGAGGGCTTGGACTTATTGGGGACAGTCTCTTCAACCTTGAGGTTGTTGATGTAGGATCCATCCATCGTGTGCGAGAACAACGTCTCATCCTCTACAGCCGAATACACATCAAGACGCTCTAGAAGAGCCTTGATCACAGTTGTAAAGGGCAGAGAATGAGAGGGATGGTTGTGGCAGGCTTGCATGTGAGGCATTATGATCATGGGAAGATCCCGTACTTTCCCAGACACAATCTTGTCCATGAACACGACATCAGCAATCAGCACCGTACTTCGCTTTTCCTAATGGGGAACCACATTGTTGATGAAGAACACATGTAGCAACTTTATAGAGAGGGAGAGGAACCTGGTGTCGAGCTCCTTGAGATTAGGGTTCCCAAAGATAGACTTGGCATAGTCACTCTTCTTCGTGGGCCAGTGCTTTTTGTGGATAGCAAATAACTCAGTTACTGTAGGTACGCCCAACACTGTCGAAATCATCTTCGTGGTCACCTTATACATTTTGCCACAGATGGTGACCACAATGTCTTGGGGGTCCTCCACCTCAGAAACAACAACAAAAGACATAGATGAAGAGAACGAGCGAATGACCTCTTCGCTGACTTGTTGGGGAGCTGTGAACAGGCGTTGACTTTTTTTAAAAAAATGTCGTTTTTTTTTCGGACTTTTCCGTTTCAGTTTTTTTGTGCTATGATTTATAAGTAAAAGTGTTATTCTTTGTAAGGAAAAATGTTTTGTTTTTTTTTGCTACCAAATATTTTTTGCTACGATTTATAAGCAAAAGTGCTATGTTTTTTTCTACCAATTATGTGTGCTATTGTTTGTAAGAAAAAGTGTTATGCTTTGTAAGTAAAATGCTATATTTTTCGAGGCAAAAGCGTAACACATTTCACCTAGCATAGAGAAGCACATATAAGCAAAAAGTGTAGCACACTTCAGCTAGCTATAGAGAAGCACGTATAGGTGAGAAGTGTAGCACATTTCAGCCATAACGAAGCACATATAGGCGAAAAGTGTAGCACATTTCAGCCATAGAGAAGCCTATATAGGCGAAAAGTGTAGCACATTGCAGCCATAGAGAAACATATGTATGCGAAAAGTGTAGCACATTTCAACAATAGAGAAGCACATCCTGAAAAAGCGTAGCACCGTTCACCTAGCCATAGAGAAGAACATATAGGCGAAAAAGTGTAGCACATTGAAGCAAAAGCGTAGCACCTTTCACCTAACATAGAGAAGCGCATATAGACAAAAGCGTAGCACACTTCAGCTAGCCATAGAGAAGCATATATAGAAAAAAGTGTAGCACAATTCAGCTAGCAATAAAGAAACACATATAAGCGAAAAGCGTAGAATATTTCAACAATAAAGAAGCACATCTAGACAAAAACGTAGCACATTTCACCTAGCATAGAGAAGCATATATAGGGAAAACCGTAGCACCTTCACCTAGCATAGAGAAGCACATATAGGAAAAACCGTAGCACACTTCATCTAGCCTAGAAAATTACATATAAGTGAAAAGTGTAGCACATTTAGGCAAAAAGTGTAGCACATTTCACCAAGCATAGAGAAGCACATATATGCAATATCGTAGTACAGTTCAGCTAGCCATATAGAAGCACATATGGGCAAATAGCGTAGCATATTTCAGTAATATAGAAGCACATAACACTTGTGGTAGTACATACTTTGCAAGTTCAAATTTTGGCTTAATATATCATAGCACATTTCAACAATATAGTAGCACATTTCAGGCATTTTGAAGCACTTGATTTTGTAAGTACAAAATCCGGCCTAAAAAAATATTTTTTTGGCCTAAAAAAAAAAATTAAAAATTTTAAAAAAAGTCAACGTCCGGTCAAAGCCAATCCCCTTGCTAGGATTACTTCTCATTTCTCATGTTAACATTAATTTCTCATTTGATCTTTCTCCCTATATCCACACTATAATACTCAATTAGATTTAACCCCGTAACTAGGGGAGGATTTATTTTCATTCCCTTTCCATGTCTACTATCCCTCCCCAAAAAAACCTACGTACTCTCTCTGTTCCTCCTCATTCTTCCACTTTCCAGTAACATACAACGCTTCATAGCCTGCATCGTCATCTCCGACCATTGTTTCTTCGTCTTCAATCTTTCATTGACGTTTCTCTATTTTGTTAGAACATAATCGTCGCTTGGTTTGCTTCGTCTGCACACTAAAGCTTTGTGTTTTCATCTAACATAATACTTGTTTGTAGCTAAATTGTCAACGAGATAACAATGAAACAATTGTTGATGCGGGAGCATCAGAGCTATCATCAAGGACGCCCCGTCCTAAATATAAAGATGTGCTAACCACTGGAGCTAGGGCTAAAGATCGCTATGAGCCATCATTCAAGTCATTGATAGTAGCCCGAGCTCGTATTGTAGTCATTCAAGCTCGTAGAGATCCGGTTCGAGTCAAGATGAGAAGTCAAGTACTGAAGATGAAACAAACTAGACTTCAAGACGAAACTCTAGGCTTTGGAATCGCTCAATTCCGATCTCGTACGAGAGAGAACGAGCCGTTTCAAAAAGAGTTGTCGGCGACATGTCTACAACCGCGCCCGCGGCTCCATAACCGCACCCGCGGCTCATTCGCCAACCGCGCCCGCGGCTACATACCCGCTCCCGCGGCCGGGAAACTCGGCCAATTCCTCAACTTCGCCGAGGCTTCCTTTTGAAACATTATTTTCGGATGTTTAATTGTTTTTCGGCATTATTATTTTAGGATATACTTTTTATTGTTTATTTCTTTAGTTGACACCCTTATGAACCCTATATAAGGCTGTCTTAGTTGTTGTTTTACCCCCCCCCCCCCAGACTTTGATATTGAATACAGCGTTTATCGTTTTTCCTCCCAAAAGAGAGCTTTTGTGAGAAGAGTGCCCCGTGTGCATTGTCGTTGAGCTGGCCCTAGTTGTGCTTGTGTGTGTCAATCTCTTCCATAAGGTTGGTGCTATCGGGACTCCATAGAGCAACCTCCAGGTGCCTTGACCCACCAAAGTCATTGTGTTTGGTTGTAATCATCCGTTGGGGTTTCTTCATCATTCGGTAAGGTTCTTGTTCTTAAGTTCAAGGGTTTTATCGTTGTTTGATTTGGTTCCAATTGGCCTATCATTCGACTTATCCTTCTTTCATCTCATCCTAATTCCGCCTTTCCTCTCTGTTCGAGTTCCTATTCGAGTTTGGTGTCTAGGTCGGCAACTGCGACTTATCCCCGCATCAATTGTAGGGCAAAGATCAAACTTGACGGTGCAAACACTTCATCTAGAAAACACCATTGATAAAAGAGAGAGAACTCGAGATACTTGTGTATTAATTGGGAAAAAGCCTCATTTTCAATGATGAGGGAGCCATTTATTTATATGCAAACCCTAGTTCTATCTTTAAGGAAATAATCTTATCTTTTTCCTTATATCTTCAACCTAATATAAAACATGGTAAAAGATATTCTTTCTAATATCTTTTACTATGTACATAATGAATATTAAATAAAAGACATAAATATACTCAGCCGACTTTATCTTGATCTCGACGACGCCTTCATACTCGTTCTTTCTCGTACTCGTCGTCGTCTACGCGTAGCTCTTCTCGTCGACGTACTTAATCTTCACGTAGGTGACCTTGGAAACTCGTAGATAATCAAGGGAACTCGTAGTTGATCTCGTAGGTGATCTCGTAGATGATCTCGTAGAGGAGTTCATCTATCTCGTATATGACCTCTCTAGGGTTTTCGTATATTTATTGATTACTTCTTTAAGCTTTGCCTGTTGTTTGATGTTGGAATTCCTCTCTAGGGTTTATTTTTTCTTTCATAAATTATTGTGTTGGTTGATTTACCATATTGTAATTGTAATGTAACCTTCAATGTCTTACGCACAAGAAAGTATTATGTTATATCCATTGTATCTATGTAAAGGGAGTATCTTTGAATTGCTAATTAGCAAGGTTTTGTCAAAGATGTGAATTGTGGACTATAGTTGTGCAATCTAAAGTATACTACGCAATCTCATCATGTATTCTTAAAGGATGAGCTTTCAATTTGTACGTTATTTGTTAACTAGACTCGGATTCGCGCGGGTATGAAACGGGTAATCTTTGATTCTCTTTCATTTAATATCACTAACAGGAACCCGCGAGTGAAGTATTATATTTCGGTTACGTTTTTGCTGCATTTAAATGTTTTGTTTTGCTTTTTTTTTTATGCTTATTTGCCTATTACTGAATGATGAATTTTCTTTTGTGTAGCATTCGCAAGTGTTACTGATGACAGTTATATCCGTGTAATTGTGTTGAAATATTGTTATCGACTAATGATATGCAGATGTCATTCAGTTCCTGTGTAGAATGGTTTTTTGTAAGTCTTGTAATGTCAAAGAACATGGACCGTATATATTTGGATGCTAATATATTATTCCATTTATCTTGAATCATGATAAATTGATTTGGACATGTAATTTTTCTTGATTATAACTCATAACTCATTTGATATGTACATGCCCATCTCCCCCTCAATGTTGCCAACCCACTTTATACATTGAATCAAGGTGTATTTTTAGCGTTTTATACAAAATAAAATCCTCACATAACACAGGAGAAGAGACAACCCGCAGTCTATGGTGTGTTTGGCTTCTTTCTTCGTGTATTTTTGGTTATTTAGTGCCACGATTTGTCCATTCTCCCATTGTCATCACCAATTTCTTGTTTGTTTATGCGTTCATCCTCCTGTTTTTATTGTTGGTCCTGGTGCGTTTTTTCTTGGCTTCACCTTTGGAGGGGTCGTCCTTTGTCGCCGCCGGTGAATAGCACGGTGAGTCTGCCTCCAGCAGAGTATGGTTTTAAGTTTTCACTTTTGTCCCTTTTGGCTCTAATTTTCCGGTTTCTAGGTTCTACCCAGTTGTGCTTTCAATGTGTTTGTTCCTCTTGCATGTTTAATTTGGCAGCGTTTTCTAATTGCTCGCTCTGAGATTAAGATTTTCTGAATCTTTTGTCCGGATTTAGTTGTTTCTGTTTGCATAGTTCTGATGTCGGGTTAGAGTTGTCTTTTTAATTGCTCTGTTGATTAAAGTATGAATTATTGAACTCTAGTGTTTCTTGTCTTAGTGTAGGTGATTCCAAGTTTTATTTGAAATAACAATGTTCTATCACGTCTAGTCACTAAATTTTGGGATCCTAGTCATCATTTTGGCCGGAATTTCTACCAGAATCTCCATCATATTATTATTAGTATATATGTGTATAGTTTGTATATAAATTGGTAATTTTGTAAGTTTGTATTATTTTGGGTTGAAGGTGGATAGTTGGTATTATTGAAAGTAATTTTGTCATATTATAGTGCTTTGTTCCCATATAATTGTAATACTTAATCACCTAGTATTTCTTATAATTAATTCGTATTTCAAATTATTGTATAGTAGTATATCCCAATTAAACAGCCATTGTCATGCATGCTGGACAGATACTGAATGAAATAAGCTCCTCCATAAAAGTTTAGTTATGTGAATGAAAGTAAAAGTTAATTGAATTAATTTCCGGGTGTGGTTTGTGTGGACTTTGAAGAACATATTTTGTTGTCACCGGATAAACCTAAGGAGTTTGGAGTATATGATAATGCGATTATTGAAAGTATAGCAACATACATTAAGATTGAGGGTCTTGCGGAAAGCTTTTTCTTAACACAATATGTATAGCAGCATCAAGACAATATCAATATCAATGCCATTGCAGAATAAGAAGTTAATGAACATGTATAACATCTTGTGTGAGCACTGCATTGTGAATATAGTCAAGATGAATGACTTTTGAACCAATAGTATAATAACTCATTAAAAATAGAATAAGAATAAATAAAACTGAAAATCATCGTTTGCATTTGTAAGATCACAATAAAACACAAACACATTCCGACTAACCAAGAAAAGCATTGTATAGGCCATCCGAGAAGATGTTGTGCTAATGAAGAAATCGCTTACATGAACAATGCCATTGTTAGTACCAAGAGCAAGATGAGTTCTTCCAGAGCCCAGCCAACTTAGAAAACACTGTCATTAATTCCAGATCCCATAGTTTCATTACCTGAAAATTCACCCAAAATGTCAAAACAACTTCGCCGAGAACAAACATTTGACTTCTTAACCAGACTAATTGAGAAGAAAATTCAGTAAAGCATTCTGACTTCTTCAAGACATTTTGACCCTACAATGACCTCTTATTTAAAGGAGAATGGCCAATGGAAGAAAGTAACATCAAATTGCTCATAGCAGACTACAATCTTGCACTACTATAACTGTGTGCAAGATCTATATCTATATAAAGAATAAAACCACTTTCTATAGCGTCATAAAAACAATAAGGAAATCAACATCAGAATAACTTCGCATCATGTCCAACAACTCCCAATCCGAAAATCGCCACACTCGAGCCCTGCTTTAGCAACGTTGACAGGAGCACCGAACCCTAAACTTCAACCAACAAAATCAATACAGAGTACCAAATGTTGACATACTATTTTGATTTTTGCACTAACCAGTAGGGAATCCACAATGTATGACACAGACTTTGTCCAGAGGATCACATGTTGATCATTAAAATTCCCTTCCACCGCCATCTCCCCCAACACCGCAAACAGGCCCCCTCCTTATCCGACTTAACATCTTCTGCAAGAGAAAAAAAACTCCTCCTCATTACTCTTCAATCCAAATGAATAAGACCCTACAGTTGACCGCAACAATAAGATTGAGCTGTTCAGCTAAACACAACCACAAATTCACAAATTTGACTGAACAAAAACAAACTGAACAGAAACAAATTTGGCTGAACAAAAACAACCAGAACAGAACAGAATAGAAACAAACCATATGCATTCACTTTAGTTGAACAAAAGCATGGTTGCTGGTTTGATTGATATAAATCTGGTTGAACAGAAAAAACCCTACAGATCTAGCTAAACCGAATTATTAAATCCTACAAATCTGGGTTGAACAAAAACAAATCTGTTCAGTTCAGCTTACCAAATTAAAGAAAAGGACTGGGGTTTCAATAAGGAGGCATCAAACGACATGGGAGAGTTGGAGACTAAAGAGTCAACAAAATCGTGAATAGCAACACAATGTTTTCTACTTTAATTAACTTCTGAATTTTTTATTCCTTTGTTGGACCATCCTGCAACTTAATTTCACTCTCAACTCCATTTCACACAAATTCTACATCTCCTTATTGCATAAACTGTAAAATAATGTTCAGATCAAATATATTTCTAAGATTATCATTTGAATATAGTTTGGCATTTCAATAAGCCTGATCTAATATCTTTCTACGTCTATCCTGAACAGTGAAACTGCACCTAATTTTGATTTTGCAGATCAAAGTTCGTATCTACAACTCTGCAAAGCACGAATGCAGGACTCAATTCTATACAAAAAACATGCCACTCCGTAAAACATGCCATTTAGTAAGTCTTATCTAGTATCTTTCTAAGTCTATCCTGAACAGTGATATTAAACCTAAATTTTGATTTTGCAGATCAAAGTTCGTATCCGCAACTCCGCAGAACACGAATGCAGGACTGAATACTATTAAAAAACATGCCATTCTCACAATTATTCTCGAAGCCTGCAAAATATCATGTATTCATGTTATAGTATGGACCAAATAGACCTTTGTTCATAGCAAAGTATGCACCATTTAAGATTCTGCAAGAACACGTTCATCACACGACTAATCACTTATATATATTCGAGTTTTTGATAAAAGATGTTAGAAAAAAAAAATGGAGGAAGATGAATAATGCCTTACCTAGAGTTTAGCTCGCTCAAACTCTTGCTCACCTTCGACAAGTTGTTATTCTCATTTTACCAGCAACAAAAAAAAAACATCACTCCCACTTCTAGTATTATTAATTTCAAGTATTTTACTCGCTGAACTTTTAAAATATCAAATTTATTGTTGAACGAATAAGTGCAATACTATCACATGGTAATATTAGTAAGTCATTGGGCATATCCCTCGTAATCTGCGATCGATGGAACCCTAGTAATCTGCGATCTCTAAAATCCTGGTGTGGAGAGGCAAAGTCACCTATGCATACGAAATTGGAATATCTAACTTGGTGTTCTAATGAAGGGTAGTTGTCTAAATATGCATTTGTTCAACTGATAATCTACAACACAGTAAATCGTAATGGTGCCACACTCCTCTTCAACCCCCTAAAGTAAGCATTATAAATTGAGAAAAGGAGAGATTTTAGCATCAAAAGAACCAACAATCAGCAAGCATATAGATCGGAAAGGAAGTGCACAGTATTTGAATTTTAAACCTTGGATGAATCAATGTGTAGGTTTGTCAGAATGAAGACAGAGGAAAAATTGAAAATGTAAGGAGAAAAAGAAATGCAATCTGACACCGAAACCGTAATTGAACATAGAGTCGGAATGCAAATGATGGTTGGAAATGTACCTTGTAGTAAAAGTGCAGCAGAAAATAATATAAAAAAACTTAAGTGGGATGCAATAGAATGAACCTGGCATTTCCTTGTAGTAATTGTGTTTGATTTCATTTTTTGTATATTTCATCAGAAATTGATTCAATATCTCACTTACGATGGTGCTTATTAATTTATTGCCTTTTTTCTACCTCCAAAGTTATCTAAATATATCTTGTGCTGCTTGCAGATAAAGGAAACAACTGAATATAAATGTAGTGAAGCTAAGAAGTTTTAGTATTGGTTGTATTTTCTTTAGATTGTTTTGCCGTCACTCAAGCAAATTAATGAGGATCAAAAGTTGGAAAAACAGGTTGAAGCCAAAATTCAAGGTATACTTGTGATCTCAGATATTTATATTTCAACCTTGGATAAGTGTTAGATAATATCAACATTCTTGTTTTATAATCTCATGCTCACAAATATTATGTGCCATCTAAACTACTGTTTCTGTTTTCTAAAAATAATGCTCAGGTAGATTATATATTTTTTATTCCGTTATAATGTCCAATGGGAAAAAAAAGAGGATCAACAAGCATGAATAAGAAACTATTTAAAAAAATTAGATGTACCTTTGATTTTGGACATCTATAGTCCTACGATGCTCAAGATACTCGCTGCTTTGGCGACCGTGATTTGCGAATTTCTCTACAAACATTCGGTTTTTAGTGAGACAAAGATCATTTGATCATAGATTGACGATAAAGCCTTTCTGTTTCCAACTTAGATATTTAAATAAACAATTTTATCTTATCTAACCTGTTTTGCTCTTCTTGATTGAGCAATGCTGTCTCTCTAAGAAGTTGTTCCTCTACTCACCCCACCCGTTGAATCATGTACAAAGTAAATCATTTGTCAGAAAAACACCGAAAATCATTCATAAATAAACAGATTATGTGCAATAGTTGCAGAAAATCAATGCAGCAGGCCAGCAAACGGTCAACAACTGATGCTTGACAATAGCACGACTATCTTATATAATCCTATAGAAAAATCCGATCTATGTACACATTTAACTTACAAAACCTAAAAATGCAAGAGCAAGGGGAAAATGTTTATTTCACAAAGCATGAACATTTACCCTGTTCCAGGACAAAAACTTCAGATAAATAATGCTTCTATGTTTTGCCTCCCAAATGAGTAACCCCAGAGCTTGAAAGCACTTCAAAGACACCATCCCCTACTTCAAGAACTACAAAAGCCACAAAGAAGAACAATATCAAATCATAGTCCAAATGTTTAGAGCATCAAGACAATATCAATGTATAGCAACATGTATAGCACCATTACCCCCACTATAACTTTAAGAAGAGGCCAAAGGTACAATTAGGAGACACATTCTATGACTTGAACAAATCAATGCGGTAAATTTTAAGAGTCAAAGATTTTATGAAATGCTAATTTCATATCAGAATCAAACATAAATACATAATAAACCAAAATCACATAATTAACAGGCCACACACATGATGGTTTCTAGCCCTTTTTGTGTGTTTGTACGGGCTTCTAGTACCTTGAGAAGAATCTGGGAGTTGCTGCACTTTCAGCCTGATTCATAAAAAACACATCAAGGAAATATGAGACCCACCAAATGAGTCAAACAATGTAATTATTGATGAAAATGTACTTTCAAGTTTCAAATGATACAACAACAACAACAACAACACATAGAGAAGATTGTGATCAAGTATGATGTATAATATAAAAGGTTTAAACTTTACAGAAATGAAAAGCAGATTTCCACAACACTAAGAATCAAATATGACAGGAATGAATAAAGAAAAAAAAGGCACACTAATCGCAACTAAAAGAATTAATGTGCAATACTAATTCAACTTAACATTATTTAAAAGATTAAGCAAATGAAAAAAAAAATCGAAAAAAATCACTTAACCAAACTCATGTAAATGTTGTAAACTCAATGAACCGACATTTCCTAACATCTTCCACCCTCCTCGGCTTGAAACGGGTAACGGAAAACAGATCACCAGACTCAGACCCTCTGAAAAATTAAAGAAATAGAGGTAGGGGAAAAAATTCAGGCATTCGTAACCTCACAAAGTTTCGAAATTCTAAGGATATAGTTTTTATACTGCACACGTGCATGAGCTCACCTTCAGTAACCTCAACAAAGCTGGAAAAGGCATCTAAATCCACGTTCATTAATCCCCATGACAGACCTGAACATAAATGAACAATATGTCAGAATTATAAGAAAACAGGATTAAACATTATATAAACCACCTAAACAAAATATTATACATTTCAGCAGAATCACCCACCTAAACAAAATTTTGACACCTTATTTAAACCTAACAATAAGGATACTGAGGTGAAAGTTACCTAGGTGTCCTAGTATTGCTTTGTCAGGAATAGATGCATCAACTAGCTATTCTAGGGAATTCTCAACCTGAATCAAATAAGTAAGAAAACAACATTTACCATAAAGCAATACCCTTGAAAAGATAGAAAACCCAGCTCCATAGTAGAATACCTTCTTCTACCTTGCTTCCCTCACATCCTCAAATGAAACCTGACCTCTGAAGCTTAAAACGCATACAACTAAAAAAAGAGAGCAATTAAAAGAGAACAACTTAAAAAAAGATGTGATGACCATGTCTTAAAAATCAGTTGATCTCGTTTCCAAGAGCGGGTCACACATCTAAGCAATATTGCACCGTTTCAGAGTTGGAAATCTCAACAAATAATCAGTGTAGATATACCTAAGAGCAAACAAAGATATCTTGTGTGTAATTCTATATGCAAATCATTTACGGAGGCTTAATACATTAAGAAAGAGAGAAGCAAAAGAAGGTATGAAAATACCGCAGGAGAAGGCACCCGATTAAAAGGAGAAGAAATGTGAGGCAAGTTGTTGCCTCCGCCTCGAGCATTGGCGCTACATAGGTTGTTGCCACCAACTCGAGCCCCACCGCCCATCTATATACACTCCGCATCAGCGCCGACGCCTTTCCGCGACAATCCCAAATCGCCATCCTGCTCCCTAGCATCCCCGTCACCCGCTCGATCATCCGCACTATCACCGCCACCGCTATGACTATCCCTCAACAATCTTAACCATCACTCCAAATCGATCTCTCTCTAACCTAATTGGATGTAATTAGGTATACCCTACCCTTCTGAAATGGAAGCAGTGTACAACGATAACCAAGGAAAGAGCCTAATAGAATAGGTTCTGAGGAGAAGGAAGGAATAGGTTGGAGAATGGAGAGAACTGAATAGGTTCGGTTCTGGAGGAGGAAGATGGAGATGGGAAAAGAGCATGAGAAGGACGATGAATGAGAAGCAAGTGAAGAGACCCAAAATCTAAAGCGAAGCCCAAGCCCGTATTTTAATGACTTGCCCGATTCCGACCCGGTAACAATTACCATTACTTTTTCAAACTCATGGATTTTTATATAGATATAGATTTTTCAGATTTGGAATTCAATTTGGTTCAAATCCATGATATGGGTCTACTTTGGATGATTTAAAATTAGATTAGTTTTTTGATATCGAGATTGTTTATAATTATTGATATTCGGTTTTTATTGAGTAATTTTGTTCTATTTGTAGTTGATATTCAGGTTTTGATAACCATCAATCATAACTCTCATGATAGAATTTATTAGCCATTTTTATGAAAATTATTTTGATATTCTGTTTTTGATAACTAGTATTCATGTTTTTTTATTAGTAATAATAAATATTAATTTTATTAGTAATAATAAATATTAATTTTATTAGTAATCTTAAATATTAATTTTATTATTGTTGGTAATTTTTTCATGGGTGTGAATCCCATAATAAACCCTCTTATAGAGATAAATAAGAAGGCATCCAATGGCTTAGATTAAACTAGCTACCTTCACTTGTAGTGGGGGTAGTTGTGGTGGTCCGGCGGCCTTCTGACGCCTTCCCGGCGACCACCCAGTGGTTGTCCGGTAGAGGTCCGGCGGAGGTCTGATAAGCGGTATTTTACATAGCGCTACTATAGGTTATTAGCTCATTTTGTATAGGATTATGCTAGATGTTATGATGTATTCTGTAGTCATGGAGTTTTGGAGAGTTGAGTTACACATGAGATTACAGAAGATGATGCGGAGCATTGAAGCATAAGAAGAGGAGTCGAAGCTGAAGAAGACCACAGGTAGCATTGGAAGCAGCTGAAGACGAAGCCAAGGAAGCCACAGAGGCCAAATCCGCGATCGCGGGTCCCAAACCGCGATCGCGGAAAACCTACTGGACCAGCCAAGATCACAGAAGAAATTTCGCGACCGCGGAAATCCGCGAGAGAAGACTTTCTTCATTTGCCCGATTTTGTATGTTGTGTTAAGTTTTGTAACGTTTTTATAACGTTTTTACCTTCAATTTGTCAGTTTAATTCTGCAGATACATATAGGTTTTAGGGGTTGATGATCTTCAATCATCTTACACATTCCATTTCCAAGTTTTGAGAGTTTTTCCTCAAGAACTTCATGAGTTGCTAAGTTTCCATTGTTTTGCTTGACATTTGAAGCTTTCGGATTGATTAAGTTGTAAGATTTCTTTCCTTTCTTCTACTCTAATGATTGTCTCTATTCTCTTGTGTGTATTGTTATTGAATTAGATTTGCTCATTTAGATTGGCCATCTAAGTAGTTTCATCTCATTCATATTGCTATTGTTTGATTATTTCTAGTTGAAATACCATACTTGTTTGTAGCACACACAATTTGCATGAACTAGTTGTGAATGTCAATTGTGAAGAGAATTGAGTACATGTCGAGTATCTGACTAGTTGTCTATGATATTGCATGTATCTATCCATTCCTGAACTTAAAGCTGCTTTATTATTGAATCTTGATAGTTTCAAGGTTATAATTGAGTAAGGGTTATTAGGACTAGTTGGACTAATAACTACATTAGAACAGAGATTAGAACGATCATATGAGTAATTCGACATAGGATTAAAAGGAGTTTATGATCAACTTGTTAATCTGTTAGTGGATAATTGTCAAGTGAAACACCTTCCATTGATATATTTACAATCCAAATCAACCTTCGTTACTTTGTTCTTACAACATACAAACCCCCCCCCCCCCTTTGGTTACTTTACACTCGTTAATCATTATTATAACTTTAAGAATCGATAACCCGATTCCCTTGGGATTCGACCCTTGCTTTCCTACTATACTTGTTAGTGAGCTAATGAGCTTGTTAGGATTACTTGACTTGGCATACGACAATTCGCCTCGTCAAATTTGGCGTCGTTGCCGGGGAGTCAAATTTTATTTTCTTTAAAGTTCTTGTTTTGATTAACCGGCCTTAGTGTTGACTAGTGAATGGTCAACACCCGTTCTACTAATCAATCTCTTTTTATTCTTGATCCAGAAATCGAGAGGAATTTCCATCGAAATCAGAGAGAGAACAGAGTTGAGACTGATACAGGTGCAATGGAAGGCGCTCAGTTGACTCCCGAGCAAAGAGCTCTGGCTGACACCCAACGTCAATTGGGTGAAATTCAGTTAGTTGTTAATGCCCAACGGGAATTGCTTGCGGCAAGGCAAGATGCAAATGCTCTAAGAGACGGCGGTGTCGTCCGCACATTGAGGGAGTGTACTACTCCCAATCTGACACAGCAACCTCAAGTTGTGGTTCTTCCACCCCTTGCTCAGGCGGTGACTTTTGAGCTCAAGTCAGGGGTGATCAATCTGCTCCCCACATTCCATGGTTTGCCTGGTGAGGATCCGATCATGCATTTGAACCAATTCCATGACACTTGCATGACAACCAAACCACCAAATGTCACTGAGGAGCAGATCAAGATGAGAGCCTTCGGGTTCACTTTGAAAGATTGTGCTAGGTCCTGGTATTATCATTTGCCTACCGGTTCGGTAGATAGCTGGGAGAAGTTGCACAAGGTGTTCTTGGGTAAGTATTTTCCGGTTAAAAAGGCAAATGCTCTAAAGAAGGAAATTGCCCATGTAGAGCAAGGTGAAGATGAGACTCTCTATGATTACCTTGAGCGTTTCAAGGGGTTGTGTGCTAGTTGCCCTTTTCATGGGTATGATACCGAGGACCTGGTCCTACATGTTTGCAATGGTCTCCTTAATCATGAAAGGAGAATGGTAGATGATACGCTGCACTTTGTATAGCGTAACTAGGGATTATTACATTAGTTTAGGAGTATTATCATATGTGTTTCGAGTCATTATTATGTTCTGAGATATTTATTAAGAAGTGAAGAAATGAAGATCAGAACCGAAGAAGAAGAGATCAAAGATTGAAGACATGAAGACTTGAAGATATTCTACGGAGCAGCGGCGATCGCCACTACCATCCAGGCGATCACCATTCTACAACAGGAGCATTTCAGGAGTTCGAGAGAGCATCATGGGGCGACAGAGACCACGACAGACGCTACATGAAGACCGCGATCGCCAGACATCTATGGCGATCGCCACAACAAGGCCGAAGATATTCCGGACTTTCCTTATTTTCCTTTATTTTTATTTCTTTTATTATTTTCTTATTTTCCTTATTTTCGTTTAGGATATTTATTTTACCATATTTTTTAGGGTTAGTCTCTATTTAAGAACCCTAGTTCTATCATCTTTTCTATCATCTTTTCCATCAGACAATTTAGTTCTGCAACCATGAGCAGGAACTAATCTCCATTGTTTTACTTAGCGGTTGAAACCTTCAGTTATTAAGTTGTGAGATTTCTAAACTCTTGTTCTTTTCCTATGGGTTTGTATTAATTCTCTTGTTCTTCATCTATTGATGTCTATTAGTTTTGCTAGCTTGATCACCTAGTTTGATTGATAGTTTTCTATTGCTAGACTAGGAATATACGGTGGAATTCCTTGTCATTGTAGCGCTCATATCTGCATGATTTGGTAGTTGATTGCTTTTATGAAAGAGAATTGATTGCATGTTAATACTTCACGGTTGTAAGTTATTGCATGCATCCTTATGATTCCTGTGCTCTTTGCTGCTATTTCATCTAATCTTGAGAGGTTTCCCTGATTGTTGAATAGTAAGTATTATTAGGACCGGTTGACCTGCTGATATATTAAAGATTGGAATAGGAACATTCCCTAGGATTGATAAGAACTTGAGATAAATCTATGATCAACTTGATTGATCGTTGTGTGGATACTTGCTAGGTGAAACCCCTTCTCATCATATTAACAACCAAACCTTCTTTGCTTGATACTTGTTACTTTTGTGTTTCATACAATCAAACCCCCCCCCCCCCCCCTTGGTTACTTGTTACTTGTTTGTTAGTTGGTATTTCATACAATCAAACCCCCCCCCCCCCCCCCTTGTTACTTGTTTTGACTCCCATCTAGTTAGTGTTTAGAGTTTTCTTTGAATTGGCACTACGACTTTAGCCTCATTAAATTTGGCACTGTTGTCGGGGAATTGAATTATTCCAATTTTGTGCTAATTGTGAAATTATCAACTGTTTGGTGTGAACCTTTATGGTTCAGACCCGTGCTACTGATTCATCTCTTGTTTCCTTTGACCAGAGATTGAAAGGACGTTCCTTCGGAACCAAAGAGCAGCTCTGAACCAAGATAACGAGATGGGTGATCGACATGGACCGCCATTGCCTACTATGAGGCAACTCACTGCCCCAGATTTAAACCAACAACCTTTGGCAGTGAGGTTTCCTGAGATTGAAGAAGGTGTGAACTTTGAATTAAAAGTTGGTTTAATTCATGAGCTACCACACTTCCATGGCTTAGTAGGAGAAGATCCCAACAAACACTTGGCTCAATTCCATGCCATATGTTCTAGTATGAAGCCAAGAAGTGTTACTGAGGAGCAGGTCATGCTGAGAGCTTTCGGATTTACTCTGAAAGACGCTGCGAATGATTGGCTCTATTATTAAGCTCCAGGGAGTATTGATACATGGGCTAAGATGAAGAAAGTCTTCTTGGAGAAATATTTTCCAGCCACAAAACTGAGCAGCTTGAAGAAGGAGATCACGAATCTTCAACAACATTCAACTGAGAGTCTCTATGAGTATTATGAGAGATTCAAGAAGCTTTGCTCAAGCTGCCCATTCCATAGTTATACTGACCAAGATCTCCTTATGTACTTATTTAGTGGCCTGATTGATGAGGATCGTCGAATGGTAAACGCATCTTGTGGAGGTAATTTTATGAAACTAACTATACCTCAGGCCACTGAAATGTTTGAAGAGCTAGCTGAGAGTTCAAGGCAGTTTGGCAGTAGACAGGGATCCCACTCAGTCAAAGCAATTAATTTAGATCAATTACAGACTGACATGAATGAACTGAAAGATATGATGAAGTCTTTTATGCTGCAAAGTGGTGGTCAACAACTCCAAGAGCCGAATGCTGAGGTAAACGCTGTTGGTGGATGGCAACCAAGGCCAAGGTATGATTCTCATAATATTAATTATCAGTAACCTAGACCTCAGAATTCTATGACTGTTGAAGATATGATCAAGTCCTTAGCTCAAACTGTGATGCAACAAAATGCTAAAACGGAATCGAGTATCCAAAATCTTGAAAATCAGTTAGGACAGATTGCTCAAGCTGTGAGTAAATTAGAGGCCAGGGAACCGGTAAGAAACCCGAGAGAGAACGTCAGTGCAGTGTTCTTGAGGAGCGGAAAAACTTATGATGATTGTTCTGTGCCAAAACCGCGATCGCCAGATTTGATTGGCGATCGCCATGAGATTACAGAGAGCAAAACAGGGTCTGCATCGCGACCGCGATCGCCATATGGCGATGGCGATCGCCATGCCATTCCAGAAGCTGTGGTCCAAAATCATCCGCGATCGCCAGTTGTTGATGGCGATCTCCGGGAGCCCCCTGAGTACATTGATGATTATGTTCGCCCGAATTTTCCCCCTCTGTTTTCTCAGAAGCCTGTAGCCCCCTTTCCTGAGGCATTGAAGGATACTCGAAGACTGGATGACGACAAAGAAATCTTCGAAACCTTTAGTAGGTGTGAGGTAAACATTCCTTTGCTCAAACTTGTTAAGAGTATTCCTAGATTTGCTAAGTTTTTGAAAGAAGTTTGCACTATTAAAAGAAATCAAAAACTGAAAGGAAAGAAGAAAGTTGAAGTAAGTGAACAAGTTTCTGCAGTGTTTCAAAAACGCATGCCTAAGAAATGTGGTGATCCAGGCATATTTAGCATTCCATGTGTGATTGGTGAAACTAAATTTGACAAAGCCATGCTAGATTTAGGTGCATCAATCAATGTTTTACCTTACTCTTTGTGTGAATCACTAGGCTTAGGACCTTTGCATAAAACAGGAACTATTATTCAACTTGCTGATAGGTCTACTGTATACCCGAAAGGGGTTGTTGAAGATGTTCTTGTTATGGTTGGTGATCTGATTTTTCCTGCTGATTTCTTTGTGTTAGATATGGAGCATGCTAATAATGTCACACCTATACTGCTAGGTAGACCTTTTATGAAAATAGCACAAACGAAAATTGATGTTAATAGTGGGACTCTCTCTATGGAGTTTGATGGGGATAAGGTAGAATATAATATATATGATATGGATCCCATTGATAAGAATTCTCTATGTGCTATTGATGTGATTAAGCCTACTTGTAAGGATGAATTACAACCTGTTTTGGAGAATATCTTAGAGCCCCCAAACGTAGATATTGTTTTGTCTACTAATATGCAGAAGTGTCAGGCTAAGCCAGAGCCTAAAGGTAAGCTCTCTCCACATCCTTTGGGCAATCGCCCTCCATTACTGACCTCTCCAGGCGAGATACCATTGATGTCTAGTGTGCAGGCACTTGACATTGAGCTTAAACAACCGCCTGATACGGTCAAGGAGGATAAAGTGAATGAAACCACCTTCATTTCTAAGGACAAGGTGGTCAAGGTAAGAGGGACGAGATTCAAAGCGTTCCATGAGTGGTTCAAGAGAGAATTCAGACAAGAGAATGTTTTTACAAAGCCAAATGGCGTTAGTTAAATCTCTTGAGTTTCATGTCGAGCCACGACATAAAATAAGGCGCTACTCGCGAGGCAACCCGAGGTTTGAGTTTGTTTTTATTTGTTTTTGTTCGGTTTAATTTTCTTTTTAGTTTTTCTATGGACAGGAGGAAAGTCTTCTCTCCCGTAAAAAAAAAAAACCGAAAATCCGAAAATCATTCTGAGAAAAAAATAATATATCAGATTAAAAAAAAACAGAGTGCAGAAAAAAAAAATATGAGAGAAAAGAAAGTAAGGAGTTGTATTACATCAAGTTTGGTTTCATTGGTACTATCATTCTAGATCTACATTTGTTGGAGCTTAGCTTGTTGGTGACCATGTTCTTTGCAAGGAGTTGATTTGTTTGGGTCGCTTTCTACATTAGAGGTATTCTTTCTTTTGCTTTAGATGAGCTATTCATTATTGGATTACATTTAGTTCTCATCTAGTTTCTCATTCTACCACACTTTGAGTTTTATTGGAGGAAGGTCATCCGAACTTGTATGTAAGTCTTCTGTCTCCTTCACTGGGTTCGTTTTTATGTCTTCCATTTCATTGAGGACAATGCAATGTTTAAGTATGGGGGAGGAGAATGTATTCACATGTTATTATTTGGGTGTTGGTTGTATCTGCATGAGCTTATTGAATATATATTGTTTGAAAAAGCCACAAAAATTGAAAAAAGGCATACAAAATCCTTGGATAGCAAGATCTATGCAATAAGAAGGTGGCTTGACCGGCATTAGGCTGGGGCAAAAATAAGTCTTGAGTGATGTGAGTTTTGTGAGTCTGGAACAATTATTGAGTGGTTGGGATGAAAACCCGAAAGGGCGCCCAAGCAAGATTGAGTGTTATTAAAAAACAATTGAGTGTTTTAGGACCATTATCATCTTGGCGTATGGAGACATAAGAAGGAGGCGTATAGGAGGATTCGGGTAGGCCACTTGGAGGAATAAGGTGTAGTTCTAGGTATGTGCTTATTTTATCACATTGTTCTTGATTTTTGTTGTTGTGTTTTGTGTGTTTTGGAGGAGCTTATTGGTTATGTAATCACTAGGAGATATTCTTGTACTTCCTGAGGCGTTGAGTATTTTATTGTATGGGTAGTTTTTCTGTAAGTTACTCGGGACGAGTAAAAGTCTAAGTATGGGGGTATTTGATACGTTGCACTTTGTATAGCGTAACTAGGGATTATTACATTAGTTTAGGAGTATTATCATATGTGTTTCGAGTCATTATTATGTTCTGAGATATTTATTAAGAAGTGAAGAAATGAAGATCAGAACCGAAGAAGAAGAGATCAAAGATTGAAGACATGAAGACTTGAAGATATACTGCGGAGCAGCGACGATCGCCACTACCATCCAGGCGATCACCATTCTACAACAGGAGCATTTCAGGAGTTCGAGAGAGCATGGCGATCGCCATGGGGGCGACAGAGACCACGGCAGATGCTACATGAAGACCGCGATCGCCAGACATCTATGGTGATCGCCACAACAAGGCCGAAGATATTCCAGACTTTCCTTATTTTCCTTTGTTTTTATTTCTTTTATTATTTTCTTATTTTCCTTATTTTCGTTTAGGATATTTATTTTACCATATTTTTTAGGGTTAGTCTCTATTTAAGAACCCTATTTTTATCGTCTTTTCTATCATCTTTTCCATCAGACAATTTAGTACTGCAACCATGAGCAGGAACTAATCTCCATTGTTTTACTTAGCGGTTGAAACCTTCAGTTATTAAGTTGTGAGATTACTAAACTCTTGTTCTTTTCCTATGGGTTTGTATTAATTCTCTTGTTCTTCATCTATTGATTTCTATTAGTTTTGCTAGCTTGATCACCGAGTTTGATTGATAGTTTTCTATTGCTAGACTAGGAATATACGCTGGAATTCCTTGTCATTGTAGCGCTCATATCTGCATGATCTGGTAGTTGATTGTTTTTATGAAAGAGAATTGATTGCATGTTAATACTTGACGGTTGTAAGTTATTGCATGCATCCTTATGATTCCTGTTCTCTTTGCTTCTATTTCATCTAATCTTGAGAGGTTTCCCTGATTGTTGAATAGTAAGTATTATCAGGACCGGTTGGCCTGCTGATATATTAAAGATTGGAATAGGAACATTCCCTAGGATTGATAAAAACTTGAGATAAATCTATGATCAACTTGATTGACTGTTGTGTGGATACTTGCTAGGTGAAACCCCTTCTCATCATATTAACAACCAAACCTTCTTTGCTTGATACTTGTTACTTTTGTGTTTCATACAATCAACCCCCCCCCCCCTTGGTTACTTGTTACTTGTTTGTTAGTTGGTATTTCGCTTGATTGCATAGCGATTGGTGTTTTGATTCCCTTGGGTTCGACCTCTACTTACTTGTTATACTCTAGTTAGTGTTTAGAGTTTTCTTTGATTTGGCACTACGACTTTAGCCTCATAGAGCAACCTCCAGGTGCCTTGTCGTTGAGCTGAACCTAGTTGTGCTTGTGTGTGTCAATCTCTTCCATAAGGTTGGTGCTGTCGAGGCTTCATAGAGCAACCTCCAGGTGCCTTGACCCACCAAAGTCATTGTGTTTGGTTGTAATCATCCGTTGGGGTTTCTTCATCATTCGGTAAGGTTCTTGTTCTTAAGTTCAAGGGTTTTATCGTTGTTTGATTTGGTTCCAATTGGCCTATCATTCGACTTATCCTTCTTTCATCTCATTCTAATTCCGCCTATCTTCTCTGTTCGAGTTCCTATTCGAGTTTGGTGTCTAGGTCGGCAACTGCGGCTTATCCCCGCATCAAATTGGTATCAGAGCTGTGTTGACACCATTCGTCTTCACAAGAACATCAAGAGACCCCCTATCCAGAAAATCACAAAAAGAGTCGGCTTTTATTTTCTTGTTTGTCAGTTTCTTTCAGAAATTGATTTTGAGTCTTCCATTGCTTTGATATTTCTTGTTGAGTCATTACAGGTTGTGTGCAAGAAGCTTGGATCGATTAGTGTTGGTGGAGATCGAAAGATTGTAGTTTGGAGCACCCTTGTTCCCAAATCCATTCAGCCCTTCATCCATCACATAATCTATCCATCCCTACCAAAACGCAGCCGTCAAAACCCTAGAAGAGTTGCTGAAAATTTCAGTCCTTGCACCCCAAGCCAAGATCTTCAAGGAAGGAAATCTTATCTTCTCTACAAGGAAATCAAGGTGGTTAGTAGTTTCTTTTATTTTAAAATTCGAATTTTCTGAGATAGTATCTCACATCAAGTCTATAATTTCGTTTTGCTTAGTTGAGACAAAAAAAAATCAAAAAAAAAAATATTCAAAAAAAAAAGAATCGAAAAGTCTCAAAGTCAGTAGTTTATTTTACGTTTTGTTGAGTCAAAGTCTAGTTTGATATTGTTTAAGTCGGATCTCAAGAACTCAAAGGAAATCGGGTTGAACGAGCCCGAACGGAAGCGAGAAACCACCAGGCCGCGACAGAAACCGCGCCCGCGGTTCAAGCCGCTCCCGCGGAATTCAGGCCGCGCCCGCGGCTCCGCCTCAGAAGCCACTGTTCGAAATCCGCGCCCGCGGACTTCAGACCGCACCCGCGGAACCGTCACTGTTTGCCTTTCCATTCCCTTCAGATACGAGCCTCAATTATTACCTAACCCTCCCGACTCCGTCTTCGATCCTTCAATCGACATCAGTCGGAACAAGTTAAGGTACGCTTCCTTTTGGCTCTTCTTGAAATTCGAAGCTTAACTCATATCTCTGTTTTGCATTCTCATTCTTGCAAAACGCCTTCGAGTCTTATTTTCTCTCTTTCATTGAGTCAGTCTCTTGTTTGAGTCAGAACCTTACAGTCGAAACCCCGCACTACGCTAGCCATCTCCATCTCTACCATCATTCATATATTGCTAGGAGTTAGGTAGTTTCAACTTAGTGGGTTATTGATCCATACAAGTCAATTCATCAAAGAAAAGCTGGTTGCAACGACAATTGAGAGAGAGTGCAGAGGAAAACATACGAGAGTAAACACTAGCGAGTTGTTTTCATTTACACTTACCTTAATATTGTTCTGTGTTAGTTTGTTCTTTAGTGATGAGCAGGTCAGTTTCTCCCCACGGGAGGCATGAAGCCCCGAAGACCCGCGCCATTACCCCGGAATTTATGACCAACATGTTTCGGGAGATGACGTCGGCCATTACCAACGCCATAGAGCGGCAGCAGCGATCTACCCCTTCCCCAAGTGTTCTAGAGCAAATCGGGACCTCCTATGATGCTCCAGTCGACAATCGGAGGCCCCTGCCTCCTCAGCAAGAAGCCTATGAGGCTGCCCGTACGGGTCGGGAACCCAGACGCAGGCCTACACCCCGAGACGATCTCCCACAAGCTCAGAGAGGACGCTTTCGTAACTCTCCTATACCTCACTTTAATAGATACAATGCTGCTAACCGTTTTGGTGATGCATTTCAGGACCTAGGTGATAATGATGACGAAGAAGAGCCTAAAGAAGAAGATGAGGCGGGATGGCAGCCCTATCGTCCCCAAGGAGGTTACCAAGGAAGGCGAAGAGAGCCTGAGCAAGATGGAGTGGGAAAGATAAAGGTTAAGATCCCGAGTTTTGAGGGAAAGTGTGATCCAGACATATATATGGAGTGGGAGACCAAGATTGAACAAATCTGGAATTGTCACAACTTTCCTGAAGCCAAAAAGGTGCAGCTGGCATCTTTGGAGTTTAGTGGCTACGCTTTAGTTTGGTGGGATAGCTTGATCAGAGGGAGAGCTGCCAATGGAGATTATCCTGTCACTACTTGGGAGCTCATGAAGAGGATGATGAGAGCTCGATTTGTTCCCCCACATTACACTAGGGAACTTATTCAGCGGCTCGAGAATTTGAAGCAAGGATCAATGGGAGTCGAAGAGACTTACAATGCTATGCAAATAGCAATGGTTCGAGCTAATTTGGTGAAGGATGAGGAGACAACCATGGCTAGATATCTTCGTATCCTTCACCCATACGTGTCTAGTGAGATTGAGATGTTCCCTTACAACTCAATGACTAAGTTGCTACATTTGGCTATCAAGGTGGAAAGAAAGACCAAAATTAGGAGCCAAGGGAGCAAAAATGCAGGTGGCTGGAAAAATCAGCAAGGAAGGAACTCCTATCCTTCAACCCGAGAGGTCCCTAACAAGGAAGACAGTGGTTCTCGAAGGAATCCGCCACCTACTACTCAAGTGCCCTCCAAGACAACACTTGGCCCTTCTAATCCACCCCGAGGGAGTACTTCTAACCCTACTTCTAGAGCTAGGGATATTGAATGCTTTAAATGTAGAGGAAAGTATGATGAAAGATTGTCCTAATTCTAGAGTATTAATTGTTAATCAACTAGGAGAACTTGAAAGTGAAAGTGAAAAAGAAGAGAACCTAGGTGATATGCATGATGAGGATGATCTTAGTGATGAAATTGGTTATGAACATGGTGATTCTTTGATTTGTAAAAGAAATTTACATGTACAACCCGCCCCTTGTGAAGATAATCAAAGAGAAAATTTATTTCACACTAGGTGTTTAGTTCAAGGAAAGGTATGCAATATGATTATTGATGGTGGAAGTTGTTGCAATATTGTTAGTACTGAATTGATCACTAAATTGCATTTTGCTACCATTTTCCATCCTAGACCTTATAAATTGCATTGGATGAATGAATGTGGTGAATTAAAAGTTCTAAAACAAGCTAAGATAACATTCACCTTAGGAAAGTATACGGATGCGGTTTTATGTGATGTAGTTCCTATGCAAGCTTGTCATATATTGTTAGGAAGACCATGGCAATACGATCGAAAGGTTACTCATGATGGTCATACTAACCGTCATACATTCATCTTTAATGATAAGCCTATTACTCTTAAACCTATGACTCCAGTGCAGATAGCAGAAGCTTACGAAAAGAGAAAAGGCAATGAAAAGGTTTCGGACAGAACTGAAGCAACAAAAGCAGCGACCAAAAACCGCGCCCGCGGTTCAGATGCCGCACCTACGGCTCACGACAGATCGCAACAGAAGGACCAGCACGAGAATCGCGCCCGCGGTCCCGAGGACGCGCCCGCGCCTCACTCGCCCAACCGCGCCCTCGGTAATTCAGCCGCGCCCGCGGATCCTTCTTCTGGCGCAATGCTGGTTCCTGCATTGACGAATCGAGCCCTATTGTCGTCCAAAGCCGAGCTGGAAGGTGAGTATTTACCCTTCGATACTACCTTAATGATGCTTTGCAAGAGATTTGTGTTGACAGGTACCGATTCTCGAGTTGATCTACCCCCTAGCATTCAAGCTATTCTTGATGAGTTTGCTGAGGTGTTCCCGAATGAGATTCATGCGGGCTTGGCGCCCTTTAAGGGGCATTGAGCATCAAATTGATCTTATTCCAGGAGCTTCTTTACCTAACAGGCCAGCTTACAGAATGAACCCTCAGGAGTGTCAAGAGATTCATAAACAAGTGCAGGAGCTTTTAGATAAGGGGTATGTTTGAGAAAGTCTTAGTCCTTGTGCAGTTCCGGTCTTACTTGTGCCTAAGAAAGACAATTCTTGGCGGATGTGTGTTGATTGTCGAGCTATCAACAACATAACTGTCAAGTATCGTCATCCTATACTGATGAGGCTAAATTCGTAGTGCCAAATCAAAGAAAACTCTAAACACAAACTAGAGTATAGCAAGTAAGTAGAGGTCGAACCCAAGGGAATCAAAACACCAATCGCTATGCAGTCAAGCGAAATACCAACTAACAAACAAGTAACAAGTAACCAAGGGGGGAGGGTTTTGATTGTATGAAACACAAAAGTAACAAGTATCAAGCAAAGAAGGTTTGGTTGTTAATATGATGAGAAGGGGTTTCACCTAGCAAGTATCCACACAACAGTCAATCAAGTTGATCATAGATTTATCTCAAGTTCTTATCAATCCTAGGGAATGTTCCTATTCCAATCTTTAATATATCAGCAGGCCAACCGGTCTTGATAAAACTTACTGTTCAAGTATTAACATGCAATCAATTCTCTTTCATAAAAGCAATCAATTCTCTTTCATAAAAGCAATCAATGACAAGGAATTTCAACGTATATTCTTAGTCTAGCAATAGAAAACTATCAATCAAACTAGGTGATCAAGCTAGCAAAACTAATAGAAATCAATAGATGAAGAACAAGAGAATTAATACAAACCCATAGGAAAAGAACAAGAGTTTAGAAATCTCACAACTTAATAACTAAAGGTTTCAACCGCTAAGTAAAACAATGAAGATTAGTTCCTGCTCATGGTTGCAGAACTAAATTGTCTGATGGAAAAGATGATAGAAAAGATGATAGAACTAGGGTTCTTAAATAGAGACTAACCCTAAAAAATATGGTAAAATAAATATCCTAAACGAAAATAAGGAAAATAAGAAAATAATAAAAGAAATAAAAACAAAGGAAAATAAGGAAAGTCCGGAATATCTTCGGCCTTGTTGTGGCGATCGCCATAGATGTCTGGCGATCGCGGTCTTCATGTAGCGTCTGCCGTGGTCTCTGTCGCCCCATGGCGATCGCCATGCTCTCTCGAACTCCTGAAATGCTCCTGTTGTAGAATGGCGATCGCCTGGATGGTAGTGGCGATCGCCGCTGCTCCGCAGAATATCTTCAAGTCTTCACGTCTTCAATCTTTGATCTCTTCTTCTTCGGTTCTGATCTTCATTTCTTCACTTCTTAATAAATATCTCAGAACATAATAATGACTCGAAACACATATGATAATACTCCTAAACTAATGTAATAATCCCTAGTTACGCTATACAAAGTGCAGCGTATCAAATACCCCCATACTTAGACTTTTACTCGTCCCGAGTAACTTACAGAAAAGCTACTCATACAATAAAATACTCAAAGCCTCAGGAAGTACAAGAATATCTCCTAGTGATTACATAACCAATAAGCTCCTCCAAAACACACAAAACACAACAACAAAAATCAAGAACAATGTGATAAAATAAGCACATACCCAGAACTACACCTTATTCCTCCAAGTGGCCTACCCGAATCCTCCTATACGCCTCCTTCTTATGTCTCCATACGCCAAGATGATAATGATCCTAAAACACTCAATTGTTTTTTAATAACACTCAATCTTGCTTGGGCGCCCTTTCGGGTTTTCATCCCAACCACTCAATAATTGTTTCAGACTCACAAAACTCACATCACTCAAGACTTATTTTTGCCCCAGCCTAATGCCGGTCAAGCCACCTTCTTATTGCATAGATCTTGCTATCCAAGGATTTTGTATACCTTTTTTCAATTTTTGTGGCTTTTTCAAACAATATATATTCAATAAGCTCATGCAGATACAACCAACACCCAAATAATAACATGTGAATACATTCTCCTCCCCCATACTTAAACATTGCATTGTCCTCAATGAAATGGAAGACATAAAAACGAACCCAGGGAAGGAGACAGAAGACTTACATACAAGGTCGGATGACCTTCCTCTAATAAAACTCAAAGTGTGGTAGAATGAGAAACTAGATGAGAACTAAATGTAATCCAATAATGCATAGCTCATCTAAAGCAAAAGAAAGAATACCTCTAATGTAGAAAGTGACCCAAACAAATCAACTTCTTGCAAAGAACATGGTCACCAACAAGCTAAGCTCCAGCAAATGTAGATCTAGAATGATAGTACCAATGAAACCAAACTTGATGTAATACAACTCCTTACTTTCTTTTCTCTCATATTTTTTTTTTCTGCACTCTGTTTTTTTTTTTTTAATCCGATATATTTTTTTTTTCTCGGAATGATTTTCGGATTTTCGTTTTTTTTTATTTATTACGGGAGAGAAGACTTACAGCGAGATTGGCTACTGACTGTAGTTGACCCTAAGCTTCGGTGATTTCCTCCTGTCCATAGAAAAACTAAAAAGAAAATTAAACCGAACAAAAACAAATAAAAACAAACTCAAACCTCGGGTTGCCTCGCGAGTAGCGCCTTATTTTATGTCGTGGCTCGACATGAAACTCAAGAGATTTAACTAACGCCATTTGGCTTTGTAAAAACAGTCTCTTGTCTGAATTCTCTCTTGAACCACTCATGGAACGCTTTGAATCTCGTCCCTCTTACCTTGACCACCTTGTCCTTAGAAATGAAGGTGGTTTCATTCACTTTATCCTTCTGGACCGTATCAGGCGGCTGTTTAAGCTCAATGTCAAGTGCCTGCACACTAGACATCAATGGTATCTCGCCTGGCGAGGTCAGTAATGGAGGGCGATTGCCCAAAGGATGTGGAGAGAGCTTACCTTTAGGCTCTGGCTTAACCTGACACTTCTGCATATTAGTAGACAAACAATATCTACTTTTGGGGGTCTAAGAGATTCTCTAAAACAGGTTGTAATTCATCCTTACAAGTAGGCTTAATCACATCAATAGCACATAGAGAATTCTTATCAATGGGATCCATATCATATATATTATATATTCTACCTTATCCCCATCAAACTCCATAGAGAGAGTCCCACTATTAACATCAATTTTCGTTTGTGTTGTTTTCATAAAAGGTCTACCTAGCAGTATAGGTGTGACATTATTAGCATGCTCCATATCTAACACAAAGAAATCAGCAGGAAAAATCAGATCACCAACCATAACAAGAACATCTTCAACAACCCCTTTCGGGTATACAGTAGACCTATCAGCAAGTTGAATAACAGTTCCTGTTTTATGCAAAGGTCCTAAGCCTAGTGATTCATACAAAGAGTAAGGTAAAACATTGATTGATGCACCTAAATCTAGCATGGCTTTGTCAAATTTAGTTTCACCAATCACACATGGAATGCTAAATATGCCTGGATCACCACATTTCTTAGGCATGCGTTTTTGAAACACTGCAGAAATTTGTTCACTTACTTTAACTTTCTTCTTTCCTTTCAGTTTTTGATTTCTTTTAATAGTGAAACTTCTTTCAAAAACTTAGCAAATCTAGGAATACTCTTAACAAGTTTGAGCAAAGGAATGTTTACCTCACACCTACTAAAGGTTTCGAAGATTTCTTTGTCGTCATCCAGTCTTCGAGTATCCTTCAATGCCTCAGGAAAGGGGGGTACAGGCTTCTGAGAAAACAGATGGGGGAAATTCGGGCGAACATAATCATCAATGTACTCAGGCGGCTCCCGACGATCGCCATCAACAACTGGCGATCGCGGTCGCGGATGATTTTGGACCTCAGCTTCTGGAATGGCATGGCGATCGCGGTCGCGATGCAGACCCTGTTTTGCTCTCTGTAATCTCATGGCGATCGCCACTCAAATCTGGCGATCGCGGTTTTGGCACAGAACAGTCATCATAAGTTTTTCCGCTCCTCAAGAACACTGCATTGACGTTCTCTCTCGGGTTTCTTACCGGTTCCCTGGCCTCTAATTTACTCACAGCTTGAGCAATCTGTCCTACCTGATTTTCAAGATTTTGGATACTCGATTCCGTTTTAGCATTTTGTTGCATCACAGTTTGAGCTAAGGACTTGATCATATCTTCAACAGTCGTAGAATTCTGAGGTCTAAGTTGCTGATAATTAATATTATGAGAATCATACCTTGGCTTTGGTTGCCATCCACCAACAGCGTTTACCTCAGCATTCGGCTCTTGGAGTTGTTGACCACCACTTTGCAGCATAAAAGACTTCATCATATCTTTCAGTTCATTCATGTCAGTCTGTAATTGATCTAAATTAATTGCTTTGACTGAGTGGGATCCCTGTCTACTGCCAAACTGCCTTGAACTCTCAGCTAGCTCTTCAAACATTTCAGTGGCCTGAGGTATAGTTAGTTTCATAAAATTACCTCCACAAGATGCGTTTACCATTCGACGATCCTCATCAATCAGGCCACTAAATAAGTACATAAGGAGATCTTGGTCAGTATAACTATGGAATGGGCAGCTTGAGCAAAGCTTCTTGAATCTCTCATAATACTCATAGAGACTCTCAGTTGAATGTTGTTGAAGATTCGTGATCTCCTTCTTCAAGCTGCTCAGTTTTGTGGCTGGAAAATATTTCTCCAAGAAGACTTTCTTCATCTTAGCCCATGTATCAATACTCCCTGGAGCTTAATAATAGAGCCAATCATTCGCAGCGTCTTTCAGAGTAAATCCGAAAGCTCTCAGCATGACCTGCTCCTCAGTAACACTTCTTGGCTTCATACTAGAACATATGGCATGGAATTGAGCCAAGTGTTTGTTAGGATCTTCTCCTACTAAGCCATGGAAGTGTGGTAGCTCATGAATTAAACCAACTTTTAATTCAAAGTTCACACCTTCTTCAATCTCAGGAAACCTCACTGCCAAAGGTTGTTGGTTTAAATCTGGGGCAGTGAGTTGCCTCATAGTAGGCAATGGCGGTCCATGTCGATCACCCATCTCGTTATCTTGGTTCAGAGCTGCTCTTTGGTTCCGAAGGAACGTCCTTTCAATCTCTGGTCAAAGGAAACAAGAGATGAATCAGTAGCACGGGTCTGAACCATAAAGGTTCACACCAAACAGTTGATAATTTCACAATTAGCACAAAATTGGAATAATTCAATTCCCCGACAACGGTGCCAAATTTGATGAGGCTAAAGTCGTAGTGCCAATTCAAAGAAAACTCTAAACACTAACTAGAGTATAGCAAGTAAGTAGAGGTCGAACCCAAGGGAGTCAAAACACCAATCGCTATGCAGTCAAGCGAAATACCAACTAACAAACAAGTAACAAGTAACCAAGGGGGGGTTTGATTGTATGAAACACAAAAGTAACAAGTATCAAGCAAAGAAGGTTTGGTTGTTAATATGATGAGAAGGAGTTTCACCTAGCAAGTATCCACACAACAGTCAATCAAGTTGATCATAGATTTATCTCAAGTTCTTATCAATCCTAGGGAATGTTCCTATTCCAATCTTTAATATTTCAGCAGGCCAACCGGTCCTGATAATACTTACTATTCAACAATCAGGGAAACCTCTCAAGATTAGATGAAATAGCAGCAAAGAGCACAGGAATCATAAGGATGCATGCAATAACTTACAACCGTCAAGTATTAACATGCAATCAATTCTCTTTCATAAAAGCAATCAACTACCAGATCATGCAGATATGAGCGCTACAATGACAAGGAATTCCAGCGTATATTCCTAGTCTAGCAATACAAAACTATCAATCAAACTAGGTGATCAAGCTAGCAAAACTCATAGAAATCAATAGATGAAGAACAAGAGAATTAATACAAACCCATAGGAAAAGAACAAGAGTTTAGAAATCTCACAACTTAATAACTGGAGGTTTCAACCGCTAAGTAAAACAATGGAGATTAGTTCCTGCTCATGGTTGCAGAACTAAATTGTCTGATGGAAAAGATGATAGAAAAGATGATAGAACTAGGGTTCTTAAATAGAGACTAACCCTAAAAAATATGGTAAAATAAATATCCTAAACGAAAATAAGGAAAATAAGAAAATAATAAAAGAAATAAAAACAAAGGAAAATAAGGAAAGTCCGAAATATCTTCGGCCTTGTTGTGGCGATCGCCATAGATGTCTGGCGATCGCGGTCTTCATGTAGCGTCTGCCGTGGTCTCTGTCGCCCCATGGCGATCGCCATGCTCTCTCGAACTCCTGAAATGCTCCTGTTGTAGAATGGCGATCGCCTGGATGGTAGTGGCGATCGCCGCTGCTCCGCATAATATCTTCAAGTCTTCATGTCTTCAATCTTTGATCTCTTCTTCTTCGGTTCTGATCTTCATTTCTTCACTTCTTAATAAATATCTCAGAACATAATAATGACTCGAAACACATATGATAATACTCCTAAACTAATGTAATAATCCCTAGTTACGCTATACAAAGTGCAGCGTATCATATACCAAGGCTGGATGACATGTTGGATGACCTTCATGGTGCCACAAACTTCACCAAGATTGATCTTAGGAGTGGCTACCATCAAATCCGAATGAGGGAAGGCGATGAGTGGAAAACCGCCTTCAAGACCAAATTTGGTCTATATGAGTGGCTTGTTATGCCATTTGGACTTACTAATGCTCCCTCTACTTTTATGAGGCTTATGAACCATGTCTTGAGGAAGTTTATAGGGAAGTTTGTTGTAGTTTATTTTGATGATATCTTGATTTACAGCAGGTCCCTAGGGGAGCATGAGCAACATCTCAGGGAAGTACTCGTTACTTATAGTATACAGCGACTATATGCTAATTTGAAGAAGTGTGATTTTTGCACTGATAAAGTTATATTTCTTGGCTTTGTAGTGAGCTCCCAGGGATTACAGGTTGATGAGTAAAAGATTAAGGCCATTCAGGATTGGCCAACCCCCACGACTAGCAGCCAAGTCAGAAGTTTCCATGGATTGGCTAGTTTCTATCGGCGTTTTGTGAAGGATTTCAGCACCATTGTTGCACCCCTAACTGAGGTAACAAAGAAGCATTCAACCTTTGTTTGGAAAGAGGCTCAAGAAAGGGCGTTTGAAGAGCTAAAACGCAGATTGACCGAAGCGCCATTGCTTGTGCTTCCCGACTTCACTAGGCCCTTTGAAGTGGAATGTGATGCCTCAGGAGTTGGCATAGGAGGAGTACTCATGCAAGAAGGTAAGCCTATTGCTTTCTTTTCTGAAAAGTTGAAAGGTGCAAGTCTAAATTACTCTAATTATGATAAGGAATTGTATGCATTATATAGAGTACTTAAGACTTGGCAACACTACCTATGGCCTAGAGAGTTTGTTTTACATACCGATCACGAATCTTTGAAACATTTTAGGAGCCAAGACAAACTTGATAGGAGGCATGGTAGATGGATGGAATTTATTGAGACTTTCCCTTATATTATCAAATACAAGAAGGGAAAGGACAATGTTGTTGCTGATGCACTATCTAGGAGGCATGCTTTAATTGTTCAACTTGACTCTAAGGTGTTAGGCTTTGTTTACATCAAGGAGTTATATCGTAATGATGCTGATTTTGGTGCTATTTATAAGCAATGTTTAGATAAAGGAACTTTGGATAAGTTTTACTTGTTTGATGGTTTCTTGTTTAGGGCTAGTAAAGTATGCATACCTAAGTGTTCTTTGAGATTATTGCTTGTTGAAGAAGCCCATAAGGGTGGATTAATGGGACACTTTGGTAGAGATAAGACATATCATATGTTGCATATTCACTTTTATTGGCCCCATATGCTTGGGGATGTTGAGCATTGTTTGAAAAGATGTTTGGAGTGTCTTAAGGCTAAGTCTAGAGTTAAACCACATGGATTGTATACTCCTTTGCCTATTCCTACGACCCCATGGGTAGACATTAGTATGGATTTTATTGTAGGGTTGCCTAGGACTAAAAAGGGGAGAGATTCTATTTTTGTGGTTGTTGATAGATTTTCTAAAATGACTCATTTTATTGCTTGCAACAAGACGGATGATGCTCATCATGTGGCTGACTTGTTCTTTACCGGAGTTGTTAGGTTACATGGAGTACCAAAGACTATTGTGAGTGATAGGGATGTGAAGTTTCTAAGTTACTTTTGGAAAACTCTTTGGGCAAAACTAGGGACTAAACTACTATTCTCTACATCTAGTCATCCTCAAACTGATGGTCAAACTGAATTAACCAATAGGACCTTAGGAACCCTTTTGAGAGCCATTCTTAAGAAGAATTTGAAAGCTTGGGAAGAAGCCTTACCCCATGTTGAGTTTGCCTACAATAGAGCCATCCATTCCTCAACCTCGATGAGTCCCTTTGAATGTGTGTATGGTTTGAATCCACTAACCCCTTTTGATCTTATGCCGTTACCTACGAAGGAGCGAGTAGATTTCAATGCAAGAAAACTGGTTGATCACATCAAGGAAATTCATGAGAGGACAAGAGCTAAATTGCTAGAAGTAGCTGCTACAAATGCGAGCAAGGCAAATAGGAAGAGGAAGAAGGTCATCTTCAAGGAGGGAGACCTCGTGTGGGTCCACTTTAGAAGAGAGCGTTTCCCCAACAAACGCCACTCAAAGCTGTCCCCGAGAGGCGCTGGACCATTCAAGGTGCTCAAGAAGATTGGAGATAATGCTTATGTCTTGGAGCTCCCCGGTGACTACCAAGTGAGTGCTACCTTCAATGTGCAAGATTTGACTTTATTTGAGGGTGAAGAAGAAGAGGAGCTGGATGATTCGACGTTGAATCTTTTTCAAGAAGGGGAGGATGATGAAGGATCATCTGGACAGCAACCGACACCTCCGGTCCCCGAGTTTGAAGGTGCATTGACTCGTTCGAGAGCTAAGGAAGTCCAACAAGAGCTAGACAAGTTAGTAGCGTTCTTCAGGTCCAAGGAGTTGAATACAGACGAAGAACCACCATTGAAGATTGTTCTAATGATCGAGGTTCGAGAACGAGCAGAAGACTGCAGAGAAGAACCGCGACCGCAGCTGGAAACCGCGCCCGCGGCTGGGAAACTCGGCGAGTTCATTAACTTCGCCGAGGCTTCCTTTTGAAACATTATTTTCGGATGTTTAATTGTTTTTCGGGATTATTAGTTTAGGAGATACTTTTTATTGTTTATTTCTTTAGTTGGCACCCTTATGAACCCTATATAAGGCTGCCTTAGTTGTTGTTTTAGCCCCCCGATATTGATATTGAATACAGAGTTATTAAGTTTTACTCCCAAAAGAGAGTGCTTTTGTGAGTCGAGTGCCCCGTGTGCATTGTCGTTGAGCTGGCCCTAGTTGTGCTTGTGTGTGTCAATCTCTTCCATAAGGTTGGTGCTATCGAGGCTTCATAGAGCAACCTCCAGGGGCCTTGACCCACCAAAGTCATTGTGTTTGGTTGTAATCATCCGTTGGGGTTTCTTCATCATTCGGTAAGGTTCTTGTTCTTAAGTTCAAGGGTTTTATCGTTGTTTGATTTGGTTCCAATTGGCCTATCATTCGACTTATCCTTCTTTCATCTCATTCTAATTCCGCCTATCTTCTCTGTTCGAGTTCATATTCGAGTTTGGTGTCTAGGTCGGCAACTGCGGCTTATCCCCGCATCAGAAAAGTTGCAAGACATGGCTGAGAGCACTAGGAGTTTTGGTAGGACATACACTAGGAAAGGAGTGAATGCAACAAGCTCAGGAGACCCCGCTCTTATGACCGAGCTCGCTGAGCTAAAGAAGACGATCTCTCAGCTGCACAAAGGACATCAGCAGGTAAAGGCATGTGGTATTTGCTCTGACCCTTCTCATTTTACAGACAAATGCCCTGAGCTTCAAGATGATGATGTTGCTGAAGTCAATGTTGCTGGTGGATATGGACCTCCACGACCTCGAAATGATCAGCAGAACAACTATAATCCGAGGTATAGAGATCATCCAAATTTCAGATGGCGTGATCAGAATGAACCCCAACCTCAAGCTCAAGCCCCACGACCCAATTCTGGACCTTCAACTGCAGATATGTTGAGATCATTGACTCAGCATTTCACAACCCATGTCCAAACTACTGAGTCCAGTATCAAAAACATGGAGAAACAGATAGGGCAGTTGGCTGAAGGTGTGACCACTCTTGCACAACAAAAATCCAATTCTCTACCATCTCAAACGGTAGTGAATCCGACCAGAAATGTTAGTGTTGTGACAACAAGGAGTGGGAAAGTGTTGGAAAATGCTGCAGCTAAAAAGGCAGAATATGAAGCAGGTGAGAATCCGCGACCGCGGGACGAGAACCGCGATCGCGGAAGTTATTCTGGAGAAACAGTGGGAATTCCGCGACCACGGGATGAGATCCGCGATCGCGGAATATCTTCTGGGGAAACCGATGCAAATCCGCGACCGTGGACTGACAGCCGCGATCGCGGATATGCCCCTGGCGAATGAATTTTGGGAGAGTGTTCAAACGATGTTGGAGCTGAGGTCGAGGACCGGGGCGACTTCCGGTTGAGACAAAACAACTATGTTCGCCCCGACTTCCCACCACTTAGCTCAACCAAACCTCCCGCTCCTTTTCCCGATGCTCTAAAGGATAGGAGAAGGCCGGAGAATGACAAGGAGCTGTTCGAAACCTTCAGCAAATGCGAGGTAAATATCCCTTTACTCAAACTCATTAAAAGTATTCCTAGATATGCTAAGTTCTTGAAGGAACTCTGCACCATCAAGAGGAATAAAAAATTGAAGGGACAACAGAAGGTGACGGTAAGCGAGCGTGTCTCCGCTGTATTCCAAAGGCGAATGCCTAAGAAGTGCAGCGATCCGGGCATGGAAAGCATTCCTTGTCGTATAGGTGACACTCACTTTGAAAGAGCTATGCTTGATCTTGGTGCATCTATAAATGTTTTGCCTTACTCGCTGTATAAGATGCTTGGTTTAGGTCCTCTTCATGAAACCGGAATAATTATTCAACTAGTTGATAGGTCTACTGTTTATCCTAAAGGTGTAGTTCAGAATGTTTTGGTAATGGTTGATTATTTGTTCTTTCCTGCTGACTTCTTTGTGTTAGACATGGAACATGATGGTCAGGCTGCACCTATTTTGTTAGGAAGGCCTTTTATGAGAACCGCTAACACAAAGATTGATCTAGCTAGTGGGTCTCTTACTTTAGAGTTTGATGGGGAAGTTGTGCAATTCAATATTTTTGATGCTATGAAGCACCCCATTGAAGATGCTGCTTCTATTTGTTCTAATTATGTGATTGATCCTATAGTTCAAGATACTTTTAATATCTTTGGCTTAGATGAATTGCAATGTGTTATGGAAAACAGCATCATTCACCCACCACAAGTTAATCTCTCTTTTTCTCCTGATATTCATAGGGTTCTAGCTCAGCTAGACACTTCAGGTAGATCTTTGGCCGGCAGGCCCATGTTACTGACTTTGGAGAGCGAAAAGCTCCTCCCTTCTGTTTTGCAGGCACCATTGATTGAGCTTAAGAAATTTCAGAGCACCTGAAGTATTCTTTTCTTGGAGAGAATGATACCCTCCCGGTTATCATCTCTAGTAAGTTGTCAGGTGAGCAAGAGAAGAGATTGGTGATGGTGTTGAAAGAGCACATTACAGCTCTTGGGTGGACTATTGCCGACATCAAGGGAATTAGCCCTTCCACCTGCATGCGCAAGATCCTACTTGAGCAAGGAGCTAAGCCCTCTAGGCAACCCCAAAGAAGATTAAACCCACCTATGATGGAGGTGGTCAAGAAGGAGGTGCTGAAACTTCTTCAAGCTGACATGATCTATCCCATCTAGGATAGTCAATGGGTAAGTCCAACACAATGTGTCCCTAAGAAGGGGGGCATTACAGTTGTTGAGAATCAACATGGTGAGTTGGTTCCCACTAGAGCTCAAACAGGTTGGAGGGTATGCATTGACTACCGTAAGCTGAATGCGGTGACTCGAAAGGATCACTTTCCTTTACCTTTCATTGATCAAATGCTTGAACGACTTGCCGGTCGCCCCTATTATTGCTTCTTGGATGGATACTCAGGTTATTTTCAGGTGGCCATTGCGCCCGAAGATCAAGAGAAGACAACCTTTACATGTCCTTTTGGCACTTTTGCATACCGTAGAATGCCTTTTGGATTATGTAACGCACCTGGGACTTTTCAACGATGTATGGTAAGTATCTTCTCCGAATATATTGAGCATTTCATTGAGGTATTCATGGATGATTTTACGGTACATGGGGATAGCTTTGATGCATGTTTACACCATTTGTCACTTGTGTTTAAAAGATGTGTAGACACTAATTTAGTGTTGAATTCTGAAAAGTTTCATTTCATGGTTGAACAAGGTATTGTTTTGGGTCATATAATTTCAGCTAGGGGTATTGAGGTCGATAAGGCAAAGATTGACATCATTCAATCGTTGTCTTATCCTACTAATGTGCGTGAAGTGCGTTCTTTTCTAGGCCATGCAGGTTTCTATCGCAAGTTTATTAAGGACTTTTCAAAGATCTCAACACCTCTATGTGAGCTTTTGAAGAAGGAAGTGACCTTTGAGATGTCTACCGAGTGCAAGAAAGCATTCGACACTCTGAAATCCCACCTCACTGAGGCACCCATTATTCAGGTACCCGATTGGTCTCTACCTTTTGAGATCATGTGTGATGCTAGTGATTATGCGGTGGGAGTTGTTCTTGGTCAAAAGGTTGGAAGAGCAGTGCATGTGATCTATTATGCTTCCACAACCTTGAATGGCGCTCAGAGGAACTTCTCCACCACAGAGAAGGAGTTGTTATCTATGGTGTTTGCGCTTGAAAATTTCGACAGTACTTCTTGGGCACAAAGGTGATTATCCACACTGATCACGCTGCTCTTCGTTATCTCATGACGAAGAAGGAATCCAAGCCGAGACTCATACGATGGGTCTTGCTTTTGAGCGAGTTCAATGTGGAAATCCGGGACAAGAAAGGAGCCGAGAACTCGGTAGCTGATCATCTGAGTCGGATTGTGCAAGAAGACGGTGAGTTACGGGCTCAGATCCAAGGTACGTTCCTGGATGAAAATCTGTTTCAGGTTTCTATAGCAGGAAATCCGCGACCGTGGGACCCAATCCGCGATCGCGGAATTGCAACAGAGAGTTTTCCGCGATCGCGGGCCTCAAGCCGCGACCGCGGAATTCTGGACGGTGAATTTGTTCACCGGGATCCCGAGTACGAACTTCTCGCCTTCCGGTCTTTCAAGCCTTGGTATGCCAACATAGTGAACTATCTGGTTCGCAAAGAATTCCCGCCGAACTACACCAAAGCTCAAAAAGACAAGATCCAGCGGGAATCGCACTACTATGTTTGGGATGACCCCTACCTATGGAGACATTGCGTTGACAAGGTAATCCGACGATGCCTCCCGGATAATGAGGTACAGTCTGTTTTAACTTTTTGTCATTCTCATGCATGTGGGGGACATTTTGGGGCAAACAAAACAGCTAGGAAGGTATTGGACGCAGGTTTTTATTGGTCACACATCTTTCGGGATGCTTACGCCTTTTGCAAAGCCTGCGATCGATGCCAAAGGGTCGGAAAAATCTCTAAAAGAAATGAGATGCCACAAACACCATTAGTCTTTTGCGAGATTTTTTATGTTTGGGGTATCGATTTCATGGGACCCTTTCCTAGCTCGTTTGGGAAATAAGCGGTATTTTACATAGCGCTACTATAGGTTATTAGCTCATTTTGTATAGGATTATGCTAGATGTTATGATGTATTCTGTAATCATGGAGTTTTGGAGAGTTGAGTTACACATGAGATTACAGAAGATGACGCAGAGCATTGAAGCATAAGAAGAGGAGTCGAAGCTGAAGAAGACCACAGGTAGCATTGGAAGTAGCTGAAGACGAAGCCAAGGAAGCCACAGAGGCCAAATCCGCGATCGCGGGTCCCAAACCGCGATCGCGGAAAACCTACTGGACCAGCCAAGATCACAGAAGAAATTTCGCGACCGCGGGTCCCAAACCGCGATCGCGGAAATGCCACCTGAAGAAGCCAGATCACAGAAGAAAATCCGCGATCGCGGGTCCCAAACCGCGATCGCGGAAATCCGCCAGAGAAGACTTTCTTCATTTGCCCGATTTTGTATGTTGTGTTAAGTTTTGTAACGTTTTTATAACGTTTTTACCTTCAATTTGTCAGTTTAATTCTGCAGATACATATAGGTTTTAGGGGTTGATGATCTTCAATCATCTTACACATTCCATTTCCAAGTTTTGAGAGTTTTTCCTCAAGAACTTCATGAGTTGCTAAGTTTCCATTGTTTTGCTTGACATTTGAAGCTTTTGGATTGATTAAGTTGTAAGATTTCTTTCCTTTCTTCTACTCTTATGATTGTCTCTATTCTCTTGTGTGTATTGTTATTGAATTAGATTTGCTCATTTAGATTGGCCATCTAAGTAGTTTCATCTCATTTATATTGCTATTGTTTGGTTATTTCTAGTTGAAATACCATACTTGTTTGTAGCACACACAATTTGCATGAACTAGTTGTGAATGTCAATTGTGAAGAGAATTGAGTACATGTCGAGTATCTGACTAGTTGTCTATGGTATTGCATGTATCTATCCATTCCTGAACTTAAAGCTGCTTTATTATTGAATCTTGATAGTTTCAAGGTTATAATTGAGTAAGAGTTATTAGGACTAGTTGGACTAATAACTACATTAGAACAGAGATTAAAACGATCATATGAGTAATTCGACATAGGATTAAAAGGAGTTTATGATCAACTTGTTAATCTGTTAGTGGATAATTGTCAAGTGAAACACCTTCCATTGATATATTTACAATCCAAATCAACCTTCGTTACTTTGTTCTTAAAACATACAACCCCCCCCCCTTTGGTTACTTACACTCGTTAATCATTATTATAACTTTAAGAATCGATAACCTGATTCCCTTCGGATTCGACCCTTGCTTGCCTACTATACTTGTTAGTGAGCTTGTTAGGATTACTTGACTTGGCATACGACAATTCGCCTCGTCAAGGTCCGGCGGAGGCCCGGCGGAGGCCCGGCGACGGCCCGGCGGAGGCCCGGCGACGGTGGTCCGACGTGGTCCGGTGGAGGTCTGGCGGTGGTCCAATAATAAATGAAAAAGTTAAAGTATAAAAATAAATGAAAATTTAAGTCTAATTCAAATTGGTGAACATTTAAATATAATGTGATGAACATTTAATTATAATGTGATGAACATTCTGTTGGTGAACATGTAATTAAAATGTGATGAACATTCAGTAGAGTATATCAAAATGAACGTTTATAAACAGTTTGATGAACATTTATGAACAACGTGATGAACATTTAAGCTAATTGTAATGAACTTTTGAGTAATGAACATTTTATTAAATGCTTGTGAACATTTAAGGATGTTTGATGAACATTTAAGTATGAGATGATGAACATTTAGGTAATTTTTGATGAAGATCAAGTGTTTTTCTACTCGAAATAATATTAAAGTGATGTTTGATGAACATTTAAGTCGATTGTAATGAACTTTGGCTAATGAACATTTTATTAAATTCTTGTGAACATTGAAGTATGAGATGATGAACATTTAAGTATGAGATGATGAACATTTAGGTGAACATTCAGTTGGTGAACTTTTAAGTATAATGTGATGAACATTCAGTAGAGTATGTACAAATGAACATTTATGAACATTGTGATGAACATTTATGAACACTTGATCTTCATCAAAAATTGGTGAACATTTAAGTAGAATGTGATGAACATTCAGTTGGTGAACTTTTAAGTATAATGTGATGAACATTCAGTAGAGTATGTACAAATGCACATTTATGAACATTGTGATGAACATTTATGAACAACGTGATGAACATTTAGTAATAAATAATTTTGTAATATTTGTGAACAATTTTATACATCTTTGTGACAATTTTATTCCGGCGAGGCCCAAAGATGGTCTGGCGGTGGTCGGAGGTGGTCCGGCGGAGGTCCGGCGGTGGTGACAAGGGGTGTCACGTGTCATCATATGGGTTCTTTGATCTCTTGATCCAAGACTCCACATTCATTCTCATTTATCATTTTAACAAGTATTATTACATGACACTTTTCCTTTTTTCATTCATGATTGTATTCCGGTAAAGTGATGGAAGTTATTGAAGAATCACCACAAACTTAGAGTGTCATCCAGTGTGTAGATCGAGGACAAGAGTTCAACAAATTTATATTTAGTACACGGCAATCTTGTATACTTACACAATCATAGAATATTGTTTAGTGTAAGAATGAATATGTTTAATCTAAGCTTGGAATTTTGAAGCTCGTTATACCTATACAAAAATTGAATATTGCTTATTGTAATTATGAATATGTTCAATATAATCTTGGAATTTTGTGAATGTGATTAGTGCATATGTAAGTAAACTAAATTGAATATCAACTTAACAAACCCGAACGTGATTGAACTGGTGAATACATATTGTATATTTCAGAAAATAAACACGAATATCAATCAATCTGTATAAGCCTGAACATATGTAACTATACGAAATTGGTATTAATAAACCTGAATATATGGATGTATACGTTTTATTAATGGTACAATTTAATACTCGGTAGAACTAATTAATAGAGAGAAGGTCAATTTTCTTTTTGAAAAGAGAGAGAAAACGCAAATGAGAAATGTACAATCTTTCTCTTTCCAATCACAATAACTGCCTAAATTATAGCTTTTTAATTTTTTAAAGCTTTTTTATCTATTTTAATCAAGACATCCAATTTATCCAATCCGACGCTCTATATTTGTCCATTCGTTATATCATAAAACTCGTTACACCGGAACTCACCTCTATAAGTCTATTAGTCAAGTTAATGATTATCATGGAGCAGGTTCATGGTTAATAACTATCTTGTTTAAGAGCCTCGTGTATACTTGCCAAGTTCATGATTATCAATGAGCAGGTTCTTGATTATTAACGAGGAGGTTCATGGTTATTAACTGTTAGGTTCATGGGTATAAACGGACATGTTCATGTTAAAAAGACTCGAGTGCATGAACCTCCTCGTGTATATTTGTCAGACTCATGATTATGGCTAGTTGTGAACCTTAAGCACATAGTTTATTATACATGTTGTGAACCTTAAGCACATATTTTATTAACTCATGTATGGAGCTTATAAACTTATAAAATAATATGAGCCTCCTCGTGTATACTATCCACGAGCAGGTTCATGGTTATTAACTGATAGGTTCATAATAAAAAAAAATCGTGTTTATGACCCTCCTGGTGTATACGAGGCGGGTTCATAATTATCAACAAGCAGGTTCATGGTTATTAATTGTCAGGTTCATGAGTATGAACAGATAGGTTCATGAGTTTTAACAGATAGGTTCATGTTAAAAAAAAACTCGTGTTTATGAACCTACAACACTAAGATTTCTAAACCTCCATTACAAGGTTCATGAACTACTTGTTTATGAACCTAAAAGACTATCGACATGAACTAGGTTCATGTGTGCATTGTGTTCAGAATAGAAAAACTGTTATAAATATTAAACATCACGAACCTACAACACTATTGACATGAACTTACAAGATATTTGCGTTGAACCTAGGGTATGTCTGGGAATTGTGGTAAAAACAATGGGTTTACAATTAAAACTGGTTTTATGGACCTATGATACATTTTTCATGAAAACCTCTCGTCAAAGTTTACGAACCTCGAGTATATTATTACGAAGCACACCAAAACTTGACTAAGAATGTGAAGTTTAAGAGAAGAAATTTAACCCAAGAACTTTCATACACATGCTTATATGTGTACCATAGTCTATACATTTTCCTTTTAACAAATAGATGTGTATCCTACATCAGCAACATGGAATATATATCCCAAAGAACTTTAAATAATTAGGACATGCAATAGTTCCCAGGAGGCACACACGAGATTCATCACTCATGAACCTATCAAAATGACTTTTTACACTTTTGACTATGCTAAGCCTATTTTGTTGAAATTTACAAGACTAACTATGAGCTCCTAAGTCCTAATGCATTTGTCAATCGGAACACCACCTCTCTTGTACTCCTTCAATATGGAAAGTGGCACTAACTTCATTTGTACTTGGTGCTAGCTTGCACTGCCTTCGCTTGTGTAAGTAATATCTTTGCCATTTTGCACCACGAGTCAATATTGCATCAAGTCCACAAACAAATACTTACACAACTACAAAGTAAAAATGATACCTCATAGAGAATCATTTTTACTTGAACGATCTGATTGACAGCTTCTAATCTAATTGGATTAAACCACCGGGTATATAAGCGATATTACCTCAAACCACCCGCTATTAAAAGTTATTTTTTCCATATATAGAAGTTTTTTTACGAAAAAGGTTGATGGAGACAATGAGTGGTTAATTATTTACTGAGTTGTTTTTATGGGTGCTTAACATTAATTTTTAATAAAGTTGGTGGTTTAGGATAATATGTGGTTTAATCCAATTTTGTCTAAATACCAATTATATCAATTATTAAGATAAAACCTAATATATAATATCTAAAATTTTAAGAAATCATACGGTTCCCGTACACGGTACGTGAATTAATCTAGTTGGACTTCTAAAATCTCATGTTTGATTGACTTCATAGAGTGATATCCTTGTTAAGTTTTATTTGAGATTCTAGCTACTAGGTTAAGTCTCGTGCCTTGCATGAGATTTCATACCGTTATTATATTTAGTGTATATAGTTTATAAATATATAAAATAATATTGGCAGAGAGGCCGATGGGTCTGACACGGTGCATGGACGTGGGTTCAGAGTCAGAAATGATAGTGGAGTTGCTCTTTTTAGAGTTTGTTGTGTTTTTCGAAGGCGTTATTGCAAATTCTTGCTTTTGAAAACAAGATGAACACCTAGTGACCTTCCAAATCGCAACTTGCAGATCCAAGATCGATTACTTTGTGGTCAAAAGAGAGGAGAAGAGACTTCAAGGTTATCCCTGATGTAGGTCTCGCAACTCAATATCGGCTACTGCTTTTGGATTTTGAGATGGTTTGCAAGAAGACGAAGAGAAACATTGTGGCACAACCAAGGATCAAATGGTGGCGTTTGTCAGCGGAGAGTGGCCCAGTGTTGCAGGAAGCAAGGTGTGTAGAAGAAGAGGCAAAGGGAGCGTGGCAGGTAAAGGTTCATGTAGACAAAATGTGGGGGCAAGATGGTAGAGTTTATAAGACGAGCAACATTCAAGGTTTTAGGGGTAGTTAAAGACGGTAGTAATTACAGGAAAGAGAAAAGGGGTGCTTGGTGGGATGCAGAAGTTCAAGGGAAGATCAAGGTCAAACAAGTGGCTTATAAGAAATTGTTCGAAAGTAGCGAGGCAGTCAGGTTGTTTATCCGACTACAGGACAACTAAGAAGGAAGCCAAGAAAGCAGTGACACAAGCCAAGGAAAGAGATTTTGAGAGTGTGTATACGACGTTAGATGAGAAGGGCGGGGAAAAATTAGCCTATCGACTAGCAAAGGAAAGTAAAAGAAGGAGCATAGATTTAAATACAGCAAGATGTATTAAAGATGAGGAAGGAAAGGTGTTGGTGGAAGACAACGATATCCGACACAGATGGCAACAATATTTTGGGAATTTGCTGAATGAGGGGTGTATGACAACCACAACTAACCAAGATACAGAAGGACAAGTTGTTTGCAGTTATTACAGACGTATCTCTAGGGAGGAGATCAAGGTGGCGATCCGTAGGAAGGGGAGCAAGAAAGCGGTAGGTCTAGATGACATCCCAATGGAGGTTTGGAAGTGGTTGTGATGTAAAGGTTTGGATTGGCTCACAACGCTTTTCAGTGTGATCCTAAAGACGGCTAAGATGCCCGAGGAACGGAGGCTTAGCAAGTTGGTTCCGATTTTTAAGAACAATGGAGATGTACAACATTGCAACAACTATAGGGGTATCAATCTCCTAAGCCATGCAATGAAGTTATGGGAAAGGATTATAGATAGAAGACTCATGCAACTTGTGTGTGTGTGTCGGAAAACCAATTTGGTTTTATGTCAGGGAAATCAACTATTGAGGCAATTCACTTAAGTTTGTTTCTGTTTACAGTGCTGCTAGACTTTTTGTCAGGGGATATCCAGGATGGACTGCCATGGTGTATATTATATGTTGATGACATTGTGCTAGTGGATGAGACTCGGGTTGGTATATAAATGTTAAGTTAGAGCGTTGGAGGAAGAGGTTGGAAGCTAAGGGACTCAGACTCATCAGGACAAAGACAGAGTATGTAGAGTTCAAATTTGGAGAATGATTGAAAATATGGTGTGCTACAAAGAGGTCGAAATCGTCCTAAGAAGATAGGAAAGAGGTGATACAGAAAGACCTGGCGCGCTTAGAAATGACAACCCGTATGACTTAGGACAAGAACATTTGGAGGGAAAAGATCAAGGTGGTGAAGCTATAGAGGTTAAGGTAGAATGATTAACAAGGTGGTGACAACCCACATGTCAATCTCTGAATTTAACATGTTTAGTTATTATATTAAAATAAACTAGAAAGATTAGAGTTAATGGTTAGTTATCATCCCACGATATGGAACATCAATCTTCTCAAACCCATGATATCCTCCATTACACTCTCCAATATAGTTATATTCTCAAACCACAACACATCATTATAAATTTTATGTTAAGATTTTATAAATTCATTTGTCTATTGTTTTGTCAATTGCTTCATCTTCAAACAAACATTGAAACGGAGACAAACCTCTTTGATTACAAGGCCACCATCTGATGTATCGGTAAGTCCAACTCTCATCCTAGAAAATGCTCGTGCTTTGTTTGTTAATTTGATGGTAGATATTAAAATATCTCATCTCTTTATAGGATGCTATTTGTTTTAACGACTACAATTTCCTTTTTGATATCGTGTCACATATAGGTTTTTTCTCCCTTCTGTAAATCTGTTATGGTGTCATGAATAAATAAAGTATGCATGTAAACTACAACTAATGTGTGCAGTAGGTGTTTTCTCCAACTTTGTGCGTGGTCCATTTTAGCCGCCAATGTCTCAGCTCTTCAAATTTTAATTTCCCTTCACATCTATATCAGGACTTCATCAATAATTGCTTAAAATTGGACTTAGGACAAAGACAAAGTATGTAGAGTTCAAATTTGGAGATATTGAGGAGTTTGGGACAGAAGTTCGGCTAGATGGGGGTACTGTATCAAAAAAGGAAAAATTTCGTTACTTGGGGTCACTCATGTAGAGAGATGGAGCGAGAGATCCAGACATTCAACATCGCATTTAGATGGGTTGGCAGAAATGTAGAGGTGCTTCAAGTGTATTGTGCGACAGAAAAGTGCCAGAAAAGTTGAAAGACAAAGTGTATAGAATTGTAGTTAGGTCAACGTTGTTGTATGGGGCAGAGTGTTGACCCACGATGAAGGCTCAAGAACAGAAGATAGTTGTAGCAGAGATGAGGATGCTGTTGTGGATGTGTGGCCATATCAGGGCAGATAGAATCAGAAATGAAGTTATTAGAGAAAGGGTCAGTGTAGCTGACATGAGGGGGAAAATGCGGAAAACTAGACTTCGTTGGTGTGGGCAAGTGCAGAGGAGGCAAGCAGACGCGCCGACCCATAGGTGTGAGAGGGTAGATTTCGGCGTGCTACAAATACGATGAAATCGTCCTACAAAGATATGGAAAGAGGTGATACAAAAAGACCCGACGCGCTTAGAAATGACAAATGGTATGGCTTAGGACGAGAACATTTGGAGGGAAAAGATCAAGGTGGTGAAGCTATAGAGGTTTAGGTACAATGATTAACATGGACCTAGTTCTTGACGCGTCTCGTGTAGAGTTGTTCTGTCTATTTTCGTTTATATTTTGTTGTGTCTTAAGCATGTCTGTTCACATACACTGGGTTGATTGTTGTTGTTGTTGTTGTTGTTGTATGTAGTACGGTACGGAGTATGTAATTTAATTTAATTTAAAATTGATAAAAAAAAAGGAAATTGTAGAATTTATGATTCATTTGCAATCTTGTTAATCGATTTGTTTTTAAATAAGGTAATGATAACTATAGAATTAAGATAATCTTCTATATATAATGTATTTCAGAAAATAAAGAAAAAGAGAGAAAATGAAACGTGACAAAAAAAAAAGAGAGTTCAACACAAAAATGTGGTGCGGAGGAAGCTAGTTTTACTTTAATATTTCTATAGTAAATTTTAACTTGATTTTCTTAAATTTATAGCAAATCTAACTCATAATTAAGTTTATCTACCTAACTACAATATAAGGGAGAAGTCATTCCTTTGTAAAAAATTGTGCCACATGTCAATCTCTGAATTAAACATGCTTAGTTATTATATTAAATTAAATTAAAAAGATTAGAGTTAATGGTTAGTTATCATCCCACGATATGGAACATCAATCTTCTCAAACCCATGATATCCTCCATTGCTCTCTCCAATATAGTTATATTCTCAAATCACAATACGTCATTATAAATTTTATTGTTAAGATTTTATAAATTCATTTGTCTATTGTATTGTCAATTGCTTCATCTTCAAACAAACATTGAAACGGAGACAAACCTCTTTGGCTACAAAGCCACCATCTGATGTATCGGTAATTCCAACTCTCATCCTAGTAAATGCTCGTGCTTTGTTTGTTAATTGATGGTAGATATTAAAATTTCTCATCTCTTTATAGGATGCTATTTGTTTTAACGACAACAAGTTCCTTTTTTATATCGTGTCACATATAGGTTTTTTCTCTCTTCTGTAAATTTGTTATGGTGTCATGTATAAATTAAGTATGCATGTAAACTACAACTAATGTGTGCAGTAGGTGTTTTCTCCAACTTTGTGTGTGGTCCATTTTAGTCGCCAATGTCACAACTCTTCAAATTGTAATTTCCCTTCAAATCTGTATCAGGACTTCAACAATAATTTCTTAAAAATTGGACTTTTTATATATGCTCCAACTTTCTTTTAATATCGTTCAACATTCAAATAATGATCTTACAAGTCATTTTTTACTCTCTGCATAGTTTATTTTGTGTTTATAATGAACTAATCAATCTTTGATTTCTCAAGTCAATATTATCAAGCTACTTTTATCACCGATCTTTACATTTTAGTAGGTTTTTAACCTCTATTCTCGGCCTAGCTTTGATGACAAGTGCTATTTGGATATGGAAATACATATATCTTGTACTATTCAAAGGTCACCTCCTTGACCTCCATAAATTTAGAAGGTTAAATATAAGTGTAGTAATTCTTATTATTTTGTCCAACTTTGACACATTAAAAGATGGGTATGCTTTAATTTCTTTGGTGTATGATGAAAAAGCTTCTTAAGGATGATGATAGTGGTGTTATGGCGGCGATATACTTGTATTATCATGTTCGAGAAACCCAATAAACTAGCTTATTATATCAAAAATGTTGAATTTCATGATTTATTGGCCTAGCTTATTATTATGCACTTTCGAACAAAGACGAAACACAAAGAATAAGCTCATATTCAGTGAGATTTATATATGAAAGGGCTTTTTATATCACATGAAAAAGGGTAGTCAAAATTCATCCCATTTGACACATGTCAAAATAATTCATATGTTTTGAATTAAAAATTCACTTCAAATAAATTCAACCTTTATGTTTTTTTTATGTTATTTGTTCATTTGTTGTGAACTCTCGTGTAGTTTGCTAGACTCTTTTATTAGTCGAGTTTGAAATACATTTTTATGTTATACGGCTTTGAGACTTCGAATGAGACTTTCCTTATGTTAGATAATGATCTATTTATGTTAATTATACGCATAAAAGACCTATGTTGCGTACATTTTTAAATAGGATATATATGAAATTGCATCACCTTATATGTGCAATGAATGTTATATGGTTTCATATTAATCAGTTGATTGTTTCTAAACTATGTTGTATTTACTATTAATTTGATTGATATAATTATATGACTTACTAAAACTTTAAAAATCCAATACTTTGCTGCTAAAAAAATCTAATACTATAACTTTAATCACTTAATATAATATTATTTATTTTATATCAATCCGTATCTATACTACTTTAAAAAAAAAAGTAAGATCTATATACATATATTAAAAAAGTGTTATTTATACCTCTCCCTTTAATTCTAGATTAATAATCCTAGGTGTCATTTTGCTATGAAGTCTCAAATTTAAATTATTAGTAATGATTTTAATCTTTTAAGATAATAATGATTTGTTAGTTTGTTAGCTTTTCTGTAGTCTTCAAGTAAATTAATATTTTTTCATCTTTTTTTAAAGCCCTATCAATGTAGCAATTGAATACAATAATTAGTTCTTATATATTGTTTTAATTAGAATTCTGATGATATCATCCTCAAAATAACAAATAAGAAGAAATACCAATTAACCAAAATACAAACATATAAAGATTTGGTTCTAACATCGAGAAAATGTCAAATTAGAATAAAATTTATAATACAAATGTACGAACACAACATGAGACAAATGTACGAACACAACATGAGCTAAATAAACCGCGTAAGGCGCGCAAGCTACACTAGTTTCTACTTATCGGAGAAAAATAAGGTTTGAAAATATTATTTTCTATTTTGTACTAAAATAGTTAAGAAACGCGGAAAAACCCCGCACCCGGAATTTTATAATTGGCACCCGCTCTTGGGCGCATCATGGGTGCATTCAAAACCATTTTTTAAAAACTCAGTTCAGTTTTGAGCATCATGATGCGCCCAATTTACACCGAATTTTTGAGCATTTTAACGGCAAAAAAAATTGACCCGATTCATTTGTCGCACCCAGGTTGCGCCCAAGAACGGGACGTGTCAATTATAATTTTCCGGATAAAAGCCCTTAAGAAGTCAATTAAACTTAACTGGAGGGAGTATGTTGCACTTTTATATGTCAAACATGCACCAAAAAAATTACAAAAGCAAGAAAACCAAAAGTATCTGCCTGCCTTGTAGGATTTTCTATTTTCCTTACCTGGCACACTAATATTTTCAATTATGGGGAAATTGCGAGGACTAAGCAAACTCTTGTGTTCTAAAACCTCAAAGAAACATTTACACGTCTAAAGTTGCCGCTACCACGTTCGATCAGTATCACCACTGCACGATTTCAGTCCAAATAAGAATCCATCGCCATATAAAGATTGCACCACGTACTTTTCTTCAATAATCATCTTGTGCGTGAAGAAGAATCCGTACTTGCAGACTATGAAGAACACGGGTTCGTTCCTTTCGTGCGTCAAATTTCGTCGATCCCCCACATTCAAGGATTCTTCCAAATGGTGATTGTTAATTTGTTGTATTTACATAAGTGGCTTATTTGTTCTTGTTTATTGTTGCTTATTTGGTCTTGTTTATAATGCCTCAGTGAGAGGCTGATTGAGTTAGCACGTCATCGAATACTTAATCTAAGCTCAAGAACTAAATCCATGATAAGCTTGTCCTGTGATGATATTGCTATGCTCCTTCAACGTGGCTTACGCGATAAAGCTCTTCTTAGGGTATGTTCTTCAATCTTGATCGGAAATTAGTGTACATGTATTTTTGTCTCTATGTGATCATTCGTCTTATATAGGTTGAACAAGTATATGAAGATCAGCACAAAGTATCTGCATATGCACAGATTGATGATCTTTGTTCAGCAATGCTAGTAGATTTTGACATCATCTGCAAACAGAGGTATGTTGTTCAATAATCATACCTGAATTCATCATACCCTAAAACTGGTATTAAAATTACTTTGTATTATCCTGTAGAGAGTTACCAGCTGAGTTAAAGGTTGTGGTATGCACACTAATATTTGCAGCATCAAGATTCGGCGAACTGCCGGAACTAAACAAGATCAGGAACCTCTTCAGAGAATGGTGGGGTGATGAGATTATATCAACAAATGTTAATCTACTGCCTGGGAATTTAGTAGACTCAGAGATTAGAAAGATTCTGATAATAAATCCAATGCCTGATGATTCAAAGAAGCTTGTACTCATCACTGAGATTGCGAGTAACCACAACATCGACATTTTCAAGCACGAGTCTGAGAAAAAAGAGATGGAAGAAGCTACTGATTTAAACAGTCCATTCCCAGAACAAACGCCAGATTCGAGCGGTCCTTACGTGTACAAGAATGTACGTATTATAGAGATGGAAAGCTATGATGAATTGTCCTCGAGAACGTCTACTGATGGTTCAAGCCGTAGGCAGGAAGAAGAGATTGTGTATTTAGACAATAGTGTGAGATTGAAGTCTCCACCACCACCTTATTATATTCACTCTAAAACTGAAAGGGTCAAGTTGTAAGGAATGCTAGAGATGATCATCAAACCCATCTTTTTAGTTTTCACACAAAATCTCAGTAGTATCAATTTATTACAAATGAACACCAAGAACGATTCTCATACGGTTAAGTAACAGATTTTGAAGAAACACAAGATGAGGAAAGCAAGATATAAAATTTAATTACAAAAGTCAAGCATATTGAATTCTTTTCCTACCAAACATCAGCAGCTTTCTGAATCCTTTAGCAGGTTTTTGAGGATCTTCAGCTGTAATCCATTTCTTTCTAGAAACGCTTGCATCTGAAATCAATTCGCGTGTTGGAGGAGTTGATTCTTGGATCTCTGAAATGTCACGGTAGCTTGGAGTAGTGTTGTTTGTGCCGCTAATGTCTACTGTTGCCTTCTTTGGCTCAGTTGGCAGTTCTATCACAGGATCAGAATCAATTTCTGGCTGAGCTGGACAAATCTCCACCACTCTTTCGTCCTCAACTTCACAGTGTAATGACGGTTCATTATCTACAACATCTGGATGCCCGTTGGAGCCGGTTTCTTTGGGCGTTATTGTTTCTGATGCGGGTTTGTCTTCGTATTTATCTATTGAAGGAGTAACATGTAACTCTTTTATGTCTATGGGATCAGCAACAATAGCAGGGACTTGAATATCTGCATTTTCGGGAGGAGATTCAGCAGGAATCTCTTTTGTTTTTGACTCAGATTTTTCTTCTGAAGTTTTCATCTTGGTTGGATTTGTTTTCTTCTGATCCACAGGTGTAGATTTCTGTGACGCTTTTACAGCATTAACATTTGAAGCTTTCTTTTTTGGCTGGCTTGATTTAGATGAAATAGCTGACTCCCTTTGCACAGTCTTTGCAGCAGCTAAACGATCAATGGTTGAGCTTCTCAGAACCGGCTTCTGATTTTTCTTTGTTTCTTCATTTAGTGAAGGAACTTTTGGCTTTAGAGTTAAGGTTGCTGATTTTGTTCTGTTCACAGTGGAGATCTTCTTTGAAGGAAGAGAATTAGTACTGCTTCTCTGGGCAATACGCTTTTGTCGTTGCAGCGCAAGCTCTTCCATTCTTTTTCTAGACTCTTCCTCCTGTTTAATGTTGTCATAAAGTAAAAAATTAAAACAGCAATATAAATAAACAAATATTTGAGTGATTGCAGAAAATGTCAAAAAATTGTATAGTAAATTTATTATATGAAGAAGTTTGTACCTTCTGTATCTTGCTCTTGTTCCCGGCTGCTCTACTTCCCCAAGCTGGCCTACTGGTTTTTGCTACCAGCTCAGGTTTGGTTTTTGGCTTGGGGTTTCTTGCTGGACCAGGACGGATCTTTTTGTTGCCATCCTTACCGTTAGATGTGATGAGTGTGTTAACACCAGCATCTATTTCAGACTGCCTTTTGCTAGCTTCAATGGAGGCAAAATTATTTTCAAAATCAATCTCAGGTGTCCAGGATGTAATGATTGACATATCACGATCAAGTACCATGAACAACTCCTCTGGCTCGGGAATGGCAGTTGACTCAGATTTGCCATGTTGCTTTTCTACTGCCTTAGAAGCTTTACCGACTGTGTCAGAGACCATATCTATGTCAAATCTCAACTGGGTCCCACAGCTGTTATCCATTAACCGTGCTTGAACCATCAAAGAGTCATCAACAATGTCATTCGGTGGCGCATATGTTCCATCAATTAACCCAAGGTCAATACTTGAGTTGTTGGCAGATTCTGATGACATTTTGTTTAATATCCAATCATCACCTCCCCTGGCTTTAATCATAGATAAACGAGAAGTACCATCAGATGGTGTCACCCGAGAATAACTGCCTTCATCATTTCTTTGACCCATAATGAATTCTTCAGGGGTATTATTGCCCTTTTTAGAGAAGTTTCTAATCCTTTCAGTGGCCTCAATATTTTGAATAGAGCCTTCCTTAGAATCTGAATCCTCCCTCAACAACAACTGTTGAAAAGCATCCCAGTTATCATTGCCTTTTTTCACTTTATTATTCTCATTACCGTAATCAGAAGAACCATGTATCCCATCATTGTTCTTGATTCCATTTTTCTTTCTACCATATTCTACATCAGTTGAACTTTCTTCAGCCTTCTCTCCATTTTGATTTGAAGTGATGTAATTAATATTGCGTATAACGACTCTTCTTGAGGATTTCTTTTCACGCTTCTTCTTGTTTAGCCGTTCGGTAGAGGAACCGCTGTCAGTGCTAGAGTCATTGGGTTCACTATCTCCACTCTCCCCTACATTTTCTCGCTTTTTTCTGTTTTTCTTCTTGGATGATGATTTGTGAATGCGGTAATCATCTGGTTCTCTATCACTTCCCACTGCAGTGTTTGCATTTGGAGGCCACTGCATGTTGTTTGGATAATACGAAGGAGGGAAGACATATCCTTGATATGGAGGCATGCCTTGATAACCCTGAAAGTTGTGCATGTAATTAAGCTGACTACCCCATGGATATGGAATTTGAGCTTTCCCATCAGTGGATTGCATCTGATCTGCAATGACATTGCAAGGAAAATCGATGTCAAACAAGTAATACTCAAATAGTTGTACATCACACATAGTATCAGAAAATTTGTACAATTTAAGAGAAATCAAGGAGCACCATAGTCTAGTTTTGAGTTTGCCCAATTTCTCAGCTTTAACAGTAACGAATATGATCTAAAGCACATAAAGAGAGAACCATACCTGCATTGATGTGTTTGTATAAACTAAACAATAATATCTGACAGACAGGGGATGTAAAAGAGAACAAGTACCTGCATGAATATCTGAACTTCCACGACTAGCACTTGAGTCGGATGCTGAAGTATCAACAGTCCCATAAGGTTTCCCTCCTTGAATATTATCTTCACCAGCAAGCATAACTCCAGAGCTTCCGAAGTATGACAACTCCGGCTGAGGTAGAGCTTGCATCGCAGCAATTTCATCCATCCAAAGCCTATCTTCATTCTTTTTCTTACATAAATCGATGAAGTTTATGCAAGCATCCCTATTTATCAACAGAAGGTCTTGGATTAAAAAATAATCACATAAGATTAAAGAGAGGAGCATAGCTCATGGAAACACGACACTCAGTTACAGAAAATTATCCCTATATATAACAAGTTTGTTGCAGTTGAGCAAATTTCTCAGAAAGCACATGCTTCAAAATTTCCACTATACAATGATGCTTGACTACAGACAGTGAATATGCAAATACTTTCCGATACATACCTTAAACGAGAAGCTCCAAAAGCATCGGCAAAGGACAAAAGGTCATTCAAATTATACATTTCATATCCTGCGGCCAAAGCACGAGCATATGCCATAGCTTGTTCTTTGCTAAGGACTGCTTTTCGAGTATCAAGAACACGATGAAGACGATCCCTGTTAATAAAAAAACAAAACCCATTTAATTTTTGAAAACATATTTGCTGTTTAGAGAATAGGTAAAAGGCCTTACTTGGAATTTTCTTGGTGAGAGCCATCTGTGTTCCCATTCGATTCACCTTTCGACTGAAATACAATACTTGCGCAGTTAGTCAAAAATTCAATAGAATAATAAAAGAAAGTAACTGAATTATAAGAGGTAATGTTTATACCTTAAAAGAAGCAGCTGACTTAACATTATCATTAAGACCTGATAAGTTTGACGAAACTCCCCCATCAGTAATCACCAACTTAATAACTCACAAGTTTTATTTACCAATTAATGATCATAGAGCAGGTAGATTCATAATACTGTTGAGCCTAGTCTAACAAAAAGATCGAAGAGAAGAATGGTTTTCATTGTAAGTAGTCTAACCATCTGTCTCAACTGCATTGGAAGCCTCATATGACTGAATTGAATCAGCGATCTGTTGAATCTCCGTCTCAATCGTGACAACTCGCTCGAGAACCTCTGGTGTACTGACAAACCTCACAAACCTGATAACAAAAAATGGAAACAAAAAGCGTAAAGTCAAGGCAAAAGTGGAACAAGTAAAAGCTAGGCAAGAAAGCGAATCACCTTTGCAAAGTGGCTTTGGTGAACCAAGATGCATTGGCTGCATCCGGTGGCGGACGAAGCGTGACGGAATAACCGCCTTTGGCGATCTGATCTCTAGCCGATTGGAGATGCAAAACAAAAGGGTCGAGGAGTCCATAAGCGAGCTTCTCGTTGAATTTTCCCGCGAAAATGAGCAAATCACATCTGTCAGCTCAGAGGAGAAAACCTAGACGTCAATCGGTGGTGAAAGCGGGCGAAGTTAGGGAGTAATTGAGGCGAAATTGGAGGCAATTTTACCTGGTTCGTGTTGGAGTGAGCTGAAATAGAACGTAATCGAGACGAGTAGCGGAGTCCATTGGAAGCGTTGAGTCTCAGAGCTTGTTCTTCTTCATCACATCGCTGAAAAGGCAGTCGAATCAGTTACAACGCATCGAGAGAGAGAGAGAAGAAGAAGTGGAAACGTGAAAAGCTGGCTCAACAGCTGGCGTAATCCATGTCCAACGTCTCTCTGCGATGAAGCTTGGTGGTGAGAGGAGCACATGTAAAGAGTGAATAAAGAAATGGTTTAACGGGAGAGTGGAGCCCACGCGCCATCGGATTTAATGCCGACACGCTCTGCCATCTGGTTTCGGTATTTATGCAGCTTTTTGTTTTTTTTGGGAGCAAGTACTGTGAGATGAAAAAGGAAATAATGTGTGTGGTTACTACTCGTAGTTAATGAGAATTCAAGCAAAAGGAAGATGGACTCCACCTCTATTCATGCCTTCTATTTTCCTTAATTTCCCCTATTTGTTTGCACCCTACAACGGCTATCAAAATTCTCAAGTGTTGGGATGAATAGCACAATTAATTTTACTCATTTGTTACGTAGTTGACAATACTCTCTCGATCATTCTTTCGTAGAGTATGAAATACTTGCGTACCTACTCTTACAAGTTCTTCCCAAACATCATTTCTATACAAATAAATTATTGGCATGAGCAAGATTTGCGACTTGAACAAGATATTAAAAAGTGACAAACAATTGTTTACTGATAACCATCGATTAATTGAGAATACTGTTTTACCAACCAGATTGGTCTAATTAGAAATTGATTGTTCATGTATTATGATGACTTATGACATAACACCTTCCGCCTCCTTTCAAAAAAAGGGTGGGGGCTTCGAGTAGATTAGTTTGGTTTTGATCGTCAAATAATTTGGATAAGAAAGCAACTTCCTTACTACCGCCGGTGGTTCTTCTTACCTATCTTCAACACTATTCATTCCATGTTCAACACTATACATGTACCAACTAAATATTATGGTGTCTTGTGAAGCATAAGTAAGAGAAAATAAACACGTTGTATAATCCAACCGCACCATTAATCTCGCGAAACACATGAGAGATGCGACATGAGTCAAACAGTCGCGGGTCCATTAGTATATCAGTCTTAATAAACTCTATTTCCTACAGGCGGTCTCATTTGTCATGTTGACATTAATAAGACCAAGATTATCGCCTTTTATCTCAATACATGAGATACCTAGCTGGATGGCCACTCGAATGCCTTTACACATTGCAAGAGCCTCAGCTACCAAAGTGGAAACAAATCCAACATTTTTATTTGTAATTTTTATAGGTTTTCCTAGATGATCCTGAATAATTGTTGTGATCGAGGCTTTGTTGTTGGTTGATTTGAATGCATCAAAATTAAATTTGGACCAGTTTAGTGATGGTTTGGTTCATCTGAGATTGGTTCGTTTTCTCCTTATTTTAAAGTATAACTTGGTCGAGTCATTCATTATAAAAAAAAATTACGGTTGTACGTTTTGTTTACTAGTATAAAGCGAAATATTCATCTATGTACATTTTGCTTTTATAGTAGAGGGATAGAATATTTTTAAGTTTGTTCCAATGGAGATACATGATTCGTTTATGTACATTTTGCGAAACATTTTGCTGTGCTGGTTGGTTGAATAAATAATGTGCATTACAAATAAAATAAAGTAATGTATACATGATGCATCCAACCATATCCATTTTCTTGCATTTCTAGACAAATGTATATAATACGGTGTAAAATTAAAAGAGAATCGATGAGATGAAACATAATGTATATGTACAATAATAAAAATTACTTTATCTCTCTCCAACCTACTCTTGAAAGTTTAGATAAAAATTGAGGGAGGGTGATATTATGAATATATATGTTGTGTCTCGTACATACAGACATTATAAACGATACATAATATGGGTGAATATGTCATAGATTGTATGCATCAGTAATGTTGGTGTTGGATATTTATGTTAGGCTTGGTCTATATGCACACGTTTTTTTTTGCTAAATGCACACTAATCTGTGCGGTAAGAGTTGCAGTACACTTCTGTGCGTTAAGGATTACCGCACAAAAGGGCTCCGGGGCATTGTTGGAATGTTTTCTGAAACGTATATGAATCTGGTGCAGTAATTCTTACCGCACAGATATGTGCATTAACAATTAACGCACCACGTTAATACGAGATTAACAAAAAAAAAAACAGATTTTGATTAACTTAAACACCTGTGCGGTAAGAGTTACCGCACAGGATATATAAAATTTAAAAAAAAAACAAAATTAAAACCAGGAATTAAATAATGAATAAACCTGGTGCGGTATTTGTTACCGCACCGGTTTTTTTAATAATTATTTGAAAATAATTAAATTAAATTTTTAAGAAAATAATAAATATAATCGTTGGAATTTTATGCCCGTTGGTGCGTTAACTATTACCGCACCAACGGGCATAAAATTCCAACGGGCATTTTTTGGTTGTATATAGAGGTTGAGCTCTCTTGTTGAAGTTTTGCAATGCACACCACAATGTCTTATAATTAAGAGAGTAGTGAGGATGATGGTAACGACAATTGGATATCAGGGGTCGTGGAAGAAGAATACGAAGTCGATGAAGAAGAGGAAGTGGACGAAGAAGACGAAGAAGTCGATGAGGAAGTGGACGAAGAAGAGGAAGAAGGCGAAGCAAATGTATCAATTGAATTAGACGATTGGACTCCGTTACCGATTTTGGTTAGTATATTATGAATTTAAATTTTGTATTTAATTGCATGAGATTTAGGTTAATTAGTTAAAATTGCGTATCTAAGTAATGTAGTTTAATCAATATAGGAAGAAGACTTTAGACCACATTTTAGTACTGCGCAAATGTGGGATAGTAAAGAAGAGATGATGGAATGGACAAAACAGAGAGCAAGGGATTTAATGATAGTTTTGGTACATCGTACATCTAGCAAATATTGCGTTGATTTTGTATGCGATAGGTTTGGAAAACCTAGATCGGGTAGGCTGAAAGTGAATTTAAAAAATCCAGAATTGCCGGTTCCGAGGCTTCGTGACCGAAAATCGAAGAAATGTGGTTGTACATTTGAGTTATATGGGGTTCGTATAAAAGAAGGGCCTTATAGTTATAAATGGATCGTGAATGTTGTAGAAGGTCGTCACAACCACACCCTTCCTACTAGTTTTCATGGGAATTCATTCGTGGGTAGAATGAGCAAAGAGGAGGAGAAAATAGCAAGGGAAGCGGGGGATGATCGCAAGACGCCAAAAAACATACTTATTCAGCTTAGGAAAAGAGACCCGCAAAATGTGACATCCATGAAGCAGATTGCCAATTTTTTGCAGAAGATCAATTTTGAAGATCGTGGTGAATTGTCAGTTACTCAGTGGTCTCTAAATTTTCAGAAAGAGAACAAGTATTTTTGTCAACCTTTGAGGAACACGAGGACGAATGAGGTTGAAGTCCTTTTTTTCGCTCACCCGGAGTCGATTCGTTTGTTCAGGAAGTTTCCTCACGTGATTATCATGGACGCCACATACAAGACAAATAGGTATGATATGACTTTAGTGGAGATGGTTGGTTTCACTTGCACGCACAAGACATTCAACATCGCATATGCATTCATGGCTCAGGAGACAGTAATGCATTACAAGTTTGTGATGATGTGCGTTCATGAGTTGTGTAGAAATTTGGGAGTGATGCTGAAGGCTATAATGACCGACTGTGAAAAGGCTTTGTTGAGAGCAATCAAACTTGTGTTCAAAGACACTGATGTGAAGCAACTATTGTGTTGGGTGCACATTAAGCACAACATCCAGTCACACGCAGAAAAAGTGATTAAAAATACTAAAAGGGCGGAGAACTTTGTTACGCAATGTTGGGGGATATTTTGCTCGAGCACCGAAGAAATCTACGAAGAGAGGTTGAGAAAGCTGAGAGATTCATGGAAGAAGGGCATTGTTGGTTACGTTGAAAAGTTTTGGTTTACTTCGTACAAGAAGTTCATAGTAGCGTGGACGGACTACACTCTTCACTTTCACACAAGGACTACAAACAGGTATCTTTGTTTGTTTAGTTGTTAATTTGGACCACCATATTATTTATGCTAATGATTAGAAATTGTGTTTATTTAGGGTGGAGGGGATGCATAAGGTGTTGAAAGAAATTGTGGGTTCTAGTAGAGGAGGCTTCAACAGAGTGATCGTGAGGATCCACCATGCGGTCATAGTTCAGATGGACCTGATTAGGGCGACGATGAACCAAGCACTTACCACTCGGCAAATGGTCTTTGATGACCCAACCTTTCCTCCTGGCATTCGAATGTTGTTTTCAAGGCTATTTTACCGAGTGTCAGATAGGTGTTTTCTGTTGTTGTTGGAAATGTACCAGCAAATATTGAAGGAGGAGTATTCAAATGTTTGTGATGATCATTGGGTTCGAGATTGTCTTGGGGTGCCATGCGTACACGATCTTGCTAGGGCAATCATTTCAAAGACACCTCTTGTTCCGGATGATTTTCATGACTTCTGGAAGGAACTGAGATGGGAAGATGATGCAATAAATTTGTCCTTACCCGACGACAATCGTTCAATGTCTATTTCGGAGATCAGAATGCGTGGAAATGTGGGCGAAATGGGAAAGTGGCGATTTGAGGGATGGAACTCTATTCAGATTAAGTGAGTTGTACATTGACTTGGAGCATCCGGAACAAAGTTCTTTGGTAGAGCCAACAAACTTGTTTAGGAAAGGAAAAGGAAGGCCGCCGGGATCAAAGAACAAGGAGAAGCAGCGAAATGGGAATTCTCCTCCGAGAGAAAAGAGGGAAAAGAGTTACCACGAGTACGTTAGAGAAGACTTAACAAATACTGAGAATGCGCAAAAAGTCGCAAAGGAGAAGGCAAATAGGCAAAGTGAACGACCAACTTGTCCTAAAAATCAAGCAAGTCAAGTGTCGTTCGACTTCGGATCACAGTCCCAACTTGAACCATTGTTTTCAGAGACCATCAATTTAGAAGACGAAGACATGAATGTCGTGAGCTTGCTATCCAGATCGAAACGAAACAGAGGAAGGAGAAGATGAAAAAGATATTGAAGAAGCCATAAGTTATATGGGGGTGAACTTGGGGGTGAAAAATATTGACTACTTTTGGCTTTCCTACATGACTTCTGTGAAAGATGTGCGTTCAGACGGACATTGTGGGTATCGGTCAATGGCTCTACTTACGGGTATGCAACAGAGTCAATATCATATGATCCGTGCTGCGTTGGCAGCAGAGCTTCTTGGAAACAAAGAGACATGGGAGCCCATACGACGTGGACTACGGGTAGGAACATGGGATGATCTTATTGCTCAAGTTAACTACATGAGAAGTCCTTGTGAGAGACCATTTTGGATGGACATGCCATTTATGGGTTTGGTGTTTGCCACAGTGTATAACGTTGGTTTAGTGCAACTATCCTGGGATGCGCCGTGTTTATGCTTGCCAATAAGGCAGTCTACAGTGAGCCCTAGTCCTCCACAGAAGATTTTTGGGATAGCTCTTGTCGGATGCAGTAATCACTGGATACCGGTAAGAATCCGTGGTAATCTAAACAAACGTCATTAAACGTCGAAATCATTTATACTTATTGATTAATTTTCTTTGTATTTCTAGGTTTGGCTCCGTGATGGGGCACCATTGCCACGTTGTTCCGGTTCGTGGAGAAGATTTGCAGATGACAACATCAAGTGGTGGGAAGGGATATATGCTGGCCAAGTGGACTTGTTTCGACAATACCGCTTTACTGCTGGAAAGCGTATGCACTACATGACTTGATTTGTAATAGTTTAGTAGCCTTGATCTTTAGACTTCGATTGGAATTGATTTATAATATGTAATGACTTGTCTTGTCTGCTTTGAAATATGTAATGACTTGTCTTGTTTGCTTTAAATAGTGTTTTCAGTAGAGTTAGATGAGGTAGGTGAAACAGTGAAGTGAAATCAGTGAATCCATAAACTACAACACACTCAACATAAATTAAAAAGACAACAGACTCATTAAGGAAAGACAACAGACTCATTCTTTAAATTTAAACTAAACACAGACTTAACAGAGATTCACTGATTTGATACCAAGATCCCTAATCGGAGTCACTGTCATAAAAACTAGGAACAGGGTCATTGGGAAACCTCTGTTGTATCCAGTGTTTGGCTACTTCAATACTCTTAGCCTGGTGAAAATATACCAGCTTCAACTGCTGGTCAGCTATTTCCTTCAACAGTTTTGCAATGACTCGGAGATGATGACTGTCGTATTCTGGCTCAAGATACACGATCATGTAGTTACACTGACATGTGGTATACCTTCGTCCATACGTATGGGGATTGTTCTTGTCATTACCAGTGAACACCTTGATTGTTCTTGAGCACCTTCTACTCGGGCACTGGATCTCACTGCCTTCTGCTGGAACTGGGGAGGATGAAGATGATGCCATGGTTGTTAGAATCTGTAATACAAAGTAAGAAAACATGTTAGAAACAATGAAGATATCTAACGAAATCAGTAAAAAATGAGACTTTTAATTGAAATACAGAGTAAGAACTTGAAACCTAATTATTTTACGGCGCAGTGAGAATGAGATAATAGGGTTCACTGAGGCAGTGAATTTATAGCTGAGGTTTTACTAGGGTAACTTAGATTTGGGCCGATGTAGACAAAAGGTCCACAACAACAAAGGCCCAATAACGTAATTCGGTCATCCAAAAGTGACTTACAGCTGTGTGGTAGCTGTAACACACTCAAGCAAAATATGGTGGTGCGTTAGCAATAAACGCACAACTGATAACACAACTTCGTCAAGATCCAGCAGAAAAATCTCAGCCCAACATTCAAGCCCAGTCCATATTTTGGTGCGTTAACAATTAACGCACATAATCTGTGCGTTAATTGTTAACGCACCAACCCTTTTACCCAGAATCAAATGTTTCTGGTGTTTGTAGGGTTTAGGGTATTAGGGTTGGTGCGGTAACTGTTGTAGTACCAACCCTAATTACATAAAAATTCATTTTTTATGTTGTTTTCTTATACTATTTGATATTATAAAAAGTTTTATGACCCAAAGTAATGTTATACTACTGAAATATGTTGTTATTGAGAGTTTTGTGAATAATTTTATCAAGTTTTACTAATGTAATATGAGATTACGAAGAGTTATATGATAAAAAAATCATATTATACTAATGAAATACGAGGTCAGTTGAGTCAAACGATAACAATTAAGTGTTAAACTAATGTTATATGATGAAATAAACACATTATATGAAGTTCATTTTAGTAACGAAGTGGTATCACATACATATGAGTATAACTATACAACTTATATACTTGAGAGTAGTAGCATACAGGTGAAAGTCTTCGTTTACATACTTCTAAGTGTTAAAGTTGTTAATTTCTTATAAAAACGGTAGCGTTTGATTGGTAATGCTCAAATATTAATGTTACATTTCTTGACTTTTACGTTTTAAGTGCTTATTAAGCCGTTTTATGTCATTTTTTGTGTTTGGGCCTCATTCAAAATTCATTAGGCCTTATTAGGCCCGTTGACGTTTTCGATAATAATTTTTCGATTCCGAAAAATGAAAATAACTATTCGCCGTATTTGCTGTCATGTTACAATTTCAAAATTTCGATTTGCATCGTTTCAAGGCGTTAAAACGATATGGGCCCAAACTATACACATATGACATCCATTATCCATTACCCACTATCCATTATCCATTATCCACTATCTACTATCCATTATCCATTATCCATTATCCATATTTCGATTTGGCTTGTTTTATATCGTTTTGAGTCGATTTTTTTCGTTTCTTAGTCGTTTCGAGACGTTTTGAACCATTTTTATCAATATTTGACGTACTTGGTCGTTTTTCGCCTTTTTCAAAAAACTCAAGTTTTGCTAAGATTTGCTCAATTTGACCATATTATGCCATCATTTTGGCCACATATTTACACATTTTTACAACTTGTTCGGAATTCCTTCAAATTTCGATTTGGCTTGTTTTATATCGTTTTGAGTCGATTTTTTTCGTTTCTTAGTTGTTTCGAGACGTTTTGAACCATTTTTATCAATATTTGATGTACTTGGTCATTTTTCGCCTTTTTCAAAAAACTCAAGTTTTGCTATCAATATTTGACATCACTCCAAGTCACGACCCTCATTCCCACTACCTTGCCCACTACCTTGCTCACTACCTTGGCCTTCCTCGTGGATTGAATGCCGAAAAAGCTGAGATTGACGAACCGGAGCTGGAGCCATCGGTGGAGCCCCGTCAGTCAAAACTCCAAGGAGACGCCTCATGAACTCATCGATATCTGCATGCCTCCTCTCTGGTGGTGTCTCCAAGAAAGCTCGAATCTCACAAGTCACTAGCTGGGTCCACTATATTAACAACATATCAAAACATTACAATCAAATATACTAATTGAATGAATATGACTAATAAAATTTATAATCGTACCGCAAAACTGTCAACCGAAGGTGGAATACGCAGCGGACCAACTGGACGATCGAGTCTACGTGATCTGGGATCCACCAGAGGATGAGAAACTCGATCATACCAATCGAGATAATCATCTGTGACTGCCCAATAGTACGTCGCTCGTGGCTCCCGAATCTGTATCAAAGGCCTGGGGTCCTGATCCCACACACCAAGCAGATCCTTCTCAAAGTGAACTGAATAATGCGTCAGCCTGTTGTTACGTGTCACCTGGATGGGCTCTGGGGGAGGATCTGGGATACCCTGCACATGTCCAAACTGTCGCAGCAGGCGACCTGGCTGATAGAGCTCCTCGATATCCAGACAACGGAGAATGCCCTCAAACAAAGACGGGGCGTACTGCGGAAGTCTGAAATCCACATTTGAAAAGGGAAACCAGTTAACCTGCAACAAAACATTACAAAACAGTTAGTATAGTTTACATTCACACAATATAACGAAAGCATACATTCTTAAAATCTGACCTCCTCATAACGAACACGGTCAAGCATGCCACGAATGGAAACCAAACGATCCGTGCTCTTCCCCTGTGGCACCTCTCTGCCCTCCCTCATAGCAGCTGCGGCGTGGTCCATAGAAAGTGGATCTGTCACAAAATGTCCACGAAAATGTGGAAAATATGCCCAGATCCACGACTGCAAAAAAAGGACAATTAGAACTCGACTTCCTAAACATAGCCAATCGTATAGTTTTTTGCGTACTAACCCGCAAAAGAATGCCAGAACTCCCCATCCCCATAGCCAATCGCCTCGACGCCTGTCCAAGGTTGCGATACAGATGAGCTAACACTCCAGCTCCCCAAGCATATCGGCCAGTGCTGTCGTGGTCGGCCAAAAGAACTAACCACCAGTGCTTGACTGCTGTAGTCGACTTGTCCACTAGAACTGTAGTGCCGAGAAGCAACAGTAAGTACATAGACGCAATGAGGCTCTCATCTCTCTGTCCATCCTCCATCCGCATCATATCCTTCAATCTCTGCTAAAGATAACCCAAAGGAATGCCTCCATCCCTATACCAAGTCTTCACCAGTGCCTCCTCTACGTGAAGCATCTCAGCAACAAAAGTGAAGATCTCCTCCTTAATCAAAACTGAGCTACAACTCCTGCCATGTATAGGCAGCGACACGATCTCAACCACATCGTGAAGTGTAGGACCAATCTCTCCAAATGGCAAATGAAATGTGTTGGTTTCTGGGTGCCATCTCTCGACGAAAGCAGAAACCAACACATGATCGACAGGACCGGACCCGATATAGCGTAGATCAGTCAATCCAGATCGCTCTGCAAGCTGAAACCACGAATCTGGACCAAGTCTCCTAAACGCCTCTAGTGGAGTGCAGTAGGCGGTGTGGAAGTGAACCTTGACGACCTTCCGTGTCTGAAAAAAAAAAGTAAAAAAATAACACAGTTACTTCTACAGAATGCCAAAATATTTCACATATGAACATTATAGTTCAAATACATACCAAATCAAGAGGAGCCTCGCCTTCTGGAAGATCAGCAGGCTATGGAAGATCAACATGATCTGCAGCACGTCCACTTCCACGTCCACGTCCTCGTCCTCCGCGTGGAGCGCGTCCACCTCGTGTTGGAGGATCAGCAGCGTCTGCATCAGCAACATCATCATCAGCCTGAGCTCCTCGGCCTCCTCGTTGTCTCTGTATAAATGGAGGAAGAGGACGGGGGCCAGCTGGAATCACAGGTGCGGGAGGATCAACAACTGTAAGCTCATAAATAGCCCTGGCGATGTGCGTCTCATAACTCTTCAGCAACTCATTTGTAAAAGGATCTCCGGGCATCCAAGGTACAGCAGGAGGTGGTACAGGATCTGCATCGGGAGGTGGTACAGTCGGGGGAGGTGGTACATCTGGCGTAGGAGACGAAGGACCTAAATCTGTAGGAGCTGGCGATGAAGGCCCCATACCAGCATGATCCTCTGAAATAATAGGAGGGTCGTCTCTCCTAAGCTGATCTGTCGGTATCTCGGGATGAGATACAATATAATCTGTACCTAAACCATCACCGTCTCCCAGCATATCATCATCCAAATCAACAGTTGTATCATCGACGTCCATATCCTCCTCCCCACTCTCACTGTAACCCTCATCATCAGAAGATGGATCAACATCTAGACCACAATCCCTAACTGCCCCAGTATATGTAAGTTCCTCAGTAACATCAGTGGGTGTCGAACTAGAAGCATTCAGCTGGTCTCGAGCAGTAGCAAAACTCTGACGTATGGACGCTGTAATCTTCGTCCTCCTAACACGCTCTGCAGCAACAGGAGCCCCCGGAACAAAACCACTAGAAGTCATCGTATCTTGCACCCCCTAATGTTGTTGTTATAGCGTAACGTTATTTTCATAGCGTTAAAAAAATAACGTCAAATTCAAAAACGTCTTTTCCATGACGTCGTAACGTTACAAACAGTTGTTGTAACGTCAATCCTAATCAAAATCATCTCTAATTTCTAAACATTTTGTTCATAACGTTACGAAATTAACGTTATAATTCGCCTAATTTCAATACTTTATATACTAATAATTCATAACGTTACAAAATAAGAGAAGAACAATGTCATATTTCATAAAATAATTAATTCATTAATTTTACAATATAGAATGTCATATTTCATAACATTATGAAATTATTATATTTCATAACGTTATAAAATTTCATTAATTTCATAAAGTTACGAATAAATTAATTAATTTCATAATGTTACCAAATAATATAATTTTATAACGTTACGCAATAAATTACTTAATTTCATAACGTTACGCAATAAATTACTTAATTTCATAACGTTACCATATAAATTAATTTCATAATGTTATAAAATAAATTAAATAAATTGATAACGTTACGAAATTAAATAACTAATTTCATAACGTTATAAATTTAATCAATTAATTAAATAAAATAAATTGATAACGTTACGAAATTTATTTAAGTATTTCATAACGTTATCAAATATTATTAAATTCATAACGTTATGAAATTAAATAACTAATTTCATAACGTTATAAATTTAATAAATTAATCAAATTAAATAAATTGATAACGTTATGAAATTTATTTAAAAATTTCATAACGTTATCAAATATTATTAAATTCATAACGTTATGAAATTAAATAACTAATTTCATAACGTTATAAATTTAATAAATTAAATAAATTGATAACATTACTAAATTTATTTAAAAATTTCATAACGTTATCAAATATTATTAAATTCATAACGTTATTAAATTAAATAACTAATTTCACAACGTTATAAATTTAATAAATTAAATAAATTGATAACGTTATGAAATTTATTTAAAAATTTCATAACGTTATCAAATATTATTAAATTCATAACGTTATGAAATTGAATAACTAATTTCATAACGTTACGAAATAAAATAATTAAACTATTTAAAAACATTACAAAAGTTATAGAATATTTAATAAAAATACATACTTGATGTAGATCTACGGGACTCGAAAAAACTTCCGGTTGCGCCTCGGTTTGAGCCTCGGTTTGTGGATTCAACCTTCTATTTGCTCGAGTAGCATACCCGGGACCGACGTTTTGGACGGGTCGCTTTCGGTTTCTTGGCCTCGGAGCGGGTTCGGGTGCGGGTATCGGGGCGGGTTGGGCTGCTGGTATCGGGTCGGGTCGGGCTTGGGATTTTGGCCGGTTCCGGGCACCACCACTGTAAATCAGTGGCACCTCGGCTTCCTCCTCGTCTTCATCCACCACAGCCAGCCACGGAGTCGCCGCAGGAACGGCCGTCGTCGCCGCAGGAAGAGCTGCCAAACACAATAACTTGTACTTATATAATATTACTAACTTATACTTATATAATATAATTTTTAAAATTCAATTTACTAATAGTTTAATATTATTACTAACTTATACTTATATAATATAATTTTTAAAATTTAATTAAAATTATATTTATTATATATAATAAGGGTCGGGTAGGGCCTGTCCTAAGGGTCAACCTCTAAAACCATTTCCTCTCATTTATAAAATGGGTCGGGCAGGGCCGGCCCTGACGGGTAAAACTCGTTGACCATATCCTCCCATTTTCTAGGGAGGGTTAGGAGGGTCGGACGGCTCGGCCCCTGTTTGATCAGATCTATTATGAAGCAACAAAAAGTGTCTATTGTGTGAATTATATTCAAAACGAGCATATATCGGAATTTTTTTCTTCTGAAAAAGTGTTTACGTAGGAAACAATTCCTAAGAAATTCTTTTTCTTAGCCTTAACTAGCGTGTATTCTCGTACCATGTACGGGGTCGCATGTAATAAATATTTTAATAATATCTATTTATATTTTATACTATTAATTAGTTTATAGATTATACTTTATACTTTATGGTTTATGATTTATAGATTATAGTTTATAGTTTGCGATTTATGTTTTATAGTTTAAGTTCATTAATAACTCAATTTAATTAGATTGATGACATAATAATAGATAAATATATATATATATATATATATATATATATATAAGATAAAGATATAATATGATAAAAGATAAAAATTGATATTTCTTTTTGTAATATAACCTATTAGATATCTTTTTGATCTTTTTTACTTATTTAATTCAAAGATATTTATCAAAATATAAAGTCGGATGATGTGGAGGATGACATGGTGGATGATGTAGCATAGCTTAGAGGTCGACACATAGGCGAATTGAATATAAGGGCGACATGTGGCAAAACAACGCTTTGTTTTATAGATTGATGACATAATAATACATAAAGATATATATATATATATATATGTATAAGATAAAGATATAATATATTAAAAGATAAAAATCGTTATGACATGGTGGATGATGTAGAATAGATTAGAGGTCAACACATAGGCGAATTGAATATAAGGGCGACATGTGGCAAAACAACGCTCTTTTTTAGTATATGTATAGATATAGAGATATTCTAAGCAATTGATTGGTGGTCGAAATTTTACTTTGTTAGCTCTTTTCTTCTTTGTTTCCTTCTTCCGTAATAGACATTTAAAACATTATGACAAAAATAAAAATAAAAGTAAAAAATAAAAAAGAATAAATATTTAATTTAGTTTCTTTATATTGTGTGTTAATAGAGGTGACATTCTCTAAACCTTTATTACAACCAAAGTATTTACATGACTTAAATTTCTCCTCTTCCCAAATCATTCTTCCTTGCTCTGGTTCGATAGTGTTGTAATTGCGGATATTATCTCAAATGTAATTGATGTAAGTGTGTAGTAAACTATCTGATTACATGAAAACAATAAATTTTGGTGACAAGTAAAAAATATAAGGATGACAGGACAAAACCGATTACTTTAGTACGACTGGATAGTCAATTTGGCATGTGTTGTTTGATTTACAAACCTTTGAATGTGACAGGACACAATATGAGTAGTGACAGGAACCCAAATTGTCATTCATGTATCCTTTAATGGAGATCAGACGAGAACAAAACATAAATTATGAACGAGTTTTAAATTAGATTAAACGAGAGTAATGATGAAATTAACAATATTATGGTGACAGGTAAACAATACAAGTATGATTGGTAAAACAACTAATTACTTCCTTAAGAGTGGATCATCAATGGGTTTTTTAGGGAAAGAAGATGTGCTTCCTCCTAGTCAATTTGGCATGTGTTAGATTTTCAATTTGTCTCGCACGTCATTCTTGATCTTGATTCTTGACCAAGTTTATGGGGTGACGGGTGTCATGGATCATTTTGCTTTGACATGATAAAATATGTGGCCTGACATGAAATAAAATGTTAAGTCGGAATCATAAATGAATTTTGAGTTAAACGAGAGTAACGATGAAATTAATAAGAACGATAAACGAAATTTATACATATACTAAAACAGAGCGGTGTTTTGCCACAAGTGGCCCTTACGTTCAATTGACCTATGTGTCGACCTCTGAGTTATGCCACCTCATTAACCACGTCATCCGACACGTCATCTTACATTATCTTTTGTTATTTGTCTTTGAAATAATAAATTAAATAAGGAAGATAAATAAAAAAGATTAGATTATGCTACCATCTAAATATCCACTTTTTTTTTATCTTTTATGATATTATATCTTTTCTCTTATATATCCTTATTTATATTTTATTAGTCGTATCAACTTCGGTTATAAATGAACTTAAACTATAAACTTTAAACTACTTTATAATAAAAAATATTATTCCTTTTTTTCCACATCATTATTTCTCATATTATATTATAAATTTTAAATCTTGTACCATATTATAAAGTCCCTAAAGCCTAAGCTTAATTACTATATCTCTAACCCATAAATCCCCACGATATATTCTAAAATCCTAGATCTCACAAAATAGATTCAAATGCTCAAATAGTTTTTGCGTTAACTTTCAATAAAACTATATTCATGTATTAAGGTTTAACCTTTTTTGATTTGGATATGTATAAATTTTAGGTTAATAAAAGGCATATATTCTCCCTTTAGAAAAGAAACGATATGCTCATACTTAATTTAAACCAAATACACTATTTATCTAATAAACTATAGTAATTTAATAAAATATTTAATACTAGCGACCCCGTACATGGTCGGGAACCCATGCTAGTTTATATACATATCATCATAAAATGTTACTTTCTATCTTTTAGTTACTTATTAAAACAAATTGTGTAATCGTTTTTATCTTTCAATTAATTTTTTCAACCATTTCACAAAATCTTTTTTATAAATCTAAGAAATTAATATTTTTTATTTTCGTTTTATTAAAATAATAATAATATTTTTTTGAAGAAAATAAAAAATAACAACTTATTAATGGCAAAAATACCCTAAAAGGCATCTGTTGCAATTTGGTAACTAATGAAGTATTTGTACAACTTTTTTTACAAAGTGGAGTACCCATGTAAATTGGCCTAAAATAAATTAGTTAAATTAATACACATAGATAGAAAATATCAAGTGTATTAAATTACATTTGAATAGTGTGTACAAAGTAGATAAATTTTTAGATAAAATATAATCTATTAATTAAATTAATATTAATATATGTTTTTCAAATTTCGTTAATTTGTGATATTTTTTGGTTTTTATTGGGTTTCATTTAAATCATGATTACTGTATGATAACGTGGTTAATGAGGTGGCATAACTCAGAGGTCGACACATAAGTCAATTGAATGTAAAGGCGACATGGGTTAAACAACCCTCTATTTTAGTATATACTAATGGATGTGCCCGAGCCGTGCACAAAGTTGGTTTTATTTATTTATTCAATGTGGTGTATAAAAAATTGTGATATTGAATATTATGATAATTATTTCACAAAAAAATATTATTAATATACGAATTGAATGTAAATGTGACATGTGTAAAATAACGCTTTTTTTCACTAGATGCATAAACCTTAAAACCTTTACTTTAGTACTGTAGTTAGTACGGAGTAATTAGAGCAACTTCATCCATGAAATTGGAAGTTTCTGAAGTTCAAAGTAATTAAAATAAATCAAAAGTTAGTGTTTTGTTTTGTCTCTATAAATTGAGTTTCATGTATTAGAAACTCATCTTCTCATTTATACAAACAAAAAATTTGACTACAAAATCCAATGAAACTCTCCATGAAGTGGATGGAGATGGTCTTGCCAAGAAGAGGCAAGTTTTCAAAATTACAGTGGACCGTTTCCCAAATTTGATCATCAATCAAAGTAAATAAAAGGACCAAACACAGTACCAATGGAACAAATGCGGCTCGCTAAATGAAGCACTTAATTAAGTACATTAACTACGTACAGCTCATTGAGCTAGTTTCTATAAGCTCAATTTAAATACACACAAAACAATTAAAATTAACCATAACAAAAAATCAGTCTAAAATCTTTTTTGCGGGCAAAATCTATCATATCAAAACCAAATAAAAAGATACGGAGTACATGAAGAAGATCTTAGGAAGAATAAGAAAAAAACACGTGGTGTATATAGTTTTATGTTATATCATAACAAAGTTAGAGATAAAAGTGGTTATTAAAATACTAATAACAAATTTAGTATAAGTAGTAGAACAGTGCCTTCTCTTAAAACTGAATGCCCCGCAGAATCTCCCCTTCTTCATCCCACTCATATCGCATGATTCTTAACAATTCGTTTAGTACTCTTTTTAATTATATTCTTCATCGATAATTCCTCATCTGTCCTGAATTAAAGACTCCATTAATCAAAGGTGATTCTTTCAATGACGCAAAACTCGGACTCAAAGGTCGAATCCATGGCGGATGATATCGAGTCGCAGTTTAATGATCAACCGAAGAGTATCATCAACAAGCCTTCTCGCCAAATCACATTGAAGGTATTTATATTGTTCTTACTATGTATCTCGATGAGTTCTTGCTATATATATTGTCATCGTTACATGATATACACTCGATCAATCATGCAAAAACCCTAGTTTCGTTGTGGATCTAAGTTTTTTTCATGATTATAATGCAGTATGCGTTTGTTTACGCTAGATTTTTCCTAATTTGTACTACCTTGAGGTAATCTAAACGCACACATAACTGCTAAAAATACTTACTTGCAGTTTGAGAATGTGGTTTACAAGATCAAGCAAACAACAAAACAAGGAAGCCTATTCAACAAGAAGTCAAAAACACAAGATAGGCTCATCCTTAAAGGAATCTCTGGCGTAGTAAAGCCCGGTGAGATGCTTGCAATGTTGGGTCCATCGGGAAGTGGAAAAACAACCTTATTAACCGCCTTAGGCGGTCGTCTTGGCGGTCGACTCACCGGAAACATAAACTATAACGACAAACCATATTCCAACAACCTTAAACGAAGCATAGGATTCGTGACCCAAGACGACGTTCTCTATGCTCACTTAACCGTGACGGAAACCCTAGTCTACACCGCCTTGTTGCGCTTGCCTAATACATTAACCAAGGATCAAAAGATAAGGCAAGCTGAGGATGTTTTGAGTGAGCTTAACTTGACAAGATGCAAGAATAGTATAATTGGTGGTCCGTTTTTGAGGGGGGTTTCGGGAGGCGAAAGAAAGAGGGTTAGTATTGGACAAGAGATGTTGGTGAACCCTAGTTTGTTGTTCCTTGATGAGCCCACTTCTGGGCTTGATTCGACCACGGCTCAGACTATTGTTTGGACTTTGTCGCAGCTTGCGAAGGGCGGTAGGACGGTTGTTATGACGATCCATCAGCCGTCTAGTAAGTTGTTTTATATGTTTGATAAGGTGTTGTTGTTGTCCGAAGGGAATCCTTTGTATTATGGTAAGGGTGATGGGGTTATGGACTATTTTAACAGTGTTGGATTCACTCCTTCGCGCCCCATGAATCCCGCTGATTTCTTGCTTGATCTTGCTAATGGTATATTACTCTCCTAACTAACCCTTGCTTTACTTGTGTTTGGTTTATTATAAAGTTATTGAACTTGGTGAATTTGCATTGCTTGTTAAGGTATATCTCCTGATGATTCAGTAGATGACCAAACATTGGTGAAGGCAACACTATCAACAGCATACAAGACGAATCTAGATGGGCAAGTGAATCAGGAAATCAAAGAGTGCATTTCAGAGCAGATGATCAAGAATGAGCATAAACAGGGGGGTGACAAGGAAGATCCAAAATGGGCGACAACATGGTCACAACAATTCTGTGTACTCCTTAAAAGAGGGCTTAAAGAGAGGAAACATGAGTGTTTTAGCAAGATCAGAATTATTCAAGTGGTCACTCTTGCACTCCTCTCTGGCTTACTTTGGTGGAGATCCTCGGACCTCCAAGATCAGGTACCACTAATCACGTACTTTTCACATATTATGAAAGACATGTGGTTTGTAATAAAGTGTTGTGTAATTAATCTGGCAGGTTGGACTACTGTTCTTCTACACAGGCTTCTGGGGGTTCTTCCCACTCTTCCAAGCCATCTTCACGTTCCCACCGGAACGCCAAATGCTGGAGAAAGAGCGATCCTCAGGGATGTACCGTCTCTCATCCTACTTCATAGCTAGAATAGTAAGCGACCTTCCAATGGAGCTAGCTCTTCCAACAGTCTACACAACCATAGTCTACTTCATGGCGGGACTAAAAGCAACTCCAACCGCCTTCTTCTTCAACCTCTTTGCCCTCCTCTTCAGTGTCCTAGTTTCACAAGGCCTTGGTCTAGCCCTAGGCGCCATTTTCCTCGACCAGAAAAACGCCACTGTCTTAGGCTCGGTTCTAATGCTCGGCTTCCAGCTCGCGGGAGGCTACTACGTGCAGCACGTGCCCACCTTCATCAGCTGGATTAAGTACCTTTCAGTGATGCAGTACACTTTTAAGCTGCTGCTGTTTTCGCAGTACGACAAAGACCAGACGTACGCGTGTGGGACGGGTGTTTGTTTTGTTAGGGATGCTCCCACCATCAACACGGTTGGCTTGAATATGCCCCTCTTTGCTGCCTTGATGTTGGCGGTTATGCTTCTGGGTTATCGGCTTATTGCATATGTTGCGCTTATCAGAATTGGAGCTCCTAAGTAGATTACATTTGCCTGGTTTCGACTTTCGATTATTGTGTTTTTTTATGTTGGTTACATTGATTGACGTTTTAGTAGAGACTATTGTTTTGATGAACTTGAGTATATTAGGAGACTGATTAATGTTTAGCTTTTTAATCCAGCCTGCTTACCGATTGGATATTATTGAATTAAGCTTATGATAATTTCATTACGAGAGATAGACTCAATAACAATTTACATTTGGTAGTCTCAATTCTTTGGAACAGAAAAATAGGAAAAAAGAAAAAGAAAAGGTTCCACCGACTCGGGTTTACTGGATTCAGAGTCCAATGTCCTGACCGCTACACCATGGAACCATTTCTGATTGTTTCCAAAACACAATTTTTTTATTATCTCTAAACTCCAAAAAAAAAAAAAAAAATTAGGCGGAAGCCACTCTTATATCAGAGCGAGGTTTCGATCCTCGGACCTGTGGGTTATGGGCCCACCACGCTTCCGCTGCGCCACTCTGATTTGTTGATAGAGCACATAAAAAGACAAATTTATACAGTAGTTTAAAAAAGTTGGCACAGATTCCTTTTGAAGCGTTTGCAGGTTTGCTAATTCCAAATCAATTTCAACATCCAAAAAGAGAATTTTATCTTTCAAAAACGAATTACTACTATCTATCAAAATTTTCTTCAAACTTAATCATTCTCAAATAAAACATTTCGATATCAATAATGAAATAAAACATCACAATATTTCATCATTCTCAAATTTAAACTAAAATATTATCATTAAATTCTTACAAATTAATAAAAAGGCTTTGCATGCAACCTTCTCTTATGTCAATAATTACTATAAATCACTCATATATTCATCTCTGCTAATTATTAACCAATCTGCCAATAAATTGTTAAAACCTCCGCTAAATATGTGAAATTACTAGATTACACCTTACTTTTACATAAAATACCACTTTATATCCGGTTAAGGATATTAGAGAAGATAATTTAATGAGCCATTCGTTTAGATATTTCTTAAATTGCTTCTCTTTACCTATCCCTCCTACCCCACCTCTTCTCAATTTGGATCTTCTACATCCCAAAATGTATCATTTTCTCTGTCATGTTAAATAGAATGCAATTTAATATTATTTAAATAGTTAAAGAGAGGGTAATTTGGAGTTTATAATTTTGTTTGGTGGTGGTAGGGTTTAGTTAAGGCACATAATAGGATATACATTCAGATTCACAGACAAGTTGATCTGACCTCTTCTTCACCTTTCATGTTTGAAATATAAATCGAAACACTACCTAGATTATCATACCCATCTTACACCCATCTAAGCATATATAACAAGAAACAATTCCCCCTTGGAAGAATTATCTTCCCTCAAAGTTGGTAAACTCCATCAACAATTACCACAAATTGAAAGAAAATGAACTAATTTCTAATGAAGAAATCTGAATGAAGTTGTGAACAAATGACATCAGATGGTGAACCCTAAATCGCCAAAGAAGGAGGAAAAGAGAAAGAAGATTGGAGAGAAATTTGTGTAGCTGTACAATTTCCTCACAATCGGTTACAAACCATCTAGCCAATAATATATACATACAATTAGGAAAAAGAGCAACTAAGCCACAACGGGCAACCTATAATGCACAGGTCAGCGTACCTACAATATACATATCCAAATCGTGGCCTTTTTGGCAGGCTGCTGCTTTTGATGACTTCACCTTCTCCCTGGACTTTTTACGCATCCTCCGGATCTTGTTTTGGAATTGTGTTTAGTTGAAACTAGCCTGGAGCTTCCCTTGCATAAAATCGAATAATTCTTCAAAAGCCTAATGTCAACCCATTTGCTCCATGATTATGCCCATTTTGAAACTGATTGCTTCTTCTCCGCATTACTTCCTCCCACAATTATATGATAACAACATCGATTAGTGTGTTTGAAAAACTACCAAGTAAGTTTGAAGAATAAGTCGAGTGAAATACATGGCATTGAGAATCGGTTTCTAGGGAGAGCTTCTTGGATTCCATCTCCAGTCTAGACATAATAACAACATCACGAACAAGTCTCAAGGACACATTTGAGAAGTCAAAGTCGGATTCATCCATTACACTCTACCCATCCAATTAAATTCACTCCGTAACAGATAGTGAGAAGAGAAAATAGAGACAAAGAAAGGCTAACATTTATGCGCTACATCCAACTGCAAAATAAAATACTTGTTCGTACAAATAGTGGTCGTCGTTTTAGAGTTGCAGACAGGCAACGTCAAATCGAACAGAATAAGAAGGAGAAAGAGTTTTTTTTACTTTTCTCCACCCACTTACATCTGATTGATCTCTTTCCCGGAGGTAAATCAGTGAGGAACCATGTTTTGTTTTCCTCTAGAGCTTTAAGCTCCTGCTCCATTGCTTCTACCCACTTGTGATCAAGCTTAGCTTGCAATATGTCACATACTCATGAATAGTCATCACATTGGCCAGAGAAGCCACATAGTGGGAGGATTAATTTGTCAGATCACTCAGCTGTGCAACTAATAAGGAAGAAGCAACCGTGAGTGTAGTAGATGTAGTAGGTAAAGTAGGACACACAAAATCTTTAGGGTGTTGTGGCCTAGAAACAGTACGAGTTGACTGTCTTGTAGGTAATGGGCTGGCATTTTGTGGTGGTAATGGGATAGAAATAGTAGGTATATGAGGTGGTACTATGATCTTAGATAAAGGAGAAATAATAGGTATGAGTTGTATAGGCGAAGGATCTGGATTGGGTGTAGAAAGAATAAGATCTGGTTTTGAGTTATCATGCTCAAAATCAAAAGCATAGAACTTTGAAACCATCTTCTGCTTGTTGGTCTTCCAAGATACCAGAGAAGCACCAAGTAAAACACAAAACCCAGTCAAGGAACGATTGTTGAACTGGCAATTTCCATAATCAGCGTCGCTAAAACCATAGAAGTGAGTGGAGATTCAGAAGGATAAATCAACCCCAAATCAATGGTTCTCCAAAGATAAAGAAGAACATGAATAGCCACTTGGTAATGAGGGACACCCGGAGCACACGTGAATAGACTAAGGTGCTGCATTGAGTAAGAAATATCTGGTCGGGTCAGATTTAGATATAGGAGGCGACCTACCAATCTGTGGTAAGACTCAATATCATCCATGAGGGCGCCTTTATTTGTGGACATATCAAGCCCCTTTAGCAAAAGAAAATGAGGACTCTTGCAATTCATCATGACCCCTCATGTACAAGGTCAATAATGAACTTGCGCTGGTTAAGCAATGTACCTATCTCCGTCCTCAAAACCTCAAGGACCAAAAACTATTTGATGAGAGCCAGGTTCTTGTTGGTGAAGGCAAAATGCAAGACATCTTTTCAACTTCGAATTTCTTGAGCATCATCCCTTGTTATAACAAATCATCCAATTATGCTAAGGCAACAACAATCCCAACATGAGCAAATTTTACATACATTGAATAGTCACAGTAACACTGCTTGAACCCAAGACCAATGAGTGTCTTAGTAAGCTCGAGATTCCATTTTCTCGAGGCTTGTTTTAAGTCGTACAAAGAGTGTTTTAAGAGACACGCCTTGAAAGGAGATGGTGTAGAATAACCAACTGAAATATCCATGACTTGATTTGATTGTAACCCTTTGCCACCAAGCATGCTTTGTACCCTTCACTTACAATGAATCTGTCTCTCAAAACATGACTTGATTTTCCCACCAGATTAAGTGCAAATTCATTATCCAACTTGGGAAAATGGAGTCTGACCCCCATGGCCCCATAGCTTCAACGACAAATTAAATAAATCCAAATCGTGGCAAGTACAAGTAGTAGCGACGTCGTAGAGTTGCGACCAGCGGCGTAAATCAAACTACAAAATAAAGTACTCCACTAGTACGCAAGCAGGGCCGACCACGAGGGTGTGCAAGGTGGCACATGGCCTCAAAATTTTAGGGGCCCCAGAAATTTTAAAGTCAATATATATTTTATAACCCTATGTCTTTCATAAAAACAAAATAGCCCAGTGGTAGCACCCACGGAGAGGGTCAAGAAGACCCGCGTTCGAATCATTCAGGCAGGACTCAAGAATTATTATTTTTTGCTTCTATTTAGGCCCATTCTAATGATAGGTTTCTTTCTCTCTACACTTAAAAAACGTTTTTAATGGCAAAAATAATTTAAATAACCAATATAACCCAATTATGAGTTATTTTTAACTTAAAAAAATACTATGAGTTATATTTTTAACACCTACCCAAAGTTTGAGTTGTTTTAATTATTTTTGTCTAATTTAATTTCCATTAACTTATCAATTATTCACAAATATAATAGAGCCCCTTGCTTAACGATTTGACTTTCTCCATTTCTATTATCTTTTGCAATTTTAAATTTTTTTGGAAATAAATTTAGTATTACAAAATTACAATTATTATCAAAGAACTTTGTATTTATTTATGTACACATCTATCTATATATATATATAGGGTCAGGATCTGGTGAGAACGGACTCCTAGGTGAGAACAGTGAGAACGAATCTGAGCCGTCCATCGCGGAGCGCGCGTCATCGCTGAGGAGGAGAGAAAAAGTGTTCACGCGCGTCTCGGCCTTCTAAACGGGCGCGTCCAAACACGCGCGTGTCTGAAAAATTTCCTCAAACCCGATAGAAATTGGGGAAGGCGATTTCAACGGCGAAATTTTATTCCTTCTACGATCAAATCACAATCAAAATTTACGACGAAGAACTCCAATTCCAGCAATGGCGTCGACATCAACTGTAACAAATCTACAACAAGAGCATAATACAAATTCAACTGTAGCTAACCAGGAAGAAACCCTAGGTCCCAATTCGACTACGTCTGAGAGTTTAAACCCTAATTCGACACATCAAGAAGAAGAAACAGGTATTAACAATGAATTTTAACTTATTTTCGATATCAAATTCTGAATAGAATTTATGGAATTCCAGATTTCAACCCTATGAAAATCTGAATTGAAAATCCTAAGTTGCTTTGTTGTTGTTGAAAATCTGAATTGAAAATCCTAAGTTGCTTTGCTGCTGTTAAAAATCTGAATTGAAAATCCTAAGTTGCATTCAGATTGCTTTGCTGTTGATAGGATTACGATTAAATTATGCATATTAGGAAATTGGCTTCTGCATACTATGAGAATATGAATTGTATATAGAGAAATATTCATAAGAAGGAGTACTGATACTTGATATTACTGAGTTGGGTGCACTTTGTATTGCTAATGAATAATCTGAGATTCTGAATTGCATTTAGAGGAAGTTTCATTTTGAGAGAAACATGTGCTTTAGGATTTGCAGATTTACAATATATATAAATCTTGTTGCAGAAAACAATGAAATTCAGATTTCTCAAGGGGGCACAACATATTACATCCCAGTATGCAGAACTGAAATGAAACCAGTGGTTGGACAAGTATTTGACAACACAGAGCAAGCAAACGAATTCTATGATAATTATGCAAAACAGTGTGGTTTTGAAGTGAGGAAAAGCACAAACAAAAAGATAGATGGGAAAACAGTATGGAAGTACCTCTTATGTAATAGAGAAGGACAAAAAAGAGTTTCACCAGTCATGGCAGTAACACCTATTATAACCAAAGTAAAGAGACGAAGAGTGACAAATCGGGCTGGATGCAGGGCAAGGATAACTTTGAAAGGGACTGAGGAAGGGAAGTTCAAGATAAAAGGATTCGTAGAACGACACACGCACCCGATGATGACTGAAAGAGAACAACAGTTTGCCAAATCCAACCGAAATATAGGAGCTTTTGAAGCTGATTTCATTATAAATTGTGGAAATGCAAATATTGGGGCAACAAAGGGATACCGAATATACAAAGAGCTAGTAGGATCATATGGCGCTATAGGAGCTAGCGTAACAGATTTTAAAAATCTGAAGAGAGATCTAAATTCATATTTGGAAAGATTTGATGGGCAAATGATAATAGATAAACTGAAGAAGAAGAAAGAGTATGCGAGGCATTCTACTTCGACTATTTTGTGGACAAGGAAGGACAACTAGAGAGACTGTTTTGGGCAGATCCTATAAGTAGAAAAGGTTTCTCATTCTTTGGAGATGTTGTTACAGCAGACGCAACTTACAACAAAAACAGGTAATATTTTTCATGTCTAAATTCAAATCTTATTAATGAGAATATGTTTGTTGTGACTTTGATAATAATAATTTGATTTGCATTTGAATAGCTTAGGATATGAATAGAATGAGAATTACATTTGCATACAGAGGATTTGAAGAATGAGATATCATTCTGAGTTGGATGCAGGTATAATATGGTATTTATACCATTTACAGGAGTAGATAATCACAGGAAATCAGTGACATTTGCAGCTGCTTTGATGTTGAAAGAAAACACAGAATCCTATGTGTGGTTATTTGACAACTTCAAAAAGGCGATGGGCCACGAGCCATACATCATACTGACTGACCAAGATCCTGCAGTAATTAAAGCTGTTGAACAAGTATTTGAGAATGCAATGCATCGATTCTGTATGTGGCATATCATTTTCAAGCTGTCGGACAAGATAGAAAGCAGAATTTACAACACCTTAGAATTCAAACAAGCAATCAACGCTCTGGTTTGGAATAAAGACATCACAAAATTAGAGTTTGAGGATGGCTGGAGGGATTTTATAGAAAAATATGAATTACAAGACAACGACTGGCTGAGGAGAATGTTTGACTTAAGGAGATACTGGATACCTGCATTCTTCAATGATATAAGGATGGGAGGCATGCTCAGAACAACATCAAGGTCAGAGAGCCAAAATAGCTTCTTTGGAAGATTCCTTGGGCAATCCTCTTCTTTAATCCAGTTCAATAGCCAGTTTGAAAGTGCATTGGATCAACAGAGACATGAACAACACAAGCTTGCTGCATCATCATCAACAAGCAAAGCCAATATGAAAACAGATTGGGTTGTTGAAAAGGCATGTTCCAAAGTCTACACAATCTCAATATTTTATGAAGTACAACAGTCTATCTACAACTCAATCTACAAGTGCATGGTAACAAGCATGATTAAGGAAGGGACAATAGCAAAATATGAGATTGAACAAGAGAACAACAAAAGGTACACAGTCACAGATATAGATAATGTTGATTTATGTTGCACATGCAACAAATTTATGCGAGCTGGCTTGCCTTGCCAACACATGTTTGTGGTTATACGGAACAAGGGGCTTAAGGAAGTGCCAGAGAAGTATATTCAGAAGCGTTGGACAAAAGAAGCTTCATTACAACAAGTATTCAACATTGATGGTTTGTTGTATAAAGAAAGTGCTGAAACAGAGGAGAACAAAGAAACAATGATACAACTCTTGGGAGAAATGCACAGTTGCATAAATTTGATTGAAAGCAAGCCAGAATACATGAAGGAGCTACTGGACACAATAAAACAAAAGAAGGAATATTTTGCAGAACAGATGGGTGCAAGCTCAAGTGGATCATCCTTCACTGTGGATTTTGAAAAATATGTAGGACCAACTCCAGCTGAGGTTCAAGTGTTACCACCAAAACAAGGAAAAAACAAGGGGACAAGAAGAGGACGAATGATAAGCCAAAAAGAGTTGGGCATTCAAACAGCTGCAAAGAAAAAGAGAGGCCGTGGAATATGTGGTCAATATGGACATAACAGGGCAACATGTGGAGATAGAGAAAGTAACAAATTAATTCAATAATTTTTAATACATTAACTCAATTTCCATATACACATTTTAATGTTAGACTAAATAGTATTACTTGATCTTTCTATGCAGATTAAATGAAATGATAGAAGAAACAACTAGATGAAGGCATGCAAGATATATAGATTCCTATGGCGTATTATAGATACTGGTTCTTATTACATGGAGTGTAATCATACTGTTTGGAAACTTATTGCTTAAAAAAAGAATTCAAACTAGCTAAAATGGTTGGTTTCAAATATTAATATGCCTACCATCCAGGAAAACATCATATGAAAAACAGAAAAAATTAATATGCATTACTAAACTCGTATACAAACCATATATAGTTGGTATGCAAACTATATATGTTTTATATGTAACTCAAAATAAACATTATATGCAAACAGAAATTTTAAAGTTTTCAATCTAGATAGGCCTTATATGCAATCAAGATGAAACCACATATGCAATCTACATAAACTTCATATGCAAATCACAATTTAAAGTAGATTATGTAAGTATAGGCCTCATATGTAAACCACAAATCATAAAGTTTAATCTAGAAATGCTTCATATGCAATCAAGATAAACTGAACATGCAAATCAAATAAAACTCATATGCAAACCACAAATTTAATGTTTTCATTAAGGATATGCCTTATATTCAATCAAGATGAAACCACATATGCAATCTACATAAACTTCATATGCAACTCAAAATGAAACTCATATGCAAATCACAATTTAAAGTAGACTATCTAAGTATAGGCCGTATATGTAAACCACAAATCATAAAGTTTAATCTAGAAATGCTTCATATGCAATCAAGATAAACTCCATATGCAAATCAAATAAAACTCATATGCAAACCACAAAATTAATGTTTTCATTAAGGATATGCCTTATATGCAATCAAGATGAAACCACATATGCAATCTACATAAACTTCATATGCAAATCAAAATGAAACTCATATGCAAATCACAATTTAAAGTAGACTATGTAAGTATAGGCCTCATATGTAAACCACAAATCATAAAGTTTAATCTAGATATGCTTCATATGCAATCAAGATAAACTACATATGCAACTCACAATGTAACTCATATACAAACCACAAATCATTTAATGTAGACTATGTAAGTATAGGCCACCTATATAAATCACAAATCATAAAGTTTAATCTACATATGCCTCATATGCAATCAAGATGAAGCCACATATGCCATCTACATAAACTTCATATGCAAATCACAAATCATTTAAAGTAGACTATGAAAGTATATGCCTCATATGTAAACCACAAATCATAAAGTTTAATCTAGATAAACCTTGTATACAACTTAATATATCTCATATCCCAAACACAAAACATAAGTTTTCAATCTAGATAGGCTTTATATGCAATCTAAATAAATCTCAAATGAAGACAAGGAATAAATAATATGCTCAAATACAATCTACAAAAAGTTTACAATACAAATATAAAGACAAAACACATATGCAAAACTAAATACACTTCAAATGCAACTACAAATGCAAATTCTATGAGGTCATGTTGATGCAGGATTGTACAAGTTGTCTTCTAATGGGCCCATTGGTTCGTTTCCACTACCTCAAGCCCACCTGTCAATTTTTTCTGTCGCTGCTCTGTGGCAACCCAACATCTGCACGACCCAACATCTGCACGACCCAACTTGTCTTTTCTGCACTCTCCCTAAATAAGGTATTATTCAGACATATGACCAGAGAATAAGTAGGAATAGTGGAGCTTTATTTCCGATTTCCCTTATACGCAATGCAGATAAAGCGCCATATTTAAAACAAGTAATAATCAAATTGAAATTTCAAACCAAAATAAACTTCAATCCAGATCTCTAAATTGCAAACGAAAATAAAACAAAATAAACAACACATACAAACCAAGTTTTGTTGCAAACCTACTATTCAAAGGGAAACATAAAGGATCTAGAAACATTAATAAAGATGAAAAAGAAGCCAGAAAAAGAAGCTGGATTCATATTCACAAGTGCAAGCATCACAAAAATCTATATCATCATCACTCTCCATGCAATAGTCATATCTCAACCATGGGTTCTTCCTTTGACATGGAACATGATCCTTCTCAAGGATAAGTTCTTTGAATAGAGGACGTTGATGAAGCACCCAAAGATAACGAACAGATTCACGAAATTTTATTCGACAATCAACAATCTTACTTCCGAGTGAAGCCTTGACAAATTTGATGTGATCCATTCCCTTCTCTACATTTCCAGAAACACTGGACAGTAAGATAACACCCAAGAGATATCTTGCTTGCATATGACCTAAATTAGCAGCCCTTTCAAGCATTTACAATCCTAGGTCATAGTTGAAATCACGGAAGAAATGATCCTGCATACAAAAGACAATACAAGTAACAAAAAAAATTTGTTCCATTAAATTATCAGGGTTTCGAAAGATATTTACAAAAACTTATGTAATAATAAAAGACTTACAAATCCCTTTCGATATATGGCACCACCATTATCTTTGTCAATGCATAGATGGAAGAAAACACTAGAAACAACCTTCTGGGCTTGAGAAAGATTATCAGTATCGAAATCTTCAACATTAACTTGGGAAAGAACATGTTTCTCCTGTCCAATTTTTTCAAGCGACTTGCAACTAAAAATTAATAACCACCACAAAAAAAAAGAATATGATCAGTGTGATAGCAACAAAACTAAGAAATGAAGGCTTAATTTCAAATCCAACCAAAAATTCAAAAAGGTATAAAATCGAAAAATCACTTCGCATGCAATCTAGAAAACACTTCGAATGCAAAACACAAAAACACTGTGTTTACCTCATTATGCAATTAAAGTAGTTGGGAAGAGAATCAGAACCAACTCTCGAAACAATTTCAGAAATCAGATTGTTTGGAAGAGACAAAAAAAGACTCTGACAAGAAAGATCGTTAGATGAAGAACACTTCTGTCTTTTTGCCATTTTTCAAATGATGAAGATGAAGAAAACCGAAACCTTATCGGTATAAGATGAAGAAGAAGAAGATGAGAAATCTGAAGAGTCAGACGGGGAAGTGAAATGAATTGACAAGAGACATCTGGTCATTTATAAGAGATTAAAATTGTCTGATTGGTAACTGCTATAATGACGGTTGGAAAACGTGCCTGTAACACAAAAAAAACAAAGAAAAAAACGAAAAGTAACACGTAAGTTAAGTAGCATACGGAGTACTTGTATCAAATATTATTTGACAAGACTTGACAATTAAATATATTTTAATTAAATATTTTAATTCACATATGCAAGTTTGTTAAAATTGCTTTTTTTTATAATGAACAAGTTGTTTGAATGATCAACAAATAGTAAACAAACAAGAAAATATGAAAAACGAACAGAAAAGAAGCAGTACTAAAAACAGTATGTATACAAGAAAGAACTGATTCATAAGCAATCATGAAAACACATATCCAGTTCAAAATATGACTTCATATGCAATCCTGAAACACCATAAAATGAAATTCAAAAGTGAAGACAAGTGTCTGCATATCTAATTAGACAATTCAGACAACAATAGCTAGAGAGTTGCAGAAAGTTGATGCATAGTTTCACAGTTACAGTTTTCATTCCAAATCTAACTTCACAGAGGTGATACACTTTCCTTGTACAATGTTTGCCATCTTCTGGTCATTTGGAGGACATGTGTTGACAATCTTGTTCAGGTACCTGATCTTCAAGGTGGTAATATGGCTTGCATTGTTGTTAATCAGCCTGTACTTCCAATCCTTTAAGCCAGATCCCATGTATGTGTCCATGTTGTACATGGCAAAGAAGGCCAAATCTCTGTTTTCTATCCCTCCATAAATGGGAAGACGAGGCTTTGAAATTTCCATCTTCGAAATCATTTCAGATTCGGTAGGCAAATTTAGATGTTTGAAGTATAGAGCAAAAACAGTTTTCTGAAAGAGAATAACAAATAGAAGTTAAAAAAAAACTCTTGAAAAAATAAAAAATACAATCAAAATATCTTACCAGTTGTTCAGCAAAGCAGGTGTGATTGAAATTTGGATTGGTACAGGGATCCAGCAATTCACACTTCTTGGACTTCATGTTAAATGTAACAACAAAGATATGTTCCCCTGTGCTAATGGGAAATACAAACTGTGTTGGGAGGAAAAACAGAAAGTTAACATTAAGAAGGTTAACATTGAAATAAGGCAAAATAAAAGGAAACAACAGAAATAACATACATACCAAGCCAAAGTCTAGAGGGTAAACACCAAGTTTCAAATTCATAAACTCAATGCGAATTTGCTTTTCAAAAAGGACAGTCATAGCATCAGGATCAGTGACTGTAACTTGCTGGATACTTGCATCCTAAAAAATTATGCAAAATATAAAAATACATTATAGTCCAAATGTTCAGACATGCAAACAACATATATAGAGGCACTTATACAAACTTTGGTGCTTGCAAAGAATCTGTAGATACTGGATTCACATCTCTTTAACTCTTCAAAGTTTAATACTCGGACCCACACATCAACAATCTTAGTGTCAACACTGTAGAATCGAGCATGACAGAATGTATGAAAATCACGACAAGTAAGCTTTAATTCAGCATGGCTGAATATGACTTCCCTGCAAGAACAAAACATTGCATCACAATTCAACTAGTATGCAGTTCTCAATTAAACTACTATGCAGTCCCAAATAAACATCAAATCCAATCCAGATAATTCCCAAAAATAATACAAAACCAACTAGTATGCATGACTAGATATGACTTCCCTGCAAGAACAAAACATTGCATCACAACTCAAACTAGTATGCACTTCACAAATCAAACTAGTATGCACTTCACAATTCAAACTAGTATGTTGTTCACAATTGAACTAGTATGTAGTTCACAATTCAACTAGTATGCAGTCCCAAGTAAACATCAAATCCAATCCAGATAACTCCCAAAAATGATACAAAACCAATATAACAAATATTTTTACTTACTTTTCATTCCTATCCTGAGAAACCCATTGAAACAGACGACGTTCTTTGGCATTAGGTTTCACATTTGTTTAAATATGTCTTTCCAACCATGAAGATTTTCTTGTCTCGCTAATTCTAGGAGCTCTCATTGATGCCATGTTATCACGAAACCTATCATTTAAGCTTTGAGGAGGACGCATTGTGCGCTGAGAAGGAAAATTTCCTCCAGTTGACTGAAAAATAAAATAAAATGTTAGACAGCATAAAAAAATGAATCAAAAATATGATAAGTGTAACTTGAATCAAATACCCTAGTAGCTCGATGATATGGTTTTGGGACAACAGGATTTATAGAATTTGATGCAGGTTGAGACACTGTATGAAAAGGAACCTAAGGCATACACTATAAAAACATTAATAAATAGAATATATAAAACCAAATAGAAAACTACACAGCGTCTAATAATTAAAATCAACTATTACCTGAACAGTAAAAGCTGGTGGGATTGTGCAAAACTGGAAAGCAGAAGCGCTTAATCCCATATTAATTGGTGCAAGATCTGATTTTTCAGAATCATACACTGATTTTGCAGAAACAAATGATGAAGAAACAGTGGAAGCTGGTGCACAAATTTCTAAAGGAGGGTTGTCCAGCAATACTGTAATAGGATCATTAATGGAATTACCTTCACCATTAAGAGTAAAACGGGGACTGCGGCGAGCAACCAAACCACTGAACCTACGCATTTTCTTCTTCTTCTCCTTATCTTTAGCATCTGCAAATACAACAAAGAAAAATCATTAAGGTAAGCAATTCATAAATAAAGTAGGCTAAAATTAATTAACTAAACTTTTCATACCAACAAGTAAGGTAACATTAGATGCTTCTTCTGTAGAAGGTAGAGATGCCATTGAACATTTATCAATTGTTAAATCAATAACATTTTTTCAAGTCCACTGTTACTTGGATCAGATTGTTCACAGTCTCCCACTGTACCCACAGCTACTATAGATTGTTCAAGAGACGATGCTACTGCAGATTGTCCAAGAGTGGATGCTACTGCAGATTGTTCCACTAGAACTTCTGAATCTCCACCTTCTGAAGGAATAACTGGTACATCCGAAACTTCAGATTCTACAAGTTTGACAGAGGTTGGGGATGATAGATCTTGATCCATTGAAACATCAAAAACATTAGGTGGTTGCTCAAGTGGAACTTCAAAAGAATCATTGACAGCATCGTGAAAAACTATGTCATTAAAAGAATTACTGGGACTGGCATCTGTAATGGAAAGGAACAGAATAAAAATCAGGAATAAATACATATGAAACAATATAAAAGACGAAAAAGTAATGAAGAAGAAAGATGAAACACCAGTAGGCATGGGTACATGCTCTGTAACTTTCTTCTCAGCAGCAATAGCTTTCTCTACTTCTTCAATCATATCAAAGACAATCGGATCAGACCAAAAGCGCTCATCACTGTCATCTAAATTTCCAGAAGCATCAACATCATCTCCAGCGACAGTTGTTGGAAGTTTTATCTTCAAAAGACGAGTGCATTCTTCATTGACTTTCTTGAAGAAAGTATTCTGAGCATGTTCTACTGGAGAAATTTCAATGTTGTTGTAGAATTCACGAATATTGTTAGCAATTTGACAAACAACATTATATTGTTGAAGAACAAAATCCTGAAAACAAGAACAAAGATACTTAGATTATAAAATCAAGGCAAAAAAGGGATAACAACTAAAAAAAATATAAAACAAAAACATACAGGAATGGTTCCATCACCAAGACACTCTTTAGGAATGGGGCAAGAAGTTTCTGGTTGCAATGGAGGCTGAGTAGTTTCTGGTTGCAAAGCAGGCTCAGAAACAGGTAGAATTTTGCCCTTCCCAAACGCACCAACAAGCATCTCATCAGCCTCTCTGGATTTCAACATTGAAGTTGTCCACACTTTGATCAGAGGAAGATCCCTTGGAACAGGTTTGTTGAGAACCATAACTCTATCAACATAACACAGCTACAAAAATGCAAATAAATTATGAAATTAATATAGGAATCATTTATAGGCAATAAGTAAGTATTCAAATCAGAAATCACTAAGTATGCAATTCGGGAAACCATACCAAAAGAAATAGCACTGGACCTCTAAACTCGGACTTAGAGCAAAGCGACCACTGCACCTTATGTTTAATGGCCAAATCGAAGATTAATTGGCACCAGTTATAGTCTTTGATCTTCGAAATATCATCCAACAAATCCAATGGTCTCATGCTCATGACTCCGCAACCTTGGCTTTCAATCACTAAAGTGTAAAACAGCATAACGAAGTTCCTTTTGAACATATCATCACCAGCATCACAATCCACAATTTTCTTGCATATTTCTGAGGGCTTCAAAGTCATATTGTTGGAAGGCTCCCGATACTGAGCCCTAAATTCAGCTAATAAGTTAAAATTGTGAACTCTACTTGGAAAAACTATTGGAACACCACAGTCAGGAAGCCCAAAAACCCTTTTAACATCTGCAACTACTAGAGGTATTTCTTTACCTAAAGAACTCAATTTCAGAGAACAATCCCCAGCTTCAAAACTCTGAACAACAAAGTGAGATAGATTTCTAGGCAAAGTTTGAATGTTCCAGTCAAGGATGCTACCAAATCCAATATCAATAACAGCCTTCTTCTGATCTTCAGACAACTTTTTAAGAGCGATAAACAAAGCTTTGGGGGAGTTCCTAAAAGAGAGGGTATCAAAATGAGACTTCATGGCGCCCATAACTTTTTTCCTAACAACAGTGCGACCATCGTGAGATATGAGAGCTGGTTGTTGGTTATGAGCTAAATATCTGCTTATATCCAATGCTCTCTTCAACTCAGGATCTTCATCTGAATCAGAACTGTTATCAGGTGAATCTGCATATGTCACTTTAGCTTTTCCTTTACCCATAATTGCATCCTTAGCAGCTGTTTTTCTGGGAACTTTAAACCTAGGACTATTCCTAATAACAATGTCAGCCTCCTTATCCTTACATGGCTTCTGCAACTTAGGAGAAGAAACAACAGGAACTTGAGGAGGAGAAGGTATTGACTCCTGAGAAACTGATGCTTTGAGAAGGTACAACATTGATGTTGTTGTGTTCATCTTGAAATGCAGACTTGGCAAGTTTAGAATTCAATATACTTGCAGGAGTGCGGCTACTCTTCCGTTTCCCTAAAATGTAACTTCTTCCTGCAAAGATAAAGACATAACATTATGAAAAGAATATACATTCCAGATAAGCATCAAAAGGAATACAGATAAACAACAAATGATAGAAAGAAACACAGAAATGCAAACCACGAAGACTTCATATGGAAAAAACAACAAAAAACTTCAAACATCAGTTAGGATGTTAATAGCATCTAATAATTAACTACCAATTGAGGAAGCACTTCATATACAAAACACAAGTCACTTCATATGAAAACATAGGAATACAAATAAATCACAAAATCAAAGAAACAAATGAAATGCAACCCCAAATGACTTCATATGAAAACACACAAAAAAACTTCAAACATCACTTAGACTGAAATAAAAGCATCCTAGTCATTAACTACCAATAGAGGGAAAAAAGAAAATGTTGTAATAGCATAAACAGAACAAAACTCACTTCATATGCACACAACAAGTCACATTATATGAGATCACAAAACACTTACAAAAAAACCACACAGAAATAGTGAATAATGTAATGACATGCATACAACAAATGGAGTAAAAAACAAATTTAGGAAGTTGCAATAAACAGAACACAAAATTAGGGTTTATAAAAAGTAAGTTCAAATTTAAAATACAAGTATTCGACAAAAATAATACCAATTACAGAAGTTTAAGAGCAAAACAAACAAAAAAACTAAACTTAATAAACAAACCTGAAGGAGATTTTATCTCATCGGAAACTTTGGAATTAGAAGACATGGTAAAGAGACTGGTATGGAGTGAGAACAAAAAAAAACTATCGGAATGAAGAGAAAACGAAGAGAGAATGAGATATGAAGGAGGGGAGCTGGAAAAAAGGGAAAAATGAGCTTGAGAAGGATATCAACAATGGCGATTATGGAGCGAAATTTGGACGGAAGAAGAGTGAAAGGGGAGAGCTGATGAAAAAAGAAAGGGAAGCGGGATTTATAAAAGGCGCGTGGGCGCGTGTTAATGAAATCCACGTTATAACGTGGACCGTTGGATGAGAAGGATCAGACGGCTGAGAATCGTTCTCACGATAAGACCGGTTCTCTCCTAAAATCCGTTCTCACCTGAACTGGTTTCAATATATATATATATATATATATATATAAATTGTTGGGTTTGATGAAGTAATGTCAATTTGTACCTAATAAATGCTAATTTTTAATTTTTTATCCTAATTATCTATTCTCTTAAATGCTAATTTCATCACTAACTATTTAACTAAGAACACATCGTCTTCGTCTTCTTCCTCTACTACAACCTCCAAACTCATTCTTATCTAATCTCGCTCGTCAATCCATTCGTTTTATCCTGACGCCCCTCCTTCTTTGGTTAAATTAGATATTTTAATCTATCTATATATTATATATCTATAATGATGCAGCTAAGAGCAATTGCAACTGCTGAAGTGACATCAAGATAACTACGAGAAGGGGTAACGACCGCTTAATATTTTATAGGGATATACTTCTCTAATAGGACAATTTTGAAATGCTAAAAGAATTGGTAAACTGAACGATTTTGTATTTTAACGCATTAGGTGAAAGAGGAACGAGCTTAACATCAAAAAGTTGTGTTTGCCTCACTTCAACATTTTTAATATCCTTTATTTACGGAGGTTAAAATTACTTCTTTTTATCCGCTGAAAGAAGTCATCATGTCCTCTGTCGTTAACTCGTTATGTTGATTGAATTGATTCACGTTGTTTATAAATTTTACTTTGTTGGGGTTACATTTCTTTAATTGAAGAGATTGTGAATATGATTAGTCTGATCAAACTGCGAGACGTCTATTAAACAACGTTAAAGTGTTAAACCATATAGAAAAAACCGTAATTGGCCCGCGCGTAGCGCGGGGGTCCGGTTCTAGTTATATATATATAACATTTAAAATCAATGGTTAAATTCAAGATGCGCTCGACCCAAACATACTTTATTTTCATAATTAGTTAAAACTATAGTGATATCACGTAATAAAAATAATAAAATATTAAATTTATTAGTTAATATTTACCTCTAAATTGTTAAAATAATATAAAAATTTAATTAAAATTTTGCACGGGACCTCTAAAATTGATTGGACGGCCATGTACGCAAGTACAAGTAAGTAGTAGACTTGTAGTCGACGTCGTAGAGTTGCGATTGGTGACATAAATCGAGCAAAATAAGGAGAAAGAGTTTTTAGACTTTTCTCCACCCACTTACATCCTATTGACTCTTACCTGGAGGCAAATCAGTGAGGAGCCATGTTTTATTTGCCTCTAGAGCTTTAAGCTCCTGCTCCATTGCTACTACCCACTTGGGATCGAACTTAGCTTGACCATATGTCACAGGCTCGGGTATAGACATCACACTAGCCAGAGAAGCCACATAGTCTGAGGAGCAATTGGTAAGATCACCCTTTCCTAGAGGTAAACTAGTGAGGACCCATGTTTTATTTGCCTCTAGATTTGTAAGTTTCCGCTCCATTGCCAGAGAAGCCACATAGTATGAGGAGTAATTGGTCAGATCACTCAGTTGTGTAGCTAACAAGGAAGAAGCAATTGTGGTGTAATAGAGGTAGTAGGTAAAGTAGGACAAAAAAAATATGTATGGTGTTGTGGTCTAGAAACGGTACGAGTTGATTGTCTTGTAAGTAATGGGCTGTCATTTTTTGGTGGTGAAGGGATATAAATAGTAGGTATATGAGGTGGTACTATGACATAAGATAAAGGAGAAATAGTAGGTATGGGTTGTATACTTGTATAGGAGGAGGGTATGGATTGGATGTAGAAAGAATAGAATTTAGCATTGGGTATGACGGTATTATCCACAAACTCTTTGTAATGAAAAATGTGCTCATGAAATTGAACCTCCCTACTTGTCAATGTAGGGTTGCTCTCGATGTCGAAAAGCATGTGTGCCTTTTGTGCAAAAGAAAAGCCCAATAAAATGTATCATCGAGACAAAGCAACAAATTTAGCATTCCCTCGGTTATTATCCAGTGCATAACATAAACACCCAACTACTCACAAATGATAAATGGTAGGAGGCTTTCCATAAAGTAAGGATGCAAAAGAATTCTGATTCAAAACAAAAAAGGAAGTAATTTATAATGTGTGTAGTAGTTAGCACACATTCACTCTAGAATCTCAAGGGTAATCCAGCGAGTAAACGAATAGCTCGAGCGGTCTCGGTCAAATAGCTGAAACGATACCGGACCAGACATTGACCAAGGCTGAGGAAGAGGAGCTCATGAGCATAAGATCACTTGGTCCAGTGACAAGAGCAAGGGCATGATCCGTGGATAAGGAAACTTAATCAATGGTCACTAGTCACAAATGGATTGGCTCAGAATAGCTTCGTTGGTGAAACTGAGATGACATGGAGCTTGACGATGCTCGAAGAGGTGGGTGACTACCAGGCGCTTGGCGAAGCAACGTTGGCCTTAAAACCAGCCTCATTAGCCAAGATCCAACCAACGGTTTTTCCATCCACTTCAAACAAGCTAGAAGTTGAAGTTACAAGAGCCCCGACCGCGGTGACGCGATCACGTCAAGGAGGGACGCAACCGCGTCCCAAGAACAAAGAGCAACTGAAGTGATCAAGTCGAGACGCGATCGCGTCGTGGTCAGACGCGAACCCATCCCAAGAACAGAGAGCAACTGAAGTGATCGAGCCATGACACTGATTGGATCCGAAGTTGATCTCGTTAGCGTATTGTCATCAAGCATACCGACCTGAGATCGTTCATCCCTTGAGTGGACTCTCAAGACCTCGATCTCCCTATTGAATTGCAAGATTCAATACTTATCCAACGACGAAGAGTTCTAGAGCGCCATCGACTTCCCTTTCTACCACGATCCTCCTGAAGACATACGCATCCGAGCGGATTCGTATCAATTGTTATCATTTTTCAACGGTTTAAAGGTGTAGTCATTCTAAATCTTTGTTTCACGTATCTCCCCTTCCTTTCCACCAAATTCTGCACTTATACTTCATAAACTGAAAAATTCGAGTAAAACCCTAACCCTAGGTGATGAATTCTTGTTCCCAAGAAAACGTCGTGGCTTTACTCAACCAAAAATACAGAAAAACCAAGAGAGATTGAAGATAACTAAGAACTTGAAGATCGCACATATCCTAAAGAATATATCAATTTGTGAAATCATTTATTGTTTGCTTCTAGTTTTTGTGATTTGCTTGATTATCTGTCAATCTTGCATGCCTTATATTTGTCTCTTCTCTACCTTCAAGCATCATACGAAACTGCATGCTTTTCTTTCTATAATAAAAAAATAGCACTTGAATTCATATCATTCGATCATAAATTCGAGCAAAAAGAAATCCTCAGAAGATTTAGACTAGTAGTCTATTCAATATCTCAAGTGTCCATTGTGCTTATCTCTCCATTGTCTACAACATATAGATTTGATGTCTTGATTGCATGCTAGTTAAGTCTTTGATCAATTACTTGCTTGCATCTTTCTTTGATTTCTCAATTTGTTGTTGAGTTGGATATATTGATCTTTGCCTTGATCTACCCTATCGTTCCCTCACGGATTGCTGAAATTAGTCACCTTGTTACGGGATTGATAGTGTTCTGTTTGCTACTCTTTGGACCGAGTGTTCTGATTACTTTTGATATCTAATCTGTAATGCGGGTATGTTTTTACTCTAGGTAGTGCGGTTGTATCCTGGAAATCCTCCAAACAAGCGCTACTGGCTAGATCCACAATGGAATCTATTCATTGCTTTGGACAAAGCAACAGAAGAAGCAGAATGGCTTCAAAACTTTCTGGAGGATATACCAATGTGGGAAAAACTAGTGTAGGCTATGGGCGTCCATTGTGATAGTCAAGCGGGAATATATCGGGCACTGAGTTCAATGTATAATGGTAAGTCTTGTCATATTAGAAGACGACATAAAACCATAAGACAATAGCTCTCAAACGGAGTAATCATGGTTGATTATATCTGATCGGCTGACAACCTAGCGAATCTGTTTACTAAAGGTTTGTCCCGAGAGCAAGTTGTGAAATAATCAAGAGGAATGGGGTTTAAAGCCTATGAGAAAAAAACGACGTTTGATGGTAACCCTACTTACGTGATTGGACATCCCAAGATGTAGGTTCAAAGGGACAACAAAATCAAGCAGAATCTAGAAAGCACTTGAAGATTTACATCTTCTCCCAATTCCTAGGATGATAAAAGCTCACTCATGAATAACCAACGATGTTCAAGGCCAAAATAAACACAAACAGAGAACCTAGTTCAGTGAGAAGATGAAACTGTGTGATAGTTGTTGTCTAGGTTTACAACAAAGTCTGGGTGGTTCAAGACATCACGTTCACTACCTGGACGGGTAAATCCGATGACTATTCATTATGGGTGGTTCAAGGCTGAAAAAATGCTACCAGCCCAAATGCAGTGATTTTTTTACCGTACTCTCAAAAGTCCTTTTGTCAAGTCTTTTTAGAGTCATTTCTATTCATGTGGGGGATTGTTGGAACCGAATTTTCCGGGCACCGTCGGTGCCGGATAATGGCAGCGTTGGCTTCGTCTCCGTGAGCACTATCTCGTAGTATGCTCAGACGTTTAATTCGGGTTCCGTTTTAAAGAGAAATGGGGGAGTTGCATTATATGTAACTAAGCTGAGTCTTGGGGATTAATGTGTAACCCACATCGGAAATGAGAAGATAAATCCACTAGTATATAAACTAGGAGTGGATTGTAATGGATGTGATTGGGCCAGAGGAGGCTATCCTGGTGGGCTTGGGCTTTCAAAGACCACACATGCTCGGATCGAATCAACTCGGCTCGTGGGTCTCTTGGGATGGGTCGTAGGCTCGAGGAGGAGGACCCCTCTTTTGGGGTCTGATTCAAATCAGTCTGTGCTTTTAATGCTCGTATTCCTTTTTGGTTGGGCATTGATGCCACGCGGATCCGAGCACCAATGATACACGGTTTGACCATATCAGCTCATTCAATTTACGTGGATCAACCCATTCAATTCAATGAATTCACACGGATCCAAGCATTCACTGCTCCAGATTCTTCTCCTACAACCTATAAAAAGAGGCTCTGCAGCTCTCATTTTCACACACTCAACTAAGCATCAACGTACTCTCATTCTCTTCTTCTCTTCCCCACGTTTTCCGTCTTTTCGCCTTTTCTCTTCTAAGTTGTTGAATCTGAGTGTATACACACAAACAAACGTGTTGGACCTAAGATTAGAAGCTACATGGAAAAAGTGTTGGAACTGAATATTTCGGGCACACCTTCGGTGCCGGATTATGGGAGTGTTGGCTTCGGGTTTTGTTTGAATGAGAAAGAAGGAGTTGCATTTAATGTAACTAAGTTGAGTTTTGGGGATTAATATGTATCCCACATTGGAAATGAGAAGATAAATCCACTAGTATATAAACTAGGAGAGGATTGTAATGGATGTGATTGGGCCAGAAGAGGCTATCCTGGTGGACTTGGACCTTCAAAGACCACACGCGTGCGGTTCAGATCGGCTCGACTCGGCTCGTGGGTCTCTTGGGATGGGCCGTAGGCTCGAGGAGGAGGACCCCTCTTTTGGGGCCTGGTTCAAATCAGACTGTGCTTTTAAGGTTCAGATTCTTTTTTGATTGGGCATTGATGCCACGCAGATCTGGGCACTAATGATACGCGGTTTGACCATATCAACCCATTCAATTCACGCAGATCAGCCCATTCAATTCACATTGTTCCAAGCATTCAGTACTCCAGATTCTTCTCCTGCAGCTTATAAAAAGAGGCTTTGCAGCTTTCATTTTCACACACTCAACTAAGCATCAACTCTCATTCTCTTCTTCTCTTCCCCACGTTTTCTGTCTCTTCGCATCTTCTCTTTTAAGTTGTCGAGTCTGAGAGTACACACGCTGACAAGCGTCCGTTGGCTTCTGTTCCGGATTGTGCGAGAACAAAAGCGTTAACAGTTGTATCCTGGGATTCAGAACGCCGGTAACCGTCACACTACGGGACGTTTTCAGAATTAAGGAAAGAGATTCTAATCTCGACTCTGCTCAAGTTCAACCGATTCAGTTTCGGTATTGGTTCGACCGGTTCTTCCTTCCCTTAATTCGGTTTATTTCACTTTTAATACATTTTGAGTTGCATTTTTTCTCCTTTCAGCTTGCACTTTTATCATTTTAGGTTGCATTTTTAAGCAGGGCTAAAAAGGCATTTTTTGCTTGCACTTACACTTGTTATCACTTCGACTTGCACTTTTTCTCGTTCCGGCTTGGACTTTTATCACTTTAGTTTACACTTGCCTTTGGTTTGCACTTTTGAGCCTTTTTAAGCACGACTAAGAAAAACTAATGCTTTTTTAGCTTGTACTTGCACTTTTTTACCCCTCTGACTTGAACTTTTTTCTCGTTCCGTCTTGCATTTTTATGACTTTAGTCTGCTCTTGCATTTTTAAGCACGGCTAAAAAAACTAAGATATTTTTTGGCTTTCACTTTTTATCAGTCTGACTTGCAATTTTTCTCATTCCGGATTGCACTTTAACACTTCTATCATTTTGAATTCTATCATTTTGACTTGCACATCTTTAGTGTACACTTTTAATCACTTTAGTTTACACTTTTTACCGTTTCGACTTGTATTTTTAATCACTTTGGCTTACAATAGCACTTAACACTTCTAAAAACTAAGACATTTTTAGCTTGAACTTTTCTATCAATGTGTTGCACTTGCACTTAATCCTTACAAAAATGCTGATTGAAGTAGCATTCAATCAAAGTATGATAGCATTCACAATGTTCCGGTATCTTTTCTATACCTCTCGATCAACGTATGAAGAAAATATTGGAACTTAGCTTTATAAGCAAAGTTCTTCACATGCATACAAAATTAGAATTTGTCAAAGATGGGCACTTGCAAAATAGTGGGAAACAAAAACCAATCAGTAGAAACGGTCACTTTCTAGTTTTCGTTTTCCTGAACCTCAATAATAGGCTTCAAGATCAGATTTTTGTGCCATGCTATTTTCTCCTTAATCAAAGTAATCACCATGAATGATTTACAATTGATTTTGGCCCACCTATAATCTTGATAGCATAACTAATGATATATCCAAACTAGTGTGAAGAAAAACAGCAAATTACGTGGCATGCCATTTTGGGATTATGATCCTCTAACCAATCATTCCAGCACAGACCTCCTGAAAATTAATCAACTTAGTTGAAAATCTCAAATTGATATCTTCTTTGCAATATGACTCTTTTCCTTGCTACAATTAGAGTTCCATATTCTTACAATTTTGAATGGTCATCACTGTGAATGAGGGCACATTCAGGAATTAAGTGTTACTTTCACATATTTCCCCTACTTCCATAGCAGAAATGGAACTCATAATTTTTGGGAAATTGGTTCGTCCATATCAATTAAGTTAACATATGTCGGCAGATATCTCAGTATTATTTAACTACAGTATAAATACATCATTTCCTTATCCTTATTTGTTAGTGTCTTTATATAAACCACTCTTCTCCTTTAGGATAACTCATCACTCCTACCCATTTATCTCTTCACACTCTGCAATCAAAAATGTTGTCAAGAAGCAGAACAATGCCCCCAAGATTACACCATGTACATTTATACACATGAAAATGCAACATCTTATTCATCTTGATTCATTTTCTAATTCCTTTCTGCGTTATTTTCTCCCTTTTCCAGACTGAACAAACCAGAGATATCAGGCAATATCTGCAAATAGAAGTCCAAACGAAGCCCGACAACGAAGCCGAGCCGATTCACCAAGGAGCCAACTACTCGAAATGCTTCGATGACGATGCTCGCTTGAAGAGAACAGGTAAGTAAATTAGCATTTTAATGTCAATCTTATTCAAAACTTGATGTTTTTTTCTCATGGCTTGTTGTTGATAGGAACATTTTGGACGGCAACATCTCACATCATCACTGCTGTAATCGGATCAGGCGTGTTGTCACTTGCTTGGGCCATAGCCCAACTCGGTTGGGTTGCAGGCCCAATTGTTATGCTTCTCTTTGCTGTTGTAACTGAGTACACTTCTAGCCTCCTCTGTCAGTGTTATAGAGCCGGAGATAACATAAATGGACAAAGAAGCTACACTTATACTGGTGCTGTTAAAAACATATTAGGTTTAAAAACAACAAATTTCGTATTATTACTTGTTCATTGTTTTTTTCTAAATTGCTGATGATTTGTGTATTAAATTTAGGTGGAAGAAAGGTGGTTGTTTGTGGAGTGATTCAATATCTCAACTTAGTAGGAGTTTCCATTGGATATACAATTGCAGCATCAGTAAGCATGATGTAAGTATGCTGACAATAAGTTTGTAAAAAACTTGCTCATGTTGCATAAACTTATTATAAATATTGCAGGGCAATAAAAAGATCAAATTGCTTCCACACGAGTGGTGGGAAAGACCCGTGTCATATGTCGAGCAACGGTTATATGATAGCATTTGGGATGATAGAGATCATCTTCTCTCAAATCCCAGATTTTGATCAAGTTTGGTGGCTCTCCATAGTCGCGGCCATCATGTCTTTCACCTACTCGATTCTTGGCCTTAGCCTCGGGATAGCAAAAGTTGCAGGTATGCTTAGGATAAAATATCAAAAGCAAGAGTTTAAGCTAAATTATGTCTAATTTGTGTCAACGGATCTTGGTTTGTTCAGAAAATGGGACCTTTAAGGGAAGCTTAACAGGGATTACAGTAGGATTAATAACCCAAAGTGGGACTATCACATCAACTGAGAAGATTTGGAGAAGTTTACAAGCTCTCGGAGCCGTTGCTTTCGCATACTCATTCTCAATCATACTCATTGAAATCCAAGTAACTATCATTCCTATGATATTTGCAATTGATGTTTTGTCTTAGTTACAAAAATAACAGAACTCCAAATTGTAGGATACTGTAAGATCACCACCAGCTGAGTACAAGACCATGAAGAAGGCAACTCTATTCAGCATATCCATGACAACTACATTCTACCTCCTTTGTGGTTGTATGGGATATGCGGCGTTTGGAGATCTTGCACCAGGCAATCTCTTAACCGGGTTCGGTTTCTACAACCCATATTGGCTTCTCGACATAGCCAACCTCGCTATTGTCATCCACCTAGTCGGGGCATACCAGGTCCATACTAAAATCCTTAATCAAGAATTCAAGACTTGTTTCAGCTTGGTCGCCAAACAAGGCCTTACAAAAATCATATCTCTATTTTCTTTCAAATGCAGGTCTTTTGCCAACCACTATTTGCATTTGTGGAGAAGAAATGTGCGCAACTTTGGCCCAAAAATGACTACATAACAGAGGAATACTGCATCCCGATCCCATTCGCCAACACAGTATACAAGCTGAACCTTTTCAGATTGGTATGGAGGACAATCTTTGTCTTCTGCACAACTTTAACAGCCATGCTTTTGCCTTTCTTTAACGACGTGGTGGGACTTCTTGGAGCGTTCGGGTTTTGGCCATTGACGGTTTACTTCCCTATTCAGATGTACATAAAGCAGAAGAAGATTGGGAGGTGGACAACCAAGTGGGCTGGGCTTCAAATCCTTAGCTTTGCTTGCCTACTTGTTTCTGTGGCAGCTGGTGTTGGATCCATGGCTGGTGTTGTCTTGGATCTCAAGACTTATAAGCCATTCAAGACAAGTTATTGATATAAAAGGGAGATCACAATTCAAAACATAGACATAAGAATCAGTATGTGCAATATTTACGGTTGTTGGTTGCTTGACTGATCTAATATTTACATCAGTCTAGGAATTGCTACTATGACTGTAATGGCGTTCACAGAGCGTGTTTGACAACGCCATAAAAGTAGTGTTTGAGGTAGCGTTTGACATTTTTGACTTAATGAAGGTGTTTGTAAGTACTTTCTCAATCCTGTTTATTAGCTTTCAAATTTAAGCTACCACTAATGTTATGTCAAATAGGGCCTTAGTCTGCCGCGTTGGAAGATGACAAAGAATGAACAAGCACTAGTGTACACCAAATGTCAATTGAATTCAACAGATGTACAAGCTACACACTCACTTCCACTCATTCACTGAATCTATATGGAGTGAGTAAACAAATCATAGTGCACAGAACAAAAAAGCCAAGAATGGAAAAAAGAGAGAACTGACAACTCACAATGACAAATTTACACATTCACCGGACCGTGCGAGATGAGAGGCGTCCTCTGACTCCTGCTTATAGGAAGATGAACATAAACTTCATGCACGTCAGGCTTACACACATCTCCTCGGTCTCTATCTACCGCGTAGCAAATGTATACCGTGTCGATCACGTTATCAAGAACGTGGGTGAAGAAACCAAGAACGACAAGCAGCAGTAGCCATGCAATGGCTGCAACCAAGTAAGATTCTGCTCCAAGAGACGTGACTCCATTGACAATTGCACATACAATGATTCCATATAAAACTGATATAACAAGAATTATGCCCGCTAATAACCGACTGGAGATTGTCTCCACAAAAACGGCAGAGAGAAGATTGCGTCTGAGAAGCTCGTATGTCATTCTTGCTGAGCTACAGTAGGCTTCACCTGTTATGGCCGCAAAGTTTACAGTGAATTTGTTCAAGAAATCAACTGCTGAGAGGAATATATTGACACAGCATCTAAGGACGATGTTTACAATTCCAGGGACGTCTTCTTGCCTTGCACTGTCCACTATAGCTCGTATAACTCTCACGGCACCGATTATCAGTCCAGAGAAGCATATCGTGCCAAATGAGGGGCCAAAGGCGTTTCTGCACATGTTGGAAAGTCATATAATGAGGTCAGATTGTTTTTCATGTGTGAAATTCAGAAGTGAAAGCTGAAAATCTTTATGGAGCAAAGATTTTTGAAATTCTTATTTATTAATCAATGGCCAATAAACAATCGTACTTTGTTCTCCTGCTTTCATGTTTCAAACAATGAACCGTGCCATAGGCAAAAGATTTGTTTCATTTTATTAGAAGATTCGGGTAATGTACAGTACAACTTAGCCTAACACATTGTTGATAACACCAGCAACTGAATTTTCCAATATAAGTGTTGCTGGCTTTGTCAACAAATACTCATACAGGTAATAGATAGTGAAAGTGTCATGGCTCATTTAACAATATAACACACACATTAATTCTACTATTCCAGTTATACATCAGCAAGAAACTGTAAAGCAAAACATGGAGGGAATTTTCTGTTATATGGACAATGCTTGACTGGAGAAACTTACAAGATGAGTTTAAAATACATGATCAACAAAGCTAACCTACACTGAAACCACACAAGATCATTCCTTTAAGCTACCTAAGTAACAGCTAATCGACCATATAAATAACCCAACAACATCATATCTATTCATATATATTGAGTATTCCAAAGCTTTTGCTTTTGCATTCGACAAACATAATAGAAGTATCACGAATACTTAACAGTCCACACAGCCATGACAGATGCAGTTTCATGTTTTATCTTAATACTGTATATCAGCCATGAAAAACATCATGTGAAAGCAAAAGAAACAAAGATGCATATCAGAAAAAAGATAGCTATAAATCACCTCAAACTACTTCTTATCTTCCTCCTTGGAGTAGAACCTTCCTTTGCGAAATACCATTGTGCAATAGTCCCACTGATCACATAAGCCTGAGCTTCAATCAATGTCGTACCAGACCACAACATTGTGATAATAGCCAAGGCAAAGTAAGCAGGCACCCAACCATCTTGTTTCCAAACACAAGAATAATCCCCACTCGATTCACTTGCAACAACACTCCCATTAAACCTCGCAAACACCAAAAACACGACGATCGGAACATAATAAACAATCAGCCCTAAAGTCAAACAAGGCAGAAACAAGAACAGCCCCAAATTCCTAGAGAGTGCATCTGATGCAACCCCAATTATTTGAATGGTCAACTCAATTCGATGCCGATTCAGGAGGAATATCCAAACAAGAACTCCAATACAGACAAATACAAACAGAAGCACCAGAATGCGATACACAAGAGGATAATCATCGCTACAAGTGGAGCTAACTGTGCAAGCCACAAACCAATAGATATTAACACCAACCGGAAGAACAATGAAGAAAGGTAGTGTTACATACACGAGCTGCTTAGTGTAATGCTTGAGCAACAGCAGCACGCACCAAGCAATCGGCAAGCTCAGAATCAGGGTAACGACAAGCGTCCAAATAAGCCCTTTCAAGACGTCACCATCTGAAGAAATCGAGAATCCGTTTCCATAAATAAAGGAAGGTCTGGGCAGAGAAAAGGTTGGGACGTGAATTGCGTGAAGAGCGATGGTGGAGTTGAGAACGCATGATGAGGAGGTGGAGTCGTAGTAGTAAGAGGAGAGGGAAGAGTAATTGGAGTTTTTGTGAGCAATGGAGAAGATGCCAAATCCGAATGTGGCGAGGATGAGGAAAGCGAAGAGGATGAGAAAGGGGAGGTCCTTGAAGGATCTGGGGCCATGATTGTAGGTGATTTGGAGGAACTGCGATTGATCGGCATCGGATGCTTGGTCGCTGATGATTGTTGTTTGGTCTTCAATTCGAGGTGGGAGATCGGATTTGATGAGGAGAGGTTGCGTTGGGGATGGTGGAGAATCGTAGAGGGTTTTGTTGGGGTTTTCTTCGCTGCTAGCCATTCGAGATGGCCGGTAGGAGATCGAAGCTTCTGATGAACTGGTCTTCTAATGGAAGATGAAATATGGAATTAAGGGTCGATGAAGACGAAATTACTGGCTGCTGTAATGAATTGTTGTTCTGATGGAGAAGAATTGTTGAGGTGGAGGAGGAGGTCTCGCTGCAGATTGATGCCAGGCTAAGAACATGACGAGGACGATGAGATTAGCCCAAGACGAAGACGACAGACAGACAAAAACGACGTCGTCTGAGGTTTTCCTCCCCCTCTTTCAAAGAAAGTCTGTTCTGTGTTTTTTATGTGTTTGGTAGTTCGTTTTTTTCGATGATTTTTTTTACATACAGTATTTAAACATAGTTCAGCAATTTACAGCTCAGTCTCGTGCGTCACACATTGATTAAAATCATACAAACGGATTTTATTACAATTTACAATCGATGTGTAAAGTGTAAATAATCACCTTAAATTTTGTAAATTATCTTAAAGTTATTAATTATTCGGGAAAAGAGTGTGATTATTTTCAAAGAAAAGATTGGAACTCTGTTCGCATAGGAAACAAGACTTAATGTAAGAAAAATAAACTTTTTATATTCATAAATGGTAAAATAATGTTCATAATCTGTGTGATGGATTTTTTTAAGGTCATTTTGAGAGAAAAAATCAAATATTACAGTAATTACAAGTATCTCACCGTATCCCTCACTGAAAACGTTCAAAAAAATTCATGGCCCAAATTATGAACATACTATCCAGAATATGAACATTGACGTATAATTTATAAACGCGAACAAGTTCATTTTTTCTATATTAACAGTCTGTTTGGCAAAGGGAAAAAAATAAGCTAGCTTATGTAATCAATAATGTTTTTTTTTAACAAGCAAACAAAAGGCCTATTGTTTTTACAAACAAATCAAGCCTAAATCATCTTCACGGATGATCTTGAACAAATCTTTCATGTAAAAGATCTTAGAAGTTCTCGATAAAAGAGCTTCTTGAAGCATCAACTTTTCGTTACTTGAGGCACATGAATTCTATTTAAGAATAAAGTCAAGCTTTAATAAGGTTGATCCATTTTTGACAAAAACCAAATTTATCCAGGACCTTACAAAGAAAGTCTCAATCCAGTTTGTCGTAAGCCTTTTTCATGTCGAGCTTGAGTGCCATCCAACCGATTTTATTTTTATGAAAGGAGTAGAAAATTTCATGAGATGCAAGGATGTTATCTTGAATAAGTCTTCCTTCAACAAAGGCTCCTTGGAAGGGGGAGATGAGCTTATTCAACAGTGGTCGGATTCTATTAGCCATTATTTTTGTGATGATTTTGTAAGTGGAGTTACAAATACTAATAGGTCTATAATGGTTAATATTGCTAGGTGAGTCAATCTTAGGGATAAGGGCAATGAAGGAGTGATTTATGGCTGAAAGCATCTGTTCTGAGAAGAAGAAAGCCTTGATGGCAGAGAGAAGTGAATTTTTAATAATATTCCAATGTTTTTGGTAGAATTCAATGGCAAATCCATCCGGATCGGGTGTTTTATCAGGCGGTTGGTCAAAAATAGTCTTTTTGAGTTCTGCTTCAGTAGGAGGTTTGGTGAGAGAGTTGTTGTCTTGGTCCGTAATCAGGGTTGGGATTATGTCAAGGTCTGTGGGAGAGATTCCCGATGCACCATTATGTTGAAATCTCAAGGCTAATTCCTTGGTAATTTCTTGAGAGATAGATTGATGGTCATGAACAACCAGGCCATCATTAGTACAAAAGCGCATAATAGATTGTTTAAAAATCTTGTTTTTAGCAATGGCATGAAAATACTTAGAATTCCTATCACCGTCCTTGATGTGTTTGATTTTGGCCCTTCGCCTCCAATAATCAGTTTGAAATTCAAGTAGAGCAGAATATTTTTTGGAATGAAATAGGATTTGATTTGTGATATGGTTATTGGATGGATTGTCAAGAAATTTATTGTGAAGGTCTTGAAGCTTTCGTTCAGTTATACTAAGCTGAGTGAAATTATTGCCACAATTTTTGCGAGCCCAACTCCTAGCGTAATATTTTAAAAGTTTAAGTTTAGAGTGAAATTTAAACATGTAGGAACTATGAAATTTGTACTTCCAAACTTTCAAGACAAGGTTTTTGAAAGTACTATTGTGAGACCAATTACGTTCATAGCGGAAAGGTAGTCTAGTAGGCGAGTTGAAAGGTCCTAGGGAGAAGGTGATTAGTGAATGGTCCGAAGAGGTAAGAGGATGATGATGAGTAGAAATAGTGGAGAAAATAGTTGTTAACGAACAGTGAATAAGAACACGGTCTAATCTTTCTAGAATAATGTTATTCATATTCTGGGATTTTTTCCATGTGAAGGGGAAGCCGGTAAAGGGGGTGTTAGAGAGTTCAAGATCTGTTAGTAATGTTTGTAATCTTAAGAATCTAGAAGTACTCGGAGTAAGACCACCAATTTTATCAGAAGGGTGGAGGATTTCATTAAGGTCGCTAATAATAATAACAGGAAGTTGACTAGAGACGATAGAATTAGTCAAATGGTTCCAAAAGAGATCTTTATCACTCTCTCTTGATGGGGCATAAACGAAAAATAAAAGCATGTGGGTATTGTTACTAGAGTAATTCATACATATGAGATTCGTATTAGAGTAGTTAAAAGAGAGGTCTTTCGTACTGAAATAGTTTTTATAAAGAAGCCAAAGGCCACCCTTTACTCCAATGGACGGTACAAATATGATGTTATCAAAGCCCATTTTAGCAATAGTTTTATTAGTAGGAGGGGCACTAACTTTGGTTTCAGAGAGGCATACAATATCGAGTTTATTTTTCTTTTTGATATAAGAAATTTCAGTGGATAAGTCTTTACGACGAGAACTTCCAATATTCCAATAGCCGATATTCATAAAATAACATCTTATCTATATAAAGATTGGCTGTCAAATGCCAAAATTGAATGAAATCGGTACCGGGCTTGATACGGGCCAGTCATTAAAATGTCGTGCTTATGGTACCGATTATTAATGGACCGAAGATTAATGGACCTTAAATTAATGTATCAGGGCTTGATATCGAAATTTTGGTGTCTGGTGGACCGTGTACTCCTTGTGGAAATGTCCTCCTGAATACCATTGCTTTCTGCCGCTTCCATTCCTTTTGAGGCCAATTCAACGAAGAGCGACGCAAGGGATACCGCCAACTTCACCTTTCTCCAATCCCTCGGTGGCGGCTCAGCCTCTGTTCCATAGTAAGTAAGCTTCTTTCGGTGAGTGGTGGAGAAGCGACGACCATGGTGGCGGATGATTCCGCAGAGCTGCAGTATGTGACGGCGAAGACATCTTTCTGGTGGGACATTGTGATCCCTTCTCCATCGCCCAGAACATCAATTCTGCTCTCTCTTAAATGAATTATTGTGGACCAGTCTCTATTTCTACTTATGGCGACACTAATAAGATTCCTAATGCTATTCAACAAGCTCTCCAAACCTTCATGTGGGCAACCAAGCTCCCCAATTTCACCCACAATCAGTCCACCTACCGTGCCCTAATCCTCAAGATTTTCTCTTTTCGCCGCTTTGAATATTTGCACAAGGTGCTCGACGAAATGCTCAACTCGATTGGGTCGCCTCCAGATGAAGATGTCTTTGTTACAGTCGTGCGGGGGCTTGGACGTGCCCAGAGGATCAAAGGGGTAAGTGAGAGCAGAACTTTGCTTAGCTTTTTCAGTGTTACTTGCTTAGTTAAATTGAATCTAATTTTTTGTTTCAACCTGTCAAACTTTGATTCGTCAACCGCTTGATGTGATCGGAAAAGTTTGAATCTGAATCAATAATTCTTGTTTTTAAACTCAGAATTCGCCTTCGTTTTCCTCTTTCTATAAAGGTTTTTTTTTAATCTTGACAATTTAATTAAGGTCTCAGAAGTTCATCTCAGAACAGGTAGGTAGGTAACAGTTGCATGTGTTTCTCTTCTGAGATTTTGTTTGCGTGACGATTTCTGTGGTTAGACTTGTTGATCTGTCCAATACAGTTTCTCTAGATTCAGTATTGCCTCATTTTCTGCATTTTGTTCTTGAAATTCATCCTCCTAATTCAGTCTTTTACTTGGGAAGATAGTGCTGATAAAGAAACAAAGGCATGGATGATCAGACAAAAGGCGGCACCATACAAGAGTTTTGCATACCTGATTACATACTTGATGGAGATGGAGCCTGAAATCACTGACCTAACTCCTGAGTTCCCCGTCGTTGTCTTTGTGAACTCTAAGAGTGGTGATCAACTGGGTGGTAATCTTCTTACAACATACCGGACGCTTCTCAATTCGAAACAGGTGTGAACTTTAGTTGTATTATTATCAAAAGAGAGGTAAGTGTGGATAAATTTGGGATTTTCATTGATTCTGACATGAAAAATGAATCAGGTTGTTGATCTGTTGGAAGAGACTCGAGATAAGGTGTTGTGTAGGATTTACCATAACATAGAGAAGCTCAAGCAAAATGGAGACGATTTAGCTGCTAAAACCGAGGAGAAATTGAGAATTATTGTGAGTCTGGATTACTGATATGTAGTGCCATAATTCAAGTAAGATCATTGCGCTGTTAATCTTATAGATATTACTGATGCAAATCATTAATCAGGTTGCAGGAGGACTGCTGGATGGCTTCTTGGAGTTGTGTGTGACCTAAAATTGCCACATCCACCACCACTCGCTACTGTCCCGCTCGAAACTGGAAACAGTCTACCCTTTGCATTTGGATGAGTCAGTTTTCCTTTCTTAACAATCTATGAGCAGTATATTCTTGAAATCTACATTGCAAAGTCTTAATAACTGCATTGTATAGGTGATTCTTTGTCAAATCACAATTTCATCAATCCATTACCTTCGTAAGAGTGTATATTTGGCTCTCCTTCGTGTTTTTGGTCTGTTTGACTTTATTGGCGTAAGAGTGTATATGATGCTGTATATTACAGCATCATATTGATTTTTTCATTTAACCATCCCATTTATTAGGTAGCGTTATTATTCTTCAATTGTGGTTTATTGCATTGTAACCGTTTGGATTAATTGTTGATATTTATGTTTCTTGCAATTCCTATTCTGTCACTTATTATCATCAATTTCTGCTCCTATAAATATTGTGTTCATCTTTCATTTTGCATATTGTCTCCTCATTCGGATTCTGTTTTTTGTGTTCACTTCATTCTGTGTCCCTACGCTTTCCACGCGATGGCTTCTTCTTCATCCCTACAAATCTCTTCCGTTGGAAACGCTCTCAAGAGTTCCAAGTCCCGACGGGGAAAATCCAGTTTGTCTTCGAGCAAGCAAGGTCGCGGGTTTGGTGGTTCTACCATTGTCTTTTCTGATTTGGCTTCGAGAAAGAATTTGCTTACATTTGTGATCTTCCAAAATTCATCTTCGTTGGATCTTCATGCATCTTCTTATTTTATTTCAAGTCAAAGATTGCTTACATTTGTGCAGATGACAGGAAGCTCGACAACAAAAAGGTTTCAGACTGATCTTCCATTACTTATGGCAAAAAATTAGAATGAAACATAGGACACCAAAGAATGGTTGGGTTGTTGTTTAATCACATTCCTTCGGATCAAGAGGTAACGCCATTTTTCTAACGCATGCATAGTTGATATCACAGTAAATAGTTAGAGATTTTACCTCACGGTCCCACAAAAATATGTTTGCGTTGAGTTGTCAGATTTATAGTTGAATTTGTATAGTTTTTACCATCCTATGATATGTTTTTGTTCTAATTGAAGAAAAATGCAGTAATCATGCTTCACTTAGCTTTTAATGTGAATAAATCCTCACTTTGTTCTTACAGTTATTCCTATCTAATTATTTTCTCTTCTTCTTATCATGGTTTGAGCTATCTTATATAATAAGTGTTACCCATAAACCATTACGAAACTTTTAGTTTAAAAAATCCTTAGTGTTTCAACTGCATGGTGTAATTATTTTTCTTTTAACTCCGAGAATGGGAAGTTCTGCCAATTACTTCTCTTTGGATACTTGGATCTGTAGGTATATTTATCCTTCTGATTTTCTTGTTCGAAGTTGTTATTGATTCTTCTGCTTCAATTGTTTGTTCATACAGTTTTCATTCTATAGGGCGACGGTGTGTGCGACCAATCCGAAGCTTCAAGGAAGATAAAGATGTTGGTCAAAATAAAGTCCTTATGTGTAAGCAGAATCAAAAGAAGAATAAGTTTTTTCATCAATTCGTTTATCCACACATTAGAGTAGATTGTTATACTGAAATCAAAATCTAGCTTTCCATTTAGTGTTAATTCTATATCGTTCATCCATTAGATTGAGTAAGATGCTGGATTGAAGTATAACTTTGCATAAACTGGTCATTTATCTGATTTGTTGAAATCACAAATGAAAAGTGGAAGCACCCAATTCGTTGGATCGGATCGGACCAAGTTCAAGGTTATGAATGAAGCTAATGGTGGTATTGATCAGAAGTTGCATCATGCTTGTTCAAGCTAAAAAAATGATTTTAATTGGTTGATTTTTAGGCTTGAATGGATTTGAGAAACTAAAGCACAACTCTCATTTGTAGATGGGCTATGTTTGAATTTGAGTAGGAAGCTTGATGGAGTAGGAAGCTTGATGGAAGTATATAGCTGGTCAAATATCTGATGTGTTGTTTTTGCTAATTTTTCTTCACAGATTACCAGATATAAACTAGCATGTGTTCTCGTACCATGTACGGGGTCGCATGTAATAAATATTTTATATTATTAACTAATTTATAGATTGTAGTTTATACTTTATGGTTTATAATTTATAGATTATAGATTGTAGTTTATACTTTATGGTTTATAATTTATAGATTATAGTTTATAGTTTACAATTTATGTTTTATAGTTTAAGTTCATTAATAACTCAACTTAATTAGATTGATAACATTGATAAAGATATATATATATATATATATATATATATTTAAGATAAAGATAAAATATGATAAAAGATAAAAATCTATATTTCTTTTTGTTATATAACCTATTAGATATCTTTTTGATTTTTTTACTTATTTAATTCAAAGATATATATCAAAATATAAAGTCGGATGACGTGGATGATAACATGGTGGATGATGTAACATAGCTTAGAGGTCGACACATAGGCGAATTGAATATAAGGGCGACATGTGGCAAAACAACGTTCTGTTTTAGTATATACTAGCGTGTGTTCCCGTACCATGTACGGGGTCGCATGTAATAAAATATTTTAATAATATATTTATATTTTATACTATTAATTAGTTTATAGATTGTAGTTTATACTTTATGATTTATAATTTATAGATTATAGTTTATAGTTTATAGTTTACGATTTATGTTTTATAATTTAAGTTCATTAATAACTCAACTTAATTAGATTGATAAAATAATAATAGATAAAGATATAAATATATAAGATAAAGATATGATAAAAGATAAAAATCGATATTTCTTTTTGTTATATAACATATTAGATATCTTTTTTATTTTTTTATTTATTTAAATTAAAGATATATATCAAAATATAAAGTCGGATGATGTAGAGGATGACATGGTGGATGATGTAGCATATCTTAGAGGTCGACACATAGGAGAATTCAATATAAGGGCAACATGTGGCAAAACAACGTTCTGTTTTAGTATATGTATAGATATAGATAGATAGATTGCAAACTTAATTTCTTTTTATCTTTATTAAAAAGTGACTTTGCCTAGAAGCCTCTTTCTATGAAACTTTTTTACTTAAAAAGAATGATTACACAATTTTTTTTTAACGCAATCATTTTAAAAATTAAACTTTTGGCATTTACATAAGAATGGTCACGTAATATTTTTTGAGTACATAGCATTCCCACGTTATATAAACAGATGATTCGGGAAAAAATGCTAAAAGATATATCTTTGTTAACATAACCTTAGTAGTCTTATCCAAAGATCCCGAAAGGGTTTTCACCTTCATATCAATCGTTAAAAAAACAAGTTTAACACTATTCTATATATTTTGAAATTAATTTACACATATAGCAACCTTATAAGGATATAAACGATAACATTCACAAATCTTAATAAGTTGTACGAATTTCCTGAGCAACATTTGTTAAACAAATACCCGCATCTTACACAATACAAATAAACATAAAAAATTGTAAAATCATGTATTATGATTATAATAAAAGAGACTACTGGAGTATTATACATACCGCTTATATAATTTGTTAAAGACCCGCGCGTAGCGCGAAACAACAATTCAACACAAAATACGTTCCCGTTTCTAGTGTTTAATAAGAAGCACCCTTTGGTCAATGTTAATAGATATAATAAGTACTCTCTCCGTCCCTTAATGTTCTTTCCATTTTATTTTGGCAAATTTGTCGAAACACGTTTTGCGTCGTTAATATCTCTTATTATATCTTTCTAAAAATTATAAAATTTTAATATTGTTAAAGTACTCAATAAGACAAACAAAACAAGATCCCGCATGACTATGTTTGTTCTTATAGATTGAGAATAATCTAGAGAATTGTATTATTTTGTTATTAGTGTAAAAATTGGAGATGAGAAGAACATTAGGGGTCGGAAAGAGTAGCATACAAGAGCCATATGACAATTCGGTTTGTAGTTTAAAGTGCTAGTTTCAAAAACTTTCAAATTTAGTGGAGCAATCAACTTAGTATTGTCACTAGTCCAGAGTAGCACTGCATGCTGTATTCAATCGAAACACCATTTTATCAAATATATCAAGTGTCCTTAGCCATATACAATACAAATAGGCGCTTACTATTTGGCACATCCTAAAATTCTATTTGGCACACCCTTACATTCGTCACGAAGGTATTTGGTCAGACATTCGTCACGAAGGTATTTCAAAATAGATTCGTCACGGAGAAACGAAGGACTTCCGTCACGAAGGTATTGTGGAGTTCCGTCACGAATGTATTGGGGAGTTCCGTCACGAAACTTTTTTTGAAAAAAAATAAAAAATTCAGAATGTTGTAGAGAATTTCAATACGAGTCCGTGCATATAAAATACGTCCAAAACGGACATCGTTTGCCCTTCCAAAAGCCCTAAAAACAAAACAGTCGCATGCGTTAAGTTCGTAAAAACAAAAACTTATATAATTATTAATTATAATTAAAAATCATGCAATTAAATTTATATACTATAATTATATATTATCATTTAATATAACTAGTTTATTACTTATAAAGTACAATTATGCATTATGTTTAAATATTACGAACTTAACGAAAACGACTGTTTTGTTTTTAGGGCTTTTGGAAGAGCAAACGATGTCCGTTTTGGACGTATTTTATATGCACGGACTCGTATTGAAATTCTCTACAACATTCTGAATTTTTTATTTTTTTTCAAAAAAAGTTTCGTGACGGAACTCCCCAATACATTCGTGACGGAACTCCACAATACCTTCGTGACGGAACTCTTGGGAACCTTCGTGACGGAAGTCCTTCGTTTCTCCGTGACGAATCTATTTTGAAATACCTTCGTGACGAATGTCTGACCAAATACCTTCGTGACGAATGTAATGGTGTGCCAAATAGAATTTTAGGGTGTGCCAAATAAAGACTTTGTACAAATATTGAGATAAGATGCTAACAGTGGTAAGGTAATCTGATTCAGTAGCATTGGATAGGAAAGATTTATCATTCCATAAGACAGTCCAAAAATTACAAAAGCTGGTGTGCAAACAATCAAAAGGCAGCAACCAGTGATCAAACATCAAAACACAATAACAAGAGTTGCAGATTGTAAACTGAAAGGTAACCGGGTCAAGGTTCAAGTTTTCCAGGCTCACGCAGGAGCTATTGTTCAAAGAGACAAAAGTAAACAAGTCACCAACAAGATTATAGATGTCACCAACAAAGCTATTGCTATAAACGTTTATGAATAAAAATATTTTGATGTAAAGTTTTAAGCAAAATGATACAGGGATACATCATTTGTCCATTCATGGTAAGAGAAGTGGTAGTAGGGGAAGAATAATTTGTCCTGATAGAGCCAGTTTCAAGAAGATGACCAGGATTATTATCACAACTGATTTCCATGGGGAAAAGCACATACCATCAAATAAGTTTAAAGCTTTTAAGTTTGTATAAATCCATATGATTCAAAAAGAAGGACCACTGAAAATTTGAGAAGGTGTTAACAGTCTCTTGTTGTTTATAAGTTTGATGATCAGAATAAGAGAATACTAACAACAAATTAATGGTGCAGTAAACATGAATGGGTGGCAGATTAAACAATATTTGATGGCGTGAGCTAGTAATCATAAATGAAGCAACATAAGTTAGAAGAGAGAGTAATGAAATTTTAGAGTTACACAAAGTGTTACTGTTTGCCAATATACTTATAAGGGTAGGTTTAGTCTGAAGGGGCCAAAATTGAAAGTTTTTATTGGCACTAAGACTGAGCTGTATGGATTGCCAAAGAAGATTCAAAAAAAAGGTAACATGTGGGCTTTTGATCAATTGGAAAGAGATTTGTAAACAAGTCCAAAGTTTTAGTAATTCTGAGAACAAAATTTTTCTACCAAGAGTTTCAATAACATCTCTTGAAATTGCAGGGCAACCATATTCATTAGAGATTAGTCCCTGGAATGAATGAGTTACATTCAGAGATTTCAATTCCTTGTAATGTTAATGTTGACAGGGAAAGATAACAGTATATTGATCGAAGAAGTCATTGTATGAATTTACAGCACTCATGACAAAACTGTTAAAGATTTTGAGATTTAAGTTGGAAGGTATATCATCTGTATTCCAAATAGGTCGGCCAAAACAAGCATGAAGAGTTTTAGTAGTATTAGAAATCAAGATCTTAGATGGCGTACAACAAATATTGAAGAAGAACATTTTCCAGATTAACCAAAATAAGGACCATAGATTCAGACATGCAAAGATTTGTAAGCAATTGTTCAAGGTAGGGGTCTGGTTCAGGTGGCTTTCGGCCATAGTAAAAGTAGAAATACTGCTCAGATCAAGAAAAGAAAGGGGGGGAAAACCTTAATATCTTCGACAGAATCCAACCAGGGATTCGGAAAATAGCAAAGAATCAAAGTTTTAGCCCACCAATCTAAAGATCTGGCAATACAAAGAGGAAAATCAACAGCGAAGTAAGGAGCCATACCTTGGGTGAAGCCGATCTGAGACATGCATGCACCGGATCGTATTGGACACGCCATCAAATTTATCATGAATGAAGAAATCATACCTTGGAAGCAGCAAGAACCAAGCGTGCGGAGCGTCTTCAAAAACCTGATTCCGTTGAGATTCCGCCATCGTTTCTTCTTTTTCCTCCGCTGTCTCATCTGGTTGCTTTGAGGGGATCTGGATCTGGATCTCCAACGCTTCACTTCAGAAGGTTTCATCTCCGGGTGCTCACAGATCCGGGCCGCAAAGGTGCAGAGACGGCCTTTCAAACTCAGATCTACATCTGAAACTTCAAATTTAACAAGGAGTCGGTGAGATCCGGACCACCGTCTTGAGCCAAGACAAAGAGAAGAGCCCCGATTTCGCCATACTCTTGCTTGCTTGAGGTTGTAATCAGGGACGAGGATTAAGGGAGAGTGAAATTTAAGTTGAGAAGATGAGATCTGGAGAATAAGGTTGAAAGTTTGGGGGCTGAGCAAATAGGGTATTTGGGGAGGGAGGCTTTGGGAGTGTTTTAGGGTTTTCATTGCTTAAGATTTATGTAATCAATAATATTGAAATAGTAGCTTTATCGAAGGGCAAATTATCATTGTTTTAGGGTTTTCATTGCTTATAAACTAGCAAATTGAAGGGCAAATTATCCCTAACGGAACAGGCCTTGAGACTTGTTATCAACTCATATTTCCTCCTATTAAGTTGTTACATTTCTAGTTATTTGGTCTTATTATTTAGCATCATTTAAATTATCACTAGTATTTAAGCGGACTCTTAACTGAGGTGTATTTTGGTATTACATAAATTGTACCTCTTATCCCATCTCAATATCTAATACGGAGTATCTATTTATTTTGATGTTTACGATTATATCTCATTATTCCTTTCACACGGCAGGCAAATTCCACCATTTCCCCTGCTTGAATCTCGTTCAATCCTTAAACACGTGCAATCCCATCTCCAACTGAGACTACTCCACCGATCTCATCCACTTGAAAATTCGTGTAAAAGTTGGTAATTCTACTTTCTAATAGAGTCGTTAGTTCTGCCAGCTGGGAGAAAATTCCACGATTTACAAATAGGATAGAGTTAAGGGAGAATGTGGTTGTTGATAGAGTTATCTTTCCAAACAGAGTAGAAGGTAAGGTAAATAGCTCTTGACATATTTGTAAGTCCGATATTTTTTCTTCAACACTTATCATTTGCAAATATATCCCGATATTTTATTTAATAAGTCTGACATTTACATCAATAAGCTTTATATTTTTTCTGTGCTTATTAATTTATAAATATGTTTTATAGTTCTAAAATTATTTAAACATTTATACAAATCATTATAATATTATTCACAAGTTAAGATAATCTTTTCAATTTCAACTTTATAAAGGAGATAAAGTAGCGTGTGTTCTCGTACCATGTACGGGATCGCATTTAATAAATATTTTAATAATATATTTATATTTTATATTATTGATTAATTTATAAATTGTAGTTTGTACTTTATGGTTTATAATTTATAGATTATAGTTTATAGTTTACGATTTATGTTTTATAGTTTAAGTTCATTAATAACTCAACTTAATTAGATTGATAACATAATAATAGATAAAGATATATATTTATATATATATAAGATAAAGATATAATATGATAAAAGATAAAAATCTATATTTCTTTTTACTTATTTAATTCAAAGATATATATCAAAATATAAAGTCGGATGACATGGTGGATGATGTAACATAGCTTAGAGGTCGACACATAGGCGAATCGAACGTGAGAACGACATGTGGCAAAACAACGTTCTGTTTTAGCATATTTATAGATTATTTAGGTGATATTTTATTTGATTTATTTTAGTGAGTATTTAATAATAATAAAATTTTATAATTTATACTCCCTCCGTCCCTGTATTTGCTTCCTCTTCCATAAAATGCACAAATATTAAGAAAATGGGAGAGAAGAGGAGAGAGGAGAAGAAAAGTAGGAGATAGCGTGTATTGGGATGAGAAAATAAGGAGAGAGAGAAATTAAAGGGTTAAGATGTGAGTATAGTAATGATGAGAGAGATAAAAAATGAAAAGGTAATTTGGATTGTTGTGGGTTTTGTAGTAATTAAAAAGTTTTTATGAGGGTAATGTAGTAAATATGTATGATCAAAAGTAGAAAGTTTTGATAAGAAGAAACAAATAAGGGGACAACGAAAAAGGAAAGAAGAAGGAAAAAGAGGGACGAAGGGAGTACTAACTTATAATTTGAGATATTAATAATACAAAATAAATATAATAATATATGATGAAATGAGATAGACAAGAGAAATCATACGTGTATAGTACTATTACTAATTGTTTTCTAAAGTAGGCTTTTTTTAGAAAAAAACCCCGATATGGGCTCGTTTGAAAATAATTCCCAACATAGACACTCTTATGAGTCTCGAAAATTTTTCACTTATGAGAGACGCTGGGAAATCCGAAGCAAAAGTTTTTTTTAAAAAAAACTTATGTATAAGAGCCGCTGGGAAAACCAGCATCTCTTATACATGTAATTTTTTTTTAACCCACGTATAAGAGACGCTGGTTTTCCCAGCGTCTCTTATACGTGGGGTTTAAAAAACAAATTCAGTGTAAGAGTTTACCAGCGTCTCTTACACTAACCCTAAAAAAAACCAGCCTCATCTTCACCAGCTTCCTCTATTCCAATTCTTGTGAAAACAGAGCGCTGCTATCCTCCCCAGCGCCCGCCCCGTCCTCTTCTCCATCCTCTTTGACTCCCAATCAGAATCTTACTCCCTCGAGTCCCTCTCCCTCCTCGCCATCCTCCAGTTTGGGGAATTCGACATCGCATCCCACCCCTACCGCATCTGGTGGAGTAGACCACCATGCGGTTGTGCGCGTAGTAGACCACCACGCGGTTATAAAACGGAGGGAATACTTATGTTAAAATCACTTTAAAAGCTAAAAACCGGCTTTAAGGGCATCTCCAATAGAGAGCTAAAAATGTCATGCCACAGAAGATAACCCCAACAACAAATGCTAAAATTTTCTATTTCTTAGCCCAATTCTCAAACTTGTCATTCTATATAAATTTTATTTGTTAGATAACCAAATACTATTTTGACACATCACCAAAAATCTCTAAGAGAATATTTTTCATTTTTTAATTTTTAGCTTGTGATTAAGGTGTGATATGATAAAAATTTGCTATAATCATTTAGAGAATTTTTTTTTTTCTGAAATAGGCTTTTTTTTAGAAAATATTCCCGATATGGGCTCGTTTTGAAAATAATTCCCAACATAGGCACTCTTATGAGGTTCGAAATTTTTTCCCGATATGGTTTTACCAGCGTCTCTCATCCGAAGCAGATTTTTATTTTTTAATTCCCCCGTGTAAGAGACGCTGGCAAAACCAACGTCTCTTACACATAAAATTAAAAAAAAATTGGATTTGTATTAAAAAAAATTCAAAGTTTTTATATATATATTATTATATATGACTTACTCGTGTTTGGATGACTCGTATGGGCTCGTTTGAAATCGGAATCGATCACGACCGATTTCGTTAGGTCCGTATTGATCCCAACTTTCACCAGATATGTCTCTCGCTCGATTCTGATTTCGAACGACCCCATACGAGCCACCCGAACACACGTAAGTCTCGTGCGTACCTTCTACTGTAAATGGATATTTACAAATTCGTTCCTCCATATCAGGCGATGAGAGACATATCTGGTGAAAGCTGGGATCAATACTGACCTAGCGAAACTGGTCGTGATCAATTCCGATTCCGAACTGGTGAAAGAAGGTATGCACGAGATTTACGCTTGTTCGGATGGCTCGTATGGGCTTGTTCGGAATCGGAATTGACCACGACCAGTTTCGTTGGGTCCGTATTGATCCCAGCTTTCACCAGATATGTCTCTCATCGCCTGATATGGAGGAACAAATTTGTAAATATCCATTTACAGTAGAAGGTACGCACGAGACTTACACGTGTTCGGGTGGCTCGTATGGGCTCGTTCGGAAAAAAAAAATTAAAACAAATCCTTTGTCTCCTAGCGCCTTATACAAATCCAATTTTTTTTTTAAAATTTTATGTGTAAGAGACGCTGGCAAAGCGTCTCTTACACGGGGGAATTAAAAAAATAAAAATCTGCTTCACCAACGTCTCTCATACGTGAAAAATTTCCGAACCTCATAAGAGTGCCTATGTTAGGAATTATTTTCAAAACGAGTCCATATCGAAAATATTTTCTAAAAAAAAAGCCTATTTCAGAAAAAAATTCTCATTTATATATATTATAGACATAGTTGGTGAGATAAGTCACGAAACGAGAGAGAAGTCCACTATAGAATGGCTAGTGCTTACCTGGATTACACGTTCATCAATCGCTTTTTCTTCTTCTATTTGTTCGTGGAATCTATATATCTATATCTATCTATATATATATAAAAACTGGACGCTCTTGGATGAAAGTAAATAAAATCGATACATATTTAATGCATGAACAAAATCCTTCTTCTCTCATCATAAATATTTAATCCAAATCGGTAGCTATACAATTAATATCTATAAGTCTTTATATTCTTCAACTCTATGATATCAAATTTAGCTAATGAATGCACTAAATTAATAATTCTTAATACGAAAAAATTGTTAATATTCAATAATAAGTAAATATAATCAATAATTTTTAAATCTCTATATATATATAAATTGGTTGGTATTGTCCAAAGTAATGACATTTTAGACTTTTTAAATGTCTAATAAAATCATAACCATGTGCTTAATTGGTTGAGATTTCTACTATTTTCATCTTTTTTTCGTTCTTCGCCTCCAATCCGTATGGCGATGAAGAGCAATTCAAGCATCGTCAACGACTGTGTGATTTGGTACATATATAAGATATATTATTTTTTATTAAAAATTACTCCAAAAATACATATATAAAAATAATATCTTAAGTATACAAATATCGACAAAAATAAAACGTCTTTGGCCCGTGTGAAGCGCGGGGAAATAACCTATCTTAATCTTAATCTTAATATACTATAAAATTAGGGGTTCTCCAAATTAAACACAATGCATTTAATGCTCTGTTTTTAATTTATCATTTTGGGCCTTTTTTCTGTTCCCATTTCTTTCCTACGCTTACGAACATATCGCCAAAATGAAGATTTTGACCCATCAACACATGTCTATAATGGATTCATATGGAACATATCATCATCTTATACTCTTCTATTCCGCAACGCTTTATTGTGAAGTTTTATAGGCCATAAAACTCGCGCGTAGCGCGGGCCCAAAAAGTCTAGTTAAACAATTGTTTTTTTGATCCAGGAATTAAACAATTGTTAAAGTTGTCAATGAAACTGACCTTCAAGTACTTCAGTGGTCGGGGTCCACATAGATAGGAGACGAACAATCGTGGTATAGTGGGAACCCCAACGCGTAGCTCCATGCCGAGTTAAGCTACTTTCTTGATTCTTTCCTCTTCCACTATCAATTTCACCACTTTCTAACCTTTCCACAACGTTTTCATGTTGCTTTTGTCGAAAGTCATCTTTTCTTTTGCAAGAAGCTCCAACAAAGTTAGCAATCAAGCACAAGTAATCAAAAAAATCACTTACATATCGGTTAGTCTCTGCAATTGCCACGACAACTAATTGAAGTTGATGAGCAAAACAATGAATGTACCTTGCACTTGGATTTTCATTCAATATAAGAGTATTCAATCCCTTAATATCACCTCACATATTAGAAGCCCCATCATATCCTTGACCTCTAAGTTTAGAGAATGATAATCCATGTCTAGCAAAAAATTCATCAATGCCTCTTTTCAAAGATAGTGCGTTGGTGTCCCTAACATGAACAACTCCAAGAAACCTTTCCATCACACACCCATCGTTGTTCACATATCTCAAGACAATAGCCACTTGCTCTTTTACTGAACAATCACGAGCCTCGTCAACCAATAAAGAAAAGACCTTGTCTCCAATATCACTAATTATGAGGTTTATTGTCTCAGATGCACACGCTTTAACAACATCCTTTTGAATCGAATGACTACTCAATTTGTGATTTTGGGGTGCATTCTCCTCCACCACCTTCCCAACCTCAGGCTTGCGTAAGGCATACCAATTAAGAAATTCAAGAAAATTTCCTTTATTTCTTGAGTCTGATGTCTCATCATGTCCTCGAAAAGGCATCCCTTGATTAATTAGCAATCTAGCAACATCCACTATTGTTGTCAAACGAGTACGATATGCCTCCTCCAATACTTTATTTCCCGAAATCAACTTTCTTGACACACTTTGCCTTTGATTTTTGTAAGTAAAGAATTTGACTCGGGCTTCGTTGTGTGCACTACCGTCAACTCCCACACAACAACAACAACAACAACATCAATCCCCATTTATCCCGAAAAACGGGGTATGGGGTGGTCGAGATTGGTATTTCCTTACCCCAAGAGGTTGGGAGGAAGTAACTGATATGACCTAAAATGATGATTGCGTCAAAAGTTGCATAATCTGACTACTACTTTACAAAATAAGAAACATAGACAGTTAAATGAGTCATTTTGCTTTATTCCATATAATTCTGAAGCCAAAGAATAGTGAATCTTTGGTTCCATTGGAAAATGGATCACATGATCTTTAAATCTTCCAGTTGCATTCTTCCAATTGCGAAACCCTGTTATCACAAATGCATCATCTCCATTATTTCTGCCAAGCTCCCGTCCAAAGAGATAACAGCAAAAGCAAAATACAGCATCCTTAGAAACACTAAATTCTAACCATTCCCATTTTTCGAACCACTTAGCTTGAAAACACCTCAAAGTCGCACCAAATGACCTTCGTATAAAATCATATGAATCTGGTTGACATGGACCTTTAAGTACATACGCTCTCTTAACATTATCTATAACCCGAGGAGGATAGTCACTGATTTGCTTTCGTAATGTTGCATTGATATACACGATTATGTTGTGTATATAGACGAGGTTTTAGCATTGTTTTAGTGGTGTTTTAGGATGCATTTGAGGTGCTATGGAGCATTGGCGAGGAGTTGCTGAAGACGCATTATAGGAGTTTTTTTTGGAGCTGAAGAAACGAAGATTTTGAAGACTCTGGAAGGCAGCGCCCGCCGCCCGCATCGGAAGTTGACCGAGACTTTCTCTATTTCGTTCTTATTACGTTTTTATTTTAGTATTTATGTTTTTCCGTTTTAAGACTTAATTATGGACGTTTTGTTTTGGTATTTAGGGTTAGAGAGAAGGTTTGTTTCTTCTCTAACCTCACTTTCACTTTTCATCTAGTTTTTACATACTTCCTATGGAGAACTAAGCCACCATTACTTAGTCAAACAATTGAAGCTTTCGTATTGAAATAAGTTGTGAGATTTTCATTCCCTATCTATTGCTTGGATTTTATCTATTCTCTTGCTTGAATTGCCTATGATTAATATTGATAGTTTCTAGTCTGCGCAACTAGGTATTGTCTCTATGGATCTATTGCAGGTTTAGATTGTTACTGGTTGAGCATATCTATTTCAGAATAGCATAGTAATACATAATCAACTCCCCCACACCGGTAATGAACATTGTCCTCAATGAAATAAGACAGAAATAAATAGGGGAAGTAGAAAAAGTACCACTACTGTGGAGGTGGTGGAAAGTCAGAATGTTGGGAGTTTCCTTATAGGTCTCAGCAGCTCTCTCCCACCTTTACATATGACATCAAGCAACTGAAGCAGGTGGGGGTATTATCTGAGCAGGGAGATCATAGCTACTGGGTATACGGTTCTAGGGGTTCCTACAAGATCCCTTTACCTCTTGCTATTGAAATGCCCTTCAGACCCGAGTATATTGATTTTGATCTGAGTAGGTTCCGGGTCGGGTTTGGAGGTGCTAGTTCTTCTTCTGCCACTCCTCGTACACCTGTTGAGGAGGATTCTGATGATGAGGAAGAGGAAGGTTCTGAGGATGATGATGATGCTGAGAATGAGGATACTGATATGCCTCAAGCTCAGATAACTGTTGAGCCGCAGTTTGACTATCAGAGGCAGATTTGGGAGACTGTCCAACGCATGGACACTCGTCAGCAGACTCTGGAGACGGACTTCTACAGCTTCCGTGATGCCACTAGAGAATTCCAGACATCACAGCCTACCATGATGGAGCAGCAGACCGCCAACATGAGGGCCATGCAGGAACAGATGAGGCAGTGGAACTTATTCATGAGTTCCCAACATTCTAACTTTCCACCACCTCCACAGTAGTGATACTTTTTCTACTTCCCCTATTTATTTCTGTCTTATTTCATTGAGGACAATGTTCATTACCAGTGTGGGGGAGTTGATTATGTATTACTATGCTATTTTGGAAAAAAAAAATCAAAAAAATTGAAAAAGCCAAAAATATGAATAAAAGGCAAATAAAAATCCTGGGGTGGACTGAAAACCCGAAAGGGCAGTTCAAGTAATAAGCAGGTAATCTGGCAGGTATTAGGCGTTGGCAAAAATAAATTCAGAGTGTTGTGAGGTGGTGAGTTCAATTTAAAAAATGAAAAGAGAGTTTTAGGTGAAAACCTGAAAAGACGCCTAAGTAAAATGAGAGAAAAAAAATTGAGTGTTTTAGGACTATTAATTTACCGGCGATGGCTACATAAGAGGTGGAGTATAGGTGTGTTTTGGGTAGGTTTTCACTTGGAGGAATAAGCTGTAGTAATATTTGTGATTATCATTCTCTTTGATGATTTGTGTGGTGTTGGATTGTGGTGGTGTGTCTGGTGGTGTTGATCATTTAGGTTAGTGCTCGGTTGAGGTGCATATCATATATATTGGTATTTTTGTTGTTGGATGAGTGATGTGGATGATTGGCTGAGGTGTTGATGGTGTACTTCCATTATTTGGGTATGTTGGATAGTAGGTCAGATTTTGAGCTTTCATGTGGATGCTGCTATTCTTGTTGTAAGCTCTTATCCATGATTGATGATCTAGTTTGTTTATTGATGATGGGTGGTAGTTCTATATCCACTCGAGACGAGTAGAGATTCAAGTGTGGGGGAGTTTGATATACACGATTATGTTGTGTATATAGACGGGGTTTTAGCATTGTTTTAGTGATGTTTTAGGATGCATTTGAGGTGTTATGGAGCATTGGCGAGGAGTTGCTGAAGACGCATTATAGGAGTTTTTTTTGGAGCTGAAGAAACGATGATTTTGAAGACTCTGGAAGGCAGCGCCCGCCGCCCGCGTCGGAAGTTGACCGAGACTTTCTCTATTTCGTTCTTATTACGTTTTTATTTTAGTATTTATGTTTTTTCCGTTTTAAGACTTAATTATGGACGTTTTGTTTTGGTATTTAGGGTTAGAGAGAAGGTTTGTTTCTTCTCTAACCTCACTTTCACTTTTCATCTAGTTTTTACATACTTCCTATGGAGAACTAAGCCATCATTGCTTAGTCAAACAATTGAAGCTTTCGTATTGAAATAAGTTGTGAGATTTTCATTCTCTATCTATTGCTTGGATTTTATCTATTCTCTTACTTGAATTGCCTATGATTAATATTGATAGTTTCTAGCCTGCGCAACTAGGTATTGTCTCTATGGATCTATTGCAGGTTTAGATTATTACTGGTTGAGCATATCTATTTCAGAATAGCATAGTAATACATAATCAACTCCCCACACCGGTAATGACCATCGTCCTCAATGAAATAAGACAGAAATAAATATGGAAAGTAGAAAAAGTAACAATAGTGTGGAGGTGGTGGAAACAAACAAGAATTGCACGGTATAGCCTATAGAGTATTACGTGGAGTGACAAAGTAACCCTAAATTCTTTCCTTTTTTACTCTTTATCTTTTCCTGTTAAATAAATAAATTATTTTTCTAAACGATGTGTTTTGATATAAGAAAATAACAGAAGCCTTTACTCATTTACTGACATCTTCTTCTACCTCTCGTCCTCCCTCCACCCGTTTGCTCCAGCCTCCAGCTCTCCTTTAATGGCGGATTTTCTGTCGGGCTCCGGTGGGGCTGATAAGTATAGAGGGGATAGAAATCCAGTGATAGAGGAGAAATATGAAAGATCTTAGAGAACACATGAAGAAGACGTGTTCAGATGTTATTTGCCTGCTTCCAAATTCGCTTTTCTGTGAAATATACGGAGTATTTACTTTATACACTATTTGTTTCAATGATGAATCAGGAAAAGAAGAAAATGGATGATGCCCACAATTGAATACAAGCTGGATTTGGAACTAAGCGATTGATTTTCTTTATTAAAAAGTATGGAGTGCTACTTCTTCGGTCCCTTAATTTTTACAACATTATCGTATTTGGCGTCTCGAAATGTTTGCTACATGTTTATTTATATTCATATATTTCTTCCTATTATACTCTTACTCAATTTTATTTTATTCATATCTTTACAACACTTTATCAATCAAATCAACCATCTACATCATCTTCTCCATCTAATTTTCATCATTAATTCATCAACCACCTTCATCTCCATTAAACTTCTTCCATTTTTACATAACCAATTTCTTAATTAACCTTAAACATGTCTAAGTATTTCATTTTTTTTAAAACAATAATTAACCCACTGATCTATTTCTGATAATCCTAATCTACCCAACCCATAATCCTAATCTAGCCCAAAACCCAGCCCAAATCTCAGCCCAAATCCCAGCCCATAATCTAACCCTAATTTACCCGATAAAACCCCATCTGCATCTGATGCTCTCCATTACTTCTCTTTCTCGCCTCCATTTCTCTCCCGAAACCCTAGCTCCATTTCTCGCCTCTATTTCTCGCCTCCACAGTCGCCTCTTTCTTCATCTTTCTTCCTCTTTGATTCCTCAGATGGACAACGATAGCCATACTCGCCCATCTCAAAGCTTCACTAAGAGTGGAACACCCAGTTTGTCCACTGGACGAGTGTCCCTATCTGTCTCAAACCCGAGCTCACTGGTCTCTATTGATCCTCAATCCTTTTCCATCTCTGAAAACCTCCCCAACCACGATGAAGAAGATGCTCTGAATGAGTTCTTCAGGGATTCGGCCGATGACGATCCCACAGAAAGTCGATCGGGTTGCTCTCTGTCCCCGCCTTGCAATTGGGGTCCAGACTGTGTTGGCGATCATACATGGAGCTATGTCCCGTCCGAGGAGATCGACATCAACATGCTCTAGTCCCCGGAGCAGAAGAAGGAGTCAATGGAGATGACGTGGTCCCCCGAGCTCTCTGAAAACGAGGCTTTATCTCGTCACCGGGAGGTCATCGTCATCCCAGACACTCTGACGCCAAAGGTTTCCTTTGATGTTGACATGCCGACCCCGGAGCTGATTGTGATTCCCGACTCGCCCTCTGTCTCTGCCTCCCCATCCCACTCTGACACTATCTAGCTAAGTCGCTCTATTGTCCCACTATGTTCCACATTTTGCTTATGAATTATGGACTCTGTTTTATGGACTCTGTTTTATGGACTGTTTTATGTTGATGGATTCCTGGACTTTGTAATTTTTGGTTGGATTCCTGGACGATGTTAATATTTTGGTGGATTTATGGATTATTAGTATGATTTTGTTATTCTGTTGAGGAATTTGTGTGACTACTGTTGTGGTTGCAATTCTGTTGAGGATGAACTGTGACTACTGTTGTGGTTGCAATTCTGTTGAGGAAATTGTGTGACTACTATTGTGGTTGCAATTCTGTTGAGGAATTTGTGTGACTACTCTTGTGGTTGCAATTCTGTTGAGCATCTTCTCTGTGTGACTACTGTTGTGGTTGCAATTCTGTGTGATTGAATTTATATTAGCAATTTTGTCCCATTGCTGAGGTCCCATTGTGTGATTAATGTTGTTGTTGCAATTTTGTCCCATTGTTGAGGTCCCATTGTGTGATTAATGTTGTTGTTGCAATTCTGTCCCATTGCTGAGGTCCCTCTGTTTTTTTTATATCAATGATGAGTTCTTATAAACTGAGATGCAATTCTTTGTGAAATCTCAAATTCTTTACCATACAATAGAAAACCAGTAATATCTATCACTCTGTCACGCCATTGTATGTTAAGCTTTGCCTTGGCATGCTCTAGGAAACCAGTGATAGGTGTGACTGAATGAGGCCAAGTGTGGTGAGGTATTTGGAGATTGAATTGTGTCAATGATGGTTATGGGACACCTGAGATGAATTTTTTTCCAAAATAACTTCGACCTTTACATAAAAGCACCACAAAATGTCCCAACTGCACAAAATGTCCCAACTGCACAAAAACTTGTCCTTTACATGATTGATTACAATAGTTGCTAATACAGTCAAGGGCACATTATATGAATACATTTCATATAATGTCCCATTGATTGTGTTCAAATTATTGCATCTTGACTGTCTTCATCTGCATTTGTTGCCTGAGTCCCTTGAGTTGGTTCTTCATCTGCATTTGTTGCCTGAGTCCCTTGCTGTGAATGTGATACTTGTGGAGGATTATGAACAATGTCCCATGCCTCCATGACAGCCCACATTGGTTCTTTTACCTCTCTTGGTAGATTCCCCTGAGTTGCTAATCTTTTCTTGTTATGATGGGGCATGTCATAATCATTTCTTCCTCTGGCTTTGAGTATTTCATTCATCACATACTGTAATGTCATCCAAACACTAGCTAGAGTTTTGGGGTCTAGCTCATAAAAGCTTCATTCACAGCTTTTAGCATATGATCAACATCTTTAGGCATTTTCTTGTGCATAAGTGACTGAATGCTTCTAAAGAATCCTAGATCTAATATGTTTAAATCTGGAATGTTTGGTGGTTGTCGAATTAATATGAAAGTAAACCCATCTTGTTGGAATACCTGTTGCCACTCTGCATCTTCTTGTGTAATGTGAGGCTTAGCATTGTCTTGTTGAATGAATATTATTCTGCTTGTCCCATCTTTTGGCCACTTTGCTTTGATAGCTGGAATAATCTGATTTATAAGCATGTCCCTTGCCACTTGTTTGTTGACTGATTCAACTAGCTTGGTGATGATTGTTCCCTTGCCTCTGTTTTTTGACTTCCTCTTTGCTGGTTCTTGATATGTGAAAGGAAAAATCCCTATCTTTCCATCAAAAGTACACTATCCCTCTGAATTAAATCTAGGTCTAGCAACCACTGCTGTGAACATGACCTTGGGTATGAACTTGCTTGAGCTAGTTGCTCTGTATTTGCCCCTTTCACTGTGTTCTAGATAGACTTTCTGTGACTTCTTGGTTAGGAAGAACCATTTTTAATCCAAATGAACAAAGTCAAACATAGGATAATACTCTTTCTTAGTACATGCACTGTCCCCTTGCAGTAGCTTTAAACACCAATCCAATCTTGATATCTTGTGTTCTTCTTTCAGTCCAGGGTGAAGTGGATTTGTATGTGGTTTCAGTACTCCTCTTTTGACCATTCTGTGAACTGTGGTTTTGGATATATTGAGTTGGGTTGCTAAATCTCTTATACATGATTTGTCCCCCATTCCTATTGATATGATTGATTCTGGTGCTACTTGAATTCTCTTTCTACCACAGTTGTGATACTTTGTGCTCACATTGATATTTTGGGATGACCTTAGTTGTTGTTCAGCTACTTTCCATATTCTGCCTATGGTGAATCTTGACACATTGAACTTGTTTGCAGCTGCAGAGATTGCACCTTTTGGAAGATGTCCCTCTATTGTTCTGTTGAGAAGGAAGTGAATGACCTGCACCTTTTGTTCACTGCTGAGCCTTGTCTGTGTTGGCTGATGATGTCCAGTTGCCCCTGTCTGATGCTCTGCTTCTGGTTGGTGAGGAACCTGGTGTTGATGCTCTGCTTCAAATTTTTCATGCTCTTCTTCATTAGCTGGTGCATAATTCAGATAAAAAAGAAGAGCATGCTCCCCTGTGTCCCAAGCTGCATCATTAAGACCCTCGTCAGCATCTTGGTTCTCTCCATCTTCTAGAGGTTGAGCATCCTCTCCATTAAATGTTGAAGCCATTCACAACACGCAATGATGTAGAATTTATTTCTCTGTTTTTTCCTCTGTTTTTTCTCTCTTTCTTTCCTCTGTTTTTTCTCTCTTTCTTTCCTCTGTTTTTTCTTCTTGTGTTAAGAACAGATTGTTTTGTCTGTGTTTATATAAACACTGTTGTTTAAACAATGAAAAAGCTCAATCCGTGTATGTTGAATGTTGATATCCTATTGGTTAATATGGGTTTAGTGGGATTGTGTTATGTTAACTGTGATTATTTTAATAAATTTAATTATAAGCTGAAATCACTTCTGCAACATTTTCATCTCTTTCCATTTCCCTTAAATCTTGTGTCATTCCCTCAATGTTGCAAAGAATGGTAGAAATTTTGTGACAGAGGGAGTACTTGATATGATGTTTTGAAATGGATTGCACATATTTGGATTTACCATTTGAATATGGTTAGTTAGATATAGCGTGAATCAAGCTAAGTGACTAAAACCTAGGTATTCAACTTTCGGATATTAAAAAAAATCTTAATGTTTGACAGGGAGTAATATTTCGGGTTGACAATTTTTATGTTTTGTTTGACAGTTTTATGTAGGGTGTTAACAAAAATTTAGTGTCTCGACAGTTTTTAGTATGTTGACAGTTTTATTTAGTGTGTTAACAATTTATTTAGTATGTTCACAGTTTTATTATTTTGATGACAATTTTATTTAATGTGTTGACAATTTATTTAGTGTGTTGACAATTTTATTTAGTATCTTGTTGACAGTTTACTTAGTGTGTTGAAAATTTTATTGAGTTCTTGTTGACACTTTTATTTAATGTCTTGTTGACAGATTTATTTAGTGTCTTGTTGACAGTTTATTTAGTGTCTTGTTGACAGTTTATTCAGTGTGTTGACAATTTTATTAAGTTTGTTGATAGTTTTCATATACTATGTTGACAGTTTTTATAGTATGTTGACAAATTATTAATATTGTTTACTATTGTATTTAATTTTATTTGTTGTGTTGACAAGTTTAATTACCCGTGTTAAGTGTAATTAATCATGTTGACATGTAATCAACTTGTTTCATCCGAAAGAAGGCAAAAAGCCTGAAACACATATATACTGTATTAAATAAGTGTCAACATGGAAATGTACATATTAATGCTACCATAGAAATAAGGTGGATATTTTAATTACGTAATTTTAGAACTGCATCGCACCTTCTATTAGTTGACAATGTACAATTTTAATTCTCTTTGATAATAACACAAACACTTAATAGTCATTGCTAACCAAAAAGATCTCCAGCTTTTTTAAAGTAGGATACTGTAAATTTCACAAAATTTCTACCATTCTTTGTTACATAAAGAAATAGAAGGTGTCCTCGAAGAATCGGAAATCCCTTCATCAAATCTACAGAGTCAGCGTCATAAATTCACATTGCTTACTCATCAATTTTTCAATGTCTTCATTTTACAAAGGTTGAATCTATACCCATAGTCATCTTCTTCATATAAATCTTACCTTTGTTCTCCCACTTCAGGTTAAGAACTCTTCCTATCAAAGCTTCCAACATCAAAAACACATTCATCAAAATATCTGAGACATAAGCCACATGAATTACTTGGGTCATGTCTGTTGAAGCCCGATTTCGATGATCCCGTACAACACCTAGGATCAAGGGCGACCTCCTTCTTCTCTCTTCCACAAACAGCAAAAGGGAAATCCTCGCCAATCGACTTTGCTTTTTTTGGGTTGCTTCTCCGCCCTAGATCTTCCTCTTCTTGAGTGCTCCTTCACCTGAGATGAGTTCTTCAACACCCGAGAACCCAAAGAGAAGCTCCCCTTGGGGTAGACTCTCTGACGCTCAACATTAGAGGTTATTCAAATTGGATAAAAAGGGGTTTAATGGAAAGAGGAAGAAAAGGGGAATAAGGATCGGGACTCGGAATGTTCAGATCATTGTGGGAAGGGATGGTAAGGGCTGGATTAGAAGCTCTAACGGTAACAATGGTGGGATAGGTTTTCAGAGCGTATTTCTTCTCTCTCTCTCTAGGTGATTAAGATCTCTGTGTACGTTGCAGAAGAAAGAGAAAAGATACCTTTTTCCAGGTAAGATTTGGGTATATATAGATATTCTTTCTCTTAAATTACCTTTCTGTCCCTCCTGCTTGTAGAGTCGGCTAATGGAGATAATGGGCTGGACATCTCTTTCGTCCCATGCTTTTGGGCCCCGGAGGTGTTTTGGGTTGTTCCTTTCACTCTTGGCCCATTTAGGTTATAACGAAATCTTGACCCAACAAGCCTTTCCCTTGTCTTTCCCTCTGCAAGCCTTTCTCCCTCTGCTCCGCGGAGGGAGAAGGGCTTGCAGAGGGAAAGGCTTGTTACATCCTTGGTCTCTTAGATTTTGTTCCTTCTTGTCTTTCTCTCTTTTACCGCATAGAACACTTGCTCTTTCCTTCGCGGCATTCGCTAACTCCCTCTATGTCGTCCTCGACTTTGCCGTTTCAACTTCCTATTTTTAATTCGAAATTTCTTGGTGGCGTTAAAATCTTTGGCAGGTACTTGAGTAGTGGGCCACGTGTCATGATATCAGTGGTGGAACGTGCGACTGTCCTTTTTCTTCCTTATTAAGTACTCATCATTTTTGACGATTCATTTTTCAATTTTCTCAAAGCAGTCTTTGCTCTCTTCTGGTTCTTCAGAGCTTCATCGGTGACGATTCATACCTTGGGCTTCTTCTTAGCCTCAACTCATCTTTCAGGTACGTTTTAAGATTCTTTCCTTCATTGTGTTCATTTTGCCATTTTGTCTCTGATTGTTTCTGTTTTTTCTCCTTATTTTAGTCCTAAAGCCCCTTCCTTTCCTTTTTTCCAAAAGGTTTGGGTATCGCCGCCCCTAAGTTTCTTCGATTTCACTTTTTCTTGTCCAATTTAGGGTTCCCTGTTTTTCTTCAAATGTTGTCCTTTCTCCACCCCCCCCCCCTTTTGTTTTTCTCACTGTTTGTCGTCTGTGTTTTTTTCATTATCTCGTAGTGTGCTCGTTGCCTGAATCCTTATTCCTGTAACTTTTGTCGCTTCAGAGCCTAGTTTCTGAAGAATTTCCTCTTCGTCGTAGGGTTGCTAACGAGTGGAGAAGCAAAGCCGTTGAGGATAGGCATGCCTCTGCAGCAAAAAGGAATCAAGCGGCCGAAACTTCTAAGTCTTCCGGGCTTAGGATGCTAAAGAAAGGTCCTTCTGCGGCTCCGGGAGATCCAGTCGAACGCCAAGGGTGAATGGTGGTAGCTCGTCCCCTCAGGGCCCATTGCCCTATTCCATTCATTTACACAAAGCCCATTCCTCTCCTTTCCTTTTTTGCTGATACTTTCGTCCGTGAAGGCCTCGGGGAAGAGAGCTCTCTCACACTCAAAGATCTCCAATTTGCTGCGAGTAATTACCCTTTCCCGAAGGGGACAATTCTTGCCCTTCCCGAGAAGGGATCCCGCTCCCTTCACGCCTTCAAGGATTTCATGGCGGTAAATTTGATGTCCTCGTTGGTGGATTCAGGATTGCATGCCATCATGCCATCCTTGAGCATTTGAACTTTATGTCTTCCAGCCCCGTTCAGCTTCACCCTAACGCCTGACGATCTTATATCATGATCTACTACCATTGTTGGCTGAAAGGGGTGCCCTTTACGGCTGACGTAATCAGGACATGTCTGTCTTGTCGCGAGCTCAAGACCGGCTATTGGACAGTTAAATTCGAATACAACGCCAAAATTCACAAGGTGAACAAGGAATCTGATTGGTTGCAGAAATGGTTCTTGGCGAGGATGCCTGATTACCACAGATTTCAAACCGTGTCGTTTATTAACAACGTTGCTATTGTTGACGCCAAGGAACTCCTTGACAACCGTGCCCTCGCTAAGGCCGAAACAGAGGATCTGGGTTTTGGGGAGACGACGACTGCTCGGATTGAGAGTGCGGAGGAGGCGAAACAAAGAAAACCGCTATTGTCAAGAGGAAAAGAAATGAAGCCAAGAAGGCCTCTGCCAAGAGGAAGTCTTTTACCCCTGCGGGGAATGTCTCCACCATAAGAGATGTGATCGCGCATGTGGATCGTTTTGATTTCCCCAGAACTTTCACTAAAGCCTTTCTTGAGGAGCTAGGATTGAGTCCATTCATCCTCTTGGAGGTGTGGGGTTGCTTTAGTTTTTAACCCAATTTTGACATTTCTTTTTCTCTCTTTGACTTGATTATTTTTTTATTGCAGGTAAGGATTCTTACACGATGTCGGATGAAGCCATTCCTGACGAGTTTGAACCGATAATCAACGTTCGTCCTCCTGGATTTATCCCGTATGGGGCCGGCCCCAGGGAGCAGAATGTTGACCAAGAGGAGGAGATGCCCGATGTAGATCTTCTCGCACTCATGCCCACTCCTCCTTCTATCCCGAGGCTGGAGCTGCCCGACGATGCTTTGCTGGAGCCAGACGATCTGGATTTCGGTTTTGGGGAGGGGACATCGGAGTCCCAACCTGGCTTCATGGCATACCAGGGACTTGCCTCCATGGGGCCTAGTACCGAGGCACAACTTAGGAAGCTTACCTCCGGAGTGCCTGCTCCCAGGATGGTGCAAGTCGCTACTCTGATTAACGGCGTATGTATACTTTCCTCTTCCTTTACTTTGATGTAAGCTCCTTCCCTTTTCGGTATTTGCTTCGCGACTTATCCCTGATGTTTATGTCATCCTTAGGCACTTCGTAGCCTTCATATTGCTCGCGGAAAGACGGATTTCCAAGCTATGGACCTCAAAAATGACAAGACGATGATTGTTGCCCTCGAGAAGAAGTTGTCTCAAATGGAGAAAGAGAGAGAGGCAGCCGAAGGGTCTTCCTAGGGATTGGACGAGCTTAAGGAGGAGTTGGAGATCTATCGCGCCAAAGAGGAGAGTTTCAAAGCGGCGATGGCCAAGCTGACCGAGGAGAACCTTGCATTAAAGGCGAAGGAGGAGAGCTATGCTGCGGAGGTGGCCAGGTTGACCAAAGAGATGACTGGGATACAGCCCCAACGGCAAGGTTTTCTCCATGACTTCGAATCCCTTAAAGAAGAGGTTGAAGGCCTCCGTCTTGAGTGTTCCAACCGCAAGGCCTCCGAAGGGGAACTTGTGTCCCAAATTACCGTGGTGGAGAAAGTCAGAGATACTTGTGTTGAACGGGTCCACGCCATGGAAGTGTACGTTGCGGAGAAGGAGGCAGAGTTAGAGCGATCCTACTCGGAGCAGGAAGAGAAACTAGTTTCGTCTTACGCTGAGAAGGAGAGGGTCCTGGAGTTATCCTACTCTTCAAAAGAGAAAGATTTAGAGAAAAGGCTCTCCGAGAGGGATGAAAAGTTGGAACAAGCCCTCTCGGAGAAGACGAAAGAGCTGGAACAAGCCCTTGCCGAGAAGGCTAAAGAATTGGAGCAGGTCCTTACTGAGAAGAACAAGGCTGTTGAGGAGTGGGAGTCATATCTCGCCGAGAAGACGAAAGAATTGGAGCAGGTCCTTATTGAGAAGACCAAGGTTGCTGAGGAGTGGGAGTCATCTCTCGCCGAGAAGATTCGTGTGGCAGAGGACGAAGCTGTGAAGGCCTACGTCTCCGGGCAGCGGTACATGTATCGATATGAATACTTCGCTCTGGCAGACTTCTATCTTGGGGTCCACGTGTATCATTCTCAATTGAAGGAGTGGCTCCATGGGGGGAATTCTCGGGAGACCTTCAAGTTTAGTGGGACTCGGCGCTACAGAATTGGCAAGCATCCTGGGAAGAGGGATGACTACCCGATTTCTAATGTTGGTGAACTGGAAGGCGAGAAGGTCGGAGACATGGTTCTCGAAGCTTGGGGTGTAGTGAAGCTCGGTCCGCACGTTAAACCCTTTTCTAACGCGAAGACTTCGGGCCAGAAGCGGAAGCACACTGAGGGCTCCAGTACTTGTGACACCTTTGCTGTAACTTGACACTTAGGCTAATATCTATACTTCTTCAGATATTTTTTAATGGTGTTTTTTTATGTTATCTCATGTAAGGATAATCTTAGTTGGTTTTGCCTACGGGATGCTTGTACGTGTTTGGACACTTGTTTGTTTTTAACAGGGTGTTTTGGATCTCGTGCACAGTTATCGAGGCTTCTTCTTCCTTACTTTTGCACCTTTTGAAGCTTTCTCTTGTTTTTAAAGCTTGTAGTCTTTCATTTCACGACTTTTTAGGTTTTATATTTGAAATGCATTGATTCGTGGTGGTTGAGGCTCATTTGGGGCAGGTGGGTGAGTGACTTTATGCTCATTTCTCCTGTTTACGAGGCTTTGTCTTCCCCTGGAGCTTCGAATGCGTCCGACTTAGTGGCCCGTTTTGGGAGATGTCCCGGAGAGAAAAAGGTGAGGGCTCTGGTTCTCGTGCTCGAGGCCAGGATTTAGGGGGTGACCCTTTGAGGCTCTGTTTTCCTGCGGATGGCAGCGAGGTGCAACCACATTTCTTTAAGATGATCCATGCTCCAGTCGACCAACTTCGTAGGCTCGTAAGTCCCTAATTCTCAATCTCCCCTATTTCTCGATTCCCTTTGTTAACGTTTTTGTAGTTGTGTCTGTGCGAGTGACAGAAACTACCACCAGCGTTTGTAAACGAGTTGGGAGGTAGTCTGTCGAGTCATGCCTATTTGAAGACCCTGAGTGGTGTTAAACATGAGATTGGTTTGACAGATGAGCATGTGAGTGTCTGGTTTGACGAGGGTTGGAGGAGCTTCGCTTGCTTACGGACATTTCCTGGTGTTTCGCTATCAAGGGAATTCTTGTTTCCATGTTTTTATCTACAACATCTCTTGCTCCGAGATCGACTACCCCATTCCTGACCATGAGGATGAAAGCGGAAGGGGGAGGGCCCAAGGGACATGCCAAGAGGAAGACAAGGTAGAGGAAGGTCTCGAGGCCGGGGAAGGCCTAGGGGAAGAGGAAGACCGTGACTTTGCCACTTGGACTACTTTGTTCTTATCTCGTGTTGTGTAATACACATGGGGTGTTTTGCCCCTGTCAGATGATTTAGTTGTATTGCTTGGCATTACTATTTCTCTTTTTATGTTTTCGAGCTCATTTATTATCGTATTTGTTTTGCTTCTTTAAGGGTTTTCTTCTGACTGTTTCTGAGTCAGGGTCTTTTACTATTTTCCTGGTGTTTCTTACGACCGCATTTAATGGCGGTAGAATGGGCAAGGATGAATAAAGATATGGAGGAAGATGACAGGGAGCCCAAACTACAAAAGAAAACCACTAGAAGGAAAAGGACAAACATTAGATGGATCAAACCAATGAACAACTATGTTAAACTAAATGTGGATGCATCAATCCCATCACATGGACCTGCATCATTTGACATCATCATCCGAGATCATATGGGGACACCTTCTCACTTTGAGAATGGGAACCTCGGATTTGTCTCACCTCTCACTGCGGAAGCTCTTGTCGTGCACTTGGGCATCATAGCCGCTATCCAACTTGGAATCTCACATATTGAGATTGAGGGTGATAATCTTCACCATATTAATGCCTTCAAAGGCGTATGGGCTTGCCCGTGGGAAATTGATTTAATTACGACCGATATTAATCTTGACTTGAGACATTTCCAATCGTATCGCATTTTCCATGTTTTTCGAGAGATTAATGGTGTGACAGACTTTCTTTCTAAAATGAACCACTGCACCACCCGATTTGGTAGCCTATCCAGATCTTCATGATCTCGTCCTTCGGGACGCTCTTGGGCAGTCGGTTTCTCGTTAAACTAACTCCCCTAAATGCTTTCCTTATCAAAATAAAATAAATAAAAGTGTGAACTGGATCACAGATCCGGTTCATAAAATGGTTCTTGATGTAGTGTTCATAGCTCATTGGTGATTGTTGGGAGGACGAGGGCAAATGGAATAATGGATGAATAAATAAGCAATAACCAGTCCATTTTACACGCACTGATACACATCAAAATCAAAATTGGAAACTGTAACAATATATACGTAAAAATCATACACATAAATACTCCCTCCGTCGCTTAATGTTTGCAACATTAAGGGAATGAAACAATATTTAAGAAAAGTGAGATGAGTGGAGAGAAGAAGAAAAAAGAAGTTGAGTAGATGGTTGATTTGATTGATAAAGTGTTAAAAGAAGAATAAAATATCGAGTAAAAGTATTAATGGTGGAAATTAGATAGAAAAGATGATATAAATGGTTGATTTGATTGATAAAGTGTTGTTAGGATATGAATAAAATAAATAAAGTAAGGGTATTATAGGGAAAAATTAATGGATAGAACAAGAATGTTGCAAACATTTTAGGATGCCCGAAAATAAAATGTTGCAAACATTAAGGGACGGAGGGAGTATACTACTATAAGCCAACTTGCATATGTACGTAAACATGGCCAGCCACCAAAATTTGTTTAAATGGTTTTTGTTGCATTAATTCACATGGGCCACTTGAAGACACAAAAAACAATCTTATGCTTCTTGGTACGATCTTACCTATTTGTTAGTACTATTTGATTGTGATTTGTGAATGTCCATTTTCAGCAAAGTGGTTTCCTTAAGACCGAGCGCAATCATGAAGACATGCAAATTAAATAGATCCGAGATCAGCAAAGTGGTTTCGTTAAATAACACGGGATTAGCCGCACGTTGTAGTTATGCAATACTCCATCCGTTAAGAATTAGTTGTCCTTGGAGTCTAAATCATTTGTTAAAAATTACTTGTCTTTTAACATAATTTTACACTTTTTTTTCCAAATTTACCCTACTGTTTTTTATTCTTTTCTTTATTCTCTCACTATTCTTTCCTTTATTCTTTATGCCATTAATTAAACTATGAAGGGTATATTTGTCTAAAATTTTGATCAATAAATTCTCCCTAAAATTGCTCCAGGGACAAGTATTTCTTAACGGAGGGAGTAGATCCGAGATCAGCAAAGTGGTTTCTCATAACAATTTTTCGTTTTTTCCTTTTAATGATGATTAAAATAAAATACTCCATTTGTCCACTATATAAGCTCAATTAGTACTGCGGCGCCTGTGCGATGCACGACCTTTTTGAAGTCATTTTGTATCTTACATGCGAGTTTATAACGATATTTATATCGCTTAATTTTTCTTAAATTCTTGCTTGGTTTTTGTCTTTTCTCTTGCAAATTCTTTTTTTTTTGAGATTTGTGTATGTTTGTATGTAATCTTGTTGACAAACTGTAATTTTTTCACATTTAATATTAATATACCAATAACAAATTATAGTTGATTTTCCTTAAATATTTTGTTTATATCCTAAATGTTTCAAACTCAATTAGATCATACTTCTAAATTATGAAATCACATTGCATATGGTGCACTTTCTTTAACGCTTTATTAGTTCTTGATTTGGATTTAATACTCGTCACACGAATATATAATTCCAAATAAATAAAAAATCATTGTAAATAAAATCAGATTTGAATTTGCACTTCAAAAAAGTCACGATGACATACTCCTGATCCGCTAAGCTCTTGATTTCATTTTGAAATTGCACTTTAAAATAGCCAGCTAAGAATTAAGATGCACAAAAAATAGGTCGTAGCTGTCATAAATCATAGCAAAGGTTTCAGGATCCCCAATAATCTTAAGCCAACATATACGAAAAGCAAGGAGTGAAAGATGAAATCATCTCTTGTGTGAATATAATAATACACAATTGCCAAAGAGATCTTCAATTCCAAAACCACTATTTCTTTTCTTTGCAAGGATAACAACTGTGCTCTTCCCCCGATCTCTACCGGCGGTACCAGCCTTCCCTTCCACCTTGTTAGGAGGGGATCAGTCTTGAAAACAATATACCACAATGTTTCCTCAATCGTTGTCAGTGTCGAATTCAGACGGCGTTTGTTTCTCTTGTCCTTATTTCTATTTACTAATGTTTCTCTAAGTTTTGAAGTTGGATTTCAATAATACTTTGCATTCAGCACCCTGCTGCAGATTTAATGATGTCACTAGTAGAAAAAACACCTGTTGAGGCGGTCAAAAACCCCCCTGTTGAGGCGGTCAGGGGTCGCTGCAACAGGGAGGGCTGCAACAGGTCATGAGCTGTTGAGGCGGTCGGGAGGGTGACCGCCTCAACAGGTGCAACGTTTTCTACCTCTGTTGAGGCGGGCAGAAGGGTGACCGCCTCAACAGAGGGGGTCTGTTGAGGCGGTCACCCTTCTGCCCGCCTCAACAGACCCCCTCTGTTGAGGCGGTCACCCTTCTGCCTGCCTCAACAGACCCCCTCTGTTGAGGCGGTCACCCTTCTGCCCGCCTCAACAGAGGTAGAAAACGTTGCACCTGTTGAGGCGGTCACCCTCCCGACCGCCTCAACAAGTGTTTTTTTTTTAAAATATTCGGTTTGAATTTACAGTAACCAGCCTGTACGAAACAGAATAAGCAACCTGTTTCAATCATTCTGAACGTCTAGTTCCACTTGCAGATACATTTCACATACAATATGTGTTCAGTTTCAACAGAATATATGCAAGTACAAAACCTATTATTCAAATATCCAAAACATACGCTTAAACTAATAAATATTTGGTTGTAAAGAACTTAGCCCATTGCTCACGAACAACATCGAGTTCCTCACTTGTATAAGGCGCACTCCTCTGAACATAGACCTTCAAAAACATATAGTACATCGTCTTAGTGAAGTAATTAACATGAAAAAAATTAGATTTTACATATATGAAATGAAAGGACTAGGTAAAGTAACTACCTTATCTAGTCGCTCATTAGACTCTTGATATGTCGTGACAATCTCCAACATGAACTTCATAACGTAATATCACACTCGGTTCCGCCACTTTGTTGAGCGCACTAAAATAACAATATAATACATTGTCTTAGTTTTAAGATCAATAGATATAAAAAATAAAGAAAAAGGTGATTTATGATGGTATACCTCTATATGAATGGGTCTCCAAGACTTGAAATTAGTCGTTTTACTCAGACGCACCCCACCATTAAACTTATACACTTGGTATGTCCTGTAAAATAAACAACATACAAGTCAAAAATTCTGATTTTGTAAATATTTGAAAAGACAATTTTTAAGTAAAAAACTTACAAACTCAAGATGCCCCATACATCATACTCTTTGCGTGCTTCTTTGAGAGGATCGAAAATATACACAATGGCTTTACATAGGTCTAGTACATATAGAATCCAATGATTTCTGCGTCATTTATAAAAGATATTGTATAACATCAGAAAACAAGTCAAAAGATGTAGTCAGAACAAGAAAGAAGGATTGCTATATCACACTTACTCTTGATTATATGGAAGCAAAAACCATTTGGTTATGCTAGGATCATTCATCTTCTCCTTTTGAATTTCAGCAACGAAAATCTTTTTTAAATACTCTGTTGGGACATTAGGATCAGCCTTGATTCTAGTGCTTGACATCGTCTCAAGACATAAGAATCCAATCTGAGACGACCTTTCAAATGCCCAGCTGTGATCATGCAATAAATACCTACAAAATATGCAAGATTACACTATTAGTATCTGTAAAGTAAAAATCTCACAGAAAGAATAATTAACAACTAAAACATAAAGATTGATGAAAATGTTTACAATATGTAGACTTGGATCACTGAAATGTTTAAGCACGCCCCTCTAAGGAACTCTTCAACATCGGACTCAGTTACGTATGTATCTTGATCTTGGGAATAATGCCAAATCGAAGCATCCAACTTGATGGGAGTACTATCGTATATTTCGCCGGGAGCTGAAGAGATGAAAAAATGCAAATATTTGCATTGCGGGCCAAGACCTTGAATTGCATCGTTTGCAAAATTCGCTTTCTTGCTTTTGGCGGCTGACTCTTGAGTTTTACGATCACAACTACCCACCACCTCTTTGTTTGACTTAGACTTCATTGCATATGAAAATAATAACAAAATGTAAGAACAAAAATATACCTGGAGTGACTTAGACTTAGACTTCTTTATCATAACTAATAAACAAGAAAAATTGCAAATAGAACATATGTCATGAATAACTGTAACAACAATAACTGTAACAACAATGCAGAAAAATAAGAACAACATTCAGCAGTGCATTACCATAACTAATAAACAAGAAAAATTGCAAATAGAACATATGTCATGAATTAAAAATACAAGTTCTAGCTAATCATATACCTGGAGTGACTTAGACTTAGACTTCTTTATCAGGCGTGGAGTGAACTCCTACAAAAATATTACATGAGCAAGATTGAGTAGACAATTAGATGTAGCAAATGCTTGCATTATCATATTCGTTCAAAACATTCATACCTCGTCGTCTTCGAAAATCACTAAGTGGATTGGCCATTGTACAAAACTACCCTGAGCACCGCCTAAGTTAGTTAAACCATCTCCAGTAGGTACCGGAAGAATATCATCAACATGCCCTTCGTAAACAAAATCAATTTGGACTTTATAGTGATCAGGCTTCATTAATCTAAAATGTTGGGTCAATGCACCATCTGAGGGTTGTACCATACCATCCGCCACAATGACTTTGTTACCGGAAACTTCATCCTCAAGGGCAAGATGACATGAAACCCTTTCCTGCATAAATAATGAAATTGATGCAAATATACTCTATTTAATAGATTATAACAAGATTCACTTGATTACTCTAACAAGATTCAGTTTTTTAATAGACATGGAACCCTTTCCTAGCTACTCTTCATATAATGAAGCTAATGTGAATTATTCTAACAAGATTTACTTGATTACAAGTAAAAGAATGTAATATATTATTTTTAGCCAACATGAGACTAAATTGTACCTTTAGCTCGCGTGGTTGAGGGGCAGAATCATGTTCAGCATGTCCATGGAGATCATCTACAGGGTTGGAAGTGGAGGCATACTGGCCCATATGTCCCATGGCGGCTAGTTGCTTTTGGAGGGCCTCTTGCACTCTTTTCTCCACTATTTTATCTAGGTCGTCTTCAAACTCCTTTCTCATTGAAGCTCTAATTGATTCAATTACATCTGAAGAAGCTTCACTATGAGCAAATTTATTTTGTCTCTTTCTCGGACCAAAAGAAACTGTATGACAAACATTTCCACCCATTGCCTTGACACGCCCACGATGATCTTTTTTCCCCATAGCTTTGGTGAGGGCATCCTCTTGATCTTCAAAAACAAGATTACCTTTTTCTTCTTCTTCAATGTACTCCATCTATGTCAATTAGAAAAGTAAGAATTAGTTCATAATTTATAATCAAAGAAAATAAACATTACTTAGATATCACTTCTTACAGTTTTTTTGGCAATTTCTGCAATTTCCTTATCATTTGGGTCAATTTCCCACTGTCCATCTTTATTTAGAACTTGATGAGCCAATATCCACTCCTTTGATCTAAATTTCTTAACTCTAGCTAGCGTTGAGGTGACAGAAGAGTTCACCGAGGAACTACTTGAGAAAGTTAATGCTGCTTCTGGTGAAAGTCGTCCATCGTCTATCCATTCATGTCGTTTTCTGATATAACCCTTATGGCCAGTGCGATGATGGCTTTTGTTGAATGACGCACTGTTCCTTGCCTTTTCACTACGAGCCTGTCAAAAAGGATGTTAAAGATGATTTCTGAAAGAAAATTTAACTCAATTACCATTCAAAACCAAATTCAACACCAAAAACAGATTTGTACATGATGCATAAGAAACCATTTGTATAAAAAACAATAACTTACCAATGACTCCGGCATGAAGTATTGTTGAACAAATGTGTTCCAATCTTCCTCTGTGATGTGGTCATAGACTTCCCAAGGCATCTTGGATGACTGTGTCTTCGGCATCCTTTCTTTTTTAGTGATCCATCGACGCACCAACTTACTCTTGAAATCTCGAAATCGTTTTGCCACACCATGGTGAAAATATTTTTCCCTTGAATTACTCGAATCATCATAAATGTGGAACAAAAGCTGCCAATTTTCAGAAACTGTTAAATTATGAACATAGTATTAAAAACATGTGAAATCATATCCAACGTTTTACCTTGGTCTCCTCCCAAAACCCCTTCCTTGTTTTCTCATCTATCTTTCGGTATTCTTTCTCATTAATATTAATTCTAGCAGCACAAGTTCCAACTTGCTTCCCGTATTCCGCCGACCACTTTCCATCAGGGATATTAAGCTCATTATACTCAAGGAACATAGCTTTTTTTGCCTTGACCCCTTTTGATCGACCACGGACAATCTTTGTAATCGTGCTAGCATCCAGTGATTCGTCACCTGTTGTAGGAGGAATAACTGGATCACTGTCACCTTCCGAATCATTTCCAGCAACAATTTGGTTATTCATTTTAACACTGACAAATACACTCCTGCATCATAAGCAAGAAAACAATGAGTATACATAAAGATTAAAGATACTAAATATACATTAAAGATTCTAGCAGCACAACATATTTCAATGATAGATAAGATGGGAAACAAACCAGAATCAAGGGAAGAACCGAAGAAAAACTGAAGCACGTCAGAAGCAAATCAGAATCATACCAGAATCATATCAGAATCATATCAAAATCAGATCAGAACCGAAGAAAAACTGAAGCACGCCAGAAGCAAATCATAATCATATCAGAATCAGATCAGAAGCAAACCGGAATCAGATCAGAAGCAGAGTCATCTTATTCATTTGCGCTTTGAAACCCATATTCCTTCCCTATGATCTGTGCGCATGTGATTAGTATTATTTGCATCTTCCTCCTCTGGTAATGGTTGAACAACAGTTGATAACAGGGGTGAGTCATCGTAGTTGTCATACTCATCTTCATCCAGAACATCATCAATACCGAGAATATGCCTTTTCCCTTGTGCAACTGCACGCCATCTAGGATCAACATTGTCTACGATATAGAAAATTTGCTTAGCTTGTGACGCTAGAATGAATGGCTCGTCACTCTCACTTAATCGGTCAAAGTTTACCAATGTTAAACCCGGGTAAATATCATCTTGTTTCACCCCATTATGGTTGTTGGCCCACTTGCACCGGAAAACAGGAATCACAAAACTGTTGTAATCAAGCCCCCATATTTCTTCGATTACACCGTAATACGATTGTGTCGCATCAACCGGTCTTTTATCCTTAGCGCTTGCATAGACCCTAGATGACGCAACAACCTTCACTCCACTATTCTGCACCACACTCTTTTCATCTTGTCTTGACGTGTAGAATGTGAACCCATTGATATCATACCCTTCATAAGACCGAACACATAGACGAGGACCTCGAGCTAACCACTTGACTGTATCAGAAACATCATGCCCTTTCTTTAGTTCCTCAGCTACTTCCTTCTTAAACCAATCAACGAATGAGCGATTATGTTCCCGCATCAATGCCCTTTCATTAAATTTATGATTATTATGTTGCAATTCAAGCACATGCTTATCTACGTAAGGACTGACCTCTGTAAGATGCTGCAACACACAAAGATGTGCCTTATTCTTCCTTTCAGAAGGAGGCGAGATTACTTTTTTACCAATTACTCCCACCCCTTCAAGCCTCCCTACATGACGAGATTTCGGAAGGCCTATTGGCTCAAGCCTCGACAAAAATTCAGCTACGTATTCACATATCTCTTCATGAAAGATTCCCCGAATTATACTACCCTCTGGATTCGCCGGATTCTTTGCTTTGTCTTTTAAAGACCCAAAATATCTCTCAAAGGGATACATCCATCTTAAGAACACCGGGCCACATAACTTGATTTCTCGCACTAAATGGACAATTAAATGCACCATTATATCAAAGAAAGAGGGCGGAAAGTACATTTCAAATCGACACAAAGTTTCAACGATATCATCTTGCAGACTATCCAGTTTCTCTGGATCAATCACCTTAGCACATATCGAACTGAAAAACACACATAGTTTTGTTATAACATGCCTCACGTGTTTCGGCAATATCCCACGAAGTGCAATTGGCAAGAAAACATTAAGCAGTACATGACAATCATGAGACTTCATACCGATCAACCTCAGGTCTGAGAGAGAAACTAGACGTTTTACATTAGATGAATATCCCGATGGCACCTTAATGCCATGTAAGCACTCGCAAAACGTCTTTTTCTCCTTTCTTGACATTGTGTAACACGCCGGAGGAAGAAAAGTCCTTTTACCATCCTTTTTTTTCACGGGCCACAAATCTGGACGCATATTCCTCTCTTTCATATCTTTCCGAACTTTCTTATTGTCCTTAGTCCTTCCGGGAATGTGTAGCAAAGTCCCAATAATAGCATCACACACATTTTTTTCAATGTGCATCACATCGAGACAATGACGAACCGACAAATCTTTCCAATAAGGAAGATCCCATAGTGAAGATACTTTCTTCCATAAAACACCCTTTTTAGACTTGGGCTTGATGAACTTGCCATATTTGGTTTCAACATTTTTAATACGTTCATAAACCTGCGATCCCGTTAAAGGTGCACGAGCCACTCCTTCCTCGGTGTGACCATTGAACTCTTTCTTCTTCTTACGATAAGGGTGATACCGACTAAGGAACTTCCTGTACTTTACAAACACATTTTTCTTGTAATGTTTCAAGTATGTGGGTTCCATGTCTTCTTCACATATTGGGCATGCTTGTTCTCCTTTGGTTTTGTACCTAGACAAGTTTCCATATGTTGGAAAATCATTTATGGTACAAAAAACCATAGCTCGCAGTGTGAAGTCTGAGTTGGTGTGTGCATCGTACATTGAAACACCTTCATTCCACAATAATTTCAAATCCTCTATGAGTGGCGCTAGATACACATCTATGTCATTTCCAGGTTGCTTAGGCCCCGAGATGAGGAGTGATAACATGATATTCTTGCGCTTCATACACAACCATGGAGGAAGATTATAAATCGCAAGAAGAACCGGCCATGTGCTGTGCTGAGTGCTTAGAGTGCCATAAGGATTCACACCATCTGTACACAAAGCAAGTCTCAGATTTCTAACCTCCTTGCCAAATTCAGGATATTTCTTATCGATATTTCTCCATTGAGGAGAATCAGCAGGATGTCTAAGGAGTCCATCTTTCTTCCTCCCTTCTGCATGCCATCTCAGATTTTTTGCTTGTTTCTTTAATGAAAACAAACGCTTAAATCTATCTATGATTGGAAGATACCACATAACTTTAGCCGGCGGCCCCTTCTTAGCGGAATTTACCCCTTTACGCTTGTAACGAGATACACCGCAACACAATCGTTTGGACAAGCATCTATTTTGACAACCTCTAAGCCAAAGGGACACATCACTTTCCTGGCATAATAGGTAGAGGTGGGCAACTCATTGCCTTCCGGCAAAACTTCACTTAACCACTCCAATAAGGTCGTGAAACTCGAATCAGTCCAGCCACTCTTCGATTTCAAGTTGTATAGCACTGACAAAGCTTCTAACTTGGTAAATTTTGTACACCCAGGATACAAAGGCGTCTCAGCAGCCTTTGTTAGTTGTTCTAACACCTTAGGTCGTTCATCCAAGCGATCTCTCACCCCATCCATCATCTCATTCATTTCATCCTCTTGCTCATCATCATCATCATCATCCATCTCATAATTCTCAGAAATGTTATCATCACTCTCATCACTGTCTACCTGAAGATCAAATTCGTTTACACTAGAACTTGGACGATCAGGTATTTTCTCTCCATGCCAAAACCAAACATGATAATCTTGCTTAAACCCACGACGAAATAAATGATCCTCAATCTCATCAATGTTTGCTAACCTCCTTACATTGTTACAATCACGGCAGGGACAATAGATTTTTTCGGCTTTTGTACTCTGTTGGTTGGCTAAAGCACATCTAATAAACTCCCCAACCCCACTCAAATATTCAGCTGTAGTATGATCACCGTACATCCAACGACGACTCATTTCTAATAACAGAAGAAAACTGTAGAAAGACCAATACATACATAACATTGAAAACACTCATTGAAATAAAATAAAATTATTTGGATATCTAGCTAACAAAACAATTATCTCATGCAAAACTCATTAAAATCACTCATCGACATATTTCATTTGTTTTCCTACAATTTTTATCAAGTCATGCTAAAAAGTGACAAAATTAAGTTTAGTTATATGAATTGACTATATAGACAAGAGGTAGAGCATAATCCTAAACATACATGAAAGGTATTAACAAGAACTAGTAGAACTAGTAAAATTGACAAGATTAAGATTAAATTTTCTACTAGGCATTTTACCGAACACTTGGAGTGCATCAAAATTTCCTAAAGAACCAAAACAACATAATCAATCAAAATTCCACCAAATAAGGTACTAATCACCCACAACAACAAAAATCAACCATTCATACCACAAAAGGAATCAACTCCTGCACATCAAAATCTGAAAACAATTTGCGAAGGAGGAAGTTTCACCTACCTCGATGACTCGAAGGACGAAAGCTGGAGGAGGAGGAGGAGACGAGGAGGAGCAGTCGACGAGTTCAACAATGAGGCGTGGAGGAAGCGGCGAGTTGGCGGAGGCGGCGAGTTGGAGGTGGCAGCTGCCACAGGAGATCAGCTGGAGGTGGCTGCAGAACCAAAAAGTAGAATTGGAGGAGGCGGCGAGGCGAGGAGGAGGCGGTGAGTTGGAGGAGGCGGCGAGACGAGGAGGAGGCGGTGAGGCGTGGAGGAAGCGGCGAGGAGGAGGCTGCGAAGAGGAGGCGCAGTCGACTGAAAACGAGCAATGAAGCAGTTGAGGCGCAGTCGACTGTAACTTAATTACAGTTTTTGACGAAGCAGTTGAGGCGGGCGCATATTGCCCGCCTCTAATTTTTTTTAAGCATTTGTTGAGGCGGGCGCATGACTGCCCGCCTCTAATTTTTGTGTTATTTTGAGGCGGGCGCCTTACTGCCCGCCTCTAATCTCTTCGTCGCATCATTTGAGGCGGGCGACTTACTGCCCGCCTCTAATTTTTGGGCTCTGTTGAGGCGGGCGCCTTACTGACCGCCTCAACAAGTCAAAAACACAAATATTATTTGAGGCGAACGGATATTTGCCCGTCTCTAAAGTACCTGTTGCAGCGAACTAAACGACTGACCGCCTCAACAGATAGTAGAATAAGACTTTTTACGTCGGTTTTTAAGGTGACCGCCTCAACAGGGGGGCTGCAACAGGTGTTTTTTCTACTAGTGTGTTTATTTCTCTAAGTTTTGAAGTTGGATTTCAATAATTCTTTGCATTCTACTTACTGATGTTTTGTTTTCTACTTGTTGTTGTCCATAACTCGTTGTTGTACCCTGCTGTTTTTTACAGAAATAAGATGCTACAGCCAGCTGCTGCACAGCTGCTCATCCAACTGATGCATAGCCAGCTGATGCACGCTGCACATCCAACTGATGCGTAGCCAGTTGCTGCACGCTGCACAGCCAGCTGATGCGTATCCAGCTGATGCACGCTGCACAACCAGCTGATGCGTATCCAGCTGATGCATGTTGCACAACCAGCTGATGCGTATCCAGCTGATGCACGCTGCACAGCCAGCTGATGCATATCCATCTGATGCACGCTGAACAGCCAGCTGATGCATATCCAGCTGATGCACGCTGCACATTCTTCCTACACAACCAGCTTCTTACGCAAAAAAAAAACAGAATGTATTTACTTTACAATTCAACATTCATACAATTGTAGCTTCTTGTTTATCATTAGAAACACAAACCAAGTAAAATAAAACTCCTGCATTCAACCTCCACTTGTATAAAAAGTTGTCCCTGTTTGGCTCCTTGAGCTTGGTAGGGACGTTGCAGCTCAGCCTTTTGTTGTTCAACTTTCACTCCAGACCAGTATCTTGGATAAAAATAACATGCAACCTGCATTCATGCATTCAAACCAAGGCTTATAAACACAGACATACTCAACTGATTGAAGAACCGAAAAAAGCAAAGACTTACAGAAGGATAGCATTGAGATGAAGGCACCCAAAGATTTGAGCAAGTGGTGTCAAAGATGACATTAAATTTCTGAGGTGGAGATGAATGCTAGTAATTAGCACCCAAATAATTCTTGATGATTGAAAAGTTACAATCAGTATGAATGTGCAATGGTGTCCGTAAGTGAAGGTGAACCAAAATTCCCGGCTATATGCAATGCCATTGCCAATTTGCCATAAACAAATTCATCATAAACCCTATAACCAAAAATCGAACTTACCACCATGCTATATGAAATGCCCTAAACCAATTTACCGTAACAGTCTACATCATTCATCAATTCATTAAAGTCAGAAATCGAACCCTAAAACCATAAACCAATTCACCAACTCACCCGAGGGGTCTTGTAGAACGTTATGGTAAATTGTCACTAATATGTGAACAAAAACATAATTTCAGATTTGAACCTTGTATCACTGATCACGTCTTACTGTATACACATGAGAAAAAAATGAAGAAACTGAAAGTCGGATCAAAACTCGTAAAAGTAGGGAAAAATATTCAAACACAACATATATACAATGGGACATTTATACTATTTAGCATGCAATAATTTTCAGCATTAACTCAAAGTATAAAACAGGTGTCAACCTAACATCCCTATCATGAAAAAGCTCAACTCTTAAGGGATCTTTTCAAATAGATCACGAAAAAAGAAGTAGAAAGAGAAGGGCTGACTCTATCCCTGGCTGTTGTCATAAACAAAAATGCAGCATGCCCGATTCCTGCTAGCTTTGTCGACAACACCATGTCGTAGTACCTACTCTGCATTACAACCAAGAATAATTATCATTATCCTTTTCTGTATGATATATCAAACATTCAAACAACACCTTCACATTTCGATGTGGGTATTGTTGTATGATATGATCAATGCACAAAAATTTCAAGAAGAATATAACCAACCATCAGCATACCTTGAGAATACCAACCATGTCAGTATATTCAGCAGGATCAGGAAAATGATCATCAATATCATAAAACTCAATCAATCTTACATTCTTATTCAACTCATAACACTGTTTCCCTCTAGTAGAAGTAACCACATCAATCTGGACACCAGGATACCGGTCTTTAATAAGCTGAATAGCAGGGAAAAACAAGTTTTCATAGACACCACCAACTATAATACAACAACAACTCCTCACATTTCCTCTAATCTTTTAGATTCACAATCCTCAATGGAGAGATAGATCGGGATCTAAGATTCACTGTCCTAGAGCACATTAATGCCAAATTAATATCAAACACTTTCAATTAAATTCAGATAATCAATAGTCTTGTCTGTGAATCCACTGACAATGGTAATACACTTCACTGCACAAAACAACAAAAAGAATTAGGAGGTCAACAAAACTATTACTCTCTCCGTCTCATATTGTTCTTCCCATTTCGAATAGTGTACACTATTCACGGTTGAAGAGAATCTTCTCGTTTTGTCTTGATATATAAGAAAATATATAGTCATGTGGGGTCTTGTTTGATTCGTATTAATGCATACTTTAATAATATCAAATTTTAATTATTTGTATTAGCATAAAACTATAGATATTAAGGATATAAAACGTACATTGACAAATGTGTCATGAAAAAATGAGAAGAACATTATGGGACGGAAGGGGTATGAATCGTAGGTGCCATATCAAGTTGAATCCACCTACACATAATTACCACACTAACGATAGTCTTTTAGTATAATCCACAGACAAATCACTTGAAGGGTAATAGTTATCACGTGCCATTTCTTTTAATAGTTTGATATGGCCATGTTGATCTTTTGGGTTTTTCTTCTATAATCCACTGACAATAGTCTTTTCGTTCATGATATGGCAAATCATTGACCAATAATACATAATCGTGAGACAAATTGTTGACCAATGGCTGTCCTAGCAGTGCACAAAATGGAATTTTCCTGCCACCACAGTGCAACCTTAGAAAGCAAAACTCCATAAAACCATGATTCCAATTTTACATAAATGCGTAGGTATATATACATGTATATGATTGCACTGTATTCAACATGGCCACACAAAATACATAAAATATTGGTATATACATGTATATATATAGGCTTGATCTATATGCACACGTTTTTTTTTGCTAAATGCACACTAATCTGGGCGGTAAGAGTTGCAGTACACTTCTGTGCGTTAAGGATTACCGAACAAAAGGGCTCCGGGGCATTGTTGGAATGTTTTCTGAAACGTATATGAATCTGGTGCGGTAATTCTTACCGCACAGATATGTGCGTTAACAATTAACGCACCACGTTAATACGAGATTAACAAAAAAAAAAACAGATTTTGATTAACTTAAACACCTATGCGGTAAGAGTTACCGCACAGGATTTGTTATTTTTTTAATTAATAATTTTTTTTTAAAAAGTATTTAAATAATAATATCTTGTGCGTTAACTCTTACCGCACAGATCTGTGCGTTAAGATTTAACGCACGGGATTAAGGAAAGATTAACTAAAAAAAATTAAAATTTTGATTAAAAAAATTCATGTGCGGTAAAGGTTACCGCACAGATTATTTTTTTAATTTTTTAATTTTTTTAATTAATCGCGCAGATTTTATTTTAAATAAAATATATCTGTGCGGTAAATATAACCGCACAGATCTAATAATTATCGCTTCAGTCTCATTGCTCTAGTGGTAAGACATTGTGCATCCTTTGTAAGGTCTCAGGTTCGAGTCTCAACTCCAACACTAAATCTTTTATTTTATTTGTGAAAAATAAAATAAAAGAAGAGGGTGAGAAGGATTGAACTTGAGACCTTATGCACAAATATTTGGTGTGAAACAACCACACTAATGAGTTCTCATGTTATGTTTGTAATTTTATTATTACATGTTACAATAGAACTAGTGATAACTCTCTAACTTGTCGCAATATGTATGGTCTACAACATCGATGATGATTATTGTTGATAAAATTATAAAACTTAGTCTTATTAGGCATATAAAGTACCAATAAGGTCTCGCTCAAACAAAACGAGGCTCGAAACTATACGTAAACGCTAAAAGGCCTTAAAAGGCCTTAAATGGGCTTAAGGCCCAATTTGACAAAACGACGCCCAAACGATGTCGGAATTGAATGAAACTTGATTTCAATGCCTATTAGAGATATTTGACCATGTGGGTAACTTCCAATCACAACTTCTAACTTTTCAAATAGCACCTCCTTTGTAAATACCAAACTAGTGATAACTCTCTAACTTGTCGCAATATGTATGATCTACAACATTGAGGATTATTATTGTTGACAAAATTATACAACTTAGTCTTATTAGGCATATAAAGTACCAATAAGGTCTGGCCCAAACAAAACGAGGCTCGAAACTATACGTAAACGCTAAAAGGCCTTAAAGACCTTAAATGGGATTAAGGCCCAACTTTGCAAAACAACGCCTAAACGATGTCGGAATGGAATGAAACTTGGTTTCAATGCCTATTAGAGATATTTGATCATGTAGGTAACTTCCAATCACAACTTCTAACTTTTCGAAGAGCACCTCCTTTGTAAAAACCAAACTAGTGATAACTCTCTAACTTGTCGCAATATGTATATCGACAAGTTAGAGAGGTAAGAGATGTTTGGTATTACAAAGGACGTGTTACTTGAAAAATACGAACTGGTGGTTGAGAGTAACCCACATGGTCAAATACCTCTAACAGTCATAGAAACCAAGTTTCAAACCATTATGACATCGTTTGGGTCGTTTGCCAAGTCTAGAATTTATAGAAAGGTTAAATTGAGAACAATATTGATTATCATAATATTTTTATCTTAAAAAGTAATATAGATGTTATTGTTTTATAATTATAGTATTTTTATATAAAAAGATTCATCAAAACATGAAAAATAGTAAAAATATTCAAATAATAATAAATATATTAAAACAAGGCCTAAAATAATAATAATAAAATATTAAACATCTGATTATTTGAATAATATTTTTTTTTGAATTTATTATTATAATTAATTCAATAATTATATGGGACGAAGATAAAAAAAATTAATAATAAAATAAGATGGAACCAAGTTCTATTGTAACATGTAATAATAAAATTACAAGCATATCATGAGAACTCATTAGTGTGGTGGTTTCACACCAAATATTTGTGCATAAGGTCTCAAGTTCAATCCTTCTCACCCTCTTCTTTTATTTATTTTTCAGAAATAAAATAAAAGATTTAGTGTTGGAGTTGAGACTCGAACCTGAGACCTTACAAAGGATGCACAATGTCTTACCACTAGAGCAATGAGACTGAAGCGATAATTATTAGATCTGTGCGGTTATATTTACCGCACAGATATATTTTATTTAAAATAAAATCTGCGCGATTAATTAAAAAAAATCAAAAAATTAAAAAACAAATCTGTGCGGTAACCTTTACCGCACAGGAATTTTTTTAATCAAAATTTTAATTTTTTTAGTTAATCTTTCCTTAATCCCGTGCGTTAAATCTTAACGCACAGATCTGTGCGGTAAGAGTTAACGCACAAGATATTATTATTTAAATACTTTTTAAAAAAAAATATTAATTAAAAAAATAACAAATCCTGTGCGGTAAGAGTTACCGCACAGGTGTTTAAGTTAATCAATTTTTTTTTTTTTTTGTTAATCTCGTATTAACGTGGTGCGTTAATTGTTAACGCACATATCTGTGCAGTAAGAATTACCGCACCAGATTCATATACGTTTCAGAAAAGATTCCAACAATGCCCCGGAGCCCTTTTGTGCGGTAATCCTTAACGCACAGAAGTGTACTGCAACTCTTACCGCACAGATTAGTGTGCATTTAGCAAAAAAAAACGTGTGCATATAGACCAAGCCTATATATATATATATATATTTAAACATATCTATGGACATAGATGTATATATATGAAAAGATGGAATCGAACTTACCTATATGCAATGCCATGAACCAATTCACCATAACAGTCTACGTGACTACATCATTCATCAATTTCATTAAAATCAGAAATCGAACCCTAAAACCATAAACCAATTCACCAACTCACCTGAGAAAGGTGTTGCCGCTTCCCGCTGCCTGAGAAAACCCTTCTCTGATTACAGTCGCATTCAATATACAGTCAATTGAATTATTTTACTAATGAAAAGCAAATCAAATTCGATTGCTCACCGAAGTGATCGATTCTATAGTTGACGATGAAGACATCACGGCTTCGCTGACTATAGTCGCGGACTTATTCAAATCAGTTCTTCACAAAGCCTAAAATCGAAATCAGACAGAATTCTGAAAAATCGAAACGAAACTTCGGAATGGAAACCTAATCAAATTCGATCGCTCACCCAAGAGATTGAGATCGATTCTGGTTCGTAATCGATTCGGCTGAGAAATGCACACGCTATCTCTCCGTCTCCCCCTCTCCTTCGGAATTCAGTTTCTCGGAAGTGGAGATCACCACAAAAGGCTCGTCTCCGGGAAGCTCGTCGAAATTTTCAGAAGAAGATAAGAATGAGAAATTGAATTGGGAATCGGAAGATGAACTAACCTCGCCCATGTGATTTAGGGGGGTTAGGTTTTGGCTGGTTGGAGTAGTGAGGATTAGGAAGATGGTGTCATTGAAGATGTATGAGTGTGGTCCTGAGCGGGCGAAGAGAGGAAACCCAAATAGCGTTAAACGGCCGATACGGAAGGGGAAACGAACGGAAGGACACAATCCAAAGAGATAGGGGAAACGAACGGAAGATGTTCCGTCTCCAAAACAGGAAGAGGGTAATGAAAAGGAAGGATTTGTGCCCAATCCAATGCCCTATTGGGCACTATAATTGTAACAACTACACTCCCTAATTAAACATTAATAAAGTACTCTGCCTATAAATATTCCCCTCTTTTCAAATCTAGATCTCGTCGTTTCTTTCTTCTTCCTGCTCACTCCCAAATCCTCTTCTCGTTCTTTCCTCTCCCGAAGCACGCATAACTCTAGGGAAAATCCTCTCCTCGCACGCAGATCTCATCAAGCTTGACCAAGATGCTGCAAACTTCGAGCTCCAAATTGCAGATCTGCTCGCACAAGGCATGGCACATCGCTTCAATCCTCCTCTCTCTCAGTCGACCGACACTTCCTTCCGACCTCGCTAAACGGTGCACATATTTCTCCTCCTCGGCCGAATAGTTGAGTTTCTCTACTGGATGCCAGATTCGCCGCTGTCGTTGACTGATAACGGTCTGGAGAAGTTGAGATTGGAGGCTGGACAGTGCCGAGGAGCTTGGAAAGAGATGCGATTACGAGATGTTTCAGAAAGAGGAAGATGTCTGGAGAAGTTGTAGGAGGTAAGGTGTTGTGGAATTTCGTTCAGTTTGAGTGGAATGAGAAAGAAATTGTCTAATTGTGTACTTCATGGTTTCGTTGTTTTAGGTTTGATGTCATTTTTGATAGGCAAACCGCGATCAGGCTGAGTGGGATGCCAGAGAAGGCGTACACGAGATCGTTCAATTCGTTGCAAAATATGCTTGATATCAAGTGCGTGACTTACTAATGGTATGTGATTTTCTACTTCTAGTTGACTGATCAATATTTGGTAATGTTGTAGGAATAAACTCGATGTGAAAGAATTAGGGATTCAATTCGGATGTGTCAGGCTCACAATGTGCTTTTTAAATCTTATCCTGGTGTGCCTATCAACTGTTTGAGAAATTGACTATAATATGTTGGCTATTATCAAGTTCTGAGTAATCAGCATAGGCCATTGTATTGTAGTACTAGTTTAACAAGCATTGTTTTTGGTTGAGTTGCAGGTACAAAGACCGGTTTCTTGCTTCGTTGCCAGCTATAAGGCGCTCTAGCACTGATTTTAGTCGTCCTGTATTTACTGCTGTGGCTTTCTATTTGTGTGCTAAAAAGAATAAGGTACATAGTGCAGCTTCTTCTTTCTTGTTGATCTGATTCATAATGTAACTTTATCATTCTTGCATCTTAAGGTTGACAAGATCAAGTTGGTTGAGCTATGTGGAACCTCAGAATCAGAATTTAGTAGTGTAAGCATTTAAATGTTATAGTACTTGTTAAGACAGATCAAACAAGACCCCACATGATTATGTTTTCACTTGTAAATTGGAAGAAATTGAGAAGATTCTCTCGAATTGTAAATAGTGTCAGAAAATGAAATGGGGCTTATATAATGAGACGGAAGGAGTATTAAGTTAAAAAAAATTATATCAAATCGTTTTAGCCCATTTTGTATTACATGTTTATGCTGTCAAATTTCATTATTTACAAGACAAATTGTTAAAAGTTGAGACTTTTAAGTCATTTTCATAAGAGTCCGATTCGGGTGGGAATAGGGTCCTTAAGAGGGGATTAAGAACGATCCGCGTTCGTTTGATCAAAGCTGAAAGCAAAGCTTTGATCGAACGGCTGGGACAAATTGATGCAAAAAGCACTTTATTGACGACACGCGCCCCCTACTCGCTTTGGCACAGCGTGCGAAGCACGCACATAAATACTCAAAAAGGCGGTTTTGAAACGAAGTTTCATTTCTTCATCCCTTCCGAATATCATAAATTCTCTCAGTGTAAAGGCGACGGTAAAAACCCTAGACCTACGCTCCGAGAAGAATTAGACTCGTCAAATCGCTAAATCGAAGAACATGGAATTATCAAACAAAGATACAACTCAAACTACAGGTATAAAAATTCTAATTGCTCGTTTTCTCGCACTGTCAATGCTTAGGTTTGCAATATATGCACAAATTTACAGTTATTAGTTTCGCTTTATATTGTTGTTGTTTAATAGTAGTTTAATCACATATTTCAAATGATTTGGTGATGATAATGACGATTCTGTTGTTTTGTGTTCAAAAACATTGCATGATGATGATCATTCTTCTTGATGATTTTGATTTTACATTAGAGCGAGTTCTCACTGAGTCAAAGACATTGCATTACTAGAAATTTGATGGAATATGCCTCAATTTCTGTAGAATGTGCATCAATATCATTGTAATACGTGCATCAATGCGAGAAATAATATGAATGTGCATCAACTTTATTCTGAATGTGCATCAATTTTAGTTTTAACGTGCATCAATTTTATTCTGAATGTGCATCGATTTTATTCTATATGTGCTACAATTTTATTCTATATGTGCTACAGTTTTATTCTATATGTGCATCAGTTTTATTCTATATGTGCATCAGTTTAATTTTATTTGTGCATCAGTATCTTTCATTACAATGTTCATCACTATATGCATTAACTAAGTTTTCTTTTGTCATGCAAAAGGGAATGAAATAGATACAACAACTGTAGTAAACCAAAACACAAGGAAAATATGAGTACAACCAATGAAGTCCAAGAAGAATTGGTTCCCACCGAGACAGTTTCAAAGAAACTAAATGATAAAGCTTCAAATGAAGGTGCCTACTCTTAAAAATGTCTCATTGTATGTGCATCAGAATGCTTTGACTATAAGCAACCTGTTGTTATATGTGCATCAACATACTTCATGTTTATTTTGTGCATGAATTTATTATATAGTGTGCATCAATATTATTCTGTATGTGCATTAGAATCATAAACAATAACCGTGTTTTCTTTTGTCATGGAAAAGGCAATCTAAAAGATAAAGAACCTTTGGTAATACAATTTCCAGACGCAGTTATTAGCATAGGAAATGAATTACAAGAGGGATTTGTTGACAAAGAGACACGATCAAAGAAGCTGAATGATAAAGCTTCAAATCAAGGTGTCTACTTTAAAAAATGTCTTTTTGTATGTACATCAAAATGCTTTGAAATGTTCAACAACTTGTCTTTATATGTGCTACAACATACTTCATTTTGGTTTGGGCATTAATTTACACTCTAATATGCATCAATATTAATTTGTATGTGCACCAATTTACTGACTAATGTGCAATAATATATTGACTAATGTGCATCATTATCATACAGCTCTTGCTCCTCCTAAGAGAAGGAAACCAACTGCAAAAAAACAAATTATCCCAGTTAGAAGTTCGCCAAGGTTTAATTTGAGTCAAGAAACATATAGCGATGACATACGACTGCAGCAAAGAGCAGACAAATTGAGATCGCCGCAGAAGCCAGGAAACCAAGTCGTAGAGAAACCAAAAACTGCAAAGAAACAAGAACTTGCAAAGGAGCCTGCCAAGAAACCAGAACCTCTAAAGAAACTGGAACCTGCTGCAAGTTCAAAGAGAAAAAATGAAGTTGTTGTCATGGAACCAAAGAAGTAAGCTAAGATAGGGATTAGAGAGATAAAGAAGGACTTTCCAACTTTAAAGTGCCGAAAATCACCGCTTTGTCCAGTGAAAACATTAAAGGGTATGAATGTAGCTCAACAACACTGTGTAAGAGATTATGGATTTGGTCACTTGCTGGATTGGAACATGGATAAACTTCCAGGGAAGCTTAGCCATTGGATTCTTAAGAACTTTGATCTTGTATCTTGTTATTTGAATTTGAGTACAACAGGGGAAAAGCATAGAGTCACCAAATATGATGTGCATGGCTACTTGGGATTACATGTTGGTGGAAAACCTATTGATCTAAGCCGGAGTACAACTGGTGAAGAAGATATTTTTGCCCAAGAATTTCTAGAGGAATTCATTGAAAAATTTGGAGAAGTTGAAGATAGAAGGACTGGAGAAATGAAGCCTATTGATCTAGACAAAATTCATCTATCAACTCTTGTTGCGAAGCTTCTGAGTTGAAGTGTACCCGTTGAATGGTTCAAGAGGAACCTTGTGATTTTGATCATGAACACTATCATGGAGAGCCATCAAAGTGGACGACTTAATGTGAAAATCATAGGACACCTCGACAACACATATAATATTCATCAGTACGACTGGTCAACACTTATGATTGATCTTCTAGTCATGGGATAAAACTGATGGTGGGAATTTCAAAGGTCCAATATTGCTTCTACTGGTATGTGCATCAATATTATTCTATATGTGCATCAATCTCTTTAATAATGTGCATCAATTTCTTTACTAATGTGGATTAATTTCATTATGCATGTGCACCAATTTCATTATGAATGTGCATCAATCTTAACAATGTTATTTTTTTCTTTTACAAATGATATATGTTGATCGGGTTGCACTGCGAACACAAGATATTGATAGGCACTTTCCAGTCATTACCAACTGAAATTCTGAAATGCTCGGGAAGAGGGAGATTGAGGAGATAAGGATTGGTAGTTTCAGGAAAGGTTATGTCAGGATACCTCTGGACTCCAAGGAGTCACAAGAGGAAGTAGAGGTTAATCCGACTGTGGATGAAGAACTGTTTTGGATGAAGTTTCAAAGTTCCTAGAAGAAATCGAGAAGACAATAAATGCAAAAAAGCTTTATGCCATACCTTCATTCAGTTTGGGGATTAATTATACTCCACCAAGAGAAATCCTTGGAGAAAATATGTCAGGAATATTAATCGACGACAACAACTATAAAATTAAGGAACCTCTACCCTTCCTTATCAAAACGAATGCATTTTTTTGGCTTGGACTGCGGATAGTGCAATCAAATTCAACTGAAAGTGCATGTCACGCGAACAAAAAAGTGCATGTCACGCGAACAAAAAAGTGCATGTCAATTTGTTTATAATTTTAGTGATACAGAATCTAAGATATTGACGATAAATGTGCATCGGCAAATGTTCTAAAACGGAATTGACACTATATTATGAGAGATATGTTCCGAAAATTAATTATTTATATTTAATATCAAATAAATAATCTAAAAAACTATTGTATTAACTATGGACATATTTTGAAAAATATAGTTAAAGTATTGGTAATGTCCAACCGAAAAATAATAATAATTTATAACCGATACAAAAAAATTGAAGGCAAGTGATTAATATAAAGATAATAAACGATAATGTGAAGGTAAAATAATTCGATAAATAGATAAATCTTAAAAATAGATAATTAAACTTTTTTGGTCATGAAACATAGCATGGACAACTTTCTAAGTTTTATATCATGGACAACTTCCTAGCTAAGCAGACTATACGTACGATGTGTACGTAACAGGCTAATAGCCGACTTCAAATTGATGGAAGTTAACTTTTGGGCCCTTAAACATGTGCACGTAGCTAAAAAATTGGTGGAAATTCCATAGGTGTTGTATTAATCATTAGATTGCACCTTGCAAAAAAATCTAAGATTCAAAATGCCGACATAGACAAATATACCATTAAATATACTCCATAACCCCCACATATATAAAACGTCGATTTTGTATCTCTTTTTTTGGATTTATGCTATTGATTGATTTAAAACCAATATATAAAGACGCGGCCAATGTGACATTGATGTCTTGATTTAAGATGTCGTTTAGCATGCAGGAAATATCTCGAGGGCTTAGGCAATCTTTGCCTAAATTCATTGGACGTTGGTAGTGGGGAGGAACTTTTGTAACGCCTATGTGGCCGTGAATTTCACCCAGAATCCAGAAGGCTAAAATAAAATATAAACCACAAGTTTATATATAAAAAGAGCAAGCTCCTAGGGTAGTGCGCACATACTAATTTACAAAAGAGTGACAATAGATAACAGGATCAACTAAACACATAAAAAGGAACAAGGACTCAATGAACTATCTAGTCAACGTCGGTGATCACCAATCTCACCTTGTTGCTCCTGTGTCTGTGCAGCACCAGTACCTGGATGTCAAAGATAGAGTCAGCCACAACGGGTCAGTCACTAAATCAGTAAGATACCAAACTAGACATTCTCATGTGGAAACATGTAAGGCATAAACACAACAGTAAGATAAGCTTACTAGTGTAATGATATTAAACTGATTATCCACAACTGCTTGATATAATTCAAAATGCAACTAAATGTGTCAGCTAATATATTACAAGTAATTAGAAGATGGTACCAGTTCCCCCCCTTCACTCGCAAGGGAAGAGGGGTAAATCCCGCTCATTGGAATTTACCGATTTGGAAACGCTCATATATATATGTTCCCTACCTTTGGAGCACGCTCAATATATTGGCTCCTACCTTGGGACACGCTCAGTATATTGGCCCCTATCATAGCTTATAATGGGAACGCTCATGCATAATGTTCCCTACCATATAATATATATACATTCATGCTTTACTGACAACACAAAAGAACACATAACAATAAACCAAACTAATCAGCAACCGAGCAAGTCAAAGAAACTTGCCTGAATCTCTTGAAACTGTGGAACAGGATTACGTTGTTCCCGGAATATGATCAAGTACCTCAGCTATACGTGACCAAGAAGATCGGACAACACTACTTGCTTCCGTACACTCTCCAATAAGAAATTATGGGACACCAACTAGAATAGGTTTAATTAGGAGGTGTATGTATATATATATCGAGGAGTAGTCCAGGATAGGGTATCTTCATTAAGAAGGAAACCTTAGAAGCTTATCTAGTTAGCTAATAGAAGCTTATATGATAAGGAGGAGAATTCTTATTCCGGGAAAAAAAAACAAGGCTTCATGAATAAGCTTCATAATAATGATTATATATTAGGTATACTTTATCATAATCATATAGAATATGAACATATTTTTATATAAAAAACAAAAGAGTCATATATATATATATATATATATATATATATAAATTAGTCAGTCAAACTTATAAAATTTGGGATATCACATACCCCTTAAAATGAGTTTCGTCCTCAAAACTAGAATGTGAATAGCTCAGGATAACGCTCTCACATGCTTGCTTCTGTTTCCCATGTTGCTTCCTCAACTCCATGACGAGACCATTTAACTTTTACTAAGGGTATCACTTTTGACCTTAACTGTTTGGCTCGGTGTTCTAGTATCGCCACTGGATAATCTTCGTAAGTTGCATCATCAGCTATCTCAATTTCATCGTAACTAATTATGTGGCTAGGGTCAGCAACATACTTTCGCAGTTCAGATACATGAAATACGCTATGAACTCTACTTAATGATGGGGGCAAGGCTAATCGATAAGCGAGCTCTCCAACTCTTTCTAAGATCTCAAATGGGCCTATATATCTTGGAATGAGTTTTCCCTTTTTCCCAAAGCGAAAAACTCCTCGAATTGGTGACACCTTGACTAACACATGATCACCGACTTTAAATTCCAACGGACGACGTCTCTTGTCAGCATATGACTTTTGACGACTTTGGGCAGTCAACAATCGCTCTCGAATCAACTTTATCTTCTCTTTCGTTTCCTGAAGCATGTCAGGTTCAGTCCCTATGGAATCAGACCTATCATCTTAACAAATCGGGGAGCGACAACGTCGACCATACAATGCCTCATACGGTGCCATCCGGATAGATGTGTGCCAACTATTGTTATATGCAAACTCCACCAGTGGTAGTTGGGATTCCCAATCCGCCTTCCAATCTAGTGCACAAGCCCGTAACAAATCTTCTAGTGTCTGGATCGTCCTTTCAAATTGACCATCGATTTGAGGATGATAAGCAGTGCTAAAATGTAATTTGGTTCCAAGTGCTGCATGAATCAACTTCCAGAACCTTGAGACAAAACGACCATCTCGATCAGACACTATTGTTCTCGGGGGCACCATGTAATCTCACAATCTCTCTGATAAACATTTCAGACAACTTCTCAGGTCCCCAAGTCTCTCGAATCCCAAGGAAATGAGCTGACTTTGTCAACCTGTCAACGATCACCCAAATGGCATCCACTCCTTTCCTAGTTCTTGGTAGTCCTGTAACAAAGTCCATGGATATGTCATCCCACTTCCACTCGGGAATTGGTAGTGGTTGTAGCATTCCTGTCGGTCTCTGGTGTTCAATTTTGACTTGTTGACAAGTCAAACACTTTAAAACAAACTCAACAACATCATTTCTCATGTTGGGCCACCAATAAAGTTGTTTGAGATCCTTGTACATCTTACTCGTACTAGGGTGTATAGAATAAGGAGTTGTGTGAACCTATGTCATAATGGTCTTCCTTAAGTCTCCATCTGCTGGAACACAAATACGATTTCTAAGTCTTAAAACTCCATCTTCATGCACAAGAAACCCTTGAGCTTTACCTTGCAACACTTCGTCTCGGATTCGGACTAGCAATGGGTTCTTAGCTTGCCCTTGATGGATAGACTCCCATAATGAAGACTGAACTTCTAACATGTTTAATTGAGCATGTGTTCCTAAACGCGAACGCTTTACACTTCATATTGTAACTTATTTTGTACATATATGTTTAACGTACGAACCTTCCTCTATATTATAACTAGGATAAAGATCTCCTACGAATATATGAAAAAACATCCTAGTGGTCTAAAACGTACGAACCTTCCTGTATACATGCGCATTCTTTTTATATAGACAGGAACCAAAATTTGAAAAAACATCCAAGTGGTCTAAAAAAGGCAAATCTTTTTCAACAAAAATAAGAGAAGCAAACGTCTAGTTACCAGTAGATCTGGCCAAACGAGGGTTGACCCGTCCGTCCCGGTCCGCCCGACCCTCTAACTTTGTGGGCTTGAGCACAAGATAAAGTCATGTTGAGCCGATAGGCCCGACTCGTGGGGATATGTCGAGGATTGGATACGGTATGGAGCTCAAGCCCCTGGAGGGTTGACAAGTCCGGCTCATATTATATATTAATAATTAAAAAATATATATACTTCTTAGTGTAACCTAAATTAGGTTTTCTCTAACCTTCACTATCAAATTCTAAGACTTTATTGCAATATTTTGAAAAGGTTTTAATGTATTGTTTTGAAGTATTTTTATTCAATTTGCTTTTTAAATTTCATTAAATAAACAAATTTAGTAAAAACGGGCTATCCTTAAGGCTACCCGGCCCGGATTGAGAGCCAGATTGGCAAGGTGATAGGCCATATATGTGGGCCGCAAGCTAACCCCGTCCGCCTAACTGGGCCGAAAATTTGACCCTAGCCCAGCCCGACCCGAGCCCGCATTTGGCCATGTCTAGTTACTAGCATTGCACGAAAGGATTCTTTTGGTAAAAGGAACGTTAATACATGTGGATACAAATTCACAAACACATATAATTGATGTTGTTTTTTTCCATTCAATATTAAATACATCCAAAATGAATTAATATCACAACATTATTACAAAATTTTGATTTTAATAATACGGTTGTCAAATTCTTGTAGATACTGATATTATTATAGTCACAATAATAATTGAAATTCGGAAACTTACCAAAAATAATACTCGTAACTGGAATTCGGAAACCTTAATTCGAATACAAATACGAGATACACAAATCCTCGTGAGTACGTAGAGGCCAAATGTAAGCCGGGCACCTACGAACCAAACCTCACAGTCTCCATTATCCCACGAACCAACCTCGAAACTTCTCTCAGTATTTCCGTATTCCCCATTTCCTCTATTAAAATTTCGTGTAATTAAACACTTCCCAATACTTCAATCCAAAGTCTCCAGACTGGTAGCTGGGAGTTTCCTTAATAGTTTAATCAACCTTCTAGACATTTAAAGGGTCAATTTTTGATTTTCCAGAAGAAGAAATCAAGAAAATGGGGTTTGAGAAGCCGTCCACCGCTACTGCGCTGAAATGGCTGGGATTTGTAACGGCGGTTTGGGTTCAGGCGATATCCGGCAACAACTACACCTTCTCAAACTACTCCGACGCTCTAAAAAGCATCATGAATCTGACCCAGGCTCAATTAAACTATCTTTCTGTTGCTAAAGATGTCGGTAAGGCTTTTGGTCTTCTTGCTGGGTTGTGTTCTGATCGTTTCCCCACTTGGACTCTCCTTCTTATCGGCTCCATTGAAGGAATGCTTGGCTATGGTGCTCAGTATCTTGTTGTTAGTCAGACTGTTAGCCCTCTTCCTTATTGGGCGGTATGTTTTTTTTCCATTTCTCATTCTTGTAGTTCCTTTTTCTAGGGTTTTGTTGGTCAGTTTCTTGATTTTGTATGCATGCTGTTCTGTTTGAGATGTCATATATGAAAATTGTAGTGTAAATCTTTGTTACCAAGCCTAGAATCAAGATGATACAGATTGGAATATGACTTTAGGTGGATCATTCTGATTTCTGAGGAAAAATCCTTAACCAAACACAGGAATCACTGAAACTGATTTCTAATTATCAAGCGGGCCCTTCACGTGGTTCCTATTTTCCAATCATTCAGAACATTGTTTAATTTTAGCTACAGAAGCTCATGGAATTAATGTGTTTTTTTTTTCCATGTGACCCCAGATGTGTATATTCATGTGTATGGGAGGCAACAGTACAACATGGATGAACACAGCAATCTTAGTGACATGCATAAGAAACTTCAGGGGAAACAGGGGTCCAGTAGCCGGGATCCTTAAAGGCTATGTAGGCTTAAGCACTGCTATATTCACTGATTTATGTAACGCCCTTTTAGCCGACAACTCATCAGACTTTCTACTGATGCTCACTTTCACCCCTTTTGCCATATGCATAACTGCAATGGTATTCTTGCATGAGGTTCCTCCGTCCACCTCGTCTGCACAGGACAAAGAGGAAGCCAAGTACTTCAACATGTTCAATGCCGTTGCTGTTGTTGTCGCTTTCTATCTATTGGCGTATGATTTTATCGGGTCACTAGGGAACGTGTTTGATATAGCCTTCTCAACTATTCTAATGATTCTTTTGGCTTCTCCGCTTGCAATTCCTGCTTATATTGGTGTTAAGAGCTGGCTCAGCTTACGGGTGGGGTCGGATGTTGAGGATCAAGTTTCTGAACCTTTGTTGGTGTCAGATGTTGTGCATGGCGTCCAAGCTACTCAGGATGGTGCAGCATTGCTTTCCGAAGCTGTAACAGAGGAGGCGGGTGTTATTGGAGAGGTTAAGGAAGCTCAGCCCGTTCTTGGAGAAGATCATACCATCTTTCAAATGTTCAAGACTAAGGAATTCTGGATCTTGTTCTTGTCTTTCTTGTGCGGAGTTGGCCCCGGGATGATGGTGATGAATAATATGGGGCAGATGGGGTCGTCTCTTGGGTACACGGACGTGTCAATATTCGTGTCACTGCTTAGCATTACGGGGTTCTTTGGAAGGATTATTTCCGGGACTGTTTCAGAGTACTGTATCAGGTATGTTTTTTCTTTTGCATTGATTTGTGTTTCTTGCATTTAAAATGATGTTTTGTTATGAATGTTGTGGCAGGTTACATGCTTTAAACCAAATTATAGTAGCTAATGATTTTGTGTAGGTTCAGATGTTATTTGATGAAAGTTGGCTGTTGATGGTAGGGTTTGATCTGAAGAGAATTGTAGTCTTATTATGGACCCTAGCAGTGTGGAGATATAACTGAAACTGTATTCTCATTTAATTATCATGGAAACATTTTAATTCCAAAATTTTGGTAGCTGAACACATTTTGGTAGGTGGACAATAATTCCTTTGATATACCATATATTAAGCATTAAAATGTTTTTTTTTTGGTTCATTTAATTGTAGTGATGTTGAATTTTTGATCATCCTAAATTTCCTTATTTCATACTATGACACTAGTGAGGCTTTTACTGAGATTGAACGATAAACTTGTGATTACGTGCGGCTTTGTTTTGCAGGAAATATCTGACAGCAAGACCTATCTTCAATGGAGCATCTCAAATCCTAATGGCGGTTGGATTTGTAGTAATGGCATTTGCTATTCCAGGCTGTCTATACATAGGCTCATGTATAGTCGGGTTATGTTACGGTGTACGTCTTGCAATTTCCGTCCCTGCCGCCTCTGAAATCTTCGGTCTCAAGTACTACGGGCTCCTCTACAACGTCCTCGTTCTCAATCTCCCGATCGGCTCGTTTCTTTTCTCGGGTCTCCTTGCGGGATATTTATATGATGCACAGGCCACCACGACCACGAGTGGAGGAAACGAGTGCTACGGAGCCCTTTGCTACCAGCTCTGCTTCTTCATTTTGGCGGGAACGTGTTTGGTGGGGTCCGTTTTGGACGTCTGGCTTTCGCTGAAGACGAAGGAGCTTTATAGGAAGATTGGAGGGATTAAAAGGGCGAAAATCGAGTCGGATGGTAAGGGAAATTGAGGAAATTGAGGAGATTGCAGAGAAGTGGAAGGTTTATGAGAATGTTTTTTTTAATGGTGAATCCAATTTTTTTGTCATTTCTGTACAAGTTGGATATTGTATTGATTTCGATGACTAAATGTTGTGACATAAATCCCTGATCACACTAAACAATACTCCCTCCGTCCCCATTTGTTTGTCCTATGACGGAATTTGACACTATTCACCTATTAACGTAATTTGCTCGATTATTCTCAATCTTTGTGTATTAATATAGTCATATAGGGTCTTGTTTGATTCGTCTCATTTAATACTTTAACAATATCAAGATTTTATAATTTTTAATAATATGTAGTTAGAGATATTAACGACGCAAAACATGCATCGGCAAGTGTGTAAACGCGTAAGAGGACAAACAAATGGGGACGGAGGGAGTAGATGATTACATTAAAAAGAAAAACATATAAAAAGCTGACAGATAATGATACTGTCAAACTGAGCACAGATTGCTCCGGAGTCACAAATGTTCATCACCATAGGAGAGGAGATGAACTTGCACACGACAAAATAAAAGTGACTCTCTTATTATGATGCATCAGTGCAAGGAAATATATACAGAGGAGTCGACAACTAACTAACTAGTTAGAGGTATTTACAGAAATGTCATCATGTATTTAGAAGACTAAACTAACATGTTAATATCCCCTACTCAAGTTGGATCGGGTGGAACCATCAAAAGACCCAACTTGCCAGTGAAGAAACAATGTAGTTGTTCTCCAAGAGGTTTGGTCATGATATCAGCATATTGAAGACTAGTTCGCACATGTGAAGGGAGGAGGAAACCTTCATTATACTTCTCCCGGTTCTCAGGTCGTGAGCCCAATAGGCTCGCGACGGCCCAAAGAGTAACGAAGGCCCAAACATAGATAAGAGACTCGGGAGAATAAAGCCCAATAAGCAAGCCCAAAGCGTAAGGAGAGCGGGTTCGGATAAAGTGGGGCCCCCGACCTAGGTATAAAGCGTAACAGAAAGGAGAGAGAAATTTTTTTGGCATCATTGGCATTTTCCATTCCCTTGAGCAAAGAGAGAAAACACAGACGATGAACTCATCTCCGAGATCGTCTTCTTCCTTCCCAATCCATCTCCGTTCATAGAGGATTGGATGATCGGTACCTGGATTATGACTCTCGGTATCGAGTTCGTGCTATTGATGTGAAAATTGTCGCGTTTGGTCGATATTTGTTGTTGATACCTTTATTGGTTTGGCTCGTAAGGTTTCATGGCTTGAATGTGTATTTTGGTTGTTATTTCCTCTTCTTTAGTCGTTATTTGGTGTTATTGAGCTCGCTACTCTTATTTGATCGTGATCAGTACTGACTTGGGCGTCGGAGAGCCAAATCTGGGGATCCAACCTTCCAGTTTGGTCGTGCAGGTACTTGGAAGCTCAAGAACACGAAGAACAGTGGGAGAGAGCGGCCTTTGATCCAAAAGAAGATGGAATTCAAGTTGTTGCTCCAGCTGGCATAGAGGAGGTTTCCAGAAATTGAAGATATCTTAGCTAGCCGGACCTCGCAAAGTGTTGATCGAGAGGTCGCGAACATCTGGGCTCCAACACCGGCGCCGACCGTGGGGACCTCCTCGCGCAGCTAGTTCTATTTAAAACCTTGAGAATCAAATTGTGAAGTTCAACAAAATGGACGAGACAGACAGAAGCGGTACTGTGAACAACACTCTATTGCAAACAGGCCCACTCACTCAGAATGCTCCAAATCCGCCACTTCCTCGCGTTGATGAGGAGGAGACTCGCGATCGCATTACTATTCCGCGAGAGCACGCCGCAACTTTCAATACTTGGATAAGCCTCCAAGAAGCACCGAGGAACCAAAATGTTGAGAATCAAAGAGTGGAACCTCGCGAGGCACGCAGTAATCGCGAGAATCAGGAAGCTCATTTAGAAGAGCAGGGTGCTGAAGTCGCCCCGGACAACAGAGTCTCAGTCTCTAGAATGCTAAGGGGAAGGAACACCGCGAGGGAAACCAGGCCAGGAGGCTTCGACCTTAACCAGGCTCCCGTGAGTCATCAAGATCACTATTACTCTCAACATGGTGGGCGCTATGACGAGAGGGATCAAGCTTACTATCCCCTGAATGAGCCTCGTACTCCGCGTAATCATCACGGGGCGGATTATTACCCTCGCGATGATTATCAAAATCAGGTGTATCCTACCCACCCTCCTCTTAATTTGCCTTCCATGTTCGGGCCAACTGCATTCGCGGAGCATATAATTCGTTCACCCTCGTTGCCGGATTTCAGGTTCCCGACCGTTAAGGAATACACAGGAAAGGGGGGGCCCAAAGAGCATCTCTCCCGCTACAAGTACGCGATGATCGCGAGAGGGCCCGATGAGGCAACGATGTGTAAGGGTTTTCCTGGAACGTTAGCCGATACATCAATGACCTGGATGTTGAATCAACCCGCCGGGAGCATCACATGCTTCGCGGACATTGAAAGAGGGTTCCTGTTGCATTTTGGCTCATCAAAGAAAAGAAAGATCACGATGCAAGAAGTGGTGGGAGTTAAACAGAAAGTCTGGGAAACTTTGGAAGAGTATGTGAAAAGATTCTCAGGAATGGTGTTAGAAGCTGATGATTTCGATGACAAAACTGCGAGAGTCGCGTTCCTCGATGGTTTGCTAGATGGAATTGAGTTCAAGAAGCACTTGTACAGAAAGCAAGAGCAATCCTACCAAGCCATGCTTGAGAGGGCGTATGTTGAAATCCAAGTTGAAACTCATTCAAGCGCTCCTTCTTCGGGAGGGAGTCAGACCAAACAGAATCAGAATCAGAACTCTAAGAAGGGCAATCAAGGCTGGGGAAACAAGAGGCATCAGTATGATCAGAATCAGGGTCAGAACAGCTCGCGAGCACCAGGCTTGGCCCCTCAGCATCAGAATCAGGGGCAGTATCAGGACTATGGTCAGAATCACAGTCAGAATCAGTTTCAGGCTCAGAATCTCATGAATCAGAGGGACGACATCAACAACAGGGGTCGCGGACGAGGTAGCGGTGGAAGAGGCCGTGGTCGCGATGGAATGTGGTGTGTTCACCATAACTCCACGACCCACAACACTGAGGAATGTCGCAATGGTCCTAGGGAGAACAATGAGCCCGAGCAAAGAGCAGTTATAATGAATCAAAGAGGTAGAGGAAACCAACAAGGCAGAGGTGGGAGAAATCTTGGAAGAGGCTAGTACAGGGGAGGATACAACAATGGTGGAAGAGGAAGGGGACATAATCAACAAGTCGCGACGGACCCCAATCTCCCCCAAGGCAACCAGCAACAGAATTTTCCAAGGCCTGACGGCCATGTGGGAACGATCACGGGAAGGCATGTTCCAATTCCCCCTAACAGACGCGAGCAAATAAAGATGAACAATGCTCCACTGCCTTACGGCCTCCCGGTCATGAGCGTCGCGACCCCACCACCCAGAATGCCTTACCAACTTGTATTTTCCAATGAAGAGGTTAATGAGTGGGCACTTTCTTCAGGAGATCCCTCAGTCATTCACCTTCAGATAGGGACAAAACTTGTGAGTCGCGTACTAGTTGATACTAGGAGCTCCACTGATATTCTGTACCTAGATGCCTTTGAAAAGATGGGAGTCGATCCTCATCTGAAGAAACCCACGCGAACCACCTTGGTGGGATTCGCGGGAGAAAGGGTAACGGCCTTGGGAGTAGTGACACTCGACGTAGTGATGGGTGATGAGACAGGTCCGAGAAGATTGATTTTGTGGTCATCCCAACAAGCTCATCTTACAACGCCATAATTGGGAGAGGCACGTTATGCAAGTTCGACGCAGTGGTATCTATGAGTCATTTCTGTCTGAAGTTTCCCACGCCATCAGGTACAGGCGTCGCGACTGGAGTAGAAAAAGAGAGCATCTCTTGCTACATTAAGTCCGAAAAAGGAGGCGACACACCTCTGCTCGCGAACAAACTCTTTGTGCCAGGCATGCCGAATGTCGAGGAAGAGGCTGATCTTGATGGTTCGCGAGCCCCCAAGGTTCCAAGGACCCGAAGAAGAGAGCAAAGCAAAATTCATTGGCTTTGAAACACAAGAAATCACTCCATTTAATAATAAAGAAGAAAAGTTGTTTGTGGGAGGGAGACTGGATCCCATGGTAATGGGAGAGATTGAAAAATTGTTGTCAGAATCGCGAGATGTATTTGCATGGTCACCAAAAGACTTGAAGGGAATCCCACCCTCCGTCATCACTCACTCACTGACATCAGTAACGAAATGGCCCCGAAAGACAGAGAAAAAGAAAGCAAGCAAGGCCAAAGAACGCTGTCGCGGCCGTCGAGCTCGCGAAACTTTTGAAAGCAGGGTTCGTGAGACCAGTACAGTATCCAACTTGGCTTTCTAATATCGTTATGGTCGCGAAGAAGGGAACTGAGAAATGGAGAATGTGCGTAGACTTCACCGACCTCAACAAGGCATGTCCGGAAGACAGTTATCCTCTCCCCTCAATCGACCAACTAGTAGACTCAACCGCGGGGCATGAAGCGTTGAGCTTTCTTGACGCCTACTCGGGCTACAATCAAGTCATGATGAACCCGTTGGACTCAGAGCACACGTCGTTCATCACGGATAGAGGAACTTTCTGCTATAAGGTTATGCCGTTTGGTCTCAAGAACGCGGGGCTACATTTCAAAGACTAGTCGATCGAACCATATCGGAGATACTGTTGAGGCATACGTCGATGACATTGTGGTCAAAAGTAAGAGGCAGTGTGACCATGCTCTCGATCTCGCGGAAGTGTTCGCGACTTTGAGGAAATATGGAATGAGCTTGAATCCAGAGAAGTGTGTTTTTGGAGTAACCGAAGGGAAATTCCTTGGCTTTATGATCACTGCGCGAGGTGTGGAAGTCAATCCAGATAAAGTTAAAGCAGTACTGGATCTACAACCACCTAAGTCAACGCATGAGGTTCAGAGGTTTGTCGGTAGGGTGAATTATTTAGGGAGGTTTTGTGCTAAGCTAGCTGAGCGCAACCTTCCATTCTTTGAAATTCTAAGAAAGCCGAAAAACTTTGAGTGGACCCCGGAGTGCGATCTAGCATTCGCGAGCCTCAAGGAGCATTTGTCAAAACTCCCAATCCTAGCTTCACCAATTCCGGGAGAAACCCTTCAGTTATACGTCGCAGCGAGTTCTAGAGCTGTAAGCGTAGTGTTAGTTTGCGAGAAAGAAACACCTGTCTATTTTGTCAGTCACGCGTTATTGCCAGCCGAGACCAGATACTCCCCGATAGAAAAGTCTGTGCTTGCCTTGATAACCGCAGCCCGAAAACTCAGACCCTATTTTCATGCGCATCCAATTGAGACTTTGACAGATCTACCACTCCATGGATTCATGACAAAGCCAACGGTGGTAGGAAGACTCGCGAGATGGGTTATAGAAATGTCAGAATTTGATGTCGTATACCGTCCTAGACCCGCGATCAGAGCTCAAGCACTCGCTGATTTCATTGTTGAAACACGTTTTAGAGAATGTGAAAACAAGAACCTATACAGTGAAGAGCTGATGTGGACCATGCACGTTGATGGTGCCGTGAATGACGAGGGATGCGAGGCGGGGATAGTGCTCACCTCGCCCACGGGTGATGAGATAAGCCATGCCATCGCCCTCAAGTTTAAGCCCACCAACAATGAGGCCGAATACGAAGCTTTAATAGCTGGCCTGAAGCTAGCCATTGGCACTTCCATTTCTGTACTGGCATGTCTAAGTGATTCAGAAGTTGTAGTAAATCAGGTTCAAGGGATCTATGAAGCAAGAACCGAGAATCTACCAAAATATCATGCGAGGGTCGCGACCCTGGTTTCTTTGTTCAGGCACTTTGAAATTCGCGCCATTCCAAGAGAAGACAACAAAAAGGCTGATGAGCTCGCGAGGGTAGGTGCCAGCTCTCAATGCCCAAAGGCTGAACGCGAGAAAGGTCAGGCTTTATCGTAACCAAGTCTGGGCCACCGAAATATTTTTTCCTTGTCAAAGAGGAAAGTGCGATTAGTCGCGAGATTGAAATGATGGAAATCAACCAGGATAATGACGATTGGCGTCGCCCAATCATTGATTATTTGAAAAACGGCCGCGGACCTTCCGATCCCAAGGAACTTCAACGATTGAAGAGAAAAGTTGCTCGTTTCTACATTAATAGGGGAGAATTGTACAAGAGGGGTGGAGGCCCCAGTGAGCTAAAGTGTATGGCTCACTACGAAGTGAAGTCATTCCTAGAAGAGCTGCACGCAGGGCTGTGTGGGACTCATGCGGGATGGAGGCCTGTGGTGTATAAGGCTCTGTGCCAAGGTCATTTTTGGCCCACCATGAAGCAAGACGCACAAGACCTATCGCGAGCTTGCCAGACCTGCCAATACTTTGCTCCTGCCTCTCATCAGCCGGGAGTTGAACTTCAGATCATGAGCAGTCCAATACCGTTCGCGATGTGGGGCTTGGATCTTCTCGGCCCTTTTAAGCCAAAGGCTCAGGGACAGCTTGAGTATATCATAGTGGTCGTCGATTATTTCACCAAGTGGGTCGAAGCTGAGGCCCTCGCGTCCACCATAGTGCCGATAGTGAAGAAGTTTCTGTGGAAAAACATCATTTGTCGTTACGGCCTCCCCCAAGAGATAATCACAGACAGAGGCCCTCAATTCAATTCCCCCCAGCTATTGATGGTGTGATGATATGGGCGTTCAGCTTAAAATTGCCTCCGTCGCGCACCCACATTACAATGGCCAAGTTGAGGCTGTCAACAAGAGCATCGTGATGGATCTCAAAAAGAGACTAGAAGGCGCCAAAGGGAAGTGGGCTGAAGTCCTTCCTCTTACCCTCTGGGCCAACCGTACAACTGTCAAGAAGGCAACGGGGGAAAGCCCTTTTGCCCTCGCGTATGGTGTTGAAGTTGTGGTTCATGTGGAATTTTTGTTCCCAAACGAAAGAATCCTCCATTATGATAAGAACACCAATGATGAGAAAATGCAAATGGAGCTTCAACTTCGCGAGGAAGCGCAAGAGATGGCAGTAATCGGAGCAGCCGCGCACAAAGCTAGTGTCGCGAAGTATTACAACAAAAATGTCAAGATAAGAGGTTTCGTGAAGGGAGACCTCGTTCTAAGAAAGACAGAAGGAGGAAAGTTAGATCCCGGCTGGGAAGGGCCATACATAGTGGATCGCGAAGTCGCACCGGGTGCCTATCGACTGAAGGATAGCACCAGCAATCACGTTGCAAACTCCTGGAACGTGATGCGACTACGCCGCTATTACGCCTAGCCCATTCCCCCTACAGGTATGAACTTTCTCTAACAATTTTCATAAAAATAAAGTGTCTATCGCACATACAATACTCGCGAGCAGATTGGCTAACAAATCATGTGCAGGCGAAAGAACCGAATGAGTTAAAACGACCAAAGCTATAGCCGGGTTACAAAGAGAAAAAATATTTTTGCCAAAAGGGGGAACGACAGTCTCAAATAAAAGGTAGGATCACACTCCATAGATCGTGAAATACAAATAATGTCACTAGGTTGGGACTTCTATCCAACTAGGCACGAAGCCGTGACGCTGGGCTGGGGGCCAAGAAGCACCCACCCAGGTCGCGAAGCCGTGATTATGAGGAAGAGCCAAGAAGCTCCTTCATGACGTGAAGCCATGATCTCGGATGAGTGCGCACTCACCGAGTCGTGAAGCCATGACGCTGTGCTGGGGGCCAAGAGCACCCACCCAGGTCGTGAAGCCATGACGCTGGGCTAGGGGCCAAGAGCACCCACCCAGGTCGTGAAGCCATGACGCTGGGCTGGGGGCCAAGAGCACCCACCCAGGCCGTGAATCCATGACGTTGGGCTGGGGCTACGAGCACCCACCCAAGTCGTGAACCCGTGATGCTATGCTGGAGATCAAACGAATCCCCATAGATCGCGAAGCCGTGAGATCCAAAAACGAGTAACGAGTAAAATCCTCCTCGCTTTGGCTACGAAGTCATGACCTTGACGGGCTATCGACCCACCAAGGCATGAGGCACAACGACTGATTGATTCCCTTCACTTCAGTCGCGTGACCGATAAAATTACTTACTCACGTCTTGAGTCACAAAATTACGCAATGATCTAAACGCAATTTTGTTTCTTTGCATGGTACAGAGGGTTCTCACCCAAGTGCCAAATAGTCTTAAAAACGCTCGTGAATCTTAACTTGGGCATTGAGAACGCTACCGTCCAGGTACTCCCAGTTCCCATATACACTTAACCTTTTCTGCAAGGTCAAATGTTCTTTGAATCCCTAAAGACGCAACTGCAAATCAAATTACAGTTTCGCCTCGCGAGCAATACAAAAGTCAGTACTCTTCACATCACTAGAAGCAAAGAACAAACTTCCCATCGCGAGCTCAGAATTACTGAGGCACCCAGAACACCATAGCTCAGGTATCATGATAAGAGTAAGCAAGTTATCCCATGTGTTCGCGATGTCATAAATGTAACACCACTAGACATTCACATGCACATGAAATTCTGGCCCACTTACATAAAAAAGTCGCAGATATCACAAGCCCTATTACTGGCTAGTACGCACGCAGTAATCAGGTATGAACGCGATTGCTAAAACTCTAACACGACAATAACGTGAGAGGCTGACAAAAGCTTATATGACTGCTATTCGCAGGGCTTTTCTAAGGAACGCAGGCGACTGAGAAGACTTTTATTTTGTTTTCTCCTTTTATTCACCTTATGTGGATATTTAGAAGTTATGTAATCACTCTACCCCGAAACAACATGTATGTTCGTTTTTGTTCGCGAGCATATCGTCAAATATATTACGAGTTATTTCAGAATCTATTGCATTTTATTTCAGAATCTATTGCATGTCATCTGCCACCTCCAAACTACCATTACGAAAAATAAAACAAGTTGAGAATTTAGACTACTACACCCACTCCCTCTCTTAATCACATAGCATCCCCGAGGGCGCAAGCACCCTGCGAAGGCTATGGGGGGGGGGAGAAAGGAGGGAATAGTTAGAACAAAATGCATGACAGAACTCGCAACCCACCATCAACAAGAAACGGAGGAAGAAAAGCGGTAAGTAAAAGTAAGAGCATAAATAAATGCGAAAAGTAAATGCAGAGGTAAAAGAGAAACGTCAAGCATAAGATAAAAGTTTTGCCTTCCACAAAGGCCAAAATGTACTGTAAGGGCTCACGACCACATGTGGCTCGCGACCAACCAAAAATAGTAAACCATTGTGCGCATTCACAAGTTCGCAGATTAACTTAAAAAAGTTCATAAACTTAGCCAAAAAACTAAGGTTGGTCATTGGCGTGCTCCAAAGGAACATTGATATAATCAGCAACATCGTTGGCCACCTCCTCGCGAAGACCTTCACCCTCCCCAGCATCCTCAGTTGATGCGATGTTCTCGGCTCCAGCAGTCTCATCACTGTCAATTATCACAGTTTGGTCACGAGCTCCCTCCTCTAAAACATCGATTTGAAGACGCTTAAGCGGAGACCCAGTTGATTGAGACCTCTCCTCCGAGTAAATCACATCCCTCTTCCTCTTAGGTTTCCTTGGAGGAGGGACTATCGGAGCTTGAACCTTTTTCCCCTTAACAATCCCTTTGTCATTCTTCATTGGGCCCACCGTCCAACCTTCCAAGAGGGATGCGTCGTCATCCACATAGGTGCCTACTGGAGGAGGAACGTACTCGGGAAGAACCCCCGAGTAGCCCCAGAAATCCGAAGGGTCATAAGGAAACTTGGGCACTCCATGCTTCTTGAGTTGAGCTTTGAGTGAGCTAATTAGAAGGACAATGCGAGTTGTGCTGATAAAATCAATGCGGTCTTGCTCGCGATAGCTTGAGGCATACTGGGCTGCTCCTTCGCGACGAGCGCGAGCTGTGGCCTCGCAGAGTTCCTTCTTCAGATTGCCCATCTCCACCTCATGGTTGCACTTCTCCGCCTTAGCCGCAACCTCTAGCTCACTCACCTTCTTGGCCAACTCCACATTCTTCTTCTTCTGAGTCTCCAAAGCTTTGGTCGCCTTCCCACATGCAGACTTATGCTCCCGACTCTGCGCTAAAATGTCCTCATAATCCTTCTCCAAATCCTTTTTGTCATCCTCAATGGCAAGGGCGTATTGCCCTATGGATTCAAAATGGAGCATCCCCACAACCAAAAATATTATGGAAGAGTTAGAAACACAAAGTGAAGAAAATAAAGAAAGTAAGAAAGCACAAGACTCACCGCGAGGGAGGCTGCAGAAATCCCCGCGTCGCCGCGCTCAATACACTGAGGTGTTTCAGGAAGATAAGGACGTTCCTTGCCGAAGAACCTCCTCACTGACTCTTCATCAAAGAAGAGTGAATCCCCCAAGGCCAAGCCACCAGGAAGGACACTTTCTTCTCCTCCACATTCCATGGGCCGTTTACCTTTCTCGGCCACAGACGCGCGAGCCGTCGCGACGCCTGGCCTTGGAGTAGGCGTTCCTCTTGATCCTTGGGGAGTAGGTCTTGGGAAGAGTATAGTTTTTATACGAGGAGAAGATCTCGCGAGAGGAGTGGATTGACCAATAGGCACATCATCAGGAAGGGGCTCTTTCTCTCTAAGAGAGGGCTCTTGAATATGGATTCCTCCAGCGAAACGTTTTTTCTTGTGAGAGATTTTGGGGTCTTGGGCATCGCCGACAGTAGGGGCCTTGGGTTTGGTCGCGGCTTTCTTGACTCGACCCTTACCCTTAGCAGCAGGAACCAGGAGCTCAATCTCAGGGTCGGTATCGAAAGAGTCCTCAGAGCCATCGAGATCGGGAAGATTCGAGAAGAGAGTATTGTCTATAAAGAACAACCATCAAACAATAAGTATGAGAAGAATATAAGAAATACAAAGAGCAGAAACGCTTGCGACTATAAAAATACCATAGTGATGTTCAAGACTCAAGCCTCGTTGGGCCAACACCTCCGGAGTAATACATTTCGCGAAGGTACGTTTTATTGAGGGGTCTGGAAAGTCATGATATTTCGCGAAGAATCCACCAGCCTTAGCTTGAGACCAATTCCCTGGCTTAGGCTGAGTGGCGGTCTCGGCGATCTGGATGGAGAACCCTAAGTTCGGAGGAGGTCGAATGAGAAACCAGTCAGACTTCCACTTGGTGATCCGAGGAAGAGCATCCCATTCACTTGGTCCTAGTTTAAAGGCTATGAACATCCCTTCTTCGTCGGGAGCCTTACGCGATTTGAACATGAGAAAGAAATGACAAGGATTGGGAGCTACACCGATGTCTTGGCATCTGATTGTATAGATTACAACTATGCGGCAGAAGTTTGGGTGCATCTGGGCCGGGATGTAGCCCAATTGCTTCATAAGCTTCCGAGAAAAACTAGTAAGAGGTAGTCGAAAGCCAGCTTCAAAAGAGGAGCGGCTAATCGCGAAGAAGGATCCATAAAGGTCAAGAGAAGTTCCCCCGGAAGATGGCAACGCGAGAACGGTGCCTTCCGGAAACGGATAGGTGCCGGCTATGGTCCTAAGATCATGCAACTGAAGTTTTGTAGGAAGGGCGGTGAATTTATTCTCGAAATTCTTGGCCTTTGAGAAACGAACGCGACGAGTCAAGATCAGTACACGACCCGCGGGCTTGGTGAGCCATTTTTCAATCTCTATACGGGGTAGACGACCCTGCCAGGTATAATAGCCTCTCTCATCTCCAAAGCTGAAGTCTTCGTCTTTGGGATTCTGAATAGGAGGAGAATTACTACTGCTCCCTGCGTCGGGTCGCAATGTGGAGGGACCAATAATGTCCTTATTCCTTGAAGAATGGCCTGTGTAATGATGAAAAAAGAAGGAAGTTAGTTCTCCAGGGAAGGAAGACGAAACGCAAGGGTGAAAAATAAACCTCGCAAGCCATAAAGTGAAAAACAAAGAAATCCCTGGAAAACGGAGAAAAGAAAGATCTGAGGAGAAGTTGAAAAGGCACGAAGATGAACACTATGTGAACGAACATCAGAAATGAAGAACTAGTACAAGTAAAAGTCGAAAGATCGAATGATCCTTAATAAGAGACGAGGAGGAGGATTAGGGTTTAGAAAGAAAAGGAGCGGCACCACTCATAGAAAGGCTAAAAAGGAGGCGGAGAAGCCCATCGGACCACCATGAAAACTCAGTCGAAGGTTCCAAATACGAACAACAATGACAAAAATGTGTAAAAATCGAGAACGAGCACAGTAAAAACATGAATCATAACAAAAGAGGGATTAGAAGCAAGACATACCTTCCATTTGCGATTTATTTGCTTGATCGGACGGAGAAAATGGAGACCTTGGTTAGATTATTTTGAGAGGTTTTTTATAGAGGTTTTTGAGAAGATGAAGTGAGGAAGAGGGAAAAAATGCGATTCGACTGGTTTATATAGGAAAAAGAGAAGAGCCAGATGCTTGACACGTGTCGCAAGATGCCAGAGCGCGGGAGACGAAGCATCGCTTATTTAAAAATTTAAAATTCAAAATGAGCGCAATGGAAAACAAGCGTCGCGAGTAAAATAAAAAAGGCAGCCCCCAGAGAGTGTGACCTGAGATCCCGGCTTCAAGGAAATTACCCAAGCCTTGCCCTCGCGAGAACAGGGACTTGGGGGGGTGGATGTTGGACCCGGTTCTTAGGTCGTGAGCCCAATAGTCTCGCGAAGGCCCAAAGAGTAACGAAGGCCCAAACATAGATAACAGACTCGGGAGAATAAAGCCCAATAAGCAAGCCCAAAGCGTAAGGAGAGCGGGTTCGGATAAAGTGGGGCCCGCGACCTAGGTATAAAGCGTAATAGAAAGGAGAGAGAAAGGGATCTTTTTGGCATCATTGGCATTTTCCATTCCCTTGAGCAAAGAGAGAAAACACAGACGGCGAACTCATCTCCGAGATCGTCTTCTTCCTTCCCAATCCATCTCCGTTCATAGAGGATTGGATGATCGGTACCTGGATTATGACTCTCGGTATCGAGTCCTTGCTATTGATGTGAGAATTGTCGCGTTTGGTCGATATTTGTTGTTGATACCTTTATTGGTTTGGCTCGTAAGGTTTCATGGCTTGAATGTGTATTTTGGTTGTTATTTCCTCTTCTTTAGTCGTTATTCGGTGTTATTGAGCTCGCTACTCTTATTTGATAGTGATCAGTACTGACTTGGGCGTCGGAGAGCCAAATCTGGGGGTCCAACCTTCCGGTTTGGTCGTGCAGGTACTTGGGAGCTCAAGAACACGAAGAACAGTGGGAGAGAGCGGCCTTTGATCCAAAAGAAGATGAAATTCAAGTTGTTGCTCTAGCTGGCATAGAGGAGGTCTCCAGAAATTGAAGATATCTTAGCTAGTCGGACCTCACGAAGTGTTGATCGAGAGGTCGCGAACATCTGGGCTCCAACAGTCGGGTTATGTTACGGTGTACGTCTTGCAATTACCGTCCCTGCCGCCTATGAAATCTTCGGTCTCAAGTACTATGGGCTCCTCTACAACGTTCTCGTTCTCAATCTCCCGATCGGCTCGTTTCTTTTCTCGGGTCTCCTTGCGGGATATTTATACGATGCACAGGCCACCACGACCATGACTGGAGGAAACGAGTGCTACGGAACCCATTGCTACCAGCTCTGCTTCTTCATTTTGGCGGGAACGTGTTTGGTGGGGTCAGTTTTGGACGTCTGGCTTTCGTTGAAGACGAAGGAACTTTATAGGAAGATTGGAGGGATTAAAAGGGAAAAAATCGAGTCGGATGGTAAGGGAAATTGAGGAGATTGCAGAGAAGTGGAAGGTTTATGAGAATGTTTTTTTTAATGGTGAATCCAATCTTTTTGTCATTTCTGTACAAGTTGGATATTGTATTGATTTCGATGAGTAAATGTTGTGACATAAGTCCCTGATCACACTAAACAATCGATGATTACATTAAAAAGAAAAACATATAAAAAGTTGTGGACAGATAATGATACTGTCAAACTGAGCACAGATTGCTCAGGAGTCACAAATGTTCATCACCATAGGAGAGGAGATGAACTTGCACAAGACAAAATAAAAGTGACTCTCTTATTATGATGCATCATTGCAAGGAAATATATACAGAGGAGTCGACAACTAACTAACTAGTTAGAGGTATTTACAAAAATGTAATCATGTATTTAGAAGACTAAACTAACATGTTAATATCCCCTCCTCAAGTTGGATCGGGTGGAACCATCAAAAGACCCAATTTGCCAGTGAAGAAACGATGTAGTTGTTCTCCAAGAGGTTTGGTCATAATATCAACATATTGAAGACCAGTTCGCACATGTGAAGGGAGGAGGAAACCTTCATTATACTTCTCTCGGACATAATGGCAAATTAATTTGAAATGTTTGGTGCGCTCATGGAAAATTGGATTCTCTGTAATATAGAGAGCAGACTGATTGTCGCAAAATAAAGGAATTGGTTTGGGAATATCCACCTTGAACACAGAAAGAAGGTTGTCAAGCCAAACCAACTCACCGGAAGTGTGTGACATGCTTCTGTACTCTCCTTCAATAGAAGATTTTGAAACCGCTTTTTGTTTCTTGGTCTTCCATGAAACCAACGATTTGCCCAAGTAAATGCAAAAACTAGTAAGTGATCGACCAGAAAACTCACACATGCCGAGTCTGCATCACTATAAGCAACTAAGTTTAGGGCACTAGTTGCTGGATAGAACAAACCCAAGTCAATAGTCCTTCACAAATATCTCGGGACATGAACTAAGATGTTGAACTTAGTAAGAGATATCTGAGCGAGAAAGATTCAAATAGAGAAGTCGACCCACCAATCTCCTATATAATCCTGGATCACCAAGAATTTTGCCCTTGTCAGTAGACAATTGAAGTCCACGTGGAAAAGGAAAAGGAGATGGTCGACAATCAAGGAACTTAGAGTCCTCAAGTAAGTCAATGACATACTTTTGTTGATTCAATTGCCTTCAGCTGTGCGAGACACCTCGAGGCCAATAAAATATCGAATTTTCCCCAAGTCTTTGATAGTGAAGGCTTGATGAAGAGCAGATTTAACTGAACAAATTTCCTTAACACCATTGCCAGTGACTATTAAGTCATCCACATAAAACAGAATTACCACTAATCCCTTAGACACCATCTTAGTAAACAAGGAGTAGTCATAATGAGATTGGGTGAAACCCAACTGAACCAAGAATTTTGCTAACTCAAGGTTCCACTGGCGAGATGTTTGCTTCAACCCATAAAGTGATCACTTGAGGCGACAAACTTGACCAGGAGCTGTTAAGGTGTACCCTGGAGGGATATCCATATAAACCTCCTCATCAAGGAACCCATGTAGGAAGGCGTTGTTAACGTCTAATGAATTTCCCACTGTTTAATTGTAGCAATGGCCTAGGCAAGTCTTACTGTTGTAAATTTAGCAACATGGAGAAGGTGTGATGAAAATCAGTACCTTAAATTTGGCTATAGCCCTTAGCAACAAGACGAGCTTTGTAACGTTCAACAAAGCCATCTTGACAAAACTTCACCTTGTAAATCCATTTGCACCCTATAGTGTGCTTATCACTGGGAAGTTCAGTAAGATCCCATGTGTGATTATCTTCCAATGCCTTTAGTTCCTTGTCCATAGCTTCAATCCAAGTAGGATTGTCCTTGGCTTAGGTGTATGTGTGTGGCTCTTTTATGGATAAAGTCTTTGAGAGAGAGGCTACAAAGGCAGGAGAGTAATGTTTGAGATCACCCAGATAGGCTAAAAAGGTAGATGATTGAGAAGATGTTCCAGGTATGGTTGGAAATATAAAGTCCGTTAGTTTGGATGGCACGGTGATAGGTCTGGATGATTTTCTTAGATCAGTAAAAGGAAGAGAAGGTGGGATAAAAGACAAGGAATCCTGAACAATATCAGTCACATGAAGTGGAGGAATAGGTGGTGATGATTGTGGAGAATGAAAATCCTGAGCATTATCAGGATGAGTTGTAGGAGGTGAAGTGGGAGGGTCTGATTGTGTAGGAATGGAAATAGTAGGGACATCATCAGGGTTAACCAGAGACAGTAAGGTATCTATAGGAATATTTTCTGGAGAAACCTCTTTCTTGAAGGGAAAAGAATGCTCAATAAATTTAACATCCTTGCTGAATAAAACTCTTTTCTGATCAAGATCAAAGAGTTTGTATGCCTTTTGACCAACGAGATTGCCTAGAAGAATACATCTTCTTGCTCAAGAAGCAAACTTATCTATGTGTCTGCTGGTGTCCAAAGCATAACACAGACAACCTATGATTCTCAAATGATCACAAGAAGCAGGTTCGTTGTGCAGAATTACATAAGGAGATTTCCACTGCAACACAGAAGAGGGTAGACGATTGATGATGTGAGTAGAAGCTAATACACAATCTCCCCACAAATGTTGAGGAAGGTGAGCATGGAGAAGCAAGGCACAAGCCATCTCAATAAGGTGGTGATGCTTCCTTTCCACAAGACCATTTTGTTGTGGAGTGTAAGGAGTGCTCTTCTGATGTATGATCCCTTTAGCAGAGCAGAAATCATGAAACTTGGAATTCACAAATTCAGTGCCAGTATCATTGCGTACTTGCTTGACTCTGATAGTAAATTGGTTCTCAACCAATGTGATAAGTCAGTAAGAATGGTTACAACTTGGTGCTTGTGATGGAAAAAATGAGTCCATGTAGCTCTTGAGCAATCATCAAGAATAGTCATAAAATAATTTGAGCCATTCAAAGCTGAGACTTTGTAAGGGCCCCAAACATCAACATGAAGAAGCCAAAAAATATGCTCAACATGTGAAGTACTAATAGGGAAAGGAACTCTATGATGTTTAGCACAAACACAAGTGTCACAAACATTGTCGGAAATAGAAACCCCAAGAGTTATATGCTTCAGTTTATCAATGGATGTGTGCCCTAGCCTAGCATGAAGAATATCATAGTCAAGCTTAGACAAAACAACACTATAGTGTTCATTATTTAAGGAAATAACACGAAGTCTTTGTTTAGAAGTCTTCAAAGAAACCAACCAGTATAAGCCACCAATTTTCTCTCCTGTCAGAATCTCCTTACCTGTCTTAAGGTCCTGAAATGAACAATGAAATTTATCAAACACGACAACTAAATCATTGTCAGCCACAATTCCGCCCACAGATAACAAGTTATGTCTGAACTCAGGAGTTAATAGCACATCCTTTAAGAGAATGCTATTTGGAAGTTGTAGATTGCCAACTCGAGAGACCAGTTTAGTACTGCCATAAGGAAGAAAGATATGAACAGGTTTCTCAAGAGCTCTAGTTCCAGTCAACATGTTACCAAATCGAGCCATATGATCAGAGGCTCCGGTATCAATAATCTATTGATTCAAATGATTATAAATAGTATTTTGAGAAGAATGCTTAATACCTGCAAAATCACCATAAGAGTCATCAATCAGACCTTTGCCTTCCATAGCTCGAAAGACCTCTTGCAAGACAGAATGATTTGTTTGAATGATGGCGATCTCCACTTGATGAAGCAATTATGTCCATAGGTGTTGAATCTATACCAACATTGTTAGCAGATAGACGAGAAGCTTTCTTCTCTTTCAGTTCTATGAACCAGTCAGGTGTGCCAATGAGATTGAAGCACTCATCAATGGTATGTCCTTTTTGATTGCAATGTGTACAAGATTTGTCTAGTTTCATCCTCTTATAAACTTGCTTGCTCATCCATTTCTTCTCATGAACATTGGCAGCCATAACAGATGATTCACTATGATGCATTGAAGTATTTGTCACCTGTCTTTGATTTTCCACTTGCTGAACAAAGGAATATTCCTTGTTAATGGTAGGAAGTGTTTCAGTAGTCAAAATCTGACTACACACACCTTCATATCCTTTATTAAGGCCAATCTAGAATTGAAGAACTCGATCACGATTATCCAATTCCAGAATACACTTAAGAAATAGGCAAGTGCAATTTTTCAAAACTCCACAAATACATTGTGGAAAACCTTTGAGACTTTGGATTTCATCCCATACGCGCTTCAGTTTAGTGTAATATTTAACAAATAGGCTATTATGAGTAGTAATATTAAGCGAGCGACATAATTGATATAGAAGAGAACCACTAGCTTGTCCATACCTTTCTTCTAGGTTTAGCCACAATTGTCGAGCTGAATCGACATAGACAAAGCCTTGGGAGATGGATTTCTCCATGGAATTCACGATCCAACATTGAATCATGTAATCGCCTCTGATCCAAGGTTCAAACTAATATTTAACAAATTCGCACACTTTGGCGCCATGAGAGAAAATTCATGTCGTCAAACACATCACCAGTGAGCCTAGCACTGGGATGAGCAGAATTAGACAGTGCAAGAAGATCGCCATAGACCGATTGCACAGGAGAAGAGTTCGTCTGACTATCAATAACCATTGTTGCAAGAATCCAGAAAAATTGGGGGAAAACAACGAGCATAAAGAATCGCCACTATAGTAAGCGCGCAATCGAAGAGATCAACCAGTAGAATGAAGCCGGATTGGCTCTAACACCATGTCAAACTGAGCAATCTGGGCTCATGAGTCACAAATGTTCATCACCGTAGGAGAGGAGATGAACTTGCACAAGACAAAATAAAAGTGACTCTCTTATTATGGTTGAAACTTAATGGTTGAATTTGAGCACGTCAATACTTTGTATTTATGCTTCGCCTTGAATACTTTGAAGACATTGGTATATTCTTCCATTCCCTCAGGTTCCAGAGTGAGAAGGCTTGAATGGTTGAACCTCTTATGCTGCAAAGGTCTTGTGGATTTTTCCGGTTTGGATTAAATACAGTGGCCTCAGATGCAATGGTGCTGAACTGCAGAAAACACTCCTCAAGCATCAAACTTCGCCTCTCCGCAGTCGATGACGCATTGACGCAGACACCTATCAAGACCGTATTCGCCACGCCGCAGGTGGCGACGCACTGTCAGTAGTCCTATTGATGACTGAATGAGTGGCGATGCAACGAGGAGGAATAACTACTATGTCTGGTAGTCCTATTGATTATGTCTCTGGTGAAGGAGAAGAAGATGGACAAGTGCGGTTTGCGAAAGATGCGTTGCCTGACTTTTTTTCAGTCGGGGGAGGGTTTTTTGGCTAGAGAGGAAATGTTGTGATATGAATATGTGTGCAAGGGGTTAATAATCATGCTTAAAGGGAAGAATTCAACATTCGGTGGGTGTAACACATTGAAATTCATTACCTCATTCATAACCAAAATGACGGAGGCTTTGAGTTAGGATGAGGGATATTTGTGTCGGATGGAGGTTAGAGGAAAGGTATTTGGGCTATTGCAACAAGCCAACAATCCAGTTTTTTGGTAAATGCATCAAATCCTAATTTTTTTTGTTGGTTTCTGCACAATTGAGTTAAGTTCCAAGTTAATACCCCAATTCCACCCCGCTGATGTTGATGTGGCGCTAAGTGGTCCCCTACCTCATATACACGCTAAGTGGTCCCAAATGGCGTAGGCCCCACCCTCATATTCGCGCTATGCCGTGAGTAATAGTTGGCCCCCCTCTACGCATGCTCCCACGCCGGACTCAAATAATTATCATTATATATAATAGGGGCTTACTTATAAAGTAAAATTATGCATTATGTTTAAAAACAAAACAGTCGCATGCGTTAAGTTCGTAAAAACAAAAACTTATATAATTATTAATTATAGTTAAAAATCATGCAATTAAATTTATATACTATAATTATATATTATCATTTAATATCACTAGTTTATTACTTATAAAGTACAATTATGCATTATGTTTAAATATTACGAACTTAACGAAAACGACTGTTTTGTTTTTAGGACTTTTGGAAGGGCAAACGATGTCCGTTTTGGACGTATTTTATATGCACGGACTCGTATTGAAATTCTCTACAACATTCTGAATTTTTTATTTTTTTCCAAAAAAAGGTTCGTGACGGAACTCCACAATACCTTCGTGACGGAACTCCTGGCAACCTTCGTGACAGAAGTCCTTCGTTTCTCCGTGACGAATCTCTTTTGAAATACCTTCGTGACGAAAATCTGACCAAATACCTTCGTGACGAAAGTAAGGGTGTGCCAAATAGAATTTTAGGGTGTGTCAAATAAAGACTTTGTATATATATAGTATTAGGTTCCGATGTAACAGTCATTTACGGTGTAACGAGTGGACTAATCTAAACCCTAGGATACTAAATAAATAAATGTCTGAGATTAACTAAAATGGGTTGCATGATTTTTATATAGGGTTGTGTGCACCTGATTCATCTTCCAATGGAGCAAATCCCGAAATTAGGGGGATTGAAAATTATTCACTCCCCAAATTTCAGTAAAAAAACCTAAAACCTAAGAACCCAAAACCTCATGTCCGCCTCCAGTCTCATCTTTTCTTTCCTCCTCGTCCGAAAGTACTGTCGTCTTCATCTCCGTCGGATTTCAACCTCAATGTCGTCTTCACCATTGGTTATGTCGGCCTCACCAACAGTTCCTCCGCTCGTCTTCACCGGGAACTGGTCGTCTTCTTCTCCCCCTTTCTTCTGAAATCTAAACCACTGAAATCCTCCTCTCTTCTCCTCTTGCTTTCCTCCGCTCGTTTTATTGTGTTTGTTTGTGCATGATCTGACGCTTGTTTGACCAATTAAAAATCTAATGGAATAAATGGTGCAGGTACAGATGCCCTGTCTGCTCAAAATCTATGTATGTGTGATATTTGTCAATTTGGTGTTTATATATTGGTCTTATTCTTAAAGATCTAGGATTAGTTGATATGTAGGATTAGTTGTTCTTACTATATAATCTAATGTTCAATTGTATTGTTGGTCCAGTATATTATTTTTTGGGTTGAACTGGTATTGTATAGTGTATTTGTAATTTAGTATACGTTTGTTTGATATTCTAAATATTTTTGTTTGATATTCATGTTTATAATCTTATATTCACATTTGTTTTATGTAAATATAATCTTTCGGATAATTTGGTGATATTCATGTTTTCTTACGTTATATTCTTGTTTAGATAGTAACTAAGATTTTTGTTATTGTGGTAATTTTCAGGTTAAAAATAAGAGAAGTAGTTGAAGCACCCAAAATTGAGAGGCATCTGACAAGTTGAGAACAAGAATTCGACACATTTATATTTAGTACTGAATATTGTTTATTGTATTAATGAATATGTTAAATGTAACCTTGAAAGTTTGAAGCTTTATGCCTACACAATTACTGAGTATTGTTTATTGTAAGAAAGAATATGTTCAATCTAAGTGTGAAAGTTCGGAATTGTTAAAACATGAATATTGAAGCCAGAAACTAGAATGTACAAAAATTGTTAAAACTTGAATACTGAAAACAGAAACTCGAATATACAAAAATTGTTAAAACTTGAATATTGAAACCACAAATCAGAATACTACTACACAGTGCTAAAAGTTGAATATTAAAATCACAAATCGAAATACTACTACAGAGTGCTAAAACTTGAATATTAAGACCACAAACTGGAATACTACTACACAGTGCTAAAACTTGAATATTAAAAGCACAAACTGGAATACTAGTTTTCAGCTACAAATTTTGAATTTGAAATATTTCGAATTTAATATAAAAAATTCAATAATTTAAATTCACAATTATATTTCTCTCTCCAATCACTTCTACGAAGTAGTTGCCTATTAAGTTGGGTTTTTATTTTTTTTCTCCTTTTCTTCTGTATTTAAATTAAGCCATTGGATCTACCAATCCGACGCTCCAAATTTGTCCACTCGTTACACCATAAAACTCGTTACATCGGAACTCACCTCTATATATATATTCTTCAAATATATATATAAGAATATAGAGGTTGGTTCCGGTGTAACGAGTTTTATGGTGTAACGAGTGGACAAATCAGGTGCGTCGGATTAGATAAATTGGATGGCTTGATTTAAAAGGAGAAAAAAGGGTAAAATAAATTTAAATCCTTAATTATAGAGAGTAACCAACTCTGATTGTTTTCTCTTAATTAATTAATTTAATTAAAATGGAAAATTATAAAAATTAGGAGAGAGAACCCTAAATTTTCTCCAACAAAATCATTATGCGTTCTTCATCACAATCGTCCAAGATTATTTCGATATTTAGTAATGGTTACTATCATGTTCGTCGTTCATCTTAATATATTAATTGTCCTGTAACCAGTACATATTCGATATCATGTAAGCAATATTCATGTTTTTGCGCTGTGTGTGTATTCGTATTCTAATGTGAGATATTCATCTTCCGTAGTTTTGTTCTACTCGTGATATATTAGGTTCTAAGGTTTCCATTACGAAAGACTTTTTGTTCCTACATATAGAAGACGATATTCTGATGTCAATCTTTGTTATTCGTGTTCTACTATGGAATATTCAGTTATAAGGGTTTTATTATGAGAGTAATTAATGAATATCATAAAGAAGACGATATTCTGATGTTCATCTTTGTTATTCGTGTTCTACTGGTAATATATTATGTTCTAGGGTTTCCATTACGAAAGACTTTTATTCCTACATAAAGAAGACGATATTCTGATGTTCTTTATTGTTATTCGTGTTCTAATGTTGAATATTCAGTTATAGGGATTCCATTACGAAAGACTTTTGTGCCTGTATAAAAAAGACGATATTCAAATGTTCATCTTTGTTATTCGTGTTCTACTGTTGATATATTCTATTATAGGGGTTCCATTATGAAAGTAATTAATAAAAAACATAAAGAAGACGATATTCTGATGTTCTTCTTTGTTCTTCGTGTTCTACTGTTGATATATTCTGTTATAGGGATTCCATTACGAAAGACTTTTGTGCCTACATAAAAAAGACGATATTCTGATGTTCATCTTTGTTATTCGTGTTCTACTGTTGATATATTCTGTTATAGGGGGTTCCATTGTGAAAGGCGAACAGTATTTACAGTATTTCAGAAATGTGAATATCACCTAATAGAAACGTGAATATCACCTAACACAATATTATCATAATCAATCAATTAACGTAAAATAAATGTTGCTACCTAAACTCATATCCATTCTAGTAGGTGGACATTTAATTTGATAAATGTCAATGGTGGACCTGGTTTATCAATTATCATTGTCAAAGATTACACAATAAAATGATTAAATCCTTATTATAAAGTAACTCATGACAGCAAATTCCTACCAAAGTGGTAGATGTAAAGTCGTGAATATCATGTCTCATATTGGATATGAGCTTGTGCTTGAATCTTTCTCAACCATCCCAAGAATGTTATCATGAATACCACCTAATTAAAACAAGAATATTAGTATTGATTTATGATTTTTTCAAAAATGATAATCATGAACAACAAAACTAATTTTGGAAATATGAATATCCTCGTTTGATAACATGAACATCAGGTATAAGAAGTCACCTGCTGGACTCCATCCAAATACACATGTATTAATGAGAAAATCAAAACAAGGCAGGATACCCAAAAATACGAAATCCAGACAATGACACAAATCAAGAATCTTAAGATTATTATACCAAGTTTGAATACTTTTATTCAGTTCACATTATAACAAATTTTCTCATCATAAATTCATATTGTTATGAAAAATGTCTATGCTAGATGACTAATTCAAATTTTAAACAAGTGAGGAAGATGACAATTGACATTATATTGCTAAAATAGCAGCCATGACATAAGTTCCTAGTGGAATGAAGAAGAAACAATTGCTAAGAACTTGAGATATATCATAGACAAAATTGCACACCGTGGATATTTACGATGCATGTTTCATGTTGATTTTTTTAAAATGAAACATAAAGGCAAGTATAGTAGAGATAATTAATGACTAGAACCTGGAGAAGCAGATCCAGAAGCACGTGGGAGGATGTATAGTCGGATTCTTCAACATTTTTGATCGTAACCACGTTCTCTCCGGCAAACGTGTCTACATCAAGCGTCTCCCTGCATCTATAAATCTCTCAATTAATTTCTATCTCCTTGGATCAAATTGTCATTGTCCGTCCTTATCAGTCGTATTCTGGTAGGCTTTCGAATCAGAATCGGATTCTGCCTCCTCCTTCTGATCGTCGGAGAAGTCGAATGTGGAGTATGAGAGACTAGAGCAATTGAGTTCCGTGCCGTCTCCGGTGAGACCGCCTCTGTCATGTCGTCTCCGGCTAGATTGTCATGGCAGTTAGATCATTGGAGTTCAAAGAGGGCATGAAGTCGCCATGGAAGGACGTTGGAGGCGGAATGAAGGATTATTGAGTCGGTGGGGGAAGGATACAGAAGATCGAGAGTACGGAGTAGTAATGGCGTCTTGTTTTGGGAATTTGACTGAATTGCTTTGGAAAGGAATATCTTCAAATCCCCCGATTTCAGGATTTGCTTTGTTAGAGAAGGAATATGATATGGGCAACCCTATATTAAAAGCGTACAACCCAATTCAAGTGATCTCATCCATTTATTTTTTTAGAATTCTAGGGCTCTAATTAGTCCACTCGTTACACCGTAAAAGACTGTTACACTAGAACCCAAAAATATTATATATATATATATTCTTCAAATAATTATCATTACCTTTTTTTATCAAAAATATTAATTCATAATTATTAATATTCTCTTAAACTATCAAATTTATTTTTGATATATTTATAATTGTCAATAAATTTTATTTTCTATTAAATTTGAATTTGACGTTCCTTTCTTAATAGTAAATTCTAAACAAGTGTATTATTTGATTAAATTTTCAATTATCATTAATTAAATTGTTAACACTTTTAATCTGAGTGTCGATACTATAATAATTTGTCAACAAACCTAGTTACAAGTCAATTAGTATCAACAACGCTGATAATTTGTCAACAACATACAAATGAAGTATCATCAAAATGAATTATTTATCAACGCCATTAATAATTTGTGAACAACATATAAATAAAGTGTCAACACAACTAATAATCTGTCAACACCACCAATAACTTGTCAACAATAAACAAATGAAGTGTCAACACAACTATTAATCTGTCAACACCACTAATGACTTGTCAACAACGTAGAAATAAAGTTTCCACACAATTATTAATTTGTCAACACCGCTAATAACTTGTCAACAACGTAGAGTTGAAGTGACAACACAACTATTAATCTGTTAGCACCACTTATAATTTGCCAACAATACACAAATGAAGTGTCAACACAGGTAATAATCTGTCAAAAATAAACAAATGAAGTGTCAACACCACTTACAAGCTGTCAACACCACGAATAACTTGTCAACAACAACTAATAATCTATCAACATCACTAATTATATTGTCAACACACTAAACAATATGTCAACACTCGGAATAATCTGTCAACAAACGAAAAAAATTATCTACACACAAAATAATTTATCAACACACAAAATAAATTATCAACACATTATATAAATAGTAAAAAAACTAATTAATTTATCAATACACTGTCAACACTTACCTAATCTACACCATTATCAGTACAGTGAAACAAACTGTTAATATACTATAAAAAATTATTTACATGCTAAATAAATTATACGCATACAAAAACAAAAAATAACAAATATGTCAACACATTTCCATGCTTATGCTAAATGAAAATATTTTTTTAATCTTATGTCTTAATTTCTACTATTACTAGGCTTAGGCAAAAGCTAATTACAATGATTTCCAATTTCCAATCAAGACTCCATTTTCTAGGATGCTTATAAACCAATAAGTTGCACAACACTTGCCTAATCGATTACAAAAGCAAATTGATCTATAAGCAGCACAACATACCCTTGCAAACTGATCTGCGAGGAACATAACACCTCTCTTGATCTACAAATCCCAGCAAATCTGAAGGGCGAAAGAAAATTGATCTTATAGCAGTAAAACAAATACGGATCTACAACAACCCGAATCTCAACAAATATGAAGAGCAAAAGCAAATTGATTAGATCTGACGCCTCCGACTTTGGTCCGAAAGAGATCCTGGGACTGAGCCATCCATAGGGCGGAGGACATTTGAGGAAACTCTCCGAGAAACTCCGATGGTGTTTACGCATGCTGAAGCCATTACCGGCGATTATGCAAGGAGTAACGAAGGCGGGAAGAAGGTAGAGGTCGCTGGATCTGTACTGAAGAAGGTGGATGTCAAAGCCGGAGGAGTACCGGAGAAGCGGAGGCCTTGAACTTCACAAAAGAGTGATGTGAGGAGAAGAGGAGAGAACCCAGGAAGTGCATGTTATATACGTGGGGTACTAAATGAAAACTTAGTTGCGTAATGTAGAAACTTATAATTTAATACAATTAGAGGTATTGGACACAATTACTTCGCCAACAATCCAATTTCAGAATCAAATTAAGAAGCCCGGTCTGATGCGGGAGCATCCGAGCTATCATCGAGGAAACTTCGTCCTAAACCTAGAGATGTGCTAACCACTAGAGCAAGGGCTAAATACTGCTATGAGCCATCATTGGAGTCATTGATAGTAGTTTGAGCTCGTATTGTAGCCATTCAAGCTCGTAGAGATCCGGTTCGAGTCAATATGAGAAGTCAAGTACTGAAGAGGAAATAAACTATACTTCAAGATGAAACTATGGGATTTGGAATCATTCAATTCTGATCTTGGGCGAGAGAGAATGAGCCGTTTCAAAAAGAGACGTCGGTGACATGCTTACGCACGCGATCGCGTGGATTGGATGGCGATCACGTCTTGATCGCGTCTAAGAATTGATGCTCTCATGATTTAATTGTAAAAAGTCGTATCCAAACTTCTAAAACCGCGATCACGTCCCACAGATGGCGATCGCGTCAGCGAGACGGAGTATATTGCGAGAATTCCTATTTTAGTTGTTTTCGGGATTATTTCTTTTAAGTTGTTTTTGGAAATACTTTTAATTGCCTTATTTCTTTTAATTGGCCATCTTATGAACCCTATATAAGGTTTTCCCTAGTTATTGTTTTAGAGGACCCAAACTATAATTATGAATTAAGAAACGTTGTTTTCGTTCCTCCAAAGAGAGCTTTTGTGAGATGAGTGCTTGAGAGCATTGTTGTTGAACTCGCCCTAGTTGTACTTGTGTGTGTCAATCTCTTCCATAAGTTTGGTGCTATCAGGACTCCATAGAGCATCCTCCAGGTGCCTTGGCCTACCATAGCCATTTTGTTTGGTTGTAATCCATTGGGGTTTCTTCATCATTCGGTAAGGTTCTTGTTCCTAAGTTCAAATGTTTTATCGTTGTTTGATTTGGTTCCAATTGTCCTATCTTTCGACTTATCCTTCTTGCATCTCATTCTAATTCCGCCTATCTTCTGTATTCGAGTTTCTGTTCGAGGTTTGGTGTCTAGATCGGACAACAACGGCTTATCCCTGCATCACGGCCCGAATAGACATCGGCCTAATGCAAGGATTTCAACAACGAATGAGAGATCAGGGCATTTAAGTTTGAGTCATTACTTTGTGCAAAACACAATTTTTATAGATAGATAGACAGACTAGACTAGACTAGACTAGATATATCCAATATTTCCAAGATCTATAACGAAAGTAGGAAAAACGTGCTCTTCGTCATCTTCTTAGCAAATACTTTTTCAATTCGTCAATTTCCAATGACGCAACGTAACTATGAGTGCGCTTTCTTAATTGCATCTGTTATCTTTTCCAAAAACTCGGCATGATCTAGAAGGGAATAGTATTAGCATCAGCGTAGGTGACTCTGTCATTAATCTTATAGAAACCGCGGGGGATCAACATCGGACGCCTAGAACAGAAAGCGCAGTAATAAGACGCTACGACAAACACAACACCCTAGCCAAGCGAAGAAACAATCAAAAAATTAGAACCTTCATAGAACAAGCGAAGAAATAGAACGTGCCTCCAAACGCAACCTATTCGGCTGCTTCGAATCAAACGAGAAACCATGCGAACAAATAGTATCTATGTTCTCCTTGAGCCTAAATACATAAGGGGACAACAATACGAAGAAGGCAACGATAACAACATAAACAAAAGAAATGAAACCGATGAACAACTTAATTAGCGCACCACTTCCTCAATTAAGCCGCACGGGGGCCATTAGGAGCCGCGTAAAATTGACAACCAGACCACATACCAAAAGACAAATCTTATACAATAAATGTACAACTAGAAAATGCAAAACGAAGCGCAAAATTTGTAAAAGCGCTCATATCGATTCAAATCGCAGAAAAGATTCTTCCCAAGGCCTTTGAAACCAATAATAATTGTATTGTCAGTAACTAACACGAGACCGCTCTCTGTCGGACAATCGAACACCATAAATGATAGGCACTGCAAAGAACGTGCCTCCAAACGCAACCTATTCGGCTGCTTCGAATCAAACGAGAAACCATGCGAACAAATAGTATCTATGTTCTCCTTGAGCCTAAATACATAAGGGGACAACAATACGAAGAAGGCAACGATAACAACATAAACAAAAGAAATGAAACCGATGAACAACTTAATTAGCGCACCACTTCCTCAATTAAGCCGCACGGGGGCCATTAGGAGCCGCGTAAAATTGACAACCAGACCACATACCAAAAGACAAATCTTATACAATAAATGTACAACTAGAAAATGCAAAACGAAGCGCAAAATTTGTAAAAGCGCTCATATCGATTCAAATCGCAGAAAAGATTCTTCCCAAGGCCTTTGAAACCAATAATAATTGTATTGTCAGTAACTAACACGAGACCGCTCTCTGCCGGACAATCGAACACCATAAATGATAGGCACTGCGAGAAAATCAACACAATATATAGCAAAACCTGACTACGATAACTAACTAAAACTATGAGATAACGTTACGAAGGCCTTTGCTACATAAATAGTCAAGTAACGAGAGGCGGGCGATCTCAACGTTAACGCGGATGAAAGATGATTTATGAACATATATAAGTTAATTGGAAGAAGATAGGTAGTTATTATCGTGTATAGGAACACCCAACATGTCAAATACATCATCTACGTGCACTATTTCACTATACGTGTCAACATTTCTGTCAGAAAAAGGTTAGGCGACCCGTATTACCATGCTCCCAATAAACACGATACCAGAAACAATGTTGCACACAACTCTGGAAACCTGATATCTCGTCTCTGGAGATAGGCCAACACGTCCCTGGAGATAGGCAATCGAATTGTATTTCCTCTACTTTGTAACCTGTACCAGTGATTGAATGATATTACACTTTTGCTCAGGACACCTCAACTATTCTTTAAACTTTTCTCGTCTCGAGGTGGTTGTTTCACTAGTTTATCCTCGTTTCAGGCCTTCGTAATTCTACCCCAAAATTATAACCAAGTTTTTTGGTTTGTGTTTGTTATTGGATCCTAGTTGGTGTTTAGCCACGCACTAACAAGGACCATATTCAGAGACCATGTATTCCTTGTTCTCTTTCTAGTAGATCTACTCTCACGAGCTCGTCCAGCTTGTTGGGTAGAATCATCTTCAAGACTCCAACATCAGTTTGGTACCTCGGCGGATTGAGATCCACCTCAAATGTGAGTTGCTCATTGAGGTCACTACCATAATACAAAATATTGGGATCATATGGATTTAAGGATAAATTATCAAAGTTGTTTGAGTAGTTATCTTGATTTGGATTCATGGTGAGAAAAGAAGATGGGTGCTTTAAAAAGGAGAGATTAGATATTGAGAAAAGGGAGGACTGAGTGGAGAAGAAATGTGTGAATTTTTCATTCAAGTCAACGTCCAATTCAAATAACATTAGTTATTATTATTATTTTGTTTTAAATATTATAAATTGTTATAATTGGACTTTATTATATTAAAAAGACACTAAATTTATACAATATTTTTTAATATTCTCTCATATGTCAATTTAATGTAAATAAATTAATTTAGTAGAATTTTTTTATTTAAAAAAACTTATTTAATACTTCAACAAAATTAATGATATTTAAAATACAATAAATTTTAAAACCATTTACTACATATATTCATTATAGGTGGATAGATAAAAATTTAATTAGAATTATGATAAAAAAATTTAATTTTAATTTTTTTTACTACGTATATTTTTAAATTTACCATTTTGAAAACAAGTTATAATAAAAAATCTGGACGTCCATGATTATGCCACGTGACCCCGTCAGGCACGTTACGATGCGTCACAAAAGGCCCAATCCGGGAAAAAAAATATTTGCAACCCAAACGGAGCCCTTGCACTACAAATCTGTATGAATTTTGCTCAAGTCTGTAATATTGCCCATTTATACATTCTCTTGAGAAAGACTTTAGCAAATACTTCGATTTTTAATGTTAAAAATTCTTACAACCCTAGTTAAAAGTACCCATTGCACATGCTCTAAGTAACCTCAACCTCACAACATTTGATACTCAAACATAATATACAAGTCTGGCTTATATTTACAACAGAAACCTTTACTCCTATATTTTCAAGCTAGATGAAGAAATTCACAATACTTGTTACAAATAACTAGTGATAACTGAGTATTTGCTTAAATTAGTACGTGCACTAAGATTAGGGTAATCATAGCGGGAATATGGGAGTGATGAGATTCTGATTAAACAAAGACGGCGTCGATACGTCGCCATAAGAAAAAAAAATCGAAGTAAGTTGTAAGCATTGCGAAACACTGTGTATTAGCTAGCGCCAATGGGCTTGTAGCCCAGCGGTAAAGGGGAGTACTCCCTTACCTTGAGGTGGTGAGTTGGCATATGACTCCAGCATTAGCTGGGGTAGGAGCCTGCCTGATAAAGAGGCCTCAGTCCTTGCCTAAACCAAAAAAAAAACAATATGTATTAGCTAGCTACTTAGTGCTCTCTTTATACTATCTCCTCTTCTTTTCTTTTCGTCACATAAATTTTCATTCGATCGTTATCATGGTCCCTAATTATTAATAATATATAAATGTGAAAATCGACAAATGTACATATATGTGTTATGGAAGACTAGTACTGGACCATCCTTATTGCTGCGAATTTGGAACACATCCCTGAATACTTGTGCTATAAACATATTCTACTAGTGAATTACTACGCATCAAGTTGAGAGATCTTCATTTGCAAACATCTTTTCCTTGCAAATTGTTCAAGTGATGTACATTCTTGTGTCAGTTGATGACATTCATGATATGATGCTGATTAATTTATTTGTACTATAACGAACATTAGCATATAGTGTGACTCGAATGCACATGCGCATGTGTTGTACAATTTCTATATCACTGATTAACGCTAGAGATCCTAAGTTAATGTTGAAAGTCATCGTGTACCATAGTGAATGTACATCTCAACACATAGCGGTGTATGTTACATTTCACATATATGTTGCCGAAGCATCTGAGTACACCATTTGCACAATTGGCATGAAAACGATAGTTGGTCTACTTTTCTATTTCATACTCTTTAAGTTCACACTTTTTTTTGTCAAGATGTGTGGTTCTATTAGTCATAGTCGTTCTAGTTCAGACTTGGAGAACTAAAAGACGTACTAGAAGAGCAATACTTAACAGTGTCAAAATGACCCATTGCGCTTGCTAGAATCGGTAAGTTCACATCCCTTTATAATCTCACCTAAGTTCATGAGCTAATCTAATGGTTTGCTACAAGGAACAACATCTTATCTTCAAAACGTGAAGGGAAAAAAAACATGACACAAAGAAAGAAGGAAAAGCAAAACCTTTGCAATGATGGTAGGACTAAAACTCACCCAAAAAGAAAGATCCTTTGAGAAAACATATCGAATCTCATCAATAGCTAGGGTCACAAATGGACCCCATCATTAGGCACAATTGGTCCAAAAAAGTATACCATAAAAGTCCAAAAGTGACAACAAAATGATGCTCAATGCCTCTAAACATGCGGTGTGAATGTTGTCATGACCTTAAAACTAAAGCTCTATGATTTTAGCACTTGATCTCCATATAGCAAAATCAAACACATCTGATCTGACACAAGAACACCACACCAAAACTAAAGAACCTTGTACATATATAGCTTGTAACATCGGCAAAGTGTAAGAAAGATGATGAACAAAAATTAAGAGGAAGGAACAATAAAAAGGGTATTTATACAATCATTTAACATACACAAAGATTCCCAACTTCTGGGTTCCTCCTTGCTTAAATCTGCGATTACAACAACAACAAGACAGCATTAACTAAAACTAGACACCACAACTATAACAAATACCCTAAGAACACAAAGAGAGAAAGATTTGCAAGAACTGATAATAGTGTTAATGGGTAGGAATTTGTAGCAGCATCTCCCATGGCTAACCCAGCTAACCATGACCCATCAGTAAGCATTGTAGTCGACTCTGAACCCGACCCGGTTGATGATGACGATCCCTCAAAACTCATTGACCCGGATTCCGACCCGACTGATGTATCAGGCGTGGTTGTGGTGGGTGTTGTTGTTGTCGTCATCGGTGTTGCTGGAGTTGCAGATTTTTGGCTGCACGTGAATTCAGCCATTTTAGCAACATTAATAATTTAGTAACAGAAGACTCAAGAGAGAGTGATTTTTTGTTACCTTGGGGAAGAAGGGCAGAATGTGATGGTATAATCAGCAGCAGAGCAAGTGAAAGTACTGGACGCATCATCATAAGCGTAGCTATAAGATCTAGGGCAAGCCGATTTGAACATCTGCGAGTAAATCGAGGGCTTACAAGTAGCGGGTGAGCCGTACGCGCCGCTACAGCAATACTCAGGACTACCGAAAGCCTCACACGCGCTTTTACAGGCGTCTCCGTTTTGGGACCTGAGCTCGGTAGGGCAAGCCCGGTTCAGATCCGACAAACAACCGGTCGGGTTGCATTGGTCCGAACCGGAGCGGGTTAAGGGCTGAACCAGAATGGGGAGGTTGTAGCCGTCGACGAGGCTGACGTCATAGAAGTCCTGGGCGCCGGTTCCGAGGGTGAACTCGGCGAGGGTGACCGGAGGTTGGGCGCCGGCGCCGTTGCACTCGTCTGAGCCGGATCCGCAGTCGCCGGTGAGGCATGAACCGGATTGGCAGCCGGTTCGGCCCCAGAAGCGACCGGACCAGCCGGTTGGGGCTTCGAATGAGCGGGAGGTTAGGGATGGGAGCTCGAAGCCGGTGGATTCGAGGGGTGGGGTACCGGCATTGGCCAGGATTCCTGGCCACACTGTGTACGAGCATTTGTTCACGAATGTGAATGTTGCGCCTGAAAACCAACTCCAAACCCTAAATTGGTCAGATTCATTGGGAAATAAATTAGGATTCAGAAAGATAGGGAGTTTTTGCTTACCTTTGGAGAAGGAGGGTGAGAATGCGAGGTTGAGAATGAGAGTGGAGCAAACCCAAAATGAAAGCTCCATTGTTTTTGTTATCTTCAAAGCTCCTCCTCACTCACTCACTGAAAGTCTGAAACAGGGGGAATGGAATGGAGGAGGAAGACAAGTAGTGAGGCTGACAATAAATGTGAATCTAGAATTTGGGGATATAGGTTGTTTTTATTTTATTAATTATTTGCTTCTTTTTCCTCGAGGAATGAGAGGGTTTGGGGCAGAGGTGGGGTGAATAAACAAAGGAGAATTATATTATTTTGCTCCCTCTTCTAATATCAAGAAAGAATTATAAATAGTGTAGTTTACTAAAGTAAGGTGATTTTGCTATGTTATGTTATGTTGGCCAGAGTCACAACTCACAAGAGTAGGATCTGCTTTTTCCTGTTGAGTTGTTTATAGTCTTGTACAAGTAGACAGGTATTTTGACTTGTTTGATATAATACTCCACATTTTAAGAGTTTGGCATGACGTGTTTGACTGCATTATCTGCTCCGTTTTGACACTAATTGCAAGTAGCAAAAGACCAAATGGTCCCTGGACTGTAGTTAACGATTTTTAGCCTTCTTCTATTCATGGAAACCACCTGCCTAATGTTAAATGTGGACTTAAAAGAGTATTTTTAGATCTGCTGCACAAATGTTATTACTCTTTATTAAATAGAGTTTGTTTGAGAATATTTAGGCCCTTACTATTTGACGCCCACTCAAATTGCTATTTACCGCCCAGTTTTTGTGCGTCACGCATGGAATAATACCCTACGTCGCGCACGAATTTTTTTTTTCAAAAAAATTCATGCGTCACGCATGGATTAAAACCATACGTCACGTATGGATTTTTTTTTTTGTTTTTGCTTGTTTTTTTTCCATAATCTTGTAGATAATTTCAATACGATCGCGTGCATATAAAATTCGTCCAAAACGGACATCGTTTGCCCCTTCAAAAGGCCAAAATACAAATTTATCACACATAATTTCTTGTATAAACAAATCCGTTAAAACAACACACAATTTTTCAAATTTTTTTATAATATGGTAGATAACTTAGCAAAGATTTTATTTAGTGATGTTAATACTTAAATAAAATTAATAACTACAATTTATAAGTACGGAGTAATAGATTTGTTACACTTAATCATAATTATTTCACTGTTTTTTGTTTTTTAGCCTTTTGAAGGGGCAAACGATGTCCGTTTTGGACGAATTTTATATGCACGCGATCGTATTGAAATTATCTACAAGATTATGGAAAAAAATAAAAAAAAATAAAAAAAAAAATCCATACGTGACGTATGGTTTTAATCCATGCGTGACGCACGAATTTTTTTGAAAAAAAAAATCGTGCGCGACGTATGGTTTTATTCCATGCGTGACGCACAAAAACTGGGCGGTAAATAGCAATTTGAGTGGGCGTTGAATAGAAAGTATGAATATTTACTGCACAAAAAATCTACCCTGGTTTTATGGATAAAAATGTTACTCAAATCAGTGCATAAAACAAGTGAAAGATATTCGAACACATCATGTGAGCAAGGGAAGATAGTGACTGCCAATACTCACGTCATATAATGTATGATTGTATATGGTCAAATTTAATGTGGGTAAATTAGATGACGGTAAAAACTGATACGGAGTACAATACGAGTGTATCAGTCCATCATGATCCATGCTGCCATACATCATCATGACACCTTCTTCCTTTTCCATAACTTGAGATTAAGATTAGAGCCAAAACTCATTGTATTACTCCTACTGAGATGAATCAACACTATCAAACACCCTATTAATCACACAATTGTACTGTAATAAAAATACGGAATCGATAGTACGTAACATTTTCTTGATTTTAAGTTCAATTTCTGCTAATTCGCCCTACATTACTGGTATCACCTCTCCTAAATGGCCTCATTTAGAGGGTGGTTTTGGGATCTTGTTAATTAGAGCAACACGGTAATGACCAAAATAATCAAATGGCATAGAAGTATGAGCATAGCATGGAGAGTAAAATGAGGGAAAATCCATAAACATTAAAGTGAGGTAGCATCGGATGCCTCTGCCTATGAGATAATATCTTCTTTTGAGGGACTTGTTTCCTAGTGGGAATATGATTTACATACCCTAATAGTCTGTGAAAAGGATGGGTCTCCAATATCACCATATCCCCAAATTATCAGCACACTTGCATTTTTTTTACTCTATCTCCCATAAATTTAACAGAGCTGCAACACCAATGAAATGGCACATCAAATTTAATGGACTACCGCATACCGGTATACTCCGCAGTGTAAAATATGTTTATGATGACATTGAATCTAACATCCATCAAGCATGATCACATCCTCTGCCCTCATTGTTACTTTGAAAAGGTAAAAGCAAAAGCTTATGTTGGATCATCAATACTAGTAATACAATACTGGATTTTTTGTTAAAATGAACTTTAAGGTCACTTTCACCATTTCAATTTGGTGTTCCTAATTTTGGTCAACAAAGCCATTCACTTTGCTACATCATCTGATCATCAAGCATGAATGCATGGTGAACATTTGTTTGGAACCTAAACCCCAGCAATAGCAACAACCCAACCTAACTAGTTTGCAAAAGCCAGCAAACAGTGGTCCAACATTTACTTTACCCAGTTACTCACTACATACATATAAGTTGCAACACATTATAAAGGATAATTTTTTGATCCATCTCTAGCTCCTTTTTATTTATCACTTCTTTCAACTCGTCGTTTTTCTTGGAGTTCAATCATCAGTTTCCCTATTTGCGAAACAAAAAAGACGCAAATGATTTGTATTTTTATACTCGTTTTAAGAACCCACTCGTCAACTTGAATCGATCGAACGAGAGGGTAATTATGTCTAGAATTTTATATAAGTATCTTGCAAACATAAGCAAATGAAAACATAGTATCTTCTTCAGTGCATTTGTTTTTCTATAGCAGGAGTTCTCTTGAGTTCCAGTTATTTCTCAAGCAAATCTAGTGTTGAATGGACAACATATATCTTCTTCAGATTTGCGTATGATTTGAAAATAAAAGGGGTCTAATGTTAATGCCTAAATTGGTCCATGGGCGATCAACTGGGCCTATCACATCCGCTGTATTGGGCCATGGGTGAAAAGGCTTTTAAAAAAGCCCACCTGATATTTGAATAGGCAGCTAAGCGGGAAAAGTCGTTGGATGCCTAGATGAACAACAGCATGCAAAATAAATCTTTCCTGTCATGATGAACAACAGTAATTTGAAATATGTGGATTGTTATCAATTACATAACCATTTCATCTGCTAACAATGCACATTATCATCTTCTACATTGGCTCACCAAGTTTAATCTTAGATAAACTGTTTTACTCGGATTATATTTCATCGGCCTACCGAAATGAATTTACAATGCTAAAAACTCTATCAACATATCCACATTAAAACCCAAAAAAGAACAATTTAAATGAAAAAGGGAGGCAAAATTAACCTGGCAATATATGTACTGCTCTTTCCCCTCTTATCTGCATCATAATCATCTCTTATATGCAGTTCCTCCTCTTGATTTCAACACATCACATTCAACAATCAATCAATGAAAGCCTCTAGAACCTCTAGACTGATACAACTCAAGCCTGCTCTTAGCATCCGGCAAGACACCCTCCACTTCAGGATCTGACATCATTGCACTCTGTTTCGTCGCCCACTCGAGCACAATCAGAACTTCATCTTGAGCCAACGCCTGACTCTCCGGCACATGAAGAGCAATGTAACAAAGCAGAATCAACGATGGAATTTGAACAACTTGTTCTCCAAAGTAGACCAGTTGAATCAAATGCTTCAGCCCGCCAGATTCAATAATCACCTTGGAATGAGTCATGTGAAGATAGTTATCAGTACAGGCGAATTTCAGCAGAGTCACAACAGCCTCAAGCATCACCTCAGTCTCTTTTTCATCCAGAAGCTTCACCATGGGCCCCACTATTCGATCCTCAGACGCTCTAAACGTCCTCGCCAGATGGCCTAAGGATCGAACACAAGGTGGAAGAAGCTCGGAGTTGGCTTCCATCACGATTTTCAGGAGCTGATCAACAACGGCTTTTGCTGCTGGTGCAGTAGGCTTGAAGGCGGTTCGTCGGAGGTCGGAGTTGACCTCAGCAACAGCAGTGATCTCCATGATTGCCATGGCGGAGAAGAACCGAATGTCTTCAGCCCCTTTTTCGAGAAGTACAGCGAAACACAGCAAGGCTCGAGACTCGCAGATAGATCGACAAATCGAGACGTTTCCTTTAGAGAGATGCCAGAGAGCTCGAGCTGCCATGGCTTTCATCTGAGATTTGGTGGCTGGATCTTCGAATTCCCGGCCCTTTATACTTCCTCCAGCCAATACATGGTGAAAATTATGTTGTTGATTCTGATTCTGGCTCTGGCTCTGACTCGTCTGGCGATTGGTTTGCTGCGTTTTCCTTTCAATTGTATCAGTCACGACGTTATGCATCCCGCGAGGGAATGGATCATCGGGAGCGTTAGGAATATTAGACGTCTCGTCTCGGTCCGCTTTAGCATCCATGGTGTCGTTGACGACGTTGTGTATAGAGAGCTTCTTATGGCGATTGGTTATGGCGTACTTACTGTGCTCTGCAATCGTCTCGAATGCAAGATGACTAACGAGGAGTCTGATGGCATTGTTTTGAGCGAAGTGATCTTGACATTTGGGGAAATTGGCAGCAAGCTCAGAAACCGCCCAAGCAACCACCATCTGAACTCTCATCGGACCTTCCTTCAACACCTTGGCAAACACGGAGCAAACGCCTGCGTTCACAATCTGCTCAACGCTCTCCTGATCTCTCCCAAGCAATCCAACCGCACGCGCAGCGTTTTCCTGTCCTTCCATCTTGCCTTCTTTGGCAAGCTTCAAAAGCGGCCCTACACCTCCCTCTTCGATTATCAGATTTCCATACCGTTCATTGTCTCGCGCGAGGGAGACGAGGGAAGCGGCGGCGTCGGATCGCTCCTCGAGGCTGCCGGATGAGAGATTGGCGATCTGCTCCCAGATAAGGCAGAGGATCGGCTCGTTGGCGGCGATTGGAGGAAGACCTAGGTATCCGATGTCGCTATCGTCGTCGTCGTTGCGGCCTGAGACGCGGAGGAGCCAGGTGACGTCTCCAATGGAGTTTTCGAGTTGAGAGATCATCTTCCGGAAGGCGCCGCTAGGGATTATGGTGAAGATTCGGCGGAGGACACTGCGAGTGCGGCATTTGTCGACGAGCGCTAGGGCTTTATCCAGCGCCTGTTCGGTGTCGTCCATGATTCGGCGAGTGGGACGTTCGTAGAGGTCTGTGTTCGTGCGCGCGGCTTGACGGAGAAGCTCGGCGAGTTTGGCGGTCTTGGTTTTCAACTCCAGGCATTCGGTGCGGAATTGTACGGCCTCGTCTGCTGCCTTGGTTACCTGGTCCGCTAACTGAACCGGCCGCGTCAGGATCTGCTTCACGATGTCCCCCATCTTCTTCTCCTAGGTTAACAATGAAATCAGGTCAAATTGAATAGCCAAATGCGAATGTAGAGTGGACAGGAATTTGATTCATCTGTTTGAAAAAAGACGGATGATGATGGAACGTGTACCAGATGAGGTGTGGGGGACAACAAGGAGCCAATTCAGGGAGAAAAAGTAAGTTTGTTTGTTTGTTTGTAGTGAATTCTGTTGGTGTTCGTGGGATGCAGAAATGAATTCGGACGTCGGTGATGGTGGTGGAAGCCACCGGAGGCAGAGGGAGAAAGAAAGATATGAAAATTGGGGGAATTCCGGAAATGAGAGGGGAGGAAGGAACACACTGAATTTGGGGATGGGGATTTTGTTGTTGTTGCTAATTATGGTTACTGGTGAATCTGTGTCGATAATATGGGATCCAAGTTTGAATTATTGCTATTTATGTGGGATTTTGGGCGAGATGGAATTATCGAGCTTACCTTGTCTAATGGACAACAGTAGAGTGCACGTCTGAAATGGATTGTTGGGTCTGTATCTGGATCTTTGTCCGCCAATCTGTGTCCTCATGATGACTGGGCTCTTGAGCGTCGCCTCGGGTCCTTTTTCCCGTGTGGTTCACTTCTAGGATCTCCCGCTGGCTATTGGAAGCTGTGCTCCATTTCTCTTCTCATGGTCTGTTGCTCTGGATCTGGGAAGATCGCCTTCCTCCCCTTGGATCTTCTTCCTACACCTATGTCTCTCCCCCTCTTCCTTTTATCTTTCTTACTCCTCCTGCATAACAACCATGATTAAACCCTCGCTAATTCTTTTCATTTCTATAACTCACCCACAATCTACCAAACAATATAAACTGATCATCTCGACAGCAACCGACACCTCCGCTCTCCGAGTTTGAAGGTGCATTGACTCGTTCGAGAGCTAAGGAAGTCCAACAAGAGCTAGACAACTTAGTAGCGTTCTTCACGTCCAAGGAGTTGAATACAGACGAAGAACCACCATTGAAGACTGTTCTAATGATCGAGGTTCGAGAACGAGCAGAAGACTGCAGAGAAGAACCGCGACCGCGGCTCCATAACCGCGCCCGCGGCCGGGAAACTCGGCGAGTTCATTAACTTCGTCGAGGCTTCCTTTTGAAACATTATTTTCGGATGTTTAATTGTTTTCGGGATTATTATTTTAGGAGATACTTTTTATTGTTTATTTCTTTAGTTGACACCCTTATGAACCCTATATAAGGCTGCCTTAGTTGTTGTTTTAGCCCCCCGATATTGATATTGAATACAGAGTTATTAAGTTTTACTCTCAAAAGAGAGTGCTTTTCTGAGTCGAGTGCCCTGTGTGCATTGTCGTTGAGCTGGCCCTAGTTGTGCTTGTGTGTGTCAATCTCTTCCATAAGGTTGGTGTTATCGAGGCTTCATAGCGCATCCTCCAGGTGCTTTGACATACCATAGTTATAGTCATTGTGTTTGGTTGTAATCCATTGGGGTTTCTTCAACATTCGGTAAGGTTCTTGTTCTAAAGTTCAAGGGTTTTATCGTTGATTGATTTGGTTCCAATTGGCATATCCTTCAACTTCCCTTTCTTTCATCTCATATCTAATTCCGCTTTTCTTCTCTGTTCGAATTCCTATTCGAGTTTGGTGTCTAGGTCGGCAACTGCGGCTTATCCCCGCATCAAATTGGTATTAGAGTCAGGTTGACACCATTCGTCTTCACAAGAACATTAAGAGACCCCCTATCCAGAAAATCACAAAAAGAGTCGGCTTTTATTTGCTTGTTTGTCAGTTTCTTTCAGAAATTGATTTTGAGTCTTCCATTGCTTTGATATTTCTTGTTGAGTCATTACAGGTTGTGTGCAAGAAGCTTGGATCGATTAGTGTTGGTGGAGATCGAAAGATTGGAGTTTGGAGCACCCTTGTTCCCAAAATCCATTCAACCCTTCATCCATCACAAAATCTATTCATCCCTACCCAAAACGCAGCCGTCAAAACCCTAGAAGAGTTGCTGAAAATTTCAAGTCCTTGCACCCCAAGCCAATATCTTCAAGAAAGGAAATTTTATCTTCTCTACAAGGAAATCAAGGTGGTTAGTAGTTTCTTTTATTTTAAAATTCGAATTTTCTGAGATAGTATCTAAGATCAAGTCTGTAATTTCGTTTTGTTTAGTTGAGACAAAAAAAAAATCAAAAAATAATAATAAAATAATAATAATAAAAAAAAAATCGAAAAGTCTCAAAGTCAGTAGTTTATTTACGTTTTGTTGAGTCGAAGTCTAGTTTGATATTGTTTAAGTCGGATCTCAAGAACTCAAAGGAAATCGGGTTGAACGAGCCCGAACGGAAGCGAGAAACCACCAGGCCGCGACAGAAACCGCGCCCGCGGCCCAGTAGTCGCACCCGCGGTTCAAGTCGCGCTCGCGGAATTCAGGCCGCGCCCGCGGTTCCGCCTCAGAGCCACTGTTCGAAATCCGCGCCCGCGGACTTCAGACCACGCCCGCAGAACCGTAACTGTTTGCCTTTTCCGCGGACTTCAGACCGCGCCCGCGGCCCCATAACCGCGCCCGCGGCCGGGAAACTCGGCGAGTTCATTAACTTCGTCGAGGCTTCCTTTTGAAACATTATTTTCGGATGTTTAATTGTTTTCGGGATTATTATTTTAGGAGATACTTTTTATTGTTTATTTCTTTAGTTGACACCCTTATGAACCCTATATAAGGCTGCCTTAGTTGTTGTTTTAGCCCCTGATATTGATATTGAATACAGAGTAATTAAGTTTTACTCCCAAAAGAGAGTGCTTTTCTGAGTCGAGTGCCCTGTGTGCGTTGTCGTTGAGCTGGCCCTAGTTGTGCTTGTGTGTGTCAATCTCTTCCATAAGGTTGGTGCTATCGAGGCTCCATAGCGCATCCTCCAGATGCTTTGACATACCATAGTTATAGTCATTGTGTTTGGTTGTAATCCATTGGGGTTTCTTCAACATTCGGTAAGGTTCTTGTTCTAAAGTTCAAGGGTTTTATCGTTGATTGATTTAGTTCTAATTGGCCTATCCTTCAACTTCCCTTTCTTTCATCTCATATCTAATTCCGTTTTTCTTCTCTGTTCGAGTTCCTATTCGAGTTTGGTGTCTAGGTCGGCAACTGCGGCTTATCCCCGCATCATAAACTCTTCACTCAAATAATCGCTATCTTGACCTACTGGAAACACTCATATATTTGCTTACACACCCTCATGTTATTCAAGAACAAATCTCAGTTTCCCCTAGCTCATTTTACTTATCTAGTTTTCACTACTTTCTTGTTACCATTACACTCAAAACACTTTGAATTTCAGAATAAATCAACTCATGCTAAGCTCAGACTCACACACACTCATGTCTTAGACTACTATTTCTTCTTGACACTCAAACCAATCTCAATTAGATGTTCATCACATACCCTTAATCTTGATAAAATCTGTGATTTATCTATTGGAAGTACAAAATATTTCTCTAAGATCCTACTACCCTATCACTATATAACCTCTTCTACTGTTTCTGAGGCTCCTACAAATTACAGTCACTCCTACAATAACAAAGTTACTTCTCAGCTTTTTCTTATGAACAAGAATTCATTCACTCGTAATACCATTAGCATCCATGGTTTTTTTCTAATAAATCTCTATAATTCCCACTTAAAACTCATTAATGATTTTTGGCATCATCTATTTAATCACATTTGCAAATGCACACCCTATCCTCTTATTCATATGTCAGATCTCCTGGATTACTTTTTTCCTATTCTATATCACTCTTCTCAGCATACAAAACTTATACTCTTAATAACTAATGCTTGGCAATTTATTTTCTCTTACAAAACTGACCCTAAATCTACCAATCGATATAAAATCTCCAGTCACATCATTCCTATCTTAAGCTCCTGCAAATACTTATGTATTTGCTTACATATCCTCATTACGCTATCTTGGATTTTGGTGAGGCTCATCGGATCTCTTGCATGCACCCCCGGTCTTCCCTATTTCCCAGGTAATCTTCTTTCTCTCCTCTCGTATCCGTTACGCAATCTCACTGCCAGAGCTAATGGGTGGTGGTCTGGTGCCATGTCTCTCCTTCTTGATACTCCTCGTAGATCTGGATCTGAAAGGATGATTTGGTGTTGTCAGCCCCATCGTGCTTTTGCTTTTGTCAGATTGTTACACTATTTTTCTGCCGAAAGCCACCTAAACCCAAACCAGACAACTTTCTCTTTAAGATCTGAATATTTGATATTGTTTAGCTCTGATATTTGGTCCTGGTTTGATCCTGAAAACCCTATGTCTACGATCCAAGTTTGAGTTATGTCTAAGATCTGAATATTTTGGCGAAAAGGAAAGGCCAAGAAAAATGGTAACCTCGAGTAAGTGTTTTATTATTGATACATTGTCAAGCTTGAGTTATGTTTGTTTGCCACTGTCTACTTCAAAAGTTTACTTTGTTTTCCCCTGCGTGGGACTTGAAATTATCCACCTGCATCCTGAACCATTATCTGTTGAATCCTGTTTTGGTGGCTTCTGTCTTAGCCAATATGAACTGCACTTTTTTGTACTTATTATCAGGACAATGCTATGCTATTCTGCATTAATGGATTTCGTTTCCACTTACACTATATATCTCCTACTACCTCTATTCAGTGTTCTAAAAGACGCTAGGCGGTGGGTGGGGGACTAGCGCCTAGGTGGCAAGGCGGAGGATTAGTCGGGGATTAATCGGATCAAAATTAATTCTCGGTCCATGTTATTAGATGACCAATTTGTCACCATAATCATCCATTTCTATTAAACTATGTAAGAACGAGGTTTGAGATCCTAGTACAAGTATTAATATGATAAAATAAACTCAAAACTTGCTATAGTTCACTAGATATTGCTACTTCCGCAAACAGGATCCAAACCGTTTTTTTTCTAGGCGCCCTAGGCGGGGCTAAACGGTGAGGGAGGGCCTAGAGATTAATCGGGGATTAATCGGCACCTAGTCGGGATTTTTAGAACACTGCCTCTATTTAACTTCTGCTCTATTGATGTTATACTCGTCCCTCAACTTTTGAATGAATTTACTGAAATGGAAGTTATTCATAGTTATAACCCATCTGTCTTTGATACTAGAAACGGGCCTCCGCGCGTAGCGCGGAGAAATTACAGTTTTTAATATGATTTAACGTTGTTTAATAGGCGTCCCAAAATTAGATTGGGCTAATCATATTCACAACCCTTTATGATATAGAATCTAACCTGGACAAAGCAGTCTCTAATCTTTGTTCTATCAAAAAGAAAAAAAAAAAAAGTTTAATTAGTGATTATGTTTTTCCTGAATGTTTTATTAATCATTTTAGCAATTGACACACAACTACCTATGAATTCGTCTCTCCCTTTAAAATCATCACATTACCTAATTAGCTCGGGTGCTTTTTTTTTTTGCCAAACAATTAGCTCGTGTATTGGTGTTCCTATTTTATTAGGGCTTAAATCAACAGACTGAAACCCGCGTACGGGTCTTGCGTAATTATAATTTCTTAAATGTTTCATAATAGATATTGAAATGATATTATATCATATAATCAAATGAGTTTGATGATTTGTACCTCTTCTCTCAATTCGCCAAATTGTTATATCATTTTGTAATATTATTGTAATATACGGGACATAAGTTTTTAAAAATATGATTTTTAATATTCTTGTAATGTACAGGACAGAAGTTTTTAAATATATGTTATTTGTGTATGCAATTTCTTCAATGTTCTATATGCTAAATTTTTGTTCAAGTCTTGTTTGCAGTATTATTACCAACTCCACAGATTTTGGTATATAAAATAAGGTAATCTATTTTGATTTATTAATAGCCAAGTTGGTGAATATATGATCTATTTTTCTGTCTATAACTCATTACAATTGAATAAACTCGAGGACCAGTTATTAAATGTCATTTCCCCATTGTATACATTTTTGACGTGTTTACTAAATTATCATGTTTGTTGGAAACTGAGTGTAAATGTTTGAAAACAACATGCTAGCATATTGCAATATGTAATATTGTTTACAATTACTAAAATTAGATGCAAACGGCCTCCGATAAGGGCTCAAAGTTTGGTACTAATGACGAAAAATGTAGTTTAGGATAAGTAAAAAGTAAACACTTCAAGCACAAAGAAATTGAAAGAGGAAAAAATGCATACCATATAGTTCACAACAAATCTTCCTCTTTGTATAAATTTAGTAATTGCAAAAGTTAAATCCTTTTACAAAGACACATGATACATGAATTGAATATAGGGAATTTAGATTCTTTGGTAAGTCGGTCCTCTAAACTCTGTAAACCTGCATATTATTTGTATATATATATACTCCATCCGTCCCAAAATATGAGTCTCATTATACAAAAATATCTTGGATTAAGGCAAATGCTTTAACGTACATAAGTGCATTGGAAATGATGAATGTAAAATATTAAAATAATTCATTAACCAATGGGAGAAGAGTTTACAAATGAAAAGTACATAAGTGCATTGGAAATGATGAATGTAAAATATTAAAATAATATGAGTAAGGGTATAATTGGAAGAAGTTTATGGACAAAAATAGAAATGAGACTAACATTTCGGGACGCCCAAAAAGGAAAATGGGACTCATATTTTGGGACGGAGGGAGTATAATTTACTAAAGTCTTCATGTGTACCTTTGAAAAAAGTCATTGATCTGGCTTTTTACTTTTTACTTTATTAATCTAATGATAAAGTCAATTACTGCAAAATCATATCATCCACTCCAAACCTCTGTCCACATGAGAGGTTTGTAAGGTCTGTTTTAGTAAACACATAACAGTAAAAGTCGTTGCAAGTATATTAATCTGTCACAATAAGATCATTAACTATTAAAAAATTTATTTTGAAAAGAATTAAGATTGTCAACAAGAACACTGGAACTTATAACGGGATCAAGAGAGTCATCTTCCTTGCACATTAACCATGGAACACCAATATCTAATCCAACAACAATGTTAGCAGCCCATCTCATGTGATCACAACCTTCTTTTCCAAACATCTTTCTTTGCATTTTATATTTATATTCGATCTGAAAACACAAACTGATAGCACGTAATTCAGTTTTTGAAATCAGAAACTCAAATTAATTTGACTAATCTTAATTACAAGAGGTCATGAAAAAAAAAGTCAATGAAAACATACAACATTGAGTCATGTTAAGGCATTGAATTTCATGTGTACAAGAGTGATTGCCATGGAATTTCTTTTTATTATTGCCTTCAAAATGCTCAAAAATTCGATCTAGTTTTGGGCGCATTCTAGTTGCGCCCAAAACTGAACCGGGTTTTAAAAAAAAGGTTTGGGGGTGCCAGTTAAAATTTTCCGAATGCGGGATTTTTCCCCACAATCATACAGTCAAGTATGTAAAAATTACATTTAGTTTCCTTACATTTTTAACAATCATGTTTCTCTGTTTAACACACCTCTTACTTTTCTTACCAAAATTCAAGAATAAAATAGAAAAAATCTCTATATAACTACTAAAGCAAATTACATTTCTTCAATTCTAGCTATGTCACGTGGCATACTCTTCATTGAGGTCATCCACCTGTCATCATTTCATTGGTCACGATTTTTTATAATTTATTGTAATTTTCTCAAAAAAAATTAATTAAATTTGGAAAATCGTGTGCAAAAATATTACAAAAAGATTGCTTAAGATCTTTCAGATTACAAAAAGATTTTTATGTGTTAATTTTCTAGATTTTGACCTCCCAATATCCTATTATTTTATTTTACAAATATATATTTTATTTTTATGATATGACGTATCACAAAAAGATTGATTTCTTAATAAATAAGAGAAATAATTATATTTTTGTGTTATTGTAGTGTTTTCAATTATATATTTTTATATATGTTGAAATCAATTTATTTAAATTTGTTAAAAATTGACCTATGATAATTTGATCAAATAAGATTTTTGGTATTAAAAATTCATGTATATTCGTTGTTTATTATATTTAAAATGTAAAAACTTAATTATATATCAATATCATTTTAAGATATAAACTTATTTTCATATAAAATTTTATATTACATAATACTCCTTACTACTAATTCACTATATCGAGTTATATAAACCCGCGCATGGCGCGAGACCTAGTCTAGTTTGTGTATAAAATTAAAAGGCTAAAATGACTTACGTTATATTACATGAAAAATAAAATCAAACCAACTTCATGTAATTCTATTAATTACTTAGTAATTAATTACCGTTGTGTAAATTGAATTTTAAAAAAATATATTAAAAAGCTAACTACTTATATGATACTAAACCAGAGGAGTATAATCAGTATATCACATTTTTACTTAAAATTTAAAACAATTGAATCTCTAGTTTGGAAAATTTTAACCGTTGTACAGTTTTACCACGGATTTAATGAAAGAAAAAAAAGGAGGGTGTTTAATTTTTTAGCAAAACGCTTCGTTTTGAACTTTTGGACATCTTTTTAAATTAGAAAAAATGGTTGATGTAAATTTATTTAGTGAAATCCTAAATTTATCAATGGAGGGAGCAACATTTATGAGGTACCAATTTCATTCAATTTTGGCATTGGATAACCAATCTTTATATAGATAAGATTCGACCATTAACCCATAAATACAGACATAGATCAACTCGATCAAACATTGAAAATTTAGATACGCAATTCACCACGATAGTGAAATAGAGACCACTGAGTAACTAACAATTCACCACGATCTTCAAAATTGATCTTGTGCAAAAAATTGGCAATCTGCTTCATGGATGTCACATTTTGCGGGTCTCTTTTCCTAAGCTGAATAAGTATGTTTTTTGGCGTCTTGCGATCATCCCCCGCTTCCCTTGCTATTTTCTCCTCCTCTTTGCTCATTCTACCCACGAATGAATTCCCATGAAAACTAGTAGGAAGGGTGTGGTTGTGACGACCTTCTACAACATTCACGATCCATTTATAACTATAAGGCCCTTCTTTTATACGAACCCCATATAACTCAAATGTACAACCACATTTCTTCAATTTTCGGTCACGAAGCCTCGGAACCGGCAATTCTGGATTTTTTAAATTCACTTTCAGCCTACCCGATCTAGGTTTTCCAAACCTATCGCATACAAAATCAACGCAATATTTGCTAGATGTACGATGTACCAAAACTATCATTAAATCCCTTGCTCTATGTTTTGTCCATTCCATCATCTCTTCTTTACTATCCCACATCTGCGCAGTACTAAAATGTGGTCTAAAGTCTTCTTCCTATATTGATTAAACTACATTACTTAGATACGCAATTTTAACTAATTAACCTAAATCTCATGCAATTAAATACAAAATTTAAATTCATAATATACTAACCAAAATCGGTAATGGAGTCCAATCGTCTAATGCAATTGATACATTTGCTTCGCCTTCTTCCTCTTCTTCGTCCACTTCCTCATCGACTTCTTCGTCTTCTTCGTCCACTTCCTCTTCTTCATCGACTTCGTATTCTTCTTCCACGACCCCTGATATCCAATTGTCGTTACCATCATCCTCACTACTCTCATAATTATAAGACATTGTGGTGTGCATTGCAAAACTTCAACAAGAGAGCTCAACCTCTATATACAACCAAAAAATGCCCGTTGGAATTTTATGCCCGTTGGTGCGGTAATAGTTAACGCACCAACGGGCATAAAATTCCAACGGGCATTTTTTCAAAAAAAAACTTGTGCGGTAACAGTTACCGCACATATTATATTTATTATTTTCTTAAAAATTTAATTTAATTATTTTCAAATAATTATTAAAAAAAACCGGTGCGGTAACAAATACCGCACCAAGTTTAAAAAACATGTGCGGTAACAGTTACCGCACAAATTATGTTTTTTTTTTTAATTTTATATATCTTGTGCGGTAAGAGTTACCGCACAGGTGTTTAAGTTAATCAAAATCTGTTTTTTTTTTGTTAATCTCGTATTAACGTGGTGCGTTAATTGTTAACGCACATATCTGTGCGGTAAGAATTACCGCACCAGATTCATATACGTTTCAGAAAACATTCCAACAATGCCCCGAAGCCCTTTTGTGCGGTAATCCTTAACGCACAGAAGTGTACTGCAACTCTTACCGCACAGATTAGTGTGCATTTAGCAAAAAAAACGTGTCCATATAGACCAAGCCTAAATATAAGTTTTCACCAAAGAAAAAATAATTGGTCTTTCTATTGCCTTTCAAGTCATGGAAATTAATTTCATTTCTTTTGACTAAAGTTGTATACCGGCTCTCGTGATGAAATGTCGTTCCGGATGAGACTACCGTCATGGCTGTGTGGTTTGGATTGTCTGCTTGAGATGAAGCACTTCCAAGAGTTGATTACTTGCCTAGGTGCATCACACGACTTGAAGATTGATTGTTTTATGCTTTCGGTGTCACAACGCTTCTGTTGGCCATAGTGCAACCCGTGTTCGTGTTCATTCTCTCTCCATCCCGGTGTACTGAGCTTAGTCATCGTTTTGCTAGGTTTTTTTCTTTTGACGTTGATAATGGTGAGGGGAGACCTTTTTGTTTTTTCTCACCCCGTTTCTACCATTACCTGTTTTTGCGCATCTTATTAGATCTTTATGATCTCATCCTTCGGGATGCTCTAGGGCGGTTTATTCTTGTTAGGTTAACCCCCCTAAATGCTTTCTTCATCAAAAAAAAAAAAAAAAAAACGTCTCTTCTATGTTTTTTTTAATTTAACTTCGGGTGAGAAAAGCTGGTTTGAAGAGCGTCTCTCCACCCTCCTATTTTTCCAAACCAAAATAAAGTAAGAAAAAAAATTCGTTTCTACCCGTATTTTAACATAGTTTCTATTCACCGCCCACTCAAATTGCTATTTACCGCCCAGTTTTTGTGCGTCACGCATGGATTAAAACCATACGTCACGCACGAATTTTTTTTTTCAAAAAAATCCATGCGTCACGCATGGATTATAACCATACGTCACGTATGGATTTTTTTTATTTTTTTGCTTGTTTTTTTCCATAATCTTGTAGATAATTTCAATACGATCGCGTGCATATAAAATTCGTCCAAAACGGACATCGTTTGCCCCTTCAAAGAGTCAAAAAACAAAGAACATTGGAGTAATTATGATTAAGTGTAACAAATCTACTACTTCGTACTTATAAATTGTAGTTGTGGATTTTCTCCAAACCAAAGAAGTAGTTCAGACACTTCCGTCAGATACGAGATTGAAAGATATGGCTTTGTCCCGGCCGTTAGAGCGTTAAGCCACTCATTCTCTTAGGCCGTCTCAAAGCGCTTAGTCGAATTTTGGTCTCCGAGCTTAGCCGCTAGGCGAAGTGTAGACGGAAGAAGGTCTCTGAAAGCCCTATTTTTGCGAGACCCTTTCGGTCCACACTGGAGAACTCGTCTCTCGGGCGTTGCTCTATTGGGCGGAGGTTCCTCGATCAACTAACTTACTTAAAGAAGAAAACACTTTTTTTTTTAATCTTTAAACACTGAACACCACATCTCGACAAAGAAATTAAGTATTACCATCACTAAATAAAATCTTTGCTAAGTTATCTACCATATTATAAAAAAATTGAAAAATGGTGTGTTGAGTTTTAACGGACTTGTTGATACAAGAAATTATGTGTGATAAATTTGTATTTTGGCTTTTTGAAGGGGCAAACGATGTCCGTTTTGGACGAATTTTATATGCACGCGATCGTATTGAAATTATCTACAATATTATGGAAAAAAACAAGCAAAAAATAAAAAAATCCATACGTGACGTACGGTTTTAATCCATGCGTGACGCACAAAAACTGGACGGTAAATAGCAATTGAGTGGGCGGTGAATAGTAAGGGCCTATTTTAACTAGCCTATGGAGTATTTGGTCCGTGACGGCCACGGAGGCGTGCTAAATTCTGTAACAATTTTGTCGAATAGAACCCGTAAAACACAGAAGAGGTTCGGGCAACAGTTGCAGTGGAAGCAAATGGCGAACAATGGCGGCAAGAGGAAGAGGCGAGAAAGGCCGACCATTCACCCCCGCAACCGCTATGCCGACAACTCTCCCGATTTCTCTTTTCTTGCTTCTCTATATCCTTCCTTTTCTCCCTTCGTCTTCTACTCCCGCGACAACCGCCCTAGGATTGATTGGACCGATTTCAATGCCACCAGGGAGCTCACTAAGGTTCTCCTCCACCATCACCATGGCCTCAATTGGTATCACATCTCTCCTCTTCTTGAATTCAACTCAAATTGGAGTGTTCGACACTAGCTCAGCCTCTCTGGTGTATCAGGCTTTTATTTTTACTAGTTGAATCTATCTGTGCTACACAGATATGTTTACGTTTTAGCTGTTGACAATGTATGATTTTGCATCACAACCTTATGTTGTTCATTGATTTATTTAAGTTGATTTTGTGAGTTAGGTGGATTCCTGATGGGCAGCTCTGCCCTACAGTGCCCAATAGATCCAATTACATCCACTGGATTGAAGATCTTGTAGCTTCAGATATTATTGAAAAGAAGAATGCTGAGGGAGATGTAGTGAGAGGATTTGATATTGGAACTGGAGCCAATTGTATATATCCCCTCTTAGGTGCTTCTCTATTAGGCTGGAGCTTTGTGGGATCAGGTAATCAATTTTGTGCAATAGTTTCGCTTTGACATTCGCTAACCCGGAAAATTTATGTCTTATAATTTTATATTTATCTAGTTTCTAACTTTGTCAATCTTATATACAGATATGACAGATATAGCGTTAGAATGGGCAGAGAAAAATGTTCAAAGTAATCCACACATTGTACATTTGATTGAAATTAGAAGAGCTAAACATGTTGGAGCTGTTGAAGGCGAGAGCTTACTAAGTGGTATCACACTTGAGGAAAATATCCAAGGTGAAACTGATATCTCGGATTCAGCTGACCATAAGGCAGTTGACAATTCTGGAATCTTGTATATTGAGAAAACTTTGGATGACAGCATACTCCATCTTTGCGATGATAAAGCCAAGTTCTCTGAGATGAATGATGATGACGCTGAGACGCAGCCACTAATTTCGTTGGATGAACATGCAAATGTGGATAAAAGCTATAATGGACCACCAATTCTGTTAGGTGTAGTCGAGGATGGAGAGAAGTTTGATTTCTGTATGTGTAATCCCCCATTTTTTGAGAGCATGGAGGAAGCTGGGCAGAATCCTAAAACTTCATGTGGTGGGACACCAGCAGAAATGGTTTGCACAGGTGGCGAGAGGGCCTTCGTTAGCCGCATTATTGAAGATAGTGTAGCATTGGAGAAGTCTTTTAGGTAACCTAGATATAGCTCTAATATTGTTCATGCTATAGCTAAAGTTCCACTTCATTGGAAATGAATTTCTAAATTTGTCAATGTGTGTAGGTGGTATACTACAATGTTAGGGAAAAAGTCTAACTTGAAGTTTTTAACATCAAAACTTCGGAAGGTGGGAGTCACAATTGTGAAAACTACTGAATTTGTTCAAGGTCAAACTTGTCGGTGGGGACTTGCATGGTCCTTCATGAGTCCTACCAGAAAGTTGGTACCTTCTCTTTCGACTGGGCAGAGTAATTTCTCATTCATGCTTGAGGTATTTATATATATATTTCGTTAGATCACTTTTTGCATGTAGCATTTTTTCGTTCTTCTGTGTCTACCTGCTTTGAAGTGTTTCTTATGCTAGATTTTGGATCTATTTTCTGTGTTAGTTTGATAATCGTATACAATGTGTATTTTGGGAGGATAGTATCTTCTTGATTTTTCCATTTGATGGTATGAAAGTTCGAGTAGGCAATTCCTAGTTTTTTTTTTAACTATTGTCATGGTCATACTTCATCCAGCCTCATGGTCATACTTCATACAGCCAATTACTAGTCTTGATGCTTATACTGTTGGATAGCCTTCTGGTGAAGATTAATAAGACACGATATGCGTATTCTTTGTAAATTTGCTATCTGATCTGTTCATATCTGAGATTCATGTTGTGCTGCTTTCAGGGTCTTCAACGACAAGCGAGTGCCTTTAGCATTTTACAATCAATTGAGTCTCTCTTCTGCGGTTTTGGGGCTTCATGTAAATCTAATCTCTCATCGTTTACAGTCGATGTATGTTTCACAATACTCTTCTCATCTATTTCTGAATTTGAGTAACTCCTTTGACGCAGTGAAGTTTGTTAATAAATCGCTTACTGCAGATAACAGCTTCAAATAGCCAATGGGGTGTGATGTCGAAAAATGACCTAAAAATTTCTGTTAATGCTGTCAATAGTCAGCATGTGGCTGAAGTTACAAGTGATTCCAGCTCCTTAGATTCTCCATCAAACCAGTTGTGCTTACGCATTTCGGTATATTACATATTACCATTACTTTAAAGTTCAAACAAGTGTCTAATCTTATGCGTAGCTGAATTTGATTGTTTTTTTGTTTCTGTTTAGGTATTCCAGCAAATTCCTGGAACACTTCTTGTAAAAGGATCCCTGCAGCCTAGGAATAGTCCTGTATCAGGTCAGAATTTCGCACTTTTTGCTCGTCATTCTGTGAGTTCTAACCCTTGGGTTGGCAGGCAAATCCATTGAATATGTGACAAGTAGCTACAAGTTCTTTAAAAATAATATAAAACGTTCAGACTTTCTATTTATAGCTCAAAGGCCAAGAAAATAAGGTTTCTCCATACGTTTATGCACCATAATTTTTGTGTAAATTGCAGGGTAATTCAAATCCCAGTAAAAAATATCCCGATAGATTATGGATATAGAGGACCTGATCACTGAAATATGAAAAGAGAGGAAGAACCTGTCTTTTGTGCACAATAAGGCCACCGAGATTGACTTATATGTTGCAATCATGCAATCTACTTCAGTATTTCCTGTATAAGGTTTTCCTGTGATACTTGACCTACTGTGAAATTGCTGCAGGATTAATCTCTGTAATATTCCAGCAGCTGGAGGAATTTCTGAAACACACGTATTTGAAGGAGAAGATGTCCATTAGGGGAGTCAAAAATCAAAATACAGCAAACCAGTGAACGTAGAAGCACAACTCCTATAGCCCTCACTTGGGGCCAAAATCTGGATGTTTCTCGGATCTGTATTGCTTAATCAATTCCAAGAAGATTAGTAGAGGTGTAATTCACTAATTTAAGATGATCTCTGGCTTTCTGCTGTGAATTGTATATAAAAAAGCCCTTGGAGAACAGAAAATATTGGATTTGGTCATTTAATAAGAGCAAAGACAAATTGAATTCAGTAGTTTTATTATCACATCCTGTATGTTTGAGCTCGAACAAAACTCAATTAGAGCATTATCTAACAAATGCAGGCAAACATGCCATAATACACTCTCCAAAAAGAACCTAGTCGTAAAAGCAACACTCAGCACTGTATATACTACCTCAGAAATCTACAGTAGTATACATTTCATGCTCATCCAAGCTTAAGAAAATCCTTACATCTGCAATTAGAATTCTAAGCTCATGAGACTAAGCTAGCGAATTCAACGAGTATATTGCCTGTTCAACTGATTGATAACAATCTTCACGAAGCACCAGAAATGGCTTTGTTTTGAATATCAATCCAGCTACTGGCTTGCTCCTTCTTCACACATCGTTGTTCCATAAGCCGTCTCACCTTCTGCACACATTCCCAATTTCCGGATGTGGCATAAATACTCGACAATAGTATATATGGTCCCGTCAATTGGGGCTTCAGCAAAATGAGCTCTTCTGCCGTCTTTTTACCCAGTTCTGAATTTCCATGAATTGTACAAACACCAATCAAGGAATTCCATATTCTATCATCAGCTTTACAATCCATCTTCTCAAGTTGATCTATCAACTCAACAAAACGACCCGCTCTACCTAACAGATCAATCAAGCAAGCAAAATGTTCTTCATCAGGAAAAATGTCATGATCAACCGTCATGGATTTGAAAAACAAAAGGCCATCTTCTACAAGACCAGAATGACTACATGCACTAAACAGGACTATAAATGTAACCCTATTTGGTTTTGCACCAGATATCAGCATCTCATTAAAACACTGTATAGCCTCTTTGCCATAACCATGCTGTGCTAATGCAGATATCATTGGGTTCCATAAAACGGCGTCTCTTTTGTCACCTGCAAGGCTGAAAGCCCGCTTACAGTATTCTAAACTTCCACATTTTGAATACATGTCGATAAGAGAGCTGAAAACCATCAAATTGGGTTGGAATCCAGAGATTATCATATGCCCATGAATTTGTTTACCATGTTTGAGAGAAGTAATAGAACCACAAACCGAGAGACAGCTGCTGTAAGTATATTGTTCAGGTGGGACGTTTGATAGCATCATTTTCTTGAATAGTTCAAGTGATTTATGCCCTAACCCATTTTGAGCATATCCTGTAATCAAAGCAGTCCAAGAAACGGGATTCTTTGTTGGCATCAGATCAAACAATTCCCTAGCAGATATCATATCTCCCCATTTGGTGTATGCTGAGACTAATATAGTCCAAGCAAAGACATCTCTGACAGACATTTCATCGAACATCCTTCTCGCTTCACTCATCTCACCATATTTGGCATAAGCATCCAAAATTGAGCTTGAAAGAACAACATTCTGTGTAAACCCTGCCACCGAAGTCTGACAATGAACCTGCCTAGCAAGCACCACATCCTTCAATTTCATGGATGCTATCAAAACCCCAGCAAAGCTGAATGCATTAAGCTCTACAGATGTCCTCCTCAATGCAGCATACATAGCCAACGCCTCATTACACTTACCACCTTGGGCAAACCCAATCACCATAGTGTTCCAGGAGACAACATCCTTGTGAGGCATTTTATCAAACAGCTTCCGGGCTGCATCAAGCATTCCCAATTTGGAATACCCAGAGAGCGCATTATTCCAGGAATACAAATTCTTTGAAGACATTTTATCAAACACCTTGCGCCCTAGTACATGATCCCCGCATTTGAAATACATATTGATGAGATGGTTGGAAAGAAGAGTATTGGGGTGCTTCCGCCCAGTTGCCTTCATATAGAAGTGGATCCATTTGCCCTCTTTGAGAGCTCTGTTCTCTGCGCACTTTCTCAACAGCAAAGCTAAGGTTTCAGAGTTGAAGCGCACACCTTTCTGGGATAAGACGACGACGGAGTTTACAGCTTCCTTTAGCTTACCTAGAGAGCAGAGATTGACCAGAGAGTCAATGAAACAGGGGCGAGGACGATGAGGCGGATTTGTTACTCGGTGATGAATGGATCGAAAAGAAGAAAGAGAGTGGCCTGTGATTGAAGAATGGGGAATGGGCATTGGAGAGAGGAAAGTACCATGTGGGATATTGAAGCTTGAAGCCGGCGAGCTTCATTGCAGAGTTACCATAGATGGGGCGGCGATGGCGACGGCGATCCGAGGTGTGACTGCGTGAGAGTGGGCCGCATCAATTCCCTTTCGGGTTCTTCAAGCGGGTCTATTTGGGTTTGGGAGGCGAAGACCATATTTTGGTATAATGTGAAAAACGGCCTGTTTTTGGTGAAATTCCGAAAAACAGCTTAAGCTTTTAGAGTAAAAAAATCCGTCTCGGTTAAGTAACCCGATTTGTTTACTTACATGATGAGGTAAGTTACTCTATTCTGTGTTGAACATGAGAAACTAACCTATTCTGTTAATCAAACGCGCACCCCCTTCCGAGCATCAACAACCACACCTCGCCTCCTTCCAGATTTATTCGTGCGCGCCTCGGCTCGCCACCTCCTTCCTTCTCGTCGTCTTTCACGAAGTGCACAGTTCATAAGAATCTCTCTCTTATATATTCTGGGATGAGAACCATAGCGAATTGAGAGCATCAACAAAGCATCAAGCACCTAATCGCGAGAGAAGATCGAGAAGAATCAAACGATCTCGAGTGGAATACGATCAAGTCGGTTACAGAAAAGTAAATCATTTGTCAAACATAAAATAACATTTCAAGGTAAGCCTATGAATGTGAAGATTCAAACACAAAAACCAGATTTTTATGAGTTTTTATATTTTCGATGATAACATATTGTTAAAATTTTTTATGTTTGCATAATGTTGTTTAGAGTTGTAATTTTGATGACAGAATTTTCCTTACAAGAAAATATTTATGATAATTGGAATTTTGATGACAAATAATATTTCTAATAGTAAGTCTTGTTTGAGACAGAAGATAAAATTTAGAAATTGATATTATTGATATAAATTCTCTTGTGTTATGTAGTTAAAAATGGATATTCTTACAGTTTGTTGTGGGGGAGAATGGAAAATGAAGGATGGATCTAATGTTTATGTTGGAAATCTGGTTTCAAAGGCTTTTGTTGTTGACATCAACATAGAAATGGAAGCAGTGAAGGATTTGATTGTGCAAAGATTTAAGTTGACGACACCATCAAATGAAATTGCACTTTCTCACTTGAATCCTTTCCAGAAAGTAAAGATCCCATACATGGTTGACACACAAGAAGACTTCAGATCATTCATAGAAATCAATGAATCGGCTAAGGTGCAATGGACTTTGCCATTGTATGTGACAAAGGTTAAGAACATGAAGGCAACTAAAACCACAAAGGGGAGATGAAAAGAACATTTTAGTTCCTCTGCAAGTCGATTATGAAATGCAAGCTAGGAGTGAGATAATTGATTGTGAGTCAAGGAACAAAGACACATAAATTGAAACATATATGGAGGATGGCAATGCTAATCATGAAGACTCTACTGGCTTCGTCCATGTTGAGCAACTTTTTGACTCAAAGGAGATGTTGAATGTTGCACTCAAGAGAATGACAATGCGTGAGAACTTTGTATATAGACTGAACAAATCAACACCTGAAGTATTCACTGTCAAGTGTGCGGATGAAAACTGCAAGTGGAGGCTAAGAGCATTGGTATTAAAAGACACACAATTCTTTGAGATAAGGAAATTCAGAGAAGAACACACATGTTTCTTTGGTTGTAGGTGTGAAAACCAATGCAAGCCAACATACAAGATGGTTGAGGAACAAATAAAGACAAGGTAATAGTATAAAACATTCATTTTTCATTTGCATATATATTGAATGACAAAAAATGACTCATTACAGTTTGGTTGTTTTTTGTGTATAGATATGAAGGAGTAAAAATAGGACCAAACCCAAAAAGTATCTGAAACGATATGCGCAACGAACACTGTATGGATGTAAGCTATTGGAAGGCCTTGGAAGCAAAGGAATGGACACAAAATCTGATTAGAGGAACCCTGGAAGAAAATTATGGGATGTTGCCCATTTGTTGCCACATGATAAAGCAAGTTAACATTGACACGTACACAAAGCTTGAGATTGATGACTCTTTTGGGCAAAAAGATAGGACACCTAAATTGCCTTTTTTTAGTATGGCGACAAATCGATTGACCAGAGACAAACCAGAAAACCGATCAATAACAATGGAAGAATAGGCTTTTTTGTAGATTATAGGTACTTAGATCAAGAGAGAAGAAGAAACAAGAGTATGAGGTAAGTGTGTGTTGTATCGCTCAAATTGAAAAGTAAGTAAAGACAAGAAATATTAGCTTTTCCGATTACAAGTAAATTGCTCAGTATTATCAGTTTAGACCATGTATCCTATTGTTCTCATACCCCCCTATACATATGTCGTCTATTTCTCCCCAGATCCGTGTCTTCAATGATATCGTAATTTACGGTGAGATTTAGGGCAAAATCTCTGGCGATCTTGGGGGGATTCAGGCAATAAATGGTCAACGTTTGCTTCGGTCTTTAACTCCTCTCTGATCCGTGTGATTCCTTTCCACGTTAATATGTTTCTATCGGATATATATTTATCACTCATTACTGGAGCTTCATATTCAAATCGGGTCCCTCGAGGGTTTGTTTGTGGTGGGATTAGCCATAAATTGTTAGTAGTCTTCGATGTCCTCAATTTGGGTCCATATGTCGTCGACGCCATCTCTTGTATAACAGATTTACTCGTGTCGCTGGTCGCTGGAGCTCTTCTTCTTGTTTGGTCTTTGTGGACGCCTGGACTGGATTTGTGCCACCGAAATACGGGCCCAACAATTGCCCCAAGAAATGGGCCGATTGAGCGGGCAAAGTCAAAACCGTTTTTTACCCCAATATTCATGTTACATGTGGCCCACTCCTCTCCATGTATTTTGAATTTTAGAAAGCCTTGATTACTTCCTTAAGTAATCCATGTCGGTTACCATCATTGCTACTCTGCTGAAGTAACTTTTCCCAAGGTAAACCCTCTCTTCTCATCTATGTTCATCTTCTTCCTCATTCTCCTCTAATGGCGTCGTTCAGTTCTTCTTCTGAGAGTAGTGCAAAAGGTCCTCCGAACTTATTCTTGGATGAAGACGATGCCCTTTCAGGCGAAATGGACGCCTACGACCTTTCCAGGGCCCTCAAAGACGGGGGCTTTAGCCGTTAGTTACTGTTATCTATTTAGAATTAGTCTTTGATTTTGTTTAAACAAATCAACAAAATCCCTAATTTGTAGGAGATAGACTAGGTCTTAGATTCTATTTGTTATGGCTACCGTCAAGCTAAGTTTAACATTTCTTTTGTTATGAGTAAAGGCTATATATGGGCCTCAATATCTTGAATAAACAGGAAGTTGATTGTCCAAATCCTGCGAAGTTAGAAGGTCGAGCCGAGCAGGCCAACCCTCATTTAGCCAAGTCTAGCTATAACTGTTTTTGTATCCTCTTGAGTCTCCACTCACCCTCTCTTAAGCTTACATATATCATTAGTAATAAAATACAGGGCCGTCGTTTGGCAGGTTCAGCCTGACCGACCGAACAGGGCCCCCAAAATATTTGGGGACAATTTCCATACAACCCAATAGTCCATATAGAAATTAAATGATATATTTTCTTTTTTAATAAATTATGAATTGCTTGTCTGCTGATTTCCACCGACTCCTTGCCTTCTCCACTCCAAAGTTCAATCTTCGAGTGCATTAATGGCTACAACAATTACCAAAGTTCATTGTTTCAACTTTCAAGGATCAATTATACGTATGTGGTATTGGTAAGTTTTACATAAATCTCTAATTGCTTCTTTATCCCTTTCAATCATCTCTTTTCCATTAACCCTAAAAATTGGGTCTTTCGTTTCTTTCACTCAACACTTCAGCAAGTCGGGCTCGGGGCCTCTTCAAGGCTCAGTTGTGTCGATTATGCTCCGGAATTTCAATTCGATCTCGCTCAGAATTCCTATTCCGTCATCCTTCAATTCTAGGTTTCTAGGGCAAACTTCCTGCAAAATTTGTTAACTGCTCGTTTAGGTATGAAATTGTTTTTGATTCCACTCTTAATTAGTAGTAAGTTATGTGATTCAGATTTATATATTGTCAGTATACTTGTAATTGCTTTTTTTTTTTTTTTATCTAAATAAGAGGAACTAACCACTTGTTAATTGTTATCAAATTTTGGATTTGTCTGTATCATTGATTCAACAAAAGAACAACTACACAGCAATGGAGGTCAATTTGCAAATCAGGTCGTTTTCTTCCTTATTAATCTATATGATACTGACGAGGCGAATTTGTCGTGTGCCAAGTCAAGTAATCCTAACATGCAAACTAAGTAATATAGTACGCAAGTAAGGGTCGAATCCCAAGAGAATCAGTTTATCAAATTCTTAAGTTATCACAATGACTAACCAATAAACGTAACCAAGGGGGGGGTTTTGTGGTTTTGATACGAAGTATCGAATGTCAACTTGGTTTTAACAAGATTAAGCGAAGTGTTCCACTTAGCGATTATCCACAATTAGATTAACAAGTTGATCATAAAATCCTTTTTATCCTTATGTCAAGTTCTCAAGTGATCGTTCTAATTCCTGTTCTTGAATAGTTATTAGTCCAACTAGTCCTAATAACCCTTACTCGATTATAACCTCGAAACTATCGAAATTCAATAACAAAGTAGCAATGCATTCAGGAATAGATAGATACATGCAATATCATGGACAACTAGTCGGATACTCGACATGTACTCAACTCTCTTTTCTAATAACAATCACAACTAGTTCATGCAAATAGATTGTGCTACACAACAAGTATGATAATTCAACTAGAAGTATCAAACTCTAGCAATATGAACAAGACACAACTAACTTAGGTGATCAATCTAAAGAAGTATATCTAGTTCATCGACAATACAAACAAGAGAGTTGAGACAATCAAAGAGTAGACAAAAGGAAAGGATAAACTCACAACTTGTTGAATCCAAAAGCTTCAAACGCCAAGTGAAACAAAGGAACTTTAGCAACTCATAAGTTTGTGAAAACTCCTCCAAAAACTTAAGCAAAACAAAGGTTAAGATGATCAAGAATGATCATCTTCTACCTAAATAGTCTCAGCTGATGTAACAGCCTAATTAAGGTCTAAAAAACGTATGGAAAGTTACAAAATTAAACACAAATTACTTCAAATGGCAAAGACTTCAATTTGATTCTTCTGTCGAGGAACCGCACCCGCGGGTTGAGAGCCGCGGGCGCGGCTTGGGATTCTTCAGATGTTCTGGATGGCAGAGGGCCGCGGGCGCGGCTTGAGACCCGCGGGCGCGGCTTGAGCTTCTTCGAAACCTTTGGCTGAAGGTGAGAGCCGCGGGCGCGGCTTGAGACCCGCGGGCGCGGCTTGAGCTTCTTCGAGATCCTTGTCTGAGGATGAAACCCGCGGGCGCGGCTTGAGACCCGCGGGTGCGGCTTGTTGTCTGAGGCAAAATTGCTGATTTCTTCAAGTCTTCGTCTTCGTCTTCGTCTTCAGCAGCTTCTTCCTTATGCTTCAATGCTTCCAATGCTTGTATCATCTCTTGGAATCTCGTATGTAAATCTTCTCTCGAACAGCTCCATGATACAGATACATAGGAACAAGTAACATAATCCTATACAAAACTAGCTAATAATCCATAGTTGCGGTATGTAAAACACCGCTTATCAGATACTTTATATGTTCTTTATCTGGGTGTTCTACTTGTGTATTTTAAAATGAGGAGATATGATTATGGATTTAAGAAGCGTGAAAAGAAAAGAAAAATAGAAGAGTTAATTCAATCTCAAAGAGGTGCCCTTGATCGATTTTTAAAAAAGGAATCACAAGGTTCCCATGAAAATCAAGATGTTTCTCTTAATGTTGATGCTTTTGATGCTCCTAATGTTGATTGTTTGAATGATATCAATGAGAATATCGACGTGCCTAATGCTGCTGATTGTTTAGATGATGTTAATGTGAACCTTGATGCCTCCAATGTTGCTGAATGTTTAGATAATATCAATGAGAATCTTAATGCCTCCAATGCTGATTATTTAGATAATGTCAATGGGAACCTTGATGCCTATCATGTTGCTGATTTTTTAGATAACACTAGTGAGAATCTTGATGACTCTAATAATGACTGTTTGAATGATATTCATGATAATATTGATGCTCCAAATGTCAATCTCAACTCGATTATTAGAGTGGATGCTCAAAAATATGATATTGAGAATTTTGATCATGTTAGTGACCTTGATATATTTGATCCTAGAACTTGGGATGCACTTGATTCTAAATTGCTGGATGTTCTTGTTGCAAAAGGTCCTAAAAGAGATTTTTCTATTCAATATGGTCCTCGGGATAGACTTTCTAGAAGATTTTCAGCAACATGTTATACTAGAATTTTACCAAATGGTGAGAAGTGTGATAGAGATTGGCTTGTTTATTGCAAGGAGATTGATAAGATATTCTGTTATTGTTGCAAGATATTTAAAAATGGGAATAGAAAAAGTCAACTAGTTAACGAAGGTTTTGGGGATTGGTCACATCTAAGCATTAGACTTAAATAGCATGAAACAAGCATGGAACATGTTAAGAATATGACAGATTGGTATGATTTGCGTACAAGGCTTCAGAAAAATCAGACTATTGATAGAGTGGCACAAAAACAATTAGAAAAAGAAAGAAATCATTGGAAAAAAGTCTTGGTAAGAATTATATCAGTTGTGAAATTTCTTGCTAAAAATAATCTAGCATTTTGTGGTACTAATGGGAGGTTGTATGAAGATAGTAATGGAAACTTCTTGGATTTGATTGAAATGTTGGTTGCGTTTGACCCTATTATGCAAAAGCATGTGCAACGTATCATAGATGAGGAAGTTCATAAACACTATCTTGGTCATCATGTTCAAAATGAGTTAATTATGTTGCTTGCTTCAAAAATTAAATCTAAACTCATTAAGAAAGTAAAGCATGCTAAGTATTTCTATGTAATTTTAGATTGCACTCTAGATATTAGTCACCAAGAACAAATGTCTATGATTTTAAGATATGTGGATGTAGGTTCAATGAGTATTGAGGAGTCTTTCATAGGGTTTTGGAAGTGAATGATACAACCGGTCAAGGCTTATTTGATGTTTTAAAAAAATGAACTGGAGACTCTTGACCTAGATATAGATAATGTGAGAGGACAAGGGTATGATAATGGAGCAAATATGAAAGGAAAACATCAAGGAGTACAAAAGAAATTGTTAGATCTAAATCCTAGAGCCTTTTACAGCTCATGTGCTTCTCATTGTCTTAATTTAACATTATGTGATATAGCCAACATTAGTGTTAAAGCTAGAGATTTTTTTGGAATTATACAGCGTATCTATACAATGTTTGCTAATTCCACTAAAAGGTGGCAAATCTTGAAAGCTAATGTGAAAGACCTTACTGTCAAATGTTTGTCTGCGACTCGTTGGGAAAGTCGCATTGATAGTGTTAAGGCTATTAGATTTCAAGTTGCTGAAATTCAAGAAGCTTTGCTTGTAGTAGAAGATTCTGATAATGATCCTAAAATTAGAAGTGAAGCTAAATCTTTATCACAAAATGAGCTGGGTGACTATGAATTTTTAGTATCTATTGTCTTTTGGCATGAAATGTTATATGCAGTCAATCTAGTTAGCAAAGATTTGCAAGCAAAAGACATGCTAATTGATGATGCAATTGAAAAGGTGAGTGGACTGGTTTCTTTTTTTGAGAGATTTAGGGAATCAGGATTTGAGGAAGCCTTAGAAACTGCAAAAGAAATTGCCATTGAAATTAATATTCATCCTATATTTCGACAAAAACGTGTAATACGAAGAAAAAAACAGTTTGATGAGGTTTCAAGTAATGTATCTGTAATATCCCTAATTTCGATAGAAATTGTATTTGTTTGAGTGATTTCGAAAATTGATTTTAAAGAAAGAGGTATAATTTTTAAAAGGTTATTGATTGTTTCAATAAAAATAATACGTATATTTTATCTTGAGTTGTGTATTTTTAAATACTTCTATCGACTCATGTATATATTTTGAGATTTTAACAACTTAAGTTGAATTATATTATATATTAAGAATTATAATTATAATTTATTATTATTCTCAATTAGTGATTAAGTCCTTAAGTTAATTTTAATTAGTTTTTCTAAGTCTAGTATATATATACCCTACTTCACTTTAACCTAGTATATAAAGGTATTTTAGACCTAAACAAACCGTAGCCTCCTTCTTCTCTCCCTCCTCTCTTCAGCCTCCATTTTCTCCAATTCGTATTGCAGAATGAAAGATCGATTTGGGTAAGTTACTAAACTCGAAAAATTGTGATATTTTAGTAGCAAATCATATACATTATCAGGAGTATGTATGTAAAATTTCGAGATGTTTGGATAAGAATACTATGAGATATAAATCGAAAACTGGTCGTTTGAATTTCTGAAAAACTGGTTGGAATGATTTGCTTTATAAATTCGTAACTATTTGGATTCACTACTAGAAAATGCGTTAGTTGCCGACGCTTTTTGAAACCTTTTCCGACGCTTAAAAGCGTCGAGAATAGTCACCCTGACGCTTCAGAAAAGCATCGAGATTTTCAGCGTCAGAAATTGCAACCTCGACGCTTTTTTGTCGGCGCTTTTTTCTGACGACCGTCTCGACGCTTTTTGTTGTCGAAGAATTATTATCGGCGCTTTTTTAATTAGAATCATTTAATTAATTGATTGAATGACGACATATTAAAGCGTCGAGAATTACAAATTGTCGACGCTTTTTGCCATCCCCTAGACGCACAAAAGCGTCGACATGGGCCAAGACGGAACTAGTATATCTAGACGCAAAAAAGCGTCGAGGCTGATTCATAATAAAGAAAAAAAATATTAAAAAACATTCATAAGCCCAAATACAATAGCTGTCACACCTAATACATTAGGTATATGGCATAATCATCTGTATAACACCAAAAATCTATGTATAAAAACCCAGTTTCAAATGACACACGAAGATGGCAAGAACGTCATCCATACCGGAAAAGATCGATCACACCCTATACGGGATGCTTTTTTTGCTCAAGATCTCTGCATCCGGGGAGGCCCGAGCATAACTCTTCAACTTCTCAAGATTAGTAAGACTACCAAGCAACTTGGTATAGTTACAAACTCAAGTTATATGGGATAATCATTTGAAACTGGGTATGAAAAATTGCTAAAATAGTGGAAAACAATTTCGATGAATTAGGCCTCATGAGTGACTAATACAGATACTACAATAGACTATAAATATAATAGGCTACCCTAAATCGAGATTGAACCTGACCTTCAATATGTCTAAAGGTTGTATCAATGGCTGCAAGCCACTTTTCCTTTCCTTTTCAGTTTGACATTGTTGTGGCTGAATCTTCTCTTCAGTAGATTTCCTTGCTTGTTCTTGTCGTAATGAAGACTCTTCCTGCATTCTAACTAACTCAACATTGTGTCATTTCTGAGCCTCATGATATGCCTGTAGAAAACAAAGAAAACAATAACATTCATCTTTCAGCATTTCCAATCAGGTATAAGCAGTCACAGCCAGCTCATTCCATCAAGTGATTGGACTAAAATACTTGATTTATACTACTACGTGCCTCATGAATTCCTGTCACTATATAGTGATTGGACTTTAAGCATATGCCATTGTCAAAAAAATCTGTACATTCTTGCTACATATCTTATGATCATATATTTTTGTTAACCTGTTTTCTAATTATTTGTCAATAATGAGGAAAGGAAAAACAGTTCAACTGCTTCTTCTTGTCTGCTGCTGACAAAAAGACATTGTTATTGACTTCATGTCCCAAAATTTTATTCTTATCTTTGAATTTCTTGCTTCATCTTAATTTATAAGTTTATCCTAGTATGTACGCACTAGAAAATTTTATCCTAGTATTGACTTCATCTAAATTTATAAATTTATAAGTTTATCTTTGAATTTCTTGCTCCAAGAAAATACTTTCTAAATCCTGGCAAAAATTCCTAATGTCACATGTATTATGCTCACAGAACCTGGTTTATCAGTAACTAAAGTTTAGGGCAAAATAGCATGACACAGAAAGTAATAAACAAACATGATTATATGATCTAATTCTGTTTTGATTCCTCCACTCCCACCTCAAACAAAAGTAATATGCATTCTAACTGAAGATCAAATACTGACAGTAAAGATGCCCAAGTTTATCCCTGAATGCTACATGTAGTTCTTCATAACAGAATTGCTAAGAAAGATAATCAAGCAATAGAGTCTTAGTAAATGAAAATAAATACATACCTGAGAATTAGGCCAAGATAATGCTGCTTGAAGAGTATTAAAATAAATACATACCTGAAAATAAATACATGTAGTACTACTGCATGCACACTCTCTGCTTACATTTAGTGTTTATAGCTTCTTTAAACTTTTAGGACCACTATTTAGTTTCCTGTCTACACTCACAATTCCTTTACAGTTTTTGACTCTCATCCTCACAAATAATATTCTACACATAGTTGTTTTAACTTTTAAGTACAGAGGTAGAAGGATAGATCAATTGAAAGAAAGTGAAAAGCATACTTATATGCTGAGATTTTCCAGAAACATACCATCATCGAGATGTTTCTTTCGGATTCTCTTAATATGCCGTAGATTTTCCAGTGGGGCCGCTTGGTTCAACTTCCTAAATGATGGTAATTTTGCATAAGCAGTTATGCATGTGTCTATATATACAAAGCCGAAACCAGAAACAATATTTTGCTCTTTTTTGGAGCTCTAATAACAACTTCATGATCAGAAAGCTGATATATAGTGCATATTCTAGCTATCTGCAAATACATATATGCTTATCCAAATTAAAAAAAAAGACTATAAATGACTGACATCATATAATTCATTAAGGAAAAAGTGTTTTTATATCATGCCCATTAAATGAGAAGATTGGAACAAACCTGACCATATCATGTGCAAATTTTGGGTCAATCAATGAAGCAATAACGTTAACTGCATTTAAAAGAAAACCAAAGTGAATGAACATGAGATCTTGCTATATATGATACTGAATGAAATAATGTGACTAACAGGAGCACCCCAGTAAAGATGGGAAATAGGAAAGGAAGAGAGAAAATCATATTAATAGATGATCAAATTAGGATGCCCATTCTAACTTTTAAGCCCAACAGAATTATATAATTGTTTAACCATACAATGAAGTCTGGATGTTCTTCAGCAGACACAAAGTGTTTCCACAGAAATATTATAGAGATAATTTCTATAACATCTGGTAAGACTGTAAGAGGCAATAGGTTGATAAGGATGTCACATATATATAAGTAGAGAGAATCTCAGCATACAAGTATGCTTTTCAATTAACAATAATGATAGTCCTCCATTCTCAACCACACATCAATTACAAATTTAAAACTAAACACCAGGACCAAAAGTTTAACACAATCCAAACAACAACGAAACACACCTAAAGCAGCAATTTCAATCTTTCAAGTGGAGCATAATGAGATAGATGTAAAATGTGCATAATGAGATGGATGTAAAATTTTGTTGAATGAGATAAAGAACCACCTCAAACATAATCACTATAATTAAACACTAATATAGATTAGTCAACACACAAGATCAAGGCTCAACATTTCACTACGATAGCCCTAAATTTGTTTCTTCTAAGAGCCCTAAAAGTTGTTTCGTCTAAGAGGGAGTGAAATCAACCATGACACCAGAAAACATACAGATTTTGAAGACTAGTAACACTACCTCGTCGCTTGGCAGGGCTGGTTCCTTCACAGGGCTCGCCGCTTCGCATGGGTTCGCCGTCAGCCGCTTCGCAGGGGTTTGCCGTCAGCCGCTTCGTGCCTGTTAGAAGAATCCGGGATTGAGAGCGATGGAGGAGAGGAGGAGAGGGAGGATCGAGATTGAGAACGATGGAGGAGAGGAGGAGAGGGAGGATAGAGATTGAGAATTCTAGGGTTTGCGGCTTCGTCCCTGCGCTTTTTGTTTTTAATTTCTGTTCAATTTTTTTTATTAAAATTAATGAAGTTAGTAGATCTCGACGCTTATTTATCCTTATTGACGTATTTAATCGTCGATAGTGTCGACGCTAAAAAGCGTCGAGGAAAGGTGTCGGAAACATAGGTGAGGTGCTTGAATCTAGCGACGCTTTGTAAAAGCGTCGAGCCAAAAGCGTCGGCAATCGACGCGATTTCTAGTAGTGATTTAGATCTGATTGGAGAGTATGATATATGGTTGGAATCTTCTTGAAGTCTAGTTTCTGTATACGAAATTTCATAATTTTTGATAAAAGTTAGCTTCTGCGGTTCTAAGGAAAACCGAATAGGGTACGAATCTTGATCGTTTTAGACAGTCCTTGAGTATATTAATTATATAGTTTTCGTTTGATATCGGATTTAGATAATTCTTGAAGCATTAGGTTCGTAATCTTTAAGGCTATTGATCTGTAAAGTTTGATGATTTTAGGACGTTGTTTGATATTTGTTTTATATTTTACAAGTTGACTTGCAGATTCTGGAATTTGGAGTCTTTTATATATAAGTGTGTTTGTATAAGGTTTCGTGTTGACATGTACTTTTGTATATCTATGGCTTGTTTAGGCCGGGTTATGATTGATGATGGATCTTAATTGGATAATATATGCTTGGATTCGAGGTGAGTCATCCCCCGACTTACTTAGTTGCTTGCCTCGGACTGGCCCGCTTGACGATTGCGTTGATGGACTCTTGCTGTAATGTTGTGTGTTTCCTTGTTTGTAATTTGGATTAAGTTCGTAAACGTTTTATGTGATTACCTTTATATGCGACTTGTTGTGATGCCTAATGTGTCGAGTTGTTATTTGGCTTGTATGGTAGATTAGAATTTGCTTCTATTATTGATGTTGTTGTGGTTAATAAGTTGATGTTGTGTGTGCTTGTAGTTGATGAACTTATTCCCTGGTGTGTGGTTTGTTGATGCACGTTGGAGGTGTATTTGTTGTGTTATCTTGTGTTGTTGTGGATAAAGAATTGATGTTGTTGTGCTTGTGTTAAAGTGGTGTTATCTAATGATGTGTTGCATTGTATGATTAATTGTATGTGGGTGAGCACGTGAGGTGCATTGTGATTTGCTATCTTGTGTGTTTGACTAAGTGTTGATTCCGTTGTGCTTGTTGATAAGCGGTATTTTACATAGCGCTATTATAGGTTATTAGCTCATTTTGTATAGGATTATGCTAGATGTTATGATGTATTCTGTAATCATGGAGTTTTGGAGAGTTGAGTTACACATGAGATTACAGAAGATGATGCGGAGCGTTGAAGCATAAGAAGAAGAGTCGAAGCTGAAGAAGACCACAGGTAGCATTGGAAGCAGCTGAAGATGAAGCCAAGGAAGCCACAGAAGCCAAATCCGCGACCGCGGGTCACAAACCGCGATCGCGGAAAACCTACTGGACCAGCCAAGATCACAGAAGAAATTCCGCGACCGCGGGTCCCAAACTGCGATCGCGGAAATCCGCCAGAGAAGACTTTCTTCATTTGCCCGATTTAGTATGTTGTGTTAAGTTTTGTAACGTTTTTATAACGTTTTTACCTTCAATTTGTCAGTTGAATTATGCAGAGATTTATAGGTTTTAGGTGTTGATGATCTTCCATCATCTTACACATTCTATTTCCAAGTTTTGAGAGTTTTGCTCAAGAACTTCATGAGTTGCTAAGTCCATTTGTTTTGCTTGACATTTGAAGCTTTCGGATTGATTAAGTTGTAAGATTTCTTTCCTTTGTTCTACTCTTATGATTGTCTCTATTCTCTTGTGTGTATTGTTATTGAATTAGATTTGCTCATTTAGATTGGCATCTAAGTAGTTTCATCTCATTCATATTGCTATTGTTTGGTTATTCCTAGTTGAAATATCATACTTGTTTGTAGCACACACAATTTGCATGAACTAGTTGTGAATGTCAATTGTGAAGAGAATTGAGTACATGTCGAGTATCTGACTAGTTGTCTATGGTATTGCATGTATCTATCCATTCCTGAACTTAAAGCTGCTTTATTATTGAATCTTGATAGTTTCAAGGTTATAGTTGAGTAAGAGTTATTAGGACTAGTTGGACTAATAACTACATTAGAACAGAGATTAGAACAATCATATGAGTAATTCGACATAAGATTAAAGGGAGTTTATGATCAACTTGTTAATCTGTTAGTGGATAATTATCAAGTGAAACACCTTCCATTGATATATTTACAATCCAAATCAACCTTCGTTACTTTGTTCTTCAAACATACCAACCCCCCCCCCCTTGGTTACTTACACTCGTTGATCATTATTATAACTTTAAGAACCGATAACCTGATTCCCTTGGGATTCGACCCTTGCTTGCCTACTATACTTGTTAGTGAGCTTGTTAGGATTACTTGACTTGGCATACGACAGTTCGCCTCGTCACTTGTTAAGTATCGTTGTGTGTTTGATACGTTGATTGCGTTTATGCTTTGTCTTATGTGTTGTATGTAAATTGCAGTTTAGTTTCTTGAGATGTAGTTTGATTGCGGGTTCATCCCCTGAGATCCCAACTTCTAACCCATGTTACTCTGGGGTTTTCTTTTGATTCTGATGGTTACAGGACTTTAGCTTGTACGATTTTGTGGTAGCTGCATGGAGGAGTTGGAGGTGCTCGACGGTGGTGCTAGTTTAGTGTCTAGAATTGTGTATTTTATATTATAATTTTCGTATTGGGTTTTAGAATATCTTTGTATTATAGTCGCTTCCGCTGTAGTGATCGTTATGTTGTTGTCTTTAGCCTGGTGGAAATCCACGACGGTAACGCCTATTCCACAATCTGCAAAAGAGTTGTTTAGAGTTCAATATTTCTTATGCATTGTTGATGAAGCTATTGGTTCACTAGAAAAAAAAATTTGAACAATATCAAGAGTATGAGTCTATTTTTGGCTTTTTATTCACTTCTAAAAAACTGCGTTCACTAGATGATGTATGCTTGAAATCCTCATGTATTCATATTGAAGATGCACTTAGAAATCATGAGCAATCTGATGTTGATGGTAATGAATTATATATAGAGCTGAAATTACATCAGGATTTTCTGCCTAATGATGAAAAGCATGAAGAGATGAAACCTATGGAAATTCTAAGGTTTTTGAAACGTGTTGATTGTTTTCCCAATGCAATAATTGCTTATAGAGTCATGTTAACTATTCTTGTGACTGTTGCAACTGCAGAAAGAAGCTTTTCAAAGTTGAAGATATTGAAGAACTACTTGCGTTCGACAATGACACAAGATCGACTTAATGTAGTGGCTTTGCTTTCAATTGAGAATGACGTTCTGCAGAAAGTGGATTATGAAGAGATCGTTGATGAGTTTGTTTCGAAAAATGTTCGAAGGAAAGTAATCGTTAAATGAATTGCATTTTTGTTACTTTAAATATTTCAAAAATTGAAGTTTAAGAGTGTAAGACAGCAACACTTGTATTTTTGTGCAATTTTATATCAAATTTCAGAATATGAATTTTAAATAGGGGCCTAATTTAATATATACAATATTAAAGCAGAAGTCATGTATTCACAAAAATTTGCGCCACTTGGCGAAATTTGAGTGGAGACATGTATAATTTCTTTTTATTATTTCTCTTTTTGTTAAAATATATTAGCACCCACTATCCCACTATCCTACTATCCCACCTCCATGTGGTAAATCCATTAATCCACAAACACAAACCTATAAGTTATATTTGATAAATAAGACTGAAAATATATTATGAAATATACTTATAGCTTATTTAAGAAATATAATTGCGTGATTTTAGACAATTTAGTTGTGTAAAATTAGAACCGGACCTCTTAAAAGATTGAGACGGCCCTGATAAAATACGTATATACACCATGTGTATATTTGAATATATGTAGCAAAATCTTATCTGAAATACTTGGCTTAGCTTCTGAATATAACATTTTGCAAATGATGAAGTCATCAGTTTGAATTTTTTGGGAGGAAAAGAAAACATTGAAATCGGATTTAAAACCCGTTAGCTTAAAACCGGGTGGAACTTAAGTCATCCTATTGGCCGGTCAACCTGGAAATATAAGCTGAGAAAAGGCAAGACCGATGATGCTGACGTTCCCATTCACTTTGTTCTTGTCATAGCTAGCTACTCGCTTTGAAGTTTCCTTATAAACCATCTACCACTTCTCTTTCCATCTGCCAAATCTATTCCCTACAAAATCAGTGCGAACAACAGATCGAAGAAGAAGCCCAAGATGAAGACATATTCTACCCTAATCTTATCCCTGATAACTCTTGCAATGACTTTCCATCCCTCAGAATCCGCCGCCGAATCCGTCGCAACCTGGTTCAATCAATTACCTTCGAAACCACAACAAACAACCCACCTCCATTTCTACTTCCATGACGTCATCACCGGGCAACACCCAACCGCCGTCAAAGTAGCCGAATCCCCGCTCTCAAACACCTCCAAAACCGGCTTCGGATTCCTCAACGTAGTCGACGACAAGCTCACAGTAGGCCCGGACCCGAAATCTCAGGAATTGGGCCGGGCCCAGGGGATATATGGGTCGTCGGACCAGAAGGAACGGGCCTTTATTACGGGTCTCAGCTTCGTTTTCACAGCTGGGCCGTACAACGGAAGTACTCTGAGTATGCTGGGCCGGAATCAGATCCTGAAGAAGAATCATGAGCTGCCGATTGTCGGCGGCACAGGCGGGTTTCGGTTGGCGAGTGGCGTTGCTGTTTTGAATACGATTAGGAGGAACCCTAAAACCAGAAATGCTGTTGTGGAGTATGATGTTTTTGTGCTGCACTACTGATTCATTCACTGTACAATTTCTTTGATTCAATCGAACGTTAGTCAAGATTACTTTTTCTTTTGCTTGTAATTCGGGTGATTCAACAATTGGCTGGTTCGACTGTAATTGGCATTTCTTCGAACAGCTTGTGTGCAATTCCGACTTCAAATTCCAATCAGTTAAGGAGAAAGAGACAGTCAACGGGATGCATAAGAAATTAGTAAATGCACTGAAATGTCAACCTAATTCGTGGCGAGGACGTGACTCCATCGAATTTGGTTCAGTTTCAAGCTAAGTTTAGCATTTGCATTTGCATTTCTTTCTTCACTTGTAATTTTAAATCTCGCTGCAACTTGGCATGTCCACAATCTTGAGTGGCCAATTTTGACCAAAATTTGGAGGAATCGGGGAGGATAAGGTACTCAATTTCCTACTCTAAGTTTTGTTTTTACCGGAACTTTTCTCCCAAGTATATTGTTGTTATCGAACTTCTTTTACTCAATGAAAAAGGAACTTAAACCTACTTAGGCTACTACTAGCACCCCCCTATAACATAATTTACATACTAATGAAGTTACTTAAAAATGGGAATTAATTAATGTTAAAATGGATGTCAAGATGTGCTCGGATCTAGACTCAAGAAAGCTAAGTCATGCTGATGGAATTAGGTCTCGGATGAGACTAAGTATTGGCGAATTTGTGGATGATTGTGCAAGCAGGAGACTATTGATAATCAAACACAAGTAGATATTTATCACACGAGTGTTTGAGAAGGTATTGGGGTTTTTTATTTTGGTAGATCTTTATCACACCAAGAGAAGGGGAAAATAGTACGTGTTTTTTACGCCAAATTACAAAGAAAGGAGAGACTCTCAACTTAAGCTTTGCATTTCAATTCAACGTGCTTACAAATGAGCCTAGAGAGGCTTATTTGACGTCCTTGGGCTGCAAGCCAGGGATTACTCTTCCAATCAAACATTAAATGGCAAAAAAACAAGGAAATAAATCACATAATAAAAAGGAGAAAACTATGGGATATGTCTTGCACTTATTAGGAAGATTTAGGTTGATGAGAATGATCCTATATGGCGCCAAGGTGGATGGATAAGGCTGCATTCAACTTGGCGACAATTTAGGGATCACATTGATGACTTGATAGCGAAAATCAAGAGATCTTGTCTTCCCGTGGCACTTGGCAGGTGTGGCGTGGGTTCCAGCTTTGGCTGCATGTATTGGACCATTTAGGTCCATTGGAACCACTTGCGCCAAGCCAACGTAGCCAGAAGGGCTCAAAGGCTCGCCATCCTTCCCTGTGTGTAGGCGTCGTCGAGCGTTGACCATGATCTGTCATTTTGAATTTGTGGAGGATGTGCTTGGGCGTTAAGAAGCTTGACTAACTCCTTTTGGGCCTCTGAGTCCAATGGTCAAGGTTGCGCTCAGGAAAAGTCTCATCGTTTGACCAGTGGCGCGCCATAAGCCTTTGAACCTCATGAGTAGTCATGCGCCTTTGTCTTGATGGGCTTGAGTGTGTGAGTGAGAGCACATCATTGTCCCCTCCTTGGTTGTGGGACGTTCTCGGGATCCAATTACTTGGTCGATTTTGAAGCTCTTTTGGATCTTGGAGTGACATCATATTGTGAGGATTAGGCACCCCCACATTCTTCATTCCGTCTTCTTCAAACTCATCAAGTTTCTCTTGGTTGCCAAAAGAGTTGAATGGTGAAGCACCAAAGAATCATCTAGAAGAGGGCTTAGTGGACTTAGTTGATAAACACGGTCCTCTACATTGAATGGAATTGGACTGACCTCTCTTTTACGTGAATGGTGACGTGATGAATTCCTAGAATGGACCTTGGCTCGAGCGCCGACTTCGGCGAAGATTATGGCGCGCGTCGCTCAATTTTTTTGGCTTCTTGGAGTAAAAGTTGCGCACATTCCCACTTTTCTTCCTCTTTAGATGGCCTATTATGGTGTCTTGAACGATGAGCACCGGTGGAAGAGGATGAACGACGGGTGGAGTAGCCTGGATCGCTCTCGTCGGTGCTTGAGGGCGAGTGGTGTCGGCGCGTCTGGGTCGGATTCTCTTATAGGCCTCTTCTTGTGTTAAGGAATCTCTCCTTGATTGATGACAACTTCTGGAATTTTGGATTTTAGGATGTTGATGGCATCACACCCTTGCCTTTGTCTTGAGCCCTTTAAGCTTAGCCCTTGGATGGATCCTTGTGGGCGTTTGTGGCGGGCACTTGACGGATTGAGTTGGTTGGTGGTGCCATTGTGTTCCTTTGATTCTCCCTTAATCTTGCATTTTCAGCTTCAAGACGGTCAAACCTTGCCAACAAATCTTGAAGTGAAGGTGCATTGGCCCTTGGTGGAGTGGCATTATTTCTAGCTTCCTCTCGTTCTTCCTCGGAATTTGACATGGTACCTATTTCAATGTGGAACATGCACGAGGATCAAAGCGTACAAGAAATATGCAAGAGTATGGCAAGAAAACAAGATAAGACACACTTGAGAATCAAACAAGCACTAAGGTTTAAAGGCTTAGTTTTTGTGATTTTGGTCAAGTGTTAATCAAATCCAAGTTCAATCCGTCAAAGATTTCTATTGCAAAAATAAACTCAAAGTTGCATGCAATATTGAACTTCTAAGATTGAAAAACTTCAATTATCATGCAAACAAATGAACGGACAACTTTGCAAGTAAGAATTAAACGATGGAAGATAAGAAATGGAAGAATGCCCAAGTGAATGTCAATGACGAGAAGGAAGGCTTGCCTTATTTTGTCTTTTTCCCTCTCAAATTTTCAGATTTGATTTTTTTATTTGTATGCTCAAAGTCGAGAGCAGTGCAATTGATACACTAATTTAGACGTGAGCAAATGATAAGCATGCAATACTATTGATGCAAGAAGAATTAGAAGACAAAGGGATCTCGTCTTACTAGTTAATCCTAATCAATTTCATGCAATGATTCAATCCACTATAATCTCGCAAAGAAATTCAAGATTAAAATGTACTTTAAATCAAAATTACAAAGAAACGTTTTAAGCAATTTAATCAAGGATTAGATGGAGAAATTTGGGGGATTGAGGGGTGAATTTTGGATCGGTCAAGAGTGAGTGATGGGTGGGATTAGGTGGGATTAAATGAGGAGTAATTTGTGGGATCTTGGTTGATTCGATGATGGTGATTGATTGCTTATGGCTTCAATAATGGAGTTTTGGCCAAAAACTAAGTGAAAAGTGATAAGTGCTTGAATGAAAAAATAGATGACTTACTTGAATCCCTGGTGATCTGATACCAAATTTTAGCTCGGCCTCCAATAAATGCAAAGATGTGCTCGGATCTAGACTCAAGAAGGCTAAGTCGTCTAGATGTTGATGGAATGAGGCCTCAAATGAGACTAAGTGTTGGTGAATTTGTGGATGATTGTGCAAGCGAAAGACTTTGGATAAGAAAACACAAGTAGATCTATATCACACGAGTGTTTGTGATAGTTTTGGGGGTTTTATCTTGGTAGATCTTTATCACAACAAGAGAAGGGGAAAATAGTGTTTTGACTCCAAATTAAAAACGAAGGAGAGACTCTCAACTTAAGCTTTGTATTTCAATTCAACGTACTTACAAATGAGCATAGAGAGGCCTATTTATAGTGTGGGAGACGTCCTCGGGCTGCAAGCCAAGGATCACTCTTCCAATCAAACATTAAATGGCAAAATAAAGGAAATAAATGACATAATTTATGCGCCCTTGCCTTGCCTGCAACCAAGCCATGACTCGCCTCAACGAGCACCTCCTGCCTCCACTCTTCATGAAATCATTTTGAGGTTAAGCACCGCTGGCGCTTCAATTCTAGCCTCACCCGACGTCTCGTCCATTCATGTGTCAAGCTTGGCGCCAACACCGGCACCACGAACGTCACCACACGTCATCCTGTGCTCAACTCAGATCTACAAGCGCCTCCCCCAAATACATCCAACCACCTCCTCTGCGCCGGAAGCAACCTTGTCCACACCGGAAACGCACGCTTCAAAGCCTCCTCCAACATCTCGGTGATCCAACATCTCGGTGATCCAGCACCTCGTGTCCATGCCTCGTCCTTGGCGACCTCCTTGGCTCGAAACTATTGTGCCTCACCAAAAGACTTGGTCAACTTCGTATGATCAAGCCATGAGTTTTCCATGTCTATCCTTATCTTCATCTTTTAGACTCTATTGACTATTTTTAGGCACTATCAGGAAACTTACTATTTTAGCAGGTTGTTATTTTTAGAATGTACTATTTATAGTCCTCGTATCCCGAGATAGAATCGCATTGCTGAACTTTCTATTTTTAGTAACTTTCTATTTTTAGCAAGCTTCCAATTTAGGAAAGTCTAGGTTCGGTTTTCGCTAGAGTTTTAGAACTTTCTATTTTTAGAAGATTTCTAAATTGGGAGTGGTCCAGCCATGCATGGTTTGGGCCGTCTCAAGTGGACTCTTGGCCATCAAGCCCAAAGAGGTCCACCTTAGCCCAAACCCTAAACCTAGCCGTCTCTTTCTAGGGTTTTCTAGCCGTCACTTGCTTCTTTCTTTCTAGGGTTTCGAGTGTCTCCTCCTACTTAAGGTCGAGTGCCTCCATTGTAACATTCACGCTTAGTTTACTGAATCAAGAACCTTTGTTGAGACAAATTTCCTCCATCTTCTTGATTTGGGCGTCACCATTCCTATGCGCTCTATTATCTCACCTCCGTCACCATATCTTCTAGCCTCTTCCGTGTACATCTCCCTCCTTTTCCCATAGCTTCTAACCCCTTTCTATACTACGTCTCATCTCCTTCACCGTTTGAGCATCGCTCAATCACCGCCTTCGAAAACTATCAAGTATCAACCCTAGCTTGTTGAGTTATTCTCGACATTCATATCCAATTTGACAAGGCAACTTGCCATCTATATCCAAATCTTCCGCTACAAACTCCCATCTCGACCAACCTCCATCAAAAAAGACATCCCCAAACACTTACTTGGTTATCATCGAAGATCCTCAAGTGCTTCATTTGCCTTCCCGGAGACCAAGGGCGCATCAATTATCAAAAAGAGAAAACTATGGGATATGTCTAGCACTTATTAGGATGATTTTGGTTGATGAGAATGATCCTATATGGCGCCAAGGTGGATGGATAAGGCTGCATTCAACTTGGCGACAATTTAGGGATCGCATTGATCGCTTGATGATGAAAATCAAGAAATCTTGTCCTTGAGCACTTGACGGGTGTGGCGTGCGTTCGAGTTTTGGTTGCATGTCTTGTACCATTTTAGGTCCATTGGAACCACTTGCGCTGAGCCAAAGTGGCCTGAAGGGCTTCTTTGGCGCGTAGGCGTCGCCGGGCGCTGATCATGGCATCGGTCACTTTGAATTTGTGGAGGATATGTGTGGGAGTTAAGAAATTTGATTGACTCTTTTTGGGCTTCTAAGTCCAATTGTCAAGGTTGCGCCCGGGAAAAGTCTCGCCGTTTGATTAGTGGCGGGCCATTGAACCTCATGAGTAGTCGGGCGCCTTTATCTTGATGGTCTTGAATGTGTGACTGAGAGCATACCAATTAACTAGTTTTTTCATATTTTAGCCAAGATTGAAAACTACGGTGCAAATGAGTCTTCTACTCAACATTGATGCATCTAAAAATTATGCCACATCGGCTATACAACACCGAAAATATATAATATATTGATAAACAACTAATTCTCAAATTTTGGGTTTGTCAACTAGTTATAAACTTGTAGCTTTTAGTTTATAATTAACTTCTTTTTAAAATATCATCTTCATGATTTCGTTTAACGTGTAACTTATTTTATTTTGCATTTTTTCCATCACTCAAACTTTTCAAATAAAATACACAAACCTAAATAAAATCTACTTTTTACAAAACAGACATATCAACAATAAACAATTTATAAACAACAAATACTTTAAAAACTAATCTACCTAACAAACACTTACAACCAAAGGCCACTACCATGTGGGTCAGAGTGGCACATGCATGTAGATTAGAGGTACAGACATGCCTCCTTTTTTTCCGAAAATATATAAATGCATGGATTGCTTGAAAATAAGGGGAGGTGTAGTATGACCTCAAACACAAATCTTTAAGTACATCAAGCACCCGATTAGGCGAAAAATCTTAAACGTGGACACTTAAAGGAAAGGAAAAAAGCAAGCTACGCAAGTCGATCAGTAACCATGTTCGCTTCCTGGAAGACCCAACTCCTACTCATGAAGCCTTTTTTCGTAGCAATGAGGCTAAAAAGGGGGTGACAACGACCCGTAAGTTTTCCTAGTAACAGAACCGTCAATTGCAACCCTCTTGTATCCCAAATCCGGAGGCCTCAAATAATTCCCCAAAGTTCCGTCATTGGCACTAGAACATACCAATGTTGTGAATGAACCTGGTAAGCCAAGCACCTTCAGAGTCCCATATACTCCTCCTGCTAAGGCAAGACCACCAACAACTGCTAGTGCTGATTTTAAATGTGTGCATCAATGGTTTAATCTAGTCCACAAGGATCTTTTCATTAGGCCCAGTCAGAGCCCTCTTCTCACAAATAAACCAATAATCCTTGATCTACTTCCTCACAAAATTGGCCTTATCAACACCAAACAATTGATCTGAGAAAATCCAATCATTTCTCCACTTTCACGCGTTCCATATAGTAACAGCAAAAAGACATCGCCATTCATCCATGATAGAAACATGAATGGAAACGGTAATCAAAGGCCCGGAAGATGATATCATGATGGTTCAAGATGTTCAGGAAAGATGGTTCAAAGATCTACAACTTTAATTTATGTCGAATCAAAATTCCAACAAGAACATGATCAAAATCGGGTTTAATTTACTGAAATTTGCACGTCACGTAAAAGAATCTGTCTGATTTGTCACAAACCGTTCCTTTTTGTCACAAATTGTGCCTTTTACATTTTCAGCTCCGAATGAAGTTCTATTGTTTGGTCCGGTTGGTTACAAACCGTGTCAATTTGTCTCGAACCATGTATGGCCCTGTTTTAGGATATTTTATTATTTTATATTTTCAAGACTGTTAGACTATATATACGCTTTTAGGGTTTCATTATTGAACAAACGTTGATTTGAATAGATTTGTGAGTTTATCTCCTTCTTCAAATCCCAAGCGTCACCCCTACGATCCCTAGGATCTAAAACGTTTTCTTCGTAGCTCGTAGCTTAGAGGAAATTCATGATTATCTATTGACTGTCTCTTCGATCTGATTTGGCCATCTTTTGCCAGTTTCGTCAAGCTATCACTTTAGCTTGCACGTTCGCTGATTCATTGTTTCTTGGAGAGATTGGAAGATTCGGGCTTGAGGAGCAAGGTCGTCTGGAGGGATAGGAATGAGGGCCCAAGCATGCAGCGCATAATTTTCCATCCAAACATCTTTTCAAAACCGAATACTCTGCCCATTGCTCAGTGGCAACTTCGTTCCCTTGACAATCACTTTGTGGAAATCATTTTAATACTCTTTCAGAGGGTGAGGAAGCTGAGTACTCGGCTAGAGAAAGCCGAACATATTTAGCACGAACCATCGTGTCCCACAGACTCTTTGGGTGTCGAAGGAATCTCCACGCTATTTTCCATAAATAGCCGAGTTTAACTCAGTCATACACTTAAGCCCGAGCCCTTCAAGCTCTTTCAACTTGTTATTTTCCTCCCTCCCAATTTTAGGCATTCTCTTTCTCTCCCCCCAATTGTCACCCACCCACCCACTATTTCTGCTTTCATGAGTGTACTCCCTACAAACAAAGGAACGTGTCATTTCGTCGACGGAGGAAGCGACATGCCTCCCTTATATTAGTAAAATGGAGTTTTTTTTTTCCTTAAACCCAATTCAGTATAAGAGATTAAGACCCGTTTGATATGTTGTCTGAATCAGAATTGAATTAGGAATCAAATTAAATCATTCCTGAAGCTCGGTGTTTGGTATGATGTCGGAATGAATGAATCTTGTAATTATTACAAATAAATAGTTTTTATAATTTAATTAATTAATACTAATAATTATTACTATATTATTAATTATGGCATTAATAATTAATAATACCTATTGATTATAAAAAACAATGTTTTAAGTAATAATGATAATTGATTATTAAACTATTTACTAATAAATCCAGATAATTTTTTATCATTAAGTAATAAAAATAAAAATAGTTAATATTAATTGTTATATTTTAAAACAATTTTTAAATATAGTTATTATTATTAATTAATATATTATTGATATTGCTATCTATTAGGGATTTGATTCACGATATAGAAATCGTACTCAATAACGGCCCTTGCAGTACTTATATTCTGATAAATCGTTCGGGCCCTTGCGACACCACGTGCCATCCGGAAAGCCAGCCGGTCCCACCGACAAGCGCCATCTCACGCAGCCGATGCATAGCCTGGATTATAACTCACCATGCTGATAGAGCTTCCCTTATACTCCCCTTTGGTAAACAAGAAGCCCATCATGTTGAACAAAGTGAACTCTCTCATACCCGTCAGCCCGTAAAACCCGTAAGCCCGGCCCATGGACTTGGAGTGTGGATCGGGCCCATGTGTTAAGGGATCGTCGATCATGTAAGTCAGCCCGAAAAGATACGGGTTGGTGGCCGTGATGGGTGAATGGGCCACCGGGTAGGCGGTTTTATTCTTCGCCGGGGAAATCCGGTCGTGGAAGTAGAAATGGAGGTGTGTAAACTTCTCCTTGTTTCGGGCCCAGCTGCTGAGCCCATTGGGCTTGTTCTGGTTGTTGGAGAAGCACAATGTGTCGTGCGTTATGGCTACCATGATTATGATGATGATCGCAAGAGCATCCATCACTTTCGGCATTTGATTGATCATGAAATCGTATGTAACGATAAAATCAATAGTCTTATTTCTTCCTCTTCTCGTTTCACTCGTCTTCAAAATCTTTGCTATACTTTTCATCCTATTGTTTCAAAATGTACATGATTTTGTTTCACCTTGCTTAAATTGCAAAACATGCATAACAACATCCTTTAAATATTAGATAAAGTTCTTATCTATTGGTCTCTCACTACGTTCTTCCCCAATCTAACTATTCATCACCACCCTCTTTTCTTTGATTTCCCTCTGGTTTGATTCTAGATAGAGACTTGTGAGGAGAGCTCTTTGGAATCGTGATCTCACTAGTGGAAGAAAAGGAGATTTCTCCACCATTACTTTTTTTTAGGAGATTTTTCCACCATTACTTTTTTTTTTTTGAAGCAAGCAAGAAACGGGGTTTCATTCCAAGGGGAATGAGAACCCCTGACCATCAGACGCGATGATCCGGAAAAGGGGCATGTATGGAGTAAGCAGGCTGGATCCCAGAAGAGTAGGACGCATTATTCTTATATATTCATCAGATAGTAACTGATCCTCATTACAGTTAAGAATAACCCTAACGTAATGGGCATTAATATTAGGTTGTGCTAAAAAGTCGGCAACTTAATGAGAAATTCTAGTATTTGCAAAGTTTGAGAACAGAGCTTTTGCATCCTCAATAATATGATAAATTTTCCATGGTATTTTTCAAATGTTATTTGCAGAATTAATGACAGTGAGACAATCTCCTTCAATAATTACGTTCCTATTTTTGAATTTTAGGGCCATTTTGATGGCATGTAAGAAAGCAAGAGCCTCCGTCATGAGAGGAGTATTTACATTGACTCCTTTATTGTATACATCTAATACTTTGCCGGTGTGATCTCTAGCGAGACAAGCTATATTAGAGATTGAGTTGGCTAATAAAGATCCATCAAAGTTTATTTTAATCCAATTCTGAGGAGGACTTTTCCAACATTGTTGTTTTTTATTATTCCTGTTTCTTTTACGAGCATGTTTTGGTCCCGGGTTTACTTTCAATGTCGATTCACATTGTTGGAAATATGAGAGGGCATATTGTGCTGCATCATTCTTCTGGGTTTGATGATTTCTAAAGATTACGGAGTTTCTATGTAGCCATACTTGGTACCAAAGAAAAATCAAAGCTTCTGATTTATTATAATCATTTTTATTATCTTGTATTAATTCCATGAGGGCATCTTGAAAAGGTTGATTATTAGGTATTCGATATTGCTTTCCAGAGATATGAGAAAACTTATAAATCGGATTTAATGTATATGGACATTCCAGAAATAGGTGTTCTACTGTTTCTGTTGGGTTGCTGCATAGCGAACAATAGTGTGGCACACGGTTATAATACCTATTAAGTCTTTCTGTAGTGGGGAGATTGTCTGAGATAATCTTCCAGAGGAAATTGAGCAGCTTAGGAGGGATTTTTAAGTTCCAAAGTCATTTGTAAAGGTGTGAAATGCTAGAAACATTACTATTATTCATTAAATTCCTAGTTGATGTTGTACTGAATTTACCGTTAGTGTTGAGTTTCCACACAATCCGATCCTGAACCAGAGCTTGTGGGATGTAGACCCGAATAATATGAGAAATTATGTGGGGTCATTACTTTTTCTTCCTCTTCATTTATGCTTTTCTTCACTTGTGGTTCTACTAGTCTTAGAAGAATGTTGCCCTCTTATATTATCCATCTTGAGGCCCCAAAATTCAAGAATTTTTTATTCCAAACATTGTGTCCTCTATGTTTTTTCTATTGTTCATTCTAAATTTGCATCAGAAAGACTATAACTTTGATAACCTCCTCATATATTACATGTATGTTATAAGTAACTTATATGTAAAAGATGTTCAGCATAAGTGGTTTAGTCTAAATACATAATCAATATAAATGATAAAAGATTTGTTGAATAAGCCTTGAATCCATTTGGGCTTATAATCATAAGCCTTGAATCCATTTGGACTTATAAGCCAAAGAACGCCCGAGCCGGAGTTGTAGATGGCCCAGACGCAGGGTGCGCATGTAGGAGCCTCGGCGCGGTCAAGGGCGTTGGAGATGTGCTCGGAGCCTCCTTGTGCGCAGATAGAACAACTTGAACCCTGGAGGGGGTCCATTGACAATGGGTCGAGGTGGCTCGACATTGGCTAAGGGGCACTCGGGAGGATCCTCGATCATGACTTGGATAGGCGCCGGTGTCCGGGCGTTGTGGTCTTTGGTGCTAGGCGAGCTTGGCACTTGGTTCTGGGTGCCTTGACGAGGCCTCAATGCCATGGCATGGAGTTGAGTGGCGCTTGGCTCGTCTTCGAGCGTCTAGCCTCAACTTGGAATATGCTCGGTGCCTTAACTTGTCATTTGCGCCAAGTGCTTATTCATTTGAGCCAAGATGTGTCTTGTGTGTTGAGTAAGCCTAGAATGGATCACTAGGCTAGTCTTGAAGTTAGGTAGGGGCACATTATGTATGTTTTGTTATTTTCTTGTTTATAACTTTTTTCTAGTTTCGTCTTTCTCGTATCCGTTACTGTTGGACCCGGTTCTCGCGAGTCGTGACACGAACCCGGTTCTCGCGATTAAAGTGATACGAACCCGGTCCGCGACTGAGAAACAGACCGCGAGCCCATAAGGTTGAGTAACTAAATCAAGTACGAGAGGCCCATTAAGAGGCCCAATAGGTAAAGGGAGCAACACCAGATTGTGTGGGACCCAACGTCCAATTATAAATCATAACGGCAAAGAGAGAGAAGGGGAAGCGACTGAGAGCATCTTCCTTCCCCTTGAGAGAGAGAGAGAAAAACACATAAGGCGATTACTCATTTCCGAGCTCGTCTCTTCGATCCCGATTCACCTCTTTTAGTAGGAAATCGGATGATCGGTACCTGGATTCTGACTCTCGGTATCGTCATCGTACTTTTGAGGTGTGATTCGTCACGATTGGTTGAGTTTCATCATTTACTGTTTCATTGGGTTGGCTCACGAGGTTTCACTGTTTTGGTCATTACTTTGATCGTTATCTTCTCTTTGTGTTACTTCATTCTGTTGTTGTTGTTTGAGGCATTGTGTTCATTTATCTATAGCTGTTACTGACTTGAGCGTCGGAGAGCCAAATCAGGGGGTCCAACCTTCCGGTTTGGTTGTGCAGGTACCTTAGGGACTGAAGAACATAAAGAACAGAGGAGAATAGCACATTTTGATCCTGATGACGATGTGTCACAAGTTGTTGCTCCAGTTTGCATGAGGAAGATCTCCAGTATTTGAAGATTCATTGAAGGTCAGATCTCGCGAGGTGTTGATTGCGAGATCGCGAATATCTGGGCTCCAACAGTTACAATTACAACAATATTGCATTAAGATTGCCTCTTTGGAGTACCAATATATATGTCAAAATTATAGAGAAAAGCTAGGCTGACTAAGATTTTATTGTCCCATTTATCGTTTACGGTTCGTTCTAAGCCTTTCGTTCTTTAAGGTACACCCTTTTTTAATTTTGCTTTGTTCCCTTTCAGTCTCCCTCTTTGAATTTTCCCTTAATTTCCATCCTCAGACATGTAATTAAAATCTTATTAATTATATTATATCAATGTCAATTCGAAACCGAAAACAACATACCATCCTGCACGCGTCGTCGAATGTCGTTCACCACTCAATGACACGCAATGCTATCACAAGTTAGATTATACTTAGAAATTTTAACCACTAATTATTGATCAACCTATTCTGCTGCGTTGTCAAACTCTACACCAACTACACATGTTATCATCTAAGATCGAATTTGAGCATATTGCAATTATATGGCGTGGATTCCCTTCTCTTTTAGCAATATTATGTACAAGCTTGATTCGAGAGCTGTCCCAACTAGTGAGCTTATTCCCTTAACTATATTAGAAGCAAAGACAACGGATCGTGCACATACGAGGGTGAATAAACTTTAGGATAAAACGAGATCATAATTCATAAGCATGCGTGTTGCTCAATTGTTCATATATACTCTTTTATGTCCACAATTCTCAACAGATTGGCCATGGACTTTCACACAAAATCTTTTCATGAAATACAACTTAGTATGAATTTTATTAGTACGACGATACGATTCCACGTACATATCGCAATAGGGGCCACATGCACTGCGTATTCATGATTAAAAAAAGCATGCAACAAAAGCTAAAGCTGATACAGCAATTATAACACAAGCTTAAGGCAATGAAGAATAGTAAGATTATAACCGACAATAGCATCTCCTGTCTTGAAATCCACCCAATAAGTCTGCACGACGGCATATCCCCTACCCATCCTGAACATTCCGGTGCCGGCCACCACGGGAAACTCCCTTAACGGGTGGGCCGCAGGGTTTCGGCCCATTAAGATTATGGAACTCCCGTTGTAGGGTCCGTCGAGAAACGTGTAGCTTATGGCCATGATGTAGGCCAGCTCATTCTGGCTAGCTGACCCATATATACCTTGGGCCCGGCCCACCAGCTTTGAGTTTGGGTCAGGCCCAACCGTCAGCTTGTCGTCCGCCATAAAAAGGGTTCCGAAGGCGTTGCGGTTTTGAGTCGAGTTGGTTGCTCGGGCCACCGGAACTGCTGACGGATTCTTGCCGCTTTGGACGTCGTGGAAGTAGAATTGTAAGGTCGTCGTTTTCCCTTTCTGGGACTTTACCGTCTTCCCCCATTTTTGGGCCTCGGCTTCGGCTAAGCTAACAACTACCACGAGTAGTACAAGGAGTGTGCGCAGCATGTCAAATTCAACAACGGAAAAATGCTATTATATTCTTTGTTTGTTCCATAATATCCTACCTAGGTATATAAACTCGAAAAATAACTAGTGCTAAGAGATTTATTTTATTGTTTCTGATATAAAATTATACTATTGAAAAGCCCTTTTTGGTGGGTTGAGTTGTTGGTGATATGACAACTCCATCCAACTACGCTCTCTTGGGGTCCGGAGGTCTTCTCCGTTCTTATCCTACATCCGGACATTAATATATATAACTTTATACTCCCTCCGTCCCAATTTGTTAGTCTCATTTTAATCCGGCACATATGCCGAGACACGTTTTATATCGTTAATATCTCTAGTTACATGTTAATAAAAAATTATAATTTTTTAATATTGTTAAAGTGATTATTGAGACGAATCAAACAAGACCCCCCCTTGACTATGTATTTTATTATATATTAGAAGATATCTACAAGATTCTCTCGGTTTATGAATAGTGTCAAAAAATGAAATGAGACTAACATTATGGGACGGACGGAGTAAATAATTGTTAAAATAATAAATAAGTTATAGTTATATTTGTGAAAGATAAATAATAATAAAAATATGAAAAAGTAAATGTAATAATACTTGTTAAAATGATAAATGACAATGAATGTGGAGCCTTGGATCAAGAGAGATCCAAGAGCCCATATGATGACACGTGACACCCCTTGTCACCACCGCCGGAACTCCGTCGGACCACCTCCGATCACCGTCGGACCACCGCCGGACCATCTTTGGGTCTCGTCGTAATAAAATTGTCATAAAGATGTATAAAATTGTTCACAAATATTACAAAATTATTTATTATTAAATGTTCATCACGTTGTTCATAAATGTTCATTTGTACATACTCTACTGAATGTTCATCACATTATACTTAAAAGTTCATCAATTGAATGTTCACCAATTTTTGATGAAGATCAAGTGTTCATAAATGTTCATCACAATATTCATAAATGTTCATTTGTACATACTCTACTGAATGTTCATCACATTATACTTAAAAGTTCACCAACTGAATGTTCACCTAAATGTTCATCATCTCATACTTCAATGTTCACAAGAATTTAATAAAATGTTCATTAGCCAAAGTTCATTACAATCGACTTAAATGTTCATCACATGTTCATAAATGTTCATCAAAATGTTGATAAATGTTCATCGTCTCTTACTTAAATGTTCATCAAACATCACTTTAATATAATTTCGAGTAGAAAAACACTTGATCTTCATCAAAAATTACTTAAATGTTCATCATCTCATACTTAAATGTTCATTAAACATCCTTAAATGTTCACAAGCATTTAATAAAATCTTCATTACTCAAAAGTTCATTACAATTAGCTTAAATGTTCATCACGTTGTTCATAAATGTTCATCAAAATGTTTATAAACGTTCATTTTGATATACTCTATTGAATGTTCATCACATTTTAATTACATGTTCACCAACAGAATGTTCATCACATTATAATTAAATGTTCATCACATTATAATTAAATGTTCATCACATTATAATTAAATGTTCATCACATTATATTTAAATGTTCACCAATTTGAATTAGACTTAAATTTTCATTTATTTTTATACTTTAACTTTTTCATTTATTATTGGACCACCGCCAGACCACGTCGGACCCCCGCCGGACCGTCGCCGGACCCCCGCCGGACCCCCACCGGGTGGTCGCCGGGAAGTCGTCGAGTAGTCGCCAGAAGGCCGCCGGACCACCACAACTACCCCCACTATAAGTGGAGGTAGGTAGTTTAATCTAAGCTATTGGATGCCAATGCATCCAATGACTTAGATTCATTCTTATTTATCTCTATAAGAGGGTTTATTATGGGATTCACAATACATGTTTTCATTGTAAAATATCTTAATCTTAATATACTAAAATTAAGGGTTCCTCGATCCAATTAGTCACATTGCATTTAATGCTTTGTTTCTAATTTATGTATTTTTTTGATTTTTTTATAGAGGTTTTTAGTTTAAACCACCCGTTATTTCCCTAAATTTGCAAGGAACCACCCGTATTTCTTTTAATGATTTTAAACCACCCAAAAGTGGGTTTCCGTTAACAAAAAGCCACCCAGAGTTTGGAAGCTCGCAATTCCGGCCGGAGCTCTTCGATTCTCCTCCGTATCCAACGATTTCACTACCAAATTGACTAATTGATTTGGGAATTTGATCAGCCAAACTTCGATCCTCAATCGATTGAGCTCGGAAGCTTGTAAATCCAAAATGCCCAAATCAAATCTGCAAAATGAGGAACCCTGGAAATGCGGATTTGTAGATCCTCATCAAAATCGATCGAAACTCTATTGTTTTCACCAATTTGTTCACGGAATCCACAAATTGAACCCTTATTCACCCCGATCTAGGAGCAATTTGGTTGGTTGTTCAAGAATTGGAAGGAAACTCGCCGATGAGTTTGATTAATATACATCATCCCTGACGGAATCCACAAAGTCGTTTACTATAATTTTGTTGCCATCATCCCTGACGAAACCTAACACCCACCAATTCTCCATATTCCCTTCACTATCTTCCATTTTCACTTTGTTTTTATGTCTGCATCGTATCCAACAATCCCTACCTAAAATCCCATCTCATACCCAATAATAAATATAATTAAAAATACGAACGGAGAAATCCACAAACAGGACAATTCTCCATTGAATTCCTTTGTTTTAGGATTCTAATTCAAGAGGCAAAACAACATTCCTTGATCCTCCTCCTCCCCTAAATGTGAAGCAAGATCTACTGCTGCTACTCTCTTCACGAGCTTCCAAGCTCTTCATCAATGGAAGATGGACAACAGGGGCATTTTCAGTAAATTTTAGTAAAATACGAAGGGTAGTTTTGTAATTTCACACAAATTAACGAAAAAACTAACGGAAAGAAGCTCTGGGTGGCTTTTTGTTAACGGAAGCCCACTTTTGGGTGGTTTAAAATCATTAAGAGAAATACGGGTGGTTCCTTGCAAATTTAGGCAAATAACGGGTGGTTTAAATCAAAAACTTGTTTTTTATATTTCTATTTCTTTCCTACGTTTATGAATATGTCACTCAAATGAAGATTTTGACCCACCAACATATGTCATCGACGGATTTGTATGAACTTATCATCATCTTTTACTCTTCGGTTCCGCAAGGTGTGAAATTTTATAGACCGTAAAATTCGTGCGTAGCGCGGGCCCAAAAAGTCTAGTATCATATCATATCATATCATAATCATAATCATAATCATATCGTAATCATCATAATATATATAATTTTTGGGGGTGGTTGAAAAATATTCATCAATTATATTCACAAAGATATTCTCCATTATATTCATCTTGGGTTGGGCTTTGAGCTTTTGCTTGGCCCACCGAAAAAATCCAATATATTCACAAAGATATTAATCATAATAATATATCTTTAGTTGAGACTTTGTTTGATCCCTCGGAAAAATAAAATCATTTCAACGTAATAAAACATACTTTGAGTAAGTGGTAAAAAGATATGGTAACCCACCTACGTGATCCCGCACCAACATATAAATATTAATATATTATTATTATCTCAATTATAGAATAGGCTAAATACTATACACGTACTCAATATCGTATGTAGATGGAATGGTCATCCATCTATGTACGCCATTGTTTTGAAATAAAAGATTTTAAGTATTCAAATGTGCCCCATAAATATAATTTTTTGATGTATTAGGGATATGGAACTACAATAATTTCATAGAATTTGATAAAGACATTTTTGGCACAAATAAAAAAGATAAGGGTCTATTTCGTAATTCCTTGAAAAGTAATCAAAACACCATAAAATCATATCTCTCAGTCGATTTGCCCTTCAGCAAGATAGATTTTTAACAAATCTATCAAACCTCCAAATCTATCTTTAGTTAAAGATATTTAACAAGATAATAAAAAAGATATTGACAAAAGATAAAGATTAGACAAAAATCATTATTATATATAACTAATATTAAAAAGATATGATTGTAGGTTCAAATTAATATACGAATTAGATATATCGAAAATATTACAAATATTAATTAAATTTATCTAAAAAATTCATTTGGCTCGTGCGTAGCACGGGCGAGTAAAATCTAGTATATATAATTTTTTGGGGGTGATTGAAAAATATTCACACATGATAATCACAAAGATATTCCTCATTATATTCATCTTGGATTGGGCTTTTACTTGGGCCACCGGAATAAAAGTCTAATATTAAAGTTTACATTTTTCAAAAAGAAATTTCCACATATATTTTACAAACAAATCTATTACTATTAAATTAAAGATTATCTGTTAAGAAACTACATCAATCTATTTCCTAATAAAGATTTTATATTTTACTAAGTTAAAAACAAAATTATATTTTATAAGCATTATATAATTGAAAAAGTATTTTTGGGGTGGTTGAAAAATATTAACACAAGATATTTTAAAAAGAAATTTTCACATATATTTTTCAAACAAATCTATTACTATTAAATTAAAGATTATCTTTTAAGAAACTACATCAATCTATTTCCTAATAAAGATTTTATCTATTACTAAGTAAAAAACAAAATTATACTTATTTTATAAGGATTATATAATTGAAAAAATATTTTTGGGGTGATTGAAAAATATTCACACAAGATATTTTAAAAAGAAATTTCCATATATATTTTCAAACAAATCTATTACTATTAAATTAAAGATTATCTTTTAAGAAACTACATCAATCTATTTCTTAATAAAGATTTTATCTTTTTACAAAGTTAAAAACAAAATTATATTTTATAAGGGTTATATAATTGAAAAAATATTTTTGGTGGTGATTGAAAAATATTCAGACAAGATAATTTAAAAATAAATTTCCACATATATTTTTCAAACAATTGTATTACTATTAAATTAAAGATTATCTTTTAAGAAACTACATAAATCTATTTTCTAATAAAGATTTTATCTTTTACTAAGTTAAAAACGAAATTATATTTTATAAGGATTATATAATTGAAAAAATATTTTTGGGGGGTGGTTGAAAAATATTCACACAAGATATTTTAAAAAGAAAATTCCACATATATTTTTCAAACAAATCCATTACTATTAAATTAAAGATTATCTTTTAAAAAACTACATTAATCTATTTTCTAATAAAGATTTTATCTTTTACTAAGTTAAAAATAATCAAAAAGATATTCCCCATTATATTCATCTTGGGTTGGACTTTTACTTTGGCCACCGTAATAAAAGTCTAATATTAAATTTTACATTTTTTAAAAAGAAATTTCAACATATATTTTTCAAACAAATATATTACTATTAAATTAAAGATTATCTTTTAAGAAACTACATCAATCTATTTCCTAATAAAAAATTTATCTTTTACTAAGGTTAAAAACGAAATTATATTTTATAAGGATTATATAATTGAAGAAAACAAATTGGGGTGGTTGAAAAATATTCACACAAGATATTTTAAAAATAAATTTCCACATATATTTTTCAAACAAATCTATTACTATTAAATTAAATATTATCTTTTAAAAAACTACATCAATCTATTTCCTAATAAATATTTTATCTTTTATTAAGTTAAAAACGAAATTATATTTTATAAGGATTATATAATTGAAAAAATATTTTTGGGGGTGGTTGAAAAATATTAACACAAGATAATCACAAAAATATACAAAAAAAGGTTCAATCAAAAATAAAATATTGCCCTTTATAATGGAAAATATTAAAACTAAAGGATATAATAAAAATATAACGATAAATCAAATTAAAAAAAAGGGTATTTTGTGAACATGATAAATCATATTTTAATAGAAATAAATTATTTTAAGGCTCATATAATTAAAATAAACTATTTTTCACAATATATTCCACTAAATGAAAGAATTTTAATTTTTTAAGGGTCATATAATTGGAAATAATATCAAATATATGCATAAATAAAATCTTCTTTAAATAAAATGTATTATAAACAAAATAAGCCAACATAAATCATATCAACTTATTAAAATTACGGGTTAAGATAGAAGATATGATTTATAAAATGTATAAGTAACATGTTTTCTGAATAGATAAAAAAGAAGAAGATATATTTAATTAGCAAATACTTTTTGAATCTTAACCTCTTCATTTTTCGGTCACATTTTTTTACCTCTTATTTGATAAAGGGAAAAACGGGTCGGGTTTGGGTTCAGATGGAAAACGGGTTTGGGTTAAGCGGATCGACCATTGGTCGAGTTTGGGTCGGGTCAACCCAGTGGGTTTCAAATGTTCTATAATTTTATTGTAATAAAGAAAATAAAATTTAAACAATATTTTTATAATAAAATATTATTATATTATTATTATTTAATAAAATTCATTATTATTTTAATTTAAATGAAAAAAATATGTGAAAAGTGGATCCCTCGACGAGTTTCTAGAAGTACAGATCGGTTCAGGTTTGACACAAACGACTTCATTGTTTGGTAAGCTTTTGACAAGTCTACTTAGGATATAATAACATATAAATTCAATATTTTAATATATCTATTTGATCTATTTCCCCGTGCTAGAAATATCTATAATGACACAGAACTTCATCGGTAAATATTTGACGCTATAAAAGATTAAATTTTATAAATTTCAATATTTCTCCTTTGGTAAAATAAAATTTTATGTTTATTATATCATTAGACAATAAATAACAAAATATCCTACAAAGGTATTTTGTAGTAGTAACCTAAATTGACATAATATAATACGAAAAAAAAAAATCAATTTGTACTTTAGATAAAATTAATCTCAACTTTTTAATCAAAAAAAATTAAGAACCCCAACTTAAAATTTATAAACCAAAAACAACCAAATTACCATTTCAATTGAATATTTTCTAAATTCGAAGATGAATGTTTTGCAACGTACATAAAACAATTATTATGTGCCATGTTGTTATTGAGTTTTCTTAATTCTTAATGAAAAAGTCGTTTGATCTACATTTTGGTCTTTCGGTAAAAGTTGAAAATATTTTAATTAGTTTTTACTAAACAATTAAAGTTTAAGTTTATATTTTTCCCGTGTCGTGTATGCATTTAGTATGTTTATGTATTTTATTATTTAATTTTTCAAATTATATTTAATTCTTTTAAAGATATAACAAAATAGTTGAACACAATAATAGATTTAAAAATTATTATCCGGATTCAAAGTAAAATTTAAGTGAAACATACGAGACAATATTACACATTCTAATTCATATTTATAGAGTACTAAATTTTTATTTATTAAAATTCACTTGGCTCGTGCGTAGCACGGGCAGGAGGGACTAGTGTATGTAAAAACAGAGTGAAAAACATTGAATGATCAACCTCCAATATAAAATATACATCAACCTATCGTGTAGTTAGCCAAAACTCAATTAGATAGTCTTATCTAAGCATAAAATAATGATTAAGTTACCAACAAAATAATTCAGTAAACATAATCGTTTTACATTACTCTCTGAAATTTGAACTTTTGAGTTCAATGATCGGTTTTTCTAACCTATGACATAGGAAAAACATACTTAAATAAGAAACTACTCTTACAAGTAAATGGATTAACCTATTACAAGAAAAAAAAATCACTAGAATGATAACACTTAATCATAAATTTTTAAAATTAACCTCTTTAAATATAAGAGGATAATTTTAAAAATGACCAAAGTTATAGTATTCACGGTTCACCTATCTTTTCAAAATGGATTCATGTATTAGGTATATAACCAGGTTTCTATATTTTCGGGTTTGAGTGTTTGGTACGTGTATTTGGATTCTGATATAATCGGTTCAGGTTCTCTCAGGTTCAGGATGTTTCAGAATCTCGTCGTTTCGGATTCAGGTCATTGGCGGGTTTGGATTGCTCGGTTTTTGGGTTGCTATCAGACTAATCTATTCGGATTCGGTCTTGTTTTTAATCAGGTTTCCTTTAATTCTGGGTCAAATCGAATCGTATAGGTTGGTTTTAGATTTTCCATTTTCCTCTTTTCTATATCGGTCGGATTTGGGCTCGGGCGATCCGGGCTGTTTTCTTGGACCGGGTCAGATTTTGCCACTGCTTTCGTGTTAAGGAGGTTATTGCAAAGTACATACAATAGATGTTGGTAACAAAGTAGTTTTGGTGAGAGAATTAGTTTGACGGCGTTGTTGGGCCTCAAACTCCCAATTCATAGTAGTCGTGCTCATTATACATTTTAGTAACTCAGGTCAATTTGCTCGGTCTAGCAAGGCCCATTTTACTCATATGTCAAGTTTATCACTAATAGGAATTCTGAATTTTGATATAGGTAAAGATCAGGTTGCTTTCATTTTTTATATCCTCAGCTCAGGTCTGAATTTTGTGAGTATCACTAGTCCCCCTGAACTACATTAGTGCTGCACTTGATATGTAATTTTTTTTTGAAAGGGCACTTGATATGTAAATACTCCTTTTTCAATATACCGTAATTATTCCAAATTTGTTTTCTCTTTACTTATTTTAATGGTACCACCTACCACGTTATTCTTTCTTCTCCTTTTTTGAAGAAACCTTGTTTAATTATATGTGTAAAATTTATAAAATGGACTTTGTAGTAGAGACTCACTACTTTACTACAGATTATACGTACGTATACTGTATACATCATGGGTAGCTAAGCTTACATTTAGAAATAAGTAAACTTTCAGGATTAATTCAGGACTTGATTAATAGTTAGTCTAAGTACATACCTTCTAAGAAAAGGTAGGGTAAGATTGTAATGTCCCCTCCCTAAAACTGAAAGCATGCTTTGTCGACGTTGTCGTAGCTAGTCATGCTTTGACATGAGGACATAATTTCTTCTAAGCCAAAGGAGAACCGTTCTTTGGTCTTTGTGGGCCGGGACACGGCCCATCATGCCGCCCTTAAAGCTACGTACAATTATATACCAGATTTTTGGTTTAAACCACCCGTTATTTGCCTAAATTTGCAAGGAACCACCCGTATTTCTCTTAATTATTTTAAACCACCCAAAAGTGAGCTTCCGTTAACAAAAAGCCACCCAGAGCTTCTTTCCGTTAGTTTTTTCGTTAATTTGTGTGAAATTACAAAACTACCCTTCGTATTTTACTAAAATTTATTGAAAATGCCCCTGTTGTCCATCTGCCATTGATGAAGAGCTTGGAAGCTCGTGAAGAGAGTAGCAGCAGTAGATCTTGCTTCACATTTAGGGGAGGAGGAGGATCAAGGAATGTTGTTTTGCCTCTTGAATTAGATTCCTAAAACAAAGGAATTCAATGGAGAATTGTCCTGTTTGTGGATTTCTCCGTTCGTATTTTTAATTATATTTATTATTGGGTATGAGATGGGATTTTAGGTAGGGATGGTTGGATACGATGCAGACATAAAAACAAAGTGAAAATGGAACATAGTGAAGGGAATATGGAGAATTGGTGGGTGTTAGGTTTCGTCAGGGATGATGGCAACAAAATTATAGTAAACGACTTTGTGGATTCCGTCAGGGATGATGTATATTAATCAAACTCATCGGGGAGTTTCCTTCCAATTCTTGATACAACCAACCAAATTGCTCCTAGATCGGGGTGAATAAGGGTTCGATTTGTGGATTCCGTGAACGAATTGGTGAAAACAATAGAGTTTCGATCGATTTTGATGAGGATCTGCAAATCCGCATTTCTGGTTCCTCATTTTGCAGATTTGATTTGGGGATTTTGGATTTACAAGCTTCCGAGCTCAATCGATTGAGGATCGAAGTTTGGCTGATCAAATTCGCAAATCAATTAGTCAATTTGGTAGTGAAATCGTTGGATACGGAGGAGAATCGAAGAGCTCCGGCCGGAATTGCGAGCTTCCAAGCTCTTCATCAATGGCAAATGGACAACAGGGGCATTTTCAGTAAATTTTAGTAAAATACGAAGGGTAGTTTTGTAATTTCACACAAATTTACGAAAAAACTAACGGAAAGAAGCTCTGGGTGGCTTTTTGTTAACGGAAACCCACTTTTGAGTGGTTTAAAATCATTAAAACAAATACGGGTGATTACTTGCAAATTTAGGAAAATAACGGGCGGTTTAAACTAAAAACCTCATTATATGCTCACATCTTTACCGACTACGTCAAATTTGTCTAGAACCACCTCTATGGCTTCGCTCGTCCTGAGGCTCGTGCTTGACAGTAAAACTGACAAGAGATCCTCAATTTAACCCTATTGCTTACTTAATCTAGGGACTCTTTCGTTGTAATTGGATTTTATCACCTTACCCGAGAATGGACAATCCATCCTCAGTAATTTTATAAAATAAGTTTTTTTGTGTTTTTTTAGCAGTGATGTATGTAAAATAATTGGCCTTTGTTTCTTAAAAAGGCCGTCGAGCATAAATAACCAGTCAATAAAAGAATCAATTTGAGTTTAGTAGAACATAACATGAATAAGAGTTGAATTGATAGATCGCAAGTTCGTTTTTTTGTTGTCGAAGGAGATGCGACACTCCGGTAGGGATCCTCTAGTCCAAAATGGTAGTCCATTTCATGGTCCATTCAATTTGATTGGTTCAAATGATATTAAAAAAATGCTATATGACTATTTAGTTGTAAAAAAGTAAAAGGAAAATACTTATTTGAACCAATCAAAATGAATGGACCATGAAATGGACTACCATTTTGGACTAGAGGATCCCTACCGGCGACACTCTCGCACGTTAAAATCGCAAGTTTGTATTTGTATATCTTTCTCTGACACTATAAAATAGGTACTCCCTCCGTCCCATATTGATCTTCCCATTTGCTTTTGACACATTTTTCGAGACACGTTTTGCAACGTTAATATCTCTAAATATACAATGATAAAAAATATAATTTTTTATATTGTTAAAATACTCATTGAGATGAATCAAACGAGATCTCGCATGCCTATACTTATTTCTATATATTGGAAGAAAACGAGAAGATTCTCTCGGTTTGTGAATAGTGTTGAAAAAACAAATGAGTCTATTAAGGGACGGAGGGAGTATTAAACTGTACAAAGGATAAAAAAAAATGCTCATACTCTTAACTTTTCCTTTAGTCAGATCCAACCTTCCTCTTTAGACCATTTGATCAAGAAGCTGGCATTTGTAATAGGGACCCTTTGTGATATTATCCTCACAATTCTGCTCAAACCCGTGAGTCGTGACCACACAATCCGCAGCATTTCAATGTCACTTCGAATCCCAAGAGATACCAAAAATTTACAGTATATGACAAGTTAAGAATCTCACAAATCGTAGCGTCTTTTCTGTTTCGTCACGTTTTCTACTTTAGTTTAAAGTTGTCAAATTCTCTACCTATGTTATACATTTGACATTTCCTTCTCCAAACTTGTCCACATAATGCGTGGATTCCCCGCTAATTACTCCTTTTAGAACATAGAATAATAATTAGATCACCTAATTGTATTAGTCTACTGGTATCTCAAGAAATCACTTAAGTAGAGTTCTTAATATAGTCTATAAGGAATACAATCTGTATCGTTACGCTTCTATTAATACATACTCCGTACTGAAAAAAGTAGTTATTTTAGAAACAATACAAGCTTCCTATCTTATCTTATTTCAGTAGCACCCCTCAAACAAAAAAGGAGAAGATAATAATAGTGCACAAAGCATATATATCAATGAAGAATGGTGACATTGTAGGCAACAATTGCATTACCGGTGTTGAAATCCAACGAGTGTGTCGTAGCCACGGCGTAGCCTCTAGCCATCCTGAATACTCCGGTACCGCCCACCACCGGCATTTCCCTAACGGGGTGGGAGGCCCAATTCCGGCCCATTATACTAATAGAGCTTCCGTTATACTCTCCATCATAAAAGCTATAGCTCATGGCCATGATAAGGGCCAAGTCATCTCGACATGCCGACCCGTAAAGGCCTTGGGCCCGGCCCACCAGCTTCGAGTTTGGGTCGGGACCGATTGTGAGGGCGTCGTCCGCCATTACTAATGTTCCGAAGCCGGTGAGGTACTTTCCGGCGCTGTCGGGGTGGGCTACAGGGACCGCCGAGGGATGCTTGCCGCTTAGGACGTCGTGGAAGTAGAATTGGAGGGTGGTGCTCTTCTCATTGCCGGTGTTTACGGTCTTTGCCCATTTGTTGGCCTGGTGGATATGGGCCTGGGCTTGGCCCATGCTCAGGATCAAGAGGGGGAGAACGAATAGCTTCATTGTTCTTGATTGAATGTGTTGTGTATGTGTATGTGTATGTGTATGTGTATGTGTATGTAATGGAGAGGAGGAAGCACGTCTATATATAGGAAAAAGGGGATGACTGATGGGAGGAATAATAGTCGTGAAAAGTTAGTTAAACTACATATAAAAGAGAAAGGTACAATTTCCACCGGAAAAAGAATAGTGGAATTGTTGGTGACTTTATGAGTTGAGACTTGAGTTGAGGGTGTGGTACACGCTGGAAATTTGTGTTTATTTGGTCTTTCTTATTCAGCACCGTTTGTTGATTTTAAGATGCCTCTACTTTGTGTTTATGCTTTTGAAAGTTACAAACCTAAGGCTAGTTTGGTACCTAAGATATGAGATATGGAGTATCAATGTTGATATATATATATCAAGGGTACGAGATATTATATATGAATCACTTTGATACTCATAGATTGATATCTACGTCTAATATTAAGCAGAAAATTTCATTTTTATATCGATATCGATACTATATCAAATACAGATACAAGTGATATGTATACTGATATCATGTACCAAACGGGGCCTTACTTTATGTAAATGTTTTCCTGGCCCACTACAAAAGCAAAGTTCTTTTTACTTGATCAAACAAAAACTGAACCCCGAGACCTCTCGACCTCAGGCTACAAAAAAAAAATGCAATAATCTACCAAAGAAAAGTTCTTAGCAACTCATTTTCCATGGTTCAGGCTATATCTGGTGTTGGATTCCAAAATTGAACCCTACAAATCTGTTTTCAGTATCCTGACCAATATCACTTGTCCACCAACAAGGCCAAAATGCTATGGATACCTAAAAATTACCAGTTCTAGGATCCCTAATAACTATCTAATTTGCAGGTATATACAGTCCACATGAACCAAAATTGATCATTTTTACCTCAACATGAGATGGTTTAAGATTTTTCAGTCATAGGTTTAGTTAAGACCAGGCACGTGAGGAATAGGAGATTCAGACTTCCTTATTTTCTCCACAACTATAGCTTCAGTTGTCAAAAGCATACCAGCAATGGAGGCTGCATTTTCTAATGCACAACGTGTGGTCTGACAAGGATCAATTACACCAGCGTCAATCAGATCTTCAAAAATCCCCGTCATTGCGTTATACCCTGTTCTCCAATCACTTGTTCGGATTTTCTCTACTATAACTTCTCCATCAGCGCCTGCATTTGCTGCTATTGATTTTGCAGGTGCAAGAAGTGCCTGGATAATAACAATTTTATTTTATTGAATCAACAGGGTCAAGAATACTGATTAATTCAATCAATGATGATTAATGAGTTCAAAAATTATGGGCATACCTTTGCAATGACATCAGCTCCAATTTGTTCTTCTGGGTCCAATAATTTTTTTATCATAGGAATCTCGTCTGAGAGATGTACATATGTTGCACCACCTCCAGGAACTATTCCTTCTCGTAAAGCAGCAAACACCGAGTTCTTTGCATCTTCAACTCTAAGTTTACGCTCCTCCAGTTCCATCTCAGTATGTGCTCCAACCTGTACACGATGTGAAGAATTCCTTGTTTAAAATTACTATATAATGCAACAATTATGACAAGATTTAGATCAAAAGAAATCACCAGCAGAATGAGATTTCCATATGAAACTTATAGTGTAGGAACAAAGGCAAGGGACTTTTTACTATAATAAATTGAAGATTAAAGAGACATGTGTCGAGAAGACAAGAACATAAGAAAATGTAGAAGACACATATGACTTCTACTAGTATACTCTTACTCAACGTGAAGCTAACTACTTCCAGGTTTTCTACTCATAAGTAGGTACAAATTTGTACAGTTGGTAGATCTTTGGAAGGCTTAGCTAAAATCAGGAATAAACTGTATGGGAAAAAAAATTATGCTGAGAGGGGGGGACAGGATAGAAACATGCTTCTATTGATACAATTTTGGTATGTTTTGGGACAAGCTTCATTTATCAATATTGTATTTTTAGTGTTCTTTCGCTGTAGAAAAAAGGGCTGCTAGATTATGTTTCCAATGCATAGCAATCTCACATATGCAAACTTAATGATTTATTGTGCACACAATAAGCAAATGGCTATGAGGCTATCCATATGGAGAATGGCTATATTTGTTTTTTAACTAACCTTGATTACAGCGACTCCTCCAGATAGTTTAGCGATTCTCTCTGAGAGTTTCTTACGCAAATAAGCGCTATCAGTTTCAGCTAAATCCTTCTTCATTTGTGAAACTCTTGCATGAACTTCGGGTCTAGTTGAATCGTCAGCAACAATTGTTGTTGTTTGACTTGTAATGACTACCTTTCTTGCTCTACCCAGTTGATCAGAAGTGGTAGCAGCCAAAGACAGGCCCAATTCTCCAGCAATATAATCAGCACCTGACATCAAAGTAGTAGATAACTAGATGTTAATAAATGCAGCATTCGTTAAAACTCTATCAGCATGTTTTTACCTAAGTAACTCAAGCCAACCAGACACTAATAGTTGAACAATAAATCGTAAAATTTGTAGCGTAGTTCTCCTTGTAATAAAAAACATTATTTCATGTGACTTTACCTGTCATTAAGGCAATATCTTGCAGTAAGGCTTTTTTACCATCTCCCAACCCTGGGCATTTGACAGCAGCTGCTCGAAGTCCTTGCTTTCTGTTCTTAATCAGTGTTTCTAATACTCTCACGGTAATATCCTCAGCAATAATCAGCAACGGGACACCCAACTGAATTGTCTTCTCTAGCAAAGGAATGATTTCTTGCACTTTCAGTATAGTACAATCAGTTACCAAAATTCTGGCATTGTCAAAATCTACAATGGATTTCTCCTGGTTTGTGATGAAATGGGGTGACATATAGCCCTTGTCAATCTGCAGGACCAGGATAGTTCTGCAGTTATCAAGACACAGTTTTTTATGAAAAGAAGCAATTTGAAACTTCAGAGGACTAAAGAGCATATCAAACATGGAAACACAAGAGAAGTGCTCGCTTTTTTAAAGGTTGCAAGTGCCTTTTTCTAATGCAGAGAATATAAAACTAACAGATATTAGATTTCAAGTAGCACATCACGAATTTCACTTTCCTTTCTCTAGACGTAGGAAGAAAAACATGGTATTCCTAGGGGTAGGCACGGCATCCTGCGTAACTTAAGGCTCTAATTTCTGAAAGCTGACTTGATTCCTTTCTTCAATTTTATCAAGTACTGACCAAGCCCTTGAGCAGGCTCTCAACATTACCAGAACATGACTGACTCTTCCCCTCTTTATTTTTTCTTTTCTACATATCGAATTACATATCAACTACAGCTAACAGGAAAAGTTCTAGATATTAAGATTCTACAAGACTTGCAACAGCAACAAAAACATTGTAGATTCACATTTTCCGATTCTCTATTATGATAAAATTTAGGTCTTATTACGAATAAGAAATGAAACATAGACATGTAATGCTTCATTTTCAAGTCCTAAATTTTTTAAATGGTGAATATAATCTAAGCATATCATCGTATTTAGAACTAGTCGGGACGTCTTGGAGAGTAGTGGACGAGAAATTCCCTTTTTTTGTGAGAGAGAAAAATCCTTTTGTGGAAAGTGGAGCGGATAAATTATTATATTCGGTATTAGCAGTACTTACTGTAAGTCCGCATCAATTGGCTGCCATAAAATAATAGCGTATCTCCCTCTAATATTCACTTTAGCGTTCAATCAAAGATTCAAAATATTCAAAGACAGAAGAAAATAGCATATGACATCTCTTCATAAATCGCTATTATATTAGCTGTATAACTTGATTAATTTCCCTATCACCAAAATATAAAGATTATATATTACCTTCATTCCTTCTTCAACCAACACAGATGTCTCTGAGGTTGATGATGACTCTATGGTAATTACTCCATCAGGACCAATCTTTTCTATGGCTTCAGCTAGAAGATTTCCAACATAGTCATCATTTCCAGATGATATGGAAGCCACAGCTGGAGGACAAGAAGAAGAAGACAAGATGTTAATATTATTCAAATTTTAACAGCTACTAGAAGAAGAAGAAAAACATTCTTAATTATAACCTTTTATAACATCTCTCCCTTCAACAGAAAAGCTTCTTGTTTTCATAACCTTGACCAGTTCCTTTACTGTCTTGTCCATTCCTCTCTTTAAAGCCATTGGGTTAGCCCCGTGAGACAATGATAACAAACCAGCTTTAAAAATCTCTCTCGCCAAAATAATTGCAGTAGTAGTGCCATCACCTGCTGAATCATTTACCTTGCGTGCAACCTGTGGGCAGAACACTAAAATGGTATACAATACTAATTAACCCAATCCAATCACACAAGAAAAAATTATGCAGGACATTCTCTAACCTCCTGAATAAGTCTCACTCCTGCATTCTCAATTGCATCAGGGAGCTCTATGGCCTTTGCAATTGTAACACCGTCATTTATCACTTTTAGTGTTTTTAAATCAGAAATAACAACATTACGCCCTGCAAAGGCAGTTCAAACGACAAATGATCTAGCTGGCTTTAAAATAACTGGTGACCCAGGACATGCTGTTGTTACATCTGGTTTCACAAAGCTATATAAATAACATGGCAGATAAAAGCATTAACCATACGAAATATCTTAATCACTATCCATATTAATACAGCATGATACAATGATGGAAACATAATTTTCCAAACTGACAAACCAAAAGACAGAAATGAAAAGTAAGGACAGTGTCTAGGATACCTTTTGGCCCTACAGTAACAGAAACAGCATCAGCAAGCTTATCAATCCCAGCTAGTAGAGCTTTTCTGCTTTTGACATCAAACGCAATCCTCTTCTGACCAGATCTTACTATGAACTTGTTAAATCGTTGAGAATTCTGCTACACTCCCCGAAATACTATATTAGTTAGGGTGTCTAATTGTATCACTTTTACATTTTGATTAAATAGAGCATAACAACAACACCCAATGATCAAATATGGCATCAACAATAAAAATGTAACTTCAACATTGAATTACTTTTTCCCCAATTTCCATTAAAAACTTATGAGTATATTGTATTAGTCTGTAAGGGTAGTTTAGTCATTCTATATGACACTATATATAGCCATTAACAGCTCTTGTAACAGATATCTTCTCACAATGAATCAATACAATCTCCCTCTTACTCTCCTTTCTTCTTTCTTCCGCATCTAACAAACTGTTAATCACAGTTCGTTCATATGGTATCAGAGCAGATCAATCTACGATTGAGAGATTGAGTGATCCTTAATTCTGGTTTCTGAATTTTAAAGAGAAGGATGGTGAATTCTGTTGATTCAGAGGAAATGGCAAGATCGAATGATTTAGCTTCGAGTGATCCTTTGCGATTGTCTAACTCAGACAATCCTGAAGCTCAGCTTATTGGATTAAAGTTCAATGGCTCGAACTTTCTTGCGTGGAGTAGGGGTGTGTCGATGGCGTTAGGAGCCAAAAGCAAGTTAGGGTTTCTTGACGGATCAACGGTACGTCCTCAGCAAGGATCTGATGCATACGATCGGTGGATCAAGTGCGATTACATGGTAAGATGCTGGTCAATCAACTCTATGGAGTCAACAATCAGCGAGAGTTTTATGTTTGTGAATTCAGCGAAGCAGCTCTGGAATTAGATAATTGAAAGGTATGGCCAAAGTAATGGTCCCTTACTTTTTCAATTAAAGAGAAGCCTTAATTCTGTATCTCAAGGTAATTCTCCTGTTGCTGAGTATTTTGGAAAGCTTAAAAAAATCTGGGATGAGATTTTTGCTTTGGAAGGAATACCAGATTGCTGTTGTGGTCGATTGCGTAGTTGCTCTTGTGATTTGGTTGGGAAGTTTGCAAGTAGGACAGCCACTGATCAACTGATGCAATTCTTGATGGGTCTGAGTGAGGCTTTTGATAGTGTTCGTGATCATATATTGTCTGCAGATCCACTACCAACTCTTAACAAGGCTTTCTATCTTGTTCAGCAATCTAAAAAGCAGAAAATGGTGTCTGGAATGATGAATCTTGAACAAGATTCGAGCGCTTTGCATGTTGGTAGAACCTCTGGGTACAATAATCAACAAGGTGGTCACAGGAGAGGTGATACTGGATCAAATTCTCAGGGTGGTAACTCTTGGAAAGGGTCTGACAAGCGCAGTGATGATAAAAGATCGAAAGACAATCTAAAATGTTCCTTTTGTAACAGAAAAGGACATAATAGGGAGCAATGCTTCAAGCTAGTTGGGTACCCTGATTGGTACAAAGGTTCCAAAGACACAGAATCTGGTAGAATGGCTGCTATTGCTGAGATAAATGGGATAATGGATAATCCTTTTGAAGAATCGAAGTCTGGGAATCAGAATACACAGGCTTTGATTAATGTTGTGTGTAATGAGTTTCTTAAAGTGATGAAAGAACAATCTGGTAATGGGAAGATGGACTTTGCAAGTGTAGCTTTATCATCTAATGTTTCTAAGAATTCTAGAAACAAGTTTGAGTCTATGTGGATAATAGATTCAGGGGCATCAGATCATATGACTTATAATATTGCCTTGTTTAGTGAGTATAGGAAATTGGTTAATCCAGTTTTTGTTGGGTGGCCTGATGGTTCAAGGAAGACTATTTCTGTTTGTGGTACAGTACAGCTGTCAGATAGCCTTATTCTTAGAGAAGTATTATTAGTTCAAGATTTCAGACATAGTCTTTTGTCAGTTAAAAGGCTATTACATGATACTGGTATGCGTGCAGTTTTTGACAGTGATGTGTGCTTTCAGGATCGTTTGACTAAGAAAGTGCAAGCTATGGGAAAGGAAGTTTCAGGACTGTACCTGCTTTCACCTGCTCAATTGCTTCTTCCAGGAAATAAAGACAGGATGCAACCTAGTTCTAGCTTTGCTTCTATTAAAGCTTCTAGCATTGATAACATAGAATTGTTACATAAGAGATTAGGGCATCCTTCTATGAGTAAATTCAAACACATTGTAGACATTAGCAATGTAGATTTGGATAGACACTTTTGTGAATCTTGTATCTTAGCTAAACAAACCAAGTTGCCTTTTAATAGAAATGAAAAGATTGCTGGTAACAGTTTTGATCTTGTTCATTTGGATGTGTGGGGTCCCTACAAAGTTGCTTCTAGAACTGGTGCAAGTTATTTCCTTACTGTTTTAGATGATCATAGCAGGTATACTTGGACATTTCTATTTCAGCACAAGACTCAAGTCTTCAGTTTGATAGTAGATTTTGTGAACATGGTGCTGAATCAGTTTGGGAAGTTAGTCAAGATATTCAGAAGTGACAATGGGACAGAATTTGTAAATGCTAAGTGTTCTACATTCTTTGCAAGTAAGGGTATTATATTGCAAAGGAGTATACCTGATAATCCTCAACAAAATGGCAGAGTTGAGAGGAAGCACAGACACTTGCTAGAGACAGCCAGGTCAATGAAGATATATGCTAATATGCCTACAGTTTTTTGGGGAGATGCTATTTTGGCTGCAACTTTTTTGATTAACAGAATTCCTATTGCTATTTTAGAGTGGAAATCTCCTCATGAGACATTAGTTCAGATTAAGCCAGATTATTTAGTTTTGAGAATTTTTGGTTCATTGTGTTTTGCTTTAAAACAGAGAAGAGAAAGAGATAAGTTGCAACCTAAGAGCAGGAAGTGCATCATGCTTGGTTACCCTGGAGCACAAAAAGGATACAAAGTGTTTGATCTAGAGTCCAAGCAAGTCTTTGTCAGCAGAGATGTGATATTCAAAGAACATATTCTTCCTTTTAAAATTGAAAAGGAAGATAAGCATGTTCCCAGTGAAACTGTTTTGCCATTAGCAAATCCTGTCAATACTGAAGATATTGAAAATGAGGTATCTATCCCTACCATTTCTACTATTTCCGATGAAAGTTTGCCTATTCCTATTCAAAACAGTGAAACTGAAGTCTCAGACATTGTTCTACCTAATATCCCTACTGTTCCACTTATTGTATCCACAAATCCTCCTAATACCTCAAGCTCTGAAAATATTAAACCTAGAAGATCAACTAGATCATCTAGGCCTCCTCAAAAATATCAGGACTTTATTTGTCCTAACTTTGCCAAAGACTCTTTTGCTTCCAAATCTTATCTTGCCTATAATTGTGATCTCACAGCTTTTTCCCCCTCATACATTGCATCTCTTTTCAATGTAATTAAAATTTCTGAGCCCACATCTTACACACAAGCCAAAAATCATGTCTGCTGGCAAGAAGCTATGGCAAAAGAGGTCACTGCTCTGGAAACCAATCATACATGGGAATTGGTTCCTCTACCTCTTGGCAAGAAGGCAATTGGGTCAAAGTGGGTGTACAATGAAATACAGACAAGATGGCACTGTAGAAAGGTATAAGGCACGTCTAGTTGCTAAGGGATATAATCAGGTTGAAGGTAAAGATTTTCAAGAGACTTTTTCTCCAGTTGCAAAGTTCACTTCTGTTGGAACTTTTATTGCAGTAGCAACAGCAAAAGGATGGCCAATTCATCAGTTGACATAAATAATGCATTTTTACATGGCTTATTAGATGAAGAAGTTTATATGCAACCACCATTAGGGTATAGATTGCCCGAGAAAGGATTGGTATGCAAATTAAAAAGATCTCAATATGGATTGAAGCAAACATCAAGGCAGTGAAATGTGGAGTTGACAAATTTTTTATTAAAGCAAGGATTTCAACAATCCAAAAGGGATTATTCTTTGTTCCACAGAGAAGATAATGGGAAGATTACTTTAGTGTTAGTTTATGTTGATGATTTGCTCATCACAGGAACTCATGCTCCCAATATTGATTTGCTAAAGAAGGATCTTGATACAGCTTTTACTATCAAAGATCTAGGCTTAATTCGATTGTTTCTTGGTATAGAGGTGGGCAGATCTAAGGCTGGCACAATGTTACACCAGAGAAAGTACATCCTCAACATTCTTGCTGATCTGAATATGACAGACTGTAAACCAACAAGTTTTCCTATGCAGAAAGGTCTAAAATTAGACAACACATCTGGCAAGCCACTAACTGACCCTGAGGTGTACAGAAGATTAGTAGGAAGGCTGTTATATCTTGGATTAACCAGGCCAGATATTTCCTTTCCTACTCAACATCTATCTCAGTTTATGGGATGTCCAAGAGTTCCTCACTGGCAAGCTGCTCAACACATTGTCAGGTACTTGAAGGCAACTCTGAATCTTGACTTATTCTACTCTGCACAATCAAGCCTATCTGTTAGAGCCTTCACAGATGCAGATTATGACAATTGCAAATTCTCTAGAAGAAGTGTGATAGGTTATTGTGTATTCTTGGGAGATTCCTTGATTTCATGGAAAACTAAGAAACAGAAGACTGTTTCAAGATCATCTACAGAATCAGAGTACAAGGCTATGGCTCATACAGCTGCTGAAGTATACTGGATACAAGGATTACTAAGAGATATGACAGTTCAGGTTCCTCTTCCTATTAGTCTAATGTGTGACAGTAAATCCGCCCAACACATAGCTAATAATCCAGTTTTTCATGAAAGAACAAAGCACTTGGAGGTTGACTGTCATTATGTAAGGGATCAAGTTCAATCTGGACTTTTGAAGACTGTCCATACTAGCACTGAAAAATCAGTTAGCTGATCTAATGACTACCCCTAGGTGAAAGTCAGCATAATTTTTTATCAGGCAAGTTAGGACTTGTTTATGAGTTAACAAGTTCAGCTTGAAGAGGGGATATGAGTATATTGTATTAGTCTGTAAGGGTAGTTTAATCATTCTATATGACACTCTATATATAGCCATTAACAGCTCTTGTAAGAGATATCTTCTCACAATGAATCAATACAATCTCCCTCTTACTCTCCTTTCTTCTTTCTTCCGCATCTAACAAACTGTTAATCACAATTCGTTCATAAAACTTATCCAAGTTGAAGCTTTTGTATAACACTCTTTTGAGTAAAAAGCAATATTAGCCAACTGTTTCATTGTAAAGCACAACCAACAAGTTGCATTCCCTAGGGCAAAAATATGGAAGTAGTCCCATTCTAAACTCCCATTACACTGCATAGAGTGTCAGGATAAAAGTACACGAAGGAAAACTAGATTTAAAAGGGGGTTTTTGGTGTGAAATTATCCTTCTAGGGAGAACTACCTTCTGCAAAAGCTGTTTATCCATTTGTTCAACTAGTGAAACCTAATATGCACAGAAATGAAATAACACAAGCCCTTGGAGGCATTAATTCAAACACGTTGAAGGCATCAGCGTGACAAACCTGGGGAAACGAAAAACCAGCTTGAAGCTTTGTTCCATTGAAAGCTATAGGAGAGAAAAAACAAGAGGTTAAGTGAGTTTGTGAGGTGCAAATTGAGGTGAGAAAGAGGCGAGGAAGAAGAGCATGATACCTGAGAAAGGGAGGGTGGGAGGCGAAAGTGCGAGCGGCGTTGAGCGGCGGCGGACAAGAGGTGTGGGGAGAGACGCGAGAAGTGAATGCGAAGCCATTACTGGTGTTGTAATTTGTGGAGTGATAAAATCCAGCAATTTCGTAAACGTGTAGAATGAAATAATCAAAGTGAACCGAGTCACCGCTCCCTCCCGAGTCAATCGTCAAAGATGCCCAGCTGTATATTTTGGACCATCGCATTTATTTATCATGAATATATTCTGTTGTGAGGGAGTTGGGACTGCTTCCAATCCATTAACGATTGTGGTAGTGGCAGAGGAGCTAAATCCAATCAAGCTCTGCTCTCTCTCTCTCTAACCCAAAATTACAACCAATCAATTAGGGTTTACTGAGTTGGCTTCAATGGAAGACGCCGCCGGAGGGAAGGGGATATTGACTGTCACCGTGGTCAAAGGGAAACGATTGGCTGTACGCGACTTCAAGACCAGTGATCCTTATGTCATTCTCAAGCTAGGAAATCAGGTCTACTTTAAACCCTACAATTACTTGGACAAACATTCTTTTGTGCGCTTTTATTGCTGCTTTGTTCTAAGTAGACTTGTTTTTAGGTTGCAAAGACGAAAGTGATAAACAGCTGCCTGAATCCGATTTGGAACGAAGAATTAAGCTTCAGTATCGATGAACCTGTTGGAGTTCTGAACCTGGTAAATTAATTACACTTTTTGTTCAAGACAAGACAGTCGAGTTGTGAGTAATATTGTACATATGCAGGAAGTATTTGATAGGGATCGGTTCAAAGCAGACGACAAGATGGGGCATACTCACTTAAACCTGCAGCCACTGGTATCAGCTGCGAGACTGAGCCAGATTCTGAAGGTGAGTAGTAGTAGTTCAGGGGAGACGAAGACGACGCTGAGAAAGGTGGTTCCAGAAAGTGACAATTGTCTGGTGAGGGAAAGCACCATAGACTGTACTGTGAGTGGAAATATTGTCCAGGATGTTTGGCTAAGGCTTTGTGATGTCGAATCTGGGGAGCTAAACCTTAAATTGAAATTGATGACTCCTTCAATTTCCGACCCACCAAGATCCTCAACTTGATCAGCTAAAGGATGTACTGTAGAAATGAGGTTTAGGTATTGATTTCAACATTTATTGTCATTTCCCACATCTATTTTCTGGCATTCTTTGGAGAACGTGCAATTTGGTTTTGAGTTCTTCTCCTTAATAGTTTACGGGATGTAGTATGAATGTCCTCTTGATTCCTCGTATACACTGTGTCCTTAACAGATAAAGTTTCTAATTTTATCTAGGTTTTTGCATTAAACCGCCCCTTATTTTGGTCGATTTACATTGAACCACCCTTTATTGATTTAAACCCTCTGGCTAATTTCTGTTAACATTTCTGTCAAAAGTTTAAAATGACTATTTTACTTTTTCCATAAGATTCACGTGCGAATAATTATTACCGTGTGAATATGCGAATTTTTTAATTCGCATGCACATTTAAGTCATTGATTTGACATGCACATTTAAGTCAGCGACATTTGACAGATTTGCATGTCATTGATAATATGTGAAAAGTACATGCACACGCCTGCGTGTGCATGTCATTACTGAAGAACATGCATGCGAATGAGATATTCATACAATATTCATTCGCACCTGATCCGGATTCTTAAATTATTTAGAAACTTTACCAGATCGCTTAACCTCCCAACCTGCTCCAAACTGAACTAAATTCAATTTTGGGATTAGGGTTCTTGGTACAAACCCTTGCCAAATCGGAATTTAATTTTCCTGCTAAAGAAATGGCCACTTCAACCGTTGTCGCGTAGCCACCGGTCTACCGTCATAATCACTGGCTCATCCCCCGCGGAATCGAAAGCTCCATAGTCGACGCCTATCCATCCCCACCGCACGCGTCGTCATCAACTACGTCTCCAACTTCGCCCCTGCCGAAACCCTAGCTTCTCAAATCAACTCCTATCCACCATTATCATCTCTCTCCTACCCACACACAGCCGTGATTCGCTCTGATGTCTAAGATTCGGCGCAAGTTCAAGATCTCTTTGAATCCGTCGAGGCGGCCTTCAATGCCCAACTTCACATACTCGTCACCTCCGCAAGCGTGACGGATTTGACCTACTCCGTCGTTGAATTGCAGGTTGAGGAGTTCGACCAAATCCTTGCTGCCAATGCCCGAGGAACGTTCGTGTGAGGAGACGAAGCTAATTCGGAGGGAAGATTATAAAGAAAAAACAACAATTTTCTGAGATGAAAATCAACAATTTCTACAATGAATCCTAAATCCCTAAAATCCCCAAATTGAATTTGATTTGTAGTAACTGAATTTGGTCTGGTTTGTCGAAGGTTAAGTGAACTAGTAAAGTTTGTAAATAATTTAAAATGGGAGGAGCAAAATGGTCATTTTAAACTTTTGACGGAAATGTTAACCGAAGTTAGTTGGGGTGGGATTTTGTAAGAAAAAGTGGAATAATGGGTGATTTTAAATCAATAAGTAAATAACAGGTGGTTCAATGTAAATTGAGTCAAATAAGGGATGGTTTTACGAAAAAACCTCAATTTTTATATTTGAAAATAATCAATCGAATGTCGCTAAACTTAGGTAAAGACTTTATGGTCATATTATTGTCCACATTCTTGGTATTTCTATACCTCATCTTTTTGCTTGCTTAAGAACAAATTATTTGGAAAACTATCATTAGTGATAAATTCTCTACTGCCTCTACTCGTTAATTAACCAAAGATTTGAGTATTGTTAATCATGATCGATAAGCTCTTTATGTGGATCCGAAAATTCAAGTTGCCACCAAAAATAAAAAAAATTGTTTGGAAAACATTAATTGACTCATTGCCTACGAGGCATACTCACTAGTGTCTTCTTAGTGAACACTTTGTATTTATCAGATAGAGACAACTTCTCGTTTTGGCTTTCAGTGTCCTCGTACTATTCAAACTGTTGGACCCGGGATAAAACAAGACCATAGCCCATTATATTTCTCCTAGGTCACAAATTGGAAGAAAGATAAAAAGGGGTAAATTACTAAAGAAAGATAAGAAGGAAGAAAAGAAAGAAGATAAGAACGAGAGGGGACAGGAGGAGAAAGGGGAGGGGGCTCAGAGGAGAAAAAGTGGGAAGCAAGGGACAGAGAGGGAGATCGGAAGAGGAGATCATCTTCGGTCTAGACCTCCTCATCCTCAGTAATGGCAGAAATAGAGCCCACCCAATAGTGGCAATCTCGTCTAGGGCGCGCGAGGGGTGTTCAGGATTGTACGATCAACCTCGATCCCCGACTGGATAATCACGTCGACCACCGACCGAGCCACATCTCAACTCAGGAGTTCGTCTCGGTCTTCGTGGTCGCTTGTCTGAGCCGCGCGACTGATCTCCTGCTTCGAATGGATCACGGAGTAGTCACCATGGACGGATTCTCAAACTCGATCGCGAGTCATGCTCGGCAACCCGCTTGGATGAGCTCCGTTCTCTCCTTGGAGATCTGGTGCATCCTTTAAACCATGAGCTCGGATGAGTCATAGTTAGGCTCGCAGTCATCCACACCTCTCGATCATTATCGACTCGTGACTCGAGCCGCATTGCTAGCTTCGGGTCGCCTACGCATTCCCACTCTCAAACCCATCGCGTGATCTTCCTTGCAGACTCAGGACCATCGCCCGCACCAAGCGGTCATTTCCGACTCGCGACCCCAGCCGCAGCCCACCTCGGCATGGCTCGCATCACCGCTCGGCAATGCTCGCGTCCTCACTTCGGCCTCGGCTCTAGCCGTAGCCCACCTCGGCCATGCTCGCGTCTCGCGTCCTCACCATGGTCTTCAAGCGCCTCGGCTTTGTTCGTGGGACTCCTCGCCTCGGCCATGCACGCGTCCTCATCATGCATGAATGCTGTTTAAGAGAGACTCCAAGCATAAACAAGTAATTGATTAAGTCGAAGTCATGGGTACGTATATGGCTCGCGAGGTAATTTAGTCGAATAGAGCTTTGAGCGTGAGTTTCACCTTCTCTTGGTGATGTATAATTACCTTCTGAAAACTTCTTTCGGGTTTAAACTAATCATTCTTATTCCCTAAAGTATCATTTATAAAATTACTGACTTGAGCGTCGGAGAGCCTTTCCCGGGGAGCACCAGCTCCGGGTTTGGCTTTTGCAGGAACATGGACGTTATTATTTTACAATGAGAGAGAGAATAGAGGGACCACCAGAAGAAGAAACGACAAAGACTCGGGAATCCGGAGTGTTGCCGGTTTCCTTTCCGTTGGAACGAGGTTCCAACAAATCCGAGTTCCAACACTGGCGCCGACCGTGGGGAATTTCCTCACACAACCGGTTTGACATTCGTCATGACGAGAGATTTCTATTCCTGCTCTATGAAAGACAAATCACAAGATTAACAAAAGATAAAAGGCAAAGAGTCAGGTAAGTCCCGCTTGCACCTAGCATGACTTTTACCTTGCTCATACTTTCTTCTATTTATTTAGCTTGCTTACAATTAGCGGCATCGGGCGAGTCACCGAGCACGCGATATGTACCGTGACCTAGATGAGATGTACACTCACCTAGGCCATGATGCCGCCTCACCAGGCAGGGCTGTAAGACCTCTTGGGTGGTGATGCAGCTTCCAGGGCTGAGCTAAAAAACTCCCCCTGGTCGCGAAAGCATGGACGGGTTTATGCCAACGAGCTCACCCGCCATGATCCCGCCTCACCAGGCAGGGCTGTAAGACCTCTTGGGTGGTGATGCAGTTTCGAAGGCTGGGCTAAAAAACAAACCCCAGGTCGCGTGTCCAGCTTCCAGGGCTGAGCTAAAAAACTCCCCCTGGTCGCGAACTCGCCATGATTCCACCTCACTGGGCTGGGCTAAAAAAAAACCCCAGGTCGCGTGTCCAGCTTCCAGGGCTGAGCTAAAAAACTCCCCCTGGTCGCGAACTCGCCGTGATCCCGCTTCGCTAGTTTGGGCTAAAAAAACCCTCCTAGGTCGCGATGCAGCTTCTAAGGTTGAGCTAGAAAACTCTCCTTGGTCGCGAAAGCATGGACGGGTTTATGCCAACGAGCTCACCCGCCGTGATCCAGCTTCTAAGGTGAGCTAAAAAACTCTCCTTGGTCGCGAAAGCATGGACGGGTTTATGCCAACGAGCTCACCCTCCGTGATCCAGCTTCTAAGGTGAGCTAAAAAACTCTCCTTGGTCGCGAAAGCATGGACGGGTTTATGCCAACGAGCTCACCCGCCGTGATCCAGCTTCTAAGGTGAGCTAAAAAACTCTCCTTGGTCGCGAAAGCATGATGTGAGATGACAGGTATTGACATCCACTCAAGACTATTACAAGACAAATCCCACGAGAAAATTCCATTCAACAATATACATAACCCACGCGGGGACCAATACACCTCATTGCATGCATACAACCACGCGAGCGACGCAAACAACAACATGCCTCAAACACTCCACGTGAGTATCAACATGCTCTATTTTATACGTACTCGCGTGCCCGTAACAAATGCACACCAGATTAAAAATACATTATACATGCTCGAAAAATTACACTAACTACGCGTGTAACAACATGCTCAATCCCAAGATCGATCACGAGGCTAACACCTTGGCAAGCCTAAGGTGCCTTTTCCCTTAAAGCTCGGGAGCTTCCCTTATCTTTTGTTCGCTCACATTAGGCCAGGAGCTTCCCTTAGCTTTATTTATTACTCACGAGACTAACACCCTAGCGAGCCTAGGGTGGAGTCACTTATTATATGCAAAATAATATGCTCCATAATACCCATGCATATACTACGTAAGCATCAACATGTTGCATGTTACATAAACATACGTGGGCAACCACATACTTCATAGTAATGCATATTTCACGCGAGAAATAACATACTCAGCACTGCACATATGCCACGCAAGCATTGACATGCTCCATAATATCCCTATACTCTACGTGAGTATGGATATGCTCCATCTTATGCATATATCACATAAGCAAAGACATGTTCATTCGCACTTTCGTTCGCAAGGTTAAAACCCTAGCGAGTCTTGGGTGTCTCTTCCACTAAGCTTGGGAGCTTCCCTTAGCCTTCGTTCATTCGCATTAGGCCGGGAGCTTCCCTTAGCTTTGTTCATTAACGAGAGATCTCGCAAGGCTAGCGACTAACGAGCCTTGAGAGTTTTCTCCTCGAGTCTCGTCTTGATCTAAAAAAAAAAAAAAAAAAGGCTATAAGGTGTGTAAGAGAAGAATCAAGGGGAGGTTGGATGCGATTCACTCTCAAAATCACTGTATCATACCATCCTATTAGAATTTGTCTCGTCTTTACCCGATCTAGTACGCGAAAATGTCACATGAATGACGAATAACACACTCGCAAAATTCCTCAATGAGCGTAAGAGTTAGTAAAGGTCCCATAAACCAAGCCTTCGTTTATTCAACGAAGAGCTTGAGGAGCTGTGTTGGACCCGGGATAAAACAAGCCCATAGCCCATTATACTTCTCCTAGGTCACAAATTGGAAGAAAGATAAAAAGGGGTAAATTACTAAAGAAAGATAAGAAGGAAGAAAAGAAAGAAGATAAGAACGAGAGGGGACAGGAGGAGAAAGGGGAGGGGGCTCAGAGGAGAAAAAGTGGGAAGCAAGGGGCAGAGAGGGAGATCGGAAGAGGACATCATCTTCGGTCTAGACCTCCTCATCCTCAGTAATGGCAGAAATAGAGCCCACCCAATAGTGGCAATCTCGTCTAGGGCGCGCGAGGGGTGTTCAGGATTGTACGATCAACCTCGATCCCCGACTGGATAATCACGTCGACCACCGACCGAGCCACATCTCAACTCAGGAGTTCGTCTCGGTCTTCGTGGTCGCTTGTCTAAGCCACGCGACTGATCTCCTGCTTCGAATGGATCACGGAGTAGTCACCATGGACGGATTCTCAAACTCGATCGCGAGTCATGCTCGGCAACCCGCTTGGATGAGCTCCGTTCTCTCCTTGGAGATCTGGTGCATCCTTTAAACCATGAGCTCGGATGAGTCATAGTTAGGCTCGCGTTCATCCACACCTCTCGATCATTATCGACTCGTGACTCGAGCCACATTGCTAGCTTCGGGTCGCCTACGCATTCCCACTCTCAAACCCATCGCGTGATCTTCCTTGCAGACTCAGGACCATCGCCCGCACCAAGCGGTCATTTCCGACTCGCGACCCCAGCCGCAACCCACCTCGGCATGGCTCGCGTCACCGCTCGGCAATGCTCGCGTCCTCACTTCGGCCTCGGCTCTAGCCGTAGCCCACCTCGGCCATGCTCGCGTCTCGCGTCCTCACCATGGTCTTCAAGCGCCTCGGCTTTGTTCGTGGGACTCCTCGCCTCGGCCATGCACGCGTCCTCATCATGCATGAATGTTGTTTAAGAGAGACTCCAAGCATAAACAAGTAATTGATTAAGTCGAAGTCATGGGTACGTATATGGCTCGCGAGGTAATTTAGTCGAATAGAGCTTTGAGCGTGAGTTTCACCTTCTCTTGGTGATGTATAATTACCTTCCGAAAACTTCTTTCGGGTTTAAACTAATCATTCTTATTCCCTAAAGTATCATTTATAAAATTACTGACTTGAGCGTCGGAGAGCCTTTCCCGGGGAGCACCAGCTCCGGGTTTGGCTTTTGCAGGAACATGGACGTTATTATTTTACAATGAGAGAGAGAATAGAGGGACCACCAGAAGAAGAAACGACAAAGACTCGGGAATCCGGAGTGTTGCCGGTTTCCTTTCCGTTGGAACGAGGTTCCAACAAATCCGAGTTCCAACACAAACCATACATATTTTCGGCATCTCATAGGTAATAATTATGCTTTCATGGAGGACTTTAGATTCTTTTTACACATTAATAGACAACAACTATACCAGACAGAATCTATATTATTTATTTGGTACTCCCTTTGGCTACATAGAAATAATGTCATCTTCACACGTACAAATGTTGATAACAACAATTCAGCGGAACATGCGTTTTTTGGATTTATGGATTGAACGACAACATTAACCGAAACAAACAACAAACATGTTACTCGTAGACGTAAAAGGAAGTCGGTGATCAATCAGATTTGGCGTAAACCACTCAATGGAGGGGTTAAAATCAATTTTGATGGTTTCAGTATCATCGCAGTTTCACTCAAGCATAGAGTTTAATATGTAGGAATAGTGATGGTAAGACCATACATCAATTTTGAAAACGGAGGCGTTAGCTACTATATTATATGTTGTTAAATTTGCGTTTGCTCATAAAATCTCTCATTTAATACATGAAGCGATAATCTCATATTTATAAAAATCATTATCAGAATTAGGTAAATTTCTTGGGAAATACCTACTATCATTACCGACATTCACTTACTTCTACAAAAATTCAATGGCGTCCGCTTTTATCACATACTGTTTAAGAGAGGCAAATTTTGAAGCTGACTTCGTGGGAAATGAATGTTTAGATACTAATGTTCAGAAACCTTAACGAGATTTATTCTTGTCTAGTTTTATTGACTCGCTGTCACAATTCGTTTCGATCGTTTGAACTGGGATATAAATACAAAGCCTTTATTTAGCACACCTTCAAATTTTATTTAGCACACTCATACCATTGTCACGAATGTATTTCACCATACCTTCGTCACGAATGTATTTCACCATACCTTCGTCACGAATGTATTTTATGAAACCTTCGTCACGTATATATTGTGAACATTCGTGACGAAGATCTTACTAACATTCGTGACGAAGAACCATAATGTTGATGAAGATGGTCCATCGTGGGGGAACTACAATGAGGTATGTTATAGTTGTTTTTAATAATGTTAATGTTAGGGTTTGTAGGTAAAATATATATTTTTTTTATGAAATTGAATAGTTTGAAGTTAGTTGTTTGTGTTGAATGTGTGAAAATCAAGTTGTAATATGTTTATTTTAGTTGTTACATACTAGGAGCATGATTTGTGTTTGTGTGGAAATTTGAATATGATGTTGAAGTTAGGGTTTGTGTGAAAATTTGTGTTTGTGTTGGAATTTAGGGGTAAAAAAGTGTAAAAAACAATTTGAAATGGGGTAAATATGACATTCGTCACGGAACTAAGTAAGACATTCGTGACGGAAGTTTGCTAGACATTTGTGACGAAGGTATTTGCATAAGAAATGTGCAAATTTCTTCGTCACGTAACTACTGTTTTTATCCGTGACGAAGGTCAATGATTTATTCGTGACGAAGTAGGAAAAATCTGGTTTCTGAATGCAGTTTTATTTATTTTGTTGTTTTTACAGATTAATAGTCCAGCGTTCAATCGTTTAAGAAACTTATCGATCAATGCCGATATTCCTTTGGGACCTGATGGAGTGCCTTCGTTTGATCTTGGTTTGGATTTTGATATTCCGCCAATAGTCTCTCAGCTTGAACCTCCTCCACATCATTCTCATCAAACTGATTGGTCTAATGTTCCTCAATACCAATCTTTATCGCAACCATATCAAGACATTGAGTATTTCCCGAAATTGAAGACAGTACCACAGTTTGACAGTGTTGTGCCTTATGAGGACCCATATATATCATTAGATTATTCAGAAGTTTTCGTCACTGATAAGATCTTCAGCTCAAGAGCAGAAGCAGAACAGTGGGCAAGAGATGTTGGTAAAACTCATAACTTCATGTTGAAGGTTGGTACAACTGACTTCAAAGGGAAGTTAGGAAGGTCTTGGCTTAAATGCGAGCGCAGTGGACATTACATTCCTGATTCAGTTGGGAGAACTAGGAAATTCACCCACACAAAGAAATGTGGTTGCAAATTTCAGATTGCATGTAGAGAGACTGAAAATGGGGAATGGATCATAAGGGCTGATCATGGAACTCACAACCATATTATTGGTGAATCCTTACACGGTAACGCATTTGCTGGAAGACTTACACCTGAGGAGGAAAAGGTGTTACTAGACATGAGGAAGGGAAATGCTAGACCAATACAGATGTACACAAGGCTCAATGAATCTCCTGACAACATGACTAAGAAGTCACAAGTGTACAACTTTTGTAACAAGTTCAGAACAGAGAGGATGGAGGGAAGAACTGTGATCCAAGAATTCTTCTATCGTTCGAAGGAGTTGAACTACTTCGTAAGACACAAGAGCGACGAAGTGACAAATAAGATCACAGATGTGTTCTTCGCAAGCCCAGAGTCGATGAAACTGCTTAAGGCGTTTCCATACGTAATGTTGATTGACGCAACATATAGCACAATTCAGTAAGTATAATTAAGTTAAAAAGTCTGATGTTTGTTTTTACTCTATAAATTCTTATAGTAATGTATTATCCTGCAAAGGTACAACATGCCCTTCATAGAGATTGTTGGAATAACATCAACGTGGAAGAACTATGTCGTTGCTGGGGCTTTCGTGTCAGAAGAGAAAGAAGAAAACTATGCGTGGTGCATGTATCAATTGGCTGAGTGGTTTAGGGTTGTTAAGATGACGCGAACTTGCTTAGTCACTGATCGAGAGAAAGCTTTGATGAACGCTTTAGATAGGATCTTTCCAGATTCTACTTTCCTCCTCTGTAGGCGGCACATCCAAAAGAACATTGAGGACCATGCTAAGCTAGCAATGCGGTCACAAGCAAGGGGGGCCCATTTTGCAAGTGACTGTCTTAACTTATTCAAACAGTCGACAGATTTGGCATACAACATTCAGCTGGGGCGTATTGAACAAGATTGGGCTGAATATCCATCTGAGATTAGGTACCTGAAGAAGAATTGGCTAAACCCCTACGGCAATAGATTTCTTTCGATCTATGTGGATAAAATCTTTACATTAGGCTCCAACACCACAAACAGGTTAGTAATGTGATTACGTTTGAAATTGTTTTGCATATTATGTTAGCTTTATATTTGTTGTTATAAAAAATTGTTTTTATTATGCAGGGTTGAAAGTGAACATTCTAGCTTCAAAAATTATTTGTCACTGCCAAGCCAGAAGATAGACACTGTGTTTCAAAGATACAATGCGAAGATGCGCAATCAGTTTAAGGAGATCTTGGGTACTTTCAATGAAAGTCAGCAAAAGACTGTAAGTAACATTACAGAGTGTCTTATACTTGTTTGAGTCGCTTGCTAACTGAATACAAGAAAGGGGAATACGGCATGCATCTTGATCATTGTGAATGCGTAATAAGGAAGAGAGATGTATTGCTATGTGTGCATGACATTTATGAATATGTGAGGCGTCAAGAACCAATTCCAGTTGAAGCGGTTCATGCCTTTTGGAGGACATTGACTTTGAAAGAAGTAGAGACTGAAGACGAATTACAAGTGCGGCGGGTAGTAGCCAGAAACTTGATGGATGAGTTTATGGCTGAGAAATGGGAGGGAATGTCACCTTATGACCAACACGAGTGTGCAATGAAGTGTTTGGCAATAGTTAACCCCCAAATGACCAACCTACAGGAGCCATCTCGTGTGAAAAGGGGGAAGGGACGACCTCCAGGAGCTCCAAACAAAGAGTATAATCCAATGAAAAGACAACCTTCACATTGGGAGCACACTGATGCAACACTTGAAGAAACGCCTCCAAAGAAGCAAAAACCGACTTCATACGGGAAGGGTAAGAGTGGTCAGTGGGCTTTGCAGAAGCTTACAAAGTATAATGCTCTCGTACCTCCATGCATGCGTCCCTACGTGCAAGGTTGGTATCCCATTGTCGCTGATGGAAAATGTGGATACAGAGCTATAGCACAACAATTAGGGTGGGACCAAGATAATTGGAGGAGAGTTAGATCTGAAATGGCTCAAACGACATTTGCACATTGGAATAATGGGTTGCAAGCTTGTTGGGTATTGCCAGTTGAAACGCCTGATGTTTTGATAGCAGTTACAAACCTAGCTTGGACTGGACCAGGAGAGATGGCACCCGAAGAGACATGGTTACAAGTCCCGGCGATGGGGTGTGTAGTAGCTACGACTTTCAATTGTGCATTAGTTGTGCTTGCGAAATCAATTTGGCAAACATATTTGCCTATAGTATTGGACGACAACATCGCTCCGGGAGAGAAATTGCCCATATGTTGCATTGCCCTTGTTGAAGATGAAAGACACTTCATTTCGGTAATTTCTAACTCACTCTATCAATTTGGTGTTTATATTTTTAAATCAATACCTCGTACATTTGTCTTGTAAATCATTTTCCTTATTGTAGATGCCAATTGCCGATGACTCTCCATTACCTGAAGTTTATCATATGTGGCATCGTCACTGTTCACCGGCAACTCGCTCCTTGATAGACCCTTTTACTGAGCAACTAGCGGCGTACAGAAGGCCTAGAGCCCCAGCAAGAAACAAGAAAGGCAACAACGTAATTAATCTTAGCGTTTAAGATTCAGTCGAAATGGATTGTTTAGGATTTGTAATGACTAAGATTTTTAATGTTTGCATGTATTTGGACTCACTTAGAGAAGTAGTTGGATACAAGAAACTGGAAAGTGATCGAACTTAAACAAACAACAACTTAAACAGACAACAACTGAAGCGAACAAGAACGTAAACAAACAGAAACTTAAACAAACATTAAACTACTTAGTCCCACTGGAACTTGCTCCAAACTTCTCATCAACTAAGGCCTGCTTCTCCGCGGCAAGTGCAACATTTTCATCCATGAGCTCAGCATTTTTCTCCTGAAGTTCAGTTACCTCGTCGTTTAGGCTTTTTGACATTGCCCTCAGCATTTCAGTTAGCTCTTGCATTCCACCGGCCTCTGTAGAGTGAAACAAATTATCCTCATTCAGTTGTTCTATAACCACCCTTGCTCGACCTGAGTATGGACGGTCGATCCAATGCCTGTATTTGCACCCACCATCTTCATCAATCGAGTTCCACGTCCTATCAGGGCATCCCCAATATCTTCTCCCGTAGTTCACCTTATCATGATTGAATTGCTCAGTACAAGTCTGTTCAGTTGGCCCTTTGTTATAGATTTATAGAATTTGAAGATTAATTACAAACCTGCAGGAGTTGCTCCTTAGTATAAGGAGAGATTATTGGATGAGTATGAGCCAAGTACCACTCCAAGTAATCATCAGTGCAGAGAGATGGAGGATCTGCTTCTACACCCATTTCCCATAAGCTTACAGAGTTGTTCTCCCTTTGCTCCCAACTCCAGTTGGTGTGATCATACTCCACTACGTACTTACGATTGTTTCCACGCCTTCTAGCTTTAATTGGTTGAATGGGAGAGATTGGCACACCTTGAACTCGACCAAATTGTCTGCAAACTCGAAGTGGCATGTGAGGCTCGGTCTTGTCCAAAACATGCAGGATCCCATGAAAGAAAGCCGGCCAAAGTTCTTCCCTACGAAAATCTAGGCGTCCATATGGTTGCCACTCAACCTGTTGTACATAAATCATTAAAACAAGTTGAAAATTACAATAACAAATTAACAGCTAATGAAAAAATAATCATACCCCATCTACGCTCATATTGTCTAGCTCCTCTCTGTAGTTGCGACGATTGTCCGGTCTTTCAGACAAATCAAATTTGGCTGCATATGGCATTGTCTCATCCCACTCATAGTTTTGTGGAGGGGCAAAAGCAGGAAAGTACAAATAGATCCAACCCTACATCATCAAACAAAACTAAGGAAAACAAAAGAAACAGTATTCAAATCAAAACAATTAATTAAAGACAAACATACCATCAACAAGGTGTAACAGAAAGACATCGTTGCACAATCTCTGCGGGAGTATTTACCCAGTTGTCCGTACAAAGCACACAACGCACCCGAACCCCAAGACACACCATGGATATTTGCCATATCATTAAGCCATTCATGGTGAATCAACTTGATCATGTACGACGACTTGTCAGGAAACAATGTCATTCCCAACAAGTATGTCAACCAACCTTTAGCGATTGAGACTTGATCCATTTCAAAGTTCCCCTCATTATCCACTGCCATGCATTGTTCCCTCAAAAGCTCCGGTGAAACTTCATTACCAGCTTTGACTCTTGCGTCAAGTAAATCTATACCAAAAGCCTTCTTTGCTCTGTTGACCATTACATCCTTCGTGTCAGCTTTGCCAACTCCATCAGCAGATGTGCGAAATCCCATGCCCTTTCCGTTTATAGGGATACCCAAAATCTTGTGCACATCTAATAGGGTGATTGTCATTTCAGCAAATGGCAAGTGAAAAGAATTTGTTTCTGGCTGCCAGCGCTCAACAAATGCATTGATCAACCCTTGGTCGTGGTTGGGATACATGAGGGTCTGCAAATGTGACAAACCAGAAGCCCTAGCCAACGAAACCCAAGGATAGTCGCCCTCTAACTTCCATTTTTTCAAACCTTCTTTTCTGACCGTATTTCTCAATTGCGGTCTCTCCTATTTATCATATTTCAATTTTTTTTAAGTACATTTAAATCAATTAACAAATCATGTCTAAATTAACGAAGCATGGAAATTACGCAATTAACAATTCAACCAAAGGTGATACATTTACTTACATGTCCTTGTCAAACCATATAAGCAGTGTGCCCGCTGAAGCTATGCAGCAAGTCTATCTCCTTAGGACCTCCAGGCACAACCCACTGTAACTTCGGGTAAATTTCGTCTTTTTCATCGCCATGTTCATTAAGATCGACCCCCCCGTAATGGCCCTCAAACTGTCCTTCAGCCCAGGAAGCAGTTGGACCAGATTGCCATTCTGGTGCTTCTGGCTGAAAGGCCTGTTGACAGCCTACTGCTTCATCCCATGCGACTTGTGGAGAAGAGGGGGGAACCCATGTAGGGATCTATTACAAAAAAAAAATTGGTTATTAGTAAAATGTACAACTTTCACTCATAATCGACTATATATTAAATTTTAAACTAATACTTACAGCACTCTGCGGACTCCAAGTTGGATAATGTGCCTCATAGGTTGGAGTCATCGGGATTTGCTGTTGTAATAAAATAAATTTCATAAATTATTAATTTAATAAAAACAAAAAACAGTAATATAATGTGAATTTCAGATTAACTAACCATGTTCTCGTAAAGGTTCGAATAGGCACTAGGGTCAGCTAGCTGTTGTTGTTCATGCCAAGAAGGTTGTGGGACCTCTTCACTTGCACTTGTACCCTCGTCAGCTCTTCCACGCCTCTTCCTCGGCTTCGGCTGATAAGCGGGCCTTCCTCCAGCCTCGATTTCTTCTCGAGTTTGATTACGGGCATTCTTCCGGGCACTTCTAGAAGACGGATGCATCTACACTAACATAATATTTTGTAAATTTACGCATGCATACCAAACCAACAACAAAACAAAAAAACACCACAGAAATGCAAAAACATCCGTCATGAAGGTCCAGTATACTTCCGTCACGGAACTTTACTAAACCTTCGTGACGGATCTCAGCATAACTTCCGTCACGAAGAACCAGTAAACATCCGTGACGAATGTTCAAAGAAGCTTCGTCACGTATCTTCTGAAAACCTTCGTGACGAAGGTTTTTGCACAAATGCAGAAACGCAGAAGTGCCAACATATCCGCTGACGAATGAATTTGCACAAAATTTGCACAATTTCAAGCAGAAAAACAGTTTATGAAGCTATCCAAACACATCAGCCCCTAAATCATTTCATTCCATAAGTTTCTTAATCAAAATGTCAAACCCTAATTCATGAGTTCATCAATTTTGGGGATTATATCTAAAATTTGAAACAACTCTCAATTAAACATAAACAAACACCAATTGAACTAAAAAAACATGCTTAATACACATATTAATCTAATTTGATCACACCATTTCAATGGTTTTGACATATCTTCATCAAACATGGAAAATTAATGCAAAAGAGAGTTAGAAATTACCTTATCGCTTGATTTGTTGGTAGTGAAAGAGATGAAGAAATGTAGAGAATGGTGTTGTGCTGGGTTTTTTGCTGCGCCGATATGAGTAAAATGGAGAAGAAGAAGTTACATTAGGGTTGGGTAAAAAATCTCTTTTATATCTGCAAAATTGAGACCTTCGTCACCGATGTCTGAGTAACCTTCGTCACGTAGGTTTTGAAAACCTTCGTCACGTATGTTTTACATACCTTTGTGACGGATGTTTATAGAACCTTCGTGACGGATGTATGCAATAGTTACGTGACGAATGTTTGGGTGTGCTAAATAAAATTTTAGGGTGTGCTAAATAATAAGGGCCTATAAATATTGTAGACTTTTAATGCTAAAAGTAAAAAGTCACCACACATATTACATTCTCTAAAAGCAATGGAAAATAATAACATTTTCAAATCGCCTAAAAAAGTATGTAATATCCCAAAATCACGGTAATTAATTTCACATCTTTTACTACCAATGTGTAAAAATGAAAAAATGTTGGTATACAATTTCACATATTGGGTGTCCCACTTTGGGTACTAGAGTAGTGATGGCTCCCGGTCCGGTCCGGTTCGGAACCGCCGGTTCCGGTACTCCGGAATCCGGAACCGGGAAAAACCGGTTCCACCGGTTCCGGTTCCGGTCCGGATTTTTTTTTTTTAAAAATATATAACAACCGGTTAACCGGCGGTTTTTTTTTAAAAAAATAATTTTATAAATTTATAAAACTGAAAAAAAAAAAATGTAAAAATAATTTTTAAACTTAAAAAAAATAATTATAAAAAAACGCTATTAAAAAAGAATGTTTTGTCATTGTTTTTAAGTTTAAAAATTATGTTTAAAAAACTTAAAAAAAATGATTATAAAAAAACGCTATTAAAAAGAATGTTTTACAAAACATTCTTTTTAATAGCGTTTTTTTATAATCATTTTTTTTAAGTTTTTTAAATTAAATATGAAGGAACAAAAAAATTAAAAAAAATTGGGCTTGCACTTAACAGTGACTTACTTGTTAAGTTGCCTACGTATCCTCTCGGGTTAGAGGAATCAAAACCCACGTAGTTCTTTACCTTTTTTCAAAACCCGTTACCTAAGTCGAATCTTCGGCGGATGAATCGGTGCGTACCGTAGTAGAATCTCCAATCCACTCGTCTTCCGATGACTCGTTAAGGTTACGTTGTTGCCTAATTGCGGCTCTCTTCCAATCGCAAACACAACATTGCGCCTCCAATGACTCCGGTGCCAAATTTGATCTCTTCCTCGTTAAAGTGTTGCCTCCTGCACTAAAAGTTTGTTCCACCGCCACGGTTGAAGCGGGGACGGCAAGAACTTGAGCCGCAATCTTCGCAAGCGTTGGAAACATGCTCCTATGATCCTCCCACCACTTCAAAACATCTAAAGTTTCACAACTAACAAACTCAAAGTTGGTGTTAAGATAGTTATCAATTTCCGCATTCGTGTTTGTAACTCTTGGTCTTTTACTAAAATACTTAGCTCCAAAGGCCCCCAAGCTAGTAGAGCTCGAAGAAGCCGGAGGTAATTGTAAAGTAGTCGGAGAATCCGAAAAATGAGTAAATAAAGTTTCAATGTTTGTTCTAGTTCTAGAAACCATACCTAAAATATCCTCTAGTTCACCGTCGGCTAAAATATATCCATAATAGTCATCTAAAAGAGCGTGTAAAACTCCTAATTTAAGTCTAGGATCTAAAACACAAGCAACAAGAAAACAATCGGGAATATATCTATAGTATTGCAACCACTTACTCCTCATGCTTGCAACGGATTCCTCAATGCCTGGAATTTTAGCTCCCTCACTTAAACCACCCATAACATTACAAGCTTCCAAGACAAAAACATTACTACTTGGTGTATAAACATGACTAAATCTTTTTGTTGCATCACTAAAACATTTTAAAAACGTTGCAATACTTTGACATATATCCCAACCTGATTCGCTAAAATAGAAAGGAGAGCCAGAAAGGTTTTGAGAAACAAAAGACGTTAAAACTTGTTTATATTCTATACATTCACATAGTAATATGTAAGTAGAGTTCCATCGGGTACCCACATCCTTTGAAAAACGTTTTGGGTGCACCCCGTTAGTTTTACAAAAGGTCATCCAATCTCTTGTAACTTTAGGATGCCCCCAAATATACTTAATAACGTTCTTAATTGGCTCAAAATGAAAACTCATATCACGTAAACCATCTTGAACACATAAGTTTAAAATATGACAAGCACATCGAATATGAAAAAATTTCCCACCAAATAAAGGTTGACACATTTCTTGTAAATCTCTAATAGATGCGGTGTTAGCAGATGCATTGTCGAATCCAATTGAAAAAACTCTATTAAGTAGTCTATATTCTTCTAAAATTGCACGAATCATCATAGCAATATTTTGTGCGGTATGTGAATCATCAAAGACTCTAAATGCCAATAAACGTTTTTGCATTGTAAAATGATGATCTACAAAATGACATGTAACACCCATGTAAGAATGGGTTTGAGTATTATCACTCCATATATCACTACAAATAGAAACATTCATATCATTTTGCGAAAAATAAGAAACTAATTCGGCCTTGTGTCTTTTATAAGCCTTAATTACGTTTTTCTTAATCACTTTCCTAGATACGGATTTAAAAGCGGGTTGTGTATGCTCTTTAATATACTCATTAAATCCTACATTTTCACTAAATCGAAATGCTAAATGATCAACACAAATAGCTTCGGCTAATGCTACACTATTAGCTTCATGATCAAAACGAAATAAAGGGTTACCGCTAGTAGAAGATGCAAATCCGCCGGAAATTTGCGTTTGTCCCCCTAGCATTCCCATCTCGGCGACGTGTCTGTGCTCCATGTGTCGTTGAAGGGTTCTATATCCTCCACTTTTCTTCCATTGGAATGTCGCCTCGCAAAAGTTACAAGAAACAATAATTAGTCCGGGATCATAATCCTCGGCCTCGAGTTCCTCGATACCGGGTTCTAATTTAGTAAACCACTTTGTAAAAACAGGAGATGTTAGTTTCCGGGATTGGTTCCCGGAGGACCCGGACCCGGTCCCGGTCCTCCCCCCCTACCCCTAGCCGGCCTCGAACCACTAGCTTGCCCTTGAGGCCTAGCGGTCCTACCCCTACCGGAGGACCTAACTTGGGAGGTGGGAGTGGGAGTGGGAGAAGTGACATTATCACTCTCTTGGGTGTCAAAATGTTTCGCCATATGATTAAGAACAATTAAATAATATGATTAAAAGCAATTAAAACAATTAAAACAATATAACAATAAAACAATAAAACAATAAAACAATAAAACTTAGAACAATATAATAATGTGATTAAAAATGTAAAAGCAATAAAATATTGAAAGACAAAAACTAATTAAAAGGAAGAGATTAAGAGAGATTGTTGATGGAATTTGAGAGATTATGAGATTGAGATTTGAGAAAGAGAAGAGAGATTGTTGTTGTTGGATGTATGATTTGAAGATTGTATGGTATGGTATTTATAGGGGTTTGATATGAGTTTTTTAATATTAAAAAATGAATTTTTTATTTTATTTTTAATTTCCTAACGGCTAGGAGCCGTTAGGACCGCCGGTTAGTAGCCGTTGGAACCGGCGGTTCAGTTTATTTTTTCATTTTTTTTAAAAACCGGCGGTTTATTTTTTTATTTTTTTTAAAAAAAAACCGGCGGTTCCGGTTAACCGCCGGTTAAAAAATTTTTTTTAAAAAAAAAAAAACCGCTGGTTCGGGTTCGGGTTCGGCATTTTCGTGAACCTGAACCGGACCGTGACCAAACCGGTTCCGGTTTTGACCCGGTTCGAACCGCCGGTCCCGGTCCGGTCGAGCCACCTCTATACTAGAGGGAATTGAACCCGATAACTTTCATACTAGATTAAAACAAGAACATAGGTAGAATCAACATGAAGCTAATCCTTCTACTCGTCGCAATTCTCCATTTCTCCATCACATTAAAACAAGAACATAGGTAGAATCAACATGAAGCTAATCCTTCTACTCGTCGCAATTCTTAGCGTAGCCCAGGCCTATGAGTGGGCAAAAACAGTAAAGACAACCAACAACAAAAAACCACCACACTCCAATTCTACTTCCACGACGTCGTAAGCTGGTGGGCCGGGCCCAAGGCCTATATGGGTCGGCCTCTCAGAATGACTTGGCCCTTATCATGGCCATGAGCTATAACTTTGTTGATGGAGAGTATAACGGGCCGGAACTGGGCGGCCCATCCGGTTAGGGAAATGTCGGTCATTGGCGGCACCGGAGTATTCAGGATGGCTAGAGGCTACGACACACTCGTTGGATTTCAACACCGGTAATGCAATTGTTGCCTACAATGTCACCATTCTTCATTGATATTCAAGGTCTTCGCTGTTTTTAATCTAATAGTTATCTTTAAATTAAACATTTATGAATTTTAAAATAATTATTATGGAATTTTTTATTTTTGTTTTAACGCATAAATATATATTTAAAGTATTAGGCTCATTCTTTGCTTTCTCCTTTTGTCCTATTTATTGTAAAACTCTAATATGTAAAGGTTCTCGACTCCTCGGCTTTCGTTGTCTTCTTCATCTTCCTCTTCTTTTTGAAAACTAATTTATGTTAAAACATGGTTGTCAGGATCGAAAACCCACTTTGAATCGGTGTGGGTAGGATTTAAATGGTAGGATCGGATTGTAAGATCCTACAAATTTGAAAAATTAGAGGATCATAATGATAAAATATGACTACTATATGTCTTTTTAGTAAAACAAATAATACCAAAACTTAAACTTTAGCTTACATAAATTTTCAATAAGTGTAATACATATTTAACACGTTTCAACGAGGGTTATTTTAAAGCTTACAATTTTCCAAAATACAACTATAGTTGAAATATAAATGTTGATTTTATTTAAATGCGATAATATTAGCTCTACTTTTTTACTTCCTTAACTAGTTCATTAACCGCGCTTCGTGCGAGCCTAACACGTTTACTTTTATCGTATTTATATATTTCGTGTTATTTTCACATATGTATTTATGTTGTAAATAAATAGATGTTTTTAATTAATTAAATATATAAATCTTAACATATTGATTAGTAACAGAATCTGAAAGGTGTAATATTAATTAGTGATATTTTAATATCATTATCTACACAATAACAACCTGATGAAAGAGAATCTCAAAAGTCAAAAGACATACGCAATGAACATATAAAAATCAATGAGGGAAATACGATACAGAAACGAACATACACTTGAAACATAACTAAAAGATCCAAATTAGGAGATTAAATGAAAAGAAAAGCAACTGGCAGAAACGAACAGACGTGAGACGATAATTGTAAGAGCCGAGGTATTTGTTTTAATGTATTAACTTAATGTATTAAACTTTTAAAAAAATTCAATGCATTAAGTAGGTACCAATTGACATTACTTCATCAAACTCAACAATTTATATACATATATATAGATGTCTACTTAATTATATGTATATACATAAATTAAAATATTAAGAGTTATAACTTATAATTAGTTTAGGCAATGACTATATGCACAAGATTCAATGAGTATATGCACACGAAAAATGTACGCACAAGTTATACTTGCAACTTTGTACGCCGAAGTTATGCGCACATGGGTAATTTGGGTACATTTGGTAAAATATTAGTTTAATTTTCATAATCTATCTTATATATTAAAGTTGAGCATTTTAAAGCTCTTAAAGTGATTTTAGGCTTAAGTTGTTAAGAAATTAATTTTTAATTTAATTTATCGATATTCTTAATAATTACATTACCAAATAAAGTCAAATTGTGTATATACCCTTCATATATAAAAATTATATTTCATTCGCCTATTTCGTGAAAGTTATACTTATTGTTGAGACAAATTTAAATCAAATTAAATTTCTAGACGTATAATCTAGAATGCCCATGCATGGAACACTCTACGTTACATTCTTGTACGCCTATCTAATGCGTACAATCTCAAAACCCATACGCATAACAACAACGTACATTTTAATGAAGTAGTCGTTGATTGTTTGAAATTTGAAAGATTTGTGCGTGTATATCTTATGCGTAGGTAGTAGATCTGTAGGCATACGATACGCGTACATAGTGATACGTTTCGAAATAAGTAGTCGTTATATGTATTACTGTACGCATCGTTTAGGTGTACATGGTTTTAGGGTTTAAGTTTGTACTCATTAATTATGCGTACCGATTTTCAGATGCATCCATTGGATTATTACTGTTATGGAAGCACAACGGTAAAAAATGTGTCTATATAAAGTCATAATCTCTTCGTTTTCCCAACAATTCATTCAAAACCTCTTTGTTTCCAACAAATTCATTCAAAATGTCTCGTCGTATTCAAAAATCTTGTATCAAAGCTGTGAAGATAGTGATGAAGAACACAATCGAGATAGTGAATCAGAAGAAGAGGAAGACGACCTGAATGACGACAAATGGATGGTCGGTTTCTTAGAAGACGAAGAGTTTTGCGACTAGGATCCAAGTGGTGAAATTGTGGTTAGTGTTAAATATGTTATAATTAGTTTCATATTCTAGCCTAATTAGTTTTAAATGGTTACTTTGAGTGGTAGATATGCTATATTTATGCTAAAACATTGAGTGGTTAGTGTTAAATCTTGTGTTATATTAACTATTCACACAAAGACAATATGTTATAAGTTGTTTCGAATTGATTATTTTGCCAGTAGTGTAATTGTTGCATTTTTCGCTACAATTATAGGGTAAAGAATATTCGGAGTATTTTAAAACCAAACAAACGTGGGATACTAGGGAGAATTGTACGAATGGGCGAGAGACGGAGAAAAGAATTTAGTGATAGCTTTGGGAATGCATTCATGGGTCGAATGACGGAGGAGTAAGAGCTTTGTGCTAGGCGGTGAGGAGATGGAACTGGGCGCAAGACGCCAAAAGAAATTATCCTCAAATTGAGGTAAAAGTACCTTGGTAATGTTACTTCAAGGAGACAAGTTGCAAATTTCTTGTAGAAGGTGAATTTCGAAGATTCGGAGAGCTAAACGTAACACAGTGGTCCCTTATGTTTTTGCTTGACCACGACTACGTAGTTCATCCAAATAGGGACACGACAACCGATGAACTTGCAATCTTATTCTTTGCTAACAAAGATTCGTTGCAGTTGCTAAAGAAGTTCTGGTACGTGGTAATTATCGATGCGATATACAAGACAAACAAGTAAGTCTTTATAAATTAGTACACATAAACTATACTATATTTTGTAGTGATATATATATATGTTGATGTTTCCATAGGTATGAAATATCGCTCGTAGAGATTGTTGGATTCACCAGCACGCACAAGACGTTCAACATCGCTTATGCATAGCGGAAAGGATTTACCATTCAAATTCGTTTTATTAAGCCATGCACGTAGCGCGGAACAACGATTCCAATCATATATTCGGCTTTAGGTTAATCCATTCAAATAAAAAATTATAAAAATTCCAAAATATATTGAAATATATCAACACAACTATAAAATTATAATTAAACAAATATTATATAAAAATAAATTTATATGCATATCTCGTACATGAGACGGGTCACTACGCTAGTAATTCAGGTAAAAGTACGTAGGATATATATCATATGTACATACAAATTTATTACTCCGTATAGGATCTTATCTTCTACTCCCTCTATCCCCTATTATAAGGGTCCTACTATTCCCACGCGCCTAACATGCTATTTATACGCGAAAGTAGCTCGCCTAACTTAGGCGAACAACTTTAGATCGCTTAAGTTAGGCGAGCAACCAAATACAGAGGTAAAATAGGAAAAATTGTGAAACTCTGGAAATACAACTTTAGCTCGCCTATTATAAACGACCAACACATTTTAACAAAAAAAAACAAATTTTCAGCGAAAAATTACAAAATCTGAGATTTGTAAGACGAGCAATATTATGCGTGCAATAATTTAGTTTTTTTGCAAACAAAAATTTGGAAAAAATAGAAAAAATATAGGCGAGCAAAAAAAAATTATATTTTTTGATAATCATGTAGAGTATTTCAATACGATTCTTTACATATAAAATTTATCCAAAGCGGAAATCGTTTCCCCCTCCAAAAGACCAAAAAACTCAACTAGGCCTTTTAGCGTTTACGTATAGTTTCGAGCAAATTGGGCCTTAAGGCCACTTTTGGCCTTTTAGCGTTTAAGCATAGTTTCGAGCCTCGTTTTGTGAGAGCGAGACCTTATTGAAAGTTATGACCATTAAGGTTTTTACAAAGGATGTGTTACTTTAAAAGTAATGGGTTTTGATTGAGAGTTATCCACATGGTTAAATATCTCTAATAATAATTAAAACCATGTTTCATTCCATTCCGACATCGTTAGGGCATCGTTTCGCCAAATTGGGTCTTAAAGCCCCTTAAGGCCTTTTAGCGTTTACGTATAGTTTAAAGTCTCGTTTTGTGTAAGCGAGACCTTCTTGGAACTTTATCTGCCTAATAACACTAAGTTGTATAATTGTTTCAAACATAATCAACAATGATGTTGTAGACCATACATATTGCGACAAGTTAGAGAGTTATGACTAGTAAATTTTTTTTTACAAAGATGTGTTACTTCAAAAGTTAGGGGTTTTGATTGGGAGTTACCCACATGATTAAATATCCCTAATATGAATGTCACCCGAAAACCACCCGATCACCCGCGGGTGTCGGATGGGTCGGGTGCGGGTGACCGGAATTCAAAACGGGTCGGGTGATGGAAGTCGTCCACCCGGACATCACCCGACCCATTGCCGTCCCTAATGAGTAATGGCGCGTTTTGTGGTGAAACGTGGGTTGCAATTGTACTCAGAAAGGTTTTCTGTTCAATGAATCCTGAATTTGGAACAATCAATTGAGTATTCTGACTTTCACCTTTTATCACGACAGATACAAGTCTTCCTGTCAAAACTTCTAAATTCAAGATGTCGCGAAAAGGATTGATGGAGCAAGACCTCAGCAAGCTGGATGTGGCACAGCTACATCCGCTGTCCCCTGAGGTTATTTCTCGCCAGGCAACAATTAATATCGGTAAGTTTCATATGCACTTCTTGTGTGCTACACTCCTTGTGCAAATCACTAATAAGTCCTTGGTATATGAAAAATTAGATGTTGGACTCTTTTTTAGCTGATGAAACAGATCATGTATCTTAATTGTTGAATCAACTATAAAATTCTCAGGAACAATTGGTCATGTGGCCCATGGAAATCAACCGTTGTGAACGCTATATCAGGTGTCCAGGTATATCCATGTTTAAGATCTTGCCTCATGTTTTTCCATATATCACTATTTTCTAGATGCTCTTCACAGCTAGAAAAAATCCGCTCCACAATAATAATTTAAGACGATGATTGATCTCGAATAAAAACGAAAGTAAAGACACGAGATTTGTTGACCCACTTCACCATTAGTGACTACATCTGGAGGTTACCAAGTCAGGACTGCTTTTTTATGAGAGTATTGGCAGATAGATTACAAACAGAATGAATCCCCTGTTAGGGTTAGAGATGTTGTATTTAAAAAGGGTAATTAGACCTCTTTTTTCCCAACAAAACCTCAAATTAAATAATACCTTTAATTATAAGATATAATGATATTTTTTGCCTCATCAATTGCCCCTCGGATCTCGTAAGTCCGGTACGGGTTGCGTGATCCGATCTGAGATGATACAAACTCGATATGCTTTCTTTCGTAAAGCAGATGACCTTTCTCTTCATTCTTCAACCTATCGACTTAATTTGCGACTTCGTGGAGTCGACGACAACGTGGTGTCAGTTTCTGAGTGCGACAAGTAGATGTCGGCTTTAGAGTGGGACAAGTAGATGTCGGCTTTAGATATGTTGAAGGCGTAATGACAAATTGACTCAAGTACCCTGCAAGCATAAAGTAGTTTCTTTCGACCCATAAAATAATAGAATAAGGCGGATACTCACACTCATATGCCGATGAGCTAATAGAATGAGACGAACACTCGTGTATATGCGCTCGTGCATTAATAGAAGATGGTGATGATTCCCCTGTGCATGTGCATAGATAGAAATAAGATGGCAGATTGTGCCCCTGCAATCCGTGGGCTGATATAAATAAGATAGGAGAACTCATGTCTCGTTCCTCATGCATGCATCACAGAATAAAGTGAATGTAATGGGAACTCATGTCCCAACACCCCACAAACTAAATAGGTATGAAGCGACAATTTGTTCCATAACATAATGAGATTGCAGTTTATGCCCCGTGCCCATAGACTAAGAGAATAGATAAGAACTCACGTCCAAGTCTTAATACCCCGTAGGCAAATAGAAATAGATGACATGCTACATCACTCATGCTTGATGTTTCTATAACCTGTGGAATTCTTCATAACAATCACGTACGAGTAGATAAAATTGCAGAGCTAATATCCTTCGTAACAATTAAAGAATTCGCATATAAAAGAATTTATGGAAAGGAGTGGAAAACATATCTCTAGGCCATGTTCATGCCTTCTTTTCGGACTCTTATGATTGGATTCGGCCTCTGCGACCCATATCCGACAAATCTGCGCAATACCACGAGTCCGTAGACACCAACCTCGCACCATTCGAATCTCATTTGATCTCCTAACGGTTTGCTTGAACATGGCTTCTTGCAAATACTGTAAGACCTGTATTTCGCAGAATAACAATCTGTAAAGAATTAAAACGAAGAACAGAATTAAGAAAGAATTTTACCGAATCGTTCTTGACGAATCTGCTGCGTAGAGTCGAGATTAGATCTCTTTCCTTAATTCTGTAACGCCCCGTATATGTGACGGTTACCGGCGTTGAGAATCCCAGGATACAACTACGAACTCTTCTGGTTTGCACAATCAAAAACAGAAGCCAACGAACCACTGTTCTGCGTTGTACTCTTAGAGAAGAAGAAGAAGAAGAAGGGAGGATTGCTGTGATTTTTTGGATGCGTGAGAATGAGCACCAGAACTCTCTTAAAAAGAGATTATGGGTTTGTTAGAGGAGGTATTCCAGTCCACTTCAAAAAAGAAGCTAAGCTGAAACCACAAGACCACAAGCCACGAGGCCACGAGGCCACGGGCCACGGACCGGACGGACGGACCGCGCGAGGGCCCCCCGTGTCCTCTCTCCACACCTCTCCCAAGGGCTTACCAAGGGTATGGGGTTTGGGGTATATAAACCCTTCATATTCTCACCCCAATTTTCGATGTGGGACAAAACCCATATCAAAATTCAGCTCCAAAATTGTTCTTTGAACTTAGTCAAGCAACCAACTTTGAGCCTTCATTTCTCATTCAAACGGAACCCGATTTTGACGTGTGAGTACACTACGGCGTAGTGCTCGCGGAGACGAAGCCAACGCTCCCATAATCCGGCACAACCGGTGACCGCAGCCCACCAGAAAAGTGCCCGGAAGTCCAGTCAAAATCAGTTCCAACAATCCCCCACATGAATAGAAATGATTCTATTACACGTGCTTAGACAAGACAGACAGAAATTTTGAGAGTACGGGCGAAGAATCACTGCATCTGAGCTAGTGGCGTTTTTCAGCCTTGAACCACCCATTGTGAGTAGCTATCGGATTTACTCGACCAGGTAGTGAACATGATGTCTTGAACCACCCGGACTTTGACGTAAACCTAGACAATAACTATCACACAGTTTCATCTTCTCACAGAACTAGGTTCTTGATTGTGTTCATTTTGGCCGTGAACATCCCTGGTTATTCATGAGTGAACTTGGAGAAATGGGCCGTAGGCCCAAGCAGCAGCAGCTTAGCTTCTTTTTTGAAGTGGGCTGGATCTGGAAATTGGGCTTCCAGATTAGGTTTTGGACTGCCTCGTTGGGGACGCCCAACTGAGTCAGCAACCTCCTCCACGTTTTGCTCCACTTACTCCACAACTGACTCCCACCTCGGTGGTGTCGTCAGTTCCGAGAATACCTCCTCTAACAAACCCAGAATCTCTTTTTAAGAGAGTTCTGGTGCTCATTCTCAGGCATCCGAAAAATCACAGCAATCCTCCCTTCTTCTTCTTCTTCTTCTCTGAGAGTACAGCGCAGAACAGTGGTTCGTTGGCTTCTGTTTTTGATTGTGCAAACCAGAAGAATTCGTAGTTGTATCCTGGGATTCTCAACGCCGGTAACCGTCACAATGACGGGGCGTTACAGAATTAAGGAAAGAGATCTAATCTCGACTCTACGCAGCAGATTCGTCAAGAACGATTCGGTAAAATTCGTTCTTAATTCTGTTCTTCGTTTTAATTCTTTACAGATTGTTATTCTGCGAAATACAGGTCTTACAAATAAACTGCTGGAAAAATATATAGTGATGTGCGCTCTCGGGCCTTGTTCGTGTCACGTTTCTGATTTCAGTGAATGGTTACATGATTTGCGACTTGTATTGGACGAATCTGTGCAGCAACATGAGTCCATATCCGCTGACCTTGGCCCATTCGGACCTCGTTTGATCCTCGAACAACATGCGTAAAGTAAGCTCGATGATAACATCTTTTGCACAAACATAGAACAATGTTCTGACAGGCTGCATTGATGGCACTTTTCTGACTCCGAAGACTGGTTACAGGATCTGCGACTCGCATTCGACGAATCTGCGCAGAAACATGAGTCCATAGCCGCTGACCTTGGCCCATTCGGACCTCGTTTGATCCTCGAACAAGCTGCGCAAAGTAGTCTCGATGAGAACATATTCTGCACAAACATATAGCAATGTGCTGGTGTTACGGGTTGATATTGGGCCGACTCATAAGCAAGCAGGTGATAGGAATATTGCATAACTCATACGTATCAAGTATATATGTGTATGTAAGAATTTATGGAAAAGAGCAAGAAAAAACTTATCTTGATTCCTTCTATCCGACATTGTATCCATCACTGGTACAAATTCTTCTATCTTTCTTTGGTGGAGGTGTTCGATACATCTTTTGAGTCTGTATCAACATCTTTCTCCAATTCAGACACCAACATCTCAGTGCTATGAAGTAGTCGTGCATGTCGCGGGCTGGATCATTGTTGGGCAGGCGATATTCGTTTAGCCCCTTGTCACAAAATGCAGCTCTCCGAGGCGGCGTAGTGCTTGACTGCAAATTCGAATCTCTAGCGGCATCGGTAAATCACAAACAGTTTAGTCTTTGGTATTTTGCTCGAGTGAGTTGGAATGATCTACACCAAAGTTGGCTCCGACGCTCAACCTCGATTGAGCTTATGGCTCCCAGTCCCCGTGGTGTGAGGGATGAAGATGAGCTCGTTCTCCCCTGAATTGCGTACTAAAACCATTCTTGATATATTCATTAGATCGTTGTTATGTTAAGCTCCCAGAAAACAAATAGGCAGGGCTCCGAATAAGAACGGCTGCCCGACTTCTGCTCCCCCCCTTTTTTGTTTAGAAAGCCTGCACTTCGCCACGATGGTAAAGATGACGTTGTTTCGACATCATTGACCGAGCTGCATGAGTAGTTTGCAATTTTGGCGAAACATGAATGAGGCGTGTCAAATCAGACCGTGCGCCGTAGGCTAGACGCTAGTTCACCTACTCGTTGCATTCGGAAAGGCTTATTGCACTCCTCACACACTTAAATTCCGCGCGGAGCTGGGCGCCGCGCGGCGCCCAGCTCCGCGCGGAATATGAAATAGTAATAGAAGTTCCCGAATTCAGAATTCGGGAGCTTAAAGTATTCATAGACGTTCCCGAATTCAGCATTCGTGAGCGTGGGAAATAGAAAAATAAACAAACCGGTTCAGAATTAGGGAACCGGTCCACCGGATATAGTGAACCGTAAATAGTGAACCCGATCTAGTAAACCTGTTTGGGCAATTGAGAAATCGGGTATTGAACCGGGTTTGGAAGATAAAAATTTGAAACCACACATCACGATTTGAGCATTCGTGAGGCAGTAACAATCGAGAAAATCTCGGAAATTGTAACTGCCACGTCAGAACAAGTTTGACCTTAAAATTTGAATGGCAGCCATGCGGTGAGTCCCGGATTTCTTTAACGTCATAACCGTGCAAACCAATGCCGCCTCTAAATATTAACCCGATACCCCAAGATGACGATGATGACGATCATGTAGTTGAAGATGGTGGTGAAGATGATGAAGACAGCGAAGGTGAAGACGACGGTGAAGACGGAGGTGAAGTCGAAGGTCAAGGCGAAGGTGAAGCCGAAGGTGAAGACGAAGGTGAAGACGAAGATGAAGACGAAGGTGAAGACGAAAGTGAAGACGAAGGTGAAGACGAATCGGAAGAAGAACATGAAGATGATTATGATGACGTTGAAGAAGATGGTGGGGAAGAAGATGATGATGATGATTAGAAATGGTCACGTTTATATACTTTGTAATGCTCAGTTGTGTTGTCTTGTTACAACAAAGGACATCAATAAAGAAATTTCTAGTAGTCGATAGCCAACAAGGAAGAGAGGCAGTTCGCTCTTTCTTGAGAGCGTTTTTTTCTGTAACCGTAATGCTACAAGCCTATAACATACTCCCTTTGTTTCTATTTATTTTTCATTTAGAGTTTTTCATATATATTAAGAAAATAATTAGTATTGATGCTCTGTCAATTGAAAATCAGTTTTTGGATACTAGTACTGTATTAAATTTGAGACTGACCATACATGCAATAAATTCAAATGGCAGACAAACCAGTGCAAAATCATTTCGTATATCCGAATTTTCAAAGGCAGATAGTGCAAAATCATTTCCTATATCAATTCAAATAGCAGACAAACCAGTGCAAAAATCTTCGGATTTGTGAAAGGAAAACTCACGAATCTTGCATTCGTGATATGGTAACAACAGTAAAAAATCTCGGAAATTGGATCTGCCTCGTAAATGCAAGTTTGACCTTGGAATTTGAAATTTGTATTTTAACCTCCCGAATTGTGAATGCGGGCGCGTTTGGAATATGTATTTCTCTCACGAATCTTGCATTCGTGAGATGGTAACAACGGTAAAAAATCTCGGAAATTGGATCTGCCTCGTAAATGCAAGTTTGACCTTGGAATTTGAAATTTGTATTTTAACCTCCCGAATTGTGAATGCGGACGCGTTTGGAATATGTATTTCTCTCACGAATCTTGCATTCGTGAGATGGTAACAACGGTAAAAAATCTCGGAAATTGGATCTGCCTCGTAAATGCAAGTTTGACCTTGGAATTTGAAATTTGTATTTTAACCTCCCGAATTGTGAATGCGGGCGCGTTTGGAATATGTATTTCTCTCACGAATCTTGCATTCGTGAGATGGTAACAACGGTAAAAAATCTCGGAAATTGGATCTGCCTCGTAAATGCAAGTTTGACCTTGGAATTTGAAATTTGTATTTTAACCTCCCGAATTGTGAATTCGGGAGAGGTTGAAATTTGTATTTGAATCTCCCGAAATGTGAATTCGGGAGAGTGTGGAGTAGGTTAAAAAAAAACGGTGAAATTCCTATAAGTAACCATCCGAATTGTGAAGTCGCCGTGTTTTCATCATCCCAAAAAAAAAATGGAGAACAACTGGTGGTCTGAAATAATGGCCGGCAATTTTTTCGATGTATCGCCTTCGGAAATTTCTGTTGAAGAGGTGATGAGGCAATCGAGAGAGATGAACGGAGGCGGTGATACGGTGGCTAGAGAAGGAGTTGCGGATCCGAGTAGAGGAGGAGGGTCGGATGTAGATCCGACAGTTGGCCCGAATCGGGAGGAGGCGATGGAGCCCGGGTCGGTGGGAGAAGTTACTGAGGCGTTGGAGGCGGGTTTGGTGGGAGGAGTAGATCCGGCGGTTTCGATGGAATGGGTGGCGGGTTTGGCCGGAGGAGTTTGTCTGAGGCAAGAGGAGCGGCGTGAAGCAGAGGCGGAATCCGGGAATGTTTTTGCGAGATCTGGATCTGTGGGTGCGGCGGTGGCGGAGGAAGAGGATGGAGGCGGAAATATGGAGGTTGAAGACGTGGGTGAGGAAGGGGAAGAAAGGAGGAAGGGGAGCGGCGTGGGTGAGGAAGGGGAAGAAAGGAGGAAGGGGAGCGGCGTGGGTGAGGAAGAAAGGAGGAAGGGGAAGGCTGCGGTAGGGTTTAGGGTAGAAGATGAGTATGGGCAGAGGAACCCGAATCCAGAATTCGGGAGGTCTGAGGAAAGCGAATCTGAAGATGACCCAATAAGCATTGCAGCAAGGGTCGGAGCAGAGGCGGTGAAGATGGCGGAAGAATTAATGGCTGATCCCCCTCCTCCGAAAAGAGCCCGACGGATTTCCGACGAGGTATGTAAAATTAAAAAGTTTTAAATGTTTTATCGTAATAATTAAAGTAGTAATTGAAATGTTATTAAAAATAGTAAATGTAAATATTTGGCATGGCATAAAAGTTGTAATTATTTAGCATGATATAAAATAGTAAATGTATATATTTGGCATGATATAAAATAGTAATTAAAGTATAAATAGTGTAAGTAACAGTATAAATAGTGTAAATAGTGTAATGAAAAGTTGTAAAAATTATGTAGTATTTAATTATGAAGTTTTAAAAACGGTAAAAATTGTAAATATTGAAAAAATTGTAAAAATAGTGTAATTATGTAGGTATGAAGCAAAATCGTTAAATGTAATTATTCAGCATTTAATTTATAGTGTTATAAGAAGGAAAACTAGTAACAACATAAGTTGCATTTGAAAAGAGATTAAAACGTTAAGTTGAATTGAAGACGTTAGTACAAAATGTTATATTAATAGACATGTGTGTGTTTAAATAACTAATTAGTATAAGAAATGTGAAAATGTTAGGCCATAGCTGGTAAAATTAGGAGAATGACTGCGGGTGGAAGAACAGTTTCCCAGCGTATAGTCACGGCTTCGGGCCGCACGAGAGGTGGGTCTAGAGGGGGTCTTGGTTCATCCCGGGGGCGTACAGGTCGCGGTAGGGGTAGGCCTGTCGCTTCTGATCAGGTGCAGTCATCAGTAGGCCTTGACTCAGATGATATTTGTAATGTCGACCCGTCTTTTTCACAGCCTCCAGTAGTACCCTGTATGAGCGTGCCTCCTGCTTCAGTTGAGCCCTCTACTTCCACTGCACCTGTTGAGTTGCAGTCACAGTCCCCGCGTATTGTGGATGGATCACCGATTGGGTTTGATGATGAAGGTCCTGTTCTTCAGTCTCCTCCTAGAGCTGACCCCCAACCTTCTGCACCAGTTGATACACCACCTCCTCCTCCCGTTCTGGCCGATCCTATTTTGCATAGTTTTGAGGCGCACATTGCTCATAAGATTGCAAATGAGGAACTAGCAGGCGATCCCCCACGGGAGTTCACACGGAGAACCCGATGCTACACCCGGCCCACTGATTTCGGACGTTTTAGGCCGTACTTACCACATGATCCTCCTCCTGGTTCTTGGTTCCGGATCGCTGAGCAGACGAGGTTAGGGTTTGTGAATCACAACCTTATTGGAGCGTTCATTGAGCATTGGCACCCGGAGACGAACAGCTTCCATTTTCCTTGGGGAGAGATCACGATTACGCTGCATGATGTAGCAATGATTTTGGGCCTTTCTATTGAGGGATTACCTGCGACTACAGGTCCATTTGCTAATGCCATGCAAGAGAGGAGGTATTGTAATGATCTGTTTGGGTACATGTTCGGAGTTGATCCCAGTTATGTGTCCCCACTAGATAAGTGGAACATGACAGGACCTCTGAGGCAGGGTCGGGTAAGGGCTTGTAGTTTTTGGCCACACGTGTTGCGGATGATTGAGGACGAGGATGATCCTGATTGCATTGCCGCTGGATATTTGTGGTATCTTATGTCCAGTAGTTTGTTTGTGGACAAGAGCACCACCCTTCTGCAGACCCGCTTGTTGCCATTATTTGACGATCCGACGAGAGTAGTCGATACGGCTTGGGGCGCTGCTGTCCTCGCAAATCTGTATCGGGAATTAGGCGAGGCATCTAGGAGTGGAGTGATTGGTTTCGGCGGTTGTCCTTATCTTTTACAGGTTCATAGTAATAGTAGAAGTGATATACACTTGTAAAGTTGTCTGACGTTAACGATTTGCATTAATTGTATCAGATTTGGATATGGATGTACTTCATTTACTTCCCGGGGAACCCGAACTTCCAGCGTGATATGGCAGGTGATGATGAGAGACGCGCATCCCTTTACCACACTGACAGGACTGCTACGCAGCACGAGTTGAGCCCCCATGTTTACAGGCGGATTCTGGATGAGTATCGACCAGAGGATGTAAGTACTGTTTAACGACTAGTTGTATACGTACATTATTTGAACTTGGCAAATTGTTAACTTTTTACATTTGCATTGTAATCTTGTAGATATGTTGGATGCCTTACGGGCAACTAGATTTTATTGACCGGTTTAGGGCCTCTACATATCGAGGAACGTTGAGGTTCCTCGATATTCAGGAGCCCTATATGCCGGATAGGGTGGTACGTCAGTTCGGACGACAGCAGAGCAGACCACTAGATCCTATTCCACCATCACGGGTCTCTCGACCAATTAATACACGCGGGAAGAACAAGTATATTGTGGAGTTTGCTGAGGAGTGGGATCGTTGGGAGAGGATGCAAGACCATCTCTGTCCGTACATTTTGGAGAGCCCCGTAGCTTCTCCTCCTTGGTCGGTGGATCCTGCATACTTAGACTGGTACCTCCAGATATCACATCCATATGTCAGTCGGTTCTCACAGAGGCAGGCCCCTCCCGATGTTGTTCCTTCGCCGTTTATTGACACTCATCGGGTAAGTTTGTTTTAGTATCATGCGTTATAATATTTTATTATACAGTTTACATCTACTTACGTACTTATTGTTCTTTAATTACAGCGTCTTGCTCTTATTACGTCCTACGTCGAGAGACAGCTGCAGATAGTCTCTCCTTGTTGCAAGGAACAGTTGAGAAATATTTTGCAACTTGCCACCGATGATGTTCCTCTTGTTAGGGCGACACAGATGGATCCCGGGACTTCTTCGACAGCCGGACCCGGCATTCCATCTATATTTGAGCGAGGGGAGTCGTCTCGTATGGCGGAGGAGCGCGCTTCAGCCGAGCCAGCAGGTGGGGCAGACCCCGAGGAAGATCTTAATGATGCAGGCCTTGATGATGATGTCTGACGGTTTTCATGTTTTTATTGTCTGATGTTTATGGCTACTTGTTTTTTGTATGTTCCTGGTTTTAGACATTTAACTTTTGTGTTTGATAAGACATGGTTTATTTGATGATACGTATTGCATTTGATGTATTAGTACGTCACATTTTGGTGTTGAACACGGTATTTGCGTTTCTCGGTAAAACGTTATGTTCGTTACAAACATTGTCTGTTACAAATTGAAGTACTTAAATAAAATTTCTTCATTACTGTTAACGGTGTTTGAAACAGTAGTTGTTCGTAGATGAGTTCTTATTATTCAACTTAAATTACTTAAATACACTACGTAAAAAAAGAAAGTGTTTCTGAAAATGCATAATGAACCTAGATATCCCGAATTGTGCATTCCTGATACCCAGCGAATTCTGCATTCGTGGATAAGTTTAGTATTTAAAAAAACCTTTGTACATGGGTAGTAAATACAAAATTAGTTGCTACATAAGATTAGTAACTGAAATACAAGGAAAGTGCGTTAGAAACTTCTTAAGCAAGATCTAAAAGTGCTTTAGTTTTCCCCGGGGACATGTTCCACAAACAAACATTCATACTCATCATATAATAGGGCTAGGATCTGTGACCTAGCTACACTGTCACCTGTATGGATTGAACCACCTACCCAGAAAAGCTCAGAATTACACCGAATGTAGTTCGTAAGTGGACAATACCAAAACGCACCAAAGGTTCGTTTAATAACTAAGGTACCAAGCCATGTGGGAGGGTCAGCTACGTTGTTCATGTCAGCAATTGAACTAATTTCCATAGTTTTGGTGTCAAGTACGAAGATATTGGAATATTCGTCCTCGTCAAGGAACACCACAAAAGCATCGGTTCTTCTCATCACAAACTGGAAGTGTCGGGTAAGATCATACTTAGCGTCTCCATGCACGAAGTGTAAGTGGTTGTACAAGTCATTATGTGGGCCGAAAAACGAGCATTCGGTGTAAGGGCAACTAAAAGGAATGTCGTCCTGCGAATTGAATGTGTCAAGTATTTTTTATAAAAAAAAACTTGGCGGAAAACGAAGTTTAGAAAAAAATTAGATAAGTAAAACGAACGAAGGTAATTACCGTTGCATGACCGTTGCTGCTTCCGTACCTCAAAGTCATTATCAATGCGTTTGAGAAAGTGTTTTGGAAAAACTAATGTTGGGGTGATTGTGAGTATCTACAATCTAAGGCGTATTAATAGGCTCCAATGAATGTGAAATCTCCCGAATTAACAACTCGTAGGGTTCTTTATAAGATTCATTGGAGCCAACGAATTCTGAACTCGTGAGAGAGCATGCAGCTATTCTTGACCTGCAGAGATGCCTGACTTTTCCTGACTTGCAGAAAAAGCACCATGTTGCGGAACAAACAACATGTTGCCGAATCCTGGATTCGGCAACATTCTGCTTCGATGGCCAAAGTTGCCGAATCCAGGATTCGGCAACTTTGTGCTTTATCCGTTATCGAGGCATGGCAACATTTGAAATCACTGAACAGACGGTGTCGGATATTCCCCTTTTTTACACGAATTCAGGATTCGGGATAACATTCTGAGGTAAAGAAAATCGTATATATAGAATTGTGTAACTGCATGGTTATAAATGTAGTCCCGAAGTGTAGAAAAATATTCTGAACATATTAGAAGATGGCAAGAAGGCATGATGGCCCTAGTCCACCTCCTCGTAGAAATGAACGATCTAGTGTTCGAACTCGGTTATGGGTAAGTAATATGGAGTCCCTATGTAGTTCACTTAATTTAAATATAAGAAATCTGTGTGGATGTAAATTTCGTGTATGTATTCATATGACGTTTCAGGATTCAACGCGTAACCTATTTAGCAGAGCGGGGTCGTCTACAGATTCCCGTCGGAACATGAACAACCCTCCATCACGTAGCACCGTAAATGAAGCTCCGTTACCTCACGAAGACACTGTTATGATGGGAAGCAGTACCCCAGTTACTGTAAGAGCAAGGAGGAGTTGTTCTGCTGTTGCAGACACTCCCCAAAGTCGTGGACCTACAATGCAAAGATCTACTAGTGCAAGTCACGTTCAGTTAGACGCTGATGAAATGCGGCAAACTGAGTACCCTGGAGGCCCTGCAGACAGTTCGTTATTGCGCGATTTCAACACGCATTTTGCACGTTTCTTATGGAACAATACAAACGACGCAGTGGTATGTCAATGAAAATATTTTTACAAGGTCACTTCATTCCTCTTACTACTACATAGATTTACCGTTGATGCTAAATGATTGATGTCATATAGATGAAAAAGGTCGTGAGAGTGCATGCTCGTAGTAAAGGAGTGTCGGAGTGGGATTCAATGCCCAATGGGGCTTGGAGGGGAATAGCTGAAACAAGCGGTTTAACTAAATTACTGCAGATTCCTCACACTACATTTGATTCGGCCCTCATTTCGGCGTTCATAGAGAGGTGGCACCCCGAAACAAATACGTTTCATTTTCCGTGGGGAGAAATGGCGCCCTCATTGCATGATGTGTATCAACTGCTTGGACTTAAAGTTGTTGGACTGCCGGTAGCCCCTTCAATGACGGACAAAGAGTTGTTCAACGAAGTAGCCAAAATGTTTGGCATGGACGTTGAGGAAGTGTATGTGTACAAAAAAAACAAAGGTTTTACCCTTGCAACCTTACGTGAAATGATGACAGAAAGAGTCGTACATGAAGATCAGCAACACACCATTGCCTCTGTGTACCTCGCAACCATTACGTCTTCCCTTTTGTTCCAAGACAAGAGTGGAACAAAAATGAATTTTCGGAATTTTCATCCGTTGCTAGACCACACCAACACGCAAAGGTACGCTTGGGGAGCTGCAACGTTAGCATACCTTTATCGCGAATTGGGAATGGCTAGTCGACGATATGTTGCACAATTTAGTGGATCCCCTTTACTTCTACAGGTATTGATTTCCTAACTAAAGTTGATTTGTTTGTACTATTGAAATGACGGAGTAATTAACTGTAATTCGTTTCAGAGTTGGATATGGGCGTACTTCCCAATGTTCAAAGGTCATGAAACAGCAGATCCATCTTGTACAACTCCCGGGCCGTACGCTTACTGTAACGATCGACGTCGTGCTAGAAAGTCACCACAAGAGAGGATTCAAGGAATACGAAAACAACTAGATTTAATGCGAGTGGACGAGGTTCGAGCTAGTTCCCGTTTTGTACCTAATATTGTTCGTATACCATGTATTCATAAATACAAATTGTTTGTAGGTATGTTGGATGCCGTGGAAGGAAGTGGTTAATAAACGCGCATTCAAAGTGTCTCACTACAAAGGGACGCTGCAATACCTGGGTATGCAAGAAGGTTATAACCCAGATAGGTTTGTAAGACAATTTGGAAGAAAACAGATAATACCGAGAAATCCACCTATCCAGCCAGTGCAGAGTAACAGACCATCAAGGAATGTAGGCGGTTATAAGGTGAAATATCACTGGGCAGACAATAATTTTGGAACTTGGTTCGAACACTGCCTGGAAGAAGATGATTTGCCCATCAGCAATCAAGTTTGGGAAACTTCAAGCGATTATATGGACTGGTATAGACAACACTCTCATCCTTACAACGATGCAGAGTCAGCGAAACTAGTCGCTGAACTTGACGAACAACCCATGCCATTAGCACTGCAAGCTGTCCGTGTAAGTAAAATTCATATAACCTGTCATTTTTTTAAAACTACTTGTAGTACTGTGACAAATACTAACTCCAACCATCTGGTTACTTGAACAGCGCCTTAACCACATTGAATCAATTATTCTGGAGAATGTGGAAGTACTTCGAGGTTATGCAGATGACGATCCACTGAAAAAAATTATAATGCAAGTAATAGGGTCGGTCATGACTCCAGGTCTTCCAGAGGTATTCCGTAATACAGGTGTTGGTTCTTCCCAAAGAACAAGGGCAGAGCGGTTGGACTCAGATGCCGAAACGTTACAGGACGGATCACCCCGAAGATATAGCGGCGGGCAAACCTTTGGAACGTACAATCTCGGGAATCCCGGACCTAGCTCGTACATGCCCGGTTCATACAGCCAACCTGAATCATCCTTTCAACCCTTCAATTTGACCGAACAACATCGAAGTCAAGGTTATGGTTTTGCAGATTTCAGAACACCAAGTGCAACTGGTTTAGGCAGTAGCCGAAGTTATGGTTCTCCCCCGTCCAGAGAGCCAACTACGAACTATTTCGACGGTTATGATACAAGCCATACATCTGGGTATTGAATGACGCATGACAGACATCATGCATGCTCTATTCCGAACGTTTGTTTTCAATTCTACATTCCGTCCTGTTATGAAAGCTTTTCATAGTTTTCGATTATTTTGTTGTGAGGCAACCGAATTGTGGATTCGTGCGGATTTGGCGGCTAATCCACCCCTTCTCAGTACAAACCTGTACCACATCTTCTGAAAAAGTAATGAAATCATATCTGGAAAAGGGCACGAATTGTGAATTCATCAGGGTTGAATTGTAGCAAAGTCAAATTCATTTTAAGTGCAGAACTACCTCCAGATATGCGTCGTTCAGTTCTACAAAGAACTTAAGTACGGCTTACGATGAATTCATGCGTTTCAACGTAATAACCGTGTTTTATGACTCATTCCGCATCAAATACATGGAGATGGAGTGTGATTTTTAGATATGGAAGAATTTGAGGGACTCAGATCCGTTCGTCCAAATCGACAATCGCATTTTGAAAGTTGGATTTCACACGTACGTTACAACATTAATACAACTTAAACATCACAACATTGGTGAAACAACAATATAACAACAATCACGCAATTAAAACATTACAACCATGGTGAATCTGAAAACATTGGAAAACAAAGGGGTACGTAGTTCTGAGACGAACACAGAAGTTCACACTTACAGTTTCAAATAGTAAAGCCTAGTCCGCACGGTCGTTAGGAGCCATGGTCTCCCTTAGAGTAGACACTTCATCTTCCAACGAACAAATACGCTGCAGTAGTTTTCTTATGGCGTTTTGCGAGTACTCGGGATGAGGAGGATCGATCCACTTAGTGAAGTAGCACATGGTATAACCGGTGCCAGGGCACGACCAGAACTTCCTGCCTAAGTTTCTCCTCGATTCCGACTCCGCCATTACGGCTGCCTTATTGCATTGGCACATTTGTACTCTGCTGCTTCCAGATGAGCTGAGTTCGGACATGATTTCAATAGCTTACAGTTACACAGAGTCAAAACTATCTGTTGTCCCACCTTGATTTGGAGTCGTCCATTTATAGACGTAGTGCATTGGCACATTTGGAGTCGTCCATAACATTTGTAATCTACTTTTACCAGAAATGATGACTACTCTGCGCTAGATTCTGAAAAGTTGTGAAGTCTTATCTTACAGTTCCCGAATTGTGAATTCGCGAGGTGTGGAATCTACTTTTTCAAAAATCCAGACTACTCTGCTCTGCCCTAGGTTCTGAAAAGTTATCAACTCTTTTCTGGAATAGTTCCCGAATCGTGAATTCGCAAGGTCTGGAATATACGTTTCCCTGCGCAGTACAGACCTCTGCCATATCTGCTGAAAAATTAAGGGAATCCTATCCGGAATAGGTCCCGAATTCAGAATTCGGGAGGGTGGAATTTACAATTTCCCAAAAACCTTAGATTCCTGACATATTGCTCTATCCTCAAAACACCGTAAACCTCACCAATGCATCACCTGACGAAGCATGGATTCGTGAGGTTTTGTTTCCCTATATATATGGCGATGTGCAACGAATAAATTTTCATCTAAACCAAACACCAAAAGAAATATGGTCAGTCAAGGTTCTAGCAAATCCTCTCGCTCGGTTCCCGAAGTTGATAGATTTTACGAATATTTAGGGGTATACTGCTTCCAACTTGTATTTCTTACGTATATGTGGTCGAAATTTTGAATGTGCGTAACTGATTGTGTTTGTAAATACAGGATTGCGACTACCCGGACCAAGTAAACATATTGAAGAAGCGTTTAGATGCGGGTAACGAAAAAAATAGTCAACTTCTAATGACAATCGATGATTTGGAATTCGAATTGTCTTGGTATAAGGAGAAGTACGAGGACCATAAGAAAATGTTGAGTTCGGGGGAGGTATACCCGAAAGAGGTTCTTCAAGCTCCTGCCATGCCATATGCAAATTCAGTTCAAAGCAATAGATATGCTAAAACTCTTACGGTTATCCTTCTTGTTGTAATGATGATTTTGATGTCCCGTGAGTATTCTAGGCCGACCGAGCGAACCGGGCGCTGCAGCTACGGCTTTTCGAGGCATTAGAGGGGGGGGTCGTACTTTGTTTGTTTATGCAAGGCAGTTGTTATTTTCAGTAAGAAGTTATGATGAATCTCGTTAACGGAATATGTCTTATTTTACGAAATTATATTGGTTCGTATCGATTCAAAAATTCTTACCATATTCACTACAACAGTCAAAATAAATACTACATAAACATACCAACAAACGGATTGAATAATGAACATACGCATCGACTACGCTAAAGGTCTGCTGTGTAGCTGTCGTAAATATTGGAAATGGTTTATACGATCCTGAAATTGATGTTCCCAACCGCTTACGCTCGAATGATGGTGGTGGGTCCAATTATAAGCAACCGGTGGAATAGGAGCGTTATCTGATAACTTGACCTGCATAAAACATAAATATAATGTCAAAAATATTCCAAGTCATACGATTTCGAAAAATAATTAAAGTACATCACATTTTACTAACCGGTATGTAATGATCTTGATTTCCCACCAAAGCAATGACAATTACGTCTTTCGGCTCTACGGGGCTACCCTTGGAGTAGAATGGGAGCGTAGTATGTGAACCGCCCCATGATAACAACACAATAACTTTTTGGAATGCTGTAGCAGCTATAAATCCACAAGCAGGCATCTCCATCCAAAACTCTCGGTTTGTACATTGCCCTAACCAACCTATACGCTGGACCAATACATGTAATCTTGTGAATGTGTAACCAATGTTGTTGTAAAAGTTGTAGTTCTCTTGAACCTCGTTCACCATTGTTGTGCGCACATGTTTCCATGAATCCTCATCTCCTAAACTAAGAAGCCATGCAAGAGATCGGTACCCACAATGACCATCTCCCCTTACGGTTTTGTAGTTCATAATGTAACCAAACATGAAATGATCTATCTGGTTTTGGCCAAACACTTTCTTATAATCAATACCCTGACTTACACCTGACTGCTCATCATCAGCATCGTCTTCCAAGTCGTCCTCGTCCTCGTCCTCAAATTCTTCGTCGGATTCCACAAATATCTCCCCTTTTGGCCTTCTGTACCTCCTCCGACCTATATTATCATTGCCTGATACATGCTCATACCAAGTCTGCTCCCTCTTCTCAGGTTTAGTCTTACGTGGCCTGCCTTTTTTTTTATTATATCCCGGTGGCGGCTCTTGCAAAGGACGTCTGCAACCATTGTTCACCTCATTTTCCTCATCTAGGGGGACTGTATATCCTTCTGGTGGTTTATGCCAGACAATTTGTTTCCAGAAGTCGTGAATTTCCCCTAAAGGAATTGGCACACCCATACTCATGTAGCTGTACAAATCATGTGCACAAGGAAGGCCTCTTACATTTCTCCACCATCTATCGCTGCACGAATGAGGGTGGAAACCCTTGGAAGGATTCTCGATCCTATCCATGGTCTCCATAAGTATATTCATACAGTCAGTTGAAACCTTATTTACGAGCTCCACATAATATGTATACCGCCCAGTTCCTTCCATGCGAATTACTTTGGAGAGTATGGTATTGACATCCATTTCCATTTTCCGCTGAATACCCAGAATCTGAATTAAGATAGTTGAGTGGATCTCTTGTGCTATGGTGTTAAACGAACCAACACTGTTGTCTATGAAATTTTTCAACCTCGAGTGAGCACCTTCAACTCTACAATACAGATTAATAATTACTATCAATGATTGTAAGACGTGATTATATATACAAATTCAACACATACATCAATAACAACAGTAATACCTATTCGTTGTCCTCGTAAGCAAATGGAATATATTGTCCGTCCATGCCCGTACAATGCGCTCTTTGTAAGGAGACAACCACGTCTCGTTTAAATAAGCATAAAAGCCTGGATACTTCTTCCTTATCTCAGCGACACGGCTATTATACGTCTCTACTGATTTAGAGTTGAATACACCTCTACAACTATTCCCAAACGCTTCAGCAAAATTATTATTTCCCGTTGCTGTTTTTACTTGTGTCTTGCAGTTACACAATATATGAAACCAACACAATAGGTGTTTTGCATTAGGAAATACCTCAGCAATTGCCTTAATCTCCGCCATATCACGATCCGTCACAATCGCTCCAGGACTTTGTCCAATGTGATCGTACATTTCCTTCACCTTCACGAGAGTCCACCTGTAGTGGTCAAAGTTCTCTCGTGCCATGAACGAGTACGCAACGTTGAACGTCTGCCCGGTGCAAGTAAACCCTACAATCTCCAACAACGCCATATTGTACCTGCATTTTCACATAATATTTATTACTACACACTTTCTAACAAATTATTCAAATTAAACAAAAACATATACACTTATCATACTTGTTCGTCTTGTACGTAGCGTCCATCATGATGACATATGGGAATAACCGCAACAAAAACAACGACTTCGGGTTTGCCCAAAAAAAATCTTGAAATATGTCGTTGTCGTGTGACATAGCACGGGATCGTACCATATAACCCCTCTCCAACAACCAACTTCGTGTAAACTCTGTTACATCTTTTCCATCCATCTCCTTAAGACGTAGAGTGTAACACATATTTTTAATTTGAGTCTTCGACGTAATCATCCGTCCACCATCCTTCGCTGCCAAAAATAAAAAAATCTTCGCCGGCTTCACATGCGCTTTTATCAAAGAAATGATATCCCTTTTCTGTTCCTCGTTCATTCTTCCGGCATATGCATGACCCACCAGTCTTTCTGGGAGGGGGTGATTGTGACACCCGCACACCACTCTCAATGTCCATTCGTTATCCTCACAGTGACAATGGAGGCGAAACGGACACATACTTTTTTTGGACCTCGGGTTGCGAATCAACAAATTTTTTACCCCACGATAAGCCCCATATTTCTCACATGTAAGCTTCACATAGTTCTCTCCTGAACGGTCAATTATTAAGACCATGTTGTTCTCTGTACCGATTCCACGTGCCCAACATAACACATCTTCTTTGTTATTCCACACATAATCGTTTTCAAATAACCATGTGTAGTCTTCCTACAAATAACGATGTGCAATATAACTCATGAACTATGTACTCCGCTTTATTAAATAATTCAGTTAAAATAACATAAATAATGCTAAAACAGAACAATGTGTATTCTTAACTACCTCGCGAATCCTACATTCGCAAGGCACAATTCATACTCCCGAATCCTCAATTCGGGATTCATATTTTACTTCAAATACTTTCTAACTCCATTTCTAAAAATATAGTACGCAAATATTAGCTTCACCACCTCTAAATTACAGTACAATATGTACGTACACATCATGACGTTTTACACTCTTAAAAAATTGTAATCTTGGATACGTATTCTAACATACAATGTATTTATATATATATACATTCAAAAAACTAAAATTGACTGAAACAATTAAATTACAAGTACATTATGTAACTTACCATAATTGTCTTATTTTCTTTCTTCGAATCTCTTATTTGAAATAATGTCGATTTTCCTTCCTCTTCTTCTCCTACTCTCTTCCTTCTTCTTCTCCCAACCTCATCATCACGTACACTATATATATACCCGACTAAATCAATTACGGCATGTAAAGTAGCCGAATTATAAATTCGCGAGGTATTCGAGCCTTTTTCCTCGGGAAACCGATCATATCCCTGCCCTAGATTCCTGACGAAACTGGGAATTCATTATGTACAAACTCCCGAATTATGAATTCGTGAGGTGTTACAACACAGCTCACGAATTCATAATTCGTGACGTCTGTACATGCTAGACCGGATTATCATTTCAAAACCGGTTTTCCAAAAAATTAATTACTAAACCGGTCGCCTCATATATATTTTATTTATTTAAACCGGTCGGAAGAAAAGTTCAAGCAAACCTCACGAATTCAGAATTCGTGAGGTACGGGACGATGTTACGGAAGCGCGCGGAGCTAAGCTCCGCGCGGTGGTCAGCTCCGCCTGAAAAAACTAGTCATTCGCCCCGTCCATCCGTCAATTCGAGTGCATTTAGCCTCCCCCGTTGCATTGGATGGTGAAACTCTATCGTTGTCACACCATTGCATTGCATACACGCTAGTGTAGTGGCAGTTGAGTAAGCATTTAGTTAAACCGAAATGAAAAAACAAGAGAGTATACATGAAGAGAGGACTTAGCTTATACTATAACTTGAGTTTTCCAGTGTTGGAAGGGAAATTCAGCGGTTGCGAGTCTGCGACTTGTCACCATGAGTGGAAAATAACCAATTTTGACTTCAGTGAAATTGGGCTTCTTATGTTTTCACTCTATCGGCCCAATATTCCTATCACCCAGCCAAAGAAATCACGTGGGCCCATGCACTCTTCCTCTTCCCGCAGGTTTGAAACAACCCTAAACGGCGGCGTCGACGTTCTTCCGTCATCAATGCGTCCCAATCGAATCCAAGTTCGCCGACGAGACGCTCGGTGTTCAAGGCTTGAATTTCTCCGTTCACAAGTGGTTCATATCAGGCTCGTCCACACACCTTGAAGCCGTTGTTCCTCCGTTCAATCGTCGTTTCGACCCAATCATCATCGTTCGTTCCCACAGACGGCGCCGGGTAGAAAAAATTCACTCCACAGTAATAATTTAAGACGATGATTGATCTCGAATAATAACGATAAAAACGAAAGTAACCAGTTCACCATTAATGACTATATCCGGAGGCTATCAAGCCAAGACTGCTTTTTTAGGAGAGTATTTAAAAAGGGTAATTAGACCTCTATTTTCCAATAAAACCTCAAATTAAATAATACCTTTAATTATAAGATATAATGATATTTTTGGCCTCCTCATGTCTTTGCTGTTTCAATATGTCAAAAAAAAAGATTGTTATCTAATACATTGTGCTTCCTTTCTAGCTTTATGCTATGTGATAATTGATCTCTTGATGTAAATCCTGTCTTATGCTATGTGATGATTTATCTCTTAATATAAACCTTGTACTCTAAATATTAGGACTTCCTGGTATGGGAAGTTTGTTGATCAAAGGGATCACTTCAAAATACTTGTAGGTAGAGTCCTGTGCAACCAGAAATTAAATCTTTCAACTTACTTCAACATTTACCACACCTTTGTAGGAAGGTAAATAATAGAAGACTTAATTTTGTCGGGATGATATACCTCCTAATCCAGTAGGAGTTGAGAACATTAAGACCACCCAGTTTCCTACCAGAAGGCTTCAGCAACATATCTCTTGCTATGTTGGAACTTCAGTTGGGTAACACCCTGGTTTTTGGTCTTTTCGTGGACAATACCCTGGGTACAGGTCTCTTACATTCCCCACTGTTAACACGAACACAGTAAATCATAAACCCCTTTTAACACTTTAAAAGAGATGAAGTACTTGATAAATACACTTCAATCATCAAACTCAGGAGTTATAATCATAACATGATGCTTCAATCTGTTTCTATCAAAGTACTAGTTACTTCAACAAGTAGGGTATTGAAGCTTTAGGGAATTTGGCATAAACTCACGGTTCTATGTTTGGATTTTCCTGACTGATCTTTATTTCTGTGCCAGACCGTGCGTTTCAAGAATGAGTTGGAGCGTAACATTACCATCAAGCTAGGTTCTGCTAATGCGAAGATATACAAATGTGAAGATGAACGGTGTCCTAGACCTATGTCTTACAAGTATGCTATTTTTTGTTTCTGTTTTAATGCTTGTTGACTTCCTAGTTTCTATAAAGGCTATAATGTGGAATATTAAGATAATCTCAAGAAAATCTGGCTAGTTTACTGAACTGAAAAGCTAATAGTACTCTCATTTTGGCTCTTCTTACCCTGCATTTACTCACACATTAAGGTTTTGAAAGAACTCTTCTCAGTGCTTTAGAATTTACCTTTACTAATTTGTAGGGCATATGGAAGTGGAAAGGAGGATACTCCTATGTGTGATGTATACCAGAATTTGAGAACTGCAAGATGAAACTGCTCAGACACGTTTCTTTTGTTGATTGCCCGGTAATATCTCATTTCTAGTTGTCTAACTTCAGTTTACTGTCTAGCAAGGGTTTGTAAAGTATTTTAACGTACTTAATTCTTATAGGCTTTTTCCTCAGTACTGGGTTGTCTTTTGATTCTTATTTCATGTATGATCATGGCATTCGTCTACCTTCTAGATGGCCACTTACCGTATTAATATTGTCAATTAGGGTCATGGCTACCATGCTTAACGGAGCGGCTATCATGGATGGAGCATTGCTTCTTATTGCTGCAAACGAGAGCTGCCCTCAACCTCAGACTTCAGAACACTTGGCTGCCATTGAGATTATGCGTCTTCTATTTGCTATTGTCTCTTCTCCTAGGTGAACTTGTTCCTGCTAAGGCGGCTTCTGGGAGTGCGAACAGAAAAACAGGGGAAGGTGAGAAAGCTGACAAAGGGAGAGATTCTGATGCTTAACATTGGATCCATGTCTTCGGGTGCACGTGTAGTTGCTGTCAAGAATGATTTGGCAAAGCTACAACTCACGTCTCCCGTCTGCACCAGCAAAGGAGAGAAGATAGCACTCAGTAGACGTGTTGAGAAGATTTGGCGACTTATTGGCTGGGGCCACATCCAAGCAGGAATTACACTCCACGTCCCACCTTGCCCCGTCTTAGCTTCATATAAAACAAGAGAGAATTCATATTTTTAAATGATTCTGACATACGTTTCCCACCTTGCCCCGTCTTAGCTTCATATAAAACAAGAGAGAATTCATATTTTTAAATGATTCTGACATACGTATGTTAGTTTCATTTTAAAATTTAAACTACTAACCATATTCCATGATCTTTCTCTACAATTTTCCAAATTAAGCCATGAAATGTCCCACAACCTTCACGATGGTTTGGATTTGGATTACAGACCTAGAAAGAAAAATCCGCCTCATCTCCATTTGGATTTGATATGTCTTTTTTCCTTTTGGGTCAAAAGAAAGACATATTCTCGATAATTTCATAATACAAACAAAAGCATGGACTACACAACATAAAAAACGGGATAGTCCTTCCCCAAAGTCATCAAATGCAAGCTTCCCATAGGTAGGTAGCATAACAAGAAAATGAAAGTCAAGCAAAAAAGAAAGAGCAAAAGAAACTAGGTAGTCGGCTATCATGTTCGCCTCACGAAGCCTTTAACACCTAGATGTAAAGCTGAAGAGTGGATGATGTGCGGCGAGCTGAGAGCTCAGCAAATAAACGATGAATTGTGCATCCGTTTATAGAACTACCTTGTGAAACCCCAACTCCCACGGAAGGTTAAGTTCATGAAAAAGGACTCAATGAAGTGAATAAAGCTGTCAAGTCATTGCCCAATTGTTAGATGCCTTGAATCTGAATCACACTCTGCGACAGGTAGCACGGGGGAGTAGACTACAACGAGATCTTCTCACCAGTAGTCAGACATACCTCAATCAGGGTGCTACTAGCGATAGTTGCACATCAGGATCTGGAACTTGAGCAACTAGATGTGAAAACAACTTTCCTACATGGAGAGTTGGAGGAGGAAATATACATGTCTCAGCCAGATGGTTTTCAGGTTCCAGGAAAGGAGAATCATGTTTGCAAGTTGAAGAAGTCCTTATATGGGCTAAAGCAGTCCCCGAGGCAGTGGTATAAGCGGTTTGACACTTATATGAAGCATCTTGGTTACAACAGAAGTTCGTATGATTGTTGTGTGTACTACAATGACCTGCAGGGTGGTTCAGGCATTTATCTGGTTATGTATGTTGATGATATGTTGATTGCTGCTAAGAATAAGTCTGATATTCAGAAGTTGAAGGGTTCTCTCAGTGCAAAATTTGATATGAAAGATCTGGGTGCTGCTCGCAAGATTCTGGGAGTTGAGATCTATAGGGAAAGGAAGAAGAGAAAACTCTTCCTCTCACAGGAAGGGTACATCAAGAAGATATTAAATAGGTTTGGAATGTCTTCAGCAAAGCCTATAGATACTCCAATGGCATCTAACAGCAAGTTGGAAATGTACACAGTTCAGACTAATGAGGATCAGGAGTACATGTCCTGAGTCCCATATGCCAGTGCAGTTGGGAGTTTGATGTATGCTATGGTCTGCACTCGACCAGATCTAGCATTCGCTGTTAGTGTGGTAAGTCGATATATGGTCAACCCTGGGAAGGAACATTGGCAAGTTGTGAAGAGGATTTTCAGGTATCTTAGAGGTACCTCTGATGTTGGTCTTTGCTATGGGAATGACACTCAGTGTTTGGTTGTTGGCTATTCAGATTCTGATTATGTTGGAGATGTGGGCAGTAGGAGATCTATGACTGGTTATGTGTTCACTCTAGGAGGTTCTGTGGTAACCTGGAAGACAACTCTACAGCCTACAGTTACTTTGTCTACCACAGAGGCAGAGTATATGGCTTTGACAGAAGCTCCTAAGGAGGGAATATGGCTAAAGGGGTTGGTTAATGATCCAGACCTACATCAGGATCAGGCTTTAGTGTATTATGACAGCTTGAGTGCAATATGTTTAACCAAGGATCAGGTCCATCATGAGAAGACGAAGCACATTGATGTCAGGTACCATTTTCTGAGGAATGAGAAGAGAATCCAGGTGAAGAAAGTAGGGACAGCTGATAACCGTGCTGATATGTTCACCAAGCCAGTTCTTGAGAGCAAGTTCAACACTGCTTGGACTTGCTCAACATCAGAGATCATTAGTTGCCCTGAGGGGCAATTCTGAGGAAGAGGGAGATGTCTGTTATCTGGCACTGTCATGGTGCGTCTGAGAGTCTACCTGGAGGATTCAAGTCAAGGTGGAGATTTGTTAGATGCCTTGAATCTGAATCACACACTGCGACCAGGGTTGCATGGTTCGTGGAAGAACCGGATCGTGAACGCGGTTCGCGGTTCGCGGTTCGCGATTCGCCATTTGTGGAGAATCGGATTCGCCGAAGAATCACAGATTATCGGATCGTTGATATTAGGAACGTGATTCGTTAATTTTTGAAACGTGATTCGTGATTCGCCAACGGCTGTAATAAATATATATGTTATATAAAATATTACATTTTATAACATATGCATTTTCTTGAATTTATAATGCATTAGTTTACTCAATGCATTATAACCTCAGAATAGGCTTTTTATTAAAACCCAACAAAATAATCAAATTGGGTAGCAGAAACAAATTGGGCCAAGCCCAATTTGCATCCACGGCCCTTTCGGAAAAGGCCCAGCAGAGGAGGTTGTCTTCCTACTCTTGCCCCCGACAAAGTTGCTCTGCAACTTGGAGCAGCAAGGAACGACTCCAACAATGGAGTTCCCGATAGCAGCTCGGCTCACCTTGGCACACCACTCCGGCGAGGCTCGCGGGACTCAACGGCGACTCGGAATGGCTCGACTGGACAGAAACACGCAAAGAGAAATTATGGTTTGAAATCGGTGTTAATGGCGGAAACCGAAATGCTTACCGAATCACCTCGGAATTGAGAAGCTGTTAACGAGACCAACCCGACGACGCTCCTGGAAACAAAGGATCGAATAAACTCGTATTAAACGACCTTGAATAAATATCGAAAACGATATCGGTATCTAAATACGATATCGAAACTTACCGATATCTAACCGATTAGGCTCGGGATCGATACACGAGCGAAGCCCGGTATTCAGGGGTGAACGAGAGACTGAAAAAAATGGAACAACAACACCAGATACTCTTATGAATTTCTCGAGAAAACTTGAAGAAAAACAGAGGAAGACGAGGGAAATTATGGTTATACCTTCTGTTCTTCAGAGACGAAACGAAGGCGCCCTTCTTCCTTGAAGGAAGAACACGAACGAAGAAGAGAGGAGGGATTGAGGGAAGTGCTGAACTTGGGCACACCACAGTGTATATTCAGTTGTTGGAAATTGAGTTTCCCACATCGACAAATGTTTCACCTCCTTACATGGGCTTGCAGTATAAAAGGATGTGACTTCAGCTGTAGCTTTGTGGGTTTAATAGCAAATTATCCTTACATGGGCTTGCAGTATCATGGCCCATTAGTATGAATTATCAGTGCAAAAATTCATTTGGATTGAACGCACCGCCCATTTTTCATGGTTCGCTTCGATTCGCAATTTTAGCCGAATCGGTACGCGAACGAACCGCGATCAGGTGCGTGCGATCCGGTTCGTGATTCGCCATTGATTGGAGCGAATCATGCAACCCTGACTGCGACAGGTAGCACGGAGGTTATTTAGCGTATGGGCCTATCAGTTTTGTTGATTGGGCTTAGGGTTATTTAGCGCTATATATAACGGCTTATATGTAAACCCTAATTGTACCGAAAACTGTAATCAACCTCCATAATAATATGATCTCCCTCTCCTATGGACGTAGCCAAATTTGGTGAACCACGTAAACCTCTGTGTCTTTCTTGAGTTTATTGTTCTTGTTTCAATTCTGTTACAACAAACTGGTATCAGAGCAGGTTCGAATTTCCGCCGAGAACGATGTCTGTATCCATGACGAAGATCGAAAAGTTTACAGGGAGAAACAGTTTCAGTCTGTGGTGAATCAAGATGTAGGATTTGCTGAAGCAAAACGGTCTGTGGGCGCCGTTAGCGAAAGACGGGAATGGAATGGATGCAACCTCCGTGGAGTTCAAAACTATGGAGGAAAAGGCTCATTCAATGATTATGTTGTGCCTCGCCGACGATGTCATCACAGAAATTGCAGATCAGGAAACCGCCGCAAAGTTATGGTTGAAGTTGGAGAGCCTCTACATGACGAAGTCATTGACCAGCAAGTTGATGCTAAAGCAGCGTTTGTTCAGTCTGCGTATGGAAGAAGGTACACCTCTTAGAGATCACCTTGATCAATTGAATACAATTCTGTTAGATTTGCGTAATATTGATGAGAAGGTTGACGATGAGGATGCTGCCTTGATTTTGTTGGTATCTCTGCCTTTGTCGTTTGAGAATTTTGTGCAGTCTTTCATCGTTGGGAAAGAGACTGTCTCGCTGGAGGAGGTTAGGTCTTCGCTTCACAACAGAGAGATTCGTCATAAGGCATCTGGTTCGGGTACAGAAAATCAGGCTTTCGGGTTAATGGCCAGTGGAAGCAAGGATGGTAAGAAGGGTAAGAAAAAGGGCCATTGGAAGAAGCAGCAGCAAGAGCGCCCTAAATTACCTAAAGACGTTTGCGCCTACTGTAAGGAAAAGGGTCATTGGAGGAATGACTGTCCTAAGAGAAGGCAGCAGCAAGAACAGAAACCCGGTTCTGCTGCAGTAGCAGAAGATGATGCAGATTCTGAAAGTGATATTGTGATGATGGATGAGGAATACACCCATCATTCTGATATGTGGGTTCTTGATTCTGGAGCATCGTATAGCTGCATAGATGGAGGTAGTGTCTCTATGGCAAACGGCTCTGTCTGCAAAGTGGTTGGAATCGGCTCAGTCAGGTTCAGAACGCATAACGGAAATTTATGCACAGTCAAGGAAGTCAGACATGTTCCACATATGACTAAGAATCTGATATCTTTAAGCCTTCTGGATAGTAGGGGTTTCAGGTATGAAGGTGAAGATGGAATTCTGGTTGTCTGCAAGGGTTCTGAGGTGATTCTAAGAGGCGTCAAGCAGGGAACTTTGTATATCTTACAGGGTTCTACAGTAACAGGTTCTGCAGCCGTTGCATCAGTGGATAATGGTGCTGATCTGACCAGACTATGGCATATGAGACTTGCTCATATGAGTGAACGTGGAATGCAGATTTTGTCCAAAGAAGACCTCCTGGGAGTCAGTGGCTAATGGTGCTGATCTGACCAGACTATGGCATATGAGACTTGCTCATATGAGTGAACGTGGAATGCAGATTTTGTCCAAAGAAGACCTCTTGGGAGGTCACAAGATCAAGAGTCTAGAGTTATGTGAGCATTGTGTGTTTGGGAAACTACATCGCTGCAAGTTTCCTAAGGCAGTCCACCGAACTAAGGGCACGTTGGACTACATCCATTCAGATTGCTGGGGTCCTTCCCGTGTTGAGTCTTTGAGAGGCTACAAGTACTTTTTGTCTATTATTGATGATTACTCTAGGATGACGTGGTTATTTATGATGAGGCATAAAGGAGAGGCATTCAGTAGATTCAAGGAATGGAAGACCTTAGTTGAAAATCAGACAAGAAAGAAGGTCAAAAGGTTGCGAACACATAATGGTCTGGAATTCTGTTCATCTGAGTTTGATAAGTTCTGCAGAGATGAGGGTATTGCTCGGCATCACACAGTCAGGTATACACCACAACAGAATAGTGTAGCAGAACGAATGAATCAGACACTTTTAGAGAGAGTAAGATGCATGCTTTCTAATGCCGGTCTTGCTAGGAGGTTCTGGGCTGAAGCAGTAACAACAGCCTGCTATCTGATAAATTGAAGTCCACACACAGGTATTGATTGCAAAACACCTTATGAGGTGTGGTCTGGAAGAGGTGTTGACTACTCAAATCTGAGAGTTTTTTGATGCACTGCTTATTATCATGTGAGTGAGGGTAAGTAAGAGCCGAGAGATAAGAAGGGAGTTTTCATGGGCTATGGTGTTGGTGTGAAAGGGTACAGGATCTGGTCTGATAACAAGATTATACTGAGCAGAAGTGTAGTCTTTGATGAAAGTTCTATGCCAAAATCCAAGACCATTGATATAGCAGAGAAAGAGGTTGTTGCTGAGGAGGTGGAGGTGTCATTTACTCCAGGGCAAATTTAGGCACCACTACCACAACCAGTTACTGATGAAAAAGATACACATCGGTTTGAGAGTGCACTGCCAGAAACAGGTTCTGATGAAGTTGTGCATCGAAGTGTTGCTCAAGACCGACCAAGAAGGGTTCGAGTCAGATCTCCAGCAAGGTACAAGTCAGCTTATCTGGTAGGATATGCATTGCAGGTGGCCGAGGAGATGGATGATAATGAACCGTCCACCTACAAAGCTGCAATATCTGGGAGTGAGTCAGCACAGTGACTTGCTGCAATGGGAGAAGAGATGGAATCTCTTCATAAGAATAAGACTTGGGAGCTGGTCAAATTGCCTGCTAATGGAAAGGTAGTCACTTGCAAGTGGGTTTTCAGGAAGAAGGAATGTCTGCTGCAGAGGGTATAAAGTACAAAGCAAGAGTGGTTGCAAGAGGTTTTAGTCAGAGAGAGGGAGTAGACTACAACGAGATTTTCTCACCAGTAGTCAGACATACCTCAATCAGGGTGCTACTAGCGATAGTTGCACGTCAGGATCTGGAACTTGAGCAACTAGATGTGAAAACAGCTTTCCTACATGGAGAGTTGGAGGAGGAAATATACATGTCTCAACCAGATGATTTTCAGGTTCCAGGAAAGGAGAATCATGTTTGCAAGTTGAAGAAGTCCTTATATGGGCTAAAGTAGTCCCCGAGGCAATGGTATAAGCGGTTTGACACTTATATGAAGCAGCTTGGTTACAGCAGAAGTTCGTCTGATTGTTGTGTGTACTACAATGACCTGCAGGGTGGTTCACGCATTTATCTGGTTCTGTATGTTGATGATATGCTGATTGCTGCTAAGAATAAGTCTGATATTCAGAAGTTGAAGGGTTCTCTCAGTGCAGAATTTGATATGAAAAAAGTTAGAGGTGCCATTTACTCCAGGGCAAATTTAGGCACCACTACCACAACCATTTACTGATGAACAAGATACAGATCGGTCTGAGAGTGCACTGCAAGAAATAAGTTCTGATAAAGTTGTGCATCGAAGTGTTGCTCAAGACCGACCAAGAAGGGTTCGAGTCAGACCTCCAGCAAGGTACAGGTTAGCTGATCTGGTAGGATATGCATTGCAGGTGGCCGAGGAGGTGGATGATAATGAACCGTGCACCTACAAAGGTGCAATATCTGGGAGTGAGTCAGCACAGTGACTTGCTGCAATGGGAGAAGAGATGGAGTCTCTTCATAAGAATCAGACTTGGGAGCTGGTCAAATTGCCAGCTGATAGAAAGGTAGTCACTTGCAAGTGGGTTTTCAGGAAGAAAGAATGTCTGCTGCAGAGGGTATAAAGTACAAAGCAAGAGTGGTTGCAAGAGGTTTTAGTCAGAGAGAGGGAGTAGACTACAACGAGATCTTCTCAACACTAGTCAGACATACCTCAATCAGGGTGCTACTAGCGATAGTTGCACATCAGGATCTGGAACTTGAGCAACTAAATGTGAAAACAGCTTTCCTACATGGAGAGTTGGAGGAGGAAATATACATGTCTCATCAAGATGGTTTTCAGGTTCCAGGAAAGGAGAATCATGGTTGCAAGTTGAAGAAGTCCTTATATGGGCTAAAGCAGTCCCCGAGGCAATGGTATAAGCGGTTTGACACTTATATGAAGCATCTTGGTTACAACAGAAGTTCGTATGATTGTTGTGTGTACTACAATGACCTGCAGGGTGGTTCACGCATTTATCTGGTTCTGTATGTTGATGATATGCTGATTGCTGCTAAGAATAAGTCTGATATTCAGAAGTTGAAGGGTTCTCTCAGTGCAGAATTTGATATGAAAGAAGTTAGAGGTGCCATTTACTCCAGGGCAAATTTAGGCACCACTACCACAACCATTTACTGATGAACAAGATACAGATCGGTCTGAGAGTGCACTACAAGAAATAAGTTCTGATAAAGTTGTGCATCGAAGTGTTGCTCAAGACCGACCAAGAAGGGTTCGAGTCAGACCTGCAACAAGGTACAGGTTAGCTGATCAGGTAGGATATGCATTGCAGGTGGCCGAGGAGGTGGATGATAATGAACCGCCCACCTACAAAGCTGCAATATCTGGGAGTGAGTCGGCACAGTGACTTGCTGCAATGGGAGAAGAGATGGAGTCTCTTCATAAGAATCAGACTTGGGAGCTGGTCAAATTGCCTGCTGATAGAAAGCTAGTCACTTGCAAGTGGGTTTTCAGGAAGAAGGAATGTCTGTTGCAGAGGGTATAAAGTACAAAGCAAGAGTGGTTGCAAGAGGTTTTAGTCAGAGAGAGGGAGTACACTATAACGAGATCTTCTCAACACTAGTCAGACATACCTCAATCAGGGTGCTACTAGCGATAGTTGCACATCAGGATCTGGAACTTGAGCAACTAGATGTGAAAACAGCTTTCCTACATGGAGAGTTGGAGGAGGAAATATACATGTCTCAACAAGATGGTTTTCAGGTTCCAGGAAAGGAGAATCATGTTTGCAAGTTGAAGAAGTCCTTATATGGGCTAAAGTAGTCCCCGAGGCAGTGGTATAAGCGGTTTGACACTTATATGAAGCAGCTTGGTTACAGCAGAAGTTCGTATGATTGTTGTGTGTACTACAATGACCTGCAGGGAGGTTCACGCATTTATCGGGTTCTGTATGTTGATGATATGCTGATTGCTGCTAAGAATAAGTCTGATATTCAGAAGTTGAAGGGTTCTCTCAGTGCAGAATTTGATACGGAAGAAGTTGGAGGCGCCATTTACTCCAGCGCAAATTTAGGCACCACTACCACAACCAGTTACTGATGAACAAGATACAGATCGGTCTGAGAGTGCACTGCCAGAAATAGGTTCTGATGAAGTTGTGCATCGAAGTGTTGCTCAAGACCGACCAAGAAGAGTTCGAGTCAGACCTGCAGCAAGGTACAGGTTAGCTGATCTGGTAGGATATGCATTGCAGGTGGCCGAGGAGGTGGATGATAATGAACCGTCCACCTACAAAGCTGCAATATCTGGGAGTGAGTCAGCACAGTGACTTGCTGCAATGGGAGAAGAGATGGAGTCTCTTCATAAGAATCAGACTTGAGAGCTGGTCAAATTGCCTGCTGATAGAAAGGTAGTCACTTGCAAGTGGGTTTTCAGGAAGAAGGAATGTCTGTTGCAGAGGGTATAAAGTACAAAGCAAGAGTGGTTGCAAGAGGTTTTAGTCAGAGAGAGGGAGTAGACTACAACGAGATCTTCTCACCAGTAGTCAGACATACCTCAATCAGGGTGCTACTAGCGATAGTTGCACATCAGGATCTGGAACTTGAGCAACTAGAATTTGAAAACAGCTTTCCTACATGGAGAGTTGGAGGAGGAAATATACATGTCTCAACCAGATGGTTTTCAGGTTCCAGGAAAGGAGAATCATGTTTGCAAGTTGAAGAAGTCCTTATATGGGCTAAAGCAGTCCCCGAGGCAATGGTATAAGGGGTTTGACACTTATATGAAGCAGCTTGGTTACAACAGAAGTTCGTATGATTGTTGTGTGTACTACAATGACCTGCAGGGTGGTTCACGCATTTATCTGGTTCTGTATGTTGATGATATGCTGATTGCTGCTAAGAATAAGTCTGATATTCAGAAGTTGAAGGGTTCTCTCAGTTCAGAATTTGATATGAAAGAAGTTAGAGGTGCCATTTACTCCAGGGAAAATTTAGGCACCACTACCACAACCATTTACTGATGAACAAGATACAGATCGGTCTGAGAGTGCACTGCAAGAAATAAGTTCTGATAAAGTTGTGCATCGAAGTGTTGCTCAAGACCGACCAAGAAGGGTTCGAGTCAGACCTGCAACAAGGTACAGGTTAGCTGATCTGGTAGAATATGCATTGCAGGTGGCCGAGGAGGTGGATGATAATGAACCGCCCACCTACAAAGCTGCAATATCTGGGAGTGAGTCAGCACAGTGACTTGCTGCAATGGGAGAAGAGATGGAGTCTCTTCATAAGAATCAGACTTGGGAGCTGGTCAAATTGCCTGCTGATAGAAAGCTAGTCACTTGCAAGTGGGTTTTCAGGAAGAAGGAATGTCTGTTGCAGAGGGTATAAAGTACAAAGCAAGAGTGGTTGCAAGAGGTTTTAGTCAGAGAGAGGGAGTAGACTACAACGAGATCTTCTCACCAGTAGTCAGACATACCTCAATCAGGGTGCTACTAGCGATAGTTGCACATCAGGATCTGGAACTTGAGCAACTAGATGTGAAAACAGCTTTCCTACATGGAGAGTTGGAGGAGGAAATATACATGTCTCAACAAGATGGTTTTCAGGTTCCAGGAAAGGAGAATCATGTTTGCAAGTTGAAGAAGTCCTTATATGGGCTAAAGTAGTCCCCGAGGAAGTGGTATAAGCGGTTTGACACTTATATGAAGCAGCTTGGTTACAGCAGAAGTTTGTATGATTGTTGTGTGTACTACAATGACCTGCAGGGAGGTTCACGCATTTATCTGGTTCTGTATGTTGATGATATGCTGATTGCTGCTAAGAATAAGTCTGATATTCAGAAGTTGAAGGGTTCTCTCAGTGCAGAATTTGATACGGAAGAAGTTGGAGGTGCCATTTACTCCATCGCAAATTTAGGCACCACTACCACAACCAGTTACTGATGAACAAGATACAGATCGGTCTGAGAGTGCACTGCCAGAAATAGGTTCTGATGAAGTTGTGCATCGAAGTGTTGCTCAAGACCGACCAAGAAGAGTTCGAGTCAGACCTGCAGCAAGGTACAGGTTAGCTGATCTGGTAGGATATGCATTGCAGGTGGCCGAGGAGGTGGATGATAATGAACCGTCCACCTACAAAGCTGCAATATCTGGGAGTGAGTCAGCACAGTGACTTGCTGCAATGGGAGAAGAGATGGAGTCTCTTCATAAGAATCAGACTTGAGAGCTGGTCAAATTGCCTGCTGATAGAAAGGTAGTCACTTGCAAGTGGGTTTTCAGGAAGAAGGAATGTCTGTTGCAGAGGGTATAAAGTACAAAGCAAGAGTGGTTGCAAGAGGTTTTAGTCAGAGAGAGGGAGTAGACTACAACGAGATCTTCTCACCAGTAGTCAGACATACCTCAATCAGGGTGCTACTAGCGATAGTTGCACATCAGGATCTGGAACTTGAGCAACTAGAATTTGAAAACAGCTTTCCTACATGGAGAGTTGGAGGAGGAAATATACATGTCTCAACCAGATGGTTTTCAGGTTCCAGGAAAGGAGAATCATGTTTGCAAGTTGAAGAAGTCCTTATATGGGCTAAAGTAGTCCCCGAGGCAGTGGTATAAGCGGTTTGACACTTATATGAAGCAGCTTGGTTACAGCAGAAGTTCGTATGATTGTTGTGTGTACTACAATGACCTGCAGGGTGGTTCACGCATTTATCTGGTTCTGTATGTTGATGATATGCTGATTGCTGCTAAGAATAAGTCTGATATTCAAAAGTTGAAGGGTTCTCTCAGTGCAGAATTTGATATGAAAGATCTGGGTGCTGCTCGCAAGATTCTGGGAGTTGAGATCTATAGGGAAAGGAAGAAGAGAAAACTCTTCCTCTCACAGGAAGGGTACATCAAGAAGATATTAAATAGGTTTGGAATGTCTTCAGCAAAGCCTATAAATACTCCAATTGCATCTAACAACAAGTTGAAAATGTACACAGTTCAGACTGATGAGGATCAGGAGTACATGTCTCGAGTCCCATATGTCAGTGCAGTTGGGAGTTTGATGTATGCTATGGTCTGCACTCGACCAGATATAGCATTCGCTGTTAGTGTGGTAAGTCGATATATGGTCAACCCTGGGAAGGAACATTGGCAAGTTGTGAAGAGGATTTTCAGGTATCTTAGAGGTACCTCTGATGTTGGTCTTTGCTATGGGAATGACGCTCAGTGTTTGGTTGTTGGCTATTCAGATTCTGATTATGCTGGAGATGTGGACAGTAGAAGATCTATGACTGGTTATGTGTTTACTCTAGGAGGTTCACCAAGCCAGCTCCTGAGAGCAAGTTCAAACACTGCTTGGAATTTCTCAACATCAGAGATCATTAGTTGCCCTGAGCGGCAATTCTGAGGAAGAGGGAGATGTCTGTTATCTGACACTGTCATGGTGCGCCTGAGAGTCCACCTGGAAGATTCAAGTCAAGGTGGAGATTTGTTAGATGCCTTGAATCTGAATCACACACTGCGACAGGTAGCACGGGGGTTATTTAGCGTATGGGCCTGATTGGGCCTATCATTTTTGTTGATTGGGCTTAGGGTTATTTAGCGCTATATACAGCGGCTTATATGTAAACCCTAATTGTACCGAAAACTGTAATCAACCTCCGTAATAATCTGATCTCCCTCTCCTGTGGACGTAGCCAAATTTGATGAACCACGTAAATCTCTCTGTCTTTCTTGCGTTTATTGTTGTTGTTTCGATTATGTTACAACACCAATGAAGTGAACCAGCAAACGGTAAGTCATTGTTTATGTCACAGCATTAACTAAATCCAAGAGTAGTGTTTTCTTCTAAATTTAGTATATGTTAACGTGTACATTGGCCTTAATAGCTACCTGACAAGATCTAATCCCAAAAACTGAATGTTATGTACATATAAGCTTAAAAAATGTCAACGTAAAGAGAAGGGGAATTTGAGTCCGACGAGAAAAACAGCATGTATATTTTCATACTTGTGCATATAGGCATATAGCTATGCAACCATATTTAACGATTTGCGATTAGTTTTCATACAGATGGTGTCCAAAATCTGAAATCATGAGCTACAAATTTTGAATGAGATATATACAATGATCTCTGAGTTTAATCCTATAGATTAGGATTTTAATTCTCTTTAGTGTGTCTGACCATCGGATAACTTTTGATAATGCATTTTTCATTAAAGGTCCGAAAATGAAGCAATTAGAAAATGGAAAAGATTCAGGTGAGAATAATTATTATTGTGCGAATTGTGAATGGATGCACATTTGGGCGATTGACATGCATTTTCTTCAGTAATGACATGCACATTTAGGCCATTGACATGCACTCTGTCAGATTTGCATGTCATTGATAATATGTGAAAAGTACATGCACACACCCCGAAAATGCATGTCAATGGCAAATTATCAATGACATGCAAATCTGACCGAGTGCATGTCAATGGCTTAAATGTGCATGTCATTACTGAAGAAAGTGCATGTCAATCGCCTAAATGTGCATCCATTCGCAATTCGCACAATAATAATCATTCTCACCTGATCCTAATTCTTAGAAAATAGGATAAAAATATTAACTAAAAATGAAAAAAACCTCCATAAAATTGGATAAAAATAATTTCGACGCCTCATACAAATCAAGAAATAATGCGTATATAGGATGTATAGTTCGAAATCATGATGGTAAAATACTTGATATTTTCAACAAAAAGGTTTACTCAACGTCCCCTTTAGTTGCAGAAGCTTTAGCGACACTTTATGAAGTTAAAATGTCAAATAAATTCAATAATAACAATGTTTGTATAGAGGGTGATAATTTGACGGTCATCAGTTCAATTAAAAACATTTGGAAAATTCCGTGGGGAATTCATAATATTCTTGACGATTTACGGAGAATGCTTCGACCTTGTCAAAATTATAAGTCTTTCCATTGCTTTAGGGAAGCCAATATAGTTGCGGACTTCCTTACTAAACCAGATGTTAGTACACACTTCTTCAAAACTGTACTAACATGTAATCATGATTGTGTGCTATCTGATGATTATATCAGAATTATGAGATCAATTTTCTTACAATCGAGTACGTTTTCAAAGTACTCGGACTTCTTTAGGATCATCTGTTGCGATGGTCAGGAGTTGTCATCTGGAGACGGATGAAATTTCGGTTCTTGCCTTCTCAAAAAAATAAAATAATGCATTTTTCATTTATTTGGTAGAGAATCCTGAGTAGTGGGCTTTTCAATGGACACATTTGTTTATGAATAGGCTCAGAAATACCATAGTTTACTGTGGGGGTCATTGAAAGGCGGCTGAAATAACTCAAGTTTAATCTTGTTAACTAGTGTTTGTTTCGTACGACATACGGGTAATGATACAGTTTATTAATTAATAAAAAAATCATAATTTAGAGGTTTTCTTATCTATATAACTAGTGTTAGACTTGTACTATGTACGGGGTTATAATTTAATTATATGAATATAAAGTATAATAATGAAATTATTATTATAAAAAATGTTTAAAACGCGTGAACAATAGTTATTGAAATGGAAAAAATAAAATGATTAACGAATTTGTAACTAATAAAACATGTAGATCATATGTTTTGGAACACTTCTTTATAAACCACATTTGTTGTGTGAGAGATCGCCTTTCCATTCTTGTCTAAGATCAACACCTTCAAACCATGTTTGTTACCCTTGATAACTCAACATAAAGCTAACCATGAGTAAATACAGGTCTCGAAAGATAAACCCAACCTGAGATAAAGATTGTCCTTGACTTTTATTGATTAAAATTGCAAAAGACACAATTATATGAAATTGCCGACGTTGAAGAGCAAATGATAAGGTTGAATCTGATAGACTCAGTAGCATTCGAAGAATGGGAACTATTTGTCCAATATTACGCCTACTGGAAAAGCTGTATTCTTCATTAATTTTCATTAAATATATAATTTTCATCAAATCTGTATTGTTCATGCCTAGTAGAAAATCTATCTAAACTGCAAAAGCTCCATACAATTTAATTAGCAGAATTCAATTTTTTTAGCTACTATTTAGGAACTGCAGTAGACTTTTTTTCAACAAAAATAGGAAATTTGAAGCATATAATTTGAAATCTCAGGAACTTGCCACAAGCTCTCGAATCTGAGCCATCTGTTTTCTAACCCCACCAACATCATCATAACCAACCTCATTCAGCATGTCCTTGTCCTCTTTTAAACAGGCTCGCCTTCACAAAAGATTTCAGTTTCCGGGGCAACTACACAAAACTCGGGAGGATCTGTCTCAATAACCTTAAACTCCACACTCCTCGTGTCTCCCCGCACAAGAAAAAGATCACCTTTGCGCACGGGACGATAAGCCTCCAGGAAATAGGCTGAAACACAAGCAAGGAAAATTCAAATTAAGAGCTGACAGGAACTCACCAAAACCGGCTGCAGAAACATTGTTTTAGTCAGCTTACAAACATAAGTAAGACTATTAAAGCATGTTATATGAATCTACACACAAGTATTCTAAAGCCGAAGATGCAAAAAAACTTTCCTATACAATGCATTGCTTGTAGACAGACTGATCATGCAACTCAAAAGTTGTAAAGATAATCTCACACACATGAATGCACAAATGAGATCAACCCAAGTATTTTCTTAGTTCACTTCAAACAGCATTAACCTATTTATGGTACTGTGGCAAGTTATAATATAGTAAAATAAACACAATAGAAATCTCAGGTTTTCTAAAATTCTGGTATTTGAAAAATATTTTTCATGAATTTCAATTTATGTCCCTGAAAAACAGCTTCTATAAATAATTAAAAGAATTATATTGGTTAAATGAGAAAATGAAGTACATATTTTACACCATCACAAGGAACAATTATTCATTTTATGCATTTGACCTCGTGTAAGAAACTTATGCCAGTCCGCCATGAGTTTATCATAACTTTTCTTATTGATAAATTGTTAAAACTAAAAATCAGTAGAACTGTCCATATATGCAGAATTCAAGAGAGAGAGACAACGTTTTTTTTTTATATTGACAAATCAGTATCTTAAAACACTGCACATAATTTGTTCTTACAACAAAAATGTACATGTAAGGAGGGAAAAAAATGCAAGAGATGACCTATATACTCACAAGCTCGAAAACACAAGCTACATAAACTAAACCTACATAAATTGTATGCAGCATTTTTACGTTACCTTATCATTTCTCAGTCCTGGATCATTTCTCAGTCATGTGCTTTTGGTGTGCCCTCTGCAGTCAGTCTTAAAAGCCCGGGAATTGCATCTTCATTTAGAATAAGGTCTCTATAAATAATTCTACAATTAAGCTATTATGAAGTAGTGATTAAGGGCTTGTTTGGCGCAACAGTTCCTGGACAAAAATAAAAAGTTCAGGAAATCTGTTTAAAATTTGAATCTCAAATTTACTGAATGAAGATTCCTTAGTTGAAGTGTTCGGAAAGAGTTTGATTATTCAAATTTACTGAATGAAGATATCGATTAATGTGACTATATACAATCACTCTTTTTAATCTTCACTGCTTATTACAACTACTATTCTTTTTCTTCTCTTTGGAAACAAATTTTAGATGTTTTTTCTGAAACATCAGCATTTTAGGTATGTACTCTGGATGAAAAAGAAAAAGTTGTCATTCAATCTGTCACCTCTAAAGTTGATACTGATTCTGCTGATATTCTTTCTGTGAGTAACTTGCCAGAGAGAACAAATGATTCTACAACCCCGACTAAGGAATCTGTTCAAGAAGCTCTACATGTTCACCAAGAAAATACACTCGCTGTTGTTAATGAGAAAACCGAATATGGAACTCTCAACCTTATCATAATTCCTTGTAATTTTTCTCTTGTCCTATAGTCTCCTTCCCCTAGTATCTCACCACGAGTAAGAAGCACTGGCAGGAAAATCCACAAAACTTCTTTAATGTTGACTGCTTCACAGCAAGAAGGCACATCAGAAAAAGTCCAAGAGTTCGTCCCTTTATTTTTCTATTCCACTGTAATTTGGATGATGTCATATTGGAAAGAAACTGAAATATGCCTACAAACTAAGATCATAACATAAAATTGCTAGTTCTAATTTTTTTTTTCTCATAAAGACAGCAACATATTAGATTGGAATGAACATTGTGTATATCAATTGAAGTACAGGCTTTGTGTATATCTTGCACAGATCTTGATAAGTACAAGCTTTTATTTCTCAAAACTAATTGCTCAGTTCTAGGTTTCCAGGAAAAAGTGTGTATATCAATTTCATGAATGGAAACAGAATTTTAGAAGAAAACATCACGTGTAACATTTTATCAAAATTTGATTAAGAAATATCTGATATAGAAACATCACATGTCACATTTTAGCAACTGAGGTTGTGTGAAACTCTTCCAGTAACCGTGTACATTTTATTATATTGTTTTTGGTGTGCAGCATGAGAATGAGCAGGCTATATTCTATAATTAGGAGCAGACCTACACCAAGTAATTTGATTAAATTCACTGCTAAATAGGTGTATCTGCACCAACCTAGTTGCTTACTTTGTTTTTTATATTCACTGGTAAGTTTAGTAATATGGAAGAGATGATTACTTGAACCAAAAACATTGATCTTGGAGGTATTTTCATGTAGTGGCGATGCGCGCCTGGTCTCCGGGAAGCCAATTGCGCTCGAAGGATCTTTAATCAACAAACCTCGGAAGTGTTTTGTGGGTGTCTTTTGGGGGTCGATGGTAGATATGGGAGTTTGCAGCGGAATTTGGTTGGATATAGACGTCAATAGGACTTGACGAATTAGGATATGAATGAAGAGTAGGCAACTCGACAAGCTAGGGTGAGGGTTCGGCAATGGAGATTGAGGGACACTCAAACAAAGGGAAGTTTAGGCTAGGGATGTAGAACATTGAGGCTAGAAGATATGGGAACTTTTGGCTAGGGATGTAGACGAAAGAGGTTAGAAGTTATGGTGAAGGAGATGAGAAGACGGAGCCCGAAGGAATTGTGACGCCTAGTTCAAGAAGATGGAGGAATACTCGTCTCAACAAAGGTTCTTGAATTCAAAAGCTAAACGTGCCAGTTACAATGGAGGCGGAAAGCCTTATAAAGAAAACAAGGGGAAAAGTGACGGCTAACCTAGAAAGGGAGAGGGGCCGGCGGCTAGGGTTGGGCTAGGCTTGGGCGAGCTTGGGCTTGAGCGCCAAGAGCCCAATAGGACCGTCTCAAACCATGCAAGGCTGGACCACTCCATATTTAGAAACTTTCTAAAAATAGAAAGTTCTAAAACGCTAGCAAAACCCGAGACGAACAACTTTTTAAAAACGGAAAGTCTCCGAACACGGCATCGAGACAACAATTCCCAAATAGAGACAACAAATGCAAATAGGGACAACAAGTCCAAATAAAGACAACCTAGTTTGAGACAACAAGATAAGATAGAGACAACAAAACCAAATAGATTGGTCTTGTCTCAAAAGGGAAGCTCCGCACCTATTCTGGGGGGTCTGCGGCGTCCGAGCTTTTGGTGGAGGTTTGTGCCGGCGCTGGTGGGACCTTCTCCGGCAAACCAAGGGTGGCACTCAATCTGGGGCCCAGAGCGCCGGTGGAAAGTGCGCCGGTGGGGTTGGGCGCCGATAGGTGGTCTCTGGCGCTTGCGCTTGGAAGGAGGCGCCTTGATCTTGAAATCTTGGGGGGAGAACCTCTGCTTGCGCTTGTATGTGACAGGGTAGCGTAGGCATAGAAGGTTGGAGGCCCCGATGTCCATGGTCCCGGGATGATCTTCGAGAGTTGAAAGTAGGAGGGACCTAGGCGCCTCTTGGCTTGTATAGTTGCTTGCCATAGATTTGGTCACAAAGGATTGTACCACCTCGGCGATAGCTTTGGCGCGTTGCCTAGTCATGGGAGCGCTAGGAGGTACAGTGAGAGCCTTCTCTTCTTCTGTGGCTGTAAGAGAGGGCAAGGGCGCATCAAGTGGCCTAATTTGAAATCACTCAAGAAAGAAACAACTTGCGTCGTTGGGGTGTGTCTCTGACAGCACAAGAAACTATAGGAAAATTTGGGCAGCATTTTCATCAAACATTGATGTTTTTCTCTATAGTTTCTTGTGTTGTCAGAGACACACCCCATTTACCAAATCATATTACTGATGAGATGACTGACAATGCAGAGTAATTGACTGAAATGCAGACCTACAATTAGGAGCAGACCTGAATACACAATCATCAAAAGAATTGATTTTATTTGTTGAAGGAGTTACGAGTGGTGGTTGAATTTCCTACAATCATCGCCTCTCTCGGACGCTTCCTCGGAAACGGAAGAGCGACGTTGTTGTTGAATGTGAGGCCACTTTCGTCCTTCATCGCCAGATTTATCAATTGATTATTCATCACAGTCATCAGAGCATTCTCCGTCGACGGATTCAACATTTCTCTGTACAAAATCCGATTCCGTCAACCTCAAAACAGGCAAGAAATAGGCGTGAGAGAAATGAAATTAAGAAACTACCTGGTGTAGAGGAGATGAGAGGGGAAGAGGCTGAGAGCAGACCTACAATTAGGAGCAGGCCTGAATACACAATCATCAAAAGAATTGATTTTATTTGTTGAAGGAGTCTGAATTGGAGGATTAAAACTTGATGATGATGATGAGAACTTATAGGAACATGGCTTGGGGAGCCTCGTCCATTCACTAGTGCTGAAGGAGTCGTACCAAATTCTTGAGTGGAGGTGAGAACTTCGTACTAAATTTTTTAGTGGAGGTGAATTGGAGGATTTAGAGGACTTGTTTGGAGAATTTACAGGGAAGAGGAGAGAGTGGAGGTGATTGGAGGATTTAGAGGACTTGTTTAGAGAATTTACAGGGAAGAGGGTGTTGAAGGGAGGAAAGGTAGGGCTTTTAGTTTTTTTATCAGCTTTTGACGATGAAAGTAGAAATCTTATTTTTCTTTTTGTTGCAAATAAAAATATGTGGCGATGAGATGGCAATGATGTGGTGCAAATTTTTACACATACATGGCTTCTCCCTTATATTGTAGTTAGGTAGATTCCACTGTAATTTGGATGATTTACCAAAGAATCTTGCACAGATCTTGATAGGAAGATTGCCAAGGTCATATTGGAAAGAAACTGAAATATGCCTACAAACTAAGATCATAACATAAAATTGCTAGTTCTATTTTTTTTTTCTTTAAAAGTCAGCAACATATTAGATTGGAATGAACATTGTGTATATCAGTTGAAGTACAGGCTTGGTGTATATCTTGCACAAATCTTGATAAGTACAAGCTTTTATTTCTCAAAACTAATTGCTCAGTTCTAGGTTTCCAGGAAAAAGTATGTATATCAATTTCATGAATGGAAACAGAATTTTAGAAGAAAACATCACGTGTAACATTTTATCAAAATTTGATTAAGAAATATCTGATATAGAAACATCACATGTCACATTTTAGCAACTGAGGTCGTGTGAAACTCTTCCAGTAACCGTGTACATTTGATTATATTGTTTTTGGTGAGCAGGCTATATTCTATAATTAGGAGCAGACCTACACCAGGTAATTTGATTAAATTCACTGCTAAATAGGTGTATCTGCACCAGCCTAGTTGCTTACTTTGTTTTTTATATTCACTGGTAAGTTTAGTAATATGGAAAAGATGATTACTTGAACCAAAAACATTGATCTTGGAGGTATTTTCATGTAGTGGCCTAATTTGAAATCACTCAAGAAAGAAACAGCTTGCGTCGTTGGGGTGTGTCTCTAACAGCACAAGAAACTATAGGAAAATTTGGGCAGCATTTTCATCAAACATTGATGTTTCATAGTGTTACAGCAAACATTGATGTTTTTCTCTATAGTTTCTTGTGTTGTCAGAGACACACCCCATTTACCAAATCATATTACTGATGAGATGACTGACAATGCAGAGTAATTGACTGAAATGCAGACCTACAATTAGGAGCAGACCTGAATACACAATCATCAAAAGAATTGATTTTATTTGTTGAAAGAGCTACGAGTGGTGGTTGAATTTCCTGCAATCATCGCCTCTCTCGGACACTTCCTCGGAAACGGAAGAGCGACGTTGTTGTTGATTGTGAGGCCACTGTCATCCTTTATCGCCGGATTTATCAATTGATTGTTCATCGCAGTCATCAGAGCATTCTCCGTGGACGGATTCAACATTTCTCTGTACAAAATCCGATTTCGTCAACCTCAAAACAAGCAAGAAATAAGCGTGAGAGAAATGAAATTAAGAGACTACCTGTTGCAGAGGAGATGAGAGGGGAAGAGGTTGAGAGCAGACCTACAATTAGGAGCAGACCTGAATACACAATCATCAAAAGAATTGATTTTATTTATTGAAGGAGTCTGAATTGGAGGATTAAAACTTGATGATGATGATGAGAACTTGTAGGAACATGGCTTGGGGAGTGCTGAAGGAGTCGTACCAAATTCTTGAGTGGAAGTGTTCGTACTAAATTCTTTAGTGGAGGTGAATTGGAAGATTTAGAGGACTTGTTTGGAGAATTTACAGGGAAGAGGAGAGAGTAGAGGTGATTGGAGGATTTAGAAGATTTAGAGGACTTGTTTGGAGAATTTACAGAAAAGAGGGTGTTGAAGGGAGAAAAGGTAGAGATTTTAGTTTTTTATCAGCTTTTGACGATGAAAGTAGAAAAATTATTTTTCTTTTTTTTTTGCAAATAAAAATGTGTGACGCTGAGGTGACAATAATGTGGCGCAAATTTTTACACATACCTGGCTTCTCCCTTATATTGTAGTTAGGTAGATGACAGGTTGTCGATCTTTTGTAAATTTGGAGTTAGTGGAATAGTGGGATGTTAGAGTGAGATAGTGGTTAAAATTTTTTATTCAATTTATTTTAATAATGGAAATCATAAAAGAAAAATACACATGTCTTTACTCAAATTTTGCAAAGTGAAGCAAATTTTTAGTCAAGTGACTCAAATTTTTGTAAAGACAACAAAAAAGACTTCTTTACTCATATTTTGTATTGCGTAACATTAGCTTCTATCCCGCTTCCAATCAGGAATCTAGTAGATTAAGCTCTTCTTTCATTCCTATTGTTATGTCTGCATTTATTAAAATCTTCTATGCCACTTAATAGCAGCGAGCACACGGTATTCTTTAGTAAAAGGCCAAAGAATAGTTCGCTTTGTACTCACTGAGTGGCTCCATGATTTAGTCTGAGTCCCAGATTGCTAGATTTTATATCAAGGGTGGTAGTAACGGCTTGTCTATATATTCGATGTGGGAAGAACAGAACAAACGCTGGAAACGGTTTTCAACCAGAAGAATAAGGAAAACAAATACATCAAGATGTTACCTCCATCTCCCACTCAGGCGAATCAAATACAGGTGCCTTTCTTTTCAGTGTTGCTTGTTCAAATCCATAGGCAGTCTCAATAAGCTTCACTTCTGATCCCTTTAACCCAGAAAACAGCATCCCAAACGGCCTCCCTTCTTCATCGTACCCTGCAGGAACCGTTATTCCTGGGTATCCTCCAATCGCCATCACAGGAATAGCCTTTGTTCCAGGAGTCACCATTGCATCCAACTCGTTTTCTTCCATCATTTTCTCGAATCCTTGTTCACAAAGCTCGTCTAATGACTTTTTTATCCTCTCTATTTCCTCCTCGTTCCCGCTCATGTTCTCAGCCTCGATTAGACCGTCTTGACCGTACTCGTTCAACTTCTCCTGAAAATGAAAGGATATTTAGCTTCATAATATGAATGTTTCAGCTCTTATAGAAGGTTATTTATTTACCAGCTCGGGATTCTTCTCATTGAAAGCGATAATATCAGCCAACGACCTAACGGGAGAAGTAACCAACTCTGACAGATATTTGCTGATGGTATGTTTGAAGTCGGCCGTCATCACTGTTATTTCACCGCTTTTGTGTGGGTTTAGGACCTTTTCAATGTCATTGATTTCCAGATTGTCCACCAGAATTGCTCCTTTTTCTCTTCAAATTTTAACACAGGAAAAATAGAGTTAGCACAACATAATTTAGAAGCAGTCTTCTGTTTATATGTTGGTGTTTTACCTCAATACGCTGAGATGATCCTCAAATACATGAGCAGCAGCAGAACCGTGCAAAGAAGTGACGAACGGATGTCTAACTATTCCTAATCGTTTACCCTTTATCCCATCAATGTTAAGGAATTGCTTATATCCTCCTTGAGGTATGAACTTGGAGGATATTTCAGTAGCCTCGTGGTCTCTTGGATCGTACCCGGCAATTGCATCAAGAACATGAACAGCATCAGATACTGTTCGGCATATCGGGCTACATTCCGATCAAGAAATAGGGCAAACTGAACAACACACATCAACCAAATCAAAAAACTGATCAGTGATATACAGAATCAAATATCCTTACCCCACAGTGTCTTGGCGGGGACAGAGAGGAATAACACCAGCTCGACTGACAAGGCCGACAGTCGGTCTGATTCCGACAACTGAACAGTGATCGGAAGGGCAAATGATGGAGCTGTGAGTGTCGGTTCCTAACGACACTGTAACCAAGTTGGCTGCCACGGATATTGCTGATCCGCTACTTGACCCGCACGGGTCTGCTGATTTCACATATGGATTCTGCCTCCGTTCATTCAAACGTTACTTTAGTGTTTGTTTGGTTAGAGATTAAATTCTTATTAATTGAAAAACAACATGAAATAGGCTTGAATATCTTACTAGTCCTAGTTAATTCCAATTTTCTCATTTTTACTCAGTAAAATAAAAATAAATCTCATTTTAATCGATCTACTGTAAATCAATCCTTCACATTTTCTCCAAATCTTCATATTACAAATCATATTAACTTAATCCCATGAAACAACTTACCAGTGAATTACAATTCTTACTCTCTTTTCTTAATGTCGTTTTCATTCTTGTCCAATGATAGACACTAAAAATACCAAAACTAAAATCTGCTATGGAATAAAAGAATTAGTAAAACATTACCAGTCCTTGACCAGATCGAGCACACCAGGCATTGGGAAGATGATCAATAGACCTAATTTTGTACCACTCGGACATGGTCGTCTTCCCCAGCACAACCGCACCTTGATTCCTCAACTTCTCGACCACCGTGGCCTCACGCGCCACCGTGGCTCCGACGAGGGCGTAAGATCCAGCAGTGGTGCCCATAGCATCCTGGGTGCCGATAGTATCCTTTAGCAGCACCGGCACTCCGTGCAATCGCCCTAATAACACACCTGCATCTCGCTGCTTATCAGCCTCATCGGCGAGGTTGCAAGCGTCGGGGTTAACCTCCACCACGGCGCGTAGGATAGGGTTAAGGGATTCGATGCGGTCCAGGTAGTGCTCAACCAATTGTCTGCAACTCAGGGTTTTGGCGGTGAAGGCCACGTGGATTTGGTCTATTGTCACCTCTTCCAAGTTGAAGGCTGTTGTTGTCGCCATGGATGATGATGATGGAGATAGGCTCGATTGGATTTTAAGGTTTTGATTTTGGTGGGTCAATTGCTTATGCTTTTGGATAACTACAGCTCACATCTGCTGTCTTGCCTACAAATTCATGTTTGATAATGTAATTTCACTTGTTTTAATTGCACAACCACGTGCTCATCTCGTTCTTGCCTACTTGTCGCAAAATGCAATTTGTTCATATCCTAGGTTTGCATGCAACTGTTCGGAACTAAATCCTACACTACATGAATCCAATACATAATTGAAGAAAACAAAGTCTCCATTATTATTCTAAACCAATGATTTTTCATAAATAAAATCAAACACCTGTTGAGTCTCAGCCTACAAACATAAAATCATACAAGATTCGTTCACCTCAGGCCCAGCCTTGATCAGTGATCGGTATGAGATGCGACTAAGATTGTCATTAGGAGTGTAGCACACGTTTATACACTACATATACTTACAGATATGTTCACACTAATATGCCATCATTTTGCAACAGTCCAGGATACATGTAAGATATTACTTGTTTCAATTGATTTACTGACATCTTCAAGAATGCATGACCCTCCGTTGCTGCAATGATCGATGGTAACCGAAAAGTAGTATTAATGGCATTGTTATTATCAAGGGTACAAAAATACGGAGGAACAATGTAACATGTTTTACCTCTGATCAACAATCTGATTTCCTTGGTGAAGTCTTCAATGCGACCCGATACAGGCCTCATCCCACACGTTTGTGACACGCAAAGTTCCAAGTGAAGAGCCATCTCGCTTATTTCAAGTAACAACAGACAGATGTCTTGAATTTCTCGATCAAGCTTGGATTTGTTGGCTTCACAGATTTCAGTCACAATCGAAATAGTCTGATCCTGCATGTGATCATCAGAATATAATTCTTGCTCAAATTGTATAGAGCTAAATAGCTAATGTCTAGTAAATCTTCATCTCCGTTTTATAGCTAGCAAGAATAATTGCCACAAAAGCATCCATGTAACATATCATGTTCCGCTGGAGCTCTGGAAAAAAAGACTATGGATAAATTCTAAAACCCTCCTATAGAAGGGTGAACCCAATTATTCATTTCTTATTTAATGGTCAAATTCTTTTTCAGCTCCACCTAGAGTTGATTTCTTCGACTATATTGGAGCTAAGAGATTACCCCCTCTTCTTACAAACTACTTTTCTAGACTTAATTGTTCGTTAAGAAATATTTGTCATTCTATATATGCTGGCAAAATTTTGTCAGATTTGCCACCATACTTGCTACTAGATTTGGTATTATAGAGAATTTTCATTTTAGATATTAATAATTAAGGAAATTAAGTAAGGGAAATTAGTCCCTTATTTTTTCCTAAAAAAACTAGAAAGTCCAATATTTCTTCAAGGAGGGAGTAAAATAAATAAATTCAAAATAAACCAACAATTACCTGCAACCCATGTAGAATTTCAGGGACAGGAAGCTCAGGGATGCGAGAGAGATCAATGAAACCAAGCTCCTCTGATCTTCTAGCCGAATCTTTGGCATCAAGACACAAAAACTTCAAAACTAGGAAAGCAATTCGATAAATTTGTACAGCAACGGTGTCTGAGAATTGTGACTGATTAAGAGAACTGAAGCTCTTATCTGCTTGGTCCTTAAGTACTATAGCCATTGTTTTCACGGGATCAGCAGAGAAATTAGACCTCACTTGGCATCCAAGAGGAGTAAGAGCAAACCACCCTCGTTTACTTCCAGCAAACGCCGCCTTCTTGCAGCAAGAAAACTCGTCCTTGGAAACTGGAAGACATATTAGAGGCGCACTTCGAGCAGACAGCTCACCAACATAATGATTGCCTTTACTAATGAAGGCCAGTACATGAATAATCCTCTCTCTTAGCTCTGAATCCATTTCTCGTGTGGCCTTCACCCAAGAATTTCTGTGCCTTGCTAGCACGTAAAGCAACAGCAAAGTATCCTCTGTTCCTTTTAAGGTTGATAGAGAGGTGTTAGTCTTTTGAGCACGTGCTCTTTTCTTTTCATGCTCAATAGACGGAAATCCAGGTACCATTAAATGATAAGCAATTAGGTATCCCTTTTCTATGAAAAGATATGGTGTAAGCTTATCCACAAAATCAGCACCAACAGGGCTTTCTCCTAGCGAGCAAATCATAGCAGTTAGAACAGACAGTCCTAATGTGGGTTTATCATATTGATTAAGAGGGTTACCCGTATTATCCGTCTTTTCAGCAAACAATACTCGTAACGAGGTCGAGAATCCCGAAGCAAGAAGCATTTCAGAACCCCCCTTAATTTGAGCAACAGTGAGAAGGAACTTGAGTATAACTGGGAAACTCTCAATAAGCCTCTCATCATGAAGCATGAGAATAATATTTTGCAAGCGGAGATGTTTCTGAATGACTGGAAGCCAAGTTTTCGGAGTCGAGAATGTTTTCAGTATTGCATCGACACAAGCAAGAGAGAGGATTTCCTGACCAGATGTTCCACAGCAGGTACAAAGCACTGGGAGTAGAGCCAGAAAGGCATTGGATACCTCACGAAGATCCTCGATAGACTCAATGTCAGTTGAACCTCCTGAAGACTTATTGCAATAGCTAGATTCCACCACATAAAGAAGCAGTGTCAGCAAGAATTTCATAGTGGATTCAACTTTTCCAACTAGTATCCTGGTTTGACTAAGGGATTTAAGGGCAAAACCAGACACTTTGAGTAGTAGTTTACAGGTAGACAAGGGTAGGCTTCCTTGAAGATGTCTGATAAGGGTTAGAAGTAATTCTGTCTCTGCAGCTAGGAAATCAGCAACTTCTTGAGGAAAATCTGAAACTTCGATTAGTGACTCCACTGTGGAATGGAAAGTCTCACATACTTGATTAATGGATGACAAAGCGAGATCCTTGGGCATCGTAAAAAATGTAGTTGCCTCTTCTCTTGGCTGCAATATAAAGTAATATCATGGATATAAGAGTTCGCATAATTACAATATATAAGAAAATATCTTGCTCATGAACATTTGTTATTCAAGGGATAGAATGGCAAGGTTTAGGGTCTTACATCTCCCAAGTTTAGAGTTAAAATCATTATCAATGCTTTAATTGTCAATATCCTTGAACTCCCAAGCAACAGCATGGAGTTGGAATTTTCCAAGGAAAGAAGCAAGATTTTTGCTACACCCTCGGATGCTCTCCAATCTGAACAAGGCCACACATCCAACCCAATATCTTGTTGCAAACGAAAAATATCATAAAGATTGAGGTCATCTGTCTCACACAAATCCTTATCCAAATTCTTCATATAAGAATGCATAAGATCTGAATCAGCCATAACTTGGTAAAGGTCTTTAAAAGGACCAGCAACGCCCTCACGTCCTTCTAGTTCTCCTTGTATATGATAATACAGATCACTGAGTATCAGGGGTTTCAACTTCACACCCTCACTGTAAGGCAAAAAAAGAAGAAGCTTAAGGCAAGGGAAAACAATGAAGGGTAGTTCACTCTACAAAATTGCAGTTGGCATCTGTCCCCAAGATTTATGAGGTTAAGAAAATGAAAATATGGTGCATCACCTGGAGGAAATTTTAGCATAAAACAGGGTTCACAAATATTATTTTATTTGATTGACCAACAAACCAAACCAAATTCCTTTTCCAGAAAATTGACAACAAACTTCTTATGAGGGGAAAGAAGAATTTCTATCAAAGGGACCAAATCCAAATGCAGAAAAAAAACAGAAGGTCTCAACACGGGCCATATTTCTAAGTTCAAGGTAAAAATAAGAAACTAACACCAAAGCAGGTTTGAGTGAGAAACGAGGAACCATGAACGAACTGTACAGAATTTAGAGAGAATAAATCATGGTTTTCCATCTATGCTTTAAAAGGACAACAAATTTGAATGGAGCAGTTCAGGTTTAAAGTTTAAACTATTATAATACCTTTCCACTAACAAAAACAGAATTAGTAGTTCAGACATTTCATCAGAAAGATTGAATGATGATGGATACTTGAGGTCTTAACAATCATGGTTTTGCATCATATCACCTCCAAATTTACATGTATGGCTATATACCTGTATCCATGACAGGAGTATTGATTTAACAGCTCAGCATATGCAGGGCGATTAATTAACTGCAACACAAACACATTCAGTTAGAATATCCATGTCATAAATGAAGCATACTACATATGGAGTCATATCTAGAGCCTAGTGAATAAGCGGAAAGGGACCAAAGAAGAGAATATTCCACAGGGCATAACCTATAAAACAAAGGAAAAGATTCAGGTGAGAATAATTATTATTGTGCGAATATGCGAATGAATGCACATTTAAACTATTGACATGCACTTTCTTCAGTAATGACATGCACATTTAAGTCAGCGACAAGCATTATTGACAGATTTGCATGTCATTGATAATATGTGAAAAGTACATGCACACGCGGGGTGTGTGCATGTCATTACTGAAGAAAGTGCATGTCGCTGGCATATTCGTACAATAAAAATTCTCACCTGATCCGGATTCTAAAACAAAACGAAAAATAACAATTGTGAAATAAGGGAGAAGTACAGACCTTTGAAGACAGCATATTGATCTTTTCAGTGAAAGAAACAGCAAGACTGCCGGCATCACCAGTAGATAGCTTTGCCAAAACATGTGCAGCAAACAAACTAGAAGACATCTGCAAAAGATGATGATAAAATAAAGAATCTCAGCACTCTACTTTTGTTTTGCTCCACTTATATGCAGCAGTTAAGGGGGTAAGGACTTTTCTAATGGAATTGTGAAAGTTAATTACTGGAAAACCCAAAGTAAAAACCCACTGAAATATGTAAAAACCTAGCACAGTAACTGCATATTTGTGTGGCATCTCAAAAACAACCATATACAGAAAAGGGGGTAAAGCTAAGAACTTAGTTCAACATCCAGCATAATTTCCAGAGATTCAATAAGCTTCGATGAGTCAGACCCTGAAAGATAGGAACATCACCACAATACCACAATCCATTACAGAGCACACAGACATGACAAATTTCATGGCCCGTTAACTAGATCATATTTTATGACTTAATGTTGTAACTCCGCCACTCCGGGTTATAATATTGCCTTAGATGATTTTCTCATTGAGAAATAGTCAAAAGCTACCGATTGACACAATGAGACTCCAGAAAACTATATAGCATCAAAAGAACCTATATTAAAAAGCTTACCTTTGCACGGTTGTATACATCATTTTCATAAACGGAAACAGAAGAAAACTTCAGAAGATCACCCATGACATTTCCCTCAGACCAGGATGAAAAAATATGCTTGAGATGGTTCAAGTTTGAAGATTCTAGTGCATTTGACCTAACAAGAGCGTCTGAGCTTGCTTTAGCTGACGTGTCAGCTTCTTTTGCAAGTGTCTCGGAATGTACAACTTTTTTATGCAGGAACATTTCCAACGCCAATATATCCAGTGCAGTAGATTGACACTGATACTTTAACGCCAAATTTTTAGCATCTGGTTCAGCCAGCTTTCTTGTTGAGGGAGAACTAATATGAGTAACTACCGAAATTATATCAGACAAATGTTTCCATAACTTTTCTGACTTTCTTACGTATACCAAGAGATCGTCATACTGAACAGACCCTTGCCACAGGGCTTTAAAAAGATTAAGTAAGCCCAGAAGTACTCGGACATTGCTGGACATGATCAAATCAAACAAGAAAGAGGATAGGTTAAATATTGATAATAGTGTAAGCTATAATACTACTGCAAGAGTTAAATATGCATATAAACCTGCTAATGAGATTTCCATATCTTTCAATACACAGCAGGAGTACATCTATGAAATGTGTGGATTCTTTTGACTTTAGAGGCTTAAAATTATTAGTAACGTCACTTTCACCCGCACCACCACTTTCTGGGACGGCTGTGATCTCTTTAGCAGTGAGTATAGCCACAAAAAAAGCTGGCTGCATTAAAGTAAGCATCAACAAATTATTATCCACACTTAGATTACAGAAAGAACAAAGTTCAGTATCTAGGCCATTAGGTTGCTGCACTGAAGGACTGAGATGATAATAAAAGCATAGATGTACAAAGAATCAACAGAAAAAAAAATTGAATTAGTACTCTAGGACTCAAAGGGCGACATTGGTTTGGGTTTGGGGATACTGCAGGTCGAACAAAAGTAGCAGTAGAGCAGGCAGAGCGTAGAGACCTCAACTTCTGAGCCTAAATCTATTTTAAACTAAAACCAAATACTTTATGACATATTAGGACAGGTACTGAAGTTTCCATATGAACGATAGATACACAGGATTTTTCCTTGCAAATGAATGCACCAAAAACCTATACAGGCTGGGATGCACTGAGGTGATGTGTATCTATGGCAAAGCAAACCTGGTAATTAGCTGCCGAAACTAGAAGATTGACAGTGGCAACCAATAGATCTTCATCTTTGATGGACTCCTCGCGAATAATATTTTCAACAGAATTCTTCAACTGCATGATCTGAGAGAGAAAAAACATGAGAAGTTCAATTTTGAATTTCACAGATACAGATCCAGGCTTCCGAAAACACAGGATAGATTACTTCAATGAAATCATAACCTGCTCGTCACCGATGGAGAAGCTGGTACTTGCATATGTATGCGTCTCCAAATGATCAGTAATGCTGCATAGTAAGGAAAGAACTCTAGCGGCACCAACTTGCACTGCCTGCAAAAAGAATTATTTTAGTCAAAACAGCTCCCAGAGACTGTTAAGCGTAAGAATCAAAGTAACTTTGTGGCACTGAAAGAAATGGCGGGAATAGGTAGTCCGGAGAGTGTGGACCTTAGGCTCAGGGAGTCCAGTTAAAGCTCTGCAAGTTCTAAGGTCACAGAAAGTGACTAAAGAAATGAATGTTGGTATATAAGGGCATAGCCCCTCAGCTTGGGAGGGTGAAATATTATGAGCTCAGTCTTCACTAGCCAAGACGAATTTCTAGTTCAGTTTATCTAGTAGAGCACTTGTACATTCTACATCACTCTAACAAAGCTGAGTATCCATCCATCATCAGTTACAGCCAAGACATTATCTCATTTTTGTGTGCAATAAGGATTGATTGGTCTTCAAAGCCAATGCACATTGTGCTTGAAAACCTTTCTCTATTTACTGTTTATTTAAGACAATTTTCTACCCAATAGAAAAATCTTCAAAAAAATAGAAGACCAATGGATTTTATGAGAAAAGAACTTACATACAATGACAAGGACCTACAGAAGAAATAAATAAAGAGCAAAGACACTGAAGAAAATTTACTTGCAAAATATATTCAATGTTTAGTACTAAGCTTCAGATATACATACAGGATTCCGGAAGAATGAAGTCAATGACGTCAGGGAAACGATAGCTGACAATGGTTTCGTATTCGGTGACAAAATTGCCTGAAGGAATGGGCCAGAGCAATCATCCTAAAAGGTAGAAGAATGTATATCAACATACAAGAATTGCAAAAACAGAAAAAGAAACAAACATTATCACCTCAAGAGATTATTGGTGATAAACTGAGCTAGAAAACAAGGAATTTAACAGTAGGAAGATGCAGTAGTGCAGTACCACAGGAAAATTGGTGATGATCTTCATTATAATATCCAGCACCAAGCATATAGCGTGCTGCCAACCTTCAATCTCCCTCAAATCAAATAATCTACTGGCATAGAGTTTCTAATCCAGAAAATATGTGGAAAAATAATTTTTATGAATCATCAAATTAACAAAGAATAATTAAATGCTGGAGACAAGCAAAGGATAGCAAGTGATAATTTTCAAATATCATACAGGTCAGCTTATTCCCGCAAGTTACAAAAAGGAGATCATACGACAGAATCTTAGAATAATAAACTATTTGCGCGTCACAGTAAAATGTGATGCTACATGTAAATGTGTCATAGTCATGCAAAAATTCTCTCCAAGCAAAATTAAAAATCAGCCACAAAATGCTTACAGTTATCTTCATTTTTTATGAATATAAAGTATTATATTGGGAAAAAAAACTCTGTTCTTCAATAAGAGTCGCAATCTTCTAGTTAGCAAAAACCATCAAGAATGGAATAAGACAGTTCAAAATGACTCACCTCTAAGTCCTGTGAAGTCGTACATATAATTCGAAACAACATGCTGTGGATAGAAGAATCTGAAAGTATGACGCGGGTGATACCCTCACCTATCTTAGAAAGGTGAGGGATTGCTGTAATGCTTGTTTGGAGCAACTCAAGTGCCTGTGGAGAATATCACAAAGGAAAAGCATGTCAAAGTATGAAGGAATGAGTCCAGGGAAGGAAAGGAACTAGGAAGTCGATGAAATCAGCATGTCATCGTCCTGTCACATTTCAGACACACCATAAATTAGAGGGAGAAATTTCTTTTCTTATCTCAGTATATCTAAGAGCATGCCCGTTATAAAAAAACGGCCAGATACAACTAAAACCAAATGCTGATCATCTTATACACATATTAGTCACTTTTAGGTTGTGTTTGCAAAGCCATTTTAACTAGTTTTAGTTACCAATCTATTTAAACACAGTTTGCTAGACTTATTTTAACTACTTACTAGTTACTAAACTAGTGTAAACCTTAAAATAGAAAAAACAAGAGGTTCAACTAGTTACTACTCCCTCCGATTGATTTTATAGTTCGTTTTGATCCTATGCACACAGATTAAGAAGTTTCTTCAAGTCAATAAATAACTCTCGTACTTTGGTGAAGTTAATAAATTTCAGATGGAAAGTATCGTCAAATCACCTAATAATCAATCTCTATCTCATTTCACTGGTTATGTGTCTTTGGTAATAAAAAATCTATACTTTGGAAAATGATTTTCCGTTGCCTGTAGGATAACTACTACATTACTTAAACTTTGAAACTGGAAAGTGAAATGATTTATGCTAAAACGAACTACAAATATGTTCAAGAAGTAGCTAAATCGATCAACAAACTGATCGGAGGGAGTACTAGTACCTATATTTATTTTACACAAATAACCCTGTTTTTTAAAACAATTTACGTAACTAGTTAACAAATTCCACTATAGTAGTAACTAGTAACTAGTTAATGCATTCCAACTGTTTCTTAACAAGCTCAAATCCTTTTTTAACTAGTTATCTAACTCTAACTTATACACAGCATAGGTCTATCACTGTGAAACTGAGAAAGAAAGGGCACTTAGCATAAAACTTCAAGTTTGGAAGGTGCAAGTGCATTTTAAATCAGATATGTAACTACAATATAATAAGATGGAAAGATTTGAAAAGGTGGGTGTGTGTACATCCCGTATGAGAAGTGAGTAGATTACAAGGATAAAAGTACTCAATTACTCATGCCAGCAGGACTCTTCATTTACAAAAAAGAGGGTAAGGGATTGCAAAGACTTAATTGTTAATTGCTAGCTACTCGAGGTCACGGTGTCACCTTCCCTAGTATTTAGAAAAATGAATTATTATATTATCCTCCCACAAAATGAAAATGAATAGCTAATGTTCTCCCAGGTTTAAATGCTACTGAATGTCGATAAAATCTGATGAATGCTGCACTTAGCAAAATAGGAAATGGTGGAAGTTGATATTATACAAACAGATTCTGCAGCAGATACCTTTAAAGTAACCTTCCAACGATCTTGTTTCACCTTATACTTCCAGCATTCGTGATTAACAAAAACATACTGAATACAGAAAATAACAAGGGCAAGGACAAAATCATGGTCCACTTCAGCTCCCAGAAGCTGCATTGTGAAATCCAGAACTGAAAAATGAAAATGAAAAATAAGCTTGTTCACTTAGCTGCAAATTATAGCTGTAAGGATCACATGGCTAACTTTAGCAAACAAACACAGAGATATGACGACTGATGAGCAAATGAGATATCAGAGATCATAAGTACTTGATATCAATGGATAATGAACCTTCAAAATGAACATAACCAGAACATGTGAAACTTGCACCAGAATAAACAAAACTACGGATTTTCATTTGGATGCTGCCACCGTCTTTGTTATAACTAAGCAAGTGATGTGATGATAGAAACAAAACGATAGAGAGCATAAAATGTTTTCAATATACAAAAGTAAAAATAAATCTTCGGAAAACTATAAAAAGAAGTCTTTTTCCATACCTACAAGAGTAAAAATAAATCATCAGAAAACTATAGAAGTCCTTTTACATACCAGAAATGGTCAATGGACAGCATGCATTCTGCTCACAATCAACTAACATCATTTTCGCAAGCCTTCCAGAAAGTATCCATGTGCCACTGCATAAAGAATGAAAACATAACCATTGTGATAACTGGAACACAGAAAACATAACTATTCAACATTAACTGTATATTTAGGAGTAACAAAATATAATAAAATCATCATGGAGAGATGCAATGTAAGATCAAGAGTAGCAAAATACTTCGAAACCATGATAAACCAAGAATGAAAAGTCACCTGGAACGTCCATTGTTCTCTAAATTGAAGTTGCTTGTCTGTAGGGCATCAAATAAATTCTGCTTCAGAACAACCCCACTAGCATAAGATGGTGAACTGAAATTATACAAGAAATTAAGTTGTAAATTACATAATATTACCAATTTTGACAGTGCTCAAGATGGAAGAAAGGATACAGTTTCAAGCCCAATATAATGATGTACTAAAGATAGCATTTGAAGATGCTTAAGAAAGAAAACAAATTACCATTTCACCATTTTAGCCAAAATTCCAAGCCCTGTGGACATCACTAGCAGACTATTGCAATTAGGAGATACGTTTCTAACAAGGTTGCACAATACCTCAACCACATCTATCCTGTGAAGTAGCATACAAGATAGTCATGCAAAGCAAAGAACCGTTTAAAAAAATATTAAATCACATATTTTGAACCTTAGAGCTTTAGGGATTGTCCCATAATGGTCCTTAACCAATAAAGTCCCAAGCGTATAAAAGATGTTAAAAAATTGGTTTTCTTTCAATTATACTCGTTAGTGTCTTAGTAGTACAGATTAAGGGCCATAAATGTTAGAGATGTTTATAATTAGGATATGATAACCTTTAAAGATTGAGAGTTTATCTATGCAAGACATTTAACATTGAGTAAAACGGAAAAAAATGAAGAAATGACCATTCTGAAGCACTTTTCATGGCTTGGGAGTTTATTAGGACAATATAAAGTTCAGAGAATGGAACCATCATGGGATAAGCCTGAAAGATAAGGGAAATGATGCAATTTAACCTTTCTCTGGAGGAAAAAATATATTACACTTGTAGTTCAATTAGCAGCAATACCAAATGTTGCTATCATGTGCATCTTCATAAGCTGGAGAAATATGTAGTAGCTTGCCAACATTCATTAATGAAAAACAAACACCCTGTTATTATACATGCAAAAATTGGTGTCAGCTAATGCTGAAGAATTCAAGTATCAACAGATTAGTGAAATTTGAAAAATCATTAGATGTGTTAAGGAAAGCCATCATTAGTCTGTATTAAAGCTAAAAGTGGTGAACCTCATCAAGAATTAGTCCGATGGAGAATCAAAGGAGATTTGACAAGAAAACATAAGCTAGAAGAGATTGAGCTAATATAATCTAAGAAAAAAAAACTAGCAGGAGAATTATTGATACTGACAATGATTCATAAAAACTGCGAACTTATATTTCTGGAAGCAAGGTCACAATGATTAGAACTTAGAAACACGGACTTCTTTTAAAATACTTATGTTGCAATACTGTAAAAAAGGCGGCGCAGGAATTCATGCGATTTACCATGTTAAAGGATGCCAATCGAGAAAACAGATCAAGGATGACAAGGGCCTCCTCATCAATGTCAAAATTGCTCTTCTGTGCCAAGCGTAGAAGCAGAACTAGCACTCCGGACTGCTTGTACTACTCATGTGAAATGAAACCGACATAACAAGAAAGGTCAGTTTTCTTTTCTTGATACTGAACAGCAAGAGTATCAAGCACTAAAATATCAAGATCATGACAAGTATTGCTGCTGTTTGCCTCACTGGAGGTAAAACTTAATGTTTTGTGAATATTAGACTTGCAACTTTGGAATTTCAAACTCAGATAGTAGGCAAAAGAAAGACAGTTCAAACAGCAAGGAAATTTTTATATCGATTCTTAAGTACTTTTTACCGATTGATTGTTGATTACATCTTATGAGCCACAAAGATATCATGTATGTGTATGAAAATAGGTCATACTCACAACGTGAGTTTGGCAAATCAGTATATGCCTAATACTAAATCAGTAGTCTTGCAAATACACCATTAAGGTTTTAGGGATGGAGCTAGATATCAAAAAAGTCCAGTGACAGATTGAAATTTAGTCCAGTACGAAAATAATGAAAGTGAGCACACATGAACATGGTAAAATGATCTCTTCCCATCAAGAACAATATGTAAACAAGATGACACATTAAAAACAATGAGACAAACACGTATTATTACAAATAAGTATATAACAGACTTTAATATTCAATGTGCAGCTCATGGAATGACCACAGAACCTCAACCTAGATTTCAGGATTCGACTTCTCACAGAAAGTACAAGAGAAAAAAGGGGATTTAAGAAGACAGCGTTATATTACCTGCCAGCGTATGATTGCTGTGTTTCCGTCGATCATTCTAATGATTTGACCAGAAGTATTCCTTGGAATAATTAAACCTTCAATTCCAGGAACAACCAGAGGTGATTGTGTATGGACAAGCTGAGAAACCTTATCTACCAAGAGATCATTATTAACCTGGATGGGAGAAGATATACCCACAGATGTGTGGAGAAAATTGTACCTGTGGCAAAGGCAGTATAACAAGTTCCAAAGAATATCACACCCAAATTTACTTCAAAAAATTACATTTGACAATATTAGAAAGCGGTGATGAAAAAGAGCAGAAATCTGGTCTAGTTTTCCTGTAAATATACCCCTGAGATGAAAAAACAAGTTCGAACATGTGTACAAGGTATCCTCCTAAATTAAATTACTGGAAATCTTGCGCAAGTAACAGATGTATTCTTTAACTACTACAGAAGGGTCTAGAAAAAGTATAATATCTTAATGGACAGCCTCTATTCTCATAAAAATGACAGAAGTACTCACACACACTCTGCTGGCCAAGTACCCTCACTGAGAGATGACAGAAGTCTTATAAGCTCAGTAATTCGATATGGAAACTCAACTTCCAAACTGAAAAGAAGAGTCCGTATAGGTCCATCTGTAATACTTTCCTTGTCCCAAAACTGCACACAAAGTGACTCCTGTAGGACAAGGAATTATGTCGCTCAAAGAAGGTTAAGAAAAAAAACAAGAAGCTAAAACGAAAAATGGACCAACTACAAAGAACAAAGCTAAAAACTGAAAATAACAAACCTCTCCTTGATAGATCTCACATAAGATAGCCAATATCATTTGAAGGATATTATCTTCCATCTGCACAGCAGATAATACATGGTTCAATAGCTGAATGGTATAAACTACTGATCAGTTAAAAGTTAAAACAAGCGCCCACTGTGTAAGAAGAAGGTAAAGAAGGCTGTAGTATATATAGAATACCTGAACATTGATTTCATAAGACGCAATAAATGCAGAAACGAATGTTTTCAGGATGCTCTTACACCCAGCAACTGGTCCCTGGTCAAATAAAATTCAAAATGAACATCAATCACAATTACAACCATCTTTATAGTGACTGCTAAAACTTCAGGCAGATTACTGTTCAGTGAGAATAAGACCCCTGTTAAGCAGGGATTTTATACTTACAGCCCACACTTTTCATATATATAGACTATATAGTCAAATAGCTTATCTTCTACATGCATAATTGCGTACTATGAATAACTCTCGTGACGTGGACTGTTCTCCCTAGGTCTTACATGTAGAACAAGAACGAGATCAGCAGTAGATCCCCAAAGCCCAACCCAAAGTAAGACGAAGGCTACAACAGGAGGGTTGAATTGCCTTGCAAAATTGACATCTGTACTTAAATGAAGTGAACTTCATCAAATATGCAAGAACTACAAGATTTATGTTTCTTAAGACTTTGGTTTCACTCCTGGCATGAAGCTAAAATTTAACAGACTGTGAAATGTCAGCAAGTCAAGTGTTACCATATTATTACTACAAACTATAATATGAAGCAATTCAACAGAAACACAGACATCTATTGACATGCATTTATTAACATAAAATTGGAACTTCAGACTTACAGTCTCTTACGTTGTCATTAAGTCATTAGTTCACGTCATTCCATGACCATACATGTATGCCAATAAAAAAAAATATTGTAGTTGCAGTATTTGAAATAGAAAATTTATGCAAATGAGATTTTAGCAAAATCTTCAAAAAAAATGATAGCAGCCAAAATGAATTACATCTGAATCCTTTAGCACATCACTTTGAAGAATTTCAAGAAAATAACTCATAGATCCTGCCTCAAATGCTTGTCGAACATATCCAGCGTGATCAACATCCTGCCAAATTCAAAGAACTTAATATTAAAAAGAGAGAACTACATGCCAATAAGCATGAACAAGTTTTCAGTATAAATTAAGAGAACTTTCTAGTGTTCGGAAATAATTACCATTAACTCACAATTATCCTCTTTGCCTAAAGAGGATGTAATTAGGCAAAGATAGACAGCCCACGTCAAAACCAATGGGCCAGCTTCTTTTGTTTCAAATACATCAAAACTAGAGATTTCAGCATCCAATCGTTGAATATTGCTCAATGTGAACATACTGGGTCTTTCCCTGGTGAGTAGCAAACAATGAGAACAAACAAAAACTCAAAAAGCAAAATAGATGGCTGAAAGTCCTAGAGCACAGAAATTTGTAACATACTAGCCTGAAATTTTCAAAGATGCACATTGCACAGTTGTAAAGTTATCTGACGAGAGAATATAAAAGAACATGACAGAACACATTAAGGACAAACCTGAAAGGTATCTCATCGTGAATCAATTGAAGAAGACTATCCAAGTCTAGAGTTTCCATAAGTATCAGTAGCATCTGAACTTTGGCCTGATGGCAATAATCTACCGCCTCTGGAGACACTCCCAGCTTTCCGAAGTTGAAAGAACCAGATATGATTCCCTTTAAGAAACAAGTATGAGAAACAAGAAATAACTTGCAAGTTGATTGCAAACACCACAAGTGAACAGGATATACCTTGTACATCAAGCACAGCTTCAGCCAAGTCTCTGCTTCACATACAGAGAATGACCCGTAGTAATTTAGAAACAGAATTTCCAATACCAAGTTGAACTCGATCAGTATCTCTTCAGCCCACAAGACAAAAAGGTCAACATCCTGCACATCAACTTAATTCTCTTGTTAAATAACTGATGACAGAATAATTCCGACCTAAAACAAGTTAAAGAATAATGTTACTTTTATGCTTCTATTTCAGATCAAACAAGGTCCAGTGTGAAAAAAAGAACAATGATAAGAAAAGATTATTATCTAATAACGCTTAATCAATCCATACTAGAAGACATGGAAGTGCTGGAATGAAATTTATCATTTTTTGGCTTGGGTAACAACAACAGCAACAATCAACCCAGTTTGTTCCCGCCGAAGCAGGGTCTGGGGGGGAGATGTGGACAATCCATAACCCGAAAACTTGTCGGGAGGATGCGAACCAACAAACCCAAGACAGCTAAAAATAACAAAGATGCAAAAGGAATTCAATGACTCGAAAAGGGACAAAAGAAATAATCTTGGGTTTTAACCAAGGATATGTTTGTTTCAGTTGGAAATGTCTATATCAATCAACAGATCAAGCTGCAAAGCAATTTACTTATGTTTTCTGCGTGCAAAGAGAATAAAAGGCTTCTAATATCAAAGTTCTACAATCCTTTTCTAGCAGAACATGATGCTCTACAATCTTGTTAGATTGCCTCTACCCATGTGCATTTAGTCAATGATTTGCAGCATAAACATATTATAAACTCTAGAGACTGCACATAGTCATTCTTAGCACAACTTGCAAAGGGAAATCAAGGTGCACGAGATGAACATTGACAAACCTAAAAAGTTTCATCATTGATCAAAAAGAATGAACATACCATGTTCTCAGGGGGGGACAGAGTTAGAAATTCATCAAGGATGGACATTAATTTAGACTCCAGTCCATCAGAGACAAGGTTTGCAACCTTGTTATGAATAGCTTTTCCGTCTTTGGCCTCAGACTCAACATGAACTGCACAATCAGAATGAGCAGAAGAATGCCAATTGTCATATTTCTTTTTGAAAAACAAAAAAGGTAAAGAAAGGAACATAACGTTGATAATAGTGAAGAAATATGTTTGAATAAACTTATTTCTTGATATGCAGCCTGGGAAGCAGATAACACCTCTATTTTAAAAACTTCCCATAAGTTAACTTCAGATTACAGAAATGTGAAGACTGAAGACATAAGATCAGAATACCTATATATTTTCTAATAGAATAAGCACACTTCAGTGCTTTGCTGATAAATATAAAAGTAGATTGAACCTAAAAAGTTCCTCGCAAAGTCATTGCAGCCTCTTTGAAGAGTCTTTCTGCTCTAGCGAAGCAAACTACAAGTTTGAAAATAGCAGGAAAGCACAAATACACAAGGACAACTGTTTGCCACCAAAAGAAAAGGAAACAAGACATCATCTTCTTATGCTTGGCGTTTGGCAGGTAAGTTGATCGTGTATTTGGAGGGGAAACAAACTGCTTTTGTATTCACTCTTCTTTCATATACAATTCTATAAGGAAAGGGAGTGGTTAAAGAGGATTGGGATCACCATTTGGTACCTATTGTGCAAAGTTCGAGTTTTATTCTCAAGACTGCCTAGTCAATTTGGCTGGTGGGATCATAATAGGCTTATAAGCATTGTGACGTACAAGGGCCACTTAGTACATGTGTCTAAGACTCTAAGGTTAACAGTTCTCTATCTATCAATTGTATGCTTTATTTACTGAAGGGAAAGAAAGAACCAGAAAAAAATGTTCATGCAGATGGAAAGAGATATTTATTTCACAAAATGAGACGGCTTTAGTTACTGGTAGAAGTGTTGTAACGGAAATATATATGATGTTTGCGCAACAATATTTACAAAGAGCCAAAATATCAGCAGTCTAATCAACTGTTTGTTCAAAGACTGCAATAACATAGAGCAGCAGTTGATTTAGTACAAAAAATAAGCTCCATCCAGACATAACATAATGGAATATGATATGTATGAAAACTCACCAGCTTGAGCAATTAAGTGACGAGTACACTTCAGCAAGCATTGTCTCTCAATGTAATATTGCAGAACTATCTTCAAAAAATGAACCAGAAAAAATGCAGGGTAGAAGGAGAGAGAGGGAGAAAGTCAGGTCAATATCATAGAAATAACTCAAAAGTAAATGAAGATAGGAAGATTTAACGGAAAATAACACAAAAGAAGAACTAGACAAAATCAGAGGATTACACAAGATTGAATTTCCTAAATACAACAATTATTGTATAAAAAGAAAGTTATAACTAGTAGAAAATTTCCAATAACAACAGCACACGTGAAAGAACCTAATCAAATATTTGAATTACAAAAATAATGATATCTATGATGTGAAGTAAGTCATCCTAAATGGAAAAAATCAAACTTTCAAGAATCATGTACAGAATGAAGGATGCATGCTGACAGGCCAAAGATAGGGGGCTTCAGCACCTATGCTTTGCCCTTAAATGGCACCACCTTCATCTCCTTCAGGAATCATGTAAAGAAAGAAGTCTGCATGCTATAACTGAAGGCAAGGAAAATGGGGGGGGGAGATCAGGGGATACAGCACTTTATGCTGTGTCCTGACAAGTCACCACATTCATCTCCTTAATCCTATATACTATTTTCCGATATCCTATTTCCCAACTTCATCATAATTATCTACCTATTTGTCTTTTCCAAAATTTCTTAAAAAACAGCTAAAGCAGCAACAAAGCAGGTGTAAATGACATTGTATACCAACAAAATAAATGATAGATGCATAATTTTTAAATTATAAAACATAGGCAGCAAACAATATTATTTAAATGTGAAACAACACCACAAGTTAACAGAAAAAGGAGATAAATCCTGACCTCGTGAAGAGATCTTTGTATAAGACCACCTACAATACCAATCTTCTGATATTTACACCTCTCGACAAGGATATATGATTGCACCTCGTCCAAACTCTAAATAACAAGAAATAAAGAGGTTACGAGACCATATGATTCATGTTCAAACACTTAAAATTCCAACACAAGCGGGAGTATATACATTAGGGAAGGAAATAAGAGATACATTCAGATCATGGAGAGGAAGGACTGTATTATGCACCATCTTAGGTTTTCTAAGATTACTTCTAGAGGTTTGGAGCTCAAAGTGGACTGCTACTAACTCTCCCATCAGACACCCTTTTCCTCAATTTTAATTACAGTAAATTCAGATGGCAAGATGATAACAAAGAATCTATAAAAGAAAACACCAACTCCTTCTAGATGGTTGAAATTATGCAATTGGTTTATAATTTAGTATAATCTGAAGTACTAAAAGACCAAATTTTGCAGCCAAAACAAACGCAATTACAAACCAGAAAAATTACTTCCAAAGCCTGTATTCAATGCAGTAGCAGTTAAATTAGTACCGAAACTCAAATACCTAGCTAGTGTGAAGTGCTAAATCAACAAGTAAAATATCACTGAAAGATACAGTTATGGATGCTCACGACAATGGAACTGAGATTGAGAGCCAAATCTCTGAATTCTGAGTTGACACTCAATGTTCGAGAGCCAATGGCGATTTGATGCGAATTCAGAGCCTCTCTGGACGCCTGGCTGGGAGGCTTGAAACGGGAGACGCTGTCGAGGAACCAGCCATGGTTCTCCTTCAACTTAGAAGCCTACAAAAGCAAAAGAGCAAACTAATTCGGCAAATTTGACAGAGCACAACTGAGAGGAAGCACGTAGATGGAGAAGTTACCAGAGATGGTGGTATATCAGAAGAAAGGGGAGCATCTTCAAGGTGATTGAGGAGGAGAGAGAATGAGTCGAACCAGAGAGAGGCGTCGACAGACTTAGGGTTTGAAGTTTGATCGAGCGCCGGCATTGGAGGAGTTGAGAGATTGGTCTCCGCTTTCTCTTCCGGTGAAGCCCGCGCTTTTTTTTTCGGCGATTCGAAGTGGAGGAGAGATGGGGAAGTAGAACTACGATAGTGCGATGGGAGTGAAGAAATTAGCGCAGGCCGGTTGGTTCAGCAACTCAAGTGCTTACCGCGGGTACAACCGGGCTGTTACAGACCAAATGTCCAAACGCGGGTTCGGGTCGAACTTAAGCGGGCTAAATTTTTAAAATTTGTCCACTTGGGCTTGGATGGGCATAGATAAGTTTTTACCAGTTTTTGGGTAAATACCTCAAAACTCTACTCAAAACTCTAATGCTTTTTAAGTTTTTGCATCACTTTTTTAAGTTATAAGAAAATACCCTTTTGTTGTCAACAAAATTTTTAAAAGATCTGTCAACAAAAAATTTAACAGAGTTGTCATCAAATATTTTAACAGAGCTGTCAACAAATTTTTTTACAGAGCTGTCAACAAAAATTTTAACAGAGTTGTCAACAAGAATAATAAGTTGTCAACACCAATAATAATCCTTTGCTGACGTGAAAAATTATAACAGAGTTGTCAACAAATTTTTTTAACAGAGTTGTCAACACGACTAAATAAGTTGTCAACTCAACTAAATAAATTTTTTACACGACTAATAAACGGTCAACAACATACAACACTAGTTATATTACAAAATTGTCAACATTGTCAACACTTTACAAAACTTGTCAACACCACTAAATCGGTAAATGTTACAGAAATGTTCAATATTGCAGAGGATTGAACCTTGACGTTATCTGGTAAAGAGTTTTAGGTAGGAGCTTCTGCTCATAAAATTGTTGCATCGTTCCATATCCAATTCAAGAAGACCAACAAGAGAACTCCTAATCTCAATCCCTTTCTTTTGTCTAGGATTTATTTCCGTTGGATTTGCAAACAATAAACGATCATTTAATGCACCAATAAAAACTGCATCATAAAAAAAATATCACATACTTTGACACTGTATCTCATTTACATTGTAAAAATGTGAAAGTAAAGATATTAAAACAGCTGATAACCTGCATTAGGCATGATTGTAGACAGAATGGTCCTAACTTTTGCATCCCAACCAAGCACATTAACAGATGTTGCATCATAACACAATCCAAAATCAACATCTATAACAAGTGTTTAAGTAGTCAAACATTTTAAATTCATCAGAACCTTCTAATGCAAGATTTACAGTGTGACAACAAGAACACTGAACGCTTGTGGCTCCTCTGATGTACACGAGCTGTGTGGCATCCTGCACAAACTAGCTGAGCCATTTCTGTGTCTATATTAATCATATAATGCTTAAGGCACAAATCAAAGTACAGTAACTAGCAATAATCTTAAGTTGTTGTATTCAAGATATAACCAGGAGGAGGAACAGGTGTGACAGCATTAGAACTCTTCCGTCGGAGACGAGGAGAGTATTAAGGTTGCTTGACAGCACAATAACAGGTTCTGAAAATTAACCTCGTCCTCACTGAATCTTCCAGCATTGCAGATTCGTTCAAACAGCTCACCACCTGCGGCATATTCCATGACTATAGCCAAATGTGTAGGAGTCAAAAGCACCTATTAAGCAGCCAAATCAGACCATTATCAATTCCATATATTGAGGTAATTGCAGAAAAAATGGGAGAAGAAACTGAAATCCAACCTCCTTGAACCGAATTATGTTGGGATGCCTGAGAGATCTGTGATTTATAATCTCTCTCGCAACATTCTCATCGATCTGTGCATAAAAGCAAAAGAAATTTAGAGAATTACTTGGGAAGAAAGAGGGAGGCAGAAGAAAGAGGGAGTGAAGAAAGGGGGAGGCGGTTAGGGTTCACGTTTAGGATCTGGGAAGAAAGAGGGAGGCGGAAGGAAGAGGGAGCGAAGAGAGGGGGAGATTCAGATCTGGGATGAAAGAGGGGAGTATTTATACTAGGGTATTTTATTAATGTTTAGTTGAGGAGTGTAAAAGTTTAGCCTTTAATTGAAGAAGGTGTATTGGACACAAATAGTTCAAGTTTTTAAATATAACTGGGCCCTTTAACCTTAATTTTAATTTGACATTAGAAAGGGTTTATAACCTTTTTTTATTTAGACTAAATAAACTAACTCAATCTATATCACAATCCGTCATCAAACTAAAATTGTCATCAACATAATACGTCATTTCATCAATACAATCCGTCATCAACTGAAATTGAAACTGTCATCAACATAAACTGTCATCATGTATAAAAAGGTTAGTTAACACACTATAAAAAATTTAAGGTTAAAAAATACAAGTGAATGTGCAAAAAGGGTTACTTACCTAAGAAGAGAAGTTTTTACGTCTTCAAATTAAGTTTTAGAATTTCTACCTTATCCCACCCCACATACGGCATATTCAGAGATGATGATTCAGTGCAGTGTTACAGAGGAAGACACTCTTCTTGTTTTAGTCTTCCCCTTTAGTTCACTTTTCCGATTGTGTTTTTCTTCTTCAAAGGATTGAGATGGATAATGGATTACAGCAATGACAAGCATGTGATCTAATCTCTTGTTCATTTCGTTGTTGGTTAATCATTTCTTTGCTCGTGAATTTTCAGTCAACATCAAAATTTAGGGATCTATGTAGCTATGGCATGTTACATGAACAACTATGTATTATATCGGGGCTTTTATGTTCATCAACCACTTTGCTCTTATCAAATTGAAGAACTATGGATATGAATTCCAATTACTGGTTACAAGATCATGCATAGTGGATGATAGTAGTGGAGAGCTTTCTCCATATTACTCAGGTGTAACCTTTACAATATATAGCAGAGGATATTCCTCTCCTTGGACATCCGTAGCATATTAGGAACCTTCTAGATTACAACGGCTAATATATATCACTCTATACCTTACTATCCCCCCTTGATCCAAGCGTGACTAGTCCAAGTTTGGATCGGAATTGTAAAAATGGAATGGTAGCAAGTGGTTTTGTAAGAACATCAGCCGTTTGATCATCTGAGGTGACAAAAGCAACCTTGAGGGATACATTTTGAACGCGCTCCCGAACGAAGTGGTAGTCAAGGTGAAGATGCTTGATGCGATGATGTAGAACCGGGTTAACGGCCAAATACGTGGCGCCGATGTTATCGCACCAAAGAGTCGGGGCTGCAGGCAGAGAGATCCCAATATCAGCAAGAACAGATTGGATCCATAATGTCTCACTGGTTGCAGAAGCAGCATCCCGGTACTCAGCCTCGGTAGTGGACTTGGAGACCAAGGATTGCTTTTTCGAGGCCCATGAAACTAGATTGTCTCCATGAAAGACGCAGTAAGCACCGGTTAAACGACCATTCTTGTGATCGCCTCCCCAATCGGCATCACAGTAGGTGGAGAGTTGATGAGCAGATACGGCAAAGATGAAGAACTTTAAGCCGGCAGTAGCTTTTAGGTAGCGAAGGATTCGCTTGACGGCTGCCCAATGTCGTTCATCGGGGGAGTGCATGCGGTTCACTGCAAACGAAATATCAAGCCGCGTGAAACTCATGTTCTGCAGTCCATCAGCAACATTGCGGTAAAGAGTAGCATCAGAGAACAGAGGCGAGGCTTTGTCTGAATTGGCCACAAAATCAGAGGACATCGGTGTATGAACGGTTTTGTAATTGCCCATTCCAGCTCTTGTCACATGTTCTTGAATATACTTGGTCTGAGAAGATAAATTCCTGCATCGTTGCGAACCACCTCAATGCCCAAGAAGTAGCTGAGTGATCCAACATCGTTTACCGGAAATTGACGACCAAGTTCCTGCACAAAACAGATAGATGCAGAAATCACTAAAAGATCATCGACATAAACCAATACGAAGACAAGAGTAGTCCCATGACGATGGATGAAAAGGGAGGAATCGGCTTGGGAGGGGGTAAAACCCTTGAAGACAAGGCTTCTGAGAGACGAGCGAACCAAGCTCGAGGTGCTTGTTTTAGGCCATAAAGAGATTTGTGGAGCTTACATATATGTGAGGGAAAAGAGGGATTAACAAAACCTGGGGGTTGGATAATGAAGACGTCCTCTTGCAAGGTCCCGTGAAGAAACGCATTTTGCACATCAAGTTGTCGTACCGACCACCCCCGAGTTGCGCAAGAGATAGGAGAAGGCGAATGGTAGAAGGTTTAACCACCGGACTAAAAGTCTCATTATAATCAAGCCCATGAACTTGGGTGTATCCCTTTGCACAGTGGATGATAGTAGTGGGGAGCTTTCTCCATATTACTCAGGTGTAACCTTTATAATATATAGGCAGAGGATATTCCTCTCCTTGGACAGTTGTAGCATATTAGGAACCTTCTAGATTACAACGGCTAATACATATCACTCTATACCTTACTACTGGTGTCAACTTATTTATTTATTCAATGTTTTATTATTGACCATTTTGTTAGCATTGTTGATATTTTTAGAAGTGTTGTAGACAATTTATAAATATTGTTAACAATTTTTATTAGTGTCCTATGGTTGTGTTGACGGTATTTAGTCGTGTTGACAAATTTAGTATTGTTGTTGACAACTTTATTAGTGTCGTATGTTGTGTTGACGGTTTATTTAGTCGTGTTGACAGATTTATTATTGTTGTTGACAGTTCATTAGCGTCGATGACAGTTTTATTAGTATTGTTGACAGTCAAATGGTGTTGTAGTTGAAAGTTTTAGTTGTGTCGTTGACAGTCTACCAGTGTAGTTGACAATTTTATTAGTGTGCTAACAATTTTACTAGTGATGACAATTTTTAAGTGTGTTGACAACTTTATTTAGTATGTTGACAACTTTATTTAGTGTCTTGTTGACAGTTAATTTAGTGTATTTTTGACAGTTTTATTTAGTGTCATGTTGACAACTTATTTAGTATCTTGTTGATAGTTTACTTAGTGTGTTGACAATTTTATTGAATGTCTTTTCTTGTTGACATTTTAGTTTTATTTAGTGTTTTGTTGAGAATTTTATTTAGTACTTTGTTGACAGTTTACCCAGTGTGTTGACAGTTTTTATATAGTGCATTGACAATTTTATTTCTTGTGTTGAAAGTTTTATTAAGTATGTTGACACTTTTATTTAGTGTGTTTACAACTTTATTAAACACATTAACAATTTTATTTAGTGTGTTAACAATTTTTTAATATGATAATAAAAATAATAATTTTATTTAGTGCGTTTAGTTTTGTTCATAGAATTATAGCTTTTGTTAAACTATATTAAACACGTTAACAATTTTATTTAGTTTTGTTAAACTTTTGCTAAACAAGTTTGAACACCTATTCGTATTTGGTATTGTCATAATCTGTGGGCTTTACATCTTTTGAGCATATCAAATACCGAACTAAATTTGAACAGCTACGCCTATTTGGTATTGTCATAATCTGTGGGCTTTACATCAACAATCTTTCTGACCAAGTGAACGGTGGCGACCAGGACCAAATCAGGCATTGCCGGTAGTGACACATAGGACACGTAGACATATCAGATTAGATGTTTATGAATTCTAGAAGATTCATTGTAATGGACAATTGTCCAAAGGAGAGCCAATGTCTCTACCTATATAATGTACAACCTATGGCTCAATGAAACCAATGAAGTTTATTCTCCACTACCAAAATCATGGGCACCATCCCTCTATCTCAGCATGGTATCAGACGCTCCAACGCTCCAACGACCTAGCAGTGGTCCTCCCTTCTTCTTCCTTCAATCCAAAACACAAAATATCTTTCTCAAACACAAACCTTCCTTCTCCCTCAACAATGGCGACTCAGTCGGCTACCCTAGACACTGTTCTTCCTCTTATCCCTCAAACACTCACCTCCCATCCTTTTCTCTTCGTTCATTACCGTAAAACTCAGTCATGATAACTTATTGCTATGGAAGGCTCAAGTCACGCATATCTGCGTGTACACAGTCTCTTCCCGTTCGTCGATGGGTCTTCTTTTTGCCCTCCTCTGCTCAACGCTAACAACACCACGAACGTTGCGTTCAACGACTAGACCGACTGGTCATGGCTATTCTCACTTCTTCTCTGACCGAGCCTGTCTTGGCTCAAGTGATTGAGTGTACGAGCGCTGCCCAGATATGTCTCAATCTCCATACTCTGTTTTCGGCTCGCTCTAGTGCACAGGTCATTCACACTCGGTTGCAGCTTGCCTCGCTGAAAAAGGGCTCCGAGCCGGTGACCGTCTTCTTCAACAAGGCTCGGGCTCTCTCGTCCACTCTTGCAGCCGCCGACCAAAGCATTTCTGATACAGTGTTCAACACTTACCTCTTGGCTAGATTAGGCCCCGAGTATGACTCAGTGGTAACATCGCTCTCTACTCAACCCTTGTTTCCCTCTCCTACTCAGATCCTCTCCTACTTACTAGTTCACGAGTCTCGCATCAGCCGTCAGACTCAGACTCTTCAACGGAGCATCTCCCTCAACCACACCATTGGACCGAATCACCCGGAAGCACACTACACCAGCAACAGAGGAAGGGTCCATCGCCCTAATTTCAGAGGACGTGATTCTCGTGGCCGGGGACGTGGTCGTAGCGAGCAGTAGCATCGCACCTACTTCACCGGAGCTCCGGATACTCGCCCGGTAAGTCAGCTATGTAGCAAACCTGGTCATACAACATTGAAATGCTGGCACAGGTTTGACCAGGCTTTGCAAGCCCTCCCCCGGGCTCCTTTCAGTCTCACTCACAGTCACCGGTTCTCGCCAACCACACCTCCTCTTGGTTCCCGGACACCGCGGCTACTCATCATTTCACCCCGGATCTCACCAATCTTCGACTCGACCATTACCCGTATGAAGGTAGTGAAACGGTCTCCCTTGGCGATGGATCTCAAATTCCTATCCACCATCATGGTAGTGGTTCTATCCCCTCTTCCCAACGTAATCTTAAGCTTTTAAATCTTTTTCACACTCTCTGTTCAAAAGTTTTGTGATGATAATTTGGTTTTCTTTGAATTTCACGATTCTTTCTTTCTTGTGAAGGATTCTCAGACTCAGGTGGTCCTTCTTCGGGGTCCCGTTAAAGCTGGATTGTACAAGCTCCACTCCGACCACCACTTGTCGTCGCCGTCGTCCACCTCTCACACTGTTGCTGCAACAAGTCTTTCTCTCTCGCACTCAAGATTGGGCCATACCTCACCTAGGGTCAGTGTTCTAAAAAATGCTATACGAGAACGGTACGGTGAAGGAGAGTCCAACGTCTAGACGGCTGTACGGCCTTCTAGACGATTTCGGTATGGTTTAAATTAAAACGACTTATATTATTACTTTTTACCCAACATATGGATATTTTTTGTTAACAAAATTGATAATGAAGTATATTATTACTATTTAAATATGCTAGAGCCTTAATGGAATATATATGTTTGATTTTTAGAAAATAATTTAATTACATACTAGATATGATATAATTACATTAAATATAATAGATATGATATAATTATATACTTACCCCAACATAAAAATAAAATATGATTTATCAAAAGTATATACTGATGTTAAAAAATTATTATGATACTTAACAATCAGTATATCAAATATATAGATTATGATTCCAACAAAAACAATCAAACATATAAACCGATACCAATATTTCGCTAAACACTAAGATAGTTTTTTGAATAAAATTTCAGTGACACCCTTTCCAAATTCGATAATAAATAATTGGATTAAATTTGGCTATTCCTAAATGAATACATATGCCTTCAAATTTTAGGCATCCCACATCGAATTATTTGGAAAAACAAGTGCAAGAGTAAGTATATTGAAACGCATGAAGCTCATCACTCTTCCCACATCGAACATTTTGGCATACATGTCAATAGTAATAGTCCCTGTTCTAAAAAACGTTATACGAAAACGGTACGGTGAAGGAGAGTCCAACGTCTAGACGGTTGTACGGCCTTCTAGACGGTTTTGGTACGGTTTAAATTAAAACAACTTATATTCTTACTTTTTACCCAACATAGGTGCTATTTTTTGTTAACAAAATTAATAATGAAGTATATGATTACAATTTAAATATGCTAAAGCCTTAATGGCATATATATGTTTGATTTTCAAAACATAATTCATAATGGAATATATATATATCAATAATTTAATTACATTAAGTATAATAGATTTGATATATATAATTATATACTTACCCCAACATTTAAAATAAGTTCACAATTTAATTACCTTTACATTTGTTAATACTCCTACTTGTAATGATCATGTGATGTACAAATAAACAAATATGATTATACAAAATATGTGGTGATGTTTAGAACTTACTACGATATTTAACAATTCATAAAAACTATCCAACATATAAACGATATCAATATTCCCCTAAAAACTAAGATAGTACGTTCTTGAATAAAAATTCCAAAATAACTAGCAATCCCTATATGCCTTCAAATTTTAGACTTCCCACATCGAAATCTTTGGAGATACAAGTGCCATATGAAATATATATAAGCGCATGGATCTCAGTCCCGCTTCCCACATCGAAATGTTTGGTAAACACGTGACTAATAAAAGTCTATATTAAGACTTGCAACTAGCACATACAAGCAAAGCCATTTAGCCTCAATTTTATGATTGGGCTACAAATCGTTTATTGGGCATATAGTGGTTATTCGGCCCAATCCAATTAATTTCACCAGACGGCGCTTTTAAACACTCTTCGCGGTGTTAAAATGCAGTTTTGCCTACATAAAACAAAATTTTTAATTTCCTCCGTATTGTGACCCGATTAATGCAAAAACGGGACGGTGGGCTGGCGTCCAGCGTCTGGACGCCGTCTCAACGGCCGTCCTGTCCGTTTTTTAGAACACTGGTAATAGTCTATACTGCAACTAGCAAATAGAAGCATAGTTTCGGTTTTAAGAAGATTGGGTTGTTCATTTATTGGGCTTGTATTGTTTGTTCGGCCCAATCCGATTAATCACACTAGACGGTCCGTTTAAACACCCTTCGTTGGGTTTAAATGCAGTTTAGCCCGCATAAAACAATTGTTTTACTGGTCCTCCATATTGTGGCCCGTTTAGTGCAAAAACGGGACGGTGGCCTGGCGTCCAGCGTTTGGACGCCGTCTCAACGGCCGTTTCGTCCGTTTTTTAGAACATTGCCTAGGGTTTCTTCTGTTATTTTTAGTTTAGTCCAGCCCACAAACAAATTTGGCCCATTACCTAAATGTCAGTCATGTTCATGGGATAAGGCCCATGCCCTTCCTCATCCTACAAGTCCTAGTTTGTCTCCTAAACCATTGCATCTTTTATTTATGGATGTATGGGGTCCATCTCATCACACTTCAAAGAAACGAAATTTATATTATCTAGCCATTGTTGATGACTTTTCAAAATTTGTGTGGTTTTTTCCATTATCTTCGAAATCATTGGTTACTCAAGTTGTGTCAACGTTTCTTCAATTTGCCATAAAATTCTTTGACACAAAAATCAAATACATTCAAACCGATGGGGAAACCGAATTCAAGAGACTCAAACAAATTTTCCTTCAAATGGGCATTCATCATTGTCATACTTGTCCTTACTTCCGTCAACAAAATGGAAGTATCGAAACACGACACCGAGCTCACTCTCCTTAAACACGCCTCCTTACCTCTTCCTTTTTGGGACTATGCCTTTGAGACATCTGTCTCCCTACTCCTCTCCTCCAAAACAAAAGTCCTTTCGAAATTCTCTTTGGTACGTCACCCGACTACTCTTCCCTTCTAGTTTTTGGATGTCTTTGCTTCCCCAATCTCCGTCCATACAATTCCCACAAACTGTTTTGATTGGACAATCGAACGATCCTACATCTAACAGGACGTCATCTTCCATGAGAATGATTTTCCATTCTCCACTCCCACTCTTGCCTCCTCGTTCTCACCTGAGGCCCCTTTACCCACTTTTCCACACTTAGTTCCTACATTACCCAATCCACAAAATTTGCCCAGCCCACAAAATCCGCCCAGTCCACAAAATTTGCCCAACCCACAAAATTCGCCCAGCTCACAAAAATTACCCAGCTTACAAATAGCCAGTCCACCTGACATTCCACTTTCCCCATCTGAGCCCATTCCAACCTCAGATACACTCAACCCTTCTCCACACGGATCCAACCTGATCCCCTCCACTGAAACTCCAGACACCGGTCCAACACATACGTCCACTCATCCCATGCGTACTCGTGCCAAATCCCACATTCATAAACCTTTAATTCGGACTGATGGGACTGCCCCTTGGCCCTCGGATCCCGAGTGCCCTCACACTTCTCTTGTCCTGGATGAACCCACATCATATACCGAAGCCTCAAAATTTCCCGAGTGGCGCGCTGCCATAGTAGCAGAATTTCAAGCCTTAATGTCCACAAACACATGGAGCCTTGTTCCCGCTCAATCTTCTTCCAATCCCCTCGGTGTCAAATGGGTTTTTAAGACAAAACGTCATGCTAATGGACAAATTGAGCGTCGTAAGGCTCGTCTTGTTGCAAAAGGGTATTCTCAAGTGCATGGGCTTGACTACAATGAAACCTTTAGTCCCGTTGTGAAACCCTCCACCGTTCATCTCCTCCTCTCCTTGGCGGCAATGCGCAAGTGGTCGGTCCGTCAACTGGACATTCAAAACGCTTTTCTCCACGAGACCCTTGAAGAGGACGTCTTTGTCATTCAACCCCCAGGTTTTGTTCACTCTTCTCTTCCTCATCATATATGCAAGCTCCACAAATCTCTATATGGCCTCAAACAAACACCCCGAGCATGGTTTACCCCGAGCATGGTTCACTCTTCTCTTATCCATCGTCAAGGCTCCCTCACTGTTTTTATATTGGTATATGTCGATGATTTGTTGGTGATTTCCTCTACTACTAGTGCTTCTGATTGTTTTGTACAAGCACTTTCCAAGCAGTTTCTCGTGAAGGACTTGGGCCCCCTCCACTATTTTCTCGGCATTGAGGTGTCAAGGACAAATGTTGGCTTCTTCATGTCTCAAACCAGTATATCCAGGAGCTTGTTAGTCGAGAAAACATGCAGAATTCAAAGGCAGTTAACACTCCTATGGCCACTACGTTCATCTCGTCTGAGGAGAAAACCCCACCTTTTGTTGATGTTTCATTGTATCGCAGCCTTGTTGGTGGTTTACAACACTTCTTAGCCTTCACAAGACCCGACATTTCCTTTGTTGTCAACCGGGTCTGTCACGCGATGCACGCTCCGGATGAACGACATTGGCAAGCTGTCAAACACGTACAAATCAATTATAATACAAACAAGTAGTGTGTAACAAGTCGAATCCAATTGGTCACATACATATTGCGACTAACAAGACGAGACCAATGACTACAAACATGTAGCGACGGCTAAGAAGCTGAATCCAATTGGCCATGGACATACTGCGGCTAATAAGACGAATTCAATTTATTTTATTAATTAAAATTAAAATTTAATTATAATTAGTAATATCTTTACTTCTTAATATTGTAAATAATATAATATGAGATATAAGATCAGATAATCAATGACAAAGTTGTCAATAAATCAGTAAAGTTTATTTCACTTGAGCGTTACATGTATGAGTGGAATAAACCAATAAGATTTATTTAGGATCATATATATTGCTCAAAATGTATTAGACATATATTGCACCATCACCTTAAAATATATATCAATCACTCCTCATCTCTGGCGTAAGGCGCCCCAAAGCACAAAGGATCCCTAAAGTAGACATGTCCAAACGCGGGCAAGCTCGTCCGGACCGCCCTCAAATATGGGCGGATATGGCAAGAGATTTAGCCCATCCGGCCCGGCCCAGACCGTTTATAATATGGACGGTCATGGACAAGGGATTTTGCCCGTACGGGCCGACTTGGACCACCCTATTATATATATGGAAAAAAATATAAATATTAATACAGAAAATTAAAAGGTAAAAACCCTAATCTTTTGTTTCAATATTTCACGACCCATATCTCATCACTCTCCCAACCGTCACACTCTCAACCCTATTATGAACTTATGCACAATATGCATCATTTGCTTGAAATTGTGCAAGTTCGATATTCTTAGGGTTGAAATTTGTATTGTGTAATTGAAATTTGCTGGTTGTGCATATTGAAAAAATCATGCGGGCAGTCCGCGAGCAGCCCGCCCCGCCCTTTGAGGGCGGGTATGGACAAACATTTTTGGGGCTAATTCCAGACCGCATATATGGACAAAAAATTGGATTTAGCCCGGCCCATATCCGGACCAAACCCGCGTTTGGACAAGTTTACCCTAGAGCTATAGCGCAAGACACCAAAAAAAGCGTGTGCTTTTCGTATACGAAAAGCACACCTTTTTTCAAAAAAAACTCCTAGAATGATTGTACATGATATTTACTAAAAACATCATTATGATATATTAAAATGCATAGAATGACATAAAAGGCATAGTTCATAAAGATGAAAATGCAAGGGGCGTAGCGAATAAATTTGGACAACCAACCTGAAAAAAAGATTATAGCTCGCGAGGTGGATTCCCATGGCCTTGTCAAGTCGGGCGAATCATTCTAGGTGGATTCCTAGAAGGGTGTCGTTTGCTTATCTCATTCGTTCGATCTTCTTCCACAATGACCTCACGAATCAATCTCTACTTCGACATCACCTTCATCTGTGCTTAAGAGAACGTTTTCAGCCTCCTCAAATCGATCCTGCAGATTCGTCTGCCATCAAACAGGGGCTTGGAGCAACTCAAACACGTTTTCGGGGTAAGACGTGGGCGGGTCTTGGTAATCTAAGGGTCGAAGATGGTGATTTGCCGGATGGCCGCCCTCGGTTGGCCTCTAGAAGGCTCATGTTGAGTAATCGGGCGTTTCCTTCTGCTCAGGCAAGCCATGCTCCGTCGTCGTCGACCTTGATGGGATCCGTGTTCAAGCCTAATTTGAGCTCTTGTCAGTACCTCTCTTAGCCTAAATTGCTTACCCTCTTGCTCTAGATGGATTAATACTTTCGGTTGCTTATGTTGGGAATCTACTCTTGCTACTAATATCATGGTTTAGATGATGCATCTTGATGCCCTTTGATATAGTTGTTGTATAATGGGCAATTGCTGCATCAGGTTTCTAACCTTAGTGGGTGTTTGCTTGCCTTGGCTATTTCATAATTATATTTGCTTGCGTATCTGCTTGAGGTGGAAGTGTTAATAGGGATTTTGGTGGTTTATACTAGGTCGAGTAAGTCGGTTCGGGTAGATTACTTGAACGTGATTATTTAGGGGTGGATGTCAAGCATGCTAGTGTGTGGGTAATGCTTATTAATGATTGGTTGCACTTGGATTGTTTAGCTAATTGGAATGAGAAGCTATTTACTAGATAACTTGTCGCTCACTGAGTTTATGTGATGATATGCTTGATGATCTAGCCATTATTGACCCATATTCTCACTTGATATCTAATATGGTCTATTCTATAGCTCAACTCCCAAACCCTTGAACTTCCTATACTTCTCATTTGCTATGTTATACTCTTTATGCTATATTATACTCTTTATATGAGCAGTGACTTGGGCGTCAAAGTGCCCTTCCCGGGAAGCCCCATCTCCGGGTTTGGCTTTTGCAGGAAAACCCGAAGAGAAGCACCATGATTGTGGCAAGAAGCTTAGAAGCATGCTAGAAGAGACACCCTATTATCAATTACAAGGCATACCCTCAACAAAGGAGATGGAAGTTAGTCTCAAACTCGAGGATCCAGAGTGTTGATGGCTTCTCACCCGTTGGAACGAGGTTCCACAAAAAACCAAGTTTCAATAGCGCTGATGCTCCATCCCCAAAGATCCGATTTCGTCGACTATGGCGATTTTCATTGCCCACTACCTTCTGACTTCAAGCTTTGATCAATTCGTTCTACTTTCTGCTAACACGATCTATACCTTGATCATGTTGTCGGTTTAAATGCATGAATTCAATCTGGTTTCCATTGGTCTTCATTCCTCGACATTTTCACCACAAGAAAGCAACCTTGAGCGCGTTCTTTGTTGACAGGGAAGTAGGGATGAAAATTGTCCACAGATGTCCATTCCATCCGCTAATCCGACCCGATTATACGGATCGAAATCCTATAAGCTTAACGGATTATAATGGATCAACGGATTGATGGATGGGTTATGGTTATGGAGCGGATATGGATTGAGGGTCATCCAACCCACAACCCGATCCACGACCCGCGACCCCATCCAATCCGTATAATCCATATAATATTTAACATATAAAAACTATTTTTTATTTATGCAAAATATATATAATGTTTATGAAAAAAAATTAAAAAATATAAATACCCTTCTATCTTCTTAGTGTTAAGTTCTAACCGTAACATATCACTTCCATTCCGCCGTCACCATCTCCCATAGTCCATACCTAACCTAGTAGGTCTCCTCCAGACTCCAGTCCTCCCCCTCTCGCTCGTCCATCCTTACTTCGTCTCCCACGTCTTCTCCCCCTCTCGCTCGTGCAGCCGAAAACAACAACCATGTCTCCTCCATTCTTCTTCTCCGTTCAGCTCGGTAAGAAAATTTATTGTTTGTTGAACTTTTTATTTGATGAAGTCATACTAACAAGTTATTATTTTTTCCATAGAAAATGTCAGGTGTTAACGAAGAAGAAACTCCATCACTTCAATCAATTAGTTCATCACATTTGCCTCCGTTACCAACAACTCCTTTGGCCAGCCAACCTTCTAATCAAGAGGAGTCACTTGGTGATGTTAGCCAACCTTCGAATCTTGAGAATTCATCTTGTGTGCGTAAGGCAAGGCCGTTGACATCTAATTGTTGGAATCATTTTAAGAAGATAAAATTGGTAAACGGTCAAGAGAGGGCTGAATGCTTGCACCGCAGCCACCGGTTTTCATGCAACAAGAGAAATGGAACTTCACATCTCAATGAACACTTGCGGGAAAGGTGTCCTAAGAGGCATGGGAGAAATGTTGTGCGACAACAAATGTTAAACTACAGCCGTAAGCAAGATGGGACATCAAGTGTAGAAAATCACAACTTCCGCCAAGATGTTTCAAGGAGGGAGTTAGCAAAAATGGTCATTGCACATGAGTATCAATTGAGTATTGTCGATCATATCGGCTTTAAGAGATACTCATTCAGCTTAAATCTTAATTTCAAGTTGATTAGTCTAACTACTCTGAGAGCTGATATAGTGAAGATGTTTGAAAGCGAGAAAGCAATGCTTAAGAAACTTTTTGATGGACATGATGGAAGAGTTGCCATTACTACTGATTTGTGGACAACTTCACACCAGAGAAAGGGATATATGGTTATTACTTCTCACTTCATTGATAATAAATGGAAGTTGCAAAACAAAACTTTGAGGTAATTCTTTATATGCACTTTATTGATATGTATTTATACCTTTTAATTGATATTAATAGTCTAAGAAAACATATATGTTTTCTTAGACTATTAATATGCTGCGTTTATAGTTAGTTTCTGTGTTTTTTTAACTTTTTTTCTACCATTTTTGCTTATGTTCTTATTTATATATAGGTTTGCTTATGTTCCTTGTCCGCATACAAATGAAGTACTTGCTGAAGTTTTGCTTGAGGCGTTAGAGATGTACAACATTCATGAAAAGATCTCTTCTGTGGTTGTGGATAATTGTACTACAAATGATAAGATAATAGAAGTCTTGCAACATAGATTTGTGGACAACACTTTGTTGTTGCGTGGAGCCTTTTTGCATCTACGGTGTAGTGCACACATATTGAATTTGGTTGTGCAGGATGGTTTGAATGTGATTGCAAAAGGGATTGATAAGTTGAGGAATTGTGTTATATTTTGGTCTGGAAGTCCCAAAAGAGTTCAAATGTTTGAGGACAAGGCTAGATTATGAGGATTCCTTGCTCTAAGAAGTTGGAGCAAGATGTTAAGACTAGGTGGAACTCCACCTATTTGATGCTTACAAGTGCTTTGCCATATAAGGAGGTTTTCAATAGGTTGAAGACTCAACATCCTAGGTTCAAGTTTGAGGTTCCTAGTGATGAGTAGTGGACCTGGATTGCCAACATAAGTGAGAAGTTGTCAAAGTTTCATAAGGCAACTGAGATCTTTTCTGGAGTAAGATATCCTACATCTAATTTGTTCTTTCGTAAAGTTTGATCAAGATTGCTATAATGAAGTGGTTGGCTGATGATGATGCTATGATCAAGGCAATGTTGTGGAAATGCTAGTGAAATTTGACAAGTACTGGTCATGTATCAATGGTCTATTAGCAATTGCTGCAATCTTGGATCCTAGAGATAAGTTCGAAAGTGTGGAGTGGTATTTTGGTGAGATTTATGGTGACGATGCTGATGTAGAAATTGATAAGGTTAGATCCTTGATGTTTGATCTTTTGTTAGAGTATCAAAGTCCAAGTGATTTTGTTGCTGAAGAAGAGTATGATTCCACTACTTCTTCTGGTCTTGGAAAGCGACCAGCAAAACCTTCTTATGTTGATGAAGATCACGGTTTTGGTCTAGCTAAGAAAAGTAGAAAGAAGAAGGCCAATGTAAGGCATGAGTTGGAGTATTATCTGCAAGTCTGTATTGCCTGATGATCGAGATTTTGATGTTCTTAACTTCTGGAAAACAGATTTGAAGAGCCCAACTTTACGTAAGATTGCAAGAGATATTTTGGCTATATTGATATCTACGGTTGCTTCAGAAAGTGCTTTCAGTGTGGGAGGGAGAGTGATAAATGCTCATCGTTCTAAACTTAAACTTGATACCGTGGAGGCATTGATGTGCATGCGAAATTGGTTGGGTGAAGATTTTGCAAGTAAGTTTGACTTTTCTGTTCCTTGTTTAATGCAGTTTGAGTTATGCAGTTTATTTGTATGTTTCTGTAATCAGTGTTTTAGTCTCTGTAATCAGTTTTTGTTTATATTTCGGTAATCAGTTTGAATTAGTGATCAGTTTGACTTGTCCAGTTTGAATTATGCAGAAATCTGTGTTTGCTGCTTGTTTTTTAGTTTCAGCTTGTGCAGAAATTAGTTTCAGCTTGTGCAGAAATTAGTTTCAGTTAGTAAGTACTCAATTTGTCTAATGTAGTTTGAATGCAATTTTTTTTTATGTTTCTGTAATCAGTTTCTCAGCCACTTCTCAGTTTTTTCTATATTTCTGTAATCAGTTTGAATTAGTGATCAGTTTGACTTGTGCAGTTTGAAATATGCTGAAATCTGTGTTTGTGTCTTGTTTTTTATTTACAGCTTGTGCAGAAACAGTTTCAGTTTCTTTAAAAGTTGCTTGTTTTTTCTGTTTTTTTAGTTTCGACATGAATCAGTATTTGCTGATTTTTTCTCCATTGGAATTTGCAATATAGGTTATTTGGAAGGTATAGAAGGTCCAACAACTATATTAGAAGATGTTGATGTCGATGATTCTGCACTCCAATCAAGTGAAAAGGTATTTGTGTTCTTGGAAACCCTATTACATATTGATTGTATTATACAGAGGTTTTTGCATTGAACACCCTTTATATGTGACAATTTGCATGGAACCACCCTTTCTATGACTATTGATTTAAAACCACCCATTATTTTGAATTTTGTTACAAAATCCCACCCTCTAGCAACTTACGTTAACTTATCTGTTAAATATGTAAAAAGACCATTTTGCCCTTATGATTTTAAACAAATTACAACTTTTACCAGGTCACTTACCTCCAATTAAGAAATTACAAAATTAGGGTTCTTAAAATTGGGGATGAATTGATAATTAGGGTATACAAACCTCAAAATCTGCACAATACACCAATGTTTTCTAATGATTCTTTCTTATGCAGGAATGATTACATGTAGAATAACATCATATCTTTCACTAAACATGTGGTATAATTAATTAAAATTCACAAATAAGCATATCCGACTCAGTGTCAAGCAACCAACAAGTAATAGTTTAAACGACAGAAAAAGATGGATGAAAAAAAAATGTTTTCATGTTGTATAATGCTTAATCATGTTCATGTTGTCATCCGCGTAATTTTTTGAACTTGCTATCTAAAGAAAAAAGCTTCTGTTCTTACCTTCAACAATTTGTAAACCTGGGGAAGATTTCTCTGGACCTAATTGCTATGTGATTTGGGAATTTGGATAGAGAATCATCTTCATTAGCTGGACGGAACGGAGGAGGTCGTCGACTCGTCGGTGGTGGCTGCCTGTTGGGAGTTGTCGTGGAGCAGCGAGCTGGGGTGTTGGCGGCGAACTGGGAGTGGAGCGAGGCCGAGCGGCGAACTTTGAAGAAGAAGAAGGAAGACAGGGATTAGGTTGAACTAGAACCAACCCCAAATCAGAATTTCTGTAGAACTCAATTTCAGCGAGCTGCTAGCTCTAATTACAACTCTCCTCTTACAATTTTGAAAAACAAGAGTTGTTCCATACTTCCATGACCCTATTTTCTGATTTGGCAACGCGGGTAATTTTTAGTAAGCGCGCCACACCTTTCTTCAATTTTCTTAATCAAACCGCTACAATATGGTATACAAACCGCTGCAAATTAAATTTTATAAACAAAACCGCTACAATAACCGTTGCCAAACCGCTGCAAAATCGGAATATGACAACAAACCGCTACAAGAACCGCTACAAAATCGGAATATGACAACAAACTGCGACTGCAATATATAAAGGGGCTTACTATTTGACACACCCTAAAAGTTTATTTAACACACCTATACATTCGTCACGAAGGTATTTGGTCAGACATTCGTCACGAAGGTATATGGTCAGACATTCGTCACAAAGGTATTGAGGAGATCCGTCACGAAGGTATTGGGGAGATCCGTGACGAATCTTTTTTTTTTTTTAAATAAAAAATTCAGAATCTTGTAGAGAATTTCAATATGAGTCCGTGCATATAAAATACATCCAAAACGGACATCGTTTGCCCTTCCAAAAGCCTCCAAAACAAAATAGTCGCATGCGTTAAGTTCGTAAAAGCAAAAACTTATATAAATTTAGTATTTGTATAATATAATTATTAATTATAGTTAAAAATCATGCAATTAAATTTATATACTATAATTGTATATTAGCATTTAATATCACTAGTTTATTACTTATAAAGTATAATTATGCATTATGTTTAAATATTACGAACTTAACAAAAACGATTGTTTTGTTTTTAGGGCTTTTGGAAGGGCAAACGATGTCCGTTTTAGACGTATTTTATATGCACGGACTCGTATTGAAATTCTCTACAAGATTCTGAATTTTTTATTTTAAAAAAAAAAAGATTCGTCACGGATCTCCCCAATACCTTCGTGACGGATCTCCCCAATACCTTCGTGACGGATGTCCTTTGAACCTTCGTGACGGATGTTTGGCCAAATACCTTCGTGACGAATGTCTGACCAAATACCTTCGTGACGAATGTATGAGTGTGTTAAATAAACTTTTAGGGTGTGCCAAATAAAAACTTTGTATATAAACTGCTTCAAATAACCGTTGCATTAGATAAAACCGCTGCAAACGACCGCTGCATTTGCTCGTTATTGTAGTAGTGTGGATCGAGGGTTTGGCGGATGGCGGATGGATTGGATGGTAAAGAAATATATGAATTGGATGGCGGTATGGGTAAATTCACCAACCACCCGATCCATTTCCATCCCTACATGGAAGTCTCTTCTTCGGTTTCCACAAGCCTAGCTAGACCAGAGTTGAATTTTTAGGTTACCCGGGAGATTGAGAAGTACAATGGCGCCATGTGATGCACTTTGCCACCATCTTTCTCGTATTTTAATTAAGTCATCTCTTGGTGTTGAATTGTGCGCGTTGCCTCATTTCCTCGGCTTAACCGCCTATGTCTCTGAATCAGTTGCTTGGTTCACCCTGACCACTCCTCTCCTCCTCTTTTGATATACTTAAGTCTTCAAATTTGACTTTTTCTCCTTAATTTAATTCTCCATATTTCTCTACGTGACCATTACTTTTACGTTGTGAATTGAAATGTTATTCTGCAACTTCACTCTAATCCTTCCAATACTTAGCAGGCCATGTGTCTATCCAATCCTCCACCTAAATCGTCTAGATCAAGCTATTAAATTGAGGATTTTATGATAGTGAAGTCCTTGCAGTTAAGCATTATGCTTATTCAAGCTTTCACCATGCATGACATCAAAGTATAAGTTAATAAAGCTCCAACTTACCGCCTAATCACCTTGTTGTGCTCATCCCTTCAAAATTTGGAGGATCGCGTACTTTTACCCATTTTCATCCTAATAGCCACGTGCTAGCTCCTCCATTGATCGAACAAGTTCCTCCATTGATCGAACAAGCTCCTCCATTGATTGAACAAGCTTCTCTCCATTCTTGAATAAGCTTCTCTCCGCTCTTGAACAAGATCCTCTCCGCTCTTGAACAATCTCCTCTCCGTTCTTGACTTGATGCTAATTTGTGCCCCAAACGATAACCAAGCCACCTAAGTGTGAGAAAGTTTCCCACAGACGACGCCAATGATGGTTCCCAGATTTAAGGAATAAATCGAAACAAATCTAAATAGACTTTGATTATTGAACGGGGCGCTCTCGTGTTAATCTTTCTATGAGAAAATACATGTTGACGAATTCAAGACCCGAAAACCAACTCACAAACCCTCGGTCCTATGCCGGTATCCCGGAGTCGGAAAGAAGATCTTTTAAATTAACACTATACATGCCTATTTACATAGGAAGCAAACGTACTGGACTAAGTTACGTTCAGCTGCTTGTCAGCTACCTGGTTGCACGAGTATGCTGCTTGCGCAGGAGGCCAAGCATTCTGCCAGACGTCCCGCCCAGAACAACCTATTATAATAGGATATCCTTATATTCTCTCTTTCTCTTTTTGTTTTATTCAATTATTCTGTAAGTGAAGGAATCTCTCTCTTTTATTGCAGAACCTGACGGAACTAGAAAAGGAATCTTTGGGGCTTTCCTGGCCACTATAGTTTGTGGCGTTGTATTATTGTAATTTCTCTGTCCCGGATCTCCTTCCTAATCTTAGATAGGTTGTGTTGGAGATCAGCAGTTTCAATAGCCCCAACACCCAGTGCTGACCACACTGAGAGACACGAAAGCGCTGCTTTACCTTTCTTCTCTTGAGAAGCGCTTTCAAAGATGATACAATCCCAGAGTTGTGAGTCTGCTTAACCCGTCAGAGTGCCAAGAGAAATTGGTACAAGAAGCCCCTGAGATAGTCCTTGAAGGGCTTAGGAGACTGTCGATCGCCTTGCTTGCATTCTAGAAATCAGAACACAGAATAGAAAAGGAGCATAGCCCTTGCCTTGATTAGATTACCTTCTTAGTGTTTGCGGGCTCTAGACTTTCCACCTAGGCGTAAAAACTTGTATCAGTAACCTGCATCAGCTATATGTATCAACAACTTGCATAACCAGCTTGTTTGTCGCCCTTGATCAAAGTTTTATACTTCCGTTATAGACGCCTAGATCGAAGACAAAACGTGCCATTCCATAAGAATTAACGCGTTCCATTAAAGGCCTCGACAAAAAATATTATTTGGGTAACCTCGTAAAACTCATACACATTGAAAATGATGATGTTGTAATTGTTTCCACTCTTGTAGTCGAGGCTCTTGCAATGCGTAAAGACATTCGAGCAGTCATCTAACTATGTATCTCATGAACTGAGATAGGAGGTAATAATCTTCGTCTTATTAATGTCATAATCCGTATATGAGACTACATATAAGAAATCAAGCTTATTATGGTTGATATAATAATGGACCTGCGACTGTTTGAATCATGTCATATTTTCCATATCTTTCAAGAGATTAATGATACAGTTGTTATATTCCGTGTTTGTAATCCTGTATATAGATTAGAACAGTATCCAAAAACTCTTCTTTTTCCTGATTCAAGTGAAGACAAAGAACTATAAAGTTAAGAGCGCTACATTAAGGCCACACACCATTACAGTAATCAACCACATCACTAAATGCATCACGTTTCTTAACCGGGTGACATATTTACACCGATATTTTTAATATTTGAGCCGCAATAACTAAACGCTGGTATGCAGCGTTTTCTAATTTTAGTCTTATTTTTTAAAACGCTATTGTATAACGTTTATTTTTTCTGATTCAAAACTAAAAATCATCGACTCCTTAATGAATCTCCTTCTTTCAACCAAAATATTAGGCTTATATAAATTATAAAATAATAAAAAATATTTTAATATTTATAATTTATTTTTATTACAGTTAGATAATCATATTACACACGTATATATATATATATATTATTTTTTTGTAATAAAATAAACCGAGTCAATTACGTCCAAAAGTACTATTTGATTTAACATTCAAGCTCAATACAAACTAGAAATATAATTGTTATATAAGCTACTCTTCACTTAGGAATACTAGAAACATAATAGTTACTTTTGAAAATCAAACATAAAGCTTCACTTAGGAAAACTAGAAACATAATTGTTACTTTCGGAACCACAAACATGAAGCTATTCTTCACTTAGGAAATAACCCGCTCATCAACATCGTCTTTATCATCTCTTGTTCTGGGGTCAACACTCCCGGTGCTAGAAGTTGAGTTAGCATCTCAAGCTTCTTTGTGTGAATGTAGCTATTAGTAGTATGGATGTAGTCGTTCTGGGGTCAACAACTAAAAGAAGATTTGGTTGAACACGTATGAGAGAAGTTTAGACATAATTATGTATGATTTCATGTTTAGTCGACGTTGTATTTTGATTATATGTTATCATTTTATGTTCTTGTTGCGTTTTCATGTTTTTTCGTTTGAATGAAGTTTGAGAATAATGTCGTTGATTTGTACTAATTTCATTTCAAAGCTATAAACGAATTTTTTTCAATAATATTAACCTAACATAATAAAATTATAATATACTAGTATTTATTAAAAATTAAAATTTAAGATATATATTATTATAAAGTATAAATATATGAGTGATAAATAAATATGTAGATATGTAATCCCTTTCATACAATCCTTTTCGTGAAGTAAAAGTGAGATGAGTTGAATTGCTGATGTGACAGAGAGAAAAATGAAAAATGAGTTATACAACTCACTCTATGCAACTACCATTACTGACACCTTGAGATTGACTCTTCTCGTGCTTTCATTATTATTACTAGAAACGGGCCTCCGCGCTACGCGCAGGGAAATTACAGTTTTTAATATGATTTAACGTTGTTTAATAGGCGTCCCAAAATTAGATTGGGCTAATCATATTCACAACCTTTTCTGATATAGAAATGTAACCTCAACAAAGTAGTCTCTAATCTTTGTTCTACCAAAAGGCAAAAAAAAAGTTTAATTAATGATTATGTTTTTCCTGAATGTTTAATTAATCATTTTAGCAATTGACACACCACTACCTATGAATTTGTCTCTCCCTTTAAAATCATCACATTACCTAATTAGCTCGAGTGCTTTTTTTTTGCCAAACAATTAGCTCGTGTGTTGGTGTTCCTATTTCATCAAGGCTTAAATCAACAGACTGAAACCCGCGCACGGGTCTTGCGTAATTAGAATTTGTTTCATAATAGTTATTGAAATGATATTATATCATATAATCAAATGAGTTTGATGATTTGTACCTCTTCTCTCCATTCGCCAAATTCTTATATCATTTTGTAATATTCTTGTAATATACTGGACATAAGTTTTTAAATATGATTTTTAATATTCTTGTAATGTACGGGACAAAAGTTTTCAAATATGTGCTATTTGTTTATGCAATTTCTTCAATGCTCTATGCTAATACTTTGTTCAAGTCTTGTTTATAGTATTATTACCAACTCTACTAATTGGTATAAAAAATAAGGTAATCTATTTTAAGGTAATCTATTTTGATTGATTAATAGCCAAGTTGGTGAATATATGAGCTTTTTTTTTCTGTGTATAACTCATTACAATTGAATAAACTCGAGGACCAATTACAAAATGTCATTTCATGACCATTGTATACAGTTTTGACGTGTTTACTAAATTAGTATGCCTGTTGAAAACTGAGTGCAAATGTTTGAAAACAACATGCTAGCATATTGCAATACATAATATTGTTTACAATTACTAAAATTAGATGCAAACGACCTCCAACTAAGCGCTCAAAGTTTGGTACTAATGACGATAATGTAGTTTAGGATAAGTAAAAAGTAAACACTTCAAGCACAAAGAAATTGAAAGAGGAAAAAAAGCATACCGTATAGTTCACAACAGATCTCCCTCTTTGTATAAATTTAGTAATTGCAAAAGTTAAATCCTTTTACAATGACACACAACTTAGATACATGAATTGGGTATAGAGAATTTGGATTCTTTTGTAAGTCAGTCTCTAAACTCTATAAACCTGCATATTATTTGTATATATATATAATTTACTAAAGCCTTCATTTTTACCTTTGAAAATAGTTATTGGTCTGACTTTTTACTTTTTACTTTAATCTAATGATGGAGTGAACTACTGCAAAATCATACCATCAGCTCCAAACCTCTGTCCACATGAGAGGTTTGTAAGGTCTGTTTTAGTAAACACATAACAGTAAAAGCCGTTGCAAGTATATTAATTTTTAACAATAAGATCATTAACTATTAAATCAAATTATTTTGAAAAGAATTACGATTGTCAACAGAAAACACTGAAACTTATAACGGGATCAAGAGAGTCATCTTCCTTGCACATTACCCATGAAACACCAATATCTAATCCAACAACAATGTTAGCAGCCCATCTCATGTGATCACAACCTTCTTATCCAAGCATCTTTCTTTGCATTTTGTATATATATTCGATCTAAAAACACAAACTGATAGCACATAATTCAGTTTTTGAAATCAGAAACTCAACTTAATTTGACTAATCTTAATTACAAGAGGTCATGAAAAAAAGAGTCAATGACAACATACAACATTGAGTGATGTTAAGGCATTGAATTTCATGTGTACAACAGTGATCACCCTCATTAAGAAAAAAATCATCGCAGTATAACAATGCTAATAACATGATATATATGATTAACTCATAGGGGGCACTTACATAATTAAACCTGAAAGTTTCAACAGAAAAAGCAAGAATTGTTGAATTATATTTATCCAGCAGTAGTAGCGCACTCCAATGGAATTATCTAGTAAAATAACCTAAATAAGTCTAGTCAATCTAGTAATACAGGTGATCTTATATTCTTCTTATATTCTTTTTGAAGTGATTGATTCCTACTGATTGATGATGATATTATGAAGAGCTTTAATAGAAAAATCCTCTCAATGCCTCAAATAGCCAAAAAAAAATCACAAAGCCAAGCACCAAACTCTACCAACTCAAGGTATATAAATAATTAGTTTGTTGGAGACACAAAGACCTCTCCTAATTTTAAAGATATATCAACACATAGGTCTGATATAACCAAATCAAGAATTACTACAAAAGTTTGTGTATCAGATCTACAAAAAACAATGAAGGTTCTTTACACAGAAAATATGAACTTGCCTCGGTCACTGTCAAACAGAAGAAACATCAGTCAAAACATCTGCCTCTAGATATTTCTACTGACCCAAAAGCGGAAAAACTTTAGTTGTTGTGCCTATTAGGTAAATCAAAGATTCAATAGTGTTATTATCTGACCAAGTTTCAAAGCATTGTCCTCTGATTGAACATTTGAATGATGTCCTATCCAGGCATATACTTCTTTGTTCCAGTCCAGTATAACTACAAGAAGAGAGCATAGGTAGAACTCAAGTAGGAAAACTTTCAAATAAAATGTATCACTTCTTCAGTCTAAGACGAATTGCCATAAAAACTTTATATCAATATGAGTTCTAGAGAAATACGAAAGCTTAGCTTAGTAATTAGGTTTCAAATGCAAAATTGTAATTGAAGTAAAGGGCTTGGCATACTTTTGTAATGCATACAGGTTGAAGAGCTTTCAGTCTTTCATATAATACAACCAAGTCATCTAACCAGATTCAGTATCAGCAACACGAGAAATGCAGAATAATACTTATGCTAATCGTTAATTTTGTGCATGAAAAGGTTAGGAAGAATCATATGAACCTTTTTATTGCTTGTTGCATCTCCGCCTTGTTTAACCAAGGCCATACATTCAGAAGTAACATGATGCAACAAAGAAGATTGAAAGCTAACATTCTGAATTTCTGGTTAATAGATAGAATCACCAAAGCAAGAGATAGGAGCTCAAAGATCATTAGTAATTAAGCATACTTAAATGCAGAAGTCATCTTATTTTTATTCCTTCGCAAAATCTAACCCGGCCCATGAATACAACCCGAACCACCTGAATCAATACCCGGCTTTTTTTCCATATCTGTAATAGTTAAAGATCTTTTGAAAAAATAAAGAACCTTAGTGATGAGAACCAATGACATTGAATAAGCTCCATGCAACCCCTGCACGCAACATATGATGAATGGCATAGTATGTTACACTGATTTGTTAGTCCATAAACCGCTTACTCCATGTTGGATTAGGATTCTTGTCATGCTCATACAAAAATCCTGCCGAATTATTCAACATTTATTTTCTTTTTTTTTCCAAGAAAAGAATATGGATAACATAATTTCACCTCACTGTAATTACATCATCTGTATTTTGTGGCATCATCTACTGCAAAAACATTGACTATTAAAGGCGATCAAACACACCCTTAGCTTCTACACGGTGCAAGGCTCAGTTTGGCTGGATCACAAACACTTTTGTTGTTCTAGAATATCTTAATCTTCTAGCAAACAACAATGACATATAGTAACAAAATATCTTCTTAGATCATTCCATAACCACTATCTTATGAAACACATTTCCTAACCGAGTCTTTATCCAGCTGCCAAAACAATTAATCAAAAAACATGATGCCCTTTCAAACATTCAATAAACCCACGCCATACCTTGTATGTTTTTTCATAAACGGGCAGATATCTGTGCTCGTCAGAGGACTTGCCCCAAGATTCAATAATGAGTTGATGCCAAGTCCGTGTGGGTGTTGAAAAGCTGCAAGGGTGAAAGCGGGTCCATGTATTTGACCAAACGCTACTCATTTTGTATGGAAAATACTGAAGTTTTGTACATCAAAAGACATAGAATACTGAAGTCCGTGTCGGTGTTGACGAATTCTTTATAGACTTTCATCATTTCTTCACTCAAGTTGCTTCTTGTTGAAGCCTGGAAGAACTCTATCTCTGTCACTTCCGTTTTCCCTTTAATTCTTTCTTTTAGTTCATATAGAATACAAAATCAAAAAGCTTGAACCTATTGTCATATGATTATACATCTGTTGAAACTTGCTTCACACTCTGGCCATAAGAAGTATAAAGGCAACATAAGGAATTTCATACCCTGGCCATTACGATAGTCATCTCCATGTTGAGAGATTGCTTCACAAATAGCTCATAATTGCAAGGCTTGTAAAAGAAACTTGCCAGCCAAGTCTCATTCCAGATTCGACTGAAAAAATGAGAATCAATATTAGAGATTGGCAAAAACTAATAATTAAACATGTTCTTTCAAATAACAAAGCATGAAATACTGTTCATTGTAAATAAACTACTATCTGCCATCAACAACTTTGTCCCTATAACAGAAAAAAATCCAATAAAAATGACGTCCACAGATTATGCACTGTACATACTCACCCAGGCAAAGTAGCATGAAATTGAAGTACAACGTAATTCAGATCAAAAGGTTGATTGAGGTGAATTTTCAATTAAATGTTGGAAACAAACTAACCTTCCAGCATGCTGCTTCTCCAACTCAGCTGTTCTGTATACTATTTTGACACCCTAAATGTGTACGGGATGCATCTTCAGCAAATTATACAACAAATAAAAAGGTCTAAAACTGCAAAATGTACAAGAAAAAAGTTAAGGGGGAGACACTAACAGGTATAGTTTCTAACACCCTTGATACTTCTGGAGTCGCGGCTTTTCCTTCAACAAACAGGTAAAATGTCGTTACCCCGATGACCTTGTGATAGAACATCCAAGGAAGAATCTGATCTAAGCCTGCAGATGTACTCGTTATTCCATTCTGGTCAACGAAATCAAAATGTTAGTAAATATCAAACTGGTACAACTAAAAGATTCTGGATAAAAAGAAAGAGGCAGTCCTAATGTCTCTGTTCACAGCTTGACTCTTTCACCTCCTATTTCTCATTTCCCCCCCTAAGAATTCAACAACAACAAAAACATAACAAAATCCCTCCACCAGGCATCGATCTAGGTCAAGGTTTAGGGCATATTTGCTCCCTTGATTAGGTTAAGCTTATTATCTAAACTGAAAGATCGATAGGAAGATCGACATAACAGTATCAAATATACGTTGATACATCAGAAAAGCTAAAAATTAAGAGAAAGAAGACTGGGAGGGAGACAGAGACGGGAGCGGTAAATTCATCGACAGAGCAAAAACCTGACCTTCCAAAATTGTAAAAATGAGCAGCGATATCCAACGGAAAAGCCGAAAGAGAACGAAGAGCTTCGTATGGAAATTGATTAGAAAACCCTAACCTTCCGACTCCATTTCTCCTACACCTTGCATTTTCTTAAGTTGTTACACCTTCAATACTATCTCTTGTTATTTCGTCTCTTTCTTTAGTTGTATGGCCACAATTACCTACCATCATTAAATGAAAAATTAGCGAGTATTCAGTACAAACCACCATAGTACCATGAGTTTAAAATAAATATATGTATAAGAATATAGAAAACAGTAACCCACCAAAAGTAAACACTACTAAACACAAAATCAGTAGATTAATCAAATAAAAAACACCAAGCAAAGGCATATCAGATTATCAGCTAAAAATAAACAAAAGAATCACACTCTTCCAGAATTCCACTAACAAAGTTATAGCACTATGAGGAATCATGTAATAGAAAATGACACGAGGATCGGTTAATAACCAAATAATAATCATATACCTATATATAAGAGAAGGTAAGACAAATCAATCCTCCTATCTAACATGTGAAAAGAAAATCATAAAAAAAGAAACTGCAAGCCTTTCTTATTAAATGCATGCTTGAGCTTAGCAACAACTCGGACACCTGGAAATCTTCTGCTAACTTAGCAGCAAGATTAAGAAGTATGGAATTGGGATTTGTGTACTTTATAAGGGTAAGCAATCCTGTAAGGGGAAACACCCTCTGACACATGTCTGAAGAAAGCTTGGCGTTCAATTTTAGTGTTTCAATACTCGAATGTTAGCCGGTCTTGTGAGAGTATTTCCATTCATCCAAAACAACGCGAGTTAGAAATGCAAGTGCATTACAAATTCAATATAACAACCACATATATAAAGATAGACTCATGCTTGAAACTACATCAGTAATAACTTGAACAATAAACTACTTCCATATCCAAGTAATTCAGAAGAAATACAGAGATGACGCTGGCATACGAAGTGATCATATATTCGAACAATGTGGTGCTTATTTTGAGGGGCAAACTTTATATTCAGCTGGAAACAAAAAGGCATGAAATTATATATCTTAGATGCTTTATTGCCTGTAACCAAACAAAAAATGAGATGTTTAATGGAAATACCACTGTCAAAAGTGAGACTTCAACTAACGTTTGTTGACAGTAAGCAGACAGAAGTCCAAAGTGAGACTTCAATCACCCGAAATAAAAACAGATACTCAACCAAGCAACTCAAAGGAACCGACACCAGTAAAAACAAGTGTGTATTTTTTTTTTATTATTTTAACCTATTTTAGTAACCTAAACTCCATCAATGCTAATCCCTAATAAGTTAATTGTATATAGTATTTGATTTGATTTTCAATTCAATTCAGAGAATAACCTGCAAACAATTGCGTATTTGAACATTAGACTTAAATTTAATTCTCAAAGATGTTGATTATTGCATATTTGCATATTCATGTGCTCAATTCAGTTTAGAATGGAAACTCACAACCACATAGGAAAATCGAGTTAATTAAATAGTGATTTAATTCTTAAGAATCTAACGTGAATTTAAATTATCAGCTCTCAAAGATGTTGATTCTTGCATACTCATGTGCTCAATCTAGTTTAAATGGAAACTCACACCTACCTAGGGAAATCAATTTAATTAAAGAGTGCTAACAGAATGAATTTATGAGAATATTGACTGAACTGAAATTATCAGTTGCAGAGGACTTGAAGTTTCTTCACATCGTCTCCGACAACTGATGGAGTCTCCTGCGCTATGGAAAATCAATCGAATGCCTAACTAAATCACCTCAAATTGGTTGTCGATGTTGATGCTGAGGTCCGATTGCGCCACTGTATTCAAATCTCAGTACCCAAAGACTTATACAAACGTCCATGATCAAGACATTACCCCTTATAGTTGTACCTTCGGTGGAGATTACTTCATCACATTTTATCCTACACCTGCCAACACTGAAACAACCTTTCAGTGATTAAGAAACCAGAATAATAGATATATCAGAAAACTCTTCTTTCAAGAGGTAGAGCATAACTACTAGAAAGAATTCGAGGACCTGAAAGAACAATCGCCCATCGCTGAAACCATACATCAGAAAACTGTGGTTTAACATATTTTTAAAGTGGTGAATTCAGGTTGTAAGCAAATAAAAACTGCTAAAAAAATGCAATTAATGACAATGAACTTATTGTAAGCTAAAAGTAATTAATATTAAGCATGAAAGACAGGCTGGGTATTGAGTTCACCAGCATTAGGAATGATTTTGAGGTATTGGTTAAATAAGCAGAAGATAGTGACTAACAAACAAAAGGAATCATAAGAGAAATATTGTCATGTCACCTACTCAACTTTTTCAGCATCTTTACAGCCACTACCAGACATTACCATTTTATACATCCTGGATGAACAAAATGTCCGGACCCTCTTCCTCGTGATTGAGGCCTTGTAGATTTCCCTTGATTTGATTTTGCTTTAAGAATAACATTAACCTATAGGGGGATAAAACAAAGCTCTCTTTAGCAAAATGGTTCAAATAGTCTTGTTAGATGGCACTCCTGTTCTGAACCCTAGCCTCTAAATTTTCTTTTAACAGTTATCCTAATTATTTCCATAAGTGACTGTCTCCTCCCTCCTATCATTCTAGCAGTCTGGATGAAACTTACATTCAAGGAGTTTACTCCTGTTAGATTTTCTGTGGGAGATGTAAATCTAATTTTTTAATGTGATTGTATTTATATAAACCAGGTGATCTATCAAAAATGTCATAATCCATCAAACAGTGAAGGTTACTGTGAAGAAGAGATACTGGCCTGTTTTTAATAAAATCATTACAATATAGTTTCGGGAAGTATATACAGTACTGAACTCCAATAGAACGTAGATCAGATTTTGGATAAGCTCGGAGAATGTTAAAGCAAGAAGAAAGAATGGAGGATACACAAAATAGGGTCATTGATCACTACCAGATATGAGACTTTATTGGTCATGCAGATTTTACATACTAACCATTTGTAAGCTCCAAATTCTGCAGACAGCTGAATGTTGAATCTACAAATCCATCTGAATGGCCAATTAAGTTACATATTAACGCCACCTGCATATATTATTAACTTACTATTACATTTGAGTACTTCACAAACCATCAACAACAAGTGATAAATAATGATGAAGCAAAATAAGACAAAAAAACAGCACCTCAGCAGTTTCGAGATACAAATGTAACTGTTTCACGTGCCCAGATATTGACGGTATTGTCACCTCAGAGAATGCCAGGCAAGATCTTATAAAGGAAACTGATCTTTTGCTTGCTTGTCAGCTTTAACTGCTAAATTGTTGCTCATGTGAACAAGAGAGACCTGAAATATTTTTTTTTAAAGAAATTAGATAAGTACTTATGAAATCGAAAAGAGTTCCAGGTCCTCTTCATCATATTCGCCAAAAGCAATTGGCATCTGTACCCGTTGTGGGCGCCTGGAATCCCTATCAGAGTACTCCTGTCGCCTTCTATTAGACCTGTCTGTTCTTCTAGGCGGTTTTGATCGCCTAATAGATCGTGACCCCCCATGGGTGGGAGTCTCATCTTCCTCAGAACCATTCTCGTCTGACTCCTGTTCGGACCGGTTTGGTTCGTAGCGGTCATTGATGGTGTCTCTTTCAATGACACTAGATAGTCGCGGAGCTGCTGGGTATTTGCCTTCGGCTAGGATTCTCTGGTTGTAAGAATGGGACTCAGCAAGGGCCTGTTTTGTGAGCGCCAACTGCTCCTGTAATCGAGCATTCTCAGCCAAGATGTCTGCTGGACCACTTCCTTCACCCTGACATTGTCACAATTAGAGATCAACAGTAATCAGAACTGTAAGTTCAAAGAGTAGCAATCAAAACACTATCAATCACGTTAAAAGGTGACTAATTTCAGCAATCCGTGAGGGAAGGTTCGGCGAGCTCAGGGCAAAGATCAATATATCCAAGTCAACAACAAATTCAGAAATCAATGATAGATGCAAGCAAGTAATTGATCAAAACTTAACTAGCATGCAATCAAGACGCCAAACTTATAAATAGACGATGGAGAGATAGGCACAATGGACACTTGAGATAGTGAATAGACTACTAGTCTAGATCTCCTGAGGATTTCTTTTTGCTCGAATTTATGATCGACTTTAGATCTCAAGTTTTGCTGTTTTTTTTTTATAGCAAGAATAGCATGCAATTTCGTATGATGCTAAAGGTAAAGAAGAGACAAAGTAAAGCAATCAAGAATGAAAGATAATCAAGTAATCACAAAAACTTGAAGCAACCGTCAAAGATTTAACAATTTGATGAAGCCTAAGATATCTGCGATCTTCGGGTTATTAGTTATCTTCAATCTCTCTTAGTTTTTCTGTTTTTGTGAGTAAACCTCCTCGCTCGAGATGGCGGATTGACCCGTGTTTCGACCCTTGACTATTAAGGTTGGCTTGAAGGCCAGCGTTGCTTCGCCAAGAGTCCGGTTGCCTTCCACCTCCTCGAGTGTTGTCAAGCTCCAAGTTCTCTCGGTTGTACCGATGCCGCTGTTTCTGGCTAAGCCTTTGGTGACCATTGATTGAGTAGCCTTTGCTATCACTCTTGCTCTTGCTCGGGTCACTGGGCCTAGTGAGCGTATGCTCATGAGTTCTTCTTCTTCAGCCTATGTCAATGTCATGTCCGATATCGTTTCATTAATGGTGTTTGTTTACCTGGGGATGCAACTGTCAGGACAATATCTCCTTTTGAACGTAGTTGAGACATTATTGTCTTGTACATGAATGTTTTTACCGTACGTACCTCTTGCGCCGTAGATAAAGAAAAGCTTCTCTGTTCTATGGGTTACCGCGTGCATCACCTTAGCATATATGTGAAGCTGTTGAGCGTTTAGTTGGATGTATAACGTCTCATACAGCTCATTCATTTCACTGCAATTGTAAGATAATTCCTCACGAAGCAACCTATTTTCTAATGGCTGAAGCAAAGTCGGGTCTGATTTTGGTATATCTGGATTATCATCTAATGATCTCTCATTGTTAGATTGGATGTTTTCTATGCTCACCAGGCAGTAATTCCGTACTCGGGTTTCATTGAGCTCAAGTTGTTGATACTGGAACTCTTTTCTTTTCATATAATGTATGTCCTATGATAGAGAAGGATGAATCACTCCCGAAAAGGAATCTATTGACTCTCTCCAAATTGGTTGGACCTACCTCATAGTTTGTGTCCCATAGTTTCCGAAGGTTGGCTACGTCGCAGAAGATGAGAATTGTGACAAATAATTTTCTTCCATGTTACTTATGTATCCCTACTTGTATGGTTTTAACATTTTAATGAACACCTTTGTTTGTATATAATTTTCACTGTTATTTGAGCACGTTTTTCCTTTTTTTCCAAAGTCGTCTCTGTTTTGTACCTGGTTGAGTGTTTACAACATCAAGGTGTAGCCCGCAGAATGTTTGGTATTTCCCATCGGCTCGTATCACGGTCTTCTGGCGTACCTCGATGGATGTTGTTCTATCTTTGTTTCCTTTTATTGGTCTTGTTGGTTTCAAATTAGCTGGGCATACAACGGTCAAGAGATATTCAACAAATATGTGGCTTGACTGTGTGAGTTGTGTTACATGTCTCTTTATTTGGTCTCATTAAGCTAGTCATTTCAGAGACCTTTGTCCTACCCTCATCCTTGGTGTCTGAGTAGTTTTTGTGAAAAAATGGTTGAGTAGGTGTTATTCCATGATCAAACCACCACACTGGAGTTAATCAAGTTTTTGTTTTGTAATTACATTATACCTTAATTTTATGTTTCTTGCAGCATTGTCAGTGCACAAGGAAGGAGAAACAAATTAATTTAATTATCTTTCCACAAGGAAGGAGAAAAGGTATTCTAAATACATCCAGATATGCTCTGCAAATATAACATATAAATAACACGACAGTTGGAATCTTGAACGAAATTTCAAAAACAACGGTAGTGAAGAACAAAAGAAACACAAAACGCGAGTACTGTGTAAGACAAAACAATAAGATCGTAATCTTCATAACATTCTTCCGTACTTTTTCAAATAAGCCCTACACGAAACTTTAAAATCTCTAGCTAAGAACAACATATCGAATGCCTCGCCAATTCCAGGAACAACATTTGAAAGTGCCTGAATAGCCTGAAATTTTGAAATAACGGATTATATAGGAGACAGATAATATCAACATTAGGAAAATGTCTGGAAAATTACAAATTCCATGTCATCCATAAGATCTTTCGTTGTTTCTTTAGAAGTTAAAACCATTGCACCAAACAACTCCAGATTAGCAAGGGCATCTTCTTTCAACGCAAATGCATAAGTCATTTGTTTATCTCCTTCAATTAACATTTACCGAAGAACACGTCCCACTCCTTGAGTAATAAAATCGCCTAAATAACACAACAAAAAATCACGATCGACGACTAAAAAAGATATCTAACAAACAACCATCATATCGGTATTAACATACTTATCGGGAACACACTCAGAAAGGATCTGTTCCACTTTGACCATAAGCTCCACAAAACATGCATTCACTATTACATACCGCTCACAAATATCAACCATGATGTGCCAAAAAATAAGGATCATATGCGAGATATATAATTATACAACAAAGATTTTGAAAAATAACCACAAAGGAACAAACTAAATAATGAATAAAACTTATGGTCAAAGTGGAACATGGTTGATATTTGTGAGCGGTACATAATATAGAACATATGCGAGATATATATTACGTCGCTCACAAATTTTTAAAGTATTTTGAGAAAAGATTTATTTATATATATATATATATATTTTACAAATAGAGGATTTATCGTAATTATAAAAAATTATCAAGATTTCTTTACTTTTTAATTTGTTCTTGTATAACCCCTTTAAATTTAAAAGGAAATAACAATGTGCAAGATGGTTAAGATTATGCTCAGTAATAATCTTTATAAAAACTTCAAACGAAAGAGCAATATGAGATTTGTGTTTTTTTCAACGTATTTACATAAGATTTGAAGGAGAATAATAAAATAATTTTCCATTTTATAAAGTAATAAAATTATTTTCCACTTGATCCCGATCAATCCTGTATAAGAATAGAGAAATTTTTATAATCCTAAGTGTTTTTCATTTCGTTAAGAATAAAAGAGGAAATAACTAACCATCAAATATCTTATTTTCTATTATAGTTGTGAGGAATGAGACATTGGATAAATTTGAACCATTAATTAGCATTAAGGGTTATGATTTAATGAAATCAACACATAGATTTTAATTAACACTTTATGAGAGTCGGACCCAATTATACACAAGAAATAGAGAAAATAATGACTGACATTTAATACCACACATTTAAGACCTTTGCAATTTCTAACCACCAACTTTTATATATACTAGACTCGGAAACCCGCGCTTCGCACGGGTATGAAACGTGTAATCTTACCATTTTTTTCGTTAACTGGATGGTTTTGAGGATGAACGTCGGTGTAATTTAACTTCATTGTAGGCAAGGGAAGTAAAATTAGGATTGAATGCAGATCCACATGCTCTAAGAGTTCCAATGTATGAGGTATGGATATTCCTTCAAATTTTCATGTATTTTTAATTCTTGTAAATGTATGAAATCAACTCGTGAGCATATAATATGTTTGTAACCTTGTATATTCATCTTTATAAAATCAGATTATTCTCGACTGACTTTTACTTGTTCCTTAAAAATGTTTTATGTAATGCAGACAAACAAACTCTCCAAGAACAATCTTGTAGGCTATTGTGATATTGACTTATTAGACTATCTCATTAAATTCTAATCATCTCTATAGTTGGCTTCCCAAGAATGTGAGATTTGGATGTTTAAGAAGCTTTCGAATGAACCTGATAAACTATGTTGGCTTCTTGTGCAGGATCTTTACGTAATGATTTACTTTAGAGATGAATTCTTATCTCATTTAATTCTAATAGTTATTGGTTGGATTTACTTTTGAGATGAATTCTTATTGTATATTGTTCATAGTGCTACTCCCTCATTTCTAAACATATATATATATATATATATATATATATATGTTTGGCTTCACTTTGTCACACATTTGTCCTTGAACCTACGTGTCACTGAAGCAAATCCAGCCATAATTAAAAGACAAAACAGTTATATGAAATACTTAATAGGTATAAGAAGCAATGTTTTTGGGTGAAGTGACTTGTTATGAAATGATTTACACCCAAATTAAAACATATCCTACTGATATGAAACTGACTATTAATGCTATGGAGATTAAATCTTATGACTATCAACTTTTGAAACAGACAGGTTAACTTCTCTTCAACTTCATAAAGAGTCCATGTTAATTCAAAACAAAGATGGCACAAACCATTCCTGGCAAAGATGCAAAACTTGCAGGGTCAACAATTTTTTTTCACAAACCATAACTTTGAAGCTAATCACAGACGCCGTTCTCAGAAAATTACAATAAGGATGCTAAACTCACTTGTTACCCTTCTGCATCAAAAGATGGCACATAAGATCCTTGATACATTCCTCATTTGAAAGCTTGAATAGTTGAACCGTAATGTATGCACATGTTGCAATACTGAGTGATCATCATCTTATATCTATTAAACCCCAAAATCATGTACAAAATTGTACATACCTGCCCAGCAAATCAGAAAAAATGATCCAAACAGCTGCACTTAGCCAACTTGTTTTCTTGTAGCTAACCCACAACTGAAAAAAACTCTACAGTGAGAATAAAACCTCGGTATCTCTAAGCCCTAGATGCCTCAAATTAGAGTCTCCATGGAAGCTCATAACAATCTCATGCCACTGACTACAATGCGAAACAAATTGATGAGAGTTACTATTCTTGAAACATAGGAAAGTTCAGCTGAAGCTGCATATGATACAAAATTAAACAATTCATGCCCACAATGGATTAATTAATTAATTCACATTTTTGACAGAAGAATGACTAATAATTGTTACTTGCAAGGTATTAACTCAATCTTGATATGAGATTTCAATCATTCGATTCAAACTAATCCACTGCTGCCACAAAAAAATCAGGATAGCATTGCCTGAGAACTATATACTGCATGATTCATCAGTGAGTAGAATTGTAAAATGGCATAAAGCAAACTTGAAATCTTGATTTAGTCAGCGAGAGGTTTTAGGAAAATGAAACAAAGCGGTACATAGATTACAAATTAAGAATCTATTTATGGATTTTGAAAGTACATACCTTGAAACGCCGAAGGCAGATCAAAGTTCAGTGGTCCAGTCAAACCCTAACTTCATGACAAAAACTGCAATTCCACATTGAAACTAATCTTATTCAATCAAATCCTCAACAAAACCACATTGAGTAATACAAACTACATAGAAATTGTACATGAAAGATTTATGCGGATTATCAGCTTCCCTGTCGTTGATCTTTTAGAATCTCCTGCATCTGTTTCTCAACAAGCTCCTCAAGCGTCTACTTCACAGCGTCTTGGCCGCCGATAAGTAACCGAGTAATGACCTCATAGAATAATGGTTTTGTTATTAATATCAAGAAATTTTCACGCAAATCGTTACTGCAGTTAGATTACAGGTATGGAAACTACGTGATGGTCCTAGTATAGGTTTATAAACCATCTACAGTTTTAAAATGCTAAAGTTTGCACTAAACAGGACATTCAACATGATTTAAATTGGAGTTTAATATGATAAATTATGAGAGTGGTGCCAATAGTTGTGTAAGAAACTTCTACAATTTCATGACACTAATAGCACTCAAAGGGATGAATCAATTACCTGGCCGCTTATCTGTTCATGAGGAATTTCAAAGATTTTCCGTCAACTACAACATGAACTATCTCTGCAACCATTTGTTGTTCATGTCTTCCTAATCAATGAAAACAAAGCTATAAGGAATGCAATCAGAAAAGTTCGTTTGGTACAAAAGTTTTCATAGGAATTTCATGTTAAGGAGGCAAATAAGCAGTACCAGAAAATAAAGCAAAACATCTACTACTAGTTTTACAGTAAATTTAAGGAATTCAGGACCAATATATAAATCACTTAATCAAGCTACTTAGAATTACATTCATCATCCGCTTTGTTATTAAATTGACCATAATCGATCCAAGGTCTACGTCTAATGGACTACCCTATCGTTCTAGCATCATCATGATCAAAGTGTAGGTTTGTCAGAATGAACACACAGATGAAAAATTGAAAACCTAAGGAGAAATAGAAACACAATCTGACATTGAAACCGTAATTGAACGTTGAGCTTGAATGCAAATGATGGTTGGAAATGTACCTTGTAGTAATAGTGCATCAGGAAAGAATATAAAAAAAACTTAACTGGGATGCAATAGAATGAACCTGGCATTTCCTGCAAATCTTTTTTTTTGGAAGTTGAAAATGATATCAAAGATCAAGAATTCCTCACCCCAAAAATCCGCTGAATTAAAAATCCTAATCCTATTAGCTAACCCATAGTTGGATTCAGTTAGATCTTCTAAAATAATACTAACTATGCAACATGTAATTTCAAGCTTCAAATTCCGATACTAACTCCGACCAGCTAACAAATTCAAAGCTCAATTAAACTGTAGAAGTTGTTGAAAACTTACAGAGCTTTTAGCATGGCTGAGACGGATTTGTTAAATTGTTTGCTCTGAAAAGAGCATGGATTTCACTCTCTTTCATACTACTATACTACTGAGAATGACTTTACGATCAGTTGAACTGTTTGTCTGCTATCTGCTTTGTGCACCTCTAGTCAAAGATCGTGCCCCAAACAAACAGTTTATATTGTTCTTTCTTTCACTCGTTAATAAAATAGCTTGTGTTAAACTATTTTATACTTGATAATAGTCCTTCTTACCACTTCATACATATTCTTTGCTTCAAAAGATATCACTGCACTCCTCGGACTTTTGAAGATACTGCAAGCTTAGTCAGCTAATTCCTCAACTAATTTAAATTATCTCAAGTAAGTTGCACACATAAATAGGACTATAGATTTAGTTATCAAATAAATAATACATTACACTAAATAAATGCAAGTTTCGATCAATGTTCCTGGATACATCATACAATTAAAAGTGGGTCATCAAAAAGAACGATCCACTAACATACTGTCACAATTTTTTTTTACTTTGGGGGTGTTTTAATTGATATATGACAGTGGTACTTAAATCAACCAATTTCAAGAGGAATCTTTTAGGAGATGACTCAACTTGCACATAAAGTTCTTAATTAGATTAGTGAACTACACATAGAATTTTTTGCTACATTTATAAAGCAAATGATGAATAAAATTGCAAAACACTTGTGCAATTTATACAAATTCTTACCTTCCTGTAATCTGCATGAATAACATAACCACGATTTGCATGAATAGTTGACATTCCAGCTTCAGTAATCAGTACAAATGTTGCAAAGATCAACCCCCATTGAATCCCTACAATAAAATGAAGAAATTTAAACATCTCAGAAAGCATTCTGTATGAAAAAAGAGTAAGTGTAGATCCTTAGATATTTTTACGATGGCAAGCTTTACAGTTGCTTCATAGTTTAAAAAATCAAGAAGCTTAGGCTTCAGCAATCAGTGCCTTAGCTAGCTATTACACGAAGGCCCATGGTCTGTTCAAGACCACATAACCCTGGAAAAAAAAAACAATTCATGAGCGATCAATAATATAGTGAGAATGATTTTCAACATGCTCAAACAAAACTCAATTTTGATACCAAGTTAATCTCAGTTGATTTAGAAAAAGAACTGGCAAGTTTACAGCAAAGATTAGTGTTTACATCTAATAACTGAATAGTGAATACTGCAAAAAAACTCAGGATGTATGCAACATATGCAGAACTTACACTGGAGAACGATTCTTAAATGATAATAAACTTACAGATTAATCTGATGACAAAAAGTATATTGGATTGTGAATTTGTGACGACATATAAAAAAAATGCAGGCAGACACAAACAAACATAAGGGTTCTTTTGGATGACACTGGATAATATTATCCGGCGTTATCCAAACGAAGACTAAATTGTCCACTTAGTCCACTTATAAATGATATTCATGATATCTTCACGGGTGGCTGTCTGTCAATCATCAAACATTAAACACATAATCCCGTTAATAGAAAATTCAACATTAAAGCATAGAAAACTTTTACAAAAGACTCATATTTATCCTAGTCTAGGATTCTGTTATTTTCATTTATGAGAATTTTAACTAAAGACTAAATCAATCATCTATGAACTATGTGAAAAATGTACGGTGTTTAACTAAAGATAAAAAATATGCAAATATAAAATTGTAGCAGCACAAACTATCAGAGTCACCTTGACAGTAGCAGCACAAACTATCAGAGCCACTTTGACCACCCAAGGGCAAGTTGTATCTACTATTTGTACATTCTTGTTACTCAAACTTGCAACATATGTCATGAAACATAATAGGCAGGCATCAACATAATGTCCATCAGAATATATGAACCTTTCCTTGGGGGCTGTGAAATCAATAGAGATTGGAAAAGGGAGAAACCTGCATGTAAAGCCCCGCCATAGCCATTAGAAGCTCTTGCCTTTAAAATCCATAAACAAAGGGAGAGCAAAATCGGGTGAACTTCTGCACAACAAACAGAAGTAAAGAATAGAGCTACAAAGAGTAACAGACAATGACAAACCTCAAGTATGTTGTGTGCATTTACACGAAATGTGGCTTCAAGGATCTCACCTTTCTACAAAAACAATGAAGTTCGTTAATATATCGTAGCTGAAGCAGTATGATACTATACATAAGGTCTGACCCAATCCACTGCATGCATATCGTGATTCATACTTACACTGAAGGCCTCATTAACATCCTCCAAAGACCAGTTTGGTTCAAAAACAATTTTGCTCATTACATCCATCAGTAACAGGATGAACAAAACTCATATATGAAGACGACCAAACTGACTCACTCGAAAACACTGTCTAAACTGTATTTGCCTGTCGCAATTTGGTAGCAGGTTTACAACCATACCATACATCCAATGACCCCAAAAACTCAGACACTAACAAATAGTTAGTAGACACATTCCCTAAACTAACCAAGCACATCAACCCTAAAGTTTTCAACAATCAAAAATTTCTCGATTAAATAGAGGGTAAAGGGAAAACCTTCTACATCAAGTTTAGTTGCGCGTAGGAGAAAAAAGAGCAAACTTTGCCATTCAATGAATCGTTTGTCAGGGTTTTCCATAAACTACATGACGGCGGTGGATCTGGTGCCATTACCGGGTACCAAGTTCTCGTTCCTGTCAAATTGAGCATGAAAGGGAAAATACAGAACGGAAATAAGTTAAGAACTCAACAAAGATCCAAAAAATAGAGATTGGAAATTAAGGATTACGCTCTTCGTCGCGGTTACCAGAGGGAGACATCCTTCGCTTAATAATGGTGTGTCGATCGACTGAGTAAGGAAGCTTGAAGGTCGGATCTAATATTCACCAAAGTCATCGCCAGAAGCGGAGGAGGCATGAAAGTCGGCCCGATCGTGTCGACACCGAGGCATTTTAGGTATAGTTGTTCAAAAGGCAACGGCCAATGAAAAGGTTGAACAACAGCTGCGATGAAGAAGGCTCAGAAGGAGGGTTTTCCAGCCGGAAAAAAGAATAGGAGAGGAGGAGGGAGGAATATGTTGTAGAGAAGGGCTGAAAAGACGTGGATTGGATTAAAACCGTCTGCCAAAATCAATTAAGAAAGTTGAAAAAAAGAGAAGCCCAAAAGCCCGAGATTTAATGACCGGCCCGGTACAGGCCCGGTACCAATTGTCATTCGCAAAACGGGGCCCTTTGCCCCTAATTGCTCATGAGGAGTGGAAACTAACATGAGTTAGTTGGATGAGTGGTAAGTAACCCTTTTAATTAAATTAATGTTTATAAAGGTAGTATATATTCTGAAAAATTAGAAGACGCTTATATTGTTCATTCTCAAAATCACGTTCCCGATATTCTCTCTCTCTCTCTCTCTCTCTCTCTCTCTCTCTCTCTCTCTCTCTCTCATTTTCTTCACTCCAACTCGTTCTCAAGCAATTTTCAGCGATTTCCGGCCTCATTCTTGCGTTTTCTCCTCGGAATCGGCTTCTCTTCCTCTCGGCGATCTCCCGGTTAGTTTCCTTCTTTGTTTTGGTTGAGATTTGGAGACATTAGGGTTTTTAATCGATTTTCGGTGTTCTTCGCGGAATTCAGGGATTTCTCTCGCATTCTAGTTTGTTTTCGACCTCATTGCATCTCTAATCAGTTACAGGTATGTATTCGTTCAGTTTTCGGATGTTGTTTTGTGTTTTTAGGTTTTACGCTTGAGTTTTTATGTGTTTGTGCTTTTCTGATGTTGATTACAGTGTAGGTTTTGTGTTTTTTGCTTGCGAATTGCTTTTTTTTATAGTATGTCTTTGAATTTCACATGTTTGTGCTCTTGGATGTGTTGATTACAGTTTTAGTTCGTTTTCTTTTTGTATTGTCATCAGATCTGTATTATTTAGTTGTTTATGTTTGTTTCTCATTGTTGCTTGCGTGTGATTCTTTGTATTTTGTGTAATTAATGTTAGTTTTATACTTTCGATGACAGTTTATTTGCTTAATCATCTGTTTTTGACAATGTATTAGTTTCTGTTTTTTCCTTGATGACAGTTTATTTAGTAAGATCTTTTGTTACTTTGATACAATATGTTAAAACTTGACTATAATCCATTCCTTTTCATTGTTTTCTGTTTTTTGCTTGCGAAATGCTTTTTTTTGACAATATCTCTTTGAATTTCACTTTGTTTGTGCTTTTTGCATGTGTTGATTACAGTTTTAGTTTGTTTCTTATTTGCATTGTCATCAAATCTGTAGTATCTATTTGATTTCTGTGTCTTTCTTAGTATTGCTTGTTTGATTCTGTGTGTTTTTGTGTAGTTAAAGTTAGTTTTGTATTGTTGATGACAGTTTAATGCTCTAATCATTTGCTTTTTTATTCAATGACAGTGTATGAGTTTGTGTTTTTGTTTTGATATCAGTTTATTTATTATGATCTCTTGTGACTTTTGATACAATGTGTTAAAATTATGATTATAATCCATTGCTTTTTCATTATTTTCAATGTTCTTTTCAATATTATTTGTTGATGACAATATTGTATATAAATATTCTTATTAAATAGTGTCATCGAGACGTTTTTTCTTTGAACATCATATCATTAGATGACTATACTGTTTTCTTATTGATGTTAATCTTTTGTTTGTTCTATATTTTGCTTTTGATGACAATATTTGTTGTATGCTTGTGATGAAAATCATTTATGTCTATGATTATATTGTTGATGAAATATCTCTCATTCTTGTGTAATTAAAGTTTGTTTTGTACTGTTGATGACATTTTATTGATCTAATTCTCTGTTTTTTAATACGATGACAGTATATGATTTTGTGTTTTTGTTTTGATGACAACTTGCTTATTATGATCTCTTTGTGAATTGATACAATGTGTTAAAATTATGATGATAATTCATTGCTTTCATTATATTCAATGTTTTTTCAATGTTATTTATTTGATGACAGTAGTGTATACACTTATTCTAATTTAATAGTGTCATCATGATTTTGTTTTTTGTGAATATCATATTTATTAGATGACAATGTTGTTTTCTTTGCGATGACAATCCTTTATGACTTTTTCTTTTTTTTTGTGACAAATATTGATTTATTTGTGTTTGTCAATAGTGTTTGATTACAAAAAATAGTGTTTGATGACAATAAATAGTGTTTGATGACAATAGTTATTCCAACTTATATTTGATTTTCATATGTGGTTGATGACAGTAACTTTTGTTTATTATGTTTGGTTTGATGACAATATGTTTGATGACAATAGTTATTCCAATAGTTATTCCAACTTATATGTGGTTGATGACAATAACTTTTTGTTCCTTGTTTTTCTCCAAGTCTTCAACTTCTGTTTTTCATTGAGCATTTTCTTTTTCTTTTAGTAGTTTTATCATATACTCATGTATATAGTATGATAATGAAAGGCATAAAATTGAAGCATAATACTCATGTTTTAATCTGGTTCAACAGTGGAACGTGCAGATGTAATGATGAATTGATGACAGTTGTTGGCTGTGCAACAGTGAAATGTGCAGCTGCTGGCTGGCTATGCAGCAGTGGAAGCTACATCTTCTGGCTGCGCAGCAGTGATATATGCAGCAAAATTTTGTGCAGCAAGATCTTGTTCAGTGGCTGGTTGCGTAAAGGAATGGAAATCGACATCTAAATGTACACACAGACCAAAGCGTTGCGACAACAGACATAACCTTCACCAACAAAGACGGAAGGTCTAAGACGCCAAAAAAAAACCCAGCAAGTTCCTTTGTTTCAAGTAGCAAATGAGAAAACCATAGTGTGATGCTCAAGTTGGCTCCCGTGCAAGAAAAAAAATCAGCAAGTCCTTGTTTTGGATTTTTTTTGTGTCGAAGGGAAAGTCTATAACAAAAAATATGTTTGGTTTAGTATGTACAAGACAGTTTGGATAATATGTTTGGTTTTGGATTTTTAGATGACACTGTTTGCTGTAATGATGACAGTTTGTTGTAATGATGACAATTTGCTTATATTGTTATTTCAGTGATGACAATTAAATAAAATCTTCTTCTTTTTGCTTTATATTTGATCAATCATTGTATAATAATTTAGTCATCCTTTTTTTATGTTCTGTCATCCATTGTTGTATTGTCATCCAATTTCATTTGTCATCTATATTCTATTGCCTTAAAATGTTCATTTCTTTTTTCAATGTTAAAGTTTTTTTGCCATATTTAAATGTCTAAAACAACTCAGTAATTTAATTGTCATCAACCTTCTTTTGTCATCAATATTCATTTTTCTTCTATGATAGTTAGATTCTTATATTGTCATCAAGATTTATTATTATTATCACATAGTCTATTAAATAGTCAAATCTTGTTATCTTTTTATATTAATCTTATGAAACACGCTACGCGTGCTTCATTTGCCTCTCATCAAATTGTGATAAAGCTTGTGACAGTGTTGTAGGGTTCAGTAACTGAACTGTCATCAACCTTCATCTGTCATCAAAGTTCATATGTTTTCAACAATTATTAATGCTTGGAGCTATTACCTGCTATTCAATATATGTTGACAATAATCCATCATTTATTAATAGTAAAAAGAATGTAAATTGTTATCCAAACTTTGTTGAACCAAAAGAAATGCAAGTTGTATATGCATATATATATTTTTATAAACCAACTTTTCAAGATCCAATGGAGTACTTCTGACTTCTTGTGTTTTGTTCATGCATGAGTTTCTGTTGTGTCCAGTGGATCCACTTATATTGCACCTTCTTCTTCATTGCTGCTACTCTATAGAAATCTCCTCCAATCACTTGGTATTGGAATCCATTCAGCGCCCTCACTTCAAATCTCTTGACCAATTTGTGCCTCTTTTGAAGTATTTTCTTCAACATTATGCATCCATCAAATTTCTGTCATCATAAATGAAATTCTATAGTAACATTATGCATCCATCAAAAATTATGTCATCAAACTTCCAATTCTAAACAACATTGTGTCTAAGCATCATATCATTATGTCATCATTTTTCAATTCCTCCAATAAAATTACATATAAGCAACATTCTGTCATCAAACAAATTAAAATTGTACCACTGTCATCAAACACACAACATTAATGAAATTCTCAAGCAAAATTAGTATTAACAATATTGTCATGAAAATTACAAGTCTAGACAACATTATGCAAACATACAAATTTTGTCATCAAAAATCTAATTCTACAGTAACTTATGCATCTATCAAATTTTTGTGATCATAAATGAAATTCTATAGTAACATTATCCATCCATCAAAATTCTGTCATCAAACTTCCAATTTTAAACAACAATATTGTATAAGGATCATTATGTCATCAAAATTCAAATTCCAAGCAATATTATGCTAGCATTAAAATGCTGTCATCAAATTTCTAATGTTAATTCAACATTCTGTCACCAAAAATCTAAATCTAAGCAACTCCATTTCTAATCAATATTCTATCCAAGCATCATATTATCACCACGATTCCAATTTAAAACATCATCCTTAAATAAAATTATATCTAAGCAACATTCTGTCATCAAACAAATTAAAATTGTACCACTGTCATCAAACACACAACATTAACGAAATTCTCAAACAAAATTAGTATTAACAATATTTTTGTCATCAAAATTGCATTATCAAAAATATTTTCTATTAAAGAACATTTTGTCATCAAAATTACAAGTCTAAAACAACATTATGCGAAGATACAAATTTTGTCATCAAAAATCTAATTCTATAGTAACATTATATTGTCTAGGCATTATGCATCTATCAAATTCCTGAATTGTAATGAATCTAATTATCAATCTGTCATCGCACCTAATATTCTAAATCTAAGTTCCAAATTTTGTCATCAACTTCTTTCCTTAAACAACAATATTGTCTTCGTATTATATTTGTCTTCATGTTTATAATGTATATCATCATCCTATATTTCATCTTAATACTGTCATCCAACACACACCAACTATGGAATTATAAATCCAAATTTAACATTTAGCAAATCATTTAATTTCAATTATCATAATCATATTTCTCTTAAAAAATATTATGTCATCAAAATTACATTATGTCTAACCATTGGTTTGTCATCTAAATCCATCAACATTCTGTCATCACTGTTCAATTCCTGAATTGTAATGAACCTAATTATCAATTTGTCATCACATTTAATACTCTAAATCTAAGTTCAAAATCCTGTCATCAACTTCTTTTCTTATACAACAATACTGTCATCAAAATTACATTACCATTAGTTTGTCATCTAAATCCATCAACATTCTGTCATCACTGTTCAATTCCTTAATTTTAATGAATCTAATTATCAATTTGTCATCACACTTAATATTCTAAATCTAATTTCAAAATCATGTCATCAACTTTCCAATCTTTTAGTCTAATATTTTGTCCTCAAAAATATAATTCTGTCATCAAAATTACAGTATGTTTAATTATTATTTTGTCATCAAAAATATAATTATGTCCTGAATTGAAATGAATCTATTTATCAAACTGTCATCACATTTACAATTTTAAATCTAAGTTCAATATCATGTCATCAACTTTCCAAACCTAATCCAATATTTTGTCCTCAAAATTATAATTCTGTACAACATCTTTGTTTATTCAACATTTTTTCATTCACCTTTCTATATCTAATCAGTATTCCATATGAGCATCATATTGTGAGCATCATATTGTCATCAGGACCAACATTCATCAGTTTCATTCTATATTCATCAACACTCTGTCATCCAGTTTCCATTATTTTATTCAATCATTGTACTTCATCTTTTTCGTCCATCAAAATCCTTTTTTTATCAACATTTTGTCATCAGAAATACAGAAAGTCTTTAAAATAATTGTTTATTAAATTATTTCGTGTGTTTGAGCATTCACATTCATGGAATTATATGATGACATAATGAATCTTACCTCGAATTCGAATTTGCAGCAAGATGTTTCTTATATCGCGACGACAGATTGATGTTTTGTTAGTTTGATGAATCAAACCTTTAATTTCATCCCAAAAGCTACCCCGAGAGAGTTCTTATGAAGCGCGCGAAGCGTGCTTCATTAATCTTACCAGAAAAGTCGATGCGAGCCACCAAATCCAGTCGATGGGAGCCGAGCCGAGGTGTGACGTCGAGTTTTCTGGTGGAGACGCTTCACTGCGAGACGGAGGATTGACAGCACCGGGAAGGAACAAGATTTTTCTCTCCGAATGAAGAGGAAGGACGAAGACGACAGCACCGGGAAGGAGGACGAAGAAAATCGGCAGGGAAGAAGAGGAAGAAGAAGAAAGCAGCGCGCGTGTAACAGATTAGAAAAGGGAAGAGTTAGTTTACCTTCTTTGTATAAAACGGATTAGTTTCTTCATTAAACTTTGTAAAAAGGGTTATTTAACCCATTTTTGAATTGTCATTACTGAGGCAAATCCATGGAATTTTATATAGAGATAGATTAAAATAAAATATTAAAGAAAGAAAGCCACGCGGAAGATTTCTAGGACTTGGGCATGTGGAATGGTACGACGCCGTTTAATCCACATCATGATATCAGAAATAGGGCAACAAAATCCGATGTCGAAGAAGGGCAGAGACCAACAACGACAACCTCACGTACTCGATAGACTTCTCCCTTCGAATCTAACCCTCCTGAATCTCCTTCCCTAAACGCGTGTCTGCCAACCTCTCATTCCCACCTCACCAACCACAATCTTATATACACGCGCCAACCTCATACAACAACACTTTCCCCTTCCGTAAGAAAAAAAGAGTGCATTTCACAGACAGAGAGCGAAGAGAAGAGATAAACTTTGTCGCCATGGCCGTCGTTTCTACATCATCTCTCACCTCCCGAGTTTCCTCTCCTAACTCTGTCGCTACTCAGATCTGTCCCGGCCTCCGCAGGTCTTCTTGTCTTAACTTCGATTCCAACTCTCTCCTCCTTGTCGAGAAGGTCTCTTCTCACCTCCGCCTTTCCTCCAATTCTCGAGGCTCCAGAGGCGTTGCTGCAATGGCCGCTTCTGGAAAGGTAATGTAAAAGTTTTGGATCTAATAATCTGGATATGCCTGCATTTCGATATTGATTCCGCGTTTTTGTTGTTGTTGCAGTTCTTCGTTGGTGGTAACTGGAAGTGTGTAAGTGTCGCCTTCTTCTACCTTGTTTTTCTTATCTCATTGCTCTTTCTCAGTTTGTTGTGTCTCGTGATTTGTATACCAGAAAGTGTTGTTTCCACTGTTGCATGCCATTCATGTTTTATGCTTACTTTTTTGTATTAATATTAATAAACATCTTCCTCAATGTGCAATCAGGATTTGTGGGCATTTGATGGGAATCTACGGTTTTCGCTGAACAGAATTGAATCATGAGTCAGTCTTTGACTGATTTTAGTTATTTTACTGCTTTGGAATTGGTTGAATGGTCAAATATTACATTTTGTATTATTTCCTCAAAACTATTTCTATGGTTCAATAAGACCAGCAGACAGTACATGGGATTGTTTGTTGGTGGAGGCGTGGAGCATATGTTTCTCTAGCTGATTGGTTGAACTGTGAACTAGCTCTAATAGATCAGGGCATAATAAGTGAAGTTTGGAACTCTGTTCTTGTTCCTTTTTTACTTAACGGTCTGATGTCATGTTTGTGTGGAATTAGAGAGGTGATATCCTTAGACGTACTGCTGGAATTGTATGTTACCTCTTAGTTTTGTTGGAACTATGGCAATTGAAAACCAATTATTATTCCTTTAGGTGCCATATCTAGAAGTTAATTTTCTTTTACTTTTCTCTCTCTATAGAATGGGACCAAGGAATCCATCTCTAAGCTTATTACGGAGTTGAACAATGCAACATTAGAGCCTGATGTTGGTAAGTCCATCCTGCAAGTTCATATGTTAGCGTGGGCCTCTGTGCAAGAAACAGTTCGCACTAGGATCTTGTAGGCAATTTAATTAGAATTATTTTGGTACTTATACCAAGTGTATACTAAGTTACTGTATTTGGATATGACCTCTCATACAATTAAACATATGGACAGATGTTGTGGTGGCTCCGTCTTTTGTTTACATTGATCAAGTGAAGAACTCCTTGACCAATCGGATAGAGGTATCTGCACAAAACTGTTGGATTGGAAAGGGTGGTGCTTATACTGGAGAAATCAGGTGATTTTCTTTCTTGTTATTTTCTTTAATTTAAAATCTTGCGGAAATGCGTTATGTTATCTCAGTGTATTAGATTGTTTTTGTCAATTTAAGCACAAGTTGATTTGTTCTACTTGGCTCCTAGTTACACAATCATTTTGTTTTTTTCATATTGAAAGCGAAAAGTTTGAATGAATCTAGATAAACCATAGATGGCTCAAATAAGCCAACAGAATTCAAGAAACAGTTCCACTTTCTTCAGAAATAAATGAAAGTTGCTAGCTGGAGTATCAACTGTTTCTATCGAACTAATTTAAGGTTGGAACCCAATGGGAAAATTGATGTACTATGTTAGTTCCTGTAGACTTCCTTCTGTGACATTTTTTAAAGATGTATTTATATGGAGGCACTCTCTATGATAAAATAACTTCCAATGCTATTGACATTAGGATATATCTAGATGCTCCAAATAGACTCTAAACACACACAGATTGTTTATGTGTAGTTTTTAGTTGTTGGCTTACTAACCCCCTCCTATTCTTTCTGTAAATCCTAGTGTTGAGCAAGTGAAAGATCTTGGCTGCCAATGGGTTATTATTGGGCATTCTGAGAGAAGACATGTCATAGGCGAAGATGACCAGGTTAAACTTTTCTTTGTGCTATGTAGCATGTCACAATGCACTAGTTTTGAGTTAATAAAAGTTTATTTCTTCTGTTCGGGTTTGTCGATGCAGTTTATTGGGAAAAAGGCTGCATATGCCATTTCTCAAGGTGTTGGAGTGATGGCTTGCATTGGGGAGAAGCTTGACGAAAGAGAATCAGGGAAAACGTTTGATGTCTGTTTCCAGCAGTTGAAGGCTTTTGCAGGCAATCATATGTTGCATTTGATGTCTATTACTCTATATACTACATGGCACATCACACATGGAAACTGAAAGCATTTACATGGATGTTTTATTCGTATGCAGATGCGCTGCCTAGCTGGGACAATGTCGTCATTGCATATGAACCCGTATGGGCTATTGGAACCGGTAAAGTGGCCAGTCCTGAACAGGCTCAGGAGGTTCATGTTGCTGTCCGTGATTGGCTAAAAAAGAATGTGTCTGAGGAAGTTGCATCTAAGACACGTATAATATATGGAGGTATAAGCTGACCACATGTTGTCTTTATCTGCTGTTTCATCTCTCAAGTACTAAAGTGATGGGGATGATTTCTATTCCTGATCACATGGATAAGTAGAAGCCTTTGATTGTTGATTTTAAATTACTCATTTCCTTGGACAAATATTTCATGCATGCAAATTCATTATGAACTCTGAGCTCTGACATTGAACACACTTAATAATTTACCACTGATAATGCAACATTCTGCTTTTTTCATGTTGGCAACGTTGCTCAGTACTATCTTGATTCAAGTTTGAAGATCATGACCTTGTGATATGGTCTATGAAAGTCCATCATAATTGCAGCACCTGCTTAAATTTTACTCAAGGCATTGAAAGCCTTTGATTCAAAACCTCTATCTTCTGTAGTACCTTTTTCCACTTTCATCTTGGAAACCTGTCTCAAGTTTAATTTTTTTTTTACAGGTTCTGTAAACGGAGGCAACTGCGCAGAGCTAGCAAAGAAAGATGACATAGATGGCTTTCTTGTGGGTGGTGCTTCTTTAAAGGTATAATATCACTTCTGAGTTCTGTTAGTAATAACATATTAGTATATTACTCATTTTGTGGCTTTAGTAGAATGAAAGCAAGGGAAATGGATGAGAGATCTTAAAATTCTTAAAACCAACTGCGAGTTCCCTTAACTAATGCATTGATCGCTAAGAAGAGCATTTTCAGTTATAAATTCACAAGGAGTAGAAACACGCTGCAAGTTAGCCAACCTCTATTTGCAACTGTTTGTTTGCAATTTCATATGTTGAATCTTTAAAAAGTTACTGTCTGCTTTCTGATATTTGAAATTAAAAGAGAAATGAGAGTAATCAAGATCCTCTACATCAGTAAATCACTAGGTGTACCAGGCTTCTATCTAAGCCACAATTGATACCATGTTTTTCTTTGTGTTTGAAATCAACATCTTTTTAGGGAAGTATAATGGTATTGGCTTAATCCTAATTTTGCCATCTATATACAGGCCAGTCAGACGACTTCCTTTTGTTTTCATTATCTTTCTGTGTCTTCCTTCTTCAATGTTAGTTAGCTAGCAGTGAAACATATGTACTAACGTGAGTATATGCAGGGTCCCGAGTTTGCCACCATTGTCAACTCCGTAACATCGAAGAAAGTTTCTGCTTAAGCTCTTCATGGTTTTGCCACCTAGAGAAACATAAGGGATGGAATACTTAGAATTTCATGGCTTTGAAAGAAAAATACGACGGCTTTGACCTGAATTCGTGATTTCCAATTTTCCCTTGTAACTTACATGACTACAGCTGAAGGCTTATATAGCCAGCCGTTTTCCTTCAATTGATCCTTGAATAATGCATTATCTTGCATTATAATGGCGAATGACGTCCGAGCAGGTAAAAGCTTTTGTGGTTTCATTTTTTAAAGCATAAACTTTACCCAAGTGCAAAGCTACTTATAGACAACCCAAGGCATTTATGCCAAACCCCACCTTAATCTCAAAGCAAAGTGCACTTTATTTTGGTATATATATACACACAAACACCACATTTGGAAAAAAAAAACAGAAAACCTTAAGCATGAATAAGATGAACGAACGAGGGCCTCAATGGAAGCATGGCTGGTCAAGCCAAACACTGTCCTCCATATCAACACCATCTTTTCACCTTCTTACCATATTTGCCATTGTTGTCTTCCTTCTTTCCTCCTCCCGCCCCATGGATTATAGGTCCGATGCACGAACAAGCATGGGTTTTCTCTCTGTGTTGCTTCTTATTGCTGTCGTCTTCGGTGGTGCGTATTTCATGCTTAATGGTGGCCTTAGCTTCCGCCTTCAAAACTTGCGGTATGGACCTCAACGGTTTAGCCAGCAGGAACCAACGACTCACTTCTCATCTTTTCATGGCTAGTGTTGTTGATTCTAATCAAACGGTTCATGGAGGCTTGAGTTTGTACTTGTTAGTAATGGTTATACTATGAAGTGATGACATTGTTGTAATAAAACCTAGAAGAGGATTCGAGAATAGTATTATGGTCCCATATTATCCCCATATATATTGTAAGAGGTGAGTTCCAGTGTAACGAGTATTGTGGTGTAACGAGTATTGTGGTATAACGAGCAGTGTTCTAAAAAACGGACAGGACGGTCGTTGAGACGGCGTCCAGACGCTGGACGCCAGCCCACCGTCCTGTTTTTGCATTAATCGGGTCACAATACGGAGGAAATTAAAATTTTTGTTTTATGCAGGCAAAACTGCATTTTAACACCGCGAAGAGTGTTTAAAAGCGTCGTCTAGTGAAATTAATCGGATTGGGCCGAATAACCACTATATGCCCAATAAACTATTTGTAGCCCAATCATAAAATTGAGGCTAAATGGCTTTGCTTGTATGTGCTAGTTGCAAGTCTTAATATAGACTTTTATTAGTCACATGTTTACCAAACATTTCGATGTGGGAAGCGGGACTGAGATCCATGCGCTTATATATATTTCATATGACACTTGTATCTCCAAAGATTTCGATGTGTGAAGTCTAAAATTTGAAGGCATATAGGGATTGCTAGTTATTTTGGAATTTTTATTCAAGAACGTACTATCTTAGTTTTTAGGGGAATATTGATATCGTTTATATGTTGAATAGTTTTTATGAATTGTTAAATATCGTAGTAAGTTCTAAACATATGTATAATCATATTTGTTTATTTGTACATCACATGATCATTACAAGTAGGAGTATTAACAAATGTAAAGGTAATTAAATTGTGAACTTATTTTAAATGTTGGGGTAAGTATATAATTATATCAAATCTATTATACTTAAATGTAATTAAATTATTGATATATATATTCCATTATGAATTATGTTTTGAAAATCAAACATATATATGCCATTAAGGCTTTAGCATATTTAAATTGTAATCATATACTTCATTATTAATTTTGTTAACAAAAAATAGCACCTATGTTGGGTAAAAAGTAAGAATATAAGTTGTTTTAATTTAAATCGTACCAAACCGTCTAGAAGGCCGTACAACCGTCTAGACGCTGGACTCTCCTTCACCGTACTATGGTATCAGAGCAATGAGAACAAACGTCCAAAATACCCTTTCCTCTTTTTTCCTAACCCTACTTTTCAGATCCAATTTTTTTGCATCAATCTCAGATCTACAACAAAAGCTGCTATCCCTATCCTTTCTCTTTGCTTTATCCCTACCGACTCTCACCCTACAATATATCAATCATGGCTGTCGTTCTTCCTTCCACAAACGCCAACCCACATCTCCCTTCCTTCTCCTCGTTCATAGTCGTCAAACTCTCCAAGACAATTTTCTTCTCTGGAAAGCTCAAGTGATCCCGTACCTGAAAGCCCATGGCTTATTTCGGATCGTCGACAGAACAACGAGTCCTCCAAAGACCTTACCGCCTGCACTAGTGGATGGCGAACCAGCTGCAAACCCAGCTTTTCTGGAATGGCAGAGACAAGACCACCTCGTCATGGCCATACTGACCTCATCCCTAACCGAGGCGGTAATTGGCGCAGGCTCTGGACTTCACGTCGGCGGCTGAGATCTGGCGCAACCTCCATCAACTCTTCTCCTCCCGGTCCAGCGCTCAGTCGATGCACACCAGACTCCAGCTTGCTTCACTGAAAGGGTGCCGAGTTTGTTACAGAGTACTTCAACCGGCTAAAACTTTGTCTCAAACTCTCTCTGCAGCCGACCAAATCATCTCCGATATGGAGTTCACCGGGTATTGTCTTTTCTGGTTTGGATTAGTCTTACGACTCAATTGTTACTGCGGTGTCGACTCAAGCAGCGTTGCCCTCCCCCACCGTCATTTTTTCGCACCTTCTCACCCATGAGGCACACCTTAATCTTCAGAACAACATCTCAGTCAACCAGACTTCCCTTCAGCAGGCTGCTGCAAATTTTACTGCGTCTTCGCGGGGAGGTCGTAACTATCATAGAGGCAGCCATCAACGTGGTGGAAACAGGGGAAGGAATCGTGGCCAGTACTCTGGAGGAAGCAGAGGTAGGGGTGGCCCACCCACTAATTTCACAGGGATGCCATATACCTGGACAGTCTGTCAAGTTTGTGCTAAGCCGGGCCATTCTGCTTTGAAATGTTGGTATAGATATGACCAAGGCGGGCCATTCAATGCAGGTCCATTATACTACTCACCCCATGTTGTCCAATGGTGGCTCACCTCACAACAACTCTTCCACGTGGTATCCTGATACCGCAGCTACACATCACTACACTCCTGACATTGGCAATTTGAGACTCGAAAATTTTCCACTATGAAGGCACCGATACGGTCTCTCTTGGTGATGGTTCCCAAGTACTTATTCTTAACCATGGCCCCAGTTCTTTTTCTACTCCTAATCGTCTCTTTAAACTTACCAATCTTTTACATACTCCTCGTATCTCAAAAAAATTGCTTTTCGTTCATCGTTTTTGTGTCGATAATCATGTGTATTTTGAGTTTCATGCTGATTTTTTTCTTGTGAAGGATATCTCGACCAAGGATGCTCTCCTTCGGGGTCCCGTTAGAAACGGTCTCTATCAATTTGTCGTTGCCGCTTCGCCAACAAGTTCATTGTCGTCCCCGCAGCTCCACAACACATTTATCCTTTCGTCTTCAACTTGGCACTCCCATCTAGGCCATCCAACACATTATATTGTCATTTCAGTTTTGCAATCCCTAAGCCCACGTCAACAAACCAGCCAGCCCAGCCCAGAGAAATGCACCACTTGCTCTTGGGCCAAAGCTCACTCTCTTCCCCATCCACGTAGTGATAGTAGATCTTTTGCACCTTTTTCCCTTCTTTTTATGGATGTACGGGGACCTAGTAATGTGTTATCAATCAAAGGAACACTTACTGTCTTGCTATCAAAGATGATTACTCTAAATTCTTGTGGCTTTTTCCTTTCACTACAAAAAATCTCGTTCCACAAATCGTGTCCACCTTTATCACCTTTGTCACCAAATTCTTCCACACCAAAATCACTTCCATTCAAATCGATGGGGGGTACGGAATTCAAACCTCTCAAACCGCTCTTCAATTCCTTAGGCATATCTCATCGCATCACTTGTCCCTACTCTCATCAACAAAATGGAAGTATTGAAACCCGGCATCAACGCATTGTTGACACAAGACTTACTCTCCTCAAACACGCTTCCTTGCCACTTAAATTTTATGGATCATGCCTTTGAAACCGTTACCTACCTTATCCATCGTCTCCCTACTCTCATCCTCAAACACAAGTCTCCCATCGAGATCATCCTCAAAAAAAACTTGGACTACAAGTTCTTCAAAGTCTTCGGATGCCTTTGCTTTTCCAACCTTCGTCCATACCTCTCTCATAAACTTAGCTTCCACTCCACTCCCACTCTCTTTCTTGGGTATGCTAGCAATTATCAAGGCTATATTTTCTATGATTGGACCATCAAACGTTCGTACATCTCTCGGGACGTTATCTTACATGATGATATCTTTCCGTTCAAAAACTCCAAATCAACAACCATTCAACCTCATCCACCACTAGCTCATTTGCCCTCTTTACCCCACCTACTGACCAACTCCCCATCTCCTTCGGTCCACATACCCCAGCTCAGTTCGCCTCTACCATATGCATCCACTCAAAGAACCTAGCCCAGTCCCTCCCCCTCTTCCCATACATCGGCCCAATCTCCTACTTCACCCCAACAAACACATCTGATAGCCCAGTCCACTTAACTTCAGCCGACAACCCAACTCCCTCAAATTCCACCCATGACCTTGACTCATCCGACTCGTCTATGCCCAATCCCACTCATGCCATGCAAACTCGATCCAAAAGTCACATTTTCAAACCTTTGAGTCGCACTAATGGCACAATTCCTTGGCCTAGTTGTTCCATCACCACATTAATTCCGGGTGAGCCCACATCTTTTACCGAAGCCAACAAATATCAAGAGTGGCGAGATGCCATGTCTCATGAATTTCAAGCCCTTATTGACACCCAAACTTGGTCCCTTGTTCCACCCAACTCCTCCACAAATGTCCTTGGGGTCCGATGGATCTTTAAAACCAAACGTCATGTGAATGGATCCATCGAGAGACGAAAGGCTCGCCTTGTTGCCAAAGGGTTCAATTAAGTACATGGCCTTGACTATGGAGAAACCTTTAGTCCCATAGTCAAACCCTCCACCATTCGCCTTCTCCTCTCAGTTGCGGCAATGAACAATTGGTCGGCGCGACAACTTGACATCCAAAATGTGTTTCTTCACGGGACCTTAACGGAAGAGGTATTCATTTTTCAACCTCCGGGCTTCACTCACAAAAATTTTCTCAACCACATTTCCAAACTAAATCGCTCTCTATATGGCCTCAAACAAGCTCCCCAAGCTGGGTTTTCCCGCCTTAGTGATTCCCTTATCACAATGGGCTTTTCCCCGTCCAAAGCCGACTCCTCACTTTTTCTCTTTCGCCAAGGGAACGATCGTATCTTTATATTGGTTTATGGAGATGATCTAATTTCCTTCTCTAACCGTGATGTGCTAGTTACTATGTTTGTAGAGAATCTTTCCAAGCAATTCCCGATGAAGGATCTTGGTCCCTTGCATTATTTTCTTGGGATAGAAGTTCGGTGCACTTCATAAGGCTTCTCACTTTGTCAAAACATGTATATAAGAGATCTAGTCAAGAGAGCCAACATGGAGCACTCTAAGCCCGTTACCACCCCGATGGACACAAAGTTTGGCACCTCCGACAAACCGTCCCCGACGTTCAATGACCCAACACTTTACCGCAACTTGCTAGGAGGTCTCCAATACCTCTCTTTCACCCGTCCGGATATTGCCTTTGCGGTAAATCGGCTTTGCCAAGCCATGCATGGTCCCATCGAGAGAGATTGGGTCGGTGTCAAACGGGTGCTAAGGTACATTAATACCACATTGGATATTCAATTCCTCATTTCTTCGGTGCCAAGCTCGTCCCTAGCCGCCTTCTCCGATTCCAATTGGGGTGGGGACAAAATTACCAAAGGAAGATATACAAGTTCCTATTGCATTTTTCATAGGGGTAACTTGATCTCTTGGACGTCCAAGAAACAGTCCACGGTCTCCAAATCCACCACCGAGTCGGAGTATCGAGCTCTTGCATATGCCACTTGTGAGACAATTTGGATCCAAAACATTCTTCATGAGCTCCGTATTTCCTTACCCACCCCTTCGACATTATGGTGTGACAACCTTGGTGCCACATATCTCACCGTCAATCTCGTTCAACATCATCGGATCAAGCATTTGAGTCTCGACTACCATTTCATCCGAGAGCGGGTTCGTAGTGGCTCCTTGAAAGTGGTGTTTATCTCCACCAAAGATCAAAAGGCGGACCTTTTGACCAAACCATAACCAACGACCGCTTTCACTCTTCTTCGCTCCCGAGTTTGTCTTCGACCACTTCGTAGCGAGGGGGGATAGTAACGGTTATATTATGGAGTGATGGTATTGTTGTAATAAAACCTAGAAGATGATTCTAAAATAGTATTGTGGTCCCATATTATCCCTATATATAGGTGAGTTCAACGAAGAATATTTGTTAAGATAAGAACTAAGAACCGATCTGAGTCATTGATAATTTTTTATCAATGCTCCAGATGAAGCCACGTAGATAAATAAGGGGAAGGAACTTGTAAGTAGTAGATGACATTTTTGTAATTATCTCAAAAACTAGAAAAAATGACGTTGTTGTCCTCGACCCTGGAACACCCGAGAGCTTTGTCCCATGACGATTTTCTCCTGAGGCGATTTCCATGGAGATTGTACCATAAACCCTAATTCAGATCAATGATACAACTTAGCTTCTTCCAAGGTGGAAATCTAGCTTCTTCCATGGTGATTTCCATGTCACTTGTAAAGCTCTGCCCTTCACTCTCATGCAGGGCCGTTCCATTAGTTTTGGTGGCCCTGTACAATATTAAATTTTAATATTTTAATATTTTTTTTATTTTTTTTCGAAATAGTCATAAAGAAATTATAAAAATATGTTTTTGTACATTTATGTGCATTAAATATTTATTTTCATAAATAAAAACTAATTAGTTTCAACCTTTTTCATACCAAACAGTATATTAGTTTAATGAAATATCTAGCATATATTTATAATTAAGTAATAATTGTTAGAAAAGTGTCGGGTACGAATATAGTTTATAATACAAATGATAAATATTTACTACTAAATTGGTCAACATTTACTATTAATTTGGATAACGTTTATTGACAAATTTATCAAAAAATTGACAAATTCAAAAACATAATTTTTTTGAAAACATTCACTTTTTGAAGAACATTTATTGAGAACTCACTATTCATATATAAAACGTGTATGTTTATCACCTTTTCAGAGGATATGCATCAAAATTTCGTATAAAGCACATTTTGATGAACATCTTTTGTTTGTACTATAAACATGATGTTTGTACTTGAGCTGAACTCAAAATTATTTAGATGCTATCATAATAATAATATTCACATCTATAGGTAATTTTCATATAATTATAAATCAACATTATAAATCAACATTAGTGTATGTAAAAATATTGTTAAAATAATAATTAAGTTATACTTATATTTATGAAAGATAAATAATAATAAAAATGTTAATACATGTTTTCATTGTAAAATACATGTATGTAAAAAAAAGTGAACCGAAACTCAATTAGATAATCTTATATAAGCATAAAATAATGACTAGACTATCAATAAAATAATAATGTTAGCATAATCATTCTACATCATACTCTAAAGTTTGAACTTTTAAGTTCAATGATCGGTTTTTCTAACCTAAGGCATATGATAAGCATACTTAAATAAGAAACTACCCCTACAAGTAAATTGATAAAACCATTACAAAAAAATATCACTAAAATGACAACACCTAATCACTAAAATGGTAACACTTAGAAATGACCAAAAGTTTATTGTATGATCCTTATTATATGCTCCTCCTAAACATGGTTTATAAATGACCATAGTTTTTAAATCTATATTTGCATATTTGTAGGAGATCATGGAGAAGGTGGAAGATTGTGAAAAAATGAATTTATTATTAAAAATTTGATTAATTAATTATTTCATTTAAAAAAAATGGTGACGTTACGCTGCGCAATCTTTTGTGAAGACTTGACTATAGATTTTATTTAGTAATTCTCTATCTTATTTCAATAAATTACTAACAAAATTCACAGTTACTAACAAAATTTCCAGTCTAATCATCTTATCTTATATCTATATAAAAGTTGGTTGTCCATTGAACGAATTGAATGAAATCGGTACCGAATAATGATTGACGTAGAATTAATGTACCTGATATGGCCCACTTCCTAACAATAAATGCTTTATTGCTTTATAATAAAAGAAATTTATTAATGAGCTTTGTTTATGTCTTCGTTTGGGTCATATTAATGGTTTTGGTTTCAATTATAAGTTCTAACAAATCACTCTTCTCAGTAGCTCTTTGTCAGAGTAAAGTTGGAGCATCTTTCAGCATCCACCTCCAATTAAAAATGGGTGATCTCATAATTTGATATAAATAGCGTGATTTTGTTCTCATAAGGCTGTGAAAACTGCATGTAAGTTCACTTTTTTTAAAAGTAAAAAAACGAGTGCGACTAGCATCACCTTTTTTAAATCTGTTTTAAAATATTCTCGTGACAAATTATATTCTCTTAATAACAACTTATTTTATTATGTCACTTTTGTTGATGAAAGTAACAAGGGTCGTAAAATCTCATCTTATCTTATATATATAAAAGCTAATTAAAAATGCTAATAATTACAATATTAACAAATTTGATAACAATAACAAATATATTAAAAAACTAGAATCGAACCCCCGCGCGTAGCGCGGGGTTATTACGGTTTTTCGTCTCAAAATTGGATTGGGCTAATTATATATATTTACAATCTTTTTTAGGGCATATTTTATCCAATTCAGGCCAATTTAAATCTAACATGCAAATCAAGACATTAACACTAAAATAAATGAACAATAGAAGTGATAAAAATAACAAATTGATTGGTTCAATTACAAATTGACAATAACCATGAATAACGACGAAATACAATATGCAGAAGAGTAACGACGACTTGATGGGAGAATTCAATACGAAATCTCATTCAAAGAAGTCGAAAAATCAAAAGTTGAAATTAGAAGAGGAATTCAAGATGCCACATAGTAATGACGACTTAATAACAACTTTCTAGGTCATTACCCGCGCTTTGCGCGAGCCAAACACTTTTTATTTTTGTCTATATTCATATACTTAATATATTTTTTCATATATGTATTTTTTTAGTAAATTATAATAAAATGAATTGAATATCTCTTATATATGTACCAAAATCACATAGTCGTTTACGTTGTTCGGATTGCTCTTCATCGTCATACAGATTAAAGGTGAAGAGCGAAAAAAAAATTAAAATGGTGGAAATACTAACCAATTAAGCACATTATTATGGTTTTATTAGACATTTAATAAGTCTCAATTATTATTGGATAATGAGAAATAGAAAAAAAGGAGAAAAAATTAAGTTTAAACATTAATGAGTACCAATTGCCATTACTTTTCTCAAACCCATGAATTTTTATATATAGATAAATAGATAATGCATAACTAACATTAAAAAAATTTATATATAGATAGATAATGCATAACTAACATTACAAAAATAGGTGATATCACGATTCGAACTAGGGATGGAACAATAGTTCCGTTACCCTGACCCTGCGCAAATACCCAGCTGAGCTACATCAAACATTAGTTATTATATCAACTCTAAGCAATATATTCGGCCCCACAAAAAGTCGCTTGTAAAGCTCTGCCCTTCACTCTCATGGCTTTGCAGTCGAGGTCAGTTTTATCAGCCGTGCTACTATTCTTCCATGGCGATTTCGCTACTGATTGCCCCCCATTTGGATTTTCCATAGATTCGTCGATATCTAGGTATGTTTGTCTGCGGAAAATGAAATCACAATCTTAATTTAACTTTTTCCCGAGCAATTAGGTTCTCGCTTGCTGTGACGAATCGTGTATGGATCGATTGGTGTGGATAACACATTAGAAATCTTTTCATCTTGCGTATTTTGAACTGTGCAAGTGTCTGTTTGGTACTGTAAAATCTTCGAAATTAGTCAGGATTAGGGTTTTTATAATTTAGGTGTTTAGGGTTGCGATCGTATGTAAGCATTGGCATTAGTTTGAAGGTGAATAAATTGGATTGCTTTTGCTTCTTCACTTGGTTGTTTTACTGCTCTATTCTATGGAGAGACGGAATTTGGGAGACAGGATGCATATGGGGAAGCCCTCTAAAGCTTCAAATACCAAGCTTCCGAAGAAAAATCCCCAAATCATAGCCCCACAAAAGCAAAATTTTAGTAGGGAATGCTGGTCTGCTGAATTTCGTGAGACTGCTGATGATGATTCTTCACTTAGTCGTCGCCGCGACTTTGAATTTGCTCATGCTGATGCTCAGTCCCAAAATGGAGCCGAAGAAGCAGATTTCCTGGGTGCTTGGAACAGAGTTTCGTTTAGTCTTGATTTCAAAACAAAGGAAGAACTTTCAGAGCTTAAGGCCAAGCTGCAGACTGAGCTTATTTCAGTAAGGAACTTGATGAAGAAAATTGAACGAGGTAGTGGCAAAAAGCTGGATTTAGAGAATGGAGCCACTGTGGGAAGGTTGAAGCGGACCCATTCAGAAGTTGAATTTGTGGAAGGTTCTCAATCGGGTAAGAAAGTGAGGACACCTATGATTGGTCGATCTCAAGGGATTTCAGACATTACCCTGAGTGACGAGAAAACTTCTGTTTCAGTTCAGAGAAAGAAACCGATGCCTAATAACAAGAAGAATACAGAAGAATCTGCATCACCAATTAAGGATTTCAAAAGTTGCAGTTCTTTGCTGAATAAATTGATGAAATGCAAGGGATGTTGGTGGTTCAATGAACCTGTTGATGTGAAAGGCCTCGGTTTGGACGACTATTTCACTATAATCAAGAATCCCATGGACTTGGGTACGGTGAAATCGAGGCTCGGTACGAACCGTTATAAGACTCCTCAGGAATTTGCTGACGATGTGAGACTGACTTTTCAAAATGCTATGATGTACAACAAAGAAGGGAACGAGGTTTACGCATATGCTAAGCAACTTCTAAAGATGTTTGATGACAGATGGACAGTTATAGAGTCAGATTTTCGACAACACACTAATGTGACTGCTGATTCTGCAACAGACTTCATAAATCAGGCACCACCTCTACCGCCTGCAGCAACGGGCCCTCTTGTCATCACACCTTCGCTTCCACCTCGTATTGACATGGAGAAGATAGTGGAGAAAGAAACGGAAGCAAAAAGTTCTAGTTTAGTTGCCTCTCCTAAAACTCGACTTCCTAAGCCTAAGGCCAAGGATCTAAATAAGAGGGAAATGACTCTTAAGGAGAAACAGAAACTTAGTGAAAGCCTGCAGGATTTGCCACCTGAGAAATTGGAAGGTGTTGTCCGTATTATCAAGAAAAGGAATCCGTCTCTTTGCCAAAATGATGACGAAATTGAAGTGGATATTGATACTGTGGACATTGAGACTCTTTGGGAGCTTGACAGATTTGTCATTTACTATAAGAAGGATTTAAGCAAGATGAGGAGAAGTGCCAAATTAGCACAAATTGGAGTAATGGTTGAGCCGACCTTACATGAAAAGGTATCTGATCAAATTTCACTAGAATCAATTCTCTAAAAATTGTTAGTATTTTGTTCTTTCATTTTTCGCTGTCATTCGCTTTTGCAGATTGGAGCAGAATTCGGAGTTTCAGACGCGAAAGAAAATGAAGCTGGTATTGTGCTTTAGATCTTTAAGATAAAAAATTATTCTCCAGTTTATACCTTTTTCCTACTTACTTACTTGAACTTTGTTTCGGTTGTGCTTAGACGAGAATAACATCTTCTCATCAGCATCAAACGAAGGGGAACAAGAGGCCGGCAATCCGAGTCTATCAGATGGGTCTAGTAGCTCAAGTAGTGAATCTGGATCATCTTCAAGTGGTATGGTTTAATAGATAAGTGTGTTAGCATGCTACTCGTCAAAATCATTTTAAGACCAATTTTAACTGTTGGTTATGTGTTTATGCAGGATCTGATTCGGATAGCTCGTCATCCTAAATATTTGTAACAGTTATGGTGCTTCACGATGTTAGAAAGAGCACTGTCTGAAATTCGTAGATGCCTTGTTAGAAACTTAGTTGGTTCTTGCAATATTATTAGTGTTTAACATAAACTCTTCTTTCAGCTGTTTGTATCAAAAACAATATTTGACTGAAAATGAACTTTGAATTGTCCCACTATAAATGAAGATCTGAAGAGATGGATGCAAACAGTGTAAGGCGAGCTTCAGCTTGTATTTGATAGTTTCATTTTGTATTAGTAAGCTGTTGAACTTGAGAGTAAATGTTTGAACTTGTATGAGTATATTGCTGAACCTCTAACATTAAATCACTGAACCTGTATGAGTAAGTTATTGAACCTGTAACAGTAAATCAATGAACCTGTATGAGGTGCTCTGTTTACTGCACTGGTTGTTATATATGCATTTACATCAGGAATTGCAGGCTATACAGCAACTTCCTTTTACTGTCAGTTAGAAGGTGCAAACTGGGTATGTGATTAAATTAATTCCATGTCTTGTAGTATATCATTTTTAAGTATCACCGAACAAACATTTAGTTTTTTCTTTTTTGGATGGCAGGTCAGGAATCTTTTGTTAACAGGATGTCTATTCTGTGGACCTTTATTCCTAACATTTTGCTTCTATAACACTGCCGCTATTGTTTACAATGCAACTGCTGCTCTACCCTTTGGCACAATTGCTGTCATCGTTCTTATATGGACACTTGTCACGTCACCTTTGTTGGTCTTAGGCGGACTTGCTGGGAAGAATAGCAAGTCTGAGTTCCAAGCTCCATGTCGCACAACAAAATACCTGAGAGAAATTCCACCTCTACCATGGTACAGGGGAACCCTTCCCCAAATGGCAATGGCTGGATTTTTGCCTTTCAACGCCATATATGTTGAGCTGTACTACATCTTTGCCAGTGTCTGGGGTCATAGGATCTACACTATCTACAGGATTTTGTTTATCGTCTTCATTATTCTCATCATAGTCACTGCTTTCATCACCGTGGCATTGACATACTTCCAACTGGCTGCTGAAGATCATGAATGGTGGTGGAGGTACGAAGAGTATTTTTTCTCTTATTATTTAGTTTCTTTTATTTTAATGTGAATTATTGTTTACACACATAATATGACACTTATCGTCAAATTCTATCACATCATTCCTTCAACAACATCTCTGTTGGTATAACCATTGGCGATTACCTTTTGACTATTAAGTTTTCCTTAGTCATACACCTCTTCCAATAATTCTTTTGTCTAGTTTGAAGATGTTGCCTCAAAGAGATCTTAAAAGATAGATACTTACTTAGTTTGTCGCAATGTTACCTTTTGAAATGCTGAAATTCCGGAAAAAAACTTAGAAGAGTTAGGATTAAGAAGAAAGGTATGCCCGTCACTTTTCTTTATCTATCTTGAGGTGTTTCCTATCGTATCTTCTCGACTTAATTTTACCTCATCCAATTGTGAGCAATCTATCAGGCATCAGGTGCTGCTGTAGAATTCTTGATCTATGTCATTGTCTAGTTGAAGAAGGCATTTCTTCTAAAAATCGCATTCTTCCCTTCACTTCTGCTGTTTGCATGAACCTGCAATTATTGCAGTGGATCTATTAGATTGTTTGAAGTAGAAAAATTCATGAGTAAGTTCCACAAATCTGATTAGTTTTTTTTTAAGTACGAAGCTACTTGTATATTACCACTTTTAATAAAATGGATATACCTTCAAATTGGAGACTGCCCTGAAAAGTAATTTATCTGTTATAGTTGCTTCCCCATAACTTTCCACTTTTGCATTAGTTTCATTAACACCTTCCTAACATATTTCTTTCTTCTATCATATTCACACTTTTCTGTGTATTCTTTTTTGTTGTATTCTTTCTATATGCACTCTTAGATTGGGTTAAGGGAATACTGAATTCAATATACAAAAAGTTTAGGCAGTGTCTTCTCTTTGGTTATTAGAACTCTTCATGGCCAGCCTTATTGCTATAAACAACGACCATAGTTGAATAGGCATATTCTGTAAACTGAAGTTTAATTACTTTGTTTCAATACTAAATCAGGTAATAGTTCTGGGAGTCGGTCCGCAGCTCATTACATGAGCATATAACAAGCTGCTCGAAGAATTTTGATGAGATTAAACAAGCACTTTATTGAAATGCTTTGTAGCTGCTGATACTTGTATATATGAGTACTGTCAGACAGTCCATTTGATTACCTTCCAGGAAAATACAATCTTAGATTTTTTGAATTTTATTACATTTGCATTTCGAATAGAGATTGACAAATCTTTACTCCTTATATCGGTATCTTCTTCCCTTGAAAATAATAAGTAGATAATAATAGTGAACCACCCGAAACAGTTTCTGTATACTCAATGAGCTATTCTTATGTAGAACTATGCTGTTAATTGCGCAAGTTTTGGATTAATACTTTTATTTATACCTCCCAAAGTTGACTAGTCTGTTGGAAATCACTAATCAGAACAATTTCCGGTGAAATATTGAAACAGGTCATTCCTATCTCTTCATCTATGGCTATTGCCTATACTACTACTATGCACGTTCCGACATGTCCGGCTTCATGCAAACCTCATTCTTCTTCGGGTACATGCCAGTGACAGTGCATTTTATTTTCTAGGAGGATCTTGCTTATGTTTAGTATTATTTCTCTTCTAAACTGTTGATAAAGTATCTTGGTTACTCGAAGAAGCTTACACCATACTTGGCTATTTATTGTACCTTGTTTACTTGTTTGTAGCTTTTGAGTTATTTTTGGGCCTTACTATTTGACACACTCTAAAAGTTTATTTGACACACTCTAAAAGTTTATTTGACACAATCTTATCTTCGTTACGAATGTATTAGAGATGGTTTTCGTCACGAAGAAAAACCACCAGAGATTCGTCACGAAGAAACTGAGGAGTTTCGTCACGAATAAAAAAAACTAAAAAAATTTCAGAATATTGTAGAGAATGTCAATACGAGTCTGTGCATATAAAATTCGTCTACAACGGACATCGTTTACCCTTCCAAAAGGCCTAAAAACAAAACAGTTGTTTCCGTTAAGTTCATAATATTTAAACATAATGCATATTTATACTTTATAAGTAATAAATTAGTGATATTAAATGATAATATATAATTATAGTATATAATTTTAATTGCATGATTTTTAACTATGATAAATAATTATATTATACAAATACTATATTTATATAAGTTTTTGCTTTTACGCATGCGACTATTTTGTTTTGGAGGCTTTTGGAAGGGCAAACGATGTCCGTTTTGGACGTATTTTATATGCACGGACTCATATTGAAATTCTCTACGAGATCTGAATATTTTAAAAAAAAAATTGATCCATGACGAAACTCCTTAGTTTCTTTGTGATGAAATTCCTGACTTTCTTCGTGACGAATATATGGTGGTTTTTCTTCGTGACGAAAATCGTCTCTAATACATTCGTGACAAAGATAAGGGTGTGTCAAATAAACTTTTAGGGTGTGTCAAATAAAGGCTTTGTTATTTTATTTGAATTTATGTGGAATTAGCATTTTTAATATTTTGGTTATCTAATAAAAAGAAACCTATAAGAGAGTAAACTTAGGAATTGAATGAACTTGCGGAGGAAAACTATTGAACCTGAAAGATAAATTGAATGAACTTGTAAAAAAAACCTACAAGAGTGTAAGCTTATGAATTTGCATGTGTAAACTCATGAACTTGACAAAGTAATGAACTTATAACATGAAATTAATTGATGAACTTGCAAGAAATAACACTTGAACCTCCAACAATAAGTTAATGAACCTACAAGTTAAATGTGATTTAGAAATTCTCTTTTAATCGCCTTGATGGTTAATGATCTTAAATTGGTTTTCTAACACAAGAAATTTAACCTGCAAGCTCATTGTAACAAACCATCATATCCAAATGACTTTTTATGAACATAAAGTAAATTTTTATGACTTACTTTCATTGAGCTTATATGAATAAACCATTGAACCTTTATGTATAAAATGTTTAAACTACATTAGTAAATCATCAAACCTATATAGGTAAGTCACTGAACCCACATAAATAAATCTTTGAACTTTAGTATTTTTTTGTCCGTTGGTACCTTAGCACGCTTGTAGTTGCCACTGCTTATTTTACGACTTTGGCTAAGTTCACAGGTTTACAGGTTCACGGGTTAAAATGTTCACAATTTCATAATTTCACACCTTCAACTAAACCATTAATGTGTAAGTACAAAAAGAAGTTCATTAATTTAGTATCTGAGGTTCAAGAGATATTAAGCATATAATGGTTTTCTTTTTACTCTTAGACAAGTTATAAGTTTGTGAACCTATTTTCTAAATCTAATGAACCTATAGTTATAAGTTTGTAAATTATATTATAAAATTTATAAAACTTCATTTCTAAATCAAGGTTCATGAGTTTTAACTTACATGTTCATCACTTCTTACTTATGAGTTCATTAGTTATAACTTGCAAGTTGATTGGTTTTGTCTTAAAGGTAGGATTTTCCACGCGGGTTCATCGAGTTTTTTCTTCTATTGTAGCAAACCTTATGAACAAATAAATTATTGCACCTATATATATATAATGCACGAGTGTAAGAGGTACAATCTAAACGGACAAAAATAATACAAGATTGAAATATCGGGCTCGTGAAAAATATAGCATAGGTTCATGAAAAAATAGCATGAACATGTTCGATCATTATTGTTATAGGTTAAAAAATGTATTGAGACAACTTCAATGATTTACTATTACATGTCAACAATGTAGTCATACAAGTTCAATGATTTATTGTTACAGGTTCAATGATATACTCTTATAGGTTTAATAATTTAGTGTTACAATATATTTGATTTAGAGTTACATATTCAACACTACATACCATTAATTACACCATATATAAGTAACACAAGAACACTCAAGTATCCATTAAACAGATGAACCCAACCATTAAAACCACTGAATTGTTACATTTATACGTATGAACCTGAGTATAATACCTGATTATTATACTCAAGAAAATTTATAAACCTACACATGAGGTTCATAAACTTTATACTAGAGGTACAAGATTTATATATCACATGTTCATAGGTTCATGTCGATAAGAAAAAATCCATTAACGTGTAGGTTCACAGGTTTACAAGCATACAAGTGAAATTATATTTTACTGTAAGATCATAGGTTCACATGTTCATTGTTTCACAGGTTTATACGCATACAAGTCAAATGATTTTGTACTGTAAGTTCACAAGTTCATAGATTCACGAGTTTGCACACATACACGTCAAATAATTTTTTACTCTAGGTTCACAGGTTCACACACATACAAGTCAAACAATTTTTTTACTATAAGAAAAAGAAGTCCATTAAAGTGTAAGTTCACACAATTTGTAAACTTTTACTTCCATCAAAAGCAAACTGAAACTTCAACCTTATTCTCGTAGCATTTTCCTTGTAGGTTCATGTGGTTTTCCTTGCGGGTTCATCATTTTTAAATTGTAGGTTCATCAGTTTTGTCTTACAGTTTTGATTTGCAGGTTCATTTGTTCTAAACACGTACACTGCACTAACATCTTCTGTTCATACACATGAACCTGCATACTAGCTATTATGAACTTTCATTTAAAGCACAATGAACTTTTCATAAGTAACCTTGCTAAATTAAACTTGTATTGATTACTGCGTGAACCTGAACCTCCCGTTAGTTTGATTTGATGAGGTTCATTTGATTTGATGAGGTTCATTTGCTATTGTAATATTTAATTACTTCATTAGTTTTCTTCACCTATAGAGTTTGTACCTGTTTTTTGAAGTTCATAAATTTATACTTTCAAGTTCATTAGTATTCACTTACGTGTTCACTAATTCATACTTATTGGTTCATTAATTTTCAATGAACTTATACGCCTCAATCGATGATACAGATAAATCTCTCGTTGATACAGATAAATCTCCCGTTGCTACAGTTAAATCTCCCGTTGCTACAGTTAAATCTCCCGTTGCTACAAATGAACCTCATGTTGAAACACATGAACCACTTGTTAATACATCTCATGTTGATACACATGAACCTATGTAATTCATTCTCTTTGTAGCTTGTGTAAGATATGATTCATAGAGTTCATGAAAAATGTACTATTGATAAACAAATAGCGTAGCGTGAACCTGTCCGTTACTACTTATGAACCTACCAATTTGTACACACGAACCTCTATTAAGATTAATTTTTACGTAAACTATGTAAGATTTAATTCCCTTATGAAAAATGTACCATTGGTTCATTAAAATAACATAAACTTGCTCGTTGATTGCGATAAACATGCTTGTTTATACACAAACATGTCGTTGATAACATTGTCTATACGATGTGATCCGTTAATTTACGGTTTGTGAAGTTTGTGAACCTCCACTTATGAGTTTGTGAACCTCCACTTGTGAGTTTGTGAACCTATATTATAAAATTTACGAACCTAAATTTTTAGGTTTGTGAACCTCATATTTTAAGTGTTTCAATCTATTACATGAAATTGACATGTAGAATCCAAAAAAAAAGAACTACAATTTCATTGACTTAGCCATATGGGTTCAATGATTTACTCATATAGGTTTAATGATTTAATTAATATAGGTTCGTTAATTTATACGTACATTTTCATGAATTTATGCATAAATATTTAAAGATTTTTGAACTTTTTATACATAAACTTTATATTTTCAAATGTCTAGGTACACTAAATTATAATACAGGTTCACGAATTTCATACTTATGTTCACTGATTTTTTTAAAAAAGATTCACCAACTTTATACTAGAGGTTCACTAAATTGTAATACATGTTCACCAAATTTATACTAGAGGTTTACACATTCACCAACTTTATACTAAAAGTTCACTAAATTGTACTACAAGTTCATCAAATTTATACTATTGGTTCACCGAATATATACTATAGATCCCATAAACTTGCAAATAGTATACAAAAGAAAAACCCATAAACCTACAAACATCTTATCTTATCTATATAAAAGTTGGTTGTCCATTGCCAAAATTGAATGAAATTGATATCAATTTAATGCATTACTCATTTCTTAATCACCTCCTATTGGACTTTTGGGCATGTATTTAAATATCTTTCTTATATCCCTATGTTATATTTATTTATAGTCTGCTTGATTAAGTCACAAATTAAATTAATGTGTGAACTTCTCTTATGACAATGCAAACTTATTCTAATATTATGTTTTAAAACTACTTCAAACATAAATATAAGGAAATAAAAAATACTTATATTTACAAATATTAATAAATTTGATAACAACAACAACATATTAACAAATAATGTATAACTATATTAAATCACATACGAAAATCCGTAATTTTCTCACGCGGAGCGCAAGGCCCGTATCTAGTTATACTAAAGGTTCACTTGATTTGGTTTTCCAGGTCAACAACATCAACTCTTTCCCCTCTACAGTTTTTGATAAAAATGGAAGTAATGAGCAATTATAGAAGCATTGTAACTAAAAGTTCTATCCCTATGTAAGACAGAATGAAGAAGAAACTTAAATACAAGAGTAATCATTGATACAAGTACGACTGAGCAGCAAAAAACGTACGTGTGCTGGAACTAATTACATCCACAGGCAAAGTCAATCAACAAACATCGTGCTACTTTAAATCAACATTAAAGATTGTCAATATCCACAGGCAAAGGCAAGCACTCAAAGCATAAACAACCTACAGACGAAAAAGTTCCTATTACAATGAAAATAATAATCAATTGTCATAAGCCAAGGTGAAACCTTTTAACACCATTTATTCTAGTAGCCTAGAGTATGTTAAAGTTGATCATTGTGTTGTTATACATGATAAGCGAGTGATTCGACTGAATAAAACCCATCCCACCCATATCAGAAGCAAGATTAAACACATGATCAACTCCATACCTCTTATGCAGTTTGGAGATACCAAAATCAATTACAAGAAAGAGAATTCAAGAAATTGGCAGAGGGAAATTGAACAACAAAACCCTAATACGACTCAAGAAATGATCAAAATTTATGACATTAAGAGGTACCCAGATAAGAATACAGAAAGATGTGAACTATATACTTGTCAACATGAACTTGATAGAATACAATCAACATGAACTTGAATGCCTAGAAGTATGAACCTGAAGAATACCTAATTTCCCTGTTCTTCACAATTTCACCTCCAATTTCGAATGCAGTTGAAATCGATTACACAAGCTGACCACCTACACAACTCAAATTAGAGAAACTCTTTATACAATACCGATTAAGAACATAAAAACATTACCTCAAGTTTCCTCATTTCAGCCTCAGTCTCCTCCTCCACTTCGATACCCCAACTTGATTGATATGTATTTCAAATGCTCAGAAATACAAAAATCCAGCTACGCATTTTATCAAATGCTTGAAAGAAATGATACTGACAAAAGTAAGATTAACTCTTGATGAGCCAAGTCAAGCACGTTGCCTAAAAGTTGGAGATTGCACAGAAGTTCTAAGCTTAGGCTATATTTTTGAATTCTCATAAAACATTAAAAAATATATCAAACACATACATATTGACAACCCCATCCAAATCCTAGAAACAAAAAGTTCCATAGGATGTAATTTTATCATTACTGACTTCCTTAGAGCCAGCATCTACTATTTCTTACTTTTCTATTCCATGAAAAATATAAACATTGTAGTACTATTAGCTTAATTGGGTACAAAAAATAAGGTTTTGAAAGCTTTAGAGAGAGAGTTTAAGATGAGAAAATACAGATCTATTACTTCTGCAGATAGATTACAAGATATATAGGAAAATAGAAGAAGGAAGTTGAAAGGAAGCTTCCTGCTACAGTAGAGTAAGTACAGTACAGTAACTAGGTAGAAAAAGTCAAACAACCTATATATCTAAGCTATCAACAACTCTATAAAGAATAGTAATACTAACACTCCCCCTCAAGCTGGATGGTAGAGATCAACTAATCCAAGCTTGGAACTCAGTTAAACAAATCTGGAACAATGAAACCCTTTGGTCAATAGATCAGCAAGTTGATCTTCAGACTTGACAAAAGATATCTTCGCCACTCCTTCTTCTAATTTTTCTTTAATGAAATGTCGATCAATCTCCACATGTTTAGTTCTATCATGTTGAACTGGGTTATGAGCAATACTAATAGCAGACTTATTGTCACACTTTAGAACCATAGGTTCCTTCCATTTGATCTTGAGATCTGTCATGATGATTTTCAGCCACAACATTTCACATAATCCTTGTGCAAGAGCTCTAAACTCAGCTTCTGCTGATGATCTAGCTACAACATTCTGCTTCTTACTCCTCCAAGTGACTAAATTTCCTCCAAGAAACATACAGTATCCGGAAGTCGATCTTCTGTTGACAAAAGAACCTGCATAATCTGCATCTGTAAAGGCTTCTATTGACAAACTGTTTCCTCTTTGGAAGAGAATTCCTTTTCCTGGACACCCTTTCAAGTAGTGAAGTATCCGGTAGATGGCATTCAGATGAGGTCGTCTTGGATCGTGCATAAACTGACTTACAACAGAGACAGGAAAAGCTATATCAGGCCTTGTGTGTGACAAGTAAATCAGTTTACCACACAATCGTTGATACATAGTCATATGCACTGGTGGCTCATCTTTGCAATCTCCAAGTCTGTGCTTTGGATCAATAGGAGTAGTTGCTGGTTTACAGGCACTCTTTCCTGTTTCTTTAAGCAAATCATTAATGTATTTCTGCTGAGAAATAAATATTCCTTTAGAAGAATGAGCAACTTCAATTCCCAAGAAATATTTAAGTCTTCCAAGGGATTTAACTTCAAATTCAGCTTCCAACTTTTCCTTGAGTTTCTCTTGTTCAATTGTGTCGTCACCCGTGACAATGATATCATCAACATACACCAAGAGAATAATCACTCCCCCTGAAGCTGAATGTTTAATAAACAGAGTGTGATCTCCTTGACTTTGCTTGTACCCCGCCTTTCTCATAACTGATGTAAATCTGCCAAACCACGCTCTTGGTGATTGCTTTAAGCCATAAAGAGCCTTTTTTAACTTACAAACCTGAACTTGAATGCCTAGAAGTATGAACCTGAAGAATACCTAATTTCCCTGTTCTTCACAATTTCACCTCCAATTTCGAATGCAGTTGAAATCGATTACACAAGCTGACCACCTACACAACTCAAATTAGAGAAACTCTTTATACAATACCGATTAAGAACATAAAAACATTACCTCAAGTTTCCTCATTTCAGCCTCAGTCTCCTCCTCCACTTCGATACCCCAACTTGATTGATATGTATTTCAAATGCTCAGAAATACAAAAATCCAGCTACGCATTTTATCAAATGCTTGAAAGAAATGATACTGACAAAAGTAAGATTAACTCTTGATGAGCCAAGTCAAGCACGTTGCCTAAAAGTTGGAGATTGCACAGAAGTTCTAAGCTTAGGCTATATTTTTGAATTCTCATAAAACATTAAAAAATATATCAAACACATACATATTGACAACCCCATCCAAATCCTAGAAACAAAAAGTTCCATAGGATGTAATTTTATCATTACTGACTTCCTTAGAGCCAGCATCTACTATTTCTTACTTTTCTATTCCATGAAAAATATAAACATTGTAGTACTATTAGCTTAATTGGGTACAAAAAATAAGGTTTTGAAAGCTTTAGAGAGAGAGTTTAAGATGAGAAAATACAGATCTATTACTTCTGCAGATAGATTACAAGATATATAGGAAAATAGAAGAAGGAAGTTGAAAGGAAGCTTCCTGCTACAGTAGAGTAAGTACAGTACAGTAACTAGGTAGAAAAAGTCAAACAACCTATATATCTAAGCTATCAACAACTCTATAAAGAATAGTAATACTAACACTCCCCCTCAAGCTGGATGGTAGAGATCAACTAATCCAAGCTTGGAACTCAGTTAAACAAATCTGGAACAATGAAACCCTTTGGTCAATAGATCAGCAAGTTGATCTTCAGACTTGACAAAAGATATCTTCGCCACTCCTTCTTCTAATTTTTCTTTAATGAAATGTCGATCAATCTCCACATGTTTAGTTCTATCATGTTGAACTGGGTTATGAGCAATACTAATAGCAGACTTATTGTCACACTTTAGAACCATAGGTTCCTTCCATTTGATCTTGAGATCTGTCATGATGATTTTCAGCCACAACATTTCACATAATCCTTGTGCAAGAGCTCTAAACTCAGCTTCTGCTGATGATCTAGCTACAACATTCTGCTTCTTACTCCTCCAAGTGACTAAATTTCCTCCAAGAAACATACAGTATCCGGAAGTCGATCTTCTGTTGACAAAAGAACCTGCATAATCTGCATCTGTAAAGGCTTCTATTGACAAACTGTTTCCTCTTTGGAAGAGAATTCCTTTTCCTGGACACCCTTTCAAGTAGTGAAGTATCCGGTAGATGGCATTCAGATGAGGTCGTCTTGGATCGTGCATAAACTGACTTACAACAGAGACAGGAAAAGCTATATCAGGCCTTGTGTGTGACAAGTAAATCAGTTTACCACACAATCGTTGATACATAGTCATATGCACTGGTGGCTCATCTTTGCAATCTCCAAGTCTGTGCTTTGGATCAATAGGAGTAGTTGCTGGTTTACAGGCACTCTTTCCTGTTTCTTTAAGCAAATCATTAATGTATTTCTGCTGAGAAATAAATATTCCTTTAGAAGAATGAGCAACTTCAATTCCCAAGAAATATTTAAGTCTTCCAAGGGATTTAACTTCAAATTCAGCTTCCAACTTTTCCTTGAGTTTCTCTTGTTCAATTGTGTCGTCACCCGTGACAATGATATCATCAACATACACCAAGAGAATAATCACTCCCCCTGAAGCTGAATGTTTAATAAACAGAGTGTGATCTCCTTGACTTTGCTTGTACCCCGCCTTTCTCATAACTGATGTAAATCTGCCAAACCACGCTCTTGGTGATTGCTTTAAGCCATAAAGAGCCTTTTTTAACTTACAAACCTGAACTTGAATGCCTAGAAGTATGAACCTGAAGAATACCTAATTTCCCTGTTCTTCACAATTTCACCTCCAATTTCGAATGCAGTTGAAATCGATTACACAAGCTGACCACCTACACAACTCAAATTAGAGAAACTCTTTATACAATACCGATTAAGAACATAAAAACATTACCTCAAGTTTCCTCATTTCAGCCTCAGTCTCCTCCTCCACTTCGATACCCCAACTTGATTGATATGTATTTCAAATGCTCAGAAATACAAAAATCCAGCTACGCATTTTATCAAATGCTTGAAAGAAATGATACTGACAAAAGTAAGATTAACTCTTGATGAGCCAAGTCAAGCACGTTGCCTAAAAGTTGGAGATTGCACAGAAGTTCTAAGCTTAGGCTATATTTTTGAATTCTCATAAAACATTAAAAAATATATCAAACACATACATATTGACAACCCCATCCAAATCCTAGAAACAAAAAGTTCCATAGGATGTAATTTTATCATTACTGACTTCCTTAGAGCCAGCATCTACTATTTCTTACTTTTCTATTCCATGAAAAATATAAACATTGTAGTACTATTAGCTTAATTGGGTACAAAAAATAAGGTTTTGAAAGCTTTAGAGAGAGAGTTTAAGATGAGAAAATACAGATCTATTACTTCTGCAGATAGATTACAAGATATATAGGAAAATAGAAGAAGGAAGTTGAAAGGAAGCTTCCTGCTACAGTAGAGTAAGTACAGTACAGTAACTAGGTAGAAAAAGTCAAACAACCTATATATCTAAGCTATCAACAACTCTATAAAGAATAGTAATACTAACACTCCCCCTCAAGCTGGATGGTAGAGATCAACTAATCCAAGCTTGGAACTCAGTTAAACAAATCTGGAACAATGAAACCCTTTGGTCAATAGATCAGCAAGTTGATCTTCAGACTTGACAAAAGATATCTTCGCCACTCCTTCTTCTAATTTTTCTTTAATGAAATGTCGATCAATCTCCACATGTTTAGTTCTATCATGTTGAACTGGGTTATGAGCAATACTAATAGCAGACTTATTGTCACACTTTAGAACCATAGGTTCCTTCCATTTGATCTTGAGATCTGTCATGATGATTTTCAGCCACAACATTTCACATAATCCTTGTGCAAGAGCTCTAAACTCAGCTTCTGCTGATGATCTAGCTACAACATTCTGCTTCTTACTCCTCCAAGTGACTAAATTTCCTCCAAGAAACATACAGTATCCGGAAGTCGATCTTCTGTTGACAAAAGAACCTGCATAATCTGCATCTGTAAAGGCTTCTATTGACAAACTGTTTCCTCTTTGGAAGAGAATTCCTTTTCCTGGACACCCTTTCAAGTAGTGAAGTATCCGGTAGATGGCATTCAGATGAGGTCGTCTTGGATCGTGCATAAACTGACTTACAACAGAGACAGGAAAAGCTATATCAGGCCTTGTGTGTGACAAGTAAATCAGTTTACCACACAATCGTTGATACATAGTCATATGCACTGGTGGCTCATCTTTGCAATCTCCAAGTCTGTGCTTTGGATCAATAGGAGTAGTTGCTGGTTTACAGGCACTCTTTCCTGTTTCTTTAAGCAAATCATTAATGTATTTCTGCTGAGAAATAAATATTCCTTTAGAAGAATGAGCAACTTCAATTCCCAAGAAATATTTAAGTCTTCCAAGGGATTTAACTTCAAATTCAGCTTCCAACTTTTCCTTGAGTTTCTCTTGTTCAATTGTGTCGTCACCCGTGACAATGATATCATCAACATACACCAAGAGAATAATCACTCCCCCTGAAGCTGAATGTTTAATAAACAGAGTGTGATCTCCTTGACTTTGCTTGTACCCCGCCTTTCTCATAACTGATGTAAATCTGCCAAACCACGCTCTTGGTGATTGTTTTAAGCCATAAAGAGCCTTTTTTAACTTACAAACCTGATGAGGAGCTGAGGAAGAAGAGAAACCAGGTGGAATTCTCATGTAAATCTCTTCTTCCAAATTTCCATGAAGAAAGGCATTCTTAACATCAAATTGCCAAAGAGGCCAAGTAAAGTGAGCAGCCAAGGACAAAAGAACACGAACTGTATTCATCTTTGCAACAGGAGCAAATGTTTCTTGATAATCGATTCCATAAGTCTGAGCAAAGCCTTTTGCAACCAGGCGGGCTTTATACCTCTCTAACGAACCATCAACATTGTATTTGACCGTAAATATCCACCTGCAACCAACAATGTTCTTGCCACCAGGTTTGTTAACAATATCCCAAGTATGATTCTTTTCTAGTGCACACATTTCCTCTTTCATAGCTTCTCTCCACTCCTTTTTTTTAAGAGCCTCTGAAACATTCTTAGGAATAGGAATACTATTGAGATTTTCAATGAATTTTTTATGAGAGGGAGAAAAACGATCAAATGACACATGATTAGCCAAAGGATAAAGAGGAATTTTGGTACAATTGCGAGAGCCTTTTCTAAGTGCAATGGGTAACTCTAACTCAACATTTTCAGAATTATTTTGAGGAGAAGGTTGAATTTCTGAGAGAGTACCTTCTGGTGACATAATTGCATTGTCAGTGCTAGGTGAAGAAGCTTGGTCCTGCTCGATCAGAATGGGCCTCACTTTCCTCGAATACACCTTAGGAAAATATGGATAAGGTGATGCAGAAGGTGTGTCTAAATCAGGGGGTTGTTGCTGGAGTTGTGCAGATTGTTGTGGTGGTTCTGTAGTTTCAACTGGCTGCTGCAACTGGGAATGATCAGAAATGGAGGGTTGAAGTGGGGGTAGGCCATTTTGAGTGTTGTGGAGCTCAATTTCATAATCAAATGGGTGGAATGTGGCATTGTCTGAGGTGTAAAATGATGTTTTTTCATCAAAAGTAACATCAATAGACACAAAGGCTTTCTTAGAGGCAGGATGATAACACTTGTATCCTTTTTGAGTGGATGAATATCCCAGAAATATGCACTTTAAAGCGCGTGGGTCAAGCTTTCCTCTTTGTGGCCCATGAACATGGACAAATGCAGAGCACCCGAAAGTTCGCAGCGGAAGGTTTGAAGTTCTGTAGTTGGGGAAAAATCCTCAAAGACAGTCTAGAGGACTTTGGTTTTTTAGAATTTTAGTTGGTAGCCGGTTGATAAGAAAGGTAGCAGTAAGGAGAGCTTCCCCCCAGAAAAATTTGGGTACATGATGTTGAAAGAGAAGAGCACGAGTAACTTCAAGAAGATGTCTATTTTTTCTTGCAGCCACTCCATTTTGTTGTGGGGAATAGACACAAGATGATTCATGAACTATCCCTTGTTTTTGGAAAAGAGAGGAAATGGATTGATTGAAGTAGTCTCTTGCATTGTCACTTCTAAATCTCTTAATTTGTATTCCAAATTGGGTATGAATCATGGAAATAAATATAGGCATAATGGTACTAAGTTCAGTCTTGTGTTTCAAAAGAAAAAACCAAGAAACTCTAGTGCAATCATCAATAAATGTGACAAACCATTTAGCTCCAGAAATGTTAGGTAGAAGAAGGCCCCCAAATATCACTATGAATAAGCTCAAAAGGTGAACAACATCTTGTATTACTGATGGGAAAAGATACACGGGTGTGTTTAGCATGTTCACACACTTCACACAAAAGAGAAGGAATATTAATTCCTTGAAATTTTTCAGGATACAAGTGCTTCAAAAGGTGAAAAGATGGATGACCTAGACGATAATGTAGGAGCCAAATTTCATTGTTGTTGCTCGTAGTGTTCAAGGCATGGCAAAACAGGGAGTGTTTGTTGTTCTTAGGTGATTCAAGGTAGTAGAGACCATTCTTTTCTTTAGCAAGACCAATCTTCTTCCCCGAGCCCCAATCCTGAAAAATGCAATAAGAATGAGTAAAAATAGCCCAACAATTGAGATCTTTGCTCAATTTTTGTATGGAAATGAGATTGACTGAGAGTGTGGGTAAAAGAAGAACATTTTTTAGGCTGATATCTTGAGATAAGTACACCGTTCCATGGCCTACAACTTTGGCTACTGAGCCATTAGCTGTAAGCACATGTTTGGGTTTCGAACAAGGCTGGAAATGTTGAAAATTTTGTGTGCTATTAGTCATATGCTGTGTAGCACCTGAATCTAAGATCCATGAAAGAGAAGAAGAATGTTCAGAAGCTCTCAAATATGAGGAAGTAAAAGAGTTACCTGAGAGAGTAAGAGGACATGAGCTAGAAGATGTATCACCTGAGGGTTTGTCAAGAGAGTTGAAAAAGGTTCTGAATTTCTCAAATTCAGCAGCACTCATTCCATTCACAAGCTCAGAATTGTTCACACTTGCTTGTGATACATGGTTGACTTGGGGTGTAGAGCTTCCTCTAGTGTTTATCCACTCTTTACTTTGTGGTTTTCCATGGAGTTTCCAGCACTTCTCCTTGATATGACCACTTTTCTTGCAATGAGAACAAAAGCGTTCATCCTTCCTTTCGCCTCTAGTAAACAATGCAGACCCTTCAACCATCTTTTGCTGTAACATTACACCCCTCCTGCTTTCTTCAGCCCGGACAATAGATATTATTTCTTCCAAGGAAGGGAATTCTTTTTGGCCCAAAACTTGAACTCTTATTTGATCAAATTCAGAGTTCAAACCAGCCAAAAACTGATAGCTTCGAGTCTTTTGAATGAACTCTTTTAGAAGGGCAGCATCATCAGAACATTTCATTTTCAGCACTTGATATTGATCAAGTTCTTGCCAACATCCTTGCAGTGAAGTGGCATATGCACTTACAGAGAGATCTCCTTGCTTAGTACTAGCAGCTTTGACTTGAATTTCATACAACAAAGCTTCATCCTTTGCCTTTGAATAAGACCGTTGAAGAAACTCCCATATCTCCTTTGCTGAACTCAAGAACATACAGCTCATACTGATATTGGGATCCATGGACTCCCATAGCCATGACATGACCATCGAGTCAGATTCATCCCACTTCTTGAAGTTGGGATCTAGGGACTTTGGTGGAGATTCTGAGAGGTGAGCTCCTTTTCCTTTGCCTTTGAGGTAGGTCTTCACAGCTTGGGACCAAAGTAGATAGTTCTTTCCATTAAAACGGAAAGAAGGGTTAAGAGCTTGAAGCTCATTTCTAAATGGAGCAGCAAGAGGGGCATGAGAAACTTCTTTATTGGCCATATTTTACAGCAATGAAGGCTGTAGAAAAGAGAGAAACACAGCAATGAAGGCTGTAAAAACAGAACGAAATCTCAGCAATGAAGGCTGAGTAGAAAGGCCAAAGAATGTTTAGCAATGAAGGCTAAACAAGAATGAAAACATCAGTCAAGGAAGGCCTAAGCTCTGATACCATGAAAGCTTTAGAGAGAGAGTTTAAGATGAGAAAATACAGATCTATTACTTCTGCAGATAGATTACAAGATATATAGGAAAATAGAAGAAGGAAGTTGAAAGGAAGCTTCCTACTACAGTAGAGTAAGTACAGTACAGTAACTAGGTAGAAAAAGTCAAACAACCTATATATCCAAGCTATCAACAACTCTATAAAGAATAGTAATACTAACAGGTTTCAACACAACATTATGTTCTGTGGAGCTCTAGAGCCTGTTATTTTCTCAATCACTTCCTAGTTGTAGTGATGGAGAGGCTAAGATGGTATTCTATCTGATAAAGCTCCAATGCATTAGTAAGTCAAATTGATTGGACTTTAAAGACAAATAATAATTTGGCCATTTTAATTCTTTATAGCCAATAGCTCAGTGGCAACCTAAAATCTCAGTCGTCACTTGCCAGGGAATGAAGTAATTGATGTCGATCACATTGAACATACATATATCGGCTCCCATGTACTTGAATGATATTTAGATTGAACAGCTGAAAACCCTGCACAAATCCATAAAAAATGGAGTTCTTTTGATCATTACAAGAACTATAAAACGACACTGATTACCATAAATGTATAGAAATTTTAGGAAACCTTGCTATTTTGCAGTACAATGAACCTGAGAAAAATTGGAGTGTTTTTGCTTACACATGAACCTGAAAAAAATTATGAATCCGCGAGATTAAACTTATGAACCCCCAGTATATAAATTATGAACCTCAAAAATTTGGCAGTATACTTAGGAATATGGAGTTGGCACATCAGCAATGCACCATTCTTCAAGTTGTGCATCTGCCAATATGATAAAATCAGTAAACAAATTTATATGAATGCAGAATGAAAATTATGGATTGAAAGCTTGAATTGGATACCTGATACGAAAGAGAGAGACTTTACTACGAATACAATTGTCAAATTTATATGCAACTACAAGAAAGTTCCTCACATTTTTAAAGTACTGAAAACCTGACAAAGTTGCTCCACCGACTAAAGCATCGGGATCATTCAGTAAATAGGTGGAATGTAGGTCCAAGAGTGTCAGGCATTAAGCTACACAAGATAATCTTTCACCCAGAAACAAGAATGTGACTCCTTACTCGGAGGAGGCGAACTCGTGGTTGATATTGGTGAACTTGTGGTTGATATTGGTGAACTTGTGGTTGATGAAGTCGATCTATTGCAGGAACGCCAGGAAGCATAACATAAAGAGGAAGAACACACATTAGCAGAAATACCATCAACTCCATCAGAAAATGCTAAAATTCCCACATTAGGAGGAATCCATCAACTGAGTTTAACAAACTTAAGGGCAGGAGAATCATGAACTCACCCACCACGTGAGCAAATTGCAGTTGAACACAACATATGAGAAATAATAAAAAGAGAAGAAGATCAAATTGAAGGATAGCAAATTCAGAACTAAGTTAAGCCAAAGAGCAGAACAAATTTAACATTTTTCATCGTACAAGCACCAAGTACACAAGTGTATATCAACAAATAAATAATATATCATAGTTCCACTGATATCATAATACACCAAACACTCATGTGAGAATCTCATAAACTGGTTCCATATCAAGTTAGATAATATCGAATGCATCCTAATTCCTAACTCAATCACAATGGAAACTTGACATTTACACTTAGAAAAGATGGTTATCTCAATAATAGTTAAGGAGGAAAAATGAGCTCATCATCACTACCACTATGTTATCCTATTTCACGTGCAATACATGATGTATTTTTCTTAGGCATTTCAACAAACATCTCATGTGCACTGATACTCACCACAGTTGAAGCTGAATGGAGTGCAATGTCACAAGTTCATGATACCAGGTTCAACAATAACAAAGTGTAAGAAAGTTGTTTATGCTGATGTTCTTGCTTAACTGATAAATGCACTACAGAAAATGCTAACATTAATCGGAATGCAGAGTGTCGAGCAAAAAAAAAATAGTCTTCGCAAGACACATAAATTGAAAGTTGAATCTACTTCATAATCACAAAAGAACAATCAGCTAGTAGCTCTATGAGCATCAATTTCTTACCATAAGCAATCGCAAAAACGCAATCAGCATCATCCCGGTTGGAATCCGATTCCTTCGTCTTCACTCTATTTGATCGAATCCCGACCCCAAATTTCTTCAAAAGCCTCTGGCTGGTGCTAGGGTTTTCCTCCAGAACCAAATGCGAGCTCTCATAACCACCAGTCCGCGATCCACTTGCCACAACTGCAACCTCCGTTAAACCGGATAACTTCTTGGCTGGTTGAACTAACAAGGACCTCGATTCCTCTAATGGAAGCTTGCTGAACTCTTCCTCTCTCACTGGTCATCCAAACAAAGCATCAAAATCGAAGTCATTCTTGGAGGTGGACGAGGCCTTTATCGTCTGGGGAAGAGCGAGGAAACCATTGACAACGGTAGAAGGAAGATGAAGATTTGATGGCGCCATGGATAGCCATAGCCTCAGACATCGCTGGAACAGAGAAGAGAAGAAAAGAAGAGGAGACGAAATGACGATACTACCCCTCCTTGTCAAAATACCATTTAAAAATGTAATTAATCTGGAGCGTTGGAGGGTGATGATCAGAGTATCAGACGGTTCATATAAGTTCTTAGTTCTTATCTTAAGCCTAATTCTTATTTGATCATTTATCATATATTGTAAGGGTGTGAATCTCATAATAAACCCTCTTATAGAGATAAATAAGAATGAATCTAAGTCATTTCCACTTGTAGTGGGGGTAGTTGTGGTGGTCCGACGGCCTTCCGGCGACCACTCGACGACTTCCCGGCGACCACCCGGTGGTTGTCCGACGGAGGTACGACGACGGTCCGGAGGAGGTCCGGCGACGGTCCGGAGGAGGTCCGGCGACGGTCCGGAGGAGGTCCGGCGACGGTCCGGAGGAGGTCCGGCGACGGTCCGGAGGAGGTCCGACGACGGTCCGACGGTGGTCCAATAATAAACGAAAAAGTTAAAGTATAAAAATAAATGAAAATTTAAGTCTAATTCAAATTGGTGAACATTTAAATATAATGTGATGAACATTTAATTATAACTAGTGTTCGTTCCCGTGCCTTTAAAAGGAACAGAGACTTAAATTTCAACACTTGCGAAAACATCAAATTATTATACAACTGTTTAGTGTAAATTATTATACGCCTGTATATATGTGAAATTTGGAACAATGATGTTATTTTGCAGTTATACCCCTGGATGCAATGTTGTTCAATGTAATTATCAAAATTCATAACGTAAATGTAATTAATTATACACCCGTATACATTGTTGCAACAAAATATAATCACATTAAAGAAATTTATCTACTAATGGTTTGATCAGCAACACTTTGTAAACTAAACTCAAATCTAGATATATCTTAAACACTCCGTGCGTAGTCTCTTCGGCACGTGGGACATGTAGTGCCATAATATAACCAGGTCCGAATGCAATCGGAATGAAATACATGTCTACAAGGCAAACTCGAAAGTTCCATGCCTATACCTAACCCAAATGGAATTAAACAAATTACACAGTGACCTCCCCCACTTTGTTGAAGGGTTGCAACCTCCAACAAAGCGTGTAAAAGATTCGTTGAAGAATCAGATGACTCTGATATGTTGTCGGGTGATGGAACAGGAGGTTCAACCAGCTCATCTTGCTCCAAGTCAATGATTTGTTGAAGTGATCAAACATTGACAATAATGTTTGGGCATCTATGGGGATACAATGTTGGAGCTTGTGAAGCTAGATAATTACTGACGAAGTCCTCTACAAGGCCAACAACGCACATGTTCTGTATAAATAAAGGTATGTCTGCTCCATCCAAAACAAATCTTGCGTGCGTCTCACTTATGGGAATACCACCCCATTCAGAAGAGAAAGTGAAATTCTTCACCGTTGTACCGACTTGTTGACGGTAGCGTATTACGAAACATCCCTCCATATCTCTCACAGTTTCATAGTGGGCTGATATAGTGATCATATAATCCCCAAAGAGGGGATGGTACATCCCCTCGGTTATTTGTGGAGGCAACACGTTTAGATCAACTGAGTCGTTTAGAGACATAGTTAACCTAATTGTACATATACAATTAGAGATGTTTTGAAAAAAAATATGATATAAAAAAGCATTAAAGGAATAGAATGTAATTTCAACCATAAAACTAACTAAGAATTCACATCAAAATGCAAATATCACGCATTACACATCTACCCATCACATCCAAGTCACGATTCATCTAATATCATGTAATCGAATAATAATATATAGGGTATTGCAAGGTTGATGGTAATTGCAAAGGTGCTAAGATAAACTGAAGCTTAGAATATAATACTAAGGTTCATAATACTCAGGATTACTATAGTTTCATATACTCACTTTTTAATGTCATTGTTGTTTTGATGATGCTACACAATGATGCTAAAACAAAAGACACCCTAAGTCAAAGTGAAGGAACTATGTAAGCAGCATTTATCAAATTTACAATTTCAGTTATCTAATGAATGAATCTGGAAAATACATTAAACCAAGGTTAAAGAAGGATACAAAATAGAGATCAATCATGTAAGGAAGAAAAGAGTTTTGAGATTAAAGTTTACCTAACAAATCGAAGCAGGAGGTTGATCTCGGAATTGGATTTGCAATAACTTGTATAGTGTTCGTAGAGAATATGAGCGTCCATGATAAACAATTTAATAGTCATTGACACTGATCGATTATGGAGGGAGGAGGTGGAGAAAATGGAGGAGGTGGTGGAGAAGATGGAGGCAGGGGTGGAGATCGAGTTTTAGAGAAAGAAAGAAGGAGATCAGTGTAATTTAGGGTTTAGGAAAATGGAATTAATTAGTATTAAGTATAATATTATTAGTCAAAATTTAATCTAAAAACAAAAAATTTAAAACCTGCTAAGTTGGATTTTCCATAATATTGTTCCCAAATAAAAAAAAAGTATAAAATATTCGTCAACACAGAACATAGTTACAAAGAGGAATACGAAACTGACTGTAGAATATCATACGACCGTATACATTACTGTTTAAAATTGACGAATACGAACATGACCGTAACATTTTATACGGCCGTAATTATATCTGTTTTGACGAATACGAAGCAAGTTGTAAAACACTTTACACTTGTATTAAGCATGAAACCTGCATAATATTTCTGGAAAAAAAATTCTTACTGTTTCATTGAAAATATTTACAAAATGGTAAGAAGATTAGCATCAAAGAACAAATTGTTTTATTTACATTTTGAAGCAATATATCACACTCTCTGCAACACTTCTTTGTAAACAACATTAACGGTATGATTTACAGCTTCATTGTTATTGTCAAGAATCAAGAATTTTAAGCCCTTACGATCTGTGACTCGTGAGACTCCCACATAGAACTGGCCATGAGTGAAGACAGGCCTTCGAAGAAATATCCCTATATTAGACAAAGACTGCCCTTGGCTCTTGTTTATGGTCATTGCAAAACAAACCATAATCGGGAACTGCCTTCTTTGGAACTTGAAAGGCAATGTGGAATCTGAAGGACTTAGAAGCATTATCGAAATAGCAACTTTATCACCAATGTTGCTACCCGAAATTACAACCGCCTCAATGACTCTCGTCCCAAGTTCAGTGATTAACAACCTGGTGCCGTTGCACAGACCGAACGATGGATCGATATTCCTCAACAACATGATAGGAGCACCAACCTTTAGCTTGAGCACTTGATTTGGAATACCTGAGCATTTTATGCTGTTTAAGAAGTCGGATGAGTATAGCAACTCATTGATAGAAGAACCGCCATCTGCCTTGCATATGCTATCCAAACTGTAATATTCTGATGCAGTCCCATCCAGTAATGACATCATGTACTCGTTGACTTCATCAACAATGTCATGGGTCGGAGCTAGAATGGCTCTCTCTTGAAAGTACTTATGACAGTTCAGATTTTGTATGAAGTCGGGATAGGTTGCATGAACAATAGAAGAAATCGGATCATCTTTATTTACCTCGGTGATTAAGAATTCGGGAGGAATTTCTACTGTGTATTCACCGTCACCCGATTCCCCGATATCACCATCGCCAATTTGCAGTATCCAATTTGCAAATTTTTCAGTCTCTTGTGCATCAGGATCCGACGCATTATGTTGAAGCCTCATGTTTTTTGTGAGTCGCAACACCTACATATGGTACAAATACATGAGAGATGGACAAACAAAAATAGATAAAACCCATTAAGATATAGTTGTATGCTCTAACCTTACACTCATGCCACAAGTACGAAGACGTAATGGTAGCTGCAACAATATCTCCGCGACGTCCGTGAGGAATTACAGGCAGTATTTGGCGAAAATCACCACCAAAAACAATAACTTTCCCCCCGAACGGCTGGTTCATACTATTCGGGTTTGCTGAGGATGTCCCTTAACGTGCGATCAAGGGCCTCAAAACAATACTTGTTGACCATTGGCGCTTCATCCCATATGATCAACTTAGCCATGATCAACAACTCAGCAAGAGGGCTCCCAACATCAATTCTACAGCACGAAGTGTCATCAACATTCAAAGGAATGTGAAATCTTGAATGTGTTGTCCTTCCTCCGGGGATAAGCAAGGAAGCAATTCCACTCGAAGCTACAGTAAGAACTACATCTCCTTGTGACCGGATAGCTGATGCCAATGCTCTCCAAATATAGGTCTTTCCCGTCCCTCCATAGCCATATTGGAAATACACGCCTCCTTGGTTCATTGACACGGCGGTCAAAATCTCCTCGTACACTTGTTGTTGCTCCATAGTCATGGTGGAAGTGAGTTGCGTATGCTCCGTGGCCAGCTCTGGGATGTCATAACGGAGCTCTTCCTGTATCATTCTATTGCCAGCTTCCCTCAAGAGTGTGAAATCTGGCTGAGGCATTACCGGATATTGACTGAGGCTACTTCCATTCCTTTCCAATAATTTATCAATTTCGGCGAGAGCATAGTTTTGCAACTGCTCATCGGAAAGATGTAGATCTACAGAAAGTTCATGACGATTAAAGATATATTGAGGCAGTAATGAAATTGTATGTGGAAAGAGGTTTTTGTACCTTCTATTTGCAAGTTTCTTCTTTGTGTGTAGAGAATATCCTCTGATAAAAACTGCCATGTTTGTTCCCATACATGTTCCGGTCTAGACAAAGTCTTGGACTGTAACAACATTACGAATAAACTCCGGAGATATTGAGCAGAACCCCAAGATTTTGCTTCTTTAATGGCATCTATGTACCCTCTCTCATCATCCAACATACCGGAGTTGTGGCAAGCATCTCTGAATGTTGCATAAGGCACTTTATTTACGGTACGTATATCTTCATACGATGTTGCACCCTTAACGTCATTCAACAACAATCTGAGATAGTATAACTCTCCACTACCTGGTGGGATATGATAGATACGGCCAACGACAGTCTTATTCGATTTATCGCTTCTCTTTTCCCACATTTTCTTGTCTTGCTTCCAAACATATTTTGTTGGAAAATCAGCGTATCTCAATTTCCTTGCTTCCGTATCAACAACATTACATCGCATCTATGCTAATAACTTAGACGAACCTAATCCTCTGTTGACGGCCACAACATCAAGTGAGTCGTCGTCTTCAAACATTATGCTCTGTTCATCCGGAAGATGCACGTGTAACCTTACAACACCAGGCTTTCTATAGTGGATAGGAAGAGCAAGCATTCTCCATACAGCCTCACATCCCGAGAGATACCTAAAATCGAAGTATCTCTTAATCTCGTCCACCACTTCACCCTCACCGGAAGTAGTGGTAAGCATTGCAGTAATTCTGTCATGTCCCTTGCTGATATACTTGAACAAATACTTGATTGGCTTGGTTTGATTACAAGCCTCCACATTGATGTGTGCATTATACACTTCCATCAAGTATTTGTTGTAGGGTACGACATGTCTATTATCAAGATTAGATCCCTGCTTTTTCACCTTTATTCCCTTGTCCTCTCTTCTATAGATTGGGAACCCTTCAAGATCAACAAAGGTGTCCTTGTTGAACTTTTTTGGAAAGTGCTTAATACACTTGCCATCCCTCATGCAAGGTGACCGGTCGTGGTTTGGACCGCACGGACCATGAAGCATCAAATCCTTCACAATTTCAAACAGTTCTGGTTCAGAAGAAGGATCCGGAAGTTCAGCCGTGATGATCCTGTCAATGTCCTCCGCTGTGTTAAGTTTCTTCTCGAGGAACAACACAATGTGTGCATGCGGTAGCCCTCTTTTTTGGAACTCAATTGTATAGATGACTTCATACACACAAAAAAGCGTTAGTAATATAGATAAGTGCCAATCAGTACATGTACACAGGAATGAGATTCATTGCATGCATTAGTAATGTAATATAACATACAGCCGTATAGTGTTCTGTTAAGTGAAAGAATAGGTATTGTAACAAAATATACAGCCGTATACTGCTCTGTTAAGTCAAAGAATTGCACTTGGACTGTGACAAAAATTACAGCCGTATTATGCAGTTGGATAAAGCATTACATCAGTTTATGAAAATTTATGGCCATATACGTGCTGAGAGATCGCAATAATTGTCAAATCAACAGTTGTAATACGAAATTTAATAACATATAACTGATATTTATCTACTATACAAAGTCAAAACATCAAACATAACAGTGAATAGGTAGAGGAGCTTACGTGCTTTAACTTCTCCGAAGATTTTGTTTTTCGTCAAATCGTTAATCATTTGATCAAGCTTGATCTTGAACATCTTGACAACGACATCTGGCCGATCCTGAGCGGTCAGTCCCCGGGCTTTCACGAATCTATCAATTTCTGGCCATTTTGAATTACATGTAAAAGTGATGAATAGATCGGGATTACCATAAGTCCTACATATAGCCATAGCGTCTTGGTAATTCTCGATCATATATCTGGGGGCCCCTGTAAATGTAGCTGGAACCTTGATACGCCTTCCTATGGAAGCAGGGGTCGTGTTTCCTTGCCTAGCAGCGGCGTTGATATTCTTGTATGTATCCGACCGGAAAAGATGTTGATTGTTTCGATAGTAAGACAGTCTATTTGCTTCAATAATCGAATATGCATCCACGACGAATTGTTGAAACAACTTCCTCGAACATACGATCGTGCCACCTTCCTCGTTTCTGTCCTGAATTCTAAATGCAAAGAACTCCCGCATGCTACAATTCGTTCTCTTCTTGGTGTTGTCGGGTTCCTTCTCAGCATGTTGAATATATGTAGTATAGCTATCCTCTCCATAGGGGAACAATAGTGGATACTGAAGCGCGAGAAATGAAGGATGCAACTCATTAATACGCCTGAACGAATTTGATTGCGTCTCTAGTATCACATCTCTCACATATTCTTCGCTTGTATCTTCCTCATAAATTAGAAGGGCAACCTCATCCACGGTTGGCAAATTATATGTCCGAGCATCTTTTGTTCTTTTTCCAATCAGCTTAACCTTGACATTAGCTCTCGAATTTTCTTGAAAACGGTCCCTTGCTTGTCTATAAATCTGTGCTAATGGATTGAATTCATCAATCATGCATTTCAAATCAGCAACAACCGATTGATCAAATGAGTCGGAACCATCAGACCTGCACATATCAAATGTAAGAGTATATCTTATGAATCTAACCTGCATAGCACTGAAAATCTAATTTGAATATGGTTAGAAGAAGATACCTATACGCACGGAGCCGATTTGCATTCTCATTTTCAGTGTCAAATATGTAAATCTGTAGGAATTTAGGATGTGATCCCTCAGGTGGCAATAAGCTACCAATCCTATGGTAGTTTTGACCTAACATTCTATATGTAGGTGGTCCTCGTCCATCTTTGATTTCTGCAACCTTTCCCCCAAGAGATGTGAAGGAGAACATCATATTGTATCCACGGATATACTTGCAAAAGTGTTCACTCCTTGGATCCATGTCAAACAATAACTTTGACAATACAAGAGGGGGAGGTTGGAGAAGGGGCAGCTTGACCTTGCCGTTTGAACAACATCCACTAAATGTTGGAACTTTCCTTTTTCAGTCCTTTTCTCTTCGTTCCGCATACCACATGTTTGCACGGCATTTTTGGCATTTATAAACAGGATCACCCACATCCAAATAGTTCTCTTCATAAATTACAAAAGACACATAAGGTATTATTCTATAAATATCAATTAATATCTAAAACATGGCAATACACATACGTACCGGTTATAGAGGATGTTGAACATGCACTTTCATCATCAGAATCTATACACAATTTCAAAACGATATATCACAAATCAATGTATGCATAATCAATAAAAGTTCAGAAAAATGATATACTGGCATACCTTCTAAAAAAGTGTTTGTATAACTTTCATCCTCAGACGAATCACTATTTGAACCAATAGACCATGCTTCACTACTCGATGTTTCATCGTCGGGAGGATTTGAAGAGCTTGCGATGAATTGATTTTCAGATTGGGGTGAACTGCTTGACCCTCCGACCAATTGTGAATGTACATTATTGACTATGAAATGAAATATAATATGTTAGACAGTAATCTGTATTTGACTTCTATCACGAATACATAGAATCATATATGAATCACTCCCAATTGGTAATATCACGAAAAGGATTCCGTGCTAAGACTTTGATCGGAATATGTCTCTTTGGCGGCTGCCCCTTTAGTTGTTCCTTTAGTGTGAGCTTTCGCTTTAATCTCGTCACTTTTTCTGTATGTTTCATTACGAAAGATACTCCTAACCTTATACCGAAAAGATAATAAGAACGCCGAATTCATACAGGGCAAGCAATAAATAACAAATAACATGACGTTATAAGTATCCTAAACAGTTGGTTAAATAAAAAAGGACTTGTTGATAAACGCCATGGAGCAGGATAAACACATGTTCCCAGAAAGTTGTGAAATGAATCAAGTATAAGTTCACAAACAGATAAGGTGCATGTTGTAGTCCCAGATGTTATAGGTAGACGTTTATACATAGATACAAATAGAGATGCACAGAAGATTGACACACCTTTGAATTTGAAGGAGATGAAGAAAGCCTCAACGAAGGAGGCTCTGTCTTGGCCGATGTTGATGGTTCTTTGTATAGCTTTCCAATCGGCCACTTGCTGCTAATATAAGTCATGAAGTTCCAATCCAAACGGAAGTTAGTTAAGGCGTCGTTTTGATCAATCAAATGTGGAATTTTTCAAAAAGAAAAATTACCCCAGAATGGAGCCGAAGGCTTCCCATGTCGGGATTTATATTCCTGGTGGAATTGGACTCCTACAAAGTAAGGATGGTTTGGAATTTCCAAGACCTGCTCTCGATGACAATTGAAGCAAAGATGTTGGAACTACATCAAACAAAAGACAGCAAACCCTGTTTTCTGGGTGTCCTGTGTTTTTTCATGGAAATAAGCAGTTAGTTTCTATTCAAAAGTTCAAGTTCAAATATTAATTACAATTAACCTTTTTAACGTTTGAAAAGGAGAGGCTGTTTTTTTGAATTTCACGAAATTTTTTTAAAAAAATCTGCCTAATTTTGTTAATTAGTAGATTTGAGTAGATAACTGAATCGGTAAGTTACGGTATCTTTTAGGAATATCTTAGCTTTTTTGGACAAACTGTTAAGAATATCTTATAGGAAGATAGGATAATATCTTTTAGGAATGTTTAATTATAAAATCCTATCAATGGCAAATAAGATTTATTTTCCAAAATAATATCAAATCCAATCCAAAACTAACGTGTAAACTGTGGATGAATCGGTAAGATTTATTTTCTATTAATTAAATATGGCTATGATTGATGTAAACTACCATGTTTGTACTTCGTGTGTAGAGATAAATTAGGTAGGTATAAATTTCAGTTAAGATATAATGTTGTACACTTGTTCTTGTAAGTAAACTTTTATAACTTTTAGTTGACTGTATAGTGTAAGAATTCAAAGTGATATGAAAATAACGAACTGTAAAACATGTTAACAACAATGAGATGAAGTGGATATAATCCTAAAGTAAAATAATACCCTTACAGATTCAATATCACGATATTCGTCGATCCAAAACCATACAAAATGCATACCATGATAACTAAATAACACCAAATTTAGTCAAAATAGATCAAAGTTAAAATTACAACCGATAAGCATAATAAAAATTAGTAGTGCAGTAACATCCTCTTCAACATGATCCTCCACAAGAAGACGATGGACAAAATGTCTTCATGTGTACAAAACTTCAATACGGTTACCTAATAAATGGCCACAACAATACGACATTATGCAACAAAAGTTAGAAGTGCTATAACAAATACATAAAACACAAATGTAAATAATAAATTAACTTACCGACCTACTCTTCGGAAGAGGTAGAAGAGTTTTGACCAGCATTGAGGAGATTGAATAAATCCTCAACATGTGATTCAAGTCGTTCCAATATATTCCTTTGAGCCTTCATTTCAGCTTGCAAAGACCTAATGGCAACAGCACTCCACTCACTTCCAACAGCTCCTCCACTTGAGGATGGATTTTGGCCCAAATCACATGAATTCCCTCCAGGCGCTCTCATAACCCAAGTCTTCTTATCTTTGACAGTAGTCTGCATAACATTAGGAAGCTTAAGGGTGTAGTCTGAATCCTTAAATCTAAGAACATAATCCTCTCCATCGTCTCCATCGACAATATCAATCATACCCATGGCAATGCACACATCAAAATCAAGTGAACTACGTCCTGGTACAACAGCCATGTGTTTCAAATTACACTTGAGATAACGGGCTATTGCGGTTATAAAACCACCAATCACTATCTTTCCAGGAATTTGATTAGCAACCCTTTCAAGTTGTCTAGCAAAGAAGCAACCTGCGTTCAACTTAAGTGTCCCATACAACATTTCATACAGAAAAGCGCATTCATCCTTCCGCACAACACTATCACTATCTTTACGGGCAAAAATGTTGGTAGCCATGAAGCGTTGCACATACCTCAGATTTGGATTGCTGATGTGGCTGTTCCTTTTTGTCTTAGCATTCCACGCATACCCTGTAAGATCAACCCAAACAGTATCCTTGGAGAAGTCATTCAGTTTCGTTTCACTGTGATTTGGAAAACCGAAAATGGCATTGAATTGCTCCAAATTCAGCTCATACTCTTCACCAAATATTCTAAACTTTATAGATTCTTCTTGACAACTATGACCACTTGGTATTTCAACTTGTAAAGAGCTCAAGAATTCCAAAGTTAGAGTCTTGAATGTCGGCTCTCTTATATGTGCAAATTTCCTCCAACCCACATTTTCCAACATAAAGGTCACATCTTCCATCAATCCCAATCTTTCCAGCGTGAACTCGTCTATATACCTGGTTGGAATAACCTCTCTTGTGTTTTAAGACTTTGAACTTATCTTCTTGCATAGCATCTCGAAATGTCACTTGGTAATCATCTTCATAAAGCGGTAAAGGTGTTTTTTTTTGCACTCTTGCGGTTTTTTGAGCTAGTAGCGACACCTTTGCCTTTATCTTGTTTAGAAGCCTTGCTAGTAGTTTTTGTACTTGCAGGTTTCGTTGTCGCTTTCTTTGTCACTTTTGTTTTAGCTTTGCTTGAAGTGTTGGCTTTCAAAGGTGATTTGTCCTTATTTGTTGATCTTTCTGGCATACCTTTTCTCCCCATAGCTAAACCTGCCAATTGTATTAAAAAACACAATGTATGAGTTTAGACTCTTCCTTAGAAAAGGGCAAATCTGAACAGATACTGCAAAATCTTAAACAAAAGATAACAACTAACTGTTATGTGAACATATGCATATCAATCTGAATTTTAATTTTCAGTTTCATACCATTTAAGTCTCCGTTCCCAAACTGAAGGTCCATTGAAGAAATGTAAAACATAATACGAGATCCCTAAATTCAAGAATCGAAATCCCTAAATTCAAGAATAGAAATCCCTAATTCTACAATCGTAATCCCTATATTCAACAATCGAAATCACTAACTTCAAGAATAGAAATCCCTAAATTCAAGAATAGAAATCCCTAATTCAACAATCGAAATCCCTAAATTCAACAATCGAAATCCCTAACTTCAACAATCGAAATCCCTAAATTCAAGAATAGAAATCCCTAATTCAACAATCGAAATCCCTAAATTCAACAATCGAAATCCCTTACTTCAACAATCGAAATCCCTAGATTCAACAATCGAAATCCCTAAATTCAAGAAGAGAAGAAGGAGAGGAGAAGATGTGCATCGAAATCCCTAATTTCAAGAAGAGATGAAGGAGAGGAGAAGATGTGATTCGAAATCCCGAAAGTAACATCGTTGAGGGAGGAGAGGAGAATATGTTACCGGAAATTGGATGTGCAGCGTCGAGCTTGTCGGTGGCGCGCCGAGGGGTGGTCGTGAGGGAGGAAGGGAGCCGGCGAAGACCTTGAAGGAAGGAGACAATCGGCGGTGAAAAGCTTGAAGAGAGTGTAGGTTTTAGAGAGATAATTGCTTTCAATATGTTAAGTAAGACACATGAAAAATACAGCATGTTCTACGGTCGTATAAATTTACACAAGGGAATGGAAAAACAACAATCTATACGGGTGTATAAAGTTTCACAAAGAGGAAAGTATGGCATGAACAATCCAGCATGTTATACGGTCGTATAAAATTTCACAAATAGGATCCTGCACATTCCGGTGTTTTAGAACTAATTAGTAGATATCCGTAAAAAGTAAAACACACCCGTATCACACTGAACTAATTATTCATCTTCCATAAAACGTATAATTTTCATATTATATCTTATGATCATTAAGCAATATGCAATATTTGGTAACAAACTTTTAAAATTCATAAATAAATCTCTTGATATCTTTTTGCTTTTATATAAAAACTTATCTGTTACAAACCGAATATATAAAAACTTATTTGCGTAGTATTTAAAAAATCAACTAATTAATATATGGAGATACGTTGTCTGAGTCGTATAAAATATCATACAGAATACGTGAACAAAATAGGATGCATAATAGGAAGTGGAGTGTAATATATTTTACACCGGTATAGATCTGTGTCAAATCACAAACATAAAAGTGAAGTGAACAAAATAGGATGAATAATAGGAAAAGGGTAAGATATCATTCCATAAGAAATTGTTGATCTTGATCTTACAAACCTGAAATGCTTCACCAAACAACCAAACATGGTTCAAAAGTGGAATCTACTAAACATAAATAAGAGTTATGAACATGGTCAAAATAAGAGACAAAAACATTAATATTCCATGATATGCACAATTCGACGACAAACAAAAAGTCTTCATGCGTTACCAGCTTCCATACTGTTACCTAAATCATTGACACACCAAAAATACATACAAAATAAGAATTGGGAATATACTAACTTTAAAAATAAAAAAGCATAAAATAAGTAATTATTTGTACTTACAATCTTAGTCATCAGCAGAGTTGGTAGCGTATTTTCCAGCTTTTATGAGATTGCACAACTGTTCCATACGCATGTCCAAGCGTTCTTTGATTTTTCTATGCTCTTTGAGTTCCTCTTGCATGGATCTAATTGCAGCAACAGTCCACTCATTTGCAATAGGTAAGGCGGTTGAAGCAGATGAAGAAGAAGCTTTTTGACCTAAATCAGATGCATAGCCTTCTGGTGGTCTCATAATCCAATTTGTCTTCTCCTTAATAGTTGTTAAATCAACATTTGGGAGTGGAAGTGTGTATGTAGAATCCTTGAATTTCAGATGCCATACTTTATCAAATAACTCTACCATACCTATGGCGGTACAGATATCAAGATCAAGCACAACTTGTCCAGAGACACAAGGCATGTGAGTCAGATCACATTTCAAATGAAGGGCTATTGCAGTAATAAGACCACCAATGACTATCTTCCCATTAGATTGATTTGCAACTCTATCAAGTTGTCGGGCTAAAAAGCAACCTGTATTCAACTTGAGTGAACCCAACAACATAGAATGAAGAAAAGCAGCTTCATCCTTCCTTACAACACCATCACTGTCTTTGCGTGCAAATATAGTGGCAGCCATGAACCTTTGCATATACTTCAAACATGGATTACTAATGTGGTTGTTCCTCTTGGTCGTATTACACCAACTCTATCCTGTGAGGGCAAGCCAAACTTCAGATGGGAGGAAATGCCTATCTAGTATCTTTTGACCCTCATTTGGAAAACCAAAAACAGAATTGATTTCCTCAAGAGTAAGGTCATACTCTTTGCCCAACAATCTAAAGCTTATCGAGCCTTTCTCACATTTACGACCACGGATGACTTGAACTTTAAGAGAGCTCAGAAACTCCAATGTCAACGTCTTGTGTGTTGGATGACGCATTGATGCGAAATCAGCCCAACCTACCTGATCCAACATATAACTGAAATCATCTAGCAATCCCAATACTTTTAAAGCTCCTGCATCCATAAACCTAGTTGGAAGAATCTCTCTTTTTGATTTTAGATCTTCAAACTTCTTTTTTTGCATAGCATCCCGAAAAGTAACTACATAATCATCTTCAAAGCGGGGTAAAGGTTTTCTTACACAAGTCTTGCGTCGCTTAGTGGAAAGAGCAGGACCCTTGCCTTTATCAAGGGTGTCCTCATTTGTTGTAGGATTGATTCCAGCTTTGTTTGCACCTTCAGTTGAAGCTTCAGTTGTAGTTTGATTTGTGGCAGTTTCATTTGTGGTTTCGGTTGTGGAACCTTTGGTTTTGGTAGCTTTGGTTCTAGCTCCGGATGTGCTAGCTTTGGTTATAGTTTGGGTTGTATCATTGCATATTGGTCCTAGAGCTTGACCGTGTAGTGCTTCTGCTTTCCGTCATTTCTGAATAAAATTACATAAATAATGAATAAGCAATTGATTATCGTCACATAATTGAAAAAAAGAAATAAAATGTATTTCAATAATAGTATGGCAAACTATAACCAAAGCATTGAGGACAACATGCCATAGCTATCAGATAACGCTAAATCTCCTTCACTCGAATTCCACATTTGCAAAGAAAAAACATATACAAATATAGATAAACCATAAACACCCAAAAAATTGTTTCAGAAGAGATATCTTTGAATAGCTGAAGCAAAAATTGCATAGGAAAAAACTAAAATTCTCAATTATCATGCAATTGAACAAAACACTATTATATGTTGGTTTAGTAAATTGAAATTGATAGTACAACAGTAACAAATTGAACAGGAATGTAATACTGCAATGTTGCTTAAATTGAAAGCTTATAACATTATACATTTACATGTAGTTTCAATGTTGCTTAAATTGAAAGCCCTTCAACTTGCTTAAATTGTTATCCTCTTTAGTAAGCCAAAATGTTATAAGCATGGTCAATGTATTTTATACATTGACCATGCTTATAACATTTTGTTGGTTAGTTTCCAGTAAGTTGAAGGGCTTCCTTATGAAATATGGTCACCAAAGTATTCCCAGTATCATCATTTACTCGTGCTTTGAGCCTCAACCTACAAAGTTAAAATACAAGCCTTATATTAAGCATGGTCAATGTATAATGGAAACTACATGTAAATCTAAAACAAAATTTGCATAACAAATTAGATAAACATGCCTTAGTGTGGGAAATTTGACAACAGAATTACAAGTGCCACAAGAAAATTGTTCTCCATCCCAATCAAACTTTTTCATGCATTGTTTGCATGCATTGTAATACCAGCCAAACTTGTCTTGACAACTCTCAATAGTTGCAACAACAACATATACAGATGCCTATAAAAACAATTATTAGATTTATTTAATATGGGTTGTATAGTTTTGAAGGAACAGGGTATAGTATAATAAGATAAATACCTTATCTGTTTCATTCAAGAATTGGACACATACTTTCCTATCAACCTCAAAGAAGTCTGTTGTAGCAGGAAGTGAACTTTCAATTGACGATGGTGTACAAGAAGTCATTGAATCACCAGCATTAGTAAGACTCCAACTATATCATATCATAGAAAAGGTTTTAATTTAGAAGTTTAACTGTCACTAATTAAGCAAAATAATTTACATTTAAAGATCAAAATTATGAATTAGAAATAGAGGGATTATAGAAATAACCGAGTCTTAAAATGAATCACTTCATCATGTTGTTGGTCGAGAATCAGCTGAGTTCCAAAATGTGCATTACATAATTTTGTGACCCCTATTGTAGATTAACAAAAACATCGTTATAAAAAATATATACATTATAGAGAAAAAGACAATGATTATACCTCCAACTATACTTGGCTTAAGATACTTCATGATAATAACAACCCCGGAATCTTCATGTTGTTTGACATAATTATGCAACTCCTCAGCATGGGGGACCCAAAGAGAGCATAGGATAATATCGTTCCTAGAGAAAACAAAATAAGGTGATTATTTCTTAATAATTGTATGATAAATATACCATGCTGATTACTTGTATAGTTGTATAAATACAAAAAAGAAATATGAAATTACATACTTATGATCTTGGAGTCGGAAGTTGCATATTCTATTCTTAATAGGATCAAGTGTGACAATACGGTCAATAACATCTGTAGGTTTAACAAAGAGAATATAAGTAATAATCATGAAATAGAAAAAAAAAGTACATCAAAAAATGAAAAGATATGTAAATTTCACTTACCAACTAAATAATTCAAATCCAACCTATTAGACTTGACATCCTCATAAGAGATAAAATGAAAATCGTTGACAGAAATTTTTAATCCTGCCATACTTGTCAATGTAGTGGAATACAAGAACTTTATCTTGAATTGATGAGAAGTGTATCTGTATTGATTATTGTTTGGAATAACAGTGAACCTCTTCAGTGTGTACGACTGACCAACAGTTAATTTAGAGATCCATTTGCTGACTAAAATTGTTGGTATTGTTGCATGAATTGAATGTCCCTGTAAAATAATAAGGTTTAGGTTTTCGTTTGTTTAGTAGATAGTATTTGTAAAAGGATCTTCAAGAATATAATACCTGCATATCAATAAGTATCATTTCAATTGTACCGAGTCCGCTCTCCTTATTGTAGGATCTCGTCCAAAGGTGAAGGACACGAATCCGAATCTTCCATGAATCTTTAATCAGCTACGTTGTCAAATTTGGACCCCATTTCAACCCTATAATTAAACAACATTAGTAAAAAGTAGAGGCAAGGGATGAATTGTAAAACATCATGTATCAATAACAACTACCTTAACCTTTGCTTGTTGGACAGATCCACCTTTGCTTGGATATATCGTAGATAACAGGGTTAATGGATGAGAAGAACGATATATATATATTAGAGGTTTAAAATATACGTAGAATCTATAAAGTAGCTATAACAGAAAAGATTTCTCCCTGCCACACACCAAAAAGATATCAAGAGATCCAAAAAATTTGAAATTTAAAATTTGGTTAACATATAATGGATAGATAGTAGATAACAAGATTATAGAATATTTCAAGTAGTTGTAACAGATAAGATTTTATAACAAAACGAACAGATATCAAGAGATATCAGTTTTTGAATTTTAAAAGTTTGAAGCCATAAATCTAGCAGCGGATAAAAAAATTTTGATATCTCTCCCGATTTTAAAAGTTTTCACCCTTGGATTTTCCCTGGGAGGAGATACGAAAATATGGTAGGGGATTGCAACCACACCCTCTGTTTTAATAGATTATGATTATTTAAATTATAATCTCTATCAAAAAATCAAAGCTATAAAATCAAATAATCGAAAATAGACTTTCGTACTGTAATATATTATACACCGGTATATAGATCTGCGTGAAATCATAGGGTAAGAACTAAGAATCTGCGTAGTGTAATATATTATACACCGGTATAAAGGTCTGCGTGAAATCATAGGTTAAGAACTAAGAAGTGTAGTATAAAACTGTTAAATAAAGTACGGTCGTGTAACCTCAAGAAAAGGTGAAGAGAATTGAATAATAACTCTACAATCAAAACAACTGAATCACAAAAAACGTCATCATAAATGAAATCCTACGACAATAGAGTAATGATAAAATGAAAACAAACTATTTTATTTTAGAACGTAAATGCCTCATAACGTCTGATTTTGCAATCTTCATCGCTATCATCGTCACTTTCAACTTGAACTGTCACTGGCTTCTTCTTGGGATCCGTTTCGACTTCATCTTTCTCTATATCACTTTCAATTTCAACTGTCGTTGGTTTCTTCTTTCGATCTGGTTCGACTTCATCATTCGCTTTCTCACTTTCAGCTTGATTTATATCACGCATTCGCTTCATTCGCTTCAAAGGAGTAGATCCGCTAGCATCTACCCCAACAGTACCATCACCACTATCAATGTCAAGTTCATCATGTAGAGACTGTATTGTACTACTTGCTGCACAAGATGATATTTGCGAATGAACATCGACTTCCAAGTATGACTCAACTTCGCCCTAATCATAAAAAAAAAATACTATGTGTTATTGGACAGGAGAGATACTAATAGTTATATATAACTTTACGTTTATACAATAAGCAAAATATTTTACCTCTTGCACCACATTTTCAGTTTGGAACTTTTTTATCAAGCTCTCGTCAGTGCTAATTTTCTTGACCAGATAAGATAAGCTTGAGGAATTTCTATGGGCTATATCGTCGTTCGAGATCTGCACTGCAAAGAGCATCTTTTTACCTATAAGCTGGTTGAACTCATCAGGGAATACATCAGGAGGTTGTACCTGTTGAGATATGCATACAATACTTATGAGATATGCATACAATATACATACGGCCGATAAATACATTTGGACATATAGCACATGAGAACAATGAATACTTACGGACTGGTAGCCTTCAATTAAAGTTGCCAGTGATTTTGTAGTAAGTTGAAGGGATTCCTTATGAAATATGGTCACCAAAGTATTCCTAGTATCATCATTTACTCGTGCTTTGAGCCTCAACCTACAAAGTTAAAATACAAGCCTTATATTAAGCATGGTCAATGTATAATGTAAACTACATGTAAATCTAAAACAAAATTTGCATAACAAATTAGATAAACATGCCTTAGTGTGGGAAATTTGACAACAGAATTACAAGTGCCACAAGAAAATTGATCTCCATCCCAATCAAGCTTTTTCATGCATTGTTTGCATGCATTGTAACACCAGCCAAACTTGTCTTGCCAACTCTCAATAGTTGCAACAACAACATATACAGATGCCTATAAAAACAATTATTAGATTTATTTAATATGAGTTGTATATTTTTGAAGGAACATGGTATAATAAGATAAATACATTATCTGTTTCATTCAAGAATTGGACACATGCTTTCCTATCAACCTCAAAGAAGTCTGTTGTAGCAGGAAGTGAGCTTTCAATTGACGATGGTGTACAAGAAGTCATTGAATCTGAGAGGAGAAGATAAATGAGAGAAAAAAAGTTTCAATGCAGGCTGCATTTTGAGGTTAAATAGGGAGTGTAGTTGGCAGTTAAAGGCGGCTATGGAGGAGTGGAAGTAGTGGGGGGAGTGGGGGAGAAGATTTCAACTGCTGAGGATGGAGGTTGAGAGGTGAGAAGCGGCAGTTTTGCTGAGAAGAAGAGACGGTTTTCAAAATCAACCTAAATGGACAATGGTTAATGGGCTTTAAAATTGGGCTGGAAAAAAGTAGGTTTTAAGTTTTTCTTGGGGCCGGTAAGAATGTGCCACGTGGTTGCGACGGTAAATCTTTTAGAAAATAGAGTTTTGTAATTTTCAATGTTTGTTACCTTATTTTCAATGTTTGTTACCATATATTTATAAATAAATATAAATTGGTTCCAAAACACAAGAATGTAAAGGATCTCTTTGTGAAATTTTATACGACGGTAAATCTTGCTGTAATACTCATGTCATACATTAATAGTTTGTGAAATTTTATACGACCGTAATTATTGTTGGATTTCCCTTGTCATACTCTCCTCTTTGTGAAACTTTTTACGACCGTATACATTGCTGGATTGTCCATGCCATAATCTCCTCTTTGTGAAAGTTTATACGACCGTATATCTTGCTAGATTTTCCATGTCATCTTCTTTATCTTTATACTTGAAATTTCATTATACTTGAAATTACCTCATAAAATTTCTTTACAAAATACACTAATTTTATTTATTTACATTATGCATTTACATAAGCACTAATCTTCATTCAACTACATAAGAAAGACGTATATACAAACCCATACTTTACATGATCCCTATACAGAAGAAGAAGGACCCCGTCTGCAATTTGGACAAATTTGCTTCCGTAACAACCATGATTCAATGCATAAACAATGAAATATGTGAGCACATGGCATTTTTTTACTACAGTGCCCCGTATGAATGGTTCAAGGCAGATTGAGCAATCACGATCATTACCAGAATATGTGACACTCTCCAAAGCTACAATGTCCGGTTCTGAACGAATTGGCGATCCTTGATATTGTTCAGTGTCCGTCTCTAAATCAGAAGAAGAGGGAGCATCTATCAATTCAGGCAAATCACCTGGATCAACTTCAATCTCGACATTGATAAATCGTACCATGCCCCTTTGAATGAAGAAAGGGTCATCAATGACCCAACTATTTATATAATCACGAACCATTTCAGTTGCAAATACATGTTGCAAAACACTTGGCACATAAGCGTGATCTAAAATCAATTCAATTTCTTGAACTGATAGATGTTCTCCCCTCCAATGATATGTAGTCAGATACTCCTCCACCGTTGTAAATTCACTGCAGAAATACTTGACTACAATTGTAGTCTCATCTAATGGGGAGGTATATCCACCTGTAATTCGGACGGAATAGTTTCCACAACCATAATGATATCCCTGGCATAAATGAGAAGACGGGGGCATACTACAGAAAAATAAATAAATAAATTAGAGACAACATATTGCTTGTAAATAATTCATAAATAGAGATGCATACTGTTTCAAGAATTTTTATCCTAAAAACTACAATTTCTCTTAATGTAAGGTTCTGACTGTTAAGTAAACACCAGATGCATAAACAAAATCAACTTGTAAACTGCAAATTGAAGCAGTGACCTGTTTTAAGGTTCCAACTATTAAGTAAACACCAGATGAACAAAAAAAATAGTTTTGTGAAAACAATACTTTACCTGCTGTTTTAACTGAGGGAACTCTGGGAAATCTACATGAAAATAAGTAAAGAAGGGCTTATAGAAACGTACAAAAAACTGTTGCAACTGCCCAACATGTAAACAATCAAGAAATTAATTAAGATAGTATAGAAGAGATTACCAGGTTCACATTGAAGTTGTTGTTCATAGGAAAACGAACTCTGAGAAGAAGATCAATGAATTAAAGGACTTTTGATTTGAGTTTAAGAAATCATATGCTGTCAAACAAAACAGAAATATGATCAGGTAAGAGGTATAACGTATAAGCACACAACACAACAACATTGTTTCACATCAAATATAGTAACATCGAATGTTTCAACATAGGTTATCCTTTGCAGCCAAGATTAATTTCACATTGGCCCTCTCCCATTCTAGATTTCTGTTTGGAATCAATCTATAATACATAAATTGACGAGGAATGGAAGCCTACAATTAGGTATAGACTTTCAGAAGAAGAGGCATAATACAGCCCTGGCGCTAACAACTGAATCAATTGCAGCCCAAAAAATCATATGATACACAAGACAGAGCCAAGAGAAACAACAAACCTCTTCAAGTTCACGTGATCGAAGAAGCGAACTTTATCAAATTAAATTTTATCCTAAGAACAATTAGAAGAAAACAAAGCAATTAGAAGAGCACCTGATAAACAATGAATATATCAAGCCTTTTTAGAGAGACAAACCTGTGACGAATTCATTGATCTTCTTCTCATAGTTCGGTTTCTGATAAACAGTGATCCTCATAAATCTCAACAACTAAGCCTTTGAAGCTGTAATTTGGGGAGGATGAAGGAGATGATGAATGAGAGAAAAAAGAGGATTAGCAGACTGCATATTGAGGTTAAATAGGGAGTGTAGTTGGCAGTTGAAGGCGGTTATGGAGGAGTGGAAGTAGTGGGGAGAGTGGGGGGAGTGGGGGAGAAGATTTCAACTGCTGAGGATGGAGGTTGAGATGAGAAGCGGCGTGCTGAGAAGCGCAAACTGCTGAGAAGAAGTGACGGTTACAATATCAGCCTAAATGGAGATAAGGTTAATGGGCTTTAAAATTGGGCTGAAAAAAGAGGGTTTTAAATTTTTTTCTGGGCCTGTAAGAGGCTGTCACGTGACTGCAAGATAGAGATGTTGAAGGGGGGCTGGCTTTAATCTTTTAGTAGATGTGATGAACATTCTGTTGGTGAACATGTAATTAAAATGTGATGAACATTTAGTAGAGTATATCAAAATGAACGTTTATAAACATTTTGATGAACATTTATGAACAACGTGATGAACATTTTATTAAATGCTTGTGAACATTTAAGGATGTTTGATGAACATTTAAGTATGAGATGATGAACATTTAGGTAATTTTTGATGAAGATCGAGTGTTTTTCTACTCGAAATTATATTAAAGTGATGTTTGATGAACATTTAAGTAAGAGATGATGAACATTTATCAACATTTTGATGCACATTTATGAACAACGTGATGAACATTTAAGTCGATTGTAATGAACTTTGGCTAATGAACATTTTATTAAATTCTTGTGAACATTGAAGTATGAGATGATGAACATTTAAGTATGAGATGATGAACATTTAGGTGAACATTCAGTTGGTGAACTTTTAAGTATAATGTGATGAACATTCAGTAGAGTATGTACAAATGAACATTTATGAACATTGTGATGAACATTTATGAACACTTGATCTTCATCAAAAATTGGTGAACATTTAAGTAGAATGTGATGAACATTCAGTTGGTGAACTTCTAAGTATAATGTGATGAACATTCAATAGAGTATGTACAAATGAACATTTATGAACATTGTGATGAACATTTATGAACAACATGACGAACATTTAGTAATAAATAGTTTTGTAATATTTGTGAACAATTTTATACATCTTTGTGACAATTTTATTCCGGCGAGACCCAAAGATGGTCCGACGGTGGTCGGAGGTGGTCCGGCGGTGGTGACAAGGGGTGCCACGTGTCATCATATGAGCTCTTGGATCTCTCTTGATTCAAGACTCAACATTCATTCTCATTTATCATTTTAACAAGTATTATTACATGACACTTTTCCATATTGTAATACCTACTCATTCAAAATCAATGAAGAAGTATGTATTCTCATCCTTCTCTATTTATGTAGATGCATATATGTCACATTGTGATCGATCTAAACGAAGGGTTCATTTGGATTTCAATTATAGTACATTATCTTCCATTGAAGATGATGATTTTATGTAATAATAATAATATAATAATAATAATATAATAATAATATAATATAAATATCGCGGAGAGAGAAAAATTAAAAACCTAACATTAAATCCACATTTTGATTGGTTAATTCACCCTCCTCAATTCAATGATGCTATCTTTTAATTGGTGATTTTTATACATTATAGATAGATGGATCAAGATCCATAAAATCTTGAATATATGAAGATTTAATTAAAACTTATACTTTGCAAGATGATTATTTTCTCTTTTCATAAAAATAAAGGAGAACTTTTATCCTAACAGATTCGAACTTCAGTTTAATTATATAAATAGTGTGTAAATTCATATAGCATCAACATTTATATATATGTCTCTTTTCAAATAAGATGTAATTATTTATAAATAAAAAAAGCAATTCTTTTGTAAATTCTACTAAGAAGAATTCATCCAAAATCATATATAGTTGAAAAATATAAATAATATAATATATAAACAACATATTCATAACTTCACACATTTGAAATAAATATTCACGTCTATTACCTATAAATGCAAAATTTAAAAAATAACTATACACTTTGATAAATAGTCTTAATATTACTTTTACAATAAAAAAACACTTTTTTTCTCACGCGTAGCAAAAATATTTCTACTTAAATAAAACAAAAAGAAGCTAATTAAAACATAAATACACATCAAAAAAATAAGACCCGCGCGAAGCGCGGAATCCTTCTCCCTAGTTTAATGTAAGATTGTACTAGCCTAGTTCCAGCGCCATGCGCGGGTTTATATAAATGGATATAGTTAATAAGTAGTACGGAACATTATGTAATATAATTTTATATGAAAATAACTTGATATTTTAAAATGATATTGATATATAATTTAGTTTTAAAATTTAAATATAATAAATTACGAATATAAATAAATTTTTATACCGAAAATCTTATTTGATCAAATTATCATAGGTCAATTTTTAACAAATTTAAATAAATTGATTTCAACATAAAGTTCTAAATTTGTAAAATAACATAATAGGATATTGGGAGGTGAAAATCCAAAAAATTAACACATAATTTCTTTTTTTTGTAATCCGAAAGATTTTAACCAAACTTTTTGTGACATTTTTGCACATGATTTTTCAAATTTAATCAATTTTGTTAAGAAAATTACAATAAATAGTAAAAAATCGTGACCATTGGAATGACGACAAGTCGATGACCTGAATGAAGAGTATGCCACGTGGCATAACTATAATTGGAGAAAAATATTTTACTTTAGTAGTTATATAGAGATTATTTGAGAAAATCTACACGAACCCTATAGCAAATCTCAGTTCGCCTAATATAGAAGACATTTTTTGTCCAACTATTATTTTTTTGGTAGAAAGAGAGGCGACACTCTCGGAAATTTTATAAAAATAAGCTACATTGCCACCCGACGAGGTGTAGAAAAACCTCTAACATCGTTCATCATAAGAGTAAGCACCCGATTGGGCGGAAAAACTAACAAATGCACCCCTAGCGGGAAATCAAAAGCGAGGAGGCTAGAGAATCAGCAACAAAATTAGCTTCCCGAAAAATAAAACGGAACTGAATCTCTCAATCCCTACGAAGGAAGCCTTGCGCCCTAGAGGCGAGACTAAAAAGGGGGTGACAACTCTCCACGGGTTTGCACAGTAACAGATAGGCCAAACACGAATCTGTTTCCAGGCAAACCCTCCCGAATCCCCTATATTACGGAGTAATATAGAAGACATTATATGACACTCTACAACGTGACATATCTGCATTGTTCGCCTTTGCTTTTGTTCTAATCTATTTTTTTTGGTCGAAACACAGTAATTACTAGCATAAGTTCTTCCACCTCAATAAATTCGGTATAAATATGAGTAAAATCTTGTTATTACTTTAATTTCACATTCTAAGGTTATTACTTTATCAAAATGATCATATAATTAATTAAAAATATTCTGGTTAATTGAATATGCCAACTTCATCATTCTTATAAACATGTCTCAACTTCATTCGAATGTCCATCACAAAACTCCAATCCGACTTGTAATTTTTATTCCATACACCCAATAAGTAGACTATAAAATATCTTTTGCAATTGAAATTTTGATGGACATATACCAACCTGACAACCTCTACATTTGGTTTATGTTAAAAAAATAAGTATTTTTAAAGACGAAAAGCAAAATCCAGATTCATGGATCATTTTAATTTATCCGCCTAAAGAAAAAGGAATATTTGGTCGTACGAATTTTATTACCCCGCTCTCTCTTTCCTATTAGTCTGAACACGAAAGCTCCTTTCCTCTTTCTTTTTTCCGCTACAGCTTTCTGTATTAGATCGTAGCTCTATTTTACCTCTCTATATCCCCCTTCTTCTTCTTTGCTGTTTGTGAAGCTATGGCTGAAAAGGGTCCTATGAACCCAGGGATTCGTCTTGGTTAGTATTTCTATTCGTTTTACTTTTACTTGATCTCTTAATTCTACTTCCTTTCTCAAAGTTCCCTGTTGATTCTGTGTTACCGATTAGCATAGTCTAAATCGTCTTTTGTGCTTTAAAATGATCCTCAAGTGGTTTAACTTTAGTGAATCAGTCAGAGTCACGAGTGGAATGTTTTTGTGCTTTTTGGATGATTGATTTCTAATTTAGTCACGAGTGGGGTTTTGGACGGTGCTTGGTGAGCAAGAATTCGAGGAGCAGTTTCTGGCGTCCCTTGTGATTAGAATAGCTCGAGTAATTTTAAATATTATATCTGATGCTATATGCAATCACTGTTCTGGATTTAGTTTTACAAGAATTGTAAATCTTCAGTTGAAGACTTCTGAGTTTGGAGTAACATAGGCGCTAGGGCCTAGCTGCTTGGGTTAACTTGGAGAATTCTGAGTTTGGAGTGTTGCTAATAGAAAAATGAACTGCAGTCTTTTGTTGCTTGTTTAGGATTTGGTAATAGGAGAAAGTCGGATGAAATTCTACTATCTGTGTGGGAGAAGAAGTACGTCCATTTATCATCTCGGTTTCATTATTGAATATGTTCGGTTGTTAACTTGTTTGTCAATATCTTATCTGATACTGAAGCCTAATGGATGATGGCTTTACTTATCAATGACATTTAATTGTTTTTTATACTATTTATGTCTGGCTTTGTAGATTTGATAAAGTATCTTTAAGGCTATGAGAGTAGGTTTTGTAATTCAGCATCTGTTTTAAAAGCTTCCTAAGTTTATTCTCTCATACAAGTTTATTCATTTCTCAACCATAGCCATGGATAAAAAAACATGTATAGCATACTATTTGATCCCTTCTTCTCACGTTTTCCACTCTTCTTCTCGAAGCATCTCTGATTTTTGTCGATTCCATCAATAAAAGCTTCCATTTTGCCAAATTTGTTTCTTATTCTTATGGTCTTTTCATTTTACACAATAATTGTTTTTTTAAATATTTTGTTAAAAGTCTGTTTAGCTGTTACCGAAGTTTTGAGAAGCTGTAAATATCAAGGAATAGTGCTAACTACAGATTCCTTGAGCCATAGCTTCCTCCTGAACTTTGGTTGACTTGGTTGACTTGGTTGTCACTTGTCATTTGTTTGATACATTGAGTTCTTCACATATTGTTTTAACGATGTATGCACATGCAGATATACAACAACTACAACTGGAAGCTCGTCATAGGTGGTTGCGTCCTGCTGAAATCTGTGAGATCCTGAGGAATTATAACAGGTTTCAGATTTCATCTGAACCGCCAAATAGACCACCAAGTATGATTCTGCAACTGATAATTCCAGTATATCAAGTGGATTTGATAGTTTTTTCAAGGTTTTTCTTCTTTGAAAGTACCCTAACTTCAAGTTTATCTTTAGGTGGGTCACTCTTTCTTTTCGACAGGAAGGTTTTGAGATACTTCCGCAAGGATAGTCACAATTGGAGAAAGAAAAAAGATGGAAAAACTATAAAAGAAGCTCATGAGAAGCTGAAGGTACACGCGGTGGTTTTTGTTTACTAGCTTCTTAATGTCTTCAAATTGTTTGGTGTCTCACCTCTGATCATTTTTAGGTTGGAAGCATTGATGTACTACACTGCTACTATGCACACGGTGAAGATAATGAACATTTTCAAAGGCGTAGCTATTGGTTGCTTGAAGAGTATGTACAAATTTATTTGAATTTTGGGTTTCAGTTCTAGCTTTTCATAATTTTTAAACTTATATTTTTTCTAATTATAATGTTTTGCAAACTATTGATGAAATTTTAACTCATACTCTCTTCTATTTATAGTGTAATCTTATCAGTAATTTGGCATTTAATCTTTGATATCCTTAATATTTGATTTTTCTTTTGTTCTCTTGTTCATTGCATTCTATATTCTATGTTTTTCTTTGGTATTGACCCCTTGTCTGTATTTTTGTAGGGACTTTATGCATATAGTGTTTGTCCATTACTTGGAAGTAAAGGTATAACTCTAGTCCATTTCTGAGAATAAGCCTTCATGTTTTAACAATGTACAAAGTTTGCACTTTGCACCAACGCTAGAAAGTATAGCATATAAAGTGGTTTCATAAACATGATTTTCACTTTGCTCAATGTTTAGATGATAGTTACTTAGCAATCTGATGGTGTAGGAAAAAGAGAACTCACTGAATTCCAACGTATGTTTGTAACGATTGTTGGAGGATTAACAAATTTCTTTGTATTTTAAAAACGAAATTTTGCAAGGAGATATCGAAACTCCTCCATCTCATCTGTACAATGCTTGACAACCACTTGATGTTTGCTAAAGCTCCTCTTATCACATCTGTATATCTAAATCTAGTGTAGCTTGAACGATGTATTATTGATAAAGACTTCTTATGTTAAAGTCGATGTTGAAAGTAAATACAACCTGGTATTCATATTTTGAATAACACCTAATTTATATTCTTTTTCTTCTTCTGACAAGCAGCTTATTAATATATTTAGGTATTATGTGATGTTGAATTAATTCATTTGTTTCATTTGGGACCTTTCATTTTTAATTTATATTTTGGAGTTATATATCCTCTTATGTTGTATGTTCTTCATGAGACCAATTAGACATTTAGACCTTCTATTTGCTTCTTTAAAAGCAACCTTTGTTTAACCTAAAGGAGTGAGAAATATGTATGTTGATGTGCATATCTAGTAAAACATAATATCATTTTGTTTGATTATATCGTTTTAATATTAAAACAGGGTAATAAGAGTAGTGCTAGAGACATGGAATACATGAGATCAAATTCTCCAATGAGTAGCTCAGTATCCAATAGCTACTCCAATCACAGTGAGTCTTATTCCGCAAATGCTGGGTCACCTAGTGCAACTAGTGGCCTTACTGCAGCTTTTGAAGATGTAGACTCAGGTAACTACTTACTTTCCTTTCTTATCCTTCTCCTTCATGAGGAACTTATTAGTGACTTCTAATAACTCAGTTTGATATGGGTAAAGGGTATAATTACATAAAAATGATACTGGAAAAAATAAGTTCAATATTATAAGTACTAAAATCCATATATTTTCTGAGAAAGGAAAGGAAATAGAACAAACAGATTATATAGCATGGAATGGTTGGGTAATTTGACTACATAATTAAGCTATATGATTTTATATAGCAGCTAGATATAGCATGGAATGTACTCCATTCGTTGGCATAAGCTGATGAGCAAAATCTAATCTTGTTGCAAGCCTGAATAATTAACCGTAGAGATTCTTTACTTTTATCAAGATTAGGCCATATGTGCTAGAGCTGTAAAAATATGTATAAATTGAAGAGGATAAGATATGCTGTTAAAATCAAACAAACAAGCAGGAAATGAATATTATGAACACCCACTTTCAATTGACTGACATGGTTTCCCTCAGAGAATGTTTACGAGTTTCCAAGTTTTGAAGTGTTGTCACATGAGCCTTCTGGGTGGCATTTTGCATTTCCATATATCATCCATTTGTTTCCCCGATATTGTTTTGTTATATCTTTACCTCTTCTATCATCCTAAGCACCAACTTGTGCCTGAATATGCAATGTCCTTGAGTGCTTATTGTGTCTTATGTCCTTACACAAATTAGTGCTAACGAAAGAATGCAAGACCACATGAACTCCACAGGCACAGCCTTTAGAAGAAGAAAATTTAGCGAATTATGCTGAATAGTCTTTGTAGGATAAATTTCGCCTAGGTGGTAATTGACAACCTTGCAGTTTCTGGATAATTTGAATCGTTCCTTTTCATTTATTGCTAAAATTTCTATTACGATCTACGCAAAGTACATGTAAATTTCCTGATTTAGCATTGTCCATTATACTGCCACTGCAAGTCTGCAATAGCCTCCTTCCCTTCTTTGGTCCAGGTCAGGAGGTACTTCTCTCTTTCTTGGAATAATTTTGCTCAACTTATGGAGCATAATTGTGACATAAAGAAAGGGAGTGGTCATCTGTGTATGTGGTGACTGGCCGTTCATCTAATGGTTTGGTACTGCTTTGACTGTAAATGCTATGGTGGGCTCTGTCTGGGTGGGTGCTTGTTTTCCGAATTACAAGCTCTTAGAAACAGATAAAGTGAATCTTTAGATGCACTGCATCAGGAAACATGTCCACAAAGTCCTACCATACCCAGCCTTTTTCTTAACCTTCAGTTTTCAGCTTGCTGTATCAGTTTCATATTGAATGTACTTGTGCTTTTATCCAGGAGATAATCTTCAAGCAATTTCCAAGTTTCCTGTACACTTCAACTATCAACACCGAGGGGGTGGTCTTGACGATGACAAATCAGGTGTGACAATGAACAGCACTAGACTTCCTTTTGTCCCACCAGGTATGTGTTGGTTCTCGTTGCCTTCTTTTTCTTTTAAATGAAATTAGACGTCCTTTTAATCCTATCTAAGTAAAAGCTGCTCTACTTTTTACTGTATGTGGGTATAACCTTCATACCTTGGATGTTAGGCTCTGCAGGAAATCCACTTTTAGTTCCTGGGCTTGATTCTGATTCAATTCGTAGTGGTATGGATGAAGATAATCTTGCTTCACAGTCTACATTACATGATTTGGGCTCATGGGAGCAGGTGTATGAACAATGTAGTAGGGGCTCAGAACCTGGACTAGCATATCCATTTTCCTCGGCTCTTTCTACAGGCTTAGAATTCATCGGGCAAGAGAATGGTCAATTTATGCAGCTACTGGATAGCAACTTAAATACCAATTCAGTCTTCCAAGGTCCTGCTGTGGAAACCAACTGGCAGGTAATCTATAAAATTATTTCCTTCTCATTTATATTTATGTTAATGATCTACTTTTGGTCTTTTTCTAACACCTTGTAATATTGAAGGATAGGTTTTGGAGAGATCTATATGTTCTCTAAATTTTGATGATTTTGTTCTTTTATACCTTTTAGAACCAGTTTCTGTTTCCCGCTGTTGTTTTGCTTGGATGAAGCTCTTGCTTTAGTAACCTTGTGCATTTTCTGGGAGTGTTTGGGAACTACGGTTCTGAGGACTCTTTTAGTAGTATTAAGAAATTTCTAGTAGCTGATACATGTTGCTGAAGAATGATATGAATACGAAATGTGGTTATCTATGCAGAAAAACATTCAATTAGAGCTTTCAAGTACGGAGTTTCATGGTAACAATGGAATGGAGGGAAATTTAAATTCTCTTCCCTTAACTATGAAGCAGCCCTTACTCGGTAAAGTGGGTAGTCTGCGGGCAGATGAAAACTTACAGAAAGTTGATAGCTTCTCTAAATGGATGAGCAAGGAAATAGGAGAAGGTGATGAACTGCAGTTGGAGTCAACTTCTAACATTTCATGGTGTGATAATGCTGCTGATGAATCTTCTATCAGTCGTCAACTAGAAGTAGATAGTTACTCATTGAGCCCCTCAATCTCCCAAGATCAGCTTTTCAGCATAGTGGACTTCTCACCTAATCGGGCTTATACTGATTGTGAAACAGAGGTAACCATCTTTATTTCATACACAATCATACTAGTGCAATTTTTTACATGATTCTCGTTTTATAGTACATTAGATGATTAAAACACAATTTAACAACATATAACAGGTAATAATCTCTGGAAAGTTTTTGAAAAGCCATCAAGAGATAGCAAAATATAGTTGGTCTTGCATGTTCGGAGAGGTTGAGGTTCCAGCTGAAATTTTGGCACAAGGTGTACTTTCTTGCTATGCTCCTCCACATACTGTTGGACGCGTTCCTTTCTATGTAACATGCTCTAACAGGTTGGCATGTAGTGAAGTGAGAGAGTTTGAATTTCAAGAGAGGCAGAGTGCTGGTAGCATAGATGAACAGATCCTCCATAGGCGGCTGGAGAATTTGTTATCTCAAAGATCTGACAAGATGTCAGTTCCTTGTTATTGTGACATTTCCGGGAAAGAGCAAATAATAAGCAAAATAAATTTGTTAATGGATGATGAGCTAGGTTCTGCATTCTGGGGAGCAGCATTGGGCAACAGCTCTGCTTCAAGCCAAACAGTAAAGGAGAAGTTGTATTTCTGGCTGCTTGACAAAGTTAATGAAGATGGAAAAGGTCCTAATGTACTTGATAAAGAGGGACAAGGGGTGCTACATTTAGCGGCTGCGCTTGGTTATGATTGGGTCATACAGCCACTTCTAACTGCCGGTGTCAGTATTAACTTCCGTGATGTTAATGGATGGACTGCCCTTCACTGGGCGGCTTTCTGTGGGCGGTATAATTACCTTTTTTTTATCACTTTTTACTGTCATTTTTTCTAAATTCTACCATGCTGCAGTTGAGCTTGATTTTATGACAATGTGTGAAATTATTCCTGCAGCTTTTGTGATGATCTGCTCCTGTGTTACAACACAAGCATTTCTGATTTGTTTTTCAAACGACTTAGTAATACCACCTGAGAATTAGTTCTTACACAAATTTTGTTGCTTCATGGAATTAAAGCATTAATTTAGCTTTAGATCATTCTCTTTAGTTGTTTGAGACTAGTGAACCTTCATGTAATCTTCTTGAGAAGCTTCATACCTTTTTCTAAATAACTGCATAGGCTACTGAAGATCGCAAGTGTTATTTGTATGGATGGGCTAGACTAATTTCTATCCTTTTAGATACAAGCCAATATGACAGTCTATGAGAGTGATTTTCTATGAGACCTTCTGCTTGGTGCTTCTTGGTCGATTTTATCTTATTCTTTCTTGTGGACCCGTAATCACTTTTTTTTACTATTGCATGATCTGCTTTATATCTGAGATGTGCCTATGCTGGATAGGACTGTATTAATTTTATCTCTTAACTTTGTCAGGGAAAGGACAGTTGCTTTGCTTGTTGCACTGGGTGCTCTTCCCGGGGCATTAACCGACCCATCACCAGAATCTCCTTTGGGCAGGACTCCAGCTGACCTAGCTTCAAGAAATGGGTTCAAAGGAATATCCGGTTTCCTTGCAGAGTCGTCCTTGACAACTCATCTTGCATCTCTAAAAATGAATGATAAAAAAGTGGATGCTACAACAGAAGAAGCCATTAACAGAGCAGTCCAGACAATCTCAGAGCGGTCCGCAACTCCAGCTTATGTGGAGGATGCATCATTAAAGGATTCACTAGCAGCTGTCTGCAATGCAACTCAGGCTGCTGGTCGTATCCATCAAGTTTTCAGGATGCAATCTTTGCAGCGTAAACAAATGAGTCAATATGGAGATGACGGATCTGAGCTGAATGATGACGTTATTTCATCACTGGTATCGTCAAGAGTGCAAAAAGCTGGACAGTTTAGGGAGCAAGCCCATTCTGCTGCGGTACAGATACAGAAAAAATACCGTGGTTGGAAAAAGAGAAAAGAATTCTTAATCATCCGGCAAAGAGTCGTCAAAATCCAGGTGTTTTACTGCCTCCTTTTCTATATATCCTGCAATATGCAAAAGGATATACACCATAGTTATTTTTGCTTTAAATATCTCAATAGGTTGCTATAATTTTTTCTTCCTCTTTTTACTAAGGCTAATGAGGTATTGTTTCATGGCTCATTACGCTCCTATTGAGAATTGTGAATATTCTAGCACAACTATGACTCTCTTTAACTTGTTTCATTAGTAAATTAGCATGTTAGAGATCTTTTTTTATTAATTTTAATTCCATCTAAAACAATTTTTATGGGTGCATTGTATCTGATGTTATGGTATTGTGGTTGCAAGGCTCATGTGAGGGGTCATCAGGTTAGGAAAAGATACAAAACAGTCATATGGTCTGTTGGAATCTTGGAAAAGGTCATTCTTCGGTGGAGACGCAAAGGAACCGGTCTACGTGGATTTCGTCCAGGCACACAAATAAAGGAACCCAGCACAAGCACACAATTTATACCACCCCCAACAGAAGATGATGATTATGATTACCTTAAAGAAGGTAAAAAACAAACTGAAGAGAGATTGCAAAAAGCTCTAGTTAGAGTCAAATCCATGGTTCAGTACCCCGAGGCACGAGCTCAGTATAGAAGGCTGCTTACCGCTGTTAAGGATATCCAAAAGAACCAGGTATGTATATCGTTTCTACTTTCCTTCAATCATATTCAGGAGGAGATGTACTAATGCCCCATTTGATACTATACCTGGAATCACTCGTTCCTAAACTCACTCAAACTCGTTCCTGTCCCAACTCGGTTTCTAACATGATACGAAACAAGGCTTAAGATAGGTTAATTGAGATTCAGAATTATTTCAGATGACTTGTGAGTTTCAGTTTTTTGCTAACTTGAATGAACTTTTGTCATTGTTTTGTGGTTTAAACAGCAGCAGCAGGTGTACAATAGGATACTGTATAGCTCAGAAGGTGCACCAATGGAAGGTGAGGATGATATGATTGACGTCGAGAGGCTGCTTGACGATGAGAGTTTCATGGCTATAGCATTTGATTAAGGGGTGTGCACATCATGATTTATACTTTCTTTGCATATTGCTGTAAATATGGAACCATGAACAATAATGATTTGTAATGTTTATTTTTAATTACTGATATGCAGAATGATAGTTTTATGTGGATTCAAGACCAGTGTATTTATGACTAAACTATACTTCAAAATGCAAATTGTCTTCAAAGTGACTTGTGTAGAAGACAATCTTATTAGAAGAAGCACAAGTGGTGTGTTAAATTTGATTGAATATGAATGATTCACGCGCGTTGCTCAAGTCAACCATTCAATCTGAAGTCTTCCACAATAACTTTACTTTACCATTTATTCTAACATTTGTTTTTATCAGGGAAAAGATTCATGTGCGAATAATTATTAACGTGCGAATATGCATTCGCATGCACATTTAAGTCATTGACATGCACATTTAAGCCAACGATATGCACTTTTAACAGATTTGCATGTCATTGATAATATGTGAAATATATTACTGAAGAACGTGCATGCGAATGAGATATTCGTACAATATCCATTTACATCTGATCCAGATTGTTTTATCATTGACTTATAGATTAATCCCTTAGAAGTCTAAAGTCAAATGGAAAAGTTTTCAACTTAAAAAAACCCTTACAGTCAATTGAACTTGTGATCATTTTTATTCTTCCCTTGTGATCATTTTACTCGGGATCGGTAAGTTTTCCTGATGACTAAGATGGTATTTATCTTTTGGTGATTGCTATTTGCCACCCACTCTAACGTGTTAAAATAATATTAATGATGAATGTGTTGACTTGATACAATGAAATGATGATTCGAAGATATTTTGTAAAATGAATTAATCTCGTTTTCATATATACAAAATATTGATGTTATTTGTCTATATTGTAACTGGCGCTTAACACTTATCTCACCTAATTTTTCTATAATTAAGGTTTGTTTGGTATTGGAGAGGTTATGGGTTATAAACTGCTTTTCTAAAAAAACAGGTTTTAAAATTTAAATTTTGTGAGACATTAAAAGATGTGCAAGGTGAGAAAAAAACAGTTTTCAGTTTATAAACTGTTTATAAACCAATGCCAAACACACCCTAAGAAAGAAAGCACAATAAAATGTAGTTCAAATTTAAAGAGCAGGATCATATAAGCAAATGAGATCCATTTATGATTGTATTTTGAAATGTGATGTAATAAAATATGAATGGAAAATTCGCATGTATATTTCTTCATATTGACATGTATATACGAATATAAATAATGCATATATTCGTAGATGTATGCATGCCATTAGCAATGTATGAAAAATTAGTGTATGTAAATGTGAATGTAAATGAATGCGCATGTGAATATAAAATGATGTGCATGTATTCGTAAATTCATAACATAAACACATTCGTACCTGATTCAACCCCTTTAAATAATGCTAATTGTCTTAAACAATAAACTTTTCCTATGTCGTTTTAGTTTCAAAAAACGTGTTAGGTGAGATAACCAATAACAATACGAGGAATAATACATCTATTTATATATGTTAGGCTTGGAATCCTTCATTTCTTTTTTTTTGGTTTCCCACTCTAGTTCAGCGGTTATGGGACTTCTCTACTACCCCATCTAGAGTTCGAGCTGCGTGGCTGACTCTCCCAACAAACAATTTTTAACCTCCACCAAGTCTCGAACTCGAGACCTCATGTTGGATGGTTGGGGTCTCTTACCACCTGACCACATGCTTGTTGGTGGAATCCTTCATTTCTAACGGGGGATCCACATGCGACCAGTCTTGCACCACATGTCTACTCTAGCTTGGAAGATCACCACGCAACAGGTTAAAGGTAATGTATCTAAGATATCATAGTCTTTAATTTTGATTTATAAATATACTGTCATGATAAAAGGATTCACAATAATAGAGAATTTATCAAATGCAAATGGAATTTTCATATGACCCTGCAGATACTTGTAGCTTCATGATCTTGTGAGCCTAAACACTTCGGTTAAAGCTAGGGATTTTCATATGACCGTGCATATATTAATAGCTTCATGATCATGTGAGCCTGAACACTTGGGTTAAAACTAAGAATGATATATAAACAAAGTCTTTATTTGGCACACCCTAAAAGTTTATTTAACACACCCATACATTCGTCACGAAGGTATTTGGTCAGACATTCGTCACGAAGGTATATGGCCAGACATTCGTCACGAAGGTTTGAAGGACATCCGTCACGAAGGTATTCGGGAGATCCGTCACGAAGGTATTGGGGAGATTCGTCACGAAGGTATTGGAGAGATCCGTGACGAATCTTTTTTTTTTAAAAAATAAAAAATTCAGAATCTTGTAGAGAATTTCGATACGAGTCCGTGCATATAAAATACGTCCAAAACGGACATCGTTTGCCCTTCCAAAAGCCCTAAAAACAAAACAGTCGTTTTTGTTAAGTTCGTAATATTTAAACATAATGCATAATTATAAAAAAAATAAAAAATTCAGAATCTTGTAGAGAATTTCGATACGAGTCCGTGCATATAAAATACGTCCAAAACGGACATCGTTTGCCCTTCCAAAATCCCTAAAAACAAAACAGTCGTTTTTGTTAAGTTCGTAATATTTAAACATAATGCATAATTATACTTTATAATTAATAAACTAGTGATATTAAATGATAATATACAATTATAGTATATAAATTTAATTGCATGATTTTTAACTATAATATATAATTATATTATACAAATACTAAATTTATATAAGGTTTTGCTTTTACAAACTTAACGCATGCGACTATTTTGTTTTGGAGGCTTTTGGAAGGGCAAACGATGTCCGTTTTGGACGTATTTTATATGCACGGACTCGTATTGAAATTCTCTACAAGATTCTGAATTTTTTGTTTTTTTTAAAAAAAAGATTCGTCACGGATCTCTCCAATACCTTCGTGACGAATCTCCCCAATACCTTCGTGACGGATCTCCCGAATACCTTCGTGACGGATGTCCTTCAAACCTTCGTGACGAATGTCTGGCCATATACCTTCGTGACGAATGTATGGGTGTGTTAAATAAACTTTTAGGGTGTGCCAAATAGTAAGCGCCTATATAAACTATATAAACTTTATGAATAGTGCACATATATCAACGAAAGTGTATCTATCATCCTGAAATTTGTGTGCATCGTGCACAATTCTCATCGAAGTCTTATCCTCACCGTGATTGTATCACACAGTTTATACACATCTACATTATACATAATGTAAGATCTTTATTATAAACGACACTAATGTATTATTTTATACGGGAAAAAAATACAATACTAGCATATTTTACTGAAAAAGATTTATCATCACGAACATTACTGTGTGAAAAGATAGTGTATTGTAATTATATTGAAGTATGTTCCACATCTGTACATGTTACAAGTAATTTCTTATGTACATTGCAATAATCTGAAAAATAGACGTACTAGAATGTGCATTCGCACGTACCATGAAAATAGTTGTTGCATCTAATGGACCCTTGTATATATGTCCAGTGTCAAGATTGCCTGCGGCTCAAAGGAAAAGAAGGGGTTAACATTGCAGAAGACCGAGATTAGACTCACCAATCTTTTTTGCAAACTGAATAACTTATGTTAAGTCAAATAATAATACAGCACGAATGATAAAATTCAAATATCTAATCCTTCAAACATCTCTAGATGGAGGAAGGAACGGTGGTAGACCAGGCGACTTGGTCTATTTTGGAATTTATTTGGTGGTTTTTAGTGTTTCGATATGTATTAATGAATTTTTTTCTAAAATGGGCTTTTTTTAAAAAAAAATTCCCGACGTAAGCTCTTTTCAAAAGAAATTCTCAATATAGGCACTTATGCCAGCTTCAGATTTTTTTTATGTGTGAGAGACGCTGGTTCTACCAGCGTCTCTCGTCCGAAGCTGGTAATTTTTTTTTTTGAATTTTTTATGTATAAGAGACGCTGGCCGAACCAACGTCTCTTATACATTTTTTTTTTTAATTCCCCGTGTAAGCAAACCAGCGTCTCTTACCCGTAAAATGTTTTAAAAAAAAAAATTTATTTGTATAAGGCGCTGGGAGAATACAAAGCTTTTGTTAATTTTTTTTTTCAAAGTTTATATATATATATATTATTATAAATGACTTACTCGTGTTTGGATGGCTCGTATGGGCTCGTTTGAAATCGGAATCGATCACGACCAATTTCGTTGGGTCCGTATTGATCCCAGCTTTCACCAGATATGTCTCTCGCTCGATTCTGATTTCGAACGACCCCATACGAGCCACCCGAACAAGCGTAAGTCTCGTGCGTACCTTCTACTGTAAATGGATATTTACAAATCTGTTCCTCCATATCACGCGATGAGAGACATATCTGGTGAAAGCTTGGATCAATACGGACCCAACGAAACTGGTCGTGGTCAATTCCGATTCCGAACAAGCCCATACGAGCCATCCGAACAAGCGTAAATCTCGTGCATACCTTCTTTCACCAGTTCGGAATCGGAATTGATCACGACCAGTTTCGTTGGGTCCGTATTGATCCCAGCTTTCACCAGATATGTCTCTCATCGCGTGATATGGAGGAATGGATTTGTAAATATCCATTTACAGTAGAAGGTACGCACGAGACTTACGCTTGTTCGGGTGGCTCGTATGGGCTCGTTTGAAATCGGAATCGATCACGACCGATTTCGTTGGGTCCGTATTGATCCCAGCTTTCACCAGATATGTCTCTCGCTCGATTCTGATTTCGAACGACCCCATACAAGCCACCCGAACAAGCGTAAGTCTCGTGCGTACCTTCTACTGTAAATGGATATTTACAAATCTGTTCCTCCATATCACGCGATGAGAGACATATCAGGTGAAAGCTGGGATCAATACGGACCCAACGAAACTGGTCGTGATCAATTCTGATTCCGAACTGGTGAAAGAAGGTATGCACGAGATTTACGCTTGTTCGGATGGCTCGTATGGGCTTGTTCGGAATCGGAATTGACCACGACCAGTTTCGTTGGGTCCGTATTGATCCAAGCTTTCACCAGATATGTTTCTCATCGCGTGATATGGAGGAACGAATTTGTAAATATCCATTTACAGTAGAAGGTACGCACGAGACTTACACTTGTTCGGGTGGCTCGTATGGGGTCGTTCGAAATCAGAATCGAGCGAGAGACATATCTGGTGAAAGCTGGGATTAATACGGACCCAACGAAATCAGTCGTGATCGATTCCGATTTCAAACGAGCCCATACGAGCCACCCGAACAAGCGTAAGTCTCGTGCGTACCTTCTACTGTAAATGGATATTTACAAATCCGTTCCTCCATATCACGCGATGAGAGACATATCTGGTGAAAGATGGGATCAATACGGACCCAACGAAACTGGTCGTGATCAATTCCGATTCCGAACTGGTGAAAGAAGGTATGCACGAGATTTACGCTTGTTCGGATGGCTCGTATGGGCTTGTTCGGAATCGGAATTGACCACGACCAGTTTCGTTGGGTCCGTATTGATCCAAGCTTTCACCAGATATGTCTCTCATTGCGTGATATGGAGGAACGGATTTGTAAATATCCATTTACAGTAGAAGGTACGCACGAGACTTACGCTTGTTCGGGTGGCTCGTATGGGGTCGTTCGAAATCAGAATCGAGCGAGAGACATATCTGGTGAAAGCTGGGATCAATACGGACCCAACGAAATCGGTCGTGATCGATTCCGATTTCAAACGAGCCCATACGAGCCATCCAAACACGAGTAAGTCATGTATAATAATATATATATATAAACTTAAAAAAAAAAAATTAACAAAAGCTTTGTATTCTCCCAGCGCCTTATACAAATAATTTTTTTTTTTAAAACATTTTACGTGTAAGAGACGCTGGTTCTTACACGGGGAATTAAAAAAAAAAATATGTATAAGAGACGCTGGTTCGGCCAGCGTCTCTCACACATAAAAAAAATCCGAAGCTGGCATAAGTGCCTATATTGGGAATTTCTTTTGAAAAGAGCCTACGTCGGGAATTTTTTTTGAAAAAAAGCCCATTTAAGAAATATTTTTTGTATTAATCCTATTAATTGGTCAAGCCCAAGTTCCAAACTGCATTAGTTGTCCATCTAATTATCAAATCTAGAAAACAAAAATATAACATACGATATTATTTATAGTGTTTTAAAAAATGTTATAAAGCCATCTCCAATAGTGATGTAAAATAGAGATAATAATTTTTCTAACAAAATTAAACACAAATGGTTAGCTAAAAATAACAAAATGAAGAATTTCACTTAGAAATGATAACAACTCTATTTTTTGTAACCGATAATATCTTTAATTATCTTATTTTTCTGAAATATCTAATTAATAATATCTTATACATCATCCAACCGTCAATCAAATCTAATCTAACGCCTCTCGTTGATAGACTCGTTTCACCATAATTCTGTTTTACCCGAACCTTCCTCAAAATATGTAAAAAATTATTTCAAAATATGTTGAGAGGATATGGTAAATTGACAATGAAGATAATGAGAAAATGGTAAATTGACCATGAAGATAGTGAGTTGATTTCTAGAAGATATCTACCATGGTGGTGGCATGTTAATGGCATCTTCAATATTTCCAATCCGACAGTGAATTCATACTTGATGAAATACTTTTATGTGCCAATATAAATGGAAACATCGCTGGACTTTATAAAAAGGCAACAAAGACTTTGAAGTCTTAGTTCAGTATTCAACATTTAACAGCCGTGACTTATATAAGAAACACTCTCATTCACTCAAATAATTACTCTATTTATTTATTTATTCAAATCTCTACTTCCATTACTTCTCTTTGGATGTCAACTTAATGCGTTGTCTTGTCCCATTTTGTGATTGTGATACCAATGTCTGTCTACCTATAATACTAAACACTAGAAACACAATTCAACTTAGCATTGTCATATGAATCATATGATAATTCCTTAGTGATCGATCTCAACATGAGGAATGTTTTCTTCTCCTTCTTAATCATAATCTCTTCTTACCAAATCCATCTTTCCTTAGCAATCAATCATGAAGCAAATACACTCATCCAATGGAAAACAAGCCTCCATAGCCAAAACCAATCTTTTCTCTCTTCTTGGAAACTTTCTACAACAAGCTCAACTCCATGCCATTGGCTCGGAGTTGGTTGTAACACGAATGGAAGCATCGTTCGTCTTAATCTAACGAACGTAGGCCTATCAGGCACGCTCACATTCTTCAACTTCTCGTCTTTACCAAACCTTGCCTTCCTCGACCTCCACGACAACAACCTCTTTGGCCAAATCCCGTCTTTCGTATCCAACTTAACAAGACTTGAAAGCCTTCATCTCGGATATAACCAATTCACGGGAAACATACCAATCGAGCTCGGGAATGGGAATATGAAAGCCTTAAAAGTCCTAAACCTAATTAGCAACTATGTTGAAGGTCCTATACCAAATGTTCTTGGAAACATTTCCTCCCTTTCATCACTCATCCTAGGAAATAATCGCCTAGTCGGCGAGATTCCTAGTCAGTTGGGTAGGTTAAGGAATCTTTTAGAGCTAAGGATCAATCTCAATAACCTTACTGGTCCAATCCCTTCTTCCTTGGGCAATTTGGTCAATCTTAATGTGCTTTCCATCTATGGAAACCAATTGTCAGGAACTCTGCCACAAGAAATCAACAACCTTAAGAACTTGACATTGTTCTACCTTTCCAACAACACGATCTCGGGTTCCTTGCCGGAGAAGATATGTCAAGGCGGAATTCTTAGAGACTTTTGTGCAAGCAACAATCTTTTTAATGGAACAGTGCCAAAGGGATTGAAGAACTGCAAGAATCTCACAAGACTAAGGCTTGATAGAAATAATCTAGTGGGCAACATATCACAAGACTTTGGTGTGTACCCTATTGTTGATTACATTGATCTAAGCTACAACAACTTCCACGGCGAGATTTCACCGAATTGGGCAAAGTGCAAGCTCATGACAAGCCTCAAAATCTCGGGAAACAGAGTCACTGGTCGTATACCGTTCGAGCTAGGACGAGCAACAAACTTGCATTTCCTAGACCTCTCATCAAACCGTCTAGTGGGCGAGATTCCGAAGGAGATTTTCAGCCTCAAATTGCTGTTTAATCTCACACTAAGCGAGAATCGGCTTTCGGGCGAGATTGCTCAAGAGATTGGATCACTTTCTCAACTTACTTATCTTGATTTAAGCTCAAACAATCTGAGTGGGATCATCCCAGACGCAATTGGCAATTGCTCAAAGATCATTTACTTAAATCTTAGTAGAAATGAGTTCATTGGAGCTATTCCTTCTAAGATTGGTGATCTGAAGTCGTTACAAGTCGGGTTAGATCTAAGTCAAAACTCGATTTCGGGTGAAATCCCATGGAGATTGGGTGAGTTGGAGAATCTAGAGATACTTAATCTCTCACACAACAATCTCTCTGGAGAGATTCCATCTACATTTGATCAGCTCAAGAGTTTGCAAGTAATCGACGTTTCCTATAACAAAGGACTCTGCAGCAACAATGAAGAGTTAGTCGTTGGATTACCAAAATGTTCATTTTCTTACAAGAAAGGCAGCAATTCAAGAAAGGCGCTCTTTATTACGATTCCGGTCATTGTGGTATCGCTCATTCTGTGTGTAGTGGTTGGAGTTTGTTTACGTAACAGTAACAAGAAGAAGAAGATGATGAAGTCAGGATTGAATAGAGTGACGTCCAAGGAATCGTCTGATGATTGCAACAGTTCCAACAAGAAGAACAGATTGAGCGGGAATCTATTCTCTGTGTGGAGCTACGATGGGAAGCTGGTTTACTCCGATATCATTGAAGCAACACAAGAATTCGACTCCAGGTATAGTGAATCATTCAAATATTGTGTTCATTGTTCATATCTTTATAAAGTAGATGATTCTTTTAAAAATTGGAATTGGAGTCTCTGCATCAATGATTAATTAAGTCCCAAATTGACCAAATAGTTTCCAAAATATTATATTTCTTATTGTTTTTTTAGTCTTATGATGAATTTTTTTTGGGTAGAATCTGATTGTTAACACTTAAAAGCCTACTATATAACATTACTAATTTATTTGTTATAATAATAGATATATAAGATTTCATTATGCTTGTGTATATGTCAAAAAATCACTCGACACTCTAGAGATCATTCTGAGATAAGGGCGGTAGACGATGTACACAGATGTCGCGACTCGTGTATGTACGTGTCATAAACTGCGTTAATCACCGAAACTATGTGCATCATCCACAAGTGTGTGCATTATTTGTGTATGCATGAGTTACATTGTTTGTGCATTATCTGAACTATTTGAATGTACTTATTTTGTTGGTGTAAATAGGTACTGTATCGGCGTGGGAGGCCATGGGAGTGTATACAAAGCGGAGCTAAGCACAGGGCAAGTAGTAGCCGTTAAGAAGCTACGTTCAATCCAATGCTCAGACAAAGGATTCGAGTCAGAAATCAAAGCCCTAACCAAGATTCGACACCGCAACATCGTCAAGCTCTACGGCTTCTGCTCCCACATCGAGCATTCCCTCCTCGTATACGAGCATGTCGAACGAGGGAGCCTCTCCAAGCTTCTTGTAAACGACGACAAGGCCATGGAGTTAGGGTGGGATAAAAGGCTTAATCTCGTTCGAGGAATTGCTAATGCCGTTTGCTACATGCACCATCATTGCTCTCCTGCGGTTATTCATAGGGATATCTCATCCAATAATGTCTTGGTGGATAGGGATTTTGAGGCTAGGGTGTCTGATTTCGGTACCTCGAGGTTTCTTACCATGGACTCGTCGAATTGGACCGAGCTAGCCGGAACCTATGGCTATATTGCTCCGGGTATGTTACTCTTCATCCAAATCTCTCTTCATCTTTGTCTTCATCATGAAAATATAATGTCAATGTTTATGAAGTTGAGTGTTTAGCACAAATGTTCATTACACGTACTCTAAACACCAATATTCATCACATGTTAAGAGTGAAGAATAAGGGACATGCATATTCAAGAAAACATTGAACACTTTGTTGATCAAGACGTTATAGTGAATATATGTTTAAAATTCTCACACTATCAATTTAGAATCTGTCGTGTTGATATGCACTCATCTTCTTCCGAAGTGTGCACATATTTATTGAGAATGTGTTCATATACTTTATATTGTATGTTGATATGATCGTAACTTTGTATACGTGTATTCATTTGCTTTATATTGTATATTCGAACCCTCCTAATGTAAGTGTGCACATGCTTTTCTTCTAACATTATTATAATTTGTAAGATCATGTACCTTATAATCAATCAATGCCTATATTGTGCAGAGCTTGCATACACAATGAAAGTGACAGAAAAGTGTGACATCTACAGCTTCGGAGTTGTAGCGATGGAAATCATGATGGGAACTCATCCAAGCCAACTCATGAACTCGTCCTCCGCCACATCATCCCTTTCAGACGACAACGAAAGGCAAGAGACAAGAGGATCAACGACGGTTAAGAGCCTAATGGACCCACGACTACCGACACCTTCTCATGAAGAGGCGGAGGAAGTAGCGACGATTATAAGGGTGTCGTTGTCGTGCATGGAGGCGGACCCACAAAGGAGGCCCACCATGAAGAGTGTGGCTCATTTGCTCACAACGAGGAAAGTAGGGTTGGAAGACGAGGGTTTGGAGAAAGTGACGTTGGAGGATTTGAAGAGGCTTGAGTTTGTGAATACTACGAGTGTTAGTCGTCGAGGTTGTAATAGCATTGGTGGTAGGTATGAGGAGTGTTATTCTAGTGTTGAAGCTAGGGAATCTTGACTCTTGAGGATGATTCATTGAGCATTGGACAACCATACTTGTACTAATTAGCTTGTTGTTTTTATTAATAGTCTCCCAACAATCTTAACTAGAGCTCGTGCGAAGCCGATATTAATTATAATACTAGAATTTTAAAGCATGTATAATACACAATTGGATCTCATGTGCTTTAGTTATAATAATACTTTAGTGTTTATCATATTACTTGTTAGAGCCCGGGTGTTCGCGACCTCGCAATCAACACCTCGCGAGGTCTGGCCAGCTATAATCTTCAATCTGCCGGAGACCTCCTTTACGCCAACTGAAGCAACAACTTGAATTCCATCTTCTTTTGGATCAAAACTCGTCTTCTTGCGTTGTTCTTCGTGTTCTTGAGCTCCTGAGTACCTGCGCAACCAAACCAGAAGGATGAACCCCCAGATTTGGCTCTCTGACGCCCAAGTCAGTACTGATCACGACCAAATGAGAGTAACGAGATCAATAACACCAAATAATAACCAAAGAGAAGGGAATAATGATCAAAATACACTATCAAGCCATGAAGCCTCACGAACCAGACCAATGGAACAATAAATAATGAATCTCAACCAAATGCGATAATTCTCATATCAATAGCACGAATACGATACCGAGAGTCATAATCCAAGTACCGATCATCCGATTCTCTATGAACAGAGATGAATCGGGAGGAAGAAGACGATTCCGAGAGGAAAGCTTCGTCTCCTTTGTGTTTCTCTCTTGCTCAAGGAGAAAATGCCTCAGATGCCCAAAATATGCTTTCTCTCTCTCCTTTTTGTTACTCTTTATACCTAGGTCGCGGGCCCCACTTTATCCGATCTCGCTCTCCTCGCTTATTGAGCTTACTTATTGGGTCTTATTTTCCCGAGTCTCTTAATGGTTCTTGGGACTTCGTTACTCTACGGGCCGTCGCGAGCCTGTTTGGCTCACGACCTGAGAACCGGGTCCAACATCCAGCCCCCAAGTCCTTGTTCTTCGCGAGGGCAAGGCTTGGGTAGTCTTTCTTGAAGCCGGGATCTCAGGCTATGTTCTGGGGATTCTCTATTTGGTTTTTTGCTCGCGACGCTTACCTTACATCGCGCTCGTTTTGAATTTCGAATTTTAAACAAGTGACGCTTCGTCTCCCGCGCTCTGACATCTTGTGACACGTGTCGAACATCTGGCTCTTCTCTCTTTCCTATATAAACCAGTCGAATCGTATTTTTCTTCTCCTCTCTACTGCGTCTTCTCATAAACCTCTGTAAAAACCTCCTAAATAATATTATCAAGACCTTCTTTTTCTTCGTTCGATCGAGCAAATAAATCGCAAATGGCAGGTATGTCGTGCTTCTAATCCCCCTTATGCTATTTATTTCATGCTTATTGCTATATTCGTTCTTGATTTTTGCACATTTCCGCCATTATTGTTCGTTCTTGGAGCTTTTGGTTAAATCTTTACGGTGGTCCGATGGACCTCTCCACCGCCTTATCGGCCTTTCTACGGGTGGCGCCGCCCCCTTTCCTTTCCAAACCCTAATCCTCTTTGCCATTTCCTATTTGGGACCATTCGAGTTTTCGTCCTTCAGTTCTATGAGTTCTTCATACTCTGGTGTTCATCCTCATACCTTTTCAACTTCTCCTCAGATCTTTCTTTTTCCGTTTTCCAGGGATTTCCTTATTTTTTCACTTTATGGCTCGCGAGGCTTATCCTTTATCCTTGCGTTTCGTATTCCTGCCCTGGAGAACTAACTTCCTTCTTCTTTTCTCTTCATTGCACAGGTCATTCTTCCTGAAATAAGGACGTCGCTGGTCCATCCACGTCGCGACCCGACGCGGGGAGCAGTAATAATTCTCCCCCTATTCAGAATCCCGAAGACGAGGACTTCGGCTTTGGAGACGAGAGAGATTATTATTCTTGGCAGGGTGATCTCCCCCGTATAGAGATTGATGAGTGGCTCACTAAACCCGTGAGTCGTGTACAGATTTTGAATCGTCGCGTTCGTTTTTCCAAAGCCAGGAATCTCGGAAATAAGTTCACCGCTCTTCCCACGACACTCCAATTGTGCGATCTTAGGGCCGTAGCTGATGCTTATCCATTCCCGGAGGACACCATTCTCGCGTTGCCCTCTTCCGGAGGAACCTCCCTCGACGAGTATGGATCTTTCTTCGCGATTAGTCGCTCATTTCTTGTGGCAGGCTTTAGGCTTCCTCTTACGAGTTTTGCTCGGAAGCTCATGAAGCAATTAGGCTATAGCTAGGGATGAAAATTGTCCGCGGATGTCCGATCCATCCACGAATCCGATCCGAATATACGGATTGAAATCCTAAGATAAACGAATGTTGATGGATCAACGGATTGATGGATTGATCATGGAGCGGATATGGATTGAGGTTCATCCAACCCACGATCTGATCCATAACCCGCGACCCGATCCTACCCGTATAATCCATATAATTTTTAAAATATATAAAATATTTTATATTTCTATAAAATTTATAATATATAATTTATATGATAAAAAAATAAAAAACTCTTCTAAGTTGTAACTTAATTGTAACATTAATGTTTTATCTCATGTTCTCTTAGTTCTCTCCAACGCCATAAACACTAGGTGATTTTAGTTCTGAGTTCTCTTCTCTTCTCTCTTGCTTCATTCTTCTCCTCTGGTCCTCGACTCCCTGTTCAATTCACCTTACCTCTTTCGTATGCTTATATTTTTATTTGTTTATATGTTATATACATTTTAGAATACAAAATAAGACAACCCGCATATCTCACCCGATCCACCCGTGAACCCGATGGATTAAGATGGATTGGATGTGGATTGAGGGTTTTGCGGATGACGGGTGGGTTGGATGGTAAAAAATTATACGGGTTGGATGGTGGTATGGGTAAATCCACCCATCATCCGATCCATTTCCATCCCTAGCTATAGCCCCGCTCAGATGCATCCCAACTTCTGGCGCATCGTCGTCATTTATACAATTAGATGTCAAGACATAGGTGTGAAACCCAATCCTTGTCATTTCTTTCTCATGTTCAATTCACGTAAGGCTCCCGACGAAGAAGGAATGTTCACAACCTTTAAACTTGGGGCGACTGAGTGGGATGCTCCTCCTCGGATCACCAAATGGAAATCTGACTGGTTCCTTATCCGGCCGCCACCAAACTTGGGATTCTCCATCAAGATCGCCGAGATCGCTGCCCAGCCCAAGCCCGGGAATTGGTCCCAAGGTAAGAAAGATAGTCTCATCGCGAAGTATCATGACTTTTCGGACCTCTCATCTAAACGCATCTTCGCGAAGTGCATTACTCCCGAAGTATTAGCCCAACGAGGCTTAAGTCTTGAACACCACTATGGTAATTTTTATAGTCGCGAGCGTTTCTGCTCTTTGTATTTCTTATAATCCTCACGTATTAAAGCTTTAATGTCCATTCTTTTCAGACAAGAGTTTCTTCTCCAACCTTGACAACTCCGAAGACTCCTTCGACGATGATCCCATAGACGAGGTCCCAGTCCCTGCTGCAAAAGGCAAGGGCCGTACCAAGAAGGCCGCGACCAAGCTCAAGGCCTCTGCTCCTGGCGACGCTCAGGCCCCCAAGTCCAAACGCAAACAAAAGGGTTCCGCTGGTGGGATCCGCATTCAAGAGCCGTCTGTTGAGGAGAATGAACCTTTGACTGATGATACTCCTACTGGTCAAGCCACTCCCCTCGCGAGAACTTCTATTGCGGTGAAGACCATCCTTCTCCCAAGGCCCAGGGGAAAACCCGCTTCAAACACCGGAGCCGCAACGGAACAGGCATCGGCAGCCGCGAAGGTCAAGCAGCCGATGGTTCGCGGGGAACAAGAGAATGTCCTCCCTCGGGGCTCATCCGTGGAGGATTCAATCTTCCTCGACGAGGAGTCGGTGAGGAAGTTCTTCGGTAAGGATCGTCCTTGCCTTCCTGAGACTCCCGAATGTATTGAGGGCGTCATCCGCGGTGGTGCAGGAATTTCTACGATCACTCTCGCGGTGAGTTTTGTGTTTTACTTTCTCCGTTGCTTTCACTTTGTGTTTTCTAATTTTTCCATAACTCTTTGGTTGCAGGGGATGCTCTTCTTTGAGTCCATAGGGCAATATGCCGTTACTGTCGAGGATGATAAGAAGGATGTGGAGAAGGACTACGAGGCCATAATAGAGCAGAGTCGCGAGCATAAGTCTGCACGTGATAAGGCGAGACAAGCCTTGGAGACGCAGAAAGTGAAGAATGCGGAGCTGGTCAAGAAGGTGGGCGAGATGGAGATCGCGGAAAAGGTGGAAAAACGCAATCATGAGACGACGATGGGCACGTTGAGGTAGGAAATGGCTGACGCCATAGCTCGCGCTCGTCGCGAAGGAGCTGCCCAATATGCCTCAAGCTATCGTGAGCAAGATCGCATTGATTTCATCAGTACAACTCACAGTGTCCTTCTGATTGCCTCGCTCAAGGCTCAACTCAAGAAACACAAAGTGTCTAAGTTTCCTTATGATCCTTCAGATTTTTGTGGCATTTCAGGGGATCTTCCCGAGTATGTTCCTCCTCCAATCGGCACCTATGTGGACGACGACGCGAGCCTCCTTGAAGGTTCGACAGTGGGTCAAATGAAGAAAGGTATGGGAATTGTTGAGGGGAAAGAGGCTCAAGCCCCGATAGTCCCTGCTCCCAAGAGACTTAAGAGGAAGAGAGAAGTGATTTACTCAGAGGAGAGGGAGCTCGCAACCGGGTCTCCACTTAAGCGCTTTCATGCCGATACCTTGGAGGAGGGGGTTCGTGACCAGACTGTGCTGATTGACAGTGATGAGACTGCTAGGGCCGAGAACATCGCGTCGACGGAGGATGCTGGTGGTGAGAAAGGTGTTCGTGAGCAGGCAGTCGACAATGTTGACGACTACATCAGCGTTCCCACGGAGCATGCAAATGACCAGCCTTGATTTTTGTTTTGCGAGTCTCTTATGCAAGTTTTTGGGTTTGTAATATGTACAATGGTTTATTCACTTTTGGTGGGTCGTGGATCTTGTGTGGTCGCGAGCCCTTGGATTATGCTTTGGCCTTGTTAGGAGACAAGACTTACTTTCGTACTCATTAATTTTATGCTTGTTTCTTTTCTTTCATCGCTGCACTTTCTTTCGTACTTATTTCTTTGCTTACCTCTTACTTTCTTATTGATGGTGGGTTAGTTTGACAACTCCCTCCTTTCTCCCCCCCATAGCGTTCGCGAGGGTTCTTGCATCCTCGGGGATGCTATGTAATAAAAAGAGGGAGTGAGTGTAGTAGTGTTTATTAAATTCTTAATTTGCTTTGCCTTGTCCTTTCGCGACGGATACTTGGACGTGGAAGACGATATGTAATGGAAATTGAAACGACTTTAAATATATATATTGGTAAAGTGCTCGCGAACAAAAACGAACATGCATGTTTTCCTTGGTAGCAGAGTCATTACATAACATCGAAATATCCAGGTAAATCAAGTAAAACAACGAGGCATTAACGAAAGAAAAGGCCTTCCAAGTCGTCTGCGCTCCTTAGAAAAGCCCTGCGAATGATAGTTATATAAACGTTTGTCAGCCTCTCGCATTATTTTCGCGTTTGAGTTTTTAACAATCATGCTCATACCAGATTACTGCGTGCGTACTATCCAGTAATAGGGCTTATATCATTCGCGGCTGTCGTTTGGTGTAAGCGAGCCAGAATTTCCTGCGTGTGTAATTGTCTAGTAATGTTATATTTATGTCATTGCGACCGTATGAGATAATTTGTATATTCCTTTCGTGATACCTGAGCTAAGGCGTGTTGAGCGCCTCAGTAATTCTGAGCTCGTGAGTTGGAGCTTGTACATTGTTTCTAGTGGGGCGATGAGTGATGAGCTATAGATAGTTCGCGATGTAGAACTGTAATGCGATTCATAGTTGTATGCTTAGCATCTATAAGAATGCTGGCCCTTGTGAAAAAAGGGTCAATTGTATACGGGAACTGAAAGTACCTGGACCGTGGTGGCTTTGACGCCCAAGTTTAAACCTCGCGGGCGTTTTCAAGACTATGTTACCTTGGTAAGAACCATCTGTATCATGCAAAGAAACGGGATTGCCATTAGATCTTTGCGTACTTTCGCGAGTCATGATAAAAGCAATGATTTCGTCGGCCACGCGACTGGGTTGAAACTGTTATGTGTAGGAATCAACCAGTCATTGTGCCTCATGCCTTGGCGGTGTGATGACTCGTCAAGGTCACGACTTCGTGATCAAAGCGAGGAGGACTCATGTCGTTACTCGTCTTTGATTTTCACGGCTTCGCGAACTATGGGGATTCGTTTGATCTCCGTCATAGTGTCATCACTTCACAACCTGGGTGGGTGCCTTTGGCCCCAACCCAGCGTTATGGCTTCACGACTTGGGATGGGTGCCCTTGGCCCCAGCCCAGCGTCATGGCTTCACGATTCAGTGAGTGCGCACTCATCTGTCATCATGGCTTCACAACCTGGGTGGGTGCCCTTGGCCCCAGCCCAACGTCACGGCTTCGCGACCTGGGTGGGTGCTTCTTGGCCCCCAGCCCAGCGTCACGGCTTCGCGACCTGGGTGGGTGCTTCTTGGCCCCCAGCCCAGCGTCACGGCTTCGCGACCTGAGTGGGTGCTTCTTGGCCCCCAGCCCAACTTCACGGCTTCGCGACCTGGGTGGGTGCTTCTTGGCCCCCAGCCCAGCGTCACGAGATTTTCATCTACATTTTGTGATCTGAAGTGCATAGCTTTACCTTTTATTCAAGGTCGTCGTTCCCCCTTTTTGGCGAAAGTATTTATTCTCTTAGTAACCTGGCTACAGATTTGGTCGTTTGAACTCATTCGGTTCTTTCGCTTGCACAGAGCTTGTTAGACAATCTCTTCGCGAGTGTTACGTGTATTGAAGATACTTGATGTGCTATACAAATTTTTTTGAGAGAGGCTTATACCTGTGGGTGGGGGGAGGGGGGAATGGGCTAGGCGTAATAGCGGCGTAGTCGCATCACGTTCCAAGAGTTTGCAACGTGATTCCCGAAGCTGTCCTTCAGTCGATAGGCGCCCGATGCGACTTCGCGATCCACTATGTAGGGCCCTTCCCAGCCGGGATCTAACCTTCCTCCTTCTGTCTTTCTTAGGACAAGGTCTCCCTTCACGAAGCCTCTTATCTTGACATGCTTGTTGTAATACTTCGCAACACTAGCCTTGTGCGCGGCTGCTCTGATTACTGCCATTTCTTGCGCCTCTTCGCGAAGCTGTAGCTCCATTCGCATTTTCTCATCATTGGTGTCCTTGTCATGATGGAGAATTCTTTCGTTTGGAAACAAGAATTCCACAGGGACCACAACCTCAACACCATACGCGAGGGCAAAGGGGCTCTCCCCTGTTGCTTTCTTGACAGTTGTGCGGTTGGCCCAGAGGGTAAGAGGGAGAACTTCGGCCCACCTCCCTTTGGCGCCTTCCAACCTTTTCTTGAGGTCCATGACGATGCTTTTGTTGACAGCCTCAACTTGGCCATTACAATGTGGGTGAGCGACAGAGGCGATTTTTAGCTGAACGCCCATGTCGTCACACCACTTCAGTAGCTGAGGGGAGTTGAACTGAGGGCCTCTATCTGTGACTATTTCATGAGGGAGACCGTAACAACAGATGATTTTTCTCCACAGGAACTTCTTCACTACTGGTACTGTTGTGGACGCGAGTGCCTCGGCCTCGACCCATTTGGTGAAATATTCCACAGCCACAATGATATATTTGAGCTGCCCGGGAGCCTTTGGCTTGAATGGTCCAAGAAGGTCCAAACCCCACATCGCGAACGGTATGGGGCTGCTCATGATTTGAAGCTCAACACCAGGTTGATGAGAGGCAGGGGCAAAATATTGGCAAGCTTGGCAAGCTCGCAATATGTTATGTGCGTCTTACTTCATAGTGGGCCATAAATGACCTTGACTCAAGACTTTGTAAACTAAAGGCCTCCACCCTGCGTGAGTCCTACATAGCCCTACGTGCAATTCTTCTAAAAATGACTTCACCTCATAGTGAGCCATGCATTTCAATTCTCTGGGGTCTCCCCCTCTCTTATACAACTCTCCCCTATTGATGTAGAAGCGAGCAACCTTTCTTTTCAACTGTTGAAGCTCTTTGGGATCAGAAGGTCCGCGACCGTTTTTCAAATAATCAATGATTGGACGACGCCAATCTTCACTGGTGTTACCAATTTCCATCATTTCAATCTCGCGACTGATTGCGCTCCCTTCCTTGACAAGGAAAAAATATTTTGGTGGTGCAGCCTTGGTTACAATGAAACCTGATCTTCTCTCGCGTTCCTCTTTAGGACCCTGCCAACTGGCACCTACTTTTGCGAGTTCATCAGCTTTTTTGTTCTCTTCTCTTGAAATGGCTTGAATTTCAAAATGCCTGAATAAAGAAATCAATGTCGCGACTCTTGCATGATATTTTGGTAAATTTCCCGTTCTTGCTTCGTAGATTCCCTGGACTTGGTTTACTACAATCTCTCAGTCACTCCGACATGACAACACAGAGATAGAGGTGCCAATGGCTAGTTCTAGACCAGCTATTAAAGCTTCGTACTCAACCTCGTTGTTGGTGGGTTTAAACTTGAGAGCGATGGCGTGACTTATCTCATCACCCGTAGGTGAGGTGAGTACCACTCCGGCCCCGCACCCCTTATCATTCACGGCACCATCGACATGCATGACCCACATCAGCTCCTCACTGTACAGATTTGTGTTCTCAAACTCTCTAAAACTTGTCTCAACGATGTAATCAACCAGTGCCTGAGCTCTGATCGCGGGCCTAGGCCGATAAACGACATCGAATTCTGACATTTCTATGACCCATCTCGCGAGCCTTCCCGCTACCGTTGGCTTTGTCATGAATCCATGTAGCGGCAAATCTGTCAAAGTCTCGATGGGATGCGCGTGAAAATAAGGCCTGAGTTTTCGAGCGGCGGTCACTAAGGCGAGCACAGATTTCTCTACTGGGGAGTACCTGGTCTCAACTGGTAATAACGCGCGGCTGACAAAATAAACTGGCATTTCTTGCTCGCGAACTAGCACTGCGCTCACAGCTCGAGAGCTCGCCGCGAGATATAATTGAAGGGTCTCACCCGGAATTGGTGAAGCTAGGATTGGGAGCCTTGACAAGTGCTCTTTGAGGCTCGCGAATGCTTGGTCGCATTCTTTAGTCCACTCGAAGTTTTTCGGCTTTCTCAGAATTTCAAAGAACGGAAGGTTGCGTTCAGCCAGCTTAGCACAAAATCTTCCCAAATAATTCACTTTACCCACAAATCTCTGGACCTCATGTGTCGACTTAGGTGGTTGTAGATCCAGTACTGCTTTAACTTTATCTGGATTGACTTCCACACCTCGCGCACTGATCATGAAGCCCAGAAACTTTCCTTCTGTCACTCCAAAAGACACACTTGTCTGGATTCAAACTCATTCCATATTTCCTCAGAGTCGCGAATACTTCAGCAAGATCGCGAGCATGGTCGCATTGTCTCCTACTCTTAACAACGATGTCGTCGACATACGCCTCAACAGTGTCCCCGATCTGGCCACTGAAAATTCGATCAACGAGCCTTTGGAACGTAGCCCCCGCGTTCTTGAGACCAAAGGGCATAACCTAATAGCAGAAAGTTCCCTTATCTGTTATGAATGATGTGTGCTCTGAGTCTAGAGGATTCATCATTACTTGGTTGTAGCCTGAGTAAGCATCAAGGAAGCTCAACGCTTCGTGCCCCACGATTGAGTCTACTAGCTGGTCAATGGAAGGCAAAGGATAACTGTCCTTCGGGCACGCTTTATTGAGATTGGTGAAGTCTACTCACATTCTCCATTTCCCAGTCTCCTTCTTCGCGACCATGACGATGTTGGAAAGCCAAGCCGGATACTGCACTGGTCTTACAAACCCTGCTTTCAAAAGCTTTGCGAGCTCAACGGCCGCGGCGGCGTTCTTCGGTCCTGCCTGCTTTCTTTTTCTCTGCCTCTTTGGGGCCACTTCATTACTAATACTCAGAGAGTGGGTAATGACGGAGGGTGGGATTCCCTTTAAGTCCTTTGACGACCATGAAAATACGTCTCGCGACTCTGCCAGTAATTTCTCAATCTCTCCCATTACCATGGGATCTAAGCTGCCTCCTTCAAACAGTTTTTCCTCTTTGTTGCCGAAAGGAGTGATTTCTTGTGTCTCAAAGCCGGTGAATTTCACTTTGTTTTCCTCTTCCTCGGGCCCTCGGGCCTTGGAGGCTCGCGAACGTCTAGATCGGCCTCTTCTTCCACGTTAGGCAACCCGGGCACAAAGAGTTGATTCGCGATCAGAGGCGTATCCTCCCCTTTCTCAGATTTAATATAGCACTAGATGCTCTCGTTCTCTACCCCAGTCGCGACCCCTGTGCCTGATTGTGTGGGAAACTTTAGGCAGAAATGGCTCATTGATACTACTGCGTCAAATTTGCACAAGGTACCTCTTCCAATGATAGCGTTGTATGACGAGCTTGTTGGGATGATCACAAAGTCAATCTTTTCAGACCTTCTTGGCCATGTTTCATCGCCCATCACAACGTCGAGCGTTACGACGCCCAAAGCTGGTACTCTTTCCCCCGCGAATCCCACCAAAGTGGTCCGGGTGGGTCTCTTCAAACTAGGATCTACTCCCAACTTTTCAAAGGCATCTAGGTAGAGGATATCCGCGGAGCTTCCCATGTCAACTAATATGCGGCTTACCAGCTTTGTCCCTATCTGGAGATGTATAACGAGTGGGTCACCCGAAGAAACTGCCCACTCATTAACTTCTTCATTGGAAAAAACAAGTTGATAAGGCTTTCTGGGTGGCGGAGTCGCAACGCTCATGACAGGGAGACCGCGAGGCAAGGGAGCATTGTTCATCTTTCTCTGCTCGCGTGTATTAGGGGGAATGGGGACGTGTTTCCCCGCTATCGTTCCCACATGGCCGTCAGGCCTTGGAAAATTTTGTTGTTGATTACCTTGGGGGAGGTTGGGGTCAATCGCGACTTGTTGGTTGCATCCCCTTCCTCTGCCACCATTGTTGTATCCTCCCCTGTATTGGCCTCGTCCAGGGTTTCTTCCACCTCTACCTTGTTGATTTCCTCCGCCTCTCTGATTCATTAGGACAACTCTTTGCTCGGGTTCATTGTTCATTCTGGGGCCATTTCGACATTCATCTGTATTGTGAGTTGTGGAATTATGATTAGCGCACCACATTCCATCGTGACCACGACCTCTTCCACCATTGCCGCGGCCGCGACCCCTGTTGTTACCGTTATCATCTCTTTGATTCATTAGATTCTGAGCCTGAAACAGATTCTGATCTTGGTTCTGACCATAGTCCTGATACTGTCCCTGATTCTGATGTTGGATAGCCAGACCTGGTGCTCGCGAGCTGTTTTGACCCTGATTCTGATCGTATTGTTGTCTCTTATTTCCCCAACCTTGATTGCCTTTCTTAGAGCTCTGATTCTGTTTGACTTGACTCCCTCCCGAAGAGGGAGCGCTTGAGTGAGTTTCAACCTGAATCTCAACACACGCCCTCTCAAGCATGGCTTGGTAGGATTGTTCTTGCTTTCTGTATAAGTGCTTCTTGAACTCACTTCCATCTAACAAACCGTCGAGGAACGCGAACCTCGCAGTTTTGTCATCAAAATCATCAGCCTCTAGCACCATTCCCGAGAACCTTTTCACATATTCCTCCAGGGTTTCCCCGACTTTCTGTTTAACTCCCACCACTTCTTGCATTGTGATCTTTCTTTTCTTTGACGAGCCAAAATGCAATAGAAAACCTCTCTCAATGTCCGCAAAGCATGTGATACTTCCGACAGGTTGATTCAGCATCCAGGTCATCGCTGTGTCGGCCAACGTCCCCGGGAAACCCTTACACATTGTGGCCTCATCGGGCCCTCTCGCGATCATCGCATACTTGTAATGGGAGAGGTGCTCCTTGGGGTCTCCCTTTCCTGTGTACTCTTTGATGGTCGGGAACCTAAAATCCGGCAATGGGGGTGCACGAATTATATGCTCCGTGAATGCGGTTGGTCCGAACATAGATGAGAAATTGAGAGGAGGGTTGGTAGGATACACCTGATTTTGATAGTCGTCGCGAGGATAGTAGGGCACTCCATGATGGTTGCGCGGAGTGCGCGGCTCATTCAGGGGATAATAAGCTTGGTCCCTCTCATCATAGCGTCCAACATGTTGAGAATAATAGCGGTCCTGGTGGCTCGCGGGAGCCTGATTAAGATCAAAGCCTCCCTGCCCCACCTCTCTCGCGACGTTTCTTCCCCTTGGCACTTTAGAGACAGAAACTCTCTCATCTGGGGCGACTTCAGCGCCCTGCTCTTCTAGATGAGCTTCTAGATTCTCGCGATTACCTCGCGTCTCATGAGGTTCCACCCTTTGATTAGCAGCATTCTGGTTCCCCGGTGCCCCTTGGAGCCCCATCCAAGCGTTGAAGGCCGCAATATGCTCTCGTGGAATAGTGATAAGGTCGCGAGTGTCCTCTTCATCCACGCGAGGAAGCGGGGGATTAGGGACATTCTGAGTGAGGGGGCCTGTTTGCAATAGAGTGTTGTTCATTGTGCCGCTTCTGTCTGTCTCATCCATTATACTGAACTTTGCGATCTGATTAACAAGGCTTCGAATAGAACTAGCTGCGCGAGGAGGTCCCCACGGTCGGCGCTAGTGTTGGAGCCCGGGTGTTCGCGACCTCGCAATCAACACCTCGCGAGGTCTGGCCAACTATAATCTTCAATCTGCCTGAGACCCCCTTTACGCCAACTGAAGCAACAACTTGAATTCCATATTCTTTTGGATCAAAACTCGCCTTCTTGCGCTGTTCTTCGTGTTCTTGAGCTCCTGAGTACCTGCGCAACCAAACCGGAAGGATGACCCCCAGATTTGGCTCTCCGACGCCCAAGTCAATACTGATCACGACCAAATGAGAGTAACGAGCTCAATAACACCAAATAATAACCAAAGAGAAGGGAATAACGATCAAAATACACTATCAAGCCATGAAGCCTTACGAACCAGACCAATGTAACAGTAAATAATGAATCTCAACCAAATGCGATAATTCTCATATCAATAGCACGAATACGATACCGAGAGTCATAATCCAACTACCGATCATCTGATTCTCTATGAACAGAGATGAATCGGGAAGAAGAAGACGATTCCGAGAGGAAAGCTTCGTCTCCTTTGTGTTTCTCTCTTGCTCAAGGGGAAAATGCCTCAGATGCCCAAAAAGATGCTTTCTCTCTCCTTTCTGTTACTCTTTATACCTAGGTCATGAGACCCACTTTATCCGATCTCGCTCTCCTCGCTTATTGGGCTTACTTATTAAGCCTTATTCTCCTGAGTCTCTTAATGATGCTTGAGCCTTCGTTACTCTACGGGCCGTCGCGAGCCTGTTTGGCTCACGACCTGAGAACCGGGTCCAACATTACTAAATAAACTTTCAAATTTATATGAAATTTGGACTAAATAAATAGGGCTACAGATAGCCAAACGATAACAAAGGAATGAAGCAAATTGGATATGAAGCTCATATGAAATCATATAGAAATGGAGCGGATTGGATTAGAAATCCACATGAGTGGAATATTTGATTTGATAGAAGGAAGCATTAAATGCTTATAAAGATTGATTTACTTTTTTGATAAATATAATAAAGTTAACTCAAAGTTTTATGTAGAAGTTGCAAGGAGAGCTTGAAGATGCATCCCGTATATAGGCTATCAAAAAAACCGCAAACACAATGAATGAGCAAATCAGAAGATGAAGAGACCTGTGTAACAACAACAATATAATGACGGAGATGAAAAACAATTTAGTTGACGAGAAGGTGAAACAGAGCAGTCGAGAACCCCAAGGAATAAACGCTAGAAGGAAGTGAGGGGGAAAACAACAGAACAAAGCTAACACAAAAATCAAAACCCTAACAACACAGGCCCCAAATCGAATGAAAAATAAGCCCAAAATTGCATTAATTTCTTCAACCTGCGTACAATCTTTATGTATATAGGATATGATACGATGTAAGGTTTAAGGTTTTAGGCTTGTGTGTGTGTCATTTAACTGGTAATCAGTTGGTGTAGCAAGTTTTTTAGACGGTTTATTTAGAAGTTTCGCCTTAAAATATGATGGAGGTGTACGTAGAGATAAGACTCACAAGTGAAAACTATGGTCGAAGGGTGTAGGAGTCCACTATCTTTAGAAGGTGGTTAGGCTTTCTCCTATGAAGTGCCACCACGTGTAAACAACTTTTCAGCTAGTATAAGTACCACTCTGTAACAGATTTTACACACTAATGAATGAGTTGGTCATTTCTCGATAGTTCTTTCGCTTTCTTCTTCCCCAATCTTAGAGTTTCGATCTCACTTTCCTTGAATCACGACATGGTATCAGAGTGATAAATTGTGTTTACCTTTGTTTTCTGGTTTCCAGATTATCTCTAATTTCATCACATTGTTCTTTGCTTGTTTTTTGTTGATCGCGTTTCGCTCGACCGATTTCTCGTCAAAGCTTCCGCTATTCTGCTCTAATGGTGAACACAAGCACTATGGAATCTATGATGCAGTGTGATCCGCTTTAAGAATCTATGATAGATCGAGATTTCTTCACTGGAAACGATCTATGTCAATTGCGTTATTTTCTAAGAACAAAATTGGTTTGATAAATGGCACTATTGCTAGACCAGGTAGAGAATCTGAGAATTACAGGACTAGATAAATGGCACTATTGGTTTGATAAATGACGCATCCATGGCGAGTTCATCTGCACAAAACCTCAAAGATGCTTCTAACGGTAATCTTCGAACTAGATTCTACAGAAAACCTAAAATTGACGATCAAACTAGATTCTAGGTTGTATATCCTTCAATTAAACACTCGATCTCTATAAAGTGACGATAAGAACTAGAATCTAGGGTTTTCTCCCACAGAAAACTGTTTATTGCTAGGTTTAGAACGGATTTGACTCATTTTGCTTCAGATTCTAGCATATTTGGTGTTTTTGCTTCAGATTGTAGCATTTTTGGTGATTTTGCTTCCGATTACTAGTTCATACTGAAGCACAAATGAATTGCATGTGCTTTGATCCATTTTTGTGCACAACACTATAGAGAATGTGCTTTGTGCTACAATATAATGTTCTTGTGCTTCAGATTGTAGCATTTTTGGTGATTTTGCTTCCGATTACTGGTTCATATAGGAGTTTGGGGTGGAATACTGAGGCACAAATGATTTGCATGTGCTTTTGATCCATTTTTGTGTACAACATTATAGAGAGTGTGCTTGTGCTACAATATAATGTTCTTGTGCTTTAATTTACACCACGTACACTAATATACTACTTAATTGTTTTGCATGTGCTTTGATTAATCTGTGCTATCATATGCTTCTGTTGTGTTTTAATTTGCTACTGTTGTGCTCCTATTTTATAGGAATGTGTTAGAAATGATCAAATGAGTGTTAACATTTGCTTCTGCTGTGCTATTAGTGTGTGCTTCCATATGCTATTGTTGTGCTTCTATTTTCAATGGTTGTGCTTCAGTTTATAATATTGTGCTTCAGTTTACTCATTTTACCTTATTATGATTGTGCTTCATTTTCTTATGATTCTGCTTTGCTTTCTCCTAGATTTTTGTTTTAGAAGCATTTGATCTTTAGAAACTTCTGATGTGCTATGATTTACTCAGTTATTAGAGTGTGATGCCATATGCTATTGTTGTGCTTCTGTTTTTCATGGTTGTGCTTCAGATTGTAACACTTGTGCTTCAGTTTACCTTGTTATGATTGTGCTTCACTTTCTCATGATTGTGGTTTGCTTTCTTCTACAATTTTGCTTTAGAAGCTTCAAATCTGTGTGCTGCCATATGCTATTATAGTGCTTCTATTTTTCATGGTTGTGCTTCAGTTTGTAATATTTGTGCTTCAATTTACCTTGTTATGATTGTACTTCACTTTCTTATGATTGTGGTTTGCTTTCTTCTAGAATTTTGCTCTAGAAGCTTCAGATCTGTGCGTTGCCATATGCTAATGTTGTTCTTCTATTTTTCATGGTTGTGCTTCAGTTTGTAATATTTGTGCTTCAGTTTACTCATTTTACCTTGTTATGACCGTGCTTCATTTTATTATGATTGTCTTTTGCTTTCTTCTAGATTTTTGCTTTAGAAGTTTCAGATCTTTGTGAATGGAGAAGTTTTAACAATGTTGTGCTTTGATTTATGCAGAACGTGATACACAACATTATTTTTGACAAAAGATTTGTACTAAACAACCATTAGCCATTGGGATTCAGCCAGCAAAATCACTACAAGAAGAAGCAGCAAAAGGTAAATCACTACAAGAAAGAAGCAGCAAAATCACTTTTGTGCTTTGATTTACTAATTATTTTTATACAACAAAGAAGGGCTCAACTCCATAACAGAGGAGCACATATGAAGCATAGAAGGGCACAAAAGAAGGAGAGAAGGGCTCAAGCACATACGTGTCAAATGCACCAAAGGATAGCTCAGCTGAAAAGTGTCGAACATGATACTGAAGTATTGTTCTTCCATGTTTGATAGAACATACAATGAGATAAAGAATGTCACAGAGATGATGTCGAAGAAGTCCAAAAATTGAACGATGAACTTGTTGTAATTTTGTAATTTTGGTACTGCTTAGCCTCACGTATAATGTAGTTTTGAAACAGTTTGAACACTTGTAAGCAAAATGAATGATGTAAAGATTTAAGAAGAATGTCATAATAAACTTCATTGTGCTATAACATTGTATATTTGCGATTCGGTTTATGAATAATGTGTTGCACCACTAACTCAAGAACAATAACAGTAAAAGCCTATGTCCTATAACATTGTATAAGGGGCTTGAGAAAAAAAGTACACAAACTTTTATTTAGTAATGAAAGAGCTACTCTATTATTGGAATGTGCTAGTATATGATCCTTTTGTGCGTTGTTTTACTAATGAAAGTGCTACTATATTAAATGTTGAAGCTGCTATGGAATTTGCTACTTTTGTTGTTATATTCTATTACTGAAATGTGCTTTGATTTACTCTAATTGAAAGGGCTGCTTTAATTGAAAGTGCTATTATATTATTGAAACGTGCTACTCTGTCATTGGGATGTGCTAGTATATGCTCTTTTTGTGCTTTGTTTTAGAAACAAAAGTGCTTGGACTTAGTATATTTGTGCTTTGATTTAACAAGGATGTGCTAAACAATTTAAACATAAAGCTATCAGGAAAAAACTTCATTGTGCCCAATATTTGCTAGAAAATGTGCTTCAAATACATAAAAAATGTGCTTCAAAGTAATAATCTAAAGTGATGACTATCAAGTATCAGTTGTAGTTGTTGGGGGATGCAACTTGTTTACAAGTGATAACTATCAAAGTAATACACCATATTTATTGAGTCCTACATAACAAAAAATGATTTTAGCAAGACAACCACATCTAAATGTAATCCTCCAAGGCTCCAACGCTTGGTTGCAATCCCCTTATAGAAAGGTTTGTATCCTGCTCTATTGGACAAGAGATGCTTTAAAACAGTGACCCATGAGCCATCTGAAGCCTTTATATCTGTAGCCTTTCGAACCAAGAATCCAGCAAAGGTTGTATACTTGATATAGAACTGAACAACTTCTGCAAAAGATGGCAATAACTGACCCTCAAAAGGTTTGATGTCGTCAGGACAAAGAGGAGTGACATAGATGGAATTCCCGGGAGAAATAGAGACCTTAAATTATCATATGTAGAATCCTTGTAAGGAAGATTGAAACAATTATGAATGTTAACAACAATAAAACCAACTGAAGGTATAACTGTATTAACAAACGAAGAGTTCTAGCTTTGTTATGCTTTCAGTTGCATATGCTTGTGATTCATTTTAGTCTGATTGTGCTTTAGTATGAAATGATTGTGCTACAACAGATTTCTGTTTTGCTTCAGATTACTCATATTGTGCTTTAGATTGTAATGATTGTGCTTCACTTTGTTATGATTATGCTTCAATTTGCTATCACCGTGCTTTAATAAATCTTTGGTGTGTTGCTGTTTACTCTGACTTGGTGCTTCAGTCAACTGAAGAAGCTAGGTTATCAAGTTCCAAATTACTGTCGAAGTTCAAGCGGAAAGCAGTTTAAGAACTATTCAATAACCAGATCAATCAAAACTACGCGTACACTAGAAGCAAACATCTGATAGCAGAAAAGCGAGCAAATCAATTACAACAAACAATCTCGGCGATTTTCCGACGGGATCGGCATAGCGAGAAAAGCTAAAACCAGATTTGCGAGCTCAGCAGACAAACCGATACATACTCTTCATATTCTCACATAATAAACTAGAAATTACAAGGAATTCCAACTCCATACAGCAATCAGATCAAGATCCAAGTAGCGCAAAATCAACTACAACTAAGAGCAAGAAAAAAACTAGCAGGAACAAATCAAGCAAGCAAGCAACTGAAGAAGAAAGCAAATTCAAGTAAAAAACCTCGAAACCCTAGAAATTGAAGGACACAATATCAGGAAAAGCTTACAAATCAATGAAAGAGAATAGACATAGGAGAATCGAGGAGAAACTAGAGAGGAAGAGATCGAGTAGGGAGCCAACTGGATCGAGGAAGAGATCGAGTAGGGAGCCAACTGGATCGAGGAAGAGATCGAGTGAGAGAGGAGCTAGATCGAGCGGAAGATTATCCGAGTGGGAGAAGGAGAAAAGAACGTGCTTGCACGTGCTTGAGAAGAAGGAAGGAGGTCCGTAGATCTGCCCTAGATCTGACGGTCTGTGTTATTTTCTCATTATCCGTTCTAAACCTAGCAATAAACAATTTTCTGTGGAGAAAACCCTAGATTCTAGTTCTTATCGTCACTTTATAGAGATCGAGTGTTTAATTGAAGGATATACAATTTAGAATCTAGTTCGATCGTCAATTTTAGGTTTTCTGAAGAATCTAGAAGATTACCGTTAGAAGCGTCTTCGAGGTTTTGTGCAGATGAACTCGCCATGGATGGGTCCGAGTGCTGCGAATCGTGGCTTCTTCTCCGAATCGTGGCTTCTTCTCCAAATCTAGTCGCTGCGGGTTCCAAATCGTCACCGAGTTCCTCTCCCAAAGCAGCGAGTAAGAAGGTTTATGGTTTCAGATCGTCACCGAGTTCCTCTCCTAAATCTAGTCGTTGTGCTTTTTTGGTTTTGTTTAGTAGCGCGTGCAGTCCACCCCAAAAGCCAGCGAATAGGGTTTATAATGGACCGCGTGTGGGAAGCGGAAGGCTGAGAAACCTTCTTATCTAACACATGAGTTATTCGACAATAAAAAAGACAACCATAGTCACACATGTGTACTTTATATACCAATAGGATAATTAAATCCTCGTGTTTTTACGTCTAAACCAAACAAACTCTTGAGTAGTGAAAAAGAGATTAAAAAAACAAAGCAAAGCAAAGCGTTAGATTCATAGTGGTGGCATCAACATCGAAAAAGAGAACGATAACAGACAAGTGCGAAAAATCATAATGTTCATTCATGATTGCAAATTCACGCCTTGCAAACATTTTTCCCAGAACAAATTTATTAAGAAAATCACGACAAGTTAAACCTCCTGGCTTTACCTCATTGATGAATCATTTTTGTAGCATGCAAAATGCAATACATACTCTCCTCACACTGAATCATTTGCAAGTATTGTCTTGGTGAACAACTGCCTTACCAGTCTAATTAGAGCAAGAGGATTTTCGAAATGAACAGCATGCCCGCTGTCTGGAACTTCAACGATATCATGGAGATCACGGTTGCTAATCTCAGAGCCGATATCCTGATTGATCTTCTTGAATTTATCATCTTTCTCCCCATATATGAACATCAATGGTGTCTTACAGTACTCCAACTCTTCCCACAATGGCCTATAATAATATCACAAAGTTATGGATACAACATTTCATGTACTAGTGTAGCAACACAAGTATGAAAAAAGGTAAATTGAAGCTGAGCAAGTGTCTTTACAAAATAATGAGTCACTTGCTCATTCTGACGTCGACAAATGTCCTTTTTTCTGTTAAAATCATATTCATAAATTGTTTCCTTTACCATCTACTTCACTATCCTACTATTCATAGGAACTTCAAATTATAAATAACTGTATAAGAATTTTAGGGTAAAATGAAATCTTATAGGTTAATTTTTCAAATGAAACTTTTCAGGATAAAAAATAAAAATAGAAGAATTTTATTATATAATGTTAATCAGAAAGAGGCTTTAAGCTTCTTGTTATCTTGTATAAATTCTTTGTCAGCTGGGGACTACAATCGTTATATTTGGAAGTTATGAATAAAGTATAATAAAGCACTAGCCATCTTTTTCTTTTACAGCATAAATTAAAAGCGAAGCTATACTTACGTTTGCCTTCCAATACTTAAACCAGATAGAGCTTTCGCAAGGGCTTGAACGTCATGATGTTGCAGCCGGCTCCCAATTAATTGCTCAAATTTAGGGTGCTTCCTCAAGCTGTTCACAAAATGAAAGAGTCGACTAGATATCCAATTTTAATGGGATAAATTAAGGGTTAAAAGACAAAGAATCAGTAATTACCTACACCACAAATCTCCAGCATACCATGACTGGACAAATGACTTTAAGCTGAGAGAAACAAGGGTTGACGCTCTAGAATCATCTTTAGCTGCTCTTACATTTCTGGCAGTCAAATCACGTAAGCCAGGGCTTCCGGAGATGATGATGGCACCTCTTATCTGGATAACAATATTAGCGATTTAATTAAAAAAACAATATATAATGTGCTAACCACAACGCATACAGTAGTTTTTTAGCCAAACCTCAGCACCAAATTTCAAGGCCATGTGCAAGGCAATTCTTGCTCCCATAGAATATCCAATCAGGATGACATTTTTATTAGGACCAAAATTTCCAATCAACTTCCTTACCAGCTCGGCTACGTCTTCCACTGATAAATTATGTTCTTGAAGCTCATCTCGAGCTGCAAACATGGACCTCCCATGGCCTGGAAGATCAATAGAGATGCATCTAGCAGATTCCGAGAAAACATTCATGATAGGTACCCAGTCAGCTCCGGTGCCCAGAAACCCATGAATAAAGAAAAGCACATCATTCTGCACCAAAAGTAGTTGTCAAATTATACAATCAACCTAGTGCAGTTTGCACACGCAGAGTCTTGGCTGAGAAACAATGAACAAAGAGGACAATATGAAAACAAAGGTAACACTAACAGTGACCAATTTGAAAGAAATGAAAACAAGCTGCCGCACTCATTTACCTTGCATAAAAACTTCTTAAACAAATCAATTTTTTTACTTGCATGCATAAATTGGTGATGAGAAATGACCATCCAAGTATTGCTTTACATGCTACTGAAAAATGGCAAGAAAATAATATTTTAGAAAAGTGATTAATGAACTACCATACTTACATTATTCATATCGCCAATCTCATGTACTTCAACAGTATGACTGAAGTGTTTGCATTCAATATGTAACTGATATCTAGTAATTTTCTGTTTAGTTACGCTTTTTTCCCAAACATCCTGGCTCATTCGAAAACTGTGCACATAATAATCAGCACTATTGATGGATGCTTCCATATAACCACTGACTGGATTTTGACATATCCTGAGAGGATGGGATGTTACATCTTCCTTAAGCCATTGATAAGTTCCAAGACCATGTGCTACTGTAGAAGCCACTTTGTTATTCAATGTGCTGCAAACCTCATCATTTTGCAGCTCCAGATAACATGCAAACTGAACAAAGCATGATAAACTGAGACTGCTTTCAAAAGCAGAACTAACAATGGCCATTTTCCCATGTAAATGTGCCCATCTAGCAATAAGTGCTGCATTTTCAAGACCGCCAACAAAACTTGGCTTTATAACCTGAAAATATAAATAGACATAAGCGGAGCAAGTCACAGATGAAACTAGAATAGCCTTCTTTTCAGGATAATGGATCATGGATACCCGGAAAAATTGAGATGTTTCATGGCGTAATTATCTGAAATCATATATGTTGGTTCTGTGAATGAATGAAATCAAAGCCAGTATTACACCAATCCACTATCTTCTGTTTTCCATCACATACTGAATTTTAACTAATTTTATCTGTTAATTCAAAACAGATTATATAAGCTAATACTCCCTCTGTTTTGATTTACTATTTCCTTATAGTTTTGTTCAAATTTAGAATTTCAAGGTTGTTTGTCACATATAAATCATAAGAAATTTATTCGAAAACTGATGTTTTTTTCTCTCAATCTATTTTCTTTAAGGGTGATGACTAATGACTGGTAAATCATAAAATTTAGATAATGTTCAAAACACATTTAATAACTTTCCAAGAATTTGTGTACCTATAAGGACATGTACATCAAAACGGAAGGAGTAGTTGCTTCAACTAGTGAATTATATCAACATCTAGGAAATTGAATATACATCTAATTGATTCAACTAGCTATTAGTGTGGAAAGATTCCTGATACTATTTATTATAGTTTCAATAAAATCATAATCTCTTTTTAGTTTCAATAAAATCATAATTTAGTAAAGAAAATGTGCATATATATTGATTTCGATTTCTTCTCAAATACGACGTAATTTTAGTTTATAAACTGCCTCTTAAGTGGTTGGGACACACCTGATGGATACTATATGCAAGCAAGAGAGATTTAATAACACTAATAGGTTGACTAGGTTTGGATACTAAGGGAAAGCAATTATCTATCATGTCAGGTTGCTATAATAGCTCACATGAATGAGTGACAACTGACAAGTATTGAGGAGCTAAACTCTCATCTAATTTTAAAAGCTAGATAGAAAACCCAAAATATGTAATTTTGAGAAATTGATTGCTTCCCGAATGAATAACATTTCGGAAGCACTAAAAAGGGATATGTTAAAAAATCAATACCTAAGGTATATGAGGTTTTCTGATATCTAAGTGGTGAGATCATGGATTTAGGTTCATGTATATGGACTCAAACTGTGGTCCAAAAATGAACTGGCAGCTTATGTTCCAGTCATGGGAATATCGATTTCTGAGGCAAAATATGCTGAAATCTTTTATCTACTTCTAATTCTTAATATACAAGGACCGTATATAAGTTGCAAGAATATTTTGTGAACTCTAATTTCTCGTAGAGAAAAGGGATGAGTACAAAAATCGATAACTAAGGGGAAGGTCTATTGAAATCGGAAGTGTTGGGATCATAGATTTGGGTTCATGTCAATGGACTCTGACTGTGGCCAAACATGAACTGGGAACTTATGTCCCAACCATGGGGATCCAGGTTTTTTAGTCAAAATATGCTCAAGTTTTATTCTACTACTAATTTCTAATGTGCCCAAGCCAAGAAGATTATGATTAACATGATGCACCACGATTACAGTAAAAACAGTCAGAGGAATTATCTGGACTGAGATTGCAGATTTAGACAGGTCAAGTTATGAGTTTTGGGTTTACAATGTTATGCCAAGATTATACATAAAAGGAATGAAATATCTTATGAAGCTTATTGCAAGAAAATTGGAACAGTACTAGTATAGGAATATAAAACATGCAGACTTACAATAGCCACAATCCCTGGATGAGAGAATCTATTTAGTCTCTCAAAGGTATTTCCTTGATTACTATCCACTGTTTCATCCAGTGCCACAGGTATACCAGTTTTCTCAAAAAACTTGATGATATCATCTTCATTGTGTACGGGTTCCTGTAAAATTCAGCATTTGGTGTTTAGATGTTCCTGCAACACGGTCACATTTGGTGTTTATTAAGTGCAATGACCCGTGAGCCCCTTAGTAACAATAAACCTTATACAAGATAATATAAACAAGCAAACAATTTCACTGAAATATCAATCACTGGAAATTTTCTTTCAGAAAAATGTTTTTCCTCTTTAGTTCATACCTCAATGTACTGCAAGTTGCACTCTTTGATCTGAGAACCAAATTCTATTGCTTGATTATATGTCCATTGACGATTGGCATCTACACGAATGTCTATATTGGGTCCAACCTTCATTCTTATTGCCTGCACAACTGCAGCATCTTCTTTAGGATCTGCCCTACGTGCTACCTGCATAACACATGATGGGAATTTATTTTGTTGGGGTTGAGGAGAGGATCATACAATCAATCTCCATACGAGTCAGAGTTACATAAAAAAATCTTACTTTGAGCTTTAGTGCATAAAATCCTTCTTGAACAAGTTTATAAGCGACATCAGCAACCTCTTTCGGAGTTCCCTTGTGATCAATGAGGCCACAGATTTGAATGCTTGATGTACCCTCTGAAATATTCTCGGTACTGTTATGGGGACAGAGGATGCTAAATAAGCTGGATTTCTGCTTTGCAGCTATTGCATTTAAAATAGCCATCTCAACTCCACATCTTATACTCGGAGAGACCGAACGAACCTGCACGATATATATTGTAGAAACTCATAATTGACAGATGTAGCTGAGCTAAACATTTAGGCCATGCATACGAGAAATAGGAATTGTGGGCAAAATCGTACCGGGAGGCCTAAGCTTCTCTTGATCCAACTAGAAAATGAACCTCTAAGCATAGAAAGGTGATAACTAATTCCAGCTCCTCTGGCTGTATAGATAAGAAATTGCAGCTGATCTTCTAAGTATTGCAGATCTTTCTCCTGAGCATCAAAGGGTGCAACCTAGTTTAACCACAAAGGGGATTTTATCAGATCATCAATCAGACTACACAAGCTTCATTTTAACAAAAAATAGTATTAAAATGAAATGCTAATAAATTATTTATTGAACCTCGCCATATCCTATGCTGCCATCAAGAGATAATTCTATTATGAAGCCTTCTTTATGCAGACAAGGTGAGTCAGAATTAACAGAAGCTGATGTTGAAGGGGCATTTAATTGCAATCTGTAACAAAGACAGATATTAAGTGCATACTACAAGATGTGAGCAGTATGCCTACATTTTGTACAACCCTAATCAAGAGTTTTGTGAGAAAACAAATGAGAGCTTGCCTGTAGACTGAGTATCTAATTTGATCAATCTCGCCGAGAGAGACATTACCCCCAGACCTTGAAAGAACACTGAACGCGTGCGAAGCAGCCTGACTTGCAAATTTTCTCAAAATACTGAAAAGATAGGCACCATGAAATAACTATTAAAGCCATGTGGCAAAATATAGTTTTTGTTTATAAGCAATTTTTTCACAAAAACCTAGTTTTATAAGTTTCGATAAACGTGTGATGATATTTTTTAACCTACTATTCACACCTCGATAATATATACACATACCTATAAAAACTACTTTTTTTACCAAACATAATACTGCACACAACCATACTTTCAACTCAAGTATAAAAAAAAACTCTATACACAAACAAACCCCAAGCCAATTTAAACGATAGTTTTTGTATAAGACGTAATTTTAGTTACAACCTATGATACTCAGCATTGCTATCAATGGAGCTCTCAACTTCAATAACACGATCCAGATCTGACATTTCAGAAGTTGATAAAGCTTCTCGGAGTCCCTCTTTGGTGTTTACTGACAAATGCTGGATGCTGCAAATTCAATATGGTGAAATGGAATATCGTAATCTGATAATGAAATGAAATTCATATCATGTAGGATGAAAAAAGGACCGATGATTTTTTATAGTAAAAAGGATGCTGAAAATATCTACTTAATTCACGTGCTACATGCAAAATATTAATCATTACAAAGTAAAAATGGTACCCTAACACCAATTTCCCATTGCTCAAGTAAGGGTATATGTTGCACGAGACACACTTGCATGCTACTTCCACATGCATTACCACTAATAGTCAGACCATGTGCTACCCTAGTTCCCTCATAGAGCTAAAGAATAATACAAGCACAAGAAAAGGAAGGGACCAGATGCGTAACGGAATCAAGAGGATATTTCAGAACTTTTACCTGTGTGCCGCACAGAGGTTCCTTATAGAAACTGCATGAGTTCCATAAAAGAAATCATTCAGTATTTTTGGCTCAGTGCACCCCACAATTGGAAGAAAACTAAAGATGGCTCCACCACCGTTGTTTATGACAATAATAGTCATCGGTCTCCGCAACATCATTGTTCTTGAAGCAAATAATATACAGCGTAATGATCAGTCCAGTGTCATAAGTTCTATCAGAATCTTTAGAATATGATTCAAGGCAAATGGAGGCAGAAAGAAACAAAGTATGAGAAAGGGAGCAGAGAGAATTGGTGTAGTACCTTGAGCTCAATAATGCCAATCCATTTGTATCATGAAGAAAAGAAACATCTCCAAGTACACAAAATACCTAGCAAAATAGGAGCAACAATTCTGTCATTAAACAGCTGTTATACATTACAGCAAATGGGAAAATACGTATTATAATATTAACATGACAACATAAAGTGTAAAACCCTTTTAGCTCCATTTCCCGAACATCATACTTGACTATTTACCCATTGCAGGACAGTAAGATATTGTTGATGATTGAAATGCTCAAAACACATTAGAAGGATGTTGATGCTGTTTATTTAACAAGTTAAATGCATCGAAACACTTACCCTTCTCTTGCAGCCTACCGCAAAACCGATAGCTGTACTGAGTAAACCATCGATTCCACTAGCTCCCCTATTTCCAGCAACCATGATGCACTGATACGGCAATAAATTCAAATCGTCACCAACACAATTGGATAAAGTGTTACAATACATGTCCATGTCACGGATTGCCATACTATTCCCGATAAACAAAGCATTCTTAGAAGAAAGGAAGTTTGAAATGGCATTGGCAACAAAAGGTTCAGTTATTGCGCATTTGGCAGAGATCTGAAAGGAAATCTCCCTTGAAACCTGCAGAAAGACTACATGTTAGAGACATGCAAATATTTAACCCATTAACCTAAAATGTAATTATATTAAAGGTTGGTCTTCCTTGTCTGTTGTGATAGGTAGATTACTAACCATCATTTCCAGGCTTTGTAAAACACCAGCCCAATTGTTGTTCGTACGACCAGGAACAAAACCTTTTAACAATATGTCGCTAAATTGGGCTATCGTGCTCTGGATCCTATGCGAAACTATATGTAAAGGATCATGGCGATATGGATGGCTGTCCACTAAGATATAAGAACAAGGGAAGCAATGTTCTAGCAGTTGAGAAATCCGCTTGCTTGTTATTCTGCTCCCCAACTGTTACATATAAACCAATAGATCCTGTTATCCATTTATGCTAAGCATAGAGCATTTGAATCTTCACAAGCTGAAATTTGACATGTCAAGTAGGCATTTAAGATCCTTTTTGACCAAATAATACAAGAACCAGCATCTTCAGTGCTATGTTTTAAGTACTATAATCTTATTTGACTTGAGATGAGCAACAAAATAATTTATTTGAGAATGTATTCAATGGTGATTAAATCCCAAAGTCAACATTGCAATGTAGGTGTTAGACAAGAAGATGACTAACCAACTGACATGTGCTATTGATAATCAAGACTGAGATTACAAATCTCTGTCTCTCAATGGAACTCTTCCAAAGATCCCTAGGCACTATGCCTTCCCTTTCCTGACCCGTTCATGGATACTAATCCTGAACCCCTTAAACCCTATAAATAGAGATAATAGTGCTAGTAATAATAATTGAACAAGTCTCAAACATAATAAATGGAACAACTCCCTAAGCTACTAACTTCAGTGATCAGTTTCCCATGTTCAACTGAGACCTTTCAAGTGGCCATTAATGGTAACAGTAAGAAGGAAAAATTAATCTTCACACAGGAAAAGATGGAGGCTATGTTGTCATGTAATATCACAGCTAGATGATTCACATTACCAAACATCTCATATCTATGCAATGAAATTAATTATATTGAAATCTTTTAGATAGAGTTTGAGAGGAGGAAATTGTGAGGAATATTGAGAGAAAAAAAATATGTGTACTTTCTATAACAATCAGAAGTATACAATACAAAGGAGACATGTGAAGAAGACCTTGGAGAAAAAAATGCTCAACAGAGATGTTAATGCTCCTAATCTTTGAGTAAATGCACCTAGTCCCTGGAAAAATAATGACTAAGGTATGCTAAGACAACTTACAAGAGAAATACAACAAAAAGTAATTTAAAAAAATACATCTCAGCAGAATTGTATTTTATCCAACAGAAACTAAAGAAACTAGCTAGGAAGTTTCTTGCTACATTAACAGGTACAGAAAAATAACATAAACTAAAAATAGCCTAAAACATAAACTTAAAATATAATATACAATAAAGAATAGTAATATTAACACTCCTCAAGTTTGATGGTAGAGATCAAGTAATCCAGGCTTGGAACTCAAATGCTCAAAGTTGAAACAATGTAACCCTTTGGCAAGTCAACAAGTTATTCATAAAGACTTCTCATAGTTGGTACTTAGAAAATATATGTTTGTAGTGCACTTGTGGTTCTTTGTAGTGTTTCTATTCTTAGGTCTCCTCGGATACATCCTCTCAACTCCTAATTTGTTTGGGGTAAGGATATCCCCATCCCGAACCCCCTAGACCCCGTTTTTTGGGAAATATAGTCGGCATGTTTTTGCTGTTGTTGTCGTTCTATTTTTTCCTAGATGAAGTGTCGGTCAATTTCCACATGTTTATTTCTATCATATTCTACTAGACTACTAGCAATACTGATAGAAGATTTGTTATCACAATTTAGAACCATAGGTTTCTCTCATTTGACCTAGAGATTTTTCATAATGATTTTAAGCCACAACATTTCACACAATCCATGTGCAAGAGCTCTGAACTAGCTTCTGCTGATAGCAAAAACATTATGCTTCTTACTCGTCCAAATGACTGGATTTCCTCCAAGAAATGCAATATCCAGACATTGAGGTATGTCTTCACAACTGAAGACCAAAGAAGATAATTTTTTCCACTGAAACGGAAAGAAGGATTAAGAACATAAAGCTCATTCCTAAAGTGAGGAGAAAAAGGAGTTCCTGAGTTGGCCTCTTTTGGATACATACTGAAAACCAGCATAAGAAACTCCGCAATGAAAGCTAAGAAGAAGCTTTAGTGTGTTTCAGCAATGAAGGCTAAACAATCAGAAAAGTTCAGCCCTCCTACTTTCTTTAGCCCAAACAACAGAAATAATGTCACTCAAGGAAGGAAAGTCCTCTTGGCCCAAAACTTGACTCTTATTTGACCAAATTCAGAGTTCAAGTCATTGAAATAACTGATAGTTGGGATAAAATCCTTTAGAAGGGAAGCATCTTCAGAACACTTCAATTTCAGTTTAGCCCAATACATGTGCATAAAAAGGAACATTCACTTATGGAGAGATGTTCTTGTTTTGTACTAACAGCTTTGACTAGAATTTCATACAACAAGGGTTCATCTTTTTCCTTTGAACAATCCCTTAGAGAAACTCCCAAATCTCCTCAGATGAACTTAAAACATACACCACAACACTGCAACAGGAGGGATTCTAAGAGATGATCTTGTGACTTTAGTGGAATTCTAAGAGATGATCTCCTTTGCCTTCGAGGTAGGTCTTCAAGGCTTAGGAGCAGAGGAGACAGTTCTTTGCATTAAAACGGAAAGAAGAATTAAGAGCTTGAAGCCCATTCCTAAATGGTACAGAAAAAACTGTGATTGCAGAAGCTTCTTCAGTGCCCATATTTTACAGCAATGATGGCTGTAAAAATAGAGAGAAATTACAGAAATGATGGCTGTAAAAATAGAGAGAAATTACAGAAATGATGGCTGCAACAGAGGAAGTACGGAAAGCTAAAAGTTGAAGAAACTCAAAAAGCTTACATCTAAGCTATTAACATTAGGCTAAAACATGCACTAAAAATATAATATATAATAAAAAGAAGGAAAAGATTCAGGTGAGAATAATTATTACTGTGCGAATATGCGAATATGCGAATGAATGCACATTTAAGCCATTGACATGCACTTTCTTCAGTAAAGACATGCACATTTAAGCCAGGGACAAGCACTATTGACAGATTTGCATGTCATTGATAATATGTGAAAGTTACACGCACACACCCCGCGAGTGCATGTCATTACTGAAGAAAGTGCATGTCGCTGGCATATTCATACAATAAAAATTCTCACCTGATCCGGATTCTAAAAAGAATAGTAATTATAACATACATTAATAGCAAAAAGCATACCTGCAGAACAACATCTGCTTGTATCAATTCCTGAACTTCAACACATAAGAGGACATGGTCAAAATGGTCAAGAAATATAATGTCCCTGTATTGAGGATGAGAAATCATGCACTGTCTCAACCGCATGCCTGACAATATGTCTGCCACAACAGGCCATTGTAGATTCCTAGCCAACATAAGAGCTGCCCATGTTTCAGATTCTGTGTTCAAAGCTGTAATAACTAAAAGCCCCGAGTTTGCATCTTTCACTAGTTGCAGAACCTCTGTCATCGAACCGCCAAAACCATCACAATAAGCAGATGGTTGCAGTTGTAAATATTTTGTAAAGGGATCGGAACCAAATATCCAAGTATCTAGTTTGTCTAAACAGCTGGGTAGCCAGCTTCTAGGACTGCGATCTAAAGGTTCCCTGAATGCACAGTTAATATGAGCAGGGCCAAATGGTGGATTTGTTGCATGAAACACAGAAGAATCAATTGTTGTGAGAACCATTCTTGCATTAATATCATCAGTAGGTGTTGGAAGGCTGAAAAAGAATCTCACATATGCTCCAAAATGATTCAACTACAAAACAATTAAATCTTTAAGAAAATATGATTCACAATGATGCAATACAAAGTAAACTTGACACAAGTTATGTTTGTGAACATCTGCATGTACATCTCAAAAAAGTAGTACTCCTAGTAAGGGAGGGAGAGAAAAAAGACAGAGAATTAGAGCCTTCATTTTACGGAAGCCAACAGACCCGCCCCAACCACAATATACATATGAAGAAAAAAATCATATGTAACCTGATTTATGGCTTGATTAGCTCCACACTGCTGGAGCTCAGGGGGACGATCAGCAGTAAGCAAAAGCATTGGTACGAAATCTTGACTGGCCTCTACAACCTACAGTTTGTGTATCGGGTATCAAAATCTATGTTTGAAGTAACAATTAATACACTGGGTAGAACAGGACTCATATAGACAACTTGTATATGGCATAATTGAACAATTCACTTGAACTCCTGTCCACGCCTTGATTATCAATAGCTCCAAATACAATAGCATACTTGATTAAGACTAAAAAACAGTCAATCAGCCATTAAGAAAAGAAGAAATTCTTTTGGCTAGTCCTTGAAAGTTTCTTTTATTCCTTTGCATCGGTTTTAGTGCCTTGACCTACTTTGTATTTAATACTTGACCTTTGTGTATGGTTAATTATCTTTGATAATTTCATCTTCTTTCTAATCTATTTACCCCCAGCAAAAAAAAAACTTATCAAGTAGAGAAAACTCACAGCAGGGAAAAGATTTGATACTGCAGTGCCTGACGTAGTGATGACTACTGCTGGTATACGAGATCCTCTTGCATAACCAACAGCATGAAATGCTAAAGAACGCTCGTCAAAGCAAGAAATACAAATTGTATGGGGATGAGTAGATGCAGCAACTGCAAGGGGTGATGATCGCGACCCTGGAGCTATGCAGAAGTACTGCAATAAAGCCACTGCGTTAAAAGAGTGAGCCCTTGGACAAACATAATGAGGATTAAAATAACTATCTTACCCTTAAACCGAGGCGAAAACATTCCTCGATAATAAGAGATGCCCATAAAGTATTGATGTTAGGCGAATCATCAGGAGTGAAAGTTGTTCCCACAGTTTGTTTTGCCTTACAAGAAAAACAAAGTCAAAATAAGCTATTCAGTACTCCATCCAAACCTGGGTCTATTATAATTATATTTGTAAATCTGTAGACATTTATTTGCAAGTTTTTTATTTTTTATTTGATCCGATGGAATGACGGAACCTATCCCAAATCGGGTCAAATATTTGGGGTCAATTGGTTACAGATTGAAAAAGAGTACTAAAACCCATTATTTACATGTCGGATCAATGGGTCAAATATTTGAGGTCAATTGGTTTTAGACTGAAAAGGAGTACCAAAACCCATTATTCACATGTCGGATTGGATCAGGTCAAGTTTTGACAGCTGACTCTTTACTGTTTCACAGCAGATCCGCCACATGCCAGATGTCTCACACAACTTACATTTAGAGGTCCCATGCTACCTGCACTTAGTACAAATGTCTATTCCAATTTCCAAACATTATTCTCAAAGAAAACCTACCCCTTCTGATATAGATGTAGAATGCTAGAGATTCCCATCAATATTATATTTTAAACTTCTATCATATGAATAAAAACTCTTAACTCCGGATTTTTAATAACTCCAGTTTCAGCTTCCCTTAAAAGTATCTGTAATCCATTTCCATTTCCCACTCAGTTTATTTCTCTTGTGTTCTCTTTTAAAGGATGAAAGCGTCTAAAAAACAACATCAAATAGGCATAACTTCTATATTAAATAGTGACAGTTATCAGTTAGCTAAGCCTGGGTTGAGATTCTTTTCCACTAGCATTTGCTTTAACGGGTACATACACAATGGAACATGTGAAATGACTAATGAGATGACAATTTGTTAAGAGGATTTGACAGATAGAACAGTGTGATGTATAAGGTTGAAATCCCAAATAATAAACTGAAAAACATATACCAAAAAAAGCTCATTCAGATGCTAAATTGCAGTAGATAGATATTAAGGCATGGAGAAGATAAGATTGTAATCTATGCTGGAGGTGGAGGTGGAGGTGGAGGTGGAGGTCTGCCAATGGCATTCAATTAATATCTTAATTAATTACCTACAGTAACTTTTTGCAAAAAAAAGAAAATCATGCAGACAGTGTCATTATGTGCACAAACTTTCCTTAATACACATTTCACACCCATCAAGAAGATATAAACATCCACCAAGCATGAAGAATGGGGTAGCCTAATGAAATTGTTGAAAGAATGGGATTCATACATTATTTGCAGCAAATGTTGAAGTTTGAGATAGCCTAATGAAGAAATGGTGTGATCCTGAGGCATTTTTCTGCAGCAAAAGGTAAACTTTGACTGGTTTAATTATTCAGGAGACAAATAAACCAATTATAGTCATCATATTTCTAATCAAAGAATTACCAGAAAGAAGGAGATACCATTTCCACACGAACATCATTACTTCTACTATGGCAAAATGAAAGGGAATCTATGAATACCTATCAAAGGAAAGAGAAAAGCATATGCTCAATATATCACCAGCATAGCTGAAATAGAAGACAAATAACTTCAGAATCCAGAAGTCAATACATACCAATTGTGTAATTTCATCTCCAATCATAGAGTTTCGAAGTATAGACTTCATACAGCCATTATTGTATGTCACAGAAGCTGAAAACAGACGGCAGGCCTAAAAGTGAAAGAATAGAGATGGAGCAACATGTAGCAAAAAGACATGAGTACAAGTACCTACTATGGTGAACGGATTCATTTCTAAAGCAAGCAAGGCAACTCAATAAAATTCATTGAATGATGATTTTAAAAAACACAAGTTGAACCTGATACAAATCACTCAATCTCTATCTAATTAGTATTATGTTCTAGAATTCTCTTTTTAGCAATTATCCTTATCCAGTTCTAGAGTATTTCTTAAGGATAATCTAGATATTTTGTACTTTCGGAATTTTAGATAATTCTGTATTTTTGTAATTCTAGATAATTCTTCTCTTAGTCCTCATCTATAAATAAGCTTAAGGACTCCTATGTAAACCATGTTTGACTAATGAATGATAAAATTCAGAATTGAAGTATCCTTCAAATATTAATCTGTTTGTGAGATTCTTGTAATTAAGCCCTATCTCTCCAGATCCTAACAGAATCACTTAGCTATATGTGTCTATTATTTCCCATATCAGCCTCACTGTTTCTAGGCTTTATTTGATCAAAACAGTATCAAGACTTTATCTGCAAAAGGCCCTTACATCCCTCATATCTAAATCCCCCATAAAAACCAAGTTTGAAAAAGTATCCAAGTATCAAACTAAGCTTGAAACGTGTGTGTGGGACCTTCAAGTCAAAAGTAAAGAAATAAGCATTTAAAAATAAAAACAAGAGCAGACTCATAACCGTTTGTAATTGAAGAATTGATCAGATGAGCAGCACCATTTTCAATACAAAATAAGAAGCATCTAAATAAACTAATAAATTCACATAAGAAACCAAAGAAGAGGACCTGGATAAAAGACGTGTGATATGAACTAAGGGCCTCCTTGAAAGAGAAAAATGAATCTTCACTCCATGCCATTGTTCCAGCTAACAAGGAGACACCTTCATATTCTTTTAACTCTATCTGTGTAGCAAGAACCAAATGACAGGAATAAAATGCATACTATAATCAGTTTGTGAGGAAGTGCGGATTGCTAAGAACTATGGTAGGACATTATGCTTCATATCTTAAATGACTAATATATAAAGAGCGGGTTATAAACTTATAATGAATCTTAAATTCTTAACTCACGTGAGGAATGACAAAATAAAATGATCCATTGCCAAGCTTCAAGAAAGATGTATCAAATTCACAATTGGCACCAAGATAACCATATGCTGTTACATTGGGCGACTCAACCATCAAATATCTGGAGAAAGCTACGTGCAAAAATTTCAGATGTTATAGTGATACAAATTCAAGATTGTAAAAAATGCCTTCTCTAGTGCAGCTCAGATTTGACCAAATAATCAGGTAAGCATGATACCAAAATATAAGGAAACCCTTGGATTTGAAATATTTACTGCAACCAATGCCAGACATGAGACATCAGTGACATCTAAAACAGCAACCATGGTCAACCCAGTGTAATCCCACCGATATAGGGTCTGGGATATGTGCATCAACGACAAGTATAAAATTTATTGCATCTATATAAGTTCCAGCCATTGCATGAGTAAATCCTTTACATCATTACAGTGATCTAGTGAACATTAGACCCCCTCATCCATGTTTCTATGGCCATGTTCGGTGTAAATGACATCTGTTTTTAGAATGAAAGAGCTTATTGAAATGTGCGGCTTGTGCCAAACGTTCATTATTTATTATAATCTCTTTTGGAATATAATCTAGAATATTGTGTGTACGGATGAAGCCTACATTTTATTCAGTATGATAGAGTCCCCCAGCAGCCTCCTAGTGGTAGTGTGAGAAGGCAGAAGAAGTTAAGTGCCCAAGTATTAATCTAGAGTCATTTTATTAATTCCGTTACTGTGTCTGCTGCATTCATTTGAGTCAGTCAAGTCAGTTGGGGTCAAGTCCTGCTTTATATAGAGTGGACATCAGTTGCCTTAGTTTTAGGATTGGTCCTTGATCATCTCTTAGTGGGTTAAGCAGTTTCTAGCACTACTTAGGAAGGTCTACTTAAGTCTTTCATTGGGTCATTTTTAATCATCTTCAGCATTAATACATCAGAAAATGTGTGATTGTTCCTGCACATTCCTCTTGTGAGTATACTTACATAGAGTGGTTCCCTTGAGTAATAGCTTACTCAAGTGGTCTTTTATCACAGTACTAGACGTAGAATCATCTCATAACACTTGTGTAAAATTTAAACAATTGCATCATGACCCATTTTTTAGAGGTACTGTATCAAAGAAATCAAAACATACCTCCTAAAGAAGTTTAGTGTTCCTATAACGCCAAAAGAAAGATGCCCAAAGTCAACAGCAGCCCCAATCCCAAATATTCCATGGAAGTCGTTCAAATAAACTGACTGATAAGTAGATATATTGGTATCTTTTGAAATGTAAAATTGAGGAAAGACTTCACATGATTCATGGAACCAACTGAAAGCCTTAGCACTAGGAGGGACTGCAACCTGCAAAATTTCCATGGAAGTTCAATGGATCTCCTGAATGAATATCCAAGTTCAAACACAGGCATACAGTGTTTCTTACTGAAATAAGTTAAAAAATGCCAGAAACAGATTATGGAACAGGCATAAACTCCACAAAACCTATATCTCCATTCAAACAAACCGGGCCAACAAACAGTGTGCAATGCAATGCCTCATACGAATGAATGTTTACCTCAATTCTTATCAAACCACTGCTAGTAGGAGGGGGGTTAAGCTCTAACTCGACAAAAGCATTTTTCAAAGCTGCAAGTCCATGCTCGAGTGTTAATGCTTGAGGAAGAGCCCTAGTAATGCAGGTCCCCAAAACCCAATTGTCTCGTTCTTCTTCCAAACAGCCCAAATTACTCGAATCCATAGTCAGCATTTCCTTATTAACCCAAAAAAAACTCAAGAATAAAATCACTGACGATTTAACAACTGAACCTATTAAATTAGCACGCTTAAATTGGAAACAAAAACAGAAAGCTGCATTAGGGTCTGACTTGATTTGGGTTTTGACAATGGAGTGGAGAGGGAAGCGCGCGCCAGAAGGCTGGAAGAAGAAGAGGAGGGCGCAGAGAAACCGCTCTACGAAGTCGAGATCGTGTCTGGCGGAACTGTAACTTTCCGCCAGAGTGGGATAATGTGTACGTCTGCATCATCAAATCTACTGGATTACTTATGGAAGAAGGAATTGAGAATCACAACTCAAAGTTGAGCTAACTGGAGCATAAGGATAAGGTTAGAACTGCAGAAATCCTCAGCTTCATACATCCAAAATATTTATTTTTACATTTATCTTGTTGAAAGAATCCTAATACATTGTTTTTTTTTTGTTTTTTTTTTAGAAGTTGGCGTATTCAACTTGGTTATGTACCTAGAGAAGCCAACCGCGTGGCGGATTGTTTGGCGACTCTAGGCTTTGATTTTGCTGTAGGTTTTCATGTTTTAGATTATCCTCGGATTGTACTTTGAGCTTTTTGCTTGACCATGTAATCGGAATGTACTTTGAGCTTTTTGCTTGACGATGTAAGGGGAGTGGCTACTCCATTTTAATTTTAGCCACCTTTCTATATATTTCGCGAGAGTGCCGCCTCTCTTTAACCAAAAAAAAAATCCTAATACAGTGATGCGTTTTATTTTTAAGTTTTAACACTAGTTCTTTTTCCCCTCCTACGCATTGAGAAATACGGGTTTTTTCGAGTTTTATAACATTATAACACATCTCTATATAACTATTAAAGCAAATTACTTTTCTCCAATTTTAGCTATGTCACGTGGCATACTCTTCATTTAGCTCATTCACTTGTCGTCATTTCATTAGTCACAATTTTTTACTATTTATTGTAATTTTCTCAAAAAAATGATTAAATTTGGAAAATCATGTGCAAAAATATCACAAAAAGATTGTTTAAGATCTTTCAGATTACAAAAAGATTTTTATGTGTTAATTTTTTAGATTTTGACCTCCCAATATCCTATTATGTTATTTTACAAATTTATAATTTTATGATATGATATGACATATCACAAAAAGATTGATTTCTTAATAAATAAGAGAAAAGATAATATTTTTGTGTTATGGTAGTGTTTTAAATTATATAGTTTTATATATGTTAAAATCAATTTATTTAAATTTGTTAAAAATTGACATATGATAATTTGATCAAATAAGATTTTTGGTATTAAAAATTCATTTATATTCGTTGTTTATTATATTTAAAATGTTAAAACTTAATTATATATCAATATCATTATAAGATCTCAACTTATTTTCATATAAAATTATATATTACATAACTATATCGCGTTATATAAACCCGCACATGGCGCGGGACCTAGGCTACTTTATATGTTATTTATGTTTTGTTTTGTTTTATTGAGAAAGTGTCAATCTAACCACATGTATTTAAAAATGTAAAATAGTGAAATAATCTTAATTGATAAGCTAGTAGGTAATTAAAATAACGTTATTATTTAGAGATATAAAAATGGTGGAAGGAGACGAGACTCTATAGCATCTCAAATTAATTAATTATATTAGATTTAAACAGATTATAATAAAATGGTAGGATTTAAAATTAATAAAAATTAGAATAAGATAATTAGTTAATAAATAAAAGATCTGAATAAATTTAGAATAAATAAAATGGATATGTTAGCATTAATTAAGTATTAATGCAAATCAAGCCCAATAAGGCCCACTTAATTAATAATTGGCTCGATTTTGGCTCGGTACCAATTGACATTACTTCTTCAAGAGATCAATTTTTATTATATATAGATATTTATGTGATATACATATACCCCCTCCGTCCTAATATATGGATCTCTTCTTGTTCTTTTGACACTATTCACAATTCGAGAGAATTTTGTATATTTCTTCCAATATCCAAAGAATAACATAATCATGTGGGGTCTTGTTTCATTCGTCTCGACGAACAGTTTAACAATATCAAAAATTTATATATTTACTAAAGTATCATTAGAGATATTGACGAAATAAAACGCACATCGACATGCGTGCAGAGATGAGATGGAATCTATATTTTGGGACAGATGGAGTATCTAATAATATTATTATTTAAAGAATTAGACATTACTATATTACTATATCATAAAACGACTAACTAGATGTAATGTTATTGGTCAACTCATTCGGCGATAATCTTGCAACCATATGTCAAATGAAGAAAATGTAGAATGACGTTCGGATGTTCCTCTTATGCTTGCATTAACATGTCGTACTCGCCTCTTCCTTGTCCCGTATCCTCCATGATGTGCAACCCCTTCTATAAGGCGGTCAAAAATTGCTTGGCCCGACTCCTTGTGATGATTCTGGTATGTCTGAATCCTTATTTTCCTCAACTCGACGTCTAGCATGTGTCATTGGTGGTCCTGGTAAGTCTGAGCTAGTTCCTTGATGAAGTACATGTGCACTAACATCATCCCCCCTCTCTTGAAAAGGATTCGACCTCGAATCCGCGGGAAGTTCGTCCTCAAGCTGATCTACAAGAAAATAAGAGAGATTTGACACATTAAAAACATTATGGACTTCATACGTACTTGAGAGGTCTATCTTGTATGCATTGTCATTGATCTTCTCAAGAACTTCAAAAGGTCTGTCTCCCCGAGGTTTTAGTTTGGAGTTCCTTTGTTTAGGAAACCAATCGTTTCTCATATGGACCCACACGAGATCTCCTGGTTCTAGAAGCAGCTCCTTCCGCCCTTTGTTTGCCTCATTTTGGTACTGAGCGGTTTTGGCCTCCAAACGAGCACGAGTGCTCTCGTGAAGATCCTTGGTGTGGTCTGCCTGGTCTAGTCCTTCCTCGCTCTTTCATTCCTTAATAGTGTACGGAATCATATCCAGCGGTGTGAGGGGGTTTCGCCCATACACTACTTCAAATGGTGTACTCTTTGTCTCTGAGTGGATGACCCTACGAGACAAAGCATCAGCCACGACATTGTCCTTTCCCTTCTTATGTCGGATGACATAAGGGAAGGTCTCGATAAACTTTATGGCCTTGAGATACTTTAAGGCCTCGTGGTCTGAATGTATGACAAACTCCTTTGGAAGGAGGTAGTGTTGCCAGGTGTGTACTCACCGGACCAGAGCATATAGTTCCTTGTCATAGGTCGGGTAGTTGAGTTCAGCATCACTCAACTTCTCCTAGAGTAGGCAATGGGCTTGCCTTCTTGCATCAAAACTCCTCCCAGCCCTATTCCTAAAGCATCACATTCAATCTCAAAAGTTTTACTAAAGTCAGAAAGTACCAATAATGGGGAGTGTGTCAGCTTGTCCTTGAGCTTTAGAAAAGCTTCCTTGCGGCTCTCCCTAGTGGAAAATCGTCTTCGTTTTTGTCAGCTCTGTCAAAGGCATGGCAATGGAGGTGAAGTCCTTCACAAACCGTCTGTATAAACCGGCCACACCCAGGAAGCTCCTAACCTGAGTCTGAGTCGTCGGTGTGGGCCAGTCCTTGATGGCCTTAACCTTCTCTTCATCGACCTTCAGACATGTACTACAAAGTCAAGAAACACAACATGGTCCAAACAAAATTCGCATTTCTTTAAGTTAGCATGAAGTTTCTTTTTTCGGAGAACCTCCAACACGTGCCGAAGATGTTTTGCATGCTCAATAACAAACGGACTATAGATAAGGACACATCAAAATAGAATACCACAAACTTTCCTAGGAACGTTCTTAAAGCATGATTCATTAGGTATTAGGAGCGTTAGTAAGTCCGAAAGGAATTACCAACCATTCGTAGAGTTTTTACTTTGTCTTCAAAGCGATCTTCCCTTCATCCCCTTCCTTCATACGGATCTGGTGATATCCGCTCTTCAGATCGATCTTGGAGAAGATCTAAGCTCCATGCAGCTCGTCCAACATATCATTCAGCCTCAGAATGGGGTGACAATACTTGACGATAATGTTGAAGATGGCTCTACATTCCATGCACATACGCCAACTCCCATCCGTCTTGGGAACTAGAATGACTGGGAGTCTGGCACTGCACAAGGACCCAAACTCTCATGCACGTGTCCTCTCTCAACGAGCTCCTGTACTTCTCGTTGTAACTCCTTGGTTTCCTCTTGATTAGTGCGGTAAGCAGCTCGATATGGAAGAGTCGCTCCCGGAATGAAATCAATTTGATGCTCAATCCCTATGATAGGAGGAAGTTCTGAAGATTCCTCCTTAAACATATCCTTGTATACCTGCAACAAATAAGAAATAGAAAGAGATTGATCAAGTGTATCTTTAGTGGAATGCAGGGTATAGGTAGGTACAAGTAAGAAACAAGGAGGACTCCCCTGAATGGCTGAGTCGATCTCCTTAGCAGTGGCCAAGAGGGTGTGACTTCCATCCCTCGAGTTTTGACCTATAGCCATCCTCTTGGCATTGGTCATGCTCTTTTCTTTCACCTTGGCTTGCCTTCGCTGCTAGTCCTCCATATGCACCATCATGATTTCATTAGGCGTCATCGGAAGCAGTGTATACCGCTTCCCCTCCATGAAGAACGGGTATTCATTGGTGACGTCGTTTGCATCATGCCTCGATCATGCTGCCAAGGTCTCCCAAGCAAAAGATGACACGCAAACATAGGCAAAATGTCACACAATACTTCATCAGTGTATCCACTTATAGCAAAAGTCACCTTGGCTTGCTCAGTGACTCGTAGTGGTGAGTCAACATTAAGCCAATTCAGGTTGTAGGATTGACGATGTGGCGTTGTTTGTAACCCTAGACGCTCCACTATTGCTCGGTCAATAATGTTGCAGCAGGATCCTCCATATATGATCAGGTTGTATATAGCTCCCTTCACTAGACATCGTGAATGAAAGATCGTCTCCCGCTGGGACGGTACGGCAATTTGTTCATCTGAGATCAACGACGTCTTGACAACACAAGCCCAAGGTGTTGCCATCTCCAAAACGTGTGCAAATCACAGGCAACATCAGCACAAAAAAAGCAATATGTAATCTGTTTAACCCTACGCTACGCAGTTGAATGCAAGAATAGTTACGGACAGACAGATTTGTAAAGCTAGACACGAAAAGGGACAATTAACCACTGAGTAAATTATTGACCTTACAAATGAAAGAAAAGATAGCAAACAAAATCAGAAATGGTGAACAGAAAAACCAAGAAATTAACTGAACGTCCCCTAGAGAAGTTGTCGAGCGGGGTCCTCTTGGGCTACTAGCCCGGAACCACTTGACGTGCGCTCTAGAACTTCTCACGGTACTAACCGGGGTCCGCTTTAATCTTGGTTTAACGAGGCTACTAGCCTAGAACGGATTTTTCTTTAGCCGTATTTCTCTTCACCTAAAAGTTCTCTTTCCTTTTTATTTTTTTTAAAATAATTACGAAAATAAAATATTAAATATCAAAAATTGGGAATTAAATAAAAAAAATTATTTATTATTACCTAAGATAAGCCAACAAAATCTCTAGATTCTATCCTAGTTGGTTACTAGAAGATCTTCTCAACCACTCAAATAATTCATGCGATATCAAATCTTAATAAAAATAAAATCAGAATCAAAACAAATAATTAATTGCAATAAAAACAAAAAGATTTTGCCTTGCAAGTCAAGGTAAAGTGGTTAGGGTTAGGGTTTTCTCTCACCCTTCCCGAGCCACGCCTACGGCACCTTGGCGGCGACCCGCGCCCAATCGGGTGGAGGTGCTCACGGGTCTCACGCACATGCAAATGAATGGTCCTAAAAAATTCTAATGGCTCTCGTACTCGATTTTTGATAGATCACGTAAAAACCCGGTTTAATTTTAACGTAAGCGTAAAAATAAAACGGAAGAGCGTTTTTACCTACCAATGGCTCTGATACCACATGATAGCTCCGGCGTCGGAGTAGGATCGTTGAGGCTAGGATTTGATGACAGGAAGACGAAGGATGCAAGTGAACCGTCGGCGGCGAGGAACTCGATCGGCGGAAGAAGATCTGGCGACGACGGCTTCTATCGGCGGCGGTTGCTGGTGGAGTCGGACGTGAATGGTGGAGGCGGTCGACGAGTTGAATGAGGAAGCGAAGCAACGAACTCTCGAACCAATAAGCGAACGGAGACCGCGATCTCGAACGACTTGATGGAATTCTTCGAATCCACGAAGAACTCTAGCAAGGTTTGAATCCTCCTTGTTCAAATTCACAAACAATTTGAACTCGGGCTGATCTATAACAATCAGAATCCACCAACTAATCCTTCTCACAATCGAATTGGAACCGAATCAACAATCTCAATTCAATAAAACTAACAGCTAGGATTTTACAAGCTAAAAATTCAAATTAACGTAATATTGTTTTGGTTGATTTCAAGATGCCTTCAAACCCTGAAAACTTAACTATTTATACTCTTAAAAATAGGAAATACTAAAAAGGGAAATGTTCAACTCAATAAAGCCCTTGGGCCACAAACTGTCTCTTTCTCAATGACGTAATCACCTCTTCCTTGTCCCGTATCCTCCATGATGTGCAACCCCTTCTCTAAGGCGATCAATAATTGCTTGGCCCGACTCCTAGTGATGACTCATGGTCTGTCTAAATCCTTATCTTCATCAGCTCGACGTCTAGCACGTGTCCTTGGTGGTCCTCGTAAGTATGAGCTAGTTCCTTGATCAAGTACATGTGTACTTACATCATTAATTCAGTTATAGTTTAAAATCCTTGTTGAGTAAGGGATCTACTATCTGAGCATAGAATATGGAACTTTTTCTTGGCATCCGGGATTCAGTATTACATTGCATCCAAGGATTCTTTTTGTGCAGCTCTGACTAAGGTGGTAAGGACAAATTCACTTTTAAGACAATGACTTTTTCACCGCAACGGAACACGTTTTCAGTTCAAGTTTTACATTGACTTTCTTAGATGGCCCTACATAATTTTGTATCTGATTTCGCACCAACAATAATCAAAATGTTCCAAATTATTTGGTCAAAAAAAGCTGATTCTGTACTGAGAGAACGCGCCTCACGCGCCGTGTGAAAACCCGTTTCTTCGGCTTTTGCGTTCTCGTTCTTCTGATTCTTGGTGTGCTTTCATGAGCCTCATCATCCTACGAACCCTACTTTGAAATTTATTTTTTCAAGGATTTGGCGCATCAAGGTTCCGGAACGCATCCGTACCTTTCTCTGGATCACTGAGAAGGGTCGTCTTATGACTAATTCCGAGAGGTTCCTTCGTCATTTGGCTACTTCAGATCTCTGCCCTAGATGCAAAGCCCTCCCCGAGTCTCTCCTCCATCTTTTCAAAGACTATCGTGACAGCGTGAGCCACTGGAAGCAGCTTCCCCCCCCCCCCCAGATCAGCACGCCTCCTTCTTCAATTGTTCCTCGATTGACTGGCTTACCAAGAATCTCAAAGGCTGCTTTACGTTTGCGATCGACACTCTTGCAGATACTGTATTTGCCACTCTTACCTGGTACCTTTGGAAGAACAAGAATGATGTAGTTTTCAACCCCAGTCGAAAGCAACCTCTCTTAGCCAGTTTTGTGCGAGATCAGGCCACTCAATACTTTCGTGTTGCCTCAGCCATTAACGCTAGCAGTAACCTCAGCGTCAAACACGAGCGCATGGTCTCGTGGACTAGGCCTCCTGAAAATTGGGCCAAAGTGAACACTGATGGATCTGTTAAAGGTACTTTGGGTATTGCTTCGGTAGGTGGGATGATTCGTAACAGCTCGTGTTGTTGGATCTCTGGCATCGTTGCTAATATTGGCGCTTCCTCTGTTATTGTTGCTGAGCTCTAGGCCATCTCCTATGGCCTCAAAGTTGCTTGGGACACTGGCCATCGACTTGTTATCCTGGAGACAGACTCTGCCTGAGCTGTGTAGATGATCAAGCGCAAGCTCCACCCTCACCACCCCCTTGCTAGCCTGGTAGGAGACTGCCACAACTCTATGCGTAGAGACTGAAGTGTCCAGTTTCGTCACATTTTTAGAGAAGCTAACCGCGATGCCGATCACTTAGCCTCTCTCGCCTCTAGTTTTCCTGTTGGTTTTCATTTACTTGGCAATCCGCCTGGTTGTATTTCTACTTTCCCGTCAGACGATGTTAGAGGTCTGGCTATCCCTCGAGTTTATTCGAGCCTTAATTTTTTATCTATATATTCCGTGAGAGTGCCGTCTTTCCTTAACCAAAGAAAATAATCAAAACGTTCCACGAACAACTCTCAAACTCAAATATAAAAATAGTACAAAATCAAGCGAACACGCGTGGTAAGTTGTAACTAAAACATAATGAATAACATATCGTTCTAAACAACTCAAATACATAAATTAACATTCTATAATCTCCTTAACAAACGCCATTCATCTTCTTCTTTTCCCTAACAAACTTCTTCCAGACCTCAGTAATCTCCCTTTGCACCTCGATATTCGCCTTCTTGACCTTATTACCCGTGGCCGCCAGCTTGGCATTAACCCTAGCAGGAATCTCATCAAGATCCGCTAGAACCTTCTTGATATCAGCCACTAGACGCTCGGCCAGAGTTCGGGAGAAGTCTTCTCGAATAACGACACGTAGGACCGTCACGTGCTGAGCGTCTGCTGGCATGGTGTAAGCCGGCACGATCCAACCGTAACGACGTAGCATGTCTGAGATCTCGAACTCCGTGTGGCACGAGTTGTCCTTTAACGAGAATGCGACAAGTGGAACGCCTATGTCCTTGGAGATTATGTTGAATCTTTCAGTCTTTTCTAGACCTTGTGTTAACACTATCATGTTTTCTCTGCAGTTCTCCATAATGTTCTTGTATCCCTGGAGTTATGTAAATGTAATCATGAGTTGGTTGTAATAAATGCATGTTGTATAGAAGTGATTAAGTGAGGTGATATATTATGACTAACCTCAAATCCCAGGCGGATTAGCTGGTAATACTGAGCAATAACTTGGCTCGAACCTACAATAATCAAACTTTGTTGTAAAATTTGTTGCACAAGGGACTAGTTGTAACCAACTTAACCTTGATTAACAAACAATAAAAGGTGTGTCATAGATTTGTGCAAAGAGATTCTTACTATATAGTTATTGAACTAGCTACATTAAGTGATCATGTAGACTTATAAAAGACCCCAAATTTTAGTTAAACGTAACGTTTATTCTTTTATCGTAATATCTTGAACCTGATCACATGTTGTGACAGATAGATATTTTAAGAGATTTTAAGAAAGTATACCTTTGGAGAAGTTAAGGGTAAATGTGGGTTGATCAGCTCCAAGATAGTTAATATGAAAGATAAGCTCCTCAGGCAAGTCTTCCTTGTTCCTCCAAATAACCCATCCAATTCCAGCATACACCAAACCATATTTGTGTCCACTTACATTGATACTCTTCACCAAAGGAAGCCTGAAGTCCCACTCCAATTCCGGGTGCAAGAATGGTGCGATGAAACCGCCACTCGCTGCATCCACATGAATTGGCGTATCCCATCTGCAGCCATCAATCCGTTCATCAAAATCACTTCCATATACATTTTGTAATCAAAACATACCCTAAGTAGTACAATAATATTCATTCTTACCCAGTTTCTTTATTCTTCTCGACTAAAAGATCATTGATCAACTTGACATCCTCGAATTCACCGTTGAGGGTGGAACCGAGAATAGCTGCGACACAAATCGTGTTCTCATCGACCATATCGACTGCCTTATGTGGGTCCATCACATAGTATCCATCACTTAGTTTCACTTCCTTTAGCTCCACCTCAAAGTACCTTGCAAACTTCTCCCAACAAACCTAGAATGGAACACATACATATAGATATCAACTATCATGAATTATATACAAGGGTACAAACTCAAGTAGTCATTTGGAATGAATTATAAGTACTTGAACATTGGCACCAGTGACAATGTTGGGCTTGTCAAATGGCTTTCCTTGGGCCTTCATTTTGTTTTGCCACTTTCTCTTGAAAGCCAAGCCTGCAAGCATGATGGCCTCAGATGATCCAACGGTTCCAACTCCAACTGCTGCCTCGGACTCCCCAAGAGGTGCATTGAATAGTCTTGCTATCATGTTCACGCACCTATTCTGTTTATTCAAATTTTTAGATTTGTTAAAAAATTGTAAAGATGAACTTAGTTAACAAATTAATTCTCAAAGAGGGTAGTAAGTTAGTAATAAAATCTCACATCAGATTAACGCAAACGTTATGATTTATGCACACAATTTTAAAAATGGAGAGATCAAATGATATATATTTATATTGTGTACATGAGTTATAACACTGTATCATTCACAATCTTTATCCAAGTCAATATTTTCCCCTAATATTTTACCTTTTTCTTTAAATTTAATTTCTTTTATATAAGAATATCCTCTACACATATTAAAAAAAAGTGACTGCCTATTGGAAAGGAATACAGTAGTTTTTTCTTAAAAAGTAAGTCAATGAGTATCAAAATACGTACCTTCAACACAAAGAAACAAATGTACTAACATAAATCACTCACCTAATTTCTCACACTTTTTGAAAATTATTGCACTAGAAAAACATTTATTTTAAAAAAAACACATCTATACGACTAGTCTTTAAGAAAATGACTATTTTTCAAAACAATTTTTTTAAAAAAACAAATATACGACTAGTCTTTAAGAAAAGGACTATTTTTCAAAACAATCCTCGATTTTAAAATGGGAGCAGTTGAGCAATATGCGGTCAATCAACGCATGCCAAAACTTCATTATACATTCCCTAATAATAATAAACTAATGTAAAGAAACCATGCACTCACATGATATATGTAACTAATTAATAGAAACATTATAATAAGATTTATAGTGGAGAATTAAGAATGAAACATGCCTGAAGCTCGGTAGTAACGGGATACTCATCCATGTCAACGTAATTCTTATTAATGGAGGACATCATCAACTTATCACATTCAGGCTCCATCCAAGTCGTAACGAACGAAGCAAGATTCAGCCTCGGATTTCCATCTAACATCAACTCATCGTTTATTATCTGATATGCAGCTTCCTTCGGTATCGAATCCTCAGGCATCTTAAACCTAATCAATCCATTAACAAATACCCTTGATTAATTAACCATAAGGCAAGCATATATATGTTCGATTAAGAATTGGGTTTAGTTTTTACCTTGGAAGGCTTGTGCGAACATATCTTGAAGCGAAGGTAGAGTGGATGGACTCATCGTGAGACTGAGTTCTTGAAAGCACCATTGTTTTGTTATTATGGTGCGTAAATGAAGGTTTTTGTTTTGTGATTTATCTGGGGTGGGAAGTGGGACTATATATACACAAGAATAAGTATAGTTTAAATGAATAAAAAATGGAAGAAAATCAAGAAAAGGATACTTGCTTTATTTTGTTCGATACGGGAAGAATATTGTATTAATGAGATGGTGTGAATAGGAGGAAGAAGGTCATTAATAAAGAGTTGTAATTATTAATGTAGCCATAATTAAATTAAAGAAACCCCCAGTAGGAAACTGGGTGGGAGGTACACACCATGTTAGCGTAATCAACGCAAGGGTGCCCATTGGTAATATGTTTCTTCTTGTCCAAGTCAATCATTGTCTAATTAAGTTCTACGCGTATTCTTTAAGGGAAAAATGAAACCTCAAGATTCACATTTGTGTTTCCTCTTTGATAGATTCGTAATTTCTGCCTACCACAATTCTCCTTTTTATTCTCCTTTTTACATAAATTAATTATTACTTGAGGTTTCATTTTGTAAGTGAAAAAACTAAGCTCATTTTGTAAGTGAAAAAACTAAGTATTACCAAGTGTAAAAAAATCAAAACTAAAAAGTATAATAAAAAATATTATAATTGAAAAAAATATATGATAAAATCCTAATGGCTTCAATTGTTAAACCTCACGACTATATTAAAAAAACTATCATAATGTTAGATGAAAGTGAAGAATTTGTTTTCTTCAGAAATGTGCTTTTTTAAAAGAAAAATCTTTTATAGGTTCGATTTGAAACATATTTCTGGCATAAAAATAATTTTTTGTTTCGGAAAATATACACGTTGGAGAGACGTTGATTTTGATAGCGTCTTCCAACCGAACCTGATATTCTTTTTTTTTATTTCTCACGTGTAAGAGACGATGGCTTTGCGTCTCTTATACATAGACTTTTTTTTAAAAAAAAATTGTTTGCATAAGACGCTGGTTTTTTTTTCAAATCTTTTATATATACACACATTATTGCATTAGACTTACGCGGGTTCGGATAGTTCGTATGGGGCTCGTTTGGAACCGGAATCGATCAAGACCAGTTTCGTTGGGTCTGTATTGATCACAACTTTCACCAGATATGTCTCTCATCGTTTGATATGGAGGAACAAATGTGTAAATCTCCATTTATAGTAGAAGGTATGTACGAGACTTACGCATGTTCGGATGGCTCGTATGGGCTCGTTCGGAATCAGAATTGATCAAGACCAACTTCGTTGGGTCCATATTGATCTCAGCTTTCACCAAATATGTCTCTCGTTGTCTAATATGAAGGAACAAATTTGTAAATCTCCATTTATAGTAGAAGGTACGCACAAGACTTACGCGTGTTCGGGCGGCTCGTATAAACTCGTTCGGAATCGGAACCGATCGAGACCAGTTTCGTTGGGTCCGTATTGATCCCAACTTTCACCAGATATGTCTCTCATCGTCCGATATGGAGGAATGAATTTGTAAATATCCATTTATAGTAGAAGGTATGCACGAGACTTACACGTGTTCAGGTGGCTCATATGGGGTCGTTCAAAATCAGAATCGATCGAGAGACATATCTGGTGAAACCTGGGATCAATACGGACCCAACGAAACTGGTTTTGATCGATTCCGATTCCAAACGAGCCCATACGAATCATCCAAACCCGCGTAAGTCTAATGCAATAATGTATATATATATATATATAGAGAGAGAGAGAGAGAGAGGTTGGTTCCGGTGTAACGAATTTTATGGTGTAACGAGTGGACAAATCAGGAGCGTCGGATTAGATAAATTGGATGGCTTGATTTAAAAGGAGAAAAAAGGGTAAAATAAATTTAAATCCTTAATTATAGGGAGTAACCAACTTGATTGTTTTCTCTTAATTAATCAATTTAATTAAAATGGAAAATTATAAAAAATAGGAGAGAGAACCCTAAATTTTCTCCATTAACTGCCAAAATCATTCTGCGTTCTTCATCACAATCGTCCAAGATTATTTCAATATTCAGTAATGGTTACTATCATGTTCGTCGTTCATATGAATATATTAATTGTCCCGTAACCAGTACATATTCGATATTATGTAAGCAATATTCATGTTTTTGCGCTGTGTATGTATTCTGTTAATTATTGTTGATATTCGTGTTTAGCTGTTGGTATATTATGTTCTAGATGTTAAGCAATATTCATGTTTTAACACCAAATAAAGGTTTGAATAATTGTTCTTAATAGATCAGGAGCGTGCAAGTAAAAGGGAGAATTAGGGATTATACAACAGATGTTCGTATAGAATCTGAAAATAAAATTATCCGGTATTCTATGCACATATTCGATATTAAGTAAACAATATTCATGTTGCTTGAAGTCTAGGGTTTCTTACAATTTATGGCTGATATTCGTGTTCTGATGTTGTTATACTTTGTTGTAGATGTTCCATTATTGTAGTCTGTTATTCCGGTTTTGACATGTGCAAAGTATTTGATATTCAAGTTTATTTTGAGACACGGAAACTATATTCATCAATGTAGTCGTATATGTTAACCTAATATATTCAGTTTTATTTACTTACGTATTCAGTCATTGCATTCACAAATATGTGTCTCAGTCAGTCTTATGTGATTTTAAGTTCATGTTTATGCAATTACAATCAATAATGTTTTTTGAATATGAATCAAGTACAATATGAATATCACCATTAGGTTCTAGATAATTGTCATTTTATGTGAATCTAGTATGCTATTGTGTAATTTCATATAGATATCAATATCATCACTAAAAACATGAATATCATTTCCTAGATACATGAACATTGTCATGCATAGTCGTGAATATCATGTCTCATATTGGATACGAGCTTGTGCTTTAATCCTTCTCAACCATCCCAAGAGTATTATCCTGAATGTCACCTAATTAAAACATGAATATTAGTATCGATTTATAATATTCAAAAATGGTAATCATGAATAGAAAAACACTAAGAACATAATATACTACGTAATAAAAATATCATCTAAATAAAACGTGAATAATATCATTTATTTATTATTTTCACAAACTATACTAAACGCATAATATTACACCTAAACAAGAATATCACCCAATAGAAACGTGAATATCACCTGATAAAAAATATTTACAACAATTTGTCTTCAAAACCACCTTCAGTGCACCATAATATTTTCTTAACAAATTTCATATCAAAACCATCTTCCACCAGAACAAGCCGGAGACTTACATTTCTGCTATGCCAAAAAGAATGTGGGTGTATCCCCCCTCTCTTGGTATACAACCCATGTACATGTGCTGATGTGCATATAGCACACATTTCTTCTATTCTTCAGTTGTTTTTTGGAGACATTTTGTTCTCACTCTTCCTTAAACACATCTTAATAATCCTGTACAAATAAGAATTTCACTGCATCAAAACATGAGTATAAACTTAAACAATTTGAAAAGTATAAATTGTAAGAGCAATGAATTCCACCTATACAAATCCACGATTACATGGTGTTAAGCAATTAAGATCGAGATTTCTCAAGCGGACTCGTGATCGTATAGATTGCCTTGTTACACAATTGAATGCCCCAGAACATAAAATATGAATAATGAAACATGAAGAGGAGTATACATTGAAGAAAGCCAGGTGTCGTTGATGTCAAACTTCGCCTCCTTCTCCACCGCAAACTACACCGACGCCATCGTCGTCAAACATCCCACCCTCACAAACCTTTCTACCAAGCACAACACGGGAGTCACCGAGGTTTGTAATGTACAGATTGTCGTCAAAACCATCCCACCCTCGCAAAACCTTTCATTGATGTTGGAAATAGTCTTGGCGTTCCTGCAATTGTTGAAGACAACGCTTGTGAGTAGGATATGGACCTCGCCGTCGATGCCATATATTGGTGAAAAGCTTCAACATCAAGAGCAATAAGGAAGGCCATAATTTAGGGTTCCTTTTTTATTGATTTATCAAGTAAATGGAAGTAGAATATTTTAATCCCTAAAAATCAGGGATTGATTGTGGTGTTAATTGATTCGATGTATTCACCCTATTTTTAATCTCCTGTACCTTCGTACACTAAATCTAGGCCATCCGTTTTGGGTTAATCTAATGGCTTTAATTAGTCTACTCGTTACACCGTAAAAGGTTGTTACACTAGAACCTAAATCTATATATATATATAAAGATTTGAAAAAAAATACATGCATCTTGATCTTTGTATAAGGCGCTGGAAAAACTAGCGTCTTATGCAAACAAACAAAAATTTAAAAAAAAGTTATGTGTAAGAGACGTTGGTTTTGTCAGCGTCTCTTACACTTGAGAGACTCTCTAACGTGTATATTTTTCAAACTAAAAAATTATGCTTATGTTGGGAATATGTTTTAAATCGAGCCTATAACGTGAATTGTTTTGAAAAAAGTCCATTTCAGAAGGAAAAAAATTCCAAAAGTGAATACGTATGATTTTAAGCTTTTTTTTTGGTGAAATATGATTTTAAGCTATACTAGTGTAAGTCCCCGTGTGCCATGCACGAGTTATTTCATATTATATATTTTAAATTTTAAATTTATTATGAATAATAATACACGGTTCTTATATACAGCCCGGTGCTTTATTCAAACAACGTCGGGTCACTCGCGTTCTGCGAGGACACGTACACTCGCGTTCTGCGAGATTAGCAAAAAATTAGGTTAATTACATGCATGCTAATCTCGCAGAACGCGAGTGTACGTGTCCTCGCAGAACGCGAGGACACGTCCCTCGCAGAACGCGAGATTAGCATGTCAGATGGACGTTGTTGTGCGCCATTACTACATGTCTTGTCCCCACCTAACTATAATAACTACCCCCTTATTTTAAGTATTCCGTAACACCTATTAACCCTACCCTAACACCTCTTTTTATCATCTTTCACCTCTTTCACCCTCCATTAAAACCCATTTTCAAAACCTTAAAACTTCAAAACACTCTAAAAACACCTAAAATAATGGAAGATGAAGAGGAATTCAACAAAGGAGGGAATGAAGATGGTGGTTCATCAAGTTACCATTCAAATGAGGTAATGTTCTTACATAATTTTTGAATTTTAATTTGTTTTGCACCATTAAGAGCTAAAATGAACTTATTATGTTGTATTTCATGTTAAATCTAGTAGTAGTAGTAAGTGTTGAAGAGATGACTTTTGCATATAATGTCAAAAACTTAGATGTGTTCATGTTTTTAGGGTTTTTATGGTTTTTAATGTAGAAACTCATGTTATGTTAAAATATCCCGTTGAATGACTAGTTTCAGGAAATAGCAACTTCTCGCGTTCTGCGAGAAGTGCCTCCCTCGCAGAACGCGAGAAGTGCCTCCCTCGCAGAACGCGAGAAGTTGCACATTACAGAGTATTAACAGAAGCATTGTGTATAGGTGAATTTTTCTTTGTTCACTGGATTGAATGCAATCCAGTTGAATGACTACACCTACCCCTCGCGGAATACGGTGCCCGTTTCGCCACCGTCATTTGATTTAGGGATTGACGACTTTGGATATTATCATCAACCATCTTTATATGAACAACATGTGCCATCTACATATGAATTGCCTGTGCCATCTACTTATGAGTTGCCCGTGCCATCTACTTATGAATTGCCATGTACATATGAGGTGCCATCAAGCTATGATGCGTTTGATTCACAATTTGCTAACCCACCAACAAACGTAGGAGAGGAGATGTGTTTTCTTCCCTCTTTACGCACTGCACCAAAGTTTGATAGTCCCGTATGTGAGGAAGAGGTTGTTTCTAGGGATTATTCGGAATATTTCACTACGGAGCAAGTGTTTGCCTCTAAGGAGATTGGTCATTTGTGGGATTTGAATGTTGCAAAGCAACACAAGTTTATGATCTCTATTGGAAGGACTGTACCATCTAAACTGGGGCAAAGTGGTAAGATTCAAATCATTTGTGAGAAAGGGGGAAGCCATAGGCCTAAAGGTGTCGGTGTTAGATCAAACACAAAGAGCAAGAAAACGGGGTGTAAATTTCAGTTGAAGCTCATGGAGAACCGGGTTGAAGAGAATTGGAGATTAGTGGTTGTTTGTGGTTTGCACAACCATCCTATTGGAGATAGTTTGGTCGGGAATGCATTTGCCGGGAGGCCAACCCCGGATCAAAAGAAAAAGGTTTGTGAGATGGTACTTTCATATTGTTCTCCAAATCAGATTTACACTGAGATAAACAAGGATCCCGGAAGTTGCACAAAGAAGAACCAAGTGTACAATTTGGTAAGACATATAAGGGAAGAGGAAATGGAAGGTAGAACCGTGGTTCAAGAATTCTTTCACCAATGCAAAGAGAGCAACTACTTCATGGAGTATAGGCCAAGTGCAACGAACCCTTCGATAATAGGCGACTTGTTCTTTGCTAGCCCCGAATCAATGAAACTCTTAAAGGCGTTTCCATATGTCCTTTTGATGGACTCGACTTATAGCACGAACAGGTAAGTATTTATCATTCTGTTTTTATGTTGTATTTATCTTACTGTATTTTGGTTCCAGGTACAATGTTCCCTTCCTGCAGTCTCGCGTTCTGCGAGTGGTGTACACCTCGCGTTCTGCGAGGTTATGCAAAAAACGAACAGAATTGAAGCAACACCAACATATCCCTAAACATAATCCAACAAAATTATCCAATCAACAAAACACCTAAGAAAGCAATCCAAAACACAAAACGAAAGGCTACTCGTCTTCTCGGGGTCGGAAGGGAGCGAGATTTGACATACTTAGTAGCATTTGGGCGTGATATGAATCAAAATCCTCTGGAGTGGCAAACCGATACCGGTCCATGTCATTGTACACCCGGCCAATCACCTATACGCAAGTAAACATTCATTCTATGTTAATATTCGAGACAAACAAAGACTAGAAACGCAAGATAAACCAAAACAATTAATATTACCTGTCTCTCAGTCATCATCCCAGGGATTGCAGGACGGATATACCTATGGGTCCTCTTGATGTACCAATCCATGTAATCATGGGAGCATTCATGTGGTGCATAGGCAACTGGCCCCATATCATCGAGAGACAAAGAGTGAACATCTCTTGACTCCCAAAGCCATTGGTTGGCGTCATAAAAAACACTATAACACCTAATGTTTTTCAACCTATGAGCTTTGAGCGGTTCGATGACTGGCCTAGGAATACGCTGCACTCTCCCAAATTGTCTGGGACACCTATCAGGCATGTGTGGTTCGGTGATGTCACAGCAAGATAGCACCCCGTGAAATAGAGCGGGAGCAAGCTCAGGATCGGTGAAGTCTTGTGCTCCATACGGGTTCCAACATACCTAACAAAATGACAGAAAAACGCATGGTGAAGTCTGTAAAACACCAGAAACTGCAGAAACTAGGACAAAATGCAGAAACTTGCATTTTCTCGCGTTCTGCGAGTATGTGCCTCCTCGCGTTCTGCGAGTGGTGTACACCAGAAAGGCCAGAAAATGCAGAAACTTACCATCTCCGGCATAAGAATATCGAGCGCTCCCCTATAGTCCCTTCCGACTTGCCCCTTCTTCAGCTTTACATTCTTAGGCATCCACCGGTATGCCCATGGTTGCTCCGCTCTCCACCGAGGACGTTCAGTAGGTCGGAAGTGTGGGAAGTAGTTGTAGATCCATGCCTAAGAAATACAAAGTACGTTAAATATGCAAATATATATAAGTATGTAAATTAAACGCTTAGAAAGTATAATACCTGCAACAAGGTGTAACAGAAAGACATCTGGGCACAACCCTGTCGTGTGCATACCCCCAGCTGCCTATACAGATGGGCCAAAGCAGCTGAACCCCACGATATGCCCGTAGCATGGGCATAGGTTTCCAAATAAGGCCCATATCTAAGCCGAATCAAGTTCTGTGACTTGTCCGGAAATAAGAGCGAGGAAGCAGTATACAGCACCCATCCTAAACCCTTTCGCTCTGGACCTAGGTTGTCACAATGCCTTCTAAACCAATCAGCTTTCACCCTCCCAGAATCTAAAGTGTGAGGATCTACTCCAAAAATTTCCGCCCCCTTCCTACCATAGTATTTTATAATCTCATCATGACTAAACTTGGCACCCAGTTTCTTACAAGTAGTCATTGCTTTTCCTTCTATAGGTAGGCCTAAAATCATATGTACATCAAGAAGGCCAATAGTGATCTCACCACAAGGGAGGTGGAATGAGTTAGTCTCCGGTTGCCATCGTTCGATGAACGCTTCAATCAACGGATAGTCGATTGCTTCGTACATCATGTCAGGTAGATCTGACAGTCCAACAACACCGGGAATCTCTGACCAGTCATCGTTGTCCAATGGCCAATCACTGCTTTGCTTTGTCCGTTGTTGTGGCTTCATCGGACCTTTCAACTGCAGAAAAATACAAATTTACACACTGCAGGCCAAATTTACAAAAAATACAGTTTCTGCAGAATTATCAGTTTCTGCAGAATTGTGCATTTTCTCGCGTTCTGCGAAGAGTAACACCCTCGCGTTCTGCGAGTATGCCACTCCTCGCGTTCTGCGAGAAAATGCACAGAAATTGCATTTTCTGATAATTCTGCAGAATTTCTGTTAATGTATTAAAAATGCAGAAAATCAATAAATTAGTAAATTACCCCCCCTTTCTGGATGTGGAACGCCACATGTGCTTCAAATCCCTTAAGCAACTCGGGATCTTCTGGACCGCCAGGTGTGGCATGAGTGAGCTCAGGATCATACTTTGGCTCATTCTTCTTGGACTTCCTCTTTCTTTTTTGTTTCTGGACCAATTCTTCTTCTTCTTCTTCTTCTTCATCATCATCATCATCATCATCATCATCACCTTCTTCTTCGTGTTCTTCCCCAACACCTTCATCCTGGTACTCTTGTTCCATCGGTTCTGGTTGAGGATTGTAAGAAGAAGAACAAGCTTGTCCACTTCCTTGACCCATGTCTTCAGGAACACTTCCCTCACCAAATCCACCTCCCCAACATTGTCCACCGACCCAACTTTGTCCACCCCACCCTTGTCCAACTTCCACTACAGCATACTGAGGAATGAAATTGTCCCAGCCACCAATAGTGCTACCCGATTGTTCATATGGAGTTGATTGTGGTGCCCATTGAGTTGACGGTTGTGCACATGAAACTGACTCTTGAGAATAAAGGTCCCAATCATCATTTCGATACCCTTGATATGTATCTGCTCGTTCTATCCCACTAGGCACAGAACAGTCTTCCCCGGCATAACTATGGACACCACTGTACCGCTGTATGGCGCGATAATCAACGTCGGGGAGCCCCTCGGGGAAGAGCTCTACCGGTGTTGTATTCTTTGCTTTCCTTTTCCCTTTTGCATTTTCAACCGGTGGATTTTCTCTCACAGCGTTCCTATTTCTTCGACGGGTTGAACGTCCAGGACGATCCATTACCTAAAAAAATGTAAAGTAGAATCAGTATATAAATATAACAGTATATAAAGTAAAATCAGTATATAAATATGTATCTGCAGAAGAGGAAAGAATTTCCTCTTATGTCAATTCCTCGCGTTCTGCGAGTATCATGACACTCGCGTTCTGCGAGTACCATGACCCTCGCGTTCTGCGAGTATCATGACACTCGCGTTCTGCGAGTACCATGACCCTCGCGTTCTGCGAGTATACTACACCCCTCGCGTTCTGCGTCAATTTGCACTATCATGAGTTTCCGGCAACAGTTTCCGGCGAGATTTTCCGACGAAAATTCAATATTTTAGCTAAAATACCTATCAATTTAAGTAAATTACCAAATAAACATCAAAACCCTAAATAAAATCAACAACCCTAATCAAAAACCCTAACCCTAATGAATTTCAACATAAAACAACATCCACTCATCCACCATAATTCAAAATCATCATCTTTCATCCATTATACAACCATTTCTAAAACAACATTCAATATCAAAACATCATATAATATGCAATTTCCTATACTAACAACATATATTCATCTAGAAACAACATTAGAAAGCATAAGAGTATAAGAAACATACCTTATATGGAGATTTGTAGTGAAAAGAGGAAGAAAAACTAGTTTGAACCGAGAGAGATGGTGAGAGGCGGCGGTAGAAAATTGTGTGTGAGGTAAAAAATGGGCCGAGTAGGGTTTTTCCCCTTTTATAGGGGAAAAACACCCTCGCGTTCTGCGAGGTGACGCACCCTCGCGTTCTGCGAGGAGACGCTCCCTCGCAGAACGCGAGAGCCCGGGCGTTATTTAGAAAACGCCCGGGCGGTATTTAGCAAGGGCCTAATAATATGATATTTTTTGAAGGCTGATTTTTTGGAAAAGTGAACGGAAAATTAGACTTAAAAAAACACTTATATGCTTTCCGTTAGATCTTATATCATTATATGAGTGGTTTTTTATTAATAAAAACTATTTTTCTATTGTTAAGTTTATATCACTTATACTATCTATATATTAGTCTCATGTACTATTCTTCATATACTTTATAAAAGTATTTCGATAAATCTTAAAAACTATATAAGATTGTGTGAAAGTTTTTTTATTTGATAAGACCAGACATTATTTACTTTAAAAATTCATAATTTATTTATTATAATATAGAGTATGGTAGAATCAAATAAGTTTTAGTAGTAAATTAATACATGGTTAAAAAAATAAAAATAGATATATTATTTTTACTTTCACTATTTTATCTAACAAAATAATAGCTAAAGACTCTTAGAGTTTTTTGTTGAGATTTGTTAGAATTTTATTATGTGAAATTAATTAAAAATAAATAAATAAATAAAAGTTTAAAGAGGAAATTACACATAGGATTTATGGGGCCAGAGTGAAGGAGAGAGCTCTAAATAGCTCTGTTTTAATATATATAACTAGTCTAGGCCCCGTGAATATCACGGGATTATAAGCTTACATTAATATATATATATATATATATATATATATATATATATATATATATAATGCATAAAATTTATATATCGTTAAAATAATAAATAAGTTCTAGTTCTACTTGTAAATTTTTTTTTATAGAATATTCAATACATTGGTACATAAAATATACATATGGAAAAATAGAGTGAAAAATACTCAATGATAAATGTAAAATATACAACAACCTATCATATACTCATCCTATCGTATATACTCAACCAAAATACAATTAGATAGTCTTAGATAAGCATAAGATATTTCTTACACATTTTACATCTAAACTTTTATTTTATACGAAAATATAAATAGAATCAATAACAAATTAAATGGTTTTTTAGTTCTAAAAAGTAGTATATTAGCATACAACATGTAGATACATATGGATGGACTTCATTGCACGAACTATAAGTTTTTTTTCTTCATCGACATTTTACATAGCTATATAAATTTGGTATATTTACATGCGAAACCATTCAATAGTAAAATATAAGGATAAAAAAGGATAAAACCTTTAGTATATATAATAAATTATGACTAACACATAAGATCCACTTGCAATTATCCAATAATGATGAATTTAATGATAAAGTTATAGAAAGTCAACAATAAGTAAAAATAAACTTTAATAATACATATAATAAGTGAACAAACTTGTAATTGATTTTCATTCAATTTATAAGGAATAACGAAACTAAACTACAACTTAAGATAACATCCTATGAGAAAATATCTCTTCTTAAACATATTGAAAATTTGATTTTTTTTTAAATTGACCAAAATAAATAGGAAAGTGGAGAAAGTAGTGGGGTTTTTTCTATTTAGTTGAGGAAAATTGTTGTTTTTTATAATTAAATTTGATTATTTATTTTTTTGTAAAATAGTGAGGTGGCGCTCAGGTGACACGCAATTTTTTGTGAAGACTTGACTTCTCCCTTATATTGTAATTAGGTAGATAATAGATTAGTTGTAGATTTTTTTTTGTACTCCGTAAAACATAATATTGGATGAGTTCGTCACCGCTGACCTAGAGATTGATGGCCAGTTAATCGATTCGTTCCTAGTTGTTGAAAACCGAAAACTACGTGCACCACTATGTCATTCGGTACGCTAGAAGAACAATACTATTCTCATTCTGAGGGATACATTTTCAAAATTGTTCTAAATTTGGTATTATATTCCTCTAAAAAATCGAGCTTACTAGAAAACCATTTATACCCCAATTCCCCAAATACTAAAACTAGATCCGGCGAAATAGGGGCTTGGGCCCGGCCAGGTAAGGCCTAATTCCTAATTCTATCCATTTATCAGGGTCGGGTCAGGGTATTGTTCCATTTAAAATGGGATAATTTCGCTATTCATTTCCTCCCATAAGGGTCCTCAACTACTTATACAGAGAAATTAAATATCAGAAACCGGGTTAAACCGTGTTACTAAAACATTCCAAACCTGTTTAGTGCTTACAAGCAAATCACCATCCAAAAACGCATGTTAAAAAAGTCCAAAATGCATGTTTACATAACAATCCTCATAACCGAATTCAACAAAAAAAATCCAAAAATATATAATATGGGTCGGGTAGGGCCGGCCCTCAGGGCCCTACTCCGATACCATATCCTCCCACTTTAAAAAAGGGTCGGGCCGGCCCTTATGGGTAAAATCTCCTACTCAGATCCTCCCAAATTTTAGAACGGGCTGGGAGGGCCAGGCGGGCGGGCCCTTGTTTGGCCAGGTCTAACTAAAACGGAATGATATGACCTCCATTGCTACTGGTCACGCCGGCCTGTCCGAGGTGAGCTACAGTACAGGGCATTGAATATATTAGGACCCCATTTCATATGATAAATAAAATAACAATATAACGTACTAATCGAATATTACGCATAACTAAGCTGATAGAGGCCGGTGATATCCGTATGGAGGACCACCCGCGTTCGACTCTCATTACAGGATGCAACTTGCAATTTAGTTTTTGGTTCTTTCTCCTTTCATCAATGGGTAGGGCCGTAGGGGTGGGCACAAAAAACCGTAACAAAAAAACCATACCGAAAAATCGATCAAATTCTTGATTAACCGTACCGAAGAAAAATCGACTTACGTTTATTGTTAACCAACCGAAATATTTTACGGTTATTCGGTACGATTACGGTTTTGAGTTTTTCTAACCTCTGTTAACCGATTAACCGAGAATATATAAAATATATTTTTAAAATTAGAACTATATAACTAAATAAGTTAAGTAAAATAGATTTAAATATATACTTCTAGTTTTAATTTAAAATAAGAAATGAAAAAGAAAAGGCAAAAAATGCTTTGTAAACTCACGATCTTAGACAAACACACACTCTGACATTCCCCTATTTACCATTTTACTATGATATTAATATTAATTAATAAAGCTTCAATATAACGATGCTTAATTTATTGTATAATAATAAAAAAGAAAATGTCAAGTCTTTCCCTTTTAATTCGTCTAAATCCGAAGTTCATAGTCGCCTCACAGTTGAAATGTCATGTCTATTTTACACTATTTTATTTAGTTATAGGCATGAATAATTTGACAGTGGAGCAACCACTGATTATGACTAATGATTAGCTTCTTGTTTGAAGAAGCATGCAAAGTTGTTTTACTGTTGGGGTTTCTGTTTGCAGGGCACTGCATGACAATTTATGTTGTTATTAAGTTTTTTTTTGTACAAACAAACAAAAGGGCATCTATTACACATAGACTACGCCTAAATCATCCACACGAATAATCTAGAAGAAATCCGTGACGAGAAAGAGTCTCGAATGTGGGGAGAGTAAATCAGTCTTCAGACTTTCGACCTGATGGGAAGGGAGGCTTCATTCCATCTATTAATAATGCCATTCCGCAGGTCTTGTAGATCAAACTCCTATTTAGCAAGGTGATACGCAACTTTGTTGCATTCCCTAACAACATGAAACACCCGACAATCATCAAAGAATTTGAGAGATTTCATGATATCTAAAATAAAAGAACGAATTTCTCACAGGATCTTCCAGGAGTCCCGAACACTCCTAATTAAGAGCAAGTTGTCTCCTTCAATGATAATGTTCTTGATGTTAAGACGAATAGAGACACACAGACCTTCCAAAAGGGCAGCTGCTTCAGAAACCAATATCGACGAGCCAGGAATCCTGAGTTGGTCAATATAACTAACACGGTCATAGGAGTCCGTGATAATAAAGCCAATAAAAGAAGAATAGTTGGGCTTCTTAGCTGCATCAAAATTAAGTTTATAAAAGGTTATAGGTGGCTTTTTCCAATAAACAAAGGCCCTTTTCTTTTTATTAAAGTTTTTATCAATGGATTTGTCTTCTTTTTTTTTTACCAAAATCCCAATCAATCATCTGGACAAAGGCATAATTAGCAATCTGATCTGGGGAGAGAATAAATTTTTGGATATCACTGCGAAATATACGATTGTTACGGTTGTTCCAAATGTTCCACCAGCAAAAGAAAGCCAGATTACAATGGGGAGTTGAGTCTACAAAATCCTTAATAGAAGTTTTAAAGTCTGTAGAGTCTGGCAGGTGTCAGTCTATGTTGAAAGAATTGGAAATGGATTTAAAGATAGTTTTAGTAAATGGGCAGTTAAAGAAAAAATGCCCTGAGTTCTCATTCATGATGCCGCACAAACTACAGGTTGGGTAGACACGATGATAATAACGATTTAGTTTCTCAGTCGTCGGGAGGCAATCCGAGAAGGCTTTCCAAAGAAAATTTTAATCTTGGAAGGTGATACGCTGCACTTTGTATAGCGTAACTAGGGATTATTACATTGTATTAGGAGTGATTCTGTATGAGTTTAGAGACATTTCTATGTTATGTATCATTGGAGTTATTATGAAGACTTAGAAGATTTAAGGTGAAGAATTGGAGTCAAGAAGACATTAGAAGTATGGCTACTGGAGTGAAACCGCGATCGCCATCTGAATTCCGCGATCGCCATGTCACAACAGGAGAGAAGAGGCAAAAATAATGCCTACCGCGATCGCCATGATCAAGCTAGCGATCGCCATGAAGCAGTGAATTGCGGAGAGGTATTGGAGAAATGATGTCACACTGATGTCCGTGTGATATGATGTTGGGCCACGTGAATTGGGCTGAATTAAGGGAAGCAAGCAGCTCAAATTATACGGACCAAAATTAGCAAGCAGCTGCTGAATGTCATCTTGAAGAATAAGCCAACTTGGCTTACGCTAGACTTATATGGTTTCTTTATTTTCCTTTCCTTTTGTTTTCTTTTATTTTATTAATTAGTTTTAGGATTTATCTTTTAGGATATTATTCTAGGGTTAAACTCTTTTTATACCCTAGCAGCCTTGTTTGGCTATCATCATCTTTTCCATCAGACAATTTAGTTTTTGCAACCATGAGCAGGAACTAATCTCCATTGTTTTACTTAGAGGTTGAAACCTTCAGTTATTAAGTTGTGAGATTTCTAAACTCTTGTTCTTTTCCTATGGGTTTGTATTAATTCTCTTGTTCTTCATCTATTGATTTCTATTAGTTTTGCTAGCTTGCTCACCTAGTTTGATTGATAGTTTTCTATTGCTAGACTAGGAATATACGGTGGAATTCCTTGTCATTGTAGCACTCATATTTGCATGATCTGGTAGTTGATTGCTTTTATGAAAGAGAATTGATTGCATGTTAATACTTGACGGTTGTAAGTTATTGCATGCATCCTTATAATTCATGTGCCCTTTGCTGCTATTTTATCTAATCTTGAGAGGTTTCCCTGATTGCTGAATAGTAAGTATTATCAGGACCGGTTGGCCTGCTGATATATTAAAGATTGGAATAGGAACATTCCCTAGGATTGAATAGAACTTGAGATTAATCTATGATCAACTTGATTGACTGTTGTGTGGATACTTGCTAGGTGAAACCCCTTCGCATAATATTCTCACCCAAACTTCCTCTGCTTGTTACTGGTTACTTGTGTGTTCTTGCAATCAACCCCCCCCCCCTTTGCTTACTTATTACTAGTTGATATTTCACTTGACTGCATTGATTCCCTTGGGTTCGGCCTCTACTTACTTGCTATACTCTAGTTAGTGTTTAGGGTTTTCTTTGATTTGGCACCACGACTTTAGCCTCATCAAATTTGGCGTCGTTGCCGGGGAATTGATTTTTTTTTATTCTGTGTTAGTTGTGAAATTATCAACTGTTTGGTGTGAACCTTTATGGTTCAGACCCGTTTGGTGTGAACTGTTTGGTGTGAACTCCAAGATAACGAGATGGGTGATCGACATGGACCGCCATTGCCTACTATGAGGCAACTCACTGCCCTAGACTTAAACCAACAACCTTTGGCAGTGAGGTTTCCTGAGATTGAAGAAGGTGTGAATTTTGAATTAAAAGCTGGTTTAATTCATGAGCTACCACACTTCCATGGCTTAGCAGGAGAAGATCCCAACAAACACTTGGCTCAATTCCATGCCATATGTTCTAGTATGAAGCCAAGAGGTGTTACTGAGGAGCAGGTCATGCTGAGAGCTTTCGGATTTACTCTGAAAGACGTTGCGAATGATTGGCTCTATTACCAAGCTCCAGGGAGTATTGATACATGGGCTAAGATGAAAAAGGTCTTTTTAGAGAAATATTTTCCAGCTACAAAACTGAGCAGCTTGAAGAAGGAGATCACGAATCTTCAACAACACTCAACTGAGAGTCTCTATGAATATTATGAGAGATTCAAGAAGCTTTGCTCAAGCTGCCCATTCCATAGTTATACTGACCAAGATCTCCTTATGTTCTTATTTAGTGGTCTGATTGATGAGGATCGTCGAATGGTAAACGCATCTTGTGGAGGAAATTTTCTGAAACTGACTATACCTCAGGACACTGAAATGTTTGAAGAACTGGCTGAAAGTTCAAGGCAGTTTGACAGTAGACAGGGATCTCACTCAGTCAAAGCAATTAATTCAGATCAATTACAGACTGACATGAATGAGTTGAAAGAGATGGTAAAGGCTTTGATGCTGAAAAGTGATTCCCTTCATGATCCCAATGCTGAGGTAAACGTTGTTGGGGGATGGCAAGCAAGGCCAAGGTATGACTCTCATAATATTAATTATCAGCAACCTAGACCTCAGAATTCTATGACTACTGAAGATATGATCAAGTCCTTAGCTCAGACTGTGATGCAACAAAATGCTAAAACGGAATCGAGTATCCAAAATCTTGAAAATCAGTTAGGACAGATTGCTCAAGCTGTGAGTAAATTAGAGGCCAGGGAACCGGTAAGAAACCCGAGAGAGAACGTCAGTGCAGTGTTCCTGAGGCGCGGAAAAACTTTAAATGAATGTTCTGTGCCAAAACCGCGATCGCCGGAATCAGACCGCGATCGCGGCCTTGCTCCAGAATGTGATGTTGATATTTTTTACCGACCGCGATCACGGTCTTGCTCCAGAGGCTGATGGTGAATTCGTCACAAATCCGCTACCGCGGATGATGATCCGCGATCGCGGGTCTCCCGCAGAACCCCAATTTGTGCGACCGCGATCGCCAGTTGTTGATGGCGATCGCAGGGAGCCCCCTGAGTACATTGATGATTATGTTCGCCCAAATTTCCCGCCTCTGTTCTCTCAGAAGCCCGTTGCTCCCTTTCCTGAGGCATTGAAGGATACTCGAAGGCTGGAGGACGACAAAGAAATCTTCGAAACCTTTAGTAGGTGTGAGGTAAACATTCCTTTGCTCAAACTTGTTAAGAGTATTCCTAGATTTGCTAAGTTTTTGAAAGAAGTTTGCACTATCAAGAGAAATCAAAAACTGAAAGGAAAGAAGAAAGTTGAAGTAGGTGAACAAGTTTCTGCAGTGTTTCAAAAACGCATGCCTAAGAAATGTGGTGATCCAGGCATATTTAGCATTCCATGTGTGATTGGTGAAACTAGATTTGACAAAGTCATGCTAGATTTAGGTGCATCAATCAATGTTTTGCCTTACTCTTTGTATGAATCACTAGGCTTAGGACCCTTGAATAAAACAGGAACTGTTATTCAACTTGCTGATAGGTCTACTGTTTACCCAAAAGGGTTTGTTGAGGATGTTCTTGTTATGGTTGGTGATCTGATTTTTCCTGCTGATTTCTTTGTGTTGGATATGGAGCATGCTAATAATGTCACACCTATACTTTTAGGTAGACCTTTTATGAAAACAACACAAACGAAAATTGATGTTAATAGTGGGACTCTCTCTATGGAGTTTGATGGGGATAAGGTAGAATATAATATTTATGACATGGATCCCATTGATAAGAATTCTCTATGTGCTATTAATGTGATTAATCCTACTTGTAAGGATGAATTACAACCAATTTTAGAGAATATCTTAGAGCCCCCAAAAGTAGATGTTGTTTTATCTACTAACATGCAGGAGTGCCAGGCTAAGCCAGAGCCTAAAGGTAAGCTCTCTTCACATCCTTTGGGCAATCGCCCTTCATTACTAACCTTGCCAGGCGAGATACCATTGATGTCTAGTGTGCAGGCACTTGACATTGAGCTTAAACAGCCGCCTGATACGGTCAAGGAGGATAAAGTGAATGAAACCACCTTCATTGCTAAAGACAAGGTGGTTAAGGTGAGAGGGACGAGATTTAAGGCGTTCCATGAGTGGTTCAAGAGAGAATTCAGACAAGAGACGGTTTTCACAAAGCCAAATGGCGTTAGTTAAATCTCTTGAGTTTCATGTCGAGCCACGACATAAAATAAGGCGCTACTCGGGAGGCAACCCGAGGTTTGAGTTTGTTTTTGTTCGGTTTAATTTTCTTTTTAGTTTTTCTATGGACAGGAGGAAATCACCGAAGCTTAGGGTCAGCTACAGTCAGTAGCCAATCTCGCTGTAAGTCTTCTCTCCCGTCAAAAAAAAAAAAAAAAATAGAGTGCAGAAAAAAAATATGAGAGAAAAGAAAGTAAGAAGTTGTATTACATCAAGTTTTGTTTCATTAGTACTATCATTCTAGATCTACATTCGCTGGAGCTTAGCTTGTTGGGGATCATGTTCTTTGCAAGGAGTTGATTTGTTTGGGTCACCTTCTACATTAGAGGTATTCTTTCTTTTGCTTTAGATGAGCTATGCATTATTGGATTACATTTAGTGCTTATTGGAGGAAGGTCATCCGACCTTGTATGTGAGTCTTCTGTCTCCTTCCCTGGGTTCGTTTTTATTTCTTCCATTTCATTGAGGACAATGCAATGTTTACGTATGGGGGAGGAGAATGTATTCACATGTAATTATTTGGGTGTTGGTTGTATCTGCATGAGCTTATTGAATATATATTGTATGAAAAAGCCACAAAAATTGAAAAAAGGCATACAAAATCCTTGGATAGCAAGTTCTATGCAATAAGAAGGTGGCTTGACCGGCACTAGGCTGGGGAAAAAATAAGTCTTGAGTGATGTGAGTTTTGTGAGCCTGGAACAATTATTGAGTGGTTGGGATGAAAACTCGAAAGGGCGCCCAAGCAAGATGAGTGTTATAAAAAAAATTGAGTGTTTTAGGATCTTTATCATCTTGGCGTATGGAGACATAAGAAGGAGATGCATAGGAGGATTCAGATAGGCCACTTGGAGGAATAAGGTGTAGTTCTGGGTTTGCGCTTATTTTATCACATTGTTCTTGATTGTTGTTGTTGTTGTGTTTGGAGGAGTTTATTGAGTATGTAATCACTAGGAGATGTTCTTGTACTTCCTGAGGCTTTAGGCATTTTTTATTGTATGGGTAGCTTTTCTGTAAGTTACTCGGGACGAGTAAAGGTCTAAGTATGGGGGTATTTGATACGTTGCACTTTGTATAGCGTAACTAGGGATTATTACATTGTATTAGGAGTGATTCTGTATGAGTTTAGAGACATTTCTATGTTATGTATCATTGGAGTTATTATGAAGACTTAGAAGATTTAAGGTGAAGAATTGGAGTCAAGAAGACATTTGAAGTATGGCTACTGGAGTGAAACCGCGATCGCCATCTGAATTCCGCGATCGCCATGTCACAACAGGAGAGAAGAGGCAAAAATAATGCCAACCGCGATCGCCATGATCAAGCTGGCGATCGCCATGAAGCAGTGAATTGCGGAGAGGTATTGGAGCAATGATGCCACGCTGATGTCCGTGTGATATGATGTTGGGCCACGTGAATTGGGCTGAATTAAGGGAAGCAAGCAACTCAAATTATACGGACCAAAATTAGCAAGCAGCTGCTGAATGTCATCTTGAAGAATAAGCCAACTTGGCTTACGCTAGACTTATTTGGTTTCTTTATTTTCCTTTTTTTTTGTTTTGTTTTATTAATTAGTTTTAGGATTTATCTTTTAGGATATTATTCTAGGGTTAAACTCATTTTATACCCTAGCAGCCTTGTTTGGCTATCATCATCTTTTCCATCAGACAATTTAGTTTTTGCAACCATGAGCAGGAACTAATCTCCATTGTTTTGCTTAGCGGTTGAAACCTTCAGTTATTAAGTTGTGAGATTTCTAAACTCTTGTTCTTTTCCTATGGGTTTGTATTAATTCTATTGTTCTTCATCTATTGATTTCTATTAGTTTTGCTAGCTTGATCACCTAGTTTAATTGATAGTTTTCTATTGCTAGACTAGGAATATACGGTGGAATTCCTTGTCATTGTAGCACTCATATCTGCATGATCTGGTAGTTGATTGCTTTTATGAAAGAGAATTGATTGCATGTTAATACTTGACGGTTGTAAGTTATTGCATGCATCCTTATAATTCATGTGCCCTTTGCTGCTATTTCATCAAATCTCCAGAGGTTTCCCTGATTGCTGAATAGTAAGTATTATCAGGACCGGTTGGCCTGCTGATATATTAAAGATTGGAATAGGAACATTCCCTAGGATTGAATAGAACTTGAGATTAATCTATGATCAACTTGATTGACTGTTGTGTGGATACTTGCTAGGTGAAACCCCTTCGCATAATATTCTCACCCAAACTTCCTCTGCTTGTTACTGGTTACTTGTGTGTTCTTGCAATCAACCCCCCCCCCCCCCTTTGGTTACTTATTAGTAGTTGATATTTCACTTGACTACATTGATTTGGTGTTTTGATTCCCTTGGGTTCGACCTCTACTTACTTGCTATACTCTAGTTAGTGTTTAGGGTTTTCTTTGATTTGGCACCACGACTTTAGCCTCATCAGAAGGCAACTTTTTATTCCGGAAAATGCTAGTATCGATGGTAGGGTTGTCAATTGGTCTAATGAGTTTGAATGCTGTTTTAACAGAAAAACGTCCATCCAGAGATGGAGTCCAAATAACATGGTCTTCAAATTGGGTAATTGGGATACGGATAACAACTATTTTTTCAATGATATTTCGGGGTAGGATGTTAGAAAGTTTCATATAGTCCCACTGGTTGTCATGGGTAAAGAATTCACAAACTTTTTGGTTGCTCGGAGCATTTCCTCTTAAGTGTGTAATGACAGTATTTGGGATCCAATGATCATGCCAAAAACAGATAGATTTACCATTACCTAATTGCCACTAGAGTTCAGACTTAAAGTAGTCCATAAGGAGGAGTAATCTGCTAAACTTCCGTAATTTACGTTTTTGTTTGGAGGATAATGTAAAGTTATGCTACTGTTATGTTTTATTGGTTTTTAACGGTACAGTATACCTAAATCACTAACCGAAAGATTGGTTAACCGAAACACCGGTTCACCACCCATGCCCACCCTTATGTGTGGGGCCTATGCTCCTTCTTTCAAAGTACTCCATGCTTCCCTTATTTTTTGAACAAAATAACTATGGCCATTTAATTAATTAATTGTTAATAACGTCGAAGATCACAATAGGCAGTTAGAAGTCGTTCAACCCGCTCCTATTGGCAGTTAGAAATTGAGATGGAATTGAAAATTAGGGGATGCAGGGCACGACAGAGAGAAGAGAAAATTGAGAATAATATATGTGGGCCCCAAATTTTGAAGAGCTTTAAAAAAAAACGTCGCTTCTCTTGAATGTATTTTGTTTTTTTAATAAAAATCAGGTTCGGGAAGATCTTCATGTATTTTTTCCAAACCTAAAAATAGTGCCTAGATCGAAAATTAAGTTTAGAACGACCTACATCGAGAATATTTTTGAAAAAATTGCCTACTTAAGAAAAAAAATTCAGATTTAGATACACAAAGTAATTCACCCAAGGAAAAAATTGTTAAACTGACCGGTTAACCAGATTGAGTTGTCTGGTTGATTCATGTAATTTTAAAAAAAAAATTATACTAAAATTAGTATTGAATAGCATGTGTTCCCGTGCCATGCACGAGATGGAATATATTAATTATTTTAATAATAAAATTATATTTATATTACTATGTAACTTATAGTTTATGGTTTATAGTTTAGTAGCATATATTTTATAGTTTATAATTAAAGTTAATTAGATTGATAAAATAATAAATTAGATGATGTGTCAGATGACGTGGCTAATAAGGTGACATAGCCCATCGGTTGACACAGAGACCAATTAAACATAAGGATAATATGTGCGAAAACAACGTTGTGTTTTAATAGATTAATAGTTAAATAGATAGATTAGAAAACTCCTATCAATACAATTCTCTGGATCCTTTTTTAAGAAAATTAGAATATAATAAAAACAACTTTATTTATACTCCGTATCTTTTATAAATGTAACTGATAAAAACAATTTTTAAAATATTTGAAACTATTTTTAAAATTTTCAATTTAGGTCTAAAGTCTAAACGCACACAAAATTGGCTAAAATTAAGGTGATCTCAAACTCACAGAACCGAAACCGACGAGTCAAATCAAATGGAACTTGTCTAGTCATAACGTTTTTCCAAAAATCTACCTAACTACAATATAAGGGAGAAGTCATCCCTTTGTTAAAATTTTCGCCACCTCAGCGCCAGTTAAGCACCATGTCACCCTATTTACCAAAAAAAAAAGAAAAAAAAAATCCTAAAAAACCTAGGTCTTCTCACAATCTCTCCTGATTCCTTCTAACTGCGCTGCCCACTATCTCCTCTATTTTCTCTCGACTCTCCTCCTCTTCCTCTTTTAACTACACTTTTCCCATATGATAGAGAATCTAATACCAGAATGGCCACACTTCTCCTCCAACCTCTTTATTCTCTATTCCTCACTCTTTTTAAACCTTCTCCTCCTCCAGTTTTTACGCTTGCTCAGTTACACTTCATCTTATCCCGTGTTATCATAGCTCCAATGCAGACAACACAAGACTAATAGCCCTGGTTCCTCATAAAGAAGACGACATCGACATTGCTGAGACCAACAACGTGAAATTCTTTCAAGGTATGCAACTCTATTCTTTCAAGGTTCAACTGTATAGGTGATTTTTTATTTGATGGATGAGTTTTGTTTAATTTCCTGAGAAATTAATGTATAATAGTGCAATTTTCTGGTTTTAATTTGACTCAGTTCTTCATATTTTGATTTTTGTAGGTCACTCTAGCCTTGTAGTTGTTGCAGAAAACTTTAGGATTTTCTGTTAGGGACATCTTTGCTTATAAGTGACACTTAAATTGACAATTGCACAGAGGGGTATTGGTAATACAAGTTTCTCCATCTACTTGTTTTTCTCATCATTGCCTAAATTATTGGATGATATTGTTGTAATTTTTGCAGTGTTGTTTTCCCAAGCGCTAAGGAATACTGCATAACATCCTCCTTCTTTCAAGGTATGCAACTCTATTTCTTTAATTAATTGGTGAATTGTGATTGAAAAGTTTGGTTGTATAGGTGATTTTTTATTTGATGGGTGAGTTTTGTTTAATTTCCTGAGAAATTAATGTACAACAGTGCAATTTTCTGGTTTTAATTTGACTCGGTTCTTCATATTATTATTATTTTTGTAGGTCACTCTAGCCTTGTAGCTGTTGCAGAGAACTTTAGGATTTCTGTTAGGGGCGTCTTTGCTTATTATAAGTGACACTTAAATTGACAATTGCACAGAGGGGTGGTATTCGTAATACAAGTTTCTCCATCTACTTTTTTTTTCTTTTCTCATCATTGCCTAAATTATTGGATGATATTGTTATACTTTTTGCAGTGTTGTTTTCCCAATAACTAAGGAAGACTGCAGAACATCCTCTGAATGAAACAAATAGAGAAATTCCAAATCATAAAACGTATGGAAGACATCAAATTAGGTCAATCCATTGATCCAAACATCATGAATTCATGTCAAGTGCTTGGTACTGAAATTGACAAACAGATTGAGGTGATCCATTATGTTTAAAGATTGTCTAATTATGCAGTTTATTATTTTGTTTTTCTCTTCTAATCTCTTACATTAATAGGTTCCTCTTGGTTCGGCATACCATTTTGATAATATTAGCTGGTTTTACTGTTGCTCCTTTCAATCAACTTATTAGTTCTAATTCAATCCAACTCTCTTTACTTCAATGGGGGCTTTTGATGTTACAGTGCATTGAAACAAGGCCATCTTGGTTACTGTTTTTGGAAGCCACATATTTGTGTACTGAACAATGCATGGTCAACAATGGAACACCTTTGTCTGGATCTCAGAGATTATCCTTAGCGCCTAATTTCCATGAGATAATGATATTGCAGGTATGCTTGCTCAGTTGTGATCTAGATCAGTCAAACTGTGTTAAATGAGATGATTGTTGATGTCATATCCCTAACAGTTGTACCATCTCTGTTGTGGGGCGAAGTTTATGTAATGGCGACTCATTCCATCATTCAAAATTCATTTGCAAACACTTGCTGCCGATTGAAATTTTCACAAAATTCATACTCTTTTCTTTTTTCAGAAATGAAAGTTGATTTTCTCAAAGTCAGTCATGAATTAATATCAGCAAGTTGAAAACATCATCAAAGATGAATTTCATGTATAGGATTTGATTGCAGAATTTATTATTCTAGATGCACCTCTTTTTATATTACTATAATTGTACACAATATAGTAATATTTTACTCTCATCTAATCCTTGTCTCACAAGATATTTCACATGATATAGTGTTAATAAAGAACAAAAATGTTATAGACAATGCTGCAGAAATGCAATACCAAAAAATATTACGACATTATAAAGTTCAGTGTAGAATACTTTACTCTCATCTAATCCTTGTCTCACAAGATATTTCACATGATATAGTGTTAATAAAGAACAAAAATGTTATAGACAATGCTGCAGAAATGCAATACCAAAAAATATTACGACATTATAAAGTTCAGTGTAGAATACTTTACTCTCATCTAATCCTTGTCTCACAAGATATTTCACATGACAATGTAGCTAGATTATCTTATACTACTCCCTCCGTCCCACAATATAAGCCACATTTGAGGTGTTTCACGGAAATTAAGAAAAGTGTGAGTTTAATGATTAAAGAAGAGTGAAAAGTGAAAAATGCAATAGTTAGAGGAGAGAGATAGAGAGAAGAAAGAAAGAGAAAAGAGAAAATTGAATGATTAGAGGAGAGAGAAAAGTGAAAAGTGTATTGGGAGAAGATAAAAGGGTGTAAAAAGTATACTAAAAATGGAAAATGTTGCTTATATTTTGGGACGCTCGAAATAGAAATGTTGCTTATATTATGGGACAAAGGGAGTATATAGGAGTACTGCAAAACTCCGGTTTACAAGATTTTATCCTTTCTTAGTTCATAAAATTATAAATTATCTTATAGATATAGGAGTAATATAAATACTTAATGATCCAGTAAAAAGCTTGTGTGTAGGGAAAAGAAAGTTTCAGGACTGTCAAAGTTTTTAATTCTATGTTTTTGTAAAAATTTATGGAATAAGAGAAACACAAATTGCAAACTACCATGTGTTCAGTTTGCTCCAATGTCAACAAGGAGAATTTATTATTCTAAACTTAGCAAAAAAAAATTATACAAACGACTAACACGTTGAAAACATCAGCAAAGAGGATAATAAAACAGAAGGAATATATAAAATTCTGAATGGAAATTGTGATCCTACACATGAAATTCAGCTTTGCTAATGTTTTGAACATGCTGATGTTTTCTAGAATAATAATGCAGAAACTGAAGGGGCCATGAAAACATTGGAGAATTTAAATTTAATGTGTAGGATTTGATTTTGCTTTATTATACTATTTGTTCAAAACATCAGCAAAGCTGAATACTTCGCTTTTTGTTAAAGTTGACTTAGTTTGCTATCACTCGGAGTTTTGGAATTGGTTATTTCGTTTGGAGAATGAGTCAATTCATTGGGTTTGCTAGTTGTGTTTCTTCTTTTGAACAATTTTTTGGGAGATCTAGATTCAGTGTTTGTTGTTTATGAATCAATTCAGCACTGCAAACTTCATACTCCCGCCATCTTCATATAGAATGTTTGATGTTTGTTACAGTTGCAAAAGGTGAAAATATGAGTGAACTCAGCTGTAAGCTGAAGTGATTTTGTCCTGCTGAAAAATATAAGTGAACACATTCTGTTGCAGATGCAAAAGAGGCCATTAAAATCAATTTGGGAAAACATGGAAGATGATAATATACAAAACTCTGCGTTTTGATTATTTTTGTTCTGTACATGTTGGTATAAAGAAGAGTATACATGTTTCTTGTCTCTTCTTCTTTACTCCATGTCTCATTTTCTTACTTTGGTTTAGATTAAACAAATAACCAAAGAGTTGGGAGAGGGAGTGGAAATCAAAAGAGAGTAAGGGAGGATGTACACCACGATGAGAATGCATGAAGATTGAGGAGCTAAATTAGAGGGTTGATTTATGTATGTTTGATTTTTCTTATATTGTTTAAATTAAATTTGTTACGAGTTACTCCGAATAAAACTAGGTTATATGTTGTGTTGCAACTTCAAATTTGCAACCTGTGATCTACGACTTGGAAGAGACTATAGGTAGCAATACGGCGTAGGACTGTAAGCAGAGGACATATTGTATTTGTTCACTTTATTCCTTGATTTTTCTTTTATGTTGCATTGTTTTTGTATTTGACTGCATCAATTATCTCTATTTTGGAATTCTTGGATTCTTGAATATTGGTTTGCTATCCGATTAAGATTTAATTTTAGCTATTGTCTTTAATGTGTCTTTAATTCATAGTGATTGCAGTTTGCCCAAATAATGTAGAAGTTCATATATATGGAAAATCTATCTATCTTATATATATATATATTAAAGATAACCCCCCCCCCCCCCTTTTTTTGATTAGGAAAGCGTTTAGGGGGGTCCACTTAACGAGAGTGGGGCCGCCCTAGGGCATCCCGAAGGATGAGATCCGAGAGATCTGGATAGGATACAAAATCGGGACAAGGTGACAGGTAGTACATATTGGCTATTAAGTCAGCTGCACCGTTAATTTCCCTGAACACATGGGAAACACGACTCTCAGTAAACATTTTAAGGTACATCAGTATGTCTGTCATGATCAAGTCAATTTCCCAAGGGCATCCCCACACGCCGTTTATGGCATTAATAAGGCAAAGATTATCGCCTTCGATTTCAACATGAGTGAGACCCAGCCGAATAGCCTCCTTAATACCATACCGCATTGCGAGAGCCTCAGCCATGATTGGTGATACAGATCCTAAGAATCCATTTGTTATGCTTGTTGGTTTTCCTTGGTGATTTCTTATTATGACTCCATACGAGGCCGGTCCCGTTGACGGGCATGCTGCATCGACATTAATTTTTTGGAAGTTTTGCTTTGGTTTTGTCCATCGGATATTTTTCCTTTTTCTCCTTGTTGTGGGATGTTTGCTAGTGTCATCTTTATTTTCGGTTTTGTCTTCCCATTTAGCTAATTTCCAGTCTTTAATCTGGTTTTTTATGAAGTGATGGATATTTGGTAGTTGGTTGTGCTCCTCAATATTGAAGATTTGTTTATTTCTATAGAACCAGAGGGTCCACCATATGGTAGCTAGTTCCTCAAATTCTTTTTTTGATATTTCAGATCTAATTTCGTTGAGTTTTTCACTTGTTGTTTGATACTTTGATTATCATTTGTTAGCAAGTCGATTGCATTAATAATTGATCTGCTGAAATTGTTAATTATTCTCTTAGTTCTCTGACATTCAAACAGGAAATGTTTAATGTCTTCATATCTATGATGACACCCAGGGCATTCCGTTGTTATTGGTATATGTCTCTTCTGTAATTTAGCTTTTGTTGGTAGACCTTCTTTTGATATTTTCCAGAGGAAAGATTTAATTTTTGGTGCCAGATCTAGCTTCCAGATCCATTCCATATGTGAAGGGTTGAGATTTCGTTTGTCGTATATCATTCTTATTGCACTGCTGGTGGAGAACAACCCATTCTTACTTGCTTCCCAATAGAGTCTATCTCTTATATGGTTAGATGGTATTGGATATGATGTGATTTTTTTAATCATAGTATCATTAAAGTATTGTTTAAGTTTATTTTCATCCCACGTCCTGTCTTGGTGGAGAAAATGAGATACCGTTTCTAAATTGTTAATTTGTTTATTTGTTACTACTTGGTTTCTTAGTACTTCCAGGAACCATCTATCCTTCCAGAATTTAATGGTCTCCCCATCCCCTATCTTCCAGATAAGTCCTTGTTTGAATGGGGCTATCAATTTGGTCATTTGGGTCCATTGTCATGAATCACTTTTCTCTTTATTTTTTTTTATATTCCAGTATATGAGTTTGTTTAAGGTATTTTTCTGAAATGATCCTTACCCACATATTCTCTGGTTCAGCTAAAATTTTCCAGAGAAGTTTCATTTGTAGACTTGTATTGATATCTTTACTTTTCCTTAAGCCAAGTCCTCCTTTGTCCTCTGGTTTGCATATATCATCCCATTTAATTATTGGTTTGTGATTTTCTCCCTTATTCCATAGGAATATTCGATTTGTTTTGTCCAGTTTCTTGTGCGTTTTTGATGGAAGCATAAAGTTTTGCATCATATAGTTTGGTTGAGCTGATAGATTAGCTTTGATTAGCACTTTCCGGCCTTCCATGGACAGGGTGTCGGCTTTCCATTTTGTTAGTTGTTGTGTTGTTTTTTCAATGATAGGGAAGAACGTGTTGGTATCCACTTTCCCAGTAATAATTGGGCACCCAAGATATTTTTCCATTGCCATAGATTGATTTAGGTGGAAAAGTTGCGTTATTTGTTGGATAGCATTATTATTTGTATTTTTTGTCACTTGGAAGGTAGATTTACTGAAATTGACTTTTTGCCCAGATACTTCACAGTATTCATCAAGGATGGTTTTAATTTTTTGGCATATGGTGTTTTTTGTTTCCGCAAAAATGATAATACCATCTGCGAAGGCTAGAAACGGGATTCTGGTTCCTCCTCTAGTAATTTTAATGCCAATTGGGTTTTTCCTTTCTTCTGATGCTTTTTGGAGGCTTCTAGATAGAATTTCAGTTGTGATGATGAATAGGAAAGGGGATAGGGGGTCACCTTGCCTTAATCCCCTTGTTGGTTTAAAAGTCTCAGTTGGTCCTTGGTTAACTAGAAGTGAGAAAGAGACGGTTTGTGTGCATTCTTGGATCCATTGAGTGAATTTTTCGCAGAACCCGAATTTCTTGAGGGTTAGCATCAGAAAAGTCCAGTTAACTCTATCGTATGCTTTTTCCATATCAAGTTTGAGGGCTATCCAGCCATTTTTTCCGGCTTTCTTTTTAAAGGAGTGGAAAATTTCATGTGCCATAAGAACATTGTCTTGTATACTCCTGTTTTGTACAAAGGCACCTTGTAACGGGTGCACAATTTTATGCATTACCTTTTTTAGTCTGTTTGTTATTATTTTAGAGATGATTTTATACACTGCATTACAGAGACTTATCAGTCTGTAGTGATTAGTGGATTGGGGGTTATCAATTTTTGGTATGAGAGTGATGAATGTGTGATTTAGCTGTTTAAGCAGTTTTCCGGAATGAAAGAAGCTCTTTGTTGCTTTAATGATATTTGGTCCAATGATATGCCAGTATTTTTTATAGAAACCAGCTGGCATACCATCTGGACCTGGTGTTTTGTCATCTTTGATGTCCTTCAGGGCATTATATATTTCACTGTTGGTAACTTGTTCTATGAGTTTGGCATTGTCCTCCATTGTGATTTCCGTTTCAATGTGATTCAGCATGTGTTCAATTTTACTAGTATTGATATGTTGTTTGGAGAATCTTTTCCCAAAATCTCTTTTAATCTCCGTTTTTATATTTTCATATCCTGTAATTTGGGTGCCATTACTGGATGTTATTTCCTTGATGTTTTTTCTGCTTCGTCTTCCTGTAGCAATTCTATGGAAGTATTTAGTGTTTGAGTCATTATTTTTGATATGTTTTAGTTTCGCTCGTTGTCTCCAGTAAGTTTTTTGGAAACAAAGAAGGTTTTGTTTCTTTTGTATCAGATTGTTTTGTTTAATCACGTAACTGTCAAGGCACGAGTGTTGTGAGATAGTCTGGATATGAATAAGGTCTTCTTCCACTTTTTTCAGTTGTTCAAAAATATTACCAAATCTAGGTTTGTTCCATTCCTTGATTTTTGATTTTAGTATCTGGGTTTTTTTTGCAAGTTTATATTGAGGCGTCCCATTTATTTGGTTTCGCCACGTATGAGTTATGAGAATATTCATATATTTTCTTTTAGTCCACATCATCTCAAATTTAAATGGTTGGACTTGATGGTAGGTCTCATTTGTGATATCTATTGAAATAGGGCAGTGGTCGGATGAGGAGAACGCATGGTTTTTTGTATTCAGATTGGGGTACCAGAACACTATTTGTTGGTGGATGAGAACTCTGTCTAATTTTTCTTTGATCGTATTGTTAATGGTCTTAGATTTTCTCCATGTAAAGCGGTTTCCTATTGTTGGTGGGTCGAAAAGGTCATGTTTTTGAACAAACTCGTTTAATCTTTTTAATTTATTTTGACTTGGGATCACACCTCCCTCTTTATCTTCACTGATAAGGATGTCATTAAGGTCACCCACAATAATGAATGGGTCATTAATTGTGTTGATAAAGTAATTAATTGATTTCCAAAATTGATCTTTTTCTTTTTCATGTGGTGGTGCATAAGCGAATATAATGATAAATTGAGTGTTATTTTCTAGGTTGTTGTAGTTGAAGGCAATGAATCTGTCATCAATGGTGTGTAGTTTTATTGTCTCGTTTCTTAGTTGGAATTCCTTCCATAGTACAATGATTCCTCTCACATAGCCTTTAGCAGGAGAGACGACAATATTGTCAAATCCGGCCTTTTTCCATTCTTTTTCATTTGGATAGTTAGGGGATTTAGTCTCCACGAGACCTATTATTTGTATATGGTTGATTTTACAGAATGTATCAATTTCTGTCCATACATTATTTCTTTTGATTCCTCTAACATTCCAAAGAGAGATCTTCATAATGATTTATTTTTAATGCTTGCTTCGATTATATTAGTATCGAAATTTCTTATGCTGGGTAGATATATGATTATCTTGGTGTAGTCGCGTTTATTAAATGGTTCTATCTTGCTCTTGTTTGATATTTTTTTTTGACTTTTATATGTTCTCTTTTGGTATCTTTCTGGTAGATGGTATCTCGATTAATCTGGATTGTAATATTGTTATTCTTTGTGGTGCTTCTTTGTTCATTCATTTGGTTTCTTTGATAAGACTGTTTGATGAGATGTAGTTTGTTTGTACTATACCATCTTCAAATGACCTGTACGGGGTTAGATCTAACCAAAACAATTAGCAGATAACACTCACTAATAGATCCAGACCCACAAGGTTGTAATGCTAAATTATTTCTAAATGTCTTGTTCTTAATTTGGTTCTTGACTTCTTCAACCCTGCTATAGTTGTATCATTCCATTTGTGGTGTTGTATTCCTGTACCATCGGGTTTGTGTTCGTTTCTTGCTGTTCATTTGGTAGCATATGTTATTCTCATCGTGTCTGATTTCAAGCAGGGTAGGTCTTTGTCTCTGGCTAGTCATGAAGCTGGTCTGAGGCCTATTGTCAATCCAACTGAAAAGCCAAAAAAACAAGCTTATCATTAATTTAGTTACTACGAACTGGTACCTATTTAGTAAGCTAATCTTTATGTCAAGACAGGCCTGTGTCACCCAGAGAACCGCCATATTAGTATCAAATTTAGTTGCATAATTGAGGTAACATGTGCAACCAGGGACACCCAAGCTGTCAAAGAGCGTCTCAACTATATTACTGGCCGAGTCCACAATTGTTATGATGACATATACACTGTAAATAACAGACAGCCAAAGAGAGCAGTAGCTCATCTTTTCACATCCAGTTATATCATACAGAGATAGCCACCAAATCATGGTTCTTTTGTTCCACAGCTCAAAGAGCCAGTAAGAGCAGTTATAGTGAAATTTAATAGCACAGGGGAGAATTCTTATCTGGTAGAAATGGTAGGCGTTACAGATATTGCTTCCTTTGTAGTTTTTGTTTATTCCATCAGAGCATAATACTGATCCTTCGTTTCCTTTCCTCTTGCTCGATCCAGAAGTGGACATGTCCTTGGTAACACCAAGCTCATCCATCTTGCTAGCCATAGAGCCAGTTGTGTGGGTAGTGTGGTAGGAATTCTGTGAGTTTTGGACAGGGATGCATACAGCCAGAGCATCCTTAGTCTCCATTAGTTGTGCGAACTCAGCCTCCGAGAGGTCATCCACATCTAGGTTAGTGTTGTCATCTAGCAGGTCTTCATCCTCCAGCAAGTAATCCTCCTCCTCCACTTCCTCTTCAATCAAGTGGTTGATGGACTCTTCTTGGTTTCCTGTTGCCAGAGTTATATCCCCAAGTAACCCTTCATTTCTACTACTAAGAAATTGGTTACATTCATTATTGTGATTTTGTTCTTGGGGTGGGTTGATCATGGGATTAGGGGGGTGATAATCATGGGTGGGGAAGGGTTTAGATGATAAATTAATGGAGCTTCACCAGGGATTGTATAGAGACTGCTACTGGCCAGGTTGTTAAGTGTTTGGCTTGGTGGTATGCACTAGATGGGCTCATCCTCATAGATGGTATCCTCACTAGAGAAATCTGATGAGGTAGCAGCTCTAGAGCTTGATAGGGAGCTTTTAGATCCTGACTGATCAGATTGATACGAGACATCCACCCCTCCATTTTTGTTGAGATAGGGCTTGACACCAAATTTCATCTTAGATGAACTCGAGCTATATTTTTTGTTTTTGGAATTTCCCATTCCTCCTCACTCTCTTTGTGGAGATTGTTTTTCCTAAATTGGAATTGTATTTTTTGTGGTGTAAGGGTTTTGAGTGGGCATTTGTTTAAGACATGATCTTTAAGACCACAATTCCCACAACCTATAGGGAAATCTTCAAACCAAACAACATACTCTTTGGTACCAAGTTCTGCATCAGGGATTAAAACAGAGGAGTTGATACATTTTGAAAATTGGATGTTGGTGCAAATCCTATTAAAGACAGCCCAGGATTGCTTCTCAAGCATTGGATCAATTTTGAGGAGGGTACCCAGCCCATGACACTCTAGGATGAGTTTCATTGCCTCTGGATTAAGAAACTCACTTGGAAGCCAAGGGATTCTAATCCAAAGGTCAATGGTGGTTAGTGGTTCAATGATTGGGTTGAAACTGGGGTTCCATTCTTTGAGGATAACCAGTTGGCCAAAGATATGATAGGGTCTGTTTTCCCAAATGGATTTCTTATCACTTGGATTGGCAAACCTAATCTCAAACCAATGGTTTTGTCTTTGGATAAGTTTAAATTCACCCTTAATTTCTCTCCACTCACCTCTAAGCTTTGAGTAAATCTTGGATAATTCTATATTTTGGCCAAGTATGAAACCCATAAGAGAAGATTCTTTTATAGGGTCATATTTTGTTGTGACTTGGGCTAACTTTGCTAGGTACTCAGCCTTATCAACAGAGAGTTTAGTCATACCTTTGGTTTTTGATGAGGTGGCCCTAGAGGGAGAGTTGTTCTGGTTGTTCTTCTCAGATGAGGCTGATGCTTTTTTACCCTCATTTATTTGTTTGGTTGTCCCCTCAGTTGGATCTTTTCCCTTTGAGTTAGTGTGTTTATTTCTTGGGGAAACATCCCTGGTAGCCTTCTTGTTTCTGCTAGGCTCCTTGCTAACTTTCTTTTGTTTTTTCCCTTTGGATGAACCAGCTTCCATATTGTTACATGGAAGTTGTTCATCTGGATTGGGAGGATTAGTGGCAATAAAGGGGGTTGGGATCATTGGGTTTGTGTGGTTATGTTGGTCATTGGTGGTGTTGTTTGTGTTGTTGTTGTTTGTTTGATTGTTGTTGAAAGAGTTGGAGTGGCTAACAGTGTTGTTGGTTGCTTTGGTGCTAGAACAGAGAACCTCAGCAAAGCTCAACTTTCTTGCTTCCATGATTTTAGAGGACTTAAAACTTCTTTCCGGTATTTTACTTGTACTACTAATATTAGGCTTTCTGATGTTTTTGAGATTTTGGACACTAAGTTTCCAGTATTTATAGGGGATTATCAATGTATCAGGGTTGGTCAATCTATCAATCTTATCAATGGTTTGAGAGTTGAAAATAAGGTGAATCACTAACATGTTGAGGCAAGCCCGATGTGAAGCTTCCCTGCAGAGACCATTGCAGCCCCTTGGGAGACGATCTTGATTTCTGGTCAGGTCCTGGTAATGGCAAATCTTGTGACCAAGGCAAATTCTATCTTGGTGGAGGCTCCAACCTTCTCCCTCCTTATCCCTAAATCTGTAAAGTATCCTCACTTTCCTTCGAAGAGCAGAGCAATGGCTTCGAGACAGGTTTGTCTTCTTCTCCATGGCCTTTCTCCAGGTCGTCAGATTTCTCGAGGTAAGCTGCTTTTCGCCGTTTAGCTTAGGTCTAGGTTTCCTCTGCTTCTGTATCTGGACGGTGACTTTACCAACGGCGAGGTCAACGCACCAGAGAACAGGCTGTCGCCAGCTACATCCTCTATGGGGGTATCGATTAGCGGTGGTTTTGGGCTGGTGGAATCGATCTTTTGGATCGATTTCATGGGGAGGCAAGCCAGACCGGTTTCTGAGATTAGGGATTCGAGGTTTGGATATCGAAGATAATTTGGGGCTTTTGGACGCGCGTGGTCGCGCGTTCCAAGTTAAGGGAAAAGAGGGTTTTTTGCGTGTAGACATTTGCAAACTTAAAGATAACCCCTTTAGATAACTCTTAGAGTGATTGTAGACTTAGTTTATTAAATAATAATTTTTTATTTTTTATTTATTTTTTAATAGATTGTATAATTATATAAAAAATAAATCTTAAAAACTATATGTATCATTCCTTTCAAAAATAAAAATGTTTTAGTAGCTAAAAATTCGTTATTCATTTTATATTTTTTATTTCAATATATATTGTTTACATGTTTCAAACATTTTTTCATAATAATAATAATATTCATTATTATACTTTTTCTTTATATAACCAAAATATAATCTCGTACCCTGTACGGGTCTAACACTAGTTAGTGTTGACGTGGTTTGCCTCCTAATCAATCTACAATTCATCGGATCCTTTCGTTAGAAAATTAGAATGTCATAAAAACAAGTTAATTTATATCTTTTATAAATGCAATTCATAACAAAAAAAAAAATTCATTATTTTTTAAATTTTGAAAATGACTGTATAAAAAATCGATTAAAATTAAACCGTTGGAAAATCAATCTCAAACGGGCCAAACTGAAGCCGGAGAGTTAAATCAAATGAAACTTGTGTAGTCATACGAACATGTATATGAACCATCTTCAATTCTCACCAAAACAAAATGAACCATCATTAATAATGAAATTAGAATTTGATAGTTTTTTTAAAAGAAAATAAATTAAAATATCAGATTAATTTAAAGTATAAAGTAATTATGAGAACTGAGTTCGAAGTCGTTGAAACTTGGACTGACACAAATCAAATTCAGTTTACACTTGTATCCAATAAAACGATGACACATGAACCAATCAAAATATTTTAGTGTATTACATTGGGTGTTCAAAACACATTTTCTAACCCTTTTAACTTTTTATTATAAAGAAATGTAATAATTATCCTTTAATAAAAATATATATTTTTATCTACACATTGATATGCATACTCTCTCCGTTCACCAATATTTGTCTTTCTAACTTTTCATAAGTAATAATTCAAAAGTTTTAATTATAAAAATATTATTGTAAAATAAGAATTTCGTTAAGTGATCACGAGAAGAGAGAATAAGATACTCCCTTTGTCCCCTTAATAAGCCTCATTTCATTTTTCAACACTATTTACAATTCGATGGAATCTTCTCGATTTCTTCCAATATATAACGAAAAATATGATCATATGAGGTCTTGTTTGATTAGTCTCAATGATTACTTTAACAATATCAAATTTTTATATTTTTTACTCATAAACAATTAGAGATATTAACGAAACAAAACGCGCATCGACATCCGAACCGCGAGGTCAAATGTGGGACGGAGGGAGTATGAAACTCCTCCTTATTCATGATTGAACATGACCAATGGCTTCCATATGAAAAGAAGAGCAGAATACGATCCATTGGCCACAATGACACATGCATCCTAGGCATAGAAAATGAAATAATAGTACCTCATGGCCCATACCCTATTTTGTCTAAGAAGAAGGAAACAAATCAAACATTTCCATATTGAAAAGGTCAAACTTTGGTTCTGATGCACCCCATATCACTTTTCTTCTTGTCAAAAGCAGATTTTTCACCTGTTTACTTCTACAAGATTTCATATTTTGGTCTTCCATCCATCCTTGGCTAGCTTGAATTGAATTGTAGTATAACCTAACTTAACTACCATCCTTGACTAGCTTGAATATTATAACCTAACTACTGTCTTTGTTTTGCGTCTTTTGTCGGTTACGACCCATCTAAGGATTTATTAGGTAAGGGAGTTTATAAATATGTTTTGGTTTATAAACGGGAGACTTGTATGCACCATGAATTGTAGTATTTGAGCCTAATTTTTAAAGCGCCATTAAGTGGCGTTAAACTTTTTCTTTTATCTTTTTAAAAAACGGTATGTATAGCGTTTAATAATTTGGCTCAAAAATAATAAAAAAATCCGGCTCAAAACTCAATTCCATGTATAAATAGATGAAAAACGGGTTTTGATAAATAAGTATGTTCGGTAAACATGTGATTTTATAGGGAAATAGGTAGTTTTTAAGAAAAGTGTGAGAAGAAAAGAAAAGTTAAAATTAATTTTATTGCACACTTTTCAAAATCAATAAAATCACTTATTTTGGATAAAGTGTTTATAACCCAAAACCTAAAATTGCCAAACAAAGCCTAAGTCATTTTATGTTCGGACAGGATATTGAATCAACCCTTAATAACCAGACTACCATCTTTGTTTGCATCTTTGTTCAGTTCGAGTGATCGAAACCATATTACATCCGGACTAGATCTCGATATTGAATCAACCTGTTTAATTCAATCTTTCCATACATGATTCAGGAAGATTCGAAAAAAATTATTGCGCCTTCTAGGAAATTCGAACGAAAAATCATAGTCTTTACATACATGGGGAGATTCAAACAAAAATTTAATGTCTATTCCTGGCCTCCAAGGCAATTTAAACAAAAAAAAATTATAATATCGTTGTCTGTTCAGATCGCGATACTAAATCGAATCTTTCAATTAAGTCTTTCCGTACACGATTCAGGAAGATTTGAACAAAATTATAATACCGTTGCGCCTTCAGGGAAATTCGAACGAAAAATTATAGCCTTTCGGGGAGATTGGAACAAAAATTATAATGTGTTTCTCCGTCTTCAAGGCAATTTAAAACAAAAAAATATAAGTCGTTGTCGGTCGGATCTCGACTATTTTGATACAGTTTTTCCATACATGATTCAGGAAGATTCGAATAAAATTATAAGACCGTTGCGTCTTTCAGAGAAATTGGAACTAAAAATTATAATCCTCTCGCTCTCCAAGGCAATTTAAAACAAAAAAATATAAGAATGTCGCTGCCCAGGATCGAACTGGAGACCTTTTGCGTGTAAAGCAAACGTGATAACCACTACACCACAGCGACTTTGTTGAAGATAAGCTATATATTTTTCTTTAATTACTATATTCTAGGTTTTGAAACGGGCTGGAAAACTTCGTATTTGGGCTGCGGCCCAACGTTTTAATGTGATGACTGACGGCCCAAATACAAAGGCGCCCTGCAAAACATAGAAAAGGGATAAAAGGAACACGAGGAGCAGATGAAAATAATCACGAGAATCACTTTTGAACAAGGCCAAAAAAGAGGGGCCGCTAGTTAGATGAGACTCAATGGACACATTAACAATCCTTCTGCATGAGTCTGATATAAATGAAGTTAGTTGGGAGTGAGAGGAGGGAGCCATAAAATAAAAACAACTTAACAATTGTTTGATAGTGTGTAAAATATCTTATTAAGTTCACAAACTGCTTCCTGCTCTTTCTTCAACATCTCACTCCATCTATCAAATGCATCTAACAGAAAGTTCAACAAAGCTTTAGTAAGAAGTCTTATAGGAATGGCTACTGGACTTAAGCGAGATCCAACGGTCATACTTCGCATAGACGGCGAAGATCTTCAAGAGTTCATAAACGGCCCAACTTTCGAACTAGAGATGACGTCTATCTTCTTACAAATGGAGCTCCCTAGTTCGATTACTCTCCGTGATTCTATTCTTAGCGCTTTCCATAAACTCGGCGTTGAGCATGGCTTGCCCCCTCCTTCTGATTCTTGGGTATTGTTCCTTCCTCCATCTGATAATTAATGTTGTTTTCTGTTCTATTTTTGTTGAGGAGTCTTTGTCATTATAGAGATTTAGGTACTGATTTACTGGTGAGTTATGGGGTATGTTACTGAAAGTTGCATATGTAACACTTTTTATGACATCTACTTGCACAAGTAGGTCCATCATTCTTAGGTAGATTACTTGATTACAATGACAAATCCATTTAGGTTATGAGCAACATTTTGGAGCCGGCTTTGAAGGCGTTTTCAGGCAACAAAACTCAGGAACCGGTCTCTGAAGAGGAGTTCTTGATAGTATTCAAGAGAATAGCGGAGAAAGTAGCAGAGCATCTCAAGGAGCAACCTGTGATTGTTGCTCACACTGAGAGTATCTTTGATGGAAGTGGTATCAAGAGGCTTTTGGCTAACAAGTTTGAACTTGAAAAGGTATTCTATAACTTTGTAAGCTTTTCCATATTCAAGAATTGAAAATTAACACTAAAATTGATTCCTAGGCAATCAACAATGCATTGGAGACTCTGCCTAGAGATAGCCAAGGGAGGATCTCAAAGGAGTGTCTTCATACGGCGTTGGCTTCACTCTCTTCTCCGGCAGGGTTGCCTCCTTTTGGTGTCATAGAAGAGGTACATCTGAAGTTGAGATATAATTTACCTAGTATATAAGCTCATTAGATTATTATATTTATTGTCAATCCGTTTTAGAATAGAATTTGATCACAAAACTAGCGTAAGTATAGGGCCTTATCACATTTGGGCACGCGACTCCTATTCTATCGGCCATAAAACTTTATACGTTATCAAAAACTGTTTCGGTCAAGGGGATGTCATGGGCGTGCTACCATCGCATATAGATGGGTGTTTTAGAATATATAACGTACCATTTCTAATGTCAATCAAACTTGGGATGGAATTCTTTTATACTTCCATATGATGATTCTATGACTAGCTGGAAATCATTGGTCAGTGGTTTGCTAATGCATGATGATGTTTTGATGGAGTAGGTGGACAAAGTGACATACAACGTGTTAAAGACGAAGGTGAACGAGGACGTTAAGGTTGTAAAGGAGGAAGAGTTCAAGAAGCTTCTAGAAGACATACTTGGAAGCATGATGGTTGAGTTAGAGGGCAACCCAATATCAGTATGTTCGAGCTCCGTCGCCCACGAGACTCTTGCATCTGCTGCTTCCTCCACTTGAGATTTTAATTCATCTTAATTTTCGTTCTATTTTCGTTACTTGATCATGAATAAATGAACCTAAGGATAAAAGAATTTAGCCACATTAACTAATTATATATAATATGTATGTACGTACGTATATGCTTTTTAACTTATGGTTTGATCGATTTAGTGTAAATGCATGAATAGTCGGGATATATGATAAACAATGCGCGCAGAGATGGATTTATGGAGAAAACTAATTAAGGCCACAACCAAACATCATAAGTCAAAATATATATTTACAATTGAATAATGGCACGTTGAAAATAAATTTTTTTCTAAAATAGGCTTTTTTTTAGAAAATATTCTCGATATGGGCTCGTTTTGAAAATAATTCCCAACATAGACACTCTTATGAGGTTCGGAAATTTTTCACGTATAAGAGACGCTGGTTTTTCTCTCATCCGAAGCAGATTTTTATTTTTTAATTTACACATAAATTTTTTTTAAAAAAAAATTGGATTTGTATAAGGCGCTGGTTGTTTTAAAAAAATTTTCAATGTTTTTATATATATATATATATATATATTATTATATATGACTTACTCATGTTTGGATGGCTCGTATGGGCTCGTTTGAAATCGGAATCGATCACGACCGATTTCGTTGGGTCCGTATTGATCTCATCTTTCACCAGATATGTCTCTCGCTCGATTCTGATTTCGAACGACCCCATACGAATTTCCTGTAAAACACATGCCTTATCAGTTAGCAGAACAAGAAGACGAAGATCAGCAGTTAACTGTGCAAAATATAGCAAGTTGCAATTTAATTTAGGAATTAGCAACACGTGAGGAATTGCAAAAGATCCCAAAAGAAGCACGCCCTCCTGCGTGTTATAAGCAATATGACCATCAGGAAGTTTAATAGCCACTGCTGGTATGGAAACAAGATCCCGAAGAAGACCAATTTCTCCTGTCATATGATATGAGGCGCTAGTGTCGAGTATCCAGGAGTGATTCTTACCCAACTTATCATTTTTGAGAGTCATGTTGTTTTACATCTGAAGGACAGCATCCCATTGATCGTCATTAAGAGAAGGCCCATAGGCTTCACGATCTTGATTAGTAAGAGACATACCAGGGGAGGATGTTGATGTCGAGGGCTGAACAACATTTGCGGTTCCAGCGCCACGAGCCCGGTTTGAAGGAGAAGTTGTTGTTTGTTTGTCTCCTAAGGATGATGATGCTTCACGGTTGGCTGCAATTTTATCCGTCATCCATGCAGGGAAGCCGTGAATTTTGAAACAAGTTGTGACATCATGATACTTCTTGCCACAGTGGGTGCAAACAAGATTCTTTTTACTCGTTCCTGAAGAATTTGGTGTAGAAGGTTGGATTTTTCTGGCTGCAAAGGCATGATTGTCGGATGAGGAAGCACGCCCTGCAATAACTGTTTTATGGCGTTCTTCCTGGATTACCAAAGAATAGATTTTCCCGATTGGTGGAAGCGGGTCTTGGGATAGCATATTAGAACGAATGTTGCTGAATGTAGCGTCATCAAGACCCATCAAAAACTGGTGGGCGCGCTCTTCAGCACGTTCTTGCTGAAGTTCAGGACCGGTGGGGCAAGTGCAGGCCTTCGGAGGAACATAAACGTCGAGCTCCTCCCAAAGTTTTTGCAAATTTCCGAAGTAGGCCACCACGGATTATCCGTTTTGGCGACAAGTAGCGATATCATGGCGAAGTTGGCTCTGATACCATGATAAAGTCCGGTGGGCCGATAAACACGGGGGTCGTGTATACTAGCGCATATGCGCATTGGGCCCACAATACAAGCCCATGAGATTCCATCTTGATCAGCTCAACTGATAAATCTTATTGTTGTTCTTATGCCTTTCTCCTCTGTGTAGTTTGTACTTATTGTGAATATTTTAGTTATTTTGCTTGTTTTCCTTGGGTGCTTTGCTTTGCTTACATACCTATGGTAAGGAGGATTTGTTTATTGAAGAAATTGAATTTTTATATCTCGTGGGATGGAATTTAGAGTAACTAAATGCAGGTGTAATTTAGAGTAACTAAACCCTAGTGTATAAATGCCATACTCAGTATCTTAGGAGCATATGACACCCTAATTCATTAAGGTACTCCCTTATGATTTTGCTTCTTAGTTTTGTAATCATATCTTGAAAAATTGTGCAAATTTACTGTTCTTAACTAATTTTATTAATTTGTCTACTTTACTTGCTTAGTATATAATGATACTTATTCAGGTTAATTTTTTGAACTTATTTTCTTAGACTTAAAGCATGGTTATGGATAGAACGTGAATGATAAAAAAGTGTGCATTTGATAGGAGATAAACAAACTTTTATATTTTTTTTTACTCCGTCCAACTCTTCGGCAACGGTCTGAGGCTATGGCCTCCTCCCCGGTGACCCAAATAACTCCATGTCTTCTATGGAAGTAGACGCTACAGTTTCTACAGAATCAACGGTGATAACTATCAGCCCTCCACCCCCGCCTCTTGTTAATTTGGGTACTCTCCTGCCAAATTTCCCAATTCTCGCAGAGGCAGCTTTGGTGAACGTCAAGAAGAGAACCAATACCATTCCCATGCTCGGACCCTCTTTCAAGGAGCTAGTGATGAGAGGATCCCCTAGTGCAATCTCCAAGACCCCTGCTGCACCGGCAAAGAATGCAGAACAAGCGAACCCGGTAAACTCTGTAACACCACTGGAAAGCCTGGAGACGTCCCATTGGGAAGATAGACCAAACCTCTATGACACAGATGATGACCCTGATGAACCCGACGCTGACGATCCGGATTGCCCTGTCATTACCTTATCGGCTGCCGAAAAAAGGTCGCTCCGGCAACCATGGGCTCGTGCACTGATCATTCACATGTTCGATAAAGGACCGGGATACAATTACATTAAGAAACAACTCTAACAAAAATGGGCGTTGAAGGGATATTTTGCCTTGGTAGACATCGGAAACGACTACTATGTAGTCAAATTCACCAACGATGATGATATTCAGCATGTCCTCACCCAAGGTCCATGGATTCTCAGAGACAATTACTTGATGATCAGAAGGTGGGTTCCGAACTTTAATCCGTATGAGGAAATTGAGAAAATTCTCACAATATGGATCAGAATTCCTGGACTCAGTTTAGAATACTTCAATGAAGCTTTTCTGCGTAGGATTGGGGCACTTATCGGGAAGGTGATCAGAATTGACAAAACAACTGTTGCTGCAGATAGAGGACAATTTGTCAGAATTGCTGTGGAAAAGGACCTCTCCAAGCCTCTACTGTCTCGTTTCAGATTGCAAGGAAGAACTTGGTTTATCCAATACGAGGTGTTAAGCAAATGTGCTATTTTTGTGGTAAAATTGGGCATGCAGAAGGTGAATGCCCACTGAAGTCACCAGAGCAACCTTCATGCTCGGGGTCTATCCCGGATCCGATAGCAACCGAGCGTGCTCTATATGAGAACGTCAAGTGGGGAGAGTTCCTCAAACCCAAGAAATTTGTCCGTAAGACCCGCCATCCGACCACAGAGAAACAAACTCAGACGGCCACTACATCGAAGCAAACTTCTCAGGGAAAGCAGATGTATGGGCAGGAAAAATCGGCTGAAAGGAATCAGAAGTCGGGATCCCGATTTGGATTTGGAGTGCTGAACGCCGAGGATGATGATCCGACAACGGAGTCAACGGCGAAGGAAGATACGCTGACCATGTTTGGCAAGTCAGATACGCCAAATCATTTAGAGAAGATCAAGGGTGATTTGATTGGCAGTTGTCCCATAACAATTGCCAACGAGAAAGATTCGGAAGTTGCTAAACAGACTGCAGTGGACCCCACTGGTAAACGCCCTTATTGGAAGAAAAAGAAGAATAAGAAAATTCTCCAAAATGATAAAAAAGAAAAGAAAGATATTCTTTCCTATACCAGAAGAGATAAAGGAAAACAATCTGTTCTTTCTTCCGATAGCAAGAAATCTTACCTTTTGAATGAATTGGGCTTAAACTTGCCCTCCCAAGATCCGTACGCCCCTTCAAAGATTTCTAAGACCGAATTTACGCTCCTCCAAAACCCCTCTAGGCTTTTTCAACTGACTTCCCTTCCATCCGCCAAGTTCTTCCATCAACCAGAACCCCCGGAGACAGTTGATCTAGCAGGTCAGACTTCTGATGGAGACACAAGTTCTAAAAGTGAGAAACAAGATAAGTCTTCTGGTAACGAACAGGAGGTCGGGTCCATACTTGCCGATCCTCCCGATCCTTGCGAACAGAATGATTGTAGACCTTCTACCACTAATGACGGAGAGTGAGCCTCTCTTATGCAGAGTAACGATTCCAACCAGAATTGTTAGTGCTCTTGACAGATTAAACGAGACCTTTGATCTTCACGCAGATCTTGTGCCAAGAAACTTTCACAACCTTCTTGTTTCGATGAATAGCCTCAGTTTGTTGGTTTGGAATACGCGGGGTGCTGGTTCTGATATCTTCATGAGTTCGCTGCAGGAGCTCATTAGACAGAATCGTTCGTCAATGATTGTCTTAGTTGAAACTCGGGTCAGTGGTTCGCGGGCGGACTCTGTTTGTGACCGTATCGGGTATGATGGCAGACTACGTGTTGAGGCTCAGGGATTTGCTGGCGGAATCTGGTTACTCTGGAAGTCTGACTCCTTTTCAGTTGCTACTATTTCTTTGAACCCACAGCACATTACTGTTGAAGTTACAAAACGTTCTGAAGAACCATGGATTTTATCGGCGGTATATGCGTCTCCAAACGCAGCAACCCGATCATATCTTTGGCGTGATTTAGCGAACTTTGCAGAATCGAATAACAGGCCTTGGCTAATCACGGGGGATTTTAATGCGACTCTCTCCACAGAGGAAAGGTCCTGTTCCTCGGTAGGGTCAAACAGATCGACTCAATGTTTTCGTGACTGGTTTGATGGGCTTAACCTCGTGGATCTGAGGTTCTCAGGCCCTTTATATACCTGGTCAACAGGGCGTTCTACCCAAACCTTCAGAGGAGCGAGGTTAGATAGAGCTGTGTGTTCAGATGACTGGCACATGAGGTTCCCGGAAGCTGGAGTCAGGCACCTCTCTGCCCCTCATTCAGATCATCTCCCCCTCTTTATTAATCTACATACAATCACTGGAGAAAATAAAGAGACGAGATCATTCAGATTTCAAGCAGCCTGGCAATCGCATTCGGCTTTCAGCGATTTTTTGACCTCTTCCTGGCGCCATGACCTCGCCCTTGAGGAATCTCTGTCAAACCTGGCCGGGAAACTTGTTCAATGGAACAGGGAAGTTTTCGGAAATATTTTTGCCTGGAAACGACGACTATGGATACAGCTGGAACGAGTTCAACGCAGACTATCCCATAGACAGTCGTCCGGAATGCTGGCTCTGGAAAGAGAACTTAAACTGAAACTTGAGGATGTGCTTAACCAAGAGAAACTCCTTTGGTTTCAAAAGTCATGAACAAACTTTCTCGTCGAAGGAGATCGCAACACCAGGTTCTATCACTTGTCAACCATTATTAGACGTAAGCAGAACAAGATTGTTTCTCTCCAGAATGAGCAAGGGGACTGGGTTACTGACTTAAGGACTGTTGAAGGTATGGTTCTGGATTTCTTTGCTGCTCTTTTCACGGCTGATCACCAGGAAGCCGATCAGATTGGCCTGTGCATACCGAGCACCTCCTTCCCGATTTTGAGCTCGACTGAGCAAGATATATTAAGCTCTCCCTTCTCGGAATCTGATATTTGGAATGCACTCCGTATGATGTCACCCTTCAAATCACCAGCCCCAGACGGGTTTCACGCAGCCTTTTACCAGAAAAACTGGAGTGTGGTCGGCCCGAAGGTCTCTGAGGCTATTCTTCGCTTTTTGAACAATCACGAGTTCCCTGCTAACTTATGTGATGCCTTCATGGTTCTAATTCGGAAGATTGATCACCCAACAAGCCCAACTCATTTCAGACCCATTTCACTGCTCAACGTCGTCTTCAAACTGGCGACTAAGACTATCATGAATAAACTCAAGCATGTCCTGAATTCAATGGTTTCACCTGCCCAAGCTGCCTTTATTCCGGGCCGTCAAATCTTGGATAACATTGTCATTGTCCAAGAAGCTCTTCCTTCTATGAACTTGTCGACTGCAAATAAGTGGATGATTTTGAAGGTGGATCTAGCGAAAGCCTACGACAGGATTAAGTGGGAATTTTTGGAATCAACTTTGATCCTTGCTGGACTTTCACGTTCTCTAGTCGATGTGATTATGATCTGTCAGACGAAAGGCACCACAGAATTACTCTGGAACGGCTCTCGTTCAGGTCGATTTAAGCCGTCGAGAGGCATACGTCAGGGGGACCCACTCTCGCCCTATCTCTTCGTCCTTTGTATGGAACGGCTCTCGCACATTATTCAGGCAGCAGTTGATGACGGGAGATGGCAGCCTGTTACTGTTGGTTCGATTCAGCTGTCACATGTCTTCTTTGCTGATGATCTAGTTCTCTTAGCCAAAGCGGATGCGCGTCAGGCCCTTGTGATTAAGGAATGCGTGGAGCAGTTCTGTAACCTCTCAGGAGAGCGAGTCAATTACGATAAAAGCAGTGTTGTTTTCTCTAAATCAATGTCAGCTCAGATGAAGGAGGTGGTGAGCGGTCTCCTCACTATGACTATTGAAGCAGACCTCGACATCTACCTCGGGGTTCCAACAGCCATAGGGCACCTTCCCCGAAGCAAATATCAATTTATTCTGGATAAGGTATCAAGCAGACTCCGTGGTTGGAAAGCAAGATCATTGTCTTTAGCCGGGAGAGTTACTTTAGCTACATCCGTCCTTACTAGCCTGCCCATATACTCTATGCAAACTGCTTTCTTACAGAAATCGGTTTGTGATAAAATTGACCAGTCCATCCGAGGATTTGTGTGGGGCTCTACGTCGGAAAGGCGCCGCATACATCTCAAATGGGACAAAATTGCACAATCTAAAACGGAAGGAGGTTTGGGACTCAAGCCTATGAGGGACCTGAACTCGACTATGCTTGCTAAACTTGGTTGGCGTACAATCCAGGAGCCAACTAAGTTATGGTCTCAGGTTATCAGAAGCAAGTACTGTAATGGAAGATTGGACGCTGATATGTTCAACCGCTCTCGTAATTCTTCGAGGACATGGAGAGGAATAGTCCATGGTGCACAAGTTCTTAAACAAGGCATTCGAGCATCGATCGGAGATGGTAATTCTACTTGCTTCTGGTCTCACTCTTGGCTCGACGACTCTCCACTTCAGAATCATGCCTCATCTCCGCTGCCAGCTGATCTTGAAGATGCGACTGTGGCTGAGCTATGGACTGATAGTGGCTGGAATTGGGGGATCCTGAACAGCTATTTACCTCCTGTTGTGTGCACTAAGCTGGCGGGTATACACATTGATGTGAATTCGGGTGTGAGGGACAGAATCTACTGGGGAGAAACCTCTTCTGGAATTTTTACCGCCAAATCTGCGTTGCGTCTGCTCAGAGGTGCCCCGAATCCTATGCAAATAGACTTCCCTTGGCATAAGATCTGGAAGCTTAAAGTTCAGCAGAGAATAAGACACTTTCTCTACTTAGTTGCCAAAGACTGCATCCTCTGTAATGCAAATCGGGTCAGGCGCCATTTATCAGATTTGAATGCTTGTCCCCGATGTAGTGAGGTGGAGTCTACTCTTCATGTGGTCAGAGATTGTCCCATAATCAAAAGGGTGTGGGAAGCGCTCGCAGGGAATAAGCTACACAAGGACTTCTTCTCAACTCCCTCGACTTTGGAGTGGATTAAAATTAATCTCAACCTGGGCCAGGACTGGAGTTCTCTATTTGCAACCATGATATGGTACTCTTGGAAGTGCAGAAACAGCTTGATCTTTGATGGGCGTGACCAGGCGGGATCTCTGTCAGCTACAGTGGTAAAGCAGCATAACCTCTATTTGACAACATCAGCTAGAGCCGGCACTTCTGAAGAATCAAGAAACCCAGACCTGAAAGGATGGACTAGACCACCAAGTGGATGGTGGAAACTCAATGTGGATGGTGCCTCTCGTGGCAATCCAGGACCAGCTGGGGGAGGTGGACTGATAAGGGATGACCAAGGTTTTTTTGTGAAAGGTTTTATGTTCTCCAAAGTTTACGGTACTGCAACTACAGCTGAGCTACTTGCCATTCACAAAGGCCTTGAAGTGGCGAGAAGCTTAGATCTGCTGCAAGTTCTAGTGGAGTGCGATGCTGCTGTCGTATGCAGCTTGCTGAACTCTCGGACTCTGCTTACCCACGCAGATTTCCTGCTGATACAGAGATGCTGGGAGATGATCGACAACCCAGGATGGAAGGTTAGAATTACCCATTCCAGACGCCATAACAATCCGGTTGCACATGAGCTTGCCCAACAGTCCTTTAGTATGACCTCAAATTTCCAGATTTTAAATTTTTTGTCTTCCCCTGTTTTACATTTGTATGAGGCGGACCTCGCTAACTCTGTTTCGTCTATTTCTTTCGTTGGCTAATAAAATTTACCCCCGGGTCGGCCCGTGTTTTCATCAAAAAAAACAAACTTTTATATATGTAGCTTAACTTAATTTTTATTATCGAAAATCTTTCTAATTTTATCTTAAAAATATATATTAACTTTCAACATAACTTTTATTCTCAATGAAATAACTTGTATTTTTGTTGTTGAAAGGAATGATATATATAATTTTTTTAGATTTATTTTTAATGTAATTATGAAATCTATTAATATTTAAAATTAAAGATAAAATAATAATTGTTTAACAAACTAAACCTAAAATCACTCTAAGAGCTCTAAAATGATTAACTTTAATATATAAGATAGATTACCTAAGTATCTATTTTGATATAATTTGACTTGAGTTAGAACAAGCTTTTTAAGAGTATAATTTTGCTTGAGTTAGAACAAGGTTTTTAAGAGTATGTAATGCACAATAAATATATAATCCCATTTTGTTTAAGAAGTTGAAGGACTTATCAAATGGTGTATACATCATTGTTGAAAATTTATTATAGTATTACACTTGTGCATACCCGTCTTCAACAAAATTATTTAAAAAATCATTTGTAAATATTTCGTAGCAAAAAGTTGTGGGCGACAAATTTATATTCATTTTTCTATAGGCTACAAATAAAACATTTCGTGGCACAAATGTATGAGCAACAAAAACCCATTTGGAGCACTTAAAATTGGGCATGTATATTTCCATAGCACAAGAAATTGGGTGACAAAATTACACTTTCGCAGCACAAGACATTGGGCAACAAAACTGTGTTTTCATAGCACAAGATCAGCGGCGACAAAACCACATTTTTGTGGCACAAGACAATGGGAAACAAAACCACACTTTTGTGGCACAAGACAATGGGAGACAAAACCATACTTTTGTGGCACAGGACAATGGGTGACAAAACAACATTTTTGTGGCACACAAATTAGGTGACAAAATCACGTTTTCGGAGCCCAAGATCATTGACGACAAAATCACATATTTGTAGCACATGACAATGGACGACAAAACAACATTTTGCCACAACAAGTTTTTATAGACGAAAAACTAAATTGCGCCGCGAAAGGTTAAGGGCGACTCGGATATGGCGATGACTCCGTGACAAAACGTGTTTTGTGGCCTTTGGTTTTGGGCGATGAAATATTGGTATTGGGCGACGAAATTTTTTGTCGCCCAATCCATTTTTTCTTGTAGTGATATAAGTCAAATGAAGTTATACCCTAAAATCAATTGGCAATAGAAAAATAATCTAAATGCTTATATACTAGATTTATTTAGTCCAACCTCCGATAAGGAATATTATCCTCAACGAAAACATATGTACGTATATATATCATATTCAGTTACTCCCTCCGTCCCTTAATGTTCTTCCCATTTCACTTAGACACGTTTGTCGAGATACGTTTTATATCGTTAATATCACTTATTATATGTTTCTAAAAATTATAAAAATTTGATATTGTTAAAGTACTCAATGAGACGAACAAAACAAGATCCCACATGACCATATTTATTCTTATGAATTGGAAACAGTCTAGCAAATTATGTTAAATTGTGAATAGTATAAAAATTTGAAATGGGAAAAACATTAAGGGACGGAGGGAGTATTATTTAAGCTCATCTTCACCCAAATAGAAGAACTGTATTATCATGTACGCTCTCTGTTTATCAGATTAAGGAATATAATGATAGTATCGTGTATCTACATACATATATTAGATGGAAATAATATGAATAATTTGGATAGTTTACTGTTCCTTGTACGTATATATATGCGAGTAGCGTGAATCCGTAACCGATATGGTTTGACCGATCGTACACGTTTGATTGTATTACTTTAAGCCTAGTTGGCTACATATAATATGAAATGAAACAACATTAATTAGTATTATTTAGATTTGAAACAGTCATAAAGTCAAAGGCTAGGTTGGTAATCTGAGAAGCTTCATCATCTATATAGTTTTTCAATTTCAATATTGAAGCAAGGTCATATCGATCTATCCGATCACACACTAGCTCATTCATAAGTGTTTACGTTATGGCGCAGAAGAGGTTCATCGTTGAGGTGGAGGGTGGAGTTGTAGAAGTCGAGCCTTCAAAGGGTCCTGTTTTCCGAAACATCCTCGCCAAAGACGGATTTCCTCTTCCTCCTCATGGAATCGAAACTTGTTGGGACATTTTTCAGTCAGTTTCTTTCATTATATATTGTCTGAATCTGTACTCGTATATACTGTATTAATTAACATGAATGATGCTTGATTGACGACATATATCTAGAATGTCAGTGGAAAAGGGTCCTGACAACCCTATGCTTGGTCAACGGGAGATTGTGGATGGAAAGGTAACACTAGCCGCTCTTATATATCATCAAAACTATATACTTTATATGCTTGTGATAATAAACTTGTCAATATTGCAGACTGGTAATTATGTTTGGAGTAGCTACAAACATGTGTATGATATTGTTATCAACTTGGGTAACTCCCTCCGCAGCTGTGGTATTCTGAAGGTATTCACTTTCAATATCCAATATATGTTTAGCAAGATCAATTTCGTCACATTAGAATAAGAGAAGTAATTCATATACTTATATATTAGATTTTTCTTTTCTTTAGGGTGCACGTTGTGGTATCTATGGAGCGAATTGCCCAGAGTGGATCATGAGCATGGAGGTGATTTTTTTTCTCTTAAATCAACACTAATAGGCATATGTGATTAAAAAAATGATTGCTATTACACTTGATGAAATTCCATGATTTGCTTGATGGGTTGAATATTTGTAGGCTTGCAATGCTCATGGAATTTTGTGTGTTCCTTTCTATGACACTCTTGGTATGTTTTTATTCAAACTTTCATTCTACTCATACTTATTTGTTGCATGATCCAAATTCTTATGAATGTTCCTTAGGTGCTGGCGCGGTCGAATTTATCATATCGCATGCCGAAGTTTCTGTTGCATTTGTTGACGAGAAGAAGATTGCAGAGGTATATATTTTGTCATGTATTCTTGCTTTTGATCATATTCATTCTACTTGCATTTTCAATTAAAGTTCACTTGTTGTTTATGCAGCTTCTTAAAACTTTGCCCAAAACTGCCCATTCCTTGAAAAGTAAGCCATTATCTCCAGACTTATGATTCTTACATATTTAAACTAATGTTCTGATATAAATTGTGCATAAATAAACCAGCTCTTGTAAGCTTCGGCGAAGTTACACATGAACAGAGGGAAGAAGTAAGCAAATATGGTGCCATTATATATGCTTGGAAGGAATTTTTGGAACTGGTAAGCTTGTTATATCATAAACTATTTCATTATCAGAATCTTTTAATGACCCAAATTCCCAAAAAAAAAATAGTGCTTTCATTGAACATTAATATTTATGTAGAAATTTTCCAAATTCTTTGTTCTTTGATTGATCCAAGTGATCATTTGCATACAAAAATATTTGTATTTGATCATAAGGGAGATGCAAAGGAATATGAACTACCAGTGAAGAGCAAAACAGATATATGCACAATCATGTACACCAGCGGCACAACTGGAGATCCTAAAGGCGTACTTATATCCAACGAAAACATCAGTTCTCTAATATCTGGAACCAAATGCTATCTTGACAATGTAAACTTAGAGGTAAACTATGTTTATCTTATTACCTTAGTTGAGCTTTTGTGCAATCCATTTGACTTAATTCATCATCTGTTCTTCACTGATTTGCAGCTGACATTCAAGGATGTATACATGTCTTACCTCCCTCTAGCTCACATATTTGACCGTGTCGTTGAGGAGTGTATGATTTTTCATGGTGCGCAAATTGGATTTTGGCAAGGAGTAAGTTATTTTTTTGGCATGGAATAAGTTGTCTCCATCTTTTCACTCAACATTTTATTCCCCAAATGATAATACCTTAAATATTATGTTGATTTCAGGATGTTAAGTTACTTGTTGATGACATTAAAGAGTTAAAACCAACTATATTCTGTGCTGTCCCTCGCGTACTAGAAAGAATATATGCAGGTATAACTAAGTTTGTTGTACAATCTACTTGTTTTTTCTTCCTTAGGTCTAACAATTTTTTGCAGGCTTGAAAGCCAAGGTTAAAACTGGTGGGAAGTTAAAGAGTTGTATTTTCAATGTTGCTTATAATTAGTAAGTAGAACATCCTTGAAGTTATCTTAAATTTCCTTCAAGTAAGTTCATTGTAAATTAATGATGATGCTCTGCAGCAAATTGGGACGCATGAAAAAGGGCTCAAAGCATGAAGAAGCAGCTCCAATGTTTGACAAGATTGTTTTTAACAAGGTTTTGTCTTGAATCTTATATTTAATTATTCGCCGCCTTTCGAAATTAACCAAGATTTTTGAGTTAATTATGTGAGTTTTTTGTTGGCTTGATTAGGTGAAGGAGGGACTTGGAGGAAGAGTAAGACTTATACTATCTGGAGGAGCTCCTCTTGCTAATCATGTAGAGACTTTTCTAAGGGTGGTAACATGTTGTCATGTTTTGCAAGGATATGGTAAATAGGCATAAAAAAATCAATTTTTATTTCTTGCTATGTTTTCTTCCTTTAAGTTAGATTTTTCCTTGTAGGATTAACTGAAACTTGCGCTGGATCATTTGCATCCTACCCAAATGAGTTGCAGATGATCGGGACAGTGGGCCCCCCATCGCCCAATGTGGATGTACGGCTTGAGTCGGTTCCCGAGATGGATTATGATGCTCTTTCTAAAAGCAACCCAAGTGGTGAAATATGTATTAGAGCCAAGACTGTTTTCGTAGGCTATCATAAGCGTCAAGATTTGACCGAAGAAGTTCTTGTCGATGGATGGTTTCACACAGGTGAACTTTGCACTTCATTGATTTACTTTCTGTTAAAGTCTGGTGGGCCGAGAAATACAGTTCCATGCACACAGAAGCGCAACATGTGTATAAAATCCAAGACATAAGCCCATGAATTTTCGACCTGAATTGATGTTAATTACAGGTGATATTGGTGAATGGCAACCGGATGGAAGTCTTAAGATCATTGACCGCAAGAAGAACATATTTAAGTTGTCACAAGGAGAATATGTTGCAGTTGAACACTTGGAGAATATCTATGGCCTTTGCTCTGTTATTGATTCTGTAAGTTATTTTACTGCAATTTACAAGTTCTTGTTTATATCTTTGTTAGAATGATCAATTGGATAAGAATAGTAATTAGAGGCTTTGCTTTGTCAAATTTATATTAGGTCAGTTTGAGTTTTATAAGTGGTTCCATGTCAAATTGTTTTGGATTCAAGTTGAAAATACCATGCCCTTCTTATATTTTCTTGCAAGTTTGGATAATATATCTAAGTTCTAGTTTCCCTTCCTTTTTTTTTTAATTGACGACCCATGAATTACTTAGTCCATTCTTTATTGGTTTCGGATTGTAACCTTATTAACTTATGTCACAAATTTAAGGGTTTATCCTTTTGTAGGATGTAATTTTCTTTATAAAGAATGGTTAAATTATACCTTAAGACATAGGTTAGAAAACCAATTTCTCTTTTCATAAATGATGATTTTCTATCTGTGAAATGAAGAACAACTTTAACACCATGATCTTGTAAGCTAACATAACTTGTGCCTATCAAACTTCAGATATGGGTTTATGGAAGTAGCTTCCAATCATTCTTAGTTGCGGTTGCAAACCCTAACCAACTAGCACTCGAACAATGGGCTCGAGAGAATGGCGTCGATGGAGATTTGAAAGCCGTTTGTGATAATCCAAGATCGAACGATTTTGTCATTCAAGAGCTCGCCAAGATTGCCAAACAGAATAAGGTTTTGTGCCTCTCCCTTGGTTCAATATGACATAATATCAACTACAATGAATGTATCTTACATTGTATAATACAACAATAATCCTATGTTAACTTGTCATGCAGCTTAAAGGGTTTGAATTCATCAAAAATGTTCATCTTGATCATGAGCCATTCAGTATAGAGCGCGATCTCCTCACTCCGAAATATGGAATTAAAAGGCCTCAAATGCTCAAATACTATAAGGTGCTTGTCTTTATCATGTATATTTGTTTGTAGTTAATTTCTTTCTTAGTAGCACGTAAAGTAACAATTATCTTATGAAACTTTCTACATTGACGCTGCAGAATATCATTGATGAAATGTATGAAGCTGGTAGCAAATCCTAAGCCTGCTTTCGTCTTTGATGATGAACAAGATTCCTTGTCTTGCTGGTTTCTTCTTCTTTTTCTCTCAAGTAGATTGTTGTTGTAAGTTTATTTGCAGGTTGAGTTTGGCCAAAGCAACAGTTTCTGATTGATATTGTACAAAAATATTTGTAACATTTTGTGTAACATGTACGTACATTGAGTAGACCTTTTTAAAATGTGTGCGGTTCCAGTGAGAATAGTTTTTAAAATGAGAACGTGATAATGACATGTGCACTAAAATATACTTAAATGTGCATCAAAATTTTTGATGCCCATCTTTTGAAAAAGTGATGCACATATACAATTTTTGTCTAAATGTTCTTCAATTTCATAAATGTTCTTTAAAAAATGATTTTTTTTGAAATATTGGATGTTTTTAAGTTTGTCAACGAATGTGCACCAAATTAGTACTAAATGTGCATCAATTTACGACTAATGTGCACCATTCTCACGTTCGTATTTTAAAAATTATTCTCACCGGACACTTTTTCTTTTAAAATTGAGAGAAGCTTTCTATATATCGATCGGTTGGGTTTTAGTGTTAAATTTTCGAGTGATTTTTAATTAATTTACTTATTCGAACCTAATCTTCCTTGAAACGAAGAGCATATTCAGGAAATCCAAAAAATTCATGTGTGCGACAAAATCATTCGTGGACGAAACTCGTAAACACAAGAATATAAAATAACAATTAGAAAATAGATATCAAACTAATTAGATACTTTAATTACATGCAAACATAACTTAAATTCCATGTTCGGCCTTTAGGTTCTGCTAGAATTCTGTCGAGAGAGCTAACAAGCCAATCAAGCATTGCTGAAACCTTTTTTACCAGCTTATTGAATTCTTCTTCTCTTGAAGCTTTTGATTGTAAGAACTCTCCATTTCCTCCTGCAGTAGTTATGATCATAAAAAGTCAAATTTCTATTATTGTCATTCATCAACTTAATTTTAAGGTCAAAACTGTTTTAGTTTGCTTGCAGCCTGTAACCTTGCATGATTTCAGCAGCGGCTGCAAGAAAGATGTCCTGAAATATCTCATAGATTTCCCAAGAGAGGTTTTATCCAGATCTGTCATTAAATATTAACCAAGATCATATACTACCAGGACATTAGTTAAAAAGAGATAATTCTTAATATCTTATAAATTTGAATTACCAGACTCAGAATCTCCTCCATGTCCTCCCTTGTTGAGCTCATCCATTAGCTGTGAATTTCACAAATAAGAATTTCCTAAAGAAAATAAGCAAACAACCCAGTCTATTTCAAATTCTTACCTGGGCAAGGGTTGGTACAGTAGTCGGATCAAACTCTTCACAATGGTCTGGATCAATTGGAACACACACACGGCCTGAATGAAGCATACAAAATTACATTATTTTCTTGGTCGAAAATAGCAGATCAAAACTTATCACTTAGAAAAAGACTGTAACATATATTAATCAGTATAGTAAAGGTTCCATCAAGATATCTGGCTAAATACAGACTTTACTCTATAATAACTTGATAGTCTATGACCAAGAGTACTTAAACGGAAACAGATTCCGGCTAACCTGTTTTGGGATGAACACAAAAGGGGGACTTCAGCAAATGGTTTTTGTGCTTTGACACCTGTTTTGCAAGTGTCAACAACATTGATTAGCAAAACAAAAGCTGTGCTATAGACTATGAACAAATTGAAATAATTCAGATATTTACAAACCTCCATATCTAGCCTTGGATAGGTGTATGTGAACACAATTTCTTCAATGCACCTGTGAAGTCCCTGTCCCTGAAATTTCAATCAATTGTTCAGTTTATTATCAAGAAATTTGACGAGTGACAAGAAAATTTATAAAATCCAAGTAACTAATTTAGCATACTGGACGGATTGTTATGTGTGTATTACAGTTTTTTGGGAAAAAACAAGCATTTCTAACAAACTAAAAATAATTGCTAGTCTAATAAACAAGTATTTATTTGATCATCAGGAGGACTTTGTGTTACCCTATTTTTCCCAGACTGCAGAGTCTGCTTCAGTTGCTCCCAGCGAACCAAGCTGATGTCGTCTTTATTCATTGAAGATCGCCTACCATCGACCCAGCGTCCACGTAAATCTGAAGCAATAGCTACAAAATACACAACCTCTGTCAATAGCAGCGAACCATGCAGAATTATATGAAATGCATTTTCAAACTAAGCAACATTAAGCCTTTACAAAAAAGAAAATAAAAAAGAAGAAGTATACATTCATCAGGAATCATCTCCAGAATCTTCTCAAATCTGTCTTTGGTAGCAAGTATCTTTTGACAGTTGAGCACTGAATCTTCAAAGAACCCTTTCAATACTTCAGTGTATGATCTCCTGAAAATATCAGAAAGGATTTCATCAAAAAAGCTGCTAAATTAAACGAAATTGAATGCATTACTGTAAGCTGATACTTACGCAAGGAAAGGATGAAGAGCATGACCACCTAATGAAACTTTTTTGCGGCTGTTCTCACCTCCCTATCAAAAACAATGGAGCTTCATCAGATACTAAGCGCGATCAAAAGAAAATCAATACTCTTGATTATCGACATTAAAAACTCACTTTGTACACATGAAAATATTCAGCAATTGCAGACCTCTGTTCATTAGATAACCTGGAATCAGAGGCAAGCTTCAAATTTTTAGCAATCATATAGAAGGCCAGTAAATTAAAAGTTTAAAATACAGTTTTCTTAGATATTACCTTCTTGCTTTTCCATCACAAACCCAACAGTGCACACCTCGTCGTCCACTGTATGCCCAGAGAATATGGTTGAAACCAAAATCGTCTGCACAAACAAAAATGGAATCTTTACATTTTCAAATATTAAGAAAAGGTTCATAATACATACATTCGTGCAGAGCTGGGCCAGATACTGTTTTCAATCAAGAGTAATGCAGCAAATTACATCTTTACATTTTCAAATTATGAAAAAGCCATAAATTCAGGATGCTCCGTTTATAGTTATTCCAATGAGCATTTGGATCAGATATACACCCAATGAATAATGATATTATCATTTATGTTAGACCTATGAGTATGACATGGGCATATTACACAAATGTTTGATCAAATGAGCTTATATTTGTATAAAGTACCTCTTAATGCTGTATCGATCACTTTAATAGCAATTGTCATCAAAGGCCAGCAGTCAAGACAAATATCAGCCCCAGAACAACAGTATCTAACGTCATCATAATCAGTCATATCCTATAAACAGAAATTTAAAAAATGCAGATGCATTAGCACTAAATTTATCATCCACATTGCAGCAAAAGAAATGTAGAGCTTACTATGTCAAAGATCAGTTCCCTTTCCACTGGCGTAAATTGAGTTTGAGTATAAGAATGTCTCTTAGCAGGCTGTAAATAGACAAACAATAATAAATAAATAAACAATGATCATTTAATAAAGAGGGAATAATATTTACATAGAACAAAGGAGCATTACATCTACGCTATAGACAGGCCCGATATCAATCTTGTATGGGAACTTTTCTTTAATGGCATTCTCGAGTTCGGAAGCATTCGTGAAAGACTGAAACCTCAAGTATACATCATCCTTCAGTGTAAATGAAAATTCTCTGCGTCCAAAGTATGACTGATCAAACGCTGGGTGCTTCCCATCTGCATATAGAGATCACACTTCTAACATTAAAACACACACAAAAAGGAATTTTCCTTGTTGAGTAATCCTAGAGACAAGGGTAAAATAATTACCATTGGCATAAGACAGCCATTTGAACATATCAGCATAAGGAAACAGCTTTGCTGCCATGAAACAGAAACAATAGCATGAGAAACAATGGATTAAAGAAGCACTTAAATAGCATCATCTCAACAGCTTTTGAGATACTTACAGTAGTATACTTTCAGATGATTAGGATTAAACTCATTTTCTGTATGATTTGGATGTGCATTAGATTCATCAATTTCCATCGCGTCTCCTCCACTCTCAATGTCGTCTCGTGGCATTTTTATATTTGTACAAATTTCACTAAGCAGTAGGCAATAAACCCTAAAACAGCAAAGAATATCAGTACATCTCTACCAAATTACAATTCAATCAAAAGAGGAAGCACTTAAGCTACAACCTCGTATAATGAGCAGCAGAACTACAATATTTTAACGAGAAGAAGTGATAGAGATACGAAGCTGAGGAGGCTGACAATCCGGCGACGTCGATGAGGGCTGAGGGCAACGGAGAATGTAAGTTGCATAGAGTGAAGAGCGTTTGGAGACGAAAGAGGAAGTTAGGGTTTGGAAATGGCGGGAACGAATGGCGATTGCTTGGAAGTGGCGGGAATCAGATGGCTTAAGTGGGCCTGGCTCCAAAGTTTGGCCCATCGGACATTTAAACCGAAAAAGTTACCAGTTTTTAGGTAAATATCCCAAAATTGTAATGTTTTTTAAGTTTTTACATCACTTTTTTAAGTTATATGGAAATACCCCTTTGCTGACGTGATAATTATAACAAAGCTGTCAACAAAAAATTTAACAGAGTTGTCAATAAAAAAATTAACAGAGCTGTCAACAAAAAATTTAACAGAGCTGTCAACAAGAATAATAAGTTGTCAACACCAATAATAACCGTTTGTTGACGTGGAAATTATAACAGAGCTGTCAACAAAAATTTTAACAGAGTTGTCAACAAATATTTTAAACAAGAATAATAAGTTGTCAACCCAACTAAAAAATTGTTTACACGACTAATAAACGGTCAACCACATACAACACGAGTAATATTACAAAATTGTCAACATTGTCAACACTTTACAAAACTGTCAACACCACTAAATCACATTGTAAAAAAAAAAATTGTCAACACATTAATTTTTTTTACACACTAAAACAAATTGCATTCTCCCTGCATAATCCTTGTCAACAAATTTTTTAAAAGAGCTGTCAACAAGAATAATAAGTTGTCAACATCAATAATAACCCTTTGCTGACGTGGAAATTATAACAGAGCTATCAACAAAAATTGTCAACAAAAATTTTAACAGAGTTGTCAACAAAAATTTTAACAGAGTTGTCAACAAGAATAATAAGTTGTCAACCCAACTAAAAAATTGTTTACACGACTAATAAACGGTCAACAACATACAACACGAGTAATATTACAAAATTGTCAACACTTTACAAAACTGTCAACACCACTAAATCACATTGTAAAAAAATATTTGTCAACACATTAATTTTTTTTACACACTAAAACAAATTGCATTCTCCTTGCATAATCCTTGTCAACACTGTCAAATTTTACACACATTAACTTGTCAACACTGCTAATTTGTTTTGTCAACAGTCCCTACATAATAACCAAAGACACGGAAATCAAAACTCTACTAGAGCCTAATTCATTGAATTAGTAATGCACGAAATCTACCAACATAACTTATAACTTGTCAACACATATAAATTGTCAGTACCACTGTATAAAAATCTGAAAATCCTATTCACATACCATCAAACCAAAAATATGAAAATCCACAATATCAATCTTATTTAACATCGAACTTTCGAAGTGCACTATCATGTACTCCACACAACAGTAAACACTGAGCAAAGAAGGAAAGCAGGCATCAAAATCTATAAATCCCCAATCTCGAATTCTCAATCTAAACTAGCTGCAGAGTCAAATCGATAATATCAGCCTATTGATGGCACCGATGATGAACACAGTTTTCTTGGCAGACATGTCATCCATTCCGGTCAAAAGATGATTAAGGACTCTGTCTGCAGCAACACCAACATCACTCGTGCTGCTTCCCTTCTGGAATTGATAGATTTAGAAATCAATAGTATAAGAGTGAGACAAAATAAAACAAAAACTAAAGGAATAATTGATAACATATCTGTGTGGCAATGGATTGAAGCTCATACATGAAAGAAGAGATTTGTCAAATATTTATATAACATTTGTTTCACTGCGAGAATGTTGGATCCAGGCAGCGACACCGTTGCTCCACCGTCGTCTCCCACCATCTCCTCCTCCTCCGACCTCGAGAGTGCGATGATCAAACAGAGAACTCATGGGAGTCTCGACCTTCACGTTCAACTCGCTAACCCCTTTGCAACGAAGAAGAGACAGGCCAGAGACACCCAACATTGCCGCACAGGAAGACGACGATGACAATCGACGACGAAGCCTCCTAAAGCGGCGGCAGAGGTGGTGGTGGGGGATCTGCGACGGCGATACCTCGGTGGTGAGTTCGTCTTCCTCATCTCTTTTTCCTGAAAGCTTCAGATCTGTCTCCTTCTCCGCTTCACATCTGTCTTCGCCTTCCTCCTTCTTTCTCCTTCTCTTCAGATCTGTTTTTATTTCACATCTTTGCTTGAGATTTGAGATTTGTGAGATCTGTTTTCTCGTAGAAATGTGAGAGAGAAGAAAGGAAGAGGTGGAGACTGGAGAAGAAGACTGAGAGTAGGGTCTGTAAAATCTAAAGGAGAGACGCGTGTGATTGGAGACTAGGGTACTTTATTATAATTTAATAAAGGAGTGCAGTTATTGAATTTATTGTGCCCAATAGGGCATTGGACACAAATAGTTCAAAAAGTTATCCCTCATCGGGACAATTAACCTTTTTTCACATAAACTTGTATTTTGTAACCTAATTTTTTTTAGTGTGTTAACTAATCTTTTTATACACGATGATACTTTGTATTGATGACAACTTATGTTGATGACAATTTGTATTGATGACGGTTTCGGTTTGTATTGATGACAATTTCAGTTGATGACGGATCGTGTTGATGACAATTTCAGTTGATAACGGATCGTGTTGATGACAGTTTCACTTTATGACGGATTGTGATTTAGATTGAGTTAGTTTATTAACCCAAATAACAAAGGGTTATAAACTCTTCTTATTATCTAATTTAGGTTATTGGGCCTAGTAACTTCAAAAGTTATAGCAATATCTTATGGATTAGGAAACTACTAGCACAATAGCCCTGACTGGTGACAATAAGGGGGCCATTACCCTTGGTGGAAACAAACATGCATGTTATAAGAGAGTGGTAACTAACCCTCCCCTTTTTTAAATTAATCTTTTAAAAATAAATATACATACATACCAAAATTAAAAGCGATTCTTTTTTCTCATTTCCATTTTTTCTTCCCGTTACTTTCTCTCTCGTTCTTCACTCCTCCCTTCCTCTCATCAAATTTCTATCGAATTCCTGCATATTTCTCTCGCTTTCTCCTGGAATTCGAGCTCTGTTGCTCTCGCTGATCCCACGATAAGCTTTTTTTCTTTGTTTTTGGTTGAGTTTTGGGAAAATTAGGGTTTATGATCGGTTTTGGTTGTTCTTCGCATAATGCATGGGTTTCCCTCTCGTTTCTTGTTTGATTTCAACCTCATTGCATCCATAATCAGTCACAAGTATGTATTCATTCAGTTTTTTGCTTTTGTTTTGTGTTTGTAGGTTTTACAGTTGATTTTGTATGTGATTGATCTTTTCTGATGTTGATTACAGTGTAGTTTTGTGTTTTTTTGCTTGCAAATTGCTTTTTTTTTACAGTATCTCTTTGAATTTCACTTGCTTGTCCTTTTGCATGTGTTGATTACAGTTTTAGTTTGTTTCCTTTTTGTATTGTCATCACATCTGTGTTATTTGGTTGTTTTGTTTCTGTCTTATTGTTGTTTGAATGTAATTAATGTTAGTTTTATAGTTTCGATGACAGTTAGTTTGCTTAGACATCTGTTTTTTGTTTGATGACAGTGTGTTAGTTTGTGTTTTATCTTGATGACAATTTATTTAGTGAGATCTCTTGTTAGTTTTGATACACTATGTTAAAACATTATTATAATCCATTCTTTTTCAGTATTTCCAATTTTTTCTCTTCAAAATTGTTTGGTTGATGACAATTATTTATATAGGTATTCTTATAAAACAGTGTCATCATGTTTTTTTCCTTATGATGACAATATTGTGTTCGTATTGTTGATAGTCTTTTGTTTTGATGTATATTTTTGGAATTTGATGACAATACTATGTTGTCTTTTATTGATGTAAAACACTTGTTTTCCAAATTTGTTTGTTTGATGACAATAGTGTATATAGTTTTTCAAATTAAATAGTGTCATCCATATGCTTTTCCCTTGAATATTATACTATTTAGATGACAATTATATTTCTGATTTTGATGACAACTTTCTATTGTATGTTTATGATTTCAATCACTCCCCTTTTCCAAAATTGTTTGTATAGTGTATATAGTTATTCTAATTAAATAGTTTCATCTAGATGTTTTCTTGTTGAAGATAATCTTTATTTTTGTGTTTATATCTGATTTTGATGACAACATTTCTGTTTTTTTTAATGATCTCAATCACTCCTTTTATGAATATATTTGTTGTTCAAATTTTCTGTCATGTTTGTGCAAATAAAGTTATTTAGGACTCTTGATGACAGTTTATATATTGCTCTATTGATTTTTGTTTTGGATATGATGACAATGTATTAGTTATACTCTATTGTTTTTACGACAATTTATCTATTGGATGACAGTTAGTATTTTGTTGACAATTTAGCATACTATTTTTTTCATTTATTTTTGTGTGACAGTAACTTTTGAAGACAATAGTTATCCAAAGTAGGTTGATTACAATATCTTGTATGTAGTTATCAAGGATTTGTTGTCTTTTTCTTTTGTTGATGACAATGTTGTTGTGATTTCCTTATTGTATATATTGTCGTGTTTCATGACAATTTTCAATATATTTTTGTGTTTTCTTTTCTAGGTTGTAATGAATACCTCAAAGGTATAGTATATTTGTCCCGAATCTATGCACATGGCATCTCAAGTGAACATGTTTGCAAATTGACATCTATTTCGGATAATTCAAGAGCAGCTTGGTCACGCAGAATTTCACCAATTGAGTAATGGAATCTTCACCCCTATTGTTGCCCTGGCTGATACATTGAAGGTGCCATCACAACTCATCTACTATTTTATTCTTCATCAAGTCAAAACTGAGAAGATTCATGAAATGTGGTTCAATGTCAAAGGCAATGTGTGCCGATTTGGTCTTCCATAATTTACAGTAGTCACTGGGTTGAATTGTCACCGGTTGAATGACTTGATTGCGTTCTATGCTATTGAGGCAAATCCTGCTAGGAAGCTCAGTTTGGCCTATTATCTTATTGTTGAGGGCATTCTTCTTCCTCAACGACCTAATCAGCCTATTAGGTATGAGTTTTACAAGCTATCAACGGATATGTCCCAATTTGTGAAGTATCCATGGGGAAGGCTAGTGTACTCTATAACTATTGAGCATCTTATGAAGGAAGCTAGTGTGGGGAAGCCAGTGAAAGGCGAGCGTCCTCATGACACTAGAGTTACCATCTACTTGCATGGATTCCCCATATCTTTTAAGGTATTTTAAAACCGATCTCATAGCCTTTTATTTTTTGCATCCCATCATTCTGTCATCATCTCTTTCAATTAGCCTATCTATATTTTGCACACATGTTTTTACTATAACTTGTATGTCAATTAAAAATGTTGTCATCAATCATCATACATTTGGTGTTTTAAGTTTAACACATGTTTATTAATTATGACATGACATGCTTGTTTTTACTATATCTTGTATTACTGAGTTACGTAAACAACTGTCATTATCTTAATCATATAATTCCATATGTATGACAATTTAAAATACTTTCATCAATCATCATACATTTGTTTTTAAAGTTTAATACATGTTTTTCCATCATGACATGAACCTATCCATACTGTCATCTTAATGGAATTTCTTATTATATGATTGTCATAATTCATGCTATATTGTCATAAATTTGAAATCATATTCTTGCTTATTTATATTGTCTTCTTACTTATATTTCTTATGAAGCGCGCTTCGCGCACTTCATTTCACATTCATTAATGCTTTGTCATCTATTATATTACATGTTGATAACTTTTTTATATCATTACGTCATCAACTATGTTTCATGCATCACATTACCTTTTTATTAGTTATTTTCTTATTTAACTTGTTTATATTTTTAATCTCCATCTTTTAGGTCTGGATTCTTGAAACATTCCCTCAGTTTCGGGATATTGTGATGTGTACTACATATGGTGCAAGAGAAATTCCTTATTGTCTTCGTTGGTTCAGTAAGGAAGTTAGTAATTTTTTGTTCAGCTCAATTAAGAAACAAGTTAACAAAATTAATCTGGTATATATATCTTCTTTTCATCTTTTTGTTTGTTTTATATTTTTGCTTCTTATACTTTTTTATCTTTTTTATATATCTATTTGTTTCCCTATCCACATGTGTTTGTGTATTGCAGGTATCCTCCCTACCCAGAGCATGAAAGGTTTCAGCATCTCAATTTCCTTGATGAAAACGACGATTCGGTGTTTGATGGATTTGTTGAACACATTCTCTATGTGGCAAAAGAAAAGACCGATAAAGAACGTTCCTACAACTCTGTGAGTGCGACTCCAATACCGAAGAATTTAGTTTACACACGCAAAACGAAGAATGAGACCGTCAATCACGGGGCAGTTGTAAGAGTCATTAGGGCTCGGAAGTTAGAGGCTAACCCATCTCTGAAGTTGAAGCAAGGTAATTCTGAGAAGCCAACTCCTCGCTTGGTGTATACAATTGCAAATAAAAAGAGTCCTCCAAAGAAGCCTCCTCAGATAGAGCAAGCTCCAAAGGACAACAATGAAATTGTTTCCAATCCAAACTCAGCCATTGTGTTAAGAATTGCTCCAAGGAAGAGATCATGTATCCTAGTAACTGATAAGACAATCCCTCCCAGTGCTTTTCCTATGAGGGATCCAGTTAGTAATGTTAATGCTGCGATTGGCAATGTTCTTCATAGTTTGAACTCTTGAGTTTTCTAGTGATAGAGCCTCAAAGAAGGTTTCCTCTAAGGCCAAAGCTTCAGCTTCGTCATCTTCAAGTGCTAAGACCAAGACAAATTCAAGGAAGGTTGATCCAAAGATAGGTGGCTTTCATCCAAACTCCCCTGATTTTCAAGGCAACTCAGAAATTTATCTGTCATCAGCCTTTATCTGTCATCATCCTTCATGTTGATACTTTGGAAATGGCAGCCTTTTTTTGTGCATTTTGTTTTAAGTTTTCATTGTGTATGTATGAAGTTATAAAATTCGAATCCAACATGCATTAGAGAGCTGAATTAAGATGTTTTGAATAATGAAGAGATATCAATGCTCACCTAACCTACAATAACATTAAATGTGTGTTGACCAAATTAAAGTATGTTATGCAAACCCTAACTCCTTTCCTATATATATCATCATCTACCATTCCAGAAATTCCATCTTCTTTGATCTGGTTTTCATATATTTCCACAGAAGAAATCTTTGACAAGGCAAGTCTTTGATTTTTTGGTGTTCTTTTTTTCCTGTTCTTCTTTTGTTGGTTCATTGACACTCATTTTTTTCTTCATTTTGTGCCACAGTTTCTTCATTGGCACTCCTAATTGTGAAGAAATCAATTGGGATAGGACTTTTCAGTTTTATGTTTTGCAACCAATCTCTTTTGACTAGACCTGTCTAAATGCGGGTTCGGTCCGGATATGGGCCGGGCTAAATCCAATTTTTTGTCCATATATGCGGTACGGTCTTAGCCCGCTTATTTTAAATGGGAAAAAATGTTTGTCCATACCCGCCCTCAAGGGCGGGCCGAGGTGCCCGCAGACTGCCCACATGATTTTTTCAATATGCACAACCTAACCTGCAAATTTCAATTACACAATACAAATTTCAACCCTAAAAATATCGAACTTGCACAATTTCAAGCAAATGATGCATATTGTGCATAAGTTCATAATAGGGTTGAGAGTGTGACGATTGGGAGAGTGATGAGATATGGGTCTTGAAATACTGAAACAAAAGATAAGGGTTTTTACCTTTTAATTTTTTGTATTAATATTTATATTGTTTTCAATATATATAATATGGGCGGTCCGGCCCGGCCCGGTCCGGATGAGCTAAATCTCTTGTCCATATCCGCCCATATTTGAGGGCGGGTCGGGCGGTCCGGACGGGTTTGCCCGCGTTTTGACAAGTCTACTTTTGACCATGCGCATGAATATCTGAAGGAGTTCAAAGATAAGGAAATCACCTTGTGTGTGGAAGATAAAGAAAAAAATATGGGAAAATTCAGTGACAATGGGAATCCAAACAATTGTTATAGGTTTGGTAGAGGATGGAGGAAGTTTGTTGAAGACAATAAAATAAAGAAGGATCAATGTCTCCTATTTGAATTGGTGGGGCTAAGTGTTAGTTGTCTTGTGTACCTGGTTAGGGTTGTCAGAAGAGGTGTTTAACCTTTTTATGGGTCTCGTGTGTCTGTCATCAAGCTATGAGAATTTTATGTTTTATAGATTATCCAAGTGTTGTTGTGTTCTAGCTCTGTGATTCTATTTTTCTTTATGTCCTTTTTAATGTAACTTCAATGTATGTGTCGAACCTATCCAATAAAAGCATTTTTCTTTCAATCAATTCCTATTTGGTTTTGTTGATAGTTATTGATATTGTTATCTATTTTTCATCTGTAATCAAATGTTCTAAATTTTGAATCTTTTATATCCTTGTCTATTCATATGTTATGATTACAAAAACTTATCATTTTTCTAAAAAGACTAATCGTCTAAACTGTCATCAACTGTTAATCAGAGTTATTTTGTATTCTGTCATCTGTCATCATTCGTTTTTTAATTTTTGTATTTATCTTATGAAGCACGCTACGTGGGCTTCATTGCACTTATCATAATTTTGTGATAGAGCTTGATGACAGTGTTATGGTTTTCACTTACTCAACTGTCATCAACTTTCATCTGTCATCAAGCTCCATCTGTGTGTTTTTCCAGCAAATAAATAATGATTTTTGGAGCCAATACCTGTTATTTGATATATTCTTCCAATAGTTCATCATTTTTATTAATTGCAATGACAATGTGGATTGTCATCCAAAACCTTGTTCAATCAATACAAAATGACAGTAATGCAAGCTATATATGTATAATTGTTTTCTTTAAAAAACTATTCAAGAACAAATGGAGAACTTTTGACTTCTGGGATTCTGTTCATGCATGATGTTCTGTTTTGTCTAGTGGATCCACATATATTGCATCTTGTGGGTCTTCTTGGTCCACACCTCCTCTTGCTGTGATTTGGGAACTCACCAATAGACGGTATTCTTTTCTTCTTTAGTTTCCCTTTTTGTGTCTCTAGCTTGGGAGGTAGGCATTGTATGTTCATGATCTCCTCTGGAATCATCTCTTCAGTTTGTCTAGGCACAGGATAAATTGTCTTCTTGTAAGCATTGAACCAATTCTCAAATCTGTAATAGTCACACACGAATTATGTCACCTTCACCTTTGCCTTCTGCATTGCCGCTATTCCATGTACACAAGGAATATGGTCTAAATCAAACACTCTGCAAGTGCAACTTCTTTTCTCCAAATCAACAACTCCATGGAGATCTCCTCCAATCACTTGGTATTGGAGTTCATTCAATGCCCTCACTTCAAATCTCTTTGACAGCTTATGTCTCTTTTGAAGTATTTCTTCAATATATGGTGGCACCACTTTGCTCAGGGTTTCTTCTATTTTGTCGCGCCTTTCATTGAACCACCTTGTTAGCATATCTCTAACATATCTCTAACATATCTCTGAATTGTTTGTAGTCATTAGGTTGTACCTGTTTCCCTTGCAGTGGGATATAGCCCATTTCTCAAATTTGGCATTAACCAAGTATTCCCCCATTTCTTGATTTATTGCACATATCTTCTTGAAGTTCTCCTCAAATTCCCTTCTTGTATAACTGTTTGCAGCCAAAGTATTGAGTTTGTGCACACCCCTTTATTATACCTTTGCTTGAGGTTTTGATGTACATGTCTTCTACACACACAATGCTTGGCTGATGTATATATGGTCTCCACTGCCTTGATAATACTAAGATGCCTACCAGACACAATCACCAACTCCTCTGAACTAGGGATCACTATAATAAGCTGTTGGAAGAAGAATGTCCAAGACCCATCATTTTCTGAACCAACAATTGCATACGCCAAGGGGTAAATTTGTTGCTTGGCATCCTGCGCAGTTGCAATCAACATGTGCTCCTTGTACTTTGTATGCAAATGTGTACCATCCACCATTATTACCTTCAAAAGAAAAGTATTCTGTCATCAACACATTTTTTAATAATTTTATCAAAACCCCATTGAAATACAGAATTATTCATTGTAATATTTTATATTTTTCATACATTATCATCATGCATCCTACAATGCTTTGTCTTATTTAAGCATTTTGTCGTCAACACATATTTTCATCAATACACCTTAAAGATTTTTTGCTAATACTGTAATCAAACATTCTTGAAGAATTTTTTTAATTATGTTATCAAAACCCCAAAGAAAGACAAAATTATTCTTTGTAATATTTTTATATTTTTCAAACACTGTCCTCATGCATCCTTATATGCTTTGTCTTATTTAAACATTCTGTCATCAACACATATTCTCATCAACACACTGATGGGATCCTACCTAGCCAACAAAGGGTCTATTCTGAGTCCTGCTAGTCCGCCCCCATGGAGACCTCCTTGGTTCAACATGAAATGGTATCCTCTCTATAAGACCATGATATCCAGTTCCTTCTCTGATAAGTACAGGTCAGTTCCCATCAATGTGGCCATCGTCAGTTCCTTACCATCAGAGCATACCTTGAGGTTCCTAACCTCCAGTTCCATAATGCACACGCTCTCTAGTATTGACACCTCCAGTCCCAACTCCCGTTCTCAGTGCCAATTCCCGACTTCAGATCCTGAAGACAGTTCCTTTGGAACCAGTTCCTACGAGTTGTAAAGTTGCTTATCTTATTAGTTATATTTATTATTATTTCCTATTTTAGTATATGTTATTAGGTTTAGGGCGTGTCTACTCTCATGCTTGAGAGGTCGGCCCTAGTTTCCCTTTTATTATCTTCCTTATTACTTTCTTTACTTATTTTGCAAGATACTCTTTTGTAAAGGCTCGCCTATATATATGGCTTGCCTTCTTCATTAATATCACGTTTAGCTTTTGGATTAATTGATAAAGTCGAGTGCATCTCCTTGTTAACCCCCTAGGCGTCACCAAACAAAGTCTAAATTCTTTATCCTTTCTTCTTACTTCTAATCCTCTTCCCCGGTGGATTTATCTACCAAACCCTACGTAAACCTACACTTTACATCCACTTCATCCCTACAATTCATCCGCTCCATCGTTGTTGCTTGTCTCCACAAGTAACAACATCACTATCATTCAGTTCTCCAGTTACTGTCAAGTCTTCCGCCTCCCTCCGAGTTCCCAAACTCGGTCAGTTCTTGAGAAGGCCGACTCCCTACGAGATCTAGATCGCTCCAGCAAGTCATTCTTGACCTTTTCGAGGCCAGGAACACATCAACTAGTATCAGAGCGCCAGTGATCTTGTAAGTCACGTTCTTCTCTTGTTTGTGATTGTCACTCTTCCACTACGTAATCCCCTTCCTCCATCACTTTGAGAGCCTTAGAAATACTCCATATTCGACCTTCATTCACCTAAGAACCCAGAAAGATCAGATCTTGTTCGAAACCCTAGGAGAAAATATTTTTTTTCCTTATCTTCCTAGTCGTTTCCCTTATCTTGCAATATCTTGTTAATTTCGATTGCTTGCAATTTAATTGATAAGTATAGAGATTATTTGATTTGCATATCTAAGGAAAAAGATAGTATCTAAAAGATTTGCTCTTTCCTTGTTTGTTGGCCGAAATATTCTCTCTTGTGTTCAAAAGATCTTGCTTGCACTCTACTCTAATTTCTTTCCTTGTGTAAAAGCTTTGACTTTCCTTGCATATCTTGTTGCATATTAGTTATTTTCGAATCCTAACAGAAAAGGGGAATCCGAAATCAAAAAAAAAAAATCAAAAAAAAAAAATAACGAGTTCGAAAACAATCTCATCCAAAGCCAAAATAAGGTAAGTTTGAGATATCACTAGTCAAAGTTTCCATCTTCTTGCCTCTCCATCGTCTAGGTTTGCATACTAGGAAGTTTGAATCTTTTTGCTTCTTCTCCTTGTGTTTGCTTATTCGAATTCTCTCTTGTTGTTCATTGAATTGTTCAACTTGATTGCTTGATTGCCTTCAGTTCCCCCCTGACCGCCCTCACGGCTTTGCTATTCATAGTAACCCGAGAGTGTTGTCACTTGCTTGAGTTGAATGTGCCTTCTTGATTGTTGTCTTTGATATCACTTGTGCTACTTGATACTCGCATTGGTTAGTGGTATTTTAATAGGTACAATCAACCATGGATCGTCTACAAAGGCTTCGTCGACGACGTTTTCCCGGTTATGATGATCCAGAGGAGTTCTTGGAGTGGACCCGACATATGGCCTATTACTTTAGACAACGAGACTATGATGAGTACGAGCAATGCAACATCGCCATTAATTGCTTCACCGACTACGCCCTCGACTGGTGGTCTTATGTGGAGAATGATCGATGGAACCGTGGTCGACTTCCCGTTAAAACTTGGGGAAAACTTGTGTATGAAATGGCACGCTACTTTGCCCCAAGGATTGATCCAGAGGCCCATGCAACTCGTTCGTACCGTCGAACCCAGTCCCCGACTCCAATACCGACACCAATGTGGGTGAGACGACTTGCGAAATGGAAGGAAGATCATGCCGAGTGGTTGAGGAACCAAGCCCTATTGGAGATCCAAGAATGTGTTGCCCCACTCAACGTGTCACCTTCGAATCCGGTGGCGAGACAAACTTTAGTTCCCTCCAAAGTGCTTGTTCCTTCTCCAGCAACATCTACTCTTCCCCCAGTGGTGAAACCCTCTATTGTTTCGATTGTAGAACCAGCACCAACACCAACTCCAGTTCCCCCCATAGTGGTTGTTCCGTCTCCAACAACATCTACTCTCTCTCCAGTGGTGATTGCTTCAATTCTAGAACAAGCTCCGGAACCCACAGAGGAACCCACTCTTCCCATAATTCCTCCAGCAATGATTTCACCAGCATGGACGCTAGTTCCCTCAGCTCTACCCAACACGTTGATGGTACCAACACCTTGTGAGTCCATATTCTTGTTTTTGACTCAGCATCATGATAGTTGCACCACATTTGTTGTTGATCGGATAGTTCCCCTTGCACTCACAGGCTCGAAGCGAGGACGCTTCGAATCCAAGGGAAGGAGAATTATGGGATCCTGCCTAGCCAACAAAGGGTCTATTCTGAGTCCTGCTAGTCCGCCCCCATGGAGACCTCCTTGGTTCAACATGAAATGGTATCCTCTCTATAAGACCATGATATCCAGTTCCCTCTCTGATAAGTACAGGTCAGTTCCCATCAATGTGGCCATCGTCAGTTCCTTACCAGCAGAGCATACCTTGAGGTTCCTAACCTCCAGTTCCATAATGCACACGCTCTCTAGTATTGACACCTCTAGTTCCAACTCCCGTTCTCAGTGCCAATTCCCGACTTCAGATCCTGAAGACAGTTCCTTTGGCACCAGTTCCTACGAGTTGTAAAGCTGCTTATCTTATTAGTTATATTTATTATTATTTCCTATTTTAGTTAGGGCAGAGCAATCGGATTATCCGATCCGATCCGGTAAGCCGGATATCCGCTAAAAAAAATTCCACAAAACCCCGATCCGTATCCGGTCCGTTTTGGAGCGGATATCCGGTAAATATTGTCCGGATCGGATCGGATATTTGACTCGGATATCCGAATTATCCGATTTCTAGAAGGTATATGAAAATTAAATTAAACTTTTTATTAAAATTAAAATTAAAATTCACAAAATATAAAATAAATGTTAATAGGTTTAGGGCGCGTCTACTCTCATGCTTGAGAGGCCGTCCCTAATTTCCCTTTTATTATCTTCCTTATTACTTTTTTTACTTATTTTGCAAGATACTCTTTTGTAAAGGCTCGCCTATATATATGGCTTGCCTTCTTCATTAATATCACGTTTAGCTTTTGGATTAATTGATAAAGTCGAATGCATCTCCTTGGTAATCCCCTAGGCGTCACCAAACAAAGTCTAACTTCTTTATCCTTTCTTCTTACTTCTAATCCTCTTCCCCGGTGGATTTATCTACCAAACCCTACGTAAACCTACACTTTACATCCACTTCATCCCTACAATCCATCCGCTACATCGTTGTTGCTTGTCTCCACAAGTAACAACATCACTATCATTCAGTTCCCCAGTTACTGTCAAGTCTTCCGCCGCCCTCCGAGTTCCCAAACTCGGTCCGTTCTTGAGAAGGCCGACTCCCTACGAGATCTAGATCGCTCCAGCAAGTCATTCTTGACCTTTTTGAGGCCAGGAACGCATCGCACACCTTAAAGATTTTTTTTAATAATACTGTCATCAAGCATTCTTTTTTCTTCTTTAATCTTCCTAACTAGTTTCATAAACACATAAGTATTTGTAAAATATAAACATGTCATCATTAATCCTATATTTTTTTAATATTAAAACGTATTTGTCATCCATAGCCTAACTATTCTATACTGTCATCTTATTTATATTTCTTATGAAGCGCGCTTCATTTCACTTACATCAAAAGTTTGTTACGAAGCAAACTCTTTTTGATTCATTTTAACACCATGCTATCCTCAATAGACTTTGTCATCAAGCAACATATTTTTAATCAATTTTTTTAATCATTTCTGATCTCAAAAAAATTCTCATCAATAAATTTTGAAGAATGTTATTCTATAAAAACTGTCATCATTTGTCTTATTTGCCAAAATTTTCAGAATATAGTGTTATAAATTTTTCTAATTTATTCTAATTAATCATAAACATGAACTGTTATCAAGTGCAGCAATGTATGTGTACATACCTTTCTCATCTGCTGGAATCCTCTTATTGGAGCTCCTATTGTTATGATCACATATTTGAAGCAGTTCTAGTCATCAATCTCAAGCTTAGTGTATGTGTCTATGTTGACTTGCTTGATAATGTGACAATAGATTGGCAACATTCAATAATTTTCTTCCGGTGTTCCTCTAATCAAATTTTGTGTCCATTCCTTTGCCTTCAATGCGTTCCAATAGCTCACATCCATATAGTGTTCTTTGCGCATATCGTCCCGGATACTTTTTGGGTTTGGTCCGGTTTTCACTCCTTCATACCTATACACACAAAAAAACACCCAAATTGTCATTCAATATAAATTTGCATCTATAAAATCAATGTTTTTGCATATTTTCATTACCTTGTTTTTATTTGCTCTCCAACCATCTTGTATGTTGACTTGCACTGGTTTTTCACACCTAAAGTCAAAGGAGCATGTTTGTTCTTCTATGAATTTTCTTATCTCATAGAAGTGGGTGTCTTTCAATACCATTGCTCTCAGCCCTCACTTGCAGTTTTGATCTGCACACTTGAGAATAAACAACGTAGGGTTGATTTTTAGACTCTGTACACAAAGTTCTCACGCATTGCGACTTTCTTTAGTGCAACTTTCAGCAACTCCTTTGAGTAAAAAATTTGGCCAACATGGATGAACCCAATGGAGTCTTCATGACTAGCACTGTCACCCTCCATAATTGCTTCCATTTCTGTGTCTTTGTTCCTTGATTCACAATCTATTATCTCACTCCCACCTTGCATCTCATAATCAACTTGAAGTGGAATTAAGCTGTTTGTTTCACCGGCTATCGTTGTTTTAGTTGACTTTATCTTCTTACCCTCTGTATCGTTGTCTGTATCGTTGATCTCCATGAAAGACTTGAAGTCCTCTTTTGTGTCCACAATATATGGTATCTTTATTTTCTGGAAAGGGTTCAAGTGTGACATGGCAATTTCATTTGCCAGTGTCATCAACTTAAACCTTTGCACAATTAAATCCTTGGCCGCTTCAATTCCATTCCTATGTTTATGTCAATAACAAAGGCTTTTGAATCCAGTGTTCCTATATAAACATTGGATCCAACCTTCATCTTCCATTCTCCTCCATAACAATCTGTTAGAATATTCATTCTTATCTGCATAGCACAAGATATTGTGTTTTGTCATCAAGTTCTAAATCTATTTAATCATATTTTTCAGAAACAAGAAATTATATACATTTTTGCCTACTGTCATCAAACAAAGCCTTTTGAAGTCAAAGGAGCAAGCATATAAAATTTGTCATCAAAAATTCATATAAAGTTCTATTGTATCAAATGAAATTTATGTCATCATAAGTGAGATTGTATTGTAACATTATTCATTCATCAATATATTATGTCATCAAACTCCCTTTATTATCAACAATACTGTCCAGGCATTATATTGTCTTCATGTTTACCATTCCAAGAATCATCCCATATTCATCTCAATACTGTCATTAAATTTCTGATTCTAGGTCATCATTGTGTCTGAGCATCTTTTTGTCCTAAAAAACCAATCTCATAGTGTATTACACAATAGTACATATCATTTCATATTCAATTTATCTTTTGTCATCAAGCTCTTAAATTACCCAATCAAATTCTTAATTCCAGAAACTATAAACAGTTTGACCACTGTCATCTAACACACAACTACAATGAAATTCTAAATCAAAACTAATATTTAGCAAATCATCAAATTTCAATATTCTGCCATCAAAATCCATCAACATTCTGTCATCACTGTTCAATTCCTGAATTGAAATGAAACTAAGACACAATCTGTCATTATACTTTCAATTCTAAAACCAAATTCAAAATCCTGTCATCAACTTTCCAATCTTAATCGAATATTTTGTCCTCAAAATTATAATGTTGCAACATCTTTCTATATTCAAAATTTTGTCATTTAATTTTCCATATCTAATCAGAATTCCATGTGAGCATCATTTTGTCATCAACATCACCATTCAAAGTATCATTTTATATTCATCTAAACTCTTTCATCCAATTTCCATTATTAATCCAACATTTTGTCTAATCACTTTTCTGTCATCAAAATCCTTTTTTTAACAACATACTGTCATCACTGTTAAGTTCCTTAACTGAAAAGAACCTAAGCAACAATATGTTATCATAATTTCAAATCTAAAACTAAATTATTGATTTCTAAATCCTATGTACTTTTCATTCCTTTTTCAATGCAGCATATGATATCATATTCCTCATTTTCAACAATATGTTGTCACCAAACAAAATCGTAAAAATCTCAGTTTTTTTTTTCCGTGTGTCTGAGCATTCACAATCATGGAATTATATGATAAAAGAATGATTCTTATCTCAAATTCGAATTTTAGTTGTGACGATGTATCTGTTAGTTGCGATCGTAGCTGTGACAGATTGATTCTTATCTCGCGACTTCGCTCTCGATGACAAATTGGACTTTTTTAGTTTTCTGAAGTCAATCCATAAATCTCATCACATAAGCTATTCCGAGAGAGTTCATAAGAAGCGCGTTAAGCGTGCTTCATTAATCTTACCGGAACGAGGCGTGGAAAGACGAGGCGAAGTGTTGAGGCGGCGCGAAACCGAGTCTCAGAGGCTGCGAGGCGAGGCGAGCCGTCGAGGCGAGGAGGAGAAGAGGAAGAAGGAGGAATGAGGCGAGGTTTGTATGGAATGGAAGGAATTATATCAGAGCGAGACCGGTCGGGAAGGAGGAGGAGGAAGGAAAAAAGGAGGCGCGCGTGAAACAGAAAATAGGTTATTCACCCTCCCTTGTATAAACCGGGTTACAAACAGGTTACTTAACCTTTGTAACACCCCCAAATTACATTGGGAATATTACCGCTAGTGACCCCAGACTTAACCGTCCAAAGCCACCCAAGGCTTATCACGGATACCATAAATACAAAACAATTCGAAATAATATAAAACGTTTATATCATAACTTAATGTTTACAATGCAGAAGCGTATTTATATAGTCTCAAATAAAATAGTGGAAGACTTAATTCAAAGATTACATAACATGTCTTAATTCAAATCCTAAGACAGACCTTATTTAAAACAATAAAAACAATCATGTCTTCTGTAACGTCCGAATCCTCTTCACATCGCAGATCCGCCTGATGTGCCGTAATGGGACGGATGACATCAGCCAACCATGCAAGGAAAGAAAACAGTTGGTTAGTCTAATGAAAGACTACACAAGTGGAATTTATGTGAGGTTCTTGTAATCGTGTCTAATAGCCATTTCCACTCTCGAGTGAAGGACGTTCGATACTCATACCGAATATTTTATGTGTTTAGAATATGCAACAAGAGAAGACTCCAAGAGATTGAGTTTAATGGGAAGAAATGATTTGGGAACATTATAGTTAATTTACACACAATACGTTTAAAACAACCAACTTAGAATAATGAACTAACGATCAAACTCACCACAATACCGTGTGAATCACCACACATGTGAATCCAGATTGAAAAGAAAGTCACTAAGCAAGAGGCGGGGCGGTTTCCACGTTGTAATCCTCGCCCGAGGTATACTAATTATGTGATCAATCTGCACTTTTCTTATTCACTTCCAAAACGTACATTCACGTTATAAGCTTTTAAACCACATTTCATCCCCTCCAAGATTTACGTGGACGAATTTATAATGGCACTGGCTAAGTGCACCTCCGCTTATATCCGAATAAGCAGAACGGTCATGACCCAATCAAAAGGCAATAGGGCATTTCTCATCCTATCCCTTACATTATCAAGAAGCACTAGCCTCCCGCAGGGCTTGTAGCGCTCCTAAACTACTTATACATGTCATTCACAACAACACACAAAGTCCATCTATCACCCTACGGTAATAATAATACATAGGTCATTCTAGCATAATATACAAACTAATAATAACGATTCATTTTATTCACATCATTAACATATAAGTTCCCATGCAAACAAAAGATTATATTTATCCCAACTTATTAGCAATTCAAATTAATTGTCTAATAAGATGACTATGGAACAAATGAGCAAGAGGGAACCGCCACTTGCCTTATTGACGAACGAAACTTGGATTCGGAACGGAGCAGAAGAACCTCGTCTACTTTGCTCGATCTTCTAGAATCCTGATTCCATATGCGTTACCCAAACACATAAATAAAATATAGTCAATAATTATTTGATATAATTTTCTCACTAAATTATATCTAGAAATATGATTTTCTCATTAAATCTCATAAATATAATTAAATAATTCAGTTAATTAAATTAAATTATTTTCCAGAACGACAAATACATATGTTATAAAAATATTATATTTTATAACATAATGCATTTTCTAAAAATTAAAATGCATTAATTTAAATAATGCATTACAAGATCTCGGATGGGCTTTAAACAATTCAAATAACAGATTTATAAAGAATTTAGGCTGGGGCCCGATCCATTAAGGATCGGTCCACATAACTCAATTGGGCCAAGCCCAAACTGAGTTTGTGGACTCAACCCACAGCAAATGACGAACTATTTGTGTCCAATACACCTTTCTCAATTAAAGGCTAAGCTTCTACAATATCCAACTAAACATTAATAAAATACCCTAGTATAAATACTCCCCTCTTTCTTCCCAGATCTAATCTCCTCCTTTCTTCACTCCCCCTCTCTTCCGCCTCCCTCTTCCTTCCGCCTCTGTCTTCCAGATCGCAATCCCGACCTCCAAACGCACAACCGAACAAGCCGCATCCCTTGGAATCCCTCTCTCCATCGTAGACGATTATCCGCTCTCCTACTCCTTCCAATCGCTGTGCTATCTGAGAACTGAAAATTGATGTGATCATCCCTTCCGATCAATTTCTCTCAATACAATTCAAGTCGGCGATGACATTTTTAGCGTTTTTCTTCTCTCAATTCTTGCGTATCTTCTTTGTTGATGGAATGCTCAGCAGGATCGATCTCAACGATGAGGCGATCGAAGTATCCAGCAATAGCGAGCGACCTGGAGATGAGAGAGACAAATCGATCACGAGTGACTCAGCGTCGAGTTATAGTTCCTTGTTGACGAGTGACAGATCATCTGGTGCTGTTCAAGTTCGCCGGATGAAACTCATGTCTACCTTTACTTCTAAGCTTAAGGTCCGGTTCTCTATATTTTTAGCTTGCGTAAGTTTAGCAGTTGAATTCTTGTTGTTTTTTGTTCACGCTGGGAGTTAAGATCCATAAGAATTTGTCCTCTGTTTTCAATCAGATTGAATTATTGTCTATCACTCTTCGGTGTACCATAGGAGGAAACAATGTATAGGTAACTTCATTAGCAGATACAGTAGCACTAGAAGTATACACATCCCTATGAGAATTATCTTCTGCAAGTAATGCTTGCGGTTCAGATGCCAATGCTGCTCCCTGAGCTAAATCTGGAGGTACTTCCCATGATGTTTCCCCCGTTACAGTATTCCAATAGTAGTAACTATTACTCTCTTCATGTAACACCATTTTCCAACAGGAATTAGCATCATTTCCAGTGGCATGAATATCAGAAGCTGAAGGAGCTGAGAGCTGCTGCTGAGATTCCAGATTCCTCTCATGGCTTATTTCATTGGAGGTAGCTGCATTTGTTTCCCCTATAATATCATTCCCCAAGCCCTGCAAGGATTCACTATGGTTTGTAACTTAGTATTTCTGATTGTTGCAGATTTGCAATTGGTTATGACAAACGAAATTTGGTTATCTTAAATTTGACAATCTGATATGCATTACAATTTTGATATTCTAAAAGTTTTCTTCAATAAATTGATGTATCCAGGACTTGCGCAGAAGGCGGTCAACTTATTTAGTCGTGTTGACAACTTATTTAGTCGTGTTGCAACTTATTTAGTCGTGTTGCAACTTATTTAGTCGCGTTGACAACTTATTTATTCGTGTTGACAACTTATTTAGTCGTGCTGACAGCTTATTTAGTCGTGTTGACAACTTAGTTAGTCGTGTTGACAGCTTATTTGACCGTGTTGACAACTTATTATTCTTGTTGACAGCTCTATTAAAAAATTTGTTGACAACTCTGTTATAAGTTTTGTTGACAACTCTGTTAAAATTTTTGTTGACAACTCTGTTAAAAAATTTGTTGACAACTTTGTAAAAAAATTTGTTGACAGCTCTGTTAAAATTTTTGTTGACAACAAAAGGGGTATTTTCTTATAACTTAAAAAAGTGATGCAAAAACTTAAAAAACATAACAGTTTTAGGGTATTTACCCAAAAACCGGGCATCTTCCACCTGTTGTCTTCGACAACACACAGCACAACCCGCAACAACAATGGCGCAACGACGGTGGTGAGAGATTTTTTACTAATTAATAGAGGGTGATGAGAGATTTTTATAATCACTAGTAGATAGATTTGTAGTTGATGAAAATACTTAATAAGCTGTAATTATATATTTTAAAGAGTGAATTAACACATCATAAATTTTGCAGGGTACACAAAAACAACAATAAAAATATTACTTATTCCTTCGAGGGATTAATTAGGGAGGAAAGTTCTGGTGCGAACAGGTCTTAACGCAAGAAAAATGAACATTTCGCGTTCACAGATTACACGTCAATGTCCATATTCTTGATATTAATTTCATAATCTGGACCATGAAATTTTGTGAACGTTTTCAGTGAGGAACAGTGGAAAAAACCTGTTGATGTGGAAAAATTAGGGCATGTTGAGGGGGTTGGTGTTCGTTTCAACTGAGGAGGCTGCACCAATTACCACTTATTGAGGCAGATATTTGTTTGCCTTAAAAAAAAAAGTAGGAAAAATAGTTAAAATTTAACCTGTTGAGGCGGACAAAAAGTTAGGCCGCCTGAAAAAATCCAAATTTTTGAGGCTTGTTGAAGCGTAAAACAGACGCCTACTTCAACAAGACATTGACAAACAAACAATTTCAACATCGATTCAAAAAGCAACATCGATCCAAATGTTCAGCATCAATCAAAATAATAATAAAAAAGCTTGCAAAGCAAAATTAAGCAACACATCTAATGAACAAGAACACTATATATCAGAATAACAAGAACACTAAATATCTGACTAACACTAAACTGAAAAACAATTGCATAATTTTTTACAGATTTGTTCAACCACTTCGAACAAGAACACTAAATGGACCAAACTTCGAACTCAATTGACGACTATGTAATAGAAACTTCAAAAATCTACTACTCCCTCTGTCCCTATTTGTTTGTCCACTTTCCTTTTCGGGTGTCCCCTATTGTTTATCCACTATTCCATTTATGTCACTTTATTCTACCTATTTTATCCCTACTATCAACCTATAATTACCACATTTTCACTTTTTCTCTCTCCCAAATTCCAATCTTATATACTCTTTCTCTCTATCTCTCTCTTCTAACCATTCACTTTATACTTTTTTTCTCCCCTATAATCATTATATTCATACAATTCCTTAATTCCCGCGAAAATCGTACTTGTGGACAAACAAAAAGGGACGGAGGGAGTAATAAAGAACCTAAACATGAAGAACCTAAACAGATCTGTTTAACAACGACGTCTAAAGAACATGTTGCGCCTCCACTAGGGTTTTTTAGACTTGTAATCAGCCTCTGTTCCGCAGGAACTCCTGCGCCGCCGGCGACAACAACTAGGTCGACAATTTCATCCTGCATCTTGTCTCCGCCGTCAAAAACATAGCTCGAATCAAAATCACGACTCCGTCTTGTCTCCACCTTGAGTTCTCTTCCTGCCATCTAGAGGCCTTTGACGGGGTTGAGCACATGGAATGAGAGGGCGAGAGTCGAAGTTAGAGTGACGAACTTGGGATTGCAGAACTTGGGATTGAGTAGAGGAATCTAAGATCTGGGGGAGATGGATTTGAAGGAATTTATCACGTTTGGAGGAGATGGATTCTCCACGGCGTCGCTTTCCTCGTCCTCGACGAGGGCTCATCCTCTTCTCTGTGCTTGGGGGAGATGAACTTGGCATCTGCAATTTTTATGAAAGAAATCAAAGGGTTAGCCTGGTAGATGTGAGGAGACGGCGGAGGCAGAAAGAGGGAATTGGAAAGGGAAAATGTGAATAAGGATTTTATTGGAGTGCAATAAATGTGCTTTCTTTATAAAATTAAGTCTTTTGGAGCCGTATCCACCTACAGTTATAATTATTGATTTGTGGCATACGTAGCAAAACTTAAAAAATTTATATTTAAAGAGTTGTTGGAGGGAACAAAATTTGGTAAGCATCAACAAACCATGTTGAGGAGTACAATTAAATGTACGCCAAAATAGACCTGTTGAGGCGAACATAAGAAATATACGCCTCAATAAAGGAGTTGCAACAAGAGTTTTTTTTCACTAGTGGAGGGTTACACAATTTGACAATCTCCTTCACTTTGTTGAATTGTCAAATGGTCATAAATGGAAAATATTTTCTTTGTCTCAAAATATGATTTTTTAACACATTTATTGATACATGTTTATAGTGTTAACATCTTTAATAATACGTTTATCAAATAAAACAACATACTACAATAGTTCTATTATGAGGATATCTAAAACTATCGTTGTTGAAAATTGAATAGTAATATAAAAATTTAAGAAGTGAAGAATATATTGGGAAGGAGGGCCTAATAAATACCGCTTTACTGAATAAAAACGATTTCTTACAACTTTACAAGTTTAGTTTGCCTCCTATCGTCTTCTCGCTCCACTCTCAACAAAGAACCATAACTTCGTTCTTAAAACCATCCCCTCCTTCCCTGTTGAATTTGTGTTTTGTCCTTTATATTGGATTACATCCCTAAAGAGATGCTTTACTAGCTGACTCTATACAAAAAGTGCTTAATGGATGTGGGGATTGGATCAAGTATAGAAAAAAGTCGTTGAAACGACTCTCTAAAAAAGATGCTTAAAAGATAAGGGTGTGACATATTTGATCAAGTATGGCAAACAGTCGTTGGAGCGACAATAGAACCTTAAGTGTTTTAGGTTGGATTATGAAGTCTGATTGGTTTAGAAACTCATTTTGTTTGATTATGAAGTGTAATTGGTTTAGAAACTAATTTTGTTGGATTATGAAGTATAATTGATTTAGAATCTCACGTGTAATCAATTTGTTTTATGTAGTAACTTTTTGTTATGCACTGTAATTAGTATATGAACTCATGTCTAAGCAGTATGTTTATGAAAGTGTTGTAGTAGTAGAACGAATAATCTTTTTGCACCTGGAGTCTGACTCCAGCGAATTTTTTTTATAATAATTATTAAATAAGTGGATACAATATTTATGATAAAAAAAGTTGGTGTTTATAAAATTTAGAAAAATTAAATGTTTAGGAAAGCGCTAAAAAATGTATAGAAGAAAAAAAGGTAATCTTCTCTACCTTTCTCCTTCCAATAATTTCTGAACTGATTTAGTAATGATAATCTTTTTTATTCTGTAGATTTTTTTAAGGACAACATGGTTTCGATCGATTTGGAATTTAAATATTTTGACAATCTTGCTAGTCCAGAACTCTCTTATTATTTAATTTAGTATATTGATGTTCTTGTCATATCTAGTGATTTAAAGGTGGAAAGTTCATAAAGTCCATTGATGAAGTCTTCCGAATCTAGGGTTATTACAGACAAGCTATCTATTAGAGTAAGCAAAGCACATTGGAATGAATCTAAGGATCTGCATGATGAAATTTTTTCTAAGTGACACACTGTACCCTCTGCTCCACGACAAAGTTTGGGTTGGTTATAATTTAAATAAGTGATGTACAAATGATCAATCGGTTATTTGATCGGGTCGAAAATCAACGTCGACCTAAGCCAAAAGGCATATTTTGAATATTTGATTGGGTGGTGAGAACTGATTGCAAACTTAAATATGAAACAAAAGAGAGTAAGTTGCAAACTGTGACAAAAGTTTTCAATTTTCATAAGATACCAATGTATATGGACAAGCATCGAGCTCTTCCGGATGCTCTACTAACTGTGGCTCTCTACAAAGAGTGCTTAATTGATGCGGGGATTGGATCAAGTATAGCAAAAAGTCGTTGAAACGACTGTCTAAAAAAGGTGCTTAGAAGATAAGGGTGTGAAATATTTGATCAAGTATGGCAAACGATCGTTGGAGCGACAATAGAAACTCAAGTGTTTGAGGATGGATTATGAAGTCTATTTGGTTTAGAAACTCATTTTGTTGGATTATGAAGTGTAATTGGTTTAGAAACTAATTTTTTTGGATTATGAAGTATAATTGATTTAGAATCTCAAGTGTAATCAATTTGGTTTATGTAGTAAATTTTTGTTATGAAGTGTAATTGGTATATGACCTCATGTTTAAGCAGTATGTTTATGAAAATGTTGTAGTAGTAGAACGAATAATCTTTTTGCACCTGGAGTCTGACTTCAACGAATTTTCTTTATAATTATTATTAAATAAGTGGATACAATATTTATGATAAAAAAATTGGTGTTTATAAAATTTAGAAAATTAAATGTTTAGGAAAGTGCAAAAAAATGTATACAAGAAAAAAAAGGTAATCTTCTCTACCTTTCTCCGTCCAATAATTTCTCGAACTGATTTAGTAATGATAATCTTTTTTATTGTGTAGATTTTTTTACGGACAACATGGTTTCGATCGATTTGGAATTTAAATATTTTGACAATCTTGTTAGTCCAGAACTCCCTTATTATTTAATTTAGTATATTGATGTTCTTGTCATATCTAGTGATTTAAAGGTGGAAAGTTCATAAAGTAGATTGATGAAGTCTTCCGAATCTAGGGTTATTACAGACAAGCTATCTATTAGAGTAAAGAAAGCACATTGGAATGAATCTAAGGATCCGCATGATGAAATTTTTTCTAAGTGACACAATGTACGCTCTGCTCCACGACAAAGTTTGGGTTGGTTATAATATAAATATGAGTGATGTACAAATGATCAATCGGTTATTTGACCGGGTTGAAAATCAACGTCGACCTAAGCCAAAATGCATATTTTGCATATTTGATTGGGTGGTGAGAACTGATTGCAAACTTAAATATGAAACAAAAGAGAGTAAGTTGCAAATTGTGACAAAGGTTTTTCAATTTTCATAAGATACCAATGTATATGGACAAGCACCGAGCTCTTCCGGATGCTCTACTAATTGTGGCTCTCTACAAAAAGTGCTTAATTGATGTGGGGATTGGATCAAGTATAGCAAAAAGTCGTTGAAACGACTGTCTAAAAAAGGTGCTTAGAAGATAAGGGTGTGAAATATTTGTTCAAGTATGGAAAACGGTCGTTGGAGCGACAATAGAAACTCAAGTGTTTGAGGATGGATTATGAAGTCTATTTGGTTTAGAAACTCATTTTGTTGGATTATGAAGTGTAATTGGTTCAGAAACTAATTTTGTTGGATTATGAAGTATAATTGATTTAGAATCTCAAGTGTAATCAATTTGTTTTATGCAGTAACTTTTTGTTATGAAGTGTAATTGGTATATGACCTCATGTTTAAGCAGTGTGTTTATGAAAGTGTTGTAGTAGTAGAACGAATAATCTTTTTGCACCTGGAGTTTGACTCCAACGAATTTTTTTTATAATTATTATTAAATAAGTGGATAAAATATTTATGATAAAAAAGTTGGTGTTTATAAAATTTAGAAAATTAAATGTTTAGGAAAGTGCTAAAAAATGTATACAAGAAAAAATGGTAATCTTTTGTACCTTTCTCCTTCCAATAATTTCTCGAACTGATTTAGTAATGATAATCTTTTTTATTTTGTAGATTTTTTTAAGGACAGCATGGTTTCGATCGATTTGGAATTTAAATATTTTGACAATCTTGTTAGTCCAGAACTCCCTTATTATTTAATTTAGTATATTGATGTTCTTGTCATATCTAGTCATTTAAAGGTGGAAAGTTCATAAAGTACATTGATTAAGTCTTCCGAATCTAGGGTTATTACAGACAAGCTATCTATTAGAGTAAAGAAAGCACATTGGAATGAATCTCAGGATCCGCATGATGAATTTTTTTCTAAGGGACACAATGTACCCTCTGCTCCACGACAAAGTTTGGGTTGGTTATAATTTAAATATGAGTATTGTACAAATGATCAACCGGTTATTTGACGGGGTTGAAAATCAACGTCGACCTAAGCCAAAAGGCATATTTTGCATATTTGATTGGGTGGTGAGAACTGATTGCAAACTTAAATATGAAACAAAAGAGAGTAAGTTGCAAATTGTGACAAAGGTTTTCAATTTTCATAAGATACCAATGTATATGGACAAGCATCGAGCTCTTCCGGATGCTCTACTAACTGTGGCTCTCTACAAAGAGTGCTTAATTGATGTGGGGATTGGATCAAGTATAGCAAAAAGTCGTTTCAACGACTGTCTAAAAAAGGTGCTTAGAAGATAAGGGTGTGAAATATTTGATCAAGTATGGCAAACGGTCGTTAGAGCGACAATAGAAACTCAAGTGTTTGAGGTTGGATTATGAAGTCTATTTGGTTTAGAAACTCATTTTGTAGGATTATGAAGTGTAGTTGGTTTAGAAACTAATTTTATTGGATTATGAAGTATAATTGATTTAGAATCTCAAGTGTAATCAATTTGTTTTATGCAATAACTTTTTGTTATGAAGTGTAATTGGTATATGACCTCATGTTTAAGTAGTATGTTTATGAAAGTGTTGTAGTAGTAGAACGAATAATCTTTTTGCACAATTTTTTTTTATAATTATTATTAAATAAGTGGATACAATATTTATGATAAAAAAAGTTGGTGTTTATAAAATTTAGAAAATTAAATGTTTAGGAAAGCGCTAAAAAATGTATAGAAGAAAAAAAAGGTAATCTTCTCTACCTTTTTCCTTCCAATAATTTCTCGAATTGATATTAGTAATTATAATCTTTTTTATTCTGTAGATTTTTTTAAGGACAACATGGTTTCGATCGATTTGGAATTTAAATATTTTGACAATCTTGTTAGTCCAGAACTCCCTTATTATTTAATTTAGTATATTGATGTTCTTTTCATATCTAGTGATTTATAGGTGAAAAATTCATAAAGTACATTGATGAAGTCTTCCGAATCTAGGGTTATTACAGACAAGCTATCTATTAGAGTAAAGAAAGCACATTGGAATGAATCTAAGGATCTGCATGATGAAATTTTTTCTAAGTGACACACTGTACTCTCCGCTCCACGACAAAGTTTGGGTTGGTTTCAATATAAATATGAGTGATGTACAAATGTTTAATCGGTTATTTGATCGGGTCGAAAATCAACGTCGACCTAAGCCAAAAGGCATATTTTGCATATTTTGCATATTTGATTGGGTGGTGAGAACTGATTGCAAACTTAAATATGAAACAAAAGAGAGTAAATTGCAAATTGAAACAAAGGTTTTCAGTCAGGTGAAAATATCACGCTTGTGCCTCCATGCAAGCATGCATGCATAACATGATACTTTGGCTTATAAGTTTATACATACTAACAATTTGACATTAACTATATGCGTTATATTAGGTTGCTGCTGGGCGTTCTCAACCGTGGGAGCAATAGAACGCATGCACCAAATAGCCACCGACGAGCTCATCTCCTTGTTCGAGCAAGTCGACTACGTCACCGACAATCTCGGCGCTGCAACGAAGGATACATGGACACTTCATTCAAGCACATGTTACCAAAAATACTAATTTTGATTTTATTTTTTTTCTCAAATAACCTCAAAAGATTCCACCGTCCATATTATAACCATTATTGCCCAAACTATTAACATTAGCTTGTTATACACATGTGAACTTACGTTAACCAATGCTATCTAGAGTCTAGACCATTAATAGTTTGAGTTTTCTAGATTATTTTTGGAAATGAAAAAGTCAAGTACAAAAATGGAAGAAAATTCACCACAAACAAAACTCTGAGAATGTACATTGTATAAAATAACACAAATCATACTCCAATGAACAAATTCAAAACCATTTCTTGCAAGCTCAAAAACTCAAATCAATACAACTTAAAAAAACAAGCAACATAATTCATTCGTGCAACTCTCTTAGTGCATCAATGTCACATTCTTCATTTGTGGATCCATCTTCAATATAACTCCCTCAAGCTCCACACAACGACTCTTATAATAATCACTCCACACACACAACTGCCTTATTGCCTCCCTTTTCTCCTCTTCAAGACTCATTATCCTCTCATTCTTCTCCTTCACAACCTTCTCCATCTCCAAATCCAGGCTCGACGCGTCCTTTCCAGACTTAGAAACCTTAATCCATCTCTTAATACTCTCAACTTCATTAGATAATGTAGTCACACTCTTAACCAACTCTCCATAATCCTCATCAAGCTTCTTCTTAACTCCAAGCTCAAAATCAGCCAATGAGTTGTTGAAGTTCTTAGAGATTTCTTTGATCATGCCACCATATTCGTCCACGGTTTGGCTTAGCGCGACGTTTTTGTCTTCTTTTTCACTTAGGAGTTGCTCTGTTACCCTCTTCTTCTGATTTGACATTCTTAACATCACTTCTAGATTTCGGTTCTTCTCTTCGATTGTCGTTAGCTCGTCTTTGTCGGTATCTAAATCCCTCTTGAGATCTTCAATTGTAGTTTGCAGCTCAATAAGCATTTGATCATTAGATTGACTTGGCTTCCTCTCTAAGTCAGCCACTTTGGTCCTCAACTCAGCGTTTTCGATTTCATATTGCCTTAGTTTCTCCAACTTTGACTCTAAGTCTTGAATCTTGGTTTTTTTCTTGGAAGAAGATTCTGAATCGGAGTCGGATGAAGAGCTTGAATACTTTTCTTTATCATCTGTGTCCTTTCTATGAGCCTTCTTCTTGAGTTCTCCGGTGAGGTTGAGATGAACGTCGTAGAGTGATTCGTATTGTTTGTGATAATCTTTTACGAGCTCTTCCAATGACTCGGATTTGCTATTGCTTCCATCTATCTTTATTAGTTTGATGATCTTATCCTTCTTCTCCTCCATCTCTGCAATATATTGGCTTAGTGCTTGTATGATTAGAAATTGAATTACAATGAATGGAAACCGATAGAAAACCGATAGAAAAACACTCGTGAGAATATTCAATTCATGCAAAACACGGGAGTAAACTTAAGAAACTTCCTAGAGATTTCAATTTCTACATTACTAGGCACACAAAAAAACAAGGACAAACCTTTTCTACTTTGTTTCAATCTTTCATGTGTGTCTGGATCGGCATGGCTCTCGAAGAACGACTTTATTTGCTGCCTCCAGTGATGTTTTGTCATCTTTGCTGCTTGATTTCTTGTACTGCAATTGATCGAAATGAGGACTAACAGTTTATGGACAACTATTTATGGCTTGTGAGCTCCGATCATAGTTTTGAAGGTACAATTCAAAGTCAAACTTATCGCATTGCACGTTATTAGCTAAAAAATAAAATACGACGTGGGTGCAATGTTGTTGGAGTAGGATTGATGTTTTTAAATACTAATGGGCTATTAAGTTGGATTATAGTTCTAGGCCAAATGTGGGAGCCCAAAATCAAGACAAGTCCGGGAAAGTTCAAGAGAGTTGTACAAAATTTAGATGTGAGGACGTGTTTTAGGCGAGGATTGATAATACTTATAGGCTACTACTTGTTGGAGCCGGTTCTCGACGGGCTCGCGAAGCCCAAAGGAAATCATGTTAGGCCCATAGAACGCGAGCCGTGACGGCCCATGTAGTAAGCCCAGAAGAACGGAAGCGGCCCATAAACATACAGCCCAGAAAGAGGGTCCGACGAGATTAAGTATCGGAGGGGCAAATTGGTAATTGACTCGCGTGGGCCTTAGCGGGAGTATAAGAGCGCAAACCAATGGAGTGAGAAAGGCAGAGATCATTACTGAAAGAAAAACGCTTCGTCTTCCTCTCCCGAGTGAGAAAAACACAGGAATGAGTCAAAGTTTCAATCTTCCAAAACGACCTTCTCCTTGAGGCGTTAGGACGAACAACACTTGGTTTGTGACTCCCGGTGTTGCTATCGAGCTTTTAATGTTGAGATGAGTGATTTCTAAGGCCGTTCGGTTTATTGGTAGCATAGAACTTGAAACGTTTTAACTAGCATTTTGAGTTCTCCTTTCCATTACTTTACTTCTTTCTACCCTCTCTTACTCTTGCATCACTTTATCGTCTTTGGTAGCTTGTTTGCTTCCTGTCTGATTTGAACGTCAGAGAGCCAAATCCGGAGACACCCTCCTGGTTTGGTTGCGCAGGTATTGAAGGTATCAAGAATAAGGTTGGTCTTTAGGAAGAAGACGACGTGGAGTATTACGTATAAGTTGTTTGTCCAGACTCGCGGAAGAGGTCTTCAGAGTTCTTTCGAAGAGCTGTCGTCCTGTGTCTCGCGAAGTGTTGTGTCTCGAGACTGCAACTTCTGGGCTCCAACACTACTAGCGTAGTTCCCGCGCCATGCGCGGGTTTATATAACTCGATATATTTATTAGCGTGGGTTTATATAACTCGATATAGTTAATAAATAGTACGAAGTATTATGTAATATACAATTTTATATGAAAAAAAGTTGATATCTTAAATGATATTGATATATAATTAAGTTTTAAAATTTTAAATATAATAAACAACGAATATTAATGAATTGTTATACCAAAAATCTTATTTGATCAAATTCTCATAGGTCAATTTTTAACAAATTTAAATAAATTAATTTTAACATATATAAAACTATATAATTTAAAACACTCCATAACACAAAAATACAATCTTTTCTCTTATTTATTAAGAAATCAATATTTTTGGGATATGTCATATCATAAAAATAAAATTATAAATTTGTAAAATAACATAATAAGATATTGGGATGTCAAAGTTTGTAAAAATTAACACATACAAATCTTTCTGTAGTCCGAAAGATCTTAAACAATCTTTTTGTGATATTTTTGCACATGATTTTCCAAGTATAATCATTTTTTAAAGAAAATTACAATAAATAGTTAAAATCGTCATCAATGAAATGGCGCCAAGTGAATGGGTTGAATGGAGAGTATGCCACATGACATAGCTAGAATTGAAGGAAGGTGATTTGCTTTAGTAATTATATAGAGATTTACGGATAAAATATATACATTTGTCACAAATCAAATACAGACATCCCTCACGGACGATTATTCAGATCGCTCCGTCACGAAGGGAGAAAAGAGATCCGTGACGAAGCTCTTCTCGCGGTCCGTGACGAAGGTATTTGTGTCGTTCGTGACGAAACCTTTATTTACAGTTATAAAAGCCAATTTTTTACCTCAACCCTAATTCAGTTCGTCTCCATACTCTTTGAAGAAATCGGCACCGTGAAGAACATCATACAACCACATTATTCACATTTTTCAACTTCTTACAAACATCATAAAATCAACTCAGAAGGTATTTTCTTTACTCTTTTGCATTAGTTTGAGATTAATGTTTGAAATTTGTATATGAAAATATTTAAACTATAGTATATGTTGTGATTACAATTTCGAACACAAAATTAGTTTTCCAAAAAATTAATTTTATAAAATAACCCTAAATCACATAATTTTATATGTTTTCTTAACCAAAATCATATATATTACGCATTTTTCTTAGTTCAATTGTGATTGGTTATGTTTGATTGAGTGTTATTTCACTTTTTAACATAGAATTCCCATTGTATATGTTGTGATTTAGGGTTTGAGATTTTGGTTAAGAACACAACAACAACAACATCAAAACCCCATTTATCCCGAAAAAAGGGGTATGGGGTGGTCGTGATTGGTATTTCCTTACCCCAACAGGTTGGGAGGAAGTAACCGATATGACCTAACAATACATGGGAATACCACAAGAGCTAAAAACCGAAAACAGAAAGGTCAAAACAGAGAAAAAGATTATACGGCTCCAAGCCCGAGTAAAAGGATACACCACTCCATGAATCCCAGATCAAGCTTCTGTAACTCGAATCCTTTCCCTCCACAAAGCTCTGTCTTGAGCCACGTCAACTGAAAGCTCCAGAGCGGCAAGGTCCTTGAGGATGACCTCCATCCAGCTCTTCTTTGGTCGCCCTCTACCCCAACGGTTTTCTCCCATAACCAATCACATAGAATTCCCATTGTATATGTTGTGATTTAGGGTTTCAGATTTTGGTTAAGAAAACATATGAAATTATGTGATTTAGGGTTATTTTATAAGATTAATGTTTGGAAAACTGATTTTGTGTTCGAAATTGTGAAAAGTATGTGCTTGTTGGTTCGTTAAAGGATGAATTTGGCGAAAAAATTATCTGCAAATCGGTTCGTCACGAATGATTGACACAGATCCGTGAGGGATTCAACATCTTCGTGACAGACGTATTTGGTCGCTTCCTGACAGATTTCTGGTGACGGTCCGTGACGGGCGAATCTGCATATTTTTGACAAATTCTGTTTTTTTATGGGTGTTTATGGGAGAAAAAATTGACAAAAATGTGTTTGTTTTAGATGCATCCTTCTTCTAGAAGTACTCGGAAGAATAACCGCAACCAGTGGACCTTCGTGACGCAGACCTGTTATAAGTCTGTTTTTTTACCGTGACGTGGCTCTAGTGTTTGACTGTGACGAAGTTCTGTTTTTTTGTGAAACTGAGGCATTATTTTCTATTTTTAACACTAAAACGAACATTCAAACTCATAACATAAAACTGTAATAAAATCAAACAAATTCAACCTTACAACTTCAAACGATATTACATCGAACAAATTCAACCTTAAAACATAAAACGATACTACATCGAACAAATTCAACCTTAACACATAAAACGATACTACATCGAACAGATTCAACCTTACAACATAAAACACATACATTCACTAAACTAGCTTGAACCCCCTCCATAATTTTGAACAAGTGCAACATTTTCTGCTGAAGTGCAACATTTTCTTCCATGAGTTCTTGAATTTTGGTGTCACGTTCATTTATATTGTTCCGTAGGATTGTTGTTAGTCCCCTCATCATTTCGATCCCATCCTCTAGGCCACCAACCTTCAAAGAGATATACAAATTATCCTCATTTAGTTGGATTATAACCTGCCTTGCACGACCTGAGTATGGACGATCGATCCAATCTTTATATATGAACCCTCCATCTTTAGCAGGAGATTCCCACAACCTATCAGGACATCCCCAATAACTTCTCCAATATTTCACCTAATCATGACTGAATTATTCAGTACACATCTGCACAATGGGTTGTTTCCCACACCTACACACCCTCTGTCCGGGATCCATTCTTTTCATGTCAAAGGAAAAAAAAAGATGCACAACTATGAAAATAAATACATGCAAGGTGAAAGGGTGTTATTACTACCACACAACTAAGAAATTGAATGCGTAATCCAAATTACCGTTTTTAACTCTGTAGGAGATAGAGGCGTAACTAGCTGACGAAGTGATTTAGGGTTTTCGTGTGGATGTATATATAGACGAAGAAAATAACGATGATGGGCCGAATTATGGTTTTAAAGCCCAAACTTCTGATGTAACTCAAGTCAGAAGACGTATGCAGCTGTATCCAATCATATAACACTGGGCATAAATATACCAAACATTCATAGTCTAAAAAAATCCCAACATTTAAATACTTGAACAATCCAAACATTAAAAAACTTAAACAATCAATTTCGCCTCAATCTTAAACAATACAAAACACGTCTAATTAAGAATAACGACATTGTTGACTTTGTTGTTTTTTGGCGGTGCTATAGGCCTTTTGTACGCCCCTAGTTGCTCAACAAAAGGGTCTATCAAGGAGCGAGCAGTTGATGAGCAATGATGATGCCACATAGGATAAACTACTAGCAATGGAGAGTCTTCTACAATTGGCATCTACAAAACAATGTATAATTTTAGTTATTGATTTCGTACTATAAACAACGTGTTGTTTTTATAATACAGTGAGTTAGAAATTATCGAAATGATGTGTCTTTCATCTTCAACAAGGCAAATGCAACATATGCTCAATTTCTCTTCTTTAGTGTTGTTGTCGTCCACTACTATAGGCAAATTTTTTTGCCATATCCTTCTCCCAAGCACAACGAATGCCACAATTGAAAGCGGTGGCAACAACACACCCCATCGTCAGGACTTGTAACCATGTCTCTTTGGGTGCCATTTCTCATGGTCCAGTCCATACTATGTTTATCACTGCTTGTTGAACATTAGGCGGTTGACCAGGGGTTGCCCAACAATCTTGCAACCCATTCTCCCAATGTGCAAAAACCGTTTGAGCCATTTCGCCTCTAACTCTCCTCCAATTTGCTAGGTCCCAGCCTAATTATTGTGCTCTAGCTCTGTATCCACAATTTCCATCAGCGACAACTGGATACCAACCATGTATGTGGGGACGCATGCACGGAGGTACGAGTGTATTATACTTTGTAACCTTCTTCAAAGCCCACTCATCGCTCTTACCAACCATGAATGAAGACGATCTTTGCTTCTTTGGAGGTGTTTCTTAAGTGCTTCATCAGTGTGCTCCCAGTGTGAAGGTTGTCTTTTCATTGGGTTGTACTCTTTGTTTAGAGCTCTTGGAGGTCGTCCCTTCTTAGACGTCACACGAGCTGGCTCTTGGAGGTTGGTCATTTCAGGGTTTACCTATTGACAAACATTTCATTGCACACTCATGTTGGTAATAAGGTGACATTCCATCCCATTGCTTAGCAATAAACTCATCCGTCAAGTTTCTTGCTACTTGGCGCCTCACTTCTATTTCGGGTTCAGTATCTACTTCTTCCAAAGTCAATTTCCTCCAAAAGGCATGGACTGCTTCAACTGGAATGGGTTCTTGCTACCTCACATATTCGTAAATGTCACGCACACATAGCAATCCATCTCTCTTCCTTATTACGCATTCATAGTGATCAAGAAGAAGGCCATATTCCCCTTTCTTGTATTCCGTAATCAAGTGATTCAAGCAAGTATAAGACACTCTGTATTTAAGAAGCTTGAAGAGATCAACTTCTGTAATGTTACTTATAGTCTTTTGTTGACTTTCATTGAAAGAACCCAATATTTCCTTGATATGATTGCGCATCTTCGAATTGTATCTATCAAACACAGTGTCTATGTTCTGGCTTGGCAACAAGTAATTTTTGAAGCTGGAATGCTCACTTTCAGTCACTAAGCAAGTTGGCGTCATCTTAATCACCCTAAACAGCTCGATCAATTGATAAATGCACCACACATAGTTTTCTTCTTTCTCTTCCGACACACAAGCCCCAACAACAACATAGTTCTTCCACGTTGGCGTTATTCCAACAATCTCTATGAAGGGCATGTCGTACCTTAGCAAGATAATACAATATTATAAGAATATATATAGGAAATTGAAGAATATAATTTATAACTTAATTATACTTACTGATTTGTGTTGTAGGTTGCGTCGATCAACATTATATATGGAAACGCATTAAGCAGTTTCATCGACTCTGGGCTTGAAGAACACATCTGGGATCTTAGTTGTGACTTCGTCGCTCTTGTGTCTTAGAAAGTAGTTTAGCTCCTTAGAACGATAGAAGAATTCTTGGACCACAGTTCTTCCCTCTATCCCCAACATTCTCAACTTGTTAAAAAAGTTGTAGACTTGTGACTTCTTAGTCATGTTCAAAAGAGATTCATTGAGCCTTGTGAAAATGTGTATTGGTCGAGTGTTTCCCTTCCTCATGTCTACAGAAAACCTTTTTGTCCTCTGGTGTTAGTCTTCCAGCAAATGCATTACTGTATAAGGATTGGCCGATGATGTGGTTATGAGTTCCATGATCAACCTTTAAGATCCATTCCCCTTTTTCATTCTCTCTGCATGCAATATGGAATTTGCAACCACATTTCTTTGTTTTTGTGTTTTTTCTAGTTCTCCCAACAGATTCAGGAATATATTGTCCACTGCGCTCACATTTAAGTCAAGACCTTCCCAACTTCCCTTTCAAGTCGGTCCTACCAACCTTCAACATGAAGTTATGAACTATTCCAATATCTCTTGCCCATTTAAGTGCTTCTCCTCTTGAGCTGAATATCCGATCAGTGACGGAAACTTCAGAATAATCCGATGATATATGTGGCTCCTCATAATGCTAAACACTGTCAAGCTGTGGTATTGTCTTTAAAGCCGAGAAATACTGCATTTCTTGAAGCGGCAACCCAGATTGATATGGTTGCGATACAGATTGATATAGAGGTACATTGGACCAATCAATTTGATGAGAATGATACGGAGGAGGATCAAGTTGAGAGACATTTGGTGGATTATCAAAATCTAAATTAAGATCAAACGAAGGCACTCCTTCAGGTTCTACCGAAACATCGACACTGATCGATAGGTTGTTTAAACCATTGAACATTTGATTATTATCCTGCAAAATAAAAAATGCCAAAAAAACACTTAGAAACCCTATTTTACTATCTTCGTCACGAACAAGACAATACACTTTGTCACGCAGGGAACCATGACCTTCGTCACGAATCTACCTCTACCTTCTGTCATAGATCCCTTTTTTACCCTTTTGTAATGCACAAACCATCCAATATAGAAACCGTTTGACATCATGATGCTGTCAAATTTTTCATGCCATTTTTTAGGTGCTTGTTTTAACTCATATAAAGATTTCACAAGTCTACACACTTTGTGTTCCTGTCCAGGCATAACATACCCCTCAGGTTGTTTCATATAAATTTCCTCTTCTAACTCTCTATTTAGAAAGGTGTTTTTACATCCATTTGATCTATTTCTAGATTACGTAGAGCCGCAATCGCTATTAGTACTCGAATAGAACTAATACTTGTTACATGCGAGTATTGCTTGTAGTACAAGGATTTAGGCAAAAAGAGGGTCTAGATTTCTTTGATCCATCGATTTTCATTTTTCTTTTGAAAATCCATTAACAACCCAACACCTTGACCCTGGTGGTAAATCAACTAACTCCCAAGAATGATTTTACATAATGGAGTCTATTTCACTTTTAACCGCTTCCTTCCACGAGGTGCGTCTGGCGTAGACATGGCTTCCTTTAACGTTCGAGGTTCGTTTTCTAGAAGAAGCGCCATTGTGAAGTCTAAGCCAAATGATTTTTCCTTTCTAGATCACTTGATACGTCTAGGTTCATCATTTTCCTCTTCTAATTCTTGGACATAAGTAATCACTTATTGCCTAGAAGTGCTTGCTTCTTGAGCAGGACCGATCACTTCTCTTTGGTCACGAGTCCTTTTGGGATATTCTTTATCCTTGCATGGAAACACATTTTCAAAGAAAGATGCGTTTCTTGATTTCATTATTGTATTTGCATGTATATCTGGTATATGTGACTTGTATACCAAGAAACGATATGCACTGGTATTATGTGCATACCCAAAGAAAATACAATCAACGGTTTTTAGTCCAACTGAGACCTTTTTAGGAGGTGGTACCACCACTTTTGCTAGGCACCCCCACACTTTGAGGTATTTGTACGAAAGTACATTACCTTTCCATAACTCATAAGGCGTCTTTCCAGTCACCTTATGCGGTATTTTGTTGAGAATGTAATTTGACGTAAGCAAAGCTTCCCCCCACATGTGTTCTGGGCTAACCCAGATTCTTGCAGCATTGCATTCATCATTTCCTTAAGAGTTTGGTTTTTTCGTTCCGCAACTCCGTTGGATTTCGGTGAATAAGGAGCGGTTGTTTGATGAACAATGCCATGTTCTCTACATAACACATTAAAAGGTTCACTATACTCACATCCTCTATCACTTCTCACGATTTTAATCGTTTTACTAAGTTGGTTCTCAACTTCCAACTTGTTTTCTTTAAACTTTTCTACAGCTTCACCTTTGCTACATAACAAGTACACATAGCAATATCTTGTGCAATCATCTATGAAGGTCACAAAATACTTTTTACCACCTGTAGTTTGCACAAACTTTAAATCACATAAATCAGTGTGAATTAATCCTAGAGGTTCGATTTTCCTCTCTACATGGGGTGATGGCGTTTTTGTGAGTTTTGCTTGTACGCATACTTCACATTTGTCTTTACTCGTTTGCACTTTGAAATCATATTCAAACTTATTAATCTATTTATAGATTTATAATTAACAAGTCCCAATCTTTCATGCCAAATATTAAAAGACTCAACGACATAAGCAATAGGATTATTCTTATTCATTGAAGCATTGGTTACAATAGTTTTTGGGAGGACTGTCATTACATTCATTTTGATCATTTCATCCTTAACATAACCCTTTCCCACATAAACCCCGTGTTTGGAGAGAACCAGCTTGTAGGAAACAAACTTGATCATGAACATGTTCTTGGAGAGAAGAATTCATGAAATCAGGTTCTTGCGAATGTCTAGCACATGAAAGACGTTTTTCAGTGTCAACTCCTTCCCGGGAGTCATCTACAACACGATCTTCCCATGTCCTTCAACTTCATAAGTGGCTGAGTTTCCCATGAAGAGTTGTTCCTCCGTGTTGCTCTTCTGATATGTCATAAAAAGCCCTTATCCGAGCATATGTGCCTAGTGGCACCCGTGTCATACCACCACACCTTTGGATGGCTACCAACCATGTTCACTTCAGTTATTGCCGCACACAAATCATCCGATGTGAGCGAGCCTTCAGCTAGGTTGGCTTCAGACTCGCCTTTGTCCTTTATTGTGTCGACCTTGCTCCGACACTCATCTGCCTTGTGCCCAATCTTGTTGCACTTGTAGCATTTCCCACTGAACTTCTTAGCTGGTTGCTTCTTGCAGTTGTCGGAATTCTAAGGTTGAAAATTTCTTTTCTCCCCCCTTCCTGATGCTCTGCTAGGTTTGCCTTGTTTGAAGGTCTATCTCCATTTGCCTTCTTGTTGCTTTCCTCAACCCGAAGCCTCACAACCAAGTGTTGAACTCTCATTGCCTTTTGCTTGAGCAACAAGTAGACGTTGAATTGTTCCCACGATGGAGGAAGCTTCTCAATGAAAGCACCTACTTGGAACGTCTCACAGATGCTCATGCCTTCAGAGATGATCTCATGGACGATCAATTGCAACTCTTAAACTTGATCCATGACGGGCTTTGAATTTACCATCTTGTAGTTTAAGAACTTTGCTACTGCCGCTTTCTTTGTGCCAGCATCTTGAGTCTTGTACTTCCTGATCAGAGGGTCCCACAATTCCTTGGCGATTGTGTGGTTGCAATATACTTTGAACAACGAGTCAATCATGTGGGCCTTCACATAGCCTCTACACACATAGTCCCCTTTGACCCAGTTGGCAAGGACATCAGTGTTATCAGGCGAGAAGATAGGTTTCTCCTCCGTCAGAAATCTGTGCAGATTCATCGTGCTCAGGATGAAATGCACTAGGCAAATTCGCCATGTACAGCCTATCCGGTACCCTCACATGAGGCATGACAAGTCCATAGGATGACTTGTTTGAGACTGTACAACCAGTCTTGGTACGACCAGAGGCTCATCATTGACCGAAGTCTTATCAGTAATCTAAGCCTGATCCTGAGGCAGAGTCACTGGTGGTAGACCATCCTTAAACTGTATTTGGAGTGTCGACTCACTAGTTTTGGTTCCAGCAGAAGCATCCACGACGTTTTCGTTAGTCATCTTTCAATACTGTTTCAGAAAATCAAACCGAAATCAATAAGAATATTGAAAACGAAAATGATAGGAAATAATGCAAATATTTCCAATTTAATTTAATTTTTTAAATTAAAATTTCCGAATATATTTAATCAAATCTAGATTGAATTCCGATTTTAATTAATAAAAAAAGATTAATTCTCGAATTTTTTAATAATTTTTCCGGAGTTTCTCGTACCAAAAACGAGAACAATAATTCACCAATTCCGCCTTAACCTGTTTACTCAAAAACAAATTTATTAGTCGTAGAAACGTAGGAAATTTTTCATAATTAAGATTGTAGGAATCCTAATTTCTACAACATATAAATTGTATAAAATGTAAGAAATAAAACAGAATTAAGGGAAGGAGAAACCTGGTCGAACCAATACTAATACGTGATCGACCGAACAGAAGTAGAGTCGGGATTATTATCTCTTTCCTTAATTATGAAAACGCACCGTAGTATGACGGTTACCGACGTTTCAAATCCCATGATACAACTGCTAACACTTCTGATTTGCACAAATCAAATTTCAGAAGTCTATGAACGCTAGAACATGTGAGTACTCTCAAACTCAATGAAGGAGAAGAGAAAGAAGTGACAGAGACTGAAAAACGCATGGAGGAGTGTAGAAGAGAATGCTCAGGCGAGTGCTGATTTGTTTAGAAGAGACCTCTGCAGCTCCTTTTATAGGATGCAGGGAGGAGAGAAATCTGGAGCTCTTCAATGCTCGAATTTTCTCTTCAATGGTGTGATGAAGAGGAGGATTTGGTCAATCATGCGTGGCATAAATGCTCAGATTCTCCGTGTGGCATAAATGCCCAGTCGAAAGAAATCTGAAGAGCCGAGCCGAATCGAACTGAATCGAACCGCGCGCGTGTGGTCTTCGAAGGCACAAGCCCACAAGGATATTCTCCTCTAGTCCAATCACTTCCATTACAATTCATTCCTAGTTTATATAATAGTGAGTTTGTCTTCTCCTAATCATCTATATATAAAAAAGTTGGTCACTCTTGGCCGAAAGTAAATGAAATCGGTACCGGAGCCCGGTTCATTTACCTCTTTATTGGGCCTGTTTTCAATGGGACTGGTATGTTTTGTTTGCCCGTTCACCTTCGTCCAACTCTCCTTTTCCGATCCTACTCAGTACCTCTTCGCTCCTCGCTCCCTGCCTCCTACATCTCTGCCTCACCGCCTCAACGCTTCCTTCATCTCCGCCTCCCCTTCTCCTCCATATCCTCCTCACCTCCTCCTGCATCTGCGCCTCATGATATGATGCACTTTGTATAGCGTAACTAGGGATTATTACATCAGTTTAGGAGTATTATCATATGTGTTTCGAGTCATTATTATGTTCTGAGATATTTATTAAGAAGTGAAGAAATGAAGATCAGAACCGAAGAAGAAGAGGATCAAAGATTGAAGACATGAAGACGAAGACATTCTGCGGAGCAGCGGCGATCGCCACTACCATCCAGGCGATCGCCATTCTACAACAGAAGTATTTCATAAGTTCAAGAGAGCATGGCGATCGCCATGAATCTACGGCGATCGCCATGGAGCGACAGAGGCTACGGCAAAGCTTTACATGAAGATGGCGATCGCCAGGCATCTATGGCGATCGCCACAACAAGGCCGAAGATATTCCGGGCTTTCCTTATTTTCCTTTGTTTATTTTATTTCCTTTTTCCTATTTTATTATTTCGTTTAGGATATTTCTTTTACCATATTTCTTTAGGGTTAGACTCTATATATACCCTAGTTATAATCAACTTTTTATCATCAATCTTTCCATCAGACAATTTAGTTCTGCAACCATGAGCAGGAACTAATCTCCATTGTTTTACTTAGCGGTTGAAACCTTCAGTTATTAAGTTGTGAGATTTCTAAACTCTTGTTCTTTTCCTATGGGTTTGTATTAATTCTCTTGTTCTTCATCTATTGATTTCTATTAGTTTTGCTAGCTTGATCACCTAGTTTGATTGATAGTTTTCTATTGCTAGACTAGGAATATACGGTGGAATTCCTTGTCATTGTAGCATTCATATCTGCATGATCTGGTAGTTGATTGCTTTTATGAAAGAGAATTGATTGCATGTTAATACTTGACGGTTGTAAGTTATTGCATGCATCCTTATAATTCCTGTGCCCTTTGCTGCTATTTCATCTAATCTTGAGAGGTTTCCCTGATTGTTGAATAGTAAGTATTATCAGGACCGGTTGGCCTGCTGATATATTAAAGATTGGAATAGGAACATTCCCTAGGATTGAATAGAACTTGAGATAAATCTATGATCAACTTGATTGACTGTTGTGTGGATACTTGCTAGGTAAAACCCCTTCTCATCATATTCACAACCAAACCTTCTTTGCTTGATACTTGTTACTTTTGTGTTTCCATACAATCAAAAACCCTCCTGGTTACTTGTTACTTGTTCGTTAGTTGATATTTCACTTGACTGCATTGATTTGGTGTTTTGATTCCCTTGGGTTCGACCTCTACTTACTTGCTATACTCTAGTTAGTGTTTAGAGTTAATTTCTTTGATTTGGCACTACGACTTTAGCCTCATCAAATTTGGCGCCGTTGCCGGGGAATTGAAATTTTTCTGATTCTGTGTTAATTGTGAAATTATCAACTGTTCGGTGTGAACCTTTATTGTTCAGACCCGTGCTACTGATTCATCTCTTGTTGCCTTTGACCCGTGCTACTATGAGGCAACTCACTGCCCCAGACTTAAACCAACAACCTTTGGCAGTGAGGTTTCCTGAGATTGAAGAAGGTGTGAACTTTGAATTAAAAGCTGGTTTAATTCATGAGCTACCACACTTCCATGGCTTAGCAGGAGAAGATCCCAACAAACACTTGGCTCAATTCCATGCCATATGTTCTAGTATGAAGCCAAGAGGTGTTACTGAGGAGCAGGTCATGCTGAGAGCTTTCGGATTCTCTCTGAAAGACGCTGCGAATGATTGGCTCTATTATCAAGCTCCAGGGAGTATTGATACATGGGCTAAAATGAAAAAGGTCTTTTTAGAGAAATATTTTCCAGCTACAAAACTGAGCAGCTTAAAGAAGGAAATCACGAATCTTCAACAACACTCAACTGAGAGTCTCTATGAATATTATGAGAGATTCAAGAAGCTTTGCTCAAGCTGCCCATTCCATAGTTATACTGACCAAGATCTCCTTATGTACTTATTTAGTGGCCTGATTGATGAGGATCGTCGAATGGTGAATGCATCTTGTGGAGGTAATTTTTTAAGATTGACTATACCTCAGGCTACTGAAATGTTTGAGGAATTAGCTGAGAGCTCAAGGCAGTTTGGTAGCAGGCAAAGAACACAGTCAGTAAGTTCACTTGATCCCACAAAAATTCAAAGTGATATGAATGAACTGAAAGATATGATGAAGTCTTTTATGCTGCAAAGTGGTGGTCAACAACTTCAAGAGCCGAATGCTGAGGTAAACACTGTTGGTGGATGGCAACCAAGGCCAAGGTATGATTCTCATAATTTTAATTATCAGCAACCTAGACCTCAGAATTCCATGACTGTTGAAGATATGATCAAGTCCTTAGCTCAAACTGTGATGCAACAAAATGCTAAAACGGAATCAAGTATCCAAATCTTGAAAATCAGTTAGGACAGATTGCTCAAGCTGTGAGTAAATTAGAGGCCAGGGAACCGGTAAGAAACCCGAGAGAGAACGTCAGTGCAGTGTTCTTGAGGAGCGGAAAAACTTTAAATGACTGTTCTGTGCCAAAACCGCGATCGCCAGATCTGAGTGGCGATCGCCATGAGATTACAGAGAGCAAAACAGGATCTGCATCGCGACCGCGATCGCCATATGTCAATGGCGATCGCCATTCCATTCCAGAAGTTGTGGTGAAAGATTATTCGCGACCGCGATCGCCGAGAGTTGATGGCGATCGCCAAGAGTCCCCAGAGTACATTGACGATTATGTTCGCCCGAATTTTCCACCTCTATTCTCTCAGAAGCCTGTTGCCCCCTTTCCTGAGGCATTAAAGGATACTCGAAGGCTGGAGAACGACAACGAAATCTTCGAAACCTTTAGTAGGTGTAAGGTAAACATTCCTTTGCTCAAACTTGTTAAGAGTATTCCTAGATTTGCTAAGTTCTTGAAAGAAGTTTGCACTATCAAAAGAAATCAAAAACTGAAAGGAAAGAAGAAAGTTGAAATAAGTGAACAAGTTTCTACAGTGTTTCAAAAACGCATGCCTAAGAAATGTGGTGATCCAGGCATATTTAGCATTCCATGTGTGATTGGTGAAACTAAATTTGACAAAGCCATGCTAGATTTAGGTGCATCAATCAATGTTTTGCCTTACTCTTTGTATGAATCACTAGGCTTAGGACCTTTGCATAAAACAGGAACTGTTATTCAACTTGCTGATAGGTCTACTGTGTACCCGAAAGGGGTTGTTGAAGATGTTCTTGTTATGGTTGGTGATCTGATTTTTCCTGCTGATTTCTTTGTGTTAGATATGGAGCATGCTAATAATGTCACACCTATACTGTTAGGTAGACCTTTCATGAAAACAGCACAAACGAAAATTGATGTTAATAGTGGGACTCTCTCTATGGAGTTTGATGGAGATAAGGTAGAATATAACATTTATGACATGGATCCCATTGATAAGAATTCTCTATGTGCTATTGATGTGATTAATCCTACTTGTAAGGATGAATTGCAACCTGTTTTAGAGAATCTCTTAGAGCCCCCAAAAGTAGATATTGTTTTGTCTACTAACATGCAGGAGTGCCATGCTAAGCCAGAGCCTAAAGGTAAGCTCTCTCCACATCCTTTGGGCAATCGCCCTCCATTACTGACCTCGCCAGGCGAGATACCATTGATGTCTAGTGTGCAGGCACTTGACATTGAGCTTAAACAGCCGCCTGATACGGTCAAGGAGGAGAAAGTGAATGAAACCACCTTCATGGCTAAAGACAAGGTGGTCAAGGTAAGTGGGACGAGATTCAAAGCGTTCCATGAGTGGTTCAAGAGAGAATTCAGACAAAAGACGGTTTTCACAAAGCCAAATGGCGTTAGTTAAATCTCTTGAGTTTCATGTCAAGCCACGACATAAAATAAGGCGCTACTCGGGAGGCAACCCGAGGTTTGAATTTGTTTTTGTTCGGTTTAATTTTCTTTTTTAGTTTTTCTATGGACAGGAGGAAATCACCGAAGCTTAGGGTCAGCTACAGTGAGTAGCCAATCTCGCTGTAAGTCTTCTCTCCCGTTCTAAAAAAAAAAAAAAAAAAAAAAAAAAAAACCGAAAATCATTTCGAGAAAAAAATAATATATCGGATTAAAAAAAAATAGAGTGCAGAAAAAAAAAATGAGAGAAAAGAAAGTAAGGAGCTGTATTACATCAAGTTTGGTTTCATCAGTACTATCATTCTAGATCTACATTCGTTGGAGCTTAGCTTGTTGGTGACCATGTTCTTTGCAAAGAGTTGATTTGTTTGGGTCACTTTCTACATTGGAGGTATTCTTTCTTTTGCTTTAGATGAGCTATGCATTATTGGATTACATTTAGTGCTCATCTAGTTTCTCATTCTACCACACTTTGAGTTTTATTGGAGGAAGGTCATCCGACCTTGTATGTGAGTCTTCTGTCTCCTTCTCTGGGTTCGTTTTTATGTCTTCCATTTCATTGAGGACAATGCAATGTTTAAGTATGGGGGAGGAGAATGTATTCACATGTAATTATTTGGGTGTTGGTTGTATCTGCATGAGCTTATTGAATATATATTGTATGAAAAAGCCACAAAAATTGAAAAAAGGCATACAAAATCCTTGGATAGCAAAATCTATGCAATAAGAAGGTGGCTTGACCGGCATTAGGCTGGGGCAAAAATAAGTCTTGAGTGATGTGAGTTTTGTGACCCTGAAACAATTATTGAGTGGTTGGGATGAAAACCTGAAAAGGCGCCCAAGCAAGATGAATGTTATTAAAAAAATTGAGTGTTTTAGGATTTTTATCATGTTGGCGTATCGAGACATAAGAAGGAGGCGTATAGGAGGATTCGGGTAGGCCACTTGGAGGAATAAAGTGTAGTTCTGGGTATGTTATTATTTTATCACATTGTTCTTGATTATTGTTGTTGTGTTTTGTGTGTTTTGGAGGAGCTTATTGGTTATGTAATCACTAGGAGATATTCTTGTACTTCCTGAGGCTTTGAGTATTTTATTGTATGGGTAGCTTTTCTGTAAGTTACTCGGGACGAGTAAAAGTCTAAGTATGGGGGTATTTGATACGCTGCACTTTGTATAGCGTAACTAGGGATTATTACATCAGTTTAGGAGTATTATCATATGTGTTTCGAGTCATTATTATGTTCTGAGATATTTATTAAGAAGTGAAGAAATGAAGATCAGAACCGAAGAAGAAGAGGATCAAAGATTGAAGACATGAAGACGAAGACATTCTGCGGAGAAGCGGCGATCGCCACTACCATCCAGGCGATCGCCATTCTACAACAGAAGTATTTCATAAGTTCAAGAGAGCATGGCGATCGCCATGAATCTACGGCGATCGCCATGGAGCGACAGAGGCTACGGCAAAGCTTTACATGAAGATGGCGATCACCAGGCATCTATGGCGATCGCCACAACAAGGCCGAAGATATTCCGGGCTTTCCTTATTTTCCTTTGTTTATTTTATTTCCTTTTTCCTATTTTATTATTTCGTTTAGGATATTTCTTTTACCATATTTCTTTAGGGTTAGACTCTATATATACCCTAGTTATAATCAACTTTTTATCATCAATCTTTCCATCAGACAATTTAGTTCTGCAACCATGAGCAGGAACTAATCTCCATTGTTTTACTTAGCGGTTGAAACCTTCAGTTATTAAGTTGTGAGATTTCTAAACTCTTGTTCTTTTCCTATGGGTTTGTATTAATTCTCTTGTTCTTCATCTATTGATTTCTATTAGTTTTGCTAGCTTGATCACCTAGTTTGATTGATAGTTTTCTATTGCTAGACTAGGAATATACGGTGGAATTCCTTGTCATTGTAGCATTTATATCTGCATGATCTGGTAGTTGATTGCTTTTATGAAAGAGAATTGATTGCATGTTAATACTTGACGGTTGTAAGTTATTGCATGCATCCTTATAATTCCTGTGCCCTTTGCTGCTATTTCATCTAATCTTGAGAGGTTTCCCTGATTGTTGAATAGTAAGTATTATCAGGACCGGTTGGCCTGCTGATATATTAAAGATTGGAATAGGAACATTCCCTAGGATTGAATAGAACTTGAGATAAATCTATGATCAACTTGATTGACTGTTGTGTGGATACTTGCTAGGTAAAACCCCTTCTCATCATATTCACAACCAAACCTTCTTTGCTTGATACTTGTTACTTTTGTGTTTCCATACAATCAAAACCCCCCCTGGTTACTTGTTACTTGTTCGTTAGTTGATATTTCACTTGACTGCATTGATTTGGTGTTTTGATTCTCTTGGGTTTGACCTCTACTTACTTGATATACTCTAGTTAGTGTTTAGAGTTTATTTCTTTGATTTGGCACTACGACTTTAGCCTCATCACCTCACCTGCTCGGCTTCTCCTACATTTCCGCCTCACCTTTTCCTCCATCTCCGCCTCACCTTCTCCTCTCTACATGTAACAGGGGAGCCGCCTGCGTCATTCTTCAACAATTCACCGGCGAGGAGGTGCGGAAATTGCAGGGCTCTTTCTTCTCCGGTAATCTCGGCGTTTTCCGGTGGAGAAGGGGGCGCGGCCGCCCTATCAAGAACCCCCTAGATCCTCCACTGCTCACACCACCCAGCTCGGACCCATACCAGACCATGCCCGCTGCTGCACGAGCCCTGGCTTCTCTACCTCACCCCCCCTTAAGATAATTATTGCAAGACCTGTCAGATAATCCATCGATTTTCACAGGAGGAATTGCATAAAAGTATTATTGAAGTGGTGAAACAATCAGCAACACTCAACCGTCCAGGTGCAGAAAGTATGAAACCAAGGGAACTTAGTGACGTCATTCATGATGAGATCAAGTGAGTTTTTGTACCTGTAGAGCCAACAATTGCAATTTTTAATCTTATCGATTCATTTAGTGAAATATGCAGTCCATGTGAGCTGATATAGGTCTAATTGTTCATCATAAGAGCAAATTTATTCCATATGTGCTATGTAAAGGGACTAAAAATAGGATTTTTTATACATGCACAAGTAGATGTTTACAATTGGATTACCACAGACAAATAAGGAGTCCTTATAGAACTTTTCTTCCAGTGATGAGAATTATGTGTTTTCAGACTGTTGTGTTTTGTTCCATTACAATTTGGAGGAAACTCTGCTGTGTTAGACAGATTTTCAGCAGAAAACTTGTCTTATACTGGAAACTGAAAAGAAAGAAGTGGAAAACATTAGCAAACTTTGTAGCCAGACACCTGCTAGATATCAAAGGAATTACATCTTATATGGCTCAGTTTAATTACCCTTATTTCTCCAGTCTATTCAAATCAATAGCCAAGTGTGAAGTTTGAAGTTTATTTTTCTACTTTGCTCAACTGCATTTTAATGTGTTAGTGTGTTAACATGGAAAAGGTAATGAGCCAGATTTCTGATGGTTTGTGGGAAATAATAAAATCAACAGATGGCATGAAGAACGAAATCATAGATGCATGGCAATCTGTCTATGATAAACTAAACCCTCCTGCAAAAATGTTGGATCAACTTCCCTCTTCAACACTACCAATGCAGGAAATAACACATAACGGTCCTACACAGCTTTTTAACGGACAACTTCAATATCACTTTCAACAATTGTGAACGTAGTGCCCAACTTTTGTTCTTTATACTCACTTTAATCTGGTCAATATAGATTAAATGTTTCCTGCTATAGAATATCCAATTTAGACAATTACATTGATGAGCCATTTAATTCCTCATTTATGCTGATATTGAATTATGTATTTCCTATTTTGTCTATTCTCTACAAGTTTGGAACTATAAATTCAGTCTAATTCTTTCATTTTTCATTCCACCTCTCTCGGTTTGTCTGTTGTTTTCTTTTTCCCCTCAAATTGAGACCTTGCTTTGATATGGCTTCTAATTCTTCCCTTCAACTATCTTCTGCTGGAAAGGCTATTAGGACTCCTAATTAAATGGACAATTATTATGTTCTTAAATCTACACTACTAATTAAATTTTATTACTGTTGAATCTTTTCTTCAGTCCTCAAGCTATCTTCAAGGACCCGTTCCGTGGAGGAAACATCCTGGTAAGCTTGTTGGAATATGATCTAATCAACACATTACCAATAAAATTGAGGTCAATGTAGTGAAGTTATATGTGAATGTGGGTCAGGTCATGTGTGATACTTACACACCAGCAGGTGAGCCAATTCCAACAAACAAGAGACATAAAGCTGATGAGATTTTCAACGATCCAAAGGTGGCCCAACAAGTTCCATGGTAATTTCATCTAAAACTGCAAAATTTGCAAGATTGTTCATCACTGTTTTATCGAAATCAACTGGGATTGAGCAAGAATATACTTTAATGCAGCCGAATGTCAAGTGGCCTTTGGGTTGGCCAGTTGGAGCATACCCTGGTCCTCAGGTATATATAATCATTAATTCCACTCCTAGATACACATTTTTTCTTATTCCGCGCTTAATATTATCCTACAATTCATTTAACTTTGTCAACTCTGTGTTTTTAGGGTCCTTACTACTGTGCTGCTGGTGCTGATAAATCCTTCGGTTGTGACATATCTGACGCTCACTACAAAGCCTGTTTGTATGCTGGAATCAACATCAGGGGAACAAATGGCGAGGTTATGCCTGGCCAGGTTCGACATTTCGGTTCTCGCTTATCTATAGCAATAAACATGATTGGAAAATATAACTTTCCTTACTAATTTTGAATAATTGTTCGTGTTGTAAATTTTCAGTGGGAGTATCAAGTTGGTCCAAGCGTGGGAATCGAAGCTGGAGATCACATTTGGATTTCTCGATACATCCTCGAGGTAAACTATTCCTTTTCCTCCATTGTAATATATTTTGCATGATTTTGAAATTTGAATAACTTTCTTCTCTTTTGCAGAGAATTACTGAACAAGCTGGTGTTGTTCTCACATTGGACCCTAAGTGGACATCCGAAAGTGAAATGGAAGGTCTCCAATCTATCTTAATCAAGATTCTGACCGATCTAAGCTTGGAAGATGCATTAAAAATGGTAATTTAGATTTATTAGTCTATGCGTTGTTTTAATTGAAAGATTATAAAGATAAAATAATAGCACTTCTTTGTTGATGGTCTCATTTGACCCTGATGTTGCGCAGGTTTTCACTGAAAATAATAGCGACTTCTTTGTTGATGGTTTTTTTCAATCAAGAATGGTGTCCCTCCTTCATGGTAATAGAACCTATCATTATTCTCTCATTAAATTTTCAGTTCATTGTGGTTCTTGTCGACTTCATTGTTGCTGACTGTTTAAATTGTCATTCATCAATGTCAATTATGTATTTACAAATTTAAGAATCTGAAAGTAAATCAGAATTCAGATGCAGCAGTGAGCAACTCAGTCCAGAGATACTGACCATTTAGTTTGTTTCTTTGCACTAATATGTATAGCCCGCTTTGACCACTCATATTCATCCCATTTAGTTGTTCATCCATCATAGTGAAAGAGCAAGATTTGAAATTTTCTGAGAACTATAAGACAAATATTGAGAATTCACTAAGAACAGAGACTCTGTTCTCATGGAGGGGGAACAATACATAATGGTCCAATCTTAAACCTCTGTTTATCTGTATATGATTTTGAATCTTTAAAATTCAAAATTCCACTTGAAGCCATATTCTGGAGCTTACATATCTTCTTGCCATAGATACCTTAAGCTGGTAAAAAAACACAATCTGGAGATCTCACAGCCAGGTCTAGAACCAAACAAAGGTGTAACATGGAAGATGACAAAAAGAAGAGGTGAAAGTGAGGTTCACAAGTAAGATAAAAACTCATTAGTTTTCTTTCGGCCGTTTGCATGTTGCTTTCATTTTGCCCTTTGTTCTTCTGTGACGGGCTTTATTTTCTTTATTTCTTTTTCTAATTGGCAGGCTAACAAAAGAAAAACCTGGATGGTGTGGTGATCCACGTTTGCCACCATGTGCAGCGTATGTGAACCACCTTGTAGCTTAATTCTGCATTTTATTTCCAGCGTATCTTTTTAAAAAAAATTGCACATACTTCTGTAGGATTGTGGATCAACTGATGTATATAATGGACACAAATGCACAATTTTGTCTTCGATACTTGACAGTTTCCAGTCTCTTACTGGTAAGTTTATATGTTTTCAGTATCAATTATTTGGAAACTTTCTATTCAATTCACCAGATTCAAGTATTTTCCGACCGGTTCTGTTGTGGTGTGACGAGTGAGGCTTCAACAACATGTGATTGATGAATTCATTCTTATTGTTTATGTCTTATCACTTATCAGGTATTGAATTGATCTGACATTTCCTGATTTCATTTTCTTGCATATGTATGGATGTAGATGACAAAAACATAAGTGGACTTTTGATCCCGTTTTCAGTAATTAATGTATCTTTTTATTGAAGATTAGGCACACGATTTTATCATCTACTTATGTGTGCTTTCTTGGATTCATATTTAGCCCAATTGATACTGAAAACATATAAACGGGAGCAATGAGTTTTATTATGATCAATGTAGCCCAATTGCAATCAAAATCCGAAGTAATCAACTAAGAATTGGAATAGATGGTAAGATTATTATTAACTTGATTATTAAGAATACCTACTTCATTACTAATAAAGCCGAGACAAGAATAAAATAAGATTAATAATTTGTGTTATACATGCTTCATTTAAGTTGTCTTTGTTTTCCGATAAAAAGATAACAATTGACAATCTTAGACCATAGGAATCATATGCTATGCTATACATAGTCCGAACTTGAGACCACCAGGTACCACTGCACTGTCATCGAAATCGATGCCCTCGGACATTGTGATTTCATCAAGACTATTGTTGTTGGTTTTATTAAGAGTGTTGACAAGAAAGAAGGACCCATTTGGTGCTAAGGTGACCAAATTTGTATCCAAGAAGGGTGCTAAGTTAGGAGGTTTTGTTATACTTCATGATTTAAGTTGTGGACTTCAGCTCTCTTTGATTTCAATTTTTTGTCATCGTTGGGACATTTTTTACGATTTTGCAATTGGCTTACTGGATGCTCGGTGTTTGGGCATCTTGCATGAATATATGATGTTTCTCTGGTTTGCTAAAATAAGTTTTGTCTATACCCATGACATCTAATGGTAAGCATGGTCTGATTCCTGGTTTGATGAAAAACGGGTCAAAATATTTCTCTATCTACCTTTTTTCCCTTCATTGAATTTGAAGGTGATCTATGGACTGGTTTGATGGAAGATGGTCCGCAAATGTTTCGTTGATTCGTTCCCGTTGTGACCCTGCAGGTTCAACTGTGGCCTTTCTCCCCGTCGATTGAAATCCCGGTGAGTTGATCTTACTCAATTATCCCTAAATTCGATTTGCCTATAAAATTAGATTGTAACAGTCTGTTATGCACATTTTAATTGCAGGAACTCTGATTAGGAACAAGAGTTTCACTTGCAATCCTTCATATCACATCAGGCATATAGCAACGCCATGTGAATTGAAGCCATTCCCCTTTGTTCGCCCATTAGAATTTGGTATGATTTGCTCCCGACTTTTGTTTTACTTTGATAGATAAAACCTACCCTGAATTTTGCTACTGTAATGGTTATATTGGAGTAAGAAAGCACACAAATGAGGAGATTATTAAGCGCCATATTGTTCTTCATGGTTTCAGCTATGCCCAACAACTTATAATGAGAAGAAGGCAAACACCAACTTTCTAGATGTTCAAATTAGGTCCGTTTGTCAGATCAATTTAGGTCATGCTAACACCAACTTTCTAGATGTTGTTAAATACTTCTTTGACCATGACGGGTCTCTTAACCTCTCGCTTTATATATCAGATAAGCATGCTGAGACTGAAACTGAGAAGGTATCTTAATGGAAGCTTATGTTGTAGATTGGTGTTTTTTTGGCTATGGAGAATATGCTCTTACTGTTGTATTTGGTTTCAAATTTTGAGGAATTTTTTTATTTATTTGGTTATTGCGTTTATCTGTGATCTTTTGCAGGATCGTGACCAGATTAGCACGAATGGATATGAGAAGTAAGTAAAATTTTGGATTCCGGTTTATTTGATTGATGCACAATGCTTGATTTTACTCTTTCCAGAATATTCATACGCCTTTGCTCCCTGTTTATGAGATCTGTCCCATTTTTATACATGCTTAAAACGTCACTTTCACCTCAGTATCCTTATTGTTATGTTTATATAAGGTGTCCAAATTTTGTTTATGGGGGTGATTTTGCTCAAATGTGTAATATTTTGTATAGGTGGTTTATATAGGCTGCGTCTATATGCACACGTTTTTTTTTGCTAAATGCACACTATTCTGTGCGGTAACAATTGCAGTACAGAACTGTGCGTTAACTCTTACCGCACCAGAACACTCAGGGGCATTGTTGGAATTTTTTCTGAAACCTATACGACGCTGGTGCGGTAAGAATTACCGCACAGATCTGTGCGTTAACAATTACCGCACCAGATTAATCCCAGATTAAGCAAAAAAAAAAACAGATTTTCATTAACTTAAACCCTGTGCGGTAACAATTACCGCACAGGAATATTATTTTTTTTAATTAATATTTTTTTTTTTAAAAGTATTAAAAAAGTATTAAAAAAATATTAAACCTGTGCGGTAACACTTACCGCACAGGTTTAATAATATATTAAACCTGTGCGGTAATCGTTACCGCACAGGTTTAATATTTTTTTCGGTAACTTTTTTTTTAAACCTGTGCGGTAAGTGTTACCGCACAGGTTTTTTTGAAAAAATGCCCGTTGGAATTTTATGCCCGTTGGTGCGGTAATAGTTAACGCACCAACGGGCATAAAATTCCAACGGGCATTTTTTGGTTGTATATATAGGTTGAGCTATCTTGTTGAAGTTTTGCAATGCACACTACAATGTCTTATAATTATGAGAGTAGTGAGGATGATTGTAACGACAATTGGATATCAGGGGTCGTGGAAGAAGAATACGAAGTCGATGAAGAAGAGGAAGTGGACGAAGAAGACGAAGAAGTCGATGAGGAAGTGGACGAAGAAGACGAAGAAGTCGATGAGGAAGTGGACGAAGAAGAGGAAGAAGGCGAAGCAAATGTATCAATTGCATTAGACGATTGGACTCCGTTACCGATTTTGGTTAGTATATTATCAATTTAAATTTTGTATTTAATTGCATGAGATTTAGGTTAATTAGTTAAAATTGCGTATCTAAGTAATGTAGTTTAATCAATATAGGAAGAAGACTTTAGACCACATTTTAGTACTGCGCAAATGTGGGATAGTAAAGAAGAGATGATGGAATGGACAAAACAGAGAGCAAGGGATTTAATGATAGTTTTGGTACATCGTACATCTAGCAAATATTGCGTTGATTTTGTATGCGATAGGTTTGGAAAACCTAGATCGGGTAGGCCGAAAGTGAATTTAAAAAATCCAGAATTGCCGGTTCCGAGGCTTCGTCACCGAAAATCGAAGAAATGTGGTTGTACATTTGAGTTATATGGGGTTCGTATAAAAGAAGGGCCTTATAGTTATAAATGGATCGTGAATGTTGTAGAAGGTCGTCACAACCACACTCTTCCTACTAGTTTTCATGGGAATTCATTCGTGGGTAGAATGAGCAAAGAGGAGGAGAAAATAGCAAGGGAAGCGGGGGATGATCGCAAGACGCCAAAAAACATACTTATTCAGCTTAGGAAAAGAGACCCGCAAAATGTGACATCCATGAAGCAGATTGCCAATTTTTTGCAGAAGATCAATTTTGAAGATCGTGGTGAATTGTCAGTTACTCAGTGGTCTCTAAATTTTCAGAAAGAGAACAAGTATTTTTGTCAACCTTTGAGGAACACGAGGACGAATGAGGTTGAAGTCCTTTTTTTCGCTCACCCGGAGTCGATTCGTTTGTTCAGGAAGTTTCCTCACGTGATTATCATGGACGCCACATACAAGACAAATAGGTATGATATGACTTTAGTGGAGATGGTTGGTTTCACTTGCACGCACAAGACGTTCAACATCGCATATGCATTCATGGCTCAGGAGACAGTAATGCATTACAAGTTTGTGATGATGTGCGTTCATGAGTTGTGTAGAAATTTGGGAGTGATGCCGAAGGCTATAATGACCGACTGTGAGAAGGCTTTGTTGAGAGCAATCAAACTTGTGTTCAAAGACACTGATGTGAAGCAACTATTGTGTTGGGTGCACATTAAGCACAACATCCAGTCACACGCAGAAAAAGTGATTAAAAATACTAAAAGGGCGGAGAACTTTGTTACGCAATGTTGGGGGATATTTTGCTCGAGCACCGAAGAAATCTACGAAGAGAGGTTGAGAAAGCTGAGAGATTCATGGAAGAAGGGCATTGTTGGTTACGTTGAAAAGTACTGGTTTACTCCGTACAAGGAGTTCATAGTTAGAGCGTGGACGGACTACACTCTTCACTTTCACACAAGGACTACAAACAGGTATCTTTGTTTGTTTAGTTGTTAATTTGGACCACCATATTATTAATGCTAATGATTAGAAATTGTGTTTATTTAGGGTGGAGGGGATGCATAAGGTGTTGAAAGAAATTGTGGGTTCTAGTAGAGGAGGCTTCAACAGAGTGATCGTGAGGATCCACCATGCGGTCATAGTTCAGATGGACCTGATTAGGGCGACGATGAACCAAGCACTTACCACTCGGCAAATGGTCTTTGATGACCCAACCTTTCCTCCTGGCATTCGAATGTTGTTTTCAAGGCTATTTTACCGAGTGTCAGATAGGTGTTTTCTGTTGTTGTTGGAAATGTACCAGCAAATATTGAAGGAGGAGTATTCAAATGTTTGTGATGATCATTGGGTTCGAGATTGTCTTGGGATGCCATGCGTACACGATCTTGCTAGGGCAATCATTTCAAAGACACCTCTTGTTCCGGATGATTTTCATGACTTCTGGAAGGAACTGAGATGGGAAGATGATGCAATAAATTTGTCCTTACCCGACGACAATCGTTCAATGTCTATTCCGGAGATCAGAATGCGTGAAATGTGGGCGAAATGGGAAAGTGGAGATTTGAGGGATGGAACTCTATTCAGATTAAGTGAGTTGTACATTGACTTGGAGCATCCGGAACAAAGTTCTTTGGTAGAGCCAACAAACTTGTTTAGGAAAGGAAAAGGAAGGCCGCCGGGATCAAAGAACAAGGAGAAGCAGCGAAATGGGAATTCTCCTCCGAGAGAAAAGAGGGAAAAGAGTTACCACGAGTACGTTAGAGAAGACTTAACAAATACTGAGAATGCGCAAAAAGTCGCAAAGGAGAAGGCAAATAGGCAAAGTGAACGACCAACTTGTCCTAAAAAGCAAGCAAGTCAAGTGTCGTTCGACTTCGGATCACAGTCCCAACCTGAACCATTGTTTTCAGAGACCATCGATTTAGAAGACGAAGACATGAATGCCGTGCCCCTAAGAGCTTGCTATCCAGATCGAAACGAAACAGAGGAAGGAGAAGATGAAGAAGAGATTGAAGAAGCCATAAGTTATATGGGGGTGAACTTGGGGGTGAAAAATATTGACTACTTTTGGCTTTCCTACATGACTTCTGTGAAAGATGTGCGTTCAGACGGACATTGTGGGTATCGGTCAATGGCTCTACTTACGGGTATGCAACAGAGTCAATATCGTATGATCCGTGCTGCGTTGGCAGCGGAGCTTCTTGGAAACAAAGAGACATGGGAGCCCATACGACGTGGACTACGGGTAGGAACATGGGATGATCTTATTGCTCAAGTTAACTACATGAGAAGTCCTTGTGAGAGACCATTTTGGATGGACATGCCATTTATGGGTTTGGTGTTTGCCACAGTGTATAATGTTGGTTTAGTGCAACTGTCCTGGGATGCGCCGTGTTTATGCTTGCCAATAAGGCAGTCTACAGTGAGCCCTGGTCCTCCACAGAAGATATTTGGGATAGCTCTTGTCGGATGCAGTAATCACTGGATACCGGTAAGAATCTGTGGTAATCTAAACAAACGTCATGAAACGTCGAAATCATTTATACTTATTGATTAATTTTCTTTGTATATCTAGGTTTGGCTCCGTGATGGGGCACCATTGCCACGTTGTTCCGGTTCGTGGAGAAGATTTGCAGATGACAACATCAAGTGGTGGGAAGGGATATATGCTGGCCAAGTGGACTTGTTTCGACAATACCGCTTCACTGCTGGAAAGCGTATGGACTACATGACTTGATTTGTAATAGTTTAGTAGCCTTGATCTTTAGACTTCGATTGGAATTGATTTATAATATGTAATGACTTGTCTTGTCTGCTTTGAAATATGTAATGACTTGTCTTGTTTGCTTTAAATAGTGTTTTCAGTAGAGTTAGATGAGGTAGGTGAAACAGTGAAGTGAAATCAGTGAATCCATAAACTACAACACACTCAGCATAAATTAAAAAGACAACAGACTCATTAAGGAAAGACAACAGACTCATTAAGGAAAGACAACAGACTCATTAAGGAAAGACAACAGACTCATTAAGGAAAGACAACATACTCATTCTTGAAATTTAAACTAAACACAGACTTAACGGAGATTCACTGATTTGATACCCAGATCCCTAATCGGAGTCACTGTCATAAAAACTAGGAACAGGGTCATTGGGAAACCTCTGTTGTATCCAGTGTTTGGCTGCTTCAATACTCTTAGCCTGGTGAAAATATACCAGCTTCAACTGCTGGTCAGCTATTTCCTTCAACAGTTTTGCAATGACTCGGAGATGATGACTGTCGTATTCTGGCTCAAGATACACGATCATGTAGTTACACTGACATGTGGTATACCTTCGTCCATACGTATGGGGATTGTTCTTGTCATTACCAGTGAACACCTTGATTGTTCTTGAGCACCTTCTACTCGGGCACTGGATCTCACTGCCTTCTGCTGGAACTGGGGAGGATGAAGATGATGCCATGGTTGTTTGAATCTGTAATACAAAGTAAGAAAACATGTTAGAAACAATGAAGATATCTAACGAAATCAGTAAAAAATGAGACTTTTAATTGAAATACAGAGTAAGAACTTGAAACCTAATTATTTGACGGCGCAGTGAGAATGAGATAATAGGGTTCACTGAGGCAGTGAATTTATAGCCGAGGTTTTACTAGGGTAACTTAGATTTGGGCCGATGTAGACAAAAGGTCCACAACAACAAAGGCCCAATAACGTAATTCGGTCATCCAAAGGTGACTTACAGCTGTGTGGTAGCTGTAACACACTGAAGCAAAATATGGTGGTGCGTTAGCAATAAACGCACAACTGATAACAGAACTTCGTCAAGATCCAACAGAAAAGACACATTAACAGCGTTTCCGCACGGTTTGTAACAAATCGGCACGGTTTGAAGCAAACCGTGCCGATTAACTGGACGTCTTCCACATCTTCTGCTGATCTGCACGGTTTGAAGCAATCCTGCACGGTTTGTATCCAACCGTGCCGCTTGACTGGAGTCTTCCACATCTTCTGTTAACGCAGCAGAGTCTGGTGCGTTAACAATTAACGCACAGATTCTGTGCGTTAATTGTTAACGCACCAGCCCTTTTACCCAGAATCAAATGTTTCTGGTGTTTGTAGGGTTTAGGGTATTAGGGTTGGTGCGGTAACTGTTGTAGTACCAACCCTAATTACATAAAAATTTATTTTTTATGTTGTTTTCTTATACTATTTGATATTATAAAAAGTTTTATGACCCAAAGTAATGTTATACTACTGAAATATGTCGTTATTGAGAGTTTTGTGAATAATTTTATCAAGTTTTACTAATGTAATATGAGATTACGAAGAGTTATATGATAAAAATTCATATTATACTAATGAAATACGAGGTCAGTTGAGTCAAACGATAACAAATAAGTGTTAAACTAATGTTATATGATGAAATAAACACATTATATGAAGTTCATTTTAGTAACGAAGTGGTATCACATACATATGAGTATAACTATACAACTTATATACTTGAGAGTAGTAGCATACAGGTGAAAGTCTTCGTTTACATACTTTTAAGTGTTAAAGTTGTTAATTTCTTATAAAAACGATAGCGTTTGATTGGTAATGCTCAAATATTAATGTTACATTTCTTGACTTTTACGTTTTATGTCATTTTTTGTCGTTTTTTGTGTTTGGGCCTCATTCAAATTTCATTAGGCCTTATTAGGCCCGTTGACGTTTTCAATAATAATTTTTCGATTCCGAAAAATGAAAATAACTATTCGCCGTATTTGTTGACATGTTACAATTTCAAAATTTCGATTTTCATCGTTTGAAGGCGTTAAAACGATATGGGCCCAAACTGTACACATATGACATCCATTATCCATTACCCACTATCCATTATCCATTATCCACTATCCATTATCCATTATCCACTATCCATTATCCATTATCCATTATCCATTATCCATATTTCGTTTTGGCTTGTTTTATATCGTTTTGAGTCGAATTTTTTCGTTTCGAGACGTTTTTAACCATTTTTATCAATATTTGACGTACTTGGTCGTTTTTCGCCTTTTTCAAAAAACTCAATTTTTGCTAAGCTTTGCTCAATTTGGCCATATTATGCCATCATTTTGGCCACATTTTTACAGTTTTTTACAACTTGTTCGGAAATCCTCCATATTTCGATTTGGCTTGTTTTATATCGTTTTGAGTCGATTTTTTCCGATTCTTAGACGTTTCGAGACGTTTTTAACCATTTTTATCAATATTTGACGTACTTGGTCGTTTTTCGCCTTTTTCAAAAAACTCAATTTTTGCTAAGCTTTGCTCAATTTGGCCATATTATGCCATCATTTTGGCCACATTTTTACAGTTTTTTACAACTTGTTCGGAAATCCTCCATATTTCGATTTGGCTTGTTTTATATCGTTTTGAGTCGATTTTTTCCGATTCTTAGACGTTTCGAGACGTTTTTAACCATTTTTATCAATATTTGACGTACTTGGTCGTTTTTCGCCTTTTTCAAAAAACTCAATTTTTGCTAAGCTTTGCTCAATTTGGCCATATTATGCCATCATTTTGGCCACATTTTTACAGTTTTTTACAACTTGTTCGGAAATCCTCCATATTTCGATTTGGCTTGTTTTATATCGTTTTGAGTCGATTTTTTCCGATTCTTAGACGTTTCGAGACGTTTTTAACCATTTTTATCAATATTTGACGTACTTGGTCGTTTTTCGCCTTTTTCAAAAAACTCAATTTTTGCTAAGCTTTGCTCAATTTGGCCATATTATGCCATCATTTTGGCCACATTTTTACAGTTTTTTACAACTTGTTCGGAAATCCTCCATATTTCGATTTGGCTTGTTTTATATCGTTTTGAGTCGATTTTTTCCGATTCTTAGACGTTTCGAGACGTTTTTAACCATTTTTATCAATATTTGACGTACTTGGTCGTTTTTCGCCTTTTTCAAAAAACTCAATTTTTGCTAAGCTTTGCTCAATTTGGCCATATTATGCCATCATTTTGGCCACATTTTTACAGTTTTTTACAACTTGTTCGGAAATCCTCCATATTTCGATTTGGCTTGTTTTATATCGTTTTGAGTCGATTTTTTCCGATTCTTAGACGTTTCGACACGTTTTTAACCATTTTTATTAATATTTGACGTACTTGGTCGTTTTTCGCCTTTTTCAAAAAAGTCGAGTTTCGCTAAGGTTTGTTCATTTTGGCCATATTATGCCATCATTTTGGCCACATTTTTACAGTTTTTTACAACTTGTTCGGAAATCCTCCATATTTCGATTTGGCTTGTTTTATATCGTTTTGAGTCGATTTTTTCCGTTTCTTAGACGTTTCGACACGTTTTGAACCATTTTTATTAATATTTGACGTACTTGGTCGTTTTTCGCCTTTTTCAAAAAAGTCGAGTTTCTTAGACGTTTCGAGACGTTTTGAACCATTTATCAATATTTGACGTTTAGTAGTTTTTAATTATTATTTGCGATTGTGACCATTTTCTCGCGTTTTTAAGAAAAGCCCAAAATAAATAAGCAAAAGTGAACCAAACATTACCAAAACATAGTATCCAAACAAACTATACATCATTCCCACTACGTTGCCCACTACCTTGCCCTTCCTCGTGGATTGAATGCCGAACAAGCTGAGATTGACGAACCGGAGCTGGAGCCATCGGTGGAGCCTCGTCAGTCAAAACTCCAAGGAGACGCCTCATGAACTCATCGATATCTGCAGGCCTCCTCTCTAGTGGTGTCTCCAAGAAAGCTCGAATCTCACAAGTCACTAGCTGGGTCCGCTATATTAACAACATATCAAAACATTACTATCAAATATACTAATTGAATGAATATGACTAATAAAATTTATAATCGTACCGCAAAACTGTCAACCGAAGGTGGAATACGCAGCGGACCAACTGGACGATCGAGTCTACGTGATCTGGGATCCACTAGAGGATGAGAAACTCGATCATACCAATCGAGATAATCATCTGTGACTGCCCAATAGTACGTCGCTCGTGGCTCCCGAATCTGTAACAAAGGCCTGGGGTCCTGATCCCACACACCAAGCAGATCCTCCGCAAAGTGAACTGAATAATGCGTCAGCCTGTTGTTACGTGTTACCTGGATGGGCTCTGGGGGAGGATCTGGGATACCCTGCACATGTCCAAACTGTCGCAGCAGGCGACCTGGCTGATAGAGCTCCTCGATGTCCAGACAACGGAGAATGCCCTCAAACAAAGACGGGGCGTACTGCGGAAGTCTGAAATCCACATTTGCAAAGGGAAACCAATTAACCTGCAACAAAACATTACAAAACAGTTAGTATAGTTTACATTCACACAATATAACGAAAGCATATAGTGATTAAAAATCTGACCTCCTCATAACGAACACGGTCAAGCATGCCACGAATGGCAACCAAACGATCCGTGCTCTTCCCCTGTGGCACCTCTCTGCCCTCCCTCATAGCAGCTGCGGCGTGGTCCATAGAAAGTGGATCTGTCACAAAATGTCCACGAAAATGTGGAAAATATGCCCAGATCCACGACTGCAAAAAAAAGATAATTAGAACTCGACTTCCTAAACATAGCCAATCCTATAGTTGTTTGCGTACTAACCCGCAAAAGAATGCCAGAACTCCCCATCCCCATAGCCAATCGCCTCGACGCCTGTCCAAGGTTGCGATACAGATGAGCTAACACTCCAGCTCCCCAAGCATATCGGCCAGTGCTGTCGTGGTCGGCCAAAAGAACTAACCACCAGTGCTTGACTGCTGTAGTCGACTTGTCCACTAGAACTGTAGTGCCGAGAAGCAACAGTAAGTACATAGACGCAATGAGGCTCTCATCTCTCTGTCCATCCTCCATCCGCATCATATCCTTCAATCTCTGCTGAAGATAACCCAAAGGAATGCCTCCATCCCTATACCAAGTCTTCACCAGTGCCTCCTCTACATGAAGCATCTCAGCAGCAAAAGTGAAGATCTCCTCCCTGCTCAAAACTGAGCTACAACTCCTGCCATGTATAGGCAGCGACAGGATCTCAACCACATCGTGAAGTGTAGGACCAATCTCTCCAAATGGCAAATGAAATGTGTTGGTTTCTGGGTGCCATCTCTCGACGAAAGCAGAAACCAACACATGATCGACAGGACCGGACCCGATATAGCGTAGATCAGTCAATCCAGATCGCTCTGCAAGCTGAAACCACGAATCTGGACCAGGTCTCCTAAACGCCTCTAGTGGAGTGCAGTAGGCGGTGTGGAAGTGAACCTTGACGACCTTCCGTGTCTGGAAAAAAAGTAAAAAATTAACACAGTTACTTCTACAGAATGTCGTTCATATTTCACATATGAACATTATAGTTCAAATACATACCAAATCAAGAGGAGCCTCGCCTTCTGGAAGATCAGCAGGCTGTGGAAAATCAGCATGATCTGCAGCACGTCCACGTCCACGTCCACGTCCTCGTCCTCGTCCTCCGCGTGGACCGCGTCCACCTCGTGCTGGAGGATCAGCAGCGTCTGCATCAGCAACATCATCATCTGCCTGAGCTCCTCGGCCTCCTCGCTGTCTCTGTATAAATGGAGGAAGAGGACGGGGGCCAGCTGGAATCACAAGTGCGGGAGGATCAACAACTGTAAGCTCATAAATAGCCCTGGCGATGTGCGTCTCATAACTCTTCAGCAACTCCTTTGTAAAAGGACCTCCGGGCATCCAAGGTACAGCAGGAGGTGGTACATGAGGTGCAGCAGCCGGATGCGGTACATCATCAGTCGGCGGAGGTGGTACATCTGGCGTAGGAGACGAAGGACCTAAATCTGTAGGAGCTGGCGATGAAGGACCTAAATCTGTAGGAGGGTCGTCTCTCCTAAGCTGATCTGTCGGTATATCGAGATGAGATACAATATAATCTGTACCTAAACCCTCACCGTCTCCCAGCATATCATCATCCAAATCAGCAGCTGTATCATCGACGTCCATACCCTCCTCCTCACTCTCACTGTAACCCTCATCATCAGCACACGGATCAACATCCAGACCACAATCCCTAACTGCCCCAGTATCTGTAAGTGCACGAGCCTCGCCAGTGGGTGTCGAACTAGAAGCATTCAGCTGATCTCGAGCAGTAGCAAAACTCTGACGTATGGACGCTGTAATCTGCGTCCTCCTAACACGCTCTGCAGCAACAGGAGCCCCCGGAACAAAACCACTAGAGGCCATCGTATCTCGCACCCCCTAATGTTGTTGTTATAGCGTAACGTTATTTTCATAGCGTTACAAAAATAACGTCAAATTCAAAAACGTCTTTTCCATGACGTCGTAACGTTACAAACAGTTGTTGTAACGTCAATCCTAATCAAAATCATCTCTAATTTCTAAACATTTTGTTCATAACGTTACGAAATTAACGTTATAATTCGCCTAATTTCAATACTTTATATACTAATAGTTCATAACGTTACAAAATAAGAGAAGAACAATGTCATATTTCATAAAATAATTAATTCATTACTTTTACAATATAGAATGTCATATTTCATAACATTATGAAATTATTATATTTCATAACGTTATAAAATTTCATTAATTTCATAACGTTACGAATAAATTAATTAATTTCATAATGTTACCAAATAATATAATTTTATAACGTCACGCAATAAATTACTTAATTACGTTACGCAATAAATTACTTAATTTCATAACGTTACGCAATAAATTACTTAATTCATAACGTTACGAAATTAAATAACTAATTTCATAACATTATCAATTTAATAAATTAATCAAATTAAATAAATTGATAACGTTATGAAATTAAATAACTAATTTCATAACGTTATAAATTAAATAAATTAATTAAATTAAATTAATTGATAACGTTACGAAATTTATTTAAAAATGTCATAACGTTATCAAATATTATTAAATTGATAACGTTATGAAATTGAATAACTTATTTCATAACATTATCAATTTAATAAATTAATCAAATTAAATAAATTGATAACGTTATGAAATTAAATAACTAATTTCATAACGTTATAAATTTAATAAATTAATTAAATTAAATAAATTGATAACGTTACGAAATTTATTTAAAAATGTCATAACGTTATCAAATATTATTAAATTGATAACGTTATGAAATTGAATAACTTATTTCATAACATTAACAATTTAATAATTAAACTATTTAAAAACATTACAAAAGTTATAGAATATTTAATAAAAATACATACTTGATGTAGATCTACGGGAGTCGAAAAAACTTCCGGTTGCGCCTCGGTTTGAGCCCCGGTTTGTGGATTCAACCTTCTATTTGCTCGAGTGGCGTACCCGGGACCGACGTTTTGGACGCGTCGCTTTCGGGTTCTTGGCCTCGGAGCGGGTTCGGGTGCGGGTATCGGGGCGGGTTGGGCTGCTTGTCGGGTCGGGTCGGGTCGGGCATCGGGTATCGGGTCGGGTTGGGCATCGGGTGTCGGGTCGGGTCGGGCATCAGGTGTCGGGTCGGGTCGGGCTTCGAGTATCGGGTCGGGTCGGGCTCGGGATTTTGGCGGGATCCGGGCACCACCACTGTACCTCAGTGGCACCTCCACTTCCTCCTCTTCTTCTTCCTCCACAGCCAGCCATGGCGTCGGAGTCGTCGTCGTCGTCGTCGTCGACGGAAGAGAGGACGGCGGGTATTCTGCGGGGAGGACTTCCGGCGGTTTTTGGGAGCCAGAAGAACCGCCATGGTCGGGGCAACTCGAATCCATCGTCGATTGAAGCTTTTGATGGTTTAATAGGTGGGAAAAGGGAGAATTACCGGCGGCGAATTTTAGGGTTTAAGGCGGCGGATTTTTGCAGAAAGGGGGAAGAAGGTCGGGGAGAAGGAAATTTTTTTTTTTAAAGCTGTAACCTGGTGCGGTAAGAATTACCGCACCATTTTGTGCGGTAACACTTACCGCACAGGTTTAATATATTATTAAACCTGTGCGGTAAGTGTTACCGCACAGGTTTAATATATTATTAAACCTGTGCGGTAAGTGTTACCGCACAGGTTTAATATTTTTTTAATACTTTTTTAATACTTTTAAAAAAAAAAATATTAATTAAAAAAAATAATATTCCTGTGCGGTAATTGTTACCGCACAGGGTTTAAGTTAATGAAAATCTGTTTTTTTTTTTGCTTAATCTGGGATTAATCTGGTGCGGTAATTGTTAACGCACAGATCTGTGCGGTAATTCTTACCGCACCAGCGTCGTATAGGTTTCAGAAAAAATTCCAACAATGCCCCTGAGTGTTCTGGTGCGGTAAGAGTTAACGCACAGTTCTGTACTGCAATTGTTACCGCACAGAATAGTGTGCATTTAGCAAAAAAAACGTGTGCATATAGACGCAGCCTATATAATGCCCTTATATAAACTACCTAAATAGTGTTTTATGACAGTTGGAGACTCTGATATGGTTGAAAGCCATTGTTTGTAAATAGTGTGTTTAGATTTGCTGACTATAATAGACTCGCAGTTTTGATCTTTTTGTGAATTTGTTCTAGGGTTTTTCAGTTCCACATTATGAGTTGCTGTATGTGTAGTTTTTTGTGAAATTTGGTCTAAAGTCTCTCCCGTTTTTATATGTGTATCACAGATGCACTTTGGACGACCAGGAGAGAGATGGCGGTCGCTACAAGAGGTGAATTGCTTCAAAGTTGATTGCTAGACGAGGAAGAAGTCGACATCAACTCTGAGCATGGAAATTGCCCGTCACACTGCTCATCGTCTTCAGGTCGCTGAAGATACCGAGGACTCCACTCTCTTCATGCGGCTAATCGTCTAATTCGTCCACGAAGTAGGATTTTCCATATGCGTATTGGCCATTTGAGGAGAAGAACTTGAAGATAGGAGACTTGGAGACTCGCGGTTCCCTACTCAGGTTTGCTATGTTCTTCATCATTCTGTTAATTTCAAGCCCCTTGGATATTTTTTGTGGTTTTTTTTATTTGATTTTGTGATCTGCTATGAACTGCAGACTTATTGTTTTCTTTTTGTTTAGCAAAGGTGCGACTTTACGATTTTGACAAAGCAATGTACAAAAAATGCCCTTATTCTACATTGGTTTATTGTTGCACATTTTTTTCCCTTCTTATAACTTTCCTAACATCTTTGCACAAGTTTTTGACTGCTTATAGACAACTATAGTTAGGAAATTTAGGTGGATTTTCTGGTTTGTGTGCTATGGTTTAATTTTTTATTGCATTTGTACAAGAATAAAGTGGTTTGTAGTTTGCTATCTAAATGAGATGCTATGAAAGACCCAATAACTGAAGTCCCTGAAGATGAATGTGGCGTTACTGTAGAAGGAACTACTCCTATTCTTGACAGAATTTCCACTCCTCCAGTTTCTTATTACAAGGTACTCTTATCTTGGCTTAATTATACTATTTGTTTCAAATAAGATAATCTTCTTTTAGGGTGGTAGTAATTGCTTTCTGAATATTGATGCTTTGAGTTTTTGTTTGATTTGGTGTCTTAAAGCAGTTATTCATTCGGTATTGAGAATCGTGATTCCATGTATTATAACATTGCTACAGAAGTCGAGCTGTATATAATTGAGAATCGACATTAATCACAGTTTGGAGATTTCTGCCTTCATTATATTCATCTATCTCTGCAGGATTTGTTTTGTTGAATTTTCATGTTTCACTAAAACTAATCAATGGCAGGATTTTCAGAAGATTCATGATCATCTTCATGATCACTTATGAAATTCAGCTGATCATCTTTTATTTGATACCTCTCAAATGTATCTTCATTGGTAGGATTTCAGGAGCTTCATTTGCAGACTTTTAGGCACCAAAATAAATATATAGAGAAGCTCATGACGAACTCATTATATACAATGGAAAGACATCTACAGACTTATTTCTGCAGATGAATAATATGCCTACACCATGTTTAACTGCATAATGTAAATATTTTAGATTGAAGTTATAAATTTCTAATGAGATATTATTTATATTGATAGCAATATTCATGATTCTCTAAGTGGCGGAAAATACTAATTATTCGATCACACTGTGAACTTTATCTTTAAAGGCGACAACGACAGGCTTGCTAGGGTTGCAATGGCGCCTTCTAGACGGCGCTTACTCCCGGAGTTATTGCTTCAGCTAGGTTACAGGATTAGCCGTTTTTAGGATTCACTATTACTGATATTGCTGTTGTTGTATTAGTCTAGGCCATTATTTCTATGGTATTGTGTTGTATGAGATGTAGTGAAAATCTATATATATATAAGGGGTTTTTGCAGGAAACCACCCGCTATTTGTCGGAATTTGCAGGTAACCACCCGCTATTAACGTATTTATACTAAACCACCCAAATTGTATCATTTTCTTACAATTCACCACCCCTTGACACTTTCCGTTAGATATTCCGTTAAAAATTGATAAATTACACTTTTACCCCTCCATTTTTTCAGAAAACAACAAATTTAAAAATTATAGGGCAGTTTTTGTAATTTTCTAAAAATGGATTGAAACCTAGTTTAGATTGTTCTTCCCCAAATTTCAATCTCCTCCTTCCCTACTCCAATCTCATCCACGCCATTGCAGAATTGGATTGAAACTCTATGTTTCTTAATAGAAACATAACTGTCCAGGTGATTTTCAGGTGATTGAAACCCTCTCTCCCGGAAGTGAATGGCCACCGTTCTCTTCTCTGGCGCCGCTCCTCCCGCTTCTCTCCTCCGCCGCGCCTCGCCTCCCGCCGCCGTCCCTCCTCCCACGTCGCCGTCAACCACGAAAAAGCAGACCCGCGAAGGTAAGCGGTCCTCTATTTCATTGGATTGCAACCAAGGTGGATGTTCGCCAGATCTGGTTTTCTAGGTATAGAGATCTTCCATGGCTAGAGTTAAGTTTTGAGATTAGCTCGATCTGTTCGTCTTTTTCTCTGAGTTTTGTTGTTACGACTTCGTTGATGTTCGCCATTCACTTCCGGGAGAGAGGGTTTCAATCACCTGAAAATCACTTGGACAGTTATGTTTCTATTAAGAAACATAGAGTTTCAATCCAATTCTGCAATGGCGTGGATGAGATTGGAGTAGGGAAGGAGGAGATTGAAATTTGGGGAAGAACAATCTAAACTAGGTTTCAATCCATTTTTAGAAAATTACAAAAACTGCCCTATAATTTTTAAATTTGTTGTTTTCTGAAAAAATGAAGGGGTAAAAGTGTAATTTCTCAATTTTAACGGAATATCTAACGGAAAGTGTCAAGGGGTGGTGAATTGTAAGAAAATGATACAATTTGGGTGGTTTAGTATAAATACGTTAATAGCGGGTGGTTACCTGCAAATTCCGACAAATAGCGGGTGGTTTCCTGCAAAAACCCCTATATATAAACAACTATAAAAGTTGTTGGCTTTATGAAGTAAAAGCAACATGTACCTAATAAATGCTAATATATTTTAAATCTTTATCCTAATTATCTATGTTCTTAAATGCTAATTTCACAATCACCTAATAAAACATTATCTTTGTCTCCTTCTTCTATCACAATCTTCAAAGTCATTCTCATCTCTATCCCATTTATCAATCCCTTCGTTTCATCTCATGCCCCCTTCTGCCCCGTTTAAAAATTAATCTGGATTAATTAGATATTTTTAATCTGTATATTGACAACACCTAAGATTGATTCATATCCATGGCCTCACTTAAAACATGTAACACGTCAAACAACATTGGCCTCAGTAAAACATGAACATCGTATAAATACTTTATGTTGCATATATATATACATACATATCTACTAAAAAATTATTAAAATAATAAAACAACTTCAATTAAATAGATCCATTCGGTGAAGAGAAACGTCATCGCGACAAGAAGGAGAGAAACACCACCGTTGACAAGAAGAGGAAGTCAATGAAAAAATCGACAAAAAATGGATGGTGAGGTGGAGAGCTGAATTTAATGCGGGATGGGCCGGTAACGTTTTTCCTATAGGAAGGAGAGATTGTGGGAGAATATTTTGAGCTAAATTTTTTAGTTTTTTTTTATATAATCATATACATTTATCCAAATTATTGTAATTAATATCGGTATTTGGCCCGTGCGAAGCACGGGTTCCTGTAACTAGTTATAATTGAAAGTTGTGTGATGTTTTATGTTTGAATCACTTTTGGATATTTTAATCAAAGATTGAATTTTCCTAAATTAGTTGTTAATGGCTCCAATTATACTCTGGTTTTGTTATATGTGAAATAGAAGAAGAGAGGATTGACGTCAACATGGTTCAAGGATATTAATGTTTTGACAGTATATTGATGCTCTATGTTTTTTTATGTTAACAGTACGCTAAATTTCTCGGAGTTTTTTTTGGATATTTAACAACTTTCATGAAGCAGATTCTACTACTACCCTGCAAAAGTGGAGGCGAGATTGTTCGTCCATCAAGCAGATTCTAATAGATTCTTACCAGGCTTCTGTTTGCAACTTCCATTTGTGCTTCTGCTTTTTACCTTCTTTTTTGTAGCTTCTGTATTTTAGTTTCTGTTTTGCAACAGCCAGCAACGACTTCTGTTAGCCAATACAACAACCACCAACCAATTCGTTTTTGCAGCAACTTTGATTTTTGTTTCTGTTTTGCATCAGATTGTAATTGTTAACTTCTGTTTTTTTTGTAGCTTCTATTTTGCAGCAGCTTCTATTTTTGTTTTGTTTTTCAACTTCTATTTTTGCTTTTGTATTGCAGCATCTCCTATTTTTTAGCTTTTGTTCATTCATCTTCCCGTCTTCCTTGGAATTCCACTGGCCATATTCTATTCTATTTCTCTATTGTTTCTCATGCATATAAATGTTGACTTGCAGTGGTGAGAGTGCAAGCGATGGATCATGTGAGGCAAGTGATGCGAATTCCCAGAGTGTAAGATTTCAATTATAAATAAGGCAGCGAGTTGAAATGGAAGAAGGAAGGTTCGTTGGTGTTATTTGGCCTATGGATGGATCTGAGCAGTTCATCCAAAATCAAGTTGGGGGTCATAGACCCCATTCTATTAGTCCTCTAGAGGTCTTTCAACAACTACAGAGGTCGTCTCATGAGGAACAAATTAATCAGTTTGAGCGCAATATCCAACTACATTATCGACTTCAAAGGGGCCTGTATGATTCGAGCAAATTTCCGTTTGAACAATCAATGTCTATGAGTTATGCAGGGCACGGTATGAACTTTGATATTATTAATGCAATGGCTCATGCTCAGGGTTTGCATAATCAGGATTCAAACACAGGCATCAGAGCTGCTGGCCAAATAAATTCCAGTCTTTCACACTTCCCATTTACTCCGAATGAATATCCTGGCTCACAATATGAAGCAATGGATGGTATGTGGGTTGAGGGTCATGGTTGAATTGGAATGTTGTTCAGTAGAAGGAGGAGATTCAAGGCAAAATGAATTTGGAAGATCCAAGTCAAAGAAGTTATTGATGGATATATTTGCTACATCAGAAATCTAAATTACATTCTACTCATTCATCAGATGGGATTGGCAAGGTATCCTTAGCATGAAGTTCGTCTAGCTTTCATGTTAAATCAAGCCATGCAGACCATGTGAATAAGCTTGACCAAGATCGAGAATTTATTAATGTTCCTTATGCTTCTACTTCTGGTGAACAAGTGCAGGTTAATATGTTGGATGAGCAGACACACCCTTATGAGGGGAGCTTTGTTTATTGTGATTAATAAGGTGTTTAGGTTTCTAAATGTGTGAGGTTGAAGCGGATAGATTTATCCTATGATGCTCACTTCTTTTGTAGCAAGGTAAATAGAAATTTAAAGATCAATTTGTATTATTAGATAATGTACAACAATGAATATTCATATGGAATTGAATTCCATTTTGATCTGACTTGATTACTGAGTGAAATCTCATGCTGCAAGCTTGCATCACATACTTCTTTCTTCAAATTTTCTCTCCAATAAAAGATTTTTCAACTTCTATTTACATTGGTTTATTGACCCTCTCTTTATTCGCTTAGTGACTCTACTTGAGCATGCATTTTATATTAGTGAGTGATTTTACTAGAACATTATTCACACACACTTCAAGACCTTCTGCAGGGGAAAAATAGAATCTTTATCCGCTTAAATCATGGGGGAAATCTGGAATCTTTGTCGCTTATTATATTAGTGAGTGATTTTACTAGAACATTATTCACACACACTTCAAGACCTTCTTCAGGGAAAAAATGGAATCTTTATCCGCTTAAATCATGGGGGAAATGTGGAATCTTTATCGCTTAAAGTCATCATATCTGTTATTTTCTTAATCGATTCTTTTTACAAATTTAATTTTGTTGAGGTTACATTTCTATAGTGAGAAGTCGTGTAGCCAATTAAGTTTTAAGACGTCCATTAAACAACGCAACACGCAACACCGTACATGAAAAAATCGTAATTACCCCGCGTTGGGGGGTCCGGTTCTAGTTGTAGGATACAAATTAATTCTCAAAACTCAGCTTAGTTACATTAAATGTAACTCCCTCATTTTCTATTCAAACGGAATTCGAATTAGACGTAAGAGTATACTACGAAATAGTGCTCTTGGAGACGAAACCAACGCTCACATAATCCGGCACCGACGGTATCTGAAAAATTCGGTTCCAACAGTAATCCCGCATAAATATCAGAATTGCCTATGATTTGGGAAACATAACAACCCCAACCTATATTACTATTGTCCGCTGTGGGAATGTCTTTGGAGATCGAATATAATGATCTAAGCCTCTAATACGGACTTTGCTAAATTTAGGAAGTTAACTAGGATTATAACAAATTGAAATGACACATTATAACAAATGTTATTTTAGCAAACAAGTGTCACACCAACAACATTTGTTATAATTTTGCACACCAATTTCTCTCTCTTTCAATTTTCGATTGATTAAATAAATATAATTTATTTAGAGAACTATACACATTTAACTCTATTTAGATTGCTAAATTTAACAATCAAGATAGAGAAATAAAACATCTATAAAAAAATATTCTTGTTATTTGTCATTTTAACTTATTATTAATATTTATTTTTATTATAAATTTATTATCTCCATTTATAACAAATTTTAGAGATCCTAAATTTTATTTATATATATACAAACTGGTTGGACTCACATCATTCGAATTCGGACTAATTGAGATAAAATATTCTACCACTAGCGAGTTTCAAGTGCTCAAATTATTCATTTATTTTAGTTACAAAATAGTGAATGTTTTCACAATAAAATATTAATGCAGAGCAAAACTTATACTCCGTATTATAATAGGAGTAATCAAATAAAAGATAAAATTTTATTTTCTAATATAGGGTTATTCTACATTCCTACTCGATCTATTCGGATGTTCATCAACAAACTGTATATTAGGGGTTTCATATATACTTTTACAATGTGTGATAAAAAAAAATTAAATACTAGTTAAATTACCCTTTTTTAACGAAACGCCTATATGCACGCGACTTTTTCTCTATATACACGCAATTTAGTGCGCAGATGTTATGCGCATAAGTTAGTGCGCAGTTTTCTTGCGCACAAGGGTATTTTCGGGATAAATGTGAAAATTCTGACGATTTCTGTCAAATGTGTGCGCAGTAACAAAGCGCACATAATATCTAATGCGCAAAAGTTCAGCGCACAACGTTTCGGATTCCCGAACGTGTGCGCTGAACTTGTGCGCACATATTAGTGCGCAGAAGAACTGCGCACAGGGTTTATTAAACCCTGCGCGCAGCAGCTTCTTCTTCTTCCTCCTTCTTTCTTTATTTTCTACTGTAGCTCGACGGCGCCGTTACAATTTCTTCCATTTCCGAGCGTTTCCCTCGTCTAAACACAATTTCGTCAATGGATTCTGAACCCCCTCATTCTTCCGGTCCCGACCACACCACTTTCGTCCCAATCCCAACACCTCCGGCGACTTCCGTCCCAACGGAGCCACCTCCGGCGACCTTGTCCGACGATGAAGCGTTGGTGGATGGAGGTGGCCGGCGGTATGCGACTCGAGCCGCGTTGGCAGCGGCAAACGCTCCTCCGGCGACTATTCCGGCGACTATTCCGGCGACTCGGGTTCCGGAGACACCGCATGATCTTTATTCGGTATAAAATTTCTAAACCCGCTTTTTTCAAATATTTATCGTATTTAATTTTGGAAATTTATTCGTAATTTATTTTTGTAATAATTACGATTCAATTTAAGTTTATGAATTAAATATTAGAATTCGTATCTTAATTGTAATTTAATCGTAATTTTTCATAATTACGTTTAAATTTCAGTTTTTTATGAATTAAATTAAATATTAGAATTCGTATTAATTGTAATTTAATCGTAATTTTTCATAATTACGATTAAATTTCAGTTTTGTATGAATTAAATATTAAAATTCTTATTAATCGTATTTTTTTATAATTACGATTAAGTTTCAGATTATTATGCATTAATCGAATGCCTAATCGAATTATTATGAATTCGTATTAATTGTAATTTTTTAGTAATAGTAGTGATTATTATTTCGTATTAGTTGAGATGTTTATTTTTTAGTAATTATGAATTAAATATTAGAAACTTAACAGTCATAAATAGTTATGACTTAATTGTTAAATTTCTAACAATTTCTATTAAAAAATGTAAAGACTCGAATTTGATTACGAAGTTGCAAATTATTTCCGAATATTTTAGTATGAATTAGTCATACTAAAAATGTAAAAACATGTAGACTATACAAGCCGTCATGGATCAGACGGGCAACACGATGCCCGCACCAGTACCGGAACGGCTTCCACGTCGACATGATGTGGCAGCCGGTGTGCGATTATCGTTCGAGGCCCTCGAACGATTTTTCGACACCGGATCACCTGAGCGCCGTGAGCCAGGGAATGAGTACGAGGAGGCACAGCTGCAGCAGCAGGAGATAGATGGTTCGCACATGGAGATGGATGGACAGAGAGCAGATTTCCATGACGACTTAGATTATCCTGGTCGATATGTTACTGCGTTCGACCCTATCGAGCCCACACGAGTACAGGCGCAGGTGACCACGGATGACTATGATATCCAGGACGCACCTCTGTTTCAGGATTTACCTGCAGTGACAGATGCAGAAACGTCGACATCTTCTCCTCCTACGGTTGCATCTGCAGAGCCAGTCGCATCTTCAGAGCCAGTGTCGGGAGATTTAGACGACGATGACCATGCCCCACAGACATATTTTCCTTGGCTCGGGGAGTCGATGCAGGACATTTGTCGTCCACGTGCGCCTCACCTATTGTGTTCTTATGAGACGCATATAGCGAGATGGATATGGTCGCGTGGTCCTCTTCCAGGGCCCGCTCCCGATGTACCATTGGTGCCCCCGGTGCAGGTTAGGAAGCGTGCCCGTGCGGGGGAAGCTGTAGGCCGAGGCAGAGGCCGAGGTGGTGGGAGAGGGAGAGGGAGAGGTAGAGGGAGAGGGAGAGGGAGAGGTCAGGAGGGTGCTGAGGGAGTTGGTGGTGAGGGTGTTGCTGCTGAGGGAGTCGCTGAGGGGGCTGCAGTTGAGGAGGTTGTTGGTGAGGAGGTTGCGGCTCCAGTTAGAGGTGGTCGTCGTCCCAGGCAGAGACGACGAGTAGGAGATATTCAGGCAGAGGATGAGCCAGAGGATGGGGACGGGGATGAGGCCGAGGCTGAGGCGGCTCCGTTAGATCCGGTATGTTCAATAACATTGATCTGAATGCTTATAATAAGTTATACGTTTCTTATTTACTAACCGGACGCAATTTTTTTTCTGTACTTATTTAGGCTAGGAAGCTCCTGAGGGTGATGTACAGATCTGCACAGGTTCATGATTATGAGCATCATATTTCAGCTGAGGAGGGTACATGGTTCAGGCTTGCTGAGCGTTCTGGGCTGACAGAGCTGCGCCGAGTGGGCATAGCGTCTCAGATCGATGCTGCATTGATTTCTGCTTTTGTGGAGAGGTGGCATCCAGAGACCAACACTTTCCACATGCCATTTGCTGAGATGACCATCTGCCTACATGACGTGATGCAGATCCTCAGAGTCCGTATACATGGTCGTAGCTGCAATTCACCTATGACAGATGACCAGATCTATGCGGCGCTTGCGGACGCTATGGGTCAGGAGGCTGATGACATGAAGGCATGTTATAGCTCAGGTGGCATTCATTTCGGTGCCCTCAATGCTCGGTTGGAAGTTTTGTTTGATGCGCCAGTCAGGAATGAGAGTCACATTGCCACTCTGTATCTCCTTTTGCTTCTGGGCTCGACTGTCTTGGTGGACAGGTCGACAAAGGGTGTCAAGGTCCAGTACGCGGCGCTTGTTCTCAACCATGATCGTACAGGGGACATTGCATGGGGAGCCGGCATACTTGCGTTAGTGTATCGCAATTTAGGGTCTGCATCTAGAGTCGAGACGGCAACCATTGGTTCATGTGGGATTCTTCTGAGGGTAAGATCTTGTCGTTAACGTCTTGGTGAATAACTCTTAACTATTCACGTAGTTTTACTAATAATCTGTAATTGTTTATATGTAGTGCTGGATCTGGGCATACTTTCCTCATTTTCGTGATCACTTTGTCACGAACCCTGCATTCGCCCATGGAGATGCTGCTGTAGGATTGTATACACCACTTAGCTCGGATACTGGGCGTTTGGTTGCCATCCGTCGCATGCTCGACAGCATGAGATATGAGCAGGTTTGGATTTAATTTCTTATATTTTTTATTTCATTACCGCAATACGTGTCTAATTTGGCTTGTTATTTGTTTCAGGTTAACTGGCAGCCATGGAGAGATTTGGACTTCAACTCACCAGAGGTTTCTCCTACGAGATTTGAGGGCGTATTGAGCATCTGGAAATTTCATGAGGCCTACAACCCTAGGAGAGTCCTGCGGCAGTTTGGGAGGGCTCAGCCCGTTCCCGACCCACCCATTCAGCCGTTGTCATTTCATCGGCCCATGGGTTGCACGAGGTATGACGTCGTTTATGCACCTGAGCTTCTTCTTGCATGGGACGCAGAGCCGAGGCCTCTGATCGATCTGGATGGGCCGGTTGCAGAGCCAGCATGGAAGATGTCTGATGACTATATGGATTGGCTGGACGAGTTCTCACATCCCGTCGTCGATCCATCATCTGAGAGACATGATCGCCCGCCTCGCTATGGATATACCCCGGTGCCTATCGATGCATTAGCGGTATGTAAAATTTTATAAAGTTTGTACAAAACTTATCTTTAGACCTTAACTAACGATTAAATTTATGTTTCGTTTGCAGCGTTGTCAGATCCTTCAAGCCATGATGCACTCTTTTCTAGACACCCCTATCTCGGATCGACCTTGGGCCACTGAAGATGTGATTCGTGGTTGGCTTGCAATCTTAGAGGCACCTCAGGCACCTTTGGCAGCATCTCCCCCACGTGCATCGCGGATGCCACCACCACCACCACCTCCTGTTTTCCGAGATTCTGTTCATGAGAGTGGCCAGGGGAGTGGATGCGGCACTCAGGAGGATGCGCACCAAGATGATATGACTCAGGGTGATGTGCCTCGGGAAGATGCTCCGCCTTATACTCAGGAGACTCAGGATTAGACGCTTGACGTCTGTTTTTGTTTGATGGATGTTTTATGTATGTTTGATGTTTTATGTATGCATTTTTCTTGTGTGATGGTTTTAAATTTTATGTTTTGCTGGTTTGAATATTCAAAACGACTCCGAACAATAATGCAAATACAAATCTGAACAACAAGACGTGAAAAACTATATTCATTTGAAAACGAAATACAAATTTCAACAACAACACTACACAAAGAGATGGTGAGGAAGACCAACCTATGAAGATCCCCAAACCAATGATTGGTTTCGATGTTCGGAGTCGGCAATATGTACCAACTAATAACCAGTTTTCAAACTCTTATTAGTTCGTACATTTTGCTAAATCCGAACATCGAAACCAATATCGGTTGGGGATCTTTATAGGTTGTCCCTCCTCAACTTCTCTTTGTGCAGTGCTATGCTTGTTTACTAACGATTACAACAACCACTTAACTAACAATTACAACATCGAACTAACGATTAAAACAACCACTTAACTAACGATTGGAAGCCAGGGTCGCCTTAAGATCGGCGTTTTCCTCCTCCAACGTACGTATCTTCGAGAATAGATCTCTTATTGCAGCTAAGGAGTAACAAGGGTGTGGTGGATCGATCCACTCGCGGAATTCACAAATGTAACCACCAGTACCAGCGCATGTCCAGAACCTTCGAGCGAGGTTTCTTCGAGATTCTGAACTCCTCATTACCGCTGGTCGATCACATTTACAATAAAAAAGGGCAGCGTTGCTTGATGATGAACTGTGCGACATAGCGAGTGTTAAGAGACAAATGGTGAGATTGGTGAGGTTAAGAGAGAGATGGTGAGATAGGTGAATTGAGGTGAGTGCAACCCCCTTTTATAGCTTCGGTTTTTGGTGCTGAAATATGACCGTTTCGTGCGCAGATGTTATGCGCACGCAACGGTCATATTTTAACGGTCTTCAACCGTGCGCAGATAAAATGCGCAAAGAATCCTGTGCGCAGATGTTATGCGCACGCAACGGTCATATTTTAACGGTCTTCAACCGTGCGCAGATAAAATGCGCAGAGAATCATGTGCGCAGATGTTATGCGCACAAAACGGTCATATGTATAAGGTTTACAAAGGAGGTGTTACTCGAAGAGCTCGAGTTTTCGACTCGAACTTACCGACAAGGTTAAATAGCTATAATATGCATTGAAAACAAGTTTCATTGCATTCCGACGTCGTTTGGGCATCGAACCGCCTATTCTCGACCTTAACAGGCCATCAGGACCGATAAGGCGTTTTTGCGTTTTCGCGTATTTTCGATCAACTTTTTGTGAAGGGGAGACCTTATACACTCTTTATATGCCTGATAACACATAATTGTATAAGTTTTAAAAACATAATCCACATCGATGTGCTAGACCCTTCATATCTCAACTACTTCGACTATTTCGAAGAATGAAAGACTAGCGAAGGTTTACAAAGGAGGTGTTACTCGAAGAGCTCGAGTTTTCGACTCGAACTTACCGACAAGGTTAAATAGCTATAATATGCATTGAAAACAAGTTTCATTGCATTCCGACGTCGTTTGGGCATCGAAACGCCTATTCTCGACCTTAACAGGCCATCAGGACCGATAAGGCGTTTTTGCGTTTTCGAGTATTTTCGATCAACTTTTTGTGAAGGGGAGACCTTATACACTCTTTATATGCCTGATAACACATAATTGTATAAGTTTTAAAAACATAATCCACATCGATGTGCTAGACCCTTCATATCTCAACTACTTCGACTATTTCGAAGAATGAAAGACTAGCGAAGGTTTACAAAGGAGGTGTTACTCGAAGAGCTCGAGTTTTCGACTCGAACTTACCGACAAGGTTAAATAGCTATAATATGCATTGAAAACAAGTTTCATTGCATTCCGACGTCGTTTGGGCATCGAAACGCCTATTCTCGACCTTAACAGGCCATCAGGACCGATAAGGCGTTTTTGCGTTTTCGAGTATTTTCGATCAACTTTTTGTGAAGGGGAGACCGTATACACTCTTTATATGCCTAATAACACTATTTTGTATAAGCTTTTCAAACATAATCCACATCGATGTGCTAGACCCTTCATATCGCAACTATTTCGAAGAATGAAGAGTATAGTGCGCAGTGGTAGAACGCACAGAAATTTCATCCATGCGCTAAGGTAAAGCGCACCTATTCTGTAACTTTTTGAATCTGTAACTTTTGGTGCGCAGGTGTAACGCGCACAGAAAATTACCGTTAAAAATTTGTGCGCAGCTACATAGCGCACTTTTAGTTACCGTTATTTTGAATCGGTAACTCCTTGTGCGCAGAAGCAACGCGCACCATATATCTTAGATTCCTATAAAACCAACGGTTTGAAGGTGGTGATTTCTTCATCCATCTCAACTAGTTCATCCATCTCAACTAGAGCAAAAATCGAAGTTTCCCTACTAACCGGTAAATTTTTCTTTTGTTCATTTTTGTACATGCTTTGTTTTTTGTATATGCTTTCATGTTTATAACTAAAGTTTTATTATTTACTTATTTCGAAGAACATAACTACGAATATGGCATCATCATCATCCCCAAGACGTGTGAAGCCTGACCCTCCACAGATAATGTGTACTGGTACAAAAAGGTGTCGCCAAATGTGTAATGTTTACGTTAACAATGACGAAGACATGCCTGACCAGTATGGACGAAGGCATTATGCATGCAATTGTTTCTTCGGAATCAGGTTTATTGATCCAGAGCATACCCCTACTGCTTTACGTGCTATCACGAAATTAATCATGAAGAAAAAGAAGAGTGACAATAGAGTGAAGGTCCTGATGGAAAGGTTTAAGATTAAAGAAAAAGAATTGCGGTTGATGGTTTGTAGTATCGTCTATGCTTCCGACTGCTCTTCCTCTTCTGCCGACGACGCCTAAATCGTAGACATCTAATGTTATGAGCATTGTGTACTTTCATTACGTACTTTCATTATGTACTTTCATTATGTATTCAAGGAAAAAGAAGAGTGACAATAGAGTGCAGTTTTTGCCGACAAGACTTGCTTTTTATTCAAGGAAATAAATTAAGAAATCCAATATGCATGGTGTACTATTGCACTGTCACTCTATTAATCGAGAAACTCAGAAGCTCTTCATGTTCACTCGAGCTTTGAGGTTAGAGTTTTCTACCTCTTTCTTTCATCTCATCGACTCCTATTTTCTCATATTCCTTAGTCATACTTGCCTTTTTTTACTTTACTGAAATATGTGTTCCATTGCCTTTTTTACTTTACTAAAATAACAATGCAATCTGATCCATTCATTGTTATATAAAGCACAATTACACTACTACCAAAATAACAAATACGAAACATTAAAAACCAAGGCATTACAAACTAAGAAATTCCAATGCGTCTTCTAATTATTACATGACAATCTCACTCAGTCAGATATGTGAACGGGTTCGGTCCCTCCTTTATACATGAATGGATCTGGTGCCCGGCCATTTGAAATGCGGTACTCTCGATACATCCTCAAATTGTCCCCAAATGTTTCTTCCCACCATTGAATGTTTGGATCTACGTGTTTCTTCCACGAACCGGGAGTATGCGGTAGTGGTGAACCAACCATCAACGCCACCTATATAAACACAATCGACTTAAGACATTAAACAAAAAACTATGATTACACAAGTATCAAGTACAATTGTCTACTTTACCGGTATGAAGTGGTCACGGTTGCCTACGTGTGCCATGCCGAAAATCTGTCGTGGAGGATCAGCGTTTTCTGTTCTACACCTTAGCGGTAAGCAAAAGGTCGGAGCATCCCAACACAATAACACGAGACCAACTTGGTATAGGGTGGCAAACACTAAGCCCATCAGTGGAAAGTGCAACCAGTACAGTTCTGAACAAGGGCTTCTGCAATGGTTAACTTGGAGAATAAGATCCTCCCAAGTACCCGGACGAAGACGACGACGAATAGGCTCGTACAATTCTCGGTTCTGAAGCAGCTCCGTTACCAGCTCACGCCGAATGTTTCCGTACTCTTGTTCTTTTCTTCCCAGAAGTAAGGCCATCGACCTATAACCACAATGTCCGTCAGAACGTACCTGTCTAACATCTGTGATGTATGGAAGCCAAAAATCATCCAAATTGTCAATGCCGAAGTCAACCCCCCTATGAATGAGAGGAACACCAAGTTCTTCAGGGCACTGATCGAAGTCAGTGTAGTTTGATCCTTCAGGCTGTGATAGGTCGGGCATGGGTTGAGAATGCAACTCCTCGGCCTCAATGACCACGGGAAGTGATGTCGTTGTTTGCTCTCTAGGACGACCTGGTCGTTTTGCTGCTGTATTGTTTGCCTTCTTCTTTCCTTTTGATTTCTGCTTTGCCTCCTCCTTCTCATACTTCTTCAGCTCTTCTTGTTTGTGCTCAAAATAACTCTTCTCTCTCGATTCCTCCTTGTCATTTTCACTGTCATCCTCCTCCTTTTTAGGACGACCTGGCCGTCTTGCTCCTGTACTCTTCTTTCCTTTTGATTTCTGCTTTGCCTCCTCCATCTCATACTGCTCCATATCTTCTTGTTTTATGTCATCCTCCTTGTCATTTTCACTGTCAACCTCCTCCTTATCCTTGTTCTTTGCACCCTTTGGCCTGCCTTTTCTTCTCACATTTGTCGGTTCTTTCAAGGTAGTTAGTTCAGGATGCTCCAAGTCCTGATACAACTCACCTAGCTGGTATGCCGTGCTTTTCTTCAAGGTTCCAAGTTCCAACTTGGTGAACATTTCATGGAGTCGCAACTCTATAATGTTCATTCGGACCTTCAGATTTGGGTCGTCTTCTGTTTCAGGAGTGTCATCCCAATGCAAATCCCTCCAGAACGGGTGAATGTCATCCTCAATCAGGGGTGTGTTTGAAATGATAGCGTGTGCAATTTGATGGACGCACGGCAACCCAAGACAGTTCCTCACCCAATGGTCGGTGCATTGTTCAGGAAATTTCCCCGTCAACATGATCTCATAAGTAGCCAACAAATGATCAAAACACCTGTCTGACACTTTGTAGAATAGTCGGGAAAAAATAGCCCTTCCAAGCGGATGCATGTTTGGATCATCAAAATCAGTTGGTCGTTTGGAGAGAGACATGTTCATGCTCGCCCTAATTGAATCAATCTGAAGGAGTACTGAATGATGGATCCGTACGATCACTCTGTTAAAGCCCCCTCTGCTGGAACCAATAATATCTTTCAAAACCTTGTGCATCCCTTCAACTCTAAAAAACAGTTAAGTTGGTAAGTTAAGAAAGTACGCCGTTATGATATAATCGTCTTTAACTAAAAAATATCAATATTTACCTGTTTGAAGTCCTCGTAAGGAAATGAAGCTTATGATCTGTCCAAGCCCTCACTATACTTGTCTTGTGAGGATTAAGCCATGTTCTCTCGACGTATCCCACAAGGCCGCTCTTCCAAGATCTCTTCAACTGTTCGAGCCGCAGTTCATAGGTCTCTTCAGTAGCTGAGCAAAATAGTCCCCAACATTGTCCTGCAAAGGCTTCCACTTTAATTTGTCTCTTTAGGATGGTCGAAGCATGTGCCTCAATGTTGTGTTTGATATGCACCCAACACAACAGATGTTGAACTTCGCTCCCGAAAACAGTCTTTATCCCTTTTATCAGCGCGTCTTCGCAATCTGTCATTATAGCCGTTGGCATCACTCCCAAATCTATGAATAATGACTTCAATTGAATCATTATCCATGTGTAATGATAAATCCTTTCCGCTTTAGTGAATGCATACGCGATGTTGAACGTCTTGTGTGTACTGGTGAATCCAACGATCTCTACGAGCGGCATTTCATATCTATTGAAACATTAAAATATATCACTACAGAACATATATCATTATCCGAACTAAATATCGACCAAGGTATTGTAGAGACTTACTTGTTTGTCTTGTACGTCGCATCGATAATTACCACGTACGGGTACTTCTTCAACAAACGCAACGACTCTTGGTTAGCAAAGAATAATATTGCAACCTCTCCGTTTGTCGTGTCTCTATGTGGGTGAACTACGTAGTCGTGGTCTCGCAAAAACTTAAGCGACCACTGTGTCACGTTTAGCTCTCCGCGATCTTCGTAATTCACCTTCTGCAAAAAGTTTGCAACTTGTCTCCTTGAAGTAACATTACCAGGGTACTTCTCCCTCAATTTAGAGATAATTTCTTTTGGCGTCTTGCGTCCAGTTCCATCTCCCCACCGCCTAGCACAAAGCTCTTGCTCCTCCGTCATTCGACCCATGAATGCATTCCCATGAAAACTAGCAAGTAGCACATGGTTATGCCGACCTTCTATCACACCTAAAATCCATTTTTCTCCTGCGACCCCGGGAATGTTTTTCTTTCGCACTGCTAGTAGCTGAAATCTACACTCACACTTCTTCGACTTCGACTTTCTAAGCCTAGGAACAGCCAACTCTGGATTCTCTTTGTTCACCTTTGGCCTCCCAGATCTTGGTTTTCCAAATCTATCGCACACAATACTTATTTGGTACGGACTTGAATTACGCGTTACCAAAGCTATCACTAACTCCTTTCCTCTATCTCTCGCCCACTCGTACAATTCTTGCGGAGTATCCCAATATTGTGCGGTTCTAAAATAATCCGAATAATCTTTCCCCTATACGTAATTGTAGAGCGACAATTACACTACTACCAAAATAACAAGGCAAAATACGAATCATTACTTTAAACTAATTAGGATATCATATGAAACTAATTAGGCTATCATATGAAACTAATTAGGCTAGCATATGAAACTAATTATTCTAGCATATGAAACTAATTATTCTAGCATATGAAACTAATTATTCTAGCATATGAAACTAATTTGAAACTAATTACGGTACCATATGTTTCAAATTATAACATATTATACTAACCACAAATTCACCACTCGGATCCCAGTCGCCGAACTCTTCGTCTTCTAAGAAACCATCCAACCATTCGTCGTCGTTCGGGTCGTCTTCCTCTTCTTGTGATCCGCTATCCCAATCGTGTTCTTCATCACTATCTTCACAACTTTGATTAATCAACTCTAACATACGAGACTTTTGATTACGACGATACATTTTGAACGAATTTGTTGGAAAACGAAGAGGTGTTGAATGAATTTGTTGGAAACGAAGAGATTGTGGCTTTATATAGGCACATTTATGACCGTTGTGGTCCAAATGAAACTGTAAAGACCCGTGCGCTAACCATCCGCGCACAAACACAAACCCTAAAGCACCTGTGCGCAGAACCTCAGCGCACAGTTTTACATTTAACGGCTACTTTTTTCAAAAATTTCAACGGCTACTATGTCTGAAGAGTGCGCAGAAACACGGCGCACAGATTCTCAACCTGTGCGCAGTAGTTAGGCGCACAAGGTGTTACAGACTCTGAAAATTTACGAAAAGTACCCGTAATACCCCGTAAAACACGTATGCGCATAAGAACTGCGCACAGATGCGTGCGCATAAGTTGAGCGCACAGAATCGCGTGCATATATGCATCGATTCGCGTGCATATAGCCATTGCCTTTTTTAATACCTTAACACATTGATTAAACTTCTTCATTTGCGAAAAACAATCCAAACGAGCCCTTATAAACTTTAGAAAATCTATGATGTATCATGTATGCATGTATCCATTCATTCGTATGTAATACATCCAGAAAAGCCTTTTGTCGTCTCCTTCATTAACAGCGCATCCGCGAAAGAGAAGACGCAAAAGAGAGAAGAGAAGACAAGGAAGAAGACGAGCAATCGAAGCACCTTCCCCAAACAATTTCCTCCGTTGGGATCCCTCTCGATTCAGCCAAGATGAATAACGCGGATGTCTCCAAGCAGATCCAGCAGATGGTCCGCTTCATCCACCAGGAAGCGGAGGAGAAGGCCAACGAGATCTCTGTTTCCGCTGAAGAAGTACTGATTGCTCTACTCTTATGGATTTCGTTTTCCTCTTTTCATTTGTTGAGGTTTGTTTTGGGAAGGATTGAGTATTTGTTGCTGAATTGATTGCTTACGGGATCGTTTTTTGGTTTGTAGGAGTTCAACATTGAGAAACTGCAATTAGTGGAGGCGGAGAAGAAGAAGATCAGACAGGAGTACGAGCGCAAGGAGAAGCAAGTTCAAATTCGGAAGAAGATGTAAATATCTCGAATCGATTTCATTTTATTATGTACTGGTTTTTGACCTAGATGTTTTGTTATCGTTTATTTTGATCCGAATCTGATTGATTTACCAAATTCTAAGGATAAACAAAGGAATTAACTTAATCTATGATTTTTGCCTATCAATTTCGATTATAATTACTTGCTTGCACTGCATAAATCTAGAAATTAGGTAGCTACTATGCAATTGTGGACTGATACAATTCCCTGATAGTAAATCAAGCTGTATTTTGTAGTGATGAACTGTAAGATCTTTGGATTTAGTGGCAAAACGAGCTTATTTTAATATTCATTTCATGTCTTGTGTTTGCAAAGATCTCTGTTATGCAGATTGAGTTAGTTCATGACCGAAGCTTGATATATGTTTGTAGTGAGTACTCTATGCAGTTGAATGCTTCTCGGATCAAGGTTCTCCAAGCTCAGGATGATATGGTCAACTCGATGAAAGATGCAGCAGCAAAGGAACTCTTGCGTGTCAGTGGTGAACATCATCACTACAAGAGGCTTTTGAAAGATCTCATTGTTCAGGTATGAATGTATGATCAAGATTTTAATCTTTTTCTGCTGCACCGATACATGCTTTCCGAAATCCTATTTTTCCCTTTTGTAGCTTAAAAATACGTTTAGGCTTAAATTTTGCGTTTACTTAAAAAACATTGAATTTTATTTTACTGCAGAGTTTACTTCGATTGAAAGAACCTGCTGTCTTGTTGAGGTGTCGGGAGTCTGATGCAGACTTGGTGCAGTCCGTGTTGTCTTCAGCAAAAGAGGAATATGCAGAGAAAGCTGATGTTCATGCACCTGTGGGCATAGTTGACAATATCTATCTTCCACCTGCTCCTTCTCATCACAATGAGCATGCTCTTTCATGGTAAATACTTTACTCTGAGAATTTGCATCAGTTTTTGATTATGAGGTACTGAGATTGACGACTCTGCTTGTTTTTTCAGTGCTGGCGGTGTTGTATTGGCTTCTAGAGATGGAAAAATTGTGTTCGAGAACACTCTTGATGCAAGGTTGGATGTTGCTTTCCGTCAAAAGCTTCCTCAGGTAATTACTTGCATTCTCCTATCTGCTCTCTGATGATACACTGGGGTTAGCTTAAAGTTGATAATGATTGTTGATTGTAGTACATCAATTCGGCACATATATAATTATGCATTTGATACGAATTAAACCTTCACAGCCACAAGGACTTAACTGAAGAAAACACAACCTTAACTGTTGTATACAAATAACCAATAGAGAAATAGGGCATCACTGAAATGATGAGAAAAGGGACAGAATCTTCCGAAATGAATTCTTCAATGTCTAGACTCTAGAATGATTTCCTTAGTGTGCCTAGAGTCAAGACTATATATCGATATATACACTGGCGTTAGCTTAAAGTTGATAATGATTGTTGATTGTAGTACATCAATTCGGCACATATATAATTATGCATTTGATACGAATTAAACCTTCACAGCCACAAGGACTTAACTGAAGAAAACACAACCTTAACTGTTGTATACAAATAACCAATAGAGAAATAGGGCATCACTGAAATGATGAGAAAAGGGACAGAATCTTCCGAAATGAATTCTTCAATGTCTAGACTCTAGAATGATTCCTTAGTGTGCCTAGAGTCAAGACTATATATCGATATATACACTGGGGTTAGCTTAAAGTTGATAATGATTGTTGATTGTAGTACATCAATTCGGCACATATATAATTATGCATTTGATACGAATTAAACCTTCACAGCCACAAGGACTTAACTGAAGAAAACACAACCTTAACTGTTGTATACAAATAACCAATAGAGAAATAGGGCATCACTGAAATGATGAGAAAAGGGACAGAATCTTCCGAAATGAATTCTTCAATGTCTAGACTCTAGAATGATTCCTTAGTGTGCCTAGAGTCAAGACTATATATCGATATATAACTTTTGAGTCAAGTCTGCAAACTCTATGTTATGTTTAAAAAATAATAAAATATCTTGATAATAATTGTATAGTATATCACTGTATCAGCTTCAGTGTAGACTTGGACAAATTTGGGGCTGGTCTGTCTGGTTTACTGGACCTATATATGAAGAAGTAGCTTTGTGTTATGAAAGGCTTAACATGTTAACTTGGTACGAGCCCGTTGCCTAGCTCGTACCCGATTTTGCCAGTTTCTTGCAATAAAATAAGACTATCATTTCCATCAAATGAACTGTTCATACATCTCTTGAATGTGCAAGAATATATATCCTCTACAGGATGTGTTTTGAAAATTTGCCTTTGCTGGGTTCCTAGATTGCTCGTGTTTCTTGTTTCATTCATCAAATTGATCATGAAATTGCATTTTTCGTACTTCTGCTCGCCTGAACTTATAAGACAACACTTGGCATTTTTACTTGTTTTGCTACAGATTCGTAAGCAGCTCTTTGGTGCAGCTGCTGCCTGAAGTTTGAAGATCAATGCATCTCATCCATTCCCCAGTTTACCTCGTATGTTTGGTATTTAATAAAGACTTGTGGATCACAGTTAATCTATTTGTTTGTCTGCTTATTGAGAGTTCCTTTATTCCTTTGCATGTGGCTAGTACAAAATTAGAGAACTTTATGTGCAATGGTAAGACATTTTTGATGTGATTATTTTTCCCTTATGCTCTATTTGTTAAATAAGGCAAGGTTCATGAAGTATTTCCCTTTCGATAAACATATATGCAGTGCTTGAGCAGTCTATCATGGTTGTCAAGCTTATACTTTTTAGATGCACTTAACAATCACTTGTAGCCTGGTGGTTCTCTTTGTCCAAAGGTAACGAAATACAACAAAGTTGAACATCATTTTGACTCGTAGGCCCAGCTTTTGTTCTCCTTCATACTTTAGAACTATTTGTGGCTTTAGGGCATTAAAATGTATGTTTCTAAACTCCCCAATTAAATTTGAACTTTATACCCCAATGTCATCCCACACGTACACACGCGCGGGTCCACTCCCCTCCCCCTCCTTCGTTCTCAGATTTGCATAAGAGCAAATTTCCAATAGGCGTCTCCGCCTTCGTCATTAACGTTGCCACCTCCTTTGTTCACGGCAGCTGTCTCCTCCATCATCGGCGGTTGTCTCTAATTCCCCTCTGTTATCGGCGTCATCAACGACTGTCTCCTTCTCCGTCGTCGGTGCAAAATGGCACTTCGTCTTCCCCGGTGTCGGCAGGGCTCATCAAGACGCAATCGAGGAGGCTTTGCGGTCAAGAATTGAGCTAGGTTTGTAACAGTACATGTCGGTACAGATTTGATGCGAAGTTTCATGTTGCTCGATCTGGATAGTTCATCCACATCTCTAGTTTGTACAAGAAGTTCACTCAACCTATACCTCACCATTGCTCAACTATGTCGATTGTGCTTGCCGAAATCGAGTGTTCGGAGCTTGGTTGCGCCCTTCGGAGCTTGGTTGAGCACTGATCACTCTTCCCATGGCGACCGAGAATGAGGATTAGAGTTTGTGTTTGTGGGTGTTGGAGCATAGAAAATGCAGGCTCGCGACACAACACCTCGCGAGTCTGGTCAGCCAACTTGTATATAGCACTTCACCTCGTCTTCTCCCTGACGGCCACCCTAGTTCTTGACGCCTATTGTTCCAACGCAACCAAACTAGGAGGGGGTATCTCCGGATTTGGTTCTCCGACGTTCAAATCAGCAAACGTGCAAATAAGCAACTAAGAGCTACACAATTTGACACAAGAGCAAGAGAGGATAGGAAGAAGTAAAGTAATGAAAAAGGGAACTCAAAATGCTATTTAAAACGTTTCAAATTCTACGTTGCAAATATCCGATTGGTCTTAGAAATTATTCACTCAAACACCAAGAGCTCGATAGCAACACCGGGAGTTATAACCTAAACGCTTATTGCTCCAACGCCTCAAGGGGAAGGTCGTTTTGTAGGGTTGAAGCTCTGGTTCGCTTCTTCTATTATCCTTGCTCTCTAGGAGAAGAAGAAAAGGGGAGTTTATCCAGTAATGAGGCCGGCTTCTCTCTTTGGACGGGGTTATGCTTTTATACTTTCACCGGGGCCCACGCGAGTCAATTACTAATTTGCCCCTCCGATACCTAATCTCGTCAGATCCTCTTTCTGGGCTTCGTATACTCATGGGCCGCTTTCGTTCTTCTGGGCTGACTTCATGGGCCGTCCCGGCTCGCGTTCTATGGGCCTAACCCGATTCCCTTTGGGCTTCGCGAGCCCATCGAGAACCGACTCCAACATCCAGCCCCCCAAGCTTTTATGTTGAATAGCCTAAGGCTTGGGTTTGTCTTCTTGAAGTCGCGTTCTCGATACGATAGCGGCCACCTGACTTGGTATGATTACCTCGCGTTCCAGGGTCGCGTGTGTTTCGGCTAAACTTCTCGGGGCGGCGTTTTGAATTCAAAAGCCTTTACGAATTCCCGCGCTGGACGCATGTTGTCCACGTGTTGTCTTCTCATTGCACCTTCTTTTTCCGATTTTTTTCTATATATACCCATCTTCATCTCCCCCCTCTCATTCCGTCATAATTTTTCGCCGCTCTTTGTAAACTGCGAGAAGAAACCTCTCCGCCGGTGCTCTCTCCTCCTCTCTACGGTCGTCTTCGCCGCCGCTCTCACCCGATTTCCGATGGCAGGTTAGTCTATCGTTCTTCCTTTTCTTTTCTACTTCGCAAGTGTTTGTTTTTGGCTTAATTTTAGGGTTTTCAACAGTTTCGTCATTCGTTTTCTTCTTGCTTCCGACTGTTAGAATTCTTGTTCGGGCTCCTCATTTTTGATAGATTTCCAGATTGTTTGTCCATTGGGTGTTTCCTGTGCCGGATCCTCTTTCCGACTCTTGTTTCTCGAGGCGTTGCTCAGTGAAATACACTTTTTTTTTTCTTCGGTCAATTCCGCCATTTCTAACCCCTACAAGATCCTCCGTGTTTTTGGGCCTGGTTCGCCTTGATGTCGTTTTAACTTCTCCTTTGATCTTTCGAGTTTCAGTTTTTCCAGGGATTTCTTGTTTGTTCACTTCCCACTGCCTCGCGTTAGTTCCCACTTGCGATGTCCTCTTTTTTTTCTTTCCATCCCTGGAAAACTGAAACTTACTTTACCTATGCTTTCAGGTAGCGATGATTTCTATGAACGTTCAGCTCAGGCTGAGTATTCGGGGCGCACAACGTCTGGATCCGAGGGCGGCTCTGGTGGTTGCGAGCCCAGTTCTCGTAGACGGTCTCGTGTTGCAAGGAAATCTAAATGGAGCAAGACGAAGAAGTCCAAGAGATCCAAAACCAGGCTCCCGTCTCGCGTTATTCAAGAGCGAGCCGAGACCAATTATGGTCAATTTGTTAGTTTCTTCTCCCATAAGGGGCCCTTACCCCATATAATAATAGAGAAGCCCTTCCTCGCGGATCCAGGTCGAGTAAGAATTCTTGCGAAGAGAATAAAACACACCCGCACCTTAATTCCTAACACAGCCCATCGCAACAGTCTTGGCTTTGACGATCTTCGTCGTTTCGCCTCGCGATACCCTTTCCCTGAAGGAACTATTTTTGCCCTTCCTGACCACGAGGGAACTTCTCTCGACCAGTACGGGCCCTTCTTCGCTTTGAGCAGGCAATCCTTAGAAGCTGGCTTCCGTCTCCAGTGGACGTCCTTTCAGACTGAAGTGATGGCGGATTTAGGCTTCAGTCCTTCACAGATGCATCCAAACTTCTGGAGTTCGCTGATCGTATACATTATGCGAGGTCAGGACATTGGGATAGTTCCCAATACGCCTCACTACACTCTTATTAATTCTTATAAGAAGAACTCACGCGAGGATGGGTTTTATACCGCTCAAGCCAAGACCCCTAGTGCCTTTCGACTGCGTTCGAAGATTGATGGGTGGAAAACGTGTTGGTTTTTAGTTCGTCCCCCGCTTGGTTCCGACATTTCTGTTCAAGTACGCGAGCCCAATGCGAGAAGGGCTCCTTGCTTCTTTCCAAAGGAGACTCGCGATAAATTCATTCGTGATTATAAGGATTACCCTGACAAAGCTGTTCAGAAACGTTTTGAGTTGACAATCTCGGATGCCTTACTGGTTGCTAGGGGACTTAGCCTCAAAGCCCATGCCCGAGGTTTTTGTTCGCGTGTTTGTTCTTAGCGCTTGCGTTTTTTTTTTTTTTTATTGTATATTTTTTTTTTATATATGCTCACTTGTGGTTGTTTTTGCAGACGCTGACATGTTCTCCGATCTCCCGAACTTGGATGGGTTGATTTTCGATGAGGCCGGCTCCCTCACTCTCGCGACTCCTACTCACAACATTCCATATGTTCCTGTCGTGACTATTGCTTCCCCTCCTGCTGTAATGGAATCGCCGGTGGAGGTCGCGACCACTGTTTCTGAGGAGGCCCCTCAGTCCAAGAGGCCTCGCGACCTCTCGTCCCGCGATAAGGGGAAACAAAAAGTGACTGAGAGAAGTCGCAAGAGAACGACGGAAGTGGAGTTTGTCTCGTCTCCAGAGCCTACTGATTCTCCTGTCGTGAACCCCACTTTCATTCATGGTTTATCCACCACGCGTGCCTTCTTTGACATGATTCCAAGTACTTTTCCCCCTGAACCTAGCCTTTATGAGGAAATCTCGGAAAGGCCTGGCGGCTTGTCTAAGTTACTCTTTGCGGTAAGTTTCGCGTTCTTATTTATTTCTTGTTTCTTTGGGGTCTTTTTAACCCTGGGGTTGGTCATTTTGCAGGGGATGAACATTATTGCGAGCGCAAGTCGGAGGGTGCTCGCGGCGGAGGATAAACTTAAAGAATTGATGGAGGAGGACCAGTCAATCCGCGATGCTAATAGAGCGGCTAAGTCTCGGCTTATGGGAGAAAAGAAAGCTTTGGAGGGGGAGCTTTCGAAGGCTAATGCGCTACTGGAATATAAGGACGTGAAGATAAAAGAGCTGGAAGCCCAACTTGCGTATGAGAGGTCCACCCATGTCAACATCGTTACCAAATATAATACGCAAGTGAACGACCTCAAGCAAGAGAATGAGAAACTTCACGCGACGATGTCCGAGAGAATTGCTTATGAGAGAAACATGGCAGTGGAGGAGTATTGCGGTGGTTACCGCCAACGGGCTCGCGTGGATTTTTACAAGAATGCCGTCAACACGCTTCTCCTTTGTATGGTGAAGGTTCAAATGCGAAAGTACAAAGTCAAAGATTTCCCCTTCAGCGCTCAAGACCTATGTGGTTTTTCCACCGACCTTCCCGAGTATGAGCCCCCAGTGCCGGGAACTTTCATTGATGATGGAGATACTCCACTCGAGGCTTGGGGTGTAACTCGTCTTGCGCCTGAGAGAGGCATTGTTAAAGGTAAAGAGAATCAAGTGCCCAAGCCTCCTCTTCCGAAGATGGTCACTCCACCTCCGCCCGAAAGGTTGGAATCTGCTCCTCACTCGCTTCCGAGCCTTCCTTCTCCGGCCCTCTCTCCTCGTAAGAGAAAAGTACTCGCGCCCGATGCTCTTCTCGACACCATTCAACCCCTCCCGAAGCGTTCTCGCTTAGACCAAGCGGGGGGGTCAGGATCGCGGGTAGCTGACGCTGGGGACGTCGTTGTAGACTTGGAGGCGGATAGCGTAGGGGATCAGGGATTGCTCCTGAGTCCGTCGCTAAGTAATGTTTATTATTTCTGCTCGCGTTTCGAACCTTCTGACATGGCCTGGTTGTCTTCCGAACAATGTATGTTTTTGATACCACTGTCGCGAGAATTGGGCTCTTATGTAATTATTCTTTTTAATGCGGGCATGGTTGTCGCGAAATATATGCCGTTTTGCTCTATATTTTTGGTTTCACTTATTCGTCTGCTTGTTTTGTACACTTATCTCGCCTCATTCCCCCCATTTTGTGTTTCGGAAAAAGTAATTTTGTGAAAAATAAAAACGTAAGAGATGAGTGTTTCATAACTACGATCCCTCTTGTATAGTAAAAGGTGAAAACTGACGGCGTTACATAGTTTTTGTGGAATAATCATAAAGCATTGCAAACCATCCTCCTGTTAGCTATCGCATGAACTATACACGCGAGTGCTGGTCTGTACGTTCGCTCTAGCTGGTGACAGGATTTTGCGCTTTTGGCTCTGTAGTTTTTGAAACTCGTGGGGATGGTCCTGAGCTCTTGTAGTCGCGAAGTCTCAAAATATCTGAGTTTTTCTTCCGTATGGTTGCTGCAGAACATTTCTTGCCTTTGTAGAGATGATCTGGGCATGACGTTGTCGTTGCAGGGGACATTAAGCACTGCACATGTAGAGAGGCGTTTAGTATTTGATCTTTATTCTTTAGATGGTTAAGAACTTTTAGCCCAGCCCAGTGAAGCGGACTCATGGCGGGTGAGCTCATTGGCGTGAACCCGTCCATGCTTTCGCGACCAGGGAGAGTTTTTTAGCTCAACCATGGAAGCTCGACACGCGACCTGGGGGGTTTTTTAGCCCAGCCCAGTGAAGCGGACTCATGGCGGGTGAGCTCATTGGCGTGAACCCGTCCATGCTTTCGCGACCAGGGAGAGTTTTTTAGCTCAACCATGGAAGCTGGACACGCGACCTGGGGGTTTTTTTTAGCCCAACCCAGTGAAGCGGACTCATGGCGGGTGAGCTCATTGGCGTGAACCCGTCCATGCTTTCGCGACCAGGGAGAGTTTTTTAGCTCAACCATGGAAGCTGGACACGCGACCTGGGGGTTTTTTTTAGCCCAGCCCAGTGAAGCGGACTTGACGACTTTTTGTCTTTTGATTTGAAGCGCTACCTTTTTAGGTGGACGAGCATTGGTCGACCAGGCTGTGATACTTATTTCTTGGTAACCCAGATTCGCGTGATAACGAATTGGTGGTTCCGCAACCTGGGTTTTGTGGGAGGATTAGGCATAGAAGCGACGAAGTCGCATCACGTTCCAAGAGTTGGCAACGTGATTCCCGGAGTGATCCTTGAGACGATATGCCCCGGGTGCGACTTCGCGATCTATAATGTAAGGTCCTTCCCAGTTGGGGTCGAGCTTTCCTCCCTCTGTCCTGTGGAGCACGAGGTCTCCTCTGGCGAATCCCCTTATCTTAACGTGCTTGTTATAATATTTCGCGACGCTGGCTTTATGATTGGCTGCCCTGATAGTTGCCAGGTCGCGAGTTTCTTCCCGCATCTGCAACTCTAGCTGCATTTTTTCGTCATTGTCGATCGGGTTATACTGAATCACGCGATCCGTGGGTACAATGAAATCGACTGGCACTGTGGCTTCTATTCCATAAGCGAGAGCAAAGGGTGTTTCCCCAGTTGCCTTCTTTACTGTGGTTCTGTTTGCCCAGAGTACTAGAGGTAAAACTTCGGCCCACTTGCCTTTGGAGCCTTCTAACCGCCTTTTCAGATCCATGACAATACTTTTGTTCACAGCTTCTACTTGGCCATTGCAATGCGGGTGAGCGACTGATGCGATTCTTAAGGCGATCCCTATGTCATTGCACCACGTGAGTAACTGTGGCGAATTGAATTGTGGTCCTCTATCGGTTACGATCTCGTGAGGGAGACCGTATCTGCAGATGATATTCCTCCCTAGGAACTTTTTAACTGCCGGGACGGAAGTGCTTGCGAGAGCCTCGGCTTCGATCCATTTGGTGAAATAATCAACTGCTACAATGATGTACTCCAGTTGACCAGGCGCTTTCGGCTTGAAAGGTCCTAACAGATCTAGCCCCCACATCGCGAAGGGACAGGGGCTTGACATTATCTGTAACTCTACACCTGGTTGATGAGAAGCTGGGGCAAAGTACTAACATGGCTTACAGTTCTGAGACTCGCGTTGTGCGTCTTGCTTCATGGTGGGCCAGAAGCTCCCTTGTCTTAATGCTTTGTAGACCATTGGTCTCCAACCCGCGTGTGTACCGCACAACCCGGCGTGCAGCTCTTTCATAAGCACGTCACTGTCTATCTTAGACAAATACCTGAGCTCGCGTGGCCCGTATCCTCTTTTGTAGAGTTTCCCATGACACATGTAGAAACGCGCAGCCATAGAGATAAGTTTTCTCATTTCTTTTGGGTCCGAAGGTCCGGTTCCGCTTGCGAGGTATTGAATTATAGGAGTGCGCCAGTCACTGACTGGCTCGTCTATCTCCATCAACTCCACCTGATTACTTATGGCGCTCTCAGACTTTTCCAACCAGAAGTATTGGCTCTTTTCATCCTTGAAAACGACGGTAGAATTCCTATCGAGATGTTCCATATTCGCGTATTGAGCTTGAGAACCTCGCTTCGCGAGTTCATCAGCTCGTGTGTTTTCCTCCCTCGACAATGCTTCAATCTCAAAATGTCTGAATAACGAAATCAAGGTAGTAGCTCTTGCATGATATCTGGGGAGATTGCCTGTTCGAGCTTCGTAGGTCCCCTTGATCTGGTTCACAACAATCTGAGAGTCGCTAAGACACTTCATCACATGAATACTCGCGTGAATCGCAATTTCCAGCCCTACGATGAGCGCTTCATATTCTTCTTTGTTATTAGTGGCTTTGAATTTTAGTGAAATCGCGTGGTCGATCTTATCCCCGGTCGGGGATGTCAAGACGACTCCCGCACCGCAACCGTTTACATTTACCGCCCCGTCAATATGCATAACCCACGCGGGGTGTTCTGGAGCTATATCATCTTTTTCTAACTCTCTGAAACTTGTTTCAACAATGAAATCAGCTAAAGCCTGCACTTTGATTGCGGGTCGTGATCTATAGACTACGTCAAATTCAGTCATCTCAATTACCCATTTTGCGAGCCTCCCGGAGGTTGTTGGCTTACTCATGAAAGATGGGAGTGGTAAATCTGTCAATACCTCGATGGGGTGAGCGTGGAAATAAGGCCGGAGCTTACGAGCGGCTGTTATCAACGCGAGTACTGCCTTCTCAATGGATGAATATCTGGTCTCAGCCGACAGAAGTGCTTTACTGACGAAATAGACGGGGACCCGCTGTTCTCTCACCAACACTGCGCTAACTGCACGCGTTCCTGCCGCGAGGTACAACTGCAAGCCTTCACCAGGCATTGGTGACGCAAGTGTTGGGAGTTTAGCCAGATGCTCTTTGAGACTCATAAATGCCCTTTCACACTCTTCGGTCCATTCGAAGCTTTTCGGTTTCCTCAATATGTCAAAGAAAGGGAGGTTTCGCTCCGCGATCTTGGCACAAAACCTCCCGAGGTAGTTAACCTTCCCTACAAACCTTTGGACGTCATGAGTGGATCTCGGTGGCTGTAGATCTATTATTACAGCTTGGACCTTGTCTGGATTGACCTCGATGCCGCGTGCACTGATCTGAAATCCCAGGAACTTGCCCTCGGTGACCCCGAAAACACATTTCTCGGGATTGAGGGTCATACCGTACTTCCCCAGTGTCTCAAAAACTTCTTTCAGATCGCGAGTGTGATCTGCTTGTTTTTTGCTCTTAACTACTATGTCATCGACATAGGCCTCCACGGTGTCACCCCTTTGCTCGCTAAAGATCATGTCTACTAGCCTCTGGAAGGTGGCTCCCGCGTTTTTCAAGCCAAACGGCATTACTTTGTAGCAGAAGGTCCCCTTGTCTGTAATAAAAGTCGTGTGCCCCGAGTCGGCTGGATTCATCATGACCTGATTATACCCAGAGTACGCGTCCAAGAAACTCAGAGCTTCATGACCCGCGGTTGAGTCCACTAACTGGTCGATAGAAGGTAACGGGTAGCTGTCTTTGGGGCATGCCTTGTTGAGACCAGTAAAATCTACGCACATGCGCCATTTTCCTGTCCCCTTTGGATTTTTTTCTACCATTACTACGTTTGACAGCCATGTCGGATACTGCATCGGCTTAACAAACCCTGCTTTTAACAACTTCGCGAGTTCCACAACAGCGGCTGCGTTCTTTGGTCATGCCTGCTTTCGCTTCTTCTGTCTACGTGGCTTGACCTCTGAACTAATGTTCAGGGAGTGGGTCATGACACTCGCTGGAATCCCCTTCAAATCCTTTGGTGTCCACGCGAACACATCCCGGGAGCGGGCGAGCAAGGCCTCAATCTCTTGCACCACTTTTTGATCCAGTCTCCCCCTACATAGAGCTTCTCCTCTTTGTTAGGGAATAGAGTAATTGTCTGCTTTTCAAACCCATCAAAATGTGGTTTGTGCCCTTCTTCTGCACCAGTATCTTGTGGCCTTGGAGAGGCACGAACCTCCAGCTCGGCCTCCTCAAACACGCGAGGCAACCCTGGAATAAATAACTGGTTGGCGAGCAAGGCCTTGTTGCTGTTCTTTTCGGATGATGCGTAGCAGATGCGGCTCTCTTCCTTGTTTCCTCTCGCGACTCCTACTCTAGACGACGTTGGGAATTTAAGGCAGAAATGACAGATTGACACGACCGCTTCAAACTTGCACAGAGTCTCGCGTCCTAATATAGCATTGTAGGAGGATGTTATCGGGATTACCACAAAATCTATTTTCTCTGATCCTCTTGACCCGGTCTCTTCACCCAGGATGAGATCTAGGGTAACGACGCCCAGGGCCCTCACACTGTCACCTGCGAAACCCACTAGTGTGGTTTTTGTAGGCTTGAGTGCCGATTGATCAATCCCCATTTTCTCAAACGCGTCCCAGTACAGTATATCGGCCGAGCTTCCCGTGTCTACAAGAATCCTTTTCACAAGTTTGGTTCCAATCTGAGCATGAATAACTAGTGGGTCAGCGGCCTCGACGGCCCAGGTATCTACCTCCTTGTCGCTGAAGACAAGCGTGTAAGGCTCAGATTGAGGTCTCGCGATACTATAGACTGGCCTTCCCTGAGGCTTGGGCGCGTTGTTAATTAGCCTTTGCTCTCGTTTGCCTAGGGGGATGGGTTCATGGCGTCCTGCGATTGTACCTATATGGCCATCCAAGCGAGGGAAGTTCTGGTTCGGGTGGCGATTGGGACCCTGATTCTGGTTATTCCTCGCGGGGGTTTGCTGCCTTATTTCATTCTGCGTTTTACCTCCGCCTCTACCTCCTACCCCCTTTTCGGATTGCCGCGACCTCTGTCACCATCTCCTCTCTGAGCATTTAAGACCTCTTGCTCTCTCGGGTGGTGAGGTCGGGACCTACATTCAACTGTAGGGTGAGTATCCACTCTGTGGTACTCACACCACGTTGCTGGCTCGTGCTCGTGCTGACCATGACCGCGGTCCCCCCTCCTCTGATCCTCGCGTCAGCCATCCTGCTCGGCTACAAAATTCTGCGAGTGAAACTGATTCTGGTCATGATTCTGGCCCCTGAACTGTTTCTGACCCTGACTCTGATCCTGAATCCGTAAACCGGGAACTTGTGGGTCGCTCTGTTCCTTTCCCTGACTACTTTGATGGCGCTTGTTACCCCAGTTCTGGTTCTCTCTCTTATGACCCTGAACAGTCTTATTCTGATTGTTTCCTCTCAACGCGAAACCTGAGTGCGCTTCCACGTTAATCTCTGTATACGCTCTTTCGAGCATGCCCTGGTAGTCCAAATCTTTCTTGCGGTATAGGTATTGCTTGAATGAGCTTCCATCTGCGAGACCGTCCAGGAACGCGACTCGGGCAGTTTTATCATGAAAATCTTCGGCTTCTAAAATCTTTTCTGAGAATCTCTTGACATAACCCTCTAGTGATTCGTTTGATCTTTGTTTGACTCCCATTACTTCTTGTATAGTCACTTTTCTTTTCCTCGAGGATCCGAAGTGCAACAGGAAACTCTTCTCTAGATCAACGAAAGAATGGATGCTCCCTGACGGTTGGTTAAGCATCCAGGTCATGGCGGGACCCGCGAGGGTGCCTGGGAAACCTTTGCACATCGTGGCTTCATCAGGGCACCTTGCGAGCATAGCATACTTGTAGCGTGCCAGGTGTTCGCTGGGGTCTTCTTTGCCATTGTATTCCTTGATGGTAGGGAATCTGAAATCAGATAGAGGGACCGACCTGACTATGTGGTCTGCGAAAGCGGTTGGGCCGAACAAGGCTGACGGGTTAGTAGACGGATAGGCCTCCTGAGCTTGTCGCGGACGGGTTGCCTGGTTATAATAAGGTTCCCCCTCATACTGGCAGCGAGAAGGTCCTCGTTTGGCACGCATCCCATATCCCCTTGCTTCGGTTCTCCCCCTGCAAGATTGGTTCTCCGCGTAGCTCGCGGGGGCCTGATTCAAATCAAACCTACTAGGGCGACAAGTCCTCTCGCGTCCCGGGTCCCTGGTCCTACGCGATATTGAGATTCTGTCGTCGGGTATGTGCTCAGCACTCTCCTCAGCGACAGGTTGCTCTCGCTCACCCTGATTCTGCTCTTGCTCGCGGGCCTCAGCCCTTGGTCGCTCTTGATTTTGAGTCCTGCCCATGTCTTGTCCCAACGTCTGAAGGAACGCGCGATACTGAACTAGTGCGGGCCCTACCAGAACAATCTCTTCCTCATTTACACGCGGAAGGGGCAGTGTTCTCGTCTGTAGAGGGGTGTTGCCACTTCCCTCACCACCAGTATTCATCCTCTCTTGTTGGCAAAGTATCTGAAATACGCGAATATCTGTAGTAAACCTTACTTGTGCGAGTAATGTCCCCACGGTCGGCGCCAGCGTTGGAGCATAGAAAATGCAGGCTCGCGACACAACACCTCGCGAGTCTGGTCAGCCAACTTGTATATAGCACTTCACCTCGTCTTCTCCCTGACGGCCACCCTAGTTCTTGACGCCTACTGTTCCAACGCAACCAAACCAGGAGGGGGTATCTCCGGATTTGGTTCTCCGACGTTCAAATCAGCAAACGTGCAAATAAGCAACTAAGAGCTACACAATTTGACACAAGAGCAAGAGAGGATAGGAAGAAGTAAAGTAATGAAAAAGGGAACTCAAAATGCTATTTAAAACGTTTCAAATTCTACGTTGCAAATATCCGATTGGTCTTAGAAATTATTCACTCAAACACCAAGAGCTCGATAGCAACACCGGGAGTTATAACCTAAACGCTTATTGCTCCAACGCCTCAAGGGGAAGGTCGTTTTGTAGGGTTGAAGCTCTGGTTCGCTTCTTCTATTATCCTTGCTCTCTAGGAGAAGAAGAAAAGGGGAGTTTATCCAGTAATGAGGCCGGCTTCTCTCTTTGGACGGGGTTATGCTTTTATACTTTCACCGGGGACCACGCGAGTCAATTACTAATTTGCCCCTCCGATACCTAATCTCGTCAGATCCTCTTTTTGGGCTTCGTATACTCATGGGCCGCTTTCGTTCTTCTGGGCTGACTTCATGGGCCGTCCCGGCTTGCGTTCTATGGGCCTAATCCGATTCCCTTTGGGCTTCGCGAGCCCATCGAGAACCGGCTCCAACAGGAGACACAAAGAGAGAAATGACGATGGAGGAGATTATTAAGGTTTTATTATGGTGACGAGAAGATATGGCTTAGGAGGAGATTGAATCAACAACAAACCTCTGTGTTGATCTGGCTTGAGAGGGAAGATCTGGCTTATGTGCAGTCTTCCTTGGTTACACTTGCCATGCCATCTAACTTGCGTTTTGCCATATAGACACTTGCAACATATTGAAAGTGGTTTTTGTGCTGGATTTTTTTTATTGGAGGTGGTGTTGGGGTTGGTAAAGGTCGAACAGTTGCTGGATCAATTTAGGAAAATTGGCAATTGGGAAGGAGGAAAGCTTTGTATGTAAGAATTGTTGTCTTGGGATGCAATCAGATATTTTATGCACCTATAAATTTGCACTTTATATTGTTCTACTGAGTACTATGTTTTATTTTCTTCTGCTGTGTTATGTGTAGATTTTGTGCTTATCATTGGGTTTTGTTTAATACACTATCTCTTATCTTCTTAATAATGATTGTTTCGTGTTTTGACCATGTATTTTGTTGGCAACTTATTTAATGGGTTGATAATATAGTTTGTGGTGTTGACAGATTATTTCTTGTGTTGACAGTTTATTTAGTGCTTTGACAATATAATTAGTGATGTTGGTAGATTATTAGTTGTGTTTGACACTTTATTTGTGTGTTGTTGACTAAGTTATTATTGGTGTTGAGAGAATATTAGTTGTGTTGATATTTCATTTGTAGATTGTTGACAAATTATTTTTAGTAGGGTTGCTAGTAACGGCTAGTATTTGTACTAGGATTTTATCATGTCTATTCATATATGTATCATGGAAAATATCTCAGAAGAGATCCTTCTAGAATAGGACAGCTGAACCTATAGCCCTAGTACTATATATACATGTAATACTGTTGCTTTCAGTAATGAAATCAGAGTACCATATACAAATTCCCACTATGGTATCATGAGCCAATAGGACAAACGTCCTCAGGCCAGCTCTCTCCTTCCCTTCACCACTACAAGCCAAAAACACCAGAAAACCCTTCTCCTTCCTTCCTTTTCAATGGCTGTTGTCAACGGAGCCACCAACACCACACCTCTGCAAACACAAAACCCTTCCCTTCCCTCTTTCTCGGCGTTCATCACCGTAAAATTATCCCATGAGAATTTCCCGTTGTGGCGCGCCCAGGTCACACCCTATCTCCGCGCTCACAATCTCTATCGCCTCATCGATGGAACCTTTCCCTGCCCACCAGAGCTGCTCGATGGCGTCCCAAACCAGGCGTTCACCGACTGGACCACGAAGGACCAACTGGTCATGGCCGTCTTGACCTTGTCTCTTACGGAGCCGGTTCTCGCTCAAAACCTGGAGTGCTCATCCTCCATGGAAATCTGGTCCAGCTTACAGGAGCTTTTCGCCGCCCGGTCAACGGCGCAAATCATTCAAACTCGCCGGCAACTGGCGAATCTGAAGAAGGGTGCCGATAGTATCACCACCTACTTCAACAAGGCAAAAGCCTTGTCTAAGATGTTGGCTGCTGCAGGACAAGCCATCTCTGACGTAGAGTTTACCTCCTATCTCCTTGCCGGCCTCGACTCAAGCTATGACGCCGTCGTTATCGCCCTCTCCACTCAGGTGACACTCCCCATGCCCACACAAATTCTGTCGCACCTTTTGTTCCATGAAGCAAGAGTCTCTCAACAAAACCAAGCCCTGCACAACCACATTGAAGCCAACTACACTCATTCTAGAGGCAGGGAAATCAGAGACATCGCAGGGGCTCGTCTAGGGGTCGTTCTCGGCCTCCCTTCTCAGGACCTCCGCGTGGACCACCAACAACCTTCACCGGAGCCCCGGATACCAGGCCCATCTGTCAACTGTGTTCTAAGCCGGGGCATACGGCCATGACATGTTGGCACCGTTATGACCATGGAAAACAAGCCCCGCCACCAGCATCTTTTCAGGCGAGCTATACGGCGGCTCCTCCACCCGGAAACTGGTATCCAGACACCGCGACGTCCCACCACTTCACGCCCGACATAGCAAACTTGCGCATCGACAACTATCTATACAACGACACCGATACGGTGTCCCTCGGCGATGGTTCACAAATCAACATCCAATCTCAAGGCACAGGCCAAATAGTCCATTATCACTTTTGTTTATGGATGTATGGGGCCCAGCCCATGAACTCTCAATGAAAGGAAATAGATATTACTTAGCCATTGTCGATGATTTCTCTAAATTTCTTTGGCTATTTCCGTTCACAACAAAAGATCTCGTTCCAAAAATCGCCTCCACCTTCATTACATTCATCCAAAAATTTCTACAAACCAAAATCTGATACATCCAAACGGACGGAGGAACCGAGTTCAAACCCCTCAAGCCTTTGTTTCAACAACTTGGGATTGCTCACCGCATCATGTGTCCACACTCTCACCAACAAAACGGGAGTATTGAGACTCGACACCGCCGTATTGTCGACATGGGCCTCACTCTTCTAAAACAAGCCTCCCTTCCTCTTAAATTTTGGGACTATGCCTTTGAGGCGGCTACGTATCTCATCAACCGTCTACCAACTCCTATTCTTCAAAACAAAACACCCATTCAACTCCTCCTCAAAGAATCACCAAACTACAAATTCCTCAAAGTCTTCGGGTATCTTTGTTTCCCAAACCTTCGACCATACCAATCACACAAGCTCTCCTTCCGCTCCACTCCTACAATTTTTCTTGGGTATGCCTACAACTACCGGGGATACATTTGTTATGATTGAAAAAAAAACCGAACCTACATATCAAGAGATGTGATATTCCATGAAACCACATTTCCTTATCCTACCTCCTCAAATTCTCCTTCATTCACAACCCCACCCCTGGCGCTCTTACCCTGCATTCCACATCTTCTGAATGGCCCACAAGACACTTCCAATGAACCTCTCAATCTGCCCAATTCCTCAAGCAGCCCAATATCCCAAAACAGCCCACCCTCCTCCCATAATCCACAAACTCATTCCACACCCTCATCCGAGTCCAATTCATCATTAAAACTTCCGGACATTTCGCCTAGCCCAAATCAAGTGAATGGTCCTCTCCACACAATGACCACTCGGTCTAAATCAAATATCTCACTCCCATTGATTCGAACGGATGGCACCGTCCCTTGGCCCATCTCTTCCCCGGAATGCTCCAACACCTTGGTCATTCCCGACGAACCCACTTGCTATACGAAGGCATCCAAATACCCGGAATGGCGGGCCGCCATGGAAGTTGAATTCCAAGCCTTATTATCCACCAACACTTGGTCGCTAGTGCCATCCCACCAATCCACCAATGTTCTAGGGGTCAAGTGGATATTCAAGACAAAACGACATGCCGATGGAAGCATTGAACGACGAAAGGCCCGCCTCGTTGCAAAAGGATACACTCAAGTTCATGATCTTGATTATGGTGAAACCTTTAGCCCCGTCGTGAAACCATCTACCATTCGCCTTCTCCTATCCCTTGCGGCGATGCATAAGTGGTCGGTGCGGCAACTCGACATTCAAAATGCATTTCTTCACGGGACCTTGACGGAGGACGTCTACATTATCCAACCACCCGATTTTCAACACAAAGCTTTTCCCACTCTCATTTGCAAGCTCAATCGTTCCCTTTATGTTTTGAAACAAGCACCTCGTGCTTGGTTTGCTCACCTTAGTGATTCCCTTATCACTATGGGCTTCTCATCCTCTCAATCGGATTCCTCCCTCTTTATCCATCGCGAGGGGCACCATCTTGTCTTTGTATTGGTATATGTTGATGACTTGCTTGTTATGTCTAACAATGTGGCTTTCTCTAATGCTTTTGTGCAGAAATTATCCGAGCAATTTCCCGTGAAGGATCTTGGTCCATTAAGCTACTTCCTTGACATTCAAGTCACTCGCTCAGACAAAGGCATCTCGTTGTGTCAAACCAAATACATCCACGACCTTGTTCGAAGAGCTAACATGGATAAATCGAAGGCCGTCTCCACCCCCATGGCTACCAACTTCACTGCCGAAACTAAGATTCCATCACCACCCTTTTCGGATCACACGCTATATCGGAGCATCGTTGGAGGCCTCCAATATTTGTCCTTTACACGCCCTGACATTTTCTTTGCGGTGAACAAGCTATGTCAATCCATGCATGCTCCCTCCATCAAAGATTGGCAAGGAGCCAAGAGAGTATTGCGGTACATTAATGCCACAGCTCACCTTTAGTTCTTTCTTTCGTCGACTCCGGGCATGAACATTTCGGCTTTCACGGACTCAGACTGCGGAGGCACCAAATCTGACGGTCGATCGACTTCACCATACTGCATTTATCATGGCGGAAACCTAATTTCTTGGTCTTCAAAGAAACAGTCCACCGTATCCAAGTCGACAATAGAAGCCGAATATCGTGCGCTTGCCAATGCCACATGTGAGACCCTTTGGCTACAAAACCTCTTGTCTGAACTTTAAATCCCTCTACCTAACCAACCCTTTGGTGTGACAACCTTGGAGCCACGTACCTCGCCGTCAATCCCGTTCAACATCAACGGATTAAGCATATCAACTTGGACTATCACTTTGTTCGCGAACGAGTTCGAAACAAGTCTCTTCTAGTTGCCTTCGTCTCGTCCAAAGATCAAAGGCGGACCTCCTCACCAAGCCATTACCTCCGGCACGATTCATTGATATGCGATCTCACCTTGGCCTTCGCCCGATATCGATCGAGGGGAGATAGTAACGGCTAGTATTTGTACTAGGATTTTATCATGTCTATTCATATATGTATCATGGAAAATATCTCAGAAGAGATCCTTCTAGAATAGGACAGCTGGACCTATAGCCCTAGTACTATATATACATGTAATACTGTTGCTTTCAGTAATGAAATCAGAGTGCCATTTACAAATTCCCACTAGTTGCACAACCGGTCCGGTCCGGACCAGACCGGCGGACCAGAATTTTTTAAACTCTTGGATCGGGGACCGGACCGGTAGACCGGAATTTTTCAAATCCATGGACCGGGGACCGGACCGGATTTTTTCTATATAAAAATTAAAAAAAATCCAAATTCTTAAACAATTTTTTTCAAAAAAAATTTATCCAGGTTTCTGGTACTGGATCGGACCGGATCGGACCGGAAAATTCATGGACCGGAAATTTCATGGACCGGAACCCGGAATTTCCCAAATATGTGGACCGGGGACCGGACCGGACCCGGTCCGGTCTTGGACCGACCCGAATTCTTGGGGTTGCCGGATTGAGGGTATAATTAGTGGGGTTGAGGGTATAATTAGTGGGGTTGACGGATTCTTTTGTGTGTGTTTTATATCTTTTTCTATTTTTGTTGAACTTCCTACTCCCTCTGTCTCATAATATAATTTCGGTTTCTTTTTTCACATTTGTCGAGACACGTTTTGTATCGTCAATATCTCTAACTATATGTTAATAAAAAAATATAAAATTTTGATATATTTAAGTATTCATCGAGACGAATCAAACAAGACCCCATATGACTATATTTGTTCTTATATGTTAGAAGTTATGCCACAAAATGTATTGAAGTGTGAATAGTGTAAAATGTGAAACAAGAATTATAAAAGAGGACGGAGAGAGTACTAAACAACTCGAATGCGGTTGCTATGTTGTCTCCAAGGGCGCAAACCATACCTAACGACTAATAAAACATCGTCATGTGTTTTCACCAAAACATTTTTGCCACCAACTCAAACCATTGATAACCAAAACTATCGTCTATACAAAATCATCAATCAAAATTGTCATTTACATAAAATGTAGACTTAGGCAAACTCGGGTCAGGGTCTAGTCTGGAATGACTTGCACTCATTTGTTTTAGCCCATTTACAAGGGTCGGGATGAGTTGTCTCATGGCCCTAGTGTTGGACTTGACACCTTAACCATACCCGACCAATTATTCGGGTCAGGTGGTTTGCAGGGCCGCCCAATTCTCTCACAAGAGGACGACAACGAGCAAACCCTGACGTTGAGAAGGAGGAGACGACGAGGAGTAAACCCACAACAATAGTCCCTGGAGCTAACAAGGACGAGAAGACGACGAGATCGACAGATGACGATGATAAGACGGTGAAATCGAAGGGAGTATGGTGTTGTTAAGTGCCAAGGGAAGGATTTAGGGATTAATTTTTCTCTTATATTCATATACATTAATTTATTTTTATATATATTAATTTTAAAGGGTCGGGTCAAGAGACCTTATTGGGTTTATGGACCATTTACCCATCTGGGCCGGGCCAAATGCCAAACAAGGACTATGTCTATTGTCAAAACCATAGTGGTTGAGTAGTGTTTATTTAATTAGAAACTCCTATATGCACGCGACTTTTTCTCTATATGCACGCGATTTGGTGCGCAGATGTTATGCGCATAGGTTGGTGCGCAGTTTTCTTGCGCACAAGGGTATTTTCGGGATAAATGTGAAAATCCTGACGATGTCTGACAAATGTGTGCGCAGGACAAAAGCGCACAGAAGAAATAATGCGCAAAAGTTCAGCGCACGACGTTTCAGATTCCCGAATGTGTGCGCTGAACTTGTGCGCACAGGATTAGTGCGCAGTTCTTATGCGCACAGGGTCTTTTAAACCCTTGCGCAACTTCTTCTTCTTCCTTCTTTCTCTTCTTTTCTGCGTTTTTACGCTCGACGGCGCCGACCACCTTTTTTCCATTTCCGAGCGTTTCCCTCGTCTAAACACAATTCCGTCAATGGATTCTGAACCCCCTCATTCTTCCGGTCCCGACCACACCACTTCCGTCCCAATCCCAACACCTCCGGCGACTTCCGTCCCAACGGAGCCACCTCCGGCGACCTTGTCCGACGATGAAGCGTTGGTGGATGGAGGCGGCCGGCGGTATGTGACTCGAGCGGCGTTGGCAGCGGCAAATGCTCCTCCGGCGACTATTCCGGCGAACATTCCGGCGAGGGCTAGGGTTCCGGCGACTCGGGTTCCAGCGACGACGACTACGGATCCGGAGACACCGCACGAGCTTTATTCGGTATAAAATTTCTAAACCCGCTTTTTTCAAATATTTATCGTATTTAATTTTGGAAATTTATTCGTCATTTTTTTTTGTAATAATTACGATTAAATTTAAGTTTTTTATGAATTAAATATTAGAATTCGTATCTTAATTGTAATTTAATCGTAATTTTTCATAATTACGTTTAAATTTCAGTTTTTTATGAATTAAATATTAGAATTCGTATTAATTGTAATTTAATTGTAATTTTTCATAATTACGATTAAATTTCAGTTTTTTATGAATTAAATATTAGAATTCTTATTAATCGTAATTTTTTATAATTACGATTAAGTTTCAGATTATTATGCATTAATCGAATTATTATGAATTCGTATTAATTGTAATTTTTTAGTAATAGTAGTGATTATTATTTCGTATTAGTTGAGATGTTTATTTTTTAGTAATTATGAATTAAATATTAGAAACTTAACAGTCATAACTAGTTATGACTTAATTGTTAAATTTCTAACAATTCCTATTAAATAATTTAGTTTTCGTAGATATAAAGACTCGAATTTGATTACGAAGTTGCAAATTATTTCCGAATATTTTAGTATGAATTAGTCATACTAAAAATGTAAAAACATGTAGACTATACAAGCCGTCATGGATCAGACGGGCAACACGATGCCCGCACCAGTAGCGGAACGACTTCCACGTCGACATGATGTGGCAGCCGGTGTGCGATTAGAGTTTGAGGCCCTCGAACGATTTTTCGGCACCGGATCACCTGAGCGTCGTGAGCCAGAGAATGAGTACGACAAGGTACAGCTGCAGCAGCAGGAGATAGATGGTTCGCATATGGAGATAGATGGACAGACAGGAGATTTCCATGACGACGTAGATTATCCTGGTCGATATCTTACTGCGTTCGACCCTATCGAAGCCACACCAGTACAGGCGCAGGTGACCACAGATGACTATGATATCCACGACGCACCTCTGTTTCAGGATGCCGTACCTCGCAGTTCAGAGCATACAGAGCAAGATTTACCTGCAGTGACAGATGCAGAAACGTCGACATCTTCTCCTCCTACGGTCGCATCTGCAGAGCCAGTCGCATCTTCAGAGCCAGTGTCGGGAGATTTAGACGACGATGACCATGCTGTAGCGACCTATTTTCCTTGGCTCGGGGACTCGATGCAGGACATTTGTCGTCCATGTGCGCCTCACCTACTGTGTTCTTATGAGACGCATATAGCGAGATGGATATGGTCGCGTGGTCCTCTTCCAGGGCCTGCTCCCGATGTACCATTGGTGCCCCCGGTGCAAGTTAGGAAGCGTGCCCGTGTGGGGGAAGCTGTAGGCCGAGGCAGAGGCCGAGGTGGTGGTGAGGGTGCTGTAGGCAGAGGCCGAGGTGGTGGAAGAGGGAGAGGGAGAGGTAGAGGGAGAGGGAGGGTGCTGAGGGAGTTGGTGGTGAGGGTGTTGCTGCTGAGGGAGTCGCTGAGGGGGCTGCAGTTGAGGAGGTTGTTGTTGAGGAGGTTGCGGCTCCAGTTAGAGGTGGTCGTCGTCCCAGGCAGAGACGACGAGTAGGAGATATTCAGCCAGAGGATGAGCCAGAGGATGGGGACGGGGATGAGGCCGAGGCTGATGCGGCTCCGTTAGATCCGATATGTTCAATAACATTGATCTGAATGCTTATAATAAGTTATACGTTTCATATTTACTAATCGGACGCAATTTTTTTTCTGTACTTATTTAGGCTAGGAAGCTCCTGAGGGTGATGTACAGATCTGCACAGGTTCATGATTATGAGCATCATATTTCAGCTGAGGAGGGTACATGGTTCAGGCTTGCTGAGCGTTCTGGGCTGACAGAGCTGCGCCGAGTGGGCATAGCGTCTCAGATCGATGCTGCATTGATTTATGCTTTTGTGGAGAGGTGGCATCCAGAGACCAACACTTTCCACATGCCATTTGCTGAGATGACCATCTGCCTACATGACGTGATGCAGATCCTCAGAGTCCGTATACATGGTCGTAGCTGCAATTCACCTATGACAGATGACCAGATCTATGCGGCGCTTGCGGACGCTATGGGTCAGGAGGCTGATGACATGAAGGCATGTTATAGCTCAGGTGGCATTCATTTCGGTGCCCTCAATGCTCGGTTGGAAGTTTTGTTTGATGCGCCAGTCAGGAATGAGAGTCACATTGCCACTCTGTATCTCCTTTTGCTTCTGGGCTCGACTGTCTTGGTGGACAGGTCGACAAAGGGTGTCAAGGTCCAGTACGCGGCGCTTGTTCTCAACCATGATCGTACAGGGGACATTGCACGGGGAGCCGACATACTTGCGTTAGTGTATCGCAATTTAGGGTCTGCATCTAGAGTCGAGACGACAACCATTGGTTCATGTGGGATTCTTCTGAGGGTAAGATCTTGTCTTTAACGTCTTGGTGAATAACTCTTAACTATTCACGTAGTTTTACTAATAATCTGTAATTGTTTATATGTAGTGCTGGATCTGGGCATACTTTCCTCATTTTCGTGATCACTTTGTCACGAACCCTGCATTCGCCCATGGAGATGCTGCTGTAGGATTGTATACACCACTTAGCTCGGATACTGGGCGTTTGGTTGCCATCCGTCGCATGCTCGACAACATGATATATGAGCAGGTTTGGATTTAATTTCTTATATTTTTTATTTCATTACCGCAATACGTGTCTAATTTGGCTTGTTATTTGTTTCAGGTTAACTGGCAGCCATGGAGAGATTTGGACTTCAACTCACCAGAGGTTTCTCCTACGAGATTTGAGGGCGTATTGAGCATCTGGAAATTTCATGAGGCCTACAACCCTAGGAGAGTCCTGTGGCAGTTTGGACGGGCTCAGCCCGTTCCCGACCCACCCATTCAGCCGTTGTCATTTAATCGGCCCATGGGTTGCACGAGGTATGACGTCGTTTATGCACCTGAGCTTCTTCTTGCATGGGACGCAGAGCCGAGGCCTCTGATCGATCTGGATGGGCCGGTTGCAGAGCCAGCATGGAAGATGTCTGATGACTATATGGATTGGCTGGACGAGTTGTCACATCCCATCGTCGATCCATCCTCTGAGAGACATGATCGCCCGCCTCGCTATGGATATACCCCGGTGCCTATCGATGCATTAGCGATATGTAAAATTTTATAAAGTTTGTACAAAACTTATCTTTAGACCTTAACTAACGATTAAATTTACGTTTTGTTTGCAGCGTTGTCAGATCCTTCAAGCCATGATGCACTCTTTTCTAGACACCCCTATCTCGGATCGACCTTGGGCCACTGAAGATGTGATTCGTGGTTGGCTTGCAATCTTAGAGGCACCTCAGGCACCTTTGGCACCATCTCCCCCACGTGCATCGCGGATGCCACCACCACCACCTCCTGTTTTCCGAGATTCTGTTCATGAGAGGGGCCATGGGAGTGGATGCGGCACTCAGGATGATACGACTCAGGAGGATGCGCACCAAGATGATATGACTCAGGGTGATGTGCCTCGGGAAGATGCTCCGCCTTATACTCAGGAGACTCAGGATTAGACGCTCGACTTCTGTTTTTGTTTGATGGATGTTTTATGTACGATTGATGTTTTATGTATGCCTTTTTCTTGTGTGATGGTTTTAAATTTTATGTTTTGCTTGTTTGAATATTCAAAACGACTCCGAACAATAATGCAAATACAAATCTGAACAACAAGACGTGAAAAACTATATTGATTTGAAAATGAAATACAAATTTCAACAACAACACTACACAAAGAGATGGTGAGGAAGACCAACCTATCAAGATCCCCAAACCGATGATTGGTTTCGATGTTCGGAGTCGGCAATATGTACCAACTAATAACCAGTTTCCAAACTCTTATTAGTTCGTACATTTTGCTAAATCCGAACATCGAAACCAATATCGGTTGGGGATCTTTATAGGCTGTCCCTCCTCAACTTCTCTTTGTCTAGTGCTATGCTTGTTTACTAACGATTACAATAATGACTTAACTAACGATTACAACAACCACTTAACTAACAATTACAACAACGAACTAACGATTAAAACAACCACTTAACTAACGATTGGAAGCCAGGGTCGCCTTAAGATCGGCGTTTTCCTCCTCCAACGTACGTATCTTCGAGAATAGATCTCTTATTGCAGCTAAGGAGTAACAAGGGTGTGGTGGATCGATCCACTCGCGGAATTCACAAATGTAACCACCAGTACCAGCGCATGTCCAGAACCTTCGAGCGAGGTTTCTTCGAGATTCTGAACTCCTCATTACCGCTGGTCGATCACATTTACAATAAAAAGGGCAGCGTTGCTTAACGATGAACTGTGCGACATAGCGAGTGTTAAGAGACAAATGGTGAGATTGGTGAGGTTAAGAGAGAAATGGTGAGATTGGTGAATTGAGCTGAGTGCAACCCCCCTTTATAGCTTCGTTTTTTGCTGTTGAAATATGACCGTTTCGTGCGCAGATGTTATGCGCACGCAACGGTCATATTTTAACGGTCCTCAACCGTGCGCTTAACACTTGCACATATAATATACGTGCGCATTTGGCATGCGCACAAGAAACTGTGCGCACTCGAAATGCGCAAAGAATCATGTGCGCAGATCTGATGCGCATATAAGGCCTCCAAGGCGTTTTCGCGTAATTTCGATCAACTTTTTGTGACGGGGAGACCGTATACACACTTTATATGCCTAATAACACTAGTTTGTATAAGTTTTTCAAACATAATCCACATCGATGTGCTAGACCCTTCATATCGCAACTATTTCGAAGATTGAAAGACTAGTGAAGGTTTACAAAGGAGGTGTTACTCGAAGAGCTCGAGTTTTGACTCGAAGTTACCGACAAGGTTAAATAGCTATAATATGCATTCAAAACAAGTTTCATTGCATTCCGACGTCGTTTGGCTTCCATACATCTGTGATGTATGGAAGCCAAAAATCATCCAAATTGTCAATGCCGAAGTCAACCCCCCTATGAATGAGAGGAACACCAAGTTCTTCAGGGCACTGATCGAAGTCAGTGTAGTTTGATCCTTCAGGCTGTGATAGGTCGGGCATGGGTTGAGAATGCAACTCCTCGGCCTCAATGACCACGGGAAGTGATGTCGTTGTTTGCTCTCTAGGACGACCTGGTCGTTTTGCTCCTGTATTGTTTGCCTTCTTCTTTTCTTTTGATTTCTGCTTTGCCTCCTCCTTCTCATACTTCTCCAGCTCTTCTTGTTTCTGCTCAAAATAACTCTTCTCTCTCGATTCCTCCTTGTCATTTTCACTGTCATCCTCCTCCTTTTTAGGACGACCTGGCCGTCTTGCTCCTGTACTCTTCTTTCCTTTTGATTTCTGCTTTGCCTCCTCCATCTCATACTGCTCCATATCTTCTTGTTTTATGTCATCCTCCTTGTCATTTTCACTGTCAACCTCCTCCTTATCCTTGTTCTTTGCACCCTTTGGCCTGCCTTTTCTTCTCACATTTGTCGGTTCTTTCAAGGTAGTTAGTTCAGGATGCTCCAAGTCCTGATACAACTCACCTAGCTGGTATGCCGTGCTTTTCTTCAAGGTTCCAAGTTCCAACTTGGTGAACATTTCATGGAGTCGCAACTCTATAATGTTCATTCGGACCTTCAGATTTGGGTTGTCTTCTGTTTCAGGAGTGTGATCCCAATGCAAATCCCTCCAGAACGGGTGAATGTCATCCTCAATCAGGGGTGTGTTTGAAATGATAGTGTGTGTAATTTGATGGACGCACGGCAACCCAAGACAGCTCCTCACCCAATGGTCGGTGCATTGTTCAGGAAATTTCCCCGTCAACATGATCTCATAAGTAGCCAACAAATGATCAAAACACCTGTATGACACTTTGTAGAATAGTCGGGAAAAAATAGCCCTTCCAAGCGGATGCATGTTTGGATCATCAAAATCAGTTGGTCGTTTGGAGAGAGACATGTTCATGCTCGCCCTAATTGAATCAATCTGAAGGAGTACTGAATGATGGATCCGTATGATCACTCTGTTAAAGCCCCCTCTGCTGGAACCAATAATATCTTTCAAAACCTTGTGCATCCCTTCAACTCTAAAAAACAGTTAAGTTGGTAAGTTCAGAAAGTACGCCGTTATGATATAATCGTCTTTAACTAAAAAATATCAATATTTACCTGTTTGAAGTCCTCGTAAGGAAATGAAGGTTATGATCTGTCCAAGCCCTCACTATACTTGTCTTGTGAGGATTAAGCCATGTTCTCTCGACGTATCCCACAAGGCCGCTCTTCCAAGATCTCTTCAACTGTTCGAGCCGCAGTTCATATGTCTCTTCAGTAGCTGAGCAAAATAGTCCCCAAAATTGTCCTGCAAAGGCTTCCACTTTAATTTGTCTCTTTAGGATGGTCGAAGCATGTGCCTCAATGTTGTGTTTGATATGCACCCAACACAACAGATGTTGAACTTCGCTCCCGAAAACAGTCTTTATCCCTTTTATCAGCGCGTCTTCACAATCTGTCATTATAGCTGTTGGCATCACTCCCAAATCTATGAATAATGACTTCAATTGAATCATTATCCATGTGTAATCATAAATCCTTTCCGCTTTAGTGAATGCATACGCGATGTTGAACGTCTTGTGTGTACTGGTGAATCCAACGATCTCTACGAGCGGCATTTCATATCTATTGAAACATTAACATATATCACTACAGAACATATATCATTATCCGAACTAAATATCGACCAAGGTATTGTAGAGACTTACTTGTTTGTCTTGTACATCGCATCGATAATTACCACGTACGGGTACTTCTTCAACAAACGCAACGACTCTTGGTTAGCAAAGAATAATATTGCAACCTCTCCGTTTGTCGTGTCTCTATGTGGGTGAACTACGTAGTCGTGGTCTCGCAAAAACTTAAGCGACCACTGTGTCACGTTTAGCTCTCCGCGACCTTCGTAATTCACCTTCTGCAAAAAGTTTGCAACTTGTCTCCTTGAAGTAACATTACCAGGGTACTTCTCCCTCAATTTAGAGATAATTTGTTTTGGCGTCTTGCGTCCAGTTCCATCTCCCCACCGCCTAGCACAAAGCTCTTGCTCCTCCGTCATTCGACCCATGAATGCATTCCCATGAAAACTAGCACGTAGCACATGGTTATGCCGACCTTCTATCACACCTAAAATCCATTTTTCTCCTGCGACCCCGGGAATGTTTTTCTTTGGCACTGCCAGTAGCTGAAATCTACACTCACACTTCTTCGACTTCGACTTTCTAAGCCTAGGAACAGCCAACTCTGGATTCTCTTTGTTCACCTTTGGCCTCCCAGATCTTGGTTTTCCAAATCTTTCGCACACAATACTTATTTGGTACGGACTTGAATTACGCGTTACCAAAGCTATCACTAACTCCTTTCCTCTATCTCTCGCCCACTCATACAATTCTTGTGGAGTATCCCAATATTGTGCGGTTCTAAAATAATCCGAAGAATCTTTCCCCTATACGTAATTGTAGAGCGACAATTACACTACCAAAATAACAAGGCAAAATACGAATCATTACTTTAAACTAGACCTGGCAATCGGGTCGGGTCGGTCGGGTTCGGGTTAAGGGTGCTCCGGGTCGGGTCATTTCGGGTCTAAAATTACCGGGTCAAAACAGGTCGGGTTGTTACGGGTTTATGGGCGGGTCGGGTCGGGTTCGGGTCTAAAATTACCGGGTCAAAACAGGTCGGGTTGTTACGGGTTTATAGGCGGGTCGGGTTCGGGTTCGGGTCTAAAATTACCGGGTCAAACAGGTCGGGTTGTTACGGGTTTATAGGCGGGTCGGGTCGGGTTCGGGTCTAAAATTACCGGGTCAAACAGGTCGGGTTGTTACGGGTTTATAGGCGGGTCGGGTTTGGGTCGAAAATTTTGGAGTCAAACAAGTCGTTTGTTACGGATTTATTGTCAGATCGAGTCGCTTTGAGTAAAAACTTACCGAGACATAACAAGTTGAGTCGTTACGAAATATTGATGTTAAATTTGGGTCAATCTTAATTGCAAATTTTAATGTATGCTTCGATAGCAACACCACTACATTACCTTCTTTTCATTTATTTGAATAAGTTTGGCATAGTAACTTTTAATAGATTAGCTAATATTTGGAAAAAAAACGAATGAAAACATTTATAAATTACAATTTACAACCTATGGACAAGTCAATAACCATCGACTAAATAAAACACGGTAGGTTCAATGCGACGGCAAATAAAGACCCGATATGTTGCTCAAAATCAAAACACATCTTCACAACCATAATCAATCCATCGTTTAATGCAACTCAAGATAGATAGAGTATTAAAATGAAAACAATCTGTCAACTTAGTCACATAATTCAAACTGCAAAAAAATAACAATCTCATAACTTAGAAAGTAAAACATGTTCTTCATATTCTTGTCAATCTTCCATGTCCATTGACATTGGACTATCTTCACTGTCATTGTTGATGTCCATTCTTGTAAATTGGATTTCTAATCCTTCTTCTAAATCATCTTCGGGAGCTGTATAATTAAAACTGTGAATTAAACTCATATATATAAGATCTAAAATATCATAATAATGTGAAACAAACTAACTGCTTACCTTCTTCAAGGTCTAGTCCATAAAGCCATGAACGAGTCGTCAAAAGAGCTTCGGCGGAATCCTTATTAAGAGAAGATCTCCACCTTGTAATAACTCTACTTCCCATGCTAAATGCAGATTCGGATGACACGGTTGTTATAGGAATGGCTAGAATATCTCTTGCCATCCTAGAGACACTAGGATATCTATGAGCATTTTTCCTCCACCATTCAAGCACATCTAGATCTTTAACTAATTTTTCCAGAGTCTCATCCAAATATAGCTCAATTTCTGATTTTTCTGTAGAAACATCATAAGAGGAAGCAAATCCCTAGACACAAAATAAACATAGGTAAAACATGCTGAAATATGATAAAAGTAACTTATATTATTTATTTAATTTACCTCAAACTCTCCAGGGTCCATCGGATTAAGAGTAGAAGTCGTGTCATTACTGTTTGAAACATACTCTTGATAGAACTTCAGAAATTCGTCTTTCACATGTTTGGATTTCAATGGAGCCCTTTCAATATCCAACTTCTCGAAACAATGATGGATGAGCTGAAACTTGTAACGAGGATCCAACATGATGGCAAATGAAAGAATCAAACTGTAAGAGCTCCAATACTTATCAAACTTCTTCTTCATCCTCTTTGTCATATCCATCAGAAATGTATCCCCACAATCAGCATATTTCAATAACAGAAGCTCAACTTTCCATACACATTTGAAGTACAAGTTGGATGTTGGATACTTCCTTCCCGACATAAGAGTAGTAAGCTCATCAAAAGGCTTCAAAAGTTCACAAATCTTCTCAATTCTATTCCATTCCTCATCTGTTGGAATTTCTGGAAAGCAAGGATCAACTCCACTCATTCTTCCACTTGAAAAAGCCACACGATAAATCAATGCCCTATCAAGCATGGTAAAGGTGGAATTCCATCTTGTAGGACAATTAATGCGCAGATTTTTTGAGCAATCCAGGCCAAGAGACGAAGCAATTTCCTTAAACTTCAAAGTTCTACGCTCTGAAGAACCAATAAAAGACACCATCTTCTTAACCTTTTTAAGCCCGATATCAACTAGTTTTAGGCCTTCATCAACAACCAAATTCAAAACATGAGCACTACAACGCACATGAAAATATTTACCACCACCGGGCAAAGAAGAATGCATAGCAAGGCTATTACTTAGCATGGACTGCATATTATCATTGCATCTTGCATTATCTAGAGTGATAGTAAACACTTTCTGATGAATTCCCCAACCTTTCAGAAGATCAAACACAGTGTCATGTAAAACTGATGCAGTGTGAGGTGGTTTTACATGACAAAAGTTGAGAATCTTACAATGCAATTTCCATTCATCGTCAACAAAATGAGCAGTAAGAGACATGAAGCCTTGATCCACACAAGAAGTCCACATATCAGAAGTCAAACAGATTTTTCCAGAATTCTTCACCATTAATTCTCTAAGTTTGTCCTTCTCTCTTTTATGAATTTTCAGCACATATGTCTTCACTGTGTTTCTAGAAAATGCATTGCAATCTTCATAATACATCGATGTTGTTGACCATACATATTGCCACAAGTTAGAGAGTGATGACTAGTTTGATGTTTAGAAAAGGAGGTGTTACTTGAACATGAAGAAGTTTTGATTGAGAGTTACCCACATGGTCAAATATCTCTAATAAGCATTGAAACCAAGTTTCATTCCATTCCGACATCGTTTGGGCGTCGTTTTTCCAAATTGGCCTTAAGCCCATTTAAGGCCTTTAAAGGTCTTTGAGCGTTTACGCATAGTTTCAAGCCTCGTTTAGTGTAAGCGAGACCTTAATGGGACTTTATATGCCTAATAAGACTAAGTTGTATAATTTTTTCAATCATAATAATACATCGATGTTGTTGACCATACATATTGCCACAAGTTAGAGAGTGATGACTAGTTTGATGTTTAGAAAAGGAGGTGTTACTTGAACATGAAGAAGTTTTGATTGAGAGTTACCCACATGGTCAAATATCTCTAATAAGCATTGAAACCAAGTTTCATTCCATTCCGACATCGTTTGGGCGTCGTTTTTCCAAATTGGCCTTAAGCCCATTTAAGGCCTTTAAAGGTCTTTGAGCGTTTACGCATAGTTTCAAGCCTCGTTTAGTGTAAGCGAGACCTTAATGGGACTTTATATGCCTAATAAGACTAAGTTGTATAATTTTTTCAATCATAATAATACATCGATGTTGTTGACCATACATATTGCCACAAGTTAGAGAGTGATGACTAGTTTGATGTTTAGAAAAGGAGGTGTTACTTGAACATGAAGAAGTTTTGATTGAGAGTTACCCACATGGTCAAATATCTCTAATAGACATTGAAATCAAGTTTCAATCCATTCAGACATCGTTTTGCCAAATTGGACCTTAATCTCATTTAAGGCCTTTTAGTGTTTACACATAGTTTCGAGCCTCGTTTTGTATAATAAGACTAAGTTGTACATTATTGGTACTTTATATGCCTAATAAGCGAGACCTTACTTTATATGCCTAATAAGACTAAGTTGTACATTAATGGTATTGACACTTCATTTTAGTAGTGTTATTGATAGATTATTAGTGTTGTTGACAAAGTATTAATGATGTTGACAATTTAGTTAGCCGTGTTGACAACTTAACTAGCCATGTTGGCAGTCTATTGGTCTCGTTGACAGTTTAATTAGTTGTGTTGACAATTTAACCAGTCCTGTTGACAGTTTATTTAGTCTTGTTGACAATTTAATTAGCCATGTTGACAGTTTACTTTACTAGTTCTCTAAAAGTTTAATTATCCATATTGACAGTTGATTAGTCTTAGTGACAATTTATTTAATTGTGTTGACTAATTAATTAGTCATGTTTGCAATTTATTATCTAGTGTGTTGACAATTTGTCCAACGTGTTGACAGTTTATTAATGTTGTTGACAATAGTTATCTAGTGTGTTGACAATTTTTTGGGTAAAATTTACAATTTCCGCTTCTTTATTACTTTTATCTTTTTGGCCAAATTTTCGGGTCAAAAACGGGTTGGGGCGGGTCAACCCATTTTTGACCCAAAAAAAATCGGGTCAATCGGGTTGGGTCGAAAACGGGTCACGGGTTCAATTTGACGGGTTATGACCCAGAAAAATCGGGTTGGGTCGGGTCGGGTTTGCGGGTCGGGTTAATTTCTGCCGGGTCTACTTTAAACTAATTAGGATATCATATGAAACTAATTAGGCTATCATATGAAACTAATTAGGCTAGCATATGAAACTAATTAGGCTAGCATATGAAACTAATTATGCTAGCATATGAAACTAATTTGAAACTAATTACGCTACCATATGTTTCAAATTATAACATATTATACTAACCACAAATTCACCACTCGGATCCCAGTCGCCGAACTGTTCGTCTTCTAAGAAACCATCCAACCATTCGTCGTCGTTCGGGTCGTCTTCCTCTTCTTGTGATCCGCTATCCCAATCGTGTTCTTCATCACTATCTTCACAACTTTGATTAATCAACTCTAACATACGAGAGTTTTGATTACGACGAGACATTTTGAATGAATTTGTTGGAAAACGAAGAGGTTTTGAATGAATTTGTTGGAAACGAAGAGATTGTGGCTTTATATAGGCACATTTATGACCGTTGTGGTCCAAATGGATGGATCCTAAACTGTAAAGACCCGTGCGCTAACCATCCGCGCACAAACCCAAACCCTTAAGCACCTGTGCGCAGAACCTAAGCGCACCCTTTTACATTTAACGGCTACTTTTTTCAAAGATTTCAACGGCTACTATGTTAGAGTAGTGCGCAGAAACAGGGCGCACAGATTCTCAACCTGTGCGCAGTAGTTAGGCGCACAAGTTGTTACAGACTCTGAAAATTTACGAAAAGTACCCGTAATACCCCGTAGAACACGTATGCGCATAAGAACTGCGCACAGATGCGTGCGCATAAGTTGCGCGCACAGAATCGCGTGCATATACGCCTCGATTCGCGTGCACAGAATCACAATCTTTTTTCATTGCTAAAGGAACGAAGCAATGTGTATGGAGCTTTTCTGACATGAATAAGAGCATGTGAAGTGCACTTCACCCTTACTTCCCATTTGCCCACTTCCTTCAAGCACGTTGTATCAGCATGTGAAGTGCACTTCACCCTTACTTCCCATTTGCCCACTTCCTTCAAGCACGTTGTTGATACAGAAACTAACTGTACACAAAAAATGAAAACTCTTGCAATACACGTACTCCATCAAAGAACTTACCCGAAATGGAACATCTTTATATATATATCTCCTACATTTCCACAAATCCTCAAACAACTTCTCTTCACATAATGAGTATGGGAGAAAGCAACACAACATCGTTTTTTCACATCCTCCTCTTTCTCACCCTCTTCTTTTCACCTTCCACTCAAAAAACCCTAAAACACTCTCCATGCAAGACCATGGTGTTCTACTTCCATGACATCCTCTACAACGGACATAACATCAAGAATGCAACCTCGGTCATAGTCGGTGCACCAGCGCGAACCACCAAGACCAAGTTATCAGGCCCAAACAACTTTGGTGATATGGTTGTGTTCAATGATCCCATCACATTAGACGCCCATTTGCATTCGCCCTCGATTGGAAGAGCTCAAGGCATGTATTTTTATGACAACAAAGAGATATTTACCGCTTGGTTAGCTTTCTCGTTCGTATTTAACTCGACCGAGCATAAGGGAACCTTGAACTTTGCTGGAGCTGATCCAACGTCGGTAAAGACGAGGGATATCTCGGTGATCGGAGGAACCGGTGACTTTTTAATGGCTAGAGGAGTTGCAACGTTTATGACATCAACGTTTCAAGGGGGAGACTACTTTAGGCTTCGTACGGAAGTCAACTTATACGAGTGTTGGTCATGAATTAATATCTTATATAGTTTTATATAAGTGTCATATACTACTATATATGTTGTGTATTTCTTAATCACATCCTATAATCCTCGGATTTTAGGATGTCTTACACTCACTTGTTGAGTTTGTTTGTTTTAATTCTGTGTGTGAAACAGTCACTTGATTCTTGCCTTGTTGGGACGTACTTGTATTCGCGCCTTTTGTTGCATGAGTGCATAATACTAATGAGCTTTTATTGTTTTTGATCAAATGAGCTCTGATTTTTTTTCATTACTAGATCCAGAACCCCGCGTAGCGCGGAGAAATTACGGTTTTCTTTTTGCGATTAATATTATTAAATAGACCCTAAAATTGAAATGATGAATCATATTAACAACCTTTCAATAAAGTAATGAAACTTTTAAAAAGTGAAATTTATAAATATGATCAATGAAAAAAAATAACAGAAGTACACATATTCACTCTTTCGATGGAAAAAAGAAGTCATTCTATACATAACAAAACCCGGATTTATAAAGGAATAAATCAATGAGAAAACGAACTCAAATGTAGTAATGGGTAATCAACTGGATGGATGAAGAGTACCTTGCTATCGTTTTGGCAAGGATAACTTATTCAAAGGTGGCACAAGACATTAAGATTCAACAAACCAAAAGAAAATCAAATGTCGTATTTGTAAAAGTAAAAAAAAGTCAATTTATAGGTGTAGAACTAATCTAGAGAGTCAGAGTGGAATTCGTACCTTTGTAAGTGACACAACCAAGCATATTGGAAATGAAATAACTAAATGAAAAGCACAGAATATTCCAACAATTATGTATAAGGTGTTGATGATCAAGTTGAAAGTTGGTTGATCTGGATTTAATCTACTGGAACTAAAAGCAAAGGAAATTATAGTCTTAGAAGATAAAGACGGGGAAGTTCATGACAAAATACAACAGAAACTCCACACAGACGTGCAACCTAACATGTAAGAGATGCAAAACCAAATTAAAATTCATGGTAGCTCATTAATTAGCTCCTAATGGAAGAGAGATGAATCCAAGCAACATCAGCTATGAAATTGTTGAAAATTGTTAAAAATGTTCAAAAAATGAAGACTTATGTCAATCACTACACATTTCCATGAAAAGACTGATCAATGTTGGTCATGTCGTTGATTTGCTGAAATTTACTTTCATTATAATCCATGTCGTTGATCCATAATTTTTTTGCTTGAAGGCATATATATATATATATAGAAAGGGGTTCAGGTGAGAACCATTCCTTAGGAGACAACTCCCGTTAAAGTGAGAACCATTCACATCGGACGGTCCATTCTTCCCGTCTTCTTCGTCTGGGTTGTCTTCTTTGTCTGACATCTTCCTCAAAGACCCCATCCCCCGCTCTTCCGCCGTCTTCCGCACCTCCCTCTCTGTCACCCAGTGTCTACGAACCCTCTCCATCACCGTCCCCGACTAGCTATGAATCTGGCGCCGTCGAACGCCTCTCTCACCTCCGAAGAATCCATCCACCCTCTCAAATTCGATCTAGGTTTTCCCAATGGATTCGACAAATCCCTAATCCGCTTCCACCCTGATCAATTCTGGATCGTCAATGGCTCAGACAAAGTGTATGTTATCGGCCTCCACCATATCTGAGCTTCAATCACTACTCCTGTCGTTGAGATTTCTGAGGTATGCTCAAGAAATTAATTTGGGGCTTTTCTATTTTTAGTATTGTTTGATACTTGATTCATGCGTGTTCTTCGATTTACATATTGAAATCAAGTGTAGGGCAATATATATCCATTTTTCCTCATTGGTGCTTAGGTTGTTGAAACCACGAGATTTGAGTCACTGACATTGTGGATAATACTCTTCACTTGTGACTGGCATGTGCTTAATTTGATTACCAATATGCCACTGATGATGAATTTTATGTGCTCTAATTTGTTGACGGTAGAGTAATTGATTGTGTCCCCTCATGACTTACACTGATGTTCTGTGGAATTAATATATTCAAATTGTTGTAGTTACTGCTACTGGACTTGTGGGATTACAATCAATGTTCTCAACTTTGTTGGTCCATCTTCCCTTTTAGTGCTAAGTAGACAATTAAATTACTATGGGATGTTACTTTGTCGATAAGACAGGATTTGAGCAATTTTATATGGTTGATGTGCATCATACTTGTTTCACTTGTAGTTGTGCCATATCTTGTCTCTTTGGTGTGTGTTTTTTGTTTTGCTTTTATGAGGATGGTACTAGTTCTGATTTTGCTAGGAGCTTTGGCTGGTTAGTTCGTGATAACAGAACATTCAACTCCACTAGATTCAATTTTTTCCATCTGATGATTCTGATCAAACTAAGCATTATTTTGTCATTTTCTTTTTCAGGAAAAACAACCCTCATGATGCGATTGATCGAATAGCTAAAGGTGACGTCACCTATTGCTAATTGGTATAATCATTCCTTGTGAGTAACGTTGTTTTTTTGTCAGTTGCTCAGTTATTTGTATCTCCGTTTGTATTGCATTGGTGTTCATTACTGAAGATCATCGTACTTTCTAGGGATGAGTCCATGGATAGATGTTGGAGTCATTATAGAAGCAACTTCCCAGGTAAATTTCTGTTTTATTCAGTCCACTAACTTAAAATTGTCTCTTTTTAAGATAAAAGTTCTAGGCATTAATGTCATTGAATTTTCATGCTGATATATCTCCTCTGGTATAGATCACCTGTCATGAATTGAAATACTACATTTCTTGTTGCAGGATCACAAAAGATATTTAAACGATTTGATTGTCCAGAATCATTTAATCCATAATATTGAGTTCTCGTATCGGCTTGAATTGGCCATTGACCGAACGGTAAATCTTTCACAAGAATTCATGAAGACGCAGGAAAGAATGACCTGCAAAATGCATTCGCCGAGTTCAGGGAAATCAGGAACCTACATCTTAATCTGGATAGACGATATGGATTTATGAAGGTGCGGTTATACTTAGGCAATTCATCTCTTACTAAAACTTTAAACTATAAACTCTCTCCATTGTGTATGTTATAAATTTCAAAGGTGAAATTTCTAGAAAAGTCATTTGATCAGATTTTAACAGGGTGGGGCTGTTTCATGGGATGAACCTTGCTGTGCAGATGGGAATTAAGAAGTTGCAGGTGGAAATTGATCCAGCTGATGAGAGGGCTCCAATTTTGCAGATATGTCGACAACAACATAAATAGGCGGGAGTTTCTTGGCAATGGTGGATCAGGCTTGTGTTGAGATTGCAAGGAGCTTGCAGCAAAAGAAGGATTCTTCTGTAGATTCAACGACTAAAGTTGCTGCTGCTAGTTTGGATGTGCTAAAAAATGAGCTCAGATGGTTATTGTGCTTGTTTATTTGTTTCCTTGTCTGTTTTCCAATTTGTATACTGGGGGAGTAGGACAAAAGAAGATTATGATTCAGATAATGAGTGATCATATACATGTGTTTTACTAATTGCATGTTATAAATTTTACTTAGAATTAAGAGCTTCTTCTAATAATAAACGTTGTTTTATGATCCATCTAACTTATTTTCCCGCTTGAATTTTGCATTTCTATTGGTTACCGAAGAATAAAATATGTGGGAGATATTTATGGTATTAAAGTATGAAGTATTTTGTTTATTAGATCATATAAGGTGTTAGTTGGTAGGCGCCCATTTTGGCTAAAGGAGATGCATAGTTTGTAGGCATGCCTAACTAACCCTAATGATTTGAATGATCACCGGAGTCCGAGAAAATAACCATCATGAAAAATAACCATCATATGTGCATTTCATGATATATAATATGTGCATTTATCGGTATATAATATGTGCATTTCGCAATATAAAATTTTTGCATTTACTCGGTGTTTGAAAAAACAAATAAAATGCATTTCATATCCATCTCGTAACACAAAATGTAAGCCTTAAACTTGTATTTTTCTAAAAGCAAGTTATTTGTGAATTGCATACTCAGTTTTTTGAATTGCATGCTCAGTTTTTGTGAATTGCATGCTCAGTTTTTGTGAATTGTATACTTATTTTTTGTGAATTGTATACTCATTTTTTTGTGAACTGCATACTCAATTTTTTGTTAATTGAATACTTAGTTTTTATGAACTACATACTCAGTTTTTATGAATTGCATACTTAGTTTTTGTGAATTGCATACCAAGTACTTTCTGAATTGTTGCATACCAAGTGTTTCTCGAATTGCATACTAAGTGATTTTTGAATTGCATACCAAATGTTTTATGAATTGCATACTAATTGAATTATGAAATGCATACTAATTGATTTACAAATTGCTTATCAAGTATTTCTTGAATTGCATATTAAGTGAATTTTTTTATAGTGTGTAGCACACTATATTTACATTTCGTAATACATTGTATGTCCATTTTGTAATACAAGTGATTTTACTAAAACCAAAAGTAACTAAAAAAAATATTCCAAGTAAAATGCACTTCATGTGCATCTCGTAACACACTATATTTGCATTTAGTAATACATTGTATGTGCATTTCGTAATACAAGTGATTTACAAATTGCATATCAAGTGTTTCCTTAATTTCATACGAAGTGAAATTTTGAATTGCATATTGCATACCAAGTGTTTTCTAGATTGCACAATAAGTGATTTCTGAATTGCATACCAAGTTGTTCATTTGACATGAAAAAGAAAACAACACTAAACTTTTTGTGAAAGCCCCAAACTCTTGTTTTCGTAAGTTATTTGTGAATTGCATACTCAATTTTCGTGAATTGCATACACAGTTTGCGTGAAATGCATACACAGTTTTTGTGAATTGCATACTAAGTTATTTGTGAATTCCATATTTAGTTTTTTGTGAGTTGCATACTCAGCTTTTTTGTGAATTTCATACTCAGTTTTTGTGAATTGCATACTCAGTTTTTGTGAATTGCATACTCAATTATTTGTGAATTGCATACTCAGTTTTTGTGAACTGCATACTCAGTTTTTTGTGAATTGCATACTCAATTTTTTGAATTGCTCAGTTTTTTTCAATTGCATATATACTTAGTTTTTTCTAGGGCGTCACACATTTTTTGTACCCACATTATGTACATCGCCCAAGTCACGTTATGTGCTTCCCCAAGTCAAGAGACGTGCTTTTCTAAAATCACATTATTTTTAAATAACCTACATATTTTTTGAACCGCCCTAAGTGCTTTTCTTGAAGCTGCATATATGCTACTCTAGAAGCACCCTACGCGCTTTTCTTTATGCTCCGTACATCCTTCTTGCGAAGCATCTTGCGTGCTTTTCTTTAAGTTCCATATGTGCTACTCTAGAGCACCATATATGAAATGCATACTAGTTTATTTGTGAATTGCATACAAATGTTTATTGAATTGCATACTACTTGATTTGTGAATTGCACATTAAGTGTTTCCTGAACTGCATACTACTTGATTTGGGAATTGCATACTAAGTGATTTCTGAGTTGAATACCTAGTATTTTCTGGTTTGCATACTTATTGAATTGTTGTTTGCATATGAAGTTTTTTTGGATTGCATATTAAGTGATTTCAAAATTTTTTTGTCGTTTGCATACGAAGCCATGTCACATGCTTTTTCGAGGCACCTAACTAAAAACAATTGTTTGAAAAATAAAATAAAATGCATTTCATATGCATCTCGTAACACACAATATATGCATTTCATATCAAATAAAACAATTGTTTCGAAGCCATCCATTTTTTTATAAAATTCCAAAACCTCATACATAAATAGAAACTTTGACAAACACATTTCTACATCGGGTTTTTGTAGCAAAATTCATTCACATTAATCATTACTTGATTAGATCACACATACATACATAGATATAGAAATTGGTTAGGCATGCATTCCCGTCGTCTGATTTGATGAGTACTACTCCAAATGGATTTTTCATCTTGATGCAAGGGTGTGCACACAATTCCACTGACATTGATCCAACTTCTGAACAATGGAACAACTTTACTGATGCCATTAACCACAAAAACCACTCTCTTCCACCAGTCCGCTACTTGAGTTTCAATCTTATCCTGGACATGCAAGAAATTAGCCTTTTGCAGCAACAAGCTCTTTAATTTAAAACCAGAAAACAAAACCAAATTGAACTTGTACAACAGATAACAAGCAGCTCAAGCACCATTGCAAATGCAGTCTGAGGAAGGATCATTGAGTAGCTTCAGTGATCGAGCAGCAAAAGAAGTTGAAAAGCAACTTACAGCTCTACAGGGAAAATATTAGCAGTTAAGAAGTCGAAACTCTAGGAAAGCATTTAAGCAATGAACTCATAAAACTAACCTGTTGCAGATCCTTCCATGCTCCATAAAGTTCCTTCCATTCCGCTTCAGGTAAAGACGAGTGAAGACAACACACCACATACATGGATATTAAGCATAATCTCAGTTCAACATATCACAAGGTTTGAACATCAATTGACAATCAAACTGACATAAAATGGACATAGAGATTACCATAACTCAATTTCATCAAATATCAATCTTTGTTCAACAATTTTCCAGGCACCTCGATGTCCTTGTTATTGCCACCTGTGGTACTAATGGCGCTGATGAATACTGGAAAAATCAAGAGAGAGAACAGAAAGAGGGAGACGACCTTAGAGATGTTGGAGTTGATCTCGCGAATTAGGTGAACATTCTTGTGAATCAAACGAATTGTAGAACCATGTAACTCCGTTGTAAGGCGCTGATTGGAACAAAAAATGCTATTTACAAAAGGTCGTGCAGAACTTATAATCATCGAATTGAGACAATGGAACGAACTAGGTCTTAACCTGGGATGACCAGCAATGAGGGAGAGATCAACAAAAAGTCGAGTTTGACACAACTTTGTGAGTCAAACATTTCTTCGAACACCTGGTGAGCAGCTTGAGTTGAAGCTTCCTTCAGCACAACGGGACCATCTAAAGCCAGATTGGACAGATTTTCCACGATTTGAAAACTTAGGGTTTTGTCTCCCAAATTAAACCTAGGTTAAATTCAACACACCCAGAGCGAGAGGAATGTCGACGACAAATTCTTTGTTTTCGGCGCAGAGCGAGAGGGTCAAAATAGGGGTGACTGCATACTCATGGAGTTGTAGATCTGGACATGAGTGAAATCAAGGAGACGAAGAAGCTGGATTTGTGCAGGTGATGAGCGCAAATATAAGTTCCAACGATCCGGAGTATTGCGAATGATACAATGCGGCATCCGAGCTCCGATGAGTTCATCATCCCTTGTGCGAAATGACACAGCGCGAGCGAGAGTGAGTTGACGAGGAAGACGTTTATTATTTTGTTTTAATCTATACCGTTCAAAAAACGAACAAATGAGATTGGTTCTCACCTGAGAGTCCGTTCTCACCTAGGAGTCCGTTCTCACCAGATCCTGACCCTATATATATATATATATATATATATAAATTCATGGGTTTGAGAAAAGTAATGACTCATTAATGTTTAAACTTAATTTTATCTTTTTTTTTTTTCTATTTCTCATTATCCAATGATAATTAAGACTTATTAAATGTCTAATAAAACCACAATTATGTGCTTAATTGGTTAGTATTTCCACCATTTTAATCTTTTTTTCTTCGCTCTTCACCTTCAATCTATATGACGATGAAGAGCAATCTGAGCAACGTAAACGACTATGTGATGTGGTACATATATAAGAGATATTCAATTCATTTTATTATAATTTACTAAAAAATACATATATGAAAATATATATTAAGTATATGAACATAGACAAAAATAAAAAGTGTTTGGCTCGCGCAAAGCGCGGGTAATGACCTAGAAAAGTGTCATTAAGTCGTCATTACTATGTGGCCTCTTGAATTCCTCTTCTAATTTCAACTTTTGATTTTTCAACTTCAACGAATGGGATTTCGTATTGAATTCTTCCATCAAGTCGTTGTTACGCTTCTGCATATTGTATTTCCTCGTTACTCATGGTTATTGACAATTTGTAATTGATCCAATCAATTTGCTATTTTTATCACTTCTATTGTTCATTTATTTTTGTGTTAATGTCTTGATCTGCAAGTTAGATTTGCTTTGGCCTTAATTGGATAAAATATGCCCTGAAAAAAATTGTAAATATATAATCAGCCCAATCCAGTTTTGAGACAAAAAACAATCACCATACCCGCTACACTCCGCCATCAAGCAGTTCTAGCTAGCTACACTTCTGCAGATCGGGTATCAGCCTCTATTCACACCCGTCCTCGGTTGTGGGAATCGATCGCATTTGTAACTCAATCTCTCTAATTCTTTCAGCTAATTGGGTTTCTAGACGTGCAATTAGTTTAGGGTAGATCTATCTTCATATACTGCAACTATTAACTACACTCTTCCAACTTGGCCTTATATGTCTTCCTTTGTACCTCTTGTCAACTCTTTTTTGCTTACATGGTTGTTTGTTTCACTTGCTTACTTGTATCTACATAACTGAAACTTCAATGTATAGTTCCTAAGTTCTCCCTACATTAGTAATTGATGTAAGTTCAGATTGATATACCATAGTCTTGACGAATCTTTGTCAAGCCGTTGCTTTGCAACACTGATTTCTTTTATCACATTCATACATTGTTCTCTTGCATTATGTAACGAAAATTGTGTGCTCATTGTCCACTTAACCACCATACCCTTGTATATTCCAATAAAGATATGCAAAGATTTAAATCATTTATTTAGTCTTTATCTCTCAATAAGAAAACTGTGAAGATGAAGAATCAAACTCTGAAATACAAATCACATTAAATGAAATCAAACTCTAGTCACTATAAATGGGGGTCAATCAACCTGGAGTTTTGGCATCCATAGCGAGAAAATGAAAGGTAGATTTAATCTTACTAAGTGTCACAAACCTAGCCTTAGGTCAATGAGAGACTCACCTTAGTGGTTGAGACGCCGTCTTTCGCACGCGTAAGCGTCCTCTTTCTCCTACCTTGAGTTCTTGACTCCCGCAACACTCGGCCTCTTCCTCAATGTCATGTTGTCAGCCCTTCTCTAACATTTGTCACATCCTTATTCTTTGGTGATTTCTGGGGAAACAACGTCGAGTGCACAAATCGTTGTCAGTATAAGTAAGATTACCCTTTCAGCAATGTTTTGGGAATCTGTTGCTTGACCTTCTCTAGTCTGCACTTTTGGACGAATTGAAGGTCGATTGAACGTAGGGCATTGGTAATTTCTTGTCCAGGGAAACCTTATAGAAAAGTTGGAAGCTATACATTTAAGCAGGAAGTATATTTATGCACACACAAAAATGCAAGTGGAGCCTAGAGCTTTTATCATCATTTCTATACTTATAAATAGTTTAGATGTCATATTGATTGTAAGAAAGGATTTGAGAGCCAAAATCTTGTTGTGTTTTAGCTACTTGTCAAAAAAATGGCAATTAGATTGAGATTTATCTTTCCAAAAAGAGTAAGTAACCTATACCTGCCCTGACAGGGTGTCGAAGAATTCAAATTGCTTCTACCAACTATCTCGGCAATAACATTGACATCTGTATTGTACAAATTCAGGCCTCAAAGCTCAAGCACAATCTCCTAGTGATGTACTTGTGTATGTTAGTCCATTGTTTACACTCTCTTCTTTCTAGCAAAGGTCCACTTGAGGTAGTTGTTCCGACTGCAGAGCTAACTCGAAATCAGAGAGCATAAGAGTTGCTATCATTATTTTGCAGCCATTTTCACTGCAAAATAGGTTCAAAATTAAATTATATAGAGTGATAAAAACTCGAATCTCACAAAATAAGAGAAAGAAATCTACAATTGTGGTTGTGGTTGCAAATAAGTTGTTGTGTTCATAAGAAAAAACTCATATGTTATCTCCATTATTTTGTAACCATTTTGCCCAATGATCGTAAGCAGAGTAGCGATCCCACAACTTTGTTTGAGTCAAATCTCTATAGTGAAAGAACTCGTATGTTATCTCCTTTCTCTGGCAAGCATTAACTGTAGAAAGATACATAATAAAACCATATAGGCATGCATCCACCCTAGGAAGAATTTAGGAAAAACTCATGATCATCTCCATGACATGTATAGCAATCCTAGGATATGTAGCACATGTCAAAGAGAAAATCGTATGTCTAAATTTTCTGATAAATATGAGACCCAGAAATAAACAACAAATCTTGTCAACGGGTTTTTGAGTCCACATTAATCTCACTAAAAATAGGACTTCTCCCTCTCATCATACACACTTCTTATCTTTGAGCTTTTTTTTTAGATGGACTGCAATGATGGACGTCGAAGTTGTTGATCAGACCCCACATGCGTCCTGACTGATCCCTTACTACTTGATTCAACAATCTGCAAAACAAAATTATTAAGCAAAAAAAAAGGAGCTGAAACTTTCACTCTAGTAAATTGACTCCCCTACACTGAATTAAATTGTAAGTTGGATCTCAAAAAAGAAGAAGAGAATCATACAAAATAGATGATTGAGAAAACATTTGCATTTTTATAGTGATTGCCCTGATCAAATCCTGCCATCGATAGGGTTTTCGATCTTATGCTAAGTTGTCACAAATTGGTAATACGGGCTCACACATTTTAGTACTTGATTCATTTTATAGTGATTGATCTGATCAACTCCTGTCATCAATAAGGTTTACTTATGCTAAGCCGTTATAAATTGGTGATCTGTATGCTCAAATATTTTATATGTAAATATTTGACCATGGAGACGACTAAATTCGCCATTGAATACTCGTTTGAGCATTCTTGCAATTCCAAATTATGCCTCCTTTTACAATGCCTAAAGTTCAGAAAAATAAACAAAATGGAACTAAGAAATCTAAAACCTGCTACTAGCACTTTTCAGAGCATAAATATTACACATTCAGTTTCTTGGAGCAGTATAAGTTTCTAAGCAATGTATAGATTCTTACAGTCTATCCTTGATTTTAGTGACTAAATAATGCAAAAGAGAAACATCATAAGAAAGTCAGCAACAACATAGCAACTATCAAATTGAGCTTCGACACAGTCACACATCAAATGGTTAGAAATTTGTTCTCCTGCTTTCACATTTACAATAGGGAACATATAATCATACCTTCACCTGCTGATTTGATCTACTGCTTGATATTGTCTTGACCATTACCCGGAAGCTGGTTAATTGTGTTGCCAGTTTTCCTTCTTGAAGCCAGTTTTGGGATAACTGACTTTAAAATCATGCAACAACACCACTATTTGATTATAGATACTTTATAATCTAGAAAGAATAAGAGAGCAACAAATTTATTACACTATTCAGGGTTATTTATATTCCATGTGGATAATGCACTATCTAAAGAGACATGTATAACTGGCCCCACACTCCGAAGTTGGAAAATTTAATGTATAACTGGCTAACTGCATATCTGAACAGTTGTAACTGGTAAGATGTCTTGTGAAGATAAAGGTAGATACTAAGAGTTTAAGAGCTAACCATATGCCAGAGGGTTGGTAATAATTGCATCCGGTTTAAATAAAGAATTTGACTCTGGATCAGGATCCATGCATGCCGGCAATAGAGAATCAATTATATCCTTTATTTGCTTCCTCTGAATAAATATTTCCCACGGATCTGAAGGCAAGAATCCTTTGTTCTTGACCATATCTGCACATAAGCACCAATAATTAGAAAAAAAGCTGAAACTTAACCCCTCTCAACATACAAACAATGATGCTAAGGACCATTACTCGGAAGTTGGTTAATTGTGTTGCTAGTTTTCCTTCTTGAAGCCAGTTTTCTTTCTTGAAGCCAGTTTTGGGAACACTGACTTCCTACAAACAGTTTTTCCCTGGAGTTGGGTTGTGTGAGTAGCTTTTGAAGAATTCAATTTAACAAATGGTTCAATAGATGTCTGAGTTCCTCCTTCAACCCGCATATGTTCCATGGTTTCTGAAATACCATAGAGTTTCAATATCTCCTCTACTACAGTTTCTTTTAGTTTAATCATGTTGTGTTTAAGGATATAGGACTTGAGCTCGTCACGAAAGCGCTGAAGAGGCTGAAATATACAAATGAGTATTATGCTTATTAGTTCAGTTCAAAACACAAACAGAGCAGGACCAGAAGTATCCTACTGCTGCATAACAAGACTTAGAGAGCAACTTCATTCATAATTTACCTGGCATCCAACTTGTAGAGCAAGCTTGAAGAAACCAAGTGAAAGATCATGATTAGGCACAAATTTTGAGAGCTTAATTTGTGAAAGCCAGTAGGAGGGTGATGACAGAATATCATATCACCCCAACATCATTCAACTGTTGACGGCGTTAGCCTCATCCGACAAAGTAGACGTCACGGTGGTTCTAACCCTCAAGATGGCCAGGAAATTGAGCACCAGAAAAGAGGCGATTGAGAGGAGAGACATTAGGTTACGATTGAGTTGGGTAGGGATTAAAATAGAATCCAACTCCTTAGACTACTCCTCATATCACCCCAGCGTCATTCAATTATTGACAGCATTAGCCTCATCCGACAAAGTAGTCGTTGTTGTCGTCACGGTGGTTCTAACCCTCATCATGGCCAGGAATCGAGAGAGCGAGAGAGATGAGGAAATCGAGATGGCTGGGAAGAAACCAGACCTCACCTTAAAAAGAACAAACATACATATTTAGACAGGACTCCAATGAAATTATTCACATAAATCAGCCACCTAAAGTCAAGTTAAATTATAAAAGTAAAGGCCATCTTACCAGTTACAACTTACAACAATAGCCTTCACGACATTTCTCCTCATCGCCTCACTAAACTTCTCCTCCAACCCAATCATATACTGCACACAGAAGACCCACATACAAAAACAGCACCCAAGAGCAATAAACTACAACAACAACAACAACAACAAAAAAGAGTCAAATTTGATATTTTATAACAGAGGCTCTAATAAAACGAACCGAGCAAAATGACCAATAGAGATGATTGATGAAGACCATCAAAAACTTCATACACCTCCAAGAAAATAGTAGAAAAATCATGCACCATAACTTGATTGAGAACAATTTCAAGGAAAGAAAATTACACTCATTTCTTGCACTTTGCGTTGGTAATCCCTCACAGCATTAGCAGCTGCACCGCCTGCTAAGACAACTTCCTCTAATTTCCGAACTGTTTGCGTAAGTTTCTCAACATCAGCAACTTTCTGACGATGCATTCTGTTCAAGATCTTATTTTCTTCCTACCAAATCCAAGCAATAGGCATGAATTTCAACATGTAAACTTATATCAATTAAATCCAAAAGAAAAGTATTAGTTATGGCATACCTGACATATTTCAATTTGTTTGATCAATTCCTGATTTTTGTTCTCCAAATCATCTTTGCAAGGGCAGACTATACTGTCCTCTCAGCATCTAATAAAGCAGCTTCTTTTGATTTTGTAAGACGGTATACTATTGATCCCTCACTACAACAACAACAACAACAACAACAAAAAAGAGTCAAATTCAATTTCATGTTCGTTATCAGATAAAAAAATCAAGGCTCCACCAGGAAGATACTCCACTACACCACATAATTTATTCCTTGGCATGAAATTTTGGCCATATTTCGTTTGTACTTGAAACCCCGATGACCAATTTTCCCCCCTATAAACTGCAGAGCATGTAAAAAACATAAAGATCATAAATTGCACACTTGGAGCTTAGAGTAGGAAGCCATAGTATTGTAGTTGGGAGAGAATTGGGGAGGGGAATACAATTACTCTCCAAATGACAGGAAAATTCTGTATATATTATGCAGAAAAAGAACCGACCTACATAAATTGAAGGAGAAAATTCAATATATGAAAGAGACGAAAAATAAATGGAATAGACTAAATAGGAAATACAGAAATCAATGTCAGCATAAAGGAGGAATTGAATGGCTCATCAATGGGATGGTTTAAATGGAAAATTTATGAGAAAAAAAAGCAATTACATACGTCATTGACCAAATTAAATTGAGTATAAGAGAAACAACCTTGTTGAATCCTCAATTGGCTAAGTTATTGTCTCAATAGAAGCAGCAACCAAGAAGAACTCTTCCTCCTAACAATTGCTTCAATGGGTTGCACACCATGTGTTCGACCTTTGCTCCCTTACAGCTTCTCTACCTCAAGGTATAATATCTTACACTTATACATGCACCTCCATGTTTGATAGGGAATTAATGATCCTTGTTTGTTGATGCTAGGTCCAGGATTTACCAGTTGAATACCCAATTGGTTGCGCTTTTCTCACGGTTTCCATCACCGATGTCGTGGTAGCAAATACCGCTGAATTTCATAATGTACAAAAAACATTCAATTTTAGTATATGTAAATGAATTCAAGGGAGTAAGTACTTGGTACAAACCAGGACCAGCAGGGAAGACGTAGAGGAGATAAAGCAAGCATCGTTCGTCCTGGCTTGGATCTCCGGCTGCTGGACCAAGTGGTGCGTTGCTTCGTTCATCGGCCATTGGCTCCAGGAGGTTGTTGAGAGACCATTGGAGAGCGTAGAAGCTTTCGTCGTTGTCGTCCATACCGATAGACCCTAATTTGATCCGTAAAAGGAGGCAAAATCCGTAATAGAAGCTTGAGTACCTGAAGATGACTGGTTGTGAACCCTAATTTGCGGCGATAACAGCAGATTGAGGAGACGGAGATGCAATTGGCCGGAAACTGGAACGGCGGGAACGGAGGATGCCATTACCGTCCATAACGACATTAATTTGTGGGTAAGGATGGTGCGAGAATGGTAAGACCGAAATGGGGCCATTGTCATCATCTTTGGTAAGACCGAAATGGGGCCTTTCTCGGGCCTTATTTGACTTATTTAGAATTGAAAGCAAGGCCCGACCCAATAAAAGATATAAATGAAAGGCCCGGTTTCAAGCCCGGTACCAATTGTTATTATTTTAAATGTGCTCTAATAAACTGTAATAATGACGGTAAATGAAACGGGTCCCGGTACCGTTTTCATTTACTTTCGGCAAAGAACGATTAACTTTTATATATATATAGATTAATGAGCTTTGATTTTAGCGGTTTTTTTGTGTGCTGCTACTCATTAAGCAAACATATAATATATATGAGAATCTATATATTTGATATAAAATTGTCATAACTAGATGAAACAATGTCAATCGGTATCCGTTTAATGCATGAAAAAAACACTTCTCATCTTATTCATGTATTTTAATCCAAAACTTTCATCTTCTCTTAGTTGCAAGCAATATAATTAATATCTACATTTCTTCATATTCTTCAACTCTATAATATAAAATTTATTTAATGAATTCACTAAATTATTAAATTTATAACACTAAAAAATTGTTAGTATTTAATAATAAATATTAGTGTAACAAAATATATCTGTATCGAATTGGTGAGGATGTGAGGTGAGAAGTTGTAATTTAGCCATATACATAATTGTTGTTTCGTATACGTTCCATGTTTTTATTAAAATAAATGAAAAGAAAAATATCAAAAGATAGCTCATCGTCACCCTAGGCCTCCTCCATCTGAAGATCTCCTTCTTCTATTCATCTTCACTGTCGTCCGCCGCCTATCTACACCCTAAATCGCCTATTTATAATATTATATCGTACACGGAAATCCGTAACTACGTGCGGGGGTCCGAATCTAGTGCTTAAAGAAAATTACACAATTATATGCAATTTGAGTTTGAAATAGAAGTTTGAGCCGATTAAGTAGTTGGAGCTAGAGCTATAAGCCTATAAATGACATTGTATGAATATTTTGAAATAGAAGTTTGAGCCGATTAAGTAGTTGGAGCTAGAGCTATAAATGACATTGTATGAATACTTTGATTATACTCAACGATGTATGTTTAATTTATGTGGTTAGTTTTTATGGAAAATAAATTTTGGCTAATTTTTATCTTGAGATGCAAACTGGTTTGGGTGAAGAATTTTTATCCCGAAGAATGCACTTTTACAAAATAAATTCTCAATGTAGGTTCGAAGTAATTCCGAGAATAGACAGTCTCTCATGTTCTGGAACACTAGTACAAATTATAGGGGTAGATCGCGGTTTTTTAACACATGGGACCACAATTATATATGCGCGGTCTTGCTCGGCGCGGTCCGAAGGTCGGACCGCGTAATTGGGTGTCCACGGTCTTCCTCGGACCGAGGTTGAAAATACCATGCCCTTAAAATACTCGGACCGCGGTTAAATGTAAGCCGTGGTCTTAAGTGTTTAATTAATTAAATAAATTTTCAATTGGTAAACAACGGTTGTTTTTCAACCGCGGTCCCATTTTGATTTTTTTTATAAAAAACGATTATATTGTTTGTCCCTGTATGATTAGGATCTGTTCCAGGATACTGATTTTTACTACACTAATATCAATTCATATCACAATTGATCAACTCATTCATATCTCACAAAATAGAAATATATCTCAATAGTTCTCCAACTACAAGTAATAATAGGGGTTTTTGCATAAAACCACCCGTTATTTGCACGAAACCACCCGTTATATCGATAATTATAATTAACCACCCATTTTCTTATCCCCGTTAACAAAACACCACCCGTCTCCTTAATCCGTCCAGATTGCCGTCAGTTTGTGCGAAATGACTCATTTGCCCCCAGTTTTAATCCCAATTCGAGGACAAATGTGTCATTTAACATTATTGGATAATCCGGTTAATATCTCGTGGGTATTCACGAGATAATGAAAATATCGTGTAAAAACATGTTTCAGATTGGATTTACTTTAGGGTTAGAAGTTAGAACTCTTCATTTCATCTTGGTCTCGTGACGGCGCAAGGAGGAAAGAAGAAGAAGAAGGTCGCTCACCTGACTCGACGCCGAGGGAGAAAACTGGGAGGCTTGCCAGAGAAGGAGATCGATCGAAGACGGCAGCGTAGAACGAGTAAGTATGTAGTTGAGTTAGGGTTTTTCTGGATCTTAAAATTTGCCGAATTTAGGGTTTCGTTTAAGGGTTTTTGTCGATCTTTGTTGGTTTGATGAAGGTGTTTTTGTTGTTTTGTAGTCGGAAATCAGAGATGATAGAAATTAGAGATTTAGGGTTTTTTTTGGGATCGAATTTTGGGATTTAAGTTTCGAAAGGCATCGAATCTTGGGATTTAGGGTTCCATAAGCATATAATTTTGGGATTTTGGGTTCTTTGGGTTAGAAATTACAGATTTAGGGTTATTTGGGATCCAATTTAGGGATTTAGAGTTATTTTGGGATCGAATTTTGGGATTTAGGGTTTTTTGGGATCGCATTTTGGGATTTAGGGTTTTTTGGGTTCGATTTTTGGGATTTAGGGTTTTTTGTGATCGAATTTTGTGATTTAGAGGTCGAATGTCATATAATTTAGGGATTTTGGGTTCTTTGGGTTAGAAATTTGAGATTTAGTGCTATTTGGGATCCAATTTAGGGATTAAGGGATTTAGGGTTCGAAAGGCATATAATCTTGTTATGTTTTGAGTAAGGAAAAATGCATCAATTACCAGTCAACAGATTTAGGGTTCCATAGGTTTATTCAGTGTGTTATGTTTTTTTTTCTTAGGAAAATGTCTTCCCAAACACAATCTGATTCCACATACAATGCAAGAATTCTATGTGATTGCAACTTGAAGCCACTACTGTTTACTGCTCATACCACTAAAAATTATGGAAGGAAGTTCTTGAGATGCTCAACAAGATGCTGCAATTTTTTTCAATGGATCGATGCTCCATTGGACACTAATACAAGCAACATAATTCAGCAACTAGAAGAGAAGAACAAAAAATATGAAACAACATTGAAGGAAAAAAATAAACAGATTAGGAGGTTGTGGATGCTTGTATTTCTTTTGGTAACTGAGATGGTGTTGTCTAGGTTTTATAAGTAGTTCAATGTTAGCTTCATTTCATCTTGTGTTGTCTAGGTATTGACAGTTTAAATTTGTAATGTTTGATGGTTGTTGACTGTTTTATGGGAACTAATGTTATGTTTGTTATGCTTGTTATGTAACTTATGTATTGTTGTGTAAGTTTACAACTTGATTTAAGTACTTGCAGCCTTAAATTTGTGAATTTGAAACCTTCCATAGAATAGTTGGTCAAAAGGAGTAGTAAATGCTTACCAAGATGGCCATTTTCCAATGCAAAATGACCATCCCTGACCATCCCTAATAAACTTACCCTAGTGAAAACCGACCCCTTTTTGCCTATTTAAAGGTGGCTTAGTAAGTTTCTGGTTTCCATTGTCTCCTACATACTCACTTCACCAGAATAGTTATAGGGCTTAGATTTATTTTTTCCAGCCATGGGTGAGCATCCTGGGAATCCAGTCATAATAGATGATGATGATGATGTAAGGGAAGATAGGAGACGCAATGGCCCGGCTACTTTCAGATCAAAAGAACCCAATTGGGACAAGTGCTTCATGGTGAAGATGATGAGGTCCTTTGTGGAAGATGATTGTCGATTGGTAAAAGTGTTCCCTCCTCACCCTTTATTTTTTATACTGAACTTGCATTACTAATCTCTATGATTCTTTTATGCAGCCAATACCATTCGAGCATGGTGAAGAATTTCTCAAGGACTCCAAAGATCAGTTTGTGTCTTTGCACGTGGAAGATAAGCCTGGGGATCTATGGGAAGCGATGGTAAAATACAGCGACAATGGGAAGCCAAAAAACGGGTCGTATAGGTTTGGTAGAGGATGGAGGACTTTTGTCCAAGCCAATGGCATAGTCAAGGATGATGTCCTTATGTTTGAATGTCTTCAATTATCTGGTGTGCCTTATGTTATTTACCAGGTCCGGTTTTTCAAAGATGGGGTGTGGGTTTAGGTCTTTAACCTTGTGGGATGTGTCATTGTGTGTGTTTTCTGTCATTGTGTCTTTATGTGTGTGACTGTTGTACTCTTGCAAGATATCAACTTAAGTGTATTGTTTGTTTACTTTCATCAATGTCGTCATCAGCTAATGAATAAAAGACACGGCTTGGGCCTTATGTTTATGTTATTTGTTTGTTAAATATTCAAAATGTTGGAAATGACATATAAACTTGATGATGCAAATAGACAACCAATGCCAAATGACATATAAACTTGATGATGATGACGAGTTGTTGTGAGCAATTGTCTCTTTATAAGACAATGACACAGAATGCAAAATGACATATAAACTTGGACATATGACATATGACACCAAACCACACAAAATTGATCAAAACACATGTCCTGCTGAGTTAAAAGCCTGAAATTGTGGAGTTACATATGAAAATGCAGTGAAGTGATCATAAACTGCTTAAGTTCACAAAATGACATAATTTACTACACAAAATGTTGGACTAAACATTTCCAGACTTTTAATTGTTTCAAAATGCATCTCTAATAACAGTAAAAGATGCACTTAAGCTGAACTTCCCACTTGAGATGGTGTAAACTTTTTCCTGGCAGCAGTCTTCTTTCTTGGATTGAACCTTCTACTTGTTGCTGGCCTCAGACCCGGTGGCTGAACACAGTGAAAAACAAAGACATGAGTGAAGCTCCCTAATTGTAAGGTAATAATCTTGCTTACTCAGCATAACAATGAAGAAACTCATACCATTGTTGAAGTAGCAGTTTGAGAAGCTTGAGTAACTGGTTCTGGAGATACCAGATTCATCTCTTCAAGTATAAGTGAACTCTGTGGCATTGTTAATAATCTTGATTATAATTCTTGATTATAATTCTTGATTATAACTCTCTCTTCTTTTATCCTTTTTATTTAATTTTATCTTTCTTTATAGAAAAATAATAAAATTTGCAACATGTACACATTATTAGACGGAGTTAGACAGAATTGTTGGCGGGTGGTTGTTGAGTGGCGGAGGGCATTATAGGGGTGGTTTCCGGTAATATTGGATTAAACGAGTGGTTTTGGGCAAAGTGACCTATTATACGGGTGGTTTCCGGTAAAAAAAACCCAAAATTATACCGCCCTTGCGAAATCAAAACCCAAAACTGTAAGAAAAATAAGAATTGAAACAAAAAATCCACCTGAGCCCTGAGATTAACAACAAACTAGGAAAAGAAACCAATTAAGCAAATAAAATGAGAGACTGAAAACAAAACAAAGAAACAAAAATGAAACAAATATTATGAGACTAACAACAAACAAGGATAAAAATGTAGGCTTCAACACAAAAGCAACCAAGCATCTACAAAATTTAATACAGAACAAAAATAGGACATATGCAAATCAAGGAGCCAAATAACAGGCCAACTAAAATACTAGTGAAAAAAGACAGTAAAAATCACAGGTGAAAGAAAGATAAAACACAAAAAAACACATGAAAACTACCAATTTTTGTCGGAATCAGAAAATGAAAATATTCAAGGGGGTAAGAAACTTTGACAACTTCTTCTCCATCTTGTCCATCATTTGGAGAACGCATCTTCTACTTTGGGGATCTAAAAGCAACTAGCAAAACTCAAAACCTCTGACTTTGGGAATAAGGCAGAGCTTCAAGCTGGTACAAAATAATGGTAAGATTTTTATCATTGAACATAAAATCACTCGAATGGAACAACTGAAATTAGTGATCTAAGCCCTTCAATTTCCTTGAATATAATGAAATCCCTTCAAATGAAATTGAGGAGAACCAATAAGTAACAAAATTGCAGGATTAAATGAAAGCGCTGCATAGATTCATCAAACATGAAGAGTAGTAGCATTAAGACATTCAAATGAAATTAAGTAGAGGTATTAGACAACATTAGGACATGTATGCTGTTCAAGGGAGAATTTTCATGACAACCCAACATGTAAACGTGACTTGCTTTGTATCTTGTTCTACTCTGCATATTTATAGGTGAAGAAATGACTTCTTCACTATTTTAGATTAAAGGCACTGCCAAATCGCAAACAACATTCTCAACTAGAACAAAGCTTCAAAGATACGCAAAACACAATAACATTCTCAATTTTAAGCATCATTCAGAAACTGTTTTATTTTTTTTATGGGCTAGTAAACTTCAGAAACTGTAACAATATAAACAACATTCTTAACTTTAAGCAGTAGGACTACAATATACAAAGATACGCAGCATCAACAATTTTTGTAAAAGAAAAACCTACCTAGAGTTAAATTTTAAAACAAGCAACAAATCAATGAAGGAGATTATTGGAAAAAACAATGTACATAAAAGAAGAACCAACCTGACCAACAAGCATGTGGTCGGGTGATAAGGGACCCCAACCACCCAACATGAGGTCTCGAGTTCGAGACTTGGTGGAGGTTAAAAATTGTTTGTTGGGAGAGTCACTCACGCAGCTCGAACCCTAGATGTAAGGGTAGTAGGGGAGTCCTCTAACCGCTGAACTAGAGTGAGAAAAACCAAAAAAAAAAAAGAACCAACCTGAAAAAGAGCAACAATAGAACCATAGATTACAGAATGTTGAAGAGGAGATTTTCGAGCCCAAAAATTTGGGTTTACTGAGGAGATTTTCGAGCCCAAAATTAGGGTACCTTCACGTACTGTCAATGTAAACCAATGCGATTAGCAACAATGGCAACAAGAGCAATACCCACTGTAATTTGTTAGAATTCAACAAATTTGAACATATCTTTTTCTTTTTCAACGAGAGCCTACCTCTCGCTGGAGGGTTTCCCGCCGACTCGCTAACCAAAATCGAGCAACTCAGGGTACTGAGTCTCCAGAATGACCGCTCTCCGGCCAAATTCCTAACCTCTCTGGCCCCGGAACTCCTTCTCCAGCGCCTTTCGGCCGTCGATTGTCCCTCCACCGCCTGAGAACGCTCGATTTGTCCTACTATACTGCGGATTGCAATAACATGTTACCCCGGTTTTATACTGAACTGTGGTTCGATGAAAATGTGGACCACACTTATAATGACAACCGCGGACCGAGGATACATCTATTAAAAAACCGTTGTTCGATTTTAAAAAAAAATCACTAAACACCACACTTTTTAATTAAAATGCGGTCTCCGTATTTTGTTTACCGCGGTTTTAAAAATACGGTGTACGTCTCGTTTAGTACAACATCTCCCATTAGTGACTACTTTTTTAAAATCTACAAGAAACGTTATACTAACACGCGTTTCAGTTGATACATTTTTTTTTTTTAAAAAGAAAAGAAAAACATGTGAGATGTTGTTTGAAACATCGTTTTTTCCATCGTGTCATTTTTTGTAAGTTGGAGAGTAAGTTTACTTCAAGCCTATGAATTATTTTACAAAGCGTCGACTTGAGGGGGAAAAATTCTATGGGTGGACCGAAAATGATCAGAGCGAACTTAAACAATGCAATTATGTAAAAACTGATTTTGTGGGCATATAATTAAGTAATTAACAATGCAATTATGCATCAATCAGACTCTGTGACTTGTCTCTAAAAAACCCTCCCCTTCTCTCTCTATCCTCTGGTTGAAGTCTGGTGACATCCCGAGAGGGTTTCGCCCCTCTCTAGCCTATGAATCCCATCCCCACGCTTCACCCTCCTTGGAAATCTGTACAAATCCTTGATATCTTTCCCTTGAATCTAGCCCCTATCATCCTCCTCGCTTCTCATTGCCTCGTTCTAGGTCTCTGGATGCAGCTTCCTCATTGATTCCCGATTTCCAACCCGCCTCTCCCTCTGCTGCTAGATGGAATCCGTGTACATTTGGGATTTTTAACCTGGATTTCAACTCGATCTATAGATGCATGCACGCCCGACTCTCTCAACCTCCAACCTAACTCTCTCTTTATGTTATTCATTCTCTCTGACAAATCCCTCATGTGTATCAGTGAACAGCCGTATCGATCTATCCTCTCTAGAATGGGATTTTCCCGTTCTGGACTGGATCTGGTGATGTTCACACAAGAAGAGCAACAAACCGTCATCCGTATCGCCTACCTTGGAGCTTATCTGCGCCCACAATTGATCGGAAGGAGGATTTTGCTGGAATCCGTTTCGCCCTTAACGTTGCAGGGTTGCAGGAAGAAGGTGGAAATTTTCGGAGGTGGCTTTTCTTTTATTTTACTTGTCTTATATGCTAGAGGTTGAAGAAGACATTTTTATTGCCTTAAATTTTGCTTAATTTTAATTTTTACCCAGGTGTGGGAAAAATGAAGGAATATAAAAAGTTTGGCTTAAATGTGTAAATATTTAACGAAAATCTTGGTGACGGAGTGTCTTATGAAAATGGTTTCGGTAATTACTTGTTATAAGGGTGGTTTCTGGCAAATAGACCTATTGAACATGTGATTTTCGATAATTGACCCTTAAATCTTTCTTTATAGACAAACATTCTTGCACATTCATTCGTCTTATTACCATTATTTATCCAATCTGCTTATCTATCCTATTGTCTTGAAAATGATTTATTTATTTTATTAGAACCTAGTCTCTTTGCATTCTCATCACCGAGCCTCTACTTATATTTGTATTAATGACATTAGAAGCCACTCTCTCTCCCACTTCATATTTCCCAAATTTACTCACAATCTCTCTTGCCCTATTTCTTCTCTCTCGGCCATGGAAGGCAACATTTCTTATGTTGATGTTGTGATTAATTTCTCCCCAATTTCTCTCCAATTTCTCCCCAATTTTGATGTTGTGATTAATTTCTCCCCAATTTCTCCCCAATTTCTCCTTTGGACTATTATGTCATGGAAGAATGAAACTCCGACATTCACAATTAACAAGACACTACAACCCTCATCATCCATCCCAATAATGATAGTTCTTCTATTCCTATTGAGAACCAACCACCAGAGAGCCAAGATACTGATAATCTTCCCACTGCTTTTCAAGCAAGCTATCAAACCTGTTTGAACACCAAAGCTCGTATGGTTATCATCCTCTTAGCCACTGTCAACAACAAAACTCCAATCCTAATCCACTAGCCTTACCTGAGGTCCAAAGAATGATGACCAAGCTCTCTAACCTGACTATCTTCATCCCCATGGCAGACACAACCCTCAACATTCAACCATCTGTTATTGATGTGCCCCTACCTAGCTCCATTACTAGTCCAGTGGCTCCTCCGAGGCTCACTTAACACACCCGGCGAATCCTAGCTGAAATGGACAAGGTGTGGAGTCAAAGCGATGAGGCTCAACCAATGTTGAGGTTAGGCGCTCAGAAGCGAGAAAAGAAAGAACTGGAGAAAAGAGAAATTATTGTTTATAGTGAATTTATTACTATTTTTTAAAAACTCGGGCTATATTTCTCGGGTGTTTTTTTAACCCCTGGTAAATATTTCTCGAGTGTTTTTTAACCCCCGATAAATATTCTCGGGGGTTTTACAAACCCCCTCCCGTGTGCAATTTTTCTCGGGAGTTTTTAAAAACTCCTGAGAAACGTTTTATGGCAAAGCGTTTTAAGGGAGTGAGAAAACCCCCCCCTTACGCTTTGTTAAAAAAAACCCGAGAAATGACTATTTTGTACTAGTGACACGTGCTTTGTAATCATTCAGTCACTTTCGGGCAATATTACAAGTCCAAGCATTAACCCTAATTTCCATCTTGTTCTTGAGTGTTCAGATTGATATCGTCAAGTTTGATCTTTGCCATACAATTGCTTAGTTATCATCTCGTTGATAATTTCGCTATAAACAATCGGCGCCCACCGTGGGGCTAGATAAAAAAAATAGCCAGAGCTAGAGCTAGAGCTATCAGGGAGGTTGAAAAAGTGGATAGTTCACCTCGGCGGTTAGGACATCATCTACGAAGGGAGGAAAGCAATCAAGTCCCAACCGCTAGCGGATTTGTGGCAGATTTCAGCCCGACTCTAGTACAAGAAGCAATCTCACAGGTAAATAAGGTGGAGTATGCTAAGTGGACGTTACACACGGACGGAGCAATGAACCAGAACGGAGTAGGGCTAGGCGTCGTCCTAAAATCGCCACAAGGGGATAGGGTATTCCAAGCTATAAGGTGCGACTTTAAAGAAACAAATAATGAAGCAGAGTATGAAGCTTTATCGACCAACAAGTTCAAAAGCTCGACATCTATTGCGATTCATTGCTCGTAGTCAACCAATTCCGAGGAGAATATGTCACTAAAGATTCAAAGATGACGTTATACCTCAAGGTAGTAAAAGATATGTTCGAGAAGTTTGAAGGTTGCCAAATCAGGCAAATCCCCAGAGATGCTAACGCATAGGCCGACGCGTTGGCAAAGCTAGGATCCTCCATCGATCCCAGGGAATACCAGAAGATCCCCTTCCTCCACCTGAGCAACGCGTCCATCAACAAAGAAACAACTCCAGAGCAAATGCTCACCGTAAGAGGCCAAGACTCGTGGGTGACACCTTACTACAAATGGTTACAACACAAGCGCCTCCCGAGTAACGCGTATGAAGCAAGACTTTTGAAGCAAAAAGCAACCACCTTCGTGGTAGGCAAAGGTCAGTTGTTAAAATGGTCATCCAACGGCATGTTTCTAACCTGCCCAACAGAAGAGAAGATCCAATACATCTTACACGAGTTGCACAACGAAGAATATGGTAATCATTCAGGAGGAAGGAGCCTAGCAGTCAAAGCGCACTCGGTGGGGGTAATACTGGCCCACGATGAGACATGACGCGATGAACCATGTGAAGAGATGTGACGCCTTCCAGAGAAACACTCCGATCCCACATCAGCCAGCAGAAAAGCTCCACTCCGTGACATCCCCCTGGCCATTCATGCAATGTTATCTTCGGTGTGTGATTTTGGGAGCTATAAATTTCTTACATTACAATGTTGCTAAAGTTCCTTTTTGAAATTTTGTATTTACTGTTGTTTGTGATGTCTCATTGATTTGTATTAAAGTGAAGGAAATTTGATGCCAGTAGCATAGTGGTCTGTGGAGTTTCTGATATTTGAGTTTGTTACTTTTACATCGATCTAACACTTCTTATATTACAGAAAATCTTATAGAGAACCTCTGGTGGGACTTTGAGTTTGAATTTCAAGTTCCCTATTTAATGTACCGCAATGCAACTCAAGAAGTTAATGGTATTTGGTTTTGTAACTCACATGAATGTGAGGATGCTGCCAGCCTCATTAACAGGTACTATTTCATTAACAGGTAATATTTCAACTCAAGAAGTTATCTGAAATGTGCTTCAAATCATTACAGACAAATGCAGTGTTAACATATAATTTTGTACTTCTTGAAATAAACAATGCTTGATACTGAGCTTAATACCTATGCATATATATATTTCAGGCTATTGAATGACTAATCAAAAAACCTGGCACAAGCAAATGTATCCTCGAGCAAAAGGTATCCAACTGCCTTTACATAAAATCATGATTTATCTTAATCATTTCAGTGTAAGACAATGAGAATAGTTGCAAGTCTTATAGGCGAATATATGCACTTAGAGCATAACAATTTGTCTATAAAATATAACAGTTTCAAGATCTGTACCCAAGTTCTCTTTTCCCAAATGAGGTTAGTAATTGATTTAGGTGTTTGAATCCAAAATTTTGTGGTTTGGTGCATATGCATCAATGCTTTTGCTAATGCAAAGGGATGACGGGTAGAGAGGCTAACTGTTTGATTGCTTCATAACAATTGCCTCCATGACTCTGAAAACTGTCGGAATGAGAAATCAGAAAGGGGAAAAACAGAGAAGAAAAGATGAACTGGTCTTTCTCTCTTTGAGAGAAGACGAAGACTGAATTGATGATTAAGAAAGTTGTTACACTGAATGAGTATTTATATGACAACTCATTACAGCTCATTACAAGAGCACGTGACTATTATTTATCTAATATCCCAACACCCCCCCTCAAGAGGTAGGACCAGACAAGGACTTTGTAAACACATCAGCAAGTTGTGCACGAGTGGGAACATGAGAGATGGAAATGAGGCCTTCTTGCAGCTTGGTGCGAACGAAGTGACAATCGAGGTCGATATGCTTCGTTCTCTCGTGGAAAACAAGATTACGAGCGATGTGAATCGCAGCTTGACTGTCACATTTTATTGGGATAAGAATAAGATCTGGCACATCAAACTCATGAAATAATCTGGACAGCCACGCAAGCTCAGCTGTGAGTCGTCGGAGTGATTGATATTCAGATTCGGCTGAAGACAAGGAGACAATGGCTTGCTTTTTAGACTTCCATGAAACAGGACTCCCTCCAAACAGTATAAAGAAACCACTGACAGACCGACGAGTATTAGGACATGAAGCCCAATCAGCATCACAATATCCAAGCAGTTGTTGATCCGAGGAGGAATTAAGAAGGATACCAAGATCACCATGACTCTCTAAGTATCCCAATGTGTGAAGAGCAGCCTTGAAATAAGAAACAGTGGGAAGTTGTAGAAACTGGCTGAGAAACTGCACAGTAAATGCAATATCTGGCCGGGTATGAGTCATGAAATTCAACTTACCAACCAATTTGCGATAAAGAGATGGATCTGTAAAGAGTGCAGAATCTGGATCAAATTGTAGTTCAGATGGTAAGGGAGAAGCTGCTGTGTGAATCAGATGCTCTTCAAATTCATATAAGAGTTCCAAGAGAAACTTTCTTTGACTCATAACAAAACCAGTGGGAACTTGGATGAACTCAATGCCAAGGAAAAAGTGAAGACGACCAAGATCCTTGATACGAAACTGAATGTCCAGGAATTCTTTAATCTGAGCAATCTCTGCCAAGTCATTGCCCGTAACAAGTATATCATCAACGTAAATTGCCAAAAATACCATGGACTTGCCAACTCTTTTACAAAATAAAGAGTAATCATTCTGTGAGTGAGAATATCCTTGTGAAGAGAAAGCCTGAGATAATTTTGCATACCATTGGCGGGAGGCTTGCTTAAGGCCGTATATAGACTTGTTTAATTTGCAAACCAAGGATGAATCAGAGACAGTCAAACCGGGAGGAAGCTTCATATAGACATCCTCATGGAAATCCCCATGGAGGAAAGCATTATTGACGTCAAGTTGAGCAATAAACCAGCTACGTTTCACTGCAACAACAACTAAGGCTTGGATAGTGGTCATCTTGACTACTGGGGAAAAAGTGTCAGTGTAATCAATCCCCTCCTTTTGGGTGAATCCTCTGACAACTAGACGTGCCTTATGACGTTAAACGGTTCCATCAGCCCGGAGCTTTAGCTTAAACACCCAGCGACAACCAATGGGCTTCTTACCTTTTGGTAGTGGAACAAGGGACCATGTATTATTAAGATCCAAAGGAGCAAATTCTTTGCTCATTGCCTCCTGCCAAGCAGGGTGCTTTGCTGCCTGTTCATAACAACTAGGCTCTCATACAACAATTAATGAAGTAAGTAAAGACTGATCATTAGTGGATAGGGAGGTACCACAAATGGAAACAGAATTGGTGCATAAAGAAGTAAGAGTATGGGAGCAAGCAAAGTTACAGGAAGAAGAACTAAAACAAACGAAATCTTGAAGATGTGCAGGAGCTTGATGTGGTCTAGCAGATCGTCTAAGAATGAGAGTAGGTGGAATAGTTGAGGTAGATGGAATAGTAGGTGGAGTGGGTATGGAAGTGATGTTGGTAGGTAGGGTAGGTGGTGTAGATGAGGAAGAACTGATATCAGATATAGTGTGAGGCAAACAAACATCAGAAGGAACAGAGGTAGAAGTGGAAAAAGGAAAAATATCCTCATAAAAGGTGACATCTCTGGAAGTAAACACAACAGAAGTTTCAAGGTTTAGAAGTTTGTAAGCTTTTTGGCCATAAGGAAAACCTATAAAAGCACAAGCTTGAGATCTTGCTTGTAATTTGTCACGGCCTCGAGCAAGAGTAGAGGCATAGCATAAACATCCAAAAATCTTGAGGTGAGTGTAAGAGGGTGGTTTAGAGAACAAAACCTCATATGGTGAGAGGCCTTGAAGAACTCGAGAAGGGAAACGGTTAATCAAATAGGTGGCCATAAGGACACATTCACCCCAATACTTAGTAGGAAGGTGTGACTGAAATAAAAGAGCACGTGAAGTCTCTAGAAGATGTTTATGCTTACGTTCGACGACTCCGTTCTGCTGGGGTGTATAAGGTACACTGGTTTGGTGTAAAATTCCCAAGGATGATAGAAAAGAAGAAGCCTCAATACTCGATCCTAGTTCGAAAGCATTATCTGATCGAAGAATCTTGGGAAAACATCCAAACTGTGTTTTGATCATCTGAATGTAGGATTGAATAATGGGAAAGGCATTACTCTTGGCACTAATTAAGAAAGTCCAAGTATTGCGTGAGAAGTCGTCAACAATGGTAACAAAGTATTTGAAACCATTATAAGTTTGGGTATGATAGGGCCCCCAGAGATCCACATGAATAAGATCAAAGGGCTTGGTGGTAGAGATATGGCTAATGGGAAAAGGCTTCTTATGTTGCCTGGCTTTGTGGCATATATCACAAGGTTTAGTACAAGAGAAAGAATTAGGCAGTAAAGACAACTTCTGCAATTTATTGTAAGGTAAGTGTCCCAAACGTTTGTGCCATGTCAAGGCATCTATGGTTACAAAAGCAGAATGATTACAAGAGTTTGGCAAACAAGAATTCTTAGAAAACCTGCTAGGTTCCATATGAGAATGTGCAACATCTTCAGATTTGTCATTAAGGAGATAGAGACCCTCCTTTCTCTTACCAAGAACCAACTGGTTCTTCGCTGAAGGGTCCTGCAGAAAACAGTGTTGATCAGAAATGACAACACTAGATTTGGTTTGGTCAATCAGTTTGGAAATGGAAAGAAGATTAAAATGAAAATCTGGAACAAAAAGAACATTGTTTAGAGTAAGGTCAGGTAGAATGGCCACAGGACCAGATAAAGTCACATGAATGTATTGTCCATTAGGTAAAGCAATTTTATGTGGCTTGGTCATAGGAGTAAGTGTAAGGAAAGCAGATTGGACAAAACACATATGATCACTTGCTCCGCTATCAATTATCCACACATGATCAGACAAAACTAATTCACATTGTGCACTTAAGCCTGAGTAGTATGAAAAAGAGCAAAAAACAGGAGGCGGAGATGTGTTACCTGCCATGGCTGAGCCTGCAAATTCTCCTGAATTATCTGCAGATTTCCTTCCTAGAAATTTACTGAGTTGGGCAAACTCCTCAGCAGTAAACATTTGGAAAATTTCAGGGACATTCCCTTCACCAGGTGAGACTTGAGCTGCAACTTTCTTGTCCCCGGAAGGAAAGCCTACAAGCTTATAGCAATTCTCATCTGTATGACCAGATTTCTTGCAATGATTACAGACAAGAGGAGCTCTCCTAGCAGGTACTGAGCCACTTTTCTGCCAACAATACTCAACTGAGTGTCCATTCTTCTTACAGAAAGTGCAGGACAAGGAAGATCTGTTGGAGCCACGATCTTGAGAACGAGTTCTTGTATTAGCATTCATTGCGGAAGCGCCACTAGGAATCTGGAAAGTAGTCTTCACTTCTCTCTGTTTCTCCTCATGAATCAGTATAGAAAAAACTTGTGAAATTGATGGAGTAGGACTCATCATCAGAATGCTTCCCCTAACACCAGAGAAACTCTCATTTAGTCCCATCAAAAGCTGCAATAGCCTCTGATCCTGTTCAATCTGCCCCCAAGAAGTATGTCTATTACAAGTGCAATCAGGTAAGTTCTGCAAAGACGTAAACTCATCCCACAAGCGCTGAATTCTGGTGAAGTAGGATGTAATATTCTCATTTCCTTGAGAAACAGAACATAAATCCCTCTGAATAGAGAATTTATGTGCAAGATTCGACTGGCCAAAGCGAGTACACAGATCTGTCCACATCTCATGTGCACTACTAGTATATATGATACTCTCTGCTATTTCTTTACTCACAGATGATAGAATCCATGACACTACCATGTCATTACACTGTTCCCAATCTCAAAAATTCTCAGCAGACAAATTAGGTTTTGCTAAAGAACCATTGACAAAACCTATCTTGTTCTTAGCAGACAAAGCAATCAGCATCGATCGTTTCCAGGTACTGAAACTAGATCCATCAAAGATTTTGGAAACAAGAATCATACCAGGATTGTCTGACGGATGCAAATAGAACGGATCCTTACGATTTCCTCCATATCCGCCATTGACGTTGCAATCTCCCACTCGTTCCATAATCTTCCAGCTGCGCAGAAAGAAAGCAGGGAAGCACTAGGCGAGTGCAAGAGAAGAAAACCAAAAATCAAGGCGATCAGATCGTCCGCTCTGATACCATGTCGGAATGAGAAATCAGAAAGGGGAAAAACAGAGAAAAAAAGCTGAACTTGTCTTTTTCTCTTTCAGAGAAGACGAAGACTGAATTGATGATTAAGAAAGTTGTTACACTGAATGAGTATTTATATGACAACTCATTAGAGCTCATTACAAGAGCATGTGACTATTATTTATCTAATATCCCAACAAAAACTTTATTTTATTTGAGGTTTGAATTGTGGTATAATTGCTTCCATGACTACGAGAATGCATGAAAGCACGCAAAACCGTGTATGCATTAGTTTTTCCAAATTTGTTGTTTTAACTTTGTTATACACACACTCTTTCGGTTTTTGGTTTTTTTTTATGTGAAGTACTTGTTGGATTTAATTAGCTGCTCATTCTCTTTTAAGATCTGAATTATAAAAATCAGGTGATAATGTTTCCTCATCTGCCTGTCTTCCACAGATTTATTAAATGTTGTACCAAATGCTTTAGTGAAAACTGAACAAGTTGCATATGGCCAGTAAAGGAACTTTGTAACTTGCTTATTTGGATGCTTTAAAATTTTCTAACTGACAGGATTTGTTATCCCAGGATAATCAATTCATAGACATGATGTACCACTACCAGGCATTACAGAGGGTGCATGAAACATGAGTTCTTTCTGCAGTAGATAAAATTTTGGTATGAAAATGATGGGCTTCTTAGATTGACACCAGTCGGAAGTAAAAGAGTGTCTTAGACATCCAAAGCTTTCATGCTCTTCTTTTCCATATTGGCCAAGTCCACACATACCAAAATGCAACTTAATGCAGTTTTTCTTGTGATTCTAATAGTCCCTTTCCTTTTATCATATGTTATATGGGTTCAAATACACTTATGTAACATATTTTGTTATTATTTTATCTATTTTTGATAATTGACTATTACTTTTATCTTTATGGTGTGATTTCTATAACAAATTAGTTTTTTTTACAATGATTACTAAATTTACCACGGTTCAATAAATATACATCTGTAGATTTTACCACGGTTATACACTTTTAACACTATTAATTTACCACGGTTGTACAATTTTACAACGGGTATCTTAAAATAGAATTATGCTTTTTTACCACGTTTGTGAATAACCGTAGTAAAGATGTTTACCACAGGCAGGTTAACCACAGTTCAGAACCGTGGTAATCTTTGCATAAAAACCGTGGTAAAAGCCTCTTTTTCTACTAGTGCATGCCCCTAAGCCTGGGTCCAAAGACATTGATGCTCGCCATCACAAATTACTTCTCCAAATGGATAGAGGCCGAAGCATTCAAGAATATCAAAGATTCCCATGTCATCTCCTTCATCAAGAGAAACATCATCATGAGATTTGGAATCCCTCATACCATTGTGTGCGACAACGGATCACAATTCATAAGCAAGAACATCGTCTCGTTCTACGAAAGCAAAGGTATACGCCTAGTCTACTCGACATCAAGGTATCCTCAAGCAAACGGCCAAGCAGAGTCAAGTAACAAGGTTATCGTGAATAACCTCAAGAAGAGAATAGAAAAATGCAGAGGAAATTGGGCAGATCAACTCCAAGCCATACTATGGGCCGATAGAACTACGCCTAAGAGAGCAACGGGAAGAATGCCATTTTCCCTAGTCTACGGCTGCGAGGCCGTCCTACCAATCAAAGTGGAAGTATCAACAGAGAGATACCGGTCGCTCCCCGAAGAAAGGAATACTCCAATGATGACCTTCATGATAGATATTGTGGATGAGTTAAGAGATAATGCCGCATTAAGGATAGGAACACAAAAGCAAATCGCCGCCCGAAGTTACAATCGACGAGTAAAAGCAAAAACTTTTCAGGTAGGAGATTGGGTACTAAGAAAAGTCTTTCCAAACACCGAGGATAAGAGCGTCGGTAAGCTCGCCATGTCCTGGGAAGGTCCATACCAAGTAGCACAAGTCGTAGGACAAGGAGCTTACGAACTTGTCACGCAAGAAGGAGTGCCCTTAATGCGTTCGTAGAACGCGACCCATCTCAAGAAATATTATCATTAGAGACGTGATGATTGATGTGCTTTTTATCCTCTCCCTTGCATGCCTTAAATCCTTTTCAAATAAAAAGCATGTCTTAGCGTCAAGACGACAAGGGGTCGTCGAGACTAGGGGTAGACGTCGTGGTTTGTCAAAATTCATGAAGTTTTCATTAATATTCAAGTATCCACTTTCTCTCCAATATGTCAATGCATGCTGAGCTGTTTCATTTCAATTACTTGCTCCGTGTCTATTACGTAACACAAAGTACAAGAAGGCCGCGGCGGAAATCCGCGGCGGGGAGGAATTTCGTTAGCCTACGCGTTCAAGGCTCCATCTACGCGTACGCAACGTTAGCCGAACCGCCGACTCCGAGTCGACGCTTCCCATCCTTGTTAGCGACATGTGGCAATGGTCATGGGGAATGAAGGCCGGAACCTCACGAAACCGGCATGGTCCGCTAAGCAAAGAAGGGAAACCTATTGACACGACCACTCTCCAGGAACGCGTCCTTGCGCCTTCCACGGCCCCTCTGAGAGTCATGAATCCATGGGCATATACGTTTTCTCCATCCGGTTAAGGAGGCGTCCGCCGAAATCGTAATTCTAGACAGTCACGAGCTGGACGCTACACGATCAACAGGTCTGTCGATTAAAAAATCTCGACGTCGACCTGACGCTAGTGTGTGGTAAAGGATTCACCATGAGTAAGAGGTGATGTCACAAGCTGATAAAATCACACGTTGACCTACATCCGCCACTCGCTTCGGGTTCGGAGTAAATGTTGGACCCAACCTCCATGTAAGCCGACATAGAACAAAAGTCGCCGCATTGGCCGTACCACCCTATCAAGTAAGTAAAACTACCTAACACGTTCATTACGAACAAAGCATCACACCAGGGGTAGAAAACCACACACCCCAAAGATAAAGTAGCAAAAGCGAAAGCCAAAGACTAGCCGGGTTTAGACTAGTACTTTTCAAATCATATTTTTGGAAAGTTGGTGTTGTAAGCTCCAAAAGATCCGGGCCTCCACAGATTGGGCTTTTAGACAAGATTCTAAGTGTGGATTGGCTTTGCTCTTGCTGGTGCACAACATAAAGGTGCAGAGTTTGATCTCTTCCAATGTTAGCATTCATACCTTTGATCTCATCATCACCTAATACTTGTCTTAATCCTTGTCTTAATCCATCATGTAGATTCACCCCAGGCTTAAGATACCAAAGCTCCTTAATTAGATCAACTCCTTTTACACCCTCCAGAAAATAAACTTCAAACTCTATCTTGGATAGTAAATCACGACCAACCTCTTTTTTGAGTAAACTGACTTTTTTCTATAATAAAAATGATCATCATTTTCCCTCTTGTAGAACTCTCCACCATACATATACCTAAGTGTCACACTCATCTGGCATACTAGCATCACATATTTATTCCCAATAATTAAAGGTCGTTTAATCCCGCACCCGGTTTTTTATAACTGGCACCCGCTTTGGGCGCATCTCGGGTACGTCCAATTTTTTTTTTAAACCAGGTTAATCTTGGGCGCACCCTGGATGCGCCCAAGAAATTTTTTTTTTTTTTTTTTGCCGTCAAAATTTTAAAAAATCTGGTTTAAGTTAGGATGCGCCCAAAACTGAACCGGGTTAAAAATGTTTTGGACGCACCCAGGATGCGTCCAAAGCGGGTGTCAGTTATAAAAAATTGGGTGCGGGATTTTTCTCCGTAATTAAACTAATTGCAAAATACTCTGTACATTGTATTCTGAATTAAATAAATGATGCAATGATATTAAATTTCACATTAAATTAAATGATGCAACTACATTCAACCTTTTGCAAAAAAAAAAAAAAAAAAAAAACCTTTTGCAAGCACGGTATAATTCAAAACAAAAAAATAAGCATTAAATTAGTCTTCTCGTGTTAATGAGGTCTTCAAACAGACAAGCAATCTTAATTCTTAATTCTTAATATAATATAAAAATCTCGGATTGCCCAAAGTAAAGACACCGCATTCAATTTTCGTGTGTTTTGACTGGCCACTTCCTAATATCATTTTAGCTCACGGTTATACCATTTTAATTCGGATCGGGTCGTACCTTTTTGATTGGGGTATGCTATCCCCGTAACCCCATTATCAATTAAGCGACCTAATTAAGCACCGTTCAAATTCCAAAACAGTCTTGAATTCAACGCACAAAATTAATGAGGAATTGAATGGGGGTGTTTCTGTGTTTTGACTGGATGATAACAACTATGGATTAAGATTAAAAATCAATCCCCATCCCCACGTAGCAAGAACTTAGAGGGACACCAGTAATATGACATGGCGGAGCTGAGGCGGAAGAGAAATGGATGGTCGAAGGCGTCGCCGGAATTTAGCGCAAGGAATTCTACATGCACCGTGCTCTGGTAATCCCTCTCACTAAACCAATTCAATCACACAATTTCACGATTCTAATGTCTGCTTTTCAATTTGCTAAAACCCTAGCTTTTCAATATAGGATTCGAACAATCTTCGAGTAGTTTTGTAAATACTCTACTCGAATTGTTCGAGATAAGTTGTATGGTGTTTGTGAGTACCCCCACGGAACAGGATAAGAACGATTTGGAGTCTCGGATTGAGATGGCCATGGAACCAGAAAGATCGAGGAGTCTGCACAATTTCTCCCTTCCCTGCCTCAAGTGGGCAGGACAGAAGCATTGTCCTTTGGAGTAGCTACAGAGCCCCTCATGAGGAACGCCCAAGATAAAGGCAAGCTCAATGCTAGAGACAGAGCACTCCTGTCCCTTAGACGTAAACTTCCCTGTGAGGGCATGAGGTTTTTCCTCAAGGGAGAAGCTTCCATAGAATTCTCTGAACAACTCCATGTTGACACTCTCTCCTTCCTCGAACAGATGGCCCCACTTTTGAGCCTTGAGGAGCTCAAACACCCTTTCCAGCCCATTCTCCTTCATGAACACCTCTTCTAGAATTCTCAGGCTCCCTTCCCCTTTCTAGCGCTTTGGGCCCGAGTAACCCTTGCTTTCTTCGGCTTTGTTGGATCGATTAGCGTATAAAAACTCAAGGAACAAAAGCTATTTTTCCTTGATAAGTAGATAATGCAGAAAGACAAACAATAATGTAAATCAAACCTGGACACGATGATGTATAGTGGAAACACCCCAAGTACCAATAAGTATCGATGCGAAAAACCACTCCTCTCTAGCTTTCACTAGAGAGAGTTTGAATGGGTCTACTTGTTGTATTGATCTCTTGATTACAAAGGAACTCAGATCACTCACCTAGACGTCCTAGCTAGATCTTGGATCACTCTTCACACTTGAATCTCAACCTCACCCACGTAGAACAACTCTAAACCGAGTAAAAGGTTTTCGCTCTCCAAAGTCTTACTAAGCTATGCAATTCCCATGCAATATATAACACACTAAATAGCTCAAACCTAACTACCGATCTAACCGTTCTGGTATTACCATAAATCTCACAATATCTCACTAAAAGGAAATCGCTTCCTAAATCTTTCATTCACAAGGAAATCGCTTCCTAAGAATTCTTCCACAAGGAAATATCTTCCAAAGAATATTTCCTTCCGTGTGACGTTCCAACTTGTTCTCCAAGTAGTCACCTTGGGCCTTACACTTCGGCGCACCGTCTTCAACAAATAATGAAATAATATCGCATAAGGAAATATTCCCTGGCGCGTAATATTTCCTTATTCCTTAGACGCTCCTTCACACACGCGCGTCCAATGCCCAACCTTGCTTGCCGAGTTGCCACTTTCCTTATTTGTCAAGATCTTCTTTTTCTTCTCTGACAAGATCTTCTTTCCTTCTTTAAAGTGCAACTCTTCCATAATTCTTCAAGATATCTTTGACCAATAATCTTCTTCCGGATGAACTTCCTCTTCACAACTGTCTTCCATTCGTCGTAACCTTACGCCTCATGGATTCCAGCAAGACTTCCTTTGCACCTGTTTGTACTTCCTTTGTTCCTTCACACACAAGCAGACTTCCTTCGTTCCTGTCTACACACAAGTAGACCTCCTTCGTTCCTGTCTACACACAAGTAGACTTTCTTCGTTCCTGCACACACTAGTAACAATACCTACGCACTCAAGTAAACCATTAGTGGATGTTTGTCATTCAATCAAAACTTCATCACATCTCAACAGGCTTGGGCGATTTAGGCTCGAGAATTTCTTCGATCGTCTCCTCCGAGGACATTTGAACCGCTTCTCTGGCGATCTGGGAACGGGTCTTTCTCTTCCCGATGGCGCTTGAGCTCTTGCCACCTTTCCTTCCCCCTTGCGAGGACAGGGTGGCGACCTCGGCTTCGAGTTCTTTCTCGAAGTCGGCTAGAGTGTCGTCCTGCCTTAGTGCCGTCTCAGAGACGTCACCGGCAGGCCGAGACTCGTCATTTTCAACCTCTAAGTGATCAGAGAAGGGCGATTCAGAGGGGAGAGGGGAGGCGTGGGGTTCTAGGTTGGTGAATTTTGAATCCTTGGACTCTTTGTAGACCACCATGGAAGACATGGGGTCTATGATTGGGGCTTGAAAGATGGTGGGAGAGAGGTTAGGGATGAGGGGTTCCTGAGACATATACCCAGCGACGGTCAGCTTTTGAAGGAGGGTTTCTAGGGTTTCGTCCTTAGCAATGACGAAGGTTGGCTTTTGGGAGGAGTTTGAGTTGGAGGCCATTGCTGAGAGGCTTGGGAGTTCTTTGAGGAGCAGGGAAGTATCAGAAGTTTTTGGAGATTTTGAGAGCGTGAGGAAGGAGATTTGGGTTTGTGGATTTTATAAGGGAATAGGATTTTCTTGATTCAGGGAATCGCCCTTTGAACGTGCCAACATTAACCCCAAAAGGATCAGTTTGAGAATTCCTTCCGTGTTCACACACCAAAATCATCATAGAAATTACACACTTTCCAAACTTCTCTAACCGCCTTTCCTTTTCTCAACGCCATAATAATTACCTTCTGCCTTTTAATTTTCACACGTTAATTTAGACCTCGAGCCACTACACGCTGCAAACACGTATCCCAGACACGTTGCACCTCTGTCTCTACCCAATCGGACTCGCGTGACAAAGAGCAATTCGTTTCTTTCAAAGGCAATCCAAAAAGAGCGTAGTGTATGATATGGGGGGTATCGTTACCAGAGATGGTACAAGAGAATATCATACGAAATAGTAACATGGATAATTTAAAAATCATGATGAGAGATTTCAGATGTGATGACATAAGATTGGCTCATAGGAATATACAATCATGATTTAGGCTTAAGGGATGGCTGTAGAGTACCTCTATCATCTGGGCTTATAATGAGGGATCAAATCATCAAGAGGACTCTTTTGGGCTGAAAATAAGACCTTGTTCAAGCAAAATGAAGTTTCAGAGAAGCATGCAATCATGTAAATGATCATAGAGAGGAACGACATAATTTAGGCATTACACAAAGTCAATCTTACATAGAAATTAAGAGTTGTAGAGATCTATGAGATTTAGGAGCAAGAGAAAATAAATCATTCAAGTTTCAGCCAATCATTGAAGGATTTCAAGACATATAAGGAGCATAGAGAGAGGAAAACATACCTTTAATGAGTTCCTTCCTTTCATAGGTGATCTTGCTTAGTGCTCTTGCTAGGGAAGACTGATTTTTCCAACGAGTAATGTCTTCATAAGAAAAGTCTGCATGGATAGGAGAGAGAATCACGTCCCGTTTTGACCAAGGTTTGCAAACTTCTGATTTGTGGAACCTCTGGTATGAGGTGTTGTGTTCCCTTTGATGTAGGAGTTCCATATATATATATATATATTTAAATTGATAAGGAGGCTAAGACGAACAAGAGAAATTAAATGAAAGCGGAAGCAACAAAACAAAAGGAACCGTACCTGTGGGGGAACACAGCTTCATTTGGGACATACCTTTTCTTGATCATTCGTACTTGAGTCGTCTTTGTATCTCCCCCCTTTGACACAGTTGAGTTACTCAACAAGTCAATACTAGGGAGTTACGAATGAGTAAATGCCTTTGACCGGCTCTGTTGTATCCTTCCTTTGATCCAGAGGGAGGGATCCATCTAGATGATCTGGTGAAGTGGCATGGAGCTACCCTTTGTTCCCTGTAATTTTACCCTGTCTTTGTACCAAGGATAGTTGCGCTTCACCTGAGAGAAAGGGTTAGTTTTTCCTTACCCGAGTAAGTCTTGGCTTGCTTGAGTTTTGTGGGACAGATCTATCGTTCGTAGTGCCCTGAAGTTGGATTGATTAACCTCAACCTTTACTTTTGGGGTACTTCATGGTGATCCTCTTGATCCTATCCCACTTTCAGCATTCACACCCTTAGTCTTGGGAGTGTCTTTGGAGTAATCGTTGGATCCCATCTTTGACTCAGATTGAGTCTCCGATGTATCCTCCGATTTTCTCTCGTTCTGAGCTCGATAAGGAGCACGTATCTTTTCCTCAATTTTTATTCTGAGGGAACATTCATGCTTGTAGTGCCCAGTGTTACCACAGTGCCAACAAACACGATGTTGCTTGAGATTGACGTACTTGCTTTGTCCTGGTCAGATGGGAATGTTAGCTTTCCTGGACTCGAAGTCAATATGCGCCGACTCTGTGTTTTGAAGTTGGCTCAACCAGATTGCATATGCTTTCTGCCCATCAAACCATGTGCTTATCCTTTCGACAAATTTGTTTCCCCCTAAGGACTCCACTTTGGTGACACACCTTTTGCAAGGGTTTTCCAATGATGGTTCCTTGGGTGATTCCAAATTCTCGTTAGGCAACTCATGAGTTTTAGGGTTTTTATCTGAGCCATATCCAATTCCACTGCGGGGCACAAATCGACTTGAGTAATCGGTTTTTAAGCCATTTATGTAGGATCTAGCATGCTCATCTGGCCACAACTTTTTCTTGTGATTCTCATCTTCCTTGAGTACCACAAGATCATTACACAACTTCTCATTCTCATGAACCTGAGAGAGCTTAGTATTTTCGAGCTCAAAAACCTTACTCTCAATGGATAAGATCTTGTTTTTGAGCCCGTGGCGTTTTTCGCAAGAGCTAGATGGAGTAGAGGAGATGCTTTCTAGCATGGTAACCTTTTCAGACAAGAGTCTTGTTTCGATTAACAGTCTTGAGAGTTCCTCCTCCCTTTCATCTAATTTCTCTTGTATATCCCCGTTCTCTTCTCCAAGTCTTCTAACTATATGAATTAATTGAGTACTAGACATGCTCTGTAACTTAGTGATGACGGAAGAAAGACTTACCTCGGCTTCAGGTGTGCTTTCTTCGGCTGCCATGAGGCACACTTCCTTCTCACTCTTCTGGTTTTCTTGATCTGAGTCAGAATCCTCCCATGTTGCCATCATTGCTCACTTTCCTTCTGGAACAGGTGGTTCTCCCGCTCTTCTTTTGTAGCAATTTCTGGCAAAGTGATCAGTCTTCTGACAGTGATAGCATATGACTTCCTTCATGTCTTTTGTTCCGTCAGAGGGACGGGAGTCACTTCTTCCCCCTCTCCAAGCTTTACGAAAGGCACTTGTGATCAAGGCTACAGTTTCATCCTCTTCAGCCTCGACGTCTTCCATCTGGGATAGATCGAATGCCTTTTCAACTTTCAGGGCAATGGATTGACTCTTGTCAACCTCCTTTCTTCCTTGGAGTTTTCTTTCGAGAATTCCTGAATGACTTTTGAGGCGGCAGACTAGATCTTCTAAGGATATATCTTTGATGTCACTTTGTGCTTGTAGAGCATTGATAAAACCGTCCCACTTGGAGTTTAGTGCTTGCATGAATTGATGCGTAACTTTCCATTGGGGGATGTCTTTACCAAGAAACTCTATTTGGCTGGCATATCCTTCGAATCTGGCATGAAAATCTTCCAAAGATTCGTTCTTTTCTTAGAGAGCCTTCTCATAGTCCTTTTGTGCCGCTAACAGGCGATTTCTCTTCACATCGCTACTTCCTGAGTAGGTTCTACTAAGTGCATCCCATATTTCTTTTGCAGTTTTGTATTTTAATACCTTTCTGAGATCATTTGAATTTAGAGCCATGTGAAGGATCTTCTTGGCCCTAGTATTCTTCTCCAAGACTTTGTAATCGGCATCATCATAGTCGATTCTCTTCTTCTCTTTGGTCTTGTCTTCCCCGGCAAGGTCCAGAACGGCTATATCTCCAAATGCAATGACCTTCCAAAGTTGGGCATCAAGGGATTGAGTATGGGATTCAAACTGGATTGACCACCAGTCATACTCTTCCGGCTTCAGCATTGGGGGTTTCCAGAACGAGTCGTTGATTGCATTGTTGGATGACATCTTTTCCTGCAAAGCTAATTGAAACAATCTAGAGACCAGGCTCTGATCCCAATTGTTGGATCGATTAGCGTATAAAAACTCAAGGAACAAAAGCTATTGTTCCTTGACAAGTAGATAATGCAAAAAGACAAACAATAATGTAAACCAAACTTAAACACTATGATATATAGTGGAAACACCCCAAGTACCAATAAGTCCTCGAGGCGAAAAACCACTCCTCTCTAGCTTTCACTAGAGAGAGTTTGAACGAGTCTACTTGTTGTATTGATATCTTGATTACAATAGAACTTGGATCACTCACCTAGACGTCCTAGCTAGATCTTGGATCACTCTTCTCACTTGAATCTCAATCTCACACACGTAGAACAAATCTAAACCGAGTAATAGGTTTTCGCTCTTCAAAGTCTTACTAAGCTATGCAATTCTCATGCAATATATAGCACACTAAATAGCTCAAACCTAACTACCAATCTAGCCGTTCTAATATTACCATAAATCTCACAATATCTTTCTGAAAGGAAATCGCTTCCTAATTCTTCATTCACAAGGAAATCTCTTCCTAAGAATATTTCCTTCCGTGTGACATTCCAACTTGTTCTCCAAGTAGTCACCTTGGGCCTTATACTTCGGCGCGCCGCCTTGAACAAATAAGGAAACAATAGCGCATAAGAAAATATTCCTTGCGCGTAATATTTCCTTATTCCTTTGGCGCTTCTTCACACGCGCGTCCAATGCCCATCCTTGCCGAGTTGCCACTTTCCTTATTTTCCGAGATCTTCTTTTCCTTCTTTGACAAAATCTTCTTTCCTTCTTTGAAGTGCAACTCTTCCATAATTCTTCAAGTCCATTCTTCAAGATATCTTCGACCAATAATCTTCTTTCGGATGAACTTATTCTTCACAACTGTCTTCCATTCGTCGTAACCTTAAGCCTCATGGATTCCAACAATACTTTCTTCGTACCTGTTTGTACTTCCTTTGTTCTTGTCTACGCACAAGTAGACTTCCTTCGTTCTTGTCTACACACAAGTAGACTTCCTTCGTTCCTGTCTACACACAAGTAGACTTCCTTCGTTCCTGCACACACACTAGTAACAATACCTATGCACTCACGTAAACCATTAGTGGATGTTTGTCATTTAATCAAAACCTCATCATATCTCAACATAACCCATAAGCAAATAAACATTAGATTCATTGATAAAATTCTACCAATTTTACACTATCATTTCCATATTTGGTGACTAAGAAATCACAAATCTTACAAATTTATAACAGTATACAAATAATACCACTAACACAAACAGTACAGATGGTTTAAAATAATAACATGGTGCAGAAGTAAATTGTCTCATATGTTCAGAAAATTACAAACAGTAGTAGGATTTAGACTTTTAAAAAAAAGCTATAACTCATTATCAACTACAATATGTATCACAATATCAGTAATATACATGACAAGTAATAATCTCAGCACCACCCTCAAGATAAATGAACTTTCTACCCCAACCGTCGATGTCGTAGATGGAGACTAAGGTAGGAAGATAGCCACTCACACCTAAAATGGTAAGGATGAAAAATATGGCAATGGAAAGATGAAACAATGAACCTATTCACTGCAGTGTGAGAGTACTCCTCAGTTTTGTATCGATAAATGTCGTTGATTTGCCGGAAATCAAGCCAGAAGTAGCTTCTCATGTGATAACTCAAGGCGTGCAAACGCTTGACTATCCTCTCAATGAATTCCTTCCCTTCAGTATCATGTTTCAACAAAGCTAGAGCACATCTTAATGCCATGAAGAAGTGTGCTTGAATTTCAATAGGATAACCATAAATTCCCTGCAAGATGATTGAAAGATTGAGAATCGAGTTGATTTATTATATACTCCTTAAGCAACCAATAAGTAATTAAGTATATCAGTAGCAAGATTAAAGTTAAGCTAAATCTGGTTGATTCTATGGTATGTAGATGTAGCATGACCATGGAAAGCAGCAACAGACCATTGTTAGTGCAAAAACTTTTTGGTCGGTTTGTGTAACATGCTTCTCATAAATGATCAATACTCTGAATCAAAGAAGAATAGATGACAGAACATACTACACTGACATTTGACTCATTACAGCAGCAGATTCATATCAAAATGCGGTGATGCAAAGTCTTTTGTTAGCTACAGCAAAAAAGTATCCTCCAAGCAATAGAGCAAAGCATATATATAGCAGACAAATAGGGAAATAATACATAGACAAACTGATCTGTACACAGACAACAAAGATGTATCATATGTGGTATGCAAGTCCAATAGGGAGTTGTAAGAAGTTAAATAGCAATTATAGCAGCTTTCATAAAAAAACTGCCAAGTTTCTAAGATGAATAAGTTATTCCCCTACATCAACATAGTGAAATACTAGAATATTGTTGCATTTTTTAGTGATTAGTCCATTACACTATTAATGCCCTTTGTGACCACATGTATCACATAATGCCTTATAATTTCATAGGGTAATACTTGGTAAATGAACACCATATCGTACCATTCTACGATCAATCATAGAGCATCCGTCTGCACAGAGGAGTGTTGGAAACGTATCAAAACCCTCTGACAAGCACAGAGATAAAATAAGCCTCATTCCCTTTTGACATTCAGGTGACTCTGCCAATGGCACTCTCACCAAAGTCAGCAATTATAGTATCAGTTTTCCTAGTAGAGTCATGAAGCACTTTAAAGCTAGCAGGCATTGCTCCTTCCCCAAGCTTAAACTCATGGCGTTCCAAGTATGAATCATGTCTCGTATTGAAGAAAAAGATGGAAGCAAAACTCACGGGGTAGATGTGAGCTCGACGGAGTCTTCGTTGACGGTGTCCGGTTCTGCGGGAGGTGGTAGCGGCAGACGGGGCAGAAATTGTGCAGCGAGAGCCTCACGAGCCTCATCCCCAACCTCGAACGCCTCCTTGCAAACTGCACAGACTTCATCGACAATTGCCTGACATCGATTTTCACTATAACCATCGAACCACGACCGATTTCGTCGCGTAAGCTGAGGAATTGGAATTGATTTCTCCTTCTCTTCCTCCCTCTCCCTCCTTGGAACAAATTCAAATGTTCGTTGTGACTTATTTCGACTTACAGGAGGTGGAGGAGGCGGTGGCGGAGGTGGCGGAGCCGGCGATGCTAGGGCAGAAGCTTCCGCAACAGTATCGTCGACTGGAATCTCCTTTATCTCAATTCTGGATCCATCTTCGACGCTACAGATAATTTGCGCTCTTCTTCTTCTTCTTCAAGATTCAGAGCGTAATTTGTTTCCTGTGAAGAATACGAAGCATTGATTTGAAAATCGGCGAAGAATCTCAAGCGACGATTCTCCTCCTCCCACATCGAAACTTCTTCCCTCATAAACTCCGGATAAGCGCTACTGGTTCTCCTCAACCGTCCACAAGCAAAAGGTGCAAAATCAACAACTAAGGATTGGGTAGAAAATTAGGGTTCTGAGATAAAGATGAATGAGAGGAGAAGATAAATAAGAGTAAAAAAATTAAAAGAAGCTGGTTAAATAGTGAGTATACTGAGCTGAGCAGTTAAAGGCGGTTGATAGAGGAGTGGAAGTAGTGGGGAGAGTGGGGGAGAGGGAGAGAAGACGCAACTGCTGAGAGAGGGAGGTTGAGGGCGAAGAAGACGGCAACTTCTGAGTAAAGGCTGCAAATTTGGGCTGAAATAAATAGATTTTAATATTTTTTATTTGGGCCTGTAAGAAGTTGCCACATGGCAGCAAGGTAGAGCCCCTTAAAAGGGTTTGCTTTAATCTTTTAGTAGATAAACTTGACAGAGAAATCACACACCAAAATTGGAACAAAAAATAGCAGACCCAAAGAAAGTGGCATCTATAATATTGGGAGGAGGCGATGGAACTGAGCTCTTCCCACTCATAGCTCGAACTACAACTCCTGCAGTAAGTTTTTTTAACCCCTGTAAAAAAAATTATAACAAAATTCAGTAATAATTGTTCATGTGATCTTCAGGTTCCAGTTGGAGGATGTTACAAGTTAATTGATATTCCAATGAGCAACTCAATCAACCGTGGTATCAACAAGATATTCATCTTGACTCAGTTCAACTCTGCTTTCCTCAATCGCAATATCCATCGAGCTTACTCTACTCGCGATGTCATCTTTATGGATGGATTTGTTGAGGTAACAAATGGTTAATTTTTATCTTTTTAAAGTCATTGTTAATTTATTAGGCATGTGAAAAATGTGCAAAAAAATATACAGGTTTTAGCAGCTACTCAGACTCCAGGAGAAGCTGGGATGAAATGGTTTCAAGGAACTGCAGACGCTATTCGACAATTTATTTGGCTACTCGATGTGAAATTAAATCGAAATAAATTGTTTAGTATATAAGTTTAGTGATTACTTAGCATTTTGATCTTAGTGAGATGATATAATACATTCTAACACTAAAATTTGTCGGGTGATCATCTCTACACAATGGATTACATGGATTTTGTGCAAGTAAGAACTGTTTTTTATGATCAATTTATGTTATGCTTTTTAAAAACTGGTGTATTACATTTTGGATATGATTTGTGTTATTTTAAAAAAATTCAGCATCATCTGAATACAGGAGCTGACATTACAGTTTCTTATGTACTTGTTGATGAAAGTTTTGTACATTCTTATTCTTATGTTATATTTTTTTAATCATTTTCTCTCTCTAATTGTTTGTAATTCTTTTTGCACACGTGCTTCGCGCTATGGATTGTTGAAGGTAGACAACAACGGTCGCATTGTTGAGTTCAGTGAAAAGCCAAAAGGGCGAGAATTGATATCGATGGTGAGTATTAACTCTGTTTCTTCTCTCAAATCATTCAAAAAAATCAGCTTAACATTTTTTTGTCTTGAACTTCAGTCAGTAAACAAATTGGCTTAACTTCACAATGTATTTAAAACCATATTGGGATCATTTTCTGAGATTACCTTAGAGAAACCATACATTGCATCCATGGGAGTTTACGCCTTTAAGAAGGAGACTCTGCTTGAAATCCTCAAGTCTCGGTATCCTGCAGCAATACCGTATCCACAAACTTCAAGAAAGCTTGGACAAGATCATGAAGGATCATATCAATTATGATCCCTTGATGACTTCTGCAAAGAATCTTTCTGCAACTGATGGCTTTGTGATTTAGGTATGTAAACAAATTGTTCAACTTCTTCGTCATTTTTCAGCTTCTCGTTTACTTTTTCTGTATCAGAGCTAACATCTTCCAAGTTTCTTTGAGGTGTAATAACTGTTTCTTCTCTTTGCAAAATCCAACCTTCAACATCAGTTTTAAACACATCAACTGCATCGACCTCAGAGAAGGCAGCTTTGGGCCAATGACAACAACAAACAAAATTGGAAATGGATTTTGACTAGGCTCAACCTGCAAATCTGCATTGAATGAGGATATGGAGGCAAAACAATGTAAAGACAGGTATCATAGTATAAATTATGTCCGTTTTTTATTTTTTTAATATTTTTCTTTTTTTAATTATTTAATTATCTGAGTGGGAATTTCCCATATGGAATATTCCACTTTAGTGGAGAATTCCTTGTTAGCATGAATTATTGATAGTGTTCGACACCTGTTACTCCCTATACATGTGTCACTATTTTATGCCTTTAGCTAGTTGTAATTAAGTTTTTACTTTCCCTATAAATTTCTTCCTTTTACCTTTGAGTTTTTTAAGTTACGCTCTCTTCTCATTTTCCTTACTTTTCCCTCACTTCCCCTCTTTTTCAAAGCCGGTTTTCCTTAGAACAATCTGTCTCGAAGGTTAGTAGTTTAGTTTTCCATTTGCATGTTTTCTCATATTTATTTCTTCTAAAGTTGTTGCACTGTTTTTTGTATTTGTTTGCATATTGCTTTTTCCATTTGCATGCAATCTGCTTTGTTTGTTTGTTTGTTCGCTCATACTGATTTCTATTAAGATTCCTACTCTGTTTTTTGTATTTGTTTCAATTGTTTGTATATGATTCTGAAGAAATAATTTCTGCGATATTTCAAGTTTACTTTTCCTTCTGTTTTCTTAGTATGAGTCCGAAAAGGGTCTTCCTTGACTCCATGGTATCGAAATCAAAAAATCACGTGGTGCGAGTTAAAGTTGTGAGCAAGCAGAGTTATGTTGACAATCCAGACAAACAAAAGTTCCAGCGTCTAATGTTTGTGGATGAAAAGGTTCTTCTACAATACTTTTTTCTTAATGATTTTTGTGATGTAGTATGAAGTTGGTTTTTTATCAAAGAAATTCAGTTTTACCTATCTAAAACATTAACCACAGAAAAGTAATAATTAATTTACGAGGCTTTCATTATAGATTTCCATCAATAACTCAACAACATGTGCTTTTAGCAAAAGATAGGTATACTTATTTTTACTGTAAGATAATATACATTATGCCACCAAAAATACTCATTTTTTCTGTTTTCTTGCAGGGACATACTATGAGAGCGGCTGTATTTGGTCATAATTTTAATTACTTCGATGATATAATTAGCGAGGATCAATGCTATGATATAAGCAATGTTGTAGTATCGTCGGTCTCTTCAGGGTATCAATCTTTTCCGAAAGAAAAACAAATGCATATAAACAGTTCGACTTCTATAAAACGACTGAATTCTGCAGATTCACTGCTACTGTCTGGGTCTAAGTATACTCGCATTTCTGAACTATCAGGCGAGCCTCTTCCTCCTAATCCCACATTCGGTAAGTTCTACATTCTTGTCTACATATCTGGATAAAGTTTTGATTCCACTTCGCCGCTATTCGATTTGTATTTTTTGAATTTGAAAAACTGAGTTTCTATTGTGCTGAAACATCTGAACTTTTTTAATAATATCAGGATTGTCGACTGCTGAACTGAATTCCTATTAGCGATGTGTTGTTCGATTGTTTGTTACTTTTAATGTGAAGGCTGAACTACTGTGTTGAAGTCCTAAACTACTCTGATGTGCTGAACTAATGTCTTGTGCTGAACTGTTGTGATGTCTTGAGCTTGTTTATATGTGTGTTGAGTTACCGAATTTCTGATTTCTGATTTGTTCCATCTCTGTGCTTTGACATTGTGCATTCAGATATGATGGTTGTTGTTATTGGTTTTAAACCTCCAAGGAAAATGAATAGCATGTTCTCACCTATACATTCTGATTTGTCAAAGCTATACATTACCGATGACACGTGTACTTATCTTCTTTTTTTTACTTTTCCTAACATAAAATGGTATAGCTTACGTGTTAAAAATTTTCTTTTATGTTTGTAGTTGTTCTGAAGTTCTACTTCTTTCTCTATGTTGTAATGTTGCATGTCTCGTTCAGCAATTCGGTGCCACAAATCCTTGTGGTTCAGTAATTGTTGCAACTGCACTGAAAACTAGGACTTTTAACGGTTAGTTTTTCAACTTTTGTTTATGGTAATGATCCTTATGATCCAATTTTTTTTATATTTCTTCCACTAAGTTTAACTGCTTATTTTGCATATCAATAGATTTTTATTTGTTGTCCAACAACCACACAAAGCTTAAAGTCAACCCTGAAGGAAGTAGAGCTGACGAGCTGCGAAAATGGTATGCAATGTTTTGGTTGTTTAATGAATATGACTTTTCATTCTTGATTATTTTCTATTCAATTTAACATGAAAATATTTAAATTTTAGGTTTGCAAGCAACCGAGATATGGTGTTAGCAAGGAGTAACACTATTATCAAAAAGGAAAATGTTGCAACTTCTGAACCGTGCATAACAATCGAAACTGCAAAGGGAATGAAGGTTATAATTTTCGTTTTCTTTTTTGTAATATATTGCTCTTTAAGTATTGTTACTTAAAAGTAATTTTTATTGTCTATTAACAATCTTAGGCCAGTGACATCACTCAAGGTGGAATGGTGAAGATTGCTGCCTACATTCCAGATTTCACAGTGAAACGTTTGAAAGTGACACTTAGTTGTAATTGATGTGGCAAAGTTTGTGATGTTCCTCCAGAGTCATCTTATGCCTGCGACTCTTGTCATTCCTGTGCTACGTCTATAGCAAAGTAAGAAAAATATTGATATGTTCTTTTTTAATGGGATGGAATTATATAACATCATTTATCTAAAAAAACGTACCTTTGTGCAGGTTGTTCTTTGATTTTACTGTTACAGATGGTACGGGTACTCTGAATTTGGTTGCACATAGCAGAATTGCTGAACAATTGCTCAAGGTTACACCAGCAGTTGTGCATTCTATGAGTGATACGCTAAGTAATTATCAACTTTTATTTACTTGATGATCAACTGTGCATTCTATCAGTATTCTAGCATTGGTACTGATTTTTTTTTCTCGTGTTTTATTTTGTCTCTATATATAAATCTCCCTTAGTTTCAGCATTTCCATTATCAATGTCATCCATTTCGTATCCCAGTCATGTGCTTTCTTTCTTTGTATTTATACAAACATAAAAGATATTAACAAGCTTTTTACATGTTTTTGCTCATGAACTTGTTTCGTTTGCTGACAAGACAAGTCAAGAGCTGCGCACTGAAAAAACAGAGATGTTGTTAACTCCAGTTGCTACATTGCACAAGGATCATAACAAGTTAAGGTGGGTGCTAAAATAAATCCTTTAAAGTACTCCTTTAGCAGTGTGTTTTTGGTTTTCTGGTACAGCGTATATATTATGATGCATATGTAGCATTTTGAAGTCATGTGACGTGGTGGTTTAGGTGGCTGTCACAGGATGTAGCAACCCCACTTGTTTTACTGGTTTGTAGAAAGAAACCCTTTGTTATTTTGTAGTGGGTTGTATAAGTAGTAATGAACTGTTCAGTTGTATGTTTCTATGATATTGTAAATATAATGCAGGAATGTGATGACAATAGAAGTGTGATTCTTTGATATTGTAAATATAATGCAGGAATGTGATGACAATAGAAATATTATGGTGCTGAAATTTAAGTTATCTTTAACTTTAATTATTTAAGCATTTTATTATTTATTATAAGGCTATTTTACACTAAAGTATTTATATAACATTTAATTTTCTGGTGAAAATTGCAGTCAAGCATTCAGATTATTGACAAACCTATAGTGATTCTTCATGAACACAATAAATCCATCTCGTTGCTTACACTCTTTCTTACCTTGAGAAATCTCTCTCAAATTGAAATATTGTAAGGAATATTTTCACACCATGAATTAATTATTGTGATTGAAAGGGTTAAAAAGTGTAAAGTCATTACAACACTTTTCTCTAGATCTTATAAGTTTGTATGACTATAAATCCATAATGATCTTCGTTTGCTATCAAAATAGTGAAAGTGGGTGTGCATTTTACAAACATGAATATGATAAATAGTTGCAAATGCTACAAGGGATACAATGTGAAACTACCTTAATTTAACAAACATTTATTTCTACGCTTTGTTTCTGTGTTGTTACTATGTCATGTGAATTCTATGTCTTTGTGTTGTTTCTGTCTTCGTGTTGTTTTTATGCCATGTGAATTCTTGTATTTTGAATTTTTAACTAAACAATGTAGGCTATATTTTCCATTAATAGTGCGTTATATCATGTCGACCTTACATTTATTTAATTTTGTGCAGGAAAAAAACACAACAAATTGTTCCATCAGTTATCCATAATTGATACAAATGGCTAGCAGTTCTACATCGGTTGTTGGTCTAGGAAAAAGAAGGAGAAATTACATACTGTTGAGATATGATGAAGTTTTGATTGAATGACAAACATCCAGTAATGGTTTACATGAGTGCGTAGGTATTGTTACTAGTGTGTGTGCAGGAACGGAGGAAGTCTACTTGTGTGTAGACAGGAACGAAGGAAGTCTACTTGTGTGTGTAGACGGGAATGAAGGAAGACAGGAACAAAGGAAGTACAAGCAGGTACGAAGGAAGTCTTGCTAGATTCCATGAGGCATAAGGTTACGACGAATGGAAGACAGCTGTGAAGGTTAAGTTCATCCGTAAGAAGATTATTGGTCGAAGATATCTTGAGAATGGGCTTGAAGAATTATGGAAGAGTTGCACTTGAAAAAAGGAAAGAAGATCTTGTCAAAGAAGGAAAAGAAGATCTCGGCAAATAAGGAAAGTTGCAACTCGGCAAGGATGGGCATTAGACGCGCGTGTGAAGAATCGCCTAAGGAATAAGGAAATATTACGCGCAAGGAAATATTTCCTTATGCGCTATTGTTTCCTTATTTGTTAAAGGCGGTGCGCCGAAGTGTAAGGCCCAAGGTGACTACTTGGAGAACAAGTTGGAATGTCACACGGAAAGAAAGATTTCCTTGTGAAAGGATTCTTAGGAAGCGATTTCCTTGTGAATGAAGAATTAGGAAGCGATTTCCTTTTAAGTGAGATATTGTGAGATTTATGGTAATATTAGAACGGCTAGATTGGTAGTTAGGTTTGAGCTATTTAGTGTGCTATATATTGCATGGGAATTGCATAGCTTAGTAAGACTTTGAAGAGCGAAAACCAAATACTCGGTTTAGAGTTGTTCTACGTGTGTGAGATTGAGATTCAAGTGACAAGAGTGATCCAAGATCTAGCTAGGACGTCTAGGTGAGTGATCCGAGTTCTATTGTAATCAAGATATCAATACAACAAGTAGATCCGTTCAAACTCTCTCTAGTGAAAGCTAGAGAGGAGTGGTTTTTCGCCTCGAGGACTTATTGGTACTTGGGGTGTTTCCACTATATATCATCGTGTCCAGGTTTGGTTTACATTATTGTTTGTCTTTCTGCATTATCTACTTGTCAAGGAACAATAGCTTTTGCTCCTTGAGTTTTTATACGCTAATCGATCCAACACATACTAAACCAACCAATCACAGGAGCACTTGATAGTTCTGCATTGATAGCAAATACAAGTAGAAAAAGAAGAAGTCGTACACAAAACGATCTAATATCATCAACGTCTGACAGAGATCATGCACCCACATCGAGACCAAGTAAAAGAAAGAGTTGTATACAAATGGAACCAGTATTTGTTGCACTTGGAATGGATCATGTTCTCCACGGAGCACTAATGTATATATTCCTTTATCACTAATGTATAAATTTCAGGAAGTATGCTCGACTCTATATATAATAACTTTTTTGCATTCACTTCTATAGGCGGAAAATTTAAAAAACAAAGTGATAAAGGAATATATACATTAGTGCTCCATGGACAAGTCTATCACTACTTATCTGATTTATTACCTGAAGGAGAAAATCCAAACTATCTACAAATGTACATTTATGATGGAGATACCGAGCTTGATGTAAGGAGGAAAAAAAGTGATCAATGTTTTAAGGATCTATCTCCAAATACTATTTCTCTGCTTATGGATATAATGAATCACAATCCCTATGCATATTTCTTTCGATCCCTACGAGAAATTAATATTATGGAAAGTTCAAAAATTACAATTTCTCAAAATCCAGTGTTGGATCAACGAATTTACAATGCCTCGACGAGCGATGAGGTTGCTGCAATATTTATTGAAGAGAACAGTTCTGATCGAATAAATAGTCCACATATTATAGTGTATGGTAAGTCAAATAAACCACACAAAGTACTACACTACTTTGGTTGCTATGATCCGTTGCAGTATCCACTTTTATTTCCTAAGGGAAAATCAGGATGGGATCAAGGTATTAAGAAAGTCACAAAGAAAAGTACTCGTCCAAACGACGACATCACTTTCCCAATATCAACATGCTTGGTTCAGAACGCAACTGATCTTCTTCTTCGAGAGACCATAGGTTAGTACATTTACATCACTTCTTACATAAGTTAATACATTATTTCAAATCTTATGTCTGGTGTAGACCAATAAATATTAAAGTATTCCATGCATTCGCAACATCTAACAAAAATGCAATAAAAGATGGGGATGAGCATTACGTTTCTTGTAGAGAATACTATGCTTACAAACTCCAAATCCGTCCCAAGAACTTTATACTCAAATCAGGAAGAATATTTTTAAAGTATATTGTTGACATGTATGTAAAAATTGAAAACACTCGCTTGGACTACTACCGTAATAATCAAATCAAGATAAGAAGTGAACTATATCAAGGCGTCCTTGACAGTGTGAATGATGGCAACAGAAATGCGGCATCTGTTGGCAGACGTATTATACTCCCACCGTCATTTATCGGTGGACCAAGAGACATGAGGAGGAGATATTTGAATGCTATGTCACTCGTTCAAAAATTCGGCAAACCAGATCTTTTCATCACAATGACATGCAATCCAAGTTGACCGGAGATAAAAAAAAAAGGAACTTGAAGAAGGGGAAAAGGCACAAGACAGACCAGACATAACAACAAGAATATTTCGGACCAAAATTGTACTACTAAAAAAAACTAATAGTGGAGGATAACATATTTGGACCAGTTGCAGCAAGAGTTGAGGTTATTGAATTCCAGAAACGCAGGTTGCCACATGCACATATTTTGATTATACTATGCTCCAAGATATTAAATCCAGAAGCCTTTGATAAATTTGTATGTGTTGAACTGCCAACAAATGAAACTCCTTACTTACACAAACTTGTCATACAACATATGATGCATGGTCCATGCGGAACTCTAAATCCAACTTGTGCTTGCATGAAAAAAGATGGTTTCCAAAGTAAGTGCAAATCAAACTACCCAAAAGACTTCGCAGACTTCACAACGTGTGGCGATGATTCATATCTGATATATAAAAGAAGAGAAAATGGAGACTTTGTACGCATCAGAGGCGCTGAATTAAATAATCAATGGGTTATTCCGTACAATCCTTACCTCATTGTTGCTCTTGATTGTCATATTAATGTGGAAATTTGTTCCACCATAGAAGCAGTTAAGTACATTTACAAATATATATACAAAGGTCATGATCGGGTATCCTTTGATATATCCCATAATGAGCATTACAAAGAAGATGAAATCACAACATTTCAAACTGTGAGATGGGTATCCCCTCTTGAAGCTGCTTGGAGAATATTTGCATTCCCTTTATATGAAATGAGCCCAACAGTATATACATTACAAGTACACTTACCTGATATGCATCTTGTAACTTTTAAGGAATTCGAAAACCTAAAAAGAGTATCTGAAGATAAAGGACGAAAGATCACTATGTTAACAGGATTTTTTGAATTCAACACCAATAATCCGAACATTAGTCCATGTTTGTACATCGAATTTCCACATGACTACGTTTGAAATAAATCTACAAAATTATGGAGTATTGACGAGGCGAATTGTCGTATGCCAAGTCAAGTAATCCTAACAAGCTCACTAACAAGTATAGTAGGCAAGCAAGGGTCGAATCCCAAGGGAATCAGGTTATCGATTCTTAAAGTTATAATAATGATTAACGAGTGTAAGTAACCAAAGGGGGGGGGTTTGTATGTTTTAAGAACAAAGTAAAAAAGGTTGATTTGGATTGTAAATATATCAATGGAAGGTGTTTCACTTCACAATTATCCACTAACAGATTAACAAGTTGATCATAAACTCCTTTTAATCCTATGTCGAATTACTCGTATGATCGTTCTAATCTCTGTTCTAATGTAGTTATTAGTCCAACTAGTCCTCATAACCCTTACTCAACTATAACCTTGAAACTATCAAGATTCAATAATAAAGCAGCTTTAAGTTCATGAATGGATAGATACATGCAATACCATAGACAACTAGTCAGATACTCGACATGTACTCAATTCTCTTCACAATTGACATTCACAACTAGTTCATGCAAATTGTGTGTGCTACAAACAAGTATGGTATTTCAACTAGAAATAACCAAACAATAGCAATATGAATGAGATGAAACTACTTAGATGGCCAATCTAAATAAGCAAATCTAATTCAATAACAATACACACAAGAGAATAGAGACAATCATAAGAGTAGAACAAAGGAAAGAAATCTTACAACTTAATCAATCCGAACGCTTCAAATGTCAAGAAAAACAATGGAAACTTAGCAACTCATGAAGTTCTTGAGGAAAAACTCTCAAAACTTGGAAAAATGGAATGTGGAAGATGATGGAAGATCATCAACACCTAAAACCTATAAGTCTTTGCAGAATTAAACTGACAAATTGAAGGTAAAAACGTTATAAAAACGTTACAAAACTTAACACAACATACTAAATCGGGCAAATGAAGAAATTCTTCTCTGGCGGGTTTCTGCGATCGCGGTTTGGGACCCGCGATCGCGGATTTTCTTCTGTGATCTGGCTTCTTCAGGTGGCATTTCCACGATCGCGGTTTGGGACCCGCGGTCGCGGAATTTCTTCTGTGATCTTGGTTGGTCCAGTAGGTTTTCCGCGATCGCGGATTTGGCCTCTGTGGCTTCCTTGGCTTCGTCTTCAGCTGCTTTCAATGCTACCTGTGGTCTTCTTCAGCTTCGACTCCTCTTCTTATGCTTTAATGCTCCGCATCATCTTCTGTAATCTCATGTGTAACTCAACTCTCCAAAACTCCATGATTACAGAATACATCATAACATCTAGCATAATCCTATACAAAATGAGCTAATAACCTATAGTATAGCTATGTAAAATACCGCTTATCAAACTCCCCCATACTTAGACCTTGCTCGTCCCCGAGTAAGCTAAATGAAACTTACCCTTACAATCAGCACACATAGATCTCAGGAAGTATAGAGAAAGAATGAACTACAAATTACCAACACACTTCGCCTCCAAACACCATAGTCAGTACAAAAGATAAATCTAATCCTAGCTCTTATCTAGCACCTTATTCCTCCATAGTGGCCTACCCTTTCCTCCTTATATCACCACCTTCGTATGACACCTCGCCAACAGCAACAAATGGTCCTAAGACACTCATTTCACTCATTCTGCCTAGGCGCCCCGAAGGGTTTTCACCTAGCCACTCATTTCATTTTGCTAGATAACTCACAATTGGCTCACATCTCTCAAGTCCACTTTTGCCTCAACCTAATGCCGACCAGACTACCTGTTTATTGCATGGAACCGCCCTTTCGGGTTTTCAGCCCATCCCAGGATTTTCATTTGCCTTTTTTAACATATTTGTGGCTTTTTCTGTTTTTTATTATTATTATTATTATTATTTTTAAACAAATACGAACTGAATTCAAACAACCGAATGGAAACTACTCTAAAGATAAGCAGTAAACTAAATCCCTCTCCCCCATACTTGAAGTACACAATGTCCTCAGTGTGAAAGACATAGAAAATAAATTAGGAAGAGAAGGGAGTAGCTCACTGATCCGGGTTACCCGGTGGTGGAAGATCGGGGTTCTGATGGAACCAAGAACGACGAACCTCCTCTCTCCAGCCCTGAAATTCCAGCTGCATCCCACTCATCGACTGCTGCAAACCTCGCATATCAGCAGCATAAGACGGCCTGAAGGAGTCAAACTCAGAGTAGAACTGAGTGTAACTCTGCTGCATCCCCTACATCTGATCAAACAACCTCTGCTCCCAGGGGATACTGGAGCTATCAGCAGCTCCACCAGACGAACCGACGCTAAACTGTGTCTGAGCATCAGGCATCATCTCATCATCATCATCATCGGCGTCATCAGCAGCCATAATCGGCTCTCGAATGGTAATCTCACCCTGTGCACGACGTCTAGTAGGGGCACGAGGTGCAGCGGGAACAGGCGCCAGCCGGAAAGTCTCATCAGGACCGTAGACAAAAGGATGAGGCATGGCTATCTCAGGCTCACCAACCCATACCCACGCGTTAGGACTACCCCGCAACAGATGGACGGTGGACCGGAGGAACCGCAGATCATACTCAAAAGGCCCAACAGAAGGGTCAGGACTACCCTCCACATCAAGATCTACAAAGTCGTCAACTACCGTCTGCACAATCAAAGTGATCATGCCTCCCAAGGCAATCTTTCCCTTTGCTTTGTTCCGGGCGGCTTTGCAAGAAGCAACAAAGAGCCAAACCCAATCGGGGGTAAGCTCACACTCCGACATGAGACTAAAGAGATACTTGAGCACATAAGCAGGAACCTTGTTGAGCTCAGTCATGCCAAAGAAGGCCATGGCTAACACCTTGTGTGTCAGCCTGAGACAAGGATGAGAGAGCTGATAATTGTAATCGTTCCCATTAGCATCCCTCGGAACACCTGTCCAAGTTTGCCACATATGAATGTGGCGATCACCCACACCGTCCTCATAGTTATCCGAGGGACCACGTGTGATCCCCAAGATATCTCTCAGCTGCTCGGCAGAAACAGTATATTGCTGCCTCTTGTAGATGAAAGTAATAGCAGCAATTGTATCATCCTGGTTCCTCGTGTTCAAGGTGGAAAGAAACTGACGCGACAAGTCCACGTGGGAGGGCGCGGAAAGTGCCATGAACCCGCCCAACCCAGCATGGTCGAGCATAGCTTGAGTACATTCCGCCATACCCAAATCCTCAAGGGTAGGGACATGGAAGAACCGAGTTGCAAGTGACTTCTTTCCCTTAAGAGTTGCAGCATACGATTTCACCTGCTTTTGCCCCTCAGCATCATTCCTATGAGAGTGTGACATTTCAACTGAGCAAACAACAAATTCCACAATCCAACAGCAAACGCCACACAACAAATTCCACAATCCAACAATCAACGCACACAAATTCCAAACCAATCCACAACAGCAACACCAAAGTACAACTATAGCCCTCCCCGAGGCGAAATAAGCAGCAATCAATATTCCGAAACCGAAAGAAACACTTACAGAACCTGAGCAAGGAGGTCGGACAGAAGAAAAGCCGCGATCGCGGGTAGATTTCCGCGGTCGCGGAAAAGCTACTGGAGGTGGAGGTGGAAATCAGCGGTCGCAGGTATAATTCCGCGGTCGTGGAAATCGAGGTAGAGCTGCTGGTCCTCTGACGCCAAATCCGCGGTCGCGGGTCGAATTCCGTGGTCGCGGAAATCGAGACGGTGGCGGATCTGAGCACGACGAACAGGAGCCGGTGCGATGTGACTCCGGTGGGAGTCGAATCGGTGGTGGCGCGATGAGGGAAATGGGTTGGTGGTAGGCCGACGACGGGGATTCCGGCGAGGAGATGGGTTGGTGGTAGTGGGGCGAGGTTGACGGCCGGCTGCGGTGAAGAAGGTGAATGGAGGTCGGTGAGGTGAGAGCTACGGCGAGAGGTGAGAGTTCGTCGGGAGGGAGTGTGTGAAAAATGAGATTAAGGAGGATGGGGGGCTGCTACGGTTGGGGAAGAAGAGGGGTGGGTTAGGTTAATTTTGGGGAATGTGGAGGAGAGGGAGGAGATTTTGAGGAGAAATTGGGGTGAGATGAGAAATTGGAGAGATGGAGAGATTTTGAGGAAAAATTGGTGAGATGGAGAGAAATTGAGATGTGGGGTTTGGTGGAGAAATTGAGATTTTGAGGATAAATTTCCTTCTTTTTTTCTTTTTCGATTTTCTGCTTTTTTTTCAAAACACGAAAGGGAACAACCGTCAATTCCTTTAGTAACAGCGAGACGCTAAGCGTCCAAATAATACCGACAATTCCCGTGCTTTATTCCTACAGGTTAGTAAACAAAAGAAAACAAAACAAGCAAAAAGAAATAAAATAAAATAAAGTCGAAAAAAAATACCTTGGGTTGCCTCCCAAGCAGCGCCTTGGTTAGAGTCGTGGCTCGAGTTTAAACTACGTTCTCAATCTTCAATACTTGGCTCTTCTAGAGCCATCTCATCCAAAGATTCCTTGGTGAACCCTTCATGGTAAGGTTTTAACCTTTGACCATTCACCTTGAAAACATTGTGGTTGTCTTTGTCAAACAACTCCACGGCGCCATGAGGAAAGACGCGAGCTACAACATAGGGTCCATTCCAACGGGATCTCAACTTTCCAGGGAAAAGTTGAAGGCGAGACTGATAGAGCAAGACTTTATCTCCCACTTTGAAGTCTTTTCTCAATATATTCTTGTCATGCCAAGCCTTCGTCTTCTCCTTGTAGATCACAACATTCTCATACGCATCCCGGCGTATCTCCTCCAACTCTTGGATTTGCAACTTTCTATACTCACCTATAGCATCCATCTCCATGTTGCACTTCTGCACCGCCCACCATGCCTAGTGTTCCAGCTCCACTGGAAGGTGGCAGGCTTTGCCGAATACAAGTCGAAAAGGAGACATACCAATAGGCGTCTTGTAGGCGGTTCTATAAGCCCAAAGTGCATCATCCAATCTTAGGCTCCAATCCTTCCTATTCGGAGCAACCGTCTTCTCAAGGATCCCCTTGATCTGCCTATTGGACACTTCAGCTTGTCCATTGGATTGGGGGTGGTAAGCGGTAGAGACCCGTTGAGTGACATGATACTTCTTCAAAAGCGCACTCACCGTTTTGTTACAAAAGTGAGTTCCTTGGTCACTAATGAGAGCCTTGGGAATCCCAAAACGAGAAAAGATATTCTCTTTCAAGAAACCTGCTACCACTTTGGAATCATCAGTTCTGGTGGCCTTCGCTTCCACCCATTTGGAAACGTAGTCCACCGCAAGCAATATATATAGATTCCCAAACGAGCTAGGAAAGGGTCCCATGAAATCGATACCCCAAACATCAAAAATCTCGTAAAAGACTAATGGTGTTTGTGGCATCTCATTTCTTTTAGAGATTTTTCCGACCCTTTGGCATCGATCGCAGGCTTTGCAAAAGGCGTAAGCATCCCGAAAGATGTGTGGCCAATAAAAACCTGCGTCCAATACCTTCCTAGCTGTTTTGTTTGCCCCAAAATGTCCCCCACATGCATGAGAATGACAAAAAGTTAAAACAGACTGTACCTCATTATCCGGGAGGCATCGTCGGATTACCTTGTCAACGCAATGTCTCCATAGGTAGGGGTCATCCCAAACATAGTAGTGTGATTCCCGCTTGATCTTGTCTTTTTGAGCTTTTGTGTAGTTCGGCGGGAATTCTTCGCGAACCAGATAGTTCACTATGTTGGCATACCAAGGCTTGAAAGACCGAAAGGTGAGAAGTTCGTACTCGGGATCTCGGTGAACAAATTCATCGTCAAGCATTCCGCGGTCGCGTCTTGATGCCCGCGATCGCGGAAAACTCTCTGTTGCAATTCCGCGATCGCGGATTGGGTCCCGCGGTCACGGATTTCCTGCTGTAGAAACCCGAAACAGATTTTCATCCGGGAACATACCTTGGATCTGAGCACGTAACTCACCGTCTTCTTGCACAATCCGACTCAGATGATCAGCTACCGAGTTCTCGACTCCTTTCTTGTCCCGGATTTCCACATTGAACTCGCTCAAAAGTAAGACCCATCGAATGAGTCTCGGCTTGGATTCCTTCTTCGTCATGAGATAACGAAGAGCAGCGTGATCAGTGTGGATAATCACCTTTGTGCCCAACAAATACTGTCGAAATTTCTCCAGGGCAAACACCACAGCTAACAACTCCTTCTCTGTGGTGGAGTAGTTCCTCTGAGCGCCATTCAAGGTTGTGGAAGCATAATAGATCACATGCATTGCTCTTCCAACCTTTTGACCAAGAACAGCTCCCACCGCATAATCACTAGCATCACACATGATCTCAAAAGGTAGAGACCAATCGGGTACCTGAATAATGGGTGTCTCAGTGAGGTGGGATTTCAGAGTGTCGAATGCTTTCTTGCACTCGGTAGACATCTCAAAGGTCACTTCCTTCTTCAAAAGCTCACAAAGGGGTGTGGAGATTTTTGAAAAGTCCTTAATAAACCTGCGATAGAAACCTGCATGGCCTAGAGAAGAACGCACTTCACGCACATTAGTAGGATAAGGCAACGATTGAATGATGTCAATCTTTGCCTTATCGACCTCAATACCCCTAGCTGAAATTATATGACCCAAAACAATACCTTGTTCAACCATGAAATGACACTTTTCAGAATTCAACACTAAATTAGTATCTACACATCTTTTAAGCACAAGTGACAAATGGTGTAAACATGCATCAAAGCTATCCCCATGTACCGTAAAATCATCCATGAATACCTCAATGAAATGCTCAATATATTCCGAGAAGACACTTACCATACATCATTGAAAAGTCCCAGGTGCGTTACATAATCCAAAAGGCATTCTACGATATAAAAAAGTGCCAAAAGGACATGTAAAGGTTGTCTTCTCTTGATCTTCGGGCGCAATGGCCACCTGAAAATAACCTGAGTATCCATCCAAAAAGCAATAATAGGGACGACCGGCAAGTCGTTCAAGCATTTGATCAATGAAAGGTAAATGAAAGTGATCCTTTCGAGTCACCGCATTCAGCTTACGGTAGTCAATGCATACCCTCCAACCTGTTTGAGCTCTAGTGGGAACCAACTCACCATGTTGATTCTCTACAACTGTAATGCCCCCCCTTCTTAGCGACGCATTGTGTTGAACTTACCCATTGACTATCCGAGATGGGATAGATCATGTCAGCTTGAAGAAGTTTCAGCACCTCCTTCTTGACCACCTCCATCATAGGTGGGTTTAATCTCCTTTGGGGTTGCCTAGAGGGCTTAGCTCCTTCCTCAAGTAGGATCCTGTGCATGCAAGTGGAAGGGCTAATTCCCTTGATGTCGGCAATAGTCCACCCAAGAGCTGTAATGTGCTCTTTCAACACCATCACCAATCTCTTCTCTTGCTCACCTGACAACTTACTAGAGATGATTACCTGGAGGGTATCATTTTCTCCAAGAAAAGAATACTTCAGGTGCTCTGGCAATTGCTTAAGCTCAATCACTGGTGCCTGCAAAACAGAAGGGAGGAGCTTTTCGCTCTCCAAAGTCAGTAACATGGGCCTGCCGGCCAAAGATCTACCTGACGTGTCTAGCTGAGCTAGAACCCTATGAATATAAGGAGAAAGAGAGAGATTAACTTGTGGTGGGTGAATGATGTTGTTCTCCATAACACATTGCAATTCATCTAAGCCAAAGATATTAAAATTATCTTGAACTATAGGATCAATCACATCAATAGAACAAATAGAAGCAGCATCTTCAATGGGGTGCTTCATAGCATCAAAAATATTGAATTGTACAACTTCCCCATCAAACTCTAAAGTAAGAGACCCACTAGCTAAATCAATCTTTGTGTTAGCGGTTCTCATAAAAGGCCTTCCTAACAAAATAGGTGCAGCCTGACCATCATGTTTCATGTCTAACACAAAGAAATCAGCAGGAAAGAACAAATTATCAACCATAACCAAAACATTCTCAACTACACCTTTAGGATAAACAGTAGACCTATCAGCTAGTTGAATAATTATTCCGGTTTCATGAAGAGGACCTAAACAAAGCATCTTATACAGCGAGTAAGGCAAAACATTTATAGATGCACCAAGATCAAGCATAGCTCTTTCAAAGTGAGTGTCACCTATACGACAAGGAATGCTTACCATGCCCGGATCGCTGCACTTCTTAGGCATTCGCCTTTGGAATACAGCGGAGACACGCTCGCTTACCGTCACCTTCTGTTGTCCCTTCAATTTTTGATTCCTCTTGATGGTGCAGAGTTCCTTCAAGAACTTAGCATATCTAGGAATACTTTTAATGAGTTTGAGTAAAGGGATATTTACCTCACATTTTCTGAAGGTTTCGAATAGCTCCTTATCATTTTCCGGCCTCCTCGTGTCCTTCAAAGCATCAGGAAAAGGAGCGGGAGGTTTGGTTGAGCTAAGTGGTGGGAAGTCGGGGCGAACATAGTTGTCTTGTCTCAACCGGAAGTCACCCCGGTCCTCAACCTCAGCTCCTGCATCTTTTGAAAACTCCTCAACCTCGGACTTACCAGGAGCATTTCCGCGATCGCGGCTGTCAGTCCGCGGTCGCGGATTTGCATTGGTTTCCCCAGAAGATATTCCGCGATCGCGGATATCATCCCACGGTCGCGGAATCCCACTGTTTCTCCAGAACAACTTCCACGATCACGGTTCTCGTCCCGCGGTCGCGGATTCTCACCTGTTTCAAATTCTGCCTTTTCAGCAGCAGCATTTTCCAACACTTTTCCACTCCTTGTTGTCACAGCACTAACATTTCTGGTCGGATTCCGTTTGAGATGGTAGAGAATTGGATTTTTGTTGTGCAAGAGTGGTCACAGCTTCAGCCAACTGCCCTATCTGTTTCTCCATGTTCTTGATACTAGACTCAGTAGTTTGGACATGGGTTGTGAAATGTTGAGTCAATGATCTCAACATATCTGCAGTTGAAGGTCCAGAATTGGGTCGTGGGGCCTGAGCTTGAGGTTGGGGTTCATTCTGATCACGCCATCTGAAATTTGGATGATCTCTATACCTCGGATTGTAGTTGTTCTGCTGATCATTTCGAGGTCATGGAGGTCCATATCCACCAGCAGCATTGACTTCAGCAACATCATCATCTTGAAGCTCAGGGCATTTGTCTGTAAAATGAGAAGGGTCAGAGCAAATACCACATGCCTTTACCTGCTGATGTCCTTTGTGCAGCTCAGAGATCATCTTCTTTAGCTCAACGAGCTCGGTCATAAGAGCGGGGTCTCCTGAGCTTGTGGCATTCACTTCTTTCCTAGTGTATGCCCTACTAAAACTCCTAGTACTCTCAGCCATGTCTTGCAACTTTTCCATGGCATCTTCTGGTGTCATGTTGAGAATACTCCCACCACAAGCAGTGTCTACCATTCTCCTTTCATGATTAAGGAGACCATTGCAAACATGTAAGACCAGGTCCTCGGTATCATACCCATGAAAAGGGCAACTAGCACACAACCCCTTGAAACGCTCAAGGTAATCATAGAGAGTCTCATCTTCACCTTGCTCTACATGGGCAATTTCCTTCTTCGGAGCATTTGCCTTTTTAACTGGAAAATACTTACCAAGAACACCTTGTGCAACTTCTCCCAGCTATCTACCAAACCGGTAGGCAAATGATAGTACCAGGACCTAGCACCATCTTTCAAAGTGAACCCGAAGGCTCTCATCTTGATCTGCTCCTCAGTGACATTTGGTGGTTTGGTTGTCATGCAAGTGTCATGGAATTGATTCAAATGCATGATTGGATCCTCACCAGGCAAACCATGGAATGTGGGAAGCAAATTGATCACCCCTGACTTGAGCTCAAAAGTCACCCCATGAGCAAGGGGTGGAAGAACCACAGCTTGAGGTTGTTGTGTCAGATTGGGAGTAGTACGCTCCCTCAATGTGTGGACGACACCGTCGTCTCTTAGAGCATTTGCATCTTGCCTTGCCTCAAGAAATTCCCGTTGGGCATTAACAACTAACTGAATTTCAGCCAATTGACATTGGGTGTCAGCAAGAGCTCTTTGCTCGGGAGTCAACTGAGCGCCTTCCATTGCACCTGTATCAGTCTCAACTCTGTTCTCTCTCTGATTTCGATGGAAAGTCCTCTTGATTTCTGGATCAAGAATAAAAAGAGATTGATTAGTAGAACGGGTGTTGACCATTCACTATTCAACACTAAGGTTAATCAAAACAAGAACTTTAAAGAAAAGAAAATTTGACTCCCCGGCAACGGCGCCAAATTTGACGAGGCGAATTGTCGTATGCCAAGTCAAGTAATCCTAACAAGCTCACTAACAAGTATAGTAGGCAAGCAAGGGTCGAATCCCAAGGGAATCAGGTTATCGATTCTTAAAGTTATAATAATGATTAACGAGTGTAAGTAACCAAAGGGGGGGGGGGTTGTATCTTTTAAGAACAAAGTAACGAAGGTTGATTTGGATTGTAAATATATCAATGGAAGGTGTTTCACTTGACAATTATCCACTAACAGATTAACAAGTTGATCATAAACTCCTTTTAATCCTATGTTGAATTACTCATATGATCGTTCTAATCCCTGTTCTAATGTAGTTATTAGTCCAACTAGTCCTAATAACCCTTACTCAACTATAACCTTGAAACTATCAAGATTCAATAATAAAGCAGCTTTAAGTTCAGGAATGGATAGATACATGCAATACCATAGACAACTAGTCAGATACTCGACATATACTCAATTCTCTTCACAATTGACATTCACAACTAGTTCATGCAAATTGTGTGTGCTACAAACAAGTATGGTATTTCAACTAGAAATAACCAAACAATAGCAATATGAATGAGATGAAACTACTTAGATGGCCAATCTAAATGAGCAAATCTAATTCAATAACAATACACACAAGAGAATAGAGACAATCATAAGAGTAGAACAAAGGAAAGAAATCTTACAACTTAATCAATCCGAAAGCTTCAAATGTCAAGCAAAACAATGGAAACTTAGCAACTCATGAAGTTCTTGAGGAAAAACTCTCAAAACTTGGAAAAATGGAATGTGGAAGATGATGGAAGATCATCAACACCTAAAACCTATAAGTCTCTGCAGAATTAAACTGACAAATTGAAGGTAAAAACGTTATAAAAACGTTACAAAACTTAACACAACATACTAAATCGGGCAAATGAAGAAAGTCTTCTCTGGCGGGTTTCCGTGATCGCGGTTTGGGACCCGCGATCGCGGATTTTCTTCTGTGATATGGCTTCTTCAGGTGGCATTTTCGCGATCGCGGTTTGGGACCCGCGGTCGCGGAATTTCTTCTGTGATCTTGGCTGGTCCAGTAGGTTTTCCGCGATCGCGGATTTGGCCTCTGTGGCTTCCTTGGCTTCGTCTTCAGCTGCTTCCAATGCTACATGTGGTCTTCTTCAACTTCGACTCCTCTTCTTATGCTTCAATGCTCCGCATCATCTTCTGTAATCTCATGTGTAACTCAACTCTCCAAAACTCCATGATTACAGAATACATCATAACATCTAGCATAATCCTATACAAAATGAGCTAATAACCTATAGTAGAGCTATGTAAAATACCGCTTATCAAGTATAAGAAAACATTCACCGGCAGTGGCAAGACTTACATATGTCAATCCAGTAAAAGGAGAGCGCTATTACATGCGGCTATTACTTACAAAGATAAAAGGACCAAAATCATTCGAAGATCTAAGAACTGTGAAAGGACACACATATAATACATTTCAAGAAGCAGCTAAGGAAAATGAATTAGTAGAACAAGACAACTATGCTGATTTATGCATGGAAGAAACAAAACAAGCCCAAATGCCATCAGTCCTAAGAAGATTATTCGCCACACTGTTGGTCCATTGCGAGCAAATAAATCCAATATCCTTGTGGGAGCGCCATTATAAAGATTTTTCAGAAGACTTTTCGTATCGTCATCGAGGAGAAACCACTAAGATCTTACATTTGACATGTATTCAAATGGAAAAACACCTAGATGCCATGGGAAAGAGTCTCAAAGACTTCAAGTTGGATATTTATCACCAACATAATACATTTCTCATTCTGTATCTAGGGATATCAGTGATGCATTAAGTGCTCCTATCCCTACATGTTACGTTGATGCACCAAAACTTCTTAATGAAGAACAACGAATTGCTTACAAATCCATAATGAAGCACATAAAAAATAATACGCCAGGAGCCTTTTTCATTGATGGCCCAGGTGGAACAAGTAAAACTTTCCTTTATTGTGCTCTTTATGCAACAACACGATCACTTAGAAAAATTGTTCTACCAACAGCTACATCCGGAATTGCAGCTTCAAATATACTTACTAGAAGAACAACACAATCACGTTTCAAACTACCTGTTGATGATACTGGGTCTTTAACTTGTAATGTTTCCAAGCAAAGTAGTCTTGCACATTTACTCAAGGAATGTTCCCTAATAAGTTGGGATGAAGCATCAATGGCAAAGAAAGAAAATATCGAATCTCTAGACTTGCTTCTACAAGATATATGTGAAAGCGAAGAGATATTTGGAGGAAAAGTGATAGTCTTTGGTGGAGATTTTAGACAAGTACTTCCAGTTCTACCAAAAAAAACACAACATGAAGCAGTTTGTGCTAGCTTGGTAAGCTCTTACTTATGGCCAAGACTTATTAAGTTCAAGTTAACACAAAATATACGTGCAAAACAAGATCCTTTATTTGCATACTTCTTATTGCAACTTGGAAATGGATCTTTGCAACTTACAAAAAAATCCATAATAAAAATACCCAATGAAATAACAACATGTATTTCAATCGATAAATATTTCTTTGATCACTTGGTTAGATACATCTTCCCTGAAATGACAAAACTCACATTGGATGCCTCTATCTTTTCTAATCGAGACATACTAAGTCCAACAAACGAGGACGCAGATGTAATAAATGCGGCATTAATAGATAGGTTCCCAGGAACGACATTTACGTATAAGAGTATTGACTCCATAATAAATGACAATTGCAACATATATCCAACTGAATTCATAAATACTTTATGCCCTTCAGGAATGAGCCCACATGAATTAATTTTAAAAGAGGAATGTCCAGTAATTTTATTGAGGAATCTAGATCCACCATCTGGTTTATGTAACGGAACAAGAATGATTTGTAAAAAGTTTTATCGAAACACAATACTCTGTGAAATCTCATCAGGATATTATAAAGGCGGAAAAGTCTTCATTCCACGAATTACTCTTAGAGCTCCATCAACTTTGAAGTATCCTTTTCAGTTTCAGCACAAACAGTTCCCTATTAAGTTATGCTTTGCAATGACAATTAATAAAGCACAAGGAAAAACTCTGGAACAAGTGGGCAATATACCTGCGACAACCATGCTTTTCACATGGACAATTCTATGTCGGATGCTCAAGAGCAAAACAAAGAACCGACCTTAAAATATTTACAAATCCCAATGCAGAAACATCTTATAACACACAAGATGTTGAAAATGTGACATCCTTTGAAATACTAAAAAAAGCGCAAATAACATGAGTCGTATAAAGAAATGCAAATGGACTTGAAGCGGAGAAGCTCCACACAATATGACATCATCACGATTCTCAACAATGTATAACAAGTTTATGTAATAGACAAGCAAAAGTCAAGAACATTTATGTAATAGATAATTATGTATTTATGTAATTAGTTTATCAATAACATTTTTTCTAATAATTTCAATTACATAATTTGATTAAAATTACATAAACAATGATTCTCTGTAAACAAATGTTAAACGATCAAACCCGCGTACGCTAAATGTTAAACGATCAAACCCGGATTTTTTTCATTCCTGAAATGTTAAACGATCAAACCCGCGCACGCTAAATGTTAAACGATCAAACCCGCGTGCGCGCAGCCTGCCCAGTATATTGCAAGTGCTAGTTATATGCTCTAACCGAGTTTACTCGGCACTCACGTCCAAAAAATTAAACAAAAAAGAAAAAGAAAAGGGCAGTTGGGTTGATTGCAATTAGTAACCGCTGCATACATGTATATATAGACAGGAGTTTCTTTTTTTGGGGGTGGGTGAAGATTGATCAGGAAAACAGGGAAGTGAAGCAGTTACTACAAAAACAATGGGTGCGGTTCCGGTGAGAACAGTTTTTAAAATGAGAACGTGAGAATGAATAATGTGCATCAAAATATACTTAAATGTGCATCAAAATATACTTAAATGTGCATCAAAAAATTTGATGCACATCTTTGAAAAAGTGATGTACATATATAATTTTTATCTGAATGCTCTTCAATTTCTCAGTAAATGTTCTTTAAAATATAAATGTTCTTTAAATTTTAAATGTTTTAAGTTTGTCAACGAATGTGCATCAAATTAATACTAAATGGGTTGCATCTATTTTTATCTGAATGCTCTTCAATTTCTCAGTAAAGTGATGTACATATGGAACCGAATGGATCCAAAAACTATAGGTTAATTTTTGTAGGCCGTTATAATGCCGAAATTTTGGTAGATCCTACCAATACCTTCAATTAATCCGTGTTGAAATTGGTAAAAAAGGGCCTAACAAGTTTCATATATATACATGTGCAGAATCATGTGTTCCCTCTAAAAAAAATGGGTTGCATCTATGTTTATGTAATTGGACTAATATGATATAATTAACTAATTACAAGTGTTAAACTTGTTGGTTAATTAACTGAACTAAAGTACATATTAGACTAAATAAGCATGATATGTTAGACGAACGGAGATGAAGTACACATATAATCTCTCCTATCTACTTTGGGATATGATGTGCCTAGCATCCGCCCATTATACTTCCTCCGTTTTAAAATAGATGTCATCCTAGACTCTCAATTTTGTTTCAAAATATTTGTCATTATAGGATTTCAAGACAATTAATACCATGAAAATCATAAATTTGTGTATTGGAATTTGATATTGTTGATTTTCTCCACTCATGTATTGGTTGTAAAAGGAGGTGAATGTTTATTTTGAGAAAAAATTGATTTTTGACAACATAATTAATCATTTCCTTATATGTGTGAAAAACTCTAGAATGACATCTATTTTGAAACGGATGGAGTATATTGTCGGGCATATATGATTGATGATAAGTTTATCATTATGGAAAAATAATCTTTTTAACAAATAAAGATAATTAGATCAACTCTATCTATCTAATTGATAGATATACGTTGACCAAGATTTTCTTAAATTTGGGTTATAAAAAATTACCATTATATGGCCTAACCCATGAATGTGTTTCTTAAACGCATAAGCAGACACGTACTTAAACGGATTGATCAATTCTCATACTAAAAAATAAATATAATCAAGTTGTGCAAACTCTATATTTTGGGTGTGTTTACGAATTTATGTATTACTTAATCCAAGAGTAAGCGACTTAGAGTGAACGAGAGTAAAATGATACATCTAGAATTACGTTTTGTTTGATCTCCTTTAACGGTGTACGTAGGAAACTTGACACAAAGTTATCGCTCGTTAAGTTCAATCACAACACAAATTAAAATATAATGTCACACATAAGTAATAATTTGAGAACTTTGTAATGACTTGATTTCACCATATATCGGTGGATACGTAGGAAATTTGACATAATATATGAATGTGTCACATTTAGTCGCAATTGATTTAAAAATAAAATAAAATCTTTTAATCATATATTAATAGTGAGAGGATTAGACAATCATTCCTAGAAGGTGGGTTTAGTCTCGCTCACGCCGTACAAATGATAGTTGAGTCGTATCTAGACAACCCTTCCTAGAATGTGAGTTTAGACTCGTTCTTCTGATGTACGTATAAACTTAAACACTCTGAACTACGTAAGGCTTGATTCTCTTAAAAGAGATACGTAGGCAATCCGCTATATTCGGATGCAGCCCGAATCATAAAAATCCTTTAAATGTTTTGTATCTATATTACTTTTAATCAAAAGAGAAGGTCGAACTACAATAAAAATAATTAAGATGTGTTTTGCGATTTTGTGTACATTTTTGCTCAACAGTTATATGCTATCATTGTTAGAAGAATAGTCACTTTGCCAGGAATTGCTACAAAAGGAGAGCGGGAGAACCACCCGCTCCAGAGGAAAGCGAGCAATGATGGCAGCCTGGGAGGATTCAGACTCAGATCAAGAAGACCAGAAGAGTAAGAAGGAAGTGTGCCTTATGGCAGCTGAAGATAGCACGCTTGAAGCAGAGGTAAGTCTTTCTTCCATCATCACTAAATTATAAAGCATGTCTAGTACTCAATTGATTCATATTGTTAGAAGACTTGGAGAAGAGAACGAGGATATCCAAGAGAAACTAGATGAGAGAGAAGAGGAACTCTCAAGACTGGTTAATGAAACAAGACTCTTGTCTGAAAAGGTTACCATGCTAGAAAGCCTCTCTTCTTCCTCATCTAGCTCTTGCGAAAAATGCATCGGGCTAAAAAACAAGATCATGTCCCTTGAGAGTAAGGTTTCTGAGCTCGAAAATACAAAATCTTCTCTTTCTCATGAGAATGAGAAGCTGTGTAATGATCTTGTGGTACTCAAGGAAGATGAGGATCACAAGAAAAGTTATGGCTAGATGAGCATGCTAGATCCTACATAAATGGCCTAAAAACCGATTACTCAAGTCGATTTGTGCCCCGCAGTGGAATTGGATATGGCTCAGATAAAAACCTTAAAACTCATGAGTCACCTAACGTGAATTTGGAACCCCCCAAGGAACCATCATTGGAAAACCCTTGCAAAAGGTGTGTTACCAAGGTGGAGTCCTTAGGGGGGAACAAATCCATCGAAAGGATAAACACATGGTTTGATGGGCAGAAAGCATATGCAATCTGGTTGAGCCAACTTCAAAACACAAAGCCGGCACATATTGACTTCGAGTCCAGAAAAGCTAACATGCCCATCTGGCCAGGACAGAGCAAGTACGTCAATCTCAAGCAACACCGTGTTTGTTGGCACTGTGGTAACATTGGGCACTACAAGCATGAATTTTCCCTCAAAATCCAAATTGAGGAAAAGATACGTGCTCCTTACCGAGCTCAGAACGAGAGGAAATCAGAGGATACATCGGAAACTCAATCCGATTCAAAGATGAGATCCAAAGATCACTCCAAAGACACTCACAAGACTAAGGGTGTGAATGCTCAAGATAGGATAGGATCAAGAGGATCACCAAGAAGTACCCCAAAAGTAAAGGTTGAGGTTAATCAATCTGCACTCCAAGGTACTACGAACAATAGATCTGTCCCACAAAACTCAAGCAAGCCAAGACTTGCTTGGGTAAGAAAAACTAACCCTTTCTCTCAGGTGAAACACAACTATCCTTGGTACATAGACAGGGTAAACTTACAGGGAACAAATGATATCTCTATGCCACTTCACCAGATCATCTAGAGGGACCCCTCCCTCTGGATCAAAGGAAGGATACAACAGAACCGGTCAAAGGCATTCACTCATTCGTCGCTCCTTGGTATTGACTTGTTGAATAACTCAACTGTGTCAAAAGGGGAAGATACTACAAAGACAAATCAAGTACGAATCAAGTTCTCATGAAAAGGTTGTTCCAAATGAAGATATGTTCCCCCACGGGTATGGTTCCTTTAATTTCTTGCTTAATTGTTGCTTCCGCTTTCGATTTTTGTACTTTGTTCTTTCTAGCCTCCTTATCAATAAAAAAAATGGAACTCTTACCTCGAAGGGAACACAACACCTCATATCGAAGGCTTTCCAAATCAGAAGTTTGCTAACCTTGGCCAAAGAAGGTACGTTATTCTCTCTCTATCTATGCAAACTTTTCCCTATGAAGACAATACTCGTTAGACAAATCAGTCTTCCCTAGCAAGAACACTAAGCAAAAGATCACTCCAGAAAGGAAGAAACTCACTAAGGTATGTTTTCCTCTCTCTATGTTCCTTATATCTCTTGAAATCCCTCAATGATTGGATGAAACTTGAATGATTTCTTGTCTCTTGCTCCTAAATCTCATAGACCTCTAAAACTCCTACTTTCTATGTAAGATTGACTTTGTGTAATGCCTAAATCATGTTGTTCCTCTCTATGATCATTTACATGATTGCATGCTTCTCTGAAACTTCATTTTGCATGAACAAGGTCTTATTTGTAGCTCAAAAGAGTCATCTTGATGATTTGATCCCTCATTATAAGCCCAAAGGATAGAGGTACTCTACAGCCGTCCCTTAAGCCTAAATCATGATTGTATATTCCTATGAGTCAATCTTATGTCATCACATCTGGAATCTCTCATCATGATTTTTGAAATATCCATATTATTATTATTTCGTATGATATTCTCTTGTACCATCTCTGGTAACGATACCCCCATATCATACACTACGCTCTTTTTGGATTGCCTTGGAAAGAAAAAGGTTGCTTTTGTCACGTGAGGAGTTCGATTGGGTAAAGAAAGAGGTGATGCGTGTCTACAGCGTGTAGAAGCTTGAGGTCTGAGTTGACGTGTGAGAATTAAATGGGAAAACAATAATAATTGAGTTGTGAAAAAGGAAAGGTGAAAAGAGTTGTTTGGAAAGTGTGTAACTTCTGCAGTGATTATGGCGTATGAAAAGGGGGAAGATTTTTTTTCAAACGATTGGAATTCAAATCCATCAAGAATCGATTCGAGTATCCGGGTAAATCTCTTCCTTCTCTTATATAAATCCTCTTTCCAAAATCTCTAATCTCACGCTTCCAAATATTCCCTGAAATTTCTCAAACTCCCCTGCTCCTCAAAAATCCCAAGCTCATCAACAATGGCCTCCAACTCAAACTCCTCCCAAAACCCATCCCTCGTCATTGCCAATGACGAAACCCTAGAAAGCCTCCTCAAGAAACTAGCCGTCGCTGGGTACATGTCCCAAGGGCCTCTCATCCCTAACCCCTCTCCCATCATCTTTCAAGCCCCCATTATCGACCCCATGTCTTCCATGGTGGTTTACAAAGAACCCAAAACCCCCAAGCATCCTCTCTTCCCTCTGAGTCGCTCTTCCCTGAGCACATCAAGGTCGACCATGATGAGTCTTGGCCTGCCGATGATGTCTCTGAGACGGCGCCAAGGCAGGACGACACTCTAGTTGACTTCGAGAAGGAACTCGAAGCCGATGTCGTCATCCTGACCTCGCAAGGGGGAAAGAAAAGCGGCAAGAGCGCAAGCGTCACCAGAAAGAGAAAGACTCGTTCCCAGATTGCCAAGGAAGCGGTCCAAATGTCCTCGGAGGAGACGATCGAAGAAATTCCCGAGCCCAAATCGCCCAAGCCGAAGAAAGCAAGGGTTACTCGAGCACAGAGGGTCAGAAAAGGGAAGAGAGCAATTGTGAAGAAGGAAAGTCCTTTGGTAAAGGATGTGTCTGGGAGATCGATCGTGAGAGAGCTAATCTTGGAAGAGGAGTTTATGAAGAACAACGGGCTGGAAGGAGTATCTGAGCTTCTCAAGGCTCAGAAGTGGGGTCATCTGTTCGAGGAAGGAGAGAGCGTCAACATGGACTTGTTCAGAGAATTTTATGGGAGCTTCTCGCTTGAGGAACGACCTCATGCCCTCCCAGGGAAGTTTACTGCTAAGGGACAGGAGTGTTATGTCTCTAGCATTGAACTTGCCTTTATTTTGGGTGTTCATCATGAGGGCTTCTGCAGCTACTCCAAGGGTCAATGACCTCAAGACGTTCAGCCAATGGAGTTGAAGAACTAGATCAGTGAAGACGACAAGCCACCCAATGTCGATGTGAAGACGAACTCAATGGGGGTGGTCCATCGTCTCGTTCACTCCATTCTAATCAGCAACATCACTCCAAGAGAACAGAAGAGGAACACTATTCTCATTCAGGACTTCATGCTCATGGATAAGCTGCTCAGTGAAGAAAAGGTAAATCTTGCAAATATCGTCTTACTCCACATGGAACACGTCAGCAACAGTGAGACCCATGCTCTCCCTTATCCCAGTCTCGTCAAGAAAATTCTTCAGAGTTTAATGGTGTATTCCGAGGAAGGTGAGGGTGTGTTCTACAGGCATCTGGATGAGAGTAATTTGAGGAAGATGAAGTTCAAGAAAGACATGAATGGAAGCTGGATAAGGGCTCAAGACGCTCAGATGGAGGAAGTTGAGGAAGTTTCGTCTGAGAGCCCAAACGGGGAACAAATTGAAGCGCCGACTATGGTCTACGAATCGCAAGCTGCCATAAGAAAGTTGAGTCGTGCTGTTGCTAGTCTCTCTGATCAACAACAACGGCTGATAGGGACTTTTGAGAAGGAGATGAGTCTTGTGAGACTCGAACTGGAGAGGATAGAGATTGTCCTAGGAAGTCTTCTGCCTCAGTCAACTCCTCAAGACGACACAGAGTGATCCTATCTTTCCCTGGCACATATGACCCCCACTTTTTGTTCCCTAACCTTATCTACTGTCTTCTCTTGCTTTTTATTTCACTTTGTTCATGCTTCCTGTCGTTTATGGTAGCATGTTTATCTTGTTTTGATTGTATGGTGGTCCGATGTAAGGAGGGTGTGGCCCTCGCTTAATTTTAATAGAATTATGTTTTTGTTGTTCTGATTTATGAGCTCTTAAGGTTGCAAGTTGACTTATTTAATTCTTTTTGATGATGCCAAAAGGGGGAAATTAGAGGATAGCAGGACTTGAGGGGAAATTCATGACTTAGTTGAAGTTCGTTGCTTTTCTGAGAGGGAATTTTTAGTTCTTTGATAGTCTTTGTTCCTTAGCTAGTATACATGTCTCAAGTTTATACTCTTATTGTTAAGGATGTTTGTCATCATCAAAAAGGGGGAAATTGTTGAGATATGATGAGGTTTTGATTAAATGACAAACATCCACTAATGGTTTACTTGAGTGCGTAGGTATTGTTACTAGTTTGTGCAGGAACGAAGCAAGTCTACTTGTGTGTAGACAGGAACGAAGGAAGTTTACTTGTGTGTAGACAGGAACAAAGGAAGTACAAGAAGGTACGAAGGAAGTCTTGCTGGAATCCATGAGACGTAAGGTTACGTCGAATGGAAGACAGTTGTGAAGAATAAAGTTCATCCGAGGAAGATTATTGGTCGAAGATATCTTAGAGGATGGACTTGAAGAATTATGGAAGAGTTGCATTTCAAAGAAGGAAAAGAAGATCTCGTCAAATAAGGAATGTGGCAACTCGGCAACGATGGGCATTGGATGCGCGTGTGAGTGTTGCCAAAGAAATAAGGAAATATTACGCACAAAGAATATTTCCTTATGCGCTTTGTTTCCTTATTTGATCTAGGCGGCGCGCCGAAGTGTAAGGCCCATGGTGACTACTTGGAAAACAATTAGTTGGAAGGTCACACGGAAAGAAAGATTTCTTAGGAAGAGAAATCCTTGTGAAAGATATTTTTAGGAAGAGATTTCCTTGTGGAAAGATATTGTGAGATTTATGGTAATATTAGAACGGCTAGATTGGTAGTTAGGTTTGAGCTATTTAGTGTGCTATATATTGTATGGGAATTACATAGCTTAGCAAGACTTTGATGAGCGAAAACCTAATACTCGGTTTAGAGTTGTTCTACGTGTGTGAGATTGAGATTCAAGTGAGAAGAGTGATCCGAGATCTAGCTAGGAAGTTTAGGTGAGTGATCTAAGTTCTATTGTAATCAAGATATCAATACAACAAGTAGACTCGTTCAAACTCTCTCTAGTGAAAGCTAGAGAAGAGTGGTTTTTCGCCTCGATGACATTTTGGTACTTGAGGTATTTCCACTATATATCATTGTGTTCAGGTTTGATTTACATTATTGTTTATCTTTCTGCATTATCTACTTATCAAGGAACAATAGTTTTTGTTCCTTGAGTTTTTATACGCTAATCGATCCAACAGAAACTAATTTTAATATTTGTATATATCATGCATAGTTCTCGATTCTGATTTAAGTCCCATTCTCATCGGAAAAGAGGCCACTGTGTTTGACATGGAGAGTTGTCGTAATGAACATGATGGAAAATGTACGTTAAATCCCATTTATGATTGACCCACTCCACACTTCTGTCCCACTTAACCACTTCCTTTAAGCACGAGAATGGTCCAAGAAAAATGTCACAAAAAAACGAAATCCATCACCCTCATAACATCCTTATATACCTCCTATGACTCCACACATTGAATCCCACAACAACACAATGGCAATCGAAACAAAAGGAAGCAACACAACATCATTTTTGTACATCTTCTTCCTCATCCTCGCCCTCTCTTCATCTTCAACCTCAACAACAACTCCAAAAACCCTAAACCGCGAGCCATGCAAAACTATGGTGTTCTACTTCCATGACATTCTCTACAACGGAGAAAACGCCAAGAACGCCACCTCATCCATAGTCGGTGCACCGGCATGGGCCAACAAGACTAAGTTATCGGGCCAAAACCACTTTGGTGATTTAGTTGTGTTCAATGATCCCATCACACTTGACGAAAACTTGCATTCGACACCAATAGGAAGAGCTCAAGGCATGTATTTTTATGACAACAAGGAGATTTTCACCTCTTGGCTCGGTTTTTCGTTCGTTTTTAACTCGACCGAGCATAAAGGAAGCTTGAATTTTGCGGGGGCAGATCCATTGATGAACAAGACGAGGGATATCTCGGTGATCGGAGGAACCGGCGATTTTTTGATGGCTAGAGGAGTTGCAACGTTGATGACTTCAGCGTTCGAAGGGGAAGTCTACTTTAGGCTTCGTACGGATGTTAAGTTGTATGAGTGTTGGTCATAAACTTGGATGGACATTGTGGTTTTCTTCCAATTCAATAAATAAAGATATAGTGCGTATCATGTACTATTGGATCCAAATTTCAGCTATGAACATTATGCTTTCAATTTTGAACGTTTGATGTACTTTGTTTAATGTTTTTTTTTGTCAATCAAATTTGTTGACCCATCTTCTACCCTGCCTTTGGACAATGGACACAAATGGAGGAGGTAAGTCGAGGGATGTGCAACGACAGAAGCAGGAATCGAAGTCAAGTGGTGAGTTTACTACTAATGAATATTATCCTATTAAAAAAAGTTCCGGTCACAATAAATCTTATTGTGTGAAATAGCATTTCACAGTTATGTGTGTGAAATAAGCTACTGTTTATAAGTTGGACGGTCATGTTCATTAATTTAGTGTTCATATCCGTTCTAATAATTTTCAAAAACAAAAACACATACAAAAGGTTCGTTTGATACGATTTCAGAAGGAATCATGAATTGGAATGAGAATCACTTATTCAAACATTGCGTTTGCTAAGACTCTAATTGAAAATAGAATTCATTTCAAAAAATGAATGATTCCAAGATTTATGAAGCTCCAGAAAAAGTTGAGAAATCATCCATTCCAAATTTTCATAACAATAATTACAATAAAAACAATTGTTATAAATAGTAACAACATTAATACTATATGATAACAAATATAATAAATAAAAATAATATTTTTTATTTTTTTAAAATAAATGAATAAAATTAACTATATCTAGTAATTAAAGTTATTATTTAATACTAATAAAATTCTTTCTTGTTTAAAAATAATTAAAAGAATTTTTTATTTCGACAACATACCAAACACGGAGCTTCATCAATGATTTATTCTGAATCCTGATTCCAATCCCATTTCGATTCCGATTTCCAATCCCTACAACATTCCAAACAAGGCCAAAGTTCTTATAAACTACAAATTTGTCACTGTGTGATCTTAACAAGTTTAAAATTGTCACCGTCCCGATTGTGAACATTATCATCCACAATATTAACATGACATATAATTTGTGAACGCGAACACTTTACATTTTGTACCGTAACTTATTTCATACCGGAGCTTTTGTTTATGCTAAAGATCCAGTGAGGATCACTCTTCAAAGAAGGAGTGAGGATTAATCCTGGCCCCTCGCTCCTTTTCCATCCGTCTAATTTCGGCCGTCCTCTTTTTCTTTTATTTTCCTTTTCCGTTTCTCTCTCTCGCTCTCTCTCTGTTTGATTTATTAGAAATTCAGCTGCCATTGTCATCTTCTCAACGAATTCTACTCGACTTCGTTTGTTGCTATTGTTGTTCTTCGGTCGTTCCCGTTTGAACTTCCTTTGCTGATATCGTTATTCTTCTCGACGAATTCTACTCTGTCGTCCCTGTTTGTGTGCTCTCGGTTTGTTTTCTATGTGTCTGCGTTGTCGTCGGCCAATATCAAATGTTCTTCGTCGATATGGCTAATGCTTCTCCTAATTTAGGTATAGATCTGTAAGTTTTTGTTTGGTGTTTGTTTCTGTAGAAATTGACTACTTAGGTTTGATATATTTCATTTCATTACAATATCAATGGAATGTCTGAGTTTTGAGATTTTTCTATGTGTTTGGTTGAATTAAGGTATGTGCTTGTTTGAATTAGGTATGTGCTTCCTTTTCAAATTAAGATATGTTGTTATTTGATGAGATTGAATGTTTGCAGAAACCAGTTCGTCATGAATCCAGGTCACTAGTTGATGCACCTTATATTAGGCTATAATGCACCTAATGATAAACATTAATGATTGTGTGCATAATGCATAATAATAGGTGTTTCATGCACTTTTTATCAGCCATCTATGCACTTATTAGGTCATGATTACTATTTATTACACTTTTTCATGTTTGTTAGAAAATGGAAATCAAAGGAAGCCTATATTTATTTCTCCAAGCATTAATCAGTTGACTGATGGACTTTTAATTGGTCATGCATTAATGTTCACTAGTTGATGCACCTTTTATCTTTGACTGATGCACCTTATTTGAGGATATGATATACCTAAATATAGCATTGATGATTGTGTATCTAATGCATAAAAATAGGTGATGCACTTATTAGGTCATGCTTATTATTTATTACACTTCGTCATGTTTATCACGAAATGGAAGTCAGCGGATGCCTAGTATTATATCGGTTTCTCCAAGTATTAATGCTATTCATGAGTGCAATGATTCAGTCCTATCTTGGTCAGCTTTTCCCAACTCTTCATGATGTCATCACCTTTTATGAAGCTTATGCTCTAGCATGTGTTTTTACGTTCGGTGTTGTTCGACCAAGAGAGATAAGAGTGTACCACCGGCTGTTATCTGGAAGTATCTTTGTTGTAACAGAGAAGGATATAAAGTTGTATCTCCATATTTGGAGTTGTGTTTATACATACCAATTTTCATTAAGTGATGCACCATTTTTTATTAAGTGATGCACCAATTATATTTCAGTGATACACCAATTAGAATTCTGTGATGAATCAATTATTATTCAGTGATGCACCCACAAACAACTACTGATGCACTTCTGCCATTGTGAGTCATCAACAATAACAAACCATTTTCATATGTAACCACAAATACCTAATAAAATGTGATTCATAAGCAAACTTGTCTTACAACCACAAAACCAAACTTGTTTTTAAAAGTAAACTACAAACTGTTCACAAAACATCCAATCTAACAAATTTTCCTACTTCCATACTGCTTTCTACTCGTTACTCCTTCCACGTCCACGCCCACGCCCACGTCCACGACCGGATGCAGCTTCTCTTTGACTTTCCTCTTCATCATTTACAACTTTCAAGACTTGTAATATATCATCAATGCTTTCCTTCTTTAAATTGAAGTTGCTTGTTAGGAGGGCGTAGCAATATTTTACAACCCATTGCCCTTGTAAGTCTCACTCCCTCTCCACTTTCTGCTAATCAAGCACCATTGAATGTTATCATAAAAAAGAACACAGAGATCATTTAATAAAATGATGGACAATACACATACTAAGTGATGCACCAACACATAATAGGTGATGCACCAACACGTATTAGGTGATGCACCATCAACACAGATAATTAATAAAATGATAGAATGTACAAATGATTACCATCAAGTGGAGTTGTTTCTTCTTGATACTCAGATGATGTGGAAGGTTATCATAAAAAGAATACAGAGATCATTAATAAAATGATGGAAAATACACATATTAGGTGATGCACCAACACATTCTAGGTGATGCACCAACACATAATAGGTTATGCACTAATACATAATAGGTGATGCACCAACACATACTAGGTGATGCACTATCAACACAGATCATTAATAAAATGACAGGATGTTCAAATGCTTACCATCAAGTTGAGTTGTTTCTTCTTGATACTTAAATGATGTGGAAGGTTATCATAAAAAAAGAACACAAAGATCATTAATAAAATGATGGACAATACACATACTAGGTGATGCACCAACACATTTTGGGTGATGCACCAACACATAATAGGTGATGCACCATCAACCTAGATAATTAATAAAATGATAGAATGTACAAATGCTTACCATCAAGTGGAGTTGTTTCTTCTTGATACTCAGATAATGTGGAAGATTATCATAAAAAAGAACACAAAGATCATTAATAAAATGATGGACAATACACATACTAGGTGATGCACCAACACATAATAGGTGATGCACCAACACATACTAGGTTGCACTATCAACACAGATCATTAATAAAATGGCAGAATGTACAAATGTTTACCGTCAAGTGGAGTTGTTTCTTCTTGATACTCAAATGATGTGGAAGGTTATCATAAAAAAAAACACAGAGATCATTAATAAAATGATGGACAATACACATACTAGGTGATGCACCAATAATGCACCAATAAACATCAAGTGGAGTTGCTTACCATCAATGCACCAACAAACATCAGTCCATGCACCAATAAATAACCACTCATGCATAAAAATTTATCCACCCATGCACCAGTATTTATGTATTCATCCATGCATCCTCATAAAACAAAAATCACTAATAAAAAAATCAGAACATACACATTCACCAATATACATCCACTTATGCATCAATAGACCTCCATACATGCACCAATATACATCCACGAATATACATCCACGTATGCATCAATAGACCTCCAGACATACAAAAAAATTACTTATGCACCATTCCCACTATAGTCATGCAAGTATATCTAGGAGACAATGCACCTAGAAGGAAGTTTATAAATATTACAAATATTCCTAATCCAAGAATATATTCAGTTTGCAAATAACAATTGATGCACCAACACATATTAGTTAATGCACCAAAACATACTATATGATGCACCGACATATATGATGCACCAACACCTCTGATCTGATGCACCAATACACACTAGCTCCTTCGCTATAACATTATCATGTTGTTTATTTCTACATTATTCACATGACCAAACTGTTACAGAAAATCCATAAACATTTATCAAGTGAACAACAGATGCACTTACAACCAAAATTCTATAGCGAAAGTATACTTGGATCCTTCCTTAAACGATTGCGTTGATTTAGCCGGAAGCTCAAAGATTCGCCTCGAAACCGCGTTGAACAAGTACATTCTCGCTTTTAGGGTTTGAACTCGAATCACCTCGAGATCCCTTGCTTTGTACTAGAAAAGCTTGTGAGATCGGTGTAAAAGAAGTGGATTGATCGGAGTGAGAGAATCAACCACGAATTTGATAATTCAAATGGTTTTTCTAGGAGGGAGGAAGGCGCTAGTTTGTTTTGATTTTTGTGGGGCGTTATTTGTGAAGTCCGCGGAAATGGCGGTGTGCGATTACCGGTGCTAGATCGAATAGAGGAAAGATCCGGAGACAAAGGTGTTAGATGTTAATTGATATTTCCAAACTGTTGGTGATTTTAGTGTCATCAGTCGTTTTAGTGTGATCGGGATTCGCTCAAAGCTTGAGGAGCTCGGTTTACGTTCGATGAGTCTTGGGAAGGCGGAGTGCACGACTCCGGTACGTGAAATCGAACTCGGTGTTACAAGGATATGTCGAGATGTACATAAGTACATGTTAGGTTCATATGGTTTGAATCCGGGAGCAAAAAGACGAAAAATGGGACATTGTGAGGTGTGGCACGGTTTGTGACATAAAGGCACGGTTTTGTCACAAACCGTGCCGAATGACAGTTTTGGACGGTTTGTGTGTTTTCAACCGATTTTAACGTCTTTATCCATTAGATAACGTCCTAGTAACTGAATAACCACCCTTAGGCCTATATAAGGGTGATGTTTGATCAAGTTTTGACCTAAGTTAATTAAGAACAACAAGGAATTCTCTACATCTTTCAATAACCGAAAACTTCAAGTGTTTCTAGTAGATAGCCTTGATCTTCTAGAGTTTGCAGCGTCTTATCCCACTCCAAATTTCGTGTAACCCAAAGGCATTGAATAAGGTCGAAATATTGGTTTCAAAAAATGCGTTTAGCACAATTCGTTTGCGTATCCAAACACCAAGATTGATCAACCACACCCACCTTCTACAACACAAACGACCCAGTTGAGAAATGCTTTTGAAAAATGGAAGTCTAAGACATATTCCCTAAGTGTGCCTCTTAGAATTGTATATTTACGTGACTCTGTACCTCCCTCTTGGATCAAGGTTTGTTGATTCTACTGGTATTGCTTTGAGTGTGAATACTAAAAATTTCATACGTGATAAAGTCCGGTGGGCCGATAAACACAGGGGTCGTGTATTTTAGCGCATATGCGCATTGAGCCCACAATACAAGCTCATGGGGTTCCATCTGACCCAAAGGAGCCGCCCATAACAAGTCATCATGGCGGGCTAAGCTCAGATAAAGCAAGAAACAAATCGTCGTGTATATTAGCGCATATGCGCATTGGGTCCACAATACAAGCCCATGGGTTCCATCCTAAAACCAATTGGCAATGAAAGGAGTAATTCATGATAATATATAGCGGGTTATTATTATCTCAACTTCCGACGTGGGAAACCTATTCTCAAAGGATATTTGTAAATTGTGATGGTTCCAACTTTGTGTAACAACAGTCAAGATTTTGTTCACAAACCCTTTTGTCAATGACTGGATTACAACCTAGCAATAACGAGATTGGCCCAGATTCTCACTTTGCATGTCAAGGGTTTTTCTCTAATGAAGTGGGGTTTTCTGACGGTGGTATTTACGAATTGTAGGATTTTGTTGAATGCCAAGGAAAGAGATGCAAGCCGAGACTAGAAGTACGTGGTAGTCTTGACTCTTGAGGGCATATTTTCTGAGATTTCCACCTCTTTAAGCAAAGGCAAAGCTGATCCTAAATCTGCAGCTGTGGCTGATCTTGTTACTATTGGTGATACCTGGCTGAATTTGGCGATTAACAAGGCTATGATTGAGCCCATGCAAACCCCAGAAAGCCAAGATTGGTTTCAGAGTTTACCAGAAAAATGGAAGGTAAGAAGTAGACAATGTAACTTAGACCTCGTTTGACATTCTTGTATACATGCCTCGGGAAAACTAGTGCAAGCATATTATTCCCCATTACCTTGTCTGAATTTAAGTATACGCTCCCAGTTTTGAACTTTCTTTGAAATGTTAACATTCTACCAGAGATGAGCAATAGTGTTCATCTATTTTTTTTCAATTTTAGAAGCTGATAGTTTAACAAAAGTAAACATATCTATTCAGGTCTTCAGAAAAGATCAAACACTATAACCAAAAGCTTAACACAATGCCAAAATTTCATAGCATAACAAAACAGTACCTCTCTAAGAAGAAACAGCAGTTACAAAAAAAATATTAACATAATCTCACTTCTTCGATTTCTTGGCTATCTTGGCAACTTCAGCTGCTTGAGTAACAAGCGCCTCTGTCAGCTTAGCTCCAGGTCCCTACACAAACCAATGAACAATGGCTACCAAAACAGATTATAAGAACTCAAAGAAAACTGATGATCAGTCTTAATTTACACACCATAGCCAAACCGGCCTAAACGTTCCTCTCTTCTAGCATGTTTCCTCTCGCTGCTTGCGTTGTTCTTAGCTCTCTTAGCCTCAAATTGATCAGACAAGTCTTCACTCTCGCCTTCTCAGCCTTTGACTTGTGAATGCTCTCCATTAACACACGCTTGTTCTTGAAAACGTTACTCTTCACCTTCATGAGCTTACTATTACTGTCCATCACTTGTCCTTTGTCCAGGCAATAAAACAATGTTAATTGTGAATAATGCATAATCAACACCCAATGAACACTATTGCACTGTCCAACTATCCTACTCTCTATAATTAAACTCGCCGATGAACACTATTGCCCTCAGAGACATTCTATCAAACAGTTTGTGGACACTCAATGAGTTAACTAGCAAATGAAAATGCAAGCAAATTTGAGGACCATTAACAAAATGAGGAATATCTCACTTCTGGAAGCGGAAAGAGGAGGCGGTGTCGGAGGAGTGTAGGCGAGGGCGACAATAGCTCTCTGACGACGACAAGCTGAACCAAACCACGCTTTAAGCAATTAAGCCTGGTTCTTCGAGCCTTTTGATATCTAACTTGCTATCTCTCCAAATTAACCTCCATAGCCTGATTATGGAAGAACGATTGGAAATCGAGAAAATCAAAAGCAAAGTGGTCACACATTTTAATTTGTTATAAGGTGATGTATTAATTAGTCTCCCTCTTCACCATCCCCCTCTCCTTCCGCCGCCCACTTGACCTTGCGCCGTCTTCCATCACCACTGCAGCCCAGCAACAAGTCCGACCTGCCGCCCGAACCCACCCTCCTCTTTCCCCCAATTTTATCAAGAAAAGGTATCACTTTCTAAACCCTAGGTTTTGATTCGATGAATTTCATATGCTCTTCAATTGGAGGATTACTTGCTTCATTTGGGTGAATGGATGAATAAAAGTCTGCATTTTGACTAGCTTGTGGGTGCATTTGAAATTGCTTTATTTGGTTCTTCTTGAGGAGTTTTGTGATATTGGAGATCTTGTTGGTTGATTCTACAGCTGAAGAAAAATCATCGAAAGTTGTAATATCATGGCACTACACGTGCAGAGTAATCTCTGCATTCCGTTTCTCCAATGGACTGGGGAGCAGAAGATCCCTTCACTAAAATCTTATAAGATGCTTTCTTTTCGCGCTCATAACTGTGTTTTGTCTACTCTGAATTCTTCGAGGCGTATGCCTCAAAATTTTGTCAATTTAGTAACATCTCCGGATAGCTCGTCTCTGATATCACCTAGTAAATTTGAAAAGGAGAGCCAATTGTTAGTTGGTGAACTATCAGGAGATGAGTCAATTAAACAGCATACTAGAAAGGGTGCTTTTGTTGAAGCTGTGAGAGTTTATCTGGATATGCTTGAGAATGGATCCAATATGATTGATATTCGTTCATTTTCTGTCTTGGTTAAGGCAGTTGGCGGGATCTATGATATAAGACTAGGCGGGCAAATTCATGGACACTTGTTGAAATTAGGGATTCTCGATGACATATACGTATCTAATTCCATTTTGGCAATGTTGTGGAAATTGGGGGCAGCTGATGATGCAGTCAAAATGTTTGATAAAATGCATAAGAGGGATTCGGTATCATGGAGCAGTATGATATCGGGATTCAATCAATCTGCACGCCATTATGATGCATTGGAATTTCTCTATAAGACGGTGAGGGAATTCGGAGTGTATCTAAACCGGATTGCTTGCCTTTCAGCTCTTTCGTCGTGTGGTTCAATTGGATCTTTGATTCACGGGCAAGAACTTCATGCTTTTGTGATTAGAAGTGGTTTGGACATGGATGATTTTGTTGTAAATGCATTGATACATATGTACATGAATTGTGGGAAGGTATGCAGTGCGCAACTCGTATTCAAGAGTACTCATGAGATTCTTAGGAAAAATACTGTGTTGTGGAATGTCTTGATTTCAGGTTATGTGGATAATGGTTGCTTCAGTGAAGCGGCATCACTCTTCAGTTTGATGATGCTATCGGGGACCGATCCAGATTCTTCAACAATTGTAACAATGTTAGTCATGTGCTCACAATCACCAAATTTAGCCTTGGTCAGACAGATTAGGGCTCTTGCTCTAAAATTTGGATTGGAGACCGATGTCAGGGTAAAAACGGCACTAATTGACATGTACTTCAACTGCACTGATCCAGAATCCGGCTTGCAATTATTTAGAAGATTTCAGAAGCCTAACTTGGTAATGTGGGGCACAGTTATCTCAAATTGTACGCAATGTGGTTATCACAGAGAAACATTGGACCTGTACCGTGACTTCAGATTTGATAATGGCCTTTTAGATCCCATGGTGCTATTGCCTGCTTTACGAGCTTGTTCTTCCTTGAAACAGAAAATTGAAGGCATGGAAATCCATGGATTGGTGTTGAAGCTGGGGCTAGATTTTGATGTTTATCTAGGTACTGCCTTGGTTGATATGTACACAGAGTGCCATGATGTAGTGTCTGCAGGAAAGGTCTTTGTAAGACTACCCATAAAAGATGTTGTTTCATGGAATGCCATGTTGTGTGGATATGCTCAGAATGGCTGTGTAAATGAAGCACTCAGAACATTCTTTGATATGCAATCTCATGATATCGAACTAAATGCAGTGACAATTGCCACTCTACTCTCCATTTCCTCCCATATGTCAACAATCTCATTGTGTAAAGAGATTCATGGCTACGTAATACGCCGAGGCTTTAAGTCCAACATTCTTGTAAGTAATTCTCTGTTGGCAGCATACGCCGAATGTGGAAATATGAAGTTCTCCTTGTCTGTATTTGAGAGGATGGATTACAAAGATAATGTGTCATGGAATTCAATTTTAAAGGGTCTAGGAGTCCACGGGTGTGTCGACGAATTGTTTCACTTTTTTGATAAGATGAAAGAATCTGGTATTGAGCCTGATCACCAGACAATCACCTCTGTTCTTGCAGCATGCAGCCATGCAGGAAGAATAGACGAGGGATTTAGGTTCTTTAATTCCATGTTTGAAGAATACAAACTTGAGCCTAAACTAGAGCAATACACGTGTATGGTTGATCTTCTAGGTCGTGCTGGGTATCTGAACCAAGCCTATGATATGATCAATAATATGCCATTTTTCCCAGATGATCGTATTTGGGGATCGTTGCTTGGTTCCTGTAGAATCTATGGCGATGAAAGGCTTGCAAAGCTCGTTTCTGATAATATTTTCAAACTTGAGCCTGCTAGTACGGGATATCGTGTCCTGCTTGCAAATATATATCAGGATGCTGGTGTAAAGGACGAAGTTATGAGGATAAGATCCGACATTAAAGATTCGGGGCTTCAAAAGATTCCTGGTTGTAGCTGGATTGAGGTAGACAATCAAATATATACATTCACTGCATGCAGGCATTCACATCCACATCCACCTCAGATATATGATTTGCTTCAAAAGTTGACAATGGAGATGAAGAGGGCTGGTTATGCAGCTCCAGTTTGTTGAGAATCTGAGATATTTGATCTCAAAGGTCAAATATGGGCTGTTCCCTATCGTTGGGGAAGCATCGTTATAATGTACAAGAAAAGCAAGCTCAGAAAGCGAGGAATTCCTCCAATAGAGGTATGTTGCTGCAGATACTCTCAGCACTAACATGCCCGTCTTCCCTTGGTGATACAAAATTCTTCCAAAAGAGGTGTGTTTGCATTTATAAATGGGAATAATTTTGGAAAATGTGAAATGAACTTTGTTTAAGTCAAGTTAACTACACATGAAGGCTTTGTCCCTATCATTGTAACTCAAAGGTCGTGGCAGAACTTCATATTTGTGGGTAAAATATCTCAGTTGTTCTCGAGGCTTGTTATTATTCTAGTTTTTTTTCTATGACTGATCTTGTCTGTATCAGAAAATACATGTTAGCCTTGCTGAGATTTCCTGTGTGAAGATTAATTTTTTCCTTCCTACTGTTAGCATTAATGGCCTGGAAACTTGAATGGTCTCAGTTGGACATGGGAAACTGATGACTGAAGTTAGTAGCTTAGGGAGTTGTTCCATTTATTATGTTTGAGACGTGTTCTATTTTTCTTACTAGCCTATTATCTCTATTTATAGGGTTTAAGGGGTTCAGGATTAGTATCCATGAACGGGTCAGGAAAGGGAAGGCATAGTGCCTAGGGATCTTTGGAAGAGTTCCACTGAGAGACAGAGATTTGTAATCTCAGTCTTGATTATCAATAGCACAAGTCAGTTGGTTAGTCATCTTCTTGTCTAACACCTACATTGCAATGTTGACTTTGGGATTTAATCACCATTAAATACGAGCTCAAATAAATGATTTTGTTGCTCATCTCAAGTCAAATAAGATCTATAGTACTTAAAACATAGCACTGAAGATGCATCTTGATTGATGAACATGATTGCTTGTCTTCAGTGATGCTGGTTCTTGTATTATTTGGTCAAAAAGGATCTCAAATGCCTACTTGACAGTTGACATGTCAAATTTCAGCTTGTGAAGATTCAAATGCTCTATGCTTAGCATAAATGGATAACAGGATCTATTGGTTTATATGTAACAAGCAAGAGGATTTCTCACCTGCTAGAACATTGCTTCCCTTGTTCTTATATCTTAGTGGACAGCCATCCATATCGCCATGATCCCTCACATATAGTTTCGCATAGGATCCAGAGCACAATAGCCCAATTTAGCGACATATTGTTAAAAGGTTTTGTTCCTGGTCGTACGAACAACAATTGGGCTGGTGTTTTACAAAGCCTGGAAATGATGGTTAGTAATCTTTTTCTGTCTTATATCTATTGAACTTTTGTTTGCTTTAGAACCTGAATTTCGATATATCTAAAGTTGCTGACTTTTTTTTGGAAGATTAAATATGTTGTTATACCCTGTTTTTGTAGAGATGTATAAAGCTGTATAGCTACAAAATTTGCTTTTTTTTTTAATATTACCTGTGTACTCAAGATAAAAAATTAAGAACTTATTCTCTTGGAGAAGGCTTGGAGAGACTGTTGTCGATAATATTTATAAATGGGAAACTAATGGTTGAGTACTTGTGAGTTCGATGAGTCCTATCTTGATTCATCATCCATCAATAGTATCAAGAGTGGTGAATGAGTTCAGTTTCTTCTTTAAGGCTTTGGAAGATTGAGTGAAGAGATTTAAGAAATCGAGGAAAACTCTTCATAGGTCAAATCAGCTTATTAAGGAATAGATTTCTGGTTTTCTTCTTCGTGTTCCTTTCTAGAATATTTCAAACACAATTTGGTTCTGCTAGCGCCTCTTGCAGTTATATGTCCCTTTAGCATTAGGAAGGTGACTTTTAGCTTTTCTACCTATAACAATAGACAAGGAAGACCAACCTTTAATATAATTACATTTTAGGTTAATGGGATTCACTATTCTTTGGCTTCGGAATTATATGGAATAAAGCAAAATGACTCATTTAACTGTCTATGCTTCCTATTCTGTGAAGTAGTAGTCAAAATATGCAACTTTTGACACAATCTTGGTCATATCGGTTACTTCCTCCCAACCTGTTGGGGGTAAGGAAATACCAATCCCGACCACCCCATACCCCGTTTTTCGGGATAAATGGGGATTGATGTTGCTGTTGTTGTTTAGGTTAATGGGATAAATATTTGCATGTCTCTAACATGTGGTCTTTCTGCAGGTTTCATGGCAGATTTCCTTTCAGATCTCTGCCAAATGCGCAATAACTGAACCTTTTGTTGCCAATGCCATTTCAAACTTCCTTTCTTCTAAGAATGCTTGGCAATCCGTGACATGGACATGTATTGTAACACTTTATCCAATTGTGTTGGTGACGATTTGATTTTATTGCCGTATCAGTGCATCATGGTTACTGGAAATAGGGGAGCTAGTGGAATCGATGGTTTACTCAGTACAGCTATCGGTTTTGCGGTAGGCTGCAAGAGAAGGGTAACTGTTTCGATGCATTTAACTTGTTAAATAAACAGCATCAACATCCTTATATGTGTTTTGAGCATTTCAATCATCATGCAATCGGTAGGTAAATAGTCAAGTCTGATGTTCGGGAAATGGAGCTAAAAGGGTTTTACACTTCATGTTGTCATGTTAATATTATAATTCGTGTTTTCCCATTTGCTGTAATCTATAACAGCTGCTTAAAGACAGAATTTTTGCTCCTATTTTGCTAGGTATTTTGTGTACTTGGAGATGTTTCTTTTCTTCATGATACAAATGGATTGGCATTATTGAGCTCAAGGTACTACACCAATTCTCTCTGCTCCCTTTCTCATACTTTGTTTCTTTCTGCCTCCATTTGCCTTGAATCATATTCTAAAGCTTCTGATAGAACTTATGACACTGGGCTGATCATTACTCTGTATATTATTTGCTTCAAGAACAAGGATGTTGCGTAGACCGATGACTATTATTGTCATAAACAACGGTGGTGGGGCCATTTTTAGTTTTCTTCCAATTGTGGGGTGCACTGAGCCAAAAATACTGAATGATTTCTTTTATGGAACTCATGCCGTTTCTATAAGGAATCTCTGTGCAGCACACAGGTAAAAAATCTTAAATATCCTTTCTTGATTCCGTTACGCATCTGGTCCCTTCCCTTTCTTGTGCTTGTATTTTTCTTTAGCTCTATGGGGGAACTAGGGGAGCACATGGTCTGACTATTAGTGGTATTGCATGTGGAAGTAGCATGCAAGTGTGTCTCGTGCAACATATACCCTTACTCGAGCAATGGGAAATTGGTATTAGGGCACCATTTTTACTTTGTAATGATTAATATTTTGCAAGTAGCACGTGACATAAGTAGATATTTTTCAGCATCCTTTTTACTAAAATAAAAGTAAATCATCGGTCTTTTTTTCACCCTACATGTTATGAATTTCATTTCATTTTCAGATTACGATATTCTATTTCACCGTATTGAATTTGCAGCATCCAGCATTTGTCAGTAAACACCAAAGAGGAACTCCGAGAAGCTTTATCAACTTCTGAAATGTCAGATCTGGATCGTGTTATTGAAGTTGAGAGCTCCATTGATAGCAATGCTGAATATCATAGGTTGTAACTATAATTACGTCTTATACAAAAACTATCTTTTAAATTGGCTTGGGGTTTGTTTGTGTATAGAGTTTTTTTGATACTTGAGTTGAAAGTATGGTTGTGCAGTATTATGTTTGGTAAAAAAGTAGTTTTTAATGGTATGTGTATATATTATCAAAGAGGTGTGAATAGTAGGCTAAAAAATATCATCACACGTTTATCAAAACTTATAAAACTAGGTTTTTGTGAAAAAATTGCTTATAAACAAAAACTATATTTTGCCACAAGGCTTTAATAGTTATTTCATGGTGCCTATCTTTTCAGTATTTTGAGAAAATTTGCAAGTCAGCTGCTTCGCACGCGTTCAGTGTTCTTTCAAGGTCTGGGGGTAATGTCTCTCTTGGCGAGATTGATCAAATTAGATACTCAGTCTACAGGCAAGCTCTCATTTGTTTTCTCACAAAACTCTTGATTAGGGTTGTACAAAATGTAGGCATATTGTTCACATCTTGTAGTATGCACTTAATATCTGTCTTTGTTACAGATTGCAATTAAATGCCCCTTCAACATCAGCTTCTGTTAATTCTGACTCACCTAGTCTGCATAAAGAAGGCTTCATAATAGAATTATCTCTTGATGGCAGCATAGGATATGGCGAGGTTCAATAAATAATTTTTGAACATTTCATTTTAATACTATTTTTTGTTAAAATGAAGCTTGTGTACTCTGATTGATGATCTGATAAAATCCCCTTTGTGGTTATACTAGGTTGCATCCTTTGATGCTCAAGAGAAAGATCTGCAATACTTAGAAGATCAGCTGCAATTTCTTATCTATACAGCTAGAGGAGCTGGAATTAGTTATCACCTTTCTATGCTTAGAGGTTCATTTTCTAGTTGGATCAAGAGAAGCTTAGGCCTCCCGGTAGGATTTTGCCCACAATTCCTACTTCACGTATGCATGGCCCAAATGTTTAGCTCAGCTACATCTGTCAATTATGAGTTTCTGCAATATATATCGTGCAGGTTCACTCGGTCTCTCCGAGTATAAGATGTGGAGTTGAGATGGCTATTTTAAATGCAATAGCTGCAAAGCAGAAATCCAGCTTATTTAGCATCCTCTGTCCCCATAACTGTACCGAGAATATTTCAGAGGGTACATCAAGCATTCATATCTGTGGCCTCATTGATCACAAGGGAACTCCGAAAGAGGTTTCTGATGTCGCTTATAAACTTGTTCAAGAAGGATTTTCAGCACTAAAGCTCAAAGTAAGATTCAATACTCTTTTTTATGTAACCCTGACTCGTATGGAGATTGATTGTATGATCCTCTCCTCAACCCCAACAAAATAAATTCCCATCATGTGTTCTGCAGGTAGCACGTAGGGCAGATCCTAAAGAAGATGCTGCAGTTGTGCAGGCAATAAGAATGAAGGTTGGACCCAATATAGACATTCGTGTAGATGCCAATCGTCAATGGACATATAATCAAGCAATAGAATTTGGCTCTCAGATCAAAGAGTGCAACTTGCAGTACATTGAGGTATGAACTAAAGAGGAAATACATTTTTCTGAAAGAAATTTTCCAGTGATTGATATTTCAGTGAAATTGTTTGCTTGTTTATATTATCTTGTATAAGGTTTATTGTTACTAAGGGGCTCACAGGTCATTGCACTTAATAAACACCAAATGTGACCGTGTTGCAGGAACATCTAAACACCAAATGCTGAATTTTACAGGAACCCGTACACAATGAAGATGATATCATCAAGTTTTTTGAGAAAACTGGTATACCTGTGGCATTGGATGAAACAGTGGATAATACTCAAGGAAATACCTTTGAGAGACTAAACAGATTCTCTCATCCAGGGATTGTGGCTATTGTAAGTCTGCATGTTTTATATCCCTATACTAGTACTGTTCCAATTTTCTTGCAATAAGCTTCATAAGATATTTCTTTCCTTTTATGTATAATCTTGACATAACATGGTAAACCCAAAACTCATAACTTGACCTGTCTAAATCTGCAATCTCAGTCCAGATAATTCCTGACTGTTTTTACTGTAATCTTAGTGCATCATGTTCATCATAACCTTCTTGGCTTGGGCACATTAGAAATTAGTAGTAGAATAAAACTTGAGCATATTTTGACTAAAAAACCCAGATCCCCATGGTTGGGACATAAGTTCCCAATTCATGTTTGGCCGCATTCAGAGTCCATTGACATGAACCGAAATCTATGATCCCAACACTTCCGATTTCAATAGACCTCTCCCTTAGTTATCGATTTTTGTACACATCCCTTTTCTCTAGGACAAATTAGAGTTCACAAAATATTCTTGCAACTTATATAGGGTCCTTGTATATTAAGAATTAGAAGTAGATAAAAGATTTCAGCATATTTTGCCTCAGAAATCGATATTCCCATGACTGGAACATAAGCTGCCAGTTCATTTTTGGACCACAGTTTGAGTCCATTTACATGAACCTAAATCCATGATCTCACCACTAAGATATCAGAAAACCTCATATACCTTAGGTATTGATTTTTTAATAATATCCCTTTTTAGTGCTTCCGAAACGTTCTTCATTCGGGAAGCAATCAATTCCTGAAAATTACATATTTTGGGTTTTCTATCTAGCTTTTAAAATTAGATGACGGTTTAGCTCCTCAATACTTGTCAGTTGTCACTCATGCATGTGAGCTATTATAGCAACCTGACATGATAGATAATTGCTTTCCCTTAGTATCCAAACCTAGTCAACCTATTAGTGTTATTAAATCTCTCTTGCTTGCATATAGTATCCATCAGGTGCGTCCCAACCACTTTAAGAGGCAGTGTATAAACTAAAATAACGTCGTATTTGAGAAGAAAGAAATCGATATATATGCACATTTTCTTTATTAGATCATGGTATATATTTTGATCAGTTCAAAAACTACTAACAATAAGAAAAAATTATGATTTTATTCAAACTAAAAAGAGATTATGATTTTATTGAAACTATAATAAATAGTAACAGGAATTTTGCCACACTAATAGCTAGTTGAATCAACTAGATGTATATTCAATTTCCTAGATGTTGATATAATTCACTAGTTGAAGCAACTACTCCTTCCGTTTTGATGTACATGCCCTTATAGGTAAACAAATTCTTAGAAAGTAATTAAATGTGTTTTGAACATTATCTAAATTTTATGATTTACCAGTCATTAGTCATCACCCTTAAAGAAAATAGATTGAGAGAAAAAACATCAGTTTTCGAATAAATTTCTTATGATTTATATGTGACAAACAACCTTGAAATTCTAAATTTGAACAAAACTATAAGGAAATAGTAAATCAAAACAGAGGGAGTATTAACTTATATAATCTGTTTTGAATTAACAGATAATTAATTAAAATTCAGTATGTGATGGAAAACAGAAGATAGTGGATTGGTGTAATACTGCCTTTGATTTCATTCATTCACAGAACCAACATATATGATTTCAGATAATTTCGCCATGAAACATCTCAACTTTTCCGGGTATCCATGATCCATTATTCTGAAAAGAAGGCTATTCTAGTTTCATCTGTGACTTGCTCCGCTTATGTCTATGACATCAGTTTTCGAAAAGAAGGCTATTCTAGTTTCAGTTTGCACGTTATCTGGAGCTGCAAAATGATGAGGTTTGCAGCACATTGAATAACAAAGTGGCTTCTACAGTAGCACATGGTCTTGGAACTTATCAATGGCTTAAGGAAAATGTAACATCCCATCCTCTCAGGATATGTCAAAATCCAGTCAGTGGTTATATGGAAGCATCCATCAATAGTGCTGATTATTATATGCACAGTTTTCGAATGAGCCAGGACGTTTGGGAAAAAAGCGTAACTAAACAGAAAATTACTAGATATCAGTAACATATTGAATGCAAACACTTCAGTCATACTGTTGAAGTACATGAGATTGGCGATATGAATCCATCAATAGTACTGTTGTAAGTATGGTAGTTCATTAATCACGTTTCTAAAATATTATTTTCTTGCCATTTTTCAGTAGCATGTAAAGCAATACTTGGATGGTCATTTCTCATCACCAATTTATGCATGAAGTAAAAAAATTGATTTGTTCAAGAAGTTTTTATGCAAGGTAAATGAGTGCAGCAGTTTGATAATTACTTTGTTTTCATTTCTTTCAAAATGGTAACTGTTAGTGTTACCTTTGTTTTCATATTGTCCTCTTTGTTCATTGTTTCTCAGTACATGCATACACTGGATTCTTGTTATGGAAGCTTTTCATTTTCTTCTATCTTCTCACTGACTCTAACTTACTTAACTTTATTTGACAAACTACTTTTATATTTTGTCTTCTCTTTGTCCTAAACTAAGGGGTTCATGGGATTGCATGCTTAATGTGCATCTTGGGTGTGTACATCTGGACCCCAAGACTCTGCGTGTGCAAACTGCACTAGGTTGATTGTATAATTTGACAACTACTTTTGGTGCAGAATGATGTGCTTCTCTTTATTCATGGGTTTCTGGGCACGGGAGCTAACTGGGTACCTATCATGAATGTTTTCACGGAATCTGCTAGATGCATCTCTATTGATCTTCCAGGCCATGGGAGGTCCATGTTTGCAGCTCGGGATGAGCGTCAAGAACATAATTTATCAGTGGAAGACGTAGCCGAGCTGGCAAGGAAGTTGATTGGAAATTTTGGTCCTAATAAAAATGTCATCCTGGTTGGATATTCTATTATGGGAGCAAGAATTGCCTTGCACATGGCCTTGAAATTTGGTGCTGAGGTTTGGCTAAAAAACTACTCTATGCGTTGTGGTTAGCACATTATATATTGTTTTTTTTATTAAATCGCTAATATTGTTATCCAGATAAGAGGTGCCATTATCATTTCCGGAAGCCCTGGCTTACGTGATTTGACTGCCAGAAATATAAGAGCAGCTAAAGATGATAGTAGAGCGTCAACCCTTGTTTCTCTCAGCTTAAAGTCATTTGTCCAGTCATGGTATGCTGGAGATTTGTGGTGTAGGTAATTACTGATTCTTTGTCTTTTAACCCTTAATTTATCCCATTAAAATTGGATATCTAGTCGACTCTTTCATTTTATGAACAGCTTGAGGAAGCACCCTAAATTTGAGCAATTAATTGGGCGCCGGCTGCAACATCATGATGTTCAAGCCCTTGCAAAAGCTCTATCTGGTTTAAGTATTGGAAGGCAAACGTAAGTATAGCTTCGCTTTTAATTTATTCTGTAAAAAAAAAGATGGCTAGTGCTTTATTATACTTTATTCATAACTTCCAAATATAACAGTTGTAGTCCCCAGCTGACAAAGAATTTATACAAGATAACAAGAAGCTTAAAGCCTCTTTCTGATTAACATTATAAAATAAAATTCTTCTTCTATTTGTAGATTTTTATCCTGAAAAGTTTCATTTGAAAAATTAACCTATAAAATTTTATTTTACCCTAAAATTCTTATATTATTTATAATTTGAAGTTCCTATGAATAGTAGGATAGTGAAGTAGATGGTGAAGGAAACAATTTATGAATATGATTTTAACAGACAAAAAGGACATTTGTCGACGTCAGAATGAGCAAGTGACTCATTATTTTGTAAAGACACTTGCTCAGCTTCAATTTACCTTTTTTCATACTTGTGTTGCTACACTAGTACATGAAATGTTGTATCCATAACTTTGTATTATTATAGGCCATTGTGGGAAGAGTTGGAGTACTGTAAGACACCATTGATGTTCATATATGGGGAGAAAGATGATAAATTCAAGAAGATCAATCAGGATATGGGCTCTGAGATTAGCAACCGTGATCTCCATGATATCGTTGAGGTTCCAGACAGCGGGCATGTTGTTCATGTCGAAAATCCTCTTGCTCTAATTAGACTGATAAGGCAGTTCTTCACCAAGACAATACTTGCAAATGAATAATGATTCAGTGTGAGGAGAGTATGTATTGCATTTTGCATGCTACAAAAATGATTCATCAATGAGGTAAAGCCAGGAGGTTTAAACTTGTCATGATTTTCTTAATAAATTTGTTCTGGGAAAAATGTTTCCAAGGCCTGTTATCCTTCTCTTTTTCAATGTTGATGCCACCACTATGAATCTAACCCTTTGTTTTGCTTTGTTTTTTTAATCTCGTTTTCACTACTTAAGAGTTCGTTTGGTTTAGAGGTAAAAACATGAGAATTTAATTATCCTATAGGTATATAAAGTACACATGTGTATGGTTGTCTTTTTTATTGTCGAAAAACTCATGTGTTTTAATTTATTACAGCTAACATTTTTAAAAGCTCTAGAGTGATTTTAGGCTTAGATTGTTAGATAATTATTATTTTTATTTTAAGGCGACGAACTGCTCTTGGCTGGTGATGGACAACCATGACCTGTTGATGGCTGCTACTAGAACACCGACTTGTTGTTTGCTTGAGCTTCGACCACGATTTGATGTTGGCTGGTAATGAACGAGTGGAGCACTAAGTGCAAGCTGCCGAAGGAGATTGAGGCAGAAGACGGTGAAAAAGTGTGAGGGCTTGCATAGATAAGATTTAGAAACTCCAACTAAGTTATTTTTACTTTTTTATAATGTTTTGCAACGACAAAAACTAATGGATATTAATTGCAACGACGGTCGTCGTTGCAATACTTCTATAATTTGTATTGCAACAACAAATGTCGTTGCAATGCTTGTACAAGTTTTACTACGACGAAATCGTCGTGATACAGATTTTTCAATTTTTTTAAGAAGTCCGCACAAAACATAACTTTATCGTTGCCATTAATACTATTAGCAACAACATAAGTTTATCGTCCCCGCGTAAATAATGAGGAGATTGAGTCTCGAAGTACCATACCTTAGTGTAATTGGTGCATTAATGTATCTTGAGACTAATACACAATCAGATATAACATTTGCGGTAAATTTGCTAGTAAGATATAGTTCAGCCCAAATTAACAAAAAGGCGTTGGAGCGGTATAAAACATGTTTTCCGTTATCCGCGCGGAACAAGCGATATGGGATTTATTTTCAAAAACCCGAGGGGGAGCAAACATCCAACCTAGTTGGCTATAGTAATGTGGGTTATTTATCTGTTCCACACAAAGCTATTTCGCAAACAAAAAACCTGTTCCTGTATGGTGGGACGGCTATCTCCTGGCGTTCAACAAAGTAGACGTTAGTGACCAAATCATCAATGCATAGTTGATTGCATTATATGAAACTGGAAGAAAATGTGTGTGGCTTAGATCATGCATACACCATGTCCAAATGTCTTGCAGATTAAGATCGGTTACATAAAAATCAACAATCATATTAGGAGACAATGCAACTTGTATCACTAAAATCAAGGAAGGCTACATCAAAAGTGATGGTTTCAAACCATATCGCCGAAATTCTTGTCAACTCATGAACTTCAAATCCAATCAAGCAAGAACCTATCAACTTTGTTTACAGAGGCATTACCCACAAGGGTCTTCAAGCAACCCATACACCATATTGGAATGCGCTATTTGAAGGACATATGCTGATTGAGAGAGGGCATTACAACTACACTTTTTTTTCTTTGTCTTGATTTTTATCCCAATGAATTTTTCATAGAAAAGGTTTCTAATGAGTTAGTTATATATATCTAAGGGAGAGTGTTACTATATTATTATATATAAATGTACAATTATTTCTGTAATTTCTGTAATTTTTATCCCAATGAACCTATCAACTTTATTTCTGTAATTTCCTTATAACATCTATGTAAAACATTCTTTGATGACCTAATGAGAATACAATTCACTTTCTCTGTTGCTCTCTGATCTCTACTCTCTCATATCGTAACATTTTCTCAATTATTACGGAGTACTTGTTAATGCTATGCAGATGGAGTAATAAGTGTAAATTATGAGTAACCACTTGGGTTGCCTTGATTCCATTATTAAGGCTCTGTTTGGGACATGTGTTTATAAACGGTTTGTTGTTTATAATCAGGTTTTTGGGCAAAAGCATGTTTGGATATTTGAAAATATTTTTTTAACATAAACATTTATCTGTCAAAAATCCCAAATAGAGGAGTGAACTCGCCGATCACCAAATTGCTCCACCATCTCCATACCTTCAAAGTCCGGCCTCCATATCAACAACGAAGGTCACTTATAGATTTACAAGGCCAATTTGTGGTCGATTTGAAGAAGCAAAGGTGAGGGAAAGATCTCACAAACCCACTCTCCAGATCCAAAAAAGACTAGTAGTCCATGTCGATTTCTGACTTTGATTTTGATTTCAGAGCTTTTAGCTTGGATGAAAATATGAATTAGAAACTCGGATTGAGTAACTTGCTAAATTCAAGATCTAAAAGAAGAAGAAAAAGGCGTAATGATGGATGGTAATTTGGGGCTTGATTTGGTTCAGATTTTATTTTGAGGAGCTTGAAAAAAAGAGGCATAATGATGAACTAGAAAAGAAGAGGTGCTTAGAAGAAGGAATCTTTAGATTCAGATTTTGGATCAAAGAATTGGGTGCTTGATTTGGCAAAAGAGCAAGGGGACTAACGGAGAAGATGAACAAAGATTTGGGGTTGGAATTGGGAAAAAAAAATAATAATAATTACATGGCACAAATTTCTAAATGTCGAAAACCTGTTTATAAACTATAACCAGTTTATAAACACTAGTCCCAAACAGACCCTAAGTATATATAGGATTACATGGAAAAGTAAAATAGGGAAAAGATAATTACAAACAAGAAAATACAATAATAAATAATCCTATATTCTAACAATAAGCATGGAATGTTTGGTGATTATGAATTTAGGATAGACTTCAAAATAAGCTATTTTTACTATGCTGATGGCGGTTGACTTGGACTTGTAAACCATTTGAAAAACAGAAAATTTTCTTTTGACTGAAAAACAGATACTATAATTCTCGGTAGCTGAAGATCTTCTTTGAGTAAATCAATGGATAGCTGAAGATCTTCTTTTAGATATTGGATATTTGTTACATGTCCATATAATTATACTTCATCCGTCCCCTTTTGATCTTCTCATTTCAAATGGGCACATCTACCGATACACGTTTTAATTATTTCGTCAATATTTCTCGTTACAAGTTAGTTAAAATTGTAAAACTTTGATATTGTTAAAGTACTTATATGAATCAAACAAGATCACTCATGACTATATTTTACCTTATACAATAGCTAGAAATCGAAAGATTTTCTTCGACTGTGAATAGTGTTAAAAAAACAAACGAACCTTATATTTAGGACGGATGGAGTATTTGCTTTTAGTTTGTAAGTATATCTATTTATATTAAAGATAAACTATGCTCATATATAAATGACATAAATTCAATTATTAATGGATCCTAATCCACCCTGCTAATATAATATACTCTCTGTCCCATTTTGATAGTCCCATTAGATTCCGACACATATGCCGAGACACGTTTTGTATCGTTAATATCTCTAATTATATGTTACTAAAAATTATATTTTTTTAATATTGTTAAAGTACTCATTAAGACGAATCAAATAAGACCTCACACGACTATGTTCTTTTTTATATTGGAAGAAATCTAAAAGATTCTCTCGGTTCGTAAATAGTGTCACAAAATCAAATGGGACTATCAAATTGGGACGGAGGGAGTACTAAACATAAACTATATCGAGATACCTACATATCTAACACAGCGACACGTACATGCACTTAGTTAGTTTATTCTATTAATTGGACTATTTTTCCTAATAGATTATTTCATGAATTCATCTGCAAAATAGTTTTTTTTTTTTTTTTGTCAAGAAGCGGGCCAAGCCCGAAAGCAATTTTTTTTTATTAAGTCATGGGGATGAGATCCCTTACAATTGAAAGAGAATCCAAAACAAGACAGGGAGAAATAGAAGAATGAAGTGCAGAAATATCAGGAACAAAAACAAAAGAAGAACTGTTAAAGAAAGAAGCTGAGCCATATTGTGAGCAACCAGGTTGTGTTTCCTGAATACATGTTGAAGCTTGATTTGTCCTTGAAAGTCGTCGATGAGTGTCCTGCAAAGAGTGATCAGATAGTAGTGCGGATGGAGAGGAAGACATATGCCTGCGATGTCTCTCCGCATTAGTGAGTATACACTCACGAGCCACCAAGTAAAGAAATTGGCGTGCTCGTTCCTGAGCCGGTGCCTTCCAAAGCATGCGCCAAAAATAAGCATTTGGATGTTCAGGAGAACCTCGTAAAAGATACAGAGCCGATTTTGCAGTAAATAAACCTGAACTGGTGGGAGCCCAAAATAATTTGTCACAAGCTGTCGGGTTGGTGTCTAGGGAGATGGATTGAAGGCGAAGCTTGATCTCTGGAGGCAGGTAGAGATCAATGACAGCCCAGTTCCAACCCGTCGCAGACCAAAGTTCAGCCATTGTAGCTGATTCAACGTGCTCAGGTACAACATTGATGGCGTAGTCCATAAGAGGCTTGTCGTCCAACCATCTGTGAGTCCAAAATAAAGTAGAATTACCATTACCCACAGCAGCCCGAAGACCTTTGACGAGGGTTTGGGCTCCATGGACTACTCCTTTCCAAGTGTGGGAGGAATTACGCTGGCGAGTAAACATGTCGACGTCGGCACGCCCGTTACAGTATTTGTTGCGGATGACTCGAGACCAAAGGGAAGTGGGTTGTTGGATTGCTCGCCAACCCAATTTAGCAAGCAGGGCTGAATTGCTCTGACGCATTTGTTTGATACCCAAACCCCCATCCAGTCTTGGCATAGCAATGATGTCTTTGCGAAGCAAATGGACGCGACGATGTTCAGCAGAAGAACCCCAGACGAAACCACGAATCAGCTTGTCGATTGAGTCACAGGTTGCACGAGGAAGGAACGCTGACTGCATTGTATAGAGAGTCAAGCTGGAGAGAACAGAGTTGGCCAAGGTAACCCGTCCGGCCATAGACAGCGCCTTCGCCTTCCAACCCCGAAGTCTCGCAGAGACTTTGTCAACTAGAAATTTGTAACGGTCGACGGTGAGGCGGCCCACTGCAGTAGGGACCCCGAGATAATCACCGAAGGCATCCGATATCGGCATGGCAAGCAGTTCACTCACCACGTTCTGCATCTGATCAGAAACTGACGCTGAAAACAGGATCGAGCTCTTAGAAAAATTAACTTGCTCTCCCGAGGCTGCGCAAAACTGATTCAGGCACTCTTTGATTACCAAAGCTTGCTGAGCATTCGCCTCGGCAAACAGAACGAGGTCGTCAGCGAAGAAGAGGTGAGAGAGCTGTATATCCCCTATAATAATTGGTTTCCATGAGCCATTGTTGACAGCTGTTTGGATTAAGTGAGACAATCTCTCCATACAAAGAACAAAAAGGTATGGTGATAGCGGATCTCCTTGGCGAATTCCGCGGTAAGGCATGAACCCCTCTATCTTGGCACCATTCCAAAGCAGATTCATGTAGCCCGAAGTTTGACAAGTCATAATCTCTTTGATTAGATGATCAGGGAAGCCGACCTCAGTCAAAATGGATTTTAAAAAATCCCAGCGCACTTTGTCATAGGCTTTAGCGAGATCTATTTTGAGGATCATCCAATTAGGGGCGGGATCTGCGTTAAGAGAGTGAAGAGCCTCTTGAACAATGACTACGTTGTCGATTATCTGTCTCCCTGGGATGAAGCTTGCCTGTTTAACAACCAGACGGTTATTAAGTAAATATTAGTCAAAAATTCTTTCCCCATATCTTGTGTAAATGGCTTAGGACGTGTTGTTAGTGCCTCCTTATTCTCTGCATTAGTTTCTTCTACTGTAACTATTTAATCCCTTGTAAACATCAGTGAATAAACAAGCATTGAAGTTCCACAGCATCTCTCATTCTTTTATGGTATCAGAGCCTTAATTTTTTTTTTCCACCGTCATGGTTAATTTTCCCACAAATCAACATCTACTCACTGCTGCGCACATGGCCTCCTCTTTTCAATTCAATTTTCAGATCCCTACTATCAGCATTAAGTTGGATCGTGACAATCACTCGCTTTGGCGTACCACCATTGTTTCGGCTCTTGAGACTTTCGATCTTGAGTCCTTTATCCTTTCCCCCAAACCCACCTCCTGAATTCCTTCCTGCTACAGATGGTGTTGTGGCCACTTCAAACCCTGAATTTATCACATGGAAGAAACGAGACCGATTTGTCTTACTTTGGATCAAATCCACACTATCTGAACGAGCCCTCTCAATTGTTGCTCGCTCAACCTCCTCTCACTCGGCGTGGCAGGCTCTTGATCGATCTTTTCAGGCACAGACCAGGGCCTGTCGAATGGTTATGAAGACACAACTTCAATCTTTTTCCAAAGGGGCATTGTCAATGCTCGAATATATTGAGAAAAAGCGCACTATTGCTGATTCTCTTGCTGAAAATCTTCACCCTATCTCAGATGAAGATTTAATTGGCCATATCCTTGCCGGGCTGGACTCCTCTTATGGCTCCTTCGTCTCGGCGTTCATGATTAATTCTGATAGATCCTCTGTTGATGACCTTGTTGGTCTCTTACTTCAGGAGGAAGCCCGTTTGGAGCAGGAGACAACACGCCAGGCGGTTGCGCTTCTCCCGACTCCATCTGCTAATGCTACAACGCGATTTTCAAATCGCTCTTCCCAACATTCTCAAAATCAGTTTTCTCAGTCGACAGCACAAAACCAAGGTTCTTCATCCTCTGGCTCTCGTGGTCATGGTTCTCAGCGACGTCGTTCTCAATGTCAACTTTGTGGTCGTCAGGGTCATGAAGCCATAAATTGTTGGCAGCGGGGTAATCTCACTGACTATCCCTCTCGTCGACCTAATCCTCGTGCTCAGTCTCGACAAGCAAACAATGTCAACTACAACAGTCCATCTACCATGATCCATCATGGTACTTTGATTCCGGGGCAACGGATCATCTCTCCCCTGATCTTGGAAAGTTGACCATCACCGAGCCGTACTCCGGTTCCGATAAGCTGCAAGTTGGTAACGGTAACCAATTATCTATCTCTCATTATGGATCGTCTTCTTTGCATAATCTAAGTTTGCCAATTGTTCTTATTGCCCCTGCCCTAACCAAAAACTTGCTCTCAGTATCAAAATTGACAAAGGATAATAATGTTTATATGGAGTTTTGGCCTCATTCTTGTTTTGTTAAGGATTTTCAGGGCAAGACGATACTTCAAGGGCACGTTGATCATGGCCTCTACACTTTTTCAGCACCTTCAAATAAGCAGAACACCTCCTTGGCCTTGACTGGTGTGCGCACTTCCATGTCCGGCTGGCACAACAGGTTGGCTCATCCCCATGACCAGCTCTTGCGTCGCCTCGTCTCTTCATTTAATCTTCCACTTTCATCAAATAAATCACATGCTGTATGTGAGCCTTGTCAATTAGGAAAGAGTCACAGGTTGCCTCTTTCTCATTCCCACATTTCTTCCACAAAGCCTTTTGACTTGGTGTACTCAGATGTTTGGGGTCCATCACCCATGTTCTCAATAAATGGAAATCGCTTGTTTGTTTTGTTTATCGATGATTATTTGAAATTTGTTTGGATATATTTTCTATCTCATAAATCACAAGTATTGTCCACCTTTATACAATTTCGTTCCATGATCAAAACACAATTCGAATGCGATATCAAAAGCTTACAAACAGATTGGGGAGGCGAGTATCGAAATGTCTCTACTTTTCTTAAATCATGTGGAATTGAGCACCGCATCTCTTGTCCCTACACACCTGGACAAAATGGAGCTGTTGAACGGCGAAATCGAATCGTAGTCGAAAAAGGCTTAGCCCTCCTTGCTCACTCTTCTCTTCCACAAAAGTTTTGGGAACACGCTTTCAAAACCGCTACATACCTCCACAATCGTACCATTACACCGACTTTAGCCTACACTTCTCCATATGCCCTTCTCTACAACAAGAGCCCAGATTACACATTTCTTAAGACATTTGGATGTCTTTGTTATCCCTTTCTTCGCCCATATAACTCCACAAAAATGGACTTTCGATCTCTCCCGTGTACGTTTCTCGGGTATAGTACGTCCCACAAAGGGTATTTGTGTTATCATCAGCCCACATCCAGGTTATATATATCCAGATTTGTTGTGTTCGACGAGGAAGTGTTTCCCTTTGCTAATGATCAACGTGTGCCTTTGCCGCCCTTATCGCCTGCACTCCAGGAGACCATCAACACTTCTTTGCTTGGTGCTGCAAATATATTACCAAGTCAGCCACCTCCATCCCCTACATCTCTACCTTGCACACAAACTGAGCCTACAACCCCTTTACCATCTTCCATGCCTATCCCACATACAACCCCACCACACCATCAACAACCCACCATTAGCTCTCAAGCTCGTCAATCCTACCCTCGTCATTACAGACCTGCCGACAAAAATCAGCATACCATGGTGACTAGAGCCAGCACTAATTCCCTCAAACCCAAAACGTTCACCACATCCATCTCCACTGACGTCCAAAAAGAACCAAAAACTGTTGCTCAAGCCCTTCAAATCCCGTGTTGGCAAACCGCGATGAAAGCGGAATTTGATGCATTAATGCGAAATAGAACTTGGTCACTTGTTATTCCTCCTTGTCGTGCTAACATTGTGGGCTCTAAGTGGATTTTTCAGGATTAAACGACACTCCGATGGTTCGATCGAACGGTACAAAGCTCATTTGGTGGTGCAGGGGTTCAGTCAAGAAGCTGGCCTGGATTTCTTCGACACGTTCAACCCTGTTATCAAACCAACTACTATTCGGCTCGTCCTATCCATTTCTCTCTCACGTGGTTGGTTTGTGCGTCAATTGGACATTAACAATGCGTTCCTAAACGGTGATTTGTCGGAGGTCGTTTATATGGCTCAGCCTCATGGTTTTGAAGATCAATCTCGACCTCATCATGTTTGCAGATTACATAAGGCTCTATACGGCCTTAAACAAGCGCCTCGGGCATGGTTCACCAAACTCAAGACTCATCTTGTCTCACGAGGATTCCGGGCATGTCAGTCTGATACTTCTCTATTTGTGAGTCACACTACTGTTGCCAACATATATGTTCTTGTGTATGTTGATGACTTAGTCGTTACAGGAAGCAACCCTTCTCTTGTTCATAAATTTATACAGGAGCTTCATCAAGTTTTTGCTCTTAAGGATCTTGGTGGTCTGAATTATTTCCTTGGCATACAGATTCAACAGTCCTCCAAAGGTATCACTCTATCTCAGGAAGGCTACATATCTGATATTCTGAATCGTTGCAAGATGCAGGATGCAAAGTCCATTTCAACACCTGCAGACCCATCCTCACGTCTTGAATTAGCAGGCGAGCCATTCTCTGATTCAAAACTATACCGTCAAATTGTTGGGTCACTTCAGTATGCAACGATCACTCGTCCCGACATCACCTATGCAGTCAATCGTGTATGCCAATTTATGCACGCCCCAACCACCTTGCATTGGAAAGCTGTCAAGAGGATTTTGCACTACCTGCAGGGCACCAAACATCATCATCTTCAGTTTCGTCCTACCACTGCTGCATCCCTTCTTGCCTATTCTGACGCTGGTTGGATTTCGGACTCTGATGATAGTCGTTCTCAATACGGCTTTGCTATATTTCATGGCCAAAACTTGATTAGTTGGACTTCAAGGAAGCAAAAAGTTGTAGCCCGATCAAGTACGGAGGCCGAATATCGGGCTCTTGCCTATACCTCTGCTGAACTTCTTTGGATACAACAGCTGCTGCGTGATCTACATGTTCATCTACCAAACCCACCTACTCTGCTGTGTGACAATGTGGGAGCTCAATTTTTGTCCAAAAATCCAGTTATCAGTACAAGATCGAAACATATTCGCCTTGATTTTCACTTTGTCAGGGAGCAAGTAGAAGCCGGAGATCTTCGAATCAATCATGTTTCCTCTGCAGATCAAATAGCCGAGGGTAACAACCAGACGGTTATTAAGTAAATATTAGTCAAAGATTCTTTCCCCATATCTTGTGTAAATAGCTTAGGACGTGTTGTTAGTGCCTCCTTATTCTCTGCATTAGTTTCTTCTACTGTAACTATTTAATCCCTTGTAAACATCAGTGAATAAACAAGCATTGAAGTTCCACAGCATCTCTCATTCTTTTACTGCTCAGGAGAAACCAGCTGGGAGAGTAAGGGTTTCAGACGGTTCACCACGGCTTTAGTTGCGATTTTGAAAACGACGTTGAGTAAGGCAATGGGTCTGAGGTGTGAAGGGCTGGTGGGATTGTCGATCTTACGCAGCAGCACCAGCAGAGCATCACCCATGCCAGGAGAGAGAATGTTGTGGTTCAGCAGATTCAAAACTGAGCGCGTAACTTGTTCGCCGACAATGCTCCAGTTTTTCTGATAAAATATAGGGGAAAATACATCGGGGCCAGGAGCTTTGTAGGGAGACATCATTTTGAGAGCAGACCAGATCTCAGCCGCTGTAAAATCAGCAGCCAGTTGAGTGCTGTTTTCAGGAGACAAAGGAGGAAAACTTGAGCTTGCTGCGCGCGGAGTAGACGGGAGGGTCTGAACATCAGCAGAGTACAGATTGGCGAAAAAATCACGAACACTGCAGGGGTTCATCCTCCGTAATACAGTTACTGTCAACATCTTAGAGAGCCAGAATTTTGTTCACCCGACGACGAATGATGGTAGAAAGGTGAAAGAAGTGTGTTTCCTCAATTCAGTATCCAGGGCGATGAAATGCTGAGACGGGCGAAGGCAGAAATGACGCCTAACAGCCTCAAGGCGCCTCCAGAGGGAGCGTTTTCTGCGAAAAACGTTACCGAAGGTGAATCTGTTCCATTCTGAGAGTTCAGCAGCCAGCCGGGGCAAAGAGACAGACAGGTCTTCATTAGAACGCCAAGAGTTACGCAGGAAACTTTCAAACTCGGCATGAGTCTGCCATGCTGCCAGGAAACGAAAGGGTCTATTGGTAGCAGGAGGACTAGACGAGGGACAAACCTGCAGCAGGATAGGGGCATGATCAGAGTAAGGAGCGGTTAAGTGTCTGACGCTGGCTTCAGGAAAGATGAGGCGCCAACTATCATTACAAATAACTCTGTCAAGACAGGCACCCTTGAAATTCTCAATAGTCCGTCCAGTGGTCCAAGTATAGTAGGGTCCGGCAAAACCTAGATCAACCAGATGGAGTGAATCAAACCACGATCTAAAAATCTGAGAAGCGTTGTTAGATCCAACAAACGACGAAGAACGCTCATTAGGGGATAATGTGGCGTTAAAGTCTCCTGAGAGGACCCATGGTCTGTTATTAGCAGCTGCAAAGTTCTCCAAGTCATGCCAAAGGTTAGCACGAAGGGAGGGGTTGGGGGAAGCGTACACGGCGGAGAGGAACCAAGGCTCTTCTGCCCTACGGGAAACCTCGACTGTTATGTGCTGGGAAGTCAAGCGGATCGGAGTAACCACAATGTCGGAAGTCTTCCATAGAAGCTGTTGTAACAGAATCGAAACGAGAACAAAGTAAACGCAAGAAAGACACACAGATATACGTGGTTCACCAAAGATTGGCTACGTCCACAGGAGAGGGAGATCAGATTATACGGAGGCGGTATTACAGTTTTCGGTACAATTAGGTTTACACATAAGCCGCTATATATAGCGCTAAATAACCCTAAGCCCAACAACAAAACTGATGGGCCCAAATAAGCCCATACAACAGATTCAAGGCATACTAACAGAAGCCATATTCCCTCGACGAAGCCAACCGGATCCACACGAAGCATGCCATCATATCCTATTTGGTCACATACTGAATCTGCTCGGGTCCCACTGATGCGAGTCTAGATTAATGCCAAAACAGACGGACGATGAAGACGAATCAGTTCTCTGAGAGTATCCATGAAAGTGGCATTCCCGGCGCCACGAGTGTTCCAAGTGAGTATGTTTAGCTCTTCCATATAAGAAACAGACTGAAAAATTGCCGAAGTAATAGGCGGGTGCATAGCAGGAGAAACCAATGAGGTATCATCCAAAACGTTTGCTAAAGATAGCAAAGCATTAAAGAGTCTTGTGGGTGTTGACACCCGGCATAACACTGGTCGCATTTCCGTTTCCAGAGGCAGGAATTCTACGAGCATCTTGTTTGCTACTAGAGGCAGGGTCGGCATGAACGGACCCGTCCGGAGGTTCGACACCAGAAAACTTCGACGATCTCGAACCGGAAGGACCATTACTGTTGGCACTTCCATGCTGAAGCAGACGGGTGATCGGAGAGGCTGCAGGAACAGGATGAGAGTGCGACGGTAAAGATGATTGCTTGCCTTTTTGGTTCGTAGGGTTCTGTTTAGATGATTTGAGTTGGGCCTGTGAAGCATGAGTCTTGTGCGCCAAGACTGCTTCTTGAATTAAATCTGATCTTTTAACGTCAGCATCTTTCGTAAGAATGGATTTTTTTTGATAAGATCTTCCTTTAGCTCTCCTTGTATAGGATAACACCGAATCCCGTAATTCTTTCTTATCTTTTTTCCTGTTAGGAAAGTGGTCCGTGGCATAGGATTCCAAGGGATTTGCCGTGTGCGGGGATAGAAAATCCCGTGATTTCCGCCGTTCTGGCCGCCTCATGAGCAGTCATCTGATTTGCCGGATCGGAGGGAGCTTCTGACTGGTCTTCCGATTCCGATGGAGATTCTTGCTCGTCATGCTCGTCATTCTCAACCTCTTCCCCCATCAGTCCCATCGACCTCAGTAGCACCATGGTCGTTGAATATGGCGAATCTGGAGCCCGACGTATCGATTTTCGTCGAAGGCTTGGGTGGAGATTTGGGAGGTTGATTGGATGCGGAAGGGATGGACTGCTGATGTTTGGGTGGTGGTTGTCTCTGCCTCCGCATAAACTTCTTTGGCTTGTTGAATTCACCCCAGTCATCATTTGCATGAAGGAAGTACAGCCGCAGCAACTGGATCCAATTTAGGGCTCTGACAAACAGCAAAATCTGGATTTTTCACTGGACATTTATCTTTCTCGTGACCTATCTTCCCACAGTCGTAGCACATCGACTTGATCCCCTCGTATTGGATTAGCCAGACCCTACCATGAAGCCTGAACTTGGAGAGGATAGTTTTACTCAAATCAATCTCCACTGCGATGCGAACAAATTGACGTCGATCTGCGTCGAGAGCCAATTTATCCACTCGGATAACCTTCCCGACTAACGAACCAATTCGCCGAAGAAAGCCATCATGAAAATATTCCATGCTCAAACCCGGAATACGGATCCAGGCGATGAGTGTTTTTGAGTCGTCATGAAACGGGTGGCGCATCATCAGGTAATTATCTCCAATCATCCATGGGCCGTGAGTAAGTAGGTAGTGCAGATCCTCATCATTGACAAATTTGGTGTCATTTCCGTTGGAGTTGTGGTCTTATATGCAGAGAGATATCCTGGACCCTTGTCCATGAGATGGATGATGAGAGAGCGTGCCCAAGGACGTCTCAGTTCTCTCTTTTCTTCCGCAGACAGAGATAGGACGGGGCACTTAGGGTCAGAAGCTTCATCATCATCAGTGTCGTAGAGTTCCTGACGAAGAGCAGGGATCTTTCTATTGGGCCTGAGATGGAGGAGTGATGGAAGAACAGTCAAGCATCATGGGCGCAGACACTGTAGGACATTTGAGGAGGAGCACCTTTTTTGGACGGTATTGACTTTGATTCTTCAAGAGTAGGAAAGGACGCTCATGTCGTCTGAAAAACTGGGTTGACACTGCCCAGGGGAGTGGCCCCCGGAGAAGGCTCCATAAGGCCGTCGGAAACCACGAGCCTAGGAGAGCGATGCTTTTCATACGAGTATAACTTTTTTGTTCTTCTATCTGCAAAATACTTAATTCACTACGTACACTTTGTGAATTTATTAGGTATGTTACAAATATGTAAAACATGGTTTTCGGTTTATAAAACCACGTACAATGTTGACTTTTCTTTCTTTTTACTACCATGACTGACCATGGCTGCCAAAACCCAAAGAGTCAAAAAAAGGAAGTTTTCAAAGTTGTATAAAATTTACCAATATTGTATTTGTTTCCTCGAACGTCATATATGTTTGAAGCGCCCACTACATATGATATTTCACCATATCGCATCTCCAAATGCTGACTAGACTTTACTTCCAAGTTACTCCCTATATACGTACTATGTCTAAGCTAGTTATATGCATGCAATGTAATGTTGATTTTTGGTTAAGTTTTTACAAATTTATCGAAATCTCCAAAAAAAACATTATTGTATTTTAATACTCCCTCCGTCCCCTAATATTCTTCTCATCTCCAATTTTTACACTATTCACAATTTAATACAATTCGCTAGATTATTCTCAATCTATAAGAACAAACATAGTCATGCGGGATCTTGTTTTGTTCGTCTCATTGAGTACTTTAACAATATCAAAATTTTATAATTTTTAGAAAGATATAATAAGAGATATTAACGACGCAAAACATGTCTCGGCAAATGTGCCAAAATGAAATGGAAAGAACATTAAGGGACGGAGGGAGTAATAAATAATATACCTACCACTTTCGACTTTCGACCCCCTATCAAAGTTTTCAGCTCTGTCACTGATCATAGAGTAAACTAAAGAATTTTAATTATAAGTTTTTATATTGTGCATTCTCATGGAAGGTGGGAACACAGTAAAATGTTAAACTTGATATAAATCATAATTATTTAATTTAATATTTTTGTTAAAATTTGATAATTCGACTTTAATAGTTTAAGAAGAAAAACAAATGTATAAATCTCCTCTCCTCACCCTAAATTCAATCTACTACAGTATAAACAAAAAAAACATGATTGTTAATTATCTTGCCAAACAAGGCCTAACTTCCACAACTGAAATTGAAAGTAGAGGAAAATTAGCCGGCCCACGTACACTTGTCACGTAAGTTGTTGGTTAACCAACAAATTAAAGGCATGCAAATACGCTATATATGCAAGCGTGGTGTGTGGAGGCTAAATAAAACATGTTTCAAAATAAAAACTTTAAACATTCACACGTGTTAAATTAACCTGAAATTGTAATGCATGCACTAACATTCTCGTGAAAGTTTGTAGAAACATTTGTTGTACTTTGAAAATTCTAGAAGTTAAGATAATGAACTTGTCTACTAGCTAGTCGTGTTATTTTGATCTTTTATATTAGTATTACGTTGTTTTAATCAACTTGAGCTTCAGGTAGGACATATATGATATATATTTGCGTAGGAGTAACAAAACTCTTAACTCAAGCTGAGGACCTTATTAAAAACGAGAATGAATAGTATTAGACGGAATTGGATACCATAATTATCAAAATCTAGATTTAAATCTACGATTTTAATAATTTTATGATTCGCATTAGGAGGAGCGACCACAATTCTATGTAGAATCCGGTTTATTGTAGAATCTTAATTTATCAAAATAAAATCAGTAGAATCTTGTACATGATTTCGATTTTATATACGATTCTACGATTTCACACAAATTACTATTATATCCTTGTGTTTAAGTATATAATGTTAATATCATCGTGATTTATTTTGATAAATTTAGTATTCTACTCCCTATGTCCCACTATATAAGTCTCATTTCATCCCTACACGGATGTCGATGTGCGTTTTGTTTTGTTTTGTCAATATCTCTAGTTACATATTAGTAAAAAATATAAAATTTTGAAATTGTTATAATACTCGTTAAGACGAATCAAACAAGACCCCACATGACTATGTTTTCGCTTATATATTGAAATAAAACGAGAAGATTCTCTCGAATAGTGAATAGTGTCAGAAAATGAAATGGAGCTTATATAATGGGACGGAGGGAGTAAAACGTAATATATAAGATTTGTAATATTCTACGATCCGATTTTAAAGGATCTCTGCGATCCGAACTTAATAACATTGTTGGATACGGTTCAACAGCTCAAGTCATGTTGTCCCTTAAAGATAGGAAGGGAAATAAGATGAGTTAGGGGCTTCGTTCTTTTTTTGTTCAAGGTTCAGTGAATGAATGAATTGATTAAACAATCGAAATCTAATCCATAGTATGGTCTGTACTCCACTCGTGCATACGAATTAAGGAACATATCCGTATCATCCTCATAATAGCTGCGTCACACGTTCCCATGAATTCTAAACAATTTATACGCGCATCCATTGTCGCCTTTTTTTTTAATTTCTAACATGATATAAGTATCAACACATTTTTGTTCTTACATCAGATTTTACTACCATCACCGAATCATACTCTACAGATCGATCAGATTCAGATCACGTACGTAACTCTCCAACTTGATTCCGAATATTTTCTGACACTAGCTTGGGTATGGGCCAAATTCATTATCATTATTATAACTCCATCATCTCTAATTACTTTCTTTTATCAAATTATCATTACTATAAATATTACAAAAATCACTATAAAATTTAATAATATTAGGGCATCTATTAAAAATTCGTTATACTTATAATCAAATACAATTTATGGCTAAATAGTCGCTATATACAGCAATTTATGTATGTTTACTACCTATATAACATATATATATATATATATAATAAAATCTTGTGACTTATTTATAACTGGCTTTATGTATAAAATATTTTTTTTAATAGTCGACTTTGAAGATCGTTTTTTATACAAAAACTAAAAAAATTCTCTTCAAATCAATAATTAACTCTTGTATTTTGGTAAAGCTTTGTGCCTCATTTCATTTTAAACGTTTCATTTTCGGAATGATACCTATTTTATTAAGTAGGCTTGAAAATGAAATATTAAATTATACTCTGAGTGAGTATAATTTTATAATTATTAAAAAAATTACTTAAATTAACTCAGGGTACTCACAATAAATATAAAAAATTAATATTCAGTTATTGTGTACCCCAGAATTGTTTAGAGGTGATCACTCTTTGCTCATTACATGGTTCAGCTGACAACATAATTGATTTATGATATTAGAGATATTAATTAATACAAATACTATTATTATTTATAATTTTCTTTATTTCTTCATTAAAATGAGAGAAATAGTTATAGAATTCTAACTTTAAAAGAAAATATTGTTTTAACTTGTTTGAAAGGATAATATTCTTTACTTAGTGCTTACAGTATATTTTTTTGACAATTAGGGTAGTGGCCAGCCGGATTCAATATTATTGATGGTCATTTCGTATATGATGAGCTAATTTATACTAGAGTGCTTTTTTGTAGCTTAAGAGTCAACGTCCAAACCAGATCAGAACTGTGCAATAGTATAAGCAAACAAAGTTTCTGCTATGAAAAAAAGGCAACTAAAGTCTACCCACTAAAACGACTATGCAATAAATACTTTAGCCTAATTTATTTATTTTAGTGGGGACTAATAATGGGAACTTTCCTTCTTCCCTCCACTAATTAATGTTCGATCTTGATATAAATACACTCCAACCCATCACTTCCTCAATACCCAATCAACTTCCATTTCATCATTCAATTCTCACAGAAAATTCAACAAAAACCTCTTTCTTTCACCTTCTCTTTAAGGATCCAAATTTTTAAGTTTCAAGATCATGATGAATGTTGATGAACCCAAGAAGAGTTTATTATCCAAAATTGCAACAGGAGATGGTCATGGCGAAGTCTCTGCTTATTTTGATGGATGGAAAGCTTATGAAACTAACCCATTTCATCTCACCAAGAATCCTCATGGAGTTATCCAAATGGGTCTTGCTGAAAATCAGGTAATTTTGTGTCCATAAATTATTTTTGGTACCATTTAATTTTCACAGTTTTCTCATTAGGGTTTTGCTCAAAATTATGTTGCAGTTATGCTTTGACTTGGTCAAAGACTGGATGTTGAGAAATCCAGCTGCTTCAATCTGCACACCAGAAGGAGTCAATAACTTGCAGGAAATGGCTAACTTTCAGGATTACCACGGTCTACCTCAATTCAGAAAGGTAGATCTTTGAGAATTACTTGGCTTTAACGTATGATTATGGATGGATTTTGACATTCTGTGATGTGTAATCTTAGGGTGTTGCAAAATTCATGGAGAAAGTTCGAGGTGATCGAGTTAAATTCAATCCTGATCGCATAGTAATGAGTGGCGGCGCAACTGGAGCTCATGAGCTAATGGCTTTTTGCTTGGCTGATCCTGGTGAAGCTTTTCTTGTACCAACTCCTTATTATCCAGGGTAGGAATTAATTTTATTATGGGTTTGTGTTAACTAATTAAGTTACTACAGTAGTAATCAACTTAACTAACACTAGCTATGATTACAATTTGACAGGTTTGACAGAGATTTGAGATGGAGAACAGGGGTGCAACTCCTACCAATCCACACTGACAGCTCTAACAACTTCAAGATCACGAAATCCGCCATCGAAGAGGCATACAAAAAAGCCCAAGACTCGAAGATCAAAGTTAAAGGAGTCTTGATAACAAATCCTTCTAACCCATTAGGCACAGTTGTTGACAAGGAAACACTGCAGCTTCTCCTCACTTTTATAAACCAGAAACAAATCCACTTGATTTGTGATGAGATTTACTCTGCAACCGTTTTCTCTGACCAACCCCATGGATTCACAAGTATAGCTGAGGTCATTGAACAAGAGGATATGGTACAAATCTGCAACCGGGAACTTATACACATTGTGTATAGCCTATCCAAAGATATGGGATTCCCTGGCTTTAGGATCGGGATCGTCTACTCGTATAATGATTCTGTTGTCAGTTGTGCAAGAAAGATGTCGAGCTTCGGCCTTGTCTCATCTCAAACCCAGCATTTGATTGCGGCGATGCTTTCAGACGAGGATTTTGTTGACACGTACCTTGATGAGAGCAAGAAAAGGTTGGCTACTAGATACAAGATGTTCACTTGGGGACTTTCACAGGTAGGGATATCATCCTTAAAGAGCAATGGAGGTCTATTTCTATGGATGGACTTACGCAGTCTCCTTAAAGAGCAAACAGTCGAAGCAGAAACGTCTCTATGGCGAGTGATCATAGAGGAAGTGAAGCTAAATGTATCACCAGGCTCGTCATTCCACTGCTCCGAGCCAGGGTGGTTCAGAGTTTGCTTTGCCAACATGGATGATGACACTGTCGAGGTGGCTCTTAGAAGAATCCGGATCTTCATGAGGAAGAGTTTAGCTTCGAGCAAGGAAGTTGGAATGGGCGGAAAGAGAAAGTGTTGGCAGAATCTCCAGCTTCGTCTTTCGGCAAGAAGGATGGAGGATGTGATGGGAGGAGTGGGAGGAGGACAAGTTATGTCTCCTCATTCCCCTATGCCTCACTCGCCTCTTATACGATAGTTTTAACATATATATACAGTATACATTTCTTTGATTCTTTGTTTTAAGATCATAAATTCATGCACTTGTGTTCAACTTTTATTCAGTGTAAGTACATAAGAATGTAGTAATGTTTAGCTATCAGAGCCTTCTGATAACTAGTGTCAGTCAGTCAGTCTTTTATTTGAATTGTATTGTTGTAGCAGAGAATCTGGTGCAAATTGGTTGTCTAGTAATATTCATAATGTAACTAAATTCACGCTTCTATACTTGTATTGATTCTGATAACATGTAACCAAATTCAAGCTTCTATACTTGTATTGATTCTCATAACTTGATGTTCTTCACAATTAGTACGGATATAACCGTTGTAAGATAGTGGTACATTGTCACACTCTAGAATGTTCTGTATTCTAGGGTTAATAGTTGTCTAGAGGCAAGACCTCCCTATATATATTATACACTATTCATTACACTCAATACAAGGAAATATCTTCTCCTATCTTTCCTCAATATCTGTCTATGGTATCAGAGCCTACAAGGCCTCTGCCTATCTGATTCCTTTCTCCCTTCCGCTCAAACACACAGCCACAAAATGGTAGTTGCTCAAACAGACGCCCAGAACGCCCTTCTCACTGCATCTCCTCCCTCTTCAAATCCCTCTCTCCCTTCCTTCTCTAGTTTCATTACAGTGAAACTTACCCACTCAAACTACCCTCTATGGAAGGCACAGGTCCTCCCCTACCTCAGAGCACACTCGCTCTTTCCCATCGTCGAAGGCACTCTTCCGTCGCCCTCTGTTCTTCTCCCCGACGGCTAGGCAAATCCTTCCTTCTCTTCTTGGCTGGCGAAGGACCAACTCATCATGGCGATTCTCACCAGCTCCCTCACCGAGCCCGTCTTGGCTCAGGTCATTGACTGTCAAAGCTCCGCAGAGATATGGAGCCACCTTCAAGGAGATTTTTCAGGCGAAGAGCACCGCCCATGTCATCCAGACCCGCCTCCAGCTAGCTTCTCTTCGACGAGGTAACGACTCCATTACCGACTACTACAACAAATCTCGTAGTCTTGTCACCTCTCTTGCTGCAGCGGGCCAAACTCTCTCGGACCCGGAGTTCCTTGTCTATCTCCTTGCTGGCCTGGGCTCGGACTATGAGTCCATCGTCACCGCCATCTCAACTCAAGGCACCTTACCCAACCCTACCCAAGTCCTCTCTCACCTCCTCCTTCATGAGTCCCGCCTTGCTCATCAAAACTCCTCTCAAATTACTGCTCCTCTGTCCGTTCACCACACTACAACAAACCAGGTTGGCCTCCTACCCACGCCTACTGTCAACTACACCCAAAACCACAGAGGACGAAACAGGGGACGTGGCAGCTACAACAGAGCTCCCTTCAACAATCATGGAGGACAACACCACTATAATCCAAGCCAAGGTCGTGGGCGCAGCAACAACAACAACACCACCTTTACTGGCCAACCTGACCTACGTCCTACCTGCCAACTCTGCCACAAAAGTGGGCATTTTGTCGTCACCTGCTGGCACAGGTTTGATCATGCCTACCAGGCCCCACCACCGGATCACCTCTCTGCAAACATGACAACGTGGCATCCTGATTCGGCTCTCACCACTACACGCCAGACATATCCAATCTGAGGCTTGATTCCCTTCCATACACCGACACAGAGCAGGTTTCCCTTGGTGATGGTTCCTCCATTCCAATCCAAAACTATGGTTCTTCTTCCTTCTCCTCTTCAAATCGCATTTTTCATTTACCTAATCTTCTTCATACACCTTCAATCTCCAAAAATCTCATCTCTGTAAACAAATTCTGTATTGATAACCACTGCTTTATCGAATTTCATCCTGATTGTTTTTATGTGAAGGACTTGAGAACGCAGGCGCCTCTTCTTCAAGGACCTGTTAAGAACGGCCTGTACGAGTCTAGGCTAAAACTCTTCTTCAGGGACCTCTTCTTCAGGGAAAGAGTCTAGGCTAAAACTCTCGACATTGCCTTCGTCCCTACGAAAGACCAGCTTGCCGATCTCCTCACTAAACCTCTGTCAGTCGCACGCTTTCATTACATCCGATCCAAGCTCTGCTTACGCGCGCTTGGCTCGAGGGGGCATAGTACGGATATAACCGTTGTAAGATAGTGGTACATTGTCACACTCTAAAATGTTCTGTATTATAGGGTTAATAGATGTTTAGAGACAAGACCTCCCTATATATATTATACACTATTCATTACACTCAAGACAAGTAAATATTTTCTCCTATCTTTCCTCAATATCCGTCTAACAATCCGATGCTTATAGATTCTATCAAGCAAAATGTCAAACAGTGAATATCTACGAGATTAGTACTGAAACATAAACAGCATCAGTTTACACCAACAATTCTGTGAGCTTGACATTTTATCAAACACCTAACAGGCGAGGGTCCGTCATAAATGAAGCCTAGGCGCGTTTTATGTGATAATGCCACGTGGCGTTTGAAAGAGATGGTAGCACCTTCGAGAGAGTTCCCGTGTTTCTCTTTTCCAGGATCGTCCGCCATTTTTGTACCTCTTTCGCTGAAGCCGACTTTACTCTTTACACACATCTAGTAATTGGTTAGTCTTCTCTTTCTCCCTCTCATCCTGTCATCTTCTTCTGTTTTTTAGTAATGATCAGCTTGTGTTGAAGATTTCAAATTATGTATCTGTTTTGTTTAACTCACAGTTCAACAGGCTTCAAATTCAGTTGGGTATTTGTACTTGTATCCATATTTAATCAAGCTTGAAATTTACAGTTCTGGTCTGAATTGATGCAGGAATTCCCTTGTTTCGCGTATTCGAAAGCTGATGCAAGTCACATCCTCATCACTAGCTAAGAATATATGTAAACGCCTCTCCCAATTTCGTGGACCAAGAGGTAAACTTCTTCTTCTAGATTAAAGAATTTCGTCTTTCTTCTTTATTCCAATGTTGCTTTGATGAGATTTACAATTCAACTGCTATTGAAATCATTACAAATATAAACTGCAGGCGGTCTTGTACCATCTCTTGAGCCTAGAAAGCAGGACACCAACAACATAACTGAACTAAAAACGAACACAATTGACAATGGTGATCCAATAACAGCTTTCAGTCGTCCCCCTCCATTCTCCCCTTTCATTGGACCTCTGGTTGCAATCTCAGTCTTGGAAACATGGTCAAGTCGCGACGTTGATGAAGACAACTAAAAGTTGTTCGTTTTTAATTTTACTTGAGATTTCTTGCTATATACCTCAAGAATCCGATCGTGTAGCATAACCACCTGTAGATGATCATCCATATCTGGGTGTAGAACATCAGTAGTGGGTTTATAAATGGTGCTGCTACTATCTTATATATGTTCACTAGTATAAGCAGAATGGCTTGTGGGCTACTCAGAAACCCTGTAGAAAAAATGTGCTGTTACTGAATAATATATGTATATGCAGAGTGAGTTTCTAGAAATGAGTTGTTGATGATTTTTACTTACATCTTGTGAAATTTGGGAAGTCGTCGAACACGGATCTCACGAGATCTAAGAGACCCTGCAAAGACAACAAAGTTTTACATAGGTTGTGAATAATTGTTTATGTTTCAGATATGATTGAATAAAGATTTGTTGCTTACCACGACAACAACACCTGGCTTGAAAGGCGACTCGATCAGTACTCGAGCTTCGTTTATAACCACTTTGTCGCCGTCTTTCGAGCATCTGAAGAATGTGCAGCCTCGTGTGAACGGTAGTCTCTCGTCTTTCCATTCTGCATTTTAGATAGAACATTGAAACAACATTGTACTTAAAATACAGGATTAGATGGGGGTTTTTCAGTACCAAGATACCAAATTGCACATCCTATGTGGTCGTCTCCTTGGCAGATTTCTTCTATTCGGAACTTAACATTTTCTCCCATGGATTTTGTAAGCTTATCAAAGAAGTTGCAGACTTCCTGCAACGGAATGTGTTATGGTGTTATGTGATCAGAATAAGGAAACAAAGAAGAGATGGGATTAAACCTTTTTCCCCTGAAATTTCTCAGGAAATGAGTAGTCATCAAACCAGCAATCATCCGAGACGAGCTCCCCAATTCGGCTCACATTCATCCCATTGATGCAATCATAAAACTCTTTGATTGTGTTGGACACAGACATGCTGTCATCATGTTCATGGCTGCCTTCCAATGGCAAATCAGAAGCTACATCTTCAAATTCAGAATCATCGAAAGACGCCATAACATGGTAAGGCCTTAATCTCGGGTTTTTTCGGTCGATGAAAAAGCCCTGCTTTGAACCATCCTTCGTTCGAGAACTTAGCTTTAGCTGAGATAATGGGAACGAGCACGGTATGGCTCTCGTCGTCTTGAAAACACGGCTCCCTAATGACGGGGCCCGAGTTAAGAAGTTTATTGCATTGGTCATTGTTTTCTAGGATCAAAGATTATGTTCAGGGTGGGTTGTTGGAATAGTTTGAGATGATTATATATATTATACAAGATGATGAAGTTGATTATAAAAGAAAAGAAAGTGTCACAAGGAATCATTCCTTGGGTTCAAAGTAAGGAATTCGAATGGGTTTTGCCTTGACTTGAGTAACCGGTTGAGAATCAAGTCAGGCACAAATTGAAGTAAGGCTAATTTGTCAAGTTTTCCATTATTTATTTTAGGGAAATGGCATGGGCTTTTTGTTCTGAAAACTATAAACTCGGTATAAAAGTAAGGCTCAAATTGCGCAAAATCACTCTGTTGTACAGAAAATCATCCTTAAACGAACTTCGTTAGCGGAAAGTCATCTTAGTTGGCTACAAAGTACAGATAATGGATGGGGGAAGTGAATAAACTAAATCCAGATCTGATCTTTTGCAGGATCATATCAAAATCACTACTCACTATAAACTACATTAACAACACAAGCACATAAAAATGCAATTGTCCATACATAATACACAAATAACTATCTAAGTACAAGTATATATAAAACCATTGACTGGTTAAGAATCAGATGACTTACTTATTATTTGGAGGTGGATTTCCAGGTGATGGATAGCCTGAAGGTGGAGTTGCCTCCATACGAGACATTTGCTGATGTGGCGGAACGTCCATTGCGCTGGGCCCACACAAGCCGTCCCTCTTGTCCATCTCTACCTTGTGTTGAGTCTGCATACAAGCACAAACCCTGTAAACACCCAAAAAACAATAGTAAGTAAAACATTGATGCATTTGAAGATAAAATTATACAAATTTATCTTACGTGCAATATACATAATCAGCAAGGCAGTTGAGTATCTCAGATGCTTGAGATATTTCGTCGCTTCCAACTATCAAGGCGATGATAGAGAAGATGCAAGCGATTTGTTGCAAGCAGATCATAAATCCCTACAGTAAACAAACAGCAATCACATTAAGAAACCATATGATGATACTGTATTTTAACTTTTTAAGTCAAGAGTTGGTATTCATTACAATGATGCAGCTGTCACATGGTGTTGTTTGTATATTGAACTCATCTTGCAGCAGAAAACGCGTTGAGGCAACTGAGTTTCCAAAGCACAAGCATACCTGCAATTTTATGAGTTTAGTCACCAATTTAAGTAAAAAAGACGGTATTGTAATTTTCATACCTCGGTACAGAGACAGAATTCAGGGCAGGAACTTTCACCACATCTGCCACTGCAAGGCATGTAGCCAGCACAACAGACGTACCTATGGTGGATCAGAAAAGAACCAAACGAAGCATAGGTTAAAACTCAAAACTTACCGCACTCGCCAAGTTTAGAGGAAGTAACAACACAGAGTAATTACCTTGACATGTCGTTAGATAGAGCGCGCTTTCGCAGCAAGTATGATACACATGGTGGGCTGTAATGGAGGTTAAACATATTAGATATAGGCCTCCTTGATTAAGCAGAAATAACACCATGGTAGACAAATTTAGCCTATGTATCAAATGATCAAACCCATTTAGGTGATTCGTTTCCTTTTTGGTGCAAAACAAACGTTACCTTCATTTGCCATGAATGGCAATATACAGATATATAGGTCAATGAATTCCTTTTACAAACCGGAGTAAACAATGAAGCACAAAACAACCGGATTAAACTAGAAGGAATTGATCAAAATTGACAAGGGAACACTCACCAGCACATCGAAAAGAAACAATCTGCACAATTAAAAAAGAGAAACAATGAATCAAAACAATGCGTGAACCCTAGATCGCTACAAACCCTAAATTACGAAAAAGAAATAGAGGCGAGAGAGGGGATATTACAAGGCAAATCGGCCATGGGAGCATTGCAGAGATCAATGTACCAGAAGTTACGGTACTCGTTCCTCAGCTGCATTTTTTCCGTATACTCTTTTCTCGACATTTTTTAATCTTTGCTTCACCTCTTTTTCTTGTTTAAACTTACTTTGTGTGTAATTTCTTCTATCCTTGTTTTGGGTTTCAAATCTCTGCAAACCTTCAATCTCCGATCTCCAGCTCCGGCGTTGTTTTCTTGATTCTGATCCAGAAGGCGGGGATCGTAAATCAAATTTTGTAAAATAATAATTACTTTATTTTTGGGGGAGAGAGAATTTGGATCAGCGGCGATTTTATAAATGCGCGAAAATGAAGACGACAAATAAGGGAGATTTTGGCGCCACTCAGCTTCTTCTCATGGAGGAACCAATAAAAGTATAAAACCACACTAGGGAGGACAATTTCACCCGCATTCGTGGATATCCGCATCACCCGATCCGAAAAAATGGATGAAAACCCGAAAAACATGGATGAAAATTGGATGACGGGTGATTGGATGGGTGAATGGATCGGATATGGATGACTACTCTCACCCACCCGACAAAGGCTAGAATTTACACTCGAAATCACTTTTATACCGAGCCCTACATAATTCTAGCCTTTGTTCGAAAAATTTACACGTTGGAGAGACGTTGGTTTTGACAGCGTCTCCCAGCCGAACCACATTCTTTTTTTTAATTAGAAAGTGTTTGCATAAGGCGCTGGTTCTGTCGGCGCCTTATACTAAGCCTCAAAATTTGCCTCAACGGAATATTTGAGTTGCACTGTTAACGTGTAGGTGAAGATGGCTCAATTTTTTTTTAATTTGTGTATAAGACACTGGAAAAAAACGTCTCCTATACGAGAGAATTTTAAAAAAAATATTTATGTATAAGAGACGCTGGAAAAAACAGCATCTCTTATCCACAAGTGTTTAAAAAAATAAATTATGGTTTGGGATAAAGACGTTGTCAAAACCAGCGTCTCTCAAGCGTATATTTTTTCCGAACCACAGAAGAGCGCCTATGTTGGGTATAAGTTTCAAAACGAGCCTATATCGGAAATTTTTTTTAAAAAAAAAAGCCCATTTCAAATAAAATTCCAATGAGAAGGTACTCTATTATACTTATTGAGTTGTAGGTAGATTATCCGATATTGCACTCCATGGAAAATTTTGATATCTTGGTTGTATTCTTAAGTTCCACAACCATGAGTAGATGTCATTTATTCATATTGAGCTAAAAACAAGGTTTGCCAGGTTCATTACTTGTTAAGTACAACAGTTATTGAAATATAGCGTCAAATTTAAGTCCAGCAACATAGAGATGAATTGTTGGATCTATTTTAACATCACCATAGAAGAATGTCCAAAAACGATCTTCACTACCTGCTTTGTTCAAAAAGTTCTGAACGAAATTCATAGCCGTACGAAACTCAAGCACGAAATTCAGCAATCAAAGTGATGAGGAAGGGGGATAATTAGTTAATCATATAAGTATACTAGCCTCATATTGAAATCAGTTGTGAGTTACTCCCTCTCTCCCAATATTAAGGAGGATGGTTAGTTTACACAATATATACATGAACAGTGTATACACAAGTCACTAAAAGACAAAAAAAATCTAAAATGTTGTTTGTCTTATTAGAAAAAGTTGGAGGGAAGGAAAAGAAGAAGGGAGAAAATGAAAAGAATAGAATGAGGGAAAATTTCTTAGGGTTCTTTGGGATCTATCGATTTGTTGTCTCAATTAGGGCAAATTTAGGGTAAAGTTAGGGCACAATTAGGGCAAAATTATAAAATCCCCAAATCGATTTGGTAGGTTCGATGGTCTAACTGAGCTGAGATTAGGGCTTGATTGTTTGGAGGAAAGAGGCGCGATTGGGGCTGAGCTACAACGACAGTCTAACTGTGCTTGCATGTGGGTTAGTAGCAGGTGACACTACTGAATGTTTTACATGGCTATTCAACTGTTGGCTTAGGTGTATGGGAAGAACTCCTGAAGCGGTTTTGACTGACGAGTGCAAGGCAATAGGCAATGCAGTTCATATTGTTTTTCCAAACACTAGGCATAGACTATGCCTCTTTCATATCTTACAAAATGCATCTAGGAACTTAGGGAAACACACTTATTGGATGGATATACATAAGTGTTTGTTGACTGTTGTACATGACTCAATGAGCGTACATGAGTTTGAGGAAGCTTGGGTAGAAATGGTGGAAAAATATCAAATAGGACATTACAATTGGATCAAGGAAGCCTATAATGAAAGGCAAAGATGGGTGCCAACTTTTTGTAAAGATAAATTCTGGGCAGGTATGGGTTCCACTCAGAGGAGTGAAGGGATTAATTTTTTCTTCAAAGGATACGTGAATTCGGCTACTGGGTTAAAATTGTTTCTGGAACAATATCAAAAGGCTATTGCAAGCAAGGTTGAACAGGAGAAGAAATTAAATGTTGACACAGCAAAGAAGCCACATTTATGCAATAGAGTATATGTAGTGGAAGAAGTCTTTCATAAGGCTTATACAAATGCTAAGTTTAAGGAAGTTCAACAGCGTAAGTCTTTTACAACCACCGTTGATAAAAGGTTGATTGAGTTTGAGTGCTCGTGCAAATTATTTGATTTTAGAGGGATCCTGTGCAAACACATTATGAAAGTAATTGAACTTGAAGATATTAAAGTAATCCCTGAAAAATATGTGTTGGATAGATGGAGAAAAAATATTGTTAGACAATATGAGCATATTAAGGTGTCTTACTACGATCCAAATGAAGTAGTGCGGGTAAAGAAGTTTAGGGATCTTTCAGTTATAAATGAATATTTGATATCTCTAGCCCTGCACAATGAAACTGCATATGAGGAATATTTGGGAGGATTGGAAAAGTTGGAAAACAAATTGGAAGCTACGCTAGGAATAAGTGCTGCCACTGATCAGAACTCAATGTTACCAAGTGGGAAAGTTTTTGGCCGAAGAAGGTTACAAAGAAGAGGAGACAATGAATTGCATGCTGTTAGAGAAAGAAGGAGAGAAGGTCCTCCAGAAGGTCCTACAATTAAGGACCCCAATCATGTTACACGCAAAGGCCGACCAAGTACCACCAGGAGAAGAAATGCAGCAGAACCGCCAACAAAGAAAAAGAAAACACCCACTAAGAAAAAGGTATGTGGCACATAATAAAATTTTGTTACTGAGAATGAATATAATTTCTTGATCATTACAGTAACAATAGGATCTCAATGTAATTTTTTTGTGTAGGTCAAGGCAACTGAAGCAACTGGACCTGGCGATACACCTGTTAAATTTGTAAGTATGCAATGATAATTTAAAGTTATTAAACCGTCTAATTTAAACTATTTATGTAAACTCACAATCCCCCCTGCATATATTGTAGGAATTTGATTTAAATGATCTCTTATCTGAGGAGTGTTTGGGTTTGAGTTTGGGGGTTGATCTAAATGCCAGCTCTTCAAACCAGTGGACTATGGTGAAAATATTTGGGGTATCTACAAACAACAGTGGTCAAGCAGGGGGTGCTGGAGTGTATTGGTTAGCGGATGGGAGTTATCTGCATGCCTATTATTTTGTGTGTGATGAGACTGACACATTGAGTGCAGAGCTTTGGGCTGCATTTTTCGCATTACGAAATGCTAGGGACTGGGGGTTGGATAAACTTAGTATTGAGGTTGATTCAGCGTTGGCAATTGAACTCTTGGAAAGCCCATCCCCACCGCATTTTCACCGTAATGGTGGATTGCTGCAGAAGCTCCAAGCCTTCATTAAGGAAAAAGAATGGGATGTCATATTTGTTCAAATAATGCCCCATAAGAATCGTTGTGCTAATCGCTTGGCACGTTATGGTTTAGGTATGGGATTGAAGTATGAAGATGTACACGAAATTCCTCCAGAAATAAAGCAATTTATGTAAGAATTGTTGAATTATGCAGTTGGTTATTTTGGTTAGTTGTTGCATTGATCAAAGTTCTTTATTTTAGTCATAGTTGTTTATGGTTGAGACACTTTGTCATATATCGGGCTTGTGGGTTTATCATATTTTGGCTAGTGTCATAGTTGCTGCATTATGCTTTATTGCTTTTGTCATAGTTTTGCATTGAGGTTTTTTTACACACAAGGATGTGAGCATTATGCTATCTTATTGTATCATCTTATTTTGACAGGCTGAAGATCAAGGCAAAGGCAGCAACAATTGATGTAAATGATGGAAAGTATTCAACTCTCCTATATATCGATGTCCCAAATTTGAACCGGGAATACAAGGTAATGTATGATTGGATTATTTCTACAGTATTCAACTCTTTTTCTGAGGTTAATTCTTTTTTATTATTATTATAGACAATTGTGGCATTGTATATAACAAGCAATGGACACCATCAATGGTTAATACAGCTGGATTCTACATCATATTTGTTGTTTCAAGTAAGGATTCTTTATTTATTTTATATATATCATGGTTTCCAAATTAAGTGTTAGTAGGGATTGAAATATATAAATTCATAACTTAGTGGTTACAAAAGAGTGGTTCAGCTGAACACAATGATATTTCAAAATACCCAAAAGATTGTATGCCTTACAACAAAATATTTAGCCTAGATCATAGTTCAATGTTCAACTGAAACACTAATACTGGAAAACCGAAAACACTTAGCTAAAACAGAATTATCATTGCTAACAAATAGGATATCTAATCAATGATAATTAATTCAACCTTTTGCTTCTTCCTCTTGGGTGGTGTTGACTGGGTACCTACATACTGTCTTTTTTTAGAGGGTGGTGTTGAAGCTTGGATTAGCTCTTCCTCCTCTATCATGATGATTTCCACCTTTTTATTCTTTCCCTTGGGTGGTGTTGAAGTTGAAGCTACATCTCTCCAATGTCTTGTTTTAAAGGGTGGTGTTGAAGCTTGGATTAGCTCTTCCTTCTCTTCCTCCTCCTCATCGTCATCCTTCTTCTCCTCTTTTTGTACCTCTTCTTCCTTTACAATAGACATGTCTGCCTTAGGAAGAGGAGGAAGGACCACCCAACCCTCTTCCTCATTTTTTTGCATCTCTTTGTAGTTGATCTCCTCTTCGAAAATCCTCTCCAAAGTTGCAAAAAAAACGGCAGATGTTAAATGATCCCCGACTATCTTCCTCCCTACAACTTCACTTTCAATCAAGGATTGGATGAATAGTCTTATTTCAATAATATCTCTAACATGTTGGGGCTCTATTTGTTGGTAGACTTTGGAATTGCAATTGGGAAGATAGAGGGAAGAAGGAAGGAATGAAGTTGTTGCAGATGTTGTGGATATGTCATGGCCCATTGGTTTTATACAGTAAGTATTTCTTCACTCTATATGTTCCCTCCATAACTTCCCTCCATTGATTTGTATTTGTTTTCTTAGTGCATAAGTGCATTCCCTAACTCATTTTTCCCTCCCTAAATTGTAGCTTCCCTCCAAAAGGACTTCGATTTTGTTGAGGCATTGGGAAGCTAACAAGGGGAGTAGCATTGCAACTTCTGCACGGTTTTGTGGGAGTAGCATTGCAACTTATGCTGAAGAGTTGACAAGATTGTCAAATCAAAAGGCAGTTGTAACGTACAGTTTCTTTCTCTTTCGAATGTTGAATTGGCTGGGTTTGGTAGGAAGCCGTACATTTTTCTTTCTCTTTTCAACCTTTGATGTTTGGCGTGTGGTAGGGTCAACAGAGGCTACGTGCTACTTTTCATTTCTTTTTTTTGTGGACACATCGAAGCAAGGAATGGACACATCCAAGCAACATCAACCCCAACAGACATACAACTCTCAAAACTCATTGAGAGTCTCTACCTCTCCAATTTGTTTCCAACTGAGTTGTGATAGGCTTGTAGATATTTGTATATCATCTTTTATGTATAAATGTATAAGAAATTAGAGGTTTTTATAATGTAACAGATATTTTAGGTATTTATAATGTATAAGATCTTTTTTTCGAGAAGATAATGTATAAGATCTTATATGGTTACATAAAAGATCTCCAACTGATGATTAGTTATTTGTGATTCAACTCTCCTATTTTGAGTGTATAAGATCTTTTATTATTATTTGCTTTTTTATTTACTCTCCTAATTTGGTTGGATTTTATATAACTCTTGATCCTTCATATTATTTTAATCAAAAATATTATATGGGACTCATGTATAGGAATATGACTCTATTAAACATGCCATAAGTTTATTACATTGATATAAAGCGTTACATGATCATAAAAGATGAGTACAATTCATAAGAATTCCCTAAACTTGTACATGTTCTCCAAGTGAATTATATAATTTCTAAGTTCACGCCCAATGTGTTGAAACAATCTTGCTCTTTCATTCATTTCTTCACCACCATAGAGAAGTTCATCAAACCTTGCAACATCAAATACCTGGATTAACAAAACAAATTAAACATGATTTAGTTAATTAAACATGATTAAGTAATGAGATTTCGAAAAAATAGTCTACCTTGCACCATTTCCCAGTGATTAACTTAAACATGATTAAGTAAATTAAACATGATAATCTACTGACCTCAGTGTAGTCATCGGTTTTGCTGGGTCTGGTAGTGTCTTCGTCACCACTCAGTTCGTATAGACTGGCTAGGCCTCCATAACTGCTTCGACTGTAGGTTGAATGATTCTGATAGACATCGGAAGGTATAGACCATTCTATGTCGGACTCCTCCTCTAAAACTTGATACCCTTCAATATCACCTTCGGTAAACAGTTCGTCGTTAAAGTAATAATTAGACATTTTTAATCAATCGAAGGAGACAACGAAGAAATTGCAGAAACAGAGAGGGAGGTGAAACAGAGTTGAATGGTTTAGAGTTTAATCTTGATACATTTTGATAGAAAATGTTTGATGAAGTTTTGGAGGGCGTTTTCGAAATTTCATAATCTTGCTAGCTTATTTGGTGAAATTTTGGATGAAATTATGGAGGGCAAATTTGAATTTTAAGACACTTGGAGGGCATTACAGAATTTTGGATGAAATTTTGGAGGGCTTATATTAGTATATGATCTTGTATTGAAATATAAACTTATATTAGTATAAGATAATGTTTCACATAATGTTATTACAATGACTCATTGTTTGTATTGAAATATGATCTTATATTGAAATATGAACTTATATTAGTATAAGATCATGTTTCACATAATGTTATTACAATGAACTCATGATCTTATATTAGTATATGATCTTATATTAGTATATGATCTTGTATTGAAATATGAACTTATATTAGTATAAGATCATGTTTCATATAATGTTATTACAATGACTCATTGTTTGTATTGAAATATGAACTTATATTGAAATATGATCTTATATTAGTATAAGATCATGTTTCACATAATGTTATTACAATGAACTCATGATCTTATATTAGTATATGATCTTATATTAGTATATGATCTTGTATTGAAATATGATCTTGTATTGAAATATGAACTTATATTAGTATAAGATCATGTTTCACATAATGTTATTGAAATATGTTATTATAACTAATTTATACTATACTAATATCATACTTTATAACAAATTATCACATAATGTTATTATAACTAATTTATACTATACTAATATCATACTTTATAACAAATTATCAAATAATGTTATTATAACTAATTTATACTATACAAATGATCACATACTGTTATTAGAACTAGTATAAGATCATACTTTTTTTTTGGTAGAATACTTTATCAGTACTTTATACTATCATTTTGATGTAACAACTTTATCATTTATGTAACACTAAATTATATACAACAACTAGTAAATCCTTTCCGTCTCCTTATTAAAAGTGCTCATACTAAATCCTTTTCCTCTCCTTATTTTATTTACGATAATTCTTATTTCCTTTCCGTCTCTCGCCTCTTCCTCTCCTCTGCTTTTCTCTCTCCGATTAGGGTTCATACTCTATCCTTTCAAGGGCGATTCAACAAATCGATACTAAATCATTCGCGATTGTTCAATGTCTGATCTTTCAAACTCCGCAGGATGGAGCTCGGAATTTTCGAGCTCATACATTGGTTCAGGAAATGAAGATAATCCAATAGATGTTGATGAGATGATGTCATGAACCTCTGAAGAAGAAGAGGTTGGAGATGATGGACAAATGGATGAGATTTTGTCATGGACCTTTGAAACAGAGGAAGAGGTTGGAGAAGATGAGGTTGGAGATGCTGCTCAAGTAGATGAGATCTTGTCATGGACCTCTGAAGAAGAGGAAGAGGTTGGAGATGTTGCTGAAGTGGATGAAATTATGTCATGGACCTCTGAAGAAGAGGAAGAGGATGGAGAAGAATTAGGGCAAGGAGATCTCCTCATCGTGAAACCACCACGCACTGATATTCTTCAATTTGCTGAAGAGATTATTCAAAACCACCCGCTGCCTGCGGATATGACCTTCATATCTGTAATGGATCAATCGACTGTGGAAGGGGAATGTCGTCTGGTAAATCCTCTCATAATTTAATTTTTTTCATGTTGTAATATGCTTACTAATGTTGTGTATGTTCTTTGTAGCCTATCCCAGTGGAGCATGGAAATAATTACCTCAGATCTCCTAGGGTAAATTCAATGGTTCTATCTCATGATAACAGTGCCTGGGATGTAGGTGTGAAGAAGACTTGTGGAAGGAATGGAACCTTCAGATTTGAAGCAAGTTGGAGGGATTTCGTTGATGAAAATGGTTTGACCATAGGTGATGTTGTTATCTTTGAACTGCTCCATTTGCTTGACCCCACTCATTACAAGGTGATAATTGTTTATGATCCCACTCATTTTGGTTAGTGAAGGTCAATGAAGTTGGAGCCATTGATGCCTTTTATTTTGTGGATATTTTGGGGTTTAGGTTGAATTAGCATAGGATGGTATGTTAATTTGGGGGTGATGTTTGGATGCAGTTGAATATTTTGGAAAGACAGATTATGATATGTAATGCAACCTTATCAATTACTGTATTATATATGGCTTATTATAGTACCATATTATGGCTTATTATGTTATTATCTATGGCTTGCTTTTCATTTGATTATTTAAAGTTTATGGCTTCGGTATGGCTTATCAAATTTTTATTTTCATTTGATTATTTAAAGTTTAAAGGTTTGAACTTTTTGTAATATTGTCATTTGGGTGAATTGAGTAGCAATTTATGTAAGCACATGACAAACCATGTTGTTACATTGATCCTAATGTCTTTATTAACAATTTAGGAATTCACTATCAAAGCAGATTCGTTGAACAAAAACACTTTTCCTTCCATTTAATTCCATATTAATTTATTTTTTTTGTATGCAGGCACGTGTTCCAACTTCCCATTGTAGCAGTTATCTAACCATTGGTATGCCCTTGTCAGGTTGTCTTTTCATGTCACTTCCACTTCCCCTTCCACAGACAAAACGCACTAACTCAGACGCTTCTCTTCTTCTTCTTCTTCTTCTTCTTCTACTTCTACCCACTCCACGCCTTCTTCTTCAAAAGTTCAACACAATTACTTTTCCTTATTTTCTCTCTCCTTCTTTTTCAACCCTGTTCATCAGACGTTTCTCTTCTTCTTCCTCAACCCAAACCCAAACCCTAACACACTAACACAAAGTACAGAAAAATGGCTAAAACTGAAAATTGGTCTTACTACATTGGAGAGCCTTCTTGCTCGTACATGGGTCCGAGTCGGCTCTTGGCGCTTCCAAACAGTCTAATACGTGAAGTTCTTGTGAAAGTCGGTTCATCTTCTCTTGCCGACTAATTTAGATGCAGAATGAGGTAAACTGATCTTCTACTTCTTTATGTGATTGGAAATTCTTCATCATTTTGCATGATTGGTTCTTCTTCTTAATCTGATGTAATGTATGGTTCTTATTCATCTATTGTTGTAGTTGCAAGACGTTGAACTTCTTGGGGTTGGAGAAATCTATTCTCTCCAAAGTCAACCTTGAAGGTTACAGCGAATGGAATCTTACTACAGTGGAGACAATTCTTGCTCGTGTTTTTATTAATTTATGCCATGCAAACGATAATCCTGAGTGCATATTTCGACAAGGATTTGTATGTTTTATCAATTTAAAAGTTTTGATTTGCAAATATTTTGAAACCCTAAGTTTGATGCCACTGACTTTGTGTTTTCAATTCGTGTTATGTATGCAGCGTGAGTTCTTCCGGTTGCGAATGTATGAAAAAGGAATGGAAACCCTTGAAAGGGCTGCACATTTAGGTCATATGCTAGCAGCCTATCTTTTGGGTGTTATGTTGTTGTCCAATGATTCCGGAAAGGCAGACAAAGGAATGGAGCTCATAAAAGGTCTAAAGGATTCAATTGGACATAAGATTGTCTTCTGTCGTCGAAAAGTTGCGGACTGTAGATTTTGGAGGTCTGAAATTCGACCTCTATTCAAACCTATTATCCTTCAGAAGGATCATGCCCAATGTCAGAGGAAGAACCTATGGACAAGGGATTCGCCTTTGTTTGAGGATGAAGATGATGCATACTTTTGCCTTGCTTGCAGTTGTGAATTCGAATCTGCATTCTTTTGCAGATATCTTTAAAGATCTATGTGGATATTTTGATATTTTGGGTATATAGGATATGTGTGCATTATGGTTGTGCATTAGGAACTCTTGTGCATTTGCAATGTTTAAGTGATTGTGTTGAACTGTTGTGCATGGAACTTTGACACATTTAAACATGTGTTGTTTGCAACTTTCGGGTTTTGTTTTTATAATAATAAAGGATCATGCCAATCATATTGAAGTACTAGCATCTCGGCGCCCGTGCGATGCACGGCCTTTATGTGTTAATTTTTTTATCTGTTATCTTTTCCCGATTCTCTCATTTATACGAGCCTTTGGTCTTCGCTAACTTGATACGGAAAAAAAAATTCATGTGATGTGGGTTTAGAATGTATGCCACCAATATGTTTTCCGTCCTTTTCTTCTTTGTGAATCAAATATAAATTGTGAATCAAATATTGAAGAGATTGTTCATTATAGTTAAGGTTCTAGCTGATGATACGATGTGATGAAATGAAGATCGGTGATCGAAATTCTGTTAATAATAAAAAGTTGAGAGATCTCTTTATGACTGGTTGTTTCTTTCTGAACTGGTAATCATACCTGTTGTTTTTGAAATCAGAAATAACCACATTGTCTCATGTCAACTGATTCTTTATAAATTGGATCTCATTCTATATACACTCAACAAAATGCAAACGGTACACTATGTTTTGTAAAATTTGGATCATGTGTAATGTATCATTACTCGTTCTCCTCTTGATCAATGCACACACTGGCATATCTGCATACAGCATACCACGTTCAGTATAATCATGTTTCTGCTACAATCAAACAGAAAAAAGAAACGATAGAGTGGAAAAGGGAAGGCTCGTAATTTCGAACTAAAATAGAAGGACAAAAAGTAAACCACTGGGGAAATTTAATCAAATGCAAGACTTGACCCTAAGGTCAAACAATAAAACACTCAGCTGTTGGGCTGCATATTCCAATTTTTTGTCTTTTGATGCAACCAACATAGCTATTAGAGAGAGATCACAAATAAACTCAGCAGGTGTTCAAATAAGAGGACAACTTCATATGCACATTCAATCTCTTCATGATAAACAAATGTGACCTGTTGGTAACTTGGTTATCAGTTCAAATGCAAAAGAAGGCCCTGAGAGTGCAACAAAAGGTTGGCGAGGATTCTTTGGTGTTTGAGGCTGAGACATCATTCTCAAGTAATGAGTTCTAAACCTTTGCTCAGAGATATAAAAGGCAAGCCTGGATCGACATAAGTAGCAGTTGGTTCAAGAAAAGTTGCGCTAAACTGCAAAGGATATAAACACTGATCATTTTCAGCCTATTTCAATTTACAGCCCACAAAAAAAAAAATTAGGGTTGAAAAAGACTTGAACGTACCTCAATTTGATTACTGGTCGTCACATTTAGAAGAACTCCTTGAGAAAATTGTACGAATGTATGATCAAAGAACAAAAAATGTTCAGCGTTCATTAGGAATATGCAATCCAAACAATTATTTACAGATTATGGCTACGGTAATTAATTAAATGGAGGATTGATTGGCGAACCTGCAAAAACTTGCTAGCCATCACCCACCACACGGAGTCTTCATCGCCTTCTCCATAGTCACAACGGTTTGCTTGCTTTTCGAGAACGACCTTTGCTTCTTGTTCATACTCAGTTTCGTTGCTTTTGATTTTTTATGACTGTCATCAGAATCAGATCTGAAAATCAAAAGAAATATCTGATTACAAATTTACAACATGGCCATATTCAAGGTAAACAAAAGTTTATATTGCAATCAAAGACCTTACCTTGATTCCAACTTTTCAGTATCCTCTTTCTAGTCTATTTTATGTCGAGCAAGAAACGCATGTCAGCATAACTGACAAACCTCCAATTTCATATTCATTGGGACCATAGACGGAAACTCATGTAAGCTTTGCACCAACTGTTTCCGAATTCTTTCAAATCTCGACACAGTGGCATCACTTGTTATTGCCTGAAACATCAAGCATTCAATTTTCTGAGACTGGTGAAAAACATATGGTTTTTTAATAGATCTCTTCTCTACTAAGAGATCCTTTTGAGATGTAAGATTTGGCCTTGAGGCTGCAAACTGAACAACATGAAGCTCGGAGTTACCAAATGAGGAAAGGATCGCCTCCTCCTGATGCTTGAGTCCTCCCAATTCTGAATGAGAATTCTAAACACCCACAATCAGATTCCAACAACTACAATGAACGAAATTTGCAATTAAGCTAATCACCATCTGTCCATCTCAGAAACAAAACCAAACGGGGAATACAGACAAAAATTAGAAACAAATCATTAACTACTCAAATCAACAAAAACTGAATCCTAATACCTGCAGAGATAGAATTCTTGAATCCATAAGTCTTATTTTTTCAGGTCCTAAAATCACACATTTGCACGAAAAAGAACACAGAAAAAGATAATTAATCAAGGAAATTATGACTACAACAGAGCTGATCTCCGCTTAAAAATACTCCATTTATACAGAGCTGAACACAATAATTGATTTTTGTTTCCCTAAACCTTCAAAAAATTCAAATATTACCAGATAAACGCTTTGGAACTAACATAATTTCTCTGCTTCCTCTGAATTCTTTTCTGTGTATCCTCATACTGTGCTCTAATATAATTTACCTTCGACATAAACCCACAAAAAATATCAACCCGATTTCTCTTGGGTCATCTAAAATTGTTTCTATAAATGCATATCTTGATCCCTAATTCTACCTAAACCCATCGAGATTAACAAAAGAAGGGGAGAAGAGAGAAATCTGGACTGAAAATGGGATTGAGAATTTTGTAATTGACGTACATTTAATACCTACCACCATATCCAAGTTGTAGAAATAATCTAGCAGCTGTGAAAACCTCTCGAGAAGTGAAATGGCGATCAAAGCTGCAGATTTAAAAGCTTAATAATTCAATATCTAGATTTAAATAGCACTGAACCAATTTGTAGAATTGGAAAATGGAAAAAACATTTTAAGTCCATGCCTTCTTTGCAAGGATTCCATTAGGCCATAGTGTACAAAGTGGTGATGTATGCGTGCCAACAAAGAAAACAGAGATGCTTTATCACTTCTCTAACAACTCAAGCCTAAAGAAAACTTGCAAACTACATATTTACATAATTACACGTCATACTCTTAGAAGCCAATATACACTATTTAAAATGTACTTACCACAAAGATATAGAATCATAGGGCATTTAGTGACATTCCATATCCATATCAAATAAGATCATGAAGCCTTTTTTGCTGCAATTTGCAGGCTTGATCATGAATTTGAGCCTCCCGTGAGTATCAAACTCAGTACTACATTAACGATCCCTCTAACCTAAACACGACCAACTTGGCTAGGCATGAAAACTGATTTGGCATTAAACATCATATACGATCATGTAGAGGAAGATTGTGCAGTAAGGACCAAAAACATGACATTAACTTCAACAATTAGAGGCAAGTGACAAATCCATTGCTAATATATAGAATTAATTGTTGATACAAAGGAATGAAAGAAATTTCAACACCATTGTATGTGATGAGAACGATAGTAAAAATTTGGGTAAATGATAAACATATTGGATTAAATTTGAAACGATTTCAATTATGAAGGGTTAACAAACCTTTCAATTGCAAGAGGATCAATTTCAAGAGAACATGTATTGTAATTTCAATTATGAACAGTCAGTACAGAGAAGTTGATATTCATTCATCAAATTATGATGCGCATAAGGTTAAATTTATTAAATGAAAGGAAAATGTCATGTGACAGTAGCTCACCTGATATCAGAAATGGAGAAGTAAGTGCGAAATGCTATAGAGAAGCTAAAGGGTTTGCCATTAGGATTCCGGCAGCGCGGTAGCAGCTTGAGATTTCCCTCCTCTGTTAGAGAAACCCTAAGACCGAATTCAAATCTGAAAAAACAGAAGAAAAAAGACCTTAATAAAGAGTAACAATACAACTCAAATACTTGTCAGAAATCTAAGTGGTCAAAACCAGTACTTATGGGGCCAGATCTTTGAAGCTCATCAGAAGGTCTGAGTAATAGGTCTACAAATGCTTGTTCATTAGATTTTGTAGGAGATGCTGGAGGTTCATCCTCAATTTCCCATTTACTATTCCTTGCAAAGCCGTGTTGCTCAAGTAACCCTCAACTTCCAAATTATCACCAAATATATAGTTCAAAGGATCATCACCCTAATTTATTGTGATAATGGCCATATCAAATCTGTTAAAACCATTTAAGTTACAATACCTGAGGAAAACATATGGGAATACCCGCTCGCACAAGCAATGGTGACTTGAAATTTGCCTGAATCAGGCATAATTTTAAAGAATCAGGCAGAGATTATCTTTACTAAACAGAAATATGTAATGCAGCTACTGTTATGCACATTTGGAGAACCATCCCAAATCAAGGTCACTTTTAACATCAATACCATCTTAGAAAAAGTTTCTGAAAATTAGGACCCTCAACTATTTTATCTTTGATATCAACAAACACCAAATTTTCAGCACTTTATTTATCACCAAATTTTCCAGGGATTGAGCCAGACTCATAATCCAAGAAGCAAGCTTTTTTCTGAAGATTATTACTGTATAAATTTGCAATACTAAGAAAAAAATTGATCTATTGTAGTGTTACCATTATCAGTATAACGCCACGATGTCAAGAGGATTGAGTATGTCGACGAATCTCTGCTGCCTTGTCGACGAATCTCCGCCCCCAATACTTGCGGAGCTTGGTTGTGGTAGGTGGACCTCCATATTCGACAGGCGCAACCCCATTCGACCATTTCATGGGCTTCTTTTTTGGGAGGATGATCTTCGTCTGCCTTGGATAAGGTATAGACTCTTGCAGTGGAGATTGTGGTTCCGGAGAGGGCGGAGTAGTGGCCGTTCTTGATGTCTGTTGCTTGGAGGAGTTGGATCGGAGTCTAAGAAGCAAGATATGGTTTAAACATCACATCCGATGTTGAGAATACGAATCATAGATGGAGAAATTAGAGAAGTGAGCTGACCTTGGTGTTGATCCTCATCCTGGTTCTCCACGACACCGCTGACAGGAAGATCCTCGACAACGACGGCGACGATGTCTTGCAAAACCTCGTCCGGAACAAACATTGATGTTGACGGATTCGAGTAGGAAGGATTTAGGGAGGGGTGCGGCCGTTGCCCTTGCGCTTGCTGAACAGAAGAGGTGGAAACGAAGAGGTAGAGGAGATGGTGAGACGGTGAGGATGAGGAGGCGGAGTAGCGATGTGAAGAAGTAATATCTGGAGACCCTAATTTCGGTCTAATTACAGTAATAAACTTAATAAATGCTGACGATGGAGAAGGAGAAACGATGAGGATGAATCAGCAGGAGAGTACGGTGAATGAGAACACAAAGGGTCTGGCAATGAAAGCCCTAATTTGTGAGAATCAAAGTGCTCTTTAATTTTCATCCAAAACTACATGAATGCTGGAAAAAAGGTCATCTTTATAGGTTATTAAGATGTTTATGGCTCTCTGAATTTATTGCAAACCTATCTCATTTTAGACCTTTCCTATATTAGCTCTTGAATTTCCAGACCTTTCCTATATCAACCACAACATGTATGTTTAAATTTCCAGACTCTCTAGGTTAAGTGTTTTTCTGGATCTTGAACACAGTTACAATTCGTTTTAGACCTTTCCTATATTAGCATACCTATCTCATTTTCCAAATAATCTAATTAATGCTTTATCTCACATTTTCAAAGCCTCCACCGTTCGTAGTTAATGCTCCCCTCACATTTTCAAAGTTCTGACATTAGTCCCCTCAGATTGGTGGATGGTTCAAAGAGTAGAAATTAAATTTGGGTTTTGATGTATTTAATTAATTATTAATGATTAAGTACAATTCTTAATTTGTGTGTAATTTTTCAAAACCAACTACAATTCTGATCGGAGGGAGTTACAAATACATGAACTTGATTTTCAAAGCCTCCACAGTATATGCACTTATCTGCAGTGTATTACTAGTTCAATGAGTAACATATATATAAGACAACAATACATATTTGTTGTTCCAATACAGATATCAACACATAATTCATACTACAGGGTTTGCAAATTAAAAACACTTAACCTATAGAGTCTGGAAATTTAAACATACATAAAACACACATAAAATATACTTAAACAAGCGGACGTTTATTTTTAAATCTCCGGTTTGTCTATGTAATACTTGGGTTCCTTGGTGTTGTAGCTCTTCACCATTTTTGCTAGAGAGTTTACTCTGTCGTAGTGCCTATCGATGGTAATCTCGTTGCATACGTATGAAGAGTTAAGCTGGACAAGCAAAAATAAATAAAACAGAAAACATTAAAACTATAAAGATCAATTTCTATGCAAATTTCTATTATGTTGATCTCGTGTCTATGTACTTATAACCGTACAGTTATACATTTTATATATTATGTTGCAGTTGTGCCCTAAATTTGTACTCATAACTGTCTACTTTGAGGAACTAATATCATACATAAGGCGTTTTCGAGGAACAACAAAGACCATCATATGCTGCATCTCAGGTATGGCATAAGACTTCTTCTAAATTTCTCCTACTATTGAATTTGCACTACAGATTTTCTGCACAATGTTTATGTCACATTGTAAGCCAGTCATGACCACATTTATTGTGGTCAATTGCTCCCCTACCATTATTCATCAATGTGGTCAATTGTCACTACTTACTTATTCACCTAACGCCTACGGTTCACCAATAAATAGCTCCCTCCATTCTTCACATTTCCATCACAGCTTCCATCTCTTCCTTTCAATCTTATTCCACCGAGCTCACCTCCATCACACTTCCTACTCCATGGCCCATAACGTCATTGACCTAACCCAAATTTCATACTCCTCTGAAAATGAGGAAGAAGTGAAACCCCACTGCATTTGTGATTCATGCCTCCCACCTCCTGGCTGCAAATGTGAAGAATGCAGGGAATCCAACAACCCTCCAACTCAAACTCCATTAGAAATGGCTCAAAACTACCCTCACCCTACAAAATTAAGCTTTTACACAGAAATGAAACCTTCATTTGTAGAGAAAGACTGTCGAATGGTAAGTGCATGCAAGTACTCTCCTTTTCTTATTGTTGTATTTTGGGCAGATTCTTTCAATGGCTAATATTCATCAAAATTCTTCCAAGCAGATTCTTCCATTCGACTACGCAAACAAACATTTGAAGCCTTTCATAGATGATGAAGTTACAGTTTCCATTGGTGAACACACTTGGAAAGTACTTCTGAAATTCAGTGGCAACAAATACAAATTTGGCAAAGGATGGAGAGATTTTGTCAAAGAAAATGACCTACTCAGAGATGATGTTTGTCTCTTTCAAATGGACATGATAGTTGGTAAACCAATCTACGAGGTCATAATCTTCAAAGTTGAACTGCAGGCCTATTTTGTTTGAGTTTCCTGGTGTTGTGAACTCGGGTTTCTGGTGTTTCTTTCAGATGTCTGTTTTGCACTTTGGATTAAGTATTTCAGTTCCTTCTGTCATTATGTTGTTTGTGATTATGGTTAAGTAGGTTTCCTGGTTTGGTGTCACTTTAGTCTTGCATTAACAACATCAACATTGCATTCCCAACACAACATTAGTTTCAGTCAAACCCTAGTTTCATTGACAATAAACCCTAATTGATAAACCCTAGTTTCAGACACCATTGCTGCAGAATATTCATCAAGATAACATAAAAAACAGCCATAGGAAAAGTGTAACCTACATTAATACCAAAATTGTTACACCATAACTTACAATATTCATTCAACAACAACAACAATATTCATTCACAAGGCTAGATCATCATAACAACAACAAAAACCACCTGCACATTCCAACAAAACAAACAACAAACCAACTAAACCCCTTACCAAGCCACACGTAGCTAGTTAAGACCATCTTTGTAGATCGTAACTTTGTAGACAGGCTCCAACTCTTCCACTAGCTCAAATTCACATACATCATTCTTCTCTATGTCATTGTCTCTCACAAATTTCCTCCATCCTTTGCCTAGCCTGTAGGAAAGGTGAGGGTTTCCATTGTCACTGAATTTCAGTGTTACTCCCCATAAATGAGCCGGATCTCCCATAAACAACCTGATTTCAACATCTTTGAAATCGGCTAGATATTCATTTGCATGGCAGAATGGGAGTGACTGTACACATAATATCACAAAATTATTATTTATAACAGAACTACAGAACATGAATTGCATTAATAACCACAAGAAACTCAATAAATTACTTCTTACCAAACGGCAATCGCCTTCCACAAAAGATCTCTTCATCTCAATAATAAAATTCATCTTCCAGTCATATTCCCCAGAAGATGTTGGTGATGATGAGCGCGAGTCATCATCATCAACGAGCCCATCATCTAGGATGATAGGGTTTCCTGGGTGGCGACCACTGATAGAGCTTGGTTCAGAGTCTGAGCTATTTGTGGTGGCAGGGTAAGAGTCTGAGGACTCATTTGTAGCAGAGCTACTTGAAATAACAATTTCAGCCACTGCATAACAATAAACAATGTTAATAATTCTGATCCACACCAAATAACAACACAAAATAAATTAGGGCAAAATATGATGCAACAGTTTACCTCAACTCGGCTTCTCAAACAAGGTTCAACTACGACATGGTTTTGGAGATACAACATGAGTTCGAAGTAATGAGATCAAAAATATCAATGCAGTTCCATAAACCCTAATGTGACTGAAATGTGTAATCCTATAAGTAACAAAGAACACTAATTGAATGACAACACTACAATACGAACCCTAATTTGCTTCAAATCAGTAACAATAAACTCTAATTGATTGAAAGCCCTAATTTGCTTCAAATCAGTAACAATAAACCCTAATTGATTGAAAGCCCTAATTTGCTTCAAATCAGTAACAATAAACCCTAATTGATTGAAAGCCCTAAATTAAAAACCCTAATTTGCTTTAAATCAGTAACAATAAACCCTAATTGATTGAAAACCCTAATTTGCTTCAAATCAGTAACAATAAACCCTAATTGATTGAAAGCCCTAAATTAAAAACCCTAAATCGAAAGAACCTGGGTGTCGCCGGTCTTCCTCCTCTCTGTCGTCGATTCTCCTCCTCTGTGTCGCCGGTCCTTCATCCCTCTGTGTCACCGGTCTTCCTCTCTTTGCCATCGCGCTGCTTCTTTCTCTCTTTCTCTTTCTCTTTCTCTCGCCCGATCGCCTCAATTTCACCTTCTCTTTCTCCTTCTCTTTCTCCTTCTCTTTCTCCTTCTTTTTCGCTTTCCTTCTCTGCCGCTTCCTTCTCTTTCTCCTTCTTTTCCCTTTTATTTTCTTTCTTTAATTTTGAAATTCAAATTTCAAAACCCCAAAATTTCAGCTTTTGTCTTATATGGGTAAGGTATTGTTCATATATACATTGTGTAAACCTACACTTTTCCCAATATTAAGTGCCCGTTTGTGGTTTTTGGGGAAAATTAAGGAAGTGAGAAAGAAAAAGTGAAAGGAAGAGAGAATGTGAGAGGGTGTGGTTTTTTTTATGTAGGAGAGAAAAGATAAAAGGTGATTAGTTGTGAAAATTGATGTAAAAAGAAAGGACAGAAAAAGTAGTTGGGTGTGGATTAGTAGAAAAGTGATTTGATTTGGATAATAAGACGAAAGATATAAATGGAAACAAACACAACATTTTGGGACGCCAAATAAGAAAAACAGACACTATATTATGGGACGGAGAGAGTAAGTTTTTGCTTTAACAACACAAAGAATAACCGAGCAACATGAGCCTCAAACCTTGGAACTTTAGTGGGAATAATCCAGCTTCTTAGCACCAGTAATTACTCAATATTACTTGAACAAACATATATAATAGCTAGATTCACACAGTTAGACCTAAGGACAAGATATTGATTCAAAATCTAATACTCCTCATTCCCCTAGAGTGTGATCTGATTCCTACTCAATCCACCTTTAGCAATCAACAACATCAGATCACTAAAATCAATATCTGAATTACAAAACAGATGGAGAGATAAGTATCGAAAAGAGAGGCTTACAAGATCGGAAGTAGAGGCGTAGAGGTGAGAAGCAAAGAGGAAAGAGAGAGCGGCAAGGAAGAGAAGAGAAAACATGGCAGAGACGAAGATCGGATATGAGAAAAAGCCCCGGATGCAGGAGGCCAGAACCTCAGTTGCCCCCTCATTACGTATTTTCAAATGTGATTTAATATAATTTTGTATTATTTATTAATATTTTTATTGTTATTAAATTTGTTAATATTTATAATGAAATGGTTTTGAAACATAATAATGAAATAAGACTATTGTGAGAGAAGCTTATTCAATATTTTATTTTATTTGACAATATTTTTTTTCTAATATTACACACATTAATTTAAGGGAAAATATCGAGTGAGAATAACTTTTAAAATACGAACGTGAGAATGGTGCACATTTGTAGTAAATTGGTGAACATCTATACATATACTAAAACAGAGCGGTGTTTTGTCACATGTCGCTCTTACGTTCAATTGGCCTATGTGTCGGCCTCTGAGCTATGCCACCTCATTTTCCACATCAACGCCACGTCATTCATTTTTATCTTTTTCATATATATCTTTTAAAAATAGATTAAATAAGGAAATTAAAAAGATATCTAATAGACCATTTACTTTTATCTTTTATCAATTTATAAAATTAAAAAAATATCAAAGAAATTTTATTATCTTTTTTTTTTACCATATTATATTTTTTCTCTTATATATATCGTTATTTATTTATTTTACTATCAATCTAATTAGACCTTAAATTATATATTTACTATTAATCTGATCAAAATTTAAAATATAACCCACAAACTATCAATTATAAACTAGTAACATAAAAATATTTAATACATGCGACCCGTCATGGCGCGGGAACACACGCTAGTTTAGTCCTAATTCAGTGCACATTCGTTGACAAACATAAAAACATCCAAAATTTGAAGAATATTTATTTTTTAAGGAAGATCTATTAAGAAACTAAATAACATTCAGGTAAAATTTGTAAATGTGCCTTACTTTTTCAAAGGATGTGCATCAAAAAATTTGATGCACATTTAAGTATATTTTGATGCACAAGTCATTCGTACGTTCTCATTTTAAAAATTGTTCTCACCGTAACCGCACCCTTTGTGACTTAATCAAGTTTCTAACATAACATAGAGGCCTTCTAAATGAGTTAATACTATAATTTATTTATTTTACTATAATTCTAAGATATATTAAATTAGAATAAGATAGTTAATTAAGAAAATTAAAAAACCTTAAATGGATTTAGATTTCAGAGATCATTAATTAAACTTACATGAAACTACCTAACTACAATATAAGGGAAAACCCAAGTCTTCACAAAATATTGCGTCACCTCAGCGACATGTCATTATTTTTAAAAAGCACAAAAACAAATAATTGATTAATCAAATTTTAAAATAAAAAATTCACTCCTTCATGATCTCCTATAAATATTCAAATCAAGCCACATATTCAAAAGCTTTGATAATTTATAAACCATGTTTAGAAGGAACATATAATAAAGAGCATACAATAAGCTTTGGTCATTTCTAAAATCAAGCTCTTTAAATAATAGGTCAATTTTAGAAATTTATGGATAAGTGTTACCATCTTTTAATGATTAGGTGTTGTCATTTTTTTATATATTGGGTTTATCCATTTACTTGTAAGGGTAATTTCTTATTCAAGTATGTTTATCATATGTCATAGGTTAGAAAAATCGATCATTAAACTCAAAATTTCAAGCTTCAAAGAGTATGATGTAGAACGATAATGTATATAGTATTATTTTGTTGATAGCTTGGTCATTATTTTATAATTGAGTTTTGATTGACTATACGATAGGTTGTTGTATAATTTATATTGGAGGTCGATCATTCAACGTTTATCACTCTGTTTTTACATACATATATTTTACAATGAAAAATGTATTAACAATATTGTTATTATTATCTTTCACAAATATAACTATAACTTATTTATTATTTTAACATTATTTGTATAAAAATTATGACTATGATATAAATATTAATCCTGTGATATTCACGAGACCTACACTAGTTTAAAATTAATTAAATTTCAGAGATCATTAATTCACAGAAACAAAAAGAACTTAAATGAATGACAGTTGTAAAGTTAGACAATAAACCTCATGCTTAACGTGAGCACAAGAATCCTAGTGTTTATATTCCACTAGAAACGGGCCTCCGCGCTACGCGCGGGGAAATTACAGTTTTTAATATGATTTAACGTTGTTTAATAGGCGTCCTAAAATTAGATTGGGCTAATCATATTCACAACCCTTTATGATATAAAATCTAACCTCGACAAAGCAGTCTTTAATCTTTGTTCTATCAAAAAGAAAAAAAATAAAGTTTAATTAGTGATTATGTTTTTACTGAATGTTTTATTAATCATTTTAGCAATTGACACACAACTACCTATGAATTCGTCTCTCCCTTTAAAATCATCACATTACCTAATTAGCTCGGGTGCTTTTTTTTTTGCCAAACTATTAGCTCGTGTATTGGAGTTCCTATTTTATTAGGGCTTAAATCAACAGACTGAAACCCGCGTACGGGTCTTGCGTAATTATAATTTCTTAAATGTTTCATAATAGATATTGAAATGATATTATATCATATAATCAAATGAGTTTGATGATTTGTATCTCCTCTCTCAATTCGCCAAATTGTTATATCATTTTGTAATATTATTGTAATATACGGGACATAAGTTTTTAAAAATATGATTTTTAATATTCTTGTAATGTACAGGACATAAGTTTTTAAATATATGTTATTTGCGTATGCAATTTCTTCAATGCTCTATATGCTAAATTTTTGTTCAAGTCTTGTTTGCAGTATTATTACCAACTCCACAGATTTTGGTATATAAAATAAGGTAATCTATTTTGATCTATTAATAGCCAAGTTGGTGAATATATGATCTATTTTTCTGTCTATAACTCATTACAATTGAATAAACTCGAGGACCAGTTATTAAATGTCATTTCCCCATTGTATACATTTTTGACGTGTTTACTAAATTATCATGCTTGTTGGAAACTGAGTGTAAATATTTGAAAAAAACATGCTAGCATATTGCAATATGTAATATTGTTCACAATTACTAAAATTAGATGCAAACGGCCTCCGATAAGGGCTCAAAGTTTGGTACTAATGACGAAAAATGTAGTTTAGGATAAGTAAAATGTAAACACTTCAAGCTCAAAGAAATTGAAAGAGGAAAAAATGCATACCATATAGTTCACAAGAGATCTCCCTCTTTGTATAAATTTAGTAATTGCAAAAGTTAAATCATTTTACAAAGACACATGATACATGAATTGAATATAGGAAATTTAGATTCTTTGGTAAGTCGGTCTTCTAAACTCTGTAAACCTGCATATTATTTGTATATATATATACTCCATCTGTCCCAAAATATGAGTCTCATTGTACAAAAATATCTTGGATTAAGGCAAATGCTTTAACGTACATAAGTGCATTGGAAATGTGCATTTGAAATGATGAATGTAAAATATTAAAATAATTCATTAACCAATGGGAGAAGAGTTTACAAATGAAAAGTACATAAGTGCATTGGAAATGATGAATGTAAAATATTAAAATAATATGAGTAAGGGTATAATTGGAAGAAGTTTATGGACCAAAATAGAAATGAGACTAACATTTCGGGACGCCCAAAAAGGAAAATGGGACTCATATTTTGGGACGGAGGGAGTATAATTTACTAAAGCCTTTATGTGTAACTTTGAAAAAAGTTATTGATCTGGCTTTTTACTTTTTACTTTATTAATCTAATGATAAAGTCAATTACTGCAAAATCATACCATCCACTCCAAACCTCTGTCCACATGAGAGGTTTGTAAGGTCTGTTTTAGTAAACACATAACAGTAAAAGTCGTTGCAAGTATATTAATCTGTCACAATAAGATCATTAACTATTAAAAAAATTATTTTGAAAAGAATTAAGATTGTCAACAAGAACACTGGAACTTATAACGGGATCAAGAGAGTCATCTTCCTTGCACATTAACCATGGAACACCAATATCTAATCCAACAACAATGTTAGCAGCCCATCTCATGTGATCACAACCTTCTTGTCCAAACATCTTTCTTTGCATTTTATATTTATATTCGATCTGAAAACACAAACTGATAGCACATAATTCAATTTTTGAAATCAGAAACTCAAATTAATTTAACTAATCTTAATTACAAGAGGTCATGAAAAAAAGAGTCAATGAAAACATACAACATTGAGTGATGTTAAGGCATTGAATTTCATGTGTACAAGAGTGATTGCCATGGAATTTCTTTTTATTATTGCCTTCAAAATGCTCAAAAATTCGATCTAGTTTTGGGCGCATTCTAGTTGCGCCCAAAACTGAACCGGGTTTTAAAAAAAAGGTTTGGGGTGCCAGTTAAAATTTTCTGAGTGCGGGATTTTTCCCCACAATCATACGGTCAAGTATGTGCGCGAGGGGGAGAAAAGACAAGTAGACATCATTCACTGTCATCTATGTAAGAAGAAAATTACCACAGTCAAAATTGAGGTTGATCGGTGAATTTGAAAGGGAGAGTGGGGATCGAGGAATTGGGGGTTATCGGTAGTGGCGGATCTAGAAAATTTCTACCGTGGGGGCTCGTATTAGAATTAAGATTATAAATTATGTTCTCTTTTTCTTGAGTATTATCAATTTGATTTAAACATATTCAATATAATATTAACCCACATTTAAATTTTAAATTAATTTAATTTATTTGTGGTAAAATCAATAACAAATATTCTTCTACTTTTTATTCTTGTATCAAATAAATATCTTGTACATAGAAATATCATATAAAAGTTATTATTTTTCTCTAATATTACCGATATTTAGTGGGTTTGATAGATATTAAAAATATAAAAACTCCGTATGTAAAAATTACATTTAGTTTCCTTACATTTTTAATAATCATGTTTCTCTGTTTAACACACCTCTTACTTTTCTTACCAAAATTCAAGAATAAAATAGAAAAAATCTCTATATAACTACTAAAGCAAATTACATTTCTTCAATTCTAGCTATGTCACGTGGCATACTCTTCATTCAGGTCATCCACTTGTCGTCATTTCATTGGTCACGATTTTTTATAATTTATTGTAATTTTCTCAAAAAAAATAATTAAATTTGGAAAATCGTGTGCAAAAATATTACAAAAAGATTGCTTAAGATCTTTCAGATTACAAAAAGATTTTTATGTGTTAATTTTCTAGATTTTGACCTCCCAATATCCTATTATTTTATTTTACAAATATATATTTTATTTTTTTGATATGACGTATCACAAAAAGATTGATTTCTTAATAAATAAGAGAAATAATTATATTTTTGTGTTATTGTAATTTTTTCAATTATATATTTTTATATATGTTGAAATCAATTTATTTAAATTTGTTAAAAATCGACCCATGATAATTTGATCAAATAAGATTTTTGGTATTAAAAATTCATGTATATTCGTTGTTTATTATATTTAAAATGTAAAAACTTAATTATATATCAATATCATTTTAAGATATAAACTTATTTTCATATAAAATTTTATATTACATAATACTCCTTACTACTAATTCACTATATCGAGTTATATAAACCCGCGCATGGCGCGAGACCTAGTCTAGTTTGTGTATAAAATTAAAAGGCTAAAATGACTTACGTTATATTACATGAAAAATAAAATCAAACCAACTTCATGTAATTCTATTAATTACTTAGTAATTAATTACCGTTGTGTAAATTGAATTTTTAAAAAATATATTAAAAAACTAACTACTTATATGATACTAAACCAGAGGAGTATAATCAGTATATCACATTTTTACTTAAAATTTAAAACAATTGAATCTTTAGTTTGGAAAATTTTAACCGTTGTACAGTTTTACCACAGATCTAATGAAAGAAAAAAAAAGGAGGGTGTTTAATTTTTTTAGCAAAACGCTTCGTTTTGATCTTTTAGACATCTTTTTAAATTAGAAAAAATGGTTGATGTAAATTTATTTAGTGAAATCTTAAATTTATCAATGGAGGGAGCAACATTTATAAGGTATCAATTTCATTCAATTTTGGCATTGGATAACCAATCTTTATATAGATAAGATACTATATGTCCAGGAGCTTTGATCCATTAAATTGGGCGATTAAGACATAAAATAGTAAATAAATAAGCGTGTGTTCCCGCGTCATGCACGGGTTGCATGTATTAAATATTTTTAATAATATAATTATATATGTATTATTATGTAGTATTTTATGTTAGTAGTTTATAATTGATAGTTTGTGGTTTATAATTTAAGTTCTAATAAGATTAATAGTAAATATATAATTTAAGTTCTAATTAGATTGATAGTAAAATAAATAAATAACGATATATATAAGAGAAAAGATATAATATGGTAAAAAACAATAATTTAAGCTGCACAACTTATTTTTTTGCTTTTATTTATATTTTTATGCTAGATAAAATTAAAAAACAATATAAAACTAGCTGTCAAACAAAAAAAAAGTGGAAATACAACTCTCATTTGAGTTGCATTGTATGCAACCCAAACATGAGTTGCATAGCAAACATCACTTTGTATTATGCAATTAATTATTAAAATAATCTATAGTCTAATAAAATGCAGAGTACTTAATAAGCTCCCCATAGAAATGCAATGCACCAAATTCCATTGAATCCATATACTTGGAACTCGAATTTCCAGCTCAAAAGGTTCATTTGATTTTCAAAGTGCAAGAAAAAGATCACAGAAATTTCAAAAAGATGACAGAAGAAAAATGATGTCCGATTCTTTCTTGTTTGCTACGGAGTATGATGATGATTTGGAAGTAGGAGGAGGGCGGAGTGGCAGTACGACATCCGACAGCTGGTCCACAGACACGTGTACGTCATTCTTCGTCCCTTTCCTGGATTTAAACCGGGTATATCCGGTCACGCCGGTGCAAGCCGCTTTAAATTCTTCAACATTATCCATGCGGGACCAGCCATGGCGGACTGCCGTACTATAATTGCAGGTCGTTTCATTGCAGTTGGTAAACCATTTATTACGCCTCCCTTTCTCTTTCTCACTCACACTATTTTTTGAATCCCTCTCACAACAATTCCAAACCGCTTTTGCTCCCTTTTTTCCTTCCCCAAATTTCAAATCATCTCACTCCCAACCCAAATTCCCCCCATTTCAGCTTCTGATTCAACGCTCATCTCCCCATTGTGAGTTTATTCTCGTCTTCACTCCCCCATTTTGTTTCTTCTCAATTCTTCATACCACTTCGTTTCTGTTCTTGCTGATTTTCTCCCCTTCCTGTACCTCGCTTTCCGTGCCGCATTCATTATTTTGCCTTCCCTTTTGAATTTTGATGGTGGTGGTGGTGGCGGTGGCTGCTACTTCTTCCTCGTGCCTGATTTATTCTTCAACATCACCAACTGGTGCTGCTATTTATTACTTTGTTGTCAGAATACTTCCTTGTTCTATTGAGCTTAATCTGTTTATATTTTCACTCTTAAAGATACTCAGATTCAAGCACATGTAGCACTTAGGGTTTGCTCATGCTAAATTTCTCAATTGGGTGAGCAGTGAGCTTAATCTAATTATATGTTCTTCATTTTTAGCACTCTTCAATCTGGGTTTTTTCTGAGAGAATGTCGGAATCTGAGGTGTCAAGGGTGATTTCACCATTAAGAGATGAGAGTGGGGATGAAGATCTATCAGTGCTGCCTAAGCACACCAAGGTGATTGTAACTGGAAACAACAGAACAAAATCTGTATTGGTAGGCTTGCAAGGAGTTGTCAAGAAGGCTGTTGGCCTTGGTGGTTGGCATTGGCTGGTAAAAACACACAAACTCGTCTTCATATTCCTAGATTTCTTGTCATTATGCAGCTGATCAATCTTCAATTCTTGTCATTTGAAATTATATGATATGGTATAAGGTTCTAAAGAACGGAATTGAAGTCAAGCTACAAAGGAACGCCTTAAGTGTACTAGAGCCACCAACGGGAAATGAAGAAGACGATGACTTGGATAACTCGAGCAGCGTCTCCTGCTTGGATGACAAAGATAATGATTTTGGTAAATCTATATTCTTCACTTAGCAATCTTAATCCTTAATCCTTGGTCTATAACTAAAATCCAATTATTGTCTTGTAGCTGGTAGTGTGGACATCAACAAACCGAGCAAGCCAATGATTCGGAATCCTAGAACATGGGCACAATCTAAGCCCGTTAATTCAATCAACCGAAATGCGTATAAGGAATTTCAGTCTGTTATCCACACTCCTCGAGCTGTAAGTTGATCTTAGCATGAGTCTTGATGCTAGAAACTGTTTGTATGACTCAAGTACTGATGATGAATTTTCTGTTATATGTACAAATCAGAGGGTGAACTTGGCAAAACTCGGGAGCAATTCGCTTTGGAGATACTGGCGACGCTATCACCTTGTATGTTTTGCATTAAACATTCCACAAATCTTATATCCAATTTTTTTTTAATTCAATCTTGTTTCATCTTTTTAATAAAAATAGGGGAGGAAGAATTCTTGTTCATCAAAGGAGCAGATGGTTGGCATTGTGGAGCATCACTTTGCTGCAGAGGTACAAAAAACTGTTATATCAAAATTTAGAAAAAAAACTATTATATCGGTTTTGACTCGATCTTGTTTGTTATACTACAGCAAGAAGTGGACGAGGTAGAAGTGATCATGGAGTTCATCCGAAGAGCCAAGAGTCTGAAGAAGATGGAACGAAACAGGGAGTGACAAGACAAGCATAAGTGTTGTTCTACATTTGCTCAGGTTGGTCGTGTAATTATGGAAGTAGATAAGGAAAAACTTAGCTCTAAATTAGATGATGACACCAGAATTGTAGCTAACTTATTGTATAAAGATAGACCTTTAATTATTAATGGAGAAGATCTAGTGGGTTTTGTAGAATTTTAATCTATGGCATTTCTTAGGCCAATCCAGCCTTCTATTTTTGCTTTTCCAATGCTTGTTGTTTGACGATAGTACTCCGTATAAATTTGTGTTAGAATGTAGGCATAAAACATTTAGTCTCCAGGGATGATTGGACATGATGATTGAAAGGGATAGTACTATTGGAGTAGTATGATTAGTAAGATACGGAATATGATTATGTTGTTTAAACTTTAGTGATGGGTTATTAAATTGTTGTTAAGTTAGGCTGGCAGTGGCAATTGGGTGTCATGGGCTCGCGTGTTAAATAAGTCTTTGATGACAATGACAAAAAGGTGAATGCAAAATTGTATGCACCACTTAGGTATTTAATACAGGTTGATTTTGTTAGTTCGGGCCCAATGAATGCGCCATTATTCCGCAATCTATGGAGTAATCATCATGGCATATTCATAATGCTTATGCTTAAGGCAGTGCTGAGTGAGTGTTGCGCTTTTTCCCTTATTTAGAAGTGGGCTGATGTTTTGGGTTAGTCGTAGGAGCATTTTCGAACTTTCATTTTCGACCATGAAAGTGTGGGTTACATGATTTGAGTTTCAAAGCAATAAAAATAAATCAAAAGTCATAATTTTTTGTGTCTCCATAAAATGAGTTTCAACTGCTTGAAACTCTAGAGAGAAACTATCATTGGGACAATAAAAAATTCTGACATAATTAGACAATTGTCCCTAATTAGACATTAAAGGGCTCATTGTCCCTAATTAGACAATGGAAGTACTTTCTAATCCTTCTCTCTTTAGATTGTAGAAAGTAACCTTCCTAACCAGTTTTTGGGGAAATACCCCAAAACTGTAATGTTTTTTAAGTTTTTGCATCACTTTTTTAAGTTATATGGAAATACCCCTTTACTGATGTGACAATTATAACAAAGTTGTCAACAAAATTTGTCAACAAAGTTTTTAACAAGTTGTCAACAAAAATTTTAACAGAGCTGTCAATAAAAAATTTAACAGAGTTGTCAACAAGAATAATAAGTTGACAACACCAATAATAACCCTTTGCTGACGTGAAAATTATAACAGACTTGTCAACAAAATTTTCAACAGAGCTGTCAACAAAATTTTTAACAAAGATGTCAACAAAATTTTTAACAAAGCTGTCAACAAGAATAATAAGTTGTCAACACGACTAAATAAGTTGTCAACCCAACTAAATAAATTGTTTACACGACTAATAAACGGTCAACAACATACAACACGAGTAATATTACAAAATTGTCAACAATGTCAACACTTTACAAAACTTGTCAACACCACTAAATTACATTGTCAAAAAAATAATTCACTGATTACACTACAACAATATATTAGACTACAACAATATGTACCACTGATTATTAAAGGTCTAAACCAGGACACTGAAGTTGAATATGTAAATCACTAGACTAAATGTTCACTTGTATTCTTCTTCAACTTGAAATCAGAATTATGATTAAAGATCAATTTTGTGGATGAGTTGGCCATCCATTTGTTGGTCTAGTCGCTCATGATTGATGGGTTTGGTACTGCCCTCTCTGATTCTATTATGCTGCATATAAGCATAAGTATTCATTTGGATTATAAGTTACACAAAACATATAGTTCAGACAATTTATATCTTTATAAACTACCTTATAGCTAAAAAAAATGCAGGAAAATAATGCAGTTAGAACATTGATGATTATAAACTAATGAAGCTCCATTGACAGCACTAACCTGGCACTGGAATTGAGTCTTGACAACATCACGCGGGGTGGTAACAACAGCAGCCAGTGCCCCTGAAGTAGCGTGGACAACAAGGAGCTCATCACTCGCACTCTCAGGCGAGATCTCAGTCAAACCTCTCTTTGCCGCCTCATAAGTGGCAAAATGCACAGCCGTAAACGGTGCGTTCATGATCACTGTTGTCCGATACGATGCATAGAAAGCCCTGAACCCCTCCTCCTTCATCATCCTTGCAACACAGTCCCATACCCCCACGATATCCCCCGCTAGGCCCACCACTGTATTGGGAAATATAGGAGTTTTCCCTCTTCGTATAGTTAAGATGAGCAAGACGCGGACTAACAAACTCACTCTAACTTTTATATATGTGGAAAGGATTACAACACTAATTAGAATAGTTGTGGAAGACTTACCCGAACTCTTGATCTTACACACTTCACCCTCCGAGGATTAGTAGTCACACTCCCTTAAGCTATATTAGCTTGATCACTCTCTATTTTCTTTCTTGCTTGGATTGATTACAAATGTGCAACATTCTCCTCTATTTATAGTGGTAGAGGAGAGCTTCCTACATATGTCTAGATTATTCTACATAAACCTTCACCATTAACTAGGTGGATATTCCTAGACAATTCTAGACTAGTGTATACTTATCCTAATCTAGCTTCTTCCAAATTCTAGATTATTCTTAATCTTCCTTGATCATGGGCTTTGGGCTTTGATCTTCTTCTTGGACCAAGTCCACTCCTAATATAAGGAGGGAGCCCAACAATCTCCCCCTTCCCGACTTATATTAGGAATTACCGCGATGTCGGAAACTTCACGATTTCCTTCGACCCTCTTGGTCGGTATCTCCTTGGTCACCTCGTATGACCAGTTCTCCTTGCATTCCTCTTTGGATGTGATATCCTCTGCGTCACATTTCACCGTGGATTTCCAGGTTTCAGCTCCCCCTACAAAGGCATATCTTGTCTTTGATCTCCTGGAACCACGATCTTCATCCGTGAGTACCTCGTACTCATTCGGGATGTACTGGGTTGTCGATCGTCTCTCTTTGGAGGATCGTCTTTCAGCATCTGCGTAACCTTTCTTGGTTGTAACCTCTCCTCGGTCAATCTTCTTATTGACCGGATCTCGTGACTTATAGGTGAGCTCTTCTATTGGGGAATCGAGGTGTATGCACTCCTTGGTATCACCACCGAGCTCGGCTCGCATCAGGTACATTGGCCCTTCCTTCTTTCCTCGAGCTACGGTCAAAATTTCTTTGGTGAGCTTCCACTTACCTTCACCAAAGAGGTTAACATAACCAGCTTCGTCAAGCTTTCCAGCTGATATGAGATTGACATGCATATCAGGTACGTGCCTCACATCCTTGAGGACAAGCTTGGATCCCGTGTCACAAGCAAGAATGACATCTCCCGTTCCGACGATTTTTCTTGTGCCTCGATCTCCCATCCGGACATTACCAAAGTCACCACTTTGGTAGGTTGCAAATAAGCTTTTATGTGGAGTGATGTGGAAGCATGCGCCGGTGTCGATGACCCACGTGTTATCATCATAGACAACGCTGTCTCCTCCAACGAGATAAACATCATCGCCTTCATCTGCCATGGCGTTGGTACTCCTCTCCAATCGATTCTTCGTTGGGATAAACTTATCCGACTTGACGTTACCGACCATCTGATCCTTCTTGAGAATTCGACACTCCACTTTCTTGTGACCTATCTTGCCACAATAATAACATGTTATATTGGAGCGTGATTGAAACTTACCTCGAGACTCCTCTAAATCTCGGCTTCTACGACTGTCGACAACATTTGCCTCGGATTGGGTGGTCATTCCCCGTTCCTTCCTCCTCGCTTCTTCATTAAGAAGGCTATCACTGACGGTATCTGTGGTGAGCTTTCCTTCCGGAGCCGAGTTACTGAGAGTAACCACTAGTGTGTCCCAACTTTCTGGTAGAGAACTGAGGAGCAAAAGGGCTTGCATCTCGTCTTCTATCTTCATCTCGACCTTTGTTAGCTGATTCACGAGCCCCTTGAAATTGTTCAAGTGCTCGATCATACTTTCACCATCCTTATACTCCAACTTCACCAACCGTCTAACTAGGAGAGCTTTATTACGGGGCGTCTTCTTTTGAATCATGGACTCAAGCTTTGCCCATAATTCAAAGGCATTTGTGTAAGTGGAAACATGCTCAAAAAGAGTTCGGTCAATGTACTTACGGATTACGGCGACCGCCTTTCGGTTTAGAAGCTCCCACGCCTTGTCACTCTTCCCTTCTGGCTTCTTCTCGTTGATGATGGGCTCGTGCAAGTCCTTGTAGTAGAGATGATCCTCCATCATCGGCTTCCAGTATGAGTAGTTGTCTGCCGTGAGTTTGAACATGTCACCATCATAGGTAACGGTAGCCTCCATCTTGAACCGTACGAGATAACCGAGACTATGGATGAACCTCGCTCTGATACCACTGTTGGGAAATATAGGAGTTTTCCCTCTTCGTATAGTTAAGATGAGCAAGACGCGGACTAACAAACGGTAGCCTCCATCTTGAACCGTATGAGCATATGTCAAATGTAATATGTAGGTTGGTCGATCTCTTCCTTTGTCTTTTCGTCTCGATACCTAACTTCGTTGAGGTGGAAACGCTTATTTCGGATTGGTTTATGTGGATCTTTGATTGCGTTGACATTTTTTTCTAGATTTGTTGATTGATCTTTGCTTGTCGTTTGATCGATCTACTCCGGGGTTGTTCTTTGTGGTCAGCAGAGTAATATTTGCTTGTATGTTGATATGGTAAAGCAGATCACTTCCATCTCCATTGAACTTGCTGTTGAGGTCAAGGTAGCATATTCATAGACATTAGCTTTCTTGTTGTCTGTATTCCAATCTACATTCGTTTATTATTTTTCTCACCTTGCTGTTTTTGAACTCCATAGACATCAACATTTATGTTGTATTTGCCAGGAATTCAGATTGATAACATTTGTTCTTATTTTTGTCAATGAATCATTAACGATTGGTTTTGTATTACAGTATGTCTATATATCAACTTGTTTTGTATTATTTTAGTAAACATAAATAAATATATTGTAGTTTGTTTCCAAGATATACTGTAACTTTCATGAGCTGAACTGTCATTAATTAAAATATAGTAGCGTGGATGACACTTCAATATTATTGATGACAATTTAATTTAACATTATTTTGCGAAAAAATTGATTAACCACAATTTTTTCCATTAATTAATGATGATGACAATGAATTATTTTGGACGACAACAATATTAGAAGTCGGATGACAAAAACTTTAATCAAATGTGATGAAAAATGTCATTAACGCAAACTGTCATCATTACATATTGTGTCAACCAAACTGTCAAACTGTCATCAAAATTACTGTTATCAATAAAATGTATCAATCAAAATTGTCATCAATACAAATTATTGTTTGGATGACAGTTCATGTCGTCGTCGGATGACAGTTCATGTCGTCCCGATGACAGTTCATGCCGTCCCGATTACAGTTCATGTCGTCCCGATGACAGTTCATATCGTCCCGATGACAGTTCACATCGTCGGTGTTTATTCATTAATTTAATGATGACACCATTAATAATAGTGACAACAAAAATTATAATCAAATATGATAAATAAAAATGGCATAATGCAACAAAAGGTTAGTTAACACACTAAAAAAATTTAGGGTTAGAAAATACAATGCAAAGTCTAAAAAGGGATACTTACCCTAAATTTGGAATGTCAATACTGTTACCGAAATTACTAGCCCAATACCTTTACAGATTTTATAGTTTCTAAGTATAATTTATAGAGTTTGTGTTTTCAAACCTTTTACCACTTCATTTTTTGTCATCAATTGATGACAATTTTTTATCTTTATTCCATGATAGTATTTTGTTATCATCAAGTGATAGTAACCATCATCAGGTCAAGTACTTTATAAAATGATGAATCACCACGTCAAGTAGTTTATTAAATGTCATCATGTGCTAAGGATAGTTAACACATCACAATTTTTAAAAGATTAGAAAACACTAATCCATATATAAAAAAAGTTATTTACTTCACACAGGAGATTGTTACTCATATGTCAAATTGAGATGATTGCATAAAACGTTAATGTCGTCTTCTATTTTTTCCGGTTATTTACCCTCACACAGGGAGATTGTTACTTATAATCTATGATACCCTGAAACTCCTAGGTCTGAGCGTATCCTGCGTCGGACACTTCGTACACTCGAAAACGCCCGGAAACACGTCTTCTGAGGGCTCGGAAACAGTCAACGTATCCGTTGACTTTTTAATCGGACACGACACTCGGAAAATGGACGGAAACGCGTTTCTGTTGGAGTTTCCGAATTTTTTTTTAAAGAAAATAAAGATATAGAAAAAGAGGAAGGTAGAATTTGAAACCTAATTCCCGATTTCAGAGTTGTTTCCGCTTCTCTTCAATTTCTCTTCGCCTCTTCGGTCTCCCACTCTTCCACAACACCTCCGAGGCTCCGACCGGCGACCACCCTTGCCACAGAGGCTGGGTTATGTTGTTTGATACTCTATTTTTCCTTAATTTGTGAGTTTTTCAGATGTTGAACTTGATTATGTTACTCAGAATTACGTATGTTGTTAAGTTAGTGTATTTGTCTTTATAAGGGATTTAATATCATGTGTTTAATCCTTGTTATGAATCTTTTAGCGATATATCTATTCTACTATTTGTTCTCTTTAAATTGATATATAATTTATGTTGCTGTTTCCATGCCGTTTCCCTTTTCGTTAAATTTGATGTTGTCGTTTCCAAGTGTTCGAGACGTTTCTGTGTCGGAAACTTCCAGGAGTTTCCATGTAACATAGCTTATAATACATCCGGTTATGTTAGTGACAATTTTTTAAACGTTTTTCGGACAACAAGGCTCACAACACATGGGTTTATCCGAATTCGTTGTTGTATAGAAAAGTTTCAAATAGGATCCGAAAGAGAAAGACCTAAACGCTCTCTATGGAAAAACCCTATGACTCGGCCTCGCCGGAAACTAAAGCAAGATGATATGATGGAAGCGAACATCCCCCCCCCCCCCCCCCCCCCGGAGATCCCCCTGACAAGAGCAATTCTTGGGCTGGGAGAGTTGCAAGAGGAGGTAGAGGAGGTATGCCAATTCCTGAACTGGAGTTGGATGAGGAATTTGTGGCGTCTCAAATTCATTTTTCCTACCCTAATGGCTTGGAAGGGGAAACAGAAGTTGTTATTGGAGATGAAGTGATTGAAGCCATGACAAGTTTATGGAAGCAATGCATTGTCGTCAAAGTTCTTGGTAAAACTGTGGCTCTGTCTACTCTGGAAAAGAAGCTCCAGGAGACATGGAAACCGAAGGGTAAGATGAATGTTATTGATCTACCTAGAAAAATTTTCTTGATTCGTTTTAAATCGAAAGAGGATTGCTTGAAAGCTCTTACGGGAGGTCCTTGGAAGATTTTTGGGAGTTACCTTCTCGTCCAAGATTGGTCTCCAGACTTCAACCCGTCGGTGGACAATATAGATACCACGCCGGTATGGATCAGAATAGCTAACATTCTGATGATATACTATCACCGTACTATTCTGATGGGCATCGCTGCGGGGATAGGGAAACCTCTTAAAGTGGATATGACGACTCTGAACTTTGAAAGAGGTAGATTTGCGAGAGTCTGCGTTGAAGTGAACATCAAGAAGTCGTTGAAAGGTTCTGTATCGGTGAACGGGATTCAATACTTTGTTACGTTCGAAGGGATGCATCCTATATGTGGACAGTGTGGTATCTATGGGTATGAGATTGCTAATTTCCCTAAGAAAGTTGTCACCCCTCTTACTCAAAATCAGAATGATGAGTAGGAGAATAAGAAAGAAGAAGAGAGAACGACTGGCAACAAGGAAACTCCGGCAAACAACAAGCCGGCGGCAGGTACTAGCACGGGGGGAAAATGGCTTGGCCATCAATGGGTGCAGGTTACCCGAAAAGGGAAGTCAAAAACCCGAGAAGATCCGAAAGAGAAAAAAAAGGAAATTGTTAGGGAAATATCTTCATGGATTATTCTCTAACAGATTTGGAGGAATGAAAAATATTGCTACTGAGGCGATTGATTCGTCGAGAGGCTGGGAATGATACGACTATGATTGGGCCTGTGAGAGACAAAGGAAGTGAGCAACAGCAGGCTGCTAGGCCCACCCAAATTAACAATAATGCTATGGTTCTCTTTGCTGCTGGCGATGGAGGGACTGCTAAATCCAAAAACTCCAAATCTGGACCATCCCTAAAGGCCCAGTTTGGTGGATTGGATAAAGAGAATCTTGGGCTGAAAACTATTGGCAAAAGACTCAGAGTGGATGATAAAAATATGGGACGTGAAGGAGGAATTTTCTCCTCATCTAGCCCGCAAAACTTCAGCCTGAAAGACATTGGCAATGTCCAAGGATCTAACAGAGAGAGCGTTGACTCGCATCAGAATATGAATGTTGATCAACAAAAACTTTCAGTGAGGGTTGATCAGAATTCTAAGGAGAATGCGCATAACGCGTAGCTTCTTGCCCCGACATTTCTTTCTCGTTTATTGATGTTTAAGAGGAATTGCATTCTACGAAATTGTCGGGGGTGAACAAACCCAACTTTAGAAGATCCATTCTTTACTTACTGAAGAAGAATGTAACTGATATTTTAGCTCTTTTCGAGACACACGCTGCTGGTACTAATGCGGGCAGAATTTTGTGCAAATGTTCTTCCTTCTGAGCAGACTCCCACCAACTATGAATGACGCCTTCCTTGTTTTAATTGCCAAGGTTGCGAAACCGGAAAGAATGCCTCAGTTTAGGCCTATTAGCCTATGCAATGTTCTTTTCAAGACCATTACTAAAACCATGGTTAATCGGCTAAAGAAGGTGATAGACAAGCTAATAGGGCCGGCTCAATGCAGTTTCATCCCGGGCCGCCTCGCCGCTGACAACATAGTTATTGTGCAGGAGGCTGTACATTCTATGAGGAGAAAAAAGGGTAAGAGAGGCTGGATGCTGTTGAAACTTGATTTGGAGAAGGCCTACGATAGGATCAGATGGGATTTTCTTGAAGATACCTTGATTGCTGCAGGTCTACCCATTAAATGGGTGAAATGGATTATGATCTGCGTTGAATCCCCCGGGATGAGAATTCTGTGGAACGGAGAAATTACGGATGAATTTACCCCTAAGAGAGGGTTGAGACAAGGCGATCCTTTATCTCCTTACCTCTTCGTTCTCTGCATGGAGAGGTTATGCCATATGATTAATAAGGCAGTTGACGAGAAACGGTGGAAACCCATTAAACTCTCACGAGCAGGACCTATGCTTTCCCACGTTTGCTTCGCAGACGATCTTATACTGCTATCAGAAGCTTCTCTGACCCAGATCTGTGTCATTCGAAGAATTTTTACTGACTTCTGTACCGCTTGTGGTCAAAGAGTTAGTCTCGAAAAATCCAAAATCTATTTTTCTGCCAACGTGGATCGGGATACTAAACAGGAGATCAGCAGCGAAAGTGGCATTGAGTACACTTGTGATTTAGGTAAATACTTGGGCATGCCGATTCTGCAGAGGAAGTTCAACAAATCCACTTTCGGCGATACCCTCGAAAGAGTTAATGGAAGATTAGCAGGATGGAAGGGTCGTACCTTGAGTCTTGCCGGTAGAATCACTTTAACCAAGTCTGTCCTCGCAGCTATTCCCATTCACAATATGAGTACCGTTATGCTTCCGGCTAGTGTGCTCAAAGCCATGGAAAAATGCTGCAGAAATTTCATTTGGGGGAGCAGCCCAGACAAGAGACGTATTCATCTGATTGTCTGGGATCATTTATGTCGTCCTAAAGATGAGGGTGGCGTGGGTTTGAGAAAACCGAAGAACACGAATTTGGCAATGGTTGGGAAACTCGGTTGTAGACTCTTGAATGATGACAAGAGCCTTTGGGCTGATGTTCTACGCAACAAGTACAAGCTGGGGGATTACAGAAAGCTTGCTGAATTGAAAACCAAACCGGGTTCCTCCAGGGTCTGGAGAGGAACTGTTGCGGGCCTGAGCGAGGTGGTGAGCAAAGGCATTGCTTGGGTTCCGGGTAACGGTCGAAATATCTCCTTTTGGCACGACAGATGGTTACTGCCAGAACCGTTAACGGAGAGGAGTAGCAACCCGATTCCTCTGAATTTACTGAACAGAACTGTGGCTGATTTCTGAATCCCGAGAGTGGGATGGGACTTAACCTCTGTTGACACACTCTTGAACAGTGAAGATATTCTGCAATTAAGGGCAATGGCGTTAGAAGGTTTGCCTAATTCGAGTGATCGACTGTCTTGGCTGGGATCTCCTAATGGGGAGTTTTCTGTTGAATCAGCGTATAAGATTATTACCAAAGATGAGAATTTGGGGCAGCAGTGGGGCTCTTTCTACAATCAAATCTGGAAGCTAGGAGTGCCCGAGAGACTTAAAATCTTCGTTTGGCTGACTGTGAATCAGAAATTACTGACTAATTGTGAAAGAAAACACAGGCGACTTACTGATAGTGATACCTGCGGGATTTGCGGGAGAGAGGCTGAGAACATCACCCATGTGTTGAGAGACTGCTCTGCCATTATCGGGATCTGGAGACAACTCGTTCCGCTGGAAACAGCTAACGATTTCTTTGCTGCTCCGATTTGCCAGTGGTTGTTCAGCAACTTGTGCGAGAAAGAGCGTGAGGGGCAGCTCAGGTGGCCGGTGCTGTTTACTGTGGTTGTGTGGAGCAGCTGGAGATGGAGGAACCAGCACATCTTCGAAGGGCCCAAAGATGATTGGGACAAATTGGGCTTTATCTTGAGAACGGCCCAAGAGTATTGGGTTGCCCATGTTAAATCGAGCAATACCCAGTGCAGAAAACAGAAGCAGCTGACCAATATTGCTTGGACTAAGCCTAACAACGAATGGATTAAAGTCAATACCGACGGTGCTTCTCAAGGGAATCTCGGCCGACGATGCTTCCCATGGGTTTATGACTATATACTAGAAACATAATCGGAAGACGGCATAATTTTCATTTTCAATAATGCAAGGTGCGGGCGGCCTACGGAATTAGGAAAAAGAAAAGTTTGGGAAAATTCGTAATTATTTGAAATTGAGGGTAATAAAGAATAAGAAAACAGCAAGTCACACGTGTGAAGGCAGGATGCAGCATGCCTTGATGAGTTCCCGCCAATCCCTGATAAAAACCCTAATCCCCCTTTCCCTTCCACTTCCACTTCCACTCCCGCCTCCAAACCCTCAAATTCCCCCAATCTCTTCTCACAACTCCGCCATGGACGCTCGCGAGGTGAAATCCGACCTGGTCCTAATCCTGGACTTCGGGTCCCAATACACTCACCTCATCACCCGCCGAATCCGTTCCCTCAACGTCTTCTCCCTCTGCATCTCCGGCACTTCTCCTCTCTCCGCCATCACCGACCTCTCTCCCCGCGCCATCATCCTCTCCGGCGGACCTCACTCCGTCCACGCTCCTAACGCTCCCTCCTTCTCCGACGGATTCGTCGACTACGTGCGCAGAAACGGCATCTTCGTCCTCGGAGTCTGCTATGGGCTGCAGCTCATTGTGCAGAGGCTTGGGGGAGTTGTTACGGTGGGGGAGAAGCATGAGTATGGAAGGATGGAGATTCAAGTGGAGAAGGCCGTCGTTGGGGGATTGTACGGGGATAAGATTGTTGGTGATAAGCAGGTTGTGTGGATGAGCCATGGCGATGAGGCCGCCAGGCTTCCCGAGGGGTTTGAGATTGTGGCGAGAAGTCAGCAAGGGGCTATTGCTGCTGTTGAGGATCGAGACAGGAAGTTCTTTGGCCTTCAGTATCATCCTGAGGTACAAGCTTCACTTTTAGTTCTTGTGCTCTTGCAGAAAATGATTGTTTACGTCTCCATTTTGGGCAGCATCTATCGCTGTTGGGTTTTCATAGTATATGTGATGAATGGTTATTACAATGCAGAAAATGGGAAGATGGAATGTATGCTAAAGCTAAATATTTTAAGCATTTCTGCTCTTATTATGATCATGCTTTTGTCTGATGGAGTTGTGAATTCATTTACAGGTTACACATTCACCGCAAGGGATGGACACTCTTCGTTATTTTCTCTTTGATATTTGTGGAGTGCATGCTGACTGGAAAATGGAAGATGTAATGAATGAAGAGCTTAAGGCTATCAAGAGCACTGTTGGCCCTGAAGATCATGTTATTTGTGCTTTGTCTGGTGGTGTAGATTCAACGGTTGCTGCAACTCTTGTTCACAATGCTATTGGAGAAAGACTCCATTGTATATTTGTCAACAATGGTTTACTGAGGTGAGGTTGCTTCTTCACGATAGAGAAATACTCCATTGTAGGAATAATTACAGTTTTTTTGGTTAAAACTTGTATCATCCTTCGTGTAGGTACAAGGAGCAGGAGCGTGTTATGGACACCTTTGAGAAACATCTTCATTTGCCCGTAACCTGTGTTGATGCTACTGAGAGGTTTCTCAGTGAGCTCAAGGGTGTAGTAGACCCTGAAAAGAAAAGAAAGATCATTGGCAAGGAGTTCATCAATATATTTGACCAGTTTGCCCATGATTTGGAGCAGAAATTAGGAAAGAAGCCCCTTTACCTTGTCCAAGGAACTTTATACCCCGATGTTATTGAATCATGTCCGCCTCCTGGAAGTGGGCGGAACCATTCCCACACAATTAAGAGCCACCACAATGTTGGAGGTCTTCCCAAAGACATGAAGTTGAAGCTCATCGAACCCCTAAAACTTCTTTTCAAGGACGAGGTTTGAACTTTGTTTTAAAAAAAGCTTTCATTTCAAAATGAACGTATGCAAACACTTACCGGTCAACCATATTCTGTGTAGGTTCGAGCCTTGGGTAAAATTTTGAAAGTACCAGAAGGGTTTCTGAAACGACATCCTTTTCCTGGACCCGGTCTTGCTGTTCGAATCTTAGGGGATGTGACTGAGGGAAATGGATTGGATTTGCTTCGTTTGGTTAGTATAACTGAAGCCAACTCAGAAATATGTGATTTCTGTTGTTTTTAATTACTGAAAATGAGTTTTTTTTTTGCAGGCTGATGAGATCTTCATTCAGGCAATCAAAGATGCTGGGCTTTATGATACAATATGGCAAGCATTTGTGGTGTTGCTTCAAGGCAACACAGTTGGGGTTCAAGGTGATCAGAGAACGTATGGTCGAGCTGTCGCGCTTAGGGCTATCACAAGTCAAGATGGAATGACAGCAGATTGGTAAGCCTCCAAAACACCTGACTATTTTTTTTGTATAGCCTTATCCTTTCCAAAGTTCAACTTGTCTAAATCTGAGTGTCATGACTCTGAACATTCTCGAATACAATATTGAGTTGAGTTTTGCTTTGTGATGCTGAAAAATCTATTGATTGCTTGAAATGACTTGACATTCTATAGGTATTATTTCGAGCACAAGTTTCTGGATGATGTGGCACGAAAGATATGCAACAGCGTAAGAGGGATAAACCGAGTCGTTCAAGATATCACATCAAAGCCCCCTGCAACGATCGAATGGGAATAAGTATACAAAATCCATCATCCATTGATGCTGAAAATGAAGTTGGGTTGTTTGTCTTCGTATCCTAGGCTAGTTTGATTCCATTTTCATTGATCCACAGCTCTCTGAGAAACCCTCTCATGCTGCAATTTTTGCCAAATTGATCATACGATTATGAATTTATGATACAAATAGCTTATTTAAAAAGGGTCAAGCTTTATGATACAAGCTCAAGGAGCAAAGGGTCCCTAGGTGCAAGGCGCAAAAAACTCTTAAAATTCCGCTGAAATATGATGTAGAACGGAATTACTAAAACACCTTAATGATAAATTAAAATACATAGAATTAGAATGACAAAAAAAAGCATAGTTCTCGTGTGTTCGGTGCAGGACTAGATCTAGGGAAATTTTATTTTATTTTTTTGGGTCGAAAGAAAGGCGGCACTCTCAGAAAATATATAAAAACGGACTACTTAGGAACAAAACGTGGTGTAGTCCGACCCCTTACATCATCCATGAGTACAAAATGCACCCTATCGGGGGCTCAAGAACATGTAAACCAACAGAAAAGGAAAGAGCAAAAGAAGCGAGACTATCGTCAACCCCGTTAGCCTCTCTAAAAATATGACGGACTTGGCAAAGCCAATCCCTACGAATAAAGCCCCTAGCCGTAGCAACGAGGCTAAAGAGTGGGTGACAACGATCCATAGGTTTGTTAAGCAACAGAACCGCTAACTGCGAGTCTGTTTCCAAGCAAACCCTCCTGTAACCCCTATTCCAAGCAAGCTGGAGGCCCGACACAATACCCCAAAGCTCCGCTCTAGGGACCGAGCACGCCCCAATGTTCTGCGTAAACCCGGTCACCCACATTCCTTTGTCATCACGAATAACCCCACCCGCCGAGGCCCTTCCATTCAAAAAAGCTCCATCAGTGTTTATCTTCACCCACCCACTATCAGGGAGAGTCCAACCCACCATAATCTTCTCCATAGGTCTAGGCCCACTAAGAATATTCTTGCTCATGACATCAAAATACTCTTTGGTCTGCTTCAGAATGAGCCCAGTGCGGTCCTCCACAAAGTCCATCTTATTGAAAACTCAATTGTTTCTCCACTTCCACGCGTTCCACACCGTGACAGCAAAGGTGCTTCTCCATCTCTCCCTCGCTTCACTGCGATCCGACCAGTCCAAATTACTGCGCAACCATTCCACCGGCGAGGAGGAGAAAAAATCAGCCAGCGAAGAAGGCGGCTTGAGGCTAATCCACACATTTCTGATTTTCTTGCAATCCCTAAACAGATGGGTGAGGGTTTCAGGGATCCCAGGGCAGCGCGGGCAGTCGTCCGTGGCGGCCAAGTGGTGACGTTTTCTCTCCACATTAGTCAGAACACCGCCTCTGAGAGCTAACCAGCAAAACACCCTAACTCTCTCTTAAACTTTTAACTTCCAGATGCTATCATAGATGTTGGAGTCCAGGTCAACCTGCTTGATAGAATTCTTCAGCAGCTTATAAGCCGATCCCACCGAGTAGTTACCGTCGGCCGTAAGCCCCCAGCTGATAACATCAGGCTCATCGGTCTCCGGGGAAAGAGCGAGGGCTGCTAATTTAAGGAGGACTGAGGCCGGTAACACCGGGGACAACTCATCCCATTTCCATCCCGAGCCTTCACACCAGAATTGAGCAACAGTCCGGTTGCTCAAATCACTGCCCAGATTGCCCTGAGCAAAGGAGTCGAGGGGTTCATCTGTCAACCAACAATCTCTCCAAAAACGGACAGATTGTCCATCCCCCAGCTGCCATTTCAAACCCGGACTGATCACCTTTCTGACACTCGACGCAATGGCTTTCCAGATGGGCGAGGGATTGGAGCGCTCGGTCAGGCTAGGCCGGATGTATTTGGTGCGAATAACAGTCGCCCACATACTCTCTGGCTCCCTGAGGAATCTCCACGCCATCTTCCCCGTCAGAGCCACATTAGGAAAGCGAGTTTACCGGAGGTGTGGTGGTGATGAAGGTGAAAAAACAAATGAGTGTTTAAGGGTCAATGTGGCTAATTAAGGAGTACGTCCATGCTGCAAACAAGGCGTAGAGATTGATTGCATGGGTGAAGGCGTGAATCCAAAGCATGGTTGGGTTACTCTTAACACGTATGAGCGCCAAGAGGAAATTCGAGCCGCGACGAGAGGTGTTATTAGTGCTATTGATATAGACTGAAAATGGTTTTTCCCCTCGTATTTGTACAGACACCTATGGCTAACTTATGGGGTATTTATTATGACCTTCATATTGCGCAGGAGCGGAGACTCATGCAAGTGATCGTGGAGATTGATTCAAAATTAGTTATGAGTTGGATAGCAATAAAGTTCAGGGTTCTTATCCTCTAACCTTCCTTGTACGAATGCGCGCGCATTGGCTTCACTTTTAGGGAGTGGATTGTCCAGATTAACTATATGTATAGAGAAGTTAATTTAGAGAGATTAGATATTGTAAATATGGTAAATCATATCTTTGGATAGAGGATAATATAAATATCTTTTAGTTAGCTTATCTTCCAAGTCTTGCTCTTGAGAGAGTGTGTCTCAATGACCCATTTAAAGTGTTTAATTAGGAAAACTAGCCCCAAGTAGTTTTTATTAGTTTTTGTTAAAGAAAACTAACCCCTTGGGTTTCTCCTTTTTCCTTGGGGGTAGGGGTTAGTTTCTAAAGGGGTCATTTTCCTAATAAAAACGTAAAAAAGAGTTATTTACCCAGCTCACGGTCTTGCTCTTGTCTATATAATCCCAAGGAGGAATATTTCCCATACTATATTTCTAAATGGTATCGGAGCTAAGAAACGATAAACCCAAACACAAAAACCTACCTCGATAACACTATCTATGACCATCTTCGATCTCATCTTCTATCGATGGATCCCCTGCCTCCTCTTCTTCGAGTTTACTCGTTGGTTGTGCAAGAGGAGCGCCACCACACACCCTCGAATAAAGACGTGCCTCGTTCCGACGCTCTGGCTTTGGCTGCAAAGGTGCCAATTCCTCCTCCTACAAAGAAAAACGAGCCTAAACCTGTGTGCACCCATTGCAGTAAGCAAGGACATGTTTCGTCTTGCTTCAAACTAATTGGATTTCCTGAATGGTGGGGTGATCTTCGACAAAACCAATCTTTGGTTCGTCTTCTGGTCGTGGTCGCGTTCGTGGATCTTCTTCCTCTAGCCGTGGTGGTGGCCGAGCTAATATAACTTAGTCTCCGAGCGATTCTGCTCAGTTCTCCCTCACTCATGGTGATCAGAAAGAATTAACTCTGCTCTATCTCTCACCCAATGGAGTAAGATGTTCCAGATGTTCAACAATCTTCAAACTTATCCCTTGTCATTAGATAAAATTATCGGTAAGCATCAATGGATCCTTGATATCGGGGCCTCATATCACATGACTAACGATCAAGATGCCTTGATCGATATTGCTGAATCTGCTCCTGTTATTATTACCTTACCAGATGGCAGTTGTTTGTAGCTAGATTATCGACGTAGTGATAATTAAACAATTGTAGGGTGATGATCAAACTAGACGGTAACAATCTTAACACTCAAGAACACGATGGGAGATTAGGGTTTAAAGGCTTGTACTTGTGTATTACTTAAGGATGTGAAACTTAATTACAAAGGAGGCGTTAGCCCTTTTAATAGGCTAACCCTAGTTCTATCTTTAAGGAAATAGAATAATATATTTTCCTTCTATCTAATAATGATATAAAATATGGTAAAAAATATTTTTTCTAATATCTTTTACTATTTACATAAGGAATATACAATTATTGACTTAAATACATTTGGCCGATCTCGTCTTCGCTACGTCGACGTCTTCGTCTTCTCTTCATCTCATCGACGTGGTCTTCTATGCGTAGCATTTCGACGCGTTCTTTACTCGTCGTATTTTTAGGCACAAACTGATGCGGGGATAAGCCGCAGTTGCCGACCTAGACACCAAACTCGAATAGGAACTCGAACAGAGAAGAAAGGCGGAATTAGAATGAGATGAAAGAAGGATAATTCGAATGATAGGCCAATTGGAACCAAATCAAACAACGATAAAACCCTTGAACTTAAGAACAAGAACCATACCGAATGATGAAGAAACCCCAACGGATGATTACAACCAAACACAATGACTTTGGTGGGTCAAGGCACCTGGAGGTTGCTCTATGGAGTCCCGATAGCACCAACCTTATGGAGGAGATTGACACACACAAGCACAACTAGGGCCAACTGAACGACAATGCACACGGGGCACTCTGCTCACAAAAGCTCTCTTTTGGGAGGAAAAACGATAAACGCTGTATTCAATATCAAAGTCTGGGGGGGGGCAAAACAATAACTAAGGCAGCCTTATATAGGGTTCATAAGGATGCCGACTAAAGAAATAAACAATAAAAGTAAATCCTAAAATAATAATCCGAAAAACAAATAAATATCCGAAAATAATGTTTCAGAAGAGTTCCTGGCCGCGGGCGCGGTTATGGAGCCGCGGGCGCGGTTTGCGGGTGAGCCGCGGGCGCGTTCAGGAGGAGGCCTCGGCGAATGAGCCGCGGGCGCGGTTATTGAGCCGCGGGCGCGGCTGGAGCCGCGGGTGCGGTTATGGAGCCGCGGGTGCGGTTGTAGACATGTCGCCGACAGCCCTTTTTGAAACGGCTCGTTCTCTCTCGTCTGATATCGGAATTGAGCGATTCCAAAGCCTAGAGTTTCGTCTTGAAGTCTAGTTTGTTTCATCTTCAGTACTTGACTTCTCATCTTGACTCGAACCGGATCTCTACGAGCTTGAATGGCTACAATACAAGCTCGGGCTACTATCAATGACTTGAATGATGGCTCATAGCGATCTTTAGCCCTAGCTCCAGTGGTTAGCACATCTTTAGATTTAGGACGGGGCGTCCTTGATGATAGCTCAGATGCTCCCGCATCATTCTCCCCTTCTTGAAAAAGATTCGACCTCGAATCATATTTGACATGAATGATTGAACGATCTTCATAGGCGTCATCCTCTTTGATGCACAACTTCCTCTTGAATGTCTTGAGTGCATAGCTCCACCTTGAGGAACAAATTCGATGCTGTGGGGAAGCCTTGCCTTCCTTCATTCTTTTAGCTCTTTTATCCTTGTCCTTCCTCTTGTCATACTCATCAGCGACCTGTGAAGGAATAATAGGTGGAAGAGCAACAATTCTAGCATAGAAGGGTAAGGAATGACGATTAACAAAACCATCATGGGCGACTCTCTTATCATACTGCCATGGATAATTCAATAAAACTTGACAAGCTTGCATAGGCACAACATCACATGAAATAGTATCATCATAATGTCCTAATGTCATGACTTTCTTAGCATGCTTGTTCAATTTCACATTAAAACAATCATTCATCCAATGCAGTTTTATAGGGCTAGGGTAGAAATTTGTAGTAAGTTGCAATGTAGTATTCAATTCCATGCTAGCAATTTCACTACAATTACCTTCATCAATTTTCATGTTGCAATCCTCAACTTTACCTAGACAATGAGTTTCTCCTATAATTTCATCACAATGAGCAGTTTGTACATGCGAATCTTTCCTATCAATTGAATCAACATGCTCATACTCAATTTCAACTTCATTATCTAAATCAGTTTTAAGATCATCAACACAAACAACATCATCAATACTATCACCTTTTTCATATTCAATCTCAATTTGTTCTAGGTGAATAAGCATATCAGGGCAGTCATTAATCATATGATATTTCCCTCTACATTTCAAGCACTCAATATCTCTAGCTCTAGTAGAAGGGTTAGAAGTACTCCCCTTGGGTCCAAGTTCGGCTCGTGGTGCAGCCGGAGGGGCGTCACTTCTTGGTCTATCCCTATCTCCTTGTAGCTCCTTGGAAGAGGCATCTCGTCCATAATAAGAATCCTTACGTCCTTGCTGATTTTTCCAAGTGTTGGAAGAACCATGTGCATTCCTATTACCTTGATTCCTATACTTAGTCTTCCTTTCCACTTTGATGGCTAAGTGCAGCAACTCAGCCATAGAACTATATGGAAACATTTCAATTTCATTAGCCAAAAATGAATTGAGAATACGAAGATACCTTGCCATTGTCGCTTCTTCATCCTCAATCACATTGGCCCTGACCATGGCTATTTGCATAGCATTGAAGGTCTCTTCTACTCCCATTGATCCCTGTTTCAAATTCTCAAGTCGCTGTAGAAGCTCTCTAGTGTAGTGTGGGGGAATAAATCGAGCTCTCATCTTCCTCTTCATTAAGTCCCAAGTAGCAATGGGATAATCTCCATTTCCAACTCGAGCTTTCACTAATTTGTCCCACCAAACTAGAGCATAGCCATAAAACTCCAAAGATGCAAGTCGCACCTTCTTATGCTCGGGAAAGTTGTGACAATTCCAGATTTGCTCAATCTTCGTCTCCCACTCCATGTAGACAACTGGATCACACTTGCCCTCAAAACTTGGGATCTTCACCTTGATCTTCCCAACTCCATTTTGCTCAGGCTCTCTTCTCCTTCCTTGGTACCCTCCTTGTTGGCAATAGGATCGCCATCCTTCATTCTCATCATACTCCTTTTCAAAATATGCATCATCATCTAAAGCCTGAAATCTATCAAAACGGTTAGTAGCACTGTATCTATTAGAATGACGTAAAGGAGCATTAGGAGCGTTATATCGCTCCCTTGGAGCTGGAATTTCAACACCCCTGGGGGTACCATGTTGGCGTCTATGATGAAGCTCCTGTCTGTTGGTTGTAGTAAGCCCACTAACAAACCTTTCACTAAACTTGTCCAAGAAGTTCATCAACTCCGGGGTGACAGGGCTGGTCGTCGGGTCCCTTGGGACATCTCGGTATAGTTGCCAATCTTCACTCTCCATGTACTCCTGTTGATATCCTCTTGGAGGTCTCCTTTTAGGAGAAACTAACCTGTCCATTGTCAAAGAAAAGACTAACACAGAACAATGTTAAGTGAGTGTAAATGAAAACAACTCGCTAGTGTTTACTCTCGTATGTTTTCCTCTGCACTCTCTCTCAATTGTCGTTGCAACCAGCTTTTCTTTGATGAATTGACTTGTATGGATCAATAACCCACTAAGTTGAAACTACCTAACTCCTAGCAATATATGAATGATGGTAGAGATGGAGATGGCTAGCGTAGTGCGGGGTTTCGACTGTAAGGTTCTGACTCAAACAAAAGACTGACTCAATGAAAGAAAGAAAATAAGACTCGAAGGTGTTTTGCAAGAATGAGAATGCAAAAACAAAGATATGATTAAGCTTCGAATTTCAAGAAGAGCCAAAAGGAAGCGTACCTTAACTTGTTCCGACTGATGTTGATTGAAGGATCGAAGACGGAGTCGGGAGGGTTAGGTAATAATTGAGGCTCGTATCTGAGGATTTTTCGAACTGTGTCTTTTGAGGCTAAGCCGCGGGTGCGGCTAAGGTACCGCGGGCGCGGTTTCGGAGGCTAAGCCGCGGGTGCGGCTAAGGTACCGCGGGCGCGGTTTTGGAGGCTAAGCCGCGGGTGCGGCTAAGGTACCGCGGGCGCGGTTTCTGGCGCGTCCTGTGGTTTCTCACTTCCGTTCGGGCTTGTTCAACCCGATTTCCTTTGAGTTCTTGAGATCCGACTTAAACAATATCAAACTAGACTTTGACTCAACAAAACGTAAAACAAACTACTAACTTTGAGACTTTTTGATTTCTTTTTTTTTGTATATTTTTTTTTTGATTTTTTTTTGATTTTTTTTTTTTTTGTCTCAACTAAACAAAACGAAATTACAGACTTGATCTGAGATATTAATCTCAGCAAAATTGAAAATAAATAAAAATAACAACTAACTTGATTTCCCTTGTAGAAAGATAAGATTCCCTTGTAGAAAGATAAGATTTCCTTCTTTGAAGATCTTGTTTGGGCTTCAAGGAAAGAAATTCCAGCAATTCTTTTGGGTTTCTGATGGCTGCGTTTTGGTAGGGATGGATAGATTTTGTGATGGATGAAGGGTTGAATGGATTTTGGGAACAAGGGTGCTCCAAACTCCAATCTTTCGATCTCCACCAACACTAATCGATCCAAGCTTCTTGCACACAACCTGTAATGACTCAACAAGAAATATCAAAGCAATGGAAGACTCAAAATCAATTTCTGAAAGAAACTGACAAACAAGAAAATAAAAGCTGACTCTTTTTGTGATTTTCTGGATAGGGGGTCTCTTGATGTTCTTGTGAAGACGAATGGTGTCAACACAGCTCTGATACCAATTTGATGCGGGGATAAGCCGCAGTTGCCGACCTAGACACCAAACTCGAATAGGAACTCGAACAGAGAAGAAAGGCGGAATTAGAATGAGATGAAAGAAGGATAATTCGAATGATAGGCCAATTGGAACCAAATCAAACAACGATAAAACCCTTGAACTTAAGAACAAGAACCATACCGAATGATGAAGAAACCCCAACGGATGATTACAACCAAACACAATGACTTTGGTGGGTCAAGGCACCTGGAGGTTGCTCTATGGAGTCCCGATAGCACCAACCTTATGGAGGAGATTGACACACACAAGCACAACTAGGGCCAACTGAACGACAATGCACACGGGGCACTCTGCTCACAAAAGCTCTCTTTTGGGAGGAAAAACGATAAACGCTGTATTCAATATCAAAGTCTGGGGGGGGGCAAAACAATAACTAAGGCAGCCTTATATAGGGTTCATAAGGATGCCGACTAAAGAAATAAACAATAAAAGTAAATCCTAAAATAATAATCCGAAAAACAAATAAATATCCGAAAATAATGTTTCAGAAGAGTTCCTGGCCGCGGGCGCGGTTATGGAGCCGCGGGCGCGGTTTGCGGGTGAGCCGCGGGCGCGTTCAGGAGGAGGCCTCGGCGAATGAGCCGCGGGCGCGGTTATTGAGCCGCGGGCGCGGCTGGAGCCGCGGGTGCGGTTATGGAGCCGCGGGTGCGGTTGTAGACATGTCGCCGACAGCCCTTTTTGAAACGGCTCGTTCTCTCTCGTCTGATATCGGAATTGAGCGATTCCAAAGCCTAGAGTTTCGTCTTGAAGTCTAGTTTGTTTCATCTTCAGTACTTGACTTCTCATCTTGACTCGAACCGGATCTATACGAGCTTGAATGGCTACAATACAAGCTCGGGCTACTATCAATGACTTGAATGATGGCTCATAGCGATCTTTAGCCCTAGCTCCAGTGGTTAGCACATCTTTAGATTTAGGACGGGGCGTCCTTGATGATAGCTCAGATGCTCCCGCATCACAAACAATACCCCTAAGACGTTTTATAGAGCTTAATGACTTGTAAATCTGGGAAACGCCTTCCTTCCTTATAGAATACGTGTTTATTTAATCTGAAACTCGTTGCTGAAGTCGTCATCTAGAAATTTATGCATCGATCGTCACGCCTTCACATCATTTCTCTTCGCCTGACGGGCTTCTTCTTGAATTGCGCTGGCAACGTTCATTTTCTTCAACAACTATTTTCTTAGTGGGGTATAATGCCGTTGGGAGATTAATTCATGTCGTAATGTTCGCGATTCCCTGCCTATATAAAGGCGAGATTTCATCTTTCTTTGCACACTTTCTCTAACTTCGTCTTCTTCCTCTCGTTCGAACATTTTCTTCATTCTCTTATTCTTTACTCACTGTCCACAATCTTTCATTTCTTCGAATTCCTGTTTTGATGGCAACTCCAGTTATTTACGAGCCGAGGGAGGTTCTTAAGGACATGGATCGCTACTATTCTGAAGGTCACAACGTCGATCGCTTGAGATTTCTGGCGGAGCTAGGTCCGGAGGTGGAGATTGAGATTCCTCCTAGAATAGTCCGTGCTCTCGGTCTACGAGTATCCCTTCCTAGTAGGGCACCGGTTTCCGTTCTTGCCTCTGGTTCAGGTATTTATGCTTGCTTTAGGTGTGGCCATGGGTCAGCTTCTTCCTAGCGCCTGACGTCTCATCGGAGCTCTCGACGACACCATAGTGAAGCACAACGTCGATCTAGCCGTAGCGGATCCCGTTCATTAGTTGAGGATTTCCACTTTTTCTTTGGGTACAGTAGGTTTTTGGATTAAACCCAAAAAGGCTCGAATTGCGTTTGAGAAAAGCACAGCCGATCGTGGTTGGGCTGAGGTGTTCTACTTCGTAAAGAAGTCTACTCTCGGAGAAAACTGCGCTTGGCTTATCTAGGGTTGGAATCCTGAAAGTAAGTATTCTTTTCTCTTGTGGTATTCTTTGAAAGTTTTATTTCTCTATCTCTTTACGCGTCGACGCCCTATCTTACGCGTGACTTTGCGTGTCTTTTAGTTAACGTGGATGCTATCAAAACAAGGCCTCAGACTAAGAAGGTGATAGCGAAGCTTCTGGGGATTCCGGAGGTTGATCAACTTTCCATGGTCATGACGGGGAAGGTCATTGTTGCGTTCCTGCAACTCCAACCGGTAGGCTACCTTTATTCTTACGTCTCTATGTCTTGGATTCTGTTTTATACGTTCTTACTCTTTTCTTATCGTCTTGACTTTAGCTTCTGCCTCTCGTGTTCGTGGGCGTGAAGAGTCAGCTACTGACCTTATAACGACGAAGAGGAGACACATTGCGGTTAAAGGGTCTTCGGCTTCGTCTCCTATCGAATTTGATCTTATGACTCCGTTGGACTCTTCTCCTTCTCCCTTCCGGCCAAGGCGACGAGGTCGTGGAAAGGTAAGGCGAAGGTGGTCGAGACTTCTGGTTCCAAATATGCAAGCGTGGATGATTTTCCAGGGGCTATTTCTCGCATCGTCGTTCCGGGGAGGGAGCTTCTCGAGGCTCTAATCGGACTTCTTTCTCTGTTAACGCTTGATCACTACGCGTCGGTGGACTTGGCCGACGTTATGGGGGAGGCTTATGCCGCTCAATGGCAGGTATGGATTCTCAACTCTTCAGATTTTTTCTTCTTTGCTTTAACTCTGCTTGTTGACTTATTCTTCTTGATTTTTCTTAGGGTATTCAAGCTTCTCTTTGTGCTTGGAGGCGCTTTGCTGACTATCCTGCGCGGATGGAGTCGTTGGAGAAAAAGGCGGCCGACGACAAGTCGAACATTAAACGACTCAAAGGCATGGTCAAAAGTGCTTGCGACGCGGAGAAGGAGGCTAGGGACAAGGCTACTGAGGTTCTCAATCTTCATGGCGAGCTTATCAATCAGGTCAAGAACTTGGAGGCGGGCCTTGCCACTCTGAGGGTCGATGTGGAAAGGAGGGAGGAACAACATAACCTTGAGCTACGTGAGGCAAAGATTTACTGGTCTTGGAAATCAAGGGTGGAAGTCTTGGAGCAATTTTAATAGCTAATTTTACTGCATTTAAGAAAGATATAGCTTCAGTGACTTATAAATATCAATAACTCGGCATGTACAGTCTCTGGCAATACACGCTATGAAAGAGGTTTCCATATTCTTATATGATCCATCAAAGTTAATTTTAACTCAATCTGTAGGTGGTTTTTTTACAAATGTTTTGTATAGGTTTATTTCTGTTTCTTTTATGTTTTTGTTGTGGTATTAGACTATGTTTACTGGTTGTTTCCCATTGTTTAAAATTTATAAATGTGTATTGAGATGGTTCGTTTTTATTATATTGGCCATTTCTAAAAAAATAACAGAGTTCCTATGTAACCAAACATGATACCAAAAGAAAAAAAGTGCCTCAATTTTATTGTGATCATCTTTGAAATTGTTGATCAATTCAATTAACATAATTTCAAAAGAAGTTGTATTAGGCATTTGGAAATTCTTTCCACTGAGGCGGGAGAAAGTATGAATCTGATTAATAGGATATGGACATTTAAAGAACAAATGTTCTCTTGTTTCAACTGGGTTTATTACATAGGGAGCAATAGTGAGGAACTCTATTATAATACCTATTTAGTCGTTCGGTAGTAGGAAGATTATCAGATGTTATTTTTCGAAGAAAGTTTTATATTTGGTGGGATTGTTAATTTCCATAACCATTTATAGAGATGTGAAACAATTGTTACACTATTAGTGGTCATTAAATGTCTGGATGACGACATACTAAATATACCATTAGAATTCAAATTCAAAATTATTTTGTGTCCTATTGAGATTGTGGTATATAGGTATTAATAATACTAGTCCCGCCTGCTCGTGCTACGCACGGGCCAAATCATTTTTTTTAAATAAAATTTAGTACTCCATAAATATGAATTAGTAGGTGTTATATTGTCTCGTATATTTAGCTTATATTTTACATTGACTCTATATTATAATTTATTATTTATTATTGCTTTCAACTATTATATCTTTAAAAAAAATTAAAGATAATTTGACAAATTAAATAATAATGTACATAAACATACTAAATGCATACATGATACATGGAAAGTATAAGCTTCAACTTTAATTGTTTGGGAAAATCCACTAAACATATTTTCAACTTTTACCTGGAGACGAAAATGTAGATAAAACAACTTAACATGACATATAAGAGTTTTATGTACGTTTTCACAAAAAAAAGAGATTTATATACGCAGTAAAACATTCCTCATCGAATTTCGAAAACAAATTGAAAAAGTGATTTTTACTGTTTTGGTTTATAAATTCAAAGTTGCGATTCTTTTTTATTGACTTGAAAGTTGAGATTAATTTATCTGAAGTAAAAATTAAGATTATTTTTTATTCTTTTTTCCTATTATATTGTGTAAATTTAGGTTACTACTAAAGAATATACCTATGTAGGATATTTTGATCCTTTTTAATGAAAATTAATTAGTATTTATGAAAATATTATGAATTTATATTAATACTATATTATTATATATAGAAAATTTCTAATATGATTTTTTCGTATCCTCGTAAGTTTGTAAGTAAAAGTGAATGATAGATGAGAGTGGTTTACATATATACTCTTTCTTAAAATCTCATTGTACATATATTTATTTAATTTTCTTACTTTTAATGGAAATTATCTGCCTAAGTGAAAAACAATATAGCTCAAAATCAAATATTTTACAATTCTTTTCATTATAAGTTTCTTATTCCCTAAGGGTAAATTAAATCTATTTTTATTTATATTTCATTTGCATAGATTATTCAAACTGGGTTATTATATTACCAAGGAAAGTTCCGGTGAGAACACCTCTTAACGTAGGAAAAACGAACAATTTGCGTTCACAGATTAGACATCAATGTTCATATTCTGGATAATAACGTTCAAAATCTGGGCCATGAAATTTTTGGAATGTTTTCAGTGAGAGACGCAATGACATACTTGTAATTACTGCGAAACTTGATTTTTTTCTCTCTCAAAATGACCTCAAAAGTTTAATCACCCAAATTATGATAATTAACTCCAAAATTATGAACATTAGCTTCTTATCTGTGAACGCGAAAAACTTTATTTTTTCTACCTTGAGGTTTGTTCTCATCCAAACTTTTCTCTATACTGCTTCCCAAATTGTTCCCCACAATCATATTGTTTTAATCCATAGTTTGTTATTGTCTTCGTGTATGATGTTTAATGTGATGGATGATTATATATTTTTCAAATATACCTATGTAGGATATTTTGATCCTTTTTAATGAAAATTAATTAGTATTTATGAAAATATTATGAATTTAGATTAATACTATATAAATATGAATTAGAATGTGTAATATTGTCATTTATTATAACAATTTTTTTTTAAACCACCCCCTTGATAACAATTTTTTTTCAATTAAGAATTTTAAAAGATATAATTTAGTCATTTATTATAACAAATTTTTTTTGTGAACTTTAACATTGAGCTTTTTTTTTCCACTGGCCCAAGCAAAAGCCCAACTAAAGATGAATATATTGATGAATATCTTGTTGAATATTTTGGATGAATATTTTTCAACCACCTCCAAAAATTATATATACTAGTCCTTATCTGCCCGTGCTACGCACGGGCCAAAGTCAAAACGAAAGAACAATTATACATTATTAAATAATAACTTCATATTACTGTAAAGTGGATTATTGTTGATATAAAATAAAAGAAACACAAAATAAATACTCTCTCCGTTTCACAATAATTGTCGTTTTAGCTTCTAAATTTTGTTTCAATATGTTTGTCATTATAAGATTTCAAGACAATTAATTACATGTATATCATACAATTTTATATTGGAAATTGAAATTGTTGATTTTTTCTCCACTCCTATTGGTTGTAAAAGGAGGTGGGTAATTAATTTGAGAAAAAGTTGGATTTTTAAGACACAACCAATCATTTTCTTAATATGTGTGAATAATGCTAGAATGACAATTATTTTGAAACCGAGGGAGTATAAGTTAATGGGGTTCTTAATATCGTTGATCTCAGTATATTAGTTAATGGAGTTCTTGGGCTGATCAACTTTTCTTAATTAGTACGTACTGCATATTGAGTCACTCACTGACTTAAAAATTACTAAGAATGAATACGTACAACAAAATACTAAAGCTTTGGTTACACTAAATTCAATCATTTTTTCTCCTCCTGTACTTTCCTCTTTGCTTCACGATCTCCTCTTCATTGTTGCTTTTCTCAGACCGTGTTTTTGTTCTAGCCCGCCCGCGTTGATCTTCGTCTAACCCACCGCCACTCTTCACTTCACTGTTGCTATTTTAAGGTTGTGTTTATGATCCTCCTTGCTTCACAAATGAGTTGTTGGCGGGGTTGAGATGTCTAATAAAGCGCGAAGGCTCCTTCTAGTACTCCCGCTGTCAATTCTCTATTGAATGAAGCAGACAACCTTCAGAATTAATTCTTGCGTACTAAGAATACCTTCAATCAGAGTTGCTAGAGAAAAAATTGTTAAAGGAGGCGGTCTCGATTATTCCAGTGCTTGAGAATGAACATCGGGTTACCCTATTTGTCCTCCTTTGCGTTTCTAAAAATTTTTAATGAGTTGGAGATTTTGATGCATGTAAGATGTTTGACAAAATGTCGCTAAGAAAGTTGGGGTGAAAGTTGATTTTATTTTTTTGCATTTGATTAAGTGTTATGGAAAATATTACTCTGTGATTGGATTTCTGACAAGTTTAGGTTCTTTTTGCACTTTTTTTTTGGTGGCCTTGGTATCAATTTTTCAGTCCCTTGCATCAAATGCAGGACCAAGAGATGGTTCATCCTTTTAACATTTTTTTCGGTGATGATGCTTCTTGTCTTTCTTACGGCTCCCTTGTGAGTTGGTCTTGCTTTCATGATTCCCCTTCGCGTATTTTTTTTGCTCCTAATTGATGGTGTGATGTTTCTCTTTGTTAGATGTGATACAGAAGATAGTGGAGGATCACACACATCAGGAGCTCACGACACGTATAGATCCCTTGGAGGTAACCCTTCTTTCTCACGACCTCCTTTCATGGCAGAGACGACCTTTCGTGCCACCTGCAATGCATTAGAACTCTTTGAGCTCAAGAAAAATGAAAGAGATTGATACAAAGTACAACCAAAAGGCAGACAAATTATCTTAATCTCTCCGCAAAAAAGACATCAGATACACAAAAGTGATGACAATCATATTGGAGTTGGATTGGATTTTCCAGTAAAATTTCATGTTTAGGAAATAGAACCAGAAAGTGAAGACCCTTGTTGAGGAATCTATATTTGGTTTCTAAATAAAAGTACTATTGTTGTTTGCTTCCGTTAAAAGGTTGAATAAGTTTGTAATACGGATTAAGAGTCAAGAACTATGATCTTATTTTTTTAGTCATGGTATTGGATGAATACCTCGCTGACAGCTAGACAAACTTTTATTGTTAACATGGGGGGTCAAATCCTTACTTCCATTAGGCTCCTTCATTTGTGTGCTACAACTCCTCAAACTGAGCCTCGTTCAACTTTCCGTCTCAGAGATATCAGTCATATTGGTTGTCAAGTTACTTATTTTATTGATTTTGGGTTGACATTTGTTTTCTTTTGATTTGTAGGAACCTCTTATAGTGAATAGCCTAACTCATATTCAGTGGAAGAAGTCGTCGGGATAAAAGAAGGATTTGATCTCATGGTTATTGAAGAGCTAAGGTTCTATTTGATTAAGCTCAGTCGTCACATTCCAGATAGTGAAGCTCAAATCCTAATGGAAGCTGTAAGTTTATTTGGTGTGTTTTTGCTTCGTCTCAGTTCATTCGTAGTTGTTGGATTTTCAGATTAGTTAATTTATAAAAGGGTTTAAAAAATGAATTGTTAACTAATATGTTAATAATCACAATGTTTATTAAAACTTTAATCCTTCTTTTGTTAAATGTTAATTGAAACACCCTAAGCTTACATCTGATATGCAGTATCTTGTGGTTTGTCTTGTAGGCTTTATGTGATCTTCTTGTTGTTGTTGAATGTTATGCCTGTAGGGAACAAAACTTAATTTACAATGATCCGAAATCTACAGATTTGAAATGTTTTCTTAGCTAAAAATTCAATAGAAATAGGAGTATAGTGGTTCAGTGTTTGCTTCTTACTTGCATTTGTGATGTGACGTTGTTGAAAGCCTTGTGGAACACTATATTTTGAATGTAACTCTTAGATTGTTTCCCCTCTGCAACAACATTATCTTCAGGCCCTTTGGGTCTGTTACTCTTGAAATTGCTACATAGAGTTAGAGTTGTCTGTGGCAGAAAACCGGCTTAGGTAAATATAACCCTACATACTTTAGTGATTGTCCCATAGATTTGTTGATAGTCACTGCTAAACATGGTTTTATAGGAAACTAACAACGTTTCATAACAAAAGGGAACTTGGATTTGGGTTGAACTTAACGTTATTCTGGGAATTAGCACTTTGTTTCCAACACATGTTCTCGTTATTATTTCAGCTTCAGTGACCCATTCACCAAGGCGTGTAATTATCAGTCGGGTTCCGTTGCACAATCCTTGGGAGGGATTCACATTCTTGAGAAGCATAATAGGTAGCCCTATATTTAACTCTAGGATATGAGGGGCATTCATGTAATAGGATAAAAGCATTAGTCACTATCATTTAGTTAATGGTGTTTACAATTTTTAAAATAGCATAAGAAGCCTCTATACGTGGTAAGTCGAGGGTGTTTAGGTATTCAGGGGGATACATGTGTTGTTGTGGGTGCCAAACCGATACGCTACACTTTGTATGGCGTAACTAGGGGTTATTACATTAGTTTAGGAGTGTTATCACAAGTATTTGGAGCTATTGTTATGTTCTGAGTTGTTTATGAAGAAGTGGAGAAATGAAGACCAGAACCGAAGAAGAATAGGGTCAAAGATTGAAGACATGAAGACTTGAAGACATTCTGCGGAGCAGCGGCGATCGCCACCATCACTATGGCGATTTCCATTCTACAACAGAAGCGTTACATGAGTTCGAGAGATCATGGCGATCGCCATGACTCTACGGCGATCGCCATGGGGCGACAGAGACCACGCCAGAGCTTTACATGAAGACCGCGATCGCCAGGCATTTATGGCGATCACCACAACAAGGCCGAAGACATTCCAGACTTTCCTTATTTTGCTTTGTTTTTATTTCTTTTATTATTTTCTTTTATTTTCGTTTTTCCTTCTAGGGTTGGACCTTTTATACCCTAGCAGCTTTCTTTCTTTGGGGATCTTGGATCATCTTTTCCATCAGACAATTTAGTTTTGCAACCATGAGCAGGAACTAATCTCCATTGTTTTGCTTAGCGGTTGAAACCTTCAGTTATTAAGTTGTGAGATTTCTAAACTCTTGTTCTTTTCCTATGGGTTTGTATTAATTCTCTTGTTCTTCATCTATTGATTTCTATTAGTTTTGCTAGCTTGATCATCTAGTTTGATTGATAGTTTTCTATTGCTAGACTAGGAATATACGGTGGAATTCCTTGTCACTGTAGCACTCATATCTGCATGATCTGGTAGTTGATTGCTTTTATGAAAGAGAATTGATTGCATGTTAATACTTGACGGTTGTAAGTTATTGCATGCATCCTTATGATTCTTGTGCCCTTTGCTGCTATTTCATCTAATCTTGAGAAGTTTCCCTGATTGCTGAATAGTAAGTATTATCAGGACCGGTTGGCTTGCTGATATATTAAAGATTGGAATAGGAACATTCCCTAGGATTGAATAGAACTTGAGATAAATCTATGATCAACTTGATTGACTGTTGTGTGGATACTTGCTAGGTGAAACCCTTTCGCATAATATTCTCACCCAAACTTCCTCTGCTTGTTACTGGTTACTTGTGTGTTCTTGCAATCAAACCCCCCCCCCCTCCTTTGGTTACTTATTACTAGTTGATTTTTCACTTGACTGCATTGATTTGGTGTTTTGATTCCCTTGGGTTCGACCTCTACTTCCTTGCTATACTCTAGTTAGTGTTTAGGGTTTTCTTTGATTTGGCACTACGACTTTAGCCTCATCACAAACATATACCGTCTTATCAGACAGGATGAAGTCAGTGCTAAGGAAAGTGCCCTTTAAGTTGGTTACACACCACTTTCGACACACCATTACCTTGATGGTGGATCTCAATTTAGGAGACAATTTAGCGAATGCAACGCAAACCTCGTCTAATTCAAGAGATGGTTTGTTTTGAAGCTTGTTTGTACCCTTAATTGAAGACATTGTTGAGTAGAATAATTTGAATTCCTTTGAGTTGATTTCTACTGAGTTCATTCCTTTGAGTTGAGTTGAATTGAATCCCAGTAGAATAATTTGAATTGATTCATTTTCTATTTGGTGGTTTCAATATTATATAGTAGTACTAATATTAAAGATGAAAAAGTTGTTTAATTTCATCATCATAATAACTTATCTTATTGTATACATTAATCTATCTTATTTTTTATTTTATTTTATCAAACTTATCTTATTTCTATAGATAATAGAGTAAGTTATCTTTTTTGATTATCTAGTTATTTTATTTCTTTGAGTCAATTACACCATTAGTCCTTAACATTTCTTATCTTTCCTAAATTGGTCCCTAATCTTATATATTTTCTATTTTAGTCCTTAACGTTTATAGGTTTTGACGTCGTTGGTCCTTCCGTTATATTTTCTGTTAACTTCTTGTTTGTGTTAGATTATGTGGCATTATATGGTTAGATATATGTGTATGTATTTGATGCCAAATTGGGCAATTACAATCTTTAATAAGCTTGACATGATTTACTTTTAATTGAGATAAAATTTACAATAGAAACAAATTCTCTATAAAATTGTTTATAAGCTAAATCGAAGAAATTGTGTATAAGGGAGAAATACTAACGAATTTTGTCAAAAAAGATTAATAACAGTTCCTCTAGGTATATTTTTCCTTTTTTTTCTTATTTGTATACTCCAACTAACAAGTTTAGAAAATTATAAATACACTGCCCACTAATTAATGGGAAAAGATCTCGTAAGGATGAATCTTTAGATAAGGACTAAGGATGATGCATACAAACTCTATAATTAATGCACAAACACGTTATAACTCATGCACACAGTATTTGGTGATGCACACAATCTATGACACATGCACACAGTGTGTGCATTAGTTATAACTCGTGTGTGCATGAGTTATAACGTTTGTGTGTATCTTCCTCAGTCTTCATCTAAGAAGTTATCCTCACCGGAACCAAACTCCTAATTAATGTCTTGATAATAACTTCTTCCACATTGAATTTCACTACACATCCTATTTTGGGTAATCTTGAAAGTAATCTCTCTGGTTGGGAGAAATACAATTTTTTTTGGTCCTCAATCATTCTAATATCATCCAGTTTTTTATTCCTCCATTTTGTAAACCTTAATTTTTCAAAAGAAGACATGATGCTCAATAATTTTAAGTTACATCTAAGTTATTTAACCCTTTTTATAAAACTATATTGTATAAATTTATTTATATGGATGTCTTATGCAGTAGTGCATAATTGTTATGATAAAAGAAGTAAAACATATAAATATGTTGCCACGTACGAATATTGACGGCAAGTTAACGGAAGGATTAGTAATGTAAAATTTAGAAACGTTAAGGACTAAAATAGAACATATATAAGGTTAGGGACCGATTTAGAATGTGAATATATTTCAACCACCCAAAAGTGAAGAACCTTGCTGAGGATTTTCCAATAAATTGATGTTGTATTGGATTTTCCAATATCTTTTGTCATTATCTTAAGGATCATATTGAAGTTGCATTGGATTTTCCAATAAATTTTCATGTTTAGGAAATAGAAGCGAAAAGTGAAGAACCTTGCTGAGGAATCTATATTTGGTTTCTATATAAAAGTACTATTGTTGTTTGGTTCCGTTAAAAGGTTGAATAAGTTTGTAATACGGATTAAGAGTAAAGAACTGTGATCTTATTTTTTTAGTCATGGTATTGGATGAATACCTCACAGACAATTAGACAAACTTTTATTGTTAACATTAGGCTCCTTCATTTGTGTGCTACAACTCCTCAAACTAAGCCTCTTTCAAAATTTTGTCTCAGACATCTCAGTCATATTGGTTGTCAAGTTACTTATTTTATTGATCTAGGTTGACATTTGTTTTCTTTTGATTTGCAGGAACTTTTGATAGTGAATAGCCTAACTCATATTCACTGGAAGAAGTAGCCGGGATAAAAGAAGGATTTGATCTCATGGATATTAAGGTTCTGTTTGATTAAGCTCAATCATCACATTCCAGATAGTGAAGCTCAAATCCTAATGGAAGCTGTAAGTTTATTTTGGTGTGTTTTTGCTTCGTCTCAGTTCATTTGTAACTGCTGGATTTTCATATTAATTAGTTAATTTATAAAAGGGTTTAAAAAATGAAACTGTTAACTAATATGTTAGTAATCACAATGTTTATTAAAACTTTAATCCTTCTTTTCTTAAATGTTAAATTATTGAAACACCCTAAGCTTTCATCTGATATGCAGTATCAAAATGTATGTTGTATACTGTATATTGATGTATGGTAATATGATATATTAACATAGTCTTTTTTAATCCAAAAACGAATTTTGTATATTTTATACAACTTTTCAGAAAACTGATATAAAAATAATTTTTTATTATATACAAATATGGAGATTTTTTCCAGTAGGCTAAGCAAATGCTAAAAAATTATGATGAATATATTGATGAAGGTCGTTGTGAATATATTGAAGCAAAGCCTAATAACTATAACGATATAATGTCTCTAATACCTATATTGGGTGAATATTTTTCTCCTATCCAAAAATTATATATTATGATATGATGATATATTATGATGATCATGATAAAATGGTTTTTTATATGCATGTAGAAGATTATTTGATTGTCATTTGAGTGTATCACGGGATATGAATTCATAACATATTTATAAATGAAGGAATTATTTATTTCCTTTATAGGATAAGATTGTTTATTTAACTTTTAATCTGTCTAACTAAAAAATGTATATGTATTAAATATTGAAATTTTTTTTAGTAGGCTAATAAAGAATTAAACCTTTTTCCTTTTTGATAAGATTTTTATTTGTTAATATCTCTAGAGAATATAATATTCATGAACAAAGGATATAGTAACATATTGCACAATATAACGGTATAAAATATATTATTTTATCAAATTTAATATAACTTAAGTATGTTATTGCAAAGATGTAGTGTAATCTTCAACAACCAACTGAGAATCTATGTAGTGCAAAAAATATTAAACCTAATATATTTTATTATCTTTTTTCAACTAAAATATTTTTCAGTATATCTTATAGGTTTGATATTTTTCCAATTATAAAAAGAAATATTTGTTTTTTAGTATTGGACTTTTTTCTCGTCTAGCCATGCAAAAGCGCAACCCCCAAGATGAATATATTGATGAACAACTTTGTAAATATATTGATGAATATCTTTGTGAATATATAATAAACAAATATCTTTAATAACATATTTTTACCCATTTTATGATGAATATTTCGTTTATAAAATTAATACATTTATAAAATACTAAGCACAAAATTATATTATGATTATGATTATGATATGATATGATTAGGATTAGGATTTTATCTTTCATTATTATATTTTAAATATTATTAATTTATATAATAGTATGTGTTAATTTTTTCAACCCAGGATGAATATAGTCATGAATATCTTGTGTGAATATTTTTCAACCACCCCAAAATTATGATTATGATTATGATTATGATTATGATTATGATTATGATATGATATGATATGATTAGGATTATGATTTTATCTTTTCATTATTATATTTTAAATATTATTAATTTATATAATAGTACGTGTTAATTTTTTTTTATCTTTTGTCAATATGTTTATCTTGTGTGAATATTTTTCAACCACCCCAAAATTATATTATGATTATGATATGATATGATATGATTAAGATTATGATTTTATCTTTTCATTATTATATTTTAAATATTATTAATTTATATAATAGTACGTGTTAATTTTTTTTTATCTTTTGTCAATATGTTTATCTTTTTTATTAGCTTTAGTACGTGTTAACAAAGACTCTATATGTTGGAAGTGTATGTTAATATCGTTATGTTGTTAATATAGGACTTTTTTCACGTGTTAATTTTTTTTTACTTGTTGTCAATATTTTTATCTTTTTTATTATCTTTTTGTACGTGTTGATGTTTTTTATCTATTTTCGTTGGGCCAAGTAAAAGTCCAAAGCCCAATTCAAGGTGAATATAATGGAGAATATCTTTGTGAATATAATGAATGAATATTTTTCAACCACCCCCAAAAATTATATATATTATGATTCCAATTATATGACCCTTAAAAAATAAAATTCTTTTATTTTATTTAGTAAAATAATTTGTGAAAAATAATTTATTTCAATTACATGAGCCTTAAAAAAAAATTATTTATATTAAAATATGATTTATCATGTTCATAAAATATCATTTTTCTTAATTTGATTTATTGTTTTTTTTTTTATTATATCCTTTAGTTTTATTATTTTCCATTATAAAAGGCAATATTTTATTTTTGATTGAACCTTTTTTTTATGGGTCAAGCAAAACCTCAATCCAAGATGAGTATATTCATGAATATCTTTGTGATTATCTTGTGTAAATATTTTTCAACCACCCCCTAAAAATATTTTTTCAATTATATAATCCTTAAAAAATATAATTTCGTTTTTAACTTAGTTAAAGATAAAATCTTTATTAAGAAATAGATTGATGTAGTTTCTTAAAAGATAATCTTTAATTTAATAGTAATAGATTTGTTTGACAAATATATGTGGAAATTTCTTTTTAAAATATCTTATGTGAATATTTTTCAACCACCCCAAAAATATTTTTTCAAATATATAATCCTTATAAAATATAATTTCGTTTTTAACTTAGTAAAAGATAATATCTTTATTAGGAAATAGATTGATGTAGTTTCTTAAAAGATAATCTTTAATTTAATAGTAATAGATTTGTTTGAAAAATATATGTGGAAATTTCTTTTTAAAATATCTTGTGTGAATATTTTTCAACCACCCCCAAAAATAATTTTTCTTCAATTATATAATCTTTATAAAATATAATTTCGTTTTTAACTTAGTAAAATATAAAATCTTTATTAGGAAATAGATTGATATAGTTTCTTAAAAGATAATCTTTATTTAATAGTAATAGATTTGTTTGAAAAATATGTGTTGAAATTTCTTTTTAAAATATCTTGTGTGAATATTTTTCAACCACCCCAAAAATATTTTTTCAATTATATAATCCTTATAAAATATAATTTCGTTTTTAACTTACTAAAAGATAAAATCTTTATTAGGAAATAGATTGGTGTAGTTTTTTTAAAAGATAATCTTTAATTTAATAGTAAATTTGTTTGAAAAATATATGTGGAAATTTCTTTTTAAAAAATGTAAACTTTAATATTAGACTTTTATTCCGGTGGCCCAAGCAAAAAAGCCCAACCCAAGATGAATATAATGAGGAATATCTTTGTGATTATCTTGTGTGAATATATTTCAACAACCCCCAAAAATTATTTATATTATATGATATGATATGATTATTATTATTATGATATGATATAATTATGAATATAATTATGATTATGATATGATTGTGATTATGATTATGATGATTATGATATGATTATGATTATGATGATTATGATATGATATGATATGATATGATATGATTAGGATAGAATTAGGATTAGGATTGGGATTAAGATAGGATATGATATAAATCATAGAAAAACAGAAATTAGTATATCACATTTTTCTTTCATATTTGGTAATTGAAAGATATTTATATAATCATGTATATGTTTGTTGATTTACTCTATTCATTAACATATACTTCAGGATTGACCAGGTTTGACTATACCATCTTCGATCTAATATATGGATCTAAGATGTGATTTTATTTTCACAACACTCAATTATTTGGATGTCATAAACCTAGCTATTGATTACCTCTAATCATTCTTCTTCTGATAATATTAATATTTAGAGCTTTGATTAATTATTTTATGCAAAATTTTTGTGTCTGAAGACCAAGTGTAAGAATTCTCATAAGGAAGAATTCAAATTTGTGCGTTTATTGTGTTTGATTCTCGAATTCTCATAGAGAATTTTTTTTTAATATTATTGGACTTTTATCTAATAGATCAAGCGAGAAATATATTGATGAATATCTTTGTGAATATAATGGGTGAATATATTTCAACCACCCAAAAAATTATTTATATTATGATATGATATGATGACTATTTATTATAATAGATTTGTTAAAAAAAAATACGTGAAAATTTCTTTTAAAAAGATGTGAACTTTACTAATGGACTTTTTTTCCGGTGGATCAAACAAAAAGCTCAACTTAAGATGAATATATTCATGAATATTTGTGTGAATATTTTTCAACCACCCCCAAAAATTATATATATTATGATATGATTATGGTGAGAGATAGCATGTTGGGGAAGTATTGATTTTAATTTTGTTATATTCCATTGTTTTGAGCTTGCGATATAATCAGGCACTTTTTCGTTAATATTAACTTTATTTGGATCAAAATAAGATTTGAGGTGAATCGACTTTGTCCCTTTTTCAAGATCAAGATGAAACCTCATTTCTTATCTTGATTAAAAAAAGGGTTATTTACCGAAAACCACCCATATGATACGCTACTTTGCGATTAACCACCCCTATGTTGCGATATTGCCGGAAACCACCCATATGATACCCTCCGTCACTCAACAACCACCCTTCCCCAAATCCGTTTAAAATTTATGTTAACGCGTTTCACGCGCCATTAAAATATTATTTAATTTTTTTTATTTTCTTTTTTCTTCTTTTACTTATCATTTACTTTCTTTTACCTTCATTATTTTTACCTTCATTCATCCCCAATTCATTCCCGGTCGATTTGGGGATTTCTTTCTCAAACCCTAATTCCGAATTGGGGCTTCGATTTGGGTGTTCGATTGGGAAGGTGTGGGTTGTTTTCAGTGTTTTCGAGTTAGATTGGGTGGGTTTGGGAGCGATTGGGAGCGAACCATGAAGAGAAGTCGAAGAAGGCGATTTTCTGTGCGATTTCTAGGCGATTTGTGATTTCGAAGAAGGCGATTTGCGATTTCTGGGCGATTCTACTCTCGATTTCTTCTAACTAGCTAAGGTAAGTTATTCAATGACATTTCTCATCTTAATTTTATGTGTAATCGATCGAATTTATGAATTAGGGTTTAGGGTTTTCGAATGGAATTTGGGGCTTTTTGATTGTGATTTCTCGAGATGCTTTCTGAGCATTGGAATGATGTTTCACTGTGATTTCTTACCTTTTTCAGCATGAATTATAGCAAAGAATCGTTTTTTGGTAAAGCTTTAGTATATGGACAAAGTTGAGGGTTATTTATTGCATGTGGTGGGGTCTAAAGTTTTTGGTTCATGTGACCATATGAATTGACTGCATTATATAAGTCTTAAAATGCTTATAATATAGGGCATTAATGGTTGTTGAATATTGGTAGGTATGGCATTCAGCCAAGTGCATATTAAGGTGATGTATGATGGTATCTTTTACAAATCAAAAGATAATGATCATCTTATGTACAAGAAAAGCAAGGTCCATTATTATAGGGATGTGGATCCGGATATGCTTTCTAAGGTAGTGCTTGAAAATATGCTATGTGAAGATGTGGGGTTGATGGACATAAAAGAGTTGTGGTTTTTAACTCCTGGGTTGTCAATTGAGAGAGGGCTCTAGTTAATTGATAATGACAAGGGCCTTATGCTTATGGTGAACAAAGTTGGCAAGGACAACTTAATGCACTTGTATGTTATACAAGGGGCAGAAGTTAGTCCAAAAACTTTGAGGGAAGAAGGCCCAAGTTCTCAGCCCACAGTAGAAAAGTCTGGTGTCACTGAAAATCCATCAAGAGAAGGATATAAGAGGGATGAGGTGGAACAACCTAGGTCTAATAATTGCACAACCAAAGAGGCAGCCAAAAACAACAGTGAAGATCTAGAGGCAAATGTTCAGAGATTGGTGTTCACCTCAGATGAAGAAGAAGATGAAGACCCAGATGCAGAATTAAGGTATGATTCATCTTCCTCTGACAGTGAAGAGTTCTTTTCAGAGAGTGAGGATGAAGATGATGATATCTTCAAGGATAATGTTGATCCAAGTGTAGATGACTTTAGGCTTAGAGAGGGTTTGAGAGATGGATGTCTGAATTTAGGAGCTGGTGTATTGGATGGTGTTTCTGATGAGGAGGATTCTGATAATTCTGATGCATTAAGGAGTCTTAGTGAGTCTGATGGTACAGGTGGGAAAAAGAAGAGATATGCAGAGTTTAATCCATTAGTTGATTTCAAGAGGAAGATTAAATTTAAGAGTGGTTTGATATTTCCATCTAATGATGTGTTCAGACAAGCATTAAGGCAGTTTTCTATTGAGAATGGGGGTGATTACTACTACCTTCACAATGATAAAACCAAGGTCTCAGCTTACTGTAGGAAGAAGTGTGACTGTTCTATGAAACACTCTAGGAAAAAGTGTGTTTGTAAGAAGATTTATTGTCAGTTTAAGGCTACTGCTAGAAAGATGGGAAGTGATGGGAGTTTTCAGTTGAAAAGCTTTTGTGGGAAGCATGAATGTGGATGGCAGCATGAGAATAGTAAGCTCACCTCAACATGGCTAGCTGAAAGATACATTGAGCACTACAGAGATGATCCTTCTTGGAAGCTTTCTGCATTTATAAGTGTTGTAAAAAGAGATCACAATGTCCATGTTTCATACAACCAAGCCTGGAAGCTCTACCTATGTCAAGGTTACTCTGGGAAATCCACAACAACCAGTATTTCAGAGACTATATGTCTGCTTTGATGCTTGCAAGAAGGGCTTCATCACTGGATGTAGACCAATAGTAGGGATTGATGTCTGTCATTTGAAAGGGGCATACACAGGTCAGGTCTTAGTGGCAGTTGGCAAGGATGGTAATGACAACATATATCCTGTGGCTTTTGCACTTGTGGAACTAGAGACAAAGGAGACATGGGCATGGTTTCTGGATATTTTAATGAGAGATATTGGTGAATGTAAGCCTACATTCATCTCTGACAGACAGAAGGTAAGAAATTCTTTATAATTGTTTATTTCAATTTCAGTATTTGGATGGACTAATGACTGTTGACTTGTTTTTTTGTAGGGTTTGATCGAGGCTTTGCATCTAGTTGTTCCACAGTGTGAGGCAAGAGTATGTGTTAGACACATGTACAACAACTTCAAAAAAATGTGGCCAGGCAAGGCATACAAGGATTGTATCTGGGCAGTTGCAAGGGCATGTACTATCAGAGTTTGAGGAAGCTATGCAAGAGATTAGAGGTATGAAGAAGGAAGCTTATAGCTATTTGTTGAGGCAGGATCCAAACTCTTGGTCTAGACATGGATTTAGCCATGTTAGCAAATCTGATATGCTATTGAATAATGTCTGTGAGAGTTTCAATTCAATGATCATGCCTGCAAGGGATAAGCCAGTTCTGTCTATGTGTGAATGGATTAGGAGAATGTTGATGAAAAGGTTTGTGTCTAAGCGTGAGGGCATGATGAAGTATGAGGGGATCTACACACCTAAGGCTAATAAGCTAATAGAGATGAACAAGGAAGAAGAGACTAGGAGTTGTAATGCAATCTGGGGTGGTGGAGAAGCCTTTGAAGTTGATCATCTGGGCAGGACCTATGTGGTGGATTTGCAGAACAAAATTTGTGGGTGCAACAAATGGGATCTAACTGGAATCCCATGCCCTCATGCAATGTGTTGCATTGTGAAGGATAGGAGAAGACTCGTGAAGTGCACCAACTGTGGAAACCCTGGCCATTACAAGAACAAGTGCTCTGCTCCTCCAAGAACTAATGATAATCCACCTCCAACTCAACAAAACAGAGGTGGAAGGCCTAGGAGTACTAAAACAGTACCTATTGGATCTCAAAAGAGGAGGAAGTACACAAAGAATGTAAATTCATTGTAATTTTTTATTGATTATGCTAATTCATTTGTATTTGTATTGATTATGAAAATGTTATATTTTAGGTGCCACAAAACCAACAAGGAAATCCTGGAAGTACACCTGGGGGGAACCAACAAGGAACTGCAAGTGATGGAGATTGTGGAAGTCATGGTGGACAGATTGTACCAAGTCAAGGTGAAGCTCCAAGTGCAAGTCATGGTGAAGCTCCAAGTGCAAGTCATGGTGAAGCTCCAAGTGCAAGTCATGGTGAAGCTCCAAGTGCAAGTCATGGTAGCAACTTCAGCCATCAAGGAAATCCAAGTGCTAGTCATGGCATAACCATGAGTCAAGGTGTGTGCAGTCAATCCAATCCAAAACCTTTTAAGTCACCTAGGATGAAGATTCCTGCTTCCAAGACAAAACTGGTGAAGGAGGTTCCTAGGCGTTCACCAAGGAAGAAGACAAAGAAGTAGTCTGTTTACTATGTTTATAATGTTTGGATCAGTTTCAATGTTTGTTGAATGTTAGTGTGTTGAACAGATGTTGCAAGTGGTTTTTGCACTGTTTTAGTTGGTAATCTATGGTTTTATTTTGAAAAGGTTTGCACTGTTTTTTGCCCTAGTTTGGTCACTGGTTTGGTAACAGGTTTGGTCACAGGTTTTTGCACAGTGAAGACTGTCATTGATGCACAAATTGCACAGTTTTTCATCCTCATTACTGCAGTGTTTTACCATTGACCATGACCACATTTAATTTTGGTCAATTGTTACCTACCCCATGTCATCAATTCTTCACCTAAACCCTGCACATTTCAAGCATAAATAGCTCTATTTCTCAGCACATTTGCCATCACAGCCGAGCTTCCTTTCCTTGCATTTCTTCATTTCCTTGCATTTCTTCCATGGCAAATCATGTCATTGATCTAACAGACATCTCGGACAGTGAAGACATCAGCCACTGCAAATGCGAGGAGTGTGAGGAATGGAACCAGGAAACACCCTTGGAGAAAGCTGAAAACTACCCTCACAAAACCAAATTAAGCTTTTATGTGCAAATGAAAGCATCATTTGTTCAAAAAGATTGCAGAATGGTAAGTAATGTTTTATTCTTGTGTTTTGGGCATGTTATTCTAATGACTAATATACATAAATTTGCTTATTCACAGCTTATTCCTTTCGAGTATGCAAACAAAAATTTGAGGCCTTACATAGATGAAGAGATTACACTTTTCATTGGTGAAAAAACTTGGAAAGTAGTACTCAAATTCAGTGGAAACAAATTCAAGTTTGGCAAAGGATGGAGAGACTTTGTCGAAGAAAATGACATAGAAATAGAAGATGTTTGCCTCTTTCAAATGGAGGAGATAGTTGGAAAACCCACCTACGAAGTCATCATCTTCAAAGCTCAATTAACTGTCTATTTTGTTTGAACCGGTGTCTCATTTCCTGGTGTCTCATGTCTCATTTGCTGGTGTTTCATTTCTGTTTTTGTTGATTTTATGTTTTTGTTGAATTTGTTTCATTTCCTAATGTCAATGTTAGTTTCCTGATGTCAATGCACTGTCTTCTCATAAAATTGCATTCCATTCAAATATCATAAAAGAGCACATTACATTGACCATTTCAATAGTAAAACATTTGCAAACATGAAGAATATGAGGAAGACAAGTACAACTACTACATCACTACAACTGATTTTTCTAGGGTTCATAGCCACTGCTACTTTTGGTGCTTCATCATTATCAATATGATTTTCTCTAACTGCATCTTGAAGCTTCATAATCTCGGCCTCCATTTTCTTCTTCTCTTTCAATAATTTGTTAATCACATAAGTGGCTCTTCCACTATATTCCTCATCCTTCCACATAAAGAAATTGCAATTCTTTGTCTCTGAACCATAAAAACGACAGCCCCAAAATCTTCTCATGAAATTGAATTCAGTTTTTGAAGTTGCTTCAGATGCTGGATAACCACACTTGCAGAATCGTTGTTGGGAATTAATTGATGAAGAGCTCGAGTTTGACATTATCAAACCTAGCCCAGAAATCAAAAAAATAGGAGATTAGGGCTTCGCAATCAATCGGAATGCAAACAATGATATACTTACCGATTTAGGGCTTCGCAATGTCTACAATCTTCAATCGATTTACTTGTTCGCGTCAATCGTAAGAAAAGAGAAGAAATAGGGCTCGATTTCAGATCTGGCGATTTTCTAGGGTTCTAATGAATTGGGGGAATGGGGAATGAATTTGGGGGTAAACGTGTTTAAGAAGATGAAGAAATAATGAAGGTAAAAGAAAGTAAATGATAAGTAAAAGAAGATAAATGAAGAAAAAAGAAAATAAAAAAAATTAAATAATATTTTAAACGCGTTAACAGAAATTTTAAACGGATTTGGAGAAGGGTGGTTGTTGAGTGACGGAGGGTATCATATGGGTGGTTTCCGGTAATATCGCAACATAGGGGTGGTTAATCGCAAAGTAGCGTATCATATGGGTGGTTTTCGGTAAATAACCCTTAAAAAAAAGAGAAGGAAAAAAAGATTGTGGATACGAGCAAAATTCAACAATGTCATTTTATGCTGCCAAACATGTATTCTACAATGGTTTTTGAATTCTGGGTTCTGAGAGATCTTGAGCATTGATTAAAACTCTAACCACCGGGATAAAACCGGCCAAATATATAACAAGATCCAGTTACACTAATGCTAACGCAAGATCTGTCGGACTCCTCCATGGTTTATCTGTGGCTAAACAGCTTGGGATTAGAATGTGCTGGATGTAGTTATGGATAATAGACCCCTGCTGCGCATCAGCCATAGATAAACCTCCTGGAGAAACTTAGGAAACTCCTCGAGTTTGATCAATTTGTTTCTGACCTTATGTAATTTGCTGTTCTTATTCCAATAAATGGCTAAGCCCACCATTTGTTCCAAAAAAAAAAATGCAAGAGATCTCTGTATACTAAAAACTCTCTATTGTAAGCATCCCATACCTTGACCAAAAAGCTAAAATGTCATTTTGTATATATTCTCACAAATGTAATTGCATGTAAGAAGTAACGTTTGAGAAACGGGAAAAGCTCCAAACTACTCTTTTACTTGGTGACTCTGTAAGCCTGAAAAGTGAAAACCCATAATTAAATAAAGTTTAGTGACAAAAAACATATAAGATTATAAACATTTATGCAGTCAGAATGGAGGTTCAATAAAGATTGCAGTAAGAATTATGTAGGAGTTGCTGCAAAATGAAACCATTGACATGGGAGAAAAGTTACTTCCAAGAGGAAATTAGATTCCATTGAAGGTGAATGCTTCATACCTTGACACGTTTTAGTAGATCTTTGGCCTCGCTGTCATTGGCGAAGTGATTCCTCACGGGCTACATAAAAAGAAAATGATATAAGTCAAAAGAAATGGAGTGATCTCTTTTTAGCAAGGTAAGAAGAAAGAGTCTTCCTGGTGTGCTGAGATGTTAAAAATTGTTTTAAAATGGAAAGAAACCTATATCTAAACTATTCCCTAAGTGCTTAGACAAATAGCACGGAATTACTTGCCAACACATGGAATTACACTAGAAAAAGCCGAGAAAAAATTTCAAAGGAGAGAGTACTCATCCTACCTGTAATATCTTATTTATTGCTTTGCACAAGGCAGGTTTGAGATCCCCTGGATGGAGATCTCCACTTTCATAATCAGCAACCAATTCTTCAAAATTCGTGTAAATCCTGTGACAAGAAATAGATTTGTCAAAGTAACTACATGATAACAGACTAACAGTATACAAGTAAATGCAAAGTAAGCCTTACTTGTCTCCACCAAAATCTGGGTTGCGTTCAACTTTGAATTCATTGGACCAAGGTAATACAAGGTAATTAATGTACTCCATGCACGGGTTTCCTTCAACTACCTTTGGTGGGCAGTAAGCTTTCTTTATTTTCACATTCACTTCAGCCTGAAAACAACCAGCCTTAAAAACCTCAAGATAAAGTAATACTCTTATATCTAGCACCATAACTTTTTTATAAAAGGAAAAAAAGATTCAAGATTGATAAAGGTTTTTAAAAATCTATCCCTTGTACGTTACCGTACCTCCTCATCTTCCATGTATATTGAAGAGGATGGGTCACTTTTGGACATTTTCTCTTGCCCTTGCTGCAAACCAGGAAGCATGTCTGCAAATCACAAAATAATAAACAGAAGCATCAATAAGAAGCCTTAATAATTAATGAGATGTAACAAAAAAACATTATAAAAATGCATACGGTGAGACAAGATGATAGGCTTATTCTTCCTCTTGATGTCATCACAGTATTCTCTTGCGAGAACATTCACTTTACGTTGATCCATCCCCAACTGGCAGATGTCTGCCTGTTGCCATAATGACATTAATTAATAATCAGAAAAAAAAAAACAGAAACATTACTTTGAAATAGCAATGCTTAATTCGATAGACCCAATAAGACATCCTTTGTTATAGACTTGTATATAAGACAAGTTTAAACTGTGATAAATACTCCAGCTGACGTCTTTAATCCAGCTTAGCACTTCACTAGAGAAATACAACTGGAGCAACATTGAAAATTTGACAGAAGCAACTGAGCAGTCAACATGAAGCAGATCAATGGCAACCACATCATCTATAACACATCAAGCACCCTCTTTAATGCAAGCCACAAGCACATTTGAACTTGGAAAAATAAAAACATGATCCTAAACAAGTACAAGACAAAGGCCACTAGACAAGTAAAGAAATAATTTTTTGAGGACCCAATAAAATCAGACAAAATAATGTTTGAGAATCTTTACTTGGGCATCAGCATGAATACTTTCCAATTTCCAAACCAATTACATTACCAAGTAATTGAGTTCGAAATCATGACATGGACTGTCAACATATTACTGCTACATTAATCTTTTTTCATAATTAAAAATTACTCCTCGAGCACATTTCCTCTCTTTTCCATTATTCAAATGTACTGCCACAACACATTTCCTCTCTTACTGTTTTCTTTCCAGACTGTGGATTTGTGGAGGCCACAAGCATGTAACGCTATGCAGAATCATAGACCAGAGTCCAACCAAACAATATTTATTTATTAAATGCATATGCATTTCTGAAGTAACAAAGTCACCTTCAAGAAAAAGACATCAGCACATTGCATGCATGGGTAGAAAATTTGAGCTGCGGTCAACTCGTCTTGATCATTACGACCCATAATTTGACAGCACCTGCAAATATTATTAGAGTGAAAACTTCAGACTCAGGGGGGTCTTCATTAGATATAATAAGAATTGGCATTCTAACCTTGTTATTCTAGGTAATTTGTTCTTCCTAGCAATGTCCATAACAAGAGGCCAGTACTCATGTGCCCGGGAGTTTATCTCTTTAGAGGACCACAAAAACTCTACTTTACCTCCATCAAGATCCATTCCTACAGATTTCCATATCTCAATGAAGTACTGACCAACCACCTCAATTTTCTTCAGATCACCTCCCATTTTCCCATTGAGCTGTGCAAACCAATCAGCAATCCATATCTTAACTCTGCAGCCAGCAGAAGTTAGCTTGTTCACGTTGATCGCCTTTAGAACACCCTGTGCAATAAAAACAACAATCAATACAACTCAGATCAAAAGGATATATCTTAAAGATTCACAACACACCAATATAAGATTCATGATTCAAAAGATCAAATCAGAGTACAAAGCCAAGATGACAATTATTCCAGCAACAGATTAGATCATAGTTTTGGGTACATTACACTTCAATATAAATCTAATTTGACCCACTTTATGATCTATAATACTAATAATCCCATAAATATCACTTAACACGCACTTCCATGTAAAGCTCAACCCTGTACCCCAAAAGGCATTCAAATCCAACAACAACAAAGTCTTAAACTATGCTGATCAACAAGTATTGTTTAACTGCAAAAGAATCATATATTTACAGCCTAATGAGCTTCTGACTGAGCTAGAAAAATTACGTGAAGGAAGAAACCTGAGCAATATGCATCCGTCCCGAGGGTTCAAACCCGTCATAGCAAATAGGTTCAGGCTTCTTGGCAAGCAGATTCCGCAATTCTTCCTCCTGGATGCACTCTTCTCCGATACTTCGTACAATCTGGTACTTCTCCTCAGCAGTCATCCTAACCAACCAACCCCCCAATAAAAACATCAAAAGAAATGGAAATCAGAATTCAATGGGAACACTAATAAAACCGAACGAGAAGAATGAGAGACATACTCGGCGGGTGAAGCAGATGGGGTTGGATCGTCAATGGAGAGAGACTTCATCTTTTCGTCAGAGGCGCACTGTTCGTTCTCCATTTCCGTTGATTCCTGTGGCTAAGGTAGGGGTTTGTGATTAGGATTTTATACAGTGAAAGCTTTTATAATCTTCTCTGCCACTTTCCTTGCACATTCTTCTCCAGCCTTGGTTTAAAAAAGCGCAAGGCGCACCACAGCGCAAAGGGTCCCTGGAGCTATAGCGCAAAGCGCAAAAAAAAGCGCGTACTTTTCGTATGCAAAGCGCACTTTTTTCTAAAAAACTCCTAGAATGATTGTACATGGTGTGGTACTAAAAACACTATAATGATATGTTAAAATGCATAGAATGACATAAAAAGGCATAGTTCTTGACTAGAAGGTCTTAAAATACCGCTAAAACATGACAATAATCAAAATACAAGATGCAAATAAAGTTTTTAAAGCATATAGAATAGTCTACTAAAACACTACTCCTCCAAATCATCATCATCATACTTGTACTCCTCCTCCTCTCCTACATAGCCCTACATGACATAAAAATCCGTACTTTATGTCCAAAAGCGCAGTGCCTTGCACATGAGGCGCAGAGGGCTCTGGCGCAGTGCTATTTGTGCTATAGCGCAAAGAAAGCGCGCTTTTTTAAACCAAGTCTCCAGCATCAATTAATCGCCTCAAGTTCACTTTCTTAGTTTAATACAGATTTATTATTATGTATACGTTTGTTTTTGGTCTCGAAGGTGGCAAAAAAAAACGTTTTTTCAGAAAAGCAAATTAAACTTAGGGCTGCTCATTCGTTTTTTTGGAACCGATTACCTTTGTAATGGCTTATTTCCCTGTAACCTGTGAATCAGTAAAACCTTTAAAATAGATAAATGCCAAAACGAAACATAAACAGATAAGTACCAATACAAAACATAAACACGACCAAGAATTTGTCAAACCAAAAGATTCAAAAGACAGAATTCATGCATAGTTTGATTAGTTTCATGATTCCTAGTTCCTACACCGAATACTGATCGTCACAAAATGGTACTCACACGGTCACACTCCACAAGTCCACAATCCCTATAAAAAAAGTAGCACAAACTGTGCTATATTTGAAGAGTACGCTGAAATACTGTGATCAAAAGAATGAAGAATCACTGAGTTAGATATCAGCTTCTGCACTCTGCAAAGAATGATGGTTTTCACTTTGTGATATATGAAAAACCAAGTATCAGTTCAGTATTCACGCAATGAATGGCTACCAATCTTTATTCACCATATCTATCTCCTATCTATATTTCAGTAACTAAGAAGTAAGAATCAGTATTCAGGCCATCACATAGTTAAATTAAATTCATTCAGTAACTAAGATTCAGAAAATCAATAGACAAGAAAATATATCTACTACGTTCAGTCGTTCACAAATGCATTAAGTAATCAGTAATTGAAGCAAATGCATTCAGTAATCAGTAAATCCAGTAATTGAAGTGAAGATTGAGAAAACTAAATACCTGGTAACCCTGGTGGCTGGCTGCGTACTTGTTGAGAAGTGAGAACTGGAGAGCGAAGACAGAGGAGACGAAGACACTGAGAATTGGAGAGTGGAGACTGAATCTGAGGACGGGTCGCCGAGAACTAAGGGGTCGAGGAAGAAGGAGGAGACGACGAAAGGAGGAAGGAGTCGCCGAGTTGGTCGGAGAAGACGACGTCGATAAACTGACCAGTTGCCTAGGAAGGAGTCGCCGAGTAGGTCGGAGAAGACGGAAAGGATGAAAGAGTCACCGCCGGGCGCCGGGGTCGAAGGATTGCGGATTTGGGGACGAAGAAGACAAGCCAAGGCGTGAGACTGGGGTTAAATAAAATAAATTATTAACCGTGCCATGCACACGCACCCAAAATTTCATATTATTCGTATGAAAATTATATATCTTTTTAATCGAATTCGTCGAGAAATTAAAATTAACTTTGAGTATTTATAAAAGGAAAAGTGTCAGGTAATAATACTTGTTAAAATGATAAATGAGAATGAATGTGGAGCCTTGGATCAAGAGAGATTCAAGAGCCCATATGATGACACGTGACACCCCTTGTCACCACCGCCGGAACTCCGTCGGACCACCGCCAGACCATCTTTGGGTCTCGCCGGAATAAAATTGTCACAAAGATGTATAAAATTGTTCATAAATATTACAAAATTATTTATTACTAAATGTTCATCCCGTTGTTCATAAATGTTCATCACAATGTTCATAAATGTTCATTTGTACATATTCTACTGAATGTTCATCACATTATACTTAAAAGTTCATCAACTGAATGTTCATCACATTCTACTTAAATGTTCACCAATTTTTTATGAAGATCAAGTGTTCATAAATGTTCATCACAATGTTCATAAATGTTCATTTGTACATACTCTAGTGAATGTTCATCACATTATACTTAAAAGTTCACCAACTAAATGTTCACCTAAATGTTCATCATCTCATACTTCAATGTTCACAAGAATTTAATAAAATGTTCATTAGCCAAAGTTCATTACAATCGACTTAAATGTTCATCACGTTGTTCATAAATGTTCATCAAAATGTTGATAAACGTTCATCATCTCTTACTTAAATGTTCATCAAACATCACTTTAATATAATTTCGAGTAGAAAAACACTTGATCTTCATCAAAAATTACTTAAATGTTCATCATCTCATACTTATATGTTCATTAAACATCCTTAAATGTTCACAAGCATTTAATAAAATCTTCATTACTCAAAAGTTCATTACAATTAGCTTAAATGTTCATCACGTTGTTCATAAATGTTCATCAAAATGTTTATAAACGTTCATTTTGATATACTCTATTGAATGTTCATCACATTTTAATTACATGTTCACCAACAGAATGTTCATCACATTATGATTAAATGTTCATCACATTATAATTAAATGTTCATCACATTATATTTAAATGTTCACCAATTTGAATTAGACTTAAATTTTCATTTATTTTTATACTTTAACTTTTTCATTTATTATTGGACCACTGCCGGACCTCCACCGGACCACGTCGGACACCCGCCGGACCTCCGTCGGACCGTCGCCGGAGAACCACCGGGTGGTCGCCGGGAAGTCGTCGAGTGGTCGCCGGAAGGCCGCCGGACCACCACAACTATCCCCACTACAAGTGGAGGTAACTAGTTTAATCTAAGTCATTGGATGCCTTAGATTCATTCTTATTTATCTCTATAAGAGAGTTTATTATGGGATTCACACCCTTTATAAAAATATATTTTATTTCATGAAGGTAATGTACGTAGCTTGACTTAGTTTTTATTATCGAAAATAATCCTAATTTTATCGTAACAATATATATTAACCTTCAACATAATATTTATTTTCAATAAAATAGCTTGTATATTTGTTGTTGAAAGGAATGATAATTTTTTAAGATTTATTTGTTAATATAATTATTCAATCTATTAATAATTGAAATTAAAGATAAAAAATAATAATGGTGTAACAAACTAAGGCTAAAATCATTCTAAGAGCTCTAAAATGCTTAACTTTAATATCTTAGATAGATGCCAAGAGCGGAATTTGCAGAACGATTTTTATAACTATACTTTGGGCCTATAAAACTTCACAATAAGGCGTTGCGGGATCCAAGAGTAGGAGATGATGATATGTTTCATACGAATCCATTATAGACATGTGTTGGTGGGTCAAAATCTTCATTTAGGCGACATATTCGTAAATGTACGAAAGAAATTGGAAAAAAATAATTAAAAACAAAGCATTAAATGCAGTGTGATTAATTTGGAGAATCCCTAATTTTATAGTATATTAAGATATATAATTTATAAACACATAGCGATAATATTAATAAAAATAAAAGGATGTATTATATAATCATATTTATTTTAATTAATTTAAATCAATATTTTATATATATAAGAGATTTCAATTGATATATAATCTTTTTTATTGATATGCATTTAAATAAGGAAATGATATCAATACATTTATGATAGTGATATTTGTTCGGGTGAAAAGGCCGATAAAGTGTGCAATAGATTGTCTTTCAATCATTTTGTTCGTGTGGAAGTCGTTGGCTTCAGTGGAGGGATTTGGCTCCTATTGAATGATTCGTCCTTTGATTTAAAGGTATGAATTGTCCACAACCACTTCATCCAGGTTCGTATTAATAAAGATGGGGAGGTGTTGCATTTGATCGTGGTATATGCTCCTCCGAGTCCTCAACGACGAATTGATTTTTGGAAGGATCTTGAAACTGCAGCTAGAGGTATTCAGGTTCCATTGTTCATACGGGGGACTTTAATTGCATCATTTCTTTCGATGAGAGAATTGGAGGATCGAATGCTATGTCTCCAAATTCTGATGTTTTTGCTAAGTGGGTGGATGCTTTGGAGTTAATTGACATGGGAGCGCAGGGTGCTCATTTCACTTGGACAAGAGGTGTTACAGCTGATACTAGGGTCTCCAAAAGGCTTGATCGTGTTTTCACGAACCTTGCGGGGCGCCTCAGATGGAGCGAGGCTAGTGTGACTACCCTCCCTGCCATTGGGTCAGACCATAACCCACTTTTCCTCTCCTTGAGCCCCACCAACAATCAGTTGAGAAAGCGGAGTCCCTTTTGTTTTGAGGGTGCTTGGCTTTTTCATACATAATTTATGTCCTTCATTGGTTCTAATTGGGAGTCCAACATTGCTACCCAAGCAGCCCTCAAAAATCTGAAGCATAAGTTGATTGCGTGGAATAAAGAGGTTTGTGGGAATGTGCACAAGAAGAAATCTGAGCTCGTTGCCCAGATCAATGGTATCCAGAGGATTTTGGAGAAGGGGATTCACGAGGGGTTGGTGAAGCTGGATACGAAATCAAAGAGGGACTTCATCTTGTTCTCGCTCGCGAGGAAGTGATTTGATTCCAAAAGGCAAGGGAGGACTGGATTAAGCTCGAGGACAGGAACACAAAGTATTTCCACACGAGCATTGTTATTAGAAGACAGAGGAACAAGATTATTGCCCTGCGTACTTCTGAGGATGAGTGGGGGTCACTAGCCACTCAGAATTGGAAGTCGTGGCTACTAATTTCTTTTCGAACCTGTATACCCTCCCACCTCAGGAATGCTCTTTTACCCTGTTGATGTATGGTGAGTTCCCTGAGATTGATTCTGCTTCGCAAACGCAGTTGGACGCCCCTATTCTGAATGATGAAATTTGGAAGGCTGTGAAACAAATGGGTTAATTCAAAGCTCCCGGAATGGACGGCTTCCAACGGGTCTTCTATAAATCTTGTTGGGAGTTTGTTGTCCTGTTTGTCTGTGATTTTGTACAGAACTTCTTCGAGTCTAAGCATTTTCCTGCCGGGATTAATGACACCTTGATTGCTCTTATTGAAAAAGTTGACAAGCCGAAGATGATTACTCAGTTTCGCTCTATTAGCCTATGCAACGTGTTGTATAAGATTGTGACGAAAGTGATGGTGAATCGTCTCCAGTCGGTGCTCAATGGGTTAATTGGTCCAACACAAAGAGCTTCCTTCCTGGTAGGTCGATTCATGATAACGTTGCTTTGCTGCAAGAGACTATTCACTCACTTAGAATCAAGAATAGTGGGAAAAAGTGGATGGTGTTGAAGTTGGACCTGGAGAAGGCCTACGACCGCTTACGGTGGGATTTTTTCCTTGACACCGTCACTAATGCAGGCCTCTTCGATAATTGGCGTCTCTGGATTGGAAATTGTATTTCATTGGCTTCTATGAGTGTCTTGTGGAATGGTGATATTATTGAGAAATTCAATCCCACGAGAGACATTAGGCAAGGCGACCCCATCTCGCCTTATTTGTTCGTCCTTTGCATCGAACGTCTTAGCCACATGATCCACCAGGAAGTCAGCAATGGAAGATGGCGCCCGATTAAGGTTTGTCATGGTTCCCCGTCGCTCTCCCACCTCTTCTTTGCCGATGATATTGTTCTCATGGTCGAGGCTTCGACACCCCATATGAAAGTGATTATGGAGTGCCTTAAGTTGTTTTGTGCGTCCTCTGATCAGAAGGTGAGCTTGGCTAAATCTCAAATTTTTGTTTCATCCAATGTGGACCGTGACCTGGCAAATCAGCTGGAGCAGAATAGTGGTTTCAATGTAACTTGGAATTTGAGGAATTATCTGGGAATCCCGATTTTGAGTGGCAGGGTTACTAAGGATGTCTTCCAGGATCTCATCAACAAGTCCACGGGTAGGCTGGCCAGGTGGAAGATTAACTCTTTGAGTTTCGCGGGGAGGATGACACTTGCTAAGTCGGTTCTTTCGACCCTCCCGTACTATGCTATGAACTCTATGAGACTCTAAGCTTCGACGTGCAAGGCTTTGGACAAGGCATGTCGCAGCTTCATTTGGGAAGAACATGATGGTAAGCGCAAGATTCATTTGGTTCACTGGGATGAGGTGTGCCTCCCTAAGAAATTAAGTGGGCTGGGAATCCGTAAGACTGTTGAGATGAACAAAGCAGTGCTTGGGAAGCTCGGCTGGCAACTGATGACAGGAAATGCGGGTCTTTGGGGTCAGGTTCTTATCGCCAAGTATGGTATTACCTTCCAAGGGGCCAAGCTCCTGGAATCAAAGAAGACCAAACAGGCAAACACTCTTTTCTGTGGCGCAGTTTTCAAGTGGGGATTGAGGAGGTAATCAGTAAAGGGCTCAAAGTGATTGTCGGAAACGGTATTAACTGTCGGTTCTGGGAAGATCGGTGGCTGGATGATGCGCCTCTTAAAGACCATTATAAGGGGACCTTTCCAGAGGCTCTATCTGTTCAACGCGTACATGACAGTGGGTGGATTTGGAGCTCTTTGGGCCATATTCTTCCATCGTCTATTTGGAGCTCTTTTGGGAACAAGAGCATTAATGGGTCTTTTATGTCCGCTCTGCACGAGGATCCCTGCGCAAGACAATGAGATCTCCCCTTTGCTCAGCATCTGCTGGAAAATTAAAGTCCCGGAGAGGATTCAGGCTTTCTTATGGCTGGTTCTTAAGGGGAAAATTTTGACTAATGTGGAAAGACGTCGGAGATACATCAGTGGTAATGATATATGCATCCTTTGTAATAGTGCTGATGAGACCTTGATTCATTTGTTCCGAGATTGCCCTGTGTCCCGTGATATTCAACAAACCATCCTCCCTGCTTCGGCCAGGAACGGTTTTTTCCTGAATGATTCTCTCTCTTGGATTAAGAAGAACCTCCGCCAGACTAATGGTTTTGGCCAGGGTTTCGATGACAATGTTCTCTTTGCTACCACGAGCTGGTGGATTTGGAAATGTCATGACGAGAAGATTTTTGGTGAGGTGACTACGATTGATGACAAACCCAGATTCATTGTCACACAGGCAGCTCAGTTTCAAAAGGTGTGAAAGTAGAAGAAGATTGTTCAACCCGGACTTCCTCACTCCCCCTCAGAGGTTTTAGTGAAATGGACTAAGTCTGACGCAGGTTGGAACAAAATTAATGTTGATGGAGCCTGGACACCAGAGACATCGTTGACTGCGGCTGCTGGTTGCATCAGGGATCACCTGGGTATCTGGTCGGTTGGCTTTGTGGTTAATTTGGGCACTATGCCGATTATTCATGCTGAACTTTGGGGTATTTGGTTTGGGTTGGAGACTGCGTGGAGCAGGGGTCTTCGTAAGGTGATTATCGAGTCTGACTCAGCCACTTCCATCGAGCTGTTGTCCACTAAGATACCCCCATCATCCGCTCGCTAGCCTGGTGCGCAAGTGTCAAGGCTCTATTCGTAGAAGCTGGGAAATTCAGCTTCGTCATATTTTCTGTGAAGTTAATCGAGTTACGGATAGACTGTGCTCTTCCGCTTTTGATTACCCGCTTGGTTTTCATTTTGTTAATTGTTCGCCTGCATGTGTTAAACCTATTCTTTTGGACGATGTAATGGGGGTGGTTAGCCCTCGTCTTTCTTTTAACTAGCCTTTCTATCGAGCGTGTGAGAGTGCCGCGTCTCCTTCTACCAAAAAAAAGGATAGTGATCTTTGTATATAAATTTTAATTTATTTGTGTTTGAATAAGGAATGATATCATTAGAATGACATGTGTCTTGGAAAAAAATGACATGTGTCTTGATGACATATAATAACTTATTAAAGAGTAGGTGACGTGACATAACTCATTGATGAGTATAGTGTTTTGCTTTAGTAGTTATATAAAGATTGGTTACAAAATGTACTTATGTAACTTATGTTTGGATGTAACCCATATTTGAGTTACATAGAAATAGAGTACCACTTTTTGGACATTGATTAAAAAATGTAACTTATGTTTGGATGTAACCCATATTTGAGTTACATAGAAATAGAGTACCACTTTTTGGACATTGATTAAAAATGATCCAATGGTTCTCATAAATTTGTATTTAAGTAGTATAATATAGTTTTTCAGTATATAGATTACAAAAATAATATAAAATATTTTAATATTTATAATTTATTTTTATCTACACATAGATATCAATATTCCATATATATATATATGTTACTTTTTTCTATTAAAATAAATTGAGTCAGTGCAATCTACAAAGTATAGTTACACTTCTATTAATCTAAATTAATAAAATTATAATACAATATTTATTAAAAATTTAAATTTAAGATATATGTATTATTATATTGTGTAAATATATGATTGCTAAATAAATATCTATACATGTAACCCTCCACGTATAACCCCCATTGTAGACAAAAAGTGAGATGAGTTACATGGGTGATGTGTTATGCGACCCCCATTGTTGATAGCATGAAGGTGCGCGTTCTTCCAATCTTCCCTCGGAACCCAAAATGATTTAGAGCCCGTTTGGTATCCGTATACTAGTATATCAGATATCGAGTATGGACATGAGTATTAGATATGAAATTGATGTATAATATCTGCATTTGGTACGATTAAGATATCAAAAGGAGAGGAAGAGAAACATAACATATTATGGGTATATCAAATTGTAGGAAAAGAGGTATGAAGATATCAATTTAATACTCGTATACTGATATACCAAACACTAGATATGGGTATGAGTTATATCGATACTCATACCTGATATCCATATATGTACATGGATTGAAAATATTTCGATTTAACCCAACCAAAAAAAATCAAACCGAACCGAGAACCGAAGTTCGCCTTAATGGGAAACGTAAACCGAACCGAATTAGCTTATGTTCGGTTAATTTATTTCGATTCAGTTTCGGCTCGGTTAATTTATTTCAATTCGGTTTCGGCTTCGGCTAAAAACCGTACTTTGAACAGCCCTAAGTTTAACATGTTTTTGCCCTCTTACATTTTGACTGTCTTTAGTACTCAGCAGATTTAGCAAAGCCACAAGCTATACATGAGACAAGAAGCTAATTTCGGTTGAGCCAACAACAAGGCTGCTACTAGCATGTATAAGATCATAACATATATGCAACATTGAAGATTAAATTCATGTCAGTTTTTTTACATCTCAAACCAAAAACCCGAAAATCGAAGGTTTTACTTGTCGTCTACTTTCTTCCCTATCCAACTGGCGACAATGGGAGTAAGGGCCACCGTTGGAGGAAACCTAATTGGTGAGGCCGCTTTGTGCGCAGCATATGCAAGCGCAAACGTCCCTACTTTCTCTCCAGTCTCACTTGTTGAGATTCCCACCTGCATATATCAAACCATTGTCATCAACCACTCAAATTTTTTGCATCCAAGTTTGGGAACAACTATTTCATCCCAATCTGACAAGAGCCAATTCTATAGAAAAGTTAGGGGAAATGTGAAGGTGTGGATTCATTCATCATTCCAATGTAAAAAAAGGGTTGATGATATTTTTGGATTACATTGCTGAAATTTTCATTAAGAAACCGTGCATTAAACATTCATCTCTCGACGTCACACATCTATCACCTAACTAATCCAAAATAGGTACTCAAGTGTTTTCTCAATGTGTTCTACATGTATGAACTCCTTAAGTCTTTTTCCTCAAAAAATGGCTAAAAAATGCTGGAAAAAATAGTAAAGAATTACCTTCTGAAGCAAAGCTGGGACATCAACACCAGCATTGATGAGAAAATAGCAGAGCGAGAACGAAATCAAGGAAAGTGTAATGGAGGTAGCCAAATAGGCTCCTCCATACTTGGCAAGCAGCTCCTTTGCTTCATCCGCCTTGGATTTCTTACCTTCGTCTTTGTCTTCTCCTTTTCCTTCCTCCTTTGAACTGAATATCTGCATTTATATCATCACCTTCACAATCTTCACATTCCCACTCTCTCTTATACAAAACTTAGATAGCATACAGCTTACATAGTCACAAAAACAAAAGCCAACAATATATGCAATCCGTTTGAGTAATGTCACCTAGGTTCATTTTCCAACAGTTATATACAGGAACCATTAGGATGCTTTTCACCATAGATTTGTTTAGAGTGGCGGTAATTGAAGTGGTTCAGTGAATAGACGAAGTTTTGCTAATTGCGAGTTCGATCATGGCTGAGCTGTTACAACTTACAAGTCAGGTTCTCAGTTATTTCTCTCTGTTTCTTGGTTTTAGCTGGAGTTTAGAAATATATGAATATTTTCCTACACAAAAACCATCAAAGTTCATCCTCCGTATCTTTTTAACTGCATAGTTAACTTTAGTCCACAAAAAATGCTCCACAATCCAGAAACAATAAACACCAAGGTTCTTCAAATGGGTCACCCTAATTTGAACAACCCATTGACGAATTCAGATGAACTATGTTTTTCAATGGGTGTGGAAGGTGCGGGTTCTAATTGACCGAATACGAATTACCAAATTGCAAACTGAAATTTGGGGAATGAAAATCAGTAATCCACACATGACAGAAATTCAAGCTAACCTTCCAAAGCCCAGCTTCCAGACCGAATTTCTGGGTGATTTCCTCAGCTGAAGAAGAAGAGGAAGAATGTTTGGTTTCCTCCTTAATCGCCCTCACTTTTCCATGAAGGCGAGGTGGAGGAAATCTGGCGAGGTAAAGGGTAGATAAAGAAGAGTGTTGAGTCAAGAATCTGAGTCTTCCATTGTTGTTGATTTTAGTGGAGAACGGAAGGGCAAGCTGGTTAACGCTCATCTTGATCTTCTTCAACTGATAACCAAGTGAATGGCTTATGAATTTAACACCAAAGTTTTGTCTTTCTAAAATGTGTCTCCGTGATAAGGTATCTTGTAAGTTGTGCTGTTTGTGTACTCCCCAAGTGCCATGTTTAAATGCTTCGTACCACAAGAAGGTTAATGCATACGGACAAATAAAATTATGTTTATTAAAAATATAACTTCAAATACAAACATCAAAGTCGTTGTAGTATAGTGGTAAGTATTCCCGCCTGTCACGCGGGTGACCCGGGTTCGATCCCCGGCAACGGCGTCTTTTTTTTTCATTTTTATTTTAGAATGTGGAATGTAAGTTGCATTGTCCGGGAAAATGACGGAGTACTTGCTTTGTATGGGCTAAATATTTTTTTTTTTTTTTGGTCATGCCCATATGGTGAGTTATGATATGTGTAGATGGGTGTTTTATGGTGCTTAGTGTTGCTGACAGGAAAAGATGGATAGATGCAATTTTATATGCTAACAACTAACAAGATTATGTTTTCTTTTTTGTATGTACTTGAATACTCCCTCCGTTCCTTAATATTCTTTCCATTTCATTTTGACACATTTGTCGAGACATGTTTTGCGTCGTTAATATATTTTATTATATCTTTTTAAAAATTATAAAATTTTGATATTGTTAAAGTACTCAATGAGACGAACAAAACAAGATCTCGCATGACTATGTTTGTTCTTATAGATTGAGAATAATCTAGCGAATTGTATTAAATTGTAAATAGTGTAAAAATTAGAGATAAAAAGAACATCAATGAAAAGGGACAGAGAGTTATCCACCCTGCTTACACAAGACAAAAATTGTGAAGAAAAATGTGTTGAGACGGATGATAACTTCCAACTGCTTGTGATAAGATAATGTTTTCTAACATGATGAGATTTAGATAAGATTATTAAAATAATTTCACAAAAAAGTGGATAAAGCTCAAGTCCAAACAGTTACTATAATTATGACTTGATTTTCTCTCCCAATTCAGGATTTATTTTCCTTCTAGAATTCATGCAGGACAGACACTAGTCCCCCAAATCTTCAACTCATCTCATCTTCCACTTGCTCTCTTTTCGAGATCCCACCTTTCTACGCATTCTTTGAAATCTACTCAAACCAAAATCCAGCCATGAAATCTCATCGGTGACCAACCCATCCAAGCTCTCCGTCCGCAGAAGCATCGACCCAAGTCCGGCGACTCGGCTCTTCCCGCATCTAGCATCAAGCATCAAGCATCAAGAAAAGTATGTCTTACCTTCTTAATTTAGGATTACTGAGCTGCAATGATGTAATTTGGATTTGGATTAACATAAATAGGTGATTGATTTATGAAGTGATTCTTTGTTCTTTGCTGAGTTGGGAATTTTTGTTGGCGAGTTAAATTAGGTTCAATCTTATTTTACTGTAAGAGATATATTGAGAATGTCCAATAATGATTACAATCTATTACTCGTGCGCTGCTGACACATAAATTAGTGGGAAATGAAATAAACGGGTTTAAGAAGTGGGAATCTTCGTTGGAGAGTTAAATTAGGTTCAACCATGTTTGTAGGTATAAGTTTTCTTATATACCTGTATGTCAATAAAGGACACTTTCAAATGGTAATTTTGGCCTTAAAATTACTGATGATGTTTGAATCTTGGCAATTCAGGGGAGAGAGAAAATGAGAATTGACAATGAGGCTGACAATCTGTCTGCTACACCAAGCCATCTCGTATTTGCTTACTATGTCACTGGCCATGGCTTTGGCCATGCCACACGCGTAGTGGAGGTTAGCCTGTTTTGTCATCTACTATTTTGTGATTATAATGATAATGATTGGATGGTCTTACCATTCTGGTCTGATCACTATTTATTAGCTGCAAGCACAACCCTGGTAGTCAACAGACTACTTTAATTAACACCACTTAAAATTTCAGTTCCTAATCATTGTGTTCCATGTGTTTTGCAGGTTGTTAGACACCTAATTCTCGCAGGGCATGATGTACATGTGGTCACAGCTGCACCTGACTTTGTATTTACAAGTGTAATTCAATCCCCTCGGCTCCACCTTCGTAAAGTAATATTTTTTCCTTTCCACCTTTGTAAAAAAATTTCTTTTTTAAGATTCTTGTTACTAATTCATTCTGAAGCAATCTAAGATTCGATATGACACAAAAGTATGGTGGGTAGACTTTTGATTAATAAATGAGTTGATTAAGTAATAGGATCTTTCTTCAACATTGCTTGCTTGTGTGGATCATTTCACTCTTCTATAGCTTGTTAGTTATTTATCAGTTATCACTAATATAAAATGCCCCTATGTACAAGACTCATGACAAATATATCCGTTTTTGCAATATTTTTATTGATACAGTCAAATGAGACAACTCTCCAGTGTCTCCATTTTTTAATTGAAAGAAAGACATGGAGCATGTACTCATTTGTTGGTTTATTTTGAGGGAGAAACCTATTTATTCGCATGTGTGTGACTTCAACTCCTGAAATGGCAGAAGTTTACTTGCAAAAGTTGGTCTATGGTTTTAAGACGGACTTAAGAGCAAATGTTCGAAACATCAATAAAAATCTTCCTTTGCCTATGCTAATGTGTTATGATGGATGCAGGTACTTTTAGACTGTGGAGCAGTTCAGGCTGATGCATTAACTGTTGATCGGCTTGGCTCCTTGGAAAAGGTAAATCAAATTAATCTTTCGAAATTTCTGACTATAAAGGTATAGAAGCTGAGTCGATTTGCAAGGAGATGAAATGAAGGCCGTATACAAGGTGGATAGGAATTTAGTTATATCTTGTACAAGATGGAATAAAGACCCTAAATAGGCATTTCGCTTTTCAGTTTTCACACACAAACCCAATGGTAATTATATGTTTTCCTCACTTATCTGTTTTTTAGTATCACGAGACTGCTGTTGTACCCCGGAACACTATACTGAAAACCGAAGTAGAGTGGCTGAATTCCATCAAAGCAGACTTAGTGGTATATATTTTCCTCTTTCTTTCCAATTAGCTTTCTCTTTCCCTTCTTTTTTGTTTGAAGATTTTTTTGTTCATTATTGGCTTTTGATTCAACATGCCTGTTTCAAAATACAATAGGTTTCAGATGTTGTTCCAGTTGCATGTCGAGCAGCCGCAGATGCTGGAATTCGTAGTGTTTGTGTCACAAACTTCAGGTATCAATTTACTGGTAATATTCAGGGACTGGTAGATTGATCCCCTTTATACTCACAATTTTCTGTACATATGTTTTGGTACTGTTTTTAATTGCATTGGACTTATCAAGATTCATGAGACATTTACTTCGAGCTTGTTGCTGGATTACTGTGCTGAAAATACTGCCCCTAGAGGAAAAGATTTGTTATGTTTGTGCCAACAGTTCATTTTGCTAAACCTATTCATTTTTTTTTGCATGTACTTTAAGAAGACTCCTTATGTTTAGAAATAAAAAATAATGTTTAGACATAGTTTAGTTGTTATTTTGTTGTATCTATATCGGTAACCATATTTTTTGTTAACTTTAAGAAGTGATAAAAGATGCCCAATTTGAGGAGCACTAAAAAGTTATATTTTTAGGTTTAGTTATGATATAGAGAATTGTTGACTGTACCATAAGTATCTATGGCAAAGCTTGAGATACTCTTTTTTTTTTTCTTTTTCTGGTGATGACCTTGATGGCTTGATGTACTCATATCTTATCTTACTACTCTTCCCATGATTTTGACAGACCCCCTCAACTATTTCCAACATTTTCTAGTAGATTAGAATAATTTTTCATTTTAGTGGTTATATAATTCTCTGAAGAGGCTCGCTTAGAATTATTGCATTAACTATTTCTCTGCCAAAATTTGCTGACAAATAACCATCTTGTATGTAGTTGGGATTTCATCTATGCAGAGTATGTCATGGTAGCTGGACAACATCATCGTTCAATAATTTGGCAGGTGACTTCCGCTTGACTGAAGAAACATTAACTCCTGTATGCCTTGTGTTCGGAGTGTTATTATATTACGATGAAGTCTGTACTCAAAAATAGTTTATGGCTCATTCTCAAGCTTTAAATCAAGCTACTAATTGTGAATCCTCCAACCCTTACAAACTGGTTCTTCATTATTATTTAATTGTACAGATTGCAGAGGACTACTCTCATTGTGAATTCCTGATCCGGCTCCCCGGATATTGCCCAAGTACGTCGAAACATTAAAGTGATAAGCTGACTTCTTTACATGAGTTGGTTTATTGCCTAGATTTACTCAAGAACGTTATTTATTTTTTATAGTGCCTGCTTTTCGAGATGTCATTGATGTACCACTGGTTGTTCGTAGGCTGCACAAACCCCGAAAGCAGGTCAGTTTTCTCAATAAGTTGTTGGATCATGTTCTGGTATGAGCTCATATGGCTTGTTATTTTCTATGTTTTGTATCCAGGTGAGAAAAGAACTAGGAGTTGAGGAAAATGACAAACTACTTATCCTAAACTTTGGTGGACAGGTAAGTAATCATGATATGAATTTTTTTCCGCATTTGTTACATGTCCTGATTGGAATCAAGTAGCTGAACGTTTTCACAGTGACTTTATCAATTGTGAATTTATCCAATGTAAATCTGTTACAACAAGGCATTTCCTAATAAAAAAAGCAACAAGGCATTTCCTAATAAAAAAAGCAACAGGATTATAAGATATTCAACCAATTTCAAACTGCCGTGTATTAAGCATGTACACCACATACCCAAATGTTATAGTTCCTTGGAAGAATTAAATCTGAATCTAGTGCGAAGAGATGAACCACTTTTTCTGCATTTCTATGTGATAAATATTAATAGTTTCATTTTCCGCAACAAATTCTAGATGTCTAATTTTCTTGCTACAAAATGTAATAGTTTTTGTAGTTGTCTCCTCACTCTGCTTGAGTTAACTGTGTGACACCGAGGGGTTTTCCCTTCGTTTTTAATATAAAAATCCTATGCTAGTTTCTTAACCTTTTCAAAGAATTTCATAGTTGGGTTTTGGATCTTTGTTCATACAAATGTGAGTTTTATATCAAAATTATAATTGAAGTTTCTTTATGTTCAATGTTTACTTTTTTGCAGCCAGGGGGCTGGAAATTCAAGGACGAATTTTTACCTGCTGGGTGGAAAGGCTTGGTATTTCCAGATATTTTATCTTGCAAAAGATGTCTAATATATGCATTATTTGGTTGCAAGTTGCAACAGAGATATAGTAGTTTTGTCTTTGAGGGGAATCAGCATAGTATTTTCTTCCATTCCTTCTTTGTGCAGGTTTGTGGTGCATCTGAACAAGATGAACTTGGACCAAGTTTCATAAAGCTGGCAAAAGATGCTTATACTCCTGACATTATAGCTGCCTCAGACTGTATGCTTGGTCAGCATTGTAAATTCCTTAATTTATGAATTAATGCAGAATTAAGGGGGTCTATAAATAGAGACAACTAACTTCCTGTCTCCTTTTTCAGGAAAAATTGGATATGGAACAGCAAGTGAAGCTCTTGCATACAAATTGCCATTTATTTTTGTTCGTAGGGATTATTTTAACGAAGAGCCTTTCTTGAGAAACCTTTTAGAGGTATCATGTGCGACTTTCCGATTCTTTTGGAATTTCTGTAGTTGCTTGTTTTACCTAAATTTTGTTTTCTCAGTCAAGCATGAATGTGAAATTTCATTTTAGTACTATCAGTGTGGCGTCGAGATGATAAGGAGAGACTTGCTCACTGGACACTGGGAGCCGTACATTGAACGCGCAGTAAGCTTGAAACCATCCTATGAAGGTGGAGTCAATGGTGGTGAGGTATATTTTTCTCATTTCATTCTTGTGTTAGTTGATGAAGATATCTTATTGCAAGCTTATGTAAACTAATAAACTAAAATTATTGTGTTTGCGAAATCAAAATATATTAACAAGGCCCTATCTGTTGATTTATTTATTTCCTATGTCTGTTCTTTCCCCTTGCTTACCGTCCTTTCCCCTGCTCCACTTCCGTTTCTTAGATATAGAAAAAGACGGATTATCCCATGATCTCTTGTTAGTATTTCAGTGCATGTATCATGCTTTGCTTTGTCTTAGTTAAGACATTTTTATAGTTCCGTTGACATTTAGTCTATAAGTCGGTTTTATGGCAAAATTAAAGATGCTCGAAAAAATCCTTCTTCCTTAAGCAAGGTGGCTGATTTATTTTTATTCTAGTATCTAGCTGTAGTATGACCTAGCACCTTTATATAAGAATGGCATGGTCCATTTAATTCTTTTGGGGCATTAGGTGTATTAATTTTGTAATGATGCCATTGTTTACCATATGTACGAACCGGAGGTCATACATTTTATGGTAGGGAGGGTGACAAAGTTGGCTTGTATTAAGGTGATCTAAGGTGACGAAGTTAGCTTTTATTAACAGGTGGCAGCAAGAATTTTGCAGGATACTGCCATGGGGAGAAACTATGTTTCGGACAAGGTTAGTGTTGTCATAATTTTAATTGTTGGTCATCAAACATTCATACATGACTAAATTATACTTATGCTGCAATTATGTCTACCATTGTTCAGTTTCACACTATTCATTAATTGCTGTACCCACCTCAGCTTGCATTCATCATTATTTGCAAAATTAAGTAGTTTGTACAATTTCTGATTCCGTTATGTTCTTTTTGATGCACAGTTAAGTGGAGCTAGGAGATTGCGTGATGCTATAGTTCTTGGATTTCAACTTCAGCGGATATCTGGTAGCGATCTTAGCATCCCTAAATGGTATGATAATGCTCAAACTGAATTTGGACTTCGTTCTGGATCATCTAGAATTACTGAGAATGGAGCAACCGAAGACTCTGATAGTTCGTGAGTTCCTAATCTTTTCATTAGGTACATCATTTGAGGACATTCGAGTATGCGTTCATAAGTGCTATCTTCTCTCTTTTTTCAGATACGATGAATACTTTGATATACTTCATGGAGATCTCCACGATCTTTCAGATACTAAGAGTTTCTTGAAGAGTTTAGCAGAGCTAGCGCTTGAGCCTGGGAAAAGCATAGAGCAGCGTCAAATTCGTGAACGAAAGGCAGCAGCAAAATTATTTAATTGGGAGGTTTGCTCTTTATTCTAAGACTAGCTGTATTTTTTGTAGGATTTTGCATCATTGGGAATGACTTCCCCAGTTCAGTAATTAAATAGCTTTCATTATATTCAGTAGATACATTTGGAGAAGATTTTCTTCGTGCCGTGGTTAGTAAGTAGTAACACAGTAAACAACATGATGAGCAGTAAATAGGCAGAGTAGATTGTCTTCTAGGCCCACCATTTGTTACGATTCAACTGTCAAATGAAGTAATGAGAAAGATTGCTCGGAGATCGTCTCATAGTTGCACCTATATATTAATAGGTTGTTTGGAGTCATCAATTGCCATCCCAATGATAATTGTTACTTCCAAAGTTTGAGGACAAAAATGAGTAAACAGGTTTAAAGTATGATTGCTATTCATAGTTACCTTCCACAAGGGTATGAAAGTATATTAGCTCCTCACCTGCTCCATTTAATCCTAGTTAGAAACTTAACCACCAACCTTAACACCATGAACAATCTTCAACCTCTGTTATTTTTTTGTTTATTTTTTTATTTGTTTTGTATTTGTTTCTATTGAATTTATTTTTTTACTACTTAGGTCGAGGAAAATACAAAATTACTAATAACGTACATGGACTTTGTTTTTATCTAAATTGAATATGTCCCAAGTATCATGTATATATTTAATTCTTGTGGGGGTTCCCTAATTTATGGCGAATGTGAATATCAATTTGAACTCTAGGAGTTATGTTTAATTACTATGGGGGTTCCCTAGCCTTCTTCAATCAGTATTTCTTCGAAACATGACTCGAAAGAAGAATACATAATATTGGAACAAATTGTAAATTTTAACCTAGGAGTTATGTTCTTATCTGGTTTGTAATTTTTTATACAATTTGTTTTTTTTTGTTAACAGGAAGAAATCTTTGTGGCTAGAGCTCCTGGGCGGTTGGATGTGATGGGAGGGATTGCTGACTATTCTGGAAGTCTTGTCTTGCAGGTAAGCTCTTAGATCATGTTACTTCATTTCTGGTTGGTATATGAATACTTCAATCAAAATACGATATATGAATACTTCAATCAAAATACGATATATGAATACTTCAATCAAAGTACGATATATGAATACTTCAATCAAAATACTATAAACTTATTAGTTAAACCCTTTTAAAGGGTGACTTCAACCGCAGTTGGAGATTAACTTTTGGAAATTAGGTATTTAATATTTGTAAGATGTTACAATGTTAAGAAAGCAAGGTGCTATATCATCCTCTGTAGACTCTATTTCACTTAACAACCAAGGTCTTTTCTTTTTTGTATGTAGATGCCTATTAGAGAAGCATGCCATGTTGCTGTGCAAATGAATTATCCTAGTAAACAAAGGCTTTGGAAACATGCTCAAGCTAGACAGCAAGACAAAGGACAAGGACTCGCACCTGTACTTCAAATTGTAAGTAATCAGCTGTGTGTTGAGTAATTGTCTTATATAGGCGTGAAGTGAGGTCAGTCCTATATTGTTCTGTGGATGCAAATAGTTATGCCACTCTTATACTATATTATTTCTACTTCACTTTTGCTCGTATTTCACAATATGTCATATTACTTTGGTAACGTTTTGGTTACTAGTTAAACTTAATGGCATCATCACTGTGTGCTTTGTTACTGGATAATTATACTTGAGAGTTCATTCAAATCTATATTCATTCATTTTCTCTAACTAGGTGCCATCTATTTTCAGGTGTCTTATGGAGCAGAATTGAGTAACCGCGGTCCAACCTTCGACATGGATTTGTCAGACTTTATGGAAGGAGATAAGCCAATATCCTATGAAAAAGCACGAGATTTTTTTGCTCGAGATCCTTCACAAAAGCGAGTATTTTCTTCATATGCTACCTAATTTTGTCAATTTATCGCTGCCTCCCTGACCCCGTTTGTGATCAGAGAAGAAAAAAGGAGGAGAGAAAACTCTCTATATTTTTTATTCAAAGATTCAACACTTGCAATACAATCGTCTAAGTAAAGCTTCTTTTTTTATATTCCCTTATCAGGTGGGCAGCGTATGTAGCTGGAACCATTCTAGTTTTGATGACAGAGCTAGGTGTACGATTCCAGAATAGCATTAGCATGCTGGTAAGGTCCATCTTTCCAATTGTATGTTGGGAATGTTCACTTTCCTCTTGCTTACAATGTCGGATTCTTGTTTCATAATCACAGGTATCTTCTGCAGTACCCGATGGTAAAGGAGTTTCCTCGTCTGCATCTGTGGAGGTTGCAAGCATGTCTGCTGTAGCTGCTGCTCAAGGTAGTAACATACATGCTTCAAAGGTCAATTAAGATGTCATTGTGTTTATAGGGTTGACAAAATTTAAAATCAATACCTTTTCTATGTCAAATTTTGAAATAATCAGCCTCCAATCAAATGTTTGCAGGTTTGAACATCAACCCTAGAGATCTAGCACTCTTATGTCAGAAGGTTTGATATCTAGCCTAAAGCTGATTATTGTTACTACTTTTGCCCACAAATTTAACTTAAAGTTAATAAACTTCTATTTTACTACATTTAAGGTTGAAAACCATGTTGTTGGAGCTCCTTGTGGTGTGATGGACCAGATGACTTCAGCGTGCGGTGAAGCTAATAAACTTCTTGCAATGGTCTGCCAGGTATGTGTTAGAACTTAGAAGTGAAAGATAATCTTGTTTATGTGTTTCAATGGGGGTAATGGGGTCTTACTTCCATTTTTTTTTCCCTTCTTACTATGCAGCCTGCTGAGGTGTTAGGGCTTGTGGAAATTCCTGGTCACGTTCGTTTCTGGGGTATGGATTCTGGCATTCGACACAGGTAATACACTAAAATTTGACTCATTGTTTAACTTATTAATTGATTTGACTTGAATGGAATAAAATTAACTGATCCCTTAGACCCAAAAGCAACCAACAATGACCCAAAACAGAACCCATCTAGATCACAGCCTTTTTCTTTCTTGTTTTCCCTTGTCCTGTAACTTATCTATGGACAATTTTTCCAATCTCCACATTCCTTTCATTAATTAGACAAGGAAAAGGAGCAAATGTTTCTTTGTTACATCATTATTTGCTTCATCTTCTCCCGTATCCTGGAAAGGAATCCTTCCGTTTATAAGCTTTGACTGATTGATGGCAACTTCTTTCTTCGTGTTCTTTCCTGGATTATCTTTTGCACTTTATTCCAGTTAAACAGAGGAACTTACTCAACTTAGCTATGCATAAACACCTCTATTTTTATATGATTATATCAAAGTAACTTTAAAATCAAGGCTTTAGTAATATCTTTGAGCTCTTTTGTTATTGTATTTGAGTTTTTTAAGTTATCTATTTGTGTATGCAGTGTCGGAGGTGCGGATTATGGTTCTGTAAGAGTTGGTGCGTTTATGGGACGGAAAATGATCAAGTGTGAAGCATCTGAAAGCATGTCTCCTCCCTCTGGTCCTGATCAAACAAACACGAGTGACATGGAGGACAGTAGCTATGAACTACTTGAGACTGAAGCTAACTTAGATTACCTTTGCAATCTGGCACCTCACAGGTAATGCCAAAAATATTACTAGCTTTCAAGAAGCATGCAGTACATATATATATTTGATTGTAGTTTGTTAGATTTGGTTAATAAATTCCAGAGGTGGGAAATTAGTTGATAAGCACACATTAATTTCCTGTAACCATCATAGACTTTCTTACATCGTGCAACATGTTACTGTAGTACAAGTGATACTTATAAAAAGCGTCCTGTAACAGATATGAAGGTGTCTATGGTAAAATGCTTCCAGATAGCATGTTGGGCAAGGCGTTTGTGTCAAAGTACGTTGATCACGGTGATCCTGTAACCGATATCGATCCAAAACGTGCATATGATGTAAAAGCATCTACCAGGCACCCAATTTATGAGAATTTTCGAGTCAAGGTTAGCACTTGCAGGCTTAGGCATGTAATTCCATTTCAGAATCTGCTTTGAACACTTCATTCTAATACAACAAAACCTGCAGGCTTTTAAGGCACTTTTGACATCTTCAATTTCAGAAGACCAGTTGATATCTTTAGGAGAGCTGATGTATCAGGTAACCAAGAAAATGCCTCTGACTGAGTTTTTATATTTGAAACAATTATGCTTATAAACCATGAACCGTTTTACATAGTCATCATAAGGTGATAAGAATCATAAGATCAGACTTCATTTTGTGATCATAAAGTCAATTTTCCAACAAAAACTAGCCCACTCTTGAATCCTCAGTCCTCACTGATGGCCAAAATTTACAACTCAACCTAAAGAGGAACTAATAGTGGTATATTATTTTTCAGTGCCACTACAGTTATAGCGCCTGTGGACTTGGCTCAGATGGCACAGACAGAATTGTAAATTTAGTACAAGAAATGCAGCACAAATCATCCAAATCTGAGGATTGTGCGCTTTACGGAGCTAAGATTACAGGCGGAGGATCAGGAGGAACAGTCTGCATATTAACAAGAAATTCTTTACTTGACAATCAACAAATTCTTGAGGTAGCTTTCCTCTTTATAGAATGTTTTTTTTTGTTAAAAAGTTGCACTAAAATATTTTTATGCTCGACTTTATTCAGATCCAAAGGAGATACAAAGCAGCAACTGGGTACATTCCATTTTTATTTGAAGGATCATCACCTGGAGCTGGAAGATTCGGGTATCTAAAGATCCGCCTTGCGTCGCGTACGAAATAAGGATCTTAGTATCTCAGTAGTTAGCTGTTGGTTGAGTCCTTAGATGGCTTCTTTGAATAAACTCGTAATAAGCAACTCCTGCTTGCAGGCAAGTTTGGAGGTGCAGCTTGCTTTTTATTTAGTTAGTATACAGCTTGGAAAATATTTAAGTGCTTGATTGGTGTCATAAATGTATTGCACTCAAATTTGTACTAAAGTTAAAAGTAATAAGCACGATTCTACATATATATATATATATATATATATATATATATATATATATATATATATATATATATATATTATCTATATAAAAGTTGGTTGTTCAATGCCAAAATTGAATGAAATTGGTACCAATTTAATGCATTATTCATTTCTTAATCATCTCTTATGACAATGCAAATTTATTCTAATATTATGTTTTAAAACTACTTCAAACATAAATATAAGAAAATAAAAAATACTTATATTTACAAATATTAATAAATTTGATAACAACAACAACATATTAACAAATAGTGTATAACTATATTAAATCACATACGAAAATCCGTAGCGCGAGACCGTATCTAGTATATATAAAAGTTAGTTGTTCTTCCACGAAAGTAAATGTAATCCGTACGGGCCGCCGGGTACGGGCCATTCATTTAGTTACGGGCCGCTATACCTTTCGTCTTCCTACCGACTCAATCGTAACCTAGCTTCCTCCCTCTCTCAATAGCCTCTTTTTGTTTTAGGTGCTCAATTTCCAGGCAGTGGCGACAACAATGACTACTTTGCCGGATGCGACTAACGTCGTCTACAACGAATCCGACTTCCACGAGTTGAAGCAAGAAAACAGATAGTAGAGTCCCTTTCCTCTCTCTGTAAGATTGCTGGAGTTGAAGCAACGAATCCGATTGATTTTATTGCTAGGTTTAATGCCTTTCCCAGCTTGCCTTAGATCAGTGATGGAGATTGCTGGAGTTGCAGAACACAACGCGGATTTTTCGTAAGGGAGCATGGAAGCCGAGCTTGCCGCCTGTAAAGGCGATACTAAGCCAGCTACTGAGAGTGATCAAGGAGGAAATAGATCCAGATTTTCAAATCTCGGCTATAAAATCAATTGGTTCGTTAGCTCGAACTTTTCCTACAAGAGAAACCCAGATCATAGGCCCACTTGTCAGCCAACTTGGGAACAGGAATTTGATTGTGGCCAATGAAGCAGCTATAGCTTCGGGGAAGTTTGTCAGACCTGAAAATTACAATCATGTTGAGCATTCAAAGGCGATAATTGAGTTTAAAGGAGTTAGTCTTGTGATGAGAATGTTGAGGCTCCATGATCAAACGAAGATGAATGGTCTGGTTTTGCAGTGTTGTATGTCATTGAACGTTGGTAACAGTAAGGAACTTGAGGAAGCTAGGGTTTGGATTATCTTGAGAGCCCAGCTGCGAGGTCTGTTGCTATCCTCTTTATCTTTGTGATATCTCCAACTCTCTTTATATGTTTGGAACAATGATCAATGATGAGAATGGTAATGCAAAAATAATAGGTTTCTATAGCATAGTCTCCAATGCAGGGTCTGGTCAAAGGCACTGTTTGTGATCATCGCCAGAGAACACTTGTGAAGGTAAATGATGAATTTTCTATTCCTAATTGCCTGACTTTGTTTGCAATTCTATTGCTTATTTCTACCTCTGTCAACGTAGTCCCCATGTTTTGAAAATTAGAGAGTATTTTTGCACAGATTTACATACCTGGAAAACTGATTAAAGAACTCCATTTGTGCAATCAGTTGTGGTGTAGCTTGAGAGATGAGGTTGAAATCTTGGACATGAAACTGGAAATTTGAAAGAGAAAATCAAATCAGTAAAATCAAGTAACAAAACTCTAAAAGTGATAGGAATAGATTCACCGGGATGAAGACACTGGAAGCAAGATAGAGAAGGAGCCTCGAATCTGAAGTCTAATGAGAATGTTGTGACCATACAACTGCTGTGAACGTAGTGCCCAAGTTTTGTTCCTTATACTCACTTTAATTTGGTCAATATAGATTAAATGTTTTCTGCTATAGAATTTCCAATTCAGACAATTTCATTGATGAGCCATTTAATTCTTCATTTATGCTGATATTGAATTCTGTATTTCCTATTTTGTCTATTCTCTACAAGTTTGGAACTATAAATTCAGTCTAATTCTTTCATTTTTCATTCCACCTCTCTCGGTTTGTCTGTTGTTTTCTTTTTCCCCTCCATTTGACACCTTGCTTTGATATGACTTCTAATTCTTCCCTTCAACTATCTTCTGCTGGAAAGGCTATTAGGACTCCTAAGTCCAGAAGAGGTCGTTGCTGTGCGTCATCGAGTAAGCAATCCGGTGTCCTCAGTTCTTCTGCTGTTTGTTGAAGGGAAATGTTTCTTTCTGCTCATCCGAAAATTTCCTAGAAACAAGCTTTCTTTGACGGTCTAAGCAAATATGCTCGCTATAAGAACCTTGAAGTTTGTGAACTGCAAGAACTGGGGACTTCACCAACTCAACAAGTGTAATTTTCTCTTTGAGTTTCTACCGTGATGAGGAGTAATTTGCTGCTTCTGGGGTATCGAAGAAAATTAAAATATTTGACTATCAGGCCCTTTGTAATGAATCTGTTGATATTCATTACCCTGTGGCAGAAATGTCAAACGAATCAAAACTCAGCTGCATTTCCTGGAACACATACATCCAAAGTTATCTGGCTTCAACAGACTATGATGGTATTGTTAAGGTACAACATCTGATTTTTTAGTACAACATCCAAAGTTCCATGGATTTCATTATTAGTTATATTTGAGTTGTGATTATGGACTATTTAGCTTTCGGTAATTTGTAAATTGTTTTAGTACGGTAAGCTGCCTTTCTTGCACATAGTCAGATTTTGCACTCTATATTTAGTTATTTATATTCTTGAAAATGATTATTTTTGCAGCTGAGAAATTCGACTATGACTGATTCTGCAAAGCACTAGAGTTACTGTCGGATTTTGAGAAAAAGGTGAATGATAGAGCGATCGAGTCTGATGTACTAAGGGGTGTAAACATTGAAGAAGGCTAGTGAGCGTCTTATACTTCAAGATGGTTTGGAGAATATTAACAGATACAAGTTTCAACTACTCGCATTGCACTCAACATGGTAAGTTCAAGATACCATTGATGTTTTGCTTAGTGTGCTTTATACTTCATAGGTCATGTGGTTTTATGCAGATAAGAAATGTTCATAGTGAATAGAAATGTTGTTTCTATATGTCTATCACTCCATCTTCTCTACTCCTATTTTTGTAAACATAAATCCTAGATATTTATGAATCTGATTCACTCTTTAGGTTTAAGAAATATATTCCTTCTTTTTCTTTGTAGCTCTATTTCTTTGATTAATGAAATTTGTTTCAGACAGCTTGCAGACATGAATCTGTTTTTGAAATACTATCTACTTCATTCGGATTTTTAATATATGGCAGAATTTCTATTGTTTGTCACTGGATGGCAGAAATGTATTTAGGGTTTGGAATTTAGGTGTTGCCTTTCTGTGTTTGCAGATTTAGGTGGAATGGGGTCCAGGATTTGCATGAACAAGTTTTTCACTGCTACAGTTTCTTCTACGTAGCGATAAAAGGTCACTCTTGGCTGTGGCTCATCACAGTTTTCAAGTAATTTTCATCTCATAAATATCTAATTTCTTCTGTGGGTAGTTTATGATTTTAACTTTGGTAACAACTCCTTTTTTTCCATTGTGTTTCAGCATAATTCAGGTTATCATGATAACTATCAAATACATTCCCCAGGTTGATATAACTATCTCAAACCATCCACTTTATGTAAAAACCTTCAACTGCAACAATTGCAAGATTTTTGAATTTTTGAATTTTTGAATTTTTGAATTTCAACTAACTTGTGAGATTTTTTGAATTTCATTTGCACTGTTAACATTGCGGTTTTGGTTTTTCGAAAGAATGAGTAGTTTGAGTGAAAGGCTTTGTGTAAGATCAGATCGTCGATCTACATATAACTTGATTCTTCAGATGATGAAGCAATGGTTCATAGTCGTTTGATTTAGGTTCATTATAGTATGGTTCAATATATTGATTGTCTTAGGTTCATGGTACAGTAGTGACTCCAAGTTCATGTTTGTTTGCATAGAGGTTCTCACAAATTATACTTTTCCGGAAATGATGACATCAGTATTTTTTTTAGTTATGTAATACTAACACAGTCGAAAAGGTCCCAACTTATTTCACTTGGATGGTTCATATAGACACCATTATGCGTCACACTGTCCAATTAGCTTATATTCTGTCTTAAATGTTTCAGTTACTCGTTTACTTTGAAGACCGGATGATATCTGCAGAAACACATTGCGAAGGAATGCTGGCATGCAGAAACGATCTGGCGATGAGGTATTTGTTTGATCCTACATGAATGTTTCATCTTTTTGCCTATTTGTGCTGGTCTCATTTTCATTTGGTATCAGTCTTCTTGGAATATGCAATTTTTTCACAGGGTTTTGCTTTTGGAAGGGTCATAGATGGAAAGATAAATGAAGTGTAAATAATCTACAATTCTAATTCAGTGAAATCAATCTCATACTGTATGTTATAACAATTTTTTTTGTTCTTTACGTTGAATAAGGTTTTCCCAGCACCCTCCATTATGGAAATATTAAATTTCATTGTTTTGTTCAAATAACTCAATAAATTCACATGTTGTCCTATAATCCTATACAAAAAAGAAGTTCAGATGAGATAATATGATTGAGAAAAATGTATGATTGAGAAAAATGTATGGCAGTGAAAAGTTGTAGAAAAGAAATTGTATATTTAGATGAAGATGTGATGAGTTTAGGCTATTTTCAAAATGGTGGAATCTTCCTCTTTTCCTAATATTATATATGTACATCTCATTTCATTTTTTGGTTTAATATATAAATATAAAGATGTGTAATAGATCAATGGCTAATATATAAATTTGACCGCTACATTGTTTATCTGGCACTTTTTCTTTCGAATTATATTGAAAACCAAACTCTTTATATTAGATTCCAGCAAGTACACTAACTTATACCCTTTTTCTGAAACTCTCCTGAAAATTTGATGCCAAAGAAAACTACGTCGTTGATCATTTCCTGAATGAATCTTATTTTGGCTCATCTGAAGAATGAAGTATAACTAGAAATAATCATGCTGGCTTAATATCATATCCTATTATGTGCAGGCTGACCTGGATCTTAAAATTCATCAGTCTAGCAGTGAGTGGATGTTTCACCATAAGCTCTCTTCTGTTGCTGGTATATCTTATATCATCTTTCTAAAAAAGTTAAATCAGAAAATTCAGTCTAATACTATGAAGATCACAGAGTATACAAGTGACTATTAGCATTAGAACATTGCAACAATTAGTTATTCTTGTGCAAAATGGATGTCATCAAAGTTGAATATTGACAAGCTCAACCTTACCGTGAGTCTTGATTTCTGTTCTCCATTCTTAACTTTCTGGCGCTTCAATTAGGTTAACTCTTTTGTTTGGTTTTATAAGGATATAATCTCTGTTTGCTCATGGAAGCCATCTGTAATGTCTTTTTTGGTGTTAATAGGGAACTCTAGATCTTAGAATTTCGAAACATAATTTGCTCACTGGATTCTTTATTGCTTAAAAGTAGTAGGGAGTAAGGGTGGTGATTGTTGTTATGTATTCTGAATGGGTTTGAGTGTTTGTTTTGGAAGGCTACAAAGGGAATGAAAATTTTAACAACCCTACTGTGTGTTCATGTTTCTATCTTCTGAATTATGTGCTAAGTTGGACCTTTAAGGATTGACATGAGAATTGCTTCCCAGAATATGATACATTCATCATTCTACATTGTTTAGTACATGCGTGCATGGAAACTCTTTATATGTGTGAGCTTAGTATCGTCATTCCGGTTGGAGTGGGGAGATAGATACCTCAATTCTAAAGGATGATAAGGCAGAATTTCATCTCAAGAGTGCATCGGAACTTTGATGTATGAACCAACTCTGCCTTAACTAATCAGTTTAACTATGTTTGGCAAGGAATATTGAGGGATAGGTTAAGCTTATGGTACTATAGTCTATATATGAGACAATGAATTGGATCTTTCCCATTATCAGACTTTGGAATAATTTGTCTTAGACTTCTAAACTGCATTGTAGTTGTATTGCATTATCCATGTAAAATCTAAAATCTTATGTAACTATGCCCGTTGTTTTGGATGAAGACTTGCTTCTCACCTTCATGGAAGACTAAGAATGAACAAATGATGAGTAAATGCCCTATTTTTGGAGAATGTTGTTTTTGGGTTAGAGATTGTGACTCCAATCTTCCCATTGTTTTGTCTTCATTGGGGATACTGTTGGAGCAGGAAGATCTGCAGCTTCTTCAATACAGGTAAGGCTCAAATTTCGTTCAAAGTGGGGGATAGTTTTGAGAAATTAGGATCTCAATTATCTTGATTCTTTTGAGTTTTGCACAGGGTTGTCTTTTTCACCTTTAAGAATTTCCACCCCTTAACGTGTTTATTAAATATTCCTATAAACATTTGAATTGAAAGTTGCTTGAAACGAAAACCCATAACTGAAAGCCCATCAGGTAGGATTCTTACTTTTGGCCATTGTACAACACTAAATCTAGAAGAAAATTGTATTTCAAATTACTACTGAAATCAGTTACAAGCTGCTTCTTGATACAGATTCGTCCTCTAAGAGATGCTCCAGTCACTTGGTATACTACATATTTCCTACAAAAGATGCAGGAACATGGTGCAATCTACCTCACTCCCTTTTCACATCGTTTGGCTGAGGACATTGACAATCCGGAGTACCAACGGTTGAGGTGTCGGTCTTCCTCTAATATATCAAAATAACTGCAAAAAACAATATGATTACTCTGTTGGAAATGGGAACTATGCAAAATATTTAATGAGTATTTTTTGCTCCCAAAAAGCTTATTTATAATGAGCGAAGAGCTATTGGAAAATGCCCATTGACTCCTGAAGAGGTCGATATTTCATTTGTTTCATCCATATACTATTACCATCGTTTTTTCCAAATTTATTATGCATAATTCTTTTCCATTCAGGTCGGTCTTATCCTTCGTGCAGTGGGATTTAACAACTCAGCAAGAATCTATCTAGCTTCTGGTGATTTATTTGGTGGCGAGCGTTTCATGAAACCTTTTCGGTCTCTTTTCCCACGTCTTGAAAACAACAGCAGCATTGATACAACTGGGGAGCTTGCTAAACACAATGGAGACTAAATGGTCTGCCTTTTATCTGATGTCTTTATGCCGACTTATGATGGCCCAAGCAATTTTGCTAACAATCTCCTAGGCCACCGTCTATATTATGGATTTCGAACTATAATAAAACCCGACATGAAAGCTCTAGCACCTATTTTTATTGACAGGGAGAATGGAAAAACTGGAGGGTTTGAAGAAGCAGTGAGGCGTGCAAAAGCAGACGAGCTTTGGTGTGCCCCATAAGCGGGTGATACCAGAGTCGTTCTATACTAATTCATGGCCTGAGTGTTTCTGTCAAATGTCGTCTAACAATCCTGCTGATCAATGTCCAATGGAAAATTTAATGGATGAACAGTCCATTTCAAGATCAAATTCAACAAAGTTAGGTGTTGAGCAATGAGAAAATACCGAGTCTGAATTTTACTAGACTAGGTGGTTCCACGGTTCGTAGAGGTTCTCGATTTTGTCATGCTCGAAAAAACCAGCAGGAAGAAAGAAAATAAATGTGGAGTTGCATAGTCTTTAGATTGAGCAGGTAGGCAGGATCTGCAATGGATCTATATGTTGGTGTTTTTTAGCAAGAAGTTGAGGGGTGATTTACTTTAGCTGTTGGCTGCTGGTAATACTTTATTGTAATCATACACATTAAATTATGACTCTTTGTTTGCATTGCAGCTGATCCAACAAATGACCTAACGCAACAGGGGATCCTTATAAAACAGTGTTTGTTGCTAAGCTGGTAACTGTTTTTTTTTCCAGGTGATGAATTGCTTTCTGATTCATCTACCTACAAGGAGATAAAGAATGGAGTTTGTGGGAGGTTGAAGGAAAGGTTTGTTCTTTTCCACAACTTGATCTCTTAAATTTATTGATCGAATGCATAAAGTAATAATCGTTGTTGATGTAGACATTGGAGCCAACCCATCTGTTGAGGGCGATGGTGAAGATGAAGGTGTTGATGATGCAGCAGCTGTTAAGGTTGGCATCACTTCAGGCTCCAGGTAAAACAATTCATTAAATTTCTCTAATAAGCGATGCTTTATCTGCAATTATGACCCGTAAATCTCATGGATTTTTTGAAAATTTAATATTCCGTTAATGAGCATGAAGATCAACTGAGCTCTAACAACATAACGAGAGGGGCCTGATTATGTTGACATAAGAATCCTTTACGGAGATGGGCCAGGCTGCTTACACTGGTAGCCTGAAGGAAGGGGCCTGGTTTTCTTCTGTTACTTATCTTCAACCTTAAGCTGCTTCAAATATGTCTCTGCTGAATTTGTTTCCATATGTAGATTCCTTCGTCGACGAGGTCGAAATTGATGTCTTTGCTCTCCTGAATGACGACTGCAAACTCAAATGCAGGTGATTCCTTTCTCTTATCAACTTCTTATCTTCAACCCCTTCCAAAAATTAAGCCAATCAACTGAATTTATGTTTTCCCCCTTCTAAACCATAGCACGAGTACCTGTTGCTCTCTCATCCTCTTGGCTTGCTATGAGGCACATTGTCTTTCTCGGGTTCTCCCCTTCTCCTCAACAGTACAAATCTTCTCTCTTAACTAATCAAATCTTATGCCAATTTCGGATTGCTATCTGTTTGAACTTTGAACCTACCTTTTGTGTCTCTGCTTGTAAATTTGGGGTGTTTGATCATGATGTTCACCATGAATGTAAACTCGCTGTCAATTTCTATATGACTAGATTCTGTTGATGATGACTAATGGTAACTATTGTGATAGGAATAGTTTCTATATGACCGCCTAATTTTACATAGAAAGCTTTAAAATTAGGAACTTCTATCATTATTTAATGTATATTAATTTCTACAGATTTCCACGAAAAGACATAGCCACATATATAATACAATATTCCTTATGAGTCTCAGTTGGCATAGGATCTGGTTGCCACATATATGATATTGTTATGAACGCGTTAGCCACATATTTGAATTCAACTTTGTTATTACGCCAGTTTAGTATGACACGGTCCTTACAGTCATGGAAGGTAATTTTAGCTTCTGTTTCTTCTAGTTGCAACTTATGTTATTTTTTGAAATAAAATGTACTGATAAATATTAGGTACCACATGCTAAGTAGTGTAGTTTCTGGTACCAGATTGATATGAGCACAATAATCTCACAGAGCAGGCCAAATAGTCCAGCTTAATGTATCACATCAAATTTGCAACAGAGATATAAAGACCAACTGACGTTTTCTCTTCATCCAAGATAGCATGATCCGGTAGTGTTTTGGCAGCAACTTGAATGCCACGCCACGTTATGTATGTATTCTAGCTCAGCTGAGTCTGTCAATTAGAAAACCATTGAAACATACCAAGGGTCTGTTTGGATTTCGTCCAATAATGCATTATCTTGCGCTAAATTATGAACGTAATGCAAAATAATGCAGTCTATATGGAATCCAAACAGACCCTAAGAACCCAAGAGCTTGACTAATTAGATAGATTAGCAGTAAGTGTTGATTGACACAAAGATAGGCTAATGTTTGTATAGTTACAGAAAATGGAGAGAATCCAATATACCTGATCTGACAATTTGATGGATAGAAGCCATATTATTCTCAATATGGAACTTCACAAAATCCTGCATATAGCCCACCAGGGAAATGACTGTCTAAACATCTTCAACTATTGATTGATATGAGCTGAGGACTAACATGGTCTAAAAACTATTAAGCTTGATGATTAAGTTCCTTTTCTCCAAGTCATGATGAACCCAACCGTGTATATTGTTACACTCAAGGGTAAACATGAGTGTTGCATACATGCTTGGGTAAGAAAACATAATGCATGCAAATTAGTCTATATGAACCAATCCAATACAGAGCAAACAAATCATATATGTTTTATGACATTACCATCATCTGCATTTTCTAAAACAAAGGAATACACATAATAATTGATAATTTAATCCAATCCACCCTTACTTAGTACCCATATAAACTGCCCAAAAAATAGTCTCAGCCTCACCCACTTCAAAATTCTTGGTTGCTTGTCTTTACCTCCAGCAAAGCAAAAACCACCCACTTCATTTTCGCACATTAACATCGTTGTTGCAAGCATAAGAGGCTGAAATAGAAGGATTACAATTTTGGAGAAGTGTATGTGTATGTCAATTCAATGGATTTGGTTTAGTCTTTCAGCAGATTCGGTGATATTTTCCCATATTGTTAAGTTGATACAGAATGAGATGCACTCACACTCTAAATACTTCACATTTTTCTGAATTCAAGAGGAAACTCAAGAAGATCCATATGCAGTCCAAACAGAAATTTAAGAGGAAGCATAATGGAATCACAATAAATTGGAGGAAAACTATAGAATTGCTGATAAAGATAGAGGAGGATCGGGATTACCTCGATGGGGCCACTAAAGGATCGGTCAAAAAGGTGGCGTAGTTCAAGAGTTGGGGCCCCACTCACGCAGGAAGCCAGCACCTGGTTGAAAAATTATACAGCTTCATGCCTCCATTCACTCGATGCATAAAGTTAGACTGAATAATTTTTTACCTGTTGGAGTTGGAAGTCTAAAATATGCAACAACCATTGTACCAAAGAGATATCCAAGTAGAGGCTTAATAACAAACTGCCCTATGCACCCGTTCGTCATAAATGGGAGAATACACAACTAAACCCTAATATCTCTCTCCGCCATTTCTGAAATCACAGAGGTTGTGCTCAAATCTGTAGCAGATCCATGGATGACAACTTCAGCCTCCACGTTGAGCGTGTATTCGGAATTCTAAGCAAATGGGAATAAGAGGAAGATAACAACGTAAACAGAAACCGAAAGATCAAAATTGTAGTAAGAAGAGGGAGAGGCGTGTAGATCGGAAGAACACCACGAAACGCCCCCAATTGAAGATGGAAGGGGAAAACAGACGCAATGACTTAGGCCCTGAAGCGATCGTCAGGAACACCGACTTCCAAATCCACAGAGAGAACACGAATAAACAGTCCATCAACCAAAATGAGGCCCAAACCCGGAAATCAATGCTATCGGTCTTCAATATGCGTACCATCTTCAATGAAATTGTGCCTGAACGCTGTTGTCCACCTCCTTCGGCTTCTATGACAACTTTTTCGTTCCACGCCCAAAACCCTCTTCATCTACATTGGTATGCTCTATCTTCGGCCTCCTCAAAAGAAGGAGGTAGGTCGAGATCCATGTTGTGGTTGTGGGGAAGAAGAAGAATGATAGAGGAGAAAGGAATGAGAGGAACTGTGATCTGTAGAGATAAAAACTGAGTATAAATAAGAGGGAAAATAGGTTTAGCAATTGCAATAAATCAGTAGAAGTTACATTTACTTTCGTAAAAAACCGTCCAATTTTTATATATATAGATATCTTCATGAATGAGGACAATAAATGGGCATTAATCAGGCCACCAGGTGATTCACAAAAACACTCATATAACACAATTAAGTTAGATTCACAATAAAGAACACAGATATAACCAAGATCATACTATAAATCTGAAGAAACAATAGAATCTCAAGAGGATAACAAACTGTGCTGATGAGTCTAATCTTAAAGGGAGGACACTTTTTTGTACTAAAGCCATTTAATCATTTATAGTGGCGCGTTCATAAGTTAATGTTATGTAGGAACTTCAAGATTTACTTGTACACAACTTAATTCTCTTCCTTGAAAATTTTGAATTACTTCTACACATAACTTAATTATCTTCCTCGAAGATTTACTTGTAGCTTAAAGAAACCATTACCTTTTTTAGGGAGTGATCAACAATCATTGCATCAACTTTAAAGTCACTATATGAAAACTCTTTGTACAGTTCCTTAGCTCGCTCCTTACTTTGCACAAAAGATTAACGCAGATGGATTCCAGTTGTATCAAAAAAATCAAGTCAAAACAGCAAAAGTGATTTATATAGAAAATTATAACAAACATGTTTCAAGGTCATCAATTAATTATATATAAAGCTCCATATAATGGTTCTGGTTTAGGTATTACAAATTTACAATATTGTGCAAAGCTTCATATTTGAGAGGCAAAGTATACTATTTAAACTTTATTTTCCAACCAGACCTTAAACAACAACCAGTTTCAATGTGGAAGTCCAACATCATAACCCAAATCACATATCGAAAAACTAAACTAAACCAAAAAGACACTTTCTCTTTAAGTGGTCTTTGACATATAAAGCTAGTTTATGTTATCAAAATGTATACCTCAACAAAACTATGATGAAGTGCTAGAAGTTTTCCTTGTTTACTCCCACTTAAAACCAACCTTTGCTTGATCAAATGAATTAAATTACAAGTTGGTTTCTTATACATTCCTAAAGCACTTTTAGAGCTAGATTGGCATTATCATTAAAATGCTTCAATTACCATACAATATGTCCGAATTTGAGATTCCATAAATCATATAACTAAGATCTTTGATCTTTCTAAATTGTTACATTTTAGATTAAGAAGGATATTTCTAAAATGTAAGATTAGATAAAAAAAAAAAAAAAGGTAAATATTTGTTTTCACTTACCTCCACATGAATCTCTAGCCTTAGTTTAGAATGATCTGCATCTCGCCCTCTGAAGTTGTCTTCCTTGATACCTTCCTGCAATCCAAAAAATGACCTCTAATAAAAATGGTTCACTAAAGCACCAGAGCACAATAATTTAGATTGTGAACAAATATCACATGCATTACCGATTAAATGGAAATAGAGAAGAAGTCTGAACAAATAAAGAGTTCACATGTAAAAGTTATAACAAAACCAACATTAAGATGGAACAGTACTTGAGTTAGGAGCTCAAATAAGAACATTAACCTTGATGACACGTTGACGGTTCCGTCCGGTGCGTGGAGAACACATGGAGCTTCCTTCATCATCAATCCCATAAAACAACCCATAAATTTTCAATCTCTCAGAAAAATCGCACCACAAAATCTCCTAATTTTGATGCTTTGATTTTGCTATGGCGGCCAGTCCTAATACAATTCAGGCAAGAAACGTTCATCGATCAAAGAGATTCCATCCGTTGGAAACGTCCTTCATCTCCCCAGATTCTAATTCAAGGATTTAGCCGTTCCAGATACCTAATCTAATCGGAGAACAAAAAAATTCAATAAACATTGAAACCAAATTCAGTGTCAAAAGGGAAAACAGAGGAACTTACTTGTAAAGGTGAAGAATTCGATGTGAGAAAGAGATGAATTACTGTGAATGAAAGAAGATGAGAGAAAGGTATGCTCTTGCGATTGAGTTCAGCGAGGGAATGAATAGCCCTACGGCAACAACCACCCTCTCCACCGCCTCCAAAGCAGCTGCTTCTTCTTTCGTCGACGGTTTCCTGAGGTGGAAGCGACTATACTCGCAGAGATGACGACAACGATGGTGCTCCAGTGCGACTTCGATCATCTTGCAGAGGTCACTTCCGACGGAGGCGGCCACTTGTTGAGCGGTTTCTGCTGCCATTGCTGGAGAGGGAGAAGAGAGGCAGAGGAGAATTGGAGAGGCAAACTGGGTAGGGTTTAGAAAATTTGGGGGCAGAAGAAGGAAAAGGATAGGTAGGTAACTCGGTCAAAACCTAAGTTTAAAGGATGAGAAGCCTGAAAGCCCAATTTTTTAATGACTTGGCCAGTTCGGATCCGGTACAGTTTATCATTACTTCAGCAAACCCATGAATTATTATATAGATATAGATAGATTATGTCGTAGTCTACTGGTCATCACTGCCAGTTACAAAATTTGAAAAACAGGAAAAAAAAACTTTCAGATAAAATTTCATTTTTAAGTCATGAGCCATGAGCGATGCAGGTACTAAAGTATTTCTTGGATACGGAAACATTCTAGAAGGTGAAGCATTCTTTCCAATATTCAGTGCTCTGCTTTTTATTACATGACTCTTCATGAATTTGTTTCATAAATCCAGTTCGAAAGTTGCATGGTCAATTCATAATCATGTTTTATTCCAAGATTCAGCTCCTGATGAAGTTGCTATGCTATGCACGATAATTTTATTTCCTTTGTTTCAGATTATGCAGATATTCAAGCTAATGGGAGTGTCAATTATGTTGACCAATTACTGGGTGGTTATTGGCCTTGGTGCCATTGCTCACGATATTGATGGTAATACTCTATGGGTGGTTGTTTGGCGCTTTGTTGCTAATTGGGATCCTCTCCTAGCTGAATGTTTTAAAAATTGTGGTACGTTCATCATCACCAACATGTCATTCTTGAATCTGATTCTCTTCTACTTGTTCATCAAGTGAAATTTTCTATTGCTTCCTCTTCCTTAGTTCTATCATGAACGTAGGATAAAACTTCCTTAGTTCTATCATGGTTGTATGCAGGTCTTTGCGCAAGAAGGACTAATCTTGTTGTTCATGGCCCGTAATCTTTATTTAAATCTATATATATATATAGATTTATATTTATCTTAACTCTAAGAGCTTGATGTGGATTCGGAATTTGATACAACTAGATTAATCTTAAAATTTGAACGGATTGAACAGATTCAAATTATTGACAAATCAATCTAAGCTATTCTGCAATTTACTTTAAGAACCTTGATGTGCATCAACAAGGAACATGAATGTTAATTAATTAAGCAATTTTCAAGTATGAGCATTTAGTAGCTGATGTCTATGAATTATTCTGAAAAGGGTGGATTAAAATTACATTGCTCTGAACATGCATTTCCAATTAGACTTTGACAGAAGACTTCATTTCTCTAATTGAGTACGACAAATCTATCTTTGTTGTGCTATCCAATTTTGTGATGGAAAATTCAACACACAACCTTGTAATAAAAACAGGATATTTATCAAAAAAAAATTGAGAATTTTTTTCTAAAATGGGCTTTTTTTCAAAAAAAATTCCCGACGTAGTCTCTTTTCAAAAGAAATTCCCAATATAGGCACTTATGCCAGCTTCGGATTTTTTTTATGTGTGAGAGACGCTGGTCGGGCCAGCGTCTCTCGTCCGAAGCTGGTAATTTTTTTTTTGAATTTTTTATGTATAAGAGACGCTGGCCCAACCAGCGTCTCTTATACGTTAAAACATAAAAAAAAAATTATATGTGGTCGAACCAGCGTCTCATATAAATGGTCTTTTTTTTTTATTTGAACATGTATAAGAAAATGTTTAAAAAAAAAAAAAATTGTATAAGGCGCTGGGAGAACCAGATTTTGTTAATTTTTTTTTTTTCAAAGTTTATATATATATATATATATTATTATACATGACTTACTCGTGTTTGGATGGCTCGTATGGGCTCGTTTGAAATCGGAATCGATCACGACCGATTTCGTTGGGTCCGTATTGATCCCAGCTTTCACCAGATATGTCTCTCGCTCGATTCTGATTTCGAACGACCCCATACGAGCCACCCGAACAAGCGTAAGTCTCGTGCGTACCTTCTACTGTAAATGGATATTTACAAATCCGTTCCTCCATATCACGCGATGACAGACATATCTGGTGAAAGCTGGGATCAATACGGACCCAACGAAACTGGTCGTGGTCAATTCCGATTCCGAACAAGCCCATACGAGCCATCCGAACAAGCGTAAATCTCGTGCATACCTTCTTTCACCAGTTCGGAATCGGAATTGACCACGACCAGTTTCGTTGGGTCCGTATTGATCCCAGCTTTCACCAGATATGTCTGTCATCGCGTGATATGGAGGAACGGATTTGTAAATATCCATTTGCAGTAGAAGGTACGCACGAGACTTACGCTTGTTCGGGTGGCTCGTATGGGGTCGTTCGAAATCAGAATCGAGCGAGAGACATATCTGGTGAAAGCTGGGATCAATACGGACCCAACGAAATCGGTCGTGATCGATTCCGATTTCAAACGAGCCCATACGAGCCATCCAAACACGAGTAAGTCATGTATAATAATATATATATATATATATATATAAACCTTGAAAAAAAAAATTAACAAAATGCCTTGTATAAGGCGCTGGTTCTCCCGAGACGCTGGTTCGACCAGCGTCTCTTATACATGTTCAAATAAAAAAAAAGACCATTTATATGAGACGCTGGTTCGACCAGCGTCTCATATAATTTTTTTTTTTTATGTTTTAACGTATAAGAGACGCTGGTCGGGCCAGCGTCTCTTATACATAAAAAATTACCAGCTTCGGACGCTCTCACACATAAAAAAAAATCCGAAGCTGGCATAAGTGTCTATATTGAGAATTTCTTTTGAAAAGAGCCTACGTCGGGAATTTTTTTTTGAAAAAAAGCCCATTTTAGAAAAAAATTCAAAAATTGAAGCATTTCATATTTCATTCTCTTAAAGACACCAAACTATGAAAATTGATTATAGCTCTTCTTTTCTATCTTTATTACAGTGTTTATAGAACATTCAATAATGATATGTTAAGAAAAATGTCATGGAGGGGCACCGCACGAGGAAGAGCTAGAGAATTTCAATTGTTACCTACAAGAATGTCCAAGACCATGGTAATATCCATTATATTTTGAGAATAAATGATTTGCAAAATAAAAAAATTCAGGAATATACCATAATTTATACTACAATTTACGTGTTTGTTTAAGCATATTTTGACGACCAACCAAGATTTAGTTTATTGTTTGAAAATTTGAGAGATGGATCCACGACCGAAGGATGAGGCTGATGTAGGATTAGAGCTCACAGTAACCATGACAGTATAATGCCACAATGATTTCAGTATCTATGAATCATTTCAAGAAAAATATTTACATTTTCTTTTTATATTTTTATAAATATATTATAAAATTTATCATTATATTAATTTTCTTTTCTTTTAAAAATACATTTTAATACTATTATACATATTATTTATATTTTAAAATATTAAAAAACAACGAAACTGGTCCGGTCCGATCCAATCCGGTTTTTCCGGGTTTTGGACCAGACCGTAACCGGAGTAAGACAATTCTCCGGAATAAAAATCTAAACAGTAATGAAGAGGTTTAGACAACATTCTGGTCAAGCATAAGTCGAAACTGGAATGAGGAAAGATCGTTGTTGCTCACCAAGATAACCATATTGATCACATAAAACCAGTGGCGGAGCCAGGAATTATACGAAGGAGGGACGGATTATTAAAACACAATCTTCAATTTTATGTTAAATTATAACGTATGCGGTAGTTCGAACATATACACTTAAGATATATATTAAGTATATTATTAGATAAAGTGCTAACTTAAATCTTAAATCTATTACAACAAAAATAATATAATAAATTAATAATAGTTTTCATTATAAGCTTCTTAAATTACAAAAAATGATTTATACTAGTTATCAATATATATTTTTAAATTTTTTTAGGATTATCTTTTGACATTCACACTATTTTTTGTATTTTGAATATATGTTCATAAAATCTTGTACAATCAGAAATGTGTTAAATTACCTTAACTACATCACTTTTTTGTCTTCTCGTCTATAAATAGGCTTGAGTTTAGTTAGACAAATGAGAATACATACTCTTTTTCTCTACTCTCTTATTCCTTTACTCTCTACTCTCTTCTTTTAGTTCAAATAATTTTGATTTATAACAAAATATTAATTATTAAAAATTTACTTCAGTCATCATCAACTTAATTAGTGATCCTATATTTCAAATTAAATAATCTCAAAATATCATCATTTTAAAATGAGTAAGGATCCTACTCGGTAGTACTGGTTAGAAAGGATAGAAAGGAAATACAATAGTACAATAGGTATAATCATGAATTGCATTTATTTTTCCTATTTGTTGAAAGTAGTGTAAGAAGTTAATGTGAATGAGTGTGTGTGGAACTTGGTATTCACCGGAATAAGAAGCACTAAAGGACAAGATTTTATTTTTATTTTAATTTAAAAATTTCAGAGGTTTAAGTTTTTAGATAGACGACGTGGTTTTGAAATGTATAAGGAAAAGGAAATCAAAATAATGAAGTGTCTCGACTCTCCCGTCTTCTCCGTCGAGTTTCTCTTTTTCACCATTTTCAACCAGCTTGAATTAGGGGCGGTCTATCCTTTCTCCACCCTCGAATCCGCCACTGCATAAAACACTAAGCAAGAAAGAGAGATGCAAGAAGTATGGGGGAATGAGCTTGGACAATTGTGTAAGGCCAATGTGTCACGAATCACGATTAGAAAGAGAAAATGTACTCCTTTTCTTCCTGTTTTTTCTTGGAAATAATGTCTGATTGTTGACTATGTTGATTGAAGAAAAGTTGTGCCTTTTGACCGTTTGATTTTCAGCTTCAAGAGAAGCTGGGTGGAGGTAAAGGGAAAAAATGGCAGATGGAGAAGTCCATTCGAATATGAGATTTATGGGTTTGAATTTAGTGTTACCTTTTAAAAGCCTATCAATGCATGGAAACGAAATTATCAGATATATATTAGAAATTAACATTGATACTATTTCTTTGGTTTAATCTTGATATCTTAATTAGTGTTGATTGTGAATTTGTCTATTGGTGGAACGAAGAAGAGTGAATTCACGCATTTAATTTTTTATTGGTTTATTTCCTTGCTCGTCTTCTTGTCCTCATATTTAGTTTTGTGACTTGTATTCTATAATTTATTAATTACTTTTATATTTGTACTAGACAAAGTAAAGATGAAATGACACTTCTGATGGAGTTCTGCTTATTCTGAGGAGAGGTTATTGGAGACAATTGTAACTTCTCAAATATCTAGATAAACTATACCATAACATATGTTAAGATTGTCATCTTCAAAAGACAGGAAATGAACCAAGTAGGAACCTGAGTTCCTTAGATCCTTATTCCAACAATTTTGATTGAGTTTAATTTGGATGAATTGATTGGATTTTTCAAACAAGGTTGAATTTGGACGGTGTGAGATCAAGTGCCTATAGATTAGGTTTTGTGTTTACATATAGCTATAGTTGAGTTAGCAAGCTAGCCATAGAAGCACTAGGCTTACAAATGGCAACAAGGTCATGAACTTTGCCCATAGCGGTCTCTTCCATGTCCACCACCAACACACTCCCAATCAAAACAATGAATCCACGTGGCCAACGTGAGCATAACCGTCCTAGGATGAGGTGAACAATTTGTCAGCGTGGAAAGCAAACGAGTAGGAGTCGTCCGATCTATAAGAATCTAGGACGGTGAACAATTTGTCAGCGTGGAAAGCAACTCCGATCTATAAGAATGATTCATGTTCATTTTAATTTATCTCTATAGATTTTTTTCATCACCAGATTCGAACCCTATTATTATTTGTTATTTATATATCTCTGATGATAATATTTCATCAAATTGAAAAATTTATAATACAAATTTATCTAGATTGTATACATAAATTGACATTTTTTATTTCTAAACGAAAATGCTCAAAACCTGAAAATATCAAACCCGAACTAACACGCGAATATGAACCCTGACTTGATTAACAAAAGTAGAGTATATGTTAATATAATTAGGGGTAGGTTCCAGTAACAACCATGCCATAGAAAGCAACCTAAAACCCCATGAACAATAATGTTCATGACCATGAACATGACTCTTAATGCTCATTGTCACGAACATTAATGTTCATTGCTAGTAATGTTCATGGTATGTTCACAATAATGAACATTATTAAAAATAAATAAATATAATGAACACGATCTACTCTAATGTTTGTGACAGTGAACATAAAATGTTCATGGCCTCGAATGTTAATGTTCATGACTCTGTATACAAAATGTTCATGGTAAGTTCACATCGAAAATGCATTGAACGAAAAAATAAAATAAATGAAAATGCATGCTTAGAAAGCCATGAACATTTTGATACAAATGAGTGAATATTTTATTAAGACAACAATAAACTTTCAAAGGCAAATGCCATAAACATAAAAAATATACCTCAGCAACAAAAAAATTGAAGGGGTTGTATAATTCACGAATAATACGCTGAAAATTCGGGAAAAAATCGGCATGGCCGAATTCTATCTGAATTATTCATGTTTTTAATGAAACTCTAATCTGTAGCGTTCATTCTTCTAATCTCAACGGTGGGGGTGGTTGCTTGTTGTCTCCTAAGTAACTTGTTGCTATATAATTCCCCAGTATAATTATTAAGTAAATTTATTTAGTTTTTAATAATTTTTATTGTTTTAATAAAAAATTAAAGAATAGCTTTGTTAACCCGAACCCTCCGCTAACTAGCTTGACCCACTACCAGAATTGACCCTATATGTTTTCGATTTGAACCTTGAATGATTGAATCCCACTTGACCGATCTGATTGACTACTCTAAATCTAATTGGATTAAACCATCAAGTATATATGCGATATAACCTCAAACTACCCGTTCTATTGAAAGCTATTTTTCCCACGTATGACAGTTTTTTTACGGAAAAGGTTGACGACGACAATGAGTGGTTAATTGCATAATAGGTTGTTTTAATAGACGGTTACATATTAATTTTCAATAAAGTTGATGATTTAGAGTTATATCGTCGATATAATGGGTGGTTTAATTTAATTTTGCCTAAATACCAATTATATCAATTATAAAAGTAAAACCTAATATTAAATACCTTAAAATTTCAATAAATTATGTGTATGGAAATTAATTTATATCTATCTATATTATATATATATATATATATATATAAATTGTTGGGTTTGATGAAGTAATGACAATTTGGACCTAATAAATGTTAATATGTTAAATCATTATCCTAATTATCTATTCTCTTAAATGTTAATCTCTATATAACTACTAAAGCAAAACACCTTTATCCAATTCTAGCTATGTCACGTGTCATACTCTTCATTCAGGCCATCCACTTGTTGTCATTTCATTGGTCACGATTTTCTACTATTTATTGTAATTTCTTAAACAATTGATTAAATTTGGAAAATCATGTTCAAAAATATCACAAAAAGATTGCTTATAATCTTTCAGATCACAAAAAGATCTTTATGTGTTAATTTTTTAGATTTTGACCTCCCAATATCCTATTATGTTATTTTACAAATTTATAATTTTATTTTTATGATATGACATATCACAAAAAGATTGATTTCTTAATAGATAAGAGAAAAGATTATATTTTGGTGTTATGGTAGTGTTTTTAATTATATAGATTTATACATGTTGAAATCAATTTATTTAAGTTTGTTAGAAATTGACCTATGATAATTTGATTAAATAATACTTCGTACCAAGCTAGTTTCATCACTAACAAAGAACACATCGTCTTCGTCTCCTTCCTCTACCACAACCTCCAAACTCATTCTCATCTAATCTCGTTCGTCAATCCATTCGTTTTATCCTGAAGCCCCCTCCTTCTTCGTTTGAAAATGAATATGGGTTAATTAGATATTTTAATCTATTTACATATTACATATCTATATCTATATAGAAATTGATGAATTTGATAAAGTAATGTCAATCCGTATCGGGCCACCGTAATTAATCCATCGGACCTAATTGGTTTATTGGGTTAAATTGTATTTATCGATTAAGCTTTATTTCTTCCGTTGATATTCAACCCTTCTTCTTCTTCCCTTTAGTCTTTCATCTTCCCACTTGATTGTTGAATGAAGGATGATTTTACTTAGGGTTTTTTCGGTATAAATATGTCTTGTCTATTACAGTATCCAAACGCCTTCTCGAGATTTTCATTCTTGATTTCGGTTGTAACCACCGTTGCAATAGTTGTATTGCATCTTACGAGATTGTAGAATTTTATTATATCATCTTTCACTCATTTTAAATTTATGGTCTATTTAATGACTAACCGCAAACGAAAAACTTGGTACCTACTTAATTCATTGAATTCTTTTTAAGAGGTTAATGCATTGAGTTAATACATTAAAAAATATCACATTTAATTAGGCTCATGTTGTAGTCGTCTCACGTCTGTTCGTTTCTGTCAGTTGCTCTTCGTTTCATTAATCTCCTAATTTGGGTCGTTTAGTTATGTTTTGAGTGTATGTTCGTATGTTCGTTTTTGTATCGTATTTCCCTCATCGATTTTTATATGTTTCACGCGTATGTCTTTTGAGATTCTTCTTGGACATGTTGGTTGTCTTTTTGAGATTCTCTTTCAAAAGGTTGTTATTATGCAGATAATGATTTTAAAATATCACTAATTAGTAATTATACCTTTTAGATTATGTTACCAATCAATATGTTAAAATTTATATATTTAATAAATTAAAACATCTATTTTTTTATTAAAAGGTATAGCATAAATACATGTGAAAATTATACAAAATATATAAATACGATAAAATTAAACGTGTTAGGCCCGCGCGAAGCGCGGAGAATAAATTAGTATATATATTAAAACAGAGCTATTTAGAGCTCTCTCATTAACTCTGGCCCCACAAATCCTACGTGTAAATTTCTCCTTTAATTTCTCTTTTTTTATTTAGTTTCTTTTTTAATTTACAATTCACATAAAAAAAATCCTAAAACTCTCACAACAAACTCTAACAAATTTTAATAAACCTGATTTAGTTATTTTTCATTAGTTAAAAACCTAAGAACAATATATTTAAGTTCTAATCATGTATTAATTTAACACTAAAGTATTTTAGTTCTATCAATCTTTATTACTAATATATATTTCATAAATTTTTCATTCTTAAACGAGTACTCTTTACACGTTTCATAACTCATATATGTAATGAAACTTCATCATGAGAAAATTAAACTAATAACAAAAGCTTAGAATAATTATTGAATTATACATATCTAATATAATTAAATATTTATAATCTAAGAAAATAATAAATTAGTTCAAACAGATTATAATGTCTCATGTCAATATGTAAGAAATAATCATTTAAATTGATTAGGATAACCTTGGTTGAGTTATAGTTTTATTAGATTTTATGATATACATGAAATATCCAACTGAAGTGTATCTAATTTATTCGAAAATAGTTGTATTGAAGAAATTAATGGATCAATAAAATATCTATATTTTATAAATTTTCTTCAATTATAATCTATTATATATGCAAATTATGAGATACAATTTCCATGTTCTAAAAAAAAACATTACTTAATGCCTTTAAAAAACATAAATAGTTCGTATTTACTAAAACTATGTTAATATGAATATGAGTTAAGCTACTGTTTATATAATTACAATTTATATACACCCGTGCATGACACGGGGATTACGCTACTTTATTATAAACTAGCGTGTGTTCCCGTACCATGTACGGGGTCGCATGTAATAAATATTTTAGTAATATATTTATATTTTATACTAATTAGTTTATAGATTGTAGTTTATAATTTATAGATTATAGTTTATAGTTTACGATTTATGTTTTATATTTTAAGTTCATTAATAACTCAACGATAACATAATAATAGATAAAGATATATATATATATATATATAGAAAGTGGTTCAGGTGAGAACCAATCTTTAGGAGAGAACTCTCGTTCCCGTGAGAACCATTGTCAGCCATTAGATCCAAGACAATCCAACGGTCCATGTTATAAGGCTGAACATCTGTGCGCATCTTCGTCTGTCATATTCTTCTTCGACTCTCCACCACTCCTCACCTCCATCTCCGACTGTGACCTCACAATCCTCATCCTCTGCTTCCTCTGTTTCTACCCCGCTCTCTTCCACCAATGCATTTTACCTGAATCTCGTATTTTGGTCTAAACACCACAACCTTGCCAAAATCTATGTCAAGTCCATCACCGCCTTCACATTCCTCTCCCAGGAGCCACATCTCGCCGATCCTCCTACGCCGCAGTCTTAACATCCTCCTCTCCCCGCCCTATCCTTGCACTGGAAGCCCGCTCTACCAACAAAACTGGCGAAATCCAGTCGCAAATACACATTCTGTCATCCCTATGTTTCTTAAGGCGATGTATTAGGGCCTCCTGCAGCTTCTACAAAACTGCTCCAACGGTATGTGTTTTGAATTGTTTTTTCATGTTTATGATTTTCTTTTTAACTGAAATGGGTTGCCGATTAAATGTGTTCAACATACTCTTTGGAATTCACAGTTCACACAAGGTATTTGATAAAATGCCAAAGAAAGGCATTGCTTTTGTTTGGGTCTTCTATTTAGTATTTTGTAAGGTTAATCTGATTTGTGAAATACTGGATTGTAGACAAGCCTTTCATTGGAATGTTTGAGCATTAAATAGTTGCTTTAGAACAAAAAATGATCATCCTTCATGTAGAATTGCAATCTGTTATTGTTGCTGCTATAGATATTCATAGGGTATGCAATGGACATATTTTTTTACCCAAGATCTGTTGGTTGGAGTTTGTTGATGGGGTTTATGTAATCTACAAAAAATGTCCTGGAACTATTGAAGCTTTATGTAATATTACCCGCTCTTCAGATAATTGGCAGTTTATGGCCATTAATTGTCTCCTCTGGTTGCTACAGTATTCCAGTACTTGCCACAAGGTAATGTTTCAAAAAAATTGTTGATATTGATCCTGCAAATTAATTAGAGCTTATTTTATCTATGTCTATTTGAACATATGTTGATCGGTGCTGACTTGCTCTTTGCTTACAATCTGTGACCTATATCAAATGGTTGTTATTTAATTATCAATGTATAGAGTTCAGTCAGCTGTGATAAAATTATACTCTCTCTTCCTGTAAATTCCAAACACCTTTTTCTGTTTAGCAGGTTTTTGACAAAGCAGTGCCTACAACTAAATTTGGGTATTTGAGTTGTTTCCTGACTAATTGCATACTGTATTTGATTTGGAAATTTTAGGTAATAGACAAGTTGGCTCTTATATATCATTTTTGCCATTTCATTTTCATGCTGAACTACTCCTTGCAATGGTGAAATGATGATGTCAATTTTTTTTATTACTCGATCTGTACTAGTCAATTTCTTTGTTGAATTTGAATCAATTATTAACAACATTGAACCATGTGTTGCATGATCGGGAGTTATTATGTTTCTCTTGATCTACAAATTTTGATTACTCCCCTCCCTCTTTCGTATATTTTGCGTAGGCGTCTAAGAACAATTGAATCAAGTGGTAAGGGATTATGATTTAGTTGTAAGAGTTGTGTTTTAAATCGATTGTATTGGCTGTAGTGTTGAATGCTTAGTTTTTTCTTAGTTGTTGTTAATTTCAAATGCTTCCACCAATAATAGGGTTGCTTCTTTCATTGCTAGTGCAGTAGAGTAACAAATCACTGGAACCATAAACGGCGGTGGGCGAAACCCAGTTTTCAACCAGATCCTTCGTGCTCGTGTTTGCTTTAGTGTCGCTATCTGTTGTGCTCGTCATGGATGGAAAGCAGCTAGAGAAGGAATTTTTTCTTTTCTCAACTGATCCGCACCATTCCCGAGCTTGTTTTGTCACTTCTCTCTTTTTATAATATGGACCTAAAGGTTGATTCTTTACTATGATTATTCTTTGTCTGCAACTAAATCATTGTTTATCAAGATGAAGTCTATGAGTCAAAACCAGATTGAGGGGCTTATATCACTTTGATGGATACGCTCATTGATCATGGAGGCTTGGATAATGTGAGGAGCTTTGTAGTAAAATGGAGGTTGATGGCTATGTTGTTGATGGTGTTACTTCTACTGTTCTGATTGATGCCTTATGCAAAGCTGGGAAAGTTGATGAAGCATTTCAGCATCTGATCACAATGCAGAACCACGATATTTTTTGCCAAATCTTCATACTTACAATTCAGACAGTCTTCTCATATTAGATAGATTGGTTGATGCCGCAAATCTCTTTGACAGTTTGCCCTCTTTTTGGGATTAAATCTACTTCTTACAACTACATTCTTTTCATAGATTATTATGGAAATGTAAAGTCAGCGGGGAAAATTGATGATGGTCTCTATCTGGGCAATATGTGCACCGATTGGCAAACAAGGCATCTCATTTCATTGTTGCTCATCATGTTAGTCATTGACACGAAAAAGAAAACAACACTAAAGAAGTGCCCAAAGGGAAATGGAATTGCATATCAAGTGCTTACAGTATTGCATATTAACTGAATTGTGAATTGCATACTAAGTTAATTTTGAATTGCATTTTAAATTATTTTTGAATTACATACCATGTGTTTTTGGATTGCATACAAAGTATTTTCTCAATTGCATACTAATTGAATTATAAAATGCATACTAATTGATTTGCAAATTGCATATCAAGTTTTTCCTGAATTGCATAAGAAATGAATTTTGAATTGCATATTAAATTATTTTGAATTGCATACCAAGTGTTTTTCTGGATTGCATACTAAGTGATTTCTGAATTGCATTCCAAGTGTTTTCTTAATTGCATACTAAATGATTTTTGAATTGCATGTCAAGTGTTTTCTGAATTACACACTAATTGAATTGTGAAATGCATACTAATTGATTTGCAAATTGCATACCAAGTGTTTACTGAATTGCATACTAAATGAATTGTGAATTACATACTAAGTTATTTTTGAATTGCATACCAAATGTTTTTTGAATTGCATACTAAGTGATTTCTGAATTGCATATCAAGTGTTTTCTGATCTGCATACAAAATGCTTTCTCTATTGCATTACTACAGTGAAATATATTAAAAGAAAGAAATATAGAGACCTTCATTTGCATATAAAAGAGAATTATTGTTGATGTGACAATACCCACAAACAACTCTTTTTTTCCCCCTTAACTTTTTCTTAAAATATTAATCCAGCCTTAAAGCTGACAATCTTTTCATCAAAGTAAATGTATGAGAATGTTGATTCTGTTTCACTGAGAAGAAATACAAAAGTAACTGTAGAATGATTAGAAGTCTTTCTTGTATGCCTAATTTATTCCAAGAAAATTTACCTTCCATTATATGCAATAATAAACAAGAAACATACATAAAAAAGCAGCTCCCTCATGAAATCGATACTTGTTGTTGTCATAACGGAGAACAAGGCGGGTGTGCAACTCTATCACAAGCAAATAAAGAACATGACTGATCCTTCTGTGGAGAATTTTGAAGACATAATTATTAAACACACGTGGTTTGATATCCTTTGGAACAATGAGGTTTTGTTTTATAGTCTTTACTACAAATTTCTCTTGAATATCAATCTCAAAATCCACTTGGATTCCGGTTAAGGATTTTCAAGAGTCTGCAAACCTTTAGTTTGTTCTTGATTTAAATCAGCATTTGTTTGCAAGTTTTGCTGACTGCATGAATATTTTTGAAGCCATGGCTTTCGAAGCTTCATCACATAGTTGTCTCTTATAAAGTTTTTTATGTGTGGATTAGAAAGCAGAATTTTGATCTTCCGAGTATGTCTTCCTATTAATTTTTAGGGAGCTCACTACTGCTAGATATATGCATTACAAATTACAATCGATTGTCTTAGGGAATTACAGGTGGGATACAGTAACCGGAGGAAATAAAATACTTGGGCCTAATCTGTTGTATAATTTCAGAAGTATCTAAATGACCTTACGCTGAAGTTTGTTATACTGAGGGAGCATGAATGAGTTTGTTCTGTCTGGAGTACAATTCTATGAGGAATCTCTTTGGTGACGAATTGCATATCAAGTGTTTACTGAACTGCATACTAAGTAAATTGTGAATTTCATACTTAGTTATTTTTTAATTGCATACCAAGTGTTTTTTGGATTGCATAATAACTGATTTCTGAATTGCATATCAAGTGTTTTCTGAATTTCATACTAAGTGATTTCTGAATTGCATACCAAGTGTTTTCTGAATTTCATACTAAGTGATTTCTGAATTGTATACCAAGTGTTTTATGAATGACATACTAATTGAATTATGAAATGGATACTAATTTATTTGCAAATTTCATATCAAATGTATCCTGAATACATACTAAGTGAATTTTGAATTGCATACTAAGTTACTTTTTAATTGCATACCAAGTGTTTTTCTGGATTGCATACTTACTTGTTTTTCGTTAAGCTCCATATGTGATTCTTACGAAGAACCTTACATGCTTTTCTTTAAGCTCCATACATGTTACTCTAGAGCCCCATACGTGAATTGCATAATTAGTTTTTTGTGAATTGCATACTCATATTTTGTGAATTGCATACTCAATTTTTGTGGATTGCATACTCAGTTTTTTTGTGAATTGCATACTTAGTTTTTGTGAATTACATACTTAGTTTTTGTGAATTGCATAGTCAGCTATTTATGAATTGCATACTCAGTTTTTGTAAACTACATACTCAGTTTTTGTGAATTACATACTCGGTTTTTGTGAATTACATACTCAGTTTTTGTGAATTGCATATTTATTTATTTTGAATTGCATACTCAGTATTTATGAATTGCACACCAGACGTAAAACAAGATCAAGTCATTGTCAACGAGAGGAATAAGCTCACGTAAATTTGTCACTAAAATTCCCCTTTTCTCAGTAGGTTGATCTACATAAAATCTATACTCACTTAGGGCTGACAAATCATGTCAGAAATGCTCAATCTCTTTTTAAGAGTCTTATTGTTATTAATTTAAAAATTGACATAACCTAAGTTATTAGTAACGACCAAAAGGACCATAAAGTATGGAAAAAGAAAATTAGAAGAACTAATCTTGTTTGGGAATCTGAAAATTGACGAACGGAAGTATAATGATATATTGTTGGAAAAGGATTCAAATTCTGAGCCTTATTGGAGCCAGTTATGCTATATCAAGTTCACTTGATGTATAGAATAGGTACATTACATGTTCTTCTTTATAAAGTTTATTTCTATAATATGGAGGAAAAAGGTACATATGGTAGCAAAGTAACATTTGTTTTTCTTACTCCCCAACATGATTTCCCGCCTATATCTGATTAAGAGGGTATAATTGTGTGATCAAATACACTGTCTAGACTTTCCTAGTATCCCACCTCTGCTAACTTGTAACCACCATTGGTGCAGTCTTAAGCACTTTGACCCGAAATGATTCCTGCAAAAACACATTCTCGTTAAGAACAATAAATTCATGGGGTTATTAGTAATGGAACTTGTATAGCCCATTGCCAAATTCAATTACATTTGATTGATGAATTCGTGTATAACCATAATACAAGTACCCTTACTAACAAGTTACTGCCAAGAACTCAGCTAAGTATCAAAGGCATTGCCAAATCAATGAAAATCTTTCATCAACTCTTTCAGGATACGGTATCCTAAACTTTGTAAGAATCTGCATTATCATCAGGAGCTCCATTAATACAAATGTACAACATTAGACTTAAAACCAATGCAAATAGAGTGAGATGATTCTTAGTGATAATGGACCTAGACCATCACCTAAATATGCCTTGTAAGTTGATGCCACTATTGTTGCCATTCTACCCATTCCATGGATAGCAACAACTCTGATTCTTCTAGCACTCTCGTATCTGAGAAAACAGAAACAAGCCCGCAATTTTATTGGGTAAATATATTAATATGTAACTTAATTGATCACATCTTAATTCTCAATAATATTGTCAATAACTGACTAGACATTACCTCTTCAAAGAGAAACCAAACTTGTAATAGTGTTAGCAGTCAAACAGTTCAGTAGCATGGTAATCCTCAAGCTTCTGTTAACTCGCGTTTGAGCCTCCACCTCCGGCTCCTCTCTCAGTAGACACATCGACTCTATATGCATCCCCAAAATAAACACAACCTTGTTGTTGATTGCCATTAAGAAACATAATTTACCTAGAGGAATGCCTACCTGAGGAATGCTTTTAAGAACAAATCTACCTAGAGTGTCCGCAACACCTGAACAAGACAATATCAGACCATGCATCACCATGAATCCAGATGGAATGGTTCACGATAAGACTCGTTTACTTGTAGACTTTGAATACAACTACAACATTGGTTAATTTATGTTCCTTTACCATGTATTCAACTTCGTGCTTCACTCGGTTTCCTCTTCAAGAACACTCTAAGCATTTTCCACTGCTACGATAAATTGTTACATATCCACTCCAAGAATCCTCAAAGTAGTTCTACAATATTCATAGTTGTTTATGTCCAATAAAAAATTGTATTCTAATGAAATTCAACTAATTTTTTTCTATAATTCTTTCAAAGAACAAAATGTAAAAAATAAGGTTACTTTAAAGACACTTAAATATTTAGGAATGATGAAACTACTATTACCATTCAATCAACTTATAATCATGAATCCAACGTGAATAAGCGATTTAGCAATCAACTTTGATGTGAGAAATGATTTGGAAAAATGCCTAAAATTCCCAACTGCATTCAACTAGTTCATATATGAAATAAACGAAGCTCCAAATATTCACAGATTCACAAATCTCAACCATGAATACAAGTAGAACATTAGTCAACACAAGCAACAAGTAACCAGAATCAAATTGGGTATAAATAGGTATGCTGAAGATCAAAGAGAAGTAGGGCATCCAATTCCTAAACCCTAAAAAAGTCAGGTGTGAAGAGATTAGAGATGGGAAAGTCTATACTCACCTCCACATAGTCGCCTGCCTTTGCTACGACCCTTTTCATGAACACTTCTCCAGAACTGAAACCAATTGTCTGTATAATGAATGGCGATACAAATGTCAACCCTAGCATAAAAAGAGATGAATAATGGCTTGTATGGAGTTTCATTTACCTGAACAAAACTAGAAGTCAAAGCGAACTTTGAAATTCCAAAGTAATTGAGCAAATGCTTACTCAAATTCTTGAAAGTATTGTCTTTCACATCTGATGATCTACTATGCAGAACTCCATAAACACTCTCCCGTGCAGCAACTATGAATGACTAGGCCCTTGTTGTAAGAGATCTAACAACTTTAGTGCACCTCTAATTTTCATCTCGTCTAAATTTTACGATGATTCTCATCACTTACACAGTTACACTGCAGCCGACAACCTCGATTTAACCTGAATAGCTATCTTTGAGGATTAAAAAAAAATCGAGTTTGATAGAACTTTGTGAGTCAGGCATTTCTTCGAACACCTGGTGAGCAGCTTGAGGTAAAGCTTCGGCAACACAATGGAATCATCTGAGCCAACCTGGACTGATTTCCGTCCTTCAACGAGGGAGGTCTAATATCGACTGGATGAAAAGTAGCTCACTCGAGCTTGTTTGAAAATTTGATGTTCATACAAAACCCTCCATGAAAAGCCTCTTCTCTTGACCTAGATGCATCAGCTCTGCTCCAAGTCTTCAATTCCCGCAAAAAAGAGGTATAATCATGACAAGATCCAAACTAGTCCACTTTCTTGCGGTTCAAAGTCTCTATTGATTGACCCAATTCTCTGACCACCCGGGAATGGAGTAAATTTGAAACATCGCTCTTGAAAGCTTCATCTTTGTCCTGTTTGGCCGTCAATTCTCTTGATAATAAGATCAAAATCATCAATAAGAGTATCATCGAATACGATTCCGTGGCTTGAAGATGAATCCCAGGCAGTGGTGCATAGCTTCTTCTGGAGCTTAAGGATGAACTTCTCAGCGACAATGGAGGAAGAGACAGAAGCCTCGCGCCGTCGACAACATTGACTGCGGAACTGAGGTCAAGGCCGAGAGCTTCCGATCGAGGTCGAAGATATGTTGACGGAGGAGTTCATCGGCAACATATGCGTCCGTCCCCTTGTGCGATAGCGATTGAGACCTGAGCCAACGACTCAGCGAGATTGAGTTGAGGGAGGAGCGAGATCTTCTCGTTTAATCTGAGCCCTTCAATAAGTGGACGGATGAGATCCGTTCTCACCTGTTCTCTCCTAAGAAAGCGTTCTCACCGGATCTCGACCCTATATATATATATATATATATATATATATATATATATATATATATATAAGATAAAGATATGATATGATAAAAGATAAAAATCGATATTTCCTTTTGTTATATAACCTATTAGATATCTTTTTGATTTTTTTACTTATTTAATTCAAAGATATATATCAAAATATAAAGTCGGATGATGTGGAGGGACATGGTGAATGATATAGCATAGCGTAGAGGTCGACACATAGGCGAATTGAATATAAGGGTGACATGTGGCAAAACAAAGTTATGTTTTAATATATGTATGTATAAATAGATAGATAGATAGATGACAAAGTATATAGTACTCCCTCCGTCCCGGTATATAATTCATGTTTCATTTTTTACACTATTCACCTTTTAATACATTTTGTCGTATAACTTTTAATATGTAAGAACAAACATAGTTATATGAGGTCTTGTTGGATTCGTCTTGATGAGTACTTTAACATATTAAAATTTTAGAATTTTTTATTAACATATAATTAGAGATATTAACGATACAAAACGTGTCTCGACAAATGTGAAAAGTGAAAGAGGAATTATATTATGGGAGGAGGGAGTACGAGAGTATGAGCGTTGAAGACACGACTAACATTCGATTCTGAAAAATAGTGTCACTAAACTGAATTGTGTAAAATTTAGAAGTTGGTTGAAGTTGTTCAAGTAAAGTTGAGTTTTAGGAGACGCTCAAAGAAAACTCTCTTTTTTCCACTTTCCCTCTCTCTTTTTGCTCCTCTCAATGCTCTCACTCTCCTCTCTATCCTGCCTGCCTCAAATCTAGGGTTTCTCAACAACAATCTCTATCTTCTCTTCTCTCTATCCGCCTCCCCAAATCTCGCTTGCGTATCTTTAGATCTTTCCGGCCCATCCTCCATCTGTCTCTTTACTCCCTCACAAGATCTGGGTTTTCTGATAAAACCCTTGTAGAACCCCCCAACTTAGTTGCACTCTTCATCTTTTTCAGTTTCACCATCTGGGTCAAACTTCTGAGTACTGATCTGGGTGTTACTCCAATTTTATTGCTTCTTCTGCTGCTGCAAGAAGAGTAAATGTATGGACGGAAGAGAAGGAATGGCATTACCGGGCTCATCTCCCTACTACTTGCATAGGAATTTAGCTCCTCCAGGAACTCAGCCGCATCCTAATTTCAGTTCCCCACCTCCTGGATTCAGGAATTTTCAAAACCCTAGCATTAATCTAGTTCAACAACCGGATTTCAGAGCTCCTCCTACTAGCTCAGTTGGACCTTCTACATTCGATGTGGAAGGCTCGTCACCTGCTAATTTTCCTCCCCATGGATTCACCATGACTGTTGCCTCTGCTTCTGCATCTGCAGGAGGAGGAGGAGAGGCTTCGAGTCGAATTGAGGTGGCGAAGAAGAAGAGAGGTAGGCCTAGGAAGTATGCTCCTGACGGGGCTGCTATGGGACCAGCTTCTGTAGGGACAGGCTCTGTTTCATTGGGGTTGTCTCCTCTTTCATCTCCTAATGCAGAAAATTCGTCTGAAAAACGAAAGAGAGGACGACCCAAGGGGACGGGGAGGAATCAGCGGCTTGCCTCTGTTGGTGAGATTAATTTTGCATCTTTTAGCTGTCTTATTGAATTCGTGTTATGAATCGTTGTTTTTTGTTTGATGTTTTATTCTTGAATCTTGACATTCAGTTTTCTGTGTAATCTAATTAAGTATAAATGAATTTGTAAGAATCAAGTGGGTCTCAGTTCAACAAAGAAGTGCTTAACTTTTGGAACTAAGATTAAAGGAATTGAGTATTAATAAATCAACTTGTGGAACCAGTCAGATAAGAATTTAATAAACCTCTCTATTGAAGATAAAAAAACAGCTAAGTGGTGAGTGATTCATGGACTTCTAAAATATGGACATTCTAATGTGACTAGAATGGAATAAGTAATAGTCATGGTGCTATACTAAGATCCTCAACGTGTTTGTCCTAGTTATGATGATGAAGTTGCTGGCAACAGGCTAGAGAGGTTATGCTACTGAAGTGAAAACTATATTTGTCATAGATGGGAGTTTGAAGAAAACTACAGTCCTAGTTACTGCTGTTTCTTTGGTTGTTTCTTATAAATAACAAATGAGTGTGTATTTGGATGATCCTCGAGGGTAAAAAATTTGAAGGCAAAGTATTTTAGGATGAACATTAGTGCATATATAGTTTCCTTGCTCAACAGATTCAAGACCTATGCTCCTTATCGTTGTCATATGGTACTGACTTGCGAGTTTATTTGATTTCCATAACATGGAATATGTAGAGTTCTATTGCCTTGTAAATTTTAGATCTTAGCTAACACATCTGTAGTCTTGTGTTATGCATCTGTCTTGAAATGAAACACAACACCGTGACTCATAGATCTTGTATCAGTTGTGTTTCTATTTAGCAATATTATTTCTTAGTTTTTTTGCTCTGCATGCACTGATTTTCTTTCATTTTGATTGGAACTGATTCGGCATGCTTATAGATAGCTAGATATGCTCTAATGTGTTTCTACTTTCAAACCTCACTGAGTTCGAAGAGACGATTTATGTCTTTTCTGTGATGCACATGTAGAATTAATGTTATTCTTACTGTGTTTTCGCAGGTGAATGGATGTCTAATTCTGCAGGAATTGCTTTTACACCTCACGTGATATATGTTGCAGCTGGTGAGGTAGGCTTATAAACTCCAGATAGTAGTTTTATTTCATGCAACAAACTCTTTACTATTAGTGATCATAAAGTTTCCTTTGTTGCTTGTAAAACTAATAGAAAAAATTGGAGTGTGGCATTCACTACATGTAGGTAACTTGAGATTAAATTTCTGTAGACCATAATTAGGGACAAGTAGTATAATAAACGTAAAAGGTTGAGGATTGCAAATGTGATTAAATATGCCTTATCTAGCAGGCTCAAAGAATTTGTCAGACAAACATTATTGCTATATTATGTCCCATTGTTTTCCTTATTGCTGTCTTAGTGTTTATACTTTCATTCTTATTCTATGTTAACCAGAGCTTCGTTTAAAACATATTTTTTATGTAACTTCATCCAAGTGGCTTGACAACTCATTATCTTCAGGGTCTTAACCTTGATTAAAGGAGCTCCTCGTGTGTATACCATAGACTCCAACAAGAGTACTTTAGCTAAAAATAAGACTACTCATATAGTTTTCTCTCTCTTATTTTGCTAACCAATATGATAAATGAAGTTCCTACTTATTTGGCATGTTTGTTGTTCTTCTCTGCTATATTTACGTGTGTAGACTCGTATATAAACTATAATATACCAAGTGGATTTTGTTCTTCTTTTGTCAAGCTGTCATTGATTTATAAATTACGATATCTTTTGCAATGATATTGAGAAATCACAGTAACAGAGTCCTTTTTATATCAACCTTCCATTTGTGTTGAGACGTGAGATATAGCCTGTTGAAGAGTCTCTTACAATACTCCTGCAATTCCTTTGATTCAAAATCTTATTTAAATTAAATATATGCAGGATATTGCTTCCAAAATACTTGCATTTTCACAACAGAAGCAAAGGGCCTTGTGCATAATGTCTGGCAGTGGTGGTGTTTCTGCAGTGACACTACGTCAACCTGCATCTTCTGCTGGCAATGTTACATATGAGGTAAAGTGTTTCTCTTCTACTAACTACCCCATGCCTTAGTCTAAATTGCTTACTAATGTTTGATTGAGCTATCAAGTTATGCTCTGTATCATTTCTTACTTCGTCTTTCAAAGAATTGGACAGCCAGTGATAATACATCAATTAAAACTTATATAAAATTTTCTGCTGCTGAGTCTGGTATTATCTAGACTTCAGATCAACAAACATACTAAAGAAGCTTACTTGCGACCTGATAGTAGATAGTAGTCATAGTACATATCCAGCACTGTGACATACTTTCCCAAGTTTATATGAAATGCACAATGTAATATAAGTTCCTGTCAGTAAAATACCTTGGAGCTAACATGGTTGTGAATTGTGTAGGGTCGCTTTGAGATATTATGTCTGTCTGGCTCATACCTTGTTGCTGAGACGGGTGGTGCCCGAAACCGAACTGGTGGTGTTAATGTTTCCCTTGCAAGTCCTGATGGCCAAATTTTTGGCGGTTCAGTAGCCGGAAGACTTATAGCTTCAAGGGCGGTGCAGGTATATGTTTTAACTACCATTTTTTCAGGAAGTCTCAACTCCATGACCCGTTTTTTTTTTGTATTTTACCCTTTATTTAATTTATTTTACAGGTTGTAGTATGCAGCTTTGTCTATGGAGAACAGAAGGCCGCTAGTACGCCCAAGCCTAAAACAGATTCTGATACCAAAGGAGAGAAAAACAACTCTCAAGATCAGACGACCGACATTAAACCGCCTGTGCCCACCGAAACGTCTCCTAGCCAAAACACAAATCCTGCAAATATAGACATTAATCTAACGAGGGGTTGAGGATCTGTATATACACCTCTGTTCTACCTTTTGATGCATCAAGGGCATGGACCGGAAAATCCTCTGCGTTCAGATTGAGCCAAACCCTAGTCGTCTACTGGCCAAAAAAAAGTTATTTCCCATTCTTCTCTAACAAAGTTTACTGTCTCTTCTGACCTGCGGAGAGCTGATCACTGTGATGTAACAGTCAGTGTATCATTAGCTGAAATCTGGAGGCGGAATTCTCGGGTGTTGTTCTGATGATAAGTAGTAGCCTAGCTTGTGCTAATTCTTCATCGTCATCTTTCAATGTGCAAGATCTTATGATGGGTGGTTGTATTGGTTTTCATTCATCATTTGTAGTCAGGTATCGTGTCGTATTCTTCTTTCTCCTAAACCCTGCTAGTTTTTAGGGTGTTTGATTGAGTTCTTTGTAGGACTGGAAATGAAGCTGTATTTGTTATTTGTTGTTTGGATGATTTGCTTCCTTAACAGTTACCATTGTTACCCTTTATGCTTTCTCATTCTGATTTCATTTTCTTTCCATTCCTTGTTGAGGAGACCGGAATCCGATCCAGTTACTTGTTTGGATTTCTGTTCCATTGTTTTTGCTATTTGAAGCATATTAATATCCTTGATTTCCCAAAAGGCAAAACCCAAAAATTAGGGGCATAATCTCCTAAAAACTGTCATCAATTTCAATCCAAAACAATTAATAGCCAGTTATAAATAAGTCTTGCCCATTTTTAGAAATTTAATCCTTTGAGCATTACATATACATTGATCTTATTGAAAAATCAAATCTCTTCCTTGTTCCTCGACACAAGATTTCCATTCTTCTAGGAGGAAGAAGAAAAATGTCATTCACAGGAACCCTAGACAAATGCAAGGCTTGTGACAAAAAAGTCTACATCGTTGATTTGGTAACTGCAGATGGAATTTCTTATCACAAGAATTGTTTTAGATGCAAACATTGCAACGGAAAGCTTGTGGTAAATCCCATTTATCATCCCCTAATAGTCTCTAATTGCGATGGATATAAAGATCTTTTTTGATATTTTGTGTTTTATCATGAATATTTTAGCTTGGTAGATTCTCCTCCATAGAAGGGGAGCTGTATTGCAGCCCACACTTTGAACAGCTCTTTAGGGAGGGCAAGTTTCAACAATGTAATTCCGACCACTTTTATTCATTTAACTTATCATTAAAATATATTGATTGGCTATCTAAATCATGTTTTACTTCTTATTAACAGCCAAAAAACCAAATGAGCCGGTAAGTAATCCTTCTTCTTTTTTCACTAGTTTTTGTAATGAAAAATCAAACAAATCTCCAACTAAATTTTCCTTTTTTTCCCCTTTAATTTGAAGGGACAAGGAAAACTTGCTAGCAAGCTCTCTTCAATGTTCTCTGGCACCCAAGACAAATGTGCTACTTGCAAAAAGACAGTTTACCCACTTGAGAAGGTTACATTTCCGAGTCTCGCTAATTCGGATTTACGAGTTAGATTAAACCATTTGAGTTCAAAATAAAAGATTCGTAGGCTTATTGGTTGAGACTTGAGTAAATGATATGTTTAGTAGATATGGGTGATTTGGGATGTGACATATCTTAGGTTGAATCATTTCTTTATTTTCAACCAGATCACTTTTTGACATGTCTAATATGATACTACTTTTTTCACGAAACATTGACATATACAGATAACAGTGGAGACACTAGACTATCATAAGGCATGCTTTAGATGTGCAAAGGGAGGATGTCATTTGACACCATCAAACTATGCAGCTTTAGATGGATCATTGTATTGCAAACCGCATTTTGCACAACTCTTCAAGGAGAAGGGGTCTTACAGTTACTTCTCTAAGAGCATCTCCATAAAAAAGGCGGAAGGGGATGCAACAACCGAAGACTTGAAGCTCGATGAAGCAACAGAAGTCGAGACCGAGACCTCTAGCTAGAACACTCAAGCACGAGTGTGTATATGAACAATATTAGGGCAACGTTACATATTTACATGCACGTATGGACGTACATTTTGATTTGCCCATATTGTACAATTCTAGCTAGTTAGGGTTTGTTTTGATGAAGAGGGTGTAAATACGTGCAACAAAATTAATACTATTGTTTATATTTTCATTGACGCATATACATATATAGTCATTTTGTTGTGTAATCGCCCTCTTTATTATTGATTCAATTACCTTAACTTAACTCATCATATATGTGTAACGTAATTATATTGATAAACCATTTAGAAATAATGGACAAATATTTTTTGATGTTGATATAATTGAGCGTTGGAATTTCACTATCGGCATGAAGGTTCAGTATATGATTCTGCATATTGATACGGAGTAAATAAATAAATAAATTAGTAGGTAGGACTACTTCGTTGGCATCCATGCTTTCCACATGCATGTTGTTATATAAAAAACGAGATTGTTTGGTATAAGTTAACCAAATTGTAGAACTACTTAGACATTAATCTACTTAGAAAATCCGATATGAGTAAATACTAAAATGTGATGAACAATTAAGTACTTTGAGCATTATCAATTATCATACGGAGCAGTTAAAATAAACACACTAAATCCTTAATTAACAACGATTTTCATGCATAAATGTCATTATAAATAATACTGTTTAACAAAAATGAAGCTTATAATTTGGCGGGTGGAAATAAACCCCACACGGTGACATACCGGCGCCGCCTTGCCTCCGCCCCCACACTATTCCACTTTTTCAAATTGTATTTTTGTATCCCACATATAGTCTATTGTATATTTTATTTAAATTAGTGAAAATGAATTAAATATATTAAAACAAACTAATATATTTAAATAGAAAAAAATAAAATCAAGGAACTCTAGATTGGACTATGAAAATGAGCCAGACCCTTAATTTCTATTTTTTATTCCATATACAAAATCTCATTTAGAGAATCATCTATACATATTTCTATAAGTTATTGATTACCAGTTCAATTCCCATGTCAAGCACAAAATTTAAAAATTTAAAATCTAATATAAAGTATATTACTTATAATAAAATACCTAAAGAAATAATAAGAAAGTATATTTCTAAACAATCGAGTATATAGTAGATTGTTTTTAGAATTAAAAAAAAGGGATGAATATATAGAAAGTGGTGTTATTAATTTGAAAATAGTTAAATGATGGATGGTGTGTTGTAGCAAAACAAAGAAAGAGATCATACGACGTACGTGTGTAGAATTTTGTTGTATTTTGATATGAGCTAGAACGTCATCATCAGTTAGACTCGTTCTACCATCTTTCTTTTATTTTTTATATTGAAGAAGATCGAAAGATTAGTTAGTAGGTAAGTGTATATGCTGCATATTTTTCTATGATACCAAAACTAACCGATTGAAAATTTAGCATCCTCTGTATTGTCTCAGCAGTCTTAAATGGTTAATGAAAACATGAAAACATAACGAGATAAAGCTTTGTTAAAAAATCTTAAATGGTCAAATGTCAATTAATTTTTGTGTAGAAAGAGAAGGACTCTACGTGGAAGATGCAAGCGCAAAATTACACGCGCAAATGCTTGATTCTCTCATATAAATATGTTGTTAACCTCTGTTCTTGAAAAAAGGTAAGGAGTGTTTGTCCATACTTAATAAGTTTATGATGATGAAGAAAGCTGAAAGGAATCCTGCAATGGAAGGGCTTGAATGGGAGATGAGACCAAGTGGAATGTTTGTTCAGAAGAGAACTGATTCATCTTATCATCATTCCAACTTCAGCACCATTAAAATCAGAGTGAAGTTCAACTCATCCCTTCATGAGATACAAATCAATCCCCGCTCAAGCTTTGGTATGAATCTTAAATTAGTACCAATTTCATTGAAACTATATATGTATACTGAATTTGGGTGTGCAGGGGAGTTGAAGAAGATGATTGAAGGGCTAACAGGGGTGGACCCACAGGATCAGAAGCTGATGTTCAAGGAAAAAGAGAGGGATTCAAACCAGTTTCTAAATATTCTTGGGGTAAAACACGGATCAATATTGGTTTTATCGGAGGATTTAAAGAGCCGAGAGACCACATTTGTTGCAATGAAGTCTGTTGCAGAGGTTACCATGGAGGTTGACAACCTTGCTACCAAGGTTAGTCATCTTCACAGAGTTATATATATATATATATATATATATATATATATATATATATATATATATATATGCATATGGACTAGTATGCATCTTATTATATATGACTATCAAAACTTTAAATTCACCTTTTTAAGCATTTTTATTATACTAATAATGATTTTTTTGAACATTTTCGATTTATTTAGGGGAGAAAATTAGAAAGGTTGACTGCAAAAGGTGGAACTGTGACAGAGAAAGAGTTGTTAAATTTAAGCGAAATGTTCATGTCGTTAATTATAAAGTTGGATGAGATTGTAGCCGATGGAGATGTCAAACAACAAAGGAAAACACAGGTAATTCCTCTAATTTTGTATCTCAATAGGACAAAAGAAAACCAACTTATAAATTTATGTGAAAAATGAGAATTATGAAACAAAAGATACCAATACATCATACACACATAACTTTTTAATAAATATGTTCAGACCCACAAAAAATAAAATTTGTAATTATGATGTATGTGCAAAAATCATTCTTTTATTCAAGTGCGCAAATTTAAAATTATACATAATTCATTTTTTATCTGAATATCTATTCTTACTTGATCCTATCCCTTGTCCTTAATCCAGTTAAAAATGAATTATTTTGACTTGTACATATCAATTAACCTATGATCAATACTTTTGCATTGTAATGAACCTTACCTTGTGTACCGAAAATGTAATACTTTGTGTTAATGATTGTTTGAATTGGTAATGTTAGGTAAAAAGAGTCCAAAGATATATTGAAAGGCTAGACAAGTTGAAAGGTCAAAATGAAGAAGCAACCCAACAAGGTAAAAAGAGTCCAAGGCTACCACAACAGCAGATGGCAGTAGGCGGCCAAGTGCCACATTTTACCAACTTTGCCACTCACCGAGCTACCTTCACACCGAAATTGGGAAGTTTTGATACCAAAACTCTTTCTCAAGTATAAATTTACATTCTTAGGGTTCAAAAAATTCACTTGAGAAATGGCTACACTGTAAATTATTCAAAGGCAAAAAGTATATAAATATATTTCTTTCGGTGTGTACATGTGAATTGTAAGTTTTTGTTGTCTTATTTATTTATTTATCAAAATTAGTTGAGTCCCGATATAGGTTATGTTGTCCTTCTACAATTTGCTGGCCGAAAAAATGTCAGTAATTATGTTAACAAATCTCATTTTTGCTCTGAAACGAATGTGTTTGGGAAATTTTCCGATGTGTATTATGCCTCTCAAAGGGCGTTATATATGCAAGATTACAAGATAGAAAATAAGGCTACAAACATATCTTACCTAAATACAAACTCTATCTTTAAATATAAACTCTATCTCTAATACTCCCCTCAAGTTATGCATGTAGATCAACGATGCCCAACTTGGACAAAAGCTAGATAAACCGAGGCTTGCCCAAAGCCTTGGTAAAAAAAAATATGCAAGTTGTTGAGACGTAAAATATGGTTCATATGAATTGTGCCACCACCAACTAATTCACGAATGAAATGACAATCGATCTCGATATGCTTTGTGCGCTCATGGAAAACGGGATTGTTGGCTATATAAATGGTAGTCTGATTGTCACGGTATAGACGAACACTTGTACCGTGACGCACACCAAAAGAGAAGAGTAAGTTCGTAGCTACTTGATCTCAGTGCACGCAGATGCCATTGCCCTGTACTCTGCCTCTGCTGAAGAACGAGATACATTAATTTGCTTCTTTGTCTTCCAAGAAATAGGAGACTCACCCAAGGTGACAAGATATCTTGTAATGGAACGGCGGGACACCATACAAGTCACCCAATCAGAATCCCAAGTTGAAGTTAGGGCACTACCACAAGATAACTAAAGACCTTGTCCCGGGTGTCCTTTGAGATAACGAACAACTCAAATAGCAGCCTGCCAAGGTAGCTCATTCGGTTTTTGCATACAGTGAGAGAGGGTATGCACTACATAACTGAGCTCTGGACGAGTGATCGTAAGGTAGACAAGTCATCCAATCAACACTTTGGATGCTCAATGTCCGGAGCCTCAGATGTAGCGAGTTGGTGGTGTGAATCCATAGGAAAATCACTTGGCTTAGATCCCAACAAACCAACCTCTTCAATGATATCAAGAGATAACTTATGTTGAGACACAAAAATACATGAGGAGTTACGAGCAATCTTCAAACCGTGAAAGTACTTCAGAAGGCCTAAATCCTTCATATGAAAACACTGACCAAGATATTGCTTGAACTTGGAAATAGTGGCTTCATCGCTCCCAACGATTATGAGATCATCGACATAGACCAACACATGCAAGACAAAGTCTTGGCGATCTAGAGATAAAAGAGAATAGTCTACACGACTTTGAGTGAAACTGTATTGTTGAAGAGCAGAAGAGAGCTTGAAGAACCAATTCTTGCACTATCAAGCATAGGAAATGTATCCTCGTAGAAAACAACATCCCGTGAAGTAAAAATTTGATGAGTAACCATATCATAAATGCGCCAACCATTCTTTCCCGAAGGGTATCCTAAGAAGATACATCGTGTACTACGAGTTGCAAATTTGTCACTTTCTCGGGGAATCTGAGATGCATAACAAAGACAACCAAAAACCCGAAGATGAGAATAAGATGGTGGTTGCTGAAATAACATTTCAAAAAGAGTCTTACCATCTAGCAAGGGAGTTGGAGTCCGGTTGATCAGATAGCAAGTTTTAAGAATGCATTCTCCCCAAAATGTAATAGGAAGAGATGCCTGAAAACAAAGAGCCCTAGCGATATTCAAACTATGTCTATGCTTGCGTTCGACATGCCCATTCTGCTGAGGCATGTAAGTGCACGATGACTCTGTAACAATACCCTGGTCAACAAATAAAAAACGAAAGGGCATAAATGCAGTACCATTGTCTACACATACACGCTGGACTTTGGCGGAGAATTGCGTCTGAACATAGGAAGTGAAAAACATGATCAACTTAGTCACTTAAGACTTAGAAAACATTAAATAAACCCATGTTGCACTTGAGTAATCATAAGTGGCGCTTGAAGTTGATCGAATACTATAAGGGACCCATACATCACAATGAATAAATTGAAACAAATGCTCTGCTTTATTTTGAGAACAAATGTCACAAGGTTCATGTGATTTATTTGGACTAACAAACGGTCCTAAAGAAAAAATAGACGATAATACAGACATCGAGGGATACCCGAGACGTTGATGCCATGTATTAGTAGAAACCGACGATGCCGACAAAGCCAAACAAAAACCTGGAGGCACCTAAAAAATGTGCAACCAGTAGACCCCACCTGGTTTCTCGCTGACTCCAATCACCGTCCTCGCAATGCGGTCATGTATCACACATAGACGGTCAGTCAAAAGAACAAGGCTTGTGAGATCCTCAGACACTTGAGCAAGAGACAACAAATTGCAATCTAACTAAGGAATATAAAGGAAATTAGGAAGTTGAAGGTTCTCTTCCAACACAAGAGTCCCCGCTAAAGCCGTTGATGCAAAATTATTATCAGTCAACCTTAATAGAAACAAAAAAGATAGAAAAATATCCCGATTTAATTCCTTTGACCATGTCATAAGATACGAAGCACTTGTGTCCAAAATTCAACTAGAAAATGTATCAAATGATTGATTATTGGAACCATTATTAGGATTGAGATAACTAAACAAGTTCAAGACACTCTTCCATTGCTCGTGGGAAGTTCATTCTATTATTTTGGACATCAAGGAACTTCTCAAATTTTTTGATAGATTTTCGTGTTTTTCATGTTGTTAGAAAATGTAAGAATACACCTTATTTTGTGGCTTCTCGGGATTCAAGACCCGTACAATGAAATTTTAATATGAAATGAGACGCTTTCTTCTCAACAAATGGACAATTTGAGGACCAATCTCTCTCTCTCCCCGCTCTCGAGACTATTGCGGTTAAAGGCTTATTCAAATCATGTACGGATGATTTATCTTAGTTTATAAACTTTTGTTTTCTTGTAAAAAAACATACTACTAAAATAATAAAATATTTATTATGGATTAAGAGTCCAAATTAGACCTGGTCAAACGCGGGCTCAGGCCGGGCCCGGGCCAGGCTATACTCAAATTTTCAGCCCATTTAGGCGGGCCGGGCTAGCCCGCGATCCGCATATAGGGCCTATCACCTTGTCCATACCCGGCCCTCAATACGGGCCAGGTAGCCCGTTTATATTAAATTTGTTGAAAATTTTAATGAAAAAACCGAATAAAAATACTTTGAAACAATGCATTAAAACCTTTTCAAAATACTACATTAAATCATGTCCAAAAGAATGCATAAATCCTGCAATAAACCCTTAGAAATGGAGAGTGGAAAGTAGAGAAAATCTAATTTTGGCGAGTTATTTCTTATTTATTGATATATAATATGGGTCGGGCCTGAATTTATATCTGAATTCCGGAATAATTTTTAAAAAGATAAAAAATATATATCTGAATTTATATTTTAAAATTTTACTGTATTTTTTTAATGAGTTCAAATTTTTAAGTCTCATCAAGAAATTGATTCATTAGAGGCTGAAAACTTGTAAGTAATTTATTGTTTTTATAATACACAAACATTAGGGTGTATTTTTTCCTTTGGAATTTTTCTAAATTCCAATGTCGAAAACTGTTTTATTAGAGGCTGTAACATTAAATTTCAATATTTTATGTTAAAGATCCTTAAAGCCCATGGGCAAAGGCTTTAAAATGGGTCCAAATTAAAGCCCCAACGAAGATGCTATAGTTTTACTGTTCACAAGGCCCCGTTTAGCCTTTTTTTTTTTGCGCCGATACACCATCAAAACGACGTCGCCCTTTAATTGGGCCGCGTTCGCGCGCCCGATGGGCGACACGTGGCGCCCGATCTGACCGCCAGAAATTTCGTAATTATTTTTAAAAAAAAATGCTTTATCTCAAAATTTACTTAATGGAAATTAAAAAATACCATAATTCTAGTTATATTTTTCTCTATGCATAGACACCCATATTGTATATATTTTGTATAAATATTATTTTATTTATTTATTTTGAGTATTATTAATTCCTATAAATCGTTTAAATATTAATTAATCTGTTTTAAGATAAAATTTTATACTAAATTAATGTGTTTACAATTAATTGATATTTGAGGGAATTGTTTGTATAAATTTAGTATTTTTTTGATATTATAAATGCCAATTATAATTATTTATACTACTTTAAACTACATACAAAGATTGAAATAAACATACAAGGATTGAAACAAACATACAAAGATTAAAACAAACATACAAGGATTGAAACAAACATACAAGGATTGAAACAAACATACAAATATTGAAACAAACATAAAAAGATTGAAACACACATACAAAAAATTGAAACAAACATACAAATATTGAAACAAACATAAAAGATTGAAACACACATACAAAGATTGAAACAAACATACGGAAATTAAAACTTGCAAGACATAAAAAACATTAACCCATCTTCATCACTAATACATAGTCATCCATCAAAATTTAGCAAGGTCTTTCATGAGGCTTTTTTTGAGTTCTTCTCCACCCTCACCGAGATCATCTCGTGTTGACATCCATTGGAGCATTTGCATCTTCCTCTCGAATTCCTGTTGCTTGTTGGCCTCCCTTATCATTTCCAATTCATGATCATGAGCTTGTTTGAATAGTTTTCTTGATTTCGATCCATTCAAAGAGAGAAATTGAAAAGAAAAAATGAGTGAAGAGATATGAAATATTCAAAAATGAGAGGAATGGATGAAGAAGAAGGTGTGAGTTGTTCATTGAAGACTACATCTATTTATAGGCAAATAATCTTCTAACATTGTCATGTGAAGAAAACATATTCTTTTTCCAACATGTTAATCTCCTGTATATGATGATGTTTTAGCAAGTCGAGCTCCAAATGTTAATTTTACACTTAATGGACGTGAATATAACATGGGATATTATCTCACTGATGGCATCTACCCGCATTGGGCGACATTTGTCCAATCAATTCGGCTACCTCAAAGCCCTCAAGCCAAATTGTTTGCCAAACACCAAGAGTCTGTTCGTAAAGACGTGGAAAGGGCATTTGGAGTACTGCAAGCTCGATTCGGGATAATTCGTAGCCCAACACTCCATGAGAGTGTTGTAAAAATTGGAAGGATAATGAGAGCTTGTATCATTCTGCATAATATGATCGTAGAAGATGAGCGAGATTCTTATAGTCACCATGGATACGAAATCCCGAATAATGAGTGGTTTTAAATCAATATCGATACAAGGAGTGGTTCCATGCAAATTAGCCCAAATAAGGGGTGGTTCTATGCAAAAACCTCTTTATTATATCTAAATTGAATTTTTGTCAAAAAGTTTTGGTTGTAGATTTTGTGATTGTAGTCTTTCTTGTTAAAGTGGACTGGTAAGCAGTTTAGGCGGTGGAATCCGACCTCCTCCCTCCGTCTCTTTGACCGAGTCGACTCAGGCTCCACCCCCCTAACCTTTCAACTCCACACAAACCTTATTACTTCCTCCTCTCTCGCATTTCTTCATCCGAATTACAACTGCGCTGAATTACTGCAATCACACGCCTGGATCTCGCGATCAAGCTCCCACTTGCAGAAATCAGCGGTTTTTGATTCACCTGCAAACTATGTCTATGTCAGATTCCGATTCATCCTCCTCCGGAGCCGAGTACCGGAGTTTCCGCCAAATCACTCGGGATCGTAAGTTTCTCTGTCCCTCCTCTATGTTCGGGATCTGTTCGTGGTATCAGCTTTTAGGATTAGGGATTTGCACGGCCGGTTTTTTTTTACTTATTGGTTGAATTCATCAAACGGAGTCGATAGTTGATGCTTCTGATTGATGTGCAAGTGTGACTATTGCCAATTTTGAAGGTTATTCATCAACAACATCATTCAAGCTGATAAGAGAGGACTGTTGAAGAGTGTACCTCTAGGAGGAAAGTTAGTGATTCAATGATGGGGAGTGGAATAGATATGATGCACAATTACACTGTATAGTTTTTATTACAACAGATATGAAGTTGGAGATGTGCTGCATTCTAGTAAAGTTAGATAGTCGTGCTAGTATCCAGAAATTTGTGGGTTTAAAATGTGTGGTAACTTAATATTGTAAATGTGAATGCATCAAAGTAACAAAGGTGCATGAGGATGGGTTGGAGGGGAGGAGTGCAATTATGTGATAAAGGGAGTTAGAGCTTGAAACCTAAGTTTTTGAAGGGAAACCATCAGCCAGGATAGTAAGGGTGTATGGAATGTTTTGTTACTCTATATCACTTCTTTATAAATGTTTCATGAATGTACTGATCCCAGTACATTCTCTTAACTACAATCCTTAATCACTGCTGATAATATTTTAAGACTCTGAAACTGGTTGGTTTGGCAGTATTTTAACATCTGAAGGATGCATATTTAAATGGCACACAACTAACCACATCCCTCCCCTCTTCTTATCTCTCTTAATTTTTTGTAGGACTATTACATGAAATGCTTCGATCAGCAAAAACAGGGGACTCAAGATCAAATTGGAAGGTATTTTTTAGCGTTTTTCAATGAACTTGAAATGCTTGATTGATTTCTTAACTATATAAATATGTTAATTTCCACATAGGTACTTTACTTTTCCATTTTTATCTCATGCTGTGTCGCTTTCATGTGTGGTTAAATGTATTTGGTTCCCACGGAGGACAATTTTATCATGATCTTATTCGTAGTTTTTTTTTGTGTACTACAATGTTTAAAAAGATCTTTTTTGTGCTTATAGCCTTATATGGCTACCAGCCTCGAGTAGGGGGATGAATGTAAACTAAAAAATCTAACACATTTGCTTAAAACATAATGTAAGGCATCTGACTCTAGAGTAACTAGTCCAAATCAACCAAGCTATTGAACCTGTTGTCCTCAAGTTTGAAAGGGGATTATACCTGCCAGTGCTTACATACACAACTTTACTAAAAAAATACAATAGAAACTCCCTTCTTGAATTAGTTGTACTCCCCCTGCCACTTCTTTTGTTAACTTTCATATATTGGCTACAGCAGTTGCATTATATATAATAAATATATTCACGAACATAATATGATTGATGCCTAAAAGTAGAAACTAATTAAACGTAATTAATTTGTTTGTGGCCCAAATTGCATAGACTAAATATATTCACGAACATAATATTATTGATGCCTAAATGTAGAAACTAATTGAACGTAATTAATTTGTTTGTGGCCCAAATTGTGTAATGATGAACTGGTTAGATAACATATCGGGTTATTCCTGGCAGTTTTTAGTGGTCTTGTGCGAACTCGTTGTCTTATATTGTTTTTACTTCCTTTAGGTTCTCATCATGGACAAAATAACTGTGAAGATAATGTCATCTGCCTGCAAGATGGCAGACATCACTGAGGAAGGAGTATCATGTAAGAATGGATGTTTTCTGAACTTGCATTACATGAAGGAGTGTCATGCTCCTATCAATTCCATTTTTAATTTTAAGTATCACTTTCAGCGTCAATACACATGATAATCCTAGTTAAATACACTTTAAAAGATGACATGCACAGAATGGCTATTTGAACTGATTGCCATTATTCTAAATATACAGTGGTTGAGGACATATACAAGAGAAGGCAGCCATTGCCCACTATGGATGCTATATATTTTATCCAGCCATCAAAAGAGAAGTAATGCTAATTATTCTCCCTTCAAAGTGATCTATCCAGGTTTCCTGGATATTGTAATATTTTAGACTCGTCCATTGTTTGTAGTTTCTTGTCCTTAATGCTTTATGCACAATTTTTTTGTCTCTACCAACTCGTGTTGCTGACTTTTTGCTGAAGTTGAAATTTGCACTTCTTTTACGTTGAGTCTCAGAAAAATATTTTTTTAACAAAAACTAAGTTATTACTTTCTTGGTTAACTCCCCCCCCCCCCCCATTTAATATCACAACCTAGAAATTCTAAGTAGAACTACTTGTCAATGTCGGGTATACTTTACAAACTACAAAGTCTAGGTTTATAGAAGTGAGTCAAGTGACAGTGCGAGTAGGTATGCTGGTAGTGGTAGGGGACGATAAATAGAATGAAATAAAACCGAGAATGGAGCAGCTTAGAGAATCAGAAGAAATTGTCAAAAATCTGATGAGAACACATTGTTGCTTTTGTTTATTAAAAGATAACTCCAGAAAGCTGAAAGCTTACCTAGTTTGCTGAATTTCTGTATCTCACTATATCTGGGGTCATTGATTGAACAGATCTGAAGATGAAAGCTTACATAGATCATCTGTGAATAAATCTGAAGCTGTTGTGTCCCTCTTTATTCTTCCTTAGCAATATGCATTTGAATAGTCTCTCTCTTTTCCTTATTCTCTTCTCTTCTCTTCTTACTTGTGTTGCAGTGTCATCATGCTTATGTCAGACATGGCTGGGAAAAAGCCATTGTACAAGAAGTATGTCAATTGAGATTCCAGCTTTAGTATGTCCGATATCCTGGTTGTTTTTAGAATTCATGCATAACTGTACTTGGATGGCTCCTGCAGAGCATATGTTTTCTTCAGCTCATCGATTTCAAAAGAACTTGTTGCTCACATCAAGAAGGATGCTACAATTTTGCCACGTATTGGTGCATTACGAGAGGTTATGTTCCAAAAAGTTCCATGCTCTTGAATTTGGAGTATACGCTTGTATTCAAATTGTGAAAACATTATATAAAGTTCTTTTTCCTATTGTCTTTGAATTTTGATATCCTTTTGATTCATATGCAGATGAATTTGGAGTATTTTGCTTTTGATAGCCAGGTGGGTAGTTGCTTTCTTAACTTTGCTTCTTCCTTTCTTAAAAATGTGAACTGGGTTTCAGTTCTGTATCTTTTTTATCGCTACTGGACCCGAAGTAACCCTTTTTTTTTGTATAGGGGCACAGTATCTCTTGAACGATAGCAAGAATCTACAATGTTTTAGTAGCTGAAGAATAATAACTAAAGAATGAAAATTATATTCCATGTACATAATTGCTATTGAAAGGTTTCTTCTTCATTTTTTGATATATTCAACACTAATAGGAATGTTGGACATGTTTCATGTGAACTTCTGGCAGGGTTTTCTTACTGATAATGAGAGGGCCTTAGAGGAACTTTATGGCGAAGAGGAAAATTATAGGAGAGGTGATGCATGTTTGAATGTCATGGCTGCCAGAATAGCAACAGTTTTTGCTTCACTGCGGGTATTGTACAGATTTTCTGTCTCTATCTTTATTCTGTAACAAGTATAAAGGGGGTTCTGAAGTACATCTCTATTTATAGGAGCTTCCTTTTGTACGTTACCGTGCTGCCAAATCTCTTGATGCAAATACTATGACAACATATCGTGATCTTATTCCCACAAAGTTAGCTGCTGGAGTGTGGAACTATATTGCCAAACATAAGACAATCCCTAACTTCCCTCAGAGTGAAACATGTGAATTGCTTATTCTGGACCGTTCTATTGATCAGGTTTGAGATTTATACTTCGATTGTTTGTGCGTAGAGATTTCCTCATTTCTGAAAAATTGATTGTGTAACTTGACATTTGTAGATAGCTCCAATCATACATGAGTGGACCTACGAGGCCATGTGTCATGATTTGTTAAATATTGAGGGGAGTAAATATGTATATGAGGTGGGTATTATATGCTAATTTTCATTCTAGCTATGTTGACTTCTAACTTATTTGTCATATAATCTCCAAGTTTGTATGTTCATTGTCCGTTAACTCTGCTTTATTTTCTTAATCTGTTCTTGTAGGTTCCAACAAAAACAGGGGGCATTCCAGAAAAAAAAGAGGTCCTTTTGGATGAGCATGATCCAATCTGGCTTGAGCTACGCCATTCTCATATAGCAGATGTGTGTTGCTTGTTCAATGTATTTGATGCCACTTGCTTCACATTTTTTGCGTATATCTGATGTGAAATGTTTCATTTTTTGTTTGTCTATTTAGGCAAGTGAACGTTTGCATGACAAAATGACCAACTTTATAGCTAAGAATAGAGCTGCCCAGCATGGTTCAAGGTTTGTGAAGGCTTGCCTTATAGATCTCAATCTTTATCTGGGTTTTCATGGGCCTGATCAGAACATGTGTCAGATTATTTTATTTTTTAGTTGCTTGATTACTTTCTCTTAACTAGCTTTATAGCTGATGTTTAGAGGTGACGTGTTAATTTGTGTTGATCTCATTAATTTTACAAACTTTCTCTATGTTTTAGAACTTGTTTTCCACAATTAAATATTTCTTGACAAGGTTTACACACAATGAGTTACTTTGATCCAGTGTTTATTTGTCTATTGCACTCTTGAGTTAATGTGTGGGTAGGACATTGTCTTGAAACACATCCACCTGTCAAAGTTAAACATGTAACTATTGCCAGATTACTAAATCTAATGGTGCTTCTCACACCTTTCTGATGGAAATGACGCTCTAGGATGACTTTATGACAAAAGAACCAGTTTAAGACTCGATATGTGACATATATCCCATAGTTTTATTGTATAATCATCTTGATGAGATGAGTGAAAGACAAATACACTTGAGAAGCATAAAGATTCTCATGCTTCTTCATTATAATCTTTTGTTTTAGCAAGTATTATGCGTTCACTGCTGCCTAACCCTTCTTTATATAGTCTGGTCAAACATGGCATTGTTCACTGTAAGTTCTATTTATTTAAAAAAATATGCTCTATTCAGGGATGGAGCTGAACTATCTACACGAGACTTGCAAAAAATGGTCCAAGCACTGCCACAATACAGTGAACAAATTGAGAAACTGTCCTTGCATGTGGAGGTCAGTTATCCTTGCAGTGAAATCCAATTATTTCAAAATTGTCTATGGATTCTTATCTTTTCTTCTAACCTAATTCTCAATGGACTTCTTAGACAGAAAAAAAAAAACATGCCCATATAGAGAACGTGATGTTTTTAGTTTTCTTATAAATGTGAGTTATCAAATGAACAGACAGTATCCGATGCTTGTTAGGTGCGGTATCGACTGGCAACTCTTAGATTTTGACTATCATTATTTGGGGAAGACCTGGCTAAATTTGTGTAAGCCACCAAGATAATATTAAAAAGTGCATTTGATCTATAGGACAGCCCTTAATTTATAATGGTTTCCCCCCGCTGGTACTGTGACTCTAACCTACGGTTCTCATTTGTCACAGCGACATTCATGCTCTCTATCTCTGTCTAATCTTCACTCATTTTATTGAGTTTGCCATTTTCTTTCATAGCTGCAAATCTGAAGAGTGGTTATGTTAACTTTATTTCGTGTGCAGATTGCTGGAAAAGTTAACAAAATTTTGCGAGAGAACGAGCTGAGAGAACTTGGTCAATTGGAACAGGATCTTGTTTTTGGTGATGCTGGAACGAAGGAAGTTATAAATTTCTTCAGGACAAAACAGGTAGGGCATCTATATGTAAACTTTCACTGTGCAAGTTGCCAAGCTGTGTATTCAGTATGTATTGCATAAAATTTGGTCATTATGTAGGATGTATCTCGAGAAAACAAGCTGCGTTTACTGATGATATATGCTGCTGCTTATCCTGATAAATTTGAGGGTGATAAAGGTTCAAAACTTGTCCAGGTAATGGCTTACTGTTATTTATAATTTATTTGCTTACGCATTCCTAAAATTAATCTCGTTATAATATTCCTCAAGTATCTTCAGTTCCTATACAGAAAATGTCCCGTACATTTTAATTCTTGTAAAACACGAAGATATATTAGTAGGTATCTCTACTCTCTAAGATGGGGTGTGAGATGTATTTTTATAATTTAACCATTTTCACCTTGCTTTTGCTGGATTGGATTTTTATGATACTAAGTGCATGAAATGAATAATGAATTTATATGTTATAAATTTCTTAAAATATACATAACGCTTGATTTTTATGAGATATTCAGTGGGTGATATAAACTTCATCGGCTGAGGCTTGCTGTATATAGGATTTTTATTGTACGGAGTAGTTGGGGACAACCATGCAATTCTTGGACATAATGTGTATCATTTCCTTGTATGAGCTATTCCTTATTTTGACGAAATAGAAAGGAGTTTGTACTAAGATTTTTCGCTCCGTACACCTTGAAAATACCGTGTAATGTACTGCATCTAAATACTAATCATCAGATAAACTTTTTGGCATTAGTTCCTTCTATATGCCATAGGTGATATGTGAAATCGGAGTACTATATGTACTATCATTTCATTGTATCATTATATATAATTTCTGACAAGTCCTTCCAACCCTCATCTTAGTTGGCCGGATTGTCACCAGACGATATGATTGCTATAAGAAACATAAAATTGCTTGAAGGAATATCAGAAGCAAAAAAGAGCAGTTCTGGAGTTTTTTCATTAAAGTTTGATATTTACAAGGTAATTTCCCTTCTTATTTGAAATGGATTTGGTTTTGCTTCAAATATTCATTTCCTAAGTACTTCCTTCTACAACTTTGATGTTCTTTTCAAGATTAGAAGAAGGATGCAGCTAGAAAGGAGCGTACTGGAGAGCAGGCACAGTGGCAGTTGTCACGCTTTTACCCAGTTGTCGAGGTACGGTTCATTCACTAACATACCTACTAATTTGTAATATGCTGTAGATATCAAAATCATATCTTTTCCTTTTTTGTGAGACAAAAATGAAGGCCCGGGTATGATGTTACAGCTTTCAGTTTAACTTCTGTAGATAACTTTTAATCTCATCCTTTGTATTTGTGCAGGATCTCATTGAAAAATTGGCCAAAGGAGAACTACCTAAGAATGACTATCCATGTATGAATGATCCGAGTCCCACTGTCCATAGGTCAGATCCCGCATCTCATGTGCATGTTGAAGCTCCTGCTGCACAATCAAGGAGAACTAGGCACGCAACATGGGCTCGTCCTCGGAACTCTGATGATGGCTACTCTAGGTATTAGCTTCAAGCCGTGTTACCTCCAATTTAGATTAAACTGTCCATATTCTGGGAACATCCATTGATTTGAAGTTCATGCTCGTAAATGATGAGTTTTTTGTGGGGTTTGTATACAGTGATTCGTTGCTAAGGCATGCATCAAGCGAGATTCGAAGGAATGGACGGCGTATTTTTGTATTTATAGTTGGGGGAGCCACTAGATCAGAAGTGAGACTTGTATTTTCATGTATATACTGTTCCACTTTCGAAACCTCGGTTATTATTATCTTCCACTTATGCTTGATTTTCTTTGAATGATTGTTTTCAGCTAAGAGCTTGCCACAAGCTAAGTACAAAACTAAAGAGGGAAGTTATCCTAGGTTCTTCCAGTATTGACGATCCTATCCACTTCATTACGGTAAGAAATGAAGCCATCTTCTTTTTCTTGCTTTGTTCTGTACTAAAACTAAGCCTGTTTGGTTTGAACTTGCGGAAAATGGTAATGAATTATGGGCGTGGGTCTGATATCAATATAAATTAAAGTACGGATGTTCCATTTGCTAGCATACACAAGCATAAATACGTGAACAACAACGAAAAATCATGCACACCCTTATAGTGATATCTGATGGCAAGCATAAATTTACATGATCGTCTGATTTTCTATGTGCATGTATCTATGCTTGTGTGTGCTAGAAAGTGAAACATTTGTAATTCATAGGTTAATATATATTCGTATGTAATCTTTCTCATGAATTATTTCTATTTTTGCAAGTTTCACTTGGTTATATCTAAACTATTGATGTGACATAAATATCATATTCCAACACTCACCCCCTCGCAAATGCGTGTTTGCAGAAATTGAAGTTGCTACCAGTTGGTGACGTAGACGACTTGTCGCTGGATGATATGCGAATATAGACATATCCCTGTGGTCCAAGTCCTGATATTATTGCTTGTACGAAGATTGTGCCTACAAAGCCAAAATCCCCGGGATTGTTGACCTTAATTGTATGTGAGATGCTGTGTCACTTGTAACTCCCGGTCTGTATAAACATACACTATTTTTCTTTCCATTGTTCAGCTAACTGGGATTTCAAATTCAGATACAAAAATGTATGAGAGACAGAAATTGTGTTTACCCTTTAAAAGTATGCTTCATTAGATTTGATCAAGATAGTTGTAATACATGTTGACTGCTTGACACTATACACGTTTTCTTATCCACATCATTATTTCCTAGTTACAAGGATACTGAATGCAATCTATAGGGTGTTTGAAGACAGCATCACACACTTTCTTGCTCTTCTGCAGCGGCTTTCCAGGCAAGCAGTTGCTACAGTCGTCATACGCGACACCTCTAGACGTCAAGTTGCCACAGATTCCCTCTTCCTCACAGAAGAAGTTGTATGTAAAGTTCGCGAGTCTAGGCAACACGCAAATTCCTAACAAAACGTCGCCACTCATCATGTTATGAGCAAGATTGAGCTTCTCCAACAAGCCCAGGCCTGCTATGCTGTAAGGCATGGGTCCCACAAGCTTGTTGAAACTCACATCTAGGAGTCTCAGCTTGTACAAGAAACCAACTTCCTCAGGCAAGCAGCCGGATATGTTAGTGTTTATGAGCACCAACTCCTCTAAGCTATTTGCAAGCTTAGCTATGGATGGAGGTAAGCAACCTCCCAAGTTGTTGTTAGCAAACACCACAGCAGAAGCCGACGAGGATCCTATGTTGGATGGAATCACGTCTCGTAAGCGGTTGTTGTTGATGAAAATGGCATCGAAGCTTCGGTTGAAGAGCTCCGAAGGAATCGAGCCCTCGAACTCATTGTAACGGAGATCGAGGTACTTTAAGGTTGGAAGGGAAAGGACAACCGATGGGAAAGGCCCTACAAATCGATTGTTGCTGAGATCGAGCTCGTACAAAAGCGTGGGATTGGAAAATGTTAGAGGAAGGATGCCACAAAATCGGTTGCTGTTGACGTGGAGCAGTGCAAGATCAGTCAAGAGACCGATTTCGTTGGGGAGGAATCCGGCTATATCTTGATGGTTAAGGTCAATTCCGGCTACAACTTGTGTATGTGGGTGCTGTAGTGAGGATGAGCAATATACGCCTGTGTAGCTGCAAACCGAGAAACCCGACCCAATCAGTAGTGAAGTTGTTAGGGTCGGAGTAGATTACGCGCTTCCAGGCTTGGAGCGCAATGTAAGCTTGGTGCAGCCTTGGATTTAAGGCTGACGAGTTGTCGGTGTGATGCTCATGAACATGGTGTCTTGCTCCTTCACCACTGTGTTTGGCTGTCAAGGAATCAAACAAGACACAAAAACAAAGCACAAGAGGTGGTAAAATGCATGTTGAAGTGTATGAATATGCAGCCATGATGATTATTTAGTCTGTTGTATTGTATGTATGGTTACAAGGCTATTTTTGTATTTATTTATAAGGAATCCTATTTCTTTCTCTAGTGTTTTGCACTGCTGAACTTTCTAAGTTTCTTCAACATAATCATATTTAAGCACTTCATCTGATACTGACAGAGACTTTCATGATGATGACTGCTCATCTTACCCACCAAGCATATGTAGTTGGTGAAGAAGTAGCAAGAGCATGGAAGTGATAAGCCTTCCTAATATTAACACATTGGATTTTCCATTGTAAACTGTACTGGAAGAACCACAATGACCCCTTGTGAGTTCAAGTCGATAGAAATCTAAAACCAACATTGCCAATTTTCCATTCAATTACAATAACTTGGAATACTGAGATCCAAATTACAACCACTGAATGGTATACCACCTCTAGCATGGTACCCACTTGAAACAATAATTACCCTAGTAGCTCAGTTTAGATTTTTCCCACTACAAACCCAAAAACTTGTGCATTTCCCACTCCACAAAATCATCTGCAATCAAGTGGCTTGTTTGATTAGCTCACTCGCAGCTTTTCTCTTCTTCGTCTGCCCGACGATCCTCTTCACATAAGCAATGTATGCATCCACATCAAATTTCCTCTTGCATCCTGCATAGTTCATGTACCGTATTTTCCCGAATACGGATCGTTCCTTCCAACCCTGTGAAGAAATCCATACAAATTAATTACTATGTACTTCCTTCGCTTCAAACTCAGATTCCCTTAATCATAAGACTATTTTATGAGTTCAACTGTTTAAGGATAAACAACCTGGTCATGCACTCCACAGATTGACCACATGCATCCAACATATCCATTCGGATCCCTCCCATCCATCTCATACTGCAGAGACACGAAATTCAATTTGTTATAGGAATAAGCGTCACTTATTCTTGGTGTATCAGAGCTAACAAGACAGAGGAAGTACCTTGTCATTCAAGTAAATGGCTATAGCAAGTGCTTCTTCGGGTCCGCTTGTCCATTCAAGAATCTTCTTCGCCCAGTACATCCTGAAACCAACTCCACTCTGATAAATCTAGGCGGAAAAATAAATTTTGTATTGTTGAGTAAAAAAAGAGTTACTTGCCTCATAAAACCGTGCATTTTACCATGATGAACCATCTCCAGCTGAGAAGCGTTCCATAGCTGAACGTTTATGAATTATAAAGCAACAGAGTAAGCCCTTGCTAAGAAGAGACAGAAAATTTGAAGTACTGCATACATTACTGGCTTACAGGATCAACAGTTTGTGCCTTCTCTAGTTGCTCTCTCCTACAATTTTAACAGTCTCGTTAACAAATTATTTAGTGCAGATCATGTTGTTAGAGTGAATATAACAGCTAGTGATGCATTAAACTTACGTGTAGATATTTTCTCTCTTGTCAGAGGCATGTTCCATTAGGGTCTTACGGGCCCATTCCCATGCTCCTTGTATTGAGTCGTAATGAGGTTGATAGTAGCAAAAGTTATCAGCAAGCTCTCTACGAACTATCAATTCCTCCAAGAATGCATCAACTGACTTTCGAGTGACAAACAAAAGCAAACAGTTTTGGATTTAGGATACTGGAATTAGAACAATGAATCACTTAGTGTACAAGACAAGCCCAAAGCTATAAGTGTATGGTTCATCTTATCATTGAATGATAGTGTTTGATCCAAACTGATATACCTCAGGACAAAGTTTTCTGACATTTCGCGCTTCTAAAGCGCATCTCTGTGCAGATATCTGCCCAAAATGCAAGTAAGGAGAGAGACCAGAAAGAGCCCCTGGTTTTGAGGGATTATTTCTGCCGGTAGTATAGCTTTTCAACCGTTTTGTCAAAAAACCGTTACTACAACCAACCAAAACTTCTCTTGCAGCTGCTTCCCCGGGTTCACACCATTCTACTTCCGGGACTTCAGCGCCTTTTCTAATCATATAAAGCACAGTAAGTATATAAGATAAAGGAAAAGCATCAGTATTATTCTACTTCCGGGACTTCAGCGCCTTTTCTAATCATATAAAGCACAGTAAGTATATAAGATAAAGGAAAAGCATCAGTATTTGCAAGGAAATGCATTTTGATTGCTAACAGTGAGATCTGACCTCAAAACATCTTCAATAACTTTGTCCCAATCAATGGATGGAGCTGAGGATGGCCACATTTTCTTAGGAGCCGGAAGTTCAGGGAATTCAATCAAATACTCAGGAAGCAATTTATTTATTTTACTCCTTATAGTTCTTGCCCCATATTCCAATTTCGGTGAGGCTATCCAAACGGGCACCACATTGTGTGCATCAACTTCGTGCATGCTTACAGATTCACTCACCCTCTTTCCAATTTCATCCTTGTATTTCTTGATCTCCCTTAGAGGTGAGAAGTCGGTCACCAACAATGAAGCTCCACATTCAGTTAGAAACTTGGGTATTGTCTCTACCACTTCTCCCTGTGTTATTAATTCAAATGAGTTTCCTAAGGCATGCTGATTTTAGAAAGTATGTAAACAAGAAAAACTGAAACTATCAGATAGAAATTACTCTTAACATGCCTTTCATGGTGCAATTTGCCTGATAACATAAAGAGGCTACAAACTTTGAGGGGAAATGCTTTCACAACTCACAGGTACTTTCGAGATATCACTTTGACAGAAAGATATCAATGAGGCAGGATCCTGTGGTGAAGAATCTCCATGCCATTCACACTCTTCTATGAATGTAAGAAAAATTCCCATTGATTCGTGCCATTTACACATTCAGCACTCAGATTTCAACATTTTTTCTAAATAGAAATAACATCAGCTCAGCAATGAGCTATGTCGACTTCTCACCTCACCAAGTGGGTTTTATAATCTTAAATGTAAGATTCTACACATAAATGCAAACTATGTCCACTCTACATCCACACTCAGCACTTTGCCACCGAAACCTAGCAACCAAAAATGCAATAGTTCTTCTAACAATAACAAATCCCCTAAAAGAAAGAAGGACATTCTAATACAAGCAAATCTATACAATAATATTAGTTCAAACATTGTACATTGAGTACCTAAACACCCATTACCAGATACATCACTCTCGCCGAATAAGAAGAATGGGATTCCGAGAACATATAAAAAAAGGGAAGTTTACTTGAAATAAGAAGAATGGGATTCCGAGAGTATGAATTTTGGATTCCAACTGCTTCAGCCCTCTCAAGATAAACCCTAAATGCCTTGCTTTGGCCCCCTTGAACTGATCGAACAGATTAAAGGCAACAGCAATCGGCACATTAGCCCTATTGGCCTCATCAACAGCATGGATCAAAGCCCAGTTGTCTCTCAGCCTTTGATCCCTGAACATCCAGTAAACCACAGGGCCGTTTCGGCTGCCGGAAGCGTCCGAGCCCGAGTCCGACCCGTGTTTTATTACCCGAAACCGACCCGGTTGAACCAGTGAGGCGGTTGTGAGTTTGGGTACAAGTGCTGGCTGAGCGGATTTCATGACGATTTTTGGGGAGGAATACAATAGTGATTTTGGCGAGGGAGGGAAATTTGGGAGAGATGAGAAAGAGAAAGAGAAAGAGAGGGAAAATGAACCGTTAAAGGAGTGGCTTAAGACCTTGATACGTGGCTGCTTTTATCTCTTAACACATGTCGTGTTATCATTGATTAGATCTTTATATTTGTTATAAAATCCACTATATATGCCGATCTGTTTAAAATGGATTATAAAATCGATTTTTTCAAAAGCATTATAGTGGAAAACATACTGTATTAGTTTACAGACCTTGTTTGTTTGACATAATCTATTAAGGAACTATTCGGCAAACAAACTCTAATATATTATTTTTTGAAATGGATTATCATAGATGATAATGGATTTGAGTGGTGGGATGAAAATGGAATATACTAGAAGAACGGACACCAAGTGTAAGAATTGGGTTAATAACTTAATACACAAAGCAAAACGGCTTATTTTGATTTCAGGCCGAACACATATTTTTGTTTTTAATTTATTATAAACCATTATACTGATTAATGTAGTAGGTGTCGAACGAGGCCTAAATAATGATACTCCGTAGAACATTTTTATATAATGTTAAAAAGTTTCCATCTTAGTGTTTGTGATAAATTGGATAACATTGACTCGTGGGTTCATACGAGCTCCCTCTTAATGGAATATAAACATGTATATAGGTGTATAAATATATATGTTGACAGTTTACCATTTTACCCTTATAATGCTCTCTATATAAGGGAAACTTTGTAACAGAATCAATTAATTTAGTCTGTTATACAATACACGTTTCTTGTTCTTGCTCAATCTATGAGTTTTGTCATGGTATCAGAGCTGACGGTGGTCAACTCGATTTCCTGTTGATTTCGATCCGATCAACACTTTCTTCCTATTCCGCACTATCTTTTCTCATCTTCTCGGTGTGATTCTTTGTTTTCGGTGACATTATGCCGGAAACACTTCATTCTGATGGTCGCAGTCGTGGTGCTGATGGAGATCTTGAAGGAAATTCCCGATCAGGGAATCAGATTAATCCTTACAATCTATCCAACTCGGATAGTCCTGGTTCGCAAATTATTACTCTTCAATTCACTGGAAGCAATTTCTTGAAGTGGACTCGGAATGTTCACATGGCGCTTGGGGCTAAGCAGAAGCTAGGGTTTATTGATGGAAGTTGTTCTAAGCCAGTGGTGGAGTCTGAGGATCATTCGCTATGGATTCGTGCCGACTACATGGTGCGATGTTGGTTATTTAACTCAATGGCTCGCGCGATCGCTGATAGTCTGATGTATGTGAGCTCTGCGCGTCAGTTGTGGGAGGAACTTTCTGAGAGGTATGGACATTCTAATGGTCCTCTAATCTTTCAATTAAAGCGTGAATTGAGTGTTGTTGTGCAAGATAATCTGTCTGTTGTTGCGTATTTCTCTAAGCTAAAAGTTCTTTGGGAGGAATTGCAAAGTATTGAGGGTTATCCTGAGTGTTCCTGTGGAGCACTAAGTTCTTGTGTTTGTAATGTACTTAAGAAGGTACAAGAAAATGAGCCCAAAAATCAGTTGATGATGCTCTTGATGGGGCTTAATGATGTATTTGATGGAGTTCGTGGTAGTCTATGGATCCATTACCAACTGTTAACAAGGCTTTTCACCTGGTGTTACAAGTTGAGCGCCAGAAAGAAATTACAAATTAATCTGTTAGTCAATCTCAAATTGACAATATTGCTTTAGTTGCTTCTAAGCAACATAATTGGGATAAGAAAGATTACAAGAAAGAGAAGATGAGCAGGACTTGTAGTCATTGCAACAAGAAAGGACATATCAAGGATACCTGCTTCAAGCTTCATGGTTTCCCTGAGTGGTACAAAGGGAGTCAGACTGAAGGGTCAAAATCTAACAATGCAGTAGGGTATACAGAGGATTCAGTTCAGGATCATCCTTTTGATTTCAGTGGTAAGGAGAATGCTACTAAGTCTGGGCTTTTTGATCAGTCACTAGTCAGTGCAGTTTGTCAAGAAGTTCTTAAGGCTATGCAGGGGCATTCTCAAGCTAATTGTTCTACTTCTACAAGTATTGCTGGTAATTCATATATTCTTAATGCTAATTCTGGTTTTAGTGATGAGATTTGGATTATTGATACAGGGGCAACAGATCATATGACTGCCCAAGCACATTTGCTTACTGATGTTATAAAGCTTAAGAAGTTTATTAATGTTGGTCTTCCTGATGGAAGTATTTCTGTTGTGCAAGAAGTAGGTGAATTAATACTAACACCATCACTTGTGTTACATGATGTGTTGTTAGTACCTTCCTTTAAGCACAACTTACTATTTGTTGGTCGTCTTGTTGAAGATTCTGGTTTAGAAGCTATATTCAGTAAGTCTACTTGGTGTTTTCAGGACCCTGGAAGTAATAGGGTTGCCTGCTTAGGGAAAAGAGACACATGCCTTTACAATATGCAACCAACAGATATACAAGCTTGGAATTTATCATCTGAAGTGATTAAAGACAAGCAAGTCAATGAAGCATTGAATAAGATACAAAATCCATGTAATAAAGAGGGTGATTTGAAGCTTTTACATGCCAGATTAGGCCATACATCTTCTAGCAAATTACATCACTTAGATTTTGTTAAGAATGGTAGACTTACAGATTGTGAGACATGTATTCTAGCTAAAATGCATAGATTACCTTTTCCTGTAAGCACATCACATTCTGTAGCTTGTTTTGATTTGGTTCACCTTGATATATGGGGACCCTATAAAACTAAGAATTTTTCTGGAGCATCATATTTCCTTACTGTTGTTGATGATAAAAGTAGGGTTACTTGGACATTTCTAATGCAACACAAGACTGAGGTGTATGCATTATTATGTTCCTTTCTGTCTTATGTTCAGACTCAGTTTGGTAAGATTGTTAAAAGCTTCAGAAGTGATAATGGTTCAGAGTTTATACAAAGCAATTGTGCTCAGTTGTTTCCTTCTAAAGGAATAGTTCACCAAAAGAGTGCTCCTTATTCACCTCAACAGAATGGGAGAGTTGAGAGGAAGCACATGCATTTATAGAAATGGCAAGGGCTTTAAGGCTACATTCAGGGCTTCCTATCAAGTTCTGGGCAGATTGTGTTCTTGCAGCAACACACATTATCAATAAATTGCCATCGTCTGTGTTGAATTGGGTATCTCCTTATCAAGTACTATTTGATTGTGCTCCATCATATGAGGAATTAAGAGTCATATGGTGTTTAGCATATGCTATGTTGCCTGTACACAAAAAGGACAAATTTGGTCCAAAGGCAATTAAATGCATAATGCTAGGATATCCCTTTGGACAGAAAGCTTATAAATTGTATGATCTTGAACACAAGAAATACATTGTTAGCAGAGATGTAGTGTTCATTGAGGATCATTTCCCATATAAGAATTCTAGTGTTCAATTAGAGCCAATACAGAAATTGCTTCCATTAGTTAATCCAGCTGATTCTTTTGAGAATGATTTAGTAACAGAGGATGAGGTCAGAAGTCCAGAAGTTCAAATCAGAGAGCTTAATACTCAAGAAGATCAGATTACAGAGTCCATTGTTTCAGATTCCTCCACTCCAGTGGTGCCTAATTCCATCTCTTCACAAGGTGTTCCTAACCAGAGGAAGTCTACAAGACCTCATAATCCACCAGTGAAGTTAAAGGACTTTATTTGTCCTTCTCTTAACCCTAAACCTGCACATGTTACACCTCAAGTTTTCTTCTCTTTTGTCATAGGGAATTCTTCATGTTTCTTTGCAGAATTCTTACAATCCTTTGTCAATATAGTACAAATATCTGAGCCTCATACTTACAGACATGCTAAAGAGGATTCCAAATGGGTTGAAGCAATGGATAAAGAGATAGCTGCACTGGAAAACAACAACACCTGGGTCCTTACTTCTTTGCCTCCCAACAAAAAGGCAATAGGATCCAAGTGGGTGTGGTGTACAAGTTGAAGCACAAGCCAGATGGCACCATTGAGAGATATAAAGCAAGGTTGGTAGCTAAAGGTTACAACCAGATAAAAGGTAAAGATTACAAACATACCTTTTCTCCAGTAGCTAAGTTTACTACTGTCAGAGCTTTATTGGCTCTAGCAACTGCCAAGGATTGGCCTATTCATCAATTAGACATAAATAATGCATTTCTGCATGGATATTTGGATGAAGAAATCTACATGAAACCACCTGATGGGTACACTAAAGCCTTGCCTGACCAAGTCTGCCTTCTTAAAAGATCTCTATATGGCCTAAAGCAAGCTAGTAGACAGTGGAATGTTGAGCTCACTCAATTCCTTATTACTCAAGGTTTTGTTCAATCTAAGCAAGATTATTCTTTGTTCATTAAAGATGTACCTAAAGGCATTCTGGCAGTTCTTGTCTATGTAGATGATTTATTGATTACTGGTGATGATGAAGATTTAATGATACAGTTGAAGAATTCTTTACACACCAAATTCACCATCAAAGATCTGGGTTTGGTGAGGTATTTTCTTGGCTTAGAGATCAGCAGGGCATCCACTGGAATGCTCATTCATCAAAGAAAATACATTCTGGATTTGCTTAGAGATACAAGACTCCTTGATTGCAAAGCTGCTTTGTTTCCCCTAGCAAGGAATCTAAAGTTATGAAAATGAAAGGGAGAACTATTTGATGATCCAGAATTATATAGAAGAATAGTTGGCAGACTATTATTTTTGAATTTAACAAGACCAGATATTTCTTATGCAGTACAACATCTCCCTCAGTTTATGCATAAACCTACAGTGGCTCGGTATCAAGCAGTGACACATGTTCTCATATATTTGAAGGGTACATTACAGGCTGGTCTATTCTATCCTAAGAATTCTGATCTACAACTACTAGCATACTCAGATGCAGATTGGAGTGATTGTACATCATCCTCCAGATCACTAACTGGTTTTGAAATTTTCTTTGGCAAATCCTTAATATCCTGGAAGACAAAGAAGCAGCTAATTGTCTCCAAGTCTTCTGCAGAATCTGAATACAAAAGCATGTCAGCCACTGCTAGTGAGCTGGTATGGCTTGAAGGTCTTCTTAAGGATCTCAGAGTCAATGTCAAGTTGCTTATTCCGCTTTCTTGTGACAACACAACAGCTGAAGAATTAGCAGCCAACCCGGTCTTCCATGAGCGGACCAAGCACATCAGAATAGATGCTCACTTTGTCAGAGAAATGCAACAGGAAGGCTTCTTACAAACTCAACATGTTCCATCTTCTCTCCAACTGGCTGACATTATGACCAAGCCTCTTGGTCAACAACAACATAAGCTTATTTCTTGCAAGTTGGGTGTTGTTTTTGAAACACCACTTCCAACTTGAAGGGGGGGGGGGGGTAATGGAATATACACATGTATATAGGTGTATATATATTTATGTTGACAGTTTACCATTTTACCCTTAGAATGCTCTTCTATATAAGGGAAACTTTGTAACATAATCAATTAATTCAGTCTGTTATACCATACACGTTTCTTGTACTTGCTCAATCTATGAGTTTTGTCACCTCTCTTGACTCCTCCGCCTCAGGACTCAGATCAACCCGTATGCATGTGAGCCTGTGGATGACAGACGGAGGAAGAAACTGCTGCAAAACTTCCCAATTCCAGCTATGTTCAGTCCAAAGCTCAGCAACAGTTGCATTTTCGAGATCAGGTGGAAGAGGAGAAGAGATGTGATCGATGAGAGGAGTGTAGTCCAACCATCTCTGCAAACCAATCGAACGTAGCAGTACACAGACCCGTTGTGAGTAGGGAAGAACCAAGAACAAGTCCCTTCTAAAGAACTACTCCTGGAAGGACGAAATATATCCACATCAGCCCGTCCATGACAATATTTACTTCGAATAACTCTTGACCATAAAATTTCAGGTTCTTGAAGTGTACGCCAATCAAGTTTCGCTAGCGTGTACAAATCAGGTGATTTATCCTGATTTCGTTTGGGGGGTTTTCACGGTTGTGATCCGATATATATAGTTGCGGTATAAAAAAAAGATCAAGCCACCAGGATAAAAGATGAGTTTTTATCACGGCCCTGAACCGGGATATAATGTCATATTAACTGGTCTATATAATTTATATCATGATTTGTTGGCCGAGATATTTAATCCTCATGAACGTCGACGTTCGGGTTTTTTTATCACGAGTCTTTAACCGGGATAACATGTCCTCATAACCGACATAACATGATATTTTGCCCTCTATTATTTTGTTTACATCACGATTTATAACAGTGATATATTATTCATATCACGGTTTTTAAGAGTATTTATCTTGGTTATAAACATTAATAAAAGTAAATTAAAAACCGCGCGAAAATATTATATCACAATTATCTATCTGAGATATAAAGAGTTAAAACTCTCGTCAATTCAAAAAAGTTTTTATCACGACTTCTGCTTTTCGAAAAAGTTTATATCTTGATTTTATATCACAGTTATTTATCCGTATCTTTATACACAATTTCTTGTACCTGTATATGTATCATAACCATCAAAACAAAAGAAATACTGAAAAGTATATTTCATAAACCTCACAAGAAGTAGTAGACAATATAATGCTTCAAATCATGCAATGTCTTAAGCAATATAATGCTTCAAACTTTTAAATAGTAAATTTGAATTTAAATTCCACCAATTTATGTGGAGTTCTTACAAGAGATTGTCTCATTCATATAGGCAAAATCTATACGCACTACATTTTTCGCCCATCCACACTACATTTTCATACGCCCATAATGAGCATACGCTCAAAACCAGCGGATAGTGCAATTTCAAAACTTCGATTGTGAAGCGGAATACAGAATACGAAAGCTCGTATACGCTCAGAACGAGCGTACGCTCAGTATGGGCGTATAGTTCAAATTTGAAAAATATAGTCGTTAGGAAAATAGCCGTTGGGAAAATAGACGTTGAGGAAAAAAAACCCGTACGCCCATAATGAGCGTACGCCCTTAATGAGCGTACGGGCAGTTTTGAAGCCCCAACAACTATATTTTTCAAATTTGACCGTTGGGAAAATAGCCGTTGGGGCATTTTTGCCTGTACGCCCATAATGGGCGTACGCTCATTATGGGCGTACGTGCATTTTGTCCCCAACGGCTAGATTTTATGAATATGACCGTTTGGGAAATAGTCTATATATAGAAATGAACTTCGGATGTGGATGTTCAAGTCAAAAATGTCAAATAGGAGGGTTACAAATTTGAGTGATGGTGAGGAGATTGAATATGTGACGGAGATTGAGTATGCGAGCGGTGAAGAGAACGAGTATGGTGAAGAGAACGAGCATGCGAGTGACGAAGACGATGCGATCGTTGAGGAGAAAGAGTATTTCAGTGAATCCGAAGACGGGATGTGGGACGACGATAGCGGCGAAGAAGAAGGAGACTTCGACGCCGGAGATTTTTCGGTTAGTAATTTATTTTAATCGTTTCGTTTTTCTTTAGGTGCAAATAATTTGTAGAATTGATAGTTTAGATTGATGTGGATTAGTAGTTTTAGTTGTGATAAATATGGTAATTTGTATTAATTATAGGGTATGGATTACTCTGATTCGTTTGATACCGAAGAAACGTTTCCTACTAAGGAACGCTTGAGGTTCTGGGTTCAGAGTATTGGTAGACAACTTATGATGGTATTAGTGACTCGCCATAGCAATGAGCGTCAAATGAATATAATGTGCGAGAATGCTGGAGTGTATAGATCAGGGAAAAAGAAAAGAGAGGATAGCGAAACAACGGAGGTTGTTAAGACAGAGCGAGATAGTAGGGATATGAAGTCGGATTGCAAGTTTGAGATCCGAGGTTATCAGTTCAAGGCGAGGGATGCCAGAGATGGATGGTATGTGAAGGTAAAATACGGACAACACAATCATAAGCTTTGCACTAGCTTCATTGGCCATCCGTACATGGGTCGAATGACGCCGGATGAGGTGAAATTTGTGACGAATTGTGCGAACAACTTGACTACGCCTACTCTTATTGCTCTTCAGTTGAGAACGGCCTTTCCTGGGAATGTAACATCCACAAAACAAATCTCCAACTTTATTCAGAAGTTGCATTTTGAGGATCGTGGGGATTTGAGTGTTACACAATGGACCTTGAAGTTTTTGAAGGAGCGCAGCTATGTAGTGCATCCCCTTTGCAAGAAGAAATCACACGAGGTGGACATCTTGTTTTTTGCCCATCAAGACTCGTTGCACTTGTTGAAGATGTTTCCGTACGTTGTGGTTATTGACGCCACATACAAGACGAATAGGTATATAATAGTAGTATATCAAAATATTTTTGTTTAATGTCCTCTTCCGTCATTATTTAAATATATTATCTAGGTATAAGATGCCTCTTGTGGAGATTGTCGGGTTCACTTGCACGCATAAGACATTCAACATTGCATATGCATTCACGGGTAAGGAGGAAACAATGTACTACTTGTTCATAATGCAGAGGCTGAAAAAGTTGTTTGATCATGTTGGAGTAATGCCGACTGCCATAATGACCGATCGAGAACAAGCTCTTATCGTTGCAATCAAGATAGTGTTCAAAGATCTTCCGGTTCAACACTTCTTGTGTTGGGTGCATATCAAGCACAACATCGAAATAAATGCTAGCAAAATCTTGAAAAACAAAGAGTCGGTGAAGATGTTGTGCGGGCAAGTATGGAGACTTTTTTTATCAAGAACGGAGGCTCAATATGAGGAGAGGCTGCTACGATTGAGAACATCTTGGAGAAGCGGGGTCGTTGGATACATTGAAAAGGTCTGGCTTATCCCTTACAAGACTAACATTGTTTGCGCATGGACGGAACACAATCTTCACTTCTTCACGAGGACCTCAAACAAGTATTTTATACGTAAACATTTCAGATTTCTTTATTATTTGATTAGTTAATAGTTGTTTTACATAAACACGACAATGAATGAATAAAACATAGGGTTGAGGGAATGCATAAGGTGTTGAAGAAAATAGTCGGTTCAAGTATAGGCGGTTTTAATCGAATGGTTGTGAGGATCCATGCAGCCATCGAGGGCCAGATTGTGAAGGTGAGGGCCACCATGGAAGAGGATCAGATCAAGACACCTGGGGTTTTCAAACGAATGAATCCACAAGTGAAATTGATCTTTCGACATCTATTCCATAATGTGTCTGATAGAGCGTTGCATAAGTTGTGGGATATATGGGAGGATATAAAGGCGAAGAATTATGAGGAACATTGCGATGATTACTGGATGCGAGAATGTCAGAGCCTACCGTGCATCCACGAGATGGTGCAACATATTATTGACAAGAAGCCATTCAAGCTCAATCAGATTCACAGATTCTGGAGGCAGCTAGAATGGGATAGGATTGAACTTGATAACGGGGAGATAGAGATTGGTGTACCTCAGACCATGCGGGAGTTGAGATTCATTGAGCTCAACGAGAGATGGCAAAAGGGGGAACTTCCGGAAAGTCAGTGGTCTCAAATAGCGGACCTGTACACAATGTTGGAGTATCCACATCAAAGTCTTGCGGTGGAGCCGACGGGCATCAAGGATCCTGGCAGACCAAGAGGAGCGGTAGGAAAGAAGTGGGGAACCGAGAGAGAGAAGAGCGGGTTTGAGTACGCAAGGGAAGAATTAGAGAAAAATGATGCGGCGAAGGCGAAGAATAAGGCGGTTAGGGGAAAGGGAAAGGGAAAAGCAATGGCGGCACAACCTACTTTCACTAAGCCTACTATAATTGGGGAGTTTGAAGTTGTTGGGTGCACTGCGGGAGAGGCGTTTGGTTATTCAAGTGGCACTGCTGGAGAGGGGTTCAGATTATCAGGTTGCACTCTTACATATGAGTTCCCTCAGCCAACAATGACGAAATGTGGGGTAGACTTCGGGGTTGACAATGTTGATCTCTTCATGTTTCCATACATTGTAGATGCAAAAGACGTAAGGGCAGATGGACATTGTGGATATCGGTCACTAGCAGTGTTGTTGGGGTTTGACCAGTCTGAGTATCCTCGCATTCGCATTGAAGTGACTACAGAGCTGTTACAGAACAATGATATCTATAGACAAGTGATGACCAGACTACGCCCGGATTTGGCAAAGAACTTCGAAGCTCTTGTTCAAGAGGTCAACTATATCAGGTCACCTTGTCCCGAAAAATACTGGATGAGTATGCCCATGATTGGATTAGCATTTGTCACTCGGTTTCAGGTTGGTTTGATATACTTATCCAAAGTCCGGTCCTATTTGTTCTTACCGATGAGGGTGTATCAACAAAGCTCCAGTCAGGGTTTGAAGATTTATGCAATGGCTCGTGTGGGCTTAGCAAACCACTACATACCGGTATGATTTTCACTAAAGTATTTGTTTTTTCACTCAATTTTCTTAATGCTGAACATAGTATTTATGTTTTAACATTTAGGTGTGTCTTAGAGAAGACTGTCCGACACCATCTGTACCTGGAGTTTGGCGCATGTTCAAGGATCCTAGTGCGAATGGATTGGGTTGTGGGTTCGCGCTGAGGATGCAGCATTGGAAGGACTATCGCATTAGTTATGGTAGTATAGATGTTGATCTCTAGTGAATTCAGATGTGTTGAGTGTTTCACCTTTTGTAACTTTAAAGGACTTGTCTTGTATGCTTTTGAGATTGTAGTTGATGACTTCTGTTGTATGTTTGTTCTGCTTTTAATGACTTGTCTCCTTTCGACAGAGGTATTGTCTTGTCTGTTAATTTTTTATGTTTTAGATGGGTTAAATGAAACAGATTCTAATAAACTACAAGGGATTACTTGTTAAATTAAAACATACAATCCAGAAACTACAACAGACTTAGCATAAATTAAAACAGACACTCAAGAAACTTCAACAGACTCAACATAAATTAAAACAGACACTCAAGAAACTTCAACAGACTCAGCATAAATTGAAACAGACTCAATAGAAAATAAAGCAGACTCATTCTTGAAATTGAAACTAAACACAGACTTAACAAAGACTAAACAACTTTCAAGACACATAACAACATTACATCTTAACAGAAGTGATACCAAGATCCCTAATCGGAATCAGAGTCAGGAGCAGGAGTCCAAACAGGGTCATTGGGAAACCTCTGTCTTAAAAAGAATTTGGCTGAGTCCAAACTTGAAGCCCTGTTAAAAACTATCAGTTTAAACTCTTGGTCAGCTATTTCCTTCAATAGTTTTGCCATGACTCGAAGATGATGACGGTCGTATTCTGGCTCAAGATACACGATCCTAAAGTTACAGTCGCATGTAACATACCTTCGGCCATACGTATGGGGATTTGTCTTGTCTTTAGCACTAAACACCGATTGTTTTTGAGCACCTTCTACTTGGGCACTCGATCTCACTGCCTTCTGCTGGAACTGAGGAGGATGAAGATGATGCCATGGTTGTTTGAATCTGTAATATATAGTAAGAAAACATGTTAGAAACTATCAAGATATCAAACAAAATCAGTAAAAATGGGAGTTTTAACTAAAATACACAGTAAGAACTTCAAACCTAATTCTTTTATGGCGCAGTGAGAATGAGAGCTGAGTGAGAATGAGGCAGTGAATTTATAGACGAGGTTACTAGGGTTTTTCATATTTGGGCCGACAACAACAAAGGCCCAATAACGTTATTCGGCCCATGAAACTTAGTCCAGATGTGACTTACAGCTTTGTGCTAGCTGTAACACACTCAAGGCAAATAAGTGACTTACAGTTGTGTGCTAGCTGTATAACACTGAAGCCCAGAAGTGAGTTACAGATGTGTAACTTAGCTTTGGGCCGATATACACAAAAGGCCCACAACAACAAAGGCCCAATAACGTTATACAACCCATAAAAATTAGTCCAGAACTAAACAACTTTATGTGCTAGTTGTAACGAGATTAAAACGGCGCAAAAATCGAGTAAAACGAGAAACGGCGTGAAAATCGAGTAAAACGAGATTAAAACGAGAAACGGCGCGAAAATCGAGTAAAACAGGATTAAAACGAGAAACGGCGCGAAAATCGAGTAAAACGGGATTAAAACGAGAAACGGTGTGAAAATCGAGTAAAACAAGATTAAAACGAGAAACGGCGTGAAAATCGAGTACAACGGGATTAAAACGAGAAACGGCGTGAAAATCGAGTACAACGGGATTAAAACGAGAAACGGTGCGAAAATCGAGTAAAACGGGATTAAAACGAGAAACGGCGCGAAAATCGAGTAAAACGGGATTAAAACTAGAAACGGCGTGAAAAACGAGTAAAACGGGATTAAAACGAAAAACGGCGTGAAAATCGAGTAAAACGGGATTAAAACGAGAAACGGCGTGAAAATCGAGTAAAACGGGATTAAAACGAGAAACCGCGTGAAAATCGAGTACAACGGGATTAAAACGAGAAACGGCGTGAAAATCGAGTACAACGTGATTAAAACGAGAAACGACGTGAAAATCGATTAAAACATGATTAAAACGAAAAACGACGTGAAAATCGAGTAAAAGGGACTTAAAACGAAAAATGACAAGAAAGGGGTATTTAGCACACAAAAAAAAGAGAGAGAGATGATGGAAGGGATATTTAGCCAAAAAAAATTTGAAAAAAAACTTGATAAGGGAAGGGGTATTTAGCAAAAAACTTGAAAAAAGATGTGATAAATGGATTGTTTAGCCCAATTCGTATAAATGCCTTAAAACGATAAAAATCAAAATTTCAAAATTGTAGCATGATAGAAAATAAAGCCCATAGTCGTTTTCAATTCTCGGAATCGAAAAAAAATCATCGAAAACGTCAACGGGCTTAATAAGGCCGAATTGAAATTTAGTGAGGTCCATTATCAAAAAACAACATAAAACGGCTTAATAAGACCTTAAACTGCAAAAAACTTGAAATGTAAAAGTTGTATTTGAGCATTACCAATATGACGGTTTCGTTTTTATAAGAAATTAACAAAATGAACTCTTCGAAATATCTAAACGAGCACTTTCACCTAGTAACGAGTTAATCTCAAGTATATAAGTTGTATAGTTTTTTACTCATATGTGTGTGATATCACTTTGTTACTCAAATAAAGTTTATATAAAACTTTCATTAAATGTTATGAAACACTCAAATAATCCAAAATAACGACATTTCACATCTTCGTATTGTCGTTATTGCTTGTTTAATCATATATGTATGCGTATTTCATTAAAACTTTCATTAAATATCGAGTAATCAAGCAATAACGACAATACGAAGATGTGAAATGTCGTTATTTTGGATTATTTGAGTATTTCATAACATTTAATGAAAGTTTTATATAAACTTTATTTGAGTAACAAAGTGATATCACACACATATGAGTAAAACTATATGACTTATATACTTGAGATTAACTCGTTACTAGGTGAAAGTGCTTGTTTAGATATTTCGAAGTGTTCATTTTGTTATTTTCTTATAAAAACGAAAGCGTCATATTGGTAATGCTCAAATACAACTTTTACATTTCAAGTTTTTTGCGGTTTAAGGTCTTATTAAGTTGTTTTATGTCGTTTTGTGATAATGGGCCTCACCAAATTTCAATTCGGCCTTATTAGGCCCGTTGACGTTTTCGATGATTTTTTTTCGATTCCGAGAATTGAAAACGACTATGGGCTTTATTTTCTATCATGTTACAATTTTGAAATTTTGATTTTTATCGTTTTAGGGCGTTTAAACGAATTGGGCTCAAACTATCCATTTATCACATTCACTATCCACATTCAATATCCACTATCCACATCCACTATCCACTATCCTATACCCTAAACCCTATACCCTATCCACATTTTACTCGATTTCCGTGCCGGTGCTCGTTTTAAGTCGGTTTTACTCGATTTTCGCGTCATTACTCGTTTTAAGTCGGTTTTACTCGATTCTCACGCCATTAGTCGTTTTAAGTCGATTTTCGCGCCATTAGTCGTTCTAAGTCGGTTTTACTCGATTTTCGCGCCATTATTCGTTTTAAGTCGATTTTCGCGCCATTATTCGTTTTAAGTCGGTTTTACTCGATTTTCGCGCCATTAGTCGTTTTAAGTCGGTTTTACTCGATTTTCACGCCATTAGTCGTTTTACCATGAAATTTCGCGTCATTGGTCGTTTTAAGTCGATTTTCGCGTCATTAGTCGATTTTTGCGTCATTAGTCGTTTTAAGTCGGTTTTACTCGATTTTCGCGCCATTAATCGTTTTAAGTCGTTTTACCATGAAATTTTGTGTCATTAGTCGTTTTAAGTCGATTTTTGCATCATTAGTCGTTTTAAGTCGATTTTCGCGCCATTAGTCGTTCTAAGTCGGTTTTACTCGATTTTCGCGTCATTAGTCGTTCTAAGTCGGTTTTACCGGAAACTCCTAATAATATATAAATCCATGAAAACTATGAAGTCCAAAATATAATACCAACCACAAAATAAACATAAAACAACATATTACTGCACGAGCTCATCCTCTTCTGCTGCTGAATCACCAGTCCAAATGCTGATCCACCCCCTCATCATCCTCGCTTGTCCTGGAGGCAGAGTGTCACCATAGGCACGTAGGAAACCAGAAATCTTAGAGGCGAGCAAGTTGCCCCGCTATATTTTTAAAATGTAAATATAAGTAGAATCAAATATATTAAAATTATAACGTAAAGGCTTAAAGTGATCGATATTGACTGAAATGCGTACCACAACTACAGAGGTTGTCGCAGGTATCTGGATGGGCTCGGCACGGTGGTCAAACGGTGCACGTGGGTCCTGCCTGGGCGATCTCGAATCAAGATAAGGATGTGACATGACATTAAACCATGCCAGATATCCATCCTTGCAGTCCCATGTATAATCTCGTAGTCCGCGTCGATCCCGCTCGTCTAAGGCGATCAATCGACCCGGCAAGTGTAATGTCTCCCAAGTGCAGTCCCCATCCCCGAATGTGACGATGTACCCCGATGCAGAATCCTTTCTGATCGCAGTAGGTGGTGTAATCGGGGGTTCGGGTATGCTTTGCACATACCCGAACTGTCGTACACATCGGTCAGGATGGTGCACCTCCCGAATCTCGAAGGCCTCTAGAGGCCCACGAAAACGACCTAACATGTACTGGGGGTCGTTGAGATCCTACTTGCCCCATGGGTTCCACTGAACCTATGTTGATTTTTTGAAAGGAAAAACGTAATTAAAAATAATAATTGCATAACATATGATTAAATGACTTGCTAAATAGTACTTAGCTCTGCAAATGTGAACTGATCAAGAACTCGTCTGAGGGAAACTAGTCGAGCGGGATCCTTGTGGTACTTGACTTTGGTGTTATCACGGATAGCCGCCGTCGGGGCATTCATGGCTGCCAAGTCCTGTGTAGCATGACCCTGAAGACCATGAAAATACGCCCATATCCAAGCCTACAAATACCAGAATGTCATAATGTTTTAAAAATAAGCAACATATTTTTTAAATAAAACGAACATGAAACGAATATTACCTTGAGAAGGAGCGCACAACCAGCAAACCCTTTGGATTGTGAACGGGAGGCCTGACCCAACTGTCGGTACAGTTCAGCCAAGATGGTTGTCCCCCAAGCATAGGACCCTGTCTGGTCGTGGTCCACGAGAATGCTAAGGTATTTGTGCTTCACCTTCATCCAAGACTTATCTATCAGAGTCGTACTGCCTAACAAGGAGAGCAAGTAGAGCGAAGCAATATCACTCTCCTGTTGAGGAGTCCTGCAATTAATAGACGAAAAATGAATTAGTAACGTTAATCGAGAAATTATGAGAAGTTCTTATACTAAACGATAATTTACCTATCCTGGAGAAGAAACATCTCCTCTAGCCGGGTGTAGATCGTGGCGAGGCCAGCGCTGCCGTGGATGTTCAAGCCCCCATCTGATAATTTATCACGCATTATAAACGTTTAATCGAATCGACTAAATAATGGAATCAAATATAAATAATAAAATAAATTCTACGTACGTAAGCATAGCGCAACAGCCTCCTCGTCCGTATCAAACCCGAACATCTGCTGAACGTGAACGTGAAGAAACGCATCTATGTTCGCCTCAGCAAATCTGACAGCTCGTCCATGGATCAGAAGCTCCAGAATCTTCAACACGTCTAACAAGGTAGGAGCAATCTCACCAAATGCAAAGTAAAACGTGTTGGTTTCTGGAAACCAACGCTCCACAAATGCAGAAATCAAAATCGGATTGATACTCCTGTACTCGAGCCGGGGATCTGCAAGGACGTGTAAGTGGCTCTGCTGAACGAGCTGCCACCATGTCCAAGGCGCATCAGATTTATGCCGATCAAAATCTCTGAAGAAGTCCTTGCGGGTGTATATACTCAACACCTTCTTCAGCTGATGTACGAAACAGAAACATAAATTTATGAATTAGAAAAGCCTTTGATCGTGTTACCACACGAATTCATTTAGAAAACAACGCATACCGGCGATGAGGGCGGTATCACATAAGCCGGGTCACGCTCAATACGCTCTGCAAGCTGCTGAGTATGAGCATATCACCGGAGCAATGTGGGTGTTGTAGTCCACCAGAAGCCATGAACTGAGACGACCTCCAGGCTCCCCCACATAATCTGCATCCCCTGGAGCCGGTCCAGCGAGGCCCGGATCGACATGCTAAGCAGACTGCTGAACGGGCTCCTGAATGGGCTCCTGGAGGTGTGGGAGATCCTTTGATGCTCCTCTGCAGGCGGTGACAAAGATCCACCTGGAGATGGCTGACGCACTGGCGATCCCTCATAATAATCAGTTTGCATTTGCGCCTCCAAATCTCCTAGATCAAACTTTGGCTGATCTGCAACCTCTGTCTCCTCCGTAAACTCCTCCTCCTCATTAACATCTAACTCCTGCATCGGAGCTTTCCCTGTATCTCCTATATGAATTCCTGGAATGTCTGCAGGAGATCCACGACGACGGGAAACAGTGATCCCCCGCGCGCTGGGGTTACGGGGGCCCTTCTTCCTCTTTCTTACAAACGCACCCGCGGGAGTAATAGCCTTCTCTACAGCCTATTTTCATATTTACAAAATATTATTATTTCTATTATTTAACTAATTATTAGTAATAATTATACGGCCTTAATTATAAAACAATTATTTATCGAATAATGTGAAACGTTAAACGATAAATAACGACTAATTAATAAATAATTAATTTATTAATAAATCTTTTTCTTTTAAATAATTTATTATTAATAAATCTTTTTCTTTTAAATAATTTATTATTAATAAATCTTTTTCTTTTAATCGTTATTTATCGTTTCACGACTAATTAATAAATAATTATTTTATTAATAAATTTTTTTCTTTTAACGACTAATTAATAAATAACGACTAATTAATAATTTATTAATTTCGTAATAAATCTTTTTCTTTTAACGACTAATTAATAAATAACGATAAATAACGACTAATTAATAAATACTTTATTTATTAATAATTAATAAATACTTTATTTATTAATAATTAATATTCTATTAAATAATTTATTTATTAATAAATCTTTTTCTTTTAATTGTTATTTATCGAATAACGTGAAACGTTAAACGATAAATAACGACTAATTAATAATTAATATATTTATTCATAAATCTTATTTATTAATAAATCTTTTTCTTTTAATTGTTATTTATCGAATAACGTGAAACGTTAAACGATAAATAACGACTAATTAATAATTAATATATTTATTCATAAATCTTTTTCTTTTAATCGTTATTTATCGAATAACGTGAAACGATAAATAACGACTAATTAATAAACAATTTATTTATTAATAAATATTATTTATTAATAACTCTTTTTCTTTTAATCGTTATTTATCGAATAACGTGAAACGTTAAACGATAAATAACGACTAATTAATAAACAATTTATTTATTAATAAATCTTTTTCTTTTAATCGTTATTTATCGAATAACGTGAAACGTTAAACGATAAATAACGACTAATTATTAAAGAATTTATTTTTTAATAATTAATATATTTATTAATAAATCTTTTTCTTTTAATCGTTATTTATCGAATAACGTTAAACGTTAAACGATAAACAACGACTAATTAATATTCTATTTAATAATTTATTTATTAATAAATCTTTTTCTTTTAATCGTTATTTAACGTTAAACGTTCACGTTAAACGATAAATAACGACTAATTAATAAAGATTTTTTAAATAAATATTTTTATAATAAATAATTTATTTATTAATAAATCTTGTTCTTATATCGTTATTTATCGAATAACATGAAACGTTAAACGATAAATAACGACTAATTAATAAACAATTTATTAATAAATAAATATTTTTCTTCTAATCGTTATTTATCGAATAACGTGAAACGTTAAACGTTAAATAACGACTAATTAACGATTAAATAATTACGTACCTCGAAAATAGTGAGCGTCTTTTCCGGCGATTTTGAACGAGCCCGTTTTTGCGCTCCTCCTCCACCCCGGCTGTGACGTCCACCACCTCCAGCCTCCAGCGTCGTCTGCGCACCACCTCCAGCCTCCTCACTTCCAGCCTCCTCGCCGGCGCCACAGCTCCTCCGACGGCCTTCGTCTTCCGCCCAGGCGCCGCCACCACAACCGCCTTCTTCTTCTTCGCCGGCTTCGTCTTCTTCTCTTCGTCGGGTGCGGGATTTGACGACGATTCATCGCCGGCCTTCGTCTTCTTCTTCTCACCACCTCGGACTTTGGCGCCACGGGAAGAATACGGAAGGGAGGGAGCGCAGCCGCCGTCGGGTTAGATTTAGGGTTTTGCCCCAAATTCTCAGATTCCATAATTCGGAGTGAAATTGATCGAGGGATTTCGATTGTATGAGAAAAACGAGTCGAATAGATGTGATTTAGGTGAACAGTGAAAGCGCAGAAGAAGAAAGCGAGGAAGAAGAAGAAGAAAGTGAGGCGGTACGCTCATTCCAAGCGTGTGGTTTTTTTTGATATTTCATTCGTACGCTTGATTCATGCGTATCTGATAAACTTTCAAATATTGTAATTTTCTGTACGTATAAGAATACGTATACGTATACATACGTATTCTCAATTTTTTACACTGTCCACCGGTTTTGAGCGTACGTCCATAGAGAAATTTTATAGTGCGTATAGACGCCACGTTCATATACGGAGAGAAAGAAGGCCAACTACATCATTCAAAGAACAAAACCACACCTTAATTCACTGATGGGTAGTAGCAATGAAAATGAACACTTCTCAGTATATTTAATTAACCCAGCATACAAACTACCCATGAACTAAAAAGCTACGAAAACTTGCCATTTGGATTTACTCTAACAAAACAAAAGTAACCAAGAAAGAAAATATATTATGAAGATGTGCCGAGTGAAAAAATGTTGTTTCTCAATATCATTTGATTTTTCCCCTCGATAGTATTCAATTTTAAATAAAATTAACCTCAAGAGCAAATGTATGGAAACCCGATTGATAACCATAGCATATCCAAACATTCATCAACATGTAATAAAGTGGCAAAAATAGTTGGTAACCAACATAGAAGAACGTCATAAAAATCAAGCAATTTCCAACATCTATGTTGCCATGTAAAACATAACACGATAACAATATTCATGGCTTAAATATACAAACACAATAACTAAGAAAACAAAAGCATTCCTTCACAAAAAAATAAGTGCAAAAGCATTTAGGTCGAGGAACCAATACCTCTTCCGGAATCGAATTTGTTTGTCGTATATCAATGATCTCCCTCATGAATCGCAACACAAAGTATTCAAAAAAATCTTGTTGGTGAGACGAGCACACTAAAATCACACATAATAACTTATAGTAGACAAAAAAAAACTAAGAAATAGAAATCTACAATACTTTACTTTTATCTTAATCCATCAGATGTTGTTGCGAGTTTTCCTTTGGTTTTTAACAACCCAGACCAACTTTATGCTCCTGGAAAAATATGAGAAAAATATTACAGGCTATAACCTTATATCACATAAAAAAACCGAATATTAAATTATATACACTCACGTGTCAAAAAAATCTGGACATTCATAGGAATCTCTCCTCGAAGTGGATCAAGGTAATAGATAATGTCATCTTTAACATTAAAAGTCAATAATGCCCAATGCGACATGTGCATACCTCAAGTTTGATTTGTGAATGTAAACAATAGGTTATAAAAGAGATAGGGAGTTTTTTTACCCAAAATTATATGGTACTAAGGCCATCTTCATTCCAATGTCTCCTCTGATTGAGTTAGCAATATACTTTTGGCGATCAGACAACGACTTACGATTGTCTCCATGAGACACACTTGATGGACAAAGGAATACATACATGTGTTCAACATTGTGACAATGTGTATCCCACAAATATCTACAAGAACAGTAAAAGTGACTTAACATTTGGAAAAAAGAAGAAGCTAGTAATACTTAACAAACAAATCAACAACTCACTTGATATATAATGACATATGAGCTGCATAAATTTCTTTTTTCTCCAACAATCACCCAACATCATCCCTACCAACTTCAAATATGTGTTCATAACCCAAGATCTCATCAAACAACTTTATATTATGCGTTGTATTCCCCATCCCACGATGGTACCAAATAAAGTTTGACATTCTCTTTGTGTAGGAGTCGATCATATCCCTTTTTGATGAAAGATGGAAGCTAGTTTCATTGGTCTCAAATGCAAGGTTTACTACACTCTTTGACGGTGCCTTAAAGGTTTTATTCGGTTCCTTGTAATTAGAGGCAAAAATCGTATAGGAACTCCAAAATACAATTAAACTTAATAAAACAAACAACAAAACCATAATGATGCTTCAGCATAGTTGCCAAAACAAGTTCGATTGGCCATACAACAAAACCAACAATAGCCTTAAAATTGTACTACCTTCATCAGTAGGTCGTGGAAACACTAATGATGTTGGGATAAGCCGTTGTTGCCTGATCTAGACACCAAACCTCAAAAAGAAACTCGAACAGAAAAGATAGACGGAATTAGATAAGAAGACAATAGAAAGATAAGTCGAATGATAGGCCAATTGGAACAAAATCAAACACCGATAAAATCCTTGAACTTAGGAACAAGAACTTACCGAATGATGAACAAATCCCAATGAATTACAACCAAACACAATGGCTATGGTAGGCCAAAGCACCTGGAGGATGCTCTATGAAGACTCGATATCACCAACCTTATGGTGAAGATTGACTCACACAAGAACAACTAGGGCGAGTTCATAAGACTTGCATTAGAAATTTGGTATGGTTTTATTTGTAGCTAATGTACTACGAATCTTACGAACCTCAATTTATAAGTTTGTGAACCTATATGTTAAGTTTTAATTTTTTATGAAACTCCAGGTTATAATTTATGGCATGGCAATTTCTTTATGCAATATGCACCACTAGAAAAAAGCTTATGAACCTATACTATAAGATTTGAACTCCAGTTTCATGAAAAATTTATACGTTTATGTCGGTAGACTTGCAGGTTCATGTTGATAGTCTTTCAAGTTAATCAAAGTTGTGGATTTGTGATTTTTCCTTAAACTTTATGTAACAATGAAAATAGGTTCATATTAAGAGCGGGTTCATAAAAGCATGATATGCAAGGTTCGTTAAAATGTACTAGAAGTCGTAAACTTTATACACGAGGTTCATAAAAATATACTATCAGTTCACGAACATTAACATGTGGTCCATAAGACTTTATGCTAAGTTTATGCAAATTAGAGGATCATAAACCATAAATGTATGTTCATAAATGATATTCGACAGAGTCATATTGATAGCCTCGTTGGTTTATGTCAATAACATTGCAGGTTTATGTCGATAACCTTGCAGGTTCATTTCTGAACCTCTAGTATATATTTTATGAACATTTAAAAGTTGTGAACCTCTTGTATATATTTTATGAACCTCTCTCTGTGAATCTCGTGTATATGATTCACGTGATTTCACTTGATGGGTCATTGATTAAATTTGACGTGAACTCGTGATTCTATCGCATGAACCAACAACATTATCTACATTAACCTATTGAATGAAGCTCTAGAATACGACTTATACACCTCTATTTTAAGGTCATTAACCTTATTTACAATATTATAAATCTTTTGTAAATTCTATATTTTTCATTAACCTAAATGTGTGAAGGCACTGTACGTCTATTAACCATTGCATCCCTTGGCATATAAATTTCCAAGGTAACAGAAGGTTGCTATTAAAGTACTCAAATACAAAAGTCAAAAGTATTAACATGATTATTCAAGAATATTTACATGAACCTATAAGGTTGCTACACTATCGACTAAACCCAAGGTATGTGATGCGTGGATAGCCGTTGTTGCCGATCTAGACACCAAACCTCGAACAGAAACTCGAACAGAGAAGATAGGCGGAAGGATAGGCCAATTGGAACCAAATCAAACATCGATAAAACCCTTGAGCTTAGGAACAAGAACATTACCGAATGATGAAGAAACCTTAATGGATTACAACCAAACACAATGGTTATGGTACGCCAAGGCACCTGGAGGATGCTCTATAGAGCCTTGATAACACCAACCTTATGGTGGAGATTGACACACACAAGAACAAGTTCATAAACAATACACACAAGACACTCTACTCACAAAAACTCTCTTTTGGGAGGCAAAACAATAAACGTTGTATTCAATATCAAAATCTGGGAACCTAAAACAATAACTAGGGCAAACCATATATAGGGTTCATAATATTTCCAAATAAAAGAAATAAACTATTAAAAGTATTTCCTAAAATAGAAAAAACAACTTAAATTAAATAATCCCGGAATCGACTAAAAACAGACAAATCTCGAAAAGTCTCCATCTCCGTAAACGCGATCGCTGCCCAAATAACGCGGTCGCGGTTTTAGTGAGTTGGCTACGGCTTTTGACAATCAAAAGAACGCGCGCAAAAAAAGGTGTTGACGCGATGGGGACGTTACCACGGTTTTCAAACCACGGTGGCGGTTTCGCTGTTGTTCGACCCTTCGTCGTCGTCTTCACCCAGGTATGGCTTGTCTCGAACGCCAACAATGAACACGGTCCTCATAGGTGTTTCCAAAAGATCCTCTGTACTGGTAAGCTCCTTAGACAAGATGAATGCAACTAACTTGTTTACCTCCTTTGCTCTTGAGTGAGTCAAAGTGCCTTCGAACTCGGGAACCACCGACGTGGATTGATGCTCAGATGATCCTTCATCATCCTCTCCTTCTTGAAAAGGATTCGACCTCGAATCCTCCAGCTCCCCTTTTTCTCCTTGAAAGAGTGTAAAATCTTGAATATTTAATGTCGCACTCACTTGATAAACACCGGGTAGCTCCTAAACATAAGCATTGGCTCCAATCTTCTTAAGCACCTTGAACGGTCCATCTCCTCTTGGGGATAGCTTTGAGTGAAGCTTGTTGGGAAACCGCTATCTCCTGAAGTGAACCCACACAAGGTCTCCTTCCTTGAAAATAACTTCCTTCCTTTTTTGCCTTGTTAGCATTCTTCGCAACCTTCTCTAGCAACTTAGCTCTTGTCCTCTCATGCAGCTCCTTAATGTGTTCAACCTGTTTTCCTGCATTGAAGTCCACGGGGTCCTTCGTAGGAAACGGTATAAGATCAAAAGGGATTAGTGGATTCAAACCATACACACATTCAAAAGGCTCAGCGACGTCGAGGATTGGATGGATCTATTATAGGAAAACTCAACATGGGGTAAGGCTTCCTCCCAAGCTTTCAAATTCTTCCTAAGAATGGCTCTCAAAAGGGTTCCAAGGGTCATGGTGGTTACTTCAGTTTGGCCATCGGTTTGGGGTGACTAGAAGTAGAGAATAACAACCTAGTTCCTAGCTTTTCCCCACAAAGAGTTTTTCAAAAGTAACTTAGAAACTTCACATCCCTATCACTCACCATAGTCTTTTGCACTCCATGTAATCTAACAACTTCTGTAAAGAATAAGTCAGTGACATTACGAGCATCATCAGTTTTGTGACAAGCAATAAAATGAGTCATCTTAGAGAAACGATCCACAACCACAACAATAGAATCTCTCCCCTTCTTAGTCCTATCAACCCTACAATAAAGTCCATACTAATATCTTCCCAAGGGGTCGTAGGAATAGGAAAAAGAGTATATAATCCATGAGGTTTCACTCTTGACTTAGCCTTAAGACACTCCAAACATCTTTTCAAATAATGTTCAACATCTCTAAGCATATGTGGCCAATAAAAATGGGCATGCAACATATGATATGTCTTATTTCTACCAAAGTGTCCCCATCAATCCACCCTTATGGGCTTCTTCAACAAGAAGTAGTCTCAAATAACACTTAGGTATGCACACTTTATCAGTTCTAAACAAGAAACCATCAAACAAGTAAAACTTATCCAAAGTTCCTTTAACCACACAATGCTTGTAAACTGAACCAAAATCAACATCATTACGATATAACTCTTTGATGTAAATGAATCCTAACACCCTAGAGTCAAGTTTAACAATCAATGCATGTCTCCTAGAAAGTGCATCAGCAAAAAGTTTAACAATCAATGCATGGCTCATCCAACATGTCATTTAGCCTTGCTATTGGATGACGATACTTGATGGTTATATTATTGATACCTCGACAATCAGCACACATCCTCCAAGACTCGTCTTTCTTTGGTACCGACAAGACCGGGACAACGCATGGACTATGGATTTCTCGAACATAACCCTTATATGGGAGTTCTTTGTAACACCACCAAAATCACTTGGGAATATTACCGCCAGTGATCCCGGACTTAACCGCCCGAAATCACCCAAGGCTTATCACGGATACCATAAATACAAAACAATTCGAAATAATATAAAACGTTTATGTCATAACTTAACGTTTACAATGCGGAAGCGCATTTATATAGTCTTAAATAAAATAGCGGAAGACTTAATTCAAAGATCACATAAAATGTCTTAATCCCAATCCTTAAACAAACCTTAATTAAATAATAAAACGATCCTGTCTTCTGTAACGTCTGACTCCTCTTCACACCGCAGATCCGCCTGATGTGCCGTAATGGGACGGATGACACCAGCCAGCCATGCAAGAAAATGAAACAGTTGGTTAGTCTAATGAAAGACTACACAAGTGGAATTTATGTGAGGTTCTTGTAATCGTGTCTAGTAGCCACATACACTCTCGAGTGAAAGCCGAGAAGTGAAGGACGTTCGATACTCATACCGAATGTTTTATGTGTTTAAAATATGCAACAAGAGAAGACTCCAAAAGATTGAGTCTTATGGGAAGAATATGATTTGGGAACATTATAGTTAATTTACACACAATATGTTTAAAACAACCAACTTATAATAATGAACTAACGATCAACCTCACCACATATATTGTATGAATCACCACACATGTGAATCCAGATTGAAGAGATAGTCACTAAGCAAGAGGCCGGGCGGTTTCCACGTTGTACTCCTCGCCCGAGGTATATTAATTAGGTGCTCAATCTGCACTTATCTTATTCACTTCCAAAACGTACATTCACGTTATAAGCTTTTAAACCACATCTCATCCCCTCCAGGACATACGTGGACGAATTTATAATGGCACTGGCTAAGTGCACCTCCGCTTATATCTGAATAAGCGGATCGGTCATGACTCAATCAAAGAGGCAATAGGGCATTTCTCATCCTATCCCCTTATATTATCAAGAAGTCGCTAGCCTCCCGCAGGACATATAGCGCTCCTAAACTACTTATACATGTCATTCACAACAACACACAAAGTCCGTCTATCACCCTACGGTAATAATAATATATAGGTCGTTCTAGCATCATATACAACCTAATAATAATGATTCATTTTTATTCACATCATTAACATATAAGTTCACATTCAAACAAAAGATTATATTTATCCCAACTTATTAACAATTCAAATTAATTGTTAAGTAAGACGAATATGGAATAAAGAGCAAGAGCGAACCGCCACTTGCCTTATTGACGAACGTAGGCTTGGATTCGGAACGGAGCGTAAGAACCTCATCTACTTTGCTCGATCTTCTAGAATCCCGATTCCGTATGCGTTACCCAACACATAAATAAGATAACGTCATTATCTATTTGATATAATTTTCTCCCTAAATTATATCTCAGGAATATGATTTTCTTATTAAATCTCATAAATTTAATTAAATAATCCAATTAATTAAATTAAATTATTTTCCGGAAAGACAAATACATATGTTATAAAAATATTATATTTTATAACATAATTCATTTTCTAAAAACTATAATGCATTAATTTAAATAATGCATTACAAGATCTCAGATGGGCTTTAAATAATGGATAAAAAGAAGTTGGGCTTAAAAGCCCATTTGTAGACATCAGCCCACATGGGGCAGCAGCCCAACAGAGGAGACACGACCTAAGTCGTCTTCCTCCTCTTGCCTGCTTCTTTTCTGCAGAAGCAAGGGCCACCCACAACAATGGCGAGAAGGCGACCCACCTCGACACGACTCCGGCGAGGTTTGGCGGCTCTAAGGCGACTCGAAACAGCTTGGAAACTGGACACAAATACGCAAAGAAAGATTAGGGTTTATACCCGAAAGCTCGAACTCGACTTTAATGGCGGAAACCGAAAACTTACCGGAATCTCCTCAGAGTTGAGACGCTGTTGACGAGACCAACCCGACGACGCTCCTGGAAACAAAGGATCGAATAAACTCGTATTAAACGACCTTGAATAAATATCGAAAACGATATCGAAACGGTATCGAAACTTACCGATATCTAACCGATTAGGCTCGGAATCGATACACGAGCGAAGCCCGGTATTCAGGGGTGAACGAGGGACTGAAAAAAAAATGGAACAACAACACCAGATACTCTTATGAATTTCTCGAGAAAACTTGAAGAAAAACAGAGGAAGACGAGGGAAATCATGGTTATACCTTCTGTTCTTCAGAAACGAAACGAAGGCGCCCTTCTTCCTTGAAGGAAGAACACGAACGAAGAAGAGAGGAGGGAACAATGGAGTTCTCTGTTTGAAAATTAAAACGCAGAGGAGAGGAGTATGGAGGCGTGAAAATTATGAACGAGGGAAAGTATAATATATACCCGATGATCTCCAAAGTTCAGCCCTAAAGACTTGCCATACGAGAGAAGATTATGGTTTAAAGGAGCGTGTGAATAATCTCAAGAAGGATGAAAGATAATTGTAACAGGGGAATGAAAATGGGGAAGGAGTGTAGCCGATCTCGGCGTTCTGGGAAACGAAAAGAATTGGGTTAAATCCCATTTTTTACCCCTACTCAAATAGATATTACAAGTACGGCCCTAACTTAATTTTATATTAAGTGTGGCACCCAAACTTTGTAAAGGATTACGAATTACACCCTAAAGGTTTCCAAGAATTATAAATTTATACCTCATTAGATTAATAAATCATTTTGAGGGTATAAATTAGTTTGAATTATTGTCCTAATAATTTAAACAAGGCACATAATTTATTTGGCTAAATAAATATCTATTTTAATCATTCGCAAATAGAAATTACAAAAATGCCCTTCATAGAAATATAGGGATATTACATTCTTGCACTTGCTTTTGAATTTCTGGCACTCCTGAGGGTTCATCCTATAAGCTGGTCTGTTAGGTAAGGAGACTTCGAGAATAAGATCTATTTGATCCTCAATACCCCCTTAAGGGTGATAAACCTGCTGGAATCTCATCCGAGAACACATCTCCAAACTCCTCTAAGATAGCTTGTATGCTTGGAGGTAAGGCAGTTTTGGATTCGTCACCTGACAACACAAATTTATTGCACAATAACATCAAAGTAGTATCTAAAGGTAAATACTCACCTTGCAATTCAGATTTGGACGCCAAAAGAACGCTCGAAGTCGAAGACGGTCACGCTTCCGTTCTGCCAACCGCGTTCGCGGTTTTGGACCCGCGATTGTGGTTTTGCGACTGAGTTATTGTTGCTTCGGGAGATGAAGACGCGATCGCAGTTTTCCCACCGCGGTTGCTGTTTTGGCTCTGCGTAGCCAGATCCCCATCTTCGTTTGTCTCGTCCAACTGCGTTTTTCCCCTGTCCTTCTTCTTCTCATAAGCTTATGCGATCTGTGCTGGAATCATGGGCTTAAGGACAATATTCTTACCATTAATTGTGAGTGAATGACGGTTAGTGTGACCATCATGAACAACTTTCCTATCATATTATCATGGTCTACCTAACATTATATTAAGCTTGCATAGGAACAACATCACATAAAATCGTACCCTCATAACGACTCAATGTAAATGTGATCTTAGCTTGCTTTTGAACTTTCAATTCACCACATTCATTCATCCAATGCAATTTGTAAGGCCTAGGGTGAAAACTAGTAGCAAATTGCAATTTAGAAATCAATTCGGTACTAGCAAACATCTAGTATGAAACAAGTTTTCTCTTTGGTTATCCTCACAAGGGGTCGTTTATACATGCAAATTCCTTTTTCAAATTAAAGAATCACCATGCTCAAATTCAATCTCATCATCAAAATTGTCCTCGTCATGATCACCAACTATTCCTCTACACTTACAACATCCAATATCCCAATCCCTTTTGGCCCAATCCCTTTGGGTCCATTAGAGGATAGAGATATGCATAGTCAAACAAATATCCACACTTCAGATTGATAGATCGATCATTGATTATTCCTAGTCCTTAATACTCATGAATGTCCTAATTAATCTTGTTCTTATATAGTTATCAGTCCAATCCGGCCTGATAACCCTAACTATCAGATAACCTTGAAGACCTTCTAGCTTAAATCTAACAACAACAATGAGTTCAAGAATAAATAGGTGTATGCAATTCTAAAACCCGTCGGCATTTAACATACAATCAATTCTCTACACAAACTAAGGGATTTAGATTCTCAACCAGTCTCCTCCAATCCTTAGTATTATGATCAATAACAATCTCTAACAAGTTGTATAGATAAGGGGAACCAATAACATAATATTAATCTTCTCTAGTTTGTCTGGCTAGAGGGAATTAATACAATCATAGAAAGAGTAAAAAAATAATCTCACAATCAAATCATCCAAAGGCTTCAATTGTCTGCTTTCGCAAACAAACTAAGGTTCTTAAATAGAATTTAATCCTAAAATATATGGTAAAAGATAATCTAAAGAAAATAATAAAATAAAGAAAAGGAAAATAAACAAAACGATAGATAAGGAAAACAAATCCAGTTTTTGGGTAAATACCCCAAAACTGTAATGTTTTTTAAGTTTTTGCATCACTTTTTTAAGTTATATGAAAATACCCCATCACTTTTTTAAGTTATAAGAAAATACCCCTTTGCTGACGTGACAATTATAACAGAGTTGTCAACAAAAATTTTAACAGAGTTGTCAACAATTTTTTTTAAAAGAGGTGTCAACAAATTTTTTAAAAGAGCTGTCAACAAGAATAATAAGTTATCAACACAAATAATAACCCTTTGCTGACGTGAAAATTATAACAGAACTGTCAACAAAATTTGTCAACAAATTTGTCAACAAAAAATGTAACAGAGTTGTCAACAAAAATTTTAACAGAGCTGTCATCAAGAATAATAAGTTGTCAACACGACTAAATAAGTTGTCAACCCAACTAAATAAATTGTTTACACGACTAAAAAACGGTCAACAACATACAAAATTGTCAACATTGTCAACACTTTACAAAACTTGTCCTGTCAACACCACTATATTACACTGTCATCTATCTGACATAAGTAATTCTGCATCACTTTCTTCGTCTAACTTCTTTTCAGCTTGATTTATCTCATCTGAATCCATATCTGAAACAGTTTCAAATAAGAATCAGCGGTTTCAAATAAGAATCAGCCATGCTCATGTTAATGATTAGCCATTACTGATCGGATTCTAAGATATCATCTGACTGATTATTATAATGCATTATTGTTAAATTCTTCTAACCTTTTTTTTAGTGCAAAATTCTACTCTTGTTCATCATCTTAAGGACCAGGACCAAGAAAATAAAGACAACAATCAATTAAATCATGTAAAACAAGACTTAAATGCTCAAATTGGGTAAGTTACAAGAATACTTCAGTTCGGTATATATATTTCAGATAACCTACTTCAGGCAAATAAAAAAGTTGCATTCAATCTGATAATCATCAAACCCTATATTTCTCCAGTAAATCAAACCAAAAAAAGAAACTGGATAGCAACTTATTATAGTGGTTTTTGACAACACCACTATAATAAGTTGTCAACACTTTACAAAACCGATTTGGTTAAGCATAAGCTTAACAAAACTTGTCCTGTCAACACCAAATCAGTAAATCAGTTTCATAAGATGAGAGAAACCTCTTCCGCTGAACTTAGCTTGCTCTCATCTTCTACCCGCATAAGCTTAACCAAATCAGATCGCGCTCCATACTGGTACATTAACATCATCCTGCAATTCCCACAGTTCACATGTGCTACTTGATTTGTTGCACGCATCATAACACAATCCAAAATCAACATCTATAACAAGTGTTTAAGCAGTCAAACATTTTAAATTCATCAGAACCTTCTAATGCAAGATTTACAGTGTGACAGCAAGAACACTGAATGCTTGTGGCTCCTCTGATGTACATAAGAGTTGTGTGGCATCCTGCACAAACTAGCTGCGCCATTTCTGTGCCTATATTGATCATATAATGCTTAAGGCACAAATCAAAGTATAGTAACTAGCAATAATCTTAAGTTGTTGTATTCAAGATATAACCAGGAGGAGGAACAGGTGTGACAACATTAGAACTCTCATCTATGGACGAGGTTTTCGCTAGGCTTCGACTCTTTCCGATTGGAGCCGATTTCTACGGCGAGGTTGAGAACTGCGGCGAACAAGAAGCGGAGACAGATTTGGCTTAGCCTAAGCCTGCTATTGCTGCTGCAATGAAGCGATTTCGATTTTAATGCCAGATCTTGCTTAGATCTAGGAGCGACTTCGATTTTGATTTGGTCTGCGGGAGACAGATCTGGCTTCGGATTTCGATTAGGTTTGCGGCAAGACAAATCTGAGAACTATGTGGTCGGATCTGGAGAGTTTGGATCTAGGACTAGAGGGAGAGGAGGTTGCGATTGAAGGCGCATGAAAGATGCGATGAGAATGGAAGAGAGAGTCTGAGATGTTCTGTGTAGCGCATGTTCTTGACAAAGGGAGAGGGAAGGGTATTTTCATAGTGTTTAAAAAACGAGTGCAAAAATCGCAGATTTAGTGCCCAATAGCCTTCGAAAACAAATAAATCAAACCGGCCTCGTTCCTTGGTAACTCGTCCTGTGCATCACCTAAATTTGATCTCACTGCTCAGCGTAATGGTCAGCAGCATGCTTGATTATTTGGGCCCACTCTAATTGTCTTCATTCTTATCTTGGCCCATTCTAGCAATCCAACGTAGCAGCCCACTAGCACATCAGCCCAGTCCACGCAAGTTCAGCTCTCCCTTGTGATTCAATACGGGCCAACACATCTTGCGTAAGGTAGCGATCGCCAGATTCACCATGGCGATCGCGGTCGGCATTATTTTGACTCTTCTCTTCTGTTGTGACATGGCGATCGCGGTATTTAGATGGCGATCGCGATCGACATTACTTTTGACTCTTCTCTCGTTGTGACATGGCGATCGCGGTATTTAGATGGCGATCTCTGTATTTAGATGGCGATCGCTGTATTTATATGGCGATCGCGGTTCCGCTCCAGTAGCCTTACTCAACTGTGTCTTTTAACTCTTCTTGACTCCACTTCTTCACTTCATACCTTCTAAGTCTTCATAATAACTCCAATGATCCATAACATAGAAATGTCTCTAAACTCATATGGAATCACCCCTAAAACATTGTAATAATCCCTAGTTACGCTATACAAAGTGCAGCGTGTCAAATATGCTCAAGTAACTTAAAGAAAAGTTACCCTTACAACAATATGATCAAGGCCTTAGGAAATACAAGGATATCTACTAGTGATTACATACTCAATAAGCTCCTCCAAACATACAAAACACAACATCAAGAATAATGTGATCAAATAAGAACAAACCCAAAACTACACCTTATTCCTCCAAGTGGCCTACCTGAATCGTCCTATGCACCTCCTTCTTATGTCTCCATACGCCAAGATGAGATTAAATCCTAAAACACTCAATTTTTTTTATAGCACTCATCTTGCTTAGGCGCCCTTTCGCGTTTTCATCCTAACCACTCATTAATTGTTCCAAGCTCACAAACTCACATCACTCAAGAATTATTGTTGCCTCAGCCTAGTGCTGGCCAAGTCACCTTCTTATTGCATAGAACTTGTTATCCAAGGATTTTGTATGCCTTTTTTCAATATTTTTGGCTTTTTCAAACAATTTATTCAATAAATTCATGCAGATACAACCAACACCCAATTAAAGACATGTGAATACATTCTCCTCCCCCATACTTAAACATTGCATTGTCCTCAATGAAATGGAAGACATAATAACGAACCCAGGGAAGGAGACAGAAGACTCACATACAAGGTCAGATATAAAACACATTGCATTGTGTTTAATAAAATTTATAACTGTAAGGTTATCTCCTTAAAAAATAATATGTTTGTAGTGTAATTTCAAAGCTAGTTTTACCGCATATAGCGCCGCTATAGCCTCTGTCACAAGGGCTGAATTAGCAAGAATTTGTTTACTGAAGATATCTATGATTTTACCATAACTGTCTCTAGCGATTCAAGCAATATAAGAGTTATCTATTGAATTATGGGATCCATCAAAGTTTATTTTAATCCAATTTTGTGGTGGTTTATTCCATTTTTAGTTTCTTTTATTACTTCTCCTTTTACTGTTGTTTATTTTAGGGCCTTTAATGCACATTTTTGTAGTTTCCCATTGTTTGAATTAGATAAAAGCTCTTTAAGCAAGTTCGTTATTTTTATAATCTTTTTTTTCAAAAATTATTGAATTTCTATAAATCAATATCTATACATATACTAAAACAGAACGTTGTTTTGCCACATGTCGCCCTTATATTCAATTCGCCTATGTGTCGCTATGCTACATCATCCACCATGTCATCATCCACATCATCCGACTTTATATTTTAATATATATCTTTTAATTAAATAAGCAAAAAAATCAAAAAGATATCTAATAGGTTATATTACAAAATAAATATCGATTTTTATCTTTTATCATATTATATCTTTATCTTATATATATATCTTTTCTAATTAATTTTAATTATTAATGAACTTAAACTATAAAACATAAATTGTAAACTATAAACTATAATCTATAAATCATAAACCATAAAATATATATAAACTGCAATCTATAAACTAATTAATAATATAAAATATAAATATATTATTAAAATATTTATTACATACGACCCCGTACATGGTACGGGAACACACGCTAGTGTGGTACTAAAAGAAAATTAAAGCATCTGTTTTATTATTATCTTGATTAAATATTTTTATGAGATGTATTATAGTATCCTAAAAAGAATTATACTATTGAAGGGAGAATTTATTTTTATATGAACTTACGTAATTGGTTTAGCATGAAGTAACTCTTAAAAAATGTGTTCTTTGGTTTTCAATGGAGAGTTACACATTGAACATTGAAATGACACCTTATAGTGATATTTATTTAACTTTTCCGTAGTTGAAAGATTATCTGATAAAGCTTTCGATAGGAAGTTTTGTAGTACTTTCAAATCAAATTTAAGATCAGCTAATACATAATTAACTCTAGGTGTGGATGGTGAATACATAATTAACTCTAGGTGTGGATGGTGAAGAGTACATAAATCATGTTCATATCGAGGCAGATTTCCGACTTATTCTATGAAATTTGGGGAGATATTGAGAACAAAAATATCATATATAAGTGTCATGTAATAATACTTGTTAAAATGATAAATGAGAATGATTGTAGACCCTTGGATCAAGAAAGATCCAATAGCCCATATAATGACATGTGGCACCCCTTGTCATGCCTTGTCACCTTCACCGGACCACCGTTGGACCACCTTCGACTACCGTCGGACCACCTCCGACCACCGCCGGACCTCCTTTAGGCCTCGCCGGAATAAAATTGTCACAAAGATGTATAAAATCGTTCACAAATATTACAAAATTATTTATTACTAAATGTTCATCACGTTGTTCATAAATATTCATCACAATGTTGATAAATGTTCATTTGTATATACTATACTGAATGTTCATCACATTGTACTTAAAAGTTCATCAACTGAATTTTCATTACATTCTACTTAAATGTTCACCAATTGAATGTTCATCATATTATACTTAAATGATCACTAACTGAATGTTCATCACATTATACTTAAATGTTCATCAACTGAATGTTCATCAAATTATATTTAAATGTTCACCAAGTTTATTACACTTAAATGTTTATGTTATTTGGAAAAACGACGAACCACCACCGCACCACCACTGACCCACCATCAAGCCACCACCGGACCACCACTTATGTGGAACACCACTTTAATATAATTTCTTTTAAAAACACACTTAATTTTCAACAAAAATCACCTAAATGTTCATCATCTCATACTTAAATGTTCATCATCTCATATTTCAATGTTCACAAGAAATTAATAAAATGTTCATTACTCAAAGTTCATTACAATCGGCTTAAATGTTCATCACGTTGGTCATAAATGTTCATCAAAATGTTGATAAATGTTCATTTGATATACTCTACTGAATGTTCATAACATTATACTTAAATGTTCACCAACTGAATGTTCATCACATTATACTTAAATGTTCATCAACTGAATGTTCATCAAATTATTTTTAAATGTTCACCAAGTTTATAACACTTAAATGGTTATGTTATTTGGACAAACGGCGGACCACCACCAGACCACCACGACCGCACCACCACTAACCCACCATCAAGCCACCGTCGGACCGCCGGACCACCACTTATGTGGAACACCACTTTTTAATATAATTTCGAGTAAAAAAAACACTTGATCTTCATAAAAAATTACCTAAATGTTCATCATCTCATACTTAAATGTTCATCAAACATCCTTAAATGTTCACAAGCATTTAATAAAATGTTCATTACTCAAAAGTTTAGTACAATTAGCTTAAATGTTCATCACAGTTGTTCAAAAATGTTCATCAAAATGTTGATAAACGTTCATTTTGATATACTCTACTGAATGTTCATCACATGTTACTTACATGTTGACCAACAGAATGTTCATCACATTATAATTAAATGTTCATCAACAGAATGTTCATCATATCATATTTAAATGTTCATCAAGACTTAAATTTTCATTTATTTTTATACTTTAACTTTTTCATTTATTATTGGACCTCCGCCGGACCTCTGTCGGACTTCCTCCGGACCTCTACCGGACCTCTGAGTGGAGAGAAGTAACATAGAAGTTTTACTCATTGTTTGTTAAATGGAATCTACCACTAAATCAACAATTCAACCAATCCACAACTTTCATCAAATTCGAATAGATTAATTATGGATATGTGAAACTTGAGTGGAATAACACCATTGTAGGATTAGACTCATTAGAGTAACAAAGATTAATATAAAAGAGGAAAATATATTAAAAAAACTAATTTTTATGTTACTCAAACTGAGGCTGCGTTCGGATACATTTTTTTTTATACTTATAAGTAGGCATGTTTATTTTTACCCACAAATAAGTAGGTCATGACATGTTTGGATGAACTTTTACTATGTACTTAAATTCTCAAATCTAAGTTCAGTTTGCCTAAAAGTAGACAAAAATAAAAGCTTCACCCCCGTACTTTGAAAGATTGTGGAGTACTTCTGATTCTCAATCTTGCCCCCGATAGTTTGACTGTTCATCCTTAGAGGAGAGTTTGATTTGAGATTTCTTCTTCTACGAATCGGCTCTCATCTCTTCTTTTCTACAAATGTGTCCTCTTTGTTCATCAAGCAAGAAGTGTAATCGATCTCCTTCAATATGAGATTCTAGGAGTTGACCTTGAACGACATCGTTCTTCCTCCAACCTCACAGCATAATACAACTATTCTCCTCTCTCTCTCTCTCTCTCATTTTTGTTTCAATAGGTTTAGAAATTTTAGGGTTTCAGGTTTCAATTCAGGGGTTTTAGTTTTCGGGATGCATCCAAAATTTTGACAATATAGGTCTTTCAATCTGTTGTGTTTAGGAATGAATTTTTTCGTACACCTTCTTGGATTTTCATGGCATTGTGATGTGCCATACACTATTAATGGAACCTACTCTAATTCTATTAAATATTTCTAGATGTCACTTTCGTTTTTATAATCAATTCTTCTCTGTTTGGAAATGATGCGGGAAATGATGCAACGATTTGAGCATGAACCCTCAGTTTGGAAATGATGCGGGTCAGATGTCAAATGCATAAAATACCTGAAGGCTTTACTAACAAACAAGGATAGTAGACTTTAATTGTTTGTGGAGTTGTTTCAAATTTCAATTTTGAAACAACCTTCTTTGAAGCTGCATATTCTTCCAAACTGAGGGTTCATGCTCAAATCGTTGCATCATTTCCCGCATCATTTCCAAACAGAGAAGAATTGATTATAAAAACGAAAGTGACATCTAGAAATATTTAATAGAATTAGAGTAGGTTCCATTAATAGTGTGTGGCACATCACAATGCCATGAAAATCCAAGAAGGTGTACGAAAAAATTCATTCCTAAACACAACAGATCGAAAGACCTATATTGTCAAAATTTTGGATGCATCCTGAAAACTGAAACCCCTGAATTGAAACCTGAAACCCTAAAATTTCTAAACCTATTGAAACAAAAATGAGAGAGAGAGAGAGAAGAATAGTTGTATTATGGTGCGAGGATGGAGGAAGAATGATGTCGTTCAAGGTCAACTCCTAGAATCTCATATTGAAGGAGATCGATTACACTTCTTGCTTGATGAACAAAGAGGACACATTTGTAGAAAAGAAGAGATGAGAGCCGATTAGTAGAAGAAGATATCTCAAATCAAACTCTCCTCTAAGGATGAACAGTCAAACTATCCGGGGCAAGATTGAGAATCAGAAGTACTCCACAATCTTTCAAAGTACGGGGGTGAGGCTTTTATTTTTGTCTACTTTTAGGCAAACTGAACTTAAATTTGAGAATTTAAGTACATAGTAAAAGTTCATCCAAACATGTCATGACCTACTTATTTGTGGGTAAAAATAAACATGCCTACTTATAAGTACAAAAAAAAATGTATCCGAACACAGCCTCAGTTTGAGTAACATAAAAACTAGTTTTTTTAATATATTTTTCTCTTTTATATTAATCTTTGTTACTCTAATGAGTCTAATCCTACAATGGTGTTATTCCACTCAAGTTTCACATATCCATAATTAATCTATTCGAATTTGATGAAAGTTGTGGATTTGTTGAATTGTTGATTTAGTGGTGGATTCCATTTAACAAACAATGAGTAAAACTTCTATGTTACTTCTCTCCACTCATGATCTTTGTTCTATAAAAAATATGACACATTATTTTTATTTTATTTTTAAATTGAGCATCTACATTCATGTTATTTAGAGTAACATAGACCCTTTTTAAAAGATAAATGGAAATAAAATGTAAGAGATTTTGATTAAACCAAGACATGAGTAACAACTCTTTGTTACTCATTCTTACACAAATCATATCACTTATCCAATTATTTATAAGCATGTGACCCAGTAAAAAAATTGTATTGCTTCGTTATTGGTAAATATCTTATAACATTCATAATACATAAAAACTTATTGTAATTTATTTTTAAATATTTTTAATTTATTTTTAAGGACTAATTTGGAATAATCCGAGGTGTAATCTCACCTCCTACATCACTAGTCAAAAATCTCGTTATACATGCGGGTGGTTCCTCCAAAATGGGCAAACCTAAAGGATAACAAAAAGAAAGTGAGGCTAAACTATCTGCTACTCTATTAGCTTCACGCAATGAATGACGAAATTGAATAGATCAATTTCTACTAAAAAAGCTTTGGCAATGCACAACCAGGCTAGCAAGCGGGTGCTGTCTCGGGAGAGTGCGTTTGAGGAGTCCAATGGCCACAACCAAGTCCGATTCCAGGATCACCTGTCTAAATCCCATATCCCAAACCAATTTCAGGCCATGAGCAATGGCATAATGCTCCGCCAACACAACATTGCAGGCGCCAACACCAGACCAGGTCCCAGTCTCATCCCGGATGACGCTACCAGCAGTAGCACAACCAAGCTCACCTTTGACAGCGCAATCAGTATTTATCTTCACCCAGCCCTCCGGTGGTTTCAACCATCTAATCATCTCTTCGTGCCTGGAAATGTTACCCAACCTCGTTGCTCTCATTTGGGCCACACGTTGATACTGCTCAGATTGTTACCGAGTGAAGTTGGGAGTAATATTGCAGACATTATTCTCCCTACACACTTTGCCATTACGGGCCTTCTAAATCCACAAAATAGCGGAGGCAAAGATGGTTTCATCCTTCACATCCTGCCCAAAATTGTAACGCACACAGAGATTCATACTGAGCCAACACAGGGGGTCATCCAAGAAGAAATTCGGGGATGAATTAGTACCCATCAGATGGCACCAAACAAGCCTAGATTGAGAGCAATCCCGAAAGAGGTGCATAAGAGTTTCAGGCGCCAAGTTACTTCTGGGGCATCTGTCATCCGAGTTAAAGTGTATCCTTCTTCTTTCAACATTGGTAAGGAGGCGGCCTTTACTTACATGTCAAAGAAAGGTGTGAATTCTCTCAGGGACTTGGAGCTTCCAAATGCACCTAAAGATCCTATCCATAGCTGCATCGATAGGTTTCTCCATTTTCTGAAGTTGATAAGTCGAGCCCACTGAATAAGACCCCGTAGACGTGAGACCCCAACTCATAACATCTCCAACATCAGGATCATCACTAACCCCAACGAAATTGAATAGACCAATTTCTACTAAAACAGCTTTGGCAATGCACAACCAGGCTAGCAAGCGGGTGTTGTCTCGGGAGAGTGTGTTTGAGGAGTCCAATGGCCACAGCCGAGTCCGATTCCATGATCACATGTCTAAAGCCCATATCCCAAACCAATTTCATGCCATGAGCAATGACATACAACTCCGCCAACACAACACTGCAGGCGCCAATATTGCAAACAAACCCGACCACCAGACCAGGTCCCAGTCTCATCCTAGATGACGCTACCAGCAGTAGCACAACCAAGCTCACCTCTGACAGTGCCATTTGTATTGATCTTCACCCAGCCGTCTGTGGTTTCATCTGTGCTACATGTTGATACTGCTAAGATTGTTACCGAATGAAGTTGGGAGTAATATTACAGACATTATCCTCCCTGCACACTTTGCCATTACGTGCCTTTCTAATCCACAAAATAGCAGAGGCAAAGATGGTTTCATCCTTCACATCCTGCCCAAAATTGTAATGCCCACTGAGATTCATACTGAGCCAGCGCAGGGGGTCATCCAGGAAGAAATTCGGGGCTGAATTAGTACCCATCAGATGGAGCCAAACAAGCCTAGATTGAGAGCAATCTCGAAAGAGGTGCATAAGAGTTTCAGGCGCCAAGTTACACCTGCGGCTTCTGTCATCTGAGGTAAAGTGTCTCCTTCTTCTTTCAACATTGGTAAGGAGGCGGCCTTTGCTTACATGTCAAAGAAAGGTGTGAATTCTCTCAGAAACTTGGAGCTTCCAAATGCACGTAAAGATCATATCCGTAGATGCATCTATAGGTTTCTCTATTTTCTGAAGTTGATAAGTCGAGCCCACTGAATAGGACCCCAAAGACGTGAGACCTCAACTCATAACATCTCCAACCTCAGGATCATCACTCACCCTGATAGCTGCAATCTTCAGCAAGATGTGCCCTGGGAGAAGAGCGTGGAAGCTCTGCCAATCCCAGCCACCATTGTTTAGCCAAAAGTCAGCAACGACATTCTGACAAAGATTATCACAGATAGGACCGCTGCACATAAACTTAAGAGGCCCCTCGCCAACCCACCAGTCATTCCAAAAACGACAAGTCTCCCCATTCCTGATGTTCCACCGAACGCCCTCACTAACCACTTCCTCAAGGCACCAATTGATGTCTCCAGATGTGAGAGTCCTTTGGGTTCTTAGATTCCCTCCAGAGACCCGAGAAAAATCTATATTACTTAGGGCTCGTCTGATATGATAGCAGGAATCAGGTTGGAATCAGGAATCGGGTTGGATATCGGGAATGATGTTGAGTGATTCCTGAAACATTGTGTTTGGTATAATTCTGGAATGAGTCATTCCAGAAACCTGTTGTTTGGTTAAAAGTAGATATCAGAATGACAAATACAATAGTGTTGTATATAAATTAAAGATAACAAAAGTGTAGATTAAAATTAATAAAAACTTGTGCATAAATAAACCAAACACAATGTTTGTAGTCATGGCAATAAATCTCAATATAACCACTATTATTATCTGCTCAAGCTTCTGTCTTTCTCTCCTTCGTCTTATTGAATCAAGTTCATATGGATCCATGACTACATTATAGACATACAAACACAAAAATCAGCAAAAAAAAAAAAAAAAAGCAACGACCTACAGTTCCACGCTTATGAATAAAATTTTCTATCAAGCAATCACAAAAATCAGCACTATTGCAAATTAAGGACAAAGGTACATATACAACAAATTTTGGCAAAGGTACATATACAATACTCCCTTCGTCCCTTAATATAAGGCTCATTTACTTTTTCGACACTATTCACAAACTGAGAGAATCTTCTCGTTTTCTTCCAACTTATAGAAATAAATATAGGCATGCGAGATCTCATTTGATTCGACTCAATGAGTACTTTGACAATATAAAAAAATTATATTTTTTATCATCGTATATTTAGATATATTAGCGAAACAAAACGTGCATCGGTAAATGTGTCCATTTGAAATGAGAATATCAAAAGGGGACGGAGAGAGTAATAAAGATCAGCACAAATTTGACAAATTTGACAAAAGAAAGCTACATTTACAAGCAAAGTAGGACAAGGGTACTAAAGCAAAAAATGCAGCCAGCAAAAAACGCAGCCAAGGGTACAAATTTGACAAAATTAGGAAGTTGGAGAAGGAAGATTACAAACCTCGACAAAGAAGATGGAGAAGGAAGTTGGAGATGGAGAATCTCAAACTTGAGAAAGATGCTTCACTGCTGCAGAGAGAGACGTGAGAGAGAGAAAAAATAGGTTTCACTCATTTCAAGATTTATTTTTGGATATGAAAATTAGTCTTGTGGTTGGTATGACCCATTTCATGGAATGAATTTGATATTCATTCTCACCCATACCAAACAACTTTTTAGGTATGACCCATTCCTAATCCGATTCCATATAACCAAGATATACAATCAAACGAGCCCTTGTCTCCAACCCGATTCTAGAGTAACAGTTAGATAATCTTAAAAAATAAAATTGTTGATGGTGGGCCTACACACACCATGACACGTGTCATGCTCCACGCGTCGTTTGGATGCGACAGGTGGACAAAACCTTGTCGTTCTGTAACCCTTTCCTAATTAACTCATTCTTACCGTTGCCAAATCCTGTCACCGTTACAATTTACAGATTGCCCAGCTTTCGTTTCTTCCTCTCAGGCCTAAAATCTCTTCCCTCATCTACCAGTCTCCTTCTCCTTCGATCTACCAAAAACCCTCTCCTTCGCCTCCCAACAAAACCTCCATTCTTCAATTAAGTACCCATTGACGTATTTCTCCCGGCGATGTCCGGAGAAGATGCCGGCGTGGTCCCTGAGCTTAAGCTCAGGATCGCCGACGAGACTGACGCCGCCATGGTTTACTTGAAGCTACCGCAATGCGAAGATTTGGAGGCGCTGAGATTGGAGCCGGCTGATGTGTTTGTAGAGCCTTGTACTCCGAGGAAGATCAGATGTAGGATTGTTTGCAAGTGGCTGAAATTTGCTCTGCTTTTTGTGTTGATAGGGCTATTGGCAGCTGTTTTCTACAAATGGGTCGGCCCCTTTTTGATGGATAAGGTTAGAAATTCTGAAATTCTTCTCCATTTTCTCATTCATTTTGCTTCATCTCATTATAGACATAGAGTTGTTTCTGTATTTTAATTTTATTGGAATTTTGTGGTTGATGAAGATTTGATAAAGTGATCCCTTTTGAAAAGATGATGGACATTTGGATAATCTGTCAGCATAAGCTAGTTTTTCTTAGCTGCTGCTGTTCATTAATATGTGAAATTGGTTGAAGTATGGTTTAGATGAACTGTTTAAGCACCAGGACTGATTGAAACCTCAGCAGACTTCAACTGTTGACATTCTGGGCCTGTTTGGTGTTTAGAATAGGCCAATGAAGGAAATCGTCATCTTTCTGTGGTGATCAAGCATCAGGATTCAGGAGTGACCTAAACTATGTGTTTGAAACCCAAATTATTATGGAAGACTCAAATTGTTTGCATAATGGTAATCTAAGCTGAATTTTTCAGCTAAGTAAAATTGGCTGGATTCATTTCAGGGTAGGTGAAGGTCTATTTTTCAGCTAAAAAAAGTTTGTTTATCTTCCTGTCTGAGTTACTTGTTTTTTAGTTAAGGGTCAATTCTATATTTAGGCCTTGCCAAATATATAGTCTAGTGAATAGAGTCAATAGACATGATTTTCTTTGGCTAATCCCTTTGCTTATATATCTTAGATAACTACTTGGTTATTTACTTATTTATTTACTTATTTATTTACAAGTTCCTGTCCTAACAGCTGAGATTGATGGTTCTAGTTTTGTTGTTTTATAATAACTGCAGCATATAATATGTATTTATTTCTAATGGTATAATTTAAATATGTTTAGGAGATCATGCCGATTATCAACTGGGAGACGACAACATTTAGTGTCCCTGTCTTAGCAATCATACTCTTTTTCACCGTGGCGTTGTTTCCCACTATACTCCTTCCATCTACACCTTCTATGTGGGTTGCTGGAATGACATTTGGTTACGTATATGGATTCCTATTAATAATGTCTGCAGTTGCAATTGGTGTATCACTTCCCTACTTCATCGGTCATCTATTTTACCACAAGATTCAGGTAAGCTCTGGTTTCTTTGCATAATAATTGCGTATTCGCTTTCTGGGAGAATGTGATGTATAATTAATGCTATGTTTTGGTTGAATGAATTTGACTTAAACAGAGGTGGATGGAAAGATACCCGAAAAAGGCATCGGTTATAAGATTAGCAGGTGAAGGTGACTGGATGAATCAGTTTCAAGCTGTTGTCTTGATTCGGGTTTCGCCTTTCCCCTACATTTTGTACAATTACTGTGCTGTTGCTACAAATGTCAAGTATGGACCTTACTTTTGTGGGTCCGTGCTAGGAATGGTTCCGGAGGTTTTCGTTGCAATATACACGTAAGTTAATCTATTTAACAACGCATATCTTGTTTGATGAACCTTGCTCTGCTGCAAATTATGACTTTCTTTCATCCTTAATCTTTTGCATTAACATTGCAGTATACTTCAAATTTTAGAATCAGTCCTTTTCAATTGTACCATAATTGCCTTGCAATGATTTAAAATTTCTAGCAGAGCAGTTCAGCTTTCCGCTTAACGTGTTAAACTGTAAAATGTTCTAAACTTTTAGAATTTAGCTGCGTCTCATTTAGCAATAATTAAATCATAGATTGTACATGTCCATTTATAGAGCTCTACATTACTAATCACTTTTCAACAGAAGCTTATTTTTGTCCCTTCCTCTTTTGCTGCGGGATATTATTACTAATCATTATTCAACGTACAGAAGCTTATTTTTGTCCCTTTCTCTTTTGCAGCGGGATATTAATACGAACACTAGCAAACGCTTCACATGAGCATCGTTTCCTCTCTACACAACAGATTGTCTTTGACATTATTGGGTTCATTGCTACAGTAACTACTACAGTTATCTGCACACGTTTAGCCAAAAAACGCCTCAACAGAATACAGATGGAGGAAGACATGTTACTACGATAACCGGAGGAAAAAACCAGGTCGATGAACTTTGTGCTTGAATCCATTGCATTCTCGGTTGATAATGAGGCAATGCTCATGGTCTTCTCCGTCTGGTTCCTGTTCGGTTGGAATGGGTAATTGTAAATAATTTATAACACCTGGTAACAAGCATTCATTTATCTGCCAATGTTTGTATTAGTTTTGATTGTGACACGGTAACTCTTATACCAAGTTCGATGCTGGTTTATTGGTTTCTCTGTACAGGGTGATTAAATGGATGCTGTTACAGTTTGTTCTTCATGTTCAAGAAAAGGCCTTGGCTGTTTTTAGGATTTGTGACAAGGAAGTTACAACTTGAATAACAAAACATGAACAATGCAATGTCTTACAAAATGATTGAAGTATAAGAATTAACCTGCATCATGTTGAGTTTCTATGAAGATTACATAAAATCATGAAAATGACTAAAAACTTGAATTGCAAATATTATCGGTCTACTGAACTCATAAAGAACAATTATTAGTAGTGAATTATACGAGTAGAACGGAAAAGCTTCAAAATATTTAACGATTTATGTAAATAAAATTACCAAACAATCAGAATTTGTAACATTAAAACGTGATGTCCACAAAGAAAATATAGGAGGTGCCATTTGAACGAAAAAAAAAGAATTGGCTTCGCCCGGGTTCGAACCGGAGACCTTCAGTGTGTTAGACTGACGTGATAACCAACTACACCACGAAACCGTATTGACGTTTTGAGCTGAGAGTTAAAACATATTTATAACACAAGAATAACATAATGTTTTTTCTTTTGGGTTAAGAAAACCACCCGATGTCTTCCGATCAAAAGTAAACAAGGAAAAAAAAAAGAAAAGCCTACTACTAATTTTTTTTTTTTTGAGAAAGGTTATTCTCAAGTTGAGTTTGTCTTGGGGGTTTTATGTCACTCATAACGCTAAGCATATAACGTACACCACAACTTAACAAATTTTCCTAGAAGTTTAAAAATGTGAGCAAGACAGTAAAAAATGACATAAATTTGAGTAGTTCAGCAACGGAGTTATATCCGAGTGCTTATAGTTTTTTTTTAGCAAACATAGTAGTGTTCTGAATTGATTATTACAGGTGGAATCAATATTATAATAACATATGAACATAAAAGAGTTTAATCATAGTGAAAAGGCTAGACTATGATAGAAATAACTCGAAACCATTATCATATTGGAAAAGTGTCCGGTGATAATAGTTGCTACAGTAATAAATGAGAATGATTATGGGCCGTTTGATTTCGCCAGATCGGACGGATGTGGATAATTCACTTTTGGGCGCGTGTACAAGCGCGTTCAACAGATCTCGTAAATTTCCTTCTTCTTCTTCTCCGCCTTCGTTTTCTTTTCCCCCAAGTTTTTTCAACAAAACTTCTTCGGAACTTGCCTTCTCTTCTCTGCTACGTAATTCCTTCTTCTTCTTCTCGCATTCGTTAGCTTGTTTCTCCTTCATTCTACCTATGGATCTAGGTTTTGCTTCTATTTTCTTTGTTCACCAGTTCATCCCCCTGTTTCTCTTCAATTTGAGCTTATTTGTTGAAGTATTACGATGATTCGTGTATAATGAAGCAGTTTTGATGAACAACAGGTGTTCTTGTTCTCTTGATTGCTCTGTTCGCTAATCCAACACATCGATGTGATGAACATTTAGAAGAATTGTGATGAACATTTATAACGGATTTGATGAACATTTATAACGGATTTGATGAACAACAGTAATAGAAGTGATGAACATTCTATTGGACATATAATGAACATAGACAGTATTTGTGATGAACTTTTATAAAACATGTGATGAACTTTTATAAAACATGTGATGAACGTTGAATGCAGTCTATATGAACTTTTAATACTGATTTGATGAACTTTGTTCTAGATGTGATGATCATTCACAGCATTTTAATGTGTAATGAACATTTACAGGATTTGTGATGAACATTGATAAGTAGTTTGATGAACATTGATAAGTAGTTTGATGAACATTGATAAGTAGTTTGATGAACATATGTTTAATATCTGATGTACAGTTCATCCATTCAGGCTGAGTCGTCTTCTATGAGTAACAACAAGACTCCTACAAAAAGCAGAGAGGCAAGATTTGAGAAGTTTGTTGGTCCTTTACCAAATACAATATCTGTCCTTCCACCTCCACAATCAAAGAACAAAGGAAGGCCAAAAACATCACGTTTGAAAAGTACAATTGAGAAAGTTAGATTGAATTCTAACAAGGTGAATAAGTGTTGTTCAATATGTTTGAAATCCGGACACAATCGCTCTACATGTCCTGAGAATACTTCAACAAGTGTTTGAAGTTAGATAATTCTAAAACTATCATTTAAGTCTTTATGTGTAAATCTAGTTCTGGTGAACATTTGTAATCTACTTGGTGAACAATTATATATAATCTGGTGAACAACATGGGAAAAATTGATGAACATCGATATCAAATTAGATGAACTCTCACTGTTAATGTGGTGAACTTGTTGTGTTAATTTGATGAACTTTGTATCTAAGCTCGATGAACATTCATTATTAATATGATGAATATTTGTGAAAAAGACAAGTAAAATTACTTATCATATTGATGAACTTTTGAGATTAACGTCAATGAACATTCAGTGTTAATATGATGAACTTTGGCTAAATATTCAATGAACATTCACAGTTAAGCTGATGAACATTGTTCAGTGATTTGATGAACATTCTGTAATATATATATGAACAAAAGAATTCTTGTACTCATTGTCAAACTTCTACATTGTGCATTTTCCATTTACCCACTCTATAAGTTGTGGGTAAGCATTGTTGAATCTGTTGGTTAACAACTCTGAAATGTACTTGACCCTTATTATGTCCATTTGCTTATTGTCACCTTTCTTCAAAGAAGTTGTAAAATTTGTCAGCCCCTCCCCAAAGTACGTTTCCATGTGTCGCATGGTATATATACCACAATCCTGCTTGTTCTTGTCATCTCTCTAGTACATTGAAAGACGTTTAACTTTGACCTTTTTCTCGTCTTCGAATAGAGCTGCTTTGGCTTCCATGCCATGCTTCCTTAGAAATTCCACAAACATTGCTCTCTGTAAAATAAAAACACAATAATATCAAACATATTGAAAAACAATGATGAACATATTTAAAACGTACAATTATATGATGATGAACATACAGTTATATGATGATGAACATACAGTTATATGATGATGACCATACTGAAATATAATGATGAACATTACCAAATAAAAAGTTGATGAACAAAATTAAGGATCATGGTGAACAATATCAAACAAGATGGTGAACATATTGAAATACAGTGATGAACATTATTAAACATACATATGAACTATATATGAGAGGAATGATGAACATTATTAAACATTCTGATGAACATTATGAAGAATTGTGATGAACAAAGAAAAAAGAGTTGATGAACATTAGTTATCATGAACTGTTTCTTCTCCTGTTGTTGTTGTTCTTGGGATGACAAATTTCTTTGTGATCTGTCATTTGTTTTTTTGCTTCTTATCTCTGTAATATTGAACATACAAGTTATATATTGTGCAAAAATACAAAGTTTATAAAGAGGATAATATTCATACCTCTTGGACATTCAATAACAAGATTTATGATGAACAAATAAGAGAAATCTGATGAACAATCTTAAGACATATGATGAACTTTGATAGGCAATGAGATGAACAATCACAAAAATTTTGGTGAACATTGAAAAGAAATCTGGTGAACGTATGTACAAGATACGATGAACAAATACAAGATATTTGATGAACATTTAGATGTACTGTGATGCACATGTATTTTGATGAACATGCATGTAGCGAAATCAAACATGTCGAAGCAAAAACCTAACTCCAAATACCAGATTATACTCCATACCTTTTGGTACTTGGCTTCTCTGAGATCCTGCCATTTTTAGTAGCGAGTTGATGGATTTTGGTGAACGACGGAGTGAAATGAAGAGAAATCAGTGAGAAATCACAGGAAAAAGCATCGTATACGCTAAAATTAGGGATTAAACACCATACCTCTTCCTTCGTTGTTCTTCTGTGAACCAGACATCGCGAAATTTGTAGGAGTATGTTGTTTTTGATGATCGGCGAGAGAAAACGAAGTGATTTCGTTGAGAAATCGAAGAAAAAGCAAGCGAGTAGGAGGTTAGGGTTTGATCGCCTTTGCGAGAGAGGTTTTCTGTGGAAGTTTTGAGAAGAATGGGAAGAGACGGTTTTCGCTCCAATTTTGAATCACGTTGGAACGATGTAGCGCGTGTGTTTCACACAAAAAGCTAGCGAGTAGGAAGTTGCCAGCATGAAAAGTGGAGCAATCTGGGTTGTCCGATCAATTCCAATGAACGGTTCCCGTTCATTCTCATTTATCTCTAAAGGGCCCTTTATTACCAGATTCGAATATTTTTGTGATGTATTATAAGTTTCATAATTATGTTATAGTTGGACTAAAACTTACAAATAAATATCTTGTCCATTTTAAATTTCAATATGGTTTCCTTTAAAAAATATTTATTATAACTTTTTTTCTATAGTATATTTTATTATAAGCAAATCAAAACCTTAGCAAATATCATAAAATTTAATATATCATTGCGATATTCTTTCAGATGAGATGTTGTTCTAGATGAGACTAAAATCATCAGTTAGTTATTTACTTATGAGGAAACACTATCGAAATGATTTCTTTATGCTATCAAACTTAATAGTGTTCTGATTTAATTACTAGAGGTAAAATCTATATTATAACAACGTATGAACAAAAAAAAATTTAAGCATAGTTAAAAGGCTAGATTCGAATACAAAAAGCTCGAGACCATTATCACATTTTAATGTATTATAAGTTTCATAATTGTATTATAGTTGGACTAAAACTTACAATAAATATATCAATCTTATTCATTTTCAATTTCAATATAGTACCCCCTCCGTCCCTAATATAAAGATCACATGAGGACACTATATTAGGAAAAGAATAAGGATGAACAAGAGCCGTTGATCTCTTCTTTCTATGTTCTAATCTCATTCGTTGATCAAAAGTGTGGTTTCACACGTTCCTCCTCCTCTTCTTATCTGATTCTAACAAAATTTCAGAGCTCTTCCTTCTCTCCTCTTCTCCGCTCTCGCTTTTTCGCTCAAGCTTCTTCCTCACTGCTCATCTGTGCTCGCTTATTGTGCTCGTTTCTTCGCTCATGTCCTCGCTTCTTCTCTCACGTTTCCCTTCCTCGCCCAGTTTCGCTGAAACAAGTAATTTTTGATTTTGAGCTTTGATTTTGTGTTCTATTGATTATTCGATCTAACTGGAAGTTCTTATACCTTTGTTTGTGTTTTTTGTTCATTGTATGTGTATTTCGATGTTGTATTCCTCAGTTTGAATAAATTGGAATTGGTTACATTGAATTTGGATTTTCTTATATTGATTTGATTGTGTGTGCGTGGTAGCTTGTTTTTGGAGGTTGTTGTATGAATCAGATTCGTCTCTTTGTAATCCTTTTATAAACCATATTGTTCTTTAACAAGGTAAAATACTGAATCTTTTTTATCTCCCGTTACATGTCGCCATGTGAACACATATTCTTTTACAAATGAACACATGAGTTCTTTGATTGTCTTCTCATGTGATACCAAAACATTTGCTATTGATTATATTCATATGAACACATATGTTTTTCGAAACGAACACATATTTAAAATCCATATTATACCTATTTAAATATCTACTTATGTGTTCCATGTGAACACATTGACAACAATAAATGAACACATTTTCCTTTTACAATGAACACGCTAACTCAGATCTTTCTTTTTGTGTTTTATCCAAGTGTAATATGGATAACAAGTTGTCTTCTATATCTCCAAGCATGTGACATTGTTATGTCAATAAATGTTTTATATTCTATCAATTATTTTCAAATGAACAAATGTTTGCTTTGACATAAATACATTTTTCATTAGCGAACATATGTTTAACATTCACTCTATATGAACACAATGATGTCCAGGAATGAAGACAAGTTCATTTAGCAATGAACACACTGATACAAAAATTAATCATAGGTTTTTATCTTGTTGTTAGCTAAGTGAACTTGTCTTTTATTTCTCCTAGCATAAGTGTTCAGTATTTCTCTTGTGCGTTGACATTAATACTGAAAGATTTTTTGTGTGTGTGATAAAGGAACAAAAGGGATTGTTAGTAAGTTCAAGCATAGTTGAGCCTCTACTGAAACCGTCTACGTTTCAGAATTTTTTTGCTGTAGTACCAGATCAAGTTAATGTTAATCCTCTTTAACAAGCAAACAATAAGCTCAAGAAGAGACAATTAGGGAAGGCCAAGAAGTTGGAAAACAAAGCAACGCCGAATATGTTTCATTTGTAATCAACTTGGACACAACTACAATGCATTTCCTCTATTAGTCGCTACATTTTCATGTTATATATATATATATATATATATATATATATATATATATATATATTGATGTAATGAATCAGATACCAACCTTTGTCAAATATTTTTCTTTATGTTAGTCTTTCATACATTTCTATTATAACTTTCGTTTATTGCATGAACACACAATAACTTATTCACGAACACAAAGTTTATGAGTTTCACACTTTCTACTTTTGATGTTCATGAATTCTCAATATTTAGTATTAACACGTATGCCAAGACATATGAACACATTTTGCTAACGAGATGAACACAAGCAGATTTAAGAGTCAACCAAATTATATTTCACTTTTGATATTCATGAACATATATCTTCTATCTAACAAACGAAACCATATGGATAGACATATGAACACATATGTCTATATACATGAACACATATTGGTTTGGAGATGAACACACTAAATAATGAACAACGATATATTCCAGTTTTGATATTCATGAACACATAAATTCTTCTATCTGGAAGATGAACACATATGGCTTGAGAGATGAACACAAGTAGAATTAATGATTAACAAAGTTATAATCCAAGTGTGATACTCTGAATCTGATGGATGAACACAAATGGCTAGACAGATGAACACATAAGCCTTAATCAATGAACACAAAAAGAGTTAATGATATATACATTTAAGTACTACTATATACAAACTACTACAGATTGTTCATCGCAAACTACTAAAGATTCCACACCACAATCCAAGAATTCAAATTTAACCATTGATGTCTCATAAAACAACAAACCTACTTTTTACATAACTTGTTGACTAAACTCAACAATCAAATCTCCTAATTCTTCTTTCTACCACCTCCCTTACGAATATGAATTTCTTCCATAATAATGATCACAATTTTTTTTTAGAGGTTACAAATTTCTTTTGCTCAGAGAGAGAGTTGGTGTTTTGCTCTTTTCAACTTTGTCTTGTGCATATTTGCTTCTGAGGTACCATACGATGTTGAAGCTGTTTTATTACCAATGGATATTGTCCCATGAGCTAATTTCATCACTTTTGGTTTATCACCTACAATTCATAAACATTAAAGACACAAGAGCGTTAGCATATGAACACAGGGGACAGTTACAGAATAACACATTTTATTCACTCATGAACACATACAAGAATGTTAATGAACACAATATACATGGCATCCACACATACATATTAAGTTCAATACGCACACAAAAACATTATTATATGAACACATTTGCTTTCACCATTGAACACATGTGGCTTAGATCATGAACACATGTTTCTTAGATGATGAAAACCTATTTTTCATATGAACTGCAGATACATGAATTAGTTGATGAACACATATGACTTACATGATGAACACGTCTTTCATACTAACAAAGCATACATATATTTTAATGAACACATACATATTAATGCACACAAAAGCATTAGTACACGAACACATGTGCTTTCACCAATGAACACACGTGGTTTATAGATGATGAAAACAACTTGCTTAGATGTTGAGCACCTGTTTTTCGTATTATTTGAATATACATGAATTGGTTGATGAACACGAACATATTCTTTGATTAACACATATGACTTACATGATGAACACATGCATTTCATATTAACAGATAAACACTAGTTCATGAACACATACATCTAAATCGATGAACACATACATCTAAATCGATGAACACATACAAATAAATTGATGAACACATACATAAATCGGTGTTAATTATCACAAGATAGTTGAGATTTACACACACATTAACCAAATACTCTTGCAAATCTTTTGATATGAACACATACAAATTAGTTATTCACACAATCATCATGAATCATCAGTCATTATGAGATTCACATGTTTCTTAGTAAACAAAAGCATGAACACATAAACTTTCACCGAACAAACTTGCCCTAGTTCATGAACACATACATATAAATCGATGAACACATACAAATAAATTGATGAACACATACATAAGTCGGTGTTAATTATCACAAGATACCTGAGATTTACACACACATTAACCAAATACTCTTGGAAATATTTTCATATGAACACATACAAATTAGGTATCCACACAATTATCACGAACCATCGGTCATCATGAGATTCACATGCTTCTTAGTAAACAAAACCATGAACACATGTTCACCGAACAAACATGACCTAGTTTATGAACACATACATATAAACTGATGAGCACACACAAATAAATTGAGGAACACATACATAAGTCGGTGTTATTATCACAAGATACACGAGATTCACACAGACATTAACCAAATATTCTTGTCAATCTTTTCATATGAACACATACAAATTAGGTATCCACACAATCATCACGAATCATCGGTCATCATGAGATTCACACGCTTCTTAATAAACATGTGATTAATAACTTGAATCTGGACCTAGTTAGGGTTACTAGTATGAAATCGAAAGACTAATACCTTGAATCCAGACCTTGTTCGCACCATGGTTTGTCATCTAACACATCTGGATTTGATTTTGTTCGAGTTAGGTCAAAAGACTTGCAAACCTAGCAGAATTGAGTGAAAATTGTGAGAAACCGTGAAGAAATTCACAAATCACCGCTTCATCTCTCAGATTTGAGCAAACAACTTTGAATTGTGTTGAATGAGAGCGGAATCCGGTTGAAATTACCAGTATCTGCAGCTCTCAACTCCTTGGAGAATTGGCTTGAAATTTTATCGACGGGGAAGAAAGTGAGGGGGAGGGAGAGACTTTTTATAAGAGCGTGTAAATTTGATAGGAATGAGGAAACGAGCCCGCGCGTTAGAAGCTACATAAGGAGCTCTTTTGGGCTGTTGGATCAATTCCATATACTTCATTTTCCATTCATTCTTTGTCTTAAGCCAAGACGGCGACACATATTCATATACTTCATTTTCCATTCATTCTTATTATTTCTTATCGATTTGCTAGTTTCTTATTTGATTTATGTTGTTAGTTTACTCTGTTGATTGTTGTTGTTTTTTCAATCACTTTTCGATCTATCCAGATGTGTTTGGTGCATCGAATTAATTTATTAAAAATAAATAAATAAAATTTTAATTCATTAAAAAATAAGTAAATAAAATTTTAATTCATTAAAAAATAAGTAAATAAAATATACGAGATGACTTAGATTGTATATTTGTCAACTATATATTAATACGAGATCATCTATTGTATGATTTCATCAAAGTTTTATAAACTGATATTCATAAAGTGAAAGTAGTCTCCGTCCTCTATTTCCTCACACGCTTACCAGCTCCACCATCAACGATCAACCCCACCGCCCACGCTTCTTTGCTTGTCAAATCTCTCTCTCTCTCCTGCACGGAGCTACATCGGCCATGGCTTCTTCTTCATCAGATGATCAAACGCCACCGATGCAGCAACCACCGCGAATCGAACAGCCTCCCAAGGAAGAATGCCTTCACAAAACCAAGTCCATCCGCTTCTTCGGTCGCCCTACCTCCATTGTCCTCCAGAACGACAATGGCCCCTGTCCTCTCCTCGGCATCTGTAATCTCTCTCTTCTTCTTTCTCTTGCTTTTTTCTAGGGTTACTTTGTCGTGTTTATCGTCTCGATTGTTTTGACTTTTGTAGGTAATGTTCTCTTGTTGAGGAATCAATTGAACTTGAGCTCTGATGTAAGTGAGGTCTCACAGGAGAAGCTGCTCTCCCTTGTTGCCGAGCGGCTCATTGATTCAAACAGCAATGTCAATGTGAGGTTCTTTGCCTCATCACTTCTCAGCTTAATCTGAGATTGTTTTCCTTGGCTTATTTTTATGTGTTATGCAGAATAAAGATGATGTATACGTGCAAAACCAAGAGCGAAATTTTTCTGATGCACTTGATCTCCTCCCTCGCCTTACCACAGGGATTGATGTAAATATAAAATTCTGTAGGTCTGAAAGTGCTTCTTCTTATATTCCTTGTTTTGCTCTTGTTTTTTTCCTTGTCTTTTAGCAATTTGACTATATGGTTTCGTTAATGATCTAAGGTGGAATATTTATTGCAGGATCAGTGACTTTGAATTTACTAGAGAATGCACAATATTTGATCTCCTTGATATTCCCTTATATCATGGCTGGTTAATTGATCCTCAGGTATGTATTTTTTGAGAATATAATTACAGCATTGGACACTTTGCAATGGTTGAAGAATGCAATAAAATGTTGCGGTTTTTACATATTGCTTGGTTCTCCAATCCTTTATTTCTCTGGTAGTTCGTACCCTAGTAATTTTTGGACATTTGAGAACTTTCTGGTATATTTCCTTTTCCGTGTCGTGTTCCAATAATTTACTTTTCAGTTTAAACCCATCAAAATGGTTCGTATACTTCTGATGGGCAATGAGGTACAAGTGTTATACAACCGTGTTAACGGGTTTCCTAGATACAATCGTGCTAACTACTTTCCTAGAGTGGAATCTGATCTTGATACAGTTTGTCAAGGTTATCCCATTATTTTGTTGTATCTCTTTTTTTTTCTTCTAGTATAAGCTATAGGCTTTAAGACATTGAGGTATTGTTGTTGTTGTTGTATAAGCTAAAGGTTACATGATGTATAATTGCTAACAGAATTATATCAAGCAGCACAGATTAAGAACCAATTAAAGTTATGATATAAACTAATAATGATATGACTCTTCCTTATTAGTATTTGGTAATTAGTAGAGAATGCGGGGTTCTCATTATACTTTAGGAGTATCAGTGGCTGAAACAACTTCAAATGGGAAGAGGTCGAATAGATTTTTTTTGCTTTTGGTACTGATTTTTTTTAACGTAGGAAAAAGGTTAACGAGTTACTCTCACTTCACCCATATTCAGTTGCACTATGTTAGTTTATAACGGAAAGAAAGTACAAACTTTTGATTCCTATGGCTGAAATATTTTATGAAATGGTATGCTAAATGATCTGTAGTCGCCTGTAGTATATCTGAATGTTTTTAGTTGGTTTCATTTCATCTATTTGATACTCACTATATTTTTTTCGTGCCTTTTGTTAGGACTATGAAACTGCCAAGGCAATAGGTTCAAAGTCATACAATGCTATCACGCGGGAGCTTGTTGCTCTTCAAGAGTCAGATGGAAAGACAAACTATAAACTTGAAGGAGATTCCATTGATTTTGCTGCTGCAACAACTGCAACTTTGGGAGTTCCATCTCCATCTCTTTCAAGAGGCGTATCTTTTAATGATTCTCCCCGTGCTGCATCTGATACTCCTGATTTTAGAAAAGGAGATGCCGAGGAAGCAGCAGATTTGCTGAAAGTTTTGAGACTCTCTGAGAATGAATCATCTTTGGAGGTGGGTAAAGCTGATTCTTCTGTGGAAAATGCGTCTGTCAGCTGTAATAATTCGACATACAATATACAAGAACATGATCCGAGTAGAGAAATTTATACAGATTCATCAGTATCAGGTGGAACTGAATTTCCTTGTAACAGTGATGATCTAATGTCCCTAGGAAGACCTACTGATCAAACTTACCATTTTTCTACGAATGATCAGCTTAGTTTTACGCAACCTGAAAAAGGTTTCATGTTTGAGAATCTAACCAAGGATGCTCCTGGTGCATTGGGTCAAATCGAACCCTTGCTTGGAATAGATACTGCAGCATCGCATGATGGAGGTCTCCAAATTCAATCTTCTACTCCCTGCTTTCTAGAGGAAGCACCCTTGGTGAATCGGATATCAGATTCTGCCTCAACCATATCGGGTGTACATCTCAAAATTGGGTCTGCTCCTGATTCTGGTTTGAGTGAAAATGATAAAACATCCAAGGAGAGTGGTGCTGATCATTTAACTGAATTAAGCGCTGATTCAGATACTCTCAGTGGTGATGTACAAAAAATTGAGGCAACTGAATCATCTGCCACAAGTCTAAATGACAGTGAGCCTATGTATGAAGGAGAAGAGTGTATATTGGATTCAGAAACTGCAATTTTTTATGACCGAGAACCTATGTATGAAGGAGAGGGGGTCCTTGCCAAAGAAACTAATGAAAGGAAAAGTGATGTCCATGATTCTCTTTTGAAAGATGGAATTACTTCTCAACAAGGTAAACGGCCTTTCTGTTTAGTGGCTTGCTCAACATGCCTAACCTGTATTTGGTATTGTTACAAACTTACAAATGGATCTTTTTTGGTTATATCATTCAAAATAACTTTGAAATTTACTGCAGGAGAATTAATCAGTAGCTTCTTGAAAAACAATGCCAGTCAACTGACCTTTTATGGGTAAATTGTTAGTTCGATAGCTTTCTATGTAAACTTCCATAATGATTATGGAAATTGACTTTTCTATTTTCATCATATTTCATTATCTTTGCAGCCTGTTCTCCTTACAAGAGGGTCTCAAAGAGAGAGAGCTTTGTGTTTTCTTCCGTAATAATCATTTTAGCACCATGTTTAAGGTCAGTACTTCAGCTTGTGAAAATATGTTGATGCATATATTTTAGCTTTCATTATTAAAGTTGGTTATATTTGATTAATTTATCTAACTTTTGTTGCAGTTTAATGGAGAACTTTATATTTTAACTACTGATCAAGGATACATGGATCAGCCCGATTTAGTATGGGAAAAGCTGAATGAGGTAAGATTACATGGACTTTTGAACGTGTTGTTTTAATTCAGAAGAACAATTTTGTTTTTTGAAAACACAAGAACACTTGGAAAAGTACCGTACAACAAGGAGACAAAAACTTAGAACTTTTCTGATGACAATTTCATGCCAAACCTGCTGCCAGAGTTCTGCTGAACATTCTCAAGTGTTGCTCAACGCCTCATAATTTAATATAGCTGGGTGGTAATTTTTTGTTGATATCTTCTGCAGAAAGAAAGTTGAAGAAATTCCAAATTTCCCATTATACGCCAAAGCATTTAATGATTTGATGTTTACCCTATCAAAAAAGATATTGATTATAGGGAAAGTGTCGGGTGAGAATAACTTTTAAAATACGAACGTGAGAATAGTGCACATTAGTAGTAATTTGCTGCACATTTAGTACTAATTTTGTGCACATTCGTTGACAAACTTAAATCATCCAAAATTTGAAGAACATTCATTTTCAAAGAACATTTATTGAGAAACTGAAAAACTTTTAGGTAAAAGTGTATATGTGCATCATTTTTTCAAAGGACATGCATCAAAAAATTTGATGCACATTTAAGTATATTTTGATGCACATTATTCATTCTCACGTTCTCATTTTAAAAGTTGTTCTCACCAGAACCGCACCCTTGATTTTATGCAACTGGTCATTATAAGTTATGACCTACCTAGCAAAGGGAATAATTCTTATTATTACTATTCCGTTAATTAAGTATTGTGTTTTTCCGATTGCCCATGTTTTGCAGGTCAATGGAGATTCTGTATTTTGTGATAATGATTTCAAGGAATTTAGGCCTGAAACTGAAAGCCATGGCACATGGAATGTACAAAATGCCGTTTCTAGTACATCTGTGAGCTTCTCTTTCCTTCACTCGCTTTGACTCGCAAACAAACTAATTTGGATATTCAATGTTACGGGGTTCTTTCTTTCTTTATACAAGTATGGATATAAATGTTAGCGTTGAGCATCTAAACCTTACGAAGCTAATAGGTCTTAAAAACAAGGTTTATTGAGTTCAATTTAATCATGATGTTTCCAGTTAATCAACCTGTAATATGAACTTGTGATGTAGGATTTTCTGGAGAGTATGGAGACTTCTGGACAGGATGGGTCAAACATAAAGTAATCATCCTGACTAATTTTGTTAAATGCTGTTGCGAAATTTTAGTGTACGAAATTTCCTTTCTCTTTTCTTTACAGCTAACTCTTTGACAATTAGCTGTTGGGTTTCCCTTGGGTAACTTGCCATTTCCTGTTATTAAAACCACATTTCATCTGTTCTTCATTTTATAACTTCTCTTTTGTACCCCGGGTCTGGGTTTTCCTTACAGCTCTGATCTGGAATTCGCAATAGCCTTGCAAAAACAAGAGTACCAGCAGCAGCATCAACCACAGCGCCGTGCACCACTTCCACCATCAACAATTAGTAGCTCAGGATTGATAACTGGTCCCCAGGTAACTTGAACCTTGTGAATTTTGTGTGGATATGTTTCCCGTTAATTCATTTTTACATCGTTAATCATTTGAATTTTCCATTGGCAACTCAAAAGTCAATACTAAAAACCACAAAAGTTTTTTTTTCTTTTTCTTTTGTTAATGTGCAATACTTTTCTTCTTCTGGCAAAGCACTTTAGTTTTTTCTCAGCCACACATTTAACATATTGTTGTGTGATTGTAGACGTCAAGAGCTGGAACTCGAACCTCATCGGCTCCTTCAAAACAGGATAAGAAACCAAAGGAGGATGGGTGTAGCATCATGTAGAAACTAACCAACTTGTTGGGAAATTGGTGGGCATTTTACTCATTTTAATCTTGCTTGTTTTTTCTTTTTCTTTCTTCCTTTTTTTGGTGCATTTTCTTTCTTCCTTCAATTCATTTTCTCCACTCTAATTACAGTTCCCCCCTTTGTTTTGTAGGTGTTATGGGTGTAAATAAATGGACGTATAAACCGTTTGCGACTTTCTGCATATATGTGTGAGTGTGGGCAATGGAGTCTATTTTGCTTGGTTGATATAAATAAATCTGATTGAAGTAATAGTGTTTATATTTCCCTGAAATCTTATTTTGTGAATTTCTTTAACACCAAAAGAAACATTGGACAATATAGGGTTTGTTAGGTAAATTAGTTTATAAAGTCTTTGTAGTTTATAAATGGTTTATTGGTAATAAATATGTTTGGTAAAAAGTAGGTTTTTATTGGAATGTGTGTAGTTTATTTAAAATGTGTGAGTGATAAAGAAAAAGTTAAAATATTTTAATTACACGTTTTTCAAAATTTTAAAAATGGGTTTTTGAATAAAAACAATTTTATAAACTAGTTTATAAACTGCCAGCCATAGTCTAATTGGATGGTAATTGGTAAGCCGTAAGTTCCTTTTGCTATTTTCCTTTATTTACAGCTGCTTCTTTTCTCATTTGGTGATTCTTGCTACTTGGATCGGTCGGTATTTATGTTGAGTGTTGTTGTTTGAATCAAATAACGAAGTCTACCATCTATCTTTTCCTTTCACATGAATAGACCAAACAAACTCGTACTTTACTTTATGAAAAAGCCTATATTTTGATTGATTTTAACACTATGAAATGAATATTCCGGTGGTGATGCGGTCATGCTTGCGTCAGCAAACTGGATTCATCTTAGAAAGGATAAATTTAGATAACACTAATGACGTGATTAGAAATTTAAAATTAAGAAGAGAAAATGAAAGGCCAAGTTAAGTTTGCATTGAAAGAGAAAAAGAGAAATGGTGGGTGAAAATGACAACTCAACCAATACGTCGCCAATTGGACGGCTTCTGATATGGTCCCCACTCCCACCGGCCCCCAACGGCTAATCCAATACTTTGGCTACACACTTTATTTTAGTACCTACTCCCTCCCTCGCATAATCTTGTTGCTGTTTGCTTTTGACACATTCGCCGATGCAGTTCTTGCGTCGTTTATATCTCTAATTATACGTTGTCGAAAAATTATAAAATTTTGATATTATTAAAGTACTCATCGATACGAATCAAATAAGATCTCATATGACTATGTTTTTTCTTATATATTTGGTATAATCTTGCAAATTGTATAAAATTGTGAATAATGTATAAATTGGAAACATGAGCATCATTATGGGACGAAAAGAGTACAAGTTTTCTTTATAATCCATCCCTCCAACAATATAAGCAACATTTGTTTTAAATATATATATATCGATGTACGTTTTACATCGTTAATATCTCTAGTTATATGATAATCAAAATTATAAAACTTTGAAATGGTTAAAGTCCTCATCGACCCTACCCCTACATCACTATATATCTTCTTGTATATTGGAATCAATTAATATTAAATTGTGAATAATGTTAGAATTTCAAATATTAGTTATATTATGAGAATGAGGGAGTACACAAACTTTGTTAGTAATCACTCAGACTAATTAGCATACATATTTGTTGATATATTATTGATAGAGATAGCATTTTGAGGAGGTGTTAAAAAGACAAACTAGTTAATCGATTAGTGTAATTCCCGCTAGAAATCTCAATTATTATCGTTTCAAAATAAAATAATTTCAGTTATTAATTTTTTTACATAATGTATATGTTTTTGCAAATTAATTTTATAATTTATTACAGTAACTAACTCATTAACAATGATTGTATACTTTGGTCAAGTAAACTATTTCTGAAAAAAGCGTATTAATAATTATTTTATTTACTAAATTTTCATAATTATAAAAACTATGATTTTTATTAGTGCAATATTAGTTTATAATTTATTTAGATATTTACGATCTACTAGTCCTTCATATGTTGATTCTATTGTGTCTCATATATTGTCTATTTGTAATTCATATCATTCTATTTCCTTTTCATTTGTACGACGCTTCGGGAATACGGTTGTGCATTTATCCTCTAGATAGGCTCTTAATTCGGGTAGTGAATTTGTGTACTTTGATAATTTTCCCGAGGGCATAAAAGACCTTGTGGGCATTGATTTAATATAAAGTAAACATATTTTGCTTAAAAAAATCTATATATTTTTTACTCCGTATAATTTTATTTTGGATATAAAAAACAAAGCCTTTATTTAGCACACTCTCAAATTTTATTTAGCACACCCATACATTCGTCACGGATGTATTACATAGACTCTTCGTCACGAATGTATAACATCAAACCTTCGTCACGAATGTATTTTGTCATACCTTCGTCACGTATATATTCTGGACCTTCGTGACGAAGGTCTTGGTGACTTTCGTGACGAAGAAACGTAAGAGATCCGTGACGAATGTATCTATATCTGCAAAAGTGAAGCTATTATGTCTAATCCACACCAACTACATTTAATTACCATCAAAATATCCGAACCAACTTCATCTTCAACCTTTTTCACTTCATTTTACCCACATTTCACCCACATTTCACCCTAAACACTCTCATTCAAACACAATATTCAATTGAAAATGTCAAATTGGGATGATTACATACACCAAAATGTTGATGAAGATGGTCCATCATGGGGGAACTACAATAAGGTATGTTATAGTTGTTTTTAATAATGTTAATGTTAGGGTTTGTAGGTAAAATATATGTTTTTTTATGAAATTGAATAGTTTGAAGTTAGTTGTTTGTGTTGATTGTGTGAAAATCAAGTTGTAATATAGAGTTGGATAGAAAATATGTGTATTTTAGGTGTTAGTTGTTTGTGTTACATACAAGGAGCATGATTTGTGTTTGTGTGGAAATTGTAATATAATGTTGAAGTTAGGGTTTGTGTGGAAATTTGTGTTTGTGTTGGAATTTAGGGTTTGATTCGAATTTAGGGGTAAAAAAGTGTAAAAAACAATTTGAAATGGGGTAAAAATGACATTCGTCACGAAACAAAGTGAGACTTTCGTGACGGAACTTAGGCATACCTTCGTGACGAATGTATTTGCAGAAGAAATGTGCAAATTTTTTCGTCACGCAACTACTGCTTCTATCCGTGACGAAGGTTAATACTTTATTTGTGACGAAGGTAGGAAAAACAGGTTTCTGAGTGTTGTTTTGTGTATTTTGTTGTTTTTACAGAATAATAGTCCAATGTTCAATCGTTTAAGAAACTTATCGATCAATGCCGATATTCCTTTGGGACCTGATGGAGTGCCTTCGTTTGATCTTGGTTTGGATTTTGATATTCCGCCAATAGTCTCTCAGCTTGATCCTCCTCCATATCATTCCCATCAAACTGATTGGTCTAATGTTCCTCAATACCAATCTTTATCGCAACCATATCAAGACATTGAGTATTTCCCGAAATTGAAGACAGTACCACAGTTTGACAGTGTTGTGCCTTATGAGGACCCACATATATCATCAGATTATTCAGAAGTTTTCGTCACTGATAAGATCTTCAGCTCAAGAGCAGAAGCAGAACAGTGGGCAAGAGATATTGGAAAAACTCATAACTTCATGTTGAAGGTGGGTAGAACTGACTTCAAAGGGAAGTTAGGAAGGTCTTGGCTTAAATGCGAGCGCAGTGGACATTATATTCCTGATTCAGTTGGGAGAACTAGGAAATTCACCCACACAAAGAAATGTGATTGCAAATTTCAGATTGCATGTAGAGAGACTGAAAAAGGGGAATGGATCATAAGGGCTGATCATGGAACTCACAACCATATTATTGGTCAATCCTTACACGGTAATGCATTTGCTGGAAGACTTACACCTGAGGAAGAAAAGGTGTTACTAGACATGAGGAAGGGAAATGCTAGACCAATACAGATGTACACAAGGCTCAATGAATCTCCTGACAACATGACTAAGAAGTCACAAGTGTACAACTTTTGTAACAAGTTCAGAACAGAGAGGATGGAGGGAAGAACTGTGGTCCAAGAATTCTTCTATCGTTCGAAGGAGTTGAACTACTTCGTAAGACACAAGAGCGACGAAGTGACAAATAAGATCACATATGTGTTCTTCGCAAGCCCAGAGTCGATGAAACTGCTTAAGGCGTTTCCATACGTAATGTTGATTGACGCAACATACAGCACAATTCAGTAAGTATAATTAAGTTAAAAAGTCTGATGTTTGTTTTTACTCTATAAATTCTTATAGTAATGTATTATCTTGCAAAGGTACAACATGCCCTTCATAGAGATTGTTGGAATAACATCAACGTGGAAGAACTATGTTGTTGCTGGGGCTTTTGTGTCAGAAGAGAAAGAAGAAAACTATGCGTGGTGCATGTATCAATTGGCTGAGTTGTTTAGGGTTGTTAAGATGACGCCAACTTGCTTAGTCTCTGATCGAGAGAAAGCTTTGATGAACGCTTTGGATAGGATCTTTCCAGATTCTACTTTCCTCCTTTGTAGGCGGCACATCCAAAAGAACATTGAGGACCATGCTAAGCTAGCAATGCGGTCACAAGCAAGGGGGACCCATTTTGCAAGTGAATGTCTTAAGTTATTCAAACAGTCGACAGAATTGGCATATAACATTGAGCTAGGGCGTATTGAAAAGGATTGGGCTGAATATCCATCTGAGATTAGGTACCTGAAGAAGAATTGGCTAAACCCCTACGGCAATAGATTTCTTTCGATCTATGTGGATAAAATCTTTACATTAGGTTCCAACACCACAAACAGGTTAGTAATGTGATTACGTTTGAAATTGTTTTACAAATTATGTTAGCTTTATATTTGTTGTTATAAAAAATTGTTTTGATTATGCAGGGTTGAAAGTGAACATTCTAGCTTCAAAAATTATTTGTCACTGCCAAGCCAGAAGATAGACATTGTGTTTCAAAGATACAATGCGAAGATGCGCAATCAGTTCAAGGAGATCTTGGGTACTTTCAATGAAAGTCAGCAAAAGACTGTAAGTAACATTACAGACGTTGATCTCTTCAAGCTTCTTAAATATAGAGTGTCTTATACTTGTTTGAGTCGCTTGCTAACTGAATACAAGAAAGGGGAATATGGCATGCATCTTGATCATTGCGAATGCGTAATAAGGAAGAGAGATGGATTGCTATGTGTGCATGACATTTATGAATATGTGAGGCGTCAAGAACCAATTCCAGTTGAAGCGGTTCATGCCTTTTGGAGGACATTGACTTTGAAAGAAGTAGAGACTGAAGACGAATTAAAAGTGGGGAGGGTAGTAGCCAGAAACTTGATGGATGAGTTTATGGCTGAGCAATGGGAGGGAATGTCACCTTATGACCAACACGAGTGTGCAATGAAGTGTTTGGCAATAGGTAACCCTCAAATGACCAACCTCCAGGAGCCAGCTCGTGTGAAAAGGGGGAAGGGACGACCTCCAGGAGCTCCAAACAAAGAGTACAATCCAATGAAAAGACAACCTTCACATTGGGAGCACACTGATGCAACACTTGAAGAAACACCTCCAAAGAAGCAAAAACCGGCTTCATACGGGAAGGGTAAGAGTGGTCAGTGGGCTTTGCAGAAGCTTACAAAGTATAATGCTCTCGTACCTCCATGCATGCGTCCCTACGTGCAAGGTTGGTATCCCATTGTCGCTGATGGAAATTGTGGATACAGAGCTATAGCACAACAATTAGGGTGGGACCAAGATAATTGGAGGAGAGGTAGATCTGAAATGGCTCAAACGACATTTGCACATTGGAATAATGGGTTGCAAGCTTGTTGGGTATTGCCAGTTGAAACGCCTAATGTTCAGATAGCAGTTACAAACCTAGCTTGGACTGGACCAGGAGAGATGGCACCCGAAGAGACATGGTTACAAGTCCCGGCGATGGGGTGTGTAGTTGCTACGACTTTCAATTGTGCATTAGTTGTGCTTGCGAAATCAATTTGGCAAACATATTTGCCTATAGTATTGGACGACAACATCGCTCCGGGAGAGAAATTTCCCATATGTTGCATTGCCCTTGTTGAAGATGAAAGACACTTCATTTCGGTAATTTCTAACTCACTCTATCAATTTGGTTTTTATATTTTTAAATCAATACCTCATACATTTGTCTTGTAAATCATTTGCGTTATTGTAGATGCCAATTGCCGATGACTCTCCAACCCTACATCATCAAACAAAACTAAGGAAAACAAAAGAAACAGTATTCAAATTAAAACATTTAATTAAAGACAAACATACCATCAACAAGGTGTAACAGAAAGACATCGTTGCACAATCTCTGCGGGAGTATTTACCCAGTTGTCCATACAAAGCACACAACGCACCCGAACCCCAAGACACACCATGGATATTTGCCATATCATTAAGCCATTCATGGTGAATCAACTTGATCATGTACGACGACTTGTCAGGAAACAATGTCATTCCCAACAAGTATGTCAACCAACCCTTAGTGATTGAGACTTGATCCATTTCAAAGTTCCCCTCATTATCCACTGTCATGCATTGTTCCCTCAGAAGCTCCGGTGAAACTTCATTACCAGCTTTGACTCTTGCGTCAAGTAAATCTATACCAAAAGCCTTCTTTGCTCTGTTGACCATTACAGCCTTCGTGTCAGCTTTGCCAACTCCATCAGCAGATGTGCGAAATCCCATGCCCTTTCCGTTTATAGGGATACCCAAAATCTTGTGCACATCTAATAAGGTGATTGTCATTTCAGCAAATGGCAAGTGAAAAGAATTTGTTTCTGGCTGCCAGCGCTCAACAAATGCATTGATCAACACTTGGTCGTGGTTGGGATACATGAGGGTTTGCAAATGTGACAAACCAGAAGCCCTAGCCAACGAAACCCAAGGATAGTCGCCCTCTAACTTCCATTTTTTCAAACCTTCTTTTCTGACCGTATTTCTCAATTGCGGTCTCTCCTATTTATCATATTTCAAGTTTTTTAAGTACATTTAAATCAATTAACAAATCATGTCTAAATTAACAAAGCATGGAAATTACGCAATTAACAATTCAACCAAAGGTGATAGCTTTACTTACATGTCCTTGCCAAACCATATAAGAAGTGTGCCCGCTGAAGCTATGCAGCAAGTCTATCTCCTTAGGACCTCCAGGCACAGGCCACTGTAACTTCGGGTAAATCTCGTCTTTTTCATCGCCATGTTCATTAAGATCGATCCCCCCGTAATGGCCCTCAAACTGTCCTTCAGCCCAGGAAGCAGTTGGACCAGATTTCCATTCTGGTGCTTCTGGCTGAAAGGCCTGTTGACGGCCTACTGCTTCATCCCATGCTACTTGTGGAGAAGAGGGGGGAACCCATGTAGGGATCTATTACAAAAAAAATTGGTTATTAGTAAAATGTACAACTTTCACTCATAATCGTCTATAAATTAAATTTTAAACTAATACTTACAACACTCTGCGGACTCCAAGTTGGATAATGTGCCTCATAGGTTGGAGTCATCGGGATTTGCTGTTGTAATAAAATAAATTTCATAAATTACTAATTTAATAATAACAAAAAACAGTAATATAATGTGAATTTCAGATTAACTAACCATGTTCTCGTAAAGGTTCGAATATGCACTAGGGTCAGCTAGCTGTTGTTGTTCATGCCAAGAAGGTTGCGGGACCTCTTGACTTGCACTTGTACCCTCGTCAGCTCTTTCGCGCCTCTTCCTCGGCTTCGGCTGATAAGCGGGTCTCTCTCCAGCCTCGATTTCTTCTCGAGTTTGATTACGGGCATTCTTCCGGGCACTTCTAGAAGACGGATGCATCTAAACAAACATAATATTTTGTGAATTTACGCATACCAAACCAACAAAACAAAAAAGCACCAAAAAAATGCAAACTTCCGTCACGGAACTGTACTCAACCTTCGTGACGGATCTCAGCATAACCTTCGTCACGAAGAACCACTAAACTTCCGTCACGAAGGTTTTTCTAACCTTCGTCGCGGATCTACCTATTACCTTCGTGACGAAGGTTTTTGCACAACCAGAAATTCAGCAATGCCAAAACATCCGGTGACGAATGAATTTGCTTAAAATTTCCACAATTTCAAGCACAAAAAACAGTATTTAATCTATCCAATTGAATTAGCCCCTAAAATTCATAATTTCCCCAATTTCAAGCACAACCATTTCAATGGTTTTGACATATCTTCATCAAACATGGAAAATTAATGCAAAAGAGAGTTAGAAATTACCTTATGACTTGATTTGTTGATTATTGTAGTGAAAGAGATGAAGAAATGTAGAGAATGGTGTTGTGGTGTGCTGTTGTTGCGCCGAAAGTATGAGGAAATGTAGAGGAAGAAGTTACATTAGGGTTGGGTAAAAAATCTCTTTTATAACTGCAAAATTGGACCTTCGTCACGGATGTTTGAGGTTTCTTCGTCACAAATGTTTTCAAGACCTTCGTCACGGATGTTTTAGATACCTTCGTGACGGAACTTTATAAAACCTTTATGACGGATGTATTAAATAGTTACGTGACGAATGTGCGGGTGTGCTAAATAAAATTTTAGGGTGTGCTAAATAATAAGCCCCTATAAAAATCATGTGAAACGTACCGAGATGGTTAGTGAACATTAGTGGCTAGATAATCTTGTAAAGACGTGTTTGTACCAGAAATACTTAGTGTATGTTCGGGAAAAGACATAAATAAGCTAGCTTATTTGGAGAATAAGCTACAAATTCAACATTATGAAAAAAATAAGCTAGCTTATGCTTTATCTAAAGCAAGGCAAAATCTGCAATAGCCGAACAGGCCCTTAATGTATGGACAACATATTGCATTTGCTATACATTAAAAATGTTTACTAAACCTTATATATTCATATTTGATATAATTATAATATTATGAGCATGACCTAATCAATTAGTTTCATATCTAATAATTGACTAATATTTCGATTGATTTACTAGATATCACATTGGTTATACCATATAGGAAAAGATCTTGGGAGGATGAATACTTAGATAAGCACGAGCACACACACGTTATAACTCATACAAACAGTATTTGGTGATGCAAACCATCCGTGACACATACACATAATGTGTGCATTAATTATAATTCGTGTGTGCATCATCCTCAGTCTCATCTAAGAATCCATCCTCACCGGCGAAATACAATATGCAGAAGAGTAATGACGACTTGATGGGAGAATTCAATACGAAATCCCATTCAAAGAAGTCGAAGAATCAAAAGTTGAAATTAGAAGAGGAATTCAAGAGGCCACATAGTAATGATGACTTAATGACAACTTTCTAGGTCATTACCCGCGCTTTGCGCGAGCCAAACACTTTTTATTTTTGTTTATATTCATATACTTAATATATTTTTTCATATTTGTCTTTTTTAGTAAATTATAATAAAATGAATCGAATATCTCTTATATATCATATATGTACCAAAATCACATAGTCGTTTACGTTGCTCAGATTGTTCTTCATCGTCATACAGATTGAAGGTGAAGAGCGAAGAAAAAAAAGATTAAAATGGATACTAACCAATTTAGCACATAATTATGGTTTTATTAGACATTTAATAAGTCTCAATTATCATTAGATAATGAGAAATTAGAAAAAAAGGAAAAAATTAAGTTTAAACATTAATGAGTCCCAATTACCATTACTTTCTCAAATCCATGAATTTTTATATACTAGAAACGCCCCCCCCCGCGCTACGCGCGGGGAAATTACAATTTATTTTTGGATTAATGTTGTTTATTAGGCGTTCCAAAATTAGATTGGAATAATCATATTCAAATCCATTTTTGATATAGAAATGTAACTTCATAGAAATGTAACTTCAACAAAGTAGGGTTAGTCTCTAATCTTTGTTCTACCAAAAATCCTCTCCAAATAAGGCCTTAAGCATTATAATATGATTCTAGAAATGGAACTTGGGCTTTGCGCGTGTCTTTTAGGAATCACGTGTAGGGTACTTAAGAGTTAAAATAGATTGAGTGATTCTCTCAGCTGTAAAATCGATAATTTTAACATTGTTCCTTGCATTAATAAGAAGTAGGATTTAGACTTATTAATTACATCTGTTTTTTCCTATTCTTACACAATTATAATATTATATGTATATTATTAGACGTATAGCACATTTAAGGCCACCACCATACGAAATAGGGTAGTCGTTTCTTGTAATATTAGCATTTCTTATAATAAGATAAACTAAAACAAAAGAACTCAGACATAAATAAGTTTCATAAACATGATATATGACAACAACAAAATTTGGACTTCTTTCTCACTTCTTTGACTTCCCAAACAAATCTCACTTCTATGTCAAACCAAACATTTTATTGGCTAGTGAAAGTAGTACAACCTAATAATAGACACCTGAAACCAAAGATTATACTAACAAAGACGTACTTACCCAAAAACCACTACATATCAAATGTATCCCTTATCTTATATAATATTGCAAATACATCTAGAGCACCATTCTTCCCATCACTTTATATAACAACGTCTCTTGGTGCGCAAAGAACAACTTAAAGCACATACCTATTCCCAATGTTATTTATTGGGACATGTCAGCAAGTAGCAAACACCATATGCCAATATTATAGAAATACTGATTTCAAAATCAATCGGATATAGACAAACAACAACAGTGTGCATCTAGAAGAAGCAGTAGCCACTCTTCCAGTTGTCCAACATGTGTACTTCATCAATGTAGAGGAAGTCTTGCTTTCCTTCCTCCCTCCACTAAGCGACCTGTGTCGATTTGTTTCCCCACTTGAGAACATATTTCACTTGTATCACCGGTGAAGAGTGCTAGAAATCCTTGTGTCCTCAAATGAATATGTAGTAAAAATTAAATCATTAGAAATGACCATAAAGACATAGAGTCATCAACTAAAGTTTCAAATGAACAGAACTGTGAAAAATTATCTTCAAATTATTTACTGGGTGTATGCTTAATGTGTTTTGGTTAATGAACTAATCAAAACCAACTGATAATCCTTTTCTCAATTTGGTTGACCTATTAGCACTCAACAATAAGAACTTTGAATTTTTCATGCTGGTGCAAGTGATTATCCCTTACAAAACCCATCTCCCCTCCTCTTCTGCCCCAAATCTAACCCTAATCTCCCTCACTCAATTTCTATATCTCATATTGCAATGGCGAGAACCAAGCAGACAGCAAGGAAATCGACCGGAGGAAAGGCTCCTCGTAAGCAATTGGTCACCAAAGTCGCCCAAAAAGTGGCTCCAACTAGCGGAGGAGTGAAGAGCCCCACGCATTTTGCCATGGTACGGTTGCTCTAAGGGAGATCAGAAAGTACCAGAAGAGCACCGAGCTTCTCATCAGGAAGCTTCCACAGATTTCACCCTGGTACTAAGACCTGTTTTAACAACAGTTGAGAGAAAACGTAAGATCCAATCATGAGATTTTCAAAGACGTGAATCTCATATTCAATCTATTAAGGTGGAGATTGACAATGCTAGACTAAGAATCTCGCGCATAATTGTTTGTGGAGTATTGTTTTTCCCTTTGTACATGTATCGTTGTGTTGGTTGAAGAATAAGTGAATTTATGTTTATAATTTTTATATTTTAATAAGCTTGCTAGATGTCTGTTGTGTTGTATTATTTGGTAGAAATAATTGGACAGTGGTCTCTAATTTGTTGTTGACGATCATCTGTAGTGCGGTACAAAGTTAAAAGGAAATTGCATCTCTCTTGCCTATCATAGGATTTGCTTTACATTGGAAGCAAATCACGTTCATCCCAGCAGATTTGTATATCAAACGGTATTAAAGCCTTTTTAATTTTAATATCCTCCACTGAACAACCTACCTCACTATTCTAATTAACTAAGTTGTATTCTAATTAACTAAGTTAAGTACATGAAGAAAGGGTCAATAATAAAAAAAAGTCAATAAAACACTACAATCGCAAAGATCCTCATCTCTGAACACATAACACATCAAGAGGAATAATTTATACACCAAGAATTTTCATAAGTGATACTTAGTTGTACTTAAAAACATATGTTGATACATGGTCCTCCTAACAGGAATAAAATATAAGAGTCAATCAATCAATAAAAAATTTAAACAGACAAAGACTTTCTCCAAGAGATAACTTATCTACAGAAAATCATTACACTGCAACCAATTTTTTTTATCTTATTTGTTCAAATCTTACCTGAAGGAGTCTCCATGGAGAATTAGACCAGCGCATAGTGTCGACGACTTGGACAAAGGATATAGTACCCATGAACCAAACATATGGAGTATTAGAGATGAATCCTGTCTCAAAAGGCATTTTGAACCTCATCATACTATCTAATTTGCAAGGCCACCCAATAAACAGCTTTGACTACAAAGTCTGGGGTACCAACACGTGGATAATAGAAAACCTCGAATGGTTGGCCATTAGCAGCAAAGTTTGAAGCTCTAATAACTGATTTTGCGTCCAAGCAAAGTTCGAATGGATTTTTATAACTGGCACCCGGTCTTGGGCGCATCCCGGGTGCGTCCAAAACTATTATTCAAAAACTCGGTTAAACCGGATTTTTTGGCATTTTGACGGCAAAAAAAAAAATTGGCCGCATCCAGGGTGCGCCCAATATTGACCCGGGTTTTTGGACGCACCCAGGATGCGCCCAAGACCGGGTGCCAGTTATAAAAAATGGGTGCAAGGTTTTTTCCCGTTAAAAAAACACAAAATTTACCGTGAATTCTACAATTACCAGTGTGAATCATAGAGTTGTTGGCAACTAATACAACATTAAACAATTAACTTCAAATTTTAACCAATAGCAAAAATCAAACAATTCCACGGGAAAATAAATAAATTTGCAGTTACTGTCACCATTTCTTGCCGAAAAAGAAGATTGAGTTGACTTTGCACGAAAGAATGATCCCTCAATTCTTTGTTTCCTCTAGTATAAAACTATGGTACACAACTACATATATGAAGAAAAGGAAAACTGTTGTACCCACATATTTAAAAAATTACAAAAATTTAGTTTCGAACTGAACCTGCAATACTCCTAAATAATTCCAAGGATCATTTTATCCAACAAATGACCTTGAAACAGAAAAATATATTGAATTCTTGCTTAAATTGATCCTACTTGTGACCAATGATGAATTGTATTGTGACGCCTTTATCTTCTAATAACCACTTAAAGCGTTCAATATTTAGGATTATTTAAGAGTTGAGTTTACTGTAAAGCTGAAAATTGACCAAGATTACTGCTAAGGGAAAGCATTACAAGACTGTCATCTACTAAGTGAAAATGAGAGACTGATTTTTAGGTATATAACGAAATGATAATAGGTTGGAGGGAAAGAAATAACCTTTGCGCTGCCCCTAGATTTGCTTCCACTGTCAACACTTGGCTTGTCTTTTATAGGCTTTCGCTCTGTTATGACTTCAAAAAATGTTGGCAATTCGTTCATCATATTGAACAGCCGCTTCCTGTATTGCCAATAAAGAGAGGTTACCTCAAAACATAAGTTTGTGTGAAGTAAAACTATAGCCCATGCAAACAAGTGTGATATATTTTCTTTATTCCATATTCACATCTAGAGCAAGTTTGATATATTTTCTTCAACTAAAACTCCAAGGAAACATGTCTGTTAATTCAATGTTCCTTTCCAGATTGCAGATTTTAGTCTAACCATTTTTTATGAAAATTAACTATATCCTCCTATTGACTTATTCTCTAGAGAGGGCAGAAGAGAGATATGCAAACAAGTGGTTAAAACCTTTGCCCAACGAAACTCATTCTCAATTACCTAAAAACTGTAAACACTTAGAAGATCCAAAAAGAATCTTAGGCGCTTAAGGTACAAAGCTAGGTTAAGCAAAGAGTCTCAAACAACTATCTGTTCAGTATTACATTATCTGGCATGAAATAAATAACAGCTATCAGAAGCTGATCCCAAACAAATTCAAGATATCGTGAAACATTGTGGAATTGAATAAACCAGTACATGGGGTTAGCGGAAAAAAGAAAGGGCTAAAAAATGAAGCAACTTGATGAGCAAGTGATATAACTGATAAAGGAATATAGCAAGTACACAGTATCTAAGACTTCATTACATGAGGCAAAATATCAAGGAAGCTAGAGAAGAGTAAACATTTTCAGAGTTAAGTATGTTCCTACAATATACTTAAGACAACAATCATCCTATTTACACTTCAGAGAAAACATCAAGGGAAAATGTTTAGACTATCAGTGAATTGTTGATTACGTCTAGATCCATCAAGAGTGGTTTAAGGTGCTTTGCCGCCAACCTTTGTCTCCAATCTACATTCTACACCATTCACACAGAGTAGTTAATCATTATGTACAATGAATACAAAAGGGAAGCATATAAAATATGCAGGACTTGCCAACACCTGTTTATGTGAACCGAGAGAATTCCCACCTTTTATGTGGAAGGATGTAACAAAAACAATAAGTGGAGGAATAGTTACTGACATAAACATGCAAATATATAAAATGAGAAAACAACATGGATAAAGTAGGACAAAGCTCAGAGAGACCACCTGTTTCCACCCTTATGTATACATTACAAAGTTTGACTATAGTGCACTCGAAACTTTATTTGTTTCCTTCAGTAACACTGAATTGTGCAGAACATATAAGAACTCGGTGTAACCTTATGACAACTGCAAGTTTTTGTTGAAACTGGATGTCTGAACGAATCTTCGGAGATCCTTTCTCCAATTTACTACCCCTATATAGAAGTTTTTTCTGAAATCGATTATCCTGATTATCAAATCAAAATCAAGTAGACTCATTTAGATAGACGACTTCAAATGAACAAATGCAGCAAAAGCGGGAAGTTAACGCTCTTATGACCTAATTGAGAAGCATTTAGATTCATGCAACTAAGAACATCAAACTTTTTATAATTCTCAATCAAAAACTTCCAATTGAACATCTTACTTAGTAGCATCTTACCTAGTACTGCATACCCATTGTATAATAGATAATAATGTATAAGTTCAGCACTGTGCAACAGCAACACGACATTGTGCAATTAACATACTGAACCTAGACTACATAGTACAGTTCAGTAACTTCAGTTAACAATCAAAAGCAGTCGAGCACAGTTCAGTCAAGAAAGAGCGAGTTACAAACGTAATCGGTATCTAGGATTAGCAAAGTGTAGAGTCAAATGAGAATCAGAAAGGACCTTCTTTACTTTGTAATGAAACCAAATAGCAATTCTTCTGTTAAACTAAGAAATACGTTCTTTGGGTTTACATGGCTTGTGGAAACATGATCCCTTTTTCAGACGGTTATGAATCAATATAGATTTACAAAGTGTAGTTCCTTTATGGATTATTATTACCTTGAGATCAAGAGCACAAAATGCAGCCATGGCTCCATCCTCTCGATTAAGTCAAAAGCTGCATCGACCAAATTGTTAACAGAGCAGATCTGCAACAAACTTATTTTCAGCTCAATGAAATGGAAATTAAGTATTATAATGAAGGAAAGTTTATAATAAATAATTTGCAAGTATGATTAATAAGGGGAGCAGCACCTCAATCTTTTTTCGGAGCCTGGAAGCTTGAGTGACAGATAAATCTTCTTGTGCATGTGCAGTGATAAAGTTTTCGGATGACGAATCGCCTTCAGTTCCTTATCAATAAACTTTTGCACAACCTACACAGAGAGAAACTTTGTTTTAATTCTGTACCATGACATCAGACATTCCAGGGTAGTTTAAGGCGGGTAATTTAACACCATAAATGACATTAAAAACAAAAATGAAACCGCTGTCATAAAGACGGAGGGTAAATTTAAACCATAAATGACATTAAAAGGAAAATTAAACCGCTGTCATTAAGACTTGGAAAAGAATAACAAAATAGGAAAGGAAAGGAAGATGGCATGAGAACGTTACCTCATGAAAACATTGAAGATGGTTCAATGCCTAATACAATGGCACACGGGAAGCAAATTGAATCTCTATGTGCAAATTGTACAAAATTAAACAGCTACATCTAGCACTGAAGCATGCATTTAACTGCCATATCGGCTGAAGAGATCTTCCAGATCACGGGATCGGTTTCGTAAAGACAGGTGGCCTACATAGAGCCGTGTACTGTAGCGGTCATCGTATCGAGGCATGTTTCCTGCAAGATCCACAGGAAAATTAGAGGGGTTGCACATTCTCAAACAATAATTTGCTGGGAAAAATCAGATAGAAAGACATCTTATACTTGTATTTCATTGCTATATTAAATACCAGTGGGTAGAGGGGCGTTGTTAACAAAAACAACAACTTGACCACTAAAGTTCATTAACAAAATAGCTTTGTATCTCCTCAGTATCCGATTATGCTAAACTACATTAGCAGAAGAGCACTGAAACTTGAATCTTGAAACTATATTATCAAAGACTGATTAAGGACATGCCGACGAAGTAACAATTTGCAACCAAACCGATTTCCCTCCTGATTTTAGGTGTTTCTTTTCGATATCATCCACTTAATAGGTTTCTCTTGCAAACAATATGTAAAAAAAAATCCAAGTGATCGATCTTAAACCTAATTAAAACTTTAGTTCAATCAAATCATTACTGAAAGCAAACTGTAGCTAACTCAAATGAACACAATATAGAAGCTTCAGAATCGAATAGCTAAAATTTACCTTTGAACAGCCTGGGTAAAAATGGATCAGCAGCGGCAAGCGGGTTCAGTTAGTGCAGTAAAGCGGTGGTGACGACGACAAAATCTCTTCCCAGGAAAGAAATTGGTGATGGTAGGAAAGTGTAAATCTTTGAAATTGACTAAATGAGTAACAGTTGAAGAGGAGAGGAGAGTGTTTATTTCGGGTACATGGAAAGGACGATTACGGCGAAGAAATCTCATCCACTCCCTTCTATGTTAATAGACAGGCCCATTCTGCAACCCAATTAAGGGAATTCATTAATAGACAGGCCCAATCTGATTTTGCCAATAAAACACAGCAAGCCCGTGACCCGAAACATTAAATGAGCGGCCCGGAACCGACCCGGTACCGATTTCATTCAATTTTGGCTATGGACAACCATCCATTATATAGATAAGATCAGATATATATAGGTGTAGAGAAATTTGCAGGAAACCATCCGTTATTTATCGTAATTTATAAAGAATCATCCGTTATATTAATAATTATTTAAAATTATCCAGTTTTTCAAATCCGTTAACAAGGGCTCAAGGAGGCACCCGCGCCCGTTTTCTGTTAGATTCTTTGTTAGTAATATTAAAACTACCCTTTTGCCCCCATTTTCAAAAAAACAAATCAAGGGTTAAAATGTACTTTGTCAGTCTCATGATAATTTGATGAGAATTTTAATTTCTGATAAGAAGTTAAAAAGAAAAGATTTATTATAATTTAGTTTTGTCTTTATTTGTTTATACAAAATCATATTTTATTATAAAATGGAAAAAAAAAAGAAATCATATTTTTATCCTATATTATAATGACTTTAAATAAAAATGTGTGTTTGGATTCATTAAGTTGTATTTTACTAAAACACTTTATCCCTAAACATTGAAACACTGCCATCCTTAACATCAACATTGCCGCCGATGAACCACCAGTCTTATTAGATATCTGTTATATGTTGTTAGGCTAGTGCTTAGCTGGCACTTGCTTTATTTTGCTTTAAAAGCAGTTGTAACAGAATCACAGAACTCAATCAATGAGAAAGAAACAAAAACACTCCCCGCTCTCTTTTCTTCCTTCTCCTCTCTCGATCATCTTTTCCATCTGTTCGATTCTCATCGAAGCTCCATGATTAAGTCTTCCGCTGCTTATCTACATGGTATCAGAGCTCGGGATTGAGATCTGAAGTGATCGAGTCTTACAGATCGAGCCAATTCGATTCATTCATCATCGTCTAGGTCAAATGGTGCTTTTGGAGAATCAAGCGGGAATTGATCATAATGATCCTCTGTATTTACAATCGAGTGATCATCCAGGCCTCTCACTTGTTTCAGATATCTTCGAAGGATAGAACTTCGGAGAATGGAGGATTTCGATGAAGATCTCGTTGTCAGCCAAGAACAAGACAGGCTTCATCACAGGTACCTTACCTAAACCTCCGATTACTGATCCTAACTTCGATAGATGGAATCGATGCAATGATATGGTTAGATCTTGGCTTCTGAATGGATTAAGTAAAGACATACGCCGTAGTGTGATATATTCTGAGACTGCACAGGAAATATGGGATGAATTAGGGATAAGATTTGGTCAGCTTAGTGGAGCACAGTTATATTCTGTTAAGAAAGATCTCAGTGATCTTGTTCAAGGATCTGATTCAATTTCTAGCTATTTCACTAAGATAAAGATACTCTGGGATGAGTTGAGTAGCTTGCGCAGGTTTCCAAGATGTTCTTGTGGCTCTGTGCAAGAATTCTTGAAGTTTGAAGAGGATGAGAAGTTAGTGCATTTTCTGATGGGACTCAATGAGGTCTACACTACTATACGTGGTGCTATTTTGACGATGAAACCTCTTCCCAACACTGCTCATGCCTATGCACTTCTTTTGCCAGAGGAAAAGCAAAGGGAGATGCAAGGAGTTGCTCACCTTAATCAAGAATCTGCCTCCATGAATGTTGTTGTTGGAAAGAATAACTCAGCTCAGTCCAGTGACAAGAGTTAATAGGGATAAGAGAAGCCTCTATTGCACAAACTACAAGAAAACTAATCATAACCTTGATAAGTGCTTCTTCATTCATGGTTTTCCTGCAAATTATAGAGACAGAAACAAGAAGAAGGATTCTGAGGGAAAGTTTGCAGGATCTGCTCAAGCTAAGCTTGCTAATCTGAGTGCATAACAACTTGAGAGGATCTTGAACCTAGCAGAGGCAACTGCTGGGAAGCACAAAGGCAAAGAGATTGAGGATGACTTTTCCGGATTTGCAGGTACTTCATTTGCTACTACTGTCTTTAATAGAATTACCTGGATTCTTGACAGTGGAGCTAGTTGTCACATGTGTTGTGATATTAGCCTGTTCAAAGAGAAAAGAAAGCTAAGTAAATCCTTTCTGGTTAGTTTGCCTAATGGTCAAAATGCTATAGTTGATACAATTGGTACGGTTTTGGTACTACCTGAACTGTTGCTAAGGGATGTGTTATATGTTCCAATGTTTAAGTGCAACCTCTTATCAGTAGGTAGGCTTGTCAAGGATATGAAACGTCAAGTCCTGTTTACTGAGACTCAGTGTATGTTACAGGGTCTTTCTATGAAGATACCACTGGAGATTGGTAAAGCTTTCAAGGATCTGTATCTTCTGGACAGTGGGCAACAGAAGTCAGATGCACAAGCAACTAGAGTGGCTAATGTAGTTGTTAAACACAAAGAAGCCTATGATTGGCATGTAAGACTAGGGCATATGCCTTATTACAAACTGAAAAGTTTTCCATTTGTCAAAGATAGTATGCTAAATAAAGACACAGTTGTGCCTTGTGAAATTTGTGCTAAGTCTAGGCAGACTAGACTCCCCTTCCCTATCAGTCATATTACTTCTAAGGAATCATTTGAATTGATTCATGTGGATGTTTGGGGTCCTTATCATACTCAAACATATAATAAATACAGATATTTCATTACCATAGTGGATGACTTTTCTAGGTCCACCTGGGTTCATCTCTTGGCCACCAAGAGCAATGCCTTTGACATGATCAAGAGCTTTATTGCTTTGGTTCATAGACAATTTGATAAGCAGGTCGAGATTCTCAGGAGTGACAATGCTTTGGAACTTGGTTCTAGTAGAGACACTGCTCAGTATCTAGCTTCACAGGGTATCATTCACCAGACCTCTTGTGTAGCTACCCCACAACAGAATGGTATAGTTGAGAGAAAGCACATACATCTTCTTGAGATTGCTAGAGCCTTGATGTTTCACTCCAAGTTGCCTTTGAAATTCTGGGGTGATAGTGTGCTCACTGCTGCCTACATCATCAACAGATTTCCCACTTCTTTGCTTAAAGGGAAGACTCCTTATGAAATCTTGTATAACCAGGTACCTTCTTATACACACATTAAAACCTTTGGTTGCCTTTGTTTTGTCTCTACATTGAAAGCTGGGAGAGATAAGTTCCAAGCAAGGGCTGTTCCATGTGTGTTCCTGGGGTATCCATTTGGCAAGAAGGCCTATAAAGTCTATAATCTGGAATCACATCAAACCTTCACCTCCAGAGATGTTGTTTTTCCATGAAACCCTTTTTCCTTTCCACTCCACACCTACTGTTTCTCCACCAACACCTGTGTATCCATCCACTCCCTTATCATCAGACCCAGATGATTCTTTACACTCTCAAATACACACTTCACCCATACCAGAAACACAAACACATACTCAAACACATACCCACACACATACTCAACCAAACACACAAACACACACTTCAACACATACCCAATGATGAGGCTAAAGTCGTAGTGCCAAATCAAAGAAAACCCTAAACACTAACTAGAGTATAGCAAGTAAGTAGAGGTCGAACCCAAGGGAATCAAAACACCAAATCAATGCAGTCAAGTGAAATATCAACTAGTAACAAGTAACCAAAGGGGGGGGGGTTGATTGCAAGAACACACAAGTAACCAGTAACAAGCAGAGGAAGTTTGGGTGAGAATATGATGAGAAGGGGTTTCACCTAGCAAGTATCCACACAACAGTCAATCAAGTTGATCATAGATTTATCTCAAGTTCTATTCAATCCTAGGGAATATTCCTATTCCAATCTTTAATATATCAGCAGGCCAACCGGTCCTGATAATACTTACTATTCAGCAATCAGGGAAACCTCTCAAGATTAGATGAAATAGCAGCAAAGGGCACAGGAATTATAAGGATGCATGCAATAACTTACAACCGTCAAGTATTAACATGCAATCAATTCTCTTTCATAAAAGCAATCAACTATCAGATCATGCAGATATGAATGCTACAATGACAAGGAATTCCACCGTATATTCCTAGTCTAACAATAGAAAACTATCAATCAAACTAGGTGATCAAGATAGCAAAACTAATAGAAATCAATAGATGAAGAACAAGAGAATTAATACAAACCCATAGGAAAAGAACAAGAGTTTAGAAATCTCACAACTTAATAACTGAAGGTTTCAACCGCTAAGTAAAACAATGGAGATTAGTTCCTGCTCATGGTTGCAGAACTAAATTGTCTGATGGAAAAGATGATAAGATGATGATGGGAAAGATGATGATAGCCAAACAAGGCTTCTAGGGTATATAAAGAGTCCAACCCTAAAGATATATGGTAAAAGAAATATCCTAAACGAAATAATAAAATAAGAAAAAAGAAATAAAACAAACAAAGGAAAATAAGGAAAGTCCGGAATGTCTTCGACCTTGTTGTGGCAATCGCCATAGATGCCTGGCGATCGCGGTCTTCATGTAAAGCTTTGCCTTGTCTTTGTCGCCCCATGGAGATCGCCGTAGAGTCATGGAGATCGCCATAATCTCTCGAACTCATGTAATGCTTCTGTTGTAGAATGGCGATCGCCATAGTGATGGTGGCGATCGCCGCTGCTCCGCAGAATGTCTTCAAGTCTTCATGTCTTCAATCTTTGATCCTCTTCTTCTTCGGTTCTGGTCTTCATTTCTTCACTTCTTCATAAACAACTCAGAACATAACAATAGCTCCAAATACTTGTGATAACACTCCTAAACTAATGTAATAACCCCTAGTTACGTCATACAAAGTGTAGCGTATCACCCAACCACCTCTTATACCTACTGTGGATGAGTCTTCCTTGAGAAGGTCCACAAGAACCTCCAATCCACCTCCTCACCTCACAGATTATGTGTGTAATCATGTTAGTCTTGATTCACTCTTCTGTGCCCACACCTTGACTTCTACACTTAACTTTCCCCTTGTCACTTACTCTTCCTCTTACCAACCTGATCATGAACCCTTCACTTATGATCAAGCTTGTAAGTTCCAAGTGTGGCAGGATGCCATGAAGAAGGAGTTTTCAGCTCTTGATCTTAATAACACATGGGAGTTAGTGTATTTGCCTAAAGGCAAGAAAGCCATCAGTTGTAAGTGGGTCTATAAGGTCAAAAGGAAAGCTGATGGTACCATAGAGAGACACAAATCTAGGTTAGTTGTCAGAGGGTTCACACAAAAAGAGGGGGTTGATTACAATGAAACTTTTTTTCCTGTCATAAAGATGACTACTGTGAGGTCTCTCATCTCTGTTGCCTTGAAGAAGCAATGGAAGATTTGTCAACTTGATGTTAACAATGCCTTCCTTCATGGAGACCTTGATGAAACAGTCTACATGAAGGCACCCCCTGGTTTATTGGTAGAAGATGGTGGCAAAGTGTGTCTTCTTAAGAAATCTCTCTATGGGTTAAAGCAAGCATCCAAACAATGGTATGCCAAACTGTCACAAGCTTTGAAAAGCAAAGGCTACACCCAGTCTCTGAATGACTACTCCTTGTTTCATAGAAAGCAAGGGGACTCCATGGTGTTTATAGCTGTATATGTAGATGATATCTTGATCACTGGCACATATCAAAGTCAGATTGAAGAGTTGAAGTCCTATCTTGTTGACACTTTCAAGATCAAGGACTTAGGTGAACTTCATTTATTTCTGGGAATTGAGTTCATTAAAACCTCTGAAGGTTACTTGATGAGTCAGAGAAGGTTTGTTCATGAGATTTTGACTGATTTTCCTCTTCCTTCTTCACACAATGCTGTTAGCCCATTGGATTTGCATTTAAAGCTTCTCCCTGATCAAGGTGTTCTTCTTGAGGATCCCATGGTCTACAGAAAATTGATTGGGAAGCTCAACTTCCTAGTGAACACCAGGCCAGATATAGCTTTCTCAGTTCAGTTTCTCAGTCAATTCAATCAGCATCCTAGACATCCTCACCTTCAGGCTGCTCTTCATGTCCTATCCTACATCAGAGACACACAGGATAAGGCTCTTCTTCTTAACAACAGGATTGATACCAAGCTCTTAGCATACTGTGATGCAGATTGGGCTACATGTCCTTCCACCAGGAAATCTGTCAGTGGATTTGTTGTGTTCTTTGGTGGTAGCTTGGTGTCTTGGAAATCAAAGAAACAACAGTGTTTCTTTGTCTTCAGTTGAAGCTGAATATAGGTCCTTGAGGCGTATTTGTGCTGAGCTTGCCTGGCTTAGTAGACTATTTTGTGAACTTGGTATTGCTCAAATCACTCCCATCCCTGTGAAATGTGACAACCAGGCCGCTATTTACATAGCTAAGAATCCTGTGTTTCATGAGCATACCAAGCATATCGAACTTGACTGTCATTATGCTCGTGAAAAATTCCTCGAGGGCCTCATTTCCTTGTCCCATGTTCCTACACATACGCAGTTGGCTGATTTCTTGACCAAGTCTCTTCCTGGTGTCCAGCTTTCCTCGATTCTGTCCAAGATTGGCATGATTTCTCCTGCTCGATCTTGAGAGGGGGTATTAGATATCTGTTATATGTTGTTAGGCTAGTGCTTAGCTGGCACTTGCTTTATTTTGCTTTATAAGCAGTTGTAACAGAATCACAGAACTCAATCAATGAGAAAGAAACAAAAACACTTCTCGCTCTCTTTTCTTCCTTCTCCTCTCTCGATCATCTTTTCCATCTGTTTGATTCTCATCGAAGCTCCATGATTAAGTCTTCCGCTGCTTATCTACAAGTCTGAGAAACACCTTCATGCCACAACAAGATACTAGATTCCAAGATGAACCTCAACTGCTAAATCCACAAATTCACAGTCCATCAATTTTTGAATTTCGATTTGAAGAAGAACCCTAATTCCCAAATCCCAAATTATGTCTTTAGATCCAAAATTAGTATGCTATACACAGAACCAAGGCATCAAAACATGAACCATATCAAATACAAGAAAAGACGGGGAGGAATAGACCCTACACTGTCGAGGCCAAAGGCCGACGAGGATTGTCGGACTTGAGGCGAAAAAGAGGGTTGTGATATGGGAAAAAGAGGTTGAATCTGGTGAAGGAAGGATACAGTTGGGCTTGGAATTGGCAGCAACAATGAAAATTGTGGTTGTTGTGGTGGAAGATATAGGCGACGAAGGTGTCGGAGATGCAACGATTTCTCCAATGGTGGAATCCCACTCTGCCATCCTGTAGATCTCGACGGCAACGTAAGCCCCGCGAAGTGACGATCGGGTGAACCAAAAAAAAATAATGATTTTATTGGCCCAAATTTTATTAAACCCGGACCGATCGTCGCTTGGCTTTCGTCACCCAGTTACGATCGGGTTGCGTCAGCAACATTTGAATGAGTAACGACTACTTTCCGATACTTTGAAAAACTTGGGTGTTTGTGCTACGTATATATACATAGTTGTTGTAAGCGATTATTCACAATTCACAATCAACAATCACTTAGTAATCACTAATCACAAAAAATGACGTCTTCGAGCGGTTCAAATGACGAGTCCAGGGCGACAAGCTGAAAACAACCAACGGAGAAAGCTGAAAGTAGCGGGGCGTCTGTAGACGAGGAAGGCGATCTCGAGTCGCCGTTAGTTGCTGCATATTTCCAAGTAAGTAATTTTACTATTTTTTAAATTTAATGTCGTTATTGATAGTTAGCATAAATTATATATATTTAAATTTGCGAATTTTTAAATAGAGATATTGTAGTGATGAGGGTTATTTAAAAATCGACTATTCTGCTCATTTTACGATTAGAGAGAGATTTCCTATTATGGATGATTTGAGAGAATGCGTTACAAAAGTCGATTTCGGGTTGTATATTGTGATTACAACAAAATCATCAATGTCAAACAAGAGGAGTTTCCTTCACTGTGAGCAGTTGGGTACTCATAGACCTCATCGAAAGAGGATTGATCCTGAAGGTGTAGCACAACCATCTTTGCGGCAAAACAAACTAAGCAGGAATGAGAAGAAGAATTGTCCTTTTATGTTGAAAGGATATTATCGGCAATCAAATCCTCTCGAGCCGGCGGGGTGGATATTAAATGTAGTTACAATATGCCACAATCATTGTCTTTCCAACAGTTTTATTGGCCATGCATTTGCTTCGAGATTGAAAAAAGAACAACGATGAAAAATATTGATTGCATCAACGACGGTACAATGCCGAAGGTAATTTATACACAGATGCTTCAAGAAGATCCATTTGCAACATTGTCAAGGAGGCAAGTGTACACTGTTACAGAAAAGGAGAGGATCAAATCATTGGGATATCTAAACCCGACTCAGTGGTCATTGGAATTTTATAGGGATAGAGGGTATGCTATCGACTACAATTATGAAACGAATGAGAAAGGGGAGAAAAAATTTACAACGATTTTCATTTCTCATCCGACCGCACAACATTTGTTGACAATGTTCCCTATGGTGGTAATCATGTATTCGACCTACAAAACGAATAGGTAAACCAAATCTTTTAAATTTTCTCAAATATAATTCTTAAAATTCTTTTTAGTGTTTACCAAATATAAATATGGTTGATTTCTGATTCATAGGTATGGATGGCCGTTACTGCAATTTGTTGGGTTTAACTGCACCAACTATACATATTGTATTGCAATAGCTATCATTTCTCGTGAGACAATTCAGTTTTATGCATCGGCATCGAAACGGGTGAAGTGGTTGTATGGGCTGCTTGGAGCTACCAGATTGCATCATGTCTGATCGGGAGCTAGGAACACTTAAGACGGTTGACCATGTAGTTTCACATGTCCGTCATATGCTTTGCCAGGTCCACGTTGATCGTAATGTAAAAGCATTTGCTAAATTGAACAACCTGGACGAAAAAGGTACATCAGCCAGTGTTCGACGAGTAATGCGGTCACACACAGAGAAGCAGTATGAGGAGAAGCTTGCTTACTTCTGGGGAAAATGGCATAATGGACATCTTGTACAATATGTTGAAAGCACATGGTTTACCCCCACACAAGCGTATTGCGATGATATACGTCATTATGATAGGTAAATTTTAATAAATATTTTTTTAAAAAAAATGTATTACATTGATATTTAAACTTTAAATATGTAAATGATGATGTCAGGGTTGAAGGTCAACACTCAATGTTAAATAGTATGTTTGATTCAGCCGTTGGAGGGTTCAACATGCTAGCGCAACACATTGACAACATGTTTGTTGATCAGCCTTGTAAATTGCGGTTTGAGATGGAAAAGTCTAACCACACCACACCGAAGGAGATACAAAATGGGCCTGGGTGGGTGAAGATTCTTTTCCTTTGCCTCGTGAGAAAGTGCTCAGACAAGCTAGTGCTCGGACGACTTTCATCCGATTGACAAAATCAGAGAAACGCCCATAGATGCACAACGAAGATTGAAAAGCCTAAGAAAAGAGAAGATAAAGAGGTCAGAATAGAATCGAAGACAAGGGACTCGGCGTAAAAAGCAAGAAAACCTACCTGCCATTGCGTAACAAGAGCCTCTCCTATCACATCTTCCGTCTCCATCGGCAAATAGTAGTCGAGCGATGGAGGATTTTGAAGCCCCTTCATGGCGGGCAAAAATGACCTTCCAGGCGCAACGACAAGAGAGATAACTCCCGGAAAGTCGTCCACGGTCTCGAAGTCGAAGTTCAACTTCTCAACAACCTTCTCCTTACCCTTACGCGACTTCTTCGCCGGAATTGAAGAGGGAGATGGAGACGAGGCTATGGAGGCCAAGCAATCGGCCGATGAGGCGAAGATTAAGGAGCTTAATGCGACGGTTGAGGCGTCGCGTAAGGCGGAGAATGAAGCTCAAGAAAAGGTTGCGGTGGCGCTTAAACTTCACGTCGATCTTGCCAAACAGGTTGAAGATTCGAAGGCGAGGATTGATGTCCTGGAGGACGAGAAGGCTAAGGTGGAGAAGAAGCTTGCTTCCGAGCACAAGGAGGTGAAGCTTTATTGGTCTTGGCTTTCTCGTGTGGAGGTCATTGAACAGTATGCTGCTGGTCAACACCACGGTTAGGATCCAGTGAAGGAGCGGAGGGAGTTTCAGGAAGCATTCGCGGAGCTCCCTGAAGGCGTCGAGGAGGCGAATCCTCACGTTATGGAGGATGACGTCCCTCATCTTAACGAGCTTGATCCTAATGATGGCGTCAAAGATGACGAGGATGTTGGTGAAGCAGCTGTCGTGGAAGACTCCGAAGACGAGGGCGTGGGTGAGCATGAGTATGAGGATGCGGATGGCTCTTCATCGAGCTCTTCTGAGTCTGACATCGATTCTTTGTGATTTTTCCGGGGTCATTCTTCCCTTGGACTTCTTGTGAATTTCTTTTTTATATTTTTTTTTGTTTATGCGTCGCCGGCCTTCGGGGCGTTTTTTTTATTTTTTTTAGGGGGTCTACTGATGTGCTTATGGGCTGCCTCCGGAAGTTTGAGGTTATGGCTGGGCTGAGTGTGAATGTGGGAAAGTCGTCTATGTTCTTGGCTTCGGTTGAGGATCATGTGAGCTCTTCCCTGATTGAGGCTTCTGGTTTCAGAGTTGGTACCTTCCCGTTCAGGTATCTGGGGATCCCTATCAACCCCCATGGTCTCAGGAGTTTGGACTTCAAGCCTCTGCTTGACAAGATCAGTAACTACCTCACTGCGTGGACTAAAAAGTCTATCTCTTTTGCTGGGAGGCGGGAGCTGATTGCGTCGGTATTACAGGGGGTCGAGGGATTCTGGTTGTCTATCTTGCCCATTCCTGTCGGTGTTCGGAAGAGTCTGATTAGCATGTGCCGGGGCTTCATGTGGAGGAGGCCTAAGGTGAGATGGGATGAGGTGTGCAAGCCAAAGAAGGAAGGGGGCCTCGGTCTCCTTGATATTGGTATTTGGAACCAGTGTTTCATGATCAAGCACTTTTGGCACATCCTTAGCCAGAGGGATAGTATGTGGACTCGCTGGATTCATCATAGGTACCTAGGGGTTGTTGGGCCGCTTGAGTGGACTGTGCACAAGCGTGACTCTCCGTTGATCAAGGGTATTCTGCATGCTCGGGACATGGTTGTTCAGCTTGATAGTAGAGTTCTCAATGTCGAGGAGTCTCTCTTAGAGTGGTGCAAGCTCGGCCACTTTAAGGTTTCCTTGGCGTATGAGGCTCTACGCACGAAGCGGCCTACTGTCAGATGGTATAGAGAGGTGTGGGCTAGACACAACACGCCCAAGCATATGCTCCTTCTTTGGTTGGCTAACCTCGGGAAGCTGTCTACGTATGATCGCCTGTCGTTCCTGGACGTTCACCCGGGGTGTCGGATGTGTGGGGCTGCTCTGGAGGACCATAAGCACCTGTTCTTCGACTGCCCTTACTCAGCTACCATTTGGAGAGAGGTCAGAGTCAGATTTGGGATACCGGCTACTGCTTCGTCGATCAAGTCTTCTCTTCGCTGGCTTCGGAGGTGCGCTTCTACTCGTGACTGTCTCGCCCATGCTCAGGTATGTTCCCTTTCCTCTACTGTTTATTACTTATGGCATGCTCGGAATTCTCTTATTTTTCAGGGCAACCAGATTCCTCGAGAGGACATTGTGCGCTTGATTTTTGTTAGTGTTTTTAGACTTTTGCATGAACGTTTCCCGCCTTGCATGGTTATGGGTTTGTAGTTTGTTTATTGGTTGTTTGTTCGTTTTTGTTTGTTTGTTTGTTTGTGTTTGTTTGGACTTTGTTTACTTTGATATTTTGTGTGCTTTTGTTTTGTGTAGTTTGGAGGGTCTGTGTACCCTTCCATATACACCTGGTTTGGTTTTTGTGTAGCTTGGACGGCTTGTTTGCCTCTCCATATGCACTTTATCTTGGTTTGTGTAGATTGGATGGCTTGTTTGCCTACCCATATGCACCTTGCACACAGTTTGGAAGGCCTACGTGTCTCTCCAAGTGTGTTTTGTTTATTGATTTGAGCTGATTTGTGTACTGTTTCGTTACCCTCTTTTGTAGGGTCATATTTATAAAATTTAACCGAGGGTACCGTCCCTCTTTAAACCAAAAAAATAATAATATAGCTTTTTGGAATTGCTTACTTGTTGATGAAGACGTCTCCAAGTTCTTTTATGTTTTGAGTATGTCGTTGCGTCCAAGTATGCTTTTGTTGGCGGTGGCGTATTTTTCCGCGAGTAACTTTTGGATCCCTTTGAGTCAACCTTTGTCTTTCCAATTTCTTTGCCTCGGGGGTGCTCCTTGACTTCCTTATCTTTCTTTTACAGGCAGGTGGTCTCAGTCTTGTTTTGACGCGTATCCTATACATTCCTTGGCTTTGGGTGTGTTTTCATGCTTCCTCGAGTGGTCCTTCCCCTTTTGGTAGGTTTGACTTAGGCTCCTTGTAGACTAGGTTAGAGCTACCAAAGACTCTTCTTTACTTGTTGCATTTCGTACTTCGTTCTTTGCATCTTATGCGTCGTTCTTTGCGTCGGGGGCGTTTTGGGAGCTTGCCCTTTATCTGGCTTTGATATCTTATGTACTTCGCTTTGGCACGCGTATTTCACTCTGCGTACGTATAGAACCTTTTTCTTATTGACTTTTAACTTCCGTGACCCCTTACGCGTAGCTCGTTTGTGAGTACGTAGGTTTGGTCCTTTGCTTTTGCTACTTTATCTTTTAGGGTGTGGTTTTCTACCTCTAGTGTGATACTTTGTTCGTGGTGAACGCGTTAGAGGGTTTTTACTCACTTGATGGGGGCGATATGGTCATTGCGGCTGCTTTAGTTACGTTGTCGGCTTACATGAAGGTTGGGTCCAGCATTTCCTCCGAACCCTGAAGCGAGTGGCGGACATAGGTCAGCGTGTGATTTTATCAGCTTGTGACGTTACCCCTTACTTTTAAGGTGGGTCCGTTGCCTCACGCTAGCGTTAGGTCGACGTCGAACTCTTTTAATCGACGAGCCTATTCATTGTGTGGCGTCCGATTTCTAGATTATTAGGACTTACGATGCCGGTGGATGCATCCCTGACAGTTTGGCGTTTTGCCCGTTGATTCATGACTCTCAGAGGGGTCGTGGAAGGCGCGAGTACGTGTTCCTGGAGAGTGGTCGTGGCAATAGGTTTCCCTTCTTTGCCCAGAGGGTCGTGCCGGTTTCGTGAGTTGCCGGGCTTCATTCCCCATGACCATTGCCACACGTCGCTAACAATCATGGGAAGCGTTGACTCGGAGTCGGCGGTTTGGCTAACGGTGTCTACGCGTAGATGGAGCCTTGAGCGCGTAGGCTAACGAAACTCCTCCCCGGCGCGGATTTACGCCGCGGCCTTATTAAGCTTGATGTTACGTCATAGACAGAGAGCAAGTAATTTGGAAATAGAACAACTCGGCATACTTTAACACGTCGGAGGAAAAAGAGTGTACTCATATATTAATAAAGGAATGCATCATGAACTAACAAACTTTGACACTGACGCCTACGCCTAGTCGTCACGGCCCCTTGTCGCTTCGATGCTAAGATAACGACGCTAGCTTTATTGAAATTCATGGAAGAAACTAATCCTACTCATGCAAGAAAGAACACAAATAAAATAATACTAGGGAATTTGGGAATTCTTATCACTTCTTTCGATTTTATGGCGGGTGGTGCTTCAGGAACATGTAGCTTAAATTGTTGCTCTTTGCTTGGATTTTTTGCTCGTACTTACTTGGTGGATTGGTATCCTCTTGCTTGTCAAACTTTGCTTTTCTCATCGTGTCAGGGACCGACTTTCCATCCCTAGCTTTTTCTTCGTGATTCCTTGATTGCTACGCTTTCTTTTCTTTGCCTAATGATGACTTAGTGGCTTTTTTCATTCCAATGCTATAGCATTCTCTCGCGACTTAAAGCTCGCCTTTGATCTCTTGGATCCCCCATGGAGATGGGAATTTTAAAGATTGATGGTACGTCGAGGGTACAACTTTCATGTCGTGTAGCCAAGGTCTTTCTAGGATAATGTTGTATGGCGATTCGATATCCATCACCGAAAACTTTGCTTGTATATTGATACCCCTTGCATAGGTTTCCAATGTAATTTCTCCCAACATGCTTGCTACTTCACCACTGAATCCCACTAGAGGAACGTATTTCTTCACGACGTCGTCGTTGGATAGTCTGAGCTCTTTTATAGCGGATGTAGTAATTACGTTGGCGGAACTCCCGTTGTCTATAAGGATTCTCTTGACCAGGCAATTGCTGACGGTGAGGGAGATAACTAACCCACCGTGATGCTCCACCATCTCGTTTGGCTCCTCGAACGTGACCGGGTAATTTCTTCTGGAAGGACGGATTTGGTAAACTCGCGTCATATCACTATCATCGCGTAGAATCTTAATGTTCCTTCTAGCGGCGGATGCGGTATAACCGCTCGCGGAAGGGCCTCCGAAGATGGTGTGTATAGTCCGGGTATGACTTGACGGAGGTGGAGGAGGAGTAGGGGACTTCTTTTCTCTCTTCACCCCTTCAAACGCGTTCCTTCCTTCCTTGGAGAGTAGATCTTTCAAATCTCCTCTTTTCAACAACCTTAACACCTCTTTTCTCAGGGTGTAACAACCATCCGTCGCGTGACCCGTATCGTTATGGAACTCGCAGTACCCCTTCCCTGTTCCGGGCCTCCTTCCAGGATTTGGCTTTCTCAGCCATTGCACGTCGCGTAACCCTTCCATTGCGCTCATGACTCGCAACGCGTCGGTCTTCATAGAGATACCTTTGTCCACCATATAGACGCTATCAACTTCGCTCACAGCATGCACCGTTTGTGGTTCTCTTTGGAATGGCTTATTTCTCCTGTCGTGACGTTCCCCTTGCTCCTGATGTCGATCGTTGTGTCGACGTGGAGGAGAGTTCCTGCGCGGAGGAGTTCGCCTACGTGGAGATCGAGAACTTTCTTCGTTGTATCTTAGGAGATCCTCCTCTAAGCGTATGGCTTCCATGGCTCTTTCCCTAGTGGAGACGAATGATTCAGGGCGAGTCTTCGTCAATTCCTTGTACAGGTCACTATCTCGGGGAAGTGCGCGTCTGAACGCGTCGGCAGCGGTGGCTTCGCTACAATATGGGATTGTAATATTCTCGTCATTGAAACGCTTCATAAAGGCTCTTATGGTCTCGCCTCTGTTCATACGCATGTTGTGGAGATCTGAGGGTTGCTTTGCAAACAACTTACTGTTGGCGAATTGTAGTCGGAACAAGTTGGAGAGTTCGGCGTAGGAGGAAATACTTCCCTTGGGTAAGTGGATGAACCACGTCAAGGCTGGACCTTTCAGCGTCGAGCTAAAGAACTTGCACATCATTGCTTCCTTTAATTCTAGATCAATTGGGCTTGTGGAGAGCTTGGCCTTGTAGAGTAAGACATGTTCTTCCGGGTCATCTGATCCATCGTAGACGGGAAGATCGGCGACGGTGAACTTTTTGGCGATTTTCTGGGCAGCGATGGCGGCAACAAAAAGACTCTTGAAATACGAACTCGTGCTCAGGGATTATGGATTTGGGAGCCCCGAGCATCAGCATCATCTCCTTTCTTAAGGCTTTGACCTGTTGCGCTACGAGCGCAGCGACGGCGTCCGACGTCATCTTTTCCTCGGGTTTGTTTCTCTGAATTGTTTCTCTCGGGAGGATGTGACCATGGTGTACTTGAGGCTGGTATACGTCGTCTTCTTCGACGGTTGCATTCATATCAAGGCGTCGGACGACACTTTGACCGCGAACGTAGGCATGTGGCCCTGTGGAACCCGCTTTTAGTTCCCTGATTATGGAGTTCAATCTCTCGTTTTCCTTAGTGAGCTCTGACGCCGTTTTCTCGCTCGCGTACATGGCTTCAGCCTGGGCCTTTTCGAAGGACTCGAAATGCGCTCGGACGGCGGCCACATCGGTTACTTCACCGTCTACCCCTCGTTTCTCCACGGGAGCACTTCTTTTTGGAGTGCCAGGGGTGTTTTCGAGACTTTTTCCTGCGTCTTCTTCCACCGGAACGAGAGGAACCGTCACATGATCTCCTTCTTCGGATCTTTTTTCACAATCACGCAGGCTGTTGGTTGGACTTGTCATGATTTCCTGCAAAAAAGAAGCTCTTTTCGTATGGAAAGACGATACCTTTTTGATCTTGCCCCACGGTGGGCGCCAATTGTTTATAGCGAAATTACCTACGAGAAGATAACTAAGCAATTGTAGGGCAAAGATTAAAGAATACGGTATAATCTCAACACTCAAGAACATTATAGAACGAGAGAAGAATTTAGGGTTTGAAGCTTGAACTTGGTATTATTGGTAATGGTGGCTGAATGCTTACAAAGCAGGCGTTAGCCTCTATATATAGGCTAACCCTAATAATATCTTTTAGGAAAACGAGATCTTATCTCTTCCTTCTATCTAAACAATGATATAATAAATAAGGTAAAAGATATTCTCTACCGTATCTTTTACCAATTACAAGAATATTATAAGGAATAGGATAAAACATGCTCGGCCGACCTAATCTTCAAGATAAACGAGACCTTTGCCACGTCTCGTCACGTCGACGACGTCCTTCGTTCCTCTCGTCGCATCGAGACAATCCTTCTACGCGTAGCTTATCATGCGTTCCATACTCGTTGTATTTTTAGGCACAAACAGACGCGCATGTACTTCGCAATAGACCACTGACTCCTCAGTGGGGTCCGTCTGGTGAAATATCGTCCAACTAGAAGGCGGTCATCATCCGAGCCTTCAGAGAAGTTTGGGTTTCCAGAAAATATGGAAAATATGTCCAAACCCAAATCTCCAACAGCTTGGCGCACCCAGACAACTGCTTGCATCCTGCTCTAGATCCTTACCCAACTGCCTGTAAAGCATGGCCAAAACGTTGGTCCCCCAAGCAGTAGAATGGAAGCGGCCAGAATCCTCGAAGAACGAAAACATAGAAAGCATAAGCATGTTCGTGGTCTTGTTCACGAGTAGAGTAACAATAATGACGTGCCACAAAAACCCAGCTGCAATGCACACAGAATCAATAGGTATAGGGGCATCTTCGTCATCCTCTGCAGGTGGGTTCGCCACTTGTCGGTTATACTCCCCCATCATACGTATCACGTGTCTCCACATATACCACTCCGGCACCATCCCCTTATTCAACTTCTCTAACATAATATATCTCGTCATCCTCGTCATAGATGTAGTCTATGTCAAAACCAAACATAATAGAGAACAAATGCATACACACCCTTCTCTCTCAAGTACTACCCAACGACATATATGGGTTGACGACTACATCCCTGTCAATAGCCAAACCAAAAATCTCCAGAACGCCGTGTAGTGGGGGTCCAATCTCTCTGAACGCCAGATGAAATGTGTTCATCTCCAGGTGCCACCACCACTCGACAAATGCATATATGAGGTTGTGGTCGACATTATGAAACTGCCTATCCATCAATCTCGTCATCCAGTCTCTGCGGCAGTAGAAGCCCAATGTCCTGCAGGCGGATCTGAAGGCATGCGACCTCCCACCGAAAAAACGAGGCCATGCGTGTCTGAACCCTTAACAACCGGGAACAAGCATCCTGATCTACATCATCCCAAATCGCCTTCGCAATATGAGTATCAAAATGCCTCAATATCGACTCGTGCCTCACAGAAGGAGGAGGAGGAGGAGGAGGAGAGGCTAAGGGTGTTGCTACGAGAGTGGTTAATGGACTATATACGGGAGTGCGTGCAGGAGTGCGTGCGGGAGTGTGTGCAGGAATATCCTCATAGGGAATATCGTCACCTAATCTATTATCCTCGGCATCTGCCTCATCATCACCCCCTATACGAGATCTCCCCCCCCCCCCCCCTCCTATAAGATGCAGTTATCCCACGATCCCTTAGATTTCTAGAGGGATCCACTATGTAACGCACATTTCTATGTACGACCTATTTTACACAATTTATTGAGTGATTTAGAATGTAAGTTACTGAAATTCAAATTTAATCTACATATCATAATCTAAAGAATCATATATATAATTCCTAATCAAATTTGACGTTTTTCTAATCTGTTCTCATTTCAAATAATCATATATATAATTTTTCACATGCTATGTTAGCGTTTTTCTAATCTGTTCTAATATCAAATTAATCTATATAATATAATTACAAAGTCTTTATTTGGCACACCCTAAAAGTTTATTTAACACACTCATACATTCGTCACGAAGGTATTTGGTCAGACATTCGTCACGAAGGTATATGGCTAGACATTCGTCACGAAGGTTCAAAGGACATCCGTCACGAAGGTATTGGGGAGATCCATCACGAATATTTTTTTTTTAAAAAAATTCAGAATCTTGTAGAGAATTTCAATACGAGTCCGTGCATATAAAATACGTCCAAAACGGACATCGTTTTCCCTTCCAAAAGCCCTAAAAACAAAACAGTCGTTTTTGTTAAGTTCGTAATATTTGAACATAATGCATAATTATACTTTATAAGTAATAAACTAGTGATATTAAATGATAATATACAATTATAGTATATAAATTTAATTGCATGATTTTTAAATATAATTAATAATTATAGGCTTGGTCTAAATGCACACGTTTTTTTTGCTAAATGCACACTATTCTGTGCGGTAACAATTGCAGTACAGAACTGTGCGTTAACTCTTACCGCACCAGAAGACTCAGGGGCATTGTTGGAATTTTTTCTGAAACCTATACGACGCTGGTGCGGTAAGAATTACCGCACAGATCTGTGCGTTAACAATTACCGCACCAGATTAATCCCAGATTAAGCAAAAAAAAAACAGATTTTCATTAACTTAAACCCTGTGCGGTAACAATTACCGCACAGGAATATTATTTTTTTTAATTAATTTTTTTTTTTTAAAAAGTATTAAAAAAGTATTAAAAAAATATTAAACCTGTGCGGTAAGTGTTACCGCACAGGTTTAATATTTTTTTAAACCTGTGCGGTAAGCGTTACCGTCAACAACTTGACTTTTCCGGATGCTCCAAGTCAATGTACAACTCACTTAATCTGAATAGAGTTCCATCCCTCAAATCTCCACTTTCCCATTTCGCCCACATTTCACGCATTCTGATCTCCGGAATAGACATTGAACGATTGTCGTCGGGTAAGGACAAATTTATTGCATCATCTTCCCATCTCAGTTCCTTCCAGAAGTCATGAAAATCATCCGGAACAAGAGGTGTCTTTGAAATGATTGCCCTAGCAAGATCGTGTACGCATGGCATCCCAAGACAATCTCGAACCCAATGATCATCACAAACATTTGAATACTCCTCCTTCAATATTTGCTGGTACATTTCCAACAACAACAGAAAACACCTATCTGACACTCGGTAAAATAGCCTTGAAAACAACATTCGAATGCCAGGAGGAAAGGTTGGGTCATCAAAGACCATTTGCCGAGTGGTAAGTGCTTGGTTCATCGTCGCCCTAATCAGGTCCATCTGAACTATGACCGCATGGTGGATCCTCACAATCACTCTGTTGAAGCCTCCTCTACTAGAACCCACAATTTCTTTCAACACCTTATGCATCCCCTCCACCCTAAATAAACACAATTTCTAATCATTAGCATTAATAATATGGTGGTCCAAATTAACAACTAAACAAACAAAGATACCTGTTTGTAGTCCTTGTGTGAAAGTGAAGAGTGTAGTCCGTCCACGCTCTAACTATGAACTCCTTGTACGGAGTAAACCAGTACTTTTCAACGTAACCAACAATGCCCTTCTTCCATGAATCTCTCAGCTTTCTCAACCTCTCTTCGTAGATTTCTTCGGTGCTCGAGCAAAATATCCCCCAACATTGCGTAACAAAGTTCTCCGCCCTTTTAGTATTTTTAATCACTTTTTCTGCGTGTGACTGGATGTTGTGCTTAATGTGCACCCAACACAATAGTTGCTTCACATCAGTGTCTTTGAACACAAGTTTGATTGCTCTCAACAAAGCCTTCTCACAGTCGGTCATTATAGCCTTCGGCATCACTCCCAAATTTCTACACAACTCATGAACGCACATCATCACAAACTTGTAATGCATTACTGTCTCCTGAGCCATGAATGCATATGCGATGTTGAACGTCTTGTGCGTGCAAGTGAAACCAACCATCTCCACTAAAGTCATATCATACCTATTTGTCTTGTATGTGGCGTCCATGATAATCACGTGAGGAAACTTCCTGAACAAACGAATCGACTCCGGGTGAGCGAAAAAAAGGACTTCAACCTCATTCGTCCTCGTGTTCCTCAAAGGTTGACAAAAATACTTGTTCTCTTTCTGAAAATTTAGAGACCACTGAGTAACTGACAATTCACCACGATCTTCAAAATTGATCTTCTGCAAAAAATTGGCAATCTGCTTCATGGATGTCACATTTTGCGGGTCTCTTTTCCTAAGCTGAATAAGTATGTTTTTTGGCGTCTTGCGATCATCCCCCGCTTCCCTTGCTATTTTCTCCTCCTCTTTGCTCATTCTACCCACGAATGAATTCCCATGAAAACTAGTAGGAAGAGTGTGGTTGTGACGACCTTCTACAACATTCACGATCCATTTATAACTATAAGGCCCTTCTTTTATACGAACCCCATATAACTCAAATGTACAACCACATTTCTTCGATTTTCGGTGACGAAGCCTCGGAACCGGCAATTCTGGATTTTTTAAATTCACTTTCGGCCTACCCGATCTAGGTTTTCCAAACCTATCGCATACAAAATCAACGCAATATTTGCTAGATGTACGATGTACCAAAACTATCATTAAATCCCTTGCTCTCTGTTTTGTCCATTCCATCATCTCTTCTTTACTATCCCACATTTGCGCAGTACTAAAATGTGGTCTAAAGTCTTCTTCCTATATTGATTAAACTACATTACTTAGATACGCAATTTTAACTAATTAACCTAAATCTCATGCAATTAAATACAAAATTTAAATTGATAATATACTAACCAAAATCGGTAACGGAGTCCAATCGTCTAATGCAATTGATACATTTGCTTCGCCTTCTTCCTCTTCTTCGTCCACTTCCTCATCGACTTCTTCGTCTTCTTCGTCTTCTTCGTCCACTTCCTCTTCTTCATCGACTTTGTATTCTTCTTCCACGACCCCTGATATCCAATTGTCGTTACCATCATCCTCACTACTCTCATAATTATAAGACATTGTAGTGTGCATTGCAAAACTTCAACAAGATAGCTCAACCTATATATACAACCAAAAAATGCCCGTTGGAATTTTATGCCCGTTGGTGCGTTAACTATTACCGCACCAACGGGCATAAAATTCCAACGGGCATTTTTTCAAAAAAACCTGTGCGGTAACACTTACCGCACAGGTTTAAAAAAATAGTTACCGAAAAAAATATTAAACCTGTGCGGTAACACTTACCGCACAGGTTTAATACTTTTTTAATACTTTTTAAAAAAAAAAAATTAATTAAAAAAAATAATATTCCTGTGCGGTAATTGTTACCGCACAGGGTTTAAGTTAATGAAAATCTGTTTTTTTTTTTGCTTAATCTGGGATTAATCTGGTGCGGTAATTGTTAACGCACAGAACTGTGCGGTAATTCTTACCGCACCAGCGTCGTATAGGTTTCAGAAAAAATTCCAACAATGCCCCTGAGTCTTCTGGTGCGGTAAGAGTTAACGCACAGTTCTGTACTGCAATTGTTACCGCACAGAATAGTGTGCATTTAGCAAAAAAAACGTGTGCATATAGACGCAGCCTAATTATATTATACAAATACTAAATTTATATAAGTTTTTGCTTTTACGAACTTAACGCATGCGACTATTTTGTTTTGGAGGCTTTTGGAAGGGCAAACGATGTCCGTTTTGGACATATTTTATATGCACGGACTCGTATTGAAATTCTCTACAAGATTCTGAATTTTTTCTTTTTAAAAAAAAAGATTCGTGATGGATCTCCCCAATACCTTCGTGACGGATGTCCTTCGAACCTTCGTGACGAATGTCTGGTCATATACATTCGTGACGAATGTATGAGTGTGTTAAATTAACTTTTAGGGTGTGCCAAATAGTAAGCCCCTATAATTATCATATATGAAATATATCTACAACTTATCTTCCAACACCTCAGCTCCGGCCACCGCAACACCGCCGTCGTCGACCACCGCCATTTTTTCCTCCGACCACCTCAGGCGGCTAAAAAAGGAATTCTTTCCCAATAGAAAGGCGGAACGATCCTCTTATATAAGACCCGATCGTCACCATGGCATCCTTTATTTTTTACCGTTACCCTGACGTGGTGACGATCGGGTAAAAATTCAAAATTCAAATTTTAACCCGATCGACACGCCGTGATGATCGAGTGAACCGGTTTAAAAAAATAATTTTAATAATTAAATTGAACCAGTTCTGTTTTAATGTTAAAACCAGATCAATTTCTAAACCAAACCAATGCGGTTGTGACGATCGCATGGTGAACCCGGTTAAAAAATAACCGAGTGTGCGCGGTGAAATTTCAAGTACTGCGCAGTTACAATTCGAAAATAAGTCAGAGCAAAACCATATCCTCTAACATCATCAGAAGAAAAAATGAAAAAATAACAGGAGGATATTCGTACAAAAACCTAATGCAAATGAGAAAGCATGAGAAACAAGACTATCAGCAGCTCGAATAGCCTTACGATAGATGTGTTAATATTGGACAATTCAATTCACAAACTTAATGAACCGGACATATTATACTCACTCAACTATACTCTTTGAACTTCATTTTATAAATCTCAAAATTTTCTTTACTGTGTTCACTTATATAACAAGAAGCAAAATGATGAATAATCAACCTTACGGAAACACAAGTATATATAAAAGTAGAGCACAAATTAAATTTGTACATCAATAAGGGTGATGGGAATGATATATACCGTATCAAAGAGTAACAAATGACAAGTTGTAATCGGGAAAACCTTTTATTTATGTCTTTTTGTTAAAATCTATTCCATTGATCAATTTAAGGTGGTCCAATAAAGTCATCCTCTCATCCATAGAAGTACTGGAATGCGATGGAGTTGGATTCAAAATTAGTGCATACACTATATATAATTGACGTAAGAACCGTGGACGATCTACGTTCATCCTCTAATACGATCTAATACGAGTTTACATGTCATAAATCATCCAAACAAACTAACTAAATACTCCAACTCTATCATCCCTCTCAAGTTAGAGGGTAGGATGGACTATATCCAATTTGTCAAGAAGATTGTTGTGTTGGAGTTCTTTAAGAGGTTTTGTTAGGATGTCAGCAAGTTGATGTTTTATAGACACATGAAACAAAGAGATGAGACCCTCGAGTTGCTTGTCTATGACAAAATGACAATCTAAATCCACATATTTGGTTCGTTCGTGATACACTTGGTTTCTAGCAATGTATATAGCTGCCAAATTGTCACACTTAAGATGAATAGGGGTGATGTCTAGAACTCCTAGCTCGTGAAAAAGCCGAGATAATCAAGCCAATTCTGCACAAATTCAACAGATGGACCTGTATTCTGCTTCGACAGAGGATAATGAAATTGTCTGTAGCTTCTTGGATTTCCAAGAGATGGGTGAACCACCAAGGAGGATGACAAATCCACTTACATAGCGACGTGTTTGTGGACAAGAAGCCCGCCAGTCGGCATTGCGAAAGGCATGGAGAGTATAATCTGAATGGCGTGACAACAAGATTCCCAAATTGGACGTGCCCATGAGATATGTGAGAGTATGAATTGCAACATCCAAATGAGGTTGCCGCTTTGTTTGTAAGAATTGGCTAAGATACTAGACTGTGAAAGCCAGCTCTGGGCGTGTGTGAGTTAGGAAATTTAACTACCCCACAAGCCGTATGTAAAATGAAGGATCGACGATAGGTTTGCCTATGGAAGACAACTTACAGGTGAGTTAGAGAGGTGTTGCAAGAGGCCGAACTAAGCTGTACTTATATTAATCAAGTAGCTCGACAATGTAGTTGCGCTGAGTAAGAACAAAACCATCTGTATGAGACACAAATTCAATGTCAAGGAAGAACCCAAGTTGCCCCAGATCCTTGATGCGAAATTCTGAATCCAGAAAAGCTTTGATGGAGGCGATTTCTTGCAAATTATACCAGTGACGAGAATATCATCTGCATAGACAGTTAGAATCATAAAAGTTCCATCTACTTTCTTAGTGAACAATGAGTAGTCATTAAGAGATTAAGTGTAACCCCTTGATTGAAGAACGGTAGATAAGCGAGCATACCATTGTCTAGAAGGTTATTTGAGGCCATATAAGGATTTCTTGAGACAAAAAAAAAACAAGTGATACATCTCGCAATGTTAATCCAAGTGGTGCCCTCATGTATACCTTCTCATGCAATTCTTCATGGAGAAAAGCATTATTAACATCTAATTAGAATATCTTCCACTGCCTCTTGATTACAAAAGTGACTAGAGATGTGATTGTGGTGGTTTTGAAAACTAGTGAATAAGTTTCGGTGTTGTCAAGTCCTTGGTTTTGGGTGAAGCCCTTTACTACTAATCTTACTTTAAATCTCTCAATGCAATCATCAACTTTCCTTTTAATCTTGTAAACCCATTTGCATCCTACATGTTTTTTTCCAACAAGTAAGGGCACTAGATCTCATGTGTGATTCTATTCGAGAGTTGTGAACTCTTTGTCCATGGTTGTTACCCACCTAGTATCAAGGCTAGAAGAGTTATAAAAAAAATGGCAGACTCTAGTTCTTGAGGTGGAGAAGTGGTTAAAGCATGAAAACGAAAAGCTTGTGGCAGTAAGGATGTGAGAGTGTGATGGCAAGGTGTGGCATTATCTGCAATAACATAATTACACACATAATCCTCCAAGTAAAGAGGAGAATTGTGAGTTCTGGAAGGTTTGGTAGCTTGTGGAAAAGTGAGGTGATGCGGGGATAAGCCCCTCATGAAGATCTAAACACCAAACCTCGAACAAATAAGAAAGGCGAAATTAGAATGAGATGAAAGAAAGGTTATCGAATGATAGGCCAACTGGAACCAAATCAAACAACGACAAAACCCTTGAACTTAAGAACAAGAACCTTACCAAATGAAGATGAAACCTCAAAGGATTACAACCAAATACAACGACTATGGAGGGCCAAGGCACCTGGAGGATGCTCTATGGAGACTCGATAACACCAACCTTATGGTGGAGATTGACACACACAAGGAAAATATAACACTCCTTTCAAAGTAAGAACTGAAGAAAGCTCCACATCTCCCTTTATATAAACCTGAAATCTACTTCCCGTGGGAGAAATAATACAGAAAGGATATTTGAGTTGTCTAATTGACAGCAATTTAAGACTATGACACCTATGAATACTAGCGACACTACCACCCAGTTTGCAACAGAAAAGAGAGGACTATCCTCTTGCAATTAGTGCAAGAAACAAATTTCTTGGAGTCTGATTTTTCTTTGTCTCTACTAGAATTTGCACCAGCATAGAGGGAACCCGCCTCACTGAGGATCTTGGATTCAGTTCCAATTTCTCTTTGCTTTTCTTCTCGGAGAAGAATTGAATAAGTTGTCGCAACACTTGGTGCAAGCTTCATCACAAGGATCAGATCTCTTGTATGAACATGGGAGTCATTCAATCTCATGAGAAATTGAATCATTTTCTCCTCATCATCTTGTTCAGTTGAACACTACATTGGGTCACATTTGTGACAACTAGGTTGGATTACTAAATCGAGATGGAAAATGAGGTAAAAGAATGAGTACGCAAGAAACTCACAAAACCTAAAAGTAGCTCGATCGAAACCAAAAGAACGACCAATCACCAGAAAAGGCAATCGGAAAACAGAGATGGAAGACGATCACCAAGTGATCGGTGAGAGACCCAAGTGAAAGATTGAGATGATGCGAAAATGAACGAGTAATCGTACATGCTCTGATACCATGTTAAGATTGAAGAAACTCTGAGAGATTGTGTGTTGATAATTTTCTGTGTATTGACTGAGTGAAAACTGATTACAAGCTGCTTTATATAGCCATAACAATACATTGATGTAGGTCTGAAAACGATAAGTAGATGAGTTTATTGCTACTGGGAACCCATGACATCGGACGTCTTCTTTCCTTGTTTGGAAATAGATGAGTTCATTTTGGTAAGAGATAGATCATTGTTAGCTAGTTTGATTGAGATGCGTAAATCATAGATTCATTTATAGGGGGTTGTCTTATATGGAATTATTGTGGAGAATATCAAAGTTTGAGGAACCCTATTACATTTCCTTTGATAATGTAATTATTCAATTAATTGGTTGTTAATTGTATCTGCTTTAAGATGTGTGTAACCCTTACCATGAGGTTATACTCACCACCGACATCTGACCCCAACATTAGCTGGGGTAGAGGCCCGCCTGATAAAGGGGGCCCCGATCCTTGCCTAAACCCCAAAAAAATGTGTATAATGAGGAAGGTGAAATGAGTGTGCATCATACGAGATACGACTTTATAACATTCCAAATCAACTTCCTAAGCTAATTGATTGATGATTACAAATAACAATTATTTTTTTCTACACTTTGAAAATTATATTAGATTTAATCAAACTTAAACTCTGACCCCAACATTAGCTGGGGTAGAAGCCCGCATGATAAAGGGGGCCCCGATCCTTGCCTAAACCAAAAAAAAAAAATGTGTGTAACGAGGAAGGTGAAATGAGTGTGCATCATACAAGATACGACTTTATAACATTCCAAATCAAGTTCCTAAGCTAATTGATTGATGATTACAAATAACAATTACTTTTTTCTACACTTTGAAAATTATATTAGATTTAATCAAACTTAAACCCTCATTTTTGGTGAAGATAAGTTAAAGAAGAGAAAAGGTCAATTCTCACTATTAATTTTTTTGAAATGTAATGAGTCACCTTATACGAAAGTAAGCATAATAATACAAGACTTCCTTGTCATATTTTATTTTGCAAGTTGGATCAGATGCTAGCTTGCGAAATCTCCACGGTTAATGAAAACAGAAAAACCTGCCAAGAAAGATGACTCTGCTAGCTAAGCTGCTGTAGTTGATTTTACCTAATCAATTTCCATCACTTTAAGCAAAACTGCAAACCCCCACAAAACCAAAAACTTGCAAAATCACAACAACAGCAACACAAACGAGGAAAGAAGAAAAAGGAAGCTCAAATAAAATAGGTCAGAGCTTCTGATGATTTATACAGCTTTTATCTGTCACCTGTGATTTCTCCTTCATCTTCTTCCTCCTCCTCCATTTCTTTTCTGTAAAAAAAAGAAGTCATTTATACTTGATCTTTCCTTGTTTCCACTGTGATGATCCAGGCCCTTGTCTGAAAATCTGTCTGCAACAAAGAAGGTTTCAGATCCCAAGAAAACTCAGCTCTTTTTCATCTACAGAAGAAAGTCAAGTATTTACTGTTCAACCATAGACCCCTAAACAAACACCTATTCTCTGTTCCTCAAATTAGCTTCATACTATTCTTTTTTCTGAATTTCATCACATACCCATTTCATATCAGCCTCCTCTCCACAAACCCTTTTCCCCAATTCATCAGATTTTGCAGCCATAAACAGAGAAATGCAAGAACAGGGGCTACTAGCGATGATGGGTGGAGATATGTCAATGGTAGGAGAATTGAAGGCGGAGATAGCAACCCATCCCTTATACGAGCAGCTCTTATCGGCACACGTGGCGTGCCTTAGAGTTGCCACGCCGGTGGATCATCTGCCGTTGATCGATGCTCAGCTATCGCAGTCGCATCATCTCCTCCGTTCATATGCTGCTCACAACACTCACTCTCTTTCTCCTCTTCAAAGACACGATCTTGATAACTTCTTGGTAACAATTTCTCCCTTTCCCTAAGCTTGTGTTTTCATTAATTCTACTTATCTGATGGTGTGTTTGATTTGGTGCAGGGACAATATTTGATGGTGTTGTGTTCTTTCAAAGAGCAGCTTCAGCAACACGTGAGGGTTCATGCCGTAGAAGCTGTCATGGCTTGCCGTGATATTGAACACAACTTGCAACATTTAACAGGTTTCTTTCTTCTTTTTGTTGATTTTGTATTTCTTCTTTAATAAATACAGTCGACAGACTTACTGATGTTATGGAACTAGTCTGCATATGCATGTAACTATGTAAGCACAGAGAAATGTCAACCATTATCAAAAGACCTTATAACCTAAACAAGTTAAGCTAAACAAATTAAACAATACCATGCATGATACTCTTTCACAAATTCTAAAATTGAGATGAAATGCATATACATGTAGTTTAAGTCTAGGTAACAAGCGGTTTAGAGATCCAAAAGATTCATACTAGTAATAATTATCAGCCTGACATTGAGATAAGATCATATATACAATATATATAGTTCAAATAAGGTGATTTTTTTTTGTTTAATTAGTGTTTGTTGACTTTGTTCGCCTTTTAAACAACTAAAAATGTTGGAATTTTTTTTCGAAATGAGCATTTTATCAGAAAAAATTCCCGACGCAGGCTTTTTTCAAAACAAATTCCCAAAATAGGCACTTATGTCAGCTTCGGAATTTTTTTATGTGTGAGAGACGCTGGTATCTCTCCTCCGAAGCTGAAACTTTTTTTTTTTGAATTTTTTATGTATAAGAGACGCTGGCTCGGCCAGCGTCTCTTATACATGTTAGTTTTTTAATTTATTTTCCAAACATTTTTGTAGTTTTAAATTTTTTTTTTAAGGCAATGTATAAGAGACGTTGGTCGAACCAGCGTCTCTTATACGTTAAAACATAAAAATAAAAAATGTATATGAGACGCTGGTTTGCCCAACGTCTCATATACAGAGATGTTTTTTTTTTATTTGCACATGTATAAGAGACGTTGGTTGGACCAGCGTCTCTTATACAATTTTTAATTAAACAAAAAATATGTTGTGTAAGAGACGCTGGAACCAACGTCTCTTATACTAAACCCTAATTTTTCAAAACCAGCAGCCGTTGTTTCGTTTGAATGGATTTGACGAAATTAAATGTCGATTGTATAAGAAAAAATTCTTGGAGCTGGTAGAACCAGCGTCTCTCCTCCGAAGCTGAAACTTTTTTAACTCCTTGTCATACTGACAACCAACTTCACTCGAGTAGCGTCTCTCACACATAAAAAAATTCTGAAGCTGACATAAGTGCCTATTTTGGGAATTTGTTTTGAAAAGAGTCTGCGTCGGGAATTTTTTCTGATAAAATGCTCATTTCAGAAGAAAAAAATTCAAAAATGTTGGGTATATATTTTAAGGTGTGGCCTGAGTTTCAATTCAAATCTTCTATTCTGTTTGGTGCTTCATTTTCTAGTGTAGGGCTTATATTTTAGGGTGTAAGGTTGAAAAATATCAATTTTAAGAATATGGAGCGCAGAAGGGAATAGACAAAGTTGGCCTGAGTTTTGATAACAATGCAAAAAAAAAATTATTTTGAGAATATTAAAAACAAAGAATGTATAATTTCTTGGTACATAGGAGATTCATGTTTTGTTGCTCAATAAAGAAATAAGAGGTTGGTGCATTTGAATCAACATTTTTTTAAACAAGTTGTTAGTTAGGAAAGGGACAAAGGTTGGGTGACGAAGGTGATCAAAATATATATTGCAACCTAACCAACAAGAATAAAGATCGATCGGTTGGTACATAATTAGTAGTTGGTACAAATTTTTAAAAACTTGTATTTTTTTTCTTTCAAGTATTACTTGGACGATGAAAACAAATCATTATTGATGAAGCAAACAAAGATATATTTTAAATTTCAGGAGCAAATCTTGAAGAGGGAAATGGAGCAACAATGTCAGACGACGAAGAAGATTTGCAATTAGATTATTCGATGGAACAACATGTTGGAGGGCCGGATGTACATGACCTTATGGGGTTCGGGCTTCCAACTGAGTCTGAAAGGACGCTCATGGAACGAGTCAGACATGAACTCAAGCTCGAGCTAAAGCAGGTGCACATTAGCAATTAAGCTTCTACAATTAAGTAACATGTATAAATAAGATTGTACGTTATTAAATGATGGTTAACATATGATTTAGGGATTCAAGTCGAAAATAGAGGATGTTCGGGAGGAGATATTAAGGAAGAGAAGGGCGGGGAAACTACCAGGAGACACCACCTCTGTGCTCAAAGAATGGTGGCAACAACATTCCAAGTGGCCTTATCCAACTGTAACTACTAACACTTGATTTTGTGCTAGTGTATGTTTTCTTATGAGTTGGGGTTTTGTGTTAAATATATATTTGGTGCATGCAAATGCAGGAGGATGACAAGGCGAAACTGGTGGACGAAACAGGGTTGCAGCTGAAGCAAATCAACAACTGGTTCATAAATCAACGCAAGCGAAACTGGCATAACAACTCACATCCTCCCACCACTCTCAAGTCCAAGAGAAAGCGATGATCCTTTAAACCTCCATCGCAACACTATATGTGTTATGCTGTAAATCAGATGGGATAGATTTTACTCATTCCTGCCAACGTTATTGCCACCTTAACTTACGTTTACTTTATATATCTACTTGCGTCGGACTCTTCGACTTTCATTACTCATTCTTTAAGAATGGAAAAATTGTTTTTTATTAACGAATTTTTTTTCAAATGTTTTTTTATATATATTATTGCATTAGACTTACGCGTGTTCAGATGAGAGACATATCTCGTGAAAGATGAGATCAATACAGACCCAACGAAACTGGTCTTGATCGATTCCGATTCCAAACGAGGCCATACGAGTCATCCGAACACGTGTAAGTCTCGTGCATACCTTCTTTCACCAGTTCGGAATCGGAATCGATCAAGACCAGTTTCGTTGGGTCAGTATTGATCCCAACTTTCACCAGATATGTCTCTCATCGTCTGATATGGAGGAACGAATTTGTAAATATCCATTTATAGTAGAAGGTACGCACGAGAATTACGCGTGTTTGGGTGGCTTGTATGAGGTCGTTCGGAAACAGAATCGAGCGAGAGACATATCTGGTGAAAGTTGGGATCAATACGGACCCAACGAAATTGGTCGTGATTGATTCCGATTTCGAACGAGCTCATACAAGTCATCCGAACAAGCGTAAACCTAATGTAATAATATTTATATAAAAAAACATTTGAAAAGAAATTTAAAAAAAGAGCCTTTGTATATGCCAGCGCCTTATACAAAGGATAAAGATCAGGTACGAGCCCAAATCGAGACGCTTTGCCAGCATCTCTCCAATGTGAAATTTTCTCGAACCACATGAGAGCGCTTATGTTGAGAATAAGTTTCAAAACGAGCCCAAATCGAGAATTTTTTTTGAAAAAAAACCTACTTCAGAAGAAAAAAAAATTCTCTATTAAGTGTTTAAAATATGAGGGGACTTGTGCAACTAAGCCTTAGATACGAAAATAAAACATAGAAGAGAGGTGTATTAAGCAAAGTAATTTGAGTGGTATTGTTCCCAACATTAAGACTAGAGTATAAAATCTGGGGTTTGATGAAATATACATCAAAATCTGTCGAATTGAGTGTTCTTAACCTATTTTTAAGGATAAAGAGCAGGTAAGAATGAACTTATTGTACGAATACATGCACATTCATCTATATTCACATGCATATTCATTCACATTTACATGCTCATGCAAGCATGTGCATGTATTTTCCATATATTGTCAAAGACATGCACACATCTACGAATGTACATGTGAATTTAAATAAATGTGCATGCGAATATAGAAAAATGTGCATGTATTCGTAATTCGTAGGATAATAATCATTCTCACATGAATTTTTTCCTATTTTTAATAGCATGTCAAGTAAGATTATAGGATGTCAAAACCGTAGAATTTAATAATGGTTATTTTTAACAAATCAACTAACACCAAGTCACCAACCATATAATTTTGCTATTTTAAATATATTTAAACGCGGGGTCTATACGCACTACATTTTGAAACTTTCTGCACTACATTTTCGTACGCCCATAATGGGCGTACGCCCAAAATTGGCGTATAGTGCAATTTCTCGAGTATACGTATACGCTAAAAAAATTGAAAATTGGTCTGTACGCCCAAAATGGGCGTACGCGGCGGATATAAAAATCCGCCTCGCTTTCTTCTTCCTCCTCTCATCTGAAGCTTCGATTACTGTTCATCTGTAACCCTAATTGTCGCCGCCGTCCAATCTTCTCCCATTTCACTCGTTTTCTTCCCCAAATCTATCCTATTCGACTCGTTTTTCTCATACAATCCAAATCCCTCAATCAATTTCATCAATTTCACTCGGAATCATGCAATCCGAAGAAATGGGGAAAAGCTCGAAATCCACTCCGGCGACGGTGGAGGCTGCGGCTTCGTCTGTTCTCCCTCCCGTCCGTATTAGTGTTGGTGGCGCAAGAGTCCGAGGTGGAGGAGTTGCGCCTGGGCGGAAGACGAATCCGGCGAAAAAGAAAAGGGCCCGTGGTGGTGGAGCTGCGGTGGCTCCTGAGGTGGTCGGTGGCGCTGGCGAGGGGTCTGGAGGTGGAGGGGAGGAGGTTGGTGGCGCCGGCGAGGTGGCTGGAGGTGAAGCAGGTGGTGGTCGGGGTGGAGCTCGTGGTGGTCAGGGTCGGGGCGGTGCGCAAACACGGGCCCGTTCGAAATCGCCGGAAAAGACGCTCTCGATCCACGAGGTACGTTATTTATCGTTTAACGTTTCACGTTAATCGATAAATAACGATTTAAAGAAAAAGATTTATTATTAAATAATATTTATTAATATAATATTAGTTAGTCGTTATTTATCGTTTAGCTAAAAGAAAATAATATTATATTAATAAATAATATAATATTAATTAGTCGTTATTTATCGTTTAACGTTTCACGTTATTCGATAAATAACGAATAAAAGAAAAAGATTTATTAATAAATAATATTTATTAATATAATATTAGTTAGTCGTTATTTATCGTATAGCTATTAATAAATAATATTATATTAAGAAATAATATAATATTAATATATATTAATTAGTCGTTATTTATCGTTTAACGTTTCACGTTATTCGATAAGTAACGATTTAAAGAAAATGATTTATTATTAAATAATATTTATTAATATAATAATAATTAGTCGTTATTTATCGTTTCACGTTATTCGATAAATAACTTGTAAAAGAAAAAGATTTAATATTAAATAATATTTATTAATATAATATTAATTAGTCGTTATTTACTAAGAAATGAATTAATTAGTAATTAATACATTATTAAATAGCGTCTTAATAAATTATTAATTAGTCGTACCTAAGACAAAATTAGTAATTAATACATTATTAAATATTTAAAAGAAAAACGTCAAATAATATAAAATAATAATTCGTAAATATGAAAATAGGCTTTAGAGAGGGCTATTACTCCGGCGGGTTGTTCTGTTAGAAAGAAGAAGAAGGGCCCTCGTCACCCTAGCGCACGCGGGATCACAGCTTCCCGACGTCGTGGATCTCCTCCAGACATTCCAGGAGTGCATATAGGAGATACAGGGAAAGCTCTGATGAATGATTTGGATGTTAGTGAGGTGGAGGAGTTTTCAGAGGAGTTGACGGAGGCAACCGAGGTTGCAGATCAGCCAGAGGTTGCAGATCAGCCAGATGTAGATCTAGGAGATTTGGAGGCGCAGATGCATGCTGATTACTATGAGGGATCACCTGTGCGTGAGCCATCTCCAGTTGGATCATTGTCGCCTTCTGCAGAGGATCATCAGCAGGAGATTGAGGAGCTTGTTCATGATTTCGATCAGGATCAGCCAGACCTCCAGGCTTACGAAAACGTCAACGGGCCTAATAAGGCCAAATTGAGATTTGGTGAGGCCCATTACCTAAAAACGACATAAAACGGGTTAATAAGACCTTAAACATTGAAAAACTTGAAATGTAAAAGTTGTATTTGAGCATTACCAATATGACAGTTTCGTTTTTTTAATAAAATAACAAAATGAACATTTCGAAATATCTAAACAGTCACTTTCACCTAGTTACGAGTTAATCTCAGGTATATAAGTCGTATAGTTTTACTAATATGTGTGTGATATCAATTCGTTACTCAAATAAACTTTACATAAAATTTTCATTAAATGTTATGAAACACTCAAATACTCCAAAATAATAACATTTCACATCTTCGTGTTGTCCATATTGCTTGATTAGTAAAACTATACGACTTATATACTTGAGATTAACTCGTAACTAGGTGAAAGTGACTGTTTAGATATTTCGAAGTGTTCATTTTGTTATTTTATTATAAAAACGAAACCGTCATATTGGTAATGCTCAAATACAACTTTTACATTTCAAGTTTTTCAATGTTTAAGGTCTTATTAACCCGTTTTATGTCGTTTTTAGGTAATGGGCCTCACCAAATCTCAATTTGGCCTTATTAGGCCCGTTGACGTTTTCGTTGATTTTTTTTCGATTCCGAGAATTGATAACGAATAAATACTTCATTTTCTATCATGTTACAATTTTGAAATTTTGAGTTTCAGCGTTATAAGGCATTTAAACGAACTGGGCCCAAACTATTCATTTCAAACATCATATCTCAAGTTTTTACTATATACCCCTTCCTTTTTCAATTTTTCAAGTATTTTTTGGCTAAATACCCCTTGCATCATGAAAACTATTTCTTTTTGCTAAATACCCTTTTATTGTCATTTTTCGTTGTACGTCCCTCCATAAACTCGATTTACGCGCTGTTTCTCGTTTTAATCTTGTTTTACTCGATTTGCGCGCCGTTTTTCGTTTTAATCCCGTTTTACTCGATTTTCGCGCCGTTTTTCGTTTTAAACCCTTGTAGTGAATTCAGAACTTGTTTCATTTAACTCATCTAAAACATTAAACACATCCGAATTCACTACAGATCAACATCTATACTACCATAATTAATGCGATAGTCCTTCCATTGTTGCATCCTCAGCGCAAACCCGCGATCCAATCCATTCGCACTAGGATCCTTGAACATGCGCCAAACTCCAGGTACAGATGGTACGGGACAGTCTTCTCTAAGGCACACCTAAATTACAAAACATAAATACCATGTTAAGCATTAAGAAAATTGAGTGAAAATCACAAATACTTTAGTGAAAATCATACCGGTATGTAGTGGTTTGCTAAGCCCACACGAGCCATTGCATAAATTTTCAAACCATGACTGCAGCTTTGTTGATACACCTTCATCGGTAAGCACAAATATGATCGGACTTTGGATAAGTATATCAAACCAACCTGAAACTTAGTGGCAAATGCTAATCCAATCATGGGCATACTCATCCAGTATCTTTCAGGACATGGTGATCTTCTATAGTTGACCTCTTGAACAAGAGCGTCGAAGTTGTTTGCCAAATCCGGGCGTAGTCTGGTCATGACTCGTCTGTAGATATCACTGTTCTCTAACAGCTCCGTAGTCAGTTCCATGCGAATGCGAGGATATTCTTGTTGGTGATGCCCCAACAACATGGCTAGTGACCGATATCCACAGTGTCCATCCGCCCTTACGTCTTGTGCATCTACAATGTATGGAAACATGAAGAGATCAACATTGTCAACCCCGAAGTCTACCCCACATTTCGTCATTGTTGGCTGAGGGATATCATCTTTAAGAGTGTAACCTGATAATCCGAACCCCTCTCCACCAGTGCCACTTGAATGACCAAACGCCTCTGCCGCAGTGCACCCAGCGACTTCAAACTCCCTCATTATAGTAGGCTCGTTGGAAGTAGGTTGTGCCGCCGTTGCTTTTCCCTTTCCCTTTCCTCTAACCGTCTTATTCTTCACCTTCGCAACATCATTTTTCTCTAATTCTTCCCTTGCGTACTCAAACGCGCTCATCTCTCTCTCGGTTCCCCACTTCTTTCCTACCGCTCCTCTTGGTCTGCCAGGATCCTTGATTCTCGTCGGCTCCAACGCAAGACTTTGATGTGGATACTCCAACATTGTGTACAAGTCCGCTATCTGAGACCACTGACTTTCAGGAAGTTCCCCCTTTTGCCATCTATTGTTGAGCTCAATGAATCTCAACTCCCGCATGGTCTGAGGTACACCAATCTCTACCTCCCCGTTATCAAGTTCAATCCTATCCCATTGTAGCAGCCTCCAGAATCTGTGAATCTGATTGAGCTTGAATGGCTTCTTCTGAATAATATGTTGCACCATCTCGTGGATGCACGGTAGGCCCTGACATTCTCGCATCCAGTAATCTTCGCAATGTTCCTCATAATTCTTCGCCTTTATATCCTCCCATATATCCCACAACTTATGCAACGCTCTATCAGACACATTATGGAATAGATGCCGAAATATCAATTTCACTTGTGGATTCATTCGTCTGAAAACCTCGGGTGTCTTGATCCGATCCTCTTCTATGGTGGCCCTCACCTTCACAATCTGGCCCTCGATGGCTGCATGGATCCTCACAACCATTCGATTAAAACCGCCTATACTTGAACCGACTATTTTCTTCAACACCTTATGCATTCCCTGAACCCTATGTTTTATTCATTCAATGTCGCGTTTAAGTAAAACAACTATTACATAATAAACTAATAAATAAATCGGAAACGTTTAAGTAAGTTAAATCAAAATTACCTGTTTGAGGTCCTCGTGAAGAAGTGAAGATTGTGTTCCGTCCATGCGCAAACAATGTTTGTCTTTTAAGGGATAAGCCACACCTTTTCAATGAATCCGACGATGCCGCTTCTCCAAGATGTTCTCAATCCTAGCAGTCTTTCCTCGTATTGTTCCTCCGTTCTTGATAGAAAAAGTCTCCATACTTGCGAGCACAACCTTTTCACCGATTCCTTATTTTTCAAAATTCTGGTAGTGTTTACCTCGATGTTGTGCTTGATATGAACCCAACACAAGAGGTGTTGAACCGGAAGATCTTTGAACACATATTTGATTGCAGTGATGAGAGCTAGTTCTCGATCGGTCATTATTGCAGTCGGCATTACTCCGGCATCCTCAAACAACTTTCTAAGCCTCTGAATTATCCACAAGTAGTGCATTGTTTCCTCCTTACCCGTGAATGCATATGCAATGTTGAATGTCTTATGCGTGCAAGTGAAACCGACAATCTCCACAAGAGGCATTTTATACCTGCATAATATATTTAAATAATGAAGGAAGAGGCATATGCAATATATTTAAACAAATTTTTTTTGATATACAACTATTATGTACCTATTCGTCTTGTATGTGGCGTCAATAACCACGACGTACAGAAACATCTTCAACAAGTGCAACGAGTCTTGATGGGCAAAAAACAAGATTTCCACCTCGTTTGATTTCTTCTTGCAGAGGGGATGCACTACATAGCTGCGCTCCTTCAAAAACTTCAAGGTCCATTGTGTAGCAGTCAAATCTTCACGATCCTCAAAATGCAACTTCTGAATAAAGCTGGCGATTTGTTTTGTGGATGTTGTATTCCCTGGAAAGGCCGCACTCAACTGAGTAGCAATAACAGACGGCGTAGTCAAGCTGTTCGCACATACCGTCACAAATTTCACCTCATTCGGCGTCATTCGACCCATGTACGGATGGCCAATAAAGCTAGTGGAAAGCTTATGATTGTGTTGTCCGTATTTTACCTTCACATACCATCCATCTCTCGCATCCCTCGCCCTGAACCTATATCCTCGGATCTCAAACTTGCAATCCGACTTCTTATCCCTACTATCCCGCTCTGTATTAACAACCTCCTCTGTTTCGCCATCCTCTCTTTTCTTTTTCCCTGATCTATACACTCCAGCATGCGAGCACATTATATTCATTTGACGCTCATTGCTATGGCGAGTCACTAATACCATCATAAGTTGTCTACCAATACTCTGAACCCAACGCCTCAAGTGTTCCTTAGTAGGAAACGTTTCTTCGGTATCAACCTCCTCTGTTTCGCCATCCTCTCTTTTCTTTCTGGATTGATTCTTTTTTGTTTGAGCTTGGAACTTTTTGGATTGAGAGCTCGACATCTACAAATTAAAAAAATATGTCAGTTTAATGTAGATAATTTACATCATATGAATCATAACACGAAAATAAAAATCTTACTTACATTTGATGAAAATTGATCCGTTGTTTTGGTTTTCAACTCTCTACCATATAGTACTATGAACTTGTTAGAAATCTATAAATCAATAAAAGAAGACAAGTCAGTACTTTCTGATTCTGAATTTCTGTTGGCTGGGCAAAAAAATTGAATTGAATAAAAAAAAATCAAATTGAAGGGAATGAATTGAGTCAATTGACCTGTTGAGTGCGGGGCGGGGCTGCTGGTGTCTGGTGACTGGGCGAGATGCGGGGTGTGCGGTGCGGGCGAGTGGGCGAGACTCAAGGTGTGGGGTACTGCGGTGCGGTGCGGGCGATTGGGCGACTGGGCGAGCCGTTGTTGGTTGCTGGTTGGAGTCGAAGTCTCGAAGAACGGAAGAAGGAAGAAGAAGACTCGAAGAACGGAAGAAGGAAGAAGAAGACTCGGGGGCGGGGAACTGAATTGAAATACGCAAGACGGCTGACGGCAAGAGCAAATCCCAAATAAAATCCAACCCTGGCCTAATTAAATCATCTTCGGTTTACCCAAATAGTTCGGTTTACCCGAACCCGAACCCAACCCAAACCGAAAACCGAAATTTCATATAACTTAACCCGAAAACTGACCCGAAATTACTTCGGTCCGGGTTCGGTCCGGTTTTTTCGGTTCAATCCGGTTTGGGTTTCGGGTTTACCCAACCCGTGCCCAGCCCTATAATCCATACCCTATAATTAATAAAAACTACCATATTTATCACAACTAAAACTTAAAACTACGAGTCCACATCAATCTAAACTATCACTTCTACAAATTATTTGCAACTAAATAACGTAAATAAATACGAAACAATTCTAATTAATTACTAACCGAAAAATCTCCGGCGTCGAAGTCTCCTCCTTCTTCGTCGGTATCGTCGTCCCACATCCCGTCGTCGGGTTCACTAAAATACTCTTTCTCATCCACGATCGCATCGTCTTCGTCACTCCCATGCTCGTTCTCTTCAACATACTCGTTCTCTTCACCGCTCGCATACTCAATCTCCGTCACATATTCAAACTCCTCACCATCACTCAAATTTGTAACTCTCCTATTTGACATTTTTGACTTCAACATCCATCCGAAGTTCCTACATTTATACACATACTACATCCCAAACGGTCATATTCTGAAAAAATAGCCGTTGGGATAAAAACAACTGTACGCCCATTTTCAAACGGCTATATTATTAAAAATTATACTGTACGCAGGTTTTGGGCGTATACACATGACCGTATTCTGTATTTTGCCTCACAATCGATGTTGGAATTTTGCACTGTCCGCTGAAAACGAGAGTACGCCCATTATGGGCGTACGAGAATGTAGTGTGGAAAGTTGCAAAATGTAGTGCGTATAGATTTTGCCTATTTAAAGTATAGGTTTACCTCTAAATCTGTTACTACTTAAAAGGCAAGGCCATCCTAATAGTTACTTCTTTACCCTCCTAATATAAGATGGCCCTTGCTAAATACAGCCCGGGCGTTTTCTGAATAACGCCCGGGCCCTCGCGTTACGCGAGGGAGCGCATCCTCGCAGAACGCGAGGGTGCGTCACCTCGCGTAACGCGAGGGTGTTTTTTCCCTATAAAAGGGGAAAAACCCTACTCGGCCCATTTTTTACATCACACACAATTTTCTACCGCCGCTCTCGCGTTTTCTCTCGGTTCAAACTTCTTCTTCTTCCTCTTTTCACTTCAAATCTCCATATAAGGTATGTTTCTTATACTCTTATGCTTTCTAATGTTGTTTCTAGATGAATATATGTTGTTAGTATAGGAAATTGCATATTATATGATGTTTTGATATTGAATGTTGATTTAGAAATGGTTGTATAATGGATGAAAGATGATGATTTTGAATTATGGTTGATGAGTGGATGTTGTTTTATGTTGAAATTCATTAGGGTTAGGGTTTTTGATTAGGGTTGTTGATTTTATTGAGGGTTTTGATGTTTATTTGGTAATTTACTTAAATTGATAGGTATTTTAGCTAAAATATTGAATTTCCGCCGGAAATTGTCGCCGGAAACTGTCGCCGGAAACTGAAGAAAGTGCAAATTCACGCAGAACGCTACATCCCTCGCGTTCTGCGAGAGTCATGTCCTTCGCAGAACGCGAGGAGTTGCCATAACTGGCAATTCTGTTTGTTCTGCAGAATATATGTTTGTGTTTTTTGGTTGTTTGTTCTGTTTTCTGATTTTATTTTCTGCGTTCGTTTATTTATTGATTTTACTTTGTATTGTTTTAGGCAATGTATCGTCCTGGTCGTTCGACTCGTCGGAGAAACAGAGATGCTGTTAGGGAAGAACCCCCGGTTGAAAAACCAAAGGGGAAGGGGAAAGCAAAGAAGAGTCACCCCGTACAACTCTTCCCAGAGGGACTCCCCGACGTTGAAGAACGTCTCAATCCCAATTGGTCCCAAGGTAGTTATTCAACTGGACAACCGCGTAGTAGTTGGGAGTCATACCCAGTTGGCTGGGACCTTGTTTCCCAAGATAGTTATTCTACTGGACAACCGGGTTGCTGGGACCAGTTTTTTGAACATAATGCACTTTTGGAAGTCGGACAGGGGTGGGCGGGAGGCAGTTGGGGCGGTGGAGAAGGGATGGTTGGACAAAGTTGGGGCGGTGGATATGCCGAGGGAAGTGGACAAGCTGGTTCTTCTTCACACAATCAAGCCCCAGAACCGATGGAAGTAGAAATGGAGGATGAATTTTTTGGGGATGAAGAAGAGGAACAAGAAAAAGAAGGTGATGATGTTGAAGAAGAAGAAGAAGAAGAAGAAGAAGAAGAAGAAGAAGTGGTCGAGAAACGCAAAAGAAAGAGGAAAGAGGAAGTCCAAGAAGAATGAGCCAAAGTATGATCCTGAGCTCACTCATGACACACCTGGAGGTCCAGAAGATCCCGAGTTGCTTAAGGGATTTGAAGCACATGTTGCGTTCCACATCCAGAAAGGGGAGGTAATTTAATTATTTATTTATTTTCTGCATTTTCAATACATTGCACGTATTCTGCAGAATTATCAGAAAATGAAAGATATATGCATCTTCTCGCAGAACGCGAGAAGTGGCACACTCGCAGAACGCGAGGAAATGCACATATTATGCATTTCCTGATAAATCTGCAAAAACTGAATTTTTTGAAAATTTGGTCTGCAGTGTGTAATTTTTGTATTTTTCTGCAGTTGAAAGGTCCGATGAAGGCACAACAACGGACAAAGCAAAGCAGTGATTGGCCATTGGACAACAATGACTGGTCAGAGATTCCCGGTGCAGTTGGACTGTCAGATCTACCTAACATGATGTACGAAGAAATCGACTTTCCGTTGATTGAAGCGTTCATCGAACGATGGCAACCGGAGACAAATTCATTCCACCTCCCTTGTGGTGAGATCACTATTGGCTTTCTTGATGTACATATGATTTTAGGCCTACCTATAGAAGGGAAAGCAATGACGACATGTAAGAAACTGGGTGCCAAGTTTAGTCATGATGAGATTCTAAAATACTATGGTAGGAAGGGGGCGGAAATTTTTGGAATAGATCCTCATACTTTAGATTTTGGGAGGGTGAAAGCTGAATGGTTTAAAAGGCATTGTGAAAACCTAGGTCCAAAGCGAAAGGGTTTAGGTTGGGTGTTGTATACTGCTTCCTCGCTCTTATTTCCGGACAAGTCACAGAACTTGATTCGGCTTAGATATGGGCCTTTTTTGGAAACCTATGCCCATGCTACGGGCATATCGTGGGGTTCAGCTGCTTTGGCCCATCTGTATAGGCAGCTGGGGATATGCACACGACAGGGTTGTGCCCAGATGTCTTTCTGTTACACCTTGTTGCAGGTATTATACTTTCTAAGCGTTTAATTTACATACTTATATATATTTTCATATTTAACGTACTTTGTATTTCTTAGGCATGGATATACAACTACTTCCCACACTTTCGACCTACTGAACGTCCTCGGTGGAGAGCGGAGCAACCATGGGCATACCGGTGGATGCCTAAGAATGTAAAGCTGAAGAAGGGGCAAGTCGGAAGGGACTATAGGGGAGCGCTCGATATTCTTATGTCGGAGATGGTAAGTTTCTGCATTTTCTGGGCTTTCTGCATTTTTGAGTACGCAACAGTCATTTGTTTGATTACGCAACATTTTCTCGCAGAACGCGAGTTTGTGGCTCCTCGCAGAACGCGAGGATGCACACACTCGCAGAACGCGAGAAAATACAAGTTTTTGCATTTTGTCCTAGTTTCTGCATTTTGTCCTAGTTTCTGCATTTTCTGCTGTTTTACAGACTTCACCAGGCGTTTTTCTGTCATTTTTTTAGGTATGTTGGAACCCGTATGGAGCACAAGACTTCACTGATCCTGAGCTTGCTCCCGCTCTATTTCACGGGGTGCTATCCTGCTGTGACATCACCGAACCACACATGCCTGATAGATGTCCGAGACAATTTGGGAGAGTGCAGCGTATTCCTAGGCCAGTCATCGAACCGCTCAAAGCTCATAGGTTGAAAAACATTAGGTGTTATAGTGTTTTTTATGACGCCAACCAATGGCTTTGGGAGTCAAGAGATGTTCACTCTTTGTCTCTCGATGATATGGGGCCAGTTGCCTTTGCACCACATGAATGCTCCCATGATTACATGGATTGGTACATCAAGAGGACCCATAGGTATATCCGTCCTGCAATCCCTGGGATGATTACTGAGAGACAGGTAATATTAATTGTTTTGGTTTATCTTGCGTTTCTAGTCTTTGTTTGTCTCTAATATTAACATAGAATGAATGTTTACTTGCGTATAGGTGATTGGCCGGGTGTACAATGACATGGACCGGTATCGGTTTGCCACTCCAGAGGATTTTTCTTCAATTCACGCCAATTTGCTACTATGTATGTCAAATCTCGCTCCCTTCCGACCACGAGAAGACGAGTAGCCTTTTGTTTTGTGTTTTGGATAATTTTGTTGCTTGGATAATTTTGTTGCTTGGATAATTTTGTTTTGTGTTTTCAATTCTGTTCGGTTTTTGCATAACCTCGCAGAACGCGAGGTGTACACCACTCGCAGAACGCGAGACGAACCTATAGGAAACAGGGTGCTCCCAGTTGAGATGCACGGTCTGTGGCACGGTTGGTGTCACTCGCGTTCCGCGAGTGACACCTACCTCGCAGAACGCGAGAAAATACATCTTTGGTTTCTTGAATGTTTCAGAATTAGAAGCATTTCTTTGCTTCTTTGGGGGTGTTTCTTCCAAATCTCTAGCATCCATCTCAACATTAGTGTGCTCCCATGCAGACGGTCTTCTTTGCGTTGACCTAGGTTGTTTGTTAGGAGCTCCGACTGGACGACCTCCGGTGTGCTTTGAAATAGCCGGCTCTTTTAGAGGAGTATTTACTTTCCCAATGTCTAAAACAGTTTGTGCACACTTTTCTTGATCATGGGGGCACAATTTCGGAAACGTTTCCTCATAGAAAGTCTGAAAAAGACGCCTTGCCACCTTACTCTTAACTTCCAGTATGCCGGGAACATCAACTTCTTCCAAACTCAAAGTACTCCAGAAAGGGTGCAACTCTGATACTCTTAGTGGTCTTTGCTCCTTCCAATGTCTTACAATCTGATGAACACACATCAACCCATCTCTAATCTTGATCCCGCAGCTACAAAACATATTAAAGTGCGCACCTAATCTCTCCCCCTTCGTGTATTCCTTAAGCAAAAATTCTATACATTTGTAAGAGACTTTGAACTTCAAGACTTTAAACAAGTCGGCCCCTTCAACAACTGTGAAGCTCTTATTCAAACTCTCGGTGAAAGACACAGTAATCTCCTTAAGTTGGTTCTCCGCCATTGTTTTGTATTCTTTGAACATTGTGTCTAGCCTAGCATTTCCACTTGACAAGTATGACTTAAGACATGAATGTGCTCCTTCAACTCTAAAATGTTCGAAAAACAATAATATGCAAATACAAATCAGAACCTGTGGATCCTTCTGTAATGTGCAACTCCTCGCGTTCTGCGAGGTCTGTACACCTCGCGTTCTGCGAGTTCATACATTACTCGCGTTCTGCGAGGAGTGCATTACAGAAGCTCTTTTTATCATATGTAGAAGGTAGACAGAAATTACAGAACATACCTGTTTGTCGTGTTATTCCCGAGAATTAAGACATTATCCGTCCATGCTGAAACAAGTCTTTCTTTGTAACGGTTTAGCCAATTCGTTCTCACGTACTTCAATACGGTTGGATAAGCTCGCCATTCGTCCTCAAGTTTCTTCAAAGTACTCTTGTAATCTTCTTCAGTGGTTTGTTCGAACACGTTATAATAATCATTTGAAATATGAACCCCCAATGCTTGTGTGCCCATAGCTATCTTCGCTCTCGCCTCTATGTTCTTCCTTACATGTCGCCTACATAAGAGAAACTTTGCATTTGGCCATAACTTGTCTGTTGCATTCATAAGAGCCATCTCACGGTCAGTGACGAAGCAAGTAGGCGATGCTCTTATTCTCAAATACATCGTCTGCAGCTGCTGCAATGCCCATAAATAACTATCCTCGCTCTCATACTCTAACCATACCCCGCACACAACAAAATTCTTCCATGTAGAAGTCAAACCGACTATCTCCAGGAAGGGAACATTGTACCTTAAACCAAAATACAGTAAGATAAATACAACATAAAAACAGAATGATAAATACTTACCTGTTCGTGCTATAAGTCGAGTCCATCAAAAGGACATATGGAAACGCCTTTAAGAGTTTCATTGATTCGGGGCTAGCAAAGAACAAGTCGCCTATTATCGAAGGATTCGTTGCACTTGGCCTATACTCCATGAAGTAGTTGCTCTCTTTGCATTGGTGAAAGAATTCTTGAACCACGGTTCTACCTTCCATTTCCTCTTCCCTTATATGTCTTACCAAATTGTACACTTGGTTCTTCTTTGTGCAACTTCCGGGATCCTTGTTTATCTCAGTGTAAATCTGATTTGGAGAACAATGTGAAAGTACCATCTCACGAACCTTTTTCTTTTGATCCGGGGTTGGCCTCCCGGCAAATGCATTCCCGACCAAACTATCTCCAATAGGATGGTTGTGCAAACCACAAACAACCACTAATCTCCAATTCTCTTCAACCCGGTTCTCCATGAGCTTCAACTGAAATTTACACCCCGTTTTCTTGCTCTTTGTGTTTGATCTAACACCGACACCTTTAGGCCTATGGCTTCCCCCTTTCTCACAAATGATTTGAATCTTACCACTTTGCCCCGGTTTAGATGGTACACTCCTTCCAATAGAGATCATAAACTTTTGTTGCTTTGCAACATTCAAAGCCCACAAATGACCAATCTCCTTAGAGGCAAACACTTGCTCCGTAGTGAAATATTCCGAATAATCCCTAGAAACAACCTCTTCCTCACATACGGGACTATCAAACTTTGGTGCAGTGCGTAAAGAGGGAAGAAAACACATCTCCTCTCCTACGTTTGTTGGTGGGTTAGCAAATTGTGAATCAAACGCATCATAGCTTGATGGCACCTCATATGTACATGACAATTCATAAGTAGATGGCACGGGCAACTCATAAGTAGATGGCACGGACAACTCATAAGTAGATGGCAGAGGCAATTCATATGTAGATGGCACATGTTGTTCATATAAAGATGGTTGATGATAATATCCACAGTGGTCAATCCCTAAATCAAATGACGGTGGTGAACATGGCCTTGTATTCCGGGAGGGGTAGTTGTAGTCATTCAACTGGATTGCATTCAATCCAATGAACAAAGAAAAATTCACCTATACACAATGCTTCTGTTAATACTCTGTAATGTGCAACTTCTCGCGTTCTGCGAGGGTGGCACTGCTCGCGTGACGCGAGTGGCTTCCTCTCGCAGAACGCGAGAAGTTGCTATTTACTGAAACTAGTCATTCAACGGGATAATTTAACATAACATGAGTTCCTACATTAAAAACCCTTAAAACCCTAAAAACATGAACACATCTAAGTTTTTGACATTATATGCAAAAGTCATCTCTTCAACACTTACTACTACTAGATTTAACATGAAATACAACATAATAAGTTCATTTTAGCTCTTAATGGTGCAAAACAAATTAAAATTCAAAAATTAAGTAAGAACATTACCTCATTTGCATGGTAACTTGATGAACCACCATCTTCATTCCCTCCTTTGTTGAATTCCTCTTCATCTTCCATTATTTTAGGTGTTTTTAGAGTGTTTTGAAGTTTGAAGGTTTTGAAAATGGGTTTTAATGGAGGGTGAAAGAGGTGAAAGATGATAAAAAATGTGTTAGGGTAGGGTTAATAGGTGTTACGGATTACTTAAAATAAGGGGGTAGTTATTACAGTTAGGTGGGGACAAAACATGTAGTAATGGCGCACAACAACATTCATCTGACATGCTAATCTCGCGTTCTGCGAGGGATGTACACTCGCGTTCTGCGAGAACACGTACACTCGCAGAACGCGAGATTAGCATGCATGTAATTAACCTAATTTTTTGCTAATCTCGCGTTCCGCGAGTGTACGTGTTCTCGCAGAACGCGAGTGACCCGGCGTTGTTTGAATAAAACACCGGGTGTATATAAGAACCGTGTATAAGATATGTCTTCTTCTAGGCTAGCTCTCCTCAAAACCGACCTCTGCATCCTCCTCTTTTCAAACTCCGCCGCCATGCCAAATTCTTCCACCACCAGACGCTTCTCCGACTCACACCCACTCTAATCTACTTAATCTTTGCTCCTATCTCTAATTCCTCCACTAACCAGAGAGACTCATGCCCTCGCTCGGCGGATCCTAAGTCCCTCAGATGAACACTACTTTAACGATGTTTTTTTTATTAAGGTGGTGGGTTCTTCGATTGCACTGTCCTGGAGGGTAATTGAGCGAATTTTGAATCTTTTTTGTCACAGATTGAATGAATCCCAAAAGGGAGGAAGACAAGTCCAATGGATTGTTCTCTACAAGAATCGAAAGTAATGTAGAAAGTACCATAATTTTTAATTTGTTAGTTGTGTTAATTAATTCATCTTGTTCTTCTTGAATTAGAATTATAAGTTTGGGCATTATGCAGCTTTAAGTGGTGTTTTTTGTTTACAATATCTGCAGTTATCTAATTCAAAATGATACCATAATGTAGGTTGTCGCAGTCATCTAATTCAAAATGATACCATAATTTAGGTTCCTGCAGATATTGTTCTTGACTTCTCAAGGATGACTAACCATACAATTAAGCTAGGAGGTGGTCTTCGGAAGGTACTTTTCATTTATGTAAATATAAATTGTTAAATAGGACATTGATGTAGGCATGACTATATAAAATAGTTAACGAGATCATTAAGCTAGGAGAAGATCACAAATAGTAGGAAAAAACTCATCATTCAACTTCATGCTTTGTTAAGGTGGGAGAAATAGGACCTGGATTGGCAACGGGTAATATACTGCACAAATGAGTGTAGGAAGTAGAAATTTCAGAATTTCACATACCATGCAATATAAATAGCATAGCATTTACCCTTGATTCTTTAGGTAGTGGAATCTCATTTTGTATTCGCAAGAATGAAATATGGGTGGTAGTTTGATTACTTAACTTTCCCTTTGGCTTATAAACACATAAACTATTGGGACTTCAAAGTTTCTTGTTTGAAGTTTAATTAGTAGTGATTCTGCAATTAGCTGTTGTGTATATCTGGAGTAATTAAATTTTGAGTAGCGTAGGAAAATTCATAGTTGTAAGTAGCTTTCACTATGCTTAGTTGTTTGTGTGAAAATCATCATCAAATTTTAATGAATGAGAACATGCTCTACTTAGATTCTATTCAATCTACTTATTTGAATGTTTAGTTGAGCTTTATGAGGGAGTGAAGTGAATGGAAGAAGCAAAGTATATTGCACGATACTTATCGATGATCGTTGACTAACTTATTTGGCATTTGTGGCATGAAAGCATGAGTCACTATATGCCTCACTGTAAAGTCAAATTTTACAAAATGCTTATAGATAACATGGCGTTTATCCTGCTATAGGTCATTGTTATTGATCCTGCTGATGTTGAAGCTCTGAAGCCTGCATTAGATAAAAACAATGTCAATTCCCTTTAAGGGAATGATACCAGTACAATATATCTCACATGTTTCATTCAAGTAAATGTGTTCTTCACAGAGTCCCCAGCCAATCCATTTCATAGATGTGTTGACATTAAGCCAGATGTTCTTTACAAAGTGAAGGATCCTGTGGTGAGAAGATTTGTTGAGAAATGTGAGTTGCAGTACCAATCACAAAGTTTAGAGGATGTAGATGTTTGCATCATTTATTCATGAATAAATTATTTTGTTTTTGTGTCAAAAGAACAATGACTTATATTTTGTTCTAAAAGCTACATTCTTGATTTGGTACGAATTATTAATTTTAAGATGATATCAGATGATATATGTTCTTGTAACAAAGAGGACTGCCTCCAACACCGTGTGCGTGTCGCGCACGTTTTAAAAAATCAAAAAAAAAATCATAAAAAAAGATAAAAAAAAAAAGCCTTGGCATCGATCAAAATAATTTATAATAGACCAAAAAAAGTCTTGGCATCGATCAAAATAATGTATAATAGACCAAAATGGATGCTTACGCTTACTAAACTCATTAACCCTGACCAACATAAATCCACTAAATAATATTACGTAGTCTCTTTGACTAGGCATAAATCAGTGGTGGTCACCGTTTAAAACGGTATGTATTTTCCGGGTTTCAGTTCAGTAATAAGGGTATTATCTATAAGGGTGTAAGAAGGCTAGTCTCATATATCTATAAGGGTGTAAGAAGTTAAGTGTCTATAAGGGTGTAAGCACTTTTCCGGGTTTAAGGTAATTATCATATATCTATAAGGGGCTACTCTTTTTTTAGGGAATTATCATATATCTATAAGGGGCTAATTTGTTGGTATACACTTAAAAGTCCAAATTAAAGCCCAAAACATGCCGTCCATGTTTTTAACAATTGAAAAATCCCACCCAAATATCAAACTATTAATTTCAAGTAGCGTAGTAACTTGCATGCACGGTGATATGTTTATAAAACATATTTTTATATAATATTATTTATTTATAACTTTATAATTGTTTTGATATAAATTCAATATAGTTTGGATTTTTTTTTTAAAATCATTTGAATTAACCTATATCCGAAAATCACCCGAAATAATTAGCCCGAACTCGCCAATGTCCAAAGATTGTTCGCTCCAAACTCAAAAAAATTGAGATTGTCCTAACCAAACTCACTCAAAATAAATCTCAAAAACCTATTCCATGAATCTTGTTTCATACTTCGCTTTTATATATAAGTTTTTGTAAAAAGATTGAGCTTGATAAATTAAAAGTTATCATATATATTGATAATTTTAACTTTAACATTTATCTTTTGAAAACATTGTAGTATTTTAAAAAGATAGGTTTTAATATATATGATTAGAAAAATAAAATAAATTCAACAATTTCCCCCATAAAATCACTCACAAAGCTCTAAAGAGGAGAGCTTTAATATATAAGAAAGACACAGACTTTACTAAATCTTGAATCCGTAGGTTGGCGATAGCTTGTCTACCACGAAACTAACCGTTCTTGGTGGACTTGGTTGTTGATGGTTTCTCCGGTGATCACGAAAGAAGGCGTGGCTAGTGCAATGACAAGGAAGCAATCTCGGTTGATAGAGAAGGGAAAAGCTAGTGGCACCACTGGTAGTGAACTTGTGTTGACGGAGGAATTTCCCGATCTGAGATCAACAAGCCCTAGCGCAAGAAATGGAAAATTGAGGGATGCGGACATCATTGGCTCTCAAGAGCAAAATCGGAATGAGAATATAAGTACAAATCTGATCATGATTGGTAAAAGCATCTCTGATGTGGTATATTGTGCGATGATGGAAAGAATTGTATGAATCATCCAATGTTGGGTTTTAAAAATGCAATCAAAATGTGAATAGAAGTGTTAATCCGATTGTGATGGCTAGTATAGTCCCTAATGAGGAGAAAAGTATTGGAAATGATACACTGTGTATGACATCCAATGTTGGAGCTTGAATATAAATGCTAATCTGATTAGGACTGACAATACTGGTGTTAAGGCTCATACAGAGGAATATGTAATGTTTGGTCAAGCTTTGATAAAGTGCATGTTTGGGAGTATCAATGACACTCCCATTTGTATGGACAAATTTACTACACCTGAAAAGAAGCTTTCATATGCTAGAATATTTATTAAGGTCACTGTTAAAGAGGCCTGGAGAATCTTTGTGATGCTATAAGGACCCGAGGGAAAAATCTATAAACAAAGTGTGTGGTATGAGTGGTTACCCTAGAATTGTGAATCATGTAATGTCTTTGGGCATAACTTGTGGGAAGGACATGAAGACCAAAAATTATTGGAGAAAGAATGCACCCAATGGAAGGAATGACAAGGATAAAGTGTGGATTAGAAAGGATGGGCTTGATGAGAATGGTGTAATGTTAGATAAACAGGTGGATCATGAAGCTTCTACCGGTAACATTGCTTCTACTGGTGTGTGATGTGTCATTGGTCTCGAGATGGCCAAATAATCACTTGAACAACGTTGATCTAGATCTTGTACGTAGATATTGTTTATGGATGTCTTTTGGTAGATGATGGTAAATGGAGTGTTAGTGTAAGTCTTGATATGGCTGACAAAAGAACATTGTCAAGACAAAAGAACCTTGTCAAGCTATTTTTGGAGGTCGATGATCGTGATTGAGGATTGCTCGAACAAGGTAAAAGAGGAAGATGTGGAGTGAGTGATATTAGAAAATATGGGAAAGGGACTAGAAGTTAGAAGATTGAGGCTATAAGATATGGTGAAAGGGATGAGAAGCTAGAGGCCTTTCGAAAATGGTGACTCCTTGAATCAAGAGGGAAAGAGGTGATTCTTCGCAACTTAACAATAACTTGATAAATGCAAAACATGAATTCAATGTTGGAGGTTGAAGCCATATAAAGGAAAACAAGAAAAAGAAAGTGACTGCTAGGGTTAGGGCTAGAGTGGATGGTGTGGCTTTGGGCCAAGCAAGTCTATTTGGACTGCCCAATGTTGAGGTGTGGTACCAGAGGAGGTGGGTTGGTTGCTCTCCAAGACTAGACAGAAGTAGGGCTCTAGGCGTCACGTACGTTGTTGGAGTAGGCGCTCGCCATGGATGTGGATACTAAGGATTGGACCGCTGCGACAATGGCCTTGGAGCGCTGTCTTGTCATAGGTGCACTAGGAGACATGGTTAAGGCCTCTTCTTCTTTGTGGCCGTTAGAGAGGGCAAGGGCACATTAGTGTAGGGAATGATGTTGGTAAACTAGGAGTGGATAATAAAATTGCTAGTTTGGCCAATAATATGAAGAGAATCATGGAACAGGGGGATGCTAATGCTTGTGCTAGCACTAGTGCACATGATAAGTATAAGAATGCAACTTCTATACAAGGTGGTCGGGCTATCTCAAATTCAAATTCAGAACATATTTAGTGGGCTAACTAAGAGTATTAGAAGCTCTGTAAGTCTTCCTAATGACTGAGTATGTCATTGGCACCTGGAATACTAACGCGTGTAGGATAATAAGAAATGTCATTTGGAGGAATACATTGTGTTTGGCTAGAATTATGGACATGTTGCAAGTGGTTGATCATGTTTACTCAGGAGCTAAGTACACTTGGAGTAATCAGCAAGATGACATTGCTAGGATTGCTATTGGACATATCTCTTATAAATGATAGTTGGGAGACTAGCTTTCCTATCTCAAACATACTTTGGGGGACCCCAGTATGTCTGTTCATTCATCGGGGTTGCTACACTTTGAACCATACAGTGGGTGCTAAGCGGTTGCCTTTTAAATTTAAAACAAAGGAGAGTGATTATTTTGAGGTGATTACCAATGCTTGGCAAAGACATGTGCAAGGGACAACTCAATTCATCCTTGCCGAGAAACTTAAAAATGTAAAAACTGTGTTGAAAAACTGGCAAAAAAGAAGATTCGGAAAGCTAGAACTAATGGTTGAAGATTGTGTACATAAGTTGAAGTTAGCTCATGAAACCTTGCAAGTAGATTTCATGAATTATGTAAAGCAAGAAGATGTCTCTAAAGTAAAAGAAGAGCTTGAGTTGAGGATGGAGCAATTTCCCAGTTTCATTGCTCAAAGAGCCAAGATAGATTGGATAAAGCTTAGAGAGGGAAATTCTTCTCTCTTTTACAATGGCATAAAAAAATAGAAAAGATGGATGCACTATTTTCTCACTTAAGGATAGCCAATGTAGGACTCTTGAATCTCATGGAGACATTGAGAATGAGATATTACCATTCTATATCAGATTGTTTGGCACTAAACATGATAATGGAATTGTGGAATTCAGTGGGTATGGAGGAGCTACTGTGGATACGAATAAATATGAAGATCAATGTTCTTTGCCGAGTAGAATTGACATCAGGAGTGCAATGTTTGACATGGGTAGTTTAAAGTCTCCTCACCAGATGGTATTGGTAGTTGGTTTTTTAAGAATGGATGGAATATGGTGAAACAAGAAGTAGAGGAAGCAATACTTAAATTCTTTAGAAGAGGAAGGTTGTGGAGACATACTAATGCTACTTTTGTGTGCATCATACCAAAGGTGGGTATGACATTCAATATAAGAGAGTTTAGGCCTATATCTTGTTGCAATACAGTGTTGAAAGTGATGTCAAAGATCCTAGTGATGAAGATGAGGCCTCCAGTGGATGACATTGTATAATCAAGAAGCTTTTGTGCCTGGGAGGCCAAACACTTATAATATGGTGGTGGCACAAGAGTTGGCTAAAGGGTATGATAAGGAGAGAATTTCACCAAGATGTATAATTCAAGGCATATGACTATGTTTCTTGTCATTTTTTGGCATAAGCTTTAAGGTTCTTGCAGTTTCCCTCGTATATGGTAAATTTGATAATGGAGTGTGTCACTATTCCTTGTTTTTATGTGATAATAAATGGAGAAGTCATAGGTTTTTTTTAAGGAAAGAGAAGGCTAAGACAAGGTGATCCTTTGTCTCTCTCCTTAATTGTGATTGTTATGGAAATATTAGCTAGGAAAATGAAGCAAATGGTAGCAGAAAAGGATTTAGTTTTCATCCTAAGTGCAAGCAAATAGGTTTGACTAGTATTGCATTTGTTGATTATCTATTGATTTTCTGCAATCCAAATAATGCTTCATTGATAATGATAAAAAGCCGCCTCAATGAATTTGATGAGGAGGCTGGTTTGATTGCCACTGCAGATAAGACTAAGGTCTTCTTTGGGGGGTCTCAGTGTGGGAAAAAGCAGGAATGTCTTGGTATCATGGGTTTTATTTCGAGGAATTTGCGCCAAACCACCCGTTATTTGGGGTATTTTGCACGGAACCACCCCTTATATCAAATTTTGCACCGAACCACCCCTATATCTACTTCTGTTAACATTTTACCACCCGTCTCCTCTTTCCGTCTGATTATCCGTTAATTACTGGAAATTACGTTTTTACCCTCACTTATTTTATAAAAATGAGGGCAAATTTGTAATTCCAACAACACGATATATTCATCAATTTCTCGTTTTCATCTGCAATTCTCATCTTCTCAGATTGCGAAGAGGGAGATGGCGATGGCGATGGCGATGAGGGAGACGATGGCGAAGAGGAAGGTTTGAGGGAAACACACTCGAAGAAGGGACACGCAGTCGAAGAAGGGAGACGAAGAGGAAGGTTCAACTGGAGGCTGTTTGAGGAGGAAGGTTCATCCATCTGAAGTGCTGAACAAAGAGGAGGAGGAGTGCTTGTTGTGGGTGCGAACAAAAGCAAGGTATGAGTTTCTCGATTTAGGGTTAGTTTTTCTCGATTTAGGGTTAGTTTTTCTCAGTGGAGTTGTTGGGTTTTGGTTTTCTTGAGAATGGATTCGTGATATTGAATGGACGACACTGTAATCGAAGGCTCGTGACAACTTTGACATGTTTACTGTATAAAAATAGATGTGCTTTTCAATTCATTGCATGTGACAATATTCCTTTGCTTTTGAAGCTTGTGATGAGTAGTATAAAAATGGTGGTGGCCCATACATTACTTGCTGTTTTTTTCACAGATTCTCCCAACTATCCACTTTCTGATTTAATAATATTTTTTGACACATTAAATATTCTTATGTTTACAGATGAGTTTAACTTTGGAATTCTTGTATGATGGCTTGTTTTATTTGGGTGGTAATAGACTTACATACAACAGAAACCGAGCTCATCTGATGCATAGAATTGATCCTGATTTGCTGTCTAAGATTGAGTTAGAATCATTTCTAAAGGATATTTCTGTTGACAATGTTAGAGAGTTGTGGTTCTGTTTATCTGGAAAGACATTGCAACAAGGGTTGAGACAGATTGTAGGAGATAAGGATATAATAGAATTTTGCAATTCAGCTGGGAATGGAAAGCTATGTGTTTATGTTGTGAGGGGAAATGAACTAAGTCCCTGTTCTTTGTTGAGTGGGTCAAGCAATTCAGCTGGGGATGGAAAGCTGAGTGGGCCATTAAAAGTGTTGAAGCCCATAGTTTTAGGCCCATCTAAGTCTAAGAAACTTACCCACAACTATTCCAAATCAGTTGTATCTACCACCAGCAGCATTAAAGGCTTCCAAAACCCTATTTCTGCACAAGGGACTCTACCTACCACAAAATCTGCACAAGGGTTGTTAGGTCACAAAAATGATGGAGTGGTTGAAGGTGTCTCAGATAGTGGAATAGGTGAGTCAGATGAAGGAGAAATACTTGGTTCAGAGACAGAGAGCTCATCAAGTGATGAAGAGGTAGTTCCTCCTGCAGTTGTTTTTGGTGAATCATCAGAAGGTGAAGGTGTAGGTGAAGGCTCAGAAGCTGATGATACTTTTTTTCATAAGAATGTTGACAATGATGTGATTGATGAGAATCTGCTCTTGGAAGATGGGAATCAAGTTCTGGAGGATGTTTTTGATGTTATAGTTGATGGTGAGGATTTCAGGAGTCTAAGTGATTCAGATGAAGCTCATAACAGTGTAAGGTACCCTGTTTTCAATCCTCTTGTTGATTTCAAGAATAAGATATGTTTCAAGAATGGAATGAAATTTGCCTCAAATGAAATATTTAGGAAAGCACTAAGACAGTTTGCAGTGCAATCTGGTTTTGATTACTACTACTTGCACAATGATAACAAGAAGGTTTCAGCTTATTGCATGAATAAATGCAATTGTTTGGTTCAACACGGCAGGAAAAGGTGTGTGTGCAAGGATAATCTGTGTGGGTTCAAAGCCTGTGCTAGAAGAATGGGGTCAGATGGCAGCTTTCAGTTGAAGTCTTTCAATCCTGAACACCAATGTGGATGGCAAGACCAAAACACAAAGGTGACTTCTATATGGTTGGCTGAGAAGTATTTGGAACATTATAGAGATGACCCACATTGGAGAATAAGAAACTTCATCCAAACTGTGAAGAGAGATTATAGTGTTACCATCAACTACCACCAAGCTTGGAGAGCTAGGGTGAGGGCCATATTCATGACTCAGGGTTATGCACCTGAACAATATGCAAGGGTTAGAGATTATGCTGCCACTATATTACAGAGGAATCCGGGTAGCTCAGTGTATGTGAAGCAAGAGAGTATAGAGATGCCTTTGTTCCAGAGGATGTATGTGTGTCTTGATGCTTGTAAGAAAGGATTCATTGCTGGATGTAGGCCTATAGTAGGTCTTGATGGCTGTCATCTGAAAGGGGCATATACTGGACAAGTTCTTACTGCTGTAGCACAAGATGGGAATGACAACATTTTTCCAATAGCATTTGCAGTGTGCGAGTCAGAAACAAAGGAGACTTGGGTTTGGTTTTTAGAGTGCTTGCTTAATGATATTGGAGGAAGACCAATGACATTCATTTCAGACAGACAGAAGGTCACAATCTCTTACCCTTGGGTCATTTTTTTGTATGGTATCATTTCATTGGATTGCTAACATTTCCTTGTATTATGTGTAGGGTTTGATTGAAGCATTGCACATGGTTGCTCCCCATGCAGATGTAAGGCATTGTGTTAGGCATATGCATAACAACTTTAAGAAAAAGTGGCCTGGACAATCATTTAAGGATGCTGTATGGGCAGCAGCAAGAGCTGCAACTACACCTGATTTTGAGAAGGCCATGGGGGTGATCAAGGAGATGAATGTTAATGCACATGACTACCTAATTGGCAAAGACCCAAGAAAATGGTCTCTACATGCATTCAGGTACTACAGCAAATCAGATATGCTTCTGAATAATGGTTGTGAGTCCTTCAACAGTTGTATCTTGGAAGCCAGAGAGATGCCAATTCTATCTATGTGTGAGTGGATAAGGAGGAAGCTAATGAAAATGTTCATTAGCAAGAGGAACAAGATGAGAGCTCACCAGGGGAACTTAACACCTGAAGTCACAAAGAAATTGAACACTAGAAGAGCAGATAGTGCATGTAGTTGTAAGTGTTTTGGGGATGGAGACTTGTATGAGGTTGATGAAGCTGGAAAGACATATGTAGTTGACTTGCAGCAGAGAAGTTGTGGTTGCAACCTATGGGATTTAACAGGATTGCCATGCACACATGCTATATGTTGCATTCTGAAGAGAAGACTAGTACTGGAAGACTTTGTGGATAACTACTACACCAAAGAAACATATTTGAGAGTGTATGAAGCCTCAGTTATGCCAGTTCCTGGAGAGGATCAGTGGCTAAAAACTGGTGAGCAACCACTACTACCTCCTAAACTTGTTGTGCAAGCTGGAAGGCCTAAGAAAAATGCTAGAAGAAAGGAACCTGGTGAGGTGCAATCTACCAAAAAAACTAGGCTGAGGATTGGGAAAAACAAGTGTGGCAACTGTGGGATAGAAGGTCACACAAGAAAATCTTGTACAAATCCCACCAAAACAAATGAACCAACAAGGAATCCTAAAAGAGGTGGAAGACCTCCAAGTAAAACAACTATGCCTGTACAACCTAAGAAGAGGAAGTACATCAGAAAACAGGTTTGGTGTTTACAAATGTTAGTTTTGGAGTTTGTTTAACAAATGATGAAGTTTTTTTTTATTTTTTAATGATTAGGTGCACAGTTTTGGAACAGCTGAGTTTGGAGATGATAGTGTGCAGGGGGCAACTCAAGAAGATTATGATGTGGTATTTGATTATTTCTCTTCATTCTAATTCTTCATTCCTTGTTGGTCCAGTTTACTCAAAACAAGGGTCTCCATTTTACAGGATGCTATGATTGCCCATTCCTTGAACCAAGCTGATGAGAATGTGGTCATAACTCAAGCTTCACAAACACAAAGTTCTGTTGTGGTAAGGCTCATGTTATTGTCATTTTTAACTGGTTTAATCTCATATGAATGTCGATTTAATGGTGATGATTTCTCTATATGTTTGAACAGGACAATGAATCCAGTCAACATGGACATCTCAGAGCTCTGACATTGAAGAAGTACAACATCAGAACAACTGCATCAACATATAGGAGGAACGTCTAAGAAGTAATGGTGAAGAAGTATCTCTTTTTGGTGTTATTATGTGTTACTGCTTCTTTAAAACTTAGGTGGTAATGGTGATGAATTCTTTTGAAACACTTTGTAAGTTTGGAAGCAGCTTTTGAAACATCTGACTAAACACTTTGTACTGTTTTGTAACAGCTGGTCAAACAATGGCCATAAATTTATTGCTTTGCTTGGTCAAACACTTTTTCAGTCATGCATTTGTATCCGTTTGGAAGCAGCAGGGAATTTATTGCTTTGCTTGTTTTGACAAGCAAACACAATGCACAATGCACAATGCACAATGCATACATGCATCGGTTCCTCTTAAAAAAATTGGTCAAACATACTCCTCTATATAAAGCATAACAACTTCCATTTAACACCCACCAAATCTACTTATCATTTCATCCTCCAAAAAATCACTTCCTTCCCCAATTCGAAACCCACAATGGCCGATGTTGAGGTGATTGTGTTGGACTCATCATCCGACGGCGAACTTGACAACTCTTTTGATCATAAGAGCTTCTTTGTCGCAATGAAGAAAAGCTATGTAGAGGGGGATTGTCGTCTCGTAAGTTCACTCGTCTTTTCTTGGTTTTTATGATCAAATGTACCCATTTAAATGTGATGATTACAATGCTGCAGATTCTCCCAACAGTCCATGGTGACAAATATTTGAAGGCATACAAAGATTGTCCTATCACCCTTAAGGTTCGAGACAAAACTTGGGAAGTCACTCTCAAGCATACCAACGGCGCTTACCGCTTAGGAAAGGGTTGGAGGGCATTCGTTGAGGCACAAAAACTCAAGGTTGATGATGATTGTCTCTTCGAACTCGAAAGTGATGGAAGTGATGGAAGTGATATCGTCTATGATGTTCAAGTCTACAACTATGGAAGTGATGTCGTCTTTTTCTGTTAAGTTCATTTCATGCATGCTTGGTTTTAGTTTTTTAACTTGCTTATGTTTGCTTCTATTTGCTTCTGTTTGCTGTGTGTTTCTGTTCTATTTGCTTCTTGTAATGTGTACTATGGCTATGTTTTAATGTGGAAGTGTTTTCTGTTTTAATATGCTACTGCCATAGTGCTCAAACAAGCATGAAAAACTGTAATAAAAACCCAAAATGTGATACAAAATGTCATTACAAGCCAACTGTCATAACAACTGAAAATGGGATACAACTCAAGAAGCTAACATACTGTCCTAACTCCATTTGACAGCCACCATACCAAACACAAATAAGGCTACTACAACCACAAGCTCTAACCTACATCTACACTGCACACTTCCTAACTCCATTTCTTTTGCCTTCAATGCTACTTCAAGCTTCATGTTTTTTTCTAACAAATCCTTCTTCTCAATAACCAAGGCATCGATAATACTTGTTGCATCTGCTTGAAATGGAGGATCAATCCACTGAAAAAACTTACATCCTTTGGAGACTTTTGGTTTATACAATGTACAACCAAGGAATCTTCTGCCATAATTATTTGTTGTGTGAGCTGTATAGATAGTAGGCCTTACATTGCAATCACAAAGCATCCCCTCATTACAATACATGGATGATCCACTTGACATTTCCTACAACAAAAAATTCCAATTAATTTCCACTGCAGAAAAGCCCCAATTCGAAACCCTAACCCTAAAATCATTACAGAATAGAAAAGAAAGCCCCAATTCGAAACCCTTACAGAATAGAAAAGAAAGCCCCAATTCGAAACCCTAACCCTAAAATCATTACAGAATAGAAAAGAAAGCCCCAATTCGAAACCCTAACCCTAAAATCATTACAGAATTAAAATCCCCAATTCGAAACCCCCAATTTCAGAATAAAAACCGTAAATTCCAAACCCTAACCCTAACCCCCAATTTCAGAAAAACAAAACTCAATTCGAACTTTAAATCCAACTTTAAATCGAGAAAAACTAACCCTAAATCGAGAAACTCATACCTTGCTTTTGTTCGCACCCACAGCAAGCACTCCTCCTCCTCTTTGTTCAGCACTTCAGATGGATGAACCTTCCTCCTCAAACAGCCTCCAGTTGAACCTTCCTCTTCGTCTCCCTTCTTCGACTGCGTGTCCCTTCTTCGAGTGTGTTTCCCTCAAACCTTCCTCTTCGCCATCGTCTCCCTCATCGCCATCGCCATCGCCATCTCCCTCTTCGCAATCTGAGAAGATGAGAATTGCAGATGAAAACGAGAAATTGATGAATATATCGTGTTGTTGGAATTACAAATTTGCCCTCATTTTTATAAAATAAGTGAGGGTAAAAACGTAATTTCCAGTAATTAACGGATAATCAGACGGAAAGAGGAGACGGGTGGTAAAATGTTAACAGAAGTAGATATAGGGGTGGTTCGGTGCAAAATTTGATATAAGGGGTGGTTCCGTGCAAAATACCCCAAATAACGGGTGGTTTGGCGCAAATTCCTCTTTTATTTCGTATAAGATATTTAGAAACTCCACTTCACTCTAAAAAATTGAATTTAAGTGACTAATCCACTTTTCAACGGGTTGAGAGTTGTGTTGCATTGTAAAACAACCAGGCATACTATGGAGAGAAGAAGAGGTAAAAGTAGTATTAGAAGGAGTCCTCACTTTCTTGATGCAATCCACGCTACTGCCTAAGAAAGTGTTTAAGAAGGTAGAATCCATTTCATGATCTTACATGTGAACTGGTGATGTGAATAGCAGAAAAAGTCTAGTTGCTTGGGGATCTTTATGTAGAGGCCTGGATGAGGGGGATAAACTTCAAGGAGTTGCTTTCTCGAAAAAAATCCTTGTTTAAATTAGTGTTTGAACTGCACATGAGGTATGAAAACTTGTGGACTCTATGGGCTAAGCAGACCCTAACTAATAGGCAGAGTGTTTGGGTAGTGAGAGCTAATTCAAATAGTTCTTGGCTTTGGAAGAGTGTGATTAAAGTCAAAGATGTTATCTTGGAGAAGGTTCAGAGTGCTTAGTTTGATGGTTATGAGTTCAGGAAAACTAATGGAAACTTGATTGTTCAGCTCTATACCATATGATTAGAACTCAGCATAATGTCACTCATTGGTGTGCAATCATATGGAAGAGGATCCAGTCTAGGAAATGGAGCTTTATTTGTTGGTTTGCAACTCTTCGTAGGCTTCTAATTGCACATAAGCTGAGTAGATGGGGGATTATGTCCAATCCAATGTGTTCAATGTGTGGTGATGGAGAAAAAGATGAGAGCCATTTGTGGTATAACTGGTTAGGGTCTTATAAGAGAAGAGATAATAATATCTATCAAACCAAGCTCATGACTTTCATGTGCACAGTCTACATCTCTTGGAGGCACAAAAATGAAATTGTGTTCCAAGGAAAGAGTGTGGATGCAAAAAGATTATGTGCTAAAACAGTGATTAAGGCGTGTAAGTTGAGAATTTTGCATAAGATCAAGGGTAGAAGGCGTAGAGTTTTAGGAATATATAAATTGATTGGATAAGAGATTATTCATTAGTAGGATTGGCTCCTTTGTATTGTTTGTATGCTTAGCTTGGCTTCGCTTAGTACATTTTGTAAGTTTGAGGGCATCCTCATTTCTTATATTCAATTTACCTTGGCGAAAATATCAAACTATTTCACGTTAATTTAGTTCAACATCAAAGACTTTCTCTTAAACATGACCAAAAAAAAAGATATTCTCTTAATAACGAGAACAACATCAAGTTAGAGAAAGGTTTGGGTAGGAAGAAAGCTTAACTTAGAAAAAACGAAGGATTCACGTTCACAATTTACACATCAATATATTCTGGATGGTAATATTCATAATCTGGGCGATGACCATTTTGAACTTTGTAAGTGAGTCACGCGGTGACAATTTTGTAATTTTTGTGAACAATGTTTTGAAAAAAAATGATCGGAATGGAAATGAACGCTAGAATATGAACATTATCATTCAGAATATAAACATTAGCTTGTTATTTGTGAACGTGAACGCGTCGTTTTTCCTATATTAAGCTTTATTCCTACCCAGACTTTTATCCATGAAGACATTTTCTTTTTCTACTATCATTGAATAAATTAACAAATGAAGTTTCCATTAAGAAATTGAAAGGAACAATGGAAGCTTTGCAATAATCTAACGATCCTATTTTAAAAATGTTTCAATGCATGTTGAAAATTAATAAGAGATGTATCGGTTCAAATTAATTGGGATGGGTTGGGTTGAGTTGAATTAGTGGGCTGGACAAACTAGTTGAGCTTCTCACAATAGAATTGTTTTTATTTCCAGTTTTTGGGTAAATAGAGTGTTTTTTAAGTTCATTTGTTAATTTATTCAGAGATGTCAACAAAATTTGTCAACAAATTTTTAATAGAGCTGTCAACACCAATAATAACCCTTTGCTGACGTGGAAATTATAACAGAGTTCTCAACAAAAATTTTAACAGAGCTGTCAACAAAAATTTTAACAGAGTTGTCAACAAAAAATTTAACTGAGCTTTCAACAAGAATAATAAGTTGTCAACACGACTAAATAAATTGTCAACCCAACTAAATAAATTGTTTACACGACTAATAAACGGTCAACAACATACAACACGAGTAATATTACAAAATTGTCAACATTGTCAACACTTTACAAAACTTGTCAACACCACGTGTAATTTGTCAACACCACGTGTAATTTGTCAACACTGCTAATAACTTGTCAACACGACTAAATAATTTGTCAACACCAATAAAAACTTGACAACAGCACACAAACAACACACAAATAAGTGTGCTTGTAGGAATCCTGACAAGTTTCTCTTCAGTAAACTTGACAACCACTAATAGCTTTAAATCCTTGCTGGTGTTTCATGCTAACTCCAGCACCTCAGCAGTCAGGTACAGTAAAAGAAAAAGAGATTGTGTGGAGCATAGTTTATTAATGATAAGAGATTGTGTGGAGCATCTATATATATATAAAAATTGTTGGGTTTGATGAAGTACTGTCAATTTGTACCTAATAAATGCTAATATTTTAAATTTTTATCCTAATTATCTATTCTCTTAAATGTGAATTTCATCACTAACTATTTAACTAAGAACACATCGTCTTAGATATTTTAATCTATTTATATATTATATATCTATAATTGTGCAGCTAAGAGCAATTGCAACTGCTGAGGTGACATCAAGATAACTATTTTGTATTTTAACGCATTAGGTGAAAGAGGAACGAGCTTAACATCAAAAAGTTGTGTTTGCCTCACTTCAGCATTTTTAATATCCTCTATTTTCGGAGGCTAAATTTACTTTTTTTTATCCGCTGAAAGAAGTCATCATGTCCTCTGTCGTTATGTTGATTGAATTGATTCAAGTTGTTTATAAATTTTACTTTGTTGGGGTTACATTTCTTTAATTAAAGAAATTGTGAATATGATTAGTCCGATCAAACTGCGAGACGTCTATTAAACAACGTTAAAGTGTTAAACCATATAGAAAAAATCGTAATTGGCCCGCGCGTAGCGCGGAGGTCCGGTTCTAGTAGTTTATTCATGATAAGAGATTGTGTGGAGCATAGTGGTGTTTATTAATGATAGTAAACCTTCTTTGCTTCAAGATACCATCTTCTTGACCATCTTCCTGTAACTCCTCTTATTTACTACAAGGTTAACACTTATTGGAAAGAAATTAACCATTTTGAGCAAAAAGTTCAAAACGGCATAAATAAGAATATTAACCAAGTCGTTGGTACTAGAAGCTCAGAAGAAGATTTCATTGGTTTGAGAAACTCAGATCGACTCCAAAATGAGACCTAGATTCGTCCAAATTATATTCACGTCGTCGACTACAATGGTGGAAACAAAAGAATCTGGATCGGTAAAAGCAGCGCCGACTCCACAGCCACAACGCCGACCAAGGGGTCGAGAGGTTAGCTCGAGATTCATATCTCCGTCGGTCTCTTCAGCGGCGGCCGATCACCATTCACATAACCAACCAATGAGAGGAAAATCACCTCTGCAAAAGACAGTTCCACTTACTCCAATCTCGTCAATCGAGCTCCAGATCTCGTCTTCTCCGCCTCCGATCTCGTGAATGGAGCTCCAGATCTCGTCGATTACAACCTCTTCTTCCAGATCTGGTTCGCGAAGTCCACACTCTTCTTCCAGAAGAGGCCGGCGACGGAAGTGGAGGAAGAAGCGACGAAAGTGGTTAGAAAGAAGGAAGGAGGTCGAGAAGAAAGAGAAGGAGAGTTGCTGGAAGAGGTTTAGATTTGGGAAAGGGGAAAGAAGAAGAAGCGCGTGTTAATGAAATTGGGGTAGGGTAGAAATTAACTATTTAATTAGGGTAGTATAGTTATTGGAACTATTGTGCCCAATAGGGCATTGGACATAAATAGTTCTTTTTCCTAAATTGTTGTAAATCTGAATTGTTTATTTGTTTGCTTAATAAATACGATGCTTTTTGGACACCTTACAATTTAGCAAATGTTATTTTAACGGCTAAATTTAGCCTGAAAATGTAAAATACAATCAAGAGAATATTCTCCGTTTTATTATTTTTAGCTTGTTAATCGAATGTTGTCTCACTCGCTCTCAAGTCTTCCACACCACTAGGGTTTCAACACCAATAATCAGACTATGAGCCACATTATAGCATGATTACAAGGACTCGAGCATATGGACTCCTATATTTTGATCTGAATTTAGAGCGATTTTATATTTATTTAATTTTATTTCAAGTTTGATTCTTATTTATGTGTGTGAAAATATTATTTTTGGAAAAGGTCTATTATGTCATGTGCTAAATGTAGAGCGCATTTGACCAATCGAATCAAACGAAGAACCCCAAAAATCTAAAGAATTATAGAGAAAATCACAACTCAAATTAAAGGTCTGATTCGGCCTAAAACAAAACCAAACACAGTATTTCAGACTTTTTATTACTTTTTTAAGGGAAAACATTTATATATTATATTATATTTCACAAGGCTAATAAGACCTTGGGAAAATTAACAAGATATACAACATCATGAATACTATCATAACATTGTCTAAAGGCTAATTATTACATATTCTACCATTCAAAGTAGTGAGAACAATTTTCTTCAGGCAACATTTCAGAATAGTTGTACGAGCAACATCATATATGCTTTTTCTAAACAAAACCTCAAAATTGACATAGTTAAATTTCACACCAGACGCTTTTCCATAAAAACTGAGAATATCAGTCAATTGAGCGTATTCATGAAGGTTAGATCGTGTAAAGAACAAACCATCGTTAGCGGAAAATAGGCGGAAACCCACCGACGACCTTTACAATCATGTAGATCATGAAGAAAACCATTTCAAACTAACATCGCTAAGAGAACCATCACATTCTTAAGAATCCACTTATTAGTCATAATATACTATATCAAAGACTATGTTTGAACTCAACCTCCAAGACCAATTTCGATCGGCGCAAACTTGTTGTACATCTGGTTTTTTTTTTATTTGTTTAATAAATATGATGCTTTTTGGACACCTTACAATATAGCAAATGCTATTTTGACGGCTAAATTTAGCTTTTTAACCTGAAAATGTAAAATATATTCAAGAGAATATTCTCCGTTTTATTATTTTTAACTTGTTAACCGAATGTTGCCTCACTCGCTCTCAAGTCCTCCACACCACTAGGGTTATCCACATTATAGCATGATTACATGGACTCGAGCATCTGGACTCCTATATTTCGATCTGAATTTAGAGCGATTTTATCTTTATTTAATTTTGATTCGAATTCAATTCTTATTTATGTGTGTGTGAAAATATTATTATTGGAAATGGTATATTATTTCATGTGCTAAATGTAGAGCGATTTTGACCAATCAAATCAAACGAACAATTTTCTTCGGGCAACATTTCAGAATAGTTGTACGAGCAACATCATATATGCTTTGGCTAAAGAAAACCTCAAAATTGACATAGTTAAATTTCACATCCGACGCTCTTCCATAAAAATTGAGTATATCAGTCAATTGAGTGCATTCATGAAGGTTAGCTCGTGTAAAGAACGGACCGTCGTTAGCAGAAAATAGGCGGAAACCCACCGACGACCTTTACAATCGTGTAGATCATGAAAAAAACCATTTCGAACTAGCATCGCTAAGAGAGCCATTACATTCTTAAGAATCCTCTTATTAGTCATAGTCTCCATATCAAAGACTATGTTGGGACTCAACCTCCAAGACAATTTCGATCGGCACAAACTAGTTGGGGATTACCAAATGAGCATTTAAGGCCATTTGATAACCCATCAACTGAAGAAGAAGTTTGTGTGCTCTCATGTTGAGGACGTCATTTAATGTTGTTTTATTTCTTATTTTATGTTGTTTATTTTAAGTTAGTTATTTTCACATTTTAATTTTTAATTTTAATTTATATAAATTAGAGTTATTTTGTCGAGAGATAGTGGATAGAGTTGGTGGGTTTAGAGATAGTGGGTTAGTTAGTGGGTAGAGTTAGTGCTAGATTATTAGCATTTTTTTAATTTCTTTTGTAGCCTGTTTAAGGCGTGTCTTGCATCTTATGTAAGGAAGACTTAAATTAAATGAAAAAATATGTGAGAGCGAAATACTAGTCTCTGCAAATGAATCGATAGGTTAGTGACTAGTGAGTCATATATATATCTTCTTTTCATGGCCTTGGTGAGTGATATCCATGGCAGAGTTGATTGAGAGTCGAAAATTGACTGATATTACATCGATAGATACAAACAAAGAGAGGAAAGAGAGAAAACTGAAAAAGAAATAAATAATCACTATTAAAAGCCAAAAGACCACCACTTATAATTGATAAACACCAACAATAAATAACTGTCGAAACCGCTAATCACCGGAAATCTCCCTCCCTACAAAGGACAAAACACTCTATAGAGACGGATTATGGTTTACCCCTAACTAGTATAGTCCCCGCGCCATGCCCGGTTAACTATTTAGTGTTTATATATAATATAATTTATATGTAGTAATTTATGATATTATAATTTTTTTATTCTCACGTGTATCAATTTTTTTCTACTAAAGTTCAAAAGTTATTTTTTATATTGGATATAAAAAAAATTTAAAAAAGAAACATGCGAAGTAAACATGTCTTAGTATAAAAACCATGAAACAAAAGATTATAAATTAGACTTATAATCAAAATATTTTGGATAAAGTTTGAAGCCTACAAAATAGTTAACAACCTACTATTTATTGAGAATTCAAAAAAAAACAAAAATTAAGAATGATTTATTTTTAGAGGATTAACTACAAATTGACACATAAGCAACTAAAAGCTAAAAATAAGGGGAGAGATTAAACTAACTCTTCTTTAATGGAGTACTAGTGTAATACCCGTGCCATGCACGGGCTATATTATCAGTTAAAAATAATTATAATTATAATTATAAAACAGTGTAATAAAAATAGAAAATAATAGAAATCAACAAAACTAAAATAAAAAAATTTATCCAAAACATTGACGGTCCAATGTAAAAAATACCCAAATAAACAACATTAATTGTTTCACTATATGTGCACTTTTTCTTATCACATATCAGTACAATTGATAGTCATCGCAAAACAATCACTGAGAGGAAACTGTATGCGTCTCAACCTGAAAGGTAACGTGACATGACATCTGATTGAGTGAGTAGCAAAAGAGGAATGATAACCCTAAATCCGATGTTGGTACCAGAAATAATCTCAGCCTCTATGATGTGTGTCATTAACTTGGTAACCACTAATCTTGTGCCATTGCACAATCATGAAGATTAGTCTATATTACGAAGTAGCATCACATGTATACCTACCTTAAGCTTAGAATCGTGATATTCATTCAATTGATACAAAAACAAAATATAAATAAAAAATGCATTCAACTTTGAATTTCACAAAAAATTGCAAGTACTCAAGAAATTTTATCTCAAAGGTTAATTTCTCATACTATGTTCAAAATCTGGGTCATTCTACATGAATTAAAAAGGAAAAGAATGATACATAAATATATTCATGGAAGTTTCGTCTAGTAAAACTAAAGGTAATGTTGAACAGAGTCAACAAATCTTTGGAATAGAGATTTAACTTACAAGGTTACCTGAATCCTCCAAAAGGTTTAGAGAATTACTTCTCTATGTTAGTGTTGTTCAATTACAATTGCCATCAACTTGTTTTAATTTTTACATCAGGACACACATCAAGACATACCTCATGGTCACTGTTTGTCCTTTTTCTTCGACAAATTGGAAGAACGCAAAGAAAGGTCTATCATGAGATTGGCAAAACAATCACTCCATTTGATTGTGTTCTGCAAAACACAAATATGATATTGTTAGGCAAAAATTTTAATCTTGTTTTTATTTTAAGCATAAGTTTTTATGACTAATTAGAAAATCATAAATTCTTAAAATTTCATGAAATTTTACCCCTCATATCACTCGAATGTAAAAGAAAACAACTGAATTAGCAAGTTGTGGGATTTGATAAGGTAAAGAATGTTAACTGCTTCAAGTGTATATTCTTAGTTTGTTTTACATGTTTTTAAAAATTGCAGGGAACAATAGAATTTGAGATCATGAAAGAACCCGAATGTGTGCATATGGAAAACGAAGAAGAACCAACTGTTGTGAGCAGAGGAGATCACGGTTGTCAAGTTTCTACCTGAATAATAAGGGAATAAATGTTGAGGTTTGATTAACTGAAATAATAGTAAAAAACCTTTTTAATATCTAGAAATAACACCAAATCTTGAGAAGAGTAATCAAATCTAAATTTGATTTTTGGCCTCAGACAAATGACTAAAAAATTCCAATCATTATCTAAATTATTAAAATTTGCATGTATATATATCATAAGCAGAGTTTACCTAATGTTGTAGACCACAAACCAGCAAGACCATCCAAATATTTGGTTCCATATGTATCATATGCATAACAATTAACAACCATGCATCCAGAAAAAAAAAACATGAGCAAGTGAATTTGTATTCTACTACTATTCCTGACCAGTTAGAATTAATATTGAACAATGATAAAAGATAAGATTTTTCTAATATAGGAAAACAAACTATCTCATACTTGTCAAGTACCAAGGGGTCTGAATCAGTTGATTGCAAATTTGCAATGTGAAGGGTGCTAGCATATTGTACCCCTTAGAAAATGAAAAGATGATAACAAAAAAAAAAAGATTTTAAGATGACTTCATCTCATTCAAATTAGTGAAGGGAAATAAATTAACATAGGTGGAAAATCTATATAAACAGTACATGGTAATAAAATACAAACTTTTGAGCATAACTTAATTTCTTGATTCAGGTAACACCATGAGTAGATCAATCCAAGTTGACCAAATACATGAATCTCAACACGTGTAGTCTGAATTCACACTCTGTTATTTGTCCATAGTAGTATCTCAAACACATAGATTTCATTTGTATAAAAGCTTAAATTGATAAACAATGAGAATGCTGTTAGCATCAAGGAACAAAAATATGGATTATTTCACGGAACACCTCTTAAGCATGATTAAATCTTAACATTTATTCTCCTATCACAAGTAGAATGCATCCGAAACTGAACATAATTTAACAGTAGTGAGAAGGATTTACCAGAGTCAACATAATTTCCAAGATTAGATTGGCAGATGAAGAAGGTGAGTGCATAGTCATGGAGGCAGTAAATAGCACCAAAAACACCAAGGAGATGGCAAATATTCAGGGGGCCAATCTCAAAACTGTTCATACACAAGACACAATCACTCAGTAAACATAATTAAAGACTAAAACTGAAGAATTACCGGTTGTAGATACGATCGCGATCGGCGATGTCCGTAGGAGGAGAGATTGCAGGAAATTGGCTGCGAGGTTAGACGCTTCGGAAGTTGGTGTAAAAGCTGAGGTAAGGAGAGACATGGAAAGGGAGAGAGTTGCCGGGGATACTGTAATCTTGTGGGAGAGGAAATCACCATTCTAGGAAATTACAGAGAAGGTGGTAAAATCTAGTTTCCAATTTGAGGTTCATGGATATCTCCAAGTTCGTCTATGCTACGAGGAAGACCAACGAACAACCACGATATTGTTATACATATATTACACAAAATGAATGATTAATCTTCATTATTGTTACCATCTAAATTTTACTATTAGTGGGACATTATCCTTGACTTATAAGCATAAACTTACTATTAAGTGGGATATTGTCCTTGACTTGTAAGCACACTCTCTCCTATAAATAGAGGACATTTTATGGCTAATGTACACAAGCAAGAAACACTTAAGCACTTGCTAAATTTCATACAAGAAGTTCTAAGTTCTAGCTTTTTACTTCTCTTTTGGTTTAATTATAACACGTTATCAGCACGAGCCCTAAATCCAGCTGGGTTCTTAAACATACTTAAGGTATGATCTTCTTATTATCTAGATAATTATAATATCATATCATTAACAAGTTAATCAGTTTTTATTTTTGATAAGTATGCTCTGTAGTTGCCCAAAATCTATGAGATCTTCTACATCAGAAGGGAAAAATATAACCGGGTATACGAGAAACCCCGAAGGCGTATCCATACTTCTTATTGCTTTCTTACTTACGCTCATACTTTTGCATGCCTTATATAGATATCATCTTACTGATATTACTATAGCATACTAATTACAATTCAATGGCTTGTTGAAATTTTGCATGCTAATTTTGACTTACTAGACCACCTATTTGTAGACTAGATGTAATATGTCTTTACTATGTTAATAGTTACTAAAATAGTAAGTAGATCAAATCATATTAAGTGATAGCATGCATTCTTGCAATTTCATCTCACGTAACATGTCTATACTATAATTCAAATTTATGACATGCACTATACAACTTGACATTAAATATTTTGTTCATTAACATGATTATCACTCATGTATTTCCTATACTTAACACATATGTTGATTAAATATTTAATTCAATTTCACCCTTGTTAAATTTGATGATATGACAATCATTAATTTAATGATTGTCATATATCGGTTAATATTGTTACACTTTATTTTGTCATGTTTATAAAAGGAAACATAATCGTGATATATTATCTTAATAATACTAATCGTCAATCTTACTTGTAGAGATTTCATGGCCAATATCACCAAAAGAGAATTTGACATCCTGGACCTGTCAGGAGATAGGTTCCTGGAGTGGAGGGTGGATGTCTTGACCCATCTAAGGGTCAATGGTCTTGCAGAAACCATTGATGAACAAAATACCACCACTCCGATGGAAAAGGCTAAGGCCATTGCCTTTTTCCGCCACCATATTCATGAGAGCCTCAAATCTGAATATTTATTGGTGGAGGATCCAAAGGATCTATGGAGAAATCTTAATGAAAGATTTGGAAACTTAAAGAACATATTACTCCCTCAACTTCAACATGAATGAAGCTCTTTAAGAGTTCAAGATTTTAAAACTATAAGGGAGTATACTTCGGCCGTATTTCGCATAAATGTTAGATTGAGGTTATGTGACCACGTAATAACAGAGGAGAAAATGTTGGAGAAAACATTCTCCACGATGCATGCCTCAAACGTGGTGTTACAACAACAATACAGGCAGTGTGGTTTCGATAAGTATTCTGAACTTATAAATGTGATGCCGTTGCAGAAAAGAACAATGAGCTTTTAATGAGAAACCATAACATGAGACTTGTTGGTGCAACGCCATACCCAGAAGTAAATGTTGCAGTTGTTCCTCCAGCGGGGAATGAATATAAAAACCCGCGTTGGAACAAGAAGGGTAAATGGCGCGGCAAAGGCCGAAAGCAAGGACATGGGAGAGATCAAAACTCCGGTCAGAAAAATGACAATAATGGAGGATCATACTCCAAGGGAGAGAACCCACATGTTCCAAGGGGTCCGACGAGACCTAATTATAAGAGAAAGACGCAGTGTTTTAGGGGTGGAAGGTTTGGCCATTGGGCTAAAATATGTCGTTCACCTAAACACGTAGTTGAAGCCTATCAAGCGTCTTTTAAAGATAAAGGCAAAGCCGTTGAGGCGAACTTTGTTGTTGAAAATAATCAACAAGATCAAAGCCTATATGTCTCGGCCTTCTACATGGATAATGTAGAAAATGGTGATGAATTTGGCTTGAGTGGAAATCTTAGTTTCTAAATTTCTAATCATGAAGTTAATATTTTTATGTTTGTTTCACTGATGTTTAATTATGTATGATATGTGTGTGATGCATGACTCTATTGTAATATAAAGCTCCTATGTAATATAAAGTTATGTTTGTATTAACATTGATTCTCTTAATCTTGAAGTTATGCATCGATATGAAGTTCACTTAAACTGCGAAAGACAATGTTTAGTGGACAGTGCCACTACCCATACCATTTTGAAAGGAAAAGAGTATTTTACTCAATTGACTATTTTCGAAGGAAATGTCAATACAATATCGGGTGTGGCAAGACTCATAGAAGGGTCTGGAGAAGCATATATTGTGCTTCCAAGAGGAACAAAGTTGAGAATAAAAGACGCATTATACTCAAGCAAATCCCAAAGAAATCTATTGAGTTTTAAAGATGTGCGCCAAAATGGATTTCATATGGAAACCATGAATGAAAATGAAAAGGAATACATGTGCCTGATTGCAGACGTGTTTGGCAAAAGACAAATGCTTGAGAAAATGCCAAGTTTTTCCTCTGGACTATATTATACTTACATTAGTCCATTTGAAGCCAACATGGTGTCTAGATACAATTTAGACAACCGAAGGTTATTAACCTTATGGCATGACCGATTGGGTCACCCGGGAAAAACAATGATGCAAAGAATTGTTGAAAATTCATTAGGCCATTCATTAAAGAACAAGAATGTGCTTTCAACAAGTGATCTTAGTTGTGTCGCTTGCTCATTAGGCAAGCTTATCATCAGGCCTTCTAAAAATAAGATAGCAAGTGAAGCTCCTGCATTCCTTGAAAGAATTCAAGGAGACATATGTGGACCAATTGCTCCACCATGTAGACCATTTCGATATTTTATGGTGCTCATTGATGCATCTACACGTTGGTCACATGTAAGTCTATTGTCAACAAGAAATGTTGCATTTGCTAAGCTTCTTGGTCAAATCATTCGATTGAGAGCTCAATTCCCGGATTATATAATAAAGAAAATCTGGCTTGATAATGCAGGAGAATTTATATCCCAAATATTTAATGACTATTGTATGTCAATTGGGATAGAGGTTGAGCACCCAGTCGCCCATGTGCATACACAAAATGGTCTTGCAGAATCGTTAATTAAACGATTACAACTAATAGCTAGACCGTTATTAATGAAATCAAAGTTACCGACTTCGATATGGGGACATGCAATATTGCATGCAGTGACTTTGATTCGCTTAAGACCAACTGCATATCATAAATATTCTCCATTGCAGTTAGTGTCTGGAAAGGAACCAAATATCTCACACCTAAAGGTGTTTGGGTGTGCAGTATATGTTCCAATTGCTCCACCATAACGCACAAAAATGGGCCCTCAAAGGAGATTGGGAATATATGTTGGTTTTGATTCCCCTTCTATTATTAGATATCTTGAATCAACTACGGGTGACTTATTTACATCAAGGTTTGTTGATTGTCACTTTGATGAAAGTACATTCCCAACTTTGGGGAAAGAAAAGAGCAAAGTGGACCAAGGCACAAAAGAGATCACATGGGATGCAAACTCACTTTCTTGTTTTGATCCACGAACCAAAGTTTGTGAACAAGAAGTGCAAAAGATAATTCACTTACAAAGTATTGCTAACCAATTGCCTGATGTCTTTACGGATACAAATAAAGTGACAAAGTCACACATACCAGCTGTGAATGCCCCAACAAGAATTGAAATCCCGACGGATTTGACAAATAAATCTTTGGCCAATGAATCTATTGCACGTAGAAATGGGGCAGGCCACTTGGTTCAAAGAATTTGAAACCGAGGCAATCAAAAAGGCAAAAGGAGATGAATAGTGATGTCATAGTTCAATCAAGTGATGCAACCTTTGACAACAAAGGCAATGAAGTGAATAATGAAAATATCTTAGAGGAAGAGAAGCTTCCCGAAGAAGATAAAAATGAGAATCTTCCTGAGGAAGACAAAGAAGTTGACAATCATGAAATTTCCATAAATTATGTATCCACAGGGATGCAATGGAATAGAAAAGACGTCGTGATCAACGACACATTTGTCTACTCAGTAGCATCAGAAATGATGACTGATGACGATGATATTGAACCTAAAACGGTTAATGAATGTCGTCAAAGAAAGGATTAGCCAAAATGGAGAGAAGCAATTCAAGCTGAGTTGAAAACGCTTGAAAAACGAGAAGTATTTGGTCCTATAGCTCATACACCAAGTGGTGTGAAACCAGTGGGCTACAAATGGGTGTTTGTGAGAAAACGAAATGAAAAGGGTGAGGTAGCAAGATATAAGGAAAGGCTTGTAGCTCAAGGTTTTTCCCAAATGCCAGGGATAGACTATGAAGAGACATATTCACCGGTAGTTGATGCAACTACCTTAAGATTCTTAATTAGTCTCTCTGTTGCGGAAAAGCTACAAATGCGCCTAATGGATGTCGTGACTGCATATCTCTATGGGTCACTAGACACTGACATCTACATGAAAGTCCCAGAAGGACTAAAAATGCCTGAATCTTGCACATCAAAACCCCGAGAAATGTTCTCTATAAAATTGAGAAGATCCTTATATGGACTAAAACAATCTGGGCGAATGTGGTACAATCGTCTTAGTGAGTATCTTTCAAAAGAGGGATATAAAAATGATGCAAGATGTCCATGCATTTTTATCAAGAGAACTGAATCAGGTTTTGCTATCATTGCAGTCTATGTTGACGATTTGAATATCGTAGGAACACCAAATGAGATTGCAAATACCGCAAAATACTTGATGAAAGAGTTCGAGATGAAGGATCTAGGCAAGACAAAGTTTTGTCTTGGCTTGCAAATTGAACATTTCAAAGATGGAGTTTTTGTCCATCAGTCCATCTATACAGAGAAAATCTTGAAATGATTTTACATGGACAAAGCCCATCCTCTAAACTCACCAATGGTTGGTCGTTCTCTCAATATACATGATGACCCATTTCGTCCTCGAGAGGATGACGAGGAAATCCTTGGGCCTGAGGTACCATACTTGAGTGCTATTGGTGCTCTGATGTACCTGGCAAATAATACAAGGTCAGATATTGCTTTCTCTGTGAATCTGTTATCAAGATACAGTTCAGCACCAACAAGGAGACATTGGAACGAAATCAAACATTTATTCCGTTATCTACGAGGTACTCATGACCTTGGATTATTTTATCGTAATTCCCCAAATACTACTCTTGTTGGTTATGCAGATGCAGGATATCTATCTGATCCACACAAAGCCAAATCTCAAAATGGCTATGTCTTCACTTATGGAGAGACAGCCATATCATGGAGATCCACGAAGAAAACTTTGACTGCAACATCATCCAATCATGCAGAATTAATTGCTCTTTATGAAGCAGGAAGAGAATGTGTATGGTTAAGAAAGGTGATAAAATACATATAGAAAGAATGTGGACTCATATCAATCAAAGGCAATCCAACAGTGATATATGAAGACAACTTTGCATGTGTCACTCAAGTGAAAGAGGGTTATATCAAAGGAGATCAGACGAAGCACATATCACCAAAGTTCTTCTCCACTCATGAACTCAAGAAGAAAGAGAAAATTGAAGTTCGAAAAATTCGATCAGAAGAAAATCTTGCAGATCTCTTCACAAAATCACTGAGCCCCAAGAAATTTGAACAACTTGTGCGGAAGATTGAAATGTGCCGACTTCGAGAAATATGCGCTGCACTCTTTTTCCCTTCGTTCAGGTTTTTATCCCAAAGGGTTTTTCCTGAAAAAGTTTTTAATGAGGCGACATCATCAAAGCATATAACAATGAGTTGGTTGTACTCTTTTTCCTACGTTCGGGTTTTATCCCAATGGACTTTCCCTAACGAGGTTTTAATTAGGCAACATATACTCTAGATGGAAGTTGTGTATAATGAAAGGTAATCATTCAAGGGGAAGTGTTATACATATATTACACAAGATGAATGATTAACTTTCATTATTGTTACCATCTAAATTTTAGTATTAGTGGGACATTACCCTTGACTTATAAGCATAAACTTACTATTAAGTGATACATTGTCCTTGACTTATAAGCACACCCTCTCCTATAAATAGAGGGCATTTTATGGCTAATGTACACAAGCAAGAAACACTTAATCACTTGCTAAATTTCATACAAGAAGTTGTAAGTTTTAGCTTTCTAGTTCTCTTTTATTTAATTATAACACATAGATTAGCAGATTTTTTAGTACAGCTTTCCTAATCACCACGTGGCTTCACGTGATTCGTTTGGGGTTTATAAATAAATTCTGAAAATCTCAATCTCACCAACCCCATCTATACTGTAGAAAAAGCCATAAATGAATGAATAAATAAAAAAATGGCGTGTTGTTTAGGTAAACAAAATAAGACTCGTTTTCCGTCTCAAATTCGTGCAAGCTGAACCTGCTGAAGACAACACATCTCAAGCTCGAGCGAACGAAGCAGATCTATTCGCCGCCGCCTCTGATTCGCTTGGTGCAGGTCGGGAACCGCTTTCTGCCTCCCAAAACAAGTTCCTTCGGCGAATCTGTTTTCTCTAGTGTTTACAACAGAATGCGATTCCCGCCTTGCGTCATGTGAATCGGAGTCGGCTAGCGATTCAGATGAACATTCCACGTGTTTCCGGATGCTATTGCAAATCCCTGCTGATAAATTTTCATTCCCTTTGCTTCATAGGTTTGAATCTGTTCTCGTTGTGTTTTTTTCCAGTCTTTGCTTTCAGCTGAATTAGAATTGCACGCGTCTTCTTTTTCCCTTTTCGATTTGCCTGTTGTTGATTTGCCTGAACTTAATTCAATTTTTTCGATCTGAGAATAGTAATTGAAATCTAGGCCGAATCTGATCTATTTTGGGAATCTGTATACACAGTTTGCGTGAGTTCTAGATGTGTTTGAGAAGCACTTTAGTTTGGGTGATTTAATTCAAAGCTTTCTGTTTATAAGCTTCCTATTTAAATATCATCATTTATGTTGGATGATTATCCGGTTATCATTGCATTTTAGTTACATGCTTGCTTAATTTGCATGAACTCTTATTAACAGCTTCTGTTCTGTACTAAATCTAGCTACTATTGCTGGAAAGATGTTTGTGAAGCATAAAAAGCCATGCTTTTAGCTTAGTTGAGGGCACCTCTGTGTCTCCTGGATGTTTTCCAAGGGTGAGCTTATTGATTGTGTTTTATGCCATCTATGTTGATCTATTATTATGTTTTGTGAGCATTCGCGAAATGTGAACATTCGTCAAATGCTATGTAATTATGTATCATGGTGATACAATTGTGAAGCAGCTGATCATATACAGTATATTCTATGTTAAAACAATTTCTAGAATTTGATACAATATTTTCTAAGGTTGAGCTTATTGATTGTATTTTTATGCCATCTATGTTGATCTATTATTATGTTTTGTGAGCATTCGCGAAATGTGAACATTCGTCAAATGCTATGTATCATGGTTATACAATTGTGAAGCAGCTGATCATATACATTATATTCTATGTTAAAACAATTTCTAGAATTTGATACAATATTTTCTAAGGTTGAGCTTATTGATTGTATTTTTATGCCATCTATGTTGATCTATTATTATGTTTTGTGAGCATTCGCGAAATGTGAACATTCGTCAAATGCTATGTATCATGGTTATACAATTGTGAAGCAGCTGATCATATACATTATATTCTATGTTAAAACAATTTCTACAATATTTTCTAAGGTTGAGCTTATTGATTGTATTTTTATGCCATCTATGTTGATCTATTATTATGTTTTGTGAGCATTCGCGAAATGTGAACATTCGTCAAATGCTATGTATCATGGTTAACAATTGTGAAGTAGCTGATCATATACATTATATTCTATGTTAAAACAATTTCTAGAATTTGATACAATATTTTCTAAGGTTGAGCTTATTGATTGTATTTTTATGCCATCTATGTTGATCTATTATTATGTTTTGTGAGCATTCGCGAAATGTGAACATTCGTCAAATGCTATGTATCATGGTTATACAATTGTGAAGCAGCTGATCATATACATTATATTCTATGTTAAAACAATTTCTAGAATTTGATACAATATTTTCTAAGGTTGAGCTTATTGATTGTATTTTTGTGCCATCTATGTTGATCTATTATTATGTTTTGTGAGCATTCGCGAAATGTGAACATTCGCGAAATGTTATGTATCATGGTGATACAGTTTTGAAGCAGCTGATCGATTGGATTTACTTGGTATAATCAGTTCCTGGATTATGTTAGTGCTCTTATTTCGAGAAGGTGTTGCCTTTCGTGGGTTACTTTCCCGTTGTATCTGCATTTCATGAACTGCATAGTACCATTGAATGCGTTTGAAGATACATACCGTTGAATGCGCTTGAAGATGTGATGGAAAGGGTGTATCTTGTGGATATTATGTGTAACTCACTCAACCATGGAATTGTTCCTTTGATGGGATCCTCCATCTATATGCTGATTTTTTTGGTAGGCTTAGTCCTTTAGACAATTGAAGTTCAAATCAGGGTTGCATGGGATCCTCCATCTATGTTGCAATGGCGACTGAACAGCAAGCTCGTCATGTCCAGCCTAATTCGTTGTTTTTGAATATCCGGAACGCGAACCCAAGCGATCTAGTGCGGGAACGAACCACGTTCACTAGGGGTGGGCACAAAAAACCGTAACCAAAAAACCGAGAAACCGATCAAATTTTTGGTTAACCGTACCAAAGAAAAATCGACTTACGGTTACGGTTAACCAACCGAAACATTTTACGGTTATTCGGTACGGTTACGGTTTTGAGTTTTTCTAACCTAGGTTAACCGATTAACCGAGGATATATAAAATATTTAAAAAAAATTAGAACTATATAACTAAATAAGCTTAGTGTAATAGATTTAAGTATCTACTTCTAAATTTCATTTAAAATAACAAATAAGAAAAGCCAAAAGATCAAATTACGTTGCAATCTCACGATCCCAGACAGACTCACACTCTCACATTTCCATGTCTTCTCCTTTACTATGATACTAGCTTAGTTCCTGTACCATGTACAAGATCTTAATCTATATATATATAAAAATTGTTGGGTTTGATGAAGTAATGACAATTTATACCTAATAAATACTAATATGTTAAATCTTTATCCTAATTATCTATTCTCTTAAATGCTAATTTCATCACTAACGTAACTAAGAACACACCGTCTTCGTCTCCTTCCTCTACCACAACCTCCAAACTCATTCCCATCTAATCTCGTTCGTCAATCCATTTGTTTTATCTTGGCGCCTCCTCCTTCTTCGGTTAAAATGAATATGGGTTAATTAAATATTTTAATCTATCTATATATTATATATTATATCTATATAGAAATTGATGAATTTGACAAAGTAATGTCAATCCGTATCGGGCCACCGTAATCAATCCATCGGGCCTAATTGGTTTATTGGGTTAAATTTGATTTATCGATTAGGCTTTATTTCTTCCGTTGATATTTAACCTTTCTTCTTCCCTTTAGTCTTTCATCTTCCCACTTGATTGCTGAATTGAATGATGATTTTACTTAAGTTTTTTCGGTATAAATATGTCTTGCCTATTACAGTATCCAAACGCCTTCTCGAGTTTTTCATTCTTGATTTCGGTTGTAACCACCGTTTCAATAGTTATATTGCATTTTACGAGTTTGTAGAATTTTATTACATCATCTTTCACTCATTTTAGATTTATTGCCTATTTAATGATTACCCGCACCGTAATTTCCCCGCGCGAAGCGCGGGATTCCGGATCTAGTATATATAAAGGTTGTTGGTTGGAAATTCTAGAGGTATTAAATGTGTGGCATTGAATGTCACCCATTGATTTCTATATTTTCTCATTCAATCTTAGGCCTCCATTTTTACATTTTTTAAAGGTCTAACATAGGAAAGAAAATGTAATAGCATGGAAAAAACAAAAAAATAAGGTGCATATAAAGTATACAATACAACTACAAAAATCAGGCCCATATCGAACAAGACGTACATATAGGCAACATTTATTTAACAAATTGAAAAACAAAAAATGTACACCGTCTACAAAGGAAACAAAACAATATCAATGTCACACACATATATAATCACATTGAAACTGCAATAAAACATCTTAAAAATTAAAACGTTTTACAACCATTACACCACCAACATTCAATTCCCCCCCCCCCCAAAAAAAAAAAAAAAACTGAAACATTAAAGAGAAAACCTATGATCGACAAGAAAAGGGATTAACATTTGAGCCGATATTTTTTTATTATTAAACCGAAATTTTAAACGCTATATTGTAGCGTTTTAAAAATAAATAGAAGAAATCTTTGAACGCCATGCTATTGCGTTTTATATGCCGGCTCATTTATTTAAACCCTCGATGCAAAGAAGACGCCCGACACGAAATCATAACCATATAAATGGAGAAATCAACACTCCCCAAATCAGTGTTGCGAGTAATCAGAAACAAAATCACAAAAAAGAACAGAAGAACTTGAAAAAAAAACATTCAAATTACATAATTGACTCCTATTTATTGTGAATCAATATGTGATTGTTTGAGAGTAAATTACATAATTTGCATCTTAACTTTCAATTTTTTATACTTATTAGTCCTTTAACATTGAATCATTCTAAATAAATCCCTTAATATATATTTCATGCCTTCCATCCTTCCATCTAATCTGACGTTATAGAACCGTTAGTGAGCTGACTTGGCACGTGACATTGCAAAACAAATACATTAGTTGGTAATTGATTTTATCTTCTTAAAGAAACAAGAAATATTCCATTTTGGGAGAATAATGTATAGTTTTACCGTGGCTTAACAAACCAACTTATGCCCACATGGCCCAAATGCATGATTTAGAATAGGAAAGGCTTGGTACCTTGCTGTGGAAATGAAAAAATATCAGGGTTTATCCTCACGAGGGGTAAAGATGAGAAAATTAGAGATATTGCTGTAAACATTTCCTAGTTTATGAAATGTAACATTGATGAGGTCCGATTCTATTATATTATAATCCTGTTCTCAATCAAACCGTTTTGTACTATCTTCTGCTCTGATTCTATTCTATTTCACCATCGTTGTCGCAACAACAGCTTCCGCCGCCGCATCCCAATTGAACAAAGAGACGACCAATATTTCCAAGGGACCAATATTTCCAGGGACCAATATTTCCCAACCTAAACTTGCTTTCGATGTTTTGAGGGTTCGAGGTTGTACTGAAGCTGATATAAAGCGAATCTTCACTCCATCGTTGAGCAATGTTGATCTCCTTAATCTCGAATCCCAAATTGGATTACTGAGCGAATTAGAGATTAAGATGTATGTTGACATATGCTCAATTTGGAATTGAATTGGTAAATCAAATCTAATTTGTAGCTTTTGTCTCACCCCACTCTTATCATTCGATCCAAATTGTATGAAGAGAAGATTGATTACATTAGCTAAAACGATCTACAAGGAGTTGGAGATTTATCAGCAATCTGGATTTTTTGAGGTCGAGATTCTTAAAATAATTGGTCGTTCACCAATCCTGATGGCATTGTCGATTGATAAGTATATGAAATTTGCGGCGAGATAAGAGTTGAAGAGGAGGTCGGAGGATTGTGAGATTTAGGTAGAAAATTGTGTAAGATGGATTAGGGAATAACATTGTCTCTTTAATTGTTTAAAAGAATAAAATCAATTGCCAACTCATTATTACATGTCACCTGCCACATAAGGTTACTGACATTAATTTAAAGTTCTAATAAACGGATGACTTCAAAAGTAGAAAGTATAATAGATTAGGGTTTCAGTTGAAATGTTTTGAAGTTTAGGGACAGATAAGGAAAATGTGTGAAAGTTTGAGGGCCAATCGCGTAGTTTACCCGATTGTTTGAATATACGCTTCTTTTTCCTCTTTGCTTTGTTCTTTTAGGTTTTCTCTATTCATTACTCCTCAATTTCCTTCCTTCAATTGAGAAGGCGGTTTCTCTGGTGAAATCAACGCCTTTCAAAATCATCAGTTATAATTCTACTATTGTTCATCAGAGCCGATTTGTTTTGTATAAATTGCCTCCATTTGCTCGCTTATCTTCGTCGACGCCTCTGTTTCCCTCAAATTCTTCCCTTACTTCCCTTACCCTAATTTTGTTGTAAATGGATTCCCCCTCTGTCACGGTCAAGACATAGTCATGTGGTTTGGAATCCCCCAACTTCGTCGTGAGCAATACGTTATTGGGCAAAAGGTCTGCTACTGATGTCAGTTTTCTTTGTCCCGTCGTTTACACCCCTTTTACTGAGTTGTGCCTTGGAGTTGACGCACAGTCTGAGCCATGGTATGTCGATAATGGGATGCCATGAACAAAGAGGGGCAATATCTGAGCTTCGAGTTCCTCCTCTTCGATGATAAGGTATTGTTGTTTTTATATTTATTCAACTTTGTTGTATTTTTAGGTTTGTTGTCTATAGTTTCTCCTTGTGTTTGTTTTGCAAGGGTGGTGTGATCCACTGTGTTGCTAGAGGCCGTATTGCGCACTGTTTTGTTGAGAAGCTGGTTGAGGGACCTGTTTTCACAATATCATTCACTTTTCTATTGTGCCAAACAAGCCAGCGTAGCGTCTTCAGCAAATAGGTATTTTATATATTTTCAGCCGATTTTTCAATGATCTTATAATGAAACACTGCTACAGTTGTTAAATTCACCATAGCCATCATAAAGTGAGTAAAGTCAAAGATATGTATCAAATTCTTTAGATTTGGAACATCAAGGCATATATAGATGTTCAATTTAGATGAGAAAATCATAAAAATAAAACGTTACAGAATATTTTGAAGTGATTTTTTTTGTGTTTTAGTTTAATATATGATTATTGTGGACTCATGTCCATCCCAATAGATCCATAGACGTGCAACCAATCATGCTTTCTGTATACTTACTATGTTGTACATATTTGTTCTTGGTCTTTATTATTGTTAGTGGTGGAGGGAATTAACGGCTAGGGTGAAAACCGAGGATGAAGAGCGTAACCAATTAGAAAATCACATCGCCTCCAGGCGGTTTGCTATTGAGGATGATAATTTGACTGGCCTTCTTGCTCTGGAGCATAGCAATACAATATAATGATATCAACCTCAAGGATGTTAAGAAGCTCAAAGAACAATATGCAACATGTCATGACGATGACCACATGCCCGAATGAGCAACACACTCTTCGTGGTGGCCAGGTAAAGACATTTCTTTCAATGTAGGCTACGCTATTATATTAAAATTACAAATTCTGCTTTAGACTTACTACTCCCTCCGTCCCGGTATATAATTCTTCTTTTATTTTTGACACTATTCACCTTTTAACGCATTTTGTCGTATAACTTTTAATATGTAAAAACAAACATAGTCATATGGGGTCTTGTTTGATTCGTCTTGATGAGTACTTTAACATATCAAAATTTTAGAATTTTTTATTAACATATAGTTAGAGATATTAACGATACAAAACGTGTCTCGGCAAATGTGAAAAGTGAAAGAAGAATTATATTATGGGACGGAGGGAGTATGTTGCTTTGTGGCTATTAGTACGCAACAAATCTGAAATTTGACCGTATCAAAGTTGGCGCATTTTGTATCTAAATTTGACCGTATCAAAGTTGGCGCATTTTGTATCTAATAAGGGTTTTGTACTTTAACACCACTACACTTAGCACACATCAAAATCTATGAATTCCTCCAAAAGGAATTTAATCAATCTTTATTTTCTAATATATAATTTTTGATGCAAGTTTTTTGTTAAAAAAGTATTGAATTTTAATTAATTAAAATGAATATATATTTATACTATATGCGCCATTCTAGGAGAATTGTTCTCACGAGATGCCTATGTGCTCTTATTTTATCGAGTGAAGCTTTTTCTTAAGCCACGTTGTTTATAAATTGGATTGTTAATGTGGTGTATCAATGACTTAGTTCCATTGGAAATTTAATTATTTGTAGGTGATGAATATACTTTGTTTTATTGTTGGTTGGGTTATCCTATATTTGGTTGAAACTATAATTTTTCGACACATTGTTTATTTGGTAAAACTATCAGTCTACCACTTGATGTGTATAATCCTTTCAAGACATGCTTTTTTACTAAGTTGATTCTGATTCCGATTTACTTTTCCTTTTAATTCAAATTTATCATGTGTATATATTAAATATATCAAAATACTCAATGTTTCCCAGAATTGTATACAACTTGATTATGAAGAATTAAATTTTATAATTTCACAAATAGAAAATGCAAAATAGTTAATTAAGATTAGAATATCACACAGTTGCATAGATAAATCATAGAGGACCAGCACGTAGCGCATGTATCCAGACATACGGTTCAAAATATATTTGTAGGGTATATTTGTAGATTAAAAATTGGTATTATGAGCTCGGTTTTTTTACACCCTGTTATTTTCTATTATCTTTATAATTTAGTTTGGTTGAATTAGTGTCACTTAAGCTAAAAGATGTTGTTGCTCTTAGTCCCCAAAAGAAATTTTATGGTTCTAAAATTGAAATTTTATAATTTTCAGTTTAGGGAAAGTATGACACCTATTATGGGGTCGTTTGTTTGTATACCTTGGGTATAGAGAATCGGTATGAGAATGAGCTAAACCTGTTTTTGTGTTTGGTTGAATAGGTATGGGTATGTGAAATGGGTATGTGGAATGGGTATGAGTCATTCCCATACCAACAAATTACACTAGATCTCATACCCAAATAAAAATGAAGGTATGACTTATACCTAAGCTTCTAATCCATCTCTCCCTCTACCAAACACTAAAGACTAAGAATCACTAAAACTCATTCCTCATATCCAACCCGTATCCTCATTCCAACCCGATTCCTACCTCGATACCAAAGGAGCCCTATATATAGATGCCAACTCGATAGAGTCAAGAATACTTAAATCTTTATCTGTTTGTATGGTCCGCCTAGATAATAGTTCGGTTCAGTCTTCTTAAGTATGATTTGATTTTCAATTTTCATTGAATAGTAGATTATGAAATGTAGTTGAAATTTCTTAATTTGAGTGGGTTAGGATAAAGTATTTTAGATAAAAAACTGATTTTCTTATGGGACATAGGATTTTCGGAAATGGAATGTTGGATGATGCACACAGACAGTGAGTGATACATATAATAGAACCATGGATTATAAGAGAGTTTCACACTATGTTGACTGGAATGATCCGGATTCTTCAATATTTGTTCATGTATCCACTTCATTGTTTGTCTCAGCATTTGAAAGGCCAAAAATTTCTTTAGATTTTCCTAATTCTCAAAATGATTTACTTGCCTCATTGCAAAGATTTTTGGATGATGGACATATATGTTTTGGCATAGACTTAAGTATTTTCATAAATTTTCAGCAACATCTTAGTATCATATATCATTGTTGTCTCTGTGTGATCTAATAATTTCTCATAGGTTCTTATTTGTGTATTGTTGTCTACAAAATACTAAATGTTCTCTAGCATTCCTGCAATATATCAATTTGAATAAATAGAATATGTGTTTGATGTTTCTTTTTCATTGTTTGCCTGATACGCTACACTTTGTATGGCGTAACTAGGGGTTATTACATTAGTTTAGGAGTGTCATCACAAGTATTTGAAGCTATTGTTATGTTCTGAGTTGTTTATGAAGAAGTGAAGAAATGAAGACCAGAACCGAAGAAGAAGAGGATCAAAGATTGAAGACATGAAGACTTGAAGATATTCTGCGGAGCAGCGGCGATCGCCACCATCACTATGGCGATCGCCATACTTCAACAGAAGCGTTACATGATTTCGAGAGATCATGGCGATCGCCATGACTCTACGGCGATCGCCATGGGGCGACAGAGACCACGGCAGAGCTTTACATGAAGACCGCGATCGCCAGGCATCTATGGCGATCGCCACAACAAGGCCGAAGACATTCCGGACTTTCCTTATTTTCCTTTGTTTGTTTTATTTCTTTTTCCTTATTTTATTATTTCGTTTATGATATATCTTTTACCATATATTTTTAGGGTTAGTCTCTATTTAAGAACCCTAGTTCTTTCTTTCTTATCATCATCTTTTCCATCAGACAATTTAGTTTTGCAATCATGAGCAGAAACTAATCTCCATTGTTTTACTTAGCGGTTGAAACCTTCAGTTATCAAGTTGTGAGATTTCTAAACTCTTGTTCTTTTTCTATGGGTTTGTATTAATTCTCTTGTTCTTCATCTATTGATTTCTATTAGTTTTGCTAGCTTGATCACCTAGTTTGATTGATAGTTTTCTATTGCTAGACTAAGAATATACGGTGGAATTCCTTGTCATTGTAGCACTCATATCTGCATGATCTGGTAGTTGATTGCTTTTATGAAAGAGAATTGATTGCATGTTAATACTTGACGGTTGTAAGTTATTGCATGCATCCTTATAATTCTTGTGCCCTTTGCTGCTATTTCATCTAATCTTGAGAGGTTTCCCTGATTGCTGAATAGTAAGTATTATCAGGACCGGTTGGCCTGCTGATATATTAAAGATTGGAATAGGAACATTCCCTAGGATTGAATAGAACTTGAGATAAATCTATGATCAACTTGATTGACTGTTGTGTGGATACTTGCTAGGTGAAACCCCTTCTCATCATATTCTCACCCAAACTTCCTTTGTTTGTTACTGGTTACTTGTGTGTTCTTGCAATCAAAACCCCCCGTTTGGTTACGTGTTACTAGTTGATATTTCACTTGACTGCATTGATTTGGTGTTTTGATTCCCTTGGGTTCGACCTCTACTTACTTGCTATACTCTAGTTAGTGTTTAGGGTTTTCTTTGATTTGGCACTACGACTTTAGCCTCATCATTGCCCATTTGTTAAGTAGTACTTATTTGACTACGCATTGGTTGACAACGATATAGTTACATACCGTTTAATTCTTATGTGCCTATAAAATGAAGTAGATAGGAATATGATTGCAAGTGCATATGACTATCTTCATGAAAGATAAATTGCTTAAATTGTTGTATAAATGATTTTGACTAAGCTTTCATATGTTTTTGATTCCATTGTCTGTTCATATATTTTTGCAGGAAGCGTCATTACAATGTAGTTGATTATAAACATTCATAATCGAATTTTGCTATATACTGATCTTCAGCAGATGTAGCTTGGGTGTGTAGGTTGCAATCTGCAAGCTTTAGGGAGTTTCAATGGACAAAAGGTGGATGTGAGTCAATATAGCATCAAATATGGGTAGAATATGACTCACTTGCAACCGTCTAGACAATAATATTGCTATATATTCAATGTTCAACGTGATTTATAATATTGTGGCTTTTGGACAGTTACAAATAGTAAGGGCTTTTCTTGGCCTGTTAAAAAAAAAAAATTAGAGCTTGGAGACTAGTGATTCTTACAACCAAACTGGTGAATGGTTTCGCCAAAATTCATGCGTCCAGGAGGAGGGGGCTCCAATGGCGGCACAAGCCCTAACCTTTTCGTCGCCAATTGTGGCCCAGCAGTTGGCCTTTCCCTCGAATCAATCTCATCTGCTTTCGCTGCCTTCGGGAAGTTGAAAGGCGTCTTCCTCGCCGATCAGACCGGCGCTCGCGTCATTGTCTCCTACGCCGACGACGCATCTGCTCAAGCAGCCCTCACTGCTTTGGATGGTCGCCCCTTCGCCTCCCTCGCCGGTCGGGTTATGCATATCCGCTTTTCCGTTCATCGACCTCCATCTCCGGTTCTCTCCCATCTCTCAGTGTTTCAACAAATTAGGGTTTTCAGTTTTGGATTAATTTTGGTTTGACAAGTTTAGATGATTCTTATGCTAGACTGCTATATCAACGTGGTTGCAAATTATCAATCTTCCATATAATTTCTTCATCGAGATAAAGCACATATTGTAATACTGTTTTGTACAAATGAGTCTTAATATAGGCTCCATATCATTCTGAAATGCTATGTTGAAATTCTGTCTCGTTTCTTATTGAGTTGTATTTTCGTTAGTGTACTGTGAATTAGCTCATATTAAGAAGTGATGTGATTCACCTTCAAAGATTCATGTGCTGATAAATAAGTTTAATATGCATGTAGGCTAAGAGTTATGACTCTTTGGAGGTGGCTTTAACTACCTCTGAGCTGCACATTCCAGGCATTTACTTGTTCCATGACTTTGTGACAACAAAAGAAGAGGAGGTTAGAACCTTCTTGTCTATATTTATGCTGCAAATAAGCCAGTTAAGTTGTTAATATTTTCCTCTTCTAGGAATTGCTTGCAGCTGTTGATGCTAGGCCGTGGAACAGTCTTGCAAAAAGAAGGGTTCAACATTATGGGTTTGAGTTTAGCTATCAAGTAAGTGACAAGAAACTTTAACTTCACCATGTGTATCCACTTTTTGGCTTGAGTAATCATTGACTTTATTACCTTTTTATTTTGGTGGATTAGACGAGAAATGTTGATCCTAAAAGAGAATTGGGCAAGCTTCCATCATTTGTCTCTCCCGTTGTTGAAAGGATTTCCACCTGCGCTGATCTTGATGCTGCTGCAAATATACAGCTGGACCAACTAACAGTATGCTTTTGCTTTTCATATTTGTGCTCTTACGCAGGCTCTGATATAAATGTTTATGCTAGTTTATTTTTTGCAAATATTACTTGGTGACATGAAGTTGTTACAACTCGGAAAATAACATATAGTTGCAAGTGCTTCACTGAATTGATTTTAAAACATGCTATTCTATTTTCTCGTTCTTAGAGAGAGTTACTTTATATGCATCCGAACTAGAATTAATTCACATTACTCTTATGAATTTGCGATTCCCTGGTACAGACGTATTTTGTTTCACTAAGCATACACCTTAAAGTTTGAGTCATATTAAGAAAATATGATTCAAACCCTAGTTACACTTGTTATTTTATTTCTGTAAACAGGTTAATGAGTATCCTCCCGGAGTGGGCTTGTCCCCACATATTGACACCCATTCTGCATTTGAGGGTGCAATTTTTAGCCTTTCACTAGCTGGCCCTTGTATTATGGAATTGAGAAAATATGAAGATGGGATGTGGAAATCTGAACATCCTACAAACAAGATAGATATGATAACAGTAGAAAAAATGGAGGAGTCTATCAATATATTGAGGAAGGCTATATATCTTCCTCCTAGATCACTGCTCGTTTTATCTGGGGAAGGTCGTTATGCTTGGCATCACTACATACCACACCATAAGGTACAAAAATGATTTTTTTTTATCATAGTCAATGGTTGGAAATCCGATGTTTCTTATTATGACACCGTCCAAATTCCGGACGGTGTCCCGGTGTTCAAGATTTTCGAGAATTACATACCGGACCCTCGGATCCGTACCCGTGTCGGATACTTGTACCCGTGTCCTTGTAACATTGTCATTGACAAGTATTATTACTAGAATTATTTGTGCAATTCTTATTTGGTTTTCATTTTTTTGCAGGTTGATCATGTGAAAGACAAACTAATTAAGAGGAGCTCGAGAAGAGTATCCTTCACATTACGTAAGGTTTGTCCAACCTAATTTCTTAACCTTATAGTACTAGCATGTAATGTTATCAAACCTTATATAATGTGAAGGACTCATCTTGTCACATTACGCAAGGTTTGATAATTTATCATGTTTAATCGATATACACAAGTCAAGGACCCATCTTCTCACTATAGGATACCAGAATTTTTTTGTACCGCCATTACTTCATCTGAAAAATTAAAGACTAATGCTACACGCATATCACCACCACAAATGTGGGATTCTTACACTTATCCACTTCAACAAAAGTTCAGTTAAAGCTTTGAATCAATAAGATGACTACTCAACTACTTACACAATTGGAGAAAACCCATCAGTGTAATGTGGGATTCTTACACTTCTCCACTTCAAAAAAAGTTCAGTTGAAGCTTTGAAGCAATAAGATGACTACTCAACTACTTGCACACAATGGGAGAAAACCCATCAGTGTCCCCATCCTGGTCATTGTCAACCCCAGTTCAGTTCAAATATGTATTGTAAATGGACAACTTAAGTTGAGTCATATGGATGTCCTCAGTCTTTTAAATCTTGAAGACCATCTTAAAAATGCATATGCCGTGAAATGTCATGTCATTTCATGGTGTCCCTGTTCAAGCTTATATCTCATTCTGAACTTCATCTTTGCAGGTTCGGGTAGGACCCTGCCAGTGCGAATATTCTCAGTATTGTGATTCTCAGAGATAGAAAGACCCAAATTCCAGATTTTGTCAGCAGAGAAACGAAGGTCCTTAACAAGACGAGAGGTGCACAAGTATGTACTTGGAGAAGCTGCATCACTATGTTGTTATTTAGCTATACATTGTTAGGGGAATTCAGTCCTTGCCATATGACTATATGAGTATATGACAATTTTGTAAGATATTTTTGAATAGGTAAGGTTGGTTGTGATGGTGGTTTGATGGATGTAAAAAGGGAAAATTAGGTAATTTCACATCACAAGTTAAATGCTGAAAGCTGATTTAACCTTGCAATTTTTACTTGAGTACAGTATATTTCATACTCCCTCCAATATATGTCGGCTTGGTCTATATGCACACGTTTTTTTATGACTGTGCTAACACACTATATGCCCGTTGGAATTTTATGTCCGTTGGTGCGTTAACTATTACCGCACCAACGGTCTAAAAATGTAAACGGGCATTTTTTTGCTTGTATATAAAGGTTGGACTCTCTTGTTGAAGTTTTGCAATGCACACCATAATGTCTTATAATTATGAGAGTAGTGAGGATGATGGTAACGACAATTGGATATCAGGGGTCGTGGAAGAAGAATACGAAGTCGATGAAGAAGAGGAAGTGGACGAAGAAGACGAAGAAGTCGATGAGGAAGTGGACGAAGAAGAAGTCGAAGGAGAGGAAGAAGGCGAAGCAAATGTATCAATTGCATTAGACGATTGGACCCCGTTACCGGTTTTGGTTAGTATATTATGAATTAAAATTTTGTATTTAATTGCATGAGATTTAGGTTAATTAGTTCAAATTTCGTATCTAAGTAATGTAGTTTAATCAATATGGGAAGAAGACTTTAGACCACATTTTAGTACTGCGCAAATGTGGGATAGTAAGGAAGATATGATGGAATGGACAAAACAGAGAGCAAGGGATTTGATGATAGTTTTGGTACATCATACATCTAGCAAATATTGCGTTGATTTTGTATGCGATAGGTTTGGAAAACCTAGATCAGGTAGGCCGAAAGTGAAAACCTAGATTTTGTAAGTGATAGGTTTGGAAAACAAGACCAACAGCCCAACAGCCCAACAATTCAGCCCAGCCCAAGATTCTGGTGCGTCAACAATTAACGCACCAACCCTTTTACCCAGAATCTGGGTTTCTGGTGTTTGTAGGGTTTAGGGTATTAGGGCTGGTGCGGTAAATGTTGTAGTACCAACCCTAATTACATAAAAATTCATTTTTTATGTTGTTTTCTTATACAATTTGATATTATTAAAAGTTTTATGAGCCAAAGTAATGTTATACTACTGAAATATGTCGTTATTGAGAGTTTTGTGAATGATTTTATCAAGTTTTACTAATGTAATATGAGATTACGAAGAGTTATATGATAAAAAATCATATTATACTAATGAAATACAAGGTAAGTTGAGTTAAACGATAACAATTAAGTGTTAAACTAATGTTATATGATGAAATAATAACATTATATGAACTTCATTTTAGTAACGAAGCGGTATCACACACATATGAGTATAACTATACGACTTATATACTTGAGAGTAATAGCGTATAGGTGAAAGTCTTCGTTTACATACTTCTAAGTGTTAAAGTTGTTAATTTCTTATAAAAACGATAGCGTTTGATTGGTAATGCTCAAATATTAATGTTACATTTCTTGACTTTTACGTTTTAAGGTCTTATTAAGCCGTTTTATGTCGTTTTTTGTGTTTGGGCCTCATTCAAATTTCATTAGGCCTTATTAGGCCCGTTGACCTTTTCGATAATAATTTTTCGATTCCGACAAATGAAAACAACTATTGTCCCTATTTGCTGTCATGTTACAATTTCAAAATTTCGATTTTTATCGTTTCAAGGCGTTAAAACGATATGGGCCCAAACTATCCACATATGACATCCATTATCCATTTTCCATTATCCAGTATCTACTATCCACTATCCATTATCCATTATCCATGATCCATTATCCATGATCCATTATCCATTATCCATTATCCACATTTCGATTTTTATTGTTTTATATCGTTTTGAGTCGTTTTTTTTCGTTTCTGAGTCGTTTCGAGACGTTTTGAACCATTTTTATCAATATTTGACGTACTTGGTCGTTTTTCGCCGTTTTCAAAAAACTAAGTTTTGCTCATTTTGACACATTTTTACAACTTTTTCAAAATTGCTTCAAAATACATTTTAGCTTGTTTTATATCGTTTTGAGTCGGGTTTTTTCGTTTCTTAGTCGTTTCGAGACGTTTTGAACCATTTTTATCAATATTTGACGTACTTGGTCGTTTTTCGTCGTTTTCAAAAAACTCAAGTTTTGCTCATTTTGGCCACATTTTGACACATTTTTACAACTTTTTCAGAATTGCTTCAAAATACATTTTGGCTTGTTTTATATCGTTTTGAGTCGGGTTTTTTCGTTTCTTAGTCGTTTCGAGACGTTTTGAACCATTTTTATCAATATTTGACGTACTTGGTCGTTTTTCGTCGTTTTCAAAAAACTCAGGTTTTGCTAAGTTTTGCTCATTTTGGCCATATTCGTCACGTTTAGTAGTTATTATTTATTTTTTTGCGATTGTGGCCATTTTCTCGCGTTTTTAATAAAAGCCCAAAATAAATAAGCAAAAGTGAACCAAACATTACCAAAACATAGTATCCAAACAAAATACACATCATTCCAAGTCACGACCCTCATTCCCACTACCTTGCCCACTACCTTGCCCACTACCTTGCCCTTCCTCGTGGATTGAATGCCGAAAAAGCTGAAATTGACGAACCGGAGCTGGAGCCATCGGTGGAGCCTCGTCAGTCAAAACTCCAAGGAGACGCCTCATGAACTCATCGATATCTGCAGGCCTCCTCTCTGGTGGCGTCTCCAAGAAAGCTCGGATCTCGCAAGTCACGAGCTGGCTCCGCTATATTAACAACATATCAAAACATTACAATGAAATATACTAATTTAAGAATGAATATGACTAATCAAAGTTATAATCGTACCGTAAAACTATCAACTGAAGGTGGGATACACAGCGGGCCAAGTGGACGATCGAGTCTACGTGATATGGGATCCACCAGAGGATGAGAAACTCGATCATACCAATCGAGATAATCATCTGTGACTGCCCAATAGTAGGTCGCTCGTGGCTCCCGAATCTGTAACAAAGGCCTGGGGTCCTGATCCCACACACCAAGCAGATCCTCGGCAAAGTGAACTGAATAATGTGTCAGCTTGTTGTTACGTGTCACTTGGATGGGCTCCGGGGGAGGATCTGGGATACCCTGCACATGTCCAAACTGTCGCAGCAGGCGACCTGACTGATAGAGCTCCTCGATGTCCATACAACGGAGAATGCCCTCAAACAAAGACGGGGCGTACTGTGGAAGTCTGAAATCCACATTTGAAAAGGGAAACCAATTAACCTGCAACAAAACATTACAAAACAGTTAGTATAGTTTACATTCACATAATATAACGAAAGAACACATTCTTAAAATCTGACCTCTTCATAACGAACACGGTCAAGCATGCCACGAATGGCAACCAAACGATCTGTGCTCTTACCCTGTGGCACCTCTCCGCCCTCCCTCATAGCAGCTGCGGCGTGGTCCATAGAAAGTGGATCCGTCACAAAATGTCCACGAAAATGTGGAAAATAAGCCCAGATCCACGACTGCAAAAAAAGATAATTAGAACTCGACTTCCTAAACATAGCCAATCGTATAGTTATTTGCGTACTAACCCGGAAAAGAATGCCAGAACTCCCCATCCCCATAGCCAATCGCCTCGACGCCTGTCCAAGGTTGCGATATAGATGAGCTAACACTCCAGCTCCCCAAGCATATCGGCCAGTGCTGTTGTGGTCGGCCAAAAGAACTAACCACCAGTGCTTGACTGATGTAGTCGACTTGTCCACTAGAACTGTAGTGCCGAGAAGCAACAATAAGTAGATAGACGCAATGAGGCTCTCATCTCTCTGTCCATCCTCCATCCGCATCATAACCTTCAATCTGTCCTGAAGATAACCCAAAGGAATGCCTCCATCCCTATACCAAGACTTTACCAGTGCCTCCTCTACGTGAAGCATCCCAGCAAAAAAAGTGAAGATCTCGTCCTTACTCAAACCTGAACTACAACTCCTCCCATGTATAGGCAGCGACAGGATCTCAAGCACATCGTGAAGTGTAGGACCAATCTCTCCAAATGGCAAATGAAATGTGTTGGTTTCTGGGTGCCATCTCTCGGCGAAAGCAGAAACCAAGACATGATCGACAGGACCGGACCCGAAATATCGTAGATCAGTCAATCCAGATCGCTCTGCAAGCTGAAACCACGAATCTGGACCCGGTCTCCTAAAATCCTCTAGTGGAGTGCAGTAGGAGGTGTGGAAGTGAACCTTGATGACCTTCCGTGTCTGAAAAAAAAGTTAAAAAATAACACAGTTACTTCTACAGAATGCCAAAATATTTCACATATGAACATTATAGTTCAAATACATACCAAATCAAGAGGAGCCTCGCCCTCTGGAAGATCAGCGGCCTCTGGAAGATCAGCAGGCTCTGGAAGATCAGCAGGCTCTAGAAGATCAGCAAGATCTGCAGCACGTCCACGTCCACGTCCATGTCCTTGTCCTCCGCGTGGAGCGCGTCCACCTCGTGCTGGAAGATCAGTTGCGTCTGCATCAGCAACATCATGATCAGTCTGAGCTCCTCGGCCTCCTCGCTGTCTCTGTCTAAATGGGGGAAGAGGACGGGGGCCAGCTGGAATCACGGGTGCGGGAGGATCAACAACTGTAAGCTCGTAAATAGCCCTGGCGATGTGCGTCTCATAACTCATCAGCAACTCATTTGAAACAGGACCTCCTCTCATCCAAGGTGCATCGGGAGGTGGTACAAGATCTGCATCGGGAGGTGGTACATGAGGTGCAGCAGCAACAGTAGGAGCCGGATGCGGTACATCATCATTCAGGGGAGGTGGTACATCTGGCGTAGGAAACGAAGGACCTAAATCAGTAACAGCTGGCGATGAAGGGCCCATACCAGCATGGTCATCCAAAATAATAGGAGGGTCGTCTCTCCTAAGCTGATCTGTCGGTATCTCGGGAAAAGATACAATATAATCTGTACCTAAACCCTCACCGTCTCCCAGCATATCATCATCCAAATCAACAGCTGTATCATCGACGTCCATATCCTCCTCCTCACTCTCACTGTAACCCTCATCATAAGCAGACGGATCAACAACTAGACCAGAATCCCTAACTGCCCCAGTATCTGTAACTGCCCCAGTAACAACAGTGGGTGTCAAACTAGAAGCTATCAGCTGGTCTCTCGCAGTAGCAAAATTCTTACGTATGGACGTTGTAATCTTCGTCCTCTTAACACGCTTTGCAGCAATAGGAGCCCCCGGGACAAACCCACTAGAAGTCATCGTATCTCGCACACCCTAATGTTGTTGTTATAGCGTAACGTTATTTTTATAGCGTTACAAAAATAACGTCAAATTCCAAAACGTCTTGTTCATGACGTCGTAACGTTACAGACAGTTGTCGTAACGTCAATCCTAATCAAAATCATCTCTAATTTCTAAACATTTTGGTCATAACGTTACGAAATTAACGTTATAATTAACGTTACAAAATCATCTCTAATTTCTAAACATTTTGGTAACACTCTAATTTCTATACTTATAATTAATAACGTTATGAAATTATTTTATTTCATAACGTTACAAAATAAGAGAAGAAGAATGTCATATTTCATAAAATAATTAATTCATTAATGTTACAATATAGAATGTAATATTTCATAACATTATGAAATTATTATATTTCATAACATTATGAAATTATTATATTTCATAACATTACGAAATATAATTAATTTCATAACGTTACGAATAAAGTAATTAATTTCATAATGTTACCAAATAAAATAATTTTATAACGTTACGAAATAAATTACTTAATTTCATAACGTTACCAAATAAAATAATTTCATAATGTTACGAAATAAATTAATTAATTTCATAACGTTATGAAATAAAATAATTAAATTAATATAATTCATAACGTTACGAAATTTATTAAAAAATTTCATAACGTTATCAAATATAATTAAATCATAACGTTATGAAATTTTTAATAAATTATTTAAAAGCATTAAAAACGTTAAAAAATATTTAATAAAAAATACATACTTGATGTAGATCTACGAGAGTCTCAAAAGCTTCTGGTTGCGCCTCGGTTTGAGCCTCGGTTTGTGTATTCAACCTTTTATTTGCTCGAGTAGCGGGACGGGGACCGACGTTTTGGGTGGGTCGCTTTCGGTTTCTTCGCCTCGGGGCGGGTTGGGCTGCGGGAATCGGGGCGGGCTGAGGACGGATCGGATCCGATTGAAACCGGATCGGGCACCACCGCTGTTCTTCGTCAGAGCTCTCTCCAGGCACCACCGCTGAACGTCAATGGAACCTCCTCTTCCTCCTCTTCTTCCTCCTCCATAGCAACCCAGCAAGCCACCGTTGACGGCGCTTCCGCCATTGTTGGCTGCTCCACAGTGGGGGGGGGGGGGGGGGGCGACTCCGGCCGGAATTTTGGGCCTAGAAGAACCGCCTTGGCCGGGGCAACTCGATTCCATGGTCAATTTTGCTTCTTGGTAGGGGTAAACGTCGGGAAAGTGAAGAAAGTGGGCGGCGGAAATTAGGGTTAGCGGCGACGGTTTTGGGGAAGAAGAGACGAAGAAGAAGGGTCGGGGGAGGGAAATCTGGGGTTTTCAATTTGTAAACCTGGTGCGGTAACATTTATCGCACCAATTTTATTTAAAAAAAACAATAAAATACGGTGCGGTAACTTACCGCACCAGTTTTATTTTAAAAAAAATAAAACTTAATCTCGTATTAATTGTTACCGCACAGGGTTTAAGTTAATCAAAATCTTAATTTTTTTTTGTTAATCTCGTATTAATATGATGCGTTAATTGTTAACGCACAGATCTGTGCGGTACTTGTTACCGCACCAGCGTCGTATAGGTTTCAGAAAAATTTCCAACAATGCCCCGGAACCAATTGGTGCGTTAACAGTTACCGCACAGATCTGTACTGCTAATGTTACCGCACAGAATAGTGTGCATTTAGCTCAAAAAACGTGTGCATATAGACCAAGCCTATATGTCCTCCTAGTATAAAGAAAAATATGTATAAGGAAAATAATGTGAGTATCCATAAATAAAAGATTTACTAATATTAGTATAAGTCTAATTAGGTAAATAATAACCTAATTAATTGAAAAAGTGAATTATTGAAAAGTGAAGAAAGTAGGGGTAGTTCTGACATATAATTTTCATTGTTAATTTCTACTTGAAATGCTTCAGGGACTTATATTACTAGACGGAGGGAGTATAATTTAAGACTAAATTATCCTTCAATTATTTACCTAATTTAGCAACACCCAATATATACTTGCTCTAAGTGGAAATTGTCCATAAAAATTAAGGGTGAAATAGGACAATTGTGTAAAAAAAACTAAAAAGTGATGCACATTAATCATATTAATTGAATGTCTTTAATTTTTTCGGTCATTGAAATCTAAATCTAAATCTAATATAAAGTTAGCTTGGTACAAAAAAGTTGAATGTCCTTCATTAATCATATTAATTGAATGTCTTTAATTTTTTCTCCTCCTTTCATATACCTTTCTTTTCTCCTCATTTAAATACAACTTTTTGTTTTCATGTTGATTGATCAATTAAATAATATCAATATAATATACAATTTTGTAGGGTACTAGAAATTAGACCAGCTCTTATGTCCAAATATCTTTGATACAATTCATAGATAATAATTATACAAACAATAAAACTCAATTCATATATTAAATTAAACATATAATTATGGCATTTTAAAGAGGGTGCGGTTCCGGTGAGAACAATTTTTAAAATGAGAATGTGTGAATGACTAATGTGCATCATAAATTGATGCACATCCTTTGAAAAAGTGATGCACATACACAATTTTTACCTAAATATTCAATTTCGCAATAAATGTTCTTTAAAAAATGAATGTTCTTCTATTTTTGGATGTTTTTAATTTTGTCTGTGCACCAAATTAGTTCTAAATGTTCAATAATTTACTAGTAATGTGCACCATTATCACGTTCGTATTTTAAAAGTTATTCTCACTTGACACTTTTCCTTTTAAAAATTGAATATATATTATCGTATCTTATAGTGTCAAAGTGTCGCGCATAGTCGTTTGAATTCTAATTACTTTAAATGAAAATGAAACCTAGGAAGAATTTATTCTAAGAGTCTTTTTGCTGAGTGTAATCCTTCGTATAGTATAAAGTATAAATGTCAAATAAACTCTTGGGCAATACAAAACCAATCTAATTCATTTGTACAAAACCTATGTAACATGATCATACTAGAATAAATGTTTACCATATACATATAAGATCTATCTCTGCTCCAGCTATACTACACTTGCTTGGGGTCTGCATTAGATCTATCTCTGCTCTTCTGTTTGTAATCCATGTAAGCCCGAGAACAGCTACTACTACTTTAGAGTATTTCTGGTTTGATCGTGGGGTCTTCGAATCCCTGCTCTTTCTTTTTTACTCGTACCCTAAATATGTTTTCACACTTTCTTCACACTATTCTACACCTTTACTGCAAAACCTATACTACAACCTATTATACCCCTATATATACTATAGTATCTTACTTACATATACAACTCATTCTTGAAACCTATATCTCCCCCATTAGTATAAATCCCTACGGAATCCAAACAAATCAAAGCAAATACGTTCTCAACTACTACAAAACATACCTTTACCCCATTATGCATCATTATATACTTTATTATCATATGCTGTCTTTCAAATATAATCTACTATGCCAACCAATATCATAATCTCTAATCACCATCTCTTATGTATATTCTACAGCAACCTTTTATCTTATACAATTTTTCGTCTATGCACTATAATTAATACTACTATCTATCATTTAAAGAATAAAGTGAAGCACTACGACAAATTTCATACCAGTTTAATCCATCTAAATTTTTGGACATCCTTTTATAGAATATATACCCAAATATCTAACAATATAAATACTAAACACCACAATAACTTTTTCCCACATTTCTTTTTAACTACCTACATGTTGTTTATCTATATTAGTTTACATTCGAACGACAAAAGTTTTAGTAAGGTTATAGCCAATTTTTATTCATGCATCATTAATTCATCCAGTCAAATAATCTGTCTTAACATTCATAAAGTTTTGAATACTTATGTTATCTACACTTGTGCAAATTCTTCATACTACAAAAACGTATACAATCAAAATCATGCTATTTTTCTTTCAAAATATATCCCTATTCCCTTCAACTCCAATCTTTATAATATTAGTAAACAGCCCTTCAAGAATATGGCCCTGTCTCGATTGTTAGTGTTCAACAGCTTCTTTAATTATTTAGTCACTACCAATCTAAATCGAAACGCCTATATGCACGCGACTTTTTCTCTATATTTACGCGATTTGGTGCGCAGATGTTATGCGCATAGGTTGGTGCGCAGTTTTCTTGCGCACAAGGGTATTTTCAGGATAAATGTGAAAATTCTGACGATGTCTGTCAAATGTGTGCGCAGGAACAAAGCGCACAGAAGATATAATGCGCAAAAGTTCAGCGCACGACGTTTCGGATTCCCGAATGTGTGCGCTGAACTTGTGCGCACATATTAGTGCGCAGAAGAACTGCGCACAGGGTCTATTAAACCCTGCGCCGCAGCTTCTTCTTCTTCTTCCTTCTTTCTTTCTTTTCTGGTGTAGAGCTCGACGGTGCCGATCATAAATTTTCCATTTCCGAGCGTTTCCCTCGTCTAAACACAATTCCGTCAATGGATTCTGAACCCCCTCATTCTTCCAGTCCCGACCACACCACTTTCGTCCCAATCCCAACACCTCCGGCGACTTCCATCCCAACGGAGCCACCTCCGGCAACCTTGTCCGACGATGAAGCGTTGGTGGATGGAGGTGGCCGGCGGTATGCGACTCGAGCCGCGTTGGCAGCGGCAAATGCTCCTCCGACGACTATTCCGGCGACTCGGGTTCCGGAGACACCGCACGATCTTTATTCGGTATAAAATTTCTAAACCCGCTTTTTTCAAATATTTATCGTATTTAATTGTGGAAATTTATTCGTAATTTTTTTTTGTAATAATTACGAATAAATTTCAGTTTTTTATGAATTAAATATTAGAATTCGTATTAATTGTAATTTAATCGTAATTTTTCATAATTACGATTAAATTTCAGTTTTGTATGAATTAAATATTAGAATTCTTATTAATCGTATTTTTTTATAATTACGATTAAGTTTCAGATTATTATGCATTAATCGAATGCCTAATCGAATTATTATGAATTCGTATTAATTGTAATTTTTTAGTAATAGTAGTGATTATTATTTCGTATTAGTTGAGATGTTTATTTTTTAGTAATTATGAATTAAATATTAGAAACTTAACAGTCATAACTAGTTATGGCTTAATTGTTAAATTTCTAACAATTTCTATTAAAAAATTTAGTTTTCGTAGATATAAAGACTCGAATTTGATTACGAAGTTGCAAATTATTTCCGAATATTTTAGTATGAATTAGTCATACTAAAAATGTAAAAACATGTAGACTATACAAGCCGTCATGGATCAGACGGGCAACACGATGCCCGCACCAGTAGCGGAACGGCTTCCACGTCGACATGATGTGGCAGCCGGTGTGCGATTATCGTTCGAGGCCCTCGAACGATTTTTCGGCACCGGATCACCTGAGCGCCGTGAGCCAGGGAATGAGTACGAGGAGGCACAGCTGCAGCAGCAGGAGATAGATGGTTCGCATATGGAGATGGATGGACAGAGAGGAGATTTCCATGACGACGTAGATTATCCTGGTCGATATGTTACTGCGTTCGACCCTATCGAGCCCACACCAGTACAGGCGCAGGTGACCACGGATGACTATGATATCCAGGACGCACCTCTGTTTCAGGATGCTTTACCTCGCAGTTCAGAGCATACAGAGCAGGATTTACCTGCAGTGACAGATGCAGAAACGTCGACATCTTCTCCTCCTACGGTCGCATCTGCAGAGCCAGTCGCATCTTCAGAGCCAGTGTCGGGAGATTTAGACGACGATGACCATGCCCCACAGACATATTTTCCTTGGCTCGGGGAGTCGATGCAGGACATTTGTCGTCCGTGCGCCTCACCTATTGTGTTCTTATGAGACGCATATAGCGAGATGGATATGGTCGCGTGGTCCTCTTCCAGGGCCCGCTCCCGATGTACCATTGGTGCCCCCGGTGCAGGTTAGGAAGTGTGCCCGTGCGGGGGAAGCTGTAGGCCGAGGCAGAGGCCGAGGTGGTGGTGAGGGTGCTGTAGGCAGAGGCCGAGGTGGTGGGAGAGGGAGAAGGAGAGGTAGAGGGAGAGGGAGAGGGAGAGGTCAGGAGGGTGCTGAGGGAGTTGGTGGTGAGGGTATTGCTGCTGAGGGGGCTGCAGTTGAGGAGGTTGTTGCTGAGGAGGTTGCGGCTCCAGTTAGAGGTGGTCGTCGTCCCAGGCAGAGACGACGAGTAGGAGATATTCAGCCAGAGGATGAGCCAGAGGATGGGGACGGGGATGAGGCCGAGGCTGAGGCGGCTCCGTTAGATCCGGTATGTTCAATAACATTGATCTGAATGCTTATAATAAGTTATACGTTTCATATTTACTAACCGGACGCAATTTTTTTTCTGTACTTATTTAGGCTAGGAAGCTCCTGAGGGTGATGTACAGATCTGCACAGGTTCATGATTATGAGCATCATATTTCAGCTGAGGAGGGTACATGGTTCAGGCTTGCTGAGCGTTCTGGGCTGACAGAGCTGCGCCGAGTGGGCATAGCGTCTCAGATCGATGCTGCATTGATTTCTGCTTTTGTGGAGAGGTGGCATCCAGAGACCAACACTTTCCACATGCCATTTGCTGAGATGACCATCTGCCTACATGACGTGATGCAGATCCTCAGAGTCCGTATACATGGTCGTAGCTGCAATTCACCTATGACAGATGACCAGATCTATGCGGCGCTTGCGGACGCTATGGGTCAGGAGGCTGATGACATGAAGGCATGTTATAGCTCAGGTGGCATTCATTTCGGTGCCCTCAATGCTCGGTTGGAAGTTTTGTTTGATGCGCCAGTCAGGAATGAGAGTCACATTGCCACTCTGTATCTCCTTTTGCTTCTGGGCTCGACTGTCTTGGTGGACAGGTCGACAAAGGGTGTCAAGGTCCAGTACGCGGCGCTTGTTCTCAACCATGATCGTACAGGGGACATTGCATGGGGAGCCGGCATACTTGCGTTAGTGTATCGCAATTTAGGGTCTGCATCTAGAGTCGAGACGGCAACCATTGGTTCATGTGGGATTCTTCTGAGGGTAAGATCTTGTCGTTAACGTCTTGGTGAATAACTCTTAACTATTCACGTAGTTTTACTAATAATCTGTAATTGTTTATATGTAGTGCTGGATCTGGGCATACTTTCCTCATTTTCGTGATCACTTTGTCACGAACCCTGCATTCGCCCATGGAGATGCTGCTGTAGGATTGTATACACCACTTAGCTCGGATACTGGGCGTTTGGTTGCCATCCATCGCATGCTCGACAACATGAGATATGAGCAGGTTTGGATTTAATTTCTTATATTTTTTATTTCATTACCGCAATACGTGTCTAATTTGGCTTGTTATTTGTTTCAGGTTAACTGGCAGCCATGGAGAGATTTGGACTTCAACTCACCAGAGGTTTCTCCTACGAGATTTGAGGGCGTATTGAGCATCTGGAAATTTCATGAGGCCTACAACCCTAGGAGAGTCCTGCGGCAGTTTGGGCGGGCTCAGCCCGTTCCCGACCCACCCATTCAGCCGTTGTCATTTCATCGGCCCATGGGTTGCACGAGGTATGACGTCGTTTATGCACCTGAGCTTCTTCTTGCATGGGACGCAGAGCCGAGGCCTCTGATCGATCTGGATGGGCCGGTTGCAGAGCCAGCATGGAAGATGCCTGATGACTATATGGATTGGCTGGACGAGTTCTCACATCCCGTCGTCGATCCATCCTCTGAGAGACATGATCGCCCGCCTCGCTATGGATATACCCCGGTGCCTATCGATGCATTAGCGGTATGTAAAATTTTATAAAGTTTGTACAAAACTTAGCTTTAGACCTTAACTAACGATTAAATTTACGTTTTGTTTGCAGCGTTGTCAGATCCTTCAAGCCATGATGCACTCTTTTCTAGACACCCCTATCTCGGATCGACCTTGGGCCACTGAAGATGTGATTCGTGGTTGGCTTGCAATCTTAGAGGCACCTCAGGCACCTTTGGCACCATCTCCCCCACGTGCATCGCGGATGCCACCACCACCACCACCTCCTGTTTTCCGATATTCTGTTCATGAGAGTGGCCAGGGGAGTGGATGCGGCACTCAGGAGGATGCGCACCAAGATGATATGACTCAGGGTGATGTGCCTCGGGAAGATGCTCCGCCTTATACTCAAGAGACTCAGGATTAGACGCTTGACGTCTGTTTTTGTTTGATGGATGTTTTATGTACGATTGATGTTTTATGTATGCCTTTTTCTTGTGTGATGGTTTTAAATTTTATGTTTTGCTTGTTTGAATATTCAAAACGACTCCGAACAATAATGCAAATACAAATCTGAACAACAAGACGTGAAAAACTATATTGATTTGAAAACGAAATACAAATTTCAACAACAACACTACACAAAGAGATGGTGAGGAAGACCAACCTATCAAGATCCCCAAACCGATGATTGGTTTCGATGTTCGGAGTCGGCAATATGTACCAACTAATAACCAGTTTCCAAACTCTTATTAGTTCGTACATTTTGCTAAATCCGAACATCGAAACCAATATCGGTTGGGGATCTTTATAGGTTGTCCCTCCTCAACTTCTCTTTGTCCAGTGCTATGCTTGTTTACTAACGATTACAACAACCACTTAACTAACAATTACAACAATGAACTAACGATTAAAACAACCACTTAACTAACGATTGGAAGCCAGGGTCGCCTTAAGATCGGCGTTTTCCTCCTCCAACGTACGTATCTTCGAGAATAGATCTCTTATTGCAGCTAAGGAGTAACAAGGGTGTGGTGGATCGATCCACTCGCGGAATTCACAAATGTAACCACCAGTACCAGCGCATGTCCAGAACCTTCGAGCGAGGTTTCTTCGAGATTCTGAACTCCTCATTACCGCTGGTCGATCACATTTACAATAAAAAAGGGCAGCGTTGCTTGATGATGAACTGTGCGACATAGCGAGTGTTAAGAGACAAATGGTGAGATTGGTGAGGTTAAGAGAGAGATGGTGAGATTGGTGAATTGAGGTGAGTGCAACCCCCCTTTTATAGCTTCGGTTTTTGCTGTTGAAATATGACCGTTTCGTGCGCAGATGTTATGCGCACGCAACGGTCATATTTTAACGGTCTTCAACCGTGCACAGATCTAATGCGCAAAGAATCATGTGCGCAGATCTAATGCGCATATAAGGCCTCCAAGGACGTCGTTTGCATTGAAAACAAGTTTCATTGCATTCCGACGTCGTTTGGGCATCGAACCGCCTATTCTCGACCTTAATAGGCCATCAGGACCGATAAGGCGTTTTTGCGTTTTTGAGTATTTTCGATCAACTTTTTGTGAAGGGGAGACCTTATACACTCTTTATATGCCTAATAACACATAATTGTATAAGTTTCTGAAACATAATCAACACCCATGTACTAGACCCTTCATATCTCAACTACTTCGACTATTTCGAAGAATGAAAGACTAGTGAAGGTTTACAAAGGAGGTGTTACTCGAAGAGCTCGAGTTTTTGACTCGAACTTACCGACAAGGTTAAATAGCTATAATATGCATTGAAAACAAGTTTCATTGCATTCCGATGTCGTTTGGGCATCGAACCGCCTATTCTCGACCTTAACAGGCCATCAGGACCGATAAGGCGTTTTTGCGTTTTTGAGTATTTTCGATCAACTTTTTGTGAAGGGGAGACCTTATACACTCTTTATATGCCTAATAACACATAATTGTATAAGTTTTTGAAACATAATCAACACCCATGTACTAGACCCTTCATATCTCAACTACTTCGACTATTTCGAAGAATGAAAGACTAGTGAAGGTTTACAAAGGAGGTGTTACTCGAAGAGTTCGAGTTTTCGACTCGAACTTACCGACAAGGTTAAATAGCTATAATATGCATTGAAAACAAGTTTCATTGCATTCCGATGTCGTTTGGGCATCGAACCGCCTATTCTCGACCTTAACAGGCCATCAGGACCGATAAGGGTTTTTTTGCGTTTTCGCGTATTTTCGATCAACTTTTTGTGACGGGGAGACCGTATACACACTTTATATGCCTAATAACACTATTTTGTATAAGTTTTTCAAACATAATCCACATCGATGTGCTAGACCCTTCATATCGCAACTATTTCGAAGAATGAAAGAGTATAGTGCGCAGTGGTAGAACGCACAGAAATTTCAGCCATGCGCTAAGGTAAAGCGCACCTATTCTGTAACTTTTTGAATCTGTAACTTTTGGTGCGCAGGTGTAACGCGCACAGGTCGCAACTCTATAATGTTCATTCGGACCTTCAGATTTGGGTCGTCTTCTGTTTTAGGAGTGTCATCCCAATGCAAATCCCTCCAGAACGGGTGAATGTCATCCTCAATCAGGGGTGTGTTTGAAATGATAGCGTGTGCAATTTGATGGACGCACGGCAACCCAAGACAGATCCTCACCCAATGGTCGGTGCATTGTTCAGGAAATTTCCCCGTCAACATGATCTCATAAGTAGCCAACAAATGATCAAAACACCTGTCTGACACTTTGTAGAATAGTCGGGAAAAAATAGCCCTTCCAAGCGGATGCATGTTTGGATCATCAAAATCAGTTGGTCGTTTGGAGAGAGACATGTTCAATATTTACCTGTTTGAAGTCCTCGTAAGGAAATGAAGCTTATGATCTGTCCAATCCCTCACTATACTTGTCTTGTGAGGATTAAGCCATGTTCTCTCGACGTATCCCACAAGGCCGCTCTTCCAAGATCTCTTCAACTGTTCGAGCCGCAGTTCATAGGTCTCTTCAGTAGCTGAGCAAAATAGTCCCCAACATTGTCCTGCAAAGGCTTCCACTTTAATTTGTCTCTTTAGGATGGTCGAAGCATGTGCCTCAATGTTGTGTTTGATATGCACCCAACACAACAGATGTTGAACTTCGCTCCCGAAAACAGTCTTTATCCCTTTTATCAGCGCGTCTTCGCAATCTGTCATTATAGCCGTTGGCATCACTCCCAAATCTATGAATAATGACTTCAATTGAATCATTATCCATGTGTAATGATAAATCCTTTCCGCTTTAGTGAATGCATACGCGATGTTGAACGTCTTGTGTGTACTGGTGAATCCAACGATCTCTACGAGCGGCATTTCATATCTATTGAAACATTAACATATATCACTACAGAACATATATCATTATCCGAACTAAATATCGACCAAGGTATTGTAGAGACTTACTTGTTTGTCTTGTACGTCGCATCGATAATTACCACGTACGGGTACTTCTTCAACAAACGCAACGACTCTTGGTTAGCAAAGAATAATATTGCAACCTCTCCGTTTGTCGTGTCTCTATGTGGGTGAACTACGTAGTCGTGGTCTCGCAAAAACTTAAGCGACCACTGTGTCACGTTTAGCTCTCCGCGATCTTCGTAATTCACCTTCTGCAAAAAGTTTGCAACTTGTCTCCTTGAAGTAACATTACCAGGGTACTTCTCCCTCAATTTAGAGATAATTTCTTTTGGCGTCTTGCGTCCAGTTCCATCTCCCCACCGCTTAGCACAAAGCTCTTGCTCCTCCGTCATTCGACCCATGAATGCATTCCCATGAAAACTAGCAAGTAGCACATGGTTATGCCGACCTTCTATCACACCTAAAATCCATTTTTCTCCTGCGACCCCGGGAATGTTTTTCTTTCGCACTGCCAGTAGCTGAAATCTACACTCACACTTCTTCGACTTCGACTTTCTAAGCCTAGGAACAGCCAACTCTGGATTCTCTTTGTTCACCTTTGGCCTCCCAGATCTTGGTTTTCCAAATCTATCGCACACAATACTTATTTGGTACGGACTTGAATTACGCGTTACCAAAGCTATCACTAACTCCTTTCCTCTATCTCTCGCCCACTCATACAATTCTTGCGGAGTATCCCAATATTGTGCGGTTCTAAAATAATCCGAATAATCTTTCCCCTATACGTAATTGTAGAGCGACAATTACACTACTACCAAAATAACAAGGCAAAATACGAATCATTACTTTAAACTAATTAGGATATCATATGAAACTAATTAGGCTATCATATGAAACTAATTAGGCTAGCATATGAAACTAATTATTCTAGCATATGAAACTAATTTGAAACTAATTACGCTACCATATGTTTCAAATTATAACATATTATACTAACCACAAATTCACCACTCGGATCCCAGTCGCCGAACTCTTCGTCTTCTAAGAAACCATCCAACCATTCGTCGTCGTTCGGGTCGTCTTCCTCTTCTTGTGATCCGCTATCCCAATCGTGTTCTTCATCACTATCTTCACAACTTTGATTAATCAACTCTAACATACGAGAGTTTTGATTACGACGATACATTTTGAATGAATTTGTTGGAAAACGAAGAGGTGTTGAATGAATTTGTTGGAAACGAAGAGATTGTGGCTTTATATAGGCACATTTATGACCGTTGTGGTCCAAATGAAACTGTAAAGACCCGTGCTCTTACCATCCGCGCACAAACCCAAACCCTAAAGCACCTGTGCGCAGAACCTAAGCGCACAGTTTTACATTTAACGGCTACTTTTTTCAAAAATTTCAACGGCTACTATGTTTGAACACCTGTGCGCAGAACCTAAGCGCACAGTTTTACATTTAACGGCTACTTTTTTCTAAAATTTCAACGGCTACTATGTTTGAACAGTGCGCAGAAACACGGCGCACAGATTCTCAACCTGTGCGCAGTAGTTAGGCGCACAAGGTGTTACAGACTCTGAAAATTTACGAAAAGTACCCATAATACTCCGTAAAACACGTATGCGCATAAGAACTGCGCACAGATGTGTGCGCATAAGTTGCGCGCACAGAATCGCGTGCATATATGCATCGATTCACGTGCATATAGCCATTGCCATCTAAATTTATTCAAGTATACCCCTAACAAACACAACAGTTTTAAGACATTTCTATTTTTTCAAGAAGGTTTTTCATGAAGATAGCCTATTGGAATTGTCGAGGTATTCGACGACCCCATTTCTGGACCGAAATTTCATATATTCGAAAAACTCATAATATTGACATATTCTGTCTAGCAGAAACGAAGAATAATGAGCCCTTATCCTCTCAATTCTTAGGAAAAATTGGATTCAAACATTTAACAATTTCGCCTTCAAATGGCACTAAAGGAGGACTATGGCTCTTAATCACAAATTTTGACAAATCTAGCAATATCTCTATCCTTTATAATAATTTTAACATTATAGTAGCTCTTTACAAAGATCATACTAAAACCTATATAGTAATTTTCATATATGCCCCTAGTAAAGATAATGAAAAACAAGACTTGGAATTTCATTTCTCAAATTATATCAGAACACGACGAGCCTCCAATTATTATAGGAGATATGAACGACATTCTTTCTCCAGATGATAAATCTGGAGGGGCACCTGACGGTTATAATAGATTCATACGCCTGAATTCTTTCATTAACTCACATGGGCTAATAGTTCAAAATAACTCGGGAACGCCCTTCACGTGGCGTAAATCTAGCCAAACTCCTAATACTACCTTAGAAAGATTAGATAAGAGTCTTTGTCCACCCTACTATTTTAACATTCTATAACAAGATAGAGCTACACCACTTACCATTCACTAACTCGGATCACTGTTGTATTACTCTACAATTAGGAAGCAATTCTACATCCCGCAATTACCCATTCATTTTAGAAAATGCTTGGCTACCTAATCAAAAATTTGACAATATGGTGCAAAGAATTTGGAACTACCATATTCAAGGATCGTTCATGTTTCAGCTCTTTATGAAACAAAGAAAGATAAAGAATGAAAGCAAGAATTGGCTTAAGAAAAACACTAATAATACTCTTAATCAATTAAAACAAACTGAAGATGTACTTCAATCGCTTCAGCGACAATATACTACGGACTCTAGCATGCATACCACTCATACTAAATATACATACTTCTATTTAACGCCCACCCTTTTTGCTATTTGTCGCCCAGGTCATCCGTGCGTGACGCATGGATTTAATCCGTGCTTCACGCACGGATTGCACATTCCAGAAAACGCATGGATGATATCCGTGCGTGACGCACGGATTGTATCCATGCGTCACGCACGGATATCATCCATACATGACACACAGATTGTATCCGTACGTGATGCATGGATTTGGATATATGAATCTAGGGTTATTCAATGTATTCAATGTATTTCTAGTTAAGTGTGCAAAGAAACACATTTTTAGTGTCTTTTTTAAGGCGATAAAGCCCAATTCGACAAAAACGTCATCGAAACTTTATCGAAATGGAATGAAACTTTGTTTTAATCCTTATAATGTCTATTTGATCATGTGTGTAACTTGAAATTCAAATTTATACCTTTGCAAGTGAAACATAGTTTGAAAACCGAACGAGGTCGCAATATGTATGGCGCACCATATACAATTTGAAATATAATAAGGTTGAACATTCATCAACATAACAACAATATAAGCATTCTAAATTTAACAATAAGATTTTGCAACATAAAACCATGCGTCACGGGTGGAATGCATCCACACACCACGTATGGTTTTACACCATACGTGACGCATGGATGTCAATGTATTTTTTTGTTGCTTATGTGGTCCATGTCAATGTATTCAATGTATTTGTACTTATGTCACACAAAATAATTCATGTTCCGTGTTGTTTTTAAAGGCTTTAAAACCACAATTCGCCATAACGTCGTCGAAACATCATCGGAATGGAATGAAACTTGTTTACAATGCCTATTAGCGATATTTAACCATGTCCGTAACTTTACATCAAAACCTTTTGCTTTTAGAGTAACACGCTCTTTGTAAAACATCAAACTACTCACCACAAGCTCAACTTGTTGCAATATATATGGTCGCAACATTGATGTTCACGTATGTTTGAAAAATTTATACAAAAATGTGTTATAAGGCATATAAAGTCCTAATAATGTCTCACACATACAAAACGGGATTCGAAACTATGCAAAAACGCTAAAACCACTAAAAACGGCTTAAATGGACTTAAGGCGGTTTTTGGCGAAACGACACACGAACGATGTCCGAATGTAATGAAACTTGTTTTCAGTGGCTATTATGGATATTTAACCATGTGGGTAACTCCCAATCACAACTTCTAACTTTTAAAGTACCGCCTCCTTTGTAAAAAACATACTAGTCGTAACTCTCTAACTTGTCGCAATATGTATATTCTACAACATTGACGGTGATTATTGTTGAAAATACTATACAACTTACTCTTATTAGGGATATTCAGTAGAAACAAGGTATCGCTCACACGAAATGAGGCACATAGATGCTAAAACCACTAAAAACGCCTTAAATGGACTTAAGGCGGTTTTTGGCGAAACGACACTCAAACGATGTCCGAATGTAATGAAACTTGTTTTCAATGCCCATTAGGTATATTTAACCATGTTGGTAACTCCCAATAACACCTATTAACTTGTAAAGTATCATATCCTTTGTTTGGACTTCTTACGTGGCCTAAATGTCCAACCTTTGACAATATGTAATTTTATTTTGATTGGAAATCATGCACACATCAGTGTTACTAAGAATCAAAGGGATCATGTGTCATTTTGTGCGTCACGCTTGGAAGAGATATTTGAAATGTATTATAATATTACTTTTTAAGGTTTTGACTTGTTTTAGGGGTTTGTGTTAGTTAGGTTTAATGGATTTTACATGTTCAAGGTATTAGTTGTATGACTAAACATGTTGATTTGTGAATTTATGATATTTAAAATGTATTATAATATTACTTTTTAAGGTTTTGACTTGTTTTAGGTGTTTGAATTGGTTAGGTTTTATGGATTTTACATGCTCACGATATTAGTTGTATGACTAAACATGTTGATTTGTGAATTTTGTTTTACTTTAGTGATTATGATGTTTGAAATGTATTATAATGTATGACTTGTTGGTTAAGGGGTTTGAAATGTATGAATTATGGCAATTCCACACGTCACGCATGGTTCAAGACCGTGTGTCACGCATGGAATGGATCCACACGTGACGTGTGGATTTTCCATACAGAAGCTTAACTGGTTTGTTATCTGTGTGTTTGTGCATAGATGAACTTTTCTGTTTTTACTGGATTAGACAAGATTACTCTTAATGATTGCCCACTTGGCGATAGAAATATGCTAGCGCCGCATATCCCCAAGACAGACTTCTTGCTTCTTCAACACTCCCTAGAAATGCACCAAATCTCACCGGGAGCTTATGTTGTGACTTGTCAGTGAAGATTGTGGAAGTAAACAAGTGGAATATATAGCCCATTCCATGAACTACGGGATCATTTAGGCCCTCAATGTGCGCCTTAAACTCTTTCGCTCTAATCCAATAACTATCGAGCTGTTCATTTTGAAGATGAAAATTTTGTCGTCCCTTTTCACCAAAATAGTTCTTGTTGGTAGTTCTCCCGACTGAAGCGGTGGGGTCGGCCACCATAGGTTTCCCGTGAATAGGAAGCAACAACAGCTTCTTGATGTCGAGCAACGTCACTGTCATCTCAGCAAATGGCATGTGGAAGCTGTTTGTTTCAGGATGCCACCTTTCTATAAAGGCGCAGATGAGCGGATAATCAATCACATCGTACATCAACAGCCTGAGATGAGTCAGTTCCGTTGCAACTGCATGATTACCCCATGGCAAATCAGAATTAAGTTCCCAATCTTTCAGTTGTGATTGTCTGGTCTGGTAAGGGAGTACGCCTCTATCCCGTAAATTGATTACGTAACACAAATCATTTCAATAACGCATAAATTTTTTCCAGAACTATAGAAACTTGACATTCTTTGAAATGAAATTCCACGCGTGACGCATGGTTCTGTTCCACACGTCACGTGTGGAACATGTCCATGCGTCATGCATGGACATGAACCATGCGTCACACGTGGATTTGCATTAGACAGAATGCAAAGAAACCAGTTTCTACATTCTGTACAGCACACCTTAACCAAATTTTCAACAAAACTACAAATTGTTCAACAAATAATCCATCAATTTAATCAAATCAATTCATACATTAACAAATTTAATATCACAACACATAATCAATTCATAAATAAAAATAAACATACTTCATCTTTCATATAATCAAATAATGAACTGAATGTAATTTTTTCATTTTTTTCAACCATTTTCCTAACATTAAATTAGTTATGATAAGTATTGAATCTATAAACCAAATTCTAATTACATACCTTTCCTTTTTGCACAAAAAAGGTTGTATGAGCTTCAAAGCTTATGAGCAGCTCCGGAATTTGTGGACCTCCAGGAGTACCCCCCCCCCTCTAATTGAGGGACGTATATGTTTCTGACCGGAGGTTGTCGTCGTCGTCGTCGTCTTCTGGGTTGTTCCTCTCGCTCCTCTTGCTCTTCCGCTTCTTCATGTTCTTCATGAACATTCTCATATGTCCGATCCTCTTCCTCACCCTGTTCCTCATGCTCATGCTCCTGCTCATAATCAGAATCAGAATCAGCATTTGCACCCCCAACTGATGGCCCTGCACTGCTACAAGCAACCAGTGCGTACTAGTCATCACCCGTCTGAGGGTTCTCAAAGTTATGAGAACCAGTAGCTTGTCTCATCATCTCCACAAATGATTGCTCTTGTTGTGGATAGCCCGGATAGCCTGGAAACTGTATTTGTTGTGGAAACAGTGTTTGATGTGAGATCAGAATGGGGGTGCCAGGAAAGTAATGAGGGGAACCTTGGGGATCGAAACTTGCAGCGGACAAAGCTAGCTGCTGATGTTGTTGTTGTTGTTGCTGTTGTTGTATCTCACCAGAAAACTCTAAACGACGAGGAGGCGATTCTTGTCTATTCTTCTTCTTCCTTGGTTTTGGAACTATGAAATCTTTTTTCTTCAGTTCTCTGTTTTTTTGACGAGTATCGCGCCCAGGTCGACGACCACCATCCATATCTACATCATAAAATGTGCAATTCCACAAAATTAATCAGTTTACTGAATTTAATCAGCATATCATCAAAAACTCAATCAGTATATCATCAAATCCAATCTGAAATTGCAGAACACAATTTCTGGAATGTGCAATTCCACACGTCACGCATGGATGGAAGCCATGCGTCACGCATGGATTAAAGCCATGCGTGACGTGTGGAATTGCACATTCCAGAAATTGTTCGTCAACAATTTCTTCATGTTTCAAACCCTAATTCAACAGTTTTTCCAAAATTCTAACAGTTTTTCAATAATTTCATCAAAATCATACCAAATTTCAACAACCTAATTCATAACCCTAATTCACAAAACCCTAATTCAATATCAAAACCCTAATAAACTATATACGCATGGTTTGTGTCCATGCGTCACACATGGTTTTATTCGGTGCGTGGCGTGGGGATTTAAACCGTGCGTGACGCACGGCGCCTGGGCGGTAAATAGCAAAAAGGGTGGGCGTTAAATAGTAAGGGCCTAAATATATGAGACATCTTCTTAAATATAATAAATTATTAGAATTCCAGGATTCTTACCGGAAACAAAGAGCAAAAATTAAACATAGTACAGAAATGGATAAAAATACAAAATACTTTCAAAATACTACCAAAATCCGAACTTTTAAACAGAAGATTAATTATTACGAATCTTTGGATAACTTAAAATTTTATGACCATGACGATATCACTACTCATATTACTAATGATTTACAGAGAAGATTTCTGCCACCCCATATTACAGAACTCAAAGACCAGGATTTCAAAATGATCCCAAAATTGATAACGGAAGACGATAATGTAGAACTTCTTAAAGAACCCACAATGCAGGAGATTAAAAATGTTGTGTTTGAGCTACCAAACAATAAAACACCGGGTCCAGACGGATTTACATCTGAATTTTATCAACATTACTGGAAATATGTTTCCAAAACATTAACACAAGTGGTCCAATCTTTTTTCCATTCGGGGGTTTTACTATCCGACTGTGCACAATCATTTATTATCCTAATTCCAAAAAAAGATAACCCTGTCAACATTAATCATTTCAGGCCTATTAGTTTATGTACTACATTTTATAAAATCATAACTAAAATATTAGCCAATCGTCTTCAAATAGTACTACCAAAATTGATTCATCTGTGTCAAGGTGTTTTTGTCAAAAACAGATCTATTTTTGACAATATTCTCATTTCGCATGAAGTTTCTCATTCCTTTCATAAGAGAAAAAAGGGCAAACGAGGATGGATGGCATTAAAACTTGACATGGAAAAAGCGTATGATAAACTTCAATGGCCTTTTTCTTATAAAAATCTTAGAAAAATTTGGCTTTAATAGTATATGGATTGACAGAGTTGGGACTACATAAAGCTAAACACCTAAATGACGCTTTACAAATGAAATTGCTCTGGAAACTTTTATCTGACAAGGATAATATCTGGGTTAAAATAGTAACTCAAAAATATCTGAAAGACAACGGTATTCTACAGTATAAAAAGAAAAAGAATAAGCGACAATCCTGGCAATTTTCCAGACTTCTACATCTTCGGAATTTATTTAAAGAAGGAGTTCTTTGGAAGATAGGAGATGGTAAGAATATTAATTTTTGGACAGATAACTGGCTCCCGAATATATCCCTCCAACAATATTTTAATCCTGCTATCACTAATATAAATGAAAGTGTCAATACATATATCACGCCATACAACACATGGAATATTAGTAAATTACATAATGTTCTGCCTAATAACATTATAGATCAAATTCAGAGTTACATACCAAAAACATCACAAGAAGAACTCTATTACTTGGACATTAGACAAAACAGGTCATTTCACTACGGCCTCCGCTAGACAGCTAATGACTTCCACTAATAACTTCAATTCCAATCAAAATTTGTTCGACTGGCTTTGGATCCTTCCTATACCTCCTAGATATAAAAACTTCCTTTGGAAAACTATATCAGATAATTTACCTACAACAAAACGACTAAATAGATACTATAATAGAGTTCCATCTTATTGTTCACGTTGTAACAATTTAACTGAAGACACACAACACTTTTTCTTCCAATGTTTTAATACAAGGCAATACTGTTCTAAGCTGTTTAAACTATTAAACATAAATTTCGACCTACCAATGGATCAGCCTTTCAACCAGTTTATAGAGCATATTAAAACAAACCATCAAAATAAACACATCATTAATGCCCTTATTTTTCTTTGGTATGAACTTTGGATCTATAGAAATAAATTGGTTTTTCACAGACAATCCACTGATAAAAGAGACCCGACAGATTTAGCTTTTTTTAATATTAAGCACTGGGAGTGCTTAATATTAAACAAACCGGGCCGAAAATTAGAACTCATAGGAACAAACTAAGGAAGAAACACCGAACTTGGCAACACCCTCCAGATACCTGGGTCAAAATCAACTTTGACGGATCCTTAAAACCTCCGAATATAGGATATATCTCAAGCATTGCCAGAACTAATGATGGTAAGATCATTTTTGTAAATAACCATAATGTCACAGCAAATTCAATCCTTCAAATTGAATCATTGGCGGCCTTACATGCAATTCAATTCGCACTCTTTCATAATTTGAATAAAGTCACATTCGAAGACAACAATTTAACAGTTATTAATTCCATTATACAAATCTGGAAAGTACCATGGGAAATCACATCTATAATAAAGGATTGTTTAAACCTCTTACAACATATACCACAATTTAATTTTAAACATTGCTTCTGGGAAGCAAACTCTGCTGCTGATTTCCTTGCTAACGAGGAAATCAATATTATGAATATTAAGCTATTCCTTTTTGGTCATAATAGTTATAGCCTACCTGATGCCAATATCAGGAACTTTAGTAGTCATCTACAGAGACATGGTTGTTCCCCAACCTTGTTATCCTTCTTTCGGATTATCCGGAGGGATGATCAGGGACTGCCATTGCCTTGAGGCATGGAGTTCCAGTGTTTGCCTGCTACAAAAAAAAAGAAAAAGAAGCTAAAGCCGACCTGATCCGGAAAATCCCAACCCGAAAAATTAATGAAATCTCATGACCGAACACGATCCTATCCGGGATCCATTGGCTCAAACCCGAACTACCCGAAATTCGTTTGGGATTCACTTTTCACATATTTTATTTCGCTTAAAATAAAAAATAACAGTATATTTTATTAAGTACTAATATAATATTATTATTATATTATAAAAATTTGTTTGAATTTTATTTTTTTATTATAATAAAAAACAAACATTTAAAACCCGATGGGTCGATATGACCCGAACCCGAAAATGTTGTCGACCTGTAAATGTTGAAACCAAGTATATTCATACTAGATAATAGATATAATATGTAAATTTGGTGAATACATTACTTTACTAATGTGAGTACTTAATATCTGCATATTTTTTTAAATGCTTTAATACAAAAAGCATTTCAATTGAGTGTTCATGTTCCTAAAGAGCTTAGACATGCATCTCTCGTAAAGTTTTATAACAACACTTTTCAGATTAGTTTGTAGTATATGATTGAGTTTAAAATTGATTTTTCATCTTTAATAAAAGAAATTAAACAAAAAAAATTTACAACTTAATCATAAAATAAATAGATCGGAAAAATATTTGTATCACAGTCTTAAGAAGGTATGAATTTATTGTAACCTTAGAATTGCATAATAATAATGTATTTGTCAAGGAATTTTCATGTATTTTTCATGTACTATTTTTATATTTGGGTCACGGTTGAAATAGGTCGATTTCATGACTTTGTCTCTCAAATTCGCCAGATGACGCATCGGCATAAAACAAAAATACTTTTTCCATGAGTATTTTTATGCTAAATAAATAAATCCTATAAAAAAATCCTACATCTGTAGGCAGTAGCATCAGATAAGCACCTGAATCTCGGCATCGACATCAACCACCAATTGAAACAAATTAACCAATTCACCGTTGCATTTCTTCACGCTGCTATCCTCAGAAGACACGCGATTTGCGCTTCGAAGACGACATCCTACGAATCTCGCGACAGGAACCACCAGAACGGCTCATCGGCCCAAACATTCTGAAAGCAACGAAAGAGAACCATCTGCAGGGAGAGGCATGTTAAATAGCATAGCCACAACCTCTGGGTTGCTCAAGTTAGTCGTTATAAAACAAAATTGACCACATCAACACATCAATACCAGTTTAAAGCAAAGCAAAAGGAGATAAAGACAACCTACATGGCGTTACGAAAGGAGGTGGCGTCTTCATCTTCACTTTTAAAGATGCTAAAACACCTCCTCACTAAAAAAGAACAATAAATGCATCTCTAAAATTACTAAATACACCTCTAAAATTACTAAATGTATATTCTAAAGGTCAATTTTATATGTTTATAGATTTTGATGTGATAATCCGACTACATAAATTTGGAGAAAAAAATTAAGTGTCTTCACTAAATTTGGAGAAAAGTTTGATCTACTAATTTGACATTAAATATGTTTAACGTACGCATGTACGAATACATGCACATCCTTTTATATTTATATTTACATGCACATTTCTTCACATGCAGACGCAGATATGAGCATGTATTTTTTCTCGTACACTGTTAAATACACGCGCACATGTATTTACACATATATATGCATGTCAATGTGAAGAAATTTACATTGAATAATTCATTCTTTTATTCGTACATAAATAATCATACTCACATGAATCAATATGCTATATTCTTCATTTTCGAACAATCGCTAACAAGATACCTATAAAACATCTAATACCTACAGAAAAAAATACAAGTAGTTACAAGACACCTTTAGTATACCTACAAGTATAAGACACTACACACATATTCACATCACACCACAAATATCAAATATGCTCAGAAAAGATGACTTCCATTGAAGAAGTCATAAACGAGCTCTAGGCTATGTGATAGAATAGTGTGAAGTGAGTAATTCAGTTACAGAGTGGAGGTATTTTATATACATAGAATTAATTACAAAACTACCCTCACAACTAACATCCTATCATTTAACACCCCCCTCCTCAAGCTAAGCTGGGATAGGAGGTGAGTCTACAAGTCCCATTCTAAAAGACATGAACTTGTGTTGAGCTTCTCCTAATGGTTTTGTCACAGCATCTGTATTCTGTAACTTAGACCTTATGTCTGCAGTTTCTATAAAGCCTTCTGTAACTCTGTATCTGATGTAATGACAATCAATATTAAGATGCTTTGTCCTTTCATGAAAGACTGGATTAGCTACTATATGTTGAGCTGCCTTATTGTCACAGGTCATGGAAATTGGTAGAGGGACATGTACACTTAGATCCTTTATCAAGGCATTCAACCATACTACCTCACTTGCAGTGCTGGACATAACTATGTACTCTGATTCTGCTGAGGATTTAAAGATCGTCTTCTGTTTCTTTGTTCTCCATGAAACCAAAGACTTGCCTAAGAAAGCACAATAGCCAGTTATGGATCTAGCGCTAACCTCACAGTTTCCATCTCCCCAAGTTGCATCACTATAACTTGTCAATTCTAAGCATGAATCCACAGAGTAGAATAAACCCCAATTTAAGGTGCCTTTGAGATACCTTACCACATGAAGAGCTGCTTGAAGATGTGGCAGTCTAGGAGTGATAAGGAATTGGCTTAAGTGTTGCACTGCAAAAGATAAGTCCGGCCTTGTGATATTCAGATACAACAACCTCCCAACAAGCCTTATGTATTCTTCTGGATTTTTGAGTAATTCTCCTTTTCCAATGGATAAATCCAGACCTCTAGGCAAGGGGAAAACTGTAGCCTTGCTGTCTAGCATCCCTGTATCATCTAGTAGATCCAAAATATACTTTCTATGATTAATCACCATTCCATCATCTGATCTGGCCACTTCTATTCCCAGAAAAAAGTCTGACCATTCCCAAATCCTTAATAGTGAAAGTCTCATGTAGTCCATCCTTTGTGAGCTTTATCATAGAAGCATCACTCCCAGTCAGAAGTAGATCATCTACATACACTAGAGCAATAACAATCAAATAATTTGATTCTCTGACAAAGAAAGAATAATCTTGTTTGGACTGTGTGTATCCAAGTTTGATCAAGTATCCTGTCAATTCAATATTCCAATGTCTTGAGGCTTGCTTCAGACCATACAAAGACCTTTGGAGTTTGCATACTTGTCCTGGCTTAGCCTTTGAGTACCCTTACGGAGGTTCCATGCATGTATACTTCTTCCTCTAGAAATCCACGTTGATATCTAGTTGATATACATCCCATTTCTGAGTTGTTGCATAAGCAAGAAGTACTCTTACTGTGGCTAACTTAGCAACGGATGAGAAGGTGTACTTATAGTCTTTTCCTTTAACTTGGGTGTACCCTTTTGCCACTAATCTTGCCTTATACCTCTCAATGCATCCATCTGAGTTGAACTTGACCTTGTAGACCCACCTTGACCTATTGCTCTCTTATCCTGAGGAAAATTTGTCAATTTCCAGGTGTCATTGCTTTCTAGAGCCATAATTTCCTTCTCCATGGCTTCTTCCAACTTTGGATGTCCCTTAGCTTGAGCATAGGTACTTGTCTCACTTACAGTGCACACATTGTGAGGCAAAATAGTCAGTAGACATGTTTGTTAGATCAAACAATTGACTTTTATTCCTGGATAATGGTTGACACTGTGTAGAGTTACAAAAATAATCTTGTAACTTGGTCAGTTGATTCCTGATCCTGGATGATCTTCTGACAGTGGTAGCATTCTCAATCTCAACTGATGGATTCTCTTGATCATTAGCAGATATAATGGGAACCTCTGAAGTAGACTCTTCCATGTTCTATGTATCTTCATCCTCACAATCTTCAAATACTGGGATCAAATTTTGGTGTGCCCTATTTGTTGGATGATGCACTTGCTCATTTGAGATTTTAAAACGAAATACTTTCTCCTCAAAAATCACATCTCGAGAAACATAGAAGTTCTTATTTTCTAAGTCATAAAGCTTATAGCCCTTTTGACTAGAAAGATATCCTATGAATACTGACCTATGAGATTGAAATCCAAACTTGTCTTTATTCTGTGTATTCACTTTCCCATAACAAATACAACCAAGTATTCTCAAACCCTCATAATCTGCACTTTCCTTAAACATATGCTCAAAAGGTACCTTCCAATCTAGTACTGAACTAGGCATCAGACTGATCACATGTATTGCAGCAAGAACACATTCAACACAAAATTTAACTGGCAGACTTGCATGTAAACTCATTTATCTTGTTGTTTCCACAATGTGTTTGTCCTTTCTTTCAACTCTCCCATTCTGTTGAGGATTACCTGGAATGCTCCTTTGATGCACTATACCTGATTTCTGAAACATATCTTGACACTTTCCTTGAGTAAACTCTGTACCATTGTCACTTCTTATCTCTTTGGCACTTAGCTTGTACTAAATCGAGTCTTGACATATGCCAGGAAAGACTCAATAGCTGCAAATACTTGGTGCTTATGTTGTAGCAAATCAACCCAAGTGAATCTAGTACAATCATCTACAATAGTGAAGAAGTAAGAAGGCACCAGAAGTACTTGGTACCTTATATGGACCCCATGAATCCATATGAACAAGAGCAAAAGATTCCAAAGCAATTGCATTACTTTTAGGAAAAGATTCTTTACAATGCTTTGCTAAAATACAACTTTCACACATATCTAATTCAGGTACATTTCCTGATTGATATAATGATAGATGTTTTAGTTTACTGTTTGAGAAATGACCTAGCCTAGCATGTAGTTTGTTCACATCCACTGTACAAGCAAGGCTAGAGAATTTATTCCTATAATTAGAATCTGTAAAACTGGTGTGATGCTCCATCACGTGTTCAGATCTCAGCAAACACAACCCTCCTGCTCTGTGTCCAATTGCCACAATCTTCTTAGTGGAATGGTCCTGAAAACAAACTCTGTAAGGCTCTAGCTTACCCCAGACACCATTCTCATCTAACAATTTAGTCGCAAATAACAGATTTTGCTTGAATCCCTCTACTAGCAACACAATATGGATGAGAAGATACTCATTAATCTGTAGAGACCCAACAATCTCAACAGTTCTGACTCCACCATCTGGCAATACTACTTTGATAGGATTTTGCAATCTCTTTGAAGAAACAAACAACCTAGGATCAAATATCATATGGTCTGTAGCTCCAGTGTCTATTATCCACACATTAAAATATGCAATTGTAACTACATTGGCAACAATGGAGATAGGTAATTTACCTGCAAAATTAGCCCCACTTGATGAACTAGCAGAGTTAGCACTACTTGAAGTATTCATGACATCCCTTTCTCTGAACATCTTGGCCATTTCTCTGCACATTGCACTCATCCAAGGCTCTACTGACTCTTCTTGCTCACTGAATGGACTGTCAAGTTCTGCTGCATTAGCTCTCCTTTCATGCTTGGATTTCCAATTAGCAAGATATCCATGTAGCTTGTAACACTTATCCTTTAAGTGTCCTTTCATGTGACATAAATCACATTTTCTATCATCTTTCCCTTTCCTATCTCCATCTCTAGAGGATTGCCTATTAGCATTGAAAGCAATGTCTCCACCATCCATGCTTGACAGAAGAGTTACATTCACCAGCTTTCGGCGTTCTACTTGTTGAACTAAGTAGAATGCTTTGTTCACTGTGGGAAAAGGATCCATAAACAAGATGCTGCTACGAATATTGTCATATTCTTGATTCAATCCCATCAAACTCAAGCAATTTATCCCTGGAGTCCTTTTCTTGTAACTTTTTCATAAAATCACAAGAAAATCTAGACAGATATCCACAATTACATTCAGGAAACACATCAAGATCTTGAATGTCATCCCATAGCTTCTTGAGCTTACAATAATATTCACCAATGGTGGAACTACCTTGATCTGTTGAGGATAGAGTCCTCTTCAATTGGTAGAGTAGTGGACCATTCGTTTGATCGAATCGTTCGATCAATTCTTCCCATAGCTGATGAGCAGAATTGACATTCATGAACGTTTTTGCGATTCCAGACTCCATGGAATTGACCAACCAGCAGCGCACCATGTAATCTGCTTTAATCCACTTCTCAGCAATCTAAGATCCAAGAGCTGGTCTGCGAATGGTTCCATCCAAAAAACCTAACTTGGATTTTGCTCCAAGAGCAAGCTTGACATTCTTGCTCCAATTGTGAAAATTGGTGTCATTAAGTCGGATCGCTCCAAGATTCGATCCAGGATGATCGGAATTCTCTCAACGGATCACTCGATGCAATTCCATGTTGATTGACAAACCTTCTCTGATCGTTGCTTTCCTCCATTTGGCTGAGCTTCTCATATCATATTCTTCAAATCAACAGGAAATGCGTAGAATTAATTACAAAACTACCCTCACAACTAACGTTCTATCATTTAACAACAAATACATTGCCGATACATCTACAGGAAATGCGTAGAATTAATTACAAAACTACCCTCACAACGGATCACTCGATTGTTAAAATAGTAGAGAAAACCGAGTAGCTGATTGCCTTCTGTTACAGTGTTTCCCTCTAAAAGGAAAGAAGACAAAATAAAGTGCATATATAATACAGATCCAACCCCCATTCTTTTTCTCCTCTCTTTCCCTCCATTAACCACCGACTTACCCTAGAGTTTGTTTACACTAGAGTCATGGCGGGACAGTCTCGGAAATGGATGATACTAGTAGCCACTATCTGGATACAAGCCTTCACTGGTACCAACTTCGATTTCTCCTCCTACTCTTCCGATTTCAAATCAGTGCTCGGAATTTCGCAGCTCCAGCTTAATTACCTCGCTACGGCCTCCGATTTCGGTAAGGCGGTGGGCTGGTCGTCCGGCCTGGCTCTACTCCGTCTCCCTCTTCCCGCGGTCATGTTCATTGCGGCCGCCATGGGATTCTTAGGGTATGGGATTCAGTGGCTCCTCATTCGGACTCTCATCTCCCTTCCTTATCTTGTGGTTAGTCAATTCAATTTCTGCCTCCTTCATTTAGGGTTGCTCGCTATCCATTTAGGGTTTCTGTTATTCAATTGAATTACCTCTATCGCTGCTACAATGTCAAAGCTGTATCGCTTAGGTCGAAATTATGCAGCTACATAATAATGGAGATATTTTTGGGGCCAGTTATAAACAAATTTAATGCTCTACCGATAACTCAGACAGTAATGTTCTTTCTACTTATTCTAGTAGGTAGGAAGGACTGGTTGAACCAACAAGCATGTGGTCGGGTGGTAAGGGACCCCAACCACCCAACATGAGGTCTCGAGTTCGAGACTTGGTGGATTTTAAAAATTGTTTGTTGGGAGAGTCACCCACACAGCTCGAACTCTAGATGTAAGGGTAGTAGGGGAGTCCCCTAACTGCTGAACTAGAGTGGGAAACCAAAAAAAAAAAAAAGGAAGGACTGGTTGATTTCGAATTCTCAAGTTTGAATTTTAGGCTGCATTCTAGGAGGTGCTTTCACAACTTTTCAAACTGTACGTTCACTTCAATTAATTGTCTAATAAATTGATAAAATTCTATGAATAAATCTGAATGTTTTATGAATTTTCAGGAGCATACATATGCTAATAATAGGATTTTATGTCAGAATATCTTAATGAATTTAGGAGTGAACTAACATACTAGTGTACAAGTTAGAATCCTTCTACAAAAAGTGTTTGTCTATTGATCCATTTTACCTAATTGTAGATTAGGCTGCTACAAATGATGGAACAACGTTTTATTTGGTTGAAACTGGGAAAAATGTTGTTGCTTTTACCCTTTTAGCACTTCTTTATAATAGTTTGTTCTAAATGGAGATAACAATTTTATAACAAAAAGCAAACACCAATAGCATGCTAAAATTGACAATAGTAAAAATATTTTTTTTAGAGATAGCTTTAAATTTTCATGTCAATTAGCAATCCTTATAGCAAAATTCACTTGCTAAATTATGCTAAGAAATAGCAAAATTTTAGCATTTGCTGTTGAGGTTGTTTGACTTGACAAAAATAGCATTTGCTAAAAAGTACAATTTTCACTCGCTATAATTCTAAGTGACATGTTATTCTTAGCTCACCATTGAAGATGCCCTAACCATGATTAACAAATTAAACTTATGAGCATGCAGAATAACAAGCAAGTCAAATGATGATTTTACAATGCAAATAGACAAAGTAATACTGTGATATTTTATCATCTTGCATGGTTTCCAAATGGAATTAAGCAGTGGATCCCTATTTATATATTCTATCTGTTCACTTATTAGTCTATGATCCAAGACACTAAAAAAGCTGTTTCACAGGTATTTCTTCTGTGTCTATTATCAGGGTGCAGCATCTGCTGGTTCAACACAGTATGCTTCGTCCTCTGCAACCGAAATTTTCTAGCCAATAGATCACTCGCCATCTCTTTAACCGTCAGCTTCAATGGTGTCAGTGCAGCACTCTACACACTAGCAGCAAACTCCATCAACTCTTCATCCAACTCCCTCTACCTACTTCTAAACGCCCTCATCCCATTCATAACTTCCCTCGCCGCTCTCATCCCAATCCTAAGACAAACAAATCTCGAACCCGTCCCACCAAACGTAATCCAATATGATTCCATCATATTCCTTATTCTAAACGTCTTAGCTGTAATTACCGGCTTTTACCTCCTCTTTGGAAGCTCAGTTTCCACAAATCTAACCTCAGCTCGTCTGCTCTTTGGGGGCGCCCTCTTTCTTCTTGTCTTGCCATTGCTTATTCCTGGCATTGTTTATGCTAGAAATTGGTTCGAGCGTAATATCTACTCTACCTTTCGCCTCGATGAACCTGGATTTTTATTGGTCGATGAACTTACTCTTAGCCGTCAAAATAGTTTTTCTAGTGCTGTCTCACTTCTTGGTGTTAATGAAGGGTCCATGAAAAATAAAAACTTCTGTGGTTGGGTATTTGGGAAGGATCAGCTGTTCATGCTTGGAGAAGAGCATTCAGCTTGGATGTTGATTCATAGATTAGACTTTTGGTTTTACTACATTGCTTACTTTTGTGGCGGTACTATAGGTCTTGTGTACAGCAATAACCTTGGGCAGATTGCACAGTCTCTTGGATATAGCTCAGCGACTTCGAGACTTGTTACACTCTATTCGTCTTTCTCCTTCTTCGGCCGGCTGCTCTCTGCCACACCCGATTATGTTCGCAAGTAAGCATCCCAACCTTTCCTTATCTTTCAGACTTTCAAATGACATTACTCTTACAATTGAAAAAAATTGTCAAGAAGAAAACAACTCTAGGATGGCAAGTCCTCGTCTAGGGCCGTCTGGGACCCCGTCTAGACGTTAGACGGTTATCCTCCGTCTCTAATACTATACAAGCGACAACACTTTAGAAGATGAAGTATGTAGAAAACATAGTTTTGGGTTAGGTGTTGTAAAATAAGGCTCATAATAAAATATACACTCCATCTCGACATAGCTTTATAAAAAATCAATGGATTTTAGAAGATATAGTCAAATAATCACATGAGTAAAGCATTAATTTTCTGAATAGTTCGCGTCTAGATGCTAGAACCTCTCCGTCCAACTCCCATCTAGCGACTTTTAGAACACCGCTCCAAGAACCTGAGTCCTGAAGCCGAGGCTGATGATGCAAAAACACTTAAGCTCAAAATTTGACACTTTGCATGACTAAGTTGTGTCACTATCTACTCACCATCGATCCAAACTTGGCAACTAATATAAATGACTATTTCCTCAATGTAGGAAATTTTACTTTGCAAGGACTGGATGGCTAGCACTTGCACTCGTACCAACTCCACTCGCCTTCTTCCTCTTAGCTGGATCAGGAAGCAGCATAGCACTACATGCCGGGACGGCACTCATTGGATTGAGCTCCGGTTTCATATTTGCAGCAGCTGTGTCGATAACATCTGAGTTGTTTGGCCCCAACAATGTGGGAGTCAACCACAACATAGTGATCACCAACATACCAATCGGATCCCTCTTATACGGCTTGATTGCTGCATTGGTGTATGATGCTAATGCATTTACTGATTCAATGCTGTGCATGGGTAAAAACTGCTACTTCTTGACCTTTGTTTTTTGGGGCTGCGCCTCGCTTCTCGGTCTTGCGTTCAGTGTTCTCTTGTTTATGAGAACTCGACCCGCTTATGATAGATTTGAATATGATAGAAGAACTTCCTTCTTTGTTAATTGATCTAACAGAACCGGATCCTATACATATTTCATAATTTGGCGTCTTACAAGTATGACAAAGAAGATCGAAAAGCTTGAGTTCACCCCAGTTTGTATAAATAGTGATAGTGTGATACCATCGAATATGTATAAGAGATTCACACTGGAGGATGCAAATAATTAAGAGATTTGTTTTTTTTTTTTTTTTTTTAAACCCATCAAACTGCATTAATTGATATCAAGGATAACAAAGTGTTCAAATCTGAAGAAAATGTTGAATGAAACACAAGATAAAGGAAAACCAGGTTTTAAGCTAGCAAGAAAGTGAGCAGGTTGATTGCCAGTTCTACCACATGACTCCATCTGCATTCATCAAACTCCTTCTGAAGAGTGTTGAGTTTGTCGAGAATCCATCCATACGACCCCTTCCATTTGTGGTTCTTCCGCAACTTGGTCACCACTCCAAGGGAATCCGATTCCACGACAATCCTTCGGAGCCCCCGCAAGCGGCACTCCTCCACAACCCAGAGCATGGCTTCTGCCTCGATCCACTCTGCCTCAGTCGTGGTCGTAGTAGGTTTGGTTCCCATGAATAGAGCCACACCCCTGGTGTCCCGTGCAATAAAACCGACACCGCAACCGAACTCCTCCGAGACCGCCGCATCGCAATTAATCTTGATCACCCCATCCGGCGGTCTACTCCATTTCTTGGGACAAGGTATCACCTTGATGCCCAGCTTAATTTGCAGCCTGCTCGACTGAAACTCCTTCAAAGCCAGTTTACAGTTTGCAATTAGTTCCTCTGCATTCAATTCTTTGGCTTCAAAGATTTTGAGGTTGCGGGCTTGCCAAATTGTGGAGCAGATCATGGCCCAAAGATCTACATCATCGGACTTGAAGTTGTTGCAGATACGGTCGAACCAATTCAGCATCGAGTTTGCTCTAATACACCACTTCGAGAACTGCGGAACCTGATTCCAGAATTGTTGCGCAGCAGGGCATCGACCAAGAACATGGATTTCTGTTTCCGCACTCCCGCACTCCTCACAAAAATCATCAGTAACTGCTCTGCTAATCAGTAGGTTCCTCTTAGAGGGTAAGATGTTTCTGCACGCCCTCCAGATGAACGATCGAATCCTGGGCGGAACATTTAATTTCCACAACTTCTTCCACACTTGCTTAGCATCACTGTTAGACAAAGTGGAACTGTCAACCTTTTCCATAATTTCATCACTGAGAATCTTCCTGTAAGCAGTCCGAACAAAGAAGAATCCATCTTTAGCATAATACCACGTCAACTCATCGGCTTTCAAAGGATCCACAAGCTTTATTTTCAGTATCAAATCAACATCACAGGAACAAAACACATTTCGAACCATATCTTCCTGCCAACATTTATGTTCCCAGTCGATAAAGTCAATAAGTTTCTGGCTATGATTGTGAGACCCAGTTGCAGTGGCTTTGAAGCTCTCCGGTCTAGGGATCCATCTATCCCTCCAAATATCAATAGAGTCTCCGTTCCCGACAGTCCAAACGAGCCCCTTTTTCAATATTTCTCTGCCATGTAAAACACTACGCCAAGCGTAGCTGGGTGCGTGGCCGACAGGGGCTTCCAGAAAATTCATTCTAGGGAAGTATTTGGCTTTGAGCAACCTGGCCAGCAGAGAAGTTGGATCTTGTAAAATTCTCCACCCCTGTTTACCTAGAAGAGCTAGGTTAAAATTTTCCAAGTCACGAAAGCCCAAGCCTCCATCCGTTTTCGGCAGACACATACGCTTCCAGCTCATCCAATGAATTTTCTTGGCATTCCGAGTATCACCCCACCAATAGTTATAGAAAATTTGCTCAATCTCGCGACACAGTTCCCCCGGCAGCTTGAAGCACATCATTGTATAATTAGGGATGGATTGAGCAATAGATTTAATGAGCACTTCTTTCCCAGCACGAGAAAGATTTTTAGAGTTCCACCCTCCCACTTTCTTCAGAATTCTCTCCTTCAACTGACTGAATATAATTTTCTTTGACTTCCCAATCATCGTCGGTAAACCAAGGTACTTCTCGTGCTTGTCAACCTCCCGGACATTGAAGATATTCTGAATTTCAGTCCTTCTGCTTCCATCTACATTCTTACTGAAAGATAATTATGACTTAGCAAAATTCACCTGTTGACCCGACGTTGCTCCATACACATGGAGAATATTAGCAATTTCCAAGCTCTGTTGACAGGTAGCGCTAGCAAATAGAATACTATCATCAGCAAAAAATAGATGTGACACAGACGGAGCAGATCTGGCGAGACGGATACCACTCAATCTGCCATTAATCTCAATGTGTCTCAACATACCAGAAAGGCCTTCAGCACAAAGCAGAAACAAAAATGGGGATAGAGGATCACCCTGGCGTAGACCTCGACCCGGACGGAAAACAGCAGGCGGACGTCCTCCCATCAGCGTAGCAAAAGAAACGGACGAGACACATTTCATGATGAGTACAATCCAACTTTCCACAAACCCAAGTTTCCGCATACAATGCTCTAGAAAAGACCATTCAACTCTATCGTATGCCTTAGCCATATCCAACTTCAAAGCCAAATAGCCTTTTCTGCCTTTCGTCTTCTTCTTCATATAGTGAAAAATCTCAAAAGCCTCTAAGACGTTGTCAGTGATCAATCTACCCGGGACAAAAGCACTCTGACTCTGCGCAACAAGTTTATAAAGGCACTTCTTCAATCTAGAGGACAAAACTTTTGAAATGATCTTGTAAAGAACATTACAGAGACTTATGGGTCTAAGGTCTTTCATTCTGCTTGGTTCAGGAACTTTGGGAATCAAACAAATGTGTGTATGGTTCAGCTGCTCCGGGAAATCTGCTCCGTTAAGAATAGACAAGATAAAAGCAGTGACATCTTCCCCGATAATGTGCCAAAATTTCTGGTAAAAAAGAGCCGACATACCATCAGGACCCGGAGATTTAGTAGGATGCATAGCAAACAAAGCAATTCTGACTTCCTCGGCCTCAAAGGGAGCCATCAGATCATCGTTGTCCTCGTTCGTCATCAAAGCCTCCATACCAAGCGAAGCCGCATCAGCAACGACTTGAACTTCTTAGGTGAACAATTTCTGAAAGTAATCACTAGCAACCTTTGCCTTTCCATCGAAAGATCGCCATTCCATGCCCTCCTCATCAATCAACTTTTTTATGGTGTTCTTCTTCTTTCTCCCCGAAGCCTTTTGGTGAAAAAAGGATGCATTTTGGTCACCCCATTTGAATTCATTCGCTTTCGATCTCTGCAGCCACATAGCTTCCTCTCTAGCCATTAATTCCCTCTCTCTTGCCTCCAGATATCTTCTCTCCCTGATCAGTTCACCACACATACCTTGGCGCCCAAGAGCCCGTAAATCATCTCGAACACGTTTGAGATCCCAGTTAATATTGCCAAACGTGGATGATTCCCAATCCTTCAAGTCTAAAATACATTGCTCCACCTTCCCCATCACTCCCGACTCTGCGTGGGAACTGCCCGAATTAGTCCAAGCATTACGAACAACATCAATACAAGACTCCTCATCGAGCCACATTGCTTCAAACCTATTCGGACGAGGAACATTACCCGGTTCTTCTGTATCTTCCGGGTTAAAAATGATCTTTACCGGGACGTGATCCGACCCGCGTCTATCAAGATGTTGGGCAGTAGTGTTTGGAAGGAAGTCGAACCACTTTTCATTTGCAAAGACCAGGTCGATCTTTTCCTGTATAAACTCAGAGCCCTCCCTTCCATTATCCCAGGTAAAAGGGTTACCAACGCTGATAACTTCACAAAGCCTACATTCCTCAATAATTGTTCGGAACTTCAGCACCTCAGAGAGCTCAACTGGCAAGCCCCCCTCCTTATCATCCAGATTAAACAGCAGATTAAAATCGCCCATACAAAGCCAAGCCTCATGATCATCTTCCTCCAATTTTTTCAGTAAATCCATAGTGTAGTGTTTATCTATCTTGTTAGACCAGCCATATACACCAGTCAAGCGCCACACCTGCCCATGTTGGCCCAACGCCACCGTGGCATCAATATGATGAGCAGTATACGAAATGATCGGCAGTATCACATCCTCTTCCCACAGCAAACAAATTCCTCCCGACTTCCCAACGCAATCCACAAAGAAACCAGATTTGAAGCCTAGTTTCCTTTGAATCCCCTCCATTTTCCTCCTGTCACATTTGGTCTCCATGAGAAAGAGAACCTTGGGGCCTTCCTTTCTCACCAAAGCGGTGAGACGATTAACTGCCAGGGCCTTCCCCAACCCCCGACAGTTGTAACTTATGATATTCATGGCTTCCGGCAGGAGAGGAGCTCCTCCTCTCGTGCCGATATCGCAACGTATCCCGAAGATGTAACCACCTTTCTCCTCTTATCCTCCTACATTTCTAGCCCCCCTCATTCGAGCTCTCATTGCCCTCTTTATTTTCATCTAGAAATTCACCCTCTTTCCTTTTCTTTCCTATCTCCCCTTCTAGATTATTTCCTCCAGCCAAGCCTGCATTCTCCCTAGCAAATCTTTTCCAGTTCTTCCTCCTCTCCCTCGTTCCTGACTCCAACTCCCTCATTCCCTTAACCCCACTCACCCCAATTAAATCTTCCTCCCTTTCCTCTTCCTCCTCATTCTCCTTACTTCCCTCTGCAGAATTTGTTTGTACTGTCTCTTGATCATTGATCACCCTATCAACTGTCATAATATTCTCTCGTATGGCTTCTCACAATCGTGTTACTGTTATGGATATTCAGATTTTCCACTTCCTGCGCTGCCTTGTCCACCTCAACATTCTCCCGGTTGCTCTCATTAGAACTGTCCACTTCATTGGTGTTGTCCGATGCTTCCAGCAATCCGAACAGAGACTTTCTAGTGTGTTTGGAGTTCGTCTGAGCATTAGCATGAGCCTGTTCAGACTCCCCTTTTAAAAACTTCAGAATCTCTTCCTCCTTCTCTCGATCTCCTCCTGATCGGATCATCTGTTTCATTGGGGATGCCCTAAGCCAGTCTCCATATTCATTCTGATAATCTCGGGCCTCCTCATCGTCACAATCAATATCAACATGTCCAAGTCTTCCACAAGTATAGCAGAAGTTCGGGAGTCTTTCATACTTAATCTCGACCCAAGATTTCTGATCTCCATGTGCTATCATTATTCCCCGCCTTAAAGATTTCTTGATATCAATCGAAACCCTAATCCTTAGGAATCTGCCGCAAGCCAAAAGATCTGATTCATCAATTTCAACGACTTTTCCCAGTGAAGCTCCCAACTTTTTGGCCATAACCACGTTCATCATACTTATAGGAAGATCATAGAGCCTTACCCAGAATTCTGCCGTATTGAACGTCATCTTCGAAGGTTGTTCTTCCCCTGGTTCTCTCAGAGCAAGCAGAGATTTGTCAAACGACCACGACCCACCTTTCAAGACTCTATCTTTATCTCCACCATCGGCAAACTGAAGGATGAACAGATTATTGCGTAATTCTCTGAATACAAAGCCTTTCCGTGCTCTCCAAGCACCTTTCATGGTAGCCTTTAGGGCAAAGGATTTGAACGGCCTTGACGTTATCAAGGATCCCACCAGCGTTAGAGAATTTCCTATCGTTGTGTTTCCATCATCGGCTTCCTTCTCAATCACCACCAAACTCTCCTCCTGTGTCAAATGGATATCGTTCCCTCTTCGTGAACCCATCGGACAAAGAAGTACCGGAACAGTTTTACCAAACCAGACACCAAACACAAGACTCGCACACGACGGCGAGGAAAACCTAGCTCCCAAGGTGGCCACCGAGGAGAGAGAAAAGGGAGCTTTTCTTTGCCCTAGGTTTTTTTTAAGAGATTTGTTTTAGCTGTGACTGAATACTTAATATCATCATCATAGCTTTTTATGGATATAAGTTGACTCCCCATTATCAAGACTGGAAGAGATGTTCACATGTTCGGGTGTAGAATTTTTACATGAAAAGTAATATAGAGACTTTAAAGTAGATGAGACATTAATGAGTCGTTGGAAATAATGCAACATCTTTAATTAGGCTAGAATAAACACATTCCAACCCAAAAATGTCAAGCTTGAAAAGTAATGAACCCAACTTCAGGATGATGAGCTTGAAAAATGTCAAGCTTGAAAAGTAATGAACCCAACTTCAGGATGATGAGCAGAGATTTTCAAAGCTACTAACATTCTCAATCAATAAACGTCACTGAAAAGCATTTTAAAGCAACAACTAAATCAAGTCTACCCAAAATTTTACTGAATTCAAAGGAAAGTAGAGGATGCATAATCCTCACAGTTCATTTAAGCAGTAGTTGCCGGTGTTTGCAGTCTCTTTCTAGCCTCCTCAAGGATTGTTAGCTTGATACCCTTACCTTTAGGAAGAGACAACCACGGCTTTGTTCCTTTGCCAATGATGAACACGTTACCCATACGAGTAGCAAACTCATGGCCTTGTGAATCTGTAAGATGGATGGTCTCAAAGCTTCCCTTATGCTTCTCTCTGTTTTTAATGACTCCAACACGGCCTCTGTTTCTACCACCAGTCACCATCACGACATTACCGACATCAAACTTGATGAAATCAACAATCTTCTGGCTCTCAAGGTCGAATTTGATTGTGTCATTAGCTTTGATTAGAGGGTCGGGGTAGCGGATGGTGCGACCATCAAATGTGTTAATGTATGGAATCCCCTTCTGTCCAAATTGGACTGAGCGCACCTTGCATAGCTTGAACTGTAGAATGAAACAATAGAGTTCAGGTCATATGGCTTAGAGATAATACAAATGTATTAACTAAACATATAAGCATTAACCTTCGCTTCATCGTCCCTGATCGAGTGGAGACGGAACCTTCCTTTAGTGTCATAAAGGAGACGGAAGTTCTCATTGGTCTTTGGGATTGAAACAACATCTGCAAAATGTAAGAAGAAAAAAAGAGATCTTATTATGAAATCCAAACAATTTCCCATCAAGCAAACTAATCACACCAACTCCTAGGAATGATATATAAAAAACATCCACTAAATCAACAAGCATGTGAAACCAAAAACTAATTCAAACATCAAAGGTTTTATATACATGACCAATTGGATCAGAAATAGAAGTTAACAGGGAAACATACCCATGAAACCAGCAGGGTAAGTCTTGTCAGTTCTGACTTTGTTGTCAACAAGAACATGCCTTTGCATCAAGATGGATTGGACTTCACTGTATGTAAGGGCATACTTCAGCCTGTTCCTGAGGATAAGGATCACAGGTAAGCACTCCCTAGACTTGTGTGGTCCAGATGATGGTTTAGGGGCCTGCAAAAGGAGTAATAATAGAGAAGCATTTAGCATCCCACCATTATAGACAAATTACCCACTAAAAATATCATTAAGTAGAGAGAGCATAGTTGCTTACAAAAGCACCACCAAGTTTATCAAGCATCCAATGCTTGGGGGCATTAAGCCTCTTCATGTGCTTCTTCAAACCTCTCGCCTGCAATCAAAATAAAGACGATGAGTACATTTTTTAGGTCATTAAAAATTTAATAGAGTACATTCTCATTTGCATTATCCACAGTTCCACACAATCAAGGTGTATAGCAAACCAAACTCAAGTGCACTAAGAACATTTAAGGCAATATACAGATTCGGAGAGTGCTGTTTAGATATCAAACTCTACACGCTAATGATCGAGGGAGGGCCTATACAGAATCACTACACACTATTCAACTTCAAAGCAATGCAAAAACCTAATGCACCTTTTTAAATGATCAAAGGAACCAACTTTCTTCATAGTTGTAATCCGTACACGACAACGAAATTGCATAAAGCAATCGATGTCCAGATCATAGACCATGCGTTGCAATACATCACATGAGAATGACATAATGTGCTCATTTGTACTTCTTTTCGAGATACCATTATACAACATCTTATGATTGGGAGTTGATACGCATAGAATATCGAAGGAAGAAAAGAAACGAAGAGATGTGATCGGAAAAACAACTACAAGGCATGCAGAAATCGTCACGGATAAATCGAAAAGAGAGATAGAATTACCATGGTTGCAGTTGAGTTGAGAAAATGGGAAACTAGGTTTTCAGCTACGGCTGCTGGCCTCCTTCCTCCGAGCGAGAGTGAGTTTAACTGGAACCCTTGAAGAAGATACGATTATAAAGTGGTTGGTTCAGTGGGCTGGGTGGGCTGTTTGGCCCAATAAATCGGGTAAACAATTAAAGTCCAAGGGGTATACTTGTCATCTACGATTTGACTTACAAACGAGGAAGATGACTGCATCCCAGCAACAACCCGAGTTCGTCTCCCGCCGCCTTCCATCACCACTGCATCCCAGCAACAACCCCGACCCGCCGCCGCTGCACCCGAACCCACCCTCCTCCTTCCCCCAATTTTAACAAGAAAAGGTATGACTTTCTAAACCCTAGGTTTTGATTCAATGAATTTCATATGCTCTTCAATTGGAGGATTACTTGCTTCATTTGGGTGAATGGATGAATAAAAATCTGCATTTTGACTAGCTTGTGGGTGCATTTGAAATTGCTTCATTTGGTTCTTCTTGAGGAGTTTTGGAGATCTTGTTGGTTGATTTTTGGGTGATGACTCATGTATTGTGCTTATTGCCTATTATGAGTTTTGAGTGCTTTTATTTGCCTACGACCTCGTCTGGATTCAATTCTCTGAATCCTGATTGCCTTCGGCCTTCTCTTACTCTGATTCATTTCTTAATTTTCAATCATGTTTTGACTTCTGAGCTATAAATATTACGTTTCTTAATTGTCTATAATCATTTGGCACATCATTCTACAGCTGTGAATATAACTCCACTGCCTTTGGTGCTAAAATCATTATACTACCTTATCTCTTTCCATAACCAAATACAAAGTATTCTGCATGTAATTCTAATAAATTGGCTGTCATGAATATAGTACGGACAACCCCTTCTTCTTATATGACAGACAGACCTCTGGTGGGACCCAATTGCTCAAATTTAGAGGGTCTTTCACAATGAATTGAGCTAGGAGTACTCTATTCTGATAGAGAAATTTCCCGCACTACTATAACCAAGTGAATGAGTAAGCGTTCTGTGATTCTAAAGGAATGTGAGAGTATTTCTGACCACTTTTCGAAGCCTGATTTCTCGTTGGAAGTCATAACTCATAATCATAAGTAGGTGGAACTTAGACTTACATCCTTGTAATACATAATGCTAGAACAAGATCAGATTGTGTGATTGCGTATAAGGCTATAATCTTCATTTTGTACAGTATTACAGCTTAGAATGTCTCCTTTTGATCTGTGCAATTAAAATTAGTTTCTTTCTGTTGTAGAGGTATTATAGTACCATGATGGCTTTGCCAAGGATTGCTAAAAGTGCACGGAACTGCTATCTTCCGATGCTTTCTTCGACTTCTCATTTACATTCTCATGCTACAAGCTTTGGTGAGCTCTCCCTTGCCAGTTTTTCATCCCGTGATGATTTGTTTTATATGTCCAGGATGAATGAAACGTAATTTGGAGTTTTTCATCCAATGATGATTTGTTATATATGCCCAGGATGGATGAAACAAAATTTGGAGTTTGATGATTATTTTTTTAACTGGCTCTTAGTTGTTTATACTTTTATTTGGGTATTGTCATTTGGGTGCTTTTGCTCATGGACTAATCTCAATGTAGCTTCATTCCTTGCCACTTTCTTGCTATTCACTTAGATTTCTTTTCTAATCTCTATCTAAAACTGGTCACATTTGTCTTGCACTCATTAAATTTTTTTGTAAGTGCATTTGCCAATATTCTACTGGTGTTAACATTTAGGTTTTAAGGAAGTACGTGAAGAGGACAAAAGTAAGATGGTTGGTAATGTCTTCAGCAATGTTGCTTCAAATTACGATGTTATGAATGATTTCATGAGTGTTGGGCTGCACAGATTGTGGAAGGACAGGTCTGATTTGATGTTCTTTTGTTAATACTTAATAGCAATCATGCATTTTTGTGTGGCCTGACGAGTATCTATTTTTTCTTTAGGCTGGTGTCAGACTTAAGCCCTTTTCCTGGAATGCAGCATCTGGATGTGGCTGGTGGAACAGGTGCTTTTTTGGTATTTACTTGTGGACTTGCAGTAGATATGAATAATTTGGGGCCATTTGTTTAGATCTTGCCTTTTTTAGATCTTGCCTTTTGTTCTCTTTTGTCTTATACTCTTATTTGATTATCACCCAGTCACTGAGGGACTATATATTCAGGTGATGTTGCTTTCAGGGTTCTAGATTCTATAAACAGGAAGAAGCATCTATTAAGGAGAGATGCATCTGGTGATGATGCAACTAAGATATATGTGTGCGACATCAATCCCAACATGTTAGATGTTGGTAAAACGAGAGCTGTAGAGAGAGGTACAAGCACTAGAATCTTAATCTCATAATGTATAATTGTTCATCTGTTTACATCCATAATCTGTAGTCAGTAAGAACCCTTGTAAAAGATGCAAATGTGTATTAACATCTTACTCCCTGCCATGTATTTTATATAATGATTGTCATGCTAGCTTCAATGGATCTTGAATAACTATTTACTTATTCAATATCAATTATATAATTCAAGTTATATTATCATATTTCCTGAACTTTAAAATTCAATGGATCTCTAATACTTGAAATAATTGTCATACATGTACAGGTCTTGGAGAAGATTCATCACTTGTGTGGGTGGAAGGAGATGCAGAAGCCCTTAAGTTCGACAATGATTCAATGGATGGATATACAATTGCTTTCGGGATAAGAAACGTAACACACATTGAGAAGGCTCTTGCAGAAGCTTACAGGTAACTTAAACACCGTACCAATTCTCTCTGTCAATGTATTATTAGTCATTTATGCATTGCCTTCATTACATCTGTTTTTATTTATTTATTTGTGATAGGGTACTAAAACATGGTGGGAGATTTCTGTGTCTTGAACTCAGCCATGTTGAAGCCCCTCTGTTTAAGCAACTGTAAGCATTATTACATGTTATAATTGTTTTTTGATTGTTAATTGCTATACCTAACTGTGAGCTATCGCTATTGCAATTTTGCCAGGTATGATTATTACTCGTTTTCTGTAATTCCGACTGTGGGCCAGTTGGTGGCAGGAGACAGAGACTCATACCAGTACTTGGTTGAAAGCATACGCCGCTTCCCGAAACAGGTGAGTTAATCATCATTTAACATGGACTTACTGCATAATCCCGTGAATGTATAACGGATTTAACGGATACTATGTACGAATTTTGCAGGAAGTATTTGCTTCGATGATTGCAGAAGCAGGATTCAAAAAGGTTGAATATGAGAATCTTGTGGGTGGAGTGGTGGCTATCCATTCTGGTCTCAAAGTTTAGGAACATTACTCACCGTCTTCTTCTTCTTTTTGTTCTATCAATTTAGCAGCTTGGTATTTTCTAGAATATAAAAATAGTTGTACTACTCATCTGCATTTTTATCAGGAAATTAAGTAATCGTGAAGATTATATGAAGACCCACTCTTATAATTGAACAGTATATACATATATGTATACAGTATATACATTCTGGTTGTGTTTGCATGATCATCTGACATCTAGGGTGTGTTTAGTGTTATAATCAAACTATTCTCAAGGAGCCTTTAGTTGAGTTGAAATGGAAATTATTCCATGAGCAATGCTGAAAAGCACCCAAATAAATAAAAATAAAAAATCACTATAAAACTATGAGAAAGATTTGATTATCAGTCATCAAACTCCTAATGATGTTCATAATTTAATTTAATATCTAATGGGATATTTAAAACTTTAGTGAGCACCAAAAATGTCAGTCATCTTCCTCGTTTGTAATTCAAATCGTAGATGACAAGTATACCCCTTGAACTTTAATTGTTTATCCGATTTATTGGGCCAAACAGCCCAGCCCAGCCCAGCCCAGTGAACCAAACACTTTATAAATCGTATCTTCTTGAAGGGTTTCAGTTAAAGTCACTCTCGCTCGGAGGAAGGAGGCCAGCAGCCGTAGCTGAAAACCTAGTTTCTCATTTTCTCAACTCAACTGCAACCATGGTAATTCTATCTCTCTGTTTCGATTTATCCGTGACGATTTCTGCATGCCTTGTAGTTGTTTTTCCGATCACATCTCTTCGTTTCTTTTCTTCCTTTGATATTCTATGCGTATCAACTCCCAATCATAAGATGTTGTATAATGGTATCTCGAAAAGAAGTACAAATGAGCACATTATGTCATTCTCATGTGATGTATTGCAACGCATGGTCTATGATCTGGACATCGATTGCTTTATGCAATTTCGTTGTCGTGTACGGATTAGAACTATGAAGAAAGTTGAATAAAAAGAGCGAGCCGGTCAGCAACCCGGTTCGCTTCCCTGTAGGAGTGTCGAAACTGGATGTTCTAATCTCTACGAATAAAGCTCTGGCAACAAGTAACCAGGCTAGAAAGTGGGTGGTGAGGGGGAACCTTTCTCTTCAAGAACTTCACAGCAAGCGAGGAATCTATTTCGAGGATGACTTTCTTGAGTCCCAACTCCCAAGCCAGATTAAGCCCATCCTTAATCGCCCATAACTCTGCCTGAATAACAGAACAAGAGCCGATGTTGATGACATAGCCCTTCACCCAATTCCCAGTCGCACTCCTAATAACTCCTCCTGCCAAGGCAATCCCAAGCCCACCTCGGACTGAGCCGTCGGTGTTGATTTTAACCTAGTCCTCCGGCGATTTACTCCATGCTATCGCGACCTCCTGTCTAACTCCATGGACCAGCCTGTTACAGCACATGAGCACAACCTTCTGGAATTGCTCGGCCTGCGAGCGAATGTGCACAACCGTAATGGGTCTGTTCTTCCCGGGGTTAAAGAAAGAATCAGTCGTAGCTGCAAACAGAATATCATCCTTCACCTCCGTGCCCATCTCGTACGCTCCTTGCAGGTTCTTTGACAGCCAAACATTCGGGGAGTCACTGAAGAAAAGCCCTTGGTTGATTGTCGGCACCAATTCAGTCCAAAGCGCCCTGTTGTACCTGCAATCACGAAACAAGTGCATAAGATTTTCACTAAACACACCGCATCTAGGACAAAGGTCAGTCTGCGCTAGATGTCTTCGGACCCGTTCCGAGTTGGTCATGAGTCTCCCTTTTAAGACAAACCACAAGAAGGTGCGGATACGCTCCGGAACGCCAATTTTCCAAATGCTCCTGTAGAGACGACTCATGTCAGCATCCACAGGACTGAAAATATGGACCAACGAAAAAGCTGAAGCCACCGTATACTCCCCTGAAGCAGAATGAGCCCAGCAGATCGTGTCATGATGGGTGTCGTCATTGCTCACCCCGATAGTAGCCATATGGAAAAGAGTGTGGGCATCCATAATATGTTGGCAAGAAGCCTAATCCCAACCCACATTGTCAATCCAGAAATCCTTCACCAAGCGGTTCTGCAGATGCTCAGGCAAAGGCCCACAAAACGAAGCTCTCAAAGAGGTAGTACCAATCCACACATCCTCGACGAACTTACAAGTATTACCATTCCCAATAACCCATTGGACACCTTTGGAAACCAGGTTATCAAAGCTCCACTTAAAGCCATTCCAAATGTAAGAGGGCCTCAGTTTCTTAGCTTTGTTCATTTGGCCTCCACTAAAACTAATCCCATACTTGGCATTGAACAGGTCACCCCACAGCCCTGCCCGACCGGAGATCAACTTCCAGCTTTGCTTACCAAGAACCGCCATATTCATGGTCGCAGCAGGCCTCAAGTTCAGCCCTCCCTGGTCTTTCGGGGCACAGAGCTCAGGCCACGCAACCGTATGCATCTTCCGCTTACCGTGAGTGTCACCCCAAATAAAGGAGCGAGTAACTTGGTCAATCTTATCACAAATACCCACCGGAAGTCTGAGAGTGTTCATGGTATACGTCGGGATGGAATTCAGGACAACTTTAACACACTGATCGGACTGAATTGTGAAAGGGTCTCCGGCGTGCTAACTTTCCCGATCAAAGTAATGACGGTATCATTAACATGGGTCGGGAGCTTCCCCTCTGTAAAGAAATCCTTCACAAAGCGCCGCACCGAGTCCCCAACCGCACCCCAACAAGACTTGAAGAACACAGGTTGGAATCTGTCAACCCCGGGAGCCTTGTACGAGCCCATAGAGTTAAGAGCTAACCAAACTTCCTCATTCGACGGGCAACCCAACAAAGCCTCCATGACCTGAGTCGACAAAACAGGAAAACCAACATACATCATATGGGTAAACTCACGGTCGCCCTCAGGTAAGGTATACAGATGTTTGAAAAAATTAACCGCCATACCTTCCAGCTGACTATCCTCAGTAATCCACGTCTGCTCATCCAGCTTAAGGGCTGTAATCCTATTTCTTCGACGCCTAACAATCGTGCTTGCGTGGAAAAAACGAGTGTTCCGGTCCCCAAGTGATGTATGCAGGACTACGTCAGCTCGTGTCACTGATATCATTGAAGAAGGAGGAACAACACAAGCCTTGCAGACAGATGGGTCGACCGTCCAAGAACCCTTGAAAGAACCCTAGGTGGATTCTTTCAAGGGTTCTTGGACACATATTTCAAGGGTTCTTGATATTAGCATGTGAGATCGATCTGTTGTTGACACATATTTCGATCTCCAAACCTTGAAAGAACCCTAGGTGGACTCTTGGGTTAGTTCGAGTCAAGTGAGTCTTTCTAGATTGACGGTTGAGTCAAGAAAGACGTCACTTGCTTATCGTTTTCGAGTCAAGCTAATCTTCCTAGATCGACGACTGAGTCAAGGAAGATAACACTTGTCAAAGGCCAAGGTTCGATAGATCGTCTTCCACAACGATCTCTCGAAGCCATCTCAACATCGACTTCCTCAACATCCACCCCAAGAGAACGTTTTCAGCCTCATATATTCGATCCTGCAGATTCGTCTGCCATCACCAAGCTCGATCCATTTTTCCCGGGCTTTCTGAAACCAAAGGGTCTCTTCTTGTGCAAGAGTGTCATCAATATCAGTCTGAAGCTGCGCCTCAAGACTAAGCAGACCCCTGTGAGACCGAGACTCGAGCACTCTTTGGATTCCTTCGATACGAGCAAGCAACCGGTTTTTGCGGCGATGGATATTAGTGAAAACTAACCTGTTCCAGCGGATGAGATCCTGCCTAAGCAACTCCAGAGCCTTATCAACAATAGTACTATTAACCCAATTCTCCCCTACCATGTCCATGAAATTAGGGTGAAGAATCCACGCCGCCTCGAACCGGAAGAGCTTGCGAGAATGATCAATCTCCACATTGTTGACAAGCTTTAACAAGAGCGGATTATGGTCAGAGCGAACCGCATGAAGATGGCGCACCGTCGCCTCCTCCCACCGCAATCTGCCCGACAAATTCACAAAAACTTTGTCCAACCTCTTAGAAATCCTACTCTGCTCAGTAACACCCCTGTTCCAAGTAAACCTTGAGCCCGAGAAGCCCATATCAATGAGCTGAAGTCTAGAGACCCAATCACCAAAGACGTCTGAGTCTGGGGAAAGGACCCTAGCCCCTCCCTGCCTCTCATCCAAAGAGAGTATACAATTAAAATCACCACCCATGAAGAGGGGCTCAACAATGCCAGTAACTTCATTCTCCAGGTCGTCCCAAATTCCCTTGCGTCGAATAGCCGTGGGGCGAGGGGGCATACACAACAATCAAGTGAAAATAGTCCATACCCGACTTGATACGAACATGAATGAAGTGATCGTGAAGTGTAATGATTTGGATATTAAGGTTCGAATCATTCCAAAGAAGCCAAATTCCCCCAGCAAAGCCAACCGCTTCCACCCGAGTGTAATTATCAAACCTGAGATTCTTACAAACCTCGTTAGCCCGATCGCCCGAAACACGAGTCTCCAAAAGGGCTAACACTTCAATCTGATTATGCTTAAGAATATACTTACATGCCCTCTCGAAGCCTTTACTACCCGCACCCTTTGCGTTCCAAATCATGCAATTCATAATCACAGATGGGAAGCAGACCCACTCGAACCCTCAGCTGTCTTAGCAGTCTGCAACTCATCCTGATCAACATCAATCATCTCATCAAACTCAATATGCTCCTCCCTCGAAGTAGTGGACAAATCCCTCTCCCCTGCACTTGGATCTGTACTCTGAACCGCCTTCCCCTTTTCAATGGAAGCAAACTGCTACGGTTAAGTGGTGGGATCGTAGTGCAAGCAACCCTCTCATTCAGTTTAGAAGAGGAATCCGAGCTTTTGCTTATGGGCTTGTTAGAGTGTAAAACCGTCGGCCTTGTAGCTAGGATGTTAGGCCCTTTATCAATCTCTGGTTCATATTGGGGCACTTCTTCATTGGGTCTAGGCCTATTCTGAGAAATAGGCCCATCAAATTTATCCAAGTTTGGGCCCTTGCTAACCAAGTCCGAGCTCTTCCCTTTCCCTGTATTTCTGCCATGAGCAACCCTAGCCATAATTATCCCACTATCATCCCCTTCTGCCCTTTGACCTGTCGAAGAGAACATCATTTTTTTCCCTGTCACCGCAACATGTCATGGAGCCTTAGAAGGTTGTCCTTTACCAACTTCGGCCCTCCTATTCCCATTGTTAGCCTTTCTGCTCCCATTTGTCTACTTCCCTATATTGGTGTTACTCTGTTGAGCCCTCTGTTTTCCTGATTCCCCACAAGCATCTGTATCCTCCTCTTCTTCCCCATCTTCGATTCCTTCACTAAAAACAGCGAAGCTATTCTTATTTTGGCTTGAGTCCAAAACATCCTTCTTCATGCGCCCTCCACCATTACTGAAGTGGGTTTTTCCCTTCTTCTCATACCCTGCCATCATCCAGGGCCCCAAATAGCAGTTGGAGATTTCAGGCGTGTGATGGCACTCGCCCGAAGGTTCCTTCTCCTGTGGGCCATGGGCATCGGGTTCCTGGTGCACGAGCACCTCCTGGTTGGAAGGTATTTTCGGTCCCCGAATGAGCGTCGGGCATCTCCCAACGAGATGGCTTTGTCTACCACATGCTATGCAAATCTCACCCAGTCCCTCGTATTCAATCAGATTAGTCTCGCCATTGATCAACATAGCTCCTCGCAGCGGCATATTCAAATCAATCTCTACACAAATACGCGCGAATTTCCCCCTCGTAGCTTGCAACGTGTTACGATCAACCCGAATAGGCCGACCAATGCTAGCTGCTATCCTAAATAACACCTTCTCATCATACAAAAAAACTGGAAGATTTAAAAGCCTTACCCAAGCGCATATGGACATGGCATTGTCTCTTTCCGGGTTGAACAATGGAGACCAAAGCTGGACCATAAGGCATTACCCAAAGATCTTCCAAGGCCCTTCATAAAGAGCAGTGAAGCAGTCCATCCCGTCTTCGAATTGAACAATCGAGAATCCCTTGGTTAGGTCGACAATGATCATCTTACCATTAGGCTTCCACAATTCCCGCAACTTTCTCTCAAGCGTTTGGAAATCAACTAGGTTGCCCAACAGTTTAATCACCACAGAATTTTCCCATCCTTTGGCAAGAAGATCAATCAAGTCATGTTCAATCGTGATGTCTGCTAGACCATTCTCCCCATGGGGAAAGTCGATCTTAATTTTCTCCTGGACAAAAGCTTCATCCACCTCTATATCGATCCTCTTCCACCTGTCTCCCCTGCATAAGAGTATCCCTGAAAGAAGCAGCCTCCGGCCGTCCCCTCTCCTCGCTCATCACCTAGGGGCTCAGAGCTTCCTCCTGCTGCATCTCCTCCGGGCTTTGCTCGCTCTGTCCTCCCTCCTTCATCTCGTCCAGTCCGTTCTTCTCCGGCAAACCCTCTTTCTGAGCCGAGATGCTAGTTGCCCCCTCCTCAATCATCCCCTCCTCAATCTCCTCCGACTGCTTATCCGGCAGTTTCTCCGGTGTTGACCTCTCCCTCGGAGAGTCCCGCATAATCTCGTCGGCCATTATGGCCAACCAGAGAAGAAACGAACGAAAACCTAGAAAAAGGGGTTTTTTAGTTCGCGCGTACTCTTCAACTCGAGACGGCTATTTGGGGGTTAAAGGATGTAGTAGCTGAACATGTAGGATACGCGGTGAGGGATATCGGAACACTGAATATAATCTCAAAAAAGGCAAGACATTGAATAAGGTGCACACTTTAATTTGTATCCGTGTCACCTTATGTGTAAACTTTGCAGCTCAAGCGTGATCTGCGGTTGATAGAATGTGAACTAAATGCATTTATCTCTTTGATTCTCAATGTGATGATTACACTGTGACTGCGGGTTTGGTGCTATTAGTCACAACCATGAATGTTTATTTAATTATTGTCACAACTTTGGTCCACTAATTAACCAAATCCTAGAAATGAAACCTAAATTCCAAAACCCTAAATTATAATTTCAAATATTTACTGAAATCCTTGAATTGGTTTAAGCTATTTACCTTTCCTCAAGAGGGGAAAAAGAGATGATCAAAAGAAACTCCACCAGATCGAGGGTACCGCCGACGCCGCCACGAAGCAGATGGAGTTATGAAGATGCCTCCATCACGAACCAAATAGTGACTCTCGATCCGAGATGGAGATGCTACTGGTCGTGAAACAGATAAAGATGGTGAAACAGATGAAAGGAGGAGAAATGGAAAGGGGCAAGATGGAATCAGAAGGAGGAGAGGAATACAAGCTCGCGGAAGACGACTAGAGGTTATGTTTTTTTTCCTCTTCTTTTTCAAATTAAAACTAACGGATCCGTTAGTGATATTGACGGAGGGGTAAACGACGAAAGAAAAACAAACCTTAGGGATATCATGCGAATTATGCTAAACTTTGGTACACCCCACGAATTTCCCTATACATCAGGGATATCAGGCGAAATAACCGTTTACTCTTCATCAACCGCCTAACTCCCCATTACATAAAGGCATTTTATCAAACAGTTTGAAGGCGCGACTTGCTTTTATCATACTCATCCCTCAAACTCAATTTCCCTATAATTCATCGATCCATCACCATCCAGGGCAGAATATTGATTCCATAATTTCACCAAAAGATGTTTGATTCTAACAATTTCTAGGAAGTATGAGCGGGTTCAGGTGGAGAATGAAATCAAACCTAAATACAACATTTACAACAAAATTGGCTTTCGATAACAGAATGATGCAAGCCTACCTTGGAGTTGAGGAGACCAGATATCCGAACAGAGACAATCTCGCCGGTTTGGAGTTGGCACGCGTCAATTTTTGGTTGCTACCTCGAGTTTACTATTTTCTATTAAAAATAGTTTTATTACCAAACAACTGAAATTTGGCGTGAGTGTTAAACTGTGACAGCAAAATACTGATTTTTTGCAAGAAAAAACTGAAATCTGGCATGAACACTCAATTTTGACAATAAAATACTGGTTTTTTTGCAGCAAAAAACTGATATTTGGTGTGAGTACTAAATTGTGACAGCAAAATACTGATTTATTGCAAGAAAAAACTGAAATTTGACATGAACACTCAATTTTGACAGCAAAATAGTGGGGTTTTGGCAGCAAACAAGTGAAATTTCGCGTGAGTACTCAATTTTGACAACAAAATACTGGAATTAGGCATGAGTACTCCATTCTGACAACAAAAGCCTGAAGTTTTACTGCATTTAAATTTTCACAACAACAAAAAATTGGAATTTGGCACGAGTACTGAATTTTGACAACAAAAACCTGAAGTTTTACTGCATTTAAATTTTTACAACAACAAAAAATTGGACGAGAACTAAATTTTGACTACAAATAACTGAAATAGACAGCAAACAACTAGTTATTTTATAGCAACTGAAATTTGGACAAGAACTAAACTTTGACAACAAACTCCTAAATTGTTTTACAACAAATAACTGAATTTTGCTTGAGTACTGAGTTTTGACAGCAAACGACTAAAGATTGACCCGTCTGATTTTTACAGCAACTAGAAGTCTAGAATACAGCAAGTCAGCAACTGAATTCGAGATTCTGCACTGTCTACATAAAAAAGAAGAACTGAATATGAAATCAAATTAATAGTTCTAAAGCTAGCTGCATCTTCGAAAGCACTCATCCTACGACTGAAAAGGTTGAGATGGTCCAGCAGCTCCACTTGATCATGAAAGCAGGAGTCATTTGAACCTAGTAATCTGTAAACCATAACAACAGTTTCACATGTCATCAATACGTGAAAAACCAATTGATAAAAAAAACAGCATCTTGAAGATACATTCATACATATAAAGACTCATTATCGAAATTTTCTTGTATACATGTTAAGCCTCATAACCTAGTAATATGTAAAATTTTCTTGTATACATGTACAGCTTCATAACTGATACACATGTCATCAATACGTGTAAAACGAAATTTTCTCGGATACAAGGTATTTAAGATACACTCTTACCTGTTGTTGTTGATTACAAAATTTTGGACAAATGGAATGATGTTGCAAAACACTTAACGACAAGTTCTTCACTTTATCCCTTCAATCACCCTCTCCATGGATCGATAAGTTCAAGTTCTTGGGAAGATGGAATGGTTGGAGTTTAGACTGTTCATTAACCCTAGATACGTGCTGAGAAAATTTTTGTACGTACTAGAACTTTTTGCTTGCCAGATTGTGTTCAATTTTCCATGTTATTAGTACTAATTTCATGTCATCCATTTAATTGACATGTCAACATAAATGGATAGAAATATTTAAGAGAAAAAAAGATATGTTAATATTTTAACTCTTAACTAACCCTTCGGGGGCGTGCGACGCACGGCCCGTCTTCATTGTAGCTGGCAACAACAATTTGTGTGTGCTTTATTGTATTGGTAATTGTTTTTTTGTTTGTTTATGGTACCCACTGTTAACGGTGTATGTTTTTTTTTTGTCTGTGTGTTGGTTTGTTTTTTAATGTCATTTTCCTTGTTCATGAGTTTTGTGAATATATACTTTTGCAGTTTTTATAGTTGTATCTCATATTATTTTGTGTGTCCGACATTTATTTGATGACTCCATTTGTTACGGGTTATAGTGCAGTTGTTTTGGTATTGTGTTATTCATGGGTTTGTTTTTGGTAGAAGAACCAGAACTCTGAATAGGAAAGAGGAGGAAGAAGATACATCAACCAACCGCTACAACGAACTTGCATGTAATATCTATATTATGAAATATATGTGATCAATTCTTTTAAAAAACTACCATGCAATTGCAGATTGGTGTTGTTTTCAAATCATGGAAGCCAGAAAGAACTTTCATTTTACAGCTAAGAAAATAAAGGCGGCATACCTGATAATACTTTCGCTCATCAAGCCATTGCTTTACAAGCATAACGTTTTCAATGGCATCTTTCCACTCATTTGCAACCACAGAAGAAACTCGATTTGCATTAACTTTTGAACGACCAAGCCCTCTGTCAAGAGTTTTTTTCTCCTCCTTAAAAAATTAGTGTATAATAAGTTTGCAATTAGTGTATAATAAGTTTGCAATATAGCATGCTGATAATATCAGCTCTACTATAAAATGAATGAAATTCAAACATATTGACATTACATTCATCTCTAGCACTTTCCGTTGGTAGTCACGCACGTCATTAGCAGCAGCTCAACCCGCTAAAACTGATTCCCCGAGCTCCCGGACAGTTTGGGTTAGCTTTTCAACTTCTGCAACCTTTGGCCTATGCATTTTGTCAAGGATTCTGTTTTCCTCATGATGGAATTAACGGGCTCTCCTTAATAACAAATCGTATGAAGATTGTTTTAACACAGAGAAGGCCGACCTGACATATTTCTATCTGCTTCATTAACTCCTGATTTTTATTCTGAAGATCATCGACTAGGAAGTTTTGGCAAGAGCCGTCTGAACTGTCTTCTCGGCCTCTAACAGAGCAGATTCCTTGGATTTAGTAAGACGGTCCAATGCTCTGTTATCATCTTGCAACTTGGCAACCTGAAAGCCAAGTGTGACATCTGAATATGCAGTGCCCAACATAATAACATCAGGAGAAAGATAACAGATAAATAACTGATAATTGTTTCGTCTTATCTTATTAGAGAATAAACATAATATCTATAACATCAGAAACTTTAAAAAGAACCTCCTGCTTTAAAAGCTTTATCTCTGCCTCAGGTGGAGCAATGATAGCCTCGATAGCAGGCATATCATCATCTTTTTTAGCAGCATGCACTCTTCAGAGTGTGGCTTTTGCAGCAAATTGTGCAGCAAGGAAAATGCACTGAGAATCTCATAAGAGTGAAAGCATTATTTACAAATGAGTACCTTTCTTTCTAGAACAACTTCACTGGCTTTTAGCTTCCCATCCACTTTGTTGAGCTCATCACTAAGCTATACAGAAAGTAAAACAGAATCTGTCTTCAGCTAAGCATATATGTTTCACTTAAGTCTTGATTTTTGTGAGTTTATTTAGACAATCTATTCACCGCCAATAGCCATATTAAAATACCATTAAAATTATTGATCATTGAGATGGGAAAGAACATCAAACTACACATAAGCAGCTGATCCAGGTTGTAGAAAACATACATCCTGCTTACCTCACATATTTAGCAAGAGCATATAAACATGATGGTAACCAGTTTCTGAAGAGGAAATCTGGTTCTTACAAGCATTACAGACGTTCCTCTTCAACTGCCTTCTCCTTAAGGCGTTTTCAATACTTCAATGCTTTTATTTCTGCATGAGCTTCTCCTAACTCTCTTTCTTTGTCTGCATAAGTTATAGAAAAACATAATGAAGTTCTTGGTCTTATTATCATGCTCACCATCTTCCTCGTGTTCTTCGGGGGAGCGATCCTCACCCTCAATAGACTCGCTAATTGAGACATCACCATTTCAGAGGCATTTTCACTGGCCTAGATCTATGAGGACCTTCATCATCAACACCATCACCGTTTGCTGCTGCAGTTTCACCACGACGTCCTTCTTCCCGTTGCCTGTTTTGAGAAGGCCTACTTACATCATCACCATTTGGTTTATGTTCGGATTCAACTCCAGTATCTCCATGTACGACAAACTTATCCTCCCTAAACTCACCATTTGGAGATTATTCACCTTCTTCCCTTTTGACTTTGGACTGTGCATCAGACCGTTCATGTTTTTTGAAATCAATACTTGCTTCTGGCCCCACACCATTAGAAACAAGTGGTCTTGTACAATCAGCAGCCTGAAAGGTAAAAGATTAATCATGAAGTATAAATCATCGATAAAAAATGGAAGATAAACGAACTATCTGAATGAACTGCAGCAGTTAAGACAAATCTAAATTTTAGTTAGTGATAACACACCAGTATACTTGGAAGGAATGAACTAATCTCACGGTCTCTATCACATAAAGCTAGAGCAAGATAAATGCAAGAACTAAAATAACAAGAATGTCAAGTGACTATTGGTAATTTTTAGCATATATTTCAGCCCAGACTTTATTGAAATCAGCACGGCATCTAGCCCATTCTTCTTGCTTTTGCTTCAGGCGCGTTAATATTATTGTAAAAGAAAGGGTTGCACGGCATCAGAGACTTTCTTGGAGTCAGGATTTTCCTCCTTGAAAGTTACTCTAAAATCTGCCCTGTAAAGACCAAATACCAAAACAAATTGTTAGAGCAATTTCCAATAGTTCTTAACTCAGTATATTTGGGAAGGTGTTATAAGATGATTACATGAAGAGGGAAAAGGCGGTCTGTGGGCTTTGGGCTTGTTGGGATCACCAGCTCTCTTCAACTTCTTCTTTGGTTTTGGTTCAGATTCAGAATCAGAGGTTACTGGCTTCTTCCTATAAGATTGAGCAAGACAAATGTTAACTGAAGTTTAAGGTTTAAAAAGAGTTCTACACTAGTGGAAAAAACACCTGTTGAGGCGGGCAAAAACCCCCCTGTTGAGGCGGGCAGGGGTCGCTGCAATAGGGGGGCTGCAACAAGTAAATACTTGTTGAGGCGGACATATGCCCGCCTCAACAGACCACTTTTTGAGGCGGTCAAATTTGCGCCCGCCTCAAAAAATAGGAAAAATCTAAGCGTTACACTCACTTGCCCGCCTCAAAAAGTGGCCAAAGTTTGCAGCGAATTTTTGCATTCCCGCCTCAAATGAATCTGGTGCCCGCCTCAAATTATGTACTCGAAATTTGTGCCTCAATTTTAATTTGCAGGAGCTTACAATTAGGGACAAAATTTGCAGTAACAATTCTAGATTTGCAGGAGCTTCACAAAACTTTAATTTGCAAGAACAAAATTCATCCAAACATATATTATCATTCAGTAGAATCTATAGGAAATATAAACAACTTGATCATAAAAAAATTACAGAAAATGAGCATATCTGCTTCATCTAACGAACCCGCTTCGGATTCCATCGAGAAAATGACCAGAACGAAGAGGCACAAATTCGACTTGCCCGGCTCAGTGTCTCAATTCGACTTGCCCATTGTCTTCAATTCGATTTGTAGGAGCTTTCTATAGATGCAGTATAGGCAAATCTTCAAAGAAATCTTCATTTACCTTCTAAAATCCTCAGTGTCTCAATTCAGTATCTTCAACAAAATCTTCAAAGAAATGTTCAGAAAACCTTCATTTACCTTCTGAAAACCTCGCCTTACCGGATCTTCAAAGCTCTTCTAGGGATCAAGATCCGCCTCTTCTAGAGATCCAGATCCGCCTTCTGAAAACCTCGCCTAACCTGCCTCCGACTCTGACTGCGATGGGAAGAGATGGGAAGAGATCCATATCCGCCTCTTCTAGAACTCTGATCTGCTTCATCCGACTCTGACTTCAGATCTTCGATGGGAAGAGGCGGAGGAGTCACCGATTCTTCATATCTGTGAATCTCGATCTCGGCTTCTTCTGCGATGGGAAGAGGAGTCTTGTGAATCTCGATCTTCAAATCTCGATCTCGGTTTGTGAATCCCGATCTGGGAAGATGAGATGTTGAGGTGACAGAGGAGGGAGAAGAAGAAAGCGTAGGAGGATGAGAATATGATCACGATAAATGCAGATGATGGGAAGAAAGCGTAGAAGAAAGCGTAGGAGAGGCAGGCTGTGTAAAGTTTTAGGGTTAATGCTAAAGAGAGAGAGAGAGAGGCAGGCTAAAGAGATGTTGAGGTGACCGGGTTTAGGGTTGGGCTGAGTACGCTTTTTTTTATTTGGGATTTAAGGGTCCGATTTGAAGGTGAATTGATCCAATGGTTCTAAATGACAATCCGTGTATTCTTAGGGTTTTTTTTTTAATTTTTAAAAAATGACTTGTTGAGGCGGGCAAAATTTCGCCCGCCTCAACAGGTCTAGGTTTTTTTTTAATTTAAAAAAATGACTTGTTGAGGCGGGCAAAATTCCGCCCGCCTCAACAAGTCAAGACCTGTTGAGGCGGGCGGGCGGGCGGTATTTTGCCCGCCTCAACAAGTCCAATTTTTTGTGGTTGTTGAGGCGGCCAAAGTTTTGCCCGCCTCAACAAGGGCGCTGCAACAAGTGTTTTTTCCACTAGTGCTAAAATAGATAATCATTCTACCTTGGTCCTGAGTTTTTCTTGGGGCTAACTTCAGCTTCCTTTTCAACAACTTGAGCTTCTGAAAATCAAAGAGTCAGAAAATTAAACTTCAAATCCGATAAGGAGAAGTTTAAAGTTTAGGAAATCAGTAAGAGTGAAACTTAATACATACCGAGATTCATCTTGATTTTGGCCTCAAGACTGCAGCTATGCATATCAATTAGGGCTACTGGAACACTACTTTTGCACTGGATAATCATAGCACTATATACAATCCATGAAATCAGTTTGTTAACAAGCGTTTAAAAAATATATATTATACCCTCTCAACTTGATTTCATGGATTTACAACTAAACTAAACTTGTAAAACACGTTTTTGTGAGCAAAAATTTAAGACCTAGCTCTAGTATGCAAAACTGGTGATAGGAATTTATGATGCCAACGTTGCAAATAATGGTAAAGGCATATTAGGGAAAAACCTATTGATACGTAAACTTTTTGTTGAATTTCTCTTGTAATTTTACAAGTTGAAATCCCTTGATAGTGGTATAGATAAAGTACTGTGTACCTCTCACAAATAGATTGGCAAATCAAATCCAGTAAACAAACTCAAAGAAGTTCAACAATTTCACCAAGCAAAACCAATTTCACAAAGCAAAACTATAACAATTCTGAGACTGATATAAATACATACACCTAAAATCTAATCCAAACTGATATATTTGCAACACTGCAAATAATATACCTAGCTCTAGTACTGCATGATGGCAACAACAACCTGGAAGCCAAGGGACTATCTGCCTACTGGGTAGACTTGAGTATTTGGACAAACACACCCAAACAAAATTGCGCACTAACGGAAGGAGAAACATATGGTTGTCACGGTATTGCAAACGAAAGGAGAAACATATGGTTGTCACGGTATTGCAAACAAAGGAGGTTACACAAAATTCCAAGACAGTGGAGAACAACAAACATTTGGGAAGGAGGAAAACAGACCTGTGAATCAGAAGCAACGAAGGCAGCCCCAAGACCCAGACCTCAACATCAACGCCAACAACCAATTGGGATAAAGGGACGAAATCAGAATCCCCCTTGCCGGCCAAGTTCGCCCGAGAACTCCCCCCAACAGTGAACAAAGAGGTGGAGATGTCAGATTGAGATTTGACAGCGCGGCATGGACGAGTCTCCTCGGGAACCACCGCTGCCTTTTTCTTCCCGCCAGCCATTGTGAAATCACCAAACGCTCGAAACAGAACCACGGCTTCATGCTAAATACGCAAAAGGAGACGGATGAAAACTGTAACGCAAAACTAAGCAATAAATAGCCGCTCTTCATTCATGATCAAAATTGTAATTGCAGGAAAATGAGGAGACGGGGAGAAGGTTAATAGGGTTGAGGTGTCGCCGACACACAAGGGAGAGAAAGATAATGGAGCAAAGCGGGAATCCAAATCAGCACTTCTGAATATTGCAGGGCTATCAATTAATTGAAGTTAGATAGAGAAGGAGGAATGCAAGGAGAAGGATGGATGGAGAGAATTGAAGCTCGCCTGATTCGCCTCCATTGATGAGAGCAGCTTGGCGGTGTCTAACGGGGTTCTCAAACCTTGTGCTCTCTTCATCGTCGGCATCCGAACGGAGGACCACCTGCTGCAATTTCGTTTGAGCCATTGCAAAATGAATGAAACCGGGAATGAGATACATTAGAACCCTAAAATCAGGTAGAAATGACCATATGGCTACCAGAGGAAATTGATGAAGAGGAAGGGGCGAGAAATTAATGAAAGGAAAGGAGTTTGAATTGAACGAAGAAGAGGAAGAGAATGCTAAGCAGCAAGATGACTTCAATTCACCCCAATAAAAACCATAAATGCATCTCTAATTACTCCCCTAAAAGGTAGTGAATGCTTATTCTAAAGGTCAAATTTATATGTTTATAGATTATACTATGGGTTATACTTTTAACTTTTAGAAGATTGGGTTATATTTTTAGAATCCGGATCAGGTGAGAATAATTATTATTGTGCGAATATGCGAATGAATGCACATTTAGGCCATTGACATGCACTTTCTTCAGTAATGACATGCACATTTAGGCAATTGACATGCACTCTGTCAGATTTGCATGTCATTGAAAATATGTGAAAAGTACAAGCACACACCCCGAAAGTGCATGTCAATGGCAAATTATCAATGACATGCAAATTTGACAGAGTGCATGTCAATGGCCTAAATGTGCATGTCATTACTGAAGAAAGTGCATGTCAATGGCCTAAATGTGCATTCATTCGCATATTTGCACAATAATAATTAGGCAATGGCTATATGCACGCGAATCGATGCATATATGCACGCGATTCTGTGCGCGCAACTTATGCGCACGCATCTGTGCGCAGTTCTTATGCGCATACGTGTTTTACGGGGTATTACGGGTACTTTTCGTAAATTTTCAGAGTCTGTAACACCTTGTGCGCCTAACTACTGCGCACAGGTTGAGAATCTGTGCGCCGTGTTTCTGCGCACTGTTCAAACATAGTAGCCGTTGAAATTTTTGAAAAAAGTAGCCGTTAAATGTAAAACTGTGCGCTTAGGTTCTGCGCACAGGTGCTTTAGGGTTTGGGTTTGTGCGCGGATGGTTAGAGCACGGGTCTTTACAGTTTCATTTGGACCACAACGGTCATAAATGTGCCTATATAAAGCCACAATCTCTTCGTTTCCAACAAATTCATTCAACACCTCTTCGTTTTCCAACAAATTCATTCAAAATGTATCGTCGTAATCAAAACTCTCGTATGTTAGAGTTGATTAATCAAAGTTGTGAAGATAGTGATGAAGAACACGATTGGGATAGCGGATCACAAGAAGAGGAAGACGACCCGAACGACGACGAATGGTTGGATGGTTTCTTAGAAGACGAAGAGTTCGGCGACTGGGATCCGAGTGGTGAATTTGTGGTTAGTATAATATGTTATAATTTGAAACATATGGTAGCGTAATTAGTTTCAAATTAGTTTCATATGCTAGAATAATTAGTTTCATATGCTAGCCTAATTAGTTTCATATGATAGCCTAATTAGTTTCATATGATATCCTAATTAGTTTAAAGTAATGATTCGTATTTTGCCTTGTTATTTTGGTAGTAGTGTAATTGTCGCTCTACAATTACGTATAGGGGAAAGATTATTCGGATTATTTTAGAACCGCACAATATTGGGATACTCCGCAAGAATTGTACGAGTGGGCGAGAGATAGAGGAAAGGAGTTAGTGATAGCTTTGGTAACGCGTAATTCAAGTCCGTACAAAATAAGTATTGTGTGCGATAGATTTGGAAAACCAAGATCTGGGAGGCCAAAGGTGAACAAAGAGAATCCAGAGTTGGTTGTTCCTAGGCTTAGAAAGTCGAAGTCGAAGAAGTGTGAGTGTAGATTTCAGCTACTGGCAGTGCGAAAGAAAAACATTCCCGGGGTCGCAGGAGAAAAATGGATTTTAGGTGTGATAGAAGGTCGGCATAACCATGTGCTACTTGCTAGTTTTCATGGGAATGCATTCATGGGTCGAATGACGGAGGAGCAAGAGCTTTGTGCTAGGCGGTGGGGAGATGGAACTGGACGCAAGACGCCAAAAGAAATTATCTCTAAATTGAGGGAGAAGTACCCTGGTAATGTTACTTCAAGGAGACAAGTTGCAAACTTTTTGCAGAAGGTGAATTACGAAGATCGCGGAGAGCTAAACGTGACACAGTGGTCGCTTAAGTTTTTGCGAGACCACGACTACGTAGTTCACCCACATAGAGACACGACAAACGGAGAGGTTGCAATATTATTCTTTGCTAACCAAGAGTCGTTGCGTTTGTTGAAGAAGTACCCGTACGTGGTAATTATCGATGCGACGTACAAGACAAACAAGTAAGTCTCTACAATACCTTGGTCGATATTTAGTTCGGATAATGATATATGTTCTGTAGTGATATATGTTAATGTTTCAATAGATATGAAATGCCGCTCGTAGAGATCGTTGGATTCACCAGTACACACAAGACGTTCAACATCGCGTATGCATTCACTAAAGCGGAAAGGATTTATCATTACAGATGGATAATGATTCAATTGAAGTCATTATTCATAGATTTGGGAGTGATGCCAACGGCTATAATGACAGATTGCGAAGACGCGCTGATAAAAGGGATAAAGACTGTTTTCGGGAGCGAAGTTCAACATCTGTTGTGTTGGGTGCATATCAAACACAACATTGAGGCACATGCTTCGACCATCCTAAAGAGACAAATTAAAGTGGAAGCCTTTGCAGGACAATGTTGGGGACTATTTTGCTCAGCTACTGAAGAGACCTATGAACTGCGGCTCGAACAGTTGAAGAGATCTTGGAAGAGCGGCCTTGTGGGATACGTCGAGAGAACATGGCTTAATCCTCACAAGACAAGTATAGTGAGGGCTTGGACAGATCATAAGCTTCATTTCCTTACGAGGACTTCAAACAGGTAAATATTGATATTTTTTAGTTAAAGACGATTATATCATAACGGCGTACTTTCTGAACTTACCAACTTAACTGTTTTTTAGAGTTGAAGGGATGCACAAGGTTTTGAAAGATATTATTGGTTCCAACAGAGGGGGCTTTAACAGAGTGATCGTACGGATCCATCATTCAGTACTCCTTCAGATTGATTCAATTAGGGCGAGCATGAACATGTCTCTCTCCAAACGACCAACTGATCCAAACATGCATCCGCTTGGAAGGGCTATTTTTTCCCGACTATTCTACAAAGTGTCAGACAGGTGTTTTGATCATTTGTTGGCTACTTATGAGATCATGTTGACGGGGAAATTTCCTGAACAATGCACCGACCATTGGGTGAGGAACTGTCTTGGGTTGTCGTGCGTCCATCAAATTGCACACGCTATCATTTCAAACACACCCCTAATTGAGGATGACATTCACCCGTTCTGGAGGGATTTGCATTGGGATGACACTCCTGAAACAGAAGACGACCCAAATCTGAAGGTCCGAATGAACATTATAGAGTTGCGACTCCATGAAATGTTCACCAAGTTGGAACTTGGAACCTTGAAGAAAAGCACGGCATACCAGCTAGGTGAGTTGTATCAGGACTTGGAGCATCCTGAACTAACTACCTTGAAAGAACCGACAAATGTGAGAAGAAAAGGCAAGCGAAAGGGTGCAAAGAACAAGGATAAGGAGGAGGTTGACAGTGAAAATGACAAGGAGGATGACATAAAACAAGAAGATATGGAGCAGTATGAGATGGAGGAGGCAAAGCAGAAATCAAAAGGAAAGAAGAGTACAGGAGCAAGACGGCCAGGTCGTCCTAAAAAGGAGGAGGATGACAGTGAAAATGACAAGGAGGAATCGAGAGAGAAGAGTTATTTTGAGCACAAACAAGAAGAGCTGAAGAAGTATGAGAAGGAGGAGGCAAAGCAGAAATCAAAAGGAAAGAAGAAGGCAAACAATACAGGAGCAAAACGACCAGGTCGTCCTAGAGAGCAAACAACGACATCACTTCCCGTGGTCATTGAGGCCGAGGAGTTGCATTCTCAACCCATGCCCGACCTATCACAGCCTGAAGGATCAAACTACACTGACTTCGATCAGTGCCCTGAAGAACTTGGTGTTCCTCTCATTCATAGGGGGGTTGACTTCGGCATTGACAATTTGGATGATTTTTGGCTTCCATACATCACAGATGTTAGACAGGTACGTTCTGACGGACATTGTGGTTATAGGTCGATGGCCTTACTTCTGGGAAGAAAAGAACAAGAGTACGGAAACATTCGGCGTGAGCTGGTAACGGAGCTGCTTCAGAACCGAGAATTGTACGAGCCTATTCGTCGTCGTCTTCGTCCGGGTACTTGGGAGGATCTTATTCTCCAAGTTAACCATTGCAGAAGCCCTTGTTCAGAACTGTATTGGTTGCACTTTCCACTGATGGGCTTAGTGTTTGCCACCCTATACCAAGTTGGTCTCGTGTTATTGTGTTGGGATGCTCCGACCTTTTGCTTACCGCTAAGGTGTAGAACAGAAAACGCTGATCCTCCACGACAGATTTTCGGCATGGCACACGTAGGCAACCGTGACCACTTCATACCGGTAAAGTAGACAATTGTACTTGATACTTGTGTAATCATAGTTTTTTGTTTAATGTCTTAAGTCGATTGTGTTTATATAGGTGGCGTTGATGGTTGGTTCGCCACTACCGCATACTCCCGGTTCGTGGAAGAAACACGTAGATCCAAACATTCAATGGTGGGAAGAAACATTTGGGGACAATTTGAGGATGTATCGAGAGTACCGCATTTCAAATGGCCGGGCACCAGATCCATTCATGTATAAAGGAGGGACCGAACCCGTTCACATATCTGACTGAGTGAGATTGTCATGTAATAATTAGAAGACGCATTGGAATTTCTTAGTTTGTAATGCCTTGGTTTTTAATGTTTCGTATTTGTTATTTTGGTAGTAGTGTAATTGTGCTTTATATAACAATGAATGGATCAGATTGCATTGGAATTTCTTAACACGTTCGAGAGACAAAGAAGCGACAATGAAAATACATAATGAAAGTACATAATGAAAGTACGTAATGAAAGTACACAATGCTCATAACATTAGATGTCTACGATTTAGGCGTCGTCGGCAGAAGAGGAAGAGCAGTCGGAAGCATAGACGATACTACAAACCATCAACCGCAATTCTTTTTCTTTAATCTTAAACCTTTCCATCAGGACCTTCACTCTATTGTCACTCTTCTTTTTCTTGATGATTAATTTCGTGATAGCACGTAAAGCAGTAGGGGTATGCTCTGGATCAATAAACCTGATTCCGAAGAAACAATTGCATGCATAATGCCTTCGTCCATACTGGTCAGGCATGTCTTCGTCATTGTTAACGTAAACATTACACATTTGGCGACACCTTTTTGTACCAGTACACATTATCTGTGGAGGGTCAGGCTTCACACGTCTTAGGGATGATGATGATGCCATATTCGTAGTTATGTTCTTCGAAATAAGTAAATAATAAAACTTTAGTTATAAACATGAAAGCATATACAAAAAACAAAGCATGTACAAAAATGAACAAAAGAAAAATTTACCGATTAAGTAGGGAAACTTCGATTTTTGCTGTAGTTGAGATGCATGAACTAGTTGAGATGGATGAAGAAATCACCACCTTCAAACCGTTGGTTTTATAGGAATTTATGTATATGGTGCGCGTTGATTCTGTGCACAAGGAGTTACCGATTCAAAATAACGGTAACTAAAAGTGCGCTATGTAGCTGCGCACAAATTTTTAACGGTAATTTTCTGTGCGCGTTACACCTGCGCACCAAAAGTTACAGATTCAAAAAGTTACAGAATAGGTGCGCTTTACCTTAGCGCATGGCTGAAATTTCTGTGCGTTCTACCACTGCGGACTATACTCTTCATTCTTCGAAATAGTTGCGATATGAAGGGTCTAGTACATGGGTGTTGATTATGTTTTTAAAACTTATACAATTATGTGTTATTAGGCATATAAAGAGTGTATAAGGTCTCCCCTTCACAAAAAGTTGATCGAAAATACGCAAAAACGCAAAAACGCCTTATCGGTCCTGATGGCCTGTTAAGGTCGAGAATAGGCGGTTCGATGCCCAAACGACGTCGGAATGCAATGAAACTTGTTTTCAATGCATATTATAGCTATTTAACCTTGTCGGTAAGTTCGAGTCAAAAACTTGAGCTCTTCGAGTAACACCTCCTTTGTAAACCTTCACTAGTCTTTCATTCTTCGAAATAGTCGAAGTAGTTGAGATATGAAGGGTCTAGTACATGGGTGTTGATTATGTTTTTAAAACTTATACAATTATGTGTTATTAGGCATATAAAGAGTGTATAAGGTCTCCCCTTCACAAAAAGTTGATCGAAAATACGCGAAAACGCAAAAACGCCTTATCGGTCCTGATGGCCTGTTAAGGTCGAGAATAGGCGGTTCGATGCCCAAACGACGTCGGAATGCAATGAAACTTGTTTTCAATGCATATTATAGCTATTTAAACTTGTCGGTAAGTTCGAGTCGAAAACTCGAGCTCTTCGAGTAACACCTCCTTTGTAAACCTTTAAAATATGACCGTTGCGTGCGCATAACATCTGCGCACATGATTCTTTGCGCATTAGATCTGCGCACGGTTGAAGACCGTTAAAATATGACCGTTGCGTGCGCATAACATCTGCGCACGAAACGGTCATATTTCAACAGCAAAAACCGAAGCTATAAAAGGGGGGTTGCACTCACCTCAATTCACCAATCTCACCATCTCTCTCTTAACCTCACCAATCTCACCATTTGTCTCTTAACACTCGCTATGTCGCACAGTTCATCATCAAGCAACGCTGCCCTTTTTTATTGTAAATGTGATCGACCAGCGGTAATGAGGAGTTCAGAATCTCGAAGAAACCTCGCTCGACGGTTCTGGACATGCGCTGGTACTGGTGGTTACATTTGTGAATTCCGCGAGTGGATCGATCCACCACACCCTTGTTACTCCTTAGCTGCAATAAGAGATCTATTCTCGAAGATACGTACGTTGGAGGAGGAAAACGCCGATCTTAAGGCGACCCTGGCTTCCAATCGTTAGTTAAGTGGTTGTTTTAATCGTTAGTTCGTTGTTGTAATTGTTAGTTAAGTGGTTGTTGTAATCGTTAGTAAACAAGCATAGCACTGGACAAAGAGAAGTTGAGGAGGGACAACCTATAAAGATCCCCAACCGATATTGGTTTCGATGTTCGGATTTAGCAAAATGTACGAACTAATAAGAGTTTGGAAACTGGTTATTAGTTGGTACATATTGCCGACTCCGAACATCGAAACCAATCATCGGTTTGGGGATCTTCATAGGTTGGTCTTCCTCACCATCTCTTTGTGTAGTGTTGTTGTTGAAATTTGTATTTCGTTTTCAAATCAATATAGTTTTTCACGTCTTGTTGTTCAGATTTGTATTTGCATTATTGTTAGGAGTCGTTTTGAATATTCAAACAAGCAAAACATAAAATTTAAAACCATCACACAAGAAAAAGGCATACATAAAACATCAATCGTACATAATCCTGAGTCTAATCCTGAGTCTCCTGAGTATAAGGCGGAGCATCTTCCCGAGGCACATCACCCTGAGTCATATCATCTTGGTGCGCATCCTCCTGAGTGCCGCATCCACTCCCCTGGCCACTCTCATTAACAGAATCTCGGAAAACAGGAGGTGGTGGTGGTGGTGGCATCCGCGATGCACGTGGGGGAGATGGTGCCAAAGGTTCCTGAGGTGCCTCTAAGATTGCAAGCCAACCACGAATCACATCTTCAGTGGCCCAAGGTCGATCCGAGATAGGGGTGTCTAGAAAAGAGTGCATCATGGCTTGAAGGATCTGACAACGCTGCAAACAAAACGTAAATTTAATCGTTAGTTAAGGTCTAAAGCTAAGTTTTGTACAAACTTTATAAACTTTTACATACCGCTAATGCATCGATAGGCACCGGGGTATATCCATAGCGAGGCGGGCGATCATGTCTCTCAGAGGATGGATCGACGACGGGATGTGAGAACTCGTCCAGCCAATCCATATAGTCATCAGACATCTTCCATGCTGGCTCTGCAACCGGCCCATCCAGATCGATCAGAGGCCTCGGCTCTGCGTCCCATGCAAGAAGAAGCTCAGGTGCATAAACGACGTCATACCTCGTGCAACCCATGGGCCGATGAAATGACAACGGCTGAATGGGTGGGTCGGGAACGGGCTGAGCCCGCCCAAACTGCCGCATGACTCTCCTAGGGTTGTAGGCCTCATGAAATTTCCAGATGCTCAATACGCCCTCAAATCTCGTAGGAAAAACCTCTGGTGAGTTGAAGTCCAAATCTCTCCATGGCTGCCAGTTAACCTGAAACAAATAACAAGCCAAATTAGACACGTATTGCGGTAATGAAATAAAAAATATAAGAAATTAAATCCAAACCTGCTCATATCTCATGTTGTCGAGCATGCGACGGATGGCAACCAAACGCCCAGTATCCGAGCTAAGTGGTGTATACAATCCTACAGCAGCATCTCCATGGGCGAATGCAGGGTTCGTGACAAAGTGATCACGAAAATGAGGAAAGTATGCCCAGATCCAGCACTACATATAAACAATTACAGATTATTAGTAAAACTACGTGAATAGTTAAGAGTTATTCACCAAGACGTTAACGACAAGATCTTACCCTCAGAAGAATCCCACATGAACCAATGGTTGCCGTCTCGACTCTAGATGCAGACTCTAAATTGCGATACACTAACGCAAGTATGCCGGCTCCCCATGCAATGTCCCCTGTACGATCATGGTTGAGAACAAGCGCCGCGTACTGGACCTTGACACCCTTTGTCGACCTGTCCACCAAGACAGTCGAGCCCAGAAGCAAAAGGAGATACAGAGTGGCAATGTGACTCTCATTCCTGACTGGCGCATCAAACAAAACTTCCAACCGAGCATTGAGGGCACCGAAATGAATGCCACCTGAGCTATAACATGCCTTCATGTCATCAGCCTCCTGACCCATAGCGTCCGCAAGCGCCGCATAGATCTGGTCATCTGTCATAGGTGAATTGCAGCTACGACCATGTATATGGACTCTGAGGATCTACATCACGTCATGTAGGCAGATGGTCATCTCAGCAAATGGCATGTGGAAACTGTTGGTCTCTGGATGCCACCTCTCCACAAAAGCAGAAATCAATGCAACATCGATCTGAGACGTTATGCCCACTCGGCGCAGCTCTGTCAGCCCAGAACGCTCAGCAAGCCTGAACCATGTACCCTCCTCAGCTGAAATATGATGCTCATAATCATGAACCTGTGCAGATCTGTACATCACCCTCAGGAGCTTCCTAGCCTAAATAAGTACAGAAAAAAATTTGCGTCTGGTTAGTAAATATGAAACGTATAACTTATTATAAGCATTCAGATCAATGTTATTGAACATACCGGATCTAACGGAGCCGCCTCAGCCTCGGCCTCATCCCCGTCCCCATCCTCTGGCTCATCCTCTGCCTGAATATCTCCTACTCGTCGTCTCTGCCTGGGACGACGACCACCTCTAACTGGAGCCGCAACCTCCTCACCAACAACCTCCTCAACTGCAGCCCCCTCAGCGACTCCCTCAGCAGCAACACCCTCACCACCAACTCCCTCAGCACCCTCCTGACCTCTCCCTCTCCCTCTCCCTCTACCTCTCCCTCTCCCTCTCCCTCTCCCACCACCTCGGCCTCTGCCTACAGCACCCTCACCACCACCTCGGCCTCTGCCTCGGCCTACAGCTTCCCCCGCACGGGCACGCTTCCTAACCTGCACCGGGGGCACCAATGGTACATCGGGAGCGGGCCCTGGAAGAGGACCACGCGACCATATCCATCTCGCTATATGCGTCTCATAAGAACACAATAGGTGAGGCGCACGTGGACGACAAATGTCCTGCATCGACTCCCCGAGCCAAGGAAAATATGTCTGTGGGGCATGGTCATCGTCGTCTAAATCTCCCGACACTGGCTCTGAAGATGCGACTGGCTCTGCAGATGCGACCGTAGGAGGAGAAGATGTCGACGTTTTTGCATCTGTCACTGCAGGTAAATCCTGCTCTGTATGCTCTGTATGCTCTGAACTGCGAGGTAAAGCATCCTGAAACAGAGGTGCGTCCTGGATATCATAGTCATCCGTGGTCACCTGCGCCTGTACTGGTGTGGGCTCGATAGGGTCGAACGCAGTAACATATCGACCAGGATAATCTACGTCGTCATGGAAATCTCCTCTCTGTCCATCCATCTCCATATGCGAACCATCTATCTCCTGTTGCTGCAGCTGTGCCTCCTCGTACTCATTCCCTGGCTCACGGCGCTCAGGTGATCCGGTGCCGAAAAATCGTTCGAGGGCCTCGAACGATAATCGCACACCGGCTGCCACATCATGTCGACGTGGAAGCCGTTCCGCTACTGGTGCGGGCATCGTGTTGCCCGTCTGATCCATGACGGCTTGTATAGTCTACATGTTTTTACATTTTTAGTATGACTAATTCATACTAAAATATTCGGAAATAATTTGCAACTTCGTAATCAAATTCGAGTCTTTATATCTACGAAAACTAAATTTTTTAATAGAAATTGTTAGAAATTTAACAATTAAGCCATAACTAGTTATGACTGTTAAGTTTCTAATATTTAATTCATAATTACTAAAAAATAAACATCTCAACTAATACGAAATAATAATCACTACTATTACTAAAAAATTACAATTAATACGAATTCATAATAATTCGATTAGGCATTCGATTAATGCATAATAATCTGAAACTTAATCGTAATTATAAAAAAATACGATTAATAAGAATTCTAATATTTAATTCATACAAAACTGAAATTTAATCGTAATTATGAAAAATTACGATTAAATTACAATTAATACGAATTCTAATATTTAATTCATAAAAAACTGAAATTTATTCGTAATTATTACAAAAAACAATTACGAATAAATTTCCACAATTAAATACGATAAATATTTGAAAAAAGCGGGTTTAGAAATTTTATACCGAATAAAGATCGTGCGGTGTCTCCGGAACCCGAGTCGCCGGAATAGTCGCCGGAATAGTCGCCGGAGGAGCATTTGCCGCTGCCAACGCGGCTCGAGTCGCATACCGCCGGCCACCTCCATCCACCAACGCTTCATCGTCGGACAAGGTCGCCGGAGGTGGCTCCGTTGGGACGGAAGTCGCCGGAGGTGTTGGGATTGGGACAAAAGTGGTGTGGTCGGGACCGGAAGAATGAGGGGGTTCAGAATCCATTGACGGAATTGTGTTTAGACGAGGGAAACGCTCGGAAATGGAAAATTTATGATCGGCGCCGTCGAGCTCTACAGCAGAAAAGAAAGAAAGAAGGAGGAAGAAGAAGAAGCTGCGGCGCAGGGTTTAATAAACCCTGTGCGCAGTTCTTCTGTGCACTAATATGTGCGCACAAGTTCAGCGCACACATTCGGGAATCCGAAACGTCGTGCGCTGAACTTTTGCGCATTATATCTTCTGTGCGCTGTTTTAATGCGCACACATTTGACAGACATCGTCAGAATTTTCACAATTATCCCGAAAATACCCTTGTGCGCAAGAAAACTGTGCACCAACCTATGCGCATAACATCTGCGCACCAAATCGCGTGCATATAGAGAAAAAGTCGCGTGCATATAGGCGTTTCGTAATAAGTATTCTCACCTGAATTTTTTCCATATTTTTAACACCTCCCCAAAGTTTGGGTTATTTTAATCATAATATATATAATTTTTGGGGGTGGTTGAAAAATATTCACACAAGATAATCACAAGGATATTCCTCATTATATTCATCTTGGGTTGGGCTTTTGCTTGGGCCACCGGAATAAAAGTCTATAATTAAAGTTTACATTTTTTAAAACGAAATTTCCACATATATTTTTCCAACACATCAATCTATTTTCTATTTACTAATAAAGATTTTATCTTTTACTAAGTTAAAAACGAAATTATATTTTATAAGGATTATATAATTGAAAAAATATTTTTGGGGGTGGTTGAAAAATATTCAGACAAGATATTTTAAAAAGAAATTTCCAAATATATTTTTCAAACAAATCTATTACTATTAAATTAAATATTATCTTTTAAGAAAGTACATCAATCTATTTTCTAATAAAGATTTTATATTTTACTAAGTTAAAAACGAAATTATATTTTATAAGGATTATATCATAATCATAATCATAATATATATAATTTTTGGGGGTGGTTGAAAAATATTCACACAAGATATTCACAAAGATATTCATGAATATATTCATCTTAAGTTGGGCTTTTTGTTTGGCCCACCGAAAAAAAAGTCAAATAGTAAAGTTCACATCTTTTTAAAAGAAATTTTCACATATTTTTTTTTAACAAATCTATTATAATAAATAATCATCATATCATATCATATTATAATATAAATAAATTTTGGGTGGTTGAAATATATTTACCCATTATATTCACAAAGATATTCATCAATATATTTCTCTTGATTTGGACTTTTGTTTGACCTATTAGATAAAAGTCCAATAATATTAAAAAAAATCGTTATGAGAATTCGAGAATCAAACACAATAAACGCACAAATTTGAATTCTTCCTTATGAGAATTCTTACACTTGGTCTTCGGACACAAAAAGTTTGCATAAAATAATTAATCAAAGGTCTAAATATTAATATTATCAGAAGAAGAATTATTCGAGGTAATCAATAACTAGGTTTATGACATCCAAATAATTGAGACAGTGTTGTGAAAATAAAATCACATCTTAGATCTATTAGATCGATGATGGTAGATTCAAACGTGGTCAATCCTGATGTATATGTTAATAAATAGAGTAAATTAATAAAAATATACATGATTATAAAAATATCTTTCAATTACCAAATATGAAAGAAAAATATGAAGAATATATACTAATCCTGTTTTTCTATGATTTATATCCTAATCTCAATCCTAATTCTAATCTTAATCCTAATTCTAACAATATCCTAATCATATCATATCATCATATCATAATCATAATCATCATAATCATAAAAGTCCAATATTAAAGTTCAGATTTTTTAAAAGAAATTTTCACATATATTCTTCAAACAAATCTAATATTATTAAATAAAAGATTATCTTTTAAGAAACTACATCAATCTATTTCCTAATAAAGATTTTATCTTTTATAAATTTAAAAACGAAATTATAAATATTCACACAAGATATTCATGAATATATTCATGTTGGGTTGAGTTTTTGCTTGGCCCACTAGACAAAAAGTCCAATATTAAAGTTCACATTTTTTAAAAGAATTTTCACATATATCTTTCAAACAAATCTACTATTTTTAAATAAAAGATTATCTTTTCAGAAACTACATCAATCTAGGGAAAAGATCTCGTAAGGATGCATCTTTAGATAGGGGCTAAGGATGATGCACACAAACTCTATAATTAATACACACACATGTTATAACTCATGCACACAGTATTTTATGATGCACACAATCTATTACACATGCACACAATGTGCGCATTAGTTATAACTCGTGTGTGCATGAGTTATAACGCTTGTGTGCATCATCCACAGTCCTCATCTAAGGAACCATCCTCACCGGAACCAAACTCATCAATCTATTTCCTAATAAAGATTTTATCTTTTATTAATTTAAAATCGAAATTTTATATGGATTATATAATTGAAAAAATATATATGTCCTTAGTATTTTATAAATGTATTAATTTTATAAACAAAATCATCGTATAATTGGACAAATATGTTATTAAAGATATTTGTTTATTATATATTCACAAAGATATTCATCAATATATTCACAAAGATATTCATCAATATATTCACAAAGTTATTCATCAATATATTCATCTTGGGTTGGCTTTTGTTTGACCCAACGAGAAAAAAGTCCAATATTCAAAAATATATTCATGAATATATTCATCTTGAGTTGGGTTTTGTTTGACCCACCAAACAAAAAGTCCAATATTAAAGTTCACATTTTTAAAAATAATTTTCACGTATATTTTTCAAACAAATCTATTATTATTAAATAAAAGATTATCTTTTCAGAAACTACATCAATCTATTTCCTAATAAAGATTTTATCTTTTATTAATTTAAAAACAAAATTATATTTATAAGGATTATATAATTGAAAAAATATTTTTGTGCTTTGTATTATATAAATGTATTAATTTTATAAACGAAATCATCATATAATTGGAAAAATATGTTATTAAAGATATTTGTTTATTATATATTCACAAAGCTATTTATCAATATATTCATCTCAGTTGACTTTTGCTTGACCCAATGAGAACTAAGTCTAATATTAAAAAAATAAGATTGCTTTTTATAATTTGAAAAATATCAAACCTAAAAGATATACTGAAAAATATTTTAATTGAAAAAAAAAAAATATGTTAGGTATAAATCACATAGCAAAGTCCGTGAAAAATATACAAACTTCAATCATTGTGATAACTTACTCATACTACGCTTCTATAATTTATTCTATTAGTATTAATAAAAGGAAAAGAGTCATGTAATAATACTTGTTAAAATGATAAATGAGAATGAATGTGGAGCCTTGGATCAAGAGAGATCCAAGAGCCCATATGATGACACGTGGCACCCCTTGTCCCCACCGCCGAAGCACCGCCGGACCGTCGCCGGAGCACCGCCGGACCATCTTTGATGAACATCAAGTGTTCATAAATGTTCATCACAATGTTCATAAATGTTCATTTGTATATACTCTACTGAATGTTCATCACATTATACTTAAAAGTTCACCAAATTTTGATGAACATCAAGTGTTCATAAATGTTCATCACATTATACTTAAAAGTTTTCCAACTGAATGTTCATCACATTCTACTTAAATGTTCACCAATTTTTGATGAACATCAAATGTTCATAAATGTTCATCACATTATACTTAAAAGTTTTCTAACTGAATGTTCATCACATTCTACTTAAATGTTCACAAATTTTTGATGAACATCAAGTGTTCATAAATGTTCAAACATTATACTTAAAAGTTTTCCAACTGAATGTTCATCACATTCTACTTAAATGTTCACCAATTTTTGATGAACATCAAGTGTTCATAAATGTTCATCACAATGTTCATTTGTACATACTCTACTGAATGTTCATCACATTATACATAAAAGTTCACCAATTGAATGTTCATCTAAATGTTCATCATCTCATACTTAAATGTTCATCATCCCATATGATCACACGTGGCACCCCCGGAGCACTGCCGGACCGTCGTCGGAGCATCGCCGGACCGCCGTCGGAGCACCGTCGGACCGCCGTCGGAGCACCGTCGGAGCACCGCCGGACCGCCGTCGGAGCACCGTCGGAGCACCGCCGGACCGCCGTCGGAGCACCGTCGGAGCACCGTCGGAGCACCGTCGGAGCACCGCCGGACCTCCATCGGAGCACCGCCGGACCTCCATCGGACTTCCGGTCGCCGGACAACCACCGGGTGGTCGCCGGACCACCACAACTACCCCTCACTTGTAGTGGGGGTAACTAGTTTAATATAAGTCATTTGATGCTAAGGCATCCAATGGCTTAGATTCATTTTTATTTATCTCTAAGAGAGGGTTTATTATGGGATTCTCACCCTTAATAAAATACTAAAGACTACAATAGGTGTCTATTTTTATGAAAAATATGAATAAGAATAAAATTTTAACTTCTAATCTTAAATTGATTGATGTTATGAATATTGCAGCATCATAATCAGAATATAATCATATCATCATAATCATAATATTTAGTATAGTTTATTAACATTCATATTATTTATCATTAAATATTTAGTATAGTTTCAATATTCATTAATATATTCATCTTGGGTTGGGCTTTTGCTTGGAACACCGGAAAAAAGTCCAATATTAAAAATCACATTTTTAACAAGAAATTTCCACATATATTTTTCAAACAAATCTATTATTAGTAAATAAAATATTATCTTTTAAGAAACAACATCAATCTATTTCCTAATAAAGATTTTATCTTTTACTAAGTTAAAAACAAAATTATATTTATAAGGATTATATAATTGAAAAAATATTTTTGTGCTTAGTATTTTTATAAACGAAATATTCATCATATAATTCGAAAAATATGTTATTAAAGATATTTGTTTATTATATAATCACAAAGATATTTATCAATATATTCACAAAGCTATTCATCAATATATTAATCTTGGGTTGTCTTTTTCTTGACCCAATGAGAAAAAAATCCAATATTCAAAAACAAGTATTATTTTTTATAATTTAAAAAATATCAAGTCTAAAAGATATACTGAAAAATATTTTAATTGAAAAAAATTACTATAAAATATGTTAGGTATAAATCACATAGCAAAGTCGGTGAAAAGTATACGAACTTCAATAATTGTGACAACTTTTTTTTTTTTGAGCACATAATTGTGACAACTTACTCATACTACGTTGCTATAATTTATTATATTAATATTAATAAAATACTAAAGACTACAATAGGTGTCTATTTTTATGAAAAAATATTAATTAGAAAAAAATGTTAACTTCTAATATTAAATTGTTTGATGTTATTAATATTGCAACATCATAATCATAATCAGAATATAATCATTTCATCATAATCATAATATTCAGTATAGTTTATTAACATTTATATTACTTATCATCAAATATTTAGTATAGTTTCAATATATATATATATATCAAATTGAAAAAGGTGGCATACATTCTACTTTGCATTAAATATCGAAGTATAACTTATTAAACATAGATGAATGTATGGTAATGAATATTATTTTTTTTTGGGCGAGAATAAGGTGACATACACCCTACTTAAAAATTATATTTAATATCGATTAATAAATTATGATCCTCAAAAGATATTACGTTTCATCATGATTTGGATAATCATAATCATCAGGTTGTTATAGAATTAATCTATTTTTCAATGAAACAGTCGTTTGATCTATATTTTGATCTTCGGGTAAAAGTGAAAAAATATTTTTAGTTCTTTTTCATAAACAATTAAAGTTGAAACCTATATTTTCCCCATGTCGTCTATGCATTTAATAGGTTAATGTACATTAGTATTTAATTTGTCTACGTATTATTTTTTATATATAGTGAAACTTAATAATATACATCGTATGTGAATATATCATTAATATTTAAATAATATATTTCAAATTCATTAACAATTATCTGTAATTCTTTTATAAATATATCAAAGTAGTTGAACACAATAATAGATTAAAAAATTACAGTATAGATTCAAAGTAAAACATAATGTAAATATACGAACAATATTACACCTACTAATTCATATTTATAGAGTACTAATTTTATTTTTTTAATTCATTTGGCCCGTGAGGGGCAGAAAGGACTAGTTATTTTAATAAGGTTGGGATGGAATGATTGTTGATTATATTTCCCGCTTCTTTTCCTGCTAATCATATTCACTTCCCATCCAAGCTATCCTACAATCAATGGTGTCTTCTTGTTGATTGCTTATTTCTTTTAAGCCGGTTCTTGGATGTGAATAGATAGCATCAGATTCAGAGAGTTGGTTGCTGTATTTGAACATGGTGATGGATGCAATCAGAAAGCAGGCGATCAAACTCAGAGAGCAAGTTGCCAACCAGCAGCAGGCTCTTATGAAGCAGCTTCGACATTTTGATGCCAAAGCCATCTTCAAAGATGAAGAAGAACTAAAATGTCACCAACAACTTCAAAACATTTACAAATCCACACGACAATGTAAGGTAAGACATCATCATATACATTGTTTTTTGTATTCCTACGCTAAACGAGTTTGATGAATCCAGCGTCTTCAGAAAGATGTCGTACGTGGTTGTCAAGGATTCGTTTTTACTCATTCGAAGCAAATGGAGATAGGTGAAGCAAAATTTGCAGTTTCTCAATCAGTTTTGTACCGTTTTATCAAATTTGAAACAAATCTTTGTGTCATGTAGTGAGAAAGTTTGCTGAAGATTGCTCTCAATTTGGGATCAAAGAAGAGTCGAGTAGTCCATTGGCGGAAATTGCTTTTCGAGTTGGAACTTCACATGATCTCATGGAAGATGAGATGAAGATCTTGTTAGGAATTCTTGATGATAAGGTAGCACAATCATCCGTAGGGCTTGTTTGGATGGGAATTAATATATCTAAAGTATACATTAGTAAATCTCATATAATGCATATTTTTCAAGGTTTGTGAGCCACTGCGAGCGCTAATAACAAGAGATGCACAACTAGAGGATGCTCGTCTCTTGGTTCGCCACTATGAGAAATTATGGCAACAACTCGAAAACCAGGTAATCTTCTAATATAGGATAACACAAACCTTTTAATGATGTAATTAGTATATGGGAAATTTTTATATACAAATTATTATTTTTGTAGTCCAAATGCACAAATGATGAATATTTAGCGGTAATTTGGAGAACGTACATTGAGAAATTGAAAAAACATTCGAAAACATTCATTTTGTACAACACCAAGCCAACATACTTGCATATTTCATCACTTTTTCAGCAGATGTGCATCAAAATCATACAATTTTTTTATGAATATTTGAGTAAATTTAGATGAAGATCGAGCGATTGTACATTCACATCATAATAACTATTCGCACCTGAACCAAACCCTTGGTATATTTTGTTACGACATTAGGCCATGGACTTAGAAAGACAGCAGTCGAAGTCCAGGAACGACACTACTAGTGAGAATTCGCTTAAGATTCAAATTGCAGAGGCAAAGTTGGATGATCTCAAGTGTAGGTTAATGGTGATTGGTAAAAGGGCAAATTCTGCCATGTTACCTGTTGAGAAAAGACAGCAGCAACAAACAGAGGATTATCTGCTAATGATGGTACTGAACTCAACACAAGAACAATATAATTCAGACGACGAACGTTCTAATGAGTGTCCTCCATATTTGGATGAAGCATTTTACAGGTTGAAGCTGAAAGATGTTACCATCAAAATGTCGTTGTTATTCTTGAGAATCTTCTAGAAGAGGTTTGTATATGATTCATTCTCATTAAGACATCACAGACTCATAAAAAAAAATTGACTTTTTATTAAAAATGGAATACAGATGACCATTTCATCTCAAATAGATGCTACATTGAGTGATCCAGACAATGCAGATTTAGTAGATAGATATTGTAGTGACGAGTCGTACTTCATCGCATTAGTAAGCTTCTTTGAACTTACATTGTTTAAGTAGGAATTGCTAGTTACTAAATATCATTTAGCATTTCATCGGTTTCTCATCTTTGGTTGTAGGTTATACACCCATTCGACGCACTAGAAGAAGGCGAATTGAACCTTACAATGGATGAATTTGTTGTTGTCTATCAGGTGAGCTTGACATTGCTGTTAGTACTGAAAATGAAAATCCGAATCCATTTTAACGGCTCTTCTTGCTAAAATGGATACCCGCTTTCGATGTCATCACTTTGTTTTCACACAGGTGAGCGGAGGATGGTATAAAGGCGAATCCCATGGACAAACAGGGTGGTTTCCATCTGCTTATGTACACAGAGTCCACAATGAAGATTACCAACAGTACAATCTACAGATAGAGACTGTACTTGTTTGATTCATTATTTACTGTTAAGTTGATGCTAAAATACGAAAGGGATGTTGGATTGTTTGACATATATTGCAAAATAAAAAGAATATGTTCACATGTTATTTCTGATATCAAATGGTACATACCTCCATCAATTGCAAAGATTCACACAGATTCAAACGTTTTGTTTATTCGACAAATTCATCCGTGCAAACGACACTGCATTTAGGAAACCTTGTCGGAGTTTTGAAGCGAACCCATGAGACTGATTTTGAAGGTGAGACATCAACAACTGATACTCAGCATTTGTATCTTCAGATAATGGCTGCAAAAACTCACACTTGGCTAAAATCTCAGGGGGCGGTACACCAGCAACTAAGTTGGTTAACAGTTTAGGTGCTCCTTTAGTTAGTGCTTTTGATTCCTCTTTAGAAGGAATGTGTCCCAACGAAGATGGTGATGCGCCGGGGACCACCTGTTGCTTGAATGGTACGTCTCTAGCCGGTTGCAAACAGAAGTCGAGCCATTGATGGATGAGTGGGGATGGGCCTCTTACTCGCCCTCCAACCTTTTCTGTTGCACACCTAGAGATGGATGGAATGGCCTGCAAAGTTGGGCAATAGAGATACAACAAATTAGATGTTATAAGTAATTAGCATTATAAAATCCCCTCAAATAAAAATATAAAAAATCTACAAAGTACCCTTATTTGGACTTCTTCACAAGTGAGGGAAGTTTTGAACATTCGATGCTTTGTTTTGATTTTTAGTAAAATAAACCCAAGTATGACTGCATAAATGATGGTTAAACACAATTTTCATTACAGAGAGCGGTCTTGTGTAATATGCTTAATGACAACATTGCTAAAGATATTTGGAGTGAAATTGGTGTCATTCATATTTCATAGTATTTACTCATACAGAATTCAAACAATGAAAAAGCATATATATATATATACCAAGACCATGGTTGAACTTATTATCAATATTATTATAATGGTCTTGCACAACATACCCAGAGATCAGCCCATAGACTGGCTCCAGATTTTGGCACAATCACTCCCACATCTGTTGTCCGCTTTGCAGCAGGAAGAATGTCGTTACTCCATCCAACAGCAACCCAAACATCACCTACGGTGAAAGCTTTTAGATAATCAACACTGTCAAACAAACGGACCTGCATAAAACAATAAACATATTTATACAGCAAGAGACTGAATTGTCAAACAATTTGTACTAAATCATGAATACAATTTCTAATCCGAAGGGGAGTTGAAAATTTGATGTCATCAGAAAGAATCACTAATCCAGTTGAAGTATAAAATCATGAAGGTTCAAACCTACAATTTATATCTGGTTTCATTTTCTACAAGAGAATCACTTGTGCAGTTCTCGTCCTTATCTTCGTACCTGTTTTGCAAGCGCTGCTAGATTATGCTGGACAGCATTGATCCCACCGGGCACTTCTGACTCGATGTTTTTTGTGTTGTATGAAGCTCCCATATATTTCAGCACAGCTCCAATAACCTCTCTAGGAGAATCAACCATTGCAATTTTCCCAGCAAGCTCAGGACGCCAAAGATCTGACCAGTCCTACACAAATATTTCATTTAGCTCCCAGAAAGCTCAATATATTTGTTTGTCAGCATACAACTCACATATGAACCCTTTTTCTGAAAGAGAAAAAAAAGTATACTGAAATCTCAGCAAGGCTAACATGTATTTTCTGATACAGACAGGATCAGCCATAGAAGAAAACTAGAATAATAACAAGCCTCGACAACAACTAAGATATTTTAACCACAAATATGAAGTTCTGCCACGACCTTTGAGTTGCAATGATAGAGACAACGCCTTCATGTGTAGTTAACTTGAATTAAACAAAGTTCATTTCACATTTCCAGAATTATTCCCATTTATAAATGCAAACACACCTCTATTGGAGGAATTTTGTATCACCAAGGGAAGACGGGCATGTTAGTGCTGAGAGTATCTGCAGCAACATACCTCTATTGGAGGAATTCCTCGCTTTCTGAGCTTGCTTTTCTTGTACATTATAACCATGCTTCCCCAACGATAGGGAACAGCCCATATTTGACCTTTGGGATCCATTATCCCTTCGCTATTCCTGCACAGGTGCACCTGAAACTACATCAGCATGCATCCCAGCCAAGAGACCCAAAAGCCTTAGAACTACAGCATTCTATTTCTTTTCACTTTTTTCCGGTTCATGCAAGATCAGATGTCTAAATGCAAATACATTCATCAATCCATAACTCCTATTGTCCCAGATCATTTTAGGATCTAACATCAGAAGATATGAAGAATTATCAAAACAAAACTCATCTCTGGTAGAATGTTAACATTTCAAAGAAAGTTCAAAACTGAGAGCGTATACTTTAATTCAGACAAGGTAATGGGGAATAATATGCTTGCACTAGTTTTCCCGAGGCATGTATACAAGAATGTCAAAGGAGGTCTAAGTTACATTGTCTATTTCTTACCTTCCATGTTTCTGGTAAACTCTGAAACCAATCTTGGCTTTCTGTGGTTTGCATGGGATCAATCATAGCCTTTTTAATCGCCAAATTCAGCCAGGTATCACCAATTGTAACAAGATCAGCCACAGCTGCAGATTTAGGATCAGCTTTGCCTTTGCTTAAAGCGGTGGAAATCTCAGAAAATATGCCCTCAAGACTACCACGTACTTCCAGTCTCGGCTTGCATCTCTTTCCTTGGCATTCAACAAAATCCTACAACTTGTAAATACCTCTGTCAGAAAACCCCACTTCACTAAAGGAAAACCCTTGACATGCAAAGTGAGAATCTGGGCCAATCTCGTTATTGCTAGGTTGTAATCCAGTCATAGACAAAAGGGTTTGTGAACAAAATCTTGACTGTTGTTACACAAAGTTGGAACCATCAGAATTTACATATATCCGTATGAATTTTTTAAGATTCACACTCAAAGCAATACCAGTAGAATCAACAAACCTTGATCCAAGAGGGAGGTACAGAGTCACGTAAAGATACAATTCTAAGAGGCACGGTCAGGGAATATGTCTTAGACTTCCATTTTTCAAAAGCATTTCTCAACTCTTCGCTTTCAAGACCATCTTCAGCGGTCTTCTCACATTCTGTATCTGCACCAGGAAATTGTACAAGAGCTATAAGTTGTAAGAACTGAAGCAAAGAGCAGGTTTGTAAAACTTCTTAAGATTACTACATGACATCAATGCCAATCACACAGAGAATATCTAGCTTCCTCCCATCATTCGATTGTGTACCATTCGGTTCCACTATTACAACAGATGGATGAACTCATCATTTGTGTCTATAACAATGCAGGCAATCAAAGTATGTTGAAGGGATGTCCACTAATTAGCAAATGTTCTCCTTCCCAAAAGCAGAAGAATACTAACACACAAAATCTTGGTAGATCCAATCCGCTCTTCTTTAAGTTGAAGGTGGAATTTCATCAGCCTTAAAGACGCAAATCAGTCAAAATTCGAATCAGAGAATAGAGAAACGTTACCTTCAGCTACAGACTCCTGATCCGTAGGACGAGCAACAGAGACAGGCACAGCAGCGTTGGCTAATCCATGGCTGGAGCCAAAACCAGTCCAGGAGAGCGCTCCGATGCCAATGAAGAAGACAGCGGAAGCAGAGAGACGCGCAAGAATCCTATCCCGTTCGACGCCGCCCGATTCCGTCGGCGATGTGGCAGCGAAGAGCCGAAATGCATATCGACGGTTAGAAGAGGAGGAAGATAGAGAGAAGGGAAGGCGGCGAGGGTGGAGTAATGGCGGTTGGGGAAAGAGAGTAAGAGAACTGGGGGCGGAGAAATGGTGGACTGTAAGCATTTTCCGATTGGGGTTTATCGGAAATCTCGCGCTTCCTTTACTTGCTGGTTTTATTGGGTTAGGGAAGGATGAGGATAGTTTGACTTTGATCAAGCGTTGTGATTTATTGATTCTATTTTTGTTTTTCTTTTGTTAAAAAACTTGTAACGTAGTTTAAAAAAGATTTAAGTCAAGCCAGCGTACAAAATACGCTAGAATACTTTTGCTCTTTTGGATATGGATATGGGAGTTAGCTTATTGGCGTACATAAAACGCTATAGGTTTTTTATTTTTAAAAACTTTTTTTTGGCTTTGTTTATATCGTCATGTTCAAAAGGATTCATGATACAAAACCAGCAAGAGAGCATCGGCCATGACCGTAGTGTTTAGAGCTTGCTGCCCAAGCCTCATTAGTTTGTAAATTATTTTAATTTTTTAAATGTACAACCTACAACTTCCTTGTTTTTATCTTGCTATCATTTTAAATCTACAAATCACCAACTCAATAGAGAAATATCTAGGAATCTCAATTGTTAACGGCGAAAAACCCCGCACCCACTTTTTTATAACTGACACCCGTCTTGGGCGCAACCCGGATGCGTCCAAAATGTTTTTAAAAAAACCCGGTTCAGTTTTGGGCGCATCCAGGATGCGTCCAACTTAAACCGGGTTTTTTAAACTTTTGACGGCAAAAAAAAAAAAAAAAAATTTACTGTTCATGGGCGCAGCCAGGATGCGCCCATGAACAGTCCCGGTTCAAAAAAAAAAAATTGGACGCACCCGAAATGCGCCCAAGACGGGTGTCAGTTATAAAAAAATGGGTGCGGGGTTAAACGCCCATTGTTAAAGGTAGGGTTAAAAATGAATGTTTCCAATACGCAATACAAAATATGCAAAAACAACTCTCAAAATGGAAAGCAAATATCATTTCTCAAGCAGGTCGTGCGATTCTTATTCAATCTAATATCCAATCCAAGGCTAATCACTTTATGCAATGTTTTTATCTACCTAAAGGAGTCTGCCAAGAAATTGACAAAATTAACAAAAACTTCTTTTGGAACAATATCAATCATGGGTATAAGGCTATTACCAATTGAGATTCTATCTGTAAACCCAAACAAGTTGGAGGTCTTGGTATTCATAAGACTGAAATTTTGAATAAAGCTTTACAGCAAAAACTTCTATAGAAACTAGTTACAGACAAAGATAACATTTGGACTCAGCTGGTCCACCAAAAATACTTGCAAGCTGATTCCCTCTTCAATTATAAAAAGAAGAGTCATAAAAAACAATCCTGGCAATTCTCTCGACTCCTGCATTTGCGTGATGACTTTTCTAAAGGAATTGGATGGTGCTTAGGTGATGGTAGTACCATTAACTTCTGGACTGATAAGTGGATTCCTATGGTTGATTTAAGTCAATTTTTTAATCCAAACTTAGCTAATCTTCATGACAAAGTAAATATGTTCATCACAGATACGAAACAGTGGGACAAACATAAACTTGAAAGAGTCTTACCATCACATATTATTTCACATATTCTTAAGATTTACATTCCACAGACTCAAACTCATGACCAAATAATCTGGACGCCCACTTCTACTGGCCAATTTACTACTGCTTCAGCTAGAAATCTTATGATGAATAACACGGTTTCCAATATATCACACTTATACAAATGGATGTGGAGCTTAAGAGTTCCTCCAAAAATACAAAATTTTCTTTGGAAATTAATATCAGATAATTTACCAACAACAGAAAGACTAAACAAATACTACAACAGAGTACCAAATTACTGTTCTTTGTGTGGTGATCAAACGGAAAACACGGTACATTCATTATTTGAATGTCATTATACTTTACAACAAATGAATAAATTCTCCCAAATATCAGGCATCCACTATAACTTACCAATCGACAAACCTTTCCATAATGCCTTATTTGAACTAATACAGTTGTTTAAAGCTGATAATAACAAGATTGAATCCTTGATGTTTCTCTGGTATCAAATATGGCTATACAGAAATTCTATTGTCTTTAGGAATAGCCATACGTATAAAAGTGATACTGCACAATATGCGTATACATACTTCAGACAATGGGAAACTGCAGTTAAAACTACCACGGGTCCCAAACAGTTGAATAAGAGGAATAGGAATAATAAGAAACAACGATTGTGAAGGAAACCACCGGATCAATGGAATAAAATTAATTTTGATATAGCTCGTATAAAACTGACACTAAATCATTTTTAGGATGTATTGCACGAGATAATAATGGTAAGGTGTTGGATGTCTATAACAAAAAGATTGAGGCAAGTTCTCCTTTAATGGCGGAAGCTTTAGCCTTCCTACACTCAGTTAAATTAGCAATGAAATTTAAAAATAACAACATAATAATTGAAGGAGATAATCTAACTGTTATAAATTCCGCCAATAACATTTGGAAGATTCCTTGGAAAATCAAAAATATAATCACGGATGCCAAATACTTGTTCTCTAATTTCCAGAATATTAGGATCTCTCACTGTTTCAGAGAAGCCAATAAGGCGGCAGACATGTTGGCACAATCTGACATAAATGCTCATTATGTCAAGATTATTCTCAACTGCAATGTTGACCGTATGTTATGTGATGATTATATCAGAACAATACGCCCTACTCTTCTTGAGTCTAGCTTGTTTACTTCTTATAGGCCACTATTTCGGGCCATCACTGCTGATGGTCAGGGGTCATAATCCCTGGTGGGATAATACCCCGTGTCTTGCCTGCTTCAAAAAAAAATCTCATATGATGCAGTTAAGAATAATAGTGGGTGAGATTTACACCATCTTGCAGTGTAAGACAAGACCCTCCTTTTTTTTTGTAAATTCCAGTTTGTGATTTTAGATCTGATTTCTTCCCCGATACTGAAAAAAATCAAGGATTGTATCTGCCTATCTGGATCCAGATAGAATCGTGAAGGTAAACAAATATGGTGAAGCGGTAAATGTAGTAAGGGATGAAGCTAAAACCTCATCAATTTCGATTTTGGTGAAAGTTTATCCCTCGAGTTTTAAGGATAGATAATCCTGTAGATTTTGGGGGGTTTTAGGGAAAGAAAATGTCTTGCTCTAAGTCTCGTATTAATGTTGATTCCAGTTGGTAACTGAAGTATTTTGCCATTGTTGAGATTTTTAGTCTTGTACGGAGTAGGTTTTGATTGTTGAAGAGGATTTGGTGTTTTTGGCTATTGGATTTTTAGAGAGAAGAGAGAGTGTTTTTCTCTCTTCCCCCATTAGAAAGTAGTAGTATTAATAAAACTGTGATACCTATGGAAAATTACGCTTTAGAGCATGATGATTGAGAGAGAAAAATTAAAAATATTAATAAAATAAGGATGCCCTTATGTGGACGCTAGATTTATTCTATCTCGACGCGATTCTGCATGCCTAACATAGCCGACCAAAGATTGCGCGCCTAATGTAAGAGAATAGGGGTAATATCGTCAAGTTTTGAAAATATACTCAAACATAGCGCGCCTAATATAACCGTGCAACAAGAAATTGGATTTTTAAACAAAAAGATAAATATAAGAGGTTTTTACCGAAAATCACTCGTAAAATACCGTACATTGCCCAAAACCACCCCATTAATTAAATATTACCGGAAACCACCCATATTAAGTCCTCCGTTTGCTAAACGCCACCCATTCCTAACTTCCGTCTGAAATTCCGTCAACTTGTAACACGTGGCAAAATTTATTATATTTTATTCAAAAAACAAAAACAAAAACAAAAAAATATAGAAAACAAAGAAAATAATAAATAAATAAATAAGATGCTGGACCCACTTCCCTTCTTCTTCTCCAATCCCATATTCTTCCTCTTCCCCCATTTTCTTCCTCTTCCCCGACTCCAACTTCCTCTCCCTATCATCTCGCTTTGTCTCCTCCACCGCTGAAAAACTCCAGTTTTTCCACTCCGACCTCAATGCGAAGCAAACTGACCTCAAGATTGAAGATTGTGAGACCCAAATTTTCTCAAGCTCTTCCTTCCATGGCAGACTGCATATTGGACCAGACAAACCATTGACTCCCACTGATTTCTGTCCAATGAGTCCCCAACGAACATCAATCGCTTTCGATCCTTTAAGCTTCTTGAGCAACAATTTGGACAACGAGATCCTGCTCTGCTCTCGCAATTAGTACAACAGAGGGGATTCTTATGTGACCAACTCTCGTTTTTGAGATTCGATTCCTGTATCGAATTCTTCATTCTTCTCACTGTTAATCATTTGATTTAATTCCATTAAATTTTCTAGGGTTTGTTTATATTAGTGATTTGGGGATTTTATGGTAAGTGTTGATTGAAGAGGGAGATGATAAGGTAGAAGATCCGAATTGCCTAGGAGATGCTTACCTACAATGGAGGGCAATGGAGGTTGGTTGATGATTCTGGAAAAAATAAATAATACCTTAGGTAGAAGAGGAAGAAGACACTTGATTTTTATTCAGACAAGGACAATAAATGCTCAATTAATCTTTTTTTCTTTGACTTTCTTTTTTCTTTTTTCTTTTTCCTTATTTATTTTTTGGAATAAAAAATGATTAAAAAATGCCACGTGTACAAAGCTAACGGAGTTAGACGAAAAATCAAAATGGGTGGCTTTTGACTAACAGAATACATTATTGGGGTGGTTTCCGGTAATTTTTGATTATTGGGGTGGTTTCCGGTAATTTATTCTATTAGTATTAATAAAAGGAAAAGAGTCATGTAATAATACTTGTTAAAATGATAAATGAGAATGAATGTGGAGCCTTGGATCAAGAGAGATCCAAGAGCCCATATGATGACACGTGGCACCCCTTGTCCCCACCGTCGGACCGTCGCCGAAGCACCGCCGGACCGTCGCCGGAGCACCGCCGGACCGTCGCCGGAGCACCGCCGGACCGTCGCCGGAGCACCGCCGGACCGTCGCCGGAGCACCGCCGGACAATCTCCGACCACCGCCGGACCATCTTTGATGAACATCAAGTGTTCATAAATGTTCATCACAATGTTTATAAATGTTCATTTGTATATACTCTACTGAATGTTCATCACATTATACTTAAAAGTTCACCAAATTTTGATGAACATCAAGTGTTCATAAATGTTCATCACATTATACTTAAAAGTTTTCCAACTGAATGTTCATCACATTCTACTTAAATGTTCACCAATTTTTGATGAACATCAAATGTTCATAAATGTTCATCACATTATACTTAAAAGTTTTCCAACTGAATGTTCATCACATTCTACTTAAATGTTCACCAATTTTTGATGAACATCAAGTGTTCATAAATGTTCAAACATTATACTTAAAAGTTTTCCAACTGAATGTTCATCACATTCTAACATAGCCGACCAAAGATTGCGCGCCTAATGTAAGCGAATAGGGGTAATATCGTCAAGTTTTGAAAATATACTCAAACATAGCGCGCCTAATATAACCGTGCAACAAGAAAATGGATTTTTAAACAAAAAGATAAATATAAGAGGTTTTTACCGAAAATCACCCGTAAAATACCGTACATTGCCCAAAACCACCCCATTAATTAAATATTACCGGAAACCACCCATATTAAGTCCTCCGTTTGCTAAACGCCACCCATTCCTAACTTCCGTCTGAAATTCCGTCAACTTGTAACACATGGCAAAATTTATTATATTTTATTCAAAAAACAAAAACAAAAACAAAAAAAATATAGACAACAAAGAAAATAATAAATAAATAAATAAGATGCTGGACCCACTTCCCTTCTTCTTCTCCAATCCCATATTCTTCCTCTTCCCCCATTTTCTTCCTCTTCCCCGACTCCAACTTCCTCTCCCTATCATCTCTCTTTGCCTCCTCCACCGCTGAAAAACTCCAGTTTTTCCACTCCGACCTCAATGCGAAGCAAACTGACCTCAAGATTGAAGATTGTGAGACCCAAATTTTCTCAAGCTCTTCCTTCCATGGCAGACTGCATATTGGACCAGACAAACCATTGATTCCCACTCCATGGTAGGTCACTGTCGGTGCTCTCTGAGTAGAGATTGGAGTATCCAGTTTTGTCATATTTATAGGGAGGCTAACCGGGTTGCGGATCGCCTAGCCTCCCTTGCTTCTAGTTTTCATTTTAGGCTTTCATATTTCAGGCGATCTGCCGGATTGTGTTTTTGATATTATATGAACGATGTAAGGAACATGGCTATTTCCCGTTTTATCCCAAGCTAGTTTATCTATATAGTGGTCGAGAGTGTCGTCTCTCATTTACCAAAAAAAGAGATTTTTTACCCGAATTTCATCCATTAAGAATTCCAGCATTACTTTTTTTACACATTCTGAGTTCTTCTAATAGTCAGACTGAAAATCATCTGTAACAAATATGTGAGACTAAATTATGTATCCTTGTAAAAAGCAAAGGAAATGATAATTTATTAAACACTAAAACCTAAATGTGATTCTCATTTCCTTTAATTTTGATAAAAATTACAAAGATAGGAAATTTTGATAAAAAATACACAATTTAATTACATACATTTGTTATAGAGGATTTGGACTCAAGATAAACACGCTCTCAATCTAATTATAGCTAACTGACAAAAGAACCCACCAGAAATTATTAAACAACAATAGAAACGGTTCATTATTATTGCTACATACTTCCTCCGTCCCACTATATAAGCCTCATTTGACCTCATTGCGGATGTCGATGTACGTTTTGTTTCGTTAATATCTCTAATTGTTTATTAGTAAAAAATATAAAAATTTGATATTGTTAAAGTAATCACTGGGACGAATCAAACAAGACCCCATATGACCATATTTTTCGTTATATATTGAAAGAAATCGAAAAGATTCTCTCGAATTGTGAATAGTGCTGAAAAAGCAAATGAGGCTTATAAAAGGGGACAGAGTATTTAACAAAAGCATGAGTTTTGTGCAAAGAAGCAACAAAGTTTTAATTATTCCTGGCACATGATAAAAAATACGAAGTTTTTTTACCCCAAAAAAACATAATACTACTAAGCATTCGATTTTGTTAAGCGTAGGGGGAAATTGACAGTCATCCCCCCGTCAACGACAAGTGTTTGTCCAGTGATGTATGAAGACACCGGCATCGAAAGAAATGCAACCAGGGACGCCACCTCCTTCGTCTCCCCTGCTCGTCCAAGTGAAGTTCGAGCACTCATATCATCCAAAATCTGCTGGTCAAGATGCTGCCAAAACAACAACAAAAAAACACAACTTGAGACATTTTATAACAGACAAGTAGCTGAATAGAAAATAGTGCAGAAAAAACATCACGTCTTTCACACGAGCAGTTAAGATAAATCCAGGAGCTATAGCATTTGATCTGATGTTGTCTTTTCCCCATTCACAAGCTAAACTCCTAGCAATCTGATTCATAGCTCCTGAGAAAGAGGTAGGATTGGAGATTTTAATAGGTTTCAACTTGAGAAGATCAAGAAATTCGAATATTGAATGCAAGATAATGCGAAGAAATGCATTATAAGACATGTGGAGGCCCTAAAAAGGAAAAGGAAAGGGAGCAAGAACCGACCTTTAGATGCACCGTAGAGGGACCCAGTATCCATCCCCAAAATACTAGAAACCGAAGAGATGAATATGATACTTCCAGACCCTGATGCCTTGAGAAGAGGATGAGAGAGTTGGGATAAATGATAAGCTGATTCTACATTAGTAGCCATTACCAATGAGAACTCCTCTGGTGTCGATTCCAGCACCTTCTTTGGCATAAATGTTGCAGCATTGTTCACCTGTAAAGCAAGTATTTTAAAATCAACATGATATTTGCTCAGCAAAATAAAGCACATAGATTAGGGTTATGGCTTCTCAAAGACACTTTTAGATCATTCACACCCTGATTGAAACTAAAGCAGCATTGCAAGGTCGTAATCATATACTTGTAAGTATTTAGTTTGCAGTTCTCCCTGCATCTTCCTGTCACTTTACAATATAACCTTTAAATCCCTAAATGATAGAAGTTGACATGCAGATGAGAATTGAATTGCAGGAAGTAGACAACTTACAAGGATGTGAAGTTTGCCATCAAAGTGACGAGAAACGAGGCGGATCAATTCGTTTCTCTGAGCTGCAGACGAAACATCACAAACGGAAGCAGTGACCTTAAAGCCCTTACTCTTCCATCCCTCCAAGCAGCTGGTGAGCTCCGATTCGGTGCGGGCGCAGGTGTGTACGCTCGCACCCAACCCCGCCAATTCCTCCACCGTCGCGTACCTGTCACACCATTTGCTTAATTGTTTTGCAGAAGAAGAAGAAGAAGTGAATTTGGGGAATACCCGATTCCTAGGGTTCCACCGGTGACGAGAGCGGTGAATCCGTGGAGCGACCACCGTCCTTGGAGACTGTTCACCGGCTCCATTACTCAATAGTTGCAACGAATGCGGGGTCTTGCTTCTGTTTTCACTGCCGCGTCCGGTGTCTACAAAATGTTCAACGTATCACTACTCAACAATATTTAAACAAAGCCTTTATTTAGCACACCTTCAAATTTTATTTAGCACACTCATACCTTCGTCACGAATGTATTTCACCATACCTTCATCACGAATGTTTATAAGACCTTCGTCACGAATGTATTTGACCATACCTTCGTCACGAATGTACTGTGAACCTTCGTGACGAAGGTCTTATAAACATTCGTGACGAAGAACCATAAAAGATACGTGACGAAGGTAGCTATATCTGCAAAAGTAAAGCTATTATGTCTAATCCACACCAACTGCATTTAATTACCATAAACACTTCATATATCCGAACCACCTTCTTCTTCTACCTCTTCATTTCAACTATTTCACTTCATTTCACCCTAAACACTTTCATTCAAACACATTGTTCAATTGAAAATGTCAAATTGGGATGATTACATACACCAAAATGTTGATGAAGATGGTCCATCGTGGGGGAACTACAATGAGGTATGTTATAGTTGTTTTTAATAATGTTAATGTTAGGGTTTGTAGGTAAAATATATGTTTTTTTATGAAATTGAATAGTTTGAAGTTAGTTGTTTGTGTTGAATGTGTGAAAATCATGTTGTAATATGTTTATTTTAGTTGTTACATACTAGGAGCATGATTTGTGTTTGTGTGGAAATTTGAATATGATGTTGAAGTTAGGGTTTGTGTGAAAATTTGTGTTTGTGTTGGAATTTAGGGTTTGATTCGAATTTAGGGGTAAAAAAGTGTAAAAAACATTTTGAAATGGGGTAAAATGGACATTCGTCACGGAACTAAAGGAAACCTTCGTCACGTAAGTATGGCAAACCTTCGTGACGAATGTATTTGCACAAGAAATGTGCAAATTTCTTCGTCACGTAACTAGGGCTTTTATCCGTGACGAAGGTTAATGATTTATTCGTGACGAAGGTGGAAAAATCTGGTTTCTGAATTTTGTTGTGTTTGTGTTGGAATTTAGGGTTTGATTCGAATTTTGTTGTTTTTACAGAATAATAGTCCAGCGTTCAATCGTTTAAGAAACTTATCGATCAATGCCGATATTCCTTTGGGACCTCATGGAGTGCCTTCGTTTGATCTTGGTTTGGATTTTCATATTCCGCCAATAGTCTCTCAGCTTGAACCTCCTCCATATCATTCTCATCAAACTGATTGGTCTAATGTTCCTGAATACCAATCTTTATCGCAACCATATCAAGACATTGAGTATTTCCCGAAATTGAAGACAGTACCACAGTTTGACAGTGTTGTGCCTTATGAGGACCCACATATATCATTAGATTATTCAGAAGTTTTCGTCATTGATAAGATCTTCAGCTCAAGAGCAGAAGCAGAACAGTGGGCAAGAGATATTGGTAAAACTCATAACTTCATGTTGAAGGTTGGTAGAACTGACTTCAAAGGGAAGTTAGGAAGGTCTTGGCTTAAATGCGAGCGCAGTGGACATTACATTCCTGATTCAGTTGGGAGAACTAGGAAATTCACCCACACAAAGAAATGTGGTTGCAAATTTCAGATTGCATGTAGAGAGACTGAAAATGGGGAATGGATCATAAGGGCTGATCATGGAACTCACAACCATATTATTGGTGAATCCTTACACGGTAACGCATTTGCTGGAAGACTTACACCTGAGGAGGAAAAGGTGTTACTAGACATGAGGAAGGGAAATGCTAGACCAATACAGATGTACACAAGGCTCAATGAATCTCCTGACAACATGACTAAGAAGTCACAAGTGTACAACTTTTGTAACAAGTTCAGAACAGAGAGGATGGAGGGAAGAACTGTGATCCAAGAATTCTTCTATCGTTCGAAGGAGTTGAACTACTTCGTAAGACACAAGAGCGATGAAGTGACAAATAAGATCACAGATGTGTTCTTCGCAAGCCCAGAGTCGATGAAACTGCTTAAGGCGTTTCCATACGTAATGTTGATTGACGCAACATACAGCACAATTCAGTAAGTATAATTAAGTTAAAAAGTCTTATGTTTGTTTTTACTCTATAAATTCTTATAGTAATGTATTATCTTGCAAAGGTACAACATGCCCTTCATAGAGATTGTTGGAATAACATCAACGTGGAAGAACTATGTCGTTGCTGGGGCTTTCGTGTCAGAAGAGAAAGAAGAAAACTACGCGTGGTGCATGTATCAATTGGCTGAGTTGTTTAGGGTTGTTAAGATGACGCCAACTTGCTTAGTCACTGATCGAGAGAAAGCTTTGATGAACGTTTTGGATAGGATCTTTCCAGATTCTACTTTCCTCCTCTGTAGGCGGCACATCCAAAAGAACATTGAGGACCATGCTAAGCTAGCAATGCGGTCACAAGCAAGGGGGACCCATTTTGCAAGTGACTGTCTTAACTTATTCAAACAGTCGACAGATTTGGCATACAACATTCAGCTGGGCCGTATTGAACAAGATTGGGCTGCATATCCATCTGAGATTAAGACACAAGAGCGATGAAGTGACAAATAAGATCACAGATGTGTTCTTCGTAAGACACTTTTAGATCATTCACACCCTGATTGAAACTAAAGCAGCATTGCAAGGTCGTAATCATATACTTGTAAGTATTTAGTTTGCAGTTCCCCCTGCATCTTCCTGTCACTTTACAATATAACCTTTAAATCCCTAAATGATAGAAGTTGACATGCAGATGAGAATTGAATTGCAGGAAGTAGACAACTTACAAGGATGTGAAGTTTGCCATCAAAGTGACGAGAAACGAGGCGGATCAATTCGTTTCTCTGAGCTGCAGACGAAACATCACAAACGGAAGCAGTGACCTTAAAGCCCTTACTCTTCCATCCCTCCAAGCAGCTGGTGAGCTCCGATTCGGTGCGGGCGCAGGTGTGTACGCTCGCACCCAACCCCGCCAATTCCTCCACCGTCGCGTACCTGTCACACCATTTGCTTAATTGTTTTGCAGAAGAAGAAGAAGAAGTGAATTTGGGGAATACCCGATTCCTAGGGTTCCACCGGTGACGAGAGCGGTGAATCCGTGGAGCGACCACCGTCCTTGGAGACTGTTCACCGGCTCCATTACTCAATAGTTGCAACGAATGCGGGGTCTTGCTTCTGTTTTCACTGCCGCGTCCGGTGTCTACAAAATGTTCAACGTATCACTACTCAACAATGGGGCTTACTATTTAGCCCACCCTAAAATTCTATTTGGCTCACCCTTACTTTCGTCACGAATGTATTTGGTCAGACTTTCGTCACGAAGGTATTTCACAAGAGATTCGTTACGGAGAAAAGGAGGACTTCCGTCACGAAGGTTTTCAGGAGTTCCGTCACGAAGGTATTGGGGAGTTCCGTCACGAAACTTTTTTTGAAAAAAATAAAAAATTCAGAATGTTGTAGAGAATTTCAATACGAGTCCGTGCATATAAAATACGTCCAAAACGGACATCGTTTGCCCTTCCAAAAGCCCTAAAAACAAAACAGTCGCATGCGTTAAGTTCGTAAAAACAAAAACTTATATAATTATTAATTATAGTTAAAAATCATGCAATTAAATTTATATACTATAATTATATATTATCATTTAATATCACTAGTTTATTACTTATAAAGTACAATTATGCATTATGTTTAAATATTACGAACTTAACGAAAACGACTGTTTTGTTTTTAGGGCTTTTGGAAGGGCAAACGATGTCCGTTTTGGACGTATTTTATATGCACGGACTCGTATTGAAATTCTCTACAACATTCTGAATTTTTTATTTTTTTTCAAAAAAAGATTCGTGACGGAACTCCACAATACCTTCGTGACGGAACTCCTGGCAACCTTCGTGACGAAAGTCCTTTGTTTCTCCGTGACGAATCTCTTTTGAAATACCTTCGTGACGAAAGTCTGACCAAATACCTTCGTGACGAAAGTAAGGGTGTGCCAAATAGAATTTTAGGGTGTGCCAAATAAAGACTTTGTATTTAAAAGGGTGTGAATCTTTTAGAGATCCCATGATTAAGTCATTAGATGTCTTGTTATTCAATGACTTACATTAAACTAACAATCTCCATTTGTAGTGGGGTGGTTCGGCGGCCTCTCGGCGACCACCTGGTAGTTGTCCGACAGAGGTCTGGCGACGGTCTGGCGGAGGTCCAGCGACGGTCCGACGGTGCTCCAAAAATAAATGAAAATTTAAGTCTAATTCAAATTGGTGAACATTTAAATATAATGTGATGAACATTTTGTTGATGAACATTTAATTATAAAGTGATGAACATTCTATTGGTGAACATGTAATTAAATTGTGATAAACATTCAGTAGAGTATATCAAAATGAACGTTTATCAACATTTTGATGAACATTTATGAACAACGTGATGAACATTTAACCTAATTGTAATGGACTTTTGAGTAATGAACATTTTATTAAATGTTTGTGAACATTTAAGTATGAGATGATGAATATTTAGGTAATTTTTTATGAAGATCAAGTGTTTTTTACTCGAAATTATATTAAAGTAGTGTTCCACATAAGTGGTGGTCCGGTGGTCCGACGGTGGCTTGATGGTGGGTTAGTGGTGGTGCGGTCGTGTTGGTCTGATGGTGGTCCAGCGGTGGTCCGCCGTTTGTCCAAATAACATAACCATTTAAGTGTAATAAACTCGGTGAAACATTTAAAAATAATTTGATGAACATTTAAGCATAATGTGATGAACATTCAGTTGGTGAACATTTAAGTATAATGTGATGAACATTCAGTAGAGTATATCAAATGAACATTTATCAACATTTTGATGAACATTTATGAACAACGCGATGAACATTTAAGCCGATTGTAATGAACTTTGACTAATGAACATTTTATAAAATTCTTGTGAACATTGAAGTATGAGATGATGAACATTGAAGTATGAGATGATGAACATTGAAGTATGAGATGATGAACATTTAAGTATGAGATGATGAACATTTAGGTGATTTTTGTTGAAAATTAAGTGTGTTTTTAAAAGAAATTATATTAAAGTGGTGTTCCACATAAGTGGTGGTCCAGTGGTTGGTTGATGGTGGGTCAATAGTGGTACGGTGGTGGTCCGGTGATGGTTTGTCCAAATAACATAAACATTTAAGTGTAATAAACTTGGTGAACATTTAAATATAATTTGATGAACATTCAGTTGATGAACATTTAAGTATAATGTGATGAACATTCAGTTGGTGAACATTTAAGTATAATATGATGAACATTCAATTGGTGAACATTTAAGTAGAATGCGATGAACATTCAGTTGGTGAACTTTTAAGTATAATGTGATGAACATTTACTAGAGTATATACAAATGAACATTGTGATGAACATTTACTAGAGTATATACAAATGAACATTGTGATGAACATTTATGAACAACGTGATGAACATTTATGAACAACGTGATGAACATTTAGTAATAAATACTTTTGTAATATTTGTGATCAATTTTATACATCTTTGTGACAATTTTATTCTGGCGAGGCCAAAAGATGGTTCGGCGGTGGTCCGACGGAGGTCCGGCGGTGGTGACAAGGGTGACAAGGGGTGCCACGTGTCATCACATAGGCTCTTGGATCTCTTTTGATCTAAGGCTCCACAATCATTCTCATTTATCATTTTAACAACTATTATTACATGACATTTTTCCTATTTAAAAACACCTGGTGGATACCATTGATAAATAACACCAGATGGATACCATGGATTCATATACCTTAAAAATGGGCCTTAATTAAATTTATTATATTAGTTTATTTTGTACATGAGGCAATTCCAAATCATCCTTTGAAATGACTCTAATCTATATAGACCCCTATTATTTGATGCACCCTGCCATTTTAACGCACCTTTTGATACGCACCGGATGAATACATGTCTATTCGAAACGAATAAAACAAAATTTGATTCGCACCGTATGAACTCCACTTCATTAATCTCTGTCCAAGACTGCAAAATTGCAGAATCACACCTAACATTCATACGTTCCGGATGAATCTAGGTTCATACGTTCCAAATGAACTGCACTTCATACGTTCCGCATGAACTGCACTTCATATGTTCGGAATGAACTTTTTTTTTTTAAATTCGGAACATTTTAACTATAATTCATACGGTACGAATCAAAGGGTGCGTTAAAATGAAAAATTGGATGCGCCAAATAAAGACCATGTCTATCTATCTATCTATCTATCTATCTATCTATCTATCTACCTACCTATCTATCTATCTATCTATCTTACATATACTAAAACAGAGTGGTGTTTTGTCACATGTCGCCCTTACGTTCAATTCGCCTATGTGTCGACCTCTGAGCTATGTCATCTCATTAGCCACGTCATCTGCCACGTCGTCATGACTTAAAAAAAGGTTTTTTTTTTTTACCGAAAATCACTCGTATGATGGGTCATATTGCCCAAAACCACCCGTATTTTTCATTATTACCGGAAACCACCCATATAAGCCTCTCCGTCACTCAACAACCACCTCTCTCTAACTTCCGGTTAAATATTCATGCCACGTTTCATATTTAATCTTTTATTTAAAATTACTGAAACCACCCTTTAAAATCTTATAATGACATTTTTTTTATATCTTCAAATCTTTGAGTCGTTTATGTAATTTTTGAGAAAGTAATCAAAACCCAAAATTCATCATCTTCCCCGAATCCATCATCTAAGCTAAAATGATGTACAGGTCCGTCCCCTTTTAAATCGATAACAAGAAAGCAAGCAACACCCACTTCATCTTCTATGTATTAACCCTTCAAGAAACTCTACGCCTTAAAAAATCCCCAAACCCCTTTCTCTCTCCTCTCGTTAATGGAATTTGCTTCTCCATCTTCTACATCGCACGCCAGCTTCCTCTCCTTAGATTCCTTTATCGATAACGACGAGACGGTCTCCTTCCAGATCGACTCCCAATGGCGCGAAAACTCCTCCATCCCTCTCCAGTTGCTCGAGCAGGCCGAAAATGGCTTCGATGAGAGAGACGCTGCTCCAGAGCTGAAGCGAGATTCAGAGGAGAACGATGACACCGAAGAATGATGAACTTATAATTCACCACGTCTATTTTTTTATTCAGGCTTTTATGTAATAGATGCATTTATATCATTGTACTAGCATTTTGAGGCTCACTTATAAATAGGTCTTAAAATTTAAATATTTTACATTTTGATTTTTTTGTAGTAATATATTTTGTGGTTGAAGACTATTTTAACAAAATGTTGCGAGGTAGAATATTGGAAATGTGTGTATAAATATAATAAATATACATTTGTTTTGTCCACTATTTGCATTACATATGTTTATGAAATCAAATAGAGTTCTCTATTAGCTTTTGGATAATCTATTGTATATTAATATTCTCATAACAATTTTTACGGTTACAATATGTCGAATCAATATGCCTAAATTTATTTTTAACATAAAGACATGTTATAACATTTTACTATGATGGGCTTGACGAACAACAACTATGAATTGGCCTGCAACAACATATGACTTTATAAATTCATAGACTTTATTGAAATGAGAAATTGAAGTCATTTATGGAGGACCCAATCAAAATACTTCAAAATTGAATGCGAAACTTTTATTTGTAAAAATCGCAATTTATATAGTAGACTAGACTTTTTGGGCCCGCATTACGCGCGAGTTTTACGACCTATAAAACTTCACACCTTGCGGAATCGAAGAGTAGAAGATGATGATAAAATTCATACAGATCCACTATAGACCTATGTTGGTGGGTCCAAATCTTCATTTGAGTGACATATTCGTAAACGTAGGAAAGAAATGGGGAAAAAATAAAAAAAAGAAAAAAGATAAATTAAAAACAAAGCATTTAATGCACTGTGATTAATTTGAGGAACCCCTAATTTTATAATATATTAAAAATAAGATAAGATAAGATTAGATAGATGTTGTTTTTTCATTAGGAGTTTTTATCGATAGTGATATTGTTAATGAATTTGTAATATTTATGTTTGAATACCATTGATTCACCAAATTTAAGGTAAGTAACCTTTTTGTCTTTTAAATTGTATTTTCTAACCCTAAATATTTATAGTGTGGTAACTAACCTTTTTGTGTTGATGACAATAATTTTCTTTGATGACAATTTGCGTCTTGATATTTTTATATCATATTTTATTATAATTTTTGTCATCGTTTACATTAATTTTGTCAATTTAAGATGAAATAAAAAACACTGACGACATGAACTGTCATCCATACATCATGAACTATCATCCGATATGATCATGAACTGTCATCCATACATCATGAACTATCATCCGATATGATCATGAACTATCATCGAACGACATGGACTTTCAACAACCATTCCAAACATTACTCTAGAAAAGCATCACTATAAAACAATGTCATCCAAGCTTTACAAAAGTGTTATCATAGCTATTTGAGTGTTCTTGTTATCCCACCTAAAAAATGCCAATCAAAATATTTTTTTACAATCGATGACAGTTTATTATTCAATACCAATCAAAACCTTTATACTTCTTCTTCTTCTTCTTCTTTTTTACAATCGACTAACAGAAGTTAGTCGAGGGTGGGATTTTGTAATAAAAAGTGAAATAGTGCGTGGTTTTAAATCAATAGTGATATAAATGGTAGTTCCATGCAAATTGGCCCAAATTAGGGGTGGTTTCATGCAAAAACCTCAAATTAAATTCCATCATATAATCTAACAGCGGAAAAGCTCTATTGTTACGCAAAGTTAATCTGGAATGAAAGACTATCAAAAACTAAATTAATCATACTAAATAAAACAGAAAACAAAATTACATGCAGAAACATAAATCGATCATAATCTAATAGTGCAAAACCTCACTCGCTACCTAAAACTCAAAATTTTCACACAGTCAGAAATCAGGACCAAACAATTGTTTATCTGGCACAAAAACTGCAGATCTCGAAAAATAGATGAATTTCAACGACTAGATCAAAACTTGTTCATGAACAAGATCTGGAAGGCATCGTAGAGCTCCTTCAAAATCGATGAACTAGAATATCTTACCACAATCTTGGACGGTACAATGATTTCCGCGCATAATCAACATCTTGTGCAACTCTTCGGCGAAGATCTGGCCGTTATTATCTTCATCGCACAACTAGAAGGTGTTGTCGAGATCCTTGACGCGCGATTCATCGCCTTCAACCTTCTTCCTGTAGTTTAACGAATTCGTCCTTGCCGGTGTCCAATTCCTCCATCAGTCGAGCGAACTCTTCGAGGATGAGTTTGATCCGTGGGCGGTGAGCTAGGTGGTGTGGATCAAACCGTCGTTGTTGGTGTCGAAGCGACAAAGCCATGGATAAGTTCTTGCGAGAGGAGAAAGTTGGGGATGAGGAAAAGTGAGAACAAAAATCTAGTTTTTAATCTAACGTTATTTCTAAAATGGAGGCGGAAGGAGAAGGATTAGGATTTTCTAAAAAGGTTAGTTTATTTAATTTAAATAGAGTAGGATTAGAAACCACTTCTATAGACTATTTAGGGGCAATGGGCCCTTAAAGTCCATTGACCCATATACCTTAAACATGGGCCTTAAAAACACCTGATAGATACCATCTAATATATACAATGTTAATGTTGAAGCCATGTCTTCACAAAAATTTGCGCCATTTGACAAAATTTGAATGGAGACATACATATTTCTCTTTTATTTGTAAAATGTATTGAATAAATTTTCTTCAACCCACTATCCCACTCTAACATGTGAAAAATCCACTATTCCACTAACTCAAGTGGTCAAGCCCACCATTCCAGTAACTCAACTGATAATTACATATGATCGGAACATAGGTAGTTAGTTATTGTATTTATTTATATGTATAAATATATGCATATGATGTATTTGGATTCCAATCTGGTCATAAAGGCTCTCTTAGTGATAAATGAGAACCGCTCATTCAAATTGATCGGACGGCCCAGATCATCCTACTCTCTACTCCTACTCGCTACCAGTCACACGCTACTCGCTTTCTTTTTGTGTGCAACACACGCGCTCACTTCTATCGTGATTCAAAATTGGAGCGAAAACCGTCTCTTCACATTCTTCTCAAAACTTCCACAGCAAAGCTCTCTCGCAAAAGGCGATCAAACCCTAACCTCCCTACTCGCTTTCTTTTTCTTCGATTTCTCAACGAAATCACTTCGTTTTCTCTCGTCGATCATCAAATACAACCTACTCGTACAATTTCGCGATGGCTGGATCACAGAAGAAGAATGAAGGAAGAGGTATGGTGTATAATCCCTAATTTTAGTGTATACAATGCTTTTTCATGTGATTTCTCACTGATTTCTCTTCATTTCACTCCGTCGTTCACCAAAATCCATCAACTCGCTACTAAAAATGGCCGGATCTCAGAGAAGCCAAGAACCAAAAGGTAATGGAGTATAATATGGTATTTAGAGTTAGGTTTTTGCTTCGACATGTTAGATTTCGCTACATGAATGTTTGATTTGTATGTACTGAGTGTGAAAAGTGTATTTGTATGAGTAGCTCTACTATATTCGGTGTGAAATGTTCATTTGTATGTACTGAGTGGTCATTATTTGATCATGACTGTGTTTTTACTTTGTGTTCATCAAATCTTGTATATATGTTCATCACAGTTCCTGAAAAAGTTCATCAAAATACATGTTCATCACAGTTCATAACGTTACAAAAAAAAATTCATGAGATCTTGTATACACGTTCATCAGATTTTGGAAGCTTGTTCACCAGATTTCTTTTCCATGTTCACCAAAAATTTTGTGATTGTTCATCTCATTGCCTATATAAGTTCATCACATGTCTTAAGATTGTTCATCAAATTTCTCTTATCTGTTCATCATAAAACTTGTGATTGTTCATCACATTTCTTACATATTGTCATCACAATTTCTATATATGTTCATCACAGTTTCTTTAAATGTTCATCTCAATGCTTATGTATGTTCACAAAACACTCATTACTAATGTTTCATCAAATAACTTTTAATTATGTCTTATGTTTGCAGTTATTGAATTTCAAGATGCAACATTAAGGGTGAAGAATCTTGAAGTTATCGAATGTCCAAGAGGTATGAATATTATACTACTTATAAACTTTGTATTTTTGCACAATATATAACTTGTATGTTCAATATTACAGAGATAAGAAGCAAAAAAACAAATGACAGAACACAAAAGAATGTGTCATCCAAGAACAACTTCAACAAGAGGAAGAAACAGTAGATAGTAATAAATGTTCATGTGTATTATTCTAGTGTTCATCAACTCTTTTTTCTTTGTTCATCACAAATCTTCATAATGTTCATCAAAATGTTTAATACTGTTCATCATTCCTTTCATATATAGTTCATCATTATGTTTGTTAATGTTCATCATTGTATTTCAATATGTTCATCATCTTGTTTGATATTGTTCACCATGATCCTTAATTTTGTTCATCAACTTTTTTGCTAATGTTCACCATGAGTTTTTAAAATGTTCAATATCTAGGGTTTCATTATCTTTACTTTTATATGTCTATATACTAATAAATGACTTTTAATGTTATAGTATCCCCTAAACCAAAGAAGGCAAAATCCTGAAAAGTACCTGCCACAACAAGCAAGGGAAAAAGAAGTAGCCAAAGGATACACTGTTCTCAGACCAAGGGAAAAGAAATACAGTTGTATAGCCCAAAAATTCCTGTGACCCAAATCATGAAGAACATGAAAAGGCCTGGGGGGGGGGAATAGTGATACGAGATGTTGAAGACCAACCAGAACAAGCATCCAGGACAAACAAGTCTGAAATTGTGCAGTCAAGGAAAGGAAAAGAAAAAGTGACTGAAAGCAACAAGAAGGATTTCCCGACTCAAAAATGTAGAAGTTCTCTAGCAGTACTGGTTGCAGCTATAGGTAGAATGACTGAAATTCAGAAAAGATGCATAAGAGAGATGGGCTTTGGAAGTTTGCTACATTGGAAAGTAGACAAACTACCAGCTGAAATCAGTCACTGGCTATTGAAGAACTTTGATGTGGTTTCATGCACAATGAAGCTTGGCAAGTATGTGAGGCACAAAATTACAACGCAGGATGTCCATGACTACCTTGGAATTCCTGTTGGTGGGATGAAAATTGATTTGACGAGATCATTTACTGAACATGAGGATTTACAATATCAAGATCTTCATTCAAGGTTCAGGAATCAATTTCCAATGGATTTTGACAATGAAGTGGGTGAAATCAAGTTGCGCGACGCCTCCAAGATTCATGCATCACATGTGGCAGATCTTTTGGTAAGGACTTTAGTACCTGGAGAATGGTTCAAGATAAATTTCATAATGTTGCTTGTTGCAACCATATGGACAGTCAGCCGAATGGTAGGTTGAATTACAATGTTCTTCATTACCTTGAGTGCACAGAGATGATCACACACTACGACTGGTCAAAATTGCTAGTTGACCTTCTGATAAAGACAAAGGAGTCTTTTGATAGGACAACAAATGCTAGTTTTTTCAGAGGACCAATCCTTCTACTACAAGTTAGTGTTCAACAATTTTCTTCATTATGTTCATCAAACTAATATTTAATCATTTACTCTATTTGCTTGTAGTTGATATATTTTGATCGTGTAATTCTCAAGAATGTTGAACATGAGAGACAGTTTCCAATAATTGTTAATTGGGATGCAGCCATGCTGAGGGCTAGAGAGGCACAAGAGATCAAAATTGGTGGATTTGGAAAGGGTTATGTCAGAGATCCTCCAATTTTTATTGTTGATGATGTGAACATTGCTGCAAAAAGAAGAGACATTCCATCCGCCTCTTATCATTCAGAAGAAGAAGAACATGATGATGCAAGTTTACTGGTAAGTTTTCCAATGTGTGTTCATCAAATTCTTTATTAATGTTCATCAAAATTGTTTTATATGTTCATCACATTTGCTCTATCTGTTCATCAGATTTTTTAATAATGTTCATCATATATGTGAACAAGGTTCATCACATTTTTTTAATAATGTTCATCACATCTGTGAACAAGGTTCATCACATTTCTGAACAATGTTCATCACATTTCTGAACAATGTTCATCACATTTCTGAACAATGTTCATCACATTGTCTAACTATGTTCATCATCTTTGCTCTATTAGTTCATTATAATTTCTGTTTTTGTTCCTCAAAGTTTCATTTTTTAATATTGAAACAAGAATTCTTAGAAGACCATATAAAGGAAGGACAAGAACTTGCTACAAAGATTAGAAAGTTCTTCAGAAGAATTGAGAAAACTCCCTCACGTATAGCAAGTAATAGCTTGTTCAAGAAGGTGAATGAAGCTATTGAAAGAATGCTAAATGTGAGGGATGATGAAGAAAATGCAGAGCAACCACATCAAACAAAGCTATTGGAAGAAGTTGAGAGAACAGTGAAGGCGAAGAAGAGTTATGTTGTGAAAAGTTAAGATGAAGTTTCAGAAAATACACCAGATGAAGTTGGTTGTGAGACAGTAAGAAGAATTTCTAGAGATTTCACTTTAGATATTCCATCCTTCTCATTGGGAGTATTCTCCCAATCACCAGAGAGGCCTGCGGTGGTAGTTGATCCGCCAACAAATCCCACAAGACAGTACAAGAGCAAAATATCATTCAAGGTAATATACAAGGCTTCTTAACTCTTATTATTCTCTATGCTTTTATGTATAATAACTTGTTGTGTTTAATTTCAATTGAAGCTAGATTCCTAAATTTGTGGTTGAGAGACAAAAGAGGTTGGATGCAGCTACCACACACTCTGAAGATATTGAAGAAAGTACTCCTGTTGTTGACAACAATGTTGATGAGACAGTTGAGGAAATAAATCTTGTTGGTGATGAGGTGATGATGGAAGAACAAGAAAGAGAGAATGAGAATGAGGTACATAAATTTTAAATTCCTTATAAATGTTCATCAATTGCTCTATCAATGTTCATTACATTATTGAGTTATGCTCATCATTATTTTTATTAACAGTTTGAGAAAGAACAAGGAAAAGAAGAAGAAAGAGTTGAGGAGCAAAGGATGGAACAAGGGAAGGAAATGGAAATACAATCCGAAGAAAGGGGAGGGAAAGCAGGAGTTGTGGAACAAACACAAGAGATGGATACAAACGAAGAAGAGGTGGTTCCTGAATCACAACTCAAAGAAAAGGAAAGTGTACAAGTTGTTCAAGAGGAAGAAATGCCAAGTAACATGGGGAGGCAAAATGAAGAGGAAAAGAAGAAAGAGAAGGGAAAGGACAAGGTGGAGACTGAAGGACAACAGACTATGGAGCAGGTTGAGAAGGTGATCTTTTTCTTCATTTGTTCATCAAATTTATTATAAATGTTCATCAAACTTATAATATATGTTCATCAAACATATTCAGGAACTAACTGAGAAAACAATGTTTGTTTGGAAGACGGGGAGTGAGAATGACCCAGAAGTAATAAAAAGAAAGAAACAACTTTCTTGGGCAAACAAATCCCCTTACAAGCAAAGGATTGTGGACATCAAAGAGAAACCAACTCCTTTAGAAATGAAAATCAGCAATAGGATATTGGAAGATACAACACACCAAGAGTAAGAAAAGTTCAATTAGTTTTTGTTTAAAGTTCATCACTTGTTTTATAAATGCTCATCAACTTCTCACATTATGTTCATCTATTCTGTTCTAGCTGTTCATCATTGTTTTTCTATTAGTTCATCAGTGCTTTCATATCTTCATTCTGTGTTTCAGGGACATTGTTTTCACCATGGGGCATTTAAAGTTCAAAAAGAATGAGTTTCTGAGCATAAAGACCAGTCTATATGTTGAAAGCAACGTGATTGACGCATGGGCACACTTGCTGAATCTCAAAGAGGAAGAAAGAGATGATGCAAAACCTCTTAGATTCTTTGCTTCAATTGACACAACGGTATGTATTTTTTACATGAACAATTTTGTCATAACATGTGAAAATATAACTTCTGGAATCTTTCGATATTATATTTAGGTTGTCCCGAATGTTGTGGGTTTCACTCTCACTGATGCTCAAACATTCTTCAATGATGAAATGGAAGCTCGGTTAGCAAGACTGCCTCTTCACAAAGTGAATGATATTCAGTTGATAAGTTGTTCATCATATTATCTATACATGTTCACTATATTATTTATTATTGTTCATCACACTAACAAAGGAAGTTCACTGTGTAGTTTGTCTTCCCAATATACCAGAACGACCACTATTACTGCATTGTATTCAACCTCAAGAACCCAAGAATGGATATCATTGATAACTCCAATGTTCAAGGCAAGAAACTGATCAAATATAACCACATTCCTAAAGTGATGGTAAGTTTTAATACTGAATATTGTTCATCATAATATTTCAGTATGTTCATCATTATATTTCAGTATGTTCATCATTATATTTCAGTAGGTTCATCATTATATTTTAATATGTTCATCATTGTATTTCAACTGTTTGATATTAATGTGTTTTTATTTTACAGCGAGCAATATTTGTTAACTTTCTAAGGATTAATAACATGGAAGCCAAAGCAGCTTTATTCGCAGACGAGAAGAAGGTCCCAGCTGAACGTCTTTCTATGTACTGGAGAGATGATAAGAACAAGGAAGACTGTGGTATATATACAATGCGACACATGGAAACATACTTTGGAGAGGGGATGACAAATTGGATAACTTCTTTGAAGAAGGGTGACAAAAAACAAATGGACATGATAAGAGTCAAGTACCTTTCAGAGTTGTTAACCAACAGATTCAACAATGCTTACCCACATCTTATAGAGTGGGTCAATGGAAAATGAACTATGTAATAGTTGAAGACAAGTAGTTTGAAAATATTTTATATAGTTTGTATCAGAAGACAAGTGGTTTTTAGATGGAATGATGGTATTTTACAGTGTTAACTTTGTTTATATTGTGGAAATGTTCATCATATTATTCTACAATGTTCATCGTTATATTACAGAATGTTCATCAAATCACTTAACAATTTTCATCTATATAATAGATAGTTTGCTGATGAACACAGTATTCTGAATATTCATCGGGTTTCTATAAAATGTTCATCTAAGTTATGATGGAAGCTCATCAAAAATATTAACACTGAATGTTCATCAATATTCAAGCAATTTTGGTTATTATTTTCACAAATGTTCATTATCTTAACTCTGAATGTTCATTAAGTATTTAGCCAAAGTTCATCATCTTAACACTGAATGTTCATTGAGGTTGATCTCAAAAGTTCATCAATAAGATAAGTAATTTTCCTTATCTTTGTCACAAATGTTCATCATCTTAACAATAAAATGTTCATCGAGCTTAAAAACAAAGTTCATCCAATTAACACAACAAGTTCATCACATTAACAGAGAAAGCTCATCTAATATGATATCAATGTTCATCAATGTCTCCCAGACTGTTCATTAGATTATATATAATTGTTCATCAAGTAGATTACAAATGTTCACCAGAACTAAATTTACACAAAAAGACTTAAATGATAGTTTTTGAATGATCTAACTTCAAACACTTGTTGAAGTCTTCTCAGGACATGTAGAGCGATTGTGTCCAGATTTCAAACATATTGAACAACACTTATTCACCTTGTTGGAATTCAATCTAACTTTCTCAATTGTACTCTTCAAACGTGAAGTTTTTGGCCTGCCTTTATTCTTTGATTGTGGAGGAGGAAGGACAGATATTGTATTTGGTAAAGGACCAACAAACTTCTCAAATCTTGCCTCTCTGCTTTTTGTAGGAGTCTTGTTGTTACTCATAGAAGACGACTCAACCTGAATGGATGAATTGTACAACTCACGCTTCTCCTTTAGAACAACCAACAAGTCTTTCAATTGATCAGAATCATGCTCAATGTCATTGATAATACTATGTATCTCAGACATAACATCATACACCAAAATCTTCTTCTCATCCATCTCAAGAGATTCTTTAAAAACTAAACCATCAATCTCAAAAGTTGGCTTCAATGTTGAGCTCTTAGTCCATCGTGGTAATATATATTGGTCAGGCATTTTCACATCCAAAGGTGGACCAACACATCTGATTACCAATATCATGTGACAGCATGGAAGACCTATCTGCAAGAACCTATTACAAGAACACTTATATTCATTTGTGGATGGTTAGTGCTACACCACAAATGATTTCTCAAAATGTCCACGAACACGGTAGTAATGGACATCACCCTCTGTGAGAGAACTAACAAAGGCACAATCATAGGCAGATGAGAGAAGTTGAGTTTGCAAATCATCAAAAACAGGCAGTGTATAGAGATCACAAAGTTGAACTTCCATTTGGGTCGGTGTCTTGAGAGTAGGACGTCGAGTGGAAGATTCAAAGTCATGCTTACGATGAGTATGTCTTTGAGAATCAATTGCATTTTCAAATTGCAACATGAACACTACAAGGGATGATGATGAGCCAATGAAATGTGAGAAGAAGAAGTTCTGAGATTCAGACCTCTAAGTTGTTCTAAGCAGGCCACCCATATGGACATTTTGAAAGAAAGCAGGAATCCATAAGTGTCGTAGATCAAACATTGTCTTGAGCCAAACATTGTCTTGAAGATTGAGATCATCTATAATACCATGCCAAAGCTCCTCAAAATCCACATGAGTAATCTCATCACTCCAAACAATAGCATTGAATCTATCCCTGAAATCTTTATTTTGCTCTGGTTCAACCTTAATCTTACCGGGCACTTTGAACATTATGTGCCACATGCAAAAACGATGAACACTTGAGCTAAAAACCTCCTCAACAGCAGCCTTGACAACAACATCTTGATCGGTCAAAATAACAAGAGCTTCATGTCCCATTGCCTTTTTGAAATGGTCAAACAACCACACATAAGATGGAATATCTTCGTTCAACAATAAGCCAAATGCAAAGGTGATTGAGCACTTGTAGTTGTCGACTCCAGTAAAAGGAACAAACACCATATCATACCTGAAAACAAAAAGAAAAAAATCATAATGTTCATCAAATGATATAACAATGTTCATCATTACTGTTAACAAAGTTCATCAAAGCTGGGGTATTAGTTCATCACAACAAATATTAATGTTCATCAATAATGCTATGAAAGTTCATAAATGAATATAACAATGTTCATCAAGACTGATATGAATGTTCATCAATAAATCTAACAATGTTCATAAATAAATCTAAAAATGTTCATCAATGTTCATCAATAAATATAACATAGTTCATCACAACTACAATGATTGTTCAGTAAAACAGGTAAGAATGTTCATCAAGTCTGGTATGAAAGTTCATCAATAAATCTAACAATCTAAAAATGATCATCAATGTTTATCAATAAATGTAACATTGTTCATCACAACTACTAAGAATGTTCACCAAAACAGGTAAGAATGTTCATCAACACTGATGTTAATTTAAAATAGAAACATACCTATTTGATTTGTATGTTGCATCAGCAGTCACTACATCACCAAAGAATGAAACACTCTTGCGTGCAATCGGATCAACCCAGAATAAACGAGTTAGTTGATTATGCTCATTGACATAGTACTCAAAATAGAGAGCCTCACATCTCTCTTTCTTGCGAAAAAGGCTATCAATTACCATTTGAGCATCACAATCAACCATATACGCATTGAGATCTCGGTTAAAATTCTTGAAATCAACCAGCGAGGCACCGACATTTGCATAAGATCCAACATCATTCTTGAACATCTTAAATGCCTTGCTAGTACCAATATTGGACTTGATACAATTCATAATAAAGTCCTCATGGAATGGAGTCAATTTCCGTCTACTCCTGGCAAAATGTCGTTGTGATTCATCAACCATATAATGTGTATGACGCTCCTCAAAAATCTTAACAGAATAGCCATCATGCGCAAGATAGCGAAGCGCTAATTTAGCAACACAACCACATCTATCTGAATTCCTCTTCCTTTTTGATAAAGTGGAGTCATCTGCAGTATTTCATTCTACTTTCATATACTCTTGCCTACTGCAACAAAGATACTTCCAAATTGGAACTTTGGTCCCATCTTTAGTGCTAGTCCTTGACATGATACGTACACTAAAGCCTACCCTGATAGCATATTTTTTTATAAAACTCGATACCATCTTCAATTGATGCAAACACTTGACCTACATATGGCTTGTAAGAATCTTCACATAATAGTAAAAAGTATTTCGTATTTTCAGGAGAAATAGAAACTACACCATTGGCATTGGATTGATCAACACCTAGAAACATGTTCATCAGATATTAAACATATGTTCATCAAACAACTTATAAATGTTCATCACAATCGTGTGAATGTTCACTACACTTTAAAATGTTGTGAATGATCATCACATCTAGAACAAAGTTCATCAAATCAGTATTAAAAGTTCATTAAAACTGTATTCAACGTTCATCACATGTTTTATAAAAGTTCATCACAAATCATGGCTATGTTCATAATATGTCCAATAGAATGTTCATCACTTCTATTACTTAAGTTCATCAAATCCATTATAAATATTCATCAGAAATATTACAAATGTTCATCACATCACTAGAGATTCATCTTCAGTCTTTTAAATGTTCACTAACAGTCTTAGAAACGTTCATCATATGTCTTGTACATGTTCATTAATTACCTCAGAAGTATGATAATAAGCTTTTTCAAGGCTTAAAGATAATCAATAATAGTTCATCGATGATGTTCATCAAATTTGAGATAAAACTTCTTCTAATATATATACACGAATCATCGTAAAACTTCAACAAATAAGCTCAAATTTGAGAGAAACACGGGGATGAACTGGTGAAACAAAGAAAATAAAAGCAAAACCTAGATCCATAGGTAGAATGAAGGAGAAACAAGTTAACAAATGATAATCGATGTGTTGGATTAGCGAACAGAGCAATCAAGAGAACAAGGACACCTGAATACAAAAAATCAACAAAAATCAGCTCGCGCAAAACACAAAATTCTGAACGTAGACAAGATGAGGAAGACAAAATTAAAAACAATCAGAACACAAATAGAAGGGAGGTAATCAACGAAGGAATTACACAGCAGAGAAGAGAAGGCAAGATCCGAAGAAGATTTACTGAACAACTTGGGAGAAAAGAAAACGAAGGTGAGAAGAAGAAGATGGAAATTTGCGAGATCTGTAACGCACTTGTACACGCGCCCAAAAGTGAATATATCCCATCCGTCCGATCTGGCGAGATCCAACGGCCCATAATCATTCTCATTTATTATTGTAGCAACTATTATCACCAGACACTTTTCCTTTAATAAAAGCAAAACAATATTGAAAGTTTATTATGATTGTCTGATATAGATAGTCAATTATTATATAATATACTTTTTAATTTATTTAATACATAATAATCGTTTCATTACCCATATTATTATCGTTTTATTATCCGTACGCGATCACTAATCTAATCTTAATTTAGTAATATTTGGGTTGTTAACGATGAATTGGGATACGTTTTTTTACTCATGAGATATTGATATCGTAAAAGACTTATCAATCTGTATGTTAAATTGTAAATATTACTATGATTTAAATGTAGAAACTTATAGCAGATCATATCGAACTAGATAATTTAAACGTAGAGCACCACCTAATTATTAGACGAACAAGAATACAAGAGGATCAAATGCAATTTCCGAACAATATGCGGGTTCGGATGGCTCGTCGAGACAAGTTTCGTTGGGCTCGTATTGATCTCAGTTTTCACTAGATCGTCTATGGAGAAATGAATTTGTAAATCTCCATTTATAGTACGCGTATTTGGGCGGCTCGTATGAGCTTGTTCGGAATCGGAATCGAGCGAGACAAGTTTATTTAGGTCCGTATAGAACAATCCAAGTTGCATAATAAATTCACAAATTACATTAAGATTTTTAAAAATTGCATAATAAATTAGACGAACAGAATACAAGAGGATGATATACAAATTCCCAAGTCAAGAATTAACAAATTACCCAGGTATAGCCAAAGAAGTTACGGTATTGGCTATTTCAATTACATAGCTAAAAAGCATGAAGTAACTAGCTAGCATCCATCGCCATTTCTTCAGAATCATCAGCAGGAATCTCATTGAGATCCAATAAACACAACTTCGACTTCCTAACTTGATCTTGAGCTTCCACGACGACCTCAGCAATGAGGTAAGGAACCGGAGGTTGATAGTGAAGCCTCTTATGACCACCCAAAGCCTGCCATGTAGGAAACGCCTTGTTACATATCTCGCATACATGACTAATTGATGCACCTCTAGTACTCAATGTTAACTCACAAATCTCATAAAAAACGACGTCATCTTGATCAACCTTCTTCCCTTGTTCGGGAACGACATTCTTGATCGAGTTCTTGTTTCCATGGGCACTAGAAGTGTGTCCCCCGAGCGCCTGTGGGGTCCCAAAGTTCTTGCAGCATATCCCACAAGTGTACGATTTTATAATCTTCATCTTCTTTGAATTCACCTTCTGATTCTTGTATTCATCATCATAGAATATGCATGTTCTCGCCTTCTTCCTCATCATAGAAGTAGAACTACTCTCTTCCGCCATCTGATTCTCGCCCTTATCGTCATATTTATGTGTTCTTGGCTTCTTGTAAGGTGACCAAGATGGAACCCTAATTTCATCATCAAACTTCGGTGGAAAAACGATCTTGCTGCGATCACCTCCATTAGCTAGCAACATAAGACCATAAGCAGCACCTTCCATCAACCGCTCTTCATCCTCCTCAACCTTTATATCACCGCAACTAACTAGTATATAATCATGATCAAGATGATGATGATGATAAGAAGAAGTGGTGACCAGACATCTAGGCTTCTTCCCACGCCCATTAGAGTGAATCCTCATGTGTCCATCCACCCCCTTTTTTGTAACAAAGCTTTTGTTGCAGTCCGTGCAGGTGAAGTTCTCCTCTGGAATTTGCTGAACAACAATCGCGGCGGGTTCAGGGATTTGTTGTTTGAACTTAAATTTCTGCTTTCTTGCAGGCAGCATCGGCGGCTTTTCCTCCTTTTCTTTAACCTTAGAAGCACCGTTAAGTTTCTCTATCTCAACTCGAAAATTCAACAACGCGGAAAACCTAAGCAAGAGATCGAGCGGTAATTAAAATCAGAAAAGAAAGCAAAAACAAACTTATTGAGGGCAGAATTGTTCTAAAAACAAGTAACTAAGGTATAATTAATATTAGAGCCGGTGTGAGAGAAGCTGTAAGCACCGTACCTTAGATAGCAAGTAACCTCTTCTACTCGAACAAAGAAACTAGGGTTGCGGTATTTTTGCGGAGAAAAGTTCTGTGGGGGTTGTGGAGAGGAGACAAGTGATTGGTATATGTAGGAATCTAACTACTCGTTGAAAGCTTGTTGTTAGGGTTATTCTTTTTGGAAAGATCTAGATATCGATATTTGTTGGAACTCGGATTTGTTGGAACCTCGTTCCAACGGAAAGGAAACCGGCAACACTCCGGATTCCCGAGTCTTTGTCGTTTCTTCTTCTGGTGGTCCCTCTATTCTCTCTCTCATTGTAAAGTAATAACGTCCATGTTCCTGCAAAAGCCAAACCCGGAGCTGGTGCTCCCCGGGAAAGGCTCTCCGACGCTCAAGTCAGTAATTTTATAAATGATATAACTGTCAAATGATACTTTAGGGAATAAGAATGATTAGTTTAAACCCGAAAGGAGTTTTCGGAAGGTAATTATACATCACCACCAAGAGAAGGTGAAACTCACGCTCAATGCTCTATTCGACTAAATTACCTCGCGAGCCATATACGTACCCATGACTTCGACTTAATCAATTACTCGTATATGCTTGGAGTCCCGCGAGTAATGCCGAGGCGAGCTACGGCTGGAGTCGAGACCGAGGTGAGCTACGCGAGCCATGCCGAGGCTGTGACGCGAGCCATGCCGAGGCGAGCTACGGCTAGAGTCGGTGCCGAGGTGAGCTACGACGAGCCATGCCGAGCGATGACGCGAGCCATGCCGAGGCGAGCTACGGCTAGAGTCGGTGCCGAGGTGAGCTACGCGAGCCATGCCGAGGCGAGCTACGGCTAGAGTCGGTGCCGAGGTGAGCTACGCGAGCCATGCCGAGCGATGACGCGAGCCATGCCGAGGCGAGCTATGGCTAGAGTCGGGGCCGAGGTGAGCTGCGCGAGCCATGCCGAGCGATGACGCGAGCCATGCCGAGGCGAGCTACGGCTAGAGGGACAACGTTGCGTCTTGAGTCCTCCATGCGAGGGGTGGAAGGATCGCTCAGATCTGAGATGGATCCGCCGTGCTGCTGCTTCTTGTCGTGGAGATGCTGAACTTGAGCATGAGCAACGACGGCGGATTCCTCCCTGATGCCACAGTTGCCCATATCGGCGGCTGGTTGAGCTAGGCGGTGATGGTGGTAGCGGGAGACAGAGACTGAGGGGGTTGTCGAATTGAGCGATCTTTCTCCCACCGCAATTCCACCACGAATAAGGGGCAGCCTCCCATTCCCGATATCCCCTTTCCTCCTTTTCTCCTTCCATCCTTTCCTCCTTTTGCTACCCTCCCCTTCTTCCATCCTTTTTTCCTCTCGTCCGATTTCTTGCCTATATCTCCCCCTGCTTGTCCTCCTTTTTTCAGTCTTATCCTCTTCCCCCGTCCTTATATCTTTTCTCAACACACTGGTAAAAAGAACGCTATCGGGCTTTTCTTTAATGGGTTTTGGGCTTGTTTTATCCCAGATTCAACAATATTAATATTATAAAGAGATTTGATAAAAGATTGAATTCTACCTTTCTAAATTCTATCTAATATTTATTATTAAAATAGTAAATTGGAGGAGCAAAAATCAGAGTGATGGGTTATTTGACCTAATTTTCTCGTTCTGAAATATTTATTTTAAAAAAATTATATTGTTTAGGAAATAAAATTACTCCACGTGTGATGGACTTCTCAAATACCCAAATTACATTAATTTAACAGATTTTATTTTTTCTGATCAATAATTTAAGTGACAGAGATTTTCCGGGAACGTCAACGAGGTATCGGATTGGGGAATAAAAATCCGATTTCTTTTATCTGTATGCTTGTTTTATGAGTAGTTTGGAATCTCACACCTTAATTATACCGGGTGGGTATGAATTTTAGTCTTTTAGATACCGACCTTAGTAAAGGTCGATTTTGGGCCTTGAACAAGACTTTGTATTCGTGGTTCAAAATTGAAATAAAAACAATAAATATTGGTCCTTACAAAATACCGTTCGAGCGTTTTACTAAATAACGCTCGGCTCCTCGCGTAACGCGAGATTGTCTCTCTCGCAGAACGCGAGGGCTTCGTCCCTATAAAAGGAAAAAAAACCCTACTTCTTCTCATTTTTACCATATACCGCCGCGTTTTTACTCCCTCTCTCAAACAAACTACTTCATCTTCCTCTTTTCAACACAAATCTCCAATTAAGGTATGTTTCTTATTCCCTTATGCTTTCTAATGTTGATTTTAGATGACTATATGTTGTTAGTATATGAAATTGCATATTATATGATGTTTTGATATTGAATGTTGATTTAGAAATGGTTGTATATAGTATTAGGTTGTTTGGAATGAATGAAAGATGATGATTTTGTATTATGGTTGATGAGTGAATGTTTTTTTTATGTTGAATATGTTGAAATTCATTAGGGTTAGGATTTTTTTATTAGGGTTTACATTTTATTTAGGGTTTTGATGTTTATTTGGTAATTTAGTTAAATTGATAGATTTTTCAGTTAAAATATTGAATTTATGTTGAATTTGTGTTGAAATGTCGTCGGAAACTGGCCGGAATGAATGAGATGACCGAAGAAGAAAGTGTGAAGTCACGCGTGACGTCACATCTCGCAAAATGCGAGAAGGGTGCCCTCGCAGAACACGAGAAGGGTGCCCTCGCAGAACGCGAGGAATTGCCATAATTGGCAATTCCCCCTTCTGCAGAACAACATATATTCTGTGTTTTTTTCTGCATTCGTTTATTTATTGATTTTATTTTGTATTGTTTTAGGTAATGGAACGTCCTGGCCGTTCAACTCGTCGGAAAAACCGGAATATTGTGAGGGAAGAACCACCGGTTGAAAAAGGAAAATGGAAGAGGAAAACAAAGAAGACAACATATATTCCAGAGGTTGTGATTTCCAAAATGCAGAAATACTGAATCAAGTACATTACTCGTGTTATGCAGGTTGTAGTGTCCTCGCGTTACGCGAGAGGTGTTTTTTACCACATATATTAAATTTTTCATGAATTTTAAAATACAACATAAAAACAGAATGATAAATACTTACTAGTTCGTGCTATAAGTCGAATCCAACAAAAGGACATGAAAATGCCTTTAAGAGCTTCATTGATTTGGGGCAAGCAAAGAAAAAGTCGCCTATTGTGGAAGTTTTTTTTGCACTTGGCCTATACTCCATGAAGTAGTTGTTCTCTTTGCATTGGTGAAAGAATTCTTGAACCACGGTTTTACCTTCCATTTCATCTTCCCTAATATCTTTTACCAAATTGTACACTTGTCTCTTCTTTGTGCAGCTTCCAGAATCCTCTTTTATCTCAGTGTAAATCTGATTTGGAGAACAGTGAGAAAGTACCATCTCACGAACCATTTTCTTTTGATCAGGGGTGGGCCTCCCAGCAAATGCATTCCCGACCAAAGTATCTCCAATAGGATGGTTGTGCAAACCAAAAACAATTGTTACTCTCCAATTTTCTTCAATATGGTTCTCCATGAGCTTCAAGTGAAATGGACACCCCGTTTTCTTGCTCTTTGTGTTTGTTCTCACTCCGAGACCTTTAGGCTTATAACTTCCCCCTTTCTCACAAATGATTTGAACACTTCCACTTTGCCCCAGTTTAGATGGTACACTCCTTCCAATAGATATCATAAACTTATGTTGCTTTGCAACATTCAACGCCCACAAATGACCAATTTCCTTAGAGGCAAACACTTGCTCCGTGGTGAAATATTCCAAATAATCCCTAGAAACAACATCTTCCTCACATACGGGACTATCAAACTTTGGTGCAGTGCGTAAAGAAGGAAGAAACCACATCTCCTCTCTTACGTTTGTAGGTGGGTTAGCAGACTGTAAATCAAACGCATCATAATTGATGACACTTCATAAGTACATGGCAATTCATAAGTAGATGGCACGGACAATTCATATGTAGATGTCACGGGCACTTGATAAGTAGATGGCACGGGCAATTCATATGTAGATGGTTGATGATAATCACCAAAGTCAACCAAAACTTAATTAGCGAAGAATCCCGTATAAGGTAGTCACTTATATCTATTGTTTTTAAATAAATTTCAATTCTCCTATATTTTGTTAATCTTTTTTGTTAATCCTCTACGTTTTTAGTTAGTGTCTAAAAATATTAAAAATTCTCTAATGTTTTGGAAAATCTATATATGTATATTAAAGGAGAGTTATTTCAAGCTCTTCCCTTAATTTTAGATTTCAGTTGCTTATGTGTTAATTTGCGTTAAGACTGATTATTTTATAATTATGGAATTTAAATTTAATTTTATAATATTTTTATTCTAATAATTGCTTCACCAAATCTAAAATCTGAAACCATATTTCAACAAAATTAATTTATTAATATCACATGGTCTTCTAATTCTTTAAATTTAAACTACTGATTATAAAAATAATTATATCATACATTTTATACCTCTTTACTATGTTCCTATTTAATTTAAATTATTTATTGATTAATGTAAGCTTTATATGATCTTAATTTAGATAATCACAGTCCTTTCTATAAATATAATTGGACTTATAATTCAATCATTTTGTTAAATATATCTTTTCAATAATTTTGTTAAATATATCTTTTCAATCACTCTGTCCAATATATTTTTTCGCTTTTCAAAACCTAAAATTATTTAGGTGAATTTATATTATTTTTATCCTAGATGTTGCAATAAAATGTATAAGTGACATGTTTTTTTTGTTATTTTTTTTACTAACGTTCTCAGTAGTAGCTTTTTTATAATATAAGTGTCAAATTTAAAATTATCAAAAGAAATTCAAATCATGTACTGTCGTAGTCCCGTGAATGGCACGAGAACTATACTAGTTGATAAATAACACCCGATGTATACCATGCATGGATTCATATACCTTAAACATGGGCCTTAATTAAATTTACGAAACGCCTATATACACGCGACTTTTTCACTATATGCACGCCAATCTGTGCACAGTTCTTAAGCGCATAAGTCTATGCGCAGTTGTTCAGCGCACAAGGGTATTTTGGGGATAAAAATGAAATTGTTGGCATCGTCGGACAAATTGATGCGCTGATAACACGCGTACTGCAACACCTGTGCGCAACACATCTGCGCACAGCGTTTCGAATTCTAAAATTGTATGCGCAGACGTTCTGCGCATAGGACATGTGCGACGTTAAGTTGCGCAGATATATTGCGCACAAATTTTTAACGTTAAAATGTGTGCGCATTGGATCTGCGCACATGGATTTAACGGTAACTTATTGTGCGCTTTACAACAGCGCACAATAATTTATAGATTGATAAAGTTACAGAATAGGTGCGCATAACCTGGACGCATGGATGAAATCCGGTTTGAAGTAGTTGAGATATGAAGGGTCTAGTACATGGATGTTGATTATGTTTCAAAAACTTATACAATTATGTGTTATTAGGCATATAAAGAGTGTATAAGGTCTCCCCTTCACAAAAAGTTGATCGAAAATACTCAAAAATGCAAAAACGCCTTATCGGTCTTGATGGCCTGTTAAGGTCGAGAATAGGCGGTTCGATGCCCAAACGACGTCGGAATGCAATGAAACTTGTTTTCAATGCATATTATAGCTATTTAACCTTGTCGGTAAGTTCGAGTCGAAAACTCGAACTCTTCGAGTAACACCTCCTTTGTAAACCTTCACTAGTCTTTCATTCTTCGAAATAGTCGAAGTAGTTGAGATATGAAGGGTCTAGTACATCGATGTTGATTATGTTTCAAAAACTTATACAATTATGTGTTATTAGGCATATAAAGAGTGTATAAGGTCTCCCCTTCACAAAAGTTGATCGAAAATACTCAAAAACGCAAAAACGCCTTATCGGTCCTGATGGCCTATTAAGGTCGAGAATAGGCGGTTCGATGCCCAAACGACGTCGGAATGCAATGAAACTTGTTTTCAATGCATATTATAGCTATTTAACCTTGTCGGTAAGTTCGAGTCGAAAACTCGAGCTCTTCGCGTGTGTGCAGAACCTAAGCGCACAAATTTACATTTAACGGCTACTTTTTTCAAATATTTCAACGGCTACTATGTTTGAACAATGCGCAGTAACACGGCACACAGATTTTCAACCTGTGCGCAATATTTAGGCGCACAAGTTGTTACAGACTCAGAAAATTTACGAAAAGTACCGGTAATACCCCGTAAAACACGTATGCGCATAAGACCTGCGCACAGATGCGTGCGCATAAGTTGAGCGCACAGAATCGCGTGCATATATGCCTCGATTCGCGTACATATAGCCATTGCCTAAATTTAAATTTATTATATTAGGTTTTTTTGGCACTACTAAATTGTCGAGGCAATCCCAATCATCCTTTCGAATGACTCTAATAAACGAATTTTTTTCCGAAATGAGTCTTTTTTCAAAATAAATTCCTGATGTATGCTCATTTTAAAACAAATTCCCATTATAGACATTTCTGAGAAGTTCGGAATTTTTTCAGAGAGACGTTGGTTTTCCCAGCGTCTCTCATCCGAAGCTAAAATATTTTTTTTGGAAATTTTATGTATAAGAGACGCTGGTTTTCCCAGCGTCTCTTATACATGCAACATTTTAATATTGATTTAAAAAAAATTAAAGTTTTAAATTTCTTTTTTTTAAGGCTACGTATAAGAGATGCTGGTTACGTTGATATATAATTTTTTTTTTATATATGAGACGCTAGGAAATGTTTTTTTTATTTGAACATGTATAAGAGACGCGGATTAAATTTAAAAAAAAATATTTTAGTGTAAGAGACGGTGTTCACTAAACCCTAAAACGAGCGCAGATTTCTGCACAGCAGTAATGGGGTTGTTGATGGTTTTGACCGAAATTAATTCGGTGGTTGAGCGCTGGACAATAAATCTCTGCAGCAGCAACAGCTCCTTCTTCCTCTCTTCCTCTCTGCGCAGCAATAAAACCATCTCCTTCTTCTTTCTTTAACTTCTCAATTCTTCTCTTCTCAATTTCTCAATTCCACCGTAACATTCTCTTCATCCTCAAATTTATTTCTTCCTTCAGCATTCTCAAATTTCTTTCTTCCTCCAGTAATAACGTTATCTTCCTCCAACAATTCTTTCTTCCAGTTCGAAGCTTCCCTCGTTGCTTTTCTTCATCTGGTTCGAATCAGTAAGTATAATCTTTGCTTTTTTTCTCTGATATTATTTCTTCAATTATTCTAATTAAAATCTTCTCATTGTCTTCTTCCTATTACACCAAGTAGAAAAGGGCGAACGGGCAAACTGACAAACAGACGAACGGGCATAATTCAGCAGAGAAAACGTAAGCAAATATCTTCATCCGTTCTCTTTTTTTTTTAAAAAATTATAATAATAGTGATAGAATATGGATAAGTATGAGGTAGACATAAAACTGAAATTAAAATGGAAAAATTGTTGTAAACGAAAATATTTTGAACTGAAAATGAAATAGTTAGATTATGTATGAAAATTTGGTAAACTGAAAATGGAATAGAATAGGGTTAAGAAAGATTTTGTAAACGAAAATTTTGTTTAAGAAGGATTAAAAACGAATGTAGTTAGAATATGTTAGAAAATTAGTTAGAATATGTTAGTAAGTAAATTTTATAAAATTTTATTAATAACGAAAAATTAGCTAGAATATTTTATAAACGAAAATTTTGTTTAAGAAGGATTAAAAACGAATGTAGTTAGAATATGTTAGAAAATTTTGGCACCACAATTACTTTCAAATTTAAGGATGAATATAATAACTTGTATATTTGCATCCTTGACAAAATAGAATGGAAGGTGTATATAACTATCTTCAGTGTGACACCTCATTCACCATATTTCTCTCAAATGTTCAATTTGGGGTAGCTAGTGGATCACAAATGGTAGTACGTGGAGATGAAAACAATGATCACGAGGATGCGGTTGTGGATGCGTTTGGTCTTGAAGAGTTGAAAAGAAAAATCATAGTATATTCAGTATCCAAGGGGAAGGAGTATAAGGTGCAAAAGGTCAGAGATCGATGATACACAGTTATCTGCGTGCAAAAAGACCAAGGATGCACATGAAAACTATCGGCTCATAAAGTCGGTGAGCTTGACAATGTGTGGAAAATAAGGACATACAAAGGTCCGCATGTCCCTAGTTGTGTAAGAGATGTGATGCATATGGATAATCGTAATATCTCTCAAAACTTCATCTCTGAAGAGATAGTTTCACTTATCCGAGTTGACAAAGCACTGAAGCCCATTATGCAGATAATACATAATTTGTATCAGGTCTCCATTACGTACAAAAGAGCATGGGGTAGAAAACAAAAGGCAATAGCTTCCATTTTCGGTGATTGGGAGGAATCATACGCTATTTTGCCTCGGTTTATGGCTACAGTTGTACAGTCCAATCCTGGTACTGTTGTCGAATGGAGTACGGTACCAAGTGGTGATGGGAGTGGATCCATCTTCCGACGTGTTTTTTGGTCATTTGGACAAAGCATCCCAGGTTTCCAACATTGTCGGCCTTTGATCACTATTGATGGAACTCACATGTATGGAAAGTACAAAGGTACTTTACTTATAGCAATGGTTGTGGATGCAAATCAACAGATTTTTCCTCTTGTGTTTGCTGTTGTTGAGAGTGAGAATGGTTTGAGTTGGCCTTGGTTCATGGATTTAATTGGTCGTCGAGTAACAGACCGCACTCGTATGTGTGTTATATCGGACAGGCATCCGGGTATCATGAAGGCTATGAGAGGGCTACAACGTTGGAGAGCGCCAAATGCATATCACAAGTTTTGTGTTCGCCATGTTGTTTCAAATTTCAACAAAGCTGCTGGAAACAAGCACTTGAAGCGATCACTTGGTTCAACAACATACAAACACGAGGAGGCAGAATTTGATGTTGGGTACTCTACTTTGAGCTCCAAAAATGCAACGGCAAAAACTTATGTGGACAACATTGAAAAGGAAAAATGGTCCTTATGTCATGATGGCGGTTCCAAGTATGGAGTGATGACAACCATTCGCATTGCTGGATTTTTCTGCGTATCCCATCTTGGATCCAACTTCAAACTAGACAAGGAGCTAATTACAACATTAGTGGAGAGATGGAGACCTGAGACACATACCTTTCACTTGCCTGTGGGCGAGGCAACAAGCACACTTCAAGATGTTGCTGTGTTGTTCGGATTATGTGTGGATGGATATGCTGTAACAGGCACTGCAGGTCACCGTTGGAGATCAGAGGTCATCCGTCCACTCGATGAAGATCCAAGTCGATCACTCGGCGGCTCAGCATTGAAAATTTCATGGCTACGAGCAAACTTCAATGATTTGCCGGATAATGCGGATGAGGAGACGATCAAGTGTTATGCAAGGGCATACATTTTGATGGTAATGGGTGGCCTCCTTTTCTCAGATTATAGTGGAGGCGAAATACAAGTAGTGTATTTTCCGTTGCTGAAGAATCTAGAGACCGCGGCATACTACAACTGGGGAAGTGCTACTTTGGCATATCTTTACCGCAACTTACGCAAAGCCTCAGAGAAACACCACTCTCAGATAGGCGGTCCATTGATCTTACTCCAGGTATATAATATAACTTATTTAATTTAAAGTTATCGATTTTCATTGGTTGATTAATGTCATGATTGTAGTTATGGGCATGGCAACGGATGCCGATTGGGAGGCCAAGGTTTATCGGTGTCTCAAACCCGGAGCTAGATCGCCTAGCGAGGAGGAGAGATAGAAGGAGGAAGGCTAAGGCTACCCTATTTGAAGGGTCACAACCTCCACCACTTGATGACCAATTTCTGAATGGTCAAGATTCACTTGCTTTGAGGTAACATTCACCATTACTGCATATATATATATATCGGGCGAGTTCTTATCAATCTCATTTTTCATTTAGGTGGTTGAAGTGTGATTATGTATATGATGGTAAAAGTCATGGCCTTTTGTATTATCGAGATGCATTGGATAGGCTAAGGAGCGATCAGGTTTGTATTTTTTTTTTATGTCTAATTGTATAATACATATATTCAAAATACTTAAGGTCGTTTTATTTTATATTTAGTTTACATGGGAGCCCTACACACCAAATGAACTAGGGAGGCTTGGTAAAATTTGTTTTTTAGGATGCAATGTGTGGAGAACCCAAGCCCCTGACCCGACCGTGTGATGCGTCAATTCGGATTTCCACAACATGTGTCGGGTGCATGTGAAAACTATGTTGAGTTGCATTCAGTTAACAGAAGGGGGAAGCATGAGACAAACTGGAGCATATTTCACAAGCAGTTTATAGATTTGTGGACCAGACGTGCGGATTGGATTGCTATGCCTCTCGATGACCCATGCCCTTCAACAGTGGAAGAACGGTATATGAGCTGGTACAGATCAATTACTCGTAGATTTATTAGTCCATATATTCGGCCGCCAGCAGAACAATATCAACCATTGTCTCAAGACTTGTATATGGTGGTGAGTATGAAATATAACATATCAGTTTATAATATTTACACTGAATATTTCAAACATACTTATGATTTTTTTTTCCAGGGACAACATGTGACTACGCAAGGGATTGATGTGCTTAACCAATTGTCTGTAGATCAATCATTCTTCTATAGCCAGCAAGATCCTCCAATGACTATGTCACCGCCCTATATTTCGCCAGCGCCAGCATCTACGCCACCAATGTTTTATCCAACATCGTTTTCCATGGCCTCTCCAACACCTCCGCCCTATTTTCCGTCCTTTGAAGATTTTGCTAGTTCTTCAAGCCAGCAACCACCGTTGTTCTCAGATCTCGGTGAATATGCATGGAGTTTCTCGTCTCAGTATTCATACATGACATCATCAATGCATGCACCAAGTTCATTTATTTCCACTAGTGCTTCAAGTGTATTTATTACGTAATATTTGTGGGTTTGGGTACGAGCCTACGTTAGCACCCGTCCAGGAGCCAAGTAGAGAAGAAGATGATGGTGAGACAGAGAATGAAGACGAAGATTATGATTAGGATTATGACATATTAGTTGATTTAAAATTTTATGTTGAATTCTATAAATTTGTACGCATATATTTATCAGATTTATTAACCAACAATTTCATATTTACATTATTTCAAACTATTATAACCAAAATCCTAAACCAAAACCATAACCCTAAACAAAAAATACCACTTTGGAGATTGTAATTTTTTTTTTAAAATGACGCGTATAAGAGACGCTGGTTGAACCAACGTCTCTTATACATGTTCAAATAAAAAAAACTTAGCCTTATATGAGACGCTGGGAAAACCAACGTCTCATATTAATTTTTTTTTATATATTTTAACGTATAAGAGACGCTGGTAGAACCCGCGTCTATTATACGTAGCCTTAAAAAAATAATTAAAACTTTGAAGTTTTTGAAAGACAATATTAAAAGGTTGAATGTATAAGAGACGCTGGGAAAATCAGCGTCTCTTATACATAAAAAAAAATTTTAAAAAATTTCAGCTTCGGGAGAGAGACGCTAGGAAAACCAGCGTCTCTCACACGTTGAAAAATTCCGAACCTCCCAGAAGTGCCTATAACGGAAATTACTTTGAAAACGAGTATAGATCGGGAATTTGTTTTGAAAAAACGGCCCATTTCAGAAAAAAATTCCTAATAAACATTAAAAGATTAGTCTACAAGTAAGACAAGATTATACCATATATAACATCCTAATATAAGCATTAGATATCCGATTACCTTTAAAAAATATTTAAATACAGATTTTTAATTCAATTAATGTTATTTTCCTTTTATGCTAATCCACGACTCCATTCGCTTGTATAAAACGGTGAAACATTTTTATATTAACGAATTTTTAGTGTGGTCTGAATATCCTAATGATTGACCAAATTTGACAAGTTATATTCCATATTTTAATTATGGTTTTATTATTATTAAATTATCATCTTTCAGAATCAAATGAGTTACATGTTTTTTATTGATAAGGCAAGACACGGGGCCCTCTTATAACAAACGGTCCCCTACCCCACTCAAATAAATTGAGGAGGTCATGCCGCTTTCGGGATTCGGACCCCTAACCTGTGGCAAATCACCTGTATCAAATTGGTGAGTCTAAATTGTGTATCAACTTGAAAAGCAAGGAAAACAACCACTATACTTATTTACTTAAAAAATTAAAAGAAAATATAAAGCCCAATATGACCCTTAATTGTGAGGATACACAATTTAGACTCACCAATTTGACACAGATGATTTGGATTCGGATAAGAGGAACCAACCTCTTCCACCAGGCTACAACAGCTTTGGCTCAAATGGGTTACATGTAGTGCAGCTAATACTTTAGTTTGTAAAATTATCGTATGTAGAATGATCTTGTGATCAATGAAAATATTATTTTCACCCTCTACATTTTTGCACATATATCCAACATATGATTCATTTCATTTTGTTGTTAAATAGTCGAAATTAACTTTTACCTAGCCATAATGAGGTTTACTCCATATTTGATTAGCAATCAGTTTTCTGTTACACTTACGATTAATTAGATATTTTTTTTGTTCATTTAATTAGATATGGTTTTGTTAATTTAGTTGATGCTTGACAATTTCTGAAACGGAGATATGCTAGATCGAAAAAGCTACACCATATTATTTCTATTTAACAAAAGTGAGTGCATAGAAATAGTATTGACTCTTTTTGATGGTTATTACTAATAGAAATAATATCTGGGTTAGATTAATTTATCAAAAATATTTACAAAATTCTTCTATATTTAGTTTTAAAAATAAAAAGAAGCAGTCCTGGCAATTTTCCAGACTATTACATCTTCTGGAACAATTCCAAAAGGGCATTGGGTGGGAATTAGGTAATGGTAATGTTATAAACTTCTGGACAGACAATTGGGTAGACAATACAAATCTTAGAGAATTTCATGATCCAAATAAAAGTGATATTAATATAAAGGTTTCTTACTTTATTAACAATAAAAAAGAGTGGGATATATCCAAACTAAATGAAGTACTACCAAGTCACAAAACATTACAAATCGCTTGTATGTATATTCCTGACACTAATTTGGAGGATCGGATTGTGTGGCTTCCGGAAAACTCTGGTAAATTTAGTACAGCTTCAGCTAGGAACTTCAATAGAAACTTTAGCCACGTAGAAGTTAATGGAGATATTCAAAATTTATATAAGTGGTTATGGAATCTAAAAATTCCACCTAGATACCAAAATTTTCTATGGAAAGTAATATCTGATAATTTACTGACCACTCAACGACTGAATAAATATTATAATAGAGTTCCTTCCTATTGTTCCAGATGTAACAACTTGACTGAAACAAAGGAACACTTCTTTTTCCAATGTCCCCATACATTATCTCAATTGGATAAATTTGAATCATTAATAGGTTTCAAATTCAATATAGATACAGATAAACCTTTTCTGGATAATCTAAAAGATCTCATCTCTAGGCTAAAAAATAATAAATCAATGATAGAAGCATTAATTTACCTGTGGTATTCATTATGGATACACATGAATTCAATAATATTCCGCAGAAACACAAATAATATAACAAAAGAGCCCTACAGAAGTGCCTTTGAGCAATTCAAGTTATGGGATATAAACACACCGAAACCAAAGGGTCCAAAATTAAAAAATTTGCGGAACAGGAATAAAGTCACTAATAATAGATGGATTAAGCCTCCAGAGAGTTGGGTTAAAATTAATTTTGACGGATCCTTTAAGACCAACCAAGACTCTTGGGTAGGCTGTATTGCGCGTAATCGAGATGGAGTAATCTTGGACCTATTTAACAAACAGATAGCCTCAAGATCCCCACTTCATATAGAAGCACTAAGCGCACTATCTGCTGTCAAACTTGCAAAAAAGATAGAATGTAAAAATCTAATTTTAGAAGGGGATAACCTCACAGTTATCAACTCTATTAAGAATATTTGGAAAATACTATGGGAAATACGAAATGTAGTTATTGATATTCAAAATATTCTTAAAACATTTGATAATACTAAAATTTTCCACTGCTTTAGAGAAGCAAATAAATCTGCAGATCTACTGGCACATTCTTCTGCCAATGTGCATTTTCTTAAAGTTGTCCTTAATTGCTGTAAGGACAATTTTCTATCTGATGACTATATCAGAATTATGAAACCAATTTTCTTACAGTCTAGCATGATGCACCAACATGCTAACTTTCTTAGGGCCATTCGTTTGGATGGTCAAGAGCAGTCACCTGCTTCCAGGTGAGGCTCTGGGTCTAGCCTTTCACAAAAAAACAGACTCTATTTGATGGTTATTATATTTATATGAAGGTTTTTTTTACCGAAACCATCCGTATAATGGGTCATACTGCTCTAAACCACCCGTATATTCAATAGTTACTGGAAACCACCTTTCTAAGCATTTCGTCACTCAACAACCACCCTTCCTCAAGTTCGTTTATGTCTCTGTCAAACGCGCTAGTCGCGCTATTATTTTAAAATTTATTATTTCAATTTCATTTTTAATTCAAATTTTTATTTCTAAATTAAGTAAATTATAAAACTAAACTTAAATCCCTAATTCTATCCGGATTTCTGGCGAACCCTAACCCTAAATCCTTATTTCTCTCTCTCTCTCTCTCTCTCTCTCTCTCTCTCTCTCTCTCTCCCGATTTCTGGTGTCGTGAGGAAGAAGTTTGTTAACGTTTCAAAGCCCTAAATCGAGAAGATTCAAATATGTAAGATTCATTTGGATTTCGAATTCTCTCTCTTGATCAATCTTCGAATTTCTTGTTCTGAAATCGATAGTGTTTTAAGGTTTTGGAAATGTCAACCTCAAGTTCTTCATCCATTAATTCCCAACAAAAATTGTGCAAGTGTGGTTATCCTTCAACTCAATCAACTGTTGGAGAAGATTTTGGGGATGTCGATTTTATGGATCAGAATTGAAGGATTGCAAGGTTTTTATGCGGGGGGGATGAAGAATATAGTTGAAGAGTTGCATATGTGATCAACAAGTTGTTGAAAGAGAAGAAGAAAATGAAAGCTAAAATTGTCAAGCTACATGTTGAAGTTAGAGATCTTTAGATTGAGAAGGAGGCACCCAAGTTAGAAGTGGCTATCAAACCAAGGAAAATCATTAGAATGATGTAGTAGTTGTCCTAATATATCTCATAATTTTCATGTTTGCAAGTGTTTTAGTTTTGAAGGGGCAATGTAATGTAGGTTTAGTTGGGAAGCAGTGTTATGTGATCTTAGTGATGTTGGAGTTTTTTTGTAGTTTGTGTTGGATTTAATGCAAATGTGATGTTGGATTTTATGTGATTTGAGTGACAGTTTGCACATTTTTCAATTGAAATGCTTCAAGGATATTGTCATCAACAAAACACTAGGAAACTATCATTGAAGAAGAAAAACACCAACAAACTGTGATAGAGATGCAACACCGGGAAACTTAGGTTAAGAAAACTAAAATGTAACAATCAACAAAACACTACATGCATAATAAAAAGAGACAAGAAATTTAACCCTAAGAAAAACCAGCACAAACTTCTCCCGACCACATCCATTTAAGCTTTGAAGATGTGAATCTCGTAGATAACACCACTAAGTAACTTTTCTAATTCAAAGAGACAAACATCGTTTTTGACTAGGTCATTTGCATTGATAAAATCTCTCCAACCTTTTCCAAATTTGTAAGATTTCCCACTAAATTTCAAAAGTACCTTCCAAGTGTTATCACCAACATTAAGTGTAATTTCATCATCAATGAAGTGCTTTAAGTATGTGTCTGCATAAGTGAATGGAAGAATTGCACAAAAAACTTTATTATAAGCATGAATACAACGATAATGTACAAGATAAAGGAATAGGGAATTCCAATTCAACAATATTTCTCTATAAACGTGGCTTTCATTTCAGAAATAAAGCTGAATTTTTTGTCATGACAGTAGTTCTTCGCCCTTTCTAGTGCACATGAGCCAACAATTTGAGGAGGATTTCTGCATGAATACAATTGCAGTATGTGGAGTTGAAATTAGAGCTACCAGAGGAGTAGCATGAATCACAATTGCATTTTGTTGGTTTATCGTCAGAGCTACCAGAGGGCATTGAGGTTAAGTCAATCACATGAGCCATGGAGAGAAAAGGTGATAGAGATGAGATCGTGAGAGGAAAAGAAGATGAGCTGCAAAACTATGATGGAAATGTGAGGGATAGATTGGTATTTAAGGTTGAGGGAAAATGTGTTAGGTGGGTTAGGAGAATTTATGAGAATTTGACCACATAAATGAATAGGTAATGGTAGGTTACTAGAATTGACCAACTTCAATGCATGCAAATGGTTTTGAGATGGAAACTGTGTAAAAATGAATGGGTGATGGCAGTTAGCAGGCAAAACTGTGCAAATGTGACAAAATTAATGTGCATTTGACTGTAACTTGTGCAAAAACCGTGCAGAAAATGGGTAAAAAAGTGCTAAAAATATTTGAGTTTAATGTGCACAATCTTTAACTGAAATAACCTGTTTTCCACAAGCAAACACCATTTCCATTCAAAAAAGAAACAACAACTGTTTTCACAAAGTTCACAACCAAACCAAATCCACAAAAACTGCAAAATAGTAGACAACTTGTTTTTGAGCATAAACTGTTGGAACTGATTTTTGACTGGACTTCCGGGCACTTTTATGGTGGGCTGCGGTCACCGGTTGTGCCGGATTATGGGAGCGTTGGCTTCGTCTCCGCGAGCACTACGCCGTAGTGTACTCACACGTCAAAATCGGGTTCCGTTTGAATGAGAAATGAAGGCTCAAAGTTGGTTGCTTAACTAAGTTCAAAGAACAATTTTGGAGCTGAATTTTGATATGGGTTTTATCCCACATCGAAAATTGGGGTGGGAATATGAAGGGTTTATATACCCCAAACCCCATACCCTTGGTAAGCCCTTGGGAGAGGTATGGAGAGAGGACACGGGGGGCCCTCGCGCGGTCCGTCCGTCCGTCCGGTCCTGGTCCGTGGCTCGTGGTCTTGTGGTCTTGTGGAATGGGCCGTAGGCCCAAGCAGCAGCTTAGCTTCTTTTTGAAGTGGGCTGGATCTGGAAGTTGGGCTTCCAGATTGGGCTGTGAACTGCCTCGTTGGGGACGCCCAACAGAGTCAGCAACCTCCTCCACGATTTTCTCCACTTCCCACATCTGCCTCTCCACGATCTCCTCCTCTAACAAACCAGATTCTCTACTTAAGAGAAGTTCTGGCTCTCATTCTCACATCCGAAATTACACAGTCTCCCATCTCTTCTCTTCTTCTCTTTCTCTGAGAGAACGACACAGAAACTGGTTCGTTTGGCTTCTGCTTTTGATTGTGCAAACCAGAAGAACTCGTAGTTGTATCCTGGGATTCTCAACGCCGGTAACCGTCACATATACGGGGCGTTACAGAATTAAGGAAAGAGATTCTTTCTCGACTCTACGCACCAGATTCGTCAAGAACACTTCGGTATAATTTTTTCCTTAATTCTGTTCTTTAATAATTTCTTTACAGATTGTTATAAACGCGGATTACAGGTCCTACAATCTTAATTCTGTACAATTTTATCCTGTCGCTAACAATCTGTTTGAGTTTGAAAGGAACAGAAAGTTACATCCCGAAGAAAATTGTCTGCACTTTTACAGTTTCGGATCTGTGTTCAGATTCGAGTAAAAACGCAAATTCATCCTTTTAAATTGTGAGGTTGCTGTTGTATTTACAGAACCAGGTTGCTGTTGTATTACAGAACCGAAAAACTGTGTTTACAGTTCACAGATTTCTGATTCTGTATTTACAGATTGCAGAATCTGTGTTTTACAGTTCGCAGGAATTCAGATCTGTTTTACAGATTCGTGATTTCTGGAATTTTTTACAGTTCGCAGGAATTCAGATCTGTTTTACAGATTCGTGATTTCTGGAACTTTTTACAGTTCGCAGTTTTTCAGTTCTGTTTACAGATTCGTGAATTACTGGTTCTGAGTTTAACAGATTCGCAGAATCTGGTTCTGTAATTTTTACAGTTCGCAAATTGCTGGTTTCTGCATTTACAGATTCGCAGAATCTGGTTTTGTAATTTTTACAGTTCGCAGATTGCTGGTTTCTGCATTTACAGATTTGCAGATTCTGGTTCTGTAATTTTTACAGTTCGCAGATTGCTGGTTTCTGCATTTACAGATTCGCAGATTCTGGTTCTGTAATTTTTACAGTTCGCAGATTGCTGGTTTCTGTATTTACAGATTCGCAGATTGCTGGTTTCTGTATTTACAGATTCGCAGATTCTGGTTCTGTAATTTTTACAGTTCGCAGATTTCTGGTTTCTGCATTTACAGTTCTGCAGAAAACTGTGTTTTTTCAGAATTTTGAAATCTGGTTTGCAGAGTTACTTCTAAGTCATACTAATATTTGTTTGTCTCATTGAACAGATACAATGACTAACGGAGATGAGAAAACTGCTGCTGACGCTGGAAAGGTCACTGGGTCGCCCCGAATTCAGTTTGGGACTGTGCCTCTCGATCAGGCTCAGATACTTGATAGGGATCAAGTTCAGAACAGTCCGGGTCATGAGAGTCCGATCAAGGAAACCCCCCCGGTTGTCCAACTGGATCTGCCACCAGTGCCTATTCATTCGGCTGAACCGAGTCATCCGGCTGAAACGAGTCATCTGGCTCAACCTCTTCATCCGGGTCAAATGAGCCATCCGGTTCAAATGAGTCATCCGGGTCAAATGAGCCATCCGGTTCAAATGAGTCATCCGGGTCAATTGAGCTATCCGGGTCAAACAAGTCACCCAGGTCAAACGAGTCATCCAATGGATCTGCCTGATGTTCAGTTGCCTCATCTGTATGTTCCCCACAGACCGTATGTGACAACTATGCCGAACACAATCCATGCTGGGATCCTACCCGAAAAATTTGACGGGAAAGGGTTCAAAATATGGTCTCAGAAGATGGAGTTCTTTCTGAGTATGCTGGGTTTGGACAGGTTCTTGAAGGAGGGGAAACCTAGGTTCTCCCCACATGACACTGATGCCCTATCTGATTGGGCGAAAGGGGACTATGCATGCAGAGGGTATCTTACTCATCGCATGATTGACTCGCTGTACAAGGTCTACTGTAACCATAACACCGCTAAGGAATTGTGGGATACTTTGACAAAGAAGTACAGGACACAGGATGCTGGCTCAAAGAAAGCGGCAGTAGCAAAGTTTCTGAACTACAAGATGGTAGATTCAAGGTCAGTCGTGGAACAGGTTGAAGAACTACAACTGATCGTCCATGAAGTAATCTCGGAAGGAATGACCATCTGTGAGGCTTTCCAGGTAGGTGCCATCATTGAGAAGCTTCCTCCATCCTGGGAGAAATTCAAGGTTTACTTGTTGCTGAAACAAAAGGCAATGAGGATTGAAGACCTGATCGTGAGGCTTCGGGTCGAGGAAAACAATAAGAGGGCAAATCAAGTTGGGCTCTCTAACAAGGCAAACCTGGCTGAGCATCGAGACAAGGGGAAGAACAAGAAGTTTCAACCTCAAAACACCACAAACTTCAAGAAGCAAGGAGCAAAGAAGTTCAGTGGAAAATGCCACAAGTGTGATAAGGTTGGTCACAAGGCAGACGAGTGTCGCAGCAAGCCCGACAACAGAAGAGACAAAGGGAAGAAGTCTCAAGCAAATTTAGCTGAAAACTCGCTGACAGCAGATGATCTGTGTGCGGTGACTGAAGTGAATTTGGTTGGGAGCAACCCAAAGGAGTGGTGGTACGATACAGGTGCCACTAGACACATCTGCTCGGATAAGGGATTGTTTACCACTTATCAGAAAAGCCGAACAGATGAGAAGCTCTTCATGGGAAACTCTGCGACATCCAAGGTTGAAGGTATTGGGAAGATCGTGCTCAAGATGACTTCTGAAAAGGAGCTGACTCTCAACAATGTGCTTCATGTGCCAGACATTCGAAAGAATCTGATCTCGGGGACTCTTCTCAATAAGAATGGGTTTTGTATCAAGTTTGTGTCTGATAAGTTAGTTCTTTCTAAGAATGGGATTTATGTGGGGAAGGGTTATGTGAAGGATGGGTTGGTCAAAATGAATGTAATGACAGTCCTTCCCAAAAAGGTTGTAACTGATGTTTCAGTGAATGAGAATAATCCTATTGCTTATGTCGTTGAGTCTTTTAATATTTGGCATGAAAGATTGGGACATGTTAATTATAAATCTATAAGTAGACTAATAAGCATGAACATGATTCCAAAATGCAAAACAAGTAAAGACAAATGTGAAGTATGCGTACAAGCGAAACTCACAAAAACGCCATCACCCCATGTAGAGAGAACAACCGAACCTCTAGGACTAATTCACACTGATTTATGTGATTTAAAGTTCGTGCAAACTAGAGGCGGTAAGAAGTACTTTGTAACCTTCATAGACGATTGCACACGATATTGTTATGTATATCTGTTACATAGCAAAGATGAAACTTTGGAAAAGTTTAAAGAATACAAGTTGGAAGTTGAGAACCAACTTAGTAAAAAGATTAAAATGATCCGAAGTGATAGAGGAGGCGAGTATAGTGAACCATTTAATGCATTCTGTAGAGAACATGGAATCGTTCATCAAACTACTGCGCCTTACTCACCTGAATCTAACGGGGTTGCGGAACGAAAGAACCGAACTCTCAAAGAAATGATGAATGCAATGCTGCAAGAATCTGGGTTATCCCAGAACATGTGGGGGGAAGCGCTGCTAACCTCCAATTACATTCTCAACAAAATACCGCATAAGGTGACTGGAAAGACGCCTTATGAGTTGTGGAAAGGTAATGTACCTTCATACAAATACCTCAAAGTGTGGGGGTGCCTAGCAAAAGTGGCGGTACCACCCCCTAAGAAGGTCTCAATAGGACCAAAAACCATTGATTGTATCTTCATCGGGTATGCACACAATAGTAGTGCGTATCGTTTCTTGGTATACAAGTCTGATATACCAGACATACATGCAAATACAATAATGGAATCAAGAAATGCATCCTTCTTCGAAAACACGTTCCCGTGTAAGGATAAAGAGTATCCGAAACGGACTCGTGAAGAAGGCGAAGCAAGCACTTCTGTTCAACCAACAGAAGAGGACAATGATGAACCTAGACGTAGCAAAAGAGCTAGAAAGGAAAAATCATTTGGTCCTGATTTCGAAATGGCTTATCTTTTGGAAAATGAACCTAGAACATTCAAAGAAGCCATGTCAACACCAGATGCACCTGCTTGGAAGGAAGCGGTAAAAAGTGAAATCGACTCCATTATGCAAAATCATACATGGGAGTTAGCTGAGTTGCCATCCGGTTCGAAAGCTCTTGGGAGCAAATGGATTTTCAAAAGAAAATTAAAAACCGATGGCTCAATCGATAAGTACAAGGCTAGGCTTGTGGTGCAAGGATTTAGGCAAAAAGAAGGCTTGGATTTCTTTGACACCTACTCTCCAGTAACGAGAATAACTTCAATAAGAATGCTAATAGCCATTGCAGCTATACGCAATCTAGAAATACATCAAATGGATGTAAAAACAGCTTTTCTAAATGGAGAACTAGAAGAGGAAATTTATATGAAACAACCTGAGGGTTATGTTGTTCCTGGACAGGAACACAAAGTGTGTAGACTTGTGAAATCCTTATATGGACTTAAGCAAGCTCCTAAGCAGTGGCACGAAAAATTTGACCAAGTAATGATGTCAAATGGTTTCAAAATAAATGAATGTGACAAGTATATCTATGTCAAGGAAACTGCAAAAGGATACATTCTGTTGTGCCTATATGTGGATGACATACTCATCATAGGCAGCAACAATGACATGATCAAACAAACCAAGAACATGCTTAATGGAAAGTTTGACATGAAAGACTTGGGACTAGCGGATGTGATCTTAGGGATCAAAATATTTAGACATTCAGAAGGAATAGTCTTGTCTCAACAACATTACGCCGAGGCGGTACTTGAACGATTCAAGAACCATTCAAATGGGATTGCAAAAAGTCCGGTGGACCCGCATCTCAAACTGAAGAAAAACTCGGGTAATGGCATATCACAGTTAGAGTATGCTCGTGTGATAGGAAGTCTTATGTACTTGACAAATTGTACAAGACCAGACTTAGCACATGCTGTCAACGTACTGAGTAGATATACCAGTAATCCAGGACACAATCACTGGAAAGCAATAACTCGAGTATTAAACTACTTGCGACATACTCGGAGTTACGGGCTGCACTATGGAAGATACCCAGCCACTCTGGAAGGCTATAGCGATGCTAACTGGATATCGGATTCAAAGAACTCAAAATCCACCAGTGGGTATGTATTCACGCTGGGTGGTGCAGCTGTATCATGGAAATCCTCAAAACAAACGTTATTGGCCAGATCCACAATGGAATCTGAGTTCATTGCTTTAGACAAAGCAGCTGAAGAAGCAGAATGGCTTCGAAACTTTATGGAGGATATTCCTTTGTGGGAAAAACCAGTGCCAGCTTTAGGTGTACACTGTGATAGTCAATCGGCTATCTCTCGGGCACTGAACACAATATATAATGGTAAGTCTCGCCACATAAGACGACGACATAAAACCATAAGACAATTGCTCTCAACTGGTGTAATCTCAATCGATTATATCAAGTCAGCTGACAACCTAGCAGATCCGTTCACTAAGGGATTGTCAAGAGAGCAAGTTGTAAAGTCATCTAGAGGAATGGGTTTAAAGCCTATGACTAAAGAGGATGCTTGATGGCAACCCTACCTAAGTGATTGGAGATCCCAAGAAATAGGTTCAAGGGGAAAACAAATTCAAGTCGAATCTAGAAGCGCACTTGGAGATATTATATCTTCTTCCCCAGTTCCTAGGATGATAAAAGTGCGATGGCAAAGTAGAGGTTAAGCATTTGCTTTTAATGATTCCATAAACTTTGAAAGAACAAAGTAGGGTATTGGTAATACCATTTATGGTCAATCACCTTATGAGTGTGAAATGGGGCCGTTTCTAGGAGAAAGAAGAGAGGCTACTTTCTCCAAGTTCACTCATGAATAACCAGGGATGTTCACGGCCAAAATGAACACAATCAAGAACCTAGTTCTGTGAGAAGATGAAACTGTGTGATAGTTATTGTCTAGGTTTACGTCAAAGTCCGGGTGGTTCAAGACATCATGTTCACTACCTGGTCGAGTAAATCCGATAGCTACTCACAATGGGTGGTTCAAGGCTGAAAAACGCCACCAGCTCAGATGCAGTGATTCTTCGCCCGTACTCTCAAAATTTCTGTCTGTCTTGTCTAAGCACGTGTAATAGAATCATTTCTATTCATGTGGGGGATTGTTGGAACTGATTTTTTACTGGACTTCCGGGCACTTTTATGGTGGGCTGCGGTCACCGGTTGTGCCGGATTATGGGAGCGTTGGCTTCGTCTCCGCGAGCACTACGCCGTAGTGTACTCACACGTCAAAATCGGGTTCCGTTTGAATGAGAAATGAAGGCTCAAAGTTGGTTGCTTAACTAAGTTCAAAGAACAATTTTGGAGCTGAATTTTGATATGGGTTTTATCCCACATCGAAAATTGGGGTGGGAATATGAAAGGTTTATATACCCCAAACCCCATACCCTTGGTAAGCCCTTGGGAGAGGTATGGAGAGAGGACACGGGGGGCCCTCGCGCGGTCCGTCCGTCCGTCCGGTCCTGGTCCGTGGCTCGTGGCTCGTGGCTCGTGGCTCGTGGTCTTGTGGAATGGGCCGTAGGCCCAAGCAGCAGCAGCTTAGCTTCTTTTTGAAGTGGGCTGGATCTGGAAGTTGGGCTTCCAGATTGGGCTGTGAACTGCCTCGTTGGGGACGCCCAACAGAGTCAGCAACCTCCTCCACGATTTTCTCCACTTCCCACATCTGCCTCTCCACGATCTCCTCCTCTAACAAACCAGATTCTCTACTTAAGAGAAGTTCTGGCTCTCATTCTCACATCCGAAATTACACAGTCTCCCATCTCTTCTCTTCTTCTCTTTCTCTGAGAGAACGACACAGAAACTGGTTCGTTTGGCTTCTGCTTTTGATTGTGCAAACCAGAAGAACTCGTAGTTGTATCCTGGGATTCTCAACGCCGGTAACCGTCACATATACGGGGCGTTACAGAATTAAGGAAAGAGATTCTTTCTCGACTCTACGCACCAGATTCGTCAAGAACACTTCGGTATAATTTTTTCCTTAATTCTGTTCTTTAATAATTTCTTTACAGATTGTTATAAACGCGGATTACAGGTCCTACATAAACATTACACAATACTAAATCCAACATTACACATAAACCGAAATAAAGTGGAAAATGCAGAAAATTGTTGGCTACTGCCTCTGTTGAGGCGGGCGCATGACTGCCCGCCTCTAATTGTTGTTATATTTTGAGGCGGGCGCATGACTGCCCGTCTCTAATTGTTTTTACGCATCTGTTGAGGCGGGCGTCTTACTGCCCGCCTCTAATGTTTGGGCTCTGTTGAGGCGGGCGCCTGACTGACCGCCTCAACAAGTCAAAAACACAAATATTATTTGAGGCGAACGGATATTTGCCCGCCTCTAAAGTACCTGTTGCAGCGAACTAAACGACTGACCGCCTCAACAGATAGTAGAATAAGACTTTTTGCGTCGGTTTTTAAGGTGACCGCCTCAACAGGGGGGCTGCAACAGGTGTTTTTTCTACTAGTGCAAATTAAACTGTGAAGAGTGAGAAAATACTTGAGATGTAGAAGATGATCCCTTTTGACTAAATTGTGCATTGCTACCATGTTGGGTGAAGTGTGCATTGCGACCATTTTGACTCATGCTTCCACCATGACTTCCACTAGGAACTTCACCTTGAATGACACTTGGATTTCTCCCATCAGTGACACATGGATTTCCTTGTTGGTTTTGAGGCACCTAATATTAAAGTGAATTGGAAGTAAAAATTAAGATGGTAATTATTTTTAAAAACGGTTATTTACCTTCTTTGAGTAATTCCTCTTTTGAGATCCAATTAGGACTGTCTTTGTACTTCTAGGCCTTCCCCCACAGTTTAGTTGAGTTGGAGGATTATCACAACTTCTTGGAGCAGCAATGCACTTGTTCTTGTAATGGCCAGGGTTGCCACAGTTAGAGCACTTCACTATGATTATCTTGTTACTGTTAGGCACTTCTCCAACCTCTCTTTTTCTAAGCTTCTTAGGCTTCCATGGTTGAACAAGATATGCTGGTGGAGCTGGAAGAGTGTGAGATGACCTCTCCCAATGTGATTCCCCAAGTATTGGGTGGGTTATCTCATTATATGCCATTAGATATGCATCCTTTGTGTAATAGTGATGCACACATAGCTCAAGTTTGTGCCTATCTTTGACAATGCAACACATCGCACGAGGGCATGGGATTCCAGTGATATCCCATATGTTACATGCACAAATCTTGTTCAACAAATCCACCACATATGTCCTTCCCAAATGATCAACTTCAAAGGTATCTCCACCTCCCAAGATTGTTATACAATTCTTAGTCCCTTCTTCTTTAGCAATGTGAATCAGTTTATTAGCCTTAGGTGTGTAAATCCCTCAAACTTTATCATTCCCTCACTCTTACCAACACACCTTTTCATCAACATTCTCCTAATCCATTCACACATAGACAAGACCGGCTTATCCCTAGCAGACATAATCATGACATTGAAGCTTTCACACACATTGACCAAAAGCATATCAAATTTCCTAGCAGTTTCAAAATCTGATAGAGTACTCTATCAGATTTTGAAACTGCTAGCAAATTATTGTACATGCCCTTGCAGGTGCCCAGATTGCATCTTTATATGCCTTGCCTGCCCATTGTTTCTTGAAATTATTGTAAATGTGTCTAACACATACTCTAACCTCATACATTGGAACAACTAAATTTAAAGCCTCGATTAATCTCTACAAATAAACAAGTGAGACTTAGACTAACATCCAAAAACTGAAATAACCACAACTAATTGAAATGAAGAAAGTATTACCTTTTTTTTGTCTTACATGAATGTAGGTTTATATTTACTAATGTCTCTCATTAAGATCTCCAGAAACCATGCCCAAGTTTCCTTAGTCTCTAATTCCACAACTGCAAAAGCAACTTAATACAAGTTGTCATTTCCATTCTTTCCAATTGCCACAATGTATGCCCTTTTAGATTACAAGCAACAATCCCTATTATTGGCCTACATCCACTCATGAATCCCTTCTTGCAAGCATCAAAGAAACATACAATCTCTGATAAAATTGGTTGTTGAGGATTGCCTAGACAAACCTTGACATAAGTAGAGCTGCCAAGATTCCACTTTTTCACAATAGCGGCATAATATCAAACCCTACCATACTGCAGCCTAGCATCTCCATGAGTCATGATCAAAGTCCTAAGTCTCCCTTTCCAAGCTTGGTTCTATGAGATGTGGATATTGTGAACTCTCCTTACAACACTAATAAATATAGTTAGCTTACATGACGGGTCATCTTTGTAGTGTTCAAACTAGACCTGGCCAAACGCGGGCCTGGTCCGGCTAGACTCAATTATTCAGCCCATTTAGGCGGGCCGGGCTAGCACGTGGCCCACATGTAGGGCCTATCACGTTGTCCATAAACGAACCTCAATGACGCCCTGGTAACCCTCAGGGTAGCCCGTTTATATTAAACCTGTTATTTACAAAAATTTAAAGAAAAATCATGTCAAAAATACTGCATTAAATCATCCAAAACAATGCATAAAAGCACTCTATAGGTTCATACATAACAAACTTATCCATTTAATAGCATCCATACATAATAAGTTAAAACTTAAAACCTATCTAAATTCAACTTCAATGTAAGAACAACACAAAAACAACAACTTCTTCTACAAAAACTGCCCAAGTTTGCTTCTCCAACCCTCTGTATAATAACATCTTCGTTTGAATCATCATCATCGTCCAAAAACTGTCCAAAATCAGTTTACAAAACAAAAACAATAATAATTCAGCATAAAAACAGCATACACGCCTATCTAAACCTCAATCACATCTTCATCTGAATCATCGTCCATAGAAGGACCATCACCCATTGTGTACATGGATGTACCTTCATGATAAAAATACAAACAATACCAATGAATAAATCATTACATAAGTAAATATATATATAAGAACAGTGAATTTTCAAATTACCTTCAAATCCTTTCGCTCGTAGCCAATCTTCATAACATGCAATTGCTTCAATAGTGCAAGACTTGAGAGAACTTCTACATGAGGTTATCATTTTCTTTCCCAAACTAAAAGAAGATTATGAGGGCACATTAGAGATGGAAATACTCATAATATAACGGGCCAAAGCAGAGAGTGCAGGCCATCGTTGATTATTTCTTCTTCAAGAACTTCAAAATATCAATCTGTTGTCTAGCATTTTCATTCCCATCTTCCAAATAAGACGCTAATTCCGAGTTCTCAGTATTCCTAACTTTTTGGGTCAGGAAGTCTAAGAGCTCATTAGCATTATCATCTCCAAGAACATTAAGACAAGACTTCTTAAGTCTAGGATTCAACGATGCAGAACTATCACTACTAACAACACTATTTTCAACAGCTTATGATATTCCTAATTTCTTAAACTCACCTATCAATCCAACAATAATATCCTTGATTTTCTGAACCATTTCCTTAGCATAAGTTGCACCAAACAACTTCGTATAACAAAAACCGATTGCAGCCAATTTAAATCGAGGGTCCAAAATAGCAGCACATGACAATAACAGATTATATCTTCACCAATATTTCTCAAACTTCAGCAATATTTGAGCAACCATTTTATAAAGCAAAGAATTATTAGTCCACTTTTGAAAGACGGTACACTTTCATTTTTCTCAGTGGTGATATCATAAAAACTTTTCAAGAATGAATGAAGTTTACCCACAATTCCCCGGTCCTCTTCCGAAAGACGGTACACCTTCATTTTTGTATCTTTACTAACAAAGGCATCAAAAGCACCTCGAAAGTAAATACAACTACCAAGCATTGTAAAAGTAGAGTTCCACCTTGTAGGTATGTCTAACCGCAACCTTCTAACTGATTTAAGCCCAAAATTTGTGGTAGCAATTTCATAAGCTTCAAATCAACTTGCACCACCAATTTTATTATGTGACAACAACAACACTTAATAGATGCTATCATGGTATCATTGTAAGAAGCATTATCAAGTGTAAAAGTAAAGACCTTGTGAGCTACCTTCCATTCACCCAAAGACAATAAAACCTCATCATCAAGAGAAGCACCGTCAAAAGGAGGAGTCAAGTCAACAAACTTGATAACTCTCTTCTGTAAATTCCAAGCTTTATCAACCCAATGAGCAGTTATACACATATTCATCACCAATATTCTCACTTCTCCAATTAATTGTTGTAAAAGAAATCCTCCCAGGTGCATTAAGTAACTCTAAGCAAATCAGTTTTTTGTCTTTGTTAAAGTTAGAGATTGCACCTCTTTTAATAGTGTGCCTACCACTAACCGTGAAATCAATCAAGAACAACCAAACTCATCATATTCCTAAAGCCCGCAAATTCAATAATATTAAATGGAAGACCAAGTGATACTACAAAGACACAAATAGCTTCACGAAGTTGATCGAAACTAGTTGAAGGAGTTCTCATAGACATGATATTAGTTCCAACACCACTATAACCACCACTAGCAATGATCATATTCTTCATATCATGATAACGACGCTTAGCACATTTTTCCATATGTATTTTCAAATGAGATGTACCGACATTTTGATTAGCAACCAAGATACTCTTACGGTGAATGCAGATAGCAACTGTTCATGTATCTCTCTTCTCTTTGGTTATATTAGCCCATACTTTAGATGCCAATTTTTTTTCTCCGGGCAGTGCATTGAGAATCTTCAGTGTTGTTTTCAGGTGGAGAGGCAACACTTGCATCCACATATTTAGGTTCCATGAAGAAAAAAAAGGTTCAAACATAAGAGACACTTGCATCCACATATCAAACTATAAGATGAAGTAAATCAACAAATCAAACAACTTCAGGGTAAAGTGAAGGGGGCAAGAAGTTATCAGTAATTTGGTATAGGATAGATATGGTATGGTATGGCTTAAATTAAATTTAAAGTAAGAAAATCTTGACAAAAACCAAAACTCCTAGGCATCTTTTGAGAATCCTAGGCAACATAGGGCCCTTATTTTCTCTTGTTCATACAAGGCACAAATATTGATATAGATTCTAACAAAACAACCTATTATGTTAAAGCCAATACTTTCAGTCACTTCACTTCACATCTCAATCAAACATTCAATTACTCCTTGCTATAACACTTCACAAACAATCAGATCACTTGTCAATTATACTTCATACATATATCTAGGCGGACATTGTTCGACGACGAGGAGAGGAGGAGACTAGTCAATGGCGAAAAGGAGAGGAGGAGAGGCGGATTTGAGACGTTGAGAATTTGAGACTCGAGAGATCGAGAAGGAGAGTGTGGAGGTGCTAAGATATTGAGAAAGGTTAGAGAATTAGAAAACCTAATTTAGAGACTTAAGGAATATATATTTTATTTATTTATTTTTATTTATTAATATATAATGAGGGTCGGGCCTATCGATCCTCCATGGCTTGAGGTACATACCATACCCAACCCTCGTACCCTCACAGACCGGGCTCAGCGGCCTGCCAGAGCTTTTTTTAGTGTCCATACCTGCAACTTTTGTGGGCCGGGCCGGGAAGGCCATCCCTCGTTTGGCTAGGTATGTGCTCAATGTATCTCTCAACAAGCCATGTAGAGGTGAGTTTAGGGTTCTCATGCTGCCATACGCAACCATGTAAAAGATATATGTTGTCACTTTTATTCTCCTTTGAAACACTCTCAAGATCTCAAATGGAGATTAGGGCAAACAATACCCAAAATATTTGTGCAGCAACTAAACCTGTCAAAGGGTCATACGTGTTGGGTTCGGGTTTGGTCTCTTTTGGTCGGGTCGCCTTGGGTCACTATTTACGAGTTGAATTTGGGCCGGGTTGTTGTAGGTCTGGTACGGGTTCGGGTCGACCCACCAGGCCGAGAGCGCCCAGTAAAATTTCCATGAGATAATTATTAAATAATAATATCATTAAAGAAAAATAAATAAATGTAATCAAAATATATTATTTTACTCAATATATATTATAAAGCACAAAAATCAAGATAGTTAAGTCGAAATAACGGATTTGCGGGTCGTGTCGGGTTTTGACACGCAAATGACCCACAATTTTGGGTCGAACGAGCGGGTCAATTCAGGTCGAATTAAAATATTATCCGGGTCTTGACCCACAAAATTCGGGTCGGGTTTGCGAATCAGGTCAACTTTTGACAAGTCTAGCAGCAACTCACGTGCTCTTGTTCTTCTTCATTTGGATAATATGCTAACATGAATGGGATGGACAATATGTGCCCAAGGCCCAACAGGTCTAGGGTTTATATAAGAGGATCTTCACATATTGTTTTGGTCAAAAGGAGAGGCGACACTCTTGCACTCTAGCATAAAAGGTGTCTAATTAAAACACGGGGTAGCCGCTCCCCTTACATCATCCAAAACAAGAGAACAAATACAATACGGCGGATCTCCTAAGATGTGACACTCTAAGGGAAAATCTAATCCTCGGGAGGCTACGCGATCCGCAACCCGGTTAGCCTCCCTAAAAATATGACAAACTGAACATTCCAGTTCCTACAAAGTAAGTTCTGGCATCTAGAAACCATGTTATGTTATGGATGATGGTTAGGCATGGGTTTCGACAAAAAATCAAAAGCCAAGGACGAATCAACTTCCAAAATGATGGTCCTACTACCAACATCCCAAGCATACTTCAAACCAAGGGACATATCCCAAAGCTCCGCAGTAATCACTGAGCAACTCCCCAAATTAGAGACAAAACAAGATCTGACATGTCCAAGCTCACCCTTGATAACACCCCCAACAACCGGATAACCCAAATCTCCTCTAACAGTGCCATCCGAGTTCACCTTGAGCCACCCCTTATCCGGATTTTCCCACGCAATGAGCTTGCATTCCTTAGTCTGAGCATGAGCCACATTGAGACCATGGGATTAGGCACCAACAAACTATTTGGCTTGGATACGAATAAAGTATGATTTATCCGGAAAAGTAGCACCATCCGAAAAAATCTTGTCGTTACGCCACTTCCACGCCCACCAACCAGTCGTAGAATATCACTGTCCACACCTCCCCATATTTTAAACTTCTTTTCCAGGTTATCCAGGGCCCAATGCATTGGATCAGCGAAGAAGGTTGCATGTTTACTGTGATGAAGAAGAGAGCACCAAATCGGCTTTATTTTAAAACAATCTCTAAGGAGGTGAATGAGGGTCTCCTCATGAGCACCACAACCCGAGCGCACATTGCTGGCAGGAAGGTGCCGTCAAAAGCGCTCAGAATTGGTAAGCACTTTACCCTTAGACACCATTCAAATAAAACAACGAATTTGTTCGGGAACTTTTAACTGCCAAATTAATTTCCAAATACGGCATACCTTAGGCGAGATATCAGGGAGTTTGGAGGAGATGAGAGCAAGGTAGGTGGAGGCCGTCATGTAATCTCCAAGGGAGGAATAACACCAACAAAGATGATTATCAGTCACCTCCTCCCTAATTGCGACCGAGCCTAGTCTAAGGAGAACGGAAGCCGTAAATTTCTGGAGATTAGGCCAGCCCCAACCCTACCCCATGGTTCAGAAGTCACTGACTTTACCAAGAGGATTGTGGGGCGTTCCATTAACAAGGGGGAGAGTCAAGAATCCATGAGTCGGCCCAAAAGCCGCAATTAGACCCATTGCCAATATTCCATTTAAGGAATGTTTTAACACATTTTCTGAAGCACCATTTGATGCTATGTCAAGTATAAGAATCCTTGGGGCCTCTGCTAGTAATGATAGACCCACCCACAGGAGAAGGACCATATTTAGCCAAAATTAATTCACCCCAAAGCCTTGCAGATTTATTAAGAAAAATCCCCAAGCAAGTTTCCCCAGGACAACCTTGTTCATCTCCTTAGTAGATTTGATGCCAAGCCCAACGTGAGATTTAGGAATAATAACATCCAACCAAGGAATAAGGCGCAACTTCCGGTGACTAGCCAAATCACCCTAGGAATAAGGCGCAACTTCCGGTGACTAGCCAAATCACCCTAGACGAAGGAGCGATTGATGAGGTCCAACTGCTTACGAACACCCTTAGGAATGCAAAGAGAATTCATAGTATACACCGGGAGGGAGAAAAGAACCGATTTAACCAAAGTAATCCTCCTGTCAAAGCTAAGAGTACAACTCCTCCAACCCAAGAGACGATTGTTCACCTTAGCAAGGAGGCCTTGTAAATGATCTTTGAAGACCTTTTTATGGAGAAGTGGCATCCCAAGATAGTTACCCAAATCCCGCGTCACATCCGTGCCACTAATATTCTCCAATTGAGCCGCCAAATCTCTAGAAACATTAGTGGAAACGAAGATTTTTACTTGCTTTGGCTGATTTTTTTTACCCGAAGCCACATAAAACTTGTTAAGGCATCTATGACAACCCTCATTTGAGAAGTGGAGGCTTCCTCCATAAGAATAATGTCATCGGCAAAGAAGAGGTGGGAGAGGCGCAGGGCATTCCGACAAAGGCTAATAGGCTTCCACACACCACTATCAATGTTATTAAGGATAAGATGGCTAACGCGCTCCATGAAAAGAGAAAACAAGTAGGGAGAGATAGGGTCTCCTTGGCGGATGCCCCACGAAGGCGAAAAAGCCTATGTAGCCTCTCCATTCCAAAGGATACTCAAAGTAGAGGAGGAGATACATTCAAGAATCCAGCTATACCACTTATCAGAGAGACCCAAATCACGAACCGAGTCAATGACTAAATCCCAACGGATTCTATCATACGCTTTTTCAAGGTCAAATTTGTGGAGCATCCATCCCTTCCCGCTCCTCTTAATACGCATAGAGTGGACAACTTCTTGAAGGAGAACCACATTGTCTGTAATGGAGCGGCCCGAGATAAAGCAATTGTGACTCAAGCCCACCACACTTCTCATAATCGGTTTGAGACGGCTAGCAAGAATTTTAGTAATGATTTTGTAAGTAACATTACACACACAAATAGGTCGGAATTGACTAATGAGCTCAGGTTTGGCGACTTTCCCGATAAGATTAATGAGCGTATCATTAGCACCACTCGAAAGCTTGCTGTTTAAGAAAAAATCACGAACAAGATTCACCACATAAGGAACGATTATATCCCAACATGTCTTATAAAAGGCCTGCTGAAATCCATCACATCCGCGAGATTTAAAGGAGCCCATATTGTTGATGGAAACCCAAATCTCATAAGGATAAGGAGTGGCATCAAGGCCCAACAATAGCAGTCCATTAATAGGGGTGGGGGGAACCACCTTTGTCTAGCTCCATCTTCTCTGAACACCAATTGTCATCTCCAAATTTCAGTTCCAAAATCTTATTCTTTCTCCTCCTGATGATAGTGCTAGCATGGAAAAATTTTGTGTTATGATCTCCCAAGCCAATCCAATCCTCTCTCGGCTTTTGGGACCATAAGGCTTCCTCTTGTCCAAGGGTAATATCAAGTTCAAGATTAAGTTTAGAGCGCAGCGCAATGAGCCCACTATGAATACGCCTATATAAGGCTTTCTGCACTCCTTTAATATGAGCATCGAGTTTCACTATCCTCGCATGAATATTGCCAAAAACATATTTGTTCCGATTCAGAAGCTCAGTCCTAAGGGCGAAGGAGGCTTCCATAATCACCATATCCTTAGGCCATTTCTCTTCAACAATGCTAAAAAACTTGGGGTGAGTAATCTAGGCCGCTTCGAAGCGGAACGGACGCCGAAGCCTTGACGCCGAGCGACCTTCAAGAGTAAGAAGAATATGATCAGAATTTAAGGCCGATAGATGTCAAACCAAGGCTTCCTCCCATCTCCAAGTTAACAAAAACTCTATCAAGCCGTTTAGAAACATAAGTATCCCCCGTGTTCCCCCGCCTCCAAGTGAACCGAGAGCCCTTGAATCCCATATCAATGAGATCATTAGAGTGCACCCAATTAGCGAACGACTGAATCAATTGATAAAATGTTGGCACCTCCATGCCGGTCATCGAGGCTCAAGATACAGTTATAGTCCCCACCAATGAACAAGGGATTGGTAATATCACTAATAGCAGTAGACAAGTCATTCCAAAATGCCACACAACCCTGAGTAGAGGGAGGGGCATAAAGGGCTATCAAATTCAGGCTAGAAGTCTCAGTAAAAACCCTGGCATGGATAAAATTGCTATACATAGCAGAAATCTGAACACAAACCCTGTCATCATTCCAAAGCATCCACACCCCACTGAAAAGGCCACAACCTCAACTCTAATACAATGCGCAAACTTCAGTTTATCATAAATTCTCTGCGCCTCAACACCCGAGATACGAGGCTTCGAGATCGCGAGAATATCAACTTTATTCCTACGAATAAGGTACTTGCAATTCTTACCAAACTCCTTCTTAGCAGCTCCATGCACATTCCAGAATAAGAAATTCATAAAAACTTAAATGGAGGAGGTAGGGGGAGCAACCTTGGGCACCTAAGTAGCCATAATCTGGATCTGGTGATTACTTTCAATACGGGGAACAACCGTCTGTGTAGAAGCAGCATAGGACTGGACATGAGGGTTAGCAGTAATACTAAGAGTGATATTCAGAACAGAGGTCCCAAATTGGGAGATTAGAAGTGGTAGCCTCCGTTCGTTGGGTCAGATTGTTTTTATCTCTCGGATCAAAACTCACAATAGAAGGAGGGATAGAGACTAGCCTTTTAGTGAGATAACTGGCCCATTATTGTCTCCCTTACTTGGACTACTATAGCCGTCATTGGTCCTGACCCTTTTTCCCATTCCCGGAGACTGAGAGATAGGAAAAGAGATTGTCTTTCCTTTATTGGGCTTCCTAATAACAGGCCCATTAAGTTTGAAGAAAGAGACTCCATTAGTCTGGGTCGGGTGAGATTTAGCAAGAACATTGAAAACCATCCTACCCCTATTCGAAGCTACATCAGCAGGGTTGCCAGACCCCTTCCCTTTCCCATTCTTCTTTGACTTCTCTTGTCTGCCATTCTGCCCATTGTTGTTCTAGTTTGTATTCTCATTAAAGCTTGAAGAAGCCCATGTCCCATAATCCTTTCTTGTATCCTCTTCCGTCCTTAAACTAGAAGTGGAACTATCCAGCTCAAAGCCAAAGAATGCAAATTTGTTGATTGTCTTCGTCGTGGGGGTATGAGGTGCTTGTCTAGGGGCAATAGCATGTCCCTTACCCTTGTTTTGTCTGGGGTGAGAAGACCGTTGGAAACCCTTCATCATCCATGGCCCCGGATTAAGGTTTGAAGCTATCGACTTGGCGGCGACCGGGGGGGGGGGGGGGCAATAAGTGTCGGAGGAGGAGCTCCCTCAGACATCTCCTCGGTGGTCGGACTACTCTGGGTCTTCTCCGGCGGGAACGGACTTGGCGGCGTATGAGAACACTTATCACTCAGATACCCTTGACGCCCACATAGATGCAAATGTCGCCAAGACCCTCATATTCCACTTCAATTCTTTGGTTATTGACCAGAATAACACCCACTAACGGCCTTAGAAGGTCGAGTTCAACACAAAATCTGGCGAACTTCCCTCGGGTGGCTTGTAACGTGTTAGAATCCACACACAAAGGACGGCCGATACTGGACGCAGTATAACGAGGATTTTCTCGTCATAGAGCACCACTTGAATGGAATCCTCACATGGGTTAAAATCAGGACTCTGGCTCTTCACCATAACAGATCGGCCGAACATTGTCCACGACCTTCCAGTAAGAGCGTGAAAATGATCCTACTCGAGCTCGAATCTAATAATCGAGTAACCATTGATAAGTCGACAATGACGAACCTGCCTTGCGGCTTCCACATTTCCCTGAGTTTCCTCTCCAATGTTTGACAAGCCAAGGTGATACCCAAGAGCTTAATGACCAGGGAATTTTTCCAAGGTTTGGGTAAGTGATTCATCACTTCCTGGTCAATCAAGGCTGAGGGAATCTCTTTAGGATCCGAAGGGATACACACATGTATCCGCTTCGAAAATTACTGGGCTCTCTATCCATAACCATTCATCAAGAGCTTCTCCTTGAAAGAGTCCCGCAGCACCAGCCTTACTACCATCATGCCCCTGACCATCAACTCCCACCATGCTCCCCTCATTCTTATGCCCTTCCCGCCCAGCCGAATCCTCCAGAACATTAAGTTGCTCATTTTTCTCCATAGCCTTCACTGTTTTATTTGTGCTCATCACGTCATCCATAATCACCACCTTAGACACCACCCGAGACACCACCTGAGAGGACTCCATAGGACAACCGGAATTGGGAGGATCCCCCGGAGGAGGAAGATGGGTCATGCTCTCCGCCATCACATCATCAAGGGTGATCTCCTAAATCAAACATAACATCAGGTTGTTCGGCCTGTTGAACGCTCTTAAGTGTTTTTCTCTCTCTAGTGTTTATCTCTCTGAAAAAAATAAATATTTCTTTATTTTGTCTTGATTTGTTTTAGAATCTTCACATATTTTGTTCTAATAGATATTGCAACTATACATGTTGCTTATATCTTCTCCTTCGATCTCGATTTCATTTCATCTCTAGTTTCCATATTATCTAAGACTGCTTTACTTAACCTTACATATGATGTTCATTTTTATGTAGAATGATGTAAAATTTGGAGGTACTTTGATATGTTATATTTTGAAGGAGTTTAAATGAAGTGGACATTCCTTACCTTAATATGTATACTTTCAGTTTCATAACTCTTCGAGCAAGCATGAGAATGTAATGAAGGTTGTGGAAGCCATTAACATTATAGAGGACCAACTGATAAATATGGAAAATTATCATCCTTACCTGTGTCATTTCTTGAAAATAGTTGATACCAGAGTTGAGAAAGTTTTGGTTGTACTGAGGCCTCAATTTCTTGCTTATCATCGTAGTTTCCTTGCTTTATTGGGGTGGCCACAAAAAGTTTTGACATCAAGAGTAGAAGGAGGAGTAGCCTCGTCAATCCCAAATCCCTTACTTGTGATACAAATACACAAGAGGGGGAAGTATTTACTAAGCTTTCTGGTACTTTGTTTGTTACAACATGTGTAGAAGAGAGGGGGCGATAGATCACTCGTTCTTTCAGGGATGAACAAGGATAGCTATGTTGGCCTTTGGGAAATTGATGAATTAGCCTCTCTTGTGGAATATTGTGAATGATAGAATAGACTTCATTGAAGGAAAGGTTAAGCTTAACATGTTATATAAAGGCAAGCCATAGGGCCAGCTGCCTAGGCTAGAATACTCTAGAATAGTGTAGACAAATATCTAGGTAAAATATCTAACGGCTATATATTATTATTCCGCCTCGATCCGGAACAGGGCAAGACCAAGTAAGGATCACATATGAAGAAAAAGAGTGGAGGACAATGATGTGGTTAGAGTATCGACTCATTGATCTTGAGAGACAACGAAGGCTACTTTGAGAGACCCATTCTTGACACGCTCTCGGACAAAGTGATAATCTAAATGGATGTGCTTGATTCGGTGGTGAAGAACCGGATTAACGGCAAGGTAGGTAACTCCCAAATTGTCACACCATAGAATAAGAGCTTGATTGAGGGGAATCTGGAGTTCATCAAGGAGTGATTGGAGTCATAGAGCTTCACATGTTCCAGGGGCAATGGATTGATATTTTGCTTCACTGGTTGACTTAGAAACCGTTGGTTGTTTCTTGGAGGACCATGGGATGAGATTGATCCCAAAGTACACATAATAGGCACTAGTAGATCGGCCATCATCTTTCTTTTCCCCGCCCAATCATCGGGTATGGAAGGGATGGTCGTGGCCGAGCAATGTGGGGGCGGGCCAAGGGATAGTCTCGTCTGTGTGAATTTTGGGCTTGAAGATTTGGGACTTGGACCGGGTGACTATGGTAGATGTGGATGGTGTGGGAGTGGGTTCCGAAATTTATGGGGCTTGGGTGTTCGTTGGATTGGTAGGCCAATTTGATGGAGGCCCAAGAATGGACGGTGTGAGTGGTGAGCTTGATTGGACGGGCTCTGTCGCATTAGGAGAGTTTTGGGCCGATGTAGTTGGTGAATCATGTCATGGAGCATTTGATGAGAGTCCAGGAGTAGAAGGGCTCGGGAGTGCTGGAAGCACTGCTATGGGTGGAGGATGATGAGGTGTAATGGGAGGTTTGGAGTAAGGAAAAATATCCTCGTGAAATATCACAACCAGGGAGATATAGGTCTTTTTGTTAACCCAATCAGAAAAAATGTATCCCTTGTAATTGGTGGCGTACCGAAGAAAAATAGTGGCAGTGGAGTGGAAAAAAAGTTTGTGGTGGTTGTAAGGGCGGAGATTTGGGAAGGCGAGACAACCAAAGATGCTTAGGAAAGAATGATCGGGGATTTTGTGGAGGAGGATTTCAAAGGGTGATTTGTTGTGGAGGAAAGGCGTGGGGAGGCGATTTATGAGGTAGGCGGTAGTTTCAAATGCATGGTCCCAAAAGTGAAGAGGAAGAGAGGAGTGTTTGAGAAGTGTGAGGCCCATGTCGACAATGCGGCGATGTCTAGTTTCAATTCTCCCATTGTGTTGGTGTGAGTAAGGACAAGGTGACATGATGGGCAATACCCATGTTGTGGAGGGCTGCTTTGAGTGGCATGAATTCGGTTCCGCCATCCGTTTGGATGGACGAAATTTCTGTACAGAAGAATTTCGTGGCGAAAGTAATAAAAGTGAGGACCATTTGAGAGACCATAGATTTAGAACTAAAAAGGAAATACCCATAGAAATTTGGAAAAGTCATCAACAATGGACAAACAATAGGCACGGTATTTTAAAGAAGTAGTGTGGGTTTGTGATAGAGAGTATTTCATACATATTATCTAGTGATTATTAGCTTAGGTTAGGATCATTTGGGAGCTATTTTATATGTAATTGCATGATCCGGAGTTGAAGAGAAGAAGTAGTGATTTATGAAGATTAGTGAAGATTGAAGACGTCTTTCGAGGTACTGAAGATATCAAGTAAGAAGAAGCTAGAAGACGCGACGAGAAGACGAGAGAAGAAGAGAAGAAGAGTGAGGCTGCAGGGACTTTTCCGCGCCCGCGACAAATCCTCCGCGCCCGCGGAACCAGAAGACAAAGTATGTTCAAGTGTTGAATATGCGGGTCATCCGCGGGTTGCCTCGTAATCCGCGCCTGCGGAAATCGTCCCGAAGGCCGGATTTGTCTCCGAGTTTGCTTGTATTTCTTTATTTAATTTCCGAATTATTTCCTTTATTTCCATTTCGGATTTATTATTTCCTAGGAGTATTTAAGCCTAAAAACACTTTAGTTTTAGGGAACCTTTTGTTTTCTCTGAAGAACCCTAGTTTTCGCCTCCATGCCTGCGAAGAACTAATTCCGTTTGTTTCGCCTGACAGTTGAAGCCTTTGACTGTATGGTTGTGAGATTCTAAACTCTATTTCGCTTTCTATTGATTGTATTGATTCTCGTGCTTTTATCTTATTGAATGTTATTGATTTGTCTAGTTTGGCCAGCTAGGTTTATTGATATTGTTCATAGTGCTATGATTTGGTAATTCCGGGTCGGAGTTCTTTATCTAGTAGCAAACACATGTTTACATGAGCGGGTCGCAGTGTTTACTTGTGAATGAGAATTGATTGCATGCTTATCTAACGGGTCGTCTAAATTGCATGTATCCTGCTATATTCCTTTGCTTAATGCTTCTATTGAATTGAGTCTTGAAGGTCTTCAGATTTGTTTAATAGGAAGTTATATCAGGGCGGGTTGCGCTGATATCTATGTCTGAACATGAATAGGAACAACAATAGGATTGCATGAGTTAGAGATATCTATGATCAACCTTGCATGTCATTGTATGGATATTTGTTAGGTGGAACACTTTCCCAACCTTTGTGTGGACCTGTTGTATGGTCCACACCCGTACTACTGATTCGCTTCTTGTTGCTCTTGATCCAGAGATTGAAAGAACCATTAGCCGCAGCCGAAGAGGAACTCGTGAGATGGCTGTCGTACCACAGACTATGAGGCAGTTAACTGCCCCAAACCTGACTCAAAAGCTGCTAGCCATCACCTTTCCCGACTTGGGAGAAGGTGTGAACTTTGAACAGAAGTCTGGCTTGATTCATCAATTGCCACACTTCCATGGTTTGGCAGGAGAAGATCCGAATAAGCATTTGGCTCAATTTCATGCTGTTTGCTCCAATATGAAGCCAATGGGTATAACTGATGATCAGATCATGCTGAGAGCATTTGGGTTCTCTTTGAAAGATGCAGCGAATGATTGGTTGTACTATCTAGCTCCAGGAAGTATCACTACATGGGCTGGAATGAAAAAGGTATTTCTAGAAAAGTACTTCCCTGCTATTAAGCTGAACACTTTGAAGAAAGATATTGCTACCATCAAGCAACATGCTACTGAGACTTTCTATGAGTATTATGAGAGGTTCAAGAGGTTATGTTCGAGTTGTCCATACCATGGGTATGCAGATGAAACGCTCATCCTCTATATTTTCAATGGTTTGCTTGATGATGAGCGTCGTATGGTGAATACAGCCTGTGGGGGTAACATCCTGAATAAAACCCCAGCCCAAGCTAAAGAGATTTTCCATGAGTTATCTGAGGGCTCTAGACAGTTCAGCAGGCCAGAGAGTGTCAGGGAAGTAGAGTCTCAATCAACATCTAGGCTGGAAAATGAGATGAAAGAGTTGAAAGATATGGTGAAGTGCTTAATGGTGAAGAGTGGTGCTCAGCAACAAGTAAACGCATGTGGATTGTGTACTGATACAGGACACCCTACTGATGCTTTCCCACAACTTCAAGATCCAAACGCTGAGGTAAATGCTATAGGAGGGTGGCAGCAGAGACCTAGATATGATGGGACAAGAGATCATGCAAATCTCAGGTGGGGGAACAATCAAAATGTGCAAAACCCCCATCTCTTGCAACCACCACCTCAGCAACAATCACAAGCCCAAGGTTCATCCTCATTCCTTCAACAAATGGTTGAGAAACTCGCTGCAAGCCAAGTAGAGTTACAGCAGAACTGCATGCAATTTCAAAAGGATACAAATTCGAGTATTCAAAATCTTGAAGTGCAGGTTGGACATATGGCCCCGGCGTTTAATGAGTTTAGAGCAAGAGATTCGGGGAAGCTACCATCTCAAACGGTAGAAAACCCGAGAGCAAACGTCAGTGCATTGTCTCTAAGGAGTGGTAGGCAATTGGAAATTAGACCCGTAGCTGAAACAGGGGCTGAAGACGAGACAGAAGAGGGAGACGAACAGAATCCGCGACCGCGGATCCGACACTGAGGAAACAGCCGAGCATTCAACAGAAAGTTTTCCGCGCCCGCGGATCTGGTCCTGAAATTTCTGCAGAGAAATTTCCGCGCCCGCGGATCTGAAGCTGATCTTTCTGACTCTTATGTTCGTCCTGTCTTACCTCCTCTCAGCTCTTTGAAACCACCAGCACCTTTCCCTGAGGCATTGAAGGACACTAGAAGGCTGAAGAACGACAAAGATCTATTCGAGACCTTCAGCAAATGCGAGGTAAATATTCCTTTACTTAAACTTGTTAAGAGCATTCCTCGTTATGCTAAATTTCTGAAAGAACTATGCACGATCAAAAGAAATCAGAAATTAAAGGAAAAACAAAAGATTAAGGTGAGTGAGCATGAGTCTGTTGTGTTTTAAAGGCGTATGCCTAAGAAGTGTGGTGACCCTGACATGTTTAGTATTCCATGTGTTATAGGTGAAACTAAGTTTGACAAAGTTATGCTAGACTTAGGTGCATCATTCCTATCATCTATGGATCTACATTTGTTGGAGCTTAGCTTGTTGGTGACCATGTTCTTTGCAAGGAGTTGATTTTGGGTCACCATCTATATTGGAGGTATTCTTTCTTTTGTCTTGGATGAGCTGTGCATTAGTTGAGTTCATTGGGTGCTCATCTAGTTTCTCATTCTACTGCACCTTGTATTTTATTGGAGGAAGGTCATCCGACCTTGTATGTGAGTCTTCTGTCTCCTTTCCTGGGTTTGTTATTATGTCTTCCATTTCATTGAGGACAATGCAATGTTTAAGTATGGGGGAGGAGAATGTATTCACATGTCTTTATTTGGGTGTTAGTTGTATCTGCATGAATTTATTGAGTAAATTGTTTGAAAAAACCACAAAAATATGAAAAAAGGCAGAAAAATCCTGGGATAGCAAGATCTATGCAACAAGCAGGTAACCTGGACCAGCACTAGGCTGGGGTAAAAAGAGGTTTTCGAGTGATGTGAGTTTTGGTGAGCCTGGAACAATTATTGAGTGGTTAGGATGAAAACCCGAGAGGGCGCCTAAGCAAGATGAGTTGGAAAAAAAATAGAGTGATTTAGGACTTGTGCTTATATGGCGTTGGAAGACATAAGAAGAGGTGATATAAGGAGGATTTCGGGTAGGACCACTTGGGAGTCATAAGGAGTAGAGAAGGCTATGTGTTTATTGTCAATCACTTTTGTTGTTGATGTTGCTATAGTTGTTGTTTGGAGGATTTGGATGTTGTTGTTGGAGTTGTAATCATTAGGCAAGTTTCTTTGTACTTCCTGAGACCTTTGTGTACTAGATTGAGGAGTACGTTTTCTTTAGCTTACTCAGAGACGAGCAAGGTCTAAGTATGGGGGAATTTGATAGAGAGTATTTCATACATATTATCTAGTGATTATTAGCTTAGGTTAGGATCATTTGGGAGCTATTTTATATGTAATTGCATGATCCGGAGTTGAAGAGAAGAAGTAGTGATTTATGAAGATTAGTGAAGATTGAAGACGTCTTTCTAGGTACTGAAGATATCAAGTAAGAAGAAGATAGAAGACGCGACGAGAAGACGAGAGAAGAAGAGAAGAAGAGTGAGGCTGCAGGGACTTTTCCGCGCCCGCGGAACCAGAAGACGAAGTATGTTCAAGTGTTGAATTCGCGGGTCAACCGCGGGTTGCCTCGTAATCCGCGCCTGCGGAAATCGTCCCGAAGGCCGGATTTGTCTCCGAGTTTGCTTGTATTTCTTTATTTAATTTCCGAATTATTTCCTTTATTTCCATTTCGGATTTATTATTTCCTAGGAGTATTTAAGCCTAAAAACACTTTAGTTTTAGGGAACCTTTTGTTTTCTCTGAAGAACCCTAGTTTTCGCCTCCATGCCTGTGAAGAACTAATTCCGTTTGTTTCGCTTGACAGTTGAAGCCTTTGACTGTATGGTTGTGAGATTCTAAACTCTATTTCGCTTTCTATTGATTGTATTGATTCTCATGCTTTTATCTTATTGAATCTTATTGATTTGTCTAGTTTGGCCAGCTAGGTTTATTGATATTGTTCATAGTGCTGGGATTTGGTAATTCTGGGTCGGAGTTCTTTATCTAGTAGCAAACACATGATTACATGAGTGGGTCGCAGTGTTTACTTGTGAATGAGAATTGATTGCATGCTTATCTGACGGGTCGTCTGAATTGCATGTATCCTGCTACATTCCTTTGCTTAATGCTTCTATTGAATTGAGTCTTGAAGGTCTTCAGATTTGTTTAATAGGAAGTTATATCAGGGCGGGTTGCACTGATATCTATGTCTGAACAGGAATAGGAACAAAAATAGGATTGCATGAGTTAGAGATATCTATGATCAACCTTGCATGTCATTGTGTGAATATTTGTTAGGTGGAACGCTTTCTCAATCATATTTCCACAACTCTTGCTACTTGTTACTTTTATTTGTTTTAGGTTATCGAACAACAACTTTCCCCCCTTTGGTGTGTTCGTTGGTAATAGTTATTTGCTTAAGAATAAACTACTTGATTCTCTTGGGATTCGACTCTTGCTTTCTCGCTATACTAGTTAGTTAGTTAGGTTTTCTTTGATAGGCACAACGATTTTAGCCTCGTCAGTTGGGCCCCAAACATCTAGAAAAAAAAGTTCAAAGGCCCGTGAAGATCTGCTTGGGCTAGGTGGAGGAGGTAGTTGATGGGCCTTGGCTTTTGAGCAAGAGATGCATTTTTGTGGGCCTTCTTTGGGTCCATTTCTTGAATGGAGAAGCAGATAGGAAACAAGTCCAATTATTTGGGACGCAGGATGTCCCAAGCGACAGTGACGGACTGGGATTAAAGTGCGTGTGTGTGCAGTTGGGTCTAGTACAAACCCATAAGGTTCAATTTTAATCATAAAACCAATTGGTAATAAAAGGAGTAGCTCATGTACGTACTTCTATACTAGACCATCAAGTTCTCCACTTTCGATACTGACTTGTATATTCTCACAGATAAAAACAATCTAATCCAGAACTTGATTGGCTTTGGGAAAGATATGACCAAATCATACTTCCGAGAAGAAGGAGAAGCGCTCACAGAAATCTCATATCACTATCTCAATCTCCAAATGACAAGCGATTACTATCTTAGATAACATTCATAAGCGAAGTACTCTTTATTAAAACATAAAGTCCATAAGAGGGCAATAGTAGCCTTAAATGTTACATCTTTAGATCTATTCCTTCTCACAAATCAACTCTAGTTAAGGTTTTATTACGCAACAACATTGGTAATCTTGAGAAGATGGGGACATTGTCATGCATTCACCGCCGTGTTTAAAACCGTCGCGTCGACATTCTTGGTGGCATATATAGAAGCTGTATGGATAAGTGCACGCCCGTAAGCACTTAACAGTCGGGTAATGTCGTCCCGGTGCTAATGCTTCTGCATCTACAATATTATAATCACACAATGACATGTTTGAGCTATATGTTCACGTACTTCAATCAAAATAAGCTATATATGTTTGAAAACTTGATAAAAAATGCATATGACTACTCTTTACCTTGTGTAGCTTGTGTAAGCAAGAGAACAACCCAGATGAATATCGAAATGGAAGTGATTTTGAAAGCCATTTTCAAATTCTAAGATATTTTCTTTATTTTTTGGAGGAAGACAATATGAGATTCTTGCCACCTTGGTATTTATAATAGTATTTAGAAGTAATCAATTAATCGGGGCCTAGGGGTTATAAGATGCATGTATGAATGATGTATAAACATGGTAATGGTATTATGACTTGATTGTAGGTGATTTGTTACTAGGTTTGGAGTCTGGAGTCCAAAGATTCAGAGAATTTAGGCCGATTTATCCTTGTTGATGGATTAAATTTTCAAAAAACTGACATTTATCCACTCCAGGACCCATGTCTTATGAAATTTTTAAACAATCCATTACGGTTTCAGAGTTTGATGCAGGGGTTTCGATTTCTCCCTTTTGTTAAAGCCTTATAGTCTAGCCGATGTTATAGTTAACTATACGTTTTATGCTTTAGGTATTCATTTTCGTAGAGTAATTCAAGTTTTTGATTTCAAACTAGCTATTGTAATTCTCAATTCCAATACAAAACACAAGAAAGAAAAGAGAGTAATTAAGTGAAACAAAGCACTGTTTATTAAAAGATTGTGCAGGAGGCCTTGGGTTTGATATCTAGATCAATTGTATGAAATTAGACTCTAATTTTGAGTCCATAATCTGCGCAACAACATGAGTATTGTGAAGAAGCTTTGGGATCGCGAACACAACTACCGCCGGATACATAGCCCTTGGATTTACAATCATGGTTGCATTTATCAGACCCGGTTGCATCCGGGCACTCTCGAATGCACGTAACGGTCGGCGAATACTCTCCATTCACTACTGCTTTTGTATCCACAAAACATATGGGAACAAATCAGATACGGATTATCAACTTTAAAAAATCTTATATAGTACGACACTTCTTTTTACTAACATGTTACATATATGAGGACATGTCTACTTGTGTAAGAAAGAGAACAATGGGAAAAAACGATTACCTTGTGTAAGTAAGAGAACGACGAAGATGGGTATGAAGGAGGAGGATTTGATAGCCATTTTCAAGCTCTATAGTTTATTTGTACGATATATTCTTTATTGTTTTGGAGGAAGATGATATGATATTCTTGTGACCTTGGTATTTATAGTAGTATTTTACAAATATGAAATTAAGGAGGGAGAAACTAGAGGGTGTATAGTATAATCTTAGCTAGGAAACATTGTATTATGACTTGAGCATAGGTGATATGCTACTATATTTGGGGAGCCTAGTTTCATTGCACCTATAGTGGTTGATGTATTGGTTTAAAATTTTAGTGTATTATGATCTATTTATAAAGATTTTATTTTAAAAAAAAAATCTTGGAGGGAGAAATACATTTACAAATAAAATTCTTCTAAATGGAGGGAAAGAGATGTGAAAGTCGAAAAAGTACCATTTTAAATTTTCTCTCCAAATTTTTAATTTTAGAGATTAGGCGGTATAGTTAAGTGCAATGGAAGGAGGAAAAACACCTTATTGCAAATAAAATCTTTATGGACAAGGTCAAACATGTAGAAACTTGACAGTCGATAGAATCAATCAAGGAAACTTTACAACCAACATAGTTTCCATAGACATTGACGATTTACAGTGATGAGTTTTCTAGAGGAAAGGTAAGCTCACAAATATCTTGCAGCGCAAGCACATTCCACTACAAGAAAAACTAACTAGAAAAGATGCTAACAAACTTCTAATAAAGACAAGCCAGTGACACGACTTGCCTGTGTGCACCAATAGGATTCCTCCACCTTAGCACATGGGCCCCACGCCTCTGTAGCTCTGGTCCAAGTGCCAACTAGTTCACCCAAGGGTGATCTTATTAAACTAGGCATGTCTAGGGTTTCAAGTTTATTTGACAGAAGAAGAAGAAGATAATTCAAAATCCCTCGTGAAGATGAAAATGGTGTAAGGTGAGCTGGAGAAACAGATGTAGTCTTCACAGAAGAAGTAGAGCCAAGGAAACCAGAAGGCACCAACAAAAAAAAACATTTTTGAAAAAGAAAAGAGTGTTGGGATTGAGGAAGACCCTTGGTCATAAGATCAGCTAACTGCAAAGAGGAGGGTGTTTTGGGCAAATAACTTCAAAGAGCTATAATGCCTTAAAGTGAGGCAAAACAACCGAATCGAGCAATAATCACCAAGAACTCAAAGGTTTCACAACTATAAGGATCGAGAGACAAGAGATCGGATTGAGCTTGATTAGCCAAAGAGTATTCGATCACAAGAGAGTTTTTGGTAGGTTTTTTCTATATGGTTTACAAACATGGGAAATTGCCTTATATAATCCCAATTTAATCAAAAAAAGACGTTACAAGCTTAGAATCCGGAATTTCCTTATTCTCCTCCTCCTCGACCGTTGTTGTCTTGAATGCTAGGATGGACCGGACTTTGAATTCGTCTTCCGCGTTGAATTCTGTCTTTGTAGCCGTTTCTTAGCTCGTGGGCTTCTCCTCTTAGCCTCATGATCATGGGCCAGATTTCGGCCCAACATTTTGCCCCAAAAGGAAGCGTTCAGAATAGCCCATGATTGATCTGAACGGTTGCTTTTCTTTCATCCAACCCTACACGTGCCGACCATTGGAGAGACGGTTTGAATTTCCACTTGCATTTGCTTCTGCTTTAAATTGACGGGACGACTGGTTTTGAGAACCATCATTCCTCTACCGTTTCTGAGTCCCTAGGTGAGTCTTCTCCCTTTTCATCTTCCAACTCCCAACCATGGCGAACTTACTCCAGATTGAAGTCGTTGATCTTCCGCCGTGCCTTTGCGCCCAGGATGCCGTTCCCAACGAGCTTTCTGACGATGATCTAAAGATCTTCCGTGTCTGCTACGATTTCCCCCCTCACTCACTTCTCCGAGCACCGGACCATCTCCACCGAGCCGACGATGAGGATTCCGAATGGGTATGTCTTTTCGAGTATCCCTTCAAAATAGGCCATGTTTTCCCTTTCTCTAAACTGGTCCGTGATGTCCTAGCCCGATAAAACCTTGCTTGTTGCCAAATAATGCCTCATGGGTGGAGATTGTTGAGGATTCTTGACCGTCTTAACGAAAGACTTCCTGATCTTCACTTCAACCTAGCCGATTTTGAATATCTTCACCAACATGTGACCATTAAATCCCATATGTACTGCTTTTCCGCTCGCCTTGGTTTTAGACCCATAGCTTTAGGCCAGAGTTGTAATGATCGGGGGTGGAAAAAACGGTACTTCTTCGCTCAGGTTTCTTCGCTGGGCACGGTGGAAGACTGTGGTGTCATGAGGACTCAGTGGTTGCGTCAAGGTATGTATTATTCTCATATTGTATCCTCTTTGTCCTCTTTTAACTTCGTCTTACTTTTTATTTTTGTCAGCTCCTGAAGATACCGATCGTCCTGCTGACCCGGTGATTGAGGCTAAGCTGAAGAGGATCTTGTCGTTTCCGGCCATCCATCGTACCTTCCAGAACTCTACAATCACCAAGCCAATTTCCTCACTCGAGATGGGTCCAAGCTCCACTCCTTCCAAGTGTAAGTTTCGAATCATGTACTTCCCTTGTGTTGTGTTTTGTTGGTATTTTCTCACCGTGGGGCCATGTGGTAATGGCAGCGACGAGTACTCGTGCAGGGCGTTCGAGTGCTCGTCTTTCCTACAAAGACTTGCGGGCCGTACAAGGCAAGGGTAAAGCTTCTTCATCCCAAGCTTTGCCTCCCAAACCCAAATCTGGGGAGAAGCGTAAGTCCTCCGAGATCGTCGACCTTTGCAATGAAGTGCTAAATGTTGAAGCTACGACGGGCCTCTCATCGATTTCTGACGTCATCATCCCTGAGGATGTCAAACTCAGGAGTCTTAAGGAGAACGTGGCCTTTGCTGGTGACAGTCTATGGATGGTAAGCCTGGCTTTTTACGATGCTCTTTCTGTTTGTTGTTTCCACCTTTGATGTCGTATTGTTCTCGTCACAGGCTATTCAGCACGTTCGGGAGAGTCATGATAAGTTTGTCAAGGCCATTGAGGATTTGACTTACCGTGCGGAGACTGCCGAGGGGCGTGTCAAGGATTCCAAGGCCATGCTGGAGAAAGCTGAGAAGAACGAGGCTGAGCTGGTCCGTCGTTTGAACGAAGTCAACAAAACCCTTGAAGAGGAGAAGAATGCATGTGGGTCGAAAGTTGTCGCCATCGGGTTGTACTTCGGAGCTACATCTCGCATTGAAATCATGGAAGAGTACTCCAGAGGACAGCACGTGGCTTGGGATTTGGATGATGCCAAGGCTCGACTTCGGGCCGACTTTCCTGACGGTTGTCCTCATGCTGAGTACCTGGACAACATTCCTAGGACCGAGGATGACATTGGCGAGGCTGAATCAAGCTCAGGTAGGACCGAGGTTCCTGAAGTCTGTGCGTCCAAGGAAAGCGCTTCTGCCAAGGCTGACGAGTGATCTCCTTTCTTAGCTTTCCACTTATTTACTTTGTTTGCTTTGTTCTTGAACTGTTTTGGTGACCCGTCCCCCATCGCGGGTCATATATTATGTAAGACAATGGTTTTGGCAGTCCGTCCTTCGGCGCGGACTACATCCCCTCTTGTAAGGATTCTGACCGTGTAGGCTTAACTTTTAACGCACCGCCTTTCTTCTGAAGACGACCTATTTCGAAGCATGTTTTTTGTTGATTAAAACGTTCCTTTGTAACGTATGTAGACGTATTTGTACATGTCTTAAGATTTCATACCTTATGATGTGCATAAGGTCGCAGGGTACGTTGACCCAGGCGTCTGGTCCACCCCTTGGTCGGGAATTTGTATGGACCCATGGTGTCGGCTACCCTCAAGGAGAGATGGCCTGCAATGTTTATGTATTAATATTAGAGTCATGACGTAGGTCCGAAGGATTATCAAGCAATAGTGTTTTGCGTAGTGTACGGCGATTCGTACCTTATTGTTTGTCATAAGGCGAACAGGGTACGACGTGCCTTTGTGATCCTTTGTGTTTCGATCGATCGTGTCTGTATATGTGTTGTGAGCTCACGAGTGTGTATGTTGGTGTGGATCCACTTGTCTCTTTTGCCGTTGTTCCTGCATTTTTCTGAAAACAAACGTATTTTTGGGTGGTAATTGGTCGTACGACGCTATTACCCTTTTATACTTAGCGTTAGTATTAATGTCTCTAAACGATAACAAATCTACATCTACTTTGGAAGAATAAATGAAATTTTCAGAAATGATACGCTTTTAGATGGGTTACGTTCCAACTCTGAGGGATGGGATATCCGTCGATGTTCTCCAATCGGTATGCTCCTTGTCCTACGACCTCGACGATCCTATAGGGTCCTTCCCATTGTGGAGCCAATTTTCCATCTCTAGGATCCTTGGTATTCTGGAAGGTCTTCCTTAGGACCCAATCTCCTAACTTGAATGCCTTAATCTTGACGTTCTTGTTGTAGCTCCTTGCGACTTGTTGTTGATAGCTAAACATCTGGACTCTGGCTTTCTCCCTAAGTTCGTTGACCGTGTCCAGATCGTGTGACAAAGCTTCGTCATTTGTGTCAAAGTTTTGCAACCCATACCTGATGGTTGGCAAGAGGACCTCCGCGGGCATCACCGCTTCACATCCGTATACCAATGAGAAAGGAGATTGTCTGGTGGCTGTCTTAGGCGTCGTGCGATCCGACCATAGGATGTAAGGCAACTCATCTACCCATCGACCCTTGGCGCCTTCCAGCCTTTTCTTCAAATTGTTGATGATGATTTTGTTGTTGGACTCTGCTTGACCATTGGACTGTGGATACCTAGGGGTAGAAGTGACCAAACTTATGTTCCATCGAGCACATAAGGCCCTGGTCTTGCCCCCTATGAACGGGGAACCATTGTCGCAAGGTATGCCGAATCTTGAGTCTCTTTGCAGCCGCCTTGTCCATTGGTAGGGTGCCCCTGACCATGTAATCCATAAGCGGCTTGGTCCAATCTTCTACCAGTCCGTCCGTGTTTTCCCCAAGATTGTCTCCATTGTTGACCAAAATCTCTTTTGCCTTGGACGTAGCAGGTGTCATGACATGGATGATGGGTACGACAGGAAATTCTCTAGGGTCTAGAGCTGATCCTAGATTAGCTAGTGCATCCGCTTGAGTATTTTGTTCCCTGGGGACCTGGCATATTTCAAATGTGTTGAATTTTTCTATTAATCCCCGAGCGATACTTACATAGGCGGTCATCCTATCGTCCTTTGTGGCGTATGACCCTTGGACCTGGTTAACTACAAGTAGTGAATCACATGTAACCTTAAGTTCTTCTATGCCCATGTCAGCTGCCAAATGTAATCCAAATATGAGTGCCTCATATTCAGCTTCATTATTCGTCGCATCCCACTCACATCTCATGGCTTGGGCTATGTTATCCCCCTGTGGCGATTTTAGTACGACGCCGAAACCTGTACCCCTGACGTTTGAGGCCCCATCTGTGAAGAGTTCCCATGTTCCTTTTTGATCTGTAGCAGATAACTCCGATGCCTCCTTTACTGCCTCCTCTTCTAAAGTCGGACTGAAATCAGCTACAAAGTCAGCCAAAGCTTGAGATTTGATCGTCGTCCGTGGCTCGTACTCTATCTCGTAGCCACTCAAATGTATGGCCCATTTGGTGATTCGTCCTGTAAACTTTGTCTTTCTTAACACCGCCTTCAGAGGATGATTGGTCCTTACGACGATCGTGTGTGATTCGAAGTAAAGACGTAGCTTGATGGATGCCATGACCAGAGCAAGCACGAGTTTCTCCAACGATGAGTATCTTGTTTCTGCTGGTAGTAAGGACCGACTGACGTAATAAATGGGTAGTTGTTGTCCATCTTCTTCTCTGGTTAAGACCGCACTTACTGACGACTCTGACACTGCCAAATAAAGTGGCAACGCCTCTTCAATTTTGGGTTTGGCCAACAGCATGGGGTCGGACAAATATGACTTGAGATCCTGGAATGCCAACTCGTGCTCTGCGCCCCAGTGGAATGACTTGCTCTTCTTTAATACGTCGTAGAAATGCTTACACCTGTTGGACGACTTCGAGATAAATCGGTTCAAGGCCGCTACGCGTCCTGTTAGCTTATGTACGTCCTTGACGCATTTGGGCAACTTCAGGTTCATAGTTGCTTTAACCTGTTCTGGACTTGCCTCTATCCCCCTTTGATTGACCAAGTATCCTAGGAACTTTCCTGAAGTCACACCAAAGGAGCATTTAGTGGGATTTAATTTCATATTATACCTCTTAAGAACTTCGAATGCTTCCTGCAAGTGTTCTATATGATCTTTCTTCCGTTTTGACTTGACCAACATGTCGTCAATATAGACCTCCATCGTATCACCAATCCGGTCCTTGAACATCTTGTTAACCAGCCGTTGATACGTTGCCCCTGCATTTTTGAGTCCGAAGGGCATGACTTTGTAACAGTACGTCCCCTGGCTAGTGACGAAGGCTGTCTTCTCTTGATCCTCCGGGTCCATTTGAATTTGGTGGTACCCGCTGAATGCGTCCATGAATGTCAACATTTCATGTCCTGCTGTCGCATCTATCATTGCATCAATGTGTGGAAGCGGGAATGAGTCTTTTGGACATGTTTTGTTCAAGTCCTTGAAGTCGACACACACCCTCCACTTTCCATTCTTCTTTTCTATGACCACAACGTTTGCCAGCCAGTCAGGGTAAGCGACCTCCCTGATCTTTCCTGTTTCGAGGAGTTTCGTCACTTCCTCGTCAATGACATTGTTGCGCTCCGTGGCGAATTTCCTGCGTTTCTGCTTAACAGGAGGGAAACTCGAATCTACGTTAAGTTTATGCGTCATTATATTCGGGGGAATACCCACCATGTCCTCGTGGGACCATGCAAAACAATCTGAATTTAATCTTAAAATTTGTAATAAAGATGTTCTCGTCTCATCATCTAGGTCAGCCCCTATTCGGACAGTCCGTGTGGGAGAAGAAGGATCTAGAACGATTTCATCCAACCTCTCTGTTTGAGGTTCGACGTACCGACTCAATCTTCCTTCTTCCTTTAACTGCTATGCGGACTTATCCTCAACTTCTTGTTTCATTGATACCATATAACATTCTTTAGCCAGTTTTTGTTCTCCTTTTATTTCTTGTATCCCCCATTTAGTAGGAAATTTTATGGTTTGGTGATAGGTTGAAGCGACAGCTTTCATCGCATGGATCCATGGTCTCCCAATAATGCAGTTATAGGGAGATTTGCAATCCACGAAGTTGAATCTGACCTGGAAGTTTACGCCTCCTGCGTATACGGCTAGGACGATGTCCCCAACCGTATACTTCACTTCACCACTAAAGCCCACTAGAGGAATACGGTTAGGACTAACATCATCTTCCCCCAGCCCCATTTGTTTCAGAGTTGATAAGTTCATCAGATTACTAGAACTACCTGTATCTATTAGAATCCTACGTATAAGGAAATTTCCAATTGAGAGAGAAATAACCAAACCGTCGTGGTGCTCCACCTCGCACGCATCAGGGTCGTCAAAGGTGATAGAGGGTAGGTCGCTCACCCTCTTCCCCTTCAACTCTGACGGCGGAGGTGAGTCAAGGGCACAACATTTTGCCTGTCTCTTGGCTGCTGAATATGATATTCCACATAGTTCCGAGCCACCTGAGATGCAGTTGATGACTTTTGCTGGGACTGGTGATGGAGGACGGTTGTCTGACCCTTTGTCGCACCGCTCGAGTGTCGCCTTGGCACGTTCAGATATGACGTCTTTCAAGAAACCCTGGGCCAACAACCTCGCGACCTCCTTTCGAAGGGCGACACATTCATCTGTGTAGTGCCCATGGTCGGCGTGAAAGTCACACCATCTGCTCATGTCCTTTTTTGAATCTGGCTTGTCGCTCTTCCTTGGCCATCTTACATCCTTACCGAACCGGTCGAAGGTCTTCACTAATTCTGCAACAGAAACACTGAAATTGTAAGATTGGACTTTTGGAGGAAGGGATGGATGGTCTTTCAACTCAGTCCCGCGTTCCCTGCTTGGCGCAGCCCTGTCCCGATCTCGTCTCTCACGAGGATATGGCTGACTGCGATGTTCGCGCCGACTATCCTCACGAGATCTACGATCAACTCGGTCTGGGCTGCTACGTGGAGCCTCGTCTTCCTCCAATCGGACTTGGGCCATTGATTTTTCTTGCACGTCTTCGAACGTGTGACAAGGGTACTTTGTCAGTTCCCGGTAGAGTTCGCTTCCCTTCGTCAAGCCACGGCGGAATGCCTGAATTGAGGTCTGCGTGTCGCAATGTGGGATGGACACCTTGACCTTGTTGTACCTGTGCAAATAATCACGTAGGGATTCATTAGCTTTCTGAATTACATAATATAGATCGCTTGATTGTTTTTCCAGCTTGCGACTGCTAGCAAATTGGTTCTTGAACGCATCCACTAGTTTAGCGAAAGACGTAATAGACCCTCGTGGAAGGTTCATGAGCCACGTAATGGCTGGTCCAGACAATGATGTGCCAAAGCTTTTGCACATGACTGCCTCTCGGCTCCCCCCGAGGAACCGAAATAGTCATAAGCTTTTGCTTGTATAAGGCGACATGGTCATCTGGATCGCTGGTCCCATCATAACTTGCTATAGTAGGCAAGTGGAATTTCTTTGGGATTTCAGTTCGGGCAATTTCTTCCACGAACGGGGAATCTTCGAAACCATCTGGGGCCTCCTTCTCAATGGGTCGAGGCACTCCTGGGATGCGTGCGATCCGGTCATCCAAAGCTCTGAGACGCTCGCTAAGAGCTTGGTCGATGAGCATTTGGATACTATCTGTAGGTTGGACCTGTATTCCAATTGCTCGGTCCACGACAAGACCGGCTGGTGCGGCAAAAGTAACCGTGTTAGTTGGAAATGACATTTCAATATTAGGGTTAGGGTTACCGATAGACGTTCGATGATCCGCCGCTGGTGTCATGTCCACATCGTCCATGGTGAGCCGAGTTCGAACATCGGCCAACTGGTTGGCCCCCAGCGTCCTCATTGCGTTCGACCCGACGGACTGTACCTGCGCTTTAAGAACAGAATTTTCATTTAGTAACCTAGTATTAGATGCAGATATCGCCTCTTAACGTTGGCGGTGCTCATCCATCTCCTTGCGCAGAGATTCCATGGATTGATGCATGAGGCGCATTTCTTCACGAGTTGTTTGCACCGTGTCGCCTGAAATGACATCGTTGGCAGATCTTGTTGCCAGATTTTCCTCGTCAGAACCAGGGGTCTCTATATCCGGGACAAACACCAAAGGAGTTTCCACGGTCAGAGCTCCTTCGGGATTGATATCCATGGGGCCGGATCCTGAAGCGTTAACGTCTCCGTTCACCATTGTTGTTAACTACTAGAGTCCTTGGTTCAGCTTGAAATCGATCGATGCCCCACGGTGGGCGCCAAATTGTTTTAGGCAAATAACTTCAAAGAGCAATAATGCCTTAAAGTGAGGCAAAACAACCGAATCGAGCAATAATCACCAAGAACTCAAAGGTTTCACAACTATAAGGATCGAGAGACAAGAGATCGGATTGAGCTTGATTAGCCAAAGAGTATTCGATCACAAGAGAGTTTTTGGTAGGTTTTTTCTATATGGTTTACAAACATGGGAAATTTCCTTATATAATCCCAATTTAATCAAAAAAAGACGTTACAAGCTTAGAATCCGAAATTTCCTTATTCTCCTCCTCCTCGACCGTTGTTGTCTTGAATGCTAGGATGGACCGGACTTTGAATTCGTCTTCCGTGTTGACTTCTGTCTTTGTAGCCGTTTCTTAGCTCGTGGGCTTCTCCTCTTAGCCTCATGATCATGGGCCAGATTTCGGCCCAACAGAGGGAAAGTCAGAAGTTTGAAGAAATCCTCACGTAACCTGGTCACGAGTGAAGTGACAATCAATATCCAAGTGTTTGGTGCGTTTGTGAAAGCAAGAGTTAGAAGGAATCAATTGGGCAACTTTGTTCTCACAAAACAAAGTAAAATGCAAGCCCACTCGTATACGTAGGTCACGAAGCACATAGCAACCCAAAGAAGCTCCGTTGTAGTAGACACCATACACCTATATTAAGACTCATTAGAAGAACGAGATACAATTGTCTGCTTCTTGGTTTTCCAGGATACCAAAGAATGGCCCAAAAAGACACAATGTCCAGAAAGAGAACTTCGAGTGGTCTGGCAGGAACCCTAGTCGCCATCAGAAAAACCAACTAACTTGAGAGAAGTTTGTACTGGATAATACAAACCATATGAGGAGGTGCTGGCTAAATTTATGAGCACATGTTGGGTAGCCTGGCAATGTGGGAGGCGAGGAGAGCCAACAAATTGACTCAAATGCTTAACAGAATAGGACAAGTGTGGCCGGGTGGGAGACAAATAGAGAAGACGACCCACCAATCTTTGATATTAATCGGGTTGGGCAAAGAGAGCTCCTTCATCCGATCTCAAATGCAAACCAAGAGAAAAGGGAAAAAATACAGATGCACCTCTTAGCATCCCTGCATTAGTAAGAATGTCCATGATGTACTTCTTTTGGCTAAGATAAATGTCATTGTCATCTCTGAACAATTCCATCCCAAGAAAAGAAGAGTCTCCTGGAGATCTTTAATGGTAAACTTTGTGTGCAAAGCGTTCTTAATCTGTTGAGATGTTGAATCGGTACCACTAAGAAGAATGTCGTCCACATATACCAATAAAATTTTGAAAGAGTCACCAGTGATACGCGAAAACAAAGAATAGTCATTCTTCGATTGGACGAACCCTTGAGTCTCAAGAAATTGAAACAACTCATTGTTCCACTAGTGTGCCGCCTGCTTCAATCCATAGAGAGATCGTCTCAGCTTACAAAACTAGCCAGCCTTAGCCTTAGTATAGCCTTCGGGAGGAGCCATGTATATGTCTTCCTGTATAAAACCGTATAAGAAAGCATTGTTAACGTCGAGATGAAACACATGCCATTGCTTAGAGGCTACCATGGCAAGGAAGATCCAGACCATAGGAAGCTTTGCAACCGGAAAATAAGTATGGTGATAATCATTGCCCAATATCTGGCTAAAAACCCTTCACCACTAACTTGGCTTTGTAGCGTTCAAAACTCCCATCACTTCGAAACTTAACCTTGTAAAACCATTTCGAGTGAATAGCTCGTTGACCCGGAGCTAAAGGAAGAGGCTTCCATGTCTTATTTGACTCAAGTGCCTCTAGCTCTTGATTCATGGCAGTCACAAGGGATGGAAACGGATCGGGTGAAAGATGAATTAACCACATGCATCATCTGATCCATGAGTTTGATAACTCATCCAATCCATCCGCATCCATAACGAGGCATCATCCGTTTCAATCCATCCAATCATCTGCGAGTGATCGGGTGAGCCGGGTGATTTCGGATGGAAATTATTAAAAAGATATTGAAGCAAAAATAAGATATAATTTTGTTAAAAGACAATAAACAGAAATATAATCCAAATTTCATTTAAAAAAAAACCGTAAATATTGTTCAAATACATCAAAGATCTAGTTCAATTCATGAAGGAAATCTAAATACAAGTAGATATCGTGGTAATCGTGATTCTTCATCCACAACTCTGTGTACTCCTCGGTCCTGTCCTTCGTAACTGTTACATATATGTAAACAATGCTTCAAGTGCATATATATTAACTAAAGGCTAATGTGGTAGACATTTTGAACACTTTAGGAAGCTTAGTGGAACTTAGAGAGTGATGGACCGAGGCTGGAGGAGTGAGAGCGAGGTTGTTGAGTTCGGCGGGGAAGTGACCGGTAGAGACCTTGGAGTGGTGGGCGATCGATGTTGGAGGAGTGGAGGGACGAAACTGAGGGGTGGAATATACATAAACGATGGAGGAGGTGATGAAGGTTAATGAGGAGTGACAGAGTGAGATGTGGGAAATTAGATTTTTATATGTAGGATTTTAAACATATCGGGTGAGCGGATGGATGCGGATCGGGTGGGGTGAGAGTGGTCATCCACATCCGATCCGTTCACCCATCCAGCCACCTGTCATCCAAATCTCACCCACGTATTTCGGGTTTTCCTCAATTTTTCGGATCGGGTGATGCGGATATTCGCAAATGCGGATGAAATTGTCATCCCTAGCAGTCATCCAAAGTGGATCCTTCTGAGCTTCGGTATAGCGTGTTGTTTCAATCAACTTCATAATCCTTCATCCAGATTGGGTCATATTGAACGCGCTCGGACCTACGCAAAGGAAGCGCAAGAGAAGGTACATTACTAGTGGAGTCGGGAATGACTGGGTCTTCAGGAGTATTGAAATCAATGGTTCTCATATCTGGGGTGTCGTCACAAAAAACAATTGCCTCTAGTATAATTGGGTTATGTGAAGGGGTATTTATTGGATTGAGGTTTTCTGGGATTGGGTTAGGTTCATGGAAAGGGAAAATTTCCTCACAAAATTCAACATCATGTCTTAGGAAAACTGAATGAGAGGAAAGATCGTAGAGTTACCCCTTTTGAAGAGGTGGGTACCCGATAAAAACGCATTTGCACCCTCGATTGTCAAATTTTTCCCTATTTCTTTTGGCACACCAACATAGCATAAACAACCCAAGGTGCGCAAATGGTCATAAGAAGGTGGTTTCCCCAGTAAAACTTCACATGGAGTCTTCCATTGCAATCGTGCAATTGGCATTTGATTAATAAGATAAGTTGTTGTAAGCAAGCTTTCTCCCTGAAATTTCAAAGGAAATTTTGCTTGCAATCGAAGAGCTCTTGTTGTGTCCAAGAAATGATTTTGTGATCAACTGAGATTACCTGCAAAATTTGTGGTAGTCATGCTAACTTAATCATTGTCATTGCCCTGCTTTTTGGCCTGAGAGCTTGCATAACCTGTTGATAAGATGAAGTGAAAAGATTCATAGCCTCATCCATCCTCTGATCAAAGCGTAACTGCTCATTCCCATAATAATTTTCCAGAGCATTTCCCACAACAATTTATGCATTTGTTTAAGCTTGTGCAACCATTTTTCCATTGTTTTTACCTCTCTTACCTTTGTACCAATCTAGATAACCAATTAGTCCAAAACATTGCTCTTGAACATGGCCTTCTTCTTTGCAATGAGAACACATATGTTTCTCTCCCTTGTTTTTCCTATCTCTCTTAAAACTAGATTGCCTACTTGATCCTTCATGTGGATTATGATTTATGTTTTGACTAGCAAGAAACGCAACTTGACTCAAACTATCATTCCTTGTGATTTTCTTCTGCTTCTCCACTTGCAATACTATGTGATAAACTTTATTCACGGGAGGCAAAGGCTCAACATATAAGATTTGACTCTTAACATACTCATAATCACTGTTAAGTTTCATCAGAAAATCCATGACCTTAGACTAATTATCCATTGCAACAATTCTAGCAAGTATACCACAACTGCACGGATTTATCCCACCACAGTCACATGTAGGATAGCCTATCAGATTACCTAACTCATCCCAGATATGCTTCAAGTTAACAAAGTAAGCATTAATAGTTAGACTCCTTTGACATACCTGAGATAATTCATGCTTGAGTTGGTAAATTAGTGGACCACTGCTTTGGTGATACCTCTCATGAATTTCCGTCCATAGATCTCTAGCAGAGGTCGACTGAACAAATGTAGAAGAAATTTCGCGCGTCATTGTCTTCATGATCCAACAGGTTACCATTCGATCACACCTGTGTCAGCATCCATAGATCAGAGAGGTAGATGCAGGTTTCAGCGTGGTTCTATATATGAAATCAAGTTTCAGCTTCGGATCCAATGACAACCTCAATATCCGACTCCACACCATAAAATTTCCTCCATCAAATCACACTAGAAATCACCATACATGGTGAATCGGAATTGCCTAGCAACATTGGATCGCTCTTTAGAGCAATCATCCTTTGTTCGCGCAGATTCGCTTCTTCAAGGTCCATGTTTCCTGGATTCTAACTCAAATTGTCAAAGATGCAGAGAAATAGCAGTGTGGAAGCTTCGTAGGTGTAGATGAACTCAATTAGGGCAAGAAATTTACTCCAATCTCTCTGATGAAGAACAATCGATCGAAACTCAAAAGAATGTTTCTAGGATCTCTGATACCATGTAGAAACTTGAGAATCGATAGAATCAATCAAGGAAACTTGACAACCAACATAGTTGCATAGACATTGATGATTTACAATGATGAGTTTTCTAGAGGAAAGATAAGCTCACAAATATCTTGCAGAGCAAGCACATTTCACTACAGGAAAAACTAACTAGAAAAGATGCAAACAAACTTCTAATAAAGACACGCCAGTCACACGATCCTGCTTGTGTGCACCAATAGGATTCCTCCACCTCAGCACAGGGACCCCACGCCTATGTAGCTCCGATCCAATTGTCAGTTGGTTCGCCCAAGGGTGATCTTATTAAACTAGGCGTGTCCAGTGTGTCAAGTTTATTTGACAGAAGAAGAAGATACTTCAACAAAACAATGGGAAAATAAAAAACAAGGATGTTGTTAGTTGCTACATACACCAATTTCGGATTTTCGAGCTAGTTGAAACCAGACACTCTAGGCTTTTTGTATGAGTCATAATAATCCGTTCGGATTTGGGTTAATCGAATATGGTCAGTTTTGGGTACACACTTTTTTTTCTTCGGGTTTTGTTCGATGTTGGACAAATCGGTCAAGTTTTCCAAGTCATGTCAAACTAGTGTAGGCCTCGTGAATATCACGGGGTTAATATTTATAAAATTCTTATAATTTTTAAACAAACATTGTTAAAATAATAAATAAGTTATAGTTATATTTGTGAAAGATAAATAATAATAAAAATGTTAATATATGTTTTCATTGTAAAATATATGTATGTAAAAACATAGTGAATGATCAACCTACAATATAAAATATACACGAACCTATCGTATAGTCAATCAAAACTCAATTAGATAATCTTATCTAAGCATAAAATAATGATCATGCTATCAACAAAATAATATTATAAACATAATCGTTTTACATCATACTCTTTAAAGCTTAAACTTTTGAGTTTAATGATTGATATATCTAACATGGGGAATAGGATAAGCATACTTATTAACGAAATTACCCCTACAAGTAAATAGATAAACCCATTATAAAAAAAATCACTAAAATGACAACATCTAAACACTAAAATATGATAACACTTAATCATAAATTTCTGAAATTAATCTTTTATTTAAAGAGGTTAATTTTATAAATGATCAAAGCTTATTGTATGCTACTTATTGTATGCTCCTTCTAAATATGGTTTATAAATGACTACTTTTTTTAAATATGTGACTTGATTTGCATATTTATAGGGCGTTTAACCCCGCACCCATTTTTTTATAACTGGCACCCGTCTTGGGCGCATTTCGGGTGCGTCCAATTTTTTTTTTTTGAACCGGGTCATTCTTGGGCGCATCCTGGATGCGCCCAAGTTAAAAAATCCGGTTTAAGTTGGACGCATCCTGGATGCGCCCAAAACTGAACCGGGTTTTTTTTGGACGCATCCGGGTTGCGCCCAAGGCGGGTGCCAGTTATAAAAAAGTGGGTGCGGGGTTTTTCGCCGTATTTATAGGAGATCATGTAGGAGGTGGAAGATTGTAAAAAAAATGAGTTTTTTATTTAAAAGTTTGATTAATTAATTATTTATTTATTTATTAAATGATGACGTGGCGCTGAGGTGGCGCAATCTTTTGTGAAAACTTGGCTTATCCCTTGTAGTTTGATTAATTAAGTGCTTACCAATGGGTTCATGCCGCCTCGACGCTGCCTACCGCGTCCACGTTGCGGACCGCCTCCACCGCCGAGCGTTTTCATCGCCGGAAGGGAGAGAAGGAAGCTTAAGTTCTGGTGTTAGAAGATGGAGAGAACTGTTGGTCCCAGTTTCGAAGGGAAAGATCGTTTTATATAGTAGTAAGAAGAAGTAACATTTTTCTAAGTAGGATCCTCTATTGTTTCCAATTGAAATTAGGTCTTTTTACTTGTTCCCAATTGGAACTAGAATGAATTTTCTATTGGTTCTCATTGAGGACTAGTAAGGATTTTTTTGTCTTAATTTAAATACGGATGTATCTATTAACGAAAAAAAGTTAAATTTATTGTACCCGTTTAAAAATACTTCAAAATGACCACTAACAGTTTAACTTTGCTTGGCAACCAAGATCTCGACACTTATTGGTGAAAGGAGAGGGATCCTTGAAAGCTTTTAAGTTCTAACAAATTTTGAAGCAAAGATAATCCTGCGAAAGATGAAAACCAATGCAAGCATCCGCATCAATTTAAACAAGCCCTTAACACTTTCAACATCCTATTTCAACTTACTAGAGCAACATCAAATTGAAAAACATGCAACTTTTTCAGCAAGCAACAAAACAAACTCAAAACCGAAATTAACAAACAAAAAAAACTACCATTAGTAGCCACCATTGATGTACTGCTTCTTCATCCCATATGCAGGAGGAGCTGCGCCAGGACAATCTCTGGCCCAATGTCCATGCTGGTTACATTTGAAACACGACCCATTACCTCCACCACCTCCGCCACCAGCTGGCCCAGATTGAGCGACTCCATTTGCGCTTGGACATTCTCTTGCATAATGCCCTGTTTGGTGACACTTATAGCATTCCGCACCACTGGGCCCACCGGATCCGTATGCAGGTGACGGGGCAGGTGGAGTTCGAGTAGTATAGCCACTTGGCCCACTCATTACACTAGGGCAATTAGCTGCACTATGGCCCACACCACCACAGCTGCTACATGATGCTGATACATATGTATTACCAGAGATGTTGTTTCCCGTTGAGTAACTAGGATTCCCGTATTGAGTAGCAGCAGCTGTCGGTTGTTGTTGGTATTGAATGTTTGCAAAAGTGGGGACCGCATTGTTAGATGCTTCGGAGGTCTGCTTAGTCATCCAGTCGACAAGAAATCGTGATTCAGAAGAATAATCGAGCCGGTCAACTTTCAGTACAGTGGACTTGACCCTCTGTTCATCACTGAAAGTCTCCTCCTTCACCTTCAACTTGAATAGGTATTTGCTGAAGAGAATACGGCTAAGGATTTCACTGAATTTATCATCATCTTGCTCTTCGTATTTCAAATAGTGCAAATCTTTAGCAGGCATGCCCACAATTTCCTCCGCGAATTCCTGGAATACAGTTATCCATGTAACCCCTGTATGATCTTGTATCTGGCACTGGAGAATGTACCGATACTCACATTCATCAACCAGCTGATCACATTTGTCACACTGCCATTTCCCATCACCATTGTTTGTAACCTTCTTTGCGCATTTCCTTTCCCCAGTCATAAGTGGGCAAGCAGAGTAACAGAAATTGTCATGTTTAATGAATGATATATGAGCACTAACCGTAATATAATCAGGCTTCTCAAGTGTACCCAACTTCTCATCCTTAATTTGAGATATGACTTTCCGAACTTCTGTTCTGGAGAAGCTTGGACCTTCCCTTGAAATTAACTGGGCTTGTGTGTTTCTCCCTTCCCTGTCAAACCATTCCCTCAATGGGCGGGCTTCAGGAAAATCTGGCTCTATGAATAGTAGACTTGTTGAAACTGTCCCCACAGACTTTCCATTGAAGTCATTAACCCTGCCAGCTTTTACGGCTAATACAGGAAAGTGTCCTGAATCACATATGCTTTGCAGTTCCTGACCTTGGGTATTGCAAACATCACCCCATAGAGTAACTTCAACACTCTTTCCAGACATGTCTCTCAACTGAAGGGTCCTCTTCAATGTCTCAGTATTGTCTTTTTTCATTATTGTGGTGGAAGGATTGATTGAAGATACAATACCAATTATATCCACAGGAGTACCTTTTTCCAACTCCTCCACATCAGTGATGGGACGAAAACGAAATTGTTGCCTAGGAATTGCATTGTCATCATCAGAGCAAAGCTGTACTATCGACGAGGAATCCAAAATGATCTCATAATCACTGGAGAGATGGTTAAAAGCTCTCTGAGCAGACTTCAATTGTCCCTTGGAAACCAAGAACACTCTACCAATTTCAATTTGACTGAAGAACTGATCAACAACTTCATTAAAGCAGGTGAGTCGAATCTCCCCACCTTCAGCATCTAGAAGATCGAAGTTAAACACTTTCCCCTCTCCACGAGAATTGCTATAGCGCCTTAGATCACCCTTTGCAGTAACCCTAGCCTTAATCGTCCATCGACCTTGATAAGGATTTAATTTAGAAATTGGAATTATCCTTGGAGCAGCTTCGTTTTTAGCAATGGGGCCTCTGTTCATGTACGTGGGCTGAGGCTGCTGATGTACAGGGCGAGTCATAGAGTTGTTATAACCACTAGAAGTATTGGAAGCTACAGCGTTTCCAGGTCTAGCATACATAGGAGGATTTGTAGAAGAAAACCTTCCTGGGCCTGAATTGTTTGCATAAGAATTACCATAAGGCTGAACTTCAGGTTTGCGTTCCAACTGTGGGGACTGTAGAGGAGGTCCTCCCACAGAATTTAAATTGGCAACAGAAGGAACACCTCCAGATTGAGGATTTCCATATTGAAGGTTCCCATTGAGTGTCTTCGTCTGATCTGCAGAAGATTGCAGCTGAGCAGGTCTCACACCAACAGCAGGCGAGTATAATGTTGGCTGTCCCACAAAATCACACTGCTCTTGTACCACATCCAGTTCAATAATGATGATAATTCTGCACAAATTTAATAGAAAGGATGAATTAGAAAGACTTGCACAACAGATCTTTACTACAAACGCAATTAATCTCATCCTCCTCACATGCTTATGGAATGAAATAGACTTCACAGTGCAAAAAAACATGTGGAAAAGCTTATTTTTGTCACGAGTAAAGTTAACATATTCATCTCTATCTACTGTAAACCTATCCCAAATTACTTCCTGTTCTGGACACATATTACAACAATGGAACAAATATCAATCACATGCACAATAACAGGATAACAGAACTGCTGTAAAACAACCGATTCGAACTATGTTAACCGCCAGACAAAGAGACGGACAGAAGAAAGAGAGAACTTACTTCCTGTTCTGAATCAGATTACACACAAACTGCAACAACTGCACAATCGAACCCCTCTGCAGCTTTCCAGACTTAACCAGATCATTCCTCTGAGTAGCGAGCATCGCTTGCTGAGTGTGAACCCCATCGGAAACCACCATCCGAAACCGCTCATTGGTGGAGCTCTGGTTACTAGTGCTGACAAGCCTGACCTCCGTAACCTGTAGATACGGCCTAATCTCAGTGTCACCGTTGCAAATCTTGTCAATCGCACCTTGCGTCAAGTTCACCGCCATTTGTAACCCTAATTTCTGCAACGATTACGCCAAATGCGCACAAGAACAGCAAACCCTAGGGGAAATTAAAGGCCTGATGAAATTGAAAGCGTGAGAAGAAGTGAAAGGATGGAGAATTGATTGGGTGTGGAGGCGGATGGAGAGAGAAAGAGGAGTTGAGAGTGCTATTAAAGCGGGAGGAGTTTGATTTGGGGATGCAGAAGAGCGCGCAAATGAATTCAGATGATTCTGGATCGTATCGTCACAGAATCTCTTATAGAATTTCCGCAGTGTACGGTGTAAGTCTCGCAGTTTTTTTCAAAAAATTATTATTTTTAGTTATGAATGGAGTATTTATTTTAAAATAATTTATATTTAGAAACATGAATAAAAAAGATACTAGTTTCTATTTACCGTCCATCATTTTTGTTATTCATCGTCCACTTTCATTGCGTCACGTATCATATGGATTCATTCATACGTAACGCACCGATGATAGTAAAAAAACGTATCATATGTCACGTACAAAATCATTTCATATGTCGGTATGATTTATTTTGTTTTTTTACATAATCTTATAGATAAGTTTAATACGATCGTGTGCATATTAAATTCGTTCAAAACGGACATCGTTTGCCCCTTCAAAAAGCCAAAAAACAAATATGTGTAATTATGCTAAGTGTAACAGATCTATTACTTATACATTGTAGTTATGAATTATATTTAAGTATTACAAATTTATCACTAAAGAGGATTCTCATTAATTTATCTATCATATTATAAAAAAAAGTAATAGTGTGTTTAGTTTTAACGCACTTGTTGAAACGGGGAATTATGTGTGATAAATTTGTATTTTGGCCTTTAGAAAGGGCAAACGATGTCAATTTTGAAAGAATTTTATATGCACGCGATCATATTGAAATTATCTACAAGATTATGGAGAAAAAAACCATACACGACGTATGGATGTTTTTTGTACTAATGTCATCGGTGCGTCACGTATGGAATGAATCCATACGCGATGCAGGGAGGGTGGGAGGTGAATAGCAAGGGCATAGAAAAAGGAAGCAAAGTTTAGAGAGTAGTGCTGATTCCACGTGGGTTAGCATGTCAGGGTACATTCGACGTGTGGCATGAGAGGTGCTTGGAAAATCTAGCGGTAGAAGTGGCGTACGACGAAAAGGGGAGGAGTGGTGGAATGATGATGTTTGGGGAAAGGTAAAGGCTGAACAGTTGGCTTACAGAAAGATGAGACTCTGGACAAGCGAGGAGTATAGAGTTGTCAGCTTGTCAGTTTACAGAGCAGCTAAGAGGGAAGCCATGCGAGTTGTGGCTCAGGCAAAGGACAAGGCTTTCAAACACATTTACAGAGCTCCGGACGACAAAAGGGGGTGAGCCTCTGTTGTACCGGATGGCTAAGGTTCGAGACGGTGCCAACAAGGAATTGGACAGAGTTAGGTGTATCAAAGCTGAAGAGGGTAAAGTGCTTATATATGACGCTCAAATTAGAGATCGTTGGAAAGGTTATTTCTCAGGGCATATGAATGAGGGTTTTGAGTATGAGGTTGGGCAGAGTTCCACTAGTCGCATGACACAAACTTTTAGTAGGCGTATATTATCAGCAGAGGTGAAGTACGTTGTCCGAGGAATGAAGTCTAGGCGCACATTGGGAGCAAATTAGATCCCTATAGAAGCTTGGAAATGCTTCGGTGTTAGGGGTGTGGGCTGGCTTACAAATCTGTTAAACGTCATCCTGAAAACAGCTAAGATACTTGATGAGTAGAGGTGTAATAAGTTGATTCCAGTTTAGAAGTAGGGAGATGTTCAATGGTGTGGAAACTATAGGGGTATCATATTTCTTAGTTATACTATGAAGATCTGGGAGAAGCTTATCGTGTTGAGATTGAGAAATTTGGTTTCGGTTCTGCAAACCAATTTGGGTTTATGCCTGGTAAGTCATCTATGGAGGCTATCCATGTGGTGAGGCGACTCTTTGAGATCTACAGAGAGAGGAAGAAGAGTTTGCATATGATTTTTATTAATCTGGAAAAGGTGTATGACAGAGTGCCTCAGGCGTTGCTTTGGGAGTGTGTAGAAGCAAAGGGTGTGTCCTAGACATACATAAGAATTATGATGGATATGTACGATGATGAAAAGACTAGCTTCTTCACATCGGGAGGAGATACTAAATACGTCGGGGTACGAATAGGATTGCACCAAGGATCAACCTTAAGCCCTTTTCTTTTCACGGTATTGATGGATGTGCTGACATGTAGTTTGCAAGAGGAGGTTTCATGGTGCATGTTGTTAGCAAATGATATTGTTTTGGTTGGCGAGTCTAAAGAGGAACTCAGTGACAAATTATAAGAATGGGGACAAGCTTTAAAGTTGAAAAGCCTCAGACTGAGCAGAGATAACACCCGAGTGTGTGGAGTTTGAGTTTGGGTATTTGTGAGACAAAAATGTGGAAATGATGCTCGGAGAGAGTGTTGTGACTTGTGAGGGTGAGAGACTCCTTCAAATATCTCGGCTCTATCATGCATAGAGATGGGGGCGTGGTTGAGGATATCAAGTCTAGAATACAGATAGGTTCGCACCGCTGGAGGTGTGCCTCTAGAGTCTTGTGTGACAAAAAAAGTGTTCGTGAAGGTGAAGGAATTTTTTTTATAAGGTGGTAGTCAGACCAGTCATGACCTATGGAGGGGAGTGTTGGCCAATCATGATGGCTCAGGAGCAGAGACTTATGGTAGCTGATATGCGGATGTTATTTACGTTGGATGTACGATCATACAAGATCAGATAGGACTAGGAATGAAGTTATAATAGACAAATTCGGAGTGGCTAGTATTCAAGATAAGCTTCAAGAATCTAGACTTTGGTGATTCAGGCACGTGCAGAGAAGACCACTTGGTGCTCTCGTTCGCAATTGTGAGAGTCTGTTCTGGGGAGATTTCAGACGAGGCAGAAGGCACCCGAAAAATTATTGGATGGACGTTATTCAGAAAGGTCTTTCCCTGTTGGAACTCACAAAATTATGACCCAGAACAAAGCTTTATGAAGGGAGAAGATTTGAGTTACAGAAGCCTAGACTTGAAGGTCTACGAACTCCAGGTGGTTTGGTGTTGCTTGGCTTTGTTATATTTTTCTCTTTTTTATGGTTGTCTGTCATTCTATGCGACTATCTGTTGATTTGTAGGTCTTTGGGTCACTTCGGTTACTTTACTCCCAACTTGTTTGGGATAAGGATTTAACCATTCCGACCCTCTTATCGAGATATAATGAGGTTGTTGTTATAATATAAAAAGCAGTTTAAAGTAAAAATAAGTTTATAATTTTTGTTGTCGAACTTCGCGTTGTTTTTTCTCCTTACTCAAAACGGAGTATTGGTTCGTGTTTATTTTCAAATTCAAAACAATAGGAGAAAGTTTCAGATCATTTTAAAATTTTAAAACTTTCTCCTATTAATCCGAAATTTTTCTAATAATGCAATTAGTTGACGACACTAACCCTCGTTCTTGGATCCGAAAGTGTGAGAGGTATTTCTCAATTTTTTCAGTTCAAGAACATCAGAAACTGGAATTAGCTGCTATGTTTGTGAATGGAAAGGCAGAAGCATGGCTATAGGCATTGTCACTGCAACATCACTTAGGTTCTTGGGAGGATCTTGCAAGAGAGGCCTTGAATCGGTTTGAGAACATCCATGGAGCCGATGTGGTGGTTGAGTTTAATAAACTTCAACATTAGTTTGTTGTTGTAGACTGCTCAATTACTTGACTCTTATTTCATATCAAGCTATATTAGCGGGTTAGGGAAGGAAATTAAGCCCTTGGTAAGGATGGGTCGTCCTGGTTCCTTGACATCAACCTTTGAGTTGGCTCGATCTCACGATAGCGTGGTACATGCAATTTCTTAGATGAGTCGATCACCATGGAAGCCTCCTTCGCAGTCTGTAGGACCTGTATTTCGCAGAATAACAATTTGTAAAGAATTAAAACGAAGAAAAGAATTAAGAAAGAATTTTACCGAATCGTTCTTGACGAAACTGTTGCGTAGAGTCGAGATTAGATCTCTTTCCTTAATTCTGTAACGCCCCGTATATGTGACGGTTACCGGCGTTGAGAATCCCAGGATACAACTACGATCACTTCTGGTTTGCACAATCAAAAGACAGAAGCCAACAAACCAATATCTGTGCAGTACTCTCGAGGAAGGAGAAGAAGAGAAGAGGGAGATTGCTGTTATTTTCGGATACAGCGAATGAGAACCAGAACTCTCTTAAGTAGAGATTCTCGGTTTGTTAGAGGAGGAGATAGTGGAGGCAGATGTGGGGAAGTGGAGAAAATCGTGGAGGCAGTTTTGCTGACTCAGTTGGGCGTCCCCAACGAGGTAGTCCAAAATCTGATCTGGAAGCCCAAAACTTTCAGATCTGGCCCACTTCAAATAGAGAAGCTAAGCTGCTGCTTGGGCCTACGGCCCATTCCACAAGGCCACGAGCCACGAGCCACGGGCCACGGACCAGGACCGGACGGACGGACGGACGGACCGCGCGAGAGCCCCCCGTGTCCTCTCTCCATACCTCTCCCAAGGGCTTACCAAGGGTATGGGGTTTGGGGTATATAAACCCTTCATATTCCCACCCCAATTTTCGATGTGGGACAAAACCCATATCAAAAATCAGCTCCAAAATTGTTCTTTGAACTTAGTCAAGCAACCAACTTTGAGCCTTCATTTCTCATTCAAACGGAACCCGATTTTGACGTGTGAGTACACTACGGCGTAGTGCTCGCAGAGACGAAGCCAACGCTCCCATAATCCGGCACAACCGGTGACCGCAGCCCACCAGAAAAGTGCCCGGAAGTCCAGTCAAAATCAGTTCCAACAATCCCCCCACATGAATAGAAATGATTCTATTACACGTGCTTAGACAGGACAGACATAAATTTTGAGAGTACGGGCGAAGAATCACTGCATCTGAGCTGGTGGCGTTTTTCAGCCTTGAACCACCCATTGTGAGTAGCTATCGGATTTACTCGACCAGGTAGTGAACATGATGTCTTGAACCACCCGGACTTTGACGTAAACCTAGACAATAACTATCACACAGTTTCATCTTCTCACAGAACTAGGTTCTTGATTGTGTTCATTTTGGTCGTGAACATCCCTGGTTATTCATGAGTGAACTTGGAGAAAGTAGCCTCTCTTCTTTCTCCTAGAAACGGCCCCATTTCACATTCATAAGGTGATTGACCATAAATGGTATTACCAATACCCTACTTTGTTCTTTCAAAGTTTATGGAATCATTAAAAGCAAATGCTTAACCTCTACTTTGCCATCGCACTTTTATCATCCTAGGAACTGGGGAAGAAGATATAATATCTCCAAGTGCGCTTCTAGATTCGACTTGAATTTGTTTCCCCTTGAACCTATTTCTTGGGATCTCCAATCACTTAGGTAGGGTTGCCATCAAGCATCCTCTTTAGTTATAGGCTTTAAACCCATTCCTCTAGATGACTTTACAACTTGCTCTCTTGACAATCCCTTAGTGAACGGATCTGCTAAGTTGTCAGCTGACTTGATATAATCGATTGAGATTACACCAGTTGAGAGCAATTGTCTTATGGTTTTATGTCGTCGTCTTATGTGGCGAGACTTACCATTATATATTGTGTTCAGTGTCCGAGAGATAGCCGATTGACTATCACAGTGTACACCTAAAGCTGGCACTGGTTTTTCCCACAAAGGAATATCCTCCATAAAGTTTCGAAGCCATTCTGCTTCTTCAGCTGCTTTGTCTAAAGCAATGAACTCAGATTCCATTGTGGATCTGGCCAATAACGTTTGTTTTGAGGATTTCCATGATACAGCTGCACCACCCAGCGTGAATACATACCCACTGGTGGATTTTGAGTTCTTTGAATCTGATATCCAGTTAGCATCGCTATAGCCTTCCAGAGTGGCTGGATATCTTCCATAGTGCAGCCCGTAACTCCGAGTATGTCGCAAGGAGTTCAATACTCGAGTTATTGCTTTCCAGTGATTGTGTCCTGGATTACTGGTATATCTACTCAGTACGTTGACAGCATGTGCTAAGTCTGGTCTTGTACAATTTGTCAAGTACATAAGACTTCCTATCACACGAGCATACTCTAACTGTGATATGCCATTACCCGAGTTTTTCTTCAGTTTGAGATGCGGGTCCACCGGACTTTTTGCAATCCCATTTGAATAGTTCTTGAATCGTTCAAGTACCGCCTCGGCGTAATGTTGTTGAGACAAGACTATTCCTTCTGAATGTCTAAATATTTTGATCCCTAAGATCACATCCGCTAGTCCCAAGTCTTTCATGTCAAACTTTCCATTAAGCATGTTCTTGGTTTGTTTGATCATGTCATTGTTGCTACCTATGATGAGTATGTCATCCACATATAGGCACAACAGAATGTATCCTTTTGCAGTTTCCTTGACATAGATACACTTGTCACATTCATTTATTTTGAAACCATTTGACATCATTACTTGGTCAAATTTTTCGTGCCACTGTTTAGGAGCTTGCTTAAGTCCATATAAGGATTTCACAAGTCTACACACTTTGTGTTCCTGTCCAGGGACAACATAACCCTCAGATTGTTTCATATAAATTTCCTCTTCTAGTTCTCCATTTAGAAAAGCTGTTTTTACATCCATTTGATGTATTTCTAGATTGCGTATAGCTGCAATGGCTATTAGCATTCTTATTGAAGTTATTCTCGTTACTGGAGAGTAGGTGTCAAAGAAATCCAAGCCTTCTTTTTGCCTAAATCCTTGCACCACAAGCCTAGCCTTGTACTTATCGATTGAGCCATCGGTTTTTAATTTTTTTTTGAAGATCCATTTGCTCCCAAGAGCTTTCGAACCGGATGGCAACTCAGCTAACTCCCATGTATGATTTTGCATAATGGAGTCGATTTCACTTTTCACCGCTTCCTTCCAAGCAGGTGCATCTGGTGTTGACATGGCTTCTTTGAATGTTCTAGGTTCATTTTCCAAAAGATAAGCCATTTCAAAATCAGGACCGAATGATTTTTCCTTTCTAGCTCTTTTGCTACGTCTAGGTTCATCATTGTCCTCTTCTGTTGGTTGAACAGAAGTGCTTGCTTCGCCTTCTTCACGAGTCCGTTTCGGATTTTCTTTATCCTTACACGGGAATGTGTTTTCGAAGAAGGATGCATTTCTTGATTCCATTATTGTATTTGCATGTATATCTGGTATATCAGACTTGTATACTAAGAAACGATACGCACTACTATTGTGTGCATACCCGATGAAGATACAATCAATGGTTTTTGGTCCTATTGAGACCTTCTTAGGGGGTGGTACCGCCACTTTTGCTAGGCACCCCCACACTTTGAGGTATTTGTATGAAGGTACATTACCTTTCCACAACTCATAAGGCGTCTTTCCAGTCACCTTATGCGGTATTTTGTTGAGAATGTAGTTGGAGGTTAGCAGCGCTTCCCCCCACATGTTCTGGGATAACCCAGATTCTTGCAGCATTGCATTCATCATTTCTTTGAGAGTTCGGTTCTATCGTTCCGCAACCCCGTTAGATTCAGGTGAGTAAGGCGCAGTAGTTTGATGAACGATTCCATGTTCTCTACAGAATGCATTAAATGGTTCACTATACTCGCCTCCTCTATCACTTCGGATCATTTTAATCTTTTTACTAAGTTGGTTCTCAACTTCCAACTTGTATTCTTTAAACTTTTCCAAAGTTTCATCTTTGCTATGTAACAGATATACATAACAATATCGTGTGCAATCGTCTATGAAGGTTACAAAGTACTTCTTACGGCCTCTAGTTTGCACGAACTTTAAATCACATAAATCAGTGTGAATTAGTCCTAGAGGTTCGGTTGTTCTCTCTACATGGGGTGATGGCGTTTTTGTGAGTTTCGCTTGTACGCATACTTCACATTTGTCTTTACTTGTTTTGTATTTTGGAATCATGTTCATGCTTATTAGTCTACTTATAGATTTATAATTAGCATGTCCCAATCTTTCATGCCAAATATTAAAAGACTCAACGACATAAGCAATAGGATTATTCTCATTCACTGAAACATCAGTTACAACCTTTTTGGGAAGGACTGTCATTACATTCATTTTGATCAGTCCATCCTTCACATACCCCTTCCCCACATAAATCTCATTCTTAGAAAGAACTAACTTATCAGACACAAACTTGACACAAAACCCATTCTTGTTGAGAAGAGTCCCCGAGATCAGTTTTTTTCGAATGTCTGGCACATGAAGCACATTGTTGAGAGTCAGCTCCTTCTCAGAAGTCATCTTGAGCACGATCTTCCCAATACCTTCAACCTTGGATGTCGCAGAGTTTCCCATGAAGAGCTTCTCCTTTGTTCGGCTTTTCTGATAAGTGGTAAACAATCCCTTATCCGAGCAGATGTGTCTAGTGGCACCTGTATCGTACCACCACTCCTTAGGGTTGCTCCCAACCAAATTCACTTCAGTCACCGCACACAGGTCGTCTGCTGTCAGCGAGTTTTCAGCTAAATTGGCTTGAGACTTCTTCCCTTTGTCTCTTCTGTTGTCGGGCTTGCTGCGACACTCTTCTGCCTTGTGACCAACCTTATCACACTTGTGGCATTTTCCACTGAACTTCTTTGCTCCTTGCTTCTTGAAGTTTGTGGTGTTTTGAGGTTGAAACTTCTTGTTCTTCCCCTTGTCTCGATGCTCAGCCAGGTTTGCCTTGTTAGAGAGCCCAACTTGATTGGCCCTCTTATTGTTTTCCTCGACCCGAAGCCTCGCGATCAAGTCTTCAATCCTCATTGCCTTTTGTTTCAGCAACAAGTAAACCTTGAATTGCTCCCAGGATGGAGGAAGCTTCTCAATGATGGCACCTACCTGGAAAGCCTCACAGATGGTCATTCCTTCCGAGATCACTTCATGGACGATCAGTTGTAGTTCTTCAACCTGTTCCACGACTGACTCTGAATCTACCATCTTGTAGTTCAGAAACTTTGCTACCGCCGCTTTATTTGAGCCAGCATCCTGTGTCTTGTACTTCTTTGTTAAAGTATCCCACAATTCCTTAGCGGTGTTATGGTTACAGTAGACCTTGTACAGCGAGTCAATCATGCGATGAGTAAGATACCCTCTGCATGCATAGTCCCCTTTCGCCCAATCAGATAGGGCATCAGTGTCATGTGGGGAGAACCTAGGTTTCCCCTCCTTCAAGAACTTGTCCAGACCCAACATGCTCAGGAAGAACTCCATCTTCTGAGACCATATTTTGAACCCTTTCCCGTCAAATTTTTCGGGTAGGATCCCAGCATGGATTGTGTTCGGCATAGTTGTCACATAAGGTCTGTGGGGAACATACAGATGAGGCAACTAAACATCAGACAGATCCATTGGATGACTCGTTTGACCTGGATGACTTGTTTGACCCGGATAGCTCAATTGACCCGGATGACTCATTTGACCCGGATGGCTCATTTGACCCGGATGACTCATTTGACCCGGATGGCTCATTTGACCCGGATGAAGAGGTTGAGCCAGATGACTCGGTTGAGCCGAATGAAGAGGCACTGGTGGCAGATTCACTTGGACGACCGAGGGGGTTTCCTTGATCGGACTCTTCTTAGGCGGACTCTCATGACCCGGACTGTTCTGAACTTGAACCCTATCAAGTATCTGAGCCTGATCGAGAGGCATAGTCCCAAACTGAATTCGGGGCGACCCAGCGACCTTTCCAGCGTCAGCAGCAGTTTTCTCATCTCCGTTAGTCATTGTATTTGTTCAATAAGACAAACAAATATTAGTATGACTTAGAAGTAACTCTGCAAAACAGATTTCAAAATTCTGAAAATACACAGTTTTCTGCAGAACTGTAAATGCAGAAACCAGAATATGCGAACTGTAAATGCAGAAACCAACAATCTGCGAACTGTAAAAATTACAGAACCAGAATCTGCGAATCTGTTAAACTCAGAACTAGTAATTCACGAATCTGTAAACACAGAATCTGTAAACCAGTAAAAATTCCAGAAAATCACGAATCTGTAAAACAGAACTGAATTTCTGCAAACTGTAAAAATTCCAGAAATCACGAATCTGTAAAACAGAATTGAATTCCTGCGAACTGTAAAAAATTCCAGAAATCACGAATCTGTAAAACAGAACTGAATTCCTGCGAACTGTAAAAAATTCCAGAAATCACGAATCTGTAAAACAGAACTGAATTCATGCGAACTGTAAAATACAGATTCTGCAATCTGTAAATACAGTTTTTCGGTTCTGTAATACAACAACAACCTGGTTCTGTAATACAACAGCAACCTCACAATTATAAAGATTAATATTCGTTTTTACTCGAATCTGAACACAGATCCGAAACTGTACGCAATACAGACAATTTTCTTCGGGATGTAACTTTCTGTTCCTTTAAAACTCAAACAAATTGTTAGTGACAGGATAAAATTGTACAGAATTAAGATTGTAGGACCTGTATTTCGCAGAATAACAATCTGTAAAGAATTAAAACGAAGAACAAAATTTAGAAAGAAACTGTTGCGTAGAGTCGAGATTAGATCTCTTTCGTTAATTCTGTAACGCGCCGTATATGTGACGGTTACCGGCGTTGAGAATCTCAGGATACAACTACGATCACTTCTGGTTTGCACAATCAAAAGACAGAAGCCAACGAACCAATATCTGTGCAGTACTCTCGAGGAAGGAGAAGAAGAGAAGAGGGAGATTGCTGTTATTTTCGGATACAGAGAATGAGAACCAGAACTCTCTTAAGTAGAGATTCTCGGTTTGTTAGAGGAGGAGATAGTGGAGGCAGATGTGGGGAAGTGGAGAAAATCGTGGAGGCAGTTTTGCTGACTCAGTTGGGCGTCCCCAACGAGGCAGTCCAAAATCGGATCTGGAAGCCCAAAACTTTCAGATCTGGCCCACTTCAAAAAGAGAAGCTAAGCTGCTTGACAAGGCCACGGACCGGACGGACGGACCGCGCGAGGGCCCCCGTCCTCTCTCCATACCTCTCCCAACGGCTTACCAAGGGTATGGGGTATATAAACTCTTCATATTCCCACCCCAATTTTCGATGTGGGACAAAACTCATATAAAAAATCAGCTCCAAAATTGTTCTTTGAACTTAGTCAAGCAACCAACTTTAAGCCTTCATTTCTCATTCAAACGGAACCCGATTTTGACGTGTGAGTACACTACGGCGTAGTGCTCGCAGAGACGAAGCCAACGCTCCCATAATCCGGCACAACCGGTGACCGCAGCCCACCAGAAAAGTGCCCGGAAGTCCAGTCAAAATCAGTTCCAACACAGTCTACATACCCAAAGAAAGGAGAGCAACCAACACCGAATTCTACCAGTTCTTCTGGAAGTTCGAATTCCAAGACTACTTCAACTGGGAGTGTGAATTAGCCTGCAGATTTTCGAGAAGCAAGAAGAGCACCGTGTCTTTGTTATCGATGTGGCGCCAAATATTTTGTCGGCCACCGTTGTTCATCCCAATTACTCCATAGTTTACTGGCACAACAAGAGACATAAGAGGGTAATGAGGATACTCGGCACTTTACAGAGAACTCTTCCAGAGCCAGAAGCTGATGCGGGGATCTACATTCACGCTATTACAAGCAATAATTCCTTATCTACTATCAAAATTCAAGGTAAAGTAGCAGGCTGTAACATAATGATCTTGATAGATAGCGGTGCTACGCACAGTTTTCTTGATCCCCGGGTTGTCAGTGAGGCGGGGTTGAGCCCACAACCAGCTACAGTGATGGAAGTGGCGTGGCGAATGGCCACAAGTTGTATAGATATGTCAAGATTTTTTCTGGGAAATGCAGGGGTCTAAATTTCATTCTGATCCTAGGATTCTGAAACTAGGAGGCCGCGACCTCATTTTGGGTGGAGATTGGCTAAGGAATTTCAGTCCGGTCCTTTTTTATTTCAAAGATATCAATATATCATTCAACAAGGAGGGCAAGAGGGTTGAAATTAGTGGAATTAAAGAGGAAGCGTCACTCAAGTTGATGTCGGGGCTTAAACTGCACAAATTGCTGGGTACCATTACTTGTTTCTCGGGTGCCAAGATGATTTTCTGTACAAGGGCAGGAAGGGAAGATTACACAAGAGGTTGAGGAATTATTAGTGCAGTTTGCTGATGTGTTTACTGAACCCACTGGATTGCCACCAAAAAGGGGGTTTGAGCACTCAATTTTGCTGAAACCCGATGTTGCACCAATTTGCTCGAGACCGTATCACTATCATCACTTGCAAAAGGATGAGATTGAAAGGTAAGTGAGCAAGATGATGCAGACAAATATCATATAGCAAAGTCAGATCCCATTTGCTTCCCCCACACATTAGTAAAGAAGGACAACACATGGAGGTTTTGTGTTGATTATCGACAATTAACAAGGCTACGATCAAGGATATATTTCCTATTCCGAATATTGAGGAGCTCTTGGTTGAATTACAGGGAGCCTCTCGCTTCTCAAAATTGGACCTCCGTGTTGGATATCTGAATTATATTTCCTCTTCAATAAAGATAATTAGTAGTTCATTTAATTATCTTAGTCATGTTGTTAGTGTTGATTCAACGTGGCTTATAGGAAGATGTTAGTGGGCCACTTACTTGAGAGTTTATAGGTTCTGTTAGCTGAACTCTTGCTATTCCAGTTTGTATAAGTAGAGAATCAATCTAATAAAAAGAAGATATCGATTTCTACAATCTTTCTCTATCTCATATGGTATCAGTTAAGCCATAAAAAGATCCTCCGTTTTTATCTCCTTCCAAAACAAAACACAAACAACCCAGAACCAAAAACTATCGACTGCAACACTCCATGGCAGCCGAATTCACCACAACAATTCCCAACCCCGCTGATGGCGCCCGCCCGTTCATCATCGTACATTTCACTAATGCTATCAAACTCTCCCCCACCAACTACATCACTTGGAAGTCTCAAATCCAAGCCACACTCACCGGTTATGATCTCTTTCCTTTTCTGAGTGGCGACAACCCTGCACCGCCACAAACAATCACAACCGGCGCCAATCCAGCCTACACAACCTGGATGCGCCAAGATCAACTCCTCTATGGAGCCTTGGTCGGCACTCTAACCGCACAAGTGGCCCCTCTTGTCACCCGTGCCAAGACGACGAAGGAGGCGTGGGACATCTTGGCCCGCACTTACGCCAACCCGTCGAAAGGACATCTGAACCAGCTGAAGGATCGTTTGCGCACTATCACCAAAGGCGCCCAATCCATCAGTGACTATATGCAAACCATCTCCTCCATTGCGGATCTCCTGGCCTCCCTCGGCAAACCAGTCGATGACGACGATCTCGTTGCTCACGTCCTCCATGGACTTGATGGCACATACCAACCCGTCATCGACGCCATCAAGGCCCGAGACTCAACGATTCTCTTCGATGAACTTCATGAAAAGCTGATTGTGAAGGAACTCGAACTCAAAAATTCTGCCTCCTCCTCGAATGCTCCTGTAACTGCCTTGAATGCTCAATCCCGCCCTAAACACAATCGTTCTCGACCACTTCCTCAGCCCTCTGCCTTCCGCCACCCCACCTCCCAGCCACAAACACCTTTCCGCCCACCTCCAATGATCCCACCATACCAAACTCGTCCCTTCCTAGGAAAGTGTCAGTGGTGTCGTCAACCCGGCCATGTGGTCGCCTTTTGTCCTCTGTTCCGTCAACAACACCCTGCCTCCCAGCCACCTCCACCCCCACCTCGTCCAAATCTCCCACCACCTCAGCCGCAAGCCAACACTCTCCATCCCGGCGAATCCAGCGGCCAATATCTCCTTGACAGCGGTGCGTCACACCACGTGACGAACGACATTCAGAATATGTCTCTACACTACCCCTACAGTGGTCCAGACGAACTCTTTATGGGTAGTGGTCAAGGTTTGCATATCTCCCATTCAGGAACTATTAATTTTAAGTCCTCTGCACATTCATTTACTTTAGAAAATGTTCTTTGTGTCCCTCAAATGAGAAAAAATATTATTTCAGTTTCAAAATTAGCCTTTCAACAAAATTGTTCGGTTACCTTCTTACCCACTTCTTTTGTTGTGAAGAGTCTAACAACAGGTCAAACAATCCTTGAAGGACCATGTGTAGATGGAGTGTACGTTTGGCCATCATCTCCTCCCACCGTCAATTCCGCAAATCTCTCCAATTCCATCTCTTGGCATCACAAGCTCGGTCATCCATCTACCGCTACTCTCAAGATTATTGATCAATCTCTCGGGCTTCACTCCTCAAAATTTCAGCAATCTGATTGTGTTTCCTGTCAGAAAAATAAGAGCCACAAGCTCCCTTTTCATTCTTCAACTTTATGCTCAAATTATTTCCTTGAGGTCATTTTTTCCGATGTATGGACATCACCGGTTTTATCATATGATGGATTCAAATACTATGTGATTTTTGTTGATCATTTCACTAGATATGTATGGCTATATCCACTCAAACGAAAATCTGATGTTCAGTCCACATTTGTTAAATTTCACTCCTTGGTGGAAAACTATTTCAAACACAAAATAAAAATCTTCTATTCGGATAATGGGGGCGAATTCTTGGCTTTAAAAGCATTCTTTAGCGAAAAAGGCATAAGTCATTTTACCTCACCACCTCATACACCGGAACACAATGGGATCTCTGAAAGAAAACATCGTCACTTAGTCGAAACAGGTCTAGCCTTACTCACCCACTCGGGTATGCCAACAAAATTCTGGCCTCACGCCCTCCAAACGGCTGCGTATCTCATAAATCGACTTCCATCTCCCACCATAAATAATCAATCTCCATTTTTTAAAGTATTTAATAAATGTGCAGATTACTCTAAATTAAAAAGTTTTGGATGCATGTGCTTTCCTTGGTTAAGGCCATACTCAACTCATAAATTGGAGTCTAGATCCACTGTTTGTGTTTTTGTAGGTTATTCGACAAATCAGAATGCGTATTACTGCTTGGACCCCCAAACCTACAAAATTTTCACATCCCGCCACGTTCGATTCGTCGAACACACCTTTCCCTTTCAAAATCAAACACCCCCACCAAATACGGTCTCTCCAACAAACCCTGACGCCTGGGCCCGCCTTGCCATCCCACACCTCATATTTAATAGACCACAACCTCTTACCCCTATTTCTTCGGCCCAGTCCATTCCCCTCTCTCCTACCTCATCATCCACTAGCCCACAAATCTCTCCTCCACCTCAACCCAATATCAATCCCCCACACCCAATTCCTACGGATCCAACCCAAATCCCAACAACCCCTATTCTCATTCCAATAACCTCACCTCTAACCTCACCTCCGCAACAATCTAACCCTACCTCCAACACACCAACTCCCCACACTACACCACCACAAACCCAAATCATGGAAAATCCTGGCATTATCACTCGTTCTAGAAACAACATTGTCAAGCCAATCCAAAAACTCAATCTCTCAGCCCAACTCACCCATCCTCAAGAACCAAAAACCATCACACAAGCACTCAAGGATCCATCATGGAGGAAAGCAATGCAAGATGAGTTTGATGCCCTCTCCAACAACAATACATGGACTCTAGTCCCCCCTTCTCCATCTCAAAACCTCGTCGGCTGCAAGTGGATATTCCGAATCAAGTATCTCGCCAATGGCTCCATCGATCGGTTCAAAGCAAGATTAGTCGCCAAAGGGTTTCATCAACGTCCGGGGTGGGACTATACGGAAACATTCAGTCCGGTAGTCAAACCCGTCACCGTTCGTGTCATCCTCACATTAGCAGTGTCCAAAGGATGGAAATTAAAACAACTTGACATCAACAATGCCTTTCTTCAAGGCACTCTTCAAGAAGAAGTTTTTGTCAGCCAACCACCAGGATTCCTCGACCCTGCTCGCCCCGACCACGTCTGCAAACTGAACCGAGCCCTCTATGGCCTCAAACAGGCGCCAAGAGCTTGGTACACTGAGTTACGCAACTTCCTCCTCCACCTAGGATTTGTCAACTCCGTCTCCGATGCCTCTCTCTTTGTGTTTCACCATGGGCTAACAACTCTCTATTTGTTAGTCTATGTTGACGACATAATCATCACCGGCAACTCGGATGCATCTGTTGAAGCACTTATTCAGAAACTTGCTGCACGCTTCTCCCTCAAAGATCTTGGCCTCCTATCATACTTCCTTGGCGTCGAGGTAATCCCCCAATCTGGTGGTCTCTTTCTTTCTCAACGCAAGTACATCACTGATGTCCTTATAAAAGCTGGAATGGCTGAAACAAAACCAGTCTCAACACCTTTGTCTGCCTCAGTTCCCCTCCTTAAAACAAGCGGTGCTCCACTCCCTTGTCCCCGTGATTATCGCAGCATACTTGGCAGCCTTCAATACCTTGGGCTCACGAGACCTGACATTGCTTTCACAGTGAACAGACTCTCTCAATTCATGCAGAGTCCCACAACAGAGCATTGGTCTGCCTTGAAGCGACTCCTTCGATACCTTGCGGGTACGTCAAACCGTGGCATTCTCATTCATCCCACCTCGACTACTGCTCTCCACGCATTTTCCGATGCCGATTGGGCCGGGGACCATGACGACTTTGTATCAACAACTGGCTATATAGTCTACCTTGGTTCCACGCCTATTTCCTGGAGTTCGAAGAAGCAAAAAGCAGTGGCTAGGAGCTCCACCGAAGCTGAATACAGGGCACTTGCAGACACTGCCTCTGAGGTCCTTTGGTTGCTATCACTATTCAATGAACTCAAACTCGAGATACAGCAACCAGTTCTTTATTGTGACAACATGGGGGCGCTATTTCTGTCATCCAATCCTGTCTTTCACTCCCGAATGAAACATGTCGCCATAGCATATCACTTTGTTCGTCAACATGTTCAAAACGGTACCCTGCGGGTTACTCATGTGTCCACCAAAGATCAACTCGCGGATGTTCTTACCAAACCACTCCATCGACCACAGTTCGATCTCATCATCTCCAAGCTTGGACTCACTCGACGTCCGTCAATCTTGCGGGGGCGTATCTGAATTATATTTCCTCTTCAATAAAGATAATTAGTAGTTCATTTAATTATCTTAGTCATGTTGTTAGTGTTGATTCAACGTGGCTTATAGGAAGATGTTAGTGGGCCACTTACTTGAGAGTTTATAGGTTCTGTTAGCTGAACTCTTGCTATTCCAGTTTGTATAAGTAGAGAATCAATCTAATAAAAAGAAGATATCGATTTCTACAATCTTTCTCTATCTCATATTGGATACCATCAAGTTAGGGTCGCTGAATCGGATATTCCAAAAACGGTGTTTAGGACTCACCACAGGCGCTATGAGTTCAAAGTGATGTCGTTCGGATTGACAAGCGCTCCAGCTACATTCCAAGCACTCATGAATTCAGTTTCTGGGCCCCATCTTCGTAGATTTGTATTGGTGTTTTTCGACGACATTCTCATATATAGAAGCTCCTTGGTCGATCATGTGGTGCACTTGAGAAAGGTCCTAGAATTACTGAGAGTCCATCGCTTATTTGCAAAACGTTCCAAGTGTAACTTTGCACAACCTCAGGTGGATTATTTGGGGCATATTATCTCAGGAGAAGGTGTTGCTACAGATCCAGAGAAAGTCGTTGCAATGAAGGACTGGCCACTACCAAACTCCATCAAAAGTGTCAGAGGGTTCTTGGATTTGACGGGGTATTACCGCAAATTTGTTCCTAATTACAATTCCATTGCTAGACCACTTACTGAATTACTGAAGGACACCAAATTCAAGTGGCCCACCGCAACTTCAGATGCATTTCAGAAATTGAAGCTCCTCGTGATGTCAGCTCCAGTACTTCGTCTTCCCGATTCTTCCTTACCTTTTGTGCTTGAGACGGATGCTTGCGATAGTGGTGTTGGGGCTGTGTTGATGTAGCAGGGGCATCTGATAGCGTACATCAGCTAGGCCTTAAAGGGAAGGAATCACCACCTATCGACATATGAGAAGGAGCTATTGGCAGTTCTATTAGCCATCGACAAATGGCGCCATTACTTTGAGGCAACGCATTTTTACCTTCCCACCGATGACCAACCTTACTCTATCAAAAGCTCACCACAAATTTACAACGAAAAGCAGCAAGGAAGCTGATGGGTTTGTCCTATACCATTTCTTATAAACAAGGTGTTGACAATGGAGTAGCAAATGCATTGTCTCGTAGGGGTGAGGAGCAGTCGGCTACCGTGTGTGCACTTTCTGTTGTTGAGCCAGGTTGGATGACTGAGATTGTGGCTTCCTATGAGTTTGACACTGAAACACAACAACTAATGGAAAAGGCACTGCTGGACCCGGAATTTGTATACAAACTGGTTCAATGAATTTTGAGATTCAAGGGCGGGATCTTTGTTGGGAATACTGGAACACTTCGTCAACAATTAATGGAAGCCTTACATGATTCCACGGTGGGCAGTCACTCAGGTATTCATGCCTTTTATCAAAGGCTGAACGCTCTTTTTTACTGGCCTCGCATGAAAGCTTCTATCGAAGAATTTGTTCGCTCATGTGACAATTGTCAGCGAAATAAGGTAGCGCATGTAAAGTATCTGGGACTGTTGCAGACATTACAACTCCCTTCAGTAGCTTGGCATTCAGTGGGCATGGATTTCATTGAACCCCTTCCGAAATCTTCAGGGTTTGACACGATTTTGGTAGTGGTAGATAGGCTTATAAAGTATTCCTATTTTACCCCTCTCAAGCACCCCTTCACTGCTGCAAAAATCGCTCAGGTTTTCATGGACAACATAGTTAAGCTTCATGGGGTTCCTGCAAATATAGTCTCCGACCAAGACAAGATCTTTACTAGCCACTTTTGTCGCGAGCTGTTCGCCGCCTTAGGCACCCGCCTCAGTATGTTATCCTCTTATCATCCTCAATCGGATGGTCAAACAGCCAAAACACCGATATACTACACCGATATACTACAATATCTGGATTCAATCTAATTTTGTTAGTGGTAAGATCTTAAATTACTAAGATAACTTATCTTAAGAAATAAAAAGAGTTTAAAATAACAAAATTGTAGAAAATCTTTTAAATAATTTTGTAGTAGTCAAGCCAACTCTGAGTCTATTCCTCTTTCGCACGAGTTTAGCAAATATATTCGAATTATATACAAGCTTAAGCCATGGTGAAAAGTACAAAAGGATTAAATTAGTGAAGCAAAAACTTTGTTAAGCAATCAAAGATACTTCTTGAACGTTACACCAGTCACCCAAGCAGGTTTAAACATGAATCTCTTTAAGAGAAACAGTTTTTCTAAATCAAAGTAAATTATACGGAGTAATATACCAATATTTTATTCAATTACATGTATATTATTTAGGGAAAGTGTCCTGTGGGAAACTTAATCCCGGTGAGAACTGAGAACGGCTCACAACCGTCGATCTGAAATGTGTTCAATGGCTGAGATCCCGCGCGTGTGAAACGCATTAATTTTATTTTTTCCCTTTTTCTCTCTCTCCTTTCTGTTACGCGATCTCTTTTCCCCCACGCTTTCAGCCCTAGCTTGCTTGCTCTCGTTCTTCCTGCCGTCTTCCTAAGCCTAGCTCGCTCTTGTTCTTCCTTTCGTCTTCCTGTAATTAATCGTTCTTCCTTTCGTCTTTTTTTTTCTCTGTTTTGTTTTCCTCATGAATGTTTACGCTCTTTTGTTTATCATGCAGATTCCGGGGTTTCAATCTTCAAATCTCCTTCAATTTCTCATGAATTCAGGTTGTAGGCTCTTATCCTTTTGCAATTTTGCTATCGATTGCTCTCCTCTGTTTATTTTGAAGTTTTATATGATCAAACATACTCAAATCCAAGTGAACTGGTGAACTTTTTGTTGAACTTGATGCACAACGCAATGTTATGAATCATTATGAACATTCTCAATGAACTTGATTCACATTATTACCATATTGGTGCACATTTTGGTTATATTAATGCACATTGTGCTCTATATTGATGCACATTGGTTGCTTATGTGTTACTCTCTCTAATATATGATGCACATTACTGCCATATTGGTGCACATTTGCATTATAATGATGCACATGGTGTTCTATATTGATGCACATTGTGTTTTATAATGATGCACACTGTTTCAATCCTTTTAACTATTTGGTTTGTTTTCTTAACTATAGGAGATGAAGCTCGTGTTGTTGTTACTTTTTCGCCAAATAATACAACCTATTACGTCCCGATCTGTAGTGATGATATCAAGCCATATGAGGGGCAGATGTTTGCAAACTATGATGCAGCTGAAGCATTTTACAAGTTTTACTCTCTTGAAGTAGGTTTTACTATGAGAAAAGCTATTGGAACAAAGGCGAAAGATGGTACTAAACTGTGGCGGTATCTTGTTTGTAATAGGCAAGGATATTTGGGTCCATACAAACCTTCTAATGGTGAAAACAGTGAGCCTAAGCGAAGGAGGATGTCTAATCGTTGTGGTTGTCCTGCACATTTTATATTTCGGCAAGCAGGAAGGGAAGGATTTTGTTTGAAAATGTTTGAAGAACGTCACAACCATCCGTTGTTACCTCTTTCGCAGAGACATTTTGCACCGGACAACAGAAAACTCACTTCTTTTCATCAAGATTTCATCATCAATTGCTTAAAAACAAATATTGGCACTAGCAAAGCGTAAAAGCTGTTCAAGAATTATGTTGGTTCTTATTCAAATGTGGGTGCTACACATGTGGACTTCAAGAATTTTCAGAGAGACTTGAATACTTACATGATTGGATGTGATGGCCAAATGCTTATTGACAATTTGTTTCGAAGAAAGGAGAGATGTGAGACATTCTACTTTGATTATGAAGTAAATGATCAGAATCAACTTTGCAGACTTTTTTATTCAGATCCTATTTCACGCAAGAGTTTTTCTTTCTTCGGTGATGTTGTTTCAGCGGATGCGACTTATAAGTCAAACAGGTACTATTTTCATACTTTTCACTTTTATTATTATTGATGCACATGGTTAAATATTTGATGCTCATTCGTATCGAAACTGATGCACATATAGAAAATATTGGTGCACATTGAATGCAATGTTGATGCACATTCAGAACGAAACTGATGCACATATAGATCATATTGGTGCACTTTCAATGCAACTTTGATGCACATTGACACTTTTTTGTTTGATTTCTTATAGGTATGATATGGTTTTTGTTCCTTTTACTGGAGTTGATAATAACAAGAGCTCTATTACCTTTGGGTTTGGCTTATTGTTGAAAGAAGACATTGCTTCTTATGTGTGGTTGTTTGAGAACTTCAAAAAGGCTATGGGGCATGAGCCATATATTTTACTAACTGATCAAGACGCCGCAGTCAAAGCAGTTATTGAGCAGGTGTTTAGCAACGTAGTTCATCGATTCTGCATGTGGCACATTATGTTTAAGGTCCTTGTTAAGGTTAAGCTTGATTCATCATTAACGGAAGACTTTAGGAGGAGATTTAACTCTATTGTGTGGAGTAATGATTTGAGGGCCCTTGAGTTTGAGGAAGCTTGGCGTTCTATTATTACTGACTTTAGGCTTGAGGAAAATGTTTAGTTGCAAACAATCTTTGATTTGCGTCAATACTGGATTCCTGCATTCTTCCAAGGTTATCATATGGGTGGTTTGCTAAGGACAACATCTAGGTCAGAAAGTCAGAATTCTTTCTTCTCCAACTTCATTGGACGATCATCGTCTTTGATTCTGTTTTTGTTGCAATTTGATAATGCAATTGATGCACAACGTCACAATAAAAGGAAGCTTGACATGGAATCATGCACTTTAGTTCCAATATATGAGACAAAGATGCCTATTGAAGTTGAATGTGCATCAGTTTATACGCTTAATGTCTTCAAGGATGTGCAGGAAGAAATAATTGCTTCAGTATATGATTGTCGTCTGACAGATCTCTACACTCAAGATGATGTTAAATATTGGCATGTGAGTGGTACTATTGGCCCTGAATGTGTTGTGCGCCATAGTATAACAACTCAAGATATTAGTTGCTCTTGCAACTTGTTTATGAACATGGGTATACCATGTCGTCATATGTTCATGGTGTTTAATAATCTCAGGATTAAGTTGCCTGAGAAATATGTCAACCCTAGGTGGACAAAAAAATCATCTTTGAAGCCTGCTTTTGAGATTGATGGGGCTGTCTTCAATGGTAGTGATGATTTGGATGATAAGAAAGTTCTAGTATTTGAGTTGTTCTCTGAAATCCATTGTTGCATTAATATGATTGATGATAACCCTGAAAAGTTGAAAGATCTTTTGAGTTTGATCAAGGAGAAGAAACAAGTGTATTCTAGAGAAGCATGTGCTAATACTGATTCACCAAGCAAGAGGAAGATGAGTAGATTTGAGACATTCCTTGGTCCTATTCCAGAGGAAATTTTTGTTCTTCCACCTCCTCAATCCAAGAACAAGGGCCGGCCAAAAGAAGGTAGGTTAAAAAGCATTTCTGAGAATGTCATCGTTGGTTCATCAAAGGATAAAAGGGTTTGCAGCATCTGTCAAAAGCCTGGTCACAACAAGAAGACATGCAAGTTCAAGCCAGAATCCTTACCAGTTGTTTGATTTTCACATTTCTTTTTTTGATGCACACTATTAAGAGTTTTGATGCACATCCTTCAGATAATTGGTGCACATTGTTTAGAATTTTAATGCACATTTGTTATGCATTTCCTGGCGCACATTGTTTAGCACTCCAATGCGTATTGTGAAGATTTTCGAAGCACATTGTTAAGTTTTGATGCACATTTGTTAAGCATTTTGATGCACATTTGTTAGGCGTTTTGATGCACATTGTTAGCGTTTGATGCACATTGTTAGGCATTTTGATGCACATTGTTAAGCAATTTGATGCACATTGTGAAGCAATTTGTTGCACCCTGTTTACAATTTGTTGCACTGTCTAAGTGTCAAAGTGCCCCAAGCACACAAAACGATTCAAACTTTCTAAGTGACACAAAACAAGTACACATCTTACAAATTAGTACTTCAATTTTGAAAGAACATCTTTTCCCACTAGGTTGTACTTGTTGTCAATCATTTCTTTCAAGTACCTAATGCGGATTGTTTGCATTTGTTTCTCATCCCCCTGAATCAGATCACTTTCCCAGTTTGTCATTCCAGCTCCAAAATAAGTCTCCATGTGCCGCATAGCATAAATACCACAGTGTACTTTGTTTTTGGTGTCTCGCCATGGCATCGCTATTCTTTGAGCTGGCATCTTCCTCTGGTTTCGAACTATTGATGCTTTTCCCACTAAACCATGGCTTTCTAAGTAGCTTGCAAAATATTCCCTCTGATCAAATGATGAAAATTGATTTAGTAAACTGATGCACAGTATAAAACTAATGCACATTCAGAAGTAAATTGATGCACATTCATTTGTAAATACTTACCAATTTCCCGGGAATATTGTCATACTTGTTCTTCATGCTCATATTCTTGGACGAGTTGTCCAGGATGTCATATCTGGCTTTTGTGAGCTTGATAGCGATGACATAGAAGTGTTCTGACTGATAAATGGGGAAGACAAACTGCACAATAGAACAAAAAAATTATATATCAACAAACTGATGCACATTCACACCAAAACTGGTGCACATATATTATAAAAATGATGCACAATTAACAGCAAAATCTTACCAGTTGTATATCATCCACCTTCTTGTTGTGCAGCTTCTTTATGCCTTTACCCATACTTTCATTGAACCATGATTGACCATTTTTAATTTCCACAGAGTCCATGAGAGGATAAGTCTAGCAAAAAAGAGTTTAAAGATTTATTCAGAAATGCATTTTCTATAATATTTAGTACTATTGTGGAGAACAACAAGAAGATATTCTTACCGTAGTATTCAATTCGGGGAAATATCGTAGTGGTTTATCATCACTCTTGATCATTTCTTTGTGGTTTAGCAATCTTACCCACCAGTCCATCACATCTTCTTCCATATATGAGTTAAATTTCATGCATTTGAACCGTCTCTTGGTAAGTTGCACTTCTTCTGTTTTTACCACAATACATTCTGGTTCTGTTCCATCTACAACAATCCAATTGAACAGTTTGCTCTCAATTGTTGATGGTCTCTCCATTATATTTACCTTCCTCTCCTTGTATGGTGATTTAAGGGCATATGTGACTGTTTGGCTTCTTTTTGATTTCCCTGCATCAACATCCTTAATTACTTCCTTTCCGACGGCCTTTGCAACCTCTTTCGGAACTTCCTTTGCAACTTCCTTTCCAGCATCCTTTATGACATCCTTTTCAACTTCTTTCCCAACTTCCTTTCCAGCATCCACATGCGGTGGTTCCTTGGGATCAATTGGCATTGATATCGTTTCCGACATCTTTTCAGGAAGTGCTTCCTATTCAACAATAAAATTATATATCAACAAACTGATGCACATTCATACCAAAACTGGTGCATATATATTATAATATTGATGCACATTTAACACTAAACCGGTGCACATTTTCAATAAATTGATGCACATTTCTTACCTTTCCAATATCAATCTCAGGTTCCTTTGAAATTACCTTCTCCGTCTCTTCCCCCCTCTTTGTTTGTTGTGGTGGTTCCTCGCTATCAATAGTCATCGGCATTGTTTCTGACATCTTCTCATGCAGTGGTTCCTATTCAACAAATAAAATATTTTATCAACAAACTGATGCACATATAGAATTAAAGTTATGCACATTAATCTGAGGCAGTGGTTCCTTCTCATGTTCCACATTAATCTGAGGCAGTGCTTCCTTCTCATGTTCCTTTGAAATTTCTTTCTCTGTCAAGTCCTCCCCACATTCTTGTGCCATTTGTTGCACTTGTTCTACAATAGATGCAGCAATTCCCTGCTGAACACATAGCAAATATGATGACCATTTATTAGAAATCTGATGTACATTTAGAGGAAAAAAGAGAGAGAACATTTTAGAATACCTGCACATCTATATCTGTTGATGGCTGCTTTTCCAACTCAGCATCAACAGTGGTAGAAGGTTCATATTCCATTTCATTGTTTGACCTCATTACTACTTCTCTAGGAATCTGTAAAAAAAGCAGAATATTTTTAAATGTTAATTAGTATTAATTTGATGCACATTAATAACAGAAGTGATGCACATTCAGAGTAATATTGATGCACAAAAGTTTTTAGTCCATTACCCTGAACGAAGTGCGTTTATAAAACTTTGAGCCTATATCATGCACAGAAATATGAGGGATCTGTCTTGGTGGAGTACCATTAATCCCCAAACTGAATGAAGGAATGTCTTCTCGATTATTGTCTTCTCGATTATAAACCTCTGTTGCCTTTATTGTCTTCTCGATTTCTTCTAGGCACTTTGAAGCTTCATCCCAAAACATTTCTTCATTCAAGGTTGGATTAACCTCCACTTCCTCTTGTGACTCCTCCTCTGATAGAGAGACCTTGACTTTCAACATTTTGTCTATTGCTTCGTTGACCTTCTTGAGCAGATTGTTCTTGGCCAAACGTTCTGGAGCCTTAGACACTCTCTCAACATATCTCCTGATTTCAAGAGCAAGTTTTTGGCTGCTCAGAATGTGGTCTTCCAACTCTTTCTGTTTCATGAAATTGATGCACATTTAGAATAAATTTAATGCACATTCAAATTAAAACTGATGCACAATAAAAAAGGCTTACCAAAAATGTAGCATCATTATCTTCTTTACTGGCATTGTCTTCTTCTCTCTTCCTTTCTCTCAGATTCTTCTATCTTCTCATTTGATTCTCTCAACAGTGTTTGCTCCTTGAAGTCCAGAGCTATCCTGACATAACCTTTTCCAAAACTTCCAATTTTAATTTCCTTAATCTCCCTCTTTCTCAGCATTTCAGAATTCCAGTTGGTAATGACTGGAACGTGCCTATCAATCTCTTGAGTTCGCAGTGCAACCCGATCAACATATATTATCTGTAAAAGAACAAAAATAACACTATTAATTTTGATGCACGTTCATAATCAAAGTGTTGCACATTTAGAACAAAACTGATGCACATATAGTGTAATATTGATGCACATTGTTTAAAGAAATTGATGCACATTGTTTAAAGAAATTGATGCACATTTATATTGAACTTGATGCACATTCATATTGAAACTGATGCACATTATTTAAAGAAATTGATGCACATTTATATTGATCTTGATGCACATTCATATCGAAACTGATGCACATATAGTGTAATATTGATGCACATATAGAGTAATATTCATGCACATACCAGTAGAAGCAATATTGGCCCTCTGAAATTCCCACTATTAGTTTTATCCCATGCCTCTTTTGCGTTGACTAGCAGGTCAATCATAAGAGCTGATCAGTCATACTGATGAATACTACTAGTGTTCTCAAGTTGCCATATGACTTTCACATTAAGGCGGCCACTTTGATGGCTCTCCATGATTGTGTTTATTATAAAAATCACAAGGTTCCTCTTGAACCATTCATCGGGTACCCTACAACTCAGAAGCTTCTCAGAAAGCGTTGATGTATGAATTTTATCCAGATCCATAGGCTTCATTTGTCCAGTCTTTGTATCAAGAGTTTCTCCAAACTGTTCGCAGAATTCCTCCAGGAGTTCTTGAGCAAAAATATCTTCTTCTTCAGTTGTACTCCTTATGAGATCAATAACCTTTCCCCCAACTGGCAATCCCAAGTATCCATGCACATCATATTTGGTGATGTGGTGCTTTTCTCCATTTGTACTCAACATCAAATTACAGGATACAAGATCAAAGTTTGTAAGAAGCCAATGGCTAAGCTTCCCTGGAAGCTTATCCATATTCCATTACAGCAATGGACCAAATCCACACTCTCTTACAACCATTTTTTGCTCATCAGTCATCTGCTTTAATGTATCAACCATACACATAGGAGAACTTCTGCACTTTAATGTTGGAGAGTTCTTCTTTATCTCTCTCATCCCAATTTTAGCTTTCTTCACTGGTTCTACAACAACAATCTCATTCTTTCTTTTGGAACCTACAATTTGCTCCGGTTTCTTTGTTTGTGCCTGTTTCTTGGCAGGCTGAGGGATTGTTGCAAGATCTTGTTTTTTGGATGGCTTAGGCAACTTAGCAGGTTCTTTTTTCTTGGGAGGCTGTGGTTTTCTTACAGCTTTCTTCTCTTGCTTCTGATGCAAATTCATTTTCTCTGCTCGTCGCTGAATTGGTACGTCATCGCTATCCTCTTGACTTGAACTGAATCTTGGCGAACATCTAACAGGTATAATTTTTTTGTGAGTTGTTGTTTTTCTTCTCTTAGGAGGTGTTGGATCTGAATGATAATGATGCACATTAATCAGATAGTTAATGCACATGCATAAACAAATTGATGCACATTTACAAATGTAAACTGATAAATAATGAAATTAACGCACCTTTCTCATTGGCTTTGTCATTCTTCTTCTTTGTTCTGTTTTCTTCGTCGGGAGATGTCTCATGTACAGGAGATTCCTCTTGGTCTGTAGATTTATCTTGTAAATGAGATGCCTCAAGTACAAGAGATTCCTCATGTACTGGAGTAGGCTCAGCTACGTGAGATGGCTCATGTACGTCAGGTTGCTCATGTACGTGAGATGGCTGAGGAAGAGCTTCTTGGTTTACAAGACCTACTGTTGATGTAATCCATAGAAAATGAAAACTTATTAAATGATAATACTGATGCACATAAAGAATTAAAGTGATGCACATTCCGAACAAATTGATGCACATTCATTACATTATTGATGCACTTTAGGAAAAAAAGTGATGCACATTCATGACAAAGTGATGCACATTCAGAAACAAACTGATGCACATTTAGAATAGTGATGCACATTCATGACAAAATTGATGCACATTCAAAAATAAACTGATGCACATTTAGAATAAAAATGATGCACACTCATGAAAAAATTGATGCACATTCAAAAACAAACTGATGCACATTCAGGTAATATTGATGCACATACATAGAGAAATATGCGCACATATTACAATGATCTTGATGCTTATTCTTCACATATTGATGCACATTTCATCAATTTTTTGGACATGCATTCTCTTTGACTCGGTAAAATCATCATGCTATGTTATTGAGCAAGTTTACTGTATATCACCATGTAAACAACAGAATCTGTAATTATTTGCACAATCTGCATAATTGAACTGATTATCTGTTCGAGTAAGCGAGAGGTTACGACTTCACTATAACAACCAGCAGAACTGTAAACTCTTGCACAATCCTCACAATTTGAGCATTATCTTTGCGAGTAAATGAGAGGTTACGAGCGATTACGAGTTCACACCTGAAGATTGAGTTTTCTCTTGCATCGATCCTTCCATCTTCTTAGAATTTGCGATGAGCGACGACTGGAATTCTCCTCGGATCGATTTCTAGGGTTTTTACTGGAAGGTGTTACCGAGAGAGTATTGGGAAGAGGATGAAAAATGAAGCGTTGCTTTGGAAACCGCCTTTTAATGGGGTATTTATATGCGTGCTTCGCACGAAGCAACTAGGTGGGCGCGTGGACGTTTCAAAAAGCACGATTGTCGACGTGGCTTCTTTTTCCCACCATTACTCCCAGTCGTCCGATCAAAGCTTCCAGCTTTGATCTAACGAACGCGAAGCATTCGTTATTCTCTCTTAAGCCCCCCATTCCCACCCGAACCAACCTCTATTATTCAAGTAACAATTTTTCTAACTTATGTCTTAAGGGCAAAAATAAAAATACATATTAAATTTACTTGTAATGGAAACCGTTATCCTACCTGAAAGGAATATAAACTGATTACAACAAAAAATTTAACTCATAATAAAAATATCTTTTATATATTTTCATTATAATAATGCTTATTATCGCTTAATTGATATAAATATCATCCTTTCAAAAAATAAAAATAAAAATCATCATCGTCATTATGTTCCCCAAATTTTCGTAACTTCATAATTGTGCCCAAGCTACTAAGTACTAAACTACTAACCAATCAAAGGGTCGGATAACACTCGGTCAACATGGATTAACAATCGGCCAACGGCACAAAATCATGACGAATTGTACTTATTGTTCGAACCGAATTTTCCGGGCACCGTTGGTGTCGGATAATGGGAGCGTTGGCTTCGTCTCCGCGAGCACTATTAAGTAGTATGCTCTTTGATACGCTGCACTTTGTATAGCGTAACTAGGGATTATTACATTAGTTTAGGAGTATTATCATATGTGTTTCGAGTCATTGTTATGTTCTGAGATATTTATTAAGAAGTGAAGAAATGAAGATTAGAACCGAAGAAGATTGAAGACTTAAAGAAATCACCGACGGCGATCGCCATGGATCAAAGGCGATCACGGTGGAGCAACAGAGAGGAGCCAAGAATATTTAATAGATTCGCGATCGCGGGTATTGTGCTGAATTCTACCTTCGCTGGAGTGTTGATGCTGCCGTGTTTGTGTTTGAATTGGGCCAAGCTGAAGATGGGCCGTGCGTGAGATAGGCCGTGGATTTGATGCAAGCAGCTGGCCCAACTTTTGGAAGAAGCTCACGTGAATCAGAAAGCAATATAGGAGGATGGAGCCCACGTGGAAGAAGCAGGCAGCTGGACGTGAATTAATTCACGTGGTCTCACCGAGAGCAAAGCCTGCTCTTTTTGGCTTTTGTTCTATTTCCTTATTTCTTTATTTATTTTTCCTTATTTTCCTTTTAATTAGTTTTAGGATTTTATTCTAGGGTTAGACTCTTTTTATACCCTAGCAGCTTTCATTAGTCTTTTGTCATCTTTTCCATCAGACAATTTAGTTTTGCAACCATGAGCAGGAACTAAATCTCCATTGTTTTGCTTAGGTCTACTGTATACCCAAAAGGGGTTGTTGAAGATGTTCTTGTTATGGTTGGTGATCTGATTTTTCCTGCTGATTTCTTTGTGTTGGATATGGAGCATGCTAATAATGTCACACCTATACTGTTAGGTAGACCTTTCATGAAAACTGCACAAACGAAAATTGATGTTAATAGTGGGACTCTCTCTATGTAGTTTGATGGGGATAAGGTAGAATATAATATATATGATATGGATCTCATTGATAAGAATTATCTATGTGCTATTGATGTGATTAAGCCTACTTGTAAGGATGAATTGCAACCTGTTTAAGAGAATCTCTTAGAGCCTCCAAAAGTAGATATTGTTTTGTCTACTAATATGCCGGAGTGTCAGGCTAAGCCAGAGCCTAAAGGTAAGCTCTCTCCACATCCTTTGGGCAATCGCCCCACATTACTGACCTCGCCAGGCGAGATACCATTGATGTCTAGTGTGCAGGCACTTGACATTGAGCTGAAACAGCCGCCTGATACGGTCAAGGAGAAGAAAGTGAATGAAACCACTTTCATTGCCAAAGACAAAGTGGTCAAGGTAAGAGGGACGAGATTCAAGGCGTTCCATGAGTGGTTTAAGAGAGAATTCAGACAAGAGACGGTTTTCACAAAACCAAATGGAGTTAGTTAAAATCTCTTGAGTTTCATGTCGAGCCACGACATAAAATAAGGCGCTACTCGGGAGGCAACCCGAGGTTTGAAACTGTTTTTATTTGTTTTTGTTCGGTTTAATTTTCTTTTTAGTTTTTCTATGGACAGGAGGAAATCACCAAAGCTTAGGGTCAGCTACAGTCAGTAGCCAATCTCGTTGTAAGTCTTCTCTCCCGTAAAAAAAAAATCCGAAAATCATTCCAAGAAAAAAAATATCGGATTAAAAAAATAGAATGCAAAAAAAAAATGAGAGAAAAGAAAGTAAGAAGTTGATTTGTTTGGGTCACCTTCTACATTGGAGGTATTCCTTCTTTTGCTTTAGATGAGCTATGCATTATTGGATTACATTTAGTGCTCATCTAGTTTCTCATTCTACCACACTTTGAGTTTTATTGGAGGAAGGTCATCCGACCTTGTATGTGAGTCTTCTGTCTCCTTCCTTGGGTTCGTTTTTATGTCTTCCATTTCATTGAGGACAATGCAATGTTTAAGTATGGGGGAGGAGAATGTATTCACATGTAATTATTTGGGTGTTGGTTGTATCTGCATGAGCTTATTGAATATATATTGTATGAAAAAGCCACAAAAATTGAAAAAAGGCATACAAAATCCTTGGACAGCAAGTTCTATGCAATAAGAAGGTGGCTTGACCGACATTAGGTTGGGGCAAAAATAAGTCTTGAGTGATGTGAGTACTGTGAGCCTGGAACAATTAATGAGTGGTTAGGATGAAAACCCGAAAGGGCGCCTAAGCAAGATGAGTGTTATAAATAAATAAATAAAAAATTGAGTGTTTTAGGATTTTTATCATCTTGGCGTATGGAGACATAAGAAGGAGGCGTATAGGAGGATTCGGGTAGGCCACTTGGAGGAATAAGGTGTAGTTCTGGGTATGTGCTTATTTTATCACATTGTTCTTGATGTTGTTGTTTTGTATGTTTGGAGGAGTTTATTGAGTATGTAATCACTAAGAGATGTTCTTGTACTTCCTGAGTCTTTGGGCATTTTTTATTGTATGGGTAGCTTTTCTGTAAGTTACTCGGGACGAGTAAAAGTCTAAGTGTGGGGGTATTTGATACGCTGCACTTTGTATAGCGTAACTAGGGATTATTACATTAGTTTAGGAGTATTATCATATGTGTTTCGAGTCATTGTTATGTTCTGAGATATTTATTAAGAAGTGAAGAAATGGAGATCAGAACCGAAGAAGATTGAAGACTTAAAGAAATCACCGACGGCGATCGCTATGGATCAGAGGCGATCGCAGTGGAGCAACAGAGAGGAGACGAGAAGATTTAATAGATCCGCGACCGCGGATTAATATCCGCGATCGCGGGTATTGTGCTGAATTCTACCTTCGCTGGAGTGTTGATGCTGCCGTGTTTGAATTGGGCCAAGCTGAAGATGGGCCGTGTGCGAGATAGGCCGTGGATTTGATGGAAGCAGCTGGCCCAACTTTTGGAAGAAGCTCACGTGAATCAGAAAGCAATATAGGAGGATGGAGCCCACGTGGAAGAAGCAGGCAGCTGGACGTGAATTAATTCACGTGGTCTCACCGAGAGCAAAGCCTGCTCTTTTTGGCTTTTGTTCTATTTCCTTATTTCTTTATTTCTTTTTCCTTATTTTCCTTTTAATTAGTTTTAGGATTTATCTTTTAGGATTTTATTCTAGGGTTAGACTCTTTTTATACCCTAGCAACTTTCATTAGTCTTTTTTCATCTTTTCCATCACACAATTTAGTTTTGCAACCATGAGCAGGAACTAATCTCCATTGTTTTGCTTAGCGGTTGAAACCTTCAGTTATTAAGTTGTGAGATTTCTAAACTCTTGTTATTTTCCTATGGGTTTGTATTAATTCTCTTGTTCTTCATCTATTGATTTCTATTAGTTTTGCTATCTTGATCACCTAGTTTGATTGATAGTTTTCTATTGCTAGATTAGGAATATACGGTGGAATTCCTTGTCATTGTAGCACTCATATCTGCATGATCTGGTAATTGATTGCTTTTATGAAAGAGAATTGATTGCATGTTAATACTTGACGGTTGTAAGTTATTGCATGCATCCTTATGATTCTTGTGCCCTTTGCTGCTATTTCATCTAATCTTGAGAGGTTTCCCTGATTGTTGAATAATAAGTATTATCAGGACCGGTTGGCCTGCTGATATATTAAAGATTGGAATAGGAACATTCCCTAGGATTGAATAGAACTTGAGATAAATCTATGATCAACTTGATTGACTGTTGTGTGGATACTTGCTAGGTGAAACCCTTTCGCATAATATTCTCACCCAAACTTCCTCTGCTTGTTACTGGTTACTTGTGTGTTCTTGCAATCAACCCCCCCCCCTTTGGTTACTTATTACTAGTTGATATTTCACTTGACTGCATTGATTTGGTGTTTTGATTCCCTTGGGTTCGACCTCTACTTACTTGCTATACTCTAGTTAGTGTTTAGGGTTTTCTTTGATTTGTCACTACGACTTTAGCCTCATCACTCTTACGTATAATTCGGGTTCCGTTTGAATGAGAAATGGAGATCCAAAGTGGCTTACTTGAAGTGCACTAAGTGGACAAATGTGGAGGTTTAAATTGGTCAAATATTACCATATTAAACTCTTGATTTGGTTTTGAATAGGTTGATCTTCCAATTAAATTTGGTCAAAGATTCGGTTTTAATGGGTTGCATTAAACCGGGATCCTCCTTGAAAGGGTATAAAAGGGAGCCTTCTCCTCCTCATTTCAATACACTAAACATCATCTCATTCTACTCTCTCCCAAGTTTTTCGAGTCTCTATCACTTCTTCCTCTTCTTTTGTTCGAGTCTGAGAGTACACACATTATCTAGCATTTGTTGGCTTCTTGTCTTGAGTTGTGCAAACCAGAAGCGTTAGCGGTTTTATCCTGGGATTCGGAACGCCGGTAACCGTCACACTTCGGGGCCTTTTCAGAATTAAGGAAAGAGATTATAATCTCGACTCCGTTCAAGTTTGACCATTCACATTCGGTAGTGGTTCGATCGGTTTCTTCTTACCTTAATTCTGTTTTACTTATTGTATTTTATACAAATTATATGTTGTAGAAATATAGGTTCCTATAATCTTAATTCTGAAATTTTTTTACCTACGTTTCTACGACTAATAAATTTGTTTCTTTGAGTAAACAGGTTAAGGCGAAGTCGATGAAAATTTTGTTCTCGTTTTTTGACGAGAAACTCCGGAAAAAAAATATTAATATTTGTTTCGAATTTAATCTGAATTGATTAAATAATTTAGAAATTTATTCAAATTTGAATAAATTAAAATTCGATATTTAAGTTGTATATGACGAACATGACACTTATACGATTTGATTATGTTCTGAATTTTATTACTTCAGATTCTAGCTGTTAGTTCACTATTTTTTTGGGGTTGCACATGTGCATTGCAACCCAATCTTCTTTTGCATGCATCTAAAGTTTTTTTAGATCTGTTGCAGGCTTTGGTCAATACCAATTAATTTAGTTTAATTGGTTGTTTGACTACGAATACCTATTCCTCTCAATTTGGATTATTTGTATTAAATACATTCCTGATTTGTTTGTTTGATTAGTAGTATTGCTAATTAATCTTCTTTTGGTTTATGTGTTGCATGCAAGTTTATTCATTACTATATTATCTAATTGGAATTTGAAAAGTCAAATTTTAGATAATCTCATGTAGTGTAACTTATTAATTAAGTGCAACAATTTACTTAATTTATTTAATACGGATATGACCATGTGTTATGATTAATTTTTTAGTAACATGTTCATAATCTATTAGTAGATTTGTAGGCATGAACATGTTTTCAAAATATAAGTTTTCAAACATGACCAACGACAATGTTGTGGATGCTACCTCTACAACTAAGAGTGGTGAGTCGACACTCCAAATTTAGTTTGGAGATGGTCTTCCACATGTGACTCTGGATCAGAATCAGGTTCAGAACACTGAAAAGACTCCGGTCGACGACCAGACTTCGGTCGAAAACCAGACTCAGGTCGTACCGAAACCGGTTGGACTGTCTCAAACAAGCCATCCGTTGGACTTGTCAGATGTTCAAATGACCCACATGAGGGTACCGGAAAGGTCATATATGGCTAGCATGCCAAGTGCATTCATGTTGGAGTTATGCCCGATAAGTTCGACGGGAAGGGATTCTGGATATGGTCTAAGAAGATGCATTTCTTCCTGAGCACGTTGAATCTGGACAAATATCTGAAAAAGGATAAGCCGATCATATCTATGGATGATGCGGATGTAGAGAGGACAATCGAACCTCTAAGATAAAGTCACAACAATTTATGTGATTTAAAGTTTGTGCAATCTAGAGGCGGTAAAAAGTACTTTGTGACCTTCATAGATGATTACACAAGATATTGCTATGTGTACTTGTTACGTAGCAAAGATGAAGCTTTAGAAAAGTTCAAAGAATACAAGTTGGAAGTTGAGAACCAACTTAGTAAAACGATTAAAATCGTAAGAAGTGATAGGGGAGGAGAGTATAGTGAACCGTTTAATGTGTTCTGTAGAGAACATGACATACTTCACCAAACTACCGCTCCTTATTCACCAGAATCCAAACGGAGTAGCGGAACGAAAGAACCGAACTCTTAAGGAAATGATGAATGCAATGTTGCAAGAATCTGGGTTAGCCCAGAACATGTGGGGGGAAGCATTGCTTACCTCAAATTACATTCTCAACAAAATACCACATAAGGTGACTTGAAAGACGCCTTATGAGTTGTGGAAAGGTAACGTACCTTCGTACAAATACCTCAAAGTGTGGGGGTGCCTAGAAAAAGTAGCAGTACCACCTCCTAAAAAGGTCTCAATTGGACCAAAAACCGTTGATTGTATTTTCATCGGGTATGCATATAATAGTAGTGCATATCGTTTCTTGGTATACAAGTCAGATATACCGGATATACATGCTAATACAATAATGGAGTCAAGAAACACATCTTTCTTTGGAAATGTGTTCCCTTGCAAGGATAAAGAATATCCTAAAAGGACTCGTGAACAACGAGATGCAAATGAATGTGTTCAAGAAGCAAGCACATCTATGCAAGAAGCAAGCACTTCTATGGAAATAGTGAGTACTTCTGTCCAAGAAACAGAAGAAAATGATGAACCTAGACGGAGCAAGAGAGCTCGAAAGGAAAAATCATTTGGCTCAGATTTCACAATGGCGTTTCTTCTAGAAAATGAACCTCGGACGTTTAAGGAAGCCATGTGTATGCCAGACGCACCTTCATGGAAGGAAGTGGTTAAAAGTGAAATAGACTCCATTATGAAAAATCATACATGGGAGTTAGCTGATTTACCCCCACGAACAAAGGCGTTGGGATGTAAATGGATTTTCAAACGAAAATTGAAAACCGATGGCTCAATAGAGAAGTACAAGGCAAGGCTTGTAGTACAAGGATTTAGACAAAAGAAGGTCTAGATTTCATTGATACTTATTCGCCGGTAACGAGAATTACTTCTATTCGAGTACTAATAGCGATTGCGGCTCTACGTAATCTAGAAATACATCAAATGGATGTAAAAACGGCATTTCTAAACGGAGAGTTAGAAGAGGAAATTTATATGAAACAACCCGAGGGGTATGTTGTGCCTGGACAGGAACACAAAGTGTGTAGACTTGTGAAATTTTTATATGGATTAAAACAAGCACCTAAACAATGGCATGAGAAATTTGACAGTGTTATGATGTCAAATGGTTTCAATATAAATGAATGTGACAAATGTATTTATGTCAAAACAACTCCAAAAAGATATATCTTGTTGTGCCTATACGTTGATGACATGCTCATTATTGGTAGTAACAAAGATATGATCCAACAAACTAAGAACATGCTTAGTGGAAAGTTTGGCATGAAAGACTTGGGACTAGCGGATGTGATTCTAGGAATAAAAGTCATAAGACATTCTGAAGGAATCATTTTAACTCAAGATCATTACGCTGATAAGGTACTTGAACGTTTCAAGAAATACTCAAGTGGTAATGCAAAGAGTCTCGTGGACCTAAACTTCGACTTAAAGAAAAACTCGGGTGATGGCATATCTCAAGTAGAGCATGCACGAGTGATTGGAAGTCTAATGTACTTAACAAATTGTACAAGACCAAATTTAGCACATGCGGTGAACGTTTTAAGTCGTTACACCAACAATCTGGGACATGGTCACTGGAAAGGCATAACAAGGGTATTGAACTACTTGCGATATACTCGAAATTATGGGTTACACCTATGGACGATATCCAGCAGTGATGGAAGGCTATAGTGATGCTAATTGGATATCCAACTCCAAGAACTCAAAATCCACAAGCGGATATGTTTTTACTCTAGGTGGTGCGACTATATCCTGGAAATCCTCCAAACAAACTCTACTGGCTAGATCCACAATGGAATCTGAATTCATTGCCTTGGACAAAGCAGCAGAAGAAGCAGAATGGCTTCGAAACTTTCTGGAGGATATACCAATGTGGGAAAAACCGGTGTGCTACGAGTCTCCATTGCGATAGTCAATCGGCAATAGCTCGGGCACTAAGTTCAATGTATAATGTTAAATCTCGTCATATTAGAAGACGACATAAAACCATAAGACAATTGCTCTCAAACGGAGTGATCAATGTTGATTATATCCGATCGGCTGACAACCTAGCGGATCCGTTTACTAAAGGTTTGTCTTGAGAGCAAGTTGTGAAATCATCAAGAGGAATGGGTTTAAAGCCTATAACATAAGATGATGTTTGATGGTAACCCTACTTACGTGATTGGAGATCCCAAGATGTAAGTTCAAAGGGACAACGAAATCAAGCTAAATCTAAAGAGCACTTGGAGATTAACATCTTCTCCCAGTTCCTAGGATGATAAAAGTGTGTTGGTAAAGTATAGGTTAAGCCATACAATGTTGGCTTTTAATGATTCCATAAGCTTTGAAAATCAAAGTGAAGTATAATCAAAGTGAAGTATGGTAAAATCACCTTATGAGTGTGAAATGGGGCCGTTTCTAGGAGAATTAACAGAGGCTGAATTCTCTAAGCTCACTCATGAATAACCAGGGATGTTCACGGCCAAAATCAACACAATCAGAGAACCTAGTTCTGTGAGAAGATGAAACTGTGTGATAGTCGTTGTCTAGGCTTACATCAAAGTCCGGGTGGTTCAAGACATCACGTTCACTACCTGGTCGAGTAAATCCGATGGCTACTCACTATGGGTGGTTCAAGGTTGAAAAAATGCTACCAGCCCAAATGCAGTGATTCTTCGACCGTACTCTCAAAAGTCTTTTTGTCGAGTCGTTTTCACGTGTTTTATTTCTATTCATGTGGGGGATTGTTGGAACCGAATTTTACGGGCACCGTTGGTGTCGGATAATGGGAGCGTTGGCTTCGTCTCCGCGAGCACTATTCAGTAGTATGCTCTTACGTATAATTCGGGTTCCGTTTGAATGAGAAATGGAGGTCCAAAGTGGCTTACTTGAAGTGCACTAAGTGGACAAATGTGGAGGTTTAAATTGGTCAAATATTACCATATTAAACTCTTGATTTGGTTTTGAATAGGTTGATCTTCCAATTAAATTTGGTCAAAGATTCGGTTTTAATGGGCTGCATTAAACCGGGATCCTCCTTGAAAGGGTATAAAAGGGAGTCTTCTCCTCCTCATTTCAATACACTGAACATCATCTCATTCTACTCTCTCCCACGTTTTTCGAGTCTCTATCACTTCTTCCTCTTCTTTTGTTCGAGTCTGAGTACACACATTATCTAGCGTTTGTTGGCTTCTTGTCTTGAGTTGTGCAAACCGGAAGTGTTAGCGGTTTTATCCTGGGATTCGGAACGCCGGTAACCGTCACACTACGGTGCCTTTTCAGAATTAAGGAAAGAGATTATAATCTCGACTCCGTTCAAGTTTGACCATTCACATTCGGTAGTGGTTCGATCGGTTTCTTCTTACCTTAATTCTGTTTTACTTATTGTATTTTATATAAATTATATGAAATCAGCTTCTGAAATAGAATTACCTCTTGGTCATCCTATTTGCCTCCAACGAACTATTATATTAATCATCAACCCGGGTGAACATCACGTCGTAATATCATTTTTAAAATTTTCATTTATATTACTCATCAACATAAATAATGTTTTAAAATAGATTTGGGGAAGTTTATATGTATGCACGTAAATAGAAGCCGGCGGCCAACTCCAATAAACTAACGTGCTTCCCCCATTGATATATCGATCATCTCCTCTTTCAAATCAAGAAACATTGCAAGAAAGAACTAACGAAGAAAAAAAATGGAAGGCGTGATTAGAAATCCATGGAGGATAAAACATTTGATCATCGGATGGGTGCTCATCTTCCTCCCGAAGCTGCTTGGAGTCACTGGCGCGTATGCACCTAGTCCATGGAAGTCCGGTGCCCATGCTACATTCTATGAGAATGCCAATGGTAATTAATTCATACAAATCCGCATATATCATCTATATACATGCAACATACAAGTCATTTTTAGCTTCCAAGTTGTCTTTTTTTTTTTATCGACTTCACCACGACCAAAAAGATAACGGTCATATATAATCCAACAAATATATATACATATGTTGAGAAAAGTTCCGGTGCAAATAACTCTTAACGTAGAAAAAACTAATAGATGATGTTCACATATTACGCGTCAATGTTCATATTCTGGATGATAATGTTCATAATTTATGCCATAATTTTTTTCAACGTTTTCAGTGAGGGACGCAGTGACATACTTGTAATTACTTTGAACTTTTTTTTTTGTTTTTTTTCCTCAAAATGCCTCAAAATCTTTTATCGTCCAAATTATGAACATTACCGCTCAAACTATGAACATTCGCTTGTTAAAACAAAAAAAAATCAAAGTTCGCAGTAATTACAAATATGCCACTGCGTCCTCACTGAAAACGTTCAAAAAAAATTATGGCTCAGGTTTTGAACATTATCATCCTAAATATGAACATTGACGTGTAATATGTGAACGCGATCTGTTCGTTTTTCCTACGTTAAGAGTTATTAATTTTGTGAGGAGATTCTAAACGAATGGTTTAACCTTGTACTAATATGTTAGCAATATCGCATGTGACAATACCGTACGTATTAGTGAAGATATATGTTGGATGATTGATATATAAAAGATGTTGTAGGAATAAATAGATGCAGAGAGATTGTGTTATATGTATGTAATTTGGTCAGGCGGAGCATGCGGGTACGGGAACTCAAACGACTACGGAACATCAACAACCGCGGTAAGCACAACAGTGTTCAACAACGGCAACGCATGCGGGCAATGCTTCCAACTGAAATGCGTTGGCTCAAAATGGTGCTACCCATTCTCCCCAACCATAACCGTAACCGCGACCAACCTCTGCCCTCCCAACTGGTACGTCCCCTCGAACGCGGGCGGGTGGTGCAATCCACCCCGGACCCACTTCGACCTCTCCAAAACCGCCTTCATGCGCTTCGCCGTCTTCAAAGCGGGCATAGTCCCCGTCAGCTACCGACGTGTCGCGTGTGCTCGTAAAGGCGGGGTGCGCTTCAAGTTCCAAGGAAACGCCAACTGGCTCCTCGTTTACGTGTCGAATGTCGCTGGGTCCGGGGATGTGGGGAGTATGTGGGTTAAGGGGAGTAGGACTGGATGGATTAAGATGAGTCGGAATTGGGGGGCGGCTTTTCAGGCCTTTTCGCCTCTTGGGGGTCAAACGCTGTCCTTTAAGTTGCAGTCGGGGTACCCGTCCAAGACCATCATATGTAACAATGTTGCGTCCGGGTATTGGTCGTCAGGGCAAATGTTCCAGGCTAACAATAACTTTTGAGTTTCATATATTGTTTCATTCCAATTCCCTGTTGCTTCTACTTTCTTACCAATTAACTTTTATTTATTCATGTTTAATCTTTATTTTTCTACTCGATTGCTCAAAACTATAGCCATTTAGGGATTCTCCCTATATTTTACAACTAGTTGACTTGTTCATACTGGCGGAGCCAGATATATTTTGAAGGGGTGCCTGATTCTTCGTATTACATTAAGTAATTGATTTTAAATTTAGTTGTATATATAATATATAATAGTTTATATTATAATTATAGTTTGTTAATTATGTATAGTTAAGAAATTTTTTATAATATAATAATTATATAAAACTATCCATATATTTTTATAAGGATCTTATATTATTTTAAAGTTTATAATTTTTAGAAAAACTTAATAATCAGTTAACCTTCTTTTCTAGGTTTAATAAAAGAAAAATGTATTAACTATGTTTTATATATTAAAAAATCAGAATATTAGACAAGACCACTTGATGCACTGAGCTGCTTGGATGGTTAATTAGGTGAGCTTGTTATTTAAGCAATGGAGTAGCTCGTTAAATAGCAATGGTCCAAGAATAATAGAAAGCCCAATAAGGCCTGCATATGATACAAAAGGAGGCCCGCGTCGCACGAAGAAGGAATGCTGGCGCTTAGCTGGCAAATGAATGGAATTAAACGGGTTCAATTAAACCCATGCAATTTTCTATTTAAAAAACTCAAACAATTCAAGTCCTTCTTCTTCCCTCTTCAAGTTTCAAAACACAAGAGCCGGCCCTAGCAGGTGCTTCAATGACAATGGTTCGAACTTGAAGGTATTCTCCATGGCTCCGAAGGCAAAGGAGGTGCTTGAGCACCCTCAAGCTCTCCCTGGCTCCGTCACTGCTTGTTCACACTCATTGGAATTGGGGATGTAGAGCCAACTGAAGTTGAAGCCAGAGCTCCAATTTTTGCCCCCGGCGATGGAAGAGGAGGAGGAGCATGTGGTTACCGAGATCGCTCTGACACCGACGATGGAGGGGGAGAAGAGGGGGTAGAATTTTTATGATTGATTCGTCTGATTGAAGTTTGGAAACCAAAGTTCATATTGAAATTTTGTTATTTAGTTTACTTGATTTCAAATTTCAAAATCGGTGTAGTGGCTTCCTTGCATGCTAATAAATGGAATACTTTGCTGCAATTCAATATCATCAGCTCTCACAAAAATCATTTAACCTCGTAAACTTTAGAACTTGTGCATTTTGATTTTGATGATGTTCTGATGTAAATCTCTTTCGCTGATACTTTTTATATAAAAAATTCTTAGTTTACATAAATAAACATACCTATAGGAGTTGGAAGAATGCAGGGATCACAACATAGACTCCTCCAACAATTTTATATAAAAAAAATGGAGCACTATTCCCTATGGGAGGAGAGCATACATAGTTCTCTTCCTAGAAAATCATAGATTATACGGTTCTAGAGATGTTGTATTCTATGAGTCTATTTTTCCCTTTCACCATTGCCCTTCTCAAAATAACCTTGATGTATGTTTACCTAAGGTCTTTCCATACTTATTTCTTGACATTTAGCTCATGCCATCCACAGAAACACAACCTTCACACTCTCCCTCATCTTCTTCTTCTCATGAAAAGACCAATGATACTACACCTGAACCTGTTATTCAATCTGCACCTCTCAAGAGGTCAACAAGAGTGCATAATGCACCATCTCATCTACAAGACTATATATATGCCAATCTCATTCATTCCTTGTCTCCCTGCCCAAACACCATTACTTCCTTCAGCTTTGCCTCCTAAACCATAAGCACCAAAACTATGTCTTATTGTCTTCACTAACTTTAGCACATGAGCCTACTTCTTATGATGAGGTTTCACAGGTTCCAGCTTAGCAAGAAGAAATAGACAAGGAATTTCAACTCAACAGAACATGAAACTTAGTGGATTTTCCACCTGGAAAGAAGCCTATTAGTTGCAAATGGGTCCATAAGATCAAACTCAGAGCTGATGGAACAATTGAAAGGTACAAAGAAAGGCTTATCATTAGAGGCTTTACATAGTAGGAAAGCACTGATTACACACGTGTGGTCAAAATGACCACCATTAGGGCTCTAGTTTCAGTGGTTGTCAAGAGAAATTGGCACATAGCACAATTGGAGGTCAATAATGATTTTCTTCAGGGTGATTGGCATGAAGAAGTCTATATGAAGCCACCTCCAGGATTGCAAGTGAATTCATCTTAGGTTTGCAAATTAAACTTCTGGGTTACTGTTATGCAGATTGGACAACTTGCTCTCATACAAGGCGTTCAGTAAGTGGTTTCTTCATCTTGTTTGGAGGAAGCCCCATTTCATAAAAGTCCAAAAAGCAACCAATTGTCTCTCTATCATCTGTTGAAGCTGAGTATAGATCACTTTGCTCAATTGCTATCAAAATTTTATGGATATTAAGTTGCATAAATGATGAGTAATTGCATATAAATTCATGACTCTAAGTCTCTAACCCAAGACTATTAGGAATTCCTTTAAAATTTTGAGATTAGGCTACCAAAGATGGTGTGGGCTTATAATTCAGTCCAAACTTGTATTTTGGCATTTGAAGATACTTATTTTGCTAGCACACTTTGTGTTATGTGATCAAGATCTTGTGTGCCTTGGGAGTACCAATAAGTTATGTTGCTTACTCCGTGCTTAATTTATAATGAATTCCTTATCAATTCAACTGAAGGATGTCGGGTATGTTAGTCCTAAATTTTTACAGTGATTTCCTTACTCCGTGCTTAATTTATAAGTTATTGAATAGTGATGCTCGACTTTGTTGGTAATATGACGTTAGTTTATTAAATATATAATTTTTTACCGGGCCGCCCCGCGGGCTACCCTGCCCAGTCTTCCCAGTCATACGGGTAAAATTTTTATTTTGGCCCTTCCCTGGCTCTGTCCATACCCTTATTTGTACAAATCTAATGCTGACTATATTTTCCCGTTGTTATAGAATTTTTCTACAAGAGTGTAACAGTGTTAGCTGAGCTACATTCTTTTTCAAGAGAGTGAAATGAGTGGTTGGATTCTTTGTTTATGATGTTGGTGCATAGAATAAGTATATGTATACAGATTCAGTTCATAATTGGAGGATGTCACTACCTTATGTGATGGCAAAATTCCAGTATTTGCTGACCTTCTACCAACAATGGTTTGAAGTTATACTCAGTGACTCATGCTCCTTGAAGTCTTAACTTCTCGTGGTTCAAGAGAAGTATAAAGAAATCAGTGAGTCAGTGACTCAAGCTCGCAGCTCAACTAGTTACAGAAAGTGTACAATTAACAATAGTTAGTACTCCTACTCTAAATATGTTGGATCCCTCTCCAAATCTCTGCTTATATACACCTACCCTAAATATCTAATCCTAATCCTTTCCAACAAATAATCCGGACTCAAACCCTCCACCAACATCCGCCCATACAGAGCTTTAGCTTCCACCAATCTCCCAACATGACAACACCCATGTATTAGTATCCCATAAGCAACAACATCAGGCAACAAACCCTTATCAATCGCCGTCTTAAACATCAAAAACGCCTCATCCAATAAACCTCTCTTGCAAAGTCCATCAATTATAACACTATAACTAATTATATTCGGACTAACCTCGTTCCTCTGCATCGTCTCAAACAGCTCAAACGCGTTACTCGAATCACAACACTTCATGAACCCGTCTACCAAACAGGTGTATGTGACAACGTTAGCCTTTGTCCCCTCTCGTACGACCTCTTTAAACATCAAAACGGCGTCTTTCATTCTGCCCTCTTTGCATAACGCGTCTATCAGAATAGTGTGAGTGATGGTGTTCGGTTTCACTCCTCTTTCTTCAAGGCTTTCTAATATCTTGACTGCTTCGTTCAACAATTTTGAAGAGCAGAAACCCGATATCATCGTGTTGAATGTTACAATGTCTGGCTCGGGTCCATGATTAATGAGTCGGTTGAACAGATTTACCGCGTCTTTCAACTGGTGTTCTTTGAAATACGTTCTGATAAGAACGTTGTATACATCAATGTCAGGGACTACTGAGTTCCTTCTCATGAGATTGTAAATCCATAAAGCGGCTTTTAGCTTATTTTGCTTGCAGAGTTCATCCATTAGAGCACAGTAAGCTACTGTGTCGACCAACATTCCTCTTTTGAGCATTTGAACAAAAAGAGCCGTTGACTCAACAAATCTTCCACCAGACGCCATTGCTTTAATGAGTGAAGTGTATGAGACAACATCTGGAGTCACTTCATATCTTCCCATCATTTTCCAGACTTTTATAGCATGCTTCAATCTGTTTAATCTACAATAGCCATCTAATAACGTGTTGAATGTATAAACATTTGGACTTAATCCCATCTTTACAATCTGAAAGAAGAATCTAACTGCATCATCGATCCGTCCGTGTTTGCCAAGCCCATTGATGAGTGAAGTACACACCACAATATCAAGAGCAGGGTTTTCCTTGAGCATCATCTCGTATATATTAAATGCGTCTTTCAAACGTCCTGCTTTACACAGGCCATCAATGAGACTGCTAAGAGTTAACTTTGACAGATGAAAACCTTGTTTCACCATTTCACTTACAATCCCACAAGCTTCATCGACTAGCTCTGCTTGACATAGCCCTTTTACAAGAATGCCGTAAGTGACAGTAGTAGGTGATATTCCCTGAACCAACATTCTATTGTACACTCGTACCACATTTTGCAGATCTCCTGCACTAACAAACGCATCCATAACCGAGCTGAATGCAATAGCATCCAGTTTAACGCCATTATCTACAAGCTCAACAAAAAGGGTATGCCCGTCATCTACCTTTCCCGCCTTAAAAAGGCCATCCATAAGAGTACTAAATAGAATCAAGTCAGGAGCTATTCCCCATTGCAACATTGATCTCTGAAGCTCAACCGCTTCTTCCATCCTCTCGGCCTTACAATAAGCATTAATCATTGTACTAAATGAAATTAAGTTTGGGTTCGGACCAGCCTTTGCCATTACATTAAAGAACTTAGAAGCATCTTCCAAAGACTTTCCCCTACACAGTGTCTTTAAAACTCTATTACAATCAACAATATCAGCAATAAGTCCCCTCTTTACCATTATACTGTAAAACATTAGACCCTTCTCCATTTCATTCTTGTGAACAAACCAATCCGAGAAAAAATCAAACACACTGAATCTAAATCTGCTTTCTTTCTCAATAACTCCCACAGCAGAATCAAACCGGCCTGAACGGACAAGCAAAACCAAATAATCTCTTACTGCATAAGGAGCAACACCTATTCCACCACCACACATTCTAAAGTACAACTCCAAAGCATGATCAATCATACCATTTCTACAAAACCCAGCTACCAAACAGCTATAAACAGTACTGGCATTAGTCCCATAAATACTAAACCCCTGAGAAAGCGCAGCAAAAATATCCACATTCTGAAACAGATGAATCATTTCATCAAACACCTTATGGGCATGATCAAACATCCGATGGGAAAGCAAAATGTGGGCAAGCGAGCAATAATACTGAACAGAAAGCGCAAACCCTGATACGTTTTCCGACCATTGAACGAATCTGATTGCGGAAATGGGATTTGATCGAAGAGAGAAGAGAATTTGATCTATGTGGCTGGGCTGAAAGGAACGAAGCCACCGATGGTCTAGGGCATGAAGACTTTCAGTTTGGAATAAGTTGGAGATGTGGGAAATCAGGTGGGATGGAGCTAAGGAGAGAGATGAAGAGTGTGATGCTACAGAAGTAAAGAAGATTGGTCTTCTTAGAAGTGCCTTGGAGCCATGAACAAACATAGTAGGTTTTGGCGGGTACTCTCCTACCCAACATGGTTTCGAACTATTCAGATCCTTAAATAAATAGAAATAAAAATTATTCGGGCCAATAAGATGAGCTGAACCGGCCGCGCATTTAAACATGAGATGGGCCATAAGCCCATCCATTTAAGCCCAGACCACGTTTTGGCTCGGTTTCATTACAAACCTATCCAACCCCAATTAGACGACTTGTTCTTCAACCTTACCTTAATACTTCTTCATACAAGTACCTTTTCCAATTTCGTTTCTGCAATCGATCGTCAGCGGCTGAATTTACGCACGCCTACATTAGGAGCTGAACCACTTCTGTCTCAGGCATCACAAGCTAAGGTAATATCATTATGGAAGGATCTCCGGTGGAAGCTGAGTCGGTCGCCCACCCTAGCCCCACCCTAGATACGCCACCGGCAGATGTCAATGGAGACGCCTCAGAGGCTTTAGATGACAACGACGAAGCAGCTGACCCTTCTGTAGATCACAAAGAAGGTACTTTTTTCTTTACTTTCGCAATTCTGTCGACTGTTTATTGATATGTGCATGGTTTTAAGTGTTTAAATATCTATGGGACTATTTGTTTGTATACCAGAGGTATAGGGTTTGGGTCAAAGCTGTTTCGGTATTTGGTTTATGTAGGTATTGTAATGGCCGAATCGAATTGATTCCCTTGAATTTGTCTTGGGTATTATTGGTAGTTTCTAAAGAAATGCATATGCTGTTTAACAGGGGCTGCAAAAAAGAAGAAGAAGAAAAACAAAAGCAAGTGAGTAATGTGATTGTTTTATTAATCATCCTACTCTTGAGTTTTTTTCTGGAAATTAAGCAATAGTTTAAGCTAAATGCTTATCTGTCTGATCCCATGAAGGAAAAAGAAAGAAGCACCAAAGCAGACAGATCCTCCAACAATTCCTGTTGCTGAGTTGTTTCTGTCTGGGGAATTTCCGGAGGGAGAAATTCAAAATTACAAGGATGAGTGAGTTTCTTTTTCCTTGTTATTCTTATGAAGTTCTTTTGTCAGTAAGTGGTGCTGAGAATAGAACATAATCTATTTACCTGCTACATCAATTTGATGTTGTTACATCCAATAAGGTTTATTTGTTTATACAGCAGCAGTACACAAAGATTCTGTCTACCCGCATTTGTATTTGATAGTCTAGATCTTTGAGGTCTGACTCTCAGCAACCACTTTCCTACTCTTAGCTTTAATTTACTCCCAAGAATGCTTTGCTGAAATGAAAGACTGTAAGTAGAAGTTGTGAAATTATGTTATTTCTAAAAATTGCACGCCTTGATATCAACTAGAATCAATATTTGTGATATAACTTTTGCTCAAGGTTAAGAGAAACCTGCAGTCTGGTACATGAAAGAGGTTAAAAGTACACTTCAATTCATATAGGTGGGACCTCATCACATAGACACTATGAAAGGATTGTTGTAAGAAAATTATGCCATCTGGAGGAGAAAGAGGAGCCTATGTTCCTGGAATTAAGGTCAAAGAAGCTGAGAATATAGATTGCCGTCTTGTCTCCTGAAGCTCGATTATGTTTACCTCCTCTTTGGCCTCAAACAACTCTGGGTCTAGTTACATTCAAGTCTATATTGATATCATTAAATCCTGCATTTTCTGTGCGTTAAAAGTGGCTTTTTCCTACCTAAATATTGATTTTCTTCTTTGACCTGTTTATTTTGAAAAAGCTTCCACAAATTTCTTCTGTTTTTGACATTTGTGTGTGTTCTTTAATTTTTATTTCATACTTTTTTAGATATAGTGTTCTATGTGGTAGTTAACGTGGTTATATTTTATGTTAGCAATCTATGGCGAGTCACATCTGAAGAGAAGAGAGAATTAGAGCGCCTTGAAAAGCCCGTTTACAATTCAGTTCGACAAGCTGCTGAAGTGCATCGCCAGGTCTGTGATCCTCTTCATTTAGCAATGTCTGTATGGATATATCCATTTATTCTCAAATTTATGCATGTTAAAAGTCTGTTTTGGTGGGTAAAATTTATGAGCAAATCAATTTTCCAGGTTAGAAAATACATGAAAAGCATTATCAAGCCTGGCATGCCAATGGTTGAGATATGTGAAACTTTGGAAAATACTGTTCGTAAATTAATATCAGAAAATGGATTGCAAGCTGGCATCGCTTTCCCTACTGGGTGCTCTTTAAACTGGTAATACTGTTTGATCAAGAGATTTCAGTATGGAGACTCAAACTGTCAGTACTTTATTTTGACTGATTTGTTTCATCTTTGATGTCTAGGGTTGCTGCTCACTGGACACCAAATGCTGGAGATAAAACTGTACTTCAATATGATGATGTGATGAAGTTGGATTTTGGAACTCATATTGATGGTAGATCTATTTGATCTCTTTTTAGGATGATGCAGGATATGCTGTATTTTTGTTTCAATTGCTTGATATATGCCACATTTATGGCTGTGGTAGTTATTATCTTTTCTGTCTTACTCTTCAGGAAGGATTGTGGACTGTGCATTCACAGTTGCATTTAACCCGATGTTTGATCAACTACTCGAGGCATCACGTGAAGCAACAAATACAGGAATCAAGGTATATCTGATTTAAATCATGTGAAGAAACCCATAGTTTGATCTGATTTAAATTGTGTGGCGTCCTTTTGTTGGATTATTAATGTGGAAATTTTGTAATTTATTTAAAGTTCATGTTTTCATTTGAATGATTTGATCATAACAAACAACCAGAATCTAAGGGTTTGTTGTCTACAACGTTATAATGCCTTTTTTTTTTGTAGATAAAGACATTTTTTGATATAATGGCGTTTGGTAAAAACAAACTTATAAATACTTTTTTATTCTAAAGTGTGAGATATTAATGGCACAAATTTCGAAACTTGAAAGAGGCTTATTTTAATTAAACCCATTTATAAATGATAATGCCATTATAAATTGATGGTGCCAAACAAACCCTAAATCATTATCTTTTGATGATGCTGAAATTTTGCAACTATGAAAACCTTTCTGATTTTCATCACGAAACCTATTTTCATTTATTAAATTTTTGATATCTTTTTGTCAGCGGCATTTTGGTAAATGCCTTTATGTCTTTTTTTCTTCATGTGCCAAAATCGATACATGGACTCTCTTCGATTATCCTGTTATATTGTCCTAAGAATGCATGATGTTCTTGCTTCTAATTTTCTGTATCTTAAATCTTTCATGTGGATTATTGGGTTCATAAAAACTCCCTGCTATTCTCTTGATATAATCGCTGAAACTATTCTCACTAATTAAATATTGGATTTTTGATGTGCAAAAGTAAATACTCGTCTCTCTCATGCTGTTGTTTCCATTAAATTCCCATTCCATAAATTTTTCTTGTGAATTATAAAATTATTGGATTCACCAAAACTTATTTGCTGTGAACAGGAAGCAGGTATCGACGTACGCCTTTGTGATGTTGGTGCTGCAATCCAAGAAGTCATGGAATCATATGAAGTTGAAATAAATGGAAAAGTCTTCCAAGGTAACTTAATAGTTTCTTCAGATCTATCAGTTTATGTTCTTTACTATTTCTTATACCTTTCTGTGGAAGCCTCGACTCTGCAAGTTGCGAAGAGAAATCTGTAATCCTGTATTTGTTTTTATTTATTGACAGTTAAAAGCATCAGAAATCTGAACGGGCATAGCATAGGACCTTATCAGATCCATGCTGGAAAGTCTGTCCCAATTGTTAAGGGCGGAGAGCAGATAAAAATGGAAGAGGGCGAGTTTTATGCCATTGAAACATTTGGGTCTACAGGTATTTTCTTCTTATATTTTAAGGGTCATGGAAGGCAAAAGACATCCGAGGTTCACATTTTTTGCATTTCTTTTTAAAAAAATTCTGCAGGCAAAGGGTATGTTAGAGAAGACTTGGAGTGCAGTCATTACATGAAGAACTTTGATGCTGGACATGTACCGTTGCGTGTGCCAAGAGCTAAGCAATTACTGGCCACCATCAACAAGAATTTCTCCACCTTAGCTTTTTGCAGGCGGTATTTGGATCGTATTGGAGAGACCAAATATCTGATGGCACTAAAGAATTTGTGCGATGTCGGTGTTGTTCAGGTACTTTTGCTAGACCACAATGGATAGCATGGTGCTCACACCTGCTCAGTTTCTGTTCTGTTTTTCTTTTGCCTATATATGCATATGATGTGAGATAAACTAATAATACTCTGGTATGATGGCAGCCGTATCCTCCGTTGTGTGACATTAAAGGAAGCTATGTTTCTCAATTTGAACACACCATCCTCCTTCGACCGACATGCAAGGAGGTTATATCTCGAGGAGATGACTACTGAAATGCTGAGTTGCTGCATCTGTATGTTGATGTTGCCTTCTAGATTTAGAAGCATATGATGAGGCGTGATCTTAGAACTATTCTGTTTTTGGTAAGCATTTTTGTTTTGTTTTGTGCGTCAACTATCTATCTATAATCTATAATAACAATAATACAGTTTGGTGAACAGATAATTATGTACGTACATTCACGCACTCTATATTGCTTTTTATTGGCCATCGAAAAAATGAAATAGAATGTGGTACTCGGCTCTATATATTTATGTTAAATCGACTAAGCTGTATCACTATCCATAATATAGATCTAGTCTTGTAATTCATGTAGGACCTGTATTCCGCGAGAATAACAATCTGTAAGGAATAAATGAAAGAACAGAATTAAGGTAGAAGTTTACCGAAGCTTTGTTACGAAACATGTACGCAGAGGCGAGATTGAATCTCTATCTTTAATTCTGTAACGCCCCGTATATGTGACGGTTACCGGCGTTAAGAATCTCAGGATACAACTGCTAGCTCTTCTGGTTTGCACAATCAAAATCAGAAGCCAACGAACCAGATCTGTGTTGTACTCTCAGAGAAGAAGAAGAGAAGAGAGGATTGCTATAATTTTTGGGATATCTGAGAATGAGCAAACTCTCTTAAATAGAGATTCTGGGTTTGTTAGAGGAGGTAATCTCGGAACTGACGACACCACCGAGGTAGGAGTCAATTGTGGAGTAAGTGGAGCAAAACGTGGAGGAGGTTGCTGACTCAGTTGGGCGTCCCCAACGAGGCAGTTCAAAACCTAATCTGGAAGCCCAACTTCCAGATCCAGCCCACTTCAAAAAAGGAAGCTAAGCTGCTGCTGCTTGGGCATACGGCCCATTCCACAAGACCACGGGTCACGGGCCACGGACCGCGCGAGGGCCCCCCGGATCCTCTCTTCATACCTCTCCCAAGGTCTTACCAAGGGTATGGGGTTTGGGTTATATAAACCCTTCAACTTATACCCTAATTTTCGATGTGGGACAAAAAACCCCCACATAAATTCAGCTCAAATTGTTACTTTTACTTAGACAAGCAACCAACTTTGAGCCCTCATTTCTCATTCAAACGGAACCCGATTTCGACGTGTGAATACACTACGGCGTAGTGCTCGCGGAGACGAAGCCAACGCTCTCATAATCCGGCACAACCGGTGACCGCAGCCCACCGGAAATGTGCCCGGAAGTCCAGTCGAAAATCAGTTCCAACAATCCCCCACATGAATAGAAATGATTCTATTACACGTGCTTAGACAAGACGGACAGAAATTTGAGAGTACGGACGAAGAATCACTGCATCTGAGCTGGTGGCGTTTTTCAGCCTTGAACCGCCCATTGTGAGTAGCTATCGGATTTACTCGACCAGGTAGTGAACATGATGTTTTGAACCACCTGGGTTTTAACGTAAACCTAGACAATAACTATCACACAGTTTCATCTTCTCACAGAACTAGGTTCTCTGATTGTGTTCATTTTGGCCGTGAACATCCCTGGTTATTCATGAGTGAACTTGGAGAAAGCAGCCTCTCTTCTTTCTCCTAGAAACGGCCTCATTTCACACTCATAAGGTGATTGACCATAAATGGTATTACTTATACCCTACTTTGTTCTTCAAAGTTTATGGAATCATTAAAAGCAAATGCTTAACCTCTACTTTGCCATTTCACTTTTATCATCCTAGGAACTGGGGAAAAAGATATAATATCTCCAAGTGCTCTCTAGATTCGACTTGAATTTGTTTTCCCCTTGAACCTATTTCTTGGGATCTTCAATCATGTAGGTAGGGTTGCCATTTAGCATCCTCTTTAGTCATAGGCTTTAAACCCATTCCTCTAGATGACTTTACAACTTGCTCTCTTGACAATTCCTTAGTGAACGGATCTGCTAGGTTGTCAGCTGGCTTGATATAATCTATTGAGATTACACCAGTTGAGAGCAATTGTCTTATGGTTTTATGTCGTCGTCTTATGTGGCGAGACTTGCCATTATATATTGTGTTCAGTGCCCGAGAGATAGCTGATTGACTATCACAGTGTACACCTAAAGTCGGCATTGGTTTTTCCCACAAAGGAATATCCTCCATAAAGTTTCGAAGCCATTCTGCTTCTTCAGCTGCTTTGTCTAAAGCAATGAACTCAGATTCCATTGTGGATCTGGCCAATAAAGTTTGTTTTGAGGATTTCCATGATACAGTTGCACCACCCAGCGTAAATACATACCCACTGGTGGATTTTGAGTTCTTTGAATCTGATATCCAGTTAGCATCGCTATAGCCTTCCAGAGTGGCTGGATATCTTCCATAGTGCAGCCCGTAACTCCGAGTATGTCGCAAATAGTTCAATACTCGAGTTATTGCTTTCCAGTGATTGTGTCCTGGATTACTGGTATATCTACTCAGTACGTTGACAACATGTGCTAAGTCTGGTCTTGTACAGTTTGTCAAGTACATAAGACTTCCTATCACACGAGCATACTCTAACTGTGATATGCCATTACCCGAGTTTTTCTTCAGTTTGAGATGCGGGTCCACCAGACTTTTTGCAATCCCATTTGAATAGTTCTTGAATCTCTCAAGTACGCCTCGGCGTAATGTTGTTGAGACAAGACTATTCCTTCTGAATGTCTAAAGATTTTGATCCCTAAGATCACATCCGCTAGTCCCAAGTCTTTCATGTCAAACTTTCCATTAAGCATGTTCTTGGTTTGTTTGATCATGTCATTGTTGCTATCTATGATGAGTATGTCATCCACATATAGGCACAACATAATGTATCCTTTTGGAGTTTCCTTGACATAGATACACTTGTCACATTCATTTATTTTGAAACCATTTGACATCATTACTTGGTCAAATTTTTCGTGCCACTACTTAGGAGCTTGCTTTAGTCCATATAAGGATTTCACAAGTCTACACACTTTGTGTTCCTGTCCAGGGACAACATAACCCTCAGGTTGTTTCATTTAAATTTCCTCTTCTAGCTCTCCATTCAGAAAAGCTGTTTTTACATTCATTTGATGTATTTCTAGATTGCGTATAGCTGCAATGGCTATTAGCATTCTTATTGAAGTTATTCTCGTTACTGAAGAATAGGTGTCAAAGAAATCCAAACCTTCTTTTTGTCTAAATCCTTGCACCACAAGCCTAGCTTGTACTTATCTATCGAGCCATCGGTTTTCAATTTTCTTTTGAAAATCCATTTGCTGCCAAGAGCTTTCGAACCTGATGGCAACTCGGCTAACTCCCATGTATGATTTTGCATAATGGAGTCGATTTCACTTTTCACCGCTTCCTTCCAAGCAGGTGCATCTGGTGTTGACATGGCTTCTTTGAATGTTCTAGGTTCATTTTCCAAAAGATAAGCCATTTCAAAATCAGGACCGAATGATTTTTCCTTTCTAGCTCTTTTGCTACGTCTAGGTTCATCATTGTCCTCTTCTGTTGGTTGAACAGAAGTGCTTGCTTCACCTTCTTCACGAGTCCGTTACGGATTTCCTTTATCCTTACATGGGAACATGTTTTCGAAGAAGGATGCATTTCTTGATTCCATTATTGTATTTGCATGTATATCTGATATATCATACTTGTATACCAAGAAACGATACGCACTACTATTGTGTGCATACCCGATTAAGATACAATCAACGGTTTTTGGTCCTATTGAGACCTTCTTAGGGGGTGGCACCGCCACTTTTGCTAGGCACCCCCACACTTTGAGGTATTTGTATGAAGGTACATTACCTTTCCACAACTCATAAGGTGTCTTTCCAGTCACCTTATGCGGTATTTTGTTGAGAATGTAGTTGGAGGTTAGCAACGCTTCCCCCCACATGTTCTGGGCTAACCCAGATTCTTGCAGCATTGCATTCATCATTTCTTGGAGAGTTCGGTTCTTTCGTTCCGCAACCCCGTTAGATTCAGGTGAGTAAGGCGCAGTGGTTTGATGAACGATTCCATGTTCTCTACAGAATGCATTAAATGGTTCACTATACTCGCCTCCTCTATCACTTCGGATCATTTTAATCTTTTTACTAAGTTGGTTCTCAACTTCCAACTTGTATTCTTTAAACTTTTCCAAAGTTTCATCTTTGCTATGTAACAAATATACATAACAATATCGTGTGCAATCGTCTATGAAGGTCACAAAGTACTTCTTACCGCCTCTAGTTTGCACAAACTTTAAATTACATAAATCAGTGTGAATTAGTCCTAGAGGTTCGGTTGTTCTCTCTACATGGGGTGATGGCGTTTTTGTGAGTTTCGCTTGTACACATACTTCACATTTGTCTTTACTTGTTTTGCATTTTGGAATCATGTTCATACTTATTAGTCTACTTATAGATTTATAATTAACATATCTCAATCTTTCATGCCAAATATTAAAAGACTCAACGATATAAGCAATAAGATTATTCTCATTCACTGAACCATCAGTTACAATCTTTTTCGGAAAGACTGTCATTACATTCATTTTGATCAGCCCATCCTTCACATAACCCTTCCCTACATAAATCTCATTCTTAGAGAGAACTAACTTGTCAGACACAGACTTGATACAAAACCCATTCTTATTGAGAAGAGTCCCCGAAATCAAATTCTTTCGAATGTCTGGCACATGAAGCACATTGTTGAGAGTCAGCTCCTTCTCAGAAGTCATCTTGAGCACGATCTTCCCAATACCTTCAACCTTTGATGTCGCAGAGTTTCCCATGAAGAGTTTCTCCTCTGTTCGGCTCTTCTGATAAGTGGTAAACAGTCCCTTATCTGAGCAGATGTGTCTAGTGGCACCTGTATCGTACCACCACTCCTTTGGGTTGCTCCCAACCAAATTCACTTCAGTCACCGCACACAGGTCGTCTGCTGTCAGTGAGTTTTTAGCTAAATTGGCTTGAGACTTCTTCCCTTTGTCTCTTCTGTTGTCGGGCTTGCTGCGACACTCATCTGCCTTGTGCCCAATCTTTTTCGCACTTGTGGCATTTTCCACCGAACTTCTTAGCTCCTTGCTTCTTGAAGTTTGTGGTGTTTTGAGGTTGAAACTTCTTGTTCTTCCCCTTGTCCCGATGCTCAACCAGGTTTGCCTTGTTAGAAGGTCCAACTCCATTGGCCCTCTTATTGATCTCCTCGACCCGAAGCCTCACGATCAAGTCTTCAACCCTCATTGCCTTTTGCTTCAGCAACAAGTAGACCTTGAACTGTTCCCATGATGGAGGAAGCTTCTCAATGATGGCACCTACCTGGAACGCCTCACAGATGGTCATTCCTTCGGAGATCACTTCATGGACGATCAGTTGTAGTTCTTCAACCTGTTCCACGACCGACTTTGAATCTACCATCTTGTAGTTCAAAAACTTTGCTACTGCCGCTTTCTTCGATCCAACATCCTGCGTCTTGTACTTCTTTGTCAGAGTGTCCCATAATTCCTTAGCGGTATCATGGTTACAGTAGACCTTGTACAGCGAGTCAATCATGCGATGAGTAACATAACCTCTGCATGCATAGTCCCCTTTCACCCAATCAGCTAGGGCGTCAGTGTTGTGGGGAGAACCTAGGTCTCTCCTCCGTCAAAAACCTGTCAAGATTCATCATGCTCAAGAAGAACTGCATCTTCTGAGACCATATTCTGAACCCTTTCCCGTCAAATTTGTCGGGCAGGACCCCAGCATGGATCGTGTTCGGCATAGTTGTCACATAAGGCCTGTAGGGAACCCTCAAGTGAGCCAACTGAACATCAGACAGGTCCATGGGATGACTCGTTTGACCCGGATGACTTGTTTGTCACGGATGACTCGTCTGACCCATATGAAGAGCTTGAGCCAAATGACTCGTTTCAGCCGGATGACTCTGTTGAGCCGGATGAAGAGGCACTTGTGGCAAATCTACTTGGACGACCGGGGGGGTCTCCTTGATCGGACTTTTCTTAGCCGGACTCTCATGACCCGGATTGTTCTCAACTTGAACCCTTTCAAGTATCTGAGCGTGATCGAGAGGCATAGTCCCAAACTGAATTCGGGGCGACCCAGTGACCTTTCCAGCGTCAGCAGCAGTTTTCTCATTTCCGTTAGTCATTGTATCTGTTCAATAAGACAAACAAATATTAGTATGACTTAGAAGTAACTCTGCAATGCAGATTTTTGAAATCTGAAAAATAAACACAGTTTTCCTGCAAACTGTAAACGCAGAAACCATAAATCTGCGAATTGTAAAACAGAACCAAACTCTGCGAATCTGTAAATGCAGAAACCAGAAATCTGCGAATTGTAAAAAACAGAACAAGAAATCTGCGAATCTGTAAACTCAGAACCAGAAATTCACGAATCTGTAAAACAGAACTGAAATTTTGCGAAGTGTAAAAAATTTCAGAATTCACGAACTGTAAAACAGAACTGAATTTCTGCGAACTGTGAAAAATTTCAGAAAACACAAATCTGTAAAACAGATCTGAAAACTGCGAACTGTAAAACACAGATTCTGCAAACTGTAAAAACATAATCAGTTCGGTTCTGTAATACAACAGCAACCTCAGAATTATTGAAAAATAATTTTCGTTTTTTTTACTCGAATCTGAACACAGATCCGAAACTGTACGCAGTACAGACAATTTTCTTCGGAATGCAACTTTCTGTTCCTTTAAAACTCAAACAGATTGTTAGCGACAGGATAAAATTTTACAGAATTAAGATTGTAGGACCTGTATTCCGTGAGAATAACAATCTGTAAGGAATAAATGAAAGAACAAAATTAAGGTAGAAGTTTACCGAAGCTTTGTTACGAAACAGGTACGCAGAGGCGAGATTGAATCTCTATCCTTAATTCTGTAACGCCCCGTATATGTGGCGGTTACCAACGTTGAGAATCTCATGATACAACTGCGAGCTCTTCTGGTTTGCACAATCAAAATCAGAAGCCAACAAACCAGATCTGTGTTGTACTCTCAGAGAAGAAGAAGAAGAAGAAGAAGAGAAGAGAGGATTGCTATAATTTTTCGGATATCTGAGAATGAGCATCAGAACTCTCTTAAATAGAGATTCTGGGTTTGTTAGAGGAGGTAATCTCGGAACTGACAACATCACCGAGGTGGGAGTCAGTTGTGGAGTAAGTGGAGCAAAACGTGGAGGAGGTTGCTGACTCAGTTGGGCGTCCCCAACGAGGCAGTTCAAAACCTAATCTGGAAGCCCAACTTTCAGATCCAGCCCACTTCAAAAAAGAAGCTAAGCTCCACAAGACCGACCACAAGACGAACCGGACGGACGGACCGCGCGAGGGGCCCCCGGGTCCTCTCTCCAATATTCTCTCAAGATTTTACCAAGGGTATGGGGTTTGGGTTATATAAACCCTTCAACTTCTACCCCAATTTTCGATGTGGGACAAAAAACCCCACATAAATTCAGCTCAAATTGTTACTTTTACTTAGACAAACAACCAACTTTGAGCCCTCATTTCTCATGCAAACGGAACCCGCTTTCGACGTGTGAATACACTACGGCGTAGTGCTCGCGGAGACGAAGCCAACGCTCCCATAATCCGGCACAACCGGTGACCGCAGCCCACCGGAAATGTGCCTGGAAGTCCAGTCGAAAATCAGTTCCAACAATTCATACGTTCGTTGTGTGTCAAAATCTAATACAGTATATTGACTCTAGTACACAGTTGCGCTAACAGATATGATAGTACAGGTAAAAGATGTATCGAATATGGGTTCGTAACTTACATCCTACTGTATATGAAAACCATAAAAACTATGCATGACTAACCACCTTGCAAGTCCGGTAGCTCGGAATTGGTCGAAAACTTGATCCATCGCTTCTGCTCAGCGTATTTTAAACCGGGTCTCAACCCTAGTCTGATGACAACACTACACAACTCAACGCCACCGGAGGCACGCATATCAAAACCGACCCAACGGTCCCAACCGGGATCTTAAAAGGGCGTGATGCGTTCGGCCTCTTAACACGTAACGTTACAAACGCCACAAACTCCATAATCATACCGAAACAATACAAGAAATTCTCCGCATCCACTATCTCATCAAAGCTCAACCAAGAGAGCATGATCACACCCAACGCCGAGAACAAGATCCCTACAGTAGGAGCTGAGTCCCAAAACGCGACCGTTTCGCGAAGATCAAGGGAAGCATTCCTCTCTCCGCCATGCCCAGAAGCTGGAACGAGTCGCCGCTCATCTCGGTTACGAACATCCCCATGTTCGACATCGCCGCTGCCCCTTGTATCCACCAACTCAACCATGTCCCACCAACCATTCTTGCGATGTTGGCAAAATACCTATGGAAGACGACATGTGACAACACAACGCTTTGTTTTAGTATATATACAGATACCAGAAGTCATATATGAGTATGAATGCTATCAAGATATCAGATATGGATAAAGATATCAGTGATATTCAAACTGTAGTAATACCCGTCTGTCCAAGCTGAGCGGTCGACATCGGTGGCTCCAGTGCCGGCTAGGAGCGGGAAGAAGTAGACGGAGACGACAAGCACCAACGCACACAACAGCCCCGTTTTCGGGGAACATTGTGGCTAGCTCTGCTGTTATTAGCGCCTCTGGAATACTCCATATGAAAGGGAAGACGAGGAAGCCGAGGAGGGATGCCAAAGGGACCGCCCGAGACGCCGTAGAAGATGAGGAATATGAGAGGGAGGAGTGGGAGCTTCTTCTTCTTCTTCTTCTTCTTCTTGTTTAGTTCTCCTGTTTCCATTGACTCCTTGCAAACTTCATAAGACGGCGTCGTATTACACTGACGTGGAGGAGATCTTTCTCCGCCGCCAACCATAATTTCTAATGGAATCATTTAAGAAGCTAACTGAACAGTGAAGATCGAGTGGTAGCTGACGAAATCTAAATAAATTTCTTGTCTATTGTGTTTTTGTCAAGTGGGATAAGTCCACATACAACGACAAGTGTGACAAATGACAACTAGCCGCGAATGGTGATTCCAAGTTAATATATGTCCGTCTTGTCATGTTGCTTCAGAGTTTGAATCTCCAATCTTTTACTGATTCTGTTTTTGACACTATTTACACATCAAGAGAATCTTCGTAATTTCGATCAATATATAGATAAAAACATAGTCATGTGTGGTCTTGTTTTATTCGTCTTCTCGAGTACTTTAATAATATTCAAATTTTATAATTTTTACTAATTTATAATTAGAGATATTGATAAAACAAAACGCACATCGTCGTGCCCGAGTGAAACAAGAAGGAAATAAAGGAACAGGGAGTAGTATTTTCTATAATCTTGATATGAATATTAAAATAAGTATCAAAATAATATTGAAGAGCAATTTTCACACTCATTCATATCTATAATCATTTTGACACAAAAAAAAATAAAGCCGCAACCAATATCTCATTCCCATATCTAAATATTAATACCCGATATATGATATTTAAGATATCGATAACAAACAGCCTTCAAATATATTTCAAGGGTATAAAATAAAATTATACTTTAATAACTCTAATCTCTATCTTGTTTGGAGATTTTTTTTAAAAATTATTATCCAATATTACAAGATAAACTACTATGGAGAAGTGAATGTGGTTAGCTCATTACTAAGCTTCAAACTATTGATCTCTTGAGATTAACATATAGTTCGTATGAATAAACCTCATCAATCTCTTTGAATCAACTAATTAATTCAAGGATAATACAGCACTTGATCAGATTGTCATGAAACCCTCGAATGTATGCACAATGGCACACTATTTCAAGTTTAACAAAGTAGTAACATAACATTATAAAATGGAAACCTGAAATTAAATTCAATACTGATCTCTGAAGATTAGCTTCCAGCAGAAGCAGGCACAGTTACAGATGTGGAGTCTTCAGCCTTTTCATGTTCCTTGTTTAGCATCTGATAAACAAAATCCATAACAATGAACTGTTTAAATACTTCCAGATCAATATGCACATTAGACGAATTCGGTAACATGTTCATGTAAGAAAACTACTCACCTTGTTGTTGATGAGGTTGTGGAGAGCAATTACACTCCGGATTAGAGACGACAGATATATAACTAGCATCATATCGTTCGTTTTAACTGCATTGATAATAAAGAAATTATAAGATTAGCAGAAAATATGAGAGATAAAAAGAAATAACGTTTATGAATTTTATCGTTCTTGATTTCTCAACCTGCAAAAGCCTTGATCAGCTCAGACACATTAAGATTTGGAAGTAGGTTGAATACATCCTACAAAAAACATAAAAGAGAACCAAGATCAAGGTCTAGATCTCATTCAGAATATTAGACAGAACATACGTCATAAAGAGATCTTCATCAGCTCACCTGTAAATGGTATAATATTTCATGGTTCAATGGAAGTTTTTCATCAATAACAAGATCAAGGTAACTGCGTATTTCTGTAAGACGTGCATCAAGCCCCTTAAGTGCTACAAGCTTCCCTGAAACCTGTAATAATACGAAACAGATAGATTATAACAAACTTAAACCAGACAATCCTCTTTGTTTGAGCACAAATTAGAATACAAAAGACGGAAAACACAACAGTAGCATGGTAATATGATACCTCTGTGGCTAGAGTACTGATAGTTGTATCTTTCACATCTCTGAGCAAATGCTCAACTCCTAGAAGTTAATAAAACACTACATGAATGTTTTTAAACATAGCAGAAATGAACTTTTTTTTCCAGTATGAAGCTTCATAAACATACCAATTTCTTCTACTTCATGTGCAGCTATTTCTGATAGCACATGCACAAATACCTTCTGGCTCTTCTGTGTAGCATTCTGTAACACCATTTGGGTTATTTATTACCAACGAATATACATAATATGAAGACAGCAATAGTATAACTGCCTTCTTCAGCGAAAAAACTTTTAAACTGAAATTACCTCCTTGACCTCTTCAACTGCACAGTAAGCTTTAGTAGGAATTCCCAACTCCACAGGTTGGACATCAATTATCACCAAGACAGGGTTTGGTACGTAGCTGCAAACACCAAGAATGACCATGTAAAGACACCATGTTATAAAAAAAATGCCGAAATTAGGACTTTAGCCTCTTTTTTTTATTAATCATAGAGTTTCATGCTGAACGAAACTCCATACAGTCCGAGCGTACAAAACCATGTTTTTGTTTTGAAATATACTTCAACTGCTACTAATACAGTATTACAGATCCACAGTGTAAACATCCAAGGATATCATGCATTACAGAGTTTAGCAGTAATCCTCATTTATCACCAAGATGGTTATAGAATGGGAACTAATACACATGGAGTGATTAGATGAGGAAACAGGACTGTATAACATATTATATATCTGGTGGTCAGGGCCCTTGGATCAGAAGTTACATTTTTGCTGAAACAAGAGGCGGACAGAGGAAGAACATAGAGCCATCCCGAGTCCTTTGGAGGCATGTGCACTAAACATGGTGTGTTCAATCTTAGTGAATGCATGATAAATTCCAAAGACAATTTTTCCACAGTTTTTTGGTATTATATATTGTGAAGGAAGTTGAGACACAAAACAAGGGTAGAAAGCCATCTTATGTATTAATCACCACAGCATCATTTACATAATGGAGATACAAAAGTTCAGCCTTTTGGATGCATCTGCAGATGAATTTTTATTTTGGGTGGCTTCTGCAAGACATGCCTCCTACACTATAATTTCACTCATGTATTCTATGCGTTAATAGCTGAGATAAAAAGCCACATGAAGCTATTGGTGTGAAACTTTCAACCCAAAACGCAACATTCAAACTAAACTTCTAAGAAGCATGCTTTCATGCACTCCTGAAGAGTTGTGATTATATATGTTTACTGTTTACATGAAGAAAATGCTGAATCAAACAATCAAGTAAAGGACTAGAGATATCTTACTCGTTGAACAATCTGTGTACATCTAGGTCATTTTCTCGCAACTTTGGGCCTGTACTGTACCAACCAACTACGTGCTCTTTGGCTGAAATTATTATAGAATGACAGATTTAAAGAGTAATTGACTGAAGCAAATTCAAGTGGAGAGTACAGGAGGAGAACAAAGAAATCCTTCTAATCTAACGAATACCCAGACAAAGGCATACCATTAATTCTCCTGAACATGGAAAACATTGCTTCATGGTAGTTGTGATCAAGAAACCAAATACTAGGGTCCTTTTCATCTTCTTCAAATGGTACTGCAAATTTTTGTGTAAACAAGTGGATTAAATCATCGGTTAGAAAGTTTAACAGGAACTGATTTAAAGATAGCATGTAATAATTGCGATCAATTTCTTATTGAAAGAAACTGTTACGTTGATAACTACCATCAGTTGTACTTGTACATGAACACAGAAAGGTACAAAAAACAGTTAACTAAATAAAATTGTTGTTATACAGGCCACTATTCCTTGTGGTCATATCTCAATAGAACAAGTATGCTTCTGGTTAACTTAGTTTATCAAACTGACATGTACTATTTTGTACATCAAAACCACATTACTGAATTGAGCTTCTATAATTTGTGCGTCATTCCTTTGCTAAACCACAATTCCACTACGGTAAGAGGTATGAAGTGTTCCCAAAATCCAAAGTAACTTTCTTGCTTTCCCAGATCCAAAGCATTATCGTATAGGAATAAAAGAGACACTTGCAGTCAAGCTTAAATCATTACAGCACACAATAACACATACTGTGCCAATTTTAATCAATGGCTGAGGAGAAGACAGGAGAAAGAACCGTAACACTGACCACAGTCGTAAACTCGTAATCTAACAGCTGAGCAAACGAAACACTATTATGAAAATCGAGATCCAAATTTGAGAGAGATCCGGGCAGAGAAAACTACATACCAGCATAGCTGTTGCTGACATCGACAGTGCCTTTATAAGTACTGCCGAGCAAGACTCCGATGACTCGTTTGCGGGTGTCGCGAGCAACCCGGTTGTAGTGGTCGACGATGCTGAGAAGCACGAGAGGGTGAACTATCACCTTCTCAATCGGTCGAGAAGAAATCTGTTGTGTCTTAATAACATCCATATCTAAAACCTAAGCTTAGCACTTAATCAATGGAGAATCCAGAGAAAAATGATTTGAAGTTTATCAAACCGACTTCTCTTCTGTTCTCTTCTCTCCCTACTTGCCTCCTCTCGCCTGGTTCCGCTTCTTCTCTTTCTCCCTTGCTTTTCTGACAAGTCACATACTTTCTTCGGACTTGGGCCACATTAAAACATAATGGACCTACATTATGGGCTTGTTTACCATACACAAGGGTTTGACGAGGGTAAGTAACTATTTTAAAGTATTTTCTAACTGGTAACTAACTTTTTTATGTTGATGACATTTTGTGTTGATGATAATAATTTTTGTTGATGACGATAATTTTCGTTGATTACAGTAATTTGTTGATTACAGTAATTTTTATTGATGACAGTTTGCGTTTTGATATTTTTATATCATATTTGATTATAACTTGTGTCATCGTTTTTATTAATATTGAAATCGTAAGATGAATAAACAAACACCGACGACATGAACTGTTCATCCGACGACATGAACTGTCATCCCACGACAAGAACTGTCATCCCAGGACAAGAACTATCAACAACCATTCCAAACCTAACTCTACAAAAGCACCACTATAATAAATTGTCGTCCAAATTAAAATGTCATCCAAACTTTACAAACTATAAGACGAAGGAGATAATCAATTTGTTAACAATTAAGCACAAAATTTAATGTCATCAATTGTTCAGCCTCAGATAAGAGAACAAAAATTCCTCCATAAATTCCCAATTAAAGCACAAATCTATTGTCATCAACTTGTTATTGTTAATGTCATCAACTTGCTTCGCTCCTAGCTGCAGCGCAACGTGAAGCCTCGTCTTCCGGCCACGAGCACCACCGCCATTGTTGTGAAAACGAGGTCTTGACCTTCAACGACACAATCCAGAGCCAGAATCTCGTTCGCGCCGCTCTCCAATAGCTAGGGTTAGAGAATCAGATCGGTGTTACCACGACGCACTCGTTATCGATCATGGAAACCTCTTATCCTCCCTCAGCAGGCGTGATTCGCAAGGATTTGGATGCATTCGTTTCTTAGATCTTGAACTTCCACGCCAAAATCGGATCTGCTTTTTTGCTGAACATCTATTTGTTCTCCGCGTACAAGGCGAATTCGAAGCAGATTTCGCAGGATTACATCTGCTTCGAGCCGAATCAAGGAAGCATAGATCCGATCTCTGGTCTCCATTACGAGAATATGTTGTTCGCGCAAATTGATGCATTGTACAACATCGCAACAGATCTCGTCAAAGGCTTGCCTTCGAGGAGATTTTGCGCCTCTTCTTCGATGTCGGAGGTGGTGTCGTAGCCGGAAGAGTAGTCGGCATCGGAATCGGAGTGATGGTCACCAAATGGATCATCTCCGGAAAGGTTGGGAGTGCTGGGGTGTTAGGTTGAAGTGATTGATGATAATGGAGATTGAGATTTGGGAGGGAGAAAGAAGATGGCAGAAGGAGTATATTAGGGTTTGAAAAAGATTACTTTATTTAATGTAAACATAAGAGTGTTACAAACCACTCTCATAGCCCATTTAGGGCCAATGGGCCCCTTATTGTCCTTTGACGATAATAAGGGGTCATTGCCCTTAGATTATGGGCTTGTAACATGGTTTATTGGAAAAAGGATAAATAAATCTTCTGAAATAAAATAATATTTTTTAAATTGATATATACATAGCTCAGAAAAATTAAAACGCGGCTCTTTTGCTTCATTTTCAAATTCCCCTTCCCATTACTCTCTCGCTTTCTTCATTCCTCGTACCGTTTTCAAGCCATTTCCACCGATTTCCGACGAGATTCTTTCTTTTTCTCGTCGATTTTGTGATCTCCTACTCTACAATTTGGCCACTGTCATTTGACACACTACAACTCGGTCGAGTTCTTGCCCTAGTTATGACATGTTACCACTTGAGCATGAAATTGCATTCGACCAAACAAGTGCATTCACCCTACGTGACACACGGAGTTGCGCTTGTTTGGCCGAATGCAGTTTCATGCATTCAGGCCACAGCTTCACATACTCTACAATTTGACCACTGTCATCAAACACACTACAACTCGGTCGAGCTCTTGCTCTAGTTATGATTTGTTACCACTTGAGCATGAATTGCATTCGACCAAACAAGTGCATTCACCGTACGTGACACACAGAGCTGCACTTGTTTGGCCTGAATGCAGGCCACAGTTTAACCTAATGCATTCACAAAATTCATCATTCCAGCTAATATTTCAACAAAAAATATTATCAGTTCATCCAATATCAAATTCAAAATCAAAACCATAGATATACAATCTAATCATTTCAATAACAAAATCATCACTACACACTCAATAAAAATTACAACATCCTAATATGAACAGTTTCATGCATTCTAAACAACTAATTGGCACAGATTATGAATTTCGAAAATTGAAAACTATCAAAAATCCTAAACTAATTCAATATTATACAATAACAATGAAAATAATGGTGTTAAGATTTGAATATACTAACCTAGAAGAGGAAAATGAGTTGAAAAGGGATGAAAATGAAAGAAAGAGAGGTGATTTGTTGCGTCGAAGAAGAAGCTGCAAGAGAGACGGTGGTGGGGATCCAAATGGGGCTAGGGTTCTCGAGTTGGGTCTTTTAAAGAAAACTAGTGCAAGACATAAGTCTTGCACAGGGATATGTTTATATAATTACTTAATAATAATTTTATAATCAACTTTGATATATGTTTTATATAATTTATAGTATTTTATATTGCTACAACCTCAATAAATATCTATAATGAATAAAATATATTTATGTGTTTTTTCATTGGTTAACTATCAAATTTTTAGCGGATAATAAAAAAATATAATTAATATTGAGTTATATTAAGTTCTTGTTATGTTTTAACATAGTTAGATATTTATAGTTTTATATCGGCTTTAAATTTCATTATATATCTAAAGTAAAATAGATGAATAATAATTAGATATTAAGTTTACTTAAACCTAGAAAATAATTTGCTCCGAATTAATGTTTTTTATTTTTCTTAATGTAATTTGTTAATATGTTAATAATGTTTTTAAAAATAAATAAAGATATGCTATTCAAGGGTATGGAAGAGCTTCTATCTTATTACCTGAAGGAACATGGATTAACATAAGATATGCTTTGTATTTGAGCAAATCATATAGAAACTTGCTTACTTTCAAACATATTCGAGAAAATAATTTTCATATTGAAACAATGAATAAAGATGGTGTTGAATATCTATTCGTTGTGTTTCATTAGACTGGCCAGAAGCAAGTCTTAGATAAAATGAGAACATGTGCATCTGGGTTATAATTCACTAGAATCTATCCAGTTTGTTCAGCAAGATGTGCAGATCAGCTACAAGAACCCCCTGAAGAGACAACTGATGAGTTGAGAAGATATACTTCCTCAAGATACCCAGTCGGTGAGTATGTGTTGTTGACTGATGAAGGTGGTTTAGAGTGTTATGAGGAAGCAATGACAAATGTGCATAACAAGGAGTGGTACAATGCCATGCAAAATGAGATGAATTCCTTGCATGAGAACCACACCTATGACTTGATGAAGTTGCATAAGGGTATGAGAGCCCTTAAGAACAAATGGATTTTCGAACAGAAAACTAGAGATGATGGTTGTTCACCCAGGTTCAAGGCCTTCATTCCAACAGAAGAAGGGTGTGTTGACTTTGATGAAATCTTTTCTCCGGTTGTGAAGATGTCATTCATCCGGGTTGTTTTGAGCCTAGTTGCGAGTTTGAATCTGGAGGTTGAGCAGTTAGATGTGAAGACTACATTCCTTCATGGTGATCTTGAAGAGGAGATTTACATGGAAGAACTTGAGGGTTTTGAGATCAAGGGAAAAGAGAATCTTGTATGCAGTTTAAAGAAGAGCTTGTATGGCTTGAATCAAGCTCCCAGACAGTGGTACAAGAAATTTGAGTCCTTCATGAGTGAAAATGAATTCCACAAGACACATGCAGATCACTGTGTGTTTGTGAAGAACTTCCATGAAGGTGATTTCCTCATTCTCTTGCTTTATGTGGATGATATGTTGATTTTTGGTCGAGACACCAACAAGATTGCTAGCTTGAAGAAAACTCTGATAGAGTCCTTTGAAATGAAGGACTTAGGCCCTGTAAGACGGATCTTATTGCACGTGTCTGGAAGAAATGCTTGTTGTGGTTGTCACAAGAGAGGTATATTACAAAGGTGTTGCAGATGCTCAACATGGATAAGGCTAAGCCCGTTAGTTCTCCATTGGCTAAGAAACATGAAGTCGGAGTCCAACCAGTGTTCGAAAAGTGAGAAAGAAAAGGCGGAGATGAGGAAGGTTCCTTATGCTTCAGCTGTGGGTAATTTGATGTACGCCATGGTTTTCACTAGGCTAAATATTGCCTTCGATGTAGGGGTTGTTAGTAGGTTCACGAGTAATCCTGGAAAGGAGCATTGGGATGCAGTTAAGTGGATCCTTAGATATCTCAAAACACTTCGAGTGTATGTTTGCAATTTGATCCTGGAAAGTCGATGCTTGATGGCTACACAGATTCAGATATGACGGGTGATGGTGATTCCAGCCGATGTACATCTGGTTATCTGATGACTTTGCAGGGGGAGTTGTGTCCCGACAATCTAGACTGTGGAAATGTGTGGCTTTGTCGACCACAGAAGCTGAGTATATGGCTGCAATTGAGGCTGGCAAGGAGGTCATATGGATGAGAGATTTCTTAGTGGAGTTGGGAGTTGAACAAGAGAAATTCCCACTTCAATGTGATAATCAGAGTGTCATTCACCTTGCCAAGAATGTTGCCTACCATTCTCGAACCAAGCACATACGAAGGCGGTATCATTGGTTTCGAGAGAGAAGAAGATAAAGACTTTGAATTGGTGAAGATTAACACAAATGAAATGAGAATGGGTCAAATATGTTGACGAAGACCTTGCCTAAGGAGAAACTTATTGCTTGTCGCTTGAGAGCGGGCTTGGTTGATTCCTCCATACATGAGTGAAAGGGGAATTTGTTGTGTTTTTCCTCCTTTACGAAGGAAGAGCCATTTATATTAAATGGGCTTTAGTGATTACCATTTTAGGTTGGCCCATAATGATGCCCCACTTATGGGGAACTTACTGATAAGCGGTGTTTTACATACCGCAACTATGGATTATTAGCTAGTTTTGTATAGGATTATGTTATTTGTTTCTATATAATCTGTATCATGGAGCTGTTCGAGAGAAGATTTACATACGAGATTCCAAGATATGATACGAAGCATTGGAAGCATTGAAGCATAAGGAAGAAGCTGCTGAAGACGAAGACGAAGACTTGAAGAAATCAGTAGCTGCTACCTCAGACGACACAGCCGCACCCGCGGGTTTCACCTTCAGCCAAGGATCCGAGAAAGCACAAGCCGCGCCCGCGGGTCCCAAACCGCGCCCGCGGCCCTCTGCCATCCTGAAATCCTGGAGAATCCAAAACCGCGCCCGCGACTCTCAACCCGCGGGTGTGGTTCCTCGGCAGAAGAATCAAATTGATGTCTTTGCCATTTGAAGTAATTTGTGTTCAATTCTGTAACTTTCCACACGTTTTTATTACCATAATGTGGCTGTTACAATAGCTGATGACTATTTAGGTTGTGGATGATCATCCTTGATCAACGACCTTTTGTTTTACTTAAGTTTTTGGAGAGTTTTTCACAAACTTATGAGTTGCTAAAGTTCCTTTGTTTCACTTGGCGTTTGAAGCTTTTGGATTCAACAAGTTGTGAGTTTATCCGTTCCCTTTGTCTACTCTTTGATTGTCTCAACTCTCTTGTTTGTATTGTCCATGAACTAGATTTACTACTTTAGACTGATCACCTAAGTTAGTTTTATCTTATTCATATTGCTAGAGTTTGATACTTCTAGTTGAATTATCATACTTGTTGTGTAGCACAATCTATTTGCATGAACTAGTTGTGATTGTTATTAGAGAAGAGAATTGAGTACATGTCGAGTATCTGACTAGTTGTCCATGATATTGCATGTATCTATCTATTCCTGAATGCATTGCTACTTTGTTATTGAACTTTGATAGTTTCAAGGTTATAATCGAGTAAGGGTTATTAGGACTAGTTGGACTAATAACTATTCAAGAACAAGAATTAGAACGATCACTTGAGAACTTGACATAGGGATGAAAAGGATTCTAAGATCAACTTGTTAATCTAATTGTGGATAATCGCTAAGTGAAACACTTCGCTTAATATTGTTATAACCAAGTTGACATTGTGATAACTTGAAAACCCTTTGGTTACGTTTATTGGTTAGTCATTGTGATAACTTAAGAATTTGATAAACTGATTCTCTTGGGATTCGACCCTTGCTTGCGCACTATATTACTTAGTTTGCATGTTAGGATTACTTGACTTGGCACACGACAAATTCGCCTCGTCAAATTTGGCGCCGTTGTCGGGGAATCAAATTTTCTTATTTTTATTAACTTTAGTGTTGACTAGTGCATGGTCAACACCCGTTCTATTAATCAGCCTCTTTCTATTCTTGATTCAGAGATCGAGAGAACTTTTCATCGGAATCGAAGAGAGAACAGAGTCGGGACTAAGACAGTAGAAATGGTCGATCGAAAAGCTCTTGCTGAAGTGCAGCGTCAATTGGCTGACATGCAATTGGTCGTTGATGCTCAACGGGAGATAATTGAGACAAGGCTACCAGGAGGTGGTGTTACTCGCACTTTGAGAGAGCGGCAAACACCGAACCTGACACAACAACCTCAAGCTGTGGTTATTCCACCCCTTGCTCATGGGGTGACTTTCGAGATCAAGTCGGGGGTGATCAATTTGCTCCCAAGTTTCCATGGTTTGGCTGGTGAGGATCCGATCATGCATTTGAACCAATTTCATGACATTTGCATGACGATCAAACCGCCAAACGTCACAGAAGAGCAGATCAAGATGAGAGCCTTCAGGTTCACTTTGAAGGATGGTGCTCGTTCTTGGTATTACCATTTGCCAACCGGTTCGGTTGATAATTGGGAAAAGTTGCACAAGGTGTTCTTGAGCAAGCATTTTCCGGTAAAGAAGGCAAATGCTCTCAAGAAGGAGATAGCCCATGTCGAGCAAAGTGAAGACGAAACTCTCTATGACTACCTTGAACGCTTCAAGGGATTGTGTGCTTCGTGCCCTTTTCATGGGTATGATACCGAGGATCTAGTGCTTTACATTTGCAATGGTCTCCTTAACCAAGAAAGGAGGATGGTTGATGCTGCGTGTGGTGGGAATATTCTCAACATGACGCCGGAGGATGCCATGGAGAAATTGCAAGATATGGCTGAGAGCACAAGGAGTTTTGGTAGGACATACACCAAAAAGGGAGTGCACGCAACAAGTTCAGGGGATCCCTCTCTTGTCGCTGAGCTTGTGGAGTTGAAAAAGATGGTCTCTCAGTTGCAAAAAGGACAACAACAACAAGTAAAGGTATGTGGTATTTGTGCTGACCCTTCTCATTTTACAGATAAATGCCCTGAGCTTGAAGGTGAAGACGTTGCTGAAGTCAATGCTGCTGGTGGTGGGTATGGACCCCCACGACCTCGTGGTGATCAACAAAACAACTACAACCGGAGGTATAGAGATCATCCTAATTTTCGATGGCGTGATCCAAATGAGCCCCAACAACAAGCTCAAGGCCCTCGACCCAATGCTGGACCATCTACTGCGGAGCTGCTGAGATCCTTGACTCAACACTTCACAACTCATGTTCAAACGACCGAGTCGAGCATCAAGAACATGGAGAAGCAAATTGGGCAGTTGGCTGAAGCTGTAACCACCATTGCACAACAAAATTCCAATTCTCTACCGTCCCAAACGGTGGTGAATCCAACCAGAAATGTAAGTGCAGTAACAACAAGAAGTGGTAAGATTTTAGGGGAAACCAAAAACCTTGTCGAGGCTTCTGCAGAAAAGTCGATTTCTGAGGACAGCCGAGAGTCGCGCCCGCGGGTCGAAAACCGCGCCAGCGGTTCCTCTACTGAGTTAGAAATCGATTTTCCAGATGAGCCGCGCCCGCGGCCCAAAAACCGTGTCCGCGGCTCCTCTATTGAGTCAAATGTTTCGGAATTTCCTTCACAAAATGCTGAACTCGAAGTGGAGGATCGGGGGGATTTCCAGTTGAGACAGGACAACTACGTTCGCCCCAACTTTCCACCTCTCGACTCCACCAAGCCTCCCGCCCCGTTTCCCAATGCCCTTAGGAACACCAAAAGACCGGAAAACGACAAGGAGTTGTTTGAGACGTTCAACAAATGTGAGGTAAACATTCCCTTGCTCAAGTTAATTAAAAGCATTCCTCGATATGCAAAGTTTTTAAAAGAACTTTTCACAATCAAGAGGAATCAAAAGTTGAAAGGGCAATAAAAGGTGACGGTAAGCGAGCGTGTCTCCGCTGTATTTCAAAGGCGAATGCCTAAGAAGTGCAGCGATCCGGGCATGGTCAGCATACCTTGCCGTATAGGTGACACACATTTTGAACGAGCCATGCTCGATTTGGGCGCATCGATAAATGTGTTGCCTTACTCTCTCTATAAGATTCTTGGGTTAGGTCCACTTCATGAAACCGGAATTGTTATTCAACTAGCCGATAGGTCCACCGTGTATCCTAAAGGTGTAGTTGAAAACGTTTTGGTTATGGTGGATAATTTGTTCTTTCCCGCTGATTTCTTTGTGTTAGACATGGAACATGATGGGCAAGCTGCTCCTATTTTGCTTGGGAGGCCCTTCATGCGAACCGCTAACACAAAGATTGATTTGGTTAGTGGATCTCTTACTTTAGAGTTCGATGGGGAAATGGTTCAATTTAACATTTTTTATGCTATGAAACACCCCGTCGAAGATGCTGCGTCTATTTGTTCAATCGATGTAATTGATCCTATAGTTCAAAATGTTTTCAATATCTGTGGCTTGGATGAATTACAAAGTGTATTAGAACACAACATCGTTCACTCACCAACACTTGATTTGTCTCTTCCACCTGAGATTCAAAGTGTTCTAGCTCGTCTAGACGCTTCGGGTAGAATTTTGGCCGGTCGGCCCATGCTACTAACTTTGGAGAGCGAAAAGCTTCTTCCTTCTATTGTGCAGACACCGGTTGTAGAGCTCAAGCAATTACCCGAGCACTTGAAGTATGTTTTTCTTGGGGAAAATGATACCCTCCCGATAATCATTTCGAGCAAGTTGACAGGTGAACAAAAGAGAAGGTTGGTGATGGTGTTGAAAGAACACATTACCGCTCTTGGGTGGACCATTGCTGACATCAAGGGAATTAGCCCTTCCACCTGTATGCACATGATCCTTCTTGAGGAAGGTGCTAAACCCTCTAGGCAACCCCAAAGAAGATTAAACCCACCCATGATGGAGGTGGTCAAGAAGGAGGTGCTGAAACTTCTTCAAGCTGACATGATCTACCCCATTTCGGATAGCCAATGGGTGAGTCCAACTCAATGTGTCCCTAAGAAGGGAGCATAACATTGGTAAAGAATCAACAAGGTGAGATGGTTCCTACCCGAGCTCAAACGGGTTGGAGAGTATGCATTGACTACCGCAAGCTGAACACGGTAACCCGAAAAGATCATTTCCCTCTCCCTTTTATTGATCAAATGCTTGAACGACTTGCCGGTCGTCCGTATTATTGCTTTCTAGATGGGTATTCAGGGTATTTTTAGGTGGCTATTGCACCCGAAGATCAAGAGAAGACGACGTTTACATGTCCCTTTGGCACTTTTGCATATCGTAGAATGCCTTTTGGATTATGTAACGCGCCCGGGACCTTTCAACGATGTATGGTAAGTATCTTCTCGGAATACATTGAACATTTCATAGAAGTTTTTATGGATGATTTTACGGTACATGGGGATAGCTTTGAGCATGAAATTGCATTCGACCAAACAAGTGCATTCACCGTACGTGACACATAGAGCTGCACTTGTTTGGCTGAATGTAGTTTCATGCATTCAGGCCACAGTTTAACCTAATGCATTCACAAAATTCATCATTCCAGCTAATATTTCAACAAAAAATACTATCAGTTCATCCAATACCAAATTCAAAATCAATACCATAGATATACAATCTAATCATTTCAATAACAAAATCATCACTACACACTCAATAAAAATTACAACATCCTAATATGAACAGTTTCATGCATTCTAAACAACTAATTGGCACATATTATGAATTTGGAAAATTGAAAACTATCAAAAATCCTAAACTAATTCAATATTATACAATAACAATGAAAATAATGGTGTTAAGATTTGAATATACTAACCTATAAGAGGAAAATGAGTTGAAAAGGGATGAAAATGAATGAAAGAGAGGTGGTTTGTTACGTGGAAGAAGAAGCTGCTAGAGAGACATGTGGCAAAACAACGTCCTATTTTATTATATGTATAGATAGATAGATAGATAGATGGTTGTATATAAGTTATATTATTAAGGGTGGTTTAATGCAAAAACATGAGAATAAAGGGTTGTTTTATGTAGTTTACCCAAACTATTGATCCTGTTTTTTTCCTATGGAAATTGGAAATTGGAAACTGGAAACGGACCGAAGCGTCCTAAATTCCCCGACTCCGATCTTCCAGTTTAACACAGTTTACTTTTCAGCACACACCCGCCCTTTTTCCACCTTCATCTTCATCCTCTCTCCATTCTTTTCCAAACTGCTCCTCAATCCAATTATTCAACTTTCTGGATCTGGATATCACCTACCGGCGTCAATTCGATTTTTCGCTCGGAAAGAGCTCGTAATTGTCTCGAATCTCGCTTGGATTCCCAGATCTCCGAATTCCATTCGATATTGGATTCTGACAAAGTTAGGTTTTTGAATCCTCTAGATCGGAAATGCCGGTGGCTGCTTCCGCTATATATTTCCTGAACCTCCGCGGTGATGTACTTATCAATCGCCTATATCGAGATGACGTCGGGTACTTGCTCCCCCTGTTGTTGCTTTCGCGTAGGAAGTGAATTTCAGTTCGGCATTTGTTTTTTTTTAGAAACACAGAACAACTGTAGTTAACTTGCTAGCTGAATTGAAGTTATTTAGGTTTGCAGTTCCTAGCAGATTGCATTGCAGTTTTTCATTGTTTTAGTTTTCAATTGAAGGCGATTTTTATCATTTGTGAATGGATGGAAGATGTTATAGATCTCCAATGCTAGCTGGAATGATCTTACTTTTATGTGTAGTCGAGATTTTGGAGCTGGTTTTATGAGAGGATATGAAAGAAGTAAGAGCCAAGCTGTTAAGATTTGGGCTGGTCTTCGATATGCTGAAGGGGTTGTATAAACATGATAAGTTGGATGTAGTTGCTTTTAATCATTTACATGAATTGAAAGGCATTAACTGAGCTTAAAGCACTTCATGCTTTCAACTTTCAAGTACGTTTTACAGTTCTTCATTTGCTCAATTAAGATTCATGATCATATAAGTGGCAAGATTTTAATGTCCGTAGCTATGAGATGATATCGATTGTAGAATGGGGAAAACTATGTCAGCTTAAAGTTTTATGGTAAATCTAGTGGTAATGTTACATATTATACAGTTAATCTTAATCAAGTCTTTCCGAGTATAAATAGCACAATTCTTTGTGCAAAAATGAAATTCATATATTGCACCTAGCTTAAGTCTTGCACTTAAAATCTGTTGAGAGTTCCTCAAATGCTTCATGTCTATCTATGTGGTTGATAGGGGAAACATGGTCGACGCTTTCCGGATGCATATCATGCAAACAAAAGAGCTTGGTACATGCCCTGTGAGACAGATAGGAGGTTGCACTTTTCTGTACATGAGGATAAGCAATGTGTACATTGTAATTGTTGTTAGCAGCAATGCTAACATTGCTTGTGCATTCAAATTTGTGGTCGAGGTGAACTACTTAATTCATTCTATAGTTTTATATCAGTTTGACAGATATAATTATTTGTTGTGTTGTACTTATTTAATAGAAAAAATTCCCTTTTTTGTTATGCAATCTACTCTGAACTATAACTAGTTAACGAATTTTCTTGACACATTTGTGTGTTATGTATGTTTCCCATGTTAAAGGACTAAGACATACTTCTGTTTTTCCATGTTTCTTAAAAATCCAGCCTTATAATCAAGTAGATGATGCAGTTTTTTTTACTATAATCCTTTCCATAGCAAACCTAAAAAGTCAATTATATCAGATTCTGCCCTACTTGCATCTTAGGCTTTTTAGCTCAGAAGTAGCTATTTTGTCTAATTTGGGCTGTGCATTGGTCTTTTTCTTCTATACTTACTAATTATTACTGTGCTTTTGTTTGCTCTTTCAAGGCTGTCAATCTTTTCAAATCATACTTTGGGGGACAATTCGATGAAGATGCCATTCGCAACAATTTTGTTCTCATTTATGAGCTCTTAGATGGTATGTGTTTATAACACTAATGTTGAAGTTTTTTTATGTCAGGAGAGATTCTTTCTTTATCACTTAAATTCTTTGGTTGCAATGCTTGTCTGTACAGGAATTTGCAATCCTCTGGTTGTTAAAAAAGTATTTTTTTGAGTGGGGGCAGCATTGTAGTACCAATTAAGAAGTGGAGATGAGAAGGAAATACGGGATAACTCTTTCTTTCTCCCACTTCTGACCCCTCAGCCCACAGGAAAAAAGAAAAGAAAAAGTAAAGAACAATCTATGTTGTCCGCAAATAGAATTTACAATATGCCCTTGAGAATTTCACTAGACTTTAGTTGAAACAAAATTTGAGTCCTGTCTTTTACTAGCAGAGACTTATTTATCTATGTAGGATACCTCAAGGATTATTTTATGGTGTTTTTTAATGTAAAACAACATTTGTGGAACATTAAGCAGGATGAAGAGTTTTTTTTTTAGTTATTTTGGTTTTAATTTGTGCTTGCTGTTTAGCTGATTAAGTTCCCACAGTGGAAAATATTGATTTGTTTCTAGTGACTTGTAACGGTTTTTTCTTAGATTAGCTTAGAGATATCATTATTAACTTTTTTACTTGGCACAGAGACACTTCCCTACTTATGCTTTTGCTTATTACTGTGGCACATTATTACGTCGGTCTCAATCTTCTGAACTATGCTCTTCTTGGAGTGGTACTGTTCGTAATGCACCTAGCTCACATTCAGTTCATATATAATAAGGCCTGAATGTCCCATTTTTTTTCTGACTTGATTATCATAATTACTTATATTACTCGTATGTGAAGAACTGAAGATTATAGCTAATTCTGCTGTATTAACTAAAATCTTTCCTTAATAAAACTACAGAAATAATGGATTTTGGCTACCCTCAGAATCTGTCTGCTGAGATATTGAAGCTTTACATTACTCAGGAAGGAGTACGTTCACCATTCTCATCAAAGGTTAGTTTGATGAGTTTTCGGTAATTGAACCTGAACCTGTAGTGGCAACAAGTCCATGTTTTTATTGTCCCCATGTTTGTTCTTGATTTGGTTTTGCTCAGAATTTCAGATACATATTGGAATCATATCTTCTTTTTGTTTCTGGCTTTAATAGCCTGCAGATAAGCCAGTCCCAAATGCAACCTTGCAAGTGACAGGAGCTGTTGGGTGGAGAAGAGAAGGCCTTTCCTATAAAAAGAATGAGGTATGTAACTTTTCACATTGGTATCTCTGTGTAGCAAACAAATTTCACTTTTGAAACATGAATTTTGTTGGTGAAAAGGGGATAAAAAAGAAAAAAAATTGAGATAGGCCAGTATCTATATCAGTTTCTTTGTTCTTATTTCCTTGCATATGACACATTATTTTCATTCTGTTATTATTCCTAGTTTCTCAGGACTTTGTCAAAGCATTGTCTTGTTCTAAGTATGCCTGTCAGGTACCTGATTTTGGAAATCCTTTTCTGTAGGTTTTCTTAGATATTGTGGAAAGTGTTAATCTTCTCATGTCTTCAAAAGGTGAGTGTCGTACTGCCGTCAGAGCATCATAATTTTTGTGGTCCCGAAAGACAATCAAATAGGAAAATTTAAATTTGGTTTTATTTACTATTGAATGTTGTAGGGAGTGTTCTACGCTGTGATGTTACTGGGAAGGTTCTTATGAAGTGCTTTCTCTCTGGAATGCCTGATCTAAAGTTGGGACTAAATGATAAGATTGGCCTTGAGAAGGAGTCACAATTGAAGGCCCGACCAGTGAAGAGGTAACTTCTTCTTTTTCCGTATACAAGAACCTTTTCCAGGTCACATGTATAAATTAACAATATAGTGCATTTCTTTTCCCCTCTCTGCAGTGGGAAAACAATCGAGCTTGATGATGTAACTTTCCATCAGTGTGTGAATTTAACTAGATTCAACTCAGAAAAGACGGTCAGTTTTGTGCCACCTGATGGTGAATTTGAATTGATGAAGTGAGCTCAACAATTTTATCTTTGATTCCTTAATTTTGTTCTCATACTTTGCTTGTTTATGTGATCCTATTCGTATTGGTAAACTTGCTTATCTTCAACTATTATTGTTTCCCTATACGTAATTTTGAGAACATGAAGATTTTTAGATAGTTTCAGATCATATTCTTTCAAAATGTATGATCAATATTGTAAGTAATTATATAAATTACTACAATGGATGGTAATACCAGTTTTTACCATCCTATAATTACTTTAGAGTATTGTCTATTTAGCGTAATTGCTTGCGGATCTGCTTTTAGAAGTTTAATTGCTACTTTCAGTTATTGGTGTATTCCATGTGAGAATTTATTGTGTTTCTTTCTCTTTTTAAAACCATGAATACCATACTAGGTATCGCATCACTGAGGGTGTCAATCTTCCCTTCCGAGTGTTACCAACAATCAAGGAATTGGGTAGGACACGCATGGAAGTCAATGTCAAGGTTTGTGAAGTCTTAGGGTCATAGAATACGTACACATTTAGTATGATTTATTTTGTAGGCTTATAAAATATATCTATTTGTTCAGGTGAAGAGTGTTTTTGGTGCAAAGATGTTTGCATTGGGAGTTGTTATCAAGATTCCAGTCCCAAAGCAAACTGCAAAAACAAGTTTTCAAGTGACATCTGGACGAGCCAAATATAATCCATCTATTGATTGTTTGGTCTGGAAGTAAGTTTCGCTTACTCTCTAAATCTTCTTATAAGAGTGACACCCAGTGAATTAAAAGGCTCAAGGCGCACCAAGGCGCTAAAGTACCTGGAGCCTTGAGGCGCGCCTTGGGGCGCAAGGCGCGCACCTTACCACACAACATACAGATAAGTAGTAATAAATAGCTGATAAGTACTAAAACCATACTCCCTCCGTTAAAAATTACTTTCCCTGGAGTCCAAATCATTTGTTAAAAATTACTTGTCTTTTAACATAATTTTACACCATTTTTTCCAAATTTGTCCTACTGTTATTAATTCTTTCCTTTATTCTCTCACTATTCTTTCCTTTATTCTCTATGCCATTACTTAAATTATGAAGCGTATACTTGTCTAAAATTTTGATAAATAAATTCTCCCTGAAATTGCTCCAGGGACAAATAATTTTTAACGGAGGGAGTATAAAATAAGTAAATAAGTCTTAAAAACCAAGTCTAAAGCATAAAAATAAGTCTAAAAGCATAAAAACAGCAAGTCCAAAGCATAAAAATAAGTCTAAGCATAATAATTCAAGGCTAAACTGCTAAAGCATAAAAAAGAGGTTGAAGACTAGCAGCTCAGGATTCAGGAAGCAGCTTCCCAGAAGAATGAAGAGGAGTAGGCGTACGATGGAAGAGAAGAAGAGGTTGAAGAGGCATGATATATCGATTTTGGACTTAAATAACCATTATATAAACTAAAAGATTCTCAAAAAGATATTAGGGAAAGTAAAAGATATTAAGAAGATCAATCTAACGTATATTAAAGATATCATTAGCAGATCAATTTTCAGACTATTTTAGGCAAGGCGCGCGCCTGCGCCTTATTCAAATCTGCGCCTAGGCGCTGCAAGGCGCGCCTTGGAGTCGCCTAGCCACATGAGGCACGCCTCACTTGAGGCAGGCGCTGGACCTTGCGCCTCAGCCAAGGCGCGCCTTTTAATTCACTGGTGACACCTCTGTTCTCGTAAAATATTTGAATGCCTTGCTTTAGTTCATGAGTATTAAATTCATTGGTGTGCTGGTTCTACTTTATATCTCGTGATGATTTTTATTAACATATTTAATATCAATATTAAAAAAGATCAATATACATTGTTTGATATTATGTTGTCTTTTGTGTGCTATATTTGTTGGGTTGTAGGATTAGGAAATTCCCCGGACAGACTGAACCAACTCTAAGTGCGGAAATTGAGTTGATTTCAACTATGGGAGAGAAAAAATCATGGACAAGGCCGCCAATCCAAATGGAGTTTCAGGTATCTCATAAATATACTTGTGTATCTTCACTTAGCTACGTGCGCGAAGTGCATGTTGCTTGTTTCGAGATCATGGAACAATCCTCACTGATAATCCATGGTTTTATTAAGTTTTCACCAAGCCTATCAAGGTTCCATCTACGTACCCTGTTTCTGTCTGTACTGCAGCGAGGACAGTGAATTTGGATGCATAATTATTGACTTCACAACATATATTGAGCTTGTTCTTCATGTATATCAAGTTTTGTTTATTCCTCATACCATATTCTTCCTCAAGTGGTTTAGTTGTGATAATTGATAACGGCTTCTTGCTTTTCCTTCTTCAACCACTAACCAGCTACTCTTTTCACCTGCATCTCTTTTTTTTTATTCCTCCATTATTACTGTTCATTCCTTGAGGATATTTGTAGTAGAGTTTTATGCATTTATCTTCATCTTCCCATTCAGCTCCTAAACATATCCATCACATAGCTTAGTCACATCAACATCCTCTCTAGTCTCTACTTAGTAGTAAAAGAACTAGATGTAGTTTTGTAATTCTTCTCCTAAGAAATTCGGTACTTATCAACAAAGGTATTAAAGCAGCAACAAATACGTAGCATATTAAGTCAAAGGTACTCTAATTAGTCCAAATCTGTAATTCAAAAATTGGATAATTAAGATTTATTCTTACTTCAAATAATACAGCTCTTTATCATTTGAAGTCTCCTTTGTTGTATACTTAATAAACACAAATAACTTATAAGGAGTTGTTTTTGCAGGTGCCTATGTTCACAGCTTCCGGTTTACGTGTACGATTTCTCAAGGTACGTTAACAACTGGCTTGCTTTTTATGGCCTTTAACAAACTACATTCAGAATTTCTAATCTAACTCACATGTGCAGGTTTGGGAGAGAAGTGGATATAACACGGTTGAATGGGTTCGTTATATAACCAAGGCTGGTTCCTATGAAGTCAGGTGCTAGACATAAAATTGGTGCTCTGTAATCTTCTCTTGTGTTGAAGCCCTCGGTTCATAGGCAAAATTCCGTAACTTTGTGAGACTAAATTTTTACGGCATTTCATTTACATTCATATAGTTTCTTTTTTCTATCCTTTCCATGATTTTCTCTACTGCCATGTGTATTAGGATCCATGCCCTTGTAGTGTGTTAATGTGGTTACTCTGGCAGATATTATTTGGTGTGCATTTTCTATTGTAATGCTTCATTCATGCACTGTGGAACTTTGCATATCATTATTTTAACAGTGAGCCTATAGGACTGGATGTGCACGTCTTGCAAGACGTTTATTTGTTCATGCTCGCTCTCTTCTTTAGTTACTTTTTCTTGTATCCATTTACTTCTTCTTTTCTCGTTTGGTGTTCCACTCTACTTGAGTTGTTCGAAAACACTTCCATCCACTTGTTTGGGACGGGATGTGCACATCTTGACCCCCAAATATTGCTTGGCCAGTATATGTTGTTTATACTGACCCGGAAATGATGTATTTTTTTCATTGCGAGTATGTAGTGTTGGAACCGAATTTTCCGGGCACCTTTGGTGTCGGATAATGGGAGCGTTGGCTTCGTCTCTGCGAGCACTATTTCGTAGTATGCTCATTTGTATAATTCGGGTTCCGTTTGAATGAGAAATAAGGGAGTTACATTTAATGTAACTAAGTTGAATTTTGAGGATTAATGTGTATCACACATTGATTAGGAGGAGAAAAACTCACTAGTATATAAACTAGGAGTGGATTGTAATGGATGTGATTGGGCCAGAGGAGGCTATCCGGGTGGGTTTGGGCCCTGGAAGACCGCGCGCGGTTCGGTTCGGTTCGGCTCGTAGGCTCCTTGGATGGGCCGTAGGCCCGAGGAAGAGGTTGTCTTTTTGGGCCTAGCTCAAGTCTGATATGACTTTTGGGCTTCGTTCAAATGGGCCTCGTTCAAAATCAGAGTCAGCATATCTCGGGCATTAATGTCACGCGGAGTTGACTTGGACCAGATCAACCAATTTATTACACACGGATTGGGCCAATTAATCCACGCGGATTGGGCCATTTAATCCACGCAGATTGGGCCATTCATGTCACATATTCTCCATTGCAGCCTATAAAAGGAGGCCCTACAGAACTCAAAAATCATACAATATGAACAGCGGCTGAGCATTCCTATTCTCTTTCCCCCACAGTTTTCAGTCTCTATTCATCTTTTCCTCTTTTTTTTTTTTCGAGTATGAGAGTACACACTATTACTAGAGTTCCTTGGCTTCTGTTCTTTGAGTTGTGCAAGTCAGAAGTGTAGCAGTTGTATCCTGGGATTCGGAACGCCGGTAACCGTCACACTACGGGGCGTTTTCAGAATTAAGGAAAGCGATTTCATTCTCGACTCTGCTTAATCTCGACAGTACGGTTTGGTATTGTTACAATTGTTTTTCTCTTCTCCTTAATACTGATTTATTCTTGTATTTTATACATGTTTATAAGTTGTAGAAAATAGGATTCCTACAATCTTAATTCTGAAACTTTTTTCATACGTTTCTACGACTAACAAATTTGTGTTTTCGAGTAAACAGGTTAAGACGAATTGGAAATTTGTTCTCGTTTTTGTACGAGAAAATCCGGAAAAAATATTAATTTATTATTTCGAATTTAATCTGAATTGATTAAATTAATTATATATTTATTCGAGTTAAATATATTGTAAAACGGTTTTTAATTTATTAAATTAAATTAAATTCGTAATTAATTAATTAATTAAATTAAACTCGGTTAATTAATTAATTAATTAAATAAAAGCGGAAATAATTGTTATTTTATTTCCTATTGTTTCGTTTTTGCATTTGTTCTAATCTGTTTCAATTTCATTTGGTCTCAGATTTGAAAAATGACTAACGGAAACGACAACGTTGTGGATGCTACCGCTGCAACTAAGAGTGGTGAGTCGACACTCCAAATTCAGTTTGGAGATGGTCTGCCATCAGTGACTCTGGAACAGAATACTGTTCAGCACCCTGAGGTGACTAAGGTCAATGACCCACCTGTGGTCGAGAACCAGGCTCCGGTCATACCGAAACCGGGTGGACAGTCTCAAACAAGTCAACAAATGGACTTGTCGGATGTTCAAATGCCCTATGTGAGGGTACCGGACAGGTCGTACACGGCTAGTATGTCGAGTGCATTTCATGCTGGAGTCTTGCCCGATAAGTTCGACGGGAAGGGGTTCAGGATTTGGTCTCAGAAGATGCAATTCTTCCTGAGCACAATGTGTCTGGACATATTTCTGACGGAGGAGAAACCAAAGTTCTCCCCGAACAACACTGATGCCCTTGCTGATTGGGTCAAGGGAGATTATTCATGCAGAGGCTATGTCAAGTGCTGCATGATAGACTCGTTGTAGAAGGTCTATTGCAACCATGATACCGCCAAGGAATTGTGGGACGCTCTGGAAAAGAAGTACAAGACTCAAGATGCTAGGTCGAAGAAGGCTGTAGTGGCTAAGTTCATGAACTACAAAATGGTAGATTCAAGATCGGTAGTGGAACAAGTTGAAGAGCTGCAACTTATCGTCCATGATGTCCTCTCCGAAGGCATGAACATCTGCGAGACATTTCAGGTAGGTGCCTTCATCGAGAAGCTTCCTCCATCATGGGAGCAGTTTAAAGTCTACTTGTTGCTGAAGTAAAAGGCAATGAGGGTGGAGACTTGATTGTGAGGCTCCGGGTTGAGGAGAACAACAAGAGGGCCAATGGCTATGGACCTTCGAACAAGGCGAACCTGGCAGAGCATCAGGACAAGGGGAAGAAAAGGAAGTTTCAACCCAACAGCTCCAACAACTCCAACAACTCCAACAACTCCAACAACTTCAAGAAGCAAGGGCCTAAGAAGTTCAGTGGAAAGTGCCACAAGTGCAACAAAGTTGGACACAAGGCGGATGAGTGTCGAAGCAAGGTCGACACAAAGAGGGACAAAGGCAAGTCCCAAGCCAACATAGCTGAAGGGTCGCTCACATAGGACGACTTGTGTGCAGTGACTGAAGTCAACATGGTAGGCAGCAACCCAAAGGAGTGGTTCTATGACACCGGTGCAACTGGGCACATATGCTCGGATAGGGGTCTCTTCACGACCTACAAGAAGAACCACACCGAAGAGCAACTCTTCATGGGAAACTCCGCCACTTCTAAGGTGGAAGGATATGGGAAGATCGTGTTGAAGATGACTTCCGAGAAGGAGTTGACGCTGAACAACGTCCTTCATGTGCCGGACATCTGCAAGAACCTGATTTCGGGAACTCTACTCTCCAAGAATGGGTTCATGATCAAGTTTGTGTCTGACAGGCTGGTTCTCTCTAAGAAGGGGGTATATGTGGGTAGGGGTTATGTACAGGATTGACTGATCAAAATGAATGTAATGACAGTCCTCCCAAAAGCTATTGTAACTGATGTTTCAATGAATAAGAATAACCTTATTGCTTATGTTGTTGAGTCTTTTAATATTTGGCATGAAAGTTTGAGACATGTTAACTATAAGTCTATAAGTAGATTGATAAGTTTGAATATGATTCCAAAATGCAAAACAAGTAAAGACAAATGTGAAGTATGCGTTCAAGCGAAACTCACAAAAACACCATCACCCCATGTAGAAAGGACAACCGAACCTCTAGGATTAATTCACACTGATTTATGTGATTTAAAGTTTGTACAAACTAGAGGAGGTAAAAAGTATTTTGTGACTTTCATAGATGATTGCACAAGATATTGTTATGTATACTTGTTACGTAGCAAAGATGAAGCTTTAGAAAAGTTCAAAGAGTACAAGTTGGAAGTTGAGAACCAACTTAGTAAAACGATTAAAATCGTAAGAAGTGATAGAGGAGGTGAGTATAGTGAACCGTTTAATGCGTTCTGTAGAGAACATGACATTGTTCACCAAACTACCGCTCCTTATTTGCCAGAATCCAACGGAGTAGCGGAACGAAAGAACCGAACTCTGAAGGAAATGATGAATGCAATGTTGCAAGAATCTGGGTTAGCCCAGAACATGTGGGGGGAAGCATTGCTTACCTCAAATTACATTCTCAACAAAATACCACACAAGGTGACTGGAAAGACGCCTTATGAGTTGTGGAAAGGTAACGTACCTTCGTACAAATACCTCAAAGTGTGGGGGTGCCTAGCAAAAGTAGCAGTACCACCTCCTAAAAAGGTCTCAATTGGACCAAAAACCATTGATTGTATTTTCATCAGGTATGCACATAACAGTAGTGCATATCGTTTCTTGGTATACAAGTCAGATATACCGGATATACATGCTAATACAATAATGGAATCAAGAAACGCAACTTTCTTTGAAAATAAGGACTCGTGAACAACGAGATGCAAATGAGGTTGCTCAAGAAGCAAGCACATCTATGCAAGAAGCGAGCACTTCTATGCAAATAGTGAGTACTTCTGTCCAAGAAACAGAAAAAGAGAATGATGAACCTAGACGGAGCAAGAGAGCTCGAAAGGAAAAATCATTTGGCTAAGATTTCACAATGGCGTTTCTTCTAGAAAACGAACCTCGAACGTTTAAAGAAGTCATGTCAATGCCAGACGCACCTTCATGGAAGGAAGCGGTCAAAAGTGAAATAGACTCCATTATGCAAAATCATCATTGGGAGTTAGCTGATTTACCCCCAGGAACAAAAGCGCTGGGATGTAAATGGATTTTCAAACGAAAGTTGAAAACCGATGGCTCAATAGAGAAGTACAAGGCAAGGCTTGTAGTACAAGGATTTAGACAAAAAGAAGGTCTAGATTTCTTTAATACTTATTCACCGGTAGCGAGAATTACTTCTATTCGAGTACTAATAGCGATTGCAGCTCTACGTAATCTAGAAATACATCAAATGGATGTAAAAACGGCCTTTCTAAACGGAGAGTTAGAAGAGGAAATTTATATGAAACAACCCGAGGGGTATGTTGTGTCTGGACAGGAACACAAAGTGTGTAGACTTGTGAAATCTTTATATGGATTAAAACAAGCACCTAAACAATGGCACGAGAAATTTGACAGTGTTATGATGTGAAATGGTTTCAATATAAATGAATGTATTTATGTCAAAACAACTCCAAAAGGATATATCTTGTTGTGCCTATACGTTGATGACATGCTCATTATTGGTATTAACAAAGATATGATCCAACAAACTAAGAACATGCTTAGTGGAAAGTTTGGCATGAAAGACTTGGGACTAGCGGATGTGATTCTAGGAATAAAAGTCATAAGACATTATGAAGGAATCATTTTAATTCAAGATCATTACGCCGATAAGGTACTTGAACGTTTCAAGAAATACTCAAGCGGTAGTGCAAAGAGTCCCGTGGACCCTCACCTCGACTTAAAGAAAAACTCGGGTGATGGCATATCTCAAGTAGAGTATGCACGAGTGATTGGAAGTCTAATGTACTTAACAAATTGTACAAGACCAGATTTAGCGCATGCGGTGAACGTTTTAAGTCGTTACAATAGTAATCCAGGACATGGTCACTGGAAAGGCATAACAAGGGTATTGAACTACTTGCGATATACTCGAAATTGTGGATTACACTATGGACGATATCCAGCAGTGATGGAAGGCTATAGTGATGCTAATTGGATATCAGACTCCAAAAACTCAAAATCCACAAGAGGATATGTTTTTACTCTAGGTGGTGCGGCTATATCCTGGAAATCCTCCAAACAAACTCTATTGGCTAGATCCACAATGGAATATGAATTCATTGCCTTGGACAAAGCAGCAGAAGAAGCAGAATGGCTTCGAAACTTTCTGGAGGATATACCAATGTGGGAAAAATCGGTGCCGACTATGAGTCTCCATTGCGATAGTCAATCGACAATAGCTCGGGCACTAAGTTCAATGTATAATGGTAAGTCTCGTCATATTAGAAGACGACATAAAACCATAAGACAATTGCTCTTAAACGGAGTGATCAATGTTGATTACATCCGATCGACTGACAACCTAGCGGATCCGTTTACTAAAGGTTTGTCTCGAGAGCAAGTTGTGAAATCATCAAGAGGAATGGGTTTAAAGCCTATGACATAAGATGAAGTTTGATAGTAACCCTACTTACGTGATTGGAGATCCCAAGATGTAAGTTCAAAGGGACAACGAAATCAAGTTAAATCTAAAGAGCACTTGGAGAGTAACATCTTCTCCCAATTCCTAGGATGATAAAAGTGCGTTGGTAAACTATAGGTTAAGTCATACATTGTTGGCTTTTAATGATTCCATAAGCTTTGAAAAGCAAAGTGAAGTATAATGGTATACTACTTATGGTAAAATGACCTTGTGAGTGTGAAATGGGGCCGTTTCTAGGAGAGTTAACCGAGGCTGAATTCTCTAAGCTCACTCATGAATAACCAGGGATGTTCAAGGCCAAAATGAACACAATCAGAGAACCTAGTTCTGTGAGAAGATGAAACTGTGTGATAGTCGTTGTCTAGGTTTATATCAAAGTCCGGGTGGTTCAAGACATCACGTTCACCACCTGGTCGAGTAAATCCGACGGCTACTCACTATGGGTGGTTCAAGCCTGAAAATATGCTACCAGCCAAAATGCAGTTTTTCTTCGACGTACTCTCAAAAGTCTTTCTGTCGAGTCGTTTTTCACGTGTTTTAGAGTCATTTCTATTCATGTGGGGGATTGTTGGAACCAAATTTTCCGACACCAACGCCGTTGGTGTCGGATAATGGGAGCGTTGGCTTTGTCTCCGCGAACACTATTTCGTAGTATGCTCATTTGTATAATTCGGGTTCCGTTTGAATGAGAAATAAGGGAGTTACATTTAATGTAACTAAGTTGAATTTTGAGGATTAATATGTATCCCACATTGATTAGGAGGAGAAAAACTCACTAGTATATAAACTAGGAGTGGATTGTAATGGATGTGATTGGGCCAGAGGAGACTATCTGGGTGGGCTTGGGCCCTGGAAGACCACACGCGCGCGGTTCGGTTCAGTTCGGATCGGCTCGGCTCGTGGGCTCCTTGGGCTCCTTGGTCTCATTGGATGGGTCGTAGGCCCGAGGAGGAGGCTGTCTTTTTGGGTCTAGATCAAGTCTGATATGACTTTTGGGCTTCGTTCAAATGAGCCTCGTTCAAAATCAGAGTCAGCATTAATGCCACGCGGAGTTGACTTGGACCAAATCAGCCAATTCATTACACACGGATTGGGTCATTTAATCCACGCGGATTGGGCCATTCATGTCACAGATTCTCCATTGCAGCCTATAAAAGGAGGCCCTGCAGAACTCAAAAATCACACAATACGAACAGGTGTTGAGCATTCCTATTCTCCTTCCCCTACAATTTTCAGTCTCTATTCATCTCTTCCTCTTCTTTTGTTCGAGTCTGAGAGTACACACTATTATTAGAGTTCGTTGGCTTCTGTTCTTTGAGTTGTGCAAGTCAGAAGTGTAGCAGTTGTATCGTGGGATTCGGAACGCCGGTAACCGTCACACTACGGGACGTTTTCAAAATTAAGGAAAGAGATTTCATTCTCGACTCTGCTTAATCTCGACAGTACGGTTTGGTATTGTTACAATTGTTTTTCTCTTCTCCTTAATACTGATTTATTCTTGTATTTTATACATGTTTATAAGTTGTAGAAAATAGGATTTCTACATGTAGTATGCTTAGGGTTTGTTCTGATGTCATTATTTGACATTATAATGCCACTTTATGTCTTATAATATCAAAAAGTGGCATTATAATATCATTATCAATGACATCGAAAAGAATCCTTAACATATACCTACAGAAAACACAATGCATCTTGTTTTGTGTGATTCAAACAGTTTAGGGTTATAAGCTGAGTACGTAGTAAATTGTAGATCTACGATGGATTACGTAAGTATGAGGATTGAGGAAGCATTGGAATTTGCATTTTTGATGGTGTTGGTTGGTGGTGTTCTGAGAATGTTGAGTTGGGTGCATGTGCAAGTGATGTTAGTTGAGCATCTGTTTCTGGTTTCTTTTGCACTAGATCTTACACACATCTTTCTGGTTTCTTTTGTCCAAGTTGGGTAAAAGGGGAGAATCTATCATCATGCTTCCTTCACTCAACTGCCAAAACTGGGGTAAAAGATAAGGTGTACAGGACAGAAGATGGGATGATGAACTGGACTGTAAAACAAGTATGGGAGGAGGGGTACTGTTATTTCGTGGGTCCTGAGTCCAGATCAATCAAGTGCTCTCCATGCTAAGTCATGCTCATCGTAAGAACAGTACACATTTATTAACCTTATCATGTATAGTCGTGTAATTTGATACTCCCTATAGAGTCAGATTTGCTGTTTTCGAGGAAAATTAAGGAAGTGAGAAAGATAAATGAAAGGGAGAGAGATTGTGAGAGAGTATGATTTTTTATGTAGTAGAGATAAGATAAAAAGTGATGTGGAGTTTGATGTAAAAAGGAATGAGAAACAATGTAGTTGTGGGTGAATTTTTAGATAAGTGATTTGATGTGGGTAATAAGACGAAATATATAAATGGAAACAAGCACAATATTTTGGAACGTTAGACAAGAAAAACAAGCACTATATTATGGGACAGAGGAAGTATCATATTAAGTTATTAACATCGAACGCAATTGCACTAGTACAATCATTTTGAATTTTCATCAAACTCATATTGACAACGGTTCAAGTATGTTGGTGAAGCAGATTAATTTATCCAAAATAACACTTGTCGTCTTTGATCATCATGTTCTCCCTTTCTGCATTATCTTATGGTTTGTTGGAGCCTAGGTATTTGACCTCGCGAGGCAGGCTAGCTGTCTTCTCTCTTCTTTTGTCGAGGACATGATCGCATGTAGACAAACAACTTGAGACTCCAATCTTTTTGGATCAAACTCCTCCTTCTCCACTTGTTCTTCCAGTGTTCTTGACCTCCAATGTCACATACGCAACCAAACCAGAAGGGGTTGCCTTCGGATTTGGCTCTCCTACCCCCAAGTCAGTACTAGCACAAGTAAATTGAGTCTAAAGACCCAAAATACAACACCAAATGAGAGAATGAAGTATAACAGAAGGAAGGATGAAACCAAATACTACACTCAAATTATACGTTATTATAACCCTCACTCAACACTCTCAAATCAACTCCGATCAAGCAATTTTGATGTGAAAAGCACGAACTCGACACCGAGAGTCGGAATCCAGGTGCCGATCATCCAATTCTTTACGAGAAGGGATGCATTGAGAGCAAGAGGAGCACTGCTCAGAGGTGTGCCTTCTTCTTTGTGTTTTTCTCTCCTCACAGTGGAGATTTCTATTCAATTCTCCACGTGAAGGGATGAATTGAGAGCAAGAGGGAGCAAGCTCACAGGTGTGTCTTCTTCTTTGTGTCTCACAATGGAGATTTCTTGTGAATTGGTCAAAGATCAATTTCTCTCTCCTTTCTGTTAGGATTAATAACATCATCTGAACCTCAATTTATCCATTCTCTAGGTTACAAGTCATTTACCCGTACTGATCCTCTAAATGGGCCTCTCTACATCGGTGTTTTTGTGCTCCCTTTGTGTGGGCCGACCTCATTCCGGGGATCACGAGCCCCTGTGCCTTTTGACTTGAGAACCGACTCCAACGGTCGACATGCGTTAATGAATGTATTTAAGCTCGGCGGTCAACCAAATTGTTGATACAATGAAATAAGTCGGAGAAAATTTAGACAAAACTAGATCCGGAAACCCGCGCTTCGCGCGGGGAAATTACAGTTTTTCGTTTGCGGTTAGTCATTAAACATGTCATAAATTTAAAATGAGTGAACGGTAATATAATTCAATTCTACAAACTCGTAAAATGCAAATACAACTATTGCAACAGTGGTTGCAACCCAAATCTGCAACATAAAGTATTTATATGATGTTCATGTTTTACTGAGGCCAATGTTGTTTGGCGTGTTACATGTGGCGTGTTACATGTTTTACTGAGGCCATGCATATGAATCAATCTTAGGTGTTGTCAATATATAGATTAAAAATATCTAATTAATCCAGATTAATTTTTAATCGGGGAAGGATGAGGCGTCAGAATGAAACGAAGGAATTGATGAACCTGATAGAGATGAGAATGAATTTGGAGATTGTGATAGAGGAAGGAGACGAAGATGGTGTGTTCTTGGTTGATGATGAAATTAACATTTAAGAAAATAGGTAATTAGGATAAAGATTTAAAATATATTTTTTTTGGTAAAAAAAAATATTTAAAATATTAGAGTAGCATTTATTAGATACATGTTGCTTTTACTTCTTCAAATCCATCAACTTTTATATTTAGATAGATACTTTATTTAGTCTTGAAGACCTCATTTTCCTTAAAATAGGTTTTGGATGTCTTTATTTGGGAGATCTTTGATCCGAATTTTTTGAGTTGCTCGGTTTTAGATCGACGGTATATAGTCGATTCTCGAGCCGTAAAGTCTTTGATTTGTAATTTTTTCATTTAAATCCTTCAAAATTAAATTAGGTAAACTTTTTTTTTGGAAAAGTTACGATATATAGAATGATGAGAAAGAATTTACAAAGCAAGTTGCCCAAGGGAAAAGCAAGTAAAAAACTAGAGGAGGATCTGCACATAGCAAGCCAAAATCTACTAAAAAGCAGTGGTAAGAAGTACCTCAAAAAATCCCCGAAAATTGCCCCAAGTTGCAAGCAACAAGAGACATCATCCGTTTCTTCTTATGTGGTGGTGTTGAGCTGTTATTCTCCATTCCCCCCTTAAAGCTTGTATGATCAAAATGCTACACTCACCAGGTGCAATAGTCTTATTTTGGTAAATCATCAAATTTCTCATTCTCCAAATGAAGGTTGTCATTGCTGAACTCTTTAGTTTGAAGATTCTAGAGCGCTTATTAGTAGACACATTCAACCATTGAATCCAGTCCTCCAAATGTACGAAAGTCACACCAATACCAACCATTTATTCACAATCTGTGATTTAGTATAGCTGCAACTGTTCCAGAGATGACCCACAAAAGGATTGTTTCTTCGATTAGTAGGTGGATGTTTTTTTTGTTGTAGTTTGATTATAATTATGGAGTGTTAGAGTCCATCAAAAGGATAAAGTGAAAGATTTTTATAATCAAAATGGATTATCATCTCCATCTAAAAAAATTATTGTCTTGGAGATTACTCTTGAATTTGGTAAAAGCTATAAATTTTGTCTATATATTATCACCCTATGTAATATCAACATAAATCACATATCCAAATTATCTTTCTAGAGAAACACTATAGGACGAGAAATCCAACGAAGAGCAATCAAGAAGACGATCAATCAAGGAATTATAACCTTTATATCACACAACATGAATTTTTCCTATAAATCAGTAACGTTTATATAAAAGAATATAGACCCGCGTGTAGCGCAGACCCCAAAATGCTAGTATAAGATAGATTTTGTATTGCTACAACCTCAATAAATATCTATAATAAATAAAATAAATGGTCATATCAATTGTAAAGTTATTTATGTTATTAAGATATTTTTTAACAAAATTTATTTGCTTGTTTATTGATAAACTATCTAACTTTTCAGTGGATAATTAAAAACATAATTAATATTGTGTTTTATTAAGTTTTAGTATAGTTGGATATTTATAGTTTAATATCTACTTCAAATATCATATTAAATATCAAAATTAAAATATATGAATAATATTTAGATAGACGGATTAAGTTTACTTAAACCTAAAAATGATTTGCTCTAAATTAAATATTTTATTTTTTATTTTATAGAACTAGCGTTTTAGGGCCCGCGCCGTCTATATTAATTTATATAGGCATTGTTAATTTGTAAGAAAATGTCATCAACGCTACGGAGATTTTAATTCGTTTATTGTGTATTTTTTTTTTCTATGCAATGTAAAAGGTTATAATCTCTTGATTGATCGTCTTCTTGATTGCTCTTTGTTGGATTTCTCGTCATGTTAGTGTTTCTCTAGAAAGGTAATTTGGATATGTGATTCATGCTGATATTACACAAGTTGATATATATAGACATTATTTGTAATTTTTACCAACTTCTGGAGTAATCTCTAAGACAAAAATTTGTTTAGTTGAAGATGATGATCTCATCCACCTACTCATTGAAGACACAATCTTTAATTAATTAGTATATTTATACTCAACAAAACCATTAACATAAATAACTCGCTCACATAACTAAAGAGGATAGGGAAAAAAACGAATTTGAGATTAATCATCAAATTAATCCATTTTGAAATTCAAAACTAAAATATTGTACGGAATTTGAGAAGAATAGGATTTTGTGTCTTTTGTTTTAGTACAAAATAGCGGTCAGTCTTTTTGTTGGTAAACTAGAAAAACGTATAAGACTCGTAAAAATGGGTCGGATTAGACATATGTGTTTAACAAAACGTTGAAATAATAAGGGAGAATAAAAGTTCCTTTATGTCATGACCAATCAAAACACTTCAACATTGACTATGAAACATTCATTTTTAAAAATCATAATTTATATATTAGATTAGATTGAAAATAAAAATAATCATCTTTTAAAATCAAAGTTTTAATTCTGTAAATATTCACACATTCAATTTTTTATGAAGTTTGATTCATTATAATGTATAAAACCCACCAATTAGAAAATATAAGTATTAAATTAAGGAGAATTATTAACCAATGAGAATGCAAATGAATTTTATGCGGTCTTTAATTTTCTTTTTCCGCGATTTTTATATTATATTAGATAGATACAGATATTAGATATTAGATTCATAACGTGAGAAAAGTTCTGGTGAGAACAAAGCTTAACGTAGGAAAAACGAAGTTTTTCGGGTTCACATATAACAAGTTAATGTTCATAATTTGAACGGTAATGTTCATAATCTAGACGATAAAATTTTTTAAGGTCATTTTGAGAAGAAAAAAAACAAAGTTCGCATTAATTACAAGTATGTCACCGCGTCCCTTACTGAAAACGTTCAAATAATTTTATGGCCCAAATTATGAACATTATCATCCAGAATATGAACATTGACGTGTAATCTGTAAACGCGATCTGTTTGTTTTTTCCTTCGTTAAGAGGTATTTGCACCCGAACTTCCCTCTTCATAATGTAACTCTAAATTAAAATTTTTTTTAAAGAATTTTAAATGTAACTAGTGCAAGACCTCAAAAAATGTAACTCTAAATTACTTTTGAGATGTTTATGTAATTACTTAATAATAATGTTATAATCGATTTTAACATACATTTTAAATCATTTATAGTATTTTATATTGCTACATCCTCAAAAAATATCTATAACAAATAAAATATATTTATGTGTTTTTTCATTGGTTAACTATCAAATTTTTAGTGGATAATTAAAAATATAATTAATATTGAGTTTTATTAAGTTCTTGTTATTCTTTAACATGGTTAGATATTTATAGTTTTATATCTGCTCCAAATTTCATTATATATCAAAAGTAAAATAAATGAATAATAATTAAATAGATTATGTTTACCTAAACCTAGAAAATAATTTGCTCCAAATTAATGTTTTTATTTTTCTTGATGTAATTTGTTAATATGTTAATAATGTTTTAAAAAATAAATAAATAAACAGCCTAACAACTTTCCTAAACTCACTTTAAGAAGTAAAAAAGGCTCAATTTTAATATATAAGATAGATTTTATCGTAAGAATATATATTAACCTTCAACATAATATGTATTCTCAATAAAATAGCTTGTATATTTGTTCTTGAAAGGAATAATAACTTTTTAAGATTTATTTGTTAATATAATTATCAAATCTACTAATTATTGAAATTAAAGATAAAAAATAATAATTGTGTAACAAACTAAGACTAAAATCACTTTTAAGAGCTTTAAAAGGCTTTGCTTTAACATATAAGATAGATTTTGTAATATGTTAATAAATTTATTTAATTTTTAAAAAATGACTTTACAAATTCCTAAATTCACTTCAACTCCAAGACTCAAGAATCAAGATATATACCAACAAGCATGTGGTCGGGTGGTAAGGGACCCCAACCACCCGACCACATGCTTGTTGGTATATGAGGTCTCGAGTTCGAGACTTGGTAAATGTTAAAAATTGTTTGTTGGGAGAGTCAGCCACGCAACTTGAATTCTAGATGTAAAACCAAAAAAAATAAAATGAATATATATCTTGAGTGGGTCGGATTTTGGGTGGATAGTTTATAACCTAAAAGGCTAAAACTAGTCTCTTTTTGTCAAGTCACCTAAAAAATTCGACTTTATTGTTTGTATCCTTAAGAATTTCTCCCTTTCACTAGATCACACTTCCTTCCATGACTCCATGAGAGTAGGTTGAACAGAGCAAAGCAACCCCACCAGGCACCAGTATTTCTTCCTCCCTTTTCCCTCACTTTTTCCTGTTCAATGGACCACAACATCTCCCAAGCACCACCGTTTCATCAACCTCCGCACGCCGGCGGATGCATAATGCTTCCCTACCAACACCACCACCAAATGGCGACCAATTTGTCCAACCCTATGATATCCCCCAATTCCTTCCCCTTCAACTCTGTATCCACGCCTCCTGCTTCCAAGCCCCTTGAACAACTGAATTCCGCCTTCTCAGGCGACAAATCTTCCAGTTTGAGGCCAAACAGCGGCGGCGATGCCGGATTATGCATTGATCCTGCCAAGAAGAAGCGCGGGAGGCCGAGGAAGTACTCTCCTGAAGGCGGGAATAATACTGCTCTAGGGCTTGCTTCGGCGCCGCTTTCTGACGCCATTGACACTAGCTCGTCGAAGAAGCATCGTGGAAGGCCTCCTGGTTCAGGGAAGAGGCAACTCGATGCGTTGGGTAATTGCGATTCACACTTACTCTCTGTCAATTTGTCTCTTTTGTAGGATGAACATGAATGTGAAGAGTGTGATTGTGCAGGTAATTGCGGAGTTGGTTTTACACCTCATGTTATATTCGTGAAAGCTGGAGAGGTAAATTTGCTTGAAATATATAATAATAATCTCTGGCTGAAATTGCATGTCAGTTTGCAATTTTTTATTTGAGAATGAATTTTATAACATTTGTTTGAAGTATGTTACTCATTGTTGAAAAAACAATAGTTTATGAGAGTAATTTGCTTGTCTCTGTTCAATTGGAAGATGGTCGTGTTTGAAGGTGGTATGCAGCTGCGTACTGTTTATCTCATAATTCTTCTGTTGCTATGATATGTAAGGTGTAATGCAGGTTAAGCTCATAGTGTGTGTTTTTCTTCGTTGATGTGTAAATTTGATGCTTTAACTCTTGTCATGGCTTTGTGTTTTCCTGTTTTACTTTGCACTAATGCTGCATTAAAATTCTAAGTTTATAGCACTATTAATTTAGAATGGGATCTTTTATATCCTATATTCTTGATCAGTGAAAAGTTTTTGACAAAATATAAGCATAGAGATCGTGGATATGTGATGGGATGTTATGAGTCCACATCTTCTTGTTCATCCTTTGGGCGGTTGAAGAAATTTAGGGAAGAAGCGGACTTCTGAAAACTCTGCATTCAGGGTTCTATTCAGGATTTTCTTTTGCAAGTTTACATTCAAACTTCCATTGTTGATTGATTTCAGTTTGCAACAGGCAACATATATAAACTGAGTTTCAATTACGTTATGTTTTGGTAGCTCTACAACTATATTATAACTTATTTATATATTGCAGCGAGCTTCTATTATGAAATAAAAAATTTAGTACTGCATGAGCTCGTAGGATAGAAATCAGGATAATTGTAAGTAAAGTTAGCTTGCTTGGACCGAAAGTCATTATACAGAAATGATAAATTTTGGAGTAGTTTTCTTATTCACTTTCTTAATCTGATTAGAAAATTATGGGTGATCTTAGTATGTCTTATACCTTCTTGAATTTTTTGGGCCAGCATGAAATACTACTAGACTAGCTATTACTTCTTAAAAATCGGTATATCATTGTCTAAGAGTGATTCTCTGCTGTGAATGATGACACTATTCATGATTGAGTTCGGGTTTATTATATATCATGAAAATGAATTGGTGGAGAGAAGAAGATTTCAAAGGTAAATTAAGTTGCTTTTTCTCAAGTGCTGACATCTTATCATCTTGATCTTCTCATTTGCAGGATATTGCATCAAAAATTATGTCCTTCGCTCAACAAGGACCACGTACAGTTTGTGTACTCTCTGCAAATGGATCAATCTGCAATGTAACACTTTGTCAGTCGACTAGCACTGGTGGCAGTGTCACGTACGAGGTATGTTAAAATTCATCGATATTTCTGTTGTTGTGTTTGATTTGTGAACTCTCATCATTTTTGTTCCTCAAATAACATTATGTGTTATAATTATTTTGAGTAAGTGAATTTAGAATGAAAGATGTGGAATCGGACAGAATCTCTTACAGGTTGATTTTCACTAAAAAAAAAATTAGTTTTACTAAGCTAAGCATGTTTTTTGTTTGAATCTTTATAGGGAAGGTTCGAGATTATTTCATTAACAGGCTCTTTCTTGCTAACGGAAAATGGTGGCAACCATGTCAGAACAGGTGGCTTGAGTGTCTCTCTGGCAGGGCCAGATGGACGTGTAGTCGGGGGTGGAGTTGCAGGAATATTAATTGCAGCAACTCCAGTTCAGGTATGCATTTGTTCTATTCATTCTATGCTTCACCTGCATTTTCTGTCTTGTTCCTTTCTTCTCATTTTGTGTTGATTTTCCTTGTGATGTTAATAAGTCATCTATATTAAAATTCGGTAACATTATTACAAACTATATGGCTAGATTCTACCCCAAAAAGAACTTTATGGCTAGTTCAATATGAAAATAAACTTTAGTATAAGTGCTAAATAATGAATTGTAGTATAAAGGTTCTGTTCGGTAAAATTTATGCAAATGGAGTGAACGCAATTGCTTAATTTATGCCTTTGGTTTGGTGTTTCTAACCTCGTTTATGCACGACAATAGATTATTGTGGGCAGCTTCATAGCAGACGGGAAGAAGCCCAAGTACATGCCCTCAGTGCCAGAGTCTCGAATGTTACACTTTGGCGCTCCTTCATCAGGTGTGACTGTGAGTCCTCCTTCCCAAGAGGAAGTCTCAAGTGACTCGTCTCAAGATATCAATGCCAACGCTCACATTAATCAAGCGGGTTCTGCACCGTTGAACCACTCTGCCCAACAGATGCATAATATGCAACAACAACAACAACATCAACAACAACAACAAATGTACTCTTCCCCAATGGGCTGGCCAAACCCTGGTAACGCAAAGATGCTTCATCACTGATTCTATGTCACTGATAGTGCTATGTCGATCTTCTTTTTTAGGCTTTTTCTCTGTTTTTTAAGCTGTGGGTAGGATTGTGATCTTATATAAATGTGTAAAGAAGTTCTTAGTAGGTATTGGTTGTGCATGGAGTATTATTGGAATATGGTGTGGATGGAGGCTCTAAGTTAGTAAGGTGTACTAAATTAATTTTATTTTTCCTATTTGTTATCCACAATGTGAATTGTGTTGGCCCTTGTTGATTCATGAACCTGCTCATTGTTGGTTCAGCCGATCCAGTTTTTTGGTTTTCTAGATTTTCTGTGGTTCAGGTGCAAAATATCGTTCAAGTTTGATCCCGACCCGAATTTTGTTTTAAAAAACATTTCTAACAAGGTATAAATTTGAGTTATTGTAGTGTTTATAATTTCCAAAAGAATTTTAAGATTTTGTTTATAATTATCTGGGTTCTAAATTATAAAAATATTATTATGGACTATATGTGGTTAATTAGTTTGTTTGTTAGTCACTGACGTGGCGCCTCTAGATTAGTTGTACATATATAATCTAGAGCGCGTAAGAGTTTGTTACACTTAACGAAACGCCTATATGCACGCGACTTTTTCTCTATGCACGCCATTTGGTGCGCAGATGTTATGCGCATAGGTTGGTGCGCAGTTTTCTTGGCACAAGGGTATTTTCGGGATAAATGTGAAAATCCTGACGATGTCTGACAAATGTGTGCGCAGGATAAAAGCGCACAGAATAAATAATGCGCAAAAGTTCAGCGCACGACGTTTCGGATTCCCGAATGTGTGCGCTGAACGTTTGCGCACAGAATTAGTGCGCAGAAGAACTGCGCACACATTCTATTAAACTCTGCGCTGCAGCTTCTTCTTCTTCCTTCTTTCTTTCTTTTCTGCGATTTTATTTTCGACGGCGCCGACGACAATTTCTCCATTTCCGAGCGTTTCCCTCGTCTAAACACAATTCCGTCAATGGATTCTGAACCCCCTCATTCTTCCGGTCCCGACCACACCACTTTCGTCCCAATCCCAACACCTCAGGCGACTTCCGTCCCAACGGAGCGACCTCCGGCGACCTTGTCCGACGATGAAGCGTTGGTGGATGGAGGCGGCCGGCGGTATGCGACTAGAGCGGCGTTGGCAGCGGCAAATGCTCCTTCGGCGACTATTCCGGCGACTGTTCCGGCGACAATTCCGGCGAGGGCTAGGGTTCCGGCGACTCGGGTTCCAGCGACGACGACTACGGATCCGGAGACACCGCACGAGCTTTATTCGGTATAAAATTTCTAAACCCGCTTTTTTCAAATATTTATCGTATTTAATTTTGTAAATTTATTCGTAATTTTTTTTTGTAATAATTACGATTAAATTTAAGTTTTTTATGAATTAAATATTAGAATTCGTATCTTAATTGTAATTTAATCGTAATTTTTCATAATTACGTTTAAATTTCAGTTTTTTATGAATTAAATATTAGAATTCGTATTAATTGTAATTTAATCGTAATTTTTCATAATTACGATTAAATTTCAGTTTTTTATGAATTAAATATTAGAATTCTTATTAATTGTAATTTTTTATAATTACGATTAAGTTTCAGATTATTATGCATTAATCGAATTATTATGAATTCGTATTAATTGTAATTTTTTAGTAATAGTAGTGATTGTTATTTCGTATTAGTTGAGATGTTTATTTTTGAGTAATTATGAATTAAATATTAGAAACTTAACAGTCATAACTAGTTATGACTTAATTGTTAAATTTCTAACAATTCCTATTAAATAATTTAGTTTTCGTAGATATAAAGACTCGAATTTGATTACGAAGTTGCAAATTATTTCCGAATATTTTAGTATGAATTAGCCATACTAAAAATGTAAAAACATGTAGACTATACAAGCCATTATGGATCAGACGGGCAACACGATGCCCGCACCAGTAGCGGAACGGCTTCCACGTCGACATGATGTGGCAGCCGGTGTGCGATTAGAGTTTGAGGCCCTCGAACGATTTTTCGGCACCGGATCACCTGAGCGTCGTGAGCCAGAGAATGAGTACGACGAGGCACAGCTGCAGCAGCAGGAGATAGATGGTTCGCATATGGAGATAGATGGACAGACATGAGATTTCCATGACGACGTAGATTATCCTGGTCGATATCTTACTGCGTTCGACCCTATCGAACCCACACCAGTACAGGCGCAGGTGACCACAGATGACTATGATATCCACGACGCACCTCTGTTTCAGGATGCTGTACCTCGCAGTTCAGAGCATACAGAGCAGGATTTACCTGCAGTGACAGATGCAGGAACGTCGACATCTTCTCCTCCTATGGTCGCATCTGCAGAGCCAGTCGCATCTTCAGAGCCAGTGTCGGGAGATTTAGACGACGATGACCATGCCGTAGCGACCTATTTTCCTTGGCTCGGGGACTCGATGCAGGACATTTGTCGTCCACGTGCGCCTCACCTACTGTGTTCTTATGAGACGCATATAGCGAGATGGATATGGTCGCGTGGTCCTCTTCCAGGGCGTGCTCCCGATGTACCATTGGTGCCCCCGGTGCAGGTTAGGAAGCGTGCCCGTGCGGGGGAAGCTGTAGGCCGAGGCAGAGGCCGAGGTGGTGGTGAGGGTGCTGTAGGCAGAGGCCGAGGTGGTGGGAGAGAGAGAGGGAGAGGTAGAGGGAGAGGGAGAGGGAGAGGCCAGGAGGGTGCTGAGGGAGTTGGTGGTGAGGGTGTTGCTGCTGAGGGAGTCGCTGAGGGGGCTGCAGTTGAGGAGGTTGCGGCTCCAGTTAGAGGTGGTCGTCGTCCCAGGCAGAGACGACGAGTAGGAGATATTCAGCCAGAGGATGAGCCAGAGGATGGGGACGGGGATGAGGCCGAGGCTGATGCGGCTCCGTTAGATCCGGTATGTTCAATAACATTGATTTGAATGCTTATAATAAGTTATACGTTTCATATTTACTAACCGGACGCAATTTATTTTCTGTACTTATTTAGGCTAGGAAGCTCCTGAGGGTGATGTACAAATCTGCACAGGTTCATGATTATGAGCATCATATTTCAGCTGAGGAGGGTACATGGTTCAGGCTTGCTGAGCGTTCTGGGCTGACAGAGCTGCGCCGAGTGGGCATAGCGTCTCAGATCGATGATGCATTGATTTCTGCTTTTGTGGAGAGGTGGCATCCAGAGACCAACACTTTCCACATGCCATTTGCTGAGATGACAATCTGCCTACATGACGTGATGCAGATCCTCAGAGTCCGTATACATGGTCGTAGCTGCAATTCACCTATGACAGATGACCAGATATATGCGGCGCTTGCAGACGCTATGGGTCAGGAGGCTGATGACATGAAGGCATGTTATAGCTCAGGTGGCATTCATTTCGGTGCCCTCAATGCTCGGTTGGAAGTTTTGTTTGATGCGCCAGTCAGGAATGAGAGTCACATTGCCACTCTGTATCTCCTTTTGCTTCTGGGCTCGACTGTCTTGGTGGACAGGTCGACAAAGGGTGTCAAGGTCCAGTACGCGGTGCTTGTTCTCAACCATGATCGTACAGGGGACATTGCATGGGGAGCCGGCATACTTGCGTTAGTGTATCGCAATTTAGGGTCTGCATCTAGAGTCGAGACGACAACCATTGGTTCATGTGGGATTCTTCTGAGGGTAAGATCTTGTCTTTAACGTCTTGGTGAATAACTCTTAACTATTCACGTAGTTTTACTAATAATCTGTAATTGTTTATATGTAGTGCTGGATCTGGGCATACTTTCCTCATTTTCGTGATCACTTTGTCACGAACCCTGCATTCGCCCATGGAGATGCTGTCGTAGGATTGTATACACCACTTAGCTCGGATACTGGGCGTTTGGTTGCCATCCGTCGCATGCTCGACAACATGAGATATGAGCAGGTTTGGATTTAATTTCTTATATTTTTTATTTCATTACCGCAATACGTGTCTAATTTGGCTTGTTATTTGTTTCAGGTTAACTGGCAGCCATGGAGAGATTTGGACTTCAACTCACCAGAGGTTTCTCCTACGAGATTTGAGGGCGTATTGAGCATCTGGAAATTTCATGAGGCCTACAACCCTAGGAGTGTCCTGCGGCAGTTTGGGCGGGCTCAGCCCGTTCCCGACCCACCCATTCAGCCGTTGTCATTTAATCGGCCCATGGGTTGCACGAGGTATGACGTCGTTTATGCACCTGAGCTTCTTCTTGCATGGGACGCAGAGCCGAGGCCTCTGATCGATCTGGATGGGCCGGTTGCAGAGCCAGCATGGAAGATGTCTGATGACTATATGGATTGGTTGGACGAGTTCTCACATCCCGTCGTCGTTCCATCCTCTGAGAGACATGATCGCCCGCCTCGCTATGGATATACCCCGGTGCCTATTTATGCATTAGCGGTATGTAAAATTTTATAAAGTTTGTACAAAACTTAGCTTTAGACCTTAACTAACGATTAAATTTACGTTTTGTTTGCAGCGTTGTCAGATCCTTCAAGACATGATGCACTCTTTTCTAGACACCCCTATCTCGGATCGACCTTGGGCCACTGAAGATGTGATTCGTGGTTGGCTTGCAATCTTAGAGGCACCTCATGCACCTTTGGCACCATCTCCCCCACGTGCATCGCGGATGCCACCACCACCACCACCTCCTGTTTTCCGAGATTCTGTTCATGAGAGGGGCCAGGGGAGTGGATGCGGCACTCAGGATGATACGACTCAGGAGGATGCGCACCAAGATGATATGACTCAGGGTGATGTGCCTCGGGAAGATGCTCCTCCTTATACTCAGGAGACTCAGGATTAGACGCTTGATGGATGTTTTATGTACGATTGATGTTTTATGTATGCCTTTTTCTTGTGTGATGGTTTTAACTTTTATGTTTTGCGTGTTTGAATATTCAAAACGACTCCGAACAATAATGCAAATACAAATCTGAACAACAAGACGTGAAAAACTATATTGATTTGAAAACGAAATACAAATTTCAACAACAACACTACACAAAGAGATGGTGAGGAAGACCAACCTATCGAGATCCCCAAACCGATGATTGGTTTCGATGTTCGGAGTCGGCAATATGTACCAACTAATAACCAGTTTCCAAACTCTTATTAGTTCGTACATTTTGCTAAATCCGAACATCGAAACCAATATCGGTTGGGGATCTTTATAGGTTGTCCCTCCTCAACTTCTCTTTGTCTAGTGCTATGCTTGTTTACTAACGATTACAACAATGACTTAACTAACGATTACAACAACCACTTAACTAACAATTACAACAACGAACTAACGATTAAAACAACCACTTAACTAACGATTGGAAGCCAGGGTCGCCTTAAGATCGGCGTTTTCCTCCTCCAACGTACGTATCTTCGAGAATAGATCTCTTATTGCAGCTAAGGAGTAACAAGGGTGTGGTGGATCGATCCACTCGCGGAATTCACAAATGTAACCACCAGTACCAGCGCATGTCCAGAACCTTCGAGCGAGGTTTCTTCGAGATTCTGAACTCCTCATTACCGCTGGTCGATCACATTTACAATAAAAAAGGGCAGCGTTGCTTGATGATGAACTGTGCGACATAGCGAGTGTTAAGAGACAAATGGTGAGATTGGTGAGGTTAAGAGAGAAATGGTGAGATTGGTGAATTGAGGTGAGTGCAACCCCCCTTTTATAGCTTCGGTTTTTGCTGTTGAAATATGACCGTTTCGTGCGCAGATGTTATGCGCACGCAACGGTCATATTTCAACGGTCTTCAACCGTGCGCAGATCTAATGCGCAAAGAATCATGTGCGCAGATCTAATGCGCAAAGAATCATGTGCGCAGATCTAATGCGCATATAAGGGTTTTTTTTGCGTTTTCGCGTATTTTCGATCAACTTTTTGTGACGGGGAGACCGTATACACACTTTATATGCCTAATAACACTAGTTTGTATAAGCTTTTCAAACATAATCCACATCGATGTGCTAGACCCTTCATATCGCAACTATTTCGAAGATTGAAGAGTATAGTGCGCAGTGGTAGAACGCACAGAAATTTCAGCCATGCGCTAAGGTAAAGCGCACCTATTCTGTAACTTTTTGAATCTGTAACTTTTGGTGCGCAGGTGTAACGCGCATAGAAAATTACCGTTAAAAATTTGTGCGCAGCTACATAGCGCACTTTTAGTTACCGTTATTTTGAATCGGTAACTCCTTGTGCGCAGAAGCAACGCGCACCATATACATAAATTCCTATAAAACCAACGGTTTGAAGGTGGTGATTTCTTCATCCATCTCAACTAGTTCATCCATCTCAACTACAGCAAAAATCGAAGTTTCCCTACTTAATCGGTAAATTTTTCTTTTGTTCATTTTTGTATATGCTTTGTTTTTTGTATATGCTTTCATGTTTAATTATTTACTTATTTGGAAGAACATAACTACGAATATGGCATCATCATCATCATCACCAAGACGTGTGAAGCCTGACCCTCCACAGATAATGTGTACTGGTACAAAAAGGTGTCGCCAAATGTGTAATGTTTACGTTAGCAATGACGAAGACATGCCTGACCAGTATGGACGAAGGCATTATGCATGCAATTGTTTCTTCGGAATCAGGTTTATTGATCCAGAGCATACCCCTACTGCTTTACGTGCTATCACGAAATTAATCATCAAGAAAAAGAAGAGTGACAATAGAGTGAAGGTCCTGATGGAAAGGTTTAAGATTAAAGAAAAAGAATTGCGGTTGATGGTTTGTAGTATCGTCTATTCTTCCGACTGCTCTTCCTCTTCTGCCGACGACGCCTAAATCGTAGACATCTAATGATATGAGCATTGTGTACTTTCGTTGTGTACTTTCATTATGTACTTTCATTATGTACTTTCATTATGTATTTTCATTGTCGCTTCTTTGTCTCTCGAACATGTTAAGAAATTCCAATGCAATCTGATCCATTCATTGTTATATAAAGCACAATTACACTACTACCAAAATAACAAATACGAAACATTAAAAACCAAGGCATTACAAACTAAGAAATTCCAATGCGTCTTCTAATTATTACATGACAATCTCACTCAGTCAGATATGTGAACGGGTTCGGTCCCTCCTTTATACATGAATGGATCTGGTGCCCGACCATTTGAAATGCGGTACTCTCGATACATCCTCAAATTGTCCCCATATGTTTCTTCCCACCATTGAATGTTTGGATCTACGTGTTTCTTCCATGAACCGGGAGTATACGGTAGTGGCGAACCAACCATCAACGCCACCTATATAAACACAATCGACTTAAGATATTAAACAAAAAACTATGATTACACAAGTATCAAGTACAATTGTCTACTTTACTGGTATGAAGTGGTCACGGTTGCCTACGTGTGCCATGCCGAAAATCTGTCGTGGAGGATCAGCGTTTTCTGTTCTACACCTTAGCGGTAAGCAAAAGGTCGGAGCATCCCAACACAATAACACGAGGCCAACTTGGTATAGGGTGGCAAACACTAAGCCCATCAGTGGAAAGTGCAACCAGTACAGTTCTGAACAAGGGCTTCTGCAATGGTTAACTTGGAGAATAAGATCCTCCCAAGTACCCGGACGAACACGACGACGAATAGGCTCGTACAATTCTCGGTTCTGAAGCAGCTCCGTTACCAGCTCACGCCGAATGTTTCCGTACTCTTGTTCTTTTCTTCCCAGAAGTAAGGCCATCGACCTATAACCACAATGTCCGTCAGAACGTACCTGTCTAACATCTGTGATGTATGGAAGCCAAAAATCATCCAAATTGTCAATGCCGAAGTCAACCCCCCTATGAATGAGAGGAACACCAAGTTCTTTAGGGCACTGATCGAAGTCAGTGTAGTTTGATCCTTCAGGTTGTGATAGGTCGGGCATGGGTTGAGAATGCAACTCCTCGGCCTCAATGACCACGGGAAGTGATGTCGTTGTTTGCTCTCTAGGACGACCTGGTCGTTTTGCTCCTGTATTGTTTGCCTTCTTCTTTCCTTTTGATTTCTGCTTTGCCTCCTCCTTCTCATACTTCTCCAGCTCTTCTTGTTTGTGCTCAAAATAACTCTTCTCTCTCGATTCCTCCTTGTCATTTTCACTGTCATCCTCCTCCTTTTTAGGACGACCTGGCCGTCTTGCTCCTGTACTCTTCTTTCCTTTTGATTTCTGCTTTGCCTCCTCCATCTCATACTGCTCCATATCTTCTTGTTTTATGTCACCCTCCTTGTCATTTTCACTGTCAACCTCCTCCTTATCCTTGTTCTTTGCACCCTTTGGCCTGCCTTTTCTTCTCACATTTGTCGGTTCTTTCAAGGTAGTTAGTTCAGGATGCTCCAAGTCCTGATACAACTCACCTAGCTGGTATGCCGTGCTTTTCTTCAAGGTTCCAAGTTCCAACTTGGTGAACATTTCATGGAGTCGCAACTCTATAATGTTCATTCAGACCTTCAGATTTGGGTCGTCTTCTGTTTCAGGAGTGTCATCCCAATGCAAATCCCTCCAGAACGGGTGAATGTCATCCTCAATCAGGGGTGTGTTTGAAATGATAGCGTGTGCAATTTGATGGACGCACGGCAACCCAAGACAGTTCCTCACCCAATGTTCGGTGCATTGTTCAGGAAATTTCCCCGTCAACATGATCTCATAAGTAGCCAACAAATGATCAAAACACTTGTATGACACTTTGTAGAATAGTCGGGAAAAAATAGCCCTTCCAAGAGGATGCATGTTTGGATCATCAAAATCAGTTGGTCGTTTGGAGAGAGACATGTTCATGCTCGCCCTAATTGAATCAATCTGAAGGAGTATTGAATGATGGATCCGTACGATCACTCTGTTAAAGCCCCCTCTGCTGGAACCAATAATATCTTTCAAAACCTTGTGCATCCCTTCAACTCTAAAAAACAGTTAAGTTGGTAAGTTCAGAAAGTATGCCGTTATGATATAATCGTCTTTAACTAAAAAATATCAATATTTACCTGTTTGAAGTCCTCGTAAGGAAATAAAGCTTATGATCTGTCCAAGCCCTCACTATACTTGTCTTGTGAGGATTAAGCCATGTTCTCTCGACGTATCCCACAAGGCCGCTCTTCCAAGATCTCTTCAACTGTTCGAGCCGCAGTTCATAGGTCTCTTCAGTAGCTGAGCAAAATAGTCCCCAACATTGTCCTGCAAAGGCTTCCACTTTAATTTGTCTCTTTAGGATGGTCGAAGCATGTGCCTCAATGTTGTGTTTGATATGCACCCAACACAACAGATGTTGAACTTCGCTCCCGAAAACAGTCTTTATCCCTTTTATCAGCGCGTCTTCGCAATCTGTCATTATAGCCGTTGGCATCACTCCCAAATCTATGAATAATGACTTCAATTGAATCATTATCCATGTGTAATGATAAATCCTTTCCGCTTTAGTGAATGAATACGCGATGTTGAACGTCTTGTGTGTACTGGTGAATCCAACGATCTCTACGAGCGGCATTTCATATCTATTGAAACATTAACATATATCACTACAGAACATATATCATTATCCGAACTAAATATCGACCAAGGTATTGTAGAGACTTACTTGTTTGTCTTGTACGTCGCATCGATAATTACCACGTACGGGTACTTCTTCAACAAACGCAACGACTCTTGGTTAGCAAAGAATAATATTGCAACCTCTCCATTTGTCGTGTCTCTATGTGGGTGAACTACGTAGTCGTGGTCTCGCAAAAACTTAAGCGACCACTGTGTCACGTTTAGCTCTCCGCGATCTTCGTAATTCACCTTCTGCATAAAGTTTGCAACTTGTCTCCTTGAAGTAACATTACCAGGGTACTTCTCCCTCAATTTAGAGATAATTTCTTTTGGCGTCTTGCGTCCAGTTCCATCTCCCCACCGCCTAGCACAAAGCTCTTGCTCCTCCGTCATTCGACCCATGAATGCATTCCCATGAAAACTAGAAAGTAGCACATGGTTATGCCGACCTTCTATCACACCTAAAATCCATTTTTCTCCTGCGACCCCGGGAATGTTTTTCTTTCGCACTGCCAGTAGCTGAAATCTACACTCACACTTCTTCGACTTCGACTTTCTAAGCCTAGGAACAGCCAACTCTGGATTCTCTTTGTTCACCTTTGGCCTCCCAGATCTTGGTTTTCCAAATCTATCGCACACAATACTTATTTGGTACGGACTTGAATTACGCGTTACCAAAGCTATCACTAACTCCTTTCCTCTATCTCTCGCCCACTCATACAATTCTTGCGGAGTATCCCAATATTGTGCGCTTCTAAAATAATCCGAATAATCTTTCCCCTATACTTAATTGTAGAGCGACAATTACACTACTACCAAAATAACAAGGCAAAATACGAATCATTACTTTAAACTAATTAGGATATCATATGAAACTAATTAGGCTATCATATGAAACTAATTAGGCTAGCATATGAAACTAATTATGCTAGCATATGAAACTAATTTGAAACTAATTACGCTACCATATGTTTCAAATTATAACATATTATACTAACCACAAATTCACCACTCGGATCCCAGTCGCCGAACTCTTCGTCTTCTAAGAAACCATCCAACCATTCGTCGTTGTTCGGGTCGTCTTCCTCTTCTTGTGATCCGCTATCCCAATCGTGTTCTTCATCACTATCTTCACAACTTTGATTAATCAACTCTAACATACGAGAGTTTTGATTACGACGAGACATTTTGAATGAATTTGTTGGAAAACGAAGAGGTTTTGAATGAATTTGTTGGAAACAAAGAGATTGTGGCTTTATATAGGCACATTTATGACCGTTGTGGTCCAAATGGATGGATCCTAAACTGTAAAGACCTGTGCGCTAACCATCTGCGCACAAACCCAAACCCTTAAGCACCTGTGCGCAGAACCTAAGCGCACCCTTTTACATTTAACGGCTACTTTTTTCAAAGATTTCAACGGCTACTATGTTAGAGTAGTGCGCAGAAACAGGGCGCACAGATTCTCAACCTGTGCGCAGTAGTTAGGCGCACAAGTTGTTACAGACTCTGAAAATTTACGAAAAGTACCCGTAATACCCCGTAAAACACGTATGCGCATAAGAATTGCGCACAGATGCGTGCGCATAAGTTGAGCGCACAGAATCGCGTGCATATACGCCTCGATTCGCGTGCATATAGCCATTGCCTATGTTAATACGAAATTCACTTTTACTCCCTTTTCTCTCGTTTTCTTCCCAAAATCTCATCTGATATTAAGATTTGATATGGTGTCAGTGCTCATGGATTCCTCGATCCTCGGTTTCTACTGTGTTTTGTGGTTAACCAATCTTCGGTTAATCAAATGTTCGATAAGTGATTTTTAATGACCAATCCCTAACATAATTTTCGGTTAACCACTATCGGTTAACCAAAAAGTTTAGTATGGTTAATCGATTATTTCGGTTAACCAGAATAATAGAAAGTACAAAAAACATATAGTTTAAGTTGTTAAAAAAAAGAGTTAACGACAATCATTTTATCAATCTCTCATATAATAAAAAACCAAAAGACTACTAAAGGGATTAGTACGTTACTTGAAAACAAAAGCTAAAAAGACATGAATTACAAATTCAAAACATATGTAAAGAGGTAAAAGTTCATTAATGTTATCTCTGTTACTGGTTCTGTGTGAGGAGATTGCGATTTCTAGGTTACGCGGTGTACTTATGCTTTTGATCATCTTGTTTTGAACACATTGATTGATCTATGGATCTCTGACTTGGAGTGAATACCTTAAACATGCGAGTTCATGTAGGACCTCAAGTTGTTGGTTATTCTGATCCACTTTTCTGTCAAATTTGATCATCCAAGTACTCAACTCGTTTCTACCTTGTTTAATGGATCCAATTATCACAGTTGGAGTAGGAATGCCATTATTGGTCTAGAATCTGAGAAGAAATTAGGTTTCATTAATGAAAAATGTTTGAAACCGAATGTTGAGTCTGTTGATTGTGATCGTTGGGAGCGATGTCATATTATGGTCATGAGTTGGTTGATCAACTCTATGGTGAGTGATTTGTCTGACAATTTCCTTCATGTACGATTTTCAAAAGAGCTATGGGATGAGATTATCGAGCGTTTTGCTGAGTCAAACACACGTTTTGTTTTTCAATTACAGAAAAAACTAAGCATTCTCAAACAGGATAACATTTCTGTTGTTATGTATTACAATAAGATAAAGGTATGGGATGAATTACAGGCTATTGATGGCTTGCCTTTATGTGAATGTGGAGCTATTGACAATTGTAATTGTGTTTCGTTCAAAAGATTGATGGATAGGGAATCCTCCTTGAAGTTGATGCAATTTCTTATGGGATTGTCTGATGCTTATGAGCACTTACGTAGTAGCATTCTTGCACATGATCCTTTGCCTACTATCAACAAAGCATTTCATATGGTGCTCACTGCTGAAAGGCAGAAAGGATCACTATGAATGCTCCTATGAATCATGATGCATTGGATGTGAATAGACATGGAAACAGGCATGAAAATCAATATCTTAACAGCTCTACTGGCAACAACTATGGAGCCGGTTCAAGATATAATAAAAGAGATAACAAGAAGACTAGTTTGATAGGAACTGTGACTATTGTGGAGAAGAGGGACATGTTAAGGAAAGATGTTTCAATCTTGTCAGTTATCTAACTTGGTGGAAGGGACCAAAAGCACAAGGACAACCTAATACAAAGATGATGGTTAATGTTCAGGACATTAATTCTTTCACTGCTAATTACAACAATCCTCTTAACAAAGGAATAAGAAAACCGAAGACCAGGTCAGTCTCTTGTTAATGCAATATTACAAGAAGTTCTTAAGGCTATTAAGGGAAAAGAGCCTATGATAGAAGACATCTATTCAGCTCAGTGAAATTCTATGAATTTTGCAGGTATGATTCATTCACTACCTTTTGTCCATACTTGTCAGATTGCTCACTGCACATGGATAGTTCATAGTTGACTCTGGGGCCACAGATGTCTTACAACAAGACATTGTTCTCCGAGCTCAAGGAATTGATTACTCCCATTAAGATTAGCCTACTTGATGGAACTACTCAGATATTTGATCATTGTGGGACTATACAAATATCTGAATACTTGACATTAAAGAATGTCTTGTATATGTTAGTTGTTAAGCACAACTTAATGTCAGTTTCTGGACTGTTATCTGATGAAAAGCATTTGTTTTCTTTCTAGAATACTGGATATATTCTTCAGGACCTTTCAACTATGAGAACTGTGGCATTAGAAACAAAAGAAGCATGACTTTACAAACTTGTAGCTGGGAGCTTAAAAGAGGAGACAAATCATGTTGTTCTAGCTTTTGTAAAGGATTGCCTATCTTCCAAGACTTTTCCGTCTTCAATTTGTAATAATTTACAATTCAGGATATTTGAACATAATTTATAATGCAAGCCAATTTTGGCCATGCTTCTATGTCAACTATGCAGTACTTGCTTGCTTTTATTGATTCTAAGCAAAATGTGACTGAATGTGAAAATTTTGTTTTGACCAAGAATCGTAATTAAACTACCTTTTAATCCGAGTGTGTCTATTGGTCCAAATATATTTTCTTTGGTTCATGCTGAGTTGTGGGGTCCATACAAGACTCCTACTATCTGTGGAGCTAAGTAAAAAAAACCGTGGTTGATGACTATTCTAGGTCAACTTGAACCTTCTTGCTAAGTTCCAAGGAACATGTACTTACTCTTTTAAAGAATTTTGTGGCACATGCTGAGAATACATTTGAAACTTCTGTCAAAGTCATCCGTACAGACAATGGGACTGAATTCCCTTAAAGGAATGTCACTGCTTGGATGTTGAGTAAAGGCATTCATCATCAAAGATTTGTCCCTAAGGTTCCAGAATAGAATGGAAGGGTAGAAGGAAACACAAACACACTTAGATTGCAGTCGGACCTTCCTATGATGTTTTGGGGTGAGTGTATCTTGACTGCAACTTAATTGATCAATTTTCTTCCATTCTTCAGTTCTGCAGTGGTCTACTCCTTATGAGAGACTACATAACAAGACTCCTAGTTATGATGACCTTAAGATAATGGGTTTCTTGCATTTTGCACTCATTCCTAAGACTGATAGATCAAAATTTGAAGCTTTTGCTAGAATATGTGTGTTCGTTGGGTATCCCCCACACTACAAGGCATACAAACTTTACGATTTGGATAATCATTAAGTGTTTGTTGCAAGACATGTTATTTTCCATGAAACTTCTTTCCATTCAAAGTTTCTATGTGGATCTGATGGAAGAGTAGAATTCGATGTGGATTTGCTTTCCTTTCGTACATAATCTGATGGATATCGCTTCCCTTCGATATGGATCTGAAGGCTATCGCTTCGATGTGGATCTGTTTCCCGTCTAGGAAACCGCAGAGGTGTAGTAGCTAGTTGTGGAGGACGAGTAACTGGTGGTGGAGGACGAGCGCGTCGACAACCCCATCAACTTCAAGCGTATCTCAACCTGCACGCTCCAGCGATGCACGCTTGCGAGTTGGTGGGAGGAAATAAAGTAGTCAGCAGGGGCGGTGTAGGAGCGGAGCAGAAGCTGGAGAAGGCTTGCGAGCGAGTGGAAGTTGAAGGAGGTTGGAGGAGGAACAATAACGATGGAATCAGTTATCCACTTTACCTATTAGGTACGGTGGACTCGGTTTATACTCTGCCAGTGAGGCATCCTGATATGCCTTCCTAGCATCACGTGTCCAATCATGGGATCTACAAGATTATATTTTAAGAGACACTGGGGTGGATGGCATGGAGGATAGTTTCAACAAGACTCTTGAGAATATGCACGTAACTCTCCTTGATTTTTACTTTAGCAACTTCACCAATAAAAGCACCACCCCCTAAAGCCCAAAATTCCTTGGCGAGTGCTCTTTTGGTAAAGTTGTTAAAGACATGGAGGGGGTTTATGAGTTATCAGATAGACAGAAGGTTGTTTTTGGCTGCCTTCATGCAGCGCATGCCTAAGATTTTCTCCTTGCCATCCCGATTGAGGGCCTTGGACAAAAGATGTCACCTTTGGAATATCGTACCATTCTCATATACAGGCTGATGATTCCTCTATACCCACCAGATACAAAATGCCCTGCTTGTTTCACAAGGTGTTTAAATGCCTTTGGTGAGCATGCAATTCATTGCAAGGTAGACCATGGGTTTAAACAGAGACATGATCATGTACGGGATAGTTTGTATGATGTATTGTGGAGAGCCGGTATTTCGGCGAAGAAAGAAGCGACTGTTTACTTTTTGGCTGATCCACTTGAGGGGAGATCGACGCTTTGGCCAGCAAATGTCCTTATTTTTGGATGGGTCAACGGGAAACACACATGTGACTTTTTTTCCAAAATAGGAAATTTAGGATCCAATTCGTATATCAGAGGGAGTACCATATATAACATAAAATTTCTCTGCCAATTCTTTCTAGTCGAGCTTCTTGGTCTGTCATTATACCTCTAGAAGTAGAAAGAATTAGACTCCCCATTCCACCTAAAATTCTAGGAAGTCGTTGATAGTTCGAATAGATTCGTAGACCAGGGCGACTGTTCGACCTCATTGGGGCTCCCCATTAACGGGCATAAGATATGGTACATTTACAGTCGGACAAGAGGCACTAAGGGTTGTCTCATGTAAAATATCGAAACAGGACAAAGTGTGTCGTGATAACGGACATGCTTTTATTCCATTTGCTTTTGATACTTTTGGTTTTTTAGCCCTAGAGGCGGTTGAGCTCCTCAAGAGCACAATAATGTCATGGCTCCAGGGTCGAGGGAGTTTGTTTTTCAGAGGATAGAATTTGCCATTCAAAAGGGGCTTGCGATGCAGCTTGTTGCTCGCTTGCCTCCTAAGTCGATCTGTTGAGATATGATGAGGTTTTGATTAAATGACAAACATCCAATAATGGTTTACTTGAGTGCGTAGGTATTGTTACTAGTGTGTATACAGAAACGAAGGAAGTCTTGCTGGAATCCATGAGACATAAGCTTACTTCGAATGGAAGACAGCTGTGAAGAATAGTCCATCCGAGGAAGATTATTGGTCGAAGATATCTTGGAGGATGGCCTTGAAGAATTATGGAAGAGTTGCATTTCAAAGAAGGAAAAAAGATCTTGTCAAAGAAGGAAAGAAGATCTTGTCAAATAAGGAAAGAAGATCTCGTCAAAAAAGGAAAGTGGCAACTCAGCTAGGATTGGGCATTGGACGCGCGTGTGGGTATTGCCAAAGAAATAAGGAAATATTACGCGCAAGGAATATTTCCTTATGCGCATTGTTTCCTTATTTGAACAAGGCGGCGCGCCGAAGTGTAAGCCCCAATGGTGACTACTTGGAGATCAAGTTGGAAGGTCACACGGAAGGAAATAATTCCTTGTGAAAGATATTTTAGGAAGATAATTCCTTAGGAAAAGATATGGTGAGTTTTATGGTAATATTAGAACAGATAGATTGGTGTTAGGTTTGAGCTATTTAGTGTGCTATATATTGTATGAGATTTACATAGCTTAGCAAGACTTTGAAGAGAGAAAACCTAGTACTCGGTTTAGAGTTGTTCTACGTGTGTGAGGTTGAGATTCAAGTGAGAAAAGTGATCCGAAATCTAGGTGGGAAGCCTAGGTGAGTGATCCAAGTTCTATTGTAATCAAGATATCAATACAACAAGTAGACTCGTTCAAACTCTCTCTAGTGAAAGCTAGAGAGGAGTGGTTTTTCGCCTCAAGGACTTTTTGGTACTTGGGGTGTTTCCACTATATATCATCGTGTTCATGTTTGATTTACATTATTGTTTGTCTTTTTGCATAATCTACTTATCATGGAACAATAGCTTTTGATCATTGAGTTTTTATACGCTAATCGATCCAACAATTGGTATCAGAGTCTGGTCTCTAGATTGTTTCAATTAGCTTTGCAGGAAAAAGATGACTTCCAACAATGCAATCAACGACTCGTTCTGGAAACCCCCAATGCAGAAACCGGATGAGTATGATTGGTGGTCTATTCAATTTGAGTCACATACTCAAAATCTTGACGCTCAGATCTGGAAAGTTATTGAATTTGGCGACGTCATCATCCTGGACTTGAATGATGATGACAAAACCAAAGAGAAAAAGAGAGCTGACTATTGTGACGCAGACTACAAAATCTTTGAGAAGAACGCCAGGGCTAAAAAGATCCTTCACATGGCTCTAAGCCCGAGCGATCTTCGAAAGATTCTGAAATACAAGACTGCCAAGGAAATCTGGGATGCACTAAAGAGGAGATACTCAGGAAGTAATGATGTCAAGAGGAACAGACTCCTTGCTGCTCAAAAGGACTATGAGCAGGATGTACAGGAGAAAGGTGAATCCTTAGAAGACTTCCATGCAAGGTTTGAAGGTTATGTGAGTCAAATTGCTTTTCTAGGTGAAGAGCTCCCTCAGTGGAAAGTCACCTATCAATTCATGCAATCACTGAACGTCCAATGGGACGAGTTCATCAATGCCCTTCAAGCTCAAAGCGATATCAAAGAAATCTCCTTGGAAGACCTTGTGTGCCGTCTCAAGAGTCACTCTGGAATTCTTGAGAGGAAACTCTTGATAAGGAAAGATACGGACAAAGGAAAATCAATTTCTTTAAAGGTGGAAAAAGCTTTTGATCTATCTCAGATGGAAGACCCTGGACTTGAAGAGGATGACACAGTCGCTCTCATCACAAGAGCCTTCAGTAAAGCATGGAGAGGAGGAGAGACACGTCACACCGAAGGTAACCAAGGTTCAAAAGATATTATTTGTTATCATTGCCAAAAAGCAGGACACTTCGCCAGAAATTGCGACAAGAAAAGAGCAGGGGAACCACCAGCCCCTGAAGAGCAAAACGCAATGATGGCAACCTGGGAAGGAACAGAAGACAACATGTGTCTCATGGCAACCGAAAGTGATCAAGATGACATCAACCAGGTACCAATCCACTCTTGGTATATAGATAGTGCATGCTCATGCCACATGACAGAAAACAAAGAATGGTTTCAATCGCTAAACTTCCAAAACGGAGGTTCCATCACCTTCGGCAACAAAAGCAAAGGAGAAGTTCAAGGAACATGCAAGGTAAGTATATTTGACAAACTCTCTGTCAATAATGTGAATCTAGTAGACAATCTTGGTTTTGACCTGTTAAGCGTGGCTCAACTGTGTCAAAAAGGGAAGAATAGAGTTGTCTTTACTACTAATGGTTGTCAAGTTGAGAGTTTGTGTTCAGAGAAGATTCTCCTTAAAGGAATATGTGTCAACAACATCTACAAAGTAGATTCCACTTTCATCCCTGGGGAGGATCTGTGCTTTACCACTGTTAAGGAGGATTCTCTCCTATGGCACAAAAGATTTTGTCATGCAGGTTTGTCACATCTTCAAAAGCTCTACCAAAAGGACCTCGTAAGCGGTCTTCCCAAGGTTGAAGCCATCCAAGACATGGTGTGCTCCTCATGCATAAGGGGCAAACAAGTAAGGTCCTCCTTCAAATCCAAGAAAGAGGTAAGTACTTCTCGTCCCTTAGAGATGATCCACATGGACCTATGTGGACCTATGCGTACACAGAGCCGTGGAGGAAATAGGTATGTCTTTGTTATTGTGGATGCCTATTCTAGGTACACTTGGACCCTATTCTTGTCCTCAAAGGATGAAGTCTTTGAGGAGTTTGAAGCATGGCTAAAATTTGTGGAGAATCAACTGGGAGTCTCCCTAGTTTCTATACGCACCGACCATGGAACGGAGTTTGAAAACTCTCAGTTCTATGACTCGTGTAGGAACAAAGAGATAAACCACAACTTTTCAACACCAAGGACTCCTCAGAAAAACGGAGTGGTGGAAAGGAAGAACAGAACTCTAGAGGACATGACAAGGACTCTCCTAATCTCTAGCAATCTTCCAAAGAACTTCTGGGCTGAGGCACTCAACTCCTCATGTTATGTGCTAAACAGGGCCACTCTCAGACCTCTCATCAACAAGACCGCCTATGAACTTCTAAATGGAAGAGAGCCAAACGTATCTCATCTCAAAGTGTTTGGATGTAGATGCTTTGTTCACAACAATGGGAAGGAAAACTCCGGGAAATTCGATCCAAGAAGCAACGAAGGTACATTCGTGGGATACTCTCTCCAAAGCAAAGCTTACAAAGTCTTCAACAGGCGAAAAAGAAAAAATGAAGAAAGTATTCATGTGATCTTCGATGAGTCCACCATGGTTGGCGAAGCCGTACAAGAAGGAGATAGTACACCCTACACTCAGGAAGATAACTTTGATCTAGTCGAAGTTGCCAATCTCGGGGAACAAAGCCCGAATAATGTTGACCCAACTCAAGCTCCAGAGTTCTACAACTCTGCAGAAAGCAACTCAGAGGAAACAAAGGAAGAAAGTGACGAGGAAATCAACAACACTCCTGACAATCCGGACGCCAGTCCCTCACCAGGGAACACAGCAGAAGAGTGCACCAACGAAGAACCTGCCACAGAGATCAGACACACCTCTCGAAGCACCAGACCACCAAGATGGTTGAATGACTACATATGTAATGCAGTCATACAAGATCCATTACCTTCATCCACAATCACGGATAATCCAAGCCAAAGTACGTCATCTCTCTTACCCTCTAATGAATTTTGTGCTTTCACTTCCTTTGTCTCTCTAGCAGAACCAAAAGCAGTGGATGAAGCTCTCAAGGACCCAGAGTGGGTTAAAGCTATGCAAGACGAGCTTCATCAATTCGAAAGAAACAAGGTATGGAGACTTGTTCCTAATCCCGGGACCAGAACCATAATAGGAACCAAATGGGTCTTCAGAAACAAGCTAGATGACAAAGGTCAGGTCACAAGAAACAAAGCCATACTGGTGGTAAAAGGGTACAACCAACAGGAGGGGATAAACTACGATGAAACCTTTGCTCCCATGGCCAGATTGGAAGCCATAAGATTATTGATTGCTTACTCATCACATCATGGTTTCATGCTTCAACAGATGGATGTAAAGACTGCCTTTCTCAACGGGGAACTAAAGGAAGAAGTCTTTGTGGAGCAAACACCTGAGTTTGTAAACTCGGCTCATCCAGACCATGTATATGTACTGGACAAGGCTCTCTATGGTCTCAAACAAGCTCCTCGAGCATGGTATGAGAGACTATCTCACCATCTGCTGTCCAACGGATATGTTCGTGGAGAGGTAGATAAAACCTTGTTCCTTCTAAGGGAAGGAAAAGACACTCTGGTCATGCAAGTTTATGTGGACGACATCATCTTTGGGTCCACAAGCTGGTTGAGAGATTTGTCAAACTCATGGAAGGTGAATTTGAGATGAGCATGGTAGGAGAACTCAAGTTCTTTCTCAGGCTACAAGTGATACAAGGAGATGACGGAACAAGAGTTCATCAACAGAAATATCTCAGAGAAGTAGTCAAGAAGTTTGGAATCGCAAATTCCAAACCCTATGCAACCCCAATCTCCCCAAATGACTCTCTGGGCAAGGACGAGAACAACAACAAAGAAGATCAAGCTCTCTATAGAGCAATGATTGGATCTCTACTCTATTTGACCGCCAGTCGACCTGACATAATTTACAGTGTAAGTCTATGTGCAAGATTTCAAGCTGATCCAAGAGAATCACACACCGTAGCAGTCAAGAGAATTTTGAGGTGCCGAAGGGGAACAAATGATTTGTGTCTATGGTATCCCAGGGGAGGAAGTATGAGCCTTATAGGGTATACAGGCGTGGACTTCGCAGGAAACAGAGTAGACCGCAAGTCTACATCTGGCATGGCTCAATTCTTAGGACCATGTCTTGTCTCATGGGGATCAAAGAAGCAGACCACGATGGCTCTTTCCACAGCTGAAGCTGAGTACATCGCAGCCGCAACCTGTTGCTCACAACTCCTATGGCTTAAACAACAGCTAAGTGATTTCGGTATCAATCTCAATTTTGTTCCTATTCTTTGTGATAATACTAGTGCTATAAATATTGCTAAGAATCATGTGCAGCACTCTAGGACCAAACACATTGAGATTAGACATCACTTTCTGCGAGACTGTGTCGAAAAGGGGCTAGTAACAATGGAATTTGTTCGCACTAAGGAACAAATTGCAGACATCTTCACCAAGGCACTAAACAAGGAACCCTTTGAAAGGCTTCGTCTAGAACTTGGTATGATTTCTCTCGAATAATTATGTCTATTCCTAAGATCCCCCCATGACTGGTTGAAGTCTGAATGATAATTGGTTGTTATTTATAGGATTATATGAACATGTGATTGTATCTCATTGGTTTGAGTTATTTGCTTCTTTGTGTCTTGATTAATCTCAATATTCTTGCAATCTCCTTGGACTCGAAATGCTAGCACCATGATTTATTTACATGAGAAGGTCTTATTTGTTGCCCAAAAGAGTCATTTTGATGATTTGAACCCTCATTATAAGCCCAAAGGATAGAGGATCTCTACAGCCGTCCCTGAAGCCTTGTCATGATTGCACATTCCTATGAACCCCTTGTTTTCATCTACATCTGGAATCTCTCATCATGACTTATTAATTCACATTTTCCATCTATGATTTTTGTATAATGTTCTATTGTACCACTTTTGGTAACTAACCCCCGCATTATACTATTCTACTATTTTTGGAAAAAATGTGAAAGTGGAATATCAAGAAGGAAAGAAGGCGGGGTCTCAAGATGGCGTGAAAAGAAGTTTCTGTGTGTTTTTGGTAAGTTACTCAAGAAGTGATGGTGTGTTGGAAAAGGTGAAGCGGTACCCAAAACCCTAAGATCTTATCAATTTGGAAAAAGATCCTTCTCTTTCCAACTTGAAACGATCTCCATCCATTATATATACCTCTCCCTCAAAATTACCAAAAATCCCATCCCACTTAAACAAGAAAACCACCTTCTCAAAATCATTAACCCTCTCCTACTCATACTCAACTCTGCAAGCGTCATCCACTCATCATCGCCCTCCTTCATCTTCAACCCTACAACCGCCCTTATCACCCTCTTTCCAACACATCCATCAATCCATTCCGCTGCAGACATTAACCCAATGAGTAAGGTTACTAAAAGGACCACTCACTGACGTTTCCAAGACTGTGGTGACCAAGGATGAAGATTACAAAGGTTGAAAAGATGGTTACTAAAGAAGGAGGCTTCCAGGGTTCGGAACAACGGGTAAGTTCAATACCCTCAAACAAGCAAAAGAAATACTCAAGAAGGTCGTGTACAATGAAAAGTTGGGTCAGTTCAGTGGCTTCAGTTATAGAAGCATCTAAGAAACAACATGAAGAAGAAGTTGAAAAAGTTAACAAGACAGCTGGGATTTGATCTTTTGGTTCGGGAAATTTGTAAAGTCGCTACTTCAGAGTAATCTCGCCTCATTCTTCAAAGGGAACAGAACATATCTCACTACTTTCCAATTGCTCCAACCCCACTCTTCTTTCCCAGCCGCATTATCCCTCTTCTCTTTCTTCTTATTGTACACTTTCTCATGACTTATTACTCTTGGTTGCTAGCATGCCGATTTTCATATTTTTATCTTGATATTGTGATTTCTCGAGCATTGGAGTCCTTATGAGTCATTACTTCGATTGCTTTCTTGTGTTTTGTATACTTCCTATTTATGACTTCTGAGTTCATTCTTTTTTATGATGCCAAAAGGGGGAAATTAGAGGATAGCAGGACTTGAGGGGGAATTCATGACTTTAGTTGTAGTTCGTTGTTTTTCTGAGGGCGAATTTTTGGTTCTTTGTTAGTCTTTGTTCCTAGGCTAGTTTATATGTCTCGGGTCTATACTCTTATTGTTAAGGATGTTTGTCATCATCAAAAAGGGGGAAATTGTTGAGATATGATGAGGTTTTGATTAAATGACAAACATCCACTAATGGTTTACTTGAGTGCGTAGGTATTGTTACTAGTGTGTATGCAAGAACGAAGGAAGTCTTGCAGGAATCCATGAGACGTAAGGTTACTTCGAATGGAAGACAGCTGTGAAGAATAGTTCATCCGAGGAAGATTATTGGTCGAAGATATCTTGGAGGATGACCTTGAAGATTTATGCAAGAGTTGCATTTCAAAGAAGAAAAGAAGATCTTGTCAAAGAAGGAAAGAAGATCTCGTCAAAGAAGGAAAGTGGCAACTCGGCTAGGATTGGGCATTGGACGCGTGTGTGGGTATTGCCAAAGAAATAAGGAAATATTACGCGCAAAGAATATTTCCTTATGCGCTTTATTTCCTTATTTGAACAAGGCAGCGCCGAAGTGTAAGCCCCAATGGTGACTACTTGGAGATCAAGTTAGAAGGTCACACGGAAGGAAATATTTCTTAGGAAGAGAATTCCTTGTGAAAGATATTTTAGGAAGATAATTCCTTAGGAAAAGACATGGTGAGTTTTATGGTAATATTAGAACGGCTAGATTGGTGTTAGGTTTGAGCTATTTAGTGTGCTATATATTGTATGAGATTTACATAGCTTAGCAAGGCTTTGAAGAGCGAAAACCTAGTACTCGGTTTAGAGTTGTTTTACGTGTGTGAGGTTGAGATTCAAGTGAGAAGAGTGATCCGAGATCTAGGTGGAAAGCCTAGGTGAGTGATCCAAGTTGTATTGTAATCAAGATATCAATACAACAAGTAGACTCATTCAAACTCTCTCTAATGAAAGCTAGAGAGGAGTGGTTTTTCGCCTCAAGGACTTTTTGGTACTTGGGGTGTTCCACTATATATCATCGTGTTCACGTTTGATTTACATTATTGTTTGTCTTTCTGCATAATCTACTTATCAAGGAACAATAGTTTTTGTTCCTTTAGTTTTTATACGCTAATCGATCCAACACGATCTAATTAAGACACGTTTTATTAATTATCAAGAATAGTCAACTAACTTAAAGAAAATAAAAATAAAATAAAATGAAATAAAATGAAAAGACTAGTTTACGTGATCCAAATGTAAAAGCATTAGCAACCCCATCTACCTAACTACAATATAAGGGAGAAGTCAAGTCTTCCCAAAAAATTGTAACACCTCAGCGCCACATTTCTATTTTAACAAAAATAAAATAATTATTAAAAATAGCAATTTCCCTCAACTAAATAAAAAAGAGAAAGTGTCCGGTGAGAATAACTTTTAAAATACGAACGTGAGAATGATGCACATTAGTAGTAAATTGGTGCACATTTAGTACTAATTTGGTGCACATTCATTGACAAATTTAAAAACATCGAAAATTTTAAAAACATTTATTTTTTAAAGAACATTTATGGAGAAATTGAAGAACATTAGGTAAAAATTGTATATGTGCATCACTTTTTCAAAGGATGTGCATCAAAAAATTTAATGCACATTTAAGTATATTTTGATGCACATTAGTCATTCTCACGTTCTCATTTTAAAAATTATTCTCGCCGGAACCGTACCCAATAAAAAATCCATTAAACGTTTTTTCTCTTATTAGTATGTATTAGTGAAGTTATTTCTATTTATTGTTGATTTTTTATAACCTTATCATCAAATTCATCATTGTTAATTAATTGTAGGTGGATCTTATGTGTTAGTCATATTTTATTATATTAAATGTTTTTGTTTTCCTTATCCTTATATTTTACTCTTGAATGGTGATCATATATATATATTAAATTTATATTCGATTGTTTTGAGCACTTTGCATGTGAGTATACAAAACTTATATAGCTATGCGAAATGTCGAGGAAGAAAAAAAAGACATAATTTCGTGTAATGAAGTTCATCCATATATATTTACATGCTATATGTTAATATACTATTTGTTATAAGTAATTTTTTTTTCTTATTGATTCTATTTATGTTTTCGTAAAAATAGGTAATTTAGATATAAAATGTGTAAAAAATATATCTTATGTTTATCTAAGACTGTTTAATGGTGTTGTGGTTGAGTATATGATATGTTGGTGTATATTCTATAACTTTTTTTTTTTTTTCACAAATATAACTATAAATTATTTTTTATTTTAACGATATGTAAATTTTAAGAATTCTATATATATTAATATAAGCTTATGTGATATTCTCCTCTCAAAACTACGTTTTCTTCTGGTCTTCTTAACCATCACGTGGCAGACGATGGTATCCTTCCAACTTTAAACCTTTGAAATGTTAAACATTCATTGCTCTGTCCAACTTTAAACCTAACTTCTGTACTAAACACTATATAATCCGTCCAAACACAATACATGGTGTATTAACTATTAAGTCATTATAAAATATTAAAAAAAAGAAAACTATAAAATTAAAAAAGAGAGCACTGAAGAAGAAACGAATTTATTCCCTAACGAACTTTATACCGTCTTCTATCTACAAAGTACACAGAATAGATTGCTCAGCAACGCAGAAGCAAGCAAATAGCAATCACCAATGGCGGTACGAGACCTAGAAATCGATGAAATCCAATCCCAAATTGAAGCCGGATCGATGACGGAACACCATCTAATCCCCCCTCCGGGACTGAGCAAAGACGAATTCGACACTCTCCGTCCATACGTGACCGAATTCCACACCTACCGTATCGGAGAAGGAAAGCAGTGCTCATCGCTCCTCGCACAGAAAGTCCGTGCCCCGCGCGACGTGGTTTGGTCAATCGTTCGTCGATTCGACAAGCCACAGATCTACAAACACTTCATCAAAAGCTGCTCGGTGAAGGACTTCGAAGTCGCCGTGGGGTGCACCAGAGAGGTGAACGTCATATCCGGCTTACCAGCGGCGGCTAGTACAGAGCGATTGGACATCCTGGATGATGAGAGGTGCGTTACAGGCTTTACGATCATCGGAGGCGACCACAGGCTGAGGAACTACCGCGCGGTGAGCTCGATTCACGAGATCTGTGGTAGAGAAGACGAGATCTGGAGCGTGGTGTTGGAATCCTACGCAGTGGATGTGCCGGAAGGGAATACGGAGGAGGATACGCGCCTTTTTGCTGATACTGTAGTGAAGCTCAATCTGCAGAAATTGGCGTCAGTTGCGGTTTCTTCTGCGCGTGATGGTTCGCCGCCGCCGGGATGTGGCGATGCCCGCTAAAAAGGAATTTTCTGCCGTCAGATTCTTTCTAGATGCTTCTGGTAAGTGCAAATAATGTTTTCATTTTAGGGGATAAAACTACCATCTTATGTGCATACTTATGTCGTCTTGGATCGGTTAGCATAGTTACTTCCTAGGAACAATAGGAGGTATAGCAGCGGAATAATAATATGCAAGAAGTAAACTTTGACGCAAGATTTAGAGTGGAAACCTCAACCACTAAGTGTTGAGTAAAACCACTACCTTCAAGCTTCTCACTTGAAGGATTTAGAAGAGTATACTTATCTTATTGATTTCTTGTTCGTTACAAAAGAGACCTCAGATTACGATCACGAATCACTCATCTCACTCGAGCCCGAACTCAACCTCTAAGCCTAAGAATTGCTCTTCTTCTCTGAATTTCTCAGTCGTGTAAGTTCAATCAATGCGTCAACTTATTCCTATGCCTAAAACCTAGCTTTTATACTAAGATAGTCTAGGTTAAAAACAAGGGAATTAATCTATAAGGAAATAATATCTTTTAGGAAAAGATAATATTTCCTTCGTTAAATAAAAACTCATTCGCTTAACTGCCAAGATTGTAATCTTCTTCGAATATATCTTCAATCAGATCTTCCCTTATCTCGCTCTCTTTCCGATCGAGCTTTCCTAAAATAGAACATTGTTGTGTAACGTTCCTTTCTCAGTAACGATCCTGAAACACTCAGACAATTCATTAGCAGAATGTTTGTTTCCATTCAAAACATGAAGGAGCCTCAACAATTTCCCCCTTTTTGATGGTGACAAACATTCTCTTCTTTAAGGCATAAAGACACTTAAGATATAAGACACGAAAAGTGTATTCACAATATACACATAAATAGTTTCCCTTAGGATTGTTACTCGTAGAGAAAAGATCTGATATTCCCCCTAAAACCTTGAACTTCCTTTATTTTCCCTCTTTCGGCATCATCAAAAAGCTAACTTAATCATATAAGAACTTAAAGCGAATCAAGTCAGGTCACAAAACAAGCGTTCCATTGATTAATAAGCGTCTAAGGAACTGACGTTGGTACACATTCAAACAGGGAAAAGAAAACACAAACAAAGCAAACAAAAGAAAGTCAAGCAAATTTGGCAAAGGGTATAATAAAGCATAGAAGAGAAGAGGTTGATGTGCTAGGGAACAGAATGTGGGGGTCAGATGTAAGGAAGGAAGGGTGCAGGGCAGCGTCTTGATACTGCGAAGGGAACCTTACTGGTTTGATTTCGTCCAATGACGGATCTCATCCTTCAAGGCAGTAATCTCCTTAGCTAGCCTTTGTTGTTGTTCAGAGAGAAGTCCAACAAGCGTGCACAATTCTTCCAACTTATCATTGTGATAGACCATAGTAGGCGCTTCATTCTGTTCCTCTTGAGGGTCTTCAGACATGGCGTCAATCCCAATATTGTCCAAGGCCCTTAACCAAGCACCATCAGCATTCTTCTCAAACCTCATTTTCTTCAGGTTAGCCTCAGCAAGCTCTTGTGCATACACAACATCAGCAGTCCCAGATTCATACACCTTCAGATACTCCAAGACCTTTTTCACAATTTCAGGGAAAGGAAGGCCATGCCTATCATTCTTCCTGGCATGAGCCATGTGCAGCATGATGATCTTAGGCAGGTTGATGTCTTTCCTGAGGAGCATCTTATCCATGATTAGAAAGTCTTGGATCAAGATTGTGGTGCGCTTCTGCTCTCTAGGGGTAATGTTACTGATGATGTAACTGTGAAGCACTCGATTCACTATTCCCATGGAGGTTGTAGACATCTCCCCTACAACTTCAGTGTTGAAGTCTTGAGAAACCCTCTGAATAGCAGCCAAACTAACATCCTTAGGCCACTGACCTTTAACATACTCCTCAAACCCACAGTGAGGAACTCCAAGGATTAATCCTAATTCAGTGCTTGAGAAAACATGGGTTTCCTTACCCAGTTTGAAGGATGCTTGCACGGCATGAGGTTTCTCAGTGATGGTGAGGGATGTTTTTGATTTGGCCAGAGATTGTGTGGGGTTTTTGGTTTTGGCCGGCGATGGAGAGGGTGATTTTGCTTTAGCCGGCGATGGAGGAGGTGATTGGGTTTTTGGCTCAGGGTTTGAGGATTCTGTAGGGTATTCGATGGCAACTCCTATGGCGGCTAGTATTCTTCTTATGGTTTCAGGGCTCTCCTTGCCGGTGAGGGAAATAGAGTTGGTGTTCACCATTTTTGAGAGCTTTTGAGGGTTTGATCTTAAGAGTAATTTGAGAGCGTGGAGGAGAAGAACCAAGATTACCCTCTTTATAATCAGACGTCTGCAGAAACCATCTCTTCAAATCTTTTCAAATCTGTAACTTTTCCTTGTGTGAATTTATTTCCATAAATCCACCAGTTGGTTGCCTCAATTTTCTCCAATCAAAAACCTTCCATTTTCATCATGAACCTCGGGAGAAAAACTACCATTATTGATCTGTAACTCCTGTCATATTTATTCATTTCATACGGCGCTAATAACCATAATGTTCCCACTTGCAGATTTCAAAAACACAGCCTTTTCACCTTCCCTTCCTTATCTGATGTCGATGGTGTGTGATGGTTGGGGTAATGTTACCAGAAAGGATACAAAGAGAACATCACACGAAAATAACATAGATAACATGAATTTCAATTATTTTATATCATGGCGAGTGAGTCCAGTTGTGAATGGATAAACAAGGCTCATAGGACTATCATCCATGAAGGCTAAGGGTGGCTGTAGATTCCCTCTATCCTTTGGGCTTATATTGTGGGTTCAGTACATCAAGAGGAATCTTTTGGGCTAGAAATAAGACCTTTGTTTAAAATAACATGACATCAAATGAATGCAGTGATTGGTAACTTTCCTAGGCATGAATAGTACTAGCATGCGGCACAAAAGACATGAATTCATATCATAGGAAATCAAGTGTGACCATGCTTCAAAAGATCAAGTTCAGAATGAATAAATTAGCTAATTTCTCCAATCATTGGGGGTTTTATAGAAGAGCAAGATCATTCGAGAGAAATCATACCTAACTCCAGTCGTAACTTCTCGAAAGGGGCCTTATTTAGTGGCTTTGTGAATATGTCCGCGATTTGATCCTCAGACCGAACGTGCTCCATAGAGACGATTCCCTTTTCCACACAATCACGTCGAAAGTGATGTCTAATATCAATGTGTTTGGTCCTTGAGTGCTGCACAAGATTTTTAGAAATATCAATAGCACTTGTGTTATCACACAAAATAGGAACGTTACCTAGAATAATACCAAAATCACTTAGCTGTTGTTTGAGCCATATGAGTTGAGAGCAACAAGCAGCTACGGCTACATACTCAGCTTCAGCAGTGGAGAGAGAAACTGTGGTTTGTTTCTTGGAAGCCCATGACACAAGACATGAACCAAGAAATTGAGCCATCCCAGAGGTGGATTTCCTGTCTGGTTTGTAACCATCGAAGTCTGCATCTGTATAACCTAGTAGTTCAAGACTTCCTCCTCTTGGGTACCACAAGCAAAGATCATTTGTTCCTCTTAAGTACCTCAAAATCCTCTTCACTGCAGCGACATGTGTTTCTCTGGGGCTTGCTTGAAACCTAGCACAAAAACACACACTTTGCATAATATCAGGCCTACTGGCGGTTAGATAAAGCAATGAGCCTATCATTCCACGGTAGACTTTTTTATCAGCTTCCTTCTTGTCTGCATCAATTCCTATTGTGTCATTTGGGGACATAGGAGTGGAACAATCCTTGGCATCTGCCATCCCAAACTTTCTGATGCATTCCCTGAGGTACTTTTGTTGATGAACCTTTGTTCCTTCTTCAGTTTGGACCACTTGTAATCCCAAAAAGAACTTAAGTTCTCCCACCATGCTCATTTCAAATTCACTTTCCATCAGTTTAGTGAACTTGGTAACTAGTTGCTCGTTGGTGGAACCAAAGATGATGTCATCAACATATACTTGCACAACCAGAGTGTGCTTACCTTCCTTCAGTAGGAACAAAGTCCTGTCGACTTCCCCTCTGACGTAACCATGGGACAAGAGGAACTGAGATAACCTTTCATACCATGCACGTGGAGCCTGTTTGAGACCATAGAGTGCCTTATCAAGGATGAATACATAATCGGGATTGGAAGGGTCTGCAAAACCAGGTGTTTGCTCAACATACACCTCCTCTTTGAGAACACCATTCAAGAAGGCAGTCTTTACATCCATTTGTTGCAACTTAAATCCATGATGAGTAGAGTAAGCAATCAAAAGACGTATAGCTTCCAACCTTGCAACTGGAGCGAAAGTCTCGTCATAATCAATTCCTTCTTGCTGGTTATAACCCTTAACAACCAGTCTAGCTTTGTTCCTCGTAACTTGTCCCTTGTCATCCATCTTGTTCCTGAAAACCCATTTGGTACCAATGACGGATCTATCCTTAGGCCTGGGAACCAATCTCCACACTTTGTTTCTCTCAAATTGATGAAGCTCTTCTTGCATAGCATTTACCCACTATGGATCTTTGAGAGCTTCTCCAATTGTCTTTGGTTCAACTATAGAAACAAAAGCACAAAAAGCATGAAATATAGGATCTAAGGTTAGAACGGAACAATCCTTCGAATTAGGATCAGGTGATGTATCGGAAGTTGAAGCAGAAGCACAGTTGCACACGTACTCCATGAGTCTTGATGGAGGTCCATGGATACGAGTTCTATGACGAGTTCCTCCTTCTTGTAGCTCTTCAACACCTGTTTGTTCCTCGTTAGGGATTTGTTCCCCCTGAGATCCAGATACTTCCTCCAGTACGCTTTCTGTCTGAGTTTGATCATTGTTTGCTTCTGTAGAGAGAATTCCTTCTACTTGGTTATCTTCTTCATTGGGATCATGTACATCATCTTCCAAGAGTTGAAAATGTTCCTTGTCTACTTCAGTCAGGGGAAGAACATTTGAATCCTGCACAAGGATACCAGCCATAATATTTTCATCAAAGACTACATGTATGCTTTCCTCAACCTTTTTGGTTCTCCTGTTGTACACTTTATAAGCTCTGCTTTGTGGTGAGTATCCGACGAAGGTTCCTTCGTCACTCCTTGGATGAAACTTTCCCAAACTTTCCTTCCCGTTGTTGTGTACAAAACATTTGCAACCAAAAACTCTAAGATGTGAAACATTAGGATTTATTCCCCTAAACAATTCATATGAGGTTTTCTCTATCATGGGCCTTAGCATTGCACGGTTGAACACATAGCAAGCAGCATTCAGTGCCTCAGCCCAAAAGTTCCTAGGAAGACCACTTGCAATTAGCATTGTTCTCGTCATGTCTTCGAGTGTCCTGTTTTTCCTCTCAACCACTCCATTTTGCTGTGGAGTTCTTGGAGCAGAGAAGTTATGATTAATTCCTTTGGTCCTGCACAGGGAAAGGAACTGAGAGTTTTCGAACTCTGTTCCATGGTCAGTACGAATAGACTTTAAGTGTAAACCTAACTGATTTTCAACATCATGCAACCAATACTCAAACTCATCAAACACATCTTCCTTAGATGCAAGAAAAATTGTCCATGTGTACCTAGAGTAATCGTCCACAATGACAAACACATATTTATTTCCTCCACGACTCTGAGTACGCATAGGCCCACACAGATCCATGTGGATGAGTTCCAGAGGTTTGGAAGTACTTACCTGTTTCTTCGATTTAAGGGATGATCTTACCTGTTTTCCTCTTGTACATGCGATGCATACCTCTTCAGCTTGACAGTCTATCTTTGGTAGACCTACCACTAGGTCCTTGTTGTGGAGTTTGGATAGAAGTCTGACGCTAGCATGTGCAAACCTTTTGTGCCATAAGTTTGATTCCTCAGTTTGGACAGTTAGGCATAGTTCCTCTTCTGGGATGAAAGAAGGATCCACTTTGTATAGGTTGTTTTCAGTAATGCCTCTTAGAAGAACCTTCCTTGTCTTAACATTCTCAACCAAACACTCATCAGTAGTAAAGACAACCCTATTTTGACCATCCTGGCACATTTGACGTACACTCAACAGATCAAAGGTAAGGTTGTCTACCAGAGTAACGTTATTCACAAAGAGTTTGTCAGAAATTCTTACATTTCCCACTCCTACTACTTCACCCTTACTGTTGTTCCCAAAGGTTATAGAACCCTTGGTTTGTGGATGGAGAGATATGAACCAGTCTTTGTTCCCTGTCATGTGAATCGAGCAAGCGCTATCTATATACCAGGAACATTTCTTCCCTCCATCCTGCAAGTAAAAGATTAGTTTTTACGAACCCAGACAAGCTTAGGCTTACCTGGATTAGAAAAGACCCTTCTATTTCTTGGTTCATTAAGGACAATTTTTATCCTAGGAGTGTTCCTAACATTGGATTGTTTCCTAGAATGGTAAGCTTTCATCATCTTTCCTTTTAAGATTACAGATCTGTTTGTAGTGGCATGCTTTACCACAATACCAGCAAACTTTGTGATTCCATAGGTTCACATACTTGCTTTGACCTGGCCAGATGGGTTTATTGTTAATCCTTGATTGAAAGTCGATCTGTACCAGTTTGATGTTCTGAACTTGTTTAAGCCACATGTGGTAAGCCTTTTGTCCATCAAACCAGACTTTCTCCTCACTATTCTTGAACCTTTCTTCCCCCTTGGATCCACTGTGGGAGCAGCCAGAGCTGGATCCACCACAATCTTCCTTGTAAGGAGAAGGAGTTCGAGTATCTGAGAGAATGTTACTGGTTTGGGAACTAAAGGTCTTTCCGTAGCCTAGTCCAGTACGAGGTACAAATCGCTTGGAGAAGTCATCCTTCTCTTTTTCAATCTTGGAAGCAACATACTCATCCAGCCAAATCTTCTTTCTTTCTTCCTCACTTCCCTTTAGATCTACTGCTTCTTTAGCTAACTTAGAGTTACTCAGTTTTAACATAAGAATTTCTGATTCAAGCTCAGTAACTTTACTTTCAAGGGAAGCGATGGTAGATTGATAGGTAGGACAGGACTTGCAGACATCTGGGGAAGGGAATGAAACTTTCTCAAGTTTGGTGACTTTTGAAACCCAAAGCTTGTTTTCCTCAACCAAGTTAGAGATAGTCTCATTCTTTTCTTCCAGAAGTAAATTTAGATTTTCATTTTCTTCCCCTAAGGACTTTATAGCTTTTATGATCTGAGATTTGGTTCTGGTATGTAAAATAGAGTCGAGTTCAGAATCAGTTACCTCATCTTCCGATTTTCCTCCAGTAGCCATAAGACACGTTTCCTTTGAGATATAGGTAGAGTCATCATCTGAGTCAGACGCATCCCATGCAGCTACCATGGCTTCCTTTCTTTCCCGAGCAGGGACAGGTGCTTCTCTTGTCTTCTTCTTGAAACAATTCCTTGCAAAATGTCCTTTCCTTTGGCAGTGATAGCAGACAATGTCTTTAACATCTTTGTTCCCATCAGTGGAACGTTGCATGTCGCGACTTCCTCTCCAGACTTTGCGAAATGCCCGAGTGATAAGGGCAATTTCTTCATCACCGTCTTCATCCTCATCATCTTCCTGAGCAAGATCGAAAGCCCTTTCAACCTTTAGAGCAATGCTTTGTGATTTTTCAGATTTTTCACTTTCTCTTCTAGAGGCCTTGCTTTGTTGAATGCCTGCATGGCTCTGAAGTCGAGCAACCAACTCCTCCAGAGTAATGTTCTTGATGTCGTTTTGTGCCTGAAGAGCCAGAGAGAAGGCATCCCACTTTGCTGATAATCTCTGAAGAAATTGATGAGTAATCTTCCATTCAGGAATTGTTTCTCCTAGAAACTCCAATTGACCTACATATCCCTGAAAGCGAGAATGAAATTCATCAAGAGATTCATTCTTTCCTTGAACAGCGCTGTCATACTCCTTAGTGAGTGCGAGAATCCTGTTCTTCTTGATATCTTCGTTTCCCTCATACATTCTTTTGAGTGCATTGAAGATATCATGGGCAGTTTTGTAGTGGAGGACCTTTCTTTGATCAGAAGGGCCTAGAGCTGCGAGCATGACTTTCTTGGCTCGCATGTTGAGTTCCAGCACCTTGTAATCAGCATCTTGATAATTGTTCCTTGTTTTTAATCTGACTCCAGTAGCGTCAGTAGGATCAAGAATCTTAATATCTCCAAACTCTACCACTTTCCACATTTCTCCATGAAGGGAACACATATGTGACTCGATCTGTTCCACCCAATAAGAGTATTCTCCGAATTTGAGCACCGGGGGTTTTCAGAACGAATCATTGATGGCTGTTTGTGAACCCATACTTCCTGCAAAGCTAACACAAATCTAGAGACCAGGCTCTGATACCAATTGTTGGATCGGTTAGCACAGTTACTTCCTAGGGAACAATAGGTATTGTTCCTCAGGAGGTATAGCAGCGGAATAATAATATGCAAGAAGTAAACTTTGACGCAAGATTTAGAGTGGAAACCTCAACCACTAAGTGTTGAGTAAAACCACTACCTTCAAGCTTCTCGCTTGAAGGATTTAGAAGAGTATACTTATCTTATTGATTTCTTGTTCGTTACAAAAGAGAGCTCGGATTACGATCACGAATCACTCATCTCACTCGAGCCCGAACTCAACCTCTAAGCCTAAGAATTGCTCTTCTTCTCTGAATTTCTCAGCCGTGTAAGTTCAATCAATGCGTCAACTTATTCCTATGCCTAAAACCTAGCTTTTATACTAAGATAGTCTAGGTTAAAAACAAGGGAATTAATCTATAAGGAAATAATATCTTTTAGGAAAAGATAATATTTCCTTCGTTAAATAAAAACTCATTCGCTTAACTGCCAAGATTGTAATCTTCTTCGAATATATCTTCAATCAGATCTTCCCTTATCTCGCTCTCTTTCCGATCGAGCTTTCCTAAAATAGAACATTGTTGTGTAACGTTCCTTTCTCAGTAACGATCCTGAAACACTCAGACAATTCATTAGCAGAATGTTTGTTTCCATACAAAACATGAAGGAGCCTCAACATATGGTATGTAATTTGCTTGTTTGAGCTGCTCTTTGTATTGTATTAGAGGCTTAATCACTATGACACCATCTCCTCTCATCTAAAAAATGCACTTATATATAGTTTTTTTTTTTTTAAAAAAAAATATTCTTTCTTTCAGTACATGTAGTGTTATGAGTTTTGACTTCTATTCGATTTATTAAGAATGAAGAAATTGTGTCCTTTAATCAAAGGTGCAATTATTAATATGGAATAGGACTATTAATGGAGATTTATAATCCAGATATTTTAGGAGTCGCACACTATTGCTAGTGGCCAATACAACTTATGAGATTAATAACATTAAGCTCATGGCTAGAATAACTGGGTCCTATGAGGTCACACACTTAGAGTTTACGGACTATATCATGCGAATCCGAAGGCCTGGTTAGCCTATAGGATTTGGGGTAGGTGGAACAATAAACGAGGTGAATTGTTCACCGGGTGTCAGATAACCATTATCAGTTATTTGGAGTTTTGACCAAGGTAAACATGTGTCACACATGCCCAAGGTGGACATGTGTCACACATGCCCAAGGTGGACATGTGTCACACATGCCCAAGGAGCAAGTGTCCACACCTTAGACACTTGTCCTATTCCTTGCACACCAAGGAGTTGGCTTGGGCCCTAAGTTGCCTTGACCTCCAAGTTCTTACCTTGGGCTCCAAGGACTAAATGCCTATATATAGGCCTCTCTTATTCCACATAGAGGGCACCCAACACACTAGACACACCATATACTCCACACCCCGCACATCAAGTAGAGACCATAAGGAGATCCAGTTTATTACTCGTGTGGACCAAGTAGAGAAGTCACATTTGAGGCTTTCATCTCTGTCTTTCGGCATCTACGAACACGCATCAAAAGGTATTTGATTCTTCTTATATACATGATCGATATCAATGTATGCATGAGATCCTTATTAGATGTTAGGAAAGTGTTTCCTGAAATTCCGCTTTAAACATCTAAATTTCCTACAGTGGTATCAGAGCGACTTGCATAAATTGATATTGATCTTAATTTTTATGCATGTTTAACCATCATTTTGATTCAAGATGGATAAATTGTATTTATGAGTTAATTTGCATTATTTTCTAGATTAATGAAATTTTGAATTTGCATGTCTAGATGCGTGAAATTTATTAAGTTTATGAAACTGTTTCATAATCTTATAAATCAAAACATTAATTTTATGAAAATTAAAATCACAATCCTACTTCAAATTTTGTAAAAGTTACAAATTTTTGAGTGGGGGAAACACCGCGGCTGGGTGAAATTTGTTCACGGTGGTGAAGATAATGGTTGACGGTTAGACCGTCGACGGGTGGGTCTTGATGGCTTGTTGGATAAGTTTCCTAGTGTATGAATACTTTATAGATAAAACTTGTCATAAAGTAGATGAAATATTAGATATTTCATTTTGGAAAATACGATTTTCACATATGCATTTTAACGATTAATATTAGATATTAATTCCATAATACAATTAATATAATATAATAATAAGAGATAGATTTAATTAGTCTTTTGCTAATTAAAATTTTCATGCATCTTAATTTGATTATTTTGCATGAATTTTATTTATAATATTTGATATTATTTTGCATGTATGTTTTAATATTTGATATTATTATTTGCATGCGGTGACTAGTATGAGTTATACTAGGATCACAAATTCTTGTTATGGCATTTATGAATGCTTTACAAATTATTTTAAGCTTGCATGATTCTTTATTTATTTGAATTAGTTCACTTGTAAATAGACAATCATTGCATGCTTAAGTCTCTTAAAAGGAAAATTGAGATATTATCTTTCCATGTCATAACCCATGAGGCCCTTAGAATTAGTTGGATAGTTTTCGCCCTAGCGAGTTGTCCTTCTTTGACTTTGGGATAGTGTGGGCATGTCTATATAAGGGGCATGTAAACCTTGATATGGTTATACTCAACAAGAGACCAAAAGGCACAGTTTTGGATCTTGAGGCATATAGATGGTCTGACATGAGATGTGACCATCAACCAAGAATTATAAGGAGTTATTATTAGTAATTGTTACTTACCTTGATCACATAAGGTTTAAGGAAGTGCCTCAGTACACTTGAGTCTTATTTGAAATAGGATCTTGGAATCATTTTATTCACAAGGGACATATTAAAATTGAATAAAATGTGCATTAACTTAAATTTTAAAATGTTTTGATTTGAGCTCTTGCATGACAAGCATAATTTATCTGCATGTTATTTTCGTTCCTTATAGTTATTATGTCTACTTAACCTTTGAAATTCACTCTCCGCTCGATTCTTTAGAAGAATAAACTGAATGGGACAAATTTTCTCGATTGGGAAAGAAACTTGAGAATTATTCTCAAGTCTGAGGGACAAGAGGATGTCCTTGAAACATCAATCCCTAAGTTGACTGACACCTCAACTGTTGAGGAAAAGTCAGAAGAAGAGGCTATAAGACGTAAGTCTGTGAATGTCACATGTCTTATGCTTGCTGCCATGGAACCTACACTTCAAAAGAGGTTTGAACTGCAGGATGCTTACACAATCATGTCAAACCTGAAAGTTTTGTTTCAGGAACAGGCTAGGATTGAGAGGTATGACACTCATAGGCGCATACTAGAAAGCAAGCTTGAAAAAGGAAAACCAGTTGGCACTCATGTATTTGACATGATAGGTCTGTTTGACAAAATGGCCAGTCTGGGTAATCCTTAGGATGTAGAGATGGCAACTGACATCATACTACATTCCCTACATGATGGATACAACCAGTTCAGACAAATGTATCACATGCAAGGGATGGGTAAGACCCTGAATGAGCTACATAGCATGCTCAGAACAGCTGAGCAAAATATTTTACATGACAATAAGAAGGAAGTTCTTATGGTCAAAGGGAAAGGTTTCAAAAAGGGGGCTCAGGGGAAGCGTAAGCAGACTTACCAAGGGAAGGGCAAGCAAGTTGCTCATACCAAAGGAAACACAAATGTTGTGAAGGTGGCTGCTGAACATGAATGCTTCTACTGCAAGGCTAAAGGGCACTGGAAGAGAAACTGCCTTAAGTACCTGGAAGATAAAAAGAACGGGGTTGTGAACTCCAACTCAGGTATATATGTTATTGAAGTCTTAACTTCCAAAGTTTCTACTTGGGTATTAGTTACCGGATGTGGTTCTCACATTATTTCTAATGTGAAGGGACTAAGAAATAGTAGACACTTGGAGAAAGGAGAGGTAGACCTGCGCGTTGGAAATGGAGCAAGAGTTGCTGCACTTGCCATCGGCGATTATAGTCTATCTTTACCTTCTGGTTTAGTATTGGAACTTCATAATTTTTATTTTGTTCCTTCAATTACTAAGAACCTTATTTCGACTTCTGCTTTGGATAATGACGGTTTTGAATTTAACATTAAGAATGGTTGTATTTCTGTCATTAAGAATGGCGTTTTCTATGCAAAAGCTATTATGAATAGTGCAGGACTATACATACTGAACCTCAAATCTGAAGTATATAATATTAATACCAAAAGGCAAAAATCGAATGATTTAAGTGAAGCAAACCTATGGCATTGTCTCCTGGGGCACATCAGCATAAAACGCATGAAGGAACTCCAAGCAGTTGGAATCCTAAAGTCAATTGATTTTGAATCATTTGAGACATGTGAATCTTGTTTGATGGGCAAGATGACAAGGTCACCTTTCACTGGAACGAGTGAGAGGGCTACTGAACTATTGGCTCTTATACATACTGATGTGTGTGGACCAATGAGCACGGAAGCTAGGGGAGGCTATAGATACTTCATTACATTTACTGATGATTTTAGTAGGTACGGATATATCTACTTAATGAAACATAAATCTGAATCCTTTGAAAAGTTCAAAGAATTTCATAATGAAGTTGAAACACAAACTGGTAAAAAGATAAAAGCACTCCGATCGGATTGTGGTGGCGAATATCTGAGCCAAGAATTCGATCATCATTTGAGAAGTTGTGGAATCGTTTCACAATTGACTCCACCAGGCACGCCACAGTTGAATGGTGTGTCTGAGAGGAGAAATCGAACATTGTTAGACATGGTTCGCTCAATGATGAGTTTTGCTGATCTTCGTACATCCTTTTGGGGTTATGCCCTCACAACTGCTGCGTTCACACTAAAAAGGACTCCGTCCAGAACAGTTGACAAGACACCACATGAGATATGGCATGGAAAGGTTCCTAGCTTGTCATTTCTAAAAGTCTGGGGTTGCGAGGCTTTTGTAAAACGTTTACTATCTGATAAGCTTGCACCTAAATCAGACAAATGCTTCTTTATAGGGTACCCCAAAGGAACAAGGGGGTATTATTTCTACAATCCAACAGAGAACAAAGTGTTTGTTGTTAGGGATAGTGTCTTTTTGGAAAAAGATTGTTTTTCCAAGAAGCCAAGTGGGAGAAATGTTCAACTTGACGAAGTTCAAGCTGAGCAACAAACACAACAACAAGATGACATTGAAGATGTCACATAGGATCTAGATTTTGGAGGTATACCCTTTCAAGGGAACACCGTCCAGATTCAAGAACAAGTTCCTCAAGTGGATGAAGTTCAAGAGGCACCACAAGATGTTGTGGAAAACCCTCCTGCTATTATCCCTCCTGTTGTTGCACCACTTTGGAGATCAAGTAGGCCAAGACGTCAGCCTAGACGATATGATGATTTCGTCTTGAATGTTAGTCCTGACATACTACTTTTAGAAAGTAGTGAGCCTGTAACCTATAAGCAAGCAATGACGGATCCCAACTCCGAAAAATGGCTCAAAGCCATGAAATCTGAAATGGACTCCATGTCTGAGAATCAGGTCTGGGACTTGATAAATTTGCCTGACGGGGTAACACCTGTCGGTTGCAAATGGGTCTTTAACATCAAAACAGACAAGGATGGGCACGTTTCTGTTTATAAGGCAAGGTTAGTTGCCAAAGGATTTAAACAGGTTCATGGTATTGACTATGAAGAAACGTTCTCACCGGTCGTAATGATTAGGTCCATTAGGATACTCCTAGCAATTGCCGCTTATTATGATTATGAGATTTGGCAAATGGATGTCAAAACTGCTTTTCCAAATGGTTTTTTAGAAGAGGATGTGTATATGACACAACCAGAAGGTTTTGTGGATCCAGAGCACCCTAGGAAGGTATGCAAGCTTAAGAAGTCTATTTATGGACTAAAGCAAGCATCGAGGAGTTGGAACATTCGATTTGATGAAGCAGTCAAACAGTTTGACTTCATCAGATGCGAAGAAGAACCTTGCGTTAACAAGAAGTTTAGTGGGAGCAAAGTAGTTTTCCTAGTCTTGTATGTGGATGACATACTACTCATTGGGAATGACATTCCGATGCTGGAAACAGTTAAAGAATGGCTGAAGAAATGTTTCTCAATGAAAGACTTGGGAGAGGCAGAGTACATATTAGGTATCAAGATCTATAGAGATAGATCTAAGAGACTTATTGGTCTTAGTCAAGGAACTTATATAGATAAGGTCCTTGACAGATTCAATATGGCAAATTCCAAGAAAGAATTCCTACCTATGCAACATGGCTTACGTCTCAGCAAGACTCAGTGTCCTAAGACATCTGATGAGATTGAGAGAATGAGCAAGATTCCCTATGCCTCAGTCATAGGTTCTATCATGTATGATATGATATGTACACGCACAGACGTTGCATATGCTCTGAGTATGTGTAGCAGATACCAATCAAACCCAGGAGATGCACATTGGTGTGCAACCAAGAACATCCTAAAGTACTTGAGAAAGACTAAGGACGAATTCTTGGTATATGGAGGTGATGACGAGTTAGTCGTCAAGGGCTATACTGATGCGAGTTTCCAGACAGACAGAGATGACTTTGAGTCACAGTCTGGATACGTCTTCATTTTGAATGGAGGAGCCGTTAGTTGGAAGAGCTCAAAGCAAGGGACAATAGTAGATTCTACAACGGAGGCCGAATACATTGCTGCTAGTGAAGCAGCGAAAGAGGCCGTCTGGATTAGGCAATTTGTAGCTGAGCTTGGTGTTGTTCCTAGCATATCTAGGGAAATTGACGTTCATTGTGACAACAATGGTGCCATTGCTCAAACAAAGGCACCAAGCTCAAGCTCTAAGTCTAGACATAAACAACGAAAATATCACCTGATTCGACACTATGTTGATAGAGGAGATGTAAGGATGTGCAAAGTGCACACAGATGATAACATTGAAGATCCTTTGACCAAGCTCATGCCCAGGCCTAAGCATGATAGTCACACTAGGGCCAAGGGTCTCAAGTACATTGGGGAATGGATTTGAGATATAACTATTTTTCATAATAAATCTTGTTTATTGATGTTAGACACTTTTATGCTTGTTTTCTATATGAGAATGACTCATTATTATTTAATTATTGCTTGGTATTAAATAAAATGTCCAAATAATTCTGTAATTATCAAATGGGCTTATCATAATTGTTATGGTGAATGAAACCCCATTAAGTGAACTGAAATTAAGAATTATTGTTTTGTCCATGGTCTGAATCATTAACTCGGACATAAATGATTTATCTAAAGACCATATTGTGAGATTAACTGATAGCACAGGGTTTCATGTGCTATGGAGACATAAAGATGTCTAGTCAATTACATAGATGTGCATAGATGATGCATATCGGACTGACCGTCCTCTAGACTCTCCAAAAGAGATTGCAGAGCCTTTAGGATTAAAACCATGATTAATGAGTTCCTCAGACATGAGTGTGATATTGTTTCACTTGACTGATGGTATGTCTTTGACGCTGTTAAACGCTCACCGTAACAGGGAGTTATAAAGGCAGTGATTGGGATTGTCAAAGGTTGAGTGGGAGCAGTAGTCATACAAGACTGGAGAAGTCCTCCTGCTCCATGCATACCATGATGCATTGGAAAGGAATGGTGTCTTGGCCACTTGAAGAGTGAGAGCTGTAAAACGCGTGGCCACGCTCAGATGGATTAAATGTAATCATCTGTTTTGACAGTTCGATCTCAAGAGTTCAAGAAACACATTTGATATAGATATGAAAGTCACCATATCATCACATGAGACACTAAGAGACAAAGGAATTTTAACATTGCACGTTTGTTTAAGGACAAGTGGGAGATTGAAGGAATTGTGTCCTTTAATCAACGGTGCAATTATTAGTATGGAATAGGACTATTAATGGAGATTTATAATCCATATATTTTAGGAGTCGCACACTATTGCTAGTGGCCAATACGACTTATGAGATTAATAAGATTAAGCTCATGGCTAGAATAACTGGGTCCTATGAGGTCACACACTTAGAGTTTACGGACTGGATCATGCGAATCCGAATGCCTGGTTAGCCTATAGGATTTGGGGTAGGTGGAACAATAAACGAGGTGAATTGTTCATCGGGTGTCAGATAACCGTTATCAGTTATTTGGAGTTTTGACCAAGGTAAACATGTGTCACACATGCCCAAGGTGGACATGTGTCACACATGCCCAAGGAGCAAGTGTCCACACCTTAGACACTTGTCCTCTTCCTTGCACACCAAGGAGTTGGTTTGGGCCCCAAGTTGCCTTGGCCTCCAAGTTCTTACCTTGGGCTCCAAGGACTAAATGTCTATATATAGGCCTCTCTTATTCCACATAGAGGGCACCCAACACACTAGACACACCATATACTCCACACCTCGCACATCCTTGTGAATTTCGGTCTAGCAGAAGAAACCATAAGGAGATCCAGTTTATTGCTCGTGTGGACCAAGTAGAGAAGTCACATTTGAGGCTTTCATCTCTGTCTTTCGGCATCTACGAACACGCATCAAAAGGTATTTGATTCTTCTTATATACATGATCGATATCAATGTATGCATGAGATCCTTATTAGATGTTAGGAAAGTGTTTCCTAAAATTCCGCTTTAAGCATCTAAATTCCCAACAAAGAATGGGGAATAGATGATGATTAAAATGATGTAACAATATATTATAGCCGATGTGTATCACTGACATTATTATTATGTGTAAAATATTTATGTGCATTGGTTTACTTTCTACAGTATAAACTATAAACCTCCTTTTTTGCTGTTATTCGTAGTGCAATTGCGGCATTATGCCCAACGTTGGTGCATACTCGCTAATTTTGTGTGGTTAGTAAACTCTCTTACTAAAAGTGTGTTTGGCGAATCTTTCATAATGACATTTTGAGATATAAAAGCCTTTATTTTAATTAAGTCTTTTTAAAGCTTTGAAGTTTGTGCTATTAACAACTAACACTCTACCATAATAACGCCATTATAACTTTATTTTACCAAACACCATTATTTCCAAAAAAGCCTTTATCCAATAAAATGCCTTTATAATTGATTTGCCAAATTAACTCTAAATACGATTAAAATAGTTTGTGGCTCCAGTAGAATTTGTCAGTTACGGTCCGGCCCATTATCCAGCTAGTTTGTGCCCCCAAGTCAGTCCAAAAAAATTATGTTACACACTTCGGCTTTATGCAATTTTGCTAATACAACAAAATTTGTACTATTCAAATTATAGATGGCTTGACATAAAATCACAGAAATGTTTATGTTTCGGACGTATCTATTGAGAATAAATTTTTAGGCTAAGTTGTTAAGTTATTTTCATTTTTTATTTTTAACTTTAATTAAAAATATATTAAATAATTAACTCAACAAATAAATCTTATAAAACATTCACTTCATTCAACATAAAAACAATACAAATTATCCTATCCTATTAAGAATAAATTTTAAATTTTAAATTTAATTATGATATATATATATAATGAGATATTTATATATATAATTAAATTATATATCATTCATGAAATGAATATGTATTAATTAGTATTCACAAACAAAAAGTTAAAATTACTTCTCTTATTTAGAGAGTTAAACTTAATTTTTACACAAACTTGACTTAAATCGTATAAATTTTTACGAAGAACAATCTGGAATATCCGTGCATGACACGGGTCACTACACTAGTAAGAGGGGGAAAAGAAGACAATACTTGGAATAAATTATTTATTGTCACACAAAAATAAATTATTTATTGTCACACAAAAATAAACCATTTATTGACCTAATTTTTAAAATAATATTGTTTATTTTCTCACCAAAAAAATAATATTTTTTATATATCATTAATTCTATTAATAACATGTTCAAATGTTGTTGGAAGAGTGAAATGATTGTTGTTACTATTCTTTTATCCTTCTCGAATATTAAACATGAATCTATCTTATCTTATACTCCGTTTCAAAATAGATGTCATTCTAGACTCTCAATTTTGTTTCAAAATATTTGTCATTATAGGATTTCAAGACAATTAATACCATGAAAATCATAAATTTGTGTATTGGAATTTGATATTGTTGATTTTCTCCACTAATACATTGGTTGTTAAAGGAGGTGAATGTTTATTTTGAGAAAAAGTTAATTTTTCAAAACATAATTAATCATTTCCTTAATATGTGTGAAAAACTCTAGAATGACATCTATTTTGAAACGGAGAAAGTACATTAAAGCTAAGTTTTTCTAGCTCTCAGAGTAATTTTAACATAGTTTGTTATATTATTTATTTTTAATGTTTTAAATACTATTATTATTAAAAAATAAATAGTCATTAAAGATGTAACAATTATTTATCGGGTTTTATAGACTATTCTTTTAGTCTTAGTATCTTTAATTGTTTAAAATTTTATTATCCACAGAAAAGCTAATAGTTAACCATCGAACAAGCACATAAATTTTGCAGAAAAAAAAAACTTTACTTGATATATAAAACTTATTGAAGTCATAGTAATAAAATTATCATAAATTAGATATCAAATATATCAAATTATTATAAAGCTATTAGAGACATACTCACGTGCATGACACGGGATACTACGCTAGTATCTCTTTGAAGAGGTGAGCTAATTGACTAATTATTAACTCCTCTATGTTTCTTTCTAACTAGGTGGCCATCGTGTGAGGGCTCGCGCACACGGTAGAGGTGAGCTAATTGACTAATTATTAACTCCTCTATGTTTCTTTCTAACTAGGTGGCCATCGTGTGAGGGCTCGCGCACACGGTATTGAAGGTCATTCAATTTGCAGTGAAACATCAATCTTCCAAAATGAGCTCGAAATTTGTTCCCTAATGAAGGGATCATGTTAGTCTTTATGTGGGTCTATTCTTCAGCCTCTTGGTCTTTCTTAATTTGTTTACGGATTCGCTCGACTGTGAACAAGCTTCCTCCATGAGTTATCTCTTTTTTTTTTTGCAAAATCGTGTTCTCTCCCATTGAAATACTCTTTTAGTGAAAATGCCTTAAACTCATTATTTGATGATTTCTTTTGAAGAATACCAGATATTGTAACAATGACACCCTCACAAGCATGCCAGTTCATCTATTCACTCTAAGTCGGTTCTTTTGTTTTTTATTCTCTACGGCTCTACACATGGTTGGACATAAGACTTGGACATAAATAGAGATTCATGAAGCTTACCATTTCCAAGTTCATGAGCATGAGGCGGGAAGTGTATCTTTGACCAAAGTTAGAGCTTGAAACCATAAAGAAAATCTAGTAAGTATGAATAGGTATAGACTAATAGACATCTGTTTGTGCCTAAAAATACGACTAGAAAGCAACGCGTCCGAGAAAGCTACGTGTAGACCAGAGGAAGGAGTACAAAGTCGTCGAACGAGTGAAAAGAAGAGTCGGCCGAGTTTATTTAGTCCTTAATTATTATTGTTTATGTAAATGGTAAAAGAGATAGTAAAAGATATAAAAAGAATATCTCTTTACCATGTTTATATTAAGATATAGATATAAGGAAAAATATATTATTCTTTTCTTTGTAGATAGAATTAGGGTTAACCTATTTAAAAGGGCTTTCACCTTCATTGTAATCAAGTAAGTCAGCCTCCACGAGAGTAATAAAAAGTCGAAGTTTCTACCATTCTTAACCTAGTGTTCTTGAGAGTTGAGTTGTTACTGTTCCTTTTTATCGTAAACCCCCTAATTGCTTAAGTTTCTATACGTAGTTACTTTTTCTACAAACAATTGGCGCCCACCGTGGGGTTGATAAAAAAAGTACCATCTTTCCACACAAAGAGAGCACCTATTCACCACAAGATCACGACTAATCCAGATGATAACCCAGAAATCCTAAAACAGAAGTCCGTCGAGGAAGATGTCGTCATCACGGCGACTAAGAAGTTCGCTGACGATGCGGAGGGAAGCAACTCCAAAGACAAGCTTCCAAGCACTCCATAAGGCATTAACTCGAACGAAGAACAAAAAGAAGTTGAAGACAGTGAAATATTGACGGTTGACGCGGAAAAAGCTCAATTAACGTCGTTCCAACAAACTTGGGCCAAGGATAAGGCCGACACCGAGAGAAGAATGGCAGAGTTAGTCAGGGAAAACGAGATGCTCCATTCAGCCCAAATCCCTCTCCAAACAGTGCCAACTTCGCGATTCACGTACACGAGAGACCATAATGTCGTCCGACGTCTCGACATGGACGCCGTAGCAGATGAAGGTGGTACCTTTGGGACGGAGAGACCTCAAACATATCCCACCTCCAGAGAAAACCCAAGTGTAGAGAAGACGCGTGAGGAGGTTTCAGCAGACGCCATCGCCGCCATGGTGGAAAAGAAGATTGTCGTCAAGCTTGATGCTTTACAGAAAGGAATGTCTCAACTACCTGGAGCACCCAGAGCTATAGTAGAGGAACACGCGTTGGGCTACGACGCAAGTCCCTTCGCCGACTTCATCGCCAAACACGAGATTTCAAGGAAGTATGTCGTCGTTGATCTCCCTTCCTATGACGACACAGAAAATCCAGACTATCACATCATGACATACAAGCAAAATATGACGATCAGTGCAATTCCAAACGAGTTGAAAGAGATCGTGATGTGTAGGTGGTTCGTATTGACCTTGAAATTCCCCGTCTTGAGAGACATTCCATACAAAACTGTGATGACAACATTGCCAAAGAGGCGTTTATGAGAGCTCTCCCCAGGGATAGCGACCTGTATAAGCTACTTACGATGCATCCCAGCGATACTTTCGCCCTAGTCCAAGATAAAGTCATAGCAGCTATGCGCCTAGAAGAAGATGTTTGGGTGCACAAGAAGCCATATCAGTCTCCTCCGCGTAGACATCATGAATGCCAAGAATGAGGAGATCACCATGAAAGAATAAACAAACTATTCCAAAGGGAGCCGCAAGCGGTGAACAACGTGCACGAAGTCGACAAGGTACGCGGTCAGGGAGGACGTACATATGAGAGCAGACACGTTGCAAGTGCTGAGCGCCATGGAAAATCTACGTGATGTGAGTTGGCCAAAGAAGCCAAACCCGGGAAGAAAACCAGGGACGGGAAGAGGCTATTGCGAGTCACACTACAGATAATTGTTACACCTTGAGAAGGGAAGTGGTACGACTCCTAAAGAAAAGGGAGTTGAAAGATCTACTCTATAAAGAAGGAATAGAAGCCTTCGAAGAAGAGAGGAAAGAGAAAAAATACAAATCTCCAACTCCGCCGCCACCCCCAGGTCATACAAGGAAGGTTCACACCATCTTCGGATGCTCCTCGACGAGTGGCTACACCGTGTGCGCTGCTAAGAGAAACGTCAAAGCTGCAAGAAGAGAAAGCCACACGATGCCAGTGTATCACGTTAGGACAATGAAGGAAGATCATCCTATCACGTTCGAGGAACCAAACGAGGTAGTCGACCAATGTTTGTAGAAAAAGTACCAACGAGTTAGAACTTGAGCAATTGTAGGGTTTATGATCAAAAAGACTAGTACGATCTTAACTCTCAAGAACACAAGGTAAATAATGGAGAAAATTTAAACTTTGGTATTACTCTCGTGGAGGTTGACTTGATTACAATGAGGGTAAAAACCCCTTTAAAAAGGCTAACCCTAGTTTTATCTACAAGGAAAAGAATAATACTTTTTTCCTTCTATCTTTATATCGATATAAACATGGTAAATAGATATCCTTTTAACATCTTTTACTATCTCTTTTACCATTTACATAAACAATACTTAATAAAAGACTTAAATATACTCGGCCGACTCTTTCTTCACTCGTACGACGACTTCGTACTCCTTTCTCTCGTACTTGTCTTCGTCTACGCGTAGCATCTCGACGCATTCTCTTCTAGTCGTATTTTTAGGCACAAACAATACCCCTAAGGCGTTTTGCGGATCTCTTCCTTCATAGAGGATGAAACCTCTCTGTTTGAGGATGAGTTCCTCTATGTTGGATATTTGTTCAGTTGAGGATGAGTTCCTCTATGCTGGTTTTATGTTGATTTGAGGGTGAGTTCCTCTCTGTTGGATTTATGTTGACATGAGCATGAGTTCCTCTCTGTTGGATATATGTTGAGTTGAGTTGAATGTTGTTGGCTCTCTGTAACCTCAGTTGAGGATTGAACCTCTCTATTTGATGCTAAAATGTGACTTTGTCCCTCTGTTGAGTTGAGTTGAATGTTGTTGGCCCTCTGTAAGCTGATTTAGTCCCAATATTAATGTCCCTCTGTTTTTTTATCAATGATGAGTTCTTATAAAGTGAGATGCAATTCTTCTGAATTCTCATTTGCTTTACATACTCTAGGAAACCAGTCAAAACTGTCACTGTGGCATGCCATTGTAATGCTAAGGCAATCTTAGCATTACTCTATCAGTGACAGTTTACAACAACATCAAAAACCAAAAAGTTCCTCGCTGATATTAATTTGCTTGGCTTACAGAAATATGACTAGTGTAAGCATCCTTACAAAAACTCGTCTATGAATGCTTACAGTTGTCATATAGTATTAGCTAAACCCAAAAAACAACTACCATATGCATGTTGTCCTTACATGATTATATAGTCCCCCAAATCATCTTGGTTGTCTCTCAAATTTTGTGCTTGACTGTCCCCTTCATCATTCGCTTGACTGTGTCCCAAATCATTTGCTTGGTTGTCCCCTTCATCATTTGCTTGGTTGTCTCCTTCATCATTTGCTTGGTTGTCTCCTTCATCATTTGTTGAGGTGTCCCCATGAACAATCTCTCATGCTTGAATAACAGCCCAAGTTGTTGCTTTGACTATTTCTGGTAGAAGACCTTGTGTCCTTAGTTTCTTTTTGTTAACATGTGGAATATCATAGTCATTCCCTCCTTTAGCTTGTAAGACTTGATTCATTACATGTTGAAGTGCAATCCAAACATCTCTTAGAGTAGTGGGTTACAACTCATTAAATGCAACATAAACTGCTTCTAGCATGTTCTCAATATCTTTTGGCATTTTCTTGTGCATGAGTGACTGTATGCTTCTAAAAAATCATATGTCTAATATGTTAAGATCAGGATTGTTAGTTGGTTGCTGGATTAGAATAAAAGTAAAGCCATCTTGTTTGTGTATCTCTTGCCATTCTGAATCTTGTTGATTAATATGTGGTCTTGCATTGTCTTGTTGGATGTAAATGACTCAATGCCCTCCTTCTGGCCATTTAACCTTGATTGCTGGTATGATCTGATCAATTAGCATTCTTCTAGTAACTTGCTTGTTAATTGACTCCACAAGCTTTGTAATCATTGTCCCTTTTGGTCTCTTAACTGAATTTCTCTTAGCTGTTTCTTGGTATGTGAATGGAAAGATACCGATCTTTCCATCAAATGTGCATTCTCCATCTGGAGTGAACCTTGGTCTTGCAACTGCTGCCATAAACATAACCTTAGGAATAAACTTACTTGAACTAGCAGCCTTGTACATGCCTAGCTCTTTCATTTTTTGCTAGATATACTCTTTGTGTCTTCTTTGTAAGAAAGAACCACTTCTCATCAATATGCACGAAATCATACATTGGATGATTATCTGTCTTTTCCTGCATTGTGTTCCTTGTGATTAGATTGAGAACTCCATCCTTGTCAACTTGTGTGCTTCACTCAATCCAGGATGTAGTGTATTTGTATGTGGCCTTATTAGCTTCATCTTGATCATTCTATGACATACTGATTTGGGAATAACTAGTTTGCTTGCTAAGTCTCTTAGGCATGTTTTGTCCCCCATGCTAAGTGCTGATATTGCAGCTTGATCCACTTGAGTTCTCTTCCTTCCTCCATTATGATACCTTGTGGTGACATTGTAGCATTGATTTGCTTGTTTTTGTTGCTTGGCTATGCCCCAGATATTACTAACTGCTCTTGTTGACACATTGAACAGTGTTGCATGTTCTTTGATGGCTCTGTATGGAAGTGATCCCTCTGAAACTCTGGTTAGAAGAAGATTGAGAAGTTGCATTTTCTCAGAACTGTTGAGTCGAGGAGTTGGTGGTTCATGATGTTGTGTTGCATGTCCATGAACCTCTGGTTCTGATGCTGTTGGCTCCTGATTTAGATCAAAAGCAAATTCAGGTCATGTTCCTATGTCCCCCATCTTCTCATAAATGTAGCCATCATAATCAAGAACTGGGGGTTCGTTCAAATTAAATGCTAAGCCATCCTCCTCAGACAGTGATGCCCAGAATTTAATTTCAAGTTTCTCAGGTTTTTGCTGTAATTTCGGTTGGATCTTTGTTTAGCGGAGGATAACTTAATGCAGTTCGGTGTGTTAACTCTTTATATAGAATTTGTATGGGTTTACTTTTAGAGGTATTTTGGTCTCATTTTGTTAGCTAAAAAAGGTAATTCGTGTGATAAATAATGTTGTAATCTGATTGGTTGTTGAAATTAATTTAAGGGTTGTAATTGGTTGAAAAATGGGTTTGGACTCAATAATTAGTCCAAATAATCTATGCAAGCTATTACTTTATGTGTGCAACTTTTCTTAACTCTTGTGTATAGTACACACTAGGAAGATCTTTTAGGGAAAGAGGGAGTATACATAGGATCCAGAGCAATCCAAGATAAGAAAATCATACAAGATCAAAATTTTGAGGTTGATTTGTAGCTATAAATATCTCATGCAGACTGAGACGAGAGCTGAACCCAAGCAAACTCCTCTTTATAAGCGGCACTTGCTTCACATGAATCTGCACAAGTGTAAATACCGATAGATGCCCAATCAATAGAATTTGGTTCGTTTTGTACACCAAAGTAGTAGAGCAGTTGCGGTAAGATCTGCAATTCACCAGGAAAAAAAAGAAGAATCATGAGTACTGTAAAAAGAAAAAATCATAGAAAACGTTTCGAATGTGAATTTTTTGCAAACCTGAAACTCGAAATTTCTGGGGCCGCCACAGTAGCTGCACTTATGAATGTCAGTTTTGGATGGTCTACCGCTTAACATTGGCCACAGTGGTCTAGCTTCAGGATCTCTGCAATACCTGTAAATTCTCGTTTTTTTCATGCGGGTGTTAGTTTTTATTTTTCAGGAAAAAAGAGAGAAAGAGATGAATATGTAATTGTGACCTTCAAAAAGCATAAAACTTCTCAATTCATGACTATAGAATGTACAAGAATTTATATTTAGTACAAGACAAATAGTGGGGTTGTTCAAGTCCGGACACATCATGTAAATTCGGCAAGCTTTTTCATTCAAAGAGCAGAAGGATAGAAGCTAGAAAGGTCAGGACAATTATTTTGGCATTCACAAACGTAGCTTCTGATTTGCATGTTATACTTATATATGATTCAGTTCCTATATTCTAATTAGAGTAACAGGAAAGATAGAAAAATCAGCGGTAGTCACTATAGCCTTCTAAGTTTTTCCTACACTTTTCTCTTGATCTTATATTTTTCTGATATTGCACATTTTGAAATGTCAACTAGCAGCAAACACATTTTGTAAACCTGTTACTTTAGTTTAGTGATGGAAAAAAATATTTTGACCCAAATATCTGAAACTATGGCTTTTTTTAACATAAAACTGGGAGTTTTTACGCTTGGTCTTTACTCTTTACCTATAATTTTGAGAAGGGTTTGTCTAATGTGTGCCCATGACACACAATAAACAACTAAAAAAGGAAAGATATATGCCCTACACCCTCCTAGGAAAATGGACAAACCCATCACAACAAAAAAGATATTACATTTCCAATGCAATTCATTCCTCTATAGTTATTTATTGTATGCCCTTGGGCACACATTAGAAAAACCCTTTTGAAAAATATCTTGAGAATTAGGTAGTGTGGACTGTTTTAATTCCTGAAGATTTCAAGTAGAATAGTTTTCTTTCTTTTGACTAAAAGAAAGTAAGAGAAAATTGAAGATTGATCAAATAATAGTAGAACACTAAACTTTCACAACGATTTAAAAAATTGGGTCCAGGTCTGATCTACTAAAGATGTTGTATAATAAAGGCCAACGTATTGAGTCCTACTGACATAAATCCTTGATAAACCCATGGTAGTACGGTACCATGTGTTGTGAATACATTATAGATTATACTATTACAGTCTACCAGAAGTTAAGATGATTCGTCTAAGGTTCAAACTTCAAAAAACAAACTTTCAAACTGAATAAAACCAAGTTAAAGTTAAATAAACTAAAGAAGCAAACTGCAGATACCATAGACAAACTTGATACTAATGCTTGCAAATTACCTAATAACTTGTTCAGGAGCCCTTCCAATACGTTCTTGAAATGTAGCCCAACTGACTTTGTCCTCATCTCCCTGTTCAACCAGCAATAAAATAATTTAATTATACAGAACAAATATCAAGAACAGTGTCAAGTGGTATTGAACTGTACAGTCTACCTTATATTCGTCCACATCTAATTTGCCAGTCTCAACCATTTGCTCTTGCTCCTGAGAGATCTCCACATCAGACTCGCATTCATCTTCAATTTTTATTTCAAACTCGGACCAAAGAGATGTGCTTGAAACTGATAATATAGAATTAGATACAGTAAAAATGAAAATTTCATTGTATATAAGACCAAACAAACAGTCATACTCCTTATCATAGCTCAGATTTCAGAAATGAGTGGTGTTTGAGCTCTGCTATGAAAAATGGTAAATGCATGAAGGTTATGGATTGGCAACAAAAGAAGGAAAAAAAAGGTGTTTAGGTCGAGATTTAGGGCAAGAAGTTTTTTGAGCTGTGAATAATGTTACAAAAGAAATTAGCACCCTCTACATTATATAATCATCAAGCATGATCATAAGACTAAGCACATATAATTCAGTCTAGCAACAAATTCACCAAAACCTTGAAAAATCTCTTCTGGAGGCGTACTGCAAGAGGAAGAAACGGCAGTGATTTGTCGACATTTGAGTTTATGACCTGAACGCCAATTTCTAGCCTGCAAATGCTCAAAGAATGAGTGTACATTAAACAGATACCTGATAGATGAGAAGTCCAACAGAGTTCAATGTACCTGGTGCTTCTCAGAGCAGAAGCGAGCCTGTTTACAACTGCTACACACTTTGTCGCCCTTCCATGTACCACACCACGTACAAAGTGGAGCTGAACCAGATTAATATATTAGGCAAGTCATAACCACTTCATCAAAAAAGGTGTGCAAATGGTTAAAAGTGGTAGTAAATAAATTATTTCTTTTTGTTCCATGTATCATTTTCGGTATAGTGACGAAGTACAGTTATAATTCCAAGATATATAAAAAAAGGAAGAGGCAAAAAATAAAAAGAAAGTTCACTCCTTCATCATCAGAATGTTAAACAATCAAATTCTCAAGACAATTTTTTTATTTCCTAGCTCTCAAAAATAATTCACAGTTTTTCAAATACGTAATACACTGATACCTCTTGAGATAAAAGGAAGTATTTAGAGGAATATTACCTCCACTTCTCAATGGTCTGTCACTTCCATCATATTTTGGAGGGTTGCTTGAATAAAACTGATTTGTACGAGGCAATTGGCAGCGCCAGACCTTAACACTAGAGATCAGTTTTTATATGCCAAACACAATTAAGAAGACACAATGAGAGGGTAAGGAAAATGCACATTCTCAAACATGAAAGAAAAGGAACAACAAGAAATCATCAAAAACGAGCAATCCACCAGTGAGTACCTTCTAGGTGGTTTCTCTGGTCCACGTCTCCATTGCTCATGTTGATCTCTTAGAAGACAAGTCATAGACATGCAAGTGAATACATATAACACTCGATGAAATGAAGATTCTTTCTCTGAAATTGGAGCATACACCTGCATAATAAAAGGAAGCCAAAACCATCAACTATTACGCCCTACCCTTAACTTAGTTCAAGTATGCAAATAATATTTCGAGAAAGAGGATGCAAATATGTGAAAATTTACATTATATGGAAGCAAATTCTCAGCCAACATTGAACTGTAATACATGCTTTTAAATTTAACAGAAGCAATACATGCTTCAGCAAAACTAAAATAATAAAGTCAACAGACATAAAATGAAACTACAGAACTCATATAGCCACAAAGTTTAAAGCACACAAGATAACGAAAATTGCCTTCACAGACAACAACAACGTGCAAGATAAAAAAAACTTCACAGACAAATATCATCAAATGTCAAAATAGGACGTACGGCTCCCATGCAAAAAACATATTACAGAAGAAAGTACTAAACTAACTAGGTGAAGGGAATTAAATATGTTAAGAACATTAGACAGCTAACATGATCCACAGCGGACCACAAGTCATGGGTGCTTCATGTAGGGGTATAGATTTAGAAAGACATGCACCTGAAGTAAGAATTGCAATGGTTCTTCACAGAAATCACAGAGAAAAGATTTCCCTGATGGCAGATTTATAGGATCCAACCAAGCCTGAATGACAAAAAGGTGTCAGTAGCTGTAAATTTATGAGCTTTTTTATGCAATGAAAACTGAGTAATCTCGTTGAAGTGATGACATACAGGAGTACCGCCAGCCTTGCTCGGGAATACTTGGCGAGCTAACACCCATGGCTTGGCGGATTTTTCAACAAAACCCAGAGCAGTTGGTATGAAAACTTCATCATCTTCATCATCATCAATATCATACACATCTACATCATTCTGCTCACTTTCTTCCTCCTCATCAAGAGAGGTTATGCGCAGACCTTTCAGATCTTTCATTGAATCCTCCATATTTTCTTCTCCAACAGATTATTCGCTATTTCTCTATCTGACAAACAGCATAAGAAAAACAGATGAAGAAAAGGAAAATAATGTGTACTAATCTTCAGTGATAAAGTCATGGCTCAGGTAGCGGAAAGCACTAAATTTCCAAATACTAGGTCGATTTGCAAGACATCCAGTGAAAATCAATGCCCTATTACATGCATTACCTACAATCCTATTCTTCCTATACATTAGGGGCCAAACTATGTTAGAATAAGGAACAGAAATTATGATATTCCAAATTTATTTTGTCACAAACCTAACTTGCAGAACAGACGACGAAGGAGGTCGGAGGAATTTACCTGGATGGTCGGAAACGAAAGCACGGTGGCCGACGGCAGTTGCTGTATTTGAGAGCGGCGCGAATAGGTTTGAGGAATTAAAACAAAGCTATGTTGCACGAAAACTGAAACACCAATTTGAAACAGGAAACGGCACGACAGCAAGAAGCTGCAAATCTTAAATAAATAAAGATAGGGCCTTATTATGTGGCACACTTTCACACCTCCTTATCTTCGTCACGAATGTAATAGAGACTTTCGTCAGGAAGAAACTGAGGAGATTCGTCACGAAAAAATCGAGGAGATTCGTCACGAAGAAACCGAGGAGTTTCGTCACGAATCAATTTTTTTCAGAATCTTGCAGAAAATTTCAATATGAGTCTGTGCATATAAAATACGTCCAAAACGGACATCGTTTGCCCTTCTAAAAGCCTTCAAAACAAATAGTCGCATTAGTTAAGTTTGTAAAAGCAAAAATTTATATAAATTTAGTATTTTTATGATATAATTTATATTATTGTTAAAAATTATGCAATAAAATTTAGAGAAAAGTTCGGGTGCAAATAACTCTTAACGTAGGAAAAACGAACAGAAATTTATATACTATAATTATATATTATCATTTAGTGCTTGTTCGGCAATAAATTTTTTTCCCTTATTTTCAAAGAAAAATAAGCTAGCTTATGAAAACAATAAGCTAGGTTTTCAAGCTTTTTGGAAAAATAAGCTAGCTTATTACAGTTATTCCCGAACAGAGCCTTAATATCACTAATTTATTACTTATAAAGTATAATTATGCATTATGTTTAAATATTACGAACTTAACGGAAACGACTGTTTTGTTTTTAGGGCTTTTGGAAGGGCAAACGATGTCCGTTTTGGACGAATTTTATATGCACTGACTCGTATTGAAATTCTCTACAAGATTCTGGAAAAAAAAATTGATTCCTGACGAAACTCTTCGGTTTCTTTGTGACGAATCTCCTCGATTTCTTCGTGACGAAGATAAGGGTGTGCCAAATAAACTTTTAGGGTGTGCTAAATAAAGACTTTGTAAATATAAGAAACGGTGGGAAATGAAAATATATTTTTAATAGAAAAAGATTTAAGTGTGAATGCATTATTAACGTACGAATGTACGAATGAAAAAATTGACATGCACATTTAATGTAATTGACATGTACATTTAGTTGATGACTTTCTTGCTTCAGGCTAATTGGCCTTAAGCTCTTTAATAATACACTAGTTCATTCCCCGCGCCTAACACGTTTACTTTTATCGTATTTATATATTTTGTATTATTTTTACAAATGTATATATGTTGTAACTTTTAATAAAAAACCGATGCTTTTAATTAATAAATATATAAATTTTAACATATTGATTAGTAACGGAATCTGAAAGGTATAATTACTAATTAGTGATATTTTATAATCATTATCTACATAATAATAACTTTTTGAAAGAAAATCTCAAAAGACATACGCATGGAACATATAACAATCGATGAGGGAAATACGAGCATACACTAAAAACATAACTAAATGACCCAAATTAGGAGATTAAATGAAAGGAAGAGCAATTGGCGGAAACGAACAAACGTGAGACGATTATTGTAGGAGCCTAATTAAATGTGATATTTTTTTATTGTATTAACTCAATGCATTAACCTTTCAAAAAAATTCAATGCATTAAATAAGTATCAATTGTCATTACTTCATCAAACCCAACAATTTTTATGAAATTATAGATAGATTCGAACGAGTATGCCCGTTTTTCAAACAAAAAAAACATGTACATTTAGTTGTAAATACATGCACATTTGACAGATTGTGCATGTCTTTGATAATATGTGAAAAGTACATGCACATACTTGCATGTGCATGCTATTAGTGAGAAATGTGCATGTGAATGGTTGTATTCGCACATTCATACGTTAAGTCATTCGCACCTGATCCGACCTCTTTTTAATATTATATATTATTTTAAAACTATTACAATGAAATATATATTAATATACTAAGAGGCACATTAATGTTGAGAATCCATACGATCATTACTCAATTCAGTTCACTGCTGCACAAATAATTCAGTTCATTACTAAGTGCAAGGGGCAAATATGTCAGGGAATTAGAATCAGTTAGATGGAAGTTGTGTATAAAGAGGTGTCTAGTGTATGAGTAGTTTATCCAGAGGATTGAGAATTTGCAGATGATGAGATTAGTATACTTATCTTATCTATATAAAAGTTGGTTGTCCATTGCCAAAATTGAATGAAATTGGTACCAATTTAATGCATTACTCATTTCTTAATCACCTCCTATTGGACTTTTGGGCATGTATTTAAATATATTTCTTATATTCATATGTTATATTTATTTATGGTCTACTTGATTAAGTCACAAATTAAATTAATGTGTGAGCTTCTCTTATGACAATGCAAACTTATTCTAATATTATGTTTTAAAACTACTTCAAACATAAATATAAGGAAATAAAAAATACTTATATTTACAAATATTAATAAATTTGATAACAACAACAACACATTAACAAATAATGTATAACTATATTAAATCACATACGAAAATCCGTAATTTTCTCGCGCGGAGCGGGAGGCCCGTATCTAGTTTATTATTATGCGTATCTTTATCGGTTACTTTCGGTTTTTGTAGTTTATCCAGAAAATTGAGAATTTGCAGATTATGAAATTAATATACTTATTTATTATTATACGTATCTTTATCGGTTACTTTCGGTTTTTGTGTGTGAATCGTTGTATCTATTGACTTTCTCTGCTTTTGACTGATTTGGACTTTTTTTTATTTTGCTTTTTTATATAAACTACTCCCTCCCATTAAATAATTTATGTTTCTTTTTTCACATTTGTCGAGATACGTTTTGTATCGGCAATATCACTAACTATATGTTAATAAAAAAATTATAAAATTTTAATATGTTAAAGTACTCATCGAGACGAATAAAAAAAGACCTTATATGACTATGTTTGTTCTTATATCTTAAAAGTTATGCAACAAAATATGTTAAAGTGTGAATAGTGTCAGAAATGAAACAAGTATTATATAAAGGGACGGAGGGAGTAGTTTAGTCTCCATACATGCGAATTTGTATAAAAAATAACTTTGATACAATATTGTATAATTAAATTATTGTAATGTGAAGTGTATATATGATTTAAATATCTTTTATGTAATTATTCTCATAAATTCCTAATTAAGCTACATATGAAATTACGGAAGTTATATCATAGTCCGTATGCTTCATATAATCATATCATAAGTTATTAATCACAAAATTAGTAAAAACAAACAAACAAATAAACCATTTTATTTATATATAACTATATCCAAATTTTCAAAGGAAAACATATGGTAAAGTAATTTTTAAAAAAATGAAGAAAGTAGAGTAGTATTTTACTTATCTTTTGTTTGTAATTAAAAAAATTTGTATTTGATTTTAGAATATTTTAGTATATTTCTTGTTATAATTTTGAGTAGTAATCTTTTTATTAAGATTGTGTCCTTAATCTTGAGTTCTTCTTGTGATATTGTTTTGTTTTTTCAAATTTAACACATATTATTAAAAAAATTAAAAAAATTATAATAAAAATGGGAACCAATAGTATGCTGACGTGTGTGGCTAAAAATGAAGGAAGTCACGTGACATAGCTAGAATGAGAGAAAGTGAAATTGCTTTAGTAGTTATATAGAGACTAAACATGTATGCTTATATGTCAAGAAGACACTAAGCAAATATCACATAACAAGACATTAAGCAGATATAAGCATTGATCGTTATCGCCTAGATATTATTATTATTTTGGACAAGCAAACAATAGGCTAACTGCTAAACACAAGAAAATCCTAAATCATCTTTGCGGATGATCTTGAAAAAATCCTTCATAGGAAAGATCGGAGAGTCTCTGGATGTAGGAGACTGAATGTCTTTCGTTGAGGAGGATGCGTTTCAATCCCAGATGAAGGAGTGAAGTTCCTCTACATTAATATTTTGAGAGGCCAAAAAGTCAGCAACTCTATTCGCCTCTCTGTAGATAAAGTTGAACCTGCAACACTCAAACAGATTAGAGAGTGATTTAAACTATGAATGACCGAGAGATTATCGCTCTCAATAATTAAGTTTTAGATATTAATTAAGTTTGATGGTCGTCCTAACACCTTCAAGAACCGCCATGGCTTCAGAAAGAAATGTTCCACAAACGAACTGCGGCCTTCAGAATCTCGAATAATAAATCCAATAAAAGAACTAGAATTGGCTCTCTCGGAGCCATCACAATTCAACTTATTCTTACGGAGTTTTTTCTTGCGGGAGCCTGCATGGGTGGGTGTTGTTGCTATGGAGGCGTTTTTCCATTCAATATAATAGAACAATGCTTACTTCGCTATATCACAAGGCTTAATAGGATTAGGCATAGAAGAAGATCTAAAGATAAGTTTGTTTCCATGGTTCCATATTGTCCACCAAGCAAAGAAGCCCAGATCTGAAGAAGAATTATCCTTGCAGAAAGAGGCAAAAGAAGACTCAAAATCCTGAGCTTGAGAGAAAAAAAGGTTAAAATCACCTAGAGTATTGAGATTATTAAAAACTTCCAAAGTAAAGGGACAATTAAAGAAAAAATGACATTTATCTTCATCAACATTATTACAAAGACTGCAGATTGGGAAAACCCGATAAAAATGACGGTTCAACCTATCAGTAGTGGGGAGGCAGTCGGAGAAAACCTTCCACAAGAAATTTTGAATTTTAGGGGGAGCCTTACTCTTTCATAATAGATTCAAGTCTAAGGTAGGGGTGGCTAAGGGTCGGATCTAACGGAAAGCTTATTTTACAGGAAAAAATCCATTAACCGTAGAGGTTTAAATAATTTTATTGTCTAAAGGGGATATGAGAATCCTAAAATTAACAATCTTATCTATAACATGAGTAGGAAGGATGAGAGAGAGTTTACTAATGTCCCACTGATTAGCATCAGTGATGAAGTCTCAAACCTTATGGGGCAGGCTGAGAGGGGTGCGATATTGAGATAGCTCAAAGTTAGGGATCCAGTTATCTGTCCAAAAATAAATAGACTTACCATCACCTAGTTGCCAAGATATCCCTTTCTTGAAATCTTCAAGGAGAAGCAGAAGTCTACTAAATTGCCAGGATTGGTTGGGTTTCCTCTCAATGGACAAGAAATCGGAGAAGTATTTTTCCTTAATTAAAGAAACCCAAATATTGTTGGGTTGGGTTATAATTTTCCACATGAGTTTTATTTTAAGAGCACAATTATTATCCCAAGCCGATTTAATACTCAAGCCTCCCATGCATTTAGGTTTAAAAATGTTCTTCCAATGGAGGAGGGAATGGGTGGTCGAGCTCTTTTTGTTCCAGAAGAAATCTTTGTTGATATCATCTATTTCCCCGCGAAATCCTTTAGGGAGAAGAAAGCTTTGCATTAAATAGTTTACTTGGGAAACCAGATTTGATTCGTGAGAAAGGGAGTATGCTTTCCATTTGGATCGTTGCTTTTTAAGAGCAGAAATGGAGTCATCGAAAACCTCATTACGAACACCGCCTTGAAGGATAGAAATACCTAAATATTTTTTCCATTTTAGAGGTAATATGAATATTCATAGAAGACGCAAAGGATTTAGCAGATTGAGAGGAAATCTTATTAGAAAATTGAATAGAGCTTTTATGAAAATTGAGAGGTAATATGAATAATCCACTTTGTCTTGAGAATTTATGAAGAATTTTTGTTAAATTTGTGAAAAAAGGATACTCAACTTATTGTGGTCATCAAATTTTTTGATAAGAAGCCACAATCCACCCTTAGTTCCATCAGCAGGCAAGATAGTTAAGTGTCTAAATCCAATTTTACCAAGAAATTGGGATGAGGGGATCTCATTGTTTTTAATCTCGGCTAGACAAAAGAGATCTATATTGTGGGTTTTCCTAAGATATGATATTTTTGTCCAAAAATGTGGTCGACGAATGCCACGACAATTCTAGTATGCAACTTTCATAAAAAAAACATCAATGAAGAATAGAAAACGTATATGTTGAATGTGGAAGTTGGTATATTAAATAACAAATATTGATAGCTATTATATTGTTGAATAAAAGAGATTAGTTTTGAAATATGTTTATATTTCTTGTGGTAACATCTAATTATATCTTTGTAAATGAATTGAGTGGAAGGGTGAGTGATAAAATTATGTTGGTGATGAATGAAGGATTTTGATTTTGACCTGTTATGGGTATTGTTATTCATGTTCTTAGTATTGTTAAAGAGTTAATAACGATCGTAGATGAATAGTAAAAAAATTTAAAATTAGTATTAGAGGTTTGAATACATGAATCTGGTAAAGAATTGTATAGAGTTCAGAGTGTTCAGTACGAAAAAGGCTCAAGTAACAATACTTGGTAAGTAGGAGTTTAATGTGATACTCATTGTATATCAGATTTTTATGGTAGATAAAACGGTGTAAAAGATATCACTATGTAAAATTTGGTATTAGTTTTTAGTAATGGACTTTTGAGAAATGTGATCACTATAATTTGTTTTATTATGGTAGTAGTTATGGATGTGACATGAAGGTGCGAAATGGCTGAAGTAACTTGTGTAATATTTGGCTTGGTTGAGAAATATGTTGTAGTGGAGCTTAAGTGGATTGATATACCATTGATAGTCATAAGAATTAAGAAAGATTTTTAAAATGTTGGTATAATACTTAAGAATGGAAATCCAGGAAAGTATTTTGCTAAGAAGTTTGTGTTTGTAGTATGTGTGAATATATATTTGGATGCAATAGAGAATATAATAGGGCTTATTGTAGATTATAATAGTCTTATTAGTAGAAGTATATGTGTTGTATATTAATTTGTTATAATGTTTTTGAAGGTAAGAAAAAAATGAAACGTAGTAACAAAACTGAAAGTTTATGGTATATCGATATAAACGTACTAAAATAGTTTAAAGTAGGAATTAGACTTTGGAAAGAAGACATAAGCATATAGATAAAACAATGATAAGTATTTGAGTTGGAATGTATATAATATTTGTTGCCATAAAAACTGTTGCAAGGGCTGATGGAAAGAGGATGATACAATGATGTGTATATTTGGATTGAGTATGGATATAAAGTATGATATAATAATTTGTATGATAATAATGTAGGTGTTGTTGAATATGAAGTTGTAATGAAGTTAATGTAAAGTAAAAACGAGGTCGGAAGACCCCAAAACCAAACAAGCCATAATAAGCCATAATAGTTATAGTTGTTCTCGGGATTACATTGCTTACAAAAGGTGAGACGCATATTAACCTAGTGTCATCTAGTTGGACAAACCCCCTACGAAGATGCATTCAAAATAGAGGGGACGACAATATCATACAGCAATTCAATCTTCCCATCATCACCAAACCAGTTAACATAAGACATACTAATATCACTAATAAACAGACTCCAGAACAGTTGCAAAGAAACTAGAAGATACCTAAGACTAGGGGTGAGCAAACATATCCGATCCGGCCGATCCGATCCGATAATCCGCTGATCCAAGTCCAAAAAATCCGTATTCAAAAAAATTCGTTTCATATTTATCCGAATCCGATCCGATCCGGGCAATTTTTCCGGATATACGAACCGGATACGGATCAGAGATTTTGCTTATCGGGTATCCGGGAATATGTGAAATATAATATATGTTTTTAAAATTAGAACTATATGTTCTAATATATTTAGTTAAAGAGTAATGGGCTTTTATTAATTTGACACAAGCCCAGTCCAAAGTAAAAGTCCAGCTGATGCTTTCTAACAAAATCTAACCTAGAATTCTTCAGCCTCTTCCTATCTCACTCTCAGTATCTCGCCTCTTTTCCTCTCTCAGACTCTCACTCTCTTCGCTCATTCGATTTCTCACTCAAACAATCCTTGCTGAATTTCTAGCTCAAGTTCTCGCTCAGAATCAACATAGCAAGTTAGCAACCTTGTTCTTGTAAGTGTTCGATTTATGCTTCTTTATGCTCGTTTTTTGTCTTTGATTTGAGCTATCCTCTCGTGACAGCATCCTTATATTTTCTAAATAAATGTTTCTGAATTCTTCAGGAATGGAATACTGGAATGTCTAAGATCTGAGAAGCACAAGAAGTTGACGACATCCTATTTGCCTTACTTCTTTCGTGACAGCATACTTGCAAGAGAACCTCTCATTCCTGGAACTGGAAGGCGTTACAAGGTACTTTCACGTTCTTACTTCTGTAGTATTGACTAGGAAAGTAACGTTTTCATTCCTCTGTAAACAATTTTTAAAATACAATGTGGAACTTACATACAGTATAGCAATGTTTAGCAATGTCTCAGTGATAAAATGTTTGTTGCCTAGCAATCAACATGCCCGAACCACATTCATACAGTATACAATAAAATATTGAACTCTCAGCTAAATAAATATGCCATCATATAGATAGGTAGGAATTAGCTCTAAGTTAGACTATGCTCCATTGTCAAAAATGTTACTAGAATCTGACTTTATTAATTACTTAATGTTGAGTGGAATCCATGGTTGTTGTTTTATGCTCCTAACTTGTTGAATGTGAAGTTCAAATCCTATTTGCTTTCTTTACAAATTGAATGGTGTGGCTGTTTCAAGGATATATTGCAGTACACAGTACACACCATTCAATATATGGTTGTATTTCTAATGTAATTTCTTATGCAGGTAATATCTGGTTGCATTTCTCTCACATTGCTAGGGCTTCACAACTGAATATCCATGGTAAGTTTATCTAGTTTTTTGTTTAATTCTGTTTTCTTTTGTATTAGTTTGAATAATTAATACACAAGGTAATTACAGGAATGTGGTTATACATCCTCAAGTGGGGCATCCTATGACTCAAGTAATCCCGATCTAAATGATGTGCAAATTACAGATGAAAGAAGTTTTGCAAAACCATCAAGGCATCCTCGAGTTGTGGACTTGGTATTTTAGTGTGTATGCAGATTGCAGGGTTTATATGCAGATTTTGTTGTGTATGCATATTTGTTTTTGAACTTAGCTTTTATATATGCAGGTTTTTAATTGTATTGTGTATGAAGGTTTGTAGTTTGTACAGGTTTGTGTATGCTGAATTTTATTTGGTGCAGGTTCAGTGATTTCTGTTTTGTATATGTAGGAATTTTTTGGAAAAAAAAAAAAACTGGATTCAAAATCCTTACATTTATACAGATTTTGTTCAATCGGATATTTTGGATATCCGTAGTAGATATCCGATCCGATCCGGGTCCGATTAGCTTGATATCCGAGGGTTATCGGATCGGATACGGATCACTATTTCTATAAATAATTTTTCCGGATATCCGGCTAACCGGATCGGATCGGATATATTCGAATGCTCTGCCCTACCTAAGACCCTTAATAAACTGACTTATAACAAAGCAATGTAAAGCAAACCTGAGAATCAGATGTTGTACTAACATGATCACTCCATAATTTGTTTACCTTTGTCACGGTTCTTGCGCTTCGATCTTTGATGCAGAGGAAGGGTCAGTACTTTCTTCAGGGGAGGATGATCTAGAGTTACTTGCATGAACTTGATAGCCTTGGTCATTGGAAGAACGGATGGTGATACCTCCAAGCTTGTTATTGATTTATGTGTTGGTCTTGTTGGAGTTTCCCTTAGAAGACTCATAAGAGGAGTCAACTGAAGTGTCCAAGTGGTGGTTAGGGTTGACACTTGAGGGTCCAGCGCCATCATCATTTTTTGGGAAAAAGTGGGACATGAGGGCAGGTAGGGCTTGTTTAATGAAATCTTCAGACATATGGTGGATAGGTTGGGTGGATGGGTAACATGCTGGAGTCCCGAGTAACCATCAACAGAGTGAACCTTATTGGTAACAGTAGCAACACAAGTAGAAATAGGCACAATACTAACCCTAGGTCGAGTATAAGTTGGTGGAGTTGGAACAAACAAGGAACTCGTAGTCTGTCGGGGATGAATCAGTGGTGGTGCAGAAACAAGGTTAGAGTTTAAAGAGAAATGATTACCATACAATCTTCTATCCGTTTCTTCAAAAGCAGTAGCTTGGTTGGTGGTGCCAACAAAGTTAGCCACAATGGAGTTAGGATGGAAATTCATGATAGGGCAGTGCTCGAAGGCATGATTGGGGGAGCTGCAGCAGCCACAACCAGTTGAGAAACCTTCATACCAAACTCGAAGGGTAATCCTGGAACGGTCAAAGTGTTGGAGCTGGATGTACTCCCTAAACTCGACTCTCTCTCCGATCGACATGTTGATAAGCAGCCTAATAAATCTGTTGCGAGTTCTAGCATTGGATGCCTCATCAATCCTCAAAAGAGTACCCAGATCGTTGAATTGCAGGATATGGTTAAGACCAGCTTCATTAGCAAAAAAATAGGGCAAGAAAGGGATAAGGATCCAAATATCTATGGAAGTTAATGGTTCAAAGTTAAGGTTGAAAAGAGGAGTGAAAGGCCCGATAACGACCAACCTATTAATAGGAGTAACATCATAGAAAGGACGATTATTCCAGATCATATCCCGATCCTCTCGGTTGGTGAAGATAAAATGGATCCAGTTGTTGCATAGATACTGCACCGACAAATCTCCACGGATAGCCTTCCAAATGTGATGAAGCCGATTTGCCACCAAAGGAGGGTCCATATCACCATCAACAACACGGGCAACCAAGGAGAAGTGAGTGAGTTGAAGAAGCTGGTTCTGAATGTCGTTGAAGAATGACTCGTCTGGTTCGCGAGGAGGTTAAAAAGCAGGGACATAAGGGGCCTGCATTTGTTGAGGGAACTGAGGTTCATCCACCTCTTGCATGTTGGTGTTGTCAAATTGCTGAGAGAGAGGAATATTTAACTCCGGGTAATCTCTGATGTCTTCACTGGCAGTAAGGGAGACAACGTGTGTGTGTGTGGCAGAGAAGAAGAGGTTAGGACTGGAAAAGGGCAGACTGTGAATGGGAAGAGTGGTAGAAGGGTCTGATAAAATAATAAACAATGAGAATATAGGAAATTAGGGCAATGGAAGTAACACGTGTCGGGCGGTATAGAAAGGACAATTATTCCAGATCATGTCCCGATCCTCTCGGTTGGTGAAGATAAAATGGATCTAGTTGTTGCATAGATACTGCACTGGGAAATCTCCACGGATAGCCTTCCAAATGTGGCGAAGCCGATTTGCCACCAAAGGAGGGTCCATATCACCATCAACAGCACGGGAAACCAAGGAGAAGTGAGTGATAAAATAATAAACAATGAGAATATAGGAAATTAGGGCAATGGAAGTAACACGTGTAGGGCAATATTCAGGAAACCAGAGGTTGGGTAGGTAGTTACAGTGAATAAGAAGGAGTAAAAATTGCCTAAGGAATAAATGTTTGGGAAGTTGACCTTATGCATGCTAATGATGAGCTGGGTAAACCGTAAGAGCACACGCCAACAATAAATGCAAAACCTTATGTTGAAACGGTGCAACCGACATGTGGTAGTAATGGATAGATTAGGAAGGGCGAACTACATTTGATTAGTAGCAAAGAACAACAAATGAATGAATTTCGTAGAATAAGCTCTAAAATGCAAAGAGGAATGCTTGCAGTGAATGTCTATATTCCACAAACACAAATCCAGGACCACATTGCCTGGACACTCAACATTAATGGAAAATATAGTACTACTTCAGCTAGAAATCTAATGAATAATCACAATGTTTCCAACATCTCACACTTATAGATAGCTTTGAAATTTAAAAATTCCCCCTAAACTTCTTAATTTCCTTTTGAAGATCATCTCTGACAACCTTCCTACAACAGAAAGACTAAACGGATACTGTAACAAAGTACCTTACTATTGTTCTCAATGTAATAACCCAAACGAAAACATTAGAACACCTGTTTCTGGAATGTCCGTATACCCTAAATCAAATGAGTAAATTTTCTTATATTTCGGGAAAGAATTTTCAAATACCAAATGACAGACCGTTCCAAAATGACATAATGGAGCTAATACAATTATATAAGAATGAATATAATAAAATTGAATCCCTAATCTTTCTCTGGTACCAAGTCTGGCTATACAGAAATTCAATTATTTTTAGAAGTAGTCAAGCACGAAAGAGTCATGCAACCCAATATGCTTTTACTTATTTTAAACAATGGGAAACTGCTTCAAAAGCAAATCCTAGACCAAAACTATCCCAAAAGAGAAATAGAAAAAATAAAAAACAACAATGTTGGAAAAAACCTCTAAATGATTGAATCAAAATAAACTTTGATGGCTCATATATAGCTAATTCAAAATCACATATAACATGTCTTGTTAGAGATAACACAAGAAGAGTTATAGATGTCTACAATAAATCTGTAGAAGCAAACTCCCTCTTGATGATAGAAGCTCTGGCTTTTCTAAACTCTATGAAAGTAGCAATGAAATTCAAAAGCAAATATATTATCATAAAGGTGATAATTTAACAGTTATAAATTCTGCTAATAATACCTGGAAAGTACCATGGGAAATAAAAAATATCATAACAGACGTCAAAAATGTCTTCCCTAATCTCCCAAAAAATAGAACCTCTCACTACTTTAGGAAAGCTAATAATAAAGCAGGTGACTTCTTAGATTAACCTAACATCAATGCGCATTATGTTAAGATTATTCTTAACTGCAATGATGACCGTATGTTATCCGATGATTATATAAAAAAAATTTGCCCCATCCTTCTGGAGTATTTATGAATATAACATCAAACTATATATAAAAAAATGTATTTTAATAGACTGGGCTATTATATATGGGCTGGGCTCTTGTACAAAACAAACTAAAAGGCCCAAATTATCTTGTTTCGTTCTTAGTTGCAGGTTGAACCCTTCCTCTTCCTTCAACAATCTATTTCCGATTTACACAGCTATCCACGGCTCTCTGGATCCGCTTCTGCTTGTAAATTGTTTTCTTGGCTGAATAATTGGTAAGTACCAAATTCTCTATGATTCTGTTGGAGCCTGCTATAATATTATCGTGTAGAATAACTTAAGCAATAAATTGTTGTTTCTTATTCATAATCCAGTTTGAACCGCAGTTGGAGCAATTCATAGACTTGTTTCCTAGGCCGAGTTATTCAAGATGGGTTTGAACAATTTGAGGTAATCTTCGACTATCATGTTTGGTTACGTTCTATAATGCTCCTATTAACAATTTGTGGAGCTTAATTTCTTTTCCATTATCAGAGAAAAAGCTTCAGAGAAAGCGGACCGCAAATTTGAGAAGAAAGTGCAGTTCTATTCTAGTAAGTCTTGTAATTTTGATACTGTCACATTGATATTGTACCATGCGAGAAAAAAAACCCCTCCTTTCTCCCTCAATTTTTCGGCTCCCTTCGTTTAAAGTTATTGAACTGAGTTTGCAAACAATGTACACATCATATAGACATGTAAGAACACGTAGGAAAGCAAACTATACTTTGTTGAAGTACTTGTCTCATGAAATGGTAACTTCAAAGCCTGTTGGTGCTTTTGTGATCATATTTTTCCTTGATAATTTAGGTCTGTTATATGCCTTGCAGAGGTTAGAAGTCAAACAATTGCTGTTACGCAGACTACAAAGACCAAATCGAAGGTAATAATGTCACAGCAAGCCTGATCAGTTCTTTGCTTTCCATTGATTAACTATTGCTTCCTTGGTCTTTGATACAGCGTTGTTAAAATGTCCGTGTCTATTCATTGTAAAAGAGATCTATTGAGGTTGCTAGTAGGTACCGTTTTGAGCATTTTTCGATACTAATTTTGGAAAAATCAAATCCACTTTTTGGTTTCTTGCAATGTGCTATAATGAATTCATTGGTTTATAAGTTTAGAGCAGATTGATCTCTTTTTGTTAGTCTTTTTTGTTCCAATTTGTGTTGTTGTTTCTCTTATTCCTAGTTGTTTAGCATTGAGTATCCTGTTAGAGACAGAAAATTCACCTAGTCGTTTATGTTTTGCTAGAGTGCTAAAAGACGGGCAAAGAAGTTGAAGGCTTTTGATTTGTCTACGCTCACAGAGTTGTTGCCTGAGTTGAAGATCGAAAAAAGGGAGGCTCCCTCAGACAAATTCAAGCTCAATTGCAAATCCAGACAAAAAATATTGTGAGTTCAGGCATTAGTTTCTCTACTCCCTCTTAACCCATTAAAACGTCGCTTTAAATCAAATGGCGGTATTTGTTGCAGATTGAAAGAAGGAAAACAGTTTGAATCTGTGGTTAACCATCCTGCTTTCAACTCAGATCCATTCGCTGCCATACATCAACACTTGCAAAACACTCAGCCTGTTATTGAGGCACCTGAAGAGAAGAAGATGACGACGAAGAAGATGACGACGAAGAAGATGACGACGAAGAAGATAGGTTTGAATGGGAAGGCGAGGAAAAGAGCCAAGAAACGTGCAGCCGCTTTAAGTGGACATCAATCGGTGTCAATGGAAATATGAGTACTGAAATTCCAATCTCACTTTCTAATCTCGTAGGGTTCATTCACAAGATTATGTCTATATGCTTCTAAATCTTTTGTTCTCTAAATTTTGTTTGATTAGAGATATCAATATTTCGCTCAATTATAACGCATGCAGGAGGTTCTGAGCTTAGCTTTAAGGCGTGTTTGATATTGATATTAGAATCTCAACCTTATATTTTAAGTCATGCTCGAATCTCTATAACTTCTCAATATTCCTATTTATACTCACAATGTATATACGGAGTATATATGATGAGATTTCGGGTGCAGAATGTTCTTACAATGCGTAATGCGACGCGAGCCTTACATTGACAGGAAAGATCTAACAATTCATACATTATTTCTTAAGCGCTTCGATTAGTTGAGCAAATATAGTACACACCATCAATTTAGATTAGGTGTATGTGTTTTAGTTGAGATGATGTTATAGAGTAAACTATGAGTGGTACATGCCACCATGGCTCCAATGCTTGCCAAACTTTCCATGCTTGAACTTGCCATGGTGACTGTATTCACTATGAAGCGGCTGCACCCACAACTCCACCACCGAGCATTCCTCCCATGTGTGGTTGCCGCCTGCCGAGTTCCAACTCAAATAGTTAGGGCAATCATCACTTGATACAATGAGCAAGTTCACTATACCTGGAGGGTTTTGATACAATGCTTGATTTGTCTGACTTTCAGTAATAGTTGCATTTTTTACTGTTTTGATCACGGTTCACCAAAAACGTTATGCGAGGCTAATCAACAACCCAGTTAGCCTCGTGAAAACTCCGGCGAAACTAGATAACCAAGTCCCTATATATGAAGGTTTGCCATGCACATATCAAGATGGAAAGAAGATTATAGTGAGATGAGCGTTTCTAAACAAGATTGATCACCAGAGCGGAGTCCAATTCAGTGACAACACGACGAAACCGTTATTACGCCAATATTAAAAAAAGATCATACATATGCTACCATACTAAATACAATTCTTATAATTTGGAGGAAGTATAAGAAACGGGAAACTAGTTATTTTTCACCGGTGTCAGGCGAATGAGGGTAGACTGTTGTTGAGCTTATTACGTAAAAGACATTTCATTACTTGAATGATGCGTATGTGCCGCGTAAGGATATTCAACCGACGGATATCCAGGTGGCTGCATCGAAGGGTACCTAGAAGACGGGTACCCGTATCCTCCACTGTACGGGCACTGAGTATTGTACCCATATGAAGGTGGATACCCGTATCCACCTCCAGATTCGCCATAGTAACCGCCAAGCCGATTGAACAAACCCTTTTCGTTAGTGTCCTTCGCCATATATGATGCAAAGTTATGAAGGTTAACAAGAATCTTGTTTATATTATGCGTTGTTCGTAGGCATTCCGCTACTTCGCGAATCAGAATCGAGCCCAAATTAACTTTGGGCCGGACATAAAGTCCAAAAAGCTATAAAAGGATCTCTCAGCCCAATGCCTACCAAAAAAGATATAATGAAAATTACAATCAGGATTCAGGATTGCTCATCAAATCCAATCGAACAAAATCTAAGCAACAACAAAACTTGGTCACAAAGGAACAATCGTGAGCCAAAGTCTGCAAAAAGAATTCATAAAAGTTCCCTCTAAACAAAGCATTGAAATTAACTTCGAGTTGTGTTTAAATACTATTCCTATTAACTAACTTAAGATATATAGATTCCATATCCTAACTAATATAAGTGTGAGAATGCAAATATGCAATGATATAGTATATAAAAGTATCAAGGGCTAGAAATGTGCCACATATGCTCAAAAAATCATTGAAGGGCTGAGATCTCATTATAGATTTTTGCCTTTGCAATATAACTTAGTTTTCCATAGTTTGGATTCAAAAAATACCACAAGGGTAATATTGATTTTTCACATGTTTCTCTTTAAGAGCATGCTCAATGGTGAAGCGCGTTCGATGTGCGCCACATGTCATTGTTTAAACGACCAAGATTTATCTTGGTCGTAAGTTATTTTGTTTATTAAAAATCATATATCTCAATATTTACTTAATAAAATAAAATAAAAAATACCATAATTTTAATTACACTTTTATCTATCCATAGACACCCATTTTGTATATATTTAATGTACTTCCAAATAATTTATTTTATTTTGAATATATTAATTTCATTATAATCTTTTAAATATTAAAAAAGTTGTTTTTAAAAAAAATATTAAAGTTATTTATTTACATTAAATTTCCATAGGAGAGAATTTTAAAAAAAATTGTATAAATTAATACCTATTTGATATAATAAAGTCCAAAAATAATTATTTATAATAGTTAAAACAACAATAAAAATAATTATTTATAATAGTTAAAACAACAATAAACTTGTATACCCCGTGCTTCGCACGGGTCCCGAAGACTAGTTTGGATAAAAAGGAGAAGACCTTGAAAACATCCGTCTGTGCTATACTCAGAAACATCAATTTCTTTCTCTTTACCACTATAAGATATATTTTCTCCTATTTGTTTGTCCACTTTTATTTTCTTATGTCCCTTTATGTTTATTCACTATTTCATTTATGTTATTTTATTTTATCCATTTTATCTCTACTATCAACCTATAATTATCACTTTTTCATCTTTTATCTCTTCCAACTTCAAATCTGATCTACTATTTGTCTCTTTCTCTCTATCTCTCTCCTCTAACCATTTACTTTATATTTTCCTCTCTTAATATCGTTATATTTCTATCATTCCTTAATTTTTGCGAAACAAATAGGAACGGAGAGTGTAAAACTCTTCCCAAATTCTAGAACAAGTTATTATAACAATTTCTAGATAGGGTGTTTCAAGTGAGAAAAAATACTAATATGAAACACGGAGATTAATTGATCTGAATTCCTTACAATTTTCAGATAGTCATTTGTCACAGGTACCTATGATTTCCAAAAGCACCTAAAACAACTCACACTCGTACACTTCTTAAACGTGCTTATGTGAACTTGCTAATCAAAGCAAGCTGAAATTCGTCATTTGAAGAATCAGTAAGGCCCTTGAAGAATATCTCGTAGTCTGCCGTCGCAACAGTTTGCCATCTCTACCAACCCAGTAGCTTAGCTCAGGCACTACATTGACATATATAAACATTACACATTAATTAATGTATGAAATAAAAGCTAAAGCCCATATGTAATAATCTAAGCTAGAAATAATAAATTAATATGTACACATGGATTAATATCTACTTAGTCAACATATCAAGTATCATTATATACTCCCTCCGTCCCAATTGATCTTCCCATTTGCTTTTGACACATTTGTCGAGACTCGTTTTATAACATTAATATCTCTAAATATATGATGATAAAATTTATAATTTTTTTATATTGTCAAAGTACTCATTGAGACGAATCAAACGAGATTTCGCATGCCTAGATTTATTTCTATATATTGGAAGAAAACGAGAAGATTCTCTCGGTTTGTGAATAGTGTCGAAAAAGCAAATTATCATTATCACCCTAACTAAACAAGCAAAAACAAGCTTAGCTACTAATAAGATGATTGTACTAACCTTTATTGTTGCCCGCGACAACTTGATAGTTCTAGCAGACTTGAAAACATCAACCATACGAATGAGACCATTAACCTTATCAATCTTATCATATTGATTCAATCCTCCATCAAACAACTCGTCTTTACCTTCGAACACATCAATATCAACCTCTTCCAACGATCTTCCAGAACCGACCAAGCTAAAATTCATAGCCTTGATTCCTCGATATCGAAACCGAGTGAGCCTAGGGGCGTTGATTATGAACTCAAAATCCTTAGGGATGCCCCATATATCGTAGGAGGACGAGATAACGAGGTTGGTTAATTTAGGAGCCGTTATTTCCAATGTTTTCTCGTCGACGATGGTGCATTCGACGAGAATCAGACTCTCCAAGTTAGGACATCGAGAGACGATGTTGTTGAATGTGGTGTCGTATAATCGGATGCCCTCGAGGTGGAGCTTTGTTAGTGTCGGGAAGCCAATCTCATTTGGTAGTTTCATGTATTGCGACCGTAGTGTAAGTTCCTGCAAATTCAATATTAAGATTGAAATAGAGTTATTAAGGGAAGAGATCATGTGTGCATATGCTTATCATAATAATCATTCTTATATGAATTTCTCCACGAGTTAATGATATATCAAGTGAACAAAATGATATGTTATTTAGAAAATTAACAAAATAGATCACAAGTTGGACGAGTTTGGGATGAAATTATAAGACAATTATTTTCTTAATTTTATATTCCCGCTATGATCTATAAATAAATTAAGATCGAATATGCATAAATATTTTACTAAATACTTTGAACTAATTTATAAAAAAATCTCTTTCTATTTAATAAAGAATGCTTTAGTCAATACAATCGAGTGATCCTTTGAATGCATCAGTCTCCACACTATGAATGCTTATACAAAACCATGACTTTCAATCATTGATAATAATTCAATTTTGACTTAAGTACATTTAATTACTAAACAATGCTACTCCGTATTATAGTACCCACAAGAAATTGTCCATAAACCCTTTCACTGACCTTTTTAGGCATGGAACAAACATAGGTTCATATTTTAAACTTATGGTCTAGGTTTATTATTTTTTATTTGGAAATTGTTATAATACTTAGGATAAGAAGCTAATAATGAAGACACTTTAATTTTGAGTTATATTTTTATTGTAATGAGTTTGTATTTTTGTCATGTAGGGAAAAAGTTTCCATTATAAACAAGCTTAAATCTATGAATTAACTCTTAAGAGTATAAGATAGAAAAAAGACTTATAAAATACCTTGTTCTATTGAGATATTGGGTATTTGTAAGTTTTTAAAAAGGAGAGTATTTGTTAAGATCTTAAAAGTAAGATATATGCAGGCATATGACCAATACTTAGATAATGTACACCAAAACAACCTAAAGTAATCTCCAAAAACTTGGGAAAAATACCATTTGGAAAACTATTGGTTGATATATGATAGAAAAGCAGTTAATTAAAAAAACGTACCGTGAGAGATCGGTTATTGCACAAGGGAGCCGGAAAGCTAACCCATTGGCCGGTGAGAGAAAGCCGCTCAACTCCGAGCTCAACCGCCTTAGCCACCAAGGCCTGAACCACACAAGCCTTAAGCCTTCCATCACAGGCGTCAAAAACCAACTCACGAACCGGAAATCTCCGGTCACGAAGACCCAAACAGGTATCAATAAACCTAGTGAAGCGGTCTTGGGATTCCCAATTAGAGCCGGTTTTCAAGAACCGGTTACAATACTTGGCGTAAGAGAAAGAGAGAGTTGGCGTGGAGGAGAAAAGAAGGCTATATCGACGGGAGAGAGACGAGGCTTGGGTGATGTAGAAGGAGTCCACGAACGAGAAGATGTGGTGGAGAAGCTCGTCCGGTAGACCGCTTAGTCGGTCATCGGGTTCGGTTTTTTCGGCTTTCGGCTTCATGGTTTTGGTTCTAACTAACTTTTTATGGAGGGAAGTTTTTGGGTTAGGTTTGGATGCCTGATAGAGGCTACCTACCACTTATATTACAAACTGATTAATTCAATTCAAGAAGAAGATGATAAGTTTTTGCGGCTTTTGGTTAGGTGACTGCCTCTAGAATTAGGGTAGAACGGAAAAATTGATCTATATACAACGATATTTCTTACAGATTTAGTATATATATATATATAAAACTTGTTGAGTTTGATAAAGTAATGTCAATTTGTACCTAATAAATGTTAATATTTTAAATTTTTATCATAATTATCTATTCTCTTAAATGTCAATTTCATCACTAACTATTTAACTAAGAACACATCGTTTTCGTCTTCTTGCTCCCGTTCGTCTTCGTCTCCTTCTTTGGTTAAAAACTAATAGGGGTTAATTAGATATTTTAATCTATCTATATACTATATATTTATAATGATGTAGCTAAGAGCAATTGCAACTGCTGAGATGACATCAAGATAACTACGAGAAGGGGTAACGACCACTTAATTTTTTTATGCGGATATACTTTTCTAATAGGACAATTTTAAAATGCTAAAAAAATTGGTAAAGTGAACTATTTTGTATTTTAACGCATTAGGTGAAAGAGGAACGAGCTTAACATCAAAAAGTTGTGTTTGCCTCACTTCAACATTTTTACTATCCTCTATTTACGGAGGCTAAAATTACTTCTTTTTATCCTCTGAAAGAAGTCATCATGTCCTCCGTCGTTATGTTGATTGAATTGATTCACGTTGTTTATAAATTTTACTTTGTTGGGGTTACATTTCTTTAATTGAAGAGATTGTGAATATGATTAGTCCGATCAAACTGTGAGACGTCTATTAAACAACGTTAAAGTGTTAAACCATATAGAAAAAACCGTAATTGGCCCGCGCATAGCGCGGGGGTCCGGTTCTAGTTTATAAGGATTTTGGTTACATAAAAATAGAGGGAGTAAAAAAGATGGGTTTTTTCCTTATCTCATAAAAAATATCACTTTTGTATATATTAAATATTACTGTAGCTTATTTAGACAAAACTATCGTGTATTCTCGCATCATGTACGGGGTTGTATATATTAAATATTCTTAATAATATGGTTATATTTTATATTAATATGTAGTTTATATTTTATGATTTATAATCTAGTAGTATATCGTAGTTATATACTAGTTTAAGTTAATTAAATTGATACAATTATAAATAAAATAAGGATATATATAAGAGAAAAAGATATAGTAAAGTAAAAGATAAAACAGATATTTAATTGTTAATATAATCGAATTTTTTTGAGCTTTTTATCAAAAGAATTTCCTATATAGGCTCGATTTGAAACATATTCCCAACATAGACACTTATTGTTGGTTAGGAAAATATACACGTTGGAGAGACGCTAATTTTTTTTAAACATTTATGTGTAAGAGACGCTGATTTTCTTATACATGTAATTTAAAAATAAAATTACTTAGTTTTTTTTAGTTTTCTGTATAAGAGACGTTGACAAACTCATATACATGAATTTTTTTTTAAAATTTTTTGGCATAAGGCGCTGGATAAACTAGCATCTTATACAAATAGACATATATGAATTTTTTTTCAAATCCTTCGTATATAGTTATATATTATTGCATTAGACTTACGCAGATTCGGTTGGCTTGTATGGGATCGTTCAGATTCGGAATCGATCAAGACCAGATTCGTTGGGTCCGTATTAATCCTAGCTTTCACCAAATTTGTCTCTCGTCTTCTGATATGGACGAACGGATTTGTAAATCTCCCTTTATAGTAGAAGGTACGCACGAGACTTAAGTGTGTTCTGGTGGCTCGTATGGGCTCGTTCGGAATCGGAATTTGATCGAGACCAGTTTCGTTGGGTCCGTATTGATCCCATCTTTCACCAGATATGTCTCGTGTCGTCTGATATAGAGGAACGAATTTGTAAATATCCATTTATAGTAGAAGGTACGCACGAGACTTACCCGTGTTTGGGTAGCTCGTATGGGCTCGTTCGGAATCGGAATCAATCAAGACCAATTTCGTTGGGTCTGTATTGATTCCAGCTTTCACCAAATATGGACTTGATACGATGTACAAAACAACGTCTCATTTAAGTATTTCTTTTTTAATGATTACATGTATAAGAGACGCTGGCAAAACAAGCGCCTCTTGCACATAAGTGTTTAAAAAAAATTAATTTTGATTCAGTTAGGAGACGCTGTTAAAACCAGCGTCTCTCCAACGTGTATATTTTTCGAACCAAAAATAAGTGCCTACGTGGGGAATATGTTTCAAATCGAGCCTGTATCAGGGTTTTTTTTGAAAAAAAGCTCGGTTCAGAAAAAAATCAATATAATCTATTAGATAACCTATTACTTTTTTCCTTATTTACTCTTTATAGAACATAAGATAAAATCGAAAATATCAATCATATAAAGAATATGTATAAATAAAATTTATTAAGTGTATTAAATTATATTTGGATATTGTATACAAAGTATATAAATTTTTTAGATAAAAGATAATAAATTAATTAAATTAATACATATAGATGGAAAATATCAAGTGTAATAAATTATAGTTGGACAACTTGGACAGTGTGTACAAACTAGAAGGCTATATCGACGTAAGAGAAAGAGAGAGTTGGCGTGGAGGAGAAAAGAAGGCTATATCGACGGGAGAGAGACGAGGCTTGGGTGATGTAGAAGGAGTCCACGAACGAGAAGATGTGGTGGAGAAGCTCGTCCGGTAGACCGCTTAGTCGGTCATCGGGTTCGGTTTTTTCGGCTTTCGGCTTCATGGTTTTGGTTCTAACTAACTTTTTATGGAGGGAAGTTTTTGGGTTAGGTTTGGATGCCTGATAGAGGCTACCTACCACTTATATTACAAACTGATTAATTCAATTCAAGAAGAAGATGATAAGTTTTTGCGGCTTTTGGTTAGGTGACTGCCTCTAGAATTAGGGTAGAACGGAAAAATTGATCTATATACAACGATATTTCTTACAGATTTAGTATATATATATATATATATATAAAACTTGTTGAGTTTGATAAAGTAATGTCAATTTGTACCTAATAAATGTTAATATTTTAAATTTTTATCATAATTATCTATTCTCTTAAATGTCAATTTCATCACTAACTATTTAACTAAGAACACATCGTTTTCGTCTTCTTGCTCCCGTTCGTCTTCGTCTCCTTCTTTGGTTAAAAACTAATAGGGGTTAATTAGATATTTTAATCTATCTATATACTATATATTTATAATGATGTAGCTAAGAGCAATTGCAACTGCTGAGATGACATCAAGATAACTACGAGAAGGGGTAACGACCACTTAATTTTTTTATGGGGATATACTTTTCTAATAGGACAATTTTAAAATGCTAAAAAAATTGGTAAAGTGAACTATTTTGTATTTTAACGCATTAGGTGAAAGAGGAACGAGCTTAACATCAAAAAGTTGTGTTTGCCTCACTTCAACATTTTTACTATCCTCTATTTACGGAGGCTAAAATTACTTCTTTTTATCCTCTGAAAGAAGTCATCATGTCCTCCGTCGTTATGTTGATTGAATTGATTCACGTTGTTTATAAATTTTACTTTGTTGGGGTTACATTTCTTTAATTGAAGAGATTGTGAATATGATTAGTCCGATCAAACTGTGAGACGTCTATTAAACAACGTTAAAGTGTTAAACCATATAGAAAAAACCGTAATTGGCCCGCGCATAGCGCGGGGGTCCGGTTCTAGTTTATAAGGATTTTGGTTACATAAAAATAGAGGGAGTAAAAAAGATGGGTTTTTTCCTTATCTCATAAAAAATATCACTTTTGTATATATTAAATATTACTGTAGCTTATTTAGACAAAACTATCGTGTATTCTCGCATCATGTACGGGGTTGTATATATTAAATATTCTTAATAATATGGTTATATTTTATATTAATATGTAGTTTATATTTTATGATTTATAATCTAGTAGTATATCGTAGTTATATACTAGTTTAAGTTAATTAAATTGATACAATTATAAATAAAATAAGGATATATATAAGAGAAAAAGATATAGTAAAGTAAAAGATAAAACAGATATTTAATTGTTAATATAATCGAATTTTTTTGAGCTTTTTATCAAAAGAATTTCCTATATAGGCTCGATTTGAAACATATTCCCAACATAGACACTTATTGTTGGTTAGGAAAATATACACGTTGGAGAGACGCTAATTTTTTTTAAACATTTATGTGTAAGAGACGCTGATTTTCTTATACATGTAATTTAAAAATAAAATTACTTAGTTTTTTTTAGTTTTCTGTATAAGAGACGTTGACAAACTCATATACATGAATTTTTTTTTAAAATTTTTTGGCATAAGGCGCTGGATAAACTAGCATCTTATACAAATAGACATATATGAATTTTTTTTCAAATCCTTCGTATATAGTTATATATTATTGCATTAGACTTACGCAGATTCGGTTGGCTTGTATGGGATCGTTCAGATTCGGAATCGATCAAGACCAGATTCGTTGGGTCCGTATTAATCCTAGCTTTCACCAAATTTGTCTCTCGTCTTCTGATATGGACGAACGGATTTGTAAATCTCCCTTTATAGTAGAAGGTACGCACGAGACTTAAGTGTGTTCTGGTGGCTCGTATGGGCTCGTTCGGAATCGGAATTTGATCGAGACCAGTTTCGTTGGGTCCGTATTGATCCCATCTTTCACCAGATATGTCTCGTGTCGTCTGATATAGAGGAACGAATTTGTAAATATCCATTTATAGTAGAAGGTACGCACGAGACTTACCCGTGTTTGGGTAGCTCGTATGGGCTCGTTCGGAATCGGAATCAATCAAGACCAATTTCGTTGGGTCTGTATTGATTCCAGCTTTCACCAAATATGGACTTGATACGATGTACAAAACAACGTCTCATTTAAGTATTTCTTTTTTAATGATTACATGTATAAGAGACGCTGGCAAAACAAGCGCCTCTTGCACATAAGTGTTTAAAAAAAATTAATTTTGATTCAGTTAGGAGACGCTGTTAAAACCAGCGTCTCTCCAACGTGTATATTTTTCGAACCAAAAATAAGTGCCTACGTGGGGAATATGTTTCAAATCGAGCCTGTATCAGGGTTTTTTTTGAAAAAAAGCTCGGTTCAGAAAAAAATCAATATAATCTATTAGATAACCTATTACTTTTTTCCTTATTTACTCTTTATAGAACATAAGATAAAATCGAAAATATCAATCATATAAAGAATATGTATAAATAAAATTTATTAAGTGTATTAAATTATATTTGGATATTGTATACAAAGTATATAAATTTTTTAGATAAAAGATAATAAATTAATTAAATTAATACATATAGATGGAAAATATCAAGTGTAATAAATTATAGTTGGACAACTTGGACAGTGTGTACAAACTAGAAGGCTATATCGACGTAAGAGAAAGAGAGAGTTGGCGTGGAGGAGAAAAGAAGGCTATATCGACGGGAGAGAGACGAGGCTTGGGTGATGTAGAAGGAGTCCACGAACGAGAAGATGTGGTGGAGAAGCTCGTCCGGTAGACCGCTTAGTCGGTCATCGGGTTCGGTTTTTTCGCCTTTCGGCTTCATGGTTTTGGTTCTAACTAACTTTTTATGGAGGGAAGTTTTTGGGTTAGGTTTGGATGCCTGATAGAGGCTACCTACCACTTATATTACAAACTGATTAATTCAATTCAAGAAGAAGATGATAAGTTTTTGCGGCTTTTGGTTAGGTGACTGCCTCTAGAATTAGGGTAGAACGGAAAAATTGATCTATATACAACGATATTTCTTACAGATTTAGTATATATATATATATATATATAAAACTTGTTGAGTTTGATAAAGTAATGTCAATTTGTACCTAATAAATGTTAATATTTTAAATTTTTATCATAATTATCTATTCTCTTAAATGTCAATTTCATCACTAACTATTTAACTAAGAACACATCGTTTTCGTCTTCTTGCTCCCGTTCGTCTTCGTCTCCTTCTTTGGTTAAAAACTAATAGGGGTTAATTAGATATTTTAATCTATCTATATACTATATATTTATAATGATGTAGCTAAGAGCAATTGCAACTGCTGAGATGACATCAAGATAACTACGAGAAGGGGTAACGACCACTTAATTTTTTTATGGGGATATACTTTTCTAATAGGACAATTTTAAAATGCTAAAAAAATTGGTAAAGTGAACTATTTTGTATTTTAACGCATTAGGTGAAAGAGGAACGAGCTTAACATCAAAAAGTTGTGTTTGCCTCACTTCAACATTTTTACTATCCTCTATTTACGGAGGCTAAAATTACTTCTTTTTATCCTCTGAAAGAAGTCATCATGTCCTCCGTCGTTATGTTGATTGAATTGATTCACGTTGTTTATAAATTTTACTTTGTTGGGGTTACATTTCTTTAATTGAAGAGATTGTGAATATGATTAGTCCGATCAAACTGTGAGACGTCTATTAAACAACGTTAAAGTGTTAAACCATATAGAAAAAACCGTAATTGGCCCGCGCATAGCGCGGGGGTCCGGTTCTAGTTTATAAGGATTTTGGTTACATAAAAATAGAGGGAGTAAAAAAGATGGGTTTTTTCCTTATCTCATAAAAAATATCACTTTTGTATATATTAAATATTACTGTAGCTTATTTAGACAAAACTATCGTGTATTCTCGCATCATGTACGGGGTTGTATATATTAAATATTCTTAATAATATGGTTATATTTTATATTAATATGTAGTTTATATTTTATGATTTATAATCTAGTAGTATATCGTAGTTATATACTAGTTTAAGTTAATTAAATTGATACAATTATAAATAAAATAAGGATATATATAAGAGAAAAAGATATAGTAAAGTAAAAGATAAAACAGATATTTAATTGTTAATATAATCGAATTTTTTTGAGCTTTTTATCAAAAGAATTTCCTATATAGGCTCGATTTGAAACATATTCCCAACATAGACACTTATTGTTGGTTAGGAAAATATACACGTTGGAGAGACGCTAATTTTTTTTAAACATTTATGTGTAAGAGACGCTGATTTTCTTATACATGTAATTTAAAAATAAAATTACTTAGTTTTTTTTAGTTTTCTGTATAAGAGACGTTGACAAACTCATATACATGAATTTTTTTTTAAAATTTTTTGGCATAAGGCGCTGGATAAACTAGCATCTTATACAAATAGACATATATGAATTTTTTTTCAAATCCTTCGTATATAGTTATATATTATTGCATTAGACTTACGCAGATTCGGTTGGCTTGTATGGGATCGTTCAGATTCGGAATCGATCAAGACCAGATTCGTTGGGTCCGTATTAATCCTAGCTTTCACCAAATTTGTCTCTCGTCTTCTGATATGGACGAACGGATTTGTAAATCTCCCTTTATAGTAGAAGGTACGCACGAGACTTAAGTGTGTTCTGGTGGCTCGTATGGGCTCGTTCGGAATCGGAATTTGATCGAGACCAGTTTCGTTGGGTCCGTATTGATCCCATCTTTCACCAGATATGTCTCGTGTCGTCTGATATAGAGGAACGAATTTGTAAATATCCATTTATAGTAGAAGGTACGCACGAGACTTACCCGTGTTTGGGTAGCTCGTATGGGCTCGTTCGGAATCGGAATCAATCAAGACCAATTTCGTTGGGTCTGTATTGATTCCAGCTTTCACCAAATATGGACTTGATACGATGTACAAAACAACGTCTCATTTAAGTATTTCTTTTTTAATGATTACATGTATAAGAGACGCTGGCAAAACAAGCGCCTCTTGCACATAAGTGTTTAAAAAAAATTAATTTTGATTCAGTTAGGAGACGCTGTTAAAACCAGCGTCTCTCCAACGTGTATATTTTTCGAACCAAAAATAAGTGCCTACGTGGGGAATATGTTTCAAATCGAGCCTGTATCAGGGTTTTTTTTGAAAAAAAGCTCGGTTCAGAAAAAAATCAATATAATCTATTAGATAACCTATTACTTTTTTCCTTATTTACTCTTTATAGAACATAAGATAAAATCGAAAATATCAATCATATAAAGAATATGTATAAATAAAATTTATTAAGTGTATTAAATTATATTTGGATATTGTATACAAAGTATATAAATTTTTTAGATAAAAGATAATAAATTAATTAAATTAATACATATAGATGGAAAATATCAAGTGTAATAAATTATAGTTGGACAACTTGGACAGTGTGTACAAACTAGATAAAAATTTTAGGTAAAATATAATAAATTAATTAAAATTTAAGATATTTTTTCAAACTTCATAAATATGTGTTTGTTTTTTATTTTTTATTGGGTTTTATTTAAGTCATGATGATTTGTCAAATGACGTGGTCTAGAGGTCGACACATATGCCAATTGAACGTAAGAGCGGCATGTGTCAAATAATGCTCGGTTACTTTTAGTATCTATCTTATCTATTAGAGCTGAGCCTTTTCAAGCCTTCGCCTTACTTCTGGGCCTACCACCTCCCATGTAGCAAATTTTAATTCCTCCATTATGCGATAGAAGAAAATTAAAGATTAAAGAAAATGGGGAAGAAACTTATCCCATGTGGCTCTACCACCTCCCATGAGCCTTTGAGAAGTAAGAGAATGGGGAAGAAGATTAAAGAAAAAAATACATAAATATCTTCTATCAAAAATTGACAACGGAAAGACATTCCTCCATTATGCGATAGAAGAAAAATAAGTCAATTGTGAAGATATTGTTAAATGAAAAAACCTCACTCGCCTACTTGTGTGACAAAGGTGACTTGATGCCACTACATAGGACGACCGTGCTAGGTTTGCCTTCAATGGTCCGATTTATCTTAGATCTATCTCCACAATTCATACAAGTGAAGGCCAAACAACACTTCACAATGCCAAGATGTATGCTCCCTTCTTGGCGGGATGCCTCATGAAGACAAGAATAAAGGAGCTTGTGAATGAGGATGATAGTCAAGGCAACCGCTCTTGCATCACACAATCATAAGTACTAATCTTGATATTGCCAATACTTGGCCGACGTCAATTGGAGCTTGGGGAACCAAAATTATTGTAGTAGGTCAACAGAGTCTCATCCTTTTGCAAGAGTAAGAGTGCGATATCCTCGTGGACATATTTGAGAGCCTTACGAAGAGATGTATCTCCCTTGTTATTTCTCATGCATACTCAAACAAAGTTTCTTCTTCTCGTTTCTTCTCCTCGTGGTCATATCTGAGAGCCAAGATCTATACTCCTTTTTTTTTTTACCAATTTTTGGGTAAATACCCCAAAACTGTAATGTTTTTTAAGTTTTTGCATCACTTTTTTAAGTTATAAGTAAATACCCTTTTGCTGACGTGACAATTATAACAGACCTGTCAACAAAATTTGTCAACAAAATTTTTAACAGAGTTGTCAACATAATTTTTAACAGAGTTGTCAACAAATTTTTTAACAGATTTGTCAACAAGAATAATAAGTTGTCAACACCAATAATAACCCTTTGCTGACGTGAAAATTATAACAGAGTTGTCAACAAAATTTGTCAACAATTTTTTTAACAGAGTTGTCAACAAAAATTTTAACAGAGCTGTCAACAAGAATAAAAAGTTGTCAACACGACTAAATAAGTTGTCAACACGACTAAATAAGTTGTCAACCCAATTAAATAAAGGAAAAGTGTCCGGTGATAATAGTTGCTACAGTAATAAATGAGAATGATTATGGGCCGTTTGATTTCGCCAGATCGGACGGATGTGGATAATTCACTTTTGGGCGCGTGTACAAGCGCGTTCAACAGATCTCCTAAATTTCCTTCTTCTTCTTCTCGCCTTCGTTTTCTTTTCCCCCAAGTTTTTTCAACAAAACTTCTTGGATCTTGCTTTCTCTTCTCTGCTGCGTAATTCCTTCTTCTTCTTCTCGCATTCGTATTTTATTTTGTTTTCCTCATCTTGTTTACGTTTCTATATCCTTTGTTTTGCGTGAGATGATTTTGTTGATTTTTTGTATTCAGGTGTTCTTGTTCTCTTGATTGCTCTGTTCGCTAATCCAACACATCGATTCTCATTTATCAGCTTGTTTCTCCTTCATTCTACCTATGGATCTAGGTTTTGCTTCTATTTTCTTTGTTTCTCCTTCATCCCCCTGTTTCTCTCCAATTTGAGCTTATTTGTTGAAGTATTACGATGATTCGTGTATAATGAAGCAGTTTTTATCTCAAATTTGATGAACATCATCGATGAACTATTGTTGATTATGTTTAAGCTTTGAAAAAGCTTAATATCATACTTCCGAGGTAATTAATGAACATGTACAAGACATATGATGAACGTTAATAATACTGTTAGTGAACATATATTGGACATTTTAAAAACTGAAGATGAATCTTTAGTGATGGGATGAACATTTAGAAGAATTGTGATGAACATTTATATCAGATTTGATGAACATTTATAACGGATTTGATGAACAACAGTAATAGAAGTGATGAACATTCTATTGGACATATAATGAACATAGACAGTATTTGTGATGAACTTTTATAAAACATGTGATGAACGTTGAATGCAGTCTTAATGAACTTTTAATACTGATTTGATGAACTTTGTTCTAGATGTGATGATCATTCACAACATTTTAATGTGTAATGAACATTTTCAGGATTTGTGATGAACATTGATAAGTAGTTTGATGAACATTGATAAGTAGTTTGATGAACATTGATAAGTAGTTTGATGAACATATGTTTAATATCTGATTAACATTTTTCTAGGTGTTGATCAATCCAATGCCAATGGTGTAGTTTCTATTTCTCCTGGAAATACGAAATACTTTTTACCATTATGTGAAGATTCTTACAAGCCATATGTTGGTCAAGTGTTTGCTTCAATTGAAGATGGTATTGAATTCTATAAAAAATATGCCATCAGGGCAGGCTTTAGTGTACGCATCATGTCAGGGACTAGCACTAAAGATGTGAACAAAGTTCCAATTTGGAAGTATCTTTGTTGCAGTAGGCAGGGATATATGAAAGTAGATGGAAATACTGCAGATGACTCCACTTCATCAAAAAGGAAGAGGAATTCAGATAGATGTGGTTGTGTTGCTAAATTAGCACTTCGCTATCTTAGTCATGATGGCTATTCTGTTAAGATTTTTGAGGAGCGTCATACACATTATATGGTTGATGAATCATAACGACATCTTGCCAGGAGTAACCGGAAATTGACTGCATTCCATGAAGACTTTATTATGAATTGTATCAAGTCCAATATTGGGACTAGCAAAGCATTTAAGATGTTCAAGAATTCTGTTGGATCTTACGCTAATGTTGGTGCCTCGCTGGTTGACTTCAAGAATTTTAACCGAGATCTCAATGCGTATATGGTTGGTTGTGATGCTCAAATGGTAATTGATAGCCTTTTTCGCAAGAAAGAGAGATGTGAGGCTCTCTATTTTGAATACTATGTCAATGAGCATAATCAACTAACTCGTTTATTCTGGGCTGATCCGATTGCACGCAAGAGTTTTTCATTCTTTGGTGATGTAGTGACTGCTGATGCAACATACAAATCAAATAGGTATGTTGATGAACATTCTTACCTGTTTAGGAGAATTTTTCTAAGTAGTTATGTTGAACAATGTTAAATTTATTAATGAACATTCCTATTTGTTTTGGTGAACAATCATTGTAGTTGTGATGAACTATGTTTTATTTATTGATGAACATATAAAAATTTATTGATGAACATTGCTAGTTTATTGATGAACATTCATACAAGTTTTGATGAACACTGTTAGATTTATTGATGAACATTCATACCAGTTGAGGACATTCTTATCCCAGTTTTGATGAACATTGTTATCAGTAATGATGAACATTGTTCAATCATTTGATGAACAAATAATACAGTTTTGATGAACATTATGAGTTTTCGCTTTTTGTTTTCAGGTATGATATGGTGTTTGTTCCTTTCACTGGAGTTGACAACTACAAGTGCTCAATCACCTTTGCATTTGGCTTATTGTTGAACGAAGATATTCCATCTTATGTGTGGTTGTTTGATCATTTCAAAAAGGCAATGGGACATGAACCTTTTGTTATTTTGACTGATCAAGATGCTGCTGTCAAGGCTGCTGTTGAGGAGGTTTTTAGCTCAAGTGTTCATCGTTTTTGCATGTGGCACATAATGTTCAAAGTGCCCGGTAAGATTAAGGTTGAACCAGAGCAAAATAAAGATTTCAGGGATAGATTCAATGCTATTGTTTGGAGTGATGAGATTACTCCTGTGGATTTTGAGGAGCTTTGGCATGGTATTATAGATGATTTCAATCTTCAAGACAATGTTTGGCTCAAGACAATGTTTGATCTACGACACTTATGGATCCCGCTTTCTTTCAAAATGTCCATATGGGTGGCCTGCTTAGAACAACTTCGAGGTCTGAATCTCAGAACTTCTTCTTCTCACATTTCATTGGCTCATCATCATCCCTTATAGTGTTCATGTTGCAATTTGAAAATGCAATTGATTCTCAAAGACATACTCATCGTAAGCATGACTTTGAATCTTCCACTCGCCGTCCTACTCTCAAGACACCGACCCAAATGGAAGTTCAGCTTTGTGACGTCTATACACTGCCTATTTTTGATGATTTGCAAACTCAACTTCTCTCATCTGCCTATGATTGTGCCTTGGTTAATTCTCTCACAGAGGGTGATGTCCATTACTATCGTGTTCGTGGACATTTTGAGAAATCATTTGTGGTTCAGCACTTACCATCCACAAATGAATATAAGTGCTCTTGTAATAGGTTCTTGCAGATAGGTCTTCCATGCTGTCACATGATATTGGTAATCAGATGTGTTGGTCCACCTTTGGATGTGAAAATGCCTGACCAATATATATTACCACGATGGAGTAAGAGCACAACATTGAAGCCAACTTTTGAGATTGATGGTTTAGTATTTAAAGAATCTGTTGAGATGGATGAGAAGAAGCTTTTAGTGTATGATGTTATGTCTGAGATACATAGTATTATCAATGAAATTGAGCATGATTCTGATCAATTGAAAGACTTGTTGATTGTTCTAAAGGAGAAGCATGAGTTGTACAGTTCATCCATTCAGGCTGAGTCGTCTTCTATGAGTAACAACAAGACTCCTACAAAAAGCAGAGAGGCAAGATTTGAGAAGTTTGTTGGTCCTTTACCAAATACAATATCTGTCCTTCCACCTCCACAATCAAAGAACAAAGGAAGGCCAAAAACATCACGTTTGAAAAGTACAATTGAGAAAGTTAGATTGAATTCTAACAAGGTGAAGAAGTGTTGTTCAATATGTTTGAAATCCGAACACAATCGCTCTACATGTCCTGAGAATACTTCAACAAGTGTTTGAAGTTAGATATAATTCTAAAACTATCATTTAGGTCTTTATGTGTAAATCTAGTTCTGGTGAACATTTGTAATCTACTTGGTGAACAATTATATATAATCTGGTGAACAACATGGGAAAAATTGATGAACATCGATATCAAATTAGATGAACTCTCTCTGTTAATGTGGTGAACTTGTTGTGTTAATTTGATGAACTTTGTATTTAAGCTCGATGAACATTCATTATTAATATTATGAATATTTGTGAAAAAGACAAGTAAAATTACTTATCATATTGATGAACTTTTGAGATTAACGTCAATGAACATTCAGTGTTAATATGATGAACTTTGGCTAAATATTCAATGAACATTCACAGTTAAGCTGATGAACATTGTTCAGTGATTTGATGAACATTGTTCAGTGATTTGATGAACATTCTGTAATATATAGATGAACAAAAGAATCCTTGTACTCATTGTCAAACTTCTACATTGTGCATTTTCCATTTACCCATTCTATAAGTTGTGGGTAAGCATTGTTGAATCTGTTGGTTAACAACTCTGAAATGTACTTTACCCTTATCATGTCCATTTGCTTATTGTCACCTTTCTTCAAAGAAGTTGTAAAATTTGTCAGCCCCTCCCCAAAGTACGTTTCCATGTGTCGCATGGTATATATACCACAATCCTGCTTGTTCTTGTCATCTCTCCAGTACATTGAAAGACGTTCAGCTTTGACCTTTTTCTCGTCTTCGAATAGAGCTGCTTTGGCTTCCATGCCATGCTTCCTTAGAAATTCCACAAACACTGCTCTCTGTAAAATAAAAACACAATAATATCAAACATATTGAAAAACAATGATGAACATACTTAAAACATACAGTTTTATGATGATGAACATACTGAAATATAATGATGAACATTACCAAATAAACAGAAGAACAATATACAGTATTAAAACTTACCATCACTTTAGGAACGTTGTTATATTTCACAAGCTTCTTGCCTTGAACACTGGAGTTATCAATGATATCTATTCTTGGGTTCTTGAGATTGAAAACAATGCAGTAATAGTGTTCACTCTGGTATATTGGGAAGACAAACTGCACAGTGAACTTCCTTTGTTAGTTTGATGAACAAGTTTAAAAAATATAGTGAACATGTATAGATAGTCTTATGAACAAGTTTAAACAACACAGTGAACATTTGTCTATAGAGTGGTGAACCTTTATAGATAAGTTTAATAGAATACTTACCAACTGAATATCATTCAATTTGTGAAGTGGCAGTCTTGCTAACTGAGTTTCCATTTCACCATTGAAGAATGTGATTGAATCTTTTAGTTCAAAACCCACCATAGTCGGGACAGACTTTTATAAAATATCAAAAGATTCCGTTAGTTATGTTTCCACATGTTAATGACAAAATTGTTCATATAAAAAATTCCTACCGTTGTATCAATTGAAGCAAAGAATCTAAGAGGTTTTGATTCATCTCTTTCTTCCTCTTTGAGATTAAGCAAGTGTGCCCATGCGTCAATCACATTGCTTTCAACATATTGATTGTTTTGCATGCTCAGAAAGTCATTCTTCTTGAAATTTAAATGCCCCACGCTGAAAACAATGTCCCTGAAACAAAAAATGAAGATCATCTAGAACAGAATTGATGAACAAAATGTGACAAGGTGATGAACATTTATAAAACCAGTGATGAACTTTAAAAGAAAACTAATTAAACTTTTCTTACTCTAGGTGTGTTAAATCTTCCAACATCCAGCTGTTGAGTTTCATTTCTAGAGCAGTTGGTTTCTCTTTGATGTCCACAATCCTTTGCTTGTATGGAGATTTGTTTGCCCAAGAAATTAGTCTCTTTCTTTTGATTACTTCTGGGTCATTCTCACTCCCCGTCTTCCAAACAAACATTGTTTTCTCAGTTAGTGCCTGAATATGATTGATGAACATATGTGAGAAGTTTGATGAACATAAGTGAGAAGTTTGATGAACATGTATAAGAAAGTTGATGAACAAATGATGATAAAGATCACCTTCTCAACCTGCTCCTCTGTCTGTTTTCCTTCACTCTCCACCTTGTCCTTTCCCTTTTCTTTCCTCTTCTCCTCATCCTTTTGCCTCACATCTTGGGCTTCTATTTCTTCCTCTTGAACAGGAACCACCTCTTGAACTTGTACACTTTCCTTTTCTTTTAGTTGTGGTTCAGGAACCACCTCTTTGGATTGTATTTCCATCCCTTGTACTTGTTCCTCAACTCCTTCTTTCCCGCCCCTGCCCTCAGATTGTGTTTCCATTTCCTTCCCTTGTTCCATCCTTTCCACCTCCACCCTTTCTGGTTCCTTTCCTTGTTCTTTCTCTATCTGTAATTAGAAATAATGATGAACATAATTCAATTATTTGATGAACATTGATAGAACAATTGATGAACATTTATAAGCAAAATATGTACCTCATTCTCTTTCTCAATTCTTTGTTCTTCCATCCTCACCTCATCACCTATAGGATCAATTTCCTCGACTGTCTCATCAACATTGCTGTTAACAACAGGAGTACTTTCAACGATATCTTCAGAGTGCGTGGTAGCTGCATCCAACCTCTTTTGTCTTTCAACCACAGATTTAGGAATCTACAATTGAAATAAAGCACAACAAGTTATTACACATAAAAGCATAGATAGTAACTGAGAGTTAAGAAGCCTTGTATATTACCTTGAATGAAATTTTCCTCTTGTACTGTCTTGTGGTTTCTGTTGTCACATCAACTACCACTGGAGGCATCTCAAGTGATCTTGTAGTTTCTTCTGGCGGATCAACTACCACTGTAGGCCTCTCAGGTGATTGGGAGAATATTCCCAAAGAGAAAGATGGAATATCTGAAATGTAATCTCTAGCAATGCTTCGACAAGTCTCACCGATGACTTCATCTGGTGTCTTCTCTGGAACTTCATCTTCAGCTTTCACAACATAACTCTTCTTGGCCTTCATAGTTCTCTCCACTTCTTCCAAACATTTAGATGCCTCGCGCCAAAACTGTTGCTGGGTCAATGTCTCTTCGTCTTCCTCTGTTTGATGTGGTTGCTCTGCATTTTCTTCATCATCCCTCACATTTAGCATTCTTTCAATAGCTTCATTCACCTTCTTGAACAAGCTATTACTTGCTATACGTGAGGGAGCCTGCTCAATTCTTCCCAAGAAGTTTCTAATCTTGGTAGCAAGTTCTTGTCCCTCTTTTATATGGTCCTCTAAGAAACCCTGTTTCAATATTAAACAATGAAACATTAATGAACAAGAAAATAAATAATAGTGAACCAATAAAGCAAAATTGATGAACATTGTTCAGAAATTTGATGAACATTGTTTAGAAACTTGATGAACATTGTTCAGAAATTTGATGAACGTTGTTCAGAAATTTGATGAACATTTTTCAGAAGTTTGATGAACATTGTTCACAGATGTGATGAACATTATTACAAAATTTGATGAACAGATAGAGACAATCTGATGAACATATAAAACAATGTTGATGAACTTTCATAAGGAATTTGATGAACACATATTTGAAATCTTACCAGTAAACTTGCATCTTCAGTTGCTTCTTCTTGTGAATGATATAAGGCGGATGGACTGTCTCTTATGTTTGCAGCATTGTTCACATCATCTTCTGCAAAAATTGGAGGATCTCTGACATAACCCTTTCCAAATCCACCAATCTTGATCTCTTCTGCCTCCCTAGCCCTCAGCATGGCTGCATCCCAATTAACAATTATTGGAAACTCTCTCTCATGTTCAACATTCTTGAGAATAACACGATCAAAATATATCAACTGCAAGCAAATAAAGTAAATGAGTAAATATTAGTTTGATGAACATATAATGATATGATAATGAACAAAATGACTAAAATTGGTGAACACTAACTTGTAGTAGAAGGATTGGTCCTCTGAAAAAACTAGCATTTGTTGTCCTATCAAAAGACTCCTTTGTCTTTATCAGAAGGTCAACTAGCAATTTTGACCAGTCATAGTGATTAATCATCTCGGTGCACTCAAGGTAATGAAGAATATTATAATTCAATCCACCATTTGGCTGACTGTCCATAATGGTTGCAACAAGCAACATCATGAAATTTCTCTTGAACCACTCTCCAGGTACTACAGTTTTTATCAAAAGCTCTGCGACATGTGATGCATGAATCTTTGAGGCGTCACGCAACTTGACATCATTCAATTCATTGTCGATTTCCAGTGGAAATTGATTCCTGAACCTTCGGTGAAGATCTTGATATTGTAAATCCTCATGTTCAGTAAATGTTCTCTTCAATTCTATTTGCATCCCACCAACAAGAATTCCAAGGTAGTCGTGAACATCTTGCGTTGTAATTTTGTGCCTCACTGACTTGGCAAGCTTCATTGTGCAGGATACGACATTAAAGTTCTTCAACAACCAGTGACTGATTTTAGCTGGAAGTTTGTCCACTTTCCATTTAAGCAAGCTTCCAAATCCCAACTCTACTATGCAGCTTTTTTGAATTGGACTCATTCTAGCCAAAGTTGAAACCAGAAGCGCTGGAGAACTTCTACATTTTTGAGCTGGGAACTGCTTCTTGATGCTTTCAGTCACTTTTTCTTTCCCTTTCCTTGACTGCACAATTTCAGACTTGTTTGTCCTGGAAGCTTGTTCTGGTTGGTCTTCAACATCTCTTATTACAATTCCCCCGCTAGGCCTTTTCAAGTTCTTCATTATTTGTGTTACATGAATTTCTGGGCTGTACAACTGAATCTCTTTTCCCTTGGTCTGAGAACAGTGTATCCTTTGGCTACTTCTTTTTCTCTTGCTTGTTGTAGCAACTACTTTCTTGGATTTTGCCATCTTATGTTTAGGGGATGCTATAACATTAAAAGTAACTTATTAGTATAAAGACATGTACAAAGCCGATGAACAAAATTAAGGATCATGGTGAACAATATCAAACAAGATGGTGAACATATTGAAATACAATGATGAACATTATTAAACATACATATGAACTATATATGAGAGGAATGATGAACATTATTAAACATTCTGATGAACATTATGAAGAATTGTGATGAACAAAGAAAAAAGAGTTGATGAACATTAGTTACCATGAACTGTTTCTTCCTCCTGTTGTTGTTCTTGGGATGACAAATTTCGTTGTGATCTGTCATTTGATTTTTTGCTTCTTATCTCTGTAATATTGAACATACAAGTTATATATTGTGCAAAAATACAAAGTTTATAAAGAGGATAATATTCAATAACAAGATTTATGATAACAGATAAGAGAAATCTGATGAACAATCTTAAGACATATGATGAACTTTTATAGGCAATGAGATGAACAATCACAAAATTTTTGGTGAACATTGAAAAGAAATCTGGTGAACGTATATACAAGATACGATGAACAAATACAAGATATTTGATGAACATTTAGATGTACTGTGATGAACATGTATTTTGATGAACTTTGTTAGGAACTTTGATGAACATATATACAAGATCTGGTGAACATAGAGTAAAAACACAGTCATGATCAAAATAATGACCACTCAGTACATACAAATATACTTTTCACACTCAGTACCTTAAAATAAAACATGCATGTAGCGAAATCTAACATGTCAAAGCAAAAACCTAACTCCAAATACCAGATTATACTCCATACCTCTTGGTACTTGGCTTCTCTGAGATTCTGCCATTTTAAGTAGCGAGTTGATGGATTTTGGTGAACGACGGAGTGAAATGAAGAGAAATCAGTGAGAAATCACAGGAAAAAGCATCGTATAAGCTAAAATTAGGGATTAAACACCATACCTCTTCCTTCGCTGTTTTTCTGTGAGCCAGACATCGCGAAATCTGTAGGAGTATGTAGTTTTTGATGATAGGCGAGAGAAAACGAAGTGATTTCGTTGAGAAATCGAAGAAAAAGCAAGCGAGTAGGAGGATAGGGTTTGATCGCCTTTGCGAGAGAGGTTTTCTGTGGAAGTTTTGAGAAGAATGGGAAGAGACGGTTTTCGCTCCAATTTTGAATCACGCTGGAACGATGTATCGTGTGTGTTTCACACAAAAAGCTAGCGAGTAGGAAGTTGCCAGTGTGGGAGGTGAGAGAGATCCGGGCCGTTAGATCAACTCGAATGAACGGTCCCCGTTCATTCTCATTTATCACTTAAGGGGCTGTTATGACCAGATTTTGACCCAAAAAATTGTTTACACGACTAATAAACGGTCAACAACATACACCACGAGTAATATTACATGTCAACATTGTCAGCACTTTAAAAAACTTGTCAACACCACTAAATTACATTGTCACAAAAATAATTGTAACCGCATTAAATTTTTTTACACACTAAAACAAACTACATTGTCCCTGCATAATCTTTGTCAACAGTGTCAAATTTTACACACATTAACTTGTCGACACTCCCAAAAATTATTGTCAACAATAAAATTCTTGTTTTTAACCAAAGACACGAAGTGGATCCCACCAAAAATTATTGTCAACAGTCCCTGCATCAATCAAGTTAGAGGAAAACATTCTTGCAAAATTGTCTGGATGAGAACGCACCGAGTGGATCCCACCACCACCATGGACGTACCTATAGTTGCTTCCATGTTTACAGAACCCTTTGTTGAAATAATGACAAGTCTTGATTGGGAAATTTGGTAAACTTGGTGTTGGTGTTAATTGCCTACTGATTTGCCTGCTCAGATTTCCAATATACAGATCGGAGTAGAAAAAGTCGCCATGAAAGTTTCAAGTTTGGTATGAAGAATTCTTTGAAAGTCTGATGTAATCTTCTGCAGGTGAATCTTGGTATCCTAAAGAAGCATAGTCAGAGTTGAGAACTTGTTGCTGGTCGGTTTCTAGGTGAAACATTTCCGCTGATGATCGAATAGCCTCTGTAAACAAGTTCAATAACGAAACAACCTTCAGTTCTACGAACTCTTGCACAAGAAACTCGCATAAAAGTATGCAAAGTCGAATTCAACCACATCTGCTGAATCCGAGCGAGATTGAACCTTATCAAAACTACGCAAAAGCAATTTGAAGCACATTTTCACAGTTGGATCTGATATCTATACTCAGATCGGCAACATACAACTAAAAATTAACACAGTCATCGGAGAGCTTCAATTGCAGAATATCGGTAGGGAAATCAACTTTAGCTTGGAAATTAGAACGACGATTGATTATAGATGAAACATTACCGAGATCAGCAGCAGGAAGCTCAGGCGTCCATCCGACAACAACACCATGCTATTGCAAGATAGAGTTGAAGAGCTTCCCCTCTCAGACGGCTCCCTTCCCTCTGATCTCCGGCGAGGGTACCTGATCTCCGTTAGCGGAAGGGGAATCAAGTGCGGTATTCCTCCTGGACACGGCGGCACTGCGGAGGATGGTGTCTCTGGCGGCGGTGCGGGTGTAGGTGTACTCCGGGAGGATGGGGGCGTGCGACGGGAGGAGGAGATCGGGAATGTGGAGGTGAAGATTGATTTGAAAGGGGTGATCTTAGGTTACGGCTTTTGCAGCGAGAAGGGATAATGGGGGTGGGAAGGGTATTTACTTAATGTTTAAAAAACAGGTTTATTAACTTAAGTTTTAATGTCAAAAGGTGTATTGGGCAGCTCAACACCTCTTAGAAGTAACAATTTTTTTTATTGTAATAAGAAAATAAATTTCATCAATATTTTATAATAAAATAATAATATTATATTACATATTAATAAAGTATATTGTTATTTTTTAATTTAAATAAAATAAAATATGTGACAAATGAGCCTCTAACGAGTTTCGAATCGTTCGAGTCGATCCGAATTTAACCCAACAGGTCTCGGGTTGGAGAAGATTCGAATCATCAGATTTCATTATTTTTTTTATGTCAGACTAAATCGAGTTTTTCTGGATTGGATCGGGTCGACCCAACGAATTGAATTAGCTTTTAACATTTCTAATACTAGACCTGGCAAACGGGTCGAACGGGTCGGGTTCAGGTCGAAAACGGATTCGGGAAAGTCGGGTTTACAAATTTTTCGGGTTGAACGGGTTCGGGTCAGGTCGACCCAGCGAGTTTCAAATGTTCGCTTTTTCTTATTGTAAATAAGAAAACAAAATTTTAAAAATATTTGTAATAATATTATTATATTGTTATTTAATAAAATATATTATAATTTTTTAATTTATAAGAACTAAAATATGTTAAAAGTGGGTCCCTCTACGAGTTTCGAGAAGTTCGGCTCGGTCTGGATTTGACCCAACGGGTTTGGGTCGAAAACGGGTTTGACTCAAACGGTTTAACACACTTTTCAGGCCGGGTTAAATTAAGTATTTTTCGGGTCGAATCGACCCAGCGAGTTGTGTTCAGTTTTTGACAGGTCTACTAATCCCTTCCAGCCCCAAATCCTTTCCCAAGTTTCCATCCTCCTCCACCATATTATACTCCATCCGCTATCGCCTCCATCTCCCGCCGACATTCTTCTCACCACCACGCTCTGGATTCCTCGTCGACCCCCGCACCCCCTCTGACCAGCCATAGCGGCCACCCAGCAGGCAGCGTCCCCTAACGGCGGGGCGAAGCCTCCAACAGCAGCCCAGGAACTCTCTTTATCGATGACAGTTGAAAACAGATACGTATCTGTTTCTATGTGTATGAGTGGATACGAATTCGTGTGTCCTGAAACCCTAGCCTAGTTCACGTTCAAACCAATCACCCAAGTCATCAGAGTCACTTCCCATAGTACTAGTATTGCATCACAACCTTCGCTAATTGTTGATTTCTATGATCAAGATTCAGAAATCAATCAATAGTTTTATTGAAACATTTCCTCAAACAGGTTGCGCACGTGTGTAAATAGCGTTGCAACGACTATAAAAGTGGTCGAGATGAGACCCTTCAGAGAAGGTGATGGGTCTAAGGTTTGAAACGGGGATGAATCTAAGGCCGTTGTCGGTAGAACAGAGAAGAGAAGACGTCGAAGCGTAGGCGACTTTAATGGCATAAACGTCGGCTAAGAGATTGGCGAGCAGGGATCATGATTGCTGATTTTGATTTTGATCGTTGATTTTGAAGGAGGAGGTGAAGAGCGTTGATTTTGATCGGGATCTTTCAGCTCCCGGCTCCTGTAGAGTAGGGAGGAGGAAGGTAGATTTGTTAAATTTTAATACTTTAATAATATAATACCCCTACATCAGTTAAATTGATATAATATTTCGTTTAATCTCAGCCTTAGATTGAAAATGATCTAACGGTCCTGATCATGTCCTCATGTCCTCACGGGAGAGACTGTCCTCATATGATCCTATCTCTTCGAAACAATGTACATAATATAAGTACTAACACATATATGATATTCCATATGTGTCACATTTAAAGACGGATGATAACATAAACCACATCCTAAAATGTATTAAGATCCAAAATTGTTTTGCAATTTGCAAATGCTCGAAGATTAAACAGTTGGTGTAAGGTGATCAACCCACCAGCCTGAGACGGAGCTTCCAAAGTTGCACCCAAATTTCCCACCACCTATTTAAACCTCCCTCTGGCGACTCTCACTCTCTTCTTCTCCACCTCCTCTTTTCTCTCTCACCATTTCCGTCACCTTTCATCCATGGCTTCCTCCGCCTCCGCCGGCGTCGCCGGCCTCTCTAAATTCGCTTCATCCGGTGCCGCTACTAGCCGTCAGATCTCGCATCTCCGTCTTCTCTCCACCTTCTCCTCCTCTGGAACCGGATCGACTCCCCTAAGGCTCATCCAGGCTTCCCAGAGTAGGCCGATGTGTTCTTCTCGCTCTTCTGGTAATTGTCATGATCGGATTTGATGATATTGTTCGAATTGATCAATTGATTTAGCTGGCATTGGTGGTTGCTGCAAATGATGTTGCTGTTGAAGACTGGCGACTGCTGATTATGATAAATCTGTCTTGTGTTTGTGTTCCTGCAGTACTAATTCAATGACTTAGGCTCTAGTAGAGTTCTGATTTCCCTGTCTTTGATTAAAAACAAGGATTTGACTATTATGTAGGGACAAATGTAGTCGGATGATTACCAGAGAAGCTCCACTAAGCTTGTTGAATTTTTTTTTTCTTGTAAAGGAATTACGGCTCTTATCTTTGTGGTGTTGATTATGATCAATCTGTTGTGTGTTTGTGTTCCTGCAGTACTGATTTAGGCTCTAATAGAGTTCTGATTCCCTTTCTTTGGTTAGAAACAAGGATTTGATTATTATATAGGGCAGAAATGTAGTCGGATGATTATCAGACAAGCTCTACTAAGCTTGTTGATATTTTTTCTTGTATAGGAATTACGGCTCAGGTTGCTACCATAGAGCAAGCAAGCGTGGATGTGCCGAAAAACGTTGAGGCTCCAGTTGTAGTTGTCACAGGAGCATCCAGAGGAATTGGCAAAGCAGTTGCATTGGCTTTTGGAAAAGCTGGCTGTAAGGTATTTTCCTTAAAATGAAATCGAGTAACAGAAAAGTTGGTATTGAGTGCACAGCTGAATTAATTCTATCTTTTCTGTTTAAACATCAAGATTCCAGATTTAGCCATGCCATATGTATGATTGAGACAGAAATGTAATATATGTTCTCTTTTTTCTTTTTTCTTTTTTCTTTTTTCATTTTAGGTCCTTGTAAATTATGCAAGATCATCAAAGGAAGCTGAAGAAGTATCTCAAGAGGTGGGATGTCTTTTTTCTTTAGGTGATGAAATATATTAATTTTTGATATACTTCTGCAGAATGAAACATTCTTAATTTGAGTGAATATATTCTATTATGGTTTGAAAGATAGTTGTTACTTATTACTTTGTTAGTATGCCATTTTGTTCCTGTTGGCCATTATTACTACTGATAATATGTGATCATAATTCGTATGATATACTGTAGAAAGATACTTTTTCTCACATGACCTTCACAGAAAATTGCTCTTCTAAATGGATAGCTTAGAAGTAAATAAATCGATTAAGCTTGCAACTGTTGTAATGCCTCATTTTTGTAAATTGGTCAATTTGACATTTGCACGAGCTCAATCCTAAACCATGGACATGTATCGTATTCTTGAGCTGATTTTGGAGCTAGAATGTTCAGTTTGAAGTGCAACATTAGTTATACCCTTTGAGTGGTCCAGAGACTATTAAACTCAAATATCTACAATCAGATTTCCACATTGATCCTCCAATGTGACAAGGAGCCGGATTTTTTTATTTTTGGTCTCAAACACCGACTTGGATTTGGAACACGACTTGTATGTGTAAGAAGGGCAGTTACTTTCTATTATCTAACTTCGGACCGACTAAATCTCTATGGTCATGTCCTTGTTCTTAATTAGTCATGTGGTGGCTATCAGGCTATCAACAATGGTGGTTGCATGATTTGGGTTGCATAACTTTTTTTTTTGCTTTTATTTATAGTTTTATACTAGATAAAATTAAAAAACACTATAAAACTAGCTACTAAACAAAAAAAATGGGATGCAACTCTGATTTGGGTTGCATGATATGCAACGCAAGCATGAGTTGCGTAGCAAAAAACACTTTTTTCTATGCAACCAATTATTAAAATAATCTATGCAACCCCCGCAGTGGGTAGTCTCAGGCTACATTATGTTTGGAGCAGCTTTTTTGCAAATAAGATGCTCTTATTGCATTTTAGGGTTTGATGTGTTTTTTTAAACAACAATTTGATGCAGTATTTTTCCCGTTATGGCTAAATATTCTTATTTTATGTGTGGTGACCAAACACATTATGTTGGAGTGTATACCATTTTCTGGTTTCATTTTAGGGTTTGATGTGTTTTTTTAAACAACAATTTGATGCATTATTTTCTCCGTTATGGCTAAATATTCTTATTTTATTTTGTGCATGGTATTAATGGCATAGATGTAGGCCTTGTATCTCTTGCCTGCATGATAATTCCTAATTTAAGGTATTACGATTCAATGGTATTTCTCTGTATGTTGCAGATTGAGTCAAATGGTGGCCAGGCTATTACTTTCGGAGGTGATATGTCAAAAGAGGAGGATGTTGAATCTATGATTAAAACTGTTAGTTCCTTGTTTTCATCCAAAATAAGTTCTCTTATTACAAAACCTTTTCTGGTTAGTCCTCATTTAATTTATATGTGCAGGCAGTGGATACATGGGGAACAATAGATATTTTAGTAAACAATGCAGGTAAGGTTGTTTGCGTCTTTTGGATCTTTCCTTTGTGGCTTTTGCTTCCTCTAATCATCCCATACTTTCAGGTATCACACGTGATGGCTTGTTGATGAGAATGAAGAAATCTCAGTGGCAGGACGTTATTGATTTGAACCTCACTGGAGTATTTCTTTGCTCTCAGGTCCGTATAATGAAATTCATTATTTAGTAACAATTATTTCCAAGATCTTTTGCATTCCTGCTGATGTTACGATTCTTGATACAGGCTGCATCCAAAATAATGATGAAAAAGAAGAAGGTATTATCGTCTTCTTGTTAATGGCATATGGTTCAATATCCTGATGCTTAATTAGATTTCTGATGTGATATGTGAGTAAATGAGTAACAAGGGTGCAAGATTCATAAAGTTGGTATTAGTATCTTGTTTTTGGTTCGTGTTGCTTATGCCACTGAAGATCAATTTGCAAAAACTACTAAAATCTCATGTAAATGTATATCTTGTGATGACAGCGGGTTATAAATATAGCTATTCAACTCCGATTCACGTTGATTACTTTTAAGAAACTTATCATATTAATTTTCACAGGGAAGAATCATAAATATAGCTTCAGTTGTTGGGCTGGTTGGCAACGCTGGTCAAGCCAATTACAGTGCTGCAAAAGCTGGTGTTATCGGTTTCACTAAATCAGTTGCCAAGGAATATGCAAGCAGGAACATCAATGTATGTTACTACCTTTCTCCATTCTTTCTTGCTCAATCTTATAATCTTAGAACTTCTCTTCAAACTGCAATATACAAGTCCCCACAGACGGGAATCACTTGTACTCTGCAACTGACCAACCTAACTAATTAGCAATCTTATATTTTGTAGGTGAATGCTATTGCCCCAGGTTTTATCGCATCTGACATGACCTCCAAGCTTGGAGCAGATATTGAGAAGAAAATCCTGGAAAACATTCCTCTCGGTGAGTCAAGAAGACATCAATATTCTAGTGCCAAATTCTTGGATTTAGTTTAATTATCATTTTAAAACTGAAAGTGCATATGATGGATACCACCTGTTAAGGTATTACTCAAGAAAATCACTCTTTGTAAGTAGACTCACAAGAGGAAGATGCAGGAACAATCTTACGACTCTTTTCTGATTACAAAGATTGATAAAAGCAGAATTAAATAGGGAAGGACTAACTACTCATCCACTAACCCACTAACAGCTTAGTGGGAGTTCGGATGGTTAACTCCTACTCTAGGAGATATAGGCACACTCCTTAATATGCAAGTATAGCCTTGAAGTTCGATCGTAGATAAATATTTCATGCAATACTTCTATCAACTGATATCCAGAGCTTGTTAAATTCTATTTGCTCAGTTATTCCTGTAGATATATGCAAAAAACAATCAAATTGTTGTAGTCTATGATAGGTCAGTGTCTCAAATTTTTGTTCACTTTCCATAATGAAACTGAAGCTTTGCATGATATTATTTACAGGGAGATACGGGCAACCTGAAGAAGTTGCTGGATTGGTCGAATTTCTGGCACTCAGCCCCGCTGCCAGCTATATCACTGGACAGGTACTACTATTAAAAATGCACTAGCTTTATTCCCGTGTCGTGCACGGGGTTTACATAACGATTTTTATATAATTTAGAAGCCATAGCTAAAGCATTTAATGCAAAAAATGCACTAGCTTAATGTTTCGGTACATATTATGCAAATCCCATCTATGGATCTGTCATGTCCAATTAAATTTCTCTGCCCAAATGTTGCAGGTCTTCACCATCGATGGAGGAATGGTCATGTAGGAAGACATCTCTTTGGCTTCTTTAGCAACATCTCTTTCAGAGGCATAGTTAGATCCTGGGAAAATGAGGGGATTTGTTAAACATGTTGAGATGCACTTATATTATGTGAGTCCATATGTATGATTATTTGGAAAGAGTTTTCATAAACTGATTTGTGCCATTCATTTGTAGGTGATTCGGGATTTTTCTGGGTTTTTGTTATGTACGGCATTGACAAAACTAGTTCACGTAGAGTAAGTCGATGTTTAAGAAAGACAAAAGATTTGAGCTTTGACGTGATCGATGAGCTTTTAAAATACACCACAGCATGAATCCACGAATAATTTTTAGGACGCAGTGAATTAAAAGGCCCAAGTGTACCAAGGCGCTGGGCTACCTGGAGCCTTGAGCGCGCCTAGTCACACAAAATACAGATAAGTACGAAAATATAGCTGATGAGTACTACAACCATATAAAATAACTATTAGCATAAAAATAGGCAATGGCTATATGTACGCGAATCGAGGCATATATGCACGCGATTCTGTGCGCTCAACTTATGCGCACGCATCTGTGCGCAAGTCTTATGCGCATACGTGTTTTACGGGGTATTACAGGTACTTTTCGTAAATTTTCAGAGTCTGTAACAACTTGTGCGCCTAACTACTGCGCACAGGTTAAAAATCTGTGCGTCGTGTTTCTGCGCACTGTTCAAACATAGTAGCCTTTGAAATTTTTGAAAAAAGTAGCCGTTAAATGTAAATCTGTGCGCTTAGGTTCTGCGCACATGTACTTTAGGGTTTGGGTTTGTGCGCAGATGGTTTGCGCACGAGTCTTTACAGTTTAGGATCCATCCATTTGGACCACAACGGTCATAAATGTGCCTATATAAAGCCATAATCTCTTCGATCAACTTTTTGTGAAGGGAAGACCTTATACACTCTTTATATGCCTAATAACACATAATTGTATAAGTTTTTGAAACATAATCAACATCGATGTACTAGACCCTTCATATCTCAACTACTTCAAACCGGATTTCATCCATGCGTCAAGGTTATGCGCACCTATTCTGTAACTTTATCAATCTGTAACTTTATCAATCTTCCTAATAACACATAGTTACCCTTAAATCCATGTGCGCAGATCCAATGCGCACACATTTTTAACGGTAACAAACTGTGCGCAGTTATGTTGCGCACACTTTTTTACCGTTAAAAATTTGTGCGCAGTATATCTGCGCAACTTAACCGCGCACAGGTCCTATGCGCAAAACGTTTGCGCATAGGATTTTAGAATTCGAAACGTTGTGCGCAGATGTGTTGCGCACATGTGTTGCAGTACACGTGTCATCAGCGCATCAATTTGTCAGAGGGCGCCAACAATTTCATTTTTATCCCCAAAATACCCTTGTACGCTGAACAACTGCGCATAGACTTGTGCGCTTAAGAACTGCGCACAGATTGGCGTGCATATAGTGAAAAAGTCGCGTGTATATAGGCGTTTCGTAAAAATAAGTCTTAAAAACCAAGTCTAAAGCATAAAAACAAGTCTAAAGCATAAAAACAAGTCTAAATCATAAAAACACCAAGTCTAAAACATAAAAATAAGTCTAAAGCATACAAAATCAAGTCTAAAGCATAAAAAGTACTAAAATTTAATTTAAGGCACGAAAGAAAGTTAGTGCTCAATCCAAGTCCAAATCATCATCATCCTCTTCATTCTCTTCTTCTTCAAGAGAGAACCTACATTCTCATCATCTCCATCAGCATAGCCTTCGTCATCCTCTTGTTGTGATCTCAAACTACCACTTTTACTTCCTCTAGCTCTAAGATTCAAGCGTTCTTCATTAGCACCTGAAGCTTCAGCAACCATACTCCATGTAAGACTATTGTCTTCTTCGAAGACCAAATCATCACCAGCATCATCTTCCGGGTTCTTTCCAGTCAGCCATTCATTAGACTCGTCAATTCGATCCAAGCTGATAGGATCAAGTCTGTCACATTGCTTATATCTCTTTAGCAAGGTTCGAAGGTACTTGATATACACCAAGTCATTCAAACGTTTTTGATGAAGCTTGTTTCTCTTCTTGGTATGAATCTACAATGATATTAATTTGATTGAGTGACATCTTCAATATGATATAATTATGAAGAGACATTTGTATTTTGTATAAACTTACATGCAAAAAAACGCTCTAATTTCTCTCACATCCAGATGCACTACATGTAAGGCTCAGAATTTTGACAATAAATTGTCTCAAGGAAGGTGTTGAATCACCAAAGCGACTCCACCATTTAGCTATCAAATAATCAAATAAAAAACTAGTGCATAAGTAAGATAAATAACAAATCAAATAATCAAACCATGGCAGTAATAATAACAAAACAGTGCATAAGTACATGGTACTAGAGTGTATTTGTGTCTTATGGAAAATTCATTTCCAAATAAGCCTTATGCTCGCTTGTAGATAGAGATCTCTTCAATAACCATGTCTTGCTGTTTTTTGTCCCTAATCAACCTTTTAATTACATCATATAATCCATCTACCACTTCTTCACAGTGCTCTTCTTTCTCATAGTAGGGAGCAGGATTAAGAAAATATCCAGCTGCATGTAGAGGATGATGAAGCTGACATTCCCATCTTTTATCAATCATCTCGAAAATATGATTATACTTGCTCACTTGACCATTAAATGCTTTAGCTATGACTTCCTTAGCTCGATCAACTGCCTCATAAATATAACCCATGCTAGGCTTCACCTCATTATCAACCAATCTCAGCAATTGTACCAAAGGACCATTAACTTTAAGAGTGTACATTACTGTATTCCAAAAAGAAGGCATCAAGATAGTCGTTGCAGCAGCTTTCCCTCCAACTTCTTTGGCATATTTGCTTCTCTTCCATTCCATAGATTGAATTAGGTTCCTCAAATTTTCTTGTTGTTTGTGAATAGATGACAATGTGATAAATGTGGTAGCAAACCTTGGTCTCCCTGACCTTAATAAGTTTCTCTGGTTGGTGAACCGTCTCATCAGATTAAGTAGAGCTGGCCTTTGATATATGTAGTTGCACATTTGAATCACCCTCTTAATAATGCGATATGCGATTAATAGAGATATCTTTGATAACATCCTCAAGCATCAAATCTACACAACGAGCTGCACACGGTGTCCAATACAGATGGTTATACTTTGCCATGAGAATTTTACCTACAAGACAAGATACACGTGTTATAAGTTTCAACTAATCAGTAATCTAAGTAATAAACAACACATAATAAATAATGATTATGAACTCTTACCTCCAGCCTTGAAATTTGCCCTGTTATCTAATATGACCTGAATGACATTTCTTTTCCCAACTCTGTCAACAATACCACTCAGCAACTCAGCAATTTTCCATGCATATTTGGTGTAATCTGAAATATCAACTGAATCAAGAAACATGCTTCCTCTTGAGCAATTAACCAAGAAGTTTATAAGTGACCTTTGATATCTATTTGTCCATCAATCAAACATGATTGAACAACTTGTTACTGCCCGTCTCTGTGAATTTTCAGTTCATTTGTGAAATTTCAATTCATCCTCAATCTTTTGAACTTCATTTTTTAGTAGAGGAACCCTTAATTCATAAGGAGTTGGAGATTTTGCTCCAATTCCAGCCCTTGCAATCGATTTACAAGCCTACGCGAAGTCTTCATCTGTTAAAACAAGAAAAGGAATCACGATTTTGTAGACAAATCGAGCAATGTCTTCACACATACTTTCCCTAGGTTCCTTCTTGTAGGCTTCATTAGTCGTAGACTGTCGTCCTTGAGCTTGCTATGTTGTTGGTCTTGCAAGAATTTATCCATTGGCCCAACAATCCCAACTTGTCTTCTTTTAGGCTCACTTCCAACTGAAGATATAGGTCTTTTACCCTTTCGATCAGAACTAGGAGGCTCTTGCTCATCTTCATAATCATCAAGATTGACTGTTACTCAGATAACAAATCAACAACCCACTTTCTCCTTTTTACTTCTTCAAGAAGTTCAACCATTTCTCTACACATGCGCCTTCAGCTAGCTCACACATGCGCCTAGGCACTACAGTGCGCGCCTTGGCGTCGCCTAGCCACATGAGGCACGCCTCAAGCTTGATCTATTCAAGTTCGACATGTTTTTCGAAAAGCTAATTTTGGGGCAATTTCGTTGGTTTTTTTTGGACCCTCTCCGATCTCCTAGGGATTTCCTTATTTTCTCCACCTCCTATTTGTATTGAGAACATTGTTGGGGATGATGTAAGGGATTGTCAGACCACTCCCCGAATTCTCCCAAAATAGTCACGGTTTTGGACTAATATTAATACTTAAATTTAATTTATATTAATATTATTTATACGTATTTATTAATTATATACATAATTATAAAAATCATTATGTACAACGCGGGATTAAAGCTATTGTTCTCCCGTAAAATAAGAATATCAAATACGATTAATTAGCCGACTTTAACTTCTTTTTCTTAAGTGGCTATAAACTTCAACTTGAGCAATGAAACGATAATATATATATAGACTTTTCTTTTTCAAATTACTTAGATATACTCTCTCAAAAAAAAAAGATTCATGAAAATGATTTTTATCCTACAAATTACGAATAAATGCATATCCTTCATTATTTACATGTAAATTCCTTTACATTCACCTGCACATTTGTATATGTGTATATGTCTTTAATAATATATGAAAAATACATTTATATGCTTGTGTGTGCATGTGAATGTGAAAGAATGTGTATGTAAATATAGAAAAGTGTGCATGTATTAGTATATTCGTAGGATATGGCCGTTCATACCTGATCCAACTCCTAAAAAAATGACCTATTTATGAATAACCAAATGTAAGCAAATCATCAATTAGAAGGTACAAGGTTATATTGCTTGGTGCCCAAGCATTGTTAGTTAGTTAGTTAGTTTATTTATGTGCATTATCTTATTAAGGTGTTGAAAACCGAAACCCTTCTCTAGAAAATATTTTAATAATATATTCCACTTCATTTGTTGGACCCGGATAAAACAAGCCCGTTAAAGTAAGCCCGTAAAAACAAGCCCAAAGCCCATTATATTTCTCCTAGGTCACAAATTTGATGATACATAAAAGGGTAAATAACAAAAAAAAGAAGAAAAGAGGATAAGAAGGAGAAGAAGATAAGAAGCGTAAAAAGGGGATAAGACCAGAGGAAAAGGAGGGAGAAGCGGAGGAGGGAGGGGAGGGCGATGGGGGCTATTTGGTGGCTAGAGGGGAGCAGCCCTCAGATGGGGGCTTTCGGTCTGGATTCCCGCAGCCCACCGACTCATCCGCTACCGCTAGGCTCACCGCCCCGCCTCGGCTATTTCGTCCCCAAAAACAACAATAGCAAATCGCGCCTCGGCCTTTGCTCGCATCCGCGCCGCGGCCTCGCCTCGCCTCGGCCTCGGCATGACTAGCGTGGCTCCTCGCCTCGACCATGCTCGCGTCCTCGCCATGCATGAACGCTGTTTTTGTGGGACTCCAAAGCATGTACAAGAGATTGAGCAACTTGATGTTATGGGTATATATATGACTCGTAAGGTCATTTAATCGAATAAAGCATTGAGCATGAGTTTCGTCTTCTCTCGGTGATGTATAATTACATTCTTAAATCTCCCTTCGGTTTAAACTAATCATTTTAATTCCTTAAGATATCATTTGACAGTTATATCATTTATATAATTACTGACTTGAGCGTCGGAGTGCCTTCCCGGGGAGCCCCATCTCCGGGTTTGGCTCTTGCAGGGATCCGAGGATATTCCGATCGAGAAACAAGAGAGCCTTGGGGGAGGAAGAAGAAAGGATAAAGACTCGGGAATCCGGAGTGTTGCCGGTTTCCCTTCCGTTGGAACGAGGTTCCAACAAATCCGAGTTCCAACACCATTGAACTTTTAGGCAACACATAATGTCTTATATGTTTCACTTGTGCATTTCATTGTTTAGCTATTGTCAATTTATTTTTGATCATCGCTTATTATTTTTGCTTGTTATATATGTATATATGAACCATCAGACTTAGAGGATTTGATGGGCTGCTAGAATTATCTATGTACGAAGCTGAAATTGCAGCTGAAATTGTACAGCTAGATTCAAACTGGTGTGTCATAGCACTGTGAACCTAGGTTACTACAGTAATAAGTTCTTGAAAGCTATATATAATACTCCGTAGTAGATTGAGATATCATTTAGTGTGTCTTGAGGCTAAAAGCATCAGGCTGAGGGATTGCGATCATCCACACTAATGAATGTTGCTGTTGTTTCACATATGGAAGTGTTTTGAATGTGCTTTTCAACTCTCAAGAGATGGAGAGGAAGTGAGCAAGGGTGCTACCATGACATGTAAAGCAGTTGATCATGATTTGATAAGTAATTTCACTTGGGAGTCCATTCAAAAAGATGATGCATATATCATTAACGGTACTGATGAACATATATATGAACCTTGCAGTGCGGTGTGCGGAAATTGTGAAACAAGTTAAACAATGCATCAACCCTGCCCATGGCTCAGTAATGAAACAAGTTAAAGAGACGAACTCAATCAAGCTAGGCTCAGATAAGAACCAAATGAGCCAAGTTGCTGCACAATTCAGACTTGAGATGGGCCATCATGGCTCAGTAGTGCAGTATGGGTGGCATCAAAGGAGCTAGCTTACTTTGTACCATATGGAAAGCAAGAACCCCGTGAGTCTTTTTTTGCATTGGCAGAATTGTGGCCAAAGAGATACTAAACCAAGTAAACAAACATGAAAATTACAGATCATGATAAATTTCTTCAGAAGCATTCATAATGACCACTTTATTCATTCTTACTTGTTTCATCAGCATCGGTGAGCTTTCCACCTTTTTTATCATCATTGACTGTCTTTCCCTTTGCATACTCTTGGCTTCTTCAACAATGTCATCATCTGAAGATTCTGAACTGGAGAAATAAAAATATTGTTGGTCTTCATTATATGTTTACTCATATGGTTTCTTGGCAGTCTCCTATTTCACCTCGAAATAAATAGACATAATCAATTGGCTTGTATTTGTAAGCTGACTAATCGAGGAGTATAATAGTCACTGCTGTAATCAAAATCAAAGAAATTCAGAGTGAAGCAATTAACTCACATGCATAGTTGGAGCAAAAGTAAGCAATTAACAAGTTTCAGCAAGTTAGCTTCTACAAAACAACAAAAGTAAGCAGTTAACTCACATCCATAGCTAAGGTATATCAAGTATAGAGTTGGCGACTGAACAAATCAACAAACAGAAGAAGAAAATACTTCTACAAAACATAGAGGTTGACACATTCTTGTTATTTTGAACACTCCATTTTACTGTCAGACTCAACCTATTTTGTTATTTTTGAACAAATTGTCCAAGCCAGACTCAACCTATTATAATATAGCCTCATCTTAATTCTCTCCTTCTTAATCTCATAGTAATAGCTAAAATCTAACTGTTTCACAATATTTTGTTATTTTTGAAACTATTTGTTTCAACTAATCCTATCCCCCTTACATCTTGATCTTGTTTCAGACATGAAATCTCGTCAATACAATTCTCATTTCTCACTTTCATACATATAAAATAACAGAGGCATTTTTATCAAGCACCTCGAATGCACAATAAACAAAACCTAAATGTATAAACAAATTATTCAATACACAAAAACTGCAATTCAAGACCAAAATAAGCAAAATAAAATAAGAACTGCATTAGAAGGGTGCATAAAATTAGATTGAAGTATGAAATTAGGATTCTAGCTTAACCTGATTTTCCCCCACACGAAACCAACGAGGCCTTAAAACAAAACCAATGAACTGGAGAGGGAGAATTGTTAGAATTTTTCCAAGGGCAATATCTGCTTCATCTTCAACTTCTTGGCACTTCAACTTCAGATCTTCAACTCTGTCAAAACTGTCCTCCGATTCCGATGCGTTTGCAAAGGGTGGAAAGAGATCATCGACTCTCCAAGCTTCATGCAACAACATCTCGCCGTCCAAAAAAGCCGACTCCTTGTCAAATACGGAGAACCGGAGCTTCTCGTTCTTGATCCCTGCACTCTCCCCTCGGTTGATTCTCTGAGCCTCCCTTCTCCCTTCCTCGTTGAAGAATTAGAACGAAATCTACTGTTTCGCCTCGTTGGTACTCTCCACGGAATTGTTTGCCTCCATAAATACTTCGCCCGCACCATCCTCATCTGGAACCCTTCTCTTCGTAAGTCCTTCACCCTCCCTGCTCCTGCTTTTCCTCTTCATGTTTCAAATGTTTATGATTATTTTCATCTCTCTTACTCTGCCTTCTGGTTTGACCCTCTTCACAAACATTATAAGATCATTATGTTTAAACTGCCGTATGATCCTGAAACCCTCTCTGACGGGCATCTCTTTTCGCTCTTTGACGGGTATCTGTATTCATCAATCAATCAAGAATGGGGGTCAGTTAATCTAGATGTTCTTAAAGATTTCAGGCCTTGTGGTAGCCACACTCCTCCTGTGATGATACATGGAGTGGCTTATTGGAGAGCCAGGTGTAAGTACTATGATCTTGATCAAAGAAGACTTGTTACCAATATTGTGGTCTTGTCATATGATTTTGCTTCTGAATCCTTTAACAACATTAGGCTTCCAGAGAGTACACACTATCTGGAGTTTGACCCATCACTCTGTCGCTTGCAAGACACTCTTGGACTTGTGTCTTGGGAGCTGAGAGACTCTGATAGAATTGATGTGCACATTAGGGCTGATAATGTGTGGGTTCAGATTATGTCCTTTGAGGTTGGAATAGCTGCTGAATTCCGTGTCTCATGGGTGTTGGGAGAAACCCAACAAACATGCAGAACTATAGCTGAAACTGGCCATGAATTGGTGCTATATGATACCAAAGATAACCTCGATGTGATCAAGGGTGGACTTGCGGATTCTACTCGTATGTCTATGGCTTATGACTTTGTTGAAAGTTTTCTGTTTCCTTGCTCTTGTGGAGATCAGAGATGAGTTGCTGTGTTTTTGCTCGTACTAACTTTGTAAGTTTTTGGTGTTGGTTGGCTTGCTTCATCTTACTCTTAGGCGTAACTCTACTAGTATTAGTACAACAGTAAGGGTAAGCACATGATGTGCTGGTATTTTATGTAAGTTTGCATGAGGATCAGTATCCCTGCTAGTATTAGTAAAACATTAAGGTAAGCACGTGACGTGCTTGTGTTTTATATAAGTTTTTAGGAGAATTAAAATCCCTTAGTTGTTTATCTATTTCTATACTGTTCTGCACTTTTCTCATGTATTCTGATGTTGCCATGTTGGCTTGTTAATACTGCTGGATTTGTTAACTGCATATTGTCTGGACTCGAACCCAGTTCTTTAACTTGATACTCGTTTTTCAGATATAATGCTCTTTTAGTGGGTCGTTCGAAGATATATTTACTCCACTATTCTCGTGTTTCAGATCCATTTCAATCAACTGGACAATTCATTAGATTGTTGTTGGTTTGTCCGTACTGAGGATGAACTAGGTTCAGAGAAGTAAAGAAAATGAAATTCCAATCACAATATAGTACAGCTCTAGAACTTCTTAGTTGTTGCTACTACTCTAGAACTTTACCAAACAAGATTAAATATCACATTAGCTTGTATTCTCATGTTTAATCTCTACAGCAGTAGTCATGGTGGTGATGATGATGGTGACCAAACATTACATCGGCAGCTGATACACGGGTCTGCGCGGTGCCACCACCTTCGGCTTAACAACCACAACCGACACTTTATACGAAAACTTCAACTGCCCTTTCCCATTAATGGGTTAGTACAACCGCCTTGAGTCTTGAGAATCTCAAAACCACAAACCTTTGTCACATCTCTCTTACTCTTACTCTTGCTAATTAAACAAGCACGTATGACTACACTTTCTCAACCAGTTTCCGATTTGTTGCTCGATGTTCAATCCAAGATTAGGTCACTAATCACTATGATCTCCTTGGGATGCAAGGCATAGGAGATCTTCTCTTCCAAAGGGAATGTCTAATCTCACCTAGGGTTGTGTAAATCTCCTTGGTAGCTTGAGGAACACCGTTCGTTACACTGATTTACTTTTTTCGCAGCCCAAGAACATCTGTGGGACATCGTGTTGCTTCTAATGTATGATGATGATCACATTATTGTTTTCAATTTCCATAATCACACTGAAGCGTTGCCTAATAATGACAACTTTGTGAGTCAACAAGCCCAAATTTGAACGATTTATAATAATGGTTGGCATTGAATAAAACTCAAGGACATAGTACTGGAACCAAGACATAGCTAAAAAAAAGTTGAACCAGTTGTTGTATCAGCCACTTATGTGGCATTGTGGAGAACAAATGCAGCATATAACACAGGTTGTAACAAAGAACATATCAAAAAATTGGAAACCAAGATAGATGTTACAATTTTTAAAGATGGTGAATGCTGTTATCCCCTTCCGACTATGTGTTTCAAGCTTGATTCAGGAGAACTTTCAGTTACTGCAGCTGTAACAAAATCTTAAAATTAGTCCCAAGAATAATCCAAAGCATATAAACGTTGTCCACAAGTTTCAAGCTTTCACATCATTCATTTGTCAAAACATTTCGCACGAAATCCTCATTGGTTATAAATTTGCTAATTCTAGTCATAAACAACAGCTAAGGCTTTCAAGTTAAATATACAATCTGATACATAAGCCACGCAATTGAGATTAAGAATCTTGCAGTTCATTTGTCAAAACATTTCGCACGAAATCCTCATTGGTTATAAATTTGCTAATTCTAGTCATAAACAACAGCTAAGGCTTTCAAGTTAAATATACAATCTGATACATAAGCCACGCAATTGAGATTAAGAATCTTGCAGTACCTGTGCAAGAAATATGCATTACGTTTCTTGGGTCAAACTAAAGTCAATCTTCGTGTTCATCTTCTTCATCTGCAAAACACAGTTTCAAGTATTTAACGCAAAAAACAGGGAAGTCTCTATTCGTTCAGATAATAATATCAAACTAGTTAGTTGAGCCCCTTCTATTAATTTTGACTAATGATGATAGCTTCTGGGTAACTCAAAGAAAATGCCGTATGCTTGTGAAACTGTCACTTCTTTGACAGCAAAGGAATATATTCAATTTTAAGACACAAACCCATGCAGTATTATGTTAAGCGAGATCTGTTTTATTGGCATCAATGTATATGAGTCAGGATTGCAGCAGAGAAGAAGCTAATTTCTTTCCATGATAAGTGAACCAAGAAATACAACAGAATACAATATTAGAGAGAACAATTACTTCATCTAGCCTTTCCAAGGAGGTCATGCCAATAAACATATATCAAAAAAATTGCCAACCATTTATGTCAGCTTCGTCTCTCCTTGCGTTATAGATGATTTTTATTGTGTGATGGATTATGCATGCATGAAAGATTATTGCAGATAGTCCAAGCAGTTAGTGGTCCAAGCATTGATACTAACAGATAGATATACGCAGTAGTGCAGGGAGGTAGATGGTAACTCACCAGATCGAACATCTTCACAAATTTGGCCTTTGGCTTGAATTTGTTTCACAAGCATACGGTATATCAGAATCCACCAATAAATGTGTAGAACAAGCAAGCAATACAAGAGAGTGTTGAAAACGTAATAGTAGATAGGTCCATCCACAGGGTGTTTTTCCTTATCCAGAGTCAAGACAACTTCATAGCTGCAACAAGAGGAAGCATAAATGACAGGAAGACTAAGTGCTCAGACAGGAACGAAATTCATTATTCATTGTGATAGACCAGCATAAAATTGGCATCTGTGATAAAAGGTACACATTGACTTGCTTCAACCAGAGATAGATGAACATTAAAACGCATAAAGACTGCACGAATGATAGATGTTATATGCAATATCTGGCATCAGTGAATGCTTGAAAAAAGAAAATACAAGCGTGACGACAGCATTAGAACACGAAAAAAAGAAGTAAGCACTACCAACAGATTCTTTCTCAAAGAAGAAAGAATTTAGTATGACATTGTGACGCCAAAACAGAATAGAATATCATATTATCACAAACAATTATTATCCTGATTCATAGTTCTAATAATAGAAAAGAGAAAAGGCAGCATCAACAACAAAATCCATCAAATGGAGCACAAAGACGAGAGAGAGGACCTATAACTAAACAATAGTTATGATAAAACTATTTACCATACTAACATCTGTATTCAACCAAACTACTATATCCAGTTCTTGTTTTTCTTTGGGTGTGTGTGAAAGGGATGGCTATTTGCAGATGAACCTGACTTCTTTGACCCATGTAAAAAATCAACAGCATCTATCTTATATATTAAAGTTGAGCCTTTTAGAGTTCTTAAAGTGATTTTAGGCTTAGTTTGTTACACAATTATTATTTTTTATCTTTAATTTCAATTATTAATAGATTCATATTAACAAATAAATCTTAAAAAATTATCATTCCTTTCAACAACAAGTATACAAGCTATTTTATTGAGAATAAATATTAGGTTGAAGGTTAATATATATTCTTACGATAAAATTAGGATTATTTTCGATAATAAAAATTAAGTCAACCTACGTACATAAACTTTATGAATTAAAATATATTTATATAAATAGTCTTTACAAAAAAAGTTAATCTTAATTTTTTGACAAACTCGATTAAAAGGATATATAATTTTCATAGGAATAATATGGAATTTTCCGTGCATGGCACGGGTCACTACACTAGTAAGTTGTTTAAGTCTCAAAAATATATACATCAATTGCAGCTCTCACTTTACTTTTACAACTTTAGATGCAAACCGAAAAAAACAAAGCAAGATGAAATACAAAAATGGATGAGCATCCAGGTCATACAAAAGGGCCAAATTGCACGAAGTTGCTCACCTTGTACTCCAAAGGACCCAAAATGGGTAGTAAGTAAGGCGAAGTAGGATCCAAGATAAAACAAAGATGACGAATGATAAGCTAGCAACTCCTTCGGCGCCTATATATTTGGACATCTTCCCTACCTCAAGAAATACATCACTGGCATCATGAAGGGCTAATACAACTGAACCAACACGAGCAAATCTGCAAAATAAATAATTAAATAAAAAAGTGATATAACCAGAAAAGAAAATAATCAGGAGTGCTAATAAACTACAGATCTTACTTTTGCTGTAGTTAGAGCGGTATGTTGGTGGCCAAGTGGTCAATCCATTAGTCATTTAAGTGATATAAACTAGAACATATTTCATAGACCAAAAGCACACAATATGTGGGACCTAGATTTTAGTCCTTTGGGATATAGGCCATAACAGATTACATGAAAAGAAGCACAAGTAGCTTAGCAGTTTCCCATCCGATTAGATAATATAGTTAGTTTTCTTTTTGTGGTCCTAACTCCTAATACAATTAGGATTGGAATGAAGATATAAACTGAAGAATAATACACAGTGATTATAAAGTTAAAGAAACCTACAAATTCAATCTGCATAAAAACTTCATATAATGCAGATTAAAAAATAACTGAATCATTGGTAGCATTAGCATATCCCGAGACTGATGCAAAATAATGGTAGCTGTTTATTACCTGAAGATATAAGAGAGCACAATGAGAATAACAGTTGCAATATGATGTCCCATGGACACACCAAAGTCTGAACGCCTTGTTTCCCAGAAAATAAGTGCAAAGATAGAGTATGTATAGAACCCAGCAGCATACATATAAAGTCCTCTCAGTTTCAACCTGAATCAAAACAAGGTTAATAAGCACTCATGAGTATATTCAACTAACTCCTGGCATAATGCCTTGACTAAATAAGTACACTAAAAGTTTTTACATACTTCACTTTTTGGTCAGGCCACACCTGATCCCCAGGTCCCACCCAAAAATTCCTTGTATTAGTAAACCACGGTTCATTATACGTCACTAAAAGCGCCAGAATCTCTGCAGACAGATAATAAATACACTTCCAAGCTGATTCCTTGAATTTTCTTAGCTTAATTCTTTTCTCATCCAATGCAGGAGCTTTTGAGTAAGGTCCCTTGGTAAAAAGCAATCTTTTTCCAAGCTTCTGGTTTATAATAATAAAGGACATTAGATGCTTATCAATCAAGATTTCTTCACGAAGAAACAGATTACAAATGGTTCACAATAAGCATTACATCACAAGATAATCATGTTTTTTTTGCGCAGTCAAAACACCAACAGGAATAGATCAACATTGAAAGGATGTAATGAACTTCATAACTTGAGAATATCTAATAATTTAAATCAATCAAATCTTGCAGTTACTGTACGCCATGTCCACATCTTACATTGCTTCCAAATGACTAAAAAACTTCTCCATTATGAGGATTGCGTTCCCTACTTCTGAGTTATGAAATCTTATTGCCTAATGTACAGTGTTCATTAAGAAAAAAGGACCATCTGTCAACTCCGAACATCTACATCAGTGCGAGTAACTTATAAACCACGCTCAAGAGCTCAACTCATTGAAGTTATCCAGATTTCACACAGCACAAGAAAGGAACATCAAATAATCCTCGATTAGACCAAATCTAACTAGTCAACAGTGAAGAAACAACACCGTACCTCAAAGACGAATCTATCCAAGAAGAATCGAACTGAAGGAAAGAATAGAGCAAAAAGAGGGAGCACAACGAAATCGCTGTAGGCAGGATAAGACTCCTGTTGCCAATCTATAGAGCTAGCGAAATCGAACAAAGCCATGAGACAGCGCAATCGAATTGAATATGGAAATAGTCCTCCTCCGATTAAGAGCGCGTAAAATCCCGGCTCTAAATCGGAGGCATCCAAAAACGAAGCGCTGAGCAGCCGAGGAAGAAGGATTATAGAAGAATGCGAAGCTTGGAAATTGAAGCTTCAAGGAGATATGGCGGTCGGTGGATTGGCGAAGAAAGTCAGTTGGAGATTCCAGGGAGAGACTCGGAACAGTCGCAGCCAAATGATAGGGATGTGGGCACGACTGCAGGTAAAAGCTGCCAAACGCAGCGTTTGATTAGATAGAATTTTGATACTCCGATATCACTCATTCCCACCACGTCCATTTTTTTAATACGGAGTATAATTCATTTGTAATGATTTACTGTATTGAACACAATAAAATAGTTGGCACACTGATATTAGTACGATTTACGATACCTTCACATAAACGGATAAACCGCTAAATCAATTCATACGAGACCTCATAAGTAACAACAAAAACAAAAAAATACTATAAAAACCATATAAGTATATTTCTTTGATATGAACTATGAATATACAGAAACAAAACTATTTTCCGTTTTCCACGGACAAAGTAAGGACAATAGAAATGCGGCGGATATAACATATTTCAATTTAAAACACTAGAAAAGTACACAAATTAAACAAACATGACAAACTTATAACAATAAACGAAATAGATCTAGAAAAAAGAAATAAGACTTGGTTACATCCACCCAAAATTGAATTAAGATAAATTTCGACGGATCACTGAAAAATGAAAATGAAAGTTTTATTTCTTATATAGGAAGAAAGCACGATGAAACAATAACATCCGTTGACAATCAAAAGATATTACAATCTTCTATACTTCAAATCGAAGCACGTGCAACTCTTCACAATAAACAAATGAACCTAAGGAATGTTGAGTATTTTAGATTAAAGGTTCATAAATATACACAATTTTTTATTTCGCAGGTTCATAGCCTCCACAATTCAGGAACCTATTTTTTAATATTTACGAAAGTTTAGATTAAAGGTTCATAAAGACTTTTTAATCACAGTTTCATATCTTTCACAATTCATGAACCTACGTTTTAATATTTACGAATGTTTAGATTGAAGGTTCATATGATTTAGAAATTTAGTTCACAAACTTATAACTAACGGTTCATGAGTTTGAATTTGTTTGAGTTGCTTTTTGAACTTTCATCACATCCACCACTTTTCCTTCTTAGTATCGTTCATGAACCTCAATGTATAATTTCGTGAACCTACTATTACAATGCTATGACCTAACCATTTTTTATCGAATTATTGTTCCAGGTTCAGTGGTTCACGAGATTTTTTGCATATTCATCATTTTTAACTTACTCGTTCATCAGTTTTTTCTTATGGGTTCATGAGATTTTCCATGCGAGTTCATTATTTTTAATTTGCATGTTCATTAGTTTTATTTTATGTGTTCATGAGATTTTTTATGTCGGTTCATCAAGATTAGTTTGCAGGTTCATTAGTTTTTGACTTTTTTTTCTTATGGGTACATTTTTACTTGTATGTTTTAATATCTATGTTCATGAGTTTTAATTTGTAAGATCAGTTTGCATTTTTCATGAACCTGTAATACAATCTATATGAACCTGTTTTATACTTTTCATGAACCTACAAGCCAATTAAATTAAAAGTTGCTATAATTTCACGTATTTTATGTTTACGAGCACGATAGGTAGCGAGATATTTGAAGTAAATTTGTCATACATTTTTTATGAACCTGCAACACATTTAACATGAACTTGCCGGGAATTTTTCATGAACCTGCAACACATTCAACATAAAATTGTCGTATAATTTCCATGAACCTACATCACAATCAACATGAACCTATTGTACAGTTCTCATAATATGTAATACATTCGATGTGAACCTATTGTACTACATAGGTTCATAGATTTATAGGTTCACAATTTTACATGCATAGAAGTCAAATAATTTATTTATTGTAAGCTCACAGGTTCACAGGTTCACACGTGTACAAGTCAAATATTGAACAAGCAAGAAAACAATTCAGCAAATTTATGAACCTTTATAATGAACTTACAATAATAACTTATTTATCTACAATATATATTTATGAACGTGTTTTTTTTAAGAAACAGTAAAAAATGCCTACTCTAGTCATTTTAGTGTGTAATAAAAGTTCAATCGTTTATCAATATATGTCTAATGGTACAAGTTCGATCGTTTGATGAACCTGAAAATTCAAATTGAAGAACCTACAAGTGACAAATCTGGATAAAAAAATCTCGTGCAAGGAAAATCTGCTGAACCTACAAAAAAAACTCATGTACCTATTAGAAAAAAAATTCATTAAAATGTAAGACAAAATTCATGAACCCGTAAGTTACAAGTCATGAACTTGAACTACTCATTGAACTTGTATGCTTATATCAACGAACTTATATGCTTATATCAACGAACTTGTATGTGTAAATCATTGAACCTCTATGTGTAAATGGTTGAACATTTGGGTACAACAATGAACATGTATTCCCTTTTATTATTTTGGGATGAACATGTTGAATTCATTGATTTTTAATTATTTAGGTTCATGTTGTTTTGATAAAAGGGTAAAAATATTTACAAGATCGTGAGCTTATACTCTTTGAGGCTCGTAAAATTAAGAGAGGTTCATGAAATATGTATGATAGGTTCACATCGAATGTATTGCAAGTTGATTAAAAAAATATACTATAGGTTCATGAAAAATATAAGATATATTCATGTCAAATGTATTGTAGGTTCATGAAATACGTACGATAGGTTTATAAGTTTTTCTCTTACAAGTTCGTGAATTTTATCTAACAGGTTAATCGGTATACACTTGAAGGTTCGTGAGTTTATTCTTACAAGTTCATAATTTTTTCATTCTTTCGAACACGCATCCCAGCATTAACAATCGCGATGTCATCGTCTCTACGCCAAATCTGTCTTTGGGAACCCTAACCTCAAGGAACTCAAGGAACAAAATCAGCAAAGATGTTGTTCATTAAATGATTTTTCATTCTTTCGTGCAAGGAAAATCAGCAGATTTTCCACTTTACGGTAACCAAGGAACAAAAGATTATGCTGATGTTGTTCGAAAAATCATTTAACTTTGTATGCGTGTAAACCTGTGAACCTATGAACCTGTGAGCTTGTGAACTAACAGTAAATAAATCAGTTGCTACAGATTGCTTACTTGGTATAACCTTGGATGTTCGTGGTCAGAACCTTGCAAGTTCATGATAACCTGTTAAGTTCACTGTCAAAAAAATTGCATGTTCAGGGTCAAGACCTTGCAAGTTCATGGGTCGGAACATGTCAAGTTCATGGTCAAAACTTTGCAATTTCATGATCAAAACCTAGCAATTTCGTGAAACTAAACTTGCAGGGTCATATGTTACTCTTACATGTTCAAGCTTTTACAAAATTTCTTGCAGGTTTCCTTGGCCATTATATTGGGCGTCTCCTTTGGAACTATAGCCATCTGGTTCAGCAAAGATGTTGAAGTGCTTAGAATTGTTAGATCAAGTTTACTGGTATGTATCCACACTCCGTTTTTCGTTTTGGATTAAGCTCTAAGTTTCTTCTTGTTGCTTTGTGTGCAGTTTGTAAGTGCAAGTCAGCCTCTTAATGCTCTGGCTTACATTTGCATTTTGGGATTTCGGATTTATCATACGCGTCTTGGTCTATATGGTTAGCCACCTCGATCTCTAGACTCTAGCATATACTCTTACAAAAAACATGCTAACATTGTTCATTGGATGTACTAGATGATTGTGGGTTCATTATCTTCAGCATTCTTGCTAGTAGCTCCATCCATTGTCGGTCTTTCAGGAGTGTGGGCAGCTTTGGTTCTCTTTATGGGTTTGAGGACAATATCTGGATACATGAGGTACTCTTGTTTATGTCATGTTGTTTTAGTATTAAGTAATGCTGAATTCTCAAGTGATTTGTGATTTTTTATCTTCAAATTATCCTCGAAGCATGGTCCAATGGTTCTTGCACGATAAATTTTGATGGTGTAATTGTTGGATCTGTATGTTAGTATCTAGTAAACTGTGATAAAGATTTGTCCAGTTCTTAGGCACAGCGGAAGTAATGAAATAAGTTATCAACACAATTACTTAAGGTGGAAACCCTAGACAACCAAATAGTTATCTTTGGATGAAAATCACCCCTCTTTCGAGGATTGAAAGGTCTACTTGTATATTCAATCAATGAGTTTAGAGAACAACGAGATTACAAACTTATTGCTAAGTAGTAACCTAGTTCCTATCAGAAACTCTCAAATGATAATACCAGTGAACTTACTTGATGTTCTTTTGCAAGAACAACTCTCTCTTCTCTTAGTCTGATGTACTTCAAGCTTCGTCAAAATACATAAGTCCTAAGAACGTAAGTAAAGATCATCATATATATAGGAGGAAGTCTGACGTATAAAGATATTCCAAGAATATATTATACGTCAAACTACTTTCTTAATTAATGAGGATCTCTACGGCTTTCAAGTTACCATAATTAACTCGAGATCTTCTAAATGTTACATTGACCGATTACAACCAACTAAGCAATATCCTAACAAGGGAAATATTTTCTTGAAGATCTTCTCGGCTTGCCGCCCACGCTAGGGTTAGAAGTAACACGGATGCAACACGGTTCCCTCTCTGCTTCCCTTAATATATACTTCATCTGCTCCAAATCTTCAATCTTTTCATCCGAAATATCAAGATAAACTATACCATAGTATATGCTAAGGTTGTCATCTTCAAAACATAGAGTAATAGAAGAAATGAACCTATTGAGAACCTGAGTTCCCACTAGTAGAAAAAACACTTGTTGCAGCCCCCCTGTTGAGGCGGACACCTTAAAAACCGCCGCAAAAAGTCTTATTCTACTATCTGTTGAGGCGGTCAGTCGTTTAGTTCGCTGCAACAGGTGCTTTAGAGGCGGGCAACTTTTCGTTCGCCTCAACAAATATGGGTGTTTTTGACCTGTTGAGGCGGTCAGTAATGCGCCCGCCTCTAAATCACCGAAAATATTAGAGGCGGTCAGTAGGCGCCCGCCTCAACAGCTGCGACAAAGAAATTAGAGGCGGGCAGGTAGGCGCCCGCCTCAACAGAACCCAAAAATTATTTTATTTCTCAATTAAAAAATATGGTTGTTGAGGCGTTCAACTTGAGTTCGCCTCTACAATTCTTACGCTACTACACATTCTTCCTAAGTAGTCTCCTTCTCTCCACCCTGGCAACAAAAAAACCCTAGCCTTCCTTTCTCTCCTCTACTCGCCTCCAGCACCCACCTCCGCTTCCCGCCTCCTCCTCCTTCTCGCCTCCAGCACCCAGCTCTTTCTCGCCACCCTCCAGCACCTCCTCTGCAACTCGATGTGCACCATCGACACTGAAGGTCGGAAGAGAAATCATCCTCTGCAACGCTCAACCTCACCCTCGATCTCTATTTCTCACCCTCGATCTAGGTCTAGGCTCTGCAAACTGGATGAAGACCTTCATTGGCTTCAAGAAGCTGGACAAACAACAACCCACAACCGTAGATGTAAGCAAAACCCTAATTCCCATCTCTCTGATTTCAAATTTGTCTAGGCTCATGTACTGTTTTTTGTTTAGGAGAAGGTGGGTGGAGGTAAAGGGAAGAAATGGAAGCTATGGAGAACTCCATCTGGAGATCTGAGCACATGGAAGAAGGGGTTCAAAGCTCGTCGTCATCGAGCTGAAGTAGCGTCTGAAGGCGCGGATTCGCCTTCTCGAAACGACGCGTTTCATTCAGGCTATGCTGCTGTTGTTCGAGCTCCTCCTAGGGATTTTAGGGCTGTTAGAGAAGATTGGGCTGCTACTCGTATCCAAACTGCTTTCAGAGGATTATTGGTAATTTCTGGGTTTGATTTTAGTGTTGGCTCTTAAAATTTGCTTGAAGAACTGTTTGGGATTTGATGCAAAGTTCAGGTTATTGTAGTTCATTCTAATTTGGGCAATTTAAGGAACTTGTACAGGCAGAAAATTTAATGTGTTGAGAGTGAAATATCTAGCATTAATTCGTATGAAATCTGTTTTTACTGCTAGATTGTTGCTGCAGAAAACCTTGTACTGATGTAAGCAGCGAAACAAATATTTGGTGCAGGAGGGAAGAGGATGAGACCCGCTATGGTGTTCCTTGTATCTTGGGCTACAACAGAGCTTGTAGGATTAAAGTAAGCAATCCTGTTTACTTTTTTCTTGCCTCTTCAGAGTTATAATAGTCTGAGGAATGAAGATTAACTTGAATGGTTCTTGTGAAACAGGGAGCTTACAACTAAACATTGGCGTTTGGCAGAAATCATAGAGGTGATACACACTGCTAGCTTAATGCACGATGATGTGTTGGATGAAAGTGATATGCGCAGAGGTAGCTTAGTTTCTTAAATTCTCTGTTTTGAGCTTTTCTGTGCAAATATTTGAAGAATTTATCTGATCTTTAGCTATGCATCCAAGTTCATCATTTAGTCATTTTCTCTAAAATATGCAAATATTTCAATTCACCATCTATGTGCAAATATTTGAGAACTCATCTAAAATTTGCTTGAGATGTCTAATTGAAGCTATTAAACTTGACGATGTTGTAGAAAAGTGGATGGATTTGTTGATTGATTGTTTGTTCGACCTTCAATCATTTCCTACATGCTCCCTTTGAATCAGTTATTCACAAAATTTCCAGTTTGTGAATATGTTTCTTAAGCAATAGAAAACTTCTAATTTTTTCTCAGTGCAACTACTTATTCTCATATGTAACAGTCTAGCTTTTCCTCAAATCTTTATCGTGTCCCAAAATATGGAAAAATGTAGAAGTTAATAACACCTACTGCTTGTGTACTCTATCATGTGCTATAAGTGAGGTCTCAATGAAGTAATTAAAAATGGTTTGGTGCTTACTCGAGGGAAAATATAAGCATTCCTGTATTATTGTCTCAGTATAATCGACGTCTGTGAATGAAGTTTCAATTCGAAGATTGTATTATAGTATTGACCTTTATCCCTGCTTTCAGTTTAATAGGAAGTTCATATCACTCTTGTTGCAGTAATGAGCATGTACACACTGCATATACTCAATCTCTTAGCATAAACTGGACATCTCTTGACAACTAACTTTACCTTATTATCTTATTGCAGCGTTTTGCATGTGGTTCTGCTAGGAAGTTCATATCACTCTTGTTGCAGTAATTGCAGCGTTTTTCGCATTCATCATGCATAATCCTACCGAGACTTGATTTTCGATTCTTTGTATGTTTTTGGCAGAAAACTCTGCCAGTGTTAATAGCAGTTGTGGATCAACTAGATGGATCTCTTGGTGCATCTGGGTTGCTCACTCTTCCTTGTGTTGCAGCACATCTGAGTCAGGTTAATTTCAATTTCCTGATAGTCATTTTTGTATATTTTCCAATTCGATTCGACTTAACCAGAAAGTTATATGATCTGTTTGTGCAGATCCTAATGGACTCTCTTCTTATCAACTGGCTCTTTAAGAAGCCTCAACCAGCTGGAAAGTTCACAGTGAATCAAAGTGGAAACAGTTAGGCGATTTAGCGATGTCTGCTGGGAAGGTTCTTGCTTACCCTCTCAATTTGCACTATATGTTTCTAATCTTTACCTACAAGTTTATGCATAAAACAGACATTGAAACAAAACACTTGAAAAACTGAGCAACAAAGAGGAGGAAACACTACTGACCCAGGTATTTTTGCTGTTTGCAGGTGTAAGAAGATGAGGAAAAAGAATAATAGCACAACTTCAAATCCATGGATGTCAGCCGGAATGCATATGAACCCGAGTCGATGTAGAAAATATTTGTTTACAATCTTAATTGTGTAAACAGATTCAGAAATTGTAGTGTTTTGTAATAGAAAATAATATTTTTTCTCAAGTAGAAATGGGTTTGTTGAGGCTCAGCCTCAGCAAAGTTTTTTTTTAATATAATAATTAAACTTGTTGAGGCGTACACTCAAAAGTACGCCTCAACAAAGTTTTTTTTTACACCTGCACAACAACTTGTTGAGGCGGGCATTTAAGCGCCCGCCTCAACAAAATCTTTTTTTATATACCTGCAAAACAACTTGTTGAGGCGGGCATTTAAGCGCCCGCCTCAACAGACCAGTCTGTTGCAGCGTACCGCGCCCGCCTCAAAAACCATATGACCTGTTGCAGCCCTCTCAGTTGCAGCGACCCCTGCCCGCCTCAACAGAGGGGTTTTTGCCCGCCTCAACAGGTGTTTTTTCTACTAGTGTCCTTAGGTCCCTATTCCAACAATTTCCCCCTTTTTGATGATGACAAACTTATATAAGTGTAATCACAGAGACAACAAGCAATATAGAATATAAGACTCTGGACAAAGATACTGAGACTAAACGCTTCAAAGAGTTCCCCCTTAACCTTTGAATTATCTAACAAGTTCCCCCTAAACATGATACCAGTCCTATTGGTTTCGAGATTCCAGAGTATATTCCCCCTTTTGACATCATCGAAAAGATATGAAGACAATATAAGGAACAATGATGCAAAACATGAACAAGCAAGACTCACAAGTCATAGAACAACAAAATAATATTATTGACCATTCATGAGCCCAAAGACAATCGCGACTCAGACAGACAAACACAAAAAAAATCAACAAAATTATGAAGCTGAGAGAACAAAAGAACAGAAGGCTTGATGAGCTGGGGAAGTCTATGCCAACTACATCGGAGGAACTGCTGGAGGAATCCTATCCTTTCTTTGCAGTCAGAGCCTCGGCGAATTGGAGAAAGGAAGAATGAAGGTCACGAACTACAGCCGAGATCTCTCTCAGTTCCTCAACAATCTCAGAGTTAGCCTCCTCTTGGTCATCTGCAGGAGCTGGTCGAGCAGGTATATGTCTAGAGGGCTTAGACTTCTTGAGGACAATCTCTTCAACCTTGAGACTGCTGATGTAGGAGCCATCCATAGTGTGGGAGAACTGAGTCTCCTCCTCTGCATCCGGGTAAACTTCAAGTCTCTCCAGCAGAGCCTTGATGATTGTGGGAAAGGGCAGAGAATGGGATGGATGGTTGTGGCACGCCTGCATTCGCATGTGATGCATTATGATCTTGGGCAGGTCAAGAGTTTCCCCAGAGATGATTTTGTCCATAAACAAGCATCAGCAATCAAGACAGTGCTCCGCTTTTCTTGTCGAGGGACGACGTTGTTGATGAGGAAAGCATGGAGCAGTTTCATGGACAGGGAGAGGAACCTGGTGTTGAGTTCCTTGAGGTTAGGGTTCCCAAAGACAGATTTGGCGTAGTCGCTCTTCTTCGTGGGCCAGTGCTTTTTATGAATAGAAAAGAACCCAGTTCCCGTTGGGATCCCCAAAATAGAGGAGATCATCTCTATTGTCACCTTGTACAGCTTCCCCCGAATGTTAAACAACAATATCTTGAGGATCTTCGACCTCAGACACTTGAGCAAAGGACATGGAAGAGTAAAATGACCTGATTACCTCTTCGTTGACGCTCTGGGAAGCAGTGAACAAGGTTTCCCAGCCTTGTGTACACAGGAGAGAGCAGAACTGGGCGACTTCACCCAGTTCAGAGTTCCAGAGCTCTGGGTCCACAAACAGAGGACCGATGATTCTTCTCTCAACAAATCCTGGTTTGAGAGAAGTGGAGGCAGTGGCAAGGGAGCTAGAAGATGAGAGGCCGGCTTAGCAGAGCGGGTGCGAACGGCGACAGAGTTGGGTTTGAGGTTCTTGGCTTGGCGACCACCGTGAGTGGTGGTCTTGGTGATGTGAGGCTCGTCGTCGTCCGAGACCTCACACAACCTTTTCAAGAAAGCGTTCCCAACGCTCTCCGGTTCCTTGACATCAGCCGGGGCCAAAGGATCGTCGTTGGAGTGAGGCGATGAGTGTTGTTGGGATTTTTGTAGAGAGTGGGGGGAAGAGTCGCTTTTTGTGGGGCTCAGGATGGGTGTAGTCGAGCTTTCTGGAGGAGAAGGAAGAGTGAAAGATGTGTATGGGATGAGGGCCATGGTGATGGGGGTCAGGGGAGGGTTGTGTTTTTGGGAGGAGAGGCTGGAGGGATGGTGGGAGGCTCTGAGGGTTTTACTTTTCTCAGACGGCAAGGAGGAGGAGGTGGGGATTTCCTTTTCCACGGTGAGCATGAACTGCTTGAACAACTCTATCTGTTCGGCGGTGATTTTAACGTTCTTGAATTGGTCGTCCATTTGAAGGATTATAAGGAGGCAAACAATGAGGTTTGAGGGAGTTTGAGAGAGGCGAGATGAATGAGAAAGCAGGGAGGAGGATTTTAGGGTTTACCTTCTCTTAAATAGGAGTCCTCAATCAACATACTTCAAACGGTCACAAAGATCACAAAATCTCCTTCCCTAATTACCGTTGTTTCAAACGGTCACAAGATCCCATTAAAATCGGCCACAATTACCATAATCATAACCCTCGCCAACGTTCATTTTTATCTTCAATATTCACCACAAGAACGCCATCATTGCCCTGCAACATCGGCACAAGGAAATAGACTCAAAAGCAGTGTGTCAGCGACTGCGCGTATTCCCGAGGCAGTGAAGCAATCAGCAGAGTAAAGACTTTGAAGTTCCTTTCACATTTCTGTTTCAGAAGTTGGCAGGGGTGGGTTTGGATGCATTTAAGTAGTAGGTGATAAAAAAATCAAGAGTACACATCCAAACAATAAAATTATGGGAGAGCCAATTTTGACACAAACATAAAAAAGTTCAAGAGTGGTGCTTATATAAAAAGATCATAGGAACAATTTATGTAAGCCAAGCTAGGGAGGGCCTATAATCAATCTTCATTTCAGCTTATAATGAGGGTTCAAATAGATCTGGTTGATTATTTTGTGCTCAAAGAAGTACAATTTTTCCAACTAATCATGATTGAGAGCAAAGTACGTATATTATGCACGTCACAAAGATAATAACACATTTATGAAGAATATGACTATATAATCAAGAATCATGTAAACATGAAAAGAACCAGAAAAGTCAATCAATCATTAACTAGTCAAGACAGGGAAATATGCAAGGGAACTCAGAACCGCTATTCAATGACAATCATACCCAGGAGTAACCTAAAGTATTCAAAAGGTTCTCTATTTAGGGCTTTAGTGAATATGTCAGCTATTTGGTCCTCAGTACGACAGTGTTCCATGAGAATGAAACCCTTTTCCATATTATCTCTAAGAAAGTGGTGCATAATGTCAATATGCTTAGACTTAGAGTGAAATACATGATTCTTAGATATACTGATGGTGCTAGTGTTATCACAAAGAATTTTTAGAGAACCATAGGACTTACCAAAATCAGCTAGTTGTTGCTTGAGCCATAGAGATTTGCACAACAAGCTGCAACTGCAATGTATTCCGACTCAGTGGTGGAGAGGGAAATGGAGGATTGCTTCTTAGATGCCGATGACACCAGACATGGACCAAGGAACTGAGCCATCCCTGAGGTACTTTTCCTGTTTTTGAGATATCCTGCGTAGTCAGCATCGGTGTAGGACAATATTTCAAAATCATGACTTTTGGGATACCATAAGCATAAGTTCTCAGTTTCCTTAAGATATTGAAGGATACGTTTGACTGCCGCCAGATGTTTGACTCTTGGATCAGCTTGGAACCGTGCACACAAGCACACAGAATACATGATATCTGGGCGACTGACAGTCAGGTAGAGAAGGGAACCAATTGCCTGTAGAGAGATTGATCTGCCTTGATATTTGTGGGCACCAACGTCAGTTTGGTGGTTGGGGAAATGGGAGTGGGGAACGGATTTGATGAGCTCATCTGAAATCTGTCCAGAAGTTCTTTGACATACTTTTGCTGATGGATTTGGGTTCCTGTAGGAGGTTGATTGATTTGAAGTCCCAGAAAGAAGGTGAGTTCCTCAATCATGCTCATTTCGAACTCACTGCTCATGAGTTCCTTGAATTTCTCTACAAGGGACAAGTTAGTGGAACCAAAGATAATATCATCGACATATACCTGGACAACCAGGATGTCTTCATTTTGTTCAAGAAGAAAGAGAGTTTTGTCAATCAAACCTCTTCTGTATCCATTAGATATCAGGAACTGAGCTAACCTGGCATACCGTGCACGTGGTGCTTGTTTGAGTCCATAGAGAGCTTTGTCAAGGAAGTAGACATGATCGGGTCTGCTTTTCTCCTCAAAGCCAGGGGGTTGTTTGACATAGACTTCTTCATGGAGATATCCATTCAGGAACGCTGTCTTAACATCCATTTGGAACAACTTAAAGCCCTTGTGAGTAGCAAAAGCAATCATGAGACGAATGACTTCCATGCGAGCGATCAGAGCAAAGGTCTCATCATAGTCAATACCTTCTTGTTGACAGTAACCTTGGGCAACAAGTCTTTCTTTGTTTCTAGTGACCATACCTGAGTCGTCAAGTTTGTTCCGAAAGATACATTTAGTTCCAATGATTGTTCTGTCTGAAGGACGAGGAACCAGCCGCCAGACTTTGTTCCTTTCAAATTGATGAAGTTCCTCATGCATGGTATGCACCCGGTCCGCATCATTGAGGGCTTCCTTGTAGTGTTTAGGCTCAAGAACATAGAGGAACGCAGTGAAGGCACATAAGTTATTCAAAGAGGATCTAGTGGAAGGACCTGTCTTGTCAAAGGGAGAGAGAATATGATCAGCTGGATGAGAGCCCTTGTATTTGTAGTTGGCCACTGGAATCTAGGTTCTCTGAAGGAGGGTCTGGAGCTGAATCAGAGGGACCAGAGGCAACGGGAGGACATTCTTCATTTTGCACAGGGGAACTAGGTCTAGAATTATTGGGAGTAGCAGCTTCCTCAGTGTATTCACTCACGTTTCTTGTAGGTTCCAAGGTGAATTCAGGTAGTGAAGAGGAACTGGATGAAGAGAGATCCTCTTCTTCATCAACATCACTGTCACCTATGGGAATTACCTGTGAGGACACATGAAAAGAAGATTCATTGAATACAACATGAATGGATTCTTCAAACTTGGAGGTCCTCGTGTTGAGCACTTTGAAAGCCTTGATGTTTGGAATATAGCCCAAAAAGATCTCTTCGTCACTCCTAGGATCAAACTTCCCAATGGGAGTCTTGCCGTTGTTGTGGACAAAGCACTTGCACCCAAATACCTTGAGATGAGATATGTTGGGAACTCGTCCATGAAGAAGTTCATACGAGGTCTTCTCAATTTGGGGACGAAGCATGACTCTGTTTCGAATGTAGCATGCAGTGTTGACAGCCCCAGCCCAAAATCTTTGAGAGAGGCCTACTGAGATGAGCATTGTGCGAGCCATATCTTCAAGTGTCCTGTTCTTTCTTTCGACCATACCATTTTGTTGGGGAGTTCTGGGCGCAGAGAAGTTGTGAGTGATCCCCTTTTCCCTGCAAAAGGTTTGAAACTTTGCATTTTGGAATTCAGTTCCATGATCGGAACGAATAGCCTTAATTTTGTGTCCAAGTGACATTTCAAGAGTGGGAACTAAGTCACAAAATCTATCAAACACAACATCTTTAGATTTTATGAAAATAGTCCATGTATATCTCGAGAAGTCATCTACAATCACAAGAATGAATCTGTTACCTCCAATACTTTGAGTGCGCATGAGACCACAGAGATCCATGTGAATCAGTTCCAGAGGTTTGGAGGTACTGATAATGGATTTAGCTTTGAAGGAACTACGTACCTGTTTACCTCGAACACATTCAGAACATAAATCATATTCATCTACCTTGATGGAAGGCAGGCCATGGACCAGTTCCTTTCTTTGAAGTTTATAAATGAGATTGAGACTTGCATGGACAAGTCGTTGAAGCCACAAGGTGGATTTATTTGTCATTGTGGCGAGGCAGAGCTTTTCTTTAGGAGAGAAGCTATGGTCGACGATGTAGACATGATTGAATCTCTTACCTTTAAGGAGAGTCTTCTGAGACTGAGGGTGAATTACAAAGCACTCAGAGGGAGTGAATAAGACATTGTTCCCTCCTTGGTCACACAGCTGTGACACACTAATTAGATCAAAACCAAAATTATCGACAAGATGAACGTCACTTACCTTAATGTTTTCAAAAAGATCAACAATTCCAGTTCCCAGTATAGCTCCTTTCTTCTTGTCACCGAAGGAAATCTTTCCTCCGTTGTATCTCCTAAGTGAATGAAGTTGCTCTTTATTACCTGTCATATGGCATGATGCACCACTGTCTATGTACCACTTAGCAACATTTTTCACTTCAGCATGCAAAGAGAAACATCAATTTTTACGAACCCAATCCAGCCAAGCTTTTCTGGGTAAGTTAGTCTTATAGTTCCCTCGTTGGGAAGTTCGGATAATTTTCTGAGGTTTGGAACTAATGTTTCTAACATTCTCATTTGAGGCATAATATTGGGGGTCATTAATGTCATTGACCTGAGTCTTTCTCTGTCTAAACTTTCTGGAAGGCTTTTTTTCCTGTTTCCTCTTTTTCTCACAGTCATAAATAAGATGTCCTTGGTTCCCACAGTGCCAGCAAACACGATTAGCGGGAATCCACTGATACTTATCTTGAGTTTTGTAGTGAGATTTCTTCTTACCTAGATCAACCTTTTTCCTGGGGGTATTTCTAGGTTTACCCTGTCCCATATTTTTATACATATCATGAATGTGAGGACAGAAGTATGGGGCACAGGGTGGTTCCTTCGAAGAGGAGATTTCAATCACTTTAATCTTTTGTTCCAGATACTCATTTTTGCTATTTGAAGTTTGAAGAGCTAAATCTAGTCTTTCATTTTTGGCTTCAAGACTTTTAGTTATTTCATCAAAGTTGGCATGATAGTCGCAAGGAGGATCAAACACGTTATGAGGTTTATAACCTAGGCCTCTACTAGGTTTAACAAAGACATTCTGAGTAACAGTTTTCTCATGAATGCATTCAGTAAGAGAGTCAAGTTTCTCAATAATGGTTTGCAATATGGATTCAGAGGAATGTTTAGAGGAACTGTTTCCTAAATTCAGTTTTTCATGCAAATCACAGGTAGGACAATTAGTGATTTTATCAGATATGATAACATTTTCATATTTCTTGCACCAAGCATCTCTTTCATCAGATAGCATAGAGATTTCTTCCTCATTTTCAACAAGTCTTCCTAGGAGGCTACTGTTTTCTTTGCTCAAAGATTTGATAAGTTTAATCAGTTGTTTCTTATCATATTTGATAAGAGTTTCAGATAATTCAGAGCAGGAAGATACCTCAATGTTTGGTGACTCATTTTCAGGTTGAGCCATGAGACATACTTTGGTCATGTCATCCTCAGAGTCGCTGTCTACCCATATAGCTTCTGGTTGCGAGACTGTCATGAGGCAGAGTTTTGAGGGATTTAGATCAAGTTCCTTGTCAGAGTCACTATCACTCCAAGTGGTGGTTGCGACTAAAGCCTTTTTCTTAGCAGGAGCTTCTTCCTCTTTGGGTTATTCTTCATTCTTAGGACAATTTCTAGCACGATGTCCTAGTTGATCACATTGATAACATCTCAGTTCCCTCTTTTCCTTTCGGTTTTCATTTTGGGGAACTTGCCTTTATGAAATTTTCTTACTGTGCTTGTCAACAAGGCAGTCATTTCATCGTCATCATCATCAGAGTCAGCCCCAGTGGAGAGTCTTTCCAGGACTTTAGTTAAGGCTAGAGCAATGCCTGCTTCAGTGGAGCTCTTCTCATTTCCCTTCATTTTATCCTCATGGCATTGAGCTTGGCCATTACCTTATCCTGATCAGACTTGGAAAGGGCATTCAGAATGTATTGTCTTGCTTTAGCATTTTTCTCTTGTTGAGAGAATTGTTCAGTGGTTCATCGCTTGAAGTCAAGTTCTGACTTGGGCTCAGCCGGATCCCTTGGGACTTCGTAGTTCTCATGCTCAACTATTTTCCAACATATCATGTCATTTGTTTGGAAGAAACCATTCATATGTTCCTTCCACCATTGAAATTGACCAGGTTTCAATAAGTATGGTTTGTTTGTTGAGATACCTAGTTCTGGTTCGCTTGGACGAGACATGTTGATAACCTGCGAGTAACACACAATCTAGAGCTCTAGCTCTGGTACCAATTGTTGGATCTGTATGTTAGTATCAAGGGAACTGTGACAAAGAGTTGTCCAGTTCCTAGGCACATCGGAAGTAATGAAACAAGTTATCAACACAATTACTTAAGGTGGAAACCCTAGATAACCAAATAGTTATCTTTGGATGAAAATCACCCCTCTTTCGAGGATTGAAAGGTCTACTTGTATATTCAATCAGTGAGTTTAGAGAACAATGAGATTACAAACTTATTGCTAAGTACTAACTTAGTTCCTATCAGAAACTCTCAAATGATAATACCAGTGAACTTACTTGATGTTCTTTTGCAAGAACAACTCTCTCTTCTCTTAGTCTGATGCACTTCAAGCTTCGTCAAAATACATAAGTCCTAAGAACGTAAAGATCATCATATATATAGGAGGAAGTCTGCCGTATAAAGATATTCCAAAAATATATTATACGTCAAACTACTTTCCTAATTCATGAGGATCTCTACGGCTTTCAAGTTAACATAATTAACTCGAGATCTTCTAAATGTTACATTGACCGATTACAACCAACTAAGCAATATCCTAACAAGTGAAAGATCTTCTTGAAGATCTTCTCAGCTTGCCGCCACGCTAGGGCTAGGAGTAACACGGATGCAACACGGTTCCCTCTCTGCTTCCCTTAATACTTCATCAGCTTCAAATCTTCAATCTTTTCATCGAAAATATCAAGATAAACTATATCATAGTATATCCTAAGGTTGTCATCTTCATAACATAGAGCAATAGAGGAAAAAAACATATTGAGATCCTGAGTTCCTTAGGTCCCTATTCCAACAGTAACTCTGTTGTATTCGTATTAACTATATAACACATACTCCAATGTTGTTCATGTTTAACAGAGAAAAAACAAAAACAAAAACAAAAACAAAAACTTGAGCAAACAAGCAATAAAAAATTACATTTATCAAACATATACTCCGTACTTGCCAAGCAGGGAAATAACACAGGAAACTTTTTCAACCACACCAAAACTTACATTCCAAGCAAACCAACATAAAATATAGGGTTATTTACCGAAAACCACCCATATGATACGCTACTTTGCGATTAACCACCCCTATGTTGCAATATTACCGGAAACCACCCATATGATACCCTCTGTCACTCAACAACCACCCTTCCCCAAATCCGTTTAAATTTTCAGTTAACGCGTTTCACGCGCCATTAAAATATTATTTAATTTTTTTTATTTTCTTTTTTCTTCATTTATCTTCTTTTACTTATCTTTTTTTTCTCTTTTACCTTCATCTTCTTAAACACATTTACCCCCAAATTCATTCCCGATTCCCCCAATTCATTAGAACCCTAGAAAATCGCCAGATCTGAAATCGAGCCCTATTTCTTCTCTTTTCTTACGATTGACGCAAGCAAGTAAATCGATTGAAGATTGTAGACATTGCGAAGCCCTAAATCGGTAAGTATATCATTGTTTGCATTCCGATTGATTGCGAAACCCCAAACCAGGGCAAAAAACAGTGCAAACCTTTTCAAAATAAAACCATAGATTACCAACTAAAACAGTGCAAAAACCACTTGCAACATCTGTTCAACACACTAACATTCAACAAACATAAGGGGAAAGCTGTCTTAAAACCATAGATTACCAACTAAAATCCAAACATTGAAACTGATCCAAACATTACAAACATAGTAAATAGACTACTTCTTTGTCTTCTTCCTTGGTGAACGCCTAGGAACCTCCTTCACTAGTTTGGTCTTGGAAGCAGGAATCTTCATCCTAGGTGACAAAAGGTTTTGGATTGGATTGACTGCACACACCTTGACTCATGGTTATGCCATGACTAGCACTTGGATTTCTTTGATGGTTGAAGTTGCTACCATGACTTGCACTTGGAGCTTCACCATGACTTGCACTAGGACCATCACTTGCAGTTCCTTGTTGGTTCCCCCCATGTGTACTTCCAGGATTTCCTTGTTGGTTTTGTGGCACCTAAAATATAACATTTTCATAATCAATACAAATACAAATGAATTAGCATAATCAATAAAAAAAAATTACAATGAATTTACCTTCTTTGTGTACTTCCTCCTCTTTTGAGATCCAATAGGTACTGTTTTAGTACTCCTAGGCCTTTCACCACTGTTTTGTTGAGTTGGAGGTGGATTATCATTAGTTCTTGGAGGAGCAGAGCACTTGTTCTTGTAATGGCCAGGGTTGCCACAGTTGGTGCACTTCACGAGTCCCACAATTCTAATCCTCTTGTTACTGCTAGGCACTTCTCCAGCCTCTCTTCTTCTTAGCTTCTTAGGCCTACCTAGTTGAACCATATATGTTGGTGGTGCTGGCTGAATATGAGGTGTCCTCTCCCACTGTGATTCCCCTGGCATTGGGTGAATGATTTCCTTGTATGCCATTAGGTAAGCCTCCTTTGTGTAATAGTGATGCACAAATTGGTCAAGTCTTCTCCTATCCTTGACAATGCAACACATTGCATGAGGGCATGGGATTCCAGTTAGATCCCATTTGTTGCACCCACAAGTTTTGTTCTGCAAATCCACCACATAGGTCCTGCCCAGATGATCAACTTCAAAGGCTTCTCCACCACCCCAGATTGCATTACAACTCCTAGTCCCTTCTTCCTTGTTCATCTCTATTAGCTTATTAGCCTTAGGTGTGTAGATCCCCTCATACTTCATCATGCCCTCACACTTAGACACAAACCTTTTCATCAACATTCTCCTAATCCATTCACACATAGACAGAACTGGCTTATCCCTTGCAGGCATGATCATTGAATTGAAACTCTCACAGACATTATTCAATAGCATATCAGATTTGCTAACATGGCTAAATCCATGTCTAGACCAAGAGTTTGGATCCTGCCTCAACAAATAGCTATAAGCTTCCTCCTTCATACCTCTAATCTCTTGCATAGCTTCCTCAAACTCTGATGTAGTACATGCCCTTGCAGCTGCACAGATACAATCCTTGTATGCCTTGCCTGGCCACATTTTTTTGAAGTTGTTGTACATGCGTCTAACACATACTCTTGCCTCACACTGTGGAACAACTAGATGCAAAGCCTCGATCAAACCCTACAAAAAAACAAGTCAACAGTCATTAGTCCATCCAAATACTGAAATTGAAATAAACAATTAGAAAGAATTTCTTACCTTCTGTCTGTCAGAGATGAATGTAGGCTTACATTCGCCAATATCTCTCATTAAAATATCCAGAAACCATGCCCATGTCTCCTTTGTCTCTAGTTCCACAAGTGCAAAAGCCACAGGATATATGTTGTCATTACCATCCTTGCCAACTGCCACTAAGACCTGACCTGTGTATGCCCCTTTCAAATGACAGGCATCAATCCCTACTATTGGTCTACATCCAGTGATGAAGCCCTTCTTGCAAGCATCAAAGCAGACATATAGTCTCTGAAATACTGGTTGTTGTGGATTTCCCAGAGTAACCTTGACATAGGTAGAGCTTCCAGGATTCCACTTTCTCACAGTAGAGGCATAATCCCAAACCCTTCCATACTGCAAGCTGGCATCTCCCTGAGTCATGATCAAAGCCCTAAGTCTGCCTTTCCAAGCTTGGTTGTATGAAACATGGACATTGTGATATCTTTTTACATCACTTATAAATGCAGAAAGCTTCCAAGAAGGATCATCTCTGTAGTGCTCAATGTATCTTTCAGCTAGCCATGTTGAGGTGAGCTTACTATTCTCATGCTGCCATCCACATTCATGCTTCCCACAAAAGCTTTTCAACTGAAAACTCCCATCACTTCCCATCTTTCTAGCAGTAGCCTTAAACTGACAATAAATCTTCTTACAAACACACTTTTTCCTAGAGTGTTTCATAGAACAGTCACACTTCTTCCTACAGTAAGCTGAGACCTTGGTTTTATCATTGTGAAGGTAGTAGTAATCACCCCCATTCTCAATAGAAAACTGCCTTAATGCTTGTCTGAACACATCATTAGATGGAAATATCAAACCACTCTTAAATTTAATCTTCCTCTTGAAATCAACTAATGGATTAAACTCTGCATATCTCTTCTTTTTCCCACCTTTACCATCAGACTCACTAAGACTCCTTAATGCATCAGAATTATCAGAATCCTCCTCATCAGAAACACCATCCAATACACCAGCTCCTAAATTCAGACATCCATCCCTCAAACCCTCTCTAAGCCTAAAGTCATCTACACTTGGATCAACATTATCCTTGAAGATATCATCATCTTCATCCTCACTCTCTGAAAAGAACTCTTCATTGTCAGAGGAAGATGAATCATACCTTAATTCTGCATCTGGGTCTTCATCTTCTTCTTCATCTGAGGTGAACACCAATCTCTGAACATTTGCCTCTAGATCTTCATTCACAACACCCTTCCCTCGAGCACTGTTGTTTTTGGCTGCCTCTTTGGTTGTGCAATTATTAGACCTAGGCTGTTCCACCTCATCCCTCTTATATCCTTCTCTTGATGGATTTTCAGTGACACCAGACTTTTCTACTGTGGGGCTGAGAACTTGGGCCTTCTTCCCTCAAATATTTTGGACTAACTTCTGCCCCTTGTATAACATACAAGTGCATTAAGTTGTCCTTGCCAACTTTGTTCACCATAAGCATAAGGCCCTTGTCATTATCAATTAACTGGAGCCCTCTCTCACTTGACAACCCAAGAGTTAAAAACCACAACTCTTTTATGTCCATCAACCCCACATCTTCACATAGCATATTTTCAAGCACTACCTTAGAAAGCATATCCGGATCCACATCCCTATAATAATGGACCTTGCTTTTCTTGTACATAAGATGATCATTATCTTTTGATTTGTAAAAGATACCATCATACATCACCCTAATATGCACTTGGCTGAATGCCATACCTACCAATATTCAACAACCATTAATGCCCTATATTATAAGCATTTTAAGACTTATATAATGCAGTCAATTCATATGGTCACATGAACCAAAAACTTTAGACCCCACCACATGCAATAAATAACCCTCAACTTTTTCCATATACTAAAGTTTTACCAAAAAACGAATCTTTGCTATAATTCATGCTGAAAAAGGTAAGAAACCACAGTGAAACATCATTCCAATGCTCAGAAAGCATCTCGAGAAATCACAATCAAAAAGCCCCAAATTCCATTCGAAAACCCTAAACCCTAATTCAGAAATTCGATCGATTACACATAAAATTAAGATGAGAAATTCCATTGAATAACTTACCTTAGCTAGTTAGAAGAAATCGAGAGTAGAATCGCCCAGAAATCGCAAATCGCCTTCTTCGAAATCTCAAATCGCCTAGAAATCGCACAAAAAATCGCCTTCTTCGCCTTCTCTTGATGGTTCGCTCCCAATCGCTCCCAAACCCACCCAATCTAACTCAGAAAAACTGAAAACAACCCACACTTTCCCAATCGAACACCGAAATCGAAGCCCCAATTCGGAATTAGGGTTTGAGAAAGAAATCCCCAAATCGATCGGGAATGAATTGGGGATGAATGAAGGTAAAAGAGAAAAAAGGATAAGTAAAAGAAGATAAATGAAGAAAAAAGAAAATAAAAAAATTAAATAATATTTTAATGGCGCGTGAAATGCGTTAACTGAAAATTTAAACGGATTTGGGGAAGGGTGGTTGTTGAGTGACGGAGGGTATCATATGGGTGGTTTCCGGTAATATCGCAACATAGGGGTGGTTAATCGCAAAGTAGCGTATCATATGAGTGATTTTCGGTAAATAACCCTAAAATATATCATAACCAATATATGGGTCGAATAATTCAAACATAAGATTATAGATACCCCTCTTGCAGCTGTCTTCAGATTGCGAAGCAGACGAGCTAGCCCCAAGCTAACTCTGATGCAACAGGATCCTAATTTACACACAATATCAGCTGACAACACACATTTACAAACACTTGTTTTGACTAGATGTAATATAATCGAGAACAAAAAAAAACTGTCTTCATACTTGAAATATATATAGATACTCAGTAGCAGTTGACATGAACTTGATGAGCTAGCTAACTTGAAACTCTTCTTCCTCCTCCTCCTCGCTTACTTCTTCTTCCTCCTTCACGTCACCATCTTCTTCCCCGCCCCCATCCAAAGCCTCCTACAGAGCAGGAAGCTAAAGGTGGTGTTTTAGCTTCTTCCACAATCTTCATATAGTACGTTGCTTGAGCTACTTCAGTCAACTCCCTAGAAAAGTTCTTCAGAAACCAAGGATGGCTCTTGATTTCTTTGATTGTGATCCTCTGCAAATAAAAACGAAACAGAGCATGTCAATCTTTCTTGACTATAAAGAGATGAATGTTTTTGGATCAGAATATACTCCCTCCGTCCCACTATATAAGCCCCATTTGCCCTCGGTGCGGATGTCGATGCACGTTTTGTTTCGTTAATATCTCTAATTGTTTATTAAAAAAACATAAAAATTTGATATTGTTAAAGTAATTACTGAGACGAATCAAACAAGACACCATATGACCATATTTTTCGTTATACTCCCTCTGTCCCTATATTTCCTTCCTGTTTCACTCGGGCACGTATGCCGATGTGCGTTTTGTTTTATCGATATCTCTAATTATACATTAGTAAAAATTATAAAATTTGAATATTATTAAAGTACTCGATAAGACGAATAAAACAAGACCACACATGACTATGTTTTTATCTATATATTGGTCGAAATTACGAAGATTCTCTTGATGTGTGAATAGTGTCAAAAACAGAATCAAGAACGAAAAAACGGGACGGAGGGAGTATATTGGAAGAAATCGAGAAGATTCTCTCGAATTGTGAATAGTGCTGAAAAAGCAAATGAGGCTTATAAAAGAGGACATATGGAGTACAAGTCTAGAGAGTAGCAGCAAAATGATACTCCCTCCGTCCCCGCATGTAGTTCATGCTTTCCATTTTAGTCTAAAATTAAGGAATGAGTGAAAGTAAGGAAAGAAAGTAGAAAAGTAGGGGAGAGAGAAGATAAATGTTGTATTGGGATAAGAGAATTGAAGAAAGAGAGTGTATTGGATGGTTGAGATAATAGTGGGGTAATAATGAAAAAGAGAGTGATTAAAAAGTAGTTTGGATTGTTGTGGGTTAGGGTGTAATATAAGATTTTCATAAGGATATTTTGATCAAAATAATTTGCTATTAAAGGAAAGAAGAACAACAATTAGGGACGCCCGATAAGGAAAGCATGAACTATAAACGGGGATGGAGGAAGTAGTTTTTAGTGGGCAACAAAAAACCCGACAGAGATGACATGATATGAAGCAATCATATTCAAAATTTGTACTTGATTAGAGTTATACTCCCTCCGTCCCATATTGTTCTTCCCATTTCGAATAGTGTACACTATTCGCGGTTGAAGAGAATCTTCTCGTTTTATCTTGATATATAAGAAAATATATATTCATATGGGGTCTTGTTTGATTCGTATTAATGTGTACTTTAATAATATCAAATTTTAATTATTTGTATTAACATACAACTAGAGATATTAAGGATACAAAACATACCTCGGCAAATGTGCCGCTGAAAAAATGGGAAGAACGTTATGGGACGAAGGGAGTATATGTCAGATCAGATGTGAAATTTTCTGCAAATGTAAGAAGACACATCATCTATGATACCATTGAGTATCCAAAATCACATATTTTCAGTGCATCACTTCAGTCCAAGAGATTGTTTTCTAACTTCAAATCTTTGTGGCATATTTGCTGATGGGGTATGAAAGAAGAGATTTTAAGAAAGCGAGGCTTCAGGTTATTAACTTCGGAACAAATCAAATTGTGCATAGATACTCATCTCACAATTAGAACAAGGTAATTCAAAGACAAATGAACAGTTTACCATAGAATGGCAAAAGCTGACCCCTGAGATAAGCTGTTGGAAGAGATATCTAGCTTGATGAACAACAACAGGAATTAATAGTAGTCAACAGTCATTGAACAACAACCACACATTAGGACAACTTAAATAGCCAAATCATCAAACCTTAACTAATCCAATTACTGTGTGGAGAAGCAACTAATAGCATAATAGCACCGTGATTTCACCAAACCCTATTTAATCCAACTTCTACTGTGCGAACTTAATTTTACCTAATCAGCAATTCTAGATTGAATTCCATGAGCAATTTCTCTAAACCCTAAGTTTTCAATTTTGACAAAGAAGCATAAAGTCAAAGGAAACTGTAACTGCAACAAGCAAGCATACATGAACCTGCATACTATTTATCATGAACCTGTAACTACAGCATGATGAACCTCAAACCTTTTCTAGAATACTTCGATCCTCCGCCGACTACATCTAATTTGGGTCAATCGCGCATCTAAAGCAGGAACAAGTGAATGAGATCTGCCACGAGATCCTAAACTTCGGAGCTCCATTTCTCCATTTCTATGGGCGATGAGGAAGTCGGGTCGCGCTCTCCCGGAAAAGATTGGGGAAAATGGAGGGCGATGGAGAACAACGCGCTGAGAAGGTGCTTCCATTTCGCGGGAGAAGAGAGCAAGGTCGAGTTATTTGAAACAAGGGCACTGGAGTCATTTTTCTATTTTTTCAGTATTTACTAAAAATTTAGCATCACTTAAACACTTTCCTTCTTTTTAAATTTTAGATTTAATCTAAAGCTTTGATCTCCAGATTAGACGGTCTACAAGAGTTCAATTTTTATCTTAAATAAAGTTCTCATTTGATCCTTTCTCCTTAAAACATAATAACTATAATTAAAACACAACTGCTGATACCTGAAGGTTCCAATCTTCTCAAATAAAAAATCGAAACACAAGATTAAGCCGAAGAAGATAAGTTACAAGCTCTCACACGAAACAAACACACCAGCTGAAAAGTTATTCACTGCTGCCCATAGCCATCAAAAACTCTCCTTCACACACTAAGTCTTTTCCAACATACGCTTTGCCCTCCATTTTTGCTATTCCGAAGCGTTTTTGCAGCTTCACCAAAGTCATTCTCATCACCAAGGTGTCCCCGGCTATTACTGGCTTCCGGAATCTTACTTTGTCGATTCCTGCAAAGAAGAAACTTGAACTAGAACCTCCAACTTCTGGTTGCAACATCACTATACCACCAACCTGGGCCATTGCCTGAATGTGCATGCAAATCATGTTATATATTGAAGGCGAAAAGAACAAGCAGAGTAATGAGGATAAAGTACCAAGAAGCATGAATGACAACTAAGTTTCAGAAAAGTCAATCTCTAATTTAACAGCAAAGTGAAGTAATTAGATTGTTGCAACTGGATCATTGAAAAACTGAATAAGGCAAAATTGGAAATTCTAAGGGAAACTAGAGTTAGCGATCATAAATGTACCAAAGTTAGCAAGTATTGAAGCACATTGCTTGACTCACTTATAAACAGGATGGGAGTTTGCAAATGATTACTGCAGTGCTCATGATGGAAGATTAGGTTAGAGGGAAACAAAGATCAGTCAAATTGCAGATGATAGTGGTATAGATCAATGAGGTACAAACTGGTCAATTTTATCACAAGAGAAACAAGAGAAACAGGGACCCAGATAGAAAACCCAAATTCAGATGCACAGAGAAAATCAGGCAAGGTTATTCGGGAAAAAATATGCCATGTGCATAAAAGTTTAGACTCTGATTTTTTAAATATACTTTGTTTGACTATCATGGTCTTAAGAGTGGCTGACAAATGAAAACAAGTTACACCATAGGTCCTCTACGTGACAGCATTGCCAGCAATGGATTTGTGTGTTCCTCAAAGTTGTGGCAACCATGTGTAGCAAATCACTAAGAATACGAAGATGGGGCAGAACAGTCCTTTTCTTTTACTGCAGCAGATTGAAACTTGTAAGTTGGAGATTTAAGTATGCAAGACATTTTGCCCAACCTATGCTACATTGCTTACTTCCGAGAGGCACAATCCAACAGACAAATGCATGGCAACAAATTTTTAGATCAACTAACAAGTTTATTGTTTCTGGATTTTGACTGCAGCAGAAAAGACAGGTAGTTCCACCTCAAGAATCAGAACCAAAATAGCTGGCTCAAGATTTATGACAGTATTATAAGGTTGACTAGTATCTACAGACTGCACTAAGCTCCAGCATTTGTGATGATATATAAAAGTACTAAACCAGGTATCCACAATCTTGACATTATATCAGCTTCATCCAAATAGAAGAAATTGGTTGATACCTCGATCATGAGAACACCGGGCATAATAGGCCGCTCAGGAAAATGGCCAGGGAAGAAGTTGTCATTAATAGTGACATTCTTAATAGCAACAGCGGAAACTCCAGCAGTGTACTCTATCACTCTATCCACTAGCAGAAACGGAAATCTAGAAAACCAAACCAACACAAAATTAACAAAGGAATTGAAAGGAACTCATAATCGCAAACGAACACTAACCGATGGGGCAAAATCTCGCGGATCTGATTAATGTCCATAACAGTCGGATACGCTGGAAACCCTAGAAGAAACCAAAGCACAAAAAATTCAGCAAATCAGGAATCAATTCGGAACTCGCAAAGACTACTTACTCTTTTCGATTGGGATTTGCTCGGCGGCGTCGCTATCAGTGCCGTCGGCGGAAGAACGAGCAACGAAGGGAGATTGAGCGTGAATTGGAGGGGAAGAGAGTGAGAGAGGAGCGGCATTGCGGGAGTTGAATGAGGATGGGAAGAAGGCGGAGTGGTGCGTTGGCTTGTGGTGAGTGGAGGAAGAGAAAGAGGAGAGTGGAGAGGAGAGGGATTGAGAGAGAGATGCGGACGCCATGGGAGAGGAGTGAGGTGAGTTTGGTTAGCGGAGTCTCCAATGAAGTTCTATTGCGTTCTACTTTTGTGGAAATTTACATATTTATATATTATTTTCATGATATTACTCCCTCCGTCCCAATATGTTGTTCTTGATAAAGATTCAGGTGAGAATAATTATTATTGTGCGAATTGCGAATGGATGCACATTTGGGCGATTGACATGCATTTTCTTCAGTAATGACATGCACATTTAGGCCATTGACATGCACTCGGTCAGATTTGCATGTCATTGATAATATGTGAAAAGTACATGCACATACCCCGAAAATGCATGTCAATGGCAAATTATCAATGACATGCAAATCTGACCGAGTGCATGTCAATGGCCTAAATGTGCATGTCATTACTGAATAAAGTGCATGTCAATCGCCTAAATGTGCATCCATTCGCAATTCGCACAATAATAATCATTCTCACCTGATCCGGATTCATTCTGTTTTTGACACTATTCACACATCAAGAGAATCTTTGTAATTTCGACCAATATATAGATAAAAACATAGTCATGTGTGGTCTTGTTTTATTCGTCTTATCGAGTACTTTAATAATATTCAATTTTTATAATTTTTACTAATGTATAATTAGAGATATTGATAAAACAAAACGCACATCGGCATACGTGCCCGAGTGAAACAAGAAGGAAATAAAGGGACAAAGGGAGTATGTAATAAAAGAATAGATGTTTTTATTTTAACTAAATATAGAAATATTTACATACTGATTTTTGTATTTTAAATATTAATAATATATAATGTTTAATTACTAATTAGTGCTATTATAAGTCATTATCTACATAATAGTCAATTTAAATGTGTTGTCATTGGAAAAATTCGGTTAGTCGATTTGACGAATTGGGCGAACAAGAGATTGAATTGAGTAGAAAAGATAGGGTTTTAGCATTGATTTTCTTGGGATGTATAGCTCAGAATTTAATGAATGGCCCGATATCGACTCGATACCAATTGTAATTACTTTCTCAAAGATTACAAATTTTTGTACACGGCTTAACGTTTTTAAATAGTCGTCCTAAAATTGAATTGAGGCTAATCATGTTCACAACCTTCCAATGCAACAATGTAACCTCAACAAAGTTAAATTGGTAAACATAATCAATCAAGAAAAAAAATGACTTTTTTCGTCGAAAAAATAGAGTCACTCTAGCCCCACTAAATAGAGTATATTAATACATCAATATTCATGCACAATTAGTTTTTTAATATAAATGGTTGAGCAACGCATCTTAAACGAATGCTAGATAAACTTCTTGATTCCAAGAAAACTTGTTGATTTAAGCTATGATTATTCTTTCTTTTTATGAATTTCTTATGATTTATGTCAAACCCTTTTTCAATATAACTTTTTCAATGCATTAAATCAGTACCAATTACCATTATTTACGCTTACAATTTACACATTAATGTTCATATTTTGGATGTTGATGTTCATAATGTGGGTGGTGACAATTTTAAACTTTTTAAAATTTTGTAATATTTGTGAATTGTTTTTTTAAATGACCGAAACAGACACAATCGCCAAATTATGAACATTAATTATCATTTAGAACGTAAATAATAGCTTGTTATCCGTGATCGTAAATTCTTCTTTTTTCCAACATAAAGACTTCTTCTTACCCGAACCTTTATGTAGTACGAATACAATAATGTTAACATTGTTGTTGGTTTGTTTATAAACTCTTTGTTGCTAAATTAGTGCTCCATGATTTATACTTTGTTAATAGGTGATTGAATCTATTCGCATGTTTAATGTGGGTTTTTATGGACTATATTTTTTTAATTTGAATTTATTTGACATCGTTGGTTTTAATTTTGTCCTACTTATTTATCTAAGTGTGCTTTTGTTCTGATATGATAACTGTAAAAAAAGTGAAATGACTTGTCTAAATTTACAATTTTACTAAGTCCTGTATATTTTCAATTCCGGTGTACTTGCATCCCTCCGACCATATTCGCGTGACATTGTACGTATCAAAAGTTGTCCGGCCCGAAATATACTCGATCTAACCCAACCCGAAAAGCTCATGAATCTGTTTGGGTCAAATCTGTTTTCGACCCGAATTCGTTAGGTCAAATTCGGACCGAACCGAACTTCTCGAAACTCATGGAGGGACCCACTTTTCACATATTTTATTTCATTTAAATTAAAGAATAACAATATATTTTATTAAATAACAATTTAATAATCTTATTTTATAATAAAATTTTTTAAATTTTTTATTTTCTTTATTACAATAAAAAAAATCGAACATTTGAAACCCGATGGTTCGACCCGACCCGAACCCGTTCAACCCAAAAATTTTGACAACCCAATAGACTCGAACCTGTTTTCGACCCGAACCCGACCCGTTCGACCCGTTTGCCAAGTCTAATTGTAGTTAAACAATGTTTCACGTTTTAATCTCGAATTTTATGTATTTATGTAACCGGAGGAAGAATGAAATGAAAACTATGCTTAAGATAAAAATTAAAAACTTATATAAGTTGTTCATCTATGTTGATTAATGAATGAGAATGTTTCAGAGATTAAAACAAACAAAAAAGTAAAAAACGACAACAATTTTGTAAATATTTTAATTTTGTTCTAAAATGATCTCAATGCCCTTATCTCTAGCTTCCTCGTCTGTGCTCACCATGGCGATCCCGAAGAGCTCGTTTCTCAAGTACTGATCTTCTATCTTTGTATATATTTCTTCTCATGGTATATGAGCCAAGAATACCCTAAAACACAAAAACACATTTTTTTTCATCGTTCGTTTGCGTTCGATTCCAAATCTGATCGTTTTCGATCTCCTTCCGATTGATTCACCATGGTTGAGACAATCACGCAGCCCCAAGCGTTAGCCACCACGTCCCCCTACTACTTGCATCCCTCCGACCATCCCGGGATGAACATCAGCATCGTCACCTTCAAAGGCGACCATTTCCAGGCTTGGGAAAAGGCCATTCGCAATGCTTTTCGAGCAAAGCGAAAGCTTGGCTTTCTTGATGGATCCAATTACTTGCTGCTGCAACAAAGCTTCTTGCGCCTCAGTTGAGGTTCTGAATGTAGAGTTTTAGATGCTATAAGCGGAATTGCAGGAAACGATTTCCTAACATCTAAACAAGGATCTATTGCATAAATCAATTGGATTAAGAAGTAGAAGAAACGATTACCTCTTGATGCGTGTTCAATCACTCGAATGGAGAGAGCCTCACTTGAAACTCCTCTACTTAGTCCACCCGAGCAAAGATCTGGATCCCTCGAACTCAACCTAACAGTTGAAGATGAAAGGGTGTTGGGAGAGAAAAATAATTCTTAGAAGAGGAAAAATGGAGAGACTACGTACTCATTAGGGTTTCCAAAACCCATATTTATAATTAACTCCTTAATTAACATTTTTCCTTTTATCCTTTAATTAATAATAACACTTTATTATTATTAAACCCTATCTCAAAACTATATCTTATATAACATTATATTATATACTTTATATAATTATTCTCCCAATATATACAGTCCATACACTCTTAGGGTGTGACCTCATAGGACCCAATCATAATAGCAATAAACTTTATAATATAAAGTTCATAAATCATAGTTGGCTTCTAGCAAAACACTATGACTACCTAAAATAACTGGATTATGAATCTCTATCAATAGTCTTATTTCATAATAAGTAATTGCAGATCCGATTAAAGGACACAATTCCTTCAATCTCCCACTTGTCCTTAAAACAAGTGTGCAATATTAAAATTTCTTTGTCACTTAGTATCTTACTTGACTATACGATGAAACTCATCTTTTCCGCCAAATATGTTTCTTGAATTCTTGAGATCGAACTGTCATTACAGGTGATTACTAATAATCCATCTGAGCATGACCATGCGTTTTCACAGTTCTCACTCTTCAAGTGGCCGAGACACCATTTCTTTCCAAATGTATCATGTTATACATGGAATAAGAGGACATATTCAATCTTGTAAGACTATAGCTCCCACTCAACTTTTGGCAATCCCAATCACTGCCTTTATAACTGCCTGTTACGGTCAGCGTTTAACAGCGTCAAAGACATACCAGCAGCCAAATGATAACCATATCATACTCATGTCTAAGGAACTCACTAATCATGAATATTCTTAGAACTCTGCAGGAAAGTCCTGAAGAATCCTAAGACCGGTCTGTCCGATATGTATCGCTATACACACCTATGTAATTGATTAGACATCACTATGTCCCTATAACACATGAAACCCGGTATTATCAATCAAACTTACAATATGGTCTTTAATAAAGTCATTTGTATCCAATTTAATGACTCAGACCATGGACTTCTAACAATTTTATAATTTCAGTTCACTTAATGGGGTTCCATTCACCAAAACAGTTTTGATGAACCCATTTGTTAACTATTAAATTGTTTGGATACTTTATCTAATCCCAAGCAATGATTAAATAATAATATGATAATCATATATATTAATCAAGCATAAATGTTTGTAACAACAATAAACAAGTTTTATCATAAAACAAAATAGTTGAAAACAATTCTCCTATGTGTTTGAGCCCTTTGGCCCGAGTATGACCATCATGCTTGGGCCTAGACATAGGCTTGGTCAAAGGATCTGCAATGTTGTCGTCTGTGTGCACTTTGCACATCCTCACATCACCTCTATCAACATAGTGTCTGATCAGGTGGTACTTACGCAGAACATGTCTAGATTTGGAGCTAGAGCTCGGTTCCTTAGCTTGAGCAATGGCGCCATTGTTGTCACAATAGACGTCAATGGCTCTAGATGCACTAGGAACGACACCGAGCTCAGCTATGAATTGCCTAATCCAAATAGCCTCCTTGGCTGCTTCTCCAGCAGCAATGTACTCTGCTTCCGTTGTAGAATCTACTATTGTCCCTTGCTTCGAGCTCTTCCAGCTGACAGCTCCTCCATTCAGAATGAAGACGTATCCAGACTGAGACTCAAAATCATCTTTGTCTGTCTGGAAACTTGCATCAGTATAGCCCTTGACGACCAATTTGTCATCACCTCCATACACCAAGACATTATCCTTAGTCCTTCTCAAGTACTTTAGAATGTTCTTGGCTGCACACCAATGTGCCTCTCCAGGGTTTGATTGGTATATGTTGCACACACTCAAAGCGTGCGCAACATCTGGGCGAGTACAAGTCATAGCATACATGATGGATCATATGGCTGAGGCATAAGGAATCCTACTCATTTTCTCAATTTCACCAGGTGTCTTAGGACACTGGGTTTTACTGAGATGTAAGCCATGTTGCATAGGAAGAAATCCTTTTTTAGAATTCACCATATTAAATCTAGCAAGGACCTTATCTATATAAGTTTCTTGACTTAGATTAATAAGCCTCTTAGACCTATCTCTATAGATCTTAATGCCTAATATGTACTCTGCCTCTCCTAGACCCTTCATTGAAAAATACTTCTTAAGCCACTCCTTTAGTGCTTCCAGCATAGGAATATCATTTCCAATGAGTAATATATCATCCACATATAGAACCAGGAAAGCCACTTTGCTCCCACTAAATTTCTTGTAAACACAAGGCTCTTCTTCGCATCTGAGGAAATCAAACTTTTTGATCACTTCATCAAAACGAAGATTCCCACTCCTAGATGCTTGCTTAAGTCCATAGATAGACTTCTTAAGCTTGCATACTTTCCTAGGATTCTCTGGATCCTCAAAACTTTCTGGTTGCATCATGTATACATTCTCTTCTAAATAACCATTTAGAAAAGCGGTCTTGACATCCATTTGCCATATCTCATAATCATAATAAGCGGCAATTGCTAGGATTATCCTAATGGACCTGATCATAACGACCGGTGAGAACGTTTCATCATAGTCAATACCATGAACTTGTCTAAACCCTTTGGCAACTAATCTTGCCTTATAGACAGAAACATTTCCATCCTTGTCTGTCTTGATCTTGAAGACCCATTTGCATCCAATAGGTTTTACCCCATCATGCAAATCTATCAAGTCCCAAACTTGATTCTCAGACATGGAGTCCATTTCGGATCTCATGGCTTCAAGCCATTTTTCGGAGTCGGGGTCCACCATTGCTTGTTTATAGGTAGCAGGCTCATCATTCTCTAAAAGTAGAACGTCAGCAGTCAAGACAAAATCATCATATCGTCTAGGTTGCCGCCTTGGCCTGTTTGATCTCCAAAGTGGTCCCACAGCTGGGGAGATATCAGCAGGAGGATTGACCACATCAGTATGTGGGACCTCTTCAGCCGGAGGGTTGACCACATCAGTATGTGGGACCTCGGGTGCTTCATCTACTTGAGGAACTGCATCTTGAATCTGGGTGGTTTCCCTTTGTGAAGGTACGCCTCCAAAATCAAGTTCCTCTGACACATCTTCTATGTCCTCAAGATGTGGAGTTTGTTGCTCTGCTTGAATCTCATCAAGCTAAACATTTCTCCCACTTGACTTCTTGGAAAAGAAATCCTTTTCCAAAAAGACACTATCCCGAGCAACAAACACTTTGTTCTCAACGGGATTGTAGAAATAATAACCCCTCGTTTCCTTGGGGTAACCTATAAAAAAGAATTTGTCTGATTTGGGTGCGAGCTTATCAGATAGTAAACGGTTTACATAAGCCTCGCATCCCCAGACCTTCAGAAATGACAAGCTGGGAGGCTTCCCAAACCATATCTCATGTGGTGTCTTGTCAACTGATCGTGACGGAGTCCTGTTTAGTGTGAATGCAGCGGTAGTGAGGGCATAACCCCAAAAGGATGTAGGAAGATCAGCAAAACTCATCATTGAGCGGACCATGTCTAACAATGTCATGTTTCTTCTCTCAGATACACCATTCAGTTGTGGTGTACCCGGTGGAGTCAGTTGTGTTAGAATACCACAACTCCTCAAATGATGGTCGAATTCGTGGCTCAAATATTCACCCCCTCGATCTGATCGAAGTGCCTTTATTTTCTTGCCTGTTTGTTTTTCAACTTCATTATGAAATTCTTTAAACTTTTCAAAGGACTCAGATTTATGTTTCATTAAGTAGATATACCCATATCTACTAAAATCATCAGTAAATGTAATGAAGTATTGATAGCCTCTCCTAGCTTCTATACTCATAGGTCCACACACATTAGTATGTATGAGAGCTAAAAGCTCAGTAGTCCTCTCACTTGTACCAGTGAAAGGTGACCTTGTCATCTTGCCCATTAGACATGATTCACATGTTTCAAATGATTCAAAACCAAATGACTTTAGGCGACCAACATTTTGGAGTTCCTTCATGCATTTGACGCTAATGTGTCCCAAACGACAATGCCATAGATTGGCTTCACTTATATCATTCGACTTTTGCCTTTTGGTATTAATGTTATATACATCGGATTTGAGCCCCAATTTGTATAGTCCAGTACTAGTCATATGGGCATGGACATAAAAAATGTCATTCTTATAAATGGAAAAACCATCATCAACAACAAAATTATAACCCTCACGATGCTTAACCGAAAATGAAATCAAGTTCTTAGTTATGGAAGGAACAAAATAACAATTATGAAGTTCTAAAACTAAGCCAGAAGGTAAAGGTAGACTATAATCTCCAACTTCAATTGCAGCAACAGTTGCTCCATTTCCAACACGGAGATCTATCTCGCCCTTCTGCAACCTTCTCCTATTTTGTAGTCCCTGCACATTCGAAATAATGTGAGAACCACAACCGGTATCTAATACCCAATCATTGGAGTTAGTTGTTAAGATTTCAATAACATAAATACGTGAAGAAGAGACACCCTTAGCCTTACAGTAGAAACAATCATGCTCTGCAGCCACCTTTACTTTAGGTGTGTTACCCTTAGGTTGAACAACTTTCTTGTCCTTCCCGTTGATCTGTTGCTTCTTCTGTGGCCCTTTCTTGAACCCCTTCCCTTTGTTGACCATAAGAACATCCTTCCTAGGTTCAACCAAGACATTTTGTTTAGCGGTTTTGAGCATAGCATGCAACTCATTGAGAGTCTTACACATGGCCCCCATGTGATACATCTGCCTGAAATTGGCAAATCCCTCATGTAGAGAATGCAAGATTATGTTTGTTGCCATCTCAATGTTATAAGGGTTTCCAAGTCTAGCCATCCTGTCAAACAGGCCTATCATGTGGAAAACATGTGGCCCCACTGGTTTCCCCTTCTCTAGCTTGCTTTGTAGGATGGCCTTGAGGGTGTCATACCTCTCAATCCTGGCCTGTTCCTTAAAGAGATCTCTAAGATTCTGCATTATATTAATTATAGGCATCCTGATCCTCAAACCTCCGTTGAAGACCAGGTTCCATAGAAGCTAGCATGAGGCAAGTCACACTTCTTGACTTTTCGCTTAATGTCTTGTGCTTTTCCTTCTCCTCATCTGATGAGGTGTCAGTCAGTTCTGGGATGGGAGTCACTAGGACATCCTCTTGGTTCTCAGACCTAAGAATAATTCTCAAGTTCCTTTCCCAATCAAGAAAATTGGAGTCATTCAGCCTGTTTTTCTCAACAATTGAGCGAAGCGAAAATTTGAGGTTTTCGTTGGACATAGTAACTACAAAACAGAAATTAAAACATGCAGATAAATTATGCTTGAAATGCAAAAATTTTAATTTAGACATGCTCTAAATAACAAATTATTGCATATTTTACTCATTATAAAATTTGTCCCTTTGTGAGTAAAATAATTCCAAGATCCTATCTTAGATGAAACTTGAGCGTACTTAGTCACTTCCCCAAATCTCATGTAATCAAGGTAAGTAAACTCTTTACTAATTATAACTCTATAATTCTTGGTTGATGATCACATCTTATGTTAAACTCATCCTTATGCCTCAAGATCCAAAACTAAGTCTTGTGGTCTCTTGTTGAGTATAACCATATCAAGGAAGCATGCCCCTATTAGACATACCCGCACTATCCCAAGGTCAAGGAAGGACACCTCGCTAGGGCGAAAACTATCCAACGAATCCCAAGGGCCTCATGGTTATGACATGAAAAGGCATAACCTCAATATTCTTTTAAGGGACTTTTAGCATGCAATGAATGTTTATATATAAGTGAACTAAAGAAAATAAATAAACAAACATTCATGCAATGCAAGAGATAGTAAGCACATTCACATAATGCGAAAATTAAAATTGGATCCTAGTATGGCCCCTAAAAGATCTAATCTTCTATAGTCTTGACTTTCTGGATCACCATCCTTCCGTCGGCTTAGGATCTTCGTCTTCATGTATTACATAAATTTGAAAAAAACTCTCTTGCATAAATTAAAGATTACAAAAATACATAACGATACACAGATCGTGTACAAGAAAAACATAACGATATGCAGATCGTATTTATCTATCCTAATTTGGGCCATACTAGTCACCGCATGCAATAATATCATAATATTAAACATACATGCAATAATAATATATGAATTATTATATAAGTGAGAGATGCAATTTATCCAAATAAAAAGCATAAATAATTAATCAAATTAACTACTTAAAGTTAGAAACAATTTCTCATTATTTTGATTCAACAAGAATATGAATGGAATTAATATCTGATATTAATCAATAATTTGCCAATAAAAAGAATCAAATATTCTTAGATAATATTTAATTATGTTAATTCAAAATTAACCAAATAAGATATCTATATACCTTATATAATAATTAAATCTTTGTGTATTAAATAAAATATCAAATATCAAATATTTTATAAAATAAATCATAAATCATATTTATGATCATTAAGTGTGATTAGTCATTATTTGTATTTACTACTATATTGACCGAAACATTTGCGGTAATAAAAGTGAACTAGTGTAGTGACCCGTGCCATGCACGAGTATTCCAGATTATTCGTTGTAAAAATTCATACGGTTTAAGTCAAGTTTGTCTAAAAATTAAGTTTAACACTCTTCAAATAAGCGAAATAAATTTAAATTTTTGTTTGTGAATACTAATTAATACATATTCATTTCATGAATGATATATAATTTAATTATATATATAAATATCTCATTATATAAATATCATAATTAAATTTAAAATTTATTTTTTATTAGGTTAGGGTAATTTGTATTATTTTTATAATGAATGAAACGATTGTTTTATAAGATTTATTTATTGAGTTAATTATTCAATATATTTTTAATTAAAGTTAAAATAAAAAATAAAAATGGCTTAACAATCTAGCCTATAATCACTCTAAAGGCTTTAAAAGTCTCAGCTTTAATATATAAGATAGATAGCCGTTACAATACTACTAACTAGCATTAATGTTGATGAGTCGTACTATCATTAACACTAGGCAAAATAAACCGATTAGGCAAGATACCAATTTAAACAATTTATCAAATAAACCAACACAATCACCCATTAGTCTCGATAACCTTTACTCTTGAATCAACTACACCCTTTGGTCAAACCATACATGTGTTCTATCAAAGAAAAACAAGTGACATCGATCAAACAAATCATTCATGTGTTGATCGATCAAACAAATCAACCGAATAAGGAGTTCGGCAAGGGTACTAAAAATCAAACTATTTTGATTTAATTTGGCAAATTAATCCATATATCATATTTCTTCTAATTGAATCATAATAATCATGAACATGCATCAAATTATAATATTGAAATTTGATCCAATTAATTTATGCAAGAGGCAACTGATACCACTGTAGAGTTTAAGATGCTATAAGCGGAATTGCAGGAAACGATTTCCTAACATCTAAACAATGATCTATTGCATAACCAATTGGGTTAAGAAGTAGAAGAAACGATTACCTCTTGATGTGTGTTCAATCACTCGAATGGAGAGAGCCTCACTTGAAACTCCTCTACTTAGTCCACCCGAGCAAAAATCTGGATTCCTCGAACTCAACTGCTAGGTTGAAGATGGAAGGGTGTTGGGAGAGAAGATAATTCTTAGAAGAGGAAAAATGGAGAGACTACTCATTAGGGTTTCCAAAACCCATATTTATAATTAACTCCTTAATTAACATTTTTCCTTTTATCCTTTAATTAATAATAACACTTTATTATTATTAAACCCTATCTCAAAACTATATCTTATATAACATTATATTATATACTTTATATAATTATTCTCCCAATATATTCAGTCCATACACTCTTAGGGTGTGACCTCATAGGACCCAATCATAATAGCAATAAACTTTATAATATAAAGTTCATAAATCATAGTTGGCTTCTAGCAAAGTACTATGACTACCTAAAATAACTGGATTATGAATCTCTATCAATAGTCCTATTTCATAATAAGTAATTGCACATCCGATTAAAGGACACAATTCCTTCACTGAAAACTGAGGGTGCGAATGACCAAGTGCACCGGTTTCTTATGGGTTTGGATAACACCATCTATGGTCATCTACGCTCCAATTTATTATCTCTTGATCCTCTTCCTTCACTGTATAAAGTGTATGCTTTGATTGTGCAAGAAGAAAGGCATCAAACTCTCTCTGTTCAACAAGCACCCCGGTCTGATGCACTTGCTCTGGCTGCTGCTGCTGCGTCACACAAACCTCGAACTGAGTCTTCAAGGTCGAAGGATCTGAAACCTACTTGCACGCACTTTGGCAAACAAAGCCACGAGATTGCTTCCTGCTTCAAACTGATTGGTTTCTTGGACTGATGGGGCAAACTTCACCAAAATCAACTCGTTGCTACTTCCTCTGGACGAGGTCGAGGTCGTGGCACATCATCCAATCTGGTCGTGCTAATGTTGTTCAAGGAACCACCAATGCCACTCCTTCGCAACCTTTTGTTCCGAATGAACATGATCGGGTTGCTCTTAACCCCGCATTGACGGATGGTCAATTCAATCATCTCTTTCAACTATTCAAAGAATTCCACGCTTTGCAGCCATCTGACGACAAATTAATGGGTAAGGCCGATGATCAATGGATTCTTGACACAGGAGCTTCATTCCACATGACTGAAAATAAAGCTCTCTTAACTGATATACTTCCCACTGCACCTACTTCCATCACACTTCCTAATGGATCTCGACAGACCGCTAATCTATGCGGGACAGTTTGCTTGCGAATCTCCAACGTCTTATTTGTGCCCAAATTTCAATGTAACCTGCTTTCTTTTGATGAGTTAATGACACATATGCAATGTCTTGTAATTTTGACATCTCGTCTATGTGTAACACAAGACCTAAGTTCGAGGATGGTGATTGGAGCCGGTGAGCAAGTGGGAGGGGTGTTTTGGCTGCGAGTCGTCCCTGCATCAACATCGACATGCTTGGCTGCTCGTGCTTCTTCCTCTCAGTTATGGCATCGCCGTATGGGTCACGCTGCATACCCATCTATTTTAGCTTTACCTAGTCTTTGTTTGTCACACACTAGCATTGATGAACCTTGTTGAATTTGTTTACAAGCAAAACATTAGCGGGATTTTTCCCCCGCCAGCATTAATAAAGCTTCTTTATCTTTTGAACTTATATTCATGTCGATGTATGGGATCCATATAGCGTTCCGTCTATGTGTGGGGCACGATATTTTTTGACATTGGTAGATGACTTCTCCCGATGTGTTTGGGTTCACTTGATGGCCTCCAAGACTGAGGTCCCTCGGCTAGTACAAAAATTCTGCATGTTTGCTTCCACACAATTTGACCGAAAGTTTCACACAGAAAATGGCACAGAGTTCTTTGGTCTTAAAGAATTCTTTGATACACATGGCATTCTAATGGAGACGTCTTGCGTCGCCACACCGCATCAAAACGGTCGTGCCAAACGGAAGCATCGCCATATCTTAAACGTGGCAAGAGACCTGCGTTTCAAGCCTCGCTTCCAGTCTCTTTTGGGGGCGAATGCGTCCTCGCTGCAACATATTTAATCAACCGCACAACTTCTAGTGTGCTTGCTAACAAGACACCCTATGAACTTCTAACTCCTACATATGGTCACATCAAAGTCTTCGGGTGTCATGCTCATGCTTCAGCCCATCCGAGAAACACCGATAAATTTGCACCTCAGAGTCGTCAGTGTCTCTTCCTCGGATACCCCTATGGGAAGAAGGGATGGCGCTTATTCGATCTTGAAACCAAATGGTTTTTTGTGTCCCAAGATGTGATATTTTCAGAAAATATTTTTCCAATGGCTTCTGCGGATATTTCAACAGCACCTCCGACACCAGGAGAGCCTCGCTCACCTGCCTATGTCGATGATTCGACATTAGTTGTTGCTCCCATCTCATCACCACCCGAGCCTTCTTCTCCGATGCCCGCAGACGACAGGGGGAGCTCTTCCTTGAGCTCCTCATATTCTGATGATCATCCCAACACTATGGTTCGTCGTAGCACTCGTCGCAAGCTTCTGTCAAGCTTCGTGATTTCATCTGCAATACAACTCTCGCCCCCCCCCCCCCCCTCTCCACCGGCTCCCGCTTCGTCACCATCCTTAGGTAGCATCTATCCCCTTGCTAAATATGTCAATTGTGCAAATTTTTCACCCACACATGTGCAGTTTGTTGCTGCTATCACTGCTGCACCAGAGCCTACACAGTTTACTAAGGCTGTGCAAAGTCCTCATTGGCGAGCAACAATGAAAGCTGAATTGGATGCTCTTGAAAATAATAAAAGATGGGAGATTGTGGCACTTCCTCCGGACAAGCATGTTATCGGTTGCAAGTGGGTCTTCCGGATTAAGCACAGAGCATATGGCTCTATCGAGCGACACAAAGCTAGACTTGTGGTATTAGGCAATCGACAACTAGAGGGCATTGATTACAACGAGACATTCGCACAATCGCACCCGTCGCCAAAATGGCATCGGTTCGAGTTTTTCTAGCTGTTGCTTCAATCAAAAGGTGGGGCCTGCATCAAATGGACGTCCATAACACGTTCTTACATGGCGATCTAGCAGAGGAAGTATACATGCGGCCTCCTCCCGGTTTTCGAATACCCTCGGGAAAGGTGTGTCGTCTCCGAAAGTCCTTGTATAGACTCAAACAAGCACCAAGAAACAGGTTTGCTAAATTGGCTAGTGCTCTCACTCGCTTCGGGTTTGTTCAACCATTTGCCGACTATTCTCTATTTTCTCTGCATTCGTCAACGACTATCCTACATGTTCATGTCTACGTCGACGACCTCATTATCGCTTGTAACTCTTCCGCTGTCATCTCTCGCTTCAAAGATTATTTGCATCGTTGTTTCCGTATGAAAGATTTGGGCACTTTGAAGTATTTATTGGGCATTGAATTTGTCCACGGTTAAGAAGGTATTGTGCTTTGTCAGCGTAAATACGCGCTCGACATTCTTAAGGAGGCTGGACTACTTGGTGTCCGTCCGTCAGATTTTCTCATGCCACAGAATCATACATTGAGTGAGTCCACATCCCCGCCTCATTCAGACCCGAAAAAGCATCGTCGTTTAGTTGGTCGTTTAATCTTAGTTGGTCGTTTAATCTATGTGACGATTACTCGCCGTGAATTAATAGTGGTATTGTATATATGTAAATCGAATGAAATGAAATCAATATCTCTATTTCTTCTCAGATTTTCTTAAAATCAGTTTAAATAACACTTTTAATGCCTCAAGTACTTTAAAATATATCTATACATATATTAAAACAGAACGTTGTTTTGCCACATGTCGCCCTTATATTCAATTCGCCTATGTGTCGACCTCTAAGCTATGCTACATCATTCATCATGTCATCCTTCATATGACTTTATATTTTGATATATCTCTTTGAATTAAATAAGTAAAAAAATCAAAAAGATATCTAATAAGTTATATTAAAAAAGAAATATCATTTTTTATCTTTATCATATTATATCTTTATCTTATATATATATATCAATTTTTATCTTTTATCATATTATATTTTTATGTTATCAATCTAATTAAATTGAGTTATTAATGAATTTAAACTATAAACTATAATCTATAAATTATAAACCATAAAGTATAAACTATAATAAGCCATAATATAATAACCTAAATATAAATATATTATTAAAATATTGGAACACACGCTAGTTTTAATGTCTAAAACTTACGTAGGAAACTTTAACATTTTAATGAGAACCATACAAAAAATTAATTGTGTGAAACTTGCGTAGTAAGCTAGTTTTGTCATAAAAGTAATAATTCGGTAGTCTTTTCAATTTCTCTTCTTGAAACTTGCAGATTTACTGCAACAAGACATCCCGCCCTTTCCTTCTCCATCTCACCCATCTCTCTCCACTCTTTAATGCCTACTCTCTGAAACCAAACTCCATTCAACCTTCATCAATGGAGCCTGTGGCAAGAAGAACTCGCCGGAGAAGGGCAGAAGCCCTATCGAAGGAACGCCAAGAGCGTAAGAAGAGAAAAAGAAGAGAAAGATCTAGCGGATCGTCGTCTACATCGACTTCTTCCTCTCACTCTGTCTCTGTAAGTGGTTCTTCTGTTTTGGGTAATGTGAAAACAGAGGAGTTTGAAGAGGAGGATGTTACTGTGTATGTACCCGAAAATCCCGTCAACGGACCTGGTTCACCGATTGTGATTTCGAGTTCATCGGAGTCTGAAGAAGAGGACTCTGTGAGCTCTAGTTACGTATCTGACTCTGATTTCGGTGATGAAGAAGATGAAGAGGAGGAACAGAGTGAGAATGATGAGTCTGGGAGTAGTTACAAGTCGAGTTCTTTCGGATCAAAGAATCGCCCCATTGTTCTTGATGATGATGACGACGGCGATGATGATGATGATGATGATGGTGGGTCTGAAAGTTGTGGTGGATCTGTTGAGGATCTTGGTGCTGTTGATCGTCCCATTGTTGTTGATGTTGATAGTGAGGATGATGATGATGAAAAAGAAGAAGATGAAGATGAAGTAGATGGTGAAGAAAAAGAGGATGAAGAAGTAGATGTTGAAGACGAAAATGATGGCTCAGGAAGCAGTTCATTTGCTAAGGATGAAGGTGTTGATGATGATGAAGATAAGCAAGAAGAAGAGAAGGAGGAAGAAGAAATGAAGGAGGAAAAAGAAGAGGACTCTGTGAGCTCTGATTACGTATCTGACTCTGATTTCATGGATGAGGAAGAAGAAGAAGTGGAGGAGGAGGAGAGTGAAAATGATGATGATTATGATGATGAATCACGGAGAAGTTACAAGTCAAGTTCTTTCCGATCAAAAAATCGCCCTGCTCTTCTTCATGAAGATGGTGGGACTGAATCTGTTGAGGATCTTGGTGTTGTTGATCCTCCCATTATTGATGATGATGAAGAAGAGGAAGAAGAAGAAGATGGCTCAGGAAGTAGTTCACTTGCTAAGGATCAAGGAGCTCAAACATCTTCTCAGAATAAACACATTGTTGCTGAGGATGATGATGAAGAAGAGGAAGAAGAAATGGAGGAAGAGGAAGAAGAAGAGGAAGAAGAAGAGGAGGAAGAAGAGGTTGTGGTTCAAAAGGAAAAGGTGAAGCTGCCTAAACCTAAAATCAGAGGAAGAAGGAAACCAATGACAAAAGATGAAATTTATAGAGTGTTGCTCAATTCAATTTTGGAGGACGGAAAGAAAACTAAAGATGTGGAAGAGGAACCAGTTAACGAGCCCCATGAAGTTGAAGAATCAAGATCCTCTTCTGACATTGATTCTGAGCAAGAGTTGGAGGAGCCTAAGGATCCTCAACAGGAGGAGCTTGAATCAATGTATAATCTGATGAGTTTCTACCTCGCTCCCGATAATGCTGCTGCACAAACTTGTCCAGTATGATCTCTTTCTATTTTTACACTTCATTTTTTGTTCATGTTCGAATTCCATGCATTAACCAGAGTGTGTCTTTGCAGGCTGATGAAAAAAATCAGGAACAACTTTGCAATGAAGGCGAGCATTATTTGATCTTGGACGAGGAGATTGGTGTCATTTGCAAAGTATGCGGCCATGTACGAGAAGAGATCAGACATGTCTTGCCGCCTTTTGTAAGCTTCGAATCCGTCATCTCATATCAATATGTTCTACACTAATTAACTCAGATTTTTTTATTGTGCATTTTGAAGCATGATAATCCGTTTGGATCGGATAGGAGCGACTATTACAACGCATATGGGAAAAAATACTCAAAAGATCTGCCTTACTTTGAACATCTAAACATTGATCCCCAACATTTCAAGAAAGATGCTGAAATTGATCTTACTGGTACAGTTTGGGAGATAATACCAAGAATCAGAGGATCTCTTTATCCGCATCAGCGTGAGGCGTTTGAATTCATTTGGAGACATGTTGGTGGAGGAACCAAGTTGGACAAAGTGAGCATGAGTAATGGAGGTGGTTGTCTTATCTCCCATGCACCCGGCACTGGCAAAACCCGGCTAACAATAGCGTTTCTTCAAACTTACATGAAGTTGTTCAAGAATTCAAGGCCACTCATCTTGGTGCCTGCACCCATTCTTCTCTCATGGAAGAAAGAGTTTGAGAGTTGGAAAGTTGAGGTTCCGTTTATCAACTATGCTGACAATGAGCTTTCACATCAGGAAATGTTATTTGCTACCTCCTTTTTTGGAGGAAACGATGTGGAGGTCAAGAATCTTGACAAGAATATTAAGCGTATGATCAAGATATCATTCTGGCTAAAGCATGAGTGTGTTCTTGCTATAAGCTACACAAAATTTAGTCAGCTAGTTGATCCAAAAGATGTCAAGAAGAAGCCAGAGAAGGGGAAAATCAGCAGCTCTCGTGTACTTGATCTTAAAGATGTGTTGCTTAAAAATCCGGGAATTCTGATCCTAGACGAAGCCCACACGGCAAGAAACGAACAGACTGTCATCTTTAAAGCTATCAATGAAGTGAAGACAAAGCAGAGAATCCTTCTTTCAGGCACTCCGTTTCAGAACAACTTTCGGGAGCTTCACAATATCTTGTGTTTGATGAGGAACGAGTTAAGTGATGAGATCAATTCTTTTAAGGAGGACGAAGGAAATATCAAAGAGTTGAAGAAGAAATTGAATTTATTTTGTCATTGTTGTGATAGCAGTATGCTACCTGCTATGCTTGATGGACTGGTACGGGTGGACTACAACATCGACTTGCAGCCTTCCGAGCATCAAAAGAGGCTGCTGAAATACGAAGAGGAGCACACGAAAAACCATTTGGAGGCGGAACCGAATGAGATTCTGATTTCTGTCCATCCTTTATTATTACAATGCAAGAATACAAACCCGGATTTCAGTCGGGAACTCGAGAGTGGGGAATGGGACATGGCTGATGGTGTCAAGACGAGGTTTCTCATAAGGTTTATTCAACTAAGCTCGGCTTTGAATGAGAGAGTTCTTGTGTTTTGCAAATATCTTCATCCACTCGACTTCTTGAAAGCTGTTCTTGAGTCTAGAAAATACAACTTTGGATGGAAAGAAGGGAATGAAATTCATTTGATGCTTGGTGGTCAAGGAATGAAAACCCGAAAGAGAATGATGGATAGGTTCAACGACCCAAAGAGTCAAGCTAAGGTAATGCTTGCTTCAACAAAGGCGTGTTCAGAAGGAATTTCACTGACTGGTGCCTCTAGAGTTGTGCTGCTTGATGTTACGTGGAATCCATCTGTGGAGAAGCAGGCAATTAGTAGAGCGTTTAGGATAGGCCAAACGAAAGTTGTTTATGTGTACCATCTGAGTATGACTGATACTGACACCACCATGCATCGCAGGCAGATTGAAAAGAACAAGTTCTCGAATTACATGTTCTCTTCTTTGAACAATAAGAAGACGAGTGATGATGAACCCGAGTCATCAAAGTCCAAACCTGCTTGTGAAGACTATATTACTGAGAAGTTGTTAGAAGAGAAAATCATTCTTAAGGCTACACTCTGGAATTGATGAAAATATCTTAATCTGAAAGGTTAAAAATCTCACTTCTGTTGACTTTATGATCTTGCTTTGCAGTAACTAGCTAATATGACTATGAAGATGACTAATTGGGTAAGTTGTTGTATGATCTTTTTGTGAAGTATATCATTGTTGATCTATTGGTAAGTGATTCCTGACTTGCTGTAAAGTACAGAGAAGCCTTTGCTTTGTAAAATATTTAAGTTATGCTCAACTTTTTTCTCTCAAATTCTGTTAGTTTTGTGGTGAATTTGTTGGTTTATACGCCTGAACACAACAGCCTACAATTCGATGTTCCTTCAGGTCTTATGCGCACCATTTATTTATGTTTATATATTTCACCTCCCGCAAATGGTTTCTCAGAACTTGGGCCTTATTTTTTTGAAAAGAATGCCACCAGATGGCATGTAATCTTCTTCCCTGCACAGCTGTGAGATCGATTAGTGACATATCAAATCAAGAACACACACAATAGTAGCGGTAATGAACACAGGAGATGTTAACGAGGTTCGGACTCAGCCTATTCCCCGTGGCCTCAAGATAAGAGTCAAATCCACTAAGCAAAGGTGAAGGTCTTACAAAGAGCATACAACAACAACAGATCCAAACACAAAGGCTTACAACTACAGAAAACCAGAAGCAAACAAGAGATAGAAGAACCCTCTTTCACAGTCGCCGGCAAGACTTCGAACCCTAGCCCCGCTGAGCACCCGAGGTCGCGATCTAGAGCTTCTCCACTAGCCAAGACCTTTGTCTTCAAGCTTGGAACACCAACAGCAAGAGATTTGCTTCGGCGAAGAAGAAGAATCAAACCAACGTCGATCTCCCTCAAGAACTCTCTCTCAGATCTCTCTCTCTTCTCTCGGATGAACAGTGACGAGCACAGCTTAGCAGTGAGGCGAGAGTTAGGGTTAGAAGCTTATATACCAAGCTTCTAACTCAACACGCGGAGCCCCGGTTTCCTCCAAGCGGGTCGGGTCGAGATCTTGGGCATCTGTTACAGATTATGGGCCTAACCTTCTACTGGACCAACATCAAGCCCATTACAACATAAATGAGTTTCCTAGTAAGCCTAAGTACAAGATCTGTTAAAATGGCTAATTCCCAACAAAATGGAAATTATCCTTACAACAGCCAAGGTCAGTTGAATGCCTTTGATCTAGGCCTTGGTGTATGAAGGAGAGGTTTTGATGGCTATAGGCAGCAGTGAATAATTTTCAGCTGCTGTGTTTGTTTCATTTATATTGATGGAAAGCCTTGACGTCGATTGACTGTGGAAACACTGGCAGTTTTTGATGAAAAACCTCTTGAGAGATCTGTGTGGGTCGGTTTATTGGACCAAATGTTACACGTTTGGTTCGTCTTTAGGTCGAGGGTTGTATGTCAAGAAGAACGGTGATATAGTGACAGTGAGACGTCCTATGGCCACACATGGCTATGTCTGGAAAGAGGATCATGAGGTGGTATCATACAGCCATGGAAGTGATGAGTGTAAGATACTGCACAAGACGAGTAATTCTCGCATTTATATTGATTATTTATGTGCCTACGTTGAGAGCTTGATTTTGCTCATTTATCAAACATCTCTCTTTTGTCTTAGTTTTTATTGCCATTTTTGGCATATGGTATAGCTGCTTGAGTTGAACTCTATTTTGTCTCTTGGTTTGGTTTAATTAATGAAGGTGTTTCCCTGCCATTTTTTATCTCCGAGTAGCTTGTGCTTGCCTGTTTCGGGATTGGTTTCGCTTGATTAAATATATTTCGATTCATGATCATGATGTGACTGTGAGAGGTAAATTCTTAACGATACAAGTTTAACTGTGCAGCAAAAAACAAAGTGGAATTAGTCTGTTATTACTCGTGATATTGGGACAATATTATGTCTGTTTAGGAATATCTTTCTTTCTGGTTTAGCTCCTGGAGAACAAGATTAGGGACATCGATTTAGGATCCTTTTTTTTGTGCTGGGTTTAAAATTCCAATGCTAGGTTTTCGTTTCCAAAAGTACCAGGCAAGGAAAAGTTACAAAGTGTACATCACAATAAATGGAGGAAAAGAAAACAGAAATCCTGGGAAAATATGATCATACCATTGCATTTAGGAAAGAAAACATGGGGGTGTTGCAAATGCAAATAACATCTGAGAGTATAAATGAATGTACATATAAACAAAGACTTGGACCACTTCAGAGTTAGCCTCAGAACCAAATCCTTGACATAACAGGCAAAATTAAGACAAGAAAAACTGCAATTCAAATCCTTGTTAAGTTTTCAATATTCCCATTTCTTGAGCTCCATACCGTCTGGAGGCGTACTTTCGATCTTTTTTGAACCCACTTCCTTCCAGTTTGTTGAAAGCACTGTCCCACTCGATTCCACCTACAAACCAAACCATGAGACAATTGTTCTATACTATTGTCCAAACAAGATTTAACCACAAAATCTTATCTGATGAACCCAAAATCCAGCCTAAAATAAACGAAACCTGGTTTAAAGATTACAAAAACAGTAACATCAACCTGACAAATATTCTAACATTTTTAAAGCCTGTTATGTAAGGGATTGTTCGGTAATCTAGTGAACTTCTGGTTGTTGTTTTTTAACCATTTTTAATTTTACCCTAGTCTTCTGAATGAAACACTTGATTTTGGTTCTGAAAAGAAAACAAAAAACTCACAGGGTTACCAAAACAAGCCCTAAACTACCAAAATGTGCCAAGTGTATGCTTGACAATTAAACACAGGATGGAACTTCTTGAATGAAAACCGATAAAGAGACATGAAGAAGAAGCTTACAAAAGATTTGCTCATGGCTCTTCTGGTATCCTCGTCAGCATCACGATAAATTTCCTGGAAAAACTTGTTAAGGGCCGCATCACCATCAAGTTTTTCTTCTTTCTCCTGTTTAGTTGGTGTAGCAAAAATGAGTTTTGACATCGAAAAAATTGCAAAAGCACCAATAACTGTATATATCGTAACAACTACATACCTGTTTCTTTACTTCAGCTTCCAGTTTATCCCAATCTACAGCCTTGCTTTTAGAAGAGGGATATGTTGGCCTACTAACGGCTGCAGCATTCAATTATTTGATACTTAGAAAGAGAAAACAAGTTGAAAGAACAAAAGATACAACTACTGAAATAAAAGGAGAAGCAACTCTTCACTTTGTCAAAAAAGGATGATGAAAAAGAAATCCCCACAAGAAAATTACATTCAAGGAGAGCCTGGATTTACAAACCTGCAGGCACATTTATTTTCTGTGGAACAAACGCTTCCTTACTGAACTCAAGAGATGTCCAGTTTAATGCTTCAGCTTTTGCTAGTCGGATTTCAACTTTGGTAGACAAGACTTCATACCTGCATCTGGCAGGTATTACCTGTGGATCATAAAAAGAGGTAGCTTAAGGTATCAGACTAGTATGAAAACTGAAAGTGGGCTTTTGTACCCAAGGAAAATAGAAAAACGATCTCTCTGAAAAAATATACATTCCTTAAACAATGAATTTAAAAAATATTAATTAGACTCCTATGCTAAGGTCATAAGAGGGCAAAGATTTGTAGGTATATATCACGTGAGTCAATAGTACAAGTTAGCTGTCAAGAACAACTATACCAAAGTACGAGGCACCTATAAAATCAGGAAGATAATTGAACCTCGATCTCAAACACATACCTTCCCAAACAAGCGGGGTTGAAAATGATATGGTTCCTCCCCAGGAACGTCAACTGTAACACTTAGCTGCAAAGCAAACAAGAGTCACTCAGTGGATCATTAAGCAACTAGTATATCATGTTAGAATCAGGATCAATGTGTAGAGACACACTATTTGTTCACCATAGTCAACTGAAACATTTTTGGCTGGTATTCCCTTGGCAAATATTGTAACCACAACTTCCTCGGGCTTCTGATAGAATTCATGCCTGCAAAACAAGAACTGTCAGCTTAACAGTGCCCTTTAGGATTTACAAGAAAGCACAAATACATAGTTCACTTAATTGGTGAACCCTCTATCACTAATAAGCATAAATGAAAGAATAGGATACACAAATCAATATACTAACTCACTTGTGAACATTCACAAACAAAAACATGTGACGGAAAGTTAGTTAATACCTGAACTTTGGTTTTGCAGATGCTGCAGTGACAATTGAGCTAGACGAGAGACTATTAAGCGATGGGGCATCATGTACTGGAGATGCAGGAACACTGCTTGTTGGAATATTTGCAGCTGATATTTGGGGCAAGGTACCAATTTCCTCTGGATGAAAGCAAACGATTTTCAGCAGAATGTTTAATAGTTATGTCCTTTATTTGGTAGAAGAATCACTGTATTTATTCTGATTGAAAAACACAGAAGGGAGAGCCTTGTATGCTACTTGGAAAATAAAAAGCATTTCGAACTTCACTCAACCAGTTTAAAAAACTATCTTGAAGTCAATGAATCGAGTTATTTACCTAAGCAACAACAACATCGCAGCCAAAACAGTGCCACATGATTGCAAAACCACAGGTTACCGTACGGAACTTTCTATAAAAATATTATCAAATCTCTCAAGGATAAGCTTATTATCACAAGGATGAATAGCAAAGTCACAGTGGTACCATACAAGCATCTCTAAGAGAAAGTTTATAAGCAACACTGAAAAAGGGAGCATCAACTCTACAGCTTTTTCCCTCTATCAAAAACATATAGGATTAAAGAGGTAAGCAAAGTGCTAATACCTGCAATGCGTTCATTACACTCTCGAATGAAATTTGTGAATCTCCTATCTCCGGGTGCTAGAGAAGCCCCTGCTTGAAAGGCTATCTTGGAAGTTTGATATTCTTCAAGCTTGAAGCACGCTGTACTGTATGGGAGGACCAGCATAGTAATTGTAAGTATATTGGGGAAAAAAAATCATATTGCTCCGGTAACAAGAAGTTGAGCAGATAAACAGAACCACAAACATAATATTATTAATCAGCATGTTAAGTACAAAAAATATCACAATCGTTGCATACTTTTTCTTTTGTCACAGTATGCAGTTTTGGATGATAATGACTTTAGCCCTTATTTATCAATGGTTCACTTTTTTCCTAATCTCTTATTTTTTCAGACTCGATTTCAATCTAGGAGGAAGTTTAATAAGAAACTAGAGAAAGGGAAGCAAAGGTTAACAAATACGTGAGACTATTTTTTAGCACAGCAATAAATGTGAGTCATAGTGTGAAGAGTCTTCAAGATAACACAACAGAGATAATCAATATGAGATCAGGAACAAACCCCTTCCGAAGATAAGCTTTGGACATTGAAGGGTCTAGCTCAATTGCTCTGTTTGCATCAGCAACTGCCTCTGCAATACAGGACGGAATGTCAAGTACAGCTAAAAGATCATTCCCAAACATATATAGAACCAACAAGATATATAGCAATAGCACAAAAGGTGAAGAAAAGAAAGACAATACATAAGGTCTACACCAAACTTCCAGGCAGTATTTTACGACGAAGCCACGATTAATTAACCCAGTTATGTAACATAGCCACGATCAGTCTACCACTCTACAGAAACGCCGATTCCCAGGACTACTATAACACAATTTTATTACAGCTATGGATTGCCATGCATACTATTTCAGTGACAGTCACCCAAGTTTGCAGGTCCCTCTAAAAACAACACACAAAAGGTGTAAAACAAGAATCCATGAACATAACTCCTCCGACTCACTCATTCTCTCAAATCTGACAAATACCAAACACGGAATATCCAGCGAGCAAGAGACTGAAAGCTTATACTTCGATGCAGAATTAGGGCATGAAGAAAAATCTAGATGAAATAGATGGATAGAGGAGTTAACCAGTGAAATTTTGGAGCTTGATGTTGGCCTGAGCACGATCTGCGAAGAGTTCAGCATGATTAGGGCTTAAATCAATGGCCTGGGAGTAGAGATCGACGGCGAGCTCAAAGTGGTCGTCTATGAACGCTTCCTTAGCCTTCTTTTCGAGATCCGTCGCCATTGAAAGTCCGATTGAGGAATTTCGAGAGCTTTCACGGCGAGGGTTATATAGAATTGTCGATAGAGGGTAATTAATGATTGAGAGCAAGGAGACGAAAAATGTGAGAGAGTTAAAGAGACGATAAGGGCTTGGAAACTGAAATCCCCGGACGATTGTTCTCGAATAATTTTTTTCCCTTAATCTTCTCGAATAAAATATTCTTTTCCTTTTTTTTCGGTGGATTTTTTTTTTCTTTAATCTATCTATACATAGGGACGCTCCGGTAAGATCACTCTTATGGTAAAATACTGAACGATTTAGACGTTGGATGATGAGTAGGTGGAGGTTTGAGATTAAAAACATTAGAATAAAAAGAAAGAAAAAAAAGTACAAAAATAATCATCCTTAATTAATGATTCACTCTCTTTTCTTTCACTTTGTAATGTTGTTTATCAGACTTATTAAAATTGTGTTTGGGTAATACTATTGTCGAATGAACTTATATTGCGTCTTTCTATTACACCAAAGAACTTATATGCGTTTTTTAAAGACTTTCCCCTAAACATTATCTTCAAAATTCTATAACAATCAACAATAAGTCTCATGTTTCCCGCTACACTATAAACATAAGACCCTTTCCCAATTCATTCTTACGAACAAACCAATCCAGAATTAAATATCAAACAGGTTGGAATCTAAATCTTCTTTCTTTCTCAACAACACCCACAACAGAACCACACCGGCCTGGACAGAAAAGCAAAACGAACAAATCTCTTACTATATAAGCAGCAAGACCTATTCCACCACCACACGTTCTAAAATACAACACCCATAACAAAATCATTCAATTTCTACAAAACCCAGAAACCAAACAACTATAATTACTTACATTATTAGTCTCATAAGCAGTAAAACCCCTTAGAAAATACAACAAAAGATCCACATTCTAAAACAAAAGAATCATTTATTCAAACACCTTATGAGCGTGATGAAATATCTGATGGGAAAGTAAATTGTGGAGAGTGAGCAGTAATACTGAACATCAGGCTTAAACCATAATACATTTTTCGACCATTGGACGAATCTGATAGCTGAAATGGAATTTGAAGGGAGAATAGAATTTGATCTATGTGGTTGGGCTGAAAGGAACAATTGTGATTGGCTATCACTTTACTAAAACCGTAGGAATAGAGCAGTTCAATAGTTATAAATGGCCTCACTTGATATTAATTAAAAATACCATATTAAAATACCATTTTTTGAATCTGACTCATCTTCTCAGGCTTCAAACCAGTAGCAACAACATCCTCATTAACAACATCATTTGGCCTTCATACATGCATATACAACGATGAAACAATTACATGATTTGAAGCGTAGCTGAAATGCACAAAGTATAAAAAGAAGATACATACAAAAGATTCTTTGACTCTTTAGTCTGGCTGACATCACTTGTTGCTAGGAGGGGTGTGATCACATTTTTAGAAATTGCATCTTCAGTCAGCAACTTGCAATTAGCATTAGATTCCTGCTTGTCATCCAGTGATGCAGAAAGTTCCTCTTTCTTCAAAAAACCAACCAAAGCTTTGGGCACCTCCTGAATATGGTCAATATGTAATACAAAATTTATTCAACACATGATTAAATTCCGTTTATTCAATATCTAATGTTTAGAAAATATATATTCACACTTCTGGTTGGAGGGACCTTGGACACACTGTTGACGGTAAAACTCTCATACATTCCATGGTTATAGTATGTGTGGCTTTTAATCTCAAACATATGATGCGTGCCTATCAAAAGTAAGATTTCTGATGCAACTTCCTTTCCCACTTGAAAATTAATGTCATTTGTTTTTTCTGACGAATATCAATAATCTTAGCTGCCACAGAAACTGTCTTCGAGGCCTGCACACAGTTAACATATTAGTATGACATCAATTAATAAATTGGATTATTTCCAAAAACATATATATTGATAGTAATGGTTTTAACGTTGCCTTTGTGTCTTTGCGAGCTCTTCCCAAGTCAAGAAGTTGAGACAAAGTACACGCTTCCGTCTTAATTAGGTCCAAAAGTCTTAACCGGCCTGGGACCCTTGTCACCCCTAGCAGACCAATATACAACATAGTTTAAATATGACCAACTAAAAAGCTCCCTCAATACGGGGAAAAAATTTCCTAATTTGACTCGAAGATCTGTCGTAATTTCTGGATATCTGGATCATCGTTTTTGTCAAAGATACAGGTTGCTGAAAGTGTTGGAAAGGTAAATGTCCCCTACATAACCCAAACATAAATTAGCACCTAAACACAATACAGAAACAAACAAACAAAAGATTGGTGGCATGTTGCTATTCCAACTACAGTTTGATTAGTTGTAATTTTAAGATGACCCAATAGCTCACCACTACCTTCACAAAAACACACATACTGCAAGGAAATGTCAAACTTGTCCACTGAGTTTGGAAACTAATAAAAATACAGGGATTTACACAACAACAGAAAAAGAATCAAAATTCCGAATAATATGTTGCTTAATTCTCTAGATCAGTATTGTTCTTATATCTCTAGTCTCTACATTGTAGTCTAACATACATTAATTCTCATTTTACAGTATCTTAGCTTAAGAGAATCAAAATTCGTATTGAATGGCCACAATCGCAATCAATAACTTGGTTGGGTATACTATACAAATGACAACCTGTAGATTTAGACAAAACACACTCAAATCACAGTTAATACTTAATATGTGTTTTTGTTAAATAAATGAATGAATATCTGTTTTTGACAAATAGCTAATTTATTATATGTACAATAAGTGATAATGAAAGGTGCTTCAGTCTTGAAAACAAAAGAAAGAAAATACTCCATCTTGATGTGTTGAAAATGGGATGAAAATTACGTTAGTGGGTGTTTCATTTAGTTTACTGCAAGGTTTGATCTCCCTTTTGTGAAATGATATTTTTTACCCACAAAGTCTTGTCAAGAACATGTTGGTTATATTCAGATTCCTCCTCTTCAACAGTGACTTAAATCCTACAATAGGAATAAGACTACCTCTCCCCACAAATTATTAAACTTGTTCACAAAAATCAATCAACTGGTCTGGTACCAGTTTTTACTCTACTTTCTTATCCTCCCACTATTTATGCTGCCAGAAAATGTCAAATTTGTCCACCTAATAAAAATGTAGGAAATTTCACAAAAACAAAACAATTCCAAAAATGTATTTTTGTTGAGAACCCCTGTTAGCCACATTTTAGTATTGCATTATTTGCATTATTTATGTCTTGAGTTTGATAAAACAATATTTCAATCCTTAAATTCCTAGAAGCACAACAAAATCTAATAACAACAAATCAATACATCAACACCGCATAGTGAATATTGCTCAGCCACATCAACTATTCAATGTTACACAGGTACGGGATTTCAAAACAAAGAACATACCTCTGAATTCCTTCACGCTCATTCCAGTGAGTACGACGATGAATGGAGGCGAAAAAGTCTTGTTGAGTTTCTCCATAGCGCTGCACAAAGACCCCCATAGAGTAACCTTGATACTGCGGTGAAACACGAATTTATACAAAAAAAAAACCTAAGTAAAGGGGGAATACATTGCAGCAATAAAGTCGGGAGGTGAAAGGTTTAACGGAAGAAGAAGAATGGAGAACTGAATGGGAGAGTCAAGACTTTAAAATTTCTGAACTTTTTACACCTGCCTCTATAAATATCTCACAGATACAACTGGTTACAGAAGTTAAGGAATCAAAGCATGCCAAAATTAGTTGCAAAAAGTAGGTTTAAACAAATTACCAAGAGCACATAAAGTTGCTTGTTTATCTTCATGAGAGTCATATTCCTTCCAACTCCCCTATACAATGGCAAACCAGAAAACATGAATCAAGGAAACCATAAACCACATGTGTTCACATAGAGTATACGAAAAATGAAGTGAAATCAATTATAGGAAAAAAGAAGGTTACCCACCATTAACTTTAAACATTGTTTTTCTGATTTATCAGGTTCTCCATAACAAATGCCAAGTAATCTCTCAACTTCAAACTCTATTAGAATTTCAAACCTATAGCTACAACAGGTCCAAGTTGGTTCCATATACTGAGTTAAAGCCAAACAAAGGGAAGTTTGTGTCATATTCATCATCTTATTGAAATTGCATATGTTGCATTCTCAATCCTGTTTCAAGAATTGACAGCTGAATTTGCTTTAGAAGGAAAAGCACCTAGAAAACCGTTAGATACCATTTTCCGGTTTAAGGATGAGAAAACATAGTTCAACATTAAGCTGTGTGACCTAAAGATCTATTAGGCAGGAAGTGATACTAAGAAAAGCAGAAATTGTGTATTTTTGATAGAATTATCTTTAATCAAAGGGACATGTAGAATACATTGAAGTGCCAGAGAGTAATTATTCATGTTCAGTCTAAAAATATATGCAAAGGGCTCAAATTCACTTCCACAACTGTTGAAGAATCATATCTCCAAATGACACTTGTCGTGTTAGGTCATTTACTAGATCAGTTGCAATGCAAACAAAGAGTCATAAACTTATATGTATGATTACAATAAACAGTTTCGCAATCAGAGGCAATCAGTATAAAATACTAACACCATAATATATTAAGTTAATTAGAGACTTGTAATCCTCTAACTGTGACATTTTCAAGATTCAAAAATAGCCTACTTATATTTGAACTTACAGGAACATTTTAGTTTCAAAATACTATTTCTTGAACATAAAAAAAAAATCAACAACAACCTGAAGATTGCTACGGTAAACCATTTCTTCAAGGAAATTACAGCCTTCATATAGCTTCTCATTTCTAATCAATCGACCAAGATGATAGTTGCTCTCAGATTCTTCAAGTCTAGGGAAGTCTTTTGGTACATTTAAGTTATTTGATATGTGAATCGTAGAATAATTGAAAATCAAAACTTAATCGATTTGTTTTCTAGATTATCATAGAAAGAAAGTAGCAAGTTTTTTAAGATGTAAGCAGGTTTTGGTACCAGGAGCTTTGTGTCGGAAAAAAAGAAGAGAACGCTTTCTCTTAAAAAAAGCCTATTTTGTATGCCCAAGGTTTCATTGTGAAAGCATATTTTATCTCTTGGTAAAATGAAGTTAACATATTGTCTGAATTTTTGTTCTCTTCAAGACTGTCTCTTTCCTCAGTATTTTAAAAATTGTCGTGCAATTTGCATGAGATATCTTGTTTTATGAAGGACTAATAAACTAAAGACTGTCTCTTTTCAAATTCATAAGCTCACTAATCAAGCGACTTTCATTGATTGAAATTTCTAGGCGCCTGCAATTTGAAATCATTAAAATCTTATCGTAATATTTTGACTAATTAGCAAAGAAAATGTAAGTAATTGTGAGGAAAAAGTGAGAGAATCGTGATATATGCATACTACTTAATTTTTACTATGAGATTTTGACGTATATTATGTTAACATAGATGAAGAGACCATTTAAACCACTTAACTAAAACAAACAGGTACCATTACACTGACCTGCTGTAAATTGTAGAGAAGAAGGGGAGTCCACGGGAGTACATAGGAGTCTCAATGTTGCCAAATTCCTAACATAAAACAAATTTTAGGTTTCGATCTAAAGAGCATATATATGTATTTTCAAGTGCCAGTATGCATTTAACATTCAAGAATCCTCCCTCACCTATTAGAAATATCAGTTTCGAGTTTTCTTAAGCCTACTCCACTTCTGAGGGGAGCCGAAGTACCAACATGCTTAAGAAAATGTTGCAACATCAAACGACATTGATAAGAGCACAACCATTAATGTTCTTGCTGTGAAACAGGTTGAGAAAAAATGGTGCCTAACAATGACTATAAAAGAAGGGAAGTATAGTTCCTCTATAGACATTCTTTTTATTTCAGAATGACAGAAATCAGTGCAGGAATTTAAGAATACCCACCATCCATGAAGCAACCACCACCTGAATTTCAATATTAGTAAGAATCTTAACTTCAAAGAGTATGTCATGTGTTTGCACTGTCCACCTAAAAACAGATCACAAAATAGACAGGAATTCTTTTGACAAACACATGAGTTATTTTAGCATTTGTTCCCATAATTTCATATTGCTAAACACCAGAAATTTTCATGAGGATACACTTGTGGGGATTCCCCAAACTGAAAACAGAAGATATAAAAGTAGAAGGTACATGAATTGCTTACTTCATACTTCTGTAGCAAATCAATCGCTTGCCCAGAAAGCAAATATAGGCCTAGAGAGTGCTCAAATCTAGAATGCACACACCAAAGAAAGCCTTGTTCGCAGCACCTGCAAATTGCAATTAACAAACTTTCATTTTCTGTATGATACGTATGAAAGGCAAGAGATAACGAAACATGATGACTGTCTAATCAAGAAACCAAAAAGTTGGCCTTGAATTCAGTCTCGGTTGGGAGACGGAAGAGCAGAGTGGTGGAGATTCGAGCCAAATCCGCGAGCGCCGCAAAGATGATTGAGGTAGAAGTTGATAAGCCTCTCGACCTCACCCTTGGTCAGAAGCAAGGGGGTGGAGTTGTCATCACTATAATTCACTTGCTAACTCACTACTGTGATCTAGTCTATATTTAATTCGATCACTAATTATATAGTGTATAGGCAGTTGATGGGGCCCGCAGAAGGGGAAATTATCATTACTAACTATTTTGATTCAACACTTAGGATCATCCAAGTTAATTTGATTTGAAGCAGGCTGCAATACAACAACAGAAAATGAGTTTCAAAAAAATTGAGAGTAAAATAATTTTTGATTTCAGCGAATTTAGCAACTCAAAACCCCAAGCCATGCAGGATCAAGAATTTTAAATGTGAGCTCTTATTTGAAAGTGGCATAAGAAAAACCTGTTTATTGTGGCGGAATGGGCGTTTAACTGAAGGGGGAGGGCGACGTTGAAGCCAAACAAACTGCTTCCTTGCAAACATCAATCATTTCCCACATGCCCATGTACTGATATTGCTTTTTTGCTTCCTGCATAAAACACAAATTGCAAATGTTCAGATTTGAATTAACATTTAAGCTAGAAAAAGAAGAACATGGTGCTTGTGTTCGCACGACCTAACCTATTAAAATGATGGTGCTTCCTGCATAAAACACAAATTGCAAATGTTCAGATTTGAATTTAAAATGATGGACAGATTCTTTGCTGCACAAACCTTTTCGATGGTTGAAGTTAACCTGCTAACTCGAATTGCACATGATTGTGATGCAAAAAACTCTTGCACTTCTGAAAGACGCCTTATCACCAAGGATAGAAGCAAGCTCATTCTGAACAGGGACAATCACAATTAATAAATTCAGATTCGGAGACAGAAAACTTGCCAAAACCGAACCCTAAAAAACACCAAGTGGGGCAATGATAGGTGACATCAAATAGATGTTACATTAACAGAATATAGAGATGATAAGATCTTCACCATTCTTTCACACATCAATCTAGATTAACAAAGTAAGCTACCCGGAGGAAGGAGCCTTTTGTGGTTTTACCCATTAATTCTCATCAAGTTACTTAACTTCCAATTTATCATCAAATCACTCACTTTCAACACTAATCCCTAAACCTCACAATGAACCAGTATCCCAACCACAATACAACACTGGAAATTGAGCGATCAAAACGAAAACGACATCAATTAGGGCTTGGGACTACGATCCTTTGTTATTTTTCACGAATCTCAGTACTACAAATCATCGATTCTAAACTTTCTCAAGACTACACGAATCATCAAACTACTTAATTGTGCCAACTTCATTCACTCAATTCATAATCAGGTCAGCCACAACACTACAAATCGTCTCTAAACTTCCAATGAATCATCAAATCACTCAATTCCAACACAAATCCCTAGACCTCAAACTGAACAACAACGGGAACCGAACAATCAAAACAAAAACAACATCAATTAGAGCTTAGAACTACATACCTTTGTTAATTGAGTATCATCACATGAAGGAAGACAACAAAACTTATCAGGACATGAAAAGAGTAAACTGAATCATTAATTCTATCAGTTCAAGGTCATGTCAACAAAACTTTCTAGGACATAAAAGGAGGTCAATCTCTCAGTGATTTCGAACTACAACAGAAGCAAGCCGAGGCATCTTGAATGATTGAATTAAAAAAAAATAGAGCAGTTAGGATTGAAACTATCCACATGATTTGTTGCCTTAACAATCACAACTTCCCAGTCCTAACACCGAACCACGAAGAATAGGAAATAATCCAGTAATGAATAATCCAAATTTATCGATTACCAACAAAATTAGGAAGAGAAAGACCTTGTAGCCGTTTTGTATCTGAGAAAGGCTAATTGCAGTATGACCTTTGATTGAGACATAAGCCTGCCTTCAGCCATATTTGAAGAGTCTCCATTTAACACTTATCTAACCTCCTCTCTTGCACACGCTTGCGGAGATATCTCTGAAAGAACACCAACAACAGAAAGAATAATTGCACCATTGACAGTACTACATAAACTGAGAAGCAGAAACAGAAATAGAGATTTAGTTGTGTTTGCTTTCACAGCTAAATGTTAAACAAAAAAGAGATTTAGGGTTATAAACTTGAATAGTATAGAGTATTTGGAATGTAAAAGTTTCTACTGTCCAAACATAGTATAGGATTTTGCTTTAATATCTTGTCATGAAACTATTAAATAGATAAGTAGAAAAGCTATCGCAAGAAAGTAAAAGTTATCACACCTTCAAACGATTAGCAGAATGCTTAAGATCCTTTGTTATCAGCCTGATAATTTTCTAGTTCTTCTTTGTTCAGCATCGCACTTTACTGATTAAACACCAACCTAAGGACTTACCGATCAAACACCAACCTAAGGACTTACCGATTAAATAGAACTTACATAATCTAAATGGTTATCAAAATTTACATCTCGTTAATCCTAAATTAGGACAAATCATAATCTCAAATTTCAACCCAAAATTAGGGTTCACACAACTCTTTAGCATTTCCATCAATTTGATAACCCAAGATTGAATTTAAATCTATTTGTTGAAATACAAACAGTATAGAATGTTGAGTAATTTTGAATCCCTAATTCTCCCCCCTTCGCCTCTCTCCAAAAATCAAGGACGGATCAACAACCAAAGGAATAAGATCAGAAATCACAACAATCCGCACTAATCAAGAAATCGCAATGAATAAACATGTAGCAGAAGTAAAGAGCTCGATATCAACAATCGAAGACGCGATTCAATTTATACAAGCAGATCTGACTGTAGGAACAGAGACCGAGATCTAATACACCACAAATTCGAAGCGAAAACAAATGATCGGAAAGGAAACTAACCGTAGTTGGAGGAAACGGGTGAATTGCAAGAGAAGGAAGCAGGAATAGGGAAAGCTTTGGGGTTTGGAGGAAACTTCATTAGGGCATGTGAATGGATGAAATTAGGAGAAATCAAAAGGTCGTAGCCATTAACGCAAGATCAAACCGCCCACAAAGCCCGAAGTTTTAATGACTGGCCCGTTTTCGGCCCAGTACAATTTACCATTACTTTTGCAAACTCATGGATTATTATATAGATATAGATTCACGATCTTCTCTATTACATTAGGCTTGAAAAATTGCGTTCTCTCCTGGCCTTAATCCATATCTTGTTTGATTGATACTACAACACACAAATCTCCATGGAAAGATTCATTAAAATTCAGTAGGGTTTGATGTAATTGAACAACTTATTCGTCGTTATACGAACTCGCTAGGGTTTGCTAGGGTTCGCTAGAGTTTAATTCTGATATGCGAACTCACTAAAACGATATATGCATCCATTCACCGTTGCAGTAGCATTTTAGGGTTTCAAATTTTTAGGCGTTACGCAGTAATTAAGTTGTATTAAATTGGTATCATTGTTTGTTGCCTCTCAAATAATATGCCCTAGTGAATTTTAATATGGGTCTCTATGATTTCATTTTGCGGTTATTGGATATGCAATTGTTGTTTACGGATGTGCAATAACTGCCCATCGATATGCTCAAAAGTGATTCAAGAATGCGGAAGAAGCCAATTGATGATGATGTGATCAATTCCTCCTCAGACGATGGTGTTGATTGTATGTACGATGATGATGAAGAAGCATTATATGGTACCGAATGTGTTTTTGACGCGAAAGACAGAAACAAAAGGTATTGGGTTCCTCATTGCCCATCCTCCGGAACAAGCGAAAAATAAGGACGTGGGCCTTAGGTTTAAAGATGGGAAGGAGAAGTATGTGGAAAAACAGAAAAAGAAGAAGGTTGTAGAGGAAGCCGCAATTCAGAATAAGGGCAAGAGGAAATGCAAGAGGTGCAACAAATATTCAAATCATGACAGCAGAAACCGCAAAGAAATCCTTTGATATGATTTTTCATTTTAGATATATTGGAATTAGTGTTAAAGAACTGAAGGATTTCTTTGCAGTATCTGTTGTCATGATTTGCATACTTGTTGCACCTCTAGTATTTTCTCTTGCCCTTATTCTGAATTGAGGCTTCCTCTACAGACTTCTTCTTTGCCTGTTTTGCCACAAACCTCTCCTTCCCATCTTTAAACCTAAGGCTCGTGCCCTTGTTTTTCGCCTGTTCCGGAGGATGGACAATGATGAACCCAATACTTTTCGTTTCTGCCTTTCGCGTCAAAAACACATTCGGTACCATATAATGCTTCTTCATCATCGTCTGACATACAATCAACATCATCGTATGAGGAGGAATTGATCACATCATCATCAATTGGGTTCTTTAGCATACCTGAACCACTTTTTGAGCATATCAATGGGCAGTTTTTGCACATCCGTAAACAACAACTGCATATCCAATAACCGCAAACTGAAATCATAGAGACCCATATTAAAATCCACTAGTGATGAATCCGTGTAATATAGCGCGATAGAAAGATTGAGAAAGGAAAGATTAAAAGAGCGCGTTGAGACAAGAAATTTAAGTGGCGAAAATGTGACGATTTATACTTCTCTCTCTTTAAAAACACTCTACACAAAGATCGTCAACAAATCGAATAATTTTCTCTCTCAAAATTTCCGACCCTCTCGAAGGAGGTCGAGGCCCCTATTTATAGGACTTGAGCTGCTTCCAAGACGTGCTCACTAAGTAATTTTGATTAGTGTCACCTAGCAGGAGGTGGAAGTGCTTATACAGGCAGCTGGCGCACGGGGTTGGATCACATTGTCAAGATGTACGGACGTGAGATCCTTGTTGTCAACGCGTTCTATCTTGACTCATGCTAGATGTTTTGTGGCGTGTGATCATTTGGTTCCATCACAGCCCTCCGTCTTCTCATAGGCTTTGTCTAGGAGGAGACGGCATGAAACGAGAATGGAACACGCTACAAAACTTACATGTTCTTAGCGCGTTGACGGCACTTGGCCGTTCTTCGAGAGTTGTATTCTGGGTTTTGGTTCGTGGGCTTCCTTAAGTGGGCCGTCTTGGGCCGGCCCAAAGCAGAATTTCAGGGAGTATAAAAAGCCTAATCCAGGCGGGATTCTTCATTTTTTCCCTCCGATAAACTTTTCACCTTCTACAACCGCTCTTTGTTGCGACATCAGTAGATTCGAAGGATTTCTCGGTTTTTTGCTTGGGTTCGTTCGTGTTTGCTTCAGATCTCACTGCGGACCTTCGTCTTCTTGTATTAGATCTCTAAGTAAGTTTTGTTTTTCTCTTTCTCTTTATTTCTCGTTTCTCTTTGCATGTGGTTTTTGGGTATTTGATTTTTGGATGGATGGGCGATTTATCGATGGAACTGCTGATAACACCTAATTTATACATATTTTAGGTGTCTAGTTGCATATTAGATTAGGTCATTCTCATGCATATTTCTTATATTTTATAGTTAGTTTTGCATTATTTTGTATTCGGAGTCTACACTCGTTTTTATATGTATTTCAGGACTATTTTATATCCATTCGAAGCTGATTTGAAGATTTATGAAAAAATGGACTTGTGAGAAACTAATGATCAGATTTTAATCCAATTGGACAAATGAAGCAGCAACCCAATAAGAATATAAAGACGGATGGGCTATGGAGCTGAAATTCGGTGGCCCAAACTTTCTAGTTGTGGAAGTGGACATGGACTTTTGGTTAAAAACTTGGATGACATGACATTAATGGGAGGAGGAGGTTACGTAGACTTTAGAGGCAGATTTGGGGAGTTATATTGGGAGAGGTGGACACGTTTTTAGAGGGAGGTTTTTTTATCTAGGTTTTAGTGCTTGTTTTAGTTTCGTTCTGTTTTTTTTGAGAGTGCTCCCGCAGACAGATTTTAAAGAAGGAATTCTACCCCTCGTTTGATTGAAGATTGGTATTATCGTTCTAGTCTTTTGTCAATTTGGATTATTTTGATATTGAGATTTAGTTTTATCTCTTGTGTTTATTGCATAATCCATATATGTTGATGACTAGCTTAATCTGTTATATGTCTTCAATCATGCTTGGCTAAATTCCTAGTTCTAAGGTTACGGTGATCCAAACAATGCGTATGTAAATAGAATTATATGTTTGCCTGAATTGAAATAGTATTTGATTCATTCCTAGATGCTTTATGCCCATAGTAGTTTATGCGAATTGGATCCTATTAGGGTTTGAGACTGAAAGGTGAAAACACTAATAGGTAATCAGGTAGAGTTTGAGACTGAAAGGTGATAACTTTTATCGGAATCCCAGGAATTGAACGCGAGTGTTATTTGTGCGAAAGCGACTTAATTACTCTTGAGGATACTAAGTCATCATAGATGTTCTAGGTTTAGATTGATTTAGCCGAGCGCGACAGCGAATGTTATTTCAGTTTATTCCTAGACTCTAAGAGCGTTAATGGGTTTGAATGAGATTAGCTCTGCGCGACAGCGATTGTTAATTAGTTCAAACACGTTCACTATCGTCTGAAAGGAGTTAGTAGATTACCTTAGATGACTTACCTTCAATTAATTGGACTAGATTCAGGCAGAGTGTGATTATATTTACTGAAGCATTGTTGCGGTGATCCTTAACCTTAGACACATTTATCCCATATACTTTTATCTGTTTTATTTATTTCTTGTTAGCTTAGTAGTTTATCCAATCCATATCTATTCGACCTAATTCACTGATAGCGTTTCAATTAATATTACATTGGTCTCTGTGGGATCGACACTTGACTACTACAACTGACCCCGTACACTTGCGGGTACGTTTTAGCCACATCAACTGCGGATGTGAATGGGTTAGGCTTAGGTTTTCTGGGTCGGATTTCTGGTAAAATTGCTCGAAATGGTCTTCGGTGAGGATTTTTCGATTTTGGCGGTTCATCTTCTCGGGCTTGAGGCTTTTCAAATGAGATCTCTTTTTCTCAGGCTTATCTTTCTTCTTTTCCTTACGTTGTGGGTTAGCTGTTTGAGATTTGAGATGATGTTGTGACGAATCTCAAAGTCTCTCTGGCTTTCTTCTTTCTTTTTTTGTTGAGCAGACTATTGCTAAACGCAATGACTTCTGATGGGGGAAGGAAGTAACGGGATCAAGATTGCCCGTGAGATGGAGAATGCGTCTTTAAGGGAAGGATTACCTGAAGAAGGTCTGGAATGCGCTGCCTCTGAGAACTCAGGTAGTGACGTGGAGACTACAGATAACGAAGGAGAGGCTTCAGGTAGTGAAGGGGAGGTCTCGGGTGAAGAGGGAGAGAGCTCTGGAGATGGGGGTGAGGTTTCTGGTAATGACGGGGAAGCTTCTTCTTCCTCTGATTCTTCGAGTAAGGTAGAGATTCTAGACGAATGGGTTAGTGTACATTTCCCTAGGATTATAGAGGAGCGCGTTGTTCCATTCGAAGAGAACGCTAATGGAGATGGTTTTCTGTGCATCGAGTCCGAGGAGACCATCAGTAAATATGTGCGTCCTATAGCTTGGCCTCCAGGTGTAGAATTTTGTTTTCCCGCGGAGAATGGAGGTTCCTTAGATAGTTATGAAAATTGCTTGGTCGTGTATATGCAAAGTATAGATGCTGGGTTCAGGCTTCCTTTGCCCAGTTTTGTCAAGGAATTTCTTGCGTTCTTCAACCTTAGCCCTGCTCAGATTTTCCCGAACGTGTGGAGGTACATAGCTGGCTACGCGCTTCGTTCCGAAGAGCTAGGAAGGGCCCCTAGCGTGAGGCATCTGTTAGCAGTGTCTCTTCTGAAGCCTAAAGACAAATTGTTTTACCACCTCAGTTTTCCTTCTCAGAACGTGATGACAAAGCCTTCCAATTTGGGGAGGTGGAAGGACAAGTGGTTTCTGGTAAAGTCCACAGATCCCTCCGCTTTCAATTGCCAGTTGCATCCGGGAGTATTTGGACGCCCTAAAACGAAGGCGTCAGAAGTGGCTGAGCTTAAGAAGGGTTTTAAGCGCGTTGAAGTTTATCCTTTTGATCACAAGATTGTGATGAATCAGCTAAATCTAGAACGCGTTCACTTATCTCTGCCTTTGGTCCTTGCCTGCGATGAAAGGAGTAGGGCCTAAATTTTTGGATTGTATTCGAGGTCGAGTTTGTAACTCTTTTTGCCGTTACTAAGCATTTTTTTTGTAGGAATGATGAACCCTGCTGTTGTACGCGCTGTTGTGAAGAGGAAGAGGGACGCGGCCGCTCAGTCTACTGCTCAGGCCACAGAGAAGGCTGAAGAAGTCAAGGATACAGCTCAGCAACCAGGGAAGGAGGATACGTTAAAGCCGGGTGCAGGGAAGAAGGATGCTAAGGAGTCCACCGCAAAGCCGAGGAAGGACAGCACCGCTAAACATGAGTCAAGATCCAAGCGCGCTCAAGACAAAGAGGGCGGTACATCTCCGAAACGCGCTAAAACATCAGGGGGCTTTGGAGAAGTCTTGAGGCTCAAGTTCGTCCCTTCTACTAGTGCCACACATTTTGGTACGCGTTGTTTCCCAGCTGAGGACGTGAAGATGACGCTCCAGAAGATCGTGGATGCCAATCTATTTGAGCCTGAAAGGCAATACTTGCGCGAACTCTCTGGAAACGCATTGAATATCGAGATTCTTCGCCTTCAAACCATGGTAAGTCATTTTGTTCTGGTATCACTTTTTTTTAATGTTTTGTATATTTCCGCTCCTCTTTTTCATATTATTTTCTCTTTTGTAGTCTCTCCTCGCCAATTTGGAACTCTCCGATTACACCACTAGGATGGAGAGTACTGCCAAGAAGCATTTGGCATGTGGGGAAGCTTCTCAGGATGAGGATATGAAGAAGAAGTATGAAGCCGCTCTGAACACGTCAAAGAAATTTGAGCAGGACACGGAGAAGTACAAGGCAGATTACGATACAGAGAAGAAGTTGAGGAAGACGAAGGAGATGGAGCTGAACTCAACCGTCGAGATGCACAAGAAAGAGCGCTTAATTCTCAAACAGAAGGGCGTCGACGAATATCTGCAGAGCAACGCGTACCAGGAAGAATGTGAAGACATGAAGAAGATTGCAAAGGCCACCGCGGTGGAGGAGTTCCTGCAGAGCGAGCGGTACAATGAGGTGATCGTAGATGCTCAGGCATGTTCTTACGAGTATGGCTTTCGCGTTGGATTTAGGCAGGCTGTGGAGAAGTTCAGGGCCTTCCATCCTTCCATTGTGTACTCTGAGCCTGATTATGACAATCCCTGCGGAGAGCCCGATCCCCCAGCGAAGGGTCAAGAAGAGAAGGGAGAGAACGTGCAGTAGAATGTCGTCTTGTTGTTTCTTTTTGTAATCTTTTGTCGTAGTTGTATGAACGTGTTCCAAAAACATGTCCAGGATTCTATTTTGACAAGACAATGCGTACTTGGCGACCCAATCGCGAGCTTGGGTCGTCAAGTACAATATTTATAAGATGTAATAGTTAATTTTACCTTTTGTGTTGTTTATTTGACTTTCTTATGACGCGTAGTTTGATGATGGCAGTCTCAAGTCGTCACTTGAGAGTTTCCACATCATTTAATTGTTGTTGTAGTTGTTAAGCGCGCTCATACCCGAGTGGTGGCAGCTCTAAGCCCTACTTAGAGGTTCCATACCACCCTTGGTCGTCAGGTATAGCGAGTTGTAATTCGATTAGACGTATATTGATTGCGATGCGTCCCATAAATAGATGCGTTTTGGAATTCTCTGAAGGGGTCCCCGGTTGAACTTTATTTATGTCATGCGCGCTGCGAAAATATTTACAAAAGATGGCTCTATTTAACAAGTTTTCCTAGAAGCGCACTTTTCTATCTACATTGTTAGTTTCCCTCTCATACAAGATCTCATCCCATGAAGTACTTCTTAAGCCTAGCGATGTTCCACGTCTTTGATGAGGCTACACCTTTGTCGTCTAAAAGTCTGAATGCTCCGCGGTTGACTTCCTCTCCTAGAATGTAGGGGCCTTCTCACTTTGGATCTAACTTCTTTCCATTGTTCGCCTTTTATATTCTCTTGCTTTCAGCATCGCGATCTCTTGTCTTTCATCGCGTAGATAAAGATCCAAGCGCAGCGCCTACTCATTGTCCTCTTGGTTGAAGTCGAATACCCTTGCAGATGGAATCAGTGCTTCTACTGGAACCACGGCGTCTTCGCCATAAGCCATTGAAAACGGGGTTTCAACAGTAGCCCTTCGCGTTGTTGTACGGTATGTCCATAGTGCTAAAGGTAGGAGCTCCATCCATCTTCCTTGAGCCTTGTCAACTCGCCTCCTGAGGTCGTCCAAGATTCGCGCGTTAGCATTCTCCACATGTTCCTTATTTCAGCGCTATCAAATTGTGGTCCATGATCAGTGATGATGGCGTGTGGGATCCCAAAGTGATGCGCGCCTGGTCTCCAGGAAGCCAATTGCGCTCTAAGGATCTTTAATCAACAAACCTCGGAAGTGTTTTGTGGATGTCTTTTGGGGGTCGATGGTAGATATGGGAGTTAGCAGCGGAATTTGGTTGGATATAGACGTCAAGAGGTCTTGACGAATTAGGATATGAGTGTCGAGTAGGCAACTCGACAAGCTAGGGTGAGGGGTCGGTAATGGAGATTGAGGGTTACTCAAACCAAGGGAAGTTTAGGCTAGGGATGTAGAAGAATGAGGCTAGAAGATATGAGAACTTTTGGCTAGGGATGTAGACGAAAGGGGTTAGAAGCTATGGTGAAGGAGATGAGAAGACAGAGCCCGAAGGATTGGTGACGCCTAGTTCAAGAAGATGGAGGAAATCTCGTCTCAACAAAGGTTCTTGAATTCAAAGTTAAACGTGAAGGTTACAATGGAGGCGGAAAGCCTTATAAAGAAAACAAGGGGAAACGTGACGGCTAACCTAGGAGAAAACAAGAGAAGTGGCGGCTAGGGTTGGGCTAGGTTTGGGCGAGCTTGGGCTTGAGAGCCAAGAGCCCAATAGGACGGCCCAACCATGCAAGGTTGGACCACTTCCATATTTAGAAACTTTCTAAAAATAGAAAGTTCTAAAACGCTAGCAAAACCCGAGACGAACAACTTTCTAAAAATGGAAAGTCTCCGAACATGGGACTGAGACAACAAATCCCAAATAGAGACAACAAAACCAAATAGGGACAACAATTCCCAAATAAAAGACAACCTAATGTTTGACACAACAAAACCAAATAAAGGCAACAAAACCAAATAGTTGCGCCTTGTAGTAAAATCACCCTCGAGTAATCTCGGCGCGGAGGAGGGCTACCAAGGCGTTCATTCCAGACTCGTCGGTAACTAGGGGGTTGCGCTCAATGTGGGCTCGAGTGCGCCGGAGTTGGAATTGGAGGTGAGCCTTCCACATGGCTAGGTAATGAGGCCGTCGGCGCGGCCTTAAGCTTCTCGGCGTTGGAGCCATTAAAGGGGGTTCACTCGGGCGCTCAGTGGTGCATTCGAACCCTGGAAGTGGTCCATGAACAAGGCCAGGAGATGGCTCGGGCCAAGTGGACAGACGCTCGGAGAAGTCTTCGAGCTCCACTTTGATGGGCGCCGTTGGCCGGGCGCAAGGGGCCGTTGTCCGGACGCTGGGGGTCTTGGCTCTAGCCTTGGTGGTACCTTGGTTTGGAGAGCCTTGGCGTGGCCTAAGTGTCATGGCATGACATGGCTTCCTCTTGCGCTTGGTCTTCTTCCGGGCACCTAACCTCAACTTGGGTTGAGTCTTGGTGCTTTGGAGGCACACCTTGTTCATCTCAGCCATGATTCTCCTTGTGTGTTGAGTGAGCTTAGGAGGAGCCAATAGTCGAGTCATGGAGCTAGGCAGGGGCGCATCACAAAGCGACAAATGATGTTTCTCCATAGAAATTGACGCACTTTGAGTGTCGTGGTCTTCATCATCGCCTCGGCCTCTATCCACTTGGTGAAATAATCCACTAGAACAAGTATGTAACCCTTCTGACCACGCGGTCCATGAAAAGGGCCAAGCAAATCCATACCCCAAAGCGCAAAAGGACAAGAAGGATGGATTGGCTTCATCTCAGAAGCTGGAACGCGTTGCACATTTTGGTGTCTTTGGCAAGCATCGCATTTTCTGACATGCTCCACACAGTCCTCTCGAAGGATAGGCCAAAAGAAACCAGCCCTAGTTATATTGCGGGCCAACGATCTCCATCCTGGATGTCCACCATAACTTCCGCCGTGAGATTCGCTCCCTACTCACACAAAGAAGGTCTCCTTCAATGATTCCTTTCCGATAAAGCAATTCCCCCCTTGTGCAGCCAATCTCGAACAGAATCGACTGAGGTAATTCACAGCGCCATTGAGTTTCTGAATCCCATTCTTAGTTCTCGGAGAGATCATTCTCAGTACGCTTTCCACCTTTTCAGGATTGACATCGATCCCTCTTGCGCTGACCGTGAAGCCCAAGAATTTGCCAGCATCCACCCCAAACACGCACTTCTCCAAGTTTAAGCTCATCCCATTCTTTCTCAGCGCGTCAAACACTTTTGAAAAATCTCTCAAATGATTCTCTTTTGTTTGACTGCGAACAACCACGTCGTCCACATACGCCAATACTGTTTTGCCGAGTTGGTTCTTAAAAATTCGATTGATTGTTCGTTGAAAAGTCGCCCCTGCATTTTTCAAACCGAATGGCATGACGGTGTAACAATAGACTCCGTTGTTTGTAATGAACGTTGTGTTATCCTCATCTTTTGGATCCATCTTAATCTGATTATAGCCAGAGTACGCGTCGAGGAAATATAATGTAGCATACCCTGCAGTGGCATCCACCAGTTCGTCGATGGCTGGTAAAGGGTAACAGTCTTTTGGGCAGGCCGTGTTCAGATTTTTGAAGTCCACACACATCCTTAATTTTTCGTTGGACTTCTTCACCAATACCACATTGGAAAGCCATTTTGGGTATTGGACTTCTCTAATAAACTCTGCCTTTAACAGATGCGCTACCTCAGCCTCAGCGCGCTCTTCATTCATTTTTCTCTTCCTTTGTACCACCAGTTTGGCTTATGTGTCAAGGTTTAGAGAGTGCACGGCAACGGACGTAGGAAATCCTTTGAGATCCTCAACGCGCCATGCAAACACGTCTCTGGCCGAGGAAAGAAGGTGTTGAAGAGCGTGAAACATGCCACCTTGCAAGCTTTCTCCCACGTACAATTTCTCGTTCTTGTCATCAAACAAAGTTAACGCCGTCTTATTGAATTTTTCCAATTCTGAACGATCGCGATCTCTTACTTCCAACTATGTGCTTTCCTTGGTTGTCATGAACAATCTTTCTCTTCTCAAAGCGCGTCTTTCTCGCTTCGCCTTTGATCGACGCTCTTTCTTCTCGCTTTCATCCTCCTTAAAAAGGGTGAAAACCGTTTTCTTGGGAAGGTTCTTTACTGAAGAGAGGTAGCAAGCCCTAGCTTCCTCTTGATGACCACGTGCTTCTCCCACAAACTCGTTCACGGGGAATTTGAGTTTCAAATGATAGATTGACACAGCTGCTTCGAATTTCATGAGCGAGATTCTTCCCAGAATCGCGTTGTAGAAGGTTGGAAGACTGACCACTGTGAACTCAATATCCTCGGCCCTCCGAAGTGGACTTGTTCCTAGCGTCGTCCTGAGCTCAATGGTTCCTGCCACATCCACCTCATCTCCGGAGAAAGAAATCAACTTTCCCTGAAAAGGTTTCAGCGCGCTAGGCGATATACCCAACTGCTCGAAGGCGTCGTAGTACAAAACATCAACCGAAGCTCCCGTATCAACAAGAACGCGCTTCAAGAGCTTTGAGCCAAGCTGCATGTGAATAACCAAGGGATCAGCGTGAGGCATATGTAGCCCCTCTGCATCGTTCTCACTGAAAATTAGGTGAGTATGATGTCGGGATGTCTGGGCTACGTTGTACACAGAGGGGACACTCCGGCCTTCTCTAGCATATCGCTTTCTTTCCTGTTGACTTGAGCCCGCGATGGAAGGTCCCCCTGCGATGCTGTTGATGTAGCCCTCAGGCCGGGGAGTTGGGTCCTTATGGCTAGATTTTCGACTGGTGCTTCTTCCCCACCACGAAGTTTTTGAACGCGAATCAGACTGACGCTCATGAGTTTCAGAATGATGACGCGATGACTCGTCGCAACCATGAGTACCTCTATCATTGGCCGGAAGACGCGATCTACTTGGAATTTCATCGCGAACTCTCTGCCGATGTGTCGCAGGGAACTCGCGTTTAGCCTTTGAATCATCGGCAAAGTAGACATCTTTTACCTTTCCCTTCTCTGCACGAGGAGTGCGATCAATTTTATCCTTCGTGCGTGGTGATGACTCTCTCTTCTTCACAGTCTCTTTCCCCACCTTTCTCCTTAAGGCATCTTTGGCATACACTTGCCGTGAAATATAGTCCCTTAGCTCATCATAAGACTGGTATTTCTTTCTGTAGACCGTCATGTTGAACTCTCCATTTGCAAGATTCTCGGTCAAAACTTGAAGGGCCATATCTGCCTGAAGGTTAGACACTTGAGACGCGGTGTTGGTAAAACGGGTAAAGAACTCACCCAGGGTATCGTCGTCCTCTTGCTTAACCGCAAAACGATCTTGTACAGTTTTTCTCCTCATTCGTGCGTTGCTGAAATGAACACAAAAAGCTTGAGAAAGAGATTTAAAGGACGAGACAGAACCTGGTTGCAAGCTCATGACCCAAGTCAAGGTCGTTCCCTTCAAGGTGGGGGGAAAATCCCTGCAATACATCGCGTTACTTAGGTCATTCAGCCCCATATGAACAGCAAACTGTTGTACATGTTCATCCGGATCCTTGGTGCCATCATAAACATCCATAACGGGTTGTCGGAAGCCCTTGGGGACTACAATGCGTCTAACGTCTGCGGAGAAGATGGAAAATCCTTGGATCTCGTCGTCTTCTCTGTTTTGGCAGGCGTTGAACGCCATGGAACTAATCCTGGAGATTGACATGGAAAGTGGATGAGAATTCGGGTTAGTCTCGGCTCGCGCTCCTTCTGGGGAGTGAATTTGATATTCGTTGTGGGGGTAAGCTGCTTGTTCTTGATAGGGGGCATACTGATACGCAGGTGGAGCGGGATCTTGAACAAACGGGGGTTGTTGATACTCCGATTGCTGCATGAACTGGTGAAACACCGGGGGGGGTTGTTCATACAGTGGTGCGGGTTGTTGAGGGGACCACCACGGTTGCCAGTTCTGCGCATAGCCCTCGTTGTCAGTATCGTAATTGTAGTAGGGATCCATTGTACAACGCGTTGTCGATCTTTTAATCTTTGTCTTCTTAGAGTGGATAAGTTCCCACAGACGGCGCCAGTGACGAATCCGTGTAATATAGCGCGATAGAAAGATTGAGAAAAGAAAGATTAAAAGAGCGCGTTGAGACAAGAAATTTATGTGGCGAAAATGTGACGATTTATACTTCTATCTCTTTAAAAACACTCTACACAAAGATCGTCAACAGATCGAATAATTTTCTCTCTCAAAATTTCCGACCCTCTCGAAGGAGGTCGAGGCCCCTATTTATAGGACTTGAGTTGCTTCCAAGACGTGCTCACTAAGTAATTTTGATTAGTGTCACCTAGCAGGAGGTGGAAGTGCTTATACAGGCAGCTGGCGCACGGGGTTGGGTCGCGTTGTCTGGATGTACGGACGTGAGATCCTTGTTGTCAACGCGTTCTATCTTGACTCATGCGAGATGTTTTGTGGCGTGTGATCATTTGGTTCCATCAACTAGGGCATATTATTTGAGAGGCAACATACAATGATAGCAATTTAACACATATAGTGCATATCATGTAAATATTATCGCATAACAGTGGAAAAAAACGCATATGACAACTTATTTACTGCGTAACGCCTAAAAATTCGAAACCCTAAAATGCTATTGCATAACGGTGAGTGTAATATGCATATCGTTTTAGCGAGTTCGCATATCAGAATTAAACCCTAGCGAACCCTAGCAAACCCTAGCAAGTTCGTATAATGACGAATAGGTTGTTCAATTACATGAATTTTAATGAATCTAATACATTAAAGTCAAATTAAATCAAACCCTAGTAACATAAGGTCTCCTTTGTTGATCATAGGATTTGAGAGGGAAAAAATTGAAAGTCATTTAGCAGTGCATATCTGGTAAAAAATATTGCATAACGTCGAAAAAAGAAATGCATACGACAACTTAACTAATGCATAACGCCTAAAAATCGTAACCCTAATTAGATACTGCATAACGAGCATGCGGAATTGCATATCGAATTTATTCACATATCAGAATGAAACATCTTGAATCTAAACTTCTTCCATGGAGATTCGTGTGTTGTTGTATCAATCAAATAAGATATGGATCAAAACTACGAGAAGAACGCAATTTTTCAAGCCTACTGTAACAAAGAAGATCGTGAGAGAGAGGGGAGAGAGAAGATCGTGAATTATTGGGGAAGAGAGAGAGAGAGAGAGGCGTTAATTAAGGATGATTTTTTTGATTATTTATTTATTTATTTTTATTCTAATGCTATTAATCTCAACCTTACATCTACTTCTCATCCACCGCCTATAAGTGAATAACTCTGTTTCATCCTAAAAGGTGGTTTATCAGGAGCTTAAATCTAGATACATATATTTCTATATAGATACTAGATACATCTATACATATACTAAAAAAAGATAATATAATTTCTTTGATATCTTTTTAATTTTATAACTCGATCAAAGATAAAAGTTTATAGTCTATTAGATATCTTTTTAATTTCCTTATTTAATCTATTTTTGAAAGATATATATATATATATATGAAAAAGATAAAAACGAATGACGTGACGGTGATGTGGAAGATGAGGTGACATAGCTCAAAGGCCGACACGTAGGCCAATTGAATGTAAGGGCGACATGTGGCAAAACACCGCTCTGTTTTAGTATATGTAATAGAAGATAGATGCTTAGATAGTTTTTGCGTCAACTTTCAATAAAATTATATTATGTATATAGTAATTAAGGTTTAATCTTTTTATGATATGTATAAATTTTAGGTTAATAAAAGGCATATACTCTTCCTTTAGAAAAGCAAGGATATGCTCATACGTAATTTAAACTATAATAATTTAATAAAATATTTAATACTAGCGACCCCGACCCCGTACATGGAAACCCATGCTAGTATATATCTATATAGATACGAGTGATATCCTCCATACACCTTGATATCGATATCAAACGCACCACGAGAAGATTTCCGTGGTGAACTAAAAGGAAGTCGTTAAATTTAATTAACATAGAAGAGCTGATTTTTAGAGTACACTAGACTTTTTGGGCCCGCGCGTAGCGCGGGTTTAATGGCCTATAAAACTTCACAATAAGGCGTTGCGGGATCGAAAAATAGAAGATGATGATATGTTCTATACGAATCCATTAAAGACATGTGTTGGTGAATCAAAACCTTCAATTGCGCGATATATTCGTAAACGTAGGAAAGAAATGAGAAAAGAAAAAAATTAAAAAATGATAAATTAAAAACAAAGCATTAAATGCAGTTTGTTTAATTTGAGAAACCCCTAATTTTATAGTATTGGGTGATATATTCGTAAACGTGGAAAAGAAATGAGAAAAGAAATAAATAAAATGATAAATGAAAAACAAAGCATTAAATGTAGTGTGTTTAATTTGGAGAACCCCAAATTTTATAGTATTGGGTGATATATTCGTAAACGTAGGAAAGAAATGAGAAAATAAAAAAATGATAAATTAAAAACAAAGCATTAAATGCAGTGTGTTTAATTTGAGAAACCCCTAATTTTATAGTCTATATTAAGATTTCCATCTTCATTAAATAGTACAGAAGATCCACACAGGAAAGGACCCAGATTGTGCTCCATCTTCTCTAATATATCACCCAGAGAAGGCCGGAGTGTCCCCTCTGTGTACAACGTAGCCCAGACATCCCGACATCATACTCACCTAATTTTCAGTGAGAACGATGCAGAGGGGCTACATATGCCTCACGCTGATCCCTTGGTTATTCACATGCAGCTTGGCTCAAAGCTCTTGAAGCGCGTTCTTGTTGATACGAGAGCTTCGGTTGATGTTTTGTACTACGACGCCTTCGAGCAGTTGGGTATAGCGCCTAGCGCGCTGAAACCTTTTCAGGGAAAGTTGATTTCTTTCTCCGGAGATGAGGTGGATGTGGCAGGAACCATTGAGCTCAGGACGACGCTAGGAACAAGCCCACTTCGGAGGGCCGAGGATATTGAGTTCACAGTGGTCAGTCTTCCAACCTTCTACAACGCGATTCTGGGAAGAATCTCGCTCATGAAATTCGAAGCAGCTATGTCAATCTATCATTTGAAACTCAAATTCCCCGTGAACGAGGTTGTGGGAGAAGCACGTGGTCATCAAGAGGAAGCTAGGGCTTGCTACCTCTCTTCAGTAAAGAACCTTCCCAAGAAAACGGTTTTCACCCTTTTTAAGGAGGATGAAAGCGAGAAGAAAGAGCGTCGATCAAAGGCGAAGCGAGAAAGACGCACTTTGAGAAGAGAAAGATTGTCAAGGAAAGCACAGAGTTGGAAGTAAGAGATCGCGATCGTTCAGAATTGGAAAAATTCAATAAGACGGCGTTAACTTTGTTTGATGACAAGAACGAGAAATTGTACGTGGGAGAAAGCTTGCAAGGTGGCATGTTTCACGCTCTTCAGCACCTTCTTTCCTCGGCCAGAGACGTGTTTGCATGGCGCGTTGAGGATCTCAAAGGAGTTCCTACGTCCGTTGCCATGCACTCTCTAAACCTTGACAGAGAAGCCAAACCGGTGGTACAAAGGAAGAGAAAAATGAATGAAGAGTGCGCTGAGGCTGCTGGAAGGTGCTTTTTTATCTTCAATCTCAGTTCCTTGTTGGGAATTGTTTATAGCAGCACGTTCAGCTAATGAAAGATCCAACGTCTCCAGATTTGTAAGAGTTTGTAAATCAGGTACATCCTGCAAGTGTTGACAATCTGCCAGGAAGAGCTTTCTGAGGTTTTTGAGCTTAGACAAGTATGGCAGATGTGCTACAGAGGTCTTTGACAGATCCAGGATTTGAAGGTTCACAAGATATTGCATGAAATCAAATGTCAAACCTTGTGACTGTGGGGAATTAATTTGGACATTATTGAGGTCAAGTTCTTCAAGAGTTGTGAAAGATGCCAAGCTTTCAAGGGAATCTAGCTCTAAATCTCTTAGTGAGAGTTTAACAAGACTGGTAGGGTTTTGAAAGGATGGTAGATGGTTGACTTTGGTCAAAGAGAGATTTAGCTCCTTCAGGTTACTTGGAACTTCAGGCAAATCACTGAGACTTATACAGCCCGAGATGTCAAGAACCTCAAGCTTTGAAAGTTTTTCAACAGCTGGAAGTTGTGTTAAGACAGCACATTCCCGAAGTATAAGGTCACGGAGGTGAATCAGATCATGAAGAAAATCTATGGATGTTATTTTAGTTCTTGAAAGGTCAAGAATCCTACGTTTTGTATTACCTACTAACTGCTTAATTTCTTTCAAGCTCTCAGCTCCAGAAAGATCAAGCACCTCAAGACTAGTTACTTGTTTGAGAGAAGCCAATACAGCCACCTTTGTGTTTCTCATAAACAGATGAGTGAGTTTGGAAGATTTCTTTAGAGTAGGTATGGTAGTCATGGCAGTGTAAGAAAGATCAATGATCTGAATAGGGATATCATCAAAGACGATGGCCACAGATTTTTTCAAAACAGAGCAGTGAGATAGATCAAGCAGCTTAAGGCTTTTTAAGAGTTTAACGGATGGAAGGGAAGTTAAATTAGAACACCCTCTAAGAATGATCCACTCAAGTTCACAAGCTTGGAGAAAATATTCTTTGGCAATTCTTTGATAAGAAGATCAGAGATATTAAGGCATCGAAGTTCAACTAGCTCAGAGATTTTGTCTAAGGGTAGATTGGCTACATGGCTTAAACCAGAGATTTCAAGAACAGTCAAATTCCTGAACCTTTCAAGGTGAAAATCAATCTCCGTCAACAACTCACAATCTCGAAGCAGCAATACGGAGAGATGCTGTGTAACATTGTTTAGCAGCAGGTTCAGAGATTTAGGCCTAGGTTTAAAGTAGGCTAAATATCTGAGCTTTCTTGACTTGCCTGGATAGATGATCCCCATCAACCAGCAACACTGACCCATCTGGTCGCTTTTTACTTGGAGGGATTTCGGGAAAATCAGACTCATCATCAAATTCATCAGTAATTCTAGCAACGGACCTCAGCATTCCTTCGGTAAGAACAACAAAATCCCCAAGAGGAACCAGATCCACCATATCCACAAATCCAACTTCTTCTGTGATACATAATCCCTTGTGTCTAGAACACAGAATGGGTTCCGGCTTTGTTGATTCTTTGAATATAATCATCTCCGGTGTCTCATGACTCTTATCTGAGGGCTTCAGCATGCTGTCCTCCTGATATGTCAGATCTAGCAAGATTTTATGCCCTCTTTCGTAAGCTTTCTCAACAGAATCAATAGGGCCAAGGTATCCAGCCATCATCCAGTAGGCCATCCAGTAGGCTATTAGCACATTGAAATGGATGCTTTTGCACTTTTCAAAAAAGTGTTTACAGTGCTTATAACAATTAATCATATTGACTTCATTGCTCAATGACATGCCATAATTCCTTGCTTTCTGTTGTTCCATTGAATCTCCACTCGTTCCTGCAATATAATGTGACGATTTAACATAGTGTAAGGGTTTTATTCTAGTCAATCAAGTGTCATCTATAAATTATAGAAGGAATCTGGATATTAATATCATGGATCCTAGTGTAAGGTTTTTTTTTGGCTAATTGCCTAATATATTTGTCAAGGATCGTAAACATGATAGTAATAAGAATAGAATCAAATAACAATAGATGATTGAGTTGTTCATCAACCGAATTTGACATTTTATCTATTTGGTATGAACTCCAGTCTCCAACCAAAAGAAAAAGACAATGATACTCAGTTAACTGAAGCAAAAGCAAATTGGGGCGAAATTAAGACTAAAGGATAACCAGAGATGACTGAATTGGATCTCAAAGAACACCAGGACAATTGAGTTAATGTATAATTTCATCACAGCAAAAGGTCGAGAAAGAGACCTAACAGAAAGATACCTGAAAGCTGAAGACGATGAATGAAAACGCGAGCACACATACACCAGAGCTATAAAGCTCGAAGAATGAGAGTAATGGATGGAAGATTAGAAATTTGGGAATGGAGGTCAACGCCAGGCTGCACTTGCATTGCAGAGCTTGCATAAATAATGGCGACATTTTGCATTATGAGAACTAGCAGAGGAATGAATTGTATTTAACATATAATAGTATTTCTTTTGGTAATGAGTTTATCCATTTTACTAAGAGCGTGTAAGATTTATATGATTATACTAGACTTTTTGGACCAACGCGGGTTTTACGGTCTATAAAACTTCACAATAAGACGTGCGAAATCGAAGGGTAAAAGATGATGATATGTTCCATACGAATCCATTAAAGACATGCGTTGATGGGTCAAAATCTTCATTTGGACGACATATTCATAAACGTAGGAAAAAAACGGGAAAAGAAAAAAATAATAAATTAAAAACAAAGTTTTATAGTATATATATTAAGATTAAGATTTCCATCTTCATTAAATAGTACAGGAAAGGACCCAGATTGTTCTCCATCTTCTCTAATTGTCTCCACTATGAACCCATCTAGTAGGATTCGTCTTGACTAAACCTGAATAATAACTGCCAACGTTGGCTACGAACAAAGGATCTCTATCGGCGTGATTAGGCTTAATACTACTGCTATTCGCTGAGGCACTGACTTGACCATCTTGCTCCAGTTCTTTAGTCAGTTTCTCCATCGTCTTCTTTAATGTCGCTTTGCTCATCTGTCCTGGCTCGCTTGTTGAGATCCCGACCATAGTAACATTTGGAAGCAGAGGACTCGGTTGTAAGTTCCTGAGTAATGGTGTATAACATGAGTATAGTACTTTTAGTGCCCGCTTGGTTTGAATTTTGGAAACAATAACTAAAGGAAATAAATCTAGTCCAATGTATCATGATGTAGACTAGATCCATTTTCTTACCTTACCGTAAATTCAAACCCTGAGTGTTTTATTCTCTATAACAGAAAAAAATGTTTGATGAACAGCTCACCTCACAATGGCGCTCGTTGCAGTTTCTGCACCATCCCCAAATCAATTTGAATAGTCAAGAAATGACCAAACAGAGAAGAATGAGTCGCAGCAGATTTATCGAAAGCGATCCCACCACAATCCAAACAAATTTCAAACAATTACCGCCACAAACGAAAACCCTATTGCATTTTCTTCTAGAAATTGGAAACGAGCCCAGCCAAAATCCGGATAACAGATGATCAAAATCCCTCCACAGCCTACGGTGGTTTCACTTCTCAGATCTGATTTTTGGAGAAGAACATGATTGAGTTAGCCCAAGTTTATACTTAATTATAATTATTTCTCAACTTTTCAATTTGCGAAGAAAAATGAATATATATAAAGTTTTCGGGTTAAATCTGTAAATAGTTAACGGATTATAAACGGAATATGAAAACGGGTGGTGAATCGCTAACGGAAGTAGTTAAACGGGTGGTTTCCGGTAATATCCAATTAAAGGGGTGGTTTAGAGCAATATAGACACTTTTACGGATGATTTTCGGTAAAAACCTCTGGTATTTAATATATTCTTGCAATACACATACAGTAATTAAATAGTAATTAAATAGCAGTATATAATATAAAAATCAAATCTGAATACAACAACAAACCGGGAATTAATATGAACGCTTTAGTGGGATAGAACTTATCTCCTGCATGCATCAGCATTCAGCAATCTACTAAAAGATTAAAGCCAGCCCCCCTTAAGGCCCTCTATCTTTCAGCCACGTGGCACATTCTTACAGGCCCTCAAAAAAACTTAAAACCTACTTTTTTTTCATCCCAATTTTAAAGCCCATTAACCATTGTCCATTTAGGTTGATTTTGAAAATCGCCTCTTCTTCTCAGCAAAACTGCCGCTTCTCACCTCTCAACCTCCATCCTCAGCAGCAGTTGCATCTTCTCCCTTACTCCCCCACTTCCCCCACTCTCCCCACTACTTCCACTCCTCCATAACCGCCTTCAACTGCCAACTACACTCCCTATTTAACCTCAATATGCAGCCTGCTAATCCTCTTTTTTTCTCTCATTCATCATCTCCTTTCTTTCTCAAAACCGTCTCTTTTTCCTCCCCAAATTACAGCTTCAAAGGCTTAGTTGTTGAGATTTACGAGGATATATTCACTGTTTATCAGAAACCGAACTCTGAGAAGAAGATCAATGAATTCGTCACAGGTTTGTCTCTCTAAAAAGGCTTGATATATTCACTGTTTATCAGGTGCTCTTCTAATTGCTTTGTTTTCTTCTAATTGTTCTTAGGATCAAATTTAATTTGATAAAGTTCGCTTCTTCGATCACGTGAACTTGAATAGGTTTGTTGTTTCTCTTGGCTCTATCTTGTGTATCATATGATTTTTGGGTTTATGTGCTGCAATTGATTGTGTTAGCGTCAGGGTTGTATTATGCTTCTTCTTCTGAAAGTCTATACCTAATTTTAGGCTTCCATTCCTCATCAATTTCTGTATTATAGATTGATTCCAAACAGAAATCTAGAATGAGAAAGGGCCAATGTGAAATTAATCTTGGTTGCAAAGGATAACCTATGAGATAATTCGATGTTACTAGATTTGATGTGAAACAATGTTGCTATGTTGTGTGCTTATACGTTATACCTCTTACCTGATCATATTTCTGTTTTGTTTGACAGCATATGATTTCTTAAACTCAAATCAAAAGTCCTTTAATTCATTGATCTTTTTCTCAGAGTTCCCTTTCCTATGAACAACAACTTCTATGTGAACCTGGTAATCTCTTCTATACTGTCTTAATTAATTTCTTGTCTTATTGTTTTTCATGTTGGGCAGTTGCAACAGTTTTTTGTTCATTTCTAAAATCCCTACTTTACTTATTTTCATGTAGATTTCCCAGAGTTCCCTCAGTTAAAACAGCAGGTAAAGAAATGTTTTCAAAACATGCTGAATTTTTCATGCCATACTAACCTGTTTGTGAAATTTTATACGACCATATAGCTTGCTGGATTTCCATGGCAAACTCTCTTCGTTGTGATATTTTATACGATCGTAGAACATGCTGTATTTTTTCATGTGTCTTTCTTGAAATTTTGACCACATATTTAAAGCAATTCTCTCTCTAAAACCTAAATTCTCTTCACCACCGACTCTCTCCTTCCTCCTTCAAGGTCTTCGCCGGCTCCGTTGCTTCCTCACGACCACCACTCGACGCGCACCGACAAGCTCGATGTTGCACATCCAATTTCCGGTAATATATTCTCCTCTCCTCCCTCAACTATTTTACTTTAGAGATTTCGAAGCACATCTTCTCCTCTCCTCCTTCTCTTCTTGAATTTAGGGATTTCAATGCACATCTTCTATACTTCTTCTTCTCTTCTTGAATTTAGGGATTTACTTTAGGGATTTCGATTGTTGCATTTAGGGATTTCGGTTGTTTAATTTAGGGATTTCTTATGTTGAATTTAGGGATTTCGATTCTTCTCACCTCTCATTAACCCCATCTATATTCTCCAATGAGTGCACCTAAATCGGTGTATGTCATTGCTGCTATTTTTGCCTTGAAGTTGTGTTCATAACATTGGGTTTATTTATCTTGAACTACTAGCATGAAGTTGCTTTTTAGTTTTCAATTCCTTTAATTCTTCAAGTGCGTAGTAGTGAAATGTTTCTCTTGTGGAATTGCAACACTTCTACTAAGCATCTATATGAGTAGATATGTAAATATTAACGTTAAAAACTCAAGGCACTATGCTATAAACAAATTGTAGTTGAAGACAAATTTTTTATAACTAACCTAGAATTTTTGAACATTTAGTAAATAGGTGGTGTGTTTTTTGGTAAGTGTAGTATGCTGAGGGATTTTTATTAGTCTTCAACCTCCAAATTTTGTTGTGGTTAATTTAGATATAAAATCTGGATCTGTCCTAATGGTTAACTGTTTGTATCCTTGCTGAATATTTAGGTGCACTCATTGGAGAATATAGAAGGGGTTAATGTAACCAGTTAGCTCGTCTATAGGCAAGTGCTTTTATATTTTAGTCTTATCCCCCCCCCCCACTTGGCTTTATGAAATATTAATTAACTGTTTAATTAGACCTTAAAATGCTTTTCTGTACCACATTATCATATTACCTCAGAACTAAAAATGCTCTGGCAGTTAGTGATATTTTCCATTTATTGGTTGATGATGTAGCCAATTCTATTAAACTGGATACCTATACTATTTAAAGTCACCTTTGAATTCTATATTTATATTCATCATGTCTACTGTCAGGTGTATACTAATAATGGAATATTATGTCAGGTGTATAGAAGTTATGATTTTTTCTTCATTTTTTCCTACATGTCTTCCCTTCGGTTGCTATTGCATTTGTGTGTTACGAGGCAATGAAAGAGCTTCTCGGGGTCGAAATGAGGATATCAGACTGAAGCAATGATCAATTGGTGGAATACTACCCAACATAACTCAAAGTAGGAGGGAGGTAAAACTTAGAAGAAACTAATTCTTTTGGATTTAAAATACTGTTGAGTTGAACTCTAATAACTGTTGTTGTTGCTTCCAACTTTCAGTGGGTTCTCTAAAAATTTCCAATCATCATCAAATTCCCATCCACGCACTTCAAAAAGTGCTCAACAATGGCAAGTAAGTAATTTAAGTTAATTTTTCTGAATTTTGTGAAATATGTTGTCAAGGATTGGTGTTTTCTGCAATTCGTTGCTCATCTTTGTTGATTTTAGGTCATTTTATGGTAGTTCCCACCTGGACGAGAAATTAAAATTTATTGTCAAGTATTGGTGTTTTGTGAATGGTTTGAAGTAGAAATTTAAATACCCGACTCTTTTCACATGTAAACAATTCAACGAGTCAATCTCAACGATGTTAAAAGCTCGGTAAGCTTTCAACCACTTTTAGAGTTTAATTGAGCTTTGATTTTGTTAGTTTGTCGGAGTTAGTACTGAATTTGAAGCTAGAAATCACATGTTGCATAGTTCGTAATATTTTGAAAGATCTAACTTAATCCAGTTGCAAACTATATAGCTAATAGGAATTAGGGTGTGAAATTTGTTATCTAACTCTGATTATAGATCTGAATTTTATATTTGTCTACTTTGCTTGTCAGCTTTGTTTAGTTTCTTTTTAGATAAATATTTCACCATGTGATACTAAGCACAAAGGTGTCCTAAGAATTGTCAAATATGATTTATGTACATTCAATCTTTTGGTAGAGGTAAACAAGCAAACTACAGTCCCTTATTTGATAAAAAAAAAGATTAGATTTTACACCCATAAAATGCCAAATAGGCAAATACATATAAAAAAACTTCATGTACTTATTTTGGATGCAGGTTTATGCAACTTCATGTAATTATTTTGTAAGTTTCCATCATAGTGGTTCTACATTTCACAGGCTTGCTTCTTACATGGAGGATTCATGTGATACTAAGCACAAACAGTTAAGAAGTATCATGTTCATGGTTGTGTCGAACATGGTCGTGACCAGGTATCTGCTACTAGACCTTATCAAGGCCCGGTCTTTGGATACACATAGGAAGTTAGTTTTCCTTATCATGTGATACTAAGCACAAACAGTTAAGAAGTATCATGTTCATGGTTGTGTCGAACATGGTCGTGACCAGGTATCTGCTACTAGACCTTATCAAGGCCCGGTCTTTGGATACACATAGGAAGTTAGTTTTCCTTTGTAGTTATTTTCATCTAAGTATTGTTTGAGTTTTGAAAATTCGGGATAAAAATGTGTATTCTTGCTGTTTTGTACTCAAAGAAATTTATATACTTCTTAATGTTCATAGAGTCTGTGTTTGTTCTTATATCTTCATATGTGCCTCACTTATGTGCTGTTTGTGGTTGAACTAAAGATAACATCAAATTGCTATTGTTGATACTTGTGGATTAGTTTATTCATTAGAAACATCCACATCGGTAGAGCATCATATCATTCGTTAGTAAACTAAGTCAACTTGCCTTATGCTGAAATGTAGTCTCCCTTTTTTAATTCTCAATGAGTATGTGTTTCCAGAAATCCTTAAAATATGTGTTACAAACTAAGATTATGTCAAATTCTGCTTTGCCTTTTATGTTTGAGTTTGATTTGATTGCTTTCTTTCTCTGTTTTTGGTGTGAGACTGACTAATTTGAATCAATAGATCAAAGTTGATTTAGATATAGCTTTTAGAAACGATTTGATAGAATTCTATTACAGTGTCAAAGTCGAGTGACTGTCAGAGTGATGCTTTTGAGTTTGGGAAGAATGTTTAGGAGAGTTCATTATTGGGCAGTAATTATGAAAATAACACTTTGCAGGTCATTTCTTGACTTTGATAATATTATATGCTTTTAGTAATTGCATTTGAAATAGCACTGAGTTTTTGAGTTTACCCAATTGTTAGACTCAATGTTGTTACACATTCAACTCAATTTTTACAGGAATATTGTGTTTGACATCTTCTGTTGTGAGACGACGATTTGTATTCGTAATAGGTGATGTAGATAATAAGCAATTAATGCATTTTCTTGAGAATCCTAGATGCTAATGGAATGATATATGTGCTTGGTTCTTTTGTGGTGTTGTAGATAAAGGAGAGATAAAAATATATGTAACAACACAAATTTGAAAATAGATGCTAATGGAATGATATAATGAGCAATTCGCAATAGGTGATGTAGATAAAGGAGAGATGAAAATATATATGAATTTCTGCAGTGGTTAGCTCATTTTCCCAATAAACAATTTATGTAACAACACAAATTCGAATTTCTTATTTTTTTTAGCAATTGTATTCATCACCTGATGTTTAAAATCTTGAGGCAGCTAACTCGTCTAAAATTAAAGAAAATTTGTAACATCGATCTAGCCCATTTGTTAATTTATGACTTGTATTAACTTGGTAGACACTTAACAATATATTTTTATTATGTGCTTGACAGATGCACATGCTGAGGTTAAGCTCAAGGAGCTTGGGGATGAAATTCCTGGTGGTGTGGCTCATGTGTTGCCTTTGTATTGTTGTTGATTGATAAAAATTTAGAGAGAGGTTAAGTTTTTCAGTAATGGCGGAGGAAGAAGAAGCTCTTTGGGATTCTGGGTCTGTCTCCTTACTTCACTTTCGATCGTCTTTCTTCACCGATTGTGATGGATTACGCTAACAAGTATGTGGACTGACTTCATTTTTTTTTAATCAATTTTTCCTCTTACAGTTTGTAATGGATTTTGATTTGCTCGGTTGGAAATGTGCTGTTGTTAGTGGAAAAAAACTAAACTCAAGGTTATTTCTCAATTAGTTTATCAAGTTTTCCTCTTACAGAAGAAGTTGTAGGAGGTAGCACTTCAAGTTCGTCGTCAATTTCCCGAAAAGACGTAGTATTACACCCTGACCCATCAACAGGTATGCCCATTGAGTTCTGGTACTTGTGTTCATCTTCTGGGACTAAGGAGTTGATTTTAGTGTTAACATGCTAAAATTTCTGATTTCTTACTGATTTTTTATTTTGGTGACAGATAAACACATGAAATGGTTTCTACTATGGTAAATTTGACGAAATCAACTTCTTGCTCGTCCTCTAAAACTGATGAACGATTTGCAAGTTCCCTTCGCACTTTCAAGTAGGTCACATAGTACAATATTTCCCAACTTTGATCAACTAACCTAAGGTTATTTCTCAATTACAATTAGTTTACATTTTCCTATTCCTGAAATAGCAGTTTGCGAAATCTCCTGAAGAATTTTGAACAAAGTTGAGTTTTGTTCTACATCATGCATTATATATCATTTTGAATAAAGATTTAAGTGTTTATATGAAAATTTTATTTGCCAACTGTTAGCTTTGCTTAAAATTGTGTTGATTGATCCATGTAATCCAGGTGACCAAAAGGTTGTACGAATTGCTTCTTGCAGGTTTCCAACCGTCAAAGATACATCTTCTTGAAGGACTTCAATTCAAATCGTCATCCTGAATCATCAATTCAGCAAGAGTACTCCTTGCTTAGAGTTAGAGACGATCAGAGAATTCAGATAGGTGCATTGCTCAGACGAGGGCGGCGACGACAAGCAGAGAAGATGTAAACTGGAGTTGAGTGAGGCCGAAAGGATTAGCAGAGGTTAGATAATCCAGTCTTGTGGGAAAATGCAGCTTTATAATTTTCTATACAGGATACTATTTTGACATTACCGCAGAGCAAGTGTCCAAACTAACAATAAGTTAGCGGCTTGAGTCAAAATCAAAACTCATTATAAATATCTATTTTTATGTTCTTCGGATATATGAATACTACAACTTCTATTTTGACAACTTCTGCATCAATTCACCATGGTTTTTTGGATTTTCTTTTGTATTAGCAAATCTCATGCTAGCTCATTGTAAAGATTATTTCTTAAACCCTTTTTAATAAGTTCATTGTCCCACATAATGCAGTCTCAGAATTAAATTTGAGGTTGTTTTGTTTTTGCTTTGTGACTAAACAAGATTTACTAAAGACTGGGGTTATTAGTTTACTAATCTCCTCTCTTTTTGTATAATCTATTTGGTTGTCATAAAACAAAGTATCTTTTCAGTTATCATATATATGTATGTTGTTCTTATACATGATTTTTTTATTTGTGTTTGATTTATAGGATGCTTGCAAGTTTTGTTTATAAATTGTAAGTGCTAGTAATTAACATTATCTTTAGATTAGAAATCATTTGTTGTTGTGTGTATATTGCTTATGGGAACAAAGTCAACAAACCAACTTTCTCTGCTTTTTTAGAAACAGAACTTATGCATCATTACTGCATATCGAACATGGTAGAGCATCCAACACTTCGGTTGTTGTAGTGTGTATGTTGTTTCATCATGTGGTCAATTTTTTGAAACTGCTGTTTGTTTCGTCTTTTGAATGTCGTTCTCTTTGTTTCGTCTTTTGAATGTTGTTCTCTGATCTACTGTAGGAGGCACAAATTATCTTCTTAGGGCTTGCTATTGCCGATCCAACTCAGAGTCCAAAGAAGGTTGTCTTCATGTGATTGAATTCGATTAATTTCTGAAAACTGCTGTTTTTTCGTCTTTTGAATTTCGTAATTTTGCAGAACTTTGCCTAACTTTGTTGTACTTTGCTGAACTGTTTGCTTCATCTTTTGAATTTCGTAATTTTGCAAAGTGGTCAGTTTTATATGCTTATTCATTTTTTTCTGTTTGTTTTCATGCGTCCAGATATTCACTATCTTCCTCTCAACTGTGATAATTCACACAACACGGCCTTTCATGTTGAATGTATGGACTTAAACTAATATTGAAGGCTATGAAGTATCGGGCATAGTTGAGGTCAGATATTGCACACAACTCATTTTGTAAGTTTTTTCTTGAAACCGGTCAATTTTGTTAGTTTTTTTTCCTTAAAACCAGTCATTTTGTAAGTTGTGTTACAATATTGTTTTGGCAAAATAAAATAGATCCGCGGAAGGATCTGGGAATCGAAGCTGCTGAATTTATGCTGATGTTTTTGGGAAAGAGATAGTGTTTTGAGTTTGTAGTTTGTTGATTGAATAAGAAAAAGAGAAGAATCGTTTGTTAATTCCATCAGCCAAAACATCTTTAACAATCAGGTATGTTTAATTATTTTCTATATGCTTTTTTGGTTCTCGTGAATTCTCTGATTGGTTTTGTTTTATAGTAAAATTTAGTGTGTGATTTATTAGTTGAGTGGATTTTGTTTAGATTCATTTCATTGGATTATTGGTCACAAATTATGCATATATTCTTCTGATTTTAGTTTGAATAAAAACTTAAGCAGGTGACATGTGGTGCACAATTCATTTGGTTATCATTTTGTCATCAGTGACATGGGGTGCACAATTCTACCCAATTGTCGTGCTCTTCAGGAATTAAGCAGGTATGAGATCCAATTTTGTGGAAACTAATTAAGTTGAATGGATTCACTTTCTTATGTATTGATGCTTTATGTGAGGCATCTTAGTTTATCAACTGTAATCATCTGTTTCGCCATCTAATATCTGATTATTATATTTCTCTGAACATTTTCAAATGGACGTTGACGAGCCAGATAATCCCGATTCGAAACAGAGTTCAGGTTTCGCTCCCGATTCTAACTACAGTGCTAAAACATTTTACTCAGAGAAAGGAAAAACAAAGCTCAAGTTGTATGTTGGATCACATGCAATGGGATATAGGTGTGATAATATAGAATTAAGTCTGTAACACTCTCATTCTGGATTTTTTTCTATTCCTTTTGGTTAAAGAAAAAAAAATTGTTTTCCCTTTCTTACTCTTAGAATCAGTTTCGTATCTCACTTGGTCAATATGCTATTTATAACATAATGTTCAGTTTTGATGGAAAGAACAAGGAGGAGGTCATAGGAATATCCTTGGTTTGCTTGTGCTTGGCATAAGAAGTAAATGAGGATGAAGAGCCAAAGAAATTGAATTGTTGTGTTTTGTTTGAGAGTGACATGAGTAGGGGAAATATGGGGCGAGGTAGAAAAGTGAACGAAGGGAAAAGATTAATATATCCAATTCATTTACCCTACAAAATTAGCAAGTAGAATAAAATCATGAAATAAGGGAGCGTAAGATTTCTAAAGGAATGGAAACAATAGTCTTGAGCAAAGTGTTGTTCCACTAAATCACCAACTATTATTTGTCCCTTTTTTTAGGAAGTCACTCGTATTTATTTTAAACCACTCAATAAATTAATTATGTTAACCACCAGGCACATAGATGAGAATTCTAGGAGAGTACTAATAACATTGTCTTTTGAAACTCAACAAAGGTTATTTTAGAATTTTGGCTTCAATTCAATCGCCTTTTACCTTAATTAGAATACAAATAACAAATAGCAAAGGGGATGCTTGGCTTGAGAATGGAAGAAAAAAGGTTAGAATATAGCTTCAATTCCAAATTTATATCTTGCCAGTAGCTTGTAGGTAATGTCTCTACTACTAAAATCTTTATGTCACATGTTTCTTTTTTTTTCACACTTCTTTCTCCAATTTTTAGATTTTTTTATGTTTTCTGATTGCATTGTTATATAAAGGAAAATGGTTCTACCGTAATTGTGCTCGAAAGAGGAAGCATCGATTACATATAAATATAGAATATTTTCATTATATATAAATATATAGCATCTAATATCGTATCTCGAATCACCTTGATAATTAGTACAAAATGTTAAAAGCTACCGCGCCTTTGGAAGACTCAAACGACCTTGATGCTTGCATAGGTCTGCTGCCTCGAGTGTCTTGATTAAGATCAGCTTCAGATTCATGCGTTCTTTTTCGGCTCCATTCTTGAGGATGAAGTCAAGATATTTTGGAGGAAGATCTTGGGGCTTCGGTAGAGGAACCATGATCTCGGGTTTGATTAAGTCTCCAAACAGGATTAAACGAGGCTTCCTCTTCCTCGGTTTTGGTTGATCTGCTTCGACATCAGAGTTGATGTTCGTTCCGAAAAGCACGTGTCGAAGAGAATACGCAGGTGGCGTTTAAGATTATCTAGATTTGACTTTAGTGATCAAAGTGTTGTTTAAATGTAACGTTTAGTAGATGAATTTCCTTAACGTGATTATATTTTGTTGCAACAGTTTATACATGTATAATTGATTACATTTAAGTTATGAATTTTTTTATTATATTGAACAACAATGCATCCAGGGGTATAACTACATAATAACATCATTGTTTCAAATTTCACATATACACAAGCGTATAATAATTTACACTAAACAGTTGTTTTGGTCTTGATGTTTCCGCAAGGGTTTTGTTGAATCTGATTCCATTGTCTCGTGATCTATCGTTGACTCATCCAAACTTTAACCTACTTCAAAGTTGTCCCAAATTTTTTCAAGTGCAAATCTAAAGATACTCATATTTTTCATATTCCTATGTATTTTAGCTGAATTCTCAAATAAATTATATTTTAAATGTTTGTAAATTTTTTAGACAAATGTTTTAATGAAACATACAACTTAAGTCTCCGTGCCTTTTAAAGGCACGGGAGCGAACAATAGTTCAGCATACAACAAAACAGAGTAAAATTCAAAACAGAAGTTGCTGGAATCCCATCCTCCACTCAAATTATAAGAAATTTGATTTTAAAAAACAATCAGACTTTTGCGGTTTTGAGTTTGTGGGTTTGTTTAATTTTGAATTTATCACAACCAGTAGGAGCAGTTTTTTTGTGTGTGTGCAGTAGTCGTGACTCGTGCTAGGAGTTTGTGTCCTCTCTCTCTTCTCTCTCTCCTCCATAGACGAAACTTTGCATCTTCTTCTTCAATCACATACCAGTGGTAGTAGCTTTTGCGCCTCCTCTATCTTCATCCACTTTCCTGATTTGGTATTAAAAAGTTAATTAGGTTTGCCTTACTACTTCTCCGTACCACCCTAAATCTATCTAATAAACAATCGGTAGATGATATCGGAGAAAGAAAGTGATTAATTAAATTGTGAAGGCGATTAATAAAATAATTAGTGGGTCTGTCTCTGTCTTATCATTTCCTAGGTAAGGTTTGATTGATGTTAATGGCTAAAGATTCTGTGTGTGTGTGTGTTGAATCTAGTGAGCAATTAATTAGTTTGGGTGTGATTTAATTTAGTGTGGTGGAGGGTGGAGAGTAGGTGGAAGATGAGGAAACCCAGCCCAGATGGTTTATGTTGGTTAGGTTCCCTTTCCCTTTCCCTTTCCTGTGTATTAAGATTCTTTGAAGAAACAAAAGAAAAGATATTGCAAGGGGATGGGCCCTTCGTTTGTTTTGCTCTTTCTCTCATTATAATTCATCCTAGTCCACCTACTTGCTTCCTTAATCAAATCTTGCTCCTCCTTTTCTCTTCCTTCATCCCCACTTTCACTTTCACACCTTATCTTCTACTCCTCCGTACAGAATCAGTCCTACCCATATCTCTCTTCTAAAAGTCTTTTTCCAGTTTTAGTAAAAAACAGTCTAGTGTACGTGTTTAGGGTTTGATCCGGCATGGAAGTGGCGCGTGAGAAGCAAGATCTAGAAGTAGGCATGGCGAAGAACGAATCCATGGGAGTTGGTGAAGAAAATAAGGAGATCTGGGTTGATGAAGCTGATGATGTCGGAGGAGGAGATCCTTGTTCTCTGTTGTACTGCGACGACGACTTCCCCCCTCTCCCGGAGTTCCCTTGCATGTCGTCTTCTTCCTCCTCCAACACTTCGGCAGCCCCCACCGCCGGATTCTCCACCTCCGCCGCCACGTCTTCCTCCTCATCCTCCTCCGCCTCCTGGGCCATGCTCAAGTCCGACGACGATAACCACCACCACCACCAGCAGCAGCAGCAGATGGAGGGCGTGGATTGCATGAATGTGATGGAGGATTTCGATTGCATGGGGATAAATCAGCTGATTGAAGACAGCAACGAGATCTGGGATCCAACTCCTCTGTTTGAACAAGACCCACAACAACTCACCCAAACACAACCACATCTCCTCAACCCCTTTCACCAACAACAACAACAACAACAACAACAACAACATCAACAACAACATCAACAACATCAACAACATCAACAACAACAACAACAACAACAACAACAACATCAACAACAACAACAACAACAACAACAACAACAACAACAACAACAACAACAACAACAACAACAACAACAACAACATCAACATCAACAACATCAACAGGAGGAGGAGGAGGAGGAGGTTGGAGAATTCTCTCACTTGTTGGATCCTGAAAACAGGAGTTTAGGCTTGTCGGAGGATCTGGCTGTTGTGTTCTTCGAGTGGCTCAAGTCTAACAAAGAGTCGATCTCAGCTGAGGAATTGAGAAGCATCAAGATAAAGAAGTCGACTATAGAATCAGCCGCCAAGAGGCTTGGTGGGGGAAAGGAAGGGATGAAGCAGCTGCTGAAGCTGATTCTTCAATGGGTCCAGAACCATCGCCTACACACGAAGCGCCAACAAGATGAATCCGCGGCCGCCTTTCACTTCACCGAACCATCTCAACTCTTTCCCAATCCAGAAAACCCCTTCCACCATGAACCTCTTCCCTGCTTCAACCCACCTCCTCAGCAGAATCAACAACAGTGGATGTCGCCCTATATAAGCCATCCAACAAGTTTTAGTAGCTACATACCTGATCCGTATACTACACTACAGCAACCCTACCATGCTCCGGATCAGTACCACCACATGATTGATGGAAACTCATGGCCCACCGGAGCGCCACATCAGTACCCCTTGGGGCAAGCTCCTATGCATTACAACAGCGCTCACGATGGGAGTATGATGCAGCCAGTGGCAATGTCGACACCTGCTGCTGGGTACAATCCGTATCAGTTATTCCCCGGGCCAGGAGATGGGCTTCTTAGGATGGGCTCGTCAGCCACCAAGGAGGCGAGGAAGAAGAGGATGGCCAGGCAAAGAAGGGTGTTTACCCACCACCACCATCATAGAGGGGCTCACACTAACCCTCACCAGCAGCAGCAGCAACAGCAACAGCAAATGGTCCAAGATCAGGATAGTGCTGCTCACGGAGGGTGGCTGTATTGGCCTCCCCCCACAACTGGAGCTTGTGTCGCGACAGGTCAGCAGATCATGGGGTCCCTGCAGCACCACCCGCCAAGTACCGACAGCCCAACGCAACCTACCCAAACACAGCCTGCACCTGCTGCTGCTGCTGATAAGAAGCAGGTTTAGACTATTACCTAATAATTATATGTGTTTTTGTCTGCATAACTGCTTAGTTTTGATGAATCATGCTGCCTTGCTTATTTACAGGTGTTTAAGACAGAGAAGAACCTTAAGTTTCTTCTTCAAATTCCTGAACCTTTCAAGGTGAAAATCAATCTCCGTCAACAACTCACAATCTCGAAGCAGCAATACGGAGAGATGCTGTGTAACATTGTTTAGCAGCAGGTTCAGAGATTTAGGCCTAGGTTTAAAGTAGGCTAAATATCTGAGCTTTCTTGACTTGCCTGGATAGATGATCCCCATCAACCAGCAACACTGACCCATCTGGTCGCTTTTTACTTGGAGGGATTTCGGGAAAATCAGACTCATCATCAAATTCATCAGTAATTCTAGCAACGGACCTCAGCATTCCTTCGGTAAGAACAACAAAATCCCCAAGAGGAACCAGATCCACCATATCCACAAATCCAACTTCTTCTGTGATACATAATCCCTTGTGTCTAGAACACAGAATGGGTTCCGGCTTTGTTGATTCTTTGAATATAATCATCTCCGGTGTCTCATGACTCTTATCTGAGGGCTTCAGCATGCTGTCCTCCTGATATGTCAGATCTAGCAAGATTTTATGCCCTCTTTCGTAAGCTTTCTCAACAGAATCAATAGGGCCAAGGTATCCAGCCATCATCCAGTAGGCCATCCAGTAGGCTATTAGCACATTGAAATGGATGCTTTTGCACTTTTCAAAAAAGTGTTTACAGTGCTTATAACAATTAATCATATTGACTTCATTGCTCAATGACATGCCATAATTCCTTGCTTTCTGTTGTTCCATTGAATCTCCACTCGTTCCTGCAATATAATGTGACGATTTAACATAGTGTAAGGGTTTTATTCTAGTCAATCAAGTGTCATCTATAAATTATAGAAGGAATCTGGATATTAATATCATGGATCCTAGTGTAAGGTTTTTTTTTGGCTAATTGCCTAATATATTTGTCAAGGATCGTAAACATGATAGTAATAAGAATAGAATCAAATAACAATAGATGATTGAGTTGTTCATCAACCGAATTTGACATTTTATCTATTTGGTATGAACTCCAGTCTCCAACCAAAAGAAAAAGACAATGATACTCAGTTAACTGAAGCAAAAGCAAATTGGGGCGAAATTAAGACTAAAGGATAACCAGAGATGACTGAATTGGATCTCAAAGAACACCAGGACAATTGAGTTAATGTATAATTTCATCACAGCAAAAGGTCGAGAAAGAGACCTAACAGAAAGATACCTGAAAGCTGAAGACGATGAATGAAAACGCGAGCACACATACACCAGAGCTATAAAGCTCGAAGAATGAGAGTAATGGATGGAAGATTAGAAATTTGGGAATGGAGGTCAACGCCAGGCTGCACTTGCATTGCAGAGCTTGCATAAATAATGGCGACATTTTGCATTATGAGAACTAGCAGAGGAATGAATTGTATTTAACATATAATAGTATTTCTTTTGGTAATGAGTTTATCCATTTTACTAAGAGCGTGTAAGATTTATATGATTATACTAGACTTTTTGGACCAACGCGGGTTTTACGGTCTATAAAACTTCACAATAAGACGTGCGAAATCGAAGGGTAAAAGATGATGATATGTTCCATACGAATCCATTAAAGACATGCGTTGATGGGTCAAAATCTTCATTTGGACGACATATTCATAAACGTAGGAAAAAAACGGGAAAAGAAAAAAATAATAAATTAAAAACAAAGTTTTATAGTATATATATTAAGATTAAGATTTCCATCTTCATTAAATAGTACAGGAAAGGACCCAGATTGTTCTCCATCTTCTCTAATTGTCTCCACTATGAACCCATCTAGTAGGATTCGTCTTGACTAAACCTGAATAATAACTGCCAACGTTGGCTACGAACAAAGGATCTCTATCGGCGTGATTAGGCTTAATACTACTGCTATTCGCTGAGGCACTGACTTGACCATCTTGCTCCAGTTCTTTAGTCAGTTTCTCCATCGTCTTCTTTAATGTCGCTTTGCTCATCTGTCCTGGCTCGCTTGTTGAGATCCCGACCATAGTAACATTTGGAAGCAGAGGACTCGGTTGTAAGTTCCTGAGTAATGGTGTATAACATGAGTATAGTACTTTTAGTGCCCGCTTGGTTTGAATTTTGGAAACAATAACTAAAGGAAATAAATCTAGTCCAATGTATCATGATGTAGACTAGATCCATTTTCTTACCTTACCGTAAATTCAAACCCTGAGTGTTTTATTCTCTATAACAGAAAAAAATGTTTGATGAACAGCTCACCTCAGATGTTCACCGTTTTGTTTTTCCATTTGCGGGTTTGACCAAGGATGTTTGCCCCAATCTCCAAATGGGAAACGGAAATCATTTTGCAGTGAAGGGGGTTCGGCTTCATCTTTTGCTTCAGGTTTTGAAGAACTATGATTATCCAGATATTGAGTGTGAGGTCTCATCTCCATGTCATTTACAGAGTTTGATGCCTCAGAAGCTCTCAGAAGTGAAGATGCACTCCTGCACGCATATAGAACAGATTATTCAACCACCGAAAGTTAAAAAGAAAAATTTACTGCAACATTAAAGATCTATTTATTTTAGCATATATCCATTTCAAGTCTGTCGTTTCAATTAGTATATATCAAGGCAGCTTTTGGACTTCAGAGTTCAGACAGATTATTTGAACTTTGAAATTGCAGAGAAAAGATCAAATTCTGACTAGATCTCAGTGTTTGACGAATTGAATCAGATATCAAGCATTTCAATTCAAGTTCATAAATCATGTTGGACACCTTCAAGCATTAGTTGAGCTCAATGTTGTTCATATATATTTTGAAATATATCAATGTTAACTGTGAGCACAAGTCCAGCCACTATCCACCGAACGTGCAGGGTGCAATTTACTCCCAGTGACCAATCTCAGATTGAATATGCAATCCCTTCAACAGACAAGTCGCTGTGTTTGTCACTCAATCTTACTTTGACATTTGAACAGCCACAATTTAAATCATACACTTACGGTACTAAGATGCTTTTGAGAAGCCATATTACATCGTAACATTTCGAATTTTGAGCTTGATAAAACATTATTTAAGCCTTTATTTTGTTCAACAAGACTCGGAAAAAACACTTAGACGTGTTTGTTTTATAGTTTTGAAATCAGTAACGGAATGGAAACAAACTTAGACCACTTTCTTGTCATGTGATACATTGGTTAAAATAAAATGAAAATATATTTTGACTTTGAGGTCTAGAACTTGTGTTTCAAAACAAGGGAAAAGAGAGTGACTCACCTCTTTTCAAAACCCACCGTCAAATTGTGGAAACGAAATACATCGCCGTGGCCGGCTCGTAGTTTAGTGAAAACAAGGAGACGAAGAGAAACGGTTATCAATTTGATCTATGAACATGACAATAAAAAGGGTCTAGATTCGTTTCCATTATGTTATCGTTTCCAAAATTGTAAAACAAACGCCACCTTAGACCTACAACAATTTTGAGTTCTCTCAACCCATTAGTATCAAATGCTAAGGTGATGCAAATACTTGTGACAGAAGCCTTTGACCAATGAGACATTAGGTCGACAGGGCAATATTTAGTCAGAATTTTTGTAAGAGGAAAGTCCTAGGTATGAGACTACCTTAAGAAGTTCAGCAGGTAAGATAAAAAGAACGTCTACCTAGAATATCCCACATAAGCTAAGGTCTGGGGGTCAACAACGACCCAGAAACTTTTGGTCGGATAAGGTTAAAGATTTAACGGCATACCTTTTCTGAAATGAGTCAACCATGTACGGAACTTTTGGTTGAATTCCAGTGGCCTTTCGCAACCACTTGTTTCCCAAAAGCAATCTATCGACAGCATACATAAGCTGTACTTCGGCAGCCTTTGATATAACACTGAAAGGAATTGCTGGGTAGCCCACTTCATCAAGCAGCTCCTGGACCTGTTGGCAACATATCAGATACATAATTTCTCAATTACAATCACCTGATCTTGTAGACAAAAAATACTACAAGTCTAAGAAAAGTTGTTCATCAATGTATTTTCATCAAGTAATAATAACCTACGAGTCCAAACATATTGCAGAAATCTTTTTCTTTATATCATTTTAAAATCTTCTTTTGTTGGTTAGTAAATTCAAAGACATTAACCTCCCTAAGGTACAAAAGGTTGCTTTGTTTTTTTTGTTAATTTATATTGGGAGACAAGATAAAGGAAGGAATAGGAGAGGGGTGCAGCACTTTTAAAAACATGCAGAGAAGATTACAGATTATGCACCTCTGCAGGTTCCCACATGCTATCTGCAGTCTCTTCGCCGACTTCTGCTGGCATATTGTCATCCATCACATCCCGGCGGCGATGCAAGTGCCGACTTTGTACTAAAGCATGGAAATGTTGGTCTATTGATTCTTCAAGAATATTATCTAGTGTGCTTTTATCAAAAAAATATGGTGTGTACCTGACAGATTAAAAAACAGATATACTTATCAAATTAGTGAAAGGGTCTATGAAAATAGCACTTTTGCATTCAAAAATCTAAAAAATGGTCTATTCAGGAAAGTAAATAAGTGGATGATAGTTTTTGTCCATTCAAGAAAATATTTAAAAACTATATGCATTCGTTTTTTCTTTTTTAACAAAAAAAACACATTGGTAATAGGGTGTTTCTAGTGGGAACCCTCCAATATACTCCCTATGTTCCTATATTAATTGTCGTTTTAGCTATTTTGACAAAATTTTATCACATCTGCGGTCTGCCCCTATGTTTAATACTAGATTTGGAATTTTAAATAATTATCATTTTAGACATTAATAATTAAGGAAATTAAGTAAGGGTAATTTAGAGGAAAAAATTGAATTCTTAATCTGTCTGAAAAATCCTAGAATCACAATTAAAAAGGAACAAAGGAAGTATAAGAATTCTGTTTGTGAAAACTTCTATTGTTTGTCATCCAATTTCAGTGTCAATTTGGATGTCAAAATGAGGGAGGATTCAGAAATTAAGTTATCCACTTATCCTTGGTTTCAAATATTAATATGTTCATCTTTTCTTGTGTCTAACTCTTTTTAGTAGTTAAAACTATTTGTAGCAGTTAAAACTCTTTTTAGCAGATCTTTTTTGTAATTTTTTGGTAGCAACCTTACTGAACTTCTTTTGATTGTGTCATTTTCTCTCCCTCACAGAGAAATGTAAAAGATCTCCCCATTGTGTCCTACATATGTGGGTCTCGGAGGTAAAGAGGTATGCATCCTTTCTCTAAGCAACCCGAGAGGATGTTTCCAAAGGACATGAACTACATAAAGCACGCATACAAGCAACAGTGAACCCTGAAGGCCCTAAGCTCTACCACCTCACAACCCAAAACCCTAGAATCCTGCCCCTAAAGATTAGCTCAGCTTAAATTTACAACAATTGACTTCATAGAGCATGACAGTGAAGAGTGAATTTGAAATCAAGATGAGCTTAAATAGGCCTGGGATATTATAGCAATGGGGCTGAAAAGGAAAGACCTTCACCAGGGGACAGGGTGCAAGATTCAACAGAAGGAGCTTCGCCAGAAGAAAGAGTGACCCATGAAAGAGATTCAAAGGTTCTACCTAATTATACCTATTTTTAGTACAATGATGACAGAAATTACGAGATTGCTTACAAATCTAGGCTAGCCATAAAATCATACCTGCATCTTGAATTTCATGCAACAAGTACAACTTTTTAAAAGTTAAACCTATTTATTCTTTGATTTATATACGCCTTACAGTCCAAATACCGATACATTTTTAGCATTCTTAATAGGACATGAGATGAGATGATGAAAAAATGATAATTTTTACTCGCCATCAAGGTAGAAACTAAAAAGGAAATAAAAAATACCATTAGCAGCATATTCACATTCAAAATAGATTAACCAATAAGAGAAAAACTCTATACCACTTAATTCCATCCGTAGTAGCTATAGCAATATCCAAGTTTTGAGCAGAAAATACAGGTACACCATCAATCTTTCTTCCATCAGTTCCTGGTATTTTCTTGAGAAGCTTGTTAGCTAGTTTTACCTGCAGCAGCTGGAATGAATTAACACTACACTATTAAGACATCAAATGGTTCAATTCTAATCATACCTGTTTCTCATTTGGGATAAATTGGAAAAGATGAGGCTTTTCCTGCATAGTAGCGGAATAGCAGCATAAAATAAGAGTAAAAACAAAGTGATGCCAGCTTTACCAGGATTATTTTAAAATAAACTTGAGAAAAGGCAGCAAACGTACCTTGAAATGTTCATATGCTAGATCAAGCCGGCATGCACCCACGATGCCACTAGGAATATTGAGCTGTTTAACATAGGCAACTATGAGAAAAGAAATAATCAGCACGGATGCAAGTGAGTTATCATCTGGATAAATTAAAGCATGCAGCCTTCAAACCAAGAATTAAAAGGAATACATAGTATAATGAAACAAACAAAAAAATTAACTAATCATCATGTTCTTAAACTTGCTGCAGCCAACACCATGAAGTAAATAGTTAATCTACTTTAGACTAGTTTGGTTTGCCCATTAAGATAAGGCATGTGACAATTAAGATAATATCATCTAGACCATAACTTGTGACCCTAAAGAGTTACCATGCACCATTCTAAATTCCAAAGCACATAGTCATTTGATGGTTTGATAAGTGGTTAGAAACTCAATAACTGAAATCCCAATAGAAAATTTTCTAAGGACTAGAACTATCAAATTCGAAACTGGTAATAATATCATTGTTTTCCGACATTCATGCTACTCACTTGGTGTAGTGACCACAGCACTATCATAGAAATGGTGAGAGTTGAGTAGGAAATGGTTTGGAATATAAAACAACGGATTTATAGAAGCATCATTCTACTTCATTTCAAAACTAGACAGACTCAAAGAAGCATGCTAAAAAATATATGGAAGCCTCAAACAAGCAATCTAGAGAGAACATCTACCTGCATCACCCAAATCCATAAAGAAGCGAAATACAGGACCATTATCACTCTTAACAACTCTTTGTAACATTTTCTTCATCCACTCTGGAGTTCTGTGGAGCAAAAGAAGATGTACAAAAAACATTACTTCAAAAAACAGTTAACTCGGATCAAAGCCAAGAACCAGATGCAAAAAGCAATAAAATCACCACAATGTCAACTTATGCTCAAGTTGGATACCAAAGAATACATATGTTTGGAAGTTACTAGGATTTTTTAGAATGGAAAGGATGCTCTAGACATGAGAAAGGGGGGAGGACTTTAGAAGAACAGTGCTTTCTCGTCGTTGTGTAGTAGTTGATACTTCTGAAACAGAGGAAGAGGAACCTATACTCTTCCTAAGACAAGGCAACAAGAATTTGCTAATATATTAGCTCTTGAGAATTTCCCATTAAGTGCATATTTTCACTTCGGGTCTATGCTTTTAGCCTTTTAGAGTTTCCTGGTTTTTCTACGATATAAAATTTCATTTATCAAAAAAAAATGGCAGTGTATCTTTAACACTTGATCCAAAGTTAGTACCTAATATAATAACATTCTACAACTCAATTTGTTGAAATAAGATTCTAATACTCATGACCACTCATTGTGGCACATAAATAGATTCAAATCGGAAGTACCTAAACAACAAAACTGAATCTCATAACATACAAGAACTCACTGAAAATGTCACACGTAGAAGGTATTGTATCAGTCTCACATATCCAAACCCCAGATAGCATGACACACACATAATCGTGCCTTTAGCTAACAATAAGTTTCACCAATCAACTTCCTCTATCAAGAAAAGACAATCGGATCAAACTTCAACAATTAGAGCGAGAGAGATAACCTCTTAGAGAGGAAAGGGATGTCGAAATGCGTGGAGACAGCCATAAGGCCAGTCCCAGTGAGGTCGCACATGCTAAAAACCTGACCGACAAAGGCCGGTCCTCCACCGCCTTTACCAGACGAGCTCATCCTCCCAATCTTGAACGTCGACGGTGAAAATCCGGCGTCGTAATCAAGAGAATTGCCAGCAGTGGCGATCGATTCATCCCGAGTCAGCACAGTCACCGGAGAATTGTCCAGCGGAAGAGAAAGCAAAACCCTAGGTGTGGAGCCGAGGGGCGTGGATTCTGAAGCCGGACGGAGTGGTTTTGGGCTCAGGAAAGATGATAAGGTTGAGGTTGTGGAGTGGATGAAGGTTGAGATAGGGTTGAAACCAGAGTGCCGGTTTTCATGGCGCTCGTGAGAAGGAGCCATCGTCGGCTTCTCAGCGTCTTCGAGGAGGTGCTTGGGCCAGATTGTGCTACATACAGTTGTTACGGTAAGATTTTACTAGAGACTTTCCATTAGTTTTTTATAAAAAGAAAAACTATGGCTCGTCTAGACCGTGCCTCAAAAAAGAAAAACTATGGCTATCTATACAACATAGACTAAGCCTAGATCATCCGCACGGATGATTTTGAAAAACTCTCTAAGGAGAAACAATCTCGAATGCGGGGAGAGGATATCACGTCTCAGGTCTTCAACCTGCTGTGGGAGAGTGGCTTGTTCCACCAAATAATACTATTGCGATGATCTTGAATGTCCAATTCAGTAGAGGTGAGGCAGTCCGCCGCTCTGTTGCATTCTCTAACCACATGAAACACCCTGAAACACTCAAAGCGCTTAAGAAGCTCTTTGATGTCTAGGACGAAAGAACGAACTTCCCACGGGATTTTCCAAGAATCCCGAATGCATCTAATAAGAGTGAGATTATCCCCCTCAATAATGAGATTCTTAATATCTAACCTCATAGCAGTACGAAGACCTTCAAGAAGAGCCGCAGCCTCGGAAACAAGCACAGAGGAATCAGAGATTCTAATATGGTCAACAAAGCTGACTTTACCAAGGTGGTTACGGATGATAAAGCCAACAAAAGAGGCGGAGCTAGGTTTGACTGAAGCATCAAAATTTAATTTGTAAAAGTTATCTGGAGGTTTAGTCTAGGTCAACGATTTCCTGTTTTTTTCCTATTATTGGAAGAATTAGTATGGGGCAGTTTAGTATGAGAGGCATTCTCCCAATCAATGAATTGTGCATGTGCAGATCGAGCAATCTGATCAGTAGAGAGATAAAGTTTTTGGTTGTCTTTGCGAAAGATACGGTTGTTTCTATTGTTCCAGATATTCCACCAGCAAAAGAAGGCCAAACTGCTAGAATTAGAGGTGTCAATAAAGGTTTTAATTGAAGTTTTAAAGTCCAAAGAGGTCGGGAGGTTCCAGTTGAGATCAAGGGTTGAAGAAATGGAGTTAAAAACTTCTCTAGTGAAAGGGCAGTTGAAGAAAAAATGGTCTGAGTCCTCATCAGAGGTTTCACAAAGGCTACAGGTGGAGTAGACTCTGTGAAAATGACGATTTAATTTTTCCGTTGTTGGAAGACAATCCGAAAACGCCTTCCAAAGGAAATTATGGATTTTGGGAGGGAGATTCTTATTCCAAAAGATGCTCGTGTCAATAGTGGGGATAATAATCGGTTTAGACAACTTATAAGCGATTTTCACCGAGAAATTCCCATCAGGAGACGGTGTCCAAATTAAATGATCGTTGAACTGGGTCACCGGGATGCGAATTGTAGCTATCTTTTCGATGATATTATGGGGAAGACGGTTGGAGAGCTTAAGAAAATCCCATTGGAGGTCCGGGGTAACGAATTCACAAACTTTTTGATTGTATGGAGCTGAGCCCCGAAGATGACTGATATCAGATCCAGGGATCCAACAGTCGATCCAGAAACAAATAGATCTACCATTTCCAAGTTGCCATTGGAGTCCTTTGAGGAAAGTATCCTTAAGAAGTAATAATATGCTAAACTGCCAGGATTGATTAGTGTTTCTGTTAAGAGAAAAAAGATCGTTATGAGAGAGATATTTATCTGTAATTATTTTAACCCAAATATTATCAGGTTGGGTAGAAAGTTTCCAAAGTAATTTGAGTTGAAGAGAAACATTATTATCCCACGCTTTCCGGAAGCCAAGACCTCCCATCGATTTAGGTTTACAGATAGAATCCTAGTGAAGGAGGCTTCTGTTGGAAGAGCTTTTCTTATTCCAAAAAAAGCTTTTGTTGATGTCGTCAATTTCATCACAAACTCCTTTAGGGAGGAGAAAACTTTGCATAAGGTAATTGACTTTAGAGCAAAGGTTACTCTGGATAAGGATTGTGCGGCCTGCTTGACATTAAGTGTCTGCTTTCCATTTTGAGCGTTGTTTTTTGAGTTCAGCAATGGCTTCATCAAATAGATCATTAGTCACTCGTCCTTTAAGGATAGGAATGCCAAGATACTTCTCCATTTTCGAGGTAATGGGGATGTTCAGAATGGAAGCCAAAGACATCGCTTGGTTTTTAGAAATATTTTTAGAGACTTGTAGCGAGCTTTTGTGGAAGTTAATCGATAATCCACTAAGAGTAGAAAACTTGTTAAGCATGTCATGCAGGAAATGCATATTTGGGTGGTTGGCATTTGCCAGGATAATGGTATCATCTGCAAAGGTTAAGAATGGGATAGGATTATTAAATTGTTATTTAATAACCTATATTGTTATTTAATAAACTATATTGTTATTTATTAATTTATATGAAATAAAATATGTGAAAAGTCGGTCCCTCCACGAGTTTCGAGAAGTTTGGGTCGGTCTGGGTTTGACCCAACGGGTTCACGAGCTTTTCAGGTCGGGTTGGGTCGAGTATCTTCGGGTCGGTTCGGGTCGACCCAACCGGTTGGGTCAGCTTTTGAGAGGTCTACTCACGTCACACATAAATTTGAAATTTTTAACAAAAATATTGTCATTGGTTGGTGAAAATCCAGCGTTTACAGGTTCAATGATCTTCAACACGATCTTCCCATGATCTTCAATCTTCAGCACGATCTTCCCATGATCTTCAATCTTTGACGTCACAGAGTTTCCCATGAAGAGTTGCTCCTCTGTTCGACTCTTCTGATAAGTTGTAAACATGCCCTTATATGAGCAGATGTGTCTAGTGACACCTGTATCATACCTCCATTCCTTTAGATTGCTCCCAACCATGTTCACTTCAATCATCATTGCACACAAGTCGTCCGTTGTGAGCGAGTCTTCAGCTAGGTTGGCTTGGGACTTCTTGCCTTTGTCCTTTCTTATGTCGACCTTGCTTCGACACTCATCCGCCTTGTGCCCAATCTTGTTGCACTTGTGGCATTTCCCATTGAACTTCTTAACTCCTTGCTTCTTGAAGTGGTTGGTGTTTTGGGGTTGGAACTTCCTCCCCCCCCCCTTTGTCCTGATGCTCTGCCAGGTTCGAATTGCGAACTGTAAACACAGTTTTTCTGTTCGTAAATGTGTGATCTGAAATACAGACTTACTATAAACCGGTTATGTAATACAACAACAACCTCAGAATTTTGCGAACTGTAAACACAATTTTTCTGTTCGTAAATGTGTGATATGAAATACATACTTACTATAAACCGGCTATGTAATACAACAACAACCTCAGAATTATCGAAACGAATGTTGGTTTTATTCGAATCTAAACACAAATCCGAAACTTTACTAAGTAAAGACAACAATTTTCTTCTGAAATGCAACTATCTGTTCCTTAAAAACTCAAACAGATTGTTAGTTACATGATAAAACTTTACAGAATTAAGATTGTAGGACCTGTAAATCGTGAATAAACAATCTGCAAGAGAATTGAAATAAAGAACAGAATTAAGGAAGTATTGTACTGAATCTGTATTAGAAAACTTGTGCATAGAGGCGAGAAAAAATCTTTATCCTTAATTCTGTAACGCCCCGTATATGTGACGGTTACCGGCGTTGAGAATTTCAAGATACAACTGCGGGCTTTTCTGGTTTCCACAATCAAAGAACAGAAGACAACGAACCAGATCTGTGTGTACTCTCAGAGAATTAGAGAAGGGAAGAGATGGAGGATTTCAGATATTCAGAATGAGAGTCAGAACTCTCCTTAAAAAGAGTTTCTGAGTTGTTGAGGGATGGAGGAGATCTCGGAACTGACTACACCAACGAGGTGGAGTCTGTTGTGGAGCAGATTGTGGAGGTAGTTTTGGACTCTGTTGGGCGTCCCCAACGAGGCAGTTCAAAATTCAAATCTGGAAGCCCAACTACCAGATCCAAGACCACGAGCCACGAACCCACGCCCCGACCCAGACAGACGGCGCACGAGGAGAGTCAAGGTCCTCTCTCCATACCTCCCAAGGTCTTACAAGGGTAGAGTGTTGGGGTTATATAAACCCTTTAATTTCATCTCCAATTTTTGATGCGTGAGAAAAACCAACATCCATTTCAGCCCAAAATGTTATTTTGTACTCCCTCTGTCCCAAAATATAAGGGACATTTGAGCATTTGCGCGGAGTTTAAGACGGATGTGAAAAATTGTAGATTTGATGGAAAGAAGAGAGAGAAAATGAAAGTTATAATAATTAAAGGAGAGAGATAGAGAGAAAGAGAAGAGAGTGTTGGGACGTGGGATAGAGAAATAATAGAAAATGTATTGGGAGAAGATAAAGAAGAGTTATAAATGGAATATAGGATGAACTTTTTGGGACGCACAAAATAGAAATGTCCCTTATATTATGGGACGGAGGGAGTATATGTTAGTATGCCTTGAATCTGAATCACACACTGCGACAAGTAGCACGGGAACGGTATACGATATCTGTTGTACGGGCCTTATTGGGCCTATCAGTTTTGTTGTTGGGCTTAGGGTTGTTTAGTGCTATATATAGCGGGTTATGTGTAAACCCTAATTGTACCGAAACTGTAATCCGCCTCCGTATAATCTGATCTCCCTCTCCTGTGGACGTAGCCAAATTTGGTGAACCACGTAAACCTCTGTGTCTTTCTTGCATTTATTGTTCTTATTTCGATTCTGTTACAAGAGTATATAGACAAACAACCAAGTTTGGGTCCTCATTTCTCATTCAAAGTGAACTCGATTTCAACGTGTGAGTACACTATGACGTATTGCTCGCGGAGACGAAGCCAACGCTCTCATAATCCGACACAACTGGAGCCCACCAGAAAAGTGCCTGAAAGTTGAGTGGAAATCAGTTCCAAGTTCCAACAGATATGAATATACATGATACTCCCTCTGTCCCCTTTTAATCTTCCCATTTCAAATGAGCACATTTGCCGAAGCACGTTTTGTTTCGTCAATATCTCTAAATATACGATGATAAAAATATAATATTTTTATATTGTCAAAGTACTCATTGAGACGAATCAAACGAGATCTTGCATGTCTATATTTATTTCTATATACTGGAAGAAAACGAGAAGATTATCTCGGTTTGTGAATAGTGTCGAAAAAGCAAATGAGCCTTATATTAAGGGACGGAGGGAGTACTTGATAGTTATATTTAGATATCGACCAATAAACGGATATGAGTACTTTTTGTTCATTACCCTCATCGTAGAGATGGCTCCCGGTCCGGTCCGGTCCTCCGGAATCCGGAACCGGAACCGGGAAAACCGGACTGAACCGGACCGGTTTTTTATTTAAAAAAACAAAATAAAACCGCCGGTTAACCGGCGGTTTTGATTTTAAAAAATAATTTTATAAATTTATAAAACTTAAAAAAATGACAAAACATTCTTTTTAATAGCGTTTTTTTATAATCATTTTTTTTAAGTTTTTTAAATTAAATATGAAGGAACAAAAAAATTAAAAAAATTGGGCTTGCACTTAACAGTGACTTACTTGTTAAGTTGCCTACGTATCCTCTCGGGTTAGAGGAATCAAAGCCCACGTAGTTCTTTACCTTTTTTCAAAACCCGTTACCTAAGTCGAATCTTCGGCGGATGAATCGGTGCGTAGTAGAATCTCCAATCCACTCGTCTTCCGATGACTCGATAATGTTACGTTGTTGCCTAATTGCGGCTCTCTTCCAATCGCAAACACAACATTGCGCCTCCAATGACTCCGGTGCCAAATTTGATCTCTTCCTCGTTAAAGTGTTGCCTCCTGCACTAAAAGTTTGTTCCACCGCCACGGTTGAAGCGGGGACGGCAAGAACTTGAGCCGCAATCTTCGCAAGCGTTGGAAACATGCTCCTATGATCCTCTCACCACTTCAAAACATCTAAAGTTTCACAACTAACAAACTCAAAGTTGGTGTTAAGATAGTTATCAATTTCCGGATTCGTGTTTGTAACTCTTGGTCTTTTACTAAAATACTTAGCTCCAAAGGCCCCCAAGCTAGTAGAGCTCGAAGAAGTCGGAGGTAATTGTGAAGTAGTCGGAGAATCACAAAAATGAGTAAATAAAGTTTCAATGTTTGTTCTAGTTCTAGAAACCATACCTAAAATATCATCTAGTTCACCTTCGGCTAAAATATATGCATAATAGTCATTTAAAAGAGCGTGTAAACCGGATAATTTAAGTCTAGGATCTAAAACACAAGCAACAAGAAGACAATCGGGAATATATCTATAGTAGAGCAACCACTTACTCCTCATGCTTGCAACGGATTCCTCAATGCCGGGAATTTTAGCTCCCTCACTTAAACCACACATAACATTACAAGCTTCCAAGACAAAAACATTGCTACTTGGTGTATAAACACGACTAAATCTTTTTGTTGCATCATTAAAACATTTTAAAAACGTTGCAATACTTTGACATATATCCCAACCTGATTCGCTAAAATAGAAAGGAGAACCAGAAAGGTTTTGAGAAACAAAAGACATTAAAACTTGTTTATATTGTATACATTCACATAGTAATATGTAAGTAGAGTTCCATCGGGTACCCACATCTTTTGAAAAACGTTTTGGGTGCACCCCGTTAGTTTTACAAAAGGTCATCCAATCTCTTGTAACTTTAGGATGCCCCCAAATATACTTAATAACGTTCTTAATTGGCTCAAAATGAAAACTCATAGCACGTAAACCATCTTGAACACATAAGTTTAAAATATGACAAGCACATCGAATATGAAAAAATTTCCCACCAAATATAGGTTGACACATTTCTTGTAAATCTCTAATAGATGCGGTGTTAGCAGATGCATTGTCGAATCCAATTGAAAAAACTCTATTAAGTAATCTATATTCTTCTAAAATTGCACGAATCATCATAGCAATATTTTGTGCGGTATGTGAATCATCAAAGACTCTAAATGCCAATAAACGTTTTTGCATTGTAAAATGATGATCTACAAAATGACATGTAACACCCATGTAAGAATGGGTTTGAGTATTATCACTCCATATATCACTACAAATAGAAACATGCATATCATTTTGCGAAAAATAAGAAACTAATTCGGCCTTGCGTCTTTTATAAGCCTTAATTACGTTTTTCTTAATCACTTTCCTAGATACGGATTTAAAAGCGGGCTGTGTATGATCTTTAATATACTCATTAAATCCTACATTTTCACTAAATCGAAATGCTAAATGATCAACACAAATAGCTTCGGCTAATGCTACACTATTAGCTTCATGATCAAAACGAAATAAAGGGTTACCGCTAGTAGAAGATGCAAATCCGCCGGAAATTTGTGTTTGTCCCCCTAGCATTCCCATCTCGGGGACGTGTTTGTGCTCCATGTGTCGTTGAAGGGTTCCATATCCTCCACTTTTCTTCCATTGGAATGTCGTCTCGCAAAAGTTACAAGAAACAATAATTAGATCGGGATCATAATCCTCGGCCTCGAGTTCCTCGAGACCGGGTTCTAATTTAGTAAACCACTTTACAAAAATAGGAGATGTTAGTTTCCGGGATTGGTTCCCGGAGGATCCGGACCTCCCCCCCGACCCCTAGCCGGCCTCGAACCGCTAGGTCTCGAACCGCTAGGTCTCGAACCGCTAGCTTGCCCTTGAGGCCTAGCGGTCCTACCCCTACTGGACCTAACTTGAGAGGTGGGAGTGGGAACCGAGGGATAATAAGTGACATTATCACTCTCTTCTTGGGTGTCAAAATGTTCCGCCATAATATGATTAAGAACAATTAAATAGTATGATTAAAAGCAATTAAAACAATTAAAACAATAAAACAATAAAACAATAAAACTTAGAACAATATAATAATGTGATTAAAAATGTAAAAGCAATAAAATATTGAAAGACAAAAGCTAATTAAAAGGAAGAGATTAAGAGAGATTGTTGATGGAATTTGAGAGATTATAAGATTGAGATTTGAGAAAGAGAAGAGAGATTGTTGTTGTTGGATGTGTGATTTGAAGATTGTATGGTATGGTATTTATAGGGGTTTGATATGAGTTATTTTAATGCTAAAAAATTAATTTTTTATTTTTTTTTTAATTTCCTAACGGCTAATTTGGCTAAATAGCCGTTAGGACCGCCGATTAACCGGCGGTTCTTTTTTTTTTTTTTTGTTAACCGGTTAAAATATTTTTTTTTTAAAAATAAAAAACTGGCGGTTTAAATTTCGTGAACCTGAACCGGACCGTGACCAAACCGGCGGTTTTGACCCGGTCCGGTCCCGATTTTGACCGATTTTGACCCGGTTTGGTTCCGGTTCGAACCGGCGGTCCCGGTCCGGTGTGGCCATCCCTACCCTCATGTACTTCTAAGTTCTAACTACAGTATTTCAAATTTACATGTGACACAATACCGACCTCCCAATTTTCAGGCACCACGTGCCAAATTTCCATAGGTTCCCCTATAGTTCCAGTCAGCCACTTACCCACTTATCTCACCAGACAAGCGATCAAGACGAAGACGCAGAAGATACCTCACGATCCCTTTCTCTTCAAACCTCTCAAACCCTAAAATCTCCCTCTCATGGTGTCCATGAATCCGAGCTCACCAGAAGGCTTCTACCTAGACGCCGATGGAATGCCGCTCCCGGGACTCAATCCCTTTGCAACATCACCTTCTTCATCGGCGACGCCCACTCCTGCAGCCTCTAATGCCGCCCAATTGTCGTCGGCGGCTTCTGATGATGCCAGCAAGAAGATTAGGAAGCCGTACACCATTACCAAGTCCAGGGAGAGTTGGACTGAGCCTGAGCACGATAAGTTCCTCGAAGCACTCCAGCTGTGAGTTTCTGTTTTTAGATGCTTTGAGTGCTGCAAGTTCTAGTTAGGGTTGAATTTGTTATTAGGTTTGGAGTTAATTGAGTGGATTAATTCAAGAATTAGCCTTTAGGTTTGTGCTAGCTAGGAGTTTCTTGCCTGGCAAGTTTTAATTAGGGTAATTCCTAACTTCCTGATTTAGACTGTATAACTGTTTGATACATTGAAATAGAAGAAAAGTGTGGTCTGTCAAATGAGATCATGAGATGCTTAGCTTGTATAAATCTTCATGCTCCCCAATTCATTTTATTTCCGGAGAAACCTTGTTGTGTTTGTGAATAGACATGTTTGTCATTCTTTTGTTAATATATCATACTTTTTTTTGCTTTAAAGCTAAAATGTGCTGAAATATATGTATGAGCATGGGGAAGTGATACTAAGAGGAATTGTAGCCTCTATTGGCAATGAACCTATTTAAGATCTATTAATAGTATTAAGGGAAATGCCCTCTTGCTGACCAAAAAAAAGAAGGAATTGTAACCTTGGTTAGGATCATATTGTAGCATATGTGGAAATGAAACTTGCACCTGAAGGCCTTCTTTGTGCTCTGTATCTCCTTCTCAGTTGGTTGCGTGAGGACAGACCTATTAAGATTCATGAACTCTCTTTTTCCTTACTTATTAAAACAAGAGAGGGCTGTTTACTCTTCCCATGCATGCTAGTGGATTAAGGAAATACAAATTAATTTTGATTATGTGAACAATCAGTATTTTTTCCTTTCCTTTTGGAAAGGCATCATTGGAGCAAGTCTTTCAGAAATATTAGTTGAAGTACATTGCTTCTAGTTTCAGTGTACAAATGTACACTTTCGGTTCCCATTTTGAGTTGCAAAGATTATGTTATGTTACTTTTCTAAGGCTTTTCAGCTTTGTGACATAGGCTATAACTTAGTACTTTATATAGCATGTTGGTGAGTAGAAGTAAACACATGGTTTTCATTAAAAATCACAATCATATACTGATTACATTAATTTGCATAGGTTTGATCGTGACTGGAAAAAGATTGAAGCTTTTATCGGATCAAAAACTGTTATCCAGGTAATCATACTATATGCTTGTGCCTGTTTTTTTTTTATCCCTATTCCTCAACTCGTAGAGTTTGTGTCAGCTTATTATTGGTTTGTATTTAGCTTCTCTGTGAATTTTTTGACTAAGCCTTATTTTGCTTGGCACTTGACTTGGCCATCATGCTCATGTATCATAGCTCCATTTCTCTGGAAATTTGAAGTTTCTCCAGTTGTGTAGCTTGTGTATATTTTGATTTAACAAATGACAAACCTTAATTAGTTTCTCTATTTCTAGTTTAGTCTTCCGTCAGTTCCGTGTCTTATGTTATGTCAGAAATTGCATCTGGCTTTGGTAATTATTATTTAGTAGACATTATTAGGTACGATGGGGAATTTGGTTGCTAAGCAACTGAATTATATCTGATAGTTGAGATGTGTAAATTTTCCATGGGTTTGTAAATTTTCCTTTGGTTTCTCAATCTTCCAATGGGATTTATTATATAAACTTGATTTAATCTTCATTAGGTGTATTTTGGTGTCTGCAACTTTTGAATATTTTTAATGCTAATCGGGCGCTGTGTTTTAACCTCTGTACTCATCTCTTCTAGAAAAATATAGTATTATTTTGAATAAAGCATGAGCAATCAAATATCGAAATCACAAAGGGGAAACAATATCTCAGAATCAGGATTGCAACTATCTTAGCTACTCCTCGTTCTCCTTCAACCACACCAGCAGATTGCCTTTGTTTACACCCAAACAGTGTTCTATTATTTATATTGCTAAGTAACTTGATTCTCTTACGTAGTGCTCAACAAGTACATTATTGTAATAATATGCCAACGTAGTTTCCTCTTAGAAGGAGGAAGTCTTTATTCAAGATAAAGAGACCAATGGTTACTAGTTCACTGATGATTCCTTTCCCAACTGATTTCCTTCTAATTCAACAGACCTGAATATTTTATTACCAATTCACTTGACCTGTGCATTTCTTTCATTTATTCATTATTTAGATTCCATCATTAAAGTAGGCTGTAATACAAATTGGATTAATATCTATGCTTAACCTAATAATTGTTATAAAAAACATATTTTCCATGGAAATTGCTTTAACGGATGAGGCGCATTTTCTTGTTCAATATCTTTTCATAAACTCTGTTCAATGTGTAATTGGAATTGTAATAAGTTTCAAATTGTTTTATTTTAACCACTGAAAGTATATATGACCCATACATTAGCTTTGCTTTGTCATAGGGAGGCAGGAATGGGTAAACAAAATCTATTTTTGTTCTTGAACAGTTGAACCCCTAATAGGGTCTTTTTCATTAATCACTTCTTAGTTGTTCTATGTATGCAGAAAAATTGAACTCTTTTGACCAAACTTTTATTATTGCAATTATCTTTTGTGCCTCTTGCATATAGAAAGGGCAGTGTATAAGCAAAGAAAAACTAAGTGTTGCTTTTGCAGATACGTAGTCATGCACAGAAGTACTTTTTGAAGGTTCAAAAGAGCGGAAGCAATGAACATCTACCTCCTCCCCGTCCAAAGAGGAAAGCTGCACATCCATACCCGCAAAAAGCTCCCAAAAGTGGTGAGTTGCTTTACTTGTTTGGATTTTCTGAAGTCAAGTGGCTGCAATAGCTACTTCTCTATCAGAGGTGACCAGTTTTTATCCTTTTCTCTTACTATATCATGGTTACTGTGCCCAGATTCATCAGCACCAGTAAGAAATCCAAACAGTGGTGCAACTGTGTCATCATGGACTGGTCAGTCTGCAAAACCTGTTGGGGTAGCACAATCCAGAAAAGGTATTAGTATTACACCACTGCATTTGAAGTTTTGCACAACCAGTGTTGTTTCTGACATACTGCTCTATGGTATAGAGTATTGACTCTTTGTCTTCTCTAATATTTTAGGTGATACGAGAGCTGCGGTACCTCAAGCCGTGAACAATTGCTCAAGTTCTGCTGAGAGCACGCCGGTGGGACAGGCAATGAATGATAAGAATGAACAAATGACTCATGGTCCTACATTGAGAGGTGAGCATAGTGTTAGGTTTTGTCTAGAAAGATGTTTGGTTTTCAGAATTTGTATACTAGATTTGTTTGCTGATTAGTTATGGCACTATTAAATGGATAGGCTACAAATCTTTGGTGTGAGATCTTGGGATTTGATGTTTAATTTTCTAGAGAAAGCTTGTTTACAAAATATTTTGACTTGTTCGGTTGTTCCATAAAGAAATTTTTGTATATGACCAGAATGGCCTGAAACGAGACCTAGACAGTAGTGCACAGCTTGTCAATCAGGTTAACTTCAGTATGAAATCTGATTGTCCATCTTTGCCCTCATAAGATCCAAAGATAACTCCTTATATATATATTAACATTGCTGAATTTTAACCTTTTTGGTCAAACGGGGTTAAAAAAATATTGAATTTCTTGTCTACATACAGAGTATTCAAATTTTTATCTTGTCTATGCTTATGACGCTTTGTATATAATATATACCTTTTGAGCTGATTTAGTATGACGACAGTAATTATAAACACCTGCTGTGTCGTTTGTTAATCATGATTGACAATCACTATGTGATGGATTTGCACTGGCAATGGTTGTGAAATCTAGCTTTGTTACATAATGTACATGTTCTATTCACCTTGTTGTTGGAGATCAATTCATTAAACAGAATTCAAATTATTTCCAGTTAATAGAATTGGTGTATGTTCAATATAGATCTTTTACTTGGGTGACAACTTTATATGAATGAAGCATCATGATTGTATGTCATAGCCAAATTTGTTCTCTATCTGTTCTTTTGTTGCTGTATTCCAATCCTATATTGTATTCTACTCATAATGTGCTAATACTACTCTTTTGATTCAGTTCTACCCGATTTTGCACAAGTTTACACCTATATTGGAAGTGTTTTTGATCCTGATTCGTCTGATCATCTGCCAAGGCTTAGGAAGATGGACCCAATTGACGTTGAAACAGTATGTTATTTCTTGTATCATGCTCATTTTCTTACATGCATATCTGAATTGCAAATGCAAGGTTTTAAAGTTTAATGTACTTGTTCAAATTGTTCGTTAGGAATACTATCTGTGAATCTCATCAGGTTCTACAGATTTGTTTCAGACTTTCAGTAATTATAATTATAAAATAAAAAAAACTTGGGTTATATCAGATTTCAGGTTTGATGTTATTTAATCTGAAAACTATTTGCCAACTACTGTAGTTTGTCTTTTTTCTTTCTGTTCTTATGGAAGTTGCCTATGGTTGCAGGTTTTACTATTGATGAGAAACCTCTCAATCAATTTGGCCAGTCCTGATTTTGAGGAACATGTAAGTTATCTTTCCTTTTGCAGTAAATTCCTTGTCACACCTTAGATTTAGAATGTTTTTCTTGTAATGGTTTTGGCTGAAACCTGTCTTGTTTTCTGAATGCTACAGAGAAAGCTGCTTTCTTCCTATGAAATTGACTCTGACAAGATCAGACCGGTCACTGCAAACGACACATCAGGCGGGGGTTGATCGGACTGTCATCACCGGGTCCTACTGAACTCGTACCCAGTGAAATGATAAGTCAGCTTTTTCCATGTAAGTAAAATATTGATTGGCGGGAAAGATCTTAGCAAGTGTTCAGTGAATGTGGAAAGGATTACTAATTTGGTAGTACAGACGAAGACGACTTCATCAGGCTTGTTTATATTCAAGTTTTGATTAATGCTTTGTTCAGAGTGCTTGGTTGTGTATTTGTGTTTGATAATAGATCATATATGTATATGGTGTTGGACAAACTCACTCAAAAAAAGGAATATAAGCTTGTCCTGTTTCAGGAGTTAGGATTGACTCCTTAGTTGTTCAATGTAGCTTGTATTTAGGATTGACGATAGATGACTCATGGTTTGACAAAAGAAATCAGACTAGATGACCTATGTTTTCACTCATTTATCCCCCACTCATCTGATTGCAATCCATTTATGTTGTGAATCGGTGGTTAACATGGCAGTATTTGTTGTTGTTGGAAGTGGAAAGTTTGGCGAAGAAGGGGGGGTAATATAACGTCTAAAACCCTACCTCTAACTAATCCAACACTTTTTCCTAGGCTCTTTGGAGCAACACTTTAGCCTAGGCTCTTTGGATTTTTTGGAAGTGGAAGAGTACGAGGAGGCTTGGAACCGCAGGATGAGAATTGCGAGAATTCCAAAGCATGGGATTCTTGTTCACTGGACTGCCCCACCGAGCTCGTGGGTTAAGATTAACTCGGATGGTGCAATCTTGTAGGCAACGTTACACAAACTGATGGGTCTAAATTGATTCACAGATTCCGGATTCTCCACTTTTGGGAACACCACGAGCAAGGTTTCATTCATTGTTGCAGGAATGACATTTCCTTATAGTATTTATTTGACTCCAACGATCACCTCAGCCTGCACCTCCTTCCAATTTTTCTGGTAGAAGACGGCGTGGAACCCATTGGATCCCGAGGCCTTGAGTTCACCCATATTGTCGACAACGACTTTAATCTCTTCATTTGAGTAAGGCTTGCACAAGTTTTCCGTGTCCTCCTGACTGATCGTGGGAAACCTTCCACGAGGCGTATCAAAACGCCCTTCAGAGTCAGATTCGTCCGAGTATAGGGTCTGTAAGTGCGAAGAGACCATATTTATGAGAGAAGTCTGGTCTCAAATCTATTCGTTAGATTCATTTCGAAGCTCTTCCACCCTATGTCCCCATCTCCGCACCACCGCACATGCGTGAAAAAATCTGGTGTTGCAATCACCATCAAGCAATACGTCAGATCTCACCTTCTGCATCCAGAACAAGTTGATTTGCCATAGAGTATTTTCAAGTTGTTTCCTGAGTTTACTTTCCAGCTTCATGAGCCCAACATTAGCCCCATTGCAGAGCTTCATCTGAATACCTTCAATTCTACGCCATAGACGGTCCCGACGTCGAAAGTGGTTTTCAAACACATCCATGTTCCAATCTTGCAATTGTTGTGCATGGTTGGAGAGCGCCCCACTTAATGGAGCCCCATATGACCAATTATTCTCTAGAAGTGCTTGAAATTCGTGGTGAAGGAGCCAAGCAACCTGGAATTTAAAGGGCTGATTAAATGGCATGTAGTTGCCAAACCCTTTCACACTCAAAAGGGTGTGATCAGACTGATTTGCTGGGAGATGTCTGATTGAGCCCTCCTCAAACATGCTTCTCCATTCCATGTTACACATTCCCGATCAAGTCTAGTACAAGTTCATATGAGTCCAACCCTCTTCTCCAAGTGAATTTCTGCCCCAAGAAGCCTAAATCGAGAAGGCACATATCCTCCACCCAATGATTGAATTTAGCACACCATCGTCTCATGTGGTCAGAGTTCCTTGTTCTCTCCTCAAGCGACTTAATTTCGTTGAAGTCGTACATGAGAAGCCAATGAAGTTGTTGTTCGTTACAAAAATCCAGCATTCTGCTCCATAATTGCTCTCTGATGTTAGGCATTGGATTAGCATATATGGCCGAGAACAACCACATGGCTATAAGGAATTGAGTAATTGCATACTTGTTTCATTAATAGAGATCAATATATATACACACAAGATAATCACCAGACTAGAGATATTCTCTCCTTAGTGGAGGAGATAGTTACAACATATTAGACTAAGTCTATACATGAGAATAGGAATTGGTTTACAATAATTAAATAATTCTTTTACTGTTATTATTCCCCCGCAAGATGAACGACCTAGAGGAGAGATTCAGCTTGGAGATGAGAGTGTCGAACCGAGGTTGATGTAGAGACTTTGTTAAAACGTCAGCTAATTGATCATCGGTGGAGACATAGGAGACGCGAAGGACTCCTTTTTGTACCTGCTCCCGCACAAAATGGAACGCAAGAGCGATATGTTTCATACGGGAGTGAAATACCGGGTTGGAGCTGAGACTTGCGGCTCCTGGATTGTCACAATAAACAACTGGAGCCTGAGGTTGCTTGTAGTCAAGTTCACCAAATAAGGATAGAACCCACATTAATCCAGATGCAGTATCAGCTAAGGCTTTGTATTCGAATTCTGTTGAAGAACGAGAAACTGACTTTTGCTTGCGAGAGCTCCAGGAGACTAGTGTTTGACCGAGGTAAAGAATATAGCCTGTAGTTGAGACATAGTCGTCTTTGTCGCCTGCCCAATCAGCGTCTGAAAAAGCATGAAAAGACAGGGGAGAACGAGCGGTTATGCGGATACCTCGATCAATTGAGCCGGCTAGATAGCGAAGCAGTTGCTTAAGAGTTGTCCAGTGAGTAGATGTTGGTTGTTGCATAAATTGTGAGAGCTTGATCACACTAAATGCAACATCAGGTCTTGTGAGACTCAAGTACTGAAGACTGCCTACAAGAGTGCGGTAGTCTGTAGGAGATGGCAGCGGTACCCCGTTAGTGCGACGAAGTGGAACTGAGGCAGAAATTGGTGTACTTGCAGCCTTGGCATTGTCCATGTCTGCTTTGTGTAGGAGGTCTAGAATGTAGCGGCGCTGACTTAAGAACACTCCCCCTGAAGCTGGAAGAACTTCGACCCCCAGAAAGTAACTTAGGTTTCCAAGGTCTTTGATCGAGAATTTTGCAGCCAACACTTGTATCAATTTGTTCACTGAAGAGACTGGGTTCCATGTTATTATGATATCATCGACGTAAACTAACAAGTAGAGATTTGTTAGTCCTTGACGATAAATGAAAAGAGAGGCATCAGCTACCGAATTCAGAAAACCTAGTGACAAGAGGAATCCGCGCAACTCATTATACCAGGCCCTAGGCGCCTGGTTAAGACCATAGATCGCCTTGCGCAACCGACACACGTGATCTGGTGAGGAGGAGTCGACGAAGCCGAGTGGTTGACTCATGTAGACCTCCTCTCGGAGAGTTCCTTGGAGGAACGCATTGTTGACGTCAAGTTGACGAAGCGGCCAACCGTGGTGGATAGCTAGGGTGAGAACTACTCGGACAGTGACCGGCTTCACCACGGGGCTGAAGGTTTCGTTGTAGTCCCATCCAGGACATTGGTGAAATCCTTTGGAACAAGTCGCGCCTTGTAGCGGTCGATGGATCTGTCAGATTTGAGCTTCACCCGGAAGACCCATCGACAACCAACCAGGTTTTGAGCGAAATTTGGAGGAACGAGTTCCCAAGTGTTGTTGCGTGCCAAAGCGTTGAATTCTTCTTGCATAGCTGCTCGCCATTCAAGTTGTTTGAGAGCTTGGGAGATTGTTTTTGGTTCATGGTGAGGTGTAGTAGTAACATGGAGGTTGAGTCAGATTTTTGGTTTTGTGATGTTATTTTGAGAGCGAGTTATGATCCCCGTTCGTTGCCTTTTGCTTGGTTGAACAGTGGGGTTTTGAACAAGGTGTGGAATTGCAGGGATTATGGAGGACGAGGGAGGCGGAGTTTCGTTTGGTAGGGCTAGATTTTGTGTGATCAGAGGTTGAGTATTTGGTTTGGGTAATGGGATGATGGAGGTGGGTGGGGAATGGGGCAGTCCAGTAGTGGGTTGGACTGAATTTTGGGGAGGTAGAGTATTGTTTGGGATTTGGGCCAAAATTTATGGGGACGGGTGAGGGATTGATGAAGATTCAGAATTGTTAGTGGATGAGGTGGCAGGATGAGTGGAAAATTGAGGGTTTGTTGTAGATTGCGTAGTGGATGGAGAGATTGTAGGGCCCGTTGTGGATGTGGGCTGAATTATCGGAATTGTGACAGTGGCCCATTCGGTGGGTAAGTGAGCAAGTGGTGGGTGTTGATTTGTGAGCTTTCGATATGGGAATTCCGATTCTAGAAAACGAACATGACGCGATGTGTAAATCCGACCAGATTTTGGATCAAGGCATTGGTAAGCATGTTGATCAGCAGCATAACCTACAAAAACACACATAATAGACCTGGGATCCAATTTATGATTAGAGTGAGGGCGTAACCAAGGAAAGCATAAGCAACCGAAACCCTTAAGCTTAGTATAATTAGGTGGTTTGTTGAGTAATTTTGTGTATGGGGACTGATTTTGTAGGACAGGTGTGGGCATTCTATTTATTAAATAGACTGCAGTGGTAAAGGCGAGTGGCCAGAAGGTGTTTGGCATGCCGGCATGGGTTAAGAGCGAGAGGCCCGTCTCAACGATATGGCGATGACGTCTTTCAGAGAGACCGTTATGTATAGGAGTGTGTGGAGGAGTGGTATAGTGACTAATTCCAGCTGAACCTAGAAAGGAACGTAACACTATATATTCTCCACCATTATCAGAGTATAGAATTTTGATTTTGTGTTTAAAGAAATTCTCAACTAAATGTTTGAATTTGATGAACACCGATTGTGTATCTGACTTTTTCTTCATGGGATAAAACCACATATAACGAGTAAAATGATCCACAAAAATGCAGTAATATCGACGGCCATCGGAAGATATAATAGGGGATGTCCATACATCTGAAAATATTATTTCCAAAGGAGAATTTGATAATATAGTGGAATTAAAAAATGGCAATTTATGACTTTTATTTGCATGACAAGAGTGACATGAGTCATGCAGTGAAGAAGGAATTTGTAAATTGAAGTGCTTGGAAATAATCTTGAGAATGGCGGATGAAGGGTGACCCATCTTATGATGCCAAGCAGCAGTGGAAGAAGTTTGAAGGTTGTGGACAGTGGGAGGAGATGATGTAGGCCACACATACACGCCGTCAATACATGGACCCTTAAGTAGTGTTTCCCCCGTTCGAAGTGCCTTCACAAGAAAGTAGTTAGATAAGAACACAATATAGTAGTTGTTTTGTTTTGTGAATTGGGAAACATATATAATATTTTTGGTCATATCTGGGACACAAAGGACATTTTGTAAGGTAAATTTATCAAGCTTAAGAGTACCTGTATGCTTAATTGTTAAACCCTTACCGTCACCCATAAAGAGAGAATCAGGGCCATTATATGGGTAGTGTAGAGCCATGTTGCCGAGGTCTTGTGTGACGTGGTGGGATGCGCCGGAGTCGACTAGCCATGGGTTTGTTGCGGTGGAGGTATTAAGTGTATGGGCCTGCGGTGGCATGGGATTTTGTGGTGGTGCTGGGGCCGGAAAGCGATTTGAGGACGGAGGAGTGAGAGATGGATGCTGAGAGCGGAATGTGGGACAGTGTGTAAGAACATGGCCTTGTTGTTTACACCATTGGAATATTCCTAGGAATGGCTTGGGTGTTGTGGGTGGGTTGTTGCGGTTGGATGGGCCAGAGAAGTTAGAGCGGGGTCGGGGACGATTTGGGCGAGTCTGAGCGCTGAGGGCTTGTGCTGGGCCGGGATTGCATTTGGTTCCTGCTTTGACAACAAGCTCCCTTTGAATGAGCTTTTCATGTAGTTCCTCGAATGAAATCGGGGAATCTCTGGAGTGAACGCCATCAACAATTGGTTGGTATCCCTCGTCTAGTCCACGAAGGACGTAGTCGGTCAAGTCTTTGGCGTGCACAGGGGCGCCAAGTGAAGCCAGTTGGTCTGCAGTAATTTTAATGGAGTTCATGTAATCCGAAATGGACTGTGAACCCTTCTCTGCGGACCGGAGTTTTTCCTTGAGTTGCTTGATATGGACTCTGGATGCTTTTCCAAAGGTTTGCATGAGGAGTGTCCAAATCTGGTGGGAGGATCTGGCCTGAGTTACCAAGGAGCACACCGACGGCGAGAGAGTACCGAGGAGAGCGCTGTAAATCATACGATCTTGTCGCCTCCACGAGAGGAAGGCTGTATTGGGTTGGGTCACCGGAGGTGTGCCGGTGGTGAGAAATTCGTCAGGAGGAGATAGAGAGCCGTCGACGAAACCGTAAAGGTCATATCCCTCAAGAGCTGCTTCAGTTTGAAGCCTCCAGTTGAGATAATTTGTAGAGCCAAGCTTGACAATGTTTGGAAAGTGAACAAGTGTGAAAGGATTTGCAGCATCATATGGATTTCTGAGATTGGTGGTGAAGTCAGTCATGACTAGAAAAATTTGGTGAGAAGATGAGTGTTTAGTATAGGAAGAATCGTGAGGAATCTGATACCATATAAGGAATTGAGTAATTGCATACTTGTTTCATTAATAGAGATCAATATATATACACACAGGATAATCACCAGACTAGAGATATTCTCTCCTTAGTGGAGGAGATAGTTACAACAGAATAGACTAAGTCTATACATGAGAATAGGAATTGGTTTACAATAATTAAATAATTCTTTTACTGTTATTAATGGCTTGGCCTGATCGAGAAACTCTAACAGTCACCACTTGCTCATGAATGTCAACTTGATCCAGTTGCACTCAGTTTTTCCGCCATAAAACCCAGATGCCACCTCTTAAACCCACAACCTATGACCTTAGAACTCCATCAAAACTAATTCGATCACAAACCTGATCAGCCTGAGAGCCACTAATACGAGTCTCTAATAGCACAAGGATCGAGGGATCATGAGAACGAATCATATCGTTAAGGGTACTCAAGAAAGGCTTGCTTCCCGCTCCCTGAGTATTCCATGTGATGACTTTCAAATTTAGAATTATCATAGCTAACAGATGATAAAGGGTGGTGTCTTTATCAGACCAATCAGACAAATTAATAGACATTGATCGATACCATTGTGGTATTCGTTCCTTGCGCGATATCAACTGACGTCTCATTCCTCTGCTCCCCGTTTCTCTCAACTGCAGATTCCATGACGATGTCCACATCGAGAGTTGGCTTACCCTTGGTCTTACTGTCGATCATCGGAGTCATGTTCCATGATTTTGTCATCCTTACAAGGGGGGTCGCTCGTGTGTTTTACACTAGTGACCTGCTTAAGGTTGCTCTCCACAACCTCGTTCTCCGGAGAGGTCAGAGTAAGTGCTTCTATTTCCTTCAAGAACATAGCCACTAATTGTGGGGTTGCTAGTCTAGAAAGATTTTCGGAAAAGATTTCTTTATTTTTCATATCTTGTGAATATATATATATCCTATCTTTTCTTGTGAATCCCTTACTAAAGCTTTAACAACTAATTTTCCTTTGAGCAGATCCTTTCGGCTACGATTTCCTTTTCTGCTTTATCTTCTTCCCGTGACTGCGCAAATCTGTGAAATCGTGATTCCGAAAATCCCGACACATTGACCGCTGATCTGGCTGAAACCCTTTTGCGCGGGATTTGGAACCCATCTTGCCCCGAGCCCGCATTGCTAGTGTTCATGTCCACATTTCCTTATTGCATGGCGCCATTGTCTTGCTTCCCTAGCGTCGCCGGAGGGTCCTCCTTTCGTTGGTTATTCCCACTCTTAGTCTCCGACCTCTTTCTGACAATAGCTTCTGGCATAATCCAGCTTCCCCAATTTTTGTCATATTTCGGCGGGTCGGACTTAGCATCCATCCCACCCCTATCTTCCTCTACTGCTAATTCTGAGCAAGTCTCCTTGGTATGCCTAATTCTACCGCAACTGATCGAAGCAGATCATCTTTAGTCCCTCATATTTGATTTTCCATATTCTTCCATTCAATTTGAACTTGGAGAGGAGTGGCTTCCCGATGCCTATTTCAACACTGATTATTGTAAATTTCCCTCGTTCTACCGTATTAGTAGTCCTGTCAATCTTCAACAATCTTCTTGCCTTGGAGCCAATCATCGTCAGAATAGTCGGAGCAAAGTACTCCATGGAAAGATTGGGAATCCTCATCCATGCAGTAATGAAACTAATTGGTTATTCCTGTGCAACAAAGTTTGCGCGCCATTTTTTAATTGTCAGATAGTGCTCACCAACAAGCCATGGCCTTCCCAGCAAGACATGATTGAAATCTTCATTATTACGAAACTTGAGCCCTCAGAAAAATGAGCCCCACATTCTTGCCAACCACTTTGACGATGACCGAGTTCCTCCATGCCTGTCGAATTCTCAACTTCTCAACTTCTCAACTTATCTATGCTTCATCTTCTTTGCTGAGCGACACAAGATGTCAAATCCTCCGTAGAGTCCGCAACTACGTCGGCGTCCTTGGACATCTTTTCCGGTGCTGTCATAGAGAGTGTTTCGTATTTGTTGATAACATATTGTAGCTTTCAATGACTGTTGATAACAGATTGTAGCTTTCATCTTGAATCTTGATTAACATGAACAAAATTCTAGATAATATATGGTGCTAAACTTCATATACTAAGTGTAGTCAATTGCAATGTTTTGACTTTCACTTATTGTTTTCTTCTTTTAAAAGGTAAGGTCGTTTTTTTGTTTTTGTTTGAATTAGGAAGATTTTGATTCAATAGATGGGTAAAATGGGTAACATTGAAGACAATTGCAACCGTCAAAACGCCTTGTAGCTCACTGAAACAGAATCATCACCATCCACAAAAAACAGAAAAGATGCAGAGCACCCCACTCGTTTCGAAACTTACATATTAATCAACTCGCTCAGAAGCTTACACATCATGACACTCGTTGAGAAGCTTACACATAACCACATATAATCCGCAAATTGATAATGAGAATTAAGAATTTTAAAAGAAAAGTATAATACACTCCATTTGTGGGAACACGTGAAAACCCCAAATTAAATGTTATATAATAAGGGTCCAAATCAGGTGGGAAGTGGACCTTAAGATGAGAAATAAGAAGACTTACCAGCCTTCCAATGTTGCTTCTCACACGCGGCCCAATTAGCCCCCTACTCGCTGATTTTTAGGGTTGAAGACACGCGCTACTTTTTCATAAACAAAGCAAGCGACATAAACTAATTGTGCTTTGTGCTACAATATAATGTTATTGTGCTTTAATTTACACCACATTAGTATGCTACTTAATTGTTTGCATGTGCTTTGATTAATCTGTTCTAGCATATGCTTTGATTAATCTGTGCTAGCATATGCTTCTATTGTGTTTTAATTTGCTACTGTTGTGCTCCTCTTTTATAGGAATGTGTTAGAAAATGAGTGTTAACATTTGCTTATGTTGTGCTATTAGTGTGTGCTTCCATACGCTATTGTTGTGCTTCTATTTTCAATGGTTGTGCTACAGTTTATAATACTGTGCTTTAGTTTACTCATGTTACCTTGTTATGATTGTGCTTCACTTTGCTTATGATTGTGCTTTGCTTTCTTCTAGATTTTTGCTTTAGAAGCATTTGATCTTTTGAAGCTTCTGTTGTGCTATGATTTACTCAGTTATTAGAGTGTGTTGCCATATCTTATTGTTGTGCTTCTATTTTCCATGGTTGTGCTTCTGTTTACTCATTTACTCAGTTGTTGAAGCTTAACTAATGTTGTGCTTTGATTTATGCAGGGTACAAATTGAATGAAATAGATATGGTAAAAACTGCTACTAAATTATTGAAATGTGTTGGCATATGATATTGTTGTGGTTTGACTTATTAATAAAGGTGTTTCACTATTATAGGAATGTGTTTGAATGAGTGTTAGCAATTTCTATTGTTGTGCTATGATTTACTCATGAAAGTGCTTATCTATTGTAGCAATGTGCTAGAGTGAGTGTTAGCATTTGCATATGCTTCTTTATTGATAGTGCTCCTCTGTTATGGGAATGTGTTGGCATATATTTCTTTTGTGCTTTAATTTATCACATAATGTGCTATTCTTTTAAACATTAGCATTTCCTTATGTTGTGATGTAATGTCGAAGAAGAAGAAGAAGAAGAAGAAGAAGTGAATGCCTTGAAGGGCTGTATTTTTTGTACTTCTTACTTTGAAGCATTGAATTTCTAATTTTAGTGTTAATACTTGCAAGCAAACTGGGTATGCTAAACTTAAAATGGGTTGTATATGCTCCTTTTTTGTCTGGTTTACTATGTATAAGGTGCTTAAAAATGAAGGTGTTGAACACAATTGTATTTGTGTCTGAAATTGTTACTATAATATTGACCATGTTTTAAGTGATTGTATTTGTGCCTCCATTTAAGGGATAAGTGCTAAACAAAATTGTAAATGTGCTTCAACTTAAGAAAGAATATTAGTGCTATAATAACACTAATAAATGTGTTATAACATTGCACATTTGTACCTTAGCATTGTACATTTGTGCTTCAGTCTAGCATTGCATATTGCAATGAATGCGCTATACTACTCTATCATACATTTTTCACTTTTTTGTTGGTAAAAAGAGAGTCGAGGCTCTCAACTGCAAAACTAAAAATCAAGCATTGGCTAAAACATTTTGATCGTTCACTATGTATAAGGGGCTTGAGAAAATGCTTAAAAATAAAAGGGCTAATCTGACAATGAAATTGTTTCTATAATACTGAAAGTGCTTTGATTAAGTGTATTTGTGCTTCAAAATAAGGGAAAAGTGTTAAACACAGTTGTAAACATAAACCTGTGAAAGAGAAAAAAAAGTGCTTCAAATGCTAAACAATGAGCTTCAGAAGCTAAACAACGTGCTTCAAAAGCTAAACAATGTGCTTCAAGTATTAGTTGTAGCTATTGAGAGAGATTCAACTTCTTTGCAAGTGCGGCTGTTATGTCATGTATTGCTACAGATGATGCAACACCTCTTCCCATTTGATGCATTAACCTTTATATCCTCAACAATGCTTTTAAAGCGAGTTGTTCTTGGCCTGCTCTTTTTCTTTGTGTAAGGAGGTGGATGAATCAGAACTTCACTTGATTTCGGACCAAGAAGTGACTCAAATCTACTAGCATTCGTGTGAGAAGTTGAAGAAGGCTTGTTCTGAGCAGTCTTCAAGTACATATCCTTTTTCTCCTTTATGAAAGCCATAAATCTTTCATCAAAACAGCATGATCACCAATTACATTGATGCAACTATAAATCTCAGACAGCAATTCAGAAACCAAATACAAATAGGAGTGTAGTAAGTCGAATTCACTGGAAAAAGGATATTGGTTGATTGTGCTAGAATATAACCCATATGTGATATCATATTGTTTGTTTGTGCTAGAATACATCTGATTTGTGTTAGCATATTGTTTGTATGTGCTAGAATACATCTCATGTTTATTTGGGAGTTTCATAATTATATGTTCTGTTTTGTATGTGCTATAATATTGTTGATTTGTGCTAGACTAATTTCTGAAAGTGCCATGATTCATTTACGTCATTGATTTGTGCTACTTTATTATGCCTTTGTGCTTTGATTTTATGCAGAGTGACAACTTCTTCCACAACAAAGCCTAAAGTGCTACATAGAAACAAATTATCATCCATCTTGCTAACTGAAGGAAAATCAAGCAGAGATACTTGCACGAAATAATTTAACATAAATCCAACAACGAAGAAAACTAAGAATTGATGGCGAAAACTAAATCAAAACCTAAAATCAATGACAAAATTCGAAAAAAAAAAATCAACACGACAAACATAGATCCATGGTGAAACCTAGAAATCAAGACAACAACTGAAGAAGAAAAGGAATTCAAGTTAAAACCTAGAAATTGAAGGCGGAAAATGAAGGTCGAAATCAAACAATAAAATTGCAGAAAAAGCTTACAAATCAATGAAATAGAACGCGCAGAAGGGAATCCATGACAAACAAAATCGAGAACGAGCAGAAGGAGTCGTCATGAACAAGAGAGAAGGAGCGGAACAAGGAAGAGAACAAGCTGGAGGAAAGGACGCGCTTGTACACGCGCTTAGAGAGGGATAAAAAGCTCAGCGAGATCTGACCTAGATCTAACGATCTGTGTTATTTTCTCATTTCTCATTTCTCATTTTAATATTTACTTCTCATTTGATCTTTAGCCATATAATAATGCGTAAGTGGACACCCAAAGAGAAAGAGAAAAAAAAAAGTCATGTCAGAAACGACCGTCCAAATCCCGCCATTTACACGTGGAAGCAACACATTCGTGTCACATTTTAGAAGATAAAAAACATGAAAAACAACATAAACAATTTGGGTTGATACGCGGACATTCTTCAGAGCACATATAATCCGTATGTTGACACTAAGAATTAAGATTTTAAAAAGAATTGATTAAGGGTCTGTTTGGTGAGCAGGTTATAACCTGTTTTTTTAAGATAAACTGTTTTTTTTTCTCGAAAACTGCTACCCTCGTACATAAAAAGACGTGAAAAAAAACAGTTTATAAACCATTTACCAAACAAACCCTAATACACTCCAATTGTGTTCACATCGGATATGCTTCAGACCACATAATTCGCGAGTAGACATTAAGAAGATAAAAAATCATTTAATCAAATAACCCACGCAAGTGAACATCAAATTGAAAGAGAAAAAAATAAACCAATAAACCACACTTGTAATTATTTTAACATGACCAAAGAGAAAGAGGAAAACAATAAAGATCTCGTCAGAAAAGACTAAAGCCAGAAACGACTGTTAAAATCCCGCCATTTACACGTGGAAGCAATCCAACCGTGTCGCAGTTAGAAGATAAAAAATTTCATCGAATAACACGCAAGTGGGTGTCCAAGTGAAAGAGAAAAAATAAAACAATATAGTAATATACCACCCCCCTTCAAAAAACACTTTAACGTGGCAAAATAAGCAAGTGAATAAATGTGATATCTCATATTTGTCTTTTTTGTTAAAGAGACCCTCAAAATTAAATGAGAGTGAGTGATATAGATTGTAATTACTAAGAAACGCTAGGGAATATTAGAAAGGAAAAAAAAAAAATCTTGCGCATTTTCTGCAAGTGGGCAAGTGTAAATTTTCGTTAATACCATTTGAAATTGATACGACTCCAAAAATCAAAAGAGATTGTGATAGTGATTGTAATTACTACGAAGCTTTAGGAAATATTAGAAAGGAAAAAAAATTTGAGTAAGAAAAATATAAATTCGAAAATAACAGTATTCAATTACATTCATTCATCTTGGGCAATATCCTAGTTGACTTTTTCTCGACCCTCCTTTTTTCCAAGATTGCGCCCATGATAACTCTTTCAACTTCCTTCACATTTATAAAAGTCAGGATATCGTCTTTTACGGATCCTGTTGTTAATTTATTTTCGTTTGTGATAGTGTATTTACGTATCTGTTCAATTTCCTCTTCTATTACAAATTAACAATGCAATTTATATAATGGAAAAGATTCACGTGCGAATGCATTATTAACGTGCGAATGCATTATTAACGTGCGAATGTGCAAACGAAAAAATTGACATCCACATTTAATCCATTGACATGCCCATTTAAGCCATTGACATGCACATTTGACAAATTGTGCATGTCATTGATAATATGTGAAAATTACATGCACACACCTGCGTGTGCATTTAATTACTGAAAAATGTGCAAGCGAATGACTATATTCGTACATTCGTATGTTAAGTCATTCACACCTAATTCGAATCCTTATATAATATTGATCTTATTTTTTAAATGTGATCTACCAGACAAACAACCATTTTTTTCTATATATATAGACGATTAATATTAAGATTATCGTAAATATTTTTTTTTGGGGGTAAATAAATAAAAATGGTCTGTTTTATGGCCAAAAAACAGCAGGCCTGTATGGGCCGGCCCATAACAAAGCTGGTTTTATAGAGCCCAATATAGATCAATTGAAGTTAAATCGCTCTTTGTAGGGTTTTGCTTGCCTGTTCGTTTCTCTCATCCCCGACTCTCCAATTCACTGCAATTCTGCGCCTCACCGTAGCTTTGGCGACCGCACTTTTTTTCCAACCATGGTTTCTCTCTTTCTCTCCCTCTTCTGTTTCTCGCTCTTTCATCCGTTGCTTGTCATCTAATCATTTTGTTCTGCAGATCATCACGGAGAAGAATCGTAGGGAGATCTGCAAATACCTCTTCCAAGGTCCCTCTCATCCTCCCTCTCATCCCGATTTGTTCACTTTTGTGTGCTTTTGTTTCTGTTATACTTTAGCATTGTCTAATTCAAGTTCAAATTTTGATCTGTTAGATGTGCTTTTCTGTATGTGGTTTGTTATCCGAATTCCATGTTTCCCAACCGGCATTTGATTATTTTCCTCCTACTGTAAAATTACTGAGTTCAAAGCCTAATATCCTCCGTTGACGCTGTTTGTTATTGATCAGTAGCTTATAGGTCACTAACCAATGAAGAAATCAGCTTACTCCCTTTTTGTTTGTTGTGAATCCAATTGCACGATCAGTTTTGGACAAATAGGGGAATAAATCATTGCTAACTTCATTGTTTCAACCTTCAGCTTATATAAACCTATAAGTACTTGTAGATAGCTAATTTACTTCATTGTATCGACCTGTAGCTTATATAAGCCTATAACAAGTACTTGTAGATAGAACATTTAAATTATAGAAAATCAAATTTGTACGGATAGAATGAGGTACATAACCTGTTGTCTATCTAAAATGCTTTGATCATGAAGGATTGTGCATTATTCTTTTAAACTTGGTTCTTTCAAAGATCAAATTCTTTTCTTTCACATTGCTAATAGCCTGTGTCCTGGTTGATTTTTTTTGGTTTAATTACAGAGGGTGTCTGCTATGCTAAGAAAGACTACAACCTTGCAAAGCACCCTGATATTGATGTACCGAATCTTCAAGTCATCAAGCTCATGCAAAGCTTCAAGTCAAAGGAGTATGTCCGTGAGACATTTGCCTGGATGCACTTCTATTGGTATCTTACCAATGATGGCATTGAGTTTTTGAGAACTTATCTCAACCTTCCATCTGAAATTGTGCCTGCCACCTTGAAGAAAAAGGCTGTTGCTCGTCCCATGGGCGGCCCTGGTGGAGACCGTCCACGGTAATTTCATTCGATGTTCTTGAATAAGCTATTAAACTTCACATATATAGATTTTTTAATGTAGTAATTTACGCTGCAGTGGCCCACCACGTTTTGAGGGTGACCGTCCTAGATTTGGTGATCGGGATGGATACAGAGGCGGGCCAAGGGGACCTGCTGGAGAGTTCGGTGGTGAGAAAAGTGGAGCTCCAGCAGTTTACCAGCCCTCATTTAGTGTAAGCTTTTTCTTTCTCCATCATCTTGTTGTGTGCACAATCGTTTTTATATGTTGATCATAGAAGTCTTGGTTTAAGTTGTGATATTTGCTAATTTGCATAGCTAATATTCTGAACAAGTAACTCTAGGCCTTGTACATTGTCCCATGACATGCTAATAATAACAAAGAAATGATATTGATTTAAGCTGTTAGGGTTAGGATTGAACATTGTTTGAATTGTTATGCAAAGTAATCATGTTTTGATACAATTTAGCATTTTGTATTGGTAAATGTGACATTGGTATCTGAATGTTGAAGTGTCTTAGTTGTAAAAAATGTTAAATATGTTGATGTTGATTTTGCAGGGTGCTGGAAGGCCTGCTTTCGGACGTGGAGCTGGTGGACCTCCTGCAGCTGGTGGTTCTAGTTTTGCTTAAGATGTTAGCTTTTGTATTCTGAGTTTTTATCTCGGTTTTGTTTTGATAAATCTTATCACAAAATGAACGATTGTTTATTTGTCAGTTTTGGAGTTGTCTGATGTGGTTGATTTTAATGGATGCTCTTTGTTTCACAATTTTCGTTCTGCATCGAGTTCTAACTTTCGGTTTCGGCAAACAGTCCACACAATAGTCTTAATTTTTTTGTTATTATATATCCACAATTTGGCAACGCAGCTATGTTGATTTAAGGCCAATTTGCCTCCACTTTGTAAAAAAGTTTTACAAATACTCCATCAATTACCAAATTACAAAGGATGTCTTTTAGGGTATTTTCCATTAATAAGTTATTATTTTTATTTTCTTTAAAATAAAATAATATTAGTTTAATAAAATGAAAATATAAAATATTAATTTTTTTGATTTATAAAAAAGATTTTGTGAAATGGTAGAAAAAATTAATTGAAAGATAAAAAAAGATTACACAATTTTTTTAATAAATAACTAAAAGATAGAAAATAATATTTTTTGATGATATGTATATAATTTTTTTTTATCATTCTTATTAATTTCATTGTTACTCCACTTATTTTGTCCTGTCACCAGTCAACCTATAAGCTTGATCAAGATCAAGATCAAGAATGAGACAAATTGAAAATTTAATACATGCCAAATTGACTAGAGGAAGCAAAACTTCTTTTCCTACAAAATTCATTGATGATTCGCTCTTAAGGAAGTAATCAACTATTTTTTGTATTGTTTACATGTCACCATAATATTGTTTTAGTGATGAGTTAATTTTCTTCCCACTTCAATATTTTATCTCTAAGATAAGATTATAAAAAGATAATATGAACTGATTAAAAAAAATAAGTTTTTACATAAAGATAATTAAAAGATAGAAAGTAAAGATCTTGTGAAGATATGTATATTTTTTTTTTTATCATTCTTTGTTAATTTCATCATAACTCTCATTTAATCTAATTTAAAACTAGTTCATAATTTATGTTTTGTTCTTGTCTGATCTCCATTAAAGGATACATGAATGACAATTTGGGTTCGTGTCACTATTCATATTGTGTCCTGTCACATTCAAAGGTTTGTAATTCAAACAACACATGCCAAATTGACTATCCAGTCGTACTAAAGTAATCAGTTTTGTCCTGTCATCCTTATATTTTTTTACCTGTCACCAAAATTTATTGTTTTCGTGTAATCAAATAGTTTACTGCACACTCCGTCAATTACTTTTTAGATAATATCCGTAAGATAATTATGATATAATTTTTTAAGAATAAAGAGGAAATTACTCATCTCTTCCCACTAACCACGTTCTTTCCCTCCCATATGAAATCTTGTTGGGTTTTTTCCCTCTTATTTCTATACAAGATTATTAAAGATGAAAATTAAAAGATTTTGTGAGATATTGAGAAACGGTTTCAATCTTCCTGCATTTGTTATCCTATATTAATCTGATTCTCCTTAACAACTATACATTCTCATTGCTTATTTCATTCAGAGTGTGTGATTTCTCTTTAACAACCATGGGTAAGTTTCCTTCTCTTTTACCATGTATCTTTGTTTTGTAAAAAAATTCATGTATCACTTGTTTTTCAATTGATGTAGGTAGAAGCAACTACTTCTTTACTCTGATTACGAATGGTGAATGAAAGGTATTGGGAGATAAGTGGTCTCTCTTAATAGTTTATCCTGTCATTGGAGAGTATAATTTTAAGTGACGGGATCCTCTAAATCTTCAACTATGACTAAAACATATTAAATAGTCTGTAGAAGTCACTAATAAGTTTATAAATGGGAAAAAGCTTGTTTTACTTGACCTACAAAAGATATGAAATTGTTGACGATACTATCCTGTCACATATAAAATCTTATCCTGCAGCACAGAGTATCATTTTAAGTGACGAGATCATGTGAATCTTATACCAATATCCTATTAAAATTTGGATTTTATTGACTTCTTTAACGGTTTTGCAGGATAAAGATCCTGTCAATGTTAAGATTTAGTTAGATTCACCATAATTCCATATCTCCTCTTCTCTTATCTAAATCTTCATTATTAGCTATTTGCAACTATGACTAGAACATATGAAATAGTTTGTAGAAGTCACTGATAAGTTTATAAATGATAAAAAGCTTGTTTTACTTGGCCTACAAAAAGATATGAAATGGTTGGGGATAGCCCTTAAAATCTTATCCTCCCAACAAATAGTATCATTTTAAGTGACCCTCATTTAATAAGATCTATCCTGAACTAACACAAGAGTGATATAACTAATACGGGAGTGGGTAAATAGCCAGCAAAATAAACCCCAATTACCCTTAACCAACAAAGATCTATCCTGAACTAACACAAGAAAGCTCTATTACATTCAAGGTAAAATCCACATACTCTCCCACACGCTCATCGCTAGAAAACACCGATACTCCTCTATTGACTTGTCATCAATTATTGACAAGTCAATCTTTCCAGCACTCAATAACTCGATGTACTTAAGGGCATAAACACCACAATCACCCCTGCACAAGCAATAACCTTGTTAATATTAAGAATTTTAAATCCAAGAACCATGTAACTATGTTTACTTACCCCTACTCGTTGGTTTTTAAACCAATAACACGATTCACGGTGAAAGGTTTACCGCCATTTGTTTTCAGAACCGTTTTGAAAGGGCCTTACTTTCCCAAAATTAGAGGAAGTCCCTTGTATTATTCTGAAGAAACCTCTTTACACAACAACAAAAATTCATACACAAAAGTAACAACACAAACAACAGAAACAACAATGCAACAGTGTTGAACAACAACGCATAAGTGAGGGAATGCAGAAAAAAATAAACCAGAAAACCAGTGAAATATGTAACATCAATGCAGAAAAATTGGAACAAAAATGCAGTAGTGCATCTCTCTCTCGAAAGATAACTAGGAACGTAGAACATAAGTGCAAGAATGCAGAAAAATCTGAACAACAATACAGTAGTGCATATATTCATGTACAACCATGCAAAAATGCAGAAAATAAGTGCAGGAATGCCGAAAAAACTGAACAACTGTGCAGTAGTGCATATATTCATGTACATCAACCTAGAAATGCAGAAAATAAGTGCAACAATGCAGAAAAAACTGAACAGCAATGTAGTAGTGGATATATTCATATTCAACAATGCACAAATGCAGAAAATAAGTGCAGGAATGAAGAAAAATCTGAACAGTAATGTAGTAGTGCATATATTCATGCACAACAACGCAGAAATGCAAAAAATAAGTGCATAAATGCAGAAAAATTGGAACATCAATGCAGTAGTTCATATATTCATGTACAACAACGCAGAAATGTAGAAAATAAGTGCAAGAATGCAGAAAAAATGGAACAACAATGCAGTAGTGCATATATTCATGTACAACAACGCTGCAATGCAGAAGATAAGTGTAGTAATGCATATATTCATGTATAGCGACACAGCAATGCATAAAATAGGTGCAAGAATGCATAAAAATTGGAACAACGATGCAAGAAGAGAAAACAAACTGTTTTGGGGCGTTTCAGTCGAAGTGAAGACTATCTAGCAATCAAACAGACAACCCTCTAGTAGTCCGAAAACACCATCTACTCTAACACATCAACCAGATACACAACCCTATGGTTTGATTGCCAAAGTAAATATTGCTAATGGCATTTCAGGTAGCCCTTCGAGAAACTTCAAAAACTTACTGCTGGTTTCTGACCCGTAACTACAAATACATGCAAATCTGATTTCAAAGAAGAATTACATGTATACAGAAGACTAACACGGAAAACATTAGCAAGTTGAAAACATCAGCAAATTGAAGTGGAGTAAAGAAGAAGGGCGAAATGAAGTGACGAAATGAAGAACGAAAATTTATAGATAGAACCTGAATCGCTGCCTTCTCCGGTCTCCAAATCGTTGCCTTGTCCAAATCGAGCCGTCCGGAAGAGAATGAAAGTAGAAGCTCTCTCTGCTCAATACTATCGAACCAGAGAAGGAAGAACGATTTGGGAAGAGCAAGAAACTTTAAGGTTCATGAGAGGAAGAGGAAGAGCGAGATCGAGACGACTGAGAATCTGGAATTTTTTTCCAGAAATAGGTCTTTTTTTAGAAAATATTTCAGATATGGGCTCGTTTTGAAAATAATTCTCAACATAGGCACTCTTATGAGGTTCGGAAATTTTTCACGGATGAGAGACGCTGGTGATTTTTATTTTTTAATTCCCCCGTGTAAGAGACGCTCTCTTACACATAAAATAAAAAAAAAAATGGATTTGTATACAAAGGATTTGTTTTAAATTTTTTTTTTCCAAGTTTTTATATATATATTATTATATATGGCTTACTCGTGTTTGGATGGCTCGTATGGGCTCGCTTGAAATCGGAATCGATCACGACCGATTTCGTTGGGTCCGTATTGATCCCAGCTTTCACCAGATATGTCTCTCGCTCGATTCCGATTTCGAACGACCCCATACGAGCCACCCGAACACGCGTAAGTCTCGTGCGTGCCTTCTACTGTAAATGGATATTTACAAATTAATTCCTCCATATCAGGCGATGAGAGACATATCTGGTGAAAGCTGGGATCAATACGGACCCAACAAAACTGGTCGTGATCAATTCCGATTCCGAACTGGTGAAAGAAGGTATGCACGAGATTTACGCTTGTTCGGATGGCTCGTATGGGCTTGTTCGGAATCGGAATTGACCACGACCAGTTTCGTTGGGTCCGTATTGATCCCAACTTTCACCAGATATGTCTCTCAGCGCCTGATATGGAGGAACGAATTTGTAAATATCCATTTACAGTAGAAGGTACGCACCAGACTTACATGTGTTCGGGTGGCTCGTATGCGGTCGTTCGAAATCAGAATCGAGCGAGAGACATATCTGGTGAAAGCTGGGATCAATACGGACCCAACGAAATCGGTCGTGATCGATTCCGATTTCAAACAAGCCCATACGAGCCATCCAAACACGAGTAAGTCTTATATAATAATATATATATAAAAACTTTGAAAAAAAATAATTTAAAACAAATCCTTTGTATAACAAATCCAATTTGTTTTTTAAAATTTTTATGTTACACGGGGGAATTAAAAAATAAAAATCTGCTTCGGATGAGAGACGCATACGTGAAAAATTTCCGAACCTCATAAGAGTGCCTATGTTGGGAATTATTTTCAAAACGAGCCCATATCGGGAATATTTTCTAATAAAAAGCCTATTTCAGAAAAAAATTCGAGAATCTGAGATGAAGTCTTTTTGTTTTGTTTTCAGTTTTTAATTATATTAGTTTTTAGTATTTTATTTTATTATTTTTTATTATCTATTATTTTTTAAATGAATAATTTTTTTTTCTTGGAAACAGGGTAATTTTTGAAATTTGGGCATAGTATGCAGTTATTGTAGGCATCTATCTTATATATTAAAGTTGAGCCTTTTAGAGCTCTTAGAGTGATTTTAGGCTTACTTTGTTACACAATTATTATTTTTATCTTTAATTTCAATTATTAATAGATTAAATAATTATATTAACAAATAAATCTTAAAAAATTACCATTCATTTCAACAACAATTATACAAGCTATTTTATTGCGAATAAATATTATGTTGAAGGTTAATATATATTTTTACGATAAAATTAGGATAATTTTTTATAGTAAAATTTAAGTCAAGCTACGTAAATAACCTTCATGAAATAAAATAAATTTTTATAAATAATCTTTGCAAGAAAAGTTAATCTTAATTGTTTGACGAACTATATTAAAAGGATATATAATTTTCATACGAATAATATGGAATTTCCCGTGCATTGCACGGGTCACTACACTAATTTTTCAAATATTTTTAGGCATATGTGCAACATTAAAAATTTGGAGGTATTTTTGCAAAGTATATGGTAAAATAGGGTATTTACTACTATTTTCTCTTGAATTAATCTGATACAAGGGTATATATCCAAAACCTTTCTATTATTTGCCTTTGTTTGTTTAGGCTCTTGTTTAGATATAACTAGTTATAACTCGTGTGTGCATGAGTTATACGAGTTATAACGTTTTTGTGCACCATCCTCGGTCCTCATCTAAGGAATCATCCTTACCGGAGCCAAACCTATATGTTTTCTTTTAATCAAATATTAATATTAAAAATTATTAAAAAGTCAATAAAAATGTTATAAATATTAGTAAAGTGTCATATTACTATTTTTTAAGTATAATATCTTGAATTGTCTAAATGTTTTAATTATCCCTCGGAAAATTAATAGCTAATTGTTTAACAAGTAAATAAATTTAAAATAAATTTAACATAAAAACTTATTATTGATTATTAAAATACTATTAACTAATTTTATAAACGTATCTTCGAGCATGGCACCCCGTGCATGGCACAAGGAGTTACACTAGTTTCTAACGGAATGTAACAATCTTATTACGCTAGGAAAGTAATTTTAGAAGACCGTAGGCTTTAGAGATTTAACAATTACATATCAACATTAAGAAAATAAATTAGCCATTAACTCAAGAAAAGTAAACAACTTCATTTTACATAGGATATATTAGCATCTGTTCCAATGTCATACATATGGCCGCATCCGCATGTATTAAATACTATAACACATAGTATTAAATAGTTTATATATTTAAAACTTATTAAATAACTTATACAATCCATTAGATAACATTTTTTCCTTATTTAATCTATTTTCAAAACAAAAGATAAAATTGAAATTATCAACCACATGAGAATATTAAAATTACCGACGGGGTGGTTGAAAAATATTCCCCCATCTTATCTATATAAAGATTGGCTATCCAATGTCAAAATTGAATGAAATCGGTACCTAATTAATACTATATTCATTTAAGTTTTTTCATTTTTATTAATTACCATTAATTCTAATCCATTTAAGTCTTGTTGATTAATTCTAAATCCAAATAAGTTTTGTTGATTAATAGATTATCCAAATAAGTCTTTTTGTTGGAGCGCATTTAGTTGCTAGGCTCTCATCCAACTTTTTTTAATTTGTTATTTTATTTTAACAAAAAAAAAAAACAAATATATTTAAAAATAATACGTAACAACATTAATTACAGATAAAAATATGTAATTTTCTCGCGCGGAGCGCGAAACACAACGTATCTAGTTATATTAACAAATATGTTCATCAATCAATATTTATTTGGGGTTGAGTTTTTGCTTGTCTCACGGTAAAAAGTTCTAATATTATAAAAAACAAGATATTGCTTTTATATTTGAAAAAAATCTAAAATTAAAAGGATGTGTCAATAACATAATATATCTTCCCTTTTCTACCAGGAACAACGGAACTACATAAAATATATCTATATTTATACATTTGATTTCAAAATCAATCCAAAACTGAAAGATAAAAAAACAAGAGTAAGGCTTCGTAACAAAATATCTCAAGGAAAATAACAATGTTACACTAGGAAAATAACAATATTACGCTAAGAAAGTAATTTTAGAGGACTTTAGGCTATAGAGGTTTTCACAATTTTACACGAAACAAAAATTAGGCATGAACTCAAGAATAGTAAACGACTTCATTTTACATAGGATATATTAGCATCTGTTCCCGTGTCATACATCTGGTCGCATGTATTAAATATTTTAATGATATAACTATGTTATATAGTATAAAATAGTGTATTTATTTAAAATTAATAAATAACTTATATAATCCATTAGATAACTTTTTTTCTTTATTTAATCTATTGTGAAAACAAAAGATAAAATCAGAATTATCAACGACATGAGCATATAGATAAAAATTACATATATATAGAATTTTTCAAGTGTATTAAATTGTATAAAAGTAGATACTTTTTTAGGTAAAAGATAATCAACTAATTAATTTAATATGTATAGATGAGAAATAAATGTATTAAATTATATTTGGATATTGTGGGTAGCTAAAAAATTTAGGTAATAGATAATCAATTAATTAAATTAATATTTTTTTTCAATATTCTTATACATATGCATTTTTTTGGGTTTTTTTAAGTCATGACGACGTGCTAGATAACATGGCTAATGAGTGACATAGCTTAGAGACTGACATATAAGTCAATTGAGCATTAAAAAAGAAAATTATTGAAAAATTATGTCAAAATGATTCAAAAAAATATTACTCTAAATCTACCAAGAGCAATATCTCAATTCAAATTAAATTTTAGAAAACGATTTTTCTTTTTTTTTTTGGTAAAAGAGAGGCGGCACTCTCTAGCATTTTATTGAAAATAAAGGCTACTGTAAAAATAAGCGGGGAGTAGCAAAACCCCTTACATCCTCAATCAAAATATGTTTAATGGTTCTAGGGCAATTACTAAAGAAATGAAAACCTAGACTAAGTAAATAAGCATAGTTTTCCAATCCATCAGCAAAACGATTGACCTCCCTATACACATGAGTAACCCGAACTATCCAGTCCCTTGTCAAAAAGTCATGGCACATGCGTACCTGGAAAGAAAGAGGGTGAGAATCCACCGTCCCTTGCTTGAGTAATCCGACCACAATCTCTGAATCCACCTCGACACGAACCCGACGAAAACCCAACTCCCAAGCAATGTGTAAGCCATAATAAACTCCCCATAACTCAGCCATAGGTGCAGTACACATACCAATATTTAAAGCAAAACCACCTTTCCACTCATCATTTTCACCTCTAATAGCTCCTCCAGCCCCTGCGCGACCCGGGTTCCCCTTGGACGCCCCATCAGTGTTCAGCGTAACCCAATCCGCTCTCGGCTTAGCCCAACTCACATTTTTTTCCACCCTCTCCCTTCTACGGTTACCTTGCTTCACAATCCTGTTACTGTCCCAGTACTCTTTCGCCGTGCGTCTCACAAACTCTCACTTTGTCTCGTGTGTAATTCCTGTCCCTAAAAACCCTCTCATTCCTCCATTTCCATGCCCACCAGATGACAGTAGCAAAAGTCGTTGGCCATATACCCTCTGAACCGAAGTCCTCGGCTTCATTCAAATTAATAAAAAGCCATTCATGAAGATTCATCGAAAAAAATTCAGCAACCTTAGAAGGTGTCACCAACTCCTTCCAAACCCATTCGATCTCCCTACAGTCACGAAGAATGTGCAGCAAACTCTCAGTGGTCTGGCTGCAAATATCACATCTGTCTGAGTCGCTTAAATGACGTCTAAACCTCTCCTTGTTCGTAAGGACTTTCTCGTTTACAATCAACCAAACAAAAACTCTTGTTCGCTCAGGAACGCTATCAAATAAACGGCTCCACTGCTGTCCAAAAATCAGTTCAGTATTAATCAATCTATATGCTGATTTAACAGTATAAGTACCATTCGTTGTGATAGCCCACGCCATTCTATCAACTGAACCAATAATTCCATCAGGAACAACAGCAGCAAGACGCAGACAGTGCTCCTCATCTATCCACCCTTGCAGTTCGTCGATCTTCCAGCCGACACCAGTTCGCCAAAAATCAGTAACCAGGCCCTCATTATTACAGTTCAGCAGCCCATTTAACCTGACATTCTCCAATGGATAGTCTACAAGCCATTTATTCTTTCCAGAAGCGAATATCTTGACCACTCCCAAGCCATTTTTCTTATAAATGGGAGCTTAGAAGGATAGAATAAATAAGTTGTTTGTTAAAAATTTAATATGCTCCCTGTTCTTTTCTTTCTTTTTAGGCGGATAAAAGCTCCTGATTTGTTAAACCCTAAATCAAATTGGTCCCCTCTCTCTCGTGAGCACGAAACAACTCTACCAAGCTCACTTGTTTTCTACCACTCCTCCGCAGTCCAGCATGGCAAAAATAAGAAAAAAAGGGTGAAGGGAAGGAAAAGGCAGATGAAACATGCTCATTCCACTTTTTGAAGATTTTAAAGAGAAGCAGATGAAAGAATCCCTTAAACAAATTGTTGAAGAAGTTAGATATGATGAAATTATAGAACATAAGAACAAACTTGTGGTACTCCAACTCAACATCCCTTGTCAGTTTATCTTGAGAGAGGTAAACCAAAATTGTTATGTTTAGCTAGAGTTAAAAGTTGATTTCAAATCATGTGGCTTTGATGGTTTTGGGATCAAGCAAATCCGAAAATTATAGAGGATATTAGGAGTATCATTGATAGATTGAAGATCTCGAGGAAGAAACTGAATGCACTCTTTACTCAGAACATTATACAAAGGAATCCATACACCATTGCCGTTATATCAGCCAGAAAGAACTACTATTATACAAAGGAAAATCTTCATGGGGGGCATATGCTGGAAGAGATCTTCTCTTTTGGATTCACTACTAGTGAAAACACTCAAAAGACAACTGCATGGCTGAAGCCAAGAGCAAACTATCATCAAAGTGTTGCATCATTGAAATATTTGGATAGACCACCGCTTACGAAACATTTTCAAGCACTAAATAATATGGTTGATCTTGATGCACAATCGTAGAGAGTCACATGGAGTATTACTATACATTCTATGGTTGTGGTGAATGGACGTGTCTCATTTATCCGTCAAACCTTTGGTGCTACAAACGGTATATCAAATTAAAGTATTGGCAACAAGGGTATTCGTGAAGATTCCAAGAATGTGGCTATTAGACAGGAATACGAAAATCTCACATAAAATACCTTTGTATAGTTTTTCATTATACTAATAATAAAACATTTTTTTCATGTATGGTTGGCTGGTGTCATCCGTCCCCTTAAGACACATCGGGTGATGCTTCCTAAGTGTGAAGAGTTCGTATCGGCGTTGCAGGCAGTCAGTTTTACTTTAGGTATTCCGTTTTAATAAGGTTTAGATTCTGGAGATGTAATAGGGTTTAAGAGCTATTCTATTATTTAAGAGATGATTTAGTCTTCCATTACTTTAAGATATTACTTTATTGGTTTGTTTCCGAACTTGTAAGACTCGTTTGAGTATTTGATAATTAATTGCATTTTAATTACTATTATGTATTTGCGATGTATACTGTAAAGCCAGCCTTGAGTGACATTAGATATTAAAATCTGAGGGCACTGACGGTATTGAATTTTCAAGTGATTTTGGGGTGTTGGAACATCAGGTTTAATTGGTCTTGTTAGAAAATAGAATTGGTTATCTCTTAAGATATTAACTATTGCGTTTGTGTGCATCATCCTCAGTCCTTATCTAATGATCCATACTCACAAGATCTTTTCCTCTATTTCAAAGGTCTCTCATCCGAAAATACTTTTTGCTCTCTTTTACTACTTTTTATTTATTTATTTAGACAAGATATGAGAGTCCATCCGAAGTGGATGTCAATCCAACAGACGATCTGAATAAACGCTAATAGTTTAGCGTAAGAAAGTTACCATTACGAACCATCTTAATATAACCATCAGATATCACAAATTCTGCTTTGTCTGGAAGCGTATTTTCTAACTAATTCCTTTTATCGTTGTTAGATAAAAGGAAGAGATAAAATCATTCTGCAAAGTATACCTTAAACAATTGATATTTGTATTTTCATTAAGAAGTATATCAACTGCTCTATTTGCATCTGAAACAGTAGAAAATACGAATTTCAGAATTTTTTTGGAGTGATGCATGGATATCTTGCACAATTGTTTTTTATTTCTCAACATACTTTCCAAATTTTAATAATAGAATTAGTTAGGGTTAGATTATCTCCTTCAAGAATAAGATGACTTATATTATACGCGACTTCTAATTTAACTAGCAGTTAAAGTATTACATGTTTACTATTCAATATATACATATATACATATATACATATATATACATATATACATATATACATATATACATATATATACACATATATATACATATACACATATATACACATATATACACATATATACACATATATACACATATATACACATATATATACATATATACACATATACACATATATATACATATATATACATATATACATATATACATATATATACATATATACATATATATACATATATATATATATACATATATATATATATATATATATATACATATATACATATATATACATATATATATATATATGTATATATGTATATATGTATATAGATTCAAGTTCTGGTGTAACAGCCTTTTACGGTGTAACGAGTATTCATCCTCAATGATATTCAGGTTTGTTAAGGTTAAGGTTGATATTCAACTTAATTTAGCTATATCAATATAGGGTAGATATTCAACTAAATAAACATGAATAAATAGCGTAAAAGATTGAATAGAGGCACAAACATATGAGAATGCGATTAGTGCATACATAACCTAAATCTACATAAAGTTGAATATCAACCTTAACAAACCCGAATACCATTGAAGGCAAAGACTCGTTACACCGTTACACCACAATACTCGTTACACCGGAACTCACCTCTCTCTCTCTCTCTCTCTCTCTCTCTCTCTATATATATATATATATATATATATATATATAGAAAGGGGTTCATGTGAGAACCAATCCTTAGGAGAGAACTGGGCTTTGGGTGAGAACCAATCCCGACCGTTGGATTTGTGTTGATCAGCGGTGCGTGTTAAATCGTTTTTGCGGCATCTTCGTCTTCTTCTTCAACTCTACACTGCTCCTTCGCTCCTCCAGCGGCTCCTCACCTCCAACTCCATCTCCGACTGGAATCTCACCCTCGACCTCACCACACCCGTCCTCTGGTTCTCCGTCTCTAGCCCCTCTCTTCTACCAGTCCCCTCACCCTCGCTACCCCTCTTGCTTCTGCCGCTCTCCACCTCTACTTTGACGAGATGTTCGTCCACTATGCTAACGATTCCGACTCCTTCGAACGTCACCCCCGCCTTCTCATGATGTCTAAGTCCAGATCGACACCCCCGCCTTCTCATGATGTCTAAGTCCAGATCGATCCCTTTTCATCGCTCCCCTTTCAATCCCTCCTCCCTCTCAAATTCGATCCAATTCTTCCTGATGACTTCAACAAATCCCTAATAAATCGCCCAAACTCAAACAGTTGTATTAGGTAGATTGAGAGTAATTTCCTTCCATCCATCCTTTTCAATACCTACTGTAGTTGAACATGGTTTTCCCTTTCCAGCTTTGTAATTATGGGTGCATTAAATTATCCATTACTCATCATGATTGTGATTTTTCTCTATGTTAGTGGAATTTCTAATTACACATGTGCATTGCAAGATAATTCACTCGGTTGTTCTTCACCTCATATCTCTGTGTTCAGCAATTCCCAAATTCAAATTTTTATTGTCAATTAGCTAATGGTTTACCATCTGATCTTTGTTGCTTTTGGTGAATATAGTTTATGTGAAGCTTAATCTTTGAATCAGCAATGGTAGAAGAGAAAGATAGCAGTGGATTGGTCGAACCCGAGAAGGCTGAAAACTTGTTATCCCGAGCTGAGGATCTTGTTCTTGTCGCCCTCGACATAGCCAAACAAGTAAAAGGGTTCTCATCAAGATGGAAGATGATCACATTGATGCTTCAACAGATTCCTCCTCGTCTTTCGGATTTATCGACCCATCCTTGCTTTTCCAAAAATGGCCCTATGCAAGGAACAACTGCACTCTGTTGTCAAGACCCTAAATGAAGTCATCCAACTAGTTGAGTTATGCAACCAGCAAAAATTCGAGGGTAAGCTGCAGATGCAAAGTGAGCTCAACTCGTTATGTGGGAAACTGGACTTGTCCTTGAATGACTGCTCGGTTTTGATCAAAACTGGCATGCTAACCGAGTTCCCAACAACACGTGAACTGTCATCATCGGAGTTTGATAACATAGGAGAGTTGCTTGCAAAGATTCAAATTGGAGATGTGGAGGCAAAAACCAAAGCACTCAACACCCTTGCTGAAATCATGAATGAAGACGAGAAAGCCGTGTTATCGTGTATAGGAAGGAGCAACATCTCTTCCTTAGTAAATCTTCTAATCCTCATCAAGTCCAAAAACCCGAGACAAGGCAGCAACTGTAATTTCTTCATTAGTAGAATCCAGGGGCCACGAAAACTGGCTAATTTCAGAATTTGTTCTTCCCAATATCATAAGGCTTGTGGAGTATTCAGGAAGTGCGATTGCTCAAGAAAATAGTCCTCCAAAGACTCGCTTTGTCATCTGAGGCGGCTAACGCAATGGTTCAATATGGAGCTGTCACACCATTGATCGAGTCCTGCATGACTGATGACTCGATTCTGCAAGCTATGGCGTCCAAAACGCTCAAAAACCTTTCGGGTTTCCCCAAAATCCAAGAAGCCTTAGCTGATAATGCGATGAAGAGAGTGCTGTATGCAGAGGTCAGAAGCTATGACTCGAGCAGGCATCATTGTTTGTTGATCTTCATTTTTCTTGTTCAGTTTCCACTGTTTATATGGCTTGGTAACATCAGTCTCCATTGGTTGTTCTAGATTCATATATTGTTTAGTTTCTGAATGTGTAGTATTGTTTTAACCATTCTTTTTTGCTTTCTCGGCTGGGAGAAATATACTCTCTTTCTTAATACACGAAGGAAGGAAAATGTACCAGTTTTGGATAATATGTTATGTAATGGAAACAGACTTTGCTCCTCAACAAAATTTGAAGTTGATACTCGTTTTGGTGGTCTGAAGAGGTGAAAATGCACTTTTTGTTGCGAAGTTTTATAGTTAACATTGATACAATTGAATAGCTAGTAGATAGATATAGGATGACTAATCAGGATCATTCATACAATTGTGACTGCAAACTGTAGGAGTTAGCACCTGAAATATATTCTCAGCAATTGATTTGATGCCTAATTCTTTGTCCTGGTATAAAATATCTTCTTAGCAAGTAAATTGATGCCTAATTCTAAGCAAAACTAGTAGAATTATCTAAAATTGCATACTAAGTGATTATTGAATTTCATACCAAGTGTTTTCTGAATTACATACTTTTTGGTTTGTGAAATACATACTAATTGATTTGCAAATTGCATAACAAATATTTACTTAATTTCATACCAAGTGAATTGTGAATTGTATACTAAATTATTTTTGAATTGCATCTCAAGTGTGTTTTGAATTGCATACTAAGTGATTTTTAAATTGCATATCAAGTGTTTTAAGAATTACATACTAATAATTGAATTGTGAAATGCACACTAATTGATTTGCAAATTACATACCAAGTGTTTCCTTAATTGCATTCTAAGTAAATTGTGAATTGTTTACTATGTTATTTTTGAATTGCATACCAAATATTTTTTGGATTGCATACAAAATGATTTCTCAATTGAATATCAAGTTTTTTTTTTAATTGCATACTAAGTGATTTCTGAATTATATATCAAGTGTTTTCTTAATTGCATACTAATTGAATTGTGAAATGCATACTAAGTTATTTCGTAATACATTGTATGTGCATTTCGTAATACATTATATGTGCATATTGTAATACATAGTATGTACATTTTGTAATACATTGGATGTGCATTTTGTGATACAAGTGATTTTCCTAAAAACAAAGGTAACTAAAAAAAATATTCCAAGTAAAATGCACTTCATGTGCATCTTGTAACACACTATATTTGCATTTTGCAATACATTGTGTGCATTTCATAATACAAGTGATTTTCCTAAGAAAAATGTAACTAAGAAAAATATTCCAAGTAAAATGCACTTAATGTGCATCTCGTAACACACTATATTTGCGTTTCGTAATATATTGTATGTGCATTTCGTAATACAAATGATTTTCCTAAAATCAAAGGTAACTATTTTTTTTCCAAGTAAAATGCACTTCATGTGCATCTCGTAACACTATATTTGCATTTTTAAAAATAAAATGTAAGCCTCAAACTTGTATTTTTCTAAAAGCAAGTTATTTGTGAATTGCATATTCAACTTTTGTGAATTGCATATTCAGTATTTGTGAATTACATATTAGTTATTTGTGAATTGTATTCTTAGTTTTTGTGAATTATATACTCAATTTTTGTGAGTTGCATAATTGGTTATTGTAAATTGCATATTTTGTTTTTCTTAATTGCATACTCCATTTTTGTGAATAGATATATGTAAATAAGATGACCCGCTCAACTGCAATACTACACAAGTCTTTTTAATGTTAATTAATAAATGAAACTCCAATGGACCTTATACCTAAACTCAAGAGTAAACACAGTGATATTCTTTAAAATTTTGTCATCTGTTAGTTTCATTAATTCGAATCAAAATTTGGTGCAATTTCATAAACAATTGGAATGTTGGATATATTCCCAAATCTATCTATTCATCTTTCTTGACAGCAGTATTGCTCAACGCAATTCAGAGTCAAGACAATGCCATAAACAATTTGGTGCAATTCCATCTTTCTGGACTAAACTTTGCAAGGATGAAATTTTACAAGATCGAAATTTGAAAGCATGAACAATGAACAATGAACAAGAAAAAAATTATGCAGTCACACATAAAACATTTTAGTATACTAGTGCAACCCTCGTGCCATGCACGGGTTAAGTCAATTTGGCACGGATTAATATTTAGACATAAGAGTAAGTAAAGGGGCTTTGCACTACAGGAACATAAATACTATGAACAGAGAGATGGCGTCAATAATACTCAGGCCAAGGGCCGGTTGAATATGCATATACAGGACACTGGATGTCTGGAGAAGTTAGCCTTCTTCTGATTCTGCAAGTTCACATACAACAATGAGATGACAAACAATTTGGTTACAGTTCTAGTTTTTCAGGGCAAATCAGGAGCTGGCTTACCAACTACTGATTCCTAATCAATTTATAACATTCAAGACTACTCCACGAATGGTTTCATCTTGCAACCATCAGATATTTGTCAGTGTTACAACTTGATAGCGGAAAGTTCCTAAGCAATCTACAACTTGATATTCAGTCAAAGACTCCACATACCTTGTGACTACTTAAAACTTTGCACACACATTCCACAAAATTAAAATTTATAACAAATTTTATAGTTATCTATCAAATGACACGATAAGATTTACAAGATATTTTAAGAGATCAAAGCACACACACCTGGAGTTTGAAGACCATCATGTACTACAGGTGCCAGAGACTAGTAACTGGTAAGGATCACCAAATGGCTGCATTAAGAGAATAAGACGTCAAAAGCTAGAACAACTATCTACAAAATGTAGAGACTACAACCTTTTATACTTCATCAGATATATATAATCATCCAGTAGTATAAAGAGTACTGATTGCACACGTGGAAATATATTATATATGAGTCTTGGGAAGTTGTCTATCGTAAAGAGTAGCCTACAAAAAAACAAGCAAGTATGATGACAAATTTAAAGTATCACCATTAAATACCTAAACCACAAAAATTTCCAGAAATAATAATATAGTTTCATAATTCATTAAAGACTTTAAAGAAATAAACCCGAGCCTTTAGAACTGCCTAAAGCAAGTAATTCCCAACTGAGAGATTACTATTAGCATCAAGCATATCCTTTCCTGCCAAGTGTTGGAAAAAATAATAGAACATTTGAGTATGAAATAATCACCAACAATATATGCAACTAAGACAACCAACTTCACTTACTACCTGCTGTGCTCGGAGGGGGGAATCCAGTGAAAGGTTGCCACACTTCTGATGACTGATGATAAGTCATCCACATACGTCGCAAAAGAAAGACAAGCATACATATCCATTGTATCAACATTGTGCATGGAAAAAGTTTTCTCCTGACCTTTCCATTTCAAATCAACATGGCCATCACTTTCCATTTCCATGTCAGAAATTGCCACAAGACACATGAGGCATATTGAAGAATTAACTTATATTATTCACTACTGTAGTAATCAACATACCCCAATACATATTAATTTCAACACTTTCTGGAAACCCAGAACCCTCCCTTCACTATCGAAAAATGCCTGCCACCTTTCAGGTTTTAGCATCTTGACTACCTACACAATCACAGAGAAAATGTATTTAGACGATATCAGAAGCACAAATATCGTTAGCAATCAAACTGGTGATTAAAGCAAATGATGCAGCCTGAAATGCAACAACTTCCATTCTCATTCTCACTAATAATAATTTCATAATTCATAAGCCCTCTAAATTCGATATATGGCTGTTAATGAAGAATGACTATCACCATGAACCACATTACGTGAAGGAGGCAATCTTGATATGTTAACAATGACATTTCCACAACAGAAATTGACGAAAAAGACTTTTAAGAATATTAAATGAATTCAGCTTAATAATGAACCATCTATCAGCATCGAAAAATTCCATTGTCCTCCAATTCACGGCAGAAAGAAAAAACAATTCTCTGAAAATATTTTCAAATGCGAATAAGGAGACAAATCATACCAGAGGGTACCTCGAGAAGCACATCTTAACATAAAACCCTAGAAAAGGGGGGAAATCGAAATTGACATGAGAGAAACCTGAGTTTAGCTTCAGGCTCAGAAAGGGTTGAGATCTTCGGAAGCGAAATACTCATGGTGGTCTGAGGATTTGGTTGCGACAGAGGAGCTCCGAAATCGTCATCGTTCTCGTCTCAACCGCAGCTTTGTCGGGAGCACGACGATGCTCATCTGGAAGCTTCTGAGATTTGGCGTCGCCGAGGGTGATATGAAGCGAGCAAAAAGGGAGTCGGAGGTGCGAGGTTGACGATATCCCGAGCTAGGAAGGAGGAGGAGGAAGGTCGAAGCAAAGAAGCAAGAACAAGCTTCGCCGACGATGAACTGCGGACTCCTTTGCCAACTGAAGCCCTCTTCCCGGGCTTTCCATATTTCTCCCACCTAGGTTAAAATCAAAACACCCAAGAAAGGAGACCGTAACTTGATCTAGCGATTTCGTCGCCGCCGCTTGGTGCCGGAGGTGCGAGGTCGACAAAGTATCAAGCTCACCGTCGATACAATCCTCGCCACTGGAGGAAGGAGGAAGGCCAACTACTTTTTTCGGACGCGTTATTGTTTAGTTAGTTTTAATCTGACCGTTCGTTTTAATTTAATCATGGACGACTCAGATTCGTTCGCACATGTTCTCTCCTGTGAGAACGTTCTCACCAGATCCCGACCCTATATATATATATTATGTCTATTTTGTTCACGTGCTTTAAATTTAATTTAACGTCGTAATTCAAAGAATCTAAAAATATGAAATGCTTCATATAAACATTTAATATACCCGAAATAAACTCTAGTTTTTAGAAGACAGCTAGATTTTGATCGCTCTGCTTCGCATGGTCCAATTGTTTAATAAATACGCTTATTTGAAAAACGGTCTAAAAGATAGTAGATCAAGAGACACAAACAAAAAGTCATCAAAAGGCCCGTATCGACCCCGGTACATATCACATTAAATCAGAAAAACGAAAACCTTCAAAACTTAGTGCAAAGGATGAGCAAGCGCAAAAGGCTTGAAACTTAAATGAATGACGCAGTACCTGCCCAATACCGGTTACATCAACTTTCCCAAGGCAAATCAATTTTTTAATATAGATAGATAGATAGAAGATTGGATTAGATAGATAGATATAAAAAGAAGAAGAGGATTGAATTATTTTTCTTAATCATAAATGCAGTACCAATTAATTACCATTACTTTCTTAATACCAACTAATTTTATATTATATACTGTGTATACATGTTTTCATTAGCTTCTTTTTGTTTAATTAGGTAGAAATATGTTTACTACGTGTGAGAAAAAATATGTATCAAAGTGTATAACTGTTTTATAAATTTTGCATTTATAAGGGATAGAGGTGAATATTTGTTTCAATGTGTGAAGCTATGAAAATGTTGTTTATATATTTTATTATTTATATTTTTCAACTATATATGATATTGGATTCATTCTTCTTAGTATAATTTACGAAAGAATTGCTTTTTTTATTTATAAATAATTTCATCTTATTTGAAAAGCGACATATATATAAATGTTGAAGTTATATGATTTTAAACACCATTTATATAATTAAATCAAAGTTCGAATCGGTTAGGATAAAATTTCTCCTTTATCTTTTATGAAAAAGAAAATAATCATCTTGCAAAGTGTAAGTTTTAATAAAATCTTCATATATACAAGTTTTTATGGATCTTGAATCTTGATCCATCCATCTATAATGTATAAAAAATCATCAATTAAAAGATAGCAACATTAAATTGAGGAGTATGAATTAACCAATTAAAACGTGGAGAAATTAATGGTAGGTTTTTAATTTTCTCTCTCCGCGATTTTTATATTATATATTAGGTCATTTCCCGCGCTTTGCGCGAACCAGACACGTTTTATTTTTATCGATATTTATATACTTAAGATATTATTTTCATGTATATATTTTTTTTCTAGTAATTTTGAATAAAAAATAGAATATCTCTCATATATGTATCAGGATCACAAAGTCGTTGACGATGCTCGGATTGCTCTTCATCACGATACGAATTGGAGACGAAGAGCGAAAAAAGAGAAAAAGGGTAGAAATACCAACCAATTAAGCACATAGTTATGATTTTATTAGACATTTAACGAGTCTCAATTATCATTACTTTGGACAATACCAACCAATTTATATATATGATATAGATAGATAGATAATATATCAAGGCGAGCATTACCCACATGGCACATTTGTGCAATTTGCGTACATGCATATGAGTTGCCAAGTCTAGCAGGTTGTAAAGATAATTGGTCAACACTATTACACATATGTAAGGACGTGTTTTGCTAATTTGACTTATCAATGAACTCTGAAGTGTCAATCTAAACCTTTAGCTTGTACAATCCTCCTTCTATAGGAACTGTACTATAGCTAGTCCCATTCTCACAGTCTTGTAGAATGCACGACAACTCATCAAACATCACAAATACTGATTTATCTTTTACCAACTTGGAAACATAAAGCAAGTTGTGTCTGAACTCAAGAACAAGCAACACTCTCTTTAAAGTGAGAGAATCTATCAATCTAATACTGCCTGCAAACTGCACTTTCTTTGTGTGACCACCAGGTAAAGCAACAAAATCTCCTTATTGAGCTCATGTAATTCAGAAAAAAACTAGTAGAATCATAAGCAATATGATCACTGGCACCAGAATCTATTATCCAAGTAAATATGTCATTCTCAGTCAAGGAAGGAACACAAGAGGATTTCAAGTTACCTGCAAAGTTCACATATGATGGGTCACTGGTTTTTGAATCATCCATGGAAGCTTTGCCTTTCATCATCTTGAGAATCTCCTTAAAGACTGCATTAACCATCACAAGATCTACTCCATTATGGGAACCAGAATACTCACCTTCTTCCATAGGACTATCCTCTATGTAACCATCTTGAACATTTCCAACAAATCTCTGATTTGTTCCTTCCTTTAAGCCTTTGTACTAATCAGGGTATCCTAATAGCTTGAAGCAAGTGTCCCTTAGCACTACAGTTAGAAAATTTCAGATCCTTTTTGTCCATTCTTTCTCTGTAATAATCTCTCTTAGGACCTGCATTATTTTGTTGCCTATCAAGACCCCTTCTATTTCCATCAAATTTGTCACCACTATTTCTGCTATTCTGTTGCATGGAATCATATCATTTGGATTGCATAAACCTGTACACAACCATAGCCATAGTCTCCTGACTAGGCATGTAATGATTAGTAATTTCCTTTTGCCTCTCAATCGTCATAACCATCTGATAAGTCTTGTTAACAGAAGGCAATGGTTCAGACGATAGTATAGTACTCCTGACATTATCATAACATTCATTTAATCCCATAAAAAATTGCACGACTCTTTCTGTTCTCGATCTAACATCCTTTTCAACAACAGACATGTGCATTGAGTTATAATACCACATTCACAAGTAAGAATCCATTCCAAAACCTGTAGTTCATCCCAAACCTTCTTTAGTTTTCCATTATAAGCAACAATGCTTAAGTTTTCTTGTTTGATACTGCTAAGATTCTTTTGTAATTGGTAAACAAGTGGAGCATTTGATTCAACAAATCCTTCCAACACTTCTGACCACAATTCCTTGGCAGAAGTCACAATCATGAATCCCTCATAAATTTCAGCTATCATTGAATTCAAGATGCAACATCTAACCATGTAATCATCCCTAATCCATTTCTGCATCTTATCATTATAATTTACTTGCATCAAACATGTTCCATCAATGAATCCTAATTAATTTCATTTTTGATCCTAAAGCCATACGAACACCTTGACCCCAGGATGTGAAATTGGTTTCATTAAAATGTGTTGCAATCAATTGAGATCCAGGCTGATCAGAGTTGGACAGAAACAAAGGATCAAAATAATTGTTGCTACCTTGACCTAAATCATTGTCGACGAAGTTTCCTCTTCGTACTCGTTGTTGATATTCCTCTTCGCGATGAAGATCCTATTCACGACGCCTTCGAAGTGTATCAACATTATCGTGAGTTCCATCTCTGTCTCCAGCAACATAATACACATCATCATCCATCTCTCAATTTGATAACGAATCAGCGGAAAAAAAAAACTCCAATTGAGCACAAGATCAAGAAACAAAGATCAAGTAGTCCAAGATTACACCTCGTAATCCAACTTCCATCGATCAAACAAATATTAAATCACCAGAAGCTCTGATACCATTTACAAACCTGGAATCATGTTTGATCAAGAACTGACAGTAAAGAAGAGGAGAGGATCTGAAATGCCTCTGGGTTCTTACATAAACTCTTCATACTAATATATATAGAGACTGAGGAGACTGTTATTTGCTGCATATACGAACGATAAGTGTTCACAGCTGGTGCCTCCTTTTGTTTCTTGCTGCATATACGAAATTGGAGACTGTCATTTGTATGTTTTTGACTGATGTGTATATATGTGTTTGAACGATTAATTTAATGGAGACTGTTATTTGAGAAGTGTTCACAACTGGTGCCTCCTTTTGTTTCTTGCTGCATATACGAAATTGGAGACTGTTATTTTTATGTTTTTGACTGATGTGTATATGTGTTTGAGACTGTTATTTTTATGTTTTTGACTGATGTGTATATATGTGTTTGAGTTCTTGAATCAGACTTTCTTATGTTGTCTCAGGAAAGATTATGTTGAATCAGTCTAAATGGATGCCTAATGTTTGATTTTTTTCAGATTATGGAACAAGAATATGTGGATGCAAGTGTTGCCTCTCCACCTGAAATCAACACTGAAAATGCTCAATGTACCGCTCGGGGCAAAAAACTGACATCTGAAGTATGGGAAAATATGACAAAAGAGAAGAGAGATACCGGAACAGTTGCCATCTGCAATCACTGTAAGAGTGTCTTGGGAGCTAATTCCAATGCTGGTACGTCTCATTTAAAAATACATGTAGAAAAATGTCCTAAGCGTCGTTATCATGATATGAAGAATATGATCATGTCTAGTGGTGGTTCTAGTGGTGTTGGAACTAATATCATGTCTATGAGAAGTCCTTCTGCTAGTTTTGATCAACTTCGTGAAGCTATTTGTATTTTTGTAATATCACTTGGTCTTCCCTTTAATATTATTGAATCTGCGGGCTTTAGGAATCTGATGAGTTTGGTTGTGCCCGATTTCACTGTTAGTGGTAGGCACACTATTAAAAGAGATGCAATCTCTAACTTTAACAAAGACAAAAAACTGATTGGCCTTGAGTTACTTAATGCACCGAGGAGGATTTCTTTTACAACAGATAATTGGAGAAGTGAGAATACTGATGATGAATATATGTGTATAACTACTCATTGGGTTGATAGAGGATGGATTTTACAGAAGAGAATTATTAAGTTTTCTGCCTTGTCTCCTCCTTTTGATGGTGATTCTCTTGCTGAAGAGGTTTTATTGTCTTTGGGTGAGTGGAAGGTAGCTCACAAGGTTTTTAGTTTTACACTTGATAATGCTTCTTACAATGATACCATGATTGCATCTATTAAGAGTCATCTGCTAAAGAAGCATTCTTTGCTATTAAATGGAGAGTTTTTTCAGATGCGTTGTTGCTGTCATATAATATATTTGGTGGTGCAAGCTGGTTTGAAGCTTATTGATGGAGTGGTTCTGAAAATCAGGAGAGTTATAATTCATTTAAGGCATTCAATCCCGAAGAACAAAATTTTTTATGAAATAGCTACCACAAATTTTGGGTTGAAATCAGTTGCGGTTAGACACACCTACAAGGCGGAACTCGACTTTTACAATGCTTGATAGTTGTATTTACTTTCGAGATGCTTTTGATGCCTTTGTTAGTAAAGATAAAGAGATGAAGGTGTATCGTCTTTCGGAAGAGGAATGGGGGAAAGTGAGTGAACTTCATTCATTCTTGAAAAGTTTTTATGATATCACCACTGATTTTTCTGCCTCTAAGACACCTACAACAAATATCTATTTTCATGGGGTGTGGAGGCTTCATCTTACTTTGAATTTTGTTGTTGAGGCTAATAATAGTTTGCTTTATGAAATGGTTGCTCAAATGTTGCTGAAGTTTCAGAAATACTGGTCAGATTACAATTTGTTATTATCATGTGCTGTTGTTCTGGACCCTCGGTTTAAAATGGATGCGATCGATTTTTGTTATACGAAGTTGTTTGGTGCAACTTATGCTAAGGAAATGGTTCAGAAAATCAAGGATACATTGATTGAATTGTTAGGTGAGTATAAGGAATTAGGAACATCAGAAGTTGCTGGAAATAGTGTTGCTAATAGTGACAGTTCTGCATCGTCGACTCCAAGACTTAAGAAGTCTTCTCTTAATGTGCTAGGAGATGCTAATGCTAATGAGCTCTTGAACTTCCTGACCCAAAAGGTTAGGAATACTGAGAAGTCAGAATTAGAGTCTTACTTGGAAGATGATAATGAAGATGCTAGACAACCGCTTGATATTTTGAAGTTCTGGAAGAAAAAGAATCAGCGGTGGCCTGCACTCTCAGCTTTGGCTCGTGATATTATGAGTATTCCCATCTCTAGTGTGCCCTCAGAATCTGCATTTAGTTTGGGAAAGAAAATGATAACCTCATGTAGAAGTTCTCTCAAGTCTGACACTATTGAAGCAATTGCATGTTATGAGGATTGGCTATGAGAAAAAGGATTTGAAGGTAATTTGTAAATTCATTGTTTATATATATATATATTTCCTTATGTAATGATATATTCATTAACAATATGTGTATTTTTATGATGAAGGTACATCAATGAAAAAAATAGGTCTTGATCGTGCTATGGACGATGATTCAGATGAAGAACATATGATTGAGGTTTAGATAGGTAGAAGTTTGGACTGTTTGGATTGTTTTATCATTATTTTTTTTGCAAACTGATTTGGACTGTTCTTATGCAGAAGTTTGGACGGTTTTTATGCAGAAGTTGCTGTGTCCATGAAGAAGTTGCTGTTTTTATTATGCAAAAGTTGTTGTTTTTATGTAGAAGTTGTTGTTTTGTTATCAATGAAGTTGTTGTTTGGAGCAATTACTTTTGTGTTGGAGCAGGTGCTGTTTTGTGTTGGAGCAGGTGCTGTTTTGTGTTGAAGCAGGTGTTGTTTTATGTTAGAAGAAGCTGTTGTTTGAAGAAGTTGTTTGTGTATTGTTTTTACTTTGATTTCAGTCATGTTTCAGACATTATTTTCAGATGTTCATTTCAGTTTTCCAGACAAGTTGGAAGAACTTGTTGTTTTATATACAGTATTTTATTTATCTTTTTTCTTTAAAATAAATTAAAAAACAGGTTTTATATAACCGGGCTACCCGGCCCGGATAGAGGGCCGGGTATGGGCACTCTCACAGGCCCTGAGACCGGGCCTCGGGCTAGCCCGGCCCGTAAAAACGGGCTGAATATTCGAGTCTTGCCCGGCCCGGGCCCGGGTATGGCCAGGTCTACTATACACGTGTCATAAGTAATAACCAATCATTCAATAAATTTAACTTTAAAAACCGACATCATGATAATTGTTGATACGAATTTCGTTTCTGCTATTAAAAAAAGCTACTCCGTTGTTCAGAATATAGATTTTATCTCATTTCTGCATGGAGGTTGATGTACGTTTTGTTTCGTCAATATCTCTAATTATACGTTAGTAAAAAATATAAAATTTTGATATTCTTAAAGTACTCGTCGAGGCGAACCAAACAAGACCCCACATGATTACGTAATTCTGTATATATTGAAAAAATCTACAAAATCCTCTTAATTTGTAAATAGTGTCAATAAACGAGATGCGATCTATACATTGAGACGAATGTGATATGAGAATACGTACCCTTCGACTCCAAAATTAGCCATGGTTATCCTCAAATCTCAACCTTTAACCGCGTTTTCGAAATGTTTTTTATTACCTTCTTTCCATCTAAAATTACGTGGTAAATATTTCCCAAAAAATAGCAACAATGTTTTTGTAAATCCACATTTTTCTCCGCTAATAACCCTCTTTTGAAGGATCTCTTCGAAATCTCTAATTTCTCTCTTCCATATTCCTCTCACTTAGACAAAACTTTTTCTTCTCATTCCTTCTCTACATCTTTGTTTCTCTTAATCGTTTTGCCAGGAACATAGCACAGCTCGCACAACATCACCATGGTATATTCTTTTAATTGTATCTACTATGTTTGTATGAATATCGATCTCGATTCTTGTTGCAAGTGATTGTATGATGAGAGATAAGGACTTGGATTATAGTTTTTTTTGCTCCAAAGACTCCTTACAAACCCTAGCTTACTTGATTTTTAATAAGTGTATCCTTACAAACCATGGCATATAATTGCATAGGCAAATGCTGCATCTGGGATGGCGGTGGATGACGAGTGCAAGTTGAAGTTTCGAGAGCTAAAGGCGAAGAGGTCGTATAGATTCATCACGTTTAAGATCTGCGATCAACAAGTGGTTGTGGATAAGGTGGGAGGGCCTGAAGAGACCTACTCCGACTTCACCGACGCCCTACCTCCTAACGAATGTCGTTACGCGGTTTTTGACTTTGACTTCACCACCATTGAGAACGTCCAAAAGAGCAAGATCGTCTTTGTTGCATGGTACGTACGTATACATGCATTGTTTGAACAATGTGATCTATCTGAAGTCTGAACCTACGTAAAATAAGATTTGCATTTGATGGCCTATTGATGAAATGAGATAGTTAGAAGTTACAAAATCGATCGTTTTAACCAAATACGTACTCTAAGTGCATACTCGATCGTTTGGTTGAATTAAGAGGGGTAATTCTTAGGAAATCATTTTTCATGGGGAACTATATTATGAGAATTGTATTAATCATGTTTAATTACAATCACAGAAATATAAATATTAAGCAAACATATATATTTATTCAATATGTCTCTGAGAAATTTTAAGTTAACGTGAATCTACTTGCCCTAATGTGTATAAGCTTTGAAGGGATTTCAGTTTTAAGAGTTATGCGGATAGTAGTCTAATTAAACAAATTTGATTCTTCACCAAAAAAAAAAAAAACAAATTTGATAAAGTGGGTAGATGTAGTCTAATTAAAGCAGGAAAATATTATTGTACAAATATATATTATTTCACGAATAATTTGTATGTTTTAACATATGTATCTGCATTAGAAATAGAAAACGGGTCGGTTAGCTCGGGACATTGGTTATTCGGGTTCGGGTCGAAAACGGTTTGAGCTAAGGCTCGATGCAATTTCCTGGTCGGATGGGTTCGGGTCAACCCAACGGATTTCAAATTTTCAATTTTCTTTATTGTAAAAAGTTAACTAATATATTTTTAATAAAATAATGTTAATAGATTATTATTTAATATATTATATTATTATTTTTAATTTAAATAAGATAAAATATGTGGAAATGAGTCCCTTGACGGATCTCGAGTCGGCTCGAGTTTGACCCAAGAGGTTTCGGATCACCGAGTTTGATGAAAGTTTCGGGTTGAAATGAGTAGAGTTTTTTAGGGTCGGGACGAGTCGATCCACCGGGTTTGATTTGTGATTGATGTTGAATTTTGCTTAAATGTATGTGCATGTATTTATGTTTGTTTGTCCCAGCAAATGAAAATTCATTTGTTAATATATATTGGTACAAGAACCATGCTTATTAGAGTAATCCTTAATCATGCAGACATATTTGAATATCAGGAATTCATACTTAGTTAATTTAAGCTTAATTTCAACTTAATTTATGGATGAAAAGGTCACCGGATACATCAGTAGTGAGGATGAAGATGGTGTATGCAAGCTCAAAAGACAGATTCAAAAGAGAATTGGACGGAATTCAGGTGGAGTTGCAGGCTACTGACCCAAGTGAGATGAGCCTTGACATCGTCAAAACTCGGGCTTATTAAACTATATTTCATAATCATAGTATTTACCATCTTTAATTATAAGTATTAACTTCACTTCATCAAGTTTATTTCATGAGTTTTGTTTAAAGTATTTTGGATTCATATAATTGTATTTACATATACATGCCAGCAGTACTAGTATATATAATTTAATCGGCCATTTATTCTTGATAACAGAGTTAATTTCTGGTGTAAAATTTTTGTAGGGGTCGATTCTGTATAATCTTCATCTCAATAGGTTTTGCAAATATTCATTTTGTTATACGTTTTGTATCTGATAAATTTAGAGAGACCAGATGATGACGTGAAAAACAGTTCCTTGATTGTTCATTGATGACATGTGGTATATATAGTTACAAAGCCATTTTAGAAAGATAGAATATGATTTATTATATTAAGAAAGAGTCGGGTGAGAATAACTTTTAAAATACAAACGTTAGAATGATCCACATTAGTAATAAATTGGTGAACATTTAATACTAATTTGGTGCATATTCGTTGACAAACTTAAAAACATTCAAAATTTGAAGAACATTCATTTTTTAAAGAACATTTATTGAAAAATTGATGAACGTTCAGGTAAATTGTTTTTTTGATGCACATTTAAGTATATTTTGATGCACATTAACCATTCACACATTCTCATTTTAAAAACTGTTCTCACCGGAACCACACCCTTATTATATAAGCTAAAAAATTTACTAGATAAGATCTTGTATCTACAAAAACGATCTCGTAAGATTTTAATACTCTTCCTCGAGTTGGAGTATGAGGGTTAATGATGTCCAACGATATCGCTCTGGATGCTCAAATCGAGCGTCAGATGATTCATCTAGCTAATGAAGTTGTTCCATAGGGAATTCGGTCGGCTAAGCAGCTAGGAGGCATGCTTCAGACAATATATCGAGTGTGTACTTTCGCTGAGAAAGAAAGAAACAAACCCGAAGAGTTACGAGCTATTTCAATGCCTAGAAAATATTTCAAAGGTCTGAGATCCTTCATATGAAAAGACAAGCTTCTTTGAAGCGAGTAATCTGGATAGGAGTGTTCCCTTCCACAATGCGATCATCAACATACACAAGAACACGTAGAGATACATTACTCAATGTATAAGAAAATAGAGAATAATCACCATAGCTCTTAGTGGAGCCAAAGTTACGAAGAGCCGAAGACAGTTTGGCAAACCAGGTTCTAGGAGTCTTCTTGAGTCCAGATAATTAGGGACTTTTGGAGACGATAAACATGTCCGGGATGGACATTAAGAAGACAAGGCGAGGGCAACATTTACACTGCCGCATCTAAATCTACGTGGAGAAAAAAATTATGTACTTCCATCTGATGAGTTCCCATCCACGGATAGCATCTATTCATAGAAATACCCGAACTTATGCATTCTTAGCAACATAGAAAAAGTTTCGGAATAATCAATTTCCTCCACTTGGTTGTTTCCAAGTACCACTAAACAACCCTTGTGTCTCTCTACAGACCTGTTCGAATTGTAATTAGTATGATACACCCATTTGCAACCTAAAGGTTTCTTGTCCGGAGGCAACTCTGACAACACCCAAGTTCTATTTTGTTCAAGAGCGCCAAGTTCTGACTACATAGCTCCTCTCCATGCCTTATGTGACACAACCTCTTTATTAGAGGGTGGCTTGTGCTCTGCTGTAACTGCTGCTAAAAATCGAACATGGGGAGGAGAAAATTGTGTACATGAAACATAGTTAGATAAAGGATAAAGTGTACCTGAGGACGATGATTGTTGTATGGGTGTAGATGAAGAAGCAGGGGGGCTTATTATTAACCTAGTGCGACATACATAGTCCTGTTATCGAGCCGGAGCATGCCGATCTCGCGTACTCTGACAATGAGAAGATGCAAGAGTGACTGCAGAGTCACTCCCCTTGTCGTCGGAATAAGGTCTGAAGTCATCAGAAGCAATCGGTTGCGAGTTAGGCAAGCACCTATTGCAGTGTTGTCAGCGGCTTAGGGTTACAAGTGAAGGAGAAGTCGGGAAGAGCTGAAAAAGACGAGTTCAATTAAACCCGACCTCTTTTGTTAAAATTTTACAAGTATTCAAAACACGACGTCGTTTTGCTAAATGAACTGGAACAAATCCTGCTGAAGTGCTGAGGCATAGGAACAAAAGAAGTCTCAAATACTATACCCTTTCACAAGAACTCGAACAAATCCTCAACCACGAGCATACTATGTGGAAACAAAAATCATGCTCAAACTTCCAACTTGATGGTGATCGTAACACGAGATGTTAGAATTAAACTATACAATCTTAATTATACTCTCTACCATATGAACATATACCGTAAGCGGAATCAATTTAATTACCTCCAGCCATTGCTTTTGAGTTTGTGAGATTGATCTGCCCTTTCTTCTTGTCAAATCCTTATGCCCTGATTATCAGTTTCCAAACCCTCCTTCTCAATTTAGATGGTGTTTTTCTTGATGAGAGTAGGTTCAGTGAACCGTTAAATCAGAAGATAAAGACACGTTCAATTATACTGCTCTAGCCATCATAGAGAAGTTTCAACGTGCATCAATTTTGGTGGGTGGTTACTAAATGTAGGGAGAGGAATATGGGCAGTTATTAGTCCATGGGTTTACTGCCAAACTAAATGGGCCACAAAATAGGGTTTCCATTATAACTGAATTAATGATATTTACTTAAATATTATCATTATTATATGGAAATCCAACATTCTCCCACTTGGCCCATTTATCGAAGAGATACGATATTCGAATCATGGCGACGAATTCTCTTAAAACGAAAATTAATCTTCCATGTATCACGATATATCGAAAACTCAACATACCACACACACTTAACTTAATGAGTAAAACCTCATGTCTTACTCTAGGTTCAAACAAATGATATTTCTCAACTTAATAACATAAAAATGCGCATAATTCAAAATAAGAAATTATCCAATATAATAAAAGTTCAACAAAACATTTCGAATGTACTACATAATGGGTCCAAGTCCCATTCTCACCACATGATCCTTGAATGTCTTAATTGGCATGCCTTTAGTCAAGGGATCAACTATCATTAAACCAGTGCTAATGTGCTCGATGATCACTTTTCTTTCTTGAACACGTTCCTTCACGACTAGATACTTTATGTCGATGTGCTTATTTCGAATTCCACTCCTATTATTCTTAGCCATGAAGATAGCAGCTGTATTGTCACAATACATTCTTATCGGCCGATTAATAGAGTCAACAACTCTAAGCCCATATATGAAACTTTTCAACCAAACACCATGTGAGGTAGCCTCAAAGCAAGAAATGAACTCCGCTACCATAGTAGAACTGGCTGTCAAGGTTTGTTTTGCACTCCTCCAAGATATGGCACCATCAGCTAGCATGAACACACTGGATTACTCTGATATCTTCCCAATACTCCAACCGCATATGCAATATCGGGTCTGGTACAGACCTGAGCATACATAATGCTACCAACAGCTGAAGCATATGGAACATTTTTCATCTGTTCCCTCTCAATGTCATTCCTGGGGCACTGTTTCAAACTGAAACGGTCACCCTTCACAATTGGTGCTTCACTTGGTGAACAATCTTTCATTCTGAACCTTTCAAGCACTTTGTTGATATAGGCCTCTTGAGACAATCCCAAAATGCCTCGAGATCTATCTCTATGGATCTTAATGCCAATGACATAAGATGCCTCTCCCATATCTTTCATATCAAAGTTACTTGAAAGAAATTGTTTCACTTCACGTAGCAACCCTTTATCATTGGTTGCAAGCAAGATATCAACCACATATATACAACACAAGAAAACAAACCTTACTCCCACTGACCTTAAGATATATACATTCATCCATGATATTTTCTTCGAAACCGAAAGAAGTAATTATTTCATGGAATTTCTTATACCACTGGCGGGAGGCTTGTTTTAATCCGTATATGGATTTGTTCAGCTTACAAACCAAATGTTCACCATCCTTAGAGAAGAATCCTTCAGGTTGTTTCATATAAACCTCTTCCTCTAAATCACCATTGAGGAATGTCGTTTTCACATCCATCTGATGTAGCTCGAAATCAAAATGAGCTACCAATGCCATAATCACACGAAGAGAATCTTTCTTTGATACAGGAGAAAAGGTCTCCGTGTAGTCGATTCCTTCCCTTTGAGTGAATCCTTTAGCAACGAGTCTTGCCTTATGTCTCTCGATGTTGCCAAGTGAGTCTCTTTTTGTCTTGAAAACCCACTTGCATCCAATGGTTTTAACACCATCAGGCAACTCGACGAGATTCCAAACTCGATTAGACGCCATAGAATTCATCTCATCTTTCATAGCATCCATCCATAAGTTTGAATCTGTAGAACTTATGGCTTGTGAAAACGACAGAGGGTCATTATCGACTCCAACATTAGAATCCGATTCTTGCAGGTACACTTCGTAATCATCAGGAACAACTGATCGCCTTTCTCGGGTAGATCTCCTTAATGGGACTTGTTCACTCTCATGAGGAACTGGATCCTCGTTTACAACATGATCTATCGGATTTTGATCAACAGTTTGTGGAACTTCTGTATTTGGTTGTCGTACACTCGGCTGAACTTGAGGAGTGTGAACGACAATCAACCTATCACTTGATTCAGAGGATGGAACCTTATAGTGCTCTTTTTCCGGAATAATGTCCTGAAACAGATTACTCCCACTGATCAAATCATTCTCAAGAAATTTAGCATTCCTTGATTCCACAATCCTGGTGCTATGCGACGGACAATAGAATCTATAACCTTTAGACTTTTCAGCATATCCAATGAAATACCCACTAATAGTCCTCGGGTCAAGCTTCTTCTCTTGTGGGTTGTAGATTCTCACCTCAGACGGACATCCCCAAATGCGTATATGTCGCAAACTTGGTTTCCAACCTTTGAATAGCTCAAAGGGTGTCTTAGAGACAGCCTTGGAAGGAACCTGGTTTCCACAAAAATGATGGAAGTTTAACATTACTTCTCATGCTACGCACCATGTCAATTAATGTCCGGTTTCTTCTTTCTGCTACACCATTCTGGTCCGGAGAACCTGGCATAGTGTATTGGGCAACAATCCCATGCTCTTGAAGAAACTTAGCAAATGGACCAGGTGCTTGTCCGTTCTCAGTGTATCTACCATAGTACTCTCCACCTCGATCTGATCTCACGATCTTAATGTGCTTACCACATTGATTCTCTACTTCATCCTTAAACAATTTAAAGGCATCTAAAGCTTCATCCTTTGAACGAAGTAAGTAGAGATACATATATCGTGAATAATCATCTATGAAGGTGATAAAGTATTTCGGATCATTAGCATTCATGTCCGGCCAACAAATATCCGTGTGTATGATCTCTAATAAGTCAGAACTCCTTTTGGCACCAATTTTGTGTTTATTAGTTTGCTTTCCTTTAATGCAACTAACACAAGTATCAAAGTCGGTAAAGTCTAGAGTACCAAGTACACCTTCCTTTACCAATCTCTTAACTCTCTCAATGGAGATGTGTCTTAATCTCCGGTGCCACAACATAGAGGAATCCTCATTCATAATACATCTTTTTAAACCAACATTAACATGCATAGAATTATTATGAGTGGTATCATTTTGCAAGCTAAGATGAAATAAATTATCAGACAATGTAGCATAACCAATAACTTTAGAATTTCTGATAATACTGAAACCAGAGTCTGCAAAATTAAAGAAAAATCCAAAAGGTAAAAGTCTAGATACTGAAATCAAATTCCTTGCAAAATTAGGAACATGGAATGTCTTTTCAAAACGTAAAGTAAAACCACTACTTAAAACCAAATTGCATGTCCCAACGGCTTCCACATGTGAAGCTATCTTGTTGCCTGAATAGATAAATCTTTCACTGTCCACCGGTTTCCTTAGGTTTGTCATACCCTGCAAGGTATTCGAAACATGGATTGTAGTTCCAATATCAATCCACCATGTATCATGATTAACATTAACCATATTAGATTCATAACAAACAAATGCAAGAAAATTACCTTTCTTCTCAAGCCAAGCTTTGAACTTAATGCAGTCCTTCTTCATGTGTCCCTTCTTTTTACAGAAGTAACACTTTGACTCTTTCTTTATGACTTGATTCACAGGAATCTCCCCCTTTTCCTTTTCCTTATTGTGATCCTTTTTCTTCTTTGAGAGAGAAGTTGTAGCAAGGTTCACCTTTTCGCCCTCTTCCATCAACAATCTACCCTCCTCTTGAGCACACATGATCTTAAGTTCATTAATTGACCATTTATCCTTATGTGTGTTGTAAGAGATCTTAAAGGGGGCATATTGTTGAGGCAGAGTGCACAAAATGAAATGGACTAGGAAGGATTCCGACATGGTAACTTCTAAAGCTTTTAGTTGAGCCGCTATATCCCTCATGCGCATGATATAATCACGCACTCCTTTAACCTCAGTGTGCCTCATGGATGAGAACTTCATAATCAAGGTGCTAGCGAGAGCCTTATCAGAGGATGCAAACTGCTCATCGATGGCCTTAAGAAGATCCTTGACCTTAACATGCTGATCGACTGAACCCTGAATGCTAGCACAAATCTTGGTCTTTATGAACATAACTGAGAGACGATTAGATCGCTCCCACTTTTCATAAAGACCAACCGCATCAAGAGTACTAGTCTCCGTTATGCTAGGCGGTTCATATTTCCGAATAGCATAGTCAATATCCATTCATCCTAAATGCAGTAACACTCTCTCCTTCCACACCTTGTAGTTATCATCTCTTAATTCAGGAATGTCACATTTAACATCAGAAATGTTTCCAGGTAAAATTACTGCAAATAAAAATACATGCTTATTAACAAAATTGAGACTTAAACTTTATCACAATTTACCAATGTAAACCATGCTTATATGAATCTAGTGACATAAACTTGCCTGTGGGCTAAAGAATACTCAAATAAGATTTATAACATAACTTTATAGTGAGACTATCAAATCATTATTTCCTAACTCCTGTGGGTAGATTAAGAAACATAATTTAATACCTCACCCTAATTAATCATGCAAATACAATAAAATTTTCTGTGGGCATATCTCATTATATTACACATGATTAGTTACAATTAATGTCTAGTATCCACATGTGATTTCATTATCAAATTTCTACAAGTCAGAGATGCTGTGGCTACTCCCTAACTAATAAAAATTTAATCACTTGACATTTACTTTATTATATATACCTAACTTCATGTATATAGGGTATGGACTCATTCCAAAATCATATACTCCCTCTGTTCCTTTTTTTGGGTCACATTTGGTACTATACCCAAAGATTAAGAAGAAGAAGAAAGAGAAATTTGCATAAGGAATTGTGTCCAAACCCATTTCTCAACCAATTAAAACCATGTTTACAAATTTAACAGCCAATGAGACACACGGATTACCAAAATTACAAGACCAAAATACCCTTACAAAATCTGTTTACAATCTTTACAACTGCACTAAGGCATTAACAGTATAAAACCCATAACTGAAGCTCACAACAGTTTCAGCTGCTAAACACAAAAAGAGCAAAAAACTGAGAGCTAATAAAAAAAATAGAGCATTTACTGCTGCATCATTGTCGAAGGAGAGGATGACTTCAGCATTTATGTACAACGATGCTCAAGATCCTGATGATGACGACTCATTAAATAATGAGGAGATGAGGGACTTAGGAGAAGAACCTGCTTTTCCTTTTGATCTGAACCAAGAGCCTGCACCATCAGAATCCGAGGATCATGGAGAGGCAACCCAACATCATCAGCCTCGTACTCCCAGACTCAACAACAGCATGAAGATGCACATTTTGAATCACCTTCTCAACAAATCTTCAGGGGACAGACTTTCACATGGAGCCATCAATGAAGTTGCAGAACTGTTCAATGTGCACAGAAGAACTATTAGTAGGATCTGGACAGTAGCAATGAGACAGAAGGCGGCAAATCAAGCTTACACTATCAACACAAAGCATCACAATGCTGGAAGGAAGCGAACTCAAGTTGATCAAGCATGCAGCAATTACATCACTAAGCATGGGGGACAGAACATGTATCAGAGATTTAGCAAGCAAACGAGATATTCCCAAATCAGTTTGTCATAGAATGGTGAAGATGAAAATAATAAAGGCACACACAAATGCATTACATCCTGGTTTGAGTGAAGCTCACAAGAAAACCATGATGGAATGGATTCTCAATCTAGTCTCGCCTTCTCAAGCGGGATTTATTCCAGGCCGCCAAATAACCGATAATGTTTTCATCGTTCAGGAGGTCTTACACACTATGCTCGCAGCTCGGAATTCGACTCGCTGGATGGTGTTGAAAATAGACCTTGCCAAAGCATATGATCGTATAAGGTGGGAATTCCTTCGTGACATTCTGTCACAATCACACCTCCCTGATCATCTCATCAATGTCATTATGCGGTGTCAAACCGAGGGTCACATGGAGCTCTTATGGAATGGATCCAAGGCTGGATCCTTTAAACCCTCTCGGGGTGTTCGACAAGGCGATCCGCTCTCGCCCTACCTTTTTGTGCTGTGCATGGAGCGCCTTTCACACATCATCCAATCAGCGGTTTCAGATGGTTCTTGGACTCCGATCAGATTAGGAGATATCACTTTGTCGCATCTCTTTTTTGCCGATGATCTTATCCTTTTCGGGGAGGCGACGATGGCACAAGCCGACACCATCAAACGTTGCCTAGACAGATTTTGTAATGAATCCGGGGAGAAAGTTAATTATCATAAGAGTAATATGATTTTCTCTCCGAAAGTATTGCCTTCTACTTGCACTGCCATAAGCAGCATGCTCTCGATCCCTGCCTACTCAGATTTGGGCACCTACTTAGGAGTTCTGTCTGCTTGTGGTCCAATGAATAAAGCTCGGTATCAGTTCTTACTCGATAAGATTTCTAGCAGACTGTGAGGATGGCAAGGCAAGCTCCTGTCAATGGCCGGACAAACGACTTTGGCCAATTCGGTGCTGACTAGCATCCCTCTCTATGGAATGCAGACTACGAAACTTCCCAGATTTGTTTGTGATGATATAGACAGGCATGTAAGAAGCTTTATTTGGGGTTCGCAGCCTGAGAAGAGGAAAATGCACTTGCTGTCGGGAAACTGTATTACCCAACCGAAGAGAAATGGAGGCCTGGGAGTTCGATCGATGCGACAGTCGAACAACGCAATCCTAGCAAAGCTGGGATGGCGCATGTTGTAGGAACCGGAGACCCTTTGGTGCAGAATGTTACGTTCAAAATATTGTGCCAATAGGCGTGATATCAATATGTTTGCAGATAAGTCGGGTGCGTCGCCTATATGGAAGGGTGTTGTCCATGGTGCTGAAACGTTAAAAAAGGGTCTCCGGATAGATGTTGGGAATGGTAGAAATACTTCCTTTTGGTATGCGCCGTGGCTCCTTGACCGTCCGCTTAATGACCTGGTTTCGACCACTCTCTCAGCTTCACTACAAGCAAGTTCTGTGGCTGATTTATGGGTTGGTAATTCATGGGATTGGCCCCGCCTAAATCCACACCTCCCTTTGGTTATTCTGCGCAAGCTAGCTGTTGTCCGTATTCTCCCCAATGTGGCCTCTAATGACCGTATTTACTGGAACCATACCCCGTCTGGGATTTTTTCCACAAAATCTGCTATGCCCCTGGCTCGAGAACTCCCCCTTGATGAGGCAGATCCGATCCGACGACAAATATGGAGAACTCCAGCTCATCAACGTACTAGAAATTTTCTCTACTTGGCTTTCCATAACCGGGTAATGTGCAACGCCACTCGAGTCCATAGGCACTTGGCCACCTCTGTTGCGTGCCCCAGATGCTCTGAAACTGAAGACCTCCTGCACACTCTACGCGACTGTGCTGAAGTCCGTAAAGTCTGGCTTGCTCTCACTGGAATTCCTTTGTCGTCCTGTTTCTTCAACAACCAAGATATAAAGTCTTGGATCTATGAGAACATTCGACGCGAAGATGACTGGAGCACTATATTTGCTTACATGCTCTGGCAGACCTGGAAATGCCGAAATTCTATTGTTTTTGAAGACTTAGATCATATTTCTCGGCTATCACTTATTGTATGCAATCAAGCTGCATCATTCAAGCTCTCCAAGATCACTTCTGCACAACTTCAACCTACTCCAAGCAGTGCCGCTGCTCCTCCGGCCTCTGCTCGTACTTGGTCATGTCCTCCTGCAGGGTTGCTCAAATTAAATTGTGACGCAGTGTGAAAAGGAGACGACGAAGAAGCAGGAGGTGGAGGCCTTTTGCGAGATGATCTGGGTCGTTTCTTGGGAGGGTTCACCTTCTGTTGTGTGCTGTGTCCTCCCCTCACGACAGAGCTTTGGGCAATTTTCTACGGCCTTCAATTTTCTACTGGGAAGCATTGCAAACAAATTATCACTGAGTCAGATTCCAGCGTGGCGATTTGTTTGCTCAGCAATCCAACTCCTTCCACGCATCGCAGCTTCCACCTGATCACCCAGTGCAAGAAGCTCATTGCTCGCAACTCCTGGAAAGTCCGCCTAATCCATGTCTACCGTAGTGCAAACAGCTCTGCTGACTATCTCGCCAACCTTTCTCTCCTATCTGCTAGTTTTTTTACTGAACTCTCTGAGACTCCTCCTGCTTTACTACGTTTTTTACATATTGATTATCCTGCTGTAGCCCCTTTGGGGCAAAACTCTATTTCTTAATCTAGTTTGCAATTGCAGGGGCTTTTGCCCTCTTTTCTGACCAAAAAATAAAAATAAAAAATAAAATAAATCTAAAACAAAACCTTACGTACTTCCTTTCTCAATTCTCAAACAAGACTTCTCAATAGCCTCTTTGTCTTTTCTTGTGTTTCCACGACCCACACTCTAAATTCCAAGGACCACCACGCCCCAACGCTGCCGGCCTCTTCGCCGTCGATGGTCAGCGTGTCAACCCATAGTTCCGTCCATTCCGGTCCGACGTGCCCTTTCCAAAATTTGGTGAGTTTCTATGTTTTGATAAAATACATATAAAATTTAGGGTTTGAATAGATTTTTGTTTAGTTGATTGATTTTGTTTGTTGATTTTGATTTATATTCGTTACCAATATTCACAAGTTTAAACTGTTTGGTTGTGTCAATCGTTTTTTATATGATAATTGGTTGATGAAAGTTAAAACTTGAAATCAGAGTTGGAGTTTGATTGAAATTTTTTGGTTGCGAGTTTGAATTGAGAAATTGACTTTTGATAGGATTACAAACATTTTTTATTCGAACTACTTCGATTAATATGTCGACTATGTACCAATACCAACTGATTGCCCAAACTGTGATAAGTGCTACGAGGACATACACCACTTTCTTTTTAAATGCCCGGAAACAAGACAGACAATAAATAACATTAATAAAGACCCTAAAATAGCACTGCAAGCCATATATGGTGATCAAGACCACCCCTCCAACATCCTTAATAAAACGCGTGATTTCTTAAAAACAAAGAAACTTGAAGAAATAACAATCGTATGGTGGTCACATTGGTTCTATAGGAACATGAAAATATCCAACCAAGAAAAACATAATGACGCATGTAATATAACACATTTTATAAAGAAACAAATCAAGGAATGGGAAAAAACAAAAAAGATTGAAGGTGATGATGATCCAAAATCAAAAAACATAACACCAACCAGAAGAAAAAGAAAGCACCTTAACTGGACAAAACCACCAGAACGGACTGCCAAACTCAATGTTGATGCGTCTAACCCACCAAATGGTCGAGCATCATTTGGATTTATCATCCGTGATAACCAAGGCAAACCTACCCATACGGAGAATGGGGATCTTGGGTTTGTTTCCACAATTATGGCATAGGGTTTAGCTATTCATCTTGGCATTAGAACAACTATCCGTCTTGGAATCTCGAACATTGAAATCGAAGGCGATAACCTTTGCCTTATAAACGCCATAAACGGCACATGGGCTTGCCCATGGGAAATTGACCTGCTGGTGACAGATATAAAGCTTGATCTTATGAAATTTCACTCGTGTCACATTTCCCATGTTTTCCGGGAGATTAATGGTGTGGCGGACCTCCTGGCCAATCTACATACACTACTAGAAACACGAGACATTTTCGACGCTTTTTTCCACCATTTTCGACGCTTGAAATGGTCGACAAATGTGTGATCGACGCTTCGAATAAGGGTCGAAAATGTCAATGCCATTTATTTTTGACGCTTTAGTGCGTCGAATGTTTCCGTCGCTTTAAAGCGTCGAGATTACGTTTTCGACGCTTTTTTGGAGATTGCAGGAAACCAAACTAACGACAGACAAAAGCGTCACAGTTGTATCAAAAGGCGTCGCAAAAAACACATCAGAAGACGAAAAAAAGCGTCGAAATTTGAACATCGTCGACAGTTAAAAGCATCGAAGTTGTCAATTTTCAAAAAGCGTCAAAATTCTTAGAAAGCCCAGAAGCTGAACATTTTTCACTGTCAAAATTCTCAGAAAACACATGATTCAAAATTCTCAGAAAGCATAGGCTCCAAAATGATGTATGTGGTCAAACTTAAACAACTTCAGTATTAACTATATCTATAATACATGAACCAAAGTAGCTTAATACTTGTCCATTTTCCTAATCAAATAATTCTCAGTTCACAGTAGCTTGTCAATTAACTTGCAAATCCAAGTCCAAATACCATAGCATGTCCTAATTAATATTTCTACCGCGGCGAACTCGAAGAGAGAAGATCATCATTGCTAGTATTATCCCGATTTGCAGCTGAACCAACCTGTGGTACCTAAGCATGGCAAGAGAAGATTTCCACCAAAAGCAAATGTACAGGAGCATGAGATTCACCATAAACCGAAAACAAAGTAGCAGCAAGATCAATTCTAAAAGCAAGTAATTAACCATCATACTATCATCATAATAGGATGATCTAAACCTTTTACAGTAATTTCAGGATCATGCAAACTAATGAAGATGATCAAACACTAATGCACTAGAGCATGAGATTCACCATAAACTGAAAGCAAAGTAGCAGCAATATCAATTTTAAAAGCAAATAATTAGCCATCATACTATAACCATAATAAGATCACCTAAAGCTTTTACAACAATTTCAGGATCATGCAAATCAATGAAGATGATCAAACACTAATGTACTAGAGCATGAGATTCACAATAAACCAAAAGCTAAGTAGCAGCAATATCACTCTGTAAGATCACCTAAATCTCATCAAAACGAGTTCAATTAGCAGAATCTGAATTGAAAATCAATGAAGATGATCACACTGTAAGCTAAGTAGCTAAATGTGAATAACAAAGCAATAAAAAAGAAGCACATGCAAACAAAACGAGTTCAATTAAAAATCATACCTCAGAATTAGGCTTGCGTAAGATCGAGTGAATAGAATTAAAGACCTCATCAGAGACCTTCCCACTGCGCACTGCTTCAAGAGTTTGTAGTAAAAGTTGATTAGTTTGATCTATCTTGGCACGCAGCTCTTGATTGTCCTTTTTTATTTCCTCATTTTCCTTTGTCACACCTAACACTCTTGATCTCAAGATTTCCATTTCGGTAGAGTTGTTGGTTGTAGTTGCATATCCATGTCCTTCATTTCTTAAGACCTCATGTACTCCAAATATCTGGCCTTTTCTTGCTCCATGCCCATATAAAAGTGGTCGCTTAGAATTATCATCATACATCAGTTCATTAAACACCTCGTTTTCAATTTCTTTACGAGGCCTTGAAGGAGAATAATTGAGCACTAATTCATCAACTTTTGAGTTTGCTTCTTCCTGTGTTCATACAGAGTAGTAAGTTTTTTCATACTCCGTATAAGAAACGAAATAATGCATGCTGTAAAAAAATATTATGACCATTGCTAGACCTCAGTTTCAGTTATACAAGTATACTGTTAGGAAAAAAGCTGCAAATATAACGAATTATACAAGGAAGAAACAGGTACTGCCATTCACACACGGCTGTGTGTGGAATTATTCATACACCGTGCGAATAATTAAGTATATAACTGAGGTCACAAAGCTGAAAACATGGAAGAAACAGGTACTGCCATTCACACAAAAATATAGCAGTATATAACTGATTTAACGTAGCTTTCTTGAAAAGATCACAAGAGTATACTCCATTCAATCCTTTTTAATTGAGTACTGGTATTCACACAAAAATATAGCTTATAGGTTGGCGAAATTATACCAAAATTTTTGAAGATGAATCTGTCACAAAGCCTCCATCAACTTTGGTGTGAGTTAATGTGAAAAACTCTATATGGTTGGGCTCTCTTCCTGTTTCTTGAACCTGAAAACAAACAACAATTAAAGTTGTAAGTATATGGTTGGACAATGTTCATCAAGGTAATGGACGAAGGAAAAACAGATGGCACGAATAAAACTCTACCACACGCAGAAAAGTGTTTAACAACCATGATAAAAATGTCATTAAGCTCTCATAATAAACTACTTGACCAACCTCAAAAAATACAGAAATTTATGACTTAAACTTACAATTGCAGCCCTTGTATTTGCAAAGCTTTTACAACCAGTTGTATGTGAATGGTCTTGAGATTCTCGTGCCGCTTTACCGATACTTGACAACATCTGAACCATAATTTGATACAATTGAAGTGTGCAACATATTTATAAAATGATTTTGAATATTCTAAATATACTTGACCTTGCTTTTTTCTGAATATCAGTACTCAACCAAACGCATCCAATTATCTTTTGAATGCCCATCCAGTACATCGTTGATGATTTGCTCTTTTGTCTTTTCATCTGGGTTAAACTTTGATAACTTCAAAGAAAATCTCATATCCTTCCATAGTTTTGCAACACGAGAGAGAATTACTTTATTAAACACTTCTCCCTCTGGAATGATGAATTTTCCCTGTTGCATAAAAATATATAAAAAACTTATGTATAAACATGTCCATTATTATAGTAAGATAATATAAGTATAAAACACTTACTCGAACTTTTTTAACTATGTCAACTTTGTAATGAGGATTGACTTTATGCCAACTTTCAGCACCAATGGGACAATACTTCTCCTCCTTTGCCAAATAACCAAGATACTTCACGAAAAGACTCCCACCTCTTCGGAGTGGTTGGTTGAGCAATATTTACCAATATTTACCTTTTTGGGCTGATTGTGCATTAGTTCGGTAAGAGCAGATAGGAGATGAATAATGTTTGAAAACACTGTTTGGGCTTTGTGTGTTAGTTCTTAGTTCTTACTATTAGAGAACAGGGCAAGGAATCTTATGAAATGACTTTGTAATTGTAGGGATAGTGCAAGAAAGTTTAGAAAAAAATATGAACAAGGATGTTCAGAAATTAAGATAACATCATCAAGTTTGTTAAGCCCGAGCAGATTCAGAAACCTCTACTTTCTTTCAAGAGTATATCTATCAAATAAAATATAATGAGATATAAAATTGTCAAACTTCAGTGTGAAGATAGACTAGCTGGATTAGCTTTATACACGTCTTCCATGTTTCTGTATGAATGATCATTGTAAGTTAAGAAATGGGAATTAAATAACAACTGCACCTCATGCTTAGTGGGAGAGAATCATAGACAAATCATGCAAAGCTGTCCTACATGCTTTTGACACAAAATGAAGAAAGTATATATTGACCACAAGATTTACACATTTACTTTCTTCCATATCAGGGTTACAGTCATGTTCCAATTCTGGATGAACTCTTAAGATAAAAACATTAAAAGTGACCAGTAAAAACATATTATGATCTAATAAATGAAACTAACATTCATCCACTAGATACATTGTGGAGGTGTTCATAAATCAGACAACACCAACACACACAAATTCACTCCATTACAAACAAAGCAAATCAGCAATCAGCCATTGCTGATGTACACTCTAAACATGTGCTGTAATTTTAACTAAAGAACTTTTTATATCTGCAGCCATTGCTGATGTACACTCCATTAAGACTGAAAAGCAGTGTTGCAAAGAGTATATATACTAAGAATGACTTTTTATATCTGCAACCAGTAGAAGCCTTAACTAAAGAAATATAGCATGAATCTCACGAACCACAACACAAACTTGAATATATAGCACTCCCCAAACACAAGGCCTATTTCGATTTAAGAAACATCAGAAACAATATTGGGAGTTTTTAGGTTTAAACGCTTATTGATGCCAAGGCATTAGAATTGAATGACAATCTCAAATTCAACAAACCGGAACTGAAATGCCAAAGTTCAAGCAACAGCCCTACCTAATCAACTTCACGCAAATGCAATAACAGCTGAAAGAGTACATTACTCTAAACATCCAGACTCATCTACACAGTTGAAGTTGTAAAATCAAACATGATATGCATCAAAATAGAGAAAAATGATTTGAAATTTGGCAAAATAAACACGAATTGGGAGTATGTTAACTCAGCCTCCTCGTGGATGCTAAGACGCGCTCAGATCTAGACTTAAGATGGCTAAGTCGTCTTGAAAGTGATGGATTGTGGCCTCGGACGAGACTAAGTGTTGGCGGAATTGTGAATGAGAGTGTAAGCGGAAGACTTTGGATAAACAAACACAAGTAGATCTTTTATCACACGAGTGTTTGAGAAGGGTTTGAGGTTTTTGTACTTGGTAGATCTTTATCACACCAAGAACGAGGGAAAGATAGTGTTTGACGCCGAAATTACAAAGGAAGGAGAGGCTCTCAACTTAAGCTTTGTATTCAAATTCAACGTGTCTTACAATGAGCCTTGAGAGGCATATTTATACTAATGGAGACGTCCTTAGGCTGCAACCAAAGGATCACTCTTCCAATCAACATAAATGAGGCGAAAATCATGGAAATAAATGCATAATCTAAAGGAGAAAATGGTGGGATGTGCTGGGCACTTATGATGACGATCCAATGGATGAAAATGGTGATCCTTGTGAGCCTCACACGGATTGATGACTTGGAATTTCAGCTTGGAATTGAATGAGGGACACAAGGCACCATTTTAGGCGAAATTAGGGGGATCTTGGTTCTCCCGGGTCAAAGTGTTCTCTGGTGCGCGTTCTTCACTTGTCTGGACTCTTTTGGGCCATTTAGGACCATTGGAATGAAGAACGCCTGGTAGAAATGGCTCTAAGGCCTTGGACGCACGGAAGGACCTCATTTGGGCTTGTCGGCGCTTGGCGTCGAGGCTTGACTTGGTCACCTTGAAGTTGTGGAGGTTTGGGCCGAGCGTTTTTGGTCTTGATGGACTCCTTGGGAAATTTTGAGGACATTGGGATAGATAGTGCTCAGGCCAAATGTGATGGTTTGGCCAGTGGCGCGCCATGTTGTGTTTTGGCAGGCGCCAGTTGAGGTTTGGCTCCGGGGTGAATAGTGAATGGCTTTGGGGTCCTGAAAATGGCATTGAACCTCTACTTGTCTTGACATAGTTGGGAGTGCTTGTGACTTGATGAGCTTGAGCACTCAAGTGAGAGCTCATCATCACCCCCCACTTGTTGTGAGACGTCCCCGTCTCACCTTGGTTTGAGACCTTTGATAGCATGTCGGGGTGGAGAGAAGAATGAGTGTCAAGAGGTTAATGATTAGAAATACCTCGGACACGAAGCTCTCTGTGGTCTTGAATGGCTTCCTTTGTGGCATATAAGTGATCGACGCCGAAGAAAAATGATTGGAGACATGGTGCGTCGATGAAGTTGTTGAAAGTCGAGGAAGAAGTTGGCGCTCCCGGTCTTGACCGAGCGCCTTGGGCATTGAAGTAGGCCCTTTGTTGATGCACTTCAGGGACGCCAATTTGATGAAGATTGGTGGAATTGGCGCCGTGTAAATGAGCCATATTGATGTAGTGACTCGGATGGCTCTCTTGCGCTCGGAATGGGTCTATGTTGTTGTAGAATGGCCGAACGTTGTTGCCATGGGGAGTGTACTGAGGATGAACACTTCTTTGGATGCCTAAGTAAGGCATTTCTGGCTGAGGTGCGCCGTGGAGAAGGGCCTTGTGGTCTAAGGTCTGAGTTGTGGACCAAGGCTCTTCTTGTTGGGCACGCTTGAAGATTTCATGGCCTTTTCTTGTGGACCTTTGAAGGGCTTGATCCTGGGCTCTTGAGGAGCAAAATGGTAGCTTGCATAGCCAGCCATCCACGTAGTTTCCAGCCCCTATGGAAGGTAGTCCTTGAAGCCACTCTTCGAAGCTTGGTCTTGGCTTGGGGACACAAGGGAGCTCCACTTTGGTTGCCAAAGAATGAGGCATTGACCAAGGCGGCCCGGACTTGTCTCCTAGCTCTTCCTTTTGGAGTTGTTGAGGCAGAATGGTGAGGACCATTTTGGTGGCCATTAAGCTTTGCTTGGGCATGAGTGTGTCCTCGCCTAGCTTTTGTGCCGTCTTGGCCTCTTGCATTGCCTTTCTTGCCGCCATGTCCCTATCATCCTGCGCAATTTCACTTGGAGACATGGGTAAGAGCTTGACTCGTTGTCCATGGTGGGTGAATAAATAGGTATTTAGATACCCATCATGGAGAACTCGTCGGTCAAAAGTCCATGGACGCCCAAGTAGGATATGGGTGGCGTCCATTGCAACAACATCACACAATACATCATCTTTGTAATCACCAATAGAAAACGAAATGATGCATTGATGAGTGACGTGGTTACCATCATCGGAGTTGATACCGAGAAGACCATAAGGAGATGGATGAGGAGTGGTAGGAAGATTGAAATGAGTGACTACCTTTTTGTTGACTATGTTGGAGCAACTTCCTCCATCAATAATCAACCTAAGTGTATCCGTTCTTACCTTACACTTGCTTTGGAACAAGTTGTGCCTTTGTGCCATGTTGGGTTCCTCCTTTTGCACAAGCACATGGCATTGCATCAAAGCCAAAGTGCCTCCTCCATCGGGAGCAATGGTGGGAACTATCTCGTCACTTGGAGGTTCATGTTCGTGTTCTTCTTCCTCCTCCGAGATAAAACCTTCATGTTGTGAGAAAAGGACACGCTTGGGGTTAATGCAGTCTCTTTGAATGTGGCCATGGCCGCCGCATTTGTAGCATTCCAAGTCGCTCAGCCTTTGCCTTGAATTCTCACGAGGTGTGTCTTTTGGATTGTTTGGGGCCCTTGAACTAGACGCATTGCCTTTTTTTCCTTGAACACTCGGAGTAGAAGTATTAGTAGACAAAGGTTTAGAAGGGTTAGGATTGTACCTTGAGTTGGATGATGAAGACCAAGGTGTAGTGCGCTTCCTTAACACTTGATTGTGCAATTGCATTGCCGTATGCACAAGACTATTGATGTCGGTGATAGGAAAGATTTCTAATTGATCTCGAATAGAACTATTGAGACCACTTAAAAACCGTATTCTTAATGAAGCGGGACATACACCTACTCCTTCTTTATAGTACATATCTTCAAGTTTTGCAAAGAACTCTTGAGGGCTAGATGTACCTTGTTTTGCCGTGGCTATTTCATAGCGCATCTTGTCCTTGTAGTTCTTTGGAATGTACTTGTTGGTCATGACATGTAGAAGTTGGTTCCAACGTACAATAGGCGATTCATTACGCCTTCTTCTATCGACAACAAGTCTATGCCACCAACTCCTTGCCGCTCCCACAAAGTGTATGGTTACGATCTCCACTTTTTCATGCTCTTCGTAGTGGCAATGGTTGAGGACATGGTCGGTACCTTGCACCCATTCAAGAAACAACGCAGGGTCATATAAACCTTCAAAGGGTTTGATACGTACCTTGATATCTCGACGCGAGTTGTAGCGTTGTGGTTGCTCTTGAGGTACAGCCGGGGCATTTCTTTGACGCCTTTCAACATGGTTGTTGGCGTTTTGTTGTTGTCTTGGCGCCCGTACATTGTCATTCTCATTCAATGGTGGCCAAGGCGCCGGGATCCAATAAATTGGATCTTGGAGTGGCATCATGTTGTGAGGGTTAGGCAGCCCCACGTTCTCCATTCCTTCTAGATCAAACTCATCAAATTCCACTTGGTCATCGTCGAGAGGATTACGTGACGACGCACCAAAGGAATCATCTTGTAGAGGGCTTAGTGGACTTTGTTGCTGCAAATTATCCTCTACATTAAAAGGAATAGGACTTACCTCTCTATGGCGAGAATGGTGGCGTGATGGACGCCTAGTATGCTCCTTTGAGCGATGGCTTCGGCAAAGGTGTCGGAGCACATCTCGCCGCTGTTTTTCAGCATGTTCGAGCACAATTTCCCAGCGCTCCCGGTCTTCATCTTCTTTTGTTGGCCTATGATGGCGTCTGGAACGATGAACGCCGGTGGACGGTGAAGAGCGCCCGGAGGAGTAGCCTTCGTCCCTTTCGTCGGTGCTTGATGGGGAGTGGTGTCGGCGCACCCGGGTTTTCTTCTCTTCTAGGGCTCTCCTATTGTCAAGGTAGCTCTCCTTGATCGAGGGTAGCTTTTGAAACTTGGGGTTTTGAGATGTGGAAGGCATTACCCCTTTGCCCTTGTCTTGCGCCCTTATGCCGAGCTCGGTGGATGGTTCCCTTGGATGGCTTGTGATGGGCGCTTGGCGGACTGAGTGTGTTGGTGGTTGCGTTGCCACCCTTTCTCGTTCAGCCGCTTTTAGTTGCTCCAACTCCGCCATGAGTTTTTCCACTAGAGACATAGGCGCAAATTGTGGAGGTGCAACTTGTCTTGGCTCCTCTCTTTCCTCTTCCGAGTTGGACATGGTACCTATTGTGATATGGGTCATGCACGAGGATCAAAGTGCAAAAGAAATATGCAAGAGTATGGCAAGAAAACAAGATAAGACACACTTGAGAATCAAACAAGCACTTAGGGTATAAGGCTGATTTTTAGTGATTTGGTCAAGTGTTTATCAAATCCAATTTCAATTGCCGTCAAAGATTTCTTTTGCAAAATTAACTCAAAGTTGCATGCAATATTGAACTTCTAAGATTGAAAAGCTTCAATTATCATGCAATCAAATGAAAAGAACAACTTTGCAAGTGAGAACTAGACGATGAGAGGTAGGAAAATGGAAGAATGCTCAAGTGAATGTCAAGTACGTTACCTTATTTTGGCTATGGTCTTGACTAGAGAGAAGGCTTGCCTTATTTTGACTTTTCCCCTCTCAAATTTTCAGATTTCTATTTTTTTTCTTTTGATTTTTGTGCTCAAAGTCGAGAGCTATACTAAACTTGAACGTGAGCAAAGATAAGCATGCAATACTATTGATGCGAGAAGAAGTAGTTAGACAAAGGGATCTCGTCTTACTAGTTAATCCTAATCAATTTCATGCAATAATTCAATCCACTATGATCTCACAAAGAAATTCAAGATTAAAATGCACTTTAAATCGATCTTACAAAGAAAAAATTTCAGCAATTTAATCAAGGATAAGATGGCGAAATTTGTGGGATTGAGGGAGTAAATGGTGGATCGGTCAAGATGTGTTTAATGGGCGGGAAGGGTGGGTTTTAAATGGGGCGAATTTTGTGGATCTTGACTGATTTTGATGATGGTGATGGTGATGGTGAACGATTGCTTATGGCTTCAACAATGAAGTTTTAGCCAAAAACGAGATGGAAAGGTGATAAGTGCTTGAATGAAAAACAAGATGACTTACTTGAATCCCTGATGCTCTTGATACCAAATGTTAATATCAAGATACACTCTGATGCCAAATGTTAACTCAACCTCCTTGTGGATGCTAAGACGCGCTCGGATCTAGACTCAAGATGGCTAAGTCGTCTTGAAAGTGATGGATTGTGGCCTCGAACGAGACTAAGTGTTGGCGGAATTATGAATGAGAGTGTAAGCGGAAGACTTTGGATAAGAAAACACAAGTAGATCTTTATCACACGAGTGTTTGAGAAGGGTTTGAGGTTTTTGTACTTGGTAGATCTTTATCACACCAAGAACGAGGGAAAGATAGTGTTTGACGCCGAAATTACAAAGGAAGGAGAGGCTCTCAACTTAAGCTTTGTATTCAAATTCAACATGTCTTACAATGAGCCTTGAGAGGCATATTTATACTAATGGAGACGTCCTTAGGCTGCAACCAAAGGATCACTCTTCCAATCAACATAAATGAAGCGAAAATCATGGAAATAAATGCATAATCTAAAGGAGAAAATGGTGGGATGTGTTGGGCACTTATGATGACGATCCAATGGCTGAAAATGGTGATCCTTGTGAGCCTCACATGGATTAATGACTTGGCATTTCAGCTTGGAATTGAATGAGGGACACAAGGCACCATTTTAGGCGAAATTAGGGGGATCTTGGTTCTCCTTGGTCAAAGTGTTCTCTGGTGCGCGTTCTTCACTTGTCTGGACTCTTTTGGGCCATTTAGGACCATTGGAATGAAGAACGCCTGGTAGAAATGGCTCTAAGGCCTTGGACGCACGGAAGGACCTCATTTGGGCTTGTCGGCGCTTGGCGTCGAGGCTTGACTTGGTCACCTTGAAGTTGTGGAGGTTTGGGCCGAGCGTTTTTGGTCTTGATGGACTCCTTGGGACATTTTGAGGCCATTGGGATAGATAGTGCTCGGGCCAAATGTGATGGTTTGGCCAGTGGCGCGCCACGATTTGTTTTGGCAGGCGCCAGTTGAGGTTTGGCTCCGGGGTGAATAGTGAATGGCTCCGGGTTCCTGAAAATGGCATTGAACCTCTACTTGTCTTGACATAGTTGGGAGTGCTTTTGACTTGATGAGCTTGAGCACTCAAGTGAGAGCTCATCAGAGTACGAACCGCTGGATTGTACCGAGAAGAAGGGAATCTAACCAATTGGAGCAGGTTTGAAGGCTCGCTGTCGTTGGAGCAGAATTTCAAGGTTGAAGGAGGTTTGAAGGCTCACTTTCGTTGGATCAGAATTTCTAGGTTGGAGAATTCACAAGCTCGAATTTCTAGATTGGACGGCGCAGATGCGGAAGGATTTGGCTGGCGATTGGCTGGTTTGGTGGAGGGATTTGGCGGCGGAGGAAGGGAGAATGGAGTTTCTTGAGAGAGCCATTGTTGAATCTGGAGAATTGCTTACGCAAGTAACGTACTAACGTACATAGGGAGGGAGGAAGCGGTGGCAGGTGAGAGCCATTGTTGAATTGGGTCAGTGTTCAGGCGGGGGAGGTCGACGCTTGTTGAGGGAGGAAGGGAGAATCGAGTTGCTTGAGAGAGCCATTGTTGAATCTAGATCTAAATTTTGGAGGTTAGGTTACAGGTCGACGCTTTTATGACATTTTGTGACTCATTTAATGGTAGACTTTTTTCGACGCTTAAAAGCGTCGTCTAAACCGACGCGGCATTTTTCCCATTGACGCATTGCTAAAGCGTCGACGCAAAAACGTCGCTTTTGTGCCAGATTTCTAGTAGTGACATCATAATTCACTTTCACCCGACTTCAAATCCCATCCAGATCTACGTGATCTCATCCTTCGGGATGCTCTAGGCCGAACAGTCAGCCGTTGACGGTTCCGCCTAAACGCTTTCTTCATCAAAAAACAGAAAAGAAAGTGACAAATGGGAAGAAGTCCTTAAAAAAAACATCCCTACCGACAAAGATCTCTTTAGTCTCCAAATCATATAAAGACCGACCAGGTCTACACGTTGGATAGCTAGTGAAAACACATATGATACTATGAAGATCTGGCATCCAAAATAGGTGAAGGAGTGCGGTTAACTAAAACGTAAACAATTGCTACACATTCTGCAAAAAAGCGAGAGAAAGTCCGTCCTGAAAATGAAGAGCACGTACCACATTGAGTAGATAAGGTGATGCTTACGTTCGACTTGCGCATTCTGCTGGGGCATAGGAACAAAAGAAGTCTCAAAGACTATACCATTCTCTCCAAAGTAAGATTTTAATGGAAAAAATTAGGCACGTGCACGCCGAACCTGTTCCCGAAATTGTGTTCGAACAAAGCACAAAAATCCTAAAAACAAGCAGTACTTTCATCTTGATGAAACAAACCTAGACAATGCAAGAATAATCATCAACAATAGTAAAAAACAGCGAGCACCCCTGAAAAGAGTGTTATATGGACCCCAAACATCATAATTACTAAAGAAAAAGTCTCTGTGATTTTATTAGAACTATCAGTAAAAGACAATCATGTCTGTTTAGTTTAAAAACAAGAACAAGACAAATGACGACGAATGACCTAATCGACACTGCCATAGATTTACAAAAATTGATGACGACTGAGCCGAAAGAGCTTGAGCTTCAGAGTCGAGTGTCAGCAACCAATAAACCTCACCTTGTTGTGTACCCACATAATTCACCGTTCTAGAATACATTTCCTGAAGCACAATAATCTCATGAGTCAGAAGAACAAGCAAAGAGAGATCACATGACAACTGAGTAAGTGATAACAGTTTGCAGTTTAAATTCTATACAAAAAGAACATGAGGCACAAATATTTACCATGTATAAACGACCCTCTGTTGTAGGAGAAGAGAGTAAACCTTCTGGCAGTTTGATGTCGATAAATAACACCTCCGAGAGCATCATGCCGCAGGAGAGTCATATGAAACGAGGCATATGTCGATAGATGACACCTCTGAGAACATGGTAGTCGACCATATAAGAAGAGAAGAATCACCCATCATACGAAACGAGATAGTTGTATCTAAAATCCATCTAGAACACATACCGGACATAGAAGGCTTAGACTGCATAGCATTAAGCATTGTGTTTAGAGATGCCCACTAATAATTGTAGGACCTGTAATTCGCGATATAAACAATTGGTAAAGAAAGTAATCAAAGAACAGAATTAAAGAAGAATTATACCGAAGCTTTGTTACGAAACTGATGCGCAGAGGCTATAAATAATATCTATCCTTAATTCTGTAACACCGCGTATATGTGACGGTTACCGGCGTTGAGAATCCCAGGATACATCTGCGAGCTCTTCTGGTTTGCACAGTCAAAAGCAGAAGACAATGAACCAGAACTGTGTATACTCTCAGACTCAAAAACAGATGAGAAAGAAGGAAAGCAGAGACTCAAGTGAATGAATGAATGCTCTGTCAGTCGCACTTCTTAAAAGAAACTGACGTTAATTACGAAGTGGGCTACCCCACTCGTAGAGAGAAAGTAGTGGAGAGAAAGGTGGACTGTTAGGGCTTCCCGTAACTGCTTCGTTAATTACGAAGTCAACACTTCGTTAATTACGAAGGCTCGAAAGGCCCATCCCTCAAGCCCGAGCCCATCCCGCCCAGCCCAAACCGAACCGCGCGCGTGTGGTCTTGGAGGACCCCTCCCACTCAAGAGAGTCTCCTCTCACTCAAGGACACATCCCTCGTAGTGACTATGAGGTATATAAACCCCCAAATTCCTTTCTTGAAAAACTCCAAATTTTGCTCTTAAGCATCAATCTTTGGGCTACCATTTCGCATTCACCCGGAACCCGATTTGGGCATATGAGCACACTACGTACGAGATAGTTCTCGCGGAGACGAAGCCAACGCTTCCATCAACCGGTGGCCGGAGCCCATCGGAAAAGTGCCCGGAAGTTTCCCAGAAATCATTGTTCCAACAATAATTGTTGAGAGTAGGTCCAAAGGTGGCACAATCAGCTACAGTCAGAGAAGTGGCTGTAACAGAAAACGTTGTCTGAACTGCACTAACGACTCCAACAGGTGGCTGCAAGTTCTTAGCAACATCTCTGAGAGCCCATTTTTCCTTAAGCTAGTCGTGATAGTCGACGAGCTTGAAATAACCCGACATTTCATGTCCATTACGTCCACAATGGGAGCAAAGAAGATGTGTTTTGTTTGTGGGAGGCGGAAGAGGGTCTTGCGCCATGAGAGATGAGCGAAGAGAACCGAACAAGTTTGCATCCAAGCTTATTAATTCGCCCAAAAACCATTCAAATTGTTGTAACATGATCAAAACGAGAACAATAAACGCAAGAAACACACAGAGATTTACGTGGTTCACCAAATTGGCTACGTCCACGGGAAGAGGGAGATCATATATTATTGGAGGCAGATTACAGTTTTTCGGTATGATTAGGGTTGACATATAAGCGGCTATATATAGCGCTAAACAACCCTTAGCCCAAGAACAAAACTGATAGGCCCATACAACAAAGATCGTATACCGTGCTACTTGTCGCAGTGTGTGATTTAGATTCAAGGCATTCTAACACAAATTGCATCGATACTGACCGCATGTACAATTACGAATAGGTAAGTATTGAACCTATTCCTCCCATAATTTCTTGAAAGTATTGTAGTAATCAGCAGCACTTCTTCCGGATTGATGACAAGCGTTGATCTTCTCTCGGAGTTGAATCTTTCGTAATCCATTGCCGACGAGGAAACGCTGCTTGAGATCTTCCCATAAATCTTTGACATCGGGAAAATAGGAGACAAACCATCGAACAAAGGAGTCGATGGATTGCATAACCCAACTGACCCACATAGAGTTGACCATACGCCAATCATTGATCGTCGGAGGAGGAGCAGTGGTAGAAAAAGGCTTGATGATGGCGCCATATAAAACTCCAAGTTTTTTTTTTGGCCAAAAGGGAATTGTTGAAAGCAATAACCCGTTCATCATAGTTAGTTCCTTTGAATGTCACCGGGAAAATTGAAAGACTCGATTTGAAGGACGCAAGTAGTACGGTGAGGAGGGGCTAATAGGGACTTCTTTTGGATCACCCATGGCAGAAAATAGGATAAAAAAATGATGAATTAAATAGACTTGGGGGAACCGAAGATGAATGAAACCGACGGTGGATAGGGTGGTTGAAGACGGTGGCGACGCTGGGTAGAATATGAGAACGGTACACACACATTGCGTTTCATGCATACAATCAGTAATTGATGCAGATATGAGTGCAAAATGTACGCATATATATAGCCTAACATGAACACATATTTTCATAAGCTAAAACATATAAGAAAAAGCTTAACTAATGGAGGAGGCTTAGATGAGGATTAAAGAGATGCATACAAAACCTTGTGGCTTGGTGTCGTGGGCGATGCACATATAGATGTGTTACAGATTGTGTGCATCACAAATGTTTGTATGCATGAAATACAACGTGTGTGTACCGTTATCACTCCTTATCTAAACCTCATCCTCACAGGAACGGGCGCCACAAACATACAAGTTTCATCTACACAATACTAACTTAGCATGTAAAACACACCCTTAAGGTTGTTTTTTCATTGATACAAAAGTTGCAAAGCACCACAAGTGAAGTTTCCCTTGTTAACAAAAGACAATAGCTACACGATCGGATAAAAGGTCCTGCAAAATGAATATAAACCATATAAATGTATGTATCTCTTAGTAATTATATAACACTATTAAATTTAGGGACAGAAATGGGGAGGAATATCCCCATCCCAAACGGAGGACAGGAATGCGGATTTTATACGAGGACAGGAGAGAAGGGATGAGAAAAATTAATTTTAGGAACCCCAAAAGAAAATTTAATTTTATAACTTTTTAAAATCATTTATATTATTTGACAGTTATTTTCTATACAAAAATCTAGATTTTGGTTCTTTTTTTAGGTTACATAGTATTTTTTTTATACATGTATATAAATGATACAATTTAACAGGGACGCGAAATCCTCGTTGGGAAATTTAAAATGAGAAATTTAATGGGTTTGTGGATTCCCTAACGGGAACCGGGATGGGACATGGACGTGAACGGGGCGAAATTTTAAAAAAAAATGGAAATGAGAATTATAATACTAAACGGGGATGGGGTTGGTAAGATTAGTTTCTACCTCCCTTTGTCATCCCTAATCAGATTTTGATGGTCTGCTCAATGGATAATGATTATCGAATGTGTGAAGGCTCATCGTGTGTGGCTTAGTTCTTGCAGTTTTGTACTTGTGTATGGAACTCTTTTCTTTTTTGTTTAAAACGCGTCTAGGAGGCTAGGAGCTCTTTAACACTTAGGGGATAACATTGTTTTATTTCTACAATGGTCTTCAAATGGTATAAGTTTCATTTTATTTAATAAATGTTGAACAAGATTATGAGGAGGGAGAAAATTCGTGTAACAGAAGCTTTGGTTGAGGTTTTAGGGTCTCTGCATAGAGCTTCTCTCGGTTATTTTTTTCCCTTGTATGGGGGTTGTTTAGGGTGTTTTTTGGTTTATGTACTTCATGTGTTGTTTGCTCCAGTACTCGACCCATTGGATGAGTTATCTTTTATTGGCATTGGAAACACATCACATTATAGTAGGGTAATGTTCCACAATTTAATGAATCTTCCACCTATTTAATGGGATGGTTAAGAGATTATCTATGGTTAAACTCTTCACAACTTATCAGTGGATATAACCCTTTTGGTATGAATAGTTTATCGGTCTGGGCGTGATTGGATCGAAGTACGAAGAGGTTGATTGAAGTGTGAGATCAGCCCAAGACTAAGGCCAATCAACTAGTTGCTGCACTACTCGGTGAGTGTATTTGCGATAATTGATTGTACTTTGGGTCTCATCGACAATCGCTTGAGCGATGAATGCATATACCCTAACCCATTCAGTATCAGACATTGCCTAACGTAATACACACTAAGGCATGTTTTTGTTAAAAAGGTCATAACTCATCAGCGACAAGGACACAACCACCAATTTTCGGTGATGAGAGCAATGATACATATTCGGAAGAGATGTTGTGGGTGTTTGAATATACTCGAACACAAGCTTTCATCTTTGAGATATTCAAGAATCAATAACATGAAGCCGTGCGAAATTAAAGATGTTGCTCTTGTCAATTTTATTAGTCTTAATACACCGCAATACAAGGTGTTTGTCTATAACAAGTGATCAACATTTGTTTTCATTCATGACCAAAAAAAAACATTTGTTTTCATTGGTTGTTGTTGTGTCAAAGATATTAGTCTTCACTCTTCAACTCATCCTGAACTCAAGCTAATAAACTCCATAGAAAACAGTAAACCCATCATAGAAATAAAGAGAAATAATCTGCTTAATTTCTTTTTGACTATTCACTACGGCCAACCTCACTTTTAGCTCAACCGTAAAACTGAAAGATTAAAATGACATGTCAAGGCACTTAATCTGATCAAGGCGAAAGCCAAGCACAATCGAGTTCAAACCCATGAAAAGGGCAACAAACATGACATGCCAGGCTTGTTATGAAGGGTATAAGGCATCAGCAACTATGTCTAACAAAGATAGGCCCAAAAATTTTCCTTAATAATTTACGACAGGAGAGATTCAAGAAAACCCTTATTACACACCATCAAAGTGAACCAAAAAGGATATAATTTCCATTCGCCCAACAGTTACGATAATGCCCTTACCTGCCCGGTTGTTGATTGTAATGGTTCTTTTCTTTCTTCTTTGCAGCAGCGAGTCTTGCAGTCCTTGCAGCAGCCTCTTGAGCAGCGGCTTTTGCAGCACCGTCTAACTCCTTCCCAGATTTCTTCTTTTTCATTGCTGCAACTTTCTTTAGACGCTCCTTCACGTCTTCTTCATTTGGCTCCCCATTGACGTCTGAACTGTTTGGCTGTTCCTGAGTTTCCTTCGCCTCTTTTAGAGATTTGTCCTTCTTTTTCTTCTTCTTTGAATTCTTAGACTCGGAAGGGACAGTAACCTTATCTCCATTTTCATCGGTTTCTCCTTTTTTGGGATCTAACACAAATAGTAATGGTTAAACATTTATCAAATGTAATCCTATAGAAGAGAAACATTAGACTATTTCAATTCATATAAAAAAGATAAGAATTTACATACTTGGGGCATCGCTCTCCTTTTGGGTAACTCCGAAATCAGCCAGGAGAGCGTCGAGTTCTTCCAGCTCCTTCTTCTTGAGTTCCTTCTTTGACAGTTGTCTTTGTGCTTCTTTGACTGGAAATGAAGTTTCAGGCACCTTATTCGCAACTTCCTCAGGATGAATAGCCTCCTCTTCATGTTCGTTTTCATGATCGTCCTCTACATCCTCATCACCTAAATCAAGCATGTCGTCTTCACTTTCACTCTCCTATATATTGAGAGAATTGCATTAAAAGCAAAGCTTTGATTTTAACAATGTTCAATACAAACATACAAGCAACTGAAATACTATATGAGAAGATATACATCTATGCAATACACATTGAATCAGAGTGTAGACAGATTTCACAAACGTTGAAAGGTTTGCGTGGCCTACTCCCATTGCTTGATGATCAAAATAAAAATGCCTATTTCAACTCTCCTAACTTGATTTGTGTGGCCTACTGGAAATGCTTAATGATCAAAATAAAAATGCCTATTGCAACTCTCCTAACTTGATCAAACCTTTATCAACATTAGCTTAGGTACAATCTTATACAGTTATACTAGACAAAATAAAGTGAACAATCAACTACAAACAAGTTGGAAAGAGGTAACATAGTCCAGAAAATTCATGAGTTGATTGAATAGCTGTCAAAAAAGACCAAAAATGAATCCTTACAGAAATTCCATAACATAATAGGAAGGAAAGCATAAACATCAGTAACCAAAAACAATCAAGCATCAGAATTGGTACCAACCTCTGCAGCATCAGCTATTTCCTTGCTCCCTTGAGCATCTTGACTACTCCAAACAGCCTGAGGAGGTGCTGTTGTAGCAAAGTAATCATCATCATCCTCATCATCAGCATCAGCCCATGATTTTGAAGTTAATGGAGTAGGAGCCCAGAATACTTGAGGGACTGGCTCCTTGGCTGGGGCTTTTGAACTACTCTTGCTCTTCTTTTCCTTGTCTGATTTCTTCTTCTTACCCAGAGACTCAAGAGCAGAGAAAACGTTATTGTTGCTGATAGTAAAAGAGCCTTCATCCCTTCTCATATTACTGCCTACCATCTCCAACGCAAATCCGACACAGCCTCAACTAATTCAATGAAATTGTATAGTATCAGCAAAGCAAATATATTTGATAAATCCAATTAACCTACAACTAGGGCATCTGTACTCAAATTCCATGAAATCGGACATATAGATCAGATAATAAGCCTCAATCAAGGTGAATAAAATTGAAATAACAGATGAATTAACAGAACTGACCAGTTTTTTCGTGGGAGAATCCGAATAGCTTGACGTTATACAAAGCAATCCCTTGGTGATAAATTGGCGAAATCCTGAGAAGGAAGAAGAAGAGAGGAGAGTGCGATGGATAGGAAGAGGGTGCGTCTAGGGTTTGTGATAGATAATCGCCGATAGAAGAAAGAGATGAAATTGGGAATGGATTTTTTGGTTCCAAATGAGGAAGAGAGTGTTTGGGGATGTCAAAAGCCAATGTATATTACGTGGTCATGTTTAAATGTTAAACGTTTCTTATTTGTTCACACGTGTCTGATTATCGGGTTGGATTAAGCTCTGATTAACAACATGATCACATTGTTTAGGTAAGAGTTTAATTTTTAAATTTTTGAGATATTCTCTTTTGAAAAGTATCAAGAATTCATGATGATACACCCGTTTTAATTTGCTTGCATAGATCTTGACCTGTATGGTGTAATGGAAAGAGTTCCAAATATTGAATCACTAGATCACATAATTGAAAGGAAAAATAACTTTAATAATACGAACTATTACGAACCGAAAATAATACGAACTTTGAAATTTACTAAATCATACCCCAACTATTATCATATTAACGGAAAATGGTATGACGGTACTTTCCGATGATGTGGCACCGGAGAAAGAAAAAAATAAACACATCATTAAATTAAAACACCTACAGTAATATTTACAAATAATCAAAAAAGCAAATCAAGGACCATTCTTGTTCTTCTTCCAGGAACGAAGAACATAAAGACTACTTGTGCACGGGCTCTTCATCCACTGGTTCAACATTTTTTTGGGGGCTCATACAACTCTTTTGCTACCTGGAACATCACATGATAGATTATAAACAAAAATAAACAATTAAAAAGTGTTTATGTGTCTGAATAATCAGCCTGTAGATCCAGAAAACATCTACCACCCATTTGATATCTACAAACACCCACCAGAATAGAAGAAATTCCAGCTTTGCTCAGGAGATTCGAATTTTAACCTGCTGAAAAATTCTGACAGTTTTGCCGATACTCCTTCGATCCTCCGGAAACTTCTTGGGGCCGAAAACGAGGTCGACGATAACAGTAAGCTCTGGCAATCCGAGGCCGAAAAGAATGAGGAGAAGAATCTTGGTTCCATAGCTGGATTAGGTCGGTTTTGCCGCCTATTTCCTGACCTTGTTCGAGCCACAAGTGCCCGATTGCTGGTGTCCCCTACCCCGAAGAATCTGCAGGTGGGGCTGATGAAGGAGGCGTTGGATGAGGAGAGGGAGAACACGAATGAGACTTTTCGGTTCTTCTTCTCAGGTAGCCGCTGAATAGTCTTCTTGTGAGGTAGTCGTCTTCGTGTTCTTCGTTAGCGGAAGAAGAACGAGATTGGTCTAGGCTTTGATTTTTTATCTTTTTATTATTTGTAAATATTAGGTGTATAATTTATATGATGATGTGCTTATTTTTTCTGTCTCCGGTGCCACGTCATCAGAGTTTTGATCGGAAAGTACCGTTATACCATTTTATGATAGTTTGGGTATGATTTAGTAATTTTCAAAGTTCGTATTATTTTCGGTTCATAAGTAATACTTTGTATTATTCAAAGTTATTTTTCCTAATTGAAAAGGAAATTTCACTCGGAGAAAGAAAAGAGAAAAAAGAAAGAAAACTACCGAAACAGAAAAAATACTTTGCAAGATAAATTGAAGGAATAGGTTATAGATAATTCCAATGTTAATGATTATGCATGAAGTGACTTAACACTTATACATGCTAGCAAATATCCGGTCTAGTAATATTGAGGTAACTGACTTAACACTTGTACATGGTAGCAAATACCCGGTCTAGTAATATTGAGGTATATTAGTCTTCCAACTAATTTTCTGTAGGTCACTAGATCAATAACATCTCTTGATCATGCTAAAATTAATTTTTCTTTTGAATCAAATGGAGTAGCAGCAGGCTTAGCTTTTGTATACTTATCTCAGCAAGCATCTCCAGTGCATACTTCCTTTGATTCAGATGAATACTTTTTTCATTTCTATCAACTTCTATGCCAAGGAAATATCCGAGTTCTCCTAGCTCCTTCATCTGAAAGCTCTTGTACAGATGCTCTTTGAGCTTCTTTATTTCTTCTTGATCATTTCCTGTAATTAGCATATCATCCACATACACTAATAGAGCAGTGTATAAATTTCCTTGTTGCTTGACAAACACTGAGTAGTCTGCCTTAAATTGGCTAAATCTTGCATCTCTAACAACTTGAGCAAACTTAGAGAACCATTGTTGATACGAATCCGCTTGGATGCATATGTCTTCAAGGAGGATCGTGGTAAAAAGGGAAGTCGATGGCGCTCTAGAACTCTTCGTTGTTGGGATAGGTATTGAGTCTTGCAACTAAATACGAACTCGAGGTCTTGAGAGTCCACTCAAGGGATGGACGAATTCGATAGGTAGGCTTGGTGATGGTTCTCTAACAGGAACAAGTTCGGATCCAATCAGTGCGGGTGACGATGAAGGCTTAAGGGAGGATATTTTCTCAACTTCAATACCTAAGCTCTAAATTTCAACGTGAAAAACAATGGAGCTCCTTATATAGATAACTCAAACAAACTTAAAACATGGAAAATAAGGAATAAAACCTTGGAAATAAAACGACGGCTTCTAAACCTAATTTCTCACCCAAACAAATCAAGAAAGTCATAAAAAACCCGAAACAAATAATCCAAACGAAAAAAACAAAAACCGGAAAGTTCAACAAACAGCGAGACGCGATCGCGTCTGAAGGACCCGCGATCGTGTCACAACTCGAAAAGTCACAGTGCTCTGTGTTCTTTGGACGCGGTCGCGTCTGACCACATGCGATCGCGTCGCTGTTTGGTTGCGGGAGCTGTTGCATGCTTCTGTAACTTCATCTTTCATGGGGGACGCCAAGGCCTCAGACTCAATGGTGATGTCGTTGCTAGATCGACATTCTGATATCACTTCAACTGTCTTGGTGCTTGCTTCAATCCATATAGTGATTTAACAAGTTTGCATACCACCTTGTTTTTTAATCCTTTGCATATCTCTGGATGCTTGTACTCTTGCAAAAATTTCTCCCTTCGAGGACTAGCATCAAAGGGTTTGAGAAAATCATAGGCAGTAGGGAGTTCCATATAAACATCTTCATCAAGGTCACTATGTAGAAAAGCATTTGTAACATCATCCTGAGTGATTGACCAGTTTCTGATTGATGCAACAACATGCAAAGTTCTCACATACATCATTTTTCCACATGTGCAAAAGTCTCTGAGTAATCTATACCCTAAACTTGAGAGAATCCTCAAGCAACTAACCTTGCCCTGTGTCTATCTAGAGTGCCATCAGCCTTCAACTTGTTCTTAAACAACCACTTACATGTGACAATTGACTGAAATGTTGGACGAGGAACAACATGCCAAATATTATTCCTTTCAAGAGCTTGAAGTTCAGTGAGCATAGTCTGACACCAAGCTGGTTGTTGCAATGCCTCATGAACAAAATTGGGCTCAGATAATGATGCTACATTGTTTATAAAAGCCTTATAGGCAGCAGAACAAGAGTCATAGGCTAAAAACAATGTGTAGGATAGGGAGAGGTCTTACCATTAGAAGAAACAAATGCCGTTGTAGAAGACTTAGAAGTTGTACACACATAGTCCTTAAGCAAGATGGGAGGCTTAGAGGTTCTGGAAGATTCTCTAAGATGTGGTGGTTCATAAGAGACAATCTCAGTAGTTGGAGAGGAATGAGATTCAGGTGAGTTGGACGGAGAATAGTCTGTAAATGATTCTATTGTAGTAGGAGGATTTAGGTCAGGGTTCTCAACAATATGTAAAATAGGTATGGGTAAGAAAGGTGGAAGAGTAGTACAGAGGGGGTCATCATCAGTATAATGTGTGGTTTTGTGGATGCAGACTAGGAGAAGAATGTGATGCCACAATAAGGGTGTGTTTGGATAGATGTTTATAATGCATTTTAATGCATTATGGAAGAAATAATACATTAAACCTAAAAACTGTGTTTGGTTGTATAAAAGTTTAAAATGTGTTATTGTTAAATATTAACATCAAGAAGAGATGAGGGACAAGGGAGGTTTCAAAAATAGATAGTGGAAAAACTTAGTACACTTATGTTGTCAAACACACTCAAATATTTAATATATTTTAATAACGTATTAAATTTTCATTTAACGCATATTAAAATTCAATGCAAAATAATGCATTATTGATTTATTGCGTTGGAATCCAAACACACCCTAAAATGTACATCACGAGTAACTTGAGACTTTTGAACTTTTAGATTGTAGATAATCCTTGAATCCATGAGGATATCCAATAAAGACACATGGATCAACTTTAGGATCAAATTTATTCCTATTCACAGTGGAAGTAGAAATGTAGCACAAGCAACCATATACTATAAGAGAAGAGTATGTTGGAGGTTTGTTAAAAAGAAGTCCATAGGGTGTTTCTTGTTTAAGAAGAGGCGAAAGTAATCTGTTAATGAGATATGTGGCAATTAGGACACAATCACCCCATAATTTGATTGGTAAAGAAGATTGAAATCTGAGAGCTCTAGCCATATCAAGAATGTATCTGTGTCTTCTCCCAACCCTCCCATTCTGTTGTGGTGTGGTTGAACATGAGCTTTCATGAGTTATTACCTTTCTTGTTAAGAAAGGAGATAAATTTTGAATTGAAAAACTCAGTTTCTTGATTAGTCCTAAGTGTTTTGACATGGTTTTCTACTCTAGAGAAAAAATGAGTAAGGTGCTCACAACATTATGTTTTGTTTTTTCAGTAGGTAGGCCCACACATTCCGACTGTGGTCATCTACAATGGTCAAGAAGTATTTATGACCATTGTAAGTGGGTGTATCATAAGGACCCCATAAATCACAATGCAAAAGCTCAAATATCTTAGTAGCATGTGATGTACTTGAGGAAAAAGACTTTCTTGTTTGTGTAGCTAGAGGGCAGACAGAACAAATCAACTCAGAGGAAAAATAATTTCTTGTTAGCCACATGGCATTTTTTTCCTTACAGATATCTTGATTAGGTAAGAACATAGGTAAAGTAGGTGAAGTAGCACAGAAGGTGTCATACAATACACTAGCAATAAGCTTGTCCAATTCTGACTGATGAACAAGATAGTACAGTCCTCCAAGCTCTCTGCCAGCTCCAATCACTTTCTTTCTGCTTTGGTCCTGGATTACACACAAATTTGTGATGAGAAAATTGAAACACTTAGTATCTTTAATAAGACGACTAAGAGATAGAAGGTGAAGGTTGAATTTAAATTGAGGAACATAAAGCACATGGTTTAGAGTAAGATGAGAGTTGAGATGGATTGAACCAATATGTATGATATAGCTTTTGTGACCATTAGGAAGATGAATAAAGATAGCACCACTATCTAAGATCCATACAAAGGATTTTGAGACATTATAACACAAAAGGAACCTTCTAAAAATAGAAAGTTCTAAAACTCTAGGAAAAACCGAACCTAGACTTTCCTAAAATAGAAACCTGTTAAAAATGAAAATTTACTAAAAATAGAATGTTCGGAAATGCAATTCTATCTCGGGAAACGAAGACTAAAAATATTACTTACTAAAAACAACAACATGCTAAAAATAGTATCTGCTAAAATTAGTAGGTTTTCTCGAGAGTGCCTAAAAATAGTAAAAGAATCTAAAAGATGAAAGATAAGGATAGGCATGGAAAACCCATGACTTGATCATACCAAGTTGACCAAGTCTTTTGGTGAGGCACCATAGTGTCGAGCCAAGGAGGTCGCCAGGGACGAGGCATGGATACGAGGCGCTGGATAGCCGAGATGGTGGAGGAGGCTTTGAAGTAGGCGTTGTCGGCGTCGACAAGGTTGCTTCCGGCGAAGAGGAGGTGGTTGGACTCCCATGGGAGAGGCGCTCGTAGAACCGATGAGAGCGTTGGAGGAAGTGTGGTTGCGTCAGTTGCTGGTGTTGGTGCCAAGCTTGACACATGAATGGACGAGACGTCGGACGAGGCTAGAAATGAATCGCCAGCGGTGCTTAACCTCAAGATGATCTTAATGTAAAGTGGAGGCATGAGGTGCTCGTTGAGGTGAGTCATGGCTTGTTTGTAGGCAAGGTAGGGGCGCATCAACTTTCCACAATGACAGCGTATTGGATTAGTCAATCCTGACAACTGTTGCCAATATCCTTTGAGCTTTGTGAAATACTCAGTGACAAAACTAGTTCCATGTGCACAGTCATGTATTTCTTTCTTCATCTGAAACAAATGTTCCATTTCTTTGACCATAACTTTCCACCAAATCAAGCCACATCTCTTTAGCAGTGTCATATATTTCCTTAGAAACACTGTTCAATATCCACACACTTACCATATTATCACAGCGTTCCCAAAGAGAAAAGTTATCAGTATTAGGAACCACAAATCCATCCACAATTCCAAGTTTGTTTTTAACAGATAAAGCCTTGATAATTGCTTCCTCCACCGCCTATGTTTCTCACCATTCAAGATAACGTAGTGAGAGTCATACCAGAGTTATCTGATGGATGTATGAACAATGGATTCTGCAAATTGACAGAGGTGATGTACTCCCTCCTACGCTCATTTGATCGCTCTCCCTGATCTCCCATTGTAGAAGCGTCTGCAGATCTTTATCACAGAATCACACTTCCAAGCAGCACAACAACGTCGATCACCACAAGCAGAAAGAAAAACAGAAAAACAAGAAGAAGTTTAGCAGAAGTGATTGATCTAATGCTCTAACAAGCAGCTCTGATACCATATTGAGTCACTATATCATGATCAAATGGAAAAGGAAAAACAAAGAGAAGAGAAAGGAAAACCTCTCAAACAGGAAAACTGCTTTGCAACATAGATTGAAGGAATGAGTTACAGATAGTTCTTATATGAAGTGACAGTTGTATCCAGTTGGATTCTTATTACAACAAGTTGTCAGCACAGCTTCTAACTAACTAACTGAAATAACAAATCTATTTAACACAAGATGATTTACGGTCTTTTGAAATGCATGTTCTTTTCTCTGTAATTTACATTAGGTGTGCATAAGCTTCCACCAATGCACATATAAGCACTCTTTAAAATTTCCACACAACCAAAGACTATAAGAATGTGCACAAGTTTGTGCATTTATTTGCTAGACGTGAAGAAGCAATAACATGTGACCACAAACGCCGAATCAAACGACAATAGAGAGCAATTCACTTAAAATAATGGCAATGAAACTAAAATTTGAAGAGAGAAAAGAACGGATGTTGGGTATTACAGCCCAAAATATCAAATTATGATCCTATTGAGAATTTTTGGCGACAATCGGAAAAGGCCATTCAAGGTTTTGAATTTTATGAGAAAGAATCATCAGAGCCCTATTTAAAAAAATAATTATAGCTGCCAGTATGATGTACACAAGAAGCCTAAGATTGAGGAGGGAGTACATAAAGTGCCATGTTTTGTAGATGATTGTCATAAGCACAAAGGTTAAATTCCTAAACTTTCCAAATTATTGCAAAATCTACACACCTTCACTGCTATCATCTTCTTTCTCTGGCTTTTCTGCACGCGGTTTTGGATCATCCAGGGGAGGCGCTGGCTGAATTATGTTATCTTCAGGAGTCTGAATCGACTCTTCTGCAGCTGATGTTTCGGTTTTCTCCTCGGGGTCACTATCTGGCAAAGATGGAGCTTGATCGGGTTGAGGGGATTCAATAGAGCTTGTTTCGGTTTCTCTCCATTCAACCCACTCAGGAGGTTTACCGTCTGTTTTATTGGAGTCGTCTATCGGTTTTGTGTCATCAGAAGACGTCTCAGCTGTAGTTACGGTTTCAAGTTCGTTAATGTTGGGATTTTCGGTACTAACCATTCCCTCTGTGTCAGGTGATGCAGAAGCCGCTGTGTCGGTTAGGCTGTCATTGTCGGTCTTTTCGTCCTCAAAAGCAAACCAATTTGAATTTGTGAAAATAGAACTGCAAAAAAGATAAACGCCAATTATATATATTCCATATTAAACATTTTTTTATATGAAACAAATTGATTAAGAGTGTGTTTGGCAAATATATATTATAAAGGGCTTTTTATAAATAAAGGCATTTTTTAGTATGATGGTGTTTGGTAAAAGAAAGTTATAATGGTATTCTACGGTAAAATGTGAGGGGTTTTTGGCACACACCTCGAAGCTTGAAAAAGCTTTATTTAAAATAAAGCTCTTTATGATAAAAAAATACCTTTATAAATGATGTGCCAAACAAGGATTAAGACTTTTACTTTAATTACCTCTCTTGATCATCTCCAAGACGCAAGGATGAAATGACAACCTCAGCAGATTCATCATCAAAGTAGACATCCTGCCAAAAGTAAGCCATGAGTTCGGTTATTAGGTTCTTTTTTTTTCAAGGGAGTGTCACATTGGCCTCTTAGTTCTATTAGAGAATATTAACCCCTTGAGTTTATACTATTCCTTTGGGGTAGGGGGTTTGTTTCTAAAGGGGTTGTTTTCCTAATAAAAACGCACAATGGTCATTTACCCAACTCACCGCACCAAACAAAGTAATTATGCAAAAAAAAAAACTAACTTTTCATTTTTTTATTAACTTTGCTGCTTTATTTATATATCTGCTCAGGTTTTAGAACAATATTTCTGGTGTTGTTGGCTAGGTGAACGTCTGGCATCACATAAAATAACAAAGAAACATACCTCGTCATCTCGTTCTGCTGTTCCATGCCCCTGTGCATTCAAGCAAATTATTATGCCTTTCAACGCAATGCTACTACATTACTTCATTGGAAAATAACAGCTGATAGATGAGAAATAAGGATTCAGCCTCAAACTCAATAAAACACAAAGATTCACACACAAGAACAACACAAAGCTAACCAAATTATACTGTAATTCTACAGAAAAGTAACTGATAAAAAAAGATAAGTATAGTGATAGATAAGTATAGTAATTTCATCATAAGAAGAATCTCAATTCTCTAAACTACCCCTAGGCCTAGTCCCCTCTTTATACACAACTTCCATCTAACCGATTCTATTTCCCTGACATATTTGCCCCTGTCTAACTGCTTCTAAGCCTTGTTTCGCCGTTTCACACTCATGTTTTAACAACAGCACATGAAAAAAGCCAAAGACAAGAGCCAAATAACAAATTACCTCTTCCATTTCATTGTTGTAAATGTCATATCGAAAAGCCTGACTTAGGTTGTTTGCCAAAGCGGCAACATCATAGTCCCTATCTTGGTAATCATCGTCATCACTGTCCCTAGTCCGGTCCTGAAGTGCAGTTGGCCTCCTGTAGCACATAAATCAGAAAACATTAGGTTACCAAGATAGCTTTAAAACTAAAAGTTATTTTCCTTCCCTATGCTTCTTGTGTCCATCATCTTGAAACTTTAAAAGGAATATCATCCTCTTGAGACCATTTTCTCCTCTACACCACATCAGATATTGCATATCTTCTTCAAATCACGGTTCTCTTTGTTCTTTGAGTTTTAGCTCTATTTACAGAGCTCTTCAGTTGTGCTACACTATCAGTTATCGAATTTGTTGCACACTCGGTTGCTAGAGATTATGACAGTATTACTTTTTCTGTTAGTAATAACCGATATGCAAATAAATCATTTCCTCCCTCAAGGGTTGTCTACCCTTAGATATTAAGCAAAGCCATAACATAGCCTCTATAACAATTCATGTAACTCATATAGTAAGTTTACTCACCCACATGTCCACTGGTATACATTTTCAACAGCATTGCGCTTCGAAAGAACAGTAGAGCTCCACTCAGCCCACTCATTGTCTTCCTGATCAAAACAATGGAGATGTTGCAAATCAGAAAGAGTCTCTACCGTGTCTAAATCTACCTTCATACATATTCCATTTCATATAATACGGGAACCTGTCACCCTTCAAGGATTGTAGATTAATAGAAATAAAGGTAGTTCTCTTCTGGAACCAGGTATGAAAACAACTTGAGAAAATTTTAATTAACCTGCAAATAATTCTGAATTTCAGTTCTGGAATTTCCTAGATGAACCAGCTTATTGCAAATCCGAGTAAGATGTCCGATATTTCCAATTCTTGGGGGTTGTTTCCCATCTTCAGGGATTGTAGGCTGCAGGAAGTATCAAAAAGTTATTTATTTCTGTTGAACATAAATTATAGGACATACCTAGCATTCCCATTGTTTATGAATAACAACCTTTTTCACATCAAAAGCCAGAGTGCAATTCTTCTCAGCTTCAAGAATCTTCTGAACAAGATTACAGTCCCGTAGAATATGTTCAGCAAGAGTGAAGCTTTTGCTTTCCAGGGAGGACAATATGATGGACTCCACATGATGATGCAAAAAGTTGTTGTAAGGGTACCTGCATCATTTGGCAGATAAGAAATGAACCACACAAGTTTTGATAGCTTAGTAAATCCATACATGTTCTTACTTACTCAAAAAACAATTCCAAAATCCGCTGCACAAACCCAAGCCTAATAAGTTCCTTTTCAGCAGCTTCGTTGCCAATAGAAAGCAGGACCGCAGCAAACTCGACTATCTGTAGGTTTAGATTAAATAAATTAAACAAAGAAATGATGTAGGAGTATAGCACACACTGCACACCAGCCTGCATCTTTCATAATAAACGAGATAATTTAGTGATACTATTGCAGTAGAAAGAGAAGTAGTAGTCCTACAAAGCCAAATAATCAATCATAGAACAACTGAACAATGTCTTGACGTATGGCATACATGAAACATCAACAATATAACTCCCGAAGACAAATTGAACTTACATTACAGTGCTGGCATTTAATTTATCTCAGGTCATAAAATCCATATGGTAAAACGGAATTTAAAGAAGGGCATGATGCTTTACAGAAAATCGTTTGGTAGATCATACCAAAGGCAGCATCAATTTTCATATTTTTTGTTTAGGTCTTCTTATGCAATCAGTATTCAAAATAGATTGAGAACAAAGTGCAACCTTCAAACGATGTTTTCCAAGAGGTGGCTGCAGTTTCCCATATGTAGTCGACAAAACATGTTCATCAGATGATACATCCAATAGCTTGAGTAAATGATCTGTGCAGGAAAATGGGACGTTAGTTGCTCCTTTGTAGTAATGGATCTCCCCATTCAGTAACTTATGCTAGTTTACTACTTCACTAGAAGAACATCACACAAATTTTGTTCTTGAATTCCATTGGAGATATATAATGAGGAGAAGACTTGATGGAGCATCATAATTCAAAATGTACATGTATGGCAGAGTTAACTCGACTCCAAAACATGACAACAAATATCCTAAGAGATATGCTCAAACTTTTTATGGCTATATTTGACCACAAATTAGATGCATCTTACCAAGGCTCTCAAGCATGCCCTCAACTGTCTCAGGATTGGCGGTTATGGCGGATCCTTGAGCATACTGGCGACTATATGCATAATAGCTACCATATGTCATCCGTTTCGGATCTAACAAACATATACACACTGACAAGCAACTAACAAGAACTGATGTCGGTCGTGATTCCTCAAAAGCATTACGGAATAGCCTTCCTATAAAACTGAAGCAAGCAACATCTAAATGAAGTGAGGGAACAATTTCACTATGAAACCTCTTAAAGAAGGGAGGGTGATTGTATTTATCCCTCTAAAGAAATTTCACAACCAAGATCTGAGTCGGCACTACCTTGGGCTAGCAACTTTGGTAGCAAGACCAGGAGGAGCATATCTTGTGATGGAACATAGTGCCTCTGCCACATTAGCATGCACTTCAGGGCAGTCCTACAATTATAATAGTGCTAGTCAGTATATGAACCTAATACATTGACAAACATGTTTATAGGCACAAACAGTAACTTACAGTGGAGCTAAACTTATCAACAATCATCTCCAAGGCATCAGTATTTTCCAACCATTTCATTGCTTCAGAGTGGTTTGCATAAATATGCTCATCAACAGCAATCAGCCGTACCAAAACCTGGAAGCATAAAAAACCTTAATAACTACCTTGGTTTAATTTTTTAGTCTGATAATATCTATCTTGCTCAGAAAAGAGAATAATTGTATAAAGATCAAACAAAGCTACGTATAAGCTAACTCTTAATTATCACATTCTTTCCTACAGAATCCCTTCTCCGCTACATCATATTGAACAATTCTATCTTACCGGCACAGGGTTGCAGCTTTTAAGTAGATCAGACTAACGCTTAATGTTAAGGATAAAAGATAAGTACACAGTGCAGGAAAGTAAGTAGATCACACTAAATCTCAGGTACAATTGAGTAAAATTGGATTAGATATGCTCAGTGTTAAGGATAAAAGCTCTAGTGCATTAATATTAAAAAATGACTCATCACTACGAGAGAAAAAATGGCCCACTCAATAAACATTGACATCCCTAACTTGATTAGAATACAACAATGTAGCAATAATTAAAAAGAAATGGGCTAAAAACCAACCTCCATTATAGATGTGATTCCAATAAGGTCAACCATCAACCTGAGTATTTCTTGATGAGCCTGGACAAATTCAAAATGACAGACAACAATTAGACTAGACTAAAATAAACAAATAACACTGAAAGAGTATGTCACTAGTCTTGGGACCAGCGGAGTTGACAAGCAGACAATAAAAAACGAGAAACAACAATTGAGTAACACCTCAAATTGAGTTAACCAGCTCATAGACCACAGAAATGATAAATAAGGATTGCCTTGCAAGTTGCAAGAAACCGAAATAGCCCAATGTGATGAAGAATTCTCATATACAAAATGAAGGCTTGTAATTTGTTGAGCCTCCATTATACTTTGCAAGCTTATCGTGAGAAAATTGCAAGTGAAGGCTCAATCAGAAACACTCTTTCTCCATTGCTTCCAAGCATATCCCAAAAAACCACCACTTAGAAAAGCAGAATTTGTCATATTTTGAGAACTAAATCGCCTATCACTGATTCACTGGACATTTGTTAAGCAATTGCATGCACCTTGCTTCTTTGGCCTAAAGTTGACACATCATCCTCCTCTTAGAAGTAAGTTATAGAATGAAGGTGTGAAAACTTCTAATTTAAAGTCAAGTGCAGTCATAATTTCTATACAAGGAGTAATCATCATATTAACATAAAGGGTTTGTCTAGTGTGTGCCCATGGGCACAAAATAAACAACTAAAAGAGGTAAAAAAAAACTAAGCCCTATCCCCTTAAAAAAGAGATAAACCCATCACAACAAAAAGGTATTACATTTTCAATGTAATACCTTCCTTTTTTTAGTTGTTTAACATAAATAAGTAATTCCTTCATATATTTTCCAAAAAGAAATGAGCTGCCACACGAGAAGTATCCTAAAACATTGTCGATCTTGCAAACCTTCCACAACCTAAAAAAGATACCCTCTTGTTTCTTCATTATCTTTTGTTCTTATAGTCCTTAACTCTTTCTCGTCCTCCAAACATGCCAAGCAGAATAGGAGGATGAAATCAATTTCACCACCTTAAAAGCTACTCCCTCTGTCCCTTTATGTTTGTCTAATGACAAATATAGATACTATTCACAGTTTAAGAGAATCGTCTAGATATCTTCTAATGTATAAGAAAAAATATAGTCATGTGAGATCTTGTTTGATTCGTCTCAATAAGTACTTTAATAATATCACATTTTTAAAATTTTCTGACATGGAATTAGAGATATTAAGGACGCAAAACATGCATCGGGAAGTGTGCCAATGTCAAATGGGAATAACATTATGGGACGGAGGGAGTATTAGCTACTTAGCTACTTATATCACTGAAACTAATACGTTCTTTATTACTCCACTCATCCCTTTCTCAGTGTCCTATACTCACAAACAGAGAACTCCAAAAAACGAAAGACTTACTTGGAGGTAATTCATAAGAGGAACAGTTTTCCGCAACAGAAGACAAATCACAACCTGACAAAAAGAAAAGCAGATGATGACATAAGCAGTCATGGAAACAAATAAACTAAATGTTGAGTTGATAGTGTAGTCATTGAAATATAACAGTAAAGGTTGCATTCATCTTGTAAGAGCTTCAATATACCTTGCCAAAATATCCAGCAAGTAAGGCGCTATGTGGTCGATTCGGATCCAAGAAAGAGAACAACAAATCCAGCAACTATGCAATCACACAAAATAGTGTAACAGGAGGTATTAGAACAGCTAAATGTAGAGGCCAATATTACAAAGAAAGATATATTTACTTAATTCCTTACCTCCTCATCCTCTGCCAATGTTCTTAGTATAATATCAACTTCACATGTAAAGATCTCGCATGAAACGAAAGGAAACCTCCACACAGCCAGAAAGATAGCACAGATAAGCATACTAACTCCAACACATTGAGTTTTTTAACAAGTCAAAAAATAAAAAATAAAAGGTCAGAACCAACTTAAAAATTCTCCTTTTTTCTGCATCTTCTGATGCTTCTTCCACGATATATTGTAGAAGTAGCTGCACTTGTTGTCTCTCCTGCAAACTACACAAGGAAATGGCATGGCAACATTAGGTATATGAAATTGTGAGAGCATATTATTTTGATGAGCAAATAAAGTAAGACAGCTTTTATGCAAAAATAAGAAGAGAGGGAGAAGGACAGCATATAACAACAAAGTTTCAAACATTGAATCATTAAATGATATACATGTCAGAATGAAGAAAGAGTCAATAATAACTAGGCCAAAAAAGAGAAAGCCCTGAAGTGGTACAGAATTAAGATTGCACTGTAATGACAAATTAAACCAGCACGACTTACAAATTGATCAGACGAGAATTCAGAGCTTTGCACTCTTGGATAATTTCATCTTCGTCGAGAAGATCCTCTAGTGTGAAATTGTCTTTATCCAAAATAGTCTCCACCTAAAGCACATTTACCAACAACAGTGCACAAAATGATCATCAGGTCATCTTATCACACCAGAACAGTTATGATCCTATGCGGTGAGTGACCTGAGCCAACATGGCAGACTTGTTTTATTAACTAAATGCAATACACCACTGTTTCATTTGTTACTCAACAACAGAAATGCAATTTAAAAAAGTTTAATGTCTTTGGAATTCGAACAACCAACTGCTTAGTATGGAGGAAATCTGCAGCCATTATGTGTCACCACAGTAAGATGCCAGGTTAAATGCAATCATTTAGATACCTCAGCTGACCTAAAAGAAATGTAACCAGGAAACTAAGAAGATCTTTGTATATAGACTTCATGCGAATGAAACATGACAGAAAAACTATGCTGTAAAGCCAAAAATGTGCATGTCAGCGGTTAAACTACCAAATAATAAACAAAACATACAATATGATTCATTGAAACTATGGTTCAAGAATCAAGATTCATCCAACTAAAAAAGTGTATACACAAAGCAATCAATTGCTTCACAGAATGGTAAATTAATACTAATTAGTACAAATCACTACAAAGGTCGATGCATAGATAACTTTCAACGCCGCTAATCTCATCAACCCAAAGAAAAAAAAAAGAATGACGCGACGTTTGACTTCACGAAAATAATAGAATTGGATCCAGGTAGAAGAGAGAAAACTCACAGGAGAAACTGTGGACAAGCCTGCCATACGCCAAAACATGGTTGAATTGGACCACGAAAACCCTAGTTCCACGAGTTTGGATCTACAAGACGCGTGATCTTGTAAGCCATCAAAACAACAATAGGAACATCAAAAACGTCCTCGAAACAAAATCAGCAATTCAACATCTAAACATTAATTCAATCCCCGGAAAAGACCTCCAGATTGACAAATTGATCAACAAGCACGGGCACTTACCAAACCTAAATGCCGGAAACGAAGACAAAAATGCGGATTGTGAAAAGTACAATCTGAATCAGAGAAATTCCTGGCTGGTAAAACAGGTAGCGAGCTTTTCTCTATACAGAGAATCTCGGTTCAGAGACGATTTGGGGGAGATGGAGATTCCGAAGAGGGCAGCGATTTTGGGTTTCAATTATATATTTTTAGGAAATATCTATATATATATATGTGTTAGCCAAAATAAATGACATCCGTACGGGACAGCCAATAAAATCATGGGTTTACGGGCCTTTTTTTTTTTTAGCACTGGTTTATGGGCTTCAGTGAGGCGTTAGCAACAATCTATATGAATTTCAGAGTTCCGCCTCTTTTCTAAATTCTCTAACATAACTTATCCACTAAGAAGAGTGTTTAGCAAACTCAGTTGCTATTACTTCTTCAATTTAGCACAAGCATAAGCAAAAAGTATAGATGTAACGAAGGAAGAAATTACGAAGAAACTTTGCCTTGGAAAAGCCGGCTGAGATCGTGTTGTTCCCCTGGATTAAAATCCGGCGCAACCCACTACATTCAGATCATGTTGTAGAAGACGAGAGTTCCCTATTACAATCATGTTTCTGCTCCCACAAATAACTCTAGAAATAAATGAAATTGGTGGGGTTTACATCGTCCTTTTAATTAAATTGGTCTTGGACAAAGATAATTGCACATGTGAAAAATTTCCTTTCATGTATGGAGTATGTACATAGTTTATCCGAATCCATAATTCAATTGTAGTCTCTTGAACCTGTCACAGTTAATTGATTCGATTGTTGTCGTTTTACAGTCTTCACTCAATCACTCTTCAGGGTTGATTTTCATTTTTGGGTTTTAGATTTCAGATATATATTCCAGAAATGAGGAAGAAAAGATGGTTAGTTTATACAGTTGAAAAAGCTTTGAGCCTTGAGCATAAGGAGAAGAAAGATCAGGTACTTCGAATTTCAAGAATTGGGATTCTATTTTCACTTTGATAATGGAACGAGGAACCCATTATTTATTTACGGTTTCTACAATTGCTTGGGAACAGAAATCCTCTTCTGATAATCAGCCGGTATCCCACATGTGAGATTTTGATAAAATTTCTGAAATTATCTTTAGTGTCACGCTTTTATCTTTCCCTTAACTCCTTTATGTTTATTTTTATGTTTATTTTTACTGGATTTGGTGGTGTGTGTTATTGATTTGATGTTTTTTATATATTTTTCTTATGTAGAAATGGATTTCACATGGTGAGTGACAATTTACACTGGAAGGTTCACAAGGTGAGAAGATATTGCAGTTTCTTTCGCTCCCAGTTGAAGAAGCTGTCAAGAAGCAAACACAAGGATGATGAAATGGTGAAGATGATTCCGGTATGTTGTTGAGTTCAGATTATATGATTGGGTTTAAATTACTCTGTAGTCTGTATGGGGAATTCAGGAGTACGTTTGCATACTTTTTTTATATGAATACAATATTTATGGTTTGTATATTGGTTTGTAATGTTTACTACGTTTTTTCCAGATGACATTTATATGTTAAGCACCTCTGCGACCCTGGTTATAATCCAAATATTTCTGAAATATGCATTTTAAAGGAATCGCTTCGGTAAGTGGTCCTGTCATATGGTTTAAGTAAGTAATGCTTTCCTTTTATATGTATCTGTTCCGTCTAAAACCGTTGTATGGTTTTGTCTTCATGTTCAGGGGGCAATGTTGTTGTTGTTGCTAAACCTGTGAAAGTAAGCAAAATAGAAGTTTGCATACTGAGCCAACTGCTCGATCTTGGTTGCTCTAATGAAGCAATGAAAAATAAGTGAGAACCTCTATGCATGCTAATATATAGTTGTGGTTTTATGATGATTTTGAATCAACTGTTACCTTTACCCTAATATTTTTCCACTTGGTAACCTAATGAAAGCCTATGGTCTTGCGCAGGAGGTTAGGCTAAGCACTCAATCTCAAGAATTGAACCTCCAGTGTAAATTGATTCTAAAGCTTTTAATAATATTTTGAGTATTTTCCCCATGTGAACAAGGTTTGCTACTATAGTGAAATATTCAGGTTGCTATTGGGGAATATACATGATTTTGTTATTTACTCTGGAGGCAAATCCACCTTATAACTTCAGAATAAAAGATTGTGTAGGTTGTTGTTTTCCATTAGCTTGGTGAAATCAAGTATAGTTTCACTTTCTAATATTTCCTTGGGCTTATGGAGCTATATAAAGGGTGATTTGCTGACTGAAAATGTATTGATAATTGATAACAAAGCATAGTGCTTCTGAAATCAGGTATAGTTTTTTCTTACTGATGGACACCCTTATTCTGCTGGGAGGCCGATTAGTGGGTCCCTCCACGAGTTTCGAAAAGTTATGGTTGTTTCGGGTTTGACCTAACGAATTTGGGTCGAAAACAGGTGTGTTCATGATTTTGGAATTATATAGCGACAAAATTTTCTCTACCTTGCTTGAATTTGTAGATCAAAATATCGACCACTCGACAGACGAAAAGTGTATGTGGAAACTAACCCCTAAAGTAGGAAATTTTAAATATGACATTTAATTAGTTTTTTATTATTTAATTGGTAAATTCAATTTTGTATGTTGTTTAGTAGGTATACACAAGAGAATTAATAAAAGATTACATTTTTTAATCTAAAAGGTTTCGAAGTATAAAATCATTTTTCTTGGACTAAAAACTTGAGGCAAATTCTTATATTAAATTTAAAGGTAATATGACATATGAGATTGTTTGATGATTTACAAGGGTCTGAGCATATACAACACGAGAGTATAAACCTCAAGTATCGCTGACTGGCTTGCAATGTCATAAGAACTAAACCAAGTTCATAAATTTGTTTGTTTTTTCATTAAGATGACGAATACAATTAGGCAAACCATGAGCGACATTTATTTATTAGAACTCAAGATCTATTAATTATATTTTTTCATTTTCTTCAGAACTTTACCATTGTATCTTCTAAGGAAAAAGAAAAATCAAGCTATCAATGTTAATGTATATTAATGTATGACCTAATTAGACAAATTATATTCTATTCTTTTTCACTAGCTTGATAATGCTAAGAGACTCCATCGATTTCCGGTATTTAAACTATGTTTTTTCAAATCATTAAAAAATATTGTGTTTACAAATAATACAATGACGTTTTTCCCAAACAAAGAGACACACGCGTAGCCCAGGCTCTTAATTCCTATCTAAATGTTATCTATTCACACTATTTGATTAACTTCGACATGTTAATTAAGCTATATGCTTTAACCTATGGTGGTAATTAAATCAGTATAAACGCGTTAGGCTACTGGTACCTATTCAATGCATGAACTAATTCATTATCATCAACATTCATGAATTTTAATCAAAATACTTCATCTTCTCTTCGTTACAACCAATACAATTAATATCTACATTTCTTCATATTATTCAACTTCATAATATCAAATTTAGTTAATGAATGCACTCAATAAATTTTAAACATTAAAAAATTGTTAGTATTTATTAATACAAATTAGTCTAACAAAATATATCTATATCGAATTGGTGAGAATGTGAGGTGAGAAGTTGTAATTTAGCCATATACATAATTGTTTTTTTTATATACGTGCCATGTTTTTATTAAAATAAATGAAAAGAAAAAATTTAAATTAAAGAAAAAAGGTCGTTCATCGTCACCCTCCTTCGTTCGAAGATCTCCGTCTTCTCTTCATCTCCACTGTCGTTTGCCACCTATCTACACCCTAAATCATCTATTTATAACATTATATTGTATATGAAAATCCGTAATTGCCCCGCGCGTATACTGAGCTTTTGATCTTATTTGTGTTGCTATCTTTTCCATTTAGTGTTATTGACTGTGATTGATGTTCTGTTTTAGGTCCGTGACATGGCATTGCAAGATTACATTGGGGTATCCTCAGTTAAGCACGCCACATATGTTCCACACACTGCTGGAAGATACCAAATGAAGAGGTTCAGGAAAGCTCAATGCCCCATTGTTGAGAGGCTCACCAACTCTCTAATGATGCACGAACGTAACAATGGAAAGAAGCTCAAGGCAGTTGTTATTGTCAAGCACGCCATGCAGATCATCCATCTTCTGACTGACCAGAATCCAGTCCAAGTTATTGTTGATGCTATTGTCAACATGTATTAATCTCAACTAACGCACCTTTTATTTTGTTACACTAGAATCAATGCGCAGGTCTTAATTTTGTAAGAGGAAAATTGAATATTTATATACTATATGAACATGTGGGTCTTATGCGAACGAAAATTAGAGTTATATATCTTATAGGCTATGTTACTTGGACAAGTGTACCAATGACGGACACGGGTACCAATGTGGTTCATGATGAATTATGTTGCAGATCTAAACTGAATACCATTCAAGTGCTAGGGAACGAAATCACCAACATCAAGTGGAGTTGAAGACGCGCAAAGTCAAGAGTATAAGGGCCAAGAAGATAACTTTACTTTCATGTATGAATTCATCGTCATCTAATAGACTACCGAGTCTTCATCTGAGCTCTTAACTTCATCAAATCTTCGACCTTTACATTTTTACATCGGTATAACTTTCAAATGTCGACCTTTACATTTTTAATTCGATTTGACATTTGGGTTTTGTTCATTTGCTGTAGGATTCAGTTGGAATTGTGGCCAAGTTGTCGGATTGCATAGCTTCTAATGGAGGCAACATTCTTAGAGCTGACGTTTTTGTTCCTCAAAAGAAGATCGTTTTTTATTCAAGAAGGTACTGCACTACTTCTTTTAGCACTAAATTCTTAGATGGTTTATTTGCATTAACCAAAAACTGATGTTGTGTTATTATTCATATATGGCATAGTAAGTTAAGCTTAGATACAAGATTGGGTGTCTAACCTAAGTAACTTCTACAAGTGACCGCCTAAGCTGTAGGTTCAATCAATTTTTTACACAAAATAAACAGAGTGTAATGGTTTTTACTAATACAGTTGAGTTGATAATGACATGGTAAGAATGTAGGCAAGGAATGAGTGAATAGAGAAATATCTGGAAATACTAATAGAATAGTTGTACTGTCATCTGGAGAGTGAATTTGTGTTGCTTACATTATGACCAACTCTGTTTGTTTCTTGCAGTGAATTTATTTTTGATATTTATAATGGCCACGAAAGAAGATGGATGAGGACTTCCTCGAATTATCAAAGATGTTCCACCTTGCACAAATCCTCAAAAGAAGGATGCGAAAAATTGGTTGACCCATTGCACTAGAGTTTTAGCTGAAAAGGGATTCAAAAAATCGATTGATCTTTTAAAGGACAGTATAGATAAATTTATCTGTTTCTGTGTACAATGTTGAAAACCTCATTATTTTAGCAATTCGGGCAGCTCACCTGGTCTTTTGAATCAGAATATCAGGATAGAGATGATAATCTTCAAGAGAAACTTGGTACACCAGCCAATGACTCCATATCTAATTATGAAAATGCTAAAGTTTAGCAATCAACTGGAGAATAATTAGTTGATCCTGTTTTCAGTAGGATATTTGCTCACTCTGCGAGTCCTCTATTGTCTTCTATGATGCATCCTTAAGTCAATGGTAATGTTGATGTCAAGGATACATCAAATGAAGAAGTAGATCATGTATATGACTGTCAATCTTCATTTTTTACAGGGACTGTGGCTCTTATACATTCTATTTTGTCAGTGAAAAGGCAGATCAAAGTTTCTTCATCTTTTAATCTTCTTTTTCTTAAAGGAAATCATTTTTTTTTAGGTGTGATAATCATCTTTTTTCCTATTATAGGTTGATGTTAGTAGACTTTCCCAATGATAAGAAAGTGTGGGTTGCTGGATAAATTTTATGTGCCAATTAAGCAGGTTAACCTTATACTCAATTATGCAGCAAAAAAAGCAATCTGAGTTCATGGGCAGATGGGAAATGATTGATGTTTGCAAGCAAGAAATCTGGCATTCAACGTCGCCCTTGCCCTTCACTTAAACGCCCATTCCGCCACTGCAAACAGGTTTTTCTTATGCCACTTTCAAATAAGATCTCACATTTAAAATTCTTGATCCTCCATGGCTTGGGGTTTTGATTTGCAAAATTCGTTGAGATCAAAAATTATTTTACTCTCAAATTTTTTGAACCCTCATTTTCTGTTGCTGTATTGCAGCTTGCTTCAGATCAAATTAATTTGGGATAGTGGTTCACTGTAAGTCCATTACCATCATCCTCATCGTAGCAGAAGTTGCTATGGCAATGACAGTAGCAACAAAATTACACCGAGATAATGCACCAATCTCAGTGTTGGTCCCGTATCATGTGTACCTTGAATTTAGCTGCTATCTTTTACAGCAGCTTACTTTGATTGGCTAATATTGCTGATTGTAAGTGCTTGGTGTTGCTCTAGATGAATAAGTCCTTTCATCGAATAAAATATTTGGTATCTATCATGAGATGAGTTTGAAATAGGGTTCAGTAATGTTCACAGTTATGTTATTTTGAGTTTTCAAGAATATGATCTTTCTATTTTCAAGAAGTGACACCGCTCATCTTTCCTTACTGAGTTATGATCCTCGACTGTATTACCGAGGTAGAGGTGCATTTGAGTATATCGGTGCTGGATTGGCAATGTCGCCTGGAGGTATTGCTTTCAAGGTACACATGTTATCCGGTTCTGCATCTGATATAAACTACTCCTCATTTTTTGTATCACACACATCCTCAGCTTGCAGTATAGTGTGTACTTTTTGCCTTTAATTTTTATTTATGTCATGAACCTACAAACTTGGTTTCATTCTTTTTAATTTAGTATTTGTAAGTGAGTACTTTGACCAATAATTCTTTTTTGCGTATTACACCCAATATTATTAGGTAAATTGTACTACATTGTATTGCTACTTTGAAATGATTAATGTGATGACACCGATGCGTAAGAGATTATGGTGTTCTTTATAATACATTACTTTCTATTAATTTATATTTACAGAGAATTGTTTGAAGGAGCATTATGTAATCAAAGTTACTGAATTTCATGGGCGTTGCTGCTATTTTAATATTTTTGTTAATAGTCAAAGTAGCAATTCATGGTTAAAGTCATTGGTGTGGCAGTAAACTGAAGATGTGTCAATACACATGATGTGCTAAATTTACTGATGATGTATCTGTAATATCTGCTTATTCGTAAAATTTTGATTGACTTTGCTTTTATTCACTTATCATCATGATGACTGTGCTAACAGCCTTATAAGTAGCACAAATCATTCTTTCTTTCTCATTTCGTTGAGAGCTAATATCTAGATATCTAAAATCTGGATTACAATATTTAATCAAGAAAATTTATCTGTGGTCATGAAATTTTTTCCCTATATTAATTTCAGCTTTCAGAGCTGGTGAATAGGGAAGAATATGGTGGTTGGTTGAATTCAGTGGCAGAGTTCACTGTGAAGTCCTTACAGTCATGGAAGGTAATTTTAGCTTCTCCTATTTCTTTTAGTTACAACTCATGTTATTTTGCTAGAATGAGAGGGTACTGGTTGTGAGCATGGAAGCAAAAGTCCTAAAATTACCTCCTCTTTGTTAAGTTCTGCACAAAACCAAAGACCATTAGAATCACACAACAATTCAGGTCACTGGGATGTGACAGAAAAATTAGGTCCTCTTTATAGGCTATTCATAATTGCATGATGTATCATTATTCGTGTCTTATTTATTTAACTTACCAACATATTACATTTCAACTTAGGTTTCACTGAGCAGAAATCCTAATAGTGAAATGTTCCAAAAATAGCTAAATGGCACTTAATCTTGCATTATCTTCATGTACAGAAAGATATAAATCTTCCAATCTAAGCTGCTGGTTTAAGTGGGTCACCAAAATTCATTTTGGAAAGCAGAATGAACTACCAATGTAGAAGAAACATTTCCTTCCGAGAACTAAAAAGAATAGCCGAACAAATAATTTTCAATGTCACCAGATCATAGAGTTGTACATAGACAAACAAGAATCTCATATATATCTTATTGCCTTTCGCATATAGTAAAATTTGGATCATATTGCACGTCTGTAATGCTGACTGCTGAGCATCACAATCTTGGCATATATTTCAGTGTAATATTTCACCTTTCTCCAAATTCTGTAACCAGTTAAGAAAACACAATTAACTGAACATTTTTTATCACACTAAATGGTGGTGTTGACACACCAACAATTTTGTATTCCTATTATGAATGTAAAACCTACAAACGGGCTGATCTTGGTTATATAGCCTTATTGATTATTGATATGCAGTCAAACTTTGCAACACTTGATGAAAAAGTTGGGAAAGTCACAAGTAGACGGGCTGATCTTGATTTTGAAGAAGAGGGGTCAATCTTATGCATTGCGATGGATAGAATGAAATTACCGTCATTTCCAGAGTATGAAATTAGAGTTACGTGAAGCCTTACTTTCATTTTTTGTATATATGCAATCCTGCTCTTCGTTAGTGTGGTTGTAGAAGATCTTTGTTCTTATTTCAATAGACAAAGTTTTTTTTTTTTGAGAGGATAATAAACAAAGGTTTAACGACTCTCCAAACTTTAATTATGTTTCATTCAGATACGCCACTGGGCATAAATATGGTGTGGTGGTGAAAGGCCCTAAGTTAAGTGGTAACATATCAGGAACTGACCCGCTGAAAGACAACTGTCTACTAATGCAAGCTTACATGCTTACTTTTATAATGAAACAGTCTTGGTCTTCTTTGTATGATTTTGTGTGGGATGAATTTGCAGAGATCAATTGAATTGAAGGAGGAGGGAGTGAACCTCAAATACACAATGCTATCACAAATTTATAGAGACAAAAGTGTATGCATCTATTTTCCTGTTTTGTAATTTATGTGATGATTGATAATGGGAACAGAAGAAGTTTCTCTCACTTGCTATTTGTTTGAACGATTATTAGTTCTGCTCAATCCAAGCCCGAGGAGGGAGATGCTAGATATGTTGATCTCTCTCACCGCTTTTGGTATCTTCACATTGTTTTTCTAGCATTTCGCTTAGGATTTTAGAGAGTTGGATGCAAGAATGCGTTGGTTACAGAATCAAAAGTCCAAGGAGAGATAAGGGAACACCTCAGTAATTCCATAATCAAGGATGTGCTGATGCGTTTTGTGGGTGCTCTTGGCTTAAAGACTGCTTTTACTGCCTATATGGGTAAGGTTAGTTTGTGCTTCCCCTGTTCATCTTGCATTATTTTCCCATATAGTTCTGGCCTTCCGGGTGTAGCTTAAGTTGATCCTTTTTCCTCTAAACATCTATAAAGTGACTTATCCATACTTTGACATTCTGCTAACTTTTGAGATTGAGGCAAAGTTGTGTATAGTAGAAAATCAGAGGAATAAATTATTCAACTTGATTTTGTGCTAAATAGTTGCATTATTATTGTCGGTTAATTAGGAGGGCCACAACCATTGTCTTGGTCAGTAAGGATCAAAGTGGAAATTGGTGATGCTAAAGGACTCTCTTTTCTGCATGATGCTCAAGTCATCTTTCAGGATTTCAAAGCGTCTAATATTCTTCTGGACACGGTATGTAACAAGTGCATTTCTTTTTTACTATATCACAATGTATGTTGTTCTAATAAATTCCACTGATGCAGGAATTCAGTTCAAAGCTTTCTGATTTTTGGTTAGCAAAGGCAAGTCCTACTGGAGATAGAACGCATGTTTCAACTCAAGTGATGAGTACTCAAGGTTAAGCTGATTTTTGGTCATCACATCTTTTTTTAGTTGTTCTCTTTTTAGTGACACCTGAGAAGGCTTCCCTGCTAAATGGTGTGCCCGACTCACGTCGAGGAAGATGACAACCACAACAATGTCATCATGAAAACGTCGGCACACTCCTCTGTCGATCTTCTTCAGATCCGAATACATCATCACCGTTTTCTTGGCAGATATATGTAAAGGTGTCTTCACAAGCCTCTTAGCAATCCCTTGCAGAAATCAACACAAATGGATGATGAATCAATCATTTTAACGAATACTGAATTTATGTATGATTTCTAAATGAAACCTTATGTTGCATGGATGCTTCACAAAAATATTCACTACTTCCTGATTGCAAAACTGATCCCATAACCAATCTGAAGCGAAGATTATAAATTGACCATGTTGCTACAGTTCATGCAACGAAATTGTTGGCTCTGAACTCAGAATTGGCTTCTTGAAAGTTTCACGCAGGCCAAACTTGATATACAGTATACAGAGGCTCTATATTGTACTCTGCCTTCTTCAAATACACATATCCTATGAATCTTGAAATATGCAGTTCAATTTCAATTCTGTAAATATAAAACTTGGCATGAAAACACTTATGCAGATTGCAGAGAAAAATCTTGACCTGAATCAGTTAATTGACTCGCCAAACATTATGTTTGAGCACAACAATATTGGAATCATGAGGGTGGAGAGATCTCAACTCCTGCATAATTAGAATCATGATCTTGGGTTGTTTAATAGTCCAGTAGCTCTAGCATTGTAGCTTTCAAGACTCCATCATTTGTGTTGAGGTAGTGATAAGCGGTATTTTACATAGCGCTACTATAGGTTATTAGCTCATTTTGTATAGGATTATGCTAGATGTTATGATGTATTCGGTAATCATGGAGTTTTGGAGAGTTGAGTTACACATGAGATTACAGAAGATGATGCGGAGCATTGAAGCATAAGAAGAGGAGTCGAAGCTGAAGAAGACCACATGTAGCATTGGAAGCAGCTGAAGACGAAGCCAAGGAAGCCACAGAAGCCAAATCCGCGATCGCGGGTACCAAACCGCGATCGAGGAAAACCTACTGGACCAGTCAAGATCACAGAAGAAATTCCGCGATCGCGGGTCCCAAACCGCGATCGCGGAAATCCGCCAGAGAAGACTTTCTTCATTTGCCCGATTTAGTATGTTGTGTTAAGTTTTGTAACGTTTTTATAACGTTTTTACCTTCAATTTGTCAATTTAATTCTGCAGAGACTTATAGGTTTTAGGGGTTGATGATCTTCCATCATCTTACACATTCCATTTCCAAGTTTTGAGAGTTTTTCCTCAAGAACTTCATGAGTTGCTAAGTTTCCATTGTTTTGCTTGACATTTGAAGCTTTCGGATTGATTAAGTTGTGACATTCCTTTCCTTTGTTCTATTCATATTGATTGTCTCTATTCTCTTGTGTGTATTGTTATTGAATTAGATTTGCTCCTTTAGATTGGCCATCTAAGTAGTTTCATCTCATTCATATTGCTATTGTTTGGTTATTTCTAGTTGAAATATCATACTTGTTTGTAGCACACACAATTTGCATGAACTAGTTGTGAATGTCAATTGTGAAGAGAATTGAGTACATGTCGAGTATATGACTAGTTGTCTATGGTATTGCATGTATCTATCCATTCCTGAACTTAAAGCTGCTTTATTATTGAATCTTGATAGTTTCAAGGTTATAGTTGAGCAAGGGTTATTAGGACTAGTTGGACTAATAACTACATTAGAACAGAGATTAGAACGATCATATGAGTAATTCGACATAGGATTAAAAGGAGTTTATGATCAACTTGTTAATCTGTTATTGGATAATTGTCAAGTGAAACACCTTCCATTGATATATTTACAATCCAAATCAATCTTCGTTACTTTGTTCTTAAAACATACAAAAAAAACCCCTTTGGTTACTTACACTCGTTAATCATTATTATAACTTTAAGAATCGATAACCTGATTCCCTTGGGATTCGACCCTTGCTTGCCTACTATACTTGTTAGTGAGCTTGTTAGGATTACTTGACTTGGCATACGACAAATTCGCCTCGTCAAGTAGCTGCTACACCTTTGTATCTCTGGAATCATTTTTAGATTATGCTGTCATTTAAGTTAATTAGTCTCCATGGCCGAATCAACATTATGTTATGTTTTAGAAATTTCTCTCAAACTTAAGAAACACTGAATTGTATATCATGGTATCAAGAGTATGTAATGCACCTTCGAAAAAACAGTCCACTTTCCAATTTCATAATGATAAGAATGTATTATGTATAGGTTCATTCACATACGAAATCAAGGTACTTCTCCATGGCCGAATCAACATTATGCTGAGTTTTAGAAGTTTCTCTCAAACTTAAGTAACACTGAATTGTATATCATGGTATCAAGAGTATGTAATGCACCTTCGAAAAAACAGTCCACTTTCCAGTTTCATAATGATAGAAATGTATTATGTATAGGTTCATTCACATACGAAATCAAGGTACTTCTCTTTTAATTCTCTCTCCCTATAGACTTTCATTTTAGGGAGAAAAAGGCCTCCTAATGAGCAGTGTTAACACACCCTCAATGTTATAAACGGTCAAATATACATGACTTAGCGGTAGCAGCAAGCAACCAATCATATACTTTATCAATTACATGGTCCTAACATCGTTATCAAATGTCAAGCAAGCAAACAAAATAACTTAAATTGGTAGAGCCCCGCGTTATAAATTCGACAACCACCCAAAATCTAAGATAACACATCGAAGGCGACATATACACATAGCATAAGAAACAGATGAATCAATCCGAATTATACCTGCACGAAGCGTGGGTTTCCGGATCTAGTGGATGAAATAAAATTGGTTATTTTGGGGGTGGATATTAATTTTGCGAATTGTGAAACGGGAATTTTGTGGGGTTGGATAAAACAAGGTTAGAGCATCTACATTGGTGGTGTTACTCTACTTATTTTTTAAAATTATATTTGATCTAATTCATCTTGTGTTACTCAACCTTCACAATGGTGTTACTCTCAATTTGAATTTGATAATAAAAAGATATGAGTGGTGGGGCCATTTATTATTTAAATAGTTTTCTTTTATGTGAAAATCAAGTTTTGAGCAATTGTTGGGGACCACTTGGCATAAACATGCAGTGTTATTGTCATGCAGTGTTATTGTCAGGGAGAGTAACAACAATTTGTTACTTCTCTCCACTCATCACCTCAATTCTATACAAAAATCTGACACTTCTTTTTCATTATCTTTTTTAAAATGGTGTTTGTTACTTAGAATTACATGAATGTAGATGCTCTTAGTGAACCTAGGATATGGGATTAGGGATTGGGGTTATTGTCGTTGATTGGTTTAGGAGTCTGTTCAGTCTCACACTAGGGTTACGAACTCCCTTCCTCGCTTGCAAATTGCATTGCAATGTGGTCACTTTCACCAATTTTTAATATCTTTTTTGGTGACATTAGTTGTTACTAATAACTATGCTTTTTATTAAGGTTCGTTTGTTGTTCATATACTCCCTCAGTTTTATAATATAGCGTTTGCTTTTCTTATTTGACGTCTTAAAATATTTGTTTTTATTTATATCTTTCGTTTTATTACTCACAATTTTTCTAACAATTTGTTTTATTTAACCGGAGTCTCGAGATGTAATAACATAAATTGCTTCTGAAAATTTTCCAGAACATGAAGCCATGGACCTTGATTTTTATGAGGACTTTGAGGATAATGGCCTAGATGATGAGGAGATGCAAGACAACGATGTTAGGCAATCAACAGATGTTGCTGAAAACGAAGATGTTGCTGAAAACGAAGTGTTGATTGCAGATTTTATGAAGGAGGGACGAAGTGAAGCTTGGAAACATTGCACTCTATTTGTTGACAAGAACAAGGTGATAAAGGCAAAGTGTAACTATTGCATAAATATATATGTTGCACATTCAAGAAGGAATGGTACCTCAGCTTTGCTAAGACATCTCAAAAAATGCAAAAACCATCCAAGTAACAAAGGTGAAGGTACGTAGTCCAAAATTGTTTTACAGAGAGTTGATCAAGTTTCTAAGATGCAAACTTGGGTGCTAGACTTGGCCATTGTGAGAAAAAATCTGATTAGGTTGATTGTTGGTGAAGAGTTGCCTTTCATGTTTGTCAAGAAGCCGTTTTTTAGGGAGCTTCTACTGTCTATGTGCCCTACTTTCAAGATACCTTCACGCTGGACTGTTGCACGTGATTGTTATCAGTTGTTTTTTAATGAGCAAGTGAAGCTGAAATTGTTCTTGAAGAATAATTGTCAAAGGGCTTGTCTGACTACAGATACATGGACATCTATCCAAAGGGTGAATTATATGAGTTTGACCATTCATTTTATTTATAATGAATGGAAGTTACAACGAAGAATTCTGAATTTTTTTCCAATTAGTGGTCACAAGGGTGATGTGGATAATGCAAGTGCTAATAATTCTGCTTGTAAAGAGCTGAAGCATATGGTTATAGCAAGTGGTGGTAGCATTTACAAGGCTAAGTATCTGCACATGAGGTGTGTTGCCCACGTTGCTGCTCGAATAGTCAATGCCGGTTTACAACCTTATGTCAAATGCATTGATAAGGTTAGACTTGTTGTGAATTTTATAAGGAACTCACATGCTAGATTAAACAAGAAGAAGCTTTGAAGCTGAAAGTTGAGTGCAAGTTGGAATTGCATTTTGGTACACCAACAAGGTGGAACACATGTTACACTATGTTGAATGTTGTTTTGAAGTATAGAAATGTGTTCTCTCGCTTTGAAATGCCAAAAGATGAAGATGGTGTGGCCTTGGGACACATAACTATAGAGGAGTGGAATCAGATTCAGACTATTGTTAATTTCTTGAAGGAGTTCCATATCTTTACAAAGAATGTTTCAGGCTCCTCTTATGTGACTGTGTGTAATGTATTTTATTACATAGGTTACCTTGTGCGCTTGTTGGATCAGTGGGCGTCTAGTAAGGACCCGATTTGTGTTACTATGGCAAAACCTATGAAAGAAAAGTCGGAGAAGTATTTGGGGAGTATGGAGAAGATGAACATGTTTATGGCTATTATTCTTGATCCGAAGTACAAGTATGAAGGATTGGAAATAGCTTTGCAAAACTTGTATGGTCTTGAGGAAGGAGAGGAAATGGCAAAGACGGTTAAGGAGGTCACAAGGGAGTTATTTGATGAATATAGGAAGATTTATGCGCCATCATGTGCTGAAGAGCTAAGTAGGAAAATCTCAACGACTGAGGTACCATGTTTGGAAGAATCTGGAGAGGAGTCGGGGTTCTTCTTGGACATTAATTCTCAATTGAAAAGGCGGGCTGAATATGGTGGTGCGTCATTTACCCATGAATTTGATAAATGTTTTCATGACTTGAGGGATGCTGAGTGGGCAAAAGGCAGTTTGATGTGGTGGAATGTCCACGGGCATAGATTTCAAATTCTTGCACACTTGGCACCGGATGTTTTAGCTATTCCCATCACTATTGTGCCATCTGAGTCCGCCTTTAGCACAGATTGTCGTACTATTGATAAGTTTCGAAGCTCATTGTCTTCTAAGGTTACTTCTTTTATTCTTAGACAAAACATTTCATACTTTATTTATATATCATGTAGAAATTTATCCTAATCTTACATTGTCTCTAACTATTAATTAGACGACTCAAGCATTAATATGTACTCAAGATTGGCTTCGTGCGAAGAAAGGACTAACATATTGATGAAGTAGTAAAGCTTCTGAAAGAGTCCGAGAAAATAGAAGAAGGTAATATTTGACTCTTATGAATGGAATAAGCTTGTTTTCATGCAGCGGTTTGATTCTCTTTATATGTTTGTTAGATGTTGAAAGCAACGTGCCACCAAGTTCTGAATTAGGTCGTCAAATCAAGATCACCAACAGTTTTGGGCAAAACAGAGGAAAACAGAGGTTCTTTCTCACTTTAACTTGTTGGTTTGTCTTTTTCTTCTAAAACTATTGTTTTTGTTTTTATGGATTAATGACTATGGTTGGTTAACCTCATTGTAGTTGGAGATTTGAAGGATGCAAGGAACTTCTCTTAGGTGTTGAATGGATGATAAAGAAGTGAACTTTTGGCAATGTAATGTTTATGAAATAATGGTTCGAATTTGATATGTTGTTTTGTTATTGTGTTTTGAACATTTAAAATTTGTATTTTGTCGATCAAGTCGAACTTTAATGTCAGTTAGCTATAAATCTATGTCATTTTTTAATTTTAAGCATCAAATTTAAAGTTTATGTACACATTCTGAAACGGTCAGTTTGGGCTAAAACTCGACCCGCACCGAACCGATTGAAACCCGGCCCGCACCGACCCACAATATTTCAGTTCGTGTTTCAGGCCTGGTTTTTTTGGTTTCGAGTTTCGAATTTTGCGGGTTCAGGTCGGTTTCTGGCCCATGCTCAGCCCTAGACACGCCTACCTTCTCTCTCCTTCTTTTTTACATCGATTTATACATCTAATCACTTTTTATCTTCTCTCTCCTATATAAAAAAATCACACCCTCTCACAATCTCTCTCCCTTTCACTTTCTCTTTCCCACTTCCTTAATTTTTCTCGGAAACCGCAAACGGGCACTATAAATTGGGACGGAGGGAGTACTAGTATATCAAATATCAAATATCAAATATATGTATGAAATTGATATCTGGTATACCGTATATGTGTTTGGTATGCATGAAATATTAAACGATATATGTATTTAGTTTTGTCTGATATGAGATATCAGAACCTGAATTTTTTTTTCTGTAAAAGAGAGGCAACACTCTCTAAAGTTTTATTAATAATTAAAAATAGGCTAATTTCCCGTTAAGCGGGAGATAGCCAATCCCCGCACATCATCCATCAATAAAGAAACTAAATTAATAGGAATTCTATCAAAGAAATGAAAACTCAAGTCTAATGAGTAAGCATAGTTTGTCAATCTGTCAGCAAGACAATTGGCCTCCCTATAAACGTGAGTAACCCGAACTACCCAGTCCCTAATAATAAAGTCATGGTACATGCGTACCAGGAAAGAAAGAGTAATCACCCCATTTCTGATCAATCTCACCACGAGCTCGGAATCTACCTCCACCATCACCTTCCTGAAGCCCAATTCTCATGCCATGTGCATTCCATAATAAACCCCCCACAATTCTGTCATTGGCACGGTTCAAATATCAATGTTAAGAGCAAACCCAACTTTTCATTCACCATTAACACCACAAATCACACCACCAGTCGTAGCAAGTCATGGGTTTCCTCAAGAAGCCTCATCTGTATTCAACTTGATCCACTCTCTATCTGGCTTAATCCAAGAGATCATCCTCTTCACCTTCTCCATGTGAGCCTTCCCCAAATTTTTCTCATGGGCAGTTCTATACTAATCTGAAATTTTCTTGACAAAGACCACCTTGTCGAAAGTCGCAACTGCCTTGCTAAACACTCTCTCGTTTCTCCATTTCCAACCCCACCAGAGCATCGTCGCAAAGACCATCGACCAATTACCCTCCATGGGACGATCCTCCCCAGCCAAGTACCAAAACATCCACTCATGAAGATTAAGTGAGAAGAAACCAACAACCATATTCTTGTTCAACAACTCATTCCATACGTGGCTAGCTGAAGTGTGCTACACTTTTGCATATATGTTCTTCTCTATGGCTAACTGAAGTGTGCTACGCTATTGTCTATATGGGTGTTTCTATGTTAGGTGAAAGGTGCTACCCTTTTGCCTAGATGTGCTTCTCTATGGCCGAAATGTGATACACTTTTCACTAAATGTGCTTCTCTATGGATAAGTGAAAGGTGTCACGCTTTTGCCTGAATGTGCTTCTCTATGGATGAAATGTCCTACACTCTTTCGCCTAGATGTGCTTCTGTATTGCTGAAATGTGCTACACTTTTTGCCTATATGTGCTTCTCTACAACTGAAGTGTGTTACACTTTTGCCTATATGTGCTTCTCTATGCTAGGTAAAATGTGTTACGCTTTTTCCTAGAAATAATATAGCACTTTTACGTACAAACCATAACACTTTTCCTTACAAACCATAACACAAAATATTGGTAGAAGAAAACATAGCACTTTTTCTTATAAATCGTATCAAAAAATATTTGGTAGCAAAAAAAAACAAAACATTTTTGCTTATAAAGAATAACACTTTTACTTACAAATCATAGCACACAAAAAATTGGAACGAAAAAGAATCCGATAAAAAACTGGCTTCAAAAAAATAAAAAGTCAACGGATGGTCAACGACCGGTCAATGACTAGTCAACGACCGTTCAACGGGTGGTCAACGGCCGGTCAATGGGTGGTCAACGAACGGTCAACTTCAAGGAGGGAGGAGGAAGTAGCTTCCTTCTTCCTTCTTATTTCTCATCTTAGTGCTCGTTTGGTTGAATGTGAGAATTGTAAATCAGAGGAATTGAATTCATGAGAATTGAATAAAGGTGATTTGTAATATAGGGGGTTTTGTGAAAATGTGTTTGGTTAAAATTTGTAGTAGATATATCAAAATAGGGGAATTTATGATTTCATGTGTAAAAATGGGGGAAAGTGAATTACCTAGGGGGACTAGGTAAGACCAATTCCCACATAATGAAGGAATTGAAAATACCAGGAAAACAAAATTCCATGATTTTCACAGAATTTTTTTCAAACCAAACACATATATTCATTTCCATTTGATTTTAGACTCCAACCAAACAAGCACCTAAGGACATTTCTAATGGGATTTGGACCCATAACTAATCTATATAAATTAATATATTTAGAAAACACTTCTAATAGTTAAAAAAAAGAGCTTGTTAAATGAGAGTATTAGGGCCCAATAGCATAGAATGAAGACCCAAAATGTTAGAATGGAGGCCCAACATCTTAGACTTATAGGTGTTAGAGAGAAGCGTCAGATAACATTCCTTCTTCTTCCTTAACCCCCAGCGCTATTGATGAAGAAATCAAGCTCTGCCTCTGCTTTGTCGTACCCAAGTGTAACATGGAGGATCCCGACCGGTTTCCGTACCCGAGTCCATGTCGGGTCGGGTCGACCCGGGTACAAGGCCATTTTTGGCATGTCCATGTAACATAGCTCATAAATAAAAATGTTAGCAAACTCATGCTACTGGTTAACTTTGTAGAAATCACCAAAAATTCATCCACGCCTTTTGGTGTTGTAATTGGCGCAGAGGTGAGTCCACATTTGACATCTTTGGACCTTTATACATTTATATTAGTTTTTTTTTTTTCAAGCTTATTGGTTACACAATTAATTCTTTATGAATGTTGCAAAATTGTCATTAGAGACTAATAGTAGTTTGATCTTCTAATGCTAACACAGATGTCAACACTGAACATATTTATGTTGATCAATTGATTAACTGAATTTCTGGCATCATTCGAGCTTAACTCTTTTCTGTATTCTGCTAGCCCAATTGCATTTCTGCGTATAGCTTCCACTGATTTCTGACTAATTTTCCTACGCCTAATAAATTGTAATTTTAAGGAAATCATTTCCGATTCCGAGGTATAAAATATGTTGATTATGATTTTGGAATGCAGTCTCATACATCTGTAATTTGATCGGAATAACTGAATTTCTTCATTCTTCCTTTTGATTTTCTATTTGTTTCTGTAAGTTGTTTCAGTTAAAACCTTGATAGCCGAACTAAATTTTCTTAGTCAATGCTATGCTATCTTTTCCCTTTGTTGGTTTCTCATTGCATGAAGAAGAGATCTATATGAGTTATCCCTTCAATGTTTTGAAAGAATTATGTTTTTGTTCATAATTTATGTAATGGAATCGAAAAGTTTGGATATGTTGTCTTAAATAGAGTTAAAAATATTGATGACCACAACTTTGCTTGATAGATTAGTCTTTTTAGTTTTGATCTATACATGATGAGATAAGTGTTGGATTCAGAAAGGAGAAGTATGTTCGTCTGCAAGCGGCATTTGATAAATTCAATATCAAGCGGTGCTAAAGGAGAAGCTAAGAAGTATTGGCCATGGTGAGGAGCTTGAATGTTTCAGTAATATCAACAAATGGAAGGCCCTTCAACCCATATGTGACTATTCAAACCACCATCTTGATTGTACTTGCTCTGCACAAATAAAATAGATATCAAATTACCTATGAAAAATACTTCACTGAAACAAAGTAGCTTTGTTGTTGTTGATAAATTCTTGGTTTAAATTTTTGAGACTCTTCTTTTCTTTGTATTGAATAATGTGATATTCTAACTGGATTAATCTATAGAATTCATTGTCAATGTTGCACTGCATTACAACGTTTCTATACATTCAAAGGTGTGTACAACCATTTCATTATTTTCCTGGTGCTGTAAAATTGGCTACATTGCTGGGTTTTTTTTTGCAGAGATATTGTTTCAATGTTGTGTAAGTAGTTTATTGACTTTATGCTGATTTTGATAGTGTTACTTTTGCAAGCCCAGAAATCTCAAGTGCTCACTACAGTATAGTAAGCTTCTTATAGCAATGTAGATAATCATGATTCATCACTATCCAAAACTATGTTTTCTCTGTAATCCTTGTGCGTTCTTCATTTGATTCATGCCTTATATTTTCTAAAGGAATTAGAGAAGGTTTTTCTCAAGAGACCCACAATTTCAATCTGTTAGCAATCCTTTTGATTTTAAGGTTCATTCCATGCACATGGTGTTCTTGATGTATCAGTTATGAACCATCCCAAATCCCCATTTCAGGGGATAATTAAGGATTTCAAGGGAAGATTAGCTTGTTGTAACTCGGATTGGTCTGAATCATCAACTAGGTTTAAGTAATATTTTCCTATTTATCATTACTTATTATAACATTTCTAAGCAAGGTATTGGATTACTCTCAAGATTTTGGCTTCAACTATGTACATATTTTTTGCTTCTGCTCTACCTGTTATAGCATTTGGAGCACAATTGCATAGGGATACAGGTACACTGAATACTCATCCAAAAAAATATCTCTAAATGATTGTTATCTTTGATCAGATGGAATGTTAAGCCCGGTAGAAACGCTTGCTTCAGCAGCCATTTGTGGAATCATCCACTCTATAATTGGTGGATAGACATTGCTAATCTTAGGTGTGGCCGAGCTATCAAATATAATGTGTGTTTTTCGTGTACAATTTTGCCAAAGGAAATGATAAGTTGGGAAATGATAATCTTTTCTTGGCATGAAGAAGATTTACTTAAATGTAATCATTTTCAAGCAGATCTATTGATGTTTTGTTGTTTGATCTTATTAGGTATATGATGCAGTTGTAGGAGATGTGACAATCATAGCAACCAGATCTAAATTCGTCGACTTCACTCTATCGTACATGGAATCAAATGTGTTAATGGTGGTGCCAGCTGCTAAAGATCGCAAGGCAAATAGAACATGGGCATTTTAGGATTCTGTTTCTGATCTTAACATCACAAGGACAAGGATTAGACGCAGTAGGAGTCCTTGGTTCATATATAAATTTTGAAAAAAAACTTGGTACAAATTAAACTATCCTCCTTATCTTATTACACATCATTTATTAAAAAATGATACTCATATCTATGCAGTTTTGGTGACAACTCTTTCCAGCTGTTACCTGTCACATAACTCGATCTTGGTGATGGAAATTCTGTGTCAGAAATACTATCTGGTTCCTATATAATATGTCATGTATAGATGAGGATTGAGCAAGCTAGGAGTCAGATTTGTAATTGACATTTTCTTACATAATGTACGTGCGTATACAATATCTTCGTCAGGTGATCATGTAAGTATGTGTTCGAGCAAGGAAGATTTATTATTAGACATATTTTCAATTATTTTCTTATTTAATCTTTTTTTTAAAAAGACATATATTAAAGATAAAAGTGATTGATGTGGAAGATAAGATGGCTGATAGAGCAAATGTCGTGGTTGCTAAATCAAAGAAAACCTAAAAACTAACTAGAGTATAGCAAGTAAGTAGAGGCCGAACCCAAGGGAGTCAAAATACCAAATTAATGCAGTCAAGTGAAGTATCAACTAACGAGTAACAAGTAACCAAAGGAGGGGGGGTTTGATTATATGGAGCACAAAAGTAACAAGTATCAAGCAGAGAAACGTTGGGTTGAGAATATGATGCGAAGGGGTTTCACCTAGCAAGTATTCACACAACAGTTAATCAAGTTGATCATAGATTATATCAAGTTCTTATCAATCCTAGGGAATGTTCCTATTCCAATATTTAGTATATCAGTAGGCCAACCGGTCCTAATAATACTTACTATTCAACAACCAAGGAAACCTCTAAGGGTTAAATCAAATATCAGCAAAGAGTGCAGGAATCATAAGGATGCATGCAACAACTTACAACCATCAAGTATTAACATGCAATCAATTCTCCTTCATATAAGCAATCAACTACCAGATCATGCAAATATGAGTGTTACTATGACAAGGAATTCCACTGTCTATTCCTAGTCTAGCAATAGAAAACTATTAATCTAACTAGGTGGCCAGTCTAGCAAAACTGAATAGAAATCATATGGATAAAAGAAAGAGAATCAATACAAACCCAAAGGAAATGAACAAGAGTAATAAATCTCACAACTTAATAACTGAAGGCTCAATCGCTAGGCAAAACAATGGAATTAGTTCTTGCTCATGGTTGCAAGACTAAGAGTTGTAGATGGAAAAAATGATTAACAATAGAAAGAACTAGGGTTCTTAAATAGAGTCTAACCCTAGAAAACATGGTAAAACATAATCCTAAAAAAATAATAAAATAAGGAAAAAGTCTTCCAAACGAAAATAGTAAAATAAGAGAAATAAGGAAAATTCGGAAATCAGCTTTCTGGCAGGTGGCGATCGCGGGATTTAGATGGCGATCGCCACCTCTGTTGCAAACTTCGCAAAAGCTTCTACTGGCACATGGCGATCACGGGATTTAGATGGCGATCGCCACCTTCTCCAATTCTCGATCCGAGCCTCTGTTGTGACATAGCGATCGCCAAGCTGGGATGGAGATCGCGGTTTCGCTCCAGTAGCTTCCTCAACTGCGTGTTCAACTCTTCTTCACTCCACTTCTTCACTTCATACCTTCTAAGTCTTCATGATAACTCCAATGATCCATAACATAGAAATATCTCTAAACTCATATGGAATCACTCCTAATACAATATAATAATCCCTAGTTACGCTATACAAAGTGCAGCGTATCAAATACCCCCATACTTATACCTTTACTCGTCCCGAGTAACTTAAGGAAAAGCTACCGTTACAATAAAATGCTCAAGGCCTCAGGAAGTACAAGAATATCTACCTAGTGATTACATGACCAATAAGCTCCTCCAAACATACAGAACACAACGTCAAGAACAATGTGATCAAATAAGAACAAACCAAGGACTACACCTTATTCCTCCAAGTGGCCTACCCGAATCCTCCTATGCACCTCCTTCTTATGTCTCCATACGCCAAGATGAGAAAAATCCTAAAACACTCAGTTTTTTTTATAACACTCATCTTGCTTAGGCGCCCTTTCGGGTTTTCATCCTAACCACTCATTAATTGTTCCAAGCTCACAAACTCACATCGCTCAAGACTTATTGTTGCCTCAGCCTAGTGTTGGCCAAGCCACCTTCTTATTGCATAGAATTTTCTATCCAAGGATTTTGTATGCCTTTTTTCAATATTTGTGGCTTTTTCAAACAATTTATTCAATAAATTCATGCAGATACAACCAACACCCAAATAAAGACATGTGAATACATTCTCCTCCCCCATACTTAAACATTGCATTGTCCTCAATGAAATGGAAGACATAATAACGAACCCAGGGAAGGAGACATAAGACTCACATAGAAGGTCGGATGACCTTCCTCCAATAGAACACAAGGTGTAGTAGAATGAGAACCTAGATGAGCACCAAATGTAATCCAACAATACACAACTCATCCAAGACAAAAGAAAGAATACCTCCAATTATAGATGATGACCCAAAATCAACTCCTTACAAAGAACATGGTCACCAACAAGCCGGACTCCAACAAATGTAGATCCATAGATGATAAGAATGATGAAACGATCAAAACAACACTTGATGAAATACAACTTCCTTACTTTCTTTTCTCTCATTTTTTTTTTGCATTCTTATTTTTTATTTTTTATTTTAAATCAGATTTTTTTTTCTCGGAATGAATTTCGGATTGATTTTTTTTATGGGAGAGAAGACTTACAACGAGATTGGCTACGGACGGTAGCTGACCCTGAGCTTCAGTGCTTTCCTCCTGTCCATATAAAAACTAGAAAGAAAATTAAACTGAACAAAACACACAAAAACAAACTCAAACCTCGGGTTGCCTCCCGAGTAGCGCCTTATTTTATGTCGTGGCTCGACATGAAACTCAAGAGATTTAACTAACGCCATTCCGCTTTGTGAAAACCGTCTCTTGTCTGAATTCTCTCCTGAACCACTCATGGAACGCCTTGAACCTGGTCCCTTTGACCTGGACCACCTTGTCTTTCGCAATGAAAGTGGTTTCATTCACTTTCTCATCCTTGATCGTATCATGCGGTTGTTTCAGCTCAATGTCAAGTGCCTGCACACTAGAAACCAATGGTATCTCGCCTGGCGAGGTCAGTAATGTGGGGCGAATGCCCAAAGGATGTGGAGAAAGCTTACCTTTGGGCTCTAGCTTAGCCTGGAACTCCTGCATGTTAGTAGACAAAACAATATCTACTTGTGGGTCTCCCAAGACATTCTCCAAAACAGGTTGTGATTCATCCACACAAGTAGAAGTAATCACATCAATAGCACATAGAGAATTCTTATCAATGGGATCCATGTCATATATATTATATTCCACCTTATCCCCCATCAAATTCCATAGAGAGAGTCCCACTATTCACATCAATTTTCGTTTGTGCAGTTTTCATGAAAAGTCTACCTAACAGTATAGGTGTGACATTATTAGCATGCTCCATATCCAACACAAAGAAATCAGCAGGAAAAATCAGATCACCAACCATAACAAGCACATCCTCAACAACCCCTTTTGGGTACACAGTAGATCTATCAGCAAGTTGAATAACAGTTCTTGTTTCATGCAAAGGTCCTAATCCTAGTGATTTATACAAGGAATAGGGCAGAACATTAATCGAAGCACCTATATCAAGCATGGCTTTCTCAAATTTCGTATCACCAATAACACATGGAATACTAAACATGCCAGGATCACCACACTTTTTAGGCATGCGCCTTTGAAACACAGCAGAAACATGTTCACTCACCTTCACTTTTTGCTTTCCCTTTAGTTTTTTATTTCTTTTGGTAGTGCAAACTTCTTTAAAAAACTTAGCAAATCTAGAAATACTCTTAACAAGTTTGAGCAAAGGAATGTTTACCTCACACCTACTAAAGGTTTCGAAGATCTCTTTGTCATTCTCCGGTCTTCGAGTATCCTTCAATGCTTCAGGGAAAGGGGCTACAGGCTTTTGTGAGAACAAAGGAGGGAAATTTGGACAAACATAATCGTCTTTGAACTCTGCAGCCTTCCTGCGATCACCAGAGGGGGGTGGCGATCGCGTCCTTGCTTCGGGAGAAAAATTGCTCTCTGTAGTGACATGGCGATATAGATGGCGATCGCGGTCGCCTCTCAGAAGTATTTGCTGAATCTATCAATACATGGCGATCACCATGGCCATATGGCGACCGCGGTCGCGATGCAGAACCTCAGGAGTCCTCAGAAACAATATGGCGATCGCCATTTACAGATGGCGATCACGTCATTTGCGCGGAATTCTCATTCAGCACTTTGCCGCTCCTCAGGAATACTGCACTGACATTCTCTCTCGGGTTTATTATTGTCTGAGATGGTAGTTTTCCCGAGTCCCTGGCCTCTAATTTACTCACAGCTTGAGCAATTTGTCCTATCTGATTCTCAAGATTTTGGATGCTTGATTTAGTCTCAGCGCTTTGTTGCATCACAACCTGAGCTAAAGACTTAATCATATCTTCAACAATCATAGAGTTTGGAGGTCTAGGTTGATGGTAGTTATTCGCATAAGGGTCATACCTTGGCCTTGGTTGCCATCCACCAACAGCGTTTACCTCAACATTTGGATCATGAATGGCTTTAACTTCATGTTGAGCATCACTTTTCAGCATCAAAAGTTTTACCATTTCTTTCAACTCATTCATATCAGTCTGCATTCTATCTGAATCAATTGATTTCACTGAGTGAGAGCCATGTCTATTACCGAACTGCCTTGAACTCTCAGCCAACTCTTCAAACATTTCAGTAGCCTGAGGTATAGTCATTTTCAAAAAATTACCTCCACAGGATGCGTTCACCATTCTACGATCCTCATCAATCAGGCCACTAAACAAGTACATAAGAAGATCCTGGTCAGTGTAACTATGGAATGGACAGCTTGAGCACAACTTCTTGAATCTCTCATAGTACTCATATAGACTCTCAGTTGAATGTTGTTGAATGGTAGTGATGTCTTTCTTCAAGCTGCTTAGTTTGGTGGCTAGGAAGTACTTATCCAAGAAAACCTTCTTCATCTTATCCCATGTATCAATACTCCCTGGGGCTTGATAATAGAGTCAATCATTCGCAGCATCTTTCAAAGTAAATCCAAAAGCTCTCAACATGACTTGCTCCTCAGTAACACCTCTTGGCTTCATACTAGAACATATGGCATGGAATTGAGCCAAGTGTTTGTTGGGATCTTCTCCTGCCATGGAAGTGTGGTAGCTCATGAATTAAACCAGCTTTCAACTCAAAGTTCACACCTTCAGCAATCTCAGGAAACCTCAATGCCAAAGGTTGTTGGTCTATGTTCGGGGCAGTGAGTTGCCTCATAGTAGGCAATGCCGGTCCATGTTCACCCATCTCGTCGTCTTGGTTCAGAGCTTCTCTTCTGTTCTGATGGAACGTCCTTTCAATCTCTGGATCCAAAGCAGCAAGAGATGAATCAAGAGCATGGGTCTGAACCATAAAGGTTCACACCAAACAGTTGAGAAGTCACAATTAGCAATAGAATAATTTAATTCCCCGACAACGACGCCAAATTTAATAGAGAAAATGTCGTGGTTGCAAAATCAAAGAAAACCTAAAAACTAACTAGAGTATAGCACGTAAGTAGAGGTCGAACCCAAGGGAATCAAAACACCAAATCAATGCAGTCAAGTGAAGTATCAACTAACGAGTAACAAGTAACCAACGGGGGGGGGGGGGAGGTTGATTATATGGAGCACAAAAGTAACAAGTATCAAGCAGAGAAACGTTGGGTTGAGAATATGATGCAAAGGGGTTTCGCCTAGCAAGTATCCACACAACAGTCAATCAAGTTGATCATAGATAATCTCAAGTTCTTATCAATCATCTGGAATGTTCTTATTCCAATCTTTAGTATATCAGCAGGCCAACCGGTCCTGATAATACTTACTATTCAACAACCAAGGAAACCTCTCAAGGTTAAATCAAATAGCAGCAAAGAGTGCAGGAATCATAAGGATGCATGCAATAACTTACAACCGTCAAGTATTAACATGCAATCAATTCTCCTTCATATAAGCAATAACCTACCAGATCATGCAAATATGAGTGTTACTATGACAAGGGATTCCACCGTCTATTCTTAGTCTAACAATAGAAAACTATCAATCTAACTAGGTGGCCAGTCTAGCAAAACTGAATAGAAATCATATGGATAAAAGCAAGAGAATCAATACAAACCCAGACGAAAAGAACAAGAGTAATAAATCTCACAACTTAATAACTGAAGGCTTCAATCACTAGGCAAAACAATGGAATTAGTTCCTGCTCATGGTTGCAAGACGAAGAGTTGTAGATGGAAAAGATGATTAACAATAGAAAGAACTAGGGTTCTTAAATAGAGTATAACCCTAGAAAAACATGGTAAAAGATAATCCTAAACAAAATAATAAAATAAGGAAAAAGTCTTCCAAACGAAAATAGTAAAATAAGAGAAATAAGGAAAATCCGGAAATCAGCATTCTGACAAGTGGTGATCGCGGGATTTAGATGGCGATCGCCACCTCTGTTGCAAACTTTACAAAAGCTTCTGCTGGCACATGGCGATTGCGGGATTTAGATGGCGATCGCCACCTCTTTTGCAAACTTTACAAAAGCTTCTGCTGGCACATGGCGGTTGCAGGATTTAGATGGCGATCGCCACCTTCTTCAATTCTCGATCCGAGCCTCTGTTGTGACATAGCGATCGCCAAGATGGGACGGCGATCGCGGTTTCGCTCCAGTAGCTTCCTCAACTGTGTCTTCAACTCTTCTTTACTCCACTTCTTCACTTCATACCTTCTAGGTCTTCATGATAACTTCAATGATCCATACCATAGAAATGTCTCTAAACTCATATGGAATCACTCCTAATACAATGTAATAATCCCTAGTTACGCTATACAAAGTGCAACGTATCAATGGCATAGCCGAGAGGGCAACATGTAGGGGTATTGAACTTGATGGAGACATGTTGCAAAACAACGTTTTCCATTAGAAAAGAGCGAGACCAGTTTTGTATGATATTGAACTTTCGTGATTTGTGCATAACTTCACATTCCATAATTAGAAAACTAATGTGACCATTGTTTGTAGTGAAATTACCTACGAGAAGATAACTAAGCAATTGTAGGGCAAAGATCAAAGAGTATGGTATAATCTCAACACTCAAGAACAATTTAGAACGAGAGAAGAATTTAGGGTATGAAGCTTGGACTTGGTATTACTCGTAATGGTGGCTGAATGCTTACAAAGCAGGCGTTAACCTTTATTTATAGGTTAACCCTAATAATATCTTTAAAGAAATGAGATCTTATCTCTTCCTTTGATCTAAATAACGATATAACAAATAAGGTAAAAGATATTCTTTACCGTATCTTTTACCAATTACAATAATATAATAAGGAATAAGATAAAATATGCTCGGCCGACCTAATCTTCAAGATAAACGAGACCTTTGCCACGTCTCGTTAGGTCGACGACATCCTTCATTCCTCTCGTCGCGTCGACACAGTCTTCCTACGCGTAGCTCTTCACGCGTTCCACACTCGTTGTATTTTTAGGCACAAACAACCATTATAGTAAATTTAGTCATGCTACTATTTAGATGATATGTCCTCCTATTAACATGGTGGATTCAACATTTGGTTTACTCATGACATTGATTCAATGTTCTTGAAAAATTAAATCCGCATACGGAAAGTAATAATTGCCAGCGCGAAGCGCGGGGCCCGGGTCTAGAATAAGATAATGAAAAGGTGGTAGTAGGATATAGTGAAAACGATAGTGAAAAGGTGGCAATAAGATAATGAAAAGGTGGCAGTATGATATAGTGAAAAGGTGGCAATAAGATAATGAAGCGCGGGGCCTGGGTCTAGTATCTATAATAAATAGGAAAATACATAAAGATAATAGGAAAATATGACTAAGTCTAACAGAGAGAGCATTAATTGTTCGTGGAGAACCATAGGAAAGAACACATTTACAATAGAAAAATATAATGTATGAATGAAAAAATAGATATATATATATATATATATACATATATCAATATGAGATTTATAGATAACATACGAACAAATATCTTAGGTATTTGTCTTTTTTTTTGATCTGGAGTATGACTCCGAATTATTATATACTTGATTACCTAGCAAAATTTCAATAGAAAAGTGAGGAACGATTATATGAAACAAAAATGTACTTAAGCTTGAAGCAAAAGTTCCTAGATGATGCAAGAACAATTCACACTCAAAAGCTGTATAATCCTTTAAAAAAATTATGTGTTAATTTTGTAGGGTAATGTTCAAATTTTGCGTCTACAAGGACTATATTTACCTACACAAAAAAGAGGTCCCCTAACTGGCAGGCTAAAATTATTAGGAGGTTGTGCTAATAGATTATCCAACAAGGTTTAGAAGGGCAAGTGTGTGAGAAATTAGTTGTTAGTTTCATAGTTAAGCTGACCGTTGGAAGATTCAACGTCAATTTCGACAAGTTCCAGAAACTCGATCGACCCAAGTTTTTGATGCAGGTCTTCCATTATTAGAGAAAAAGAAGTCGGGCCCACCTCCTGTCCAAGTCCAAGTTCCACTGCATTTTTCAGATTGGCATTCAATGCTGAATAACAACGGCTTTGCATGTTGCAAATTTCGGAATTATGATCCAGCCCGACCCTACAGATGTCATCCACCCCCACCTCCTCCTCCTTCAATTGAGAACGGTGGAGCAGGTTGAAGAGAAGATGTAGAGGCTCGAGCAATAAAACAGGAGTTTCTTGCAACGCTGCAACATTAAATGAGGTAAATTTCCTAAATTCAGTTTATTCTTATGTTTTAAACTAGTAAAAGCCTTTAGTGTAGTCGGGCTTCTTTATCTTATAGAGTAATGCATGTCATTGTTGTAGCCTCCTTGGAAGAACCCCGCTCTCTAGCCTCGCTTGCTTTCTTTTAAGATCTTATAGAGTAATGTCTATGTTGAATCTTCTCCTCTAGTTGTTGCATCCGTTCCTCCATTAAAGGAGGAGGAGGTGGAGGTGGATGACATGTGTAGGGTCGGGCTTGATGATAATTCAGAAAACCGCAACATGCAAAGCCGTTGTTATTTAGCATAGAACGCCAATCCGAAAAGCGCAGTGGGACTTGGACTTGGACATGAGGTGACCTCGACTTTTTTTCCCTCTAATAATGGAGGACCTGCATCAAGAACTTGGGCTCGATCATGTTTCTGCAACTTGTCGAAATTTACGTTCAATCTTCCAACGATCACCTTAACTCTGAAAGTAGCAATTAATTTCCCACACACTTTCCCTTCTATTGAAACTTTGTTGGGTAATCAAATATATGATAATTCAGAGTCATACTCCAGACCAAAAAAATGACAAATAACTAAGCTATTTATTTATATGTTATCTATAAATCTTATATTGATATATGTATAGATCTATTTTTTTCATCGGAAATTTCGTGAGGTAACATAAAGGTTTTACAAATTCTACGAAATACCCAGAGGTCTTCTATATTCCGTGTTGTAACGCTCAGGTTTTAAAAAATTCCACCTGTGATTTTAGTCGTTAATTGACCATTCAAACAAGAAAAAAAGTTAAAATTTATTATACTACTCCATCATACAAAGCAACTAGTTGTTTTTACCTTTTTCTTCATTTCAAAATTTCTCCCTAACTACAAATTTATCACAAATGGAATGATTTCAACAATGGGTGAAGGAATAATCTGCTTTATATTTGAAATTGGAATTTTAGCATTTGTGCAAGTATAAAAAACAAAACCTCCACCTATATTATGTAGAACTAATTTAGCTAATCAAAGATTGTCATCATACTAAATCAAATTTAACCACATGTTTATGATCAAGATTTCGTTTTACATCTTTGAGTTGTTCCAATTTAAACCTTGAAATTTGAACAACTCACAACCCCTAATTTCGTATCAAATTTCAAGTTAGATAAACCTTAAACCTGAAGATTCTCAAAATTAAACAAAATAAACCACACATGTTAAAATTCATGCCTTGCACCTCGTTTTCACCACTAGATACTTCATCTACCTTTGAGTCTTTGTGTGCCGCCGAACAACGGTCTGTCATACTTCAACTCGTCGTCGTACACGAGTGTCGAGCCATGACCTTCAACTGGAGCCGTCGAGCAGACCGCTAGCACTACCGTACCTCTAGCACCACGATCGAGACATCATACACACAATCCACACAATCAAGATCCCTCCTCTTTTTCTATAACAAGGGGAGGGTGTGACCTAGACTGATTTTTCATTTTATTTTACTTGTATTTAATTACATAATAACTGAGTTAACAACTTAATAACAGAGAGTCATTTGGTGAGTTTTCTTGAAAACTTACGGTTATTTTGCGGAATAGTCAAGACCTTTGGGTATTTTGCGAAATTTCTGAAAACCCAAGGTTACCCGACAAAATTTCCGTTTTTTCATTCGTACTTCTCTTTATCTACTGTAATTGTATGCTCTGCTATTGTTGTCCACGGACAATCAATGCTCTCTCGACTCAAGAGACATAGTCAGATAAGGTAATATAATTCGTACTCTTAGCTTCTCGTGTAATAAATCAAGTCACACTCATAATATGGTAAATCAAGTGATGCATAAAAAACCATATTACTGGTACATAAGTGTATGTTCTCTCAACGTTGTCGGTACCCGGGGGAAGACAAGCAGAGTCGACTCTGGTACACAACACCTTTTATGATGTTGATTCTACGCATGAGTGAAGGCATGAAAAATCTCTCAATAGTAGCAAAAATGTTTTGCGCATGTAGGAGTGATTGTGCATATTGCCCGGTTATCTTTTCTTCTTACATTGTCTTACATTTTCTTCTTAATTTTGTGAAAATATGTAGTGACTGAATTTGCACACTCATTTCATTTTTGTACACTATGATGTTTTCTGTCTTATCATGCTCATCACTTCTTTGACTCCTCAGCATGTGCAAAATTGTGTTTACAATGATGAATCTCATTTCATATCCATATCTGGAATTTTCTATGCCAATCTGCTTGACTCGTTACAGAGTGAGATATGGCTGAGAATGCCAAGCTCAATAATGATGATGCCTGTTGGAGCCGATTCTCGATGGGCTCGCGAAACCCAAGGAGAATCGAGTTAGGTCCAGATGACGCGACCAAGGACGGCCCGTAAAGTCAGCCCAGAAGAACGAAAGCGGCCCATAAGCATACGAAGCCCAAAGAGGGGATCCGACGAGATCAGGCATCGGAGGGGAAAAATGGTAATTGACTCGCGTGGGCCCCTGGCGAGAGTATAAAAGCGTAACCGAATGGAGAGAGAAGGAGAGAGCATCATTTACCGGAAATATTCTCCTTTCTTCTTCCTCTCGAGAGCTGAAAACACAGAAGCTATCCGGAGCTTCAATCTTCCTAAACGACCTTCTCCTTGAGGCGTTTGGATGATCAACACTTGGATTATGACTCTCGGTGTTGCAATCGAGCTTTTGATGTTGAAATGAGTGATTTCTGAAGTTATTTGGGTGTTTGTAGCAAAGAGCTTACTAAGCTTCAAATGGTGTTTTGAGTTCTCCTTTTCATTGACTTACTTCTTCCTATTCTCTCTTGCTTTTTTGTCAAATTGCATTGTCTTTGATTGCTTATTTGCACATTTGCTGACTTGAGCGTCGGAGAGCCAAATCCGGAGCCACCCCCTCCTGTTTGGTTGCGCAGGTACCTCAGGGCTCAAGAACAAGGTTGGTTCTTAGGGAGAAGATGACGAAGGGCTAAGTTTGATCGAGTGAAGTACAAAATACAAGTTGTTTGTCCAGAATTGTGGAAGAGGTCCTCGGTATTCCTTCGAAGATTTGACTCCCTGTGTCTCGCGAGGTGTTGTGTCGCGAGATTACAATTTCTGGGCTCCAACACTGGCGCCGACCGTGGGGACCTCCTCGCGCAAGTAAGGCTTACTACAAAGTTCCGCGTGTTTTTGATATTTAGCCGGCAGACTGAGGATGAATACTGGTGGTGAGGGAAGTGGTGCCGTTAACAACACCCATCTCCAGACGAGAACACAGCAAGAGGTAAACAACTTGCGGGCACCCCTTCCACGCGTAGACGAGGAAGAGATTGTTCTGGTAGGACCCGCGCTGGTTCAGTATCGCGCATTCCTTCAGGCGTTGGGACAAAACACGGGCGGGGGTCGAAACCAGGAGCAACCAAGGGCTGAGGCCCGCGAGCAAGAACAGAATCAGGGTAATCGGGAGCAGCCCGTCGCAGAAGAGAGTGCTGAGCACATACCCGACGACATGATCTCAGTATCGCGTAGACCCGGGGTCGAAGGACGCGAGAGGGCTAGTCACCCTAGTAGGTTTGATTTGAATCAAGCTCCCGCGAGCTACATAGAGAACCAATCTTACAGGGGAAGAACCGAGACGAGGGGATATGGGATTCGAGCCGAGCGAGGACCTTCTCGTTACCAGTATGAGGGGGAACCTTATTACAACCAGGCAGCCTATCCGCGACAGGCTTACGAGGCCTATCCATCCGTTAATCCGTCAGCCTTGTTCGGCCCGACTGCTTTCGCGGACCGCATAGTTAGGTCAGTTCCTCTACCTGATTTCAGATTCCCTGTTATCAAAGAATACAATGACAAAGAAGATCCCAGCGAGCACCTGGCACGCTACAAATATGCTATGCTCGTGAGGTGCCCTGATGAAGCCACGATGTGTAAAGGCTTCCCAGGCACCCTCGCGGGTCCCGCCATGACCTGGATGCTTAACCAACCGTCAGGGAGTATCCATTCTTTCGCTGATCTAGAAAGGAGTTTCTTGTTGCACTTTGGGTCCTCAAAGAAAAGAAAAGTGACTATGCAAGAAGTAGTGGGTGTCAAACAAGGACCAAACGAGTCGCTAGAGGGTTATGTCAAGAGGTTCTCAGAAAAGATCTTAGAGGCCAAAGATTTTCATGACAAAACTGCTCGGGTCGCATTCCTGGACGGTCTCACAGATGGAAGCTCCTTCAAGCAATACTTATACCGCAAGAAAGATTTAGATTACTAGGGCATGCTCGAGAGAGCGTATACAGAAATGAATGTGGAAGCACACTCAGGTTCCGCGTCGAAAGGAAACAATCAGAATAAGTCTGCTCAGGGTCAAAAGAAAGACAACCAGAACTGGGGTAACAAGCGCCATCAGGGTAATCAGGGAAAGGAGCAGAGCGACTCGCAAGTACCCGATTTGCAGATTCAAGATCAGGGTCAAGGTCAGAAACAGTTCAGGGGCCAGAATCATGATCAGAATCAGTTTCACTCGCAGAATTTCGTAGCCGAGCAGGATAACCGTCGCGAGGGTCAAAGGGGGGGGGGGGGTCACGGCCGTGGTCGCAACGCACCAACAATGTGGTGTGAGTACCACAAGGTGGATACTCACCCTACAGAAGAATGTGGTCGCGACCTCACCATCCGAGAGAACAGGAAGTCTTGACTGCTCAGAGAGGAAATGGTGACAGGGGCCGCGGCAGTCCAAGAGGGGGGGTAACAGGTAGAGGTGGAGGTAGAAGTCAGAATGAAATAAGGCAACAAACCCCCGCGAGGAATGACCAGAATCAGGGTCCCAATCGCCACCCAAACCAGAACTTCCCTCGCATGGATGGCCACGTAGGAACAATCGCAGGCCGCCATGAACCCCTTCCCCTTGGCAAACGAGAGCAAAGGCTCATAAACAACGCACCCAAGCCTCTGGGAAAGCCAGTTTATAGCATCGCAAGACCGCAATCTGAGCCTTACACACTGGTCTTCAGCGACAAGGAGGTAGATACCTGGGCCGTCGAAGCCGTTGACCCACTAGTCATTCATGCTCAAATTGGAACCAAACTTGTGAAAAGAATTCTTGTTGACACGGGGAGCTCGGCCGATATACTATACTGGGACGCGTTCGAGAAAATGGGCATTGATCAGTCTAGACTCAGGCCTACTAAGACCACGCTAGTAGGCTTCGTGGGTGACAGAGTGAAGGCCCTGGGCGTTGTCACCCTAGATCTCATCCTGGGTGAAGAAACTGGGCCAAGAAGATCAGAAAAAATAGACTTTGTGGTAATCCCGATTACATCCTCCTACAACGCGATACTGGGACGCGAGACTCTGTGCAAGTTCGAAGCAGTCGTGTCAATCTGTCACTTTTGCCTTAAGTTCCCAACGTCGTCCGGAGTAGGAGTCGCGAGGGGAAACAAAGAGGAGAGCCGCATCTGCTACGCATCATCCGAAAAGGGCAGCACCAAGGCCTTGTTCGCCAACCAATTATTTATTCCAGGGTTGCCTCACGTGACTGGGGAAGCTGAGTTGGAGGTACGTGCCTCTCCGAGGTCGCGAGATACTGGCGAAGAAGAAGAGGGACACAAACCACATTTTGATCGGTTTGAAAAGCAAACGATCACTCCATTCCTCAACAAAGAGGAGAAGCTCTATGTAGGAGGAAGACTGGACCGGAAAGTTGTGCAAGATATTGAGACCTTGCTCACCCGGTCCCGGGATGTATTCGCGTGGACGCCAAAAGATTTGAAGGGGCACTACTAGAAAACAAGGCCAAAACCCACGCTTTTTAATGCCATTTTCGACGCTTTTATGTGTAGCCACTTACGTTACCGACGCTTCATAAAAGCGTAGGGAAATCCAGCGTAACGATTTGTCCACGCTTTATTGCGTCACAAAGCTCGACGCTTTTTATCGTCGACATACGTTTCTTGACGATTTTTTCGAGAGGGAAATTAGAGAGTTCATTTGATTTTTGACGACAAAAAGCGTCATAATTTAACCAATATTGACGCTTTTATATGTCGAGGAGTATTTTGACGCAATAAAGCGTCAAATTTATTGTGGATTTTTTGGCGGTTCACGTACTTTAGACGCTAAAAAGCGTCAGGATTCAACCAACATCGACGCTTTTATGTGTAGCCATTTTACGACGCTTTAAAGCGTCGAGGTTTCCTTTATTTTAGACGGTTGTGTGATATGTACGTGCTAATCTATCAATTGGTGTCAAAATCTGTTTCGAAACCATCAAAATAAAGAAACATTGTATATAAATAATACACCTCTTATTGACTATGATGCCATCATTCAGTGTTTCTTTTCCAACTGTGCAGCAAAAGTTCAAAAGATCCAAAAACAGATACCTAACCAAAGAAAAATCAATTTCACAAAGTATTTCTAAATTTCTATCTCCTAGTTGTTCCAACTAAAGTATAAAAACATTAATAACCAACTCAATGACCTTGAACTGTGAAGATCTTCCATTCTATTGTGACAAGTTTTACCGCTTGTAGTTGAGACATCCATTATAAATTGAGCCTTGTCCTTCAAATCTATTCAAAACTGACCTTTGTTTTCTTTCTTGTAAATTGAGCCTTGTCCTTCAAATCTACTCCATCTTTGGAAATCTTGTTCTTAATAGTAGCGAATTCCTCAGCGGCAGATTCATCTCCAGTTGACCCACTATTGACAATATCCTTCGCTATATCTGCAAGAGCTCAACCTCCTTCTCACTTACATGTTTTTTTTTTTCCAGAAGAGCTGAAAAATTCTCGCTGATCTGATGATGGTTTCTCAAGAAACAGGGTATTTCTCAACCCATACATAACTGGAACACCAGGTATCTGTAGAAGCGTTCAGTTGCACAATAGGTTACCAGGCACCCCTTAGAAAGCCTTTTATACTAAAATGAGGGGTTGTAGTACTGGTTTAAAAATAAGTGGGAAACATTTCCATATCAAAAGGGAGCAAATTGGTGAAATCAATAAAATTCAGTACATGTTGTATATCAAAACCAAGAAACATGTGGCATTGCATTTAAAGGATAGAAGCATCTTGCACTTACAATATACCTGCTGAAGCTTCTTGCGCATATATGCATCTTGAGTGGCGACAAAGAAGTGCCCAGAATTATTTTGTCCAATAATATCTGCTATACAAGATGGAGCATTTATCCTCTTCTCATGCTTACATCTGGTAACCTATCATGTCAAAAAACAGAATAAGAACTTACTCTATAACAACCAAACAATAAAAAATGTTGCTTCATATAGATGTTTTCCTCATTGATAGATGATTTGGTAAGTTTTTTATCTCATCAGATGGGTTTCTTCTATTTTTTTAAATCCCATGATATATAATTACAGATACCACGAGTATTCTAGCATGCTAAAAACATTAATTATCATTCAAAAGGGAGTCGGAGTGTCATTCTTTCTTGTTCCGATAGTTCTGATTTGTTGTTAAGTGCAATAGACTTTTTTCAAATCTAGTTAACTTCGTTTCTATAAAGGATACTAACCTTGCAATGTTGAAATGCTGATTAACATCCTTTAATGACTCAGCATGAGAGACACCAAGAGAATTCAATTCTCCTAGAACACATCTACAACCAAAGAGAAATACGAAAATCAGAGAATACCATCATCGTTCAAGGTAAAGATATCCACATGGAGAACACAAATTAAAGTTCAATGCAATAAAAGAGGCCAAAGACCCAACAACAGAAATAGGAAAACATAACCATGGAACTGATTATTATACTAATCAATTCAATGGTTATGTTTTCCTAATCAGCAACAGAGTTCAATGGTTATGTTTTGGTTCTCCAACAAAGTTCCACTTCACATATTTTGGACATATAGATTGACTTTGGTCAACTGAACTTGACAGTATTAAGGAAAATCCATGGTAAGCTCGATTCCAAGCTCAAGAATCTAAAATAAGGCTATCTGATGATTTTCACTTAACTAGACCAACTAACTTGCAGCAACCTGAATATAATTATTTACATTAAGTTTTCAGTGAAGTTTGCAGAATGCACAAGTCATACCTGAGATTGAATCAGAAGAAGGAATACTAGGAGCTTGTGCAGGAGCAGTAGTCATATTCATCGCAGGGTATGGATTACCAGGAACTGGAATATGATCAAATCAATTAATCAACACATAATTCAAGAGAGTGCAACACAAATATTAGTTACATTCACTCTAGTGTTAGCAAGATAGGCTTGAACAGACAAAAATTTAGCTCACACAATACATCCATATTCAGAACTCATACAACAACAACATTACCCAATGCCTTAAAAAGGCTCATGTGCGCATATAGACGCATATAGACTCGATTACCGATTGTAAAACTAACACACATGTCTCCAGTCAAGCTATACAATTAATCGAACACAAACAAGATCCAACACATGAATAGCCTAATAAAACTACAACACAAACCTGAATTCAGCGGAATGTAAAAGACCGACCCAACACTAAAATTACTGGGATCCAAGATCCCATTCACCTGCTCAATACTATCCATACTCATCCCAAACCTACTAGCCAAATAAGCATGTTTGTTGTTCATGGAGTCCAACAATTGCATAAGCTCCTTCAATTTTTGAAGCAAGCAAGCAGGCATGAACTGATAAAAGCCAGACCCAGGTGAACCAACTTTCAAATGATTCATAGAAGCATGTTAAAAAAACTATAAAGGCTCAAAGAAGCCATGAATCAACTATAAAGCCTTAAAGTGGTGCAAAATTGATGAACCAATTATCAAATGATTCGAAGAAGCATGTTAAAAAAACTATAAAGGCTTGTTGGAAACTTTTCAGAAATTTCACCTAAGAGGCTATAAGTTGAAATTCAAGGTTCTACATTAACACAGCACTACACCAACTAACACATACGATAAATCACGGGAAAAAAACATCAGTAAATATTCTATGTTGATTTCAAGAGAAGAGATAACAAGGAAAAATGAAGATACAGACAGACCACTTCAGGAATTGATGAAACTTTGTCAACAAGAGGTTTCAAAAGCTCTGGCTTGTAAGAAGAAGTCACAAAATTCACCATAAGCTCAAGCATACCAGTTTGCACGTCACTGAAAATCAAATCACACATACCATTCCAGAAGCGATCAAATTCCACTTCAACAAACACAAAATAAAAAGCAAAATCTATCATGTAATGCAGTACACAGTACATGACATACTTAAGTGATCAAATTCCAGTTCAGCAACAAAATCAAGCAATTTCTGCAGTTCTAAATCACTGGATTAAGTAATCGATAGAAGGGTTAAAGTTCGACAAAATCGATTGCAGAAACATAAGAAATCAAGGAATTACCTTCTCTCCGCATACATACGATGATCGATGTGAGTTCAAGAGCAGGAAGTGGAGATCGATGGACCCCTAATTGCAAACTGCCACTCAAATATATTCTCCTGACAAGACATAAGAGCTGAAATGTCAGACACAACCATCACAAAGACTAACTAATCTTATAACATCAATCTTCCTAGCATTCTAACACTAAGTTTATACAGTTGCAGTAGGTAGTTCCGAAAGTGCATCACACATGAAAATGTAAACCTAATTTAAATTTTGGGGAAGAATACAACATATTTGTCCTATAACCACGCACTGTCCGATTGAACCAGAAATTCGACCCGTTGATGTGCTCAACCTAGACCAACTGCAACCAATTAGCAAATTCAACATCTAATTGAACCAAATTATGCAGATCCGAACCAAAGCGTGCAATTCGAACGAAATACCTAACGGCACAACTCAAAATACGAGTGGATCTGCATAATAGAAAGAAAATGAAGATCGGAAGAGAGAAACCTCGAGAGGAAGGCTCATGAAGTCATCATACGGATTGTATTGCATATCCTTGACTTCCTGGAGGGTCGAGGTTGAGAATTGAGATTGACCGCACTGTTTGGAAGAGGCTAGGGTTTGTATCGTGCTTATCAGAGACAGAGAGATTGAGCGCTTACTATGGGAAAGTTTTGGGGATTTTTAAAAATTATTTTATTAAAGAGAAAATAAAGAAAGGGTTTACAATGACGCTTTTTACAGATACTTCGACTAAGAAAAGCGTCGAAATTGTATAACTGAATAACGACGCTTTAAAGTGTCCAATTTCCTCTCCGTCTTAAAATTGAAATTGACACTATTATAAAGCGTCGATCCAAAAGCGTAGGAAAAACCCCTGTTTTCTAGTAGTGGGGATTACTGCTAGCGTAATGACTCACTCCCTGAACATCAGTCCAGAAATTAAGCCATGTAGGCAGAAAAAGCGAAAGCAGGCAGGACCAAAGAACGCGGCCGCTGCTGTTGAACTCGCAAAGTTGTTAAAAGCAGGGTTTGTTAAGCCAGTACAATACCCGACGTGGTTGTCAAATGTAGTAATGGTGGAGAAAAATCCTAAAGGGACAGGAAAATGACGCATGTGCGTAGATTTCACTAGTCTCAATAAGGCATGCCCCGAAGACAGCTACCCGTTATCTTCTATCGACCAGTTAGTGGACTCCACCGCAGGTCATGAAGCCCTGAGTTTTTTGGACCCGTACTCGGGGTACAACCAGGTCATGATGAATCCAGCCGACTCAGGGCACACGACTTTTATAACAGACAAGGGAACCTTCTGCTATAAAGTAATGCCATTTGGCTTGAAGAACGCGGGAGCCACATTCCAGAGGCTAGTGGACATGATCTTTAGCGAGCAAAGGGGTGACACCGTGGAAGCCTAATTTTATGATATAGTAGTTAAGAGCAAGAAGCAGGCAGATCACGCTCGCGACCTGACAGAAGTTTTTGAGACTCTGAGAAGGTACGGTATGAGCCTTAATCCCGAGAAATGTGTCTTCGGGGTCACCGAAGGCAAATTTCTGGGATTTCAGATCAGCGCACGCGGCGTCGAGGTCAATCCGGACAAGGTCCAAGATGTAATAGATCTGCAACCGCCAAGATCCACTCACGACGTCCAAAGGTTTGTAGGGAAGGTTAACTACCTCGGGAGGTTTTGCGCCAAGCTCGCGGAACGTAACCTCCCTTTCTTTGACATATTAAGGAAACCGAAAAGCTTCGAATGGACTGAGGACTGCGAAAGGGCATTTATAAGCCTCAAAGAGCACCTGGCTAAACTCCCAACACTTGTGTCACCAGTGCTCGGTGATGGCTTACAGCTGTACCTCGCGGCAGGTACGCGTGCTGTTAGCGTAGTATTGGTAAGAGAACAGCAGGTCCCTGTGTATTTCGTCAGTGAAGCACTTCTGTCGGCCGAAACCAGATATTCACCCGTTGAGAAAGCAGTACTCGCGTTGATAACAGCCGCTCGCAAGCTCCGACCTTATTTCCACGCTCACCCCATCGAGGTGTTGACAGATTTACCACTCCCATCTTTCATGAGTAAACCAACAACCTCCGGAAGACTCGCAAAGTGGGTGATTGAGATGACCGAATTTGACGTAGTCTATAGACCATGACCCACCATCAAAGCGCAAGCTTTGGCTGATTACATTGTTGAGACAAGTTTCAGAGAGTTAGAAAGAAATGATATAGCTCCAGAGGACCCCGCGTGGGTTATGCACATTGACGGGGCGGTAAATGTAATTGGTTGCGGGGCGGGGGTCGTCTTGACATCCCCAGCCGGGGATAAGGTCGACCACGCGATCGCATTAAAATTCAAAGCCACTAATAACGAAGCAGAATATGAAGCGCTCATCGCAGGATTGGAAATTGCGATTCACGCGAGCATTCACGTTGTGAAGTGTCTCCGCGACTCTTAGATTGTTGTGAATCAGATCAAGGGGACCTATGAAGCTCGGACAGGCAATCTCCGCAGATATCACGCAAGGGCTACTACCTTGATTTCATTATTCAGGCATTTCGAGATTGAAGCAATCTCGAGGGAGGAGAACACACGAGCCGATGAACTCGCGAAGCGAGGTTCCCAAGCTCAGTACGCGAATATGGAACATCTCGATGGGAATTCTACTTTCATTTTCAAGGATGGAAAGAGCCAATACTTCTGGTTGGTAAAGTCTGAGAGCGCCGTTAGTAATCAGGTGGAGCTGATGGAAATAAACGAGCCAGTCAGTGACTGGCGCACCCCTATAATTCAATATCTTGCAAACGGAGAAGGACCCTCGGATCCAAAAGAAATGAGAAAACTTGTCTTTATGGCTGCACGTTTCTACATGTGTCGCGGGAGACTCTACAAAAGAGGGTATGGGCCACACGAGCTCAGGTGTTTGTCAAAGAGAGACAGTGACGTGCTTATAAGAGAGCTACACGCGGGGTTGTGCGGAACCCACGCAGGTTGGAGACCTATGGTCTACAAAGCATTAAGACAAGGGAGCTTCTGGCCCACCATGAAACAAGACGCACAACGCGAGTCGCAGAACTGTAAGCCGTGTCAGTATTTTGCTCCAGCTTCCCATCAACCAGGTGTAGAGCTACAGATAATGTCTAGCCCATCTCCCTTCGCGATGTGGGGGCTAGATCTGTTAGGACCTTTCAAGCCAAAAGCACCTGGTCAACTAGAGTACATCATTGTAGCAGTTGATTATTTCACCAAATGGATCGAAGCCGAGGCTCTCGCGAGTACTACTGTCCCGGAAGTTAAAAGGTTCCTATGGAGGAATATCATTTGCAGATATGGCCTCCCCCACGAGATCGTAACCGACAGAGGACCACAATTCAATTCGCCACAGCTACTCGCGTGGTGTAGTGACATGGGGATCGCCTTAAGAATCGCGTCAGTCGCTCACCCGCATTGCAATGGCCAAGTAGAGGCTGTGAACAAAAGTATTGTCATGGACCTGAAAAGGCGGTTAGCGGGATCCAAAGGCAAGTGGGCCGAAGTATTACCTCTAGTACTCTGGGCAAACAGAACCACAGTAAAGAAAGCAACCGGGAAACACCTTTTGCTCTCGCTTATGGAGTAGAAGCCACAGTGCCAGTCGAGTTCATTGTGCCCACGGACCGCGTCATTCAGTATAACCCGATCGACAATGACGAAAAAATGCAGCTAGAGTTGCAGATGCGGGAAGTAACTCGCGACCTGGCTACTATCAGAGCGGCCAATCACAAAGCCAGCGTCGCGAAATATTATAACAAGCACGTTAAGATAAGGGGGTTCGCCAGAGGAGACCTCGTGCTCCGCAAGACAGAAGGAGGAAAGCTCAACCCCAACTGGGAAGGACCCTACATTATAGATCGCGAAGTCGCACCCGGGGCGTATCGTCTCAAGGATCACTCCGGGAATCACATTGCCAACTCTTGGAACGTGATGCGACTTCATCGCTTCTATGCCTAGTCCTCCCACAAAACCCAGGTACGCTTAGCAAATTTTAGCAGAATTTTTTTCTTATCCCTGATCACAATTCTTATCACCTCAAGACACTAAAACAGTCGATCACTATGGCATGATAAGTACAGGTTGTGGAACCAGCAATTCGTTAGCACGCGAGTCTGAGTTACCAAAGAATAAGTATCACAGCCTGGTCGACCAATGCTCGTCTACCTAAAAAGGTAGCGCTTCAACTCAAAAGAGAAAAAGTCGTCAAGTCCGCTTCACTGGGCTGGGCTAAACCCCCCCCCCCCCCCAGGTCGCGTGTCCAGCTTCCAAGGTTGAGCTAAAACACTCTCCTTAGTCGCGAAAGCATGGACGAGTTTACGCCAACGAGCTCACCCGCCATGAGTCCGCTTCACTGGGCTGGGCTAAAAAACCCCCCCAAGTCGCGTGTCCAACTTCCAAGGTTGAGCTAAAAAACTCTCCTTAGTCGCGAAAGCATGGACAGGTTTACACCAACGAGCTCACCCGCCATGAGTCCGCTTCACTGGGCTGGGCTAAAAAAAAAACCCCCAGGTCGTGTGTCCAGCTTCCAAGGTTGAGCTAAAAAAACTCTCCTTGGTCGCGAAAGCATGAATGGGTTTACGCCAACGAGCTCACCCGCCATGAGTCCGCTTCATTGGGCTGGGCTAAAACCCCCCCCAGGTCGCGTGTCGAGCTTCCAAGGTTGAGCTAAAAAACTCTCCTTGGTCGCGAAAGCATGAACGGGTTTACGCCAACGAGCTCACCCGCCATGAGTCCGCTTGACTGGGCTGGGCTAAACCCCCCCCAGGTCGCGAAAAGACGTGAACGCTGGGCTGGTGCACACACACCAACCCACGTAGTGAGATAAAAGCGATAGGAGGGAGGCGAAAAGTCCCGCTTTCCTTGCAAAGGCAGTTTGCTGGGCTGAGAGGCAAGGGCCTTCACCCAGCAAACTCCATTCACATCATGACTCACGCGTCCTTTAAAAGTTCTTAACCATCTAAAGAATAAAGACCAAGTACTAAAAGCCTCTCTACATGTGCAGTGCTTAATGTCCTCCGCAATGAACCTAAAAGAGGCTCACATCGCGGAAGAAATTCAAAAATGGCGACCACTTCATACCCAGATCATCTCTACGAAATCAAGAAGTTTTCTACAACAACCATGCAGAAGAAAAACTCAAGGGATGTCCTGAGGCTTCGCGATTATAAGGGCTCAGGTAAAAAACTTCGCTTTGTCAGATATCTAGAAGTGTTATCAAAACGCAAAGATAACCCAAAAAGGACATACCAATACAGGACAATCCTCGCGAGTATCAAAAGCAACCAAGAGCTAAAGCGCGAAGCCCTGTCACCGGCTAGAGCAAACGTAGTGACCAGGTAAGTAGACGGAAAGTAAAAACCCCACAGTTACACAGATAATATTTGTAACCTAACCACGCGTACATGGCTCTCTCATTGCCTTACAGGACTCGCGTGGATAGTTCGTGTGATAGGTAACAGGAGGATGGTTTGCAATGCTTTATGGTTGTTTCGCAAAAACCTATGTAACACCGTCAGTTTCATCTTTTACTATATAAGAGGGATCGTAGTTATGAAACACTTATCTCTTACGTTTTATTTTTCGCAAAATTACTGCACTTTTCCGAAACACAAAAAGAGGGGAATGAGGCGAGATAAGTGTCAACAAAACAAGCAGACGGATAAATAAAACCCAAAATAGAAAGCACAAGAGCATATAGCTCGCGACCACCATAGCCGCATTAAAAAGTATAATTACATAAGAGCCTAATCTCGCAACAGTTGCACCAAAAACATATATTGTTTGAAAGACCACCAGGCCATGTGTCAGAAGGTTTGAAGCACAAGACAAGAGCAGAAATAATAAACATCACTTTGCGACAGTCTCAGGAGCAGTCTCGGTATCCCCTACGCGATCCGCCTCCAAATCCACAACGACGTCCTGAGCGTCAACCACCCGCGAGTCTGACCCCCCCCCCCCCCCCCCCCCCCGCCTGATCTAAGCATGAACGCTTCAGGAAGGATTGAATGGTGTCGAGAAGACCATCGGGCGCGAATACCTTTCTCTTACGAGGAGAGAGGGCCGAAGATGGAGGACTCGGCAACACGTGAGGAGCTGATTCCAAGCTTTCGGTCGGAGGCGGAGTGGACATCTTCGGAAGAGGAGGCTTGGGCACTTGTTTCTCCTTACCCTTAACGATACCTTTCTTAGGCGCAAGATGAGTTACACCCCAAGCCTCGAGTGGAGCATCCCCGTCATCAATAAAGGTTCCCGACACCGCGGGCTCATACTTAGGAAGGTCGGTGGAAAAACCACATAGGTCTTGAGCACTGAAGGGGAAATCTTTGACTTTGTACTTCCGTATCTGAACCTTCACCATGCAAAGGAGAAGCGTATTGACAAAATTCTTGTAAAAATCCACGCGAGCGCGTTGACGGTAACCGCCGCAATACTCTTCCACTGCCATATTTCTCTCATAAGCAATTCTCTCGGACATCGTCGCGTGAAGTTTCTCATTCTCTTGTCTGAGGTCGTTCACTTGCGTGTTATATTCAGTAACGATGTTGACGTGGGTGGACCTCTCATACGCAAGTTGTGCCTCCAACTCTTTTATCTTCGCATCCTTAGATTCCAATAGCGCATTTGCCTTCGAAAGCTCCACCTCCAAAGCTTTCTTTTCTCCCATAAGATGAGACTTAGCCGCTCTATTAGCATCACGGATCGACTGGTCCTCCTCCATCAACTCCTTAAGTTTATCCTCAGCCGCGAGCACCCTCTGACTTGCGCTCGCAATAATACTCATCCCCTGCAAAACGACCAACTCCAGGGTTAAAAAGACCCCAAAGAAACAAGAAGTAAATAAAAACGCGAAACTTACTGCAAAGAGTAACTTAGACAAGCCACCAGGTCTATCCGAGACTTCCTCATAAAGGCTAGGTTCAGGAGGAAAAGTAGTTGGGATTGAGGCAAAGAAGGCACGCGTAGTAGATAAACCGTGAATGAAAGTAGGATTCACGACAGGAGAATCAGTAGGCTCTGGAGACGAAACAAACTCCACTTCCGTCGTTCTTTTGCGATTTCTCTCAGACACTTTTTGTTTCCCCTTATCGCGAGACGGGAGGTCGCGTGACGACTCCAGCCCAGTGGTTTTTTCTCTCACCTTGTCTGAAACAGTGTAAGGTCGCTTGGACCGAGGGACCTCCTCAGGAGCGGTGGTCGCGACCTCAACCGGCGACTCCAATACAGCAGGAGGAGGAGAAGCGATAGTCACGCCGGGAACAGAAGGAATGTTGTGAGAAGGAGTCGCGAGAGTGAGGGAGCCGGTCTCGTCGAAAACCAACCCATCCAAATTCGGGAGATCGGAGAACATGTCAGCGTCTGCAAAAACAACCACACAAGTAAGCATACTAAAAACGCAAGCGCTAAGAACAAACACACGAACAAGAACCTCTGGCATGGGCTTTAAGGCTAAGTCCCCTAGCAACCAGTAAGGCATCCGAGATTGTCAGCTCAAATCGTTTTTGAACAGCTTTGTCAGGATAATCCTTGTAATCACGAATGAATTTATCGCGAGTCTCCTTTTGAAAGAAGCAAGGAGCCTTTCTCGCATGAGGCTCATGAACATGAACAGAGATGTCGGAACCAAGCGGGGGGCGAACTAAGAACCAGCACGTTTTCCACCCATCAATCTTCGAAGGAAATCGAAAGGCACTAGGAGTCTTAGCTTGAGCGGTATAAAACCCATCCCCGCGAGAGTTCTTCTTATATGAATTAATAAGAGAATAGTGAGGCGTATTGGGGACTATCCCAATATCCTGACATCGCATGGTGTATACGATCAGCGAACTCCGGAAGTTTGGATGCATCTGTGAAGGACTGAAGCCTAAATCCGCCATCACTTCAGTCTGAAAGGACGTCCACGGGAGATGGAAACCAGCTTCTAAGGATTGCCTGCTTAAAGCGAAGAAGGGCCCGTATTGGTCAAGAGAAGTGCCCTCATGGTCGGGAAGGGCGAAAATAGTTCCTTCAGGAAAAGGGTATCGCATAGCGAAATAGCGAAGATCGTCAAAGCCAAGACTGCTGCGATGGGCCGTGTTAGGAATTAAGGTGCGAGTGTGTTTTATTCTCTTCGTTAAAATACTTATTCGGCCCGGATCCGCGAGGAAGGGTTTCTCTATTATTATAGGGAGAAGATGACGAAGGGCTAAGTTTGATCGAGTGAAGTACAAAATACAAGTTGTTTGTCCAGAATTGCGGAAGAGGTCCTCGGTATTCCTCCGAAGATTTGACTCCCTGTGTCTCGCGAGGTGTTGTGTCGCGAGATTACAATTTTTGGGCTCCAACAATGCCAATTTGCATAACCGGGCACACAGTTGCAGATTGCATTTTTAGTCCAACTGGTTATGATCTTTTCCTTACATCACATATATAAGGAAAAGATCATAACCAATTGGACTAAAAATTATTGCATTTACCACTTCTTTTCTTCCTTCTCCATGTCAAATCTACTTGACAATGATTGAGTTTTCTTGCATTGCAACAGATTCCTCGTTCGCATGGGCGCCTTTAATATGTGTGATTTTTCGCCTTGAGACAGCAGTTTGTTGTGATAAGTAGCTTAGTTTCCAGAGGAAAGTTCTGCTGCGATCAACTCTTAATGTAGAAAAAACAAACAGTTCGCATTCACAAATTATACGTCAATGTTCATATTCTGGGTAGTAATGTTCATAATTTGCGCCATGAATTTTTTTGAACGTTTTTAGGGAGAGACACGGTGACAAACTTTGATTTTTGTGATTGTTTTTTTCAAAATGAGCTTAAAAAATTTGATCGTCCAAATTATAAACATTACCGTCCAAATTATAAACATTGTCGTCCAAATTATAAACATTAACGTGTTATATGTGAACGCGAAAAACGAAATTTTTCCTACGTTAAGCCTTGTTCTCAACCTAAATTTTTAGGTTACATTAAAATTGAACTGAAACGAAATGATGGGATTTTGTAGGTTTGCGCTATCGGTCCGGTCCGGACCGGACCGGTATTTTTTATATATAAAAATAAAAAATACTATATTTTCTATACTATTTTTTTTATTTTTAAAATCTTCCACACACATCATCGTCAACAAATTTGCGTCTAAATCTCTCGCTATTAGTCATGATCCTCTACAACGATACCTACCACAAAAACGTCCTCACTCTTTCCGGCACTCACACCCACCATATTTTCCGAAAGAAGCCACCCCACTATTGCTCAGGACCCTCTACTGTATTCTGCAGAGAGTAGGCCGAACTTATTGAGTAGCTCTCATCCGTCGTACAACTCCACGACAACCTGTCCCTCAAACCAAGTAAACCCCCGAGGACCATTGCGCCACTGCGGCCAAATGTAATTTGCAGTCCTTATCCGGAAAATTTTTTAACCTCAAAAACTCCTAGCCAACTCTTGAAATCCAGAAGTGCGCCACCTAAACGTGTAGGTCCGCCTCTGAAATAAGTAATTAACTCCACTCTTTCAACGATGAATTACCCAACAAGTTGTCCTCCTAAAATCGAATTTTCATGTTATCACCCGGAGTCCAGCAAATCCCTATATCAACCACTTATTTAAGCCAACGACGATCACCCGCCCACATGTCGAGGACCCTTGTTTAGCCGGTAGATTATCCGGATATTGCACACTTCCCATCTTATATTTCCCTCTAATAACTCTAGCGCATAAGCTATTCTCATCATTCAAAACTCCCCAACTCAACTTGCCAAACATCGATCTATCCATCAGCCTCGGCCTACGAATTCCAACACCACCTTCCGCTTTGGATCTACACATGTTTTTCCATGAGACGAGATGGATACGTCTCTTATCTCCATTACTTCCCCATATGAAGTCTCTAGTCATCCTTTCTAAACAATTTGTAGTTAAAAAACACTATTCTCTAACATAATATATTCTCCTCGTCCCGCTATATAATTCTGGTTTGCAAATGGGCAAAAGAATTTTCTACAACTCTAAGTAATCAATAAAAAGACTTTCAAACAAAATGAGAGTCAATCAAAATCAAGGAAACTTGAGCACACGGATTTTGCCCAAGTTAAACATGGCAAGTTTAAATACTCTTACACCACTAGAGCTTATTCATTACAAACACTTAAAATCCAAACCACGATAAAAGCTTTCAAGAAGAAAAAAAACAGAGCATCATCACTATCTCTTGAATGGCTTCAAACCTTGACATAAATGTTTTTTGATTTCCACAAACTCAAGATTATGGCCAACAAACTGAAGACTTATTGTTTGATCTTAATGAGCCTCCAAGGGACATGGAAGAAGAAGGCCTTCATTTTGATCAACACAGAATCACAACAAACAGAGCATCAAGCAGAGAAAATCAGTCATCATCACTCATCAAGTCATCAGAAATAGAGTATCAAGGTTAGGGAAGTGGTCATCACCAACCATCAAGGAAGAGGTTCAGCAATGCACAATGCATGGAAATTCTACTATGGCTTCTAAACAGATCAAATGAGGGAAAATTTCAACATGGAGCAATTAAATATGTTGCGCAAGAGTTCAATACATAAACAAGGTCAATTAGCACACTATGGAACATAGCAAAAAAAAAACAGAGACATGCAAATCAAAGGTTTAATCTCACACCAAAGTACCAGAGGAAGAAATCAAAGCATTGCACGTGGGAGAGAGAACATGCATCAGGGACTTAGCAACAAAGCTTGACATTTCCAAGAGAATTATTCATAGAATGATTAAGAGGGGACTTACTAAGCCTCATATCAATCCCCTTCATCTAGGATTGAAGGAAGAAAATAAAACAACAAGATTGGAATGGATATTATCTCTATTACAAGGCGACACACCAGATACCAAGACATATTACTTTCCCATGTATGTTTTCGTGCGTATAGGTGAAAAATGATTTTTTTCAAACCAAGAAAACACATAAAGTATATCTATAGCACGTTCAGAGGATCAACAAGTTATAGAAAATATATTTCCAAGGTTATGTTCACTGCAGTTATGTCTATGTCAAGATTCAATGCACACATGGGGAATGCATATTTGATGGGAAGATTCCAATCTTCCCATTCACTTACAAAGAGTCAGTAAAGAGACCATCAAAGAATAGAGACAAGGAGACTATGATTAGTAAAGTGGTTGAATTTGTAAACATGAATGTCACAAGGGATGTGCTAACAAATCCCATATTCTCAACAATTAAGGAGAAATGGCCACAAGATGGAGGACAACACAAAGTGATCTTCATCAAACAAGATAATGCAAAACCACATATCAACCAAGATGATGAGCAATGACAACAGAGGTATACAAGCAAGACGGTTTCACTTTTTTATCTAATCCAACATCCACCTAATAGTCCTGATTTGAATATTCAAGATTTAGGGTTCTTTAGGAGTATACAATCCCAATTCACAAAAAAATGCCTAAATGCAATGCTAAATGTTGTTCATGAGGCCTTTTATGAATTAGACCTTAATACTCTATGTAATGTATGGATTACCCTTCAACATATCATGAATGAGGTATTTAAATGTAGGGGGGGGGGGGGGGGGGGTGAATATAATATTCCACATGCATATAAAAAAAACAAGAGAATTAGGGGAATCTACAAAGACATATCAAGGCACCCATGTGGGCTGTAATGGAAGCATGGGAACATGTTTACGGAGCGATGCGCCCCTGCCTTGCCTAGAGTCAAGCCATGGCTCGCCTCAACGAGCGTCTCCTGCCTCCACTCTTCATGAAGGTCATTTCGAGGTTAAGCACCGTTGGCGCATCATTTCTAGCCTCGCCCAACATCTCGTCCATCCATTTCTCAAGATTGGTGCCACCACACTTCCTCCGGCGCTCTCCTCGGTTCTACGAGCGCCTTCTCCATGGGTGTCCAACCACCTCATCTGCGCCGACAGCAACCTTGTCGACGCCGATAACGCCTGCTTTGAAGCCTAGTTCAATTTCTCGGCAATCCCGCGCCTCGTGTCCATACCTCGTCCTTGGCGACCTCTTTGGCTCGACACTATGGCGCCTCACCAAAAGACTTGGTCAACTTGGTATGATCAAGCCATGGGTTTTCCATGCCTAACCTTTATCTTTCATCTTTCAGACTATTTTTAGGCACTCTCGGGAAACTTACTATTTTTAGCAGTTACTATTTTTAGTAGGTTGCTATTTTTAGTAAGTACTATTTTTAGTCTTCGTTTCCCGAGATAGACTTGCATTTCCGAACTTTCCATTTTTAGTAACTTTCCTTTTTTTGCACGTTTTCATTTTAGGAAAGTCTAGGTCCGGTTTTTGCTATAGTTTTAGAACTTTCTATTTTTAGAAGGTTTCTAAATATGGAGTGGTCTAGCCTTGCATGGCTTGGGCCGTCCTAATGGGCTCTTAACACTCAAGCCCAAGGACAACAAACCCTAGCCGTCACCCCCCTAGGTCAAGTCGTGTTCTTTCGCAAAACGGGGCCCTTTGCCCCTAAATGGACTATGAGAGTGTTTTTCAATCTCGTTTTATTTGGAGAAAGGAAACTAACCTTTTTCAATCTAACCTAATAATCCGCCGCCTCTCTTATTTTCCATCACCTCCTACGCCTTCAGATTTGCCGATCTCCTTCCCCTTCCTCACCTTCGGCGTCGTCGAGTCCTATCCCGAGCAACCGTGCGGAGACCAATTTCTACCTCATGTCTGATTCATCTAAACCCCCCCCCCCCATCGAATTCGTCGTCGAAGATCTTGCTCTGCCGCTAGAAAGTGAAGTTGAAAAGAAGACCGAATCTTCTTCTCTGGAAAACGAGGAGGAAGAGAAGCCAGAAGTTGAATCTGTGACAACCTTTGCAGAAGAGTAGGAGGAGAAAACAACATTCATCGTCATGGCCCCTATGCAGTCCAAATCTCATCGTCTACCTTGTCTCGATTAGTTGAGAAGATCAAGTGTCGAGAGATTTCTCGTGTTGCCGTCTCTGTAATCCAGCATCGTTTCCGCTTGTTCTCAGGTACACCCCTCTCTCCTTCATCTGTCTTCTTCTCAACGAATTATTGATTTTTGCTATGGTAAAGAAGGAGCCGATTTGGTCGATGACAATATTAATGAGATTATCTTCTTTGTATGACAGTTTGCAGGGAGATTGATGAGATTATCTTCTTTGTACGACAGTTTTGTTCAACCGATTGAACAAGCAGTAGACTAGGATCAAAGATCTGCTGCCGATAGTTGATTCAACAAGGATGAGGCACTTTCCACTGACAATGCCATCCCACGCCAGCCATAGCTTCACAAAGCTTGTCTGGTTCAGCTGGAAAACAAACTGTCATCAAGCTTTTTCTTACACCTTCGTCAATGAACTGTCATCAATGATAGTAAAATCTACTAGTGTAGATGACACTTAAATATTGTTGATGACAATATGATTTGACATTAAATATGATTTTTTTTATTCATTTAGTGATGATGATGATATTTTATTTTAGACGACGACAATATTAAAAGTCGGATGACAAAAAATGTAATCAAATGTGACGAAGAATGTCATTAACATAAATTGTCATCACCATAATCAGAAATGACTGTCATCAATAAAAATACTGTCATCAACGAAAACGACTGTCATCAACGAAAATTATTGTCATCAATGAAAATTACTGTCATCAAAAAAAATTGCTGTCATCAATACAAACTGTCGTCAACTCAAACTGTCGTCAACTCAAACTGTCGTCAACTCAAACTGTCGTCAACTCAAACTGTCGTCAACTCAAACTGTCGTCAACCCAAACTGTCATCAAACCCAACTGTCATCAACCCAAAAGGTTAGTTACCACACTAGAAATTTTTAGGGTTAGAAAATACAATTTAAAATGGAATAAGGGTTACTTACCCTAAATTTGGGTCTTCTTCCTTGTTCTTTTCCTTTAAATGGCTTTTGCCTCCATCATTGTAACTCACACTTAGAATTATTGAATCAAGAACTTGTTGAGACGGATTTCCTCCTCTTTTTGATCTGGGCGTCACAGTCCTATGGGCTATGTCTTCTCATCTCCTTCATTAAGGCTTCTAATCCTTTCGTCTACATCCATAACCCCGGAATTTCCCATATCTTCTAGCCCCTTTCTTCTACGTCTCATCTCCTTCATCGTTTGAGCGAACCTCAATCACCACTGCCGAACCCCTCACCAAAACAGCTTGTTGAACCTCTCAACACTCATACCCCAATTCGACAAGACAACTTGTCGTCCATATCAAATCCTTCCGCTGCATACTCCATATCGACCCTCATCCCCTCAAAAGACATCCCCAAACACTTGCCTGATTACCATCAAAGATCCGTATCGTGCATCATTGGCCTTCCCGGAGACCATGGGCGCATCAACTGCTTCAGAGCTCAATTATCTTGTAAGTGTAATTGTCTTTTACAAATTATCTTTACAATTCACTTGTTTTTCCATCATCCTTTCGGTCCATTTGTTGCAGATTTTTTTTTCTTTTCACCATTGTTGCTCACGGCTTTTTGCCTCAAAAAATAGAAAAAATCAACAAAAAATTATTCACTTACCCTAGGAGACTTTCTGGTGAATTACTTGAAATGAAACAAAAGATATTGGCCAAAAATTTGCTAGCCTTTGACCTATAGGATAACCGAAATTTTTGCTTGATTTTCTGGTTAGAATCTTGCATATCTTTTCATATCCTTTTGTTAAGATTGGTATCTTGCTAGGATCTTTGATATACTTTCTTGTTTGGCCGAAATTGTCTCTCTCCTATCTTGCATATCTTGCTTCTTTCATTGCATATCTCGAACCATACCATATCTTGAAGATCATATCATATCGAGATCTTTCGTTTGCATAAATAAAAAAAAACAGATAAGGAAATTGTGATTGCGTCTTAGGCATAGCCCAAACTAGGGTCGCTAAATTGTTTTTCTTGTCTTTGCATGCTACTTTCTTTGTAATTATGATTGAATAGTTTGCTTGTGACTTGCTTGATTATCTTGCATCTTTTTTGGTTCATTCCTAGAGACTTTAGCCAGCCTAAACCGCCACACGGCCAGCCAAAGTAGTCACCCTTCGAGTGCTTTGTTTGGATCTTGTTTAAGTTGTTACACTTGGTTGGTTTCTTTGCTCTTGTTACTTGTTTTTGTGCACTTGATCTCTCACCTTGAGTTATTAAAATAGGTACCATCTATGGCGAGACGTCAATCACATTGGCACCCTATTTGGGACTACGAAGACGAGGATGATGAGGTTTGGAGAAACTTCAACATCGAGCATTATAGGAGGCATGATTGGATTCCCCCTGAGAAGACCATCGAAAAAGTGAATTATGCTCAAAACTACCGAGCAAAGGCAGATGTCAGAAAAGAGAGATGCGAGACATCACACCGACAATGCTCCCCATCAAACTAAGAAGGTTGTGAGTACATTTCCGGGCGTTCTTCCAAATCTGTGAGCGCTAGTGGTTCTAAACACCATAATAGGACCATTAGAGCCGAGGGCAGACGGGAGCACACGACAAGTTCACCATGTGAGGCAGAACACCTTGTAACCCATTCTAGGCGTGATTTTAGCCCCAAGCGACCCCAAGGGGAAAAACATGACTCAACCACACAAGGAATATAGCCTACTCTTGAGGAGAGAGCACCAAAAGTTGCACAATTGAAGGTTGATTACAAGAGAGTCAATGATGACAATCGAAGGCTTTTGACAACCAACAATGGAGTCACGAAGGCCAAATCAAGGGAACTTGCACATGGATCGTGTTATTCAAGTAAGTCTTCGAGACCTACTCTTCATTTTCTCTCCTTTTCTCAGTCTACATGGGGTTCTCAAGACTTCTCTTCGAGTGCCCCACCAATTGGAGCTAGCTCCCTTGAAAAGACTCGCAGCACCGAGACCTCAAATGGTTCTGCGGTATCCCAGCCTTTTTATGGGGGAGGTGGACATTCTCACTTGAGCAATCCTCTAAAGATGCAGAAACCTATACATGGGAAAGAGGGTGCTCGAGAAAAATCATTTGGAACTCAAGTTCCCGAGAAGGGAAACCAAGACGGCGATGTACAAGAAACACCGAGCCAAATCTCAAATGGTTCGAGAAATCCACTTCCGTCTTGGGCCCTCCTCCTCAAATAGGATATTAATTTGTCCTCAAAGTGGAGCTCGAGAAAATTTGCACTTTGCTCGAATATCTTGCACCTTCTCCACCGCGGTGCCAAATTATACCGCCGAAGCCAACTTGAGCGAAATTGCAAATGGCCCATCCAAATCCAGTTATTCTTCGAGCACTACTCATCAAATTAAGAGAACTACACCTGTCCAAAGGGTGATCGAGAAATTTTTCATGGCGATCACACTTTTGGAGTTCAAAGCCATAGCGACAACATGGGTGCATTGCTCATAGGTAAAAAATACAAACCCGGCCAAATGCAACCAAATTTTGACAGCATGTCAGAATCATCATTAGAAGAGCAACGCAATTGGAATGACTAAAAAATTCCAAGTATTGCTAACGAAGCTCCGAGGACCAATGCTCTTGACAAGCCAAATCTACATTTGCCTCACCATTAACCTAAAAGTAAGTATTTTTCAAAATCTGTTTCGGCACATACTATTATTTTTCCATGTTTAAAGTCTCTGGAAACTGTGTCTTGAGACAAGTGATCAAGTGCTCGACCAACAAAGATTGTGCCTAAGATGCCTGACACCAGCGCTCGAGACAATGATTTTTCAACGATTGTCACCAGGCACTAATGTTCCAAATTCAATTCTTCTTCGAGCAATCTACCTAATAGCCCAAATAATGGAGATAAAACCTCTGGTGCTTGGGAAAAGTTGAAAAAGTGTCCGGACAAGTGCACTACGCCTTCAAATGACAAGCTACATCAACTTTCGGCACGTTTTGGAGCACACAGGAGAAAACGTGCCTACATTTCAGGGAAATTTAACTTATCTCTTATTTCACATACCTATTGTTACAGGGCAAGTTGATTTCCCCTATTTTGTGTCTTTCACGTGGGAGCATCGAAACAACCATCATGGCCACTTGGCAACCAACTCATGCTCTAGGGAACATTCTGCGGGATTTGCTTGTTTTCTGGGAGAATTTCTGAGTTTGACTTCATGTCATCCTCGTCGTTTGAATCAAGAAGTGGTCGACACCAATCCCGGGCCGCCATGGTACTTGTCACCCATTTCGACACCCAAGGTGGAGCTTCATTGGCCATATGAAAGCAAAGGCAACATGCGGCACCTTAATCAACACCATCTTTGCCCAGAATCTCTGCAACAAGAAAATTGGGATGACTTCTCTCAACTAGAATCGATTCAAACACTAGTGGAAAAAACACCTGTTGAGGCGGGCAAAAAAACCCCTGTTGAGGCGGGCAAAAACCCCCCTGTTGAAGCGGGCAGGGGTCGCTGCAACAGGGGGGGCTGCAACAAGTAAATAGTTGTTGAGGCGGGCATTTGTTCGCCTCAACAAGTAAGCAAAATTCTGCCTAAGAAAAGGCAATGCCCGCCTAAAAAAGGCAGGCCTGTTGAGGCGAACAAGGCGTGTCCGCCTCTAAACATTGCAGATGGCCCGCCTCTAAACATTTCATATGGCCCGCATCTAAATTGCAACGAAAGAAATGACATGGCAACTTAAAATTTCAGAAACCCAGAAACTTTATTACTTTAGAGGAATCAAAACAGACAAAGCTTCAACAATAAATAGACGAAGCTTCAATGGCGGGTTATTACAGGAAAACTATTACAGGAATTCAACATGGAATCAAAACAGACGAAGCTTCAACAATATAAGCAACAATACATCTTAGAATATCATAAATCGAACAAAAGCAGAGAATAAACAGATCTGAGCGAGGACAATGAACAAATCAAAGCTTCAATGGAGCTTCAATGGCGGATTAGGGTTGCAGTTGGTGCAGATCTGATCTCAGCTTCAATGGTGAAAGCTCAAAGCCCGGCTGTGTAGTGATCGAATAGTTGCCTTGAGACCTCAGATCTGAGAAATCTTCAATGGTTGAAGCGACCTCGATGTCGTCTCAGATCTGAGAACGAAAAAATCCGTCGAATCTGAGGCCGCTTCGGATTCCGTCGAAGAAGACGACCTTCCGACCGTCAAAGCCCGACTTCGTCGCAGTCCTAACCCGGGTCCATTCTGAGCATGACTTCGACGGTGGATCTGCAGATCTGGAGGATGAAGACGACATCGAGGTAGCTCTTTCAATGGCAGCGGCGCAAATCTGAGCTCGTTGAAGAAGAGCACGTAGGAAGCTAGCTTAAATGGAGGAAGCTCCAATGGCGTTCAGATATAAAAAAGGGAGGAAGCTCCAATGGAGAAGAACAACTGCAAATCTGGGTTTTGAGAGGGAATGGAGAAGGAAGGAGATTGTGGGGAGACGCCTCTTTTGTTAGAATGGGTTAGGGTTAGAATGGGGAGGCGCCGCTTTTGTTAAGGTCTAGAGATATTTTAGGGTTTTTTTGTGCGGATGAAAACAAACGGTATGGATTAAAAACGAGAGATGAGATCCAATGGTCAAAATATAATTAGGCTTTTTTATTTTTAAAAAATTACTTTGTTGAGGCGTACATATTTTTGTACGCCTCAACAGACCAAAGTCAAGACCTGTTGAGGCGAACAAAAATGTGTTCGCCTCAACAAGTCCGATTTTTTGAGGTTGTTGAGGCGGGCAAAACTTTGACCGCCTCAACAAGGGCGTTGCAACAAGTGTTTTTTCCACTAGTGAAATCAAAGATAGGGGTCCCGAGGGGGGATGGTGATGCGCACCTGCCTTGCCTAGAGCCTAGCCATGGCTTGCCTCAACGAGCGTCTCCTGCCTCCACTCTTCATGAAGGTCATTTTGAGGTTGAGCACCGTTGGCACATCATTTCTAGCCTTGCCCGACATCTCGTCCCTCCATTCTCAAGATTGGCGCCACCACACTTCCTCTGGCGCTCTCCTTGGTTCTACGAGCGCCTCCTCCACAAAGAGTCTGATTCGATTATCAGGTCAGGGTAGTTAAATCTCTCAACAATCTGCATTCACCATCTACAAGCCAACACCTCCGCCATTAAAGAGGAACCCACACAAGGAACGCAAGAGCTTGCCACCAGTTTCAGGGGTCCATAAATTTATCATTGAGAGGGGAAACATCAATATTAAGCTTGATCAAACCTGTTGTAGGAGCTTGCCAGGATCTCGGGAGAACCGTGTTGTTCCGCTTCAGCCCTGGTGAATTAGATGAAAGTGTATCAAAGTCTTCCATGAATTTTAGAAGCCCAATCCTGAGCACATCGTCATTCACAAAACCATTTTCAAATAAGCATGTGTTCCTCCAATTCCAAGTAATCCAACAGTTTGTCCTCATAGAGCTGCAATATTATTTCCTTAATATCAGTAGATCACCAAGCTCTGAGCCCAATCAAGTAGCAATGAACCATCCCACACCATGTCAGATTCAGAGAATTGTACAAAGGCATTCCATAAGGTCTCTGGAGCCTCCCCACACCTCTCATAGAGTGGAGACTGAACAACATGGGTATCTTATTAAATTTTCTTTATCACTCTTTATTAGTATAATTTATCATTATCTCTACATATATAAACAGTTAATTTAAATGTCTTGCCCCCCTCATTTCATGCTCCATTTTATGCTACTTTTAATTTAGTTCTAGAGACCAGGTTTTATATTTTAAGTTTAAGAGTTTTAGGTATAGGTATTAAAAATTACTTTAGGACGAAGGAAATATGAAAAAAAAGTAGATAAGTTAGCCTGATCGATCATCAATCGCCTCAATGTCTGTTTCAAACTTTGATTGCAATCTTGAATTTTAGATTGAGAATTTGATAGAGAACGAGAGGTAAGGGATGCAAGAGTTTGTTGGAGAAATTTGTGAATGCTCATAAATGATAGCTTGCTACAACATATAAAGTGTGATAACATGATGTCATATAGGCTAATAAACTAATTACTGTATTTAATATTAATTCTAATACCCCCTCTCAAGATGGAGGAGGGTCAACAAACCTCATCTTGCAAACAAACCCTACAACTGAAATCTCGGGAGTGCTTGTGAGGAAGTCTACAAGCTTTGCTTGTGTGGGCACATGAGACAATGTGATAAGGCCATTCAACAAGTGCTCTTGAGTGTTATGGCAATCCAGCTCTATATGCTTAGTCCTCTCAGGAAACACATGATTTTTCGCAATGTAAATTGTTGAATGGTTGTCACACTTCACAAAGGTAAGTGTGAATGTGTGATGTTAGGAATCTCAAATTCACTGACTAACCTGTTGAGCCAAGCTAACTCGGCACAAATTCGTCTAAGAGATCTATACTCCGATTCTGCTGAATACAAAGACACACTCTGCTGCTTCTTAGACTTCCATGAAATAAGATTTCCTCCAAGAAAAATCACAAATCCTGACACAGACATTCGAGAATAAGGACTTGTAGCCCAATCTGCATCACAATAAGGTTTCAGTGTCAAATCACTGGTGTGGTTAAAAACAAAAGCTTTGTGCTGTGTCAAATGTGGCTGGTGAGGAGTTTGATTTTATTGACTCAGAAACTACACCGTGTATGCTAAATCATGCCTTGTGTGTACAAGGAAATTGAGTTTCCCCACTACCTGTCTGTACACCCTTGGATTTTCAAGCAAAACACCAGAATCAGGTAACAGCTTGACATTCAACTCAAGAGGACCTGTAGGAGGAAAATCATTAAGAAGTTCACCAATAAATCTTCTCTGGATAATCAACATTCCTTGAGAGCAAGATGTAAATTCAATCCCTAAGAAATACCTTAACAAACATAGGTCTTTTATCTTGAACTCAGTATCAAGAAAATTCTTCAAATCGTCAATCTCTGCCAAATTATTCCTTGTCACCAGTATATCATCAACATAAATAGCAACAAACACCATATATAATCCTTCCTTTTTGTGAGACAAGGACTAACCATTTAATGAGTGTGCATATCATCTAGACTTCAAAGATTGTGACAATTTAGCATACCATTTTCTTGAGGCTTTTTTTAAGCCATATAAAGACTTTTTTAGTCTAGACACTTTGACATTAACCTCATCTTTCAGCCCTAGAGGAGTCTTCATATAAACTTCCTCATCAAGATCTACATGTAAGAATGCATTATTTACATCCAACTAAAAAATAGACCAACCTCTCTTTAGAGCCACTGAAATCAAGGACCTAACTGTGGTCATATTAATAACTAGAGAAAATTTTTCATTGTAGTCTACCCATCTTGCTGAGTAAACCCTCTCACAACAAGCATTGCTTTGTATATGTCAATGTTTCCATCTGACTTTCTCTTGACCTTATAAACTCACTTACAACTAATAGCCTTTTTACCCTTTCGAAGCTCACTGATCTCCCAATTATTATTCAAATGAAGAGTTGCAAACTCTCATTCATTGCTTGTTTCCAAACATCAAACTGCATGCTTGTTCATAGGAAATTGGTTCATGATCAGGCTTGGCATTAGAGGACAAAGAAGTTGGTGGGAACTGTACCAACAACTTCTTTGTCCTCAAGCTTGGCATCAGGGGACAAAGGGTTGTTTGGTATTACAAATGAGGTGTTACTTAAAAAGTACGAAGTGGTGGTTGAGAGTAACTCGCATGGTGAAATATCTCTAATAGTCATTGAAACCAAGTTTCAATCCATTCCGACATAGTTTGGTTGTCGTTTTGCCAATTTGAGCCTTAATGGACCTTAAGACCCATTTAGCGTCTTTTTGTTCTTCTGCACCCCTTTGAGACTAGTTTTGGGTGACAGAGAACTTGTTGGGACTTCATATGCCTAATAAGACTACTTTTTTTAATTTTTTCCAGAAAGAATCAACCGTCATTGCCTCATTGGTGTTGGTTATACGACTACCGACAAGTTAGAGAGTACCAAAAAGTAGACTCGAAGCGGTGCATAATCGTTTTTGGTGCCTCATTGGTCTTAAGGCCTATTAAGCGTCTTTTTACGATTATGCACCGCTTCGAGTCTAGTTTTTGGTGAGAGAGACCTTGCTGGGACTTCATATACCTAATAAGACTAATTTTCTTAATTTTTCAGAAATAATCAACCGTCGTTGGTGTTGGCTATACGACACACCATGTCGAAAGCTTCGAGTCTACTTTTGGGTGAGAGAGACCTTTGTGTGCTTTACCCATCTCCAGTGGAATCCTCATAGAAGGAGCCTGCAAAAGAAACCTTGTAGGAGTAAATAACACCCTACATTTCATATCTCTGATAAGTCTTACAACTGAGAGAAGATTGCACTTGATGGGAACAAACAAGACAGTATGCAACAACAGCTCAGGCAAAACTCTAATTGTTCCCACTGTATCAACAATTTCATTATCCCCAGTTGGTAAAGTAATAACAAAGGGATTCTCAATCAAGTGTGTGCTCATAAATAAAGTAAAGTCGCAACACATATGGCAACTTGCACCAGTATCAACTATCCAAGTAACATTATTGAAGAAATGAGACGTGAAAGTTGTACCTGCAAAACCAGGAAAGTCATCCTGGATAACTTTGCTAGTTGAGGAATTTCCATCTAGAAGACTCAAGAGTCTGGTGAGTTGCTCAGAGGTTAGATCCACTTAGCTTGAATTAGTGGAAGTAGAACCAACAAACTTCTTATCATGTGGAGTCTTCTTGTTTCTGGACTTGTAATTCTCAGGAAAGCCATTTGAGAAAATAACATATATCAATGTTATGATTGGTTTTCTTGCAGTTAGTGCAGTAAAAATCCTTTTGATCTCCATTTCCTTTCTACTGACCTGGTATCTGATGAGGATCTTTTGATGCTAACACATTCATGGAAGCAGAAGCTTGGAATGGTTGAGTGCTTCCACCACCTTCCATTTCACATTGTTTCTGTTTCTGCAGTAACATAGCATAAGCTTTTGCAAGACTAGGTAATGGAGTTAGAATAAGAATGGATCCACGTATGCATGTATAAGCATCATTCAGTCCCATTGTGAAATGAACCAACGTTCATCGTCTTTGAAAGTCATGAACTCCTCTACTGATCCACAATTACATCTGGGAAACTAATGAAGACTACTCAATTCATCCCAGACGATCTTCATTTTTGTGTAATAAGATGAAATCGAATCAGATCCATGTGTAAGAGTGTTCAATTGCTTCTTTACTGAAAACAAATGCGCTCCATTGAGCTGACTAAACCGAATCCCTAATTCCTCCCATGACATGCTTTTTTAAACGAGGATAATAAATACACCCATTTTTCATCCATAAATACACTCTTTTTCTAGTAAAGTAAATAATATCCTTACTAATTCCCATTGGGAACAACAGAGAGTCCTACGAATAGAAACTAAGGAGACTCCAAGTTGATTTTCCACTGATTTTAACCACACTTCAAATTCTGCAAAAACATCGACCTTGTATGTTAGGAATATAGTCCAGGTGTACCTAGAGTAATGATCGACCATTATAAAGACATACCTATTTCCACCACGGCTTTGTGTACGCATGGGTCCACATAAGTCCATGTGGGTCATTTCTAAAGGACGAGACGTACTTACCTCTTTCTTTGATTTGAATGATGATCTTACTTGCTTTCCCCTTATGCAAGAATTACACACCATATCATGAATAGCTTCGACCTTTCACCAAGTCTTTCTGGTGTAGCTTTTGAAGGTGTGATAGCCCAGCATGACAGAATCTTTTGTTCCACAGAAGGGAGTCTTCTTTCACTGTTGTGAAGCACAGTTCTTCCTCAGGAATGAAGGTGGAGTCTACCTTGTAGATGTTGTTGGCGCATATTGATACGCTACACTTTGTATGGCGTAACTAGGGGTTATTACATTAGTTTAGGAGTGTTATCACAAGTATATGGAGCTATTGTTATATTCTGAGTTGTTTATGAAGAAGTGAAAAAATGAAGACCAGAACCGAAGACGAAGACATTCTGCGGAGCAGCGGCGATCGCCACCATCACTATGGCGATCGCCATTCTACAACAGGAGCATTTCAGGAGTTCGAGAGAGCATGGCGATCACCATGACTCTATGGAGATCGCCATGGGGCGACAGAGACGAGGCAAAGTTTTACATGAAGACCGCGATCGCCATGCATCCATGGCGATCGCCACAACAAGGCCGAAGATATTCCGGACTTTCCTTATTTTCCTTATTTTATTTTATTTCTTTTACCTTATTTTATTATTTCGTTTAGGATCTTTCTTTTACCATATATTTTGGGGTTAGTTCTCTATTTAAGGACCCTAGTTTCTTTCTTTCTATCATCATCTTTTCCATCAGACAATTTAGTTCTGCAACCATGAGCAGGAACTAATATCCATTGTTTTACTTAGCGGTTGAAACCTTCAGTTATTAAGTTGTGAGATTTCTAAACTCTTGTTATTTTCCTATGGGTTTGTATTAATTCTCCTGTTCTTCATCTATTGATTTCTATTAATTTTGCTAGCTTGATCACCTAGTTTGATTGATAGTTTTCTATTGCTAGACTAGGAATATACGGTGGAATTCCTTGTCATTGTAGCATTCATATCTGCATGATCTGGTAGTTGATTGCTTTTATGAAAGAGAATTGATTGCATGTTAATACTTGACGGTTGTAAGTTTTTGCATGCATCCTTATGATTCTTGTGCCCTTTGCTGCTATTTCATCTAATCTTGAGAGGTTTCCCTTATTGTTGAATAGTAAGTATTATCAGGACCGGTTGGCCTGCTGATATATTAAAGATTGGAATAGGAACATTCCCTAGGATTGAATAGAACTTGAGATAAATCTATGATCAACTTGATTGACTGTTGTGTGGATACTTGCTAGGTGAAACCCCTTCTCATCATATTCTCACCCAAACCTTCTTTGCTTGATACTTGTTACTTTTGTGTTTCATACAATCAAACCCCCCCTGGTTACTTGTTACTTGTTACTAGTTGATATTTCACTTGACTGCATTGATTTGGTGTTTTGATTCCCTTGGGTTCGACCTCTACTTACTTGTTATACTCTAGTTAGTGTTTAGGGTTTTCTTTGATTTGGCACTACGACTTTAGCCTCATCAAATTTGGCGCCGTTGCCGGGGAATTGAATTATTCCAATTCTGTGCTAATTGTGACTTATCAACTGTTTGGTGTGAACCTTTATGGTTCAGACCCGTGCTACTAACTCATCTCTTGTTGCTTTTGATTCAGAGATTGAGAGGACGTTCCACAGGAACCGAAGAGAAGCTTTGAACCAAAGTAGCGAAATGGGTGATCGAAATGGACCGCCACTGCCTACTATGAGGCAGCTCACTGCCCCGAACTTAGATCAACAACCTTTGGCAGTGAGGTTTCCTGAGATTGAAGAAGGTGTGAACTTGGAATTAAAAGCTGGTTTAATTCATGAGCTACCACACTTCCATGGCTTAGCAGGAGAAGATCCCAACAAACACTTGGCTCAATTCCATGCCATATGTTCTAGTATGAAGCCAAGAGGTGTTACTGAGGAGCAGGTCATGCTGAGAGCTTTCGGATTTACTCTGAAAGACGCTGCGAATGATTGGATCTATTATCAAGCTCCAGGGAGTATTGATACATGGGCTAAGATGAAAAAGGTCTTTTTAGAGAAATATTTTCCAGCTACAAAACTGAGCAGCTTGAAGAAGGAGATCACAAATCTTCAACAACACTCAACTGAGAGTCTCTATGAATATTATGAGAGATTCAAGAAGCTCTGCTCAAGCTGCCCATTCCATAGTTATACTGACCAAGATCTCCTTATGTACTTATTTAGTGGCCTGATTGATGAGGATCGTCGAATGGTGAAAGCATCCTGTGGAGGTAACTTTTTAAGATTGACTATACCTCAGGCTACTGAAATGTTTGAGGAATTAGCTGAGAGCTCAAGGCAGTTTGGTAGCAGGCAAAGAACACAGTCAGTAAGTTCACTTGATCCCGCTAAAATTCAAAGTGATATGAATGAACTGAAAGATATGATGAAGTCTTTTATGCTGCAAAGTGGTGGTCAACAACTCCAAGAGCCGAATGCTGAGGTAAACGCTGTTGGTGGATGGCAACCAAGGCCAAGGTATGATTCTCATAATATTAATTATCAACAACCTAGACCTCGGAATTCTATGACTGTTGAAGATATGATCAAGTCCTTAGCTCAAACTGTGATGCAACAAAATGCTAGAACGGAATCAAGCATCCAAAATCTTGAAAATCAGTTAGGTCAGATTGCTCAAGCTGTGAGTAAATTAGAGGCCAGGGAACCGGTAAGAAACCCGAGAGAGAACGTCAGTGCAGTGTTCTTGAGGAGCGGAGAAACTTTAAATGATTGTTCTGTGCCAAAACCGAGATCGCCAGATCTGAGTGGCGATTTCCATGAGATTACAGAGAGCAAAACAGGGTCTGCATCGCGACCGCGATCGCCATATGGCAATGGCGATCGCCATTCCATTCCAGAAGCTGAGGTGAAAATTTTTTCGCGACCGCGATCGCCGAGAGTTGATGGCGATCGCCAAGAGCCCCCTGAGTACATTGACGATTATGTTCGCCCGAATTTTCCACCTCTATTCTCTCATAATCCTGTTGCTCCCTTTCCTGAGGCATTGAAGGATACTCGAAGGCTGGAGAACGACAACGAAATCTTCGAAACCTTTAGTAGGTGTGAGGTAAACATTCTTTTGCTCAAACTTGTTAAGAGTATTCCTAGATTTGCTAAGTTTTTGAAAGAAGCTTGCACTATTAAAAGAAATCAAAAACTGAAAGGAAAGGAAAAGTTGAAGTGAACAAGTTTCTGCTGTATTTAAAAAACGCATGCCTAAGAAATGTGGTGATCCAGGCATATTTAGCATTCCATGTGTGATTGGTGAAACTAAATTTGACAAAGCCATGCTAGATTTAGGTGCATCAATCAATGTTTTGCCTTATTCTTTGTATGAATCACTAGGCTTAGGACCTTTGCATAAAACAGGAACTATTATTCAACTTGCTGATAGGTCTACTGTATACCCGAAAGGGGTTGTTGAGGATGTCCTTGTTATGGTTGGTGATCTGATTTTTCCTGCTGATTTCTTTGTGTTGGATATGGAGCATGCTAATAATGTCACCCCTATACTGTTAGGTAGACCTTTTATGAAAACTGCACAAACGAAAATTGATGTTAATAGTGAGACTCTCTCTATGGAGTTTGATGGGGATAAGGTAGAATATAATATATATGATATGGATCCCATTGATAAGAATTCTCTATGTGTTATTGATGTGATTAAGCCTACTTGTAAGGATGAACTGCAACCTGTTTTAGAGAATCTCTTAGAGCCCCCAAAAGTAGATGCTATTTTGTCTACTAACATGTAGGAGTGTCAGGCTAAGCCAGAGCCTAAAGGTAAGCTCTCTTCACATCCTTTGGGCAATTGCCCTCCATTACTGACCTCGCCAGGCAAGACACCATTGATGTCTAGTGTGCAGGCACTTGACATTGAGCTTAAACAGCCGCCTGATACGGTCAAGGAGGAGAAAGTGAATGAAACCACCTTCATTGCTAAAGACAAGGTGGTCAAGGTAAGAGAGACGAGATTCAAAGCGTTCCATGAGTGGTTCAAGAGAGAATTCAGACAAGAGACGGTTTTCACAAAGCCAAATGGCGTTAGTTAAATCTCTTGAGTTTCATGTCGAGCCACGACATAAAATAAGGCGCTACTCGGGAAGCAACCCGAGGTTTGAGTTTGTTTTTATTTGTTTTTGTTCGGTTTAATTTTCTTTTTAGTTTTTCTATGGACAGGAGGAAATCACCGAAGCTTAGGGTCCGCTACAGTCAGTAGCCAATCTCGCTGTAAGTCTTCTCTCACGTCTAAAAAAAAAAAAATCCGAAAATCATTCCGAGAAAAAAATAATATATCGGATTAAAAAAAATAGAGTGCAGAAAAAAATATGAGAGAAAAGAAAGTAAGGAGTTGTATTACATCAAGTTTGGTTTCATTAGTACTATCATTCTAGATCTACATTCGCTGGAGCTTAGCTTGTTGGTGACCATGTTCTTTGCAAGGAGTTGATTTGTTTGGTCACTTTCTACATTGGAGGTATTCTTTCTTTTGCTTTAGATGAGCTGTGCATTATTGGATTACATTTAGTTTTCATCTAGTTTCTCATTCTACCACACATTGAGTTTTATTGGAGGAAGGTCATCCGACCTTGTATGTGAGTCTTCTGTCTCTTTCCCTGGGTTCGATTTTTCTATCTTCCATTTCATTGAGGACAATGCAATGTTTAAGTATGGGGGAGGAGAATGTATTCACATGTAATTATTTGGGTGTTGGTTGTATCTGCATGAGCTTATTGAATATATATATTGTATGAAAAAGCCACAAAAATTGAAAAAAGGCATACAAAATCCTTGGATAGCAAGATCTATGCAATAAGAAGGTGGCTTGACCGGTATTAGGCTGGGGCAAAAATAAGTCTTGAGTGATGTGAGTTTTGTGAGCCTGGAACAATTATTGAGTGGTTGGGATGAAAACCCGAAAGGGCACCCAAGCAAGATGAGTGTTATTAAATAAAAAAATAAAAAAAATTGAGTGTTTTAGGATTTTTATCATCTTGGCGTATGGAGACATAAGAAGGAGGCGTATAGGAGGATTCGGGTAGGCCACTTGGAGGAATAAGGTGTAGTTCTGGGTATGTGCTTATTTTATCACATTGTTCTTGATGTTGTTGTTTTGTATGTTTTGGAGGAGTTTATTGGTTATGTAATCACTAGGAGATATTAAAGACAACTCTATTTTTTTTTATGTCACTTTGTGCTTCAAGGGCATTGATAAATCCATCCCTTTTGTCATTTAGTGCTTGCATGAATTTATAGCTAACTTCCATATATTGAGGAATCTCTTGTCCTAGAAATTCCATCTGACTCATGTATCCTTCAAATCTTGCATGGAAGTCTTCCAAGGTTTCATCCTTCTCCTGGACATCTTGTTTATAGTCCTTTTGAGCAACTAGAAGTCTATTCATTTTGACGTTGTTGCTTCCAGAGTAAGTTCTTTTTAGAGCATCTCTGATTTTCTTGGTCGTCTTATACTTCAACACCTTTCTAAGATCACCGGGGCTTAGAGCCATGTGAAAGATCTTTTTAGCCCTAGAATTCTTTTTGAAGATTTTGTAGTCTGCGTCACAGTAGTCGGCTCTCTTCTTTTCCTAGGTTTTTTCATCATCATTGAGGTCAAGGATGATAACATCACCAAACTCGATCACTTTCCATATCTGAGCATCAAGAGATTGAGTATGTGACTCAAATTTTATTGCCCACGAGTCATATTAACCTGATTTTAGCATTGAAGGTTTTCAAAATGAGTCGTTGATTGAGTTGTTTGGAGACATTCTTCATGCAAGTTATCTTGAAACAATCTAGAGACCGGACTTTGATACCAATTGTTGGATCGATTAGTGAAAAATACCTTGGAACAAGACTTTGTTCTCTGGTACGTAAAGCAGTAAAGAAAGTAAACAACTTTAGAGAATCAAACCTTGACACGATGATTTATAGTGGAAACACCTCGAATATCAATACGTACTTCGAAGCAAAAAACCACTCCCCTCTAGCTTCCACAAGAGAGAATTTGAACGAGTATACTTGTGTTATTGATGTCTTGATTACAATAAAACTTGGATCACTTTTCTAGATTTCCCACCTAGATCTCGGATCACTCTTCTCACTTGAATCTCAATCTCTAACACACGTAGAACTTTCTCTAAACAATGCACTAGGGTTTCGTTCTTCAGAGTCTTGCTAAGCTATGTAAATTCCTTACAATATATAGCAAACTAAATAGCTCTAACGTAATACAATATCTAGCCGTCCTAGCTTTTTCCATAAATCTTAATCTAAAGAATATAATATTCTTTTCTAAGGAAATCTCTTCCTAAGAAATATTATTTACTTCCGTGATATTCCAACTTGTTCTCCAAGTTTTGAACTTCGGTCTTCATTAATCACGTCGCCTTTAATGTATATGGAAACACTATCTATAAGGAAATATTCCTTATAGATATTATGTCCTTATATCTAAACGTTCAAACGGGCACACGTCTTCAAGACCTAAGTCTTCCACCGAATTACTTCTTTCCTTCTTTGAAAAGTCTTATTTCCTTATTTGCGAGTTAACTCTTCCTTATTTCTCCAATGCCATATTCCACAATATCTTGACCGATATTCTTCCTCGGATGGACCTACACTTGCACAACTGTCTTCCATTCAACGTAAACTTACGTCTCATGTAATCCTACAAGTCTTCTCTCATTTCTGTAACCACTAATAAACATACTTATGCACTCAAGTAAATCATTAGTGGATGTTTGTCCTTAATCAAAACCTAGATTAGGGAGACCGATAAAAATAACATTTTCTTATTTTTTAAGTTGATGGTACTATCATCACTGAACGGTATTAAGTAATTCAAACGATGTTATCATCTCTGTATATATGGTATTTAAGTAATTCAAGCCATTTCGATACACCAATAATAGTGCCACAACTTAGACATTGTGTAGACATTGTGCCACAACTATAGTTAAGTCTTAGCTTGTACACATTTAATAAAAATCTCATCCGGATCTCGATGCTCTAATCCTCGAAGGATTTGCATACCGCGCAGAGAAAGACCTACACAAATTCTCAGGCTCGACATACCCTAATCCTTCATCGAAGTTCCTCGAGTACGTGTCAGGATCGTATTGGCTGAAAGAAGTAGAAGAGGAGTTGGGATGGAAGAAAAGCTTGTACTTCTCCCTCTTGATCTTCCTCCACAACTCCTTCCATTTTGAGTCGACATCGTCTTCTCTAAACCCTAATCCGATTCGTTGTTGTGATCGGGTCCGACCCAGTTGAATGCTTTGGCTCCATGAGTTGCTCCAGTTCCTCATCCCCATTTTGTGTGTGTAGAAGATGGAAATGGGAAGATGTATTGTGTAAGGATTGATAATGAACGCTTTATATATATGTGTTGAGCTTGGGTGGCACTTACTTTGATCGAGGGATTTTTCTTTTATCCATTCTACCAGTATTTTATTTGAAGGGGTCATCTACTTTTGTAAGTTTCGAGTATTAAATTTCTAATTCTAATTAGACTTCTCATGACAGGAATTACATAGTGTTAAAGTCACATATGAATTGGAGATCGCTCATTCTAATATGGATCTAGATTTTGATAACCATGCATGTGATACATTTACAGTTGCGGGGAGATGTTGGGCATGTGATACATTCACAACTGTATGACCTTGGGTGTGGCCTAGTCTGGTATTTTCGAGAACATATGTAATATTTTATTATATTAATTGGTTACATAGCAAAATATACTTTTGCTATGTACTCAATACTTGGATTACATATCTCGTAACCCATACTTGAGTTACATAGGAATGAAGTACTATTTTTTAGTTATTGATTAAAACTGTTCCAATGACTCTCATAAATTTTTATTTAAGTAATATTGTATAGTCTTTTAACCAAATATCAGTCTTATACAAATAATAATAAAAAATATTATAATTCATTTTTATTTACAACTAGACATCCATAATATATATACTACTTTTTTGTAATAAAATAGATCGAGTCAATGCAAGCTATATAGTATAGTAACATCCATAAGGATTACGTTCAAAGATACTATTTGATTTAACATGCATTCTATATAGTACAACAACCAAATATTATTTATGATTTAATGTTTAATCGACGTTGTATTTTGATAATGTTGTTATCATTTTATGTACATTTTGTATTTCCATGCTTTTTCGTTTGAATGAAGTTTAGACATAATGACGTTTATTTGATTAATTTCATTTGAAAGCTATAAACAAAAGTATTTTAATTATATTAATATAAGATAATAAAATTATAATATAAATTTATTAAAAAAATTAAATTTAAGAATTATGTATTATTATTTATATAAATATATGATTTGTAAATAAATACATAGAGTTACCTCCCTCATTACGTAACCCTTGTTGGAGGAAAAAAATGAGATGAGTTAAATTGACGACGTTAAAGAAAGAGAAAAATGAAAAATCTGATATGTAACCTACTCTATGTGACCACTTTGCTTATAGCAACAAATTTTTATTGAGTAATAATATTTGAATGAAACTAGAACCGGACCCCGCGCATAGCGCGGCGTAATTACGTTTTTTCGTCTCAAAATTGGACTGAGTTAATTTTATGTTTACAAATTTTTTCAGGGCATAATTTAATCAAATTCGGGACAAAGTAAATCTAACCTGCAGACAAGACATCAACACAAAAATAAATAAACAATAGAAGTGATAAAAATAGCAAACTGATTGGTTCAATTACAAATTGACAATAACCATGAGTAACGACGAAATACAATATGCAGAAGAGTAACGACGACTTGATGGGAGAATTCAATACGAAATCCCAGTCGGAGAAGTCGGAAGATCAAAAGTTGAAATCAGAAGAGGAATTCAAGAGGTCACAAAGTAATGACGACTTAATGACAACTTTCTAGGTCATTACCTGCGCTTTGCGCGAGCCAAACACATTTTATTTTTGTCTATATTCATATACTTAATATATTTTTTCATATATGTATTTTTTAGTAAATTATAATAAAATGAATTGAATATCTCTTATATATATACCAAAATCACATAGTCGTTGACGTTGCTCGGATTGCTCTTCATCGTCATACGGATTGGAGGTGAAGAGCGAAGAAAAAAAGATGAAAATGGTGGAAATACTAACCAATTAAGCACATAATTATGGTTTTATTAAACATTTAATAAGTCTCAATTTTTATCATTAAATAATGAGAGATAGAAAAAAAAAAGGAAAAATTAGGTTTAAACATTAATTAGTCTTAATTGACATTACTTTCTCAAACCCATCAATTTATATACATATATAGATAGATAGACAGATGCTTATTCATAGATTAGGGATGATTCCTACTTATACAATAAAAAGTTTTAAAATACCTCATATATATATTTCAAATTTTTCGAACTGGATCGAGTTCTAAAATGATTTTCTTATGATTTCATATGATATTTGAATAAAATACTTACAACGTACTCCCTCCGTCCCTTAATGATCTTCTCATTTACTTTTGACACATTTGTCGAGACACATTTTGTAACGTTAATATCTCTAAATATACGATGATAAAAATTATAATTTTTTAATATTCCCAAAGTACTCATTGAGACGAATCAAACAAGATCTCACATGTCTATATTTATTTCTATATATTGGAAGAAAACGAGAAGATTTTCTCGATTTGTGAATAGTGTCGAAAAAGCAAATGAGCCTTATATTAGGGGACGGAGGGAGTATATAAGTAGGTGAAGAATAGGACCACATCAATCATCTAGCTTTAGTTATTCAACCTTGTGTAAATGAAAGAAATTGCATAAAATATGTGAAAGATAGCTTGATTTAATAGATTACTATTTCTAATTTCAAAGATGACTGTTAGCTGATCGAACTAGTAATATTAAAATCTTAGGGTAATGATCTCATGATGTGCTTCCATCTTTTTTTTTGGTCAAGATGTGCTTCCATCTTTAGTTATGATGAATATTTGTACTTATCAATTGTCATGTATGTCACTGATGATGGAAACTTAGTAGTATACTTTTACTTAGTACATGATTGTAGTGCGCATGTATGGTCAGTGATCACAATAAACCAATCAGTCGTTTAATTTATAAGATTCGTCACGGTAAGTTTAAAAAATTTAAGCAAAAAACATTTAAAATCCATCAGTTGAATTACACGCTAACTTAAGGAAAAAAGTTTGGTGATACGGTTGTTTAGACGAGAACTAATGATAATTTTATGCATACGCCAGAATCTATGTATCCATACATTGTAATGTGTGCATTCATACATTATAATGTTTGTGCAAGAGATAACCTGTTAATAATGTGATATATGTGCCTCATCCATATACGTGGATGTCTGTGTACATTGTTGGAGCCTTCGCGATCTCGCAATCAACACCTCGCGAGGTCTGGCCAACTAAAGTCTTCAATCTGTCGGAGACCTCCTTTACGCCAACTGAAGCGACAACTTGAATTTCATCTATCTTTGGATCAAAACTCGTCTTCTTGCACTGTTCTTCGTGTTCTTGAGCTCCAAAGTACCTGCGCAACCAAACCGGAAGGATGAACCCCCAGATTTGGCTCTCCGACGCCCAAGTCAGTACTGATCACGACCAAATAATAGTAACGAGCTCAATAACACCAAATGATAACCAAAGAGAAGGGAATAACGATCAAAATACACTGTTAAGCCATGAAACCTCACGACTCAGATCAATGGAACAGTAAACAACCACACTCAACCAAACGCGATGATTCTCAGATCAAAAGCACGAATACGATACCGAGAGTCATAATCCAAGTATCGATCATCCAATTCTCTATGAACAGAGATGAATTGGGGAAGAAGAAGACGAATCTGAGATGGAAGTTCCACCTCCTGTGTTTTCTCTCTTGCTAAAAGGGTAAAATGCCTCAGATGCCAAAAAGATGCTTTCTCTCTCCTTTTTGTTACGCTTTATACCCAGGTCGCGGGCCCCACTATATCCGATCTCCCTCTCCTCGCTAATTGGGCTTGCTTGTTGGGCCTTATCCTCCCGAGTCTCTTAATGGTTCTTGGGCCCTCGTTACACTATGGACCGTCGCGAGCTCATTGGGCTCACGACTTGATAAACCGGGTCCAACATCCAGCCCCCCAAGTCCTTGCTCTTCGCGAGAGCAAGGCTTGGGTAGTCTTTCTTGAAGCCGGGATCTCAGGCTACGTTCTGGGGATTCTTTTCTTGACTTTTGCTCGCGACGCTTACTTTGCATCACTCTTGTTTTGAATTTCGAATTTTAAAAAAGTGACGCTTCGTCTCCCGCACTCTGACATCTTGTGACACGTTTCAAACATCTGGTTCTTCTCTTTTTCCTATATAAACGAGTCGAATCATATTTTTTCCTCTTCTCCACTTCGCTCTTTCATAAACCTCTGTAAAAACCTCTGCAATAATATTATTCAGATCCTCTTTTCTTCGTTCGATCGAGTAAATAAACCGCAAATGGCAGGTATGTTTTGCTTCTAATCCCCCTTATGCTCTGTATTTCATGTTATTGCTATATTCGTTCTTGATTTTTGCACATTTCCGCCATTGTTGTTCGTATTTGGAGCTTTTGGTTAAACCTTCACGGTGGTCCGGCGGGCCTCTCCGCTTCCTTATCGGCCTTTCTATGGGTGGCGCCGCCCCCTTTCCTTTCCCAACCCTAATCTTCTTTGCCATTTCCTATTTGGGGCCCTTCGAGTTTTCAACCTTTGGTTCTATGAATTCTTCATATTCTGGTGTTCGTTCTCAATGTTCATCCTCGTGCCCTTTCAACTTCTCCTCAGATCTTTCTTTTTCCGTTTTCCAGGGATTTCTATGTTTTTCACTTTATGGCTCGCGAGGCTCATCCTTTATCCTTGCGTTTCGTATTCCTGCCCTGGATAACTAACATCCTTCTCCTTTTCTCTTCATTGCACAGGCCATTCTTCCCGAAATAAAGACGTTGTTGGTCCCTCCACTTAGCGACCCGACGCGGGGAGTAGCAATAATTCTCCCCCCGTTCAGAATCCCGAAGACGAGGACTTCGGCTTTGGAAACGAGAGGGATTATTATACTTGGCAAGGTGATCTTCCCCGTATAGAGATTGATGATTGGCTCACTAAACCCGTGAGTCGTGTACAGAGTTTGACTCGTCGCTTTCGTTTTTCCAAAGCCAGGAATCTCGGCAATAAGTTCACTGCTCTACCCACTACTCTCCAATTGTGCGACCTTAGGGCCATAGCTGATGCCTATCCGTTCCCGGAGGGCACCATTCTCACATTGCCCTCTTCCGGAGGAACTTCCCTCGACGAATATGGATCTTTCTTCGCGATTAGTCGCTCATCTCTTATGGCAGGCTTTAGGCTTCCTCTTCCGAATTTTGCTCGGAAGCTCATAAAGCAATTAGGCTATAGCCCTGCTCAGATGCATCCCAACTTCTGGCGCATCGTCGTCATTTATACAATTAGATGTCAAGACACAGGTGTGAAACCCAATCCATGTCATTTCTTTCTCATGTTCAATTCACGTAAGGCTCCCGATGAAGAAGGAATGTTCACAGCCTTTAAACTTGGGGCGACTGAGTGGGATGCTCCACCTCGGATCACCAAATGGAAATCTGACTGGTTTCTTATCCGTCCGCCTCCAAACTCGGGATTCTCCATCAAGATCGTTGAGATCATTGCCCAGCCCAAGCCCGTGAATTGGTCCCAAGCTAAGAAAGATAGTCTCATCGCGAAGTATCATGACTTTTCGGACCTCTCATCTAAACGCATCTTCGCGAAGTGCATTACTCCCGAAGTGTTAGCCCAACGAGGCTTAAGTTTTGAACACCACTATGGTACTTTTTATATTCGCGAGCGTTGATGCCCTTTGTATTTCTTATAATCCTTTCGTATTAATGCTTTAATGTCACTTCTTTTCAGGCAAGAATTTCTTCTCCAACCTTCCCAACCTTGACAGCTCCGAAGACTCCTTTGATGACGATCCCATAGACGAGGCCCCCGCCCCTGCTGCAAAAGGAAAGGGCCGTACTAAAAAGGCCGCCACCAAGCTCAAGGCCTTTGCTCCTGGTGACGCTCAGGCTCTCAAGTCCAAACGTAAACAGAAAGGTTCCTCTGGCGGGATCCGCATTCAAGAGCCATCTGTTGAGGAGAATGAACCTTTGACCGATGATACTCCCATTGGTCACGCCACTCTCCTCGCGAGAACTTCTACTCCAGTGAAGACCTTCCTTCTCCCAAGGCCCAGAGGAACACCCGCTTCAAACTCTGGAGCAGCAATGGAACGGGCATCGGCAGCTGTGAAGGGCAAGCAGCCGATGGTTCGCGGGGAACAAGAGGATGTCCCCCCTCGGGGCTCGTCCGTGGAGTATTCAATCTTCCTCGACGACGAGTCGGTGAGGATGTTCTTCGGTAAGGATCGTCCCTGCCTTCCTGAGACTCCTGAATGTATTGAGGGTGTCATTCGCGGTGGCGCGGGAATTTCTACGATCGCTCTCGCGGTGAGTCTTGTGTTTTACTTTCTCTGTTGCTTTCACTTTGTGTTTTCTAATTTTTCCATAACTCTTTGGATGTAGGGGATGCTCTTCTTTGAAGCCATAGGGCAATATGCCCTTACTGTCGAGGATGCCAAGAAGGATGTGGAGAAAGACTACGAGGCCATAATAGAGCAGAGTCGCGAGCATAAATCTGCACGTGATAAGGCGAGACAAGCCTTGGAGGCGCAGAAAGCGAAGAATGCGGAGCTGGTCAAGAAAGTGGGCGAGATGGAGATCGCGGCCAAGGTGGAAAAACGCAATCATGAGACGGCGATGGGTACGTTGAGGCAGGAAATGACTGAAGCCATCACTACTAGAAAACACTGGAATATCAACGGCTTTAGCGATGGCCCTAGCGACGACCTTAGCGACGGATAAGCGTTAGCGACGACCGTAGCGACGAACCTTTATCCCCATTGCTATACGGCTCGTCGTAATTAGCAACGGCGGTTAGCAACACCGTTTAGCGACGGATGCATGTTTTGTCCCTGATTTTGTTGGTAATTCGACGAATCTATTGAGGCATTACAGCAACAAAATTAGCAACGCTTTTACCCCGATGCCAATAGGCATCGCTATAGGCGTTGCTACAGGCGTTGCAACAGGCGTCGCTATAGGCATCGCTACAGGCATCGCTAAATTTGTCGCTCCTATCGTAAACCTATGCGTTGCTATCGTTGTCCCTATTTGCATGTCTACACTCGTTGGTGACGTCGCATTATTCGTTGTTAGTCTCGTCAGTAATGGTGTGGCTATGATCGTCACTAAAGATGTTCTTATGTTTGTCGCAAAACTTGTTGCTTTGTTCGTCTTTGTTGTTGTTGTTATTTCTGTTGCTCAATTGTTGTTATTGTGACGACCATCCGTCAAGGTCGTTGCTATTGGCGTTTCTATTGTCGTCACCAACTTTATCCCTATGGTCGTTGCTAAATACGCTGCAACGTCCGTCGATACATTCGTTGCCAAGGCATTGTTAGAGTCGTCTCCAAATTCGTTGGTATTGTAGTTGTTAAATCCATTTAATATTAGTTACTATTCATTACCACTGTTAATACTAGTTGCTATTCATGATATATAACATTAAGATGATAATATAAAAATCACACCATAAGTTCTTCAAATCTAAATCATATCATTAGAGTACTAAAAAAAATTAACACTTAGATTCAACAAAGCTACAATAATTCATATTCTAAAATACTAAATAAACTAAGTTGAGGATCAAACATACAATTCTAAGATGAATTGTTAATTCATTTTCTTTCAGTTGCGTTAACTTGTCAAGAACAAACGTATGGAGCTTTTCAATCTCAGAAGCTACCTCATTTCGAACCTCTCCCTTAAAATGATCAGCATTATAATATGTAGAAGAAGATGGCTTATCATGCATACCATATATACTCACTTGGTCAAGGATAGTTGAAGACTCGGATCCCATGAATGGCACTCTTCCTTTACTCACACCACCTGTTGCATCGATCCACAATTGTAACTGATCCACAATAGTCCTATTAATGTTAGCCTGTTCGTTTGCTTTTTCAACCATAGCATCAAAATTTTCCTACAACATAAAAGTCATACACAAGAACTTAAACTAAAATATTGAAGAATATACAGCAGCACAAAATAACCATATGTACTGAGAAATCTGACATTGTGAGAGAAGTCAGAAGAGAAAAACAATACGCTTAAATGTACAAAACATAAGTTTTGTACATTTTCAAAACACATCAGTGACGGCACACATAGCTTACTGACTTGTAATGTTGAAGACATACACAAACCACAAACTAAACTGATTTGTAATGTTTTCTGTAGGAAGTAGATCAATTCAAAACAGACTTACCAAAAGATTCTTAGCTGCAGGCGTCAGAGAATCGTCCTTCTTACCGTAACATTGTACGAACATTTACTTTATTGACGGCTCTACTCCAAGTTGCGCTTTCTGTCAAAAAAATAATTAATGTCAAAACAAAGTATATTCATTGGCTTGCTGCAAAGTATATACACTCACAACAACCTTCTGATTATACAGCAAAACTGTATAATCCAAGAGCCTTGAATAATGATCAGAAAATAAAACATCACTTGCTTGATCAGACATTATAAACAGTTTTAAGTGTTGGCTTGCTGCTGTTTTTTCTACAAATAAGTGTTAGCTAAGACCTAACACCTTCCTGAGCAGACAATAGACAACAACAATATGAGATGCTAGACACAACAGAATGTAGCAAAACAGACAGCATCAATATGAGATGCTAGACACAACACAATGTAGCAAAACAGACAGCAGCAATATGAGATGCTAGAACCAAATTTACTGCAGCTAGGCACAAGCAAAAGCATCAAAACCACAAGACAAAAAACAGAACAGAACATGATTATACCCTTAATAAATAAAAAATATCTTACCAGCTTTTTTTTTGTTCTGTAATACTTGAAGATCCACCATGATAGCTAAGAGTTCTGATGAGGCTAAAGTCGTAGTGCCAAATCAAAGAAAACCCTAAACACTAACTAGAGTATAGCAAGTAAGTAGAGGTCGAACCCAAGGGAATCAAAACACCAAATCAATGCAGTCAAGTGAAATATCAACTAGTAACAAATAACCAAAGGGGGGGTGTTGATTGCAAGAACACACAAGTAACCAGTAACAAGCAGAGGAAGTTTGGGTGAGAATATGATGAGAAGGGGTTTCACCTAGCAAGTATCCACACAACAGTCAATCAAGTTGATCATAGATTTATCTCAAGTTCTTACCAATTCTAGGAAATGTTCTTATTCCAATCTTTAATATATCAGCAGGCCAACCGGTCCTGATAATACTTACTATTCAGCAATCAGGGAAACTTCTCAAGATTAGATGAAATAGCAGCAAAGGGCACAAGAATCATAAGGATGCATGCAATAACTTACAACCGTCAAGTATTAACATGCAATCAATTCTCTTTCATAAAAGCAATCAACTACCAGATCATGCAGATATGAGTGCTACAATGACAAGGAATTCCACCGTATATTCCTAGTCTAGCAATAAAAAACTATCAATCAAACTAGGTGATCAAGCTAGCAAAACTAATAGAAATCAATAGATGAAGAACAAGAGAATTAATACAAACCCATAGGAAAAGAACAAGAGTTAGAAATCTCACAACTTAATAACTGAGGGTTTCAACCGCTAAGTAAAACAATGGAGTTTAGTTCCTCCTCATGGTTGCAAAACTAAATTGTCTGATGGAAAAGATGATGGAAAAGATGATAGAGGCTAGGGTTCTTAAATAGAGACTAACCCTAAAAATATATGGTAAAAGATATATCCTAAACGAAATAAGAAAATAAGAAAAAAGAAATAAAACAAACAAAGGAAAATAAGGAAAGTCTGGAATGTTTTCGGCCTTGTTGTGGCGATCGCCATAGATGCCTGGCGATTGCGGTCTTCATGTAAAGCTCGGCTGTGGTCTCTGTCACCCAATGGCGATCGCCATAGATGCCTGGCGATCGTGGTCGCTGATTTCTTCTCGAATGGCTTCTGTTGAATGATGGCGATCGCCTGGATGGTAGTGGCGATCGCGGTTGGCGTCGCAGAAGCTTCTTCATTCTTCAAGTCTTCAATCTTCTTCGGTTCTGATCTTCATTTCTTTACTTCTTAATAAATATCTCAGAACATAATAATGACTCGAAACACATATGATAATACTGCTAAACTAATGTAATAACCCCTAGTTACGCTATACAAAGTGCAGCGTATCAAATACCCCCATACTTAGACTTTTACTCGTCCCGAGTAACTTACAGAAAAGCTACCCATACAATAAAATACTCAAAGCCTCAGGAAGTACAAGAATATCTCCTAGTGATTACATAACCAATAAGCCCCTCCAAAACACACAAAACACAACAACAATAATCAAGAACAATGTGATAAAATAAGCACATACCCAGAACTACACCTTATTCCTCCAAGTGGCCTACCCGAATCCTCCTATACGCCTCCTTCTTATGTCTCCATACGCCAAGATGATAATGGTCCTAAAACACTCAATTTTTTTAATAACACTCATTTTGCTTGGGCGCCCTTTCGGGTTTTCATCCCAACCACTCAATAATTGTTCCAGGCTCACAAAACTCACATCACTCAAGACTTATTTTTGCCCCAGCCTAATGCCGGTCAAGCCACCTTCTTATTGCACAGAACTTGCTATCCAAGGATTTTGTATGCCTTTTTTCAATTTTTGTGGCTTTTTCATACAATATATATTTTTAATAAGCTCATGCAGATACAACCAACACCCAAATAATTACATGTGAATACATTCTCCTCCCCCATACTTAAACATTGCATTGTCCTCAATGAAATGGAAGACAGAAAAATCGAACCCAGGGAAAGAGACAGAAGACTCACATACAAGGTCGGATGACCTTCCTCCAATAAAACTTAAAGTGTGGTTGAATGAGAAACTAGATGAGCACTAAATGTAATCCAATAATGCATAGCTCATCTAAAGCAAAAGAAAGAATACCTCCAATGTAGAAGGTGACCCAAACAAATCAACTTCTTGCAAAGAACATGGTCACCAACAAGCTAAGCTCCATCGAATGTAGATCTGGAATGATAGTACTAATGAAACCAAACTTGATGTAATACAGCTCCTTACTTTCTTTTCTCTCATTTTTTTTGTCTGCACTCTATTTTTTTTTTTAATCCGATATATTATTTTTTTTCTCAGAATGATTTTCGGATTTTTTTTTTTTTTTTTTAACGGGAGAGAAGACTTACAGCGAGATTGGCTACTGACTGTAGCTGACCCTAAGCTTCGGTGATTTCCTCTTGTCCATAGAAAAACTAAAAAGAAAATTAAACCGAACAAAAACAAATAAAAACAGTTTCAAACCTCGGGTTGCCTCCCGAGTAGCGCCTTATTTTATGTCGTGGCTCGACATGAAACTCAAGAGATTTAACTAACGCCATTTGGCTTTGTGAAAACCGTCTCTTGTCTAAATTCTCTCTTAAACCACTCATGGAACGCCTTAAATCTCGTCCCTCTTACCTTGACCACCTTGTCTTTAGAAATGAAGGTGGTTTCATTCACTTTCGCCTCCTTGACCGTATCAGGCGGCTGTTTCAGCTCAATGTCAAGTGCCTGCACAAAGGATGTGAAGAGAGCTTACCTTTAGGCTCTGTCTTAGTCTGACACTCCTGGATATTAGTAGACAAAGCAAAATCTACTTTTGGGGGCTCTAAGAGATTCTCTAAAACAGGTTGCAATTCATCCTTACAAGTAGGATTAATCACATCAATAGCACATAGAGAATTCTTATCAATGGGGTTCATGTCATAAATATTATATTCTACCTTATCCCCATCAAACTCCATAGAGAGAGTCCCACTATTAACATCAATTTTCGTTTGTGCAGTTTTCATGAAAGGTCTACCTAACAGTATAGGTGTGACATTATTAGCATGCTCCATATCTAACACAAAGAAATCAGCAGGAAAAATCAGATCACCAACCATAACAAGAACATCCTCAACAACCCTTTTCGGGTACACAATAGACCTATCAGCAAGTTGAATAACAGTTCCTGTTTTATGCAAAAGTCCTAAGCCTAGTGATTCATACAAAGAGTAAGGCAAAACATTGATTGATGCACCTAAATCTAGCATTGCTTTGTCAAATTTAGTTTCACCAATCACATGGAATGCTAAATATGCCTGGATCACCACATTTCTTAGGCATGCGTTTTTGAAACACAGCAGAAACTTGTTCACTTATTTCAACTTTCTTCTTTCCTTTCAGTTTTTGATTTCTCTTGATAGTGCAAACTTCTTTCAAAAACTTAGCAAATCTAGGAATACTCTTAACAAGTTTGAGCAAAGGAATGTTTACCTCACACCTACTAAATGTTTCAAAGATTTCTTTGTCGTCATCCAGTCTTCGAGTATCATTCAATGCCTCAGGAAAAGGAGCAACAGGCTTCTGAGAGAACAGAGGCGGAAAATTTGGACGAACATAATCGTCTACATATTCAGGGGACTCCAGGCGATCGCCATCAACAACTGGCGATCGCGGTCGCACAAATTGGGGTTCTGCAGGAGACCCGCGATCGCGGATTTGTGACGAGCAAATCTGGGCATTCTGGAGTGGCATGGCGATCGCCATCGCCATATGGCGATCGCGGTCGTGATGCAGACCTTGTGTTGCTCTCTGTAATCTCATGGCGATCGCCACTCAGATCTGGCGATCGCGATTTTGGCACAGAACAGTCGTCATAAGTTTTTCCGCTCCTCAAGAACACTGCACTGACGTTCTCTCTCGGGTTTCTTACAGGTTCCCTGGCCTCTAATTTACTCAAAGCTTGAGCAATCTGTCCTAACTGATATTCAAGATTTTGGAGACTTGATTCCGTTTTAGCATTTTGTTGTATCACAGTCTGAGGTAAGGACTTGATCATATCTTCAACAGTCATAGAATTCTGAGGTTTAGGTTGCTGATAATTATTATTATGAGAGTCATACCTTGGCCTTGGTTGCCATCCACCAACAGCGTTTACCTCAGCATTCGGCTCTTGGAGTTGTTGACCACCACTTTGCAGCATAAAAGACTTCATCATATCTTTCAGTTCATTCATGTCAGTCTGTAATTGATCTGAATTAATTTCTTTGACTGAGTGGGATCCCTGTCTACTGCCAAACTGCCTTGAACTCTCAGCTAGCTCTTCAAACATTTCAGTGGCCTGAGGTATAGTCAGTTTCAGAAAATTACCTCCACAAGATGCGTTTACCATTCGACGATCCTCATCAATCAGGCCACTAAATAAGTACATAAGGAGATCTTGGTCAGTATATCTATGGAATGGACAGCTTGAGCAAAGCTTCTTGAATCTCTCATAATATTCATAGAGACTCTCAGTTGAGTGTTGTTGAAGATTCGTGATCTCTTTCTTCAAGCTGCTCAGTTTTGTAGCTGGAAAATATTTCTCTAAAAAGACCTTTTTCATCTTAGCTCATGTATCAATACTCCCTGGAGCTTGATAATAGAGCCAATCATTAGCAGCGTCTTTCAGAGTAAATCAAAAAGCTCTCATCATGACCTGCTCCTCAGTAACACATCTTGGCTTCATACTAGAACATATGACATGGAATTGAGCCAAGTGTTTGTTGGGATCTTTTCCTGCTAAGCCATGGAAATGTGGTAGCTCATGAATTAAACCAACTTTTAATTCAAAATTCACACCTTCTTCAATCTCAGGAAACCTCACTGTCAAAGGTTGTTGGTTTAAGTCTGGGGCAGTGAGTTGCCTCATAGTAGGCAATGGCGGTCCATGTCGATCACCCATCTCGTTCTCTTGGTTCAGAGCTGCTCTTAGGTTCCGAAGGAACGTCCTTTCAATCTCTGGGTCAAAGGCTACAAGAGATGAATCAGTAGCACGGGTCTGAACCATAAAGGTTCACACCAAACAGTTGATAAGTTCACAATTAACACAGAATCAGAAAAATTTCAATTCCCCGGCAACGGCGCCAAATTTGATGAGGCTAAAGTCGTAGTGCCAAATCAAAGAAAACCCTAAACACTAACTAGAGTATAGCAAATAAGTAGAGGTCGAACCCAAGGGAATCAAAACACCAAATCAATGCAGTCAAGTGAAATATCAACTAGTAACAAGTAACCAAAGGGGGGGGTTTGATTGCAAGAACACACAAGTAACCAGTAACAAGCAGAGGAAGTTTGAGTGAGAATATGATGAGAAGGGGTTTCACCTAGCAAGTATCCACACAACAATCAATCAAGTTGATCATAGATTTATCTCAAGTTCTTATCAATCCTAGGGAATGTTCCTATTCCAATCTTTAATATATCAGCATGCCAACCGGTTCTGATAATACTTACTATTCAGCAATCAGGAAAACCTCTCAAGATTAGATGAAATAGCAACAAAGGGCACATGAATCATAAAGATGCATGCAATAACTTACAACCGTCAAGTATTAACATGCAATCAATTCTCTTTCATAAAAGCAATCAACTACCAGATCATGCAGATATGAGTGCTACAATGACAAGAAATTCCACCATATATGCCTAGTCTAGCAATAAAAAACTATCAATCAAACTAGGTGATCAAGCTAACAAAACTAATAGAAATCAATAGATGAAGAACAAGAGAATTAATACAAACCCATAGGAAAAGAACAAGAGTTAGAAATCTCACAACTTAATAACTGAGGGTTTCAACCGCTAAGTAAAACAATGGAGTTTAGTTCCTGCTCATGGTTGCAAAACTAAATTGTCTGATGGAAAAGATGATGGAAAAGATGATAGAGGCTAGGGTTCTTAAATAGAGACTAACCCTAAAAATATATGGTAAAAGATATATCCTAAACGAAATAATAAAATAAGGAAAAAGAAATAAAACAAACAAAGGAAAATACGGAAAGTCCGGACTGTCTTCGGCCTTGTTGTGGCGATCGCCATAGATGCCTGGCGATCGCGGTCTTCATGTAAAGCTCGGTTGTGGTCTCTGTTGCCCAATGACTCGAAACACATATGATAATACTCCTAAACTAATGTGATAACCCCTTGTTACGCTATACAAAGTGCAGTGTATCAAGTTCCTTTTTCGAGTGCAATCCCTCTATTCCGCTTGTTTACTGTCGACCGTTTTATAAATTTTTCATCATTCCCACAGAGATAACAAAGTTTCTCCCATATTTCTTGCTTCATCCAACTAGGCTTAGTCTCACTATCTCTTGTTCTGTTAAAAATTCCCCTTAAGTGATTACCACCTCTTGAATTGAAGACAACAAAAACTTCTGTCTCCTGGAATAGATTTTCACCCCATTTGTACAATCTCTGTGAATGTAAGGAAGCTTAAATATATTAGTATAACTAGTAAAAAAACAATACAAATATTGAGTTGAGCATTGTCATACCTTGAATGCAGTCCACCAACTAAAGAGTGCTTGTTCTGTAACATCTGACCAGCAAGTATACGGTTCATCGAAATGTGAATGCACAATTTGCTGTAATGAATTATTTGCAGGCTTCGAGGGAATAAATTTTTTCTTGTCATATAAATATGTTGTGAGTAATATAAAAAACAACAAAGTACCTTCAAAATAAGGATCATATCAATAAAACTCAAAGAAAAACTTACTTTTTCTTATCAATTGCAATTAGTGTTCTTTTATCAGTCGGTGGGGCAGATTCCGACATATCTGATGGACAGTTACTCTCTTCGTTTTTTTTCAAATCTATCCTCATTGCCTTGAGAAGGTGAGGAATGTAATGGTGAAGAATGTCCAGGAGAGTGATGCCTCTGAGCAAGAGAGCCTAAAGGGGAAGAAGGCTGAAAAGTAGATGTAGGCGGTGAAGAGTGAGGAAGCTGGTTTGGAATTGGAGAAGGCTCGGATACAGATGCGTGAGGGCGAGGCTGAGAGGGTGTAGGAGAAGGTTGGGTTTCATTAATAAGCACGGGTTGATATGGAGTTGAAGTTGGGGGAAGAGGAGGCCGAGAAGCAAAGCCTGAAAGAGTGCATGGTGACACCCTTTTCTGGGCATTTTTAAGAGAGACTCTGGGCATACTGTTTGTGTAGCTCCTACAAGTTCAACCAAAGGGATATGCAATTTCAGAAAATCAAGACAAGTGTGCAGTGAGAAATATCGCAAAAAGTACATTTTATGTGAGTTGTTTGTGCAGGAAACCATTTGAGAACACCTTTCATTTTGAATCCAAAGACATTCATGGCATTCAAGAGACAAATTCAGGCACAATAACAACCGAGATCAGTGAAATTAAATTACTCCATATGCAAGATTCTCTTTTTAGTTATGTTCTCCAATATCAAGATGAATGCAGTAATATTTTACGGTTTTTACCACACTGATAGCTCTAATTCCAGAGAGTCATGTGACACAAAACACATGAAAATCCAAACACATTAAGAAAGCCTTTCGTTCTCCTATTCCAAGTTACTTACATTAAATATTACCAACCTATTCCAAGCCTATTCCAAGCCTTTCGTTCTCCTATTCCAAGTTACTTACATGAAAATCCAAACATAAAATTTAATGCCAAGTTACTTACATTAAATATTACCAACCTATTCCAAGCCTAATCTTGAAGATCCAAACACATGAAAATAAATAAAGCCTAAAACTATCTAGCTAGCTAGCTCAATATATCTCAGTCAACCATTCATTCATTCCCCATCATCCTGAACTCCATGGTGAAAAATGGAGGAAAATCCTGGTTCACCGCCGTTAAGAAAGCCTTTCGTTCTCCTACCAAGAAACGAGACGAAACCGAGCAAGAAGATCAAGAAAAGGTGAAAACTTGATTGGTTTTTGTTATTGTTGCTGGTCAAAATTTTCATGCTGAAGTTCTTTTTGTTGTTGTTGTTTGGTTGAAAAGCAGAAAAGAGATAAGCCAATGAAGTCGTTCAGAAAAGCAACACTAGACAACACTCAAAATCAAGTTCAAAATCAAAATCAAAATCAACAAAATATGAAAGATCAAATGAACAGAGATTCTCATTTTCCACTGTGAGCAGAGAAATTAGAGTACAGCAAGGAGGAGTTTCAAACCGAAGCAGAGAAATTAGAGGAAGGAGCCGAGAAATTAGAGTACAGCAAGGAGGAGGTTTCAAACCGAAGCAGAGAAATTAGAGGAAGGAGCCGAGAAATTAGAGTACAGCAAGGAGGAGGTTTCAAACCGAAGCAGAGAAATTAGAGGAAGGAGCCGAGAAATTAGAGGAGGCAGTAGACTTACGACCGAAGCAGCGATGCCGGCGATCACAGATAGAAGAAGGAGGAGGTTTCAGACCGAGGTTTGAAAGAGGCGTGGAAACTGGAAAGCTAGGGCTGCTTTTCAACTAGTGAAATTCAATGCTTTTGAGATTAGCGCCTAAATGAAAATTTAAAGTAAATTTCAGTTTACCGCCACATTAGATTAGGCTCTAATGAAAATTTTGTTTTTATTTTATCTATTTACTTGCATAGTTCCTGCGTCATGTGCGGGTTATTTAATATTAATATATTATTTATTAGTCATTAATATATACTCCCTCTGTCCCAATTTGATTGTCCCATTTGGTTTTTTGACACTATTCACAAATCGAGAGAATCTTGTAGATTTCTTCCAATATATAAGAAAAAACATAGTCATGTGGGATCTTGTTTGATTCGTCTCAATGAGTACTTTTACAATATTAAAAAATTATAATTTTTACTAACACATAATAAGAGATATTAACGATACAAAACGTGTCTCGGCATATGTGCCGAGTTGAAATGGGACAATCAAATTGGGACAGAGGGAGTATGTATTTATTTATATTATATTATATAAATGGTTTATTCAATTTGTGCTTATAAAATTTTCATGTACATACAAAATATTTGAAATAATGTTTTTAAGAAATAAAACTTTTAAGTTATATCTCAAATCGTTTTACAACTATTTTCAAAAGAAAAGAGTTAAATCTATACGAAAGATGTAAAAATTCTATTTATTTAACCGATCAAAAAATCTACAAACCTGAGTGATCAGAATCTAAACCATAAACACCCGATCCGAATACTAATGGAGAACAGAGAAAATACATAGAAGCAAATTGCAATCCAAACTATAGATGTCTAAAAGATTATACATGGAAGAAAATACGAGTTGGTTTCCAAAGATTGATGTTCTTACTGCGACCTTCGATACCATTCATTATTACATAATGTACATATATGTATTTTGAATATGATTATTCTTACGCTCAGATTTTTCTACAACAATGCGTCTTATATAGAATAATTATTGATATTGGTTTAAGGAGGATATGAAACCAACTCAGCTAAATATTCTTTTAATGAAACAATGACTCTTTTAAATAGAATAACTATTGATCAATGCGTCTTATACCGAAAGATAAGTCTATCCAATGTAGCTCTCACATGCCAATTTGATATGTATTATATTCTTAGTGATCAATAGTGTACAAATCGCAATCCAAACTATAGACTAAGCTCAAAATACCATTCATTATTACATAATGTACATACATGTATTTTGAATACGATTATTCTTACACATTTTTCTACAACACATCTTAAATCTATGTGTAGATGATTATTAAATGTCTAAAAGATTATACTTTTAATTAAAATTAGAATATTTAACCAATAAATCATTATATATTTAGTTTTTTAATGCACCTCAAAAGACCTATTGTATAATCAATAAATGAAAAATTAATTTTTAAAAAGAGTAAAAAGTCATGATTGAACCAAAAACTAATTGATTTAAGAGAGGATATGAAACCAACTCAACAAAATATTCTATTAATGAAACAAAACCTCAATTAAAAACTTATAATAACATTTTTATTTCGGAAAAAAAGAAAAAAAGAATAAGAACCCATCTTCTGATCTTCATCCAAAAAACTCTTGTTCTTCAATTCTTCCCCAAAATCTCACACCAGAGACGATGAATCAAATCTTTATCAATCGTTCGCTCCCTCTGAATCAAATCGTATTCCCGCCGGCCCTGGCAGAGGTACTTGGGAATTTGGGTTTAAGGGAGTTTTTCCTAACTCTCTCGATCTCTCGAAGTAATCAATCGCTCCCGCACTTCTCTCAAGCGTTCTCAATGCCAAATCACCCGCCTTTCTCTCTCTGTCTTCCTTGCTTCTCACCAACAAGGCTGACGAACCTATACCCTAGTTCAGATATAGTTAGTTTTTCCTGATTACTTCGAGAGAGTTAGGGTTATGGGAGGGGAAGTTGGGTTGCACAAGAAGGAGGTGAAGGAGGAGGAAAGTGAAGAGGTACTTGGGAATTTGGGTTTAAGGGAGTTGATTGAACAACCGGATTAGGGTGACAGCCGAATTCTTCATTACTGTGTTAAGTGTGATCATTGCCTCCTCGTGTTCATGTACTTGTAGTACTAAATGTGGATTGAGTCAAAGTGTAATTGACTAAATGTGGATTGAGAATATTCTGGATAACTGAAACAAAAATGAGCAAGAACAGCAGTGTCATTTAGTAAATCTTATCTATAGGCTCGAGGAGAATTGCTTACTGTGTTTAAACTATAAATTTCTTGTGGCTTATATTTGAATCTGCATATTTGTAGTAACAATATTACCTGTGTTAGTTTCTTGTTTACTTGCTTGTGGTATATTATAATTCAAATGATTCAAATTGTTCAAGAGAAGCCTTGAATCTTTGTATTTTAGTCATATAAGGGCATGAAGTAGTAATCAACATGTGATTGCATATTTTCTTTCTTGTTGGATACGCAACATCGAAAACTTCATGAAATTCTTCTTATTACATAGTAGCTATTTGTTTTTCCCCAGCTAGGAGATGCAATTATGCTCATGAAGGACAACTTTGTTATGGCTCACTTACAGTATTCTTGTACTCACTGCTGCAAACTAATGGTATCTGGAAATGGCTGGGTATGTAAAAGTGCAAAAACTTTCAGATTTGTGATGAGTTTTTTTTAGCTTCCAATTTGATACGTTGCAATTATGTTGTTCTTCATGACTTTTCTGAATTTGTAAAATGGAGAATTACGCAATTTGCATTTCAACCTGAGTTGAAAATGAAGGATAGCTACTTTAGTGTCATTGAATCTTTTTCTTATGACAGTATTTTGTAAAATGAAAGCTTGTGAAGAATTAATATGCTAAATGATAGCCTATTAGCTCAATTGGTCGAGCATTGTGCTCTAGCACAAAGATGTGGGTTCAAATCCTACATAGGCTAATTTATCTTGAGTTAATTAAATGTCTCTGCTGCACACTAAAGATGAAGACTGATTCAAAAATGTTCATTTGCTCGACTCATTCTCTGCACACTATTAAGACATCCAAAGAAGGAAGATAGTGTAACTGCGAAAATTATGGGATACTCCTAAATTTGACAGCAAACTCCTGAATTTGACAGAAAACTCCTGGAATTGACTGCACATAAGTGAAATTGATAGCAGATTCCTGAATTTGACAACAAACTCCTGATTTTGACACCACATAACTGAATTTAATAGCAAACAACTAAAATTGACAGCAAAACTGATTTATTCCTGAGTAATGAATTTTGAACTAGAAAGACAACTAAACATATATCCACCTTTTTGATGCAAAAAGACAATAAAAAAATTATCAAACCAAATTTGGACACCACAATAAAGTCTAAATGACAAAGTAATGTACGATTACTCTGACTCATCGTCATCAATACTCATTGATCCCCCTGTGTCTTCTGATGTGCTATCAAATTCATCCTCATCATCATTCTCAGTGCTAGATTCATCCCCATCATCATATCCATCGTCTAATTCTACCTCGTCATCATTTTCATCAAGTTCTTCCATATCCTGCTCTTCTAAACCCTCACTTGTACCTAATGGATCAGCTAAATGTTCTGACACATCTCCATTCATCATTTGTCCAAATGAGTCAGGTTCACTAGGCTGATAGGCAGGAGTTCCTGATCTCCAACGCTTTGCAATTCTATCTCTAGGAACCGTCTTACATACAGCCCACCAATTTGCGCGCTCTCGCCTAGCACCAGGGTATCCAGCATAGTAAACCTGCACTGCTTGTTGTGCTAATACAAATGGTTCATATTTCTTGTATAGCTTTTTGTGGTTGACTTCAAGGATGGGATCAACACTCACTCCTTCAGTAGGACTAAACCAACGACACTTGAACATAACAAGATTCAATGGTCTATCCGTTAGACTGATATACTCAAGCTTGATGATTTCTTCGAGAAGACCATAAAAATCAGCTAGATCATTCTCGTACTCACATGCTTTGACACAAACTCCGCTATTCATTGTCGATTTGCGAAAACCATGATCTAGAGTATGAAACTTGTATCCATTAACAAAGTAAACAAGCCAACTCATTGCTTTGGTGCTCGGGCCCCAAGCTAAACTATACAACAGTTCGTCTGTACACAACGAGCTATTATTTAATACCTGCAATATCAAGGAACATCTCATGCTACGAAAAGAATTAAATATGTATAGAAAAATTAAAATTTGCTCATATTTTTAACAAAGACACAAAATCAACATTACTTACATGGTCCTTAAACCATCCCGCAAACTCGTTGTCTATTTTGTCATCATCAACTTCACCACCCAATACTTCCATTATAAACTTCCTACAACGGTCAATCATATACAATATCATGAATTTTTTTGTCACAATAAACAAAGATGGTACGATAATAAATGTATGAGGAATAAGAAGCTCACTCAATGTATTCATCCACTCTCAAACAGTTACGCAATATATAGACATGTGCAGCATTCAACTCTCTAGCATCTGTCATCCATCTTTTCTTCTCTTTTCCACTACTCCGACCAGGGTAATTGAAAATGGAAATAGGTTGGTCATCATCTTCAGAAGTTTCATTATTCCTGCCAACTTTTCTCAATTTAGAAGGAACATGAGGTTTGAAGTAATGCTTTGAAAAAATTGCTGCTTCTTCCTTCAAATAAGCTTCACATATGGATCCTTCCACACGTCCTGGCTGTTTTATTTTCTTCTTCAAATGACCCAATAATCTCTCGGGTTTGTACATCCATCGATACTGCGGTGGTCCCCCTACTCGAGCCTTATATCGAAGATGAAGTAAGAGATGTTCCATAGAATCAAAAAGTGATGGAGGAAAAATACGCTCCAACTTACATAATAGCACAAGTGCCATAGACTGCAATTGCTTCATGTGCTCAACCGACATTGACGATGAAGAAATAGAACGAAAGAAGTAACTCAACTCACATAAAGGGCCCCAAACTTCAGGAGGCAACAACTCTTTGAAGGGAATTGGAAGGAGTCGCTCCATAAACACGTGACAATCATGACTTTTCATCCCAGTTAGCTTGCAATCATCAATTTTGACACATCTACCCATGTTAGAAGCATAACCATTAGGGAACTTCAAAGATTTGATCCACTCAAGTACTTTTATCTTCTGATCTCTTGTCAACGAGTAATCTGCCTTCGGTTTCTTACCTTTATAATCCGAGTCAACCGGAAACCGAGGGCGACGAAAATATATGGCTAGATCCTTCCTTGCATTCAAATTATCCTTAGTCTTTCCGGTAAAATTCATCACGGCATCGAAAAAATTATCAAAAACATTATTTTCAATGTGCATAACATCTAGGTTGTGACGAATCAAAAGATGTGGCCAATATTCAAGTCACCAAAAAATACTTTGCTTGACCCACTTATGAGAAGTTCCATAGCCAACTGATTTGTTGTTCGGGTCATCAATAATAGTGGGAAAATGACGGACACGCTCCGAGATTTGTTCCCCTGTCAGCATCGGAGGCGGTGGTTCACTTACCAACCGATTAACAATGAAATCTTTCTTATTTTTGCGAAAAGGATGATTGCTTTCCAAGAACCGTCGTGAACAGTCAAACCAACAAGCCATCCTACCATGTTCTAAGCGGAATGAATCTGTGTGCTCCATGCAGTGCGGACAAGCTAAATTTCCTACAGTACTCCATCCTGACAACATAGCATAAGCCGGGAAGTCATTGATCGTCCACAGTAAAGTTGCACGCATCGTAAAGTTTTCTTTCCTTGAAACATCATAAGTGGTTATACCAGACTCCCACAACTGTTGTAACTCGTCAACTAGAGGTTGCAAACACACATCTATTAGTTGTTTTGGATTTTAGGACCAGGAATTAACAGTGACAAAAACATGTATTCCTTGTTCATGCACATATCAGGCGGAAGATTGTAAGGAGTCACAATGACTGGCCAACAAGAGTATGTCTTTCCTGTTGTATTGAAAGGTGCAAAGCCGTCACTGCATAAACCTAAGCGGACATTACGAGGCTCTGCAGCAAAATCAGGAAATGTTGCATCGAGCTTTTTCCATGCCTCACCATGTGACGGATGACTCATTATTCCTTCATCTGGTACATAACGTGCATGCCAAGTCATAGCCTCAGCAGTAGGCTGAGCTGCATATAATCTTTCCAGTCGCGGGCCTAAAGGAAAGTACCATAAAACTTGATGTGGAATTCCTGAATTTCGATTGCCTATACGCTCATACCTCTCATGGCCACAATGCTTGCAGAGTTTTGCATCAGAATCATCCTTCCAGTACAACATACATCCTTTAGGACACATGTGGATCTTCACCACAGGCAATTCTAAACCACGATATACTTTCTTTGCTTGGTAGTAATCTTTCGGAACCTTATGACCTGAAGGCAACACCTCAGCAAACAACTGAACAATGCCATTGAAAAGGTCTTGAGACACGTTGTATTCACTTTTCAAACACATAAGCCTGGACACAAAAGACAACTCTGTATGTGTCTCACACCCTGAATACAAGGGCTGATCAGCCGCTTTTAACAAATCATATAAGCATTGAGACCCCCTAGTTTCCTCCACAGTTGGAACTGAATATGTCAACATCTCGTCAACCGGATCAAAATTCTCCATTCTCTCAGCTTGAGTACCGTCAGTTGGCCCATAAGTCTCATTATGATCAACATTAAGCCATGATGGAGGAACAAAACTAGGCCCTGCAATATCAAAGACCATTCTTTGTTCATCATTCAATTGTCCATACAAATTTCCTCGATTATCTTGCCTCCTACTCAAAGGAGGTACAAACGGTTCAGCTGGTTCACCATGTGCAGTCTACCAATAATAGTTAGGCATAAACCCACGCCAGTATAAATGCTCTTGAACTTCATCCTTCGTAAAAAAATTTCAATTACGACATCTCGTACATGGACATTTTATTTTGTTCCCGTCCACGAAATTGACTTTGGCAATTGCAAAATTCAAAAAAGTGTCAACTCCATCGAAAAATTCAGCCTTGTAACTTCCATGGTCATACCTATCATACATCCATGCACGATTATTATCCATCTTTAACCTACATATCAATCGTACATGTTTACAAATACATCATTCACAAAAATATGTAAGCAATCTTCAACACTACAATCACAAACCAATCTGCAATTACTTACCTCACGATCTGAATAAGCTTCTATCTAGAAATAATCAAAGTATAATGAATCTTAGAATACGAAGCAATTAACGAGGCTCAGGCACCGAATTATTATCAATGAAAAACAAGATACCGCAATAATTAGTATTAGGGTTTTCCGGAAAATATCAACGGCGTTTCCCACGGAAATTGCGACGACTTTAGCGACGGCAAATATTTAACGGTCGTAGCGACGACTGCAGCGACGAAATAATCAACCTTTGCGACGACTATTCCAATTGTCGGAGCGACGAGTCTGATAAATTGAATGTTCAATGAGAATTCGTATCTGAATGTGTTTCCGTTGCTAAAGGCGTCACTATTTTAGCCACATACTACTTGTCGTCGCTAAGTATGTAACTAAATTGACATGAATGGCTTGACGTCTCTATTCACTACACATTAGCGACGATTATAGCGACGAGTGTCATGGTCGGTGTCGTATTTGCAACAAGGTTAACAATCCGTCGCAACAGTCGTTGAACTTAGCAACGACTGTATCCACGTTGTTACTTCCGTCACGGATTTAGCCACGAAATTTACAACAAACTCGCAAACGTTGCTATTTACGATGGATAATACCACAAAATTAAAATGTTGTCTCTAATTTAGCAACGAAATCGTAAAGTCGTATGTGTCGGTGTCGCTAATTAGCAACGATTACTTGTCATCGCTAAAATGTCGTTGCTGTTTTAGTGTTTTCTAGTAGTGCATAGCCCGCGCTCGTCGCGAAGGAGCCGCCCAATATGCCTCAAGCTATCGTGAGCAAGATCGCATTGACTTCATTAGTACAACTCACAGTGTCCTTCTGATTGCCTCGCTCAAGGGCCAACTCAAGAAATACCAAGTGCCTAAGTTTCCTTAAGATCCTTCAGATTTTTGTGGCTATTCGGGGGATCTTCATGAGTATGTTCCTTCTCCAATCGGCACCTACGTGGACGACGACGCGAGCCTCCTTGAAGGTTGGACAGTGGGCCCAATGAAGAAAGGTACGAGAATTGTTGAGGGGAAAGAGGCTCAAGCCCTGATCGTCCCTGCTCCCCAGAGACTTAAGAGGAAAAGGGAAGTGATTTACTCAGAGGAGAGGGAGCGCGAGACTGGGTCTCCACTTAAGCGTTTTCATGCTGATACCTTGGTGGAGGAAGTTCACGACCAAGCTGTGCTGATTGATAGTGATGAGACTGTCGGGGTCGAGAACATCGCGTCGACGGAGGATGCTGGGGGTGAGGAAGATGTTTGTGAGCAGGCAGTCGACAATGTTGACGACTACATCAGCGTTCCTAAGGAGCATGCGAATGATCAGCCTTAACTTTCTTTGTGACGTTTGTAAATTTTTAAGTTACTCTGTGGGTTTGTAATGCGTACAATGGTTTGTTAATTTTTGGTGGGTCGCGGACCGTGTGTGGTCGCGAACCCTTGAATTATACCTTGGCCTTGTGGAAGGCAAGACTTTTCTTTCGTACTTATTGATTTAATGCTTATTGCTTTTCTTTCGTCTCTGCACTTACTTTCGTATTTACTTCTTTGTTTTCTTCTTACTTTCTTATTGATGGTGGGTTAGTTTGACAAATCCCTCCTCCCCCCCCCCATAGCATTCGCGAGGGTGCTTGCATCCTCGGGGATGTTATGTAATAAAAAGAGGGAGTGAGTGTATTAATGTTTATTGATTCCTTAATTAGCTTTGCCTTGCCTTTTCGTGACGGATACTCAGACGTGAAAGACGATATGTAATTGAAACGACGTGAAAGACGATCATGAAAGACGTGAAAGACGATAATGTTTATTGATTCCTTAATGTTTCCTTGGTAACATAGGCATTACATAATATCAAAATATCTAGGTAAATCAAGTAAAACAACGAGGCATTAACGAGAGAAAAGATCTTCCAACTTGTCTGCGCTCCTTAGAAAAGCCCTACGAATGATAGTCATATAAGCATTTGTCCGCCTCTCGCATTATTGTCGCGTTTGGAGTTTTTAACAATCATGCTCATACCTGATTATTGCGTGCGTACTAGCCAGTAATAGGGCTTATATCATTCGCGGCTGTCGTTTGTTGTGAGCGAGCCAGAATTTCCTGCGTGTGTAATTGTCTAGTAATGTTATATTTAAATCATCGCGACCGTATGAGATAATTTGTATATTCCTTTCATGATACATGAGCTAAGACGTGTCGAGTGCCTCAGTAATTCTGAGCTCGTGAGTTGGAGCTTGTACATTGTTTCTGGTGGGGCGATGAGTGTTGAGCTATAGATAGCTTCGCGATGTAGAACTGTAATTCGGTTCGTAGTCGAATGCTTAGTGTCTACAAGAATACTGGCCCTTGAGTAAGAGAGTCAATTGTATATGAGAGTTGAGAGTACCTGGGCAGTGGTGGCTTTGATGCCCCAGTTTAACCTCGCGAGCTCGTGCAAGACTATTTTGTTACTTTGGTAAGAACCTTCTGTATCATGCAAAGAAACGGGATTGTCATTAGACTTTTGCGTAATTTTGCGAGTCATGATATAAGCAACGATTTTGATGGCCACGCGACTGAGTTGAAACCATAATGCGCAAGAAACAATCAGTCGCCGTGCCTCGTGCCTTGGTGGATCATCAAGGTCATGACTTCGTGATCAAAGCGAGGAGGACTTACGTCGTTACTCGTCTTTTATTTTCACGGCTTCGCGACCTATGGGGATTCGTTTGATCTCCGACATAGTGTCATGGCTTCACGACCTGGGTGGGTGCCCTTGGCCCCATCCCAGCATCATGGCTTCACGGCCTGGATGGGTGCCCTTGGCCCCAACCCAGCGTCATGGCTTCACGACCTGGGTGGGTACCCTTGGCCCCAGCCCAACGTCATGGCTTCGCGACCTGGGTGGGTGCTTCTTGGCCCCCAACCCAGCTTCACGGCTTCACGACCTGGGTGGGTGCTTCTTGGCCCCCAGCCCAGCGTCACGGCTTTGCGACCTGGATGGGTGTTTCTTGGCCCCCAACCCAGCGTCACGGCTTCGCGATGTAGGTGGGTGCTTCTTGGCCCCCATCCCAGCGTCACGGCTTCACGACCTGGGTGGGTGCCCTTGGCCCCAACCCATCGTCATGGCTTCATGACCTGGATGGGTGCCCTTGGCCCCAGCCCAGCGTCACGGCTTCACGACCTGGGTGGGTGCTTCTTGGCCCCCAGCCCAACGTCACGGCTTTGCGACCTGGGTGGGTGCTTCTTGGCCCCCAGCCCAGCGTCACGGCTTCGCGACCTGGGTGGGTGCTTCTTGGCCCCCAGCCTAGCTTCACGGCTTCACGACCTGGGTGGGTGCTTCTTGGCCTCCAGCCCATCGTCACGGATTTGCGACCTGGGTGGGTGTTTCTTGGCCCCCAGCCCAGCGTCACGGCTTCGCGATCTGGGTGGGTGCTTCTTGGCCCCCATCCCAGCGTCACGGCTTCACGACCTGGGTGGGTGCCCTTGGCCCCAGCCCAGCGTCATGGCTTCACGACCTGGGTGGGTGCCCTTGGCCCCAACCCATCGTCATGGCTTCAGGACCTGGATGGGTGCCCTTGGCCCCAGCCCAGCGTCACGGCTTCACGACCTGGGTGGGTGCCCTTGGCCCCCAGCCCAGTGTCACGGGTTCGCTACCTGGGTGGGTGCTTCTTGGCCCCCAGCCCAGCGTCACGGCTACGCGATCTGGGTGGGTGCTTCTTGGCCCCCCGGCCCAGCGTCACGGCTTCACGACCTGGGTGGGTGCCCTTGGACCCAACCCATCGTCATGGCTTCACGACCTGGATGGGTGCCCTTAGCCCCAGCCCAGCGTCATGACTTCGCGACCTGGGTGGGTGCTTCTTGGCCCCCAGCCCAGCATCACGGCTTCGCGACCTGGGTGGGCGCTTCTTGGCCCCCAGCCCAGCATCACGGCTTCGCGACCTGGGTGGGTGCTTCTTGGCCCCCAGCCCAGCGTCACGGCTTCGCGATCTGGGTGGGTGCTTCTTGGCCCCCAGCCCAGCGTCACGGCTTCGCGATCTGGGTGGGTGCTTCTTGGCCCCCAGCCCAGCGTCACGGCTTCGCGATCTGGGTGGGTGCTTCTTGGCCCCCAGCCCAGCGTCACGGGACTTTTATCTATATTTTTCGATTTGAAGTGCGTAGCTCTACCTTTTATTCAAGGCTGTCGTTCCCCCTTTTGGCGAAAGTATTTATTCTCTTTGTAACCCGGCTACAGATTTGATCGCTCAAATTCATTCGGTTCTTTTGCCTGCACAGAATTTGTTAGACAATCTGCTCGCGAGAGTCACGTGCATGACAGATACTTTATGTGTTACATAAAAAATTTCTTGAGGGAGGTTCATACCTGTGAGGGGGAATGGGGTAGGCGCAATAGCGGCGTAGTCGCATCACGTTCCAAGAGTTTGCAACGTGATTCCCGGAGCTATCCTTCAGTGGATAAGCGCCCGGTGCGACTTTGCGATCCACTATGTAGGGCCCTTCCTATCCAGGATCTAACTTTCCTCCTTCTGTCTTTCTAGAGACAAGATCTCCCCTCACGAAGCCTCTTATCTTGACATGCTTGTTGTAATACTTTGCAACACTAGCTTTGTGCGCGGCTGCTCTGATTACTACCATTTCTTGTGCCTCTTCGCGAAGCTGAAGCTCCATTCTCATTTTCTCATCGTTGGTGTCCTTGTCATAATGAAGGATTCTCTCGTTCGGAAACAAAAATTCCACAGGGACCACAACCTCAACACCATACGCGAGGGCAAAGGGGCTTTCCCCCGTTGCTTTCTTGACAGTTGTGCGGTTGGCCCAGAGGGTAAGAGGGAGAACTTCGGCCCACCTTCCCTTGGCGCCTTCCAGCCTTTTCTTGAGGTCCATTACGATGCTTTTGTTGACAGCTTTAACTTGGCCATTACAATGTGGGTGCGCGATTTTCAGTTGAACGCCCATGTCGTCACACCACTTCAGCACCCGGGGAGATTTGAATTGAGGGCCTCTATCTGGGACAATCTCATGAGGAAGACCGTAGCGACAAATGATGTTTTTCCATAGGAACTTCTTCACTACCGGTACTGTCGTGGACGCGAGTGCCTCAACCTCGATCCATTTAGTGAAATAGTCCACAGCCACAATGATATACTCGAGTTGCCCAAGAGCCTTTGGCTTGAATGGACCAAGAAGATCCAAACCCCACATCGCGAACGGTATGGGACTGCTCATGATTTGAAGCTCCACACCAGGTTGATGAGAGGCGGGGGCAAAATATTGGCAAGCTTGGCAAGCTCGCGATATGTCTTGCGCGTCTTGCTTCATTGTGGGCCAGAAATGTCCTTGGCGCAGTGCTTTATAAACCAAGGGTCTCCACCCTGTGTGGGTTCCACACAGCCCTGCGTGCAATTCTTCTAAGAATGACTTCACCTCATAGTGAGCCATGCATTTCAATTCGTTGGGGCCTCCCCCCCCTCTTGTATAGCTCTCCCCTGTTGATGTAAAAACGCGCAGCCTTTCTCTTCAACTGGAGAAGTTCTTTGGGATCAGAAGGTCCGCAACCATTTTTCAAATAATCAACGATTGGACGACGCCAATCTTCACTGGTGCTGCTAATTTCCATCATTTCAATCTCGCGACTGATTGCGCTCTCTTCCTTGACAAGGAAAAAATACTTTGGTGGCGCTGCCTTGGATACAATGAAACCTGATCTTCTCTCGCGTTCTTCTTTAGGACCCTGCCAACTGGCACCTACTTTCGCGAGCTCATCAGCTTTTTTGTTCTCTTCTCTTGAGATGGCCTTAATTTCAAAATGCTTGAATAAAGAAATCAACGTCGCGACTCTTGCGTGATATTTTGGTAAATTCACAGTTCTTGCTTCGTAGATTCCCTGGACTTGGTTTACTACAATCTCCGAGTCACTTCGACATGACAACACAGAGATAGAGGTGCCAATGGCTAATTCTAGACCATCTATTAAAGCTTCATATTCAGCCTCGTTGTTGGTGGGTTTAAACTTGAGAGCGATGGCGTGACTTATCTCATCACCCGTAGGCGAGGTGAGTACCACTCCAGCCTCGCATCCCTCATCATTCACGGCGCCATCGACATGCATGACCCACATCAGCTCTTCACCATACAGATTTTGGCTTTCGCCCTCCCTGAAACTTGTCTCAACAATGAAGTCGGCGAGTGCCTGAGCTTTGATCGCGGGTCTAGGCCGATACACGACATCGAATTCTGACATTTCTATAACCCACTTCGCGAGCCTTCCTGCTACTGTTGGCTTTGTCATGAACCCTGTTTGTGCCTAAAAATACGACGACTATGGAACGCGTGAAAGCTACGCGTAGAAGGATAGAGGCGACGCGACGTATGAAACGGAAGATGGCGTCGACGTGACGTTATAAAGAAGAACGTGTCGTTAAGCTATGGTAATTAGGTCAGCCGCCACTTAGTTACCTTGTTCTATATTATATTCGTGTAAATGGTAAAGGATAAGATGAAACAAATATCTTTTACCATATTTATTATATCGTTAGAAGGAAAAGGAAAAAATATTATTCCCTTAGTAAGATCCTAGGGTTAACCTATATAAAGGTTAACGCCAGCCTTTTGTAGAGACAATGTACTACGCCGTAATATCAATACCACAAGAAAGTTCAAGTTTCAACCTTATTCTCTCGTCTTGTTCTCTTAGTGTTAAGATTATACCGTTCTCTTTGATCTTTTCCCTACAATTGCTTAGTTATCATCTCGTTGATAATTTCGCTACAAACAATTGGCGCCCACCGTGGGGCTAGATCAAAAAAGGTGTCGTCTTTCCACATAAAGGGAACCTCTTTTTTTTTGCAGGAAGCCATGACGTCTCCAACCAATAGCCCTCGCAACAACAGGGATTCAGAGACCGAAGAACGCGTAAAGGACTGCCTCAGTCTCAAGAACAAAGAACGAGTTACAAACCCCAACGATCCAAGGACTGCCATGTTGCCGACGATGACGTCACCAACATGGCCTCCGTCAAGAATCACTTCTAAAACGTCCAAAAATCCTGGGAAGAGGCCAAGAGCGCCAGTGAAGAAAAAACGATGGGACTCGCCAAAGAAAACGAGCGACTACGCTCTGTTATAAAAGAACTCAGGACAGAGTCCGCTAAGCCTCCCACTTACGTTCGCGATCGGAGTGTCGTTCGTCGTCTGGACATGGATGTCGTAGCCGACGAGGAAGAAGACCTTGAGCTCTCAAGACGCCCAAGACCGATCACATCGACGAGAGCGGGCCGAGGAGAGCCATCCAAAAAGCAAGCCCTAACTCCCAACGCGGTCACGAGTATCGTAGCCCAACAAGTCGGAGCCTTAAGAAAGGAGATGATGCTTAGGCCAGGAGCTCCAAATTCCATAATACCCGAAGAAGAGCATGCGTTCGAGGAAAGCCCTTTTATTAGGAGTATCGCCATCCAGAAGATCGCAAAGAAATTCACCGTTGCGGATCTCCCCGTCTACGATGGGTCAAGCGACCCCGAAGAACATATCTTACTGTACAAAGCCAAGCTCTCCACAAGTCCTATCGACCCAAGGTTTAAAGAAGCAATGATGTGCAAATTCTTTAGCTCGACATTGAAAGGTCCTGCCTTGACATGGTTCATCCACTTGCCTCAAGAAAGCATCTCGTCCTATGCGGAACTATCCAACCAATTCAGGCTACAATTCGCCAGTAGCAAGCTCTTTGCGAAACAACCGTCAGATCTCCACAACATGCGTATGAACAAGGGTGAAACCATAAGGGAGTTTCTTAAGCGTTTCAACGACGAGAAAGTCACGATCCCAAGTTGCACGGAAATTACCGGCTCCGACGCGTTCAGACGCGCCCTCCCCAAAGATAGCAATTTATATAAAGAACTGACAAGGACATGTACCGAGTCGTTCGAGATAACGAGAGCAAGAGCAATGGAAGCAATACGCTTAGAGGAAGATCTTCGAAATCACCTCGAAGAAAGGCGTCGATCTCCACGAAGGCACTCTCCATCGCGAAAAGACTCTCCTCAGAGACGAGAGGGGGATCGCCATGATAGGAGGGCTAAGCCTTTCCATAGAGAACTCCCCATGGTTCATAACGTCAGCAAGATCAATAACGTCTACGCGATCGAGAGAGGGATATGCATGAAGGTCGACGCGTTAAGAGTCATAGGATCAATGGAGAAGTTACACGACGTAAGGTGGCCCAGAAAACCCAACCCCGAAAAGAAGCCAGGATCAGGAAGAGGATATTGTGAGTTCCATAACGATTTGGGGCACCCAACAGACGATTGCTATACCTTAAGAAAAGAAGTTATCCGTCTTTTGAAAAGAGGCGACCTGCTAGACCTACTCTCCAAAGAAGGTCGTGACACGTTCGAAAGAGGCAGAGAAAGAAATAGATCCGCCTCGCCACCGCCTCCATCAAGCCGGTCAAGGGCAGTTAACACAATCCTTGGAGGATCTCCGGTTAGCGGCTATACGCTCTCAGCCGCCAAGAGGAACGCCAAAACACTACGCGGAGAAGGAAGTGTCTTACCGGTGTATCACCTGAGGACCATCAAGAAGGACTATCCCATCATGGTCAATGAGCCAAACGGGTCGGTGGATCATCACGACGGCTTCGTTATTTCCCTAACCATTAGCAGCTGCAGGGTGAAGAGGATCCTTATAGATAACGGAACTTCAGCAAGAACATCGTGTCGTTCTGCGAGAATAAGGGGATACGTCTAGTATACTCGACGCCCAAATACCCTCAAGCAAACGGCCAAGCAGAATCAAGCAACAAGGTAATCGTAAGTAACCTTAAGAAAAGAATAGAAGAATGTCGGGGTAATTGGGCAGACCAACTCCAAGCTATAGTATGGGCCAACAGAACGACGCCCAAAAGAGCAACAGAAAGAACACCTTTCTCACTCGTATATGGATGTGAAGCCGTACTACCGATCGAAGTGGAAGTACCAACCGAAAGATATCGATCTCTCCCCGAAGAAAGAAACTCCCCCATGATAACGTTCATTATAGACGCGATCGATGAGCTAAGAAGCAACGCGACATTAAGGATCGCATCACAAAAGCAAATCACCACCCGAAGCTACAATCGACGAGTAAAAGCCAGAACTTTTCAAGTAGGAGATTGGGTCTTAAGAAAAGTATTCCCAAACACCGAGGATAAGAGCGTCGGGAAACTCGCCGCGTCCTGGGAAGGTCCATATCAAATAGCACAAGTCATAGGGAGAGGAGCCTATGAACTCACAACACCGGAAGGAACACCATTGATGCGCTCTTGGAACGCTACTCACCTTAAAAAGTACTATCATTAAAAGATAGTCGATGTGATGATTCTTTGCCATTTCGCATGATAAATTCTTAAGATGCTCTCTCCCCCTCTTTACTATTTTCTTATCAAGTACGTCTTAGCATCGAAACGACTAGGGGGTCGCGTAGATTAGGGGTAGTTTTATAACGTCTTCGTGTCAAGTCATTGTTTGTGCCTAAAAATACGACGACTATGGAACGCGTGAAAGCTATGCGTAGAAGGATAGAGGCGACGCGACGTATGAAACGGAAAATGGCATCGACGTGACGTTATAAAGAAGAACGTGTCGTTAAGCTATGGGAATTAGGCCAGCCGCCACTTAGTTACCTTGTTTTATATTATATTCATGTAAATGGTAAAGGATAAGATGAAACAAATATCTTTTACCATATTTATTATATCGTTAGAAGGAAAAAGAAAAGATATTATTTCCTTAGTAAGATCCTAGGGTTAACCTATATAAAGGTTAACGCCAGCCTTTTGTAGAGACATCGTACTACGCCGTAATATCAATACCACAAGAAAGTTCAAGTTTCAACCTTATTATCTCGTCTTGTTCTCTTAGTGTTAAGGTTATACCGTTCTCTTTGATCTTTGCCCTACAATTGATTAGTTATCATCTCGTTGATAATTTCGCTACAAACAATTGGCGTCCACCGTGGGGCTAGATAAAAAAAAGTGTCTTCTTTCCACATAAAGGGAACCTCTTTTTCGCAGGAAGCCATGACGTCTTCGATGCCGCTCCAAGGAGAATCTCTCACCGTCTTAGGAGGACTGTCGTCTCACACAAGCTCAAGTACGAAGAGACTCGCAAGGACCATCGAAGACCAAGGCAACTCAGTCCCAGTCCATCTCTCCAGAGCCTCCAACAAGAACTCACCCATCACGTTCGAAGAGCCAGACGAAGAAGTCAAGCACCATGACAGCCTGGTGATCTCCGTGATAATCAAAGATTGTAAAGTCAAGAGAATACTGGTGGACAACAGAAGTTCGACCAATATCATTGCCCTCTCCGTTATCCTTGAACTCGGACTCTCCATTAAAGATATCTATGGAGAGCGTATCCGTCTGAAAGGATTTAGCGGAGAGATTTCAGAGATGTTAGGAGAGATCACCCTCGAAACGTCCGTCCAAGGAGTCAGCCTCCCAACCCAATTCGCAGTAATGGAAGCAAGATCCCCATACAACGCCATCCTAGGAAGACCATGGATTCACGGAATGAAAGCAGTCCCGTCCACATATCACCAATCCCTCAAGTTTCCAACGCCTTGGGGAATACGCGAAGTCAAAGGCGACCTCTTTACGGCCAAACAGTGCTACAGAATCGGTATGGAGGGAATCACGACGCCAAAGATCCAAAAAGACGAAGTAAAAGAGTTCCAAGTAAAAGCGTCCAACAAATACGTAAAACCAAAGTGTCCAGAATTGGAAGACGTTGCCGTAGACGGTAAAAATCCAGAAAGGATCGTAAAAATAGGTACTGACGTTCCCGAGAAAATCAGAGGGGAACTAACGGCGTTCCTAAAGTCAAAGAGTCAGTGTTTCGCCTGGAGCCATGAAGACATGACAGGAATATCCCCTTACGTAATGCTCCATAGGTTAAACGTCGACCCTAAGTTCGTTCCGGTAAAGCAAAAAAGAAGAAAGTTCGCCCCTGAACGCAACAAAGTGGTGGATGAAGAAGTTAAGAATCTCCTCGAAATGGGTAAAATACGAGAAGCAAAGCACCCCGATTGGCTGGCCAACGTCGTAGTAGTTCAGAAGAAAAACAGGAAATGGAGGGTATGCGTCGACTTCACGGATCTCAACAAAGCATGCCCCAAAGATTCTTTCCCCCTCCCCCATATAGACACCATGGTAGACGCCACAGCAGGTCATGAGATGTTGACGTTCATGGACGCATTCAGCGGATATCATCATATTCAATTGGACTCCAAAGATCAAGAGAAGACGGCGTTCATCACTAATCAAGGCATTTACTGCTACAAAGTCATGCCTTTCGGCCTCAAGAACGCTGGAGCAACATACCAATGCTTGGTTAATAAAATGTTCAAGGAGCAAATAGGAGATACCATGGAGGTCTATATCGACGACATGTTGGTAAAGTCCATAAAAGCCGAAGATCACGCAACACACTTGAAAGAGGCGTTCGCAATCCTGGAAGAGTACAGCATGAAGCTCAACCCTACCAAATGTTCTTTCGGAGTCTCCTCGGGGAAGTTCCTCGGATACATCGTGACCCAAAGAGGGATAGAAGCCGTCCCGGAGAAAACTCTCTTCGTAAGAAGCCAAGAATCATGGGTGACGCCTTACTATAAATGGTTACAACACGGACGACTACCAATCAACGCGTACGACGCAAGGTTGTTGCGGCGGAAAGCAACTACTTTCGTTGTAGACAAAGGGCAATTGCTGAAATGGTCGTCGAACGGCGTATTCCTAACGTGTCCTTCGAAAGAAAAGATCCAAGATATCCTACGCGAACTACACAACTGAGACTATGGAAATCACTCCGGAGGAAGAAGTCTAGCAGCCAAAGCACACTCAACCGGATATTACTGGCCCACAATGAAGCAAGACGCGTCAAATTACGTCAAGAAGTGCGACGATTGCCAAAGACACGCTCCAATCCCACATCAACCAGCAGAAAAGCTCCACTCTATAACCTCTCCCTGGCCCTTCATGCAATGGGGGATGGATATAGTAGGCCCCATGCCCTTAACGTTAGGGCCGAAGACGTTGATGCTCGCCGTCACGGACTATTTCTTTAAATGGGTAGAAGCTGAAGCATTCAAAAGTATTAGAGATTCCCACGTCATATCCTTCCTCGAGAGAATAAGGGTAAAGGATAAGATGAAAGAATATCTTTTACCATATTTATTATATCGTTAGAAGGAAAAGGAAAAGATATTATTTCCTTAGTAAGATCCTAGGGTTAACCTATATAAAGGTCAACGCCAACCTTTTGTAATCATGGTACTACGCCGTAATATCAATACCACAAGAAAGTTCAAGTTTCAACCTTATTCTCTCGTCTTGTTCTCTTAGTGTTAAGATTATACCGTTCTCTTTGATCTTTGCCCTACAATTGCTTAGTTATCATCTCGTTCATAATTTCGCTACAAACAAGTGGCAGTACCAACCGAAAGATATCGATCTCTCCCCGAAGAAAGAAACTCCCCCATGATGACGTTCATTATAGACACGATCGATGAGCTAAGAAGCAACGTGGAACTAAGGATCGCATAACAAAAGAAAATCGCCGCCCGAAGCTACAACCGACGAGTAAAAGCCAGAACTTTTCAAGTAGGAGATTGGGTCTTAAGAAAAGTATTCCCAAACACCGAGGATAAGAGCGTCGGGAAACTCGCCGCGTCCTGGGAAGGTCCATATCAAATAGCACAAGTCGTAGGGAGAGGAGCCTATGAACTCACAACACCGGAAGGAACACCATTGATGCGCTCTTGGAACGCTACTCACCTTAAAAAGTACTATCATTAAAAGATAGTCGATGTGATGATTCTTTGCCATTTCGCATGATAAATTCTTAAGATGCTCTCTCCCCCTCTTTACTATTTTCTTATCAAGTACGTCTTAGCATCGAAACGACCAAGTGGTCGCGTAGATTAGGGGTAGTTTTATAACGTCTTCGTGTCAAGTCATCATGATTATTTAAAAGCATAAGCATATTTTCTCTCCAAACGTGTCAAGCATGCTGAGTTGTTTCTTTTTAAAATACTTGCTCTTTGTCTCTGGTACAACACCCAAGCTTAATAAGGCCGCGGGGAAAATCCGCGCCGGGGGCGAATTTCGTCAGTCTACGCGTTCAAGGCTACATCTACGCGTAGGCGACGTTATCCGAACCGCCGACCTCGAGTCGAAGCTTCTTATGATCATTAGCGACGTGTGGCAATGGTCATAGGGATTGAAGCCCGACACCTCACGAAACCGGCATGGTGCTCTGGGGAAGAAGGGAAACCTATCGCCACCACCCATCTCCAGGAACGCGTATTCACGCCTTCCACGGCCCCTCTGAGAGTCATGAATCCACGGGCAATTCGCCAAACCGGCAGGGACGTGTCCACTGGCATCGTAAGTCCTGATACTCAAGAAAAAGGACGACATACACGATGAATAGGCCCGTCGATTAAAAGAGTTCGACGTCGACCTGAACGCTAGCGCGAGGCAACGGATCCACCTTTAAAGTAAGGGGTAACGTCACAAGTTGATAAAAATCACACGCTGAGTTGTTTCTTTTCAAAATACTTGCTCTCTGTTACAACACCCAAGCTTAATAAGGCCGCGGCGAAAATCCGCGCCGGGGGCGAATTTCGTCAGTCTACGCGTTCAAGGCTACATCTACGCGTAGGCGACGTTAGCCGAACCGCCGACCCCGAGTCGAAGCTTCCTATGATCATTAGCGACGTGTGGTAATGGTCATAGGGATTGAAGCCCAACACCTCACGAAACCGGCATGGTGCTCTGGGAAGAAGGGAAACCTATCGCCACCACCCATCTCCAGGAACGCGTATTCACGCCTTCCACGGCCCCTCTGAGAGTCATGAATCCACGGGCAATTCGCCAAACCGGCAGGGACGCGTCCACCAGCATCGTAAGTCCTAATACTCAAGAAAACGGACGACATACACGATGAATAGGTCCGTCGATTAAAAGAGTTCGACGTCGACCTAAACGCTAGCGTGAGGCAACGGATCCACCTTTAAAGTAAGGGGTAACGTCACAAGCTGATAAAAATCACACGTTGACCTACGTCCGCCACTCGCTTCTGGGTTCGGAAGAAATGTTGGACCCAACATTCATATAAGACGGCAAATAACCTAAAGTAAGTCGTATTGACCGAAACACACAAAAGGTAAGCAACGACATCAAGTCTACAAAAAGATTCATGTTTGACGAACTCAATTCTCCCAAAGTTAGATTCGTCAAAAGGGGATAATAGTCCTACTAAACAAAAACAAAGTTGCAAACAAAGAAGTATCTAAAGAGAAGGAGGCAAAACACCACCCTCACAAGCATCACCATCTAAAGCAAATGCTAAAGCAGAAGAATTCGAAGAAGCATGCAAAGAAGAAGCTCCCTCAGGCGGAACAGGGTAAAGTACAAGAAATTCGCCACGTTCACGTTCCACATCCCAATCTACGTGATGACCTACCCGGAACTCCTCCATCACCTCAATACGAGATGACCATGAGTAATAAGTGCCGACTCCCCGTAAGTTCTTCTCATATAACTTCGCCTTCTCCTCGGCGTCAGCAGTAAGAGACGCAACCTTCCCATCTAGCACCACTATACGCCGTGCCAATATGCCTCTCTGCTTCGCCGTCTCCAAAGTTTCCATACGAGCAGCCTTCTTCGACGAACGCAGTTTAGCAACTTCCGTAGTAAGATCTTGAACCTTTTCTTCAAGAACCTCCATCTGATCCTTTAAAGAAGCATCCGAGCTAGATTCTTTCTGAAGACGCTCCCAGGAACACAACGACGCTTGAAAAGCCTAAAGAAAAGATAATCAAGAGAAACCAGAAGCAACGCGAAATAAAGAAAGAAACCACGGAGAAAGAAAGATACATACCTGCCACTGCGATATGAGAGATTCTCCTAAAACGTCTACGGCCTGCATAGACGAATAATGATTCCAGGACGACGTAGAACTTAAAGATTGCATAGATGGAATGAACGTACGCGTAGGCGCTACGGGACGAGAAATGATTGCAGGAAAGTCACTCGCCTCGACGTACGTAATGGAATCTACGTTAGGTTCCGCTACCCTCTCCTCCTTGACATTCTCCGATGGATCTACAGGTCCGTCCGACTCCTCTACAATTAAGGGCGTTTGCAACGTCGTTCCTAAAAATATCGCTTCCCCCATAAAAGACGAAGCAACAGCTGCCTCGTCCCTCTCCGCTTTCAATTTCTCCTCGGCAACGCGTCTCTTCTTCGCAGAAATCAAGTCCTGAGCAGACTCTTGACGAGTACGAGACGCAATCCCTAAGAGAAAAAAGAACACTTAGAAAGAACATAGTAAACAGCAGTACGCAGAATCCCATGAAAGAACCTACCCTTAGAGAAAACAGGGGTCGCCAGACGATATCCCTTCCCGTCTCGACAAGTAAAGGTACGCTCCACCAAAGGAATCTCCAAAATCTTCTTAACTATCGCCTCTGATTCTTCACGCGCCTCGATCGCATTAATATTAACTGAAGAAAATTACACGCCTAAAGTAAGCATCGAAATCTCAAAAAATCAAAGAAAGAAGTAAGCACCAGAAGAAGAAGACGTACTCGAAGGAGTCCATTCTTCAATCAACAAAGCACAATCCTTCCCCAAAGTCGATTTCCTGATGAAATAGAACTTGTCCGCCCAGCCTCGATCGGACGAAGCTCCCTCATTCATCAAAGGCAAGGCTCCAACACGAGACATGATATTAACCCTACCCGGTGAAGGGGTAGAGAGAATGCAAGAATGCATGACGTCGGCGATAGTGAACGCGATATTAAAATTAGCCAGGACGTGATCCAGCACGGCCAGACTTCTCCAGGTACTAGGAAGAATCTTCCCAATCGCAATACCCAGGGAAGACAAGAGGGAACGAACCAAGGGAGAAAAAGGAAAACGATGACCGATCGTGAAGGGGTACTCGTAGACACAAATCCACCCCAGACGAAGAGCATCTGCGAACACGCCGGAAGGAGGAATAGCAATTTTAACGAGGGAAGAAAGCCCCGCCACGGATCGAAGGAATTCAGGATCGCGAGCTTGAGAAGAACGGCGGTTAGCGTCGCTAAGGATCATCTTGGGGTCGTAAGTATTTGAAGTCATGGCGGAAGAATGAAAGTTAGGGTTTTTCGTTCAAAGAAAAACTGTGAAGGCAAGAAGGCGAGACCAGAGCGTGTTTAAATAAGGGAAGACCGCATCCGGGATTTTCATGAATCACCTTGTTATCGTTGGAAGAAAATCCGGATGTTGGGAATATAGCCATTACGGTAAAATACCAATCAAGCAGTCACAATAAATGAAGATCCTCGAAGAAAGACATTAACGTAATTGCTTGAGTCTCTTCCTTTGAAACAAACGCGTTCCAGTTATTTTGAAGACGTATTCTACAAAGAAAGAAGGCATCTCCCAGTTCTACTTGACATTAAGCCCTGTAAGACGCCTTAGGGGTATTGTTTGTGCCTAAAAATACGACGATTATGGAACACGTGAAAGCTACGCATAGAAGGATAGAGGCGACGCGACGTATGAAACGGAAGATGGCGTCGACGTGACGTTATAAAGAAGAACGTGTCGTTAAGCTATGGGAATTAGGTCAGCCGCCACTTAGTTACCTTGTTCTATATTATATTCGTGTAAATGGTAAAGGATAAGATGAAACAAATATCTTTTACCATATTTATTATATCGTTAGAAGGAAAAGGAAAAGATATTATTTCCTTAGTAAGATCCTAGGGTTACCTATATAAAGGTTAACGCCAGCCTTTTGTAGAGACATCGTACTACGCCGTAATATCAATATCACAAGAAAGTTCAAGTTTCAACCTTATTCTCTCGTTTTGTTCTCTTAGTGTTAAGATTATACCGTTCTCTTTGATCTTTGCCCTACAATTGCTTAGTTATCATCTCGTTGATAATTTCGCTACAAACAAACCCATGGAGCGGTAAGTCTGTCAAAGTCTCGATTGGGTGTGCATGAAAATAAGGCCTGAGCTTTCGAGCGGTAAATGATATTCACAAGTCGTTAATATTATTCGAGCATTTTTCGTAATTGCTTAGAAAATGATAAGGGCAGTTTTGCCACAAATCAAAATAGAAGCGTAATTTCCGTAATTACCTATAAAGCAATTAAAAGAAAAAGAAGAAAATGGAAGTAACAGCATGATATCTGCAGAATCATCTTCCTTTGTTGAAACCGAACGATCTCCCTCGTATCAAATCTGTTGGAGCCGGTTCTCGATGGGCTCGCGAGGCCCATAGGGAATTGGGTCAGGCCCATGGAACGCGAGCCTTTCAATTCGAAAAGTCCGAGCGGAATTTCTGATGACAGGTGAGCGGGAAGAAATTGAGCGACAATGGAAGCCCTAAAATCAAGAAAATGAAGTAGAAAAGAGAAAGGAGAGCGGAAGACTAACCTGCCATGGAGAATCGACTGAGAACGACGGCGAAGATAGCAGTGGAGAAGGAAGGAGAGAACCGGCGAAAAGAGCAAGATTACAGTGTTGCAGAGAGAATGGAAGTTGTGGCGGAAGGGAAGAGAGGAAGACGAAGACGAGTTTATATAAGGAAAAATCGGGGGAAAGAAGGTGCAATAAGAAGACAACACGTGGACGGCGTGCGCTCAGCGCGGGAATTCGTAAGGGTTTTTTGAATTCAAAAACGTCGCCCAGAGAAACATAGCCGGAATACACGCGACCCTATCACGCGATGAAATCATGCAGAGTCTGAGAGCCACTCTCATATCGAGAACGCGACCTCAAGAAGACAGGCCCAAGCCTTAAGCTATTCAGCGTGAAAGCTTGGGGGGCTGGATGTTGGAGCCGGTTCTCGATGGGCTCGCGAGGCCCATAGGGAATTGGGTCAGACCCATGGAACGCGAGCCGGGTCGGTCCAAGAAGTCAGCCCAGAAGAATAAAGCGGCCCATAAACAGGTGAAGCCCAGTAAGAGGATACAACAAGATTAAGTAACGAGGGGCAAATCGGTAATTGACTCGCGTGGGTCCCTGTTGATAGTATAAAAACGCAACCCAATGGATAAGAAAGGGGATCTTGCACAAGAAGAAAAACGCTTGACCTTCCTCTCTCGAGTAAGAAAAACACAAGAGCGAGTCCAAGCTTGAATCTTCCTAAAACATTCACCTCCTTGAAGAGTTTGGACGTGAGACACTTGCTTTATTACTCATAGTTTTGCTAGCAAACTTCTGTTGTTGTTGTGTATTTTCCGAAATCATTCAGTTTGTTGTAAGCTTTGTACTCGAAACGTTTAATTGACATAAAAGACTTTTCTTCCTTCACTTTGTTTCTTCTTTCTTCCTCGCATACTTGCGTTGTTTCGACACCTTTGGCAGTGTGTGATCCTTCTTGTTGGAGCGTTGGGGAGCCATTTCCGGAAACTCTCTCGGTCTTGTAACGTAGGTGTTGTAAGTGTCAAGAACAAGGTGAGTTTCGAGGAAGGAGACGAAGTGGTGTATTACGAACAAGTTGATTGTCCAGACGCCCTGTGTCACGCGAAGTGTTGTGTCGCGTGATCGCAATTTCTGGGCTCCAACACTGGCGCCGTATGTGGGAACCTCCTCGCACAAGTAAGGCTTACTACATATACTCGCGTATCCCTAATACTTAACTGCCTGAGAAGATGAATACTAGCGGCGAAAGAAGCGGAAACACCCCTCCCCAGACGAGAACACAAGACGTAAATAGCTCGCGAGCACCTCTTTCACACGTGCGTGAGGAAGAGATTGTTCTGGTAGGGCCCGCACTGGTACAGTATCGCGCTTTCCTACAGACGATGGGACAAAGTGCGGACAGAGGCGGAAATCATGAGCATCCGAGGACCAGGGCACGTGAGCACGAACAGAATCAGAGCGGACGAGAGCGATCAGTCGCTAAAGGGAGTGCTGAACACGTACCTGACGATAGAGTCTCCTTGTCGCGTAGGACCAGGGTCGAGGGGCGCGAGAGGCCTTGCCACCCTGATAGGTTTGACTTGAATCAACCCCCTGTGAGCTACGTGGAGAACCAATCTGGCAGGGGAAGAACCGAGGCAAGAGGGCAGGGGATTCGCGCCGAGCAAAGGCCCTCCCGCCGCCAGTACGAGGGGGAACCTTTTTACAACCAGGCCACCCACCCGCGGCAGGCTTCTGAGGCCTACCCGTCCGTCAACCCGTCAACCTTATTCGGCCCGACTGCTTTCGCGGAGCACATAGTCAGGTCTGTCCCTCTGCCTAATTTCAGATTCCCTATTATCAAAGAGTACAATGGTAAAGAAGATCCCAGCGAACACCTAGCGCGCTACAAGTATGCTATGCTCGCGAGGTGCCCTGATGAAGCCACGATGTGCAAAGGTTTCCCAGGCACACTCGCGGGACCCGCCATGACCTGGATGCTTAACCAGCCGTCAGGGAGCATCCATTGTTTCGCTGATCTAGAGAAGAGTTTCTTATTGCACTTTGGATCCTCAAGGTCAGAAGAGAGAGAACCAGAGCTGGGGGAATAAGCGCCATCAAGGTAGTCAGGAGAAGGAACAGATTGACTCGCGAGTCCCCGGTTTACAAATTCAAGATCTGAATCAGGGTCATAGACAGTTCAGGGGCCAAAATCACGATCAGAATCAATTTCACTCGCAGAATTTTGTAGCCGAGCAGGATAACCGACGCGAGGTTGAGAGGAGAGGGGATCGCGGTCGTGACCGCCATGGGCCAACCACCTGGTGTGAATACCACGGAGTGAATACTCACTCTACAGAGGAGTGTTGGTCGCGACATCATCACCCAAGAGAGCAGGAAGTCCTAACTGCTCGAAGGGGAAACGTTGATGGAGGTCGCGGCATCGCATACAGGGGGGCAGGGGGTAGAGGAGGAAGAGGAGGAAAAGTACAGAACGAGATAAGGCAGCAAACCCCCGCAAGAAATGACCAGAATCAGGGGCCTAATCGCCACCCACACCAGAACTTCCCTCGCATGGACGACCATATAGGCACAATCGCAGGCCGCCATGAACCCATTCCCCTGGGCAAACGAGAGCAAAGACTTATTAACAACGCACCCAAGCCTCAGGGAAAGCCAATCTATAGTGTCGCGAGATCGAAGTCTGAACCTTACACGCTTGCCTTCAGTGACAAGGAAGTAGATACCTGGGCTGTCGAGGCCGCTGATCCATTGGTCATTCATGCTCAAATAGGAACCAAACTTGTAAAAAGGATCCTTGTGGACACAGGGAGCTCAGCCGATATACTGTACTGGGACGCGTTCGAGAAAATGGGGATTGATCAGTCTACACTCAAGCCTACTAAAACCACACTAGTAGGTTTCGCGGGTGACAGAGTGAGGGCCCTGGGCGTCGTCACCCTAGATCTCATCCTGGGTGAAGAGACCGGGTCAAGAAGGTCAGAAAAGATAGATTTTGTAGTAATCCCAATAACATCATCCTACAATGCGATACTGGGACGCGAGACTCTGTGCAGGTTTGAAGCGGTCGTATCAATCTGTCATTTTTGTTTAAAATTCCCAACGTTGACAGGAGTAGGGGTCGCGAGAGGAAATCAAGAGGAAAGCCGTATCTGCTACGTTTCATCCGAAAAGGGCAGTACCAAGACCTTGCTTGCCAGTCAATTATTTATTCCAGGGTTGCCACGCGTGCTTGAAGAAGCCGAGTTAGAAGTTCGTGCCTCACCCAGACCGCGAGATACTGAGGGAAAGGTAGAGGGACGCAAACCGCATTTTGATGGGTTTGAGAAACAGATAATCACTCCTTTCCCCAACAAAGAGGAGAAGCTCTATGTAGGGGGGAAACTGGATCAAAGAGTCGTACAAGAGATTGAGACCTTACTCACCCGCTCCCGGGATGTGTTCGCGTGGACACCAAAGGATTTGAGAGGGATCACAGCGAGTGTCATGCCCCACTCCCTGAACATTAGTCCGGAGGTCAAACCGCGTAGACAGAAGAAACAAAAACAAGCAGGGCCAAAGAACGCGGCAGCTGCGGTAGAGCTCGCGAAGCTGATTAAAGCAGGGTTTGTAAGACCAGTACAATACCCAACGTGGCTGTCAAGCGTTGTAATGGTAGAAAAAAATCCCAAAGGGACGGGGAAGTGGCGCATGTGCGTAGATTTCACTGGTCTCAATAAGGCATGCCCCAAAGACAGCTACCCATTACCTTCAATCGACCAGTTGGTAGACTCCACCGCGGGTCATGAAGCTCTGAGCTTCCTGGACGCGTACTCTGGGTATAATCAGGTCATGATGAACCCAGCCGACTCGGGGCACACGGCTTTTATTACAGACAAAGGAACCTTCTGCTATAAAGTAATGTCGTTCGGCTTGAAAAACGCGGGAGCTACATTCCAGAGACTGGTGGACATGATCTTCAGCGACCAAAGAGGTGACACTGTAGAAGCCTATGTAGATGATATAGTAGTCAAGAGCAAGAAGCAAGCGGATCATGCTCGCGACCTGGCAGAGGTCTTTGAAACCCTGAGAAAGTACGGTATGAGCCTCAATCCAGAGAAATGTGTCTTCAGGGTCACCGAGGGCAAATTCCTAGGGTTTCAGATCAGTGCACGCGGCATCGAAGTCAATCCGGACAAGGTCCATGCCGTAATAGATCTACAACCGCCAAGATCCATTCACGACGTCCAAAGGTTTGTAGGAAAGGTTAACTATCTAGGAAGGTTTTGCGCAAAACTCGCGGAGCGAAACCTCCCCTTCTTTGACATACTAAGGAAACCAAAAAGCTTCGAATGGACTGAGGAGTGTGAAAGGGCATTTATGAGCCTTAAAGAGCATCTGGCTAAACTCCCAACCCTTGCGTCACCAATACCTGGTGAAGGCTTGCAGCTGTACCTCGCGACAGGTACGCGTGCAGTTAGCGCGGTGTTAGTAAAGGAACAACGAGTCCCCGTCTATTTCATCAGTAAAGCACTTCTGTCGGCCGAGACCAGATATTCGCCCATTGAGAAAGCAGTGCTCGCGTTGATAACAGCCGCTCGTAAACTCCGACCTTATTTCCATGCTCATCCCATCGAAGTATTGACAGATTTACCACTCCCATCTTTTATGAGTAAACCAACAACCTCTGGAAGGCTCGCTAAATGGGTCATTGAAATGACAGAATTTGACGTGGTCTATAGACCACGACCCACTATCAAAGCACAGGCTTTAGCAGATTTCATAGTTGAAACAAGTTTCAGAGAGTTAGAAAAAGATGTTGTAGCTCCAGAACACCCCGCGTGGGTAATGCACATTGACGGGTCAGCAAACGTAGATGGTTGTGGGGCGGGAGTCGTCCTGACATCCCCGGCTGGGGATAAAATAGATCACGCGATTGCGCTAAGGTTCAAGGCCACTAACAATGAAGCAGAGTATGAAGCGCTCATCGCAGGACTGGAAATTGCCGTTCACGCAGGTGTTCACGTGGTAAAGTGCTTGAGCGACTCTCAGATCGTCGTAAATCAGATCAATGGGACCTATGAAGCCCGAACAGGCAATCTCCCCAGATATCATGTGAGGGCCGCAACCCTGATTTCGTTGTTCGGACATTTTGAGATTGAAGCGATATCAAGGGAGGACAACACGCGAGCTGATGAACTCGCGAAGCGAGGTTCCCAAACTCAGTATACGAATATGGAGCGTCCCGGCGAGAGTCCCACTGTCATTATCAAGGATGGAAAGGCCCCATACTTCTGGTTCGTGAAGTCTGAGAGCGCCGTAAGCAATCAGGTGGAACTGATGGAGGTAGACGAGCCTGTCAGCGACTGGCACACCCCTATAATTCAATATCCAGCTAGCGGAACAGGGCCCTCGGATCCGAAAGAAATGAGAAAACTTGTCTCCATGGCTGCACGCTTCTACATGTGTCGTGGGGAACTCTACAAAAGGGGGTACGGACCACGCGAGCTCAAGTGTTTGTCTAAGATAGAAAGTGACGTGCTGATAAGGGAACTTCACGCAGGACTGTGCGGAACCCACGCGGGTTGGAGACCAATGGTCTATAAAGCATTAAGGCAGAGAAGTTTCTGGCCAACCATGAAGCAAGACGCACAACGCGAGTCTCAGAACTGTAAGCCGTGCCAGTACTTTGCCCCAGCATCTCATCAACCAGGCGTGGAGTTGCAGATAATGTCAAGCCCTTGTCCCTTCGCGATGTGGGGACTAGAACTATTAGGACCTTTCAAACCAAAAGCGCCTGGTCAACTAGAGTACATCATTGTAGCAGTTGATTATTTCACCAAGTGGATCGAAGCCGAAGCTCTCGCGAGCACTACCGTCCCGGCAGTTAAAAAGTTCCTTTGGAGAAACATCTTTTGCAGATATGGCCTCCCTCACGAGATCGTAACCGATAGGGGACCGCAATTCAATTCGCCGCAGTTGTTTACATGGTGCAGAGACATAGGGATCACTTTGAGAATTGCTTCAGTCGCTCACCCGCATTGCAATGGCCAGGTAGAAGCAGTGAACAAGAGTATTGTCATGGACCTGAAAAGACGGCTAGAAGGCTCCAAAGGCATGTGGGCCGAAGTGTTACCTCTAGTACTCTGGGCAAACAGAACCACGGTGAAAAAAGCAACTGGGGAAACACCTTTTGCTCTCGCTTATGGAATAGAAGCCACAGTACCAGTCGAGTTCATTATGCCCACGGACCGCGTGATTCAGTACAGTCCAAATGACAATGACGAAAAAATGCAGCTAGAGTTGCAGATGCGGGAAGAGACTCGCGACTTGGCAATTATCAGAGCGGCCAATCATAAAGCCAGCGTCGCGAAGTATTACAACAAGCACGTAAAGTTCAGGGGATTTGCCAGAGGAGACCTCGTGCTCCGTAAAACAGAAGGAGGAAAGCTCGACCCCAACTGGTAAGGACCTTACATTATAGATCGCGAAGTCGCGCCCGGGGCATATCGCCTCAAGGACCACTCTGGAAATCACATTGCCAACTCCTGGAACGTGATGCGACTTCGTCGCTTCTATGCCTAATCCTCCCACAAAACTCAGGTGCGCATTGACAATTTGAAATAGCAAAATTTCCCCTCATCCTTGGTCACAATACTAATTACGTTAAGGCACTAAAGCATTCGATTACTATAGCATGATAAGCACAGGTCAACACCAGGAAGTTGTAAACCAGCTTGCCAAGGAATAAGTATCACAACCAGGCCGACCAACGCTCATCCACCTAAAAGGTAGCACTTCAACTACAAAGACAAGTCGTAGGGCTGCTTCGCTGGGCTGGGCTAAAAAACCCCCCCAGGTCGCGTGTCAAGCTTCCAGCTTCCAGGGCTGAGCTAAAAAACTCCCCCTGGTCGCGAAAGCGTAGACGACTGGGCTGGGCTAAATACCCCCCCCCCCCCAGGTCGCGTGTCAAGCTTCCAGCTTCCAGGGCTGAGCTAAAAAACTCCCCCTGGTCGCGAAAGCGTAGACGGCTGGGCTGGGCTAAAAAAAACCCCCAGGTCGCGTGTCTAACTTCCAGCTTCCAGGGCGGAGCTAAAAAACTCCCCCTGGTCGCGAAAGTATAGACGGGTTTGCGTCATGACTCACCCGCCTTTTAAAAGTTCTTACTACCTAAAAATAAAAACCGAAAACTGAATGCTTCTCTACATGTGCAGCGCTTGGTATCCCCCGCAAGAGCAACATCATGCCCAGGTTACCTACAAAGGCCAGAAATTCTCCGCAATAACCACACCAAAGAAAAACTATCCTACTGCTCCGCGACTAACAAGAGCTCAAGACGAATCCCGCGAGTATCAACCATCAATAAGAACTCGCGTGTAAAGATCATGCAATAGTTAGCAGAAGAATAGTTTGCAATGCTTACTCTCGCAAAATTATGTAACAGGTCAGTTTTGCCTTTTACTATACAGGAGGGATCGTAACTATGAAACACTTCTCTTTACGTTTTCCTTTTTTCGCAAACTTACTCATTTTTCCGAAACGCAAAACGGGGGGAACGAGGCGAGATAAGTATATACGAAACAAGAAGACAGAAGCAAAACCAAAAATATAGAAACAGCATAAAGCTCACGACAATCATACCCACATTAAATATACAGAAGTTGATTACAAAAAATCCCAATTCCGGATACAGAAAACATTGTTCAAAAGACCACCAGGACATTACTTAGCAACAGACTCAGGAGCAATCCCCGCGTCCTCTACGCTATCCGCCTCTAGATCCACGACGTCTTGAACACCAGATACCCGCGATCCTGAGCCCCCCGCTTGATCTAAACAAGAACGCTTCGAGGGCTGAATGGTGTCAAGAAGGGCATTGGACGCGAATACCTTTCTCTTGCGAGGAGAGAGGGTCGGAGAAGGAGGGCTCGGTAGCATGCGAGGAGCAGGTTCTGGCCTCTCGAGCGAAGGGGGAACGACCATCTTCGGGAGAGGGGGCCTGGGCACCTGATTCTCTTTACCTTTAACAATGCCTCTCTCAGGCGCGAGACGCGTTACTCCCCAAGCCTCGAGTGGAGTCTCCCCATCGTCAATGAAAGTTCCCAGCAACGGGGGCTGGTACTCGGGAAGGTCAGTGGAAAAAAAACATAAGTCCTGAGCGTTGAAGGGGAAATCTTTGACTTTGAATTTTCGCATCTGAACCTTTACCATGCAAAGGAGAAGCGTGTTGACAGCATTTTTGTAAAAGTCGACGCGAGCACGTTGGCGATAACCCCCGCAATACTCCTCCACCGCCATGTTCCTCTCATAGGCGATTCTCTCAGACATCGTCGCATGAAGCTTCTCGTTTTTCTGTCTGAGGTCGTTCACTTGCGTATTGTATTCAGTAACGATGTTGACGTGGGTGGACCTCTCATACGCGAGTTGGGCTTCCAGCTCCTTTATCCTCGCATCTTTAGACCTCTCGCACGCGAGCTCGGCCTCCATCTCCTTTATCCTCGCGTTAGCTCTCGAAAGCTCCTCTTCCAAAGCTTTCTTTTCCCCCATAAGCCGAGACTTGGCCGCTCTGTTGGCATCGCGGATGGACTGATCCTCGTCCATCAGCTCCTTGAGTTTGTCTTCAGCAGCAAGCACCCTCCGACTTGCGCTCGCGATGATGTTCATCCCCTGCAAAATGACCAACTCCAGGGTTAAAAATACCCCAAAGAAACAAGAAATAGATAAAAGCAGGAGACTTACGGCAAAGAGAAGTTTAGACAGGCCACCAGGCCTATCCGAAACTTCCTCGTAGAGAGGTTCGGGGGGGAAGACAGTCGGAATCGTCTCAAAGAAAGCACGCGTCGCCGATAAACCATGGATGAAAGTGGGGTTTGCGACCGAAGTGTCAGTAGGCTCTGGAGAGGAGACAAACTCCACTTCCGTCGTCCTCTTGCGTCTTTTCTCGGAAACTTTCTGTTTCCCCTTATCACGAGCCGAAATTACGCGAGATCTCTTGGCCAGAGGGACCTCCTCAGAAACCGTCGTCGCAAGCTCCACTGGTGATTCCAAAACAGCAGCTGGGGGAGTAGGGGTCGAGCCAGGAACGAATGAAACATCGCGAGTAGGAGCCGCGATGGTTAGCAAGCCCGACTCGTCAAAAACCAACCCCCCCAGGTCTGGAAGATCGGCAAACATATCAGCATCTGCAAAAACCACCACAAGTGAGCATAAAGTGTAAATAATGATAATAAACGCGAGCGCCAAAACAAACACGAACAAAAACCTAGAGCATGAGCCTTGAGACTAAGTCCCCTGGCAACCAGTAAAGAGTCCGAGATTGTCAACTCAAAACGTTTTTGAACTGCTTTGTCGGGGTAATCCTTATAATCACGAATGAATTTATCGCGAGTCTCCTTCGGGAAAAAGCATGGGGCCCTTCTCGCATTAGGCTCGCGTACTTGGACAGAAATTTCAGAACCAGGAGGAGGACAGACTAAAAACCAACAAGTTTTCCACCCCTCGATCTTCGAAGGCAATCGGAAGGCGCTAGGGGTCTTGGCTTGAGCAGTATAAAACCCATCCTCGCGGGAGTTCTTCTTATACGAATTAATGAGAGCGTAATGGGGTGTATTAGGAACTATCCCAATGTCCTGACATCGCATGATGTAAACGATCAGTGAGCTCCAGAAGTTTGGATGCATCTGGGAAGGGCTGAAGCCTAAATCCGCCATTACTTCAGTCTGGAAGGACGTCCAAGGAAGGCGGAAGCCAGCTTCTAAAGACTGCCTGCTCAAAGCGAAGAAAGACCCATACTCGTCGAGAGAAGTGCCTTCAAGGTCGGGGAGGGCAAAGATGGTCCCTTCAGGAAAGGGATATCGCGTAGCGAGGCGACGAAGATCGTCAAAATTAAGACTGCTACGTTGGGCAGTGTTGGGAATTAAGGTGCGAGAATGTGTAATTCTCTTTGTAAGGATACTTATGCGGCCGGGGTCCGCGAGAAAAGGTTTCTCTATAACTATGTGGGGTAAAGACCCCTTATGGGAGAAAAAGCTGGCGAATTGACCATAATTGGTCTCGGCTCGCTCTTGAATGACGCGAGACGGGAGTCTGGTTTTAGATCTTTTGGGCGTTTTCGCTTTGCTCCACTTAGACTTCCTAGAAACGCGGGACCGTCTGCGAGAGCTGGGCTCGCGATCATCAGAGCCCCCCTCGGATCCGGACGTAGTACGCCCCGAATACTCAGCCCGAGTTGAGCGTTCATAGAAATCATCACTACCTGAAAGCATAAGCAAAGAAAGTTTCAGTTTTCCAGGGATGGAAAGAGGAAGAAGAAAACGTCAAAGGTGGAAACAACGCGAGTCAGAAGAAAATGACGCGAGGCCGTAAGAGGTGGACAAACAAGAAATCCCTGGAAAAACTGAAACACGAGAGATCAAAGGGGAATTTAAAACGGCATCAAGAAAGACGACGCCCAAGAACACGAAGAACACTGAAGGTCCAAAAATGGCAGAAATTGACCAAAACACATTTTTCCCAAAACAACGCATTGAGAAATGAGAGACGAAAGGAGAAATTCGACACAAAGAACACCCAATGAACAAAAAATGACTTTCGGAAGCCTTTCAATTCGAAAAGTCCGAGCGGAATTTCTGATGACAGGTGAGCGGGAAGAAATTGAGCGACAATGGAAGCCCTAAAATCAAGAAAATGAAGTAGAAAAGAGAAAGGAGAGCGGAAGACTAACCTGCCATGGAGAATCGACTGAGAACGACGGCGAAGATAGCAGTGGAGAAGGAAGGAGAGAACCGGCGAAAAGAGCAAGATTACAGTGTTGCAGAGAGAATGGCAGTTGTGGCGGAAGGGAAGAGAGGAAGACGAAGACGAGTTTATATAAGGAAAAATCGGGGGAAAGAAGGTGCAATAAGAAGACAACACGTGGACGGCGTGCGCTCAGCGCGGGAATTCGTAAGGGTTTTTTGAATTCAAAACGTCGCCCAGAGAAACATAGCCGGAATACACGCGACCCTATCACGCGATGAAATCATGCAGAGTCTGAGAGCCACTCTCATATCGAGAACGCGACCTCAAGAAGACAGGCCCAAGCCTTAAGCTATTCAGCGTGAAAGCTTGGGGGGCTGGATGTTGGAGCCGGTTCTCGATGGGCTCGCGAGGCCCATAGGGAATTGGGTCAGACCCATGGAACACGAGCCGGGTCGGTCCAAGAAGTCAGCCCAGAAGAATAAAGTGGCCCATAAACAGGTGAAGTCCAGTAAGAGGATACAACAAGATTAAGTAACGAGGGGCAAATCGGTAATTGACTCGCGTGGGTCCCTGTTGATAGTATAAAAACGCAACCCAATGGATAAGAAAGAGGATCTTGCACAAGAAGAAAAACGCTTGACCTTCCTCTCTCGAGTAAGAAAAACACAAGAGCGAGTCCAAGCTTGAATCTTCCTAAAACATTCACCTCCTTGAAGAGTTTGGACGTGAGACACTTGCTTTATTACTCATAGTTTTGCTAGCAAACTTCTGTTGTTGTTGTGTATTTTCCAAAATCATTCAGTTTGTTGTAAGCTTTGTACTCGAAACGTTTAATTGACATAAAAGACTTTTCTTCCTTCACTTTGTTTCTTCTTTCTTCCTCGCATACTTGCGTTGTTTCGACACCTTTGGCAGTGTGTGATCCTTCTTGTTGGAGCGTTGGGGAGCCATTTCCGGAAACTCTCTCGGTCTTGTAACGTAGGTGTTGTAAGTGTCAAGAACAAGGTGAGTTTCGAGGAAGGAGACGAAGTGGTGTATTACGAACAAGTTGATTGTCCAGACGCCCTGTGTCACGCGAAGTGTTGTGTCGCGTGATTGCAATTTCTGGGCTCCAACAAAATCCCTCGTAACAAATCCTGGAATCAAGCTATCTTATAGTTAAGATAAGATTTGTCTTTGAACATATATATATACATCCTCATCCTTAGTTCGCTCATCCCAAAACAAATTCGAAGCCTCTGTTTTACTCCATAGAAACCGAGACCAATAACTCACAGTTCTTCTCCATTCCTTCTCCCTGTCTTGATCTCGTTCTTCGTTCAAGGAATAATTCGTCCTCATATCCACCTTTTGTCTTCAGAAAAGTCGAGGCCGAAGTCGAGGGTAAGCGTTTATATTCCTCTGTTTTTCCTTGAGTGTTCCTTAAAAATTCGGAGGTTTATATAATGATCTTGTTCCAACTCGCAGCAGGGTGTTCGTCCCTAACCTTCAGACTTTACTCTCGTGTCATTCCCAAGTCGATTCGTGAGACTTTCGGTAAGTTTCTGATCCGTTACGATATCGTTTTCGATATTTATTCAAAGTCGTTTAATTCGAGTTTATTCGATCCTTTGATTCCAGGAGTTTCATCGGCTTGTTCTCGTTAACAGCGTCTCAATCCCGAGCCTAACCGTAAAGCTTTCGGTAAGGTTTCTTTTCGTTTTTCGATATCGTTTCGATATTATTCCGGGATTGTTAGACCATGTTTTAACCCGCTCCTTGTCTAGGAAGCATCGCCACAGTACCCTCGTTTCCTCCGGAGGTCGCATCGCCTTGTTCGTGGCCAGAATCGCTGACACCGGAAAGCCGTCGAAGCCATTGTTGCCGGTGAGCTCCACTTCGTCTTTGTTTTGTTCGCTTGGTTTGTGAGAACGACAATGAACATGGCTCATTGTTGTTGGACCAAGTTTGTCATTTAGGTCGTGGTGTAGACTTGGGCCAAAGCCCAATCCCATACTTTGGCTGACCTTGGACTACGTATATATATCTTATACGTACATTCATGTATGGTCTAGTCTATATATGACATACGTAAAATATATGTATCGTATAGTATTGACTTCATGATTATTAAATGAATAATATTTGGGATCTATATATTTAAATGGTATAATTTATATCGGGATTCTTGAAAACTGAGTTAGTTGATAAGGCTCTCAACTCTGATTTCATCCGTTCAGCGCCTTTCTTTTCAGGCAAGTGGCGGTTCGCTCTTGCTCTTTATTCCATATTTTTCTTACTTAACAATTAATTCGAATTGTTAATAAGTTGGGATAAATATTCTTTTGTTGCAGGGGAACTTATATGTTAATGATGTGAATAAAATGAATCTTTATTCTAGGTTGTATATTCTGTTAGAATGACCTATATATTATGACCATAGGGTGATAGATGCACTTTGTGCGGTTTTTGTGAATGACTCGTATGAGTAGTTTAGCACGAGTATATGTGTAGGAGCGCTACATGCCCTGCGGGAGGGTAGTTGCTTCTTGATAATATAAGGGGTAGGATGTAACATGCCCTATCGCCTTCTTTGGTCATGACCGTTCTGCTTATTCGAATATAAGCGGAGGTGCACTTAGCCAGTGTCATTATTCCGGAAATTTGTCCACGATATATCACGTGGGGATGATATGTGGTTTAAAAGCTTATAACGTGAATGTATACGTTTTGAAAAAAATTAAGATAAGTGCGGGTTTATGCACATAATTAATATACCTCGGGCGAGGAGTACAACGTGGAAATCGTCCGGTCTCTTGATTTATGACTTTCTTTTCAATCTGGATTCACATGTCTGGTGATTCACACAATATATGTGGTGAGGTTGATTGTTAGCTCATTATTTCGAGTGGGCTGTTTTCAAAGCTTGCGTGTAAATTAACTATAATGTTCCCAAATCATATTCTTCCAATAAGACTCATTTCTTTTGGAGTCTTCTCTTGTTGCATATTCTAAACACATAAACTATTCAGTAGGAGTATCGAAAGCTCTTTCATTCCTCGGCTATCACTCGAGGATGATAGGGACAATTAGATATGACTACAAGAACCTCACATAAATACCACTTGTGTAGTCTTTCATTAGACTAACCAACCCTTAATTTTTCCTTGCATGGTTGGCTGGTGTCATCCGTCCCATTACAGCACATCAGGCGGTCCTCAGGCGTGAAGTCAGACGTTGAAGAAAGACGGATTGTTTTATCGTTTTTATTATTTGAATAAGGTTTGTCTTATGATTTGAAATAAGACGTTTTATATAATCTTTGATTCAAGTTAAGTCTTCCATTATGATATTTCAGGCTATATATTTTCGCTTCCGCATTGTAAACGTTAAGTTATGAGATGAGTATTTCGAATCGTTTTGTATTTATGTTATTGTGATAAGCCTTGGGTGGCTTCAGACGGTTAAGTCTAGGGTCACTGGCGGTAATATTCCGAAGTGATTTTGGGGGTGTTAAACTTCTCTTGTTCGCGAACGAGAACCGCACTCACAGCTCTTGAACTCGCTGCGAGATATAATTGAAGGGTCTCACCCGGAATTGGTGAAGCTAGGATTGGGAGCCTTGACAAGTGCTCTTTGAGGCTCGCGAATGCTTGATCGCATTTCGTAGTCCACTCGAAGTTTTTCGGCTTTCTCAGAATTTCAAAGAACGGAAGGTTGCGTTCAACCAGCTTAGCACAAAATCTTCCCAAATAATTCACTTTACCCACAAATCTTTGGACCTCATGTGTCGACTTAGGTGGTTGTAGATCCAGTACTGCTTTAACTGGAGGGGTAAAAGTGTAATTTCACAAGTTTTAACAGAATATCTAACGGAAACTGTTTACGGGTGGTGAATTGTAAGAAAAGTATAGAATTTGGGTGGTTAAAAATAAATACGTTAATAGAGGGTGGTTACCTGCAAATTACGACAAATAGCGGGTGGTTTTCTGCAAAAACCCCTAAAAAGAATTGCCTACAAAGATTATAATAACTTATAAATTAATTTCACATCGGAACTGAGATTTAAATATTCACAAAAAACATATTTTTCATATAAATATTTTTTCATAATAATATATAATATCCAAATATGTACTTTTATTAAAAAGTTATATAATATTAATTATTTTAATTACATTTATTTTTGAAAATTAAAATAAGATGTTTAAATTCTTTTTAACTTTGGGAGATGTACTTTATGAAAAACAATATAATCTCAATTGTTATAAATACAAGTATATTTTCTATCGCAGTTGTGTATTCAACTCATTTTCATTGAAACCCACTATATATATTAAATTAAAACTAGCTTTTGTCACATGACATTTTTGTATGAATTTGTCATGTGACGTTTTCTTACTTTATTTTTTATCCCTCATTTCTTTATTTTCTAAAATAAATTATATATAGAAGACTATCCTAATCCTAAATTTGTTCTTTATTTATTTGAAAAAATCAATTAACAAGACTGGAAACCAATCATAAGTTCTATAATTGTCTTTTTATTAATTTAAACATTAATCAAATAAATTTGATTATATATTATATAATAATTTAAATATAATATTATTATGCAATCTCGTGCAAGGCACGGGAGTTAAGCTAGTTGTGAAAGATATCAATGCTTTACTTATTATGTTTGTAGGTTAACTAGATTGGGACCCCCGCGCGAGGAAATTACGGATTTTCGTATAAGGTATAATGTTGTAAATAAGCGATTTAGGGTGTAGATAGGCGGTGTACTACAATGGAGATGAAGAGAAGTTGGAGATCTTTAGACAAAGGAGGGAGACGATGCCCAACTTTTTCTTTTTCTTTAATTTTTTTTCTTTTCATTTATTTTAATAATAATATGACACGTGTAGGAAACAACAATTATGTATATGGCTAAATTACAACTTCTCAGCTCACATTCTCACCAATTTGATATTGATATATTTTGTTACACTAATTTTTATTAATAAATACTAACAATTTTTAGTGTTTAAAATTTATTAATTTAGTGCATTCATTAACTAAATTTGATATTATGAAGTTGGAGAATAAGAAGAAATGTAGATATTAATTGTAATGGTTACAACTAAGAAAAGCTAAAGAGTTTTGATTAAAATTCATGAATTAGATGAGAAAGAATTGATGAGAAAGAATTAGACCATGTATTGAATAGGTATCGATTGTCATAATTTCTCGAGGGCTAATAGTTTTATATGAGTGATATGAAATTCTTTTAAACTTTGGATCGAGATGGAAATTTTTCAATTGAAAATGTGAAATCACGACATGTTACTTTTTTCGGGTACATAACTTTCAAATTAATGCAACTTAGCTTAGAAAATCTTCGAGTGGTATGATTTTTTTTAAAAAAATTTAAATTTATTTATAAGAAAATCATTACGTTGAAAAGGTTTGTTAATGATGCGGGAGCATCTGAGCTATCATCAAGGACGCCTCGTCCTAAATCTAAAGATGTGCTAACCACTGGAGCTAGGGCTAAAGATCGCTATGAGCCATCATTCAAGTCATTGATAGTAGCCCGAGCTCGTATTGTAGCCATTCAAGCTCGTAGAGATCCGGTTCTAGTCAAGATGAGAAGTCAAGTACTGAAGATGAAATAAACTAGACTTCAAGACGAAACTCTAGGCTTTGGAATCGCTCAATTCCGATCTCGGACGAGAGAGAACGAGCCGTTTCAAAAAGAGTTGTCGGCGACATGTCTACAACCGCGCCCGCGGCTCCATAACCGCACCCGCGGCTCCATAACCGCACCCGCGGCTCATTCGCCAACCGCGCCCGCGGCTCCATAACCGCGCCCGCGGCCGGGAAACTCGGTCAATTCCTCAACTTCGCCGAGGCTTCCTTTTGAAACATTATTTTCGGATTATTATTTTAGGATTTACTTTTTATTGTTTATTTCTTTAGTTGACATCCTTATGAACCCTATATAAGGCTGCCTTAGTTGTTGTTTTACCCCACCCCCAGACTTTGATATTTAATACAACGTTTATCGTTTTTCCTCCCGAAAGAGAGCTTTTGTGAGAAGAGTGCCCCGTGTGCATTGTCGTTGAGCTGGCCCTAGTTGTGCTTGTGTGTGTCAATCTCTTCCATAAGGTTGGTGCTATCGAGGCTTCATAGAGCAACCTCCAGGTGCCTTGACCCACCAAAGTCATTGTGTTTGGTTGTAATCATCCGTTGGGGTTTCTTCATCATTCGGTAAGGTTCTTGTTCTTAAGTTCAAGGGTTTTATCATTGTTTGATTTGGTTCCAATTGGCCTATCATTCGACTTATCCTTCTTTCACCTCATTCTAATTCCGCCTATCTTCTCTGTTCAAGTTCCTATTCGAGTTTGGTGTCTAGGTCGGCAACTGCGGCTTATCCCCGCATCAAATTGGTATCAGAGCGAGGTTGACACCATTCGTCTTCACAAGAACATCAAGAGACCCCCTATCTAGAAAATCACAAAAAGAGTCAGCTTTTATTTTCTTGTTTGTCAGTTTCTTTCAGAAATTGATTTTGAGTCTTCCATTGCTTTGATATTTCTTGTTCAGTCATTACAGGTTGTGTGCAAGAAGCTTGGATCGATTAGTGTTGGTGGAGATCGAAAGATTGGAGTTTGGAGCATCCTTGTCCCAAAATCCATTCATCCCATCACCCCATCACAAATTCATCCATCCCTACCAAAACGCAGCCATCAGATCCCCTAAAGAATTGCTGGAATTTCTTTCCTTGAAGCCCAAACAAGATCTTCAAAAAAAAGAAGGAAATCTTATCTTTTTACAAGGGAATCTTATCTTTCTACAAGGGAAATCAAGTTAGTTGTTATTTTTATTTATTTTCAATTTTGCTGAGATTAATATCTCGTATCGAGTCTGTAATTCCTTTTGGTGAGACAAAAAAAAAATATTCAAAAAAAAAAGAAAAGAAAAGAGAAAAGAAATTCAAAAAAAAAAAAAAAAAGAAATCGAAAAGTCTCAAAGTCAGTAGTTTATTTTACGTTTTGTTGAGTCAAAGTCTAGTTTGATATTGTTTAAGTCGGATCTCAAGAACTCAAAGGAAATCGGGTTGAACAAACCCGAACGGAAGCGAGAAACCACCAGGCCGCGACAGAAACCGCGCCCGCGGCCCAGTAGCCGCACCCGCGGTTCAAGCCGCACCCGCGGTTCAAGCCGCACCCGCGGAATTCAGGCCGCGCCCGCGGCTCCGCCTCAGAAGCCATTGTTCGAAATCCGCGCCCGCGGACTTCAGACCGCGCCCGCGGAACCGTCACTGTTTGCCTTTCCATTCCTTTCAGATACGAGCCTCAATTATTACCTAACCCTCCCGACTCCGTCTTCGATCCTTCAATCAACATCAGTCGGAACAAGTTAAGATACGCTTCCTTTTGGCTCTTCTTGAAATTCGAAGCTTAATCATATCTCTGTTTTGCATTCTCATTCTTGCAAAACACCTTCGAGTCTTATTTTCATTCTTTCATTGAGTCAGTCTCTTGTTTGAGTCAGAACCTTATAGTCGAAACCCCGCACTACGCTAGCCATCTCCATCTCTACCATCATTCATATATTGCTAGGAGTTAGGTAGTTTCAACTTAGTGGGTTATTGATCCATACAAGTCAATCCATCAAAGAAAAGCTGGTTGCAACGACAATTGAGAGAGAGTGCGGAGGAAAACATACGAGAGTAAACACTTGCGAGTTGTTTTCATTTACACTCACTTAACATTATTCTGTGTTAGTCTTTTCTTTGATAATGGACAAGTTAGTTTATCCCAAAAGGAGACCCCCAAGGGACCCGACAACTAGCCCTGTCACCCTGCCGTTGATGAACTCCTTGGACAAATTTAGTGAAAGGTTTGTTAGTGGACTTACTACAACCATCAGACAGGAGCTTCATCATAGACGCCAACATGGTACCCCCAGGGGTGCTGAAATTCCAGCTCCAAGGGAGCGATATCACACTCCTAATGCTCCTTTACGTCATTCTAATAGATACAGTGCTACTAACCGTTTTGATAGATTTCAGGCTTTAGATGATGATGCATATTTTGAAAAGGAGTATGATGAGAATGAAGGATGGCGATCCTATTGCCAACAAGGAGGGTACCAAGGAAGGAGAAGAGAGCCTGAGCAAAATGGAGTTGGGAAGATCAAGGTGAAGATCCCAAGTTTTGAGGGCAAGTGTGATCCAGTTGTCTACATGGAGTGGGAGACGAAGATTGAGCAAATCTGGAATCGTCACAACTTTCCCGAGCATAAGAAGGTGCGACTTGCATCTTTGGAGTTTTATGGCTATGCTCTAGTTTGGTGGGACAAATTAGTGAAAGCTCGAGTTGGAAATGGAGATTATCCCATTGCTACTTGGGACTTAATGAAGAGGAAGATGAGAGCTCGATTTATTCCCCCACACTACACGAGAGAGCTTCTACAGCGACTTGAGAATTTGAAACAGGGATCAATGGGAGTAGAAGAGACCTTTAATGCTATGCAAATAGCCATGGTCAGGGCCAATGTGATTGAGGATGAAGAAGCGACAATGGCAAGGTATCTTCGTATTCTCAATTCATTTTTGGCTAATGAAATTGAAATGTTTCTATATAGTTCTATGAATGAGTTGCTGCACTTAGCCATCAAAGTGGAAAGGAAGACTAAGTATAGGAATCAAGGGAATAGGAATGCACATGGTTCTTCCAACACTTGGAAAAATCAGCAAGGACGTAAGGATTCTTATTATGGACGAGATGCCTCTTCCAAGGAGCTACAAGGAGATAGGGATAGACCAAGAAGTGACACCCCTCCGGCTGCACCACGAGCCAAACTTGGACCCAAGGGAAGTACTTCTAACCCTTCTACTAGAGCTAGAGATATTGAGTGTTTCAAATGTAGAGGGAAAGGCCATATGATTAATGATTGTCCTGATATGCTTAATCACCTAGAACAAATTGAGATTGAATATGAAATAGGTTATAGTATTGATGATGTTGTTTGTATTGATGATCCTAAAACTGATTTAGATAATGAGGTTGAAATTGATTATGAGCATGTTGATTCATTGATTGATAGGAAGGATTTGCATGTACAAACTGCTCATTGTGTTGAAATTCTAGGAGAAACTCATTGTCTAGATAAAGTTGAGGATTGCAACATGATTATTGATGAAGGTAGTTGTGGTAATATTGCTAGCATGGAATTGAAAACTAAATTGCAAATTGCTACATTATGCTACCCTAGTCCTTTAAAACTGCGTTGGATTAATGACTGTGTTGATTGGAACTTGAACAAGCATGCTAAGGAAGCCATGACATTAGAACATTATGATGATATTTTATGTGATGTTGTGCCTATGCAAGCTTGTCAACTTTTATTGGAATATCCATGGCAGTATGATAAAAGAGTTGCTCATGATGGCTTTGCTAGTTGTTATTCGTTTACCTTCCCTAGAAAAGATGTTGTTCTTCCACCAATGGTTCTCTTGCAGGTCACTGATAAGTATGACAAGAGGAAGGACAAGGACAAAGGAGCTAAAGGAATGAATGAAAGCAATGCACTCCAGCAGCAATCCATCGTTTCCTCAAGGTGGAGCTATGCACTCAAGGCATTCAAGAGGAAGTTGTGCATTAAAGAGGATGACGCCTATGAAGATCGTCCAATCATTCATATCAAATATGATTCGAGGTCGAATCCTTTTCAAGAAAGGGAGAATGATGCGGGAGCATCTGAGCTATCATCAAGGACGCCTCGTCCTAAATCTAAAGATGTGCTAACCACTGGAGCTAGGGCTAAAGATCGCTATGAGCCATCATTCAAGTCATTGATAGTAGCGCGAGCTCGTATTGTAGCCATTCAAGCTCGTAGAGATCCGGTTCGAGTCAAGATGAGAAGTCAAGTACTGAAGATGAAATAAACTAGACTTCAAGACGAAACTCTAGGCTTTGGAATCGCTCAATTCCGATCTCGGACGAGAGAGAACGAGCCGTTTCAAAAAGAGCTGTCGGCGACATGTCTACAACCGCGCCCGCGGCTCCATAACCGCACCCGCGGCTCCATAACCGCACCCGCGGCTCATTCGCCAACCGCGCCCGCGGCTCCATAACCGCGCCCGCGGCCGGGAAACTCGGTCAATTCCTTAACTTCGCCGAGGCTTCCTTTTGAAACATTATTTTCGGATTATTATTTTAGGATTTACTTTTTATTGTTTATTTCTTTAGTTGACATCCTTATGAACCCTATATAAGGCTGCCTTAGTTGTTGTTTTACCCCCCCAGACTTTGATATTGAATACAGCGTTTATCGTTTTTCCTCCCAAAAGAGAGCTTTTGTGAGAAGAGTGCCCCGTGTGCATTGTCGTTGAGCTGGCCCTAGTTGTGCTTGTGTGTGTCAATCTCTTCCATAAGGTTGGTGCTATCGAGGCTTCATAGAGCAACCTCCAGGTGCCTTGACCCACCAAAGTCATTGTGTTTGGTTGTAATCATCCGTTGGGGTTTCTTCATCATTCGGTAAGGTTCTTGTTCTTAAGTTCAAGGGTTTTATCGTTGTTTGATTTGGTTCCAATTGGCCTATCATTCGACTTATCCTTCTTTCACCTCATTCTAATTCCGCCTATCTTCTCTGTTCGAGTTCCTATTCGAGTTTGGTGTCTAGGTCGGCAACTGCGGCTTATCCCCGCATCAGTTAAACTATCAAATTATTGATAAATAATAAAAGAAATAAGAAAATCTGTGTAAAATAAAAATCAAAAGAATTGCAACCAATCATTGCTTTCACCTTGGTGAGGTGGACTAATGACTGATGGATATGTGTGATATTATTTAGGGACATCTTCCTTGTTTCATTTATGCCCTAAATTTTGTTTTCAAACTGACAAGGAACAAGTTTATCTCCCTTCTTGCATTAAATTTGTTTTACATGACTATAAGGATGTGTTCCCGGAAGAGTTGTCAGATGGTCTACCTCCTATTCGTGGCATTGAACATCAGATTGATTTTGTGTCCGGATCATCCTTGCTGAATAAAGTTGCCTATCGAGCTAGTATGAAAGAGACACATGAGCTACAACGTCAAGTGCAAGAACTAATTGACAGAGGCTATGTCAGAGAGAGCTTGAGCCCTTGTGTCGTCCCTGTTATCCTTGTCCCTAAGAAGGATGGTACATGGAGAATGTGAGTGGACTGCAGAGCAATAAATCAAATCAATGTCAAATACAGAGACCCCATTCCAAGATTGATGATATGTTGGACGAACTACATGGTGCACCCTTATTTTCAAAGATCGACCTAAAGAGTGGCTACCATCACATTCAAATGAAGGCATTCGATGAATGGAAGACGAAATTTAAGACAAATTAGGGCTCATACGAATGGCTTTTCATGCCATTTGGACTCACAAATGCTCTGTCCACCTTCATGCGCCTCATGAACCATGTGTTGCGACAATTTCTGGGTAAGTTCGTTGTTGTTTACTTTGATGACATTTTGGTTTATAGTCGCAACCTTTTAGAGCACAAAGATCAGTTGAGACAAGTGCTAAATTGCCTTCGAAAACAACAGTTGTATGCCAACCTGAAGAAATGTAGCTTTGTAGTCGAGAGCACAATATTCCTTGGTTTTGTGGTCTCCAAAGATGGACTCATTGTCGATGATGAGAAGGTCTGAGGAATCAAGGAAAGGCCAACACCACAAGTAAAATGGTTCGATCTTTTCTTGGGTTGGTTGGGTGCTACATGCGATTTGTTCGTGATTTCAGTAGCATTGCTATCCCATTGCACGAGCTAACAAGAAAAGGATGCAAGTTCGAGTGACTTGACTCCCATGAAAAGGCATTTCAAACACTAAAGGCCACACTTTGTCAAACATCGTTACTGCAATTGCCAGATTTTGAAAAGACCTTTTGATGCGGGAGCATCTGAGCTATCATCAAGGACGCCCCGTCCTAAATATAAAGATGTGCTAACCACTGGAGCTAGGGCTAAAGATCGCTATGAGCCATCATTCAAGTCATTGATAGTAGCCCGAGCTCGTATTGTATCCATTCAAGCTCGTAGAGATCCGGTTCGAGTCAAGATGAGAAGTCAAGTACTGAAGATGAAACAAACTAGACTTCAAGACGAAACTCTAGGCTTTGGAATCGCTCAATTCCGATCTCGGACGAGAGAGAACGAGCCGTTTCAAAAAGAGCTGTCGGCGACATGTCTACAACCGCGCCCGCGGCTCCATAACCGCGCCCGCGGCTCCATAACCGCGCCCGCGGCTCCATAACCGCGCCCGCGGCTCATTCGCCAACCGCGCCCGCGGCTCCATAACCGCGCCCGCGGCCAGGAACTCTCTGAAACATTATTTTCGGATATTTATTTGTTTTTCGGATTATTATTTTAGGATATACTTTTATTGTTTATTTCTTTAGTTGACATCCTTATAAACCCTATATAAGGCTGCCTTAGTTGTTGTTTTGCCCCCCCCAGACTTTGATATTGAATACAACGTTTATCGTTTTTCCTTCCAAAAGAGAGCTTTTGTGAGAAGAGTGCCCCGTGTGCATTGTCGTTCAGTTGGCCCTAGTTGTGCTTGTGTGTGTCAATCTCCTCCATAAGGTTGGTGCTATCGGGACTCCATAGAGCAACCTCCAGGTGCCTTGACCCACCAAAGTCATTGTGTTTGGTTGTAATCATCCGTTGGGGTTTCTTCATCATTCGGTATGGTTCTTGTTCTTAAGTTCAAGGGTTTTATCGTTGTTTGATTTGGTTCCAATTGGCCTATCATTCGAATTATCCTTCTTTCATCTCATTCTAATTCCGCCTTTCTTCTCTGTTCGAGTTCCTATTCGAGTTTGGTGTCTAGGTCGGCAACTGCGGCTTATCCCCGCATCAAATTGGTATCAGAGCTGTGTTGACACCATTCGTCTTCACAAGAACATCAAGAGACCCCCTATCCAGAAAATCACAAAAAGAGTCAGCTTTTATTTTCTTGTTTGTCAGTTTCTTTCAGAAATTGATTTTGAGTCTTCCATTGCTTTGATATTTCTTGTTGAGTCATTACAGGTTGTGTGCAAGAAGCTTGGATCGATTAGTGTTGGTGGAGATCGAAAGATTGGAGTTTGGAGCACCCTTGTTCCCAAAATCCATTCAGCCCTTCATCCATCACAAAATCTATCCATCCCTACCAAAACACAGCCATCCGAAACCCTAAAGAATTGCTGGAATTTCTTTCCTTGAAGCCCAAACAAGATCTTCAAAGAATGAAATCTTATCTTTCTACAAGGGAATCTTATCTTTCTACAAGGGAAATCAAGTTAGTTGTTATTTTTATTTATTTTCAATTTTGCTGAGATTAATATCTCGTATCGAGTCTGTAATTCCTTTTGGTGAGACAAAAAAAAAATATATTCAAAAAAAAAGAAAAGAAAAGAGAAAAGAAATTCAAAAAAAAAAGAAATCGAAAAGTCTCAAAGTCAGTAGTTTATTGTACGTTTTGTTGAGTCAAAGTCTAGTTTGATATTGTTTAAATCGGATCTCAAGAACTCAAAGGAAATCGGGTTGAACGAGCCCGAACGGAAGCGAGAAACCACAGGCCGCGACAAAAACCGCACCCGCGGCCCAGTAGCCGCACCCGCGGTTCAAGCCGCACCCGCGGAATTCAGGCCGCGCCCGCGGCTCCGCCTCAGAAACCACTGTTCCAAATCCGCGCCCGCGGACTTCAGACCGCGCCCGCGGAACCGTCACTGCTTGCCTTTCCATTCCTTTCAGTTACGAGCCTCAAATATTACCTAACCCTCCCGACTCCGTCTTCGATCCTTCAATCAACATCAGTCGGAACAAGTTTAGGTACGCTTCCTTTTGGCTCTTCTTGAAATTCGAAGCTTAACTCATATATCTGTTTTGCATTCTCATTCTTGCAAAACACCTTCGAGTCTTATTTTCTTTCTTTCATTGAGTCAGTCTCTTGTTTGAGTCAGAACCTTGAAGTTGAAACCCCGTCCCTACACTAGCCATCTCCATCTCTACCATCACTCATATTAGTGCTAGGAGCTTGTTAGTTTCAATCTATTGGGTTATTGGTACATACAAGGCAATTCATCAAGAAAAGCTGGTTGCAACGACAATTGAGAGAGAGTGCAGAGGAAAACATACGAGAGTAAACACTAGCGAGTTGTTTTCATTTACACTCACTTAACATTGTTCTGTGTTAGTCTTTTCTTTGATAATGGACAGGTTAGTTTCTCCCAAAAGGAGACCTCCAAGAGGATATCAGCAGGAGTACATAGAGAGTGAAGATTGGCAACCATACAAAGATGTCCAAAGAAGAAGAGGACGTGAGCTAGAGCAAATTGGTCTTGCCAAGATCAAGCTGAACATTCCAAGATTTGAAGGTTGGGACATGGATGAGTATATGGAATGGGAAGCCAAGGTTGAGCAGATTTGGAGTTGTCATAACTTCATGGAATTCCAAAAGGTAAGATTTGTTGTTCGTGAATTTACCGGCAATGCACTGAAATGGTGGAATAATCTTGAGGAAGAAAGGAGAAGAGCACTTGATCCATTTGTGAACACTTGGAGGCAAATGAAGACCTTAATGAGAGCTCGCTTTGTGCCTCCATATTTCGCGCGTAAGCTCAGGCAAAGGTTGGATAATTTGAGGCAAGGAACCATGTCAGCAGAGGAGACATACAATGCAATGAAGGCTGCTATGGTTCGGGCTAATGTGCATGAAAATGAGGAGACTACTATGAATAGGTATCTTCATATACTAAACTCTTATTTAGCTAACAAAGTATATTTGTATAGCTACTCCTCCATGGAAGAATTGTTGCACTTGGCCATCAAGATTGAGAGGAGAACAAAGGCCAAGAAGCAAAAAGAAATAGAGAAGGCTACAGAAGACTGGCAAGCGCGAGTGCAAGCGGTAGTGAAAAACAGCTTTGCTAAGTTAGAAGCCGAGCTTGAGCGTTGGAGTTGTCAAGTCAAAGAGGCTGCCAAGAAGAAGGAAAAGGATAAGAAGCCAGAAAGGAATCTAAGGCTTGCCTCTCCATCACAAGAAGTTAACCCAGGGAGCACTTCTAATCTTTCTACTAAAATTGAAGATGTTTTGTGCTTAAACTGTCAAAGTAGAAATCATATGATTAATGATTGCCCTGATATGCTTATTCACCTAGAACAAATTGAGATTGAATATGAAAAAGGTGATAGTATTGATGAGGTTGCTTGTGTTGATGATCTTAAAACTAATTTAGATAATGAAGTTGAAATTGAGTATGAGCATGTTGATTCAATTGATAGGAAAGATTTGCATGTACAAACTGCTTATTGTGATGAAATTATAGGAGAAACTCATTGTCTAGGTAAAGTTGAGGATTGCAACATGAAAATTGATGAAGGTAATTGTAGTGAAATTGCTAGCATGGAATTGAATACTACCTTGCAACTTACTACAAATTTCTACCCTAGTCCTATAAAACTGCATTGGATGAATGATTGTTTTAATGTGAAATTGAACAAGCATGCTAAGGAAGTCATGACATTAGGACATTATGATGATACTATTTCATGTGATGTTGTGCCTATGCAAGCTTGTCAAGTTTTATTGAATTATCCATGGCAGTATGATAAGAGAGTCGCCCATGATGGTTTTGTTAATCGTCATTCCTTACCCTTCTATGCTAGAATTGTTGCTCTTCCACCTATTATTCCTTCACAGGTCGCTGATGAGTATGACAAGAGGAAGGACAAGGATAAAAGAGCTAAAAGAATGAAGGAAGGCAAGGATTCCCCACAACATCGAATTTGTTCCTCAAGGTGGAGCTATGCACTCAAGACATTCAAGAGGAAGTTGTGCATCAAAGAGGATGACGCCTATGAAGATCGTTCAATCATTCATGTCAAATATGATTCGAGGTCGAATCCTTTTCAAGAAGGGGAGAATGATGCGGGAGCATCTGAGCTATCATCAAGGACGCCCCGTCCTAAATATAAAGATGTGCTAACCACTGGAGCTAGGGCTAAAGATCGCTATGAGCCATCATTCAAGTCATTGATAGTAGCCCGAGCTCGTATTGTATCCATTCAAGCTCGTAGAGATCCGGTTCGAGTCAAGATGAGAAGTCAAGTACTGAAGATGAAACAAACTAGACTTCAAGACGAAACTCTAGGCTTTGGAATCGCTCAATTCCGATCTCGGACGAGAGAGAACGAGCCGTTTCAAAAAGAGCTGTCGGCGACATGTCTACAACCGCGCCCGCGGCTCCATAACCGCGCCCGCGGCTCCATAACCGCGCCCGCGGCTCCATAACCGCGCCCGCGGCTCATTCGCCAACCGCGCCCGCGGCTCCATAACCGCGCCCGCGGCCAGGAACTCTCTGAAACATTATTTTCGGATATTTATTTGTTTTTCGGATTATTATTTTAGGATATACTTTTATTGTTTATTTCTTTAGTTGACATCCTTATAAACCCTATATAAGGCTGCCTTAGTTGTTGTTTTGCCCCCCCCAGACTTTGATATTGAATACAACGTTTATCGTTTTTCCTTCCAAAAGAGAGCTTTTGTGAGAAGAGTGCCCCGTGTGCATTGTCGTTCAGTTGGCCCTAGTTGTGCTTGTGTGTGTCAATCTCCTCCATAAGGTTGGTGCTATCGGGACTCCATAGAGCAACCTCCAGGTGCCTTGACCCACCAAAGTCATTGTGTTTGGTTGTAATCATCCGTTGGGGTTTCTTCATCATTCGGTATGGTTCTTGTTCTTAAGTTCAAGGGTTTTATCGTTGTTTGATTTGGTTCCAATTGGCCTATCATTCGAATTATCCTTCTTTCATCTCATTCTAATTCCGCCTTTCTTCTCTGTTCGAGTTCCTATTCGAGTTTGGTGTCTAGGTCGGCAACTGCGGCTTATCCCCGCATCACCTTTGAGGAGGAATGTGATGCTTCAAACTTTGGATTGGAGGCGTTTATATAAAACTTTCATTAAATGTTATGAAACACTCAAATAATCTAAATGTTATGAAACACTCAAATAATCTAAAATAACGACATTTCACATCTTCGTATTGTCGTTATTGCTTGATTATTCGATATTTAATGAAAGTTTTAATGAAATACTCATACATATATGATTAAACAAGCAATAACGACAATACGAAGATGTGAAATGTCGTTATTTTGAATTATTTGAGTGTTTCATAACATTTAATGAAAGTTTTATATAAACTTTATTTGAGTAACGAAGTGATATCACACATATATGAGTAAAACTATACGACTTATATACTTGAGATGAACTCGTTACTAGGTGAAAATGCTCGTTTAGATATTTCGAAGAGTTCATTTTGTTAATTTCTTATAAAAACGAAACCGTCATATTGGTAATGCTCAAATACAACTTTTACATTTCAAGTTTTTTGCGGTTTAAGGTCTTATTAAGCCGTTTTATGTCGTTTTTTGATAATGGGCCTCATTAAATTTCCATTCGGCCTTATTAGGCCTGTTGATGTTTTCGATGATTTTTTTTCGATTCCGACAAATGAAAACGACTATGGGCTTTATTTTCTATCATGTTACAATTTTGAAATTTTGATTTTTATCGTTTTAAGGCGTTTAAACGAATTGGGCAAAACAATTCATTTATCACATCATTTTTCAAGTTTTTTTTTTGCTAAATACCCCTTCCCTTATCAAGTTTTTTTTCAAGTTTTTTTTGCTAAATACCCTTTTCTTGTCATTTTTTGTTTGAAGTCCCTTTTACTCGATTTCCGCGCTCAATTTTCGCGTCGTTTCTCGTTTTAATCCCGTTTTTCTCGATTTTTGCGCCATTTGTCATTCTAAGTCCGTTTTTTCTCGATTTTCGCGCCATTATTCGTTTTAAGTCGGATTTACTCGGTTTTCGCACCATTACTCATTTTGTAAACGTAAAAATTTGTAAAATAATTATTAAATATTAGTAAAACCGTTTTTATAATAAAATGATGAGGTGAAAACAAGTTCACTTGTTTTTACAAAATTTATACTATGTATGACAATTGATAAGTAAACTAGGATTAAAAAATATATTTTTTGGCTTGATTATACAATATATTCTCTTTATATTTTTTGGTTTTATTATCAATATATATTATTTAAAAAAAAAATATAGAGAGATTATATTTGGAATAATATTGATTATCATTATTTTTTATCGTAAAAAATATATAAGTTTGACTAAAAACAAGTAAAATAATATATTAAAATTAAAATTTTATTATATCTATGTTATATATTAAAGTTGAGCCTTTTAGAGCTCTTAGAGTGATTTTAGGCTTAGTTTGTTACACAATTATTACTTTTTATCTTTAATTTCAATTATTAATAGATTGGATAATTATTTTAACAAATAAATATTAAAACATTGTCATTCCTTTCAACAAAAAATATATAAGCTATTTTATTGAGAATAAATATTATGTTGAAGGTTAATATATATTCTTACGATAAAATCTCTCTTATATATTAAAGTTGAGCCTTTAGAGCTCTTAGAGTGATTTTAGGCTTAGTTTGTTACACAATTATTACTTTTTATCTTTAATTTCAATTATTAATAGATTGGATAATTATATTAACAAATAAATTTTAAAAAATTATCATTCCTTTCAACAACAAATATACAAGCTATTTTATTGAGAATAAATATTATGTTGAAGGTTAATATATATTCTTACGATTAAATTAGGATTATTTTCGATAACAAAAATTAAGTCAAGCTACGTACATAACCTTCATGAAATAAAATATATTTTTATAAATAGTCTTTACAAGAAAAAAGTTAATCTTAATTTTTTGACGAACTAGATTAAAAGGATATACAATTTTCATACGACTAATATGTAATTTCCCGTGCATGGCACGGGTCACTACACTAGTTATAATTATTTTAAACTATTTTATTTATTTATTAAATATTTTATGAATATTATTATTATTTTTAAACGAAAAAAATAGTACAAATAATTATGAAATGTTAAATATTTTAAAAAATTATTCTTCTAATAAAAGGGTGAGGTGAAAGTAAGTTCCCTTGTTATCTTGTAGTATTAATATTACATATAGAACAATAAGACATAGTAGTGTAGTGGTTTCACTTCCATTATACCACCATGATGTCTCAAGTTCGATGACTCTCCCACTCTCCTTTTTCCATCATTTTTCCCCCAAAATAAAATAAAATAGTGTGGTGTTAGTGTTAAGGTTTGAACTCAAGACCTCACACACACAAGCTGTGCACTTTACCACTAGAGCAAAGAGACAGATGTGATATATAACCTATTATTGGTATAATATACTAAAAGTAATTATTATTATTATTTTTAAAAAACGTTTTGTAGGTTGAAAAAAAAAATTAATCCGGTACGTTGGTTATCAACGTACGAGATTATTTTTTTAATTTTTTTTCCAATTATTTTTCAACGGCTACTTTTTTCAAATTATACCTGAAACCCAACGTACGTGGGTTTTCAACATGTACAATTTACGTATTTTTCAACCCGCTTCACGTATTTCGTATTTTGCTTCACGTAACATTTTTTTGTTTTGTCTGTGCGTTGGAAACCAACGTACGTTGGCTTTCAACGTAAGAAAATGTAGTGCCAAAAGTTGAATTTTGTAGTGGAAATAGCCCCTACCTTATTATCATACAATTGTATTTTATATTGTGTATATTTTGTTTTGACTTACCATTCACTAAATATTACAGTTCTTTAATGTAGTTCGTGATGATTGCCCTGAACTTTTGGACCATTCGATCTAGAAGAAATGAATCAACAAGAGCTAGAGAAGAAGCGGCAGTTCTTGGTAACCTGCACCAGGGAAGTCTCAAGCTAGTACGTAATTTGCATTTCTTGAGTTGATTTTGTGATATTACTCAACTACCCAGTATATAGAATTAGGTTGGTTACTCAAATATAGATTTAGAATGGTTTCAAGTACAGAATGAATAGATTTGATTTGACAACTTTTTGTTATTTTTCTTCATTGATTATTTTATTTAGAGAATTATGTTATGTTTTTGTTTTTTGCAAAAAGAATCAATAGAATATTGATTTTGATTTGATACTGTTCACTTTGATTAAACAGGTGTGCATTTGTATAAGAAATAAATGAAAAAAGAAATTCGGGACCACAGTTCTACTAAACCCGAGGTTGTTAATATCAATCTCAGTTTTTTAAAAAACATGCATCACGGTTATAACACCGTGGTTAAGGTCGGACCACGGTTCTTTAACCAGCGGTGGGAAAATCAATTTTTTTTCAAAACTGACTGCGGTAGAGAAATAACCGGGGTCCGATTTAGGACCACGGTTACCTAAAACCGCGGTGCGAGTGTCGGACCCCGGCGAGCTAGATCTCACTTCCAGAACCGTGATCCAAAGGGTAAAATAACCGGTATCCGAGCCCCTATTTTGTACTAGAGTATATTTTCAAACCCTTCACCGTTCAAGTGTCCCTTGATCACAATTATCGAAACCTTCACCCCCCAATTTGACAAGTTTACTTGTCATCTATATCCAAGACTTCTGCTGCTAGTCTCATCTCGACCAACCTCTACCAAAAAGACATCCCAAAATACTTACTTCATTGACCTTCCCAAAGACCAAGGGCGCATCACTTGAGTTGCTCCAGTTCTTCATCCCCATTTTGTGTGTAGAAGATGGAAATGGGAGGATGTATTGTGCAAGGCCCGAAAATGATTGCTTTATATACATTTTGAGGCTGGGTGGCTCTTACTTTGATCCCGGGATTTTTTTTATTTTTTCTTTGTTTCGATCAATTCTATTTAAATTGAAGGGATCATCTACTTTTGTAAATTTTTAAGTATTAAATCTCTAAATTCAAAATATCGCTCTCGCACACACGCCCGTTCCTGATATTTCAGGGGCCCTAGGCCAACATAAATTAAGGACTCTTTTTTATATAATAAGTGTTAAAAATTCAAAATATCCGTTAATTGATTTCTTATTTTCATTTTATTTAATTTTTTAAACAAAAAATTGGTAAATAATTACCAAATTATAATATTTAAGTCTAGTTATAGTTAGTGGAATATTTTGAAGGAAAAGTGTCGTGTAATAATACTTGTTAAAATGATAAATGAGAATGAATGTGGAGCCTTAGATCAAGAGAGATCCAAGAGCCCATATGATGACACGTGGCACCCCTTGTCACCACCGCCGGAACTCCGTCGGACCTCCGCCGGACCACCTCCGACCACCGCGGGACCACCTCCGACCACCGCCGGACCATCTTTGGGCCTCGCCGGAATAAAATTATCACAAAGATGTATAAAATTATTCACAAATATTACAAAATTATTTATTACTAAATGTTCATCACGTTGTTCATAAATGTTCATCACAATGTTCATAAATGTTCATTTGTACATACTCTACAGAACGTTCATCACATTATACTTAAAAGTTCACCAACTGAATGTTCATCACATTCTACTTAAATGCTCACCAATTTTTGATGAAGATCAAGTGTTCATAAATGTTCATCACAATGTTCATAAATGTTCATTTGTACATACTCTACTGAATGTTCATCACATTATACTTAAAAGTTCACCAACTGAATGTTCACCTAAATGTTCATCATCTCATACTTAAATGTTCATCATCTCATACTTCAATTTCACAAGAATTTAATAAAATGTTCATTAGCCAAAGTTCATTACAATCGACTTAAATGTTCATCACGTTGTTCATAAATGTTCATCAAAATGTTGATAAATGTTCATCATCTCTTACTTAAATGTTCATCAAACATCACTTTGATATAATTTCGAGTAGAAAAACACTTGATCTTCATCAAAAATTACCTAAATGTTCATCATCTCATACTTAAATGTTCATCAAACATTCTTAAATGTTCACAAGCATTTAATAAAATGTTCATTACTCAAAAGTTCATTACAATTAGCTTAAATGCTCATCACGTTGTTCATAAATGTTCATCAAAATGTTTATAAACGTTCATTTTGATATACTCTACTGAATGTTCATCACATTTTAATTACATGTTCACCAACAAAATGTTCATCACATTATAATTAAATGTTCATCACATTATATTTAAATGTTCACCAATTTGAATTAGACTTAAATTTTCATTTATTTTTATACTTGAACTTTTTCATTTATTATTGGACCACCGCCGGGCGGTTTCCGGACCACCGCCGGACCGTCGCCGGACCTCTACCGGACAACCACCGGGTGGTCGCCGGAAGGCCGCCAGACCACCACAACTACCCCCACTACGAGTGGAGGTAGCTAGTTTAATCTAAGCCATTGGATGTCAAGGCATCCAATGACTTAGATTCATTCTTATTTATCTCTATAAGAGGGTTTATTATGGGATTCACACCCTATTTTGAAATGGTTACATAATATACAAATGGTAATATCTACATGATATAGATTAGCTAGTGACCCTTTTTTTTTGCTTCATTAAGAAATGATAATTTTTTGACTTATCTAACTGAAAAGAAATGGGCTAGTTAGGGGGTTTTCAATAGAATTTCTGAAAAAAATTTGCAAGGAAATGAGCTAGCTAGAAGCTTTTTCAATAGAATTTTTTTTAAAACACCAATAAAATAGTGAATGAGGGGTTGACAAGAATTGAACGGAGTTCTTTGCGTTGGTATGCTAGAGAAATACCACTCTGCTAACTTGTTTTTCTGCTATACTACACTACTAATTATATAGATACTTAAAATCAATTATGGCCCCCTAAGAATTTTGGGCCCTAGGCGGTCGCCCCTTCCGCCCATGCCTTCGGGCCGGCCCTGCTCGCGCATCGAGCCCATTTCATAAGTAAATGAGTTTTCATCATAAAAAATAAATTGACAATAAGATCGAGAAGTAATCCATGAGATTATATAGTAAGCTTAGATTAGTCTCAACTTTCGTCCAGGTCCGACCATTGCGTTGAAGGAGGTGGAGGTAGCACCCGGATGAACTTCACAAGTTTTCAACTAAGGCTCAGGGCCGGTGATGGATTGGTGCAAGGTGGGCGACGGTTCAGGGCCTCCAAAATTTTGGGGCCCAAAATAGCTGCAATTCTGCAATTGGGCCTAAACAATAAGAATAGCCCAGTTGTTAAGAAAAAACTTAAATAGAGCAAAAGAATGAAAATACACGCGAGATATATTGGGCCTAAAGTTGTGTCGGCCCCATAATTACAGAGACGTACGTGACCCTATCTTTTATGTTTAAAGATTTATGCATATTAAAGTAGGGTAATTGACACTGTATTTATATTCTTTTTTCGTGGGCCCCATATATAATACACATACTTTTTTTGAATGTATACTCTATAATAAACATACTTAAAATTGGTGTAAGAATTTAAGTTGCTTAATCTTATCTATAGTTATATATAATTACTTTAATAATATAAATTTAAAGGAAAACAATTATTTATTTATTTTTAATGAATAAAAGTTTATTATAAATAACTAATTTAAATATTGATAAAAAAATTACACAGGCCCTGCTTAATGTCTGAGACGGCACTGCTAAGGCTCGAAATTTATTATTGGATGAGACCAAAGCAGATCATGGAGCAAGCCTTTTTTGGGTTCATCTATTATTGGTCGAGCGATATTCCTTATATCATCTAGCGTATGGAGGTAAGGCGAGATTCCGCCGTGCACACAGAAGATCTTATCGTTAATTAGAGCAGCCATAGGCAGGCAGTTAAGAATTTTTTTCTAAAATGAGCATTTTACCAGAAAAAATTTCCGACGTAGGCTCTTTTCAAAACAATTTCCCAAAATAGGCACTTATTTCAGCTTCGGAATTTTTTTACGTGTGAGAGACGCTGGTAGAACCAGCGTCTCTCCTCCGAAGCTGAAGCTATTTTTTTTTGAATTTTTTATGTATAAGAGACGCTGGCTGTTAGTTTTTTAACATTATTTCCAAATTTTGTTGTAGTTTTTAATTTTTTTTTTTAAGGCCATGTATAAGAGACGCTGCGGTCAAACATAAAAAAAAAATGTATATGAGACGCTGGTTCGACCAGCGTCTCATATACAGAGAAGTTTTTTTTTTATTTGCACATGTATAAGAGACGCTGGTCGAACCAGCGTCTTTTATACAATATTTAATTAACGAACCAGCGTCTCTTATACATCACTTTTTTTTTCAACTACTTAATTTGATTGCCACATTTTATCATAAAATTCAAGCCAAATCAAACCACATTCAAGTGAAGCCACATATTATCATAAAAAAAATCGTTTTTTAAACCTATTATAATATCAAATCAAACCACATTCAAGTGAAGCCAACTATTTTCAACTATTTCCAACTACTTATTTTTAAACCTATTTTCATATAACATTCGTTTTTAAGTCTATTACCATTACAAAATTCATAAAAAAAATTCTTAAACCTATTATAATATAAAATTCGTTTTTAATCCTATTATCATTAAAAATTTCTAAAAAATATACTTATACCTATTATAATATAAAATTCGTTTTTAATCCTATTATCATTAAAAATTTCTAAAAAAAATACTTAAACCTATTATCATATAAAATTCGTTTTTAACCCTAGTATAATTATAAAATTCGTTTTTAAACCTATTATAATATAAATTTCGTTTTCAATTCTATTATCATTAAAAAATTCTTAAAAAAATACCTAAACCTATTATCATATAAAATTGGTTTTTAACCCTATTATCATTTTAAAATTCGTTTTTAACCCTACTTCTATAAAACTATTTTCTAAAACCTTTTTTCTGAAACATATTCATAGATTCTTAAATAAAATGAGTGCAGAAATTTTCTGACGTTTTCTCTGTTGAAAAACGTTCACCCGCTCGTCCGTTCACCCCAGTCTGTTTCTTGCTGATTTTGGAACGAAGATTGTTGCTGGTATGACAATAAAATAACAGTGAACAAAATTAATTAAGAGAAGAAGAAATGGAATTACACTGTTTAAATGAATCCAAAATTTTTTCAGAAGAGAAAAAGAAATGAAGACTTACCTTCGATTGCTGGATCACCCGTCTATTGCCTTGCTGTTGTTGTTGGAACGAATGAAAAGAAAACAAGAAGAAGAAGAGGTTGGCTGTTGTTGTTGGAACGACTGAAAAGAAAACAAGAAGAAGAAGGATGGCAGTAAAAACGTGAAAGAAGAAGGGATGAAGATGAATTTAAAGGCTGTTGTAACTCCTATCTCCCAACCACACGCATTCAATTTCAAACCCGTTCAAACGAAACAACGGCTGGTTTTCGGAATTAGGGTTTAGTGTAAGAGACGCTGGGCGAACCAGCGTCTCTTACACAACACATTTTTTTTAATTGCACATGTATAAGAGACGCTGGTTCGCATCACATTTTTTTTTAATTAAAAATTGTATAAGAGACGCTGGTCGAACCAGCGTCTCTTATACATCACTTTTTTTTTTAATTAAATATTGTATAAGAGACGCTGGTTCGACCAGCGTCTCTTATACATGTGCAAATAAAAAAAAAACTTCTCTGTATATGAGACGCTGGTCGAAACAGCGTCTCATATACATTTTTTTTTTTATGTTTCACCGTATAAGAGACGCTGGTCGAACCAACGTCTCTTATACATTGCCTTAAAAAAAAAAATTAAAACTACAAAAAAATTTGGAAATAATGTTAAAAAACTAACATGTATAAGAGACGCTGGCTGGGCCAGCGTCTCTTATACATAAAAAATTCAAAAAGAAATAGCTTCAACGTCTCTCACACGTAAAAAAATTCCGAAGCTGAAATAAGTGCCTATTTTGGGAAATTGTTTTGAAAAGAGCCTACGTCGGGAATTTTTTCGGGTAAAATGCTTATTTCAGAAAAAAATTCGGCAGTTGAAGCAATGAATGAACGTTTTCCACGTTCTGACATTGAATCTTCTCTTGCACTCATCGTAGAAACCGTATATACGATTCACTGAAGCACACTCATGATTTCCTCTGAGTAGAAAGAAGTTTTGGGGATACTTAATCTTGTGTTAGAGAATTCGATTAAGTGCATTTACCTTTATTAATTATTGTTGAATTAGTCAAATGCAGTTATTGCCAATAGGATCTTGTTAGTGGCTTAGTGGAGAGATTTTAGCAAATCTCAAACGGTTACATTCACCATGTATAAGAAGGAAATCTCAGTCAATGAAATAAAACAACTTCAACACAATTTATTATCTCCTTATATGGTATCAGCCGCTGATCCCTTCCAAAAAATCAAAACTAAACACCATGGCTGCTGAGTTTTCCACCACCATCGCCAATCCCAATGATGGCTCTCGTCCGTTCGTAATCGTGCACTTCACCAACGCAATCAAACTCACGGCAACGAACTATATCACCTGGAAGTCGCAAATTCAGGCAACTCTCACTGGCTATGACCTCTTCAAGTTCCTCAACGGCGACAACCCGGCTCCGCCAACAACTCTCACCGACAACAACACCACCACCCCCAACCCGGCGTATACGTCCTGGATGCGCCAAGACCAACTTCTTTATGGTGCTCTTGTCGGCACACTAACAACCTCCGTGGCTCCTCTTGTCACCCGGGCCACCACATCAAAGGAAGCATGGGATATCCTCGCCCGCACCTACGCCAACCCATCGAAAGGCCACCTCAACCAACTAAAGGACAGGCTGCGCTCCTCCACCAAAGGTTCTCAGTCAATCACCGACTACATTCAGTCGATCACTTCAACTGCGGACCTCCTTGCCTCGCTCGGCAAACCGGTCGATGATGACGATCTTGTCACGTTCGTCCTTCAAGGTCTTGACGGGAACTATCAATCCGTTGTTGACGCCATCAAGGCCCGAGACACCACGATTCAAATTGACGAGCTTCATGAGAAGCTCATCGTCAAAGAGCTAGAGCTTCGGACTGCAGCCACCACCTCGGGTGCCCTGGCGACAGCCTTGAATGCCCAATCCCGTCCTCGCCACCAACCATCACCTCACCAACCATCAACTCACCAACCCACTCATTTCCGGCCGCCACCCATGGTTCCTCCACAACATGCTCGACCCTTCCTCGGTAAATGTCAATGGTGCCGAGAAACGGGTCATGTCGTCGCCTACTGTCCTCTCTTCCGCCAACACCACCCGGCCGCCCGCCCGCCCACTCTACCCAGAAATCCTGTCCCGCATCCCCCACCCCAAGCCCACATTGCAAACACTGCCTCTACCTCTCAAAACTACATAGTCGACAGCGGTGCAACGCATCACGTCGTCAACGACCTCAACAATCTTTCCCTACACTACCCCTACAACGGTCCCGATGAACTCTTTATGGGAAGTGGTGAAGGTTTGCAAATCACTAACTCTGGAACTCTTTCACTTAGTACTTCTGCAAAATTGTTTAACCTATCAAACACCCTTTGTGTTCCTCAAATGTCTAAAAATATAATATCTGTTTCACAATTTTCGAATCAGATGAATTGTGCTCTTATTTTCTTACCCAATTCTTTTCATGTAAAGTGTCTCAAAACATGTCGGATACTGCTTAAGGGACCTTGCAGGGATGGCCTATATGTGTGGCCCACTTCCACTCCCATTGCTTTGTCTGCATGTAGCTCCTCCAGTCCACTTTGGCATCACACCCTGGGTCATCCATCAACTGCTACCTTCAAATTAATTCAACTGCAGCTTCAAGTTCCTTCCTCCACTTTTGAGCAATCCCATTGCACTTCTTGTCAATTAAATAAAAGCCACAAGCTCCCGTTTCAAAATTCTAGTCTTCGTTCCAATTATTTTCTTGAAGTTATTTTCTCGGATGTATGGACTTCTCCAATATTATCCTATGATGGATTTAAATATTATGTTGTCTTTGTTGATCACTTTACAAGATACTCTTGGATCTATCCTCTCAAACGAAAATCCGATGTCCAAAACACATTCGTTAAATTTCGATCTCTTTTCGAAAACTACTTCAAAAACAAAATCATAATTTTCTATTCCGACAATGGAGGCGAATTTATTGCCATGCGAAACTTCCTAAGTGAACACGGAATAACTCACTTCACTTCCCCACCCCACACTCCCGAACACAACGGTATATCCGAACGAAAACACCGTCACATTGTCGAAACGGGACTCGCCCTTCTCACACACTCTGGTATGCCCCTTGAGTTTTGGCCTCACGCCTTCCTCACCGTGGTATATCTCATCAATCGTCTTCCCACCCAAACTCTCAAAAACCAATCTCCTTTCTCTCTTGTTTTTAAACAAAATGCAGATTATACTAAGTTAAAAAGTTTTGGTTGTTTGTGTTTTCCATGGTTAAAACCTTACACTAACCATAAATTGGAATCTAGATCTGTTGTTTGTGTATTTGTAGGTTACTCCACCACTCAACATACCTACTACTGCCTTGACCCAAAAACCAGGCGTGTTTACACCTCCCGGCACGTCAAATTTGTAGAATCAAACTTCCCGTTTCTGCAACAAAACCAATCTCCACAAAATATGGCCCACCATCACAACTGGACAACTATGTCTATACCCATTCTCCCACTACCCGGCCCCACTCCTTCCCACTCAGCCACGTCCGATTTAACTCCCCCACCCACCCCATTCAAAGCCCACTACCTACAATTACCCCACCCACTTCTTCAGGCCCACAAAATTCAGCAAGCCTCTCCCAATCTACACCCACGACCCAAACTCATATCCCTCCAATCCAAATCAATCAACCCCACTCTCCTACATCATCTCCTCCACAACAAATCGCCGCAACTACCTCTGCTCCTCTCCCGTCGTCTCCAGATCCACAAACAACACCCCACTCACTCAATTAATTCCAGATCGTGGTATCGTTACTCGATCTAAAAACAACATAACAAAACCCCTCCACAAACTGAATCTCACCGCCACCCTTCATTCATCCCTTGAACCAAAAACAATCACACAAGCTCTTAAAGATCAATCATGGAGGGCTGCGATGCAGACGGAATATGATGCCCTCTGCTCCAACAAGACTTGGACCCTAGTCCCGCCTCATCCTACTCAGAACTTGGTTGGAAGAAAATGGGTATTCCAAACCAAATATCTCCCGGATGGTTCAGTTGATCGACTCAAAGCCCGACTCGTCGCCAAAGGCTTTCACCAAAGACCTGGATGGGACTTCCATGAGACGTTCAGTCCCGTAGTCAAACCGGTGACGGTTCGAGTCGTCCTCACTCTCGCTGTTTCAAATGGGTGGCGCTTGCGTGAACTCGACATCAACAATGCGTTCTTACAAGGTTCCCTTACTGAAGAAGTCTATGTCTCCCAACCACCAGGTTTCACAGATCCATCCCATCCCAACCATGTTTGCAAGCTCCACAAAGCCCTTTATGGCCTTCGACAAGCACCAAGAGCGTGGTACACTGAACTTCGCTCCTTTCTCCTCCAAATTGGCTTCATCACCTCTGCTGCAGATGCCTCTCTGTTTATCTACTCCAAGGAGTCCATTTTTCTTATCCTCTTGGTCTACGTAGACGACATTATCGTCACGGGAAACACAAACTCTGCCATCACCCACCTTGTCCATCGCCTTGCTGATCACTTCTCCCTCAAAGATCTAGGGCCGCTGTCATATTTCCTAGGTGTCGAAGTTCTCCCACATCAGTCCGGAGGCCTGTTCTTGTCCCAACGAAAATACATAGGTGATGTGCTCGTAAAAGCCGGCATGGAGGATGCCAAACCAGTCTCAACCCCGCTCTCTGCATCCGTGGCCCTTCTCAAAACAGACGGCACTCCTCTTCCGTCGCCTACTGATTACCGATGCCTTGTTGGTAGCCTCCAATACTTAAGCTTAACCCGTCCAGATGTAGCCTTTGCAGTCAACCGTCTCTCCCAATTCATGCAACATCCAACATCATCTCATTGGGCTGCACTCAAACGCTTGCTTCGCTACTTAGCTGGAACCATTGACAAGGGCATCCTTGTTTCTCCAGGACCTTCAACGACATTACATGCCTTCTCCGACACGGACTGGGCTGGTGATCGGGACGACTACGTCTCCACAACTGGGTACATTATTTACCTTGGTTCCACCCCTGTCTCTTGGAGCTCGAAAAAGCAACGAGCTGTTGCTCGGTCATCCACAGAAGCTGAGTACCGGGCCCTTGCCGACACCGCCTCCGAGGTCCTTTGGCTTCTATCTCTGTTCAAAGAACTACAACATCGCATCCATCAGCCAGTGATATACTGTGATAATATGGGTGCCACTTTCCTATCTTCAAACCCTGTTTTCCATTCAAGAATGAAACATATCGCCATAGCATATCATTTTGTTCGAGAGCATGTGCAACATGGAGTTTTTCGGGTAACTCATGTGTCCACCGGCGACCAGCTCGCGGATGTTTTGACGAAGCCGCTGCACCGTCCTCAGTTTGCGTCAATCATTGTCAAGCTCGGACTTTCCCGCCGGCCGTCCAGCTTGCGGGGGCGTGTTAGAGAATTCGATTAAGTGCATTTACCTTTATTAATTATTGTTGAATTAGTCAAATGCAGTTATTGCCAATAGGATCTTGTTAGTGGCTTAGTGGAGAGATTTTAGCAAATCTCAAACGGTTACATTCACCATGTATAAGAAGGAAATCTCAGTCAATGAAATAAAACAACTTCAACACAATTTATTATCTCCTTATATCTTGTATGCTAGAAGAAGACACATGGTCTCCAAGCTCTGTTTCCCGCGGTCGACATAATTGCCCAAGAACAAGTAATTGGAGGTTGGAGGAAATCCAACATATTGCAAAAGTCTGAAGAGATCAGGATACTGACCATGAATATCACCTACAATCTTAAGGGGAGCTTCGAGCTCGAGAAGACATGGCTGCTGCAACAAGATTTCAACGGAGGTGGTACAGAGTAGGCGGATCTCATACTCTAAGAGTAGAACCTTTTTCTTTCCCAGTAGACGATGGATGATGTCGTCAAGCATTGATAGATCCATCTGATTCTTTCCTTTTCTTCTCGTTGATGTTTGAAGACTTCACAATCGTACGCGAGAGAGGAGGTATTCCCTTTCTTATCCTATAAACATTAAAAAATGACTAGTCTTCGTATCAAGCCAAATAGAAGTTGGATGCAAATTATTATATATTGATTGATGATGAGTGCTATTGTTGGTATTAGCCTACACCAGTCCCTAAATCATAACATATTCTCTAGGACACCCAAAATGATCGAATGCTATTGTTGGTTTCCTTTAATGATCTCAGTCAATACTGAGACTTGATAGTTACTTAATTGACAATGTATCTTCATACAAAAGTGGGTATTTCATACAAAAGTGGGTATCTCACTCAATAATGATCGAATGATCTATGTTAGCGCAATACACATAAGTCTATTGTAAGCATCAGCACACGCATGAGCATAATCCGAAGCAGCCCTCAAAAGCTCTGGCAACCCAATCCTTAGACTCCGAATTGACTTTGCTCGTACACGAAGGCACAACTTCTTATGATCCTCCATTTTCTCGTCCAATCGCCTTTTCAAGCTCTCCATCACAACCCGTTTTTCAGAGACAGAATCTCTACCAAGGGTGCAATTATTGTGCTCATCAAACGCATTGTTCTTTCGTAGATACTCCCTTTTCGTCTCCTCACACTTCTCCTTCATCTTCATCTCCTCCTCTTGGAGGAGTAAGATTGCCTCTAATGTGGATGTGAATGAGGATATAGCCGTCTTCAAAGGTTCGTAAGGAAGCTTTTCTACGTGTTCATGCCAAGAACAGAGAAGGAGGTGGATTGGAGGGCTCGAGATTCTTTTTGAGGAGGACGAGAGTTTTTCCTTTAGGTTGTTTCTTATAGGAATTAGGTTGATCTTCAACCACATGTTGAGGGTGATAATATAACTCATTTGAAGGGTCGTGTGCTTCTTGAACTGTATTTTCCACCCTTGAACAACACTCAACAACTTGATTGTGTGCTCGTATTGGTCTAACGTCGTCTCTGTAGGACTCGCGGAGATTCCGAGGGATTTGAGATCCGTTGCAATCCTCAGTTGGTAAGTGTGGTGAAGGGACATGTTTTCCCACATATTTGCCATTCTGCATTATACAAGTATTATCATCTTAGTTGATAAGCATGTAAAAGCAACCGGACCAGAATATGAACTTACCCATCTATGATTTCGATAAGCGTAGGGTAAAGTTGTCGATCGCGTACATAGTTTATCTCTGAAACGGTTGAATCGATCAACTGCATTTCAACTATGTAACTAGTGCGGATTCGACGAACATCCGCCTTTGTTTTCATCAACAACTCGACACTAGCACCGCGTCTCTTCTGTATTGCTAACAAGATGAGTTTCCTCTGGTACTCAAGCTTCAAAACTTCTCCAGCCTGCAATCACCAACTTCACTATTGGTTATTCACACAAGCATGTTACTTAAGAATTCAACTAAGCCTAATTCACTATTAATTTTCTTTGGCATGCCATTCGACAATCCAATTCATTAGAGCCAGAAAGAAACCAATTACCTTGACATCATTGTATAGCTTTTTCTCCCATTCTAACAACTTAAACAAAACTAATGCAAGAGGCTCCTTCTCTTTGGCATATAATTCATAATTTTCTTCAATAACATCACTTGGTGCATTCCATGTAATCACACTCATAACCCTTGCAGCGTGGTCAATTGTCGCTGCTAAAACAAACAATATCATCAGAAAATTGAGTTGGTGATTTGTTTGGTGAGAATTTTGGTCTCATTAACCCCTTAAACGTTTTTAATTAAGAAAACTATTAGTTTCTAAGGAGATTACTTTCTTAATAAAAACGTACCAATTGATGATTTACTCAACTCATTGTGATTTGCTCTTCACTAACATTTACCTAGTCACATTTGTTCTTCACTAACTTTTTGTAATATAAAGTATATTCTTTGCAAAAGTGTAGATTTATCATAATATCATTGCATCGAGTTATTAGTTTAGGAAAAAAAAACCTGTGTTATCCGCAGATTTGAGATGTAACCGATATCGATTGGGCTCGAGCAACCTCGAAACCTCTTGCGCGCACTTAGAACACTTGACAAACTCGTCGGAGATCTCCTCTAATCCCCTCCACCAATTCGCTTTCATCTCTCTTCCAAACTCATCATCAAAATGCATAAATTGCTTCGGCATTGGATTCTCCACCTCATCGTCATCAGAAGCTTCCATTTCCGACATAATATGAGGAGTTAAAAAGTTCAGTTCTGCATCCTCATCATCATCTGATACCGGGATCGAAACGCTGCGTTTCAAAGAGGTAGATACTCCCGCCCCAGTGAATTCACCGTGGGCGTATTTACGGAAAGCGAAGGCGACGGCAAGGAGAGTGGAAGAGTAGGCGATGTGGGCATCGGAGAAAGCAGAGCGAGCAACGATTACTTGCTTCACAAGTAACTTCCGTTGTTTACACCGAGAAACTGATTCTTCCCCGATTGTCGATGGAGCACACCCCATTCATAAGGAAGATTCCAGAAGCTTCGCAGGTTTCAGGACGAAGATCAGAGGCCCTTTTATTCACAGGGCTTCCAAGCCTTCCATGGAAGAGGTAAAACATTGCTCAACGGATTATTGACCGTTTCTTTTTATTAAGTGAAGAAATACGTGCAAACCCGTATTGGTTAGTTTATAAATAGATTAATTAACGTTCAAGTTCAATCTTCCACTTGATGTTTATCTTGTATCTGCTGCACGTCGGTATTAGGGAGAGGGAAGATAAGCTTTGAGACTTACGGAAAATATGATTATACAATTTCTTAAATCTTAAACATAAGAATAAAATATATTAGGTGATGAAGAGACTTTTGCAAAATTCGATACTTGGTCATATACAACTAATATATGAGATTATTAAACTCAACAATGTTGCATTCGGGTGGTTGAGGTCCTCTAGGGGCGTTTAAAATCCAGTTCTTGACAAAAAAGAATTGACCTTTAAAATAAGCTTGGTCTTTTTTTTTTTTTTTTGCTAAATGCACACTAATGTGTGCGGTAAGAATTGCAGTACACTTCTGTGCGTTAAGGATTACCGCAGAAAAGGGCTCCGGGGCATTGTTGGAATATTTTCTGAAACGTATATGAATCTGGTGCGGTAATTCTTACCGCACAGATATGTGCGTTAACAATTAACGCACCACGTTAATACGAGATTAACAAAAAAAAAAAATTTGATTAACTTAAACACCTGTGCGGTAACTCTTACCGCACAGGATTTGTTATTTTTTTAATTAATAATTTTTTTAAAAAAGTATTTAAATAATAATATCTTGTGCGGTAATTGTTACCGCACAGGTTTAATATATAAAAAAAAATATAAAATATGGTGCGGTAATCGTTACCGCACCAGTTTTATCTATTTAAAAAATAATAAATCTGTGCGGTAACAATTACCGCACCAATTTAGGTTATTTGTAAACCAAAATTTTCCCTCCCCGACCTTTCGTCCTCCGTCCTTCTCTTTTCCCTCCGCCGCCGTCCTTCTTCCTCCGTCCATTTTCCCGTCGATTAAGCCACCAAATCCACAAATTGATGATGGATTCGAGCTCCCCCGAGCAAGCCGCATCTTCTGGGCCCAAAAATCCGGCCGGAGACGAGGGTCCAAGCTTCCCGCCGACGGCAGCTCTTCCTGCGGCGACGACGGCCGTTCCTGCGGTGACTCCGTGGCTGGCTGTGGAGGATGAAGACGAGGAGGAAGCCGAGGTGCCACTGATTTACAGTGGTGGTGCCCGGAACCGGCCAAAATCCCGAGCCCGACCCGATCCCATACCCATAGCCCGACCCGACCCGATACTCGTTGCCCGACCCGACCCGATTGCAGCAGCCCAACCCGCCCCGATACCCGCACCCGAACCCGCTCCGAGGCCAAGAAACCGAAAGCGACCCGTCCAAAACGTCGGTCCCGGGTACGCTACTCGAACAAATAGAAGGTTGAATCCACAAACCGAGGCTCAAACCGAGGCGCAACCGGAAGTTTTTTCGACTCCCGTAGATCTACATCAAGTATGTATTTTTATTAAATATTCTATAACTTTTGTAATGTTTTTAAATAGTTTAATTATTTTATTTCGTAACGTTATGAAATTAGTTATTCAATTTCATAACGTTATGAATTTAATAATATTTGATAACGTTATGAAATTTTTAAATAAATTTCGTAACGTTATCAATTTATTTAATTTAATTAATTTATTAAATTTATAACGTTGTGAAATTAGTTATTTAATTTCATAACGTTATGAATTTAATAATATTTGATAACGTTCTGAAATTTTTAAATAAATTTCGTAACGTTATCAATTTATTTAATTTAATTAATTTATTAAATTTATAACGTTGTGAAATTAGTTATTTAATTTCATAACGTTATGAATTTAATAATATTTGATAACGTTATGAAATTTTTAAATAACTTTCGTAACGTTATCAATTTATTTAATTTAATTAATTTATTAAATTTATAACGTTATGAAATTAGTTATTTAATTTCATAACGTTATGAATTTAATAATATTTGATAACATTATGAAATTTTTAAATAAATTTCATAACGTTATGAATTTATTTAATGTGATTAATTTATTAAATTTCATAACTTTATCAATTTATTTAATTTGATTAATTTATTAAATTTATAACGTTATGAAATTAGTTATTTAATTTCATAACGTTATGAATTTAATAATATTTGATAACGTTATGAAATATTTAAATAAATTTCGTAACGTTATCAATTAATTTAATTTAATTAATTGATTAAATTTATAACGTTATGAAATTAGTTATTTAATTTCGTAACGTTATCAATTTATTTAATTTATTTTATAACATTATGAAATTAATTTATATGGTAACGTTATGAAATTAAGTAATTTATTGCGTAACGTTATGAAATTAAGTAATTTATTGCGTAACGTTATAAAATTATATTATTTGGTAACATTATGAAATTAATTAATTTATTCGTAACGTTATGAAAGTAATGAAATTTTATAACGTTATGAAATATAATAATTTCATAATGTTATGAAATATGACATTCTATATTGTAAAATTAATGAATTAATTATTTTATGAAATATGACATTGTTCTTCTCTTATTTTGTAACGTTATGAATTATTAGTATATAAAGTATTGAAATTAGGCGAATTATAACGTTAATTTCGTAACGTTATGAACAAAATGTTTAGAAATTAGAGATGATTTTGATTAGGATTGACGTTACAACAACTGTTTGTAACGTTACGACGTCATGGAAAAGACGTTTTTGAATTTGACGTTATTTTTGTAACGCTATGAAAATAACGTTACGCTATAACAACAACATTAGGGGGTGCGAGATACGATGGCTTCTAGTGGTTTTGTTCCGGGGGCTCCTGTTCTTGCAGAGCGTGTTAGGAGGACGAAGATTACATCGTCCATACGTCAGAGTTTTGCTACTGCTCGAGACCAGCTGAATGCTTCTAGTTCGACACCCACTGATGTTACTGGGGCACTTACAGATACTGGGGCAGTTAGGGATTGTGGTCTAGATGTTGATCCGTCTGCTGATGATGAGGGTTACAGTGAGAGTGAGGAGGAGGATATGGACGTCGATGATACAGCTGTTGATTTGGATGATGATATGCTGGGAGACGGTGAGGGTTTAGGTACAGATTATATTGTATCTCATCCCGAGATACCGACAGATCAGCTTAGGAGAGACGACCCTCCTATTATTTCAAAGGATCATGCTGGTATGGGGCCTTCATCGCCAACTCCTACAGATTTAGGTCCTTCGTCTCCTACGCCAGATGTACCACCTCCCCCGACTGTACCACCTCCCGATGCAGATCCTGTACCACCTCCTGTTGTACCTTGGATGCCCGGAGGTCCTTTTACAAATGAGTTGTTGAAGAGTTATGAGACGCACATCGCCAGGGCTATTTATGAGCTTACAGTTGTTGATCCTCCCCCACCTGTGATTCCAGCTGGCCCCCGTCCTCTTCCTCCATTTATACAGAGACAGCGAGGAGGCCGAGGAGCTCAGGCTGATGATGATGTTGCTGATGCAGACGCTGCTGATCCTCCAACACGAGGTGGACGCGCTCCACGCGGAGGACGAGGACGTGGACGTGGACGTGGACGTGCTGCAGATCATGCTGATCTTCCACAACCTGCTGATCTTCCAGAAGGCGAGGCTCCTCTTGATTTGGTATGTATTTGAACTATAATGTTCATATGTGAAATATTTTGGCATTCTGTAGAAGTAACTGTGTTATTTTTTTACTTTTTTTCCAGACACGGAAGGTCGTCAAGGTTCACTTCCACACCGCCTACTGCACTCCACTAGAGGCGTTTAGGAGACCTGGTCCAGATTCGTGGTTTCAGCTTGCAGAGCGATCTGGATTGACTGATCTACGCTATATCGGGTCCGGTCCTGTCGATCATGTGTTGGTTTCTGCTTTCGTCGAGAGATGGCACCCAGAAACAAACACATTTCATTTGCCATTTGGAGAGATTGGTCCTACACTTCACGATGTGGTTGAGATCCTGTCGCTGCCTATACATGGAAGGAGTTGTAGCTCAGTTTTGATTAAGGAGGAGATCTTCACTTTTGTTGCTGAGATGCTTCACGTAGAGGAGGCACTGGTGAAGACTTGGTATAGGGATGGAGGCATTCCTTTGGGTTATCCTCAGCAGAGATTGAAGGATATGATGCGGATGGAGGATGGACAGAGAGATGAGAGCCTCATTGCGTCTATGTACTTACTGTTGCTTCTCGGCACTACAGTTCTAGTGGACAAGTCGACTATAGCAGTCAAGCACTGGTGGTTAGTTCTTTTGGCCGACCACGACAGCACTGGCCGATATGCTTGGGGAGCTGGAGTGTTAGCTCATCTGTATCGCAACCTTGGACAGGCGTCGAGGCGATTGGCTATGGGGATGGGGAGTTCTGGCATTCTTTTGCGGGTTAGTACGCAAACAACTATACGATTGGCTATGTTTAGGAAGTCGAGTTCTAATTGTCTTTTTTTTGCAGTCGTGGATCTGGGCATATTTTCCACATTTTCGTGGACATTTTGTGACAGATCCACTTTCTATGGACCACGCCGCAGCTGCTATGAGGGAGGGCAGAGAGGTGCCACAGGGGAAGAGCACAGATCGTTTGGTTGCCATTCGTGGCATGCTTGACCGTGTTCGTTATGAGGAGGTCAGATTTTAAGAATATATGCTTTCGTTATATTGTGTGAATGTAAACTATACTAACTGTTTTGTAATGTTTTGTTGCAGGTTAACTGGTTTCCCTTTTCAAATGTGGATTTCAGACTTCCGCAGTACGCCCCGTCTTTGTTTGAGGGCATTCTCCGTTGTCTGGACATCGAGGAGCTCTATCAGCCAGGTCGCATGCTGCGACAGTTTGGACATGTGCAAAGTATCCCAGATCCTCCCCCAGAGCCCATCCAGGTGACACGTAACAACAGGCTGACACATTATTCAGTTCACTTTGAGAAGGATCTGCTTGGTGTGTGGGATCAGGACCCCAGGCCTTTGATACAGATTCGGGAGCCACGAGCGACGTACTATTGGGCAGTGACAGATGATTATCTCGATTGGTATGTGATAAGCGGTGTTTTACATACCGCAACTATGGATTATTAGCTAGTTTTGTATAGGATTATGTTATTTGTTTCTATGTAATCTGTATCATGGAGCTGTTCGAGAGAAGATTTACATACGAGATTCCAAGAGATGATACAAGCATTGGAAGCATTGAAGCATAAGGAGAAGCTGCTGAAGACGAAGACGAAGACGAAGACTTGAAGAAATCAGCAGGTTCTGCCTCAGACAACAAAGCCGCACCCGCGGGTCTCAAGCCGCACCCACGGGTTTCACCTTCAGCCAAGGTTTTCGAGAAAGCTCAAGCCGCGCCCACGGGTCCCAAACCGCGCCCGCGGCCCTCTGCCATCCTGAGAATCTGAAGAATCCCAAAACCGCGCCCGCGGGTGCGGTTCCTCGACAGAAGAATCAAATTAATGTCTTTGCCATTTGAAGTAATTTGTGCTTAATTCTGTAACTTTCTATACGTTTTTAGTACCTTAATTCGGCTGTTACATTAGTTGATACTATATAGGTAGTGGATGATCATCCTTGATCATCTAATCTTTGTTTTGCTTAAGTTTTTGGAGAGTATTTCACAAACTTATGAGTTGCTAAGGTTCTTTGTTTCACTTGGCGTTTGAAGCTTTTGGATTCAACAAGTTGTGAGTTTATCCTTTCCTTTTGTCTACTCTTTGATTGTCTCAACTCTCTTGTTTGTATTGTCGATGAACTAGATTTACTACTTTAGATTGATCACCTAAGTTAGTTGTGTCTTGTTCATATTGCTAGAGTTTGATACTTCTAGTTGAATTATCATACTTGTTGTGTAGCACAATCTATTTGCATGAACTAGTTGTGATTGTTATTAGAGAAGAGAGTTGAGTACATGTCGAGTATCCGACTAGTTGTCCATGATATTGCATGTATCTATCTATTCCTGAATGCATTGCTACTTTGTTATTGAACTTTGATAGTTTCGAGGTTATAATCGAGTAAGGGTTATTAGGACTAGTTGGACTAATAACTATTCAAGAACAGGAATTAGAACGATCACTTGAGAACTTGACATAGGGATAAAAAGGATTCTAAGATCAACTTGTTAATCTAATTGTGGATAATCGCTAAGTGGAACACTTCGCTTAATCTTGTTATAACCAAGTTGACATTCGATACTTCGTATCAAAACCACAAAACCCCCCCCTTTGGTTACGTTTATTGGTTAGTCATTGTGATAACTTAAGAATTTGATAAACTGATTCTCTTGGGATTCGACCCTTACTTGCGCACTATATTACTTAGTTTGCATGTTAGGATTACTTGACTTGGCACACGACAAATTCGCCTCGTCAGTATGATCGAGTTTCTCATCCTCTGGTGGATCCCAGATCACGTAGACTCGATCGTCCAGTTGGTCCGCTGCGTATTCCACCTTTGGTTGACAGTTTTGCGGTACGATTATAAATTTTATTAGTCATATTCATTCAATTAGTATATTTGATTGTAATGTTTTGATATGTTGTTAATATAGCGGACCCAACTAGTGACTTATGAGATTCGAGCTTTCTTGGAGACACCACCAGAGAGGAGGCCTGCAGATATCGATGAGTTCATGAGGCGTCTCCTTGGAGTTTTGACTGACGGGGCTCCACCGATGGCTCCAGCTCCGGTTCGTCAATCTCAGCTTTTTCGGCATTCAATCCACGAGGAAGGCCAAGGTAGTGGGCAAGGTAGTGGGAATGAGGGTCGTGACTTGCAGTGATGTCAAATATTGATAGCAAAACTTCAGTTTTTTGAAAAAGGCGAAAAACGACCAAGTACATCAAATATTGATAAAAATGGTTCAAAACGTCTCGAAATGACTAAGAAACGAAAAAAATCGACTCAAAACGATATAAAACAAGCCAAATCGAAATTTGAAGGAATTCCGAACAAGTTGTAAAAAAGTGTAAAAATGTGGCCAAAGTGATGGCATAATATGGCCAAATTGAGCAAATCTTAGCAAAACTTGAGTTTTTGAAAAAGGCAAAAAATGACCAAGTACGTCAAATATTGATAAAAATGGTTCAAAACGTCTCGAAACGACTAAGAAACGAAAAAAATCGACTCAAAACGATATAAAACAAGCCAAATCGAAATTTGAAGGAATTCCGAACAAGTTGTAAAAAAGTGTAAAAATGTGGCAAGAGTGATGGCATAATATGGCCAAATTGAGCAAATCTTAGCAAAACTTGAGTTTTTTGAAAAAGGCAAAAAATGACCAAGTACGTCAAATATTGATAAAAATGGTTCAAAACGTCTCGAAACGACTAAGAAACGAAAAAAATCGACTCAAAACGATATAAAACAAGCCAAATCGAAATTTGAAGGAATTCCGAACAAGTTGTAAAAAAGTATAAAAATGTGGCCAAAATGATGGCATAATATGTCCAAATTGAGCAAATCTTAGCAAAACTTGAGTTTTGTGAAAAAGGCGAAAAACGACTAAGTACGTCAAATATTGATAAAAATGATTCAAAACGTCTCGAAACGACTAAGAAACGAAAAAAATCGACTCAAAACGATATAAAACAAGCCAAATCGAAATATGGATAATGGATAATGGATAGTGGATAGTGGATAATGGATAGTGGATAGTGGATAATGGATAGTGGATAGTGGGTAATGGATAATGGATGTCATATGTGTATAGTTTAGGCCCATATCGTTTTAACGCCAACGATGCAAATTGAAATTTTGAAATTGTAACATGACAACAAATACGGCGAATAGTTATTTTCATTTTTCGGAATCGAAAAATTATTATCGAAAACGTCAACGGGCCTAATAAGGCCTAATGAATTTTGAATGAGGCCCAAACACAAAAAACGACAAAAAATGACATAAAACGGCTTAATAAGCACTTAAAACGTAAAAGTCAAGAAATGTAACATTAATATTTTAGCATTACCAATCAAACGCTATCGTTTTTATAAGAAATTAACAACTTTAACACTTAGAAGTATGTAAACGAAGACTTTCACCTGTATGCTACTACTCTCAAGTATATAAGTTGTATAGTTATACTCATATGTATGTGATACCACTTCGTTACTAAAATGAACTTCATATAATGTGTTTATTTCATCATATAACATTAGTTTAACACTTAATTGTTATCGTTTGACTCAACTGACCTCGTATTTCATTAGTATAATATGATTTTTTATCATATAACTCTTCGTAATCTCATATTACATTAGTAAAACTTGATACAATTATTCACAAAACTCTCAATAACGACATATTTCAGTAGTATAACATTACTTTGGGTCATAAAACTTTTTATAATATCAAATAGTATAAGAAAACAACATAAAAAATGAATTTTTATGTAATTAGGGTTGGTAATACAACAGTTACCGTACCAACCCTAATACCCTAAACCCTACAAACACCAGAAACATTTGATTCTGGGTAAAAGGGTTGGTGCGTTAACAATTAACGCACAGAATCTGTGCGTTAAGTGTTAACGCACCAGTATCTGTGCGTTAATTGTTAACACACCAGAATCTGGGCTGGGCTTGAATGTTGGGTTGGTCGTCTTTGTTGGGCTGGGATTTTTCTGTTGGATCTTGACGAAGTTGTGTTATCAGTTGTGCGTTTATTGCTAACGCACCACCATATTTTGCTTGAGTGTGTTACAACTACCACACAGCTGTAAGTCACTTTTGGATGACCGAATTACGTTATTGGGCCTTTGTTGTTGTGGACCTTTTGTCTACATCGGCCCAAATCTAAGTTACCCTAGTAAAACCTCGGCTATAAATTCACTGCCTCAGTGAACCCTATTATCTCATTCTCACTGCGCCGTAAAATAATTAGGTTTCAAGTTCTTACTCTGTATTTCAATTAAAAGTCTCATTTTTTACTGATTTCGTTAGATATCTTCATTGTTTCTAACATGTTTTCTTACTTTGTATTACAGATTCAAACAACCATGGCATCATCTTCATCCTCCCCAGTTCCAGCAGAAGGCAGTGAGATCCAGTGCCCGAGTAGAAGGTGCTCAAGAACAATCAAGGTGTTCACTGGTAATGACAAGAACAATCCCCATACGTATGGACGAAGGTATACCACATGTCAGTGTAACTACATGATCGTGTATCTTGAGCCAGAATACGACAGTCATCATCTCCGAGTCATTGCAAAACTGTTGAAGGAAATAGCTGACCAGCAGTTGAAGCTGGTATATTTTCACCAGGCTAAGAGTATTGAAGTAGCCAAACACTGGATACAACAAAGGTTTCCCAATGACCTTGTTCCTAGTTTTTATGACAGTGACTCCGATTAGGGATCTTGGTATCAAATCAGTGAATCTCTGTTAAGTCTGTGTTTAGTTTAAATTTCAAGAATGAGTCTGTTGTCTTTCCTTAATGAGTCTGTTGTCTTTTTAATTTATGCTGAGTGTGTTGTAGTTTATGGATTCATTGATTTCACTTCACTGTTTCACCTACCTCATCTAACTCTACTGAAAACACTATTTAAAACAAACAAGACAAGTCATTACATATTTCAAAGCAGACAAGACAAGTCATTACATATTATAAATCAATTCCAATCGAAGTCTAAAGATCAAGGCTACTAAACTATTACAAATCAAGTCATGTAGTCCATACGCTTTCCAGCAGTAAAGCGGTATTGTCGAAACAAGTCCACTTGGCCAGCATATATCCCTTCCCACCACTTGATGTTGTCATCTGCAAATCTTCTCCACGAACCGGAACTACGTGGCAATGGTGCCCCATCACGGAGCCAAACCTAGATATACAAAGAAAATTAATCAATAAGTATAAATGATTTCGACGTTTCATGACGTTTGTTTAGATTACCACAGATTCTTACCGGTATCCAGTGATTACTGCATCCGACAAGAGCTATCCCAAAAATCTTCTGTGGAGGACCAGGGCTCACTGTAGACTGCCTTATTGGCAAGCATAAACACGGCGCATCCCAGGATAGTTGCACTAAACCAACATTATACACTGTGGCAAACACCAAACCCATAAATGGCATGTCCATCCAAAATGGTCTCTCACAAGGACTTCTCATGTAGTTAACTTGAGCAATAAGATCATTCCATGTTCCTACCCGTAGTCCACGTCGTATGGGCTCCCATGTCTCTTTGTTTCCAAGAAGCTCCGCTGCCAACGCAATACGGATCATACGATATTGACTCTGTTGCATACCCGTAAGTAGAGCCATTGACCGATACCCACAATGTCCGTCTGAACGCACATCTTTCACAGAAGTCATGTAGGAAAGCCAAAAGTAGTCAATATTTTTCACCCCCAAGTTCACCCCCAAGTTCACCCCCATATAACTTATGGCTTCTTCAATCTCTTCTTCATCTAATACTTCCTCTGTTTCGTTTCGATCTGGATAGCAAGCTCTTAGGGGCACGGCATTCATGTCTTCGTCTTCTAAATCGATGGTCTCTGAAAACAATGGTTCAGGTTGGGACTGTGATCCGAAGTCGAACGACACTTGACTTGCTTGCTTTTTAGGACAAGTTGGTCGTTCACTTTGCCTATTTGCCTTCTCCTTTGCGACTTTTTGCCCATTCTCAGTATTTGTTAAGTCTTCTCTAACGTACTCGTGGTAACTCTTTTCCCTCTTTTCTCTCGGAGGAGAATTCCCATTTCGCTGCTTCTCCTTGTTCTTTGATCCCGGCGGCCTTCCTTTTCCTTTCCTAAACAAGTTTGTTGGCTCTACCAAAGAACTTTGTTCCGGATGCTCCAAGTCAATGTACAACTCACTTAATCTGAATAGAGTTCCATCCCTCAAATCTCCACTTTCCCATTTCGCCCACATTTCACGCATTCTGATCTCCGGAATAGACATTGAACGATTGTCGTCGGGTAAGGACAAATTTATTGCATCATCTTCCCATCTCAGTTCCTTCCAGAAGTCATGAAAATCATCCGGAACAAGAGGTGTCTTTGAAATGATTGCCCTAGCAAGATCGTGTACGCATGGCATCCCAAGACAATCTCGAACCCAATGATCATCACAAACATTTGAATACTCCTCCTTCAATATTTGCTGGTACATTTCCAACAACAACAGAAAACACCTATCTGACACTCGGTAAAATAGCCTTGAAAACAACATTCGAATGCCAGGAGGAAAGGTTGGGTCATCAAAGACCATTTGCTGAGTGGTAAGTGCTTGGTTCATCGTCTCCCTAATCAGGTCCATCTGAACTATGACCGCATGGTGGAACCTCACGATCACTCTGTTGAAGCCTCCTCTACTTTAACCCACAATTTCTTTCAACACCTTATGCATCCCCTCCACCCTAAATAAACACAATTTCTAATCATTAGCATAAATAATATGGTGGTCCAAATTAACAACTAAACAAACAAAGATACCTGTTTGTAGTCCTTGTGTGAAAGTGAAGAGTGTAGTCCGTCCACGCTCTAACTATGAACTTCTTGTACGGAGTAAACCAATAATTTTCAACGTAACCAACAATGCCCTTCTTCCATGAATCTCTCATCTTTCTCAACCTCTCTTCGTAGATTTCTTCGGTGCTCGAGCAAAATATCCCCCAACATTGCGTAACAAAGTTCTCCGCCCTTTTAGTATTTTTAATCACTTTTTCTGCGTGTGACTGGATGTTGTGCTTAATGTGCACCCAACACAATAGTTGCTTCACATTAGTGTCTTTGAACACAAGTTTGATTGCTCTCAACAAAGCCTTTTCACAGTCGGTCATTATAGCCTTCGGCATCACTCCCAAATTTCTACACAACTCATGAACGCACATCATCACAAACTTGTAATGCATTACTGTCTCCTGAGCCATGAATGAATACGCGATGTTGAACGTCTTGTGCATGCAAGTGAAATCAACCATCTCCACTAAAGTCATCTTACCTATTTGTCTTGTATGTGGCATCCATGATAATCACGTGAGGAAACTTCCTGAACAAACGAATCGACTCCGGGTGAGCGAAAAAAAGGACTTCAACCTCATTCGTCCTCGTGTTCCTCAAAGGTTGACAAAAATACTTGTTCTCTTTCTGAAAATTTAGAGACCACTGAGTAACTGACAATTCACCACGATCTTCAAAATTGATCTTCTGCAAAACATTGGCAATCTGCTTCATGGATGTCACATTTTGCGGGTCTCTTTTCCTAAGCTGAATAAGTATGTTTTTTGGCGTCTTGCGATCATCCCCCGCTTCCCTTGCTATTTTCTCCTCCTCTTTGCTCATTCTACCCACGAATGAATTCCCATGAAAACTAGTAGGAAGGGTGTGGTTGTGACGACCTTCTACAACATTCACGATCCATTTATAACTATAAGGCCCTTCTTTTATACGAACCCCATATAACTCAAATGTACAACCACATTTCTTCGATTTTCGGTCACGAAGCCTCAGAATCGGCAATTCTGGATTTTTAAAATTCACTTTCAGCCTACCCGATCTAGGTTTTCCAAACCTATCGCATACAAAATCAACGCAATATTTGCTAGATGTACGATGTACCAAAACTATCATTAAATCCCTTGCTCTCTGTTTTGTCCATTCCATCATCTCTTCTTTACTATCCCACATTTGCGCAGTACTAAAATGTGGTCTAAAGTCTTCTTCCTATATTGATTAAACTAAATTACTTAGATACGCAACTAATTAACCTAAATATCATGCAATTAAATACAAAATTGAAATTCATAATATACTAACCAAAATCGGTAACGGAGCCCAATCGTCTAATGCAATTGATACATTTGCTTCGCCTTCTTCCTCTTCTTCGTCCACTTCCTCATCGACTTCTTCGTCTTCTTCGTCCACTTCCTCTTCTTCATCGACTTCGTATTCTTCTTCCACGACCCCTGATATCCAATTGTCGTTACCATCATCCTCACTACTCTCATAATTATAAGACATTGTGGTGTGCATTGCAAAACTTCAACAAGAGAGCTCAACCTCTATATACAACCAAAAAATGCCCGTTGGAATTTTATGCCCGTTGGTGCGGTAATAGTTAACGCACCAACGGGCATAAAATTCCAACAGGCATTTTTTCAAAAAAAACCTGTGCGGTAACAGTTACCGCACAGATTATATTTATTATTTTCTTAAAAAATTAATTTAATTATTTTCAAATAATTATTAAAAAAACCGGTGCGGTAACAAATACCGCACCAGGTTTATTCATTATTTAATTCCTGGTTTTAATTTTGTTTTTTTAAAAAATTTATATATCATGTGCGGTAAGAGTTACCGCACAGGTGTTTAAGTTAATCAAAATATGTTTTTTTTTTGTTAATCTCGTATTAACGTGGTGCGTTAATTGTTAACGCACATATTTGTGCGGTAAGAATTACCGCACCAGATTCATATACGTTTCAGAAAACATTCCAACAATGCCCCGGAGCCCTTTTGTGCGGTAATCCTTAACGCACAGAAGTGTACTGCAACTCTTACCGCACAGATTAGTGTGCATTTAGCAAAACAAAATGTGTGCATATAGACCAAGCCTTAAAATATTGTCAAAGTCTTCACACATAAACTATAATTTAAGACTAAATTATTAACTATAGTATATGGCTTCTCAACCCCATATTGTTTGTTGATCAATTAAATCACATTGTCTATGGAACAAAGAAACAAAAAAAACTCATATATTAAAATGGAAACGAATCTGGTCATAAACAACCCTTAAGTGATAAATGAGAATGAACGGGGACTGTTCATTCGAATTGATCTAACGGCCCAGATCTCTCTCACTTTCCACGCTGGCAACTTCCTACTCGCTAGCTTTTTGTGTGAAACACACGCGCTACATCGTTCCAACGTGATTCAAAATTGGAGCGAAAACCGTCTCTTCCCATTCTTCTCAAAACTTCCACATAAAACCTCTCTCGCAAAAGGCGATCAAACCCTAACCTCTACTCGCTTGCTTTTTCTTCGATTTATCAACGAAAGCACTTCGTTTTCTCTCGCCGATCATCAAAAACAACATACTCCTACAAATTTCGCGATGGCTGGCTCACAGAAGAACAACGAAGGAAGAGGTATTGTGTTTAATCCCTAATTTTAGCGTATACGATGCTTTTTCCTGTGATTTCTCACTGATTTCTCTTCATTTCACTCCGTCGTTCACTAAAATCCATCAACTCGCTACTAAAAATGGCAGGATCTCAGAGAAGCCAAGTACCAAAAGGTATGGATTATAATCTGGTATTTGGAGTTAGGTTTTTGCTTCGACATGTTAGATTTCGCTACATGCATGTTTGATATGAATGTACTGAGTGGTCATTATTTGATCATGACTGTGTTTTTACTCTATGTTCACCAGATCTTGTATATATGTTCATCAAAGTTCCTAACAAAGTTCATCAAAATACATGTTCATCACAGTACATCTAAATGTTCATCAAATATTTTGTATTTGTTCATCAAATCTTGTATATACGTTCACCAGATTTCTTTTCAATGTTCACCAAAATTTTTGTGATTGTTCATCTCATTGCCTATATAAGTTCATCATATGTCTTAAGATTGTTCATCAGATTTCTCTTATCTGTTCATCATAAATCTTGTGATTGTTCATCACATTTCTTACATATTGTCATCACAGTTTCTATAAATGTTCATCTCAGTGCTTATGTTTGTTTGCAGTTATTGAATTTCAAGATGCAACATTAAACGTGGAGAATCTTGAAGTTATTGAATGTCCAAGAGGTATGAATAGTATCCTCTTTATAAACTTTGTATTTTTGCACAATATATAACTTGTATGTTCAATATTACAGAGATAAGAAGCAATAAAACAAATGACAGATCACAAAGAAATGTGTCATCCCAAGAACAACAACAACAGGAGGAAGAAACAGTTGATGGTAACTAATGTTCATCAACTATTTTTTCTTTGTTCATCACAATTCTTCATAATGTTCATCAGAATGTTTAATAATGTTCATCATTCCTCTCATATATAGTTCATATGTATGTTTAATAATGTTCATCATTGTATTTCAATATGTTCACCATCTTGTTTGATATTGTTCACCATGATCCTTAATTTTGTTCATCAACTTTTTACATGTCTTTATACTAATAAGTTACTTTTAATGTTATAGCATCCCCTAAACATAAGAAGGCAAAATCCAGAAAAGTAGTTGCTACAACAAGCAAGGGAAAAAGAAGTAGCCAAAGGATACACTGTTCTCAGACCAAGGGAAAAGAGATTCAGTTGTACAGCCTAGAAATTCATGTAACACAAATAATGAAGAACTTGAAAAGGCCTAGGGGGAATTGTGATAAGAGATGTTGAAGACCAACCAGAACAAGCATCCAGGCAAACAAGTCTGAAATTGTGCAGTCAAGGAAAGGAAAGGAAATAGTGATTGAAAGCAACAAGAAGCAGTTCCCTGATCAAAAATGTAGAAGTTCTGCAGCACTTCTTGTTGCAACTTTGGTTAGAATGAGACCAATTCAGAGAAGCGAAACAAAATTAATAGTCAAATCCATTGGAATCTAACGAAATCAACTCAAAGAGTAAAAGCTAATAAAGTCGACTCTACATGGGAACTTAAAATCCAACATTCAACCAAAATAAAAAGCCAAATCCATTAAAAATATACCAAAGAGCATGTTCGACATTGTTGGAACCCTAAAACTCGAATCTCAAACAACAATGCAAACATATGACTTATATGATGATTTACCAACGAAAGCAGAATGAGATCAACTTAAAGCATCTGAAAAACCTAATCGAAGACAGATCTGAGATTTTTCCTTCTTCCCTTTTTTGTTCCTCTTCACAACTTCTCTTTATATATTTTCCCTTCAACACTTTAACCCAAAGCTTATCGTCTTCCTCCGGGAAACGCCACCCGAGTTTAGCGATTAATGCCAGATGGAGGTCCTCCATCCTACGAAGGCCAAGACCCCCAACGTCCTAAGGCAAACCCATCTCTTTCCAAGCCACGAGATGGATTTTCTTGTTATTGTCCCATTCACCCCAAATAATGTAGTGATAGGCTTTATCAATCTTACGACACACCGACTTCGGGATTATCATAGAGCCCGTAGAATAAACTGACAAAGAAGCAAGGACTAATGCAGTAAGAGTGACTCTCCCGGCGAAGCTAAGAAACTTGTCTTTCCAACCCAAAGGTCTCTTAGAGATCTTGTCCAGAAGAGGCGCAAAAGTATCCTTAGAAACCCTTTTGTGCAGATTAGGAACTCAAAGGCAGTTACCCAGATCGGAAGTCACCTCAAACCCGCTGACCTGATGAAGAGGAGAGGCAAGGGCCTCGATGCCATTAGGGGAGACGAAGATTTGAGTATTAGACAAACTAACCTTCTACCTGGAGGCCTTACAAAAGCAATCAAGGACGACCAGAATAATCTTCAACTGGCTAACAAAGTCTCAACCATCAAAATAATGCCGTCCGCGAACATTGCGTGGGAAAGAGGAGGAAATTTCCTAGAAAGCTTAATAGGCCTCCAATCCCCGGAATCAACCGAATGAAGGGTGAGGTGACTAAGTCTTTCTATATAGAGAATGAAGAGATAAGGGGAGAGGGAATCACCTTGACTAATACCCCTTTGCGGACCGAATGCATTAGTAGCCTCCTAATTCCAGACAACCTGAAGAGAGGATGTCGAGATGCATTTGACGATCCAATCCACCAAGATAGCAGGGAACCCAACAGTAAGAAGAGAGTCAGAGACGAAATCCTATCTAAGTCTGTCGAAGGCTTTTTCCAAGTCGGACTTGATAACCATCCAACATTCCTTACCCCTCACCTGGCGTCTAATGTAATGAACCACTTCTTGAAGAAGAACAATATTGTCAGTGATGACACAACCCGGGATGAAGCTCCCTTGAGTAGGACCAATCAGCTTGTTCAAATGAGGTCGAATACGGTTGACTATGATCTTGGTGATAGTCTTGTAAAGGACGTTGCAAAAACTAATCGGACGAAAATGCCCGAGAGAATCCGGGTTAGCTACCTTAGCCAAGAGAACAATATAGTTCGCAATGAGACCTGGAGGAAGGACCCCCGAATCAAATAAATCTCTGACAAGCTTAATGACCGAGTCACCCACGACATGCCCGCAACGGTGATAGAACACAGGCTGGAAGTCGTCGGATCCCAGGGATTTGAGACCTGACATACCTTTGATAGCCTTAAAACTCTTGATATCATAAATAGGCAAACCATCCCAGCTCAATCCGTAAAAAACAGAGAAGGAAACCGCAACTGAGAAATATTAACTGGGATCATCTCATCTAAAGGCCATTGAAACAAGGCTCTGAAAAAACTGATAGTCAGGTGCTCAAGGTCAAGAGGATCAGAAATCCAATCATCATCCAAGCCTTTGAGCCTAATAATCTTGTTGCGGCTACGGATGATAACCATAGAAGCATGGAAAAAGGCGGTTTTCCTATCTCCAACGACCAACCGCTGCTCCCGGTAATTCTGAAACTACAAAGTTTCTTCTTGCTCTAGAACCAGATCAAGACCGTGTTGAATTTTTTGTTCCTTGACAATGAGGCGTTGGGTCCGACCCGAGTCCCAGAGCATTGAACCGCAACAAGCGTGGAACAAAGATAATTTTTCCTAGACTGGATGTTCCCAAAGATTCTGACGTTCCAACTCAGAAGTTGTTGCTTAAGACCCACGAGAGCAATATTGGCAGGAGCACTCTTCTGCCAAACAGAATGCACGAAGGGATAGAAATCGGGGTGGAAGAACCAGGCAGCCTCGCAGCAGAAAGGCCTCCTATTCTGGTTCAACAAGGTGCGGCAAGATAAGGAGCAGAGCAAAGGAACATGATCAGAGCTAAACTTACCTAGGTGAGAAATCTTTGCCTCCGACCAAAGACAACCACTGTCAGAATTCATAAAGGTGCAGTCCAAGCGCTTGGAGATCCTAGAGGCAGCAGAGGAACCCCTCGACCAAGTGAATCGAGTAGCGGAAAAACCCATGTCGATAAGACCATGCCGATTGACGAAACTGAGAAAATTTGAGGAGTCTAAAGACAAGGACCCAGAACCGCCTTGCCGCTCCAAGAGGGACAAGATACAGTTGAAGTCGCTCGCAAGGATAAGAAGACCGTTTATCAAAGATAATTCCCAAGAGAGAGTCGGTCTGAAAATTCTAGGACAAGCAGTTGTCGGAGGCTCATACACCGCAATGAAATGGCTCTGCAAACCCTGCAACATACAAGAAAAATGCAAAAAATTAGGTTCATGATTAATGATATTGAGAGGGGTAGAACTCTCATCCCATAACACCCAAATACCCCATGAGAACCCCAAAGCATCAACACGAAAGGAGTTAAGGAAAGGGGAGCGGTCGCAAATGTCATGCACAGTTTGCCACGAGACATGTGTCTCCAAAAGAATTTGGACAGAGAAATGGTTCGGTCGAACCGGATGACGGGTGTTCCTATGGAGCCCCACTTTAGTCGTACCCCTGCAGTTCCAAATTAAGATGTTCAAAAGAATCATGCACAACTTTTATATATACTAGTTGTCTTCTCGCCCTTCTACGCAGCGCCAAATATTTATTTATATATTTTTTTGTTATGATGCCCAAATGTTTATTTATATATATATTTTTATTATGATATTTATATAATATGCTATAATAAAATATTCAAGAGGTTCGAAACCTCTTAACACCATAAATGAAAATATATACATCACTACTACAAAGATCAAATGATACTTATATATTCGAGTGAATAAGAACGTTATTTTATTACATTATCACAACGGGTACCTCTTTGAAGGCTATAGATTCCTATAATTAACAAATAGCAAGTTGTCAAGATTTGTATTTCTGTTATTGAATTATCTTAAAATAACAAAGTTGCTAGAGAAGATGAAAACTACACCTTGATCTTCTTGAGGATATTGTAATGCTACAATCAAAACTTTCATCGGACGCGACAACTTTATATACAACCATCTCACCTGATTCTTTCCCTCTCAAATGCAAAGTAACGCTTCATGAGTAAATTTGGCAGTTTAAGGAAGTTATGGAGACGAAACAGGCGGAAACGAAACGACCTCATCACCATGAAGAAGGAGGCAATAGGCGGTGAATGAAGAACGGAGGATAATAAAAAGGGAGCTCTTTGTGCACCTTCAACACTCTTTGCGCACTCCATATATATTTATATTAGACTTAATTGCCCTTTTCCCTAAATAATTATGTTCAATCCTCAAATGTAGTGAAAGTGACTCCAGCCTTACCTTCCTCCCATCCGTTTCTCTCTCAATTGAACCTCTACCGTCGATACTGGTGTCGATCCGGCGAAGTTTGACTGTGAAATGATCGAGATCACTTGGTTTCCTTCTCCTGTTCGTTTCCCTGGCCTTCTTCAAAAACCAACATAGCTTGCTGAAATAACGAATAATCCCTATTTATACATGCCTAATTGTTGCTACCAAAACTAAGAGTTGGTTGAGGGTTTTGGCATATCTCATCCTTGTGCGGTATCGTCGAATTTAAGAAATTGGACCATATCTATGAGTAGGTTGAGAAAATAAATTTGATAAAAGATGAATATAAGAGAAATGATTCATTAAAAGAAAAAGAGAAATGGTAATCAAAACCCATTTAAGCCACCCTAAAAAACACAATAAATGAATCTCATTTAAGCCACTTTATTACCACCAATTTAAGGTCATCAAAATTTCCAACAAGCAACCTTTATATATATTAAGACTAATGTATAGACCCGTTCTATGCACGAATATACTTATAATAATTATTTTATAATTACTTTAGTAAATTACTAACATAGGAATCGGTATTTTCATTATAACTTATTAAACTACTAATGACTTTATATTGATTTATAATGTTATAAAAAAACTAAAGAAAAACAATTATATATCAAATGATATAAAATATCTTCTTTAAAAGAAATTCATGAACCAAATCGAGAAAACAAAGCTCATAGTTATATATATATATATATATATATATATATTAAATATTAATAAATAATAAATTCTAATGCAACTTCAAAAAACTTATTTCCAAGGAAATAATAGTTTAGAAGTTAGGTAGATCAAATTTTTTAAGCAATTCTCATATAGTTTTCGTTAAAATATTCTCATACGTTAGGTTTATTCTTTGTTGGAAAACTCGGTTTATAAACCACAGGATAAAAAATTAAAAAATCATCTTAGAGACTTAAAAATCGATAACAAATCAAGTAGCAAAATTGGATTTTTTAAACATTTATAAAAGGTTAAAGATATATTGGTTTAATAACATAATGAGTACTTGACACATAGAATTGATGGAGCTATTAAATACATTTTCATTAATATTTTTTTACCATTTTTTTTAACATAGATGTATAGATATATAAAATATATTAAGATTATCTTTTAAATTGATATATCTATTTACTAAACAATAACTTAAGTGAAGAATATTTATTTAATCAATCTATAGTCATTCGGTTTACGATTTGTAAGTATATTTAAAATTATTATTTTTTAACTGAGTAACAACGTGGATATTTTTAAACCAATGAGATATATAATCAAGTTATCTATCAATCAACTTAACAAAAAGGCTAAAACTGAAAAGGAAAAGTGCCCAGTGATAATAGTTGCTACAGTAATAAATGAGAATGATTGTGGGCCGTTTGATTTCGCCAGATCGGACGGATGTGGATAATTCACTTTTGGGCGCGTGTACAAGCGCGTTCAATAGATCTCGTAAATTTCCTTCTTCTTCTTCTCGCCTTCGTTTTCTTTTCCCCCAAGTTTTTTCAACAAATCTTCTTCGGATCTTGCCTTCTCTTCTCTGCTGCGTAATTCCTTCTTCTTCTTCTCGCATTTGTATTTAATTTTGTTTTCCTCATCTTGTTTACGTTTCTATATCCTTTGTTTTTGCGTGAGCTGATTTTGTTGATTTTTTGTATTCACGTGTTCTTGTTCTCTTGATTGCTCTGTTCGCTAATCCAACACATCGATTATCATTCGTTAGCTTGTTTCTCCTTCATTCTACCTATGGATCTAGGTTTTGCTTCTATTTTCTTTGTTTCACCAGTTCATCCCCCTGTTTCTCTCTAATTTGAGCTTATTTGTTGAAGTATTACGATGATTCGTGTATAGTGAAGCAGTTTTTATCTCAATTTTGATCAACATCATCGATGAACTATTGTTGATTATGTTTAAGCTTTGAAAAAGCTTAATATCATACTTCCGAGGTAATTAATGAACATGTACAAGACATATGATGAATGTTAATAAGACTGTTAGTGAACATATATTGGACATTTCAAAAACTGAAGATGAATCTTTAGTGATGTGATGAACATTTAGAAGAATTGTGATGAACATTTATAACGGATTTGATGAACATTTATAACGGATTTGATGAACAACAGTAATAGAAGTGATGAACATTCTATTGGACATATAATGAACATAGACAGTATTTGTGATGAACTTTTATAAAACATGTGATGAACGTTGAATGCAGTCTTAATGAACTTTTAATACTGATTTGATGAACTTTGTTCTAGATGTGATGATCATTCACAGCATTTTAATGTGTAATGAACATTTACAGGATTTGTGATGAACATTGATAAGTAGTTTGATGAACATTGATAAGTAGTTTGATGAACATATGTTTAATATCTGATGAACATTTTTCTAGGTGTTGATCAATCCAATGCCAATGGTGTAGTTTCTATTTCTCCTGGAAATACGAAATACTTTTTACCATTATGTGAAGATTCTTACAAGCCATATGTTGGTCAAGTGTTTGCTTCAATTGAAGATGGTATCGAATTCTATAAAAAATATGCCATCAGGGCAGGGATATATGAAAGTAGATGGAAATACTGCAGATGACTCCACTTCATCAAAAAGGAAGAGGAATTTAGATAGATGTGGTTGTGCTGCTAAATTAGCACTTCGCTATCTTAGTCATGATGGCTATTCTGTTAAGATTTTTGAGGAGCGTCATACACATTATATGGTTGATGAATCACAATGACATCTTGCCAGGAGTAACCGGAAATTGACTTCATTCCATGAAGACCTTATTATGAATTGTATGAAGTCCAATATTGGGACTAGCAAAGCATTTAAGATGTTCAAGAATTATGTTGGATCTTACGCAAATGTTGGTGCCTCGCTGTTTTGAATACTATGTCAATGAGCATAATACACTAACTCGTTTATTCTGGGCTGATCCGATTGCACGCAAGAGTTTTTCATTTTTTGGTGATGTAGTGACTGCTGATGCAACATACAAATCAAATAGGTATGTTGATGAACATTCTTACCTGTTTAGGTGAATTTTTCTAAGTAGTTATGATGAACAATGTCAAATTTATTGATGAACATTCCTATTTGCTTTGGTGAACAATCATTGTAGTTGTGATGAACTATGTTTTATTTATAGATGAACATATAAAAATTTATTGATGAACATTGCTAGATTTATTGATGAACATTCATACAAGTTTTGATGAACATTGTTAGATTTATTGATGAACATTCATACTAGTTGATGAACATTCTTATCCCAGTTTTGATGAACATTGTTATCAGTAATGATGAACATTGTTAAATCATTTGATGAGAAAATAATACAGTTTTTGATGAACATTATGAGTTTTTGCTTTTTGTTTTCAGGTATGATATGGTGTTTGTTCCTTTCACTGGAGTTGACAACTACAAGTGCTCAATCACCTTTGCATTTGGCTTATTGTTGAACGAAGATATTCCATCTTATGTGTGGTTGTTTGATCATTTCAAAAAGGCAATGGGACATGAACCTTTTGTTATTTTGACTGATCAAGATGCTGCTGTCAAGGCTACTGTTGAGGAGGTTTTTAGCTCAAGTGTTCATCGTTTTTGCATGTGGCACATAATGTTCAAAGTGCCCGGTAAGATTAAGGTTGAACCAGAGTAAAATAAAGATTTCAGGGATAGATTCAATGCTATTGTTTGGAGTGATGAGATTACTCCTGTGGATTTTGAGGAGCTTTGGCATGGTATTATAGATGATTTCAATCTTCAAGACAATGTTTGGCTCAAGACAATGTTTGATCTACGACACTTATGGATTCCCGCTTTCTTTCAAAATGTCCATATGGGTGGCCTGCTTAGAACAACTTCGAGGTCTCAATCTCAGAACTTCTTCTTCTCACATTTCATTGGCTCATCATCATCCCTTATAGTGTTCATGTTGCATTTTGAAAATGCAATTGATTCTCAAAGACATACTCATCGTAAGCATGACTTCGAATCTTCCACTCTCCGTCCTACTCTCAAGACACCGACCCAAATGGAAGTTCAACTTTGTGATGTCTATACACTGCCTATTTTTGACGATTTGCAAACTCAGCTTCTCTCATCTGCCTATGATTGTGCCTTGGTTAATTCTCTCACAGAGGGTGATGTCCATTACTACCGTGTTCGTGGACATTTTGAGAAATCATTTGTGGTTCAGCACTTACCATCCACAAATGAATATAAGTGCTCTTGTAATAGGTTCTTGCAGATAGGTCTTCCATGTTGTCACATGATATTGGTAATCAGATGTGTTGGTCCACCTTTGGATGTGAAAATGCCTGACCAATATATATTACCACGATGGAGTAAGAGCACAACATTGAAGGCAACTTTTGAGATTGATGGTTTAGTATTTAAAGAATCTGTTGAGATGGATGAGAAGAAGCTTTTAGTGTATGATGTTATGTCTGAGATACATAGTATTATCAATGAAATTGAGCATGATTCTGATCAATTGAAAGACTTGCTGATTGTTCTAAAGGAGAAGCGTGAGTTGTACAGTTCATCATTCAGGCTGAGTCGTCTTCTATGAGTAACAACAAGACTCCTACAAAAAGCAGAGAGGCAAGATTTGAGAAGTTTGTTGGTCCTTTACCAAATACAATATATGTCCTTCCACCTCCACAATCAAAGAACAAAGGAAGGCCAAAAAAATCACGTTTGAAGAGTACAATTGAGAAAGTTAGATTGAATTCTAACAAGGTGAAGAAGTGTTGTTCAATATGTTTGAAATCCGGACACAATCGCTCTACATGTCCTGAGAATACTTCAACAAGTGTTTGAAGTTAGATAATTCTAAAACTATCATTTAAGTCTTTATGTGTAAATCTAGTTCTGGTGAACATTTGTAATCTACTTGGTGAACAATTATATATAATCTGGTGAACAACATGGGAAAAATTGATGAACATCGATATCAAATTACATGAACTCTCTCTGTTAATGTGATGAACTTGTTGTGTTAATTTGATGAACTTTGTATCTAAGCTCGATGAACATTCATTATTAATATGATGAATATTTGTGAAAAAGACAAGTAAAATTACTTATCATATTGATGAACTTTTGAGATTAACGTCAATGAACATTCAGTGTTAATATGATGAACTTTGGCTAAATATTCAATGAACATTCACAGTTAAGCTGATGAACATTGTTCAGTGATTTGATGAACATTCTGTAATATATAGATGAACAAAAGAATTCTTGTACTCATTGTCAAACTTCTACATTGTTCATTTTCCATTTACCCACTCTATAAGTTGTGGGTAAGCATTGTTGAATCTGTTGGTTAAAAACTCTGAAATGTACTTGACCCTTATCATGTCCATTTGCTTATTGTCACCTTTCTTCAAATAAGTTGTAAAATTTATCAGCCCCTCCCCAAAGTACGGTTCCATGTGTCGCATGGTATATATACCACAATCCTGCTTGTTCTTGTCATCTCTCCAGTACATTGAAAGACGTTCAACTTTGACCTTTTTCTCATCTTCGAATAGAGCTGCTTTGGCTTCCATGCCATGCTTCCTTAGAAATTCCACAAACATTGCTCTCTGTAAAATAAAAACACAATAATATCAAACATATTGAAAAACAATGATGAACATATTTAAAACATACAATTATATGATGATGAAAATACAGTTATATGATGATGAACATACAGTTATATGATGATGAACATACAGTTATATGATGATGAACATACAGTTATATGATGATGAACATACAGTTTATATGATGATGAACATACTGAAATATAATGATGAACATTACCAAATAAACTGAAGAACAATATCCAGTATTAAAACTTACCATCACTTTAGGAACGTTGTTATATTTCACAAGCTTCTTGCCTTGAACACTGGAGTTATCAATGAAATCTATTCTTGGGTTCTTGAGATTGAAAACAATGCAGTAATAGTGTTCACTCTGGTATATTGGGAAGACAAATTGCACAGTGAACTTCCTTTGTTAGTTTGATGAGCAAGTTTAAAAAATATAGTGAACATGTATAGATAGTCTTATGAACAAGTTTAAACAACACAGTGAACATTTGTCTATAGAGTGGTGAACCTTATAGATAAGTTTAATAGAATACTTACCAACTGAATATCATTCAATTTGTGAAGTGACAGTCTTGCTAACTGAGTTTCCATTTCACCATTGAAGTATGTGATTGAATCTTTTAGTTCAAAACCCACCATAGTCGGGACAGACTTTTATATAATATCAAAAGATTCCGTTAGTTATGTTTCCACATGTTAATGACAAAATTGTTCATATAAAAAATTCCTACCGTTGTATCAATTGAAGCAAAGAATCTAAGAGGTTTTGCTTCATCTCTTTCTTCCTCTTTGAGATTCAGCAAGTGTGCCCATGCGTCAATCACATTGCTTTCAACATATAGATTGTTTTCCATTCTCAGAAAGTCATTCTTCTTGAAATTTAAATGCCCCACGCTGAAAACAATGTCCCTGAAACAAAAAATGATAATATGAAAGCACTGATGAACAAATATAAAAACAATGAAGATCATCTAGAACAGAATTGATGAACAAAATGTGACAAGGTGATGAACATTTATAAAACCAGTGATGAACTTTAGACAAAAACTAATTAAACTTTTCTTACTCTAGGTGTGTTAAATCTTCCAACATCCAGCTGCTGAGTTTCATTTCTAGAGCAGTTGGTTTCTCTTTGATGTCCACAATCCTTTGCTTGTATGGAGATTTGTTTGCCCAAGAAATTAGTCTCTTTCTTTTGATTACTTCTGGGTCATTCTCACTCCCCGTCTTCCAAACAAACATTGTTTTCTCAGTTAGTGCCTGAATATGATTGATGAACATATGTGAGAAGTTTGATGAACATAAGTGAGAAGTTTGATGAACATGTATAAGAAAGTTGATGAACAAATGATGATAAAGATCACCTTCTCAACCTGCTCCTCTGTCTGTTTTCCTTCACTCTCCACCTTGTCCTTTCCCTTTTCTTTCCTCTTCTCCTCTTCATTTTGCCTCACATCTTGGACTTCTATTTCTTCCTCTTGAACAGGAACCACCTCTTGAACTTGTACACTTTCCTTTTCTTTTAGTTGTGGTTCAGGAACCACCTCTTCAGATTGTATTTCCATCCCTTGTACTTGTTCCTCAACTCCTTCTTTCCCGCCCCTGTCCTCAGATTGCGTTTCCATTTCCTTCCCTTGTTCCATCCTTTCCACCTCCACTCTTTCTGGTTCCTTTCCTTGTTCTTTCTCTATCTGTAATTAGAAATAATGATGAACATAACTCAATTATTTGATGAACATTGATAGAACAATTGATGAACATTTATAAGCAAAATATGTACCTCATTCTCTTTCTCAATTCTTTGTTCTTCCATCCTCACCTCATCACCTATAGGATCAATTTCCTCAACTGTCTCGTCAACATTGTTGTTAACAATAGGAGTACTTTCAACGATATCTTCAGAGTGCGTGGTAGCTGCATCCAACCTCTTTTGTCTTTCAACCACAGATTTAGGAATCTACAATTGAAAAAAAGCACAACAAGTTATTACACATACAAGCATAGATAGTAATAAGAGTTAAGAAGCCTTGTATATTACCTTGAATGAAATTTTCCTCTTGTACTGTCTTGTGGTTTCTGTTGTCACATCAACTACCACTGGAGGCATCTCAGGTGATCTTGTAGTTTCTTCTGGCGGATCAACTACCACTGTAGGCCTCTCAGGTGATTGGGAGAATATTCCCAAAGAGAAGGATGGAATATCTGAAATGTAATCTCTAGCAATGCTTCGACAAGTCTCACCAATGACTTCATCTGGTGTCTTCTCTGGAACTTCATCTTCAGCTTTCACAACATAACTCTTCTTGGCCTTCATAGTTCTCTCCACTTCTTCCAAACATTTTGATGCCTCGCGCCAAAACTGTTGTTGGGTCAATGTCTCTTCCTCTTCCTCTGTTTGATGTGGTTGCTCTGCATTTTCTTCATCATCCCTCACATTTAGCATTCTTTCAATAGCTTCATTCACCTTCTTGAACAAGCTATTACTTGCTATACATGAGGGAGCCTGCTCAATTCTTCCCAAGAAGTTTCTAATCTTGGTAGCAAGTTCTTGTCCCTCTTTTATATGGTCCTCTAAGAAACCCTATTTCAATATTAAACAATGAAACATTAATGAACAAGAAAATAAATTATAGTGAACCAATAGAGCAAAATTGATGAACATTGTTCAGAAATTTGATGAACATTGTTTAGAAACATGATGAACATTGTTCAGAAATTTGATGAACGTTGTTCAGAAATTTGATGAACATTTTTCAGAAGTTTGATGAACATTGTTCACAAATGTGATGAACATTATTACAAAATTTGATGAACCTTGTTCACAGATGTGATTAACATTATTATAAAATTTGATGAACAGATAGAGACAATCTGATGAACATATAAAACAATGTTGATGAACTTTCATAAGGAATTTGATGAACACACATTGGAAAACTTACCAGTAAACTTGCATCTTCAGTTGCTTCTTCTTGTGAATGATATAAGGCGGATGGACTGTCTCTTATGTTTGCAGCATTGTTCACATCATCATCTGTAAAAATTGGAGGATCTCTGACATAACCCTTTCCAAATCCACCAATCTTGATCTCTTCTGCCTCTCTAGCCCTCAGCATGGCTGCATCCCAATTAACAATTATTGGAAACTCTCTCTCATGTTCAACATTCTTGAGAATAACACGATCAAAATATATCAACTGCAAGCAAATAAAGTAAATGAGTAAATATTAATTTGATGAACATATAATGATATGATAATGAAAAAAATGATTAAAATTGGTGAACACTAACTTGTAGTAGAAGGATTGGTCCTCTGAAAAAACTAGCATTTGTTGTCCTATCAAAAGACTCCTTTGTCTTTATCAGAAGGTCAACTAGCAATTTTGACCAGTCGTAGTGATTAATCATCTCGGTGCACTCAAGGTAATGAAGAATATTATAATTCAATCCACCATTTGGCTGACTGTCCATAATGGTTGCAACAAGCAACATCATAAAATTTCTCTTGAACCACTCTCCAGGTACTACAGTTTTTATCAAAAGCTCTGCGACGTGTGATGCATGAATCTTTGAGGCGTCACGCAACTTGGGTCCATCCAATTCAGTGTCGATTTCCAGTGGAAATTGATTCCTGAACCTTCGGTGAAGATCTTGATATTGTAAATCCTCATGTTCAGTAAATGTTCTCTTCAATTCTATTTGCATCCCACCAACAGGAATTCCAAGGTAGTCATGAACATCTTGCGTTGTAATTTTGTGCCTCACTGACTTGGCAAGCTTCATTGTGCAGGATACGACGTCAAAGTTCTTCAACAACCAGTGACTGATTTTAGCTGGAAGTTTGTCCACTTTCCATTTAAGCAAGCATCCAAATCCCATCTCTACTATGCAGCTTCTCTGAATTGGACTCATTCTAACTAAAGTTGCAACAAGAAGCGCTGGAGAACTTCTACATTTTTTAGCAGGGAACTGCTTCTTGTTGCTTTCAATCACTATTTCCTTTCCTTTCCTTGACTGCACAATTTCAGACTTGTTTGTCCTGGATGCTTGTTCTGGTTGTTCTTCAACATCTCTTATCACAATTCCCCCCCTAGGCCTTTTCAAGTTCTTCATTATTTGTGTTACAGGAATTTATGGGCTGTACAACTGAATCTCTTTTCCCTTGGTCTGAGAACAGTGTATCCTTTGGCTACTTCTTTTTCTCTTGCTTGTTGTAGCAAATACTTTTTTGGATTTTGCCATCTTATGTTTAGGGGATGCTATAACATTAAAAGTAACTTATTAGTATAAAGACATGTAAAAAGTTGATGAACAAAATTAAGGATCATGGTGAACAATATCAAACAAGATGGTGAACATATTGAAATACAATGATGAACATTATTAAACATACATATGAACTATATATGAGAGGAATGATGAACATTATTAAACATTCTGATGAACATTATGAAGAATTGTGATGAACAAAGAAAAAAGAGTTGATGAACATTAGTTACCATGAACTGTTTCTTCCTCCTGTTGTTGTTGTTCTTGGGATGACACATTTCTTTGTGATCTGTCATTTGTTTTTTTGCTTCTTATCTCTGTAATATTGAACATACAAGTTATATATTGTGCAAAAATACAAAGTTTATAAAGAGGATAATATTCATACCTCTTGGACATTCAATAACAAGATTTATGATGAACAGATAAGAGAAATCTGATGAACAATCTTAAGACATATGATGAACTTTTATAGGCAATGAGATGAACAATCACAAAAAAATTGGTGAACATTGAAAAGAAATCTGGTGAACGTATATACAAGATCTGATGAACAAATACAAGATATTTGATGAACATTTAGATGTACTGTGATGAACATGTATTTTGATGAACTTTGTTAGGAACTTTGATGAACATATATACAAGATCTAGTGAACATAGAGTAAAAACACAGTCATGATCAAATAATGACCACTCAGTACATACAAATGAACATTTCACACCGAATATAGTAGATCTACTCATACAAATATACTTTTCACACTCAGTACATTCAAATCAAACATGCATGTAGCGAAATCTAACATGTCGAAGCAAAAACCTAACTCCAAATACCAGATTATACTCCATACCTTTTGGTACTTGGCTTCTCTGAGATCCTGCCATTTTTAGTAGCGAGTTGATGGATTTTGGTGAACGACGGAGTGAGATCACTGAGAAATCATAGGAAAAAGCATCGTATACGCTAAAATTAGGGATTAAACACCATACCTCTTCCTTCGTTGTTCTTCTGTGAGCCAGCCATCGCGAAATTTGTATGAGTATGTTTTTTTTATGATCGGCGAGAGAAAACGAAGTGATTTCGTTGAGAAATCGAAGAAAAAGCAAGCGAGTAGGAGGTTAGGGTTTGATCGCCTTTTGCGAGAGAGGTTTTTTGTGGAAGTTTTGAGAAGAATGGGAAGAGACGGTTTTCGCTCCAATTTTGAATCACGTTGGAACGATGTAGCGCGTGTGTTTCACACAAAAAGCTAGCGAGTAGGAAGTTGCCAGCGTGGAAAGTGAGAGAGATCTGGGCCGTTAGATCAATTCGAATGAACGGTCCCCGTTCATTCTCATTTATCACTTAAGGGCTGTTTATGAACAGATTCGTTTCCAACTGAAAATTGGATCTAATCTTCATAAACAAGGATAAAATTGGTGAAGGCTTTAAAATATAGGTATATTGCCCGTACTATAATTTTAAAAAAAGATTAGTTTTATTCAACTAATTTATTATCTTTTTTGTAATATGTAATGTGGTGTTTATAAAACTTGTAAGTATTTTTTCTTAGGGTCACATCATTATTGATAATACTTACTCCTTGATAATAGAAAATAATGATTTTTATAGTCATATACTCATATACCTATATTTTATCTATAGATAAACATATAATTAAATATTTTTATGAGCAATTAGTTATCTCTTAATAAATATTTATGAAAGTTTTGTCTTCGGTTCTAAAATTGAATAGAGATAATATATTTGTATTTTCATTTGTAATCATACATTTTTAATTTTAGCTTTCAACTAATTTTTATTTTATTTTTTTCGTTGAAAATGCATAATGTGATGGACTTTTATATGATTTACATTATAAATACCGCGGAGTATAATTTATATCAAAATTATAATAACTAGTGGACTATAGGTCGTGCTACGCACGACCAGATAATTGGGTGAATTGTTGTTTGTTTGTGAATTTTGAATAATGTTGTAGGGTTCTGATGTAGATTATGGGTCATTGAACAACATTATTCTACCGTTTTCCTTTGGTGATATTATTTAGTTTCTTGGCATAGTGAAGTTTTGTTTTTGTTGTGTGTGATGTCGTTTCTTCTGAACTGGTCAATCGTCATTTCTTCTGAACTTGTCAATCTGTAACATTTGCAAAATCTATTTAAATGAAACATAAAACTGTAGAAAATGAAATGTTTATATATTGAAAGAATTTCTTATAGGTTGCTTGTAATAAGGAGGAAGTGATTTGATTATTGGCAGTATGTCGTGTTCTCCATCCTTGGCGTTGTTGCACCTTGTTTGAGTCGTTGGCACCACCTCCTTCTACATTGTTAACATTTGTAATAATGTATTGAATGTTAAATTACTTTCTTATACGAACATAGGTTTATGAGTTATATGTTTGTTATGTTTTTTTTTCATGTGGAAAGGATTTGAACTTACTTGTGCTTACCTGACGATGTAACTTATTATAAGTTGTGCACCCATCTCCAACATCGATAACTCTGGTTTCTTCATCTGAATGTTATGGTAGATAGGTGGCTACGACATAATTCTTCATTCAATTTAAGTTGTCTTTTTCTGCTCCTTCTCACGACATCTTCTTAACTCTCATTCGATGGCGCATTTTTTCAAGCCTCATCCATCTCCATTTAATTGCGCGCCACCTAGGTAGTAGTCTTTATGTCTCATATCTCCACTGTAGTCTCCAACTTCTTGAGTGCTTCATCCGCACTGGATTTTTAAACTTCTTTTGTGCCCATCAAAGCAGATACCTTTAACTCATTCGGCTCATCTGATTTCTCATTTTTTTGATGAGAGACTTGAATTTGTCCCTCGAGATAGCGATCTTGCCACCTAAGTGTGTAGTGCTTCTTCTCGCTGATATGATATTGATTGTTTTGAAGAGCGCTTTCAATCACTTTGAGACATAAATTAATAAACAATTAAGTATATTTTCTTTTTTAAACAATAACAATTCATGGTTAGAAGCTAGTTTTTGCACATTTGTCCACAAAAATTTGACATCAATCCATAATTTTAAGACATTTTGGTTTAGGTTACATAAATGATTTTATAAGCCATGCTTACCTCAGAAACAGAAGAGTTGGAATCTTTAGCAAATTGTCAAACTTCAGGAGAGTGTGAAGCTGCGGATGCCCACATTATGTGACCTAAACCGTCTAGTTATAACAATGTGATTTCCAATGTATACGATTATAATTATTCTATTACATGATACAATAGTCTAGCATATCATGTGTTTGAAATGGTCTTCTAGAAAAACCTCAACCACGTTATTATAGACCTAAAAAAAATTCAACGGTATTAAAAATTGTACACAAAATTTTACACCAGCAGTACCAAAATTCCCAAACAGAATAGAATGAACAGGACTATAAAGTGTAAAAATTGGATCTCTCTTTGCATGCATGAATCTGATTTCTTTTTTCCTAAACAAATTTCTAGCTTGAATCATTTGTGAGCGATAATGGTTTGAGTTCAACCCCTGTTTTTTCATCAATGACCAAAAAACATTTCTAGTTTCAGTGAGACTGACACCTATATGTATAGTCATATTCCTAAGTTTGTTAACATTTGAAATAAAAAACAGTTTAATGATTGCCAAAATAAAAAGCGACATGTTATTCTATCAAAATCAGTAGTAGATATAAGATGAAGTTTCCAAAATAAACAAATGAGTTTGCAATGTTCAGTTCAAATTATTGATTAAGTTACATTAACATGCATGCGTAGAATATAACGGTGTACCTACTCATTGGAGTGTATAAAACACCAAATACATTTTATCCCAAACAACCACAGTTTCGCTCTATCATTTTGAGTTGTTCCAATGCTCTCTCCTAAATATATATATAATAAATAAGTAGTAAGCAACTAAATATGACATCAAATAATCAGTTTAAAGACATAACAAATAAACATGACATATATCCAGAATATTCGTGGAATATTTAGTGACAAATGATCAGATTCGGTTAATCAACACCTTCCCAAAATAACTATTCACAAACAATCATCTAAATACAATTATGTCCAAATAACACTTTGTCCTGCAATTTGGGTTAAGCAATTTAGACGATGTAAAATTAAGACTTAAGTTTGAGTATATCTTCATCTCTACCCAATAATCATAGAGGGTTGGCAACTAAATTACCATTCAGTAAGATCCCAAATCCTTTTTGTTTCTTCATAAATTTATTTCATCTCTTGAGTGCTTACAAATTGAAGAATATAAAATATAAATCTTACGACCAATTTGTCTCCTTGCTCAACAATATCAATTTTCAGAATCCAAACAACTTTTTTCTTCTTCAAATCACACACATTCTCAACGATCTCGATAACCTCATACTCCGATATGTGGCCACAAAACAATAGGCTTTCATTTCCGCTATCATGAAAAAATGGATGCATTCAAAAATCAAAATAAATTACTTTCTTCGGTGCCTATGCCACAAAAAGTAGAGAGATTGAGAGAGGAAGCACGAGTAAATCAGAAACTCAAATTTTCAATCCTAATTTAGGGTTTAGCTTATTCAGTTGAAACTTCTTAGTCACTCCTCAGAAACGTCTCCCAGAGCCCGTTAACCGTTTCCATTCCCCATAAAAAAGAAAACTCCCCATTTCCAATGGCGTTTCCTATTGTTTTAATCACACATTACCCGTTTTCTAGATTGTGTCCTATTATTTAAACTATTTTTAAGATAATTTAAACCTTAATTAAATAGTACTCACTCACATACTCTTTTCGTTATCACTTTCCATTATCGTCTCTCTCTTAATTCTTTTAGCGCTTGAGACGACCGTTCTAGATAGATAACCATTGTCTTTTGATCAGAAGAACATTTTTTATCTCGTACTTTTGTTATATATAATTCAATAGCTTGAATACATTTACATTATGCATTATTTTGGGATATTTATACTCCACATATTCTTATCTTAAAAAGAACTCATAATTTATATTGTCGATTCCTCCACCGTTCCCTTTTTGCTAAATTTAAGATCACCATTTCGGAGACCTCTAAACGTTTCCGGGTAACATAGTTGAGTGTAACCTTTTCTGCTTGCTTCACATGCATATAAGCTACACCGTAGATAAATAATACACCTACTTAGATGATTGTGTCAGAACAATTTAATACACGAAAGTTCACATTGAGATGATTTCCTAATTTTATACTCCACATATACAAAGACACTACTCGTGAAAATGAAAGAGTAGTTCAAGTAAACAATATGATTTATATAGTGCTATAAATGAGCCAAAAGAGATCAACCTTAATGTAGTTCTACACATAACACATGTTGCAGATTAAAAGAGGTCATGTCCAACCAAACAAATCATGATTCGTGGCAATGATTGGTGTGATGCATTCATACAAACCAAAACGATTTAATTTCACTTAAAATTCAAAAATGACATTTAGTCCAGTAATCTATTTCAATAAAGCAGCATAATGTTATTCAAAAGTTCAGAAATCAGACAAGTGTCAACACGTACATAAGAGAAGTCAAGTAGAAGTGAATCCATATATGAGTACATCCAATCATATGTATCACAAAGGCAATTAAATAGACAACAAAGTACACAATAAGATCAAAAGTAGCATACACGGATGTTTAACAAAAACTTGAGCATAATTACTCATCAACAACAAAAAAACATCTCTGAATATTGTTGTACATGTACATGAAGATTAAAATTAAAAGATGTAGTTTTCTCCAAGTATACAATCATCAGTGACTTAATGAATAGACAAACATACAGAGTCGGGAAAATTAAACATGATGAAGGATTTCGACATCATCAAGATTTGTAATGGTGGTGAATATTCCTTTAGCCTCATGTGTATTCTCGCCTTCAGGAGCTACTTTATACTCATTAAACCAATCCATTCATTAAACTTGATAGCATTTGCCTGAAATCAAAACAGAATTAAGCAATTACTCATACAAAAATTACATTTTTAAACCTAGGAAACAAATCAGTTGAAAATTTCTTGGCCAATTGTCCTCTCAAACATTAAGCAAAGACATGTCTATCTTTTTGTCCTTTATGCACCTAACAACAAAGAAGGATTCCATTCCTTGCAATATGGAGGAATGTTTTGCACATTGAGACCTCCCTTACTATATAGAGGAAGGTTTTGCACATTAAGACATCTAGGGAGAGCCCAAACCAAACCGAAAGCATAGTCAACTATATCAAGAGGCCGAATCCATTTAAAGTTATCCACATAATTATAAATGTGCCTGTACTTGGGCTCGAATATCTCGATGTTATCCACATAATTATAAATGAGGCTGAATCCAGTTGATTTGCTTCTACCAAAATCCAGTTGATTTCAGTGGCACTAATCCTTAGTGCGCCGAGTTGGTAGAAGGCACATTTATCATCTAAATTCAAGTGTATTATTTAAGAATCCAAGAAGTAGTAAATTAAGGAAGAAAACCCAAAACATACATTTGAGAGAAAGATTAACTTGGTAAATGCAATGAAGGGAAAGATAGATAGTGGTTGTTGGTGGAATTGTTTGCCATTTGTTGTGGGCCCTAAGGATCTGACGACAAACAAAATTACTTCACAAAGCCATTTTACAGCTTGGAATTTCAGCCTTACCTAAATGGTGGAGAAATTATTACATAGATAGAAGTTGAAAAGAAAAGTTGACGTACATATTAGAAATTATGACATAGATAGAAGAAGAAAAACTAAATTGAATATGAAATTTTTGCCTCGGACAATCTGAAATGTTGTAAGAATCTAAGCATTAGATATCATATAAGCAAATTCAAGTCATGAATTACCTCCGCACATCACAATGTCTCTACTAACAAATAACAACTCAACTAATTTCATGCTCAAGAGACACTCTCTCCAGGCTCCACCATGGAAAGTCCCAAGAGTGATGATCTGAATCTTGAAATGTGAGATCGAGTTAGATGGACTCTTGATAGAAGAACATTATGAAAATGAAGTATACCCAAAGAACAAAGCTCTATTATGAGCAATCCAAGGCTCTCTACAACCCGTGATCATCCCAAAGTTTGCATTTCAGCAGATATGCAAGTGAGGAAAGATGATGATAGATTGGAGGTACTTGTATTCTTAAGTGTTGCGAACGATGTCTGGGGGACGGGGATCCGATGGGAATACTTCGCTACCATGAAATCATAGCCATTAGAGAAAAAACTGAAACTAAGAGAAAAAAGAGAAACACGAACAACTTTCCTCTTTCAAATTGAAAATAAACACACACCTCACAACAATCATATCAAGTCAAGTTATCCAGAAGAGAGTAGGGAAGCAAAGTCCATAAAGCAAAAATTATCCAAGAAATCCACCAAATCTCACCTTATGGATCAGTTGCATTTAAATAAATTTGGAACAAAGTTTGGATCGTTAGAGCAATGAAGGCTTTAAAACCGAGGATGTAAGAAGGGATGTAAGCTAAAGGAAAGAAATCCGGTGAGGAATAAACAAAAAGAGAAACACGAACAACTTTCCTCTTTCAAATTGAAAATAAACACACACCTCACAACAATCATATCATGTCAAGTTATCCAGAAGAGAGTAGGGAAGCAAAGTCCATAAAGCAAAAATTATCCAAGAAATCTACCAAATCTCACCTTATGGATCAATTGCATTTAAATAAATTTGGAACAAAGTTTGGACCATTAGAGCATTCTGAATGAAGGCTTTAAAATCGGGGTTGTAAGAAGGGTTGTAAGCTAAAGGAAAAAAATCCGGTGAGGATAAGTTATTAGGTTAAGACTTAGGACATTTTTGTGTTTATGAGTTATAATGTGTGTGTTCATCAATCACAATGTCTGTGTTCATACATCAGATTATGTGCATGTCATAGTGTGAGTTCATATGTCACATTGTGTGTTCATTGGCGAAAATGTGTTCATACATTATATCGTGTGTGTTCATGCGTAACAATGTTTGTGTTCATCGTCCTTATTCTTCACCTTAAGATTCATCCTCGTCGGAACTTAACCCCTTTCTCCTTCTTATAGTTTTACTGTTTTTTTTTGTGTTGTAACGGAGGCTGTAAGAAAAGGGCCGTAAGGTTTATAAAAATAGATTTATATCCCTGAATTTGTATTAAATTACTTATATATTTTTATTTTAAATAAATAGATAAGGTGTAATAAAATCCCAAATATTTAAAAGATATTATATTAAACATAAATAGTTAAGGAATATAATAAATCCCAAATATTTGTATCTTTTAACTGAAATATTTATTATATTTTATTAATCAAATTTAAGAGAAAATATTAGACATTTAGATAATTAATGACAAACAAATTACATGACGCCTATATGCAAGCGTTTTTTGCCTAAATGCACACGAATCTGTGCGCACAACATATGCGCACATATCTGTGCGGCGTACAACCTTGTTTGCACAAGTTATGCGCATAGATTTGTGTGCAAATAGTCTTCAAATCGCGTGCATATAGCCATTGCCACAAATTATGCATAAATTGAACACACATATATTACAACAACAAAAAATGGATGCATAAAGTGAAGACATTACCGAGATTGAGAAGAAAAGATGAGCGAAGATATATGAAATATTCAGAAAAATGAGAGGAATGGAGGGAGAAGAAGGTGTAAGTTTTTCATTGATGACAACATCTATTTATAGGCAAATAATGTTAAAATATTAAATTTTTTTGTGATTTTAAGTATTATAAGTAATTATAATTGGACTTTTTTATATCAAAAATATACAAAATTTGGAAAAAAAGTAAATTAGAATTATGGTATTTTTTTATTATGTAAATTTTGAAATATAACATTTTAAAAAACAAATTAACAAACGATCATGGCCGTTTGTCGTGTGTCACGTGGCGCCCATCGGGCACGCGTCGGAGCACCAATGAAAATGCACCACGTGGCACGTGCTTAAAGCAAGCATCTGTTTGACTGCTTGCTTTAAACGCTGTGTTTTGAAGCCAATTTCGTCTACACTACATCGTTTTTCTTTAATAAAATGGACAAAATAAAATTTGAACCAAACACCTCTTAATTTTAGAAGGGCTGTAGCGTGGCTGGTTGGGTTTGTAAGAATGATGATATTTAAAGAACCAATTGAAGGTCTGTAAGTTTTTTTGAATTGTTTATTCAAATTTAATCATACATCCCATGGTAAAAGCCTCCATTACACATGCTCTTAGTCACCAAGAAAAAACGAATGATCAAAAGTCCATGTCTAGTAGAGATAAATAATTGAATTGTTAATTTAATTATCCAATAAAAAGATAGATTAGTCTACCTCATAGACAATCCAAGAAATTGAAAGCACCAAAAAATTCCATTAACACTACCAATATCCAATATCCTTTCCGTTTCAGCTCAACTCTCTACCACTCCATGCTCAACTAACTCTACTGGCACAAACAATATAAAAAAATTATACATATAGTCATATTTTATAATGTCATTGCAGTATATTGGTATTTTGCAAACCTAAATCGCTAATGATTCTAAACATGTTACGCAAGACCCAAATGTTTATTTACATATGTTTTTGTTATGACATTTTATAATATGTTAAATAATAATAATACTGAGCAAGATTAATCATATTGACGCACATAATTGAAACGTTTTGAATTGAATTCTTCATATTTTCGGAACCATGATCAAAAGCACTAACTAATCTCTTTTCCTACAGACAATATTTATTTTAACTTCAATGAAAAGAACAAACAATTAAGTATCCATTTGGATATATAAAAAATATGAGATTAGAATGCTTTGGCAGTGACGCTCTGTTTTCTCATTAGCTTTGGTTCCTCGGAGGTTTTGGCCATCAAGATCATTGCCATCAGTGAAATCATGTGCAAAAGAGTGTGAGAGACTGAAACTTCAATCGAATTTCGAAATAGAAATTAGGGTTTGGATAATGGCTTGTAGGCTCGTAGCAGTAACTGAATATGCTCAAAGATATCTTGCTGGTTTAATGAAAAATTAATATTTTAAGGATAGTCTTTATATAGATTAGATTTAGACTAATAGAAGAGCTCAATTGTTTTATCAAAATATAGTTTTAATATGTCATGTTCATCATATATTTATTTATAAATAAAATAAAATAAAATAGTATGAAATCTTCTCGTGGATTTCATTGAAAGTTTGTCCTATGTTGAATAGTCGAAGAATATAGCATTGCAAAAAATCAAAATGTGGAAGAATAACCTTCAATATTGAGTAATTAATAGGTGAGTTAATTAGATTGTCAAGATGGTAGAATTATGACCAAATATATTGAATTTCAGTCCATTAACTCACTTATTTTCTATATGACAACTTTTATATATATTAAGATTAGATTTAGACTAATAGAAGAGCTCAATTGTTTTATCAAAATATAGTTTTAATATGTCATGTTCATCATATATTTATTTATAAATAAAATAAAATAAAATAGTATGAGATCTTCTCGTGGATTTCATTGAAAGTTTGTCCTATGTTGAATAGTCGAAGAATATAGCATTGCAAAAAATCAAAATGTCGAAGAATAACATTCAATATTGAGTAATTAATAGGTGAGTTAATTAGATTGTCAAGATGGTAGAATTATGACCAAATACATTGAATTTCACCCCCATTAACTCACTTATTTTCTATATGACAACTTTTATATATATTAATTAAGATTATATTATATGTGTGAAATATTTTGGACTACAAAATAAAAGAGGGATAATTAATTTACTTTTTGTGTACCCTCTCTTCTTCTCGTTTTTTATTTGTTTTTATTATCATGTTGTTCAGATAAGTTTATTCCGATATGATAGTTTTTCTTTTGCAAAAACATAATTTGTTTATTTATTATAGTAAAAAAAAATATATGCAGACTTTAACATTGAGCTTCTTTTTAGCGGGCTAAGCAGAAGCCCAAAATTATGATGAATATATTGATGAATATCTTTAGTAAATATATTTCTCATACCCCCAAATATTATATATATTAGGATTGTGATTATGATATATGATATGATTATGATTATGATATGATGATTATAGATTATAGATTATAGATTATAGATTATACATATAGATATAGATTACAGATTATAAGATATAGATTATGGTATGATTGACCTGTCAAGCGGGTCGAACGGATCGGGTTCGGGTAAAAAACGGGTTCGGGTCAATCGGGTTGACAAAATTTTCCGATTGAACAGGTTCGGATCGGATCGACCCATCGAGTTTCGTAAACTTTACCCGAAAATGTAATATCTCCATGAACAAATATTTTACCCCAATGATCTATTATTTTTTTTATAATTATTATAGTGTATTTGAATATATTTAATAACAATTTTTTCAATGATTAATATTAAAAAATTTAAATTTTATTATTTACTATATTAACAAAAGATTTTATAGTCATGTTCCTCGTTTATAGAGTTGGGATCATATGAGGACATGTCTTATGGTGAGGACATGAGGACATGATTAGAGTCGTCAGATCGTTTTCATCCTAAGTCTGAGATTAAACGCGCTTTTATGATCCATTTAAGTGGTATAGGGGTATTTCTGGAAATTTAACAAAAAATCTTACCTCTCTCTTCTCGTTCTCTCCCGTCGCGATTTCAATGGAGGCGACCTTCTTCTTCTGGTAAACCTCGCTCGCTCTCCTCCTCACTTGCCGATGGCAGCCTTCTTCTTCGGAACCGACGCCGGTAAGCTAGTCGTTGATAATCACTCTGAATTTCCCTTTTAATTTTGTTTCCTAGTTGATTCGAATGAGAAACTGAAAACCCTAATTCTTACTTCGGAGTTTCAGATCTGTGAATTTTTTCGAGGCTTGTTGATCTGCGTGTTTCATATTTTCGGGGTTCCAATGATGTTTCATATTTAGAAGATGATTGAAACAAATAATACTGGCATTTGTGTGCTCTTTCATCTCAATGGGTTAATTCGGCATGAAGATCACTTAAGGTTTGGACGTTGGGTTTCAGTGCATATTGATTTTTATTTCTAAATGTTTACTGGTACCGTTGTTGCCTCTCATTGTTGTCAATTGTTGCTCCTTGATTAAACTGCATTACGCTTCTTCTTCGTGTTTTTTGCAGCATACGTTGTTGTGCTTCTGAGCTCATGCTTAATTGTTGTTTGTAGATTGCTGTGATTTTCTGGTTGGTATTCCTCTTGCTACTACCTGCTGCAGGGTGTGATCATTGGTTACCTTCTTTTGCTTGCAGATTCATGAGGAGGAGGCGGAACCTGAAGAAGAGAACGAAGAACCTGGTGAAGAAAAGGCTACTACTTGCTGCAGGGTGTGATCACTGGTTACCTTCTTTTGCTTGCAAATACTATGTCCCTTGTAAAATATCTTAGTCTTTTCTCTGTTGTTTCCCGAGTTGAAAGTATTTGGGAGGTCGCAAGGGAAGGCTATTATCTTGAAGATTTTGAAGGGATACGAGGCATTCACCCAGGTTTGTATGACTTGTGAAAAGGAGCTATTTTGTATGAATACATGACCAATCCATTCTATATCAACTACGTCCTAAAGTTCTTTGCTGCTCCATCCATTTGAGATAGATAATTGATATTGTTGCATTCTCTTTTTGTTGTGCAGGTTTTGTGTTCTTGTGTAACCATTCCCTGTCAATTGAATTAATCATTGCTTGTGGTTTTCTTTTTCATTGCAGGTGTACAGCTTATGGTGTACTGATGTGCTTTTTTACTTTTTTGTTGTTATTTGCTAAGTGGGATATATGTTTGAGTTGGTTGGTCTCAAATTAGTATTGTAGAAAGAAAACAACACACGTGGCTGTAAGGACATTGAAACTTTGTTTTGTGAAGAAAGATGCAGCAACTGCACTTTTTAATATGTGCATATATCAGGGAAATAAAGGGAGAGCAGTTAGAGTTGGGATTATCACAACATTGTTGAAGATGTTGACAGAGTCAAACCGAAGCATGGTTGATGAAGCCTTAACCATTCTCTCGGTTCTTGCCAGCCACCTGGATGCCAAGGTGGCGATTGTCAAGGCAGGGATGATCCCGGTTTTGGTTGATCTTGTGAGAACGGGGTTACCACGTAATAAAGAGAATGCAGTAGCGATTCTGCTTGCACTTTGCAAAAGAGATTTGGAAAATCTCGGGTTGTTGATCAGGCTCGGGGCGTCTGTGCATTTAGCTGAACTGACTAAGAGTGGAAATGAGAGGGAAAGAGAAAGGCAACATCTTTGTTAGAACTTCTGAGGAGATTGCAGCAGCAGTGATTCAGCAGTTCCAACTTCCAACACAAAAGATACAACACAATCCTTGATTTTTTTTGTTGATTCCCTTTGCTTAATCTTGATTCTTTTTAACCATTGTTTGATAATGTTCACAGTTCACTTGTTCTACTTTCTGGGTTAAGGCATAAGAATTAGTAAATGTAAATTCTTATGCTTTCATGTGTATCTTCCTTACAGTACTGTTAAAGAGAGTGTGAAAGAACCTGCATATTCATAAACCCAGGTTATGTTCTATGTATAAGTTATTAATTAACATCAGCTTTAGCCCTCATTTCTTGCAGGAAATTTGTAGTTGGTGGTTATCTGTTAATTTTCATTTTTCTGTAGTTTATTGTAGTTTCTCCAGTTGAATTGAAATAAATTGACTAAATATATACCTCTAGAATATATTCCACCTGTTTTGAACTCAAAAAAAAAAAGAATTCCACCTGTTGTTCTCCACAGGAATAGGTACGTATGTACGTTGTTGAATTTATAATGTAGACTATACTCACTTGTAGATATAGGCATATAAAATACGAATCTCTAGACATATTTTCATGAACCTAAAAGACTTTTAATCTAATGTGTTTATAACGGAAAAAAAAGGTCTAAAGAAACTCACCTAGACTATCAACATGAAGCTAGAGCATGTTAGTGCATTCTGTTCAACAAAAAAAATCAAGTTAGAAAAATCATGAACCTACAAGACTATCAATACAAACCTCTAGGCATATTTTCATTAACCTAAGTGTATATTTTCATGAACCTCTAGGCATATTTTCATGAGCCTCATATTTTCATTAACCTCATATTTTCATTAACCTAAGTTTATTGCTATGAACCTAAGTGTATACTTTCATGAACCTAAGTGTATATTTTCATGAACCTCTAAGCATACTTTCCTTAACCACTAGGAAAACTTTAATGAACCTCTATGCATATTTTCATGAACCTCTAGGCATATTTTCATGAACGTTAGGAATATTTTCATGAACCCCCAAGTGTGTATTTTCATAAACTTCTAGACATATTTTCATGAACCTTTAGGCATATTTTCATGAACCTCCAAACATATCTAAAGCCTTTTACTGCAATGTGTTAATAAAAAAAAAAGCTAAAAAACTTCATGAACCTACATGACTATCGGTATGAACCTCTAGGCATATTTTCATGAACTTCTAAGCATATTTTCATGAACCTTAGGCATATTTTCATGAGCCTCATATTTTCATTAACCTAAGTTTATTACTATGAAGCTAAGTATATACTTTCATGAACCTAAGTGTATATTTTCATTAACCTCTAGACATACTTTCATGAACCTGTAGACAAACTTTAATGAACCGCTAGGCATATTTTCATGAACCTCTAGGCATATTTTCATGAACCCCAAGTGTGTATTTTCATGAACTTCTAGACATATTTTCATGAAACTTTAGGCATATTTTCATGAACCTCCAGACATATCTAAAGCCTTTTACTGCAATGTGTTAATAACAAAAAAAAGCTAAAAAACTTCATGAACCTACATGAATATCGGTATGAACCTCTAGTCATACTTTCATGAACCTCTAGGCATATTTTCATGAACCTCTAGACATATTTCCATGAACCTTAGGCATATTTTCATGAGCCTCATATTTTCATTAACCTAGGTTTATTACTATGAACCTAAGTGTATACTTTCATGAACTAAGTGTATATTTTTATGAACCTCTAGGCATACTTTCATGAACCTCTAGGCAAACTTTAATGAACCTCTGAGCATATTTTCATGAACCTCTAGGCATATTTTCATGAACCCAAGTCTGTATTTTCATAAACCTCTATACATATTTTCATAAACCTGTAGGCATATTTTTCATGAACTTGCATGTGTATTTTCATGAACCTCTAGGCATATTTTCATGAACCTAAGTGTGTATTTTCATGATCCTCTAGACATATTTTCATGAACCTAAGTGTGTATTTTCATAAACCTAAGTGTGTATTTCATTAACCTCTAGACATATTTTAATGAACATCTAGGCATATTTTCATGAACCTCTAGGCATATTTTCATCAACCTAAGTGTGTATTTTCATAAACCTCTAGACATATTTTCATAAACCTTTAGGCATATTTTTCATGAACCTGCATGTGTATTTTCATGAACCTCTTGGCATATTTTAATTAACCTCTAGGCCTATTTTCATGAACCTCTAGGCATATTTTCATGAACCTAAGTGTGTATTTTCATGATCCTCTAGACATATTTTCAGGAACCTAAGTGTGTATTTTCATGAACCTAAGTGTATATTTTCATTAACCTCTAGGCATACTTTCATGAACCTAAGTGTGTATTTTCATAAACCTAAGTGTATATTTCATTAACCTCTAGGCATATTTTCATGAACCTAAGTGTGTATTTTCATAAACCTAAGTGTGTATTTCATTAACCTCTAGACATATTTTAATGAACCTCTAGGCATATTTTCATGAACCTCTATGCATATTTTCATGAACCTCTAGGCATATTTTCATGAACCTAAGTGTGTATTTTCATGAGCCTGTATACAGTCTTTTTCAATAAAAATGCATGAACATGCAAGAGTATCAACATGGGTAATACATTTTGTTCATAACCAAAAAAATACGAACGACGATATAAGTTGATATGTATTAACAGATAGGTTCAAGTGTAACAACGGTAGGTTTCTCTGTATTAATGGTCAAATCAATGTTATTTCTGTATGAACCTATGGTGCATTTGTTATGAACCCGCAAGATTATTTGCATGAACCTCCAAGATCATCGTCGTGAACATTTAGAATATCAGCCATTATAGGGTTACATTGTTCGGTCCAACTCCTGGACCCACTTTCACCATTGGAGCTTTCTTACACCCACACAAAATTGGGAGGAGAAACAAAGTTATATAGTGTTGTGAGCCTCCACCATCGATCCCTGCAATTTAATACGTGCTTTAGAATTAACAATCTCGAAACATGAATTTCCAGGCATGCTAACTATAGAAAATACCTCACTACTGAGATCAAATGAATCAAATTCCAATATTATGAAAATTAGCACGAATCAAAAGTTGCAAGATTCAAGATACTATTTTTCGAGATGTGATATCATATACATTCACATTTCTCAATCTTGTTCATGTAAAAAAAGTCACTATTTCTCCACACTTGTTGCAGCAGGTTCATGAAAAAGTCACTATTTCTCAATCTTGTTCAAGCTTTGAGCCATAAACATTTGCTGCAGCAGGTTGGTTCTCCTTTGTCCTCCTCTGAGCCAAACCAAATTCTTTCACCAGGGAGCGAACTCTTCTAATCGTTATAATCGTCCTCGTTGGTCTCATCCTCCCTGACCATCTCGGTGAGTTTATCGGGTGGTGAAGGCGTGGCCGAGCTTGGCCATGGAATGCACCCACCAGTTAATACATCAACATCAAGCGAGATCGAGTTTCGCCATGGCCATGAGCTTCTAGTTCTAGATTCACAATACTAGTTAGCAAGCAATAAACGAAAGAGATGTATAACCAAGTTGATATAGATTATGCAGTATAGAGTAACAACGACAGTTTCCTATACACCCATTTTTCAGATCTTGTGAAGCTTCACAAGTGTGCAAAAATGAATCAATTCAATCTACCATGGATACAACAATACTGAGAAGTTTTAGCATGATGAAAGCAGTACCATAATACCATGGGATACAATAGTACAAATATGATAATGATCAAGTCTTGAGGGCGTCTACTCACCCGGACTATCAAATTCTTCTTACTGATTCATGACAGGACAAGAGGAACACATATGAAGTTAAAAAGAACAATATGCAACAACTAGCAGTGCATGAAATTCATGGTACTACTCATCCTATCTAGGTGTTTAGAAGTAAAAAGGTGTTCTCAAGGAAAAATTGAAGAAAACTAAAATTAATTGCTCATCCAATATAGAAATTCATGGTACTGCAACAATTCCTAGATTCCCCTACTAACAAGAATAGAAGAATTGAAACTAACAAAATTCCTAGATTCCCCTACTAACAAGAATAGAAGAATTGAAACTAACACAGGAAAAATCGGAAACCCTAGGGTTTTGCTTGGACAAATTCATCAAACAAATAAACAGCTGGGAAGCGAGCAGTACCTGTAATGATGAACGGTGCTATTTTTAAGCTTTTAATCCCCTTTTCTCCTCCCCGGACAGCTTCTCGTTTGAGGTGTTTTTGTTTTGTTACTGAAATGAGTTGTCGGGCTCCCTAGGGTTTGACTATCAGGGAAGTGAAAGAGGGGAGAGACCGCACAAGGTTGACGATGAAGAAGGCAAATAAGGTAACAGTTTGGTCTTGAAATCTAGGTCGAAGACAAAGCCAAACATTTGCTCGCTCGCTGCCATGGGAGGGAAGCAGTTGAAACCATCGAGCGAATTTCAGAACGAGATCGAGAGACAAGTAGGAGGGCATACCCGTCATTTGTTTAGGACGAAAAGACTAGTATGCCCCTGAAATTATTACTCCCTTTCAAAAATGCCACCGCGTCCACGCCAGCCTGCGAAACACCAGATGTTTTCTCCCGTTTAATCTCAATCGTTTATTTTTTGATCTAATGGTCCAGATCTGTCCTCATGTCCTCACCAAAACATTCGTCCTCACTTGAACCGCCCTCCATGTTTGTTTATATAGTAATTAATATAATATTTCAATAGTTATCTATATTTCAATATAATTTTGTTCAAACAGAGTAAAAGATTTTGAACTTAATTGTTTATGTAATGAAATCAATATCTACCAACTCAATTGTTCATATATCTTTGCTCCTCATATGCATCTTTTAATGTTCAATTGATATTTTATAATCATGTTTACGTTGACATGAAATTATATTAGGATTGCCACAAATATCTTTTTACTATATCTTCTTTTTTTATTTGGTTTTTATAATTATAATAGTCTTTATAACTATCTTTTATCTTTTTATCATATCTTTCAATATATCTTCTTTTTTGTTTGGTTTTTATAATTATAATAGTGTTTATAACTATATTTAATAATAATTTTTTCTAATTATAAATCTTAAAGATATAGTTTCGTTTATTTAATATAATAAAAATATCTATGTAGAATTGTGGTTTTTTCCCGCTGGGCCGAGTAAAAGCACAATTCCTGATTAGGATGACAAAAAAAACGTAATAACGAAATATTAATCTTTGAATTTTTCTTTTAAATTACTAAGCTTTGATTTAATCAAACGTTTTTTGTTCTAACTGATAAATAAAAAATCTTTTTCACCAAAAAAAAAAAAAAAAAATGTTTGAATCATGAGGACCTTGTAAAGTTGTAATGGTCGACCTAATCTCTGACGTGGATATTTAGCTTTTTAAGTAAGTTAAGGTAAATTCTAATTTAAGGATAATTTAATCTAATCTAATATAAAATTATAGGTTCTTTTAAAATTCAATCAATGCATTTATCGTCTTTGTTTTGATTGGTCAATATTCATCTCATTTATTGTCTTTTTTTTTTGTGTTTGTGAGGATGTGAGACCTAATTTATGGATCAATTTATACTCCATTAATATATAAGTCTAATATGTAACAAATACATGCAATCACATCATAAATCAAATTGTCATTGTCATCGTAATCTATAACTTATTTCCACATAGTAGAAGACTTGAAGATCGTCTACGACGGTTCAACTCTTTAACGTCTGAGATTATATCACCCGTTGAAAGAAACAATTATGATCGATTCTTCATTTTTATTAACTATATATGTTTCGTCGACACAATTAAGCCCGCGCATTGCGCGGGCACCTTCTCCCTAGTTGATGAATATAAGGGGATATTAGTAGCATTTATGAATATGTATAATAACAGAAAATGTTAATGATGAATCTTAAAAAGATATGTAAAGGGGTATGGTAAGAAGATATTAGTTTTGAGATTTCTTTTTTCTCAATAATTATATTGTTTATCGAATTATAAAAATAAGAATTTGTTTTTTCAATATTGATTTTTTTACGGTGGCCCAAGCAAAAAACTATTAGGTTTTTTCCCCAGTGACCTAAACAAAAACACAACCCAAGATATATATAATCATGAATATCTTATTGAATATATTTCAACCACCCCAAAAATTATATATATTAGGATTATACAACCAACTCTTCCACCAGTCCGGATTAAACATATTTATTTACACCATTCTTAAATTTAAGATATCAACACACCATGTCTTATATCTCATTATTATTAAAAGTAGATACGGGGCTCACGCTCCGCGCGATAAAATTACGTATTTCCGTATGTGATTTAATATAATTACGCATTATTTGTTGATATTTTTGTTGTTGTTATTAGATTTGTTAATATTAGTAATTATAAGTATTTTCGATTTCCTTATATTTATGTTTGAAGTAGTTTTAAAACATAATAATGGAATAAGGTTGTAATGAGAGAAGTTTACTCAATACTTTATTTTATTAGACTATATGTTTTTCTAATATTACATGCATTAATTTAATTTGTGACTTAATCAATTCTAACATAACGCAGAGGCCTTCTAAAGTAGCTAATACTATAATTTATTTTTTACTATAATTCTAAGATACTAGTTCAATTACCGTGCTTTGCGCGGGGGCCTAACACGTTTATTTTTATCGGATTTATATATTTCGTATTGTTTTCAAATATGTATTTATGCAGTAACTTTTAATTTAAAGTAGATATTTTTAATTAATTAAATATATGAATTTTAACATATTGATTAGTAACAGAATCTGAAAAGTATAATTACTAATTCGTGATATTTTATAATCATTATCTACATAATAACAACCTGCTGAAAAAGAATCTTAAAAGACAACAACGTGTCCAAGTAGAATCTCAAAAGACATACGCATAGAACATGTAAAAATCGATGAGAGAAATACGATAAAGAAACGAACATACGAACATACACTGAAAACATAACTAAAAGACTCAAATTAGGAGATTAAATAAAAGGAATTGCAACCGGCAGAAACGAACAGACGTGAGACGACTATTGTAGGAGCCTAATTAAATGTGATATTTTTTTTAATGTATTAACTTAATGCATTAACCTTTCAAAAAAATTCAATACATTAACTAAGTACCAATTACCATTACTTATTCAAGGCCATCAACTTTTCTATATATATTTCGGTGTAACGAGTATTGTGGTGTAACGGTGTAACGAGTATTCATCCTCAATGGTATTCGGGTTTGTTAAGGTTGTTATTCAACTTTATATAAATTTAGGTTATATATGCAATAATCACATTCTCATATGTTTGTGCCTCTATTCAATCTTTTACGCTATTTGTTCATGTTTATTTAGTTGAATATCTACCCTGTATTATTATAGGTAAATTAAGTTGAATATCAACCTTAACAAACCTGAATATCATTGAAGGTTAATACTCGTTACACCGTTACACCAGAACTTAAATCTATATATATATATAATATAGATAGATTTAAATATCTAATTAACCCATATTAATTTTTAACCAAAGAAGGAGGCGACTTCAGGATAAAACGAATGGATTGACGAACGAGATTAGATGGAAATATTTTCGGAGGTTGTGATAGAGGAAGGAGACGAAGACGATGCGTTCTTAGTTAGTAATGAAACTAGTTGATGTGCCCGCGCCTTGCACGGGATTGGATTTATTTTATATTTTTAACAAATATTAAAAATTGCAATATTTAAATATTTTGTTATTTTATATTATTGTCGTTAGATATGTAATACCATAAGAAATATCAAAATAATCACCAATCTTTATATTTGATTGAATTATTTCACTTTATTAATTTTGAAATTTTCTTGAAAAATATTATATGATCAAATGAAAGCAAATTTGAATTTTAATATGTTCTATATGTATAGAATCATGTGGCTGGTCGTGAGTGAGAAACACATAAAATTGATTATCTTATTTGTGATTTTATTTTGACAAACTTGATTATCACCAATTAAGACCTTTAATCCATTTTTGCTCGTCACTCTAGAAAATACAATATATAGATATCAATGTTTGGAAGAAACAAACCACTCGAGAGAGTGAAATTTAATGACTTTTGTTGATAGCAATGACAAAACAAACAACCACCATAAATTACCCCCTTTAAAATCCGATAAGAATCGCGTATCTGACAGTGTAAGTATTATATGTGAAATCCATTTTTGATATCTAATATTGCTTTCAAAAATTATTTCAACTACTTGAAGATTATGAAAATGGTTACTTGATTAAAAAGATGAATGCAAATTATATTATATAAATATAAATCGGACTCATAATATGAGTTGCTAATAGATCTAAATTTAAGAAAACTTTGGTCTTAGTTAAGCTTTATTTTATAAATAATTTTCTAAGAAGATGAGGTGGCAACCGTGGCATACACGTTATTTTATAAAAAGTAGATAAAAATGTGTAAATACTTTTTTCCCTATTAAGATAGAATGAGCTCAAGATCAATTTATTCTCTAATTTATAGAAATCTTTTAAAAGGAGAGTAAATTAATTATTAGATAGAATAAGTTATCCACATACATCTTATCATAATATGTATAATGTATTAAAGATAGAATAAGTTAAAGATCAATTTGTTCTCTAATTAAAAGATAATTTTTTTAAAGGAGAGTAAATTAATTATTAGATGGAATAAGTTCTCCGCATACACGTTATACGATGTATCATATACTTTATGAAGTACGTATTGTTTAATATGAATATAGTAAAATTGAACCATATAATATACGAAGTACATATTATGTAATACAGATGTAGTGAAAATTAGATTATTTATCATTAATTTATAGTACGTATGATTGAGAAAATGAACAATATAGTATGTGAAATATATATTATATAATACATATGTAACAATATAGATTGAAGATCAAATATTGCATGAAATAAGTTGACTAAATTTATTATATTTGGCTAGTATATGGAAAGTAGATAAATTTTCTGGTAAAGATAATTAATCAATCTAAGATTTTTTTGGAATTTTTAAAGCCATGATGATGTGACAATTTTTTTTAAAGTCATGACGACGTGTCAGATGACATGACGAAGGAGGTGGCATAGCTCAGAGACCAACACATAGGCCAATTGAACGTAAGGGCGACATGTGTCAAAACACCGCTCGATTTTAGTATATATATAGATTAGCATTTAAAAGAATAGATAATTAGGATAAAAATTTAAAATATTAGCATTTATTAGGTACAAATTGTCATTACTTCATCAAACCTAACAATTTATATATATATATATATAGATATTAATTAGAATAAGATAATTAATTTAGAAAAATGAAAAAAGTTAAATGAATTCTGGAATTAAATAGATTTCAGAGATCATTAATTAACAGAAACTTAAATGCATTTAGAATTAATTTCATAAATCATTAATTAACATAAATTAAAAGAACTTAAATGGATTTAGAATTAATGATAATTAATTAATAAAAAATTTAATGGATTTAGAATTAAATAGGTACCAATTACATTTCTTTCGTTCAACCATCAGCTAGCTTTTATATATATTAGTGTATAGACTCGTGCCATAAACGGGTATACTTAAAATAATTTTTTATAATTACATTAGTAAACAATAACCTAAATAAAGAATAATTATTAAATCAATTTATAATCATTCGGTTTACGATTTTTTAGTATATTTAAAATTATTATTTTTTAATTCAGTAACAACGTGGATCTTTTTAAACCAATGAGATATATAATCAAGTTATCTATCAATCAACTTAACAAAAAGGCTAAAACTGAAAATTGGATCTAATCTTTATAAAAAAGGCTAAAATTGGTGAAGGCTTTAAAAAAAGGTGAAAAAATGTGTATATTATAAGATATGACACATTAATGTAACATATATTTAAGTAATATTTTATTTTAGTAGTATTGTTTGTAGTTATATTTGTTAAGAGTTATGTGTATATAGATATTTACCTACAAAATGATTTAAAAATAATTTTTTATTTTAATCAAATGAAAATATAAAAACAATTAAAAGAGAACTACTAAAACATTGCCACATGAATGTGGTAGAGCTAGAATCAAGGAGAAGACTTGAAAATGCTCAGCTTTAATAGATTATATAGATTAGTGAAGGCTTTAAAAAAGGTGAAAAACTGTGTATATTATAAGATATGACACATTAATGTAACAAACGTAAGTAATATTTTATTTTAGTGGTATATTTTGTAGTCATATTTGTTAGAAGTTATGTGTATATATATATATTTACCTTCAAAAGTGATTAGAAAATAATGTTTTATTTTAAATCAAATAGAAATATAAAAACAATTAAAAGAGAACCAATAAAAAAATTGTCACATTGATGTGATAGGATCAGAATCAAGTATAAACCTTGAAAAGGCTCAGCTTTAATAGATTATAATCATTATATAGATTGGTGAAAGCTTTAAAAAAAGGTGAAAAACTGTGTATATTGTAATTTCCCTAATTTTGATAGAAATTGTATTTGTTTTAGTGATTTTGAAAATTAGTTTTAAAGAAAGATGTATAATTTTTAAAAGGTTATTGATTGTTTTAATAAGAATAATTCGTACATTTTATCTTGAGTTGTGTTAAATACTTTTATCAACTCATATATATATATATATATTTTGAGATTTTAATGACTTAAGTTGAGTTATATTATATATTAAAAATTATATTTATAATTTATTATTATTCTTAATTAGTGATTAAGCTAATTCTAATTAGTTTTTCTAACCCTAGTATATATATATCCTACATCATCCAAATGCAAATGGGAAATAAAATGCATTCGACCCGACATTAGTTTCGAATGAAGAATGAAGAAATTATATATGTGTGTTGTTATTTAAATTTGTTCAGGAAAATATATGCAACCTTGTGGAAGAATAGGTTATATATCTTAGACGAAGTCTCTTAAGTTTTGCAGCGTTTGGATCTACTATATTCAAGGCGATAGAAACATATGAGTGATTCTCGGTATTACAGGAAAAATAGGTTGAACAACTCGCTTTCGAAATTCATTATAAATTGAGGTTATGTTGGAATTGAGTTTATGATATATGGTTAGAATAGTTTAGAAGTCTAATTTATATGTTTTTAATTTTATGATTTTTGATGAATTTTAGATCATGTATTTATATGTAAAACCAAATACTGTACGAATCCAAAATGTATAGGACGGTCCTGGAGTATATTAATTATATAGCTTTCATTTGATATCAGATTTAGATGATTCTTGAGGCATTAAGTTCGTAACCTTTGAGGCAATACATCTAGAAAGTTTGATGATTTTAGGACGTTGTTTGATATACGTATTATATTTTACAAGTTGACTCTTAGATCCTGAAATTTATGATCTTTCGTTTGTAAAAGTGTTTATTTATAATTTGTATATATATGGCTTGTTTAGGCCTGGTTTTCGATGAAGATGGATCTTAGTTGGATATGGGTTTCTTGGATTCGAGGTGAGTCATCCCCCGACTTACTTAGTTGCTTGCCTCAGACTGGCCTGCTTGACGATTGCGTTGATGGACTCTGGCTGTAATGTTGTGTGTTTCCTTGTTTGTAATTTGGATTAAGTGCATAAATGTTTTATGTGACTACCTTTATATGCGGCTTGTTGTGATGCCTAATGTGTCGAGTTGTTGTTTGGCTTGTATGGTAGAATATAATTTGCTTCTATTATTGATGTTGTTGTGGTTGATAAGTCGATGTTGTGTGTGCTTGTAGCTGATGATCTTACTCCTTGGTGTGTGGTTTGTTGTTGTGCGTTGGAGGTGTATTTGTTGTGTTATCTTGTGTTGTTGTGGAAAAAGAATTGATGTTGTTTGTGCTTGTGTTAAAGTGGTGTTATCTAATGATGTGTTGCATTGTATGATTGATTGTATGTGGGTGAGCACGTGAGATGCATTGTGATTTGCTATCTTGTGTGTTTGACTAAGTGTTGATTTCGCTGTGCTTGTTAAGTATCGTTGTGAGTTTGATATGTTGATTGCGTTTATGCTTTGTCTTATGTGTTGTATGTAAATTGCGGTTTAGTTTCTTGAGATGTAGTTTGATTGCGGGTTCATCCCCTGAGATCCCAACTTCTAACCCAGGTTACTCTGGGGTTTTCTTTTGATTCTGTTGGTTGCAGGACTTTAGCTTGTACGATGTGGTAGCTGCATGGAGGAGTTGGAGGTGCTCGACGGTGGTGCTAGTTTAGCGTCTAGAGTTTCATACTTTATTGTATAATTTTCGTAATGGATTTTAGAATGTCCAAGTATTATAGTCGCTTCCGCTGTAGTTATTGGTATGTTGTTGTCTTTAGCCTTGTGAGTTTCCGGTGGAAATCCACGACGGTAACGCTCCGGGTTTGGGGTGTTACAAATATTATAATATATGACACATTAATTTAACAAATGCTTAAGTAATATATATATATATATATATTAAAGGAGAATGATTTTAAGCTCTCTCCTTAATTTTAGCTTCATTCATCCTATGTGTCATTCTCTTTTTACTCTTTTTACTCTTTTTATTAATTCAATTATTTTTAAAATAATTTGCAACAAACAAATCTCTAACAAACTAAAATTGTTTTCAAATATTTTTTTAACATTAAAATAATCAAATTAAACATTTTGAAACTATTAACTTATAAACGATATATATATTTGCTATTAATAAGGAATAAAAATTATACTTAGAATGTGATATGCTTAATAGTATACAATTAATAAAATACGATATATTGCTCTAAAAGAATAGATAAAAAATATAATGTTCTAAAAGAAATACGATACATATAATATGTATATGAATCTTTTATACATATTAAGCTTTTTGGACTAATCGTGGTTGGCGCGGGAAAAATTATTTATAAATAAAATATTACAAAAGTTAATTTATTTATTTTTAAATTATATTATATGAGCCGCGCATGGCGCGGGGATTATACTAGATTTTTATAATAATATAGTTTGTAGTTATATTTGTTAGGAGTTATGTGTATATATATATTTACCTACAAAAGTGATTAGAAATTAATGTTTTATTTTAAATCAAATAGAAATATAAAACAATTAAAAGAGAACCAATAAGCCAGAATCAAGGAGGAGCCTTAAAAAACCTCAGCTTTAATAGATTACTAGTGCAAGACTCGTGTCATGCACGGAGATATGTTTATATAATTATTTAATAATAATTTTATAATCGATTTTGACATATATTTTATATAATTTATAGTATTTTATATTGCTACAACCTCAAAAAATATATATTTATGTGTTTTTTCGTTGGTTAACTATCAAATTTTTAGTAGATAATTAAAAATATAATTAATATTGAATTTTATTAAGTTCTTGTTATTCTTTAATATGGTTAGATATTTATAGCTTTATATTTGCTTCAAATTTTATTATATATCAAAAATAAAATAGAGGAATAATAATTAGATAGATTAAGTTTACTTAAACCTAGAAAATAATTTGCTCCAAATTAATGTTTTCATTTTTCTTAATATAATTTGTTAACATGTTAATAAATTTTTTATAAAAATAAATAAATAAATAGTCTAACAACTCTCTTAAACTCACTTTAAGAGCTTAAAAGGGCTCAATTTTATTATATAAGATAGATATAGATATATGTGTCAAAATCTGGTCATAACAGCCCCTTAAGTGATAAATGAGAATGAACGGGGACCGTTCATTCGAGTTGATCTAACGGCCCAGATCTCTCTCACCTCCCGATCATCAAAAACAACATACTCCTACAAATTTCAAAAACAACATACTCCTACAAATTTCGCGATGGCTGGCTCACAGAAGAACAGCGAAGGAAGAGGTATGGTGTTTAATCCCTAATTTTAGCTTATACGATGCTTTTTCCTGTGATTTCTCACTGATTTCTCTTCATTTCACTCCGTCGTTCACCAAAATCCATCAACTCGCTACTTAAAATGGCAGAATCTCAGAGAAGCCAAGAACCAAGAGGTATGGAGTATAATCTGGTATTTGGAGTTAGGTTTTTGCTTTGACATGTTAGATTTCGCTACATGCATGTTTTATTTTAAGGTACTGAGTGTGAAAAGTATATTTGTATGTACTGAGTGGTCATTATTTTGATCATGACTGTGTTTTTACTCTATGTTCACCAGATCTTGTATATATGTTCATCAAAGTTCCTAACAAAGTTCATCAAAATACATGTTCATCACAGTACATCTAAATGTTCATCAAATATCTTGTATTTGTTCATCGTATCTTGTATATACGTTCACCAGATTTCTTTTCAATGTTCACCAAAAATTTTGTGATTGTTCATCTCATTGCCTATAAAAGTTCATCATATGTCTTAAGATTGTTCATCAGATTTCTCTTATCTGTTATCATAAATCTTGTTATTGAATATTATCCTCTTTATAAACTTTGTATTTTTGCACAATATATAACTTGTATGTTCAATATTACAGAGATAAGAAGCAAAAAATCAAATGACAGATCACAACGAAATTTGTCATCCCAAGAACAACAACAGGAGGAAGAAACAGTTCATGGTAACTAATGTTCATCAACTCTTTTTTCTTTGTTCATCACAATTCTTCATAATGTTCATCAGAATGTTTAATAATGTTCATCATTCCTCTCATATATAGTTCATATGTATGTTTAATAATGTTCATCATTGTATTTCAATATGTTCACCATCTTGTTTGATATTGTTCACCATGATCCTTAATTTTGTTCATCGGCTTTGTACATGTCTTTATACTAATAAGTTACTTTTAATGTTATAGCATCCCCTAAACATAAGATGGCAAAATCCAAGAAAGTAGTTGCTACAACAAGCAAGAGAAAAAGAAGTAGCCAAAGGATACACTGTTCTCAGAGCAAGGGAAAAGAGATTCAATTGTACAGCCCAGAAATCCCTGTAACACAAATAATGAAGAACTTGAAAAGGCCTAGCGGGGGAATTGTAATAAGAGATGTTGAAGACCAACCAGAACAAGCTTCCAGGACAAACAAGTCTGAAATTGTGCAGTCAAGGAAAGGGAAAGAAAAAGTGACTGAAAGCATCAAGAAGCAGTTCCCAGCTCAAAAATGTAGAAGTTCTCCAGCGCTTCTGGTTTCAACTTTGGCTAGAATGAGTCCAATTCAAAAAAGCTGCATAGTAGAGTTGGGATTTGGATGCTTGCTTAAATGGAAAGTGGACAAACTTCCAGCTAAAATCAGTCACTGGTTGTTGAAGAACTTTAATGTCGTATCCTGCACAATGAAGCTTGCCAAGTCAGTGAGGCACAAAATTACAACGCAAGATGTTCACGACTACCTTGGAATTCCTGTTGGTGGGATGCAAATAGAATTGAAGAGAACATTTACTGAACATGAGGATTTACAATATCAAGATCTTCACCGAAGGTTCAGGAATCAATTTCCACTGGAAATCGACAATGAATTGAATGATGTCAAGTTGCGTGACGCCTCAAAGATTCATGCATCACATGTCGCAGAGCTTTTGATAAAAACTGTAGTACCTGGAGAGTGGTTCAAGAGAAATTTCATGATGTTGCTTGTTGCAACCATTATGGACAGTCAGCCAAATGGTGGATTGAATTATAATATTCTTCATTACCTTGAGTGCACCGAGATGATTAATCACTACGACTGGTCAAAATTGCTAGTTGACCTTGTGATATAAAGACAAAGGAGTCTTTTGATAGGACAACAAATGCTAGTTTTTTCAGAGGACCAATCCTTCTACTACAAGTTAGTGTTCACCAATTTTAGTCATTTTGTTCATTATCATATCATTATATGTTCATCAAACTAATATTTACTCATTTACTTTATTTGCTTGCAGTTGATATATTTTGATCGTGTTATTCTCAAGAATGTTGAACATGAGAGAGAGTTTCCAATAATTGTTAATTGGGATGCAGCCATGCTGAGGGCTAGGGAGGCAGAAGAGATCAAGATTGGTGGATTTGGAAAGGGTTATGTCAGAGATCCTCCAATTTTTGCAGAAGATGATGTGAACAATGCTGCAAACATAAGAGACAGTCCATCCGCCTTATATCATTCACAAGAAGAAGCAACTGAAGATGCAAGTTTACTGGTAAGATTTCAAATATGTGTTCATCAAATTCCTTATGAAAGTTCATCAACATTGTTTTATATGTTCATCAGATTGTCTCTATCTGTTCATCAAATTTTGTAATAATGTTCATCACATCTGTGAACAATGTTCATCAAACTTCTGAAAAATGTTCATCAAATTTCTGAACAGCGTTCATCAAATTTCTGAACAATGTTCATCAAGTTTCTAAACAATGTTCATCAAATTTCTGAACAATGTTCATCAATTTTGCTTTATTGGTTCACTATTATTTATTTTCTTGTTCATTAATGTTTCATTGTTTAATATTGAAACAGGGTTTCTTAGAGGACCATATAAAAGAGGGACAAGAACTTGCTACCAAGATTAGAAACTTCTTGGGAAGAATTGAGCAGGCTCCCTCACGTATAGCAAGTAATAGCTTGTTCAAGAAGGTGAATGAAGCTATTGAAAGAATGCTAAATGTGAGGGATGATGAAGAAAATGCAGAGCAACCACATCAAACAGAGGAAGACGAAGAGACATTGACCCAGCAACAGTTTTGGCGCGAGGCATCTAAATGTTTGGAAGAAGTGGAGAGAACTATGAAGGCCAAGAAGAGTTATGTTGTGAAAGCTGAAGATGAAGTTCCAGAGAAGACACCAGATGAAGTCATTGGTGAGACTTGTCGAAGCATTGCTAGAGATTACATTTCAGATATTCCATCTTTCTCTTTGGGAATATTCTCCCAATCACCTGAGAGGCCTACAGTGGTAGTTGATCCGCCAGAAGAAACTACAAGATCACCTGAGATGCCTCCAGTGGTAGTTGATGTGACAACAGAAACCACAAGACAGTACAAGAGGAAAATTTCATTCAAGGTAATATACAAGGCTTCTTAACTCTCAGTTACTATCTATGCTTTTATGTGTAATAACTTGTTGTGCTTTATTTCAATTGTAGATTCCTAAATCTGTGGTTGAAAGACAAAAGAGGTTGGATGCAGCTACCACGCACTCTGAAGATATTGTTGAAAGTACTCCTGTTGTTAACAGCAATGCTGATGAGACAGTCGAGGAAATTGATCATATAGGTGATGAGGTGAGGATGGAAGAACAAAGAATTGAGAAAGAGAATGAGGTACATATTTTGCTTATAAATGTTCATCAATTGTTCTATCAATGTTCATCAAATAATTGAATTATGTTCATCATTATTTCTAATTACAGATAGAGAAAGAACAAGGAAGGAACCAGAAAGGGTGGAGGTGGAAAGGATGGAACAAGGGAAGGAAATGGAAACACAATCTGAGGACAGGGGCGGGAAAGAAGGAGTTGAGGAACAAGTACAAGGGATGGAAATACAATCCGAAGAGGTGGTTCCTGAACCACAACTAAAAGAAAAGGAAAGTGTACAAGTTCAAGAGGTGGTTCCTATTCAAGAGGAAGAAATAGAAGCCCAAGATGTGAGGCAAAATGATGAGGAGAAGAGGAAAGAAAAGGGAAAGGACAAGGTGGAGAGTGAAGGAAAACAGACAGAGGAGCAGGTTGAGAAGGTGATCTTTATCATCATTTGTTCATCAACTTTCTTATACATGTTCATCAAACTTCTCACTTATGTTCATCAAACTTCTCACATATGTTCATCAATCATATTCAGGCACAAACTGAGAAAACAATGTTTGTTTGGAAGACGGGGAGTGAGAATGACCCAGAAGTAATCAAAAGAAAGAGACTAATTTCTTGGGCAAACAAATCTCCATACAAGCAAAGGATTGTGGACATCAAAGAGAAACCAACTGCTCTAGAAATGAAACTCAGCAGCTGGATGTTGGAAGATTTAACACACCTAGAGTAAGAAAAGTTTAATTAGTTTTCTTCTAAAGTTCATCACTGGTTTTATAAATGTTCATCACCTTGTCACATTTTGTTCATCAATTCTGTTCTAGATGATCTTCATTTTTTGTTTCAGGGACATTGTTTTCAGCGTGGGGCATTTAAATTTCAAGAAGAATGACTTTCTGAGCATGCAAAACAATCAATATGTTGAAAGCAATGTGATTGACGCATTGCTTAATCTCAAAGAGGAAGAAAGAGATGAATCAAAACCTCTTAGATTCTTTGCTTCAATTGATACAACGGTAGGAATTTTTTATATGAACAATTTTGTCATTAACATGTGGAAACATAACTAACGGAATCTTTTGATATTTTATAAAAGTCTGTCCCGACTATGGTGGGTTTTGAACTAAAAGATTCAATCACATTCTTCAATGGTGAAATGGAAACTCAGTTAGCAAGACTGCCACTTCACAAATTGAATGATATTCAGTTGGTAAGTATTCTATTAAACTTATCTATAAAGGTTCACCACTCTATAGACAAATGTTCACTGTGTTGTTTAAACTTGTTCATAAGACTATCTATACATGTTCACTATATTTTTTAAACTTGTTCATCAAACTAACAAAGGAAGTTCACTGTGCAGTATGTCTTCCCAATATACCAGAGTGAACACTATTACTGCATTGTTTTCAATCTCAAGAACCCAAGAATAGATATCATTGATAACTCCAGTGTTCAAGGCAAGAAGCTTGTGAAATATAACAACGTTCCTAAAGTGATGGTAAGTTTTAATACTGTATATTGTTCTTCTGTTTATTTGGTAATGTTCATCATTATATTTCAGTATGTTCATTATCATATAACTGTATGTTCATCATCATATAACTGTATGTTTTAAGTATGTTCATCATTGTTTTTCAATATGTTTGATATTATTGTGTTTTTATTTTACAGAGAGCAGTGTTTGTGGAATTTCTAAGGAAGCATGGCATGGAAGCCAAAGCAGCTCTATTCGAAGACGAGAAAAAGGTCAAAGCTCAACGTCTTTCAATGTACTGGAGAGATGACAAGAACAAGCAGGATTGTGGTATATATACCATGCGACACATGGAAACGTACTTTGGGGAGGGGCTGACAAATTTTACAACTTCTTTGAAGAAAGGTGACAATAAGCAAATGGACATGATAAGGGTCAAGTACATTTCAGAGTTGTTAACCAACAGATTCAACAATGCTTACCCACAACTTATAGAATGGGTAAATGGAAAATGCACAATGTAGAAGTTTGACAATGAGTACAAGGATTCTTTTGTTCATCTATATATTACAGAATGTTCATCAAATCACAGAACAATGTTCATCAAATCACTGAACAATGTTCATCAGCTTAACTGTGAATGTTCATTGAATATTTAGCCAAAGTTCATCATATTAACACTGAATGTTCATTGACGTTAATCTCAAAAGTTCATCAATATGATAAGTAATTTTACTTGTCTTTTTCACAAATATTCATAATATTTATAATGAATGTTCATCGAGCTTAAATACAAAGTTCATCAAATTAACACAACAAGTTCACCACATTAACAGAGAGAGTTCATCTAATTTGAAATCGATGTTCATCAATTTTACCCATGTTGTTCACCAGATTATATATAATTGTTCACCAAGTAGATTACAAATGTTCACCAAAACTAGATTTACACATAAAGACCTAAATGATAGTTTTAGAATTATATCTAACTTCAAACACTGGTTGAAGTATTCTCAGGACATGTAGAGCGATTGTGTCCGGATTTCAAACATATTGAACAACACTTCTTCACCTCGTTAGAATTCAATCTAACTTTCTCAATTGTACTTTTCAAACGTGATGTTTTTGGCCTTCCTTTGTTCTTTGATTGTGGAGGTGGAAGGACAGATATTGTATTTGGTAAAGGACCAACAAACTTCTCAAATCTTGCCTCTCTGCTTTTTGTAGGAGTCTTGATGTTACTCATAGAAGACGACTCAGCCTGAATGGATGAACTGTACAACTCACGCTTCTCCTTTAGAACAATCAACAAGTCTTTCAATTGATCAGAATCATGCTCAATTTCATTGATAATACTATGTATCTCAGACATAACATCATACACTAAAAGCTTCTTCTCATCCATCTCAACAGATTCTTTAAATACTAAACCATCAATCTCAAAAGTTGGCTTCAATGTTGTGCTCTTACTCCATCGTGGTAATATATATTGGTCAGGTATTTTCACATCCAAAGGTGGACCAACACATCTGATTACCAATATCATGTGACAGCATGGAAGACCTATCTGCAAGAACCTATTACAAGAGCACTTATATTCATTTGTGGATGGTAAGTGCTGAACCACAAATGATTTCTCAAAATGTCCACGAACACGATAGTAATGGACATCACCCTCTGTGAGAGAATTAACCAAGGCACAATCATAGGCAGATGAGAGAAGTTGAGTTTGCAAATCATCAAAAATAGGCAGTGTATAGACGTCACAAAGCTGAACTTCCATTTGGGTCGGTGTCTTGAGAGTAGGACGGCGAGTGGAAGATTCAAAGTCATGCTTACGATGAGTATGTCTTTGAGAATCAATTGCATTTTCAAATTGCAACATGAACACTATAAGGGATGATGATGAGCCAATGAAATGTGAGAAGAAGAAGTTCTGAGATTCAGACCTCGAAGTTGTTCTAAGCAGGCCACCCATATGGACATTTTGAAAGAAAGCGGGAATCCATAAGTGTCGTAGATCAAACATTGTCTTGAGCCAAACATTGTCTTGAAGATTGAAATCATCTATAATACCATGCCAAAGCTCCTCAAAATCCACAGGAGTAATCTCATCACTCCAAACAATAGCATTGAATCTATCCCTGAAATCTTTATTTTGCTCTGGTTCAACCTTAATCTTACCGGGCACTTTGAACATTATGTGCCACATGCAAAAACGATGAACACTTGAGCTAAAAACCTCCTCAACAGTAGCCTTGACAGCAGCATCTTGATCAGTCAAAATAACAAAAGGTTCATGTCCCATTGCCTTTTTGAAATGATCAAACAACCACACATAAGATGGAATATCTTCGTTCAACAATAAGCCAAATGCAAAGGTGATTGAGCACTTGTAGTTGTCAACTCCAGTGAAAGGAACAAACACCATATCATACCTGAAAACAAAAAGCAAAAACTCATAATGTTCATCAAAAACTGTATTATTTTCTCATCAAATGATTTAACAATGTTCATCATTACTGATAACAATGTTCATCAAAACTGGGATAAGAATGTTCATCAACTAGTATGAATGTTCATCAATAAATCTAACAATGTTCATCAAAACTTGTATGAATGTTCATCAATAAATCTAGCAATGTTCATCAATAAATTTTTATATGTTCATCTATAAATAAAACATAGTTCATCACAACTACAATGATTGTTCACCAAAGCAAATAGGAATGTTCATCAATAAATTTGACATTGTTCATCATAACTACTTAGAAAAATTCACCTAAACAGGTAAGAATGTTCATCAACATACCTATTTGATTTGTATGTTGCATCAGCAGTCACTACATCACCAAAAAATGAAAAACTCTTGCGTGCAATCGGATCAGCCCAGAATAAACGAGTTAGTGTATTATGCTCATTGACATAGTATTCAAAACAGCGAGGCACCAACATTTGCGTAAGATCCAACATAATTCTTGAACATCTTAAATGCTTTGCTAGTCCCAATATTGGACTTCATACAATTCATAATAAGGTCTTCATGGAATGAAGTCAATTTCCGGTTACTCCTGGCAAGATGTCATTGTGATTCATCAACCATATAATGTGTATGACGCTCCTCAAAAATCTTAACAGAATAGCCATCATGACTAAGATAGCGAAGTGCTAATTTAGCAGCACAACCACATCTATCTAAATTCCTCTTCCTTTTTGATGAAGTGGAGTCATCTGCAGTATTTCCATCTACTTTCATATATCCCTGCCCTGATGGCATATTTTTTATAGAATTCGATACCATCTTCAATTGAAGCAAACACTTGACCAACATATGGCTTGTAAGAATCTTCACATAATGGTAAAAAGTATTTCGTATTTCCAGGAGAAATAGAAACTACACCATTGGCATTGGATTGATCAACACCTAGAAAAATGTTAATCAGATATTAAACATATGTTCATCAAACTACTTATCAATGTTCATCAAACTACTTATCAATGTTCATCAAACTACTTATCAATGTTCATCACAAATCCTGAAAATGTTCATTACACATTAAAATGCTGTGAATGATCATCACATCTAGAACAAAGTTCATCAAATCAGTATTAAAAGTTCATTAAGACTACATTCAACGTTCATCACATGTTTTATAAAAGTTCATCACAAATACTGTCTATGTTCATTATATGTCCAATAGAATGTTCATCACTTCTATTACTGTTGTTCATCAAATCCGTTATAAATGTTCATCAAATCCGATATAAATGTTCATCACAATTCTTCTAAATGTTCATCCCATCACTAAAGATTCATCTTCAGTTTTTAAAATGTCCAATATATGTTCACTAACAGTATTATTAACGTTCATCATATGTCTTGTACATGTTCATTAATTACCTCGGAAGTATGATATTAAGCTGTTTCAAAGCTTAAACATAATCAACAATAGTTCATCGATGATGTTCATCAAATTTGAGATAAAAACTGCTTCATTATACACGAATCATCGTAATACTTCAACAAATAAGCTCAAATTGGAGAGAAACAGGGGGATGAAGGAGAAACAAAGAAAATAGAAGCAAAACCTAGATCCATAGGTAGAATGAAGGAGAAACAAGCTAACGAATGATAATCGACGTGTTGGATTAGCGAACAGAGCAATCAAGAGAACAAGAACACCTGAATACAAAAAATCAACAAAATCATCTCACGCAAAAACAAAGGATATAGAAACGTAAACAAGATGAGGAAAACAAAATAAAATACGAATGCGAGAAGAAGAAGAAGGAATTACGCAGCAGAGAAGAGAAAGCAAGATCCAAGAAGTTTTGTTGAAAAAACTTGGGGGAAAAGGACGTCCCTCTTCTCGTTACTGGCGCCGGCACCACGTGTCTCTGGCCAGTTTCTCCGGCTAGTCCGGCGGTTGAGTGAGTTCCCTGGTGGTCTCCTGGGTTCGGCGTTAGTATGGCAGCCACAAGTATTACCGTCTCCCCCACGATACCTAACCCTAAACCTACCTATGTGGAAGTTACTAGGGCACAATCTGATGCGGCTGCTAAGGGGGTGAAGAGGAATCCGAGAGGTCGTATGAGTCGACCTAAAGCCATGAACCACAAGCAACCGATCTTCTCCCCGTTAGCTTCTCTTCAGAGTTTCGATCTAGATGATTGTGTGGAGTATGTCTTTTCTCATGAAGAAGTTCAACAACAATGCCTCTCTCAACAGTTTGTTCTTCTCGGAGGTGTTCTAGGGCCGTCAGTTGCGGTCAAGGATATGGAAGCGTTCGTTGAAGTGAACTGGGCGGAACACCGGCCTCTTATCAGTCTATACAAAACTGGTATCTGGTCATTCAGATTCACAGCAATGGAGGATATGGAGTTTGTGTTAGAAAATGGACCATGGTTCTTCAATGGTTCCATTCCGATTGCTCTTACCCAATGGGAAGAAGGTGTGCCCTATACCTGGGATTGCTTTGAATCTATTCCGGCCTGGATTCATCTTCGAGACCTTCATCCCTTGTTCCATTCTCCGCACATGCTTAGTGTGATTGGAAGTATGATCGGATCTCCGATTATGATGGATGAAGATACAAGGAATCGTAGATATGAGGATTATGCGCGTCTACTTATTCAGATCTCTCCATCGGATTCATTGAAAGACAACCTGGTTCTCAAAGATTCTTCGGGAAAAATCTTTAAACAGCGGGTCTATTTTGAGTGGGTTCCTTGGACTTGTACCAAATGTGTCGCCTTTGGACACAATGATAAGTTCTGTAAAGCTGGAACACGTGAATCTCCAGCAGTACCTGAGGTTGTTACTACTGAGAATGTGGAGCAGGCTACTGAACAGCCTGTTGTTAATGAGAATGTGGCACAGACTAATAGGCCTTCCCAGGATGAAAGTGACTTGGCCTTGAAGCAACTCGGTGAGAAGCCAGTGACAACTGAAGAGAATGCCAGCACTTCAGACCAGGAAAAGTGTGATGACTCTGCTTCGCTTCAGAGGGAGACTTCCTCCAGTTCTCAGCATTCTGGGGATCATGGCAATACAGATCCTCCTTTGACTAAAGCTCAGAAAAAGAAATACAATCACAAAAAGTCTAAGGGGGTCCAGCTGCAGGCAGTCCGAATATTACGTAGTACCAGCGCCTCGGGGGAGGCTAAAGGTAATGTCTGAAATATCTCTATCGGCCTGGAATTCTAGGGGATGCAACTCGGCCCCTAGAGCGAGGCTAATTACCGAGTTCGTCAGACGAAATAATCTGGCCATTATGGGTGTTTTAGAAACTAAAATTGATCTGAATAAGGAAGATATTGTGAAAAGAAGCTTGATTCCTGGATGGACTTTTGTTACCAATAGTACGCCTTCGACTAAGGGGCGTATTTGGCTTGCTTGGGATTCTAACTTGGTTGATGTCTCCATTGTTGTTGTGGAAAGTCAGTTCATTCATTGTATTGTTCAAAGTAGAGATCTTTGCACCACCTTTGCTGCCACCTTTATCTATGCTGCTAATGCTGCTGCTCAGCGTCTTCTCCTCTGGAATGCTATTCGTAATCTTCAGAATTCTATTACTAGCCCATGGGTTTTGTTGGGAGATGTCAATTGCATAGCAGACGTTACTGAAAAGCTGCATTTCAGTCCTAGACTTCATTCAGCTGATTCTGATCTCTGCCAATTCTTGCGTGACACGGATTTATCTGATCATCCTTATTCCGGAATTACTTACACGTGGAGTAACCAGCAGATGGGTGCTAGTAGAGTTGCGTGCAAGCTCGATCGCGTTCTTGTGAATGATGTTTGGCACACGTCCTACCTTGAGTCACAGGTCTTTTTTGCGGATCCCAATTTCTCTGATCACTCTCCGGCGATTGTGCGAGTTAATCCGACAAGCAGACACAAGCGAATCCCTTTTAAGTTTCGCAATTTTTGGGCTGAGGAGGAGGATTTCCTTGATCTTGTCAAGATGTCTTGGTCTGAGCCTGAGTTGGGTAATCCGCAGTACATTGTTGCCAGTAAGCTCAAGAAGATGAAGGTCGCCCTCAAAAATTGGCAACATGGTCGATTCCGAAAACTTGAAATCCTTGTTGATGAGTGCAATGAAAAGCTCAAGGCGGCTAACTTGAAGCTGCACTCTGACTTCGGCAACTCAAATTTTCAGATTGAAGTTTCAGAGGCCAAAGCTGAATTGGATAGACGAATCACCCAACTCCATAGCTTCATAGCCCAGAAAACTAAAGTTGACTGGATAACTCTCGGGGAGGAGAATTATGCTGCCTTCTACAACAGTCTTAAGACCCGTAGAGGGCGTAATTCTGTCTTCACTATTGGTAATTCTGCTGGTGATACTCTTAATACTCGGGAGGATATTGCTGATGTTTTTCTTGCCTTCTTCAAGGATCTCTTTGGTACTCCGTCTTCCCCGCATCCTGCAAACCTTGATGCTCTGCAAGGACTGTTAATTGATGACTCCTTCCATTCGGACCTCTGCAGGAATGTTTCTCTTGAGGAGATTAAAGATGCTTTTACCGGAATTGGCAATATCAAATCACCTGGTCCTGATGGGTTCGGAAGTGTTTTCTTCAAACGTTGCTGGGATGTAGTCAGAGATGATGTTTGCTCTGCCATACAGGACTTCTTTCGTCGATCCAGGCTCTTAAGACAGATGAACGCAACATTTATCAATCTTATTCCTAAAATTGACGCGCCTTTCTCAGTCAGTGAATTCCGTCCTATTGCTTGCTGTAACACGATTATGAAGGCCATCTCTAAGGTCCTGGTTGGTAGAATTCGGCCTTACCTTTATCTCATCATTTCTAAAAACCAAGGCGCGTTTGTTCCGACTCGTCGCATCCAGGATAACATTGCAGTGGCGCAGGATCTCGTTAGGGGTTATGACAGCAAGACTTCTACTCCTCGGTGCTTTATTCAGATTGATCTTCGGAAAGCATTTGACTGCGTCAGCTGGGATTATTTGAGAGCTACTCTAGAGTACTTTAACTTCCCTGTTCAGTTGATTGGATGGATTATGGAGATAGTGACTACTCCTTCGTACTCCATTCTTCTCAATGGTGAGGTTGAAGGATTTTTTAAAGGAGCTAGGGGACTAAGGCAAGGTGATCCGATGTCGCCTTTTCTCTTTGTTCTTGTCATGGAGATGTTCACAAGAAAACTTCAATTGGCTGCGCAGGGTAATGGCTTCTTCTACCATCCTCGTTGTAAGCAACTCCAACTCACCTCCCTTTGTTTTGCGGATGATCTTTTTCTATTCTGTAAGCCTATTCCCTCCACTTTGCGCATTGTTGACCGAGTTATTAAGGAATTTGCTGCTGCTTCGGGTCTTACTGTTAATTGCCGCAAATCATACATATTCTTCAGTGGAATCAGTATTGCTCAGAAGCAGGCCTGTGCTGATATTCTGGGGTTTCAGCAGGGGACCTTCCCGGTGAAATACTTGGGTGTGCCTTTGCACTCCAAAAGGCTCAGACCGAATGACTACCTCCCTATCTTGTCCAAGCTTCAAAGTGCTATCTCTTGTCGACAAGCAAAGCATCTTTCTTATCCTGGGAGAATGCAAGTCATTAAGACAGTGCTAGAGAGTATTATTGGATTTTGGATGCAAGTTATTCAATTTCCCAAAGCTGTGCTTAAACGAGTTGATTCAATATGTCGCTCGTACCTTTGGTCTGGTGATGTGGGTAAGAGAAGGTCGCTGGTGGCTTGGAAGGTGGTTTGTCGAGGCCTTGATTGTGGGGGACTTGGCTTTAAAGAACTCCTTTCGTGGAATAAATCCCTCCTGGTGAAGCTGGCTGGTGATCTTTGCACGAGTAGGTCCAGTATTTGGCATATTTGGGCGCAGCGAAATCTTTTGAAAGGCAGGTGTGTTTGGGATTGCAATCCCGCTTCAAGCAACTCAGTTATGTGGAATTCTGTTTTAAAAGCTAAGAATGATCTTCGCGCCTGCTTTCCGACTTCTTACCCGCCTTTGGACAGACTTCAAAACTCAGCTGGGAAGTTGAATTCAGCTGTCATCTATAGATATCTTGCTCCTTCGGCTTCAGTCATTCCCTGGTGTGAACCGGTGTGGTGTGGCATCCAACCCAAAAAGTGGTCCTTTGTGTGTTGGTTGGCGACCCTTAATCGGCTTCCTACGAGAGATCGAATGTTCAGATGGGGTCTTGTGGATTCTGATTCTTGCGTCCTTTGTAGCAGCAGCAGCGAAACTATTCAGCATCTTCTGTTTGATTGCTTGATCACTAAACGCATCCTGCATGAGGTCTTCAGCTGGCTTGGTGTCTCAGTCCGTTTGCCAAATCTAAGAAGATGGTGGACTTGGTTCAATGATTGCAATAAGCGCACAAGCAACGTTTATCGTGTTAAACTCTTAGCTTTTACTAGTGTTGTTTATCATTGTTGGAAGCTTCGTAATGATGTACTCTTTAACGCTAGGAACATTGATAGTGTTGAGGTGGGTAGAGAAATTATCCAAGCTTGTAAGTTTAGGATCATTCATAAGATTAAGACTGATACTAGAAGGGGTAGAGCGATGTTTAGAAGGCTCTTTAGGTGATCTTGTATGTTGCTGTTTTCACTCTAATACAATTTCTTACCTCGTGGCAAAAAAAAAACTTGGGGGAAAAGAAAACGAAGGCGAGAAGAAGAAGAAGGAAATTTAGGAGATCTGTTGAACGCGCTTGTACACGCGCCCAAAAGTGAATTATCCACATCCGTCCGATCTGGCGAAATCAAACGGCCCATAATCATTCTCATTTATTACTGTAGCAACTATTATCACCGGACACTTTTCCTAGATATATTTTGTAAATTCAACTACCCTATATTTTGGTAAATTAGCCTGTTGACTTGTCTAGCTTTTAAAATTGCACGAGTATCCAATGTGACTTTTTGCAATATGACTTTGCAGTGTTTCAGTGTTGCATACGTCATACGGAGTGAAACTACAAGTCTATTTTGCACTAGCTGATTTTGTACCGGATGAAATTTGGGTGTTTTTTTCTTTTGTTTTTTTTTACATAAATAAAATAGTACGGAGTACTAAAAATCTAAACCAGTAAACTATTTTTTTAAATTTTTTTAAACATGAAAAGTATTAAATGGATTAAAGAACGATTTAAAAATTAAAACCAAACTATATAATCTTTGGAATTTGGTGAGTTTCAAATTAATACACCACCTTCGTCTCCTGGGTCTGTAGTATGCTTACAATTAATATAATTGCTTCTATTATAAATCTTTTTCTAAATGAAAGTTAGTACCCATCCGCATGAAATGGTGACTGATTTAGATTTTTAACGGGTAACTATCAATTCAATTTTATTGGTTAAAGAGTTTTTTTTAATATAAATTCTAATCTTTAAAAAAAAGGTAAACTCTCCACAGTAAAAAATGTATAATCAATCAAAAACTATATACCTCCTACGACTATTTACCCAATGAATTAAAATTTCAAAATATGTAGCTCAAATTCCAATGAGATATCAAGAACATCAAAATTGATGCAGACATAACAATAACTTTGCAGTGACCTACTTTTTTTTGAAATTGTAATTGATTTGACTGATGCATGCGGCATGACTCATGAGGAAGCTATAACTGGCTTATACCGGGCCAAAGTTACTTCATTTTATAGAAAGAGGAAGCACAACATTTTTTTTGTGTGTGAAATGAGGAAGCACAACATTATCTTGTGAGCATCCATATCTTCAATGCATACTCCTTCTTTTTCAAGTGTTAAGGCTTGAGTGTGTTATATTATATAAATGCATAGAGCAGATATGGGCGGTTTGGTTTGAATTGTTTTTGAAATTATTATTCCCCAACTGGAAAGCAGAGACCTATTCACATGGATGCTACATTATGTTAAAACACAAATACGAACAAATATGACCCTATATCGAATTATGAGACGGATGGAGTATCGTAATTATATCAAATACAAATAGGAATACGAGTGATGCTGATGATCCTTATATCAATATAGGCCCTCAAAAGTATTTCATTAATCACGCTTGGGTACATGCAGTAATTTTCAATACACATGAGTATGTTGGATTTAGACGATAAATTACTGGATCAAGTATTCTGATTTACAGTTTACTCCATTAGTGTATGATATTTTATCATAAAATAGACACCATTATTGAGTGACAAATGGTTGTAACTTGTAGGGGAAGGGGAGTGTCAAATTTTGGGAGACTGTGCAACAAACTGACGCTGCATGTGGATTCTGATTAAAAAGCTTGGTTTGCAATTGTAACACCCCCAAAATCACTTGGAAATATTACCGTCAGTGACCCCAGACTTAACCGTCCGAAGTCACCCAAGGCTTATCACAATACCATAAATACAAAACGATTCGAAATACTCATATCATAACTTAACGTTTACAATGCGGAAGCGTAAATATATAGTCTCAAATAAAATAGTGGAAGACTTAACTTGAATCAAAGATTATATAAAACGTCTTATTTCAAATCCTAAGACAAACCTTATTCAAATAATAAAAAAAACGATAAACAATCTCGTCTTTCTTCAACGTCCGACTTCACGCCTGAAGTCCGCCTGATGTGCCGTAATGGGACGGATGACACCAGCCAACCATGCAAGGAAAGAAAATGGTTGGTTAGTCTAATGAAAGACTACACAAGTGGTATTTATGTGAGGTTCTTGTATTCATATCTAATTGTCTCTATCATCCTCGAGTGATAACCGAGAAATGAAAGAGCTTTCGATAATCCTACTGAATAGTTTATGTGTTTAGGATATGCAACAAGAGAAGACTCCAAAAGAATTGAGTCTTATGGGAAGAATATGATTTGGGAACATTATAGTTAATTTTCACACAAAGCTTTGAAAACAGCTCACTTGAAATAATGAACTAACAATCAACCTCACCACATATATTGTGTGAATCACCACACATGTGAATCCAGATTGAAAAGAAAGTCATAAAGCAAGGGACCGGGCGGTTTCCACGTTATACTCCTCGCCCGAGGTATATTAATTATGTGCATAAACCCGCACTTATCTTAATTTCTTTCGAAACGTATACATTCACATTATAAGCTTTTAAACCACATATCATCCGCTCGGGATATATCGTGCACAAATTTCCGGAATAATGGCACTGGCTAAGTGCACCTCCGCTTATATCCGAATAAGCAGAACGGTCATGACCAAAGAAGGCGATAGGGCTTGTTTCATTCTACCCCTTATGTTATCAAGAAGCAACTACCCTCCCGCAGGGCATGTAGCGCTCCTACACATATACTCGTGCTAAACTACTCATACGAGTCATTCACAAAAACCACACAAAGTGCATCTATCACCCTACGGTAATAATATAACAATACAGGTCATTCTAGCAGAATATACAACCTACTATAAAGATTCATTTTATTCACATTATTAACATATAAGTTCCTATGCAACAAAAGAATATTTATCCCAACTTATTAACAATTCGAATTAATTGTTAAGTAAGGAAAATATGGAATAAAGAGCAAGAGCGAACCGCCACTTGCCTTATCGACAAACGGAGTTTGGATTCGGAACGGAGCGTAAGAACCTCGTCTACTTTGCTCGATCTTCTAGAATCCCGATTTCATAAACACATAAATAAAATATAGTCAATATTTATTTGATATAATTTCCTCACTAAATTATATCTAGAAATGTGATTTTCTCATTAAATCTCATAAATTTAGTTAAATAATCCAATTAATTAAATTAAATTATTTTCCGGAAAGACAAATACATATGTTATAAAAATATTATATTTTATAACATAATGCATTTTCTAAAAATTATAATGCATTAATTTAAATAATGCATTACAAGATCTCGGATGAGCTTTGAATTAAATTGATAATAGGTAAAAGGAATTGGGCTTTTAGAACTCGGCCCACATGGGCAGCAGTCCAACAGAGGACAGCAGCTGGCCCACATGGGCAGCAGTCCAAGACGTCCAACAGAGGACGTGCTTCTCCTTCTCTGCTTCGTTGCAGAGCAACAAAAGATGCAACAATGGTGATGATCTCACCTTGGCTCAACAATGGCGACTTGATGGAAAACTCGACGGCGACTCGGGATGGTTCAACTGGACAGAAACACGCACAAGAAATTAAGGTTTAACGTCCTTTACGAATACCGAAATGATATCGAAAAACGAAACCGAAACCTACCGAAACTTAGACGATTCGGGTCGGTATTGATACGCCGTTAACGAGGTCGACCTGACGACGCTCCTGGAATCAAAGAATCGAGTAAACTAGTGTTAAACGACCTTGAAAAAATATCAAAAACGATATCGTAACGGTATTGAAAACTTACCGAAAGCTTCTCGATTCGGTTCGGTTATGCGACGTCGTTAAAGTGGTGACTGGGGCGATGGTTCTGGTGCACTACGAATCTAGATTCTGCAGTTTACTTCCAATTCACTTATTTTTCTTTCAATTGCTTTATAAGTAATTACGAAAATTACCCTTCTATTTGGATTTGTGGCAAAACCGCCCTTATCATTTTCTAAGCAATTACGAAAAATGCCCGAATAATATTAACGACTTGTAAATATCATCTAGGCTGGAAATATAATTAACAAATTAATTATAGAAAGAGTAACCCTTTATTTGGATTAAGATGACCTAAAATGTCAAATTACGAAAATGCCCTTTATTAAATTAGGGATATTACAATACTACCCCCTTAAGAAAAGTTTCGACTCCGAAACTTGGCCAACAAGAAAGAAAAACACCAGAAAGGAAATGGAAAAACGGAGGTTATCGCATCACCACCCCCTTAATAAATAGTTTCGACCCCGAAACTAGGGTGAAAACAACTCAGGGAACGACTACGCATATTAAGGTATTGCTTCATACCCTAAGAGTAAAATCAAATGGAGATGGTGCAAGAAAGAGAAAGATCCTGAAATAAGATAATCATTATGTGATAAAGAAATGATTGAAGAGTACTACAACGAAAAACTTAAAATGAAGGAAAAGGTATTCAAGTGCAAAGGTTATGGACAACACGTCCTAACTTTTATTGAAAGAACAACTTAAAGGAAATAGCTAATTGATAGAGGGATCATTCTTATTGCCTTTAAGAGTTTCATTGATTCTGGGCTAGCAAATAACAAGTCGCCTATTATAGAAGGATTATTTGCACTTGGCCTATACTCCATGAAGTAGTTGTTCTCTTTGCATTGGTGAAAGAATTCTTGAACCACGGTTCTACCTTCCATTTCCTCTTCCCTTATATCTTTTACCAAATTGTACACTTGTCTCTTCTTTGTGCAGCTTTCAGGATCCTTGTTTATCTTAGTGTAAATCTGATTTGGAGAACAATGAGAAAGTACCATCTCACAAACCATTTTCTTTTGATCAGGGGTTGGCCTCCCAGTAAATGCATTCCCGACCAAACTATCTCCAATAGGATGGTTGTGCAAACCACAAACAAATGTTAATCTCCAATTCTCTTCAAAACGGTTCTCCATGAGCTTTAATTGAAATTGACACCCCTTTTTCTTGCTCTTTGTGTTTGTTCTAACTCCGACACCTTTAGGCTTATAACTTCCCCCTTTCTCACAAATGATTTGAACCTTACCACTTTGCCCCGGTTTAGATGGTACACTCCTTCCAATAGAGATCATAAACTTATGTTGCTTTGCAACATTCAACGCCCACAAATGACCAATCTCCTTAGAGGCAAACACTTGCTTCGTAGTGAAATATTCCGAATAATCCCTAGAAACAACATCTTCCTCACATACGGGACTATCAAACTTTGGTGCAGTGCGTAAAGAAGGAAGAAACCATATCTCCTCTCCTACGGGGTTAGCAAACTGTGAATCAAACGCATCATAGTTTGATGGCACTTCATATGTACATGGAAATTCATAAGTAGATGGCACGGGCAATTCATATGTAGATGGCACGGGCAATTCATATCTAGATGGCATAGGTAATTGATAAGTAGATGGCACGGGCAATTCATATGTAGATGGTTGATGATAATCACCAAAGTCAATCCCTAAATCAAATGACGGTGGCGAACATGGCCTTGTATTCCGCAAGGGGTAGGTGTAGTCATTCAACTGGATTGCATTCAATCCAGTGAACAAAGAAAAATTCACCTATACACAATAAAGAGTTAATACTCTGTAATTTGCACTTTCTCGCGTTCTGCGAGGGAGGCACCACTCGCGTTACGCGAGGTGCTCCATCTCGCAGAACGCGGGAAAGTGCTAAGGTTCAAACACTGTGAAACGGGGTCATTTAACATAAACATGAACAAATGTAAATTTTCTACAGTAAAAACCCTAAAAACATAAACCCTAAACAAAATAAGGTTGAAGAACAAAACTTTTGAACATTATATGCAAAAGTCATCTCTTCAACACTTACTACTACTACATTTAACATGAAATACAACATAATAACTTTATTTTAGCTCTTAATGGTGCAAAACAAATTAAAATTCAAAAATTAAGTAAGAACATTACCTCATTTGCATGGTAACTTGATGAACCACCATCTTCATTCCTTCCTTTGTTGAATTCCTCTTCATCTTCCATTGTTTTAGGTGTTTTTAGAGTGTTTTGAAGTTTGAAGGTCTTGAAAATGAGTTTTAATGGAGGGTGAAAGAGGTGAAAGATGATAAAAAGAGGTGTTAGGGTAGGGTTAATAGGTGTTACGGTTTACTTAAAATAAGGGGGTAGTTATTATAGTTAGGTGGGGACATGACATCTATTAATGGTGCACAACAACGTCTTTCACGTACACTCGCGGAACGCGAGATTAGCATCTAAAAAATTACCCTAATTTTTTGCTAATCTCGCGTTCCGCGAGGGTACGTGACCTCGCAGAACGCGAGTGGCCGAGCGATGTTTGGTAAAGGCACCAGGCTGTATATAGCATCCGTGTATTTTAAGTTAACATAATTTATTTCTCTTCCTCAGCACACCTCTCTATCTCTCTTCCTATAAATCACGTAACATCTTCTACATTCACTAGTTCGTTTTTCTCCATATATTTCTCTCTAAAAAAAATCATTATACTTCCTTCTCATCCTCTGAAACCCAATATACAAAAGGTCTGTTGCGCCTAGTACTTAGGCTGATAAGTTTACAAGGTTAGTCATTCAAACCTCAAGACCTAAAATGTCTATAAAATCTAACTACTGGAGTATATTAATGGTTTCATTGTTGAGAATTTGAGTTTCGTTACCCTGCCTTGCCTTTACAGATTATGATGGAATTGAGTTCCCCTGGAGACGCTATGACACTCTACTATTGATAGAGCTATGCATTTGTTCAAAATTAAATTAAAGGTATTTAGGATCTGTTCGGCTCTTTCAAATGTGTCATTATTTTGGTAAAAGTTAAGCTAGCATATTCTACGATTTCAATTTTTTGAAAAAATAACGAGTTGCAACAGGGAAGCACCCTTTTTGCGCCGGCCACACCCCCTATTCGGAACACCATTTCGAACGAGTTTTTTTATTTTTTTTCTAAAAAATTAGGGCCGTTCGGAAAGATATCCCGAACGGCCCTAACCGGGTTCAAATTTTGAAAACCGGGTTTTTAATACCGGGTTCAAATAATACATAAAATGTATTATTTTAAAGCCATCATTCCGAACGGGAATTTAATTTTTTTTATTAAAAAAGCAGTGACGTCATAATATTTTTTTAAAAAAATAGTCGTTCGAGTTCACTCCCTTCTCGATCTTTCAAAAAACGCTCCCTTCTCAATCTTTCAAAAAATTCTCTCTTTCAAATCGAATATGTATGGAACTCCTGATCCTTGGTTTCCTGATCCGACGGCTGCAGACGAAGCAATCTACGTAGGAGACGACTCGATGCAGGGTTATGGGCCGAATGCAAACAACGTCGGGCCGGTTCCAACATCGCCGGACGATCTAGTAGTAGTTACAACATCCCCACCCCCAGTTTCAGTGACCTCCAAAGGCATCAACAACACATGTACTGGGATCCGTCTCTTATAGGCGGAGCAGCACCACAGCCGGAGCAGGTGCAGGAGGATGTCCCGAGAGCACCACGGAGACGACGGAACACTGAGTCGGTTAGTATTTTTGAAAACCGTAAATACGCTAATTTTTTTAGAAATAGTTGAAAACACTCAATATTACATCAAATGCATGCTAAAATTACAAAATAGTGGAAAACCCTTAATTTCAATATTAATTGCAATGCATGCTAAAAAGATAGGTTAGAAACTCGAAATTTAGGAAATATATCCGTACGCACCATTGGACTTAAAATTCATGGTGAAATTTAGTTTATAAGAATTAGTTTAATGCATGCTGAAATCGCATCTATACTTTTTAGAAATAGTGGAAAACACTCAATATTACTTAAAATCGCATCTATACTTTTAGTTATAATCCATGATAAATTTGTATATATTTCGTTAAAATTAGGATGTCATTAGAAACATCTGATCCAGAGTAGGAGAAGACAGAAACCCAGGTAATTGGCGAGTGACTGCTTCTGAGAGGAGGGGGGTAGAAGATCTCGGGGGGATAGACCTGAGCAGTCAAGATCTTGGGGGGATAGACCTCAACAGTCAGGTTTTGCGAGGGTTAGGAACCCATCTCCTATTCCAATGCAGTCAGAAGCTGCGGATCCTCCTCTTCCAAGAATCAACGAGGGGTCTATATTGACTCGTTATGGTCAACACATTACTCATCAGATTTGGGTATCTCTGAATCCCGATGAACATGTCCGTCACCTGAAGGCGCAGACAAGGCAGAAGGCGTTCCAGCTATGGTTGCCTTACATTCCTACCGACCCGGAGCCAGATTCCTGGTTTGCTATTGCTAAAGATTCGGGGTTGCTTCACATCTTGGAGGGTCAGTTTTGGAATGTGGACCACAACCTCCTGTCTGCATTTGTGGAGAGGTGGCACCCGGAGACGAACACCTTTCATCTGCCGGTTGGAGAGGTTGGAATCGGTCTCCAGGACGTTTTGTAGATTCTAAAGCTCCCTATAGACGGACGTGTTGTCGTCACCCCTTGGCAGCATTTGGGTGTAGAGCAAGATGTTGCGGAGTGTGCAAGGTATTTCTCTTATTTGTTTGGCATTGAACTGGACCACCCGTTCGACGCTGACGAGGAGTTCACGGTGAAGTTCATAGGTAGGGGGAAAGTCTCCGAGCGGGATTTCTTTTGCCACGTGGTTTCGATGATACGTGGTAACTCGGATGCTGGGTCCACTGCAACTGGCTTTTTTGTGGCACCTCATTCAGCAATCTCTGTTCGTGAACAAGACCACGGACCAGATAGACACATGCTTCTTGCCGCTTATAGAGGATCCGAGCAGGATATATGAGTATGCTTGCGGTACAACTTGTTTGGCATTTCTATACAGGCAGCTGGGTATAGCATCTAGGGAAAACTGCGCGCAATTATCTGGTTGCGTCAGGCTTCTAGATGTTTGGATTTGGACTTATTTCCCGTATTTTCCTGGAAACCCAAACCTGGAGAAAGGATCGGATGAAGCTATTGCTCGTATGTCCCGCTATTCCACAAGACGGGCCCCGCTGAGGAAGACCAAGACTCTACAACAATACAAGCGCATCTTGGATGAGTACACCCCAGAAGATGTAAGTCATTCGTCAAAATTTTATTCCAAGTAGTTTGTTTTCAATATTGTTATTAATTTTTATAAGCTACTTTTGTAGGTGTGTTGGATGCCGTATCCGCATTTGGACATGGGACCGGGAGGTCAACATAGAGTGGCCACTTATCGTGGTGAGATCCGGTGCTTTGACATAATGGAGATGTACAACCCGGACCGGTTTTGCAGACAGTTTGGATGTCGACAGACCATACCTATGGATGTCCCCCAGCCAGTCGAATATCATTGTCCCAAAAAATTAATGCGCGGTGGGAACCAAGTTTACACCGTCAGAACGGGCCTGGTGGGACCGGGTCGGACATTTGGCAGCCATGCATCTTCCATTTTTCCCTATAAATACATTCAACACAAGCCATTTCAAACTCACATTCACTATCATTCCTTTATTTTGATTTTCTCTTAAATTTCCTTCCTCAATTTGATATGTATCCGAATCGTCCCTCTCTGTTTCCTGCCTCTTCGTCGACAATGGATCCCGGTGGGAAAGTGTGTTGGTGTGAGAAAGAAACCACTGTGCAGATGTGTACCGAACAACTAGGTTCTGACAAGGTCAATTACGGCAGAAGAAATTGGGGATGCCCGGATAGGTGTTGGGATTCCCTTGAAGACGAACTAGGGTGCAAATACAAATATTGAAGAACTAAATGCAGACAACTTGTGTAACTGGGCAAAGGCTGGAGGGTTGGACGATGGGCTTGAGCTGCTGAGGATTGGAACAAAGAATGGAGCGAAGAAATAGATGAACTGAAAGCCAAAAACGCCGAGCTCATGGAGGAAAACGCTGCACTTGCTGCAGAATAGGCAACAACACTTAAGAAATAGAAAATTCAGTGATTTTACTTTCTTGTATCGTTAGTTGTTTACTTTCTGTGTTGTATTCTTCCTGTTTTTTTTTCAATTATGTTGTAACAATTGTTGTTTCAACATTACTGTTTCTATGATTATGTTGACGACATTCAGAAAAAACATTAATCAAACATTTGTAGATTGTCCCACCAAAACATTAATCAAACATATATAATCCAACTAACATTAATCAAGTTAACCAAAACATACTTAATACTAATAAATCACAACTAACAAACTGATCCAAGATTTAGGTCATTATTGGACTGCCACCATGAAACTCTCTCTCAGTTACGTAGTTCTCGAATCTTCTCTAAAAGCGTTGTTCCCATCCGTCCACCAATGGATCTTTATAGATTGTCCACTGCCTTGGAGGGGGTGGAATTGGACAATTGTCATCAACCAACCAAATCTGTCAAAACAAAATTGTTATTGTATACGAAAAAACATATGTTAAATAAGAAACAAGAGCAAAAAATATCAAGAGTAGGAGAAGATAGAAACGCATCTACTAGGGGAGTGACTGCATCTACGAGGAGGGGGATAGACCTCGACAGTCGGGTGTTGCGGGGGTTAGAATAGAATCTCCTATTCCCATGCAGAGTTCAATACCCTCTTTTGGGTCGGCTCCTCCTCCTCCTCCTCCAGTCTATATTGACTCGTTATGATCAGCACATTGCCAGACAGGTTTGGCCCCATCCCAATCCCGGTGAACATGTCCGTCAATTGAGGGCGCAGAAACGGCAGAAGGCGTTTGAGCGATGACTTCCTTACATTCCTACAGACCCGGAACCAGAATCTTGGTTTTCTATTGCTAGAGAGACGGGGCTGACCAACATTTTGGACTATCAGTTTTGGAATGTCGACCACAACCTCATCTCTGCATTTGTGGAAAGGTGGCACCCAGAGACGAACACCTTTCATTTGCCGGATGTAGAGCTTGGAATCGGTCTCCAAGACGTTTTGGAAATTATGAGGCTGGCTATTGACGTAGATACTCTCGTCAACCCTTGGATGGATTTGGATGCAGGTGTCGATGCTGAGAGGTGTGCGGAGTTGTTCTCTCTGTTGTTTGGCATTGACATAGAGAACAAATTCGACGACGCCGAGAATTTGATGTTGGAGTTTATAGGTAGGGGGAAGGTGTATGAGGAGGTTTTTTTTTGTTTACCTGATTTAGATGATATGTGCTGGGGAGGATCCTGGGTCCATTGCATCTGGTTTTTTATGGCACCTCATGGGGCAATCTCTTTTCGTGAACAAGACCACGAACCAGCTAGACACATGCTTCTTGGCGCTGTTAGAGGATCCGAGCAAGATAGGTGATTATGCTTGGGGTACAGCTTGTTTGTCTTTGCTTTACAGGCAACTGGGTATAGGATCTAGGGAAAACTGCAGACAATTATCTGGCTGCGTCGGGCTTCTGGAGGTTTGGATTTGGCCTTATTTCCCTTATTTTCCTGGAAACCCAGACCTGGAGAGAGGCTCGGCGGATGATATAGCTCGATGTTCCCGCTATTCCACAGGACGGGCCCCGTTGAGGAACCCTAGAACTCTAGCACAATACAGGCGCATCTTGGATGAGTACACCACAAAAGATGTAAGTCATGTGATGATTCTTATTCCAAGTACTTTGTAACTTATGTTGTTATTAATTTTTATAAGCGTTTGTAGGCGTGTTGGATGCCGTATCTGAATTTGAACGTGGCACCGGAAGGGCGTCATAGAGTGGCCACTTATCGTGGTGGGATCCGGTGCTTTGAGATAATAGATATGTACAACCCGGACCGCTTTTGCATACAGTTTGAACGCCATCAGACCAGGCCTCTGGATGCAGTAGTGCCAAAAGATTATTATTGTCCCCCAAAATCACTCCGTGGTGGGAACCGGGTGTACACTTGTGATTATGACCCGGACTGGGATAGATGGGACCAACGTTATGAAAACATGTGTCCTTACATCCTATCTAGCTCACAAGCTCTTCTCCCCTGGGATGCCGACGATGCCTATCTCGATTGGTTTGCTGAGGTCTCACATCCATATGTGAGCCTGAACGCCCTGACACAACGAAGACCGACACGTGCCCCGATCTACGGCCTCGATTTGAACAGGGTAATTCTTATTTATTTTATTTTTTTGGTACTGTGTTTTCTATAACAACTTATTTACAAAACTTAAATTTTGCAGCGTGAATCAACGGCAGTCGGTATTATGAGGACACGTCGGCGTCCGGGTGTCTATGGTCCCGACAATTTGGACGCTTACATACAGATGCTAACTATCGACGAACCGCTTACAGTTGAAGAGGTCTCTCAGAGGATGACACAATCCGACAAGGTAGAGTCGTCCAGGAGTGCGGAAGAGAGAGTCGTGGCTTCTATATATGATAGAGATCTTGCAGCGTCGTACATGATGGGAGCAAGACAAGCGTATCTGGGACAAGCAACATCGGCTCGTAATGAATTCGATGCGTACTTGAGTGATGATACTATGGGTTATTACAACCTTTGATGGATGTATTTGTTGTTTTCTGATAATTGGATTTGGTTTGTTTATGTTTGATGGATTTGGTTTGTTTGTTTAATGGGTTTGGATTCAGTTTGACTTATGTATGTTTGTTAGTCTTTTTCTATGTTTTAGAGTTTTTTTAAATTTCGACCACATTAGTAATGCATAATTCAAACGTTACACGATTAACTATTACATAATCGATACTACAAGAAAAATTAATCATCATCATCATATTCTCCACCATCTTCTTCATCATTTTCGTTTAAATGATTTTCATCCCACTAACCAACTGATCAAAGATGCTTCATAAACATACTAAACAATCTTAAACATAAAAAACAAACAAACAAATCACAAAACAATCTTAAAAACAAAATTGATAATTCAAACGACGACATTCAAAAAAACAATCTTAAACATAAAAAACAAACAAACAAATTGATCAAGGATGCTTCATAAACAAACTGATACATATATCATCTCACTAACCATAATCAAGTTAACTAAAACATACTGAACACAATCAAATCACAACCATTTTAGGTCATTTATGGATCGCCACCATGTAACTCTCTCTCATGTAGTTGTCGAATCTTCTTTGAAAGCGCTGTTCCCATCCGTCCACCGATGGATCTTTGTAGATTCTCCACTACCTTGGAGGGGGTGGTATTGGACAATTGTCATCAACCAACCAAATCTGATAAAACAAAATTGTTATTTTGTACTAAAAAACATAATGTTAAATAAGAAACAAGCGCGAAATATATCAATGCGTACCGGTACGTAATGGTTGCGGTGGCCTACATGTGCAATAGCTAACAATGTGAAATTTTTTTAAAAAATACTGTGGGACCCACCCTTTCGACACATAGTGCCGAATGGGTAGGTGTTGCCAGGCGTAAAAAGGGGTGATGCCCGGTTGTTTCTCCTATCTACTATCAATGAAATGGGTAGGTGTTGCAAAGGATACCCACTGAACAAGTTTTGGAAGGAAAGCAATACAGGTTCTGCGAAACATGTTTACTGCTAACAAAATCAATCGGGAATCATACGTATCAATGAAATCTGCAAATCTAATGAGTAATGAATAATGAATAATGATCTCTTTAATATATGCTGCCTTCACACTATCCTTTGCAAGTAAATAGTACCAGGCTTAAGTTGAACAATGTCCTCAATTTCTAGGCTTAAATATTTATCTCTTTGATTTTTTATTTTTCTTCTGTCTTACAAAGAATTATATTATGATAAATATTTTTTACGGAAACGTCTTTATAATGACATTAACAAACAAACCTTAATTCCTCAATTTGACATTCAAATTCATATTTATCTGTTTATGGTGAGCAAAATATATTTTGTCACGTCTTTGTAATGACATTAACAAACAAACCTTAATTCCTCAATTTGGCATTCAAATTCATATTTATCTGTTTATGGTGAGCCAAATATTTTTTTTGTTATCCGTTTTAACTCCTTTTTTGTTGTTCCTGACAATTGTATGGGAAATCTTCCTGTAGTTTCTACCTCATCATCGGATTTGTGAGTTTTTTAGGCTCAACAATTTCAATCACTCCTTTTGGAATACCTAGGTATTCATGCCCGTCATTCTCCGTAACTATAATCTTCCTTCCATCCTCTAGTTTAATTGTAGAATTCAGTGGGTGGAATTTGTTGCACACATAGTGCCCTAGCCATCCAGGCGTTTCCTTGATATCCCAACAAGTGATATTTCCAAATCCCGTTTCATTTACAGCGTTCCTATGGTCGTTACTGAATTCTACGCCTGAAAGCATGTAGTTTCTGAATAGTTTGGGCGATGTTCTGCACTTCAATTTTGGAAAATCAGTTCTTAATTTCTCAATGCCCCTTTTATTCCCGGACTTTTGCAGTTTTGACTTCATTACAAAGACCTTCTCCCGCTTCTTGGGATTAGGCGTTTCCATCTTCCCCTTTCCCTTTCGGTCTGCATCATTATTTCCTCTTCTCCTTTCTAATGCTTCCCTTTCAATCTTGACAAGCCTCTCAGCCTCCAAATCTTCTTCATCTTCAGTGTCTTCTTCGGGCATTAGCTTTCGCTTTTTTGAACTTTTCTTGCCAATAGCTACTGACTTTTTTTTTTCCCTTGTTGGGATGTGTCAAGTTCTTCTCCACTTTCTGTTATCATTAAAAAGAACACAGAGATAATTAATAAAGTGACAGACAATTATTATATCATTGATTTACCAACTCTTACTAGGGGTTGCACCAAACAACACTGGGTGATGCACCAAAACCCACTGGGTGATGCACCAAAACCCACTGGGTGATGCACCAACACCCACTGAGTGATGCACCAAAATCAAATGGGTGATGCAGCAAAACCAAATGGGTGATGCACCAACCAACACTAGGTGATGCACCAAAACCCTCTGGATGATGCACCAACACCCACTGGGTGATGCACAAACATCCATTGGGTGATTCACCAACACCTACTTGGTGATGCACCAAAACGAAATGGGTGATGCACCAACTCACACATTATTTAAAAAATGGCAAAATGATTAGTGTTTACCATCAAGTGGAGTTGTTTTTCCATGGTATTCTGATGAAGTGGATGGTATTTCCTCTTCTTCTGCCACTGTTAAACCAAAGACATATATCAATAATAATTAGCAGCCAATACATATGCATCAATGTATCAATAGACATCAGCTCATGCACCAATAAACAACCACTTATGCATTTTTCAATAATTATACATGCATTTATACATACGTACTAGTGTTTATATGTGGTGGATCACTAATGATTAGTGTTCCATATCTTAGCTCCTTGATTATTGCATTATCATTCTGTTTCTTTCCTACATTTTATACGTAAAAAACATTCTTGTGTGATGCTCCAACACACACACTAAATAATGCACCAGAACAACTATTTGATTCAGTGCATCACATACCATGCACCAAAACACATTGGATGATGCACCAAAGCACATTGGATGATGCACCAAAACACATTGGATGATGAACCAAAACACAGTGGTTGATGCACCTAAACACTGTCACAGTGGATGATGCACCAAAACACAGTGGATGATGCACCAAAACACAATGGTTGATGCACCTAAACCTACTGGATGATGCACCGGTTGATGCACCTAAACGTACTGAATGATGCACCAAAACATAGTGGATGATGCACCAAAACACAGTGGTTGATGCATCTAAACCTACTAGATGATGCAACAAATCCCAGTGGATGATGCACCTAAACCAATTATATGTTTAAACAACACATTCGATGCACTAACATCTCATATCTGTTAAAGAAAATGCATAAACATTATATCAAGTGACAACACATGCAATTTCAAGGATCTATACACAGATATTCTAGATCTATTCATGCATACTGTATAAAATCCATAAACACACGAATAAGTGATTAACAAATGGAGTTTACAACCAAAATTCTTAAGTCGAGTTTATACATGGGGTTCCAGATGCTATTTTTGACCTCATTGTTGTTGTTTTGTTTGTTGTTGTTGTTGATTTGTGTTGTCGTCGCCAAAAATCGCCGTCAAATTGCTTGGAATCGCCCTTCAACTCCTCGAAGTCGCTCTGAAATGGCTTCTTCTTCGTTCTAGGGTTTGTGAGCGGAATCGGCTCGAGAACTCGAAAGAGAAAGCGAGATTATAGTAGAGGTGGAGAAATTTGATCGAGCGAGAGTGAAAGAACAAGATATCGCCGTCGATCGAGAGAGAAATCGAGTGCGAGAGTTGCGAGCAAGAGAGGAAACTGGCGAGTTTTTGGAGAAGACGAACGAGTTTTTTTGAGCGAGAAAGAGAGAATGGTGGTTCTTTCAAGTCTTATATAGCGCGTGTATCAATGGGCCCCACCACAATCCTCCTATAGTTGTTGTCCCTTGGATCGTACTCCATCCTTCAGATGAAGTAGATCTTTCCTCACCGGAATTGCGTCTGATGATATTCCCGCATCATTCAAATGGATGATAGGATGATCATTCTTTATAAATGCTAAAATATTAGTATATAAATCAAACACGATTAATAAATGTATAAACATCTTGATCTAAACATCACCTTTGCTACCTCTATATACTTTGTGAAACTAAATATAATTTAGATCACAATATTTTTACAAGTGTAAACTAATTGGCATCAACAAATTTTGTAAATTAGAGTGAATATCCTAAATAATACTCCCTCCGTCCCCTTTTGTTCTTCCTATCTCTGATTTTGACACTATTCACGGTTGACGAGAATCTTTTTATTCCTAACCAATCCATAAGGAAAAACATAGTCATGATGTGGTCTTGTTTAATTCGTTTTAACCAGTACTTCAACAATATCAAAATTTTACAATTTTTACTAACTTGTAATTAAAGATATTGGAAATACAAAGCGTGCATCGATAAATGCGTCAATCAGAGATAGCAAGAACAATATGGGACAAAAAGAGTAGTACTTATTTCTCATGAAATTTACCACATTTTTCTAATAACGTTAACTATAGTTAAAATTATCACCTTCATGGATCAAGTGAATAATATTGTTAGTCATATAAAATAGAGTTATGAACTTATGATATTTCTCATGAAACTTATTTTTATATAATATTTATTTATTCATAACTTTATAATTGTTTGGATATAATTCCACTATATTTTGTCTGTTTCTTTTTATTTTTTCATTTGAATGGATTAAACTAAACCTGAAAACCCCCCCGAAGGAATTAGCTCGAACTCGTCGATCACCAGAGATTATCCGATTCGAAGTCACAGAAAATTCGAGATTGTCCGAAGCGGACTCACTTGAAAGAATATCTCAAAAAACCTATTACATGAATATTAATTCATACTTTGCTTTCATATATAAAGTTTTCTTAACAAATTGAGCTTGATAAACTACAAGTTGACATATTTATTGATAATTTTAACTTTAATTTACTATTAAAAATATTGTAGTATTTTAAAAATATAATTTTTAATATATCTATATATATATCTACTATATACAATATTAAAGTTGAAGTCATGTCTTCACAAAAATTTGCGCCACTTGGCAAAATTTAAGTGGAGACATGTGTATTTACCTTTTATTATTTCTCATTTTAAAATAAATTGAGTCCATGTTTTTAACCTACTATCACACTCTAACATCCCACTATTCCACTAACTCTAAATTTACAAAAGCTCTATTTGGTAGAATTAATATTTCACTAAAAAGGGGCATATTCATCTTAGCATTTTGTTTGCTATGTGTTATGTATTCAATTTCGTCACTCTCTCTACTACTATTGTCCATGTTCCTCTCTTCAACGAAAGATATGCATGCTCGCTATTTATCGTTTGATTCAATTTTTTCAAGCTCTACAACTTATATCTCCTAATTTCATTTGTTAGGATTTGCAAATTTGTTTCTATATGTGAATTATTTTGATTGAATTTGTTTCTATCGATTTCTAATCAAGCCTCAATTGGATTTATTGTTCCTCCTCCTATATTTCATTTCGGCTACCATATTTCTTATGAAAATTATTCTATTAACATTTCACATGCATATTATGGTCTATTAGGAAACTCTATTGATGTTACTTATTACGACTTCAGAGAAATAAAAGTTATCGACAACCTGTCATCGTCTATATGGATAGGAGAACCTTTAAATTATGAACAATTTTTTATTGATTAATAAATTGTATCATTGTCCGTACGTCGTACGGGACAAACACTAGTATATATATTAAAGGAGAATGATTTCAAGCTCTCTCCTTCATTTTAACTACATTCATTCTATGTGTCATTTTCTTATTAATTCTCTTTTTACTCTTTTATTAATTCAATTTTTTGAAACTATTCACTTATAATACGGTACATATATATTTGTCATTTATAAGGTATACGAATTATATTTAGAATGTGATATGCTTAATATGTATTACAATTAACAAAAAATGACATATTGTTCTAAAAGAGTTGACCAAAAAAATATTGTTCTAAAAGAAATACAATATATATAATATGTATACGAATCTTTTATACATATTAAGTTTTTTGGACTAATCGTTGTTAATGCAGAAGAAATTATTTTTAGATAAAACTATACGGAAAATAATTTTATTTATTTAAGAATTGTATTATATGAACCGGATGACGGGGGATTATTATACTAGTATGATTAAAAAAAGCAAAAAATTCAACAATTTTTTCCTATTAACCACTCACAAAAAGAGAAGAGCTTAGATGAAAGTAATATATATATATATATATTAAAATAGAATAAAATAAATCTTTCTCCTTCACTCTGGCTCATCATGCTGATGTATTATTTTGTATATAATAATTTATTTATTTTTAATTTTTTTAATAAATATCATTAATAAGATAGTTTGTTACCTAATTTTTAGGCTACGACATATAATGAAATAATTAGAAATTATTTTTTTGTTGTTATTTTTATTTATTTATTTTTATTTAATTTGAAAACAATTATATATCATATAAATTATTAATAAATTCCTTTATAATGTTAGTAAAAAAATGTTATGACGTGCATAGAATAAATTAAACTCGCCAACAATAATAATATTATTGTTTAGTTTAGTTTTATTTAGTGATTATTTAGTGTTATTATAATACTCTACTTTGACATCTCACTAATTGTTTTTTAAGATTTTGATTATTTAATATTGTTTAATTATTTAATACATATTACCAAATACGTACTCATTGAATTCATTTTTTTACAAACTTATACATAAAACTTCTACTTTTTTGTATATTAAAATAGTTACTTAATTTTCATTACCTAACTAATTTATAATGCAAATTATACGACTCTCAAACATTTGCAATGATTTTGTATGACAATTTTTTATAAATTAAGCTTTTACAAATAGACTATAATATTGTTGTAATTTAATTAGAAATATTTTCATATATTTTACTAGGATTATCAAGATATAGTAAATGAATACATATGTTTTGCTAATAATTTAATTTTGCAAATTTATTATTTATTATGTTGTTGTATATATTTTTTGTTAAAATTTTAAATGAAATTATATATTAACGCCAATAAAACCGAAAAAAGTATTATTTATATACGATAATATAAGAAATAATGTATATAACACGGAGATTAAACTACTCCCTCTGTCCCAATTTGTTAGTCCCATTTCAATCCGACACATATGTCAAGACACGTTTTGTATCGTTAATATCTCTAGTTATATGTTTATAAAAATTATAATTATTTAATATTGTTAAAGTGCTCATTGAGACGAATCAAACAAGACCCCAGATGACTATGTTTTTCTTATATATTAGGAGAAATCTACAAGATTCTCTCGGTTTGTGAATAGTGTCACAAAATGAAATGGGACTAACATTATGGGACGGAGGGAGTAGTAATTAGAAAAAGAAAGAAAATCGAGGCACGCTTATATTCTTGCTTAGCCGAAAGCTTACGCAGCAGCGAGAAAAGGCGTTAGAGAAGAAAGTCAGGCTAATTGCAAGCCTCTCGTTCTTTGTTGCCCTCCTCCTCTTCTCCCTCGAATCCCAGAAATTCAGCCAGCCAGAGAACAAAAATGGTTTTCTACTTCAAAGCGAGGCCAGAGGCTGGCGACTACACCATTTTCATGGGGCTCGACAAGTACGAGAACGAAGAGCTCATCAAATACGGCTTCCCCGAAGACATTTGGTACTCTTTCCATTTCTTTTCTATACTTGCTTAAACGTTGTCAATTTTCAAATTCGGATTTCCGTTGTTGATGTTCTGATTCGTGGTTAGGTAATTTGTCATGCTTTCGATGTTTGGAATTTTAGTCATTTCGCACTTCTGATTGAATTAGGCGGCTGGCGTGTGTGTTGGCAAAATTTACATGTTGTTTTCTGATATTTTGATGAAAAAATGTGCGGTATATGTCTTTGGGGGCTTTTGTTTGATAACAAGTCATAATTGGTCATGGATCTTGGGAATCTCTTGAAATGAGGAATCTATAATTTCATGGAAAAAGGTTGGAGTGGTTAGTTGAGATTTGGATTCGGCATATGAGTTGTGAATTTGTATTGAGGTGAGACATTGGAGTATAGAAATTCCTTTGTGTTAGTTGATGTTTTTATTAGCTTCTGCTTTATGATGAACACTATGTTGGTTTAAAATGGAATGATCAACACGTCTTGGTTAAAAATTGAATAATCAACAAGAAGAGTAGGTTGGATGGATTGAAGATTGTACAATCCTTAAGACTAGTGATCCCATCAAGGTTATCAGCTGTGCTTATCAAACATTCTGCTTTGCATATCTTTTTTAAACTGTCTAAAAGTTAGCCAAAGGCTTAATTTGGAAGTTGTAGTTTCATTCACCACTTAGTGAAAATTAGCTACATATGGTCCATTTATTATCTTCCGTCAGAACAGGGAGATTTTGGCCTCTCAAGCTATCAACATTATTGGATTATGTCAGTATGTATCGACAATAATTTTGACATTTTCCATGTTATTACTTGTAGTTGTAGGTCATGTATGTTTTCGGATTTTTTACTCTCCTGTATCTCTTAGTTCAAAGATCTTTGTACCCAGAGTTTGTTTTGATGATTCATGAGATTTTGAGTCTACCATGGGGTTAATTATTGCATTCTAAAACTCTGCATTTGAAAAGGTTATTGCAATTTTCTTTCGCTTGAATTCTGTAGTGCTTTGTTCTGAGTTTGAACAAACTTGTGTGTTTTTGTACCTTCAAATCGCCAAAAGTGCTCCAAATACGTGCTATGAAAGATGGCCCCTACCTTCTGAGTTATTATTTCATCTTACTTGCAGATGTTTCGATATGCAGGTTTCATGTAGACAAAATGTCTTCAGCCCATGTTTATTTACGATTGCAAAAATATCAATCTTTGGATGATATACCTGAAGGAGTGTTGGAGGATTGTGTCCAACTGGTGAAAGCCAATTCTATCCAAGGTATGAAAATGTCATACTCGTACTCTATTTCATATCAGAATTACCAATGTTGTCAACATATGTTCTTCTTAAAGATCTTGATAGTGCAGTATTTGGATTACTTGGGTTTAACTTGCAATTTTAGCGGAGATCCATACATATGGCCTTGTAATTTCTAGGAACTTTGTGATAGCAATGTAGTATAGTTCATTCTTTTCTTTTCTGGTTCCCGGTGAAATTTTGAATTGCTTTGTTACAGGAAACAAGGTCAACAATATTGATGTAGTTTACACTCCCTGGTCAAATCTAAAGAAAACTCCATCTATGGATGTTGGTCAAGTTGGGTTTCACAACTCAAAAATGGTAGACATCTCATAATGTTTCATCTTTTTTACTCAATTAGAGCATGGCTTTTGACAAACATATTCATTTTGGTTTTCTACTTTATTACTGTAGGTTCGTACTGTGAGAGTTGAAAAGAGAATAAATGAGATAGTTAATAGATTAAACCGCACTAAGGTGGAAAGGAAGCCAGACTTAAAAGGTAAAGATATTTTCTGGATTTTCTGTAAATGTGTAGTCAATTATATGAAAACACAAATTTATATATGCTGGATGATGAAACACTACAGACAGAAGAAAACTATATATGCACAAGATTGTGGAGTACAGCAATCACTTTTACTGACTTTATTGATATTAATCGTATCCATTTCCAACATAAAATATAGATTGTTTTGTGCTAGTTAACTAGAGTATTTAGAAGTGTATATGGGGTGACAGTACTGGAACCTGCATATTCCCACTTCATGGAGAATGTGCAGAGTTCTTTTATTGGAAATCTTATGTACTGGATCCTGCGAGCTCATATGAAGCTTTCTGTTTTATCAGAGTGCTTGTTTACAAAACATACAAATGTTTGATCTGATTTGGTACATACTTGTACAGCGGAACGAGAGGCATATGGAAATGCTGAAAAGGCTGAACGAAAGGCACATCTGAGGGAAAAGGTCAGTTACCTAGTCTTTGTATCTTAGGTGGCGTTTGTTTATAATGTCGGAAACGGAAACGGAAAGGAAACGAACCTAGTCCATTTTAGTGGAATTGTTCATTGATCAAAATTGTGATTTTATTTCCTTTCCCTCTTCTCCTAGTAGTAATGTTGGAGTATTTGTTAATCTCCCATTGGGAGGGGTTTCAAAATCCCCTCGCCAACTCACCTCCCCCTCCTTGCCAACTCACCTCCCCCTCCTCTCCTCCCTCTTTTCTCCTCTCTTGGCATACAAATTTTAGAATCCAAAATCAAGTTGTCAATGTATCATCACTTAATAATGGTCTAGATTCATTTACGTTTCCTTTCCGTTTCCGAACACTACAAACAAACGGGCCCTTAGAATATTTGGTATGACCTGACCTTTAAACAAATGTCTAGATTTTTATTAGTTTTCATGCATATGAGAAACTGGAGAATTGTCTCACCATATTGATTTTACGAGAAATGTTGTTGGTCTGCACCCCTCAAATTTTGAGTTTTTGACTGATAACCTAACCTAGGAATTTCAACTTTCTTGTTGAGCTATTTCGTGCTTATAACTAAAAATAACCGAACTGACTAAGTTTATAACTATGAAAGGAGTTGAACATTTTTCTACATGTGACCTAAAACAACCAAACACGTAAATAATTGAAAGCCGAAACATCTACGTGTTTCATTTGATGGGTAAGTGGAATTTAGCCAGGTCTCATGATTGTGAGGTATGACATTGCAGAAACGACGAGAGGATATCGAGAGACTTGAAAAGGAGAGGCAGACAGAAATGAGGAGCTATAAGAATCTGATGGTATCTGATAAGATGACTTCAAACAAGCAGATTGCTTCTGAGAACAAGTCGCTGCAAGAGCTCGAGGAAGACTTCATGTAACCCCCCTTATCTCTATCATTATTAAACTAATCTGCTAGAAACTTGGCTGGTTTTGTTGCAGTCTATAAAGACGAGCAAACCCGTCATCTTGCTTTATATGTATTATGAGAGTGAGTTCGACATCATCATTGCTGCCTAAACCATCTCCTGAATTGTGATTTTGTTGACATTATTACCCATTGTGATACATGGCCAGCTAAATCTTGTTCTCAACTGTACTATAAGCCTGAATCCATTTAAACTACTCGTTAGATTTTAGAATAATTTGAGGAAGCGGCGAAGAATCAGAAAGCATACAAGGAACACAATATTAGAGCTCGTTTGGTAGTCACTATTAATTCCAAGGAATTCTGTGTCTATTACCACAATTTTCAGTGGACTCTCACAATAATGGTAAACACTAAACAGTCATACCACAGGCATAGGCTCTAAGTATATAATGTTCTACATTACACATTTCATGCGGGAAAAAACGCATATTATAGAAATATTTAGGCGCTTACTATTTGGCACACCCTAAAAGTTTATTTAACACACCCATACATTCGTCACGAAGGTATTTGGTCAGATATTCGTCACGAAGGTATATGGCCAGACATTCTTCACGAAGGTTCGAAGGACATCCGTCACGAAGGTATTGGGGAGATCCGTCACGAAGGTATTGGGGAGATCCGTCACGAAGGTATTGGAGAGATCCGTGACGAATCTTTTTTTTTTTAAAATAAAAAATTCAGAATCTTGTAGAGAATTTCAATACGAGTCCGTGCATATAAAATACGTCCAAAACGGACATCGTTTGCCCTTCCAAAAGCCTCCAAAACAAAATAGTCGCATGCGTTAAGTTTGTAAAAACAAAACCTTATATAAATTTAGTATTTGTATAATATAATTATATATTATAGTTAAAAATCATGCAATTAAATTTATATACTATAATTGTATATTATCATTTAATATCACTAGTTTATTAATTATAAAGTATAATTATGCATTATGTTTAAATATTACGAACTTAACAAAAACGACTGTTTTGTTTTTAGGGCTTTTGGAAGGGCAAACGATGTCCGTTTTGGACGTATTTTATATGCACGGACTCGTATTGAAATTCTCTACAAGATTCTGAATTTTTTTATTTTTTTTTTAAAAAAGATTCGTCACGGATCTCCCCCATACCTTCGTGACGGATCTCCTCAATACCTTCGTGACGGATGTCCTTCGAACCTTCGTGACGAATGTCTGGCCATATACCTTCGTGACGAATGTCTGCCAAATACCTTCGTGACGAATGTATGAGTGTGTTAAATAAACTTTTAAAATATTTATATCCTGGAGTGTCCTTGGGAGCTCCATTCTGATTTCTTCATGGTTCGGATTAGCCTCGGCAATGACAATAACTGGACTTCTCAATTCGCCACTATGGTGTTGTCCTCGCACCATATATTAGCGACATCTCTAACAGAAAGCTAAAATGGACATGTCATTTAGGATTATAGCAAATGAAAATTTTACCATTTAGTAATTGGTATTTTTGCCAAGTCAAACAACTCTAATAACAAATGATAAACTTTTGTTATTTCCTAGTATAATTTCAACATTCTCATGCTATATTAATTTATTTGTTAAATAAAAATTCAATACTCTTTTGACACATCATCAACTTTGCTATAAAGATTGTTATTTTGATGGATAAATTTAACAATTGATTCTCTAAAAAAACTCAAAAATATCTATAGGTTGTTGTCGATAAAGTAATGATTTCGTAATTGGTCCGCAATTGGTCTGCGTTGTCTTTTACATCTATTTGTAACGGTTGTTGCCGATAAAGTAGTGATTCATATACCAGTAAATATCACGAGGTGTCTTATATTTGATTTGTCATTTATTTGATACTGAAGGATTTATCTTTTTTTTAAAAGGTTAGGGTTTTTATAATAAAAAAGACATTCAACCAATGAAAATAAAAGTATAAATACCCATTAGTATATGAATCACTCTCCTATCTATTATGATAAAAGGTGCAAAATCTGCCCTTTAGAAACTCATCAATCGAATCAGGTTATGGATAAAATCGGTTAAACGCTGAATTAAACTAACTAAAGATTCCGTGATGTCCACGATGAAAATTTGCACTTGCGCAAGTTTGACGCAGGACATACTTTGAAGGGGGAATAAAAGAACATTGCATTTTGCCGAAGATAATAAACGATCGGATGCAAGTGTTAACAATGCACTATAAGAAAACACAACATCAATTTCTCCGAGCAATTAGTTCAAAACTAATGATGCCTATATCTGAAACTTACGAGGTTGTCATCCTATTATACCATCGATTTAAAACTACATGAAGTGTAAATTAATAGAGACGAATAACAAAAGGCATCCCAACAAACTACAAGTGTGCTCAGAACAAATTTCTGATTGTAGACGTAGAAAACGAAGCAAATTTACAAACTTACCTCCACTTGTCTCTCAACTCTTTCTTCTCAGACATGATCCAAGTAACAAAAATGGCAACTACGAGGGCAACAATTGTGAGGAGGAGGAGGGCGTAGCTGAAATCCTCGGTTAGTGAATCATACGTCTTGGATGGTGCCAGATGGGTGAAGAATAGATCTACTCCGTGTGCAAACATCATTGTGGTTGACTCCAGCTTTGAAGGTACTGTCATTATGCCTCTAAGGCTTTCCACTTTCAAGGCATGAGTTACATAAGACTGCAATGACCAAAGTTTGATAATCAGTCAATATGTGTTAAGCAAAGAGAAATTTATATATTCATATAATTTATGCAAATTCTCTTTATTCATTGGTTAAAAATGAGATGAATTCTTATTAATTTGTATTTGTAGTATTATAATACTAGTGTCAAGTATATTACTGAAATATATGAAGAGGAAGCAAAAATAAATCATACTCCCTCCGTCTAGAAATATAGGTATTTAGAGCCTCCTTCTCTCATAACAATATTTACGTTTTTTTTTTGGGGGGGGGGGGGGGGGGTTTACAATTTTTTCCTATCTTACCCTCAATTTTTTATGGTAAAATTCTAGGTTGGATAATATGTATATTAGTGTTACTACAGACTTAGACGGAAAGACTTAAATTACTAGACTGGGGGGAGTAGTATCGTACCTGAGGAATGATGGGCAAAGTATCGGTAAGAGGAATGATTCCTTCTTCCTTCTCAGCTTGAGATGGGTTAAGAGAACGACGAGGATCCAAATACCGTTTATCAAGTGCCAAAATCTGTAAGATATTATATATGAGTCAACATAAATGAATGAAAGTACTTCAGTGAGTGTCGATAAATGTTTAGTTCATGTTCACCGCTAACCTGATCCCCAATGGTGCCTAGCAGGACTTGCTTTGATGTTACACCCTTTGCAGTCAATGTTACCGCCAATTCCTTTAGAGAGTGAGTGAAGAAATAAGACTGTGATTTTGCTATAACTTCGGGCCGAGAATATGAAGAAACAGGAGATGTGAGATTATGCTTCCCGACTATGAGCTTTAAAACATCTTTATTGTCCTGAAATGGCATCAACACAAGAATTAGATAATCCAAATGGATGAGTGTATAACCCTTCAACAGTAACTCATACCGCGCGGGACTCATCATATAGCTCAATGACAGACATCTCATATCTGTGTGCTCTGAGATTGAAGTAGTGATAGACAACCCAGTTCTCACTAACAACCTACAGAAAAGAAACAATAATCAGTCAAAACCTAAGTATTTAAAAAGAATATATAATGGACATGGTGAATGGAAATATCTACTTACCGCACGAACAGGGCCCTGGGAGCCATGATGAGTCACACGGTGCAAAATCCGACCAGTTATGGTATCAATAAGATAAACAACCAACCATGACTCTTCTGGTGTAACAGTGCCGATATCACCCGCACCTTTAGGTGCTACCGTGGCTAGAAACAGTATATTCTTTGAAATATACTTGTATATCACATCACGGTCGGGCATTACTTTTCCTTGGGTATGTACTACCTGAAGAAAATGAGAATGCAATCAAATCATTTTCTGAATGTGTTGTTCACAAGCATAGATGACATAATCTCTTGGGAAGAACTTATGGTGCATACATATACTCATACAATATATAATACTCCCTCCTCCGTCTAGTAATACAAGTCCTTGGAGCCTTTGAGATAAAAATTAACAATTATAATTTAAGACTAAATTATCCTTCATTTATTTACCTAATTTAGTAATACCCAATATATATACTTGCTCTTAAGTAATTTGTCCACAAAAATTAAGGGTGAAATAGGAAAATTTTGTCATAAAAAACTAGAAAGACTTATATTTTGTTACATGAGAAGGATGCTACAGAGACTTATATTGTTAGACGGAGGGAGTATTATATACTGTGGAGATATAATCTGATATTGCTCTTTTAATACCAAAATCCAAAAGATGATAGAGTCTGACAGATGCGACAACATTTAAATTATTTCAAGACTTCTCAAGACAAAAGAAAACAGAACTCCAGCACAGATAAGTACAAGAATAAAAATATAAGAAATTTGTGAAGTTAATAAGAGACATTTGTATCAGAAGCTCAAAAGAACAAAGAGGCTAAATTTCAGAAGGGGTTTCTCTGTTCTAAACATTTATTATCAAAATTATCAACCAGAAAAAAGGTTAAGGCCAAGAATTTAAAATAAGTCTACAAGAATAAAACATTCACAAACCTCATTAGCTGTTCTTGTAGTAGTGAAAATTATCTTTTCTGCATCTGCTGGAAGAACAATTGACCACACATCTCTTGAATCAAAAGAAAATTCATCACCTTCCTTACTCTTTAATGCATGCCCTGTAATAATGCTGTTTTCAGCATCAACCGAGTACCAATAGAGGTTGGGATACACGCGCTGAAAGATGGCAGCAGCTTCAGCAGTTCTAGGGTACAGATGTGAAAGCCCATTTGCATCTCTTAGTAAATGTAGCCTCCTTTCTGTTGAATCTGTGTATTGCAGTGGAATGACTTGCACAACAGACTGCGCGAGACTTGTAGATTCAAGCTCCTTTCCGGTGTAGGTATCAACAAATGATAGAACACTAGTTGCAGCTTCACTAGATCCACAATGGCCAACAACAAGAACAATTGGATTCTCATCCAACGCATGATGGTGAGGCACTTGCCACTGATAAATATTAAGCGCACTGGGGCTTTTGCATGTTTCAGATTCCCGCAAAGAAGGCAGCAAGAGTGACCAAACAACTCGGCCATCTCCTGTATGCAAGGCAAAAACTTTTCTTGCTTTAGTAAGAACTATGAGTAACTTCCTAAAGCCGTTATGATCACGAGTCATCTTGCTTTTCCCAGAGCTTTTTAATCTTAATGCTTGAATGGCAGCTACATCGTCTGGGGTTGCAAGCATCAGAGTTCCTTTGAGTTTCAATATGTGCCCCTTTACACAGCAAAACAAAAGAACTTCAGAAATGAATATTACAACTGGAAAAATCACTAACAAATGAGCAGAAAAGATAAAATATGAGATGGCACACATACAAGACATACTATAAGTAAATTTAAAGACAAAAGTATCTACAAACAGAACCCCATATGGGAAAAAGGAGATTGTTGCCAAAAATAAATAGACTTCATAAATCAATGTATGGATGTTCCGTTGTTTTGTATCCAATATATATAGACTCAACAAATAAAGGTTTGGGTGTTCTAGTTCAATAGCTGTATTCCGTGATATGATGTTGGTACAGGGACAGCTAAATGGTATCGACCTATATGAAGCTCATCTGTTCTTATAACCACTTTCAAATATATAGTAATGTACAAATTTCAAATTGAAATATCAACCAATGTGAAGCCCATTCTGTGGACAAGGCCTTAAAACGTACATACACAGATGTCAATTGATCTCATACTGATTGCTTAGGATGAACATTTTACTGATAAACAGTAGTGGAATATGAAGGAGATGGGAGTTATTGGCAGAGCTAATTTAGATCATGCAGCACATTAGGTATTGATTCTTCAAATTGTTTTTTCCAAACCATTTAAAGAAACTACTTAAGTTTGAACAAATAAGTCATTAATAAATAACTTCTCAATATCTCATTTTTTAGCTGAGACAGCAAGCGAATATACATATATAAATATCTCAGCTTAGCCTAGAGAAAGGATGCATTTCCATTTTAGTTCAAGAAAAATGATTTCATTCCCAAGAACAAAACAAAAAACCAAAAGTATCTTGAGAACAACTCCATTAATCATACCTTAAGCCATTCAAGAAGGCTGTGCTCTGCTTTTGCTACAGATACACCTTTCCTCTCTACAGGTAGTTCAGATGTTGTTACATCAATAATTGAAGCAAGCCCGTCTTCTCTCTTCCAAACAATTTCACCTTGTTGCAACAATAAAAGAGAGTGATCTTCCATGACAACCAATGCCCTGAATCCATGAGACTTGTCTGTCCTGATGTAATTGTTAATGAAAACCTTTTGAACAGTTCCACGGTTTTGATCCATTTCAATGCTTTCTTTCAACAGTTCACCACTCCAGTCCTGACCACGTTTCACTGAGAGGTGAATTTTTCCATCCTCATGTTGAACAAGGCCGAAAGCATGTTCTTCCACAAGTGAGAGAGAATCACCAATTGCAGCTGGATGACTGATTTTATCCAATATCTCGATCAAGCCATTGTCTTTTACCCTTACAAACACGATATACGAATTGACCTTGATGGCAAACATTCCTACAAGTTTTGCAGGTAAAACAGAAGCTGTGCCAGAAAATTCAGGGATAACATCAGGGATATATTTCTTATGGAAGAAAATATTTCCATTCTTCAGGTGCACAACGACAAGGTTTGTGTTAGTCGCATCCAAAGCTACCAAAGTATCACTTGAAATCGTTGAAATTTCTCCAGAGAAGCCACCAGAAAATTCTGCCACTTCATTTTTCAACAAATCCCCATTGTTAACACTAACTTCATATACATGAAGATGGGATGAGCCAGAAAATCCAACAGCATATACCACATCGCTACCGACTGGCTGAATTAACTGCTGAGCCTTCACACTGCATACCGTAAACAAGCCAGATTTAACAGTATCTGGAGAAGAATAAATATTAAACAGCTGTATACAATCATATAATTGCCAAACCTGTCAGCCATTAACTCCACATTCCAAAGAATGCTTCCATCTACAGTTGAAACAGCATGAAGACATCCATTACTGTAAACAAGGATCTTCCCTCTGTCTATTTTCTGGTAAGGCTGCAAATGAGAAAGTAGAAAGTAAAAATTACTAGACCAAGCACTGGATGATGTCAAAACTGATGTGGATGTGCAAAGAGTTACTTTGCGAGTTTAAGCGAGAAGAAAACTTAGCTAACTACAGCTGAAATATAAAGCCATTGTTCAAGATATGTACTTCAAGTTGTAATATACATGTCAAACAATGTTGAAGTCCTGCAAATGTATTTGACTATGTTTGCTTGAATGCTACATCTATTAAAGATATTAGTTATGTTTAATAAGCATATTTACCAATTCCAAGATGAGAAATTAGATAGTGGGTGCGGATAAAAGCCAACAAAAATTCATAGCAGTGAGAAAAACAGAAGTTGTTAACCAACCGCAAACAATAATAGGGACTTTGAGGGTGTTTTTCCTGCAAGGGAAGTCTCCCAAACCATCTGCCCATCAGGAAGGTTCCATGCCCTCAAAATTCTTCCCTCTGATGATAGTGTAATGACATCTGTTGCAAAACAAAAAAGTAAATCATATATTCAAATATCATATTTTTAGTTGATGATATCTAAATAATAAATTAATCTATATACAGCCTGCAGAAGTCAATCCTCATCAAGTTCTTTGCCACAAGTACAAAAACTCACGTGTGAACTACATCATATTTAATTTAACACGAGAATTTTGCATGTATACATCTTCCATATATATAATGTTGGATAGGTTCATGTACATATTATGGCTAAAGTACAACATGTTTGTCATCTTCAAGAGTATAGGTCCTCCAAAGCAACTCATAGCTGTGTTACTTGATTGAATAGATAGAGGGATATTGACTCATAACAATTTGACTTCACGATAAGAGATTTCGTCAAACCTCTATCACGACACAATTTTCTTACCACCAAAAGAGATAGGGAGATCCTCATTGACCTTAAGATACATAATAGGACTACAGAAGCATTAATGCATGATGCTACATTTGTAACATTTTAGCATACAAAAATGTTGAAGCAAAGACCAGGCCACATTCATGTAATCAAATGCTTTTATGTATGAATGTAGATAATAAAAAAAAAAATAGAATTCTAATGAATATTCAGAATATAAAAGAAAAATTATATCTTAAACTTGTCATATGCATAATTCCCTGATTCATGAGTGATTTATGTCCACGTACCTTCGACATGACTGACACATTGATAGGAAATAATCTAACATAGAACATCTTTATTCTCAACATGGTCAGAATCTTATAATATTGAGCTGGTTCAGAAGCGAGGAGGTCAATAAAATAGACAATAACATTGATCTTGTGATATCACGTTCCTCTCCGTTCCCTTAGAAAAAGAGCACTGAGCACGTTTTTTGAACCTTCCGGATTGATCTTCACTGTTTCCCTTATTACTCTCTGACACGTGCTACTAAACTATAATATTCTATCATTTCCATCTTCCAAGTTTAAGTGAAGCAGAAGGCCATACCAAAAGCGTTCAACAAGAAAGATGGTTTGTAAACTTAAAATGATATAGATGCAGACATAAAACCACATTCAGTTACTACAGAATGCACAAGTCTTAACAACATAATTTAACTGCTTTCAAAGTGACTGATTGGGAATATATTGACACTGCAGGAACAGATTTGGCTTGGCTTCAGGGAGACTTTTTCTATGCAAGATTCATCATCTCACACAATTAAGCTTTTCTAGTTTCAAAAAACCTTCTCCTAAACCCTACAACCACATGCTTCAACTTAAACGGTGGCAAAGATCAAAGAAATGTAACATCCAGCCAATGTCAACTGAATTTGCAATACTGCATTGTATCCAGTTTATCTGAAAATTCAGACAGATTATCCATCCATAAAAGAAAATATAGATCCCCGTATAGATTAACTTACACTTTCCGAGGGCTACATCAATCTGGTCAACAGGATCCGTATCAGCCAGCACATGTCGCCAAACTGCACGCATCCAATGCCAAAATTAGAACAAACTTCTTCTCACTTCTACAAAACAATCAAAAAGGTAAAGTACTCTTCCTCCACTTACAAATCTCGCCCCGTCGAAGATCGAGAGAAGCAAGGACATTCTCTTCAGTTGAAACCACGACGCGCTTCCTACCAGCTTTTTGAGTTTGAAACACCGCGTGCTTCACTTTGCCTATGTACTGTTGATGCCTGCAATTCAATCCATTTTCAATTCGAATGAAATCATCAAGAGAATGATTACGTAAACTGGCATCGGATATAATAGAAAAAATTTGTACCAGTCGACTAGACCAACTTGATCTTCATAGAGAGAAAATACGCTGCAAAAGGAAGAAAAGAAGAGAAGGATAATAATAGCTCTGATCGCCATGGTCATGGCGAGCAATTTTCTCTCTCACTTGGATGTGAGAGCACAGAGAGATCGATCTGAGGAGTTTAGGCCGAAGCTCGTCGCCAGAATATACCGGGTTGACCCTGATTTGTATTTTCATATGGGCCAACCGGCCGAGTCGAGGCTGTGCACTGATGGGTCGGCCCATAATATTTCACTTTTTGCTCTCAATTTTTTTCTTCCCAAAAATTAATTTTATCTCGATGGAATAAGCAACGGTAAGATATTGATTTCATATTTGAGAAAAGATTCATATGACAATGGTTATTAAGCTATGAATATACATATCGATTATTCTATATCTCTTCACATTCATATGTATGTACATGTATAAATAAATATATACAAATTCAAAGACATGTACATGTATTTAGGGTCGAGTGACAGCCTCAACGCGGAAGTGGTGTGGTTCCTTCCGGTTCGTTCTCGGTTGGGTTAGGGTAACATCTCCAAACTTCACCTTCACCAAGTATAGGTTTAAGGCTGCTAGGGACTCTGAGCGACAAGAAGCGGTTTGCGGAGGATATACCATCATGAATGTATCGGAACTTTAAGTGGATCTGGTTCGGGTAGCGTCAATCATAATGAATGAAAGGTCAAGGGAACAAGATAAGGTAATCTACGACTCCAAACTTTCTCGATCTAGATGCTAGGAATCAGACAAGGAAGTGAACAAAACTAAACAAACATTCTTCTCTAAGGAGTTGAAGCACCCGAAGTGGCAGAATTGATCACATGCGTGCCGCCCTTGACTCATAAAGGCTTCCTTCGCCTTCGCAACAAGATAAATAGTGAGAAGCAACATTGGCAAAGACATTATGCCCTGAATTAGGTTTCTCGGAGTCCTAGGGACTCATTTTGACCGAAAGAGGGTGCCCCGACCACACCTTCATAACTCCAAATAATGGGTTCTCGTGCATTGTAACCCATGGCTATGGGTCCGAATCCATTAGTACAACGCTGAGGTCGTCAAGGGCTGAGATACTGTAGGTCAACCGATTAATGTAACTGTGAAAATATACATGTACATGCATACATGCGTATGTGAATCTCAAGAAATTTAAAATGTAAATATGAAAGGATGTGCATATATTCATACATTTATACGTAAAGCATATTCTTATCGAATCTTTATCCTTCTACTTATCTTATCTATATAAAAGTTGGCTGTCCATTGCCAAAATTGAATAAAATTGGTACCAATTTAATGCATTACTTATTTCTTAATCACCTCCTATTAGACTTTTGAGCATGTATTTAAATATCTTTCTTATATCCCTATGTTATATTTATTTATAGTCTACTTGATTAAGTCACAAATCAAATTAATGTGTGAGCTTCTCTTATGACAATACAAACTTATTCTAATATTATGTTTTAAAACTACTTCAAACATAAATATAAGGAAATAAAAAATACTTATATTTACAAATATTAATAAATTTGATAACAACAACAACATATTAACAAATAATGTATAACTATATTAAATCACATACGAAAATCCCTAATTTTCTCGCGCGGAGCGCGAGACTCGTATCTAGTTATTTTTATAATAGATAAATGCTAAGAAATCAAGAACTAGGACTCGTGCACATTAAAATTGTGATCTTTAATTTGGAAAAGGTAAATCTAAAGTTACAAAAAAGGGGTTTATCAAATCAAACCTACGTTAGTAAGGGGTAATAAGCCTCCCAATAACAATGGGTGTTAATAATTATCCAATTTGGATGATCAGATTCATCGATCTGCTGATCTGATCTAAAAAAATCTGTATTTAATGAACTTTGTATCTATATTTGATCAAGGAAAATCTTCAGGTCAATGGATTGGATACGGATCGGGGTTAGATATCAGACGAATATCCAGGGTATGATGATTTTTAAGATTTGTGAATGTATTCATAAATTAACGAAAAAAGATTACATGAGGATGAGTGTTCCCATTAAAGTGAGGATATATCTCCTCCATTCAATCTTTAACAGCCTTTTCCTTATCCCACCGTCGTGTCTCTCTTCTTCCTCTTTTACTTTTCTGATTTTGGAGCGTTGAAATTTTTTCCCGACTTCGTTGTTCTCGCTCGATCTTCTTCATTCTTCTGCTTTGATCTCTTTTTCTTTTAGGATTTCCCACATTTTCATAATTAATTAAGAGAACATTATTGTGCCCACGGTAAAGGCTTTATTCCTAATGGGATAGTCTAGATAACCACTTTGGCCCGTCTGTCTCTCTTTCGCTCTTTCTAGGAGCTAGTGAAATGGAAGCAACTTTCCTCTTTGTTTCTCCATCTCCGACATTGATGCTTCCAATAATCGCGTCGCTGACATCAATTCCTCTGTTCAGAGTGGCTCTCCTTTGATCAATTTAGATTCTTTTGTTCATGAAATCATTTTGCCGTTGACATCGATTGTTTAATTAAATTGATGGAGCCGAATTGAATAATCTTCGTCATGTTCTTTGTGTTCTCCTTCTAATGCACACATAAGATTCTGATTTTCAACATTAGGTCAATGTTGAAAATTGTTTTTAAAATTAGGTCAAATGACATGGAGTCAACTTTGAGATTGCTCATTGTGATGGATATGAAGGCTATGATAACATTGAGTTCGTTGATGACAAATGCATTCAAAGAAAGAAGAGAAACTAAGTGAAGCACGTCATCTTTTTGATAAAATTCTTCAGCCAGTTGATTTTTCTTACAATACGATGTTGACTTGTTATGTGTTATATATGGTTGTTAGGGAGTTTTTAAACCATATTTGTTTTGTTGGTTTGTTATCCCCCAATCTGTTTTGTGCTTGATGTTTGTAAACACACAATTTTAATCAAAATTACATAACTGTTTGGGTGTTCAATTTTTTGTAATTTATGTTGATTGTAAACAAATTAGTACCATCCTGATTTTGTGGAATTTGTAATAAGCTTGGCCGCAACTGCAAGACATGCACAAAAATTGTTGATTAAGTTTGAGATACAGAATCACTAGCCCATGCACACAGAAGCAATGTGGCATGCACACGGATGAACTAACTCATGCACACACACTTTTGAAACTCTAGAAAGAACATTTTTGCCTTTTTATAGATTTTTTTAGTTTATGTTGATTGTAAACAAAACTACCATTCTTATTTTGTGGAATTCGAAATAAGCTTTTCCACGACTGCAAGACGTGCCCAAAATTTGTTGATTAAGTTTGAGATACAAAAACCCTAGCTCGTGCACACAGAAGCAATGTCTCATGCACGCAAATGAACTAACTCATGCACACAAATTAGGTGATTAAGAGAGCTCTCATGAACATACAAAAGCACAATATAAGAGAACTCGTGAAAAATGGAAGTTGATTTATGCACAATATAACACAAACTCATGCATACAAAAGCACTAAGTCATACACACCAAACACCTCACTCAAGCACACAATTTTTTTGAGATTTTTGAGAGTTATTTAAAATCAATATTCAATAGATTGCATTTGCAAAAAAAAAAAGATTTTGAACAAGCCATCAACTAGAATCTACTAAACAATCTTTATACAAGAATCATAGTCCACAATCTTTACATCATGTTTCTGATTATAAAACTATTAGTTCCTATTTTTTTCTTTCTACCACCAACTCCTTCAGAGGGTCTTGCGACTTTTGAGGGTCGTTTTTTTTTTCAATTATCTCTAGCACCCTTTTACGCACTACATTGTATTCGTCACTGATGAGATTGTAAGGGTACTTCTTTGATTCTTTCTCAAACTAGACATTTGTTTCTTGTCTCCTTTGTTAACACCACACTTCATGTCAGATATTTCATTGGCCGTGTATGTTTTCATGTGTCTCATAGCAAAAAATCCGCAATCTTTTCATACTTTATCTCTGTCTTGAATGCGGTGAGCTTTCGCTTCCATCTCGTTGTTCTTGAGAAAATTTACAACAAATTAAATCTAAATAAAAAATTGGTCCAATTTATCATTTCCATTGTAATAAAAAATGTTATGATTATGTACTCTCCATTAATTTTTTTATTGATCCATACACAAGGAAAAGACTCATGCACACAACTACATTCATATTAAAACTTTATAGAACATGCTATATATAATTTCGTATATGCACTGAATTTATGAAATACAGACTTGCTCACGCACATATAAGATATAACACATGACCACAAATAGTATAATTCATGCTCATAAAATGATGTACACAAAAGAGAATAACTCATGCACACAAAAGGTATAATTCATGCACACATAGGGTGAAACGCATCCACACATAAAGTTCAACTCATGCATACAACTACATTTAGATTAAAATATTATAGAACATGTTACAAAACTCATGGCACTAAATTTGTGAAATACAAACTTACTCATGCAAACAAAAGGTATCACTCATGCAGAAGCAAAAACCTCATGCATAGAGAAGGTAAAGCTCATGCACACGGAAGGTAAAACTCATGCACAAAAAAGGTAAAACTCATGCACACAGAAGATAAAACTCATGCAAAATAAGGTTCAACTCATGCACACAACTACATTCAGATTAAAAGTTTATAGAACATACAATAAAACTCATATATTTATGAAACACAGACTTACTCATGCACATAGAAAGTATATCATATGCACACAAACAGTATAATTCATACTCACAAACTGATGCATACAGAAGGAAAAAACTCATGCACACAGAAGGTAAAACTCATGCACACAACTACAATCAGATTAGAACATGCTACAAGACTCATATATATTGCACTGGATTTATGAAATGCTGACTTTTTATGCACACAATGCAATGGAATTACCATTTTGTGTTGATGTTGTAGCTAGAGCTGCACTAATTATTGGATTTGGAGGTGGAGCAACTTGCATGGTTCCATATTCTAATCCATTTACTTTTGGTGTTTCATCACCTTAATTTACAGATACATATGTTTTTCAAATTTCACTTACATTTTACTCATTGGACTTATTCAATACAAATTTGATCATGCTCACAGAAGGTATACTTCATGCACACAAAATGATGCACACAGAAAGAAAAAACTCATGCATGTAGACGGTAAACTCATGCACACAGGGAAAACAATCCATGCACACAACTATATTCAGAGAAGAATCTTACAGAATATGCACACTGACTCGTTCATGCACACAAAATATTTAACACCTGCACACAGATCAACAAAATGACGCACATGTCTACTTCAGACTAAAAGTTTATAAAACTTGCTATTAAACTCAATTATGCACTAAATATTCCAATTACATTGATAAATCCATGGAGAATAAACCTTCAATCTAGCAATATTGGATCTAATTCTCAATCTCCTTAACTCATGCACACAAATGCAAATTAGTTATTTATACAAAGTGAATTATGAAGTTCAAAGATAATTACCTTGAAACCTAGCAACTTTCCATCTCATTTTTGAATTTGCTACTTGTTGCTCTTCAATTTAGGTCAGTAAGAGAAGGATTTGACGGAATTTTGTTGAATTTGTGATGAATCCCTTCCTCTTTCTTCTTCTCTTATGGAAGCGAGTGTAATCGCCTTCAAATTGCTACGAAATTGAGCGAATTTACTTTGTCTTCCTCGTTCTTCTTCCAATTCAGCGATTGATCTCCTTTCTTCCTCTTCATCTAATTTGTGATTGATTAGATTGAAATCGAGTATTTAATCTCTGTATTTTTCCCTAGGTTTCGAGCGAAACGGTTTGATTTTGGATGTGAAATCTAAGGGAAGAAGGTAGGTTAGGTTGGGGGAAAAGTTGGAGTTTTATAGCGTGTATGATGAAGTAGAGAGTGGTGGTCCTCTATAGCTGATGACTGGTTTTGGGTCATTGGATTAACTCAATCCTACGAATGAAATTTATCCTTAGTCCTTATCTAAGGAGGCGTCTTCATGGGAATCTCACCCTAAATTTATATACATTCTTATGAATTTTGTGTAATGTTTTATAATTTTAGTTAATGTATTGTAATTTTATAATTTTATATTTCATGACTTTATATTTATGAATGATTTTATTTAAAAATAATAAAATTTGAACAAATCTAAAACAAATAAAGTTTAATTTTTTAAGATGTGGAAACATCTCGCTAATCAATATCATGTATATTCCCAATTATTTTTTATTTCTTATATGTTTATTAAATTAAATTGTTTCAATAAATAATATTTTTACAAAATTTAATCAAAATTCATTCACATTTTAATACGTAAACAATAAATCCAAGTAAATTTTGGTTTATTCAATACACATATATAGTAATGAATCTTTAGTAAAAACTTATGACACTAACTTTTATTCTCGTGTCGTGCACATGATTTCCATAACGATTTTTATATAATTTATAAGCATATAGAAATAACATTAACATAAATAGAATATAATTTATAAGCATATTGTGAGATTTATAATTGATTTGTGGAGTCATATTTTAATCTATTAAGTATAAAGTATAATTTTAGTAATCTAATCTTAATCTTAATCTTATCTTAATATATATATACTATAAAATTAGGGGTTCCTCCAATTAATCACTTCACATTTAATGTTTTGTTTCTAATGTATTTTTTGATTTTTTTGCTTTTCTCATTTCTTTCTCACGTTTTACGAATATGTCACTTACATGAAGATTTTGATACACCAACATATGTCTATAGTGGATCTATATGAAGCTTATCATCATCTTCTACTCTTCGGTTCCACAAGGTGTGAAGTTTTATAGGCCGTAAAACCCGCGCGTAGCGCGGACCCAAAAAATCTAGTATACTATCTTAATATAATATATATATAAAGGATGCTGGTTGGAAATTCCGATGGTCTTAAATAGGTGGTAATAAAGTGGCTTAAATGAGATTCATTTATTGTGTGTATTTAGGGTGGCTTAAATGGGTTTTGATTACCATTTCTCTTTTTTCATTCATCATTTCTCTTATATTCATCTTTTATCAATTTTGTTTTTCTCAACCTACTCATAGACATGGTCCAATCCTTTCAATTCGACGATACCGCACAAGGATGACGACAAGTTATCGCCTTGACCGTCTCTATTATCTTCGTCGTCCTGTGTTTCTAAGCACCCCTTACAAATCTAGCTATATTCAAGTCCAATATTCGACAACAATCTCCACAAAACTCATCTCCGATCAGATAATTTACACTGATTCAAACCAAATTTGTAAGAACGGTGACGAGTAGGATGAGATATGTCAAAACCCTCAACCAACTCTTAGTTTTGGTAGCAACGATTAGGCATGAATTAATAGGGATTATTTGTTATTTCGGCAAGCTATGTTGGTTTTTGAAGAAGGCCAGGGAAACGAACAAGAGAAGGAAACCAAGTGATCTCGATCATTTCACAGTCAAACTTCGCCGGATCGACACCAGTATCGACGGTAGAGGTTCAATTGAGAGAGAAACAGATGGGAGGAAGGTAAGGCTGGAGTCACTTTCACTACCGTTGATAATTGAACATAACTATTTAGGGAGAAGGGAAATTAAGTCTAATATAAATATATATGGAGTGCGGGAAGAGTGTTTAAGGTGCGCAAAGAGCTCCCTTTTTATTATCCTCTGTTCTTCATTCACCACCTATTTCCCCCTTCTTCATGGTGGAGAGGTCGTTTTGTTTCCGCCTGTTTCGTCTCCATAACTCCCTTAAACTGCCAAATTTACTCATGAAGCGTTACTTTGCATTTGAGAGGGAAAGAGTCCGGTGAGATTGTTGTATATAAATTTGTCGCGCGTGATGGAAGTTTGGTTGTAACTTTATAATATCCTCAAGAAGATCAAGGTGTAGTTTTCATCTTCTCTAGCAACTTTGTTTTTTTAAAATAATCAAATAACAGAAATGCAAATCTTGACAACTTGCTATTTGTTAATTATAGGAATCTATAGTCTTCAAAGAGATACCCGTTGTGATAATGTAATAAAAAAACGTTCTTACTCACTTGAATATATAAGTATCATTTGATCTTTGTAGTAGCGGTGTATATATTTTATGGTGTTAAGAGCTTACGAACCTCTTGAATATTTTATTATAGCATATTATATAAATATCATAATAAAAATATATATAAATAAACATTTGGGCATCATAACAAAAATATATATAAATAAATATTTGGCCCTGCGTAGTAGGGCGAGAATACTACTAGTAAAGTTAAGGGTTCTCCAAATTAATCACACTACATTTAATGCTTTGTTTTTAATTTATAATTTCTTTTCTTGTTTTCTTTTCCCATTGCTTTCCTACGTTTACAAATATGTGTCGCCCAAATGAAGATTTTGACCCACCAACACATGTCTATAATGGATCTGTATGGAACATATTAACATCTTTTACTATTCGATTCCGCAACGCCTTATTGTGAAGTTTTATATGTCGTAAAACTCGCGTGTAGCGCGGGCCCAAAAAGTCTAGTATATATATACTATAAAGCTAGGGATTTTTCCAAATTAATCACAGTGCATTTAATGCTTTGTTATCATTTTCTTGATTTTTTTTTTCCTATTTCTTTCCTACGTTTACGAATATGTTGCCCAAATGAAGATTTTGATCCACCAACACATGTCTATAATGAATCTGTATGGAACATATCATCATCTTCTACTCTTCGATTTTACAACGCCTTATTTTGAAGTTTTATAGGCCGTAAAACCTGCGCTACGCGCGTGCCCCAAAAGTCTAGTCTAATCTATCATTATATATATAAAGATTCCTCCTTGGAAAATCAAGTGAGTTAATGAGGTGAATTAATGTGATGAAAAGTTATTATCAATTAATTCCTCCTTATATTACACTAGGTCATTGCGCGGGCCTAACGCGTTTTATTTTTGTCGATATTTGTATACTTAGATATCTTTTTCATATATGTATTAATGCAGTATCTTTTAATAAAAAATAGAATATCTCTCATTTCTGTACCAGAAGCACATAGTCGTTGATGGTGCTCAGATTAGTGTTCTCCATCGTCATACGGATTGGAGGTGAAGAGCGAAAAAGATGAAAAGGGTGGGAATGCAGGCAGTGTAGAAAGGTATATTGTTTCGTTAGAATGAGTCTCAATTGCATTTACTTTTGGCAATACAAACAAATTATATATATATATATATATGTATATCACAATCCCAAATGTATCATCCCCGCCTAATGTAGCCATCATGGTCTAATCATGGCATAGATGTTGTTTTGTTTTCCCCCGGCTGTAACCCCAAGCCTTCTTAAAAACGCCGACTATACTCAGGAGGCGTTACTGCTTTATTAATAAGCGGAGCTACCAAGGATGGGTTGGAGTGTATGGGCTGCAGCCCTTGGGATTGGGTCGGCCCAAAGTGGCGGACGTTACAACCATCACATTCGATTACTTCAAGCAGAAGCTCATCGACGATTGCGGAGTACGGATGCATGAGTTCAGTTGGGAAAGGAATACCATAGAGCACATCGAAGACGGTGATTTGTGGAATTAAGTGGTGTCCCTTGTACAACAAGTCGTTCTCAACGGTTTAAAGGATTAAAAAATCGAGTTCGATTGCAAGCTCAACCCTAATCTATTTGATCAACTTTGATCTCTAGACCTACAACTGGTAATCGAGCAAGGGATTTCAAGCTCTTTAGAGACTGATCAATGATGCAAAGTGTCTCAGATGATCAGGTTAGTACTATTGTGTAACATTCTTCTGGATAATCTGAGTTTCCTTTTTTGGCTTTTGCCCCTGATGTATGCTAGATTCAGGTTTAATTGTGGGCACAAACAGGGGAGTTTCAGGATAGGCTTGTGTAAGGCGAAACGCTTGTTGATATTCAGGTTGGTTAACTTCTCTCTTTATGAGTTAAATTGAGTTGGTTTACCGTTTGATGTTTGGTGTATATGAAAGTCTTTCGATGGTTGATATTGCAGAGGCCTAATTTGTTATAGGTTGTAAAGCTGCAAAAAAATCTTGGAATGCACTATTTTAATGTGCATGTGGACTTCTTCTGTGCTGTCTCTAACTTGATATTATAAAGGGGTTTTTGCAGGAAACCACCCGCTATTTGTCGGAATTTGCAGGTAATCACCCGCTATTAACGTATTTATTTTTAACCACCCAAATTCTATACTTTTCTTACAATTCACCACCCGTAAACAATTTCCGTTAGATTTTCTGTTAAAACTTGTGAAATTACGCTTTTACCCCTCCATTTTTACAGAAAATAACAAGTTTGAAAGTTATGGGTCAGTTTTTGTAATTTCCTAAAAATGGATTGAATATCTCCCTAAAAATACATCAATCATCTTCATCTTCGGTTCATTGAATTCAACCTCATTCACTCAATTTCTGATTCTGATCTCTACAGAGCTTCAATGGGGGTTGTTTCATCTCCAAAGCCCGTCGACCAACCAAACCCTTCCACTGCACTCCTCTCCTTCAACACCGATTCTCATCCTCCTCCGCCTAAATCCTCCGCCTCCACAACCACCGTCCTCTTCATCACCCTCCTCCTCATCAACGAATCCGCCATCGCTGCCGCCTCCGCCTTCCCATTCCTCTTCTTCTCCTCATCCAAAACCCAAATACAAACCACCGCTCGAACCCTAGTCAATCTCCTCCCAAACCCTCTCCTCCCTCCTCAACCTCAAATTCCTCTTCCTCACCCACAACTCCTTCACATGCATCTTCCCTCAGTCAATCTCCTCCCTCCACCGCCTCCGCACTCTCGACCTCTCCCACAACAACCTCACCGCCTCCCTCCCTTCCTGGCTTGTGCATCTCAACAGGCTTACTTCCCTTAGACTCGAGTTCAACCACTTCAACGGCTCCCTCCCGCCGCTCAACCAGTCGACGCTCTTCACTTCAACGTCTTAGGCAACAGCCTCTCAGGCCCCATCCCCATCACCCCTCTTCTCCAGAGATTCGGACCCGACGCTTTCGCCTTAAACCCTAGGCTCTGCGGGGAGATCGTTCACCGCGAATGTCGCCCCAAACTCCCCTTCTTCGCCCCCAATTCGGCTTCGCCCACTTCGATTCGCCCTCCCAGGAGCCAGGATCTGCAAGGAAATCGTGGAGGAAGTGAAGACGGTGGATGAAGAACCTAGGGTTTCTGAGTCTGACAAGATTGCGAGAGAGATTTGCGAGGAGGATAGTGCGGAGACGGATTCAAGCGTTGAAGTGGAGGATTCGGACTCAGAGGAAGTGATGAGCAGTGATGAGATTTGGGGAAGAAGATGAACTAGGTTTTCAATCCGTTTTAAGGAAATTACAAAAATTGCCCCATAACTTTCAAACTTGTTATTTTCTGTAAAAATGGAGGGGTAAAATCGTAATTTCACAAGTTTTAACAGAAAATCTAATGAAAACTGTTTACGGGTGGTGAATTGTAAGAAAAGTATAGAATTTGGGTGGTTAAAAATAAATACGTTAATAGCGGGTGGTTACCTGCAAATTCCGACAAATAGCGGGTGGTTTCCTGCAAAAAACCCTATTATAAATGTTGGTTTTGTTATTTTCATTATATTAGGCTATATAGTATTATGATGTGATGTCGTTTCAGTTGATCGTCATGAGTTTATATATGAAAAATTATTGCCACATGCGTGACTACTTCATCATGGTATGCCCACTTCTTTCATTAATAATCACATTTTCATGCTTTTATTATAAAATTCATTGTGTATTTGCATGATATTTTTAAACTGGATTTGTTAAATGGTCTGAGATCTTGAAAGTGAGATATTAATGTTGTGATTATTGATAAATTTTGTGAAACATGTGAATTTGAGAAGTTGTTTTAGTGAAATTTTCAGGTTTCAGATCTGACATTTTCCTTGGCTGTCTTTTCTTGGATAAGGTAGATATTTTTTTATAAGGTTACGATCTTCTCAACAAGATCAAAGTTTAGTTTTCATATTCTCTAGCGACTTTGTTTTTTAAATAATCCAATAACATAAATGCAAATTTGGACAACTTGATATTTGTTAATCATATATAGGAATTTTTTTTATGCAACCTTCAAAAAGATACTCGTTGTGATAATATAATAAGAAAATATTCTTACTCGAATACATACCATTTGATCTTTGTAGCACTGATGTATATATATTTCAATTCTGGTGTTACGAGATGACGAACCTCTTGAAAATATATAGATCATTGTATTTTTATTATTTAACATATTATAAAAATGTGAAAATAAAAAATTGTATAATTAACATTTGTTTCTACATAGCAGGACGAGAATACTAATAGGTGTATATATAGAGAGAGATTAATGGAGGAAGAGTGCAATTTTTTTTATTTTTGGTCTCAAGAGGGTGAAATTTAATACCTAAAACATCTAACTTTACATTAGACTAGGATTTTGGTGCCCGCGCTACACGCGGGTTTTTATTCTTCTAACAAAATAGTTGAGTTTCTCACTAAGTTGGAATTGCTTTCATCCTCTGCTTTGGACAATCCACGCATCAATCACGTTGTGGAACTGGAACAGTCCTTCATGGAAGGAGCTTATAATCGTGTTCTAACTGCAAGACAGACTGTACCTGATGAAACCTATGTCTACTTCATGGATCTCAACAATTTCATCTCCTGAAATTGCTGGATGTAGTGAAAAGGCATATGATACTCTTTTAAGTAAGTGATGCTCAACAAATGTTGTTGTTCTCTTCTCAGAAAGAAGTGGTTGAGTACATCGAGGAGGTAACATTCTCTGTCCACGCCTTCTTAATTTTTTTTTGAAACAGGCGGCTGCTCTCTAGAAATATGTTTCTCTATTTTTTGATACATTCATATCAACACAGACCAAAGCTTAAATTCATAAAAAATAAAAAAAAACTTAATTTTATTTGATTGCAACCCTCTGAACGAACTCTATCTAAGAATGTTTGTAATTCTGATATGAATTTCGAAGTAGACTAAACACTATTGCCCTCTTTCCAATCCAAAGGTTCATCTAATTCCCAAATTTCAAAAACCGGAACTAAAAGCTTTCATGCTTTCTCCACAACTTCTCAATCATCTTATCTTCTTCACTGAAAAACAAATAAGCAAATGACAGATAAGATAAGTACCTACTGCAGAACAAAAAGATACAGCTTGATCACCAGTCAACACAAAAGAGTTACTCAAAAGCTGAAACAGGTTTTATGATGCGATCAACTCTTTTACATCAAGAAAAATCAATAAAAATCTTTGTATTTCTCCTTGTTCCGTGAAGCAACTATTTTACATCCTTCAAATAAGCTAAAGCACCAACTGTTGCCTGTCTTTGAACACTACTTCTGCTACTACTACCCATATTGGCCATATGTGGTTGCACAAAAGTTCACTTACCCAAAATCAAATACTTTAGATAGTGAATATACTTTATAAAGGTCATCTCCCTAATCCATCAAGAAATTCATGAAGTATATATATTAGGTTAACTACAAAACTTTATAAATATATCAAATAATGTTATGAATCCACTTGGCCTGAGTGTTGTTTTACTGAAAACAAATAAAAAGATTAGGCTATGCTAAATACGTAGGAGTTCATGAAATAATCAAGAGAAGCACTCAGTTACCTTTTATGGAAACCCGGATCCTTCGGCCCCTGAAAACGTGAGGTCGGTTGCACCATCAAATGAGGTCGGTTGCACCATTTCCGTAGCAGAGGATTTGAGGTGGCCCACGGAGTCTTCGATCTGGACGGCAGCAGGGGTGGGTACGGGCTCAGAGGTGTCGTCGACACGGGTAGCACCAGGTTGCTCCTCATGATGAGCTCGATCGACGTGTGATATTCTAAAATCGACACCCCAAGCAAACGAAAGACATCTGAATTACTTTGGTTTCCTTCATAAATAAATACATCAGACCATTTTTTAAAACATTTATAAAGTAAAAATATGATACTTAAGTAAATATAAGAAGGATATCATCATGCATTCACAACCTTACACAACTCTTCAAAACATTCTCCCAGTTTTGTTAACGTCACTGCAACACCCTGCAAATAAAAAAAAAGGTAAACTTGAGCCAGAATCAAACCCAAATAATTCAGGAAGGTGATCCTCAACAGAATAATGTCAATAAATAGGAGACAAAAGGTTGTTAGATACAACAATATAATTTTTTTCATATGCAGCTTACTTCGAGAGTTGCTTGATCATTGGGTGAGTTAGACAGGGTTGCCTCAAACTGTTGCAGCTTAGGCTGTAATTATACATCAAATCATCAATGAAGGTAGTGCATTCAAATACGAAGAAAAAAGTAGTTGATTGACCAAAATTTTATTTCGTATACTTCTAATCTAAACCATATCTTTTAATTCAATAATCACCTAACCAATTTACAACAACATTCCAAGTTTGTAGAGTGAAATATTTAGTTAGTGAAAAAATTCACAATGACCCACCTAGAAAAGCCTCAAGTACAACGACAACTTGTACACTTTTATAACAAAGATAAATGCATTACAAAACAAAATATTACATCTATAGAAAATCAACAGTTGTACCTCATTAATGACAGATTCGATGATCATAACAATATCATGAAACATTTTAGTCACTACTTCAAGCAAATCAACAGCAACACTGGGAGGAAAAGTAAGAGAAGTGTAAGTATGAAAACGGTAAGAGGCTTATATTTGTGGATGTAGCTATGGTTGGTCATCTTGTAATTACGATAATGAAAGGATGAACATGATGAACTAATTTTTGTATGAAAACATACATATTATTCATACAGACTATAAAGAAGAGAAGAAGCACAAATTTGGAGCTTCTATTTGAAAATTACCATACTAATTAATCCAAATTCACTTTTTTCTCATGCCCCTTGATGCACTAAACAACAAATTTTATTGAGGCTGGAAACTTGATGGTGCGCTGATGCTAGCTAGGGGTGAAGTTGGAAAAAATTCAGAATTTCTGCCTCAAGACCCCGAAACTTCTACCCAAAGCGGACCTTTAAGACTTGATTCCATGGTTTATGGTGCAAGTCTTGTCTGATTGGCTCCTGATTCAGATTGAAAATTGAGGAAGAAATGAGTTGCAAAAATGGAAGCATCTGAGAACATGTATATAGACAAAATCCATATCTAAAACAAAAAGATTGTAAGTCTCAACACGGAATGAGAATCATACATAGAGAACCTGCAATGTATTTACAAAGTTCTTATTCCGCTCCAAGAACACCTCGTCAAAGGTTATCTGGAGCCTATAACATTTGTCAATCCTCCATTCTACCTAGCTTGATCAAAAGTAGGAATCTAATATGAATATGATTATAGCCAAACTTTGACGCCGCGAACAAGATCCTAGCAGTAACAAAAAGCTAATATGTAAACAGGTTCATAATTGAAGACAAAAACTTGTAAAGCATATCCTACTATCAATCACTCTATGAACATAACCTTCAGTTCTTTCATCTGAATTCGTCTCACACAAAAACTTATAAACATTAAAAGTGATCAAAAGGTTGAGGCATTGCTTATGAGTTCAAAGGTGTAAAACCCCCTCATAAACGCATCCAAGAGAAACCATCAATGAAAAAGGACAATCCAGTAAATCGAGTTTCAGTAAAATTCTGTACCAGTCATAAACCATTCCTTAGCCTAGCTTCCAAACCTATTACCTATTTTCTTAAGCTTATAACTTTTGAGATCTGAAGGAAAGAATTACCAATCATAAACCCCAACTCATGTAAATTTACAGAATTTACATGGAGGGTAAGGACTATGCAAAATATTATCGTATCAGTGGTAAATATAAAACCAACTCATGTAAATTGTAAATGATTTTGTGTCAGAAATTCTCACACAAAAAAATGTTAGTTCTTAAACATATAAGATTTTTACAGTGATGCAAAAAACCCTATCAGAATTCAGGAGCATCCATTTTTTCCATTCATTTGATAACACAACAGTAAAAAAAAAGTCTGTAAGATTAGCTGTAAATATTTTCCATATTAACAGCAGGAACAAAAAAAAGCCTTATTAAACTGATGAGAAGATAGTGAAAATACAAATGAATCTTACCTTGAGTCTTCTCAACCTTCTATTGTCGTCTTCCAATCAGGACACTTTGTTCTCCAATTCCTGAGTGTAAGCCTTAAATAAAACCAAAGACAACTTTTTCAGTAGAGAATAAAAATTATTTCAAAAACTTACAGATCATTGACTCAGTAACTGAACCTGTCTCCTTGCACGTGAACGTACAGCAGATTCTCGGTTCTTGATCATCCTATTCTTCCTCCTCTCAACCGTCTTCTCCACCACAGGTGGTTGTTGAATAGCCACACTACTCATTTGTTGTTGTTGAATAATTTGATACTGAATCCACTCATTATACTCATCTATTGACGTGAAAGTTATCCAATCCACTGGTCTGACCATAGCCAGAATTTGAATTGAAAAGTATTGAGATGTTAAAAAATGACTTTGTGGTCCTCACGGATAATATGCAAGATTTTGTGAGATTAACACTATAAATGCATGCATTATCACATATCAAGGCAAGACCTGTATCAAGTGAAAAAAAATGGCATTACTTTCTTCACCTAAGATTATGGTAGTTTAAGTGTAAACACCAGTTGTAGAAACTGCTAATTCCCATTGCGATTGTTCTCTACCATTGCGGAAAAAATCATTTGCATTCTTATTCATTACTTTCAACATTGCATGTCAAGATCGATATTCGGACTGATGTTCTCAGTGATGCATATAGCTTTTAAATAAGATAATTAGAAAATAAAAGCTTTGTACACAACATACCTTCACATGTTGTCTTGAGCAGCTCTTGAGCTTTGAAGGGTTGCATCAGTCTTCCTTGTTCTTGAAACTGAGGGTACTGAGCTTAATACAGTGAGGGTCTGAAAACATTTATTAAGAGAAAGCCACAGTAAGAAAAAATCAATATCAAGAAACACAGACCACAAATTGACTCAAGTAAAGAAACAATGATTTTCAGTTTGAACCTGGAATGGATATGGTCCATAATTGTGATTAATCATTTTTTCGACCCTAATTGAATTACCGTATTTATCAGAAATTTTATTAAGGATATATGTTGTTGGTTTTACCTCGGTGTGCAAACTTGAAGTGTAATACCTGGAAAACCCTGAGCGATGGACGACGACCCAAAGTCGTTCTTCCAAATGTCATCAAGCTAACATAAAGTGAACCGCAACTCAGTATCTCTAAAGAAAAGGAGCACAACAATTTCATGAATATTCGAAAGACTCGAGAGAAACATAGCAAACAATTACATGAACATTCTATCAAGAATTTACCCGTTCCATAAAGATTATTTTGAAAATAGATGAAGAAAACACGGTGGAACATACCTCTAACTGTTGCAGTGTATCAATTAGTTCCATATTTTGATGATCGATGAAGGGCCTTTAATTGATTTGAAAGTTTTGAGACTTCTGATGATTGCCTCTCCAATACCTTCTCCAAAAATCGAAACACAAATAAAAGATAGAAGTTGGAATCTAACACATGTAGCTCATTTCCAATTTATGCACAAAGTCTATCAAAAAAATCAAAACAGAGGTAGGAATCACTTAAACCTCGCCGGAGCTAGACCAATCATCATTCTCCATTTTTAAGAACTATAGCCACAACAAACCCCAAGACTGGACAAAAAATTCAACCAATTTGCAAATCGTATTAGTATGTTGCAATCCTTTAACAAATCAAAGCATGAATATTTAATCATAATAATACATGAGTGGATAATCAACAAGATCAATATACATATTGAAAATCATCTTAAATTAAAAAAATGTATTTGTAGCTAACCGTAACCTAATTTGGTTGAGTAAAGATCGGAAATTTCAGGCATGTGCCCTTCTTATAAACAAATCCTAGACAGATATATCAGATACAACTACATAAGTCCAGCACAACAATAAAGTAGTTTTCGGTCAAACCTACAAACCTCAACAACCTTTGATAAATTAATCAAACAACGTATCGCTTTACCTCTTTCGAATCATCGAGACTTGCAAACACTACTAAATTGTCTTTTCTACAAATATGAAAATGCGATACACTACATAGCACACACCAAAACAAATAGTAAGATAAACTAAGCCAACAAATGAAAAAAACAGCAATCTTTAGTTGGTAGTTACTCACACAGTTTTGAAGTTTATCAAGTATGGGCATGCCCATTGATACGCTGCACTTTGTATAGCGTAACTAGGGATTATTACATTAGTTTAGGAGTATTATCATATGTGTTTCGAGTCATTATTATGTTCTGAGTTGTTTATTAAGAAGTGAAGAAATGAAGACCAGAACCGAACAAGAAGAGGATCAAAGATTGAAGACATGAAGACTTGAAGACATTCTGCGGAGCAGCGGCGATCGCCACCATCACTATGGCGATCGCCATTCTACAACAGAAGCATTACATGAGTTCGAGAGATCATGGCGATCGCCATGACTCTACGGCGATCGCCATGGGGCGACAGAGACAAGGAAAAGCTTTACATGAAGACCGCGATCGCCAGGCATCTATGGCGATCGCCACAACAAGGCCGAAGGCATTCCGGACTTTCCTTATTTTCCTTTGTTTGTTTTATTTCTTTTTCCTTATTTTATTATTTCGTTTATGATATATCTTTTACCATATATTTTTAGGGTTAGTCTCTATTTAAGAACCCTAGCCTCCATCATCTTTTCCATCATCTTTTCCATCAGACAATTTAGTTATGCAACCATGAGCAGGAACTAATCTCCATTGTTTTGCTTAGCGGTCGAAACCTTCAGTTATTAAGTTGTGAGATTTCTAAACTCTTGTTCTTTTCCTATGAGTTTGTATTAATTCTCTTGTTCTTCATCTATTGATTTCTATTAGTTTTGCTAGCTTGATCACCTAGTTTGATTGATAGTTTTCTATTGCTAGACTAGGAATATACGGTGGAATTCCTTGTCATTGTAGCACTCATATCTGCATGATCTGGTAGTTGATTGCTTTTATGAAAGAGAATTGATTGCATGTTAATACTTGACGGTTGTAAGTTATTGCATGCATCCTTATAATTCCTGTGCCCTTTGCTGCTATCTCATCTAATCTTGAGAGGTTTCCCTGATTGCTGAATAGTAAGTATTATCAGGACCGGTTGGCCTGCTAATATATTAAAGATTGGAATAGGAACATTCCCTAGGATTGAATAGAACTTGAGATAAATCTATGATCAACTTGATTGACTGTTGTGTGGATACTTGCTAGGTGAAACCCCTTCTCATCATATTCTCACCCAAACTTCCTCTGCTTGTTACTGGTTACTTGTGTGTTCTTGCAATCAAACCCCCCCTGATGAGGCTAAAGTCGTAGTGCCAAATCAAAGAAAACCCTAAACACTAACTAGAGTATAGCAAGTAAGTAGAGGTCGAACCCAAGGGAATCAAAACACCAAATCAATGCAGTCAAGTGAAATATCAACTAGTAAACAAGTAACAAGTAACCAAGGGGGGGGGGGTTGATTGTATGGAACACAAAAGTAACAAGTATCAAGCAGAGGAAGTTTGGGTGAGAATATGATGAGAAGGGGTTTCACCTAACAAGTATCCACACAACAGTCAATCAAGTTGATCATAGATTTATCTCAAGTTCTATTCAATCCTAGGGAATGTTCTTATTCCAATCTTTAATATATCAGCAGGCCAACCGGTCCTGATAATACTTACTATTCAACAATCAGGGAAACCTCTCAAGATTAGATGAAATAGCAGCAAAGGGCACATGAATCATAAGGATGCATGCAATAACTTACAACCGTCAAGTATTAACATGCAATCAATTCTCTTTCATAAAAGCAATCAACTACCAGATCATGCAGATATGAATGCTACAATGACAAGGAATTCCACCGTATATTCCTAGTCTAGCAATAGAAAACTATCAATCAAACTAGGTGATCAAGCTAGCAAAACTAATAGAAATCAATAGATGAAGAACAAGAGAATTAATACAAACCCATAGGAAAAGAACAAGAGTTTAGAAATCTCACAACTTAATAACTGAAGGTTTCAACCGCTAAGTAAAACAATGGAGATTAGTTCCTGCTCATGGTTGCAGAGCTAAATTGTCTGATGGAAAAGATAGAAAGAACTAGGGTTCTTAAATAGAGAACTAACCCTAAAATATATGGTAAAAAATAAATACTAAACGAAATAATAAAATAAGGAAAAAGAAATAAAATAAACGAAGGAAAATAAGGAAAGTCCGGAATGTCTTCGGCCTTGTTGTGGCGATCGCCATAGATGTCTGGCAATCGCGGTCTTCATGTAGCGTCTGCCGTGGTCTCTGTCGCCCCATGGCGATCGCCGTAGATTCATGGCGATCGCCATGATTTGTCGAACTTATGAAGAGCTTCTGTTGTAGAATGGCGATCGCCATAGTGATGGTGGCGATCGCCGCTGCTCCGCAGAATGTCTTCAAGTCTTCATGTCTTCAATCTTTGATCCTCTTCTTCTTCGGTTCTGGTCTTCATTTCTTCACTTCTTCGTAAACAACTCAGAACATAACAATAGCTCCAAATACTTGTGATAACACTCCTAAACTAATGTAATAACCCCTAGTTACGCCATACAAAGTGTAGCATATCAAATACCCCCATGCTTAGACTTTTATTCGTCCCGAGTAACTTACAGAAAAGCTACCCTTACAATGAAATTTTCAAAGTCTCAGGAAGTACAAGAATATCTCCTAGTGATTACATACTCAATAAGCCCAAAGCATACAAAACGCAACAACAACAATCAAGAACAAATGTGATACAATAAGCACAAACTCAGAACTACACCTTATCCCTCCAAGTGGCCTACCCGAATCCTCCTATACGCCTCCTTCTTATGTCACCATAACGCCAAGATGATAATGATCCTAAGACACTCAATTTTTTTTATTTTTTATAACACTCATCTTGCTTGGGCGCCCTTTCGGGTTTTCGTCCCAACCACTCAATAATTGTTCCAGACTCACAAAACTCACATCACTCAAGACTTATTTTTGCACCAGCCTAATGCCGGTCAAGCCACCTTCTTATTGCATAGAACTTGCTATCCAAGGATTTTGTATGCCTTTTTTTCAATTTTTGTGGCTTTTTCATACAATATATATATTCAATAAGCTCATGCAGATACCACCAACACCCAAATAATTACATGTGAATACATTCTCCTCCCCCATACTTAAACATTGCATTGTCCTCAATGAAATGGAAGACAAAAAAATCGAACCCAGGGAATGAGACAGAAGACTCACATACAAGGTCGGATGACCTTCCTCCAATAAAACTCAAAGTGTGGTAGAATGAGAAACTAGATGAGCATTAAATGTAATCCAATAATGCATAGCTCATCTAAAGCAAAAGAAAGAATACCTCCAATGTAGAAGGTGACCCAAACAAATCAACTCCTTGCAGAGAACATGGTCACCAACAAGCTAAGCTCTAACGAATGTAGATCTAGAATGATAGTACTAATGAAACCAAACTTGATGTAATACAGCTCCTTACTTTCTTTTCTCTCATATTTTTTTTTTCTGCACTCTATTTTTTTAATCCGATATATTTTTTTTTTCTCGGAATGATTTTCGGATTATTTTTTTTTTTTTTTTTTTTTTTTTTTTTGCACGAGAGAGAAGACTTACAGCGAGATTGGCTACTGACTGTAGCTGACCCTAAGCTTCGGTGATTTCCTCCTGTCCATAGAAAAACTAAAAAGAAAATAAAAACAAACTTAAACCTCGGGTTGCCTCCCGAGTAGCGCCTTATTTTATGTCGTGGCTCGACATGAAACTCAAGAGATTTAACTAACGCCATTTGGATTTGTGAAAATCGTCTCTTGTCTGAATTCTCTCTTGAACCACTCATGGAACGCCTTGAATCTCGTCCCTCTTACCTTGACCACCTTGTCTTTAGCAATGAAGGTGGTTTCATTCACTTTCTCCTCTTGATCGTATCAGGCGGCTGTTTAAGCTCAATGTCAAGTGCCTGCACACTAGACATCAATGGTATCTCGCCTGGCGAGGTCAGTAATGGAGGGCGATTGCCCAAAGGATGTGAAGAGAGGTTACCTTTAGGCTCTGGCTTAGCCTGACACTCCTGCATGTTAGTAGACAAAACAATATCTACTTTTGGGGGCTCTAAGAGATTCTCTAAAACAGGTTGCAATTCATCCTTACAAGTAGGCTTAATCACATCAATAGCACATAGAGAATTCTTATCAATGGGATCCATATCATATATATTATATTCTACCTTATCCCCATCAAACTCCATAGAGAGAGTCCCACTATTAACATCAATTTTCGTTTGGGCAGTTTTCATGAAAGGTCTACCTAACAGTATAGGTGTGACATTATTAGCATGCTCCATATCTAACACAAAGAAATCAGCAGGAAAAATCAGATCACCAACCATAACAAGAACATCCTCAACAACCCATTTTGGGTATACAGTAGACCTATCAGCAAGTTGAATAACAGTTCTTGTTTTATGCAAAGGTCTTAAGCCTAGTGAATCATACAAAGAGTAAGGCAAAACATTGATTGATGCACCTAAATCTAGCATGGCTTTGTCAAATTTAGTTTCACCAATCACACATGGAATGATAAATATGCCTGGATCACCACATTTCTTAGGCATGCGTTTTTGAAACACTGCAGAAACTTGTTCACTTATTTCAACTTTCTTATTTCCTTTCAGTTTTTGATTTCTTTTAATTGTGCAAACTTCTTTCAAAAACTTAGCAAATCTAGGAATACTCTTAACAAGTTTGAGCAAAGGAATGTTTACCTCACACCTACTAAAGGTTTCAAAGATCTCTTTGTCATCATCCAGCCTTCGAGTATCCTTCAATGCCTCAGGAAAGGGGGCTACAGGCTTCTGAGAGAAGAGAGGGGAAAAATTTGGACGAACATAATCGTCAATGTACCCAGGGGTCTCCCGGCGATCGCCATCAACAACTGGCGATCGCGGTCGCGGATAACTTTGCACCTCAGCTTCTGGAATGGCATGGCGATCGCCATCGCCATATGGCGATCGCGGTCGGGATGCAGACCCTGTTTTGCTCTTTGTAATCTCATGGCGATCGCCACTGACATCTGGCGATCGCGGTTTTGGCACAGAACAATCATTTAAAGTTTTTCTGCTCCTCAAGAACACTGCACTGACGTTCTCTCTCAGGTTTCTTACCGGTTCCCTGGCCTCTAATTTACTCACAGCTTGAGCAATCTGTCCTAACTGATTTTCAAGATTTTGGATGCTTGATTCCGTCTTAGCGTTTTGTTGCATCACAGTCTGAGCTAAGGACTTGATCATATCTTCAACAGTCATAGAATTCTGAGGTCTAGGTTGCTGATAATTATTATTATGAGAGTCATACTTTGGCCTTGGTTGCCATCCACCAACAGCGTTTACCTCAGCATTCGGCTCTTGGAGTTGTTGACCACCACTTGCATCATAAAAGACTTCATCATATCTTTCAGTTCATTCATGTCAGTCTGTAATTGATCTGAATTAATTGCTTTGACTGAGTGGGATCCCTGTCTACTGCTAAACTGCCTTGAACTTTCAGCCAGCTCTTCAAACATTTCAGTGGCCTGAGGTATAGTTAGTTTCAGAAAATTACCTCCACAAGATGCGTTTACCATTCGACGATCTTCATCAATCAGCCCACTGAATAAGTACATAAGAGGATCATGGTCAGAATAACTATGGAATGGGCAGCTTGAGCAAAGCTTCTTGAATCTCTCATAATACTCATAGAGACTCTCGGTTGAATGTTGTTGAAGGTTTGTGATCTCCTTCTTCAAGCTGCTCAGTTTTGTGGCTGGAAAATATTTCTCCATGTATCACTCAATGTATCAATACTCCCTGGCGCTTGGTAATAGAGCCAATCATTCGCAGCGTCTTTCAGAGTAAATCCGAAAGCTCTCAGCATGACCTGCTCCTCAGTAACACCTCTTGGCTTCATACTAGAACATATGACATGGAATTGAGCCAAGTGTTTGTTGGGATCTTCTCCTGCGAAGCCATGGAAGTGTGGTAGCTCATGAATTAAACCAGCTTTTAATTCAAAATTCACACCTTCTTCAATCCCAGGAAACCGCACTGCCAAAAGTTGTTGGTTTAAGTCTGGGGCAGTGAGTTGCCTCATAGTAGGCAATGGCGGTCCATGTCGATCACCCATCTCGTTCTCTTGATTCAGAGCTGCTCTTTGGTTCCGAAGGAACGTCCTTTCAATCTCTGGGTCAAAGGCAACAAGAGATGAATCAGTAGCACGGGTCTGAACCATAAAGGTTTATAATTTCACAATTAACACAGAATCAGAAAAATTTCAATTCCCCTGCAACGGCGCCAAATTTGATAAGGCTAAAGTCGTAGTGTCAAATCAAAGAAAACTCTAAACACTAACTAGAGTATAGCAAGTAAGTAGAGGTCGAACCCAAGGGAATCAAAACACCAAATCAATGTAGTCAAGTGAAATATCAACTAGTAACAAATAACCAAGGGGGGGGGGGGGTGATACGCTACACTTTGTATGGCGTAACTAGGGGTTATTACATTAGTTTAGGAGTGTTATCACAAGTATTTGGAGCTATTGTTATGTTCTGAGTTGTTTACGAAGAAGTGAAGAAATGAAGACCAGAACCGAAGAAGAAGAGGATCAAAGATTGAAGACATTGTTATGTTCTGAGTTCTTTCTCCGGCGTGGGACTGGGAGATATAGTGCCAAGTTGAGCTCGCTGTACTTCTTAGATACGCAAATGTAAAGCGGCTTCACCATCTTGATGTACTTGTGGACTGTTTCCTTGGGTTTCCGCTTCTCGTTGGAGGCGTCCGAAGCTGCAGAAGAGAGACCTTCTCGTCCGTCTTGGTGGTCTTCTCGTCCTTCTCACTCCGACCTCTTCTTTTGCCATGGATCCCGCTCCACCAAAATACGCCCGTCCTCTTCGTTGGATTCACTTCTCTCGGCGCATATCCTCACTTGCCTCCCCACCTTGGATTGCACGTCGTCACTGTCGCCGACCTCTATTGTGGCGATAATGGGGAGGACGCTCGCGAGCGTAGTGCTCGATGTTGAAAACTGGATCGGAGAAGATGAATGGAGGCGGTGCAAAAGAGATAATGGAGGAGAGGTTTTGAGGCGGTGCAGAGGAAATACCGGAGGAGAGGATTGGAGAGAGTGCAGATGACATGGGAGAAAAAAAAAGATAGAAAGGGTTAGGGTTAAAGTTGAATTAGAAGACGGAAGATCTATTCAAAGTGGTCGGCGGGATAGATGAGGAGACTGAAGGTTCCATTAATGAAGAGGTGTAACGGTAGATGCCATAAGACGAAAGATCAGGAGGTGGCCGGCGGAGTTCGAATTGAAGACATGGAGTGAAACGAGGGAGATGAACCAAGAATGAGGTGAATAGAAGAGGAAGTGTTAAAGATTAGTAATTAGTAATGAGACTATATGAGTTAGATTGATTTATGGCATTAACTTTTGGGTGTAGTATTTGTTTGAAACGCGGGAGATGAACCAAGAAGGAGGTGAATAGAAGAGGAAGTGTTAAAGATTAGTAATTAGTAATGAGACTATATGAGTTGGATTGATTTATGACATTAACTTTTGGGTGTAGTATTTATTGTTTGGAATTTATTACCAAACATTTAACTTTATATTATATTAAGATTAACACAAAATTAAGTTATTTTAAATTTGGCCGGAGACGTACAATAACTAATTGAAATTACTTATTCACTGATTTATTAGCTATATAAACACGCTTATGCCTCGGGGAATAGAGATTATAGAAGCATTGATCAAAGTTAAATTACCAAGCACCTTACTTGAAATTTTGGTCAGAAGCCACGGAGTATTATTTTGGAAAGCAAAATTCATAATCTGTGATTAAGAGTGATCACAACCACAAAGATGGAACCAAGAATTTGCAGGTAAGGAGAACATGTCTCACTCTACTACACCACTAAGGCATTGGCTATTTGGTTTCATTATTATGATCATGTTGAACTCGTTTTTGATGGATTGAGATGTTCAAGATCATGTTCATGCTATAGATAGGCTAGACATGTATAAATTTACAAGTGTATGGGACAAATATGACCTCTACATATCTACATGAAAAATGGCACATCATACTTTAATTTGTTATAGGAAAACATGATTATTCAAATCAACCATCCAAATTAAAGATTCTGTCTCCACTAAAATAATACAATCAATTTACACTTTGAATAAAATCATTTGACTTGCATCTTCTTAGATAAAAAAAATAACTCCTTAACCTAGAATCTCCCATCTCAATCAACCCATTAAGTGTAATTAATTAACGCTAAAATCAAGCTATGTCATGGTGACATGTAATATGTATATGGAGTGAGTGCATAGCACCATAGCCCACAGACTTGGGATGCTAATCAACAAAATTATGATGCATATTTTGTTAGCCCTCCATTTGCCCACTAATTATACTCCGTATTGCTTTAGTTGAAAAAGAATTAATTAACTACTGTTGTGCTAGTTTATGGGAGAAGTTTTGATGTTGTCTGCCACATTTAAGGGATTCCATGACGCTTCAATCACCATTTGTGGGAATCAACTAGGGCAATGAAGGGACGATTGGCAAGTTATATCATAATAATGACTCATTTTATTTTTAAATATCTAAAAGTTAATTTTATAAAAGTGTACTATATAATATAATTTAAATTACACCATGATTAAAGTATATATTATTAAGTATTCTAATAATATTTATACAAACCTTCTGTATATAGAAAAATGGTTGGCATTTTCCAATGTAAATGTTTAATTAAATCATTTAATCAGTATTTATCTTTCCATCTTTTTCATCCCGCCATTTTCATCTTATTCGCACTTTTGTCTCCAATTCGTACGGCGATGGAATGCAATTCGAGCACCATCAACATGAGATTGTTCCTTGGCCCGTGGGTCCTAACACAAGATAATTATGTTAGATTTTTTTATATTTATTTAACTAAAAACATCTATTGCTTTATTAAAAATTACCATATAAATACATATACGAAAATAATATATAAATATTGACAAAAGTAAACATGTTAGGTCAGTGCGAAGCGCGAGACAATGACCTAGTTATATAAAGATATTGTATGAGCAAAATTAGATAGGTTACCTCTCATAAAATTAAGACATCTTATTAATTATAAGTAGGCGAGATAAGTAATACAATGATTTCACCACTTTAGACAAATAAGTAATTTTGAATCATTTTTTTTGTTCCCTATTTCTCTGTTTATATAATCTATCAAATTTTATATATTTTTCTCTTCGTCTTCTTATTTCTTTCAGTTAATTCATAAATTTAATAACGTTAACTATGTATTTGTTGTTGTATTTTCTAAATCAATGTTTAGATTCATAATTATCTAATACTTATATCTTACGTCGGATCACTATATTACTGTTACTATGGTTTTACACTGAAAATTAAAAACTAGGTAAAGAAATGTTTTGATTCGAAAAACGTTCATTTTCGCTCCATGTCTCACACCCAGTTTCGCTTTTCGTCTTTTTCTTCAGTGGTATCATGTAATAATTTTCAATAGAAGGTTAATGTTTATGAAACAAAACCCTAAACACTTGTTTTCATTGTATAAAATGTTAATTGTTTAAAAAAGTTTGTACTAGTGCTCGTTTGGTTGAAGGAAGAAATTTTAATAATTTCCTAGGAATTTTAATGATTCTACAACTGGATAAATTATAATGAAAGAAATTAAGATTATGTATCTAAAAATGAAGAGAAATAAAACTTACTTAGAGCATCTCCAATGACTTGCTAAATTTAGCAAGTCAACTAGGATTATAGCAAGTTGAAATGACACATTATAACAAGTTGAAATGACACATTATAGCAAATGCTATTTTAGCAAACAAGTGTAACACCAACAACACTTGTTATAATTTTGTCATTTTCAAGTGTAACACCAATTTCTCACTCTTTCAATTTTCAATTTATTAAAGAAATATCATTTATTTAGTGGACCACACACACTTGGCTTGCTATTTAGATTGTCAAATTTAGCAATCAAGATGGAGAAATAAAACATCTCTAAATGAATATTCTTATTATTTATCATTTTAGCTTGTTGTTGGTGTTTGATTTTTACTATAAATTTGTTATCTCTATTTATAGCAAGTCATTAGAGATGCCCTTAGAAGGAGTAAGTATTTTAATTTCATGTGTTTTGTCGGAACTGAAAATTTCTTGTTTTTTGCCACAAGAACTAAGCACAAAATTTTAATCCTAATTTCTTGGGATTGTGCAAAATTGAACTAATAATCAAATAAGCACTTCCCTCAATCAAACCAATAGGCAGTCTACGTTATAAGGTGGAACTTGGAAGGGTCGTTATAGCATTTGTTGGTGCCTGTTGGCACTCGATTACAAAAGTTAACTAAATACAATTATGCACAATTGATTTGTTTAGTATTGAGTGATACTAACATAGTACTCCCTCCGTCCCACTATGTTGTTCTTGATTCTATTTTTGACACTATTCACACATCAAGAGAATCTTCGTAATTTCGACCAATATATAGATAAAAACATAGTCATGTGTGGTCTTGTTTTATTCGTCTTATCGAGTACTTTAATAATATTCAATTTTTATAATTTTTACTAATGTATAATTAGAGATATTGATAAAACAAAACGCACATCGACATACGTGCCCGAAGGAAATAAGAAGGAAATAAAGGGACAGAGGGAGTAACAGGCAAATAATTGAATTTGTGCAACTTTCATGAAGAAGTCAATGATATAATCCAGTGAAAATACCAAACCCCACCCCACCCACAACAACAACAACATCCTACTATCGTAGCTTGTTAGGGCTGCTGATTTTGTGTTCACTGTTTATTGTTGTTAGACCATTAGGATGTATTGTGCACTTTGATTAGGACATTGTTAGGGGTCGTTTGATATATATATATGGGTATGGATATCAAATATCGGGTATGGAAAAGAGATTGATATTTGATATATGTGTTTGACTTGACGAAGATATCAATCTGAGTGGAAAAGAAAGACAAAATTAAGGGATGAAAAGGGAGAGTGATATACCCCATATTTTTGATAAATCAAATTTTATGAAAAGAGATATATGATATCAAATTGATACTCATATATTGATACACCAAACACCAGATATCCATATCCATACCTGATATATGTATATGGATACCAAACGACCACTTAAAGTATATATAGTCTCACGTCAAAAGTTGTGATTAATCTAACTTAGTATACAAATTTATTGATTACTCCTTTTATTATTAATTGGTTTTAGGATGAAACTCAATGAGCTTGTATGGTGAGCCTAACACTCTCGTATTTATTTTTCCACTGAACTTTATCATGGTATCAGAGCGGGCTTAAGATCTGGATTCGTTTCCTGGTTTATCTGAGCTTGGCCCGCCATGTTGGTATGATATGGGTGCAACTCCTTTGGCTTGTCGGCCTGAAGACAATATTCTGGGTTTAGCCCGCCATGATGACATGATATGGGATAACCTGTTTGTTAAGTGGCAACTGGGTCAGGTCAGTTACCACTTGAGTGAGTGTGTGGAAATAGGCTTTCCACATCGGAAGTTAAGAGAATAATAGTCTTATATACACTCATAAATTACTCATCCTATACCAATTGATTTTATGATGAAACTCCATGAGCTTGTATGGTAGGCCTAATACTTATATGTAAGAGGGAAAAGATCCATGAGGACACTCTCTCCCATTAGGATATGAGGACACTCTCTCCCATTAGGATTGAGGATGAATCTTCACCATTTATTTCTTAACACACTCTTTAATCTCCACCGTCCGCCTATATCCCCATTTCCCCTTTTTTCTTCCCTTTCCTTTCCTTCATGATGTTCTCATTTCTTCTGTCCATTGTTCATTAATTCGATCTCCATGGATTAATCATCTCGTTCCACCGCCGACATCGATTTTTATATTTCCGCGACCAAATTCTGGCTCTTTGACCGGTTCAGGTAAGATCAATTTGGTTCCTCTTTGTCTTGATATCACGAAATTGTATTGATTCAATTTCTTTTGCTTTTTTCGTCTCATCATATTCTTTATGTATCTTCTTCTCCTTCTAATGCACACATCATAAGATTGAGATTTGCAATTGATTTGGAACTGTTATGATATATATAGTATTCAAAATTGTTCTTAACAATAGGTCAAATCTGACATGGAATCAACTTTGAGATTGTTCAACTCGATAGATGTGAAGGCTATGATGACATGCATTCGTTGATGGAAAGGTATTCGAAGAAAGGAGAGAAACTAAGTGAAGCACGCCACCTGTTTGATAAAATTCCTCAACCAAATGATTTTTCTTACAATACGTTGTTTACTTGTCATGTGTGCCTCCTTGATCTATGGTTGTTAGGGAGTTTTAAAATCAGATTTTGTTGAAGGATTTTTCTTGATTTTTCTTGTTATGTTGGCTTGTTATCCCCCCAATCTGTTTTGTGTGTGATGCTTGTAACACACACTTGTAATCAAAATAACATAATTGTTTGAGTATTCAATTCTTTTGTAGTTTCTATTAATTTTAAACAAAAGTTCCATCCTGATTTTGTGGAATTCGTAATAAGCTTGACCTTAACTACAATACGTGCCCCAAAATTTGTTGATTAAGTTTGAGATACAAAAACACTAGCTCATGCACACAGAAGCAATGTCTCATGCACACAGAACCAATGTCTCATGCACACAGATGAACTAACTTATGCACACATACTTTTGAATTTCTAGAAAGAACATTTTTGTCGTTTTTATAGATGTTTTTTTTGTAGTTTTTGTTGATTGTAAGCAAAAGTATCATCCTGATTTTGTGGATTTCGTAATATGTTTGGTCACAATTGCAAGACATGCCCAAATTTTGTTGATTAAATTTGAGATACAGAAACACTAGCCCATGCACACTGAAGCAATGCCTCATGCACACAGAAGCAATATCTCATGCACACAAATGAACTAACTCATGCACACAAATTTTTTGACTAAGAGGGTTCTCATGAACTGGCTTATGCACACAGAAGCTAACAAAACTGCCTCATCACATTGATGAACTTACATGGGTTTTATCAAATAAACTGCCTCATCACTCAATTGCAATGAGTCATGTACATAAAATAACTTAGTCATGCACACTATAGCACCGACTCATGCTCATGAATGAACTAACTCATGAAACACATTTATTGAGATTCGTTAGGGTGATTTGAAAATAATATTGACTTGTGTACAAGTTTAACACAAACCCATGCATACACAAGCACTAAGTCATGCACACAAAAGTAAAATTCACGCACACACATTTTTTTAAAAGATTCTTTAGGGTGTTTTTACACTAACACTGACTCATGCACAAATTAACACAAACATATGCACACAAAAGCACAAAGGCATGCACACCGATCCCCTGACTCACACACACACATTTTTATGAGATTTTAGAGTAATTTAAAATCGGTATTCTGCATTTCCACAACAAAACATATTTAGAACAAGCCATCAACTAGAATCTGTTACACAATCTTTATACGTGAATCATACTACCTGCCAAAAACTAGAATCTAGTACACAAAAAATCAACTAGAATCTGCTCACGATTTTTATACATGAACCATACTACCTGCCAAAAAATTAGAATCTACTACACAAAACATCAACTAGGATCTACAACACAATTTTTCCCTAGTTCCTACTTCTTTTTACTACCAGCTCTTTTAGAGGGTCGGTTTTCTTCAATTATTTGTAGCACCCTTTTCTGGACTTCATTGTGTTCGTTGATGAGGAGATTGTAAAGGTACTTTATTCTAAAATTAGCAATTTTCTTCTTGTCTCCTTTCTTAAGACCACACTACTCGCCCAATATTACACTGCTCGTGCATGTTTTTATGTGCTTTTCAGTGTCCATGTTGTTGTTCTAGAGGAAATTGACAAAAAAGGATATATACAAAAAACGAGGAAAAAAAGTTAATTTGTCACTTTCATTGTAAAAGAAATAATGCTATAATTATGTTACTATGCCAAACAACATAACTCACGCACACTAATGAACAAACTCATACACACAAAGCAAAGAACTCATGCACACAGAAGCATAATATCATACACATAAAAGTATTTGGCTTAAAGCATAAGAACTGATGACTATTAACTTACCAACAACGCCTTTTGGTGTTTTAGCTTAAATAGACATGGTGTTATTGTACATAGAAATTGAAACACTTACCATAAAGTATAAGAATTAAGAATCGATGACTATTAAATTACCAACAACAACTTTTGGTGTTTCAAATATTATAAGCACTTAACATGCACACACATATGTTGAAACTGAAGTTGGACCAACTGTTCGAGATACACTGAATTTATGATATACATAGTTACTCATGCACATAGAAGGGAAACTCATGCACGAATATGGTTCAACTCATGCACACAATTATAATCAGATTAAAAGTTTGTGGAATATGCTATAAACTCATATATGCACTAAATTTATGAAATACAAAATTTCTTCACACACGCAAATCATATAATTAATGCACACGGAAATAAAAAAACTCATGCACACAGAAGGTAAAACACAAAGGAAAAATCGATGCACACAACTATATTCGGATTAAAAGCTTATAGAATATGCTATAAAACTTATACACACTGAATTTATGAAATAAAAACTTGTTTTTTCACGCAAAAGGTATAATAAATTCCCATAATAAAATGGAATTACCATTTTGTGTTGATATTGTACTAGTTGAAACTAGACATGCAATAATTAAAAAATGGAGTTGAGCTACGCTAACACATATACTAGTTGAAACTGGAGCTGCGCTAACACATGTACTAGTTGAAACTATAATTTCACTAATTGTTGGGTGGAGGTGGAGCAACTTGCATTATTCCATGTTCTAATTCCAATACTTTGGTGTGTCACCTACAGTTTGTAGATACAAATGTATTGTCAAATTTCACATATATTTTATGCTTTGGTTGATGCTTAAAAAAATAAAAAAAGAATGCAAACACTCATGAACATAGAAGGCAAACTCTCATGCACACATAAGGAAAAATCCATGCACACATAAATTAAACTTCATGCACACACTAGGTTCAACTCATGCACATAACTACAATAAGATTTAAAGTTTATAGAACAAAAAAAATGATGCTCACAAAAGGTTATACTGATGCCCATAGAAGTAAAAACTCATGCACACAGGGAAAAAAAACTCATGCACACAACTAAATTCAGATTTAAGCATACAAAACATGCTATAAGACATATATTCATTGAATTTATGAAATACAAATTTGTTCATGCACATAGAAGGTTTACCACATGCCCACAAAACAACAAAATCATGCACACATCTAATTAAGACTAATAGTTTATAAAACCTGGTATTAAGCCCACTCATGTAATAATACATCAAGAGTTCCATCAAATATTTGCAATAGATTGTTTTACTAAGCCATGCACTCATATGCCTTTCTAATGCACACATGATATCTAACTGATGCATACATATTATTTTAAAGATGACGACAAACATGTTAAGAAAATAGTCATAAAGTGCTAACTATGCACACTATGTCTCACTCATGCACACATATGCATTTAGTTCTGCACACATGCATTTACTTCTACACACAAATGTATTGACGAATCAGATGCATATAAATTAGTAATGTTTAGAGTAACATACATCTAATGAACTCAAGCTTATATTGAGCACGATAACTAAATCCTTATATTAAAAATCATCATCCATCAAACCCAAGAAAACTAGTAGGCTAGAACGTGTAATACACCACCTAGAAGCACTCAAAGATGCAATCCACACATAATATACCTTAAAAATCTTGCAAGCTTACTTCTCTTGTTAAAATTCCTTCTGTATTTATACTTGCTTCTAATTAGGTCAATGAAAGGGGGATTTGGACAGAAATTCGTTGAATTCACGAAGGAGCAGCGAAGAAATCTGAATGTGTCAGCTTCTTTTGTCAAATGGAGAAGAATCTCCTTGAAACTAGAAGAAACTTTTTCAATTTCCTCTATGAACCGCATCGAGTTGGATTTTCTCGAGATTGATTTGAATCGAGCAAGTTTTTGCTTCTACACTAAGATTGCTTTCAATTGACTAGAATCAACTGTGATAACCCTCAAATTTTCTCTTGAGATCAACCAAAATGGCTTGAGTTCCTTGCTTGAAAACAAACCTAAATTCCAAACGAATTTGCAAATTTGCTCTCTATAAACCTTCACTTCCTTCCTTGCTCACCTTCAATTGCTTATTTGCTTGCTTTGGATCACTCGCTTTACTCCCTCGATCGCTCGTTTTGCTCGATTGCTTGATCGTTCTCTCTCGCGCTCTTGCTTCTCCCGAAATCGCTTAAAATGAAAATCGAGTGGATTTCTTGCTGAATGTAGTCGAAATCGTATTGATTCATGTGGAAATTGTGGTGAATGAAGATCATGGAAGATAGAAGTGAGAGTTTGTGTGGATTTTGGTTGAGATTTTTAGGGTTTTGATTTTTTATGGGAGAGAGAAGTGGGGGAGATTGTGGTCCCCCTTTCTAGCTTCTGATATAATTTGAGCCATTGGATCAAGAATGTAGTTGATCCTTAGTCGTTATCTAAGAGAGGATCCTCATGGATATGTAAGACATAAATGTTTTCCTCTAATTACCAATTCAAGACTCGCAAATATTAAAAAGATAATAATATTATGTATATAGAGGTATGTTCCGGTGTAACGAATATTGTGGTGTAACGGTGTAACGAGTATTTACCTTCAATGGTATTCGGGTTTGTTAAGGTTGATATTCAACTTTATGTAGATTTAGGTTATATATGCACTAATCGCATTCTCGTATGCTTGTGCCTCTATTCAATCTTTTATGCTATTTATTCATGTTTATTTAGTTGAATATCTACCCTATATTGATATAGGTAAATTAAGTTGATTATCAACCTTTTCAAACCTAAATACCATTGAGGATAAATACTCGTTACACCGTTACACCACAATACTCGTTACACCGGAACTCACCTCTCTATATATATAGATTTAGGCTCATGAGAAACCACCTCTTATAGTAAAACGGAGTTAACCATTTATAGACGTTGGATCAAATATAGAGGAATGGCCAGGATTCACTCAGAATTTTCAATAATAAAAAACGTTTTAATTTATATCAATATTCCCCTAAATCCCGCTATCAAATCTCCTCCCTCTCTCTCCTCCCTAATTCCTTCTCTCTCGTTCTCTGCAACCTCCTCCGCCTCCTCTCTGCAAGCCGTCCTCCTCCGCCTCTCTCTCCGCCCTAATTCCTTCTCTCTCTCGTTCTCTGCAAGTCATCCCGCCTCTCTCTTCCCCTAAATCACCTTTGCCTCTCTCTTCCCCTAAATCTCCTCCGCCTCTCTCTTTCCCTAAATCCCTAAATCTGCAAGTCGTCGTCGGAGACGTATCGACTGCACTCTTCCGTCCGGCTACACCCTCCAAGGTACCTCTTCCTCTCTCGTATCTTCATTTGTTTTTTGTTGCTCCAATTTTGGAATTTAGGTTCCTCTCTCGTATATAATACTGGAATTTAGGTTTTGACTTCGAATTGAGCATGGATATAGGTTCTAGCAAGAGATTTGTTGTTTGCTTCCGTACATCGAATTGCAATTATATAATACTGGAATTTAGGTTTTGACTTCGAATTGAGCATGGATATAGGTTTTATATAGTGATTTGTTGTTTGCTTCCGTACATCGAATTGCAATTGTGCCTAGTTTGCTTCCGTACATCGAATTGAGCATGGATATAGGTTTTGTATTTCATATATAGTGATTTAAGTATTTGTTGTTTGATTCCTAATTTTCGTCCTTGTCATGTCTGAATCAAGGTCTTAATAATGGCGCGAGGTTCTATTCCGAAGAAACACATGTCTCCACCTAAAGGAAATGGAGGTAAAAACGAAGGCTTGTCAAAGGTAATCAAAAGTCTCTGCTCACTTTCATGTAGATGTTTCGTTATTTATGTAATGCACCACATCTATTTAGATTTTCAGTAGTGATTTAATGATATGACCAAGATCGGTCTAAGAATTATCCATTAACTATTGTTACTCTATATGCAACATGCGAGAAAGAAATTAAACAATCTGGAACACAAGAAAGTATTGAAATTGTTCTCTTCTCTCCTCCTTCTCCCCTCACCGACATTCCACGGTCGAAGAGATCATCCAATCTCAGACATTGTCGTGAGAGTGGCGTGATAATGAGATACAAAGACGTGAATGCATCCATTCAAGATGATGAACCAGCAGAGAATGGGCTGTCTAGGACGAGCAATACTAAGAGCAATGCCAAGAGGAAAGAATTTGGTAAAAGTGTTGTTGCACATATTTCTATCATGATTGATACTAGGTTTTACTAAAGCTGATGCATTTATTTTTGTAGAAGCGTCTGACGATAGCATCAATGAGGATGAAATTATAATTAATAGATTGGGAAAACGGTCAAAGAACAAGGGGCAATGTTCAAACACAGCTGCACAAGAAGAGGCTGATACTCACATTGATAAAATCAATATGGTTATATATGTTAGATGGTCTTAGGTTTTTTTCAATCTCATTAACTTTTCTATTATATGTTCTATAGCAATACTGAAGAAAAAGAAGGCGATGGATAAGGGCAAGGCTAAGATGGTTGATGAAGAGACAAACTTACCACCTATCCGAAGGAGATGCGTTGAAAAAGATGGTTTTGAGGTGATCAGACACCGTGGACACCTATCACTTTTCGTATGGGCCATCAACCAACTATATGACGCCCAAAGAAACTGCGTAGAGGAGGCAGGCTTTGGGAGACTTCTCTAGATGACATCCTTTGAGATACCCGGGTACATGAATTTGTGTAATTTGAAAAGTCGAATTCATATGCAATATGTGTTAATGTATATGCAGTTTAGTTAATCTGATATGCAGAACATATGTGTTAGTTCATATGCTGAATTCTTAAGTGAGTACCACAATGATCTTCATGTTGATATGCATATCCTCTTTTTTTCCCATCTTTCTGTGTAGGTGGTTAGTTGAGAATTACAACCCCAGAAGGGGTAAGATTATACTTCCAGACAAGTCTGAGTTGGATGTCACAGAGTCTGATGTCGAGATTTGTCTTGGCATTCCTCGTGGCCCCCGAGAAATAATCAAGCTTGATAAGAATTGTAGGTTGGATGTGGTTGATGCTTGGAGGGATATTTATGACAAGAAAAAACACCAAATCTCATACAAGGATGTAGTGAATCGCATGTTATCTCTCCAAGAAATAGGTGATGAATTCTTACGGGAGTTCATGATCAGTTTTCAGTCTTGCGTCATTGAACTGACGCAGAGTGGTGCTGCAAACCAAACCCTCATCCGTGGCTGCTTTGAGAATATGGATGTATTGAGTGAACTGAACTGGTGTCGCTTTGTTATAAGCAGTCTTATCATTGCCAAGAAGAAATGGGATCAAAATCAAAAAGCTTTTTTCATAGGTCCACTCTACTTCTTGACAGTAACTCACTTTGGCACTTTTTTTTCTTACTATTTTATAATGTGTATTGTTGACCAAAATACCATTGTTGGAAATTCAGATTCTGTATCTAGACCGTGTGGTGTTGTACTCCAACCGAGCGACACAAAGAATGTTTCTTGCGTTTGTTGGTTGGGCTGAAGACCTTGTTGATCAGAGGGAATCTCTTGAAATGGAATATGGACAACTCAAGGATGGAAATTTGGAGCCTCAATTGCCTATTAACGACAGAAAGATTCAGGATTCACATCAAAATCTTGAAGAACCAAACCCTAAAAAGGTATTCGTTAACTCAGTTTTTTTGTTTTTTTGTTAGCAATTCTTTGACCATCTGAAATGCAACATGTGTTAGTTCATATGCAGATTTACTATGTTGATATGCAGCAAACCTATACACCTGATTTTTCTGCATTTTCTCTAGCTTTGTTAGCCAAGAACTGTTATACATAAATTATGTTGATATTGATGTTAAATTTTGTGTTGATATTTCTGCATTCTGAAACTTGTAGAAGTTCAATGAAGGCATGGCGAAGGATTTAAGTATTGTGGCAAATGCCATAGTCAGAATAGCTAATAGGACCAAGGAAATTCCCGTCGAGTGCAAGGACGACGAGGTGTCGAATGCATTGACTGAGTCTGCAAGGGCATTACTCGGATCTAGGATCGGTTCTGACAATGAATTACCATTTGATGCATCTACACAAGTAGGTGATGTGTTCACTCAAACTGGAGATCCCTTTTGGACTAGTACGAAGCTAACTAAGTTGGTTGAGGAGATCGAGGTTGCAATGTCGAGGCGGACTGATATCCTGAAGACCGAGCCTGATGTTTTTCACTGCAATGAAAACTTCAACTTTGGATTCAATGAAAATGTGTTTCCGGTCAGTTATACTTATATGCATATCGGTTATAGTTATATGCATTTCAGTTATGTTATCTGCATTTCAGTTATGGTTATATGCATATCATTTTGCACTATGAACTTGGATAAATGCTTCCATAAACTGATATGGTTTCTTTCCAATCAGGCTGATCTGGGTGCTGATCAGACAATATTCAACCAACAACCAGCTGTCTAAGTCAATGAAGGGGATAATGCCACTACTCTTGCTGAACCAGAGGATGCAGAAGTCGTTGGAGCAAAACAGGCACATGACAAGGTTTGTATATTTGTATGCAGATTGCCTAACTAAATGATATGCATATAAAAGTTATCATATTTAATTTCCAAATGCAGGATCAGGTTAATGTTAACAATGTTGTCAATGACGTTTTGAATGACAGTGTTGTTAACCATCCTTCTGTTGTGACCCATCTTGTTGTCACCCATCCTCCTGTTGAGGTAGTAGTTTTGGACCAAACTGCATTAGTTGAGACTAAATCTACCAAAACTGTAAAGAAAGGTAGTGGTCAAGGCAGTGGAAATCAGAAGTCTGCTCACCAAAATGTTACGGTAAGCTTGAGGAGGAGGAGTAGGGTATCTCAGAAGTTATGATTTTATCTATTAAGGTGTAATTATCCATTTTTTGACTTAGAAGTCATGTGTTATTCTATTTTATATTTTGCTGAGTAGGAACAAGAATGGTGGTTGTAAAGCCACAATTTTGTAACGGCATAATATGTAATTATCTAGAAGAAAACCAGATCTATTTTGTATTTGCTTCACATAAATGTAAGTGCTACTTATATGTTAGGAATCCTGAATGTTGTAGTCTAGTTATATTTTTGCTGAATAGATCACATAATCAGGTCGGTTCTGCTGCATATCTTATACAGTTTTGTGCATATCAATGAACCTGAAATGCACATTCATTAAGAACAAGTGCATACCAAATAAATCAGACTGATTATATGTTAGAAATCCTGATTGTTGTAGTCTAGTTATGTATGCTGAAGGTATGCTTTGTTACTCATGTAGTAGGTCCTAATATGCATTAATTTCTCAATGATATTCACGAAATTCAGTTGAACCTTTATTTCAAATATGCATGTTGTTATATATACCCCTTGGGTTTTTCCTCAGATCAACCAGGCACAAATAAATCACATACAAATCGATGATGATGATGATGATGATTTCACAACACCTATGAAGAATGTGATATTACATCCGAAACGGGATGCAAAAGTCCGTTTCACAAACAAGAGCCCTTGGATTGACAGGGTTATAAACCCCATGAAATGCATCACTAAGGAACAACGTGATTTACATCATTATGTGACTACATGCTCGGTTGATGGGTTAGTATTTAGTATGTGTGAACTTCTTCTATTCATTGAATGTTTTTTTACATGGTTTAATTAAAATCATTGCTTTATAACCCATTAATCAGGGAGGTTCTATTCGATAACCAACGTGAAGAGGTTCTAGCAAGAGATTTCAAGTCGCTATGTGGAAATAATCTTGTCTCAAGTAAAATTGTCGACTTGTGGTGTATGTATCTAAATGATTTAGAAGAGCTTTGAAACAATACCACTTTATCACGTTTTTTCGTCTACCCGTCAAGTATGGTACGTATGCATATGATATACATTAATATGCAAATGTATAACAAGGATATGCAATTAATTACCTTCGATATGCACTTACAGATTGAATTTGTTACCCAACCGAATAGCGAGTTGGCCACAATGTTTGGCATATTCCGAGATGGTATGAATGTTGTGGTAGCCAAGACGAAACATACATCCCTTGTAGACGCAGAATTGGTAAGCATTCACCCGTCCTACTATTTAAAACTTCTTATTTATGATCTCATGCTCAATTCATGTTACATGGATGACAGGTGTTTTTTCCCGTTTTTAGACAAGGTCAGTATTACTTGGTATGCTTCAACTTTTGGCGTAAAACTGTAGACATAATTGACGAACAATTCAATGACGAGGTTATGAACGATGGAAACAAGTATAATCTAGTTCACAACCTGGTAATGAACTTTCTTTTAAATCAGTTTGGTATGCTATGTTTTATAATTCCATAATTGATATGCATAAGGAAGCATCGTTTGTTTTATTTTTTTGTCCACAGAGAAAGATGTTCTTCAAATATATGGAATTGATGAATCTTACATCAAGATGTAAAATCCTTGGATCAAAACCAGTCCTTGATGTCCTATCACTGGCATGGGTGAATACCCAAAACAAGACTGATAGCGGGATCTACGTAATGCGCCATATGGAGACATTTTTTGAGGGAGGCTCGCACTGGGACCCTGGATTCAAGAGTAACTCATCGAAGTGTATACTTCCTTTGCGTGATAAGTATCTCCATGCACTTATTACATTTAAGAGGAACATGTTGAGAGATGAAATCATTACCAAGGCTAAGGCTAAGGCTAACGCTAAAGTGGCAGGGTAGCATTCAATATGCAGTATTGATCATTTTAATGTCATATTCTTTATTTTAATTAGTAACAATTAAGAACCTCGCGAATAGCTTGTCTTGCCTTAATTTAATTGAGAATAGATAGTTTTATTCTACTATTAAGGATCATTCTATATGTTGCAGATTATCTGCATATCTCTTCGGATTGTTTGCATATCTCGACTGATTTTGTGCATATCTCAACTCATAAATTGCATATCTACCGAATACTTTACAACTTGGAAAAAGAGAAACAACACCAATATCTCCACTAAAATTTGATAATGTTGCCATAATTTTTCTTGGAATTCTTGCATATCCGTAGAAAAGATTTCCATAACAACCAAAATGTTGTAAACTTGGGAAAAATCATGAGAACTTATTCCTCAACAATACGGATGAACTTCATATCTCTCGGTAGTTTTTGTGTATCTATACAAATGAACTCCATAACTTCAAATAAGTTAAATCTTGGGAAAAACGAGACAAGTTATACAAATGAACTGCATAACACTAATTCCAACATCTCTAAAATTAAAATGCATATTAAAGAACTAAAGGACTTCCTTGCAATTTCTGCTTTCATGATTTGCATACTTGTTGCACCTCTTGCATTTCCTCTTGCCCTTATTCTGAATTGCGGCTTCCTCTACAGCCTTCTTCTTCGCCTGTTTTGCCACATACCTCTCCTTTCCATCTTTAAACCTAATCCCCAATCCCTTGTTTTTTGCCTGTTCCGGAGGATGGACAAGAATCTCAGTTGGTTCACTAGTTCCCGCAAAGGTCTCAACCATTGATTCCATTATTTCTGCTTGGTTGTGCACATCATTAGCACCTGTAGTGTATTCTACCTTCTTATTCTTCAATGTCGACAATAAATCACTGATCTTTTCTTGGTCTTCCTCAACAACACCTACACATGAATATATTAAAGACCACAGTTCATTCATCATAGCTTGTTTCTCTTCTATCTGCATACTTTGATCCCAAACACTATTAGGAATATTGATATTCGCCTTTTTTGCAGCACCCTTTCTCCATCTATCTAGTATTAGACATTCAGGGATCATATCAACACCCCCAGATTTCAGAGCGGTGAAAATATGACGACAAGGTAGACATTTTTGTTGAACATCATGCAACTACATGTAGTGGAGTTGTTATTCGTTGCACGTTCTACTTCGTATAAGTTTCCAGAAGGCTCTTTTACAGTGTACGTCACCCTATCCTCATCTGCATATATATCCGTATCAACAATAAGAATAAAATTAAATGTACATAAGTAGTATATGCCAATGTACTGATATGCATTATAATAACACATATATGCATTTGTGCTTGTTACAATATGCAGATATAACGATATGCAAGAAACCACTACATACCTTCATCCTCATTAGTGGTTAAACATTCAAAACACGCTGCAGAAATCTCGGCTTGCACCATAGTGAATATATTCAAGGTGTAGACCTTAGATGCATCCTTCTCAATCAACAATGGTGTTAATGTGCTCGTGAAGCTGAGGCAACATCGTTCCTCAATTGGTTATAACGTTGGGTTTCCATTGCACTATCAAAGTGCATCAACAACTCAACAAGGATGAAGTTCCTGTTCGAATAGTTCCCAAAAAAAACTATTTTGAGATTCTGAAATCGATGTTGTGCGAACAATCCCACCAAGCACGATATCCTTAAAATACACCGGAATCCAATAGCGACGTAGTGCATACATATCCCCGAACCATGGTTTACAGTCCAACTCATATTCAACAACAAATTCTTTCCATCCTTTCTCAAACTCTGAAATAGATTGGGGGTCATCCCAAACCAACTTCCCCAACCTCTTTCTGAAATCCTTGGAATTAATTTTCTTTGCCCCGACCTTCTTTGAAACCTTTTCCATGATGTGCCACATACATAACCGATGTCTAGTATGAGGCAATACATTCTCAATGGCGATCTTCATCGCCGGATCCTGATCTGTCACAATGATCTTCGGTGGTGGCCCCATTGCTTTCTGAAAGTTCTTGAAGAGCCATTCATATGATTGCACGTCCTCCTTCATGACTAAGCCAGTACCAAAAGTAAGACTTTTTTTGTGGTTATCAATCCCAGTGAATGGTGCAAATACCATGCAGTACCTATATGCATATTACGTAATGTTATGCGCATATCTCATATTCCTATCTCATATTAAATGGAAATCGACATAATTTAAAATAATGTGAATGGGATTACCTGTTAGTTTTGTAAGTCGAGTCAAAAGAGACGACATCCCCAAATGCAGCATAGTTCCGACGTGAGATTGGATCCGCCCAAAATAGCATGAAGCTAGCATGATTCAATATGTACCCAACATCAATGAAGATTACATGTAAGACTGCAAGAGGATTTCACTGCAAGGACACACTTTTTTATTTCATCATCTAACAAACTCGAACCCTATTTAAAGAATTTCTTAAAGCTAAAGATATCTTTCTAGTGAAAATTCCTACCGACAATCAGAAATCAGACTGCACAACTCACAATCAGAACAATCTAAATTCCCTTACATATGTGAACACACAATAAGAAACCCTAAACTCATAAGTAAACGTGCATGAGCCTTAAGGAATGGTTAGATGATAAAAAATTGTTAATTCAACATTCGGTGGCTCACAAATAAGTAGACAAAAACCAATCTATAAAATTACAAAGGAGAGGGGAGGGTCGGACAACTGAGAAATCTTATAGTATCATTAACTTTCCTGGGCCTAGGGTTTTCATACCTATATTCTGTTGCACTCAAGTCTCAAGCTAATAGAGAAGTACCTTAATGGACATGCGACACCTCACCTCTCCCAAACTCAATCACCACTTTGTTTAACAATATGTCAGGGAATTCAAAATATTTGTCCATTTCTTTTTGCATCAAATTATCAACATCTCATAAAAAAGGAATGATCCATTATTACTCCATACGGTACATTCCATTGAGGTCTTGTATTAGAATGATACCCGAAGATCTACATCTGTGTTGAGTGATGTCATTAAGTTTGTTAAGTGACGTCATTAGGTTTGTTAAGTTTGTTAGCTAAGTTAGTTAGCTTCTGTTGACAGCTGTAATAAATTGGCTATAAGACTCGTGTTGTAAGTGGCTTCCATCTTAATGAAAGCTTTATCCTCTTATGCTCCAATGGAGTTTTCTCTTTCTTTGTATTCCATATTCCTCTAATTCTACCTCAGATTTCATCAATTCCTCTCCTGTTCAAGACATGACTGTTTCTGTTAGAAAGTCAACTCGTGATCATAAACCACCTGCTTACCTTGATGATTATATGTGTACTTTTTGTCCAAGCTCCACTTATCATGTTAATATGGTGTCTTCTTCTCAATTACCTTCTTCTCATTTTGCCTTACTTTCTCATCTAACCACATATACTGAACCCACATCTTATATTGAGGCATCCAAGGATTCCAATTGGATTTTAGCTATGGAAAAAGAAGTTAATGCTTTACAGGCTAATGGCACTTGGGATTTAGTTCCTCTTCCCAAAGGCAAGAAACTTGTTGGCTGCAAGTGGGTTTTCAAAGTGAAACTCAAGTCTAATGGAAGCTTGGAGAGATACAAAGCTAGGCTCGTTGCCAAAGGATTTACACAGAAAGAGGGCATAGATTATCATGAGACATTTTCACCTATTGTCAAGATGCCAACTATTAGAGCCATTATCTCTATTGTAGCTGCTAAGAAATGGACTTTACATCAATTGGATGTCAACAATGCCTTCTTACATGGCAACTTACCTTAGGAGGTGTATATGAGAATGCCAGAAGGAATCCCTAATCCTGATCAACTTGTTTGCAGACTTAGAAAGTCTTTATATGGATTGAAGCAGGCCTCTAGGCAATGGTTTCACAGACTAACATCTTCCCTGCTTTCTTTGGGATTTGTTCAGTCAAAGAATGACTACTCATTGTTCAAAAAGAGAAGTGGTTCACATATCACTCTTGTTGCTATATATGTGGATGATTTGCTTGTCACTGGTAATGATTCTTCCTGCATCAATGAGCTCAAGGCCTTTCTGGATTCTCAGTTCAGCATTAAGGATCTTGGTGTCCTTCATTATTTTTTGGGTCTTGAAGTGTCCTATCTGCCTCGAGGAATTGCTCTCACTCAAGGCAAATTTACCAAAGAGCTGCTGTAATCTGTTGAGCTGTCCAAGTCCACTCCTGTGTGTACTCCATTGCCATTGCATTGTAAATTGGTTCATGCTCAAGGTACTCCTTTAAATGATCCAACTGTTTATAGAACTCTCATTGGCAAACTCAACTTCTTGTGCCATACCAGACCTGATCTTTGCTTTGCCGTCCAGACCTTGAGCCAGTTTATGCAAAAACCATATTCATCTCATTTTGAAGCCCTCCTTCACACACTCAGATATATTCAAGGCACCATTGGTCATGGCATATTGCTTAATGGAGTTGAAAAACCTATCCTCACAGCATACTCAGATAGTGACTAGGCTTCTTGTCCTATATCCAGAAGATCTGTAACAGGATATGTCTTGCTTTTAGGCTTGTCTCCTATTAGCTGGAAGTCTAAGAAACAAAGCACAGTCTCCAGAAGTTCAGCCGAAGCTGAATACAGGGGAATGGAACAAGCCTCTGCTGAGGTTGTTTGGTTAATTCGTCTCATGAAAGATCTTGGCATTGACATTGTCCAACCAGTTGAACTACATTGTGACAACAGTTCAGCACTTCAGATTGCAAAGAATCCTGTGCATCATGAGCGTACCAAACACATTGAAGTGGATTTCCACTTCACAAGGGATAAAGTAATGGAAGGTCTTCTTCAGCTGTCATACATTCCCACATCCGAGCAACTGGCTGATGTTTTGACTAAAGTTCTTCCATCTGCTCAGCAAAATATCATTCTTGACAAGCTTGGCATGTTCCTGCCTTCATCCCCATGCCCTGCTTGAGGGGGGGTGTTGAGTGATGTCATTAAGTTTGTTAAGTGACGTCATTAGGTTTGTTAAGTTTGTTAGCTGAGTTAGTTAGCTTCTGTTGACAGCTGTAATAAATTGGCTATAAGACTCGTGTTGTAAGTGGCTTCCATCTTAATGAAAGCTTTATCCTCTTATGCTCCAATGGAGTTTTCTCTTTCTTTGTATTCCATATTCCTCTAATTCTACCTCAGATTTCATCAATTCCTCTCCTGTTCAAGACATGACTGTTTCTGTTAGAAAGTCAACTCGTGATCATAAACCACCTGCTTACCTTGATGATTATATGTGTACTTTTTGTCCAAGCTCCACTTATCATGTTAATATGGTGTCTTCTTCTCAATTACCTTCTTCTCATTTTGCCTTACTTTCTCATCTAACCACATATACTGAACCCACATCTTATATTGAGGCATCCAAGGATTCCAATTGGATTTTAGCTATGGAAAAAGAAGTTAATGCTTTACAGGCTAATGGCACTTGGGATTTAGTTCCTCTTCCCAAAGGCAAGAAACTTGTTGGCTGCAAGTGGGTTTTCAAAGTGAAACTCAAGTCTAATGGAAGCTTGGAGAGATACAAAGCTAGGCTCGTTGCCAAAGGATTTACACAGAAAGAGGGCATAGATTATCATGAGACATTTTCACCTATTGTCAAGATGCCAACTATTAGAGCCATTATCTCTATTGTAGCTGCTAAGAAATGGACTTTACATCAATTGGATGTCAACAATGCCTTCTTACATGGCAACTTACCTTAGGAGGTGTATATGAGAATGCCAGAAGGAATCCCTAATCCTGATCAACTTGTTTGCAGACTTAGAAAGTCTTTATATGGATTGAAGCAGGCCTCTAGGCAATGGTTTCACAGACTAACATCTTCTCTGCTTTCTTTGGGATTTGTTCGGTCAAAGAATGACTACTCATTGTTCAAAAAGAGAAGTGGTTCACATATCACTCTTGTTGCTATATATGTGGATGATTTGCTTGTCACTGGTAATGATTCTTCCTGCATCAATGAGCTCAAGGCCTTTCTGGATTCTCAGTTCAGCATTAAGGATCTTGGTGTCCTTCATTATTTTTTGGGTCTTGAAGTGTCCTATCTGCCTCGAGGAATTGCTCTCACTCAAGGCAAATTTACCAAAGAGCTGCTGTAGTCTGTTGAGCTGTCCAAGTCCACTCCTGTGTGTACTCCATTGCCATTGCATTGTAAATTGGTTCATGCTCAAGGTACTCCTTTAAATGATCCAACTGTTTATAGAACTCTCATTGGCAAACTCAACTTCTTGTGCCATACCAGACCTGATCTTTGCTTTGCCGTCCAGACCTTGAGCCAGTTTATGCAAAAACCATATTCATCTCATTTTGAAGCCCTCCTTCACACACTCAGATATATTCAAGGCACCATTGGTCATGGCATATTGCTTAATGGAGTTGAAAAACCTATCCTCACAGCATACTCAGATAGTGACTAGGCTTCTTGTCCTATATCCAGAAGATCTGTAACAGGATATGTCTTGCTTTTAGGCTTGTCTCCTATTAGCTGGAAGTCTAAGAAACAAAGCACAGTCTCCAGAAGTTCAGCCGAAGCTGAATACAGGGGAATGGAACAAGCCTCTGCTGAGGTTGTTTGGTTAATTCGTCTCATGAAAGATCTTGGCATTGACATTGTCCAACCAGTTGAACTACATTGTGACAACAGTTCAGCACTTCAGATTGCAAAGAATCCTGTGCATCATGAGCGTACCAAACACATTGAAGTGGATTTCCACTTCACAAGGGATAAAGTAATGGAAGGTCTTCTTCAGCTGTCATACATTCCCACATCCGAGCAACTGGCTGATGTTTTGACTAAAGTTCTTCCATCTGCTCAGCAAAATATCATTCTTGACAAGCTTGGCATGTTCCTGCCTTCATCCCCATGCCCTGCTTGAGGGGGGGTGTTGAGTGATGTCATTAAGTTTGTTAAGTGACGTCATTAGGTTTGTTAAGTTTGTTAGCTGAGTTAGTTAGCTTCTGTTGACAGCTGTAATAAATTGGCTATAAGACTCGTGTTGTAAGTGGCTTCCATCTTAATGAAAGCTTTATCCTCTTATGCTCCAATGGAGTTTTCTCTTTCTTTGTATTCCATATTCCTCTAATTCTACCTCAGATTTCATCAATTCCTCTCCTGTTCAAGACATGACTGTTTCTGTTAGAAAGTCAACTCGTGATCATAAACCACCTGCTTACCTTGATGATTATATGTGTACTTTTTGTCCAAGCTCCACTTATCATGTTAATATGGTGTCTTCTTCTCAATTACCTTCTTCTCATTTTGCCTTACTTTCTCATCTAACCACATATACTGAACCCACATCTTATATTGAGGCATCCAAGGATTCCAATTGGATTTTAGCTATGGAAAAAGAAGTTAATGCTTTACAGGCTAATGGCACTTGGGATTTAGTTCCTCTTCCCAAAGGCAAGAAACTTGTTGGCTGCAAGTGGGTTTTCAAAGTGAAACTCAAGTCTAATGGAAGCTTGGAGAGATACAAAGCTAGGCTCGTTGCCAAAGGATTTACACAGAAAGAGGGCATAGATTATCATGAGACATTTTCACCTATTGTCAAGATGCCAACTATTAGAGCCATTATCTCTATTGTAGCTGCTAAGAAATGGACTTTACATCAATTGGATGTCAACAATGCCTTCTTACATGGCAACTTACCTTAGGAGGTGTATATGAGAATGCCAGAAGGAATCCCTAATCCTGATCAACTTGTTTGCAGACTTAGAAAGTCTTTATATGGATTGAAGCAGGCCTCTAGGCAATGGTTTCACAGACTAACATCTTCTCTGCTTTCTTTGGGATTTGTTCGGTCAAAGAATGACTACTCATTGTTCAAAAAGAGAAGTGGTTCACATATCACTCTTGTTGCTATATATGTGGATGATTTGCTTGTCACTGGTAATGATTCTTCCTGCATCAATGAGCTCAAGGCCTTTCTGGATTCTCAGTTCAGCATTAAGGATCTTGGTGTCCTTCATTATTTTTTGGGTCTTGAAGTGTCCTATCTGCCTCGAGGAATTGCTCTCACTCAAGGCAAATTTACCAAAGAGCTGCTGTAGTCTGTTGAGCTGTCCAAGTCCACTCCTGTGTGTACTCCATTGCCATTGCATTGTAAATTGGTTCATGCTCAAGGTACTCCTTTAAATGATCCAACTGTTTATAGAACTCTCATTGGCAAACTCAACTTCTTGTGCCATACCAGACCTGATCTTTGCTTTGCCGTCCAGACCTTGAGCCAGTTTATGCAAAAACCATATTCATCTCATTTTGAAGCCCTCCTTCACACACTCAGATATATTCAAGGCACCATTGGTCATGGCATATTGCTTAATGGAGTTGAAAAACCTATCCTCACAGCATACTCAGATAGTGACTAGGCTTCTTGTCCTATATCCAGAAGATCTGTAACAGGATATGTCTTGCTTTTAGGCTTGTCTCCTATTAGCTGGAAGTCTAAGAAACAAAGCACAGTCTCCAGAAGTTCAGCTGAAGCTGAATACAGGGGAATGGAACAAGCCTCTGCTGAGGTTGTTTGGTTAATTCGTCTCATGAAAGATCTTGGCATTGACATTGTCCAACCAGTTGAACTACATTGTGACAACAGTTCAGCACTTCAGATTGCAAAGAATCCTGTGCATCATGAGCGTACCAAACACATTGAAGTGGATTTCCACTTCACAAGGGATAAAGTAATGGAAGGTCTTCTTCAGCTGTCATACATTCCCACATCCGAGCAACTGGCTGATGTTTTGACTAAAGTTCTTCCATCTGCTCAGCAAAATATCATTCTTGACAAGCTTGGCATGTTCCTGCCTTCATCCCCATGCCCTGCTTGAGGGGGGGTGTTGAGTGATGTCATTAAGTTTGTTAAGTGACGTCATTAGGTTTGTTAAGTTTGTTAGCTGAGTTAGTTAGCTTCTGTTGACAGCTGTAATAAATTGGCTATAAGACTCGTGTTGTAAGTGGCTTCCATCTTAATGAAAGCTTTATCCTCTTATGCTCCAATGGAGTTTTCTCTTTCTTTGTATTCCATATTCCTCTAATTCTACCTCAGATTTCATCAATTCCTCTCCTGTTCAAGACATGACTGTTTCTGTTAGAAAGTCAACTCGTGATCATAAACCACCTGCTTACCTTGATGATTATATGTGTACTTTTTGTCCAAGCTCCACTTATCATGTTAATATGGTGTCTTCTTCTCAATTACCTTCTTCTCATTTTGCCTTACTTTCTCATCTAACCACATATACTGAACCCACATCTTATATTGAGGCATCCAAGGATTCCAATTGGATTTTAGCTATGGAAAAAGAAGTTAATGCTTTACAGGCTAATGGCACTTGGGATTTAGTTCCTCTTCCCAAAGGCAAGAAACTTGTTGGCTGCAAGTGGGTTTTCAAAGTGAAACTCAAGTCTAATGGAAGCTTGGAGAGATACAAAGCTAGGCTCGTTGCCAAAGGATTTACACAGAAAGAGGGCATAGATTATCATGAGACATTTTCACCTATTGTCAAGATGCCAACTATTAGAGCCATTATCTCTATTGTAGCTGCTAAGAAATGGACTTTACATCAATTGGATGTCAACAATGCCTTCTTACATGGCAACTTACCTTAGGAGGTGTATATGAGAATGCCAGAAGGAATCCCTAATCCTGATCAACTTGTTTGCAGACTTAGAAAGTCTTTATATGGATTGAAGCAGGCCTCTAGGCAATGGTTTCACAGACTAACATCTTCTCTGCTTTCTTTGGGATTTGTTCGGTCAAAGAATGACTACTCATTGTTCAAAAAGAGAAGTGGTTCACATATCACTCTTGTTGCTATATATGTGGATGATTTGCTTGTCACTGGTAATGATTCTTCCTGCATCAATGAGCTCAAGGCCTTTCTGGATTCTCAGTTCAGCATTAAGGATCTTGGTGTCCTTCATTATTTTTTGGGTCTTGAAGTGTCCTATCTGCCTCGAGGAATTGCTCTCACTCAAGGCAAATTTACCAAAGAGCTGCTGTAGTCTGTTGAGCTGTCCAAGTCCACTCCTGTGTGTACTCCATTGCCATTGCATTGTAAATTGGTTCATGCTCAAGGTACTCCTTTAAATGATCCAACTGTTTATAGAACTCTCATTGGCAAACTCAACTTCTTGTGCCATACCAGACCTGATCTTTGCTTTGCCGTCCAGACCTTGAGCCAGTTTATGCAAAAACCATATTCATCTCATTTTGAAGCCCTCCTTCACACACTCAGATATATTCAAGGCACCATTGGTCATGGCATATTGCTTAATGGAGTTGAAAAACCTATCCTCACAGCATACTCAGATAGTGACTAGGCTTCTTGTCCTATATCCAGAAGATCTGTAACAGGATATGTCTTGCTTTTAGGCTTGTCTCCTATTAGCTGGAAGTCTAAGAAACAAAGCACAGTCTCCAGAAGTTCAGCTGAAGCTGAATACAGGGGAATGGAACAAGCCTCTGCTGAGGTTGTTTGGTTAATTCGTCTCATGAAAGATCTTGGCATTGACATTGTCCAACCAGTTGAACTACATTGTGACAACAGTTCAGCACTTCAGATTGCAAAGAATCCTGTGCATCATGAGCGTACCAAACACATTGAAGTGGATTTCCACTTCACAAGGGATAAAGTAATGGAAGGTCTTCTTCAGCTGTCATACATTCCCACATCCGAGCAACTGGCTGATGTTTTGACTAAAGTTCTTCCATCTGCTCAGCAAAATATCATTCTTGACAAGCTTGGCATGTTCCTGCCTTCATCCCCATGCCCTGCTTGAGGGGGGGTGTTGAGTGATGTCATTAAGTTTGTTAAGTGACGTCATTAGGTTTGTTAAGTTAGTTAGCTTCTGTTGACAGCTGTAATAAATTGGCTATAAGAGCCGTGTTGTAAGTGGCTTCCATCTTAATGAAAGCTTTATCCTCTTATGCTCCAATGGAGTTTTCTCTTTCTTTGTATTCCATATTCCTCTAATTCTACCTCAAATTTCATCAATTAACAATCTGCATTATAGCAAGAGAAGAGTACCCACTGCCTAACTAAGAGAAGACAGAAGCTGAGAGTATGTCAACATAGAGACTTATTAAGCATAACAACAAATGTACCTCAAATAGTTGATTGATGTTTTTTGTTGATCTTGTTGATGTCTCCATAAAAACATTCAATTCTACTTCGCATTTTCCTTGTCATCCTACAAATATCAACAAACCTCTTAGCATAATAGAAAAAAGTGTTGCTTCTTAAATACAAGGAAACAACGTAATGAAGTGATATAGGGAGCTAGTGCTCCTAATTAAATGAATCACAACGATTAATAAATCCAGCAAGATAAAAAGTGAAAACCCATGACAAAAAACATAACAACTGTAACAATGAGCATAGAGTTTTTTAAAATTTGCAATTATGAGTCATTGGTAATATATTGATTACCTTTTTATGAAAGATATCAACATGACTTTGAAGAAGAAACATGATGTATTAATGGATTAGCACCTTGACACCCATATCTCTTTGTTACTCAAAGATCAAACCTCAAAGTTGTATCTCAGGATAACTGACATTTCATAGTGAGTTAAGCTCATGAGAATGTAAAACCTAACTAAATCATAGAAGGTCATCAAATGATGTACTCATAGTCTCTTATGCTATCTTTTCGTAGTTATATTTACCTTTAAGAGACACTAATTCATTTATTTAAAATAAACTATAAGACTATAGATACTACTATTCAATATGCTCTACTTAATGATGCAAATTGCTCATGCTTACAAGTAAGCTCAAAATTTATCTTCGACATTGAAGCTATAAGTATTTAATTGATGTCGAGCAATGATAATCAAATCCATATAAACTCTATAAGAGACACATAGTAATCAAATTTGCCTCATATTTTATTGAAGCAGTGGTAAAAATTTGTATTGATGAAGGGATTAGGGGAAATATATTAAGACACCAGACTTGAAGGACTAAAGGAAACATTAGGGTCATCTTCCTTGCAAATTTGAATTAGATGCTTTTACGCTTCCAACTACATCATCAAATGCTTGAACTTAAAGAGAATATCATTCATGTGCTTCATTATGATAAAAAATCAAGTTAAAACTTTAAAGACTAAAATAAATTGATTACTTGAATAAATTTGAAATCTACCAAACCCTAACACATAAATCAAATCAAAAAAGAAAAAGAAAAGAAAAAAGAAGAGAAATAGAAGTGCACAAGTACTTGGTAACTAATGGAGATTTGTAATGAGACGATTTAAGCAATACAAATTTATTCATAACTTAGAAGTTTTCCTGTCCAACGATGACAAGTTGCCAACAACTTCTATTTCTCTGCAGTCGTAGTAAAGAACATAAATGAATCCTCCTATTAGACCATAATAATATGCATCTGAAATGCTAATAGAATAATTCCCACAAGAAATATGGTAGCCGTAAGAAAATATAGGAGAAGAAACCATTAACAAGTTGAGGCTTATTTAGCCATTGATGGAAACAAATTCAATAAAATCATTCACATATAGAATATAAATTCGTAAATCCATAACAAATGAAATTAGGAGGCAGAAGTTGTAGAGCTTGAAGAAAGTTTAATCAAACGATAAATAGTAAACATGCATATTTTCCATTTAAGAGAGGGACATGGACAATAGAGCAGAGAGAGTGAAAAAACGGAGTCCATAAGACAAAGTGAACATGCATATTTTAATGTAAGTCTCGACATCAATCTAAAATTTGGAGTTAGTGAAATTGTGGCCTTACAAAATAGAGCTTGTAGATTTGAGTTAGTGGAACAGTAAGTTTATCAATGTTAGAGTGAGATAGTGGTCAAAAAAAATTATTCAATTTATTTTAAAAAAGAAATAATAAAACAGAAGTACACATGTCTTCCCTCAAATTTTGCCAAGTGACAGAAATGTTTGTAAAGACATGACTTCAGTTTTAACATTGTATATAGTAGATTCATAGTACAAAATTGCTATATAGTTGGAGTTGAACTTCGAATTGACTAGGATTGAAGTTCTCCTCTAATGTTTTTGAAAATAAAAATAAGCATGTATTCTAATATGAGTTTTAATGCAATAAATCTTCACACATTCAAGTTTATTTTATGGGGTTTGTTATTCATCTATAATGTATAAACTCACCAATTAGAAAATAGTAATATAGAAATTAGGAGTGTTAATTAACCAATAAATACACAAAACATTAAATGCGACCTTTAATTTTCTCTCTCGTAATTTTTATATTATATATTAGATATTAGAAGATAGATAGATAGATAGATAGAGTCGGGTTCCAGTGAGGAGTATCCTTACGGTAAATAGTAAGGAGATATCTAGAGTATTAGATTACTATGATTTTACGGTAGAAATGTTGATATTAATAATAGATAAACTTGTTCATTAAACAAGTATATATTAAAAATTTATAGAAAGAAATTATTATGTGTTTTCCCTAAAATCTCTTCCTTGTTTGACCGATTAAATTATTTCAGAATTTTTTTAAGCCTTCTTCATACGCATCTTCCCCTCTTCCACTGTCTTCATTGTCCAAGCTCTCCCTTTCGAATCGTTCAAGCTCTCCTCCCCCGTCTCTTCCTCTTCCATCATCTTCTCGAATGAACAACTGCTCATCTGTATGAATATATGCGCAATTGTTCATCTGTTCAAATGGACAATTGTTAATCTGTTCAAATGGACAATTGTTAATTTGTTCAAATGAACAAAATTCTCCACAATATGTGTTACGAAAAAAAAATATAGACTTTCAACAGATGAAAGTGGGAGGGATAAAATGGAGAACGAGTCATGGTGGAGATAGAGAGAAATGGATATGAAATTTATATGGAGAACAATTGTTCTAGAGGATAATAGAGAGGTTAAAGAAAAATTCATTAACTGAGAAATATGAAAGCGTAAATTAAGGGATTACGAAAATGTGTGATTTTTATATCAGTTTTTCGATTCTATGCCATAAGGGCACATGATAACAACACCACTAATAGAAACTAAACCCTAACTTGCAAAGATAAACCCATTACAATAAAATATTTATGAAATTCTAAATAATATCACACAGTCTTTCCTTATTAGGGATCTTAACCCATACCTTTAAGACATAAGTTAGAATAAACGTTTGATGTTTATTTTCTTTTTCATAATCTGATGATTGGATGAATTTGATATAAGAATCAATATTATTTCTTACTATGTATATATATATGCTTTTTAGTACGAGGGATAATATATGTTCATATGAAAACAATCCTCTTACATCTACATACGCTTAAATGATCGATTGTCCAGACGAAATTTTTTCCTTTTGTGAAGATAAAAATCCAAAACTCGTAATATTGTACTCGTAGTTAAAACCAACTAGCTAAAGGTGGTTATTATTAATTTTTTTGACAAAAATAAAAAGGAGCAAATGGAGACTGTTAAATTGTATGTCTTACATGTTACACTTTGAATATTAGCAAGCAAGTTGATATGAACATAGTCAGGTGGCAAACATGTGGACCAAATGTACACATAAAAACTTCCAAATATGTTATGTTTTTGCCTTAATTTAAGTTAAATTTGAAGTAGAAAATAGGACCCCATTTTCCCCAAGTGGAATAAACTAGGATTAAACAATGACCAATCATATTCATCAACTATTAATTGAATCTAAATAATTAAGTATTCCTTACTCCCTCTATCCCTTTATTTTCTTCTTGTTTTACTCGGGTACGTATGCCGATGTGCGTTTTGTTTTATTAATATCTCTAATTATACATTAGTAAAAATTATAAAAATTGAATATTATTAAAGTACTCGATAAGACTAATAAAACAAGACCACACATGACTATATTTTTATCTATATATTGGTCGAAATTACGAAGATTCTCTTGATGTGTGAATAGTGTCAAAAACAGAATCAAGAACAAAATACTGGGACGGAGGGAGTACAACACAAGTTAGCTGGTTTGTGACTAGTATAATTGATACGTTATACGGCCCCTGGTTCCGCGGATGAAAATTATATTTTCGTATGTGTTTTAATGTTTATCAACTGTTATTCCGTATTATTTATTAATATTTTTATTTTAGTTATTAAATTTTTTAATATTTGTAATTATAAGTATTTTTATTTCCTCATATTTGTTTTGAAATAGTTTTTGAAACATAATATTGTCTCATATATATATGTGGTATAGTTTAATCAAAAAAATAATATCTATCTAATTTCGTAAAAATGGCTTAAAAGTCCAAGCTTTCCGCTATTTGTCGTGCAAACAACTTCTAATATGGAATGGAATAAAAAGTTCAAACAGATATATGATTCTCATAGAAGGCTGAATATAAAAAACCCAAGAACAAGTCTAGTACTGATTGCATTATTCATTTCTCAATTGGTAGATTACCTTTTAATATACTATGTGTATGAAAATAACAATAAAGATAGAGGAAGACCGTGATTAAGTCGAAAGAAATCATCATAAATATAAGAACCGATCGGGCAAAATACAATTGCAACAAAGAACGCGCAAAGAAGAAGATGAATGAACAACATACAACGTTGAATTAGGCGATTAAACCGGGCAGCACCCATTTTACACTCGGCACCTCCCCCTCGTTCGGAACCCCGTTCCGAACGAGTTTTGTATTTTTTTTTATTAAAATATTCTCGTTCGGAACACCGTTCCGAACGAGAAAATTTGTGAACCCGGTCCATGGACCGGGTTTTATTTAATACAAAAAATAATCCGGTTTAAAAAACTATTCTCGTTCGGAACCCCATTCCGAACGAGAATAGTTTTTTAATGACGTCATGATGACGTCATCATTCTCGTTCGGAATGGTATTCCGAACGAGAATGATTTTTTTTAAAAAAAGCTGACGTCAGCGTTGTGTAACGGCTAGCTGACGTCATCATTCCCGTTCGGAATGGGGTTCCGAACGAGAATGATGACGTCAGCTAGCCGTTACACAACGGCTAGCTGACGTCAGCTTTTGCCTATATATAGTTCGTTCGGGATGCCATTCCGAACCACACTCGAATTCGCTATCTTCTCAATCTTACAAAAAAACGCTCCCTTCTAAATCTTTCAAAAAACGCTTTCCCTCGTCTCGATAATGGCCGGAACTCCTCGTAATCCTTTTTTTTTCTGATCCGACGGCTGCAGATGAAGAAATTTACGTAGGAAACGAGTGGTGGTCGGGTTATGGTGTTCCGAATGCAAAAAGGGTACTGTCCGGTTGCAACCCGGGAGTGCTGCCGGGCGCAAAAAGGGTGCTGCCCGGTTGCAACCCGTTGAATTAATCTCCTAATTAGCACCGCAATGCGTATGTCGGCCGAAACAAGAAATGAATAAATAGAAACTCTTTTCTTATTTTTACACTATTTATAATTCTAGAGAATTTTGTATATATTTTTTCAGTATATAAATAAAAACATACTCCAGTAACTTTGGGGGTCTTATTTGATTCCTCCTAATGAGTACTTTAACAATTTTAAAATTTAATATTTTTTGCTATCACGTAATTAGATATATTGAAGGGAGGGATTGAAAGCTAAAAAATCTGGCGAGAGTGTTGTCTTTTATTTCCGATAAAAAAGAAAAAAGCTAAAAAAAGCAATTATTCTAGGTGTAATTTTCTCCTTAAACCTCTCTATTTTAGTTTAGATTTTTTAATTTCATTTAGATAAAAAAATCTTAACAAATCTAAAATAAAAAAATAATACTCCATCCGTTTCAAAATAGATGTCATTCTACACTCTCAATTTTGTTTTAAAATATTTGTCATTATAGGATTTCAAGACAATTAATACCATGAAAATCATAAATTTGTGTATTGGAATTTGATATTGTTGATTTTCTCCAATCATGCATTGGTTGTAAAATGAGGTGAATGTTTATTTTGAGAAAAAATTAACTTTTCAAAACATAATTAATCATTTCCTTAATATGTGTGAAAAACTCTAAAATGACATCTATTTTGAAACGGAAGGAGTACTAAATAAGGTGTATTTATCTTGCTAACTAAAATCATTGGCTTTTATAAATCTCATTTTTTCTTAATCGTATATAAAATCATATCTTATGTGTTTTTCTATTCTCGAGTCTTAGATAAATCTCTCCAATAATTAACAAAAACAAGTTTAAATAACTATTTTTTTGAAACTAAGCCTTATAAATTAACAAGAATATATGGAATATATAATTGATCCAGAATAAATATCATATCCTCTTAATTCATATAGGAGTGTAAACCAATTACATAAACCAAATACGATCATTCCTAGGTCAAAACTGTTATTGCCTTTAACTTAATTTATATACTTAAAATCTTTATTTATGGTTAGTTATCATATTGATAGCTATTTATTTGAAAATCAGATTGTTAAATAGCTTATCAATTGTTTTTTCTTTCTAAATATTGTTAAATGTAAAATTTAGAACAAATTATATAATTAATTGAACCGCTTGAAAAAACATATATAATTAATTGAACATTTTCTTAGTCATATGTGGAACATTATATAACTTAAGAACGAAAACAAAAATAACTATAAATATTTAATTAACAAAATAAATAAAGGTCAGTGAGTATTAGTTTTGACAATTATATTTGATCATTTATAGTTTTATACTAGCGTGTGTTCCCGTAACATGTTCGGGGTCGCATGTAATAAATATTTTAATAAAATATTTATATTTTATACTATTAATAGTTTATAAATTGTACTATTTTATACATTATGGTTTATAATTTATAGATTATAGTTTATAGTTTACGATTTATGTTTTATAGTGTAAATTCATTAATAACTTAATTTAATTAGATTGATAACATAATAATAGATAAAGATAAATATATAAGATAAAGATATATATATATATATATATATATATATAAGATAAAGATATAATATGACAAAAGATAAAAATCGATATTTCTTTTTGTAATATAAGTATATAACCTATAAGATATCTTTTTGATTTTTTTTACTTATTTAATTGAAAGATATATATCAAAATATAAAGTCGGATGATGTGGAGGATGACATGGTGAATGATGTAGCATATCTTAGAGGTCGACACATAGGCGAATTGAATATAAGGGCGACATGTGGCAAAACAACGTTCTGTTTTAGTATATACTAGGGTGTGTTCCCGTATCATGTACGGGTTCGCATGTAATAAATATTTTAATAATAAATTTATATTTTATACTATTAATTAATTAGTTTATAGATTGTAGTTTATACTTTATGGTTTATAATTTATAGATTATAGTTTATAGTTTACTATTTATGTTTTATAGTTTAAGTTCATTAATAACTCGATTTAATTAGATTGATAACATAATAATAGATAAAGATATAATATGATAAAAGATAAAGATATAATATGATAAAAGATAAAAATCGATATTTTTTTTGTAATATAACCTATTAGATATTTTTTGATTTTTTTTACTTATTTAATTCAAATATATATATAAAAATATAAAGTCGGGTGATGTGGATGATGACATGGTGTATGATGTAGCATATCTTAGAGGTCGACACATAGGCGAATTGAATATAAGGGCGACATGTGGTAAAACAACGTTATGTTTTAGTATATGTATGTATAGATGTATATAGATTTATAAGAAATTCTCAATAAATAAAAATTTAATAGTTTGTCATTTATGTTATAGACTTCAACTTTAATCCAAATTTTATTTATTGAGAGCGACAGTTCTATTGTGATTAGGTGCATTTCCAATTTCGTCAATATTCCTTGTGAATTTAAATCTATTAAAATTTACTTTAAAATTTTAATTAATCATTTTGAATCCTACGGGTATTTTCATGTTTACAGGAATGATAACAAGTGTGGTGGTTAGGCGCAAACGCCTCACCTGTAATTTTTTTATAAGAAAAAACATCCCTTGTTACAAAATTCAAAACCTTATATAAAGGCTGCGTCTATATGCACACGTTTTTTTTTGCTAAATGCACACTATTCTGTGCGGTAACAGTTGCAGTACACTTCTGTGCGTTAAGGATTACCGCACCAAAGGACTCCGGGGCATTGTTGGAATTTTTTCTGAAACCTATACGACGCTGGTGCGGTAACAATTACCGCACCAGATTAATACGAGATTAACAAAAAAAAACAGATTTTGATTAACTTAAACACCTGTGCGGTAACTCTTACCGCAGAGGATTTGTTATTTTTTTAATTAATAATTTTTTTTTTAAAGTATTTAAATAATAATATCTTGTGCGTTAACTCTTACCGCACAGATATGTGCGTTAAGATTTAACGCACGGGATTAAGGAAAGATTAACAAAAAAAATTAAATTTTTGATTTAAAAAATTCCTGTGCGGTAATCTTTACCGCACAGATTTTTTTTTTTAATTTTTTAATTTTTTTTAATTAATCGCGCAGATTTTTTTTAAAATAAAATATATCTGTGCGGTAAATATAACCGCACAGATCTAATAATTATCGCTTCAGTCTCATTGCTCTAGTGGTAAGGCATTGTGCATCCTTTGTAAGGTCTCAGGTTCGAGTCTCAACTCCAACACTAAATCTTTTATTTTATTTGTGAAAAATAAATAAAAGAAGAGGGTGAGAAGGATTGAACTTGAGACCTTATGCACAAATATTTGGTGTGAAACCACCACACTAATGAGTTCTCATGATATGTTTGTAATTTTATTATTACATGTTACAATAGAACTTGGTTCCATCTTATTTTATTATTAATTTTTTTTTATCTTGGTCCTATATAATTATTGAATTAATTATAATAATAAATTCAAAAAAAAAATATTATTCAAATAATCAGATGTTTAATATTTTATTATTATTATTTTAGGCCTTGTTTTAATATATTTATTATTATTTGAATATTTTTACTATTTTTCATGTTTTGATAAATCTTTTTATATAAAAATACTATAATTATAAAACAATAAAACCTATATTACTTTTTAATATAAAAATATTATGATAATCAATATTGTTCTCAATTTAACCTTTCTATAAATTCTAGACTTGGCAAACGACCCAAACGATGTCAGAATGGTTTGAAACTTGGTTTCTATGACTGTTAGAGGTATTTGACCATGTGGGTTACTCTCAACCACCACTTCGTATTTTTCAAGTAACACGTCCTTTGTAATACCAAACATCTCTTACCTCTCTAACTTGTCGATATACATATTGCGACAAGTTAGAGAGTTATCACTAATTTGGTTTTTACAAAGGAGGTGCTCTTCGAAAAGTTAGAACTTGTGATTGGAAGTTACCTACATTATCAAATATCTCTAATAGGCATTGAAACCAAGTTTCATTCCATTCCGACATCGTTTAGGCGTTGTTTTGCAAAGTTGGGCCTTAATCCCATTTAAGGTCTTTAAGGCCTTTTAGCGTTTACGTATAGTTTCGAGCCTCGTTTTGTTTGGGCGAGACCTTATTGGTACTTTATATGCCTAATAAGACTAAGTTGTATAATTTTGTCAACAATAATAATCATCAATGTTGTAGACCATACATATTGCGACAAGTTAGAGAGTTATCACTAGTTTGGTATTTACAAAGGAGGTGCTATTTGAAAAGTTAGAAGTTGTGATTGGAAGTTACCCACATGGTCAAATATCTCTAATAGGCATTGAAATCAAGTTTCATTCCATTCCGACATCGTTTGGGCGTCGTTTTGTCAAATTGGGCCTTAAGCCCATTTAAGGCCTTTTAAGGCCTTTTAGCGTTTACGTATAGTTTCGAGCCTCGTTTTGTTTGAGCGAGACCTTATTGGTACTTTATATGCCTAATAAGACTAAGTTTTATAATTTTGTCAACAATAATCATCATCGATGTTGTAGACCATACATATTGCGACAAGTTAGAGAGTTATCACTAGTTTGATATTTATAAAGGTGGTGCTATTTGAAAAGTTATAAGTTGTGATTGGAAGTTACCCACATGGTCAAATATCTCTAATAGGCATTGAAATCAAGTTTCATTCCATTCCGACATCGTTTGGGCGTCGTTTTGTCAAATTGGGCCTTAAGCCCATTTAAGGCCTTTTAAGGCCTTTTAGCGTTTACGTATAGTTTCGAGCCTCGTTTTGTTTGAGCGAGACGTTATTGGTACTTTATGTGCCTAATAAGACTAAGTTTCATAATTTTGTCAACAATAATCATCATCGATGTTGTAGACCATACATATTGCGACAAGTTAGAGAGTTATCACTAGTTTGATATTTATAAAGGATGTGCTATTTGAAAAGTTAGAAGTTGTGATTGGAAGTTACCCACATGGTCAAATATCTCTAATAGGCATTGAAATCAAGTTTCATTCCATTACGACATCGTTTGGGCGTCGTTTTGTCAAATTGGGCCTTAAGCCCATTTAAGGCCTTATAAGGCCTTTTAGCGTTTACGTATAGTTTCGAGCCTCGTTTTGTTTGAGCGAGACCTTATTGGTACTTTATATGCCTAATAAGACTAAGTTTTATAATTTTGTCAACAATAATCATCATCGATGTTGTAGACCATACATATTGCGACAAGTTAGAGAGTTATCACTAGTTTGATATTTATAAAGGATGTGCTATTTGAAAAGTTAGAAGTTGTGATTGGAAGTTATTCACATGGTCAAATATCTCTAATAGGCATTGAAATCAAGTTTCATTCCATTCCGACATCGTTTGGGCGTCGTTTTGTCAAATTGGGCCTTAAGCCCATTTAAGGCCTTATAAGGCCTTTTAGCGTTTACGTATAGTTTCGAGCCTCGTTTTGTTTGAGCGAGACCTTATTGGTACTTTATATGCCTAATAAGACTAAGTTTTATAATTTTGTCAACAATAATCATCATCGATGTTGTACACCATACATATTGCGACAAGTTAGAGAGTTATCACTAGTTTGATATTTATAAAGGAGGTGCTATTTGAAAAGTTAGAAGTTGTGATTGGAAGTTACCCACATGGTCAAATATCTCTAATAGGCATTGAAATCAAGTTTCATTCCATTCCGACATCGTTTGGGCGTCGTTTTGTCAAATTGGGCCTTAAGCCCATTTAAGGCCTTTTAAGGCCTTTTAGCGTTTACGTATAGTTTCGAGCCTCGTTTTGTTTGAGCGAGACGTTATTGGTACTTTATATGCCTAATAAGACTAAGTTTTATAATTTTGTCAAAAATAATCATCATCGATGTTGTAGACCATACATATTGCGACAAGTTAGAGAGTTATCACTAGTTTGATATTTATAAAGGATGTGCTATTTGAAAAGTTAGAAGTTGTGATTGGAAGTTACCCACATGGTCAAATATCTCTAATAGGCATTGAAATCAAGTTTCATTCCATTCCGACATCGTTTGGGCGTCGTTTTGTCAAATTGGGCCTTAAGCCCATTTAAGGCCTTATAAGGCCTTTTAGCGTTTACGTATAGTTTCGAGCCTCGTTTTGTTTGAGCGAGACCTTATTGGTACTTTATATGCCTAATAAGACTAAGTTTTATAATTTTGTCTTACCACTAGAGCAATGAGACTGAAGCGATAATTATTAGATCTGTGCGGTTATATTTACCGCACAAATATATTTTATTTTAAAAAGAATCTGCGCGATTAATTAAAAAAAAATTAAAAAATTAAAAAAAAAAATCTGTGCGGTAAAGATTACCGCACAGGAATTTTTTAAATCAAAAATTTAATTTTTTTTGTTAATCTTTCCTTAATCCTGTGCGTTAAATCTTAACGCACAGATCTGTGCGGTAAGAGTTAACGCACAAGATATTATTATTTAAATACTTTTAAAAAAAAATTATTAATTAAAAAAATAACAAATCCTGTGCGGTAAGAGTTACCGCACAGGTGTTTAAGTTAATCAAAATCTGTTTTTTTTTTGTTAATCTCGTATTAATCTGGTGCGGTAATTGTTAACGCACAGATCTGTGCGGTAATTGTTACCGCACAGCGTCGTATAGGTTTCAGAAAAAATTCCAACAATGGCCCGGAGTCCTTTGGTGCGGTAATCCTTAACGCACAGAAGTGTACTGCAACTGTTACCGCACAGAATAGTGTGCATTTAGCAAAAAAAACGTGTGCATATAGACGCAGCCTATATAAATTACTATATTGAAAATTTATTTCAATCCATGGCTAGCCTCAATGAGCTCTTTCTGCCTGTGCTTCACTGTACACGCTCGTTTCTCATAAGTCTGCACATATAACACACCTATTATTGTACGGAGTATTTTATTAAGTTTCATCATTAATTAAATATGATCGAAGACAGAATTTTGTGTATACATCTAGCTGTAGGCACCACATGAATTTAATAATATATTGCTTGTAATTATTTGGAGGGCCATGACCGATACAACAAATAGTGCACAAATAATTTCTCAAATAAAACAAAATACTAGCATGTAATATATATATAGTCTATATAAAAAAATTGATTGGTGTGAGAAAGTAAATGTAATTTGACGAGGGGATAAACCATTGATGACGATCTAGACATTAAAATTCGAACGGAACTCGAAATAAAGAGATATGCGTAATTAGATATGAGATGGAAAAAAGATAAGTCGAATGATAGGAAGTTAAACTATATCAAACAACGATAAAATCCTTAAATTTAGGAACATTAACCTTATCGAATAATGATGAAACCGGTCTAATGATTACTGTTGTAGCAATAATTGTACGATGCACATTCCGCGTTATGTCAGAAATTAACCTGGCGATATTTGAGATTTTAACCTGACGGTATATAATAAAGGTATTTGCTTAGATATTATTTTTGTATGCTTCACGATGAAGCTTCATGGACTTATCAATTGAACTTAATGCATAATTATGCTTATTCATATTTCGGATACCCTTCAACTGAACAGTTTATAATTCTCCCATAACTCATATTACTATAGATTGTCTATAAGTTAACGAAGTTTGATGGTCTCATTTCCAAAAGAAATTATGATCTTTAATTATAATGCTTTGACCATTAAGAAACAGTAATATATTACGTAGTGAGACAAGCAGACACATGTATATGCGTAAGCCTGTCTTCTCAATCTTGTGATTTTTAGTGCTACCCACATAAATAATCCACCAACATATTATATAGTACGTACAATTGTTTTAATTAAACCTCCTAACAAAATCACTCAACATGATTAATTTCCTTAGCCTAGCTGGGCAATTAAGTAATCGGATCACTAACTTGATTATGATATCATAATATATATAATTTTTGGGGGTGGTTGAAAAATATTCACACAAGATAATCACAAAGATATTCCCCATTATATTCATCTTGGATTGGGCTTTTGCTTGGGCCACCGAAATAAAAGTCTAATATTAAAGTTTACATTTTTCAAAAAGAAATTTCCACATATATTTTTCAAACAAATCTATTACTATTATAATAAAGATTATCTTTTAAGAAACTACATCAATCTATTTCCTAATAAAGATTTTATCTTTTACTAAATTAAAAACGAAATTATATTTTATTAGGATTATATAAATGGAATAAAACTTTGGAGGTGGTTGTAAAATATTCACACAAGATATTTTGAAAAGAAATTTCCACGTATATTTTTCAAACAAATCTATTACTATTAAATTAAAGATTATCTTTTAAGAAACTACATCAATGTATTTCCTAATAAAGATTTTATATTTTACTAAGTTAAAAACGAAATTATATTTTATAAGGATTATATAATTGAAAAAATATTTTTTGGGGTGGTTGAAAAATATTCACACAAGATATTTTAAAAAGAAATTTCCACATATATTTTTTAAACAAATCTATTACTATTAAATTAAATATTATCTCTTAAGACATTACATCAATCTATTTCCTAAAAAAGATTTTATATTATACTATGTTAAAAAACGAAATTATATTTTATAAGGATTATATAATTGAAAAAATATTTTTGGGGGTGGTTGAAAAATATTCACACAAGATATTTCAAAAAGAAATTTCCACATATAATTTTCAAACACATCTATTACTATTAAATTAAAGATTATATTTTAAGAAACTACATTAATCTATTTCCTAATAACGAATTTATCTTTTACTAAGTTAAAAACGAAATTATATTTTATAAGGAATATATAATTGTAAAAATATTTTTTGGGGTGGTTGAAAAATATTCACACAAGATATTTTAAAAAGAAATTTCAACATATATTTTAAAAACAAATCTATTACTACTAAATTACAGATTATCTTTTAAGATACTACATCAATCTATTTCCTAATAAAGATTTTATCTTTTAATAAGTTAAAAACGAAATTATATTTTATAAGGATTATATAATTGAAAAAATATTTTTGGGGTGGTTGAAAAATATACACACAAGATATTTTAAAAACAAATTTCCACATATATTTTTCAAACAAATCTATTATTATTAAATTAAAGATTATATTTTAAGAAACTACATTAATCTATTTCCTAATATTCATGAATATATTTATTTTGGGTTGGGCTTTTCTTTGGGTCACAAGTGATAAAACTCTAATATTAAAATATACATTTTTTAAAAAGAAATTTCCACATATATTTTTCAATCAAATCTATTACTATTAAATTAAAGATTATCTTTTAAGAAACTACATCAATCTATTTCCTAATAAAGATTTTATCTTTTACTAAATAAAAACGAAATTATATTTTATAAGGATTATATAATTGAAAAAATATTTTTGGGGGTGGTTGAAAAATATTCACACAAGATAATAACAAAGATATTTATTAATATATTCATCTTGGATTGAGTTTTGCTTGACTCATACAAAAAAAGGTTCAATCAAAAATAAAATATTGCCTTTTATAATGGAAAATATTAAAACTAAAGGATATAATAAAAAAATAACGATTAAATCAAATTAAGAAAAATGATATTTTGTGAACAATAGAAATAATTTTTTTAAGGCTCATATAATTAAAATAAACAATTTTTTACCAATTATTCTACTAAATAAAAGAGTTTTAATTTTGTAAGGGTCATATAATTGGAAATAATATCAAATATATGCATAAATAAAATTTTCTTTAGATAAAATGTATTATAAACAAAATAAGCCAACATAAATCATATTAACTTATTAAAATTACGGGTTAAGATAAAAAAAATGATTTATAAAATGTATAAGTAACATGTTTTCTGAATAAATAAAAAAGAAGAAGATATATTTTATTACAAACACTTTTTTAAATCTTAACCTCTTCATTTTATGGTCACATTTTTACCTCTTATTTGATAAAGGGAAATTAGATGGCAAACGGGTCAAACGGGTCGGGTTTGGGTTAAACGGGTCGACCATTGGTCGAGTTTGGGTCGGGTCAACCTAGTGAGTTTCAAATGTTCGATATTTTTATTGTAATAAAGAAAATAAAATTTAAACAATATTTTTATAATAAAATATTATTATATTATTATTATTTAATAAAATATTATTATATTATGATTATTTAATAAATTATTATTATATTATTATTATTTAATAAATTATTATTATATTATTATTATTTAATAAAATATTTTTATATTATTATTATTTAATAAATTCATTATTATTTTTAATTTAAATGAAATAAAATATGTGAAAAGTGGATCCCTTGACGAGTTTCGAGAAGTACGGATCGGTTCAGGTTTGACCCTCATTGTTTGATAAGCTTTTGACAAGTCTACTTAGGATATAATAACATATAAATTCAATATTTTAATATAACTATTTGATCCGTTTCCCCGTGCTAGAAATATCTATAATGACACAGAACTTCACAAGTAAATATTTGACACTAAAAAAGATTAATGTTTATAAATTTCAATATTTCTCCCTTGGTAAAATAAAATTATATGATTATTATATCATTAGACAATAAATAACAAAATATCCTACAAATGTATTCTTTAGTGGTAACGTAAATTTACATAATACAATACGAAAAATAAAAAAAATCTCAATTTTTACTTTAGATAAAATTTATCTCAACGTTTAAATCAATAAAAAGTTAAGAACCCCAACTTAAAATTTATAAACCAAAAACAACCAAATTACAATTTTAATTAAATTTTCTAAAGTTATCTTCTAAGACACTACATCAATCTATTTCCTAATAAAGATTTTATCGTTTACTAAGTTAAAAACATAATTATATTTTATAAGGTTTATATAATTGAAAAAATATTTTGGGGGTGGTTGAAAAATATTCACACAAGATATTTTAAAAAGAAATTTCCACATATATTTTTCAAACAAATCTATTATTATTAAATTATAGATTATATTTTAAGAAACTACATCAATCTATTTCCTAATAAAGATTTTATCTTTTACTAAGTTAAAAACGAAATTATATTTTATAAGGATTATATAATTGAAAAACTATTTTTGGGGGTGATTGAAAAATATTTACACAAGATAATCACATAGATATTCATAAATATATTCGTCTTAGATTGGGGTTTTGCTTGACCCATAAAATAAAGGTTCAATAAAAAAAATATTGCCTTTTATAATGAAAAATATTAAAACTAAAGGATATAATAAAAAAACGATAAATCAAATTAAGAAAAATGATATTTTGTGAACATTATAAATCATATTTTAATAGAAATAATTTTTTTTAAGGCTCATATAATTGAAATAAACAATTTTGCACAAATTATTTTACTAAATAAAAGAATTTTAATTTTTTAAGGGTCGTATAATTGGATAATATCAAATATATGCATAAATAAAATTTTCTTTAGATAGAAATAAACAAAATATGCCAACATAAATCATATCAACTTATTAAAATTACGGGTTAAGATAGAAAAAATGATTTATAAAATGTATAAGTAACATGTTTTCTGAATAAATAAAAAAGAAGAAGATATATTTAGCAAACACTTTTTAAATCTTAGCCTATTCATTTTTCGGTCACTTTTTTTCACCTCTTATTTGATAAAGTGAAATTAGATCTGGCAAACGGGTCAAACGGGTCGGGTTCGGATGGAAAACGAGTTTGGGTTAAGCGGGTCGACCATTGGTCGAGTCAACCGAGTGAGTTTCAAATGTTCAATATTTTTATTGTAATAAAGAAAATAAAATTTAAACAATATTTTTATTTACTCAGAAAGAAAATATGTAAAAAATGGGCCCCTCGACGAGTTTCGAGAAGTACGGATCGGTTCAGGTTTGACCCAAATGGCTTCATTGTTTGGTAAGCTTTTGACAAGTCTACTTAGGATATAATAACATATAAATTAAATATTTTAATATAACTATTTGATCTGTTTCCCCGTTCTAGAAATATCTATAATGACAAAGAATTTCATCAGTAAATATTTGATGTTAAAAAAGATTAATATTTATAAATTTCAATATTTCTCCTTTGGTAAAATAAAATTATATGATTATTATATCATTAGACAATAAATAACAAAATATCCTAAAAAGGTATTCTTTAGTAGTAACCTAAATTTACAAAATACAATATGGAAATACAAAAAATCTCAATTTTTACTTTAGATAAAATTAATCTCAACTTTTAAATCAATAAATAATTAAGAACCCCAACTTAAAATTTATAAACAAAAAACAACCAAATTACAATTTCAATTAAATATTTTCTAAATTTGAAGATGAATGTTTTGCAAAGTACATAAAACTATTATTATGTGCCATGTTGTTATTGAATTTTTTTAATTTTTAATGAAAAAAGTCGTTTAATCTACATTTTGGTCTTCTGGTAAAAGTTGAAAATATTTTAATTAGTTTTTCCTAAACAATTAAAGTTTAAGCCTATATTTTTCCCGTTTATGTACTTTATTATTTAATTTTTCAAATTATATTTAATTCTTTTAATGACATAACAAAATAGTTGAACACAATAATAGATTTAAAAATTATTATCCGAATTCAAAGTAAAATATAAGTGAAACATACGAGACAATATTACACATTCTAATTCATATTTATAGAGTACTAAATTTTTATTTATTAAAATTCATCATGAGGGACTAGTTTTCATTAAAATTTGTTATATAAATACCCGAATACATCTTTCCAATTTATTCAAGTAGTCAAAACCTCTAATAAAACCCTACTCCACAGACACACAAAATGGCTTCTTCCCTAACACTCCTTAATATCAAAACTAATCACAATCCATCATCAAAGTCTCGGAATTACCAAACCAAACAAGAATGCATCGTCAATCACGAGCTGAAGACGAGCGTTTTCGCTCCAAAACGACATCATCTAAGCAGTCGTCTCGTAAGCATGGTCGCCAAGTCGCCTGTTATGGCTCCTCGTATATCACCACCAATTGCTCCGCCACCACTTCAGCCGTCGGAGGCGGTTGGTGGCGGAAAACTTACAGCTTGGGAGAGTGTGAGGCAGGACCGGTGGGAAGGGGAGCTTCAGGTACAAGGCCATATTCCTCCATGGCTGGTACGTTATTATCACATCATTGTTATATACTATAACTTAAAGAGTTAATTAATTAATAGGAAAAAAGTTTATACAAATATGTATTTGGTATCAACTTACCAAACATGTTTTAAAATTTATATGCACATTCCTTCCTTCACATATGTTGTGCATTATTTTTTCCATCTGTATATGCATGTCAAAGAGAAAAGATGTGAATTTCACATTAATATTTGTCTTAATTAATTTGATTATGCATACGTCAAACTTAACCTTAAGATACGGAGTGTTTATTTTTAACAAATGGATATACAAACCTTTTTGAAAAGATTTAAATCTCTAAAATGGTGCTACATGATCAAAACTTTCTAAATTGAGATGAGATGTTTAATTTATCTATAAATGTCGAAAATGATTTATACTCGTAGTCCTACCTGATTTTCTAAAAGTTGACAAATTGTATTAATGAACCGAAGAGTGCTAATTTAACAACCTATTGTTATTGTTACTAGCCGTGCGATGCACGATCCCCATGTTGTAGTTCGCTGAATACGATTTTTAATGTTGGTATTTAAAGTTTTGTATTGTTTGTGATATAGAAAAACCATAGAAATAGGAGAATCATAATGTTTGTAAATTGTTATGCGTTGATGTAGCATTCTTTATACTTAAAATCATACATTGAGAATGCAGCACGGCATATACCTAAGGAACGGGCCCGGAAAATGGAACATAGAGGAGTACAATTTCCGGCACCTATTCGACGGCTACGCCACCCTAGTCAAGCTCCACTTCGACGGCAGCAGAGGGCGAGTCCTAGCCGCCCATCGTCAGATCGAGTCCGAAGCCTACAAGTCCGCCTCTCGAACCCAAAAAGTCTGCTTCAGGGAGTTTTCCGAGTCACCGAAGCCCGAAACCCTATTGGGCCACATAACGGGCCTAGCGGGCCTCATATCGGGCTCCTCCCTAACCGACAATGCGAACACGGGAGTCGTGAGGCTCGGTGACGGGCGCGTGGTGTGCCTCACGGAGACCCAGAAGGGGTCCATTGTGGTGGACCCGAGTACGCTCGAGACCGTAGGGCGGCTTGAGTACAGGGACTCGTTAACGGGCTTGCTTCTTCACTCGGCCCACCCGATCGTGACGGATACCGAGTTTTTAACCCTTGTTCCGGACTTGATTAGGCCCGGGTATGTGGCGGCTAGGATGGAGGCGGGGACGAACGAGAGACGGGTTATTGGACGGGTTGATTGTCGGGGCGGGCCTGGGCCCGGGTGGGTCCACTCGTTCCCCGTCACGGAGAATTATATTGTTGTGCCGGAGATGCCGTTGAGGTATTGTGCTAAGAATCTACTTAGAGAAGAGCCTACGCCTTTCTACAAGTTTGCTTGGCATCCCGAGTCTAAGGCGTTTTTACATGTCATGTGTCGGAAAACCGGCAAAGTGGTAAGTGCTCTTATATATGCTCAACCTATCGTAGTACGTGCTAAGATTTAATTACAACTATCGGTGTCCGTTCCATGGTTATTAAATTCGGTGTCTAGAATTCTAGGAGTTTACCGGTTGGACTATGGCCATCCAGTTAACTCGTGATTCAAATTCGTTGGGCAACAAACTCGTATCAAACTCGGTTAGACTCGTAGACTCATACGATTTGGCTAGATTCGTAAAAAAAATTTGAAAGCCCAATTTTACTCAATTTGATGAAATAAAATCTTTTGGGCTTATTGGCCCAAATAAAAAGGCTAAATTTCATCACTAAGCAAAGTTAATTAAGATGTTTAGGTAGCAAATAATTTTTTTTTAAAGATGTTATAAGTTTTGAAAATTTTATAAAACCAAAATATTATTATGTATAGTTCTAAAAATAAAAATTTTATATTATTTTATTGTTTTATTAGATTCTTACGATTTTATGAGTCGAGTGTACGAATCGAGTTAAGGGAGCTTATTCGAGTCACTAATAGATTCTCGAGTTTAATAACTTTGGTCTGTTCCATAAATTAAAGTTCAACCTATAACGACTAAAAATGTCAATTTAAAACGATAACTTTAAGATAGAATCAAGATGAATCGAGTTGGAAATGAGGTGTTTGGTAAAGAGAAGAGATGAAAAGTAATATGATGTACGATTTAGTTATGTATCTTCTTTAAGATAGGAATCGGGAGGAATCTAGTTGAAAATGTAAACTTTGAACTCTGATAAGTGATAAGTTTACTTGCTTATTATAAAGTGGTGACGAATTGATCACCTGAATGTTTTTTTTGTTGGTGTAAAAAGGTGGCGAGCGTGGAAGTGCCATTGTACGTGACCTTCCATTTCATAAACGCATACGAGGAGACCGATAAGGATGGGAAAGTCAGAGCCATTATAGCGGATTGTTGTGAACACAACGCAGACCCGAGGATCCTCGACAAGCTGAGGCTCCATAATCTACGCAACTTTGATGGTCGAGACGTTCTACCCGATGCAAGGTACACAACAACCTAAGCTACAAATGCCTAACATACATCACGATAATCAATCAATATTACATAACGACCTTCTAAAGAGGGTTGTGGAATGATGTTAGGGTGGGGAGATTCACGATACCGATGGACGGTAGACGATATGGGGAGCTAGATGCGGCATTGGATCCTGAGGAGCACGGGCGAGGCATGGATATGTGTAGTATAAACCCGGCCTACTTGGGCAAGAAGTACCGATATGCTTATGCTTGTGGTGCTCGTCGCCCTTGTAACTTCCCTAACACTATAACCAAGGTATGCAAACATCATATACATGCAGTGGCGTATGCAAGATTCAAACCCAGAATAGGCTAAATTTTATATTAATTAAAATTAATAAAAACACTACATTTCAGGAGGGACTATATCAAAAAAACGCTATTTTTTTCCGGAATTTTTATTTTTCGACGGGCTATAAAAAAATTTCTTCGAGGGGGGCTATAGCTCCTCCTCGACCTATATTGTGTCCGCCCCGTGTATACATACAACTACTTTGCTGCAAGAATGCCTTACATTGACCATTAATTGATTTTGAAATAAAATTTCACCAAGTTTATACACTATGTAAAAGTCCACGGACTTTTACATAGTGTTAAAGCAAATTGAGTCTTCTATCTGTTTCTTGGGCTGAGCATCATGTTTATGTATCGGGCTTAGTGTCCGTTTGGTATCATGAGTATTTTTATCATCATATCAATATCAAACTTATCACCATATTCATATCAAACTAATGTGTTAAGTGATATCAAAATATCACTCATACGTATAAAAATTATCACTCGTGTATATACACCGATATCTTGTTCTTTCATACTTATATCTTCGTATTTCGATTTCACATTTCTTATCGATATCAAACGAGCACGTAATATTGTTTATACATTTGTACTCGCTCGTAGTCTATTTGTACACTGCCTTCACGCTTTGTATGGAAAGATCAAGATTTTACATCTTTAGTTAACACGAATTTGCTTACATGACAGGTTGATCTTGTGAAGAAAACAGCATTAAGCTGGCATGAGGAAGGCATTGTGCCTTCAGAGCCATTCTTCGTGGCGCGCCCTGGTGCAACAGAAGAAGACGACGGTCAGTTTCTAATTTTCCCTTACTATATATAGACCAAATATCCTCCATGAAAACATATTTGATTCCCTTACACTAGCAAAAACATGTTGCAGGGATAGTGATTTCACTCATAAGTAACAAAGATGGGGAAGGATATGCAGTTATACTCGACGCCTCGACATTTAAAGAGATAGCACGAGCCAAGTTCCCTTATGGTCTACCTTATGGACTCCATGGCTGCTGGATTCCGCTCTGAGGAACACGGCGTGCTCACTTAAGTGCCAAATGTACATTATATTGTTCTTGTATGTATATGGTATATATAACAAAGAAATATATATATGATGTAAATTTGTATAGTTTGTATCATTAGTCTTTAGATAATTTTCATCCACAGAAGCCTAATATGTGTTGTTGTAGATGTAACTCTCAATCTACAAGATTCTGATGTGTTGTTGTACATGTATTTTGAATTCCGGTGGTATCCTCTATTGTTTATAATGAAACCCCGCCGAGATTATGCACATGAATACGTGAGGAGGGATCTAGCTAGTTCGTACACTTAATAAAATATGGGACTAAATGGAGTATTTCTAAAAGATTTAAATCAATAATAGGTAATTTTGAAATATTACGGACTAGAACTAAAATGTGTTGGAACCGAGTTTACCTGGTATCGTTGGTGTCGGATTATAAGAGCGTTGACTTCGTCTCCGCAAACACTATTTAATAGTATGTTTATACGTCAAATTCAGGTTCGTAGAATGAGAAATGAGGGCCTTGGAAGACCACACGCGCACAGTTCAATCGGCTCGGTGAGGTTCTAATATTAGAACATAGGCGTGGTCAGCCTTGTTTCTCGACTATACTTTTAGAGGGCCCTGAAGACGACGAAGGTTGTGTATCATTCATTAACATTACCTCTCATCTCGGGTATTGATTTCAGTCACTCATGTCATATATCAGGCCCATGAAGAAACAAAACATATCATTCCAGATTTTAAAATAAAAGTCATAAATCATATTTGTGGTGAGTGTAAGGTGTGATGTTTGAATTTGTGGTGAGCTTGGTGTTTGTGCTGATATTTTCATCTTCAAGCAGCAGCAGCAACGCCCAGAAATACTACGACTTCCGATGCTCCGACAATTACACCTCAGGCGGAGTCTACGAGCTCAACCTCGTCGCCGCCTTCCAAAACCTAACCACTCAGGCTTCCTTCTCCGACCACTTCACAGGCTCGTACGGCGCATCCCCCAACCAGGTCTACTCAGGCTACTTCTGTCGCGATGACGTGAGTCTCTCCCTGTGCCACAATTGCGTCTCCAACGCCACTGAAATGATCTCCCGCATCTGCCCCGACCAGATCGCAGGCATAATCTGGTACGACCTCTGCACAATCGGCTACTCGCCGCAGCCTTTCTCCCCCAAATTCGTCCCCTATTACCAGATCGCAGTGCGGAGTAACCAGAACGTCACAGGCGATGTGGTAGGGTTCAATAGGTTGGTGAAGGAGACTATTGAGGAGGCGGCGGAGGCTGCCGTGGGATTAGGGTTTGGTACCAAGGAGGCTAATTTCAGCGGCGGAATTAGGGTTTATGCTCTCGCTCAGTGCTCCCCTGTTTTGTTGCCGGGGGAGTGTCGAAAGTGCTTCACGGCAGGGATCAAGATGCTGCCGGTTTGCTGTAGTGGGAGAGATGGTGGGAGGGTGTTGATTACTACCTGTAATCTCCGCTATGAGATCTTTCCCTTTTATGGTTTCACAGGTACGGATTTCTGTTTCAAAACCAGATCCATCTACCCCCAACTCACTCTTTGCATTAACTGTTTAGTAATAGTAGGTGGTGGTGTTGTCGAGGAGAAAAGGAAGAGACATAAGTATATTGGTGGCCTTCTCGGAGGGATTGCAGGAGTTTTGGTCTTGCTTCTTTCCATCATTTCTCTTCTCATTGTCTACCGGAGGAGGAAGAAGAAGAGATCAACACATGAAGCTAACAGTATGTTAATTCATTTTAACTTCCATCGTCTTAGTGCTCAATCACCAACAAAAATTAATATAGAGGTCAATCTACAGGTCATAAAATCATGACTTATAACCTAACTTGTTTACGTATCAATATCATGCTTGTGTTTAATCCAATTGACAAGTTAAAAAGATCTTTGATTTGTTTCTGGACTTACTCCAGAGTTCATACTAGTAGGTATCCGTTAGTATTAATTCATTTATGACGGGCATGGAAATTTATGACTGTGTATTGATTGTCTACATCTACCTCTCACTGTGGCCATCTTAAACTCGTCGTAGCAGGGTCGGATCCACTTCAGGCCCTCCCCTCAAAAAACAAAAATTCTCAAAAACAAAATTAGTGTAAAAATTACTCCTATCATTTTTTATATAGTCCCTTCTAAAAAATGAATTTAATATTTTATATTATAGTTTTTTATTAATTTTAATTAATGTATAATTTAGTTACTCGTTAGATAAATCGTGGGTATGCCACTGTGTCATAATATCACATTTGCGTGGAAACTCTAGTAGCATTTTTTTAACTTTTTTTCATCTTTCCAGTATAGTACAATGATTGATTGCATACCGTGTATTGATTGACTTGTTTTTTATGACAATAAATGATTGAATCTTAGAATTTGATAAACAAACAATTTAAGGTGGAAAACCTTAATACGTACTCAATCACCCATTTAAGCACTCACTTGGATAGAAATGATTTGAAAGATCTACTTTTTTTTTTTACTAGCTTAACTCCCGTTCCTTGCATGTGATTGCATAATAATATTATATTTAAATTATTATATAATATATAATTAAATATATTTAATTAATATTTTAAAAAATAAAAAGTTCTATGATTTAGATTAATATATGTAGTATATAATCAAATTTATTTGATTAATGTTTAAATTAATAAAAAGGCAATTATAGAATTTTATGATTGGTTTCCAGTCTTGTTAATTGATTTTTTCAAATAAATAAAGAACAAATATAGAATTAGGATAGTCTCTATATATAATTTATTTTAGAAAATAAAGAAATGAGGGATAAAAAATAGAATAAGAAAACGTCACATGACAAATTTATACAAAAATGTCATGTGACAAAAGCTAGTTTTAATTTAATATATATATATATAGTGGGTTTTGATGAAAATGACTTTAATACACAACTACGATAAAAAATAAGCTTGTATTTATAACAATTGAGATTATATTGTTTTTCATAAAGTACATCTCCCAAAGTTAAAAAGAATTATTTATATGAAAAGTACATATTTGGATATTATATATTATTATGAAAAATTATTTATATGAAAAATATTTTTTGTGAATATTTAAATCTCAGTTCCGATGTGAAATTAATTTATAAGTTATTATAATCTTTGTAGGCAATTCTTTTTTAATTATAAATTGTTTACTTTTTAGGTATATCTAAATTAGGAACCTTTTAGATATTGTATTATCAAATCTTTCTATATAATTGTGTGATCAAATCTTTGTAAATAATTTTGAAAATTCCTAATTAGATGACATGTGGCAAGAAGGTCAATTTGGATGACATGTGGCAATTTAAATGAAGAGATAGACATGTGGAAAAATTGGTGCTTTGCTTTAATAGTTATATAGTAGATTCATATTGTTTTTGTGTCTAACAATAACTCGTATACAATAACTCGTATACAATAACTCTCATGAGCTAACTAGAGGCATCCCTACTCTCTCTAACTTAGAACAGAGAATGAAAAAGAATAAGTTAGAGCTCCTTAGAGAAACCAATTTGTGTTTCTTACTTTTATTTTTAATTTTCTCTTTTTTTTTTCCTCTTTTTATGAGTTTCTTATTAAAGAAACTAGTCTTGGTTTAGTTTCTCCGACTTTTTCTGCCATTATTTTTATTTCCTTTTATTTTTCAAGTTTAAGAAAGCCATGAAATCTCCATTGTGAATGTCCTTAAATACCTTTTTATCTTCTTGGCAATCATTATCAAAATCTAAATTTGAATCTACGATAATAACGATTTTACGATTTGTATTATAAGGAGCATAGTATGGTTTAAATGTACCATTGTATAATCTTTAATCAATTACCTCCTTATTTGAAGGGAAATAAATCATATCTTTTTAAATCCATCCCCTTCAGAAACATAAAAAGAGAACAAAATTAAGGGAGTTGTAATATAACAGGTCTGTATAGAGTCTTATTTGGGTCTTATTATTGACAAGCTAAAGAGAACCATGCATTTAAAAGCTAAGAGAGTATTAACATTTGTGGCCGATGTAGAAGCAGATATGAATGAGATTAGCACCGCGGAATCCTTACAATATGATTTCAGCAAAATAAAAGCTGCAACAAATAACTTCTCTGATGATAAAAAGCTTGGACGAGGTGGATTCGGTGTTGTTTACAAGGTGATATTTCTTGTAGGCTTCCATTGTGTTTGTGTGCATGCTATAGGCAATGCTTTTGGATAAATAATAGGAAAAATGAGTATGGATGTTTTACAGGGAGTGCTGGAAAATGGGCAGGAAATTGCAATTAAGAGACTATCTGAAACCTCTGGACAAGGCATTGGAGAGTTTAAGACTGAAGTTGTTTTGGTTGCCAAGCTTCAACACCGCAACTTAGTCAAATTGTTGGGATTTTGTGTATCTGGAAAAGAGAAAATACTTGTGTATGAATATCTTCCAAACTCCAGCCTAGATAAGTTTCTTTCTGGTACATCTCTTACTACTAGTATTTAATTTACTTCTCATGATTCCTAAATATTGCAATGTGGCTGAATGATATCTGTTATTTATGGTCCAGAGCCAGAAAAGCAGGCGTCATTGGATTGGGAGACCAGATTTAAGATCATATCTGGAATTGCAAAAGGACTTCTGTATCTTCACGAAGATTCTCGTCTTAAAATCATACACCGGGATCTCAAATCAAGTAATATATTGTTGGATGAAGGAATGAACCCCAAAATATCAGATTTTGGCTTAGCGAAGCTTTTTGGTGCAGATCAAACTCAAGATGATACAAACAGAATTGTTGGAACATAGTAAGAACAACATGTTATTTATCTGAGCTATCAACTAGCAACATGTCATTATGCATGACTTATGAACAGATCTTGATTAAACTGCAGTGGCTATATGGCTCCAGAATATGCATTTGCAGGCCACTTCTCTGTAAAGTCTGATGTCTACAGTTTTGGAATCATAGTTCTGGAGATAGTAAGTGGTCAGAAGAATAGATTCTTTGCTCGCCCTCAAGATGAAGAAGCACTACAGTTCCGAGTAAGTTTGGTTGTTTGTCACACTTGCTTGTGTTGTTAAAGACTATTAATTAAATCTTCACAAACAGGCATGGAATATTTGGAATGAAGGGGTGCCGTTGGAGCTGGTGGACTCGAATATAAGCAAGAATTACTCGAGTGAAGAAGTGAACAAGTGCATACAGATTGGATTGTTGTGCATCCAAGATAATGCTGGACAAAGACCAAATATGGCATTTGTTGTGGCAGCATTGAGCGGGCAATCCGTAACGCTTCCACAGCCATTGCCTCCCAATTTCCTCACAAGCTCGACAGCAACAACCAGTACCTTAACGTTCACATCTGGTAGTAATACTTCACAGACAAATTCAGACTTTTTCAACTCCCAAGCTTCCCACAAGAGACTTCTGGAAGACGAGTCGCAGTATATGGAGATGGAAGATATCACTGAAATCATTCCAAGGTGAAGAAACAAGGGACATTACTTTAGTATAAAGAGTTCTGTTTCCCTTTCATCGTCATGACTCATGGAGTTAGGATTGCATTCTCTGTATTAACGTGTTGCCTCATCCTTCATTAGTCTTTTTCCGCAGGATTTATTTGGGCACTCTCATGTATCTCTGTTGAACTGTCCATGTTAGGATGAGGAACTTTCGAAAATTCCTTGGGCAACCACATGATAAGCAAGTAATTTAACACAATCTTTAGAGAGGATACTCTTTTTTTTTTTGTTCAAAAACTCGGATCAAGCCCGGAAAGGTGTTTTTATTTAATCATAAGCCAAAGAGGGTCACCGGAGGATGAGAGGCCTGTTTCGTACAAAGAAATAACACATGATGGTAAATCAATGTATATCTATTAAAACAATCATTTCTTCTGATACATTTACATTTAATTTACCATATGACTATCTTTAATTCTATTTGCCATATGTCATTTTTTTCTTTTATTTTAAATTTTTTATTTATATATTTAGATAACTATCCTTAATCTATTACTATTATTTTCTAATTTAAATATAATTCAATTATAGATCTCACTATTTCCATAATTGAATTAAATATAATTATATATTACAAATGTTTATATGAATCTGTTAATAATATATTAACATTTACAAAAGTGAAAAACAATACAAATCTTATATATCAATAAAAAAATATGATAATTTAACCATAATAATTTTATTGTAGAAACTCATGTTTTTAGGGTTTTTAATGTAGAAACTCATGTTATGTTAAATTATCCCGTTGAATGACTAGTTTCAGGAAATAGCAACTTCTCGCGTTCTGCGAGAGGAAGCCCCTCGCGTCACGCGAGAAGTTGCACATTACAGAGTATTAACAGAAGCATTGTGTATAGGTGAATTTTTCTTTGTTCACTGGATTGAATGCAATCCAGTTGAATGACTACAACTACCCCTCTCGGAATACAAGGCCATGTTCGCCACCGTCATTTGATTTAGGGATTGACCACTTTGGATATTATCATCAACCATCTTTATATGAACAACATGTGCCATCTACATATGAATTGCCTGTGCCATCTACTTATGAGTTGCCCGTGCCATCTACTTATGAGTTGCCCGTGCCATCTACTTATGAATTGCCATGTACATATGAGGTGCCATCAAGCTATGATGCGTTTGATTCACAATTTGCTAACCCACCAACAAACGTAGGAGAGGAGATGTGTTTTCTTCCCTCTTTACGCACTGCACCAAAGTTTGATAGTCCCGTATGTGTGGAAGAGGTTGTTTCTAGGGATTATTCGGAATATTTCACTACGGAGCAAGTGTTTGCCTCTAAGGAGATTGGTCATTTGTGGGCTTTGAATGTTGCAAAGCAACACAAGTTTATGATCTCTATTGGAAGGAGTGTACCATCTAAACCGGGGCAAAGTGGTAAGATTCAAATCATTTGTGAGAAAGGAGGAAGCCATAGGCCTAAAGGTGTCGGTGTTAGATCAAACACAAAGAGCAAGAAAACGGGGTGTAAATTTCAGTTGAAGCTCATGGAGAACCGGGTTGAAGAGAATTGGAGATTAGTGGTTGTTTGTGGTTTGCACAACCATCCTATTGGAGATAGTTTGGTCGGGAATGCATTTGTCGGGAGGCCAACCCCGGATCAAAAGAAAAAGGTTCGTGAGATGGTACTTTCACATTGTTCTCCAAATCAGATTTACACTGAGATAAACAAGGATCCCGGAAGTTGCACAAAGAAGAACCAAGTGTACAATTTGGTAAGACATATAAGGGAAGAGGAAATGGAAGGTAGAACCGTGGTTCAAGAAAAAGGTTTCAAATCCCTTAAGCAACTCGGGATCTTCTGGACGTCCAGGTGTGTCATGAGTGAGCTCAGGATCATACTTTCGCTCTTCCTTCTTGGACTTCCTCTTTCTTTTTTGTTTCTGGACCACTTCTTCTTCTTCTTCTTCTTCTTCTTCTTCTTCTTCTTCTTCTTCATCATCATCATCATCACCTTCTTCTTCGTGTTCTTCCCCAACAACTTCATCCTGGTTCTCTTGTTCCATCGGTTCTGGTTGAGGATTGTAAGAAGAAGAACAAGCTTGTCTACTTCCTTGACCCATGTCTTCAGGAACACTTCCCTCACCAAATCCACCTCCCCAACATTGTCCACCGACCCAACTTTGTCCACCCCACCCTTGTCCAAATTCCACTACAGCATACTGAGGAATGAAATTGTCCCAGCCACCAATAGTGCTACCCGATTGTTCATATGGAGTTGATTGTGGTGCACATTGAGTTGACGGTTGTGCACATGAAACTGACTCTTGAGAATAAAGGTCCCAATCATCATTTCGATACCCTTGATATGTATCTGCTCGTTCTATCCCACTAGGCACAGAACAGTCTTTCCCGACATAACTATGGACACCACTGTACCGCTCTATGGGGCGATAATCAACGTCGGGGAGCCCCTCGGGGAAGAGCTCTACCGGTGTTGTATTCTTTGCTTTCCTTTTCCCTTTTTCATTTTCAACCGGTGGATTTTCTCTCACAGCGTTCCAATTTCTTCGACGGGTTGAACGTCCAGGACGATCCATTACCTAAAAAAATATAAAGTAAAATCAATATATAAATATAACAGTATATAAAGTAAAAAAAATATAAAGTAAAATCAGTATATAAATATGTATCTGCAGATGAGGAAAGAATTGCCAGTTATGGCAACTCCTCGCGTTCTGCGAGAGCATGACACTCGCGTTCTGCGAGAGCATGACACTCGCGTTCTGCGAGAGCATGACACTCGCGTTCTGCGAGAGCATGACACTCGCGTTCTGCGAGAGCATGACTCTCGCGTTCTGCGAGTAGCATAACTCTCGCGTTCTGCGAGTGTGATGACTCTCGCGTTCTGCGGGGGGTGTAGCGTTCTACGTGAATTTGCACTATCATGAGTTTCCGGCAACAGTTTCCGGCGAAAATTCAATATTTTAGCTAAAATATCTATCAATTTAAGTAAATTACCAAATAAACATCAACAACCCTAATCAAAAACCCTATATGGAGATTATACAACCATTCATGAACCATAATTCAAAATCAACATCCACTCATCAACCATAATTCAAAATCATCATCTTTCATCCATTATACAACCATTTCTAAAACAACATTCAATATCAAAACATCATATAATATGCAATTTCCTATACTAACAACATATATTCATCTAGAAACAACATTAGAAAGCATAAGAGTATAAGAAACATACATTATATGGAGATTTGTAGTGAAAAGAGGAAGAAGAAGTAGTTTGAACCGAGAGAAATGGTGAGAGCGGCGGTAGAAAATTGTGTGTGATGTAAAAAATGGGCCGAGTAAGGTTTTTCCCCTTTTATAGGGGAAAAACACCCTCGCGTTCTAACGCCCGGACTGTATTTAGCAAGGGCCTTGAATTTCCTTTTCTTCAAAACTAACGGTTCCGTTAGCTTAAGCGTTAATGGACGGAGGGGTATATGGCAAACTAGTAAAAAACCTCAGGGCTACCCAACAAATTTGTCAATAATTGTGGGTATCATGCGAAATTGATCAAACCTGAGGGTTACCCGGCAATTAACCGTTAAAAAACTTAGCTAATGGCCAGCAGGCGGCGGTCTTCCCAGTCCCCTCGCCCTATTCTCTGGCGATTTCCCTCCTACTCCGGTTTGCACTCTTCTCATTCTCAACTAAAATCTCGCCCACACATCTTCTGTTTGAATCTTGTGTTTTATTTCCTCTACAAATCTGCTATTTATCACTTTCTGAATCTTCATCTTTAGTATCTATCCCCTTGATGCACTCTTTGGTGGTCTGTCTATAATGTTCGCTCAGGTGTAGAACCCTATTCAACCCTTCGCTCCTGACTTTGATTCAACGATTCTTCTTCTTCCTAGGATTTGCAGTGGTTTTGTTCACGGAACTGGGAATAAAATAGGTTAATCAATAAGTGTATTGCTAAATGTGCTGCTATATTTCCAGTAAGTAAAAGTGTTCTCTTTCTGATATGAATCAGAAATCAGCAACAAAAATATGTCTTTTAATAGTCCATACAGTTGGATAAGAATTAAGAATCTATGACCGTCTGCATTATCCATCATACCACAGTAAACAAAAATCACTCGTGTTATGAACATGTAAATTGCTGTGGCTAAGGGTTCATTAAGGTAATTTAGCATTAGGGCTTTAAAACTTCTTGGATTTATATCTGTCGTTTGGGGACTTGGATGGATTTGAGGAGGATCGTAAAGTTGTGGTATTTTGTTTGTTCGGGCTTGCTGGTTTCTAATATGAACCCTAGATTGTGTTTCTCTGTCAAATTTTTGGGTGGTTTGAACTGATTTCCATTTCTTCTAGACTCTTAATATCAATTTTTAGCATTATTGAATCAGCAAATCAGTAACATATGTTCAGTCAGAATAATCCAGCTGAACTCATGACTTATGTTCTAATCGTGTGTGTATATGATATTTCAGAGATTGAAAATTGAAAAAGCATGGTGAGTTTCAAGAACAGATATATGGTAATGGAGATTTTCTTGGACCCAAGCAAGGATCTCACAGTAGATGATCCTATTATCATTACCCAGTTCAATGTGGCCAAGTCTATTAAAGACAGCATACTTGTGAATTTCGGCGAAAGTGGCCTGGCTTCTTCTCTCAGTTCTTTTCAGAGTAAGCTCGAGCTTCTTTTCAGGTTACTTTAGTTTTCCTTTCTAGCTTTGAGCCTAATCATGTTTTTTAGCAACAGTTAAGTACATTAATCCCGTCACCAAGATTTGCATAATCAGATCTTCAAGGAAGGAGCATGAGATGATCTGGTCTGCAGTTACAATGGTCAGAAGTATCGGAAATTGCCCAGTGTTGTTCAATTTACTTGATTTGAGTGGTGAGTTCATAATTTGCTTCAGTACACTCTTTTCTTGTTCTTGTTTTTTAATCCTTTATGTCTTGTTAGGGAGCATCCAAGCCTGTAAAGACGCAGCTTTGAGGTGCGAGGAAGCAAAATTAGAGCAGTATAAGCTTATGCTTGGAGATTGCATCACTGAAGCAATAAAAATGCAGATGCATAACTGTCTTGAGAAGATTAAATTACTAGAACACTGAGAGCACAAGGTTGGGCATGAAAATATTTTCTTATTTTGATATATGTCAGATAAGCTATTTGAGTTTATACATGTATCTACTCATCACCTAGTCATCACTAGATAAAGATATAGTCACATGGACCGCAGAGGAGGATATTTAAATAGTAAAATGAAGTTGGGAAATATTTATAAATCGCAGCATTGTCACACATGAAATGTCGGGATATTTAATATTCGTGACATGATTATTAAAAAATTGGAAGCATTTTCCATTCCAAACTACATGTGCTCACATCCCTAGCTACGGTGAATTTTCACATTGTAAAAAGTTTTGTTTTATCCCTTCGTCAACTCCCAAGAATCCAAGATCGTTCACATTTCATACCAAAAGAAAATTTCATATATACTTTGCTTTCTGTGTTGGCTGGAAAAATTCAATCCTTCTCTTCGTCAAGGTCTACACTATTATAGATCAGATTTGGATAGCTGTGAGGCAAGTTCACTTCATTAGAAAATTTAACTTGCCCACAATCTATCTATAGCTGGAAGCATCCTCAATGGGAAAGCCATCAGAAGTTGAGAATTTGAGATTGAGTGGTAAAGGAGTACATACAAATATGGTTATTAAAATCCCGATTAGGATCTTAAAATCCTAAGATTTTACGATTCAAATTTTAGGATTTTAAGATCCAAATTTTGCGTGTGATCCGGATCTCATCATTAAAATCTATATCTGTCAAAATTCTACTTTGGATCTTACGATTTTAAGATCTATCAGTAAATTCTTACGATTTTAAGATTTATATGTGATTATAACGTTGAAATTGTACGAGTTACTAATGCCTATTTTAAAGTTGAAATTGTTCATATTGTCACCTGTCTTACAGCTACTCTTCCTCTATATGCACCTCTCTCGTGTATTCATCATCAAAGTCCCAAAATTTCACTCAAATATGTTCAGAAATCACAAAACCTCTTAAAGCAATGACATGCATTAAACTCAAATAATTTTGAGACTTAAAGTGCATATGGGCCATATGGCTATAACTTTAATAATTAAAACTTCAAGTGTTTATTTATATTTGTATTACACGACATTCATATTTTAATTTTAAATAAACGTTTATTGGACTATAAAATCTTGCGATTTTAGGATCCAATTTTACGATACGATCCGGAGGCTGTCTCTGATCTGATCCTGAAATCTCGATTTTAATAACCTTGCATACAGGAGTTGTTGTCATGAAGAAGTTCTTCACTGAACTTGTGTTGGGTGAGAGATATGTCAGTAGACAAATAACTGACTTCTAGAGTCAAGAAGTAATGGGGAAGGTCAAGATCCTTGATACTAAATGTTGTATTTATATAAGACCTCAACTGTGTGATGCTCTCAATATCAGAACCAATCACAAGAAGATCATCCACATAGACTGTCACAATTGTAATGTTTGTAGAACCCTTCTTGAGAAATAGAGTATAATCATTCTTGGATTGGACAAATCCAAGAAGAAGGAGAGAATCTGTAAACTTATGGAACCACTATCTAGAAGCTTGCTTTAATCCAAACAGAGCTAGGTCAATTTGAAAACATAATGATATAGATTAGGAATGCCCTCAAGAACTTTCATATAAACCTCCTCTTTAAGATCTCCATGAAAGAAAGCATTGTTGACATCTAGTTGAAAAAGTGACAATTTCCTTGCAACAACCACTGAGAGAATGGTCCTTATGGTGGTCATGTTAAGTGTTGACTCATCACTAACATTTGTATTGTTGATGTGTTGATGATGCGATATGACGTCATTAACATCCAACAGTTAGATTTTTATCCATGTCAATAAGAGTTCTTCCTTTTCTTGGTATGTGTAGGGACAAAGAACAAGAAAGTTGAGCAAGTGAAGCTCGATTAATCTATTCGTTGTTTTTTAATATGAGTGCAAGTTAAGTCGCAACCTTATGAGAACGTGAACAAAGGCAAAGTCACACCAATTAATTGCATTGCTTGTAAAAAAATTGAGTTGTATAAACACAGTTCTTACAGAATAACAACTTTGCAAATTGCTTAACTAGTTTGTGTTGACTCATCACTAACATTTGTATTGTTGACATGTTGTTGACGTGATATGACGCCACTATCATCCAAAAATTAGATTTCTATCCATGTCAATAAGAGTTCTTCCTTTTCTTGGTATGTGTGAGGACAATTGAGCATGTGAAGCTTGATTCTCATTAATCTATTCACTATGTTTAATTTGCGTGCAAGTTAAGTGGCAACCGTATGAGAATGAGAACAAAGGTAAAGTCATACCAGTATGCTTTGTTCGTCACCATATTTGGCGTTCTAGAGTCTCCTTGATATGCAATAATTTGTTGTAGTAACACTTTCTAGACCGAGTCTTGCGACAGTTTGGGTTGGTCCAAGAGATCTCGGATGCTTGCAACACTGATCATGACCTTGATCATGTAGACAAAAAGGTAAACACAAAATCGAATGGGGTTTGATATATGATAGTTATGTGTTGAATTTGGGGAGAGAGAAGCGATCATACAATAGAACTTGGATCACCCTTCTAGATTTTTTACTCAGATCTCGGATCACTCTTCTTACTTGAATCTCAATCCTAAACACACGTAGAACTCTCAAAACAATTGTTGTAGCATAAAATGTACAATTATATAATTTTTGTTGACGATGATTGATTTCTGAACGCTCGAATATCAAAGATAAAAGCAAGAATTAGAGGATTTGTTGACCCCATTCGCCATAAAAGACTATATCCGGAGGCTAACTGATGCGGGGATAAGCCGCAGTTGCCGACCTAGACACCAAACTCGAATAGGAACTCGAACAGAGAAGAAAGGCGGAATTAGATATGAGATGAAAGAAGGATAAGTCGAATGATAGGCCAATTGGAACCAAATCAAACAACGATAAAACCCTTGAACTTAAGAACAAGAACCTTACCGAATGATGAAGAAACCCCAACGGATGATTACAACCAAACACAATGACTTTGGTGGGTCAAGGCACCTGGAGGTTGCTCTATGGAGTCCCGATAGCACCAACCTTATGGAGGAGATTGACACACACAAGCACAACTAGGGCCAACTGAACGACAATGCACACGGGGCACTCTTCTCACAAAAGCTCTCTTTTGGAAGGAAAAAACGATAAACGTTGTATTCAATATCAAGTCTGGGGGGGGGCTAAACAATAACTAGGGCAAACCTTATATAGGGTTCATAAGGTGGCCAATTAAAAGAAATAAGTAAATAAAAGTATATCCTAAAATAATAATCCGTAAAACAAATAAAAGTATATCCGAAAATAATGTTTCAGAAGGAGGCCTCGGCGAATGAGCCGCGGGCGCGGTTATTGAGCCGCGGGCGCGTTCAGGAGGAGGCCTCGGCGAATGAGCCGCGGGCGCGGTTATTGAGCCGCGGGCGCGGTTGGAGCCGCGGGTGCGGTTATGGAGCCGCGGGTGCGGTTGTAGACATGTCGCCGACAGCTCTTTTTGAAACGGCTCGTTCTCTCTCGTCTGATATCGGAATTGAGCGATTCCAAAGCCTAGAGTTTCGTCTTGAAGTCTAGTTTGTTTCATCTTCAGTACTTGACTTCTCATCTTGACTCGAACCGGATCTCTACGAGCTTGAATGGCTACAATACGAGCTCGGGCTACTATCAATGACTTGAATGATGGCTCATAGCGATCTTTAGCCCTAGCTCCAGTGGTTAGCACATCTTTAGATTTAGGACGGGGCGTCCTTGATGATAGCTCAGATGCTCCCGCATCATTCTCCCCTTCTTGAAAAAGATTCGACCTCGAATCATATTTGACATGAATGATTGAACGATCTTCATAGGCGTCATCCTCTTTGATGCACAACTTCCTCTTGAATGTCTTGAGTGCATAGCTCCACCTTGAGGAAACGATGGATTGCTGCTGGAGTGCATTGCTTCCCTTCATTCCTTAGCTCCTTTGTCCTTGTCCTTCCTTTTGTCATACTTATCAGTGACCTGCAAAAGAACCATAGGTGGAAGAACAACATCTTTTCTAGGAAATGTAAACGAATAACAACTAGCAAAACCATCATGAACAACTCTCTTATCATACTGCCATGGATATTCCAATAAAAGTTGGCAAGCTTGCATAGGCACAACATCACATGAAATAGTATCATCACAATGTCCTAATGTCATGGCTTCCTTAACATGCTTGTTCAAAATCACATCAACACAATCAATCATCCAATGCAGTTTTAAAGGACTGAGGTAGCATAATGAAGTAATTTGCAATTTGGTATTCAATTCCATGCTAGCAATATTACCACAACTACCTTCATCAATAATCATGTTGTAATCCTCAACTTTATCTAGACAATGAGTTTCTCCTATAATTTCATCACAATAAGCAGTTTGTACATGCAAATCTTTCCTATCAATTGAATCAACATGCTCATACTCAATTTCAACTTCATTATCTAAATCAGTTTTAAGATCATCAACACAAACAACATCATCAATACTATCACCTTTTTCATATTCAATCTCAATTTGTTCTAAGTGAATAAGCATATCAGGGCAGTCATTAATCATATGATCTTTCCCTCTACATTTCAAGCACTCAATATCTCTAGCTCTAGTAGAAGGGTTAGAAGTACTTCCCTTGGGTCCAAGTTTGGCTCGTGGTGCAGCCGGAGGGGCGTCACTTCTTGGTCTATCCCTATCTCCTTGTAGCTCCTTGGAAGAGGCATCTCGTCCATAATAAGAATCCTTACGTCCTTGCTGATTTTTCCAAGTGTTGGAAGAACCATGTGCATTCCTATTACCTTGATTCCTATACTTAGTCTTCCTTTCCACTTTGATGGCTAAGTGCAGCAACTCAGCCATAGAACTATATGGAAACATTTCAATTTCATTAGCCAAAAATGAATTGAGAATACGAAGATACCTTGCCATTGTCGCTTCTTCATCCTCAATCACATTGGCCCTGACCATGGCTATTTGCATAGCATTGAAGGTCTCTTCTACTCCCATTGATCCCTGTTTCAAATTCTCAAGTCGCTGTAGAAGCTCTCTAGTGTAGTGTGGGGGAATAAATCGAGCTCTCATCTTCCTCTTCATTAAGTCCCAAGTAGCAATGGGATAATCTCCATTTCCAACTCGAGCTTTCACTAATTTGTCCCACCAAACTAGAGCATAGCCATAAAACTCCAAAGATGCAAGTCGCACCTTCTTATGCTCGGGAAAGTTGTGACGATTCCAGATTTGCTCAATCTTCGTCTCCCACTCCATGTAGACAACTGGATCACACTTGCCCTCAAAACTTGGGATCTTCACCTTGATCTTCCCAACTCCATTTTGCTCAGGCTCTCTTCTCCTTCCTTGGTACCCTCCTTGTTGGCAATAGGATCGCCATCCTTCATTCTCATCATACTCCTTTTCAAAATATGCATCATCATCTAAAGCCTGAAATCTATCAAAACGGTTAGTAGCACTGTATCTATTAGAATGACGTAAAGGAGCATTAGGAGTGTGATATCGCTCCCTTGGAGCTGGAATTTCAGCACCCCTGGGGGTACCATGTTGGCGTCTATGATGAAGCTCCTGTCTGATGGTTGTAGTAAGTCCACTAACAAACCTTTCACTAAATTTGTCCAAGGAGTTCATCAACGGCAAGGTGACAGGGCTAGTTGTCGGGTCCCTTGGGGGTCTCCTTTTGGGATAAACTAACTTGTCCATTATCAAAGAAAAGACTAACACAGAATAATGTTAAGTGAGTGTAAATGAAAACAACTCGCAAGTGTTTACTCTCGTATGTTTTTCTCTGCACTCTCTCTCAATTGTCGTTGCAACCAGCTTTTCTTTGATGGATTGACTTGTATGGATCAATAACCCACTAAGTTGAAACTACCTAACTCCTAGCAATATATGAATGATGGTAGAGATGGAGATGGCTAGCGTAGTGCGGGGTTTCGACTGTAAGGTTCTGACTCAAACAAGAGACTGACTCAATGAAAGAATGAAAATAAGACTCGAAGGTGTTTTGCAAGAATGAGAATGCAAAACAGAGATATGATTAAGCTTCGAATTTCAAGAAAAGCCAATAGGAAGCGTACCTTAACTTGTTCCGACTGATGTCGATTGAAGGATCGAAGACGGAGTCGGGAGGGTTAGGTAACAATTGAGGCTCGTATCTGAAGATTTTTCGAACTGTGGTTTTTGAGGCTAAGCCGCGGGCGCGGCCTGAATCCCGCGGGCGCGGCCTGAATCCCGCGGGTGCGGCTTGAACCGCGGGTGCGGCTACTGAGCCGCGGGCGCGGTTTCTGTCGCGGCCTGCTGGGTTCTCGCTTCCGTTCGGGTTTGTTCAACCCGATTTCCTTTGAGTTCTTGAGATCCGACTTAAACAATATCAAACTAGACTTTGACTCAACAAAACGTAAAACAAACTACTAACTTTGAGACTTTTCGATTCTTTTTTTTTGTATTTTTTTTTTTGATTCTTTTTTTTTTTGATTTTTTTTTTGTCTCAACTAAACAAAACGAAATTACAGACTTGATGTGAGATATTAATCTCAGCAAAATTGAAAATAAATAAAAATAACAACTAACTTGATTTCCCTTGTAGAAAGATAAGATTCCCTTGTAGAAAGATAAGATTTACTTCTTTGAAGATCTTGTTTGGGCTTCAAGGAAAGAAATTCCAGCAATTCTTTTGGGTTTCTGATGGCTGCGTTTTGGTAGGGATGGATAGATTTTTGAGATGGATGAAGGGCTGAATGGATTTTGGGAACAAGGGTGCTCCAAACTCCAATCTTTCGATCTCCACCAACACTAATCGATCCAAGCTTCTTGCACACAACCTGTAATGACTCAACAAGAAATATCAAAGCAATGGAAGACTCAAAATCAATTTCTGAAAGAAACTGACAAACAAGAAAATAAAAGCTGACTCTTTTTGTGATTTTCTGGATAGGGGGTCTCTTGATGTTCTTGTGAAGACGAATGGTGTCAACACAGCTCTGATACCAATTTGATGCGGGGATAAGCCGCAGTTGCCGACCTAGACACCAAACTCAAATAGGAACTCGAACAGAGAAGAAAGGCGGAATTAGATATGAGATGAAAGAAGGATAAGTCGAATGATAGGCCAATTGGAACCAAATCAAACAACGATAAAAACCCTTGAACTTAAGAACAAGAACCTTACCGAATGATGAAGAAACCCCAACGGATGATTACAACCAAACACAATGACTTTGGTGGGTCAAGGCACCTGGAGGTTGCTCTATGGAGTCCCGATAGCACCAACCTTATGGAGGAGATTGACACACACAAGCACAACTAGGGCCAACTGAACGACAATGCACACGGGGCACTCTTCTCACAAAAGCTCTCTTTTGGAAGGAAAAAACGATAAACGTTGTATTCAATATCAAGTCTGGGGGGGGGGGGGGCTAAACAATAGGGCAAACCTTATATAGGGTTCATAAGGTGGCCAATTAAAAGAAATAAGTAAATAAAAGTATATCCTAAAATAATAATCCGTAAAACAAATAAAAGTATATCCGAAAATAATGTTTCAGAAGGAGGCCTCGGCGAATGAGCCGCGGGCGCGGTTATTGAGCCGCGGGCGCGTTCAGGAGGAGGCCTCGGCGAATGAGCCGCGGGCGCGGTTATTGAGCCGCGGGCGCGGTTGGAGCCGCGGGTGCGGTTATGGAGCCGCGGGTGCGGTTGTAGACATGTCGCCGACAGCTCTTTTTGAAACGGCTCGTTCTCTCTCGTCTGATATCGGAATTGAGCGATTCCAAAGCCTAGAGTTTCGTCTTGAAGTCTAGTTTGTTTCATCTTCAGTACTTGACTTCTCATCTTGACTCGAACCGGATCTCTACGAGCTTGAATGGCTACAATACGAGCTCGGGCTACTATCAATGACTTGAATGATGGCTCATAGCGATCTTTAGCCCTAGCTCCAGTGGTTAGCACATCTTTAGATTTAGGACGGGGCGTCCTTGATGATAGCTCAGATGCTCCCGCATCACTAACAAGCCATAATTCTTCTTCTTCTTTATGATTCAGTGGAATAATTGAATACTGGAGGCTTACATTAAAACCTCAAAATCCCAAAGAGATCTCTCAACATATTAAATATTCTTCATTTTACCCCTCGGTCTCGTAAGTCTGGTATGACTTGCTTGATCTGATCTTGGATGCTTCAGACTCTTGCTCAATGATCTTGATTTTCTCGAAATTCATTCTTGGATAGTGCGTTCTTGCACAATATCCTTTGACTAACTCTCAGGCTATCTGATTTCATGACATATAAACATAACATCATCATTCTGATATCCGTGTCGTTCTAAGATGACAACGCTTAGCGTTGATTCCATGCTTTCGACATTCATACCGTTTTCCACCTCATCGACAGTCAAGTGAATGATATTCATGCCCTTATGTCTTCTCCGTGTGAGGGGGACGCTCTATCTGCCTCAAACTCACAATAATATTTTATATATTGAAAGTTTAAGGGCATACCTAGATTCACTATGTTTGATTCTTAGAAAAACTAAAAAACCACACTTTGTAGCATTTTTCAGATGTCGGTGCCTGACTTCAGCTTATGAGGCTCATCTTCTCTGAGACCTTGTTGTGGTACGAGTACATAACTTCTAATATTGCATCGTTTGGATTTCATTTGAGCTTGCTACGATCCACGCAAATTTCGCACGTTTCCAGTTTGACCAAACCGCAATCGCGGTTCCGAAACCGCGACCGCGGGTGCTGCAATTTCTGGATTATACACCGTGTGATTCGTCTTGATTATTCTAATCCCCCGCAAAAATAAAGATTGGATATTCTGGTTTAACAGTGTGTCCATGCCTCATCGGCGTTCTAATAGTGGCGTTCATACCGATTTTCCCTTCATCTTGCAACGTTTTATAGACATTGGTGGTTGACTTCAACTTATGACGCTAATCTTCTGTGAAACCTTGTTGCGTTACGAGTCCACACCTTCCAACCTTGTGTCGTTTGGATGTCATTTGAGCCTCCTATGACCCGCGCAAAATTCTCCCTCTTCCTCTACTTCTGCGGTCGTCGTCGCCATTCCGCCTCCCCGGATAAGCATTCACTGGATTTCAGGCATGGCGTGGGTCCTCAGCCGTCGCCGCCTGTTCCACTCGAACTCCCTCCCAGGAATAGTACTAATAACAGCTCTGAATTTCTGTACCTCGGGACAATGGTGAGCTTCGGTTCGTCCATGATTGGATATACAAGTTTGCCCTTGATTTTATTCAAAAAGTGAGGGTATATTAGTAATTTCACGATTTTAACTGATGTTTGGACGGAAAATGGAAAGGGGTTGTAGATTGCTAACAGACTTAGATATAAGGGTGGTTTGCAAAGTGATATAACGGGTGGTTTCGTGTAAAACAAGTCAATTAAAGGGTGGTTCAACGCAAAAACCTCTTATATATTTTTCGTTAACGACGATTGATTTATGAAACACTCGAATATCAAAGATATAATCAAGAATAAAGACATAGGATTTGTTGACCTAGTTCTCCATAAAAGACTACATCTGGAGCCTAACAAGTCAGAATTCTTCTTCTTTATGATTTAGAGGAATCATTGAATACTGGAGGTTGACATTAAAACCTCAAAATCCCAAAAAGAACTCTCAACATATTAAATACTAGGATTGTTAATGCCCGTGCTACGCGCGGGTCCTAAGTCTTGCATCAAATTTATTTAGATGAAAAATAAATATTTTTTGAATATGCTTGTCAATATTATACATTATTGCACTAATATAATCCTGACGATTGTAATTATTTGATTGGTTATCCAATAGTGAGTATTTATATAATTAATAGAGGCATGAGGGACCCACGCGTGTTTCAAATGTATCGACGACGACTTTAATCATTTGATCGGTTATCCAATAGCGAATAGAGAAATGATGCGTGTTTGAGATAATTAGAGGAGAAACAGGAGGTTGAAGAAGATTAATATTTATTTATTTTAAATATAATTGAAACACATAATATTAACCAATCAACATAAGTTGTTTACTTTTTACAATCTCTCATATTTTCTCATAGTTAGTGTAGAATTTTTATACTTTTATATATTTTTGTATATCATATTTGTCGACTTTAAAATATCATTTTTTCAGTTTGTAAGACACCTAATTATGAACCTATATGTTATATTTAATCATTTATCAAAGTTTAAGTGATTTTGGTTCATCGGATAAGGAGATGGAAGCCCAGAATCGCCGCAAGAATCAGCACAATATCGGACCATCGGGCAAAACAACGAAGGAGGCGATATGGAACGTTCCATATGCCCGAGAAACAGAAACAAAGGAGGCTGGAAGTTGTGGTAGGTCGATCTTGTGGAAGAATAGTCAAATGAATGAGCCTATCGAACCAACTTCCCAAACGAATGACTGTTTTGTGGGCGCAATTGAAACAAAGAACGGGTCCAATCCCAATCTAAACCGACGAACAAAAAAGATTTCAAAACTTCAAATTCATTAGACTTGTTATTAATGATGTTTAGTGCAATTTATTACCACAAACATCCAAATTTATAATATACTAGGATTTCTCGGCCCGCGCTACGCGCGGGTTTTAAAACGGCTCTAACATTTCGCTAATTCCATCTTTTCAAATGAAAAGAGCAAACATATGTATTTGTTTTTTCAATCTTAACATTTGATACTCCGTAATTTTATTTGAGTATTGTATTATATAAAGCTGTTGTACTTCATTTAAAGCTGTTGTACTTCAAAAGATGAGAACTATCCTTCTTTTGATTACAAACATGTTTGTACATGGTGCTAAAAAAACATGTTTGTACGTCGATTATTTTTGGAAGTATATTTTTTATTTACACTAAGTTGTTAATTGAGACTTTGGAGGCAAGTGTAAAATTACACACTCAAATTGATCTTACTTTCTATTCGAAACTTTGTTGGAGCAAGTATACACACTACTGTTTTTTTTTCTTTAACAAAATCAAATTGCTCTTTCTTCCATGGATTCCCCTTATGGAATTCTGTGAACCCTTAATAATAAAATATTCTTATTTTTAGACAGGAAAAATGACGGAACATTTTATTATCTATACACGGTAAAAATCTCAAAGGTAAACAAATCCACTCTCTTTATCGAAATTGCTGGAATTTGAAAATTATATCCTTCCAAAATTAATCTTAAAAATCTAAACAAATCAAAATCTTCTCTCTCCAGAATCAGACTCTCGCTCCCCCTTCGTCTTCTCCGTCAAGCTTTCCAAGCCGAAGAAAACTCTCTCCCTATTCTCAATCTCTCTCTCACCCTCTTCTTCTTTCTTACTGGCGATTCCAACCTCGATGTCGCAGGCGATAGAGAGAGAAGGGCTGATTCTCGCCGTAATTTCCTGTTTCGGTGCAACATTGTAGTCTTTGCCCTAGTTTGCGTTCTCGCCTGTGTTTTCTCGTCTTCCTCATTGATTCACCCCATGTATGAATTTGTTGTTTCGGTGCGTACTAGAAGGTCCGAAGATTCAATGGATGATCCTACAATTTCTGGTGTGCTGAAGGTATTTGCAACCTCTATTTCTAAGAACATAATCAAGATCTTAAAGTTCAAAAATTGTTCACTTCAGTTTCGAATTAATTGAACTTGGGAATTTCTCAAAGCCCTTTACTTTCTTCATGATGTGCTCTGGAATTTTCTTCACCTGACAAGTTTGAAATTTGTCAATTAGAATTACGGAGGTTCTAATTTCTATTGCTAAACAATTTTTGAACTTAGGCATGGAGGTACTTATGACTACTGATGAATGATTGTTTAACTGAGGCATATATTATGTATATGAACCGATGAATGATTGTTTAAGTGATGCATATATTATATATGAGATTTTTTGCATTGATGCATATATTATACTATATATATGACAGGTATAAAACACAAAGGCCTTGTAATTTGGGAGTATATAGGAGCCAAACAAAGTTGCCTTGTAATTTAGGTGTGTTGAAAACTAGCCTGAATTCATATACTGATATACATTTTTGATATCATGATATGAAGATATGTTTCTTGCTTGCAAGTTTCAACCATATACATATCTTTCATGGTAAGTCTATTATGTAGTTACTGGTGTTGTGTAAATCTATAATGTAGTTTGTTGATGTTGTGTAAATCAATTATGTAGTTTGCTGGTGTTGTGTCATTAAATCAAATCAAATTATTTTTTTCGAGCACCTTTACAACATTACTGATGCATCCGATGTCCGTAATTTGAAGATCTTATAGAGCCTTGAAATATGGTTCTCGAGGAGCTGGTGGAGTTTTCTTTTTCTGAGACGAGGATCTAATATAGATTTTCCTTTTTATAGTATATGTACTATGTCACTTGGATTAGAAATTTGTAAGCTAGTTATGTTCTGACAGTGTATAGATGGTATATATATGTCTTTCTTGGCAATTAATTGATTTTTGTCTTGACCAAAAAAGAAAAGAAATATTAATTGATTTTTGTTGGTGATAAATTGAAAGGATAACTTCCAGTTTATTCAAAGATTATAAATTGTTCATTTTAGATTAAACCTCCATTTATTTAATAATGATAAGCAAATCTCTTGATTGTTCTCCTGTATTACATGTGCAGGAGCATGTAGATGAGCCCTTTGGGAAAGGAAACATTATTTGCAGCAGCTACCATACTAGCCACATTTTCATCGGAACTCTCTGCTAGAAAATAGTAGTTGGAGTTTCTGTGCAGGTAAAAACCCTAAATTTCTAAGTGTTGTGTTAAAAATCAAAACTATTTTAGTTGTTGAAATGAGTGTAGATAATATTTGATTTTGCTTCACCTTTGTAGTTGTTGAACGACGTGCTGTGTTACAGAAAGTGTTGCAGGATCAGATGACACTCAAGAGTATGTTGGACAGAGTTTGAATGTGATGAGACCAACTTAATATGTAAATGCAAATTGTGACTAGTGATGAGTTTGAGTTTTGGTTCAGCTATGAGAGAACGTTCAAGTGCCCTAGGCATGTAATTTCTCGAGGTTGTCAATGATAGTTGTGATGAATGTGTAGTGAAGATTCACAATTGAAGGAGATTAAGCTTTTGTAAATTTTTTCTTCCTTCTTTTTTAATACAAGCTGCAGATTTTTCATGTTGTTTTGTATTATGGAATCGGGTTGTGGTGGATTTGTGTATGGTTCTCGCATAATTGTTCTGATCGATCGCTTTAGAAAGGCAGGGGATCCTCTTCCCCAGGTAATCACCTCTTTGTTATGTATGTTTGTTTGTTTGTTTCTCTTCTTAGTTCTAAGATTATCTCGATCAAAGCATTTGGATTGAATGTAATTGGGGGTTAGGGTTCTGTTGCTCTCATACAATCGGTTCCATAATCGAATTCAGCTTCTTCCTCTTCATCAACGTCTGTTATTCCAGTTTCGCAAACCTCCATATCATCTCCTGAATTTTCAGTCACCATATCATCACTTGACCATTCATCGACCACTTTTTTATCTGGGAAAAAAGTTGAACACTTATAACTGAATATTCAACAGTAGACCACGTGATGAAGGATCATCTGGACAACAACCGACACCTCCGGTCCCCGAGTTTGAAGGTGCATTGACTCGTTCGAGAGGTAAGGAAGTCCAACAAGAGCTAGACAAGTTAGTAGCGTTCTTCAGGTCCAAGGAGTTGAATACAGACGAAGAACCACCATTGAAGACTGTTCTAATGATCGAGGTTCGAGAACGAGCAGAAGACTGCAGAGAAGAACCGCGACCGCGGGTGGAAACCGCGCCCGCGGCTCCATAACCGCGCCCGCGGCCGGGAAACTCGGCGAGTTCATTAACTTCGCCGAGGCTTCCTTTTGAAACATTATTTTCGGATGTTTAATTGTTTTTCGGGATTATTATTTTAGGAGATACTTTTTTATTGTTTATTTCTTTAGTTGGCACCCTTATGAACCCTATATAAGGCTGCCTTAGTTGTTGTTTTACCCCCCCAGACTTTGATATTGAATACATCGTTTATCGTTTTTTCCTCCCAAAAGAGAGCTTTTGTGAGAAGAGTGCCTCGTGTGCATTGTCGTTGAGCTGGCCCTAGTTGTGCTTGTGTGTGTCAATCTCTTCCATAAGGTTGGTGCTATCGAGGCTTCATAGCGCATCCTCCAGGTGCTTTGACATACCATAGTCATTGTGTTTGGTTGTAATCCATTGGGGTTTCTTCAACATTCGGTAAGGCTCTTGTTCTAAAGTTCAAGGGTTTTATCGTTGATTGATTTGGTTCCAATTGGCCTATCCTTCAACTTCCCTTTCTTTCATCTCATATCTAATTCCGCTTTTCTTCTCTGTTCGAGTTCCTATTCGAGTTTGGTGTCTAGGTCGGCCACTGTGGCTTATCCCCGCATCAAATTGGTATCAGAGCTGTGTTGACACCATTCGTATTCACAAGAACATCAAGAGACCCTCTATCCAGAAAATCACAAAAAGAGTCCGCTTTTATTTTCTTGTTTGTCAGTTTCTTTCAGAAATTGATTTTGAGTCTTCCATTGCTTTGATATTTCTTGTTGAGTCATTACAGGTTGTGTGCAAGAAGCTTGGATCGATTAGTGTTGGTGGAGATCGAAAGATTGGAGTTTGGAGCACCCTTGTTCCCAAAATCCATTCATCCCTTCATCCATCACAAAATCTATCCATCCCTACCAAAACGCAGCCGTCAAAACCCTAGAAGAGTTGCTGAAAATTTCAGTCCTTGCCCCCCAAGCCAAGATCTTCAAGGAAGGAAATCTTATCTTCTCTACAAGGAAATCAAGGTGGTTAGTAGTTTCTTTTATTTTAAAATTCAAATTTTCTGAGATAGTATCTCACATCAAGTCTGTAATTTCGTTTTGTTTAGTTGAGACAAAAAAAAAATCAAAAAAAAAAATATTAAAAAAAAAAAAAGAATCGAAAAGTCTCAAAGTCAGTAGTTTATTTTACGTTTTGTTGAGTCAAAGTCTAGTTTGATATTGTTTAAGTCGGATCTCAAGAAATCAAAGGAAATCGGGTTGAACGAGCCCGAACGGAAGCGAGAAACCACCAGGCCGCGACAGAAACCGCGCCCGCGGCCCAGTAGCCGCACCCGCCGTTCAAGCCGCGCCCGCGGAATACAGGCCGCGCCCGCGGCTCCGCCTCAGAAGCCACTTTTCGAAATCCGCACCCGCGGACTTCAGACCGCGCCCGCGGAACCGTCACTGTTTGCCTTTCCATTCCTTTCAGATACTAGCCTCAATTATTACCCAACCCTCCCGACTCCGTCTTCGATCCTTCAATCGACATCAGTCAGAACAAGTTAAGGTATCCTTCCTTTTGGCTCTTCTTGAAATTCGAAGCTTAACTCATATCCCTGTTTTGCATTCTCATTCTTGCAAAACGCCTTCGAGTCTTATTTTCTTTCTTTCATTGAGTCAGTCTCTTGTTTGAGTTAGAACCTTACAGTCGAAACCCCGCACTACGCTAGCCATCTCCATCTCTACCATCATTCATATATTGCTAGGGGTTAGGTAGTTTCAACTTAGTGGGTTATTGATCCATACAAGTCAATTCATCAAAGAAAAGCTGGTTGCAACGACAATTGAGAGAGAGTGCAGAGGAAAACATACGAGAGTAAACACTAGCGAGTTGTTTTCATTTACACTTACCTTAATATTGTTCTGTGTTAGTCTTTTCTTTAGTGATGAGCAGGTCAGGTTCTCCCCACGGGAGGCATGAAGCCCCGGAGACCCGCGCCATTACCCCAGAATTTATGACCAACATGTTTCGGGAGATGACGTCGGCCATTACAAACGCCATAGAGCGGCAGCAACGATCCACCCCTTCCCCAAGGGTTCTAGAGAACATCGGGACCTCCTATGATGCTCCAGTCGACAATCGGAGGCCCCTGCCTCCTCAGCAAGAAGCCTATGAGGCTGCCCACACGGGTCGGGAACCCAGACGCAGGCCTACACCCAGAGACGATCTCCCACAAGCTCGGAGAGGACGCTTTCGTAACTCTCCTATACCTCACTTTAATAGATACAATGCTGCTAACCGTTTTGATGATGCATTTCAGGACCTAGGTGATAATGATGACGAAGAAGAGCCTGAAGAAGAAGATGAGGCGGGATGGCGACCCTATCGTTCCCAAGGAGGTTACCAAGAAAGGCGAAGAGAGCCTGAGCAAGATGGAGTGGGAAAGATAAAGGTTAAGATCCCGAGTTTTGAGGGAAAGTGTGATCCAGACATATATAGGGAGTGGGAGACCAAGATTGAACAAATCTGGAATTGTCACAACTTTCCTGAAGCCAAAAAGGTGCAGCTGACATCTTTGGAGTTTAGTGGCTATGCTTTAGTTTGGTGGGATAGCTTGATCAGAGGGAGAGCTGCCAATGGAGATTATCCTGTCACTACTTGGGAGCTCATGAAGAGGATGATGAGAGCTCGATTTGTTCCCCCACATTACACTAGGGAACTTATTCAGCGGCTCGAGAATTTGAAGCAAGGATCAATGGGAGTCGAAGAGACTTACAATGCTATGCAAATAACAATGGTTCGAGCTAATTTGGTGGAGGATGAGGAGACAACCATGGCTAGATATCTTCGTATCCTTCACCCATATGTGTCTAGTGAGATTGAGATGTTCCCTTACAACTCAATGACCGAGTTGCTACATTTGGCTATCAAGGTGGAAAGAAAGACCAAAATTAGGAGCCAAGGGAGCAAAAACGCAGGTGGCTGGAAAAATCAGCAAGGAAGGAACTCCTATCCTTCAACCCGAGAGGTCCCTAACAAGGAAGACAGTGGTTCTCGAAGGAATCCGCCACCTACTACTCAAGTGCCCTCCAAGACAACACTTGGCCCTTCTAATCCACCCCGAGGGAGTACTTCTAACCCTACTTCTAGAGCTAGGGATATTGAATGCTTTAAATGTAGAGGAAAGGGTCATATGATGAAAGATTGTCCTAATTCTAGAGTATTAATTGTTAATCAACTAGGAGAACTTGAAAGTGAAAGTGAAAAAGAAGAGAACCTAGGTGATATGCATGATGAGGATGATCTTAGTAATGAAATTGGTTATGAACATGGTGATTCTTTGATTTGTAAAAGAAATTTACATATAAAACCCGCCCCTTGTGAAGATAATCAAAGAGAAAATTTATTTCACACTAGGTGTTTAGTTCAAGGAAAGGTATGCAATATGATTATTGATGGTGGAAGTTGTTGCAATATTGTTAGTACTGAATTGATCACTAAATTGCATTTTGCTACTATTTTCCATCCTAGACCTTATAAATTGCATTGGATGAATGAATGTGGTGAATTAAAAGCTAAAACAAGCTAAGATAACATTCACCTTAGGAAAGTATACGGATACGGTTTTATGTGATGTAGTTCCTATCCAAGCTTGTCATATATTGTTAGGAAGACCATGGCAATACGATCGAAAGGTTACTCATGATGGTCATACTAACCGTCATACATTCATCTTTAATGATAAGCCTATTACTCTTAAACCTATGACTCCAGCGCAGATAGCAGAAGCTTACGAAAAGAGCAAAGGCAAGGAAAAGGTTTCAGACAGATCGCAACAGAAGGCCCAGCACGAGAACCGCGCCCGCGGTCGCGCCCGCGTCTCACTCGCCCAACCGCGCCCGCGGTAATTCATCCGCGCCCGCGGATCCTTCTTCTGGCGCGATGCTGGATCCTGCATTGACGAATCGAGCCCTATTGTCGTCCAAAGCCGAGCTGGAAGGTGAGTATTTACCCTTCGATACTACTCTAATGATGCTTTGCAAGAGATTTGTGCTAACAGGTACCAATGCTCGCCCTAATCTGCCACCGAGTATCCAAGCTATTCTTGATGATTTTTCAGAAGTGTTTCCAGATGAGATTCCAGCAGGCTTACCACCTTTTAGGGGTATTGAGCATCAAATCGACCTCATTCCAGGAGCATCTCTACCTAACCGACCAGCTTACAGAATGAATCCTCAGGAGTGCAAGGAGATTCAGAAGCAGGTACAGGAGCTTGTAGATAAGGTCTATGTTCGAGAAAGTATGAGTCCTTGTGCAGTCCCGGTCTTACTTGTGCCCAAGAAAGACGATTCCTGGCGGATGTGTGTTGATTGTCGAGCTATCAACAACATAACTGTCAAGTACCGTCATCCCATTCCAAGGCTAGACGACATGTTGGATGAACTCCATGGAGCTACAAACTTCACCAAAATTGATCTTAGAAGTGGCTACCATCAAATCCGGATGAGAGAAGGTGATGAGTGGAAAACCGCCTTCAAGACCAAATTCGGTCTTTATGAGTGGCTAGTTATGCCATTTGGACTTACTAACGCTCCCTCCACTTTTATGAGACTTATGAATCATGTTTTGAGGAAGTTTATAGGGAAATTTGTCGTTGTCTATTTCGATGATATCTTGATTTACAACAGGTCCCTCGGAAAGCATGAACAACATCTCAGGGAAGTACTCGTTACTCTAGGCATGCAGAAACTTTATGCTAATTTCAAGAAATGTGATTTTTGCACTGATAGAGTTATATTTCTTGGTTTTGTAGTGAGCTCCCAGGGATTACAGGTTGACGAAGAGAAGATTAAAGCCATTCAGGAATGGCCGACACCCACGACCAGCAGCCAGGTACGCAGTTTCCACGGGTTAGCAAGCTTCTATCGGCGCTTTGTGAAGGATTTCAGCACCATTGCTGCACCGCTGACTGAGGTAACTAAGAAGCATTCAACATTTGTTTGGAAGGAGGCTCAAGAAAGGGCGTTTGAGGAGCTAAAACGCAGATTGACCGAGGCACCTTTGCTTGTGCTTCCCAACTTCACTAGGCCTTTCGAAGTGGAATGTGATGCTTCCGGAGTTGGCATTGGAGGAGTGCTTATGCGGGAAGGTAAGCCTATTGCCTTTTTCTCTGAATAATTGAAAGGTGCAAGTCTAAACTACTCTACTTATGATAAGGAATTATATGCATTGTATAGAGTGCTTAAGACTTGGCAACATTATCTATGGCCTAGGGAATTTGTTTTGCATACCGATCATGAATCTTTAAAGCATTTTAGGAGCCAAGATAAACTTGATAGGAGGGATGGTAGGTGGATGGAATTCATTGAAACTTTCCCTTATATTATCAAATACAAGAAGGGAAAAGATAATGTAGTTGCTGATGCACTATCTAGGAGGCATGCTTTGATTGTTCAACTTGATTCTAAGGTGTTAGGCTTTGTTTACATCAAAGAATTATATCGTAATGATGCTGATTTTGGTGCTATTTATAAGCAATGTTTAGATAAAGGAACTTTGGATAAGTTTTACTTGTTTGATGGTTTCTTGTTTAGGGCTAGTAAAGTATGCATACCTAAGTGTTCTTTGAGATTATTGCTTGTTGAAGAAGCCCATAAGGGTGGATTAATGGGACACTTTGGTAGAGATAAGACATATCATATGTTGCATATTCACTTTTATTGGCCCCATATGCTTAGGGATGTTGAGCATTGTTTGAAAAGATGCTTGGAGTGTCTTAAGGCTAAGTCTAGAGTTAAACCACATGGATTGTATACTCCTTTGCCTATTCCTACGACCCCATGGGTAGACATTAGTATGGATTTTATTGTACGGTTGCCTAGGACTAAGAAGGGGAGAGATTCTATTTTTGTGGTTGTTGATAGATTTTCTAAAATGGCTCATTTTATTGCTTGCAACAAGACGGATGATGCTCATCATGTGGCTGACTTGTTCTTTACCGGAGTTGTTAGGTTACATGGAGTACCAAAGACTATTGTGAGTGATAGGGATGTGAAATTTCTAAGTTACTTTTGGAAAACTCTTTGGGGAAAACTAGGGACTAAACTATTATTCTCTACATCTAGTCATCCTCAAACTGAAGTAACCAATAGGACCTTAGGAACCCTTTTGAGATCCATTCTTAAGAAGAATTTGAAAGCTTGGGAAGAAGCCTTACCCCATGTTGAGTTTGCCTACAATAGAGCCATCCATTCCTCAACCTCGCTGAGTCCCTTTGAATGTGTGTATGGTTTGAATCCACTAACCCCTTTTGATCTTATGCCGTTACCTACGAAGGAGCGAGTGGATTTCAATGCAGGAAAACAGGTTGATCACATCAAGGAAATTCATGAGAGGACAAGAGCTAAATTGCTAGAAGTAGCTGCTACAAATGCTAGCAAGGCAAATAGGAAGAGGAAGAAGGTCATCTTCAAGGAGGGAAACCTCGTGTGGGTCCACTTTAGAAGAGAGCGTTTCCCCAGCAAATGCCACTCAAAGCTGTCCCCAAGAGGTGATGGACCATTCAAGGTGCTTAAGAAGATTGGAGATAATGCTTATGTCTTGGAGCTTCCCGCTGACTATCAAGTGAGTGCTACCTTCAATGTGCAAGATTTGACTTTATTTGAGGGTGAAGAAGAAGAGGAGTTGGATGATTCAAGGTCGAATCCTTTTCAAGAAGGGGAGGATGATGAAGGATCATCTGGACAGCAACCGACACCTCCGGTCCCCGAGTTTGAAGGTGCATTGACTCGTTCGAGAGCTAAGGAAGTCCAACAAGAAGATTGGAGATAATGCTTATGTCTTGGAGCTTCCCGCTGACTATCAAGTGAGTGCTACCTTCAATGTGCAAGATTTGACTTTATTTGAGGGTGAAGAAGAAGAGGAGTTGGATGATTCAAGGTCGAATCCTTTTCAAGAAGGGGAGGATGATGAAGGATCATCTGGACAGCAACCGACACCTCCGGTCCCCAAGTTTGAAGGTGCATTGACTCGTTCGAGAGCTAAGGAAGTCCAACAAGAAGATTGGAGATAATGCTTATGTCTTGGAGCTTCCCGCTGACTATCAAGTGAGTGCTACCTTCAATGTGCAAGATTTGACTTTATTTGAGGGTGAAGAAGAAGCGGAGTTGGATGATTCAAGGTCGAATCCTTTTCAAGAAGGGGAGGATGATGAAGGATCATCAGGACAGCAACCGACACCTCCGGTCCCCGAGTTTGAAGGTGCATTGACTCGTTCGAGAGCTAAGGAAGTCCAACAAGAGCTAGACAAGTTAGTAGCGTTCTTCAGGTCCAAGGAGTTGCATACAGACGAAGAACCACCATTGAAGACTGTTCTAATGATCGAGGTTCGAGAACGAGCAGAAGACTGCAGAGAAGAACCGCGACCGCGGCTGGAAACCGCGCCCGCGGCTCCATAACCGCGCCCGCGGCCGGGAAACTCGGCGAGTTCATTAACTTCGCCGAGGCTTCCTTTTGAAACATTATTTTCGGATGTTTAATTGTTTTTCGGGATTATTATTTTAGGAGATACTTTTTTATTGTTTATTTCTTTAGTGGGCACCCTTATGAACCCTATATAAGGCTGCCTTAGTTGTTGTTTTAACCCCCCAGACTTTGATATTGAATACAGCGTTTATCGTTTTTTCCTCCCAAAAGAGAGCTTTTGTGAGAAGAGTGCCCCGTGTGCATTGTCGTTGAGCTGGCCCTAGTTGTGCTTGTGTGTGTCAATCTCTTCCATAAGGTTGGTGCTATCGAGGCTTCATAGCGCATCCTCCAGGTGCTTTGACATACCATAGTCATTGTGTTTGGTTGTAATCCATTGGGGTTTCTTCAACATTCGGTAAGGTTCTTGTTCTAAAGTTCAAGGGTTTTATCGTTGATTGATTTGGTTCCAATTGGCCTATCCTTCAACTTCCCTTTCTTTCATCTCATATCTAATTCCGCTTTTCTTCTCTGTTCGAGTTCCTATTCGAGTTTGGTGTCTAGGTCGGCAACTACGGCTTATCCCCGCATCACCACGAATAACAAAGTTGAACATCAGAATATCGTCTTCTTTACGTAATTCATTCATTAATTTTATAATGGAACCCCTATAACTGAATATTGAACAGTTGAACAGGAATAACAAAGACTAACATCAGAATATCGTCTTCTTTATGTTTTTCATTAATTACTTTCATAATGGAACCACTATAACAAAATATTCAACAGTAGAACACGAATAACAAAGACTAACATCGGAATATCGTCTTCTTAATATTGGAATAAAAGTCTTTCGGAATAAAAACCCTAGAACCTAATATATCACAGGTAGACCACGAATAACAAAGATGAACATCAGAATATCGTCTTTTTTATGTTTTCATTAATTACTTTCATAATGGAACTCCTATAACTGAATATTCTACAGTCGAACACGAATATCAAAGTTGAACATCAGAATATTGTCTTCTTAATATTGGAATAAAAGTCTTTCGGAATAAAAACCCTAGAACCTAATATAGCACAGGTAGACCACGAATAACAAAGATGAACATCAGAATATCGTCTTCTTTATGTTTTCATGAATTACTTTCATAATGGAACTCATATAACTGAATATTCTACAGTCGAACATGAATAACAAAGATGAACATCAGAATATCGTCTTCTTAATATTGGAATAAAAGTCTTTCGGAATGAAAACTCTGGAACCTAATATATCACAGGTAGACCACGAATAACAAAGATGAACATCAGAACATCCTCTTCTTTATGTTTTCATTAATTACTTTCATAATGGAACTCATATAACTGAATATTCTACAGTCGAACACGAATAACAAAGTTGAACATCAGAATATCGTCTTCTTTCGTAATGGAAACCCTAAAACCTAATATATCACTATTAGAACACAAATACGGAGAAGATGATTATCTCACATTAGAATACGAATACACAAACTGTATTGTAAACATGAATATCGATTAATCAAAATCGAATATTTCTTGCGCAACATAAGCCATTGATTTTTGCAGAATTCATCGAACAACATAGTAACCAAAACTGAATATTAAGAAACCCTAATTATCAAGAACTAACCTTTACGATCAACTTCATCCGTAGACATTGTAAATTCATGCGTTAATGGAAAAAGAATTAAGGAGTTCAAGAAGAATGAAGATCTGGAAGAAGACCAAGAGCGTTAATGTTGTGAACTTGGATTCAGGCTGCAATGGAGAAAAATAAAATCGTCATTCTATCTATCTCTCTTGTTTAACCGTCATTCTCTCTCTCTCTCTCTCTCTCTCTCTCTCTCCTATTAACCGTTAAAAAGAAAATCAAAAAATCAAAACTCCTACAAATACGTAAACTGCTAACAATTACGTACTCTCTCTCCTATTAATTTCTTTTTCAATTTTGTTTCCATCATTAATCCTAGCCATTGATTTAATCCAATCGAACGATTCTAGTCAATCCCCTTGTTACACCACAAAATCCGTTACACCGGAACCGGCCTTTATATATATATAAACTGGTTGCTCTTGGCCGAAAGTAAATGTAATTCGTACCTATTAAATGCTTTAGCAAAATCTTTCTCATCCCGTTTATGAATATATCTATTCTCCCTTTTGCCCGTAAATGTAATTTGGTATCTCATCTATTCTAAACTTTAATTTTTGTAAAACCTAATAAATTCTAGATTCATTCCAATTTTATTATTTCTATCAATTAATTATCGCATCCTTTCTTCATAATCTTATCTTTGTCCTAATTAAATAAAATATTAAATATAATGTCAAAAAATTAATATAATTTTTATCTACTAATTTTAATCTCCCTAAATAATAAATGATGTTGTTCGTAGTCAAAACCTAACCGTCCGAGTAAAAACAACATAATCACGTCAAACTGAAAACCAATTCGAACACAATAAATCTAAATCTAATTCACTCAACTGCACACCACGTGTAGACCCAGCCCGTCTTGAACAATAATCCGAATTGATCTAATTCATTCTCAATCCAAACCCAACTTAACTGATCTGACTAACTACTCTAATTACAAAACATAAAAATCACCCGACAACCATATCAAACCAATAGAAACGAATACATGTAACAACCTTAAATGACGCTATTTAATTTCCCACTAACTTGCCAACTATAATCGTTACAATATTAAATATATGTGGTTGAATTGACATTCGCTCAATGAAAATAAAATAAAAAATAAATATCATATATAGATATTATTATAATAAGACTAGAAAAAGACGAAATGTATTACATATATTATAAAATCGATCTATTGATAAAATAATGTCAATTGAGACTAATTAATGTTTAAACCTAATTTTCTCCTTTTATTTTTTCATCTCCCATTTACCTAATGACAATTGAGACTTATTAAATGTCTAATAAAACCATATCAATGTGCTTAATTGGTTAGTATTCCCACATTTTTCATCTTTTTTCTCTCTTCGCTCTTCGCCACCAATCTGTATGGCAATGAAGAGAAATCTGAGCACCATCAATGACTATGTGATTCTGGTACATATATGATAGATATTCTATTCTTTTATTAAAAATGATGTATGAAAAAATATCTGAAATATATAAATATCGACAAATCAAAGCGCATTCGCGCGGAAAAAGACCTAGTTGAACACAAAAACAAGACAATGTTTTCTTGGAGTTCAATGTGTGTATTTGCCTTTGGGTGATGCGAGAGAAATGGACTGTTTGATTTTCGTGCTACTTTCTAATCACATTGTACCTTTTCTGCTCGAAGAGAAACAAACAACCACTAATAAAGTGATCCAGAGAGGTGATCATCTTCTAAGTCGTTTGGATTCCCCGTGTTGGGTCCGAGAAAGAAAGATTCAACAACTAAAGAACAAGGTAGTCTTAAGAAGAAAGTGAAGGATCTAGAGATGGGATCTATGATCCACTTTCCCCACTTATGAAATGCACTGTATGAAACTCGTGTTGAAACAATCTAGCTTGTTTAATTTGGATATGTTGGACGAATACATTTCTATGATTCGGTTTATAACTAAATCGTGGGTTGAGTAAAATTCACTTATCTATTATGGAGTTGAATGATTTTCTATTCGAGATGAAAACATATTACCGATACTTTTGAACTCATGGAGTCGTCGCAATTCTAAATGGTGTTTGTTTTGAAAGCATATTTATGATACTTTTGAAGTGTCATGGAAAATCCGCCTTGTGGATTAGTGATAGTGAGTACTCCGTATGTGTGTTCTTTGTTTTTTAAACTTGTCAATTGTTCCAAGCCTCGATGGGATCGATTTTAGCTTATAGCAATCCTTACGTTGTAGTTTCAATTACAATGCAGGAGAAACAAAAACAATGATGCATTTTTGCCTTGAGAAGATTAAATTACTGGAACACCGAGAGCACAAGCTAAACTTATTTTATCCATAATGTTACATGTCTAGTCATCACTAGATCTAGATGGTGAGAACATGGGATTATTTAAATAATAAACTAAAGTTGGGAATATTTATCATACACAGTGTCACACATGCAATGTCTCGATATTTAATTCAATTTACATACAAAAAAATTCTGACATAATTATTTAAAAAAAATTGGAAACATTTTCCATTCCAAACGAGGTGTGCTCACGTCCAAGTCACAATGACTTCACAAAGGCCCTACAAGAAGCATTTTCAACTACCGCATTTTTCTTGAGCCAATCCGAGAATTTTTTTCTTAAATGGGCGTTTTTTCGAAAACAATTCCCGACGTACGCTTCTTTTAAAACAAATTCCCATTATATGCACTCCTCAGAGGTTCAGAATTTTTTTATATGAGCGTCTCTCGTCCGAAGCTGAAACTTTTTTTTTTGAAATTTTTTATGTATAAGAGACGCTGGTTTTTCCAGCGTCTCTTATACATGTAACGTTTTAATTTTTTTTTGCAAAATTTTTGTAGTTTTAATTTATTTATTTTCAAGGCTACGTATAAGAGACGTTGGATCTCCCAGCGTCTCTTATACGTTAAAATATATAAAAAAAATATTTATATGAGAACGCTGGTTCTCCTAGTGTCTCATATAAAGCGTTGTTTTTTTTTATTTGAACATGTATAAGAGACGCTGGTTGAACCAGCGTCTCTTATACGTTAAAATATTAAAAAAAAAATTATATGAGACGCTGGTTATCCCAGCGTCTCATATAAGGCTTTGTGTTTTTTTTATTTGAACATGTATAAGAGACTCTGGTTTATACCCGTAATTTTTTTAACAATTTACAATCTGGAAAGTGTTATTTTTGTTTTAGGGTTTTGGTTTTGGTTTAGGGTTTTGGTTATAATAGTTTGAAATAATGTAAATACGAAATTGTTGGGTAATAAATTTGATAAAAATTCATAGAATTCAACATAAAATTCTAAATCAACTAATATGTCATAATCCTAATCCTAATCTTCGTCTTCACTCTCTGTCTGACCATCATCTTCTTCTCTACTTCGCTCCTGGACGGGTGCTAACGTAGGCTCGTATCCCCACCCACAAAGATTACGTTCATCCCTAGAAATAGGCCTAGTGGGAGAAATAAATACACTTGAAGCACTAGTGGACATAAATGAACTTGGTGCATGCATTGATGATGTCATGTATGAATACTGAGACGAGGAACTCCATCCACATTCACCGAGATCTGAGAACAACGGTTGTTGCTGGCTTGAAGAACTAGCAAAATCTTCAAAGGACGGAAAATAGGGCGGAGGTGTTGGAGAGGCCATGGGAAACGATGTTGGATAAGACATTGGTAGCTTAGACGCTGGCGCTGGCGGAATATAGGGTGGTGACATAGTCATTGGAGGATCTTGTTGTCTATAGAAGAATGATTGATCTACAGACAATTGGTTAAGCACAGCAATCCCTTGCGTCGTCACATGTTGTCCCTAGAAAAAAAAATCATAAGTATGTTTGAAATATTCAGTGTAAATATTATATAAACTGATATGTTATATTTCATACTCACCACCATATACAAGTCTTGAGACAATGGTTGATATTGTCCTGCTGGCGGCCGAATATGTGGACTAATAAATCTACGAGTAATTGATCTGTACCAGCTCATATATCGTTCTTCCACTGTTGAAGGACATGGGTCATCGAGAGGCATAGCAATCCAATCCGCACGTCTGTTCCACAACTCTATAAACTGCTTGTGAAATATGCTCCAGTTTGTCTCATGCTTCCCCCTTCTGTTAACTAAATGCAACTCAGCATAGTTTTCACATGCACCCGACACATGTTATGGAAATCCGAATTGACGCATCACACGGTCGGGTCGATGCCACTCAACTATGTCAAAACAAATCATAGGGGCTTGGGTCCTCCACACATTGCATCCTAAAAAACAAATTCTACCAAGCCTCCCTAGTTCATTTGGTGTGTAGGGCTCCCATGCAAACTAAATATAAAATAAAACGACCTTAAGTATTTTGAATATATGTATTATGCAATTAGACATAAAAAAAATACAAACCTGATCGCTCCTTAGCCTATCCAATGCATCTCGATAATACAAAAGGTCGTGACTTTTACCATCATATACATAATCACACTTCAACCACCTAAATGAAAAATGAGATTGATAAGAACTCGCCCGAGATATATATATATATATATGCAGTAATGGTGAATGTTACCTCAAAGCAAGCACTAGTGGAAAAAACACCTGTTGAGGCGGTCAAAAACCCCCCTGTTGAGGCGGTCAGGGGTCGCTGCAACAGGGGGGGCTGCAACAGGTCATGAGCTGTTGAGGCGGTCGGGAGGGTGACCGTCTCAACAGATGCAACGTTTTCTACCTCTGTTGAGGCGGGCAGAAGGGCGACCGCCTCAATAGAGGGGGTCTGTTGAGGCGGGCAGAAGGGTGACCGCCTCAACAGAGGGGGAATAACTGGATCACTGTCACCTTCCGAATCACTTCCAGCAACAAATTGGTTATGCATTTTAACACTGACAAATACACTCCTGCATCATAAGCAAGAAAACAATGAGTATACATAAAGATTAAAGATACTAAATATACATTAAAGATTCTAGCAGCACAACATATTTCAATGATAGATAAGATGGGAAACAAACCAGAATCAAGGGAAGAACCGAAGAAAAACTGAAGCACGCCAGAAGCAAATCAGAATCATACCAGAATCATATCAGAATCATATCAAAATCAGATCAGAACCGAAGAAAAACTGAAGCACGCCAGAAGCAAATCATAATCATATCAGAATCAGATCAGAAGCAAACCGGAATCAGATCAGAAGCAGAGTCATCTTATTCATTTGCGCTTTGAAACCCATATTCCTTCCCTATGATCTGTGCGCATGTGATTAGTATTATTTGCATCTTCCTCCTCTGGTAATGGTTGAACAACAGTTGATAACAGGGGTGAGTCATCGTAGTTGTCATACTCATCTTCATCCAGAACATCATCAATACCGAGAATATGCCTTTTCCCTTGTGCAACTGCACGCCATCTAGGATCAACATTGTCTACGATATAGAAAATTTGCTTAGCTTGTGACGCTAGAATGAATGGCTCGTCACTCTCACTTAATCGGTCAAAGTTTACCAACGTTAAACCCGGGTAAATATCATCTTGTTTCACCCCATTATGGTTGTTGGCCCACTTGCACCGGAAAACAGGAATCACAAAACTGCTGTAATCAAGCTCCCATATTTCTTCGATTACACCGTAATACGATTGTGTCGCATCAACCGGTCTTTTATCCTTAGCGCTTGCATAGACCCTAGATGATGCAACAACCTTCACTCCACTATTCTGCACCACACTCTTTTCATCTTGTCTTGACGTGTAGAATGTGAACCCATTGATATCATACCCTTCATAAGACCGAACACATAGACGAGGACCTCGAGCTAACCACTTGACTGTATCAGAAACATCATGCCCTTTCTTTAGTTCCTCAGCTACTTCCTTCTTAAACCAATCAACGAATGAGCGATTATGTTCCCGCATCAATGCCCTTTCATTAAATTTAGGATTATTATGTTGCAATTCAAGCACATGCTTATCTACGTAAGGACTGACCTCTGTAAGATGCTGCAACACACAAAGATGTGCCTTATTCTTCCTTTCAGAAGGAGGCGAGATTACTTTTTTACCAATTACTCCCACCCCTTCAAGCCTCCCTACATGACGAGATTTCGGAAGGCCTATTGGCTCAAGCCTCGACAAAAATTCAGCTACGTATTCACATATCTCTTCATGAAAGATTCCCCGAATTATACTACCCTCTGGATTCGCCGGATTCTTTGCTTTGTCTTTTAAAGACCCAAAATATCTCTCAAAGGGATACATCCATCTTAAGAACACCGGGCCACATAACTTGATTTCTCGCACTAAATGGACAATTAAATGCACCATTATATCAAAGAAAGAGGGCGGAAAGTACATTTCAAATCGACACAAAGTTTCAACGATATCATCTTGCAGACTATCCAGTTTCTCTGGATCAATCACCTTAGCACATATGGAACTGAAAAACACACACAGTTTTGTTATAACATGCCTCACGTGTTTCGGCAATATCCCACGAAGTGCAATTGGCAAGAAAACATTAAGCAGTACATGACAATCATGAGACTTCATACCGATCAACCTCAGGTCTGAGAGAGAAACTAGACGTTTTACATTAGATGAATATCCCGATGGCACCTTAATGCCAAGTAAGCACTCGCAAAACGTCTTTTTCTCCTTTCTTGACATTGTGTAACACGCCGGAGGAAGAAAAGTCCTTTTACCATCCTTTTTTTTCACGGGCCACAAATCTGGACGCATATTCCTCTCTTTCATATCTTTCCGAACTTTCTTATTGTCCTTAGTCCTTCCGGGAATGTGTAGCAAAGTCCCAATAATAGCATCACAAACATTTTTTTCAATGTGCATCACATCGAGACAATGACGAACCGACAAATCTTTCCAATAAGGAAGATCCCATAGTGAAGATAATTTCTTCCATAAAACACCCTTTTTAGACTTGGGCTTCATGAACTTGCCATATTTGGTTTCAACATTTTTAATACGTTCATAAACCTGCGATCCCGTTAAAGGTGCACGAGCCACTCCTTCCTCGGTGTGACCATTGAACTCTTTCTTCTTCTTACGATAAGGGTGATACCGACTAAGGAACTTCCTGTACTTTACAAACACATTTTTCTTGTAATGTTTCAAGTATGTGGGTTCCATGTCTTCTTCACATATTGGGCATGCTTGTTCTCCTTTGATTTTGTACCCAGACAAGTTTCCATATGCTGGAAAATCATTTATGGTACAAAAAACCATAGCTCGCAGTGTGAAGTCTGAGTTGGTGTGTGCATCGTACATTGAAACACCTTCATTCCACAATAATTTCAAATCCTCTATGAGTGGCGCTAGATACACATCTATGTCATTTCCAGGTTGCTTAGGCCCCGAGATGAGGAGTGATAACATGATATTCTTGCGCTTCATACACAACCATGGAGGAAGATTATAAATCGCAAGAAGAACCGGCCATGTGCTGTGCTGAGTGCTTAGAGTGCCATAAGGATTCACACCATCTGTACACAGAGCAAGTCTCAGATTTCTAACCTCCTTGCCAAATTCAGGATATTTCTTATCGATATTTCTCCATTGAGGAGAATCAGCAGGATGTCTAAGGAGTCCATCTTTCTTCCTCCCTTCTGCATGCCATCTCAGATTTTTTGCTTGTTTCTTTAATGAAAACAAACGCTTAAATCTATCTATGATTGGAAGATACCACATAACTTTAGCCGGCGGCCCCTTCTTAGCGGAATTTACCCCTTTACGCTTGTAACGAGATACACCGCACTTTGGACACTCATCCAAATTTTCATGGTCTTTTCTGTAAAGAACACAATCGTTTGGACAAGCATCTATTTTGACAACCTCTAAGCCAAAGGGACACATCACTTTCCTGGCATAATAGGTAGAGGTGGGCAACTCATTGCCTTCCGGCAAAACTTCACTTAACCACTCCAATAAGGTCGTGAAACTCGAATCAGTCCAGCCACTCTTCGATTTCAAGTTGTATAGCACTGACAAAGCTTCTAACTTGGTAAATTTTGTACACCCAGGATACAAAGGCGTCTCAGCAGCCTTTGTTAGTTGTTCTAACACCTTAGGTCGTTCATCCAAGCGATCTCTCACCCCATCCATCATCTCATTCATTTCATCCTCTTGCTCATCATCATCATCATCATCCATCTCATAATTCTCAGAAATGTTATCATCACTCTCATCAATGTCTACCTGAAGATCAAATTCGTTTACACTAGAACTTGGACGATCAGGTATTTTCTCTCCATGCCAAAACCAAACATGATAATCTTGCTTAAACCCACGACGAAATAAATGATCCTCAATCTCATCAATGTCTGCTAACCTCCTTACATTGTTACAATCACGGCAGGGGCAATAGATTTTTTCGGCTTTTGTACTCTGTTGGTTGGCTAAAGCACATCTAATAAACTCCCCAACCCCACTCAAATATTCAGCTGTAGTATGATCACCGTACATCCAACGACGACTCATTTCTAATAACTAGAGAAAACTGTAGAAAGACCAATACATACATAACATTGAAAACACTCATTGAAATAAAATAAAATTATTTGGATATCTAGCTAACAAAACAATATCTCATGCAAAACTCATTAAAATCACTCATCGACATATTTCATTTGCTTTCCTACAATTTTTATCAAGTCATGCTAAAAAGTGACAAAATTAAGTTTAGTTATATGAATTGACTATATAGACAAGAGGTAGAGCATAATCCTAAACATACATGAAAGGTATTAACAAGAACTAGTAAAATTGACAAGATTAAGATTAAATTTTCGTTTAGGCATTTTACCGAACACTTGGAGTGCATCAAAATTTCCTAAAGAACCAAAACAACATAATCAATCAAAATTCCACCAAATAAGGGACTAATCACCCACAACAACAAATATCAACCATTCATACCACAAAAGGAATCAACTCATGCACATCAAAATCCGAAAACAATTTGCGAAGGAGGAAGTTTCACCTACCTCGATGACTCGAAGGACGAAAGCTGGAGGAGGAGGAGGAGGCGGCGAGGCGAGGAGGAGGTAGTGAGTTGGAGGAGGCGGCGAGACGTGGAGGAAGCGGCGAGGAGGAGGCTGCGAAGAGGAGGAGGAAGCTGCGCAGTCGACTGAAAACGAAGGAAATGAAGCTGCAGTTGGCGCGCGCTGTTAATTAATTTGAGAAGCAGTTGAGGCGGGCAGTCATGCGCCCGCCTCTAATTTTTTTTAACCATCTGTTGAGGCGGGCGCATGACTGCCCGCCTCTAATTGTTTTTACGCAGCATCTGTTGAGGCGGGCGCATGACTGCCCGCCTCTAATTGTTTTTACGCATCTGTTGAGGCGGGCGTCTTACTGCCCGCCTCTAATGTTTGGGCTCTGTTGAGGCGGGCGCCTTACTGACCGCCTCAACAAGTCAAAAACACAAATATTATTTGAGGCGAACGGATATTTGCCCGCCTCTAAAGTACCTGTTGCAGCGAACTAAACGACTGACCGCCTCAACAGATAGTAGAATAAGACTTTTTGCGTCGGTTTTTAAGGTGACCGCCTCAACAGGGGGGCTGCAACAGGTGTTTTTTCTACTAGTGAAGTGAATCTTGACCATTCATAAATTGGTCATCAAGTGGTGGACGTTGTGACCCTTCAGATAGGGTAGCCTTAGCCTTCCTCCTTCTATCTCTCCTCCTCGCTAGGCGATCTAGCTCCGGGTCTGAGACCCCGATAAACCTTGGCCTCCCAATCGGCATTCGTTGCCATGCCCATAACTACAATCATGACATTAATCAACCACTGAAAACCGATAACTTTAAATTCAATAAGTTATATTATATACCTGAAGTAAGATCAATGGACCGCCTATTTGAGAGTGGTGTTTCTCTGAGGCTTTGCATAGGTTGCGGTAAAGATATGCCAAAGTAGCACTTCCCCAGCTGTAGTATGCCGCAGACTCTAGATTCTCCAGCAATGGCAAATACACTACTTGTATTTCGCCTCCACTATAATATGAGAAAAGGAGGCCACCCATTACCATTAAAAATGTATGCCCTTGCATAACACTTGATCGTCTCCTCATCCGCATTATCCGGCAAATCATTGAAGTTTGCTCGTAGCCATGAAAGCTTCAATGCTGAGCCGCCGAGTGATCGACCTGGATCTTTACCGAGTAGACGGATGACCTCTGATCTCCAATGGTGACCTGCAGTGCCTGATACAGCATAGTCATCCACACATAGTCCGAACAACACAGCACCATCTTGAAGTGTGATTGTTGCCTCACCCACAGGCAAGTGAAAGGTATGTGTTTCAAGTCTCCATCTCTCCACTAATGTTGTAATAAGCTCCTTGTCTAGTTTGAAGTTGGATCCTAGACGGGATATGCAAAAAAATCCAGCAAGACGAATGTATTCTAAGACCCTAGGATGGGGATCGAACCATTGTCGCAGATGCACTGTAGTTTCTAAGGGTGTCATTGTCTATACAAAAGAAATGGAAAATTATTGATATTTAAGCATGCAATGTACAAACTAACTAATGAAAATCGATAATGGAGGCGAGTTACACTTACATAATCGACATTGTTCCACACATCCGAAGATCTGTGTTGTTCTTGCTGACTAAGCACCTCAGACGATAATGGACCAGGGTTAATCTCCATGTACTAGCCATTGAAACAACAACCATTAACACACTTCAATACAACCACAAACATTAAAAATGTCTTCATAAACAACAACTACAAATAAAGTACAACAATGAAAACTAGCTAAAGCTAGTTATGTTGTCCAGAACCGCTAGCTCGTGATGCACATGTCCTCCTGTTGTGTCCCTCCTGCCCACATAGTTTGCAGTTGCTTTTCCCTGGAGCACTGACAATGTCCATCTCATTATGGAATCAAGACTCTTTCCGCCTACCTAGTCTACCAACGTCACGAAGATCATTCGGATCTGGCTTCAATGTCGGTCCCTCAATCACATGCCAATCTAAAATATCTCCTACCGGATAAAAGGCCGTCTGATATGTCCTCATATGAGCCTCTATGGAGTAAAATGGATCAACATATTCAACATACGAGTAGCTTCTGTGGCGACACACTGCTAAGACCTAAGGGCAAGGTATCTTATAATTCTTCCATCTTTGACAAGTACATGTCCTACTTGTAAAATCCACGACGTATTGTAAGCGTTGGCCGTATTCCTGGACGGGTGGAACATGCACTTCATATACATGTCTTAATGCGTTGAATGAGATCACTTGTGCACGACGAGCTATTGTAACATTGTGCTCAATCAACGTTTCCACTGCATTAGTGTATCGTTGCCCTGCAACATTACGCTCTGTTGCCTTTCCAAGACGCTCTACAAAGTAGGAATTAAGTCTATAGAACGTCGATTGGACAAGACCAGTGATAGGTAAATTTCTGGCACCCTTCATCACCCCATTGAAACACTCAGACATGTTGGTTGTCATGACTCCATACCTGGAACCGCCATCATGACTTAAGGACCATTTTTCCTTTTCAATGTTGTCCAAATAAGTTTTTGCCGTTACATTTTTGGACCACAAAGTAGAGTACCCAGCATCAAATTCCGCCTCTTCATGTTTGTATGCTGTTGCACCAAGTAATCGCTTCAAGTGCTTGTTTCCAACAGCTTTGTTGAAATTTGAAACAACATGGCGAACACAAAACCTGTGATATGCATTTGGCGCTCTCCAACGTTGTAGCTCTCTCATAGCCTTCATGATACTCGGATGCCTGTCTGATATAGCACATATACCAGTGCGGTCTGTTACTCGACGACCAATTAAATCCATGAACCAAGGCCAACTCAAACCATTCTCACTCTCAACAACAACAAACGCAATAGGAAAAATCTGTTGATTTGCATCCACAGTCATTGCTATAAGTAAAGTACCTTTGTACTTTCCACACATGTGAGTTCCATCAATAGTAATCAAAGGCCGACAATGTTGAAACCTTAGATGCTTTGTCCAAATGACCAAAAAACACGTCGGAAGATGGATCCACTCCCATCAGCACTTGGTACTCCATTCGACAACAGTACCAGGAATGGACTGTACAACTGCAGCCATAAACCGGGGCAAAATAGCATATGATTCCTCCCAATCACCGAAAATGGAAGCTATTGCCTTTTGTTTTCCACCCCATGATCTTTTGTACGTGATGGAGACCTGATACGAATTCTGTATTATCTGCATAATAGTCCTAGGCTTCAGTGCTTTGTCAACTCGGATAAGAGAAACTATCTCTTCAGCGATGAACTTTTCAGAGACATTACGATTATCCATATGCATGATATCTCTTACACAGCTAGGGACATGAGGACCTTTGTATGTGCTTATCCTCCACACATTGTCAAGCTCACCTACTTTATGAGCCGATAGTTTCCATGTGCATCCTTGGTCTTTTTGCACGCAGACAACTGTGTACCATCGATCTCTGGCCTTTTGCACCTTATACTCCTTCCCCTTGGATACTGAGTACACTACAATTCTTCTTTTCAGTTGTTCAAGTGAACTAAAAAGTTGTCCTTTGCAAAATTCATCTTGATTTGGTAGTGGATCCATTCCAATCCAAGTTTGCCATGCGTTCATCATCGCTGAATCAGGCTCTCCAATCATATTCCAACTCGGGGTGATTTGCGCTGCTTCTCTAGCCATGTTAACCCTAGCTATATCAGCTTCATTGACATCCTCATCCTCTGACGATTGATCGATGTCATCCTCGTGATCAAGACCAAACGCATCGACAAAGGAGTTGTCATCAATGTTTCCCTCTGCACGTACTACCATTTGTGATTCACTCATTACTCCAGATTGAACATTTGAGAGTAATCTGGTGAATGAGGTGTCACCCTGGCAGTTGTATCCACCTTCCATTCTATTTTGTCAAGGATGCAAATAAATAAAATTATTTTATTTTAAATTTAAAAGTAATTGTGGTTTAAATTTTTTTAAACCTAATTACTTTGATTGCCACATTTTATCATACAATTCAAGCCAAGTCAAACCACATTCAAGTGAAGCCACATATTATCATAAAAGAATTCTTAAACCTATTTTCATATAAAATTCGTTTTTAAGCCTATTATCATTAAAAAATTCATAAAAGAATTCTTAAACCTATTATCATATAAAATTCGTTTTTAATCTTATTATCATTAAAAAATTCTTTAAAAAATTCTTAAACCTATTATCATATAAAATTCGTTTTTAATCCTATTATCATTAAAAAATTCTTAAACATATTATCATAGCAAATTCGTTTATCACCCTATTATAATTAAAAAATTCTTAAACCTATTAGTTCTTAAACATTCTTACACTAAACCCTATTTTCTTCTTATGTTTTCTTAACCCTATTTTTTTAAACCTATTTTCTAAAACCTATTTTCTTAAACATATTCATAAATTCTAAAATAGAATGGGTGCAGAAAATTTCTTACGTTTTCTCTGTTGAAAAATGTCCACCCGCTCGTCCACGCCCGCTCGTCCGTTCTTGGCTGAAATTGGAACGAAATTTGTTGTTGCACTGACAATAAAATAACAGTGAACGAAATTAAATAAGAGAAGAAGAAATAAAATTAGACTGTTTGAATTAATACAAAAAGAAGAAGAGAAGAAGACTTACGTTCGATTGTTGCTGCTGCGCCCCTTTATTATCTCTGTTGTTGTTGGAACGAACGAAAAGAAACGAAGAAGGGAGAAGCAATATCTTGTTGTTGGAACGAATGAAAAGAAACGAAGAAGAAGAAGAGGGATTGTTGTTGAAAGTGAAAGAAGAAGAAGGAGAATTTAAAGAGGAAGAGTAAATGCGTACCTGAACGTTGAACTGCATCCCCCAACTACTCAAATTTAATTTCGTCCAACGTTCAAATAAACAGCGGCTGGTTTAAAAAACACGGTTTTGTTTTAGGGTTTAGTGTAAGAGACGTTGGTTCTCCCAGAGTCTCTTACACTACAAATTTTTTTTTAAATAAAATTTTTATAAGAGACGTTGGTTGACATGTTCAAATAAAAAAAAAACTTATATGAGACGCTGGGAGAACCAGCAGCGTCTCATATAAATTTTTTTTTTATATTTTAAAGTATAAGAGACGATGGGAGATCCAACGTCTCTTATACGTAGCCTTAAAAATTAAATTAAAACTTAAAATTGTTTGCAAAAAAAAATTAAAACGTTGAATGTATAAGAGACGTTGGGAAAACCAGCGTCTCTTATACATAAAAATTTCAACAAAAATAATTTCAGCTTCGGACGAGAGACGCTGGATTTTCCAGCGTCTCTTACACATAAAAAAATTCTGAACCTCCTATAACGGGAATTTGTTTGGAAATGAGCCTACATAGGGAATTTTTTTTGAAAAAACGCCCATTAGAGAAAAAAAATTCCCAATCCGAAGCGTATTATTTTCTGGTAGAATTCCGAAGCATATTATTAGTCTCTACCAGACTGCCACCATCTCCAAAATTATTCCATTAAATAACACTGCTCCCTAGCTACGATGAATTTTCAGATTTCACACTGTAAAAGTTGTGTTTTATCCTTTTGTCAACGTTCAAGAATCCAAGATCGTTCACATAATCACATTTCATACCAAAAGAAAAATAAACAATAATAATAAATCGGAAGTTTCATGCTTTGCTTCTTCCAAAATTCGATCCTTCCCCTCTGCATATAAATACCCATTTGGTGGATCTTATCCCTACACAAATCAAAACCCAGAAACAAGGAGAGGAAAAGCCTTTGTGTTCATTCAGGTCACGTGTATCGATAATGGCGAAGAGCAATAGCTGCGGATCAGACGGTTCTGGGTTAGGCGGCGCTAGGGATGTGTATGGAGAGGATTCTGCCACGGAGGATCAGTTGATTACTCCTTGGACTGTCACTGTTGCCAGGTATCTTCGAATTGCTTCGCCTTTTGATTTTGTCAAATTTGGGAATTTGTAATTGATGAGTGTTGTGATGTTGATTGTTGGAAAGGAACTCAAGATCCAAAATGTTCATGGTTTTAGATTCAATGCTCAAAGATTTGGCTTTTGGCTTGCATTTCATTGAACATGAGAATGGGATCAGTATACATTTTTGTTATGAATCTTTGAAGTTGATGTTTGTTTCATTAGGCATCTCAACTGGGCTGGGTGGGTCAAGTGCAGTTTTGGTTATTTTATTTATTTGCCAAAGGTGTTTAGATAAGCCTATACTTCTCAACATAGGTGGACCAAATTTATGTGTTTGATGTGTGTTAACTTTTTAAGCCCGTATCATTTTGGATTTCAGCTCAATTTTGTTGGTGGTTATGTCACATTTTAATTAGTTTTCATTAGGACTTTCTGTCTACTCACATGAAAAGTTCTGTCTAGAATAGAGAGTGCAGTTGATCACTTTTTGTTAATTGCTCTTTGAAACTGCAGTGGTTATTCCTTGTTGAGGGATCCCCGGCACAACAAGGGTCTTGCATTCACTGAGAAGGAGAGGGATGATCACTATCTTCGCGGTCTTCTTCCTCCTACTATCCTCTCCCAGGAATTGCAGGTTAGGCTTACAGGATTTCTTATTTTACCTTCTTGAATTGCATTTGTTATATTAAAAAGTTCATTTTCACTAACCCTGTTTACATCTTTATTTTTACTTAGGAGAAACGATTGATGCACAATATCCGAAATTATGAGGTTCCCTTGCAGAAGTACATGGCTTTGATGGATCTTCAGGTATATTCTTTCTTTCCAATAATGTTTTCTTGATGTGCATTATTTTTCGATGTGGTCTTCGATACAGAAATTATAAATTGAAAGATTTGCTTTTAATATTTTCCAGGAGAGGAATGAAAGGCTTTTCTATAAGCTACTCGTTGACAATGTCGAAGAGCTGCTCCCCATTGTTTACACTCCTACTGTCGGTGAAGCTTGCCAGAAATATGGAAGCATCTTCAGGCGTCCTCAGGGCGTCTACCTCAGTTTGAAGGACAAGTATAATTTGAATTTTGAATTTTAACTGAGCAAGACCTTTAATCATTTTCTAGAGTTTTATGTAGCATTTAAATATGGTTTCTTATGCCTAATTTTCTTATCCAGGGGAAAGATTCTAGAAGTGTTGAAGAACTGGCCTGAGAGAAATATCCAAGTTATTGTTGTTACTGATGGAGAAAGGATACTGGGTCTTGGTGATCTCGGATGCCAGGTGATTATTGTGAATTTGTATTTTTATGTGAGATTGTAAGTTATTCTTTTTTGTTTGATCTGATTTGTGTGGAATTTTTAGGGAATGGGTATACCAGTTGGGAAACTTGCTCTATACACCGCACTCGGTGGTGTCCGACCCTCAGCTGTAAGCCTCTTTTCTTATAATCACTTGTAATGATTCAAATTTATATGTTAAACTGTAACATTTGCTAAGATGTTCCTTATAAATTTTTAGTGTCTTCCGATCACCTTAGATGTTGGGACGAATACTGAGAAACTATTGAATGACGAATACTATATTGGATTAAGACAGAAGAGAGCAAGAGGACAGGTTGTACTTCTAGCTTTATTATATTCTACAAAGAAACAATCCACTTGATTGAATTCCTTATTGATGGAAAATGGTTCATTGTCTTTTTCGAATTCCAGGAGTACAGTGATTTCCTCCAGGAATTTATGACTGCTGTTAAGCGTAATTATGGAGAGAGAGTCCTAATTCAGGTAAGTAGTAAGCATTGAACATCACTTTACTTTACTCTAATTAAGATTTAGTCTTGATATTAAATTACCAGTCTTTTGGATTTGTAGTTTGAAGACTTTGGCAACCATAACGCTTTTGATCTGCTCACGAAATACAGAAACAGCCATCTTGTCTTCAATGATGACATACAGGTCAGACATCAATGAAATTTCTTGAATAATATTAGTAATAATCTCTAATATTTTTCATTTCCATGAATTCTGAGCTTTTTGTTATAATGCAGGGAACTGCTGCTGTGGTTCTAGCTGGGCTTCTTGCTTCCTTGAAGTTACTTGGTGGAACCTTGGCCGACCACACGTTCCTGTTTTTGGGTGCTGGAGAGGTATATTCTAAGGAGATAAGAATTAAGTTAGATTATTAATGCAGAAAAAATGCTAAATCTTATTTTTGTTCCTGTATAAATTCAGGCTGGAACTGGAATTGCAAATCTTATAGCTCTTGAGATGTCCAGAAAGGTATTATTCACTTGGTGATAATAAGGTCTTCCTTTTGATCTGGCAAGATTTTGCAGTTGGGTGGGTGTAATAATTTCATCATTTGTTGCAGACTAATTGTTCAGTTGAAGAGATGAGGAAGAAGATATGGCTTGTGGACTCAAAGGTACAAGAACTTGCAAGATCGACTAAAATTGGTGCATATAATTTTTCTTCTTCTTTCTCCTTATAATGATGTGTGACATATTATAACCACAGGGGCTTGTAGTCAGTTCCCGTAAAGAGTCGCTCCAACACTTTAAATTGCCTTTCGCTCACGATCATGAATCTGTTACAAATCTATTGGATGCTGTCAATGTAAGAACATTCCTAAAAATTGAAATCATAAATTTTAATTGAATATTTTCGACAAGATTCTGACAAATTTTTTTTATTTCTTTGAAAATTCTCAGTCAATTAAGCCAACAGTGTTGATAGGAACCTCAGGAGTAGGAAGGACATTCACAAAGGAGGTCGTTGAGGCTATGGCGTCCTTCAATGAGGTTCTTTCTTTTTATTCAATCTTCTTTGTTTATTTTTGAATTTCTTACATACATGACCGTTGGAGCAAAGATCTGATGCATTTCCCTGCATATTTGTCTTGCAGAAACCTTTAATTTTGGCCCTCTCAAATCCTACCTCACAGTCCGAATGTACCGCCGAAGAAGCCTACACATGGAGTCAGGTAAAACAATGCCACTTCCTTTTCATCTTTATGAGGCAGCTTCTTGGGACCGTTTGGTTTAAACTTATAGAAACTGTAACGGAAGAGAAACGAATCTAATTCACTTTGAAATCATGATAAGTTGATCAAAAAATTATTCTCCATCATATACAGGGCCGTGCCATATTTGCTAGTGGAAGTCCATTTGACCCGGTTGAATATAATGGCAAAGTATACATGCCTGGCCAGGTTTGATATATTCATCATCCTATGAATTTTTTCCCCTACATTACAAAATCAAGTTACAATGATTAGAGTAACTAATATACTGCCTTCCTTTGTTTTGTTCAGTCAAATAACGCCTACATATTCCCCGGACTTGGATTGGGTCTCATCATGTGCGGTGCAATCCGTGTCCATGATGACATGCTTTTGGCAGCCTGTAAGTTATCAAACTCATCAATTAAGTAAAGAAGAAGAAGAAGAACAGCCTTTCTTACGCAAATTCTTGGTTATTTAGTACTAATTCCTGATTATTTAAACAGCTGAGGCGTTGGCGGTGCAAGTGGAGGACGAGCATTATGAGAAGGGAGTGATCTACCCGCCATTCAAAAGCATTAGAAAAATCTCAGCCCACATTGCTGCCAAAGTGGCTGCAAAATGCTACGAGCTCGGTCAGTTTAAGTTCTTTGCTTTTATTTTCTCTTACATATGGACGTTCCATTCGTGTTCTTGATCTTACAGTCATTGGGTCTCTGTATGTGTGTATTCAGGTCTCGCTAGTCGTCTTCCTCAGCCCGATGATCTGGTCAAGTATGCAGAGAGTTGCATGTACAGCCCCATGTACAGAAACTACCGTTAAGAATGACAAGATGGAGTTTATGCATCTTTGCCTGCTGTTTTTTAGATGTCTTCTCAAGACAAATATGTTGTTGTGATCCTTCATGTACTACTGCTTGTTGCAATTTATTTTATTTTTCAGTTTCAGTTCTTGACGCCACAGTTGAGTTTATGCATCAAATTGAACTAGACAATAAGTGTGCTGTGTGCACCTTTAGGGAAAGCTTGTATTAATATTTGTTATCAGAAAACCTTCAATTCATTGAATAAATGAAATTTTTTTGAGTGATTCATTGTTTAAAAAGTTACCTACAAATGTTCTTCACATTTAACTGCATGGCATTCAGTTACAGATTCAATGACAGAATGATCAGTTGTTTTTGCAGAATGCAGTTGTAGACTTGTATAGATTGATATTTTGCTACTTTATTACTATTCTATAACAATTGAAAACCTTTGAGCGTTTTAAAAAGTTCATATATTGTTTTTCACATTCAAATGCATTTTCTGTAATTTGAAAGCAATGTAAAATATATATATAAATGTTGGCTGTTAACAATTGACAAGAAAGGTACATTGAAGCAAATGTCGGCATTATTACAGATAAGATCTTCATGTTATTAACATTGAGAAATTTCCCTTGGGTTAAATTTGCCTGAAGGGTCTGCATTTTGAACAATCCAAGGATGTTCAAGAAGCTTGTGCAGAGGAAGACGCTTGGCAGAATCCTTGACAAGCATCTGCGCGTTTTCAACAAAATACTGTAAGTTTTTTATATATAAAGGAGAAAGCAAAGGGCTGGGTTGAGTGGAAAATTACCTGGCTAATGAGGTCCTTAGCAGCAGATGAGATCATGGGTGTTGATGGAAACTTTAAATCAACCTGCACGATCCTGCAACAAACAAGTTGGAGAAAAAGTCACTTTAGCAATTAGAAGAAACAGTTTTACAGAAAACTTATCTACAAATCATTTGGGGATTTTTAATGTAAATTGAAATTCAGGCTCACCTTCTATATGTGTCTGAGTGCTCTTCTGCCTCGAAAGGAGGGACGCCATATAGAAACTCATAGCATAAAATTCCTAGGCTCCATATATCCACACTTGAATCATGCTCCTCACTTTCAACTGCCATCAAATATAAGCTTAAGTAGAATTCACTTTTCCTCTAATTTACCCAAGCAAAACACATGAATGTAATTTAGTGTTGTGTTGTGTAAACTTACCCATCTCGGGAGGGAGGTAATCTAGTGTTCCACACATGGTCCTTCTTCGGTTAAATGTGTGGACCGCCCATCCGAAGTCAGCAATTTTAAGTCCACCCTGAATTCAGAAGGAAAAAACAATTGAATCCCGATAAGAATAATAAACTAGCCAAAGAAAGGAAGAAGAATGAATTATATTTGAGACTAAGTTTCAAACCTCTACATCAATCAAAAGATTCTCTGGCTTAATATCTCTATGTATCACATGTTTTCCATGGCAGTAAATCAGTGCCTGAGCCAATGATGCAATATACTACAAAGAAAGCATCAAAAATTAGTTGACTCATCGCCTATGACGAAACACTAGATGTAATAAACCAAAATCAGCAACTAACACATCAATCCACTTAAAATTCTAGATACTTGTCTCGGATGATTCAACAGGTGCATTTAATTTGTATCTTTCAAGTGTTATATTGAAACTAAACATGATATAGCAATAAGAAGAAACTAACTGTGGCAGCGCGTCTTTCACCAAAGTACTTGCATCTTTGGAGCTCCTTATAAAGCTCTCCTTTAGAGGCATATTCCAGAATCAAGTAAACACGTTTCTGTAGAAATTTTGAGAAAATCAGTGAATACAAAGAAGTTCCCTTGACAATTGACATGGAAATAAACCATAAACTGTGGGCTTTGTTAATACCTGATCATAAAAGTATCCATAAAGCCTCAAAATGTTAGGATGGCGAAGGTGGCTCTGTATTTCAACTTCGCGTCGAATCTGGTGTTCGACCTGAGATTGCTTCAGTTGGTTCTTGAATAGAACTTTCAATGCCACAACGTGATTGCTCTGATCCAGACAAGACACGAGCCGTTAAAAGTTTGATTACATGAAAAAGGAAAAGGGGCTTCTATGAAGATTTTTAAGTATAATGAAATGAAAAACAGTACACAACACAACAAAGAGTGTACCAAATCCAAATGAGCTAGCTCATGTTCATGAACCAATTGCAAAAAACATAACCAAATTCAGCAGTAACTTACTCGTTTCTCTTTTGCCAAGTACACATGACCAAACTTCCCTCGTCCAAGTGGCTTGCCGATGTCGAAATCGTTAAGAGTCCATCGACGTTGTTGCTTATCTGTCTCCTTCACTGTCACCTCTGAAGAAGCCTATATCAACAGAATAACCACGACTTAATAACCCTAGCCTACAAAATATGTGAATTCACGAAAATGCAATTGAACAAAAATTACATCTCCGGGCTCGCCAAGATCTAAGCATTTATAATTAGACGGGCCTAATTCGATAGAAACAGGAGAAACAAAGCACCAATTCGGCAAATTTCTCTCTGAATCTGATTAAGGTTACAAGATTTTGAAAAGAAAAAGAATGCGCCTTTGTGTGAAATTACCTTGTGGTCGGGGCGAGTCTCGGCAGAGATCGCCATGGACGAGGAAGAGAAGGCGAGGTGGATGGTATGATTTGAAGGTGTTGGACTATGGGGGAGGAGGGGAAGAGTGTGCGAAGGAGCGATGAAAAAGGGGGAAATTGAAGAAGTGAGAATAATGCACTTGTCAAAAATAGTTCAATCAAAGTTTTTTTTAAAAAAGAAAAAGTTCTTCCAACGGTCGAATTTTGCCGACAAATTGTGCTTTCACGTATAAAATCCGATGGAGCGTCTCAAGTCTCAACCTTTCAAAACCGGTCCGGATCTTCCGTGGCGAACTATGTAGCGTATCATGTGACAACTGACAAGTGCATTTTTTATTTTTATAATTTTTAAAACCTCCTGTGCCAATAGGAAGGAACAATTTTAAAGTATATTTTTTTTGGTTTGGGGTTATCATTTAGGGTACAGGTTAGGGTTTAGGTTAAAATTTGGGGTTTAGGGTTTAAGGGAGTAGGGGATATGAGTTAGGATTTAAAAATGAAAAAAAATTGGTTTTTTAGTTATGGCACATAAGCTAGGAAAAGTGTCATGTAATAATACTTGTTAAAATGATAAATGAAAATGTTTGTGGAGCCTTGAATCAAGAGAGATCCAAAGCCTATATGATGATACGTGGTACTCCTTGTCATCTCTTGTCACCTTCAACGGACCACCGCCGGACCTCCGACGGACCACCTTTAGGCCTCGCCGGAATAAAATTGTCACAAAGATGTATAAAATTGTTCACAAATATTACAAAATTATTTATCACTTAGTGTTCATCACGTTGTTCATAAATGTTTATCACAATGTTCATAAATGTTCATTTATATTTACTCTACTGAATGTTCATCACATTGTACTTAAAAGTTCATCAACTGAATGTTCATCACATTCTACTTAAATGTTCACCAATTGAATGTTCATCATATTATACTTAAATGTTCATCACATTATATTTAAATGTTCATCAACTGAATGTTCATCAAATTATATTTAAATGTTCACCAAGTTTATTACACTTAAATGTTTATGTTATTTGGAAAAACGACGAACCACCACCGGACCACCGCCGCACCACCACTGAGCCACCATCAAGCCACCACCGGACCACCACTTATCTGGAACACCATTTTAATATAATTTCTTTTAAAAACACACTTAATTTTCAACAAAAATCACTTAAATGTTCATCATCTCATACTTCAATGTTCACAAGAAATTAATAAAATGTTCATTACAATCGGCTTAAATGTTCATCACGTTGGTCATAAATGTTCATCAAAATGTTGATAAATGGTCATAAATGTTCATTACTCTACTGAATGTTCATCACATTATACTTAAATATTCACCAACTGAATGTTCATCACCTTATACTTAAATGTTCATCAAATTATTTTTAAATGTTCACCAAGTTTATAACACTTAAATGGTTATGTTATTTGGACAAACGGCGGACCACCGCCGGACCACCACCAGACCACCATGACCGCACCACCACTAACCCACCATCAAGCCACCGTCGAACCACCGGACCACCACTTATGTGGAACACCACTTTAATATAATTTCGAGTAAAAAAACACTTGAATGTTCATCAAACATCTTTAATGGCGCTCAGTGTGAGTCTCTGCTCCTTAGATGAACACTTGAGTCTGTGCTCCTTAGTCTGTTCATCAAACACTTTGATGAACACTTGAATGTTCATCAAAGGTCCGCCGGATCTCCTCCGGACCTCCCAACGGTCAAACTCCTTGGAGGAGCGGTGAGTTTGGGTGCAATGTTTGTCAAGGAATTTGATAACAAGAGAGTAAATAAATTTATTGAGCTTATCAGTGTGTTAGAGCAACTCAATGGCGCTCAGTGTGAGTCTGTGCTCCTTAGAGTTTAAATGGGGGTTCCCGAACACTATTTTTGGTTTGCGTACTTGCCACCTCAATTATTTACAAAGGCTTCATTGTAGTTTTATTCCGCTTTGAAGAAGACGTTGGAAAAAATTATGACGTCTGGAGAGTATGGTGTTCTTTAGTAGGGACTGACATCTTTCTTCGATCAATCTTGGTGGTTGGGTGTGTATGTTGGAGGTGATGCTAATTTGTTTGCGTTTCTCGCTTCATGCATCCATCCTACTAATTTACAAGCCCGTATTTTGAGGAAATATGGTGAGGTTTCAATTGGAAACTATTTTGTATTGTGTTTCATTATTTACAGTTGAAAGATGATTTAGAAAAACTAACCACTAAATAGGGTTGTACATTTTCGGACCGGGCCCATTCGGAATAGACCAAACCGGACCGGACCAGAATAGACCGGACGGGACCGGAATAACTTCGGTCCGGTCCCCGGTCCTAGGATTTTTCTTATTTTGGTTGCGGTTCGATCCGGTCCAAAAACCGGAAAAAACCGGATTGCACCGGTCCGGGCCGATTTTTTTATTTTTTAAATATTTGTAAGTGTAAATAATATATAATAGCATAAAAAGGTATATTTTTATGAAAAATAAATTAATATAATGATAAATTTTAATTTTAATTATTAAAAAAATGAAAAATAAAAATAAAAGAAATAGAAACTCGGTAAGCGCACTGTATCGATCTTACAAGGTTCGTTCCACCCTCAAGTCCGCGGATGTCTTGGGGTACACTGGAGTGGAGGTAAACGCACATATATTGATCTTACAAGGTTCTCTTCATTAGTTGGGTTTGGAAATGGATTTTTTTTGGGGACAAGCAGCGACTCAGGCATCATAGGCTAAGGTGTCCAAGCATGTCCAGGCTCGCAAGGATAACCAACACAATTTCATTCGTTCGTTTTCGAAACATATGGGTTCTTAACCAAACACATCTATCTCTATATAAAAATTCATGGTTTGCAGCAGTAATGTCAATTGGGACCGGACCCAATTCTTTAATTCTGGGCTTGTGATTGTCAATGGGCCATATTGATTAGCCCGTTCCGTTTGCTCTTCTTCCTATCACCTTCTTTCACAGCCGTTATGGTTTTGGGTTAGGTTTTGCTCTCTTCTCATGTGGCGTTTCTCATCCACCGTCATCCCGAATTTTCAGTTGCCCAAGAACGCTGGGTGTGCTCATGAATTCAACCATTACTCAGGTTTGTTTTGCTATAAATTTGACTTCTTTCTTGCATGTAGTTTGACTCTTCAGTAGCCGCCTGTTTTGATCCTTCGTCTCCTGCGTTTATTTTGATCTTGCCAGTACTTATGGCGGTTGTTGTATTCTTAAACCCTACTCACTCAATTGAAGGACAGAGCCGCCGATGGTGTTGGTGGAGGAGACGAAGCCCACGGAGTTGGTCGGGCAGTTGGAGCCCGGAGTTCTCATCACCTTCGGCGGCGTCTATAATAAAGAAGTCGAAGTTAGGGTTGGTGTCGAAGGTGCGTTGTAGAGTTCTTAGGGCAACAAGACTGCAGAATTTTCAGGAGGTTATTCTTGATTGTTATTATTCAGTAAGTCACTTATTATTGGATTATTATATCTTCACTGTTGTTATTCTCTTCACCCTTAGCCTCTCAGATCGTTGTTTGTTTGCTTCGATTTATCAACATGAACACATCTCCATTGTTATCAATATCTACAACAAAGGATTTGTGTATGTCTCCAGTGTCTTCTTTTTATTTCAATTTCGCTAAGTGCAACTAGAAAATATAAATTTTGTGCAACTAATTGACTCACGGTTTCTCTGACTGATTCGTAGTTTCTTAAAGCTTATGTGAAGTTTCCATATCATGAATTTGTAAACGCCATGTACAAAGTTGATATACTTCTTTGTCTGCTTCCTGATGCTTTGGAGGTATGTAGTCATGTATTAATGTTGATATCTAGGATCGAAGATCAAATTTCCGTTAGTAATGCTTTGATGTAGAGCTAATGTATGGGTTTCTGTTGAATTTTGCTTAGGATGTTCAACTTTTTGACCTGCTATTTTTTCCCCTTCATAAAGATGATTTCTGCTCGAAATTGTTCATTTGATCATGTAGTATAAAAACATTTTATTGTTTGCATTGTTGATACAGTTTCTCTGAACAAATGCATTAGAGGAGAAATGCATGAGATTGATATTGAACTGGATGAGATTGAATAGTGGTTGCAGTTGCTGGCTATTATTACTGTTAACAGTTTGACTAGGCTACTTTGCTGAGAACTGCCTCTTGGTCAACTCACAATTTCTTTTCCATGATGACTTTGGCTATGCATATCTAGATTACGAATGCTTTAAAAAACAGTGTAGAGACATAAGCCAAACATCAAGCAACTGTAAGGTGAGCAACAAGGGATTTTTCTGGGTTGTTATCAAGTGGTTTAAGTAGATTTGTAGGAAAGGCATTAGCATTTTTATATCAATTGGTTTAAGTAGATTTTTTTTGTTTACATGCACGTGTTAACGTCTATAAGATTGAGGTCGCCTGCTTCAACGTCTAACGGTGTGGAGGCGCCTCTTAGCCGGAGTAATCAAGGAAAGCCTATCATTCTCCTTACAAGAGAGCTCCAACTAATGAGATTGATATGAGCTCTCTACCATTTCAGCCCCTTGCAAATAGGGCTAATTCTGTCACGGGTCAGCATAAGTGTAATGAGATTGAGGAAGTTAAGCAACCTGTTACTGTGTTTGCTCGGGTAATTTCTTTTGCAAATAGGGCTAATTCTGTCACTGGTCAGCATAAGTGTAATGAGATTGAGAAAGTTTAGCAACCTGTTACTGTGGTTGCTCGGGTAATTTCTTTTGCTCTTTCTTTCTACTTGGATTTCCTGGTCATTGGTAGCAATTTTGCTTATCTTTTGCCTCAATCTTGAGGATCATTAATGGCATTTTGGGAAATTGTTCGACTGCATAGGAATCCATAGTGTATATAATGTATGACCATTTGAAAGTTGTGGAGATTTTGTAAGGATTTTTGGCAGAATTAGAATCATACCTTCGATAATTTTGTAAGGATTTTTGGCAGAATTTTCTGCGCTTAGATCTTCTTCTTCCTTATTTTGTTTTTGATTTTTGTTTTCCTTTAAATTAAATTTAAGTTCTGAATTCTTGAGTTTAGTTTAGTATGGCGTTGCGTTCAACCTTCGACTACTTATAAGCATGGTTCAACAAAGTATGATTCTGGTGTATCTCTTTTGTTTTTGATGATTTCAATAGTATTGTGCAGTAGTTGTATTGATTGAACATGCTGAAAGTGTAACCTTATCCTCTCTATTGTAAATTAATTGTTTATTTGGATTGATATAATGCAGAATCCAGACCCAGTTGGAAATGGTTTAGATGTGGATGCAGTATTGGAATCAGCAGGATCAGATTGCATTGTCATTGAGCAGGCTACACCAGCTAAATTGCTTGGTCTAAAGGTATTTTCTTCTGTTTTCTCTATATGTCTTATCTTGGGTGAATTGATTCTCAAGTATTTTGGATTATCATTGAACAAATATTATATGACTAATTGTATGTTCTCTTTATTGGTGTGCTATAGCCTTATATACATTTTTGAAAAAATGTAAGGAGAGGCCTTTGTATCTAGATCCTTCATTCTTGAAGAAAATTTCTGTTTTTTTCCAAATGATATGGGACATCAGTATCATATCATTCTTAGCGTTGTGAATAATATAGTCATGGATGTTTTTTTAAACCTATTGTGGAGGAATTTGTGAAGAAGAAAATAAGTATTTGTGGCTCTTCTGAGTAAGTTAGCTTAACACTAACAAAGTAATATGACAATCAAGAAAGATGGTAATTAAGTTGGATTCCTTTATGCTGATTGAGATTTGTGAATTTCGTCTTGGTGTTGTGTCTTCAATCTGAATTGTCCTAATTACAATCATTCGTGCAGATATGGCCTATTGATATTGAATTCAAGCTTCTGAAAAGACCACCTTTCGATTTTCAGTTTTCATATATGCATAGGTGATACTAAACATGGTAGTTTAGTTTGACTGGATGGTCTTGGGTAATGCAAGGTTGGGGTATGTTTGCTGCTCTAATAAGCTAGGCAATGCATGCAAGAAAAAACTTTTGTTTCTAGGGCCCAACACAATTTTAATTAACGAATAAACTCATGTTCCTAAGGAGTTGGTAATCTGTAAGCCTATCTTCAATTAGATAAATAGCACCTAGATCAGTTCTGGCATTATAATGTAGTGTCCATGGATTCATCTTACAGGATTGAGTTACAATGTGTGATGAGTGAGAAGAATGTGAGCCTTCCTCAGGTGTTCATCAAGGGAAGATATGTAGGTGGTTATGAAATTGTTAAACATTTGAATGAGATGGGCGAGCTTCAAAAGAGTCTCGAAAGCTTACCCTTTTAGGCAAAGAGGCGTGTTTTGTGATTCGTGTGGAGATGTGAGGCTCATACCCTGTATGAAATGTAGTGGAAGTAGGAAGATTTTTAATGAAGATGAAGGGATGTTGAAGAGGTGCTTGGAATGTAATGAGAATGGGTTGGTTCGATGCCCTTCGTGCTTCTATGATAATTATCAGGAGCCATGAATGAAGTAAGAAGGCGGGGCTTTTATAACTTTTGTTGATTGTTACATTATGATGTCTGAATTTACTTATTGATTTTCTTGCGTTGTTTAGGCAAGTGTTTTGTGATAATGGCGAGGAAAACATGAAGTTCGGCTTCTTCTATGGGGATTTCTAGACAGTAACAAGGAACAAGTATGGCTTTGTATTCGAGAAATGTGCGTTGTCTTCTCCAATTACTACGTGATGGACTTCCCTTTTACCGAGGGCTAGCTTCTTGAATTTTAAGTGTTGGGATGAAAATTCTTATTTGCTTGTTCTGATTTCACATTGGTAGAATAATGCAAGGAAGAGAAGATGTCAGGTGAAGTTGATGAGTTGTGTACATATTTTCATACTGTAATAATAGTTGTTGTACTGTGATGTTGCACTTTGTTACAACTTGCAAGCATATGATGATCTAAGCATAAAGGTACTCTATGTTTCTTCGATTTGGTTATCTCATAAACACTAACAAATATTACGTCTTGATTCTGTTTACAAATTTAACTTTGTTGAGGTTATATTGTTGCATTGAAAGATTATGAACATAATTAGACTCAATTCAATTTTCGAACGTCTATTTAACAATTTTATGTCGTATACAAAATTGTTAGTATTTGATGAAATAGGATCAACCAGTACTCATTCAATGCATGAATAAAATCTTTCTTATCTCATTCATGAATAGGTGAGGAGGTGAGGTGAGAAAATAATTTAGCGATATACATAATTGTTGTTTTGTATACGTGTCATATTTTTATTGAAATAAATGAAAAGAGAAAAAATAAATATAAAGAAAAAAGGTAGCTCATCGTTATCGGATCTCCGTCTTCTCTTCATTTCCACTGTCGCCTGCCTCCTATTTACTTCCTAAATCGCCTATTTACAACATAATATCGTATACGAAAATCTGTATTTTCCCCGCGTTGCTGAAGAAGGTCAAGCAAGTTCCTGAAACTCAGTTGTATGTTGTTGCCGTAAAATTGACTTTGCTTCTTTCTTTGCTTTGTAAGAATTGAAACTATAGTCAGAGCTATTTTCCAGGGCATGGTGGAGAAGACTCCAACCACTGAGATGTTAGAGAAGTATGAATAGCTGGACCCACATCAAAACAAGGTTTATTATAAATTCTTTGTAAAGTTGGACCTAAATCAAAACAAGGTTCATTTTAAGTTCTTTGTAAATTATAGTAAATCAATTTTGAAGCAGTTCACTAAGATAATGGTAAACTACTATTTAAGAAGGGAGCAACAAAAAAAGGATCCTTGGATACAATGTTAAATCACAGATGCCAAGGAAAGGTTTGATATGCTAAGTGCTAAGTTCACTGTTCAGATGGTAGATCCATTTACTTAACAATGATTCCAAACTATAACTGAATCATAATTGACTGGGATATTCTCTATGTGAGTTACATTTTTTTTCCTAAATGCCTCCTTCAATATTAGAGGAACACTTTTGATGCTCTTAAATAAGAGTAATTCTAACATCTTCACTTTTTAAACATTTTTTAGCAAACATGTTCAATTACTGCAAAACATGCTTTAAAGCGCACATGTAACTCTTATCTTTCAAAAAAGGAAATGTTTACTCCTATAACTAGGGGTGACAATGGGTCGGGTGATGAACGGATGGAGTACTTTCAACATTTAACATCCTCAAGCGCACTTATCATCTGCCAACTAAATTTGGTCATATTAATTAAGAATGTCCTGCTGACACAGATCTGGTACTACTTATCATGCTCAGATGGACAATGCAAAAGGGGGATACAAAAAACAAATAACGGATATTGGTGTGAGGCATGCGAAAGAAAATGTGACCTACCCAGTATAAGGTTACACACCACTGCATGATTATTTTAAATAAACACTGCAGAAAACAAGAATAGCGCACAACTAACAAAACACAAAAGGTACAAACTATATCGTCAAGTCGTCCATCAGACAAAGTCAACGGAAGTTAGCATTTTCGATTGAGTTGCTGAAAAATTGGTGTAGATCCCGGCCCACAAGCTCCTAACCATATATGAGGTAAACAAATAAAACATTTCATAAGGTCAGTAAAGTTTTATCCTCACTAAAACATTTCATAAGGTCAATACATTAGCTCATATGTGGCCTATTATGACTTCCCATAACAATGAAGTAGAATTTGAATATGCAAATAAAAGGGAATCCGAAATTATATACCAAGTTACAACATTTTTGCACCATTACTTCCCATCATACTCCTGTAACGCTCCATATAATTTGACATTTCCTTATAGTTTTTAACTTAAATTTGACAATACAAATATCCCGATCGAATTCGGATACGCCAATTCAACAATATTAACTGTTTAAAAAAACGCGTTTCATACCCGCGCGGAGCGCGGATTTCCGGATCTAGTTTTCTCAAAATCTCCTATATTATAAATCACTTTAATTTAATTCGCAATAAATTCAATTTCAATGTACAATCCTCATATTCAACCAATATAATTGAAAGACCAAACCTTTGTTTTCCTTTAAAACAAAACCTATGTAAGAACATAATCGAAGAGGGTGTCATTGTAATTAAGTGGTCGAGCGGTGGGGTGTTATCTATCTATATCTATCTCTCTATATATATATATATAAACATACTTTCTATTTAACGCCCACCCTTTTTGCTATTTACCGCCCAGGTTATCCGTGCGTCACGCATGGATATGATCTGTGCGTCACGCACGGATTGCACATTCCAGAAAACGCACGGATTGTATCCATGCGTGACGCACGGATACAATCCGCGCATGACGCATGGATACAATCCGTACGTCATGCATGGATTTGCATATATGAATCTAGGGTTATTCAATGTATTTCTAGTTAAGTGTGCAAAGAAACACATTTTTAGTGTCTTTTTAAAGGCGATAAAGCCCAATTCGACAAAAACGTCATCGAAACTTTATCAAAATGGAATGAAACTTTGTTTCAATCCTTATAATGTCTATTTGATCTTGTGTGTAACTTGAAATTCAAATTTATACCTTTGTAAGTGAAGCATAGTTTGAAAACCGAACGAGGTCGCAATTTGTATGGCGCACCATATACAATTTGAAATATAATAAGGTTGAACATTCGTTAACATAACAACAATATAAGCATTCTAAATTTAGCAATAAGATTTTGCAACATAAAACCATGCGTCACGTGTGGAATGCATCCACACACCACGTATGGTTTTACACCATACGTGACGCATGGATTTCAATGTATTTTTTTGTTGCTTATGTGGTCCATGTCAATGTATTCAATGTATTTGTACTTATGTCACACAAAATAATTCATGTTCCGTGTTGTTTTTAAAGGCTTTAAAACCACAAATCGCCATAACGTCGTCGAAACATCATCGGAATGGAATGAAACTTGTTTACAATGCCTATTAGATATATTTAACCATGTCCGTAACTTTACATCAAAACCTTTTGCTTTTAGAGTAACACGCTCTTTGTAAAACATCAAACTACTTATTGTAATATATATGGTCGCAACATTGATGTTCACGTATGTTTGAAAAATTTATACAAAAATGTGTTATAAGGCATATAAAGTCCCAATAATGTCTCACATATACAAAACGGGATTCGAAATTATGCCAAAACACTAAAACCACTAAAAACGGCTTAAATGGACTTAAGGCGGTTTTTGGCGAAACGACACACGAACGATGTCCGAATGTAATGAAACTTGTTTTCAGTGGATATTATGGATATTGTGGGTAACTCCCAATCACAACTTCTAACTTTTAAAGTACCGCCTCCTTTGTAAAATACATACTAGTCGTAACTCTCTAACTTGTCGCAATATGTATATTCTACAACATTGACGGTGATTATTGTTGAAAATACTATACAACTTACTCTTATTAGGGATATTCAGTAGAAACAAGGTCTCGCTCACACGAAATGAGGCACGTAAACGCTAAAACCACTACAAACGCCTTAAATGGACTTAAGGCGGTTTTTGGCGAAACGACACTGAAACGATGTCCGAATGTAATGAAACTTGTTTTCAATGCCTATTAGGTATATTTAACCATGTGGGTAACTCCCAATAACACCTATTAACTTGTAAAGTAGCATATCCTTTGTTTGGACTTCTTACGTGGCTTAAATGTCCAACCTTTGACAATATGTAATTTTATTTTGATTGGAAATCATGCACACATCAGTGTTACTAAGAATCAAAGGGATCATGTGTCATTTTGTGCGTCACGCATGGAAGAGAACCGTGCGTCACGTGTGGATTATATCCATGCGTGACGCACGGATTTTATTTTCAGAACTCATGCCAGCAGGTACGTCAGTCTCACCTACTGTAATAACTCCATTAATATTTTTACTATTTCCGTAACACCTACATTAATCCCTATTATCTTCCTTTCTTTCCATATTTCAAATGTCAAAACCCTTTTAACACCATTGTTGAACATTTTTGAGAGCAAAACACCATTTTTAACTATCTTCCTTTCTTTCTATATGGAGAATGAAGAGGAATGCACCAATGAAAGAGGTGGAGAAGCTCCATTTTCAAGTTACAACCTTAATAAGGTAACATTTCTTGTTCATAATAATATTTTTTAAGGTGTTGACTTGTTTTAGGGTTTGTATTAGTTAGGTTTAATGGATTTTACATGTTCAAGGTATTAGTTGTATGACTAAACATGTTGATTTGTGAATTTATGTTGATTTATGATATTTGAAATGTATTATAATATTACTTTTTAAGGTTTTGACTTGTTTTAGGGGTTTGTATTAGTTAGGTTTAATGGATTTTACATGTTCAAGGTATTAGTTGTATGGATTTATGGATTTTGACTTGTTTTGACTTGGTTTTAACTTGATTTAATGGATTTATGGATTTTATTGACTTTAGTGATTGTGATGTTTGAAATGTATTATAATGTATGCATTGTTCGTTAAGGGGGTTGAAATGTATGACTTATGGCAATTCCACACGTCACGCATGGTTCAAGACCGTGCGTCACGCATGGAATGGATCCACACGTGACGTGTGGATGTTCCATACAAAATCTTAACTGGTTTGTTATCTGTGTGTTTGTGCATAGATGAACTTTTCTGTTTTTACTGGATTAGACAAGATTACTCTTAATGACTGCCCACCTCCGTCATACCTCGACTACATACCTTCGTTTGATTTGGGCATTGATTTTACAACATGGGAGCAACCGCAATCACAGTTTGGTGATATCAACACTGGATCTTTTGGAACCGGTTACGGTTTGTCGCAATGGCCTTCGCATTTGATGAGGCCACTTTCAGACACAAGTAGCTTAAATGTGTTTCGTCCTTTGCGTACTGCACCACAATTTGATATTGAAGTTCAAGAAGAACAATATGTCTCTGTTGATTACTCAGAGTTGTTTGCAAATGACTTGGTATTCGCCTCTAGACAACAGGGAGTGAGTTGGGCCGTTAACATTGCACAAGCCAACAACTTTTGCATAGTCAATGGAAGGAGTAGAGCACCTACCGAAACAAAATCTGGAAAACTTCAGCTTATCTGTGATAGAGGACGAGTGAATTACTCAAAAGCTAAGGGAGTGAGGAAAAACATAAAGACGAAAAAATGTAGATGTTGGTTCGAATTAAAGCTTCGAGAGGAGCATAGAGGGGCTTGGAAACTTACTGTAATGTTAGGTACCCACAACCATCCTAGTGGTAGTAGCTTGTTTGGGAATGCGTTTGCAGGCAGATTGACGCCTGATGAAGTGTGTACAGTAGTTGAAATGACTAGGGCTCATTGTAAACCAAATGAGATTTACACTATGTTCAACAAGTCTCCCAAGAACCTTACAAAAAAAAAAACAAGTTTACAATTTGATGGCCAAGACGAGGATCGAAAACAGGGAAGGAAGAACTGTTATCCAAGAGTTTTTCTACAAATGCAAACAGAGCGACTATTTCATGGAGTATAGGACAAGCAAAGATGATGCATCTATGATTGGTGATATGTTCTTTGCGTCCCCTGAATCAATGAAGCTCTTGAAATCATTTCCCTATGTACTTATAATGGACTCCACATATGCCACAATCAAGTAAGTTTTGTGTGATTATTCACCATTACATATGATTGTCCATAACATTGCAATAATATTATTTCAAATTATTTCTTTACAGGTACAAAATGCCATTTTTCGAGATTGTTGGAATCACGTCTACATGGAGGAACTTTGTAGTTTGTGGGGCATTTCTTGAGGGCGAGACTAAAGAGCATTATTTGTGGGCAATGCAACAACTTCAAGAGATGTATAGAAGAATTGGAGCAACGCCGACTTGCATTGTCACCGACCGTGAACAAGCTTTAATGAGTGCAACAGATCTTCTTTTTCCAAATGCAAAGTTTCTTCTATGTAGACGACATATAAGGAAAAACATAGAGGCCAAAGCTTCCCTCGAAATGAGATCGAAACTAAAGGGAAAAAACTTATCCAACGACTACTACAACTTGTTCGAGGAAACCACCGTAGAAGGATATGAAAAAAAGTTGGATACTATAGAGAGTGATTGGAACGCGCATATTCCCGTACTGCAATATGTTAGAGACAGTTGGCTTGGTCCTTTCAAAGAAAGATGTGTGTCGGCATGGACGGATGACGTGTTTACTCTTGGAAGCAACACGACAAACAGGTAATTTATCTATAATTGCACTTACACAACTATATTCAATTTTGTGTGAATTTAAACAGTTTCTGTAAACTGCACATTTATACATCACGCGTGGATTACATCCGTGCGTGATGCACTGATTTATTCCCTGCGTCACGCACGGATTTGTTCCATGCGTCACGCATGGATGTGCAGTTTACAGAAACTGCAGAAGCACATTCCTGTTTGAACACCTTAATGAAAATGCAGAGTGGAAGGAGCGCATTCCTGTTTGAAGTCATATTTGAGTGGTGGACAAGGTAGGCTCGACACAGTGTTTGAGGAATACAGTGACATGGCACGAAACCAGCTGAAAGAGATATTGGGTTCATTTAACGAGAGCCTAACAAAGACGTATAGACTTGTTCACCAAACATCTTTGTTTGTACATTTGAAGTGCAAAGTTTCGTACAAGGCAATGGAGCTCTTGATTAAGGAATACGACAAAGGTGTACAAGGCATGTACAATCCACAATATTGCGATTGTGCAACCAAGGTCAGAGACGGGATGCTGTGTGTCCATGACCTTGCGACTTGTGTGAAGAAACAAATGTCAATTCAGCCCGTGTCTTTGCATCCTTTTTGGAGTACGTTGTCTTTGGAAGAAGTGGATACACAGTGTCATCTTGAAACTAAGAAAAACATGGCAAGACGTTTATTTGATGAATTTTATGAAGAAACATGGAACACCTTGTCACCACATGATCAAGAGAAGTGTATTGAATCTGTCAGAAAGATAGCTAAAGTGGATACACCTCTCAAAGAGCCGCCTATTTCGAAACACACGGGTGGTCATCCCCAAGGAGCTCCTAACAAAGTGCCTAGATCTACACAAAGAAAGAAGTCAGCATGGGAATACACCGACCAAGAGATGAGGTCTAGAGCTTTGGAAGAAACACCTCCCAAGAAGCAAAGGGTTCCTAAACCCTTTGGTGCACCTCTCGCTCCACAAAAAATGTATGCGCCTTCTAAGTACATTAGAAAGATACCAATGTGCATGCGACCATATGTGGAGGGTTGGTTTGAGATCAGAGCCGATGGAAACTGCGGGTTTAGATCTATTTCTATGGAAACAGGTGACCGATATTATCTTCACTCTAATGTACACTTTATCCAAAATATTCCGTCACTCAATCTGTTTTTGAGAGTCATGTAACAGGTGGGACCCAAGAGCATTGGAAGTTCATACGAGAAGAGATGATAAGAAAGGCTAAAGAGATTTGGAATTTACTTAAAGGCACGTGGATTGGTGGAGAAGTAAATCCAACATTGGAGTCCGCTATACATCAACTTACATGGGAAAGCGATTACTACCCAGCTCCAAGGGATAAGTGGCTTACCGTACCAGAAATGGCATGTTTGGTGGCTTCGGCATGTAATTGTGTCTTTGTGTGTCTAGGCGAGCAAATTAAACAGACATTCCTACCTCTTAGACTTCCGACTTGGAATGGTCAACCTGGAGCCAAGATGCAAGTTGTTTGCCTATTACTACTCACACAGCAAGAACATTTCATCCCGGTATGTTTTTTTCAATTGCTATTTACCTAGTGCATTACATGTAAATTTAATTATGCAATTCCATAAAGTCTATCTCAGATTCGCCTGAAGGATGGATGTCCACTACCACCTGTTTATAATCTTTGGGAGCGTAATTGTGAAGAATCTGATGCGGCCTTGTATGACGAAGTGTGGCAAAGATGTGGGGCTTACACCCCCCCGAAAAGAGGAGGACATCAATCGTCCAAACAAAGCATCACAATTCCATACGATGATGAAAACGATTACTAGTTCAAGAGTTATTGTCAGTCCTGATAATGTTGTAATGTGTATTTTATTTCGAGTTTCGAATGACCTTCTAATGTTGTAAGGTTGTATCTTTTGATGCACATTTCAGTCTTTATGTGGTATTTCTAGGTTACATTTCACGTGAAACAGGTGCTTTGCATCTCAAATGGAAATTCTGCATTCTGTAGGAAGAATGCAATTCCATGCGTCACGTGTGGAACACATCTGTGCGTGACGCACGGATTTGTTCCACACGTGACGCATGGAATTGCATTCTTCCTACAGAATGCAGAATTTCCATTTCAGCTTTACTTGTCAAAATCAACACTTCCGAATTGTTTTGTCAAAAGGAGACAAATGAGTTGTCTTGTCAAAAGGAGACATATGAGTTTTCTTGTCAAAAGGAGACATATGAGTTGTCTTGTCAAAAGGAGACATATGAGTAGTCTTATCAAAAGGAGACATCGGAATTACAACATAAAACAGATATATTACAACATAAAACAGATACGTTTCAACAAAAAACCGATACATTACAAAATAAAACAGATTCATTACAGCATAAAAAAGACTCATTCTTTCTCTTCGTTAAAGATTTCCAGTTTCGCTGCCATAGTCCGGTTTTCCTCCAACAATTTCGTCATGACACGGAGATGATGAGGGTCATATTCAGGATCAAGAAACACCCACCTGATAGGATTATTACATTCGCATGTAATAAACCTCCGGCCATACTGGTCTGGTCTCATCTTGTCATTAGCGCTGAAAACCGTGATAGACTTCCTACACCTCTTGTTTGGACACTGAATGGTGCTGCCTTCTCGTGGTATTGAAGATGATGATGAGGATGATGCCATATTGGTTTCCAATCAGTAATACAATGTAAGAAAACAAGTGAGAAAGTAAAGAATAAGATGTGGAATATGGAGCTTCAATGAAGAACTTCAAAAATCAACTTACAGGCTGATGGAGTGAAAACGAGAGATTAATGAGTGGAAATGGTATGCTGAGGGAGTCAATTTATAGGCGATTTCAAACTAGGTTAACAATTCCATGCGTCACGCATGGAAGCAAACCGTGCGTGACGCATGGAACACATCTGTGCGTGACGCATGGTTCGACATTTGACCAACAGAATGCAGATTTATGTCTTCTGCACCCTAAACAAATAATCCAACAAATTCAACAACGCTAACCAGAAATGAAAAGTTCAACAACGTCATAACAAACAATCCTTACGAAAAACGGACAATCCTGAAAATCTGAAAACAAACAGTTCATAAAATAATCGAACCCAATCCAACAAGATCACCACCGATGTTGTTGATACATAGTTGTCCACGGCTCAATATCTTGAAGGACCTCGGTTATGGCTCCATGCATTGCAGAAACATCATACGGATCAGGCAAGGTTGCATATGGTGACAAGTGATCATAGACCCTGTCAAAAACCTACAAATAAAATTAAATATTGAAATCAGCTATTTGCATAATGTTTACCTTAAATCAAACTTAAAGAAAAATCAAGATCTCAAGTTACATGAGATAAATGTAATACCTGCTGTGCTTCCAAGCTAGCGTGTCTGCCGGGTATCAGAAATCGATGAGTGCGGGGGATGTACCACAGAAGATACTCCGGAGCTTCTTCAAAACCCGTCGCCGCAGGTGGTCCCATCTGCTCAAGGGTCGCCCTGTGGATATCCATCCCCTCCCAACTCCACGCCATTCTATCATAATTCACCACATATGACCTAGGGCTGATGAGCCTATGGGCTCTAAGGGGTGAAATTGGAGGCCTGGGAATCATCTGCACCCTACCAAACTGCCTAGGCGACCTATCGGGATGGTGGGGCTCGGTTATGTCCATGCAGCTCAACACCCCGAAAAAAAGAGCAGGAGCATAGGCAGGATCATTGAAGTCGATTTCACCATACGGGTTCCAATTACCCTAAAAACGATATCAACGTCTTGCATTACTCAAACAGTAATTTTACACCTTAAGGTCCAAAACAGAGGTAAAAAAAACTGAGGCTTAAAAATGTAAACAAAATGCAACACAAATACTTGATCCGCCCTCATTGCATCTAGTTCAGCTCTGTAGTTTCGTGCTTCAGGGTCGTAGTTCGGCAACGCTTCCTCTGGTAGAAACCGAAACGCATAAGGATGATCAACTGACCAACCAGGATTACGCCGAACACCAGCTGCTAAGGATGGGAAGTATGTGTATATCCAACCCTACCATTTAAAAAATATAGTTAGCATTAAAACCATAGAAATAAGTTATGATTGCTAAAAAATGTAGTTCCTAAATAATTAAAAACTTACTTGAAGGAGAGTGAAACAAAATGAGATCAAACCACAATTTTGGCGTGTAGCGATGCCCATTTGGCGATAGAAATATGCTAGCGCCGCAGATCCCCAAGACATACTTCTTGCCTCTTCCACACTCCCTAGAAATGCACCAAATCTCACCGGGAGCTTATGTTGTGACTTGTCAGTGAAGATTGTGGAAGCCAACAAGTGGAATATATATCCCATTCCATGAACTACGGGATCATTAAGGCCCTCAATGTGCGCCTTAAACTCTTTTGCTCTAATCCAATAACTATCGAGCTGTTCATTTTGAAGATGAAAATTTTGTCGTCCCTTTTCACCAAAATAGTTCTTGTTGGTAGTTCTCCCGACTGAAGCGGTGGGGTCGGTCACCATAGGTTTCCCCTGAATAGGAAGCAACATCAGCTTCTTGATGTCGAGCAACGTCACTGTCATCTCACCAAATGGCATGTGGAAGCTGTTTGTTTCAGGATGCCACCTTTCTATAAAGGCGCAGATGAGCGGATAATCAATCACATCGTACATCAATACCCTGAGATGAGTCAGCTCCGTTGCAACTGCGTGATTACCCCATGGCAAGTCAGAATTAAGTTCCCAATCTTTCAGCTGCGATTGTCTAGTCTGGTAAGGGAGTACGCCTCTATCCTGTAAATTGATTACGTAACACAAATAATTTCAATAACGCATACATTTTTTCCACAAACTGCAGAAACTTGACATTCTGTGTAATGCAATTCCATGCGTGACGCATGGTACTGCTCCCCACGTCACGTATGGAATAGAAGCATGCGTGACGCCTGGACATGAACCATGCGTCACGCATGGAATTGCATTACACAGAATGCAAAGAAACCAGTTTCTGCATTCTTTACAACACACCTTAACCAAATTTTCAACAAAACTACAAATAGTTCAACAAATAATCCATCAATTTAATGAAATCAATTCAAACCCTACCATTTAATATCACAACACATTTACAATTCATAAATAAAAATAAACATACTTTATCTTTCATATAATCAAATAATGAACTGAACGTAATTTTTCCATTTTTTTCAACCATTTTCCTAACATTAAATTAGTTATGATAAGTATTGAATCTATAAACGAAATTCTAATTACATACCTTTCCTTTTTGCACAAAAAAGGCTGTATGAGCTTCAAAGCTTATGAGTAGCTCCGAAATTTGTGGACCTCCAGGAGTACCCCCCTCTAACTGAGGGACGTATATGTTTCTGACCGGAGGTTGTCGTCGTCGTCGTCGTCTTCTGGGTTGTTCCTCTCGCTCCTCTTGCTCTTCCGCTTCTTCATGTTCTTCATGAACATTCTCATATGTCTGATCCTCTTCCTGACCATGTTCCTCATGCTCATGCTCCTGCTCATAATCAGAATCAGAATCAGCATTTGCACCCCCAGCTGATGGCCCTGCACTGCTACAAGCAACCAGTGCGTACTGGTCATCACCCGTCTGAGGGTTCTGAAAGTTATGAGAACCAGTAGCTTGTCTCATCATCTCCACAAATGATGGCTCTTGTTGTGGATAGCCCGGATAGCCTGGAAACTGTGTTTGTTGTGGAAACAGTGTTTGATGTGGGATCAGAATGAGGGTGCCAGGAAAGTAATGAGGGGAACCCTGGGGATCGAAACTTGCAGCAGACAAAGGTAGCTGCTGATGTTGATGATGTTGTTGCTCTTGTATCTGTTGTTGTTGCATCTCACCAGAAAACTCTAAACGACGAGGAGGCGATTCTTGTCTATTGTTCTTCTTCCTTGGTTTCGGAACTATGGGATCTTTTTTCTTCAGTTCTCTGTTTCTTTGACGAGTATCGCGTCCAGGTCGACGACCACCATCCATATCTGCATCATAGAATGTGCAATTCCACAAAATTAATCAGTTTACTGAATTTAATCAGCATATCATCAAAAACTCAATCAGTATATCATCAAATCCAATCTGTAACTGCAGAACACAATTTCTGGAATGTGCAATTCCATGCGTCACGCATGGCTTCCATCCATGCATGACACATGGCTTACATCCAGGCGTGACGCATGGAATTGCACATTCCAGAAATTGCTCGTCAACAGATTTTCCATGTTTCAAACCCTAATCTCAACAGTTTTTCCAAAATTCTAACAGTTTTTCAATAATTTCATTAAAACCATACCAAATTTCAACAACCTAATTCATAACCCTAATTCACAAAACCCTAATTCAATATCAAAACCCTAATAAACTATATACACATCAAAATATGAAATTGGTCAATAAAGTATCAACAAAGTACACAATCCATTCATATATTACAAGTTTAATCATTTCTAAACAACTAATTAACATACACATTGGATTTTGAAGTAAATATCATCAAAACAACATGAAAACCTCATATATACATCAATACCATACCATAACAATGAAATTTTAATGTTTACATACCTTATATGCAAAAAAGATGATGAGAATGATGGATTTTAGGTAAAATGGTGCGTTATGGATTGCAGCCGCCGTAAGTGAAGTTGGAGATGGTGACAACATGGTAGGGTTTGATGTTTTTGGGCTTTTATAGGTAAAAAATCCATGCGTGACGCATGGATGGTGTCCATGCGTCACGCATGGTTTTGTTATGTGCGTGGCGTGTGGATTAAAACCATGCGTCACGCACGGATTTAATCCATGCGTGACGCACGGAGCCTGGGCGGTAAATAGCAAAAAGAGTGGGCGTTAAATAGTAAGGGCCTATATAAATGGTTGAGTTTGATGAAGTAATGTCAATTTATACCTAATAAATGCTAATATTTTAAATTCTTATCCTAGTTATCTATTCTCTTAAATGTCGATTTCATCACTAACTATTTAACTAAGAACACATCGTATTCGTCTCCTTCCTCTACCACAACCTCAAAACTCATTCTCATCTAATCTCGATCGTCAATCCATTCGTTTTATCCTGATGCCCCCTCCTTCTTTGGTTAAAAACTAATATGGGTAATTAGATATTTTAATCTATCTATATATTATATATCTATAATGATGCAGCTAAGAGCAATTGCAACTGCTGAGGTGACATCAAGATAACTACCAGAAGGGGTAACGACCGCTTAATTTTTTATGGGGATATACTTATCTAAAAGGACAATTTTGAAATGCTAAAAGAATTGGTAAACTGAACTATTTTGTATTTTAACGCATTAGGTGAAAGAGGAACGGGCTAATTAACATCAAAAAGTTGTGTTTGCCTCACATCAACATTTTTAATATCCTCTATTTACGGAGGCTTAAATTACTTTTTTTTATCCGATGAAAGAAGTCATCATGTCCTCTGTCGTTATGTTGATTGAATTGATTCACGTTGTTTATAAATTTTACTTTGTTGGGGTTATATTTCTTTAGTTGAAGAGATTGTGAATATGATTAGTCCGATCAAACTGCGAGACGTCTATTAAAAAACGTTAAAGTGTTAAACCATATAAAAAAAACCGTAATTGGCTCGCGCATAGCACGGGGGTCCGGTTCTAGTATATATATATAGAAATTGTTGAGTTTGATGAAGTAATGTCAATTTGTACCTACTTAATGCATTGAATTAATGAATTGATTTTTTTTTTGAAAGATTAATGCATTGAGTTAATACATTACAAAAATACCACATTTAATTAGGCTCCTACAGTTGTTGTCTCACGTCTGTCCGTCTCTGTCAGTTGATCTACCTTTCATTTAATCTCCTAATTTGGGACTTTTAGTTATGTTTTTAGTGTATGCTCGTTTCTATATCGCATTTCCCTCATCGGTCTTTATATGTTCCATGCGTATGACTTTTGAGATTGTCCTTGGACAATGGTTGTCTTTTGAAATTTTCTTTCAGCAGTCTGTTATTATGTATTTAATGATTTTAAAATATCACTAATTAGTAACTATACCTTTAAGATTCCGTTACTAATCAATATGGTAAAATTTATATATTAATTAATTAAAAACATCTATTTTTTTTATTAAAAGTTACATCATAAATACATATGTGAAAATAATACGAAATATATAAATACGATAAAAGTAAACGTGTTAGGCCCGCGCTAATGAACTACTCTATATATAAAGATTAAAAGAGAGTTATTTAGAACTCTCCTTAAGTGTAGCTCTATCTATCTTATGTGTCAATTAGTGGTTTTTTGATTTATTTTTATCTAAAAAATTTAGTAACTTAATTAAAGTAAATTATATTAAGGATTTGATTAAACTAATCTCTATCAATTTCTTATTAACTTTTTTACAACAATAATGTACCTTATTAAGATCGTACGTAACAAATTTAAACATAGCTCAACTACACAAATTCACCTTTTCCAATTAGTTAGTATGATAACTATCTTCTTCTTTTCGGGGAAAAAGATCCCATGAGGATCATATCCCATATGAGGAGTGAGGACAGATCTACACCCTTCATTACTTATCTACCTCTTTTAAACACATTTGTTCACATGTCCTCCTCTTTCTTTCCCTTTTCCCAATTCCTTCTTCCCCGCTTTTGCATATTCGCTCGACTTTGTTGGAGCAGCTCCATCCATTCGATCTGAATCAGGCTACTTTCTGCATCAATTAACTCACCTTTGTGGATCTCGTCTTCGTCCTCGCTGATTTTGTTCGCTCATCTTCTCGATTTCGTCATTAATTGGTCTTGATTTCGTCAACCAATTCAACATATATTTACAAAGTTGTTGATGTACAAAGTTCTTGAATTTGTCATTCATCTTCTCTATGGATATCTCTTGTCTTTCTAATACACACATAAAATTAAAATGTGCAACTGATTTGGAGCTATTTTGATATAGCATCGTTTTTGTACAATGATCCAAGTGACATTAAATCAACTTTGAGATTGTTTATGTTTATAGATGGCATGACTATGATAACATGGAATTCATTGGTAGAAAGTTATTATGAAGAAACAGGGAAAACCAATGGAAGCACGCCAGGTGTTTGATAAAATTCCTCAACCAAATGATTTCTCTTACAATACATATATTGTTGGCTTCTTCTGTGTGATCACTAATCTGAAAGTAATTATGATTCTCTCGAGGGAAATTGCTTGCTATGTTGGTTTGTTATTCCTAATTTGTTTTGTGCTTGATCCTTACAAACACATAATTGTAACCACAAGCACACAATCTGTTTGAGTATTCGTATTGATTGTAAACAATACTATCCTGATTTTAGGAATAACAAACCAACACTGAGGCCTTATGTGTGCATTTTCCAGAGGATGACAACGATTTCATAGCGATTACAACTTATGCACACGTAAGGCCTAACTATTGCACACACAAGTAACAAGTGATGCACACAATATTATTTTGACTTTTGTTTTCAAAGAATGTATATAAAATTGAGAGTTGTTCGACCTCTAATTCATAGATGCATTTAAAATTGAGACTTTTCTTTCACAACGATTTTATTCGATTTCATAGCGATTTGAAGGCAATTACAACTTATGCACGCATAAGGCCTAATTGTTGCACACACAAGCAACAAGTGATGCACACAATATTATTTTGACTTATGTTTCCTTATCTTTTAGGGGATGAATATAAAATTGAGAGTTGTTCGACCTCTAATTCAGAGATGCATTGAGACTTTTCTTTCACATTCTTTAGATCTCGTTATCTTCTTCATGTATGCACGCGTAAGATTAAGATTTGAAATTGATTTGAAACTATTTTGATATAGTATATATACAATTAATATGTTTCTTATACATTAGGTCAAGTGACATGGGTTCAACTTTGAGGTTGTTCATTTTGATGGATATCAAGGCTATGATAGCATGAAAATCTTTGATGGCAAAGTATTTCGAAGAAAGGAGAAAAATTAACAGAAGCACGCCGCCTGTTTGATAAAAATCCACAGCCAGATTATTTTTCTTACAATACAATGTTGGCTTATTATGTGCACACTCCTGATTTGAAGATTGCTATGCATTTTTTTAACAGATTTCCTTGAAGGATATTGCTTGTTATGTTGGCTTGTTATTTTCAAATTTGTTATGTGTTTGATGCTTACAAACACAAAATTGTAAGAAAAAGCGCACAATCTGTTTTGAGTATTCATTTTTTCGGGTGCTTTCAGATTGATTATTGTAAACAAAAGTAACATCATGATTTTGTTGAATCTTAATAAGCTTGGACACAACTGCAAGGCATGCCCAAAATTTGTGTATTCAGTTTGAGATAAAAGAGGATTAACCAATGCATACAAGAGCACTGACCCTTGCACACAGAGGCAATGTCTCATGCACATGGATGCACAAACTCATGCACACGGATGCTCAAACCCATGCACACGGATGCACAAACTCATGCACATGGACTGTAGAGAGATAGTTTTTGCTTTTTTGTAGATGTTTTTAATATATCCTAATTCAGTTAACAAAAGTCTATAAACAACCAATGACTAGTTTTTTTTATCATTATTTCTTTTCATTTATCAGTGCATGCATAAACAAGATCTCATCTACACAAAAGCAATTTTTCATGCACACGAATGAACTTACACGCAGATTTCCTCAAATAAACTGTCTTATACTCAATTGTATTGAACCATGCACACAAAACAACTTACTCATGCTCATTGAAGCATTGATTCATGCACACCAATGAACAAATTTGTGCACACATAAGCAATATTTTTGCACTTCGACTACATGATGCCAAAACTATGAAATTATAAGGTATATTTTTTTAACATTACAAGCAACATATTCCATCGTGTTTCTACTACAAAATTCTTTCAACATAAAGATAGAACGACTTGAGATTCTTTAGTGTGTTTTTACAATAATACTGACTCATGCACAAATTAGCACAAATTTATGCACATAGAAGCACAAAGGCATGCACACCGATCCCCTGACTCAAGCACACACATTTTTCTGAGGTTTTAGAGTAATTTAAAATTGGTACTTTGCACTTCTACAACAAAACATACTCAGAACAAGCCATCAACTAGAATCTGTTACACGATCTTTATACGTGAACCATACTTGATACTACCTTCCAAAAACTAGAATGTAGTACACAAAACATCAACTAGAATCTGCTACACGATTTTTATACATGAACCACGCTACCTGCTAAAACTAGAATCTACTACACAATTTTGCCTTAGTTCCTACTTCTTCATTCTACTACCAGCTTCTTTAGAGGATCTTGCAGCTTTTGAGGGTCGATTTTCTTCAATTATTTGTAGCGCCATTTTATGCATTGTGTTCGCCGATGAGGATATTATAAAGGTACTTTTTTCTCAGATTAGCAATCCGCTTCTTGTCTCCTTTCTTAAGACCACACTTCCAGTCCGGTATTCCACTGCCCGTGTAGGTTTTTATGTGTTTTTCTGCGTCCATGTTTTTGTTCTTGAGGAAATTGAAAAAAACGGACCTGTACAAAAAACGAGGAAAAAAAGTTTGATTTGTCACTTTCATTGTACAAGAAATAATTCTATAATTATGTTACTATGATAAGCAACATACTGACTCACGCACACTAATGAACAAACTCATGCACATAAAGCAACAAACTCTTGCACACATAAGCATAATATCATACACATAGAGGTATGTGGCATAAAGCATAAGAACTGATAACTATTAAATTACCAACAATAACTTTTGGTGTTTCAAATATAATAAGCACTTAACATGCACACACATATGTTGAAACTGAAGTTGGACCAACTGTTCGAGATAGACTGAATTTGTGATATATATAGTTGCTCATGCATATAGAAGGTAAAACTCATCCACGCATAAGGTTCAACTCATGCACACGATTATAATCAGATTAAAAGTTTATGGAATATGCAATAAAACTCATATATGCACTTAATTTATGAAATAAAAAATCTCTTCATGCACGCAAATCGTATAATTAATGCACACAGAAAGAAAAAACTCACGAACACATAAGGTAAAATACATGCACACAGAAGGTAAACACGCATGCACAAAGAAGAAAAAAATCGATGCACACGACTATATCCAGATTAAAAGCTTATAGAATATGCTATAAAACTTATATTCACTGAATTTATGAAATAAAGACTTGTTTCTTCACACAAAAGGTATAATAAATGCCCACAATGAAATGGAATTACCATTTAGTGTTGGTATTGTACTAGTTGGAAATGGACATGCATTAATTGAAAACTGGAGTTGAGTTGCGCTTACACATATACTAGTTGAAATTGGAGCTGCGCTAACACATGTACAAGTCAAAACTAGAATTGCACTAATTGTTAGGTGGAGGTGGAGCAACTTTCATTATTCCATGTTCTAATTCCATGCACACAGAAAGTAAACGTCATGTACACATTTGGTTCAACTCATGCACACAACTTCAATCACATTTTAAGTTTATTGAAAATGCACATAGTAGGTTATACTTATGCACACAGAAGGAAAACTCATGCAACAAGAAAAAAAACTCATGCACACAACCAAATCCAGTTTCTCATGGACATAAAATGTATAACTCATGTACACAAAAGGTATAAATCATGCACACAACTACATACAGACTAGTAGGTTAATAACATGGTGTAAAACAACTAGATGGACTGAATTTATGAAATACAATTACTCATGCACACAGAAGGAAAACTCATGCAACAAGAAAAAAACTCATACACACAACCAAATCCAGTTTCTCATGCACATAAAATGTATAACTCATGTACACAAAAGGTATAAATCATGCACACAACTACATACAAACTAGTAGGTTAATAACATGAAAACAACTAGATGGACTGAATTTATGAAATACAATTACTCATGCACACAAAAGGTATAACTAATGCACACATGAGGTATAACTCATGCACACAACAACATTCAGAATAAAAGTTTACTGAACTTGCTATTAAAATCATATATGCACCGAATTTATGAATTCCACAGAGAATAAACCTCCCAACCTTGAAATTTTGGATCTCAATCTCATTCACACATTCACACATTCACACAAATAGATATATACATACTAGTAGCTTATAGAACACCCTTCTTTTCAAGTGATGGTTAACATATTAATTGTTTCATTTAATACCCCAAAATGTTACATATTACACAATCACTTTAAAACTTGAATAAAATTTATCGATCAAAACTCACAATTGTTATTTAAAATGTATTATAATAAATATAGAATTTATCTTATTTAACCAATTCAAATTCAAATATTTAGGATCTTTTTATAAAATTTAAACTCTCTAACAACGTAAAGAAATCAATTTTCATAGGCTCCAAATTTGAGGATGTTTACATCACCTACCCCCTTGCATGTTTCTATTTTTTGGAATTTATGTCACACTTTATCAATAAAAACACAATTTTAAACTTTATTTTGTGAGAATTAATACAAGTTAAATATGAAAATTTTATAATATCATAGATTATAACATATAATATATGAACGTTTAATACGATTATACTAGTTATTGTAAAATTTGTAGGAATCAGGTGGCCTGATGAAAAAGTTGCTAATTTCGTGGTGATTTTGATCAATTTATTATGCAAGTATTAGTGGAGCTAAGCTTGTTTTCCGATCCCATATAACTTTATGTAAAAAAATTGAGAGATAAAAAAAAACCAATTAACCGGATCGATCTGGATACCCGAAATCTAATACCCCTTGGCCAGCGTTAGCCCTCCACTGCGCACTTGAACCCACTCTTTTGTTCTCTTTCACCGTTGAGTTGAAAAACGAACCGTCGCAGCCACCGCCATTGTCGTCGCCTGCTCAAGGTAAGCTCTCAACGCTACCCTTGTCAATGTGATTGATTCAACTTGTTCTCTCACCTCACTTGCTGCGAGCATAAACCCTAATTGAGTAATCTCGCAAGTCGGTAGTGTTACGACTTGCAATCTTTTGAATCGCTAATAAGCGTTAATTTGCTAGGCAGAACCCTAATTTCGCATCTTCATTGTCGAATTCCGGGAGAAGATGTCCTCAACTCTTCTCGAGCTGACTCGCTCCTCCCACGAGGAGGTTGAACGACTTGAGCGGCTTATCGTCAAGGAGCTTCAAGCTGAGCCCGCATCCAATAAGGACCGTCTTTATCAAAGCCATCGAGTTAGCAACATGATCGCCAACACCATTACCACCACCGATAAACTCGTAAACTTCCACTTTCTAAATTTCTCCATTTTCTAACCCTAATGCAACTTCCTCTCTTCTTCTAATCTAAAGATTTGGTTGTTATCTTATGATGGATTGAAGATTGAGATATATGAGGATCAGGATGGCGCAAGGAAAGATGAGATTGCAGCGCTTGGTGGACAAACTGCAGCAGGAATCAACGTGTTCAGTGCTTTCTACGACAGGCTCAAGGAGGTTAGTTAGTTCCTTTCTATTCAGGGTGTATCTTGCAAGTTTTATCAGGAGATGAGTTGAAACTCTAAAACTGTTTACTTAATGTACTTTTCGATGACCTAGATTAGGGACTATCATCGACGCCATCCAGCTGCACGCATTGTAAATGCAGATGAAGAATTCGAACAGATGTTCAAAGAAGATCCACTACTTGATTTCAGTGGGGAGGTACTTGTCTTACTCTATTTGTCTGAGTTGGTAATCTCTTTGGGATTTTAGCTTGGTTTTGGACACTGTCTGATGTTGTGTAGATTTTTAATCTGTTTATCATTATGAGATTATTTTTCGTTTAATAGATTCTGATTGCATAGGTTATAATTGATTTTGTGTCTTGCGGTTTAATGTTGTCCACGTTTTTGATATCTCAGAAAGTTTGTCATCTGAATGTTAATATTACTGTTTGTCTAATATTACAGAAACCGTAGAAGTTGGCTGTCCAAGAATATCAAAATCTGAAAGACCATGAAAAGTGACATTTTTATGTTCTTCATAGTCAACACCATGACATCTTAGTTGGCTGTCCAAGAATATCAAAATCTGTTGTACAAAATGTTTTTTTTTATCCAAAATGAGGTTTTGTCGGTCATTTAGAGTTCATGCTTGTTGCAAACTGAAAAACCATACTGTTATTGAAAACCTGAAAACCCATCTGAAAGTATACAGAAATACTCTTAAACTTATATTGGACAGCACTGATATTAAATTAGAAAGTATATTGAAAAATATTATTTTTCACAAGGGACGTAAGATTCTAGAGATGGTGTGAGCTGAAGCCCTGGAGAGGAGGATTTATAAAACTAGTGCTGTCTTTCTTTGTTTTTCGTTTTCTCCATAGAGAGATTTACAATTCCATTGCTGTTCAAGGAGTATTGAAATTACAAAAGGATATTATGTATAAATTTTCCCGAAAAATGGCATTGTCTTATCTGTAGCTGGAGGGTACATGTAAATAGGTGCCAGTATATGATATTCTTTCAATGGACTGAAACTAAAACGTAGCATGTTTCCATCATTATCGAACTTCAGGTCATTATCTATAGCTTTGTAATCTGGATTGATTTTTATAACTAAAGATTGTGAATATTTAGTGGTTCATGTAATAATCTCATATTAAGTTTTTATGAATTTTTTTAGCCTACGAATCTAATAATATTTCCTGCATTTACCAGGAAGCCTTTGGTCGGTATTTGGACTTGCATGAGTTCTACAACAAGTACATTAATTCAAAATTCGGAGAGCCTATTGAGTACACTGCCTACTTAGATATCTTTTCACAACCAGAAAAGATCCCTCGTAAATTTAAAATGACAAGGTAAATTCAATATCTATGTGTTTTGCCTTTATTACATCTCAAGAGGTTGTGATAATATCTTTTTCTCGGATTTTTCGCAGACAATACAAGGAGTACATGTCCGAGTTGTTGCAGTACCTAATATTTTTCCTTGAACGGACAGAGCCGTTGAAAGACTTCGATAGAATCTTTTCTAAGGTGATTCTCAATCTATGAATTTGCTGATTATTGTATTCTTAACAACCTAGCAAGCGCACATTTTTAGATACTTCTGTATCTTCTAGATAATGTTTTCAAGAAGTAAATACACGCTCTTTGAGCGCTTTTGTGTTTATATGCATATCTCCATGGATACAAAAAGCAATTATAATATAGAAAAATTAGACTTGCTTTATAGATATTTCTCTTCTTCTTAAGAGATTTTTACTCAGTAATAATCAGTATTGTTATCTGATTTGATATCCATTTTGTTTTTTATGACGTTTTATCCTACCATAAGCTTTGATCTCATGTAAAAAAATACAAGTTTTTCCCCCCTCAATAGTAAAACAGATCATGATATATTTCTGCTAAATACTTATAATTTGGTTAATTAGTATTCTTAGGTGACTGTTATACAAATTTTTAGTTTGTAAAAAATCCATTTGCTTGAAAAAGGTTCTACCGTACACAATTCGACTAGCCGAAATTGGTTTTTAATTGACCTATTGGCTTATTGCAATAAATGGGATTCTTATTATTATGTATCTTGGAACTTTCTGATGTAATGCTACACTTTGCTGGCAGGTATCTGCTGAATTTGAGGAGCAATGGGCAAATGAAAATGTACAAGGATGGGAGAGTGAGGGACAAAAGAATGGCCAGAAGCCTTCTGACGTTCCTTTAATTGATCTTGACTATTACAGTACAGTGGAAGAGCTGGTGGAAGTTGGACCTGAAAAGTTGAAAGAGGTTAGTGATGAGAATTATTATTATGTGTTATCTTTGATTGTTTTTTTGGGCAAAACTTGATCACTGCTCTGTTTGTAGTTGAACCAACTTGACCAAATATCCATGAACAAAAAAGATGTTGTATATCAAATGAATGTTGTTGTATGAACTAGCTTGCTAATGTTATTATTTATAATGTACTAGTCTATTTCTGGATGCTTCGGTTAAAAGCTTTGACTTGCGTTAACTGTTGTCTATTGAGCTCACTTACGTTTCTCTTCTCTATTTTCTTTGGACTATGGTCAGCCTTGTTTGGAGCACTACATTTTACTTTGAACAACTTCCTAACAACTCATTGTTTCATGCTAGGCCTTGGCTGCATTAGGGCTAAAAACAGGTGGAACTGTTCAACAAAGAGCAGAGAGATTTTTTCTTACCAAGGTATATGCAGTTTCTATACCTATTCAATGAAGTAGGAAAGGAAAAAAAAAATATTATCTGAAAGTCTTTATTCAGTTCCATTTAATTATCTCTTGCTGCAAAATTATACCTTCTCTTGAACAGGATAGATATTGATTTTTAACTTCTCTTGGTTATTCTTGATTGATCTCTTGGGTTTCAGATCGGAATTGAGAAGAGAATGAAAAATAATTTAATTCATTTTTTAAGACTTCATTAGTAAATCATATCATCACAAGTCCCTATTCTCTCTGCTTGATACCCTTCCACACATGGGAATAGCAAGTAGGAATCATGACCCCTCTCCCCTTTACATCCAATTGATAACCAGACACATATACATACGTATACGGATTTAAAATCCTTTCCCGGTCAGACTATCATCCAGTTCTCATCACATCCACCTTAAGAGGTCATAAAGTTTTTTGTCATAGTGGATATCTGCACTCAGCAGTTATTTCAACATGTATAGCCTTCTAATTATGAAGATATTTAGCCTCAAAGGCTCGTTATTACGTAAATATTGAAAATTTATTCCTGAGGATTGGTGCTTATTCCCTAATTACTGTTTCTTGTTGCAGAATACTCCTCTTGAGAAGTTGGACAAGAAACATTTTGCCAAAGGTTTTCGTGGTACTGTGCAGAATGACGATGCGCTCACCTCTAAAAAAGAAAATTCTAAGGAAATTGCCCTTTTGGAGACCCAAGTGAAAAAACTTTGTGAATTATTACAGGAGGTTAGCATTCTAAGGAAATTTCCTTTTGGGGGATGTATATATATTTGCCTATGGTGTATTTAACTTCTCATGTGAATTTTTGCAGACAATTGTCCGAACGAAAGAAAATGCTGAAAAGAAACATTCGTTGACTTACGAAGAAATGGAAGCTGAACGTGAGGAGGTATTTTATATCTTAATAAACAAAGTACTAATTCCATTTATCATTTTCCATATATATGTGCTCTATCCAGTGATGAACTTTTGGATGCTGAACAGGATGAGGTACAAGCTGACATTGAAAGCGATGATGATGATCAGCAAATATATAACCCTTTGAAGCTGCCAATGGGATGGGACGGAAAGCCTATACCGTATTGGCTGTATAAACTTCATGGTCTTGGTCAGGTATGTTTGTATTATACTAGCTCTTATAATTATTTTTTTTAATTTTGACGAGAAAAACAGCTAAGCTAAGCTGTTCTGGATTTTTCTTTTTACTAGGAGTTCAAGTGTGAAATATGCGGGAACCATAGTTACTGGGGGCGTAGAGCATTTGAGAGGCATTTTAAGGAATTCCGTCATCAATACGGAATGCGTTGCCTTGGAATTCCCAATACGAAAAATTTCAATGAAATCACATCAATTGAGGTAACGTCGTCTTTTATGTGCACATTTCTTATAAACAAGTTTGGACTAAAACACTTTCTAACTCGTAAACAAATTGACCATTTATAGGATGCAAAGAGTTTGTGGGGTGGAATTCAATCAAAGCAAGGTGTAAACAAGTGGCGCCCAGAACTCGAGGAAGAATATGAGGACCGAGAGGGTAACATATACAACAAGAAAACATACACTGACCTACAGCGCCAAGGATTGATTTGAAGAATCAAGTCCTCAACCTGCTTACATCATTGAAGGGAATATTATGAATCTTTACTTCCTTTAGATAGCTTCCTGAAATAGACAAGTAAGCAAGACTCAATTGTCAAGTTTTGGTAGACATGTGTGAGGTGCTTAAAGTTGAACTTCAAACTTTATAACATGTCCTTTAACAGGGTAAATAACCCTTTGTATGTTTTTATTAAGAAAATGACTTTTTTAAAACTAATCCGGGAAAGGAGAAACCCAATGGATTAGTTTACTTTAACAATAACTAACTTGGGGCTAGTTTTCCTAATTAAAAACTTTAAAGGGGTCATTGGGACACTCTCTCTTTAACTAGCAGTTATTCCAACAGCTTAACACTTGTTTGACCTAAATTGATCGAGAACTCATAATCACAAAACAACTCTTTTCTTTTTTAGGACTTCGTGTATGTTTATTTCGAAAAACTAAGGAGAGCAGACTCTTTTGGGGACAAAGAATCACATGAGGAAACTATATTAGAGAGAGAATGAGAACGGACCTAGATCGTTGATCTCTTCTTTCAATGTTCTAATTTCAGTCGTTGATTAAAAGTGTGGTTCCACGCGCTCCTCATTTTCTTATCGGTGTCTAATAAAATTTCAGAGCTTTTCCTCTTCTCCTCTCCGCTCAAATGTGCTCGCTTGCGCTTGCTTATTGCGCTCGTTTCTTCGCTTGCGCTTGCTTATTGCGCTCGTTTCTTCGCTCACGACCTCACTTCTTCTCTCACGTCGCCCTTCCTCGTCCTGGTTTTATTGAAACAAGTAATTTTTTATTTCGAGCTTTCATTTTGTGTTCTATTGATTATTCTAATTGGCAGTTCTTATACCTTTGTTTGTGTTTATTGTTCATTATATATGTATTTTTGAGGTTGTATTCCTCACTTTGAATAAAATGGAATTGGTTACATTGATTTTGGAATGGCTTACATTGAATTTGGATTTTCTTATACTGATTTGATTGTGTGTTGTGTGTGTGATAGCTTGTTTTTGGAGGTTATTGTATGAATCAAGCTCGTCTGATTGTAATCCTTTTAAAAACCATATTGTTCTTTAACAAGGTAAATTACTGAAATTCTTTTATCTCCTATTACTTGTCGCCATGTGAACACATATGTGTTTTTGCATGAACACATATGCATTTACAAATGAACACATGAGTCCTATGATTGTCTTTTCATATGTATACCAACACATTTGCTATTGATTATATCCATATGAACACATATGTTTTTCGAAATGAACACATATGTTTTTCGAAATGAACACATATGTTTTTCGAAATGAACACATACTTAAAATCCATATTATACCTATTTAAATATCTACTTATGTGTTCCATGTGAGCACATTGACATCTATAAATGAATACACATTCCTTTTACAATGAACATGCTAACTCAAATCTTTCTTTTTGTGTTTTAGGCAAGTGTAATATGGATAACAAATGCTTTATAATTTATAAGTTATTTACAAATGAACAAATGTTTTCTTTGACATGAATACATTTTGCATTAAAAACGAACTTATGTTTACATTCATTCTATATGAACACAATGATGTCCAAGAATGAACACAAGTTATTTTAGCAATGAGCACACTGATACAAAAATTAATCATAGACTTTTATCTTGTTGTTAGCTATGTGAACTTGACTCTCTTTTTTTCCAAGCATAAGTACTCAGTATTATAATCTTGTGTGTTGACATTAATAATGAAGTTTTTGTGTGTGATAAAGGAACAAAATGGATTGTTTGTAAGTTCAAGTGTAGTTGATCTTCTACTGAAACCCCAACAAAGCAAGTATACGTTTCAAAAATTTGTTAGTGGTGTGTTGGATCAAGTTAATGTTCATCCTCATCAACAAGTAAACAATAAGCTCAATAAGAGACAATTAGGGGCGACCAAGAAGTTGGAATTGCAAACTCAACAAAGCACGTCGAACATGTTTCATTTGTAGTCAACTTGGATACAACTGCATTCCATGCCTTCAATTAGGCGCTACATTTTCATTGTTTATTTTATGTTTTTGTTTTTGATGTAGTGAATCAGATACCAAACTTTGAGTCAAATATTTTTTTTTATGTTAATCGTTCATACATTCCTATTATAACTTTAGACCATTGCATGACCACACAAGAACTTATTCACGAACAGAAAGTTTATGAATTTCACACTTTTTACTTTTGATGTCCATGAACAAAGATGTTCTCAATATTCAGTATGAACACATATGCCAAGACATATGAACACATTTTTCTTACGAGATGAACACAAGTAGATTTAAGAATTAACAAAATTATATTTCACTTTTAATATTCATGAACATATAGACTTTTCTATCTAACAGACGAAACCATATGTCTAGATATATGAACACATATGTCCAGATATATGAACACATATTGGTTTGGAGATGAACACAACTAGATTTAATAATGAATAAAGATATATCCCAGTTTCGATGTTCATTCATAGATTCTTCTATCTGTACGATGAACACATATGGTTTGAGAGATGGACACAAGTAGAATTAATGTTTAACAAAGTTATAATCCACGATGATATTCTCAATCTGATTGATGAACACAAATGGCTAGACAGATGAACACATAAGCCTTAAGCAATGAACACAAAAAGAGATGATGATAAGTTCTCAATCTGATTGATAAATACATTTCACACCACAATCCAAGAATTCAAATTTAACCATTGATGTCTCATAAAACAACAAACCTGTCTACTAAACTCAACAATCAAATCTCTTAATTCTTCTTCCAACCACCACCCTTACTTATATGAATTTCTTCCATAATAATGATCACATTTTTTTTCCAAGAGGTTACAAATTTCTTTTGCACGAAGAGGGAGTTGGTGTTTTGCTCTTTTCAACTTTGTCTTGTACATTTTTGCTTCTGAGGTCTCATATGATGTTGAAACTGTTTTATTACCAATTATATTGTCCCATGAGCTAATTTCATCACTTTTTGTTTATCACCTTCAACTCATAAACATTAGGGACACAAAAGCGTTAGCATATGAACACAAGGAACACTTACAGATGAACACATTTTCATTCACTCATGAACACATACAAGAATGTTAATGAACACAAAGTGCATGACATCCACACATACATATTAAGTTCAATATGCTCACAAAAGCATCATTATATGAACACACGTGCTTTACCCATTGAACACACATGACTTAGATGATGAAAATCTATTTTTCATATGAACTGCACATGCATGAATTAGTTGATGAACATATACATATTCTTTGTTGAACACATATGACTTACATGATGAACACATGTCGTTCATACTAACGGAACATACATGACCTAGTTGATAAACACATACATATATTTTAATGAACACATACATATTAATGCACACAAAAGCATTATTATATGAACACACGTGCTTTCCCCATTAAACACACGTGGCTCAGATGATGAACACATATTTCTTAGATGTTGAGCACCTGTTTTTCATATTATTTGAATATACATGAATTTGTTGATGAACACGAACATATTCTTTGATGAACACATATGACTTATATGATGAACACATGTCTTTCATATTAACAGAACAAACATGACCTAGTTGATGAACACATACATATAAATTGATGAACATATACATATAAACAAGTGTGGACTAGAACACTTGTGGGCGGAATTCACCATTTATAGAATGCAAAGAATTTGTGGGCGGGAATTCAATCAAAGCAAGGTGTATTCAAATGGCGCCCGGGACTCGAGAAGAATATGAAAACCGTGAGGGTAACATTTACAACAAGAAGACATACACTGACCTTCAGCGCCAAGGATTGATATGAAGAATCAACTTCTAAACTTGTCACATTTCATCGAAGGGAACAGTAATAGAGTATGCATCTTTACTTCTTTAGACAGCTTACAGAAATAGACAAGCAAACATGACTCAGTTTTCAAGGTTTCCGTAGTGAGGTGCTTAAAGTTGAACATTAAACTTTATAACATGTCAAATTCTTCTCCTTTGTAGAGAACGAATTGTTTTGTGATTATGAGTTGTCGATCGATTCAAGGTTTCATTTGTATGTCTATGATAATGATAGTATTTAAATTATAATGTCACTTTTTTATACTCCCTATGTACCTAAATATAAGGTTATGTCCCTAAATATAAGGTCTATTTGCTTTTTTAACACTTTTCACTCTCGAAAAGAATTTTCGATTTCTGACTAGTGTACAAGGTAAAATATAGTCGAGTGGTCTTGTTTAATTCATATCAATGAGTACTTTAACAATAGCAAGTAACTTGTAACCTGCCCATTTGAAATAGGAAGATCAAAAGGGGACGGAGGGAGTATTATAATGTCGAATATAAATCCAACGCACCCTACTGGCACGATTTACAGATGACAAGGACTTGACATTCAGTAAACGAGAGTACATTAGTAAACAAGCAATATACTGAATCACGAGAAGGAAAATATTGCACATAAAAGAGACATACTCAATCTAGTACTTCAAGTTGATAAAAGCCGAAAGAATTACACATCTCATGCGGCAGAATCACACTGTCAACACAAAGCTTAACTACTAATAACTATCCTGCATTCTCATAATTCTGCATAAAATGTGCCCGAAAAGAGTTTCTACACAAAATAGTGACAATGGACTACGAGCAACACCAACTTCAGTGCCTTCACCCGAAGATCATTTACCCCTGCAAGTAAAATCCACCCAAGAATATAAGGAAGAAAATTTTCAGGTAGTAAGAAAAGGTCAAAGAAAGAAGGGGCGGTGATTATGCAAGAAATTTAACATACGCGTTCATCATGAGAGTGATATTGTCTCCTTTTAGAAGGATTCTCCCTGCACATAAACAAAACAATGCTTAGACGTGAATGACAAAAAACTTAACACCATCAATCAAACAGAATAGTCTTTTGGCTTACCTAGAGACTTTCTAGTCTTCTTCTTTACATTTACCTCTTCAGCATCCTCGAGCACCAAATTCATGTACTCATCAAATCCCTGCACACATGATAAATCAGATATCAGAACAAATACCATACTTCACCTAGTGTAGCCAAAGATTGAGACAGAATTAACAGAAGGAGGTGAAGAAATTCTGAAGTTCCTAACTCCATCCAAGGAAATATGAAAGCAGTCCAGCAAATACTATACTTTTCTTTCTCCAACAAACTACAACCTTGCAAAGATATATAGGATGCCCTTTTCACTGCTATCTTAATGTAATCTGCTGTTTTATGGCATTTGTTATTCAAATGTAAAAAAAATAATGTCCAGTGACGAACAGAAAAATAGTCTCCTAATACAGCACTGTAGTGTCATCAAAGTAGTCTCTTGTCAAAATTTGCATGAGATACAAGTATAGAAGCAGCTGCAAGTAATGTTGTCTATACACTCCAACTTTAACTCTTAAGCAGAATGAGAGGGATTACGATTTAGAGTAACTTACACCAAACCACAAAATATTTAACCATAGAAAGACATTACCTGAAAAACAAAGATTCCATTAAAAAACCTCGTTCATTTGCTATTCGACATTTCAAGTTCCTTATAAAATAAATTAACAATCTTTTGGTTTCCTACAAATATCTATGATTTTGCCTAATCTACCCTAGAGATTTGTTCAGCCCTGACAGACAATCACACACACTAGATAGAACTCAGTATACCCATACAGTAGATAAACCCTAAAACATTAGGGCCTGTGATACTATCCATTAAACAATTCAATGCTTGTGTATAGAACTAAGAACCCATCAGTAAATAAACCCTAAAACCACTATTATGATATAACCTGCTAACCAATTGAGCAACCGAGTCAAAAAAAAAAAAAGAGGACAAAAGTACTTACAATGATGCGCCCTTCAATCCTCATATCCTTCTGCTCAAACAGCCAAATCTGAATACGAGCTTTGCTTTGCAAAAATCTGAAGATGAGATTCTGGAGAAATCGTTTTGTTTCGCGGGAAGAAATCGACATAGAAAGCGAGTAAAAGTTAGTAACTGCAAGGAATAAAAGTAAAGATGCAAGACAATTAGGAGATGGAGATTACGATGGGCTGGGTCATAATCTTCTGGACTTTGGTGCTCGCCATGGCTGCGTAATTTGGAGCTTAATCTTCTTCTCTTTGTGCGGGAGGGAGATTTGTTCTGTTTGAAGCCGAAGGTAGCAGTAGAGAGGTTTAAAACCCTAAAAACCAAATACGTGAGATCTGGAAGAAGCGGTGGCAATTGGGTAATTTTGGCCAGCGCAGCAAAAAATTACCCCCATGCCCTTACCATTTCCCTTCCTTTGCAGCGCAGCGTTTTGTCTTCGTCTTCTTTCCTTCCTTCTGCAAACATCATTTCTCTCTCGTAGTCTAAGCTGCTCGCGCCGTCTTCGCGCTCCGTCTTCACTCGCGCTTCCCGTTTGGCCGGTCCCGATTTCGACTCACCTGTGCTCTTTTCTTCTCCCAAGATCAAGTCAGCATTCTCTTTCTTCTCTTCTTTTCAATTGGGATTTTCTGATTTGGGGCTATGGTAACTCTTCAATTTGATGTTTTTGCACATGGGTGTGCTTCATATTGGGATTTTCATTGTGTTCTTTCGCTTGATTTTGAGAATTTGAGATGTTTGATTGAATTTAAATTACTCTCTGATCAAATTGGTGCTTCAGTTTTTGGGTTTGGAAGGATTATGAGTTGGAGAAATGGGAAATGGTGGATAAGGTGAGTCTTGGTTGTATTAGAGAGTTGGTTCCTGGTCAGTTTGTGTTTTTGGCTACACATAAACAGGTGCTTGTGTATGTGAGGAAGAGTAGAGTGTGGAGAGTGATGTATTCTGTGAAGAACAGCTCGTTGTTCCCTTTGTGCTTCTCGGCTTTTGCATTTCGTAGCACCATATTTCTGTGCTAGTAGATGGTTATTTGGATGATGGGCTTGTAGATAAATAATAAGTAATTGCTGCAGTAGGGCTGTACATTTTGTGCAGGTGAAGTTTATGGTTTCTGTTATGATGATGGTATGTAAATGGGAAAGTGCAGATAAGTGCCTTCTTTTGTTTTTGTATAGATGATGTTGGTGTACACATCTTGTTCATAATGTTGCTGCTAGTTGATGTGTTTGATAATGTTTTCAGTGCCTTGGTGAGTTTAATTGATCTCTTTTTTGGGAATTTATGGTTCGCTGTAGTGTCTAAGCTGATGTGAAGGTACATGAGATTGATAAGACTTAAAAATGGATTTAATATCTAGTTAGAATTTAAAAAATCCATGACTTCCAATTACAGTATATCATAAGCATTCATAATTGATGGAGCTGAACGCTTGATTTTGAGGTTCTCAACGGTGTATATTTCTCTCCATCACTACTCATACTCTCTTTCTCTAACCTAAATTACTTAAATTTCGATGATATTTTTCATGTTTGATTCATATAATTCGACTTCTTCATAACTGCTGCTTGCCAACTTGCCATTGAATTTTGATATCTCTGAAAAATGACAATGAATGCAAAATTGTTTCAGTTACCTTGTCTTTCTATATATCTTCTGACACTCGGTTTATCTTGATGCCATGAACGAATTTGCTTAGATTTTGAGTTAAATATCATTCTCATATTGCTCGGTTATGGCTTTTGTGTCTTAATCACAATCAAATCTGTAGTTGTTTGAACATCCAAATCGACCAATGTTTAAAACTCCTACCAGCTGTTTGTTGAAAGTCCTCTATGAAGTCGGGTGTCTATTCTTTTGTACTAAGTCGTGTATTGGAGCTTGCTGATTAGAGTAGCTTCTTCTTTTGCAGTTTAAAAAGAGGATGAAGCAGCTTATAGGTGTGGTGGTGTCAAATAAGATGCAAAAATCAGTAGTTGTTGCGGTTGACCGTCTCTTCCACAACAAGATGTATAATCGATATGTTAAGAGAACTAGCAAATTTATGGCCCATGATGAGAATAATGACTGCAACATTGGTGATCGGGTAACCTCTAGAAGCCTTTGTCTTCATAGCTAATTGGATCTAATTCTTATGTTGGTTTTCTTGCTTCAGTACCAATGTGGTAAAAGAATATTTCCATGCTCTTAGTTATCGATTATCTCTAACATGTTTTAGCATATTCTTCTAATGACCCTCAAAAGTATTTGATAAAAGTGATTTCTGCATATTGCCTATCTTATTGGTAAGAGGTGATGTTGCAACGAGTTAACAAGTTTGAACACGTGTTTACCCTAGGTTCGGTTGGACCCTTCTAGACCATTGAGCAAGCAAAAGCGTTGGGTAGTTGCTGATATTCTCAAGAAGGCACGGATATATCAGCCGCCATCAGCTGCTGATACCACACCTCAACGAAACACTAATGTCGATGCTTCGACCCCTTCATCCTCTTGATTTCCTGGTCTGTGCTTTCCTTTTTTATGTTTAGATCTCCATCTTCATGAAAAGAAAAAGATGTTAGGGCTCTTTTTTCTTCCCATGTATTGAGACTTTTTTATTTATGCAGATTCAACATCTTGATTGTTACATCAAATAATATGATGCTACTTCACTCTGGCATTTTTCTTATATATTTAGCATCCAAACTTTCAGTAGGTCACTTGGTTAATGACTCCTCATCGCCCTTATTTTGAATTGCAAGTGTCTTCTTTAATTTGCCTCATCATTCATAAACACTTGCTAAGTATCTGTTTGGATTGCGCATTATGATGCATTTTCTTGCATTATAATGTTGGAATCATGGTATCTTTTAACAGCAGTTACAAGTTTGAATCGTTCCCTCTGAAAATATGCACATTTTTACCTAATGTTTGCAAGCTATAGATGAATTATGAATCCATTAGACAGTCTAATATGAAGCCGGATGATTCGTGGATGGAAACTAGAAATGACTGATATATTTGTAGAATGAATATTGTATTTTCCTGCACTACTATTTCAGCATCTCTAGAGGTTGAACCTGACACTTCCAAAAAATACAATTACCAATTATGCTGCTGTCTTAAGATGTTTTTTTGGTAGACTGTTTTAAGATTTGTTGCACCTGCATTCCTTATATTGAATCACCATTTTCAGAGGATCAATATATAAGAACTTGTACACTAGAAATAAAAAAATCCCCAAAAAGAAAAATCAAGTTGGTGCCAGATATCCATATGTGAGTTTGGACATAATACTATTCGATGACTTTGGACATAATACTGTCCGATGAAAATGGACCTAGTGAAGGTCTCTGCCTTCTCTCTAGAAATTTCCATACTTTTCACCTCTGTTGAGTGTTGTCGAAAACAATTCGATTACCACTATCGAAAACAATAACAAAGGAACTCCTCTATGGAATAACATATATAATGGCGTTATTTTTTATAAAGGGTTTTGTACGTTTGTAATTGGTGTAAACTCATATAATGGTATTTTCACTAGGAAAAGTATCCGTAAAAATAAACTTTAAAAATGGGAACATAAACTTTAAAATGAAAACGTGAGAATGATATATACTTGGTAGTAAATTGATGAACATTTAGTACCGACTAGCATGTGTTCTCATACCATGTACGGGGTCGCATATATTAAATATTTTTAATAATATAATTATATTTATATTAATATTTGTATGGTTTATTTTTAGTAGTGAATAAAAGATGAAAACAGATTTATAAATCGTAGATAAATTTGGATAGTTTATGGTTTATTGTTTATATTTTAGCGTATGATTTGGATAGTTAGTACAAAGTATATAATTTTTTAATCTAAAATATAATCAACTAATTAAGTTAATTTGTAAAGATGAAAAATATCAATTGTATTAAATTATATTTGGATAGTGTATACAAAGTATATAAAAAATTTCGGTAAAAGATAATGAATTAATTGAGGAGGGTTCGGATGAGGACAAAAGATTGGGTGAGGACGGGTGAGGACAAAAGATTGGGTGAGGACATGCATGCATTTTTTAGCCCTTAGATCAAGAAATCAACGCTCCATATTACAAGAGAGAAATAATTCCGTGTTTCGCACGCTAGGGCACTCATTCCGGAGAGACGGTGGCAAAAATGAAATTTGGATAACATTTTAAGGGCAAAAACGTACTTCAGCTTAAAAACACAAGGTATTAAGAAATTAGGTCTTCCTTGCGTAGCCGTCGAGGGCGATTTTTCTCTGCGTAGCCGTCGAGGGCGATTTTTCTCTGCGTAGCCGTCAATGGAGATTTTACTCTCCTCTCCCGATTCAAACAACACAAATCTATTCTTCTCCTTCCAAGTTGTCCATGGAGAAGCCATTTGCGCCTACAAGCAATGAATTCGTAGGTTTCCTCTTTCTGAAAATTGATCGACGACGATGTCGTGTCGGGGTTTTCTTCCTGGTCACATAGCTCTTTCTAGATTACCTCGATCCATCCTCTAAATCAATGGAACAGATCGCTCGCTCCATTCATCCCTAATCTCTTCTAGGTGGCCGGTGTGGCGATGCTCCTCCTTGTCGATGTTGAAGTCGCTTTGCCGATGTCGTGAGGCGGATCTGGCGCTTATCATCTTGCTTGCCTTTAAAGCCAGCCGCTCCCTCTCCCTTTTTATTATCTGACCGTCCTTTGATGGCCTCCTCGACATAGATTTGACGCGAAATATAGTCCTTAAGATCGTCATACGTTTAGTGTTTTTGCGATAAACAGACATCTTAAATTGTCCATCTACCAAGTTTTCGGGGAGTACCTGGAGAGCCATTTTGGGTTGCAGGTTGATTATCTGAGAGGCCACGTTGGTGAATCTTGTGAAGAAGTCTCCCAAGAGTTCGTCCTTCTCTTGTTTGATTGAGAAGAGATCTTGAACAGTTTCATTTCTCCTTTTCGCGTTGCTAAAATGATATTTAAACGATTCAGAGAGTCTTGAAAGATGAGGTTGAACCTGGCTTTTGACCCATCACCCAAGTTAGCGTTGTTTTCTGGAGAGAGGGGGGGGGAGCCCTGCAAAACATTGTGTTACTCATCTCATTCAAGCCCCTTTGTGTCATCGTATCCTTCCATCACGGGTTGTCTAAATTCTTTTGGCACAACGGCTCGTCATACTGACTCAGAGAAGATGGAAAGGCCGTGCATCTCGTCATCCTGCGATCCATCCCCCAACGCGTCATAACCGACCAAATTGCCTTGAGAGATGGACATGGACAGAGGAGGAGATCCTTGAATTGATCTCGAATAATTCTCCTATGGAGTCAGTGGTTGCTAGGAATAGGGGTATCCTCCCATGTCCATATGGGGCATAAACGGGTAGCCAGGTGGTGTGAATTTAGGGACGTAGTGATACTGGCGGTTGTCGCCTTGAGGTATGAACTAGTGGAAACCAGGGGTGTGTATTCGGGCATGGGTTTATCTCGTGGTGGGGACCACCATGGTCTCCAATCTCTGCCTCCTTCGTGATCAGCCTCGCATCCGTTGTAGTCTTCCATTTCAGCGTTAACGCGATCAAACGACTAAAGCTTAGCCAATCTTAGTGCGAGAAAGTTCCCGCAGATGGCGCCAGTGAGGGTACCGTGTTATTTGAGGTGCTTAGGATAAAATATAGGACACAACTCAACTTTAAATTGAACGCGATAAAGGGAGTTTATTAACTTGATACTTGAAACACTCAAAATTACAATAGCAGTTCCTCACAAAGATTTGTCTTTCTACTCTTTTTCCCTCTCAAAAGTTTCTCATCTAGAAGATCTATAGCAAGAATAATCTAGAAGAGTTTCTCATCTGTTTTTTAAATTTGAAATAAAAAAAATAAAAAAAATTGGTATAACTAATAGGGATCTCTTCCAACTAATTTCCTGTTTTTCATCAATTTTTTATTTTATTTAGATTATTTGTTATTATAAAATATAAATACAATATATAATCAGCCGTATCGTATCTGGTGCGGGTCGATTAATAGTTCCAGATAAGATAAAATGATAAGCGGTTAACCGAGCAATGAGCTTTAAGCGGTTAACCGAGCGTGATGGCAGTTTCACATATGATGAGTTTTGGATCTGCAGCGTTGAGTTGAGATTCGGAGAAGAAGAAGCTGTTCCTCCAATGGCGCCAGGTGCGATCCACAAAGCCTCTCCTTCGTCCCCTCTCCAGCGTCTCTCCACCTTCAAAGACTCCACCACCTCCGACCTCCATCCTCCTCCTTCCTCCAGCGACCCACTCTCCTCCTTCTCTTCCGACCCCATCTTCTCCCTCTTCCTCTCCCCTGACTTCGACTCCCTCCGCTTCTCCTCCTCCGCCCTCTCCTCCGGCTCCGCTGCCTCCACCGCCGAGAAGCTCCAAGACGGCATCCGCCATCTCCAGAAGCTCCTCCGCTCTCAAGTCCTCTCCCGCCACTCCGACCTCCTCTCCCAGCTCTCCTCCCTCCGTGACGCCGAGTCTTCCCTCTCCGTCGTCCGCTCCTCCGTCTCCTCCCTCCAATCCTCCGCTCGCCGCATCCGCTCCGAGATCGCCGATCCCAATCGCCACATCCGCGTTAAGACCTCCCAGCTCTCCAACATCCAGCTCACTTCCGATCTCCTCCAGTACACCATCCGTGTAATTAGGTTATCCAAGAAGCTCCGTGAACTCATCGCGGTTTCTGACTCCGATCCGGAGAGATTGGACCTCTTGAAGGCCGCGCAGCTGCATTGCGAGATTCTGTCCATCGCCAGTGATAATTCGCTCTCAGGGATCGATGTGGTTGATGAGGAGTTGCGGTGGGTTTCGGAGGTTGGGGCGAGGTTGAGGTCTGAGGGGATGAAGGTGCTTGAGAGAGGATTGGAAGGTTTGAATCAGGCTGAGGTGGGAAGTGGTTTGCAAGTGTTTTACAATCTAGGGGAGCTTAGGGTTACCATTGATGGGCTGGTCAGCAAGTATAGGAGCCTTGGTGTCAAGGCTATAAGTGCTGCTCTTGATATGAAGGCTATAAGTGCGAATGGGGGTGGGTTTGGTCCTGGTGGGGTACAGAGGAGTGGTACTCCGCAGTTGGGGTCGGGTTCGAAGGCCAAGGATGCGCTTTGGCAGCGGATGGCTGCTTGTATGGACCAGCTCCATGCTATTGTTGTGGCCGTTTGGAATTTGCAGAGGGTTTTGTCCAAGAAAAGAGATCCTTTCACTCATGTTTTGCTTCTCGATGAGGTTATCCAGGTCTGCTGCTTCTCTGTTTTTGTCTGCATTACAAGCTTAAAACTCTCATCTGTTTTTATTTTTTCAGCTTTTTGTTGTAAATTCTGTCTGTGAAGAGTTGGGTTAATGAATTGACATGGTAACCTAGAAGCATTGGGGACATATGCACTCTATTTGTTGAGTTCTGAGGTGGATTAAGTATAAGTAGATACTATAGTACTCTTACCTCTTGTGATGGTTTGTCTTTTCCATACTGCTTAGAGAATCTGCCCTCTTACATTGTGGAAGCATGAAGGATTTTGGTGCTTTGTTTCGTTCTCAGATATGTTCAATCTCTGCAGTGGTCAGCTGACTGGTTTGAGTCATTCGTTTCATCAGCTTGTCTCTTTCATCACCTAATATGGTGCAAATTTCACAAATCTATGTTGCAGTTGAAATGGAAGATATAGTGGATGGTATTTAATGAATGTCTTCAATGAATTCTATATTGTCTTTGTGAAGTTATCTGTTAATCTGAAAATTTATCTAGGACATGGTTTGAGGTAAAAAGAAATATGAGAAATGATATGTGTTTGTTTTGTTGGACTCTATACTAGTATGGGCATTGTGTCTTGACTAGCACATCAAAATTTTGTAGGATTCTTTTTTGCCAAATTCATTTTTATTATCTTCAAGTGTCGAAGGAAGTTTTATTTCCCAGATCATTTTGGTTTTCTTAACTTCACTCTGTAATGAAGTTATTGTTTGACCAGTTAGTTACTTTTTACTGTCTTTCGACGTGAAAGGGAATCATTTCCCTCAAGTACGTGTTGAGTGATGAGGAAACAACAACTTAGATTGCTAAGAGCACTGATAATCCTGAAATACATCATTTGTGTATATTAATACGCTGGTACTTGGTAGAAAGGCAATGACAAATTGATTTAGCTTCGTTTTTTGGTAGAAAAAATTGATTTAGCTAGAAGTAGTATTCCTACGATTCAACAGTGTTAACTCAAATGACACTTGTCTTATGTAATTACTAATTTGTCATGTCATCTAGCTCTAAATCTTGCATCCATTTGCTATGATTCTATATTTTTGTCCTCCTGAGTTGTGGATAAACAGTTGATAGATTTTCCCCTTCTCTTGGAGGGTGGGTATCCATTACATGTTAAACCTTAAAGGTCCTTATGAACTTTTTTGTTTCTGCATCTTTGTCAGATGTTGGATATTGCTGAAATATCCTATTCTCTTTATCTCAAGAGAAATTGAGAACAGAAAGCCAGTTATGGTAATAGTGCAATGCTGGCTTTTAACCACGTGAAACAGACATGGATTTCTGATTTCCTGGTTGCTAATGCTAATCGTTGCTTTCTCAGGATGGTGATCCTATGTTAACAGATAGAGTTTGGGAGGCATTTGTGAAGTCTTTTGTGAACCAAATGAAGTCTGCATTCACAGCTTCAAGCTTTGTGAAGGAGATCTTTACAACAGGATACCCAAAACTTTATTCTATTGTAGATAATCTTTTGGAGAGAATTTCACGTGATACAGATGTCAAGGGGGTCCTCCCGGCTATAAATTCGGATGGAAAAGAGCAAATGTTTGCTGCAATTGAAACCTTCCAAACAGCATTCCTGGCTCAATGTTTCAGTCACCTGTCAGATCTGATCAATTCTGTGTTCCCTATGTCTAGTCGTGGAAGTGTTCCATCTAAAGAACAAATCTCGAAAATCATATTTCGAATCCAGGAAGAGATTGAAGCTGTCCAGTTTGATGGCCATTTGATGCTCCTTGTCTTGCGTCAAATCGGAAAAGTTTTACTTCTATTAGCACAACGAGCTGAATATCAGGTAAAATTCTTGATATTTCATCTAGTTGAGGAGCCTAGGATGCTTAATTTTGCTTACTTAGTGATAAAAAATCTATTATTTGCTTTTCTAACCTTGCTGATATCCTTTACAATAATACTATCATCTTCAGTATAGTATTCTATAATTGAGGAGACTACATCCTTCCCTTGACTAATTTATTCATACATAATGTGAACATTTTCCTTTTTATTAAACATAACGTCTTTGTAGAATGAGTTTCATCATAGAAAATGTCTTTCATCAATGGTACATAGAGTAAAAGCTACTTTCTTGGTAATCTCAATGTTCATCCTGATGTTGGTAGTTCTGAATCTGCTAAATATATATGTGGTGGGATTTCATGAATGAAAACTGAAAAGCGTCATTAAATATAGGACATCATATATTTGACAACAATTTGACAACAATTTGACAAGTCAGTAAATTACTTTTCTCCTGTAACATGTTTGGAATAAGTTGGTAGAATATGAGCTTCTTTGCTCTCCCTTTTCTGCCTACCTGAGTCTACGTACCTAAAATCTGGGACTTTCAATGGCAGATATCTACGGGACCTGAAGCACGCCAGATAAGCGCTGCAGCAACTCAATCACAGCTAAAGAACTTTGCCTTATGCCAACACCTTCAAGATATCCACTCCCGTATCTCAGTCCTACTCACCGGACTACCTCCTGAAGCATCCGAAGTCCTGTCTCCCGCTCTTGGTTCCATCTACGGGGTCGCATGTGATTCAGTCACATCCTTATTCCAATCCATGCTTGAACGCCTCGAATCCTGCATCTTACAAATCCATGACCAGAATTTTGGTGCAGTCGGTATCGACTCCGCAATGGACAACAGCGCCTCACCTTACATGGAAGAGCTTCAAAAATGCATTCTTCATTTCAGAACAGAGTTCTTGGCTCGGTTATTGCCTTCTTTTGCAAAGGCTGCAGCTTCCGGTACCGACACCATATGCACAAAGCTTGTAAGGCATATGGCGTCACGGGTTCTCATGTTTTTCATCAGACACGCGTCTTTAGTACGCCCACTTTCTGAATCGGGTAAGCTGAGAATGGCACGGGACATGGCTGAGTTGGAATTAGCAGTTGGCCAGAATCTTTTTCCTGTTGAGCAGCTGGGTGGGCCCTATCGAGCTCTTCGTGCATTTAGACCCGTTATTTTCTTGGAAACCTCTCAGCTTGAAGTGTCTCCATTAATTCAAGATCTGAGACCGAGTGTCATACTTCATCATCTTTATTCCAGAGGCCCAGATGAACTGCAATCTCCATTGCAGAGAAATAAGCTCACGCCTCAACAGTATTCATTATGGTTGGATTCACAAGGGGAGGATCAAATCTGGAAAGGTATTAAAGCTACATTAGATGATTATGAAGCGCTGGTTAGAACTCGAGGAGACAAGGAGTTTAGCCCGGTTTACCCTATTATGATCCGTCTGGGTTCATCACTGTCTGAAAATGCTTCGTCTGCCAAGTAATATTATGATCCGTGATCTTGTTCTTCTTGTTTTTCTGCGTTCATTGCATTCTTGGTGAGCTTAAAAGATTTGTTTCCTCGTTTCTATACATTTTTGTCCTTCTGTAGCTAAATCTGGTTGTGGTAACATATTTGGCCCTATAAACTTGATTTTGGTAGAATATAATACTCACTCCGTTTCAAAATAATTGTCATTTTAGCATTATTTACGCATATTAAGAAAATGATTGTTTGTGCCTTAAAAATCTAACTTTTTCTCAAATTAATCACCCACCTCCATTTATAACCAATAGGAGTTGAGAAAAAATCAACAATTTCAAATTCCAATACAAATTGTATGATATACATGTGATTAATTGTCTTGAAATCCTATAATGACAAATATATTAAAACAAAATTTAGAAGCTAAAACGACAATTATTGTGAAACGGAGGGAGTAATAAACATGCTTTCTTCATTTTTGTCCATGTGTTTCTTCATTTATAGTGAATTCAAATACTCCCTCCGTTTCAAAATAATTGTCATTCTAACATTATTCACACATATTAAGAAAATGATTAGTTTTGTCTAAAAAATCTAACTTTTTCTTAAATTAATCACCCACCTCCATTTACAACCAATAGGAGTGGAGAAAAAATCAACAATTTCAAATTCCAATACAAAAATGTATGATATGTATGTAATTAATTGTCTTGAAATCCTATAATGACAAATATATTGAAACAAAATTTAAAAGCTAAAACGACAATTATTATGAAACGGAGGGAGTACAATCATACAAACAAAGAGATTAAAAGCATGATCGATATACGTTGGGAATTAAACAGACGGCGTAAAACATCATCATTGTATATGCCATTATGCCGTGTTCGATCTCGTATTCATGAATGCCTTGGCTTCCACCATTCTGGATTTGTGGGGTTACCAATGTCTTAACACAACACAATATCCTCGACTCAATACATTCATTTCATGTTCCATATTTACGCCCTTTCACTCAATCGTCAAGTCGATCCACATAACTCAATTCGAATGGTTGTTCTAGTAGAGCATGACAAAATTTGAATACAACAATTATGAGTTCGATTCACCCTTTGAAGCGAGGCATGTGTAAATCGCTTTTTAAGTGCTTTTAGAGCTGACGCTGTATTTAATGGTTTAAGTTCCGGTGATGATGAATCTTAAGGTGAAGAATAAGGATGATGAACACAGACATCGTTACACATGAACATATACATTATAATGTATGAACACATTCTCACCAATGAACACACAATGTGACATATGAACACACATTATGACATGCACATACTCTGGCGTATGAACACAGACGTTATGATCGATGAACACACACATTATAACATATGAACACAAAAGTGTCTGGAGCCCTAACATAATAACTTATCCTCACCGGATTTTTTTTCCGTATTTAATAAGTTATGACACAACTATTATACTTATGCTAAATAAATAGGAAAATGATTCATCTACCTAGTGGGTAAATATCCTCATGAGGTGTATTATCCTTGATTGATCATAAAATTTAAAATGGAGGGTTTACCTTTTTTTAAAGGGTTAGAGAATATATCAAAAAAAGCATTCAACCAATAGAAATGAAAGGGTAAATACCCACTATGTATCTAAATCACTCCTCAAATAAATATAACACAATTTCAACCAAATAAATAAATAAATATAACACAATTATCTTATAATAGGTCAGTGACGGCTCTCGTTGCCACCAAAAAAAAAACATCTTATAATAGGTCATAGGTGTGTTGAATCTGCTATGCATTATAACAAATGTTTTAAGGAAAATAATGTCTTAATAATTTGAATCTCACTATAACATCCATATTCTTCTAATTTACATTACTAAACTTTGGGGGGTTAACTTAGGAAGTTCCAAAAAAACCTGTTAGTGCACTATCTTATGATCATAAATCAATTGTACCACGTTTTTCATTAAGCATCTCTAATCATGATTTAGGTTGATGCTTTTGAAGACAACCTAAGAGATTATTATGAACAGAGTGATGAATAGTAGACAACAAGAGTGAGTCAGTGAGTGAGTGTAGTCGACAGAAGACAGCCTTCTGCTTCATTTCATTATGAAACAACAAGTTTTGTTGAATCAAACAAAACCCAGGAAACTACTATACACTTGTGGTGTGTGTGTCCATAATACAACTAATAAAGTGAAAAGAAACAAACTCCAACCGGACCCATGTCTTGCAATTACTACCACTGCCACTGGCCCGCCCTCTATTTTACACTTTCTCACCTAAGATTAATGATTGCTAATTCACTCAACTCACCCATTTTACCATCAACAATGCACATTCTACTAACATACTGCACTGCACTGCACTGCACACGATGATGGATCAACAGACCCATTTTACCCCAAATAGAAACCAATGACATATGTAGGAATGAATTTAAGTTAATGCAAAGGGGGACAATGATTCACCATAAGAAGTGGATCACATATTGGACCAAACTTTCCTCTTTTGAACAAGTTCATCCACACAACATGTCAACCAAAATGGCAAAAACAAACAATAGGACCATAAAATTTTAGCTGCCAACATTATTGGGATCAATCATTAGCTATTGCACAATTCCATTGCCTTATGAGATGTATCATGTATGTACGAAATTCAAAAGCATCTTACAACAGGAAGAAGTAAAAATAAAACGCAACCAAGAATGTGATGCCTACACCTATAATGCCAAATACAAAAAACACACGAACATCAAACATGTGATGGAATCTCACAGTCTATCACCTAATTAGCTTCAATTATTTGATGATGAATATCAAGTTATCAACGAGAAAAGTTAGAATATCATCAATCATAACCAGAAAAAAAAAAAAAAAGAGGCAGAAAGATGGAAAATTAACTTTTCCATTATCTCATTGAATTCTTGTTTCAGTTTTGCACACTCCACTATTCATCATGTATCAGAAGAACCAGGATGGATCCGATCCAATTGGATTTGGCATTTGATTGATCCAAAAAAACCTAAATAAAAGAAAACAATGGCAGCTAATCTTGCCCTATCTTGAATCTCCTTCTTGTTTGACATCTAGTTTCTTGAAATTACCCCAAAAATACAGAAGAGCATATAGGAAAAGGGGGGTGGATAAATGATAATCAAGATTGAAAAGAGAAAGACAATTAAGATGGTTGACGAGGAGGAGGTAAGAGCTGATGAGTCCGATTCTGAACCTGATGATTTTGAGGTGGAGCAGTGTTCATGACTATGAAAGGATGATCAAGCAGCTGAGCAGCATTCCATCGTCTCTCTGGCTCCCTCTGCAAGCAACGAGAAATGAAATCCCTAAACTCTCTGGAAGCCGTGGGAGGCGCCTCAGGCGGCGGAGCAAGGCAAATCGCACACATCAAGCTAGCCCAATCGCCTTGCCTACCAACAGAGAAGGGAAATCTCCCCAAGTAAAACTCCAAGATACTCACCCCTAGACTCCAGATGTCTCCAGCGTATCCATCGTACCTCCCATGGTTGAGATCTGTGTTGATCCTCTCAGGACTCATGTAAGCGATCGTTCCTACCGACGAATTGCAAGGATCCATGGTCTGCGAGAGGATTCTGGAGACGCCGAAATCGGCGATTTTGACGTGCTTCTGGCAATTGATGAGCAGATTGGAAGGCTTGATATCGCGGTGGACGATTCTTTGACGGTGGAGGTAGAGAAGACCGGAGAGGACTTGGCGTGCGACCTCCGCTAGCGACGGCTCGAACTGGATGTGCTTGGTTTCGAGAGAGCCGCCGTCCATGTACTCAAGAAGCACCTGGATCTCGCCGTTGTGGTCGAACATATCGAGACACTTGACGACGTTGAGATTATCCACGCTGCGGAGGATCTCGATCTCCCTCCGGATCTGACGCCGAACAGCCTCCTCGTGATTCCCGTAAATCACCTTTAGCGCGTAGATCCTGCCTGTAGTCTTGTGCAGGACCTTGTAGACGGTTCCGCCTGCGCCGGAGCCCACGCGGTTCACTCTTTCGAGATCCGAGAAGTTAAGCTGGTGGTTCGTTTGGATGCCTGTCACTGCTGAAGAGGAGGAGGATGAAGCAGACGACGCCGATGACGGAGGGAGAGGTAAAGGCACGGCGAGCGAGAGATTCCTCTGCGGAAGAGGTAGAGTTAGGTCCAGGCGACGCCGCTGCCTTTGCGGTGCTCCAATCGGTCTCATGACTCGCTCGCTTTGACGATTGCCGTGGACGACGATGTTGAGCTTCTTTTATGGCGATGAAATTCTTCTTCGCCAGCAGAATTAAGATTGAAAAGAAAGAATCAAAAGAGAGGGACGGAATTCAGAAGTCGTCGTCCCCTCTAGAAAGAGAGGAAGAGAGGGCGAAGGATCACAGAAGATTCTTGGAAGTTGGCAATGGCGGATGATAAAGAGAGAGGTTGCTATCAGGAGGAGAATCGAGATTTAAAGGAATGGTGGGAGATAGTCGGCACGCGCTGTCATCGAGTGTGAGAATCACGCACTCAGAAAATGGGATGAAAAAATGTGAAGGGAGTAAATGCACGTGACAAGCGGATGGAAGGAGAAGGAGAAGGACTGAAGTGGAGTATCTCGTGGAAATTTTATGGTAGAATTAAACCAATTTTTTAAACGGAAAATGAAATGCTTAGGGTTAAGAGCCTACTCCCTTTCTTTGATGGGCTTTTCTAGTATGTGGTTGGTCACAACTTAATACCATGGGGTTCGCCCTAGAAAAATGATTGAGTTATCTAGTGGGTATATACCTCATGAGGTGTATTAGGTTTGATTGGTCATGTAATTTATAATGGAGAGTTTACCTTTTTTTAAAAGGATAGAGATTATAATAAAGAACAAACTCAACCAATAGAATTGAAAGGGTAAATACCCACTAGGTATCTAAATCACTCCCCGTTCCCCGTATCAAACCCATGGCTCAACACAACAAATCTAGCTTCTACTCCCTCCGTCCCTTAATGTTCTTTCCATCTTTTTCCGGCATATTCGTCGAGACACGTTTGGTAACGTTAATATCTTTAAATACACGTTAATAAAAATTATAAAATTTTCATATTGTTAAAGCTCTTGATGAGACGAATCAAACAAGACCTCATATTACTATATTTTTTCCTATATATTAGAAGATATGTCGAAGATTCTCTTAAAACGTGAATAGTGTCAAAATTAAGGATGGAAAAAACTTTTTAGGACGGAGGGAGTAGTTGGGTTTATACCACCTTTCAAGTTTCTAGACTCATATGATTGAGAAGATTCAAGATACAAAACAGAATCAACCATTAAAATGATGATCATCTCTATATTAAAAACTAACTATTATGACGGTAAATGTACAAGAACAACCCCTTAGATGAGATCTATACAATCAATGTGAAATAACACTGACATATATACATCAGTAGACAACATTTAACAAGTTTTTTTGTCTTCCCGTTTGTTTTTGACACATTTATCGTGACACGTTTTGTAACGTTAATATCTCTAAATATACGATGATAAAAATTATAATTTTTTTATATTGTTAAAGTACTCATTGAGACGAATCAAACGAGATTTTACATGCCTATATTTATTTCTATATATTGGAAAAAACGAGAATATTCTCTCAGTTTGTAAATAGTGTTAAAAAAGTAAATGAACTTTATATTAAGGGACGGAGGGGAGGGGAGGGAGTACTTGACACAAGAAGAAAGTTAATGTAAAGAATGTTTTCATTCACTAACCAAAACACCGACGAGAAAAATGTAAACGAGATATACATGTAGATGGTTTCACTTGTAATCAGTAAAAGAATAACGATCAAATAAAAAAGTTAAAAACAATAATTAACGAGGAAAAAATTTAAATGAGAAAGTATGTGATCATTCATTAATTAGAACGGGACGAAAGGAAAATACAAATGAGAAATACATGTAACTGCATTTAACTAAAACTAACTATTGTAACGGTAAATGTACATGATCAACTCCTTAGATGAGATATGTACAATCAATGTGAAAATAAATACGCAAGTAGACAACATTTAACAGATATTTTTGTCGCTTATTCAGTATTAATCCACCTGTAAAAAAAAAAGAATAACACTCAAATAAAAAACGGTTAAATACTTTACACGAAATCAGAGGAATAGTGTAAGCATGAAAAATAAGCAATGGGAACAAAATAATGACTTTGGAGTAATGTGTACGTTATATGGCTTCAATTTTTCTTGTTTATCAAACAATTTCGGAAATTAAAACGATAAGCGCATTTTTACTTTTCAGACTTATAATAGATGTTTTTCCTTATCATCATACGGAGCTAAATTAAAACAATAATTATCTTTGTACAAAATTATCTTAACTAAAACTAACTATTATAACGGTAAATGTACATAATCCTCTCTTAGATGAGACTAAGTACTTAACACGAGAAATTTTTTATTGTACACGTTATATGAGTTTAGCGCTTTTTCGAAACTAAACGATAAGAATTTTTTTTCTATATCATTTATTTACTTTTCAAACTTATAAAGTACAATAGATGTATTTATTTATTTATTTACTTATATACTTGTTATAATATGGAGTAAAATTTTAGTATATCAATTTGAGCATATATATTACAATGTTCACTTTTCCGAATTGTTTTCCTCTTATTGGATTTACCTAGCTAGTGAAATGTAATCAATACTTATAAGTTTGCGCTAAACATAAAGCTTTGTTCAATTTTATAGTATGTCAATAAACTAAAAAAGAATTCTTTTTTTTTTTGGGTCGAAAAAAGAATTCTTTTTTTACTGAAGGTTACATTTGGACTACTCTCTTTTTAACTTCTTTTTTTGGTACAAAAAGAGTATACACTCATTTATGTATAAAAAAAGTCTTATATATGTCCACATCTAAAACCCTAATAACCTAATAAGATCCTCAAACTCTATCAGAAAATAATCAAAATTTTCAACCTATATAGATCTTGATTTAGCTAATCACTTCGCAATTTTCAATTTAATTTGCAAGACGAGAGACATACTTAATAATCTTACACGAAAATGATTTAATAATATAATTTTTTATTATAATAAAGATGTAATTCTAGTGGAGAATAATAGTGTTGTAAAGTCTGAACACATCATACTCGAAACGGATTGACATCGAACTACCACTTCACCAAATTTGTCAACCTATTCACTGCCACCTCCATTATTCATTTTTCACTAAGTCGGAAATTGTCAACCCTAATTCTCAAAATTAATTGATTGGTAATAATTTGGAAAAAATTGTCGATCGAAGCTCATTGCACGACTGTCATAAAACTCAAATCCTGACTTTTATTTTTGAACAAATTCTTACATTAATCATGTACTATAATAATGTAGTAACATGTATAATATGTCAAAAAAGAATCCTTGATTTAACTCAAATCTTGAAGAATTTGGTTCAATTCATGCTTGAATATAGTATGAAGTTAATTGCATTGAGGAGCTGTCAAATAAAAATATGATGCATGAATCTGCAATAAAAATTATTCTGGATTAATTACATAAGATTTCATACCATCTACATCTTATTTAACAAAATAAAAAGTCGAGAATGGTACTACAAAACAATCAAATTAATACCAAGAGGTACACATCTCATGGGTATCATTATACCAATATAAATACTCATTTCATCAAAATAATATATATATATAAATACCCTAGCAATTTCTTATTTATTACAAATATAAATTATTGCTTTATACATTGTACATGAGTACCTTTGAAGTTTCAACCTTGATAAGTGATAACTCTAAAATAGAAAAAAGACGATGGTAGCCTTTGACCCTAAAAAACTGAAACTCCTTTGGCTCTGGCGATTTTCTCCGCTCCCGACGCGACTCTGCTTCCATGCACGACTCCCGCCCGCGCTGTCCTTCGTTTTAGCGGAGGTTGTTGTTCGAATGGAGAGATCTGTTGTTGCACATGATGTGTTTGGTTCAATGGTGGAGTCGAATGATGTGAAATGAGAGAGGTTGTTGTTCGCTAGCGTCTCGACAATGTCGCTGTCGGTGCTTAATCATCTCCAGGATGTGGCTATGCAGGGAGTTGGGGCTGCCGTTGGTCACCACGACCAACGCTTTACATTAGCAGTCCGCAATCGATCTGGAAGGTTCATCTTATGCCTTAAAAAAATCAGTAAATTAAATTTGTTATTTTTTATCTTCTTTTCAGATCTTCTTTGTTGGAAGGCTTCTGATTCTCATCTTTTTGGAAGCAACTCACAAATCCAAATGAGGTAGTTTTATTAGTGAAACTGATTATTCTGAGATGGGATATGCAATTGGATGATTTCTTCTATTTGATTGCTAATTACGCAACGATATTGTCGCCCTGTGGTAGTGATATCGGATTTGAAAATAAAGTACATATTTTTTAATTGAGGGAATTTCAGAAAACCCCTTAAACCAATAATTGCATACAACCACCCCTTAAATGAATTTTGTTAGCAATCAACCACCCTTTTTCTATTTCATGAGGATCCTGAGTTTGAGGTTTGTCTCGATCCAGTCGTTTTTGGTGGGGAGGAGAGGATGGAGTCAGAGATCCGAATGGAAGAATTTGAAGCTTCCGTTGAGCTATGAATACTTCATATTTCTTCTGGAAGACTTTTTTGCCTATAGGATCGAATCGTAACCACCCTATGTCGCGTGTGTTTTTGGTCGATTTGGCGGATTTGGAGTATCCATTCAAAACAGGTTTAGAATTAAATAAAATCAATACCCAATTTAATTAGCATAAACCGGTCAAAACCCGATCAAAGTGAAGAGGGGTGGTTGGTTGCTTACATAACTCATTTAAATGGTGGTTGTATGTAATTACGGGTTTAAGGGGTGGTTGTGGGTAAAGTGCTCTATTTAAGGGGTGGTTTTATGAAATTTTCTCTTTTTAATTGGTGTTTTTCCATCAACAGTGAGTGACCAATATAATGGTTTGGATTATTTTGTTGGAGCCATTATCTAGTATGAATGAATTTTATGACCTTTGTTTCTTTTAAAAGAATGAAAGTTTTGTGCTTTCCATTTTCTTTTGCCACCTCAAATATCCATGCATTTCCCTGTCAATGACAACAATACATTGCTTTCCTCTTCAGATTTTTGAAGTTCCTAATCTGACAAATGGGTGCACCGAGTTCACAGAATCTGCTAAACAGATTTTGAAAGAAGAAAGAAATGTCTCTCTATAATGGAGTTGTTATTTTGTAGAATCTGCTGAAGTCCCTAAACTTGTAAGCTCCCAGGACTTTGAAACCTTGTTTTTCTTGCTTTGAATGAACCTACAATGCCTGCAACATGTTTGATGAAATGCCTCTCTGTTATGGAGTTGTTCGTTTATAGCTTTGCAGTTGGGGTTCATGGTAGAATGAGTCTAGGTTCATGCTGCTTTGTATAGAGGTTCATAGTTCTATGATTGTAGGTTAATGAAAAACATTTCTTGGTTTGTTTGTTGCCTTAGGTTCATGATTGTTCAAACAGAGGTTCAGAAAAGAATTATTGTAGATTCATGCTAGTATGCTTACATATTCATGCTTGTTTGACAATGGTTTAGGTTCAAGCTAAACTGTTTACAAATTCATGTTATTCTCTCATGCTTTTGAATGGTCTTTTAGTCATGCGATTCTTATATTAGATTGTTTATTTGTGTTTGATTTCTATGTTGCTTCGGAGTTTTAGTTACAAATCAATAATAAATAACATTCTCTTGAGAATAAGATTTTTCAATTATTGTGTGTATATCGGTTGTGGGCAAAATTAGCCTACTCTACTAAAATGGGTTTAGTGCATAATGGTCAGTGAAGTTGTTAGGTAGCTTGGTTTTTTAGATGGACAAGTACTTGTGCTGATTATAATATAATCTGGCATATTTTATAGGTCGACTGGAGGCAATGTTGTTTGAAGAAAAGGGATGTTGGGAAGAGGCAGAGAAAGCATTCTCCATCCTTTTAGAAGATAGTCCAGTTGATCAAGTATGCTTACTCTTGTTTTAAGACCATTCATTTATGTAATATAATTCTCTAGGATCTTTTCCTTTTGCAAGGCTGTGTGAAACTTTTTTGTTCTTACCGAGGGATAGTTTCAGTTGTTTTCTCAGTTGTATTACCTTTCCTCTTTTTAGGTGTTACACAAGAGGAGGGTGGCTATAGCAAAGGCTCAAGGTGACAGTTTGAAGGCCACTGAATTTCTGAATAAGTATCTTGAGATGTAAGTTTGAGGCAACAGAACAATCTCCTTGAATTCTTAGTAGATCATACAGTTCTTTCTGATATGCTTTGAAAGTTGTACAAATATACTATTTGAGTCGTTTTTATGTTTTGCCAGCTTTATGGTAGACCACGAGGCTTGGAGAGAACTTGCTGAAATATATGTATCACTGCAAATGTTAGAAATTGGTTTTTAATGTGAGAATAAGCCAACTAATGCCCTATTTCCTCTGTCTGATTGTCAATCTACTAATATTGTGTATCACATATGCATGTGTGATTGGGATAGTAAAGCATTGAACTGTGAACTTCTCAAATTATAATCTATCCATTTGAATGAAGCTGTATTAGTATATTATTGAACTTGGAATAGTAAAGCATTGAACTTGTATTTCAAGTAATTATATTGCGATATGGATTTTCAGTTTTGTTGTTTCATTTTGTGCCTTCTATTTGATTAGTTATAGCCCTATAAATTTGGCATGACAAGAAAACTAGTGTCTCGCTCTTGAAGAGTAGTAAATTCATTTTTGAATTTGGTATAGTTTTTAAACAAAGGTTTATGAAAGAATTACTGTAGGTTCATGAAAGAATTAATGTAGGTTCATGCTAGCGTGCTTACAAGTTCAAGGTAAATTATTTACAAGTTCATGATTGTTGGACATTGGTTTAGTCATATCTACGTGATGTTTCTATTATAATTCAGAGATATGGATTTCAGTTTTGTTGTATCATTTTGTGCCTTCTATTTGATTAGTTTTAGCCCTATACATTTAGCATGACAAGTAAACCAGTGTCTCGCTCCAGGAAAGTAGTAGGTTAATTATTGAATTTGGTATAGTTTTTAAACAAAGTTTCATGAAATAATTATTGTAAGTTCATGAGAGTTATTGTAGGTTCATGCTTACAAGTTCAGGGTAAATTATTTACAAGTTCATGATTGGTGAACAATGGTTTAGTCATATCTACGTGAACTTGTTTCTATTATCCAGAGATATGGATTTCCAGTTTTGTTGTGTCATTTTGTGCCTTCTATTTGATTAGTTATAGCCCTATTTTTGTGCATGGCAAGAAAACTAGTGTCTCACTCCATGAGAGTAGTAGGTTCATTATTGAATTTGGTATAGTTTTTAAACAAAGGTTTGTAAAAGAATTAACGTAGGTTCATGAAAGAATTACTGTAGGCTTGGTTTAAAAAAGCGCGCTTTCTTTGCGCTATAGCACAAATAGCACTGCGCCAGAGCCCTCTGCGCCTCATGTGCAAGGCACTGCGCTTTTGGACATAAAGTACGGATTTTTATGTCATGTAGGGCTATGTAGGAGAGGAGGAGGAGTATAAGTATGATGATGATGATTTGGAGGAGTAGTGTTTTAGTAGACTATTCTATATGCTTTAAAAACTTTATTTGCATCTTGTATTTTGATTATTGTCATGTTTTAGCGGTATTTTAAGACCTTCTAGTCAAGAACTATGCCTTTTTATGTCATTCTATGCATTTTAACATATCATTATAGTGTTTTTAGTACCACATCATGTACAATCATTCTAGGAGTTTTTTAGAAAAAAGTGCGCTTTGCATACGAAAAGCACACGCTTTTTTTTGCGCTTTGCGCTATAGCTCCAGGGACCCTTTGCGCTTTGGTGCGCCTTGCGCTTTTTTAAACCAAGACTGTAGGTTCATTCTAGTGTGCTTACAAGTTCAAGGTAAATTATTTACAAGTTCATGATTGTTGGACAATGGTCTAGTCATATCTACGTGAACTTGTTTCTACAAGTTTAGAACTTGCACTAATTATGTTCTGCTGCACTTGTTCTGTTTAATTGTCATCTCTAAGATTCAGTTCGATTCCATTGCATCCTTGGATATTTAAGTTATTGTATCTAGGGTTTGCCTTTTTGAACTGTGGTGTTGGGAATTTTTTTTACTGGTGTCTGGCAGTAATTTTCCCTTCAATTCCCTTGTTTGCACAAAGTACTGATGAAACAAAGATATATGAACTTGAGATGGATGCAGCTAGAGTTTAACAATTTAAATATGCTATTGACCAGTCCTACTGGTTTGAGTTCTTTATTGGTAAGTCTATGACTCTATGATGAAGTTCAGAGATATAGGCATTCAAGTTCAGACTTATAGGCATTCAAGTACAAGTTCAGACTTCCGGGCAATGTTATTAAGATTAATTTTGATTCCAAGTCTTTTGTGGAATTATGTAGGGAGGTGATGGATTCTTCAATGAAATCCTGAATGGTTTCCTTTTGTCTAGGTTTAAGGTACCTTGCCCTCCAGTCCCTCTAGACTTTGTGATCCTAGTGAAGCGGTTGCATGTACTTCTGAAAATGAAGACCAATCTCCTCTTCTTTCAACTTCAGAATGTGATTCATGCCCCCCTTCGTAAGAATGGGTTCTTGTTTATCTTCTGTAAATTTTATAGGCTCCGTCTATATGCACACGTTTTTTGGGCTAAATGCACACTATTTGGTGCGGTAACATTTGTAGCACAGTTTGGTGCGGTAACAATTAACGCACCAAGGGGTTCCGGGGCATTCTTGGAAAATTTTCTGAAACCTATACAAAGCCGGTGCGGTAATAATTAACGCACAAGCTTAATCCAAGATTAACAAAAAGAAAATTAAGATTTTGATTAAAAAAAAATTTGTGCGGTAATATTTACCGCACAGGTTTTATTTATATATATATTTTTAATTTTTTAACTTTTTTCATTATAGATTTTTTTAAAGAATTAAATTTACCTGTGCAGTAATATTTACCGCACAGATACATTTTTTATCATTACTACCTCATTGCTCTAGTGGTAAGAACCTCATGCACAAGTAATGAGAGTGAAACCACTAGGCTAATGAGTTCTATTGACATATTTATAATTTTCTTATTAGAAGTTACAATTCAACTTGGGTCCACCTCATTATATTATGTAAAAATCTGTGCGGTAATATTTACCGCACATGATTTTTTTTTTTAAAAAGTTAAAAATTTAAAAAAATATATATAAATAAAACCTATGCGGTAAATATTATCGCACATAATTTTTTTTTAATCAAAATCTTAATTTTCTTTTTGTTAATCTTGGATTAAGCTTGTGCGTTAAATCTTAACGCACAGATCTGTGCGTTAATTATTACCGCACCGGCATTGTATAGGTTTCAGAAAATTTTCCAAGAATGCCCCAGAACCCCTTGGTGCGTTAATTGTTACCGCACCAAACTGTGCTATAAATGTTACCGCACCAAATAGTGTGCATTTAGCCCAAAAAATGTGTGCATATAGACGGAGCCATTTTATATTTTCATGTTTGTTTTCTGAAATTGATACCTGAACTTTCAGAGGCATACAACGCTTTAGGCAATGCAGGTTAGTGAATCCTTTTGGGCATGGTTGAAATCTATAGTTCTTTTCTTAGTTTCATATGTGTTCAAACGAATAATCTGAGCAATGTTTGTTTTGTTATTCGTCGAAATTAGAGGAGGCTGCAAAGATGAGCATCCCAAATAACAAATTAAGATTCGAACTGATTCCTGCAGGTTCAACTAAGGCTATTGTCATGTGGTACACTCTTTGGTGTATGTCTCATTGCTTTCTTCGCCTTTGTTTCTGTTTCATAGATGTATATTTTTTTTTGCATTTGAAACCTTAATGTGTTGCTGAAGATTCTTTAGCTCTATCAAAGGTGTATTACATTTGGTGTATGTCTCATTGTGGAATAGTATACAATACAAAAATCCAGTTTTATTCTTGTTCAGAAAATTCTTTCATTCAAGCTCTAGTTGGTGCTTTTTCTGCATTTTCTTCACAGACGATGACTAGAAGAACTTTTGAAATAAGATGGAGGTGAAAAAAATAAACCTCAAGAATTATACGCATCAGGAGGTGTGAGTCTTCAGTTTGAGCATCCTTACAACAGAGCTCCCCTAATCCCTCAATTCTTCAATATTAGAAGTCGAGATTCATTTCGTGAGAGTTCCTTGCAAGACCAAGAGATTTCTGGACAGCAGGGGGAGCAAGTAATGCACTGATCACTAATTTCATCATATTTTTATGTTTTTCTTCGGATATAATTACATGGTATTTTTGGTAAAGTTTCCTTCATGTACTTTTATCAGTCTATTAGCTCATATGGCAGAGCAATGTGTTTCATAACACATAATGTGAGTTCGAATCTCACATAGACTATGAAATAGAAAAAAAGTAGCAAACCTGCAGAGAAAAACTCTTGAACTTACAAGATAAATTTAATGAACTTGTAAAAAACCTATAAGAGAGTAAACTTTTAAACTTGCAAGTGTAAACACATGAACCTACACTATGAAATTAATAAAATCATAAGCTCATGGCCAAATACTATGGTAGTTTAGACTTTAGATAAGTCGTTCAGGCGGTATTTGCAAGACCATTTATTTGACAAGGTAACATTCAGCGTACTATCAGTCAATCTTCATTTTTCTTCTCGATAACCGACTAGAATCATTTCATATAAAGATTACGGGTGACAATCATGAGCCTACAAAATAAAAATTGTGAACCTGAAAGCGAAAAGTCAGGAACCTACCAGAGAAAAATTGTGAACCTCAAAGAGAAAAAATGTGAACCTGGAAAAAAGTCGTGAACTTGAAAAAGATAAATCATGAACGTGTAAAAGTAAATTTGCGAACCTGAAAGAGAAAGGTCTTCCACCTACAAAGAAAAAAAAAACGTGAACCTGAAAGAAAAAATTCACGAACTTTAATTTGCATGACTTTAACTTCAAGGTTCAAAACTTTAGCTTCAAGGTTCAAGGTTGCAAACTTGTGAACTGTTAAGGAATTGACTGTCAGTGTAACAATCAATCACTCAACCGAACCTGATGTAATTAAACAACAGAGTTCTTACCAAGTGCGGGATCTCAATGAGAAGAATGAGATCCGAGCGTTCTTGGATACCACACGATTAGAGAGATAATTGGGGAAGAAGCTAATTGCATTACTCGATATATTGAAAATGAATTACAATGCAAGCTTATAACCGGGTTCTGTCACTAACAAACTCCCTAACAGAACCAGGTGACAAACACGTGCCTATTACAATAGCCATTTATTCAGTTACATAAGAACTGTAACAAATCTTCCCCGCTCAAAGAAAGCTTGACCTCAAGCTTTGAAATCTGGAAACTGGCGCTGCAATTCCCACAGAAACTCCCAAGTCGCCTCCTCCACCGGCTGGGACACCCACTTAACAAGGACCTGTGTGGCAGCACGGTTCTGGCGTTGCACCATACGCCTCTCAATGATGGACTCAGGCTGTCTCTGGAAAATATCAGGAAGAACCGAGGGTAGGGGCGTTGAAGAAGAAGACTGACCCACACTGGCCTTGAGCTGGGAGACATGAAAAACTGGATGAATCTTAGAGCTAGCAGGCAGGGCTAACTTGTAAGCCACCTTGCCACAGATATCCACGACTTTATAAGGCCCAAAGTACTTCGGCGACAGCTTGTGATTGCCCCGCATCACTACACTATTCTGCCTATAAGGCTGCAACTTAACATACACCATGTCACCAATGGAGAATTGTCTGTCTGAACGATGCCTGGAAGTGATCTGAATCATTCGATTCTGAGCTCGAAGAAGATGGAACTTGAGGAGTTGCACCATGTTCTCCCTATCCACCAAACTCCTGTTAACCATATCCACCTTTGATTCCCCAGGCAAGTAAGGAAGATGGACAGGAGGTGATTGGCCATAGACCACCTCATAAGGTGTCATCAATAAGGTGGTATGATAATTGGTATTATACCAAAATTCAGCCAAGGGAAGGAATTTACTCCAAAGATGAGGTCTATCACTTGTCATACACCACAAATATGTCTCCAAGCATCTGTTCACCACTTCTGTCTGCCCATCTGTTTGAGGGTGATATGCACTAGAGTAGTTCAGTTCCACCCCTTGCAAAGTGAACAGCTCCTTCCAAAATTCACTGAGAAATACAGCATCACGATCACTTGTGATTGAAGCTGGTAACCCATGCAATTTGTAAACATAATCCAAATAACACTGGGCAACTGAGGCTGCAGAGTAGGGGTGTGCTAAGGCCATGAAGTGAGCTGACTTGCTCAATCTGTCCACTACGACAAAAATAACAGATTTGCCAAAAGAAACTGGGAGGCCATCTATGAAGTCCATTGTCACATCACTCCAAACTTGCTGAGGAATAGGGAGAGGTTGGAGAAGGCCTGGCGAAGCTGCAGTGTCATACTTGCTTTGCTGGCAAATAGAGCAACTTCGTATGAAGTTATGAATATCTTTGAGCATACCTTTCCAATAAAAAATGTTCTTAACCCTGTGCAAGGTTACATCCCTTTCTGAATGCCCTCCAATACCAGTGGAATGAAGCCAAAGCAAGATCTTGTTCTTAAGCTGAGGAGAAGAAGGAATTACCAGTCTTAATTTCCTTCTGAGAATGCCATCTTTCCAGCTATAGTGCTTATGAGCACTAGGATCAGCAATCAAGTCCTGAATGAGGGACTTCAGCAACACATCAACATCATAGGCGGCTTGAATTTCAGACAGCAAATCAGTGTGCAAAGTAGACAAAGCCAAGGACAAAATCTCAGGACCATCAACTCGAGATAGAGCATCAGCCACTAAGTTTTCCTTCCCAATTTTGTACTGAATTTCATAATCAAATTCCAGTAGTTTAGGCATCCATTGTTGTTGTATTGGTGTATGCAGACGTTGCTCAAGCAAGTATTTTAGACTCCTTTGATCAGTCTTGATAATAAAATGCCTGTGCAACAAATAGTGTCTCCATTTCTGGACTGCAAAGACCACTGCCAGCAATTCTTTCTCATATATAGACAAGTGTACCTCTCTTCCCTTCAAATGCCTGCTAATGAACGCCAAAGGGTGACCATCCTGCATCAATACAGCCCCAATCCCATAAGTACAAGCATCAGTCTCGACAATGAACACCTTATTAAAATCTGGCATGGCCAACACTGGAGCAGAACACAGAACTTGTTTAAGTTGAGCAAAAGCTGTAGCAGCTTCTTCACACCACTCAAAACTGTCTTTTTTAAGCAGCTGGTTCAAAGGGCGAGCAATGACCCCAAAATCCTTTACAAAACGTCTGTAATAACCAGCTAAACCCAAAAACCCTCTTAGTTGCTTGGTGGTTTTAGGTGTAGGCCACTTCTCCACTGCTACTAACTTCTTTGGATCAGTGGAAATGCCATCAGAAGAGATGAAATGTCCTAAATACTCCACCTTAGACATTCCAAAATCACACTTACTTCCTTTGGCAAATAGCTGCTGTTCCCTCATGACAAGGAACACTTCTTTCAAATGCAAAACATGCTCAGCCAGAGTCTTACTGTAAATCAGAATATCATCGAAGAAGATCAAAACAAACTTCCTCAAGAAAGGTTGGAAAACTGAGTTCATAAGGTATTGAAAGGTGGCAGGGGCGTTGGTTAAGCCAAAAGGCATAACAACGTATTCATAATGACCACCATGTGTCCTAAAAGCAGTCTTATGGATGTCCTCACTTTGCATCCGGACCTGGTGGTATCCAGCTCTCAAATCTATCTTAGAATAGATTGTTGACCCACCAAGCTCATCCATAAGATCTTCAATCAAGGGAATAGGATACTTGTCCTTGACTGTGGCTTCATTCACCTTCCTGTAATCCACACAAAGGCGCCAACTCCCATCTTTCTTCTTAACCAACACGATGGGAGAAGCAAAAGCACTGTCACTATGCTGAATGATGCCTGACTGAAGCATTTCCTTAACCATGTGGTCAATCTCATCTTTCTGAGCAACAAAATATCTGTAAGGTCGCTGACTGATTGGATTGGTGCCCTTTTGTAACACAATTCTGTGATTGTGTCCCTCTCTCCAAGGAGGAAGGCCAGTAGGCTCCTGGAAAATGTCCTCAAAATCCAACAAAAGCTGTTGAATCAAGGGGTGAGAAGGAAGAACTTCCCCTTCGATTACTGAGCTGGAATGTAGGTGACAAGAACTAGCACCTGGTGAAACCACAAGCAAAGCCAATTGAATACCAGAGTCTGCCTCAATGTTGAGAGTCTTAGCCTTAACCTCTCTAGCAGATCCTGACCGAATACCATGAAGCACCAACTTTCGAGCTCCAATTTTGAACTCCATAGTAAGAGTCTTAAAGTTCCATAACACAGGCCCAAGTGTTTCTAACCACTGAACACCCAAGACCATGTCACAGCTTCCCAAGGGTAAGACCATGGCTTCTGTACTGAAAGGAACTCCCTGGAAAGACCACACCAGCTTGTTGACTTTGGAAGTCACAGAAATCACTCCTCCGTCTGCCACAGTAACCTTGGTAGGACTGGAAAGAGGTGTAAAATGGCAGCCTAAGCGTTCTGCCATTGCCTTATCAATGAAGTTATGTGTGGAACCTGAATCTATCAGAATAAACAAGCTCTTCTTACCAGATAGACCTCAGACTCTCATTGTCCTATATCCAACCATGCCAGCCATGGCATTCACAGAGATTTCAACCTTCTCCGAGGAATCATCAGAATCTGTCACAGCAAGAGGTTCATCATCATCATCTACATCAACAAGAAATAGCTGAGTTTTCTTGTGAAACTTCTGGTAATGCTCTGGGGTGTATGGTTCATCACAGATATAACAAAGGCCTTTAGCTCGTTTCACATTCATCTCTTCTTGTGTTAGCCTCTTTCTTCCACTGAATTCCACAGGTTTAGGCGATGGCAGCACCTTGGACTCGGTTGTTACATCTTTCTTAGGCCAAGAAGTCGCCTTAGGAGTGGTCAAGAGAGGTTTGGAAGAAGAACTGGAATGCCAATTCTTGCGAGGGTGAGCTGATTCATATAATTTCCCAAGCATGAAACACTGACGAATAGTAGATGGTTGAAACATCCTCACATGCATCTGAGTATCAAGCCTCAATCCAGCCAGATAAGAACTGATCAAATAGTCCTCGGATAGACAAACACGAGACCTGATCTGTTCAAACTTAGAATGATATTCAATAATCGAATCATTCTCATGCAAATTCTTTAAATCCGCCATTGGATCATCAAGAACCTCGCCAAAGCGGTCAAGCAAAGCTTTCCTGTATCTATTCCAATCAATTAAGAGTTGCGGCTCAGACAAAGCTAAAGATTGGTGCCAACTCGCAGCCACATCATCCAAATGAATAGATGCCAACTGAATTTTCAAATTCTCAGGAGTATGATCAATAGAGAAGAATTGATCGGTCTTAAACAACCACTCCTTCACCTTTTCCCCATTGAAACGTGGAAAATCTAACCGAGAAAGACGAGTAATAGCAGAGTAAGGACTCGAATTCATACCAGAGCGTCGATTCTCATATTCGCGAGAATGATTTCCACGCTGTCCAGTATCCAAGGAAGCCGAATCCGACTCGATCGTAACAGGACGATCCAAGATTGAGGTCTGTAACAATCGCAAAGCGTCGAATAGTTCAGACATCTTTCCGTCCATCTTCGCATCCAAGGACGTGATCTTGGAATTCATGAGAGCTTCAAGCTTGGAGGAAACAGTCTCTTCCACCTCACGAACGACTGCCTCGCGCAACACCTGCTGAGCTCGAGTCTCACTCATATTGATCAACCAGAAAAGTTCCAGCAATCTGATACCTATGTTAAGGAATTGACTGTCAGTGTAACAATCAATCACTCAACCGAACCTGATGTAATTAAACAACAGAGTTCTTACCAAGTGCGGGATCTCAATGAGAAGAATGAGATCCGAGCGTTCTTGGATACCACACGATTAGAGAGATAATTGGGGAAGAAGCTAATTGCATTACTCGATATATTGAAAATGAATTACAATGCAAGCTTATAACCGGGTTCTGTCACTAACAAACTCCCTAACAGAACCACGTGACAAACACGTGCCTATTACAATAGCCATTTATTCAGTTACATAAGAACTGTAACATGAACCTCCAATTTATAATCTATGAACCGCCAATGAATTTTTAACCTAATTTTTTAATAGAATTCACTAATTTTGGTAATATTGGTTAACTTTTTTTAATAGAAGTTGAAGAAACATATTTGAAAAATCAGAAACTCTATACACAAAATTCATAATATAAGAGGTACATAAAAATGCACAAGCGGTTCACAAACTTTATACAAGCGGTTCCAGAACTCTTAAATACATAAATGAGATCAATAATGTTCTTTGGATCTTAATTCATTTTACATAATTGACTCGCTTTTTGAACTTTCATCTTATTGACCATTTTCCTTCTTAGTATGGTCGATGAACCTTAATGTATAATTTCATTAACCTACTATTACAATGCTATGAACCTAACCATTTTTTATTGAATTTTTGTTTCAGGTTAATGAGATTTTTTTATGTGTATTCTTCAGTTTTAACTTGTTGGTTCATGAGTTTTTTCTTATGGGTTCGTGAGATTTTCCATGCAAGTCCATCAATTTTAACTTACAGGTTCATCAGTTTTGTCTTATGTGTTCATGAAATTTTTCATATCGGTTCATCGGTATTAGTTTGCAGGTTCATTATTTTTGTCTTATGGGTATATTTTTACTTGAACGTTTTAAGATCTAAGTTCACGAGTTCTAACTTACGGATCCACGCCAATAATTTAATTCTTCTGTTTGTCTTCTCTTCTCCTTCCGCCTTCATCTCCTTTTCCAGTTTGCCTTCTCCTGCTTCCTCCTTCACCTCCGGTTCTTTCTTTCCAGCGCCTACATCTTCCTCCAACCCGAAGTCAGCTTCTTCACTGTCGTCCTCATCCGCAAGATCCTCTTTGTCGGCGAATCCCGCTCTCCCAAATCCTTGCTTGGCATTTCGAGGAAGAAGAAATAATCTTTTGCTTCCAACAACGACCTCGACGCTCCCTCCGTCTCTCACACTGCCTCCGCTCGCCGCAACCAGAAATAGATCGAAGAACTCGAGCACGTCTTCAAGAAACTTGACACCAAAGGAGGCATAAAGATATGCTCCTCCGGACTCCGTTCAGTCATGTCAACCCTCGGCCAGACCGTCTCCGATGAGGAGATCACCGCCATGATCCACGAGGTTGATTATGATGGCGACGACTTCATAGATTGCTGGAAAGGTACTATGTTCATCATACAATCTGATTGCTGGAAAGTAACAAATATTCAGATGACAATTTGTGTCATCTTACAATTTGAAGACAAGAAAGACTAGGCATCTACACTTTCTGTCACTTTGAAATTGGTTGTTGGTAAGTGTTGTAGAATCCACCATTTCTTTTCTCCATGACTTGATATATAGGAACACAATTCTCAGGTTGTAGACAATATTCTAAGGCATTTCAGCTGATGTTCAAACTTCTTGGAGGTTCTTTCTTTAGCTTCGAAAGATTCTGAGAGTGAGCAAAACAATATACAGCTTGATGACAAATTTGTATTAGTTTGATGACAACGTTGTCGGTATGGATTTGAGTTCACCTTATTTAAGTTTGAGTGGATTGATTTCTTGTTTGGATGACAGTTTCCATCAATTTGTTTGGATGACAGTTCTAGTAAAAATGACAGATCTTCTTGAAGTTGGATGTAAAAATAAACAGGAAATGGAGTTTTAACTTCTAAAAATACAAATACAGTAGTGTTGATAAGAATTTAATTTGACTTAATAATGTGATTTTTTGGACGACGACAATAGTAATAGTGTGGATGACACTTTAATTTGACTTAATAATGATGATTTAATTTAATTTGACAGTGGATGACGACACTTTATTTATTTTCAAACGTTTGTCAAAGAAAAATATGATAAGATTTGTTAATTCGATGAGAAAGACTGAAAAATATTATTGTCGTCGGATGACAATTTATGTGGTCGGATGAAAGTTCATGTCGTCTGGATGACAGTTCATATCGTCGGGATGACAAATCATGTCGTCGGTGTTTATTCATTCATTTAACGATGACAACATTAATAATAGTGATAACAAAAATTATAATCAAATATGATAAAAAAATGTCATAATGCAACAAAAGGCTAGTTAACATACTAAACAAATTTAGGGTTAAAAAATAAATTTAAAGTGCAAAATTACCTAAATTTGGGACAGTGTACTCTTCGAAAAAACACCTCAAACGACCCAAGATTAGGAAAGTGGCCCAAAATCATGGAGCCCAAGCCCGAAATACAATCGACTGTGTACGAACCTGGGCTTTCTCTGTACTGCTGAAAGTTCTATCTTATTCTTATGCAAATTCCGTTTATATCCTCGTTACAGAGAGGAAAGATGAGGAGATAGAGAATAACGAGAAAAGGGAAAAATAAAAAAAAAATACAGGGGAAGAGAGATCAGAAACTCGCAAATCGACATCTGATATGCAAAAGTTGGAATCAAAATCTGACATTTCCATACAAACCTCCAGCCGTTTCATTTGATCCTTCGGGAACTGCAATCAATCACTCCTCAATTGATGAAGTGACCTCACTCAGCTTTGATTTTGACCGCTTAATTTGTTCTTCATTCATCTACCGAGTTCGTGTTACAGTGCTGAGAAAAAGAGAGAAAGAGGATGAACGGTGGCGATGTCGGAGGAGGAGAAGTGGCAGGAGCATCGACTGCTCCACCACCGCTGGAGTGGAAATTCTCTCAGGTATTTGGAGAACGAGTGGCCGGAGAAGAAGTTCAGGAAGGTGAGGATAGCTACTTTTTGAGATCCGTGGCGTTTCCTCTCTTTCTTCTTCCTCAATTCCTAATTCAAGTTGTTGATTAAGTTTTCTCTTCTCTTTCTGCTGCTTGATCTGATTTAGCTGTTGATAAAAGTTTTTGATGCTGTTGAATTAGCTGTTGAGTTCGTAAATAGGATCGATAGACCCTGTCATCTCTTGCTCATGTCAGTGACTCGTTGAGCAAGTGACGAAGTTGATTACTTATGGTCTTCTCATTGATAAAAATTCGTAGTTTAGTAGGCCACTTGGCCATAAGAAAGGAAAGAAGAAAGAAAGGCGACATTTTTTTTCCAATTTATTAAAGCTTTATGCTGCTTGAAGAAAGAAAGACATAATCTCATGTTTGTAAACCCTTCCCCGTTCTGAATTGGTCTTGAATTCCTGTCTGCAGTGGATATTATTTCAGCTATTGAGTTTGATAGGAGTGGAGATCATCTGGCTACCGGTGATAGAGGGGGAAGAGTTGTTTTATTTGAGAGGACAGACACCAAAGATGTAAGTCATGTGAACATTGATATTGTTAAAGTGGAAGTTATCCAGATGTAAAAATTTGTATTTTCGTTATATATTGTGCAGAGTGGCTGTAATAGAAGGGAACTCGAGAGGACGGACTACTCAGTTATTAGGCATCCAGAGTTCCGTTATAAAACTGAGTTTCAGAGCCATGAACCCGAGGTAACAGTATAATTCTTGCAGCTGCTTCTGTATTTTAGTGGGTTGTGCTATCTGATTTCAGTTTAGTGACGTTGGTTTCATTTTCTTTTGAATCAGTTTGACTATCTCAAAAGTTTGGAAATAGAAGAGAAGATCAACAAGATCAGATGGTGCCAAACAGCTAATAGTGCATTGTTTCTTCTATCTACTAACGACAAAACGATTAAATTTTGGAAGGTAGCTTTTTTTGCATTAAAATCTCTGACTATGTTTTGATCTCTGTCATTAAACTGCTCTTTCACTTTATTAGTGAATTGTTTCTTCTTCTACTAACGACAAAACGATAAAATTTTCGATGGTAGGAGGTATCTCTGCATTAAAATCTCTGACCTACCTATGTTTCGATTTTTGTCATTAAACTGCTCTTTCACCTTATTAGTGCATTGTTTCTTCTATCTACTAACGACAAAACGATTAAATTTTGGAAGGTAGGAGGTATCTTTGCATTAAAAAATCTCTGACCTATGTTTTGATTTCTGTCACTAAAGCCATCTTTCATCTCATAAGTGCATTGTTTTTTCTATCTACTAACGACAAAACGGTAATTTTTCGCAGGTAGAGGTATTTTTGCATTAAATCTCTGACCTATGTTTCTCTTAACCGGTCTTCTACCTCTAGTAGTTTGCACAGTTTTTTTTGTGTGCGTGTGTACAATATTTTAAGAAAAGGTCAGTGTTAGTTTAGTACCATGCTTGCCTAATTTTCATTGGTTAGCTAGTGCTATAGGTATGCACTACGTACTCATTCAAAATCACTAGCTAATGCACCACTAAAGCAATTATTCTTGACCTGACCACAAATTTCTAGCATGCTGGAGGGGTCTTTGGAGTTTTTTTGTTTTCTATAAAGAAGTAAATGTCTGATTTTACTAATTCTAAGGTAAAAGTTGCCGAAGTAAATGACTGATATCACTCATACTTAAGTAAAAATTGCAAAATGCTAAAGATGAAACTGCCGCTTCCTGTTTTCTGCCGTTCTTCTTTTCGGGCAGGGTTTGTTTCATATTCCAAATATCTTATTAAGAATATGCAGAATTGGGAAATTAATCTTCTTTTTTTTAATGAATTTTACCTTGAATGCACCATGAGATTGGTTAGTGCAAGAATTGTCTTTTTTTGGTTGGTTGGTTTAATTTTTAAAGAGATGTAAGTGAGTCCTGAAATTTGTCCCATTCTTTATCCTATTTTTATAGATGAAGTCTATTTTACAGTAACATTTTGTTGGAGTAGAGTGATTACCACATGCTTTAACAATTTCATTTTGAAGGATTACTGCCTCTTTCGGCTAATATATATGTTGATTAACAAAATTCAGAAGAATGCACCCAGTGGAGAAAAAAGGAAGATCAGTAGGCAACCCTGGGCGATTAGGACCCCTAGACCCGTCAAGGGCCGCCTTATCGGTAGGAGATTGGGAAGAATTAAAGAAAGATCGTTCATTATATCACATACGAAATCAAGTGGGATACTTACTAGACGTATTATATTTCGAATTAACATGAAAAAATTAAAAATCTAGTGAAATTGATTAAGCGGTCGCCTAACTTTGAGGCGTTTTCTGCGCCCAGGTCGACTAGGGCTCGCCTAGCCATACATGGTTCGCGTTGGTAGCCCTAGGCGATGCCATGGCTCAGGCGCGGGGCTCTTTAATTCGCTGACCTTTTCTACACATTTCTACACATTTCTTTTGGGGCTTCTATGGATTTCTTACTTTAAGCTGTATAGAAGGTTTTATATGCTATGCTGTTTGTCTTGACAAATTTCTTTTTCTTTTGAGCATTTAACAGGTACAAGAAAAGAAGTTGAAGAAGATTACTGAAATGAATGTAGATCCATCAAAATGTGCAGGAAATGGTTTAAGCAGCTCCAAACCATATGTTGCAAATGGTGGGCATGCAGAAAAGTTGTGCAGTTCTTTGGGCAATGACATCTCATTTCCAGCAGGAGGGATTCCATCATTGCGTTTACCAGTGGTAGTTGTACCTTAACTATAGATTAATTCATATGTTTTTCTCTTCATAATCTGCTATTTCTTCCAAATTTATCACACAAAAAAACCTACCAGCAAAGAGGAAAAAAACAAAAGGGACTTGTGTTTTTTGTCTTCTCTTTGCGTGCTATGAAGTTGTTTTAGAAGTGTGTCGATGCTGAGATAGTTCAGAGCTCTCTCAGACTTAAGCTGGAAAAAGAAGAAGGAATTTATTTGATGCTTGATCATGATGATCACTTGAATTTGATCTCACTCTTAAGCATGTGATATGGACTAATTTATGTGATATAACTAAAAGTAACTTTTATCCCTTTTTGGGATTGTGATTGATGAAAAACTGAAGGCTGGGAACCTTGTAATGATTCACTTGATTTATAGTACAACTGTTGGCCATGTGCTCTTATTTGTTAAATTGAGGAAAATCCGGGTTTAAAAATCCAAGCTGGTTCTAAGTTGTACATTACAAGATGTTTTCTGTTGCTGTCTTGTATGACGAATATATCGATATGCTAGCTTATGCTGTCTCGTTTTGCGGGATTGCAATTCTTTTGATGGTGAACTCGTGATTCCTTTATGAGTTTTTACTTTATGGACTTGTGGGTATTATCCATGAATAAAAGTTTGTTTCTATTAACATTTTCTATCTACATTTTCTTAGGTCGCTAGCCAAGAAGCTAGCCTTGTTGCAAGATGCCGAAGAATATATGCTCATGCTCATGATTATCATATAAACTCTATTTCAAATAACAGGTAACTTCATTCGTTTAAAAGGTCATTCTAAGGTACTCAGTTTCAATAAGTAAAATGCATCTTGATCCAGAGTACTTGTTATTGAATACAAACTTATGTTTAGGTGGCCTCAGGTTTGTTGTAGATATATTTAAGTTTAGGAGGTATGGTGTATCACTTAGCTCACCAGCAGACTCCAGTAATAATTTTTTTGTTGATGCGATAAATTTAAAGCCATTCATTCAAATTTGATATTTCTGATCTGCTTGTTCAGTTGTGTGTCTCTTTTCTTCTATTTGTAGAAACTTATTGGCTGAAGATTTTGTAGATAAAACTAAAGAAGAGAGACCTATATGTTTATATGTGTGCTTTAGTTTTAAAATGACTAATCTAATCTAGCTCTGTAATTTGTGACTACACTAAATTGTTATATGAAAATTAAGTTCAAGAATGCCAAGTCTCTGACCTCTTATATCAAAATTTAGCAATGGAGAAACTTAAGTTAAATGGAGAAACATTTAAATCAGCTGAATATTTTGTTCTTTGTTTTTTCCAGCCACCTATATCTTGAAAGTTACTTTTGTATTTTTGCAGTGATGGAGAAACATTTATATCAGCTGATGATTTGAGAATCAACCTTTGGAATTTGGAGATTAGCAGTCAGAGTTTCAATATTGTAGATGTGAAGCCCCAAAATATGGAGGACCTAACTGGTAAAGCTGTTGTGCATAAACTTGAATGTTTACTGTCCTCAGCTGGCGTTATTCTCAATCTCATTAGATATAATGTGTGTTGCTTGGAGCCTAGGACTAACGGGTCAGAAAAGTGGCTTCATACCTATTTGGTTCAACTTTTGAGACCTATGGTTGGGGCATTGTTGTGCTGTGCCCTACTCTTGATTAGGCTGATTTTCTGCTTGTATGACCTGTTATCTAGGACAGAATTGTCAAAGTGAGAAAAAAATAAAATCCATATGCTGTTATATGGTTTAAATTAAATGCTTTCATGTTTCGTGATTATCAAATTTATATATAGAATCGTTTTCTCTGAGAAGGAATTCCCAGCACTGCCCGTAACATTTGTTTGTAAACTTTTACTAGTTCCATACTATTTGGATGATACAAACCATAATCGGCTATAGTTATATTTTGCTTGCAGAGGTGATAACATCAGCTGAGTTTCATCCAACACATTGCAATATGTTAGCATACAGTAGTTCAAAAGGCTGTATACGCCTCATCGATTTACGCCAATCAGCATTGTGTGATAGTCATGCCAAATTGTAAGTGGCTTGCTCTCTGTTCTGTATCATTTATGAACATATTACACACGTTTGTTCTCTTATTTAGTGTCTAACATTCAACTTACCATGTTCGCAATCCGTAATGTGCAGGTTTGAAGAAAAGGAGACGCCAGGTTCAAGGTCTTTTTTCACCGAGATCATTGCCTCTGTTTCAGATGTTAAATTTGCAAGGGAGGGAAGATATTTTCTTAGCCGTGACTACATGACGCTTAAGGTATGCCTTTTCTAAAGTCAATTAGTCAAATAAGTCAACTAGTCAGTAGTCCTTTTGAGTCAATTTGGGGTTTTCCCCCCAGTGTTTTGACATGCATTCTCATTGAATTACATTCTATATCCTTGCAGTTGTGGGATATCAACATGGATGCAGGTCCCGTCACAACTTTCCAAGTACACGAACACTTGAGGCCAAAGGTGAGTGTTTCGAGTCACTCAAAATGATGTTATTAACACTACCATTCCTAACTCATGTTAAAATTGCACAGCTTTGTGATCTGTATGAAAATGATTCCATCTTCGACAAATTTGAGTGTTGTTTGAGTGGTGATGGGGCACGAGTTGCAACAGGATCTTACAGGTAACGCAATACATATACTAACACAGTTTTTTAACCGGTTCTATCTACCTCTCATCATGTTGACTTAACTCCTTTTCTGTTCGTAGCAATCTCTTCCGTGTATTTGGCTGTGCTCCTGGCAGTACCGAGGCCGCCACTTTAGAGGCCAGTAAAAATCCAATGAGGTATCCAATTTTTTACCTTCTCCATTATCTGTTTATGTAATGACTAGAGATTCTGTAATTTAATATTTTCCTCTTTACACAGGAAACAAGTTCAAACACCATCCGGACCTTCCCGTTCCCTATCCAGGATTTCACGCGTTGTCAGACGAGGTTATTTTTGTTTTATTATAATCCCGTTCGTTTTCCGCTTCTTTAATCTAATCTCATACGGTTCATGTTTCGGTAGGGAATTTTGGTAGAAATTGAACAACAAAAACTTTGAATCCAAATATAATTTCTAAAATATTTCAACAAAAAAAAAACTATAAAACTAAAAAACTAATTAATTTTAACAGGATCAGAGAGCCCAGGAGCAGATGCGAACGGAAATTCCTTGGACTTCACAACAAAACTACTCCATTTAGCATGGCATCCTACAGAGAACTCCATAGCTTGTGCTGCTGCAAACAGCTTGTATATGTATTATGCATAGAGGCGAGCGTGGAAGAACAAGATGAAGCAGTGTATTTGTCACACTACATACACCAACAATCCATTCGGTTTGAAGGTGCCCTATTTTTTAACAACTCTCTTTCTCCTCCCAAATTTGATTGCGGTAAACCGTTCCGCTGCTCGAAAAGATGTTGCAGCTTCGTTCTTGATTCTGTTGTCAGTAATGTATGCCGCAGCTTGAAGAAGAATCTATGTGTTTCTAGCTCTCCCCTACAACGAATACCCGAAAAAAGGTTCAAGATGAATGTAGCCTTTTTCATTCTTTTGCTCTCCCCTAATTTTTCTTCTTGGTTTTTACTCGGATTTGCAGTGGTGGGAAGAAGCTTGTTTTCAACAGTTTAGTTGCATTGATTTTTTATATTTTCTTCAAGTTGGATAGTATTACTTATTTTTGGAAATTCTGTGTGTTGTAGTACCCTTAAGGTATAACTTTATCTGTGTGTATCCAAAACATGCATTAAATTCTGCCTATTACTATTGCTCATGTGTTAGTTAGACCCGTCAAAAGCTGACCCAATCCGTTGGGTCGACCTGATTTGTCCCGAACAATACTCGACCCGACCCGACCTGACCTGAAAATTGCATGAATCTGTTTAGGTCAAATCCGTTTTGATCCGAACCTGTTTGGGTCAAATCTTCTATCCCGTTATACTGTCTCATATTCATGTCCCAGTGTATCTTATTGCTTCACGTGGCAAAGACTAAAAAAATTAATTTTGTATTTACCAATAATTAACAAAACTCAATTAATTAACTTGTTCCATTCATTCCCATAGCACGAGCTTCTCCACGTTTGTTCTCTGTGGCGCCACTAATCCTTCACAACTCCGTTTGCACTGAACTCACTCAGGTACAATGTTTATATTAATTAACCTATCACATCCTCTTTGATGAGTTTTGGCTAATGTTATACATGATTGTTAATTATATATGATATTAGATCGGAAATTTGAGTTTGCTGGTATATTATGTTGTCACATATTGAGGATATTTTCTCTCCAAGGAATTTTAGCGATTCCTGAAAAGTACATTTTGAAGAGATGGACCAAAGATGCCAAAAAAGGAACCGTGAAAGTTAATAATGAGAGTACGGCTGCTTTGGACCCTAAAACAGCGATGGCGAGTCAAAGATTTGTGTCGTTTATCTACTCAATTGGTCACGAGAGATGCAGAGTATGAAGAAGTGTATGCTATCGTGAAAGAGGGTCTCATGAATTTGCGTATACTAGTTGATTCAAATTTAGGAGGAAAACATGTACAATCCGCCCCTGAGACCTTGTCATGTATCAGCAATTGATTTAAGTAAAAAAACACCTAGATGTGATGATGACAATATAAAAACAGTGAGTGGCTTACAGTTGAAGCCAAAGCATGGACACCGATCGGGTAAAAGGATACTTAGTTCTCTTCAAAAGACAAGCAAAAAACGAGGAGCAAAGAAAAAGGCAGTATCAAATGGTGGCGTGCAAAATATTGTTGATAATCAAATGAATCATGTCATAGCTAACTCCCAGCTTGACCATCTTACACAAGTACAATTTCATTCCACACCCATTTCATCTTTGTTAGTTGTTGATTTTTTTTACAAAACATCATGTCATTTTTAAAAGACCTTTTTCTAATACGGTTTCATGTTTATATTAAACGTGTAGCCGTGTAGGATAACGGAGTGAATGCTGCTACGCAGCATATCTCCTTGCTTCCCTTGTTGCAACATCCAGAGGTTTGAAAAATTAATGTAGTATTCCTGCTATTTCTTACAAGTATTTATTATAAATATTTCGTATTCTTTTTTTTTTTTTGGATTCTAGGCTCATGACTTTCAAGCCTATTCTAACCTTCTCCAATCTACTGATATGGACCTATTATCACCACCTTAAAGTTGTTGTCTGCTGCTACTGAAGTATTAAATTTACTGTTTTCAGTTTTGTACTTGGTTGCTCAGGTTTCTTGCTGGTTGCTCAGGTTTCTTGCTGGTTGCTCATGTTATTCAATGGAACTTATGTTTGCTTTTGGCGTTATTCATTTATATTGATGTTTGTGGCTAGTGCTGCTCATTACTACTTTGTTCTTAGTTGTTAAATTTTGATTCATTTAATTTTCTATACATTTGGTTTGCTCTAATGATAAATATTGTTCCTTCATTTTAGATTATCATTATTGATATAGATTTCAAGTTTCACATTTAAGTTTTCATTTCAATTGATAATTGCAAGCCTATATGGGATTTGAACCCATATCTTTGTGCGTAAGCACAATGCTCTACCAAATTGAGCTAATAGGCTAGAAGGTGTAAAATATATGGTTCATGCACACTATTTTTCAAAATTCATGTGCTCTTCTTTTATTGAAAAACTCAAGCGGTCTGGTACAGTGAAAAACTATTTGTAGCAGGAAGAATGTGGCATTGTCGAGAAGAAGCTGTTGCAGACATTAAGGAGAAATATCAAAAGAATAATATGTTGACATAGTAGAGAAGAAGCTGTTGTACTATATGGTAACCACATTGCAAGCAAGATTAAAAAAATCAGTAACATCATTAGTTAAGTTGACATAGTAGAGCAATCATTTGTCTAGAACAAAGACTAAATTGCCCAAATTCTTTGCCCAAACCGAGCCTTTTGTGTCTGCAAAAATCTAACTAAAAGAACAAGGCTGAAACTTTGACACACAAATATGCAGGTACACAAATAAGTTACCACATATATCAGTGTTTCCCAATCATCAAATCATCCCAAAATGAAGAGATTCTCAGAATCATAATAGAAGATAAAGTGCTAATGAAATTACTGCTAAACTGCTAATGAAATGCATATAGTACAACTGCTAATGAAATGCATATAGTACAACTGCTAATGAAATGCATATAGTACAATACCAACCTTAAGTAAGCAATACATTTCATCAAACAGTTGGTGATCAATTACTACTTACCATTCAAAAAATGCTTACAAAAGGGAAAATGCTTCACAGTAGCTAAGATCTGAGCATTCCAAGTAAAAAAAAAGATCAGAAATTCAGAATAATGATAGTCAACTTGCTCATTCATACCTTGAAGCAACCATGAGTTTCGGAATTCCGATTCCACTCAACCCCAAACAAATTGCTTTCCTTCTAATACGAAGCCCCAACAACACCATCACAAATCTTCCTAGACTAGGCAAAATCCCAAGCATTCTTCCCGAAATCATAGCACGACTCGAAGGAAGTAACACCTTGGGGCAAATAGATGTACTTCACCTTTACGCTCCTCGATCCAATCGTGTGATCAACCGTTGTGCTATTGCCCGGACACGACAGAACTATTCGTGACGAAGAGAAGATTTGAGTGTTGAAGAAGATGAAAAAAACGGTGTGGGCGATGGAAAGCTTGCATGGTGTCGGTGTGAGGTGGTGAGGAGACTGCACGAAGAGAAGATATAAGGACATCTTTTTACAAAGTATGTTTAGTTTAATTAAGTAAATTGCTTTTAAAAATCTGTTTAGGTCCAATAGAATTATATGGACAGGTACTTGGGACATGTTAGCGGGACACAGGATTTGAATCACCCATTTTGTTTTCTCTTATAAAGTTATCTCTCCCACTTTTATTTGGACACTTTTTTTCTAAATAACCAATCCTACTACTCTTCCAAAAATATATATTTTAATTCAGAAACCACAATATTCAAGATTATCTACATTCGTTTTGTTTCATTTTTCTTTGCGTAATGATGTTACAAACGCCACCTAAGTACTAATTAACCATAAAAATTAATTTACTCATTTTCATTATCAGACACTTTATATTATAACTCTAGAATTTGAGCCCCGAGCTATGTGCATGACTTTGACATTATAAGAAACAATAATATATTCAAATTTTTAAGTGTCTTTTTATGATTAATTTTAATATATGAATGAAGTTTTATTGTTCTGCAAAATATATTGAAATTGTATCAAACATTGGACATAAGATAAAATCGTCAATTATAGTCTAACTGACTCATTAGTCAACATAAAAAGGGAAATAAAAAGAGTTTCATTCAAATGACTCATTTACTTTTTCTGCGCACCTTTAAAATTTTATTACTCGTAAGTAGAGGTGTCAATCGGTTCAGTCAAGTCGAGTTCGGGTTCGTTCATTTCGGGTTCGGGTTGAGAACGAGTTCGGATAACAGGTCAAGTCGGGTCGGGTCATTACAGTTTAGCGGGCGGTTCGGGTCAACCAACAGGTTTATAACATCATTTTTAAATATTATATTTATTATTAAATTATTAAAAGTAAATTAAATAATAAATTAATAACTAAAATAACTTATTAAAATAATATTATATTTAATTATTTTAATGCAATTGGTAGTATTACACTAAAATAATAATTTTATATTATTTTTCGGGTAGCTTCGGTCAGGTTACAGGTCGGTCGGGTTCGGTGAATCTATTTTCCGGGCTGCTTCAGATTCAGTTAATTCAGGTTTTCGGTCCGGTCGAGTCGAATTCAAATGCAGGTCGGTCAGATCGGTTTTTCAGGTTCGGTCATTTTTTGACAATTCTACTCGCAAGGCTTTGACGCCGTAATAAACGATAATATATTTAATTTTTGAAATGTCAATTTATGTTTAGTTTAATCGTTCATGTACACTACATGAATATCTGGATACATGCAACCAAACAATGCCTCTAGTCGGGCCAAAAGATTATGAATTGGATTTGAAATCCATAGAAAAAAGAATGTAAAAGATTTCAAAGAATGCAATAAAAGGAAGCAATAAGAGGGGCATTTTTTAGAATCCTAAAATTCCGTGAGATATAAATAGATGTTTCCGGAAGTACATTAAAATTAACCTAATTACATCGGAACAAAAAATATGATGAGGTTTGATTAAATGACAAACATCCACTAATGATTTACTTGAGTGCATAGGTATTGTTACTAGTGTATACACAAGAACAAAGGAAGTGTGAGCAGGTACGGAGGAAGTCTTGCTGGAATCCATGAGACGTAAGGCTACGTCGAATGGAAGACAACTGTGAAGAATAGTTCATCCGAGGAAGATTATTAGTCGAAGATATCTTGGAGGATGGCCTTGAAGAATTATGAAAGAGTTGCATTTCACAGAAGGAAAGAAGATCTTGTCAAAGAAGGAAAGAAGATCTCGTCAAAGAAGGAAAGTGGAAACTCGGCGAGGATTGGGCATTGGACACGCGTGTGGGTATTGCCAAAGAAATAAGGAAATATTACGCGCAAGGAATATTTCCTTATGCGCTTTGTTTCCTTATATGAACAAGGCGGCGCGCCGAAGTGTAAGCCCCAATGGTGACTACTTGGAGAACAAGTTGGAAGGTCACACGGAAGAAAATATTTCTTAGGAAGAGAATTCCTTGTGAAAGATATTTTAGGAAGATAATTCCTTAGGAAAGATATTGTGAGATTTATGGTATTATTAGAACGGCTAGATTGGTGTTAGGTTTGAGCTATTTAGTGCGCTATATATTATATGGGATTTACATAGCTTAGCAAGACTTTGAAGAGCGAATACCTAGTACTCGGTTTAGAGTTGTTCTACGTGTGTGAGATTGAGATTCAAGTGAGAAGAGTGATCCGAGATCTAGCTAGGAAGTCTAGGTGAGTGATCCAAGTTCTATTGTAATCAAGATATCAATAAAACAAGTAGACTCGTTCAAACTCTCTCTAGTGAAAGCTAGAGAGGAGTGGTTTTTCGCCTCAATGACTTTTTAGTACTTGGGGTGTTTCCACTATATATCATCGTGTTCAGGTTTGATTTACATTATTGTTTGTCTTTCTGCATAATCTACTTATCAAGGAACAATAGCTTTTGTTCCTTGAGTTTTTATACGCTAATCGATCCAACAATTTGTATCAGAGCCTTGGTATATAGACAGCGCATGCTCATGTCACATGATAGGGAACAAAGAATGTTTTCAATCGCTAAACTTCCAAAGCGGAGGCTCCATCACCTTCGGTAACAAAAGCAAAGGAGAAGTTCAAGGAACAGGCAAGGTAAGTATATATGACAAACTCTCTGTCAATAATGTGAATCTAGTAGACAATCTTAGTTTTGACTTGTTAAGCGTGGCTCAACTGTGTCAAAAAGGGAAGAATAGAGTTGTCTTTACTACTAATGGTTGTTGATGAGGCTAAAGTCATAGTGCCAAATCAAAGAAAATCCTAAACACTAACTAGAGTATAGCAAGTAAGTAGAGGTCGAACCCAATGGAATCAAAACACCAAATCAATGCAGTCAAGTGAAATATCAACTAGTAACAAGTAACCAAAGGGGGGGGGGGTTGATTGCAAGAACACACAAGTAACCAGTAACAAACAGAGGAAGTTTGGGTGAGAATATTATGCGAAGGAGTTTCACCTAGCAAGTATCCACACAACAGTCAATCAAGTTGATCATAGATTTTTCTCAAGTTCTATTCAATCCTAGGGAATGTTCCTATTCCAATCTTTAATATATCAGCAGGCCAACCGGTCCTGATAATACTTACTATTCAGCAATCAGGGAAACCTCTCAAGATTAGATGAAATAGCAGCAAAGGGCACAAGAATTATAAGGATGCATGCAATAACTTACAACCGTCAAGTATTAACATGCAATCAATTCTCTATCATAAAAGCAATCAAGTACCAGATCATGCAGATATGAGTGCTACAATGACAAGGAATTCCACCGTATATTCCTAGTCTAGCAATAGAAAACTATCAATCAAACTAGGTGATCAAGCTAGCAAAACTAATAGAAATCAATAGATGAAGAACAAGAGAATTAATACAAGCCCATAGGAAAAGAACAAGAGTTCGAAATCTCACAACTTAATAACTGAAGGTTTCAACCACTAAGTAAAACAATGGAGTTTAGTTCTTGCTCATGATTGCAGAACTAAATTGTCTGATGGAAAAGATGATGGAAAAGATAGAAAGAACTAGGGTCCTTAAATAGAGACTAACCCTAAAAATATATGATAAAAGATATATCCTAAACGAAATAATAAAATAAGAAAAATAAAACAAAAGGAAAATAAAAAACCAAATAAGTCTAGCGTAAGCCAAGTTGGCTTATTCTTCAAGATGACATTCAGCAACTGCTTGCTTGGTCCGTATAATTTGAGTTGCTTGCTATCTTAATTCAGCCCAATTCACGTGGCCCAACATCATATCACATGGACATCAGCGTGACATCAGTGCTCCAATACCTCTCCGCAATTCACTGCTTCATGGCGATCGCCAGCTTGATCATGGCGATCGCGGTCGGCATTATTTTTGCCTCTTCTCTCCTGTTGTGACATGACGACCGCGGAATTCAGATGGCGATCGCGGTTTCGCTCCAGTAGCCATACTTCAAATGTCTTCTTGACTCCAATTCTTCACTTTATGTCTTCTAAATCTTCATAATAACTCCAATGATCCGTAACATAGAAATGTCTCTAAACTCATATGAATATACTCCTAATACAATGTAATAATCCCTGGTTACGCTATACAAAGTGCAGCGTATCAAATACCCCCATACTTAGACTTTTACTCGTCCCGAGTAACTTACAGAAAAGCTACCCATACAATAAAATACTCAAAGCCTCAGGAAGTACAAGAATATCTCATAGTGATTACATAACCAATAAACTCCTCCAAAACACACAAAACACAACAACAATAATCAAGAAGAATGTGATAAAATAAGCACATACCCAGAACTACACCTTATTCTTCCAAGTGGCCTACCCGAATCCTCCTATACGCCTCCTTCTTATGTCTCCATACGCCAAGATGATAATGATCCTAGAACACTCAAATATTTTTATTTTTATATAACACTCATCTTGCTTGGGCGCCCTTTTGGGTTTTCATCCCAACCACTCAATAATTGTTTCAGACTCACAAAACTCACATCACTCAAGACTTATTTTTGCCCCAGCCTAATGCCGGTCAAGCCACCTTCTTATTGCATAGATCTTGCTATCCAAGGATTTTGTATGTCTTTTTTCAATTTTTGTGGCTTTTTCATACAATATATATTCAATAAGCTCATGCAGATACAACCAACACCCAAATAATTACATGTGAATACATTCTCCTCCCCCATACTTAAACATTGCATTGTCCTCAATGAAATGGAAGACATAAAAACGAACCCAGGGAAGGAGACAGAAGACTCACATACAAGGTCGGATGACCTTCCTCCAATAAAACTCAAAGTGTGGTAGAATGAGAAACTAGATGAGCACTAAATGTAATCCAATAACGCATAGCTCATTTAAAGCAAAAGAAGGAATACCTCCAATGTAGAAAGTGACCCAAACAAATCAACTCCTTGCAAAGAACAAGGTCACCAACAAGCTAAACTCCAGCGAATGTAGATTTAGAATGATAGTACTAATGAAACCAAACTTGATGTAATACAACTCCTTACTTTCTTTTCTCTCATTTTTTTTCTGCACTCTATTTTTTTTTTTTAATCCGATATATTTTTTTTTTCTCGGAATGATTTTCGGTTTTTTTTTTTTTAGACGGGAGAGAAGACTTACAACGAAATTGGCTACTGACTGTAGCTGACCCTAAGCTTCGGTGATTTCCTCCTGTCCACAGAAAAACTAAAAAGAAAATTAAACCGAACAAAAACAAATAAAAACAAACTCAAACCTCGGGTTGCCTCCCGAGTAGCGCCTTATTTTATGTCGTGGCCTGACATGAAACTCAAGAGATTTAACTAACGCCATTTGGCTTTGTGAAAACCGTCTCTTGTCTGAATTCTCTCTTGAACCACTCATGGAATGCCTTAAATCTCGTCCCTCTTACCTTAACCACCTTGTCTTTAGCAACGAAGGTGGTTTCATTCACTTTCTCCTCCTTGACCGTATCAGGCGGCTGTTTCAGCTCAATGTCAAGTGCCTGCACACTAGACATCAATGGTATCTCGCCTGGCGAGGTCAGTAATGAAGGGCGATTGCCCAAAGGATGTGAAGAGAGCTTACCTTTAGGCTCTGGCTTAGCCTGACACTCCTGCATGTTAGTAGACAAAACAATATCTACTTTTGGGGGCTCTAAGAGATTCTCTAAAACAGGTTGCAATTCATCCTTACAAGTAGGCTTAATCACATCAATAGCACATAGAGAATTCTTATCAATGGGATCCATATCATATATATTATATTCTACCTTATCCCCATCAAACTCCATAGAGAGAGTCCCACTATTAACATCAATTTTCGTTTGTGCAGTTTTCATGAAAGGTCTACCTAACAGTATAGGTGTGAGATTATTAGCATGCTCCATATCCAACACAAAGAAATCAGCAGGAAAAATCAGATCACCAACCATAACAAGAACATCCTCAACAACCCCTTTCGGGTACACAGTAGACCTATCAGCAAGTTGAATAACAGTTCCTGTTTTATGCAAAGGTCCTAAGCCTAGTGATTCATACAAAGATTAAGGCAAAACATTGATTGATGCACCTAAATCTAGCATGGCTTTGTCAAATTTAGTTTCACCAATCACACATGGAATGCTAAATATGCCTGGATCACCACATTTCTTAGGCATGCGTTTTTGAAACACAGCAGAAACTTGTTCACTTATTTTAACTTTCTTCTTTCCTTTCAGTTTTTGATTTCTTTTAATAGTGCAAACTTCTTTCAAAAACTTAGAAAATCTAGGAATACTCTTAACAAGTTTGAGCAAGGGAATGTTTACCTCACACCTACTAAAGGTTTAGAAGATTTCTTTGTCGTCCTCCAGCCTTCGAGTATCCTTCAATGCCTCAGGAAAGGGAGCAACAGGCTTCTGAGAGAACAGAGGGGGGAAATTCGGGCGAACATAATTGTCAATGTACTCAGGGGACTCCCGGCGATCGCCATCAGCTCTTGGCGATCGCGGTCGCGAATAATTTTTCACCTCAGCTTCTGGAAAGGCATGGCGATCGCCATTGCCATATGGCGATTGCGGTCGCGATGCAGACCCTGTTTTGCTCTCTGTAATCTCATGGCGATCGCCACTCAGATCTGGCAATCGCGGTTTTGGCACAGAACAGTCATTTAAAGTTTTTCCGCTCCTCAAGAACACTGCACTGACGTTCTCTCTCGGGTTTCTTACCGGTTCCCTGGCCTCTAATTTACTCACATCTTGAGCAATCTGTCCTAACTGATTTTCAAGATTTTGGATGCTTGATTCCGTCTTAGCGTTTTGTTGCATCACAGTCTGAGCTAAGGACTTGATCATATCTTCAGCAGTCATAGAATTCTGAGGTCTAGGTTGCTGATAATTAATATTAGAAGAGTCATACCTTGGCCTTGGTTGCCATCCACCAACAGCGTTTACCTCAGGATTGGGATCATGAAGGGAAGCATTTTTCAGCATCAAAGCCTTTACCATCTCTTTCAACTCATTCATGTCAGTCTGTAATTGATCTGAATTAATTGCTTTGAATGAGTGGGATCCCTGTCTACTGCTAAATGCCTTGAACTTTCAGCCAACTCTTCAAACATTTCAGTGGCCTGAGGTATAGTTAGTTTCAGAAAATTACCTCCACAAGATGCGTTTACCATTCGACGATCCTCATCAATCAGCCCACTGAATAAGTACATAAGAAGATCATGGTCAGTATAACTATGGAATGGGCAGCTTGAGCAAAGCTTCTTGAATCTCTCATAATACTCATAGAGACTCTCAGTTGAGTGTTGTTGAATGGTTGTGATTTCCTTCTTCAAATTGCTCAGTTTTGTGGCTGGAAAATATTTCTCCAAGAAGACTTTTTTCATCTTAGCCCATGTATCAATACTCCCTGGAGCTTGATAATAGAGCCAATCATTAGCAGCGTCTTTCAGAGTAAATCTGTAAGCTCTCAGCATGACCTGCTCCTCAGTAACACCTCTTGGCTTCATACTAGAACATATGGCATGGAATTGAGCCAAGTGTTTGTTGGGATCTTCTCCTGCTAAGCCATAGAAGTGTGGTAGCTCATGAATTAAACCAACTTTTAATTAAAAATTCACACCTTCTTCAATCTCAGGAAACCTCACTACTAAAGGTTGTTGGTTTAAGTGTGGGGCAGTGAGTTGCCTCATAGTAGGCAATGGCGGTCCATGTCGATCACCCATCTCGTTATCTTGGTTCAGAGCTGCTCTTTGGTTCCGAAGGAACGTCCTTTCAATCTCTGGGTCAAAGGCAACAAGAGATGAATCAGTAGCACGGGTCTGAACCATAAAGGTTCACACCAAACAGTTGATAATTTCACAATTAACACAGAATCAGAAAAATTTCAATTCCCCGGCAACGAGAGGTCGAACCTAAGGGAATCAAAACACCAAATCACACTAGTAACAAGTAACCAAAGGAGGGGGGGGGGGGTTGATTGCAAGAACACACAAGTAACCAGTAACAAGCAGAAGAAGTTTGGGTGAGAATATTATGCGAAGGGGTTTCACCTAACAAGTATCCACACAACAGTCAATCAAGTTGATCATATATTTATCTCAAGTTCTATTCAATCCTAGGGAATGTTCCTATTCCAATCTTTAATATATCAGCAGGCCAACCGGTCCTGATAATACTTACTATTCAGCAATCAGGGAAACCTCTCAAGATTAGATGAAATAGCAGCAAAGGGCACAAGAATTATAAGGATGCATGCAATAACTTACAACCGTCAAGTATTAACATGCAATCAATTCTCTATCATAAAAGCAATCAAGTACCAGATCATGCAGATATGAGTGCTACAATGACAAGGAATTCCACCGTATATTCCTAGTCTAGCAATAGAAAACTATCAATCAAACTAGGTGATCAAGCTAGCAAAACTAATAGAAATCAATAGATGAAAAACAAGAGAATTAATACAAGCCCATAGGAAAAGAACAAGGGTTAGAAATCTCACAACTTAATAACTGAAGGTTTCAACCGCGAAGTAAAACAATGGAGTTTAGTTCTTGCTCATGATTGCAGAACTAAATTGTCTGATGGAAAAGATAGAAAGAACTAGGGTCCTTAAATAGAGACTAACCCTAAAAATATATGATAAAAGATATATCCTAAACGAAATAATAAAATAAGAAAAATAAAACAAAAGGAAAATAAAAAACCAAATAAGTCTAGCGTAAGCCAAGTTGGCTTATTCTTCAAGATGACATTCAGCAGCTGCTTGCTTGGTCCGTATAATTTGAGTTGCTTGCTATCTTAATTCAGCCCAATTCACGTGGCCCAACATCATATCACATGGACATCAGCGTGACATCAGTGCTCCAATACCTCTCCGCAATTCACTGCTTCATGGCGATCGCCAGCTTGATCATGGCGATCGCGGTCGGCATTATTTTTGCCTCTTCTCTCCTGTTGTGACATGGCGATCGCGGAATTCAGATGGCGATTGCGGTTTCGCTCCAGTAGCCATACTTTAAATGTCTTCTTGACTCCAATTCTTCACTTTATGTCTTCTAAATCTTCATAATAGCTCCAATGATCTGTAACATAGAAATGTCTCTAAACTCATATGAATATACTCCTAATACAATGTAATAATCCCTGGTTACGCTATACAGTTGTCAGGTTGAGAGTTTGAGTTCAGGGAAGATTCTCCATCTACAAAGTAGACTCCACCTTCATTCCTGAGGAGGATCTGTGCTTTACAACTGTTAAGGAGGATTCTCTCCTATGGCACAAAAGATTTTGTCATGCAGGTTTGTCACATCTTCAAAAGCTCTACCGAAAAGACCTGGTGAGCGGTCTTTCCAAGGTTGAAGCCATCCAAGACATGATGTGCTCCTCATGCATAAGAGGCAAACAAGTGAGGCCCTCCTTCAAATCCAAGAAAGAGGTAAGTACTTCTCGTTCTTTAGAGATGATCCACATGGACCTATGTGGACCTATGCGTACACAGAGCCGTGGAGGAAATAGGTATGTCTTTGTTATTGTGGATGACTATTCTAGGTACACTTGGACCATATTCTTGTCTTCAAAGGATGAAGTCTTTGAGGAGTTTGAAGCATGGCTAAAATCTGTGGAGAATCAACTGGGAGTCTCCCTAGTTTCTATACGCACTGACCATGGAACCGAGTTTGAAAACTCTCAGTTCTATGACTTGTGTAGGAACAAAGGGATAAACCACAACTTTTCAGCACCAAGAACTCCTCAGCAAAATGGAGTCGTGGAAAGGAAGAATAGAACTCTAGAGGACATGACAAGAACTCTCCTAATCTCTAGCAATCTTCCAAAGAACTTCTGGGATGAAGCACTCAACTCCTCATGCTATGTGCTGAACAGGGCCACTCTCAGACCTCTCATCAACAAGACAACCTATGAACTATAAAATGGAAGAAAGCCAAACGTATCTCATCTCAAAGTGTTTGGATGTAGATGCTTTGTTCACAACAATGGGAAGGAAAACTCTGGAGAACTCCAGAAAATTCGACCTAAGAAGCGACGAAGGTACATTCGTGGGATATTCTATCCAAAGCAAAGTTTACAAAGTCTTTAACATATGAACAAGAAAAATTGAGGAAAGCATTCATGTGATCTTCGATGAGTCTACCATGGATGGCGAAGCCGTACAAGAAGGAGATTGTACACCCTACACTCAGGAAGATAACTTTGATCTAGTCGAAGTTGCCAATCTCGGGGAACAAAGCCGGAATGGTGTTGACCTAACTCAAGCTCTAGAGTCTGACAATTCTGCAGAAAGCAACTCAGAGGAAACGGAGGAAGAAAGTGACGAGGAAATCAAGAACTCTCCTGACAATCCGGATGCCAGTCCCTCACCAGGGAACACAACAAAAGAGTGCACCAATGAAGAACCTGTCACAGAGATCAGACGCACCTCTCGAAGCACCGGACCACCAGGATGGTTGAATGGCTACATATGTAATGCAGTCATACAAGATCCATTACCTTCAGCCACAATCACGGATAATCCAAGCCAAGGTACGTCATCTCTCTTACCCTCTAATGAATTTTGTGCTTTCACCTCCTTTGTCTCTCTAGCAGAACCAAAGACAGTGGATGAAGCCCTCAAGGACCCAGAGTGGGTCAAAGCTATGCAAGACGAGCTCCATCAATTCGAAAGAAACAAGGTATGGAGACTTGTTCCTAATCCAGGGAACAAAACCATAATAGGAACCAAATGGGTCTTCAGAAACAAGCTAGATGACAAAGGCCATGTCATAAGAAACAAAGCCAAACTGGTGGTAAAAGGGTATAACCAACAGGAGGGGATAGACTACGATGAAACCTTTGCTCTCGTGGCCAGACTGGAAGCCATAAGATTATTGATTGCTTACTCAGCACATCATGGTTTCAAGCTTCAACAGATGGATGTAAAGACTGCCTTTATCAATGGGGAACTAAAGGAAGAAGTCTTTGTGGAGAAAACACTTGGGTTTGTCGACTCGGATCATCCAGACCATGACTGTGTACTGGACAAGGCTCTCTACGGTCTAAAACAAGCTCCTCGAGCATGGTATGAGAGACTATCTCGACATCTGCTGTCCAAAGGATATGTTCGTGGAGAGATAGACAAAACCTTGTTCCTTCTAAGGGAAGGAAAAAACACTCTGGTCGTGCAAGTCTATGTGGACGACATCATCTTTGGGTCCACAAACAACGAGCTGGTTGAGAGATTTATCAAACTCATGGAAGGTGAATTCGAGATGAGCATGGTAGGAGAACTCAAGTTCTTTCTCGGACTACAAGTGATACAAGGAGATGACGGAACAAGAGTCCATCAACAGAAATATCTCAGAGAAGTAGTCAAGAAGTTCGGAATCACGAATTCCAAGCCCTATGCAACCCCAATCTCTCCAAATGACTCTCTGGGAAAGGACGAGAACGACAACAAGGAAGATCAAGCTCTCTATAGAGGAATGATTGGATCTCTACTCTATTTGACTGCCAGTCGACCTGACATAATGTACAGTGTGTGTCTATGTGCAAGATTTCAAGCTGATCCAAGAGAATCACACACCGTAGCAGTCAAGAGAATTCTGAGGTACCTAAGGGGAACAAATGATTTGTGTCTATGGTATCCCAGGGGAGGAAGCATGAGCCTTATAGGATATACAGATGCGGATTTTGCAGGGAACAAAGTAGATCGCAAGTCCACATCTGGCATGGCTCAATTCTTAGGACCATGTCTTGTCTCATGGGGATCAAAGAAGAAGACCACGGTGGCTCTTTCCACAGCTGAAGCTGAGTACATTGCAGCCGCAACCTGTTGCTCACAACTCCTATGGCTTAAACAACAGCTAAGTGATTTCGGTATCAATCTCAATTCAGTTCCTATTCTTTGTGATAACACTAGTGCTATAAATATTGCTAAGAATCCTGTGCAACACTCTAGGACCAAACACATTGAGATTAGACATCACTTTCTACGAGACTGTGTTGAAAAGGGGCTAGTAACAATGGAGTTCGTTCGCACTGAGAAACAAATTGCAGACATCTTCAGCAAGGCACTAAACAAGGAACCCTTTGAAAGGCTTCGTCTATGACTTGGTATGATTTCTCTCGAATAATTCTGTCTATTCCTAAGATCCCCCCATGACTGGTTGAAGTCTGAGTGATAATTGGTTGTTATTTATAGGATTATATGAACATGTGATTGTGTCTCGTTGGTATGAGTTATTTGCTTCTTCTTGTCTTGATTAATCTCAATATTCTTGCAACCTTTTGAACTCGAAATGCTAGCACCATGATTTCTTTACATGCAAAGGTCTTATTTGTTGCCCAAAAGAGCCCTCTTGATGATTTGAACCCTCATTATAAGCCCAAAGGATAGAGGATCTCTACAGCCGTCCCTGAAGCCTTGTCATGATTGCACATTCCTATGAGCCCTCTGTATTCATCTACATCTGAATCTCTCATCATGACTTAATAATTCTCCATCTCTGATTTTTCTATAATGTTCTATTGTAACACTTTGGTAACTAACCCCCGCATTATACTATTCTATTCTTTTTGGAAAAATTGTGAAAGTGGGATGAATGTTCTGGTCCTCAAGAAGGAAAGAAGGCTAGGTCTCAAAGATTGCGTGAAAAGGAGTTCCCGTGTGTTTTTGGTAAGTTATTCAAGAAGTGATGTTGTCTTGGAAAAGGTGAAGCGGTACCCTAAACCCTGAGATCTTATCAAATTGGAAAAGGATCTTTCTCTTTCCAACTCGAAACGGTCTTCATCCGTTATATATACCTCTCCCTCAAAATTACCAAAATTCCCTTCCCACTCAAACAAGAAAACCACCTTCTCAAAATCATTGACCCTCTCCTACTCTAACTCAAACTCTGCAAGTGTCATCCACCCATCCCCGCCCACTTCCATCTTTAACCCTACAACCACCCTCATCGCCCTCTCTCCAACACACCCATCAATCCATTCTGCTGCAGACACTAACCCAATGAGTAAGGTTACTAAAAGGATTACTCAATGACGTTTTCGAGATTGTGGTGACTAAGAATGAAGGTTACAAAGGTTGAAAGGATGTTTACTAAAGAAGGAAGCCTCCTGAGTACAGAACAACGAGTAGGTTTAATACCCTCAAACAAGCAAAAGAAACACTCAAGAAGGCCGTGTACAATGTAAAGCTGGGCTGGTTCAGTAGCTCCAGCTACAGGAGCGTATAAGAAACAACATGAAGAAGAAATTGAAAAAGTTCACAAGACAGCCGAGATTCGATCTTTTGGTTCGGGAAATTTGAAAAGTCGCTACTTCAGAGTTATCTCGCCTCATTCTTCAAAGGGAACAGAACATCTTTGACTACTTTCCAAATTGCTCCAACCCCACTCTTCTTTCCCAGCCGCATTATCCCTCTTCTCTTTGTTCTTATTGTACACTTTCTCATGACTTATTATTCTTGGTTGCTAGCATGCCGATTCTCATATTCTTTATCTTGATACTGTGATTTATTGAGCATTGAAGTTCTTATGAGTCATTACCTCGATTGTTTTCTCGTGTTTTATGTACTCCTATTTATACTTTCTGATTTCATTCTTTTTGATGATGCCAAAAGGGGGAATTTAGAGGATAGCAGGACTTGAGGGGGAATTCATGACTTAGTTGTAGTTCGTTGCTTATTAGAGGGGGAATTTTTTGTGCTTTGTTAGTCTTTGTTCCTAGGCTAGTATATATGTCTCGGGTTTATACTCTTATTGTTAAGGATGTTTGTCATCATCAAAAAGGGGGAAATTGTTGAGATGTGATGGGTTTTGATTAAATGAGAAACATCAACTAATGATTTACTTGAGTGCGTAGGTATTGTTACTAGTGTGTGCAGGAACGAAGGAAGTCTTGCTGGAATCCATGAGACGTAAGGTTACGTCGAATGGAAGCCAGCTGTGAAGAATAGTCCATCCGAGGAAGATTATTGGTCAAAGATATCTTGGAGGATGGCCTTGAAGAATTATGGAAGAGTTGCATTTCAAAGAAGGAAAGAAGATCTTGTCAAAGAAGGAAAGAAGATCTCGTCAAACAAGGAAAGTGACAACTCGGCTAGGATTGGGCATTGGACGCGCGTGTGGGAATTGCCAAAGAAATAAGGAAATATTATGCGCAAGGAATATTTCCTTATGCGCATTGTTTCCTTATATGAACAAGACGGCGCACTGAAGAGTAAGCCCCAATGGTGACTACTTGGAGAACAAGTTGGAAGGTCACACGGAAGGAAATATTTCTTAGGAAGAGAATTCCTCGTGAAAGATATTTGAGGAAGAGAATTCCTTAGGAAAAGATATTGTGAGATTTATGGTAATATTAGAACGGCTAGATTGGTGTTAGGTTTGAGCTATTTAGTGTGCTATATACTGTATGGGATTTACATATCTTAGTAAGACTTTGAAGAGCGAAAACCTAGTGCTCGGTTTAGTGTTGTTCTACGTGTGTGAGATTGAGATTGAAGTGAGAAGAGTGATCTGAGATCTAGGTGGGAAGTCTAGGTGAGTGATCCAAGTTCTATTGTAATCAAGATATCAATACAACAAGTAGACTCGTTCAAACTCTCTCTAGTGAAAGCTAGAGAAGAGTGGTTTTTCGCCTCAAGGACTTTTTGGTACTTGGGGTGTTTCCACTATACATTATCGTGTTCAGGTTTGATTTACATTATTGTTTGTCTTTCTGCATAATCTACTTATCAAGGACTAATCGCTTTTGTTCCTTGAGTTTTTATACGCTAATCGATCCAACATAAGGGACTCTATATCTTTAGATTTGGTAAGGAATCGGATCTCCTCTCCATTCTCGAGCGCGGACCATGGATGCTCCCTGGTCTGAAGCCGCTCATTTTGAAAAGATGGACCCCCGGGATGCAGTTTGATCTTACATGCCTGGACACTATTCCCATCTGGATCACCATTCCCAACCTTGACGTTCGCTTTTGGTCGGACCAAATGCTTAGCATGATTGGTTCTGCAGTCGGGAACCCAATTCAGATGGACCAATCTACCACTTACGAGGATCGTGCTTAGTTTGCCCGTATACTTGTGGAAGTCTCTGCCAACTCTGAGCTGCGTAGGGAGGTCCGTATTCATCATAAAGGAGAGGTTATGCAACAACCTCTCACCTATGATTGGCTTCCTTGTTATTGCACTACCTGCAAGACATTTGGACACAAAACCAATGAATGCCCCACCCGACCTAATCCACCTGTCTCCAAACACACCCAATCCTTCACTAGAGTTTCCACTCATAAGAAATCTCCACTCCCACCATCAGTTCTGCCTCCTCTGCTGAATACACCTTCCTTGGCTCCCCCCTCCAGCACCTCAAAAGCTGCTATGCCCACACAAAATTCCCCGCCCATCACCTCTACCAATCAGCCGCCCCCTGTTCCCAATACTTCTTCCCAGGTTGTTGCTTCCTGTAGCACAGCCACTCCCACCCCGAATAAAAAACAACCTTCCTCTTCTCTTCCCCCCCCCCAAAAAAAAAAATTTCATCCAAAGTCATTGTCAATAATAGACTCTCCATTTCTTCATCCCCCAACCCTTCGCCTACTGCTAGCAGATCAAGGAGCGACCCTCTCCCTCTGGTCGTGTCCTCATGATGCACGCCAGATTAGGATGTTGGAACTCCCGGGGCCTTAACCATCATAGCAAGCACTCTGCCGCCCGAGATCTTGTTCGCCAGCATTCCCTCAACATTTTTGGATTACTGGAAACTCACACTGCCTCTCCTAACCTTCCTCGCATTGCATCCTCCCTCTTTAATCACTGGCTCCATGATTCCAACATTTCCTGCAGTAACTACGCCTGTATTCTGCTGTTCTGGAACCCCGCTGACATTCATCTCACTGTAATCTCCAAGTTTGCTCAGCTTATCCATTGCCTCATCCATGACATCAAATCTTCTAGTGAGTTCTTTGCCTCCTTTGTTTACGCCTACAATGATGCTGCAAGTAGGGTAGCGCTTTGGGACTCCATTATGACTTTTTCGTCTTCCATCTCCTCTCCTTGGGTTGTCCTGGGAGATTTTAATGTCATCCTTCATCAAGGCGAGAAAATTACCAAAGCACTGACTCCCTTCTCAGTCAGCAATGAGCTTCGTGACTGCCTCGACATGGCTGGGCTTTTTGACATGCGTTTCAGCGGTAATCTCTACACTTGGAGCAATAAGAGAACTAGCTGCTGTGGCATTAAATGTAAGCTGGACCGTTCTCTTTTGAACTGTCATTGGCTTGATAGTTTTCCACATGCCACTACTTTCTTAGGCCCTCAGTCTATCTCCGACCATTGCTTCTTCTTGGACTCTTTCGGCAATGGCACCCGGAAGCTCAGACCTCCCTTTCGGTTTTGCAATGCTTGGTCCAAACATGAGGATTTCCTCCCCACTGTTGCATCCGTTTGGGCCACTTTTGTGCAGGGTCACGCTATGTACCAAGTGGTCTCAAAGCTCAAACTCCTCAAAGCCTCCCTCAAGAAGTTCAGCAGTGGCAATGTTGAGGCAATCTCCACCCTCCTCGATATTCATAAGAAGGAACTAGAGACAATCCAAAGTAACTCTGATCTTCTGGCGTTTAATCATGTTGTTGCGCAGCGTGAATTTGTTTTGATTGAAGCCATTCTTAAAGACTCTGAAAACCCTCCACTCCATGCTATGACAGGAGGCTAAATTGCTTTGGTTGAAAAATGGGGATCAATGTTCTTCTGTCTTCCACCGATCAATCAAGAATAGACGCTCTAAGAATCACATCTCTTCTTTGATCGGAGTGGACGAAAGAGTTATCACTTCTTCGCCTGAGTTGGAAAACCATATTGTCATCTTTCCGACTTGCTAAGCGCCCGTAACGCCTCGCCCTCATTCTTTCCTCATTCTCTGGCTTCGGGGGGCCCTCCCGAATTATGCTCAAGGCCTTTTGCTGCTTCAGAACTTCTCAGGGGAAGATATAAAGAATGTTGTATTCTCTATGGGTGTGAACAAGTCCCCCGGGCCGGATGGCTTCAATGCATTCTTTTTTCGTAAAGCTTGGAATGTTGTGGGGACTGATATTGTCAAGGCCATCAAAGACTTCTTCTGGAATGGAAAAATCCTCAAGCAACTGAACCATACAGTCATCCACCTTTTCCCGAAAATCCCAAACCCTTCCCTCATCTCTGACTTTAGGCCTATATCCTGCTGCACAACCATCTACAAAACCATTACCAAGTTGATTTCCGATCGCCTTCGCCTCGTCCTCCCGGAGCTTATCTCGGAATGTCAAGGTGCGTTTGTTCCTAACTGTTCCATTCGTAATAACATTTTGCTTTGTTAGGAATTGTTCAACCACTATGGAGGGCGTAATATCCCCCCGAGGCATGCCATGAAGATCGACTTCTGGAAGGCGTTTGATACCATCGACTGGAATTTCATCGAGCATGTTCTCTGCTTTTTTGGGTTCCCGCAGACCTTGGTTCACTAGATTCTCAGCTGCATTACAACTCCCTCCTTCTTCATCTCCATCAACGGCGAAGTCAAGGGCTTTTTCAAGGGACAGCGTGGCATTCGTCAGGGCGATCCTCTGTCGCCTTATCTCTTCGTCTTGGTGATGGAGTACCTGTCCCGCATGCTTAAGAGGCTGGATGTTGTTGACAGTTTCAAATAGCATCCCAAATGTAGAACTACGCAGCTCAACCACCTCAGTTTTGCAGATGATCTGTTTTTGTTTTGCATGGGTGATCTGGGCTCGGTTTCAGCTGTTCTGCAAGTTCTCAAGGATTTTGGCTCGCTTTCGGGGTTAATTGCTAACCCGGATAAAACTTCGATCTTCCTCGCTGGCGTGCAGGATCTGGATGCTCAACAGATCCTTGCTTCCACTTGCTTCAGCGTTGGCTCTTTTCCCTTCACCTACCTGGGTGTTCCTATGGGCTCTAGAAAACTCGCTATGACTGATTTTGATTGTATCATTGCCAAGATGACCTCTAAGATTCAGTCCTGGACTTCAAAAGCTCTCTCTTATGCAGGTAGGGCCGAATTGGTGCGCTCTGTTCTTTGCGGTATGACTACTTTTTGGTGTAATACCCTGCTGTTTCCGAACTCCGCCCTCAAAAGAGTTGAAGCCATCATGCGCTCTTTCTTGTGGTCGGGGAACTCATTTTCAAAGAAATGCCCTATAGCCTGGTCTGATGTTTGCAAGCCTAAGAGAAATGGAGGACTTGGGTTCAAGGATCTCCTCACCTGGAACCATTCATGCTTTGCTCGCTCCATCCACGATCTAGCCTCCCCGCGAACCAACATTTGGGCCCGCTGGTGTCACGCTAATCATATGAGATCTGAAAACATCTGGACTGTTGGTGCGAAGTCGTCTGATGCTTGGGGCTGACACTGCTTACTTCATCTCCGTGACACTCTCCTTCTCAACTCCAGCCCAGCCACTGTCCTTGCTAACCTGACCACTGCCACGGGTGGCTTCTCTACGACCAATTGCTACCCCACTATCCAAAACACCAGCACTCCTTGGCCTTGGGGTAGGATCATTTGGAATGGAATGCACACTCCCAAATGCTCTTTCATCACTTGGCTCGCTCTGCATCAACGCCTTGCTACTCGTGATCGTCTCATCCGGTGGTGCTCCTTACCCTCCGCCGACTGCGTGTTTTGCCTCTCCTCAACTGAAAGCTCAGCTCACCTTTTCAGCCAATGTAGGTTCTCGATAGCCGTTCTCACCGACATCCTCGACTGGCTTAATATCTCTCATCGTGAACGCCACATCCATGGTTGGTTCGAATGGATCTCTCATAGCATTCGCAAAGATAAGGCTCAATTCTCTCTTTATGCGGCTGCTCTTTCTGCTTACGTCTACTTCATTTGGCAATGTCGGAATGACGTCATCTTCAACAACTCGACCATTATTCCTCGAGCTTGTTTGCGAAAAATCATTGTTTACTTGTCTAATTGTAAAATTGCCCATGATCTCAAACTTAGTGCCTCCTTCGGGAGAGTCTTCATGTGAGCAATATTTTTGGTGTTGTAGGTTCTGCCCATTTCGTTTCCCTCCCCTGGGCTCTCCTCTTGTAAATGATTTCATTTCAATGTAATTTTAACATAATTCAAAAAAATAAAGAATATATATAATTAAATACAAACTTCTTTCATTTACCACATGTGCTAGTGTGCATTATTCATACAAGGATATCCAACAAAGACTCAGTATGTGGTGTGGAGTTGTAGAGTATGAGAAGAACAATAATCAAACCAACCTGTATTAAGAAATTAAACTCATAAACTCTTTTCAATTGTGAAATTCTCAGAATGCAATCAAAAGTAAGAATCAACTCACAATAACCATTCCTCCATATGTTTGAATATTTCGATTTTTGCATTGTTTTCACAAATTGCTAACTTAGAGCAACCTACAGAGATTCACATCCCTCACATAGAAGCATGTATTTGTGGAATTTTTTCTTAACTAAACCTTTTTTACAAAATAATTTTAGACATAGGTGCTTTTCAAACTAAATTCTCGATACAAGTTTTTTCTTTTTTTTCTATTTTTTATAAAGGTTAAGTATATTATCAAAGGGAAAAGATCTTTACGGATAAAGACCAAATCCAAGGCCAGACTTCCCCAAAACAGATACTTCATCAAGGGACCATACAATTCAAGGCTTCAAAGAAAGTCACATAAAAAATTCTCATACAAGAACCTTGCAAACCAAGGTCTCAAGGTGAGTAAAGCTGGCACATCTAGCCAAAGATCTCCTATACACTTATACCAACCAAGCACTACATCAACCAAGTCCTATAATCTGATGAGGCTAGAGTCGTCGTGCCTAATCAAAATAAACCTTAAACACCTAACTAATGTAGCTTTGGTAAGTAAGGGTCGAATCCCAAAGAGAATCAAGTTATATATCCTATTTGTAAAATCATTCACCAATTGATAACAAAGACGAAAGGGGGGATTATTGTGGTAATCAATCTAACTAAGAAAACAATAAAAGATAAATAGTCTGGCTAGACAAATATCCACTTTCAGTTTTTCAGGTTGATCATAGATATCTCAAGTTCATTCAATTCTATGGTTGTTCCTATTCCAATCTTTAATATATTGGCAGGCCAACCGGTCCTGATAATACTTACTATTCAGCAATCAGGGAAACCTCTCAAGATTAGATGAAATAGCAGCAAAGGGCACAGGAATCATAAGGATGCATGCAATAACTTACAACCGTCAATTATTAAACATGCAATCAATTCTCCTTCATACAAGCAATCAACTACCAGATCATGCAAATATGAGAGCTACAATGACAAGGAATTCCACCGTATATTCCTAGTCTAGCAATAGAAAACTACTAATCAAACTAGGTGATCAAGCTAGCAAAACCAATAGAAATCATATGATGAATACAACTACCCGTAGGTGATAAGAGTTCCAACCAGGAATACTATCCTAGCAAGGCCCGTAGATTCAATCCGATAAACACAAGAGAATTAATACAATCCAAATAGAAAATAGAACAAGAGTTTAGAATCTCACAACCAAATACAAACAAAAGCTTCAATTGTCTAGCCAACTCTAAAACAAAGGAAAAGGGAAAAAGGGTTCAGAAGAAGACCCTCTCCAAAACTAGGTCTAAACAATATAAAGAAATCTAACCCTAAAAATATGGTAAAAGAAATAGCCTAAAACTTAATAAAATAAAGGAAAAGAAATAAAAACAAGGAAACAAATAAATCCGTAACAAAAGCTCGGCTAAGTTGATTTGAGCTGCTTGCTTCAATGGAATTAAGGAGCTTGCTTGAGCAGCTTAGGCCCATGCACGAACGGCCCATCCCAACAAGGAAATCAGCAGGTGACATCGTCAATGCATCATCACGACATCAACACACCTTCTCCATTTCTCTTCCTCCGCGTAGGCTTTCTCTTGGGCTGGTCCACCTATTTCTCTTCAAATGGGCCGGCCCATCAAATCTTAACCATGGCCCAACATTTTCACGTGGCTTTATTATCAATTTGTAAAGCTTCAATTTGTAAGGTAGCGATCGCCTCCTGACCATGGCGATCGCGGTCGCTCCTGATTTTAGCTCTTCTCTTCATGGCTCTACTTCTTCGTTGTATATCTTCTAAATCTTCATAATAACTCCAATGATCCATAACATAGAAATGTCTCTAAACTTATATGGAATCACTCCTAATACAATGTAATAATCTCTAGTTACGCTATACAAAGTGCAACGTATCAGAAGCATAGTTTATTCGAAGTCAACACTTCCTTAATATCAATACCCCCTTTATCAAAGAGTCTAGTAACCTCCTTCCAAGCCACCTAACATCGCATACTGTCACTTTTCCCAGCCCATAAGAAACTTCTACACAAAGCCACAATTTTGTCTACTACAGTGGTTGGGAACAAGATGCAGGCTTGACACCAAAAACCAAGGAGGCCTTTAATCACAGTTTTGATTACCTGACTCCTGCCATCATAAGATAAAGCTTTGCAAGTCCAACTTTGAATCTTCTATGTGATTCTCTTCAATAACCTCGCATGTTCCCAGACCTTAACTTTCTTTGTATGAAGGGGTAGGCCAAGATATCTGATAGGAAATTCCCCTTCACCAAACTGAAGCTCTCTCAGCAACTCAAACTTAACAGCATCTGAGATTTCTCTCCAATAAATACTTCACTCTTGTGCAGATTCACTTTAAGACTTGATGCTTCATCAAAATTCTCAATGCACTCTATAACAACAGAGACAAACCCAATATCCGCTTTACAAATAAATCAAAAGGTCATCTGCAAAATCTAAGTCCACTAATCTGAGCCTTCTACATTTAGGATGAAATCTCAATTGTATATTTTCACTAGCCCTTAAGAGTTGTCTGCTGAGCATCTCCATTACAATTCCAAACAAAAATGGAGACACTGAATCTCCATGCCTTATTCCTCTTTGATCAGAAAAGAACCCTTTAGGCTTACCATTCAGAAGCATATAAAGTTTTGGCGGTCCTTACACATATCATCACCTATTGAATCGTCTTCTCATGAAAGCCAAGATATAGGTACTTTTGTATCCTCCTTAAATCCACATGTTCAAGCATTCAAAGGCTTCAATGATTCTGCCCTCAAGGTTACAGAAATTAGGCACTTTTGTATCCTCCTTAAATCCACACAGATCTCTATAGAAGTCTACAATTCCATAACTTATCTCCTCTTGAGTTTCGAGAACCCGCCCCAAGCTATTATGAAGCATAAAGAGGAGGTCTCTTCATTCATAGTCATCCAACCAATTTTGGCTTGTTAGATCACTATATCCCTTTTCTATTCTTCCTTCATGACATTAAAGTAGTCCAATTGCAGCTCCATAAATGTTTCCTCAAACTTCTTCTCACTATTAGTTATCATAGCATCTAAATCAGAGATTCTCAACTTGCTTTACTCTTTAAGTTGTTGTTTCATCCATTTAAGCTTACCAACCAATTGAAACTGAAGGGAACCATCCACTCTAACATTCCAAGCATCCTTGACACATTTCATAAAATCCTTATCCTTCTACCAGTAGTTCTTGAATTTGAATGGGATTTTCCTCCTCCGATGATTACCAGTATCCACAAACAACACCTCGGGTGAGTGATCAGATTCATGAGGTTGGTCAAAAATAGCACTACTACTCATCTTATGTCTCCATAAACTATTGACAAGCACTTTGTCTAACTTGCAAGCAACTCTATCCTTAGCACTCCTCTGATTGTCCCAAGTATAGATCACTCCTTCATATTCCAGATCAGATAAGTCACAATCATCCATTATATCATTCAACTCTCAAAGCTAGACATTGGAATACTAGTTTTAGAAATCCTCTCAGTACTATCCTTAACATAGTTAAAATCCCCCATCACCACCCAAGGGCACACACTTCTCAAAGCAATCTCCCTCACATTTTTCCAGAGTTGTCCCCACCATCTCTATCATTTTTAGAATCTTGCAAAGAATAAATTGAGTATCAATCTCACTCACCACAACTTGAACAATAGTAAGATTCCAGCTCACCCAAATCCTCTCCTTCTTACCACCAGAGGCATTTGTAACATAAGGCCAACCCTTAAACAACTTATTAGCAATATGATTTTCCTTACTTAACTCCACCTTTTTTTGCAGAATAGCAAACACATCAATACTCATCTTGGTTGCATATTTATCCATCCTACTAATAGCCCTAACTCCATTGCAACACTCTGAAGTTCTAGGCACAAACGTTTAGTCTATCCATTATCTCTTACTTTAGAGATGCTACCACTCGCAGTACCATCTCCCGACACTTCAAACTTATTTGAGAACAACACCCCCACTCTTAGCCACTGCTCCATTATGTTTTTTACTTAGCACTTCCTTCCAACTTTCCTTATCTTGTCCAGATCTAAGTGGATCACTCAGATGAGATGTGTCCTCTTGGTACCATCTGATCGTTACAAAGATCAACCTTATCCTACCTTTTATCATGCACATCAGGTTTCCACTTCTTAGTAATTCCAAGGACAGACTTATCCTCCCTACTCCCTCCATTCCTAAACTAGCATTCTTCAAAAGAATGCCCAAACTCTTTGCACCTGAAAGATCTCCAAGGGATCCACTCAAACTCTACAACTTGTTCATAACTCTTCCCATCATATCCTTTCAATTTCACCATTTTCCTAACAATATCCATGTCAGTTCCTCCACCAAATCTTGGAAAAAGAGAATCTATATCTCTGACTTGTAACTTGATCCATACAAAGAGGTCTCCCAATCATACTTCCAATTACACTGAGCATCCTATGTGAATGGAGCAAAGGATCAATATCAGGTAATCTCACCCACACAGGAAGCTTGTCAAAGCGAGACCATTCCATCTTCATTCTTGGACTTCAAACTTTGAACACCGAAGGCTTTGATCCCATCATCCAAGGCCCTTGATCTAACACTCACTCCATCTCTTCTTTCTTTCTTTCTGAACTGCACTATCCATACACCATTCTCCTTTAGATAAACCCTAGGGTCCTCCACTTTTCATTCCCTCACCATAAACTGTTTCATAGCTGCATATGAAGGTCTAACTCCAAAAACCACACCCACAAGAGTCGAGTTCCATTCAACCTCTTGTTCCTGTACTTCTTCCCTTGAGAATCTGTACATTTCTCTATCAATGCCTTCTATAACCTCCAGTTTATCCATACCTTCCACAAACATTTCTTATTTCCCATATCTATTTTAGCTAAAGCTTCCTCCATCTCAGTAGGTGTCACAAAAGCAACCTTCTCTAACTCACAATCCCCCTCTCTGACTCCTCATCCACCATTATCCCCTTATCAGAAATCTCGTTTGCTTTGCCTGACACCCTCACATGATTCTCCAGACCCCTAATCTCACTTTACTTCTTGTAAATCCTCACCACCGACGACGAATCTAACAAATCTTCCTCAATCGTGTCCATACATTTCCCTTATTCCTCTCCCTCTCTGTGAGATTTTTTCCTAAAATTTCGACAACCTCCCCTACCAACCTTCTTTGGCGACACCCCTTGCAACCGCTGAATTGCCGAAGAAGCCATTCAAACGACGCAACCCCTTGCCGAAAAGGGGGAGACGCTAGCTTGAGTTGTATGGAATGCAACAACCAACCTTCTGAAAATTACAAAACATGCCCAAACTACAAATATTTAAATTCTAGACCGAGAGTGTTTTCCTCGCTATAAGATAGGCTCTTTCATCTGGGTTGGAAAAGTGAGAAGATAGAGAGACGCCTTTATAGTGTCTCCCATCTAAACAGCGCCTCCCATCCGAACCTAATTTATTTAAAAAAATATTGATAATTATCTTGGAGGGGTAAGATTGTAAAGTGTGACTTTTTTTTATAAAAAAAAAAGCACGAACAATGTCTCTCAAACATATATATTTTTTAAATTTTATATGTGTGACAATGTTGTAGTATATTAGATTTTATTTTTAAAATAAAATGTACAAGAGACGTTGTTTGAAACAACTATGTTGTTCATTATCAATGTTTTAAAATAATATGATATCGAGAATTTAGTTTGGTAAACATCTATGTCGAGAATTATTTTTTAAAAAAAGTTGTGTCCTTTACAAAAAGGCAAAATTGCTCAAAATATTCTATCATTTTATTCAATTGCATACTCTACCATGAACTTGTTGAATTTCACAGAATGTCCCAAAGTTAATGAATGGTTGCGTATTTTACCCTAACCTTTTTCGACGTCGAGTATCCCGACAAAAAATGATGACATTTCCGATTTTATAGATGATGTGACACATGAAATTGACAATTGTTTTTTCTTTGCAGCAAACAAAAATAAAATAACTTTTTATTAATCCTAAAACAGAAATCCAATTTGAAAATAGTTCTTCTCATCAAATAATTTTTTTCGATTTTTTATACATATATTCACATTCTCTTCTCATTAGACCTGTCAAAAGCTGATCCAACCCGTTTGGTCGATCCGACCGGACCCGAAAAAAACTCGACTCAACCTGACCCAAAAATTCATGAAACCCTTTTGGGTCAAACCCGAACCGATCCGAGACTCGTTGGGTCAATTATGGACCGATCTGAACTTTTCAAACTCGTCGAGGGATCCACTTTTCACATATTTTATGTCATGTAAATTAAAAATAAGTTTTATTAAATAATAATATAATATTATTGTTTTATTATAAAAATATTATTTTAATTATATTTTCTTTATTACAATAAAAAATGGAACATTTGAAACCCGATGGGTCGACCCGACCATCCCAGAAATTTTTCGACTTGCTTGACCTGATCCCGACCCGTTTTCCAGGTCTACGTCACATCCTTTATCTTTATTATTCCGTCTCTACCATAGTTAATGCAGATAACCTTTGAAGTAGTAAAATCGAGCTTACATTTTATACTAATAATAATATTTATTACATAAGAAATTTAATTTTTTACGAGTCAAATAAATGTTTGATCGAATTTGAATGAGCGTGTTGTATTTTATTTTATTTTGTTTTAGATAATAAAAAAAAAAAAAAATTTTAATTGTAGTAAAAAGTAACAATTGGCAATTTTGTGTGGCACATTATCGATAAAATCATAGAATTAAAGTAGAGTACACAACTCATCGCCAGAAAAGATTAAAGTAGAGTACACAACTCGAGTAATTATACACGGATGCTATATACAGCCCGGTGCCTTTACAAAACATCGCCCGGCCACTCCCGTTCTGTGAGGTCACGTACCTTCGCGGAACGCGAGATTAGCAAAAAATTAGGGTAATTTTTTAGACGCTAATCTCGCGTTCCGGGAGTGTACGTGACCTCGCAGAACGCGAGTGTCTCGACCTCGCGTAACGCGAGTAGTGCATGTCAGAAAGACGTTGTTGTGCACCATTAATAGATGTCTTGTCCCCACCTAACTATAATAACTACCCCCTTATTTTAAGTAAACCGTAATACCTATTAACCCTACCCTAACACCTTTTTTTATCATCTTTCACCTCTTTCACCCTCCATTAAAACTCATTTTCAAAACCTTCAAACTTCAAAACACTCTAAAAACACCTGAAACAATGGAAGATGAAGAGGAATTCAACAAAGGAAGGAATGAAGATGGTGGTTCATCAAGTTACCATGCAAATGAGGTAATGTTCTTACTTAATTTTTGAATTTTAATTTGTTTTGCACCATTAAGAGCTAAAATGAAGTTATTATGTTGTATTTCATGTTAAATGTAGTAGTAGTAAGTGTTGAAGAGATGACTTTTGCATATAATGTCCAAAAGTTTTGTTCTTCAACCTTATTTTGTTTAGGGTTTATGTTTTTAGGGTTTTTACTGTAGAAAATTTACATTTGTTCATGTTTATGTTAAATGACCCCGTTTCACAGTGTTTGAACCTTAGCACTTTCCCGCATTCTGCGAGATGGAGCACCTCGCGTAACGCGAGTGGTGCCTCCCTCGCAGAATGCGAGAAAGTGCAAATTACAGAGTATTAACTCTTTATTGTGTATACGTGAATTTTTCTTTGTTCACTAGATTGAATGCAATCCAGTTGAATGACTACACCTACCCCTTTGGGAATACAAGGCCATGTTCGCCACCGTCATTTGATTTGGGGATTGACTTTGGTGATTATCATCAACCATCTACATATGAATTGCCCGTGCCATCTACTTATCAATTGCCATGTACATATGAAGTGCCATCAAGCTATGATGCATTTGATTCACAGTTTGCTAACCCCGTAGGAGAGGAGATGTGGTTTCTTCCCTCTTTACGCATTGCACCAAAGTTTGATAGTCCCGTATGTGAGGAATATGTTGTTTCTAGGGATTATTCGGAATATTTCACTACGGAGCAAGTGTTTGCCTCTAAGGAGATTGGTCATTTGTGGGCGTTGAATGTTGCAAAGCAACATAAGTTTATGATCTCTATTGGAAGGAGTGTACAATCTAAACCGGGGAAAAGTGGTAAGGTTCAAATCATTTGTGAGAAAGGGGGAAGTTATAAGCCTAAAGGTGTCGGGGTTAGAACAAACACAAAGAGCAAGAAAACGGGGTGTCAATTTCAATTGAAGCTCATGGAGAACCGTTTTGAAGAGAATTGGAGATTAACAGTTGTTTGTGGTTTGCACAACCATCCTATTGGAGATAGTTTGGTCGGGAATGCATTTGCTGGGAGGCCAACCCCTGATCAAAAGAAAATGGTTCGTGAGATGGTACTTTCTCATTGTTCTCCAAATCAGATTTACACTGAGATAAACAAGGATCCCGGAAGCTGTACAAAGAAGAGACAAGTGTACAATTTGGTAAAAGATATAAGGGAAGAGGAAATGGAAGGTAGAACCGTGGTTCAAAAATTCTTTCACCAATGCAAAGAGAACAACTACTTCATGGAGTATAGGCCAAGTGCAAATAATCCTTCTATAATAGGCGACTTGTTCTTTGCTAGTCCTGAATCAATGAAACTCTTAAAGGCGTTTCCATATGTCCTTTTGTTGGATTCGACTTATAGCACGAACAAGTAAGTATTTATCATTCTGTTTTTTTGTTGTATATTAAAATTCATGAAAATTTTAAGATTTGTGGTAAAAAACACTTCTCGCGTAACGCGAGGACACCCAACCTTGCGTAACGCGAGGAATGTCCTTGATTCAGTATTTCTGCATTTTGGAATATATCTACTGTGGAATAGAGTACATTCTCGCGTTACGCAAGGTGGGGTGTCCTCACGTAACGCGAGAATGTGCATTACAGATGCTATTCCGCAGTCAAACATTTAAGACTATGAATTAAAGGTGCAATCTTTCTGTATTTTGGTCTAAGGTACAATGTTCCCTTCCTGGAGATAGTCGGTTTGACTTCTACATGGAAGAATTTTGTTGTATGCGGGGTATGGTTAGAGGCCGAGAGCGAGGACAATTATTTGTGGGCGTTGAAGCAGCTGCAGACGGTGTATTTGAGAATAGGAGCATCGCTTACTTGCTTTGTCACAGACCGTGAGATGGCTCTTATGAATGCAACAGACATGTTATGGCCAAATGCAAAGTTTCTCTTATGTAGACGACATGTAAGGAAGAACATAGAGGCGAGAGGCAAGATAGCTATGGGCACACAAGCATTGGGGGTTCATATTTCTAATGATTATTATGACGTGTTCATCCAAACCACTGAAGAAGGTTACAACAAAAGGTTGAAGACACTTGAGATTGAATGGGGAGCTTATCCAACCGTATTGAACTATGTTAGAAAGAATTGGCTAAACCCTTACAAAGAAAGACTTGTTTCAGCATGGACGGATAATGTCTTCACTCTCGGGAATAACACGACAAATAGGTATGTTCTCTAATTTATGTCTACCTTCTATATTTGAGAATAGGAGCTTCTGTAATGCACATCCCGGCGTAACGCGAGACGTGTACAACTCGCAGAACGCGAGACGTGTACACCTCGCAGAACGCAAGACTTTGCACATTTCAGAATGATGCAAATTGACTGTTTTGTATTTGCATATTATTTTTGTTCTTATTGTTTTTTGAACATTTTAGAGTTGAAGGAGCACATTCGTGTCTTAAGTCCTACTTGACAAGTGGAAAGGGTAGGCTAGACACAATGTTCGGTGAATACAAAACAATGGCGGCGAACCAACTTAAGGAGATTAACGTGTCTTTCACCGAGAGTTTGAATAAGAGCTTCACAGTTATTGAAGGGGCCGACTTGTTTAAAGTCTTGAAGTTCAAAGTATCTTACAAATGCATAGAGGAATTGCTTAAGGAATACACGAAGGGGGAGAGATTTGGTTTGTACGTGCCTATGTTTTGTAGTTGTGAGATCAAGATTAGAGATGGGTTGATGTGTGTTCATTAGATTGGAAGACATTGGAAGGAGCAAAGACCATTAAGAGTATCAGATTTGCACCCTTTCTGGAGTACATTGAGTTTGGAAGAAGTTGATGTTCCCGGCGTACTCGAAGTTAAGAGTAAGGTGGCAAGACGTCTTTTTCAGAGTTTCTATGAGGAAACGTTTCCGAACTTGTGCCCCCATGATCAAGAGAAGTGTGCACAAACTGTTTTAGACATTGGGAGAGTAAATACTCCTCTAAAAGAGCCGGCTATTTCAAAGCACACCGGGGGTCATCCAGTCGGAGCTCCTAACAAACAACCAAGGTCAACGCAAAGAAGACCGTCTGCATGGGAGCACACTAATGTTGAGATGGATGCTAGAGCTTTGGAAGAAACACCTCCAAAGAAGCAAAGAAATGCTTCTAATTCTGAAACATTCAAGAAACCAAAGATTAAGGCGATTGGCAAGTACAAGCTTCAGATACATGCGTCAATGCGCACCTATGTGAATGGTTGATTTGAAGTAAATGGAAATGGAGACTTACAGTCCCTTTTTGGATGTGGTGAGCCACATGTGCTTCAAATCCCTTAAGCAACTCGGGATCTTCTGGACCTCCAGGTACGCTGTGAGTGAGCTCAGGATCATATCTTGGCTCGTTCTTCTTTGACTTCCTCTTCCTTTTTGTTTTCACGACCACTTCTTCTTCTTCTTCTTCTTCATCATCATCATCATCATCATCATCTTCTTCTTCTTCTTCATGTTCTTTTTCTTCTTGATCCCCAACTTCATCCTCGTTTTCTTCTTCCATCGGTTCTGGTTGTTGATTGTAAGAAGAAGAACAAGCTTGTCCACTTCCCTCACCATGTCCACCGCCCCAACTTTGTCCAGCCCACCCCTGTCCGACTTCCACTAGTGCAGCCTGTGGAAAAAAATGGTCCCAGCTAACCTGTTGTCCACATGAATAACTATCTTGGGAAATAATGTCCCAACCACCTTGGTATGAGTCCCAACTACCCGGTTGTCCACATGAATAACTGTCTTGGGACAAATTGGGGCATTCATCAACGTCGGGGAGTCCCCCGGGGAAGAGCTCTACGGGTGTTGTCTTCTTTTCTTTCCCCTTCCCTTTTGTTTTTTCAACCGGGGGTTCTTCCCTCACAATGTCTCGGTTTCTCCGACGATTTGAACGACCAGGACGATACATTGCCTAAAACAATACAAAGTAAAATCAATAAATAAACGAATGTAGAAAAAAACACAGAAAACAAAATGTGCAGAATACACATGTTCTGCAGAAGGGGAAATTGCCATAACTGGCAATTCCTCGCGTTCTGCGAGGGCATGACACTCGCGTTCTACGAGATGTGACGTCACACGTGACGCGTGAATAAAATGTTTTCCTTATTCCGGCGACATTTCAACACAAATTCAACATAAATTCAATATTTTAACTAAAAAACCTATCAATTTAAGTAAATTACCAAATAAACATCAAAACCCTAAATAAAATGTAAACCCTAATAAAAAAACCTAATCCTAAGGAATTTCAACCTATTCAACATAAAAAAAACACCCACTCATCAACCATAATACAAAATCATCATCTTTCATCCATTCCAAACAACCTAATACTATATACAACCATTTTTAAATCAACATTCAATATCAAAACATCATATAATATGCAATTTCATATACTAACAACATATATTCATCTAGAATCAACATTAGAAAGCATAAGGGAAGAAGAAACATACCTTAATTGAAGATTTGTGTTGAAAAGAAGAAGATGAAGTACGTTTTTGAGAGAGGGAGTAAAAAAAGCAGCGGTAGAATGTAAAAATGAGCAGAAGTAGAGTTTTTTCCCCTTTTATAGGGAAAAAACCCTCGCGTTCTGCGAGGTGACGCTCCCTCGCGTTACCCGAGGTGTCGGGCGTTATTTAGTAAAACGCCCGGGCTGTATTTAGTAAGGGCCTAATTATAGGATATTTTACGAAGTTCAACAAATTCAAGGTAAAGTGAAACGAAGTAAAATCATACTCCCTCCGTCCCATAATATAGTGCATGTTTTCCTTATTTAGCGTCCCAAAATGTTGTGCCTGTTTCCGTTTATATCTTTCGTCTTATTATCCACATCAAATCACTTTTCTAAAAATCCAAACCCAACTACCTTCTCTCTCCTTTCTTTTTACATCAATTTTCACACCTAATCACCTTTTATCTTCTCTCTCCTACATAAAAAACCACACCCTCTCACAATCTCTCGCCCTTTCACTTTTTCTTTCTCACTTCCTTAATTTTCCTCAAAAACCGCAAACGGACACTTAATATTGGGACGGAATTTTCCTCAAAAACCGCAAACGGGCACTTAATATTGGGACGGAGGGAGTATGATATTTTGAGCAATTTTGCCCTAAAATAAGTACGAGGCGACGTCGTTTTGCTTACGAATGACGATCCAATTATCTTGCTTTTTCTTCCACTAAACTTGAAGTTCGAGCAAATGCAAGCTTCTTCTCTCACCCACTCAAATCATAACGCAATTTGTTCATCCCAGTGAATCAAAAACAGAGGGGAAATAATTCAACGAATTTCATTCTCCTAATTCGTGATTCATAAAGGACCAGCTGAAATGGAAGCATTTTTCCGCACAGCTGCACCTTTCCCGCATTCTTTGGGCTCTTTAGTCAATCAGAAGCTTCAGAGATTTTCACTCTCCAGATTACCGATTTCCAGCCCCATTCATGGATTTTCTTCCTTCAATAGAACCCTCCACGCTTCGCTTCGTTCAAGTAAGTTGCGCCTGTGAAAGATCTTTCAGTCTTTTCCTGCAGTAAGACAACGAAGGAGTTCATTGATTATTCGGGTTTTCATTATGTTGAATGTGTGACCGTTCAGTTTTTGACAGATGTAAAATTTCGAATAGATGCAATTACATTTGCTTGATGGATTCACATAATCTGCTTAAGCAATCTGATTAATTGGAATTTGGGAAGGGTACTCTTGACTGATATGAGGAATAATATGCTGCATTACAGATTCCCCAAGTCAAGAGGTGGTGCTATCCTCTTCAGAAAAACAATCTGAGATCATATTTTTGGGGACAGGAACAAGTGAAGGCATTCCTCGTGTTAGTTGTCTGACCGATCCTGTCAAGACTTGTCCAGTATGACCATAACCCTGTTTGATTCCATTTATTCGTTTTTTCCTTACATGAATCAATTTTACAGAGGATCTGTTTGTTTGCATAGGTTTGTACAAAAGCTGCCGAACCTGGGAACAAAAACAGAAGGCTCAATACCAGCATGCTTATATGTCACCATGGACGATCTGGAAAAAAAAACATTCTTATAGATGCTGGCAAGTATGTATAAACTTTTCTCTAGGAATTATGTTTGGTTTCGATGATTCAGATATATGGGTCAAATGTCCAGATTATATGGAAAGGAAGACTGCCTTGACTTATCATTTTGTTGTTATAGATGTATTAATCCCTTCTGTATCGTCGTTGTTTTGTAGGTTTTTCTATCATAGTGCTCTGCAGTGGTTTCCTGCTTATGGGTGAGGTGTAATTTTCATTTCTATAGTACATTGAACCGTTTAAATTGCGATTGAATAAGATAGGTCAGCATGCTATATGTGGTAGTATCCAATTTAACATGAGAATGTGACACACAAATCTCAGTTTCAATTTTCTGAATATCTTGATTTCATCTATCGCCATGACATTAGCTTTTATGAGTGGCACATGATTTTGTGTGTTTTCATGCTGTTCATCTGTATAAACTATTACCATTGTATAACTAGATGCATTCTTGTACCTGCCAGGGTAAGGACACTTGACGCGGTTATAATCACTCATTCTCACGCTGATGCTATTGGAGGTGCATAACACACTTTTAGTAGCTACTAAATGAATTTGTCAGCTATTCTGCTTTAACTATAAACTGTTTAATCCTGGGTTGCGTTTCATGTTCGTAGGGCTTGATGATCTTCGGGATTGGACAAATAATGTCCAACCTACCATTCCTATATATGTTGCTAAGCGCGATTTTGAGGTCTTTTTCCCTATTCAGCTTGTTTTTTTTCTTCTTAGGGTGCATAGGCTCTTGATCAATGGCAACACTAAGTTTCTTTTCACTGTTAAAAGGATGCTCAAGTTTCTTTGTTTGGATCTTTTGATATCTAGATACGGTATGGACACAGTTCGATGGCTTGTCATGCCTGTTCTGGATTTCACTCGTGGCCAATTTAAATTTCTCATGATACCATTTCCATGCAAATTTTCCTGTGAGTACTTCCACTTCTAGCCTAAACATGACCTGTTTCTTGACAATTAATATATGCAGGTGATGAAGAAGACACATTACTATATAGTTGATACAAGTGTCGTCATGCCTGGTGCTGCAGTATCTGAGTTGGAATTTAAAATCATTGATGAAGAGCCATTTAACGTACAGGATTTAAAGGTTCGAGTTTATAATCAACTGAGTCTAAGCATTCTACCTCCACCATTTTGCTTTCTAACAGAATGATAATCAATCTGAAGTAGTCGTCGATTCTTAAGGTTTGAGTTTAAAATCAACTGAGTTCAAACATTCTACCCCATCTTTTGTTTTCCATAAGGCTGATAATTTTGATCGGTTCTTTGAAAATTATCTGTGATGCACAAATAAGAATATTTTAAGATTCAATTTGAAGTGAAGTAGTCGTGCAAATTGTAGTTGATTTTTGAACATCTTGTTACAGATAACTCCTTTACCGGTGTGGCACGGTAAAGGCTATCGCTCTCTTGGTTTTCGAATTGGAAACTTTTGCTACATAAGGTTATTTTTCTTGGAGACACTGTGAACATTATATGTCAACCCGATATTATCTGGAACTCAAGTTTTTTTAAATTAGTACTGACTTAAAAACCTGATGCGCTCTTGCAGTGATGTGAGTGACATTCCAGCTGAAACATACCCGCTTTTGGAGAACTGCGAACTTCTAGTTATGGTGTGTATCACTTTTACTCGCGCTTCTAATTATCGCACATTTGGTTTCTGATATCCGTGTTTCTAATCAGGATGCTCTAAGACCAGATCGTTCATCAGCCACACATTTTGGACTTCCAAGGGTAAACAAAACCACTTGTTCTTTTTAATATTGTTCTTGACAGAATATATTGACCAGTGAGTTTTTATTTTATTTACAGTCATTAGAAGAAGTGAGAAAGATCCGGCCTAAGAGAACGCTGTTCACAGGTGAGATTCACTCGCCCTTGATTGATATTATGATATGATATATATTTATCTTTTTGTTTTGGAGGCTTGATATGTATGAATTGTTGGTGTTGTTGTTGGGTATATGAAGGAATGATGCACCTAATGGATCATGAGAAGGAGAAGGAGGGGCTTGATGTGCAGTTGAGCTATGATGGACTCCGAATCCCGGTCGACCTACCATCATCCTAGCAACAACTCATTCATGGGACAACATATAAGTGTGAATGTCTGATTTTATTGGCACATTTTTGTAGGTCCATCTCTGAAAACATTGTCCTACAAACGGACTTATACTTGTTAAAAATAGTCTTACTATGAACGATGTTCATCAAATTCCCAAATAATGTTTTTGTTTAATTTAGCCAGGCCTAGTCCTAGCTAAAGCCCATTCTTAAATAGCTCTAGTTGGTGACCTCCAACGTTGCAGGGCCATATATTCTAAGCTGTCATTATATTTTATGAAGTGCGAAAGCCCTTGCCTAGTGATGGGGAGTTTGAATCCTTCGACTCTTGTCTCATTACATCATCCGTGAGAACATCACAACCGGAAATAGGGCATGTTTTGGGCAAATAATCCTTATGGACTAATTTGTCTTTAAGATGAGGTGAACTAATCGAATCAAGAAAATAAGTACTAAGACGTCCTAACAATTGAACCAAATAAATGAATAAGACGAAAGGGATAACTTAGCTAGATGGGCAAGTGTTGATCTTGAATATCAAACGATCCTTGATTAATGAACTTCAGAATGCTTCGTTATCTCTCAAACAGATTGATTACAAGAATGAATGCCAATGTAAGCGTGGAACTTCAAAGTTACATCATAATCCTATATATACATGTCGAATACCCTATGATTTTGTCGTTAGGAGAATCACCAGATCTCCCTTAAATCTCGGCCTCTCCCTATCTCAACCAAGCCACTCCGGATCGTGATCTCCAACGGCTCGATCCAGTTGTTAATCTGCCATCTTTGGACTGTGGGCCACTCGACGAAACTAAGCCCAAAATTCGGCCCAACAATTTGCCCCAAAAGAAAGGGTTGGACCGGAGGTTCGAGCGGTTTCTTTTCCGCCATCATAACCGTACACGTGTATTCCATCTATTTACCCATTCGAATTTTGCAGTTACTCTTTTCTGTCTCTAAAGCCTCGCATCGTCCGAAGAGTCATCATATCTTCTCTGCAAACATCGAGTCCCAAGGTACATCCTTTTTTCCTTTGTTCTTCAAACTTCCTTCCTCCCACCTTCAATGGCTTCCGACTCCGAGTCCGACCACCGGGTTCCCGCTCTTCCTTCTTCTTTGCTTCATTGGCAAGATGTCGTCCCTAGCGATGTCACCACCGAGGATCTCGAGCAATTCCGCCTTCTTTATGGTTTCCCTTCCGGCGCGGTGCTTCGTCTACCGAGAGGAGATGAGCGAGCCGATGAGGAAGGAGAAGAATGGATGTGCTTTTATGAGTACCCATTCAAGATTGGGCACACCTTCCCGTTCTCTCCTCTGGTTCGAGGTGTCTTGGAAAGATGGGATCTTGCATGCTATCAGATCACTCCTCACGGGTGGCGATTATTGAGGGTTCTTGACCGACTCAATGAAAGGTATCCAGATCTTCAATTCGACTTGAAAACCTTCGTCTATCTTCATAATCCATGTACAATCAAGTCGAATTTGTACCGTTTCAAGGTGCGATTTGGGTATCACGCCATAGCTCTAGGTCAAAGTCCTAACGACCGAGCGTGGAAAAAGAGGTTTTTCTTTGCCAAGGTGTCGTCGCTAGGGACAGAAGAAGAGAGGAATTTCTTGCGGACCCGATGGTTGCGACAGGGTTACTATGTTTTCCATGAATGTACTTCTATTCCAGTGTCTTTAACCTTCTTTTTTTTACTTTTTCTTTTTTGCAGTCCCTGAGGAGCTTTAATACCCGCTCGATCCAGACCTTGAAGCTAAGTGCGACGAAGTTTTCTCGGTCCCGAAAATTCATCGTACCTTTCTGAACGCTACCGCTGCTCAACCTATCCCTGCATTGAACATGGGTCCAACTCCGTCTCCCACTAAATGTGAGTTTGCTAGACTAGTCTTTTATCTTAATTGTTGGTGTTGTTGTGTTTACCGTGGGGCCATGTTGTGATGGCAGCCGCCAGCACTCGGTTTGAGAGGTCCAGCGCAAGATTGTCCTTCAAAAATCTCCAATCTGTCAAAGGGAAAGGCCAAGCCTCGTCGTCTCTCGCTCTTCCTCCTAAGCCCAGATCGGGGGACAAGAGGAAGGCTTCTGAGATCATTGATCTGTCGGCCGAAGCGGCTTCTTAGGGCGTCGAGACTGGCTTTTCCAATCTCACCGATATGGTAGTCCCCGACGATATTCGTCTGATGAGTCTTCCTGACAACGTGCGTTATGCAGGAGAAAGCCTCTGGGTGGTAAGTTCGTATAGTGTTTGCGCTTTTGTTGGATCTTGTATGTATTTCTGATCTCTTGGTTATTCAGGCCATGCAACACATCCGAGTTTGTCATGACAAGTCGGTGTATACGATCGATGGTTTCACCCGTCGAGCAGAAGCTGCTGAGAAGAAGGCCAAAGAGGTGTCTCAGATCAATAAGAGGTTGGAGGCGTTCATGACCAACCTGTCTAACGAGGCCAAGACCCAAGGCGAGCGTCTCATCGATATGGAGAAGTTGCTTGAGGAAGAGAAGGAGAAAGTTGGGACCAAGGCTGTGGAGATAAGTCTGTACTTCGGGGCTCAGGCGCGACTGGAAATCTTTGAAGAGTTCGAGAAGGGTCAGCACACGTCATGGGACATCTAGGCTGCTAGGGATCACTTTGAAGCGTCTTTTCCCCTTGGCCGTCCTCATTCGGAGTATTTGGTAGGGCTTCAACCTCAGGGTGAGACGGTCGACGAAGCAGAGTGTAGTTCTGGTCGCACGGTCTCAGAATGTCCTTTGAAAGATGAAGCTGAGAAGCCGACCGACGACGTCACGACCGACGCTCCTTGATCTCTCTTTTCTCTCTTGACATCAGTTTGACTCGTTTTATTTCTCTTGTTGGTTCCTTTTAAACAATGCTACTGTTCTGGCGGTCTGTCTACCACCGCAGACTGCGACGTTTGTACTAGCTTAAGATCATGTTTTGGCAGCCCGTCTGCCATCGTGGGCTGCGCATTTTGTAAGACTTTTGGCTGTATGGCCTTATCTTTAATGCTATCTCCGGTAGGTGTTTTCTTTCATATTTGGGGCTCGCACGACCTGTCGTGAATGTAGAGTGATATGAGTATTTGATACCTCATGTTTGATATGTATATGTATAATGTAAGATGTGTGTGGTCGACGTTTTTACCTTACGATGCGTGTAAGGTCGCAGGGTACGTGGACCCAGGCGTCATCTTCTTGTCAGGCCTTTGATTTGTGAGGCCTTTGCGTGGGATGGCTTCCCTCGTAGCGAGAATCGAAGCCTGTATGTATGTATTAGAGTCATGACGTGCGTCCGAAGGATAGGTTTTTAGCAACAGTGTGCGTTCAGTAGGGCGGTCGTACCTCATTATTGTTGTGAGACAGGCGGGGTACGACGTACCAATGTGATCCTTCGTGTTTCGATCGATCGCGTGTGTGTAAGTGAGCTCATGAGTGTGTGTCTGATGGATCCACCTTATTCTTTGTAGGCCTTTATTGTTGTGTCTGTGAATGCCTGGGAGACAAAATAAAAAGGAAGAGAGATATCCTAGGTGATAGTCAGTCGTACGACGTGACCACCCTTGGACGCTTGTATCAGTATTTGCTTTTGAAGTTGAAATGAAGCTAAGGCATAACATGTTTATTGTGCGATTGTAATTAAGTAAATAAAGAAGGGTTTTCAGAAATGATACAGTTTCAGGTGGGTTGCATTCCAACTCCGTGGGACGGGTCATCCAGCGATATGCTCCTTGTCCTACGACCTCGACTATTGCGTATGGTCCTTCCCATTGAGGGGCAAGCTTTCCGTCTCTGGGATCCTTAGTGTTTTGGAACGTTTTTCTCAAGACCCAGTCTCCTTGCTTAAAGACTTTGATCTTAACGTTCTTATTGTAGCTCCTGGCGACTTGTTGTTGATACTTGAACATCCTAACTCGCGCTTTTTCCCTGAGTTCGTCGACGGTGTCCACATTATGAGACAGAGCTTCGTCGTTGGTCTCATAGTTTTGTAGTCCGTATCTTGTAGTTGGGAGGAGTACTTCTGCGGGGATTACTGCTTCGCATCCATAAACAAGTGAGAAAGGTGACTGTCCTGTCGCATTTTTCGGGGTCGTGCGATCTGACCATAAGACGTAGGGCAACTCGTCGGCCCATCTTCCTTTTGATCCCTCTAGTCTCTTTTTTAGGTTGTTGATGATTATTTTGTTGCTAGATTCCGCTTGCCCGTTGGATTGGGGATATCTTGGGGTTGAGGTGACCAAGTTGATGTTCCATCGAGCGCAAAATTCTCTTGTCTTGCTGCCTATGAACTGGGAACCATTGTCGCAGACAATTCTGAAGGTATGCCAAATCTGCGCAGAATGTTAATTTTCCTTTATTTCACGATAGGCTTGTGCTTCGATCCACTTTGAAAAGTAATCAGTCATAGCTAAGAAGAAAACCCTTTGCTCCGACGCTGGAGGTAATTTACCGACGATGTCCATCCCCCATCTCATGAAAGGCCAAGGAGCGATCGTGGGATGCAGCAGCTCCGAAGGTTGATGTGGGACAAGAGCGTGTCACTGACAGGCATCGCACTTCTTAGCGTGTTTCATTGCATCGTTGTTCATGGTGGGCCAGTAGAAGCCTTGTCGTCTTGCTTTGCATGCTAGGCTTCGTCCTCCGGCGTGGTTCCCGCACTCACCGTCATGGATGGAGTGGAGCAGTTTTTGCGCTTCGGGAGGGGTCAAGCACTTGAGCTTTGCCCCTGTGACAGATCGTTTAAAGAGTAAGGATTCAATGATTTCGTAGGAGAGAGCTTGTACCTTAAGTCTTTTGGCTTCCGCTTTGTCTGAAGGTAGGATTCCACGGACTAAATAGTCAAGGAAGGGTTTAGTCCAGTCGTTAGTGTCTTCTGTTTGTTTTGAGTTGTCTTCTTCATTGGTGAGGACCTCGGACGGCGGGTCCCTTACCTTCGAGATGGCAGGAGTCGTCACGTGGACGATTGGGATGACGGGGAACTATGTTGGGTTTAACGCCGATCCTAGATTGGCTAAGGCGTCCGCCTACGTGTTCTGCTCTCTTGGGACCTGATGAATCTCAAATTTGACGAACTTGGTGATCAATTCTCGGACAATTACCACGTAAGCCTCCATCCTATCATCCTTTGTGTCGAACGTTCCTTGTGTCTGGTTGACTATGAGGAGTGAATCGCAGGTGACGTTGATGTCGTCGATTCCCATATCGATTGATAAGTGTAGACCAAATATGAGTGCTTCATATTCAGCTTCGTTGTTAGTCGCATTCCATTCGCATCTCACGGCTTGGGCTATATTGTCCCCTTGTGGTGATTTTAGTACAACACTGTGCCCCTGACGTTTGACGCGCCGTCTGTGTGGAGTTGCCATGTGCCTTTTTGGTCTGTCGCCAGTAGCTCTGACGTCTCTTTCATCGTTGCATCCTCTAGTGTGGGACTGAAATCGGCCACAAAGTCAGCTAAAGATTGAGATTTTATGGTTGTTCTTGGTTCGTACTCTATCTTGTATCCGCTCAAGTGAATCGCCCATTTTGTGATACGACCTGTGAACTCTGTTTTCCTCAGGACGGCCTTCATAGGATGATTTGTTCTTACGATGATAGTGTGGGATTCAAAGTACGGACGCAGTTTGTTCGATGCCATAACCAAGGCTAATACCAATTTTTCCAACGACGAGTATCGTGTCTCTGTTGGTAATAGTGATCGACTTACGTAGCACACTGGAGATTGTTGTCCGTCTTCTTCTCTTATGAGGAATGCACTGAAGGATGATTTGGAAACGGACAGGTACAGGGGTAATGGTTCTTCAATCTTTGGTTTTGCCAACAGCAAGGGGTTAGACAGGTACGTCTTAAGATCTTGGAAGGCTGTCTCATGTTCTCCGCTCCATTGAAAGGATTTAGTCTTTTTCAGAGCGTCGTAGAAGTGTTTGCATTTGTCGAAAGACTTTGATATGAATCTGTTAAGTGTTGCGATCCATCCTGTTACCTTTTGCACTTCTTTGACGCATCTATGGGATCGTAGATTCATGATCGCCTTAATTTGTTCGGGACTGGCTTCGATCCCTCTTTGGTTCACCAGGTATCCCAAAAATTTTCCTGATGACACTCCAAAAGAACATTTAGTCAGGTTTAATTTTATATTGTATCTTTTGAGTACCTCGAATGCTTCTTGCAAGTGATCTATGTGATCCTTCTTTTGCTTGGATTTGACGAGCATGTCGTCGATGTAAACCTCCATTGTGTCTCCGATCTGTTCTTTAAACATCTTGTTGACTAGACGCTGGTATGTTGCCCCTGCGTTCTTGAGACCGAAGGGCATCACTTTGTAGCAATATGTCCCCTGACTGGTTATGAAAGTTGTCTTCTCTTGATCCTTGGGATCTAGTTGGATTTGGTGATATCCGCTGAAGGCGTCCATGAAAGTGAGCATCTCGTGCCCCGCTGTCGCGTCTATCATGGCGTCTATGTGAGGTAATGGGAATGAGTCTTTAGGACAAGCCTTGTTGAGGTCTTTGAAGTCGACACAGACGCGCCATTTGCCAGTTTTCTTTTCCACGATCACGACGTTCGCTAACCAATCGGGGTACTTGACTTCCCTGATCTTGCTCGTTTCTAGGAGTTTGGTGACTTCCTCGTCGATTACTTTGTTGCGTTCAGCAGCGAATTTCCTGCGTTTTTGCTTTACAGGAGGAAAACTAGAATCGACATTAAGTTTGTGAGTCATAATATATGGAGGGATTCCCACCATGTCTTCGTGGGACCATGCGAAACAGTCGGAATTCGATCGCAAAAATTGTAGCAAAGTAGCACGCGTCTCGGCATCTAGGTCGGACCCGATGCGGACGGTTCGCCCGGGTGAAGAGGGGTCGAGAGCGATCTCGTCGAGCTTTTCCATTTGGGGCTCGATGTATCGTCTCGATCTCTCTTCATCCCTTAATTTCTATGCCGATCTCTCCTCGACTGCTTGCTTCGTGGACACCATGTAACACTCTTTTGCTAGTTTTTGTTCCCCTTTAATTTCCTGAATCCCTCATTTCGTAGGGAATTTTAATGTTTGATGGTAGGTCGACGCTACTGCTTTCATGGCGTGGATCCAAGGTCGTCCTATAATGCAGTTATAAGGCGACTTGTAATCCACGACATTAAATCTCACTTGGAGGTTCACGCCACCAGCGTAGACGGCAAGGACAATGTCCCCGACCGTGTACTTCACCTCCCCACTAAATCCGACTAAAGGAATATGATTCAGACTCACGTCGTCTTCCCCTAGTCCCATTTGTTTCAGTGTGGAGAGGTTCATTAAATTGCTGGAGCTGCCAGTATCGATTAAAATCCTACGAATGAGGCAATTACCAATAGAAAGAGATATGACCAAACCGTCGTGATGTTCGACCTCACACGTGTCGGCGTCCTCGAAGGTGATTGACGGTAGGTCGCTCACCCTTTTACCTTTGGACTCCGACGGCAGGGGTGCGTCTAAGATATTGCTTTTGATGTGTCTCTTTGCCGTTGAATAGGATATCCCACACAGTTCCGACCCACCTGAAATGCAATTAATAATTTTGGCCGGAACTGGGGACGTTGGGCGGTCACCTGGTCCTTTTGCGTGACGATCTAGCGTGGCTTTTGCTCTTTCGGATATAACATCCTTGAGAAAGCCTTGAGCCAGTAGCCTAGCGACCTCTTTTCGGAGGGCTACGCATTCGTCAGTGTAGTGGCCATGGTCGCCATGGAACTCGCACCATCTGTTCATGTCTTTCTTTGATTCAGGTTTGTCACTTTTGCGTGGCCATCTTACGTCTTTTCCGAACTTGTCGAAAGTCTTGACTAATTCTGCGACAGAAACACTAAAATTGTAAGATTGAACCTTCGGAGGGAGGGATGGATGATCCTTCCACTCGCTTCCTCGATCTCTGCTGGGGCCAGCCCTGTCTTTGTCTCGTCTTTCTCGGGAGTAGGCTTGGCTTCGGTGATCTCAGCGACCATCGTCTCGCGACTTACGATCGACTCGGTCTGGACTCCTATAAGGAGCTTCGTCCTCCTCAAGCCTGACTTGTGCCATCGCCTTCGCTTGAACATCTTCAAAGGTTTGGCAAGGGTATTTAGTTAGCTCCCGATAAAGCTCACTACCCCTGACCAACCCTCGTCTGAATGCTTGAATCGCAGTCTGGGCATCGCAATATGGGATCGATACCTTCGCTTTGTTGTACCTGTTCAGATAATCACGCAGGGTTTCATTAGTCTTCTGAGTCACATAGTACAAGTCGCTGGATTGCTTTTCCAGTTTGCGACTGCTAGCAAATTGAATTTTGAAGGAATCGACTAAATCTGCAAAAGAGTTAATGGATCCTCGAGGTAAATGCATGAGCCATGTTAAGGCGGGCCCAGACAACGATGTCCCGAAGCTTTTACCCATGACAGCTTCACGGCTCCCTCGGGAGACCGAGACGGTCATGATTTTTTGCTTATAGAGCGCGACATGGTCGTCTAGCTCGCCATGTTCGGCAGGTGGAATTTCTTCGGGATCTCCGTTCGAGCGATGTGCTCAGCGAACGAGGAATCCTCAAATCCGTCGACTGATTCCTTCTCGATTGGGCGAGGGATCCTCGCTATGCGATCATCCAGAGCTCTGAGGCGTTCGTTCAGGACTTGGTCTATTATCGTCTGCAAGTTGACGTTCGATGCGACCTGCATTTCATTCACTCGGTCTATGGTAGGACCGGTGGGAGTAGCAAAAGTTACAGTGTTAGGTGGAACAGATATTGTCACATTAGGTTCAGGGTTACCGACGGATGCCCTTGGATTGGGCCTGGGCGTCATAACTATGTCGTCCAAATTGAGACGCGTCTGGACATCAACGATATTTGCGAGCCTCTGGGTCCTAATCATGTTAGACCCCGACGATTGTACCTGCGCTTTAAGAGACAGATTTTCATTCAAAAGGTTATTGTTAGACGCAGATAATGCCTCGTAACGCTGGCGTTGGATGGACATCTCCTGCTGAAGAGCTTCCATGGTTTGAGCCATGCGTCGCATTTTTTCTCGGGTTGATTGTGCGATATCTTCAGGAGTGGGGTTGTTCCTAGGACTAATTCCGAGACCGCCCTCAGTATGGCTTGGGATTTCTACGATGGGGGTGCCATCAGGGTTGTTGTTCCCTTGAGCCAAACCAAGGACATTGGCATCGACAACTCCGGTCTCGTTCACCATCTTGATCGGTCGCTGGATGACTTAGTTTATACCTGAAATCGATTAGTTGCCCCACGGTGGGCGCCAAATTGTTTTTGGCAAATAATCCTTATGGACTAACTAGCCTTTAAGATGAGGTGAACTAATCGAATCAAGAAAATAAGTACTAAGACGTCCTAACAATCGAACCAAATAAATGAATAAGACGAAAGGGATAACATAGCTAGATGGGCAAGTGTTGATCTTGAATATCAAACGATCCTTGATTAATGAACTTCAGAATGCTTCGTTATCTCTCAAACAGATTGATTACAAGAATGAATGCCAATGTAAGCGTGGAACTTCAAGGTTACATCATAATCCTATATATACATGTCGAATACCCTATGATTTTGTCGTTAGGAGAATCACCAGATCTCCCTTAAATCTCGGCCTCTCCCTATCTCAACCAAGCCACTCCGGATCGTGATCTCCAACGGCTTGATCCAGTTGTTAATCTGCCATCTTTGGACTGTGGGCCACTCGACGAAACTAAGCCCAAAATTCGGCCCAACAGGGCACGTGGTGGATTTAACTAGGCAATCTTCAACTTTCCTCGAGCAACCTTTGTCTCGTGTCCTTATTTTCATTGCATCTCAAGACAAGTGTCGACGCCTGTGACAATGCAAAGTGTCACCTAGTGAATAAAAGGGCGTTGGGCAACCCTGGGCGGTGAGCCCTCCTGGGCGCGCCTAGGGTCGCCTAGAACATGCGAACCTGCAGTAGACACGTTAAAATGCTCTGAGCAGTATAAAAAATCAAATGCAAACATGGAAAAACAGTCTAAAAGCATTCAAACAATTCAAAAGTCATAAGTCATAGAAAAAAACTGTCTAAAAGCATCCAAACAATTCAAAAGCATGAGAAGTTCAAAGTTCAAGTGATAGAAAAACAGTCAAAAAACAGTCAAAAACAAGCTCAATCATCTTCCTCCAAGTCCAAAACTCCATCTTCTTACTCTATAGGGATGCAATCATTAATATCTTCATCAAGTGTCACAATGTTCTTGTAAACTTCATCATCTTCCTCCTCTTCCTCCTCTTCTGGTTGTGATCTATTGCCACTTTTAAGGTTAAACCTTTCTACATTAGCCCCAAAAGCTGCAGCAACTTGCCCCCATGTTAGACTCAGATCTTCTTCAAACACCGGTTCGTTTTCTTCACCTCCCTCATGCAATATTCCTGTGAGCCATTCATTGGACTCGTCAATGTCATCCAAGCTAATTGGATCAATCCTATCCCGCATATCATATCTCTTCAGCAAAGTTCGGTTGTATTTTACATACACCAAATCATTTAAATGCTTCTGAGCAAGTCTATTTCTCTTCTTCGTATGAATCTGTAATCATACAAGTCAAAATATTAAATAAAAGCTTCACATATTAAACTTAAATTTAAAGACTAAATATTAATATGACAATCTTAAATGCTCAAAGGTGCTCCAATTTCTTTCACAGCCAGAGGCACTACATGTAAGGCTAAGAATTCTTATTGCAAATTGTTGCAATGTAGGGTTGATATACCATAGGAACTCCACCATTAAGCTGAGTTCAAATATTATAGAAAATCAATGACTGTATCATATAATAAACAGATCACAATAAAAACTTGTGAATTCAATTACCTGGTGATCTCTGAGCTCTATGTTGGATTGCCATCTCATTTCCAAATAACCCTTCTGCTCGTTTGTATAAGAAGAATTCCTCCATGATCTTGTCTTTGCTTCTTTAAGTCTGGATTCAACCTCTTAATAACTCCATACAAGCCTTCTACCACCTCTTCGCATTTTACCTCATCTGGCTTCGAATAGAAGAATTGTAGATTCAAAAAATCTGCTAGGATTTGGATGAACGGTGGAATGAAGTCGACGGCGGCAACGGATTTGGTCGACGACGGCGGCGGACGAACAATTGACGGTGAGGTCGATGGCGGCTTCAAGAGATCGTAGGGGCAGACGATCGAACGAATCTTGGTCTTCGACAAGTGTTACCTTCCTTGACTCAGTCGTCGATCTAGGAAGATTAGCTTGACTCGGACACGATAAGCAAGTGACGTCTTTCTTGACTCAGCCGTCAATCTAGAAAGAGTCACTTGACTCGAACTAACCCAAGGAGTTCACCTAGGGTTCTTTCAAGGTTTGGAGATCGAAATATGTGTCAACAACAGATCGATCTCACAGGCTAATATCAAACCAAGTGCTTTCGTCTTGCAATTCAATACTAAAACCAATTCTACAGCTAAAGACGTCAAACCAACGTCAAAACAGAAATACGTAAATCTCAATCTCAATTTGTCTAATCTGCCTAAAAAACCTAGAAACTTATATATTTATACTCTTGAAAATAGCAAATACTCAAAAGGGAAAAGTCCAACTTAAATTGGGCCTAGGGCCCAATTCTTCTCTTCTCTTCTCTTCATGGCCGGCCGGCCCTCTCCTTCTCCATGAAGCTCGGCTGCTCCTCTTTTGCTTGAATCAACATGACGTACTCTTCTCTCCCTTGTCCCGTGTTCTCCATGATATGCATTCCCTTTCGTAAGGCGATCAACAGCTGCTTGGCTCGGCTTCGAGTAATGGCTCCCGGTATGTCTGAATCCTCATCTTCCTCAGCCCGACGTCTAGCTCGTGTCATGGGTGGTCCTGGTATGTCTGAGCTAGATCCTTGAGTAAGTATAGGTGTACTTACATCAGGATGGTGAAGTTGACACTCCCATCTCTTATCAATAATCTGAAATATGTCAAAGTACCTAATCTGATTTACCTTGAATGTTGCAGAAATGGCTTCTTTTGCTCGATCCATGGCCTCATAAATATAACTCATAGCTGGTTTCCTCTCATAATCAACCAATCTCAGCACCCTTACAAGAGGACCACTGACTTGTAGAGTGTAGTAAACTGGATCCCAAAAACTAGGCAACATCACTGTATTTGCAGCCTTTCTCCCTCCCGCTTCTTTGGCATAACTACTTTTTAGCCACTCAACGGACTGAAATAGCTTCTTCAAATTCAGTTTCTGTTTGTAAATGGATGACAACGTGATGAATGAGGTTGCAAATCTGGTTTTCGCTGGCCTTAGCAAGTTTCTCTCTTTTGTGAACTGTCTCATCAAATTCAAAAGATTAGGTCGTTGATATATGAAGCTGCACATCTGAATCGCCTTCTTAATAGCCCGATCAATCCTAGGAACTTTACTTATGTCTTCTAGAATGAGATCGATACAGCGGGCAACGCATGGTGTCGAATATAGATGAGGAAATGTGGCTTCCAAAAGTTTTCCTATAAACAAGTAAAATAATTTAAGTAAACAATAATAAGAAATAGAAATATAATGAAAAAAACAGATGGTAAAACATATATGAAACAACAGGTAATATAGAATTATAGATCAGTATATAATGTATCATGATCAGTGAAGTAACTTTACTCAGATTAGAATGTAAAACATATATGAAATGCAATAGATAAAGGCTCGAAATAATGCATCAAATCAGAAAAGGCTCGACAAAAAATATATATGCAATGCAACAGATCGTAAAACAATAAAGCATGCTAAAACAGATCAACAACAGATCGGATAAAATCCAGACAGAGGCACTACTGAATGTAAATCATCAATATCTTACAGATAAGAAAAGGCTCGATTAAACATCAAGTAAAACAGATCAGATCATTTACCTGCACTTTTAAAATTCGCACCATTTTCTGATATCACTTAAACTACGTTTTGTTCCCCTGCTTGAACAACAACTTTACTCAGCAAGTTAAAAATCCTAACCCCGATTTTTGAAATACTTGTTGCATCTACGGAGTCAAGAAACATAATTCCTCTGGAGCAATTAACCAAAAAGTTCACAAGTGTCCTTTGACATCGATCTGTCCACCCATCTGACAAGATAGAGCATCCCATCAAGGCCCATTCATCTTTATGAATTTTCAGATATTCATTAACTCTCTCAACTTCTCTTTTCAACAAAGGAACCCTAACTTCATAAGGAGTTGGTGGATTTGCTCCACGTCCCGCCTTTGCAATTGAATCACATGCTTGTATGAAATCTGGATCGCCTAATACCGCAAGGGGATTCCCGTTTTGTAGACAAAAGGTGCAATGTCTTTGCACATGTTTGCCCTAGCTTTTTTCTCGTAGGCCTCATTGATTTAGTTTGCCTCCTTGTAGGATGAGTTGCCGGGGTTTCTCTTTGCTTAAAGAATCGATCGATAGGCCCCTTTTTTCTTGGCTGAGTTTCAACTGACATTGACCTCTTTCCCTTTCGATCGACCACTGGAGTCTCAACTTCAACATCATCATCATCAAGGAATGCAAGATTGTTTGTTCTTTCATCAAATTCAGACAACAAATTAGTTTGCTCCTTACCTTCTTCTTCTTCATTTTTGATAAAATTTCATCCCTTACATGATCAGGACACTTTGTGCAGCCTACTACTGCCCGACTCCCACCAGCAAGATGATTTTTCAGCCTATAAATTCCTGCTCTATTCACTGTCTTGCAGAAAATACAAGTGATGCACTCTTTTTACTCTCATCAACGAGAAAACCATACTGCCAAGCTGAATCCCTCTTACTCTACTTACCACTTTGCTTACTAGAACCCTCATTCCTATTCCCATCAGCCATGGTTTTCTAGAAATAATGTAAACAAAAAGAAAGGATGTAAGTAGAGTATTCACTATTCAGATGAATATATTAAACAACAAGTAATATAAGCAACAACAAGTATATATTTTAATCCCAATGTGTTTATAGAAGAGAATCATGCAATATCATCGAAAAATACAGAAAATATTTAATGAAATCATCATTATCTAACCTTGGAAGTTGTTAGGATATCAGTTAGCTATTTTTACAACAGATCCATTTAATCTAGGCAATTAAATCTGGCCCAAATCCCAAATCCAGCCATTTTGAAATTTTCAACAAAATAGGCCCTCGCCTAAACCCTAAGCTCCCGCCCAGCCCGCCTAGACCCCGCCTAACCTTGAAGGGTTCGCCTGAGCCCAATTAGGCGTTGGCATGGGTGAGGCGCGCCTAGCCTAGGCGCCGCCTTTTCATTCACTTGTGTCGCCTCTCTTGGAGTTTGAATTTTGTGGAATGATTAGGATCGACGAGTTCGCCATTGAAGGTAAAAGAGATAGTGAGAGATAGAGAATTATAATGTATTGATTCCACACACTCAGAAAGAATGTGGGTGAAGAGTTGTATACAATTGACAGACTGGAGATAGTTGTCTAACTAACTACAGAGCACACGTCAACATGCAACTAATTACTACAATACATAAACAATCTACACCCCCTCCTCACGTTGGATCGGGTGGCAAATGCACAAGACCCAACTTGGAAGTAAGGAAGATGTGTTGTTGTTCAGCCAATGGCTTTGTCATAATATCAGCAAACTGAAGACCTGTGCAAACATGAGTAGGGAGAAGAAATTCTTCCTTGTATTTGTCCCAGGCGTAATAACAATCTAAACTTGAGATGCTTGGTCCATTCATGAAAGATAGGATTTTCTGTGAGATGAAGTGCAACCTTGCTATCACAGTGAAGAGGAATGGGCAGTGGAATTGAAATATGCAGTTGCTCAAGAATGTTGTCAAGCCATACCAATTCACTAGCAGGAGCAAATAAACTTCGATACTCAGATTCTGCCGACGACTTGGAGACAGTCTTCTGTTTCTTTGTTTTCCATGAAATCAAAGATTTACCCAGTGTTCGGTGTTAAATTTTACACGAATATTATTTCAATGAAAGTTTGAGTTGATTTACTTGATGCGTTAAAGTCTCATATATTACCAGTTTTTGGGTAAATACCCCAAAACTGTAATGTTTTTTAAGTTTTTGCATCACTTTTTTAAGTTATATGGAAATACCCCTTTGCTGACGTGACAATTATAACAAAATTTGTCAACAAAATTTTTAACAGAGCTGTCAACAAAAATTTTAACAGAGTTGGCAACAAAATTTTTAACAAAGCTGTCAACAAGACTAATAAGTTGTCAACACTAATAATAACCCTTTGCTGACGTGGAAATTATAGCAGAGTTGTCAACAAAATTTTTAACAGAGCTGTCAACAAAAATTTTAACGGAGTTCTCAACAAAAATTTTAACAGAGCTGTCAACAAGAATAATAAGTTGTCAACCCAACTAAATAAATTTTTTACACGACTAATAAACGGTCAACAACAACATACAACACGAGTAATATTACAAAATTGTCAACATTGTCAACACTTTACAAAACTTGTCAACACCACTAAATTACATTGTCAATAAATAATTGTCAACACATTAATTTTTTTTACACACTAAAACAAACTGCATTATCCCTTCATAATCCTTGTCAACACTGTCAAATTTTACACACATTTGTTTCACTGTATCTATATTGCAAACCACTGTGGATAATTGATGAAAACGTGCAAAAAATAATGATTCAGTTATTTTGAGGTTTTGTTCTTTGAATTGAACTGAATTTGAAGTGAGATTTAATTATTTGAACCTGTTTGGCGACGAGTTCAGGATAACTGTCCAGAAGATGTCGACTCAGAAGTTGTTCAGGATAGTTAATATAGTGCAGTCCTGCTCCTGCACTCAGTTATTAGGAATAGTAATTATAGTGGAGTCCTAATATAGACTACTAATTTACTAGAAACTCGATACCTAATATGTAGGAGTCTAGGATGTAGCGGTCCTGTTTTGTGATTATAGTGCAGTCCTGCTCCTGCACACTTCACTTATTATTTTAGCATAGCATGGACTCCATGGAGTAGGAAATTAGGAATCGACATTTTCATGAAGTAGTTGAATTGTCAGTAATTCAATTCAGAAGATTGTTTGAGAATTTTTTTATGAGAAATCTAAATAGAGACTATGTAAGAGAAGAAATACAGAGAGCTATGGAGAATCAGACAAAATTAGTATTTTATAGAGTCATCTATGTATAGCAGTGTAGATCGGAAATGGCGACTTGCTCTAGGTCATTATCAAGCATCCAACCAGAAGAAAAATGTGTCAAATCTACATATTTCCAATTGCAACACAAAGAGTTTGAAATTCATCCACTATTAAACACAACTTTACATAAAACGGAAAAGATTTGAGAATGAAAACTAACCTTCAAAGATATATCGTGAACAAATGCGGCACCGGAGGAGGCTTACTCCTTTTGCTTCCATGGCGACCATGTCTTCTGAAGTGGCTATATGCGCCAGAAGGTTCAGGGGCAGGCGCTGGTGCGAGCGAAGGTCCTGGTGTCTTGGCTTCGTAGATCGGGAGAGATGGAGAAGGAGAGAATGGTGGTTGAGAGCACAGGCTGGGAGCAAAGGCGAAGACAGAGCAGAGAGTAAGGCGGCGAGTGAAGGAGATTCAGATGGGGAAGAAAGAGGGAGTGAAGAAAGGAGGAGATTCAGATCTGGGGAAGAAAGAGGCGCGTGTTTATCAGCTAGGGTATTTTATTAATGTTTAGTTGAAAAGTGTAGAAGCTTAGTCTTTAATTGAGGAAGGTGTATTGGACACAAATAGTTGCATATATTAAGACTTTAAGCCCAACAATTTAGGGATATACATAACTCATTTGGCTTGGATTTAGTCCACTAAAGGTTAAGCCCATCCGAATTAAAAAAAAAAAGAATTCCTAAGAAAGTGGCCGGATGCCATTAGCTAGCACTCAAATAAAATAAAAAATGGATATCATGGGATTAGTGCTTAATGGACAGTTAATTAAACGAAAGAAGGAGGGAAAGAACTTGTGGCCTAATAATGGGAGCCTCAGTTGTAGTGGACGGGTGGTTACCAAGGAGTCCTATATAAGAGGATCACCTCCTCTTAGCCGAGGTCAATCCTACGTCTGCACTACAGAAAAAAAATCAACTACATTTTGTGAGGGAGGATTCAAGCGGATCCAAACATCACACCAAAATCAACAAGTTTTCTTTTCTCCTCTTAACTATTTCAATATTAAAATCAAAACAAGTTTTGTGATGGATAATTTAAACCCGACCATCACACAAGTCGAAACCAGAAATAGTTTTCTTTCCTCCTCTTGGCCATTTTCAAATCAAAGCAAGTTTTTGTGATTGGGGTGATTCAATTACATTCGATCAATAAATTTCTCTGTCTCTCTTTAAAACAAGTTTTGTGATAGGAGGATTCAAGTGGATACAAGTACCACACTGAAATCAAAACAAATTTCGTAGCTTGGGAGGTACAACATTAAATTCAAACCATTGTATGGGCCAATCTGTCTTGCAGAAATCTGTGCAAGAAATACCTTTGATTTGGTTCAAAAAGGGATTCTGCTGTTATACAAATTAAATAGGTATAAAAGAGATGATTTCCACACTTGAAAAGGAATTTTATAAAAAAAACAAGAGATTAATTCCTTTTAATTGTGTGATTGGGTTAAAGAGATTAAATGCACTTTGTCAAATACATTATACTCAGTATATTGCCAAGGTCTCTCCGTTTGCTTCGTTAAACCAGATGGATTGAGGAAAAGTAAAACTCACAAGGAAATTACGGGAAAGAGGATACAAGTCTACAAATTGTCTACATAATAAGCCCATAATTCAGCACAAGCCTTAGTTATATTATACATGCTTTAAAAGTCTTATGGGTTTTAAAATGCACTTTTATGTGAGATTCAAATGTGATAAACAAGATTAAGACCACCTAAAGCATCAATTTTGATCCACGAGTAATTGTTTATTATTTTTAAAACTGGTCATTAAATGAATGGATAAAAGTTCTTTCGGAGCGAACTACGCGTGATTTGATCCCTACAAAAAAGGTACGTAGGCGATTCGATATATAACATATCATTCATCGAATTCAATCACACACTAAAATTAAAATCAAAGTTCTCTTAATGTTCTTTTAAAGAACTGCGTAGACTTGATTCCGTATTAAACGGATACGTAGAAGGTTCGATATTAAATTTAAATATATGTCGGATTCAGTCACAACCCAAATTTCAAACTAATCTCTTTTTCGAACTACGCGTGATTTGATCCCTCACAAAGAGGGTACGTAGGCAATTCGACATGAAGCAAACCGCTCGTCGAGTTCAATCACACCCTAAAACCAAAACTACAGTTTTATCCAAAAAAATGTTCTTTTAATAACTACATATGATTTGATCCTTCACAAAGATGGTATGTAGGAAACTCGATATAACTCGTCGACCATCGAGTTCAATCACAACACCAAATTAAGAATCAAAGTTTCAACAACTAAAAAAATCAAAACCTTTTCAAATAAATAAAATTAGTGGAAAGGTTAGACAACTCTTCCTAGAAGGTGGGTTTGACCTTATTCGCGACGTACAAATGATAGTTGGATCGTGTCTAGGAAACTCTTCCTAGAAGGTGGGCTTAGACTCGTTCCTCTGATGTACGTAAATTAAACACTCTGAACTACATAAGACTTGATTCTCTTCAAAGAGATATGTAGGCAACCCGCTAAAAACTCGGGTGCAGCCCAAATCATCAAAACACTCAAATTTTGGTTTTTGTATAACTTTTAATCAAGAGGGTAACAAGAGAGGGTCGAACTCAAGTTTTAAAAATCAAATAAAATATGTTTTCAATTTTACACATTCTTGTTCAACACCCAAATAAACAGCATACCCAGAGAGAGATCTCCCGGAAAATTCACAATTTCGCCAGTCAACATAGTTGTACGGTGTGATGGAGAAGCTAGGCAATGATGGATAAAACAGTCACATGTCAATCGCTCCTCGTAAGTAGCGAACAACATGAACTGCAACTAGAAAATGTGGAAGAAGTGGCTCAACCATGAATTGACTAAGGTGTTGGATAGAGTATGAGATATCCAGACGAGTTAGATTGAGATACAAGAGACGCCCAAGAAGTCGCCAATAAGTCTTTGGATCCATTAAGATCATACCTTCGTTTGTGGACAATTCAAGGCCATGTGGCAAAGGAAATGGAGGCTTGGTGTTCATGAGTTTGCATTCATAAACCAGATCCAGAGTATATTTACGCTGATTTAGCAGAGTACCAGTAGAGGGTTTAGCCACTTCAAGACCAAGGAAGTAGCGAATTAAGCCTAGATCCTTGATTGTAAAGGTTGTGGATTTCGGCTGAATCATCTCCCGTAGGAACGTTTGAGCAAACAAACCTATGGTGAAAGCTCTTTGGAATTATTAGGAGGGATGTCCATATATACTTATTCCTCAATATATCCATGGAGAAACGCGTTGTTAACATCAAGTTGATGAATATGCCAATTTCTGGAAGTTGCAACAACAATAAGAATTCTCACTGTTATGAACTTAGCAACAGGAGAGAAAGTGTGCTTGTAGTCGTTTCCCTGGATTTGATTGTATCCCTTTTCAACTAATCTTGCTTTATAGCTTTCTATGGAACCGTCATGTCTGAATTTGATCTTATATACCCATTTGCACGCTATAGGACGCTTTCCAGAAGGTAAGTCAGTAATAATCCAGTTGTTGGATCTTGCTTAGCTTGAAAATTAGTGGTTGGTTCAATGTTGGCCATGACTAGTGCCAAAGAAGCAACATAGTCAGATGGTAAGTTGGATTGGTAACCAGCTTGGGCAGCTAAGAAAGTAGGGGACAGTTCACTCTCATCTGCAAAGGTAGGATAGTAAAAGTCTTTAAGATGAGAAGGGTGGTTTTTAATACAAGTGGAATACCTAATAGTAGGTACAATGGGTGGTGGTTAAGTATTTAAAATTGGAGTGAGAATAGATGGATCAGGATTTTGGGTCAAGATATCAGTAGGAGTAGGTAAGGAGGGGTCAATGGTTTAAACAGTATCACTACTATAAGTTGGATTAACCAAGGGTAAAGGAGGTGTGGGAGAAATAGGAATAGAAGAAGATAAGGTTTTACATTGTAAAGGGTAAGAATGGTTTGACTTTCCAAGTCATATAACATGTAAGCATTCTGAGCAAAAGGAAAACCAGTAAATTGCATTTCCTGGACCTTGCAGGAAATTTATCTCTTGCTCTGTGATTGTCTAGAGCAAAGCAAAGACAATCAATAATTCTCACATGCTCAACTGAAGGTGTCTTACCATATAACAACTCATATGGTGTAAGAAGGCAAGAGGTTAATGATGTGGGTAGCAACCATTACACATTCACCCCAGAATCATGAAGGTAAGTTGGCATAGATTCTAACGGCTCTTGCAATCTCAATCAGATGGCGATGCTTTCTTTCTACTCTTTCATTCTGTTGTGGGGAGTAAGGAGCAGATCTCTGGTGGATGATCCCTTTAGAAACAAAATACTCATTGAATTCCTTGTGCACAAACTCAATACCATTTTCACTACGCACAACCTTTATCTTCACTTCAAATTGAGTCTCAATATATTGAACAAAACCTTTGAACACATTGAACACTTTTATTGCTCATGAGATGTGTACAAGTTGTTCAGTTGTAGTCATCAAGAATAGTAAGGAAATAAGTTGCTCCTGTTAGAGATGCAGTTTTGTATGGACCCTAGAGATCAATATGTACCAACTCAAACAATTTATGAGTAACAAAAATACTATTGGGAAAGGTTGTTTATGTTGTTTTGCCAAAATACAACTTTCAGAAACATTATCAATCAATGTAGTGTCTGAAACTACCCGTTTCAGTTTATCAAAGGACGTATGTCCCATCCTAGCATGCCATATATCAACACTAGGTTTATTACAAGATGACAAACCATCTTTTGAAGTGCAAGAAAAAACAGGACTATATGTGACACCACCATTCTCAACAGAAGCTTGCAACTAGTAAAGACCTTCTATATTCTTTCCAGACAGTACTTCCTGACCAGTACTATGGTCCTGACACACAACACTATACTCTTATCAAACACAACAATCAAATCATTATCCTCAACCAACCTTCCAACAGATAACAGGTTGTGACGAACCTTAGGTGTACACAAGACATTCTTTATCTTCACAGCAGAAGCAAAAGTTGTATCCCCAACCTCATTAACCAATTTGTGACTTCCATCTAGTAAGCAAATCTTAATAGGTTTCTTAAACTTCTTTTCTGACTCAATAAATTCTCAGAATATATCATATGATCAGACGCTCCAGTGTCTACAATCCAACTTAGAACACTTTGACATAGAAAATTAGAAGAAGATTAAGGCAATAATGTTACCTGCAAAATAGTTGTTGGGAGAGGCATCAACATGACCTTTCCCCTTCATAGCTTTAATCAATTTTTGGCAAGCATTCAGGATCATTGCATCTGTGTCTGATCTCCTATACTCAGACATATCTCCTTCAAGAGGGTTGTTCGTTGATTATGCAACATTAGTCATAGAAGGACCTGCTTTCTTGTCCTCAAGATCCTTGTACCAATCTGGAAATCCAGGAATCTTGAAACACTGATAAACATTATGACCTCTCATCTTACAGTGTGAGCACTGCCTTTCCATTTTGGCTTTCTTGTAGTCTTCTTTAGACATCCAATTCCCCTTAGATCTGTTAACAGCTAGAGCACTTGCATCTTGACCAATCATAGCCGTTCCAATTATACTTTTCTGGCATTCTACTTGCTGAACCAAATAAAATGCTTTGTTGACCGTAGGTAGTGGCTTGGTGGACAAGATCTGACTACAAAAGGACTCATATCCATCATTCAAACCGATCAAGAACTGGATAACCATAACAGAGTTTTCTTTGGCTAAATACTTCTTTTGCAACTCACAAGAACAATTTACAATAGCACCACACTCACATTCAGGTATCTCATCCAGACTATGGATCTCATCCCATAGCTTTTTCATTTTTCCATAGTAATCAGAAAGAGAAGCATTTTCTTGAACCAAATTGTTCAAAGATCGACGCAACTGGAAAAGCAAAAGAGCACTAGATTGACCACACCTCTCTGTGATCTCTTCCCATTGTTGCCTTCCAGAATTCACATACATGAATCCATCTCCAAGAGATCCTTCCATGGAGTTGACAATCAAGCAACGAACCATGTAGTCCGCTCACATTCATCTCTCAAACTGAATTGAGCCTTTCGCTGTCATAGGAAGAGTTCCATCGATGAATCGAAGTTTCCATTTCGATCCAAGTGCCATCCTCACCGCCTTCATCCATGAAGGTGTTCGTCACAAGTCTCGCTCTTGGATGATCCGAGTTCGAGAAATTGAACGGATCACTCTCATTCACCAGATTTTTGCTACTCTTACCTCCAATATCATCACCGCTTCTGATCACCATCGCAGATTGCAATTTCACCTAATTTCTTTGGGAATGGAAAACGAACAAGATCGAATCGAGAAGAACACGAGAAGAATCCTGTAGAGAAGAATCAGAGAAAGAAGGGTCAGTCCAACCTGGATGCTCTGATACCATGTGGAGAGATTAGGATCAACAAGTTAGCCATTGAAGGTAAAAGAGATAGCGAGAGATAGAGAAATATGATGTATTGATTCCACAAACTCATAAAGAATGCGGGTGAAGAGCTATATACAATTGACAAACTGGAGATAGTTGTCTAACTAACTACAGAGAACACGTCACCGTGCAATTAACTACTGCAATACATAAACAATCTACAAATTATATTTGTAAAACATGATCAAATCAGCAGATCGTGTAAGGAAGAAGAAGCAGTGATTATGTTTTGTAGCTTAAGCACACAAGACAAAATAGAATGACTCATAATGACTCACTTATTATCTTACCCATAAGTGTTAACTAACGTAGTATCCTGTGCCATGCACGCGATATGTTATTAATTTGATCATTTTTATACAAGATTAAATCAATAATTTACACAACTGTTGACTATGGATTATGTTTTAACAAATAGTTTGAATGTTCAGCTAAAAAAAATTAAAAAATTAAATTTGTCAGCAACTTAGCTAAAAAACAGCTAAAAATACTCTCATGGTTTAAATGGGGAGAGCTTTAATATATATATATATATATATATATATAGAGAGAGAGAGAGAGAGGCCGGTTCCGGTGTAACGAGTTTTATGGTGTAACGAGTGGACAAACCAGGAGTGTCGTATTAGATAAATTAGATGGCTTGATTTAAAAGGAGAAAAAAAAAAGAAAAAAAATTAACAACCTTAATTATAGGGTTGTACGGTTTAAATCAACTCTCTCATCAAAATTAAGGGGTTTTTTCAATTAATTAATTTAATTTAAAATGGGAAATTATAAAAGATAGGAGAGAATCCTAAAATTTCTCCATTAACTGTCAAACTCGTTTCTGCCGATCATCGTATTCGGGTTTGTTAATGTTGATATTCAGCTTTGTTCACTTCAGTAGTATTAAGATTTGTGAATGTTGATATTCACCTTTATTTATGTTGATATTCGGCTTTGTTTACTTCAGTCGTATTCGGGTTTGTTAAAGTTGATATTCAACTTTATTTACCTTAATCGTATTCGCGTTTGTTAAGGTTGATATTCAACTTTATTTACATATATTATGTATGCACTAATCGCATTCTCATATGCTTGTGCCTCTGTTCAATTTTTTACGATTACTTATTCATGTTTATTTAGTTGATATTCAAGTTTCGTTTCTGACATATGCAAACAATATTCATCAATGCAGTCGTATTTGAGTTTGTTAACCTGATATTCTGTTTTATTTACTTACGTATTCAGTCAGTGTATTCGCAAAAATGTGTCTCAATTCAGTCTTATGTGATTTTAAGTTCATGTATATGCAATTATAATCAATTTTTTTGAATATGAATCAAGTACAATTTGAATATCACCATTTGGTTCTGAGCTTAAAAACATGAATATCATCTCCTAGATACATGAACATTGTTATGTAAAATCGTGAATAACATGTCTCATATTGGATCTGAGCTTGTGCTTGAATCTTTTTCAACCATCCCAAAACTATTATCCTGAATATCACCATTAAAACATGAATATTAGTATTAATTTATAATTTTCAAAAAAGATAATCATGTATAGCAAAACACTAAGAAAAGAATATACTACGTAATCAAAAATATCATCTAATAGAAATGTGAATACTATCATTTGTTTATGATTTTGACAAGCTATACCGAGAGCATAATATTACACCTAAACAAGAATATCACCTAATAAAAACATGAATATCATCTCCTAGATACATGAACATTGTTGTGCAAAATCGTGAATATTGTGTCTCATATTGAATCTGAACTTGTTCTTGCATCTTTCTCAACCATATCAAGACTGTTATCCTGAATATCACCTAATTAAAACATGAATATTAGTATTAATTTATAATTTTCAAAAAATAAAGTGTACTTTAAATAAATCATCAACATGTTATAGCACATGTAAATAACTTAAACTTACTTTTAATATCCAATTTTGCCAAAAGATCCTGAGAATTGTTCGAAATAGTTGTGTGATCCACATATATATAAAGAAATCAATGAAGCAAAATAAATCAATTACCTTGCAAAAACGTTATGGCTTCTTTCCATGTTTGATAGGACCTTTTCGCGGTAAGGCTGAGTAACTCCAGTAACCCGAAGAAAATGAGCATATAAGGGTTCATCCAACACTTCAATAGCATTGCGCTGAACAAGAAAACACAATCAATCAATGAATTATAAGACATTACGCATCATCCGAATACAATGCTAGTCCATATAGAGCAATCATGCATAATGATTTATGACCAACTTAGCATCTTCAATTATAAATCCTAGAGCCTTAGCAAATTTTATATGCACTATGTACTGAAACACTAAAAAAAAAGATTCAACTTTTCCAGCAAATGTTCTTGGTCAACAAATTTGGGGCAATATAATGGTTAAGAAACTACTTAAATAACACCCAAATTAATCGATTTCTTGGATCAATTACACGGAAAAAATGACAGCAAGAATAATAAAAATATCAGATTTTGTTTGCAGGGGTGAAATGGAAGAGAGGGAGTACATCAGCACTTCGGTGAGGAGACGACGGCTGGACTTCGGCGGTGACGGATTGGGGTGATTAGTGCGGTTTTGGGAGGTTGATTTGAGTGCTCACCAAAAACCGGAATATTGGGAAGGTTTTGGGAAGTAAATCCCTACAATTTTGGGATTGGAATATTGGGAATGGTTTCTAGTGTGCACAACCCTATTACTATAGCATACAACCCATTTCAACTAATCTCACCCATTTATTTAGTCATCATCCTACGGCTTAAATTTGTCCACTCGTTACACCCTAATAGCATGTTACACTAGAACCTAAATCTATATATATATATGAGTCAATATGCCACATAGGCTTAACTGACATCTAAGAATTAGCTAATTGTGTTGACTATTTGACTAAACAATTAGTTGGCTTATTTTCACTGTACAAACTCTCTTGTCCAATATCCCCTGTCAAGTTGGATCTGGGGGTATTAATACCAGGCCCAACTTGCACACCAAGAACCTATGTTGTTGTTCACCCAAAGGATTGGTAACATCTATAGTCTGTAACCAGTTCGCACATGAGCTGGAGCTAGGAATCCTGATGTAAACTGATCATGTACATAATGACAATCCAACTTTAGGTGTTTTGTACGTTCGATCATGGAAGATGGGATTCTCATAAATGTGGATAGTTGCAGATGGGCTTGGGAACATCAACATGAAGAGTTGTGAGCACAAGAAAACCCATTTTTTGCAACGACTAGTCGTTGCACTTGCAATACATGGCTCAAGATCATCAGGGTTCTGCTCTGGCATCGCTACGCCTCCATTGATGAATCCAAGCTTCATTTTAGCTCTGAGTGACATACGCACGCTTTGCCTCCAAGATACGAAGTTGGATCTATCGAACACATTGCTAGTCAATTTGGCGCCTGTATTGCTCAAAGTCATCAGATTTACTCTTCGGTCAGTAGGATCAATGTTCACCATGGAAGAAAAAGTAACAAAATCACCGAGAACGAGAAAATCAGAGAACAAATAAGATTACTCAAAATTCTTACCAGATAATCACTCAGTTATGTTTAGGAAGTCGAAGAAAAGCTCAGATCGTAACCTCGAGCTCTGATACCATGTAAACATGATCAAATCTGCAGAACATGCATGTAAGAAAGAAGAAACAATGATTATGTTTTGTAGCTTAAGTACACAAGACAAAATAGAATGACTACTTTATTTTCTGACTCATAAGTGTCAATATATATATATATATATATGAGTCAATAGGCCACGTAGGCTTAACTGATAGCTGAGATCCAACTAATTGTGTTGAATCTCTATATAATTATTACAAAAATTCCATTTTCTCTCATTCTATCTATGCCACGTGACTTCCTTCATTGTAAGTCATCCACGTGTCGGCATACAATTGGTTCCCTTTTTTATTACAAATTTTGTAATTTTCTAATAATATGTGTCAAATTTGAAAAAAGAAAATAATATCACAAGAGATCTCAAGATTAAGTGCAAAATCTTAATAAAAAAATTACTACTCGAAATTATAACAAAAAATATACTAAAATATTCTAGAATCAAATACAAATTTTCTTAATTTCAAATAAAAGAAAAGTAAAAGATTACTCTACTTTCTTTAAAAAAATTTAAAAGCATTTTACTATGTTTTCCTTTTAAAATATTGATATAATATAAATAAATAAAGGAAAAATGTCAAGTAATAATAGTTGTTAAAATGATAAATGAGAATGATTGTGGAGCCTTGGATCATGAGATATCCAAGAGCCCATATGATGATACGTGGCACCCCTTGTCACCACCGCCTGACCTCCACCGGACCGCTGCCGGACCACACCGGACTGCCGCCGGACCACCTCCGACCATCGTCGGACCACCTTTGGGCCTCGCCGAAATAAAATTGTCACAAAGATGTATAAAGTTGTTAACAAATATACAAAATTATTTATTACTAAATGTTCATCACGTTGTTCATAAATGTTCATTTGTATATACTCTATTGAATGTTCATCACATTATACTTAAAAGTTCACCAACTGAATATTCATCACATTCTACTTAATTGTTCATCACATTCTACTTAAATGTTCACCAATTGAATGTTTGTCATATTATACTTAAATGTTCACCAACTGAATGTTCATCACATTATACTTAAATGTTCATCAACTGAATGTTCATCAAATTATATTTAAATGTTCACCAAGTTTGTTACACTTAAATGTTTATGTTATTTGGACAAACGGCGAACCACCACCGCACCACCACTAACCCACCATCAAGCCACCACCGGACCACCACTTATGTGGAACACCACTTTAATATAATTACTTTTCAAAACACACTTAATTTTCAACAAAAATCACCTAAATGTTCATCATCTCATACTTCAATGTTCACAAGAATTTAATAAAATGTTCATTACTCAAAGTTCATTACAATCGGCTTAAATGTTCATCATGTTATTCATAAATGTTCATCAAAATGTTGATAAATGTTCATCAAAATGTTGATAAATGTTCATTTGATATACTCTACTGAATGTTCATCACATTATACTTAAATGTTCACCAACTGAATGTTCATCACATTATATAAATGTTCATCAACTGAATGTTCATCAAATTATTTTTAAATGTTCACCAAGTTTATTATACTTAAATAGTTATGTTATTTGGACAAACGGCGGACCACCGCCGGACCACCACCAGACCACCACGACCGCACCACCACTAACCTACCATCAAGCCATTGTCGGACCACCGGATCACCACTTATGTGGAACACCACTTTAATATAATTTCGAGTAAAAATACACTTGATCTTCATCAAAAATTACCTATATGTTCATCATCTCATACTTAAATGTTCATCATCTCATACTTAAATGTTCATCAAACATCCTTAAATGTTCACAAGGATTTAATAAAATGTTCATTACTCAAAAGTGCATTACAATTAGATTAAATGTTCATCACGTTGTTCATAAATGTTCATCAAAATGTTGATAAACGTTCATTTTGATATACTATACTGAATGTTCATCACATTTTACTTACATGTTCACCAACAGAATGTTCATCTATAATTAAATGTTCATCAACAGAATGTTCATCACATTATATTTAAATGTTCACCAATTTGAATTAGACTTAAATTTTCATTTGTTTTTATACTTTTTTCATTTATTATTGGACCACCGCCGGACCTCCACCGGACCACCGCCGGACCGTCGCCGGACTTCCGTCGGACCTCCGCCGGACCTCTACTGGACAACCACCGGGTGGTCGCCGGGAGGCCGCCGGACCACCACAACTACCCCCACTACAAGTGGAGGTAACTAGTTTAATCTAAGTCATTGGTGTTTATTATGGGATTCACACCCATAAATAAAATGGTTTATTTGTTTGTTTGTTTTTACTTTTTACTAATTTTGCGAGTAATAACTTATGGTATAATTATATGAAGCATACAGACTATGATATAACTTCCGTAATTTATATGTAACTTTATTAGGAATTCATGAGAAATTAAATTCATACTGTACTAAAAAATTGAATCATAATTATATAAAAGGTATTCAAATTATATATACACTTCACATTATAATAATTTAATTATACAATATTATATAAAAGTTTATTTTATATAAATCCCGTACATGGTACGGGAACTAAACTAGTATTTGACTAAACAATTAGTTGCACTGTACAAACTCTCTTTCCATATATATTGTTTTATACTCTATACTTTCCATGTATTTTTCTCAGTATGTAATTTTGGTGAGTTGAGTAAATAACTCTTTTGTACGTTTTTATTAGGAAAACAGTTCATTTAGAAACTAACTTCCTACCCTACGGGGAAAGGAGAAACCTAAGGAGTTGGTTTTCGTTCACAAAAACTAATAAAAATTATTTGGAGCTAGTTTTCCTAATTGAAAACTTTAAAGGGGTCATTAAGACACAATGTATCGTGTATGTAATGTTTTGGGAGTTTATTTATAGGCTGGTGACTCACTTTCATATGGACCTTTATTCAAGTCCATTAAGTCATTTATTCACTAGTATTTGGGTAAATACCCAAAACTGTAATGTTTAAGTTTTTGCATCACTTTTTTAAGTTATATGAAAATACTCCTTTGCTGACGTGAAAATTATAACAGAGCTGTCAACAAAATTTTTGACAGAGCTATCAACAAAATTTTAAACAGAGCTGTCAACAAGAATAATAAGTTGTCAACACGACTAAATAAGTTGTCAACCCAACTAAATCAATTGTTTACACGACTAATAAACGGTCAACAACATACAACACGAGTAATATTACAAAATTATCAACATTGTCAACACTTTACAAAACTTGTCAACACCACTAAATTACATTGTCAAAAAAATAATTGGCAACGCATTAATTTTTTTTACACACTAAAACAAACTACATTGTCCCTGCATAATCCTTGTCAACACTGTCAAATTTTACACACATTAACTTGTCAACACTGCCAATTTTTTTTGTCAACGGTCCCTGTATAATAATCAAATCCTTATTTTTAACCAAAGACACGAAAATCAAAACTCTACTAGAGCCTAATTCATTGAATTAGTACTGCACGAACAAAAACACAAGATAAATTAACTTGTCAACATTGTCAAAAATTTTGTCAACACATTGTCAAAATTCGAGAAGTTCAGATGGATACGCCACGGAGGAAGGCGATAGAGAAATCAACTTAAGCGGAAGGCGTGAAGAAAATTGACGAGTAAGAAGATAGTGTAGCGACGAAATCTGTGTCTCCAGAACTGGCCGAGCTTTTGCTCGTTGTTTCACAACTATGATACATTTCTGCTGATGATCGAATAGCCTCTGTAAACAAGTTCAATAACAAAACAAGCTTCAGTTCTACGAACTCTTGCACAAGAAACTCGCATAAAAGTATGCAAAGTCGAATTCAACCACATCTGCTGAATCCGAGCGAGATTGAACCTTATCAAAACTACGCAAAAGCAATTTGAAGCACATTTTCACAGTTGGATCTGATATCTATACTCAAATCGGCAACATACAACTAAAAAATTAACACAATCATCAGAGAGCTTCAATTGCAGAATATCGGTAGGGAAATCAACTTTAGCTTGAAAATTAGAACGGCGAATGATTATAGATGGAATAAAACAAGTACAATATCGATCGAACAGTTGAATCACCAGCAGTAACAGAAACCTTACCTGTAACAGAGCTTAATGTGGTGCGACCTAGAGAGAGAAAGGAGAAGAGGTTATGGCGGTGGAGAGGGCGGGAAGGAGAGAATCTGAAATGAATGCGAGTTTGTTACAAGAAAGTGAGAAGCAGTGGTGGCTTCGTTGTTGTTTCGTTTTCGGAGAAGAGAGAGGAGAGGGAAATTTGACCTGGTATGGAGCGGCTCATGGATTCCATGGAGTGGAATCCATGGATTCCGATCTGGAGCGTCTGAATCTAGATCTATAGATCCATGGATTCCGATCTGGAGCTTCTGAATCCAGCACCGGGGGCAGTAGGCGGAGTTCGAGCACAAGAAGCAGCAACATGAATAGCACGGCGACGGGAGGAAGACTAGCTACCGACCGGAGAGGCGGAGGAGGACGTCTACTGAGGCCTGGCTGCTACTTCGGGAGAGAGATAAGAGAATGGGGTATTTTGTTATAGTTTAATGGGGGAGTTTAGAAACCTAAACTTTAATAGGTTAAAGACATTGGGCACAAATTAGTCATTAATTCAACTATGTTTATTTGGATCAAGTTAATGAAAATTAGAGTTATAGACTTACAGTATTGCTTAAGCTGCATGCATTATTATCCCTAAAGTTGGGATCCTTTCGAAATGCAACAATGCTCTTCTTCTACCGTAAACTGAACATCACGTTGATCGTCTATACCTAAACCTGAATCACGTTTAAGGTCTCCTCATCTCTATCTTACTCTAATCTTTTCCTAACGTGTATAATCTATTTAGGCAGCTTTCTGCAAGACAATAAGAGATTTCCCTCGAGGATTCCATGACATCGACAAGATCATGGGTCACAAAGATTTCTAACTTGGTTGATATTCATGACGATGCAAGACCATTATAGTTTAGTATACCACTAGATTCGAGCTCGTCAATAGCCATATACAAAAACACATACCTAAGAATTTGGATATATGATCATAATAATGAAGTTGATGCTGAGCACTTACGTACAACTAATTATATAATATAAGTACCATATCAGATATGATAAATTACCATCAGGTTATCAAACAAAAGATGGGTTATATGAATAAAAATAGGGCGAATAGGTTAAAGAAGAGATAAAAGACAAAGAAAAGAAGAATGGAAATGTGGTTGCAGATAGAGTTTGCAGCAGGTAGGAATCCAAAAGGAAACTTCTTGTTGTAGACGAAGATGAGAAATATGACAACGTTTTGTGGGTACCATTTTTCATTAGCTAGGTAACTTCCTTTTGTACGTACCAGTCACCCACACGCACATGTCCTTCCACAACTTTCACGACCAAAATCTATATATGCCCGGTCTATTCTTGGAAAGATACAATTTCCAACTATACGTGTATTTAATTAAGCGAACCAAAACATATTAGGCCAACCAAAATATAATAACTTTATGCTTTATATTGATGGTTCATATATACATATTAGTTACGGGTGACAATCGGGCAGCACCTTTTTTACACCCGGCAACACCATCTCGTTCGGAACGGTACTTTATGCTTTATATTGATGGTTCATATATACATATTAGTTACGGGTGACAACCGGGCAGCACCTTTTTTACACCCGGCAACACCATCTCGTTCGGAACACCGTTCCGAACGAGAATCCCTGAATTTATTTATTTTTAAAAAACAAATTCTCGTTCGGAATGGGGTTCCGAACGAGACCGGTCTGGAAAATGATTTTTTCATTTATTAAATGCCGAACCGGTTCGTAATTTATGAACCGGTTCGACACTCGTTCGGAACGGGGTTCCGAACGAGTTTTTTTTTTTTTTTTTAAATATTTATGACGTCATAAATCTCGTTCTGAACGGCGTTCCGAACGAGATTACCCGGTTTTTGCGTTTTTGCATTTTTGCGTTTTTGCATTTTTGCGTTTTTGAGTATTTTCGATCAACTTTTTGTGAAGGGGAGACCTTATACACTCTTTATATGCCTAATAACACATAATTGTATAAGTTTTTGAAACATAATCAACATCGATGTACTAGACCCTTCATATCTCAACTACTTCGACTATTTCGAAGAATGAAAGACTAGTGAAGGTTTACAAAGGAGGTGTTACTCGAAAAGTTCGAGTTTTCGATTCGAAGTTACCGACAAGGTTAAATAGCTATAATATGCATTGAAAACAAGTTTCATTGCATTCCGACGTCGTTTGGGCATCGAACCGCCTATTCTCGACCTTAACACGCCATCAGGACCGATAAGGCGTTTTTGCGTTTTTGAGTATTTTCGATCACTTTTTGTGAAGGAGAGACCTGTTACACTCTTTATATGCCTAATAACACATAATTGTATATGTTTTTGAAACATAATCAACATCGATGAACTAGACCCTTCATATCTCAACTACTTCGACTATTTCGAAGAATGAAAGACTAGTGAAGGTTTACAAAGGAGGTATTACTCGAAGAGTTCGAGTTTTCGATTCGAAGTTACCGACAAGGTTAAATAGCTATAATTTGCATTGAAAACAAGTTTCATTGCATTACGACGTCGTTTGGGCATCGAACCGCCTATTCTCGACCTTAACAGGCCATTAGGACCGATAAGGCGTTTTTGCGTTTTTGAGTATTTTCGATCACTTTTTGTGAAGGGGAGACCTTATACACTCTTTATATGCCTAATAACACATAATTGTATAAGTTTTTGAAACATAATCAACATCGATGTACTAGACCCTTCATATCTCAACTACTTCGACTATTTCGAAGAATGAAAGACTAGTGAAGGTTTACAAAGGAGGTGTTACTCGAAAACTTCGAATTTTCGATTCGAAGTTACCGACAAGGTTAAATAGCTATAATATGCATTGAAAACAAGTTTCATTGCATTCCGACGTCGTTTGGGCATCGAACCGCCTATTCTCGACATTAACAGGCCATCAGGACCGATAAGGCGTTTTTGCGTTTTTGAGTATTTTCGATCACTTTTTGTGAAGGAGAGACCTTTTACACTCTTTATATGCCTAATAACACATAATTGTATATGTTTTTGAAACATAATCAACATCGATGTACTAGACCCTTCATATCTCAACTACTTCGACTATTTCGAAGAATGAAAGACTAGTGAAGGTTTACAAAGGAGGTATTACTCGAAGAGTTCGAGTTTTCGATTCGAAGTTACCGACAAGGTTAAATAGCTATAATTTGCATTGAAAACAAGTTTCATTGCATTCCGACGTCGTTTGGGCATCGAACCGCCTATTATCGACCTTAACAGGCCATCAGGACCGATAAGGCGTTTTTGCGTTTTTGAGTATTTTCGATCTCTTTTTGTGAAGGGGAGACCTTATACACTCTTTATATGCCTAATAACACATAATTGTATAAGGTTTTGAAATATAATCAACATCGATGTACTAGACCCTTCATATCTCAACTACTTCGACTATTTCGAAGAATGAAAGACTAGTGAAGGTTTACAAAGGAGGTGTTACTCGAAGAGTTCGAGTTTTCGATTCGAAGTTACCGTCAAGGTTAAATAACTATAATATGCATTGAAAACAAGTTTCATTGCATTCCGACGTCGTTTGGGCATCGAACCGCCTATTCTCGACCTTTACGTGATTATTTAAAAAAATACCGCTGCTCGTTCGAAATGGTATTCCGAACAAGATGCGGATATCCAAAAAAAAAATTTATTTATAAATAATATTGACGTCATTAAAAAATTTAAAAAAAAAATCTAGTTCGGAACGGCGTTTAGAACGAGAATTCCGGATATTTTTTTCGATTTTTTTTCGGGTTCAAATTTCTGAACGAGAATTTAAAAAAAAAAAAATTACAATCTCGTTTGGAACACCGTTCCGAACGAGGGGGTGCCCGGTGTAAAATAAGTGTTGCCCGATTGAATCGCCATTACTTATCAACTCATCGTAATATATATGGTGGTCCATATAGGCGGTTGGTATGGATTGAGTAGGCTTACTCTTATGTATATATATATTCGTCAAAACATACACATATGCATCGCTATAGTATTGATGATCGACGTGACAGTACGTGTATGCATACGCCAGAGCTTGCATGTAAATATTTTGCCAAAAGTGTGTACATGCTATAAACCGTGTAATAAATTGTATAATGATGGTGTATCATTCACAATTTTCATCTTATACTTGATCGGTGTATATTTTATGTAATATACGGTGCACATCAAGTTATGCATATTTATTTGGAAGATATTGTATATTAATATTGGGGTACATTTATTTATAACATGATTCACATTCTAAGTGTAACATTAGGTTACTTACAAAATGGAATAAAACTCTTCTGCCAATGCAATTTTATAACTTTAATTTATATTTGTAACTAGATGCACATAGATTTAAAATTGATTCATTATTATGTCCCTTTGGTGCACTGACAAGGAAACGTTAGTCAAGAACTAGACCTGGTCAAACTGGGGCTCATCCTCCCAGCCCGCCCTAAAATTTGGGAGGATAAGGGTAGGGGATTTTACCCATAAGGGTCGGCCCTATCCGACCCTTTTTTAAAGTGGAAGGATATAGTCTTGGAGTAGGGTCCTACCCGACCCATATTATATTTATATGATGAAGATGGATCAGATGAGAGTACTATTACCACGACATAATTTTTTTTATTATGTGTTTTTGGATTATTTTGTTGAATTCGGTTATGAGGATTGTTATGTAAACATGCACTTTGGACCTTTTTAGTGTTTAGCATGCGTTTCTGGATGGTGAATTGCTTGTAAGCACTAAACAAGTTTTGAATGTTTTAGTAACACGGTTTAGCACGGTTTCTGATGTTTAATTTTTGTGTGTAAGTAGTTTAGGGCCGCCCTGAGGGCCCTTATGAGAGGATATGGGTAGAAGAATTGTCCCATTTTAAATGGAAGGGCTTGGTCCGATCCTGATAAATTAGTAGAATTTGAAATTAGGCCCTGCCTTGACCCTAGTTTGGCCGGGTCTACTCAAGATTGTTGCAACGTGTTCACATAAGAAAACTATAGACAGTCATAAAATGCATGCACCAGGTATGTGCATATACACAGGAAGTAATTTCAGAACTGGGACTTAATTGATACATGTATGATCTATGAATCATTGATCTTATATACGATCATAATTAAATACTATATGTTCGGCTCAAACACCTATAAATCTTGGTAGTATTTGATCATCATTTATTTAAGTTGACTGTCTCAACTGGAAATTTGGAATCATCATGATTTTCAATGTTGATACTGAAAGATACTCAAAGCCTAATTAATTAATTACGAAATCAATTAAGGACTGAATATAATATTATACAGAATAAAACTTATGATAACACACGCACACATAATTCAATTGCAATTCTTTTTTAACCAATTCAACGTTTTCTTTTTGGTGGAGTAACCAATCTTATTCTTTTTATATACTTAGTTTCCGGTACCCGTGCGAAGCACGAGTGTATATAAGTTTTGTGTGTACAAGAGTTTGTTTTAGAAAGGGAGGTTATATTTAGGCTTCGGGACGACAATTATATTTCACATCATCCACAGATTAATACATAATGCACAAACGCGACAAAAACAGTACAAACAAATACATTACAAACATATGCTCATAACAAAGAATTGTTAACTTGGAACCATGCCTGTTTCTCGAGATCCTTCAAGGAATTGATGGATGTTGCGCCTAATGTTTGGTCGAGGTGGATTTTTAGTAACCTTTTGGAGCATGATTCCATTTGGTCGGTTGCTAGCAAGCCCTCTGATAGTTGGAGTTGGCGGTTCGAGACAATCTTCTTCTCGGCTCCTCTGTTGCTATCATTCTCCCTCTCCTTTCGGATGCAAACGATAAGTTCTCTTCTTCTAATGTCTACAATTTGTTGAGATACATTGGCCCAAACTGGATTTGGGGGAAAATTATTTGGAACCGACTTCACACCCCGAAGTGCTCGGTTACTACGTGGATAGCTCTTCACAACAAGCTTCCCACAAAGGATCGCATCTCTCGATGGACCACTCTTCCTAACACTCTTTGTTGCTTATGTAATGCTGAAAATGAGTCTACTAATCATCTTGTTAACACTTGCCCGTTTGCTCGGACTGTTTTGGGTGACTTCCTTGATTGGCTCCAGATTGTCCATAGGGAGAACAATTTCCATAGCTGGTTTGAGTGGATCTCCCACCATCGACGGACGAATCGCAGCCTGTTTGATCTTTTTGGCGCTGCATTCTCCTCCTTCATTTATTTTGTTTGGTGGCTGAGGAATGATTTCACCTTCAACAATGGGGTTGCTTGTGCTCGTACTTGCTCTCGGCGAATCATCACTCATGTTCGTAGTTGTGTTAGTGCTCATCGTCTAAAACTGATCCTTCCCCGAGGTGGAGTTTTATCATGAGCATTTCTTCTTTCCATTCTCTTGTTTGTTGTCTGTGTGTGTACTGTTCTTTTGCTTTGATTGAATATTTTGCTGGTTGTTTGTTGTCATGCTTCTCTTCCTGATGTAATATCCCCTTCTTATATATATTTACCTTTATTCAAAAAAACAAAGAAATCATAAAAATGGGTGTTTGACGATTTGGCGAAAAATAAGAACTAAAAATGAAATGCAAATGATAGATAGAAGCCACACTCGAAATTATTATTTAGTCATTAGTGGTGATATCCAAACTTCTTTCATGTTTTCCATACAAGCCAAATCAATTGGCCCTTCTAACCTTTTAGTATAAAATGACCTTGGAGTTGTAGTCTATCACATGAAAAAGTGAGTATATATATTTCTTTTGTTGTTCTCAAACTTCGTCAATTATTGATATTGGTAAACATCCTAAAGCAATTTAATTATAATTTAAATGTGTTACATCTAGTTGTTTGTATCCACAATGTAAATCTTATATTCGGCTTAATCATTTTTGTTCAAAAATATACAATAATTGATTAATATGGTGTTATTCTATACAATGTGAGCAAGTACAAAAGGGCAACTTGGTCGTTGAGCAAAAGATATTTTCCTAAACAAATTATTGTACAGTAGAAAAACAAAATCTAACAATGTTGTTCTACTCTAATATCCTAATAAAATATGGTCACATAATCATATATTCATGGAATGACTTTACCATAGTCACATTGATGGATTTATGAATAAGCTCTTTCAATATGCCAAGAACCTATAAACAAAGTAATAATATATGCCGCGTAAAGATACCTTAACCTTAATACTATTCACCTAGTTTTGAGGTTCAAATTCAAGCAAAATGTGTTCATAATAACTGAACATTATTACAATAGCAGAAAATTTAGTCACACTATGAAGTCAGGAGGTAGTTTTGCAACCGTGTAATTTAAACTGTCACATACGCAAATCATATATTAAATGGTATACACCTAGAGATAATACAAAGTTTTAATGCAGACATTCAAGGATTGGAGTTAACATTTACCTCCTTTGACAACTTGTGCGTCTTCTTCTCGTAGACCACCCAAATTTACGAAATTGAGAGAGGAAGAGGCAAATTGAGGAACAACACGATACCTTTCTGGTTCTTTGGAAAGGAAAGAGGAGTTTGATAGAACTTTACTTATTTGTCGTTGACCTTCCTCTAACATACGTAACAATTATAACATAGCTCACTCAATGACTGTGAGACGTTGCTTATTCGAGTGACCATCTAACGCTAGTTGCGCCTACGTGGCATGATTATTTACATTCAACCTTCATAAAAGTCAAGGCATACCACAAAGATCAAAGTCATATGCAACTGTTATAAATAATTATTTTTGTTGTAGTTTTAACTTTTAACTATTATAAATAATTATTTTTGGACTTTATTATATCAAAAAGATATTAATCTATACAATTTTTAAAAAACTTCTCTCATATTGTAATTTAGTGTAATAAACAAATTTAATATTTTTTTTGAAAAACAACTTTTTTACTATTTAAACGATTATAATGAAATTAATATATTCGAAATAAAATACATTATTTGGATGTACATTAAATATATACAAATGGATGTCTATGGATAGATATAAATGTAATTAGAATTATGGTATTTTTTTTATGTTTTTATTAAGTAAATATTGAAATATATGATTTTTAATAAACAAAATAACTTCCGACCAAGATAAATCTTGGCCGTTTAAACAGTGTCACGTGACGCACATCAAACGCGATTCACCATTGGGCATGTTCTTAAAAAGAAACATGTGAAAAGTCAATATTACCCTTGTGTGATTTTTTGAATCCAAAAGTATTTCAATGGAATAGACTGTAATTTATATGGAAAAGTAAGTTACATTATAAAGGCAAAAACCTATAATGAGATCTCAGCCCTTCAATGATATTTTAAGTATATGTGGCACATTTTTAACCATTGGATCTTCTATATATGATACCATTGGATTCTCACATTTATAATAGTTAGGATTTTTCTTTTTTTAACTTAGGTGAATTGCATTAAATGGAGGAAAACAGTCCAAGAAACTTGCATGGAAAGGTTTGAAAATATGACTGACCAATGACCAATGCCAAAGATGTACAAGTGAATGAATATAAGGGCAACTGATAGATGATAGTAGGAATCGTGTTGTAATCGAGAATGAGTTGGAAATAAGGAATGAAGTAGAGTGATTTCTGAAATATTTTGTTTGGTATAATCTGAAATGGGGTTGAGAAATTTTTTAATATAGATAGATACTCTAGTCTATTTGCTATCGTTTACTCTTTTCTTTTGAACTATTTCCTTGACAATGTGTTCTCGTCTCTGAGAACGTCTCTTTTGCACGAAACTAGATCGAGGTGTCAAGCTTCTCTTGTCAATGGATGTATCTTTGAGTGAATGAACCTCGAATGAGGTTCGTTAATGGAGTTTAGGACGCGGAAAATCCTAAGTGTTGGTGAATGGAGATGTGTAAGACAAGGCTTTCAACTGGACCCCTAATAAGGTGTTTTGGTGAGGGTGGGATAAGGAAACACTTGAAGTTGATCGAGTGTTTGAGAAAGGTTTGAGGGTTATTTTCTTTGTAGATCTTTATCACGATGAATTTTCTGAAGAATCAACATCAATTTGCGGAAGGAAGGATAGTGTTTTTGATGTCGAGGCAAAAGGAAATGATTTTTCTCAACGTAGAGCTTTTGCATTCAAATTCAACATGCTTTACAATGACAGAGAAGAATGACTTTTATAGGCTATGAGGACGACCATCTCACGCAAGAGATGACACACAACTCAAAGCCCTTTTCAAACACTAGATCAACATCAAGTGTTTGCTTATCCAACTTTCACCAAAACACCTTATTCAAGGTCAAATCAAAAGCCTTGTCTTACACATCTTCATTCACCAACACAATTTTCCGCTTCCTAAACTCCATTCACGCACCTCATCCGAGGTTCATTCATTCACAAATCTATCCATTGAGAAGAGAAGCTTGACACCTCGATCTAGATCCGTAAAAAAGAGGCATTTCATGAGACGAGAACACATCAACTGGTATCAGAGCATGTCAGAGATCGATCGAGTAAGTTTTTCTTGTTTCAATTTTCACTTATTCCATCGCCCACTCTTTGTACTTAAACTGAATTGTTAAAGCCAAAGAACACATTCATCCATCACCATTTCCACACGACCAAAGATTCACAATCCCGAAAATTCACTCATCATTCCATCCATTGACAAGAATAACTTGTCACCTCGGTCTAGATCCGTGCAAAGAGGCGTTCCCGGAGATGATAACACATAACTTATAGTCGTATGAGTTCACTCTGATTACATACATACGTACAGTGAGGGAAAAAGATCCATGATAAATGACGCGACACTGTATGCATGCATCAAAGTGTAGCAAAAGGTTACAGTAAGAGAAAACTTTACGATACGAAGTGTGAAGTGTTCGCGTGCACAGATAACAAGTTAATGTTCATAACTTGGACGGCCGTGTTCATAATCTGACGATCATGTCATTTTGAAAACAAAAAAGCTCACATAATTACAAAATTGTCATTGCGTGACTCACTTAAGGAGTTTAAAATTATCACCATCCAGATTATGAACATTATCATAACATTAACGTGTAATTTATGAACATCAACGCTTCACACTTCTTACTGTAAGTTACAGTCTGTAACTTATTTTCTAACGTAACCTCCTTATCAAGATGCATGTATCACAACATCTGTATATATCCTCCATTAGTTTTACTTATATTCTCCATACTCATTGGGTTCCCATCCCACTCATACGTTTTGGACTTGTGGTAATATTGAAAGATAATATGCATGGTAATATTGTCAGAGAAAATGCATGACAATATATAGTAATAATTTTTGACATATTGTAGTGTAACTTGTGTCTATAGTATATGGTTCTTGTAAAAGCGACAATCATGTGAAGATGATGGAAGGTTATTATTCTTTTTCCCGATACAAAAATGTTCGTCTGCATCTCGAGGCAATTGAGAGGTGAACAGTATTTGAACAGTATTCCCAACTCCTAAAACAACCGATAACAGAAGAAATAAAAAATGTAGTATTTGAATTGCCTGATAACAAGACACAGGGCCAGATGGCTTTACTTCTGAATTCTATCAAAAATATTGGCATTTCACATCAAAACTCCTTATTTCAGCCATCCAGTCCTTCTTTCATTCAGGGATCTTACTATCTGATTGCTCCCAATCATTTATCACACTTATTCCAAAAACGGACACTCCTACTACAATTAACCATTTTAGGCCAATTAGTTTATGTAACACAGTTTATAAAATCATCACTAAGATAATGGCCAATCGGCTTCAAAAACTTCTTCCTAAAATTATTCACCCATGCCAAGGGGCATTTGTAAAGGGTAGATCAATTTTTAATAACATATTAATCGCTCATGAGTTTTTTCATTCATTTCACAAAAAGAAAAAGGGTAAAAGAGGATGGATGACATTAAAATTAGATATGGAGAAAGCGTATGATAAAGTACAATGACCCTTTCTAATAAAAATCTTGCAAAAAATTGGATTCCATAATAATTGGATTGACAGAATAATGACATGCATTAAATCAACTTCCTTCTCCGTATTAGTTAATAACATTCCAGGCCCCACTTTTAAGCCAAATTGTGGCCTTAGACAAGGTGATCCAATTGCACCCTTTCTTTTTATTATAGTTATGGAATACCTTGCTAGAACCCTCCAAGTAGAAGCTGAGAAGCGACAACATAAAGTGGGTATTCAACTATCCCAACATGGTACTCGTATACCTTTCCTCTGTTTTGCAAATGACACTCTTATCTTTTGCTAATGCAAATACTACAAACATGAACTTTATTAAAAAGGTGCTCAAAAGACTTACAAATATTTCTGGGTTAGCTATTAACTATCATAAAAGTACCTTTCAAACAACTCCAAACATTTCAAGCCAGCAAAAACAGGATCTCGCATCTATCTTAAATCTACAAATCACAGACTCAATGGAAAACTACCTGGGTGTTCCTATTGTCCGCGGTAGAGTTAAAAGTGAATGCTTTGAATATGTTTTACAAAATATGACAAAGCAGATGTCTAAATGGAAAGCAAACTCAGTATCACAAGCTGGAAGGGCTATTCTTATTCAATCTAACATACTCTCTAAATCAAATCATCTCATGCAATGTTTTTCATTACCAAGTAATATTTGTAATAAGATGGATAAAATTGCAAAGAAATTCTTTTGGAATAGCGATAATCCAACTTATCTCCCGTTAACGTCGTGGGACAAAATTTGCAAACCTAAATCTTGTGGTAGTTTAGGCATCAATAAATCTAAACATATTAATGACGCTTTACAATGAAACTACTTTGAAAACTTTTAACTGATCCAGAAAATATATGGGTTCAGATTATTACCCAAAAATATCTCAACACTGACTCGCTTTTAACTTATGAAAAACGTAATAAGAAGCAATCCTTGCAATTCTCCAGATTACTGCATCTTCGTAAACTATTTAAGGAAGGCTTACTATGGCAAATTGGTGATGGTAGAACCATTAGATTCTGGAAAGATAACTGGCTACAAAATGTAGATCTCAAAAGTTACTATAATTCTATCCTTTCCGACGCAAATGAAACTATAGATACATACACAACAAATAATAAAACATGGGACATTCAACGACTTCGAACAATATTACCTCCCCACATAATTGAGCAGATCCTAAATATCTATATCCCTAAGTACCCAAAGCCGGTTTATATTATCTGGAAACTTAATAATTCGGGTAAGTTCTCTACTGCCTCAGCTAGGTCACTCTGCTTAAATAACACGCATGACCACATCGACAATTTGTATGATTGGATATGGAAACATAATCTACCACCTAGAATTAAAAACTTCCTTTGGAAAGTAATTTCCGATAATCTACCAACTACAGAACGGTTAAATAAATTATACAACAGAGTTCCGCCTTACTTCTCTGTTTGTAACCATATATGTGAAAACAGTAATCACTTCTTTTTTCAATGCCCAAATATAATAAAAAAATACAGAACATTGCTCCATCTTCTTAATTTGCAATTCCAAATTCCATCTGACAAATCATTTTCTCAATTCCTACAAGAACTAAGGGCTAATTCAAAGCATAAAAAATTAAATACCCCTTTTATATTTCTTTGGTATGAACTCTGGATTAATAGAAATAATATTGTTTTCTCAAAACAAAATATGGATAATAGATCTCCAGCAGAAATCGCTTTTTTTAAGATGCAGCAGTGGGAGAATACACTTCCCAAAGGATTAGGACCAAAACAAACGAATAAAAGGAACAGACTTAAGAAAATACATCGCATTTGGAAGAAACCACCACAAAATTGGATAAAAATAAATTTTGATGGATCACTAAAAAATGGACGAGAAGGATATATTTCTTGTATTGCTAGAAAGAATGATGACACAATCCTTTTTGTAGACAATAAACAAACTCCACACCACTTTGTTCTTTGTATTGAAACAATGGCAGCATTACACGCCATAACTTTGGCCAACATGTACAAAATAAATAACGTAATCTTCGAGGGGGACAATCTCAGAGTTATAAACTCCATTATAAGGCAATGGAAAATACCTTGCGAAATTTCTACTATTGTTTCCGATTGTTGGAACCTTCTTGAAAATATACCAACGTATGAGTTTAAACACTACTTCAGGAAAGCAAATCAAGCAGCAGATTTTCTAGCCAATAAGGATGTTAATATCCTTGCCTTAAAACTAGCTTTCTATGGTCATAATTCGTTAATACTTGATGCCAATATCAGGAATCTACATGGTACAACTACGTTAAATACTTGTAACTCATCTCTTTGGTCCTTCATTCGGATCGTCTCTCGGGACGATCAGGGTCTGCCGATGTCCTAGGACATGGGGGCCCGGTTCTTGCCTAATTACAAAAAAAGAAAAGAAGAGGTGAACAGTATTCGAAACAGCTCAAGCGCAGCACATATCGGTTACTTACAATAATGATACTTAACTCTAGTAAATTAATCTAATATATTTATTAAAGTAAAAACTCAATTTTTATTCTATTATCTTTACATATAAATTATCACATATCATCTTTATATTTTTTTTTTGAAAAACTCCTTCAGAGATAAGAGTCTTGACGTTTTTGTCATGAGCGAATAACGGAAGGACACAAGCTCTTAATTGCGGAGCGAAGATCTTCAATGTCAAAGGACTTGGAGGCCAGAAAATTTGCGACTCTATTAATCTCCTTGTATATGTGACTGAACCTGCAAGAATCAAAATGATTAACCAAACTACAAATATCACTAATAATGTATCTAATTTCCCAATGGATACTAGTCGAATTTGAGGAGCATTTAATCACTATGGAACTATCACTTTCGACAATAATGTTCCTGATATTCAAATGAATAGCAGCGTGAACACCATCTAGAACTGCCGCAGCCTTCGTAACAAAAACAGAGAAATGCAGTATACATAAATGGTTAATAAAAGCAGTACGGCCTAAATTATAACGAATAATGAAACCAATGTATGAATCCAAGTTGGCTCTTCTCGAGCCATCACAGTTGATCTTATAACTTGATCAGAAGGTTTCTTCCAAGCGCTATTATTCTGAATACTTTTGGAGTGTCTTTTCCGGGAATTTGTATCCACCAGAGTTTCATTTTTCCACTCAAGGAAATGAAAAAAAAATATGCTAATTTAGCCATTTCTTGGGGGCAGGGTTTCTTAGGTTGGGTGTCTGAGCGGAAAATAAGTTTATTGTGATTATTCCAAAGCGCCCACCAAGCAAAACAAGCCAACTCAAAATTCTCACTGTCTTTACAAAAAGAGCAAAAAGCATCCTGAAAGATCGACTTGCAGGGAAAGGAACATCTATACCAAAAATGAGAAATAAAATAATTAAAGAGGTCAATACTGAACTTACATTTAGAAAAAGAAGTGATTTGAGTCTTCAGTACACTCTTCGCAGAGGGAACAAGTAAGAAAAACTCTATGAAAGTATCTATTCAAACGTTCAGTAGTAGGGTGACAATCAGAAGTAGCATTCCACATGAAATTCTGAATCTTGGAGGGACACTAGATTTCAAAACAAAATTACTATCAATATTGATAGGGTTGGGCCGGATAAGATGATAGGCAAATTTAACGAAAAAGTTACCATCTTGAGAAGGAGTCCAAACAATACTATATGGAATAGGATAGACTGGAATGCGAATTTTAGTTATTTGATTGATAATGAAATAGGCAATTAAATGAGAGAGAGCTTGTTAAAAGCCCACCCATTATCATGGTTGAAGAATACAAAAACCTTTTGTTCCATTTGTTCTTGATTTCTAAGGTGATGAATTATTGTACCACGGCTCCATGGGTCATTCCAAAAGTTGATAGTACGGTCATCACCAAGTTGCCAGAAGATACCCTTTTTAAAGTCAGGAAGGAGCATCAAGAGTCTTCTGAATCTCCATGATTGAGAAGGTTTACGTTCCAGATATAGGAAGTCAGAATTTGCAAAATATTTCTCCTGAATGATACGAACCCAAATAAGTTTCATCTGAAGGGAAACATTATTATCCCAAGCTTTACAGATGCCAAGGCCACCTAGAGCCTTGGGTTTACAAATATTATCCCAGTGAATGAGCGCTCTGGCTGGATGAATTCCGTTTATACCAAAAGAAATCTTTATTGATATCATCTATTTGGTCACAGACACCCTTCAGGAGAAGGAAGCTCTGCATAAAGAAATTAAATTGGGAGCAAAGATTTGATTGAATCAAGATAGCTCGACCAAGTTGAGAAAGAGAATTTGTTTTCCATCTAGATCTTTGCTTCTTAAGGTTGGAAATAGCATAATCAAGAGTTTCATTGAGGACTCTTCCTTGGAGGATAGGGATACCAAGATATTTCTCCATTTTAGTTGTGATAGGAATATTTTATGTGGGAAGCAGCGCATAAGCGGAGAAAACATTTTTAGAGACTTGGAATGAGCTTTTGTGGTAATTTATTGAGAGGCCACTTTATTTGAGAAAGGTGTCTAATATGTTCTTAAGGTAATGGATATTATCAGAGTTGGCATTGGCCAGAATAATAGTATCATCAACAAACATGAGAAAAGGTATAATCATACCATTCATAGTAAGGGTAAAACCCACATGAGGGTTATTTTGTAAAGATTCATGAGTGAGTTTCAAGCAAGAAATTCCATGGCGATAAAAAAGAGTGCATGATCAAGAGGGTCTCCTTAACGAATGCCACAAGAAGGTTATCAAAATTAATCCAGTTATCAAAATCAGTCTCAGGTTGATTATTAACAGGAACTGAGTAAGATGTTGTATGGAGACAAGAGGTTATCAAAATTAATCCAGTTATTGGCAAAGCCAAATTTACGAAGTACTTTGGTAAGAAAATCTCAGTCAAATTTATCATAGGCTTTCTCCATGTCAAGTTTGAGGGTCATCCAACCTGCTTTTCCTTTTTTGTTGTTGTGAAATGAGTGGAAAATCTCATGCGCAACAAGAATATTATCTTGAATCAAGCGTCCTTCTACAAAGGCACCTTGAAGAGGAGAGATAATTTTACTAAGCAGTGGCTTCAGTCTATTAGCCATAAGTTTAATAAGGATTTTATATAGAGAATTACAGAGGCTAATGGGGCGATAATGATTAATAGAGGTGGGGAAATCAATCTTAGGGATAAGAGTAATGAAGGAGTGGTTAATAGAAGTCGGAATATGTCCAGAGTGGTAAAAATTGATTTTTTGAAAATGGGCCAAACGTTTTGGTAAAAAGCGATAGAGAAACCATCAGGACCTGGAGTTTTATCCAGTGGTTGCTCAAAGACAACTTTCTTTAATTATGTTTCAGAAGTCGATTTAAGAAGACATTGATTATCTTCCTCAGAAATAAGTTGTGGAATGATATCAAGATCCTCGTCAATACATGTGGCTGAATTTTTCTTGAATCTATGGGACGATTCTTCCGTTACAGCAGAAGAAATACTATCCTGATCATGGAGAAAAAACCATCCTTAATACAGAAACGCAACATTTTTTGTTTGAAAGTTCTTATTTTGGCTATAGAATGGAAACACTTAAAGATACGGTCACCATCACAAATTTGTTTAACTTTAGCCCTGCGTCTCCAGAAATCAAATTGTAATTTAAGCAAGGCAGTAAATTTGCGAGTGTGAATCCCAATTTGTTTGGAAATAATAGGGTTAAGAGGTTTGTTTAAAAATTCAGTTTGAAGTTGGTGCAATTTAGCTTCCGTATACTGGAGTTGATTAAAATTATTACAAGAGTTGACTCTGGCCCAAGCTCGAGCGTAGTTTTTAAGAAGGGAAAGTTGCATGCTAAAACGATACATATAGGATCCCTGAACTTTATATTTCCAGACTTTTTCAACAAGGTGTCTAAACGAGGTATTAGAGGCCCAAGAGCTCTCGTATCTGAACGGGAGAAGGGTGCAACTGGAGCTTCCAAGGGAGAAAGTAATTAGCGCATGATCAGAAGAAGAGAAAGGGTGGGGATGAACTGTTAAGTTCAGAAATACATGGGTGAGAGAGCAATACACTAGAACTTTATCCACTCGTTCAAGAATATTATTATGCATATTCTGTCGACTCACGCCAAGTGAAAGGAAAACCAGTAAATTTAGTATCAATGAATTAGTCATCAGATTTTGGATTCTGTGGAACCTAGAGAAGGAGGCGGTAAGACCACCTATTTGTCACTAGGAGTAAGAAGGTCACTGAAATCCCCTACAATTATGACGGGAATATTAGAGTTAACAATGGATGTAGAAATCGAGTCCCATAAAGGATTTTTATCTTCTTCTCGAACATGAGCATAAATGAATAGAAGGAGAATATTAATATTATTAAGAGCATAATCCATGTCATCTTTATATTTTAAATGTCACATGTCATTTCGTTATTATTTTTTTACAAATAAAATTATATAAGAAAAATATAATATGTTTATTTTTGGCTATTAAAGATTTGCATATTATTATGCATATTCTTTTTTTAACTTTTTTCAAACCATATTTTATGTGATCTAATATACAAATATTTAATCCCATAATTTTTTTAATTTCATAATTTTTTAATTTTATATATTTGTAAATAATATATATTTAAAATTTAAATAATTCTTGAGTAACACTTCTAAACAACTTAACCATAACAAACTTAAACAGATGAAAATTAATTATCTTATGAATTTAGCCTAATAGTTTATAATTTATTGTTGAGTTAAAAAAATTGTTATTGGAGATTGTACTTAATATCTATCATTAGATAAATATTTATAACATCATACAAACTTATATATATTTGTATGAGGTAAAAACAACTATATCTATTTAGTTCAATTTTTTTTTATCTCAAATCCAATACGTAATTAATAATAATTTTATAATTGTAAATATATATATTACATATATTATTTTATAAAACTCGGACGATGCACAAAAAAAAAAACTAAGCTAGTAAATTACGTAAAAAGGAAAATGGCCTCTTGGTTGATGATGAAAATTTTCACTGGTTTTAACTTTTTAAGTATAATACGATAGGATTGGTATTTATCTATCTTATATATTAAAGCTAAGCTTTTTTAAGCTCTAAGAGTGTTTTTAGGAATGAGTTGTTAGATTTATAATTTATTAAACAAAATCAATTGTAAATTTAAAAAAATATTTTTAATTTTATTTAGATATACAGTATATTTTTTATATAAAAACTTTAAAATCATCCTTTAATGATTGAAATTAAAGAATAATTATTCTTGAAATTTTGTTCAGATTATTAATATCAATTTGAAACTTTAGTATTTGAAAATTATACATAGTTTATACAATTCAACAATTGATTTCAATGAATAAATAAATTTTTAAAATCATCTCAATATGTTTCTACTAAGTATAAAAACTTATACGGATAAAGTATTTCTTTTAAATATAAAAATAATTTAATCTGTAATAAAATATTACCTTATTTATGTTATAATAGAAAATTAAATTTAAAAACCATATTGTTATATTAAACTCCATGCTTAACAGGAGTATTACACTGGTTTTAAAATTTATTTGGTTGGTGATTTGACATTTGATTTGCATATGCTTTGTCTTTAAATTTGTCCACAATGTCATTTTACACATTTGTTTGCCCTCAAATTGATTAATGGCATTTGACTCCTATACAGATAAATCCATATTTAAATCATCTCAATGAAATAATATATATCCATTTTATTCAATCTTTGTTTTCTAATAGATTCTTTAGGTATATATATTTTAATGTTCTATAAAACACTTGTACTTTTATTAAAATAATTGATTTTCTCTAATGTGTCCACAATATACACGTACAAAATTATTAATTCAACTTTTAGTACAAGGGATAATCATTTCTATTTAGAAAATACAAGATAAAAAATTTAAAATTTCTTTTCTTAGCACATGACACTGTCAACATGCAGTCAGTTGCTATAGATGACACTCAATCTGACGATCACAAATTTAATACAGTACTATGTTAATTTGCTTTTTCACTCTTCTTAAAATGTCATGTGCCATAATCGTCTAGTTTGTATTTGAGCAAGATGGTTCCCAAAATTTTAGATTTCTAAAAATCTCTGAAACTGTTAACGATTTTTAAAATTTTAAAATCCCCCACAGTAAAAAGAATAAAATAAAATGCTACTCCAACACAACTAGGTTAGTGTCTACTGTATGATTCAACAGAACCAATAATGGATGTGCAGAAGAATAACATCGGGATTGCCCCTTGCTGTATTTATTGCCTCCATTTCAGTTTCACACTGCCTTCTGTAAACCACATCATTTCATATTTGGAGGCGCGCGTGCGGATCTAATGCCTCTAAATTTGGACCATATTCCCTAATTAAATCAGTTTAACACTTTCTTAATTCTTTCACTAATAACAAAAACTGAAAGATGGTTGTAACAAAAAAAGGATAAGAAGAAGAAGCCACGCACTCCACCGAATAGCTTCAACACATGCAACAAGAACACCTCTTTCGGTGAAAACTCATCTTCTATTCAGTTTCTACAAACAACTTAACCCAACAATTGTTTATTCATTCGAGTCAGATTCTGTTCAAGCTACTTCATCTGTACTTTAATATTCTTCTCATCCCAAATTTTTACACTATTCACAATTTAACACAATTTATTAGATTGTTTTCAATTCATAAGAATAAATATGGTCATGTGAGATCTTGTTTTATTCGTCTCATTGAGTACTTTAAAAATATCAAATTTTTATAATTTTTAGAAACATATAATAAGTGATGTTAACGATGCAAAACGTGTCTCAGCAAATGTGCCCAAGTGAAAGCATGGCGTCATCCATCACACGCTTAATTCTATCGACATTTATCTAGATTCGAATCCTATTGAACATTATGATACTAAACAAAATTTATTCCTATATAAGTCATATTGTACCTTCTATCGGAACATAAAACGTCCCCAACTAATCGAATAAGACGTTATATTATGTTTCTACCGACATTTCACCTTTTATCTACGCTTTTGCGCCGAAATCTCTTAAATTTAGTAGTTAGCGATGTCGAATTCAATCCATGCCAAAAAACTATCGAAACGGAAAGTCTTCTTTTTCGTAAATCAACAATATCTCTAATCAGAACGTAAATCTAGCTAACCGACATAAATTTTCTTATTAAGATTCTTACCGATATTTTCTTATTAAGAAGTCGACTCCTTTATTAATCTTCGACTAAAATGTAAAACGTAAAACGCCTCGTGTCAATCGAAGAAAAGAGTTTACCAGAAAAAAAAACATTTTCTTAATCAATATTTATCTAAATTTGTTGGCAGCATTCACATTTTCACACAACCCATCTCACATTTGTCAGTTTGCGCAAATCCCTACTTCACCACCCACCTCTGCTCTTTCCTTCTCTCTCTCGATTCTGCAGAAGAAGCTCTGACTCCCAAGACCCACACCACCATCCAAAAAACACACATAAATACATGATACAACTTCATCATCTCTACCATTTCAACATGAACCATCAACCTCCAACTGAATCACTCATGGATCATCTCCTTCCTTCTTCTCTCGTTTTCTCTCCTCCACCTCCTCCACCGCTTCAACCGCCCACCTCCGCCAAGCGAAAGAGAAGCCTCCCCGGCAACCCAGGTAATCAAATCTAACTCAATTGCTAAATTCTCATCTGGGTTTCTTCCAAAATTCAATTTTTCCATCTGGGTTTTTGTTTCTGAGCAGACCCAGATTCAGAAGTGATAGCTCTGTCACCGAACTCTCTTCTTGCGACCAACAGATTCATGTGCGAGATCTGCAACAAGGGGTTTCAGAGAGACCAGAATCTGCAGCTGCACAGAAGAGGGCATAATCTGCCATGGAAATTGAAGCAAAGGGCGAAAGATGAAGTGGTGAAGAAGAAGGTGTATATCTGCCCTGAGCCTGCCTGTGTCCACCATGACCCGGCTCGAGCTCTCGGCGACTTGACCGGAATCAAGAAACACTTTTACAGAAAGCATGGCGAGAAGAAATGGAAATGTGACAAATGCTCCAAGAAGTATGCTGTTCAATCTGATTGGAAGGCTCATTCTAAAACTTGTGGAACTAAGGAGTATAAGTGTGAGTGTGGTACCCTCTTCTCTAGGTATAATCTCTATCCCTACTGATCTATCAAATCTTTTTTACTTTGGTTATTACTCTTTCTAAATGAACATATAGAAGACGTTTTAGAACTTCAACACAAGTCTGCTATTTGTTTTTTATTCCTCAACAGTTGTTTTTATCATTTTTAAAGAACCTTTTATTATAACATGGTAATAGAGTCTAAAATGTCTTTTATTTGTGATATTTTATGGTGTCAAATTATTGTGTGATGTGAATATATTTAACCTTTTGTGGCCATACACATAAAAAATGATTCGAACAATCATTTGATTTTACATACGGATTGGTAGGAATGATGTTTCATTTTTTAGCTATATACTATAATTGCATGCACTGATTGAAATTCAGGTCTGTGTATGATCATTGTGTAAATGGTAGCATGTGTTTTCTCTGATTTTCACTATAAAATGATTGACAGTTTCCTGATTTTACACAATTTTGTGGCTATCATTTCTTTTGTACGAACGTAGTCAATAAAACAGTAATGTTGATATTTGAATACTATATGTAATCATGCATGCATATGTAGGAGGAAAACAAACAAACATACAGATGAACATATAGCTCCATATATTATGATTAACACAATGACTTTATAACTCATAAATAGATCAATTACGAAAATTATTACTCGAATTGAAAAGCTTCTTAACATGTTTGTTATTCATAGACAAAAATATCTTTATTACTAATCAGAAAGTGAACACCATGGGAAATTATTAGTCGGTCTTTCTAACCTATGCCCTTTAAATATAATGGCTGTTTATTTATCTTGTGGATGTTTATTGTTTTTGTTGTTTTAGGAGGGATAGCTTCATAACACACAAAGCCTTTTGTGATGCCCTAGTGGAGGATTCAGCAAGAGCAATCACAAGCAACCCATTTCTGCCACCACCACAACAACAACAAGAGGATCTTCAAGCAACTACTCATCATGAACATCACCAATCAGCAGCTGCCACCTCATCACAAAACAGCAACATGATGTTCATCCTCCAAAACCAAGACCAGTCTCAGTTACCACCATGGCTTCAATCTTCATCTCCACCTCCTTCACTTTTCTTCAACCATGATCAGATGCTGATGCAACAACCATCTCAAAACCCTAGCCACGTCATCGGTGGGCCCACCCTTTACCCGCCTCCGCCAGCTCATCCGCACATGTCAGCAACTGCATTGCTGCAGAAAGCAGCTCAGCTTGGTGCAATCATGAGCACCAAATTGCCAATCTCTCTCCCTTCTTCGACGTCGTCTTCGTCTTCCCTTCTTCTCCATGAAATGATGCTCATGAAATCAATGCCTAACCCCTTTGATGGAGACATGATTAATGCTTTTGGTAATGGAGGGATTAGTGATGGGTTAACAAGGGATTTCTTGGGTGTAAGCCCTCTTATCCAGGCCCATCCTGCTGCTGCTGATCATAATGTTAATCTCACTATGGCTGCTCTTGCTGAACCAAATGCTGAGGAGCTACTTTAAATAAGAAGAATGGTAAAAGTTTTATGCTTTTAGACATTAATTTGTAATTTCATTTTTAATAAAGTTACTAGTACTTTATACATAGTGCTACTTTCTAGCTAGCTAGTTAGTGGACCTGATATATTATGGGTGTTGCGTTTGTTTAATTAACTACTTAGCTGCGATCCTCGTGCTAATGTCAAGTTAATGCATGCTCTTTTTAAATTTTATGTCTAGGTTTCATAATAATATGTCTAGGTTTTAAAATGATAAATGAACTGAAATTTGGAATATTCTTATTCTAGCTATAGATTTGTCACAGACTCACAGTTGAGTGGGAGTGTGGGACACTAGGAAATTAAATTTATTCAGCCTGACTTTACAATTTACTACATTCATTTTTTTATTTCTGTAGAAAGCCTATATATATAAACGTTGATGAGTTTGAAGAAGTAAAAGCAACATGTACCTAATAAATGTTACTCTAATATTTTAAATCTTTATTCTAATTACCTATTATATTAAATGTTAATTTCATCATCAACTAAGAAAGAACCAACTTCGTCTCCTTCCTCTACCCGTTCATCAATTCCTTCGTTTCATTCTGACGCCCCTTCTTGCCCGATTAAAAAATAATCTGGATTAATTAGATAGTTTTATCTATATATTGACAACACCTAAGATTGATTCATATGCATCAAAACATCTAACACGCCAAACAACATTGGCCTCAGTAAAACATGAACATCATATAAATACTTTATGTTGCAGATTTCGGTTGTAACCGACTGTTACAATAGTTGTATTTGCATTTTACGAGTTTGTAGAATTGTATTATATCATCGTTCACTCATTTTGAATTTAAGGCCTATTTAATGACTAACCGCAACCGGAAAACCGTAATTTCCCCGCGCGAAGCGCGGGATTCCGGATCTAGTTAGTATATAATTTGGAACATTGATCAATGCTTATTGTGTGCCCATGATCACACACTAGATAAACCCTTAATTAAATGTATTAAATACCATCATCTCTCTCCAACCAAATGCCTTTGTTCCAATCCGTTCCATCAAGAATAACATCCTTCTTTGTCAAGAACTCCATCGTAATTACTATAACTCCAACTAGTGTAGTGACCCGTGCCATGCACGGGAAATTTCATATTAAACGTATGAAAATTGTATATCCTTTTAATCGAGTTCGTCAAAAAATTAAGATTAATTTTTTTCTTGTAAAGACTATATAAAAATATATTTTATTTCATGAGGTTATGTACGTTGTTTGATTTAATTTTATAGGAATTAATCCTAATTTTATCATAAGAATATATATTTATTCTCAATAATAGCTTGTATATTTGTTGTTGAAAGGAATCATAATTTTTTAAGATTTATTTGTTAATATAATTATCCAATCTATTAATAATTGAAATTAAAGATAAAAAATGATAAATATGTAACAAACTAAGGCTAAAATCACTCTAAGAGCTCTAAAAGGCTCAGCTTTAATATATAAGATAGATATCTCACTTCGTTGCACTCTGAAAAATGACCTTAGGAAAGCTTTTGACTCCAATGAACCTTCCTTTGTCCTTTTTTCCCTCAAATACTTTGGCTACCCTGCTCAATTCATCCACTGGATCAAGATGTGCATCTCTACTGCTTCCTTCTCGGTGAATGTCAATGGCTCACTCGTTGGGTTTTTCGAAGGGAAATGTGGGCTTAGACAAGGTTGCCCTCTTTCCCCTTCTCTTTTTTGTTTTTGCAATGAAATGTCTTATCAGGATTATTGGTGCGAAGACCTCAGTTGCGGATTTCAACTTTCACCCAAAGTGTAGTCGCCTTCATCTTACACATTTGATCTCCGTCGATGACTTGATGCTTTTTTGCCGTGGGGATATGGGTTCTGTTATGATTCTGAAGAGTGCTTTAGAGGTCTGCAGTCTTGCTTCTGGGATCACAGCTAATAATGCTAAATCCCAGATTTACTTTGGTGGTGTCTCGGTTGCTGAACAAGTGACTATTGTTGCTGCCCTTAATCTGTAAATATGTAAGCTGCCTTTGACTTACCTAGGAGTTACGTTGGGGTCGAGAAAGTTGGAAGTCAAGGATTACACTCCTCTCATTGCCAAACTGAATGCTCGGATTCAGTCTTGGACTGCGCGAACTCTTTCCTATGCGGGACGACTTCAACTCCTTCAATTTGTGCTCTACGGTGTCCAATCCTTCTGGTGTAATATATTTCCATTCCCTCAGTCTGTTATTGAGAAGATTACAAGCATACTTTAGCAACTTCTTGTGGTCCGGTCACACTAATCGAGGGAAGGCTTTGATTGCATGGAACATAATTTGCACACCTAGAGATCAAGGAGGGCACGGTTTCAAGGAATTGCTCTCGGGGAACAAGGCTTGCCTCGGTAGGTCTATTCAAAGTTATTTTTGCATGGTGAAAGTATTTGGTCCTTGCCCCTCAAGCGCTTCTTCAGTTTTCCATGCAAAAGCATTCCTCATCTTAGGGACGAGCTGCTGCTTAATCACCAAGTTCCAGACATCAAACTCGCCATGACAAATACTCAAGGAAACTTCTCCACCAAGGTCTCTACTCCCTGCTTATTCATGAAAGACACCACTTGGCTCGTTGGTCCTCAAAATTTGCTTACTCGTTCAAGACTTCATAGATGGGGTATTGCTCCTTCTCCCTCGTGTGTCCTTTGTAATTCAGGTGTGGAAACGGAAGATCATCTTTTCTCCAGCTGCCCATTCACTAATTATGTGCTCAAAATTCTTCTTCGATGGCTTCGTCTCTACCGCAGCTTTCCGTCATACTACCATTGGCTCCATTGGCTGTGCAAAATGTGCCTTCTTCAGAATTTCATTGGGCAACTAAGATGTCCTACCTTCAGTGCCTATATCTATACTATCTGGTCCACACGAAATCATTGTATTTTCAGAAATGAGAAACCAATTGTTGTTGTTTTTGCTGAAAGAAAAGGATTATTCATCAAGTCAAGATTTTTTTCCTATGAGAATTGGAGGAAGCGCACTAACAACTCTCAAACATGGGCTTCAGCACTTGGCATCACTTTTGACCATTGATCTTGTCTCTTGTTGTTGTTGTTATTTGTTTGGGTTTAGTCATTTTATCTAGTGTTGAATCGTCACCTAATATCATGCTAACACTAAGGTAATCTTGGGTACATTTTGATTGTAAATTCTTCTCTCTTCCCTATTGGGACTTTAATCAACGTAAAAAATTCAAAAAAACATATTTGACTTTATATGATAAATTTCTTGTTAAGTTTCATTTGATTTTGTAGCTATTTTGGACTTATTTTTTCATATCTATCCTCATACTTATTAACCTCATAATCAATCATATTTGTAATTATTATTATTTAATTAAAGTAAATAAAGATAATTACTATAGAAAGATTATTTCTTATTGTTTTAAAATTGCTACAAAGTCCAATAATACCTACTTGAAAGAATATTTATATCGAAATATCAAAATCAAATAGCCTAATATAAGCTAATAGCTTACAATGAATATATTTCTCATCCTATTATCTATAAATATACTAAAACAGAACGGGGTTTTGACACATGTCTTCTTTATGTTCAATTGTCATGTGTCGACCTTTGAGCTATGTCACCCCATAATCCAAGTCATATGACATGTTATCAAGACTTAGAAAAAACCCAATAAAAAATGTCATTATATTTGGATAGTGTGTACAAAGTAGATAAAAAAAAGGAAAAGTGTCATGTAATAAAAATTGTTAAAATGATAAACGATAATGATTGTAGAGCCTTGGATAAAAAAGATCCAAGAGACTATATGATGACACGTGGCACCATTTGGCACCAGTTGTTCATCAAAATGTCGATAAATGTTCATTTTGATATACTCTAATGAATGTTCATCACATTATACTTAAATGTTCCTCAACTGAATGTTCATCACATTATACTTAAATGTTCATCAACTGAATGTTCATCAAATTATTTTTAAATGTTCATTTTGATACACTCTACTGAATGTTCATCACATTTTACTTACATGTTCACCAACAGAATGTTCATCACATTATAATTAAATGTTCATCAACAGAATGTTCATCACATTATATTTAAATGTTCACCCATTTGAATTAGACTTAAATTTTCATTTATTTTTATACTTTTAACTTTTTGCATTTATTATTGGACCACCGCCGAACTTCCACCGGACCACGCCGGACCTCCGCCGGACCTCTACCGGACAACCATCGGGTGGTCGTCGGGAAGTCGTCGGGTGGTCGTCGGGAGGCCGCCGGGCCACCACCACTACCCCTACTATAGGAGGGTTAAATTCATTTTTATTTATCACTATAGAAGGGTTTATTATGGGGTTCACACCCAAAAACAATTAGGTAAAGGATAATCAAATATTTAATTTAAGATATTTTTTTCAGGCTTCGTAAATATGCCGAGTTATTTTTAAGTAATGACGACGTGTTAGATGATGTGGAGGTGGTTTATCAAACAACACTCTGTTTTAGTATATGTATAAGTTACCATTTAAATATGCATTTTTATCTTTTACTATATCATATCTTGTTTTATATATCTTTTTAATTATTTATTATAAATCTAACTAACTTAAATTATAAATTATAAATTATATGAGACCCCGTACATGCTATTTCAATTTTATTTTAGCGCCTATAACTAATTTCTTTAGAATGCAAGCGCCATAAACTTAAATATAAGTTATTTGCACCTGTAGACATATATATGTTCTCGCTCACAACATTCATAGAAAAAATGTCCTAGAATGATAGAGTAGAGCTTCCTCACAATGAGAAGCACAAGATTATTCCTCCTAAGGAGTTATTAAGTAGCTTACAGTAAACAACTATTATTAGCTGGCATTCTCTGTAATGGATATAAGATCCAATTCTCCTTGTAACCAACTCATTACAATCAATACAGAATGAAACAAAGTTTCAACTCTCCAAACATTGACATGATATCAGAGCCACAAAGATCCCCACACCCTAAAACCTCTTTTTCTTCCGCCATAGCCATACTGTTGGATCGGTTAGTATAGTTACTTCCTAGGGAACAATAGGTATTGTTCCTCAGGAGGTCTGGCAGCGGAATAGTAATATGCAAGAAGTAAACTTTGACGCAAGATTTAGAGTGGAAACCTCAACCAATTTGTGTTGAGTAAAACCACTACCTTCAAGCTTCTCACTTGAAGGATTTAGAAAGGTATACTTATCTTATTGATTTCTCGTTCGTTACAAAAGAGAGCTCGGATTACGATCACGAATCACTCCTCTCACTCGAGCCCGAACTCAACCTCTAAGCTTAAGGATCACCCTTCTTCTTCTTCTCTCAATCTCTCAGTCGTACAACTTCAATCAAAGCGTCAAAACTTTTCTAAGTCTAAAACCTTACTTTTATACCTAGATCGTCTAGAATAAAACATGGAAATAAATCTCTAAGAAAATAATATCTTTTAGCAAAAGATAATATTTCCTTCCATAATATCTTCAACCGCCTAACCACCGAGATCACAATCTTCCTTGAATATCTTTTCTTCGAGTATATCTTCTTTGAATATCTTCTCTCAGATCTTTCCTTTAGAAACGCAATCCCTTGTCTTTCTCCTTTCTCGGTCTCGCCTTCCTAAGATAGAATACCGTTGTGTACCACTGTGTAACGTTCCTTTCTGAGTAACGATCCTGAAACACTTAGTCATTTCATTAGCAGAATGTTTGTCTCCATTCAAAACCGAAGGAGCTTCAACAAATTCCCCCTTTTTGATGGTGACAAACATTCTCTTCTTTAAGGCATATAAACACTTAGGATATAAGACATGAAAAGTGTATTCACAGTAGACCATAAATAGTTTCCCTTAGGATTGTTACTCGTAGAGAAAGGATCTGATATTCCCCCTAAAACCTTGAACTTCCTTTATTTTCCCCCTTTTGGCATCATCAAAAAGCTGTACTTAAACATATAAGGACTTAAAGCAAGCGAAGTCAGGTCACAAAACAGTCATTCCATTGATTAATAGGCGTCTAAGTGGCCGACGCTTGTACATAGTGAAGCTAGGAAAGAAAACGCAAACAAAGCAAACAAACGAAGAACAAGTACATCAAGCAAAGGGTACAAAAAGCATAGAAGAGAAGAAGTTGATGTGCTAGGGAACAGAAAGTGTGGGTCAGATATAAGGAAGGAAGAGTGCAAGGCAGCGTCTTGATACTGCGAAGGGAACCTTACTGGTTTGATGTCGTCCATCGACGGATCTCGTCCTTCAGAGCAGTGATCTCCTTAGCTAGCCTGTGTTGTTGTTCAGACAGGAGTCCAACAAGCGTGCACAATTCCTCCAACTTATCACTGTGATAGACCATAGTGGGCGCTTCATTCTGTTCCTCTTGAGGGTCTTCAGACAGGGCATCAATCTCAGTATTGTCCAAAGCCCTCACCCAAGCACCATCAGCGTTCTTGTCAAATCGCATCTTCTTCAAATTAGCCTCAGCAAGCTCTCGTGCATGTACAGCATCAGTAGGCCCAGACTCATACACCTTTAAATACTCCAGGACCTTTTTCACAACTCCAGGGAAAGGAAGACCATGCCTGTCATTCTTCCTGGCATGAGCCATGTGCAGCATGATGATTTTAGGCAGATTGATGGCTTTCCTGAGGAGCATTCTATCCATGATTAGAAAATCCTGGATCAGTATTGTGGTGCGCTTCTGCTCTCTGGGTGTAATGTTACTGATAACGTAACTGTGGAGCACACGATTCACAACTCCCATGGATGCTGTTGACATTTCCCCTACCACCTCAGTATTGAAGTCCTGAGAGACATTCTGAATAGCAGCCAAACTCACTTCCTTAGGCCACTGACCTTTAACATATTCCTCAAACCCACAATGAGGGACGCCCAGAATTAAACCTAATTCAGTACTTGAGAAGACATGAGTTTCCTTACCCAGTTTGAAGGAGGCTTGCACGGCGTGAGGTTTTTCAGTGATTATGAGGGAAGTGTAGAATTGACGGAGCAGTTGAGCATTTACCTGTTCAGCGGAACAGAACAGTTTTCCCCAGCCTTGGAAGCGAACCATATCCACCAATGCTTCCATTCCATTGTTGATCAAGAATTGATCGTTGAATATTAAGTCCCTGATGATTACCCTCTTCCCCAGAGTTTTGCCTTCGGCAATCGTTTTTGGGGCTTTCTTGGCTTTGGGCGGTTTTGCAGCGAGACTGCGAGTGCGAGGGCGAGAGAGAGAGATTTCAACTTTTGCTCTTTTGAGGGAAGGCTCATCAGACTCCTCAGATACGACGGTTGACGACCGTCGAGGCGTAGATCGTGCCTTTCTTTTGATGATTGGTTCATCCTCATCTTCCATTGTCAGGTCTGTTACATCCAGACCCTTTTTCTTCTCCTCTTTTCTGTTCTCTTCCTCTATTTCCTCAATAACTCCTCTAACGCCCAGATCTGTTGGCGTTGTGGCGGAGGCGGTGCCTTCAGATGTGGCTTTTTGTGGGCTTGGTTCAGGCTCTGCTAACTTTGGAGCATTGATGGGTTCAGGGATAGAACTAGGGTTCGACTTTTGTGGTGAAGGATCTGTGGAAGGAGATGGGCTGTGGAGCTTTACTGTGGGAGGGGTAGAGACTTTTTCAGTGGAGGTGTTGGAGGTGGTGTGGATAGGTGTGACAGGAGGAGTTTTGGATTTGGCTGGAGACGGTGTGGGTGTGGTTGTTTTGGCTGGCTTTGGTGAGAGAGATTTTGATTTGGTTGGAGATGGGGATGGTGATTTTTCTTTGATTTGGGTTGAGGGAGTTGATTGGGTTTCTGCGGGATATTCGATGGCGACTCCAATGGCGGCCAGTATCCGTCTTATTGTTTCTGGGCTTTCCTTGCCTGTAAGAGAGATGGAGTTGGAGTTCACCATTGTTGAGAGCTTTGATGGAGATTTGAGGATTTTAGGATTCTGGAGGTTAGTTCTTTGAGAGGATCTGAGGCGTGAGGAGGACGACTCAAGGAGATTCCTTTTATATGGAGACGTGTCCAGAACCAAAAACTCTTCAAATTTCAAATCTTTAATTTTCCTTGTGTGAATTTGTTTCCATAAATTCACCGGTTGATTTTTGCCGCAATTTTCTCCAATCAAAATTCTTCCCTTTTCATCATGAACCTTGGGAGTAAAACTGTCATTATTGGTCTGTACCTTCAGTCACTTCACTCGTCCCAAATACCCATGAGTTCCCACTTGCAGATTTCAGAACATTGCCTTTTCACTTTTCCTTCCTTATCTGATGTCGAAGGTGTGTGATGGTTGGGGTAATGTTACCAGAAGGAGTACAAAGAGAACATCACACAAAAACATAATATATAGCATGAATTTTAATAATTTTATATCATGGCGAGTGAGTCCAGTTGTGAATGAATAAACAGGGCTCATAGGACTATCATCCATGAAGGCTAAGGGTGGCTGTAGATTTCCTCTATCCTTTGGGCTTATATTGTGGGTTCAGTACATCAAGAGGAATCTTTTGGGCTGGAAATAAGACCTTTGCTCAAAATAACATGACTTCAATTGAATACAATGAGTGGTAACTTTCCTAAGCATGTATAGTACTAGCATGCAGCACAAACGACACGAATTCATATCATGGGAAATCAAGAGTGACCATGCTTCAAGAGATCAAGTACAGAATGAATAAATTAGCTAATTTCACCAATCATTGGGGGTTTTATTGAAGAGCAAGATCATTCGAGAGAGATCATACCTAACCCTAGTCGTAGCTTCTCGAAAGGGGCCTTATTTAGTGGCTTTGTGAATATGTCTGCGATTTGATCCTCAGACCGAACGTGCTCCATAGAGACGATTCCCTTTTCCACACAGTCACGTAGAAAGTGATGTCTAATATCAATGTGTTTGGTCCTTGAGTGCTGCACAGGATTTTTAGAGATATCAATAGCACTTTTATTGTCACATAGAATAGGAACGTTACCTAGGGTAATACCAAAATCACTTAGCTGTTGTTTGAGCCATATGAGTTGAGAGCAACAAGCGGCTGCGGCTACATACTCAGCTTCAGCGGTGGAGAGAGCTACTGTGGTTTGTTTCTTGGAGGCCCATGACACGAGACATGGACCAAGAAATTGAGCCATCCCAGAGGTGGATTTCCTGTCTGGTTTGTAACCATCGAAGTCTGCATCTGTATAACCTAGTAGTTCAAGACTTCCTCCTCTTGGGTACCACAAGCACAGATCATCTGTTCCTCTTAAGTACCTCAAGATTCTCTTCACTGCAGCAACATGTGTTTCCCTGGGGCTTGCTTGAAACCTAGCACAAAAACACACACTTTGCATAATATCAGGCCTACTGGCGGTTAGATAAAGCAATGAGCCTATCATTCCACGGTAGACTTTTTGATCAGCTTCTTTCTTGTCTGCATCAATTCCTATTGTGTCATTTGGAGACATAGGAGTGGAACAATCCTTGGCATCTGCCATCCCGAACTTTCTGATGCATTCCCTGAGGTACTTTTGTTGATGAACCTTTGTTCCTTCCTCAGTTTGTACCACTTGTAAACCCAGAAAAAACTTAAGTTCCCCCACCATGCTCATCTCAAATTCACTTTCCATCAGTTTAGTGAACTTTGTAACTAGTTGCTTGTTGGTGGAGCCAAAAATAATGTCATCAACATACACTTGCACAACTAGAGTGTGCTTACCTTCCTTTAGTAGGAATAGAGTCCTGTCAACTTCTCCTCTGACATAACCATGGGATAGGAGAAACTGAGACAACCTTTCATACCATGCTCGAGGAGCCTGTTTCAGACCGTATAAAGCCTTATCAAGAATGAATACGTGATCTGGATTTGAAGGATCTGTAAAGCCAGGTGTCTGCTCAACATATACTTCTTCTTTGAGAACACCATTCAAGAAGGCAGTCTTTACATCCATTTGTTGTAACTTAAATCCATGATGAGCAGAGTAAGCAATCAAAAGACGTATGGCTTCCAACCTTGCAACTGGAGCAAAAGTCTCATCATAATCAATTCCTTCTTGCTGGTTATACCCCTTTACAACCAGTCTAGCTTTGTTCCTGGTTACTTGTCCCTTGTCATCCATCTTGTTCCTAAAAACCCATTTGGTACCGATGACGGATCTGTCTTTAGGTCTGGGAACCAGTCTCCATACTTCGTTTCTCTCAAATTGATGAAGCTCTTCTTGCATAGCATTTACCCACTCTGGATCCCTTAGGGCTTCTTCAATTGTCTTTGGTTCCACTACAGAAACAAAAGCACAAAAGGCATGAAATATAGGATTTAAGGTAAGGATGGAACAATCCTTCAGATTAGGATCTAGTGATGCATCAGTTGTTGAAGTAGAAGCACAATTGCACACGTAGTCCATGAGTCTTGATGGAGGACCATGAATACGAGTACTTTGACGAGTTCCTCCTACTTGAGGTTCTTCAACATCTGTTTGTTCCTCGTTAGGGATATGTTCCCCCTGAGATCCAGATACTTCCTCCAGTACGTTTTCTGTCTGAGCTTGATCATTGTTTGTTTCTGTAGAGATAGATTCTTGTACTTGGTTGACTTCTTCATTTGGATTGTGTATCTGATCTTCCAAGAGTTGAAAATGTTCCTTGTCATCTTCAGTTAATGGAAGAACATTTGAATCTTGGACAAGTGTACCAGCCATAATACTTTCATCAAAGACTACATGTATGCTTTCTTCAACTTTCTTGGTTCTCCTGTTGTATACTTTATAAGCTCTACTCTGAGGTGAATATCCAACGAAGGTTCCTTCATCACTTCTTGGATCAAACTTTCCCAGACTTTCCTTCCCATTGTTGTGTACAAAGCATTTGCAACCAAAAACTCTAAGATGAGAGACATTAGGCTTTCTTCCCCTAAACAATTCATATGGAGTTTTCTCTATCATGGGCCTTAGCATTGCCCGGTTGAGTACATAGCAAGCAGCATTCAGTGCCTCAGCCCAGAAGTTCCTAGGAAGACCACTCGCAATCAGCATTGTTCTTGTCATGTCTTCCAGTGTTCTGTTTTTCCTCTCAACCACTCCATTTTGCTGTGGAGTTCTTGGAGCAGAGAAGTTATGATTAATTCCTTTGGTCCTGCACAGGGACAAGAATTGAGAGTTTTCGAACTCCGTTCCATGGTCAGTACGAATAGCCTTTAAGAGAAGACCTAACTGATTTTCAACAGCATGCAACCAATACTTAAACTCATCAAACACATCTTCCTTAGATGCAAGAAAGATTGTCCATGTGTACCTGGAGTAATCGTCCACTATGACAAACACATATTTGTTTCCTCCACGGCTCTGAGTACGCATAGGCCCACACAGATCCATGTGGATGAGTTCCAGAGGTTTAGAAGTACTTACCTGCTTCTTCGATTTGAAGAATGATCTTACCTGTTTTCCTCTTGTACATGCAATGCACACCTCTTCAGCTAGACAGTCTATCTTTGGTAGACCTATCACTAGGTCCTTGTTGTGAAGTTTGGATAGTAGTCTGAGGCTAGCATGTGCGAATCTTTTGTGCCACAAGTTTGATTCCTCAGTTTGGACAGTTAGACATAGTTCCTCTTCTGGGATGAAAGAGGGATCCACCTTATATAAATTGTTTTCAGTAATGCCTCTTAGAAGAACCTTTCCTGTCTTAACATTCTCAACCAAACACTCATCAGTGGTAAAGACAACCCTATTTTGACCATCCTGGCACATTTGACGTACGCTCAACAGATCAAAGGTAAGGTTGTCTACAAGAGTAACGTTATTCACAAAGAGTTTTTCAGAAATTCTTACCTTTCCTACTCCTACTACTTCACCCTTACTGTTGTTCCCAAAGGTTATAGAACCCTTGGTTTGTGGACGGAGAGATATGAACCAGTCTTTGTTCCCTGTCATGTGAATCGAGCAAGCACTATCTATATACCAAGAACATTTCTTCCCTCCATCCTGCAAGTAAGAGATTAGTTTTTACGCACCCAGGCAAGCTTAGGCTTACCTGGATTAGAAAATACTCTTCTATTTCTTGGTTCATTAAGTTCAATTTTTATCCTAGGAGTGTTCCTAACATTGGACTGTTGCCTAGAATGGTAAGCTCTTTCATCGTCTTCCCTTTTAAGGTAACAGTTCTGTTTGTAATGACCTGCTTTACCACAGTACCAACAAACTTTGTGATTCCATAGATTCACATACTTGCTTTGACCTGGCCAGATGGGTTTATTGTTAATCCTGGATTGGAAGTCAATTTGTACCGGCTTGATGTTCTGAACTTGTTTAAGCCACATGTGGTAAGCCTTTTGTCCATCGAACCATACCTTCTCCTCACGGATCCTTTCCCCCTTGGATCCACTGTGGGAGCAACCAGAGTTGGATCCACCACAATGTTCCTCGGAAGGAGAAGGACTTTGAGATCCGGAGGGAATGTTACTAGTTTGGGAGTCTAAGGACTTACAGTAGCCAAGTCCAGTACGGGGTACAAATCGCGTGGAGAAGTCGACCTTCTCCTTTTCAATCTTGGAAGCAACATACTCATCCAGCCAAACCTTCTTTCTTTCTTCTTCACTTCCCTTAAGATCTACTGCTTCTTTCATTAGCTTAGAGTTACTCAGCCTTAACATAAGAATTTCTGATTCGAGCTTAGTAACTTTACTGTCAAGAGAGGTGATGGTAGATTGATAGGTAGGGCAGGATTTGCATACATCTGGGGACTGGGATGAAACTTTCTCAAGTTTGGTGACTTTTGAAACCCAAAGCTTGTTTTCTTCAACTAAGTTAGAGATAGTTTCATTCTTTTCTTCCAAAAGTAAATTTAGATTTCCATTTTCTTCCCCTAAGGACTTTATAGCTTTTATGATCTGAGATTTTGTTCTGGTAAGTAAAATGGAGTCGAGTTCAGAGTCAGTTACCTCATCTTCCGATTCTCCTCCAGCAGCCATAAGACATGTTTCCTTTGAGGTATATGTAGAGTCATCATCTGAGTCAGACGCGCCCCATGCAGCTATCATGGCTTCCTTTCTTTCCCGAGCAGGGACAGGTGTTTCTCCTGCCTTTTTCTTGAAACAATTCCTTGCAAAATGTCCTTTCCTTTGACAGTGATAGCAGACAATGTCTTTGGTATCTTTGTTCCCATCAGTGGAACGTTGCATGTTGCGACTTCCTCTCCAGACTTTGCGAAATGCCCGTGTGATGAGGGCAATTTCTTCATCACCATCTTCATCCTCATCATCTTCCTGAGCAAGATCGAAGGCCTTTTCAACCTTTAGAGCAATGCTTTGTGATTTTTCAGATTTTTCACTCTCTCTTCTAGAGACTTTGCTTTGTTGAATGCCTGCATTACTCTGAAGGCGAGCAACCAACTCCTCCAGAGTAATGTTCTTGACGTCATTTTGTGCCTGAAGGGCCAGAGAAAAGGCATCCCACTTTGCAGATAATCCCTGAAGAAATTGATGAGTAATCTTCCATTCAGGAATTGTTTCTCCTAGAAACTCCAGTTGACCTACATATCCTTGAAATCGAGAATGAAACTCATCAAGAGATTCATTCTTTCCTTGGACAGCACTATCATATTCCTTAGTGAGTGCAAGAATCCTGTTCTTCTTGATATCTTCGTTTCCCTCATACATCCTTTTGAGTGCATTGAAGATATCATGGGCAGTTTTGTAGCGAAGGACTTTTCTTTGATCAGAAGGGCCTAGAGCTGCAAGCATGACTTTCTTGGCTCGCATGTTGAGTTCGAGAACCTTGTAATCAGCGTCTTGATAGTCAGCCCTCGACTTTAATTTGACTCCAGAGGGATCAGTAGGATCAAGAATTTTGATATCGCCAAACTCTACCACTTTCCACATCTGTCCATGGAGCGAACAGATATGTGACTCGATCTGTTCCACCCAATAAGAGAATTCTCCGAACTTGAGCACAGGCGGTTTCCAGAACGAATCATTGATGGCAGTTTGTGAACTCATACTTCCTGCAAAGCTAACAAAAATCTAGAGACCAGGCTCTGATACCAATTGTTGGATCGGTTAGTATAGTTACTTCCTAGGGAACAATAGGTATTGTTCCTCAGGAGGTCTGGCAGCGGAATAGTAATATGCAAGAAGTAAACTTTGACGCAAGATTTAGAGTGGAAACCTCAACCAATTTGTGTTGAGTAAAACCACTACCTTCAAGCTTCTCACTTGAAGGATTTAGAAAGGTATACTTATCTTATTGATTTCTCGTTCGTTACAAAAGAGAGCTCGGATTACGATCACGAATCACTCCTCTCACTCGAGCCCGAACTCAACCTCTAAGCTTAAGGATCACCCTTCTTCTTCTTCTCTCAATCTCTCAGTCGTACAACTTCAATCAAAGCGTCAAAACTTTTCTAAGTCTAAAACCTTACTTTTATACCTAGATCGTCTAGAATAAAACATGGAAATAAATCTCTAAGAAAATAATATCTTTTAGCAAAAGATAATATTTCCTTCCATAATATCTTCAACCGCCTAACCACCGAGATCACAATCTTCCTTGAATATCTTTTCTTCGAGTATATCTTCTTTGAATATCTTCTCTCAGATCTTTCCTTTAGAAACGCAATCCCTTGTCTTTCTCCTTTCTCGGTCTCGCCTTCCTAAGATAGAATACCGCTGTGTACCACTGTGTAACGTTCCTTTCTGAGTAACGATCCTGAAACACTTAGTCATTTCATTAGCAGAATGTTTGTCTCCATTCAAAACCGAAGGAGCTTCAACACATACCTCTGTTCTTCCATGGATTCCACCAGCAATCCACTCTTCCTCCAGAACTTCGATCATCCCGGATTGCTTCTCGTCATACAACAATTCACTGCCCATAATTATGGAGAGTGGCGTCGCAACATGACAATTTCCCTATCCTCCAAGAATAAGCTATAGGGTCTTCCACAACCTCCATTAACAACAGCTGATTTTGATGCTTGGGAGAGATGCGACATTATGGTGCTTGCTTGGCTCTTGAGCACACTTAGCGCAGAAATCAGGCGCAGAAATCAGAAGCAATCCTCTAGCCAAAGGTGTATGGGACGAACTCGAAGCTCGTTATGGCACCTTCAATGGCAAACAACTCTACTCTCCAAACATTGACAGAAAATTATACGTAGGATATATGCAAATTTTGTTATTAATATTCGAAAATGTGCTAGACAGTGATGTAATTTCTTATTGATTATCATATGAATGTAATAAGAAAATTATTCGTACGATATATGCAAATTAGTAAGAACATACATTATACATAGCCTGAATAGGTCTCATGTTGGATCGATTAGTACAGTTACTTCCTAGGGAACAATAGGTATTGTTCCTCAGGAGGTATAGCAGCGGAATAATAATATGCAAGAAGTAAACTTTGACGCAAGATTTAGAGTGGAAACCTCAACCAATTTGTGTTGAGTAAAACCACTACCTTCAAGCTTCTCACTTGAAGGATTTAGAAAGGTGTACTTATCTTATTGATTTCTCGTTCGTTACAAAAGAGAGCTCGGATTACGATCACGAATCACTCCTCTCACTCGAGCCCGAACTCAACCTCTAAGCCTAAGGATCACCCTTCTTCTTCTTCTCTAAATCTCTCAGTCGTACAACTTCAATCAAAGCGTCAAAGCTTTCTAAGTCTAAACACTTGCTTTTATACTTAGATCGTCTAGAATAAAACATGGAAATAAATCTCTAAGAAAATAATATCTTTTAGCAAAAGATAATATTTCCTTCCATAATATCTTTAACCGCCTAACCGCCGAGATCACAATCTTCCTTGAATATCTTTTCTTCGAGTATATCTTCTTCGAATATCTTCTCTCAGATCTTTCCTTTAGAAACGCAATCCCTTGTCTTGCTCCCTTTTCGGTCTAGCTTTCCTTAGATAGAATACCGCTGTGTACCACTGTGTAACGTTCCTTTCTGAGTAGCGATCCTGAAACACTCAGACATTTCATTAGCAGAATGTTTGTCTCCATTCAAAACCGAAGGAGCTTCAACAAATTCCCCCTTTTTGATGGTGACAAACATTCTCTTCTTTAAGGCATATAAACACTTAGGATATAAGACATGAAAAGTGTATTCACAGTATACCCATAAATAGTTTCCCTTAGGATTGTTACTCGTAGAGAAAGGATCTGATATTCCCCCTAAAACCTTGAACTTCCTTTATTTTCCCCCTTTTGGCATCATCAAAAAGCTGTACTTAATCATATAAGGACTTAAAGCAAGCGAAGTCAGGTCACAAAACAGTCATTCCATTGATTAATAGGCGTCTGAGTGGCCGACGCTTGTACATAGTGAAGCAGGGAAAGAAAACGCAAACAAAGCAAACAAAAGAAGAACAAGTACATCAAGCAAAGGGTACAAAAAGCATAGAAGAGAAGAAGTTGATGTGCTAGGGAACAGAAAGTGTGGGTCAGATATAAGGAAGGAAGAGTGCAAGGCAGCGTCTTGATACTGCGAAGGGAACCTTACTGGTTTGATGTCGTCCATCGACGGATCTCATCCTTCAGAGCAGTGATCTCCTTAGCTAGCCTGTGTTGTTGTTCAGACAGGAGTCCAACAAGCGTGCACAATTCCTCCAACTTATCACTGTGATAGACCATAGTGGGCGCTTCATTCTGTTCCTCTTGAGGGTCTTCAGACAGGGCATCAATCTCAGTATTGTCCAAAGCCCTCACCCAAGCACCATCAGCGTTCTTGTCAAATCTCATCTTCTTCAAATTAGCCTCAGCAAGCTCTCGTGCATGCACAACATCAGTAGGCCCAGACTCATACACCTTCAAATATTCCAGGACCTTTTTCACAACTCCAGGGAAAGGAAGACCATGCCTGTCATTCTTCCTGGCATGAGCCATGTGCAGCATGATGATTTTAGGCAGATTGATGGCTTTCCTGAGGAGCATTTTATCCATGATTAGAAAATCCTGGATCAGTATTGTGGTGCGCTTCTGCTCTCTGGGGGTAATGTTACTGATAACGTAACTGTGGAGCACACCACCTCAGTATTGAAGTCCTGAGAGACATTCTGAATAGCAGCCAAGCTCACCTCCTTAGGCCACTGACCTTTAACATACTCCTCAAACCCACAATGAGGGACGCCAAGAATTAAACCTAATTCAGTACTTGAGAAGACATGAGTTTCCTTACCCAGTTTGAAGGAGGCTTGCACGACGTGAGGTTTTTCAGTGATTGTGAGGGAAGTGTAGAATTGACGGAGCAGATGAGCATTTACCTGTTCAGCGGAACAGAACAGTTTTCCCCAGCCTTGGAAGCGAACCATATCAACCAATGCTTCCATTCCATTGTTGATCAAGAATTGGTCATTGAATATCAAGTCCCTGATGATTACCCTCTTCCCCAGAGTTTTGCCTTCGGCAATCGATTTTGGAGCTTTCTTGGCTTTGGGCGGTTTTGCAGCAAGACTTCGAGTGCGAGGGCGAGAGAGAGAGATTTCAACTTTTGCTCTTTTGAGGGAGGGCTCATCAGACTCCTCAGATACGACGGTTGACGACCGTCGAGGCGTAGATCGTGCCTTTCTTTTGATGATTGGTTCATCCTCATCTTCCATTGTCAGGTCTGTTACATCCAGACCCTTTTTCTTCTCCTCTCTTCTACTCTCTTCCTCTATTTCCTCAAGAACTCCTGTAACACCCAAATCTGTTGGCGTTGTGGCGGAGGCGGTGCCTTCAGATGTGGCTTTTTGTGGGCTTGGTTCAGGCTCTGCTAATTTCGGAGCAGTGATGGGTTCAGGGATAGAGCTAGGGTTCGACTTTTGTGGTGAAGGCTCTGTGGAAGGAGATGGACTGAGGAGCTTTACTGTGGGAGGGGTAGAGATTTTTTCTGTGGAGGTGTTGGAGGTGGTGTGAATAGGTGTGACAGGAGGAGTTTTGGATTTGGCTGGAGACGGTGTGGGTGTGGTTGTTTTGGCTGGCTTTGGTGAGAGAGATTTTGATTTGGTTGGAGATGGAGATGGTGATTTTTCTTTGATTTGGGTTGAGGGAGTTGATTGGGTTTCTGCGGGATATTCGATGGCGACTCCAATGGCGGCCAGTATCCGTCTTATTGTTTCTGGGCTTTCTTTGCCTGTGAGAGAGATGGAGTTAGAGTTCACCATTGTTGAGAGCTTTGATGGGGATTGAGGATTTTAGGATTCTGGAGGTTAGTTCTTTGAGAGGATCTGAGGCGTGAAGAGGACGACTAAAGGAGATTCCTTTTATAATGAGACGTGTCCAGAACAAAAACTCTTCAAATTTCAAATCTTTGATTTTCCTTGTGTGAATTTGTTTCCATAAATTCACCAGTTGATTATTGCCGCAATTTTCTCCAATCAAAATTCTTCCCTTTTCATCATGAACCTTGGGAGTAAAACTGTCATTATTGGTCTGTACCTTCAGTCACTTCACTCGTCGCTAATACCCATGAGTTCCCACTTGCAGATTTCAGAATACTGCCTTTTCACCTTTCCTTCCTTATCTGATGTCGAAGGTGTGTGATGGTTGGGGTAATGTTACCAGAAGGAGTACAAAGAGAACATCACACAAAAATAGAATATATATAGCATGAATTTTAATAATTTTATATCATGGCGAGTGAGTCCAGTTGTGAATGAATAAACAGGGCTCATAGGACTATCATCCATGAAGGCTAAGGGTAGCTGTAGATTTCCTCTATCCTTTGGGCTTATATTGTGGGTTCAGTACATCAAGAGGAATCTTTTGGGCTAGAAATAAGACCTTTGCTCAAAATAACATGACATCGATTGAATACAATGATTGGTAACTTTCCTAAGCATGTATAGTACTAGCATGCGGCACAAAAGACACAAATTCATATCATGGGAAATCAAGAGTGACCATGCTTCAAAAGATCAAGTACAGAATGAATAAATTAGCTAATTTCTCCAATCATTGGGGGTTTTATAGAAGAGCAAGATCATTCGAGAGAGATCATACCTAATCCTAGTTGTAGCTTCTCGAAAGGGGCCTTATTTAGTGGCTTTGTGAATATGTCTGCGATTTGATCCTCAGACCGAACGTGCTCCATAGAGACGATTCCCTTTTCCACACAATCATGTAGAAAGTGATGTCTAATATCAATGTGTTTGGTCCTTGAGTGCTGCACAGGATTTTTAGAGATATCAATAGCACTTGTATTGTCACATAGAATAGGAACGTTACCTAGGGTAATACCAAAATCACTTAGCTGTTGTTTGAGCCATATGAGTTGAGAGCAACAAGCAGCTGCGGCTACATACTCAGCTTCAGCGGTGGAGAGAGCTACTGTGGTTTGTTTCTTGGAGGCCCATGACACGAGACATGGACCGAGAAATTGAGCCATCCCAGAGGTGGATTTCCTGTCTGGTTTGTAACCATCGAAGTCTGCATCTGTATAGCCTAGAAGTTCAAGACTTCCTCCTCTTGGGTACCATAAGCAAAGATCATCTGTTCCTCTTAAGTACCTCAAGATTCTCTTCACTGCAGCAACATGTGTTTCTCTGGGCTTGCTTGAAACCTAGCACAAAAACACACACTTTGCATAATATCAGGCCTACTGGCGGTTAGATAAAGCAATGAGCCTATCATTCCACGGTAGACTTTTTGATCAGCTTCTTTCTTGTCTGCATCAATTCCTATTGTGTCATTTGGAGACATAGGAGTGGAACAATCCTTGGCATCTGCCATCCCGAACTTTCTGATGCATTCCCTGAGGTACTTTTGTTGATGAACCTTTGTTCCTTCTTCAATTTGTACCACTTGTAAACCCAGAAAAAACTTAAGTTCCCCTACCATGCTCATTTCAAATTCACTTTCCATCAGTTTAGTGAACTTTGTAACTAGTTGCTTGTTGGTGGAACCAAAGATAATGTCATCAACATACACTTGCACAACTAGAGTGTGCTTGCCTTCCTTCAGTAGGAATAGAGTCCTGTCAACTTCCCCTCTGACATAACCATGGGATAAGAGAAACTGAGACAACCTTTCATACCATGCTCGAGGAGCCTGTTTGAGACCGTATAAAGCCTTATCAAGGATGAATACGTGATCTGGATTTGAAGGATCTGCAAAACCAGGTGTCTGCTCAACATATACCTCTTCTTTGAGAACACCATTCAAGAAGGCAGTCTTTACATCCATTTGTTGCAACTTAAATCCATGATGAGCAGAGTAAGCAATCAAAAGACGTATGGCTTCCAACCTTGCAACTGGAGCAAAAGTCTCATCATAATCAATTCCTTCTTGCTGGTTATACCCCTTTACAACCAGTCTAGCTTTGTTCCTGGTTACTTGTCCCTTGTCATCCATCTTGTTCCTAAAAACCCATTTGGTACCGATGACGGATCTGTCCTTAGATCTGGGAACCAGTCTCCATACTTCGTTTCTCTCAAATTGATGAAGCTCTTCTTGCATAGCATTTACCCACTCTGGATCTCTTAGGGCTTCTTCAATTGTCTTTGGTTCAACTACAGAAACAAAAGCACAAAAGGCATGAAATATAGGATTTAAGGTAAGGATGGAACAATCCTTCAGATTAGGATCTGGTGATGCATCAGACGTTGAAGCAGAAGCACAATTGCACACGTAGTCCATGAGTCTTGATGGAGGACCATGAATACGAGTACTTTGACGAGTTCCTCCTACTTGAGGTTCTTCAACACCTGTTTGTTCCTCGTTAGGGATATGTTCCCCCTGAGATCCAGATACTTCCTCCAATACGTTTTCTGTCTGAACTTGATCATTGTTTGTTTCTGTAGAGATAGTTTCTTGTACTTGGTTGACTTCTTCATTTGGATTGTGTATATGATCTTCCAAGAGTTGAAAATGTTCCTTGTCATCTTCAGTTAATGGAAGAACATTTGAATCCTGGACAAGTGTACCAGCCATAATACTTTCATCAAAGACTACATGTATGCTTTCTTCAACCTTCTTGGTTCTCCTGTTGTACACTTTATAAGCTCTGCTCTGAGGTGAATATCCAACGAAGGTTCCTTCATCACTTCTTGGATCAAACTTTCCCAGACTTTCCTTCCCATTGTTGTGTACAAAGCATTTGCAACCAAAAACTCTCAGATGAGAAACATTAGGCTTTCTTCCCCTCAACAATTCATATGGAGTTTTCTCTATCATGGGCCTTAGCATTGCCCGGTTGAGTACATAGCAAGCAGCATTCAGTGCCTCAGCCCAGAAGTTCCTAGGAAGACCACTCGCAATCAGCATTGTTCTTGTCATGTCTTCCAGTGTTCTGTTTTTCCTCTCAACCACTCCATTTTGTTGTGGAGTTCTTGGAGCAGAGAAGTTATGATTAATTCCTTTGGTCCTGCACAGGGACAAGAGCTGAGAGTTTTCGAACTCCGTTCCGTGGTCAGTACGAATAGCCTTTAGGAGAAGACCTAACTGATTTTCAACAGCATGCAACCAATACTTAAACTCATCAAACACATCTTCCTTAGATGCAAGAAAGATTGTCCATGTGTACCTGGAATAATCATCCACTATGACAAAAACATATTTGTTTCCTCCACGACTCTGAGTACGCATAGGCCCACACAGATCCATGTGGATGAGTTCCAGAGGTTTAGAAGTACTTACCTGCTTCTTCGATTTGAAGGATGATCTTACCTGTTTTCCTCTTGTACATGCTATGCACACCTCTTCAGCTAGACAGTCTATCTTTGGTAGACCTACCACTAGGTCCTTGTTGTGAAGTTTTGATAGTAGTCTTAGGCTAGCATGTGCGAATCGTTTGTGCCACAAGTTTGATTCCTCAGTTTGGACAGTTAGGCATAGTTCCCCTTCTGGGATGAAAGAGGGATCCACCTTATATAGATTGTTTTCAGTAATGCCTCTTAAAAGAACCTTGCATGTCTTAACATTCTCAACCAAACATTCATCAGTGGTAAAGACAACCCTATTTTGACCATTCTGGCACATTTGACGTACACTCAACAGATCAAAGGTAAGGTTGTCTACAAGAGTAACGTTATTCACAAAGAGTTTGTCAGAAATTCTTACCTTTCCTACTCCTACTACTTCACCCTTACTGTTGTTCCCAAAGGTTATAGAACCCTTGGTTTGTGGATGGAGAGATATGAACCAGTCTTTGTTCCCTGTCATGTGAATCGAGCAAGCACTATCTATATACCAAGAACATTTCTTCCCTCCATCCTGCAAGTAAAAGATTAGTTTTTACGCACCCAGGCAAGCTTAGGCTTACCTGGATTAGAAAATACTCTTCTATTTCTTGGTTCATTAAGTTCAATTTTTATCCTAGGAGTGTTCCTAACATTGGACTGTTGCCTAGAACAGTGAGCTCTTTCATCGTCTTCCCTTTTAAGATTACAGTTCTGTTTGTAATGACCTGCTTTACCACAGTACCAACAAACTTTGTGATTCCATAGATTCACATACTTGCTTTGACCTGGCCAGATGGGTTTATTGTTAATCCTTGATTTGAAGTCAATTTGTACCGGCTTGATGTTCTGAACCTGTTTAAGCCACATGTGGTAAGCCTTTTGTCCATCGAACCATACCTTCTCCTCACGGACTTTGATCCTTTCTTCCCCCTTGGATCCACTGTGGGAGCAGCCAGAGTTGGATCCACCACAATGATCCTTGGAAGGAGAAGGACTTGGAGATCCGGAGGGAATGTTACTAGTTTGGGAATCTAAGGACTTACAGTAGCCGAGTCCAGTACGGGGTACAAATCGCGTGGAGAAGTCAGCCTTCTCCTTTTCAATCTTGGAGGCAACATACTCATCCAGCCAAACCTTCTTTCTTTCTTCTTCACTTTCCTTAAGATCTACTGCTTCTTTCATTAGCTTAGAGTTACTCAGTCTTAACATAAGAATTTCTGATTCAAGCTTAGTAACTTTACTGTCAAGGGAAGTGATGGTAGATTGATATGTAGGGCAGGATTTACATACATCTGTGGACGGGAATGAAACTTTCTCGAGTTTGGTGACTTTTGAAACCCAAAGCTTGTTTTCTTCAACTAAGTTAGAGATAGTTTCATTCTTTTCTTCCAGAAGCAAATTTAGATTTCCATTTTCTTCCCCTAAGGACTTTATAGCTTTTATGATCTGAGATTTTGTTCTGGTAAGTAAAATGGAGTCTAGTTCAGAATCAGTTACCTCATCTTCCGATTCTCCTCCAGCAGCCATAAGACATGTTTCCTTTGAGACACATGTAGAGTCATCATCTGAGTCAGACGCACCCCATGCAGCTATCATGGCTTCCTTTCTTTCCCGAGCAGGGACAGGTGTTTCTCCTGCCTTCTTCTTGAAACAGTTCCTTGCAAAATGTCCTTTCCTTTGACAGTGATAGCAGACAATGTCTTTGGCATCTTTGTTCCCATCAGTGGAACGTTGCATGTTGCGACTTCCTCTCCAGACTTTGCAAAATGCCCGTGTGATAAGGGCAATTTCTTCATCACCATCTTCATCCTCATCATCTTCCTGAGCAAGATCGAAAGCCTTTTCAACCTTTAAAGCAATGCTTTGAGATTTTTCAGATTTTTCACTCTCTCTTCTAGAGACTTTGCTTTGTTGAATGCCTGCATTACTCTGAAGGCGAGCAACCAACTCCTCTAGAGTAATGTTCTTGATGTCATTTTGTGCCTGAAGAGCCAGAGAAAAGGCATCCCACTTTGCTGATAATCCCTGAAGAAATTGATGAGTGATCTTCCATTCAGGAATTGTTTCTCCTAGAAACTCCAGTTGACCTACATATCCCTGAAATCGAGAATGAAACTCATCAAGAGATTCATTCTTTCCTTGAACAGCGCTATCATATTCCTTAGTGAGTGCAATAATTCTGTTCTTCTTGATATCTTCGTTTCCCTCATACATCCTTTTGAGTGCATTGAAGATATCATGGGCAGTTTTGTAGCGGAGGACTTTTCTTTGATCGGAAGGACCTAGAGCTGCAAGCATGACTTTCTTGGCTCGCATGTTGAGTTCCAGAACCTTGTAATCAGCGTATTGATAGTCAGCCCTCGACTTTAATTTGACTCCAGAGGGATCAGTAGGATCAAGAATTTTGATATCACCAAACTCTACCACTTTCCACATCTGTCCATGGAGCGAACATATATGCGACTCGATCTGTTCCACCCAATAAGAGAATTCTCCAAACTTGAGCACCGGGGGTTTCCAGAACGAATCATTGATGGCGGTTTGTGAACCCATACTTCCTGCAAAGCTAACAAAAATCTAGAGACCAGGCTCTGATACCAATTGTTGGATCGATTAGTACAGTTACTTCCTAGGGAACAATAGGTATTGTTCCTCAGGAGGTATAGCAGCGGAATAATAATATGCAAGAAGTAAACTTTGACGCAAGATTTAGAGTGGAAACCTCAACCAATTTGTGTTGAGTAAAACCACTACCTTCAAGCTTCTCACTTGAAGGATTTAGAAAGGTGTACTTATCTTATTGATTTCTCGTTCGTTACAAAAGAGAGCTCGGATTACGATCACGAATCACTCCTCTCACTCGAGCCCGAACTCAACCTCTAAGCCTAAGGATCACCCTTCTTCTTCTTCTCTAAATCTCTCAGTCGTACAACTTCAATCAAAGCGTCAAAGCTTTCTAAGTCTAAACACTTGCTTTTATACTTAGATCGTCTAGAATAAAACATGGAAATAAATCTCTAAGAAAATAATATCTTTTAGCAAAAGATAATATTTCCTTCCATAATATCTTTAACCGCCTAACCGCCGAGATCACAATCTTCCTTGAATATCTTTTCTTCGAGTATATCTTCTTCGAATATCTTCTCTCAGATCTTTCCTTTAGAAACGCAATCCCTTGTCTTGCTCCCTTTTCGGTCTAGCTTTCCTTAGATAGAATACCGCTGTGTACCACTGTGTAACGTTCCTTTCTGAGTAGCGATCCTGAAACACTCAGACATTTCATTAGCAGAATGTTTGTCTCCATTCAAAACCGAAGGAGCTTCAACAAATTCCCCCTTTTTGATGGTGACAAACAATCTCTTCTTTAAGGCATATAAACACTTAGGATATAAGACATGAAAAGTGTATTCACAGTATACCCATAAATAGTTTCCCTTAGGATTGTTACTCGTAGAGAAAGGATCTGATATTCCCCCTAAAACCTTGAACTTCCTTTATTTTCCCCCTTTTGGCATCATCAAAAAGTTGTACTTAATCATATAAGGACTTAAAGCAAGCGAAGTCAGGTCACAAAACAGTCATTCCATTGATTAATAGGCGTCTGAGTGGCCGACGCTTGTACATAGTGAAGCAGGGAAAGAAAACGCAAACAAAGCAAACAAAAGAAGAACAAGTACATCAAGCAAAGGGTACAAAAAGCATAGAAGAGAAGAAGTTGATGTGCTAGGGAACAGAAAGTGTGGGTCAGATATAAGGAAGGAAGAGTGCAAGGCAGCGTCTTGATACTGCGAAGGGAACCTTACTGGTTTGATGTCGTCCATCGACGGATCTCATCCTTCAGAGCAGTGATCTCCTTAGCTAGCCTGTGTTGTTGTTCAGACAGGAGTCCAACAAGCGTGCACAATTCCTCCAACTTATCACTGTGATAGACCATAGTGGGCGCTTCATTCTGTTCCTCTTGAGGGTCTTCAGACAGGGCATCAATCTCAGTATTGTCCAAAGCCCTCACCCAAGCACCATCAGCGTTCTTGTCAAATCTCATCTTCTTCAAATTAGCCTCAGCAAGCTCTCGTGCATGCACAACATCAGTAGGCCCAGACTCATACACCTTCAAATATTCCAGGACCTTTTTCACAACTCCAGGGAAAGGAAGACCATGCCTGTCATTCTTCCTGGCATGAGCCATGTGCAGCATGATGATTTTAGGCAGATTGATGGCTTTCCTGAGGAGCATTTTATCCATGACGAATCTCTCCAATACCTTCGTGACGAATCTCCCCAATACCTTCGTGACGGATCTCTTCAATACCTTCGTGACGAATCTCCCCAAAACCTTCGTGACGAATGTCTGGCCATATACCTTCGTGACGAATGTCTGACCAAATACCTTCGTGACGAATGTATGGGTGTGTTAAATAAACTTTTAGGGTGTGCCAAATAAAGACTTTGTTTATATATAATGGAATCCTCAAAGTGCATTCGCTATTTTTTCCATCATATGAACAAATAAGCCATTAGAGGCCAATAACTATACATCATAAAACTGAGACAATTGAGACAGAAATGCAAATTGACAGCAACCTGATACGAATCTGGATGACTCGTATGCCTCGGGGGATCGTGGTAGAAAGGGAAACCGTCGTTCTTCAACTCGACTAGGGTTTTGATAAGTAAGTCTTCCAACTAAATAAGAACTCGAAGGTCTTGAGAGTCCACTCAAGGGATGAACGAATTCGATAGGTAAGCTTGGTGACAGCTTGCTAACGAGAACAACTCCGGATCCAATCATAGGGTTTGACGAAGAAGGTTTAAGGGAGAAGATAACTCAACTTCAATGCTTAAACTCAAATTCAACGTAAGAAACAATGTAAACAATGGAGCTCCTTATATAGATAACTCCAACAAACTTAAAACATGGAAAAGAAACTAAGGAAATAAAACGACGACTGCTAAACCTAGTTCTCAGCCTTAACAATTAAAGAAAGCCATAAAAATAACCCGAAACAAATATTCCAAAACGTCAATCTCAGTTGGGATCCTGTAACTTCATTCTCCACGGGGGACGACAAGGCCTCGGACTCAATGGTGACGTCGTTGCTAGCTCGTCATCCTGATATCGCTTCATTCTCCCCTTCTTAGCCTCGAATCGTCCTCGCTTCGATCGTGTAGGTGCACAAGAGAGAAAGAGATCAAGTAATATGGAGCATCTCCCCTTCTTAAGAACAAACTCATCTGTTGGGAGCACTCCAAAAGCACAATTAATGGGGACTGAAACCAAAGGTGTTGTGGTGAAAGGGCCCATAGTTGCAAGTGTTTGAACACCAGACGGCGTCCAAGAAATCTTTGGTGTGAAGATTGTATGCATCATCAATGGAAGTTCCTGCTCACTGTTGCAACAATTTGAGGACTCGTCCTCCTCATTGTCTTCAATGGAATCCACAACTTGGAAAGGAATCTGATTGAGCGTTTGGGCTGCTTCTATGAGAAGTTCAGGCGGATTGATCATCTCCTTGGCTTGTTCCTTGTAAGAAGTTATTTTATCAAGAGTTTGTTTCATCCTGGCCATTGACTCGTTTAGTCTAATAATTTCAGCTTCTGCGTCAGATAGAGTACGCTCCTTTGCACGTGACTTGGGAGCTTGTGTTTGAGGATGACGTTGCCGAGGTGCATTGTAGCGTTGTGGAGATGGCTTGTAGTGTTATGGGTTAAGAGGAAGCGGAGGTGGGAGCCAACCGGGAGGCAAGTTGGCGTAAGGGCTCACACCACCGAATCGTTCATAGTCGTCCCACTCTTCATCATCGTCATCAGACCAGTAATCACCGAACCGTCCTGTGGTCCGACAATATGACATCGGGAAAACTAGATTTGAATGGGTAAAAACCTAAAATTAGGGTTCTGTCAGCGGCGGCGAGGCGATCGCCACTTATGAGTCGCGATTGCGGGACTTTTTTTGGTAGACAGCAACGGGTTTGTATTTTGGGTTTTGAATGGGCAAACGAACTCCGATTTTGACAAATCTTATATGTATGGACTCGTCTTGAAAAGCTCTAGATGATGGTGGAGGTTTTTGTGCCAGAAAGAAAATTTTGGGGCCGAAATCTGGGTAGAAGTCGACGGTATTTTTGGGTTTATGGTCTTGTGTGCGGAATTTGGTGGAGATGATATGGAAAGGAATGAAAAGTAAGAGTTCAAGAATGACTACACCTTTGAACCGCTGGGCTCTGATACCAATTGATACGAATCTGGATGACTCGTATGCCTCGGGGGGATCGTGGTAGAAAGGGAAGTCGTCGTTCTTCAACTCGACTAGGGTTTTGATAAGTATTGAGTCTTCCAACTCAATAAGAACTCGAAGGTCTTGAGAGTCCACTCAAGGGATGAACGAATTCGATAGGTAAGCTTGGTGACAGTTCGCTAACGAGAACAACTCCGGATCCAACCAGTGGGGTTTGACGAAGAAGGTTTAAGGGAGGAGATAACTCAACTTCAATGCTTAAACTCAAATTCAACGTAAGAAACAATGTAAACAAAGGAGCTCCTTATATAGATAACTCCAACAAACTTAAAACATGGAAAAGAAACTAAGGAAATAAAACGACGGCTCCTAAACCTAGTTCTCAGCCTTAACAATTAAAGAAATCCAAAAAAATAACCCGAATCAAATAATCCAAAACGTCAATCTCAGTTGGGATCCTGTAACTTCATTCTCCACGGGGGACGCCAAGGCCTCGGACTCAATGGTGATGTCGTTGCTAGCTCGTCATCCTTATATCGCTTCACAACCAATAGGGGAAAAAACATCAGTGTTGGATCGTTAGTTCAATTACTTCTGAGGGAACAAAGTGTATTGTTCCTTCAGAGGTGTAGCAGCGGAATATTAACGCAGGAAGTATAGAAGAACACAAGTATTTAGAGTGGAAAACTCAACCGCTAAGAGTTGAGCAAAACCACTACCTTCAAGCTTCTCACTTGAAGGATTTGAATGAGTATACTTATCTTATTGATTTCTTGTTTGTTACAAAAGAAAGCAAGGATTACGATCACGAATCTCTTCTTTCACTCGAGCCCAAACTCAACGCCTAAGACAAAGTATTGCTCACCCTTTCTCTCTTTTCTTCTTGTTCTTCTTATGGACGATCACACTTGATTCGCACAAATTAATCTCTCTCAATCGTCTTTCAATTCCCAAGCCTAAGACTAGTTTATATAGCAAAGATAAAACTAGGTTTAAACTAGGAAATAAACAAGATTATGGAAAATATATCTTTCGCATAAGAAGATATTATTTCCATCTTTTAAATATATCTTATTCCTTAAGATCTTCATGAAATCTTTGCAGCTCAATCATATTTTCCATAAAGGAAACGAGATTTCTTTCGTCATTTTCTTCTCAGCCATTTCTTTCCTTATTTAGTTCGCCTCTGTTGAGTAACGTTCCTGCTCAGAGTAGACATCCTGAAACACTCAAGTATACATTAGTAGGAATGTTTGTTACCATCAAAACCAGAAGGAACTTTACTTCAGCTGTAGCTTCAACAAATTCCCCCTTTTTGATGGTGACAAACATACTCATTGAATACTTCCAAAACACATCTAAACAATTCTCCTAAGGGAACGTTACTTATAAGGATTAAGTACAGATGTTCCCCCTCAAACCTTGACCGTTCCTTTCTTCCCCCTTTTGGCATCATCAAAAAGTAAGTCTAAACATGTACTTGAAATAAAAGAACTTCAGAACTCATCAAAACAAACTAATCATAGATTTAAACAAGCGTCATAAGAACGGACGCTGATACAGATACTGGACAAGGAAAAGAAAACACAAGCATAGAGAATTTTTAAAAGAAGACACATAAAACCCTAAGCAAAGGGTACAATAAGCGCAAAAGAAGAAGGATAGATGTGCTAGGAACAGAGAGTGGGGGTCAGATAGAGGAGGAAAGGTGTGGAGAAGAGACTGTTATACTGCCAAGGGAACCTCTAGTTGGATGACGTCCAACGACGTATCTCAGCCTTCAAGGCAGCAACTTCATTCACCAGAAGCCTTTGTTGTTCAGTCAAGGTGGCAACCAGTGAGCACAACTCTTCCATCCTCTGATGTTGATAGACCATAGTTGGTTCTTCACTCTGTTCCTGTGGAGGGTCCTCAGTTACATGCTCTGTTTCACAAAATTCAGCAGAGCGGACCCAATCACCATCTTCATTCTTCTCAAACTTCATCTTCCTTAAATTTGCTTCAGCCAACTCCCTAGCAAACACAGCCTCAGAGGGACCAGCTTCATACACCCTCAGGTACTCTAGGATCTTCTTTACTACTCCTGGGAAGGGAAGACCATGCCTATCGTTCCTCCTGGCATGGGCCATGTGTAGCATAATAATCTTTGGTAGATTAATGGCTTGCCTGAGGAGGAGCTTGTCCATGAGAAGGCAGTCCTGAATGAGAATGGTTGTGCGCTTCTGCTCTCTGGGGGTAATGTTACTGATAAGGTAGCTGTGCAAGATCCGGTTTGCTACCCCCATGGACGAAGTGGTCATCTCCCCAACAACTTCAGTTGAGTAATCCTGTGAAATCCTTTGGATAGCAGCCAGCCCTATATCTTTTGGCCACTGCCCTTTGACGTACTCTTCAAATCCTTCGTGAGGAACCCCGAGTATGACTCCCAGTTCGGTGCTTGAGACCACGTGGGTGTCCTTCCCAAGGACGAAGGAGGCTTGTATGGCGTGAGGCCTCTCAGTAATGGTGAAGGAGCTGTAGAACTGCTTTATCATCCCCTCATTCACCTTTGGAGCAGTGCAGAATAGATTTTCCCAACCTTGGTGGCGGATGATGTCCACCAGGATGTCCATCCTGTTGGCGACCAGAAACTCCTCATCAAACAGAAGGTCTCTGATGATGGTTCGTTTCCCCAAGGCCTTTCCTGCAGCCACTTGTTTGGGAACTTTCCTTCCTTTGGGTGGCTTGGCTGCAGCGCTCCTTGTACGTGGACGAGAAGGGGAAGGCTCCACTTTTGCTCTTTTGAGCACTGGTTCCTGAGGCTCGTCATCTTCCTCACTGAGCTCTAGAATTTCAGGGAACTTTCCCTTAAATAAGGGCGAGTTCTCCTCCTGGATTTCGGCAAGGATTAGGTCAGTTTGTGGGAGAGAGGAGTTTGGAGGGCTAGGCGTGGTTTCTTGTTGGGTTTTTTCTTGAGAGATGGGGCTTGGGATTTTTTCAGTGGTAGGGGAGGCTAACTTTTCAGTAGAGGTACTAGACTGGGATAAGGTGGGTGTGGCCGGCGGTGTTGTTTCTTTTGCCGGCGAGGGTTCTTGAAGGGTTTCTTTGGGAGACGATGAAGGTTCTTTGGGGGTTTCTTTTGGTGGGGATGTGGGTTCTTTGGCTGGGGATTGTGGCTTTGTGGATTCTGTGGGGATGCCCAGGGAAGCCAGGATGCGACGTAGAGTCTCTGGGCTTTCATTCCCTGTGAGAGAAACAGATGTGGTGTTCACCATTGTTGCAGGAAGGATTTCTGAGAGAGTTTGTGTTTGGGAGAGGGTAGAGAAAAGATGTGGACGATGGAGATCTGGGAGAATACATTTAAATACTTGCCGAATTTTCCATATCTGAACACCAGATCACACTTTTCAAATTCAAAAATCCTTTTTCCAAATCTGAACGGTTTTTCCATAATTGTGCCGCTTTTTCCTCCAATCAAATAAACTCAAAAGCCATCATTACTTTCTCGGTTCCAGAACCTATTCTAGCCCTTTAGGCTTCTGCCGTGTGCATGTATCTGTCACCTCAGAGCTATTAATCCCCTCAGCAATTTCAAATCTCAACCCTTATCCTTTCCTTTCTCAATCTGATATCGAAGGTATTGTGATGCTTGGGGTATGTTTACCAGAGATGGTACAAAAGAACATCACATAGAAAAATATCACATAATATGAATTAAAACATTTTATATCATGATGAGGGAGTCCAGTTGTGGATGGAAAACATGGCTCATAGGACTATCGATCATGAAGGTTTATAGGGTGGCCGTAGATTCCCTCTATCCTTTGGGCTTGTATTGAGGGATCAGTACATCAAGAGGGATCTTTTGGGTTGAAAATAAGACCTTTGCCTAAGGAATCATGCATTTATCAATTTCAATCTCTAGCAAGGTATCTTTCCTAATCACGTATAGATCATGCAAGCAGTTCAAAGGACTCAGGTTTATTTCATAGAAGAGCAGGTATTAATATGCTTGAAGGACTAATACTCAAGATGAATAAACTCACTAATTTCTCCAATCATTGGGGGTTTCAAGGAAGATCAAGATTAGTTGAGAGAAATCATACCTAGACCCATACGTAATTTCTCAAAGGGAGCCTTGTTTAGTGGCTTTGTGAAGATATCCGCGATTTGATCCTCAGAGCGGACATGTTCCATAGAGACAATCCCTTTCTCCACGCAATCACGAAGGAAGTGATGTCTTATGTCAATATGCTTAGTCCTAGAGTGCTGCACAGGATTCTTAGAAATATCAATAGCACTGGTGTTATCACAAAGTATAGGAACGTTACCTAAAATGATGCCAAAGTCACTTAGCTGTTGTTTGAGCCATATGAGTTGAGAACAACAAGCTGCGGCGGCGACATACTCAGCTTCGGCAGTGGAAAGGGCGACAGTGGTTTGTTTCTTTGATCCCCAAGACACAAGACAAGGGCCAAGGAATTGAGCCATCCCAGATGTTGATTTCCTATCTGGCTTGTGTCCGTCAAAGTCAGCATCTGTGTACCCTAGTAATTCAAGACTTCCCCCTCTTGGGTACCACAGACATAGATCATCAGTCCCCTTAAGGTAACGCAGGATCCTTTTCACAGCAATGACATGAGTTTCTCTAGGACTTGCTTGAAATCTAGCACAAAAACATACACTTTGCATGATATCAGGCCTACTTGCGGTTAGATAAAGCAATGAGCCTATCATTCCACGATAGACCTTTTGATCAGCTTCTTTCTTGTCAACATCCATTCCTATTGAGTCATTTGGGGACATAGGAGTTGAATAATTCTTTGCATCCATCATACCAAACTTCTTGATGCACTCTCGTAGGTACTTTTGTTGATGCACCTTTGTTCCTTCCTCTGTTTGGACAACATGTAGGCCTAGAAAGAACTTAAGTTCGCCCACCATACTCATCTCAAATTCACTCTCCATCAGCTTTGTGAACTTGGTAACTAAGTGCTCGTTGGTGGAACCAAAGATTATGTCATCCACATATACCTGTACTACCAAGGTATGCTTTCCCTCTCTTAATAGAAATAAGGTTCTGTCTACTTCCCCTCTTACGTAACCATGAGATAAGAGGAATTGAGAAAGTCTTTCATACCAGGCACGAGGAGCTTGCTTCAGACCATAGAGTGCCTTATCAAGTATGTAAACGTGGTCAGGATAGGAAGAATCTTCGAATCCAGGTGTTTGTTCCACATAAACTTCTTCCTTTAGTACCCCGTTCAGGAACGCTGTCTTGACGTCCATTTGTTGCAGCTTGAATCCATAGTGGGCAGAGTAGGCAATCAAGAGGCGTATTGCTTCTAATCTTGCAACTGGTGCAAAGGTTTCATCATAGTCAATTCCCTCTTGTTGATTGTAGCCTTTTACAACCAGTCTTGCTTTGTTCCTTATCACTTGTCCTCTCTCATCCATCTTGTTCCTGAACACCCATTTGGTACCTATGACGGAGCGATCCTTAGGTCTGGGAACTAGTCTCCATACTTTATTCCTCTCAAATTGATGAAGTTCCTCTTGCATAGCATTGACCCATTCAGGGTCTTCTAGGGCATCTTTCACTGTTCTTGGTTCAGCTGTGGAGACAAAAGCACAGAAAGCATGATATGTAGGATCTAGTGTAAGTATGGAACAAACCTTCTCACTGGGTTCTGGAGATACATCAGAGGAGGGAAGCGAAGCACAGTTGCATACGTAGTCCATGAGTCTTGATGGGGGCCCATGGATACGAGTGCTGCGTCGCGTTTCTTCCTCTTCATGGTGTGTGGCTTCTTCAGATTGTTCCTGAGATGGGGATTGGTCCTGAGATGGGGATAGTTGTTCCCCCTGAGTTTCAGAATCTCCATTTGGTACACTTGCATCTTGATCTGGGGATGCTTCTTCTTCAATGTTCATGTCCGTAGTGGGGATGAATTCCTCAGCATCAGCGAGATTGAACTGTTCCCTGTCTGCTTCAGTCAGTGGAGGAGCATTTGGATCATGGACAACGTTACCTGCCATGATCTTTTCATCAAAGACCACATGGATGCTTTCCTCCACCTTCCTTGTCCTCTTGTTGTAAACTTTGTAGGCTCTACTATGTGTGGAATAACCCACAAACGTTCCTTCATCACTTCTCGGATCGAACTTGCCCAGATTGTCCTTTCCATTGTTGTGGACGAAGCACTTGCACCCAAAGACTCTTAGATGGGAAATGTTCGGCTTCCTTCCTCTGAACAGCTCATATGGTGTCTTCTCAATCATAGGTCTCAACATGGCACGGTTCAGTACATAGCAAGCAGAGTTGAGTGCTTCAGCCCAGAAGTTTCTTGGCAAACCACTCGCAATTAGCATTGTCCTTGTCATATCCTCCAGAGTCCTATTCTTCCTTTCAACCACTCCATTCTGTTGAGGTGTTCTTGGTGCAGAAAAATTATGATTTATGCCTTTGTTCCTGCACAGGGAAAGAAACCGGGAGTTCTCGAACTCTGTACCATGGTCAGTGCGTATAGCCCTTAGATGAAATCCAGATTGATTTTCAATAGCATATAACCAAAATTCAAACTCATCAAACACATCCTCCTTTGAAGCAATGAAAATAGTCCAAGTAAACCTAGAGAAATCATCTACAATGACGAACACGTACTTGTTTCCCCCACGGCTGGGTGTGCGCATAGGCCCACACAAGTCCATGTGAATAAGCTCTAAGGGTTCAGAGGTACTTACCTGGTTTTTGGATTTAAAGGATGATCTTACTTGTTTTCCTCTTGTGCAAGCAATGCACACCTCTTCAGATTGACTTTCTATCTTTGGTAAACCAATAACTAGGTCTTTGTTGTGAAGTTTGTGTAGAAGTCTAAGGCTTGCATGAGAGAACCTTTGATGCCATAGATTGGATTCCTCAGATTGTGCAGAAAGGCACAGTTCCTCTTCAGGGATAAAAGATGGATCTACTTTGTAAAGGTTGTTCTCTATGATTCCCCTGAGGAGAACTTTCCCTGTCTCAACATTCTCCACCAAACACTCATTAGTAGTAAAGATAACCCTATTTTGACCATCCTGGCACATTTGACGTACGCTCAATAGATCAAAGGTCAGGTTATCCACTAAGGTAACGTTATTCACAACAAGATTGTCAGAGATCCTTACCTTTCCCATGCCAATTACTTCCCCTTTACTGTTGTTCCCAAAGGTTATAGAACCTTTGTTTTCAGGATGGAGAGATATAAACCATGCTTTGTTCCCAGTCATGTGTATTGAGCAAGCGCTATCTATATACCAGGAACTCTTCTTCTTTCCATCCTTGATCCTGGGAGTGTTCCTAACGGAAGAATTATTGCAATAATTGTAGGCTATCTCCTCATCTCTTGATTTTTTCCAACACTCTTGTTGATGATGTCCTGACTCACCACAGTACCAGCAAACCCTGTGGTGTTTCAGATTGACATACCTACTTTGTCCAGGCCAGATGGTTTTGTTTTCAATTCTAGACCTAAAGTCCACCTCTACTGGCTTGGTGCTATTTGCATGTTTTTGCCATATCTTATAGGCCTTCTGTCCATCAAACCACATCTTCTCTTCCTGAGCAATTTTCTTCCCTTTATCTTCAGAACCATTGTGGGAACAATGTGTGATTGATCCTCCACAGGGTCCCTTATGACAGAGGGAATTTTGTATACCAGGAGACGAGATGGCAGTTGGTGAACAAGAGGCGCTATCATAGCCTAATCCAGCACGTGGTACAAAGCGTTTAGAGAAATCATCCTTCTCCTTATCAATTTTAGAGGTGATATATTCATCTAACCAAATTTTCCTTTTGTTTTCTTCCTCTATTAGAAATTCATCAGCTTTCTTAGCAAATTTTGAATTTTCCTCAGTCAAAGTTTTAATTTCAGATTCAAGAATGACAATTTTCCTTTCCAGGGAAGCTATATCAGACACATACTTAGGACAGGATTTGCATGAGTCCAACGAAGGGAACGAAGCCTTTTCAAGTCTAGCAACCTTAGAAGCCCAAAGCTGGTTTTCCTCAATCAGACATGAAATGGTTTCGTCCTTCTCATCGATCAAAGAATTCAGATTACTTTGTTCCTTTCCTAGAGAATGAATGAACCTAATAATCTGAGCTTTTGATTTGTTTTCTAAGAAAGAATCAAATTCAGAAGTGTTTACCTCATCTTCGGATTTTTCTCCTGTAGTCATAAGACATGTGTAGGGAGATTCTTCTTTGGAGTCTGAAGTCCCTCCTGTAGCCACTAGACACGTTTCCTTGGGAGTGTAGAGAAATTCGTCTTCAGAGTCAGATGTCCCCCATGTTGCAATCATTGCTTCCTTCTTTTCCCTTTGAGGGACATTTGCATCTCCTCCCTTCTTTTTGAAGCAATTTCTCGCGAAGTGTCCCTTCTTCTGGCAGTGATAGCAGATGATAGTACTCATGTCTTTGTTCCCGTCAGGGAGACGTTGTTTTTCTCTGCTATCCTTCCAAACTCTTCGAAAGGCTCTTGTGAAGAGAGCAACTTCTTCATCCTTATCAACAATTTCGTCCTCTTCCTGAGCAAGATCGAAGGCTTTTTCGATTTTTAGAGCAATGTTCTGGGACTTCTCTGCCTTCTCTCCTTCCCTTCGTAGCATCTTGCTCTGTTGAATCCCTGCGTTGCTCTGGAGACGAGCAACTAGTTCCTCCAAGGTGATGTTTTTGATATCATTCTGAGCTTGGAGTGCAAGAGAGAACGCGTCCCATTTAGAGGACAATCCCTGAAGAAATTGATGTGTCAGTTTCCACTCAGGGATCGTTTCCCCTAAGAACTCGAGTTGGCCTACGTATCCCTGGAAACGTGAATGGTAGTCATCCAAAGACTCATTCTTTCCTTGAACAGCACTATCATACTCCTTGATGAGAGTCAAGATCCTATTTTTCTTGATGTCTTCATTCCCCTCATACATCCTTTTGAGGGATTTGAATATGTCGTGAGCAGTCTTGTACTTTAGAACCTTCCTTTGATCGGATGGACCAAGGGCAGCGAGTATGACCTTCTTTGCTCTCATGTTGAGCTCCAAGACTTTGTAGTCAGCATCTTGATAATCTTCTCTTTTCTTGAGTGTTCCTCCAGTCTCATCTGAGGGATCGAGAATCTTCACATCTCCAAATTCTACAATCTTCCACATCTGTCCATGCAGGGAACAGATATGTGATTCGATCTGTTCCACCCAGTATGAGAACTCTCCTGATTTGAGCATTGGTGGCTTCCAAAAGGAGTCGTTGATGGCTGTTCCTGACATTCTTCCTGCAAGGGTAACAATCTAGAGACCAGGCTCTGATACCAATTGTTGGATCGTTAGTTCAATTACTTCTGAGGGAACAAAGTGTATTGTTCCTTCAGAGGTGTAGCAGCGGAATATTAACGCAGGAAGTATAGAAGAACACAAGTATTTAGAGTGGAAAACTCAACCGCTAAGAGTTGAGCAAAACCACTACCTTCAAGCTTCTCACTTGAAGGATTTGAATGAGTATACTTATCTTATTGATTTCTTGTTTGTTACAAAAGAAAGCAAGGATTACGATCACGAACCTCTTCTTTCACTCGAGCCCAAACTCAACGCCTAAGACAAAGTATTGCTCACCCTTTCTCTCTTTTCTTCTTGTTCTTCTTATGGACGATCACACTTGATTCGCACAAATTAATCTCTCTCAATCGTCTTTCAATTCCCAAGCCTAAGACTAGTTTATATAGCAAAGATAAAACTAGGTTTAAACTAGGAAATAAACAAGATTATGGAAAATATATCTTTCGCATAAGAAGATATTATTTCCATCTTTTAAATATATCTTATTCCTTAAGATCTTCATGAAATCTTTGCAGCTCAATCATATTTTCCATAAAGGAAACGAGATTTCTTTCGTCATTTTCTTCTCAGCCATTTCTTTCCTTATTTAGTTCGCCTCTGTTGAGTAACGTTCCTGCTCAGAGTAGACATCCTGAAACACTCAAGTATACATTAGTAGGAATGTTTGTTACCATCAAAACCAGAAGGAACTTTACTTCAGCTGTAGCTTCAACAATCAGTAAACAGAATGCAAAGTATGACATTGAAATCCAACTCCTAAACTTTGAGAAAAAAACATCAGTAAGTAGAAACAAGAACAGTAGAAGAAAGTCAGGGGAAAATAATCAGCAGCTAAAACAAGAACAAACAACAACTAGTAGACGAAGGTTAAGGATGACAGCACCAAGTAGAGGAACGATGAGAACAACCAGTAGAAAAATCCAGCATCATCCAGTAGTAAAAACCAACAATATACAACCGATGATTCCAAAGTAGGCATAAATAATAGCTATCTCGATGCAAAAAATCAGCAAGCTAGTCACCTGAGAAATAGAAGAATCAATAGTTTTTACTCAAAATATATTAAAAAAAAGAGCAAGAAACAATAAATCAATCAGTCGGAAAAAATCAGGCGACAAGGACTCACCAGAAATGATATTCTTTACAAAGTCGTTTTGATGCACCAGTACCTACTTCATTTGTTTATTGACAATACAATCCTTCATCATGATCATCTCTTATGTAGAACTCTTTATCAGTGTCTTCATTATTGAGTGTTGGAACCATAGAACACATATTCCCTTCAGTAAAATCCTCAACATCATTTTCAAGGTCATCGCTAGCAAATCTTTTTCTCGCTGACAGAACAATTGACCATTTCTTGTTTTTGGATCTGAAACATAGAATACTTGTTTTGCTTGTGATGCAAATAAGAACAAATCTTCTTTATAGCCTAATTTGCTGAGCTCCACAATTTTAAAACCGAACTCACCACTTTTGACTGCACTATTGTTATCAACCCATTTGCAACCAAACATTGGAAATTTGAAATTGATGTACTCCAATTCAAAATTCATTTCAATCACCCCATAATGCTGCATGGATGCATATACTGGATTAAGATCTTTAGCACTTGAAACATGGAGGGCTTGCGCTACAAGATTGACCCCACTATTCTGCATTGGGCTTTTATCATCACGTTCCTTTGTGTAGAATGTATAACCATTCATTATGTATGCACTGTAATGAAAATCTTCCATATAAGGCACATAGGATAACCATCTTAGTTTTCCAGAAACTGAATCTGGTGAGTTAACTAATTCTGCAGCAATCTTTTGCTCAAACCATGAGTTAAATGTCCGGTTGTGCTCGTTCAAAATCCACCTTTCATTTCTACCCCGGTTTTGGCCCTTCAAAATTCTCTTGTGTTGTTCTACATATGGCCAGACTTCATCGAGATTATGAAGGACATAGAGGTGTTCTTGTTGACACATACTAGGACACATGCTAATCAGTTTGACTCCTGAAATCCCATGCCCTTCTTCATTGTCTTCTCATTGAGCTTTAGGGAGTGTTAGGCAAAAATTGTTAAAAGAAAACAACTATGCAAAACACATCTTATTAGATTTTATTTGCGTTCGACCCTTATCTGTATATCCTTACAATTCTAACAATATAGATACGTTGAACACTTATAAGTTTGTTTTATGATTTGGGTTGCACCCGGATTATGACGGGTTGCCTACGTACCTTCTTAAGAAGGATCAATCCTTACGTAGTTCAGAGTGATTTGTTTATCGTACATCAAAGGAGTGAGTCTAAGCCCACCTTCTAGGAAGGGTTTCCTAGACGCGATCAAACTATCATTTGTACGTCGTGAAAGAGATTAAGCCCACCTTCTTGGAAGGGTTGTCTAACCTTTTCACTATTTATATATTTAAAGCATTTTTATTTTTGAGACGATTGAACTCGACGGGTATTGAACTTGTATGGAGTTTTTTGGTTTCAATTTCAAGAAACTTAATTTTAATTTTGGTATGACTGAATCCGATATATATACTCCCTCTGTCCCATATTATAGATCACGTTTTCCATTTTGGGCGTCCCAAAATATAGATCCTACTTTCATTTTTTATCTTTTGTTTTATATCAATATTTCATCAATCTACACTCTCTTTCCTCCTTTTTACATTAAAACTCACACCAATTCACTTTTTTATCTTCTCTTTCCTACATAAAAATCCACACACACTCACAATCTCTCTCATCTCCACTTTTCTTTCCCCCTCCTTAATTTACCTCGATAACAACAAACGAGATCTATAATATGGGACGGAGGGAGTATGATTTAGTATCAAATTTCCTACGTATCCGTTTAATACAATAGAGTCTACATAGTTCTAGAAAAAGAATGGTTTTGATTTTTGTTCTTATGTTTGAGTATGTGATTGAATTCGTTACTCTTTTTAGATTTTTTGTAACGAACGTCCTACGTATTCATTTATATATAATGGAATCAAATCTCCGTAGTTCTTATGACAAAATAATGGTTTTATTTATGTTAACCTTTCTTCTTGTTTATGTTAATTAGTTCTTAATCATGGTTAAGGACTAACAATTATGTAGTCAGTTCATTTGAGATGTTTATCAAAATAATTTCAGGACCATCTTACTCCCGATACTCCTTATTTTTGCCTTTCCTCCAAAGAAAAGAGCTTCAAGACAAGCCACGATCCACATCTCATTTTTTTTGGGTTCTAGTTTGATAATGTTATATAATTAAGCTTCCTTCATTATCTTATATATATGAAACAGGTAACTATATAACAGCATCTCATTAGGCCAAGTTGATTGTTTAGTTTTGTGTATATAAACTTAACGAACCAATGTTTGAACCATCTTTGTTATTGGCTTTATGTGTATATATGAGCATTCATCTTTCAACTTGCATATATATTTTGATTCTTTTCTTGCTTCACCAATTTTCCTGAAGCCATGGCTTGTAGTGACAAACTCCTTGTTTCAAACCAGCTACGATTTCCATTTTAGCGGAGAAACGGTATGTTTCGAGCCGACTACGAGTCTCATACATGTAAGGCCTCTTTATATATATGCAGGGACCCTTCACAAATCAATTCGATGAAACATGATGGTAGTGGCGAAACTGTATGTTTCGAGCCGACTACCGATCTTGATTGTAGCGGCGAAACGGTGTGTTTCGAGCCGACTACCGGTCTTGATTGTAGCGGCGAAACGGTGTGTTTCGAGCCGACTACCGGTCTTGATTGTAGCGGCGAAGCGGTATGTTTCGAGCCGACTACGGGTCTTTGATGTAGGCGCGGTAAAACAATGTGTTTCGAGCCGACTACGGGTCTCCGATGTAGCGGCGAAACGATGTGTTTCGAGCCAACTACGGGTCTTCATGAGTCGGACCCAACTTGTTTGTTAAGACCATCCTCAAATCCACCAAAGTTTGGTTAGAATATATAAGAGGTTTGAAGGGAAAGAGAGTATACTCACCAAAAAAACTTGAGTCTTGTTCGTCTCTGTTGGGTGTTGTATAAACCTGATGTGCTCTCTCTTTTCTTGTTATTTTGTGTTACCCCTGACCCTCAATTTGTGTTCGCCGAAGACCCCATTCCTCCTGTTCTTCGTCTTTTATTTGAAGAAAACATAAAGAATCATCGCACTAATCCCATTTATCCCCACCATCCCCATTGACTATCTATCTCTATATAAAAACTAGATCCGGAATCCCGCGCGAAGCGCGGAGAAATTACGGTTTTCCGGTGGCGGTTAGTCATTAAATAGGCCTTAAATTCAAAATGAGTGAACGATGATATAATACAATTCTACAAACTCGTAAAATGCAAATACAACTATTGTAACAGTCGGTTACAACCGAAATCTGCAACATAAAGTATTTATATGATGTTCATGTTTTACTGAGACCAATGTTGTTTGGCGTGTTAGATGTTTTGGCGCATATGAATCAATCTTAGGTGTTGTCAATATATAGATAAAACTATCTAATTAATCCAGATTATTTTTTAATCGGGCAAGAAGGGGCGTCAGAATGAAACGAAGGAATTGATGAACGGGTAGAGGAAGGAGACGAAGTTGGTGCTTTCTTAGTTGATGATGAAATTAACATATAATATAATAGGTAATTAGAATAAAGATTTAAAATATTGGAGTAGCATTTATTAGGTACATGTTGCTTTTACTTCTTCAAACCCATCAACTTTTATATATAGACTAGATACGGGCCTCGCGCTCCGCGCGAGAAAATTACGGATTTTCGTATGTGATTTAATATAGTTATACATTATTTGTTAATATGTTGTTGTTGTTATCAAATTTATTAATATTTGTAAATATAAGTATTTTTTATTTCCTTATATTTATGTTTGAAGTAGTTTTAAAACATAATATTAGAATAAGTTTGCATTGTCATAAGAGAAGCTCACACATTAATTTAATTTGTGACTTAATCAAGTAGACTATAAATAAATATAACATAGGGATATAAGAAAGATATCTAAATACATGCCCAAAAGTCCAATAGGAGGTGATTAAGAAATGAGTAATGCATTAAATTGGTACCCATTTCATTCAATTTTGGCAATGGACAGCCAACTTTTATATAGATAAGATAGACTAGACCTGGCCAAACTAGGGTCGGCCCGCCCGGCCCTCCCCGCCCGGCCTAAAATATGGGAGGATCTGGGTAGGAGATTTTACCCATAAGGGTCGGCCCTGCCCGGCCCTTTTTCAAAGTAGGAGGATATGGTATCGGAGTAGGGCCCTGAGGGCCGGCCCTACCCGGCCCATATTATATATATAATATAATATTAAGGTTTTAAATAAAATTTAATAAATAACTACAGAAAAAAAGTAAAAATATCAGTCAAACCTAATTTCTTATTGTGTTTTTGGATTTTTTTTTTTTTAATTCGGTTATGAGGATTGTTATGTAAGCATGCATTTTTGACATTTTTAGCATGCGTTTTTGGATGGTGAATTGCTTGTAAGCACTAAATAGGTTTTGAATGTTTTAGTAACACGGTTTAGCCCGGTTTCTGATATTTAATTTCTTTGTGTAAGTAGTCGAGGGCCGCCCTGAGGGCCCTTATGGGAGGATATGGGTAGCGGAATTGTCCCATTTTAAATGGGAGGGCTTGGCCCGGCCCTGGTATATGGGTAGAATTTGGAATTAGGCTCTGCCCTGGCCCGGACCAAGCCCTAGTTTGGTCAGGTCTAATAAAAACCCATGGGTTTGCAGCAGTAATGTCAATTGGTATCGGGCCCAACTATTCAATTCTGGGCCTGTGTTTCCCAATGGGTCGTAATAATTAGTCCGCTGCATCTTCTTCTTATCACCTTCCACAGACGGTATTGGGTGTCTTTATGTTGCCTCTCTTTTTCAACGCCTCTCTTTTGTTCTTTGCATCCGATCTTTGTCTCTCCAGCTCCTTCTCCTTTCCGTATTCTTTCATCTTCTCTTCATCTTCTCCTCCTCTGTCTTCCAAGCCGTTACGTTTCCATGGTGTTTTCAATTCGTATAAATACCCATCGCTTCCCCCTGTTTCTATTAGGTTTCCCCATTTCCCTTCCCAGTTTTACCCGACTTTAGTATCAAACAGCCATGATGCTTATTGGAGCTGTGTACTGAAATGTGTAAAGACACTGGAGAGGCTTGCTAGAAACCAAGATATTCCACAAGAGTACACGTTTTATGGTATCCCATCTCTCTGGCTGCAAGTTTGTGTCATTCTCTTCTTCAATCTTAAGATAAGAACCAATATGTCAACTTTGGATGTTTTGATTTGCAGTATACACACGCTAGGTTAATCTTAATTTAAGGCTTTGTTTGCTTTTGATAATTTTGCAGGTTAAAACAATGCGAGCCCTTCAATATTTTCCCACTATTGAAGATCCAAATACGAGAAGATCATTATTTGAGGTTTATATATTCGGCATCTTTCTTATGTGCTTCTTTTGATAATGTTTGTTTTCCCTGACTTTACAGTTTGTATTTAGGTTTTGCAACGGATATTGATGGGAACAGATGTGGTTAAAAATGTGAACAAGAATAATGCTTCACATGTCGTGCTATTTGAGGCCCTTGCTCTTGTAAGTTTGTCATGCATGCTCTTCGTGTTCGTGATTAAATCAGTACATGATACTATATTCTGCAATTTTACTTCTGTATATAAATCCATATACAATCCTGTTGCTTATTTGGTTTCTCTACATTGAATTTTCATGTTTTTTTTTTCTTTATTGAGTAATCTGTATAATGTTTCTGAGAGTTCATTTGCTCTCTTGTTTGGCCCACTCAAGAAAGTAGGAGTATCAAGGCCACTATGCTGTTGTAAATTAGGAGTATTTGTTAGTTTTTATTAATTCCCTTGACAAATATGAAGGCTTGTCATCAGAGTGTTCAAACGAACTCCTGGTATTTTTTATAAAAGGATGTTTCAGTGTGTGCTCTTTGTGTCATAGGTCATGCACCTTGATGCTGAGAAGGAGATGATGTCTCAGTGTGTTGCTTTGCTTGGTAAATTCGTTGTTGTTAGTGAACCAAATATCTGTTACCTTCGTCTGGTAAGCTCCCTAGATCGTGAAAATTGCATTTTTGGTTACTTTTGTTCTATGTAATTATTTGAATGGATTTGTTTCACTTAAGCTGGGCAAATTTGTAGTGCTGTTTACGTATTTTTTGGCTTCAGTTCAACCTATATCATCTGTTATTATTGGGATGGATTCAATTAAGCTGGTGTACATGGTATTAGGCTATTTACCTCTGCTTTTTTTTAAATGCAGGAGAACATGGCCAGAATGTTGATGGTTACGGATGTGCATGATATCATTAAGAAACATTAAGCTCAGATCACTAGTTCTTTGAAGGATCCTGATATCAGGTTCACTACCTATTGTTCTTGTACTTTTGTGGAATATTTGCTTCTTTTTTCTTATCTTGCTTCTGATCTGTTTAGATAATAATTCTTTGCTTTGTATTGTTTATTTTCCAGTATAAGGAGACGTGCTCTTGATTTATTGTATGGCATGTGTGATGTTTCCAATGCAAAGGACATAGTTGAGGAGTTGTTGCAGGTACTTTCTTTAGAGATGTCAATTAGAAGAAAAAAAACAGGTGGCACCTGAAAAGGTTAACCAACTGAAGTGCTGAATCTAAGCTGAATAAGATATATGCGTGTGCTTCTCTGTCTTCAGTATCTGAGTACAGCAGAGTTTGCTATGCGGGAAGAGTTGGCACTGAAAGCAGCAATTCTTGCTGAGAAGTTTGCCCCCGATTTGTCATGGTAGAAATGCTTTTTTACTTCTACAAGCTTTTCTCTTAGAAAGGCATACCGAAATCTGTTTAGAAGTAGATGACACAATAATTATACAAGGATAATGAAGATACAATCTTAGTTGGGAGGGGGCTGGAAGATAAACTCCAGCATTTCTCTATATCATGAATTTATTTCATGTTCTTCTTTTCTACTTGTTGCAGGTATGTTGATGTGATCCTCCAGCTGATTGATAAAGCAGAAGATTTTGTGAGTGATGATATATGGTTTAGGGTGGTACAATTTGTTACCAGCAACGAAGATTTGCAGGTTAATTTGTTTTTTGAAGTCTTGAAGGTTTATTTTACAATCCTGTGGCAAACTATGTATCGTTCTCTTACACCCATATGTTTCAGCCTTATGCAGCAGTGAAGGCCAGGGAATATCTGGAAAAATCTGTTGTACATGAGACAATGATCAAATTAAGTAATTTTTTTCTTCTATGGACCAAAAAAGTATGCTTCTTCTCACTATTGACAGAGTTTGCAGTCATTGCTATATGGCTTCTACAACCTTAGCTGTGTACAATTCTCATATTTATTATGGAAATCCTTATATCGGCAAACCTTTCTCGATATATGATCACTACCCAGGAATTACGAAATGATTAAGATGTAAATGTTTGTCTGCGGAAGTGCTCATATGTAAACATCGCCAATACAATTGCTGAGAGAGACTGGGAAGATGACTGATAAGGTGTAAAAGTGGGTTGTACGGATGTTTTTTGCCTTTTAAGGCATCCTAAGATTGTATGGAGGAATGTGTTTGTCAAGTTGTTATTGGATTTGGAATTGGATTTGAGTCCTGAATTAAGGTCTTAGTTTTTCTTTCCCATATCCTCAAAATGATTTCCTTCTGTCACAGGTCAGTGCCTATAAACTTGGGGAATTTGGACATCTTCTTGGCAGTCGTCCTGGATATGGTCCAAGGCCAACTCTTTAGTCTTATACACGAGAAGCTTCCAACAGTTTCGTAAGATCAGATGAGCTAATTAAATTTAGTACCTATTATATTGCACACCCGGATATCCTTTAAGAACTGTGCTGGACCATATACTTTCAGGACTTCCACAATCCCGCTGCTGCTCTCTTCATATGCCAAGATATTGATGCATGAGAGCTGCATTGATGCGGAGATACAACAACGAGCAACTGGAAACCCGCGCGAAGTTTCCAAATCTAGTTTAATTATAAAAGAAATGCCTTCCTCTTACGGAAAGAGACTTGATAATTCATAAAGGTCTAAGGATTAACATGTGCTTAATTAACTTGACCCACGACCAACAAGCATGTGGTCGGGTGGTAAGGGACCCCAACCACCCAACACGAGGTCTCGAGTTCGAGACTTGGTGGAGGTTAAAAATTGTTTGTTGGGATAGCCACCCACACAACTCGAACTCTAAATGTAAGGGTAATAGGAGAGTCCCCTAACCGCTGAACTAGAGTGGAAAACCAAAAAAATTAACTTGACCCACCACATGTATATGCATGATATAGGATATACATATAAACATGATCAAACTCCGGCCCTTGGAAAATTAATCAAGTGAAAGAGTGATCAATATATTCGGTATTTCAAACTTGCTGGACCAAGTCAAATAATGAATCTCATTTTCGGATAATTAAGAGTAAATTTAATCCCCACTAATTTTATTTTGTAACAAGTGAAGAATATGTATATATTTTTTAGTAGATATGTTACACATAATATGTAAATAGTTTATGAACTAAGAATATATGAAAGAGCCACAAGACTTAGTAGTATATAAATCTTGTTTTCTTTTCCTTTAAGCATCGTTTTTATGACCATTTAAAAAAATCATAAATGCTTAAAATTTCATGAAATTTTACCCCTCAACAGTTGCCCCTGAACATTGTGCGTGTAAATTATTGAACATGTGCAAGGCTCGAGATAATATGAGATTATGAGAAACTTTATCTTACTTTTTTTGGTCACACATCCATAGCGGTGAAGTCGAAACATGCTTGAGACTTACCAAAATGGTGTTGAGATATATGTAAAAGAAAAAAAAGAAAAAAATGTATGGTTTTTTTTCCTGGATTTTGGTATATGCTTTCGACGTTGAGGCCTTGAGTCGTATTTGACATTGACTTTTGGCCATATAGTCATTTCTGTATACAGGAATTTGGCTGTGAGGCTTTATGCCATAGATGTTGATTTTTTTAGAAGTTTAAAGGATATATACCCATGTGTGACAATATTTGGGTTTTGAGGGATTTTATGACCGCTTATATGATGTTGTTGCAAGTCATATGAGCTTTCTATCTTGATTTGAGATAGAGATTGATAAACTTGAGAAGGATAAGAGTAACTTTGTGAGGAGATGAGGATAGTTTTTTTTTTGTATTTCGACATGTGTTTCTGATGAGGCTAAAGTCGTAGTGCCAAATCAAAGAAAACCCTAAACACTAACTAGAGTATTTTGTTGCATCACAGTCTGAGCTAAGGACTTGATCATATCTTCAACAGTCATAGAATTCTGAGGTTTAGGTAGCTGATAATTAATATTATGAGAATCATACATTGGCCTTGGTTGCCATCCACCAACAGCATTTACCTCAGCATTCGGCTCTTGGAGTTGTTGACCACCACTTTGCAGCATAAAAGACTTCATCATATCTTTCAGTTCATTCATATCACTTTGAATTTTAGCGGGATCAAGTGAACTTATTGACTGTGTTCTTTACCTGCTACCAAACTGCCTTGAGCTCTTAGCTAATTCTTCAAACATTTCAGTAGCCTAAGGTATAGTCAATCTTAAAAAGTTACCTCCACAGGATGCATTCACCATTCGACGATCCTCATCAATCAGGCCACTAAATAAGTACATAAGGAGATCTTGGTCAGTATAACTATGGAATGGGCAGCTTGAGCAAAGCTTCTTGAATCTCTCATAATATTCATAGAGACTCTCAGTTGAGTGTTGTTGAAGATTCGTGATCTCCTTCTTCAAGCTGCTCAGTTTTGTAGCTGGAAAATATTTCTCTAAAAAGACTTTTTTCATCTTAGCCCATGTATCAATACTCCCTGGAGCTTGATAATAGAGCCAATCATTCGCAGCGTCTTTCAGAGTAAATCCGAAAGCTCTCAGCATGACCTGCTCCTCAGTAACACCTCTTGGCTTCATACTAGAACATATGGCATGGAATTGAGCCAAGTGTTTGTTGGGATCTTCTCCTGCTAAGCCATGGAAGTGTGGTAGCTCATGAATTAAACCAGCAGGCCATTCAATCCTAGGGAATGTTCTTATTCCAATCTTTAATATATCAGCAGGCCAACCGGTCCTGATAATACTTACTATTCAGCAATCAGGGAAACCTCTCAAGATTAGATGAAATAGCAGCAAAGGGCACAGGAATCATAAAGATGCATGCAATAACTTACAACCGTCAAGTATTAACATGCAATCAATTCTCTTTCATAAAAGCAATCAACTACCAGATCATGCAGATATGAGTGCTACAATGACAAAGAATTCAACCGTATATTCCTAGTCTAGCAATAGAAAACTATCAATCAAACTAGGTGATCAAGCTAGCAAAACTAATAGAAATCAATAGATGAAGAACAAGAGAATTAATACAAACCCATAGGAAAAGAACAAGAGTTTAGAAATCTCACAACTTAATAACTGAAGGTTTCAACCGCTAAGTAAAACAATGGAGATTAGTTCCTGCTCATGGTTGCAAAACTAAATTGTCTGATGGAAAAGATGATGGAAAAGATGATGATAAAAGATGATGATGATAAGATAGAAAGAACTAGGGTTCTTAAATAGAGACTAACCCTAAAAATATATGGTAAAAGATATATCCTAAACGAAATAATAAAATAAGGAAAAAGAAATAAAACAAACAAAGGAAAATAAGGAAAGTCCGGAATGTCTTCGGCCTTGTTGTGGCGATCGCCATAGATGCCTGGCGATCACGGTCTTCATGTAAAGCTTTGTCGTGGTCTCTGTCGCCCCATGGCGATCGCCGTAGAGTCATGGCGATCGCCGTAGAGTCATGGCGATCGCGGTCGCTGATTTCTTCTCGAATGGCTTATGTTGAATGATGGCGATCGCCTGGATGGTAGTGGCGATCGCGGTTGGTGTCGCAGAAGCTTCTTCATTCTTCAAGTCTTCAATCTTCTTCGGTTCTGATCTTCATTTCTTCACTTCTTAATAAATATCTCAGAACATAACAATGACTCAAAACACATATGATAATACTCCTAAACTAATGTAATAATCCCTAGTTACGCTATACAAAGTGCAGCGTATCAGTTTCCTTGGAGGAAAATTTGGCATGAGAATGTCAGATTTAAATCACTCTTCTTTCTCCTTTACATCTTTCTCCTCTGTTTTGACCCTCGTCATTTTCTATGAGGTTGGACCATTTTTTACTTTTGATATAACCAAGATGATAAATGGTTATAAGAGATGGTCTTAATGACCGAATTTCCTACGTACCCTTATTGGGATCAAGTCTTGACGTAGTTCCAGTACAACCGTTAACCTCTATTTTTCCATTTTCAAGGCACAATTTGGTGAGGTCCAGTGACATCTTCTCGGGCTTCAGTTCTCGAGGTATCACTATTTAGAGCTCTTTCATAGAGCTCGAGGGTCTTAAAACATCGCCTCGTCGGAGATATTTGATTCTTCAACTTGGGCATTGCTTGATTCTTGGATGAAGAAATACAATTGCTTCTTCTTCTTTATCTTCCATTTCTTGGTTTTCTTGATTTGAACCTTTTTGTTGTGAGGCTCATCAACTATCTCGAGCCTTTCGAACACAGATGGTCGAGATGATCTCATTGTAGATGTTGTGTCAAGCCTTTCAAACACGGACACTCGAGGAGCATATGCTTTTCCTTGTGGAGTCATATCTTGTTCGGTTAGCTTTGCAACATTTGATTGCAAGTTGTAGAGAACATCCTCATTAAAAAAAATCTTTGAGCTTTTCCTTTAGAAAAGGGCCTAGCATTTTGCACTTTCATATTGTGCTTCATTTTCTTTCTTGGATATGAAGGCACGGTGGATGGATTGGAGGTTTCACCTCGTAGTACCACCCTCTTGGTTTTCCCTTCTTCAAAGTATTTATGAACGACCAATGTTTCATTTGAGATGGAATGGTCACTCTTTTGTAAAGAAAAGGTGTAGCGAAGATCATTCATTTTTTCTTGGACCTTGCCCTTGTATTTAGGCGTGTATCTGAACACTTTATCTTGAGAGGGTTCTTTATCATTCTTCCCTGACCTTGTGAAGGACACTCTTTGTGATAAAGAATGAGCATTATCATCTTGATCATACTCAACACAAGAAATCATACCACATTGAGCGACTTCTTCTCCATAGATCAAATCATCCTCATGATCTACGAACTCATCATTGAGAAATTGTTTAGGCACAAATTCCCTTAGGGTGAAAGGAACTCTTTCATGTTGAATGAATTATTTCTCAACCTCGTCTTCCGGATTGTTTCCATTTGGAGCCTTTTTTCTTTCCTTCTTGTGTTTCTTGCTCCTCTCGGATTTTGAACGGGGGGCACTAGAGGTTTGTGGGGATAAAGGAAGCACATCCACATCTTCCACCAATGAAATTGTGTTTGATGAAGCATGTGGGCATTCTAAGTTTGCCCCCTCAATTTCAATCTCTCTATCATTGATCATTCCTTCTATTACATCTTTCAAGACATAACAATCTTGAATTGAATGACCAGTTAGGCGATGATACGAGCAATACTTTGGGTCACTCGTCATATGAATTTCATTGAGCCTTTTTGGCTCGGGAAATGATAGAGTTTTAGCAACCATAAGCTCATCAAAAATCCCTTGAATATCATCATCATCAAAGGAATACTTCTTTTGCTTTCTCTCTTGAAGAGTGAGCCTTTTATAGGGCTCTTTGGCTTTACTCTTATTTTGAGATTCAAAATTTCTCTCATGAGAGAGTTCGTCATTTTCTTTGATGAAGGTCGTCATAGACTCATCTTCATTTTGTGAAGTTTTACCATAACTAGAACGAGTTTGACCAACTCAAGTTTCACGTCGAGCAATTTGACGTTCGACATTATATGCTTTGACACCAAGGCATCAAACGATTGTGGTTCAGCACTACCTACATGTACGGCCAACTGAGGAAGCAAATTATTTGTGCACATTTGGACACAAGCGAATTCACTTAATTTTTCAGGGCATTGGAGCCTTAGACTTATCCATCTGGTTATGAAGTCATTTGAAGACTCGTCATCCCTTTGGTGAGTGCTTGCGAGGTCTATGATTGAAACTCTTGTCTTTGTGCTCACAAACTGAGCAAGGAATGCCTTTTGTAGCTCCTCCCACGTTTCGACCGACCCTGGTTGAAGTTGAGTATACCAAGTGAAGGCGGATCCGTTTAGTGATTGGACAAATTGCCTAATCAATAAGGCATCGTCTAGAGCTGTTTCTCCACATGCAGAGTAAAAGTGAGGAAGGTGCTCATGTGGTGACCCCTGAACTCCGTCAAACTTGTCGAAGTTGGGTCTTTGATATCCTGGCGAAAATGGAACAACATCAAAGTGTGCGGGATATGGTTTCATATACCCAATTATAGGAGGGTTTTGAGAAACTTGAAATGCTTTGATTTCTTGGGAAAAAATCTCCCTAATTTCTTGAGGAGATATGCTTATTGAAACATTTGAGCTTGATGTACCACTTTGATCATCGCCATTTGCTCTCACTTGCTTCTGCCTATTTTCTTGGGCATGACTAGCAACTTGAGCGGATAGAATTGCAATTTGATCATCTTTTTCTTTCAACCTTCTTTGCATTTCTTGAAGCTGTTCTTCACTGCTAGAAGTACTTGTCACCATGACATCATACACCTCTTCTTTAAAGATGGAACTTTCTTGACTCTTCTCGCCAACTATTGGTGGAAAGTCCTCTTCTTTGAAAGACGAGCTTAGATCTCCGTATAGTGGAGAACTCATATGTTTTTCAACCAGCTCGTGTTTTTACGGAAACACAAGAGTGGATGGTTGGGAAACATTTTTAGCACACAATATCGCTTTATCTTTTAACCCCTTTAATGGAATCTATTTCGTGACATTTTCCGAGTAAGAGGTCATATTGACGTGTTCTACTCGGTCCAGGTTAATAGGAATTGACCCGATCAAAATTTGTCTCGGGAATTTGACACAAGGATCACTAGCTTGTTTTGTTGGTGCTTCAATATCAAGGGCAACCTTTTTTAAGGTAGCCTTAGCTAACTCCAAAGTCGGAGAAAATGCTAACTTAGCCATGTGACTTGTTGTCTGACGCTTTGACCCATTCTTACGACCCCTCATTCTTCGGGACTGCTCTTGTTTCTTGTTGAAGGAGCTTGAATATGTGCTTGTAGGGATCCACCATTGGTCTTACTGACTTGGATTGATGGTCGTTGGAACATTCCCACTTGAGGCTTCATGCCTTTCTGACTTGAGGTTGAGGCTTGCTTCCTTGATATCCATTTGGCGGTTGCCCCCTCTCCAGTATGTTGAAGAGGCCCATAGTGGTTGTCAAGTGAGATTTCAGATACTATTGCGCCTCGAGCAATGTTGAACACCACCTTGAAGGATCGTTGACGAATCCAACGACCACCCTTGAAAACAAAGGTAGCATGTAGCTGAATGAAGTTGATGATTGCTCTTGGTGCCATTTTTATTCTAACAAAATATAGAGCAAGTGTTAGTATCTATATCATTAAACGGAAAAGAAAGAAAAGGGTCCCACTGGGCGTGCCAAAAATATGTTAGGCAAAAATTGTTAAAAGAAAACAACTATGCATAAACACATCTTATTTGATTTTATTTGCGTTCGACCCTTATCTGTATATCCTTACAATTCTAACAATATAGATAGGTTGAGCACTTATAAGTTTGTTTTATGATTTGGGTTGCACCCGGATTATGACGGGTTTCCGACGTACCTTCTTAAGAAGGATCAATCCTTACGTAGTTGAGAGTGATTTGTTTATCGTACATCAGAGGAGCGAGTCTAAGCCCACCTTCTAGGAAGGGTTTCCTAGACGCGATCCAACTATCATTTGTACGTCGTGAAAGAGATTAAACTCACTTTCTAGGAAGGGTTGTCTAACCTTTTCACTATTTATATGTTTAAAACATTTTTATTTTTGAGACGATTGAACTCGACGGGTGTTGACCTTGTATCGAGTTTTCTATATGCCCTTTAAAAGGGATCAAATCATACGTAGTTCTTAACGAACAATTTTGGTTTCAATTTCAAGAAACTTAATTTTAAATTTGGTATGACTGAACCCGATATATATATATATATATATGATTTAGTATCAAATTTCCTACGTATCCGTTTAATACAATAGAGTCTACATAGTTCTAGAAAAAGAATGGTTTTGATTTTTGTTCTTATGTTTGAGTATGGGATTGAATTCGTTACTCTTTTTAGATTTTTTATTACGAACGTCCTACGTATCCACTTATATATAATGGAATCAAATCTCCATAGTTCATATGACAAAAGAATGGTTTTGATTTATGTTAACCTTTCTTCTTGTTTATGTTAATTAGTTCTTAATCATGGTTAAGGACTAACAATTATGGAGTCAGTTCATTTGAGATGTTTATCAAAATAATTTCAGGACCATCTTACTCCCGATACTCCTTATCTTTGCCTTTCCTCCAAAGAAAAGAGCTTCAAGACATGCCACGATCCACATCTCTTTTTTTTTGGGTTCTAGTTTGATAATGTTATATAATTAAGCTTCCTTCATTATCTTATGTATATGAAGCACGTAACTATATAACACCATCTCATTAGGCCAAGTTGATTGTTTAGTTTTGTGTATATAAACTTAACGAACCAATATTTGAACCATCTTTGTTATTGGCTTTATGTGTATATATGAGCATTCATCTTTCAACTTGCATATATATTTTGATTCTTTTGTCGCTTCACCAATTTTCCTGAAGCCATGGCTTGTAATGACAAACTTCGATCTTGATTGTAGCGGCGAAACGGTATGTTTCAAGCCGACTACGGGTTTTTGATGTAGCGGCAAAACGATGTGTTTCGAGCCGACTACGGGTCTCCGATGTAGCGGCGAAACGATGTGTTTCGAGCCGACTACGAGTCTCCAATATAGCGGCGAAACGATGTGTTTCGAGCCAACTACGGGTCTTCATGTGTCGGACCCAACTTGTTTGTTAAGACCATCCTCAAATCCACCAAAGTTTGGTTAGAATATATAAGAGGTTTGAAGGGAAAGAGAGTATACTCACCAAAAAAACTTGAGTCTTGTTCGTCTCTGTTGGGTGTTGTATAAACCTGATGTGCTCTCTCTTTTCTTGTTATTTTGTGTTACCCCCGACCCTCAATTTGTGTTCGCCGAAGACCCCATTCCTCCTGTTCTTCGTCTTTTATTTGAAGAAAACATAAAGAATCATCAATTGCCTTATTCTCGTTACAAAACCTAGCGGTCAACTGCATCACGTAACGATTTTGTTACTGTTGGAACTGAGTTTCGACTGGACTTCCGGGCACTTTTCCGGTGGGCTGCGGTCACCGGTTGTGCCGGATTATGGGAGCGTTGGTTTCGTCTCCGCGATCACTACGCCGTAGTGTACTCACACGTCGAAATCGGGTTCCGTTTGATTTGAGTTTTTGTCCCACATCGAAAATTGGGGGAGGAAGGTGAAGGGTTTATATAACCCAAACCCCCTACCCTTGGTAAGACCTTGGAGGAGGTATGGAGAGAGGACCCGGGGGGCCCTCGCGCGGTCCGTCCGTCCGGTCCGTGGTCCGTGGCTCGTGAGCACTTGGAGATATTATATCTTCTTCCCCAGTTCCTAGGATGATAAAAGTGCAATGACAAAGTAGAGGTTAAACATTTCCTTTTAATGATTCCATAAACTTTGAAGAACAAAATAGGGTATAAGTAATACCATTTATGGTCAATCACCTTATGAGTGTGAAATGGGGCCGTTTCTAGGAGAAAAAAGAGAGATTGTTTTCTCCAAGTATCCTCATGAATAACCAGGGATGTTCACGGCCAAAATGAACACAATCAGATAACCTAGTTCTGTGAGAAGATGAAATTGTGTGATAGTTATTGTCTAGGTTTACGTCAAGGCCCGGGTGGTTCAAGACATCATGTGCACTACTTGGTCGAGTAAATCCGATAGCTACTCACAATGGGTGGTTCAAGGCTGAAAAACGCCACCGGCTCAGATGCAGTGATTCTTCGTCCGTACTCTCAAAATTCTGTCTGTCTTGTCTAAGCACGTGTAATAGAATCATTTATATTCATGTGGGGGATTGTTGGAACTGAGTTTCAACTGGACTTCCGAGCACTTTCCCGGTGGGCTGCGGTCACCGGTTGTGCCGGATTATGGGAGCGTTGGCTTCGTCTCCGCGAGCACTACGCCGTAGTATACTCACACGTCGAAATCCGGTTCCGTTTGAATGAGAAATGAGGGCTCAAAGTTGGTTGCTTGTCTAAGTACAAAAAACACTTTTGAGCTGAATTTGATTTGGGTTTTTGTCCCACATCGAAAATTGGGGGAGGAAGGTGAAGGGTTTATATAACCCAAACCCCATACCCTTGGTAAGACCTTGGGAGAGGTATGGAGAGAGGACCCGGGGGGCCCTCGCGCGGTCCGTCCGGTCCGTGGTCCGCGGCTCGTGTCTCGTGGCTCGTGGCCTTGTGGCCTTGTGGTCTTGTGGAATGGGCCGTAGGCCCAAGCAGCAGCTAAGCTTCTCTTTTTGAAGTGGGCTGGATCTGAAAGTTGGGCTTCCAGATTGAATTTTGAACTGCCTCGTTAGGGACGCCCAACTGAGTCAGTAACAACCTCCACGATCTGCTTCACTCCTCCACAACTGACTCCACCTCGTTGGTGTCGTCAGTTCCGAGATCTTCTCCTCCACTAATAGATCATAAACTCTTTTTAAGGAGAGGTCTGCCTCTCATTCTCGATATCCGAAAATCATCAATCTCCCATCTCTTCTCTTCTTCTCTGATAGTACGACACATAAAACTGGTTCGTTTGGCTTCTGTTTTTGATTGTGCAAACCAGAAGAATTCGTAGTTGTATCCTGGAATTCTCAACGCCGGCAACCGTCACATATACGGGGCGTTACAGAATTAAGGAAAGAGATTCTTTCTCGCCTCTACGCACCAGATTCGTCAAGAACACTTCGGTATAATTCTTCCTTAATTTTGTTCTTCAATTATTTGTTTACAGATTGTTATAAACGCGGAATACAGGTCCTACAGTTACTTCATTGCTGCTTAATGGGCATTCATGTTGCCATATCATCGCACTAATCCCATTTATCCCCACCATCACCATTGACTATTTAATTATAAAAGAAACTAGCCCTCCGGGACCGTACGATACACGGCCTGTCTTTGTTGTAGCTGGCAACAACAATTTTTGTGTGCTTTATTGTATTGGTAATTGTTTTGTTTGTTTGTTTATGGTCTACGCACTGTTAATGGTGTATCTTTGTTTTGTCTGTGTGTTGGTTTGTTTTTTAATGTCACATTCCTCGTTCCTGAGTTCTGTGAATATATACTTTTGCAGTTTTCGTAGTTGTATCTCATATTATTCTGTGTGTCCGACATTTATTTGATGAACCCATATGTTACGGGTTATTGTGCAGTTGTTTTGGTACTGTGTTTTTCATGGTTTTGTTTTTGGGCCGTTTGGGCTTTTTGGTGAGTTGGGTCATTTCTGTACTTCGTTTCGGCTTGTGGGTTATAGGTGTTGCTGTCCAGATTTGGTAGTATCCCTCTTCTTTGTGCGTTTGGTTAGATGTAAGAGATGTCGGTCCCCTTTTCCTTATTTTGTTGTTGAAGTTGTGTTAGGCTCCTTGCTCCCCGTTAGACTTTGGTTGAGATATGGTGGTTTCTTTTATCCCTCGTAAATGCTCTTGGAAGACCGCATGCATGTTTAATTTTGCAAGAAACCGAACAAACTTCGTGAGCAAACAACATGTTAATCAATACATCTAAATAGTAGCATGTTAATAATGTGCTTCTTCCAGGGTTTAATATTTTTCAACCTATAAATTCTAGGTTACAATATTTGAAGAAGAAATGAGTGAAGCATGCATAAGACATAAGTGCAGAAACAAAGCAACGTAACGAAAACCAGTTCATCATGCTATGCTGCCTCTGCAAAGAAGCTTCTTTTGATGACTTCAGCTTAGCATGAGCAAGTAACCTGAACATATACAGATATATGTAAATGTGATTCCACCTTACTCCTCTTGCTTGCTTCCTCTTGTAATCCTATGAGTTTTTATGAAGTAAATAAAACTCCTTCATGCTGCCTGTATATAGTGTCTCCTAGATTTGCTTCTCGCCCTGTATTAATCTCTCCGTTCTCTGTTTTGTATGATTAAACAAAACTGATTTCTCATATTTCATAATTTTGGGTGTGAAAAATTTAGTTCTTAGTAAAAGCCACTCTTTCCAAATGCAAACATTGTGTTAAAAAAGTATTATAAGCTTGTTATATTGTATAATTAATTTGCACTAATTGAGTAGTCTTAAAATATTTCTGCATTGCAAGAAGAAATATTAGCATATGAATAAGACCTATAGTGCAATGATAATAAGAAACTGAAGTGCATATAGTTTAGAAATGTAAAACTAAAAGACATGAGCGAAAAGAAAGGAAGAGGAACAAATATATTGCATCCAAATACATGCAATTTGTCGATAAGTCATGCGCTAATTCTTACCTACAATGTTTGAATGATTATACTTCAGATTGGTGATTATATGCAAGTCCAGAATCTTCATTTATGTGCTTCAGAGCCTGATTTAATTATATTAGCTCAGTAATATGTATTTATGGGAAGAAATAACCAGAAGAGAACACACTAAGTAGATTGGAAGATAGTATAGAAGTACGTGATTGTATCATACCTCAATCCAAGATTCCAATAATTCGTTACCGAAAGACAGATGAAATGGTGTACCACTACCTTCCCTCACATATAAGAAGCATGTCCATAATTACGTACAAAGAATCCTTACTCTGATCTTAGTGAGTAAACTGCTCTAAGTTTGCATATGTGCCACTTGTAAGTTTGATCCTTAAGGTGTTAAAATCTATAGGGTGCTTAAGGTACTGAAATCTACAGGGTGCTTGATGATCCTTCAAGGTACTGAAAATTGTTTAGGATAAACTAACGGAGGTTTTCACATCTTATCTATATAAAAGTTGGTTGTCCATTGTCAAAATTGAATAAAATTGGTACTAATTTAATGCATTACTCATTTCTTAATCACCTCCTATTGGACTTTTGGGCATGTATTTAAATATCTTTCTTATATCTCTATGTTATATTTATTTATAGTCTACTTGATTAAGTCACAAATTAAATTAATGCGTGAGCTTCTCTTATGACAATGCAAACTTATTATAATATTATGTTTTAAAACTACTTCAAACATATATATAAGGAAACAAAAAATACTTATATTTACAAATATTAATAAATTTGATAACAACAACAACATATTAACAAATAATGTATAACTATATTAAATCACATACGAAAATCCGTAATTTTCTCGCGCGGAGCGCGAGGCCCGTATCTAGTGTACACAATATGTGCCATATGGCTAGACCAAAATAAATTAATGCTTGCTTATAAGCATAAAGTATACCTAAAATAGCATGTGAATTCTATATTTGCTACATTGTCTGAGTTGCACCATTACTCTGAAACAACATATTTACAGGCAACCATGCAGCAAACTGTAAATAGTTCCAAGTTGCAACAATAAAGAGTTCCATGTTACAACATACTTCACGAAACATAATAGACATGCATTAATATAACTAGAAATGGGCCTCCGCGCTACGCGCGGGGAAATTACAGTTTTTAATATGATTTAACGTTGTTTAATAGGCGTCCTAAAATTAGATTGGGCTAATCATATTCACAACCCTTTATGATATAGAATCTAACCTCGACAAAGCAGTCTCTAATATTTTTTCTATCAAAAAGAAAAAAAATAAAGTTTAATAGTGATTATGTTTTTCCTGAATGTTTTATTAATCATTTTAGCAATTGACACACAACTACCTATGAATTTGTCTCTCCCTTTAAAATCATCACATTACCTAATTAGCTCGGGTGCTTTTTTTTTGCCAAACAATTAGCTCGTGTATTGGTGTTCCTATTTTATTAGGGCTTAAATCAACAGACTGAAACCCGTGTACGGGTCTTGCGTAATTATAATTTCTTAAATGTTTCATAATAGATATTGAAATGATATTATATCATATAATCAAATGAGTTTGATGATTTGTACCTCTTCTCTCAATTCGCCAAATTGTTATATCATTTTGTAATATTATTGTAATATACGGGACATAAGTTTTTAAAAATATGATTTTTAATATTCTTGTAATGTACAGGACAAAAGTTTTTAAATATATGTTATTTGCGTATGCAATTTCTTCAATGCTCTATATGCTAAATTTTTGTTCAAGTCTTGTTTGCAGTATTATTACCAACTCCACAGATTTTGGTATATAAAATAAGGTAATCTATTTTGATTTATTAATAGCCAAGTTGGTGAATATATGATCTATTTTTCTGTCTATAACTCATTACAATTGAATAAACTCGAGGACCAGTTATTAAATGTCATTTCCCCATTGTATACATTTTTGACGTGTTTACTAAATTATCATGGTTGTTGGAAACTAAGTGTAAATGTTTGAAAACAACATGCTAGCATATTGCAATATGTAATATTGTTTACAATTACTAAAATTAGATGCAAACGACCTCCGATAAGGGCTCAAAGTTTTGTACTAATGACGAAAAATGTAGTTTAGGATAAGTAAAAAGTAAACACTTCAAGCACAAAGAAATTGAAAGAGGAAAAAATGCATACCATATAGTTCACAACAGATCTCCTTCTTTGTATAAATTTAGTAATTGCAAAAGTTAAATCCTTTTACAAAGACACATGATACATGAATTGAATATAGGAAATTTAGATTCTTTGGTAAGTCGGTCCTCTAAACTCTGTAAACCTGCATATTATTTGTATATATATATACTCCATCCGTCCCAAAATATGAGTCTCATTGTACAAAAATATATTGGATTAAGGCAAATGCTTTAACGTACATAAGTGCATTGGAAATGATGAATGTAAAATATTAAAATAATTCATTAACCAATGGGAGAAGAGTTTACAAATGAAAAGTACATAAGTGCATTGGAAATGATGAATGTAAAATATTAAAATAATATGAGTAAGGGTATAATTGGAAGAAGTTTATGGACAAAAATAGAAATGGGACTAACATTTCGGGACGCCCAAAAAGGAAAATGGGACTCATATTTTGTGACGGATGGAGTATAATTTACTAAAGCCTTCATGTGTACCTTTGAAAAAAGTTATTGATCTGGCTTTTTACTTTTTACTTTATTAATCTAATGATAAAGTCAATTACTGCAAAATTATACCATCCACTCCAAACCTCTGTCCACATGAGAGGTTTGTAAGGTCTGTTTTAGTAAACACATAACAGTAAAAGTCGTTGCAAGTATATTAATCTGTCACAATAAGATCATTAACTATTAAAAAATTTATTTTGAAAAGAATTAAGATTGTCAACAAGAACACTGGAACTTATAACGGGATCAAGAGAGTCATCTTCCTTGCACATTAACCATGGAACACCAATATCTAATCCAACAACAATGTTAGCAACCCATCTCATGTGATCACAATCTTCTTGTCCAAACATCTTTCTTTGCATTTTATATTTATATTCGATCTGAAAACACAAACTGATAGCACATAATTCAGTTTTTGAAATCAGAAACTCAAATTAATTTGACTAATCTTAATTACAAGAAGTCATGAAAAAAAGAGTCAATGAAAACATACAACATTGAGTGATGTTAAGGCATTGAATTTCATGTGTACAAGAGTGATTGCCATAGAATTTCTTTTTATTATTGCCTTCAAAATGCTCAAAAATTCGATCTAGTTTTGGGCGCATTCTAGTTGCGCCCAAAACTGAACCGGGTTTTAAAAAAAAGGTTTGGGGTGCCAGTTAAAATTTTCCGAGTGCGGGATTTTTCCCCACAATCTTACGGTCAAGTATGTGCGCGAGGAGGAGAAAAGACAAGTAGACATCATTCACTGTCATCTATGTAAGAAGAAAATTACCACAGTCAAAATTGAGGTTGATCGGTGAATTTGAAAGGGAGAGTGGGGATCGAGGAATTGGGGGTTATCGGCAGTGGCGGATCTAGAAATTTTCTACCGTGGGGGCTCGTATTAGAATTAAGATTATAAATTATGTTCTCTTTTTCTTGAGTATTATCAATTTGATTTAAACATAGTCAATATAATATTAACCCACATTTAAAATTTAAATTAATTTAATTTATTTGTGGTAAAATCAATAATAAATATTCTTCTACTTTTTATTCTTGTATCAAATAAATATCTTGTACATAGAAATATCATATAAAAGTTATTCTTTTTCTCTAATATTACCGATATTTAGTGGGTTTGATAGATATTAAAAATATAAAAACTCTGTATGTAAAAATTACATTTAGTTTCCTTACGTTTTTAATAATCATGTTTCTCTGTTTAACACACCTCTTACTTTTCTTACCAAAATTCAAGAATAAAATAGAAAAAATCTCTATATAACTACTAAAGCAAATTACATTTCTTCAATTCTAGCTATGTCACGTGGCATACTCTTCATTCAGGCCATCCACCTGTCGTCATTTCATTGGTCACGATTTTTTATAATTTATTGTAATTTTCTCAAAAAAAATTAATTAAATTTGGAAAATCATGTGAAAAAATATTACAAAAAGATTGCTTAAGATCTTTCAGATTACAAAAAGATTTTTATGTGTTAATTTTCTAGATTTTGACCTCCCAATATCCTATTATTTTATTTTACAAATATATATTTTATTTTTATGATATGACGTATCACAAAAAGATTGATTTCTTAATAAATAAGAGAAATAATTATATTTTTGTGTTATTGTAGTGTTTTCAATTATATATTTTTATATATGTTGAAATCAATTTATTTAAATTTGTTAAAAATTGACCCATGATAATTTGATCAAATAAGATTTTTGGTATTAAAAATTCATGTATATTCGTTGTTTATTATATTTAAAATGTAAAAACTTAATTATATATCAATATCATTTTAAGATATAAACTTATTTTCATATAAAATTTTATATTACATAATACTCCTTACTACTAATTCACTATATCGAGTTATATAAACCCGCGCATGGCGCGAGACCTAGTCTAGTTTGTGTATAAAATTAAAAGGCTAAAATGACTTACGTTATATTACATGAAAAATAAAATCAAACCAACTTCATGTAATTCTATTAATTACTTAGTAATTAATTACCGTTGTGTAAATTGAATTTTAAAAAAATATATTAAAAAGCTAACTACTTATATGATACTAAACCAGAGGAGTATAATCAGTATATCACATTTTTACTTAAAATTTAAAACAATTGAATCTCTAGTTTGGAAAATTTTAACCGTTGTACAGTTTTACCACAGATCTAATGAAAGAAAAAAAAGGAAGGTGCTTAATTTTTTAGCAAAACGCTTCGTTTTGATCTTTTGGACATCTTTTTAAATAAGAAAAAATGGTTGATGTAAATTTATTTAGTGAAATCCTAGATTTTTCAATGGAGGGAGCAACATTTATGAGGTACCAATTTCATTCAATTTTGGCATTGGATAGCCAATCTTTATATAGATAAGATGTTAATCAGAAAACATAAATTCGACTGCCAAATTGTAAGGCTATCGCATCTAACAGTTAGTTGGCTCACTATCCTCAACCATTATTTCTTCAGTAAATTCTCCATTCACAGCCAACACCGTACAATCTTTCTACTAAATATTTCTAATATAAAATAAGGTCTACTTAAAAATAAAAAAAACTTACATAATCATTAGAATCATAACCACGAATCTTAATCTTGTAGAGATTATGAATGTGCCCAAGATCCATATAGTCCACGAACATTATAGAATTTCCATAGCCCATTATGTGTTCCCATTTCCCATTCAGTACCTTGATTTGCTACACAAAAATGTTATTCATTTTCCTTCAGTTGACAAAAGGTGACTACGTATTCTAAGGCAAGTAAATTAGAATTTAACCTTGGAGGAGAGCCAATCGAGAGTGAGAGCAAGAATGGGACCAGGAGTGTGATTGTGAATAGTGTCTTCTTTAACAACTTCCGCCGCTTGGACATCTAATTTGCTGACGACTTCTACAATAAACAGAACATTTAGATTTCATGATTAGAGTGATGTTGTATTATACAATATATAATTATGCAATCAAGTGAATTAAATGATTGGCCGAGATCCAAATAGTCCACAAATATAGAACGCACACTTTCACTTTGTTTTCATGTGAAGAGAGCTAATCAAAGATTAAACACAAGAGTAGAGCGGAAGCAAGAACGAAAGAAATATATGTATATTAAGATCAGGCCTCAACTAGAATACCACAACCACAAGGTGAATTACAAGGGCAAAGAGAGTAGATCAGAAATATAAGGCTAGCTCCTAAGCTAGGTGAACAGATCAAGCTCTCAGGAGGAACAAGAGTTCTTCAGAGCTTGAACAAACACAGAAATGGTCTCCAAGGTTCACACAAGCAAAAACACCTTCAAGCTCAAGAGAAGAGCAACAATGGCGTAGAAGAAGTGTTTCAAGAGGATTCACTTCTCAGCACACATAAGGAAGGGAGAACCCTTTCAGCTTAAATATGGACAGCTGAGATAGGTTAAGACCAAGGAGAGCTGAGACACACATTTATCATCTCATACCTCATCCTAGCCCATTACACCAAAACAGCCTCATACAAACAAAGCCCAAAACTTAGGTATTACAATAACCAATTAACTCTACATCATGTGCATCAGCTCTGAATTAGATCATGGTGACCAGGATCTTGATCTCTTTCTACATTCTTCTACAATTTCAAGCTTTAGAGGACGAAATACACAAATATATAATGGTATCAAAACCATTGCAAAGTTGCAATTCAATCCACAGTCCATTTGATCAAATGAATTTTTTTTACACCGGTACTTAATTAGCATGATTAAGCAAATTGACAATTCAATGAATGAAACTTTAACCAATAACTTCCACATATGTACAGGGAAGCATTTCCAATTTCACAATTGTCACATCAAATAAGTTAAATGACAGACACATCACATTTGCCAAGATGAAAATAACAACCAGACCGCATAGTTTATCACATAACTTAAAACCATTCTTAAGAAACTTTTAGCCACCTTTAGTTTTTATTAGTCTAGGATGCAGAACAAATTGTTGCTCCAAAATATATTTACAGTTTTCAAAGGAAAAGAAACATGCCTCTATCCATTCAACCAGTTTAGGCCTTCCGGCAACATGACCATACTTCCAAACATCAGCAAGAACCAATTGAATCCTCTCAATGAATGGAGCATAAGCAATGTCAACCTGATTGCCGAAATCATACAGTCTAGTAAGATTGCATACTAAACCGATCATACGTGTAAAACTCTAATGATTTTATTGTTCTTCATTGACAATGAATTCCGTAGTTAAAACAGAGCTACTTACCAAACTGAATTGCCCAAAAAAAAAGTCCATCACTAAATTTCTGAAGAGCTTTCTCCAGATGATCAAATTCAGCATCTGGGTATATTTACAACTCAGTCTATCAAATTTAATCCACATTTATTTTCAGTAAATATGATCAAAAAGTCAGTTAGCTTCAAGCTGACCAGCAACTTTCGTAGTGTCTTCTGCTTTAAATGAACTATACATCTTTGGAACGAATTCACCTGCATGAGTCAACAACTCCTCTCCAAGCTCTATTTTTGTTTTTCCCTATATCAACACTCAATGCATTTAGTACTCAAAAAAAAAATCAGCTATGGTAGTTTATATTCTTGGCCCAGAAGAGGAAAAAGAAGGCACAGAACTTACATCAGGATATAAAGAAGGGCCTTCAAAGTTGTTGTCAACATATTTGATCAAATCCAAACTCTCTACAGTTCTTTTTGCATCATGCTCTAAGGCAGGCACCTGAGTATGAAATTTTCTATACTTAAGAGATGAACTTATAAAATGTTGCAAGAAAATTAATGATGATGACCTTATTTGCACGATTCACTATCTCTTTGTACCAGCCAGGTCTGTTTTGAAGGTTGATTCCCACCAACTCATTCTTATGTTCCAAACCCTAAATTAAAAATAAACACATGAGATTCTTCTTAATATTTTAGGCCAAATTGGAATCAGATTATAATACTACTAAAAAACCTAGACTTTGTAGTTTCAGGTAATCCAAACTCTTTGAGCATGAGGGCAAGTGTAAGAAGTGAACAATTTGAACCCATCACCAAAACAGTCAATAAAGCAAAGTTGCCCACCAAGTGTTCGACGAAATGAAAGTTCTTGTAAAAGGGTTAGAAAAAGTACCTGGTTTTGCCATCAAAAAGAGTAGGAGGCGGCGAAGACGCGTCGAGAGGAGGAGGAAGAGTAGGTACCATCATTTCAATCGCATGCTTCATGAGATTTGCATTCTATATATATATTCAAATTATCAAAACCTTCTGATGCATTTTCCTTCTTACAAATTGTTTTTTTCCATGTAGATGATAAAATAAAATGATGGTGATTACCTCCTTCGGATACCAACTTACTTACATTGGCTTGAATATTTTAAGATAGATATATGAAAATAGATGGAGTTGAGTGATCATTACCGGAAGCATAAGCAATTGGATATCCAAATTAGCAAGACATGAATGAATGATAACAAAGTGTTATGAAAAAAACAACCAATACACTCCCTTGCAATCTAACCATCCATTAAGCTACAAAATATATGTAGTCAATTCAGCGTAGAATGATGATAAATTGATTAATACACTCCCCTACAACAACACAAATTGATTAATATGCTTTTCTATGAATATAATGACAGAAAAGACCATAAACAGAAAAGCTTCTGGACGGAACATGCCGAAAGCGTACATTGTGTATTCCTAAATGAACTAAATGATTTTTTTGTTCCCTTCTCAATGCCAACGTGAAGAATTTGATTATCAATATATATCTTGTTCAAGAGAAGGTATAAATTAGCAGCAAGATACCACTAAGTAGAACTAAGTGAAGACTTTCAAAAAATATTATTATTTCCTACCCTACTTCTTTGAATATTCAAAAAAACTGCATATACCCCAGTAAGAAAAAGGCTTTCTGCTCTTTGCTGAACAGTTTCACCTTTTGTTAACCCTAAAGCAACCAAGTCAGTTGAGTAGATAAGAAGTTGTTCAAAGTAAAAGTTAAGAACCAAAAGCATCACGATTCACAGAACAACATTCATTTGATAATTGATATACAATATCTTTGTCGTTCTAGGATATGAAGTCAAGTTGGTTCAAATACAAACAAAGCCGTGATCAAATTTCCCCCCAAAAAACAAAGAGCAAATAATAATAATTCACATCACTAACCTATTAACAGGCCTGGAAATAATTTCCTAGATTAGCTCTAGCATGGTTGTGCGGTTGTGCCTTGTTCATCTTTAATCTGCAAATACATATTAACAGGCCATGTCTGAGTCATTTAGTTGTTTTTGTTTCCAAAAAAAAAGTCGTCTTCTAAAGCTTACCCATGGATTAAGCGGAGGAGAGAGATTGCAATCTTGTTTCACCCTTGATTTCAACATCATCTTAAAAGAAATCTTGGAGAGCAATGGCGTTTATGGTGTTTGACTTGATGCTCTTTAATTCCTCAGCAGTGGCGCGGGCCCCATCAACAGTTGTTATAACTGGAACCTTGTAAGCAAGTGCCATTCTCCTCAAATGCCTACCATCAATCTGATCAAGTGCATCACCCGAGCTTGTTATGACCATCAATTGGATCTGCCCATTGGCAACCTTATCAGCTGGGTGGGGCCTGTTGGAACTGATTTTGACTGGACTTCCGGGCACTTTTCTGGTGGGCTGCGGTCACCGGTTGTGCCGGATTATGGGAGTGTTGGCTCCGTCTCTGCGAGCACTACGCCGTAGTGTACTCACACGTCAAAATCGGGTTCCGTTTGAATGAGAAATGAAGGCTCAAAGTTGGTTGTTTGACTAAGTTCAAAGAACAATTTTGGAGCTGAATTTTGATATGGGTTTTGTCCCACATCGAAAATTGGGGTGGGAATATGAAGGGTTTATATACCCCAAACCCCATACCCTTGGTAAGCCCTTGGGAGAGGTATGGAGAGAGGACACGGGGGGCCTCGCGCGGTCCGTCCGTCCGGTCCTGGTCCGTGGTCTTGTGGAATTTTTTACAGTTCGCAGGAATTCAGTTCTGTTTTACAGATTCGTGATTTTCTGGAATTTTTACTGGTTTACAGATTCGTGAATTACTGGTTTTGAGTTTAACAGATTCGCAGATTCTGGTTCTGTAATTTTTACAGTTCGCAGATTATTGGTTTCTGCATTTACAGTTCGCAGATTTCTGGTTTCTGCGTTTACAGTTTTGCAGAAAACTGTGTTTTTTCAGAATTTTGAAATCTGTTTTGCAGAGTTACTTCTAAGTCATACTAATATTTGTTTGTCTTATTGAACATATACAATGACTAACGGAGATGAGAAAACTGCTGCTGACGCTGGAAAGGTCACTGGGTCGCCCCGAATTCAATTTGCGACTATGCCTCTCGATCAGGCTCAAATACTTGATAGGGTTCAAGTTCAGAACAGTCCGGGTCATGAGAGTCCGACTAAGAAGAGTCCGATCAAGGAAAAAAAAACCTGTCGTCCAAGTGGATCTGCCACCAGTGCCTCTTCATTCGGCTCAACCGAGTCATCCGGGTCAAATGAGTCATCCGGGTCAAATGAGTCATCCGGGTCAATTGAGCTATCCGGGTCAAACAAGTCATCTAGGTCAAACGAGTCATCAAATGGATCTGTCTGATGTTCAGTTGCCTCATCTGTATGTTCCCCACAGACCTTATGTGACAACTATGCTGAACACAATCCATGCTGGGATCCTACCCGAAAAATTTGACGGGAAAGGGTTCAAAATATGGTCTCAGAAGATGGAGTTCTTCCTGAGCATGCTGGGTCTGGACAGGTTCTTGAAGGAAGGGAAACCTAGGTTCTCCCCACATGACACTGCTGCCCTATCTGATTGGGCGAAAAGGGACTATGCATGCAAAGGGTATCTTACTCATCGCATGATTAACTCGTTGTACAAGGTCTACTGTAACCATAACACCGCTAAGGAATTGTGGGATACTTTGACAAAGATGTACAAGACACAGGATGTTGGCTCAAAGAAAGCGGAAGTAACAAAGTTTCTGAACTACAAGATGGTAGATTCAAAGTCAGTCGTGGAACAGGTTGAAGAACTACAACTGATCGTCCATGAAGTAATCTCGGAAGGAATGACCATCTGTGAGGCTTTCCAGGTAGGTGCCATCATTGAGAAGCTTCCTCCATCCTGGGAGCAATTCAAGGTTTACTTGTTGCTGAAACAAAAGGCAATGAGGATTGAAGACTTGATCGTGAGGCTTCGGGTCGAGGAAAACAATAAGAGGGCCAATCAAGTTGGGCTCTCTAACAAGGCAAACCTGGCTGAGCATCGAGACAAGGGGAAGAACAAGAAGTTTCAACCTCAAAACACCACAAACTTCAAGAAGCAAGGAGCAAAGAAGTTCAGTGGAAAATGCCACAAGTGTGATAAGGTTGGTCACAAGGCAGAAGAGTGTCGCAGCAAGCCCGACAACAGAAGAGACAAAGGGAAGAAGTCTCAAGCCAATTTAGCTGAAAACTCGCTGACAGCAGACGACCTGTGTGCGGTGACTGAAGTGAATTTGGTTGGGAGCAACCCAAAGGAGTGGTGGTACGATACAGGCAGTGAATAAAAAGGCGTTGGGCGACCCTAGGCGGTGACCCCCCCTAGTCGCGCCTAGGCGCGCCTAGGGTCGCCTAGGGTCGCCCAGAACATAAAAGTGTCAATACTTAGTAAGCTAGTATCTAGATTGCAGAGGAGGAAGTGATGAGATGAGGGTGTGGTGCAGTCTGTAGAGGGGAAGGAGGAAGACATCATACGTTTACATAAGGAAGGAATCAAAGAAATAATTGAAAAAATACAAAATATAATAGAAGATCATTGAAAAGATACAAAACATAAATAAAATCTTTAATTATCCAATTTAGGAAGTTGTAGCAACCATAATCACCCTAATTAGATATCAGTGTAGCTGTATTGGTAACTCCATAATCATTTATTATAGATATTTTAATTTAAAACACATTAAAATTAGGACAGAAACCCTAGGCGGCTCGCCCAACCATACTGCCTAGGCTCGCCTAGTCCCGCCCAGGCCGCCTAGGGCTCGCCCAACCTTAAGGAGCTCGCCTAGGGCTACCTGGGCGTTGGCCTGGCTGAGGCGCGCCTAGTCGCGCCTGGGCGCGCCTAGGCGTCGCCTTTTCATTCACTGGATACAGGTGTCACTAGACACATCTGCTCGGATAAGGGATTGTTTACCACTTATCAGAAAAGCCGAACAGAGGAGAAGCTCTTCATGGGAAACTCTGCGACATCCAAGCTCTTCATGGGAGTAATAACATTGACATAAATGCCCTTGCTAACAGCCTAGATATTTAGTGTCCTAACAGAAACCCCTGATATGCATGTACTCAACTCTGTTGATCTATGAAGACACAAGAAATTTCAAAATTAAAAGAAATCCTACAGGAGTTCCTCATGATCAAATAGCGTACACTTTCCATTTGATCTGCAAGCATTAGTACAGTAGTTGAACAAATCTTACAGGAGTTCCGGTTGCAGTAGTTGAACAAATCTTCGAGACTGTACTCTCCCTCAACTCTTTACCACTTCAGATTAGGTATTCCAGCTGTATTAGCATACTTCATATTTTTAAAGGACCTCGGTCTCCTTGTCTGTCTGCCTGCCTGCTCTGCCACAAAACTGTGAAAAAGAAAGTGCAACATTCATGAACAGTTTTGTATCATACAGAATCAGTCAAGAACATAGGGGAAAAAAATTATATTCATTCACATATTGTAAGCTCCTTAAAAATCATACACCAACAGATATTTAACTCAGTTCTTATATCCATGGGTGCTCATTTTCTCATGGTCCTGCAATAGATAAGATGAACACAATAACCAATTAAACAAAAAAAATCCCTCAAATTTGATAACAAACCTCAAGAAGATAAAGCATAAAAACTGGAGTTACAGAGCTTCAACCTCCGCTTCTGATTCACTTGCTAATACTGACACTATCCTATCCTAAGAGAAGCATATTTTGCACAAAAATTGATTAATCTACATCGAAGCATACAAATTTCTTATGTCCTTCAATTCAGTGTGCATCCTTTGTCCACTTTTCAACCACGAAAAAACACCAGATAAGGAAAATATGTACAGAAACGTTTACACCACGCTTCAAAAGCCGCTCACTAAGAACCTTTGTCACCTCTTATGCCTTTTTATTCTTAAGATAGAAGACTTTAAGAGGGTGTTGCTATGTTTGTAGGACAAAAAAGTAGATAGTATGCTTGCAAATCCTTGTGTTGCAATACTAAATCTAAACCCGCAATTTACATGATTTGATGTCATTGTGATACTAAACGTGAAATACCTAAGGAGAAAGAAGCAACTTCTTCAAAAAAAAAATTAATTTGATTTGAAGCTAAATTGATAGTTAGAGATCGAGATTGTCATACCTCAATTTCCATAGCCAGAAACCCAATAAAAGTCGATTTACAGAGAGGTTGTCATTTCCTCGAGCACATGGCGTGCAAAGCACTATTTGCGACCTTTATCTCTGGAAAGATCAAGCTGGTGGCGCCACTCGTCCGTGTGCAGAGAAGGAGTGTCATTTTTCCCTGGTAACCGAGGCTCAGACGAAAATGAATTTGAGGTACCACAATCTTGTACAACAAATTTAGAATGAACCATTCTGAAGCATCATTCTAAAGAACAACATGATGATTATAATGAAAGTTGTAGATATTTATTGAAGCTTCGGTCTAAGATTACAACAATGTCACTTGAAGCTGATTACAGACAATATACAAATTTTCAGTACAACAGTTATTTGATCATCTTCATATGATTTTTCAAGCAGTTGGTGTTTTTGCTTCAAGAGTTTTCTCATACTCTTCAATGGATTTAAACAGCTCTGAGAAATTCCCCTTCCCAAATCCTCCACACCCACCTTTCTGAAAACTCCTCCCTTCATCATCCCTACTCATGCATCCAATCCTCTGAATAATTTCAATAAATATAGTAGGCATGCACACAATCAAAGTTCAGTAATGAATCCAATCCAACCCAGATACATAAATTTACTGAAGTCTGAACATACCTATCACCAACAGGCTTAGTGAAGATCTGCAGAAGAGTACCCTGATCATCTCTATCAACCAAAATCCCCAGTTCATCACACTCTTTAATCTGCTCATCACTCAACACATATCCAACTCTCTTCTTTAAAGTCGGAGGCGGCTTAGGCATGAACTCGAATCCTCCAACTCCACTCCTCTTCCTCATCTCCCTCAAAGTCCTGAAAATATCTTCACTCATCAAAGCTAAATGTTGAAGTCCAGCTCCTTCGTTGTGCTCCAAATAAGTTTTAATCTGACTCTTCCTCTTCGTCCCGTAAGGAGCGGAGAAGAGGAAGCGAAGCTCGCCGGATTGAAGAAGGTAAGAGGCGTGTGTTTGATTGCCTGTTGAGAGGTCGAATTTGGCGACGATAGGCATGCCGAGTCCCCATGAGAAGCGGCGGCTGCAGTTGGTGGCGTCGGCGCACCAGAACTCGATGTGGTGGAACCGCTTGATATTGGCTCCACTATTTATAGGGAAAATACGAAGTCTTCAAAGCAGGCGCGATGAGTTACGCCGAGAGACGAAGAGCTAGAAGAGTGCGCCGATCAGCCCTCTGGAATCCCAAGATGAAGTGCATCCCACGGATTCAATTTTACAATGAAGGAGCGGAACTAAATTCTACCCACCGAGTCTCATAGGTTATAGAACTAAATGCTTTGTCTTCAATTCAACAGAGGGGCTAATTCTTCTCTCGTGAAATAAATAGAGGTCTAGATTCACCAAAAATCAGTAAACGCTTGACGGCGGCTTACAGAAGAAATTCTGGAAGGAACAAACCGGACCAAAAGCCGGAGCAAACACAATATATAGCAGGAGGAGAACACGAACGAACCAAAACGCCCAGTTACGCAATCCATTGACACACCCAACAAAAAATTCAGAAAAATACAATTCAAACAAAGTAAAACTAAAAGTGCAAACAATACAAATCCAAGGAAAGAGAATTCACAATGTGGTCTTCATTACAATGTGAAGCAACTCAGTGAGGGTGGAGTTAAGGAGGACGAGATCGAGGTGGTTGGAGGAGGAGTAATCAGCGGTAAAGCGGGGGAGGGATTCCATCAAGGAGAAGTAGATTAAAGATTGGGCGGACTGAGGTTTGTATCAACGCGGTGGTGGTTAGAGATCTTCGTTGTTGTCCACCATCCATGATTACAGGAGTACTGCATTTGAATGATCGAATTGAATTATACTGTAGTGAGGTTGAGTTGGTGAAGATTCATTGAGCCTTGCGAAAATCTGTATTGGTAGAGCATTTACAAGTCTCATGTCTACTACTGTTTGCTTCTCCTTTCGTGTTAGTCTTCTAGAAAAGATCTCTCTATTTTTACTTTAGAACAATATTACAACTTATACCATCATTTCAACTTAAGAAAACATTACCTTAAACAAATAAAACTCACCTCACTGAAGTTGCCCCATGAGAGACCACGTTCTTCAACATTTTGTTTGAAATAATCATCCAAACTGGGCATTGATTTAGTGATTGGGTTTGAATAGAAATGGAAACTTTGGGGAAGAGGGTAAAAAATGTTAGGGTTAAAAGATGAAGTTAGCTCGGCCTCATTATGTTAGATTGGAATTAATTAATATAATGATTGTGTATAAGACGTAATAACTTTGCTTTTCAGGTATAAGGATGGTTCGTCACATACCAGGAGAGAAGTTATGTGACGGACCGAGAAGGGAAATGGTCCGCGAGGAACCAATGAGGAAAACGGTTCGTGACACACCTTTTTTGGTTCGTGATGGGCTGGCTTCGCGTTTGATACGTGACAAACCAGCCCTCCTTTTGATTCGTGACGAATCTCTTGTGTGGTGAATACCAATTTAGTCCGTACTTAAATTAAAATTAGTCATAAAAAAACTTATGCTTAAAATAAAAACAAGGTTTATATATTCTAAATCTCATGGACCTTTCATATGTTTTATAAACTCTCACTTGTTACAAACAAAATTAGGGATAATTAAGATTACCCTAATTATCAAAAATAAATTCCATTAGTTTGATTTTGTCCTCCAGCTTGAATATCACTATATATGTCGACCATAGTGTTTTACTCATCCTTCTAATTATGAATTTGAGCCCATTTATTCATATGTGTCATATATATATCATGTATAAATGGTGGTTCAAGTTAATTGTCATTCTTGACAATAATCCTACCTTGGGTGCAAGGAGAAGGAAAGAAAAATAAAATGAAAATTTGGTGGAGTAAATGCTGTTATCATCTATTCATTTTGATATGTTTAAATGCAATGAATGAGATGATAAATTGGTCATGAATTGCATTCGTCCGTTACTATATGCAAAATGAAGGCATCGGTTACAAGTTTGACTAACTCCTAATTCCCCCTTTAAGTAGCAATTATCAACTTCAAGAAAAGGAGGTCTTTCGATGAATAAAAATGAGAAGATTACAACTCTTCTAAAACAAAAGCTCAAAAATCACGTAGGGAGGCGAGGTCTCGAAAGGAGGCTGGCCGAGAGCAAGTTCGGGGAAAAGATCAACATAAGGTATATATATCCCTCTTCCCAATCAAGTTCTCCTATATGCTAATCAACCATAGCTTCTCTTGGATCGAGCAAGAAGATGTTCATCGGAGTTGGTTCGAAACTTTAAGTTTCACCATAACAAGAAGACCCGAATAAAGGATTCTAATGGATCCAAAACCACTATATACAAAACCGAAACGGAATTGTTTCTCATGACGATTTAAGAAGTTTCGTTGGGATCGTCTCAAAATCGAAACAGATATGTTTCCTATGTAGATTCATGATGTTTTGCTAAGGCGAAACAGATTGTTTCTCATGGCGATTCAAGATGATTTGTTGGGATCATTCCTCATACCGAAACAGATATGTTTCTCATGTTGATTCATGATGTTTTACCAAATTGAAACGTGTTCGTTTCTCAAATCGAAACAGAGATGTTTCTCATTAGATTTATGATGTTTTGCTAACGCGAAACAAAGATCTTTCTAATGTGGATTCATGATGTTTCATCAAAACTGAAACGTATGCGTTTCTCAAATCGAAACAGAGATGTTTCTCATTAGATTTATGATGTTTTGCTAACACGAAACAGAGATCTTTCTAATGTGGATTCATGATGTTTCATTAAAACTGAAACGTGTTCGTTTCTTAAATCAAAACAGAGGTGTCTCTATGTAGATTCATGATGTTTTGCTAAAGCGAAACAGAGGTGTCTCTATGTAGATTCATGATGTTTTCCTCAAAAGTTGAAACGGGTTCGTTTCTCATACCGAAACGGGTTCGTTTCTCATACCGAAACGGGTTCGTTTCTCATACCGAAACGGGTTCGTTTCTCAAATCCAAATGAGCTCGTTTCTTGTATCGAAACGAATATCGTTATAATGATACGATTCAAAAGAGATAAACATGGTTTAAATGGATCGTTCGTATTATAGATGCTCGACCATTGAAGTGGACTCTAAAAATTCAAAGTCATCCGTATGTCCATGATCTAAAATGATATATTTTGACCATCCACCTAAAACAATGGAGTGACATATATATATATATATATATATATATATATATATATATATATATCTAATACATGTGTCATGGTTAACTCTTTTAATCTCAAGTTAAGTAGAGATTTAAGGCCAAAATTCTAAACTCACTTATACTATATAGTAGTGGGTCGATGAAGTAGAGTTCATTTGCAAGATGTGACTTGAATGATTTTTGGACCAAGGATATAACCGGCGTCCATTTTAGTCACCCGTATTTGAAGTCGAGAATTCTTTTATTTGAACTACGAGGATTTGATTCCACTATATATAAGTAGATACGAAGGACGTTCGTTACAAAAAATAAAAGAGTAACAGATTCAATCGCATACCCGAAATTAAATTAAAGACCTAGCATCAAAATGGTTCTTTTTCTAGAACTACGTAGACTTGATTCCGTATTAAACGGATATATATATATCGGATTCAGTCACATCAAAATTAAAACTAAGTTTCAATAAAACTTGAAATTGAAACTAAATTGTTCGTCTAGAACTACGTGTGATTTGATCCCTTTTAATTTAAAAGGGTACATAGAAAATTCGATATAAAGCTATCGCTCATCGAGTTCAATCACAAACAAAAATCAAATAAAATTCACCAAAATGTTTTAAACATATATAGTGAAAAGTTAGACAACCCTTCCTAGAAGGTGGGTTTAATCTCTTTCACGACGTACAAATGATAGTTGGATCGCGTCTAGGAAACCCTTCCTAGAAGGTGGGCTTAGACTCGTTTCTCTGATGTACGATAAACAAATCACTCTGAACTACGTAAGGTTTGATCCTTCTTAAGAAGGTACGTAGGCAACCTGTCATAATCCGGGTGCAGCCCAAATCTTAAAACAAATCTATAAGTGTTCAACGTATCTATATTATTAGAATTGTAAGGATATACAGATCAGGGTCGAACTCAAATAAAATCAAATAAGATGTGTTCGTGCATAGTTGTCTTACAAGATTGAATATGTCCTCCTATTCCATGTATAACATGATACATTTGGAAAGGAATGGTGTCTCGACCACTTGAAGAGTGAGAACTGTGAAAATGCATGGCCATGCTCAGATGGATTATTAGTAATCACCTGTAATGACAGTTCGATCTCAAGAGTTCAAGAAACATATTTGGCGAAAAATATGAGTTTCATCGTATAGTCAAATAAGATACTAAGTGACAAAGGAATTTTAACATTGCACACTTGTTTTAAGGACAAGTGAGAGATTGAAGGAATTGTGTTCTTTAATCGAATGTGCAATTACTTATTATGAAATATGACTATTGATAGAGATTCATAATCCAGTTATTTTAGGTAGTCATACTGCTTTGCTAGAAGCCAACTATGATTTATATTGTTATTATAATTGGGTCCTATGAGGTCTAAGAGTTTATGAGACTCCCTTACTGCCCTTACATCTAGAGTTCGATCTGCGTGAGTGACTCTCCCAACAAACAATTTTTAACCTCCACCAAGTCTCGAACTCGAGACCTCATGTTGGGTGGTTGGGGTCCCTTATCACCCGACCACATGTTTGTTGGTTACGTTTATTTTTTGTTGGCAAAAATGAGTTGACGGGATTGTATTTAGTTGGATTGATTAGCATCTTATTCTCTCCGTCCCATATTGATCTTCTCATTTGTTTTTGACACATTTGTCGAGACATGTTTTGTAATATTAATATCTCTAAATATACGATGATAAAAATTATAATTTTTTTATATTGTCAAAGTACTTATTGAGACAAATCAAACGATATCTCACATGTCTATATTTATTTTTATATATTGGAAGAAAACGAGAAGATTCTCTCAGTGTCGAAAAAGCAAATGAACCTTATATCATGGGAGTGAGAGTATTTTTAGAAGAAAAAAATGACGAGTTGATGCATTATTTTTATAGACTTGACTATATTCAGTAAACGACTAAGATTTTGTAAAAATATCTTTCCAGAATTGTTTTTATAAATAAGTTGCCAAACAAACAACTTCCTCTCTCAGTCTCGGATGCCGTCAGCCAATTAACTTCATCACTCCCCTCTGTGAACCATCTGGTTGATCTCCTGCGCCCGCACTTCAACTAGGTCATTCTCCGATTTGGGATTTTGGCATCCCTAACTAGAGATCCATTCTCAAGTTTGCAGTCTCCAAAGGTAGAATCACAGGCCCTAATTTCGCTTTCCAATTCAATTTTGCTTCTAATTATAATTGCTTAAATTTTGTTGTCTCAATTCGTAGCTCTCTTCCTCTCGGATGATTACTGCTCTTTCTTATTTTCCTGTTCTAATGTTGTGCTTGTCATATGGTCTTAATTTTGAATTTGATTAAATTCATATCCATCATGTATTGGAGTTTGAGATAACGTTTACTATGTAATGGCAGCTTGCGCAGTTTTTATGAACATTGCTTGGTATATAGTGATGATTGATGAGATTTTACATATTTTATAGAGATATAACCTATGTTTTTAGATTTTTTGAATGTGGTTAAGCAAGACTGCAAGAGCTCTAAGGAGATTGCCGAACTTATTTAGGTGGATTACTATATTCATGCTTCAAACTGCTAAGATTTAATCACCTAGATTAACCACTTAACCGTACCGAAATACCGATAATTAACGGATTGTAATGGTACTAGAATCTAGGTACCGAAATACCGGAAATTAACAGATTGTAATGGTACTAGAATCTAGTAAACGGCATCCCTATTAATTGTAGGTTTGTCAATGGAAGATGCCTAACCCTGGTTAGTGGATACCATCTTGTCCCTGCAGAACACCAAAATTAAATACACTACTCGCCGCATAATGACCTCCTATATAATGGGGATCTTGTTATCTTGTTTCTGTAAATGTTGAAGGATTCTTGTTGAGAGAGATAAGAAATTTCACCAGTTAACTAATTGGCTTGATACTTTCTCTTTTGGTTTTTTGGATGTGTTAATGCATACCTAAATCTGTATTTAGATCAAACGTGAAACTCTCTTATATATGAATGGTTTCAGATAGACATATAGGGCTGTGTTTAAAATGCGAAGAAAAGTATGAGAAAAACAGTTGAAATAGGATCTGGAAGAGCGTGTGGGAAAGTGCTTCTACTATGGATTAACACTTAGAGATGTTAACAATCACAACATAATATTTCAGAGCTGTCTTATTTATTTTAAATGGAAGCAGGGAATTCCTCGTTAAAAACACCATAGAAAATAGTTTCTAAAAATATGATTAAATGATATGATTAATTTGAACCATCATAAGTAATAAAATTATAGCCACGTATAAAAAACATGCAAGTTTGTCCGATTTTTGTAAGCATCTTGTAATCAGTTTTCCTTTGGTTTCCTTTTCCCTGTGAACTGTAACACTAATATCAGTTTCACTGTATCTGTGAACTGTTACTTATAGACTTTGTGTCTAACAAAAAATCTAATGCATCATATTGAGATAAACATGTGATAGAGCCTGAATAAATTGGTGTTGATGATGATCAAATCATGATATTGTTTTTACAAGCCATGTCAATTGCCATTCATCACATTGCTGTTCCTTACCATATAAGGCACACTCTTCTAGGTGTATAAAGTTACTCTTAAGTGCCTTGTTAGGTATAATTTACGTAAACCTGAATGGATCACCAATTTGGAGGGGGGAATTGGACAATGATCCCCAACATACCAACACACAGTAATGTATCTACACCATCATCAAGTCAAGATCACATGTTCATCAACCCACAACAAACATCTCAGCAACAACAATTTCATCATCTTCAGCAACAGCAATTCCAGCAGCAGTTTCAGCAATCACCACAACAACAATTCATACAACAATCGCCTCAGCAACAGTTTATGCAACCATCACCACAACCGCAACAGACTTTTATTCAACAATCACCACAACCGCAGACTCAACAGCCTTTTACTCAACAATCACCACAAAATCAGTCTTTTGTACAACAATCGCCACAAAATCAGTCTTTTGTACAACAATCGCCACCGCAACAGTTCCTACCCCAACCGCAACAGCAGTTTGTGCAACAGTCACAACAACAATTTGTGCAACCGTCGCCTCAGCAATTTGTGCAACCGTCGTCGCAACAATTTGTGCAGCAGTCACCACAGCATCATTCACAATTTCAGCAGCAGTTGCTATACAATCAGCAGCAGAGGATTCAGCAGCAAAAGCAGTTATCACCACTTCAACAACAAACATCGCCACTTCAACAACAAAAAATGCAAGTACAACAACAACAAATGCAATTACAACAGCTACAACAGCCACCTCAGCAGCAGCAACAGTGGCAGCAACATCAGTCTCTTGCTTCTCACTTTCATATATTACATGTATGTCCAAAAATCTCGTCTCTATTTATCTGGGGAAATAAAAAAAAATCACTTTCTTGATGTGCAACTTTCGGGTTTCTTAGGGGGTTGATTTGATATGCTTTGATGTTGCAGTTGGTAGAGAAATTAGCTGATGCTACTGAAACTGGGACTAGGGATCAGCAAGCAGATGCACTGGTTTGGATCCATGCTCTTATCATTTCCTTAAAAGTTTTTGTTGTATATACTGATATTCACAAAATATAAGAAATAGCTCCGTTTATGTAGAGCCAAGTGGATTAATTGGATAAGTATGTCTTGTTGATTAGACGAGCTGTTTTTTTTGTTGGTTGTTGACAGATTAGCGAGATGAATAGCCAATTTGAGAAGTGTCAACAACTATTGAATTCCATATCTGGATCAATCAATGCAAAAGCAGTGGTCAGTATCAGTTCTTGGCTTTATATCAAAGTATTATATCAAATGTTTTCATTTTATACTGTTTCATGTTGTAAGTATATCATATACTTTAAGCTACTTCTCAGGCAGTTATTTCTCAGTTAATTTGGTTTGCTGTACTTTAATATGAATCCTTGCCTATTTTCCAGACAGTAGAAGGGCAAAAACAAAAATTGGAGGAAAGCGAACAGCTATTATCTCAAAGAAGGTATGCAGTTTTTCTACTGGAAATTGTCTTGTTTTATATGTTTCTAACTTTTGGTTGCCTTGAATTTTGTTCAGGGACTTAATTTCCATGTATAAGAATTCTGTGGATGAACTTACCAAGGCAGAACCTTGACTTTACAATGCCGGACTAGTCGGTTTTGAGATGAGGTAAACTTTAATTTTAGACAATTAGTCTGCTAACACGGGGCTAAGTACAGTATGTAGATTTAAACTTAACCTAACACTAATTTTTTTGGTTTGGTTTGAAATGCAGGTATGTAGTTTAAGAGAAACGATTTCGTGAAGATGAGGATGCTTCCAAGCTCTCATATAGCTTTGTTCTGACCATTGGTTCTTTGGATATTTGTTTCTCATTCTTTGCTCCTCATTGTTGAAACCTATATTTAATGAAAGTGTGGATGTGGATCTGTATTTCTTGTCCATTTTTTTTTTTGAGAAAAAGAAAGCTATTAGGGGGCTCTATTCATCTCGAAATAGAACGCCCTAGGGCATCCGGAAGGATGAGATCGTAGAGATCTGGGTAGGCTGCAAAATCGGGTGGTTGTTCAAAATGGTGTATTTTAGACAGGAGGTCTGCCACACCATTTATTTTCCGAAAGATATGGGAGATGCGACAGGAGGTGAAGAGTCGCAAGTCACTAATGATGTCATTTACAATAAACTCTATTTCCCAAGGCAAGCCCAGATGTTGTTAATGACATTGATATGGGGAAGGTTATCTCCTTCAATCTCCACATAGGAGAGACCCAGCTGGATAGTCGCTCTTATGCTCAAGTACATAGAGGCTCGGTTATCTCCTTCAATCTCCACATAGGAGAGACTCAGCTGGATAGTCGCTCTTATGCTCAAGTACATAGAGCCTCATCCATGAGGGGTGAGACAAATCCCAAGTTCCCATTTTCTAAGTGGATGGGATGACCCTGGTTATCTCTAATGATGAATCCAAATGAGGATGACCCATTTGAAGGGGTTGAGGCGTCTCAATTGATTTTAGTTATCATTCCTTCTGGTTTTGTCCATTTGATGTGCTTTCTTTTCCTTCTTGTAGTTTTTGGTTTTGCTTTGTCCGCTGGATGAATTTTCGTCTTCGGAATTCTTTGTCTTTTGCCATTCTGATTGTTGTTTTTTAATGAATTGTATTATCGGGGATAATCTCTGGAATTCCTCACCGGCAAAGATTTTTTTGTTTCTAAAGAACCATAGTGCCCACCATATGTTGCTAATTCCTCAATTATTTCGTTATTAGTTTCATCCCTAATGTTATTGATGATGTCCAGTGGAGACTTGTTTTCATTGGATGTAGAGCTGACGCATTTTAATAATTCTCCATTAATTAAAAGAATGGTTTGTCTTGTTGTTGGGCATTTAAATAGGAAGTGATATATGTCCTCAAAACAGTTGTTAGAGTTTATACATTCTGATGTGATTAGTGTGTGTTTTTCAATTAGTTTAATTCTTGTTGGCAAAGCCTCTTTAGAGACTTTCCATAGAAAGCTTTTAATTTTGGGGGAGAGATTGAGTGACCAAATCCATTCGTTATGGGAGGGTTCCCAATGTTTTTTTCCCATTAATAAATTCCATTGCACTTTTAGAGGAAAAGATTCCATTCGTGGTAGATTTCCAGTAGATTTTATCTTGTTGGTTTGTGATAGGAATAGGGTAGGATATGATTTTCCTGGTGTTCTGCACGTTGAAATGTTGTTTAAGTTTTGTGATATTCCAGCTCTTGTCCGAGTGAAGAAAGGTAGAGACTGTATCATTAGTATTAATTGGTACATGTGGGTATGAAATGTCAATTAGTGGTTCTGGGAACCAGTCATCTTCCCAGAATCTTACTGTCTCCCCCATTGCCCACTCTCCAAGCAAGGCCTTCCTTAAACTCGGGAAGCAGCTTAATCATTTATGACCATTGCCAAGAGGCATTTTTGTATTTTGGTTTACAGTATTGTAGTAGAGGGCATTGTTTAAGATATTTTTCTTTGACAATTGTTACCCAAATGTTATTTGGTTCTGCTACTATTTTCCATAGTAGCTTCATTTGAAGGGCTATATTAATGTATCAGCTTTTCCTCGGTCCTAGCCCACCTTTATTTGTAGGTCGGAAAATATCATCCCAACTGATGAATGGGGAATGGTTATCCCCTTTGTTCCAAAGGAATATTCTATTGATTTTATCTAGGGATTTATGGGTTTGTTTCGGGAGCATGAAGCTTTGCATAATATAATTTGGTTTTGTTGATAAATTGGATTAGATGAGTATTTTTCTGCCCTCAAGGGAGAGAAGGTTCGCTTTCCATTTTGACAGTTGTTGTGTTGTCTTCTCAATTACAGGGAAGAACGTGTCTTTATGGACTTTGCTATTAATGATTGGGCATCCCAGATATTTGTCTAGAGCCATAGATTGGCTGACTTGTAGAGTTTGAAGTATGGTTTGTTTAGCTGAATTACTAGTATTTCTGGTTATCTGGACTGCTGATTTGTGGTAGTTAACGAGTTGTCCAGAGACCTGGCAGGATTGGTCAACAATGGTTTTTATTCTGCTGCATGAGGATTGTTTGGTATCAGAAAAAATAATGATGTCATATGCAAAGGCGAGGAAAGGGATGTTGGTACCTCCTCGGGTAATTTTAATGCCTATTGAATTTTTGTTTAATTGTGCAGCTTTTTGTAGGTTTCTTGTTAGTACTTTTGCCCCTATAATAAATGGAAATGGTGATAGGGGGTCGCCTTGTCGAAGCCCTCTTGTTGGGAAGAATTGGTCTGTAGGACCTTGGTTGACAAGTATCGAGAATGAGACTGTTTGGGTGCATTCCTTGATCCAATCAATGAATTTGTTGCAGAATCCAAATTGTTTAAGGGTTAGCAGGAGAAAAGTCCAATCAACCCTGTCATATGCTTTTTCCATGTCAAGTTTGAACGCTAGCCATCCGTCTTTTCCAGTTTTTTGTCTGAATGAAAGGAAAATTTCATGTGCTATGAGTACATTATCTTGTATACTTCTGTTTTTCACAAAGGCTCCTTGAAGCGGGTGTCAATTTTTTGCAATACATTTTTTAGACATTCAGAGATTATTCTGAATATTATTTTATATATTGTGTTACAAAGGCTTATGGGTCGATAATGATTTGTAGATTGGGGATTATCGTTTTTAAGAATAAGTGTGATGAAGGTGTTTTTAATCTGTTTTAACATCTTCCTAGAGTGGAAAAAGCTTTTGACAGCTTTGATGACATCTGGTCCAACAATATCCCAGTATTTTTTGTAGAAGCCAGATGGCATGCCATCAGGGCCCGGAGTTTTATCATCACAAATTCCTTTTAGTGCTATAACTATCTCTTGGTTGGTAGGTGATTTGGTAAGGAGGTTGTTGTCCTCCATTGTGATTTCTGGTTGAATATCTTTAGGACGTTGTGAATTCTAGTTTGGTCAATATGTTGTTTGCTTAATCATTTTGTGAAGTCCGTTTTGATTTCTTTTCTAATGTTTTCGTGTCCAATGATACATGTGCCTTTATTAGTAATAATTTCTTTAATATTTTTTCTTGTTCTCCTCCCACTTGCTATTCGGTGAAAGTATTTAGTGTTGGAATCTGATAGTTTGATGTGCTTGGTTTTTTGCCCTTTGTCCCCAGTATATCCTTTGGAAAGACAAGAGGCTTTGTTTTCTTACAGATTAGATTCTGTTGTTTTTTAATCATAATCTCCATATCATGGGTTGGAGGCATATTTTGAATGTTTAGCAGTTCTTCTTCTACTTTTTTAAGTTGTTCGAAGATATTACCAAACCTAGTCTTGTTCCATTCTTTTAAGTTGTATTTTAAGTTTTGAGTTTTTTTTTTGTAAGTTTGAACATAGGAGTCCCTTGTATATGGGTTCGCCATGTCTGTTGTACAAGATTTTTGAAATCCTTACGGTGTATCCACATCATCTCAAATTTGGATGGTTGTGCTTGGTGGTATGTATTGTTAGTGATATCAATTGTTATGGGACAATGATCAGAGGTTGTAAATGCATGATTTTGTTGTTGTTAGATTTGGCTACCAGTCAAGAATATGGTTGTGAACTAGTGTTCGATCGAGCTTTTCCTTAATGGTGTTGTTGAGAATTTTTGATTTTCGCCATGTGAATTTGTTCCCACAAGTAGGGAGGTCAATAAGATCATTTTGGTTAACAAAGGCATTTAATCTTCTTAGTTTGTTGGCGTTAGGAGGGATGCCTCCTTCTTTATCGTCACTAATGAGAATATCGTTAAAGTCTCCCATAATGATGCGTGGCCTATTGATGTTACTAATGTTCCTGTTGATATCATCCCAAAATTTATCTTTGTCCCTTTCTTGGGGTGGGGCATAGGCTAGTATTATGCCTAGTTCAACATTGAGTTCTAGGTCTTTCTAGATGAGTGATATGATTCTGGGATGTATATTGTGTATATGTATAGTTTCGTTACGCATTTGATGTTCTTTCCATAGAACTATTATGCCTCCTGAAAACCCATTAGCTGGTGTATAGGCTATGTGGTAAAACCCCGCCTTGCGCCAATTTTTTTCATCCGGAATCTTTTGAGATTTTGTTTCTACTCGCGCTATCATTTGGATTTGGTTTATTTTACATAGTGATTCAATATCGATCCAGACGTTTTTTCGTCCAATGCCCCGGACGTTCCAAAGGTTGATTTTCATGTTACTTCTTTTTTTTCGATCCGAGGTGTGAATGAGTTGATGGTTTTTGTTTTGTGTTTGGTTTTTTGGTATGATTTAGCATAGCCATCATGCACCAGTGTTAGGAAATCCAATCTTGGAAATGAACTAGATTCAGCTTCCTGGTTTGTATCTATCTTGTGCTTTATTTTGTTTACTGTTTTATGCCACGAGTCCGGCGAAAAATTGCCATGACCTCTTGGCAAGAGGCCAATTTCCTGGCCTTCTCGTACTTCAAACCTGTAAATTACAGAAAACCCAAGCCACATCAGTGACTTAGTCACCATAAATGATCTATTACAATTCTCAAACTTGATATAGAATTGACTAGCGTGGCAGTTTAGTAACATGAGATGTTGTTCCCTTTGTTGTATGTCTTGATACGTTAGTATTTCCCTTGCCGTCCAGCTTGTTGCAACTTTGTATGATTTGTTTCCTAAGATAACTTCTCCTTTTTTTGAGTGTCCAGTGTAATCTTTTAAATAAATAGACACAGAGTTAATACAGGTGCGTAATGGGGTTATGATTATATTGATTTTCTATGTAATTGATCTGCTCGTCAGTTTGTGGGAGACTGAGTTTCTAATAGTCACTTGCTTATACACACAAAGGTTTTTTTCCACAGATGGTAAGGTCAATCACATTCCAGAAACTAAAAATGATCATACATGATAACCATTCAGTTACCTTAGTTTTAGCCAACATTGGTTTTGTGTTGTTAGTTATCTTGGTTTGTTTATTTTTTGTTGGTTGATGAGGTGTAGTGTAGTTGGTAAACACATTCAAACTGATACTGTAATAATTGAGATATGAAGATAGAAAGTTATTGAAATCAATGTAAGGGGAAATTAACATGTTTATAGAATTCAACATTAGTAGAAGTTTCCAAGATTCTAGTAGCTATTACATAGTAGTGAGATTTAAGGACATTAGGGAATTCTAATTGCCAAGAGGGTGGTATTCCTAGATGATTTCCAATGTAGTGGTTTATTCTAAGGAAGGGAAAGATACATTCAGTAGCATTGATCTTAGGTAAGATTTTGGTAGTAGGGTGGTTGGTTCCTCCTCTATGGATAAGTAGTTGATCCATTAAGTCTTAGCCTTCTTTGCTCCACCTTGGTAAGAAGTTGTAGTGTCTTCATCTCCACCTGAAGTCTTCCTTTTGCTTGATCCTGATGTTGACATGTCTTGATTGACCTCGAGTCCTTCGAGTTTCTTGGCCATAGAACCAGTTGTATGGGTAGAATGAAAGGAGTTGTTTGATGCAGTGGGTAGGATATCCTCAAACTCCTTTTCAGTTTCCATTAGTTTCTGCATTTCTGCCTCAGTCAGCTCCTCTTCCAGGAGGTCGTCATCCACATCATAATAATCTTCTTCTTCCTCTAGCACAATTTTAATGGAGGCGGGATTGTACCTAGTTGCCAGGATAATATCCCCTAGGAGCCCAGTTTGATTGTTGTCGTTGAGGAGAGTCTCATCTTCACCATCATTGTTCCCAGAAATCATTTGGAACAACAGGTTCCCAGGATAGCTAACAGTCTGTTGCTCTGCAGCAATGATAGGCTCATAATTGGTGTGGCAAGTATTGATCCAGCTGATTCCCATAGTTTCCTCATTTTGATCTAGCTCCTGCTCCATGTCATCTTGCTTAGACTGGGATGATACATTGGTGTTGTGTGAGCTTGAGTTAGAGCTCATTGATCCTGAGTGGTCAGACTTGAAGACAATGTTGACCCCTCCATTTCCATTTAGGTACGGCTTGACACCTAAATTCAGAGGGCCAGCATCTTCTCTCCTTCTATTTTGTTGATGCTTGGGGGTTTCCCAATCCCCCTCTTGGTTGCTAGCTACCTCTTTCTCTTCTTAAACTGCACTTAGATCTTAGTTGGTATAAGGTTTTTGAGAGGGCACTTGTTGAAAATGTGGTTTTGGTCTCCACAGTTTCAACATCCTTCGGGGAAGTCCTCGAACCAGACCGGGTATTCCTTGACACCCCATTTTGCATCCAGAACATGGACAGTAGTACTAAGGCAGTTAGCTAGTGGGATGTTGACACATAGCATGTTGAATCTAGCCCAGGCTGGTCTTTTTGCAATGGAATCCATTATGAGTGTTCCAAGACCATGAGCTTCCAGGATAAGGCTGATAGCTTCAGGGTTGATGAACTCGATAGGTAATCTGAGGATTCTAATCCAGATATCTATGGTAGAAAGTGGTTCCATGATAGGGTTGAAATCTGGGACCAAGGCTTGATCACCACAAGTTGTCCAAAAATGTGGTAAGGACTCATTTCCCAAACCAGTTTTTTATCGAGGGGGTTAGCAAAGTTGATTTCAAACCATTGATTTTTCTTGTCAGCAATGTTGAAGCGATATCAAGAGGACGAACTAGCTACGACATCACCATTGAATCCTAGGCCTTGGCGTCCCCCATGGAGAAGATTCGTTAGAGAAATTCAGCAGCAGCAGTCGCGGATGAGCCAAGCAAAAGAAGCCAGCAGAACAGTTTCCGCGACCGCGGAAGAAGTAGCCGCGACCGCGGAAGAAGTGTCCGCGCCCGCGGATCCTGGAGGAGACGAGGAGTCCGCCTCGATCGGATTTGTTTCCGAGATTTCCTTTATTTGAGATATTTTATTTTAATTTATAGTTTATTTTAATTCTGAATTTGGGCTGCTCTTTAGGGTTATGTTAGTAACAACCTTCTTTATAAGTTGAACTTTTTCCATTATTTGTTTTAGACGTTGAATTTGAGTTTAAGCATTGAAGTTGAGTTATCTCCTCCCTTAAACCTTCTTCGTCAAACCCCACTGATTGGATCCGGAGTTGTTCTCGATAGCGAACTGTCATCAAGCCTACCTATTGAATTCGATCATCCCTTGAGTGGACTCTCAAGACATCGAGTTCTTATTGAATCGAAAGATTCAATACTTATCAAACCCTAGAAGAGTTCTAGAAGCGCCATCGACTTCCCTTTCTGCCACGATCCTTCCCGAGGGCATACGAGTCATCCCGGATTCGTATCATTTGGTATCAGAGCTCAGCGGTTTAAAGGTGTAGTTATTCTTAAACTCTTCATATCCATTCCTTTCCATACTATCTCCACCAAATTCCGCACACACAAACCATAAACCCTAAAATCCCGTCGACTTCTACCCAGATTTCGGCCCCAAAAATTTGTCCATTTGCCACAAAAAACTCCCAAATCATCTAGAGCTTTTCGAGACGAGTCCGTACATATAAGATTTGTCAAAATCGGAGTTCGTTTGCCCATCCAAAACCCTCAAATACAAACCCGCCGCCGCCAACCCTAATCGTCCGCGACCGCGGAAAAGTTGCTGACAGAACCTTAATTTTAGGTTCCGCGCCCGCGGAAAAGTCCCTGACAGAACCTTAATTTTAGGTTTATGCCCATCCCACCCTAGTTTTCCCTATGTCATATCGTCGGACCACAAGACGGTTCGATGATTACTGGTCAGATGAAGATGATGAAGAGTGGGACGACTATGAACGATTCGGTGGTGTGAGCCCTTACGCCAACATGCCTCCCGGTTGGCTCCCACCTCCGTATCCTTCTCAGTCACAACGCTACAAGCCATCCCCACAACGCTACAGCGCCCCTCGGCAACTTCAACCTCAAGCACAACCTCCCAAGTCACGTACAAAGGAGCACCGTCCATCAGATGAAGAGGCTGAAAGTGCTTGGTTACAGGCAACAATCGTCAGGACATGACAAGAAGAACAAGCACTCAAGGAGAGGATCGCTATGCTTGAACATCTCATAGAAACAAACATGGCAAGGTCAGTTTTGGTTCCCAGTTCCAGCAAAATTGCATCTTCTCCTGTTGATGTTGTTGAGGAAGATGAATCAGATAATTTCAACCCAGCAACCCAAATGATCAATCAGGTATCGGTTCTCAACTTGGAATCAATAATTGAAGTGTCAGTAATTGAGGAGTCAGTCACAGATCAGATTCCTTCCCAAGTTGTGGGTTCCGTTGAAGACAATGAGGAGGAAGAGTCTTCAAATAGCGGCAATTGTGAGCAGGAAATTCCATTGATGGTGCATACAGTCTTCACACCAAAGATTTCTTGGACGCCTTCTGGTGTTCAAACACTTACAGATATGACACCATTCACCGCAACACCTTTGGTGTCAGTCCCCATTAATTGTGTTTTTGGAGTGCTCCCAACAGATGAGTTTGTTCTTAAGAAGGGGAGACACTCTAACATGGCTGATCTCTTTCTCCCCCCTGCACCAACACGATCGAAGCGAGGACGCTTCGAGGCTAAGAAGGGGAGAATGAAGCGATATCAAGAGGACGAACTAGCTACGACATCACCATTGAATCCTAGGCCTTGGCGTCCCCCATGGAGAAGATTCGTTAGAGAAATTCAGCAGCAGCAGTCGCGAATGAGCCAAGCAAAAGAAGCCAGCAGAACAATTTCCGCGACCGCATAAGAAGTAGCCGCGACCGCGGAAGAAGTAGCCGCGACCGTGGAAGAAGTGTCTGCGCCCGCGGATCCTGGAGGAGACGAGGAGTCCGCCTCGATCGGATTTGTTTCCGAGATTTCCTTTATTTGAGATATTTTATTTTAATTTATAGTTTATTTTAATTTATAGTTTATTTTAATTCCGAATTTGGGCTGCTCTTTAGGGTTATGTTAGTAGCAACCTTCTTTATAAGTTGAACTTTTTCCATTGTTTGTTTTAGACGTTGAATTTGAGTTTAAGCATTGAAGTTGAGTTATCTCCTCCCTTAAACCTTCTTCGTCAAACCCCACTGATTGGATCCGGAGTTGTTCTCGATAGCGAACTGTCATCAAGCCTACCTATTGAATTCGATCATCCCTTGAGTGGACTCTCAAGACATCGAGTTCTTATTGAATCGAAAGATTCAATACTTATCAAACCCTAGAAGAGTTCTAGAAGCTCCATCGACTTCCCTTTCTGCCACGATCCTTTCCGAGGGCATACGAGTCATCCCGGATTCGTATCAAATGTCAAAGTCCCCTTTGACATCCCTCCATTCATTTTTGAGCTTACATTTGATCTTAGTACAGTCAATCCTATTCCCAAGAATGAACCCCAATAGAGAAGAGGGTTGCTTACTATAATATGGTTTTTTGGTGACTTTGGCAAGTTTTGTTAGGTATTCTGATTGGTTGAAGCATGTGTCTTTGTCCAGTCTTGAAGCTTTCCTTGGTTCAACCTCTTGCATTTAGCGAGAGCTCTCTCCCTTCCCCTTGTTGTTGCCTCTGGGAGAGCTCCTGGTTGTTTGGTTAATTTGCTTGTTCTTCCCTGGGTTAGCAGCAGACTCCAACTCTTTGTTGTTTTCTACTGGCTTAGAGGGAGTTTAGGCATTGGTTTTGCCCTCCTTCTTGTTGTTCCCAGTACTGTTGTTAGTGGCTTCCTCCACCTTGCTATTGTTGTTGTTGGGTAGACTTCTTGTTGTGGTTTGTTCTTTTTTGCTATCCCTAATGGATATCCTTACTGAATTTGTTTGGGATGCATTGTGTCTAGCCTTCGCAAAAACTATTTCTGGGGTGTTTTGGTTGGTTTGGCTACTCTGTATCTTGGTGTTAGCATTGGTAGGTTTGTTGGGTTGTTGGTGGGGGTTGTTGATCACAGTAGCAGTGTTGTTGTTGTTGTTGTTAGGGGGAGAGCAAACCACTTCAGCAAAAGCTTTTCTTTTGGGTATCCATGGATGAAATTCTTAGCTTTCTAAAAGGGAGTTTTTTTAGTTCTATCAAGTATTACTAGAGCGGAGTATGTAAATGTGATGCATATAGAAAGCAGATAGTGTACATATTTATAGGCTCGATCTTTAACAGGGTACTTCTTAGCAGTTTTAGGGTTATCAGATAAATGAATGGGGGTAAGAATTGCTAACCTGTGTAGTGGGAGGGTTGATTCAGGAGCTCGATCCTTTGGGCATGGACACACCCTCCAGCTCTGTAGTATAGGTTCTCGCTTCTTCTTGAAATGGAAATCATCCGAGCATCTTCCCTTGACCCTCGTGAGAGGTCCTAGTCCGTCCCTGCAACCACCAGCCCTAATTTGTCGCCATTGAGTTGTTTTAGGGTTTTTTTTCTTCAATCGAGTCGGTCTTCTTAGTGCTCTGATAGTCAGCCTTCGTCTTCTTCCTCGAATCAGCTCGGATCTGATTCCATGGGGAGGTCGGTCTTTTGCTTCTTCTGGAATTAGGCTTTGGGGTTTTCGGATCTAGGATAGTGACATGACTTACCCTCTTGTCAACCTAGTTCGCTTCTTCATGGAAAATCCAGAAGATAGCCCAGGGAAGGTGGATTTAGGTCGTAGCGTAGAGGGATTTAAGTCTGAAACGGTCTGATTTTGAGGATTTGGGGCTGGGATGATGAAGATTGGGGGATTGAGGGTGAGAGAGATGAAATCTGGGATGTGTGCGTTTACAAGCGCGTGTTGGCGCGTTCCAGGGAGGGAAGAGGGTTTTGGGTTTCATTTTATTTATTGGACTCATTGCCAAAGGATCTCAAAGTTCAGGATATCTGCACTTATATTGATTTTATTTATTTTTATTTTTTGTGGGTTGCAAACGTTGTTCAGCAAAACACTTATAAGTAGATTAAACGCAAAAATGCTTTAAATAGTCTCAACTATTCACCATCAACCCAGAATAATATCAACTTGCAAAATTACTACTGTAAAAACTACTACTATACCACTATTTACTAAAGGTAATAATTCTATTTCGTTGAAAATTCTGACCAAGTTGAACGAAAAATGCTGACTAGGCATGGTTACTAGGATTTAAAATAAAAAGAAATCGTTAATATAAAAAAAATATTACCTTCCCCAATTTGAAACCTAATTACCCTTCTAATTTGGGGCTTATCCGTCTTCCTGCTTCACATCAGTAGTCGGAAATTACCTGCGTCATATGGGTCGATAAATGACCAATGTGTACGTTTTTATTAGAAAAACAACTCATTTAAAAACTAACCTCAAATCTTAAGGGAAAAAGAGAAAACCAAGAGATTAGTTTTATCAAATAAAAACTAATAACTACTTGGGCTGATTTTTTTACGAAAGTTCTGGTACAAAATGCCTTAACGTAGGAAAAACGAACAGTTCGTGTTCACAGATTACACGTCAATGTTCACATTTGGATAGTAATAATGTTCATAATATGGGCCATGCAAATTTTTAAACGTTTTCAGTGAGGGACACGGTGACATACTTGTAATTACTACAAACTTTGATTTTGTTCTTCTCAAAATGCCCTAAAAAATTTCATCGCCCAAATTATGAACATTTCTGCGTTTGGATGGAAGAACATTGTAATGATCACTTTCAATGTGCTTATTACTCTAAACTATATCTTCACCTCTTTATCTAATTGAGTCTTCAACAATTGTAACTTTCAAGATTAAATGTCAAACTCTTTCACCTTATTGCATCAATCACAGCGCCTCTCATCGTCTATAAAAACCTCGCCAAATCAATGGTTCCTTATCTTGCATATTTCCTCTTCTCATTAGTGATACCGCTCTATATTAATTTTGTTAACGTTGTAACTCTATATCATGTACAAGAGATATAAAAATGAGAAACAAGAGATGCGGTAAATAGCCTGCAATCGCATGGTGTAGAAGGCAAACACAAGGATAAAGAAGTCAGTGTATGTTTGTTAATCCCCTTTTTCTCTTTTGTCTAACTGTTTTTAGGATATACATTTTTAATTCTTTAAACATTTCATGTTCTAACTCATATCTTAAAATGATGATGATATGTTTGATTATGATCAAGCATATTTATATATTTAAAAGTTTGTCAAGTTAACCAAAGCAACAAAAGCAACAAATTACAAACCACCACATTACATTTATATGTAAAAACTAAATAAGTAAATATATATTAAAAATTAAATATATTATAATTTGTCAAATCCGCGAGCGGTTCAAATTCCAATTACATCCAAACTAGTATTAGACTCGTACCATGTAGGGGTTATATCTCGATTACTTAAATAAAAAATATAATAATAAATATTTGCGTTCAAATATTTTGTTTATAATGAAATGTTTGAAAGCACCTCAACAATGTTTATTGAAATGAAAAATATAAAAATGAATAACATATTGTTAACTACTAACACATGTAGATTATAAGTTTGGAACACTTCTATATAAATAACATTTATTGTGTGAGAGGTCGCATTTCCATTCCTATCTAAGATCAACACTTTCAAACCTTCCATTCTTGTAACCCTTGACAACCCAACATAAAGTTGGCCATGAGTAAATACAGGCCTCGGGAGATACAATCCTACCTGAGATAAGGATTGTCCTTGACTTTTATTGATTGTCATAGAAAAAGACACAATTATAGAAAATTGTCGACGTTGAAGGTTGAATGGTGAGGTTGAATCTGATGGACTCAACAACATTCAAGGAATGGGAACTATTTTTCCAATATTACGCCCACTGATAGTTTTTGCCTCCATCATTTTTGTTCCCAATCTAGTTATCATCAATCTTGTTCCATTGCATAGGTCATTAACTTTGTCTATATTTTATAGCAACATGACGGGAACAAGTCTGATTTTGGTGGTTCCGGTTCATTCAAGGACTAAACCCATTAATCCACTTACTTTCTGCTTTAGTTCATGATTTGGGACACAAGAACATTTGATGATGTGTAACATATCAGATGAATACATCAGCGTGAAATGATATATGCACTGCAATACACTCTCTCTTTGTTTTTTCAGAGGTCCTCCGCAAAATTTGTTAAAGCGCGATCACACAAAAGCATACGCTATTTCTTTGTCGGTATTTACACCATGAGGTTCAACAGAATCACATTTCTTTCGACTATGTTCACATTTCTCATCATGTGATTCTTTTTGAAAATGATCTTTAAGTGGAGTACAATATCCACTATTATACGCTTGGTGAGGCTAGCCTATAATTCGTTCCATCCTTGCTCACCAAGCAAAGAAACACATTAAATTAAGCAATCAACAGTTCCACCAAGTCTAATTTCATATTATCTCTTCATTCTAATTCAATATTGTTATAGTCTGAATCTTCCTAGAATATCATAAGTTTATGATATTCTCACTCTCTTACCCACCCAAAATGAAACCTACCCAAAGGCTCAAAGATACAATTAATCCAATAACTTTGAGTAGTCTTTATGATTGTGCACGACATGGATTGATACATCATACAATAAGCAGCCACGCGAGTCCTTGCTCTTCTTGTAAGATTTTTATTCTCAGTTTATTGTTTATTCCCCATTTTGTATTCTAACTATCAATGTTGGTAGAGTTGCTAAAATGATATTTTGTAATTTGTCATCAACATACCAAGCAACCCCACTTGAGGTTTCTAGATCTCTCACAAAACTCAAAATCAAAATTAAGCTGATTATTATAATAGTCTCAAATCTTTTAGTTCCCTTCTCTGTAATCATCATATTTAGGATGCTTATATATCTTTTCTGATGTCTCAACAGGGTGTCTTCATATGCATAACATGTGAGACGGGTTGACATGTGTTCTATTAGAAGAGGCAATGACAATTATAAACTGATGCACATTAACTTAATTATATTCAAATCGGATCACCTCAATGTCTTTGTTAATGTCAAGAGAAAGTAGTTAATATGATTCATGATGTTCTGCACATATGAAAGTTATAAAACATAGTACATTTACGAATTCAACATGTGATGCATATTGAAGAATGACACACACAAAACTCTGGTAAGCATCAAATTAGAAACATTGAGTAGATAAAAGTTATGTTGTGCATCATTCCAAGTAATATCTATATTACTGAAATATTCCATAAGAAAAAAAAAACTATGACACAAATAAAAGAGTGGCATACCTAGAAAACAAAACTAGATAATCGGAAGAGTGTAGAATGGATATTAACCGTGATTTTTTACTAACATCGTCACAACAACAAATTTTTTATCAAAGAGCCACGAATCAAAATCTCAATACAAAGGGGAATATAAAAAATGGAAACCAGAAACTTACACAATACAATTGTTGTCGGGAGTAGAAGAAGGATTAACTGATCCTCACACAATCGTTCGTTTGAAAAGAAGAGTGAAAAGACAATTATGAAGATTCACATGCCGACTTTAATCTAATATATATATATTAAAGAAAAACTCTCTTCTTACAACATATCTTTCTCATATTAAATTTGTCACATGTCGCTCGAATCTTAGTTTTTGCCACATGTCATATATATATATATAACATTGAGGTTTTTGCATAGAACCACTCCTTATTTGGGCTAGTTTGCATGAAATCACCCGCTATTTGCTTATTGATTTAAAATCACCCACTATTTCACTTTTTCTTACAAAGTCCCACCCCCGGCTAACTTTCGTTAACATTTCCGTTAAAGAAATGAAATGACCAATTTACCCTTGTATTTTTAAATTATTTACAAACTTTACCAGATCAAAAATCAAATTGAATTTCTAATTTGGGAATTTATGGTTCTTGTTAGATTTTGGGGATTTAGGGTTCTTATACCCTAAATCCCCAAATCTAACAAGAGCCCTAAATCCCCAAATTATAAATTTTATTTTATTTTTGACCTGGTAAAGTTTGTAAATAATTTAAAAATACAAGGGTAAATTGGTCATTTCAATTCTTTAACGGAAATGTTAACGGAAGTTAGTCGGGGGTGGGACTTTGTAATAAAAAGGGAAATAGTGGGTGGTTTTAAATCAATAAGCAAATAGCGGGTGGTTTCATGCAAACTAGCCCAAATAAGGAGTGGTTCTATGCAAAAACCTCTATAACATTTCATATTTTTGTAAACTTCAAATAACATAGTAACATGTTTCCTAATCTAGAATACACAAGTCAATTATTCATAACATGCTTCCTAATAAAAATATAGAGTGATAAGGAAGTTTACATTACACTTTTCTAATATAAAATATTCTTATATTCTGAATTATATTAATTTTTATCTTGAAATATATTTTTATTAGATACTTATTGACATTATGTAAATTAAAAAAAGTATTAGAAAAATTTGATATCAAAATTCAAAATACATTAAACAAATTCGTGTGAGGCACGAGAATTAAGCTAGTTTCCATGACAACGAAGTTGCTTCTTTGAAAAGGAGAATTTAGAGGAGATAATGGAGTTGAATTGGAGAATTTAGAGGAGATATTTTTATTTTTTTTAATTACTTAATTAGGGAGATTTATTTTCTTTTCTTTTTTTGGCAAATAAGATGAGATGGCGTAAATTTTTGCAAAACTATAGCTTTTTCCTTATATTGTACTCTATTTGTCACTTTAAGTTCTTCTTATTTTGTACTTTGCACTTGATTAAGGCAAAAACAAGTGTACCAAAAGTTTGTCATAAACCAATTTTTTCAGCCAATAGGAACTTTATTACAACTTGTTTAGTGTTTTACCCCTAAATATTTGGGGTTTACGATCAATGAATTTCATGAACAACCTCGAACTCAGAGCAAAGAGATAAAGAAATCAAAATCATCCTGACATGAAGGGTTTGCGGCCATGAGAGCGGAGGTTAGGCAAGGTCCTCCTCGATTTGGTGGAGTCTGAGATCAATGACGGTGGGAGGGAAGAGGCGGTGGTGGATAACATATGGTAGAGATGTGACGTGGAAGGAGGCGTGATAACAGAGACTGAGATAGAAAAATGGAGGAAGTTTAAGAATTCAGAGTGGGTGAAGTGAGGGATTTTGATTTGCTTGCTCTTTCGAAAGGGAGGTTGAGGAGATATCAGTGGAGAAGGAGAAAGCGGTTGGAAAACCGAGAAAAACCCCGCACCCAATTTTTTATAACTGGCACCCGCCTTGGGCGCATCCCGGGTGCGTCCAAAACATTTTTAAAAAAACTTCCTCCCCCCTCACCGGGATGCGCCCAAAGCGGGTGCCAGTTCTAAAAAACCGGGTGCGGGGTTAAACGGCCTTGGAAAATTAGGGCTTTAAAGTTTGGGGTGTGAAATTGGGATTACTAATGGACTGATATATAAAAATGGATTAGAAAATTTAATAGTTTAATTAGGTTTAGGTAGTGATTAATTAAAATTATGAGTTTGTGAAATTATATTTAAGGCTTGAGTTACGTGAAAATGGTGAAAGAAGAGATAGAGAAGATGAGTGAGATGGTTGATTTGATTCATATATTGTTACTAAGTTACAAGAGAATAAAATTAAAATATATAGAGTAAGGGTATAATGGAAACAAATTAATAGGTAAAATGGAAATGAGACTAACTTTAGAGAACGTCCAAAAAGGAAACGGGACAAACTTGAAAGTACGGAGAGAATAGTTAGGTAGATACTAGCTTTATTCTCGCGTCATGAGCAAAATTTTGCCAACGATTTTTATAGCTATATATATATATATATATTAAAAAACACATAGATATAAAACATCAATATAAATAAAAAATGTGTTGTATAATTATATTTATTTTAATTGATTTTTAAATGAATATTATATAAATAAAAGAAATTATATTTAATTGATTTTCAATTGATTTATAATTTTTTACATTGATATGCATTTAAATAAGGAATGATATCTATAGATTAAGAATAGTGATCTTTGTATATATATTTTAATTGATTTGTGTTTAAATAAGTAAATGATATCATTAAAATTAGGTTAATTATCTTTAAACATATATATTTATCTTTTCACTTTTGAAAAAATGACATACGTCTGATGACGTGACATATCTTATTAATGAAGGGCGTTTAACCCCGCACCCGAAAAATTATAACCCGCACCCGCTTTGGGCGCATCCGTAACGCGCCCAGAAAACCCAGGTCGGTTCTTGCCAGGATGCGCCCAAGATTTTTTTTTTTTTTTTGCCTTCAAACTGCTCAAAAATCCGGTCTGGTTAGGTGCGTCCAAAAACTGAATTGGGTTTATAAAAAAAAGTTTGGACGCATCAAGGGTGCGCCCAAGAGTGGGTGGGAGTTATAATTTTCCGGGTGCAAGGTTTTTTTTTTCGTTAAGGCCGTTTAACCCCGCACCCGGTTTTTTATAACTGGCACCCGCTTTGGGCGCATCCCGGATGCGTCCAATTTTTTTTAAATCGGGTCATTCTTGGGCGCACCCTGGATGCGCCCAAGTTTTTTTTTTTTTTTTGCCGTCAAAATTTAAAAAATCCGGTTTAAGTTGGGCGCATCCTGGGTGCGCCCAAAACTGAACCGGGTATATTTTAATTGATTTGTGTTTAAATAAGGAAATGATATCATTAAAATTAGGTTAATTATCTTTAAACATATATATTTATCTTTTCACTTTTGAAAAAATGACATACGTCTGATGACGTGACATATCTTATTAATGAAGGGCGTTTAACCCCGCACCCGAAAAATTATAACCCGCACCCGCTTTGGGCGCATCCGTAACGCGCCCAGAAAACCCAGGTCGGTTCTTGCCAGGATGCGCCCAAGATTTTTTTTTTTTTTTTTGCCTTCAAACTGCTCAAAAATCCGGTCTGGTTAGGTGCGTCCAAAACTGAATTGGGTTTATAAAAAAAAGTTTGGACGCATCAAGGGTGCGCCCAAGAGTGGGTGGGAGTTATAATTTTCCGGGTGCAAGGTTTTTTTTTTCGTTAAGGCCGTTTAACCCCGCACCCGGTTTTTTATAACTGGCACCCGCTTTGGGCGCATCCCGGATGCGTCCAATTTTTTTTAAACCGGGTCATTCTTGGGCGCACCCTGGATGCGCCCAAGTTTTTTTTTTTTTTTTTGCCGTCAAAATTTAAAAAATCCGGTTTAAGTTGGGCGCATCCTGGGTGCGCCCAAAACTGAACCGGGTATATTTTAATTGATTTGTGTTTAAATAAGGAAATGATATCATTAAAATTAGGTTAATTATCTTTAAACATATATATTTATCTTTTCACTTTTGAAAAAATGACATACGTCTGATGACGTGACATATCTTATTAATGAAGGGCGTTTAACCCCGCACCCAAAAAATTATAACCCGCACCCGCTTTGGGCGCATCCGTAACGCGCCCAAAAAACCCAGGTCGGTTCTTGCCAGGATGCGCCCAAGATTTTTTTTTTTTTGCCTTCAAACTGCTCAAAAATCCGGTCTGGTTTTGGACGCATCCTAGGTGTGCCCAAAACTGAACTGAGTTTATAAAAGAAGGTTTGGACGCATCAAGGGTGCGCCCAAGAGTGGGTGGGAGTTATAATTTTCCGGGTGCAAGGTTTTTTTTCCGTTAATGAGTAGATGACGTGGTATAGCTTATTAATTAATATGATGTTTTGGTATAGTAGTTATAAAGGGATTATAAGTAGGTAAATGACTGAAATAATACTACTTTTAATTAGTCAAGAAATTAGGGAGGGCTGAAAAGCTAGTGGGCTTTTTGGACCAGTGCTTGAAGCCCATGCTGTACCTACGTGATGTCGTTTTTGGACGTGTGTTTTATGGTATTGTCTTGGGAGATAATCTATCCTTCCTCGCGGTCACACTTGCTCCAGATAATGCAATATTCATTGTGTTCTTTCTGGTACCTTAATGTTGTCACCTTCATCATACTTGCTAATATTCAATGGTCCCTTTTTTATCTATTCAACCCTCTAAACTCTAAACCACATAAACCAGAAGGGGCGTAAATTTAATACCAATAAATGTATGGATTTTTATTCACTCGTACACGCAAACATGAATATATATACAGACTAAAACTTATGTACACACATATAAAAAAATTCACTACACACAAACATAAATCATTTTAACTTATATTTTTGTTTATGTGTGCTGGCAAATAATCATTCATAATTTATAAAGTAATGTGTATTCGTATATGATTCTTTATAACCAAAACATTCATGACCTATGCTAGGATCACATTTTATTTTGTAAAATTTCTACTTGAGATATGTCAAACAATAAAGTATTCAACCTGATTGAAAACTTAGATGAATACAAAGTTAGGCGGTAGAATCATGTAAGAAAAAGCTGAAACATGAACAAATAAAATGGTACAATTAAAAGGGAGCCCATCCCTGTGGACCAGCCTTTCAAAATCAAATGCATCCTTCAAGTTTCCATTAATGTATTCACCTATCAAACTGGGGGGCCATGTTCCATGTATAATTTTTTTTCTAACTTAATCACCCAATTATTGTTTTTGTTAGGGTCAATTCTTTTAGGTGTGATTCAATTATAAAGTTGACCACTTGTTTTTGAACTAATCTATGGAGTTCCATCTCTTCGTACGGAGTAGTTCATTTAGATCTTCTGTTCCTGCAAAAGATCACAACTTGTCGGTGGACTATGGAGAGATTTGGTAATAAGATATTAATAATTTGATAATGTAGAAAATGAGGCCCTTAAATGCAAATGTGTGGTTAAAAGGGCTCCAAGATTGCAATTGTAACAGTTATTATGATTTAATCACTTCCAAAAATAGGCGCCAAAAGTTTAATGAATACAACTCTGCTAAGTGCTGAACTTATATTCTTTTTGTCATCAAGGACTTTTAGACTAAGACAGTTCATAAAACATTAAATTAAGTATTATGAATGGTAACCTAACCACACTCTAAACTAGATAAACGGAAAATTAATAAATTAATTCATTTGAAACATTTGTACAAAAAATCTATGACTAAAGATTCAATATATGTGGCTAACAAAGTAACAAACTTTATGGGGGTGACTTCATAAATTCATGTACCATAACCATAACACACCGACGAATCACCGATTGTCTGTACTATCTTCGATATATGCATTTAATTTCCAAATACAGTATCATTTTATAATTAACAATAAAATCTTACTTTGAGAGTAAGAAAATCGTCTGCAATTTCACTGATATCCATCTTCCTCTCTCATTAAATCTCCAAAATATTCTTTTTTGGTAGCTCACTGAGACACAAACCAACTAGCTTTGCTAGCAGATTAGCACTAAGCCACTAACTAAGTGCCCTGAACTTCTGGGTGCTTTTCTGCCTAACACATAAATTTCCCACACTTGTTGAATTGAATGGCCTTCTCATTTGCCTCTCTTTGATGGGATTTCCTTAAAGATTTGATCTTGCAGGTTCCTGGACACTGAAATTGACAGTTGAATGCATCTCTGTAATTCCATTCCTTTTGTTGCGAAAATGAAGTTCCTGATCCTGAATCTCATTATTCTTGCATTTGCTATTGGTTTATACGCCCATGGATCTTCAGGTAATGAGTTCTTGGGTTTATACAATTATCTCTGTGAATTCCTTCTTGATTCTGTGATTGAATTGGGATTGTCATATTAAAAAAAAATTTAATATCTGGGTTTTGTAAACTCTAAGTTTGTGATTTTTTTATTCAATTAAATGAGTTTTTTCCATCATTGGGAGACGATTACAGATCATGTAACCTCTGCATCTTTTCCAAGAAGTGCCCATCACATTTCCTTCTCCTCAATCCATTCTCCTAGAAAAGGTAAATCAATTTTTTCACTTCATCGTACTCCGTATGTATTATTGCAATTAAGCAAAAAGAAAAACTGAAATTCACTTTGATACATTTTTCTGTTATTCTGCTGCAGGTCAAGTTCGTAGTCCAGTGGCTCCTAGGATCCCGTCTACTCGACATCGAATGTGGACTCTTGGATTTTCATCTTCTCCAGAGACATCATCATTCAATAAGCATCATCATCATCATCATCATCATCTGCATAAACCATTTTCTGGCTCCAAACGTCCAACATATAAACATCTTCCCAAGAAACATCATATAACAAGAGGTATACACTTATACTTGGCAAGTCATCTAGAAATTGAAATACAAATAACCAATTGTATGTCACATTTTCAGGAAGTAAAACCACATCAGCTTCTCCCTCGCCAGCTCTTCTTTCACCTCCTCCATCTATAGCACCATCTCCTTCAATTTCCTCAGGTGACTGACTATGATGTCTGCTTTGCTCAATTCATGTTTATTTATTTATTTAGTAAGTACTTATGTTGTTTTCCTCTGTTGTAGAATTTCCTTCTCTTCCACCATCTCCTTCTCCATCTAGTTCTTCTGACAAGAACATTCCTCCATCATCAATTATGGCTCTTCCACCTTCTTCTATCAATGAAGGTAAAACTACATCATATCTATAATATATTATGTTAATTAAAATATTGTTACATAATAATATATATCCTGCCGTGTAGATTGTACATCAGTGATATGCACAAAGCCCTTCACTTCCACGCCTATCGGTTATCCTTGTGGTTGTGTACAGCCAATTCAAGTTAAACTCCGTCTTGATGTCGCTTTATATTCATTTTTCCCTCTGGTGTCTGAACTCACTTCAGAAATTGCATCCAGTCTTTCGCTCAATCGAACCCAAGTCCGCGTTGTTGGAGCCAATGCAGCTAGCCAATGGCTAGACAAAACCATTGCTGAAATTGACTTGGTTCCATTGATGGAGAATTTCAAATACAATGTGGCTTTTTCAACCTATAAAAAGTTTTGGCGCAGGCGAATCAATATCAACTCTACCATTTTTGGTGAATATAGAGTCCTATATGTTCATTATCCAGGCTTGCCACCTTCTCCTCCATCTATATCACCAGATTTTGCTGCAATTGACGAGCATCACTTTCCTGTCAATGGTGATGGTAACAGTTTACAAAAGCCAATGGGTGTTGAGCTCCCAAAAATGCAAAATAAGAGGTCTAATGGAATTAAAATAGCTGTTATTGTTCTTTCCTCCATCACTGTTTTCGTAGTGATCATTGCTCTAGTTTGGATTTTGATTTCGAAGCGCAAAACTCCAGCTCCTTCAATCTCTTCTGCTACAAAAATTTCAGGTGATCTAAGTTTAAACACTACTTTCTTCATTTGATCAATTCATACTTTGACTTAAAAAAAAACTTCTTTTTTGTTCTTACAGCTCCAAGATCTTTAACTCTGTTAAGTGGGCCCCAATCAATGCCATCTAGCTCAGGCACGATGACATTTACAGGATCAGCCAAGATGTTCAGCATGAGTGAGCTCGAAAAAGCTACAAACGGGTTTGAATCTTCGAGTGTTTTAGGGGAAGGAGGATTTGGAGTTGTGTACAATGGAGTTCTTGATGATGGAGAAAAGGTGGCTGTAAAAGTGCTCAAGAGAGATGACCGCCAAGGTGCACGTGAGTTCTTGGCTGAGGTTGAGATGCTCAGTCGTTTGCATCATAGGAATTTGGTTAAGCTTATTGGTATATGCAGAGAGGATAGTTTTCGTTGTCTCGTGTATGAACTTGTGCCAAATGGAAGCGTCGAATCACACTTACATGGTAAAACATAACATCTTTCTTGCTATCTGTATTGATTTCAGAATATCAGATATGGGTATGGATATAACTCACATACATAAATATCTATGTTTATGTTGTGAAATTTAGGTGATGATAAGGAAAACACTCCGCTTGATTGGGAAACCCGGATAAAGATCGCCATTGGTGCAGCTCGAGGCCTAGCTTATCTACATGAAGACTCTAGCCCTTGTGTCATTCATCGCGACTTCAAATCGAGCAACATTTTGCTAGAACAAGATTTTACTGCTAAAGTTTCTGATTTCGGACTCGCTCGAGCTGCTTTAGATGAAGGAAACCCTCACATTTCTACACAAGTCATGGGGACTTTTGGGTATCAACTCTTCACCATTATCCTCTCTATCTTTATTTTTGCTTGGTAAAAGTAGGTTCAAAGAAGCCTAAGGACCATTTTATGTTTGCAGCTACTTGGCACCAGAATACGCCATGACAGGCCACCTTCTAGTGAAAAGTGATGTATACAGCTATGGAGTAGTGCTTCTTGAGCTTTTAACAGGAAGAAAGCCGGTTGATTTCACACAGCCACAAGGTCAAGAGAATCTAGTAGCATGGGCTAGACCACTTCTTACAAACAAAGATGCACTAGAAGCTATGATTGATCCTTCTCTAAACTCTGCTCTACCGATTGATTCTCTGTCTAAAGTGGCAGCCATAGCTTCAATGTGCGTCTCACCCGAGGTTTCTCGACGTCCTTTCATGGGTGAGGTTGTGCAGGCGCTCAAGCTTGTTTGCAGTGAGGTTGAGGATTGTAGGAAAGAGATGGAAGGTGTAGGAAGCTCTAGTCGAGCATTTTCCGAGTTTTCGGTTCAAGAACTACAGCTTGATGATGAAGAGTTTTCAGTCGGTCTCTGAAAACGGATGGGAAAGTTGTTTTCTTTATTATGTCTCATACAACATTGATTTTGAAATGAATCGAAATTATTGTATGTCATTTAGCTATTATACTCCGTGATAGAATGATGATGCATATAGCAATAATGCAATGATGAGTTAGTGTTAGTTCTGATCCATTACTAGGTTACAGACTTACCGTAACACAACAATAAATCAGGACAAAGATGAAATAGATCTGACCATTTTCCCAGGTGCTTCATAATACTCTGTTTTGTTCTTCGCCTGATAAAGATTCTCAGGAATACTCATAACTTTCGCATCGGTTTAGTGGAACCTACAAAACTATCGTTATGAATCTTCAAGACTATCAACATAAACGCACAAAATAAATACAAAATTTGTGAATCTCTCGTACAAAGTTACTTTCTCTTATTAAGGTTTGCAGATTACAAAAAGAAAAGAATAGTACTGGTGTTCTTTTTTTTGGGTGGCATAGTACTGGTGTTCTAGTATAAGCATGCTGATGTTATCAATGAATTACATTATTGAATAGTTGCACAACTATCCTGCCAAAGATTTCCTTGCATCATTTCGAAAAACCATATCCATGCAAATGCCATTTATATCTGCATTAGCATAACCAGCTCAAGAAGGAGACTCCAACTCCATCCTATCAAAAACACTAATGAGCCTGAAATAGGCGAAGTTCGTGATTACTCTGTAATCCTCAACATAATAAGCAAACACCATTGTTACATACTTGACCAAGTGAGCATGTCAAACAACAAAACTAATGAACCTCCTAAAGATACTTCTCCTCTGATTTTGAACGTGCAACATACCAGTACAAGGTCCCTAGTACAGAAGAGCATCTTTGAGTAAATATTTCTTCAAGTGTGAATCTGTGCACTGTGCACATTCATAAAAAGAAGAAGCTATCAACAAGCAACATACCAGTACCACCACCATTACATAACGAGGTTGCCAGGAAGAAACGAATCTTAAATTAAAAACCCCCAAATTAAAATGAACCCTAATTTTCAAACCCCGAAGAAAATCAAACTCATTAGGAATTCATGCCTAACGTTGAAGGGAAGAGACGAATGTACCCCTGGTCAACTTTCAATATTGCAAAATTACCACCAATCTACTTCCCCAAATTGACTTCCTTGATGTGCGCACCAGCTAATGATATTTCGGTTATCTTCGATTATAAAATTCCTGACGCAGCCGGTTGCTTGTACCCAATAGCTATCTTTTCCTTACTTTCCTCCAATAATTTCTCATCCTCCCCCAGGCCTCATCTATTCAGTGAACATTCCCAAAGAGAGATCGGATAATTTGCAATCAAATTCCTTCTTGGAGCTTGGTAAGACTTCATGGCGAACCTCCTCTCCACTCTCCTGCTGCTGGTTGTAGCCATCGCCCCCCTCTTCTCTCAGGTAAACAACCCAAAAATTCTTCTTTCTCGGTTTCAGTTGGGGAATAATAAGAATAGAGAACGTTGTTGATCAGTATTTATTTCCCTATTCATTCAAGTCAGTTCTATTCTAGTCAAAACTCCCTTAATTTGTAGTATTGAAGTCTGGTTCAATCATCAATTGATGTGTTTGTAAAGAGGGGTTTCAATCTTAAGTTTATGTAGCTTAGTCATGTTTGTTCGTCATGCTTAAATTTGTGTCTGAGCTTCTATTGGTTTCTTTCTTTTTCAGATTCTTATTGTTGAATCAGCTTCTGAGCTGAAGCTAAGCTCCAAGATTCTTAAGGTGGGTTTATCATTATAACTTTACCAAAATATAAGAAACTTATGTACGCTTGCCTCTTTTTGATCAATATGTGTCTATCAGAAATCAATCATCAAAGAAGTAAACGATCACCCTCATGCTGGATGGAAAGCTGGCGCAAATGACAAATTCAGTGACTACACTGTGAGACTTAACTGTTTCTTTTCACATTTCATAGTTTTATATATTTTGAAAACACGGGTCTTGTTGCTGAACAATTGCTTTGTTCTTTAGGTTGGCCAATTCAAGTACATTCTTGGGTCTAAATCTACACCCGAGAGCATTAAGAAAACCGTTCCCGTTGTCACTCATGATAGAACCCTAAAACTTCCGACCGAGTTTGATGCTAGAACGGCTTGGCCTCAGTGTGCCACCATTGGTAGAATACTAGGTCAGTTACTTCATACTTCTTTTCCTATTGTCTTGTCTGATTGAGTGATTGTTCTATTCTATAGATATTATTTGTACAGTTTTGCTAAATTAAAAATTAATTCCTGACATGTTGCTTCTGGTTTTCTTGTTTTGCTGCCGGGTTTGGTTATGGACTAAAGATCAGGTAATGAAGTCATCCATTTGTCCATTTAAAAACTTATTAGTACAACATTTTGTTATCTACGACAAGTGTGCCTAATGATGTTTTGGTTGTCCTGTTTATCTTATTAAGGGACATTGTGGTTCTTGTTGGGCATTTGGTGCTGTTGAATCACTGTCTGATCGCTTCTGCATCCAATTTGGAAAGGTAACTTTAACACTCAAATAAACCATTTACTTAACTACTTATTAAGACAAGTTTAACTAATTCATAACTTTCCTTTGCAGAACACTTCACTATCTGTCAATGACCTCTTATCATGCTGTGGATTCATGTGTGGAGCTGGTTGTAATGGCGGGTATCCAATCAGCGCTTGGCGTTACTTTGTGCACCACGGAATCGTCACTGAAGATGTAAAAATACAGTTCAATTACACCTTATGTGATAACACAATCAAATACTCATTATAACTTTTTTATTGCAGTGTGATCCTTACTTTGATGCTATTGGATGCTCCCACCCTGGCTGCGAACCCGGATATAAAACACCTAAATGTCACAGGAAATGCGAAGATGGAAACCAATTATGGAAACAATCAAAGCACTACAGTGTCAGTGCCTACAGAGTTAACTCCGACCCACATGACATTATGGCTGAGCTTTACCAAAATGGTCCAGTCGAAGTCTCCTACACTGTCTATGAGGTAAAAAAAAAATAGATTTATCAACAAGGAAAAATAATTCAAAAAGTTAAAAGTTTTTTTTGTTCATTTGATCAGGATTTTGCTCACTACAAGTCGGGCGTTTACAAGCATGTGACTGGTAAAGCTCTTGGTGGACATGCTGTTAAGCTGATTGGATGGGGAACTTCAGAAGAAGGAGAGGATTATTGGGTAGGAAAAACATGCTGAAATTGTAAGCACACTTTTTTAAAAAAATTAGATATGAAATCTAATCTTTCCATTTCTTCGTTGTTGCAGCTTGTAGCAAACCAGTGGAACAAGAGCTGGGGCGAGGTAATGTCTCCAGCTTTTTAACCTTTTTTCTTCAGTTTATCATTTTATAAAAACTTAAAAGAAAATAATTCGTAATTATTTTATTAAATATTTACACAAAGTTGGATGAGAGTCGGGAAATTAACCGAGCTCCAACTCCTTTCTGAATGCAAAATCCTAATTTGTGCAAAATATATGAACCACTCTTGGCATTATTAGACTCCTTTCATTTTATTATATCGATTTTGATGAATCTCAATTTATTATTGAATTTTGGCAGAATGGATACTTCAAAATTAGGAGGGGAACGAACGAGTGTGGTATCGAAGGTGATGTGGTTGGTGGGCTTCCATCGTCTAAGAATGTGGCTGGTTCTATTTTCAGAGTTCCAGATGCGGTCGAAGCCCTTCTTGAAGCTGTTCTATAAAAATCTGCTGAATGCTTTTTATTTCAGAATCTCTGCTTTGTCTTTGTTCTCTTGAAGTTGCATCAATTCAGAACTTTGTATCGAGGACTTGTTTATGATGGTCCATTTTCAGAATGGAGTTCCACTCTTTATGTAAATATATCTGTATCCGGTGGGTGTGACTTGCTCTAAGCAATGAAATCAACGGGTTTGAATTAATAAGAACATGAAATGTAATGATGCTTACTTTTCTCCATTAAACTTAGCTCTGAAGTGTGCAAACGGTGCAATGAAGATTGGAGGGAGCTCTGAATTGTTAAAGGCCGTTTAACCCCGCACCCGGACGTTTTTGGGCGCATTCTTAAAGCGCTCAAACAAACCGGATTTTCGTATGTGATTTAATATAGTTATACATTATTTGTTAATATGTTGTTGTTGTTATCAAATTTATTAATATTTGTAAATATAAGTATTTTTTATTTCCTTATATTTATGTTTGAAATAGTTTTAAAACATAATATTAGAATAAGTTTGCATTGTCATAAGAGAAGCTCACACATTAATTTAATTTGTGACTTAATCAAGTAGACTATAAATAAATATAACATAGGGATATAAGAAAGATATTTAAATACATGTCCAAAAGTCCAATAGGAGGTGATTAAGAAATGAGTATTGCATTAAATTGGTATCAATTTCATTCAATTTTGGCAATGGACAACCAACTTTTATTATATAGATAAGATTAGACTAGGATTTTATGTCCGCGTTATGCGCGGGTTTTTAGTCTTGCATAAAATTATTTAGATTACACATAAAATATATTTTAATATGTCTGCACTAAAAGATATATATCATACTTTATTTCACCAATATAACTGTATATTATTAATAGAGTCTTGATGGGGATGTGTGACTCAAATGAACCAATGCAAGAATACATAACGTTTTAGTGCAACATATACCCCGGACAAAAATATGAGGACTATTTAGCTTATAGGTATAACATTGAATGTAAATTCAATAATTAGTCTCCCAGAAAATTTTAATTCATTTGCGCATAATAAGTGAAGAAATGAGGGAAACATCAGGCGTTTTAAAATCATCTTACCATCTTGCCGACGCCAGGTGAACCCACAAAAATGATTTTGTCAACAGAAGATACCAATGCTCTCCTGTTTCAGCAAAGCTGCAAGCAAAGAGAAGAACAGTGCTTTAAAATGTAACGGCAAAACAGTGTAAAACTTTTAGTGTCATATGAACATTATAACTATTGCATACCCAGTGATTACATCCACCAAATTTCCAGGAGCTCCAACTGCTGCTAAAGCTGCTTGGATTATCCGAAAGTAGAAGCATCCAGACCAACTTGCATGCTCTGAAACCTGAAACAGGATACATAAGACTTCAACATTCCATAGTATGTAACTATGTTTAAAATTTTGGAATTAATTATTGAGTAACTTACCATCAGAACTCTAGCCCAAGAGGAAGTTTGCACTCACCGCATTCCTCTTCGCCCTTGACGAACGTGTCTCCAGTAAATCCCAAATCGTCATCTCAATCCCACTCGTCCTTGGTTTGATCTCGACCTCGGAATCCAGTTTCCTATCTTCAATAACCGGTTCAGTGACACTGACAGGTTCCTCCTCCACATTAACAGCAGCTACTTCAGTCTCTGTACTGACAATTTCTGTAGTGCTGATATCAGTTGATTTCTCAGTGTTTTTCTCAGTATTTTTCTCAGTGTTTTCCGGTTCTGATTCGTCAGATGGCGATCTTGAAGACTCAACCAAGGAGATATGATCATCTGATTCATGCGGATGATGTGCATCCGGATTCACTTCTTCTGATTTCATAAGCCAATTAAACTGGTCATGAGTAAAATTTGTGGTTCCCATCTGAATGTTGAACAACGACTCGTTTGATGTAATACTCCAGTCTGTTGGATTTCCCGACTTATTTCTCGCGAACACGTACAAAGGAATCCTAGAGTCAGAATTGTTTGGAGGCTGATACATTGGCGGTTGTTGCGTCGTTTGATCGAGTTTTTCATCTTTGCTGACAACATCGTCTTGAGAAGGCTCTTCAAACTCAGAAGACTGTACTGATGAAGAAGATGATGATTCACGCAAATTTAATCTCTCATCATGATCTTTGTTTTCATCCATTAGCTTAAAAGCTCTGCTATCACCTGAGACAAATACACATCTGATTCAACCACTGTTTATATTCACATGTTATAATCAAATACATCACTGAAAGGATTTCAAATCATCTCAATCTTACACACGATCGCATCAATAAAATGACAAAATAGACAGTCTGATTCCTATATTCATACCAGATTGGGAACAGATCCGCCAGAGCAAATTAGGGTTTGAGAGGAGAATGTAAACAGAGAGTCGGATCGTTAGGAGAAATGATGATTATATGAAATTTATGTGTATGGCGAAAATTTCTGAAACAAATAATTCTACCACCAATCCATGGAACAATTTTCATACACCAATCACCACTTTTTAGCACTACTGGTGTATTTGAATGTTCATTGCTTGTCTTTCCTTGATCATAGTTATAAGAAGAAAAAAAACTAAAATTGTTTGCCTAATCATGTTTTATTTGATATTGACTCAGTGTAATCCTAGGTTCCAACTCATTGAGGAATTAAATCAAACACCTAGCGAGCATACATTAGAGCACATGAAACAACAACATTCTATCAAATTGAGGCAAAGAGCACATGAAACATTAAACAAAAAATTCAGATTTTCTCTGCATTGCATGAGAACTTGTACTGTATATAATCGTAAAATGACATAAAGCAGACTTGAAATTTGAATTAATCAGCGAGAGATCAAACCAAGCGACACATAGATTACAAATTAAGAATCTATCTATGGCTTTTGACGGTACATACCTTGAAACGCTGAAGGCAAGGCTCTGAAGGAAGGGCGGCGCCGAAGTAAGGCAACGAGGCCGAGTGCCGAGATGATCAAGCCATTGTATCTTCCGAATTGCCTGCAATATATCTAATCATTGTTGGAATCATGAATCATCAAAGGAAGTAAGAAATTCGACCTTTCGGGATCAATGTCAACATCGGTGTGTCACCTATTATTTCCGGCTTCCTCTCCAACAATCCATTTGCCCATCCAGATACAATTTCTTTACTGTCGATATCAACTGAAGAATGCCCGACTATATCACCAACCCAACATTTCGACTACCTTTATCATTATCAGTCGGATCCTGCTTAATATCCAAATCTTCCATCTCAACTGATGAACAACTAAATGCTACTGACTCTTCTTCGAACACCTTTCTCACTCTTTTACGGCTTCTACTACCGGAAACGCCATTACTATAAGCCCTCAGATCTATTTGAACTGGTCTTCCCAGCAGAATCCAAAATCAGAGACCGAGCCCCCAATGCAAACGCCAACTCTCGCTTCATAGTGAAATTCCTGCACTATCTGAAAATAAACAACTACACAATAAATCACAAAAAAAAATGACGAAAATCAGCGAAGTGCAGAAAACAATAGACGAAGAACCTCAAGGTAAATCAAGCAGAAAATCATGAAAGGCTTCCTCGGAAGATTACAGTAAGATTTCTGAAAGTCTGAAACCCTAGATATGCACAATTTGATCGGTTGCGATTCTGCGGGAGATTTTGAGTTCGGATCTCATATGGTAATGAATTGGTGGCTTCAACAACAACAATTAACACTATCAGGATGCGAGACAACAGCATCGGAAGCGCCGGGATGATCCATTAACGATTGCAAAGAGTATAGGAAGCGGTAGGGATGAGCCAGCTAGGTATTTGATTTGTAACACCGCCAAACATTTATAGGGCAAATTGGGGATACACGAAGGGGCTGCGGGTTCCATTATTGCAAAGGTGTAACAGTGGATGGAAAAAGACGAAAGGCCAAGAGACGTCCGGGAAGATCGAATTGAAAGCGGGCAGAGTAACGGGGAAGATGGTGAACAGGTGGAAGTCAGACCTAATTGAGGGCAACAAAGAAGATAACGGGGGAGATGAAAAAGGGGATAATTCTTAATTGGAGGTGGACTGCCTATTTGTTTATTGGGGTTAAGAAAGATAGTGGCCCATTTAAGTTGTGTTGATTTAAAACATTGATTGTGGGGTGTAGAATTTATTGTTTGGAATTTATTTCTAATCATTTAACTTTATATTAGATTAAGATTAAGATAAGATATATAAATAAAATCTATTTTACCACTCATCAAGGTATAGTAAAACCTCTCATATCATCTGAAATAAAATGACGCACCCAATCGAGCGAAACAACAACAACATGAACTCCAAGTGGAAAAGAGAAAGCATAAAAAGCTAATTGATCTGCAACAATGTTTGCCTCGCGAAAGACGTGTCGAAACTGGACCTCCCAATTCCTACAAAGGAACTCTTGCACCAACAAGACGAGGTTGAACAAGTGGTGGCAACGCTCCACATGTTTGTTGAGTAACAGAACTGGAATGCGCGAATTTGTTTCGAGGCAAACCCTCTTGTATCTCATGTCCCAAGCAATCCTGAGATCCGACACAATGCCCCATAGGTCCACCATAGGAACCGAGAAAAGGCCAATGTTATGAACGAAACCAACGAGCCACGATCCATTCGAGTCCCGAATGACCCCACCCGAGGTAGCCAAAACGTCCACAACCGAACCATCTGTATTCAACTTCACTCAGTGCTCAAGCTAGTTGGTCGAGCTGACTACCACATCCTCCACTATCCTTGTGCTAACCACTTGTTCTTTCACCTTAACTTCCTTGTATTCCTTAAAATTGTCCAAAATAAAATCGGCATCATCTCTTGTGAATTGGATCTTGTTGAAAATCCATAAGTTTCTCCATTTCCAAACATTCCACAGTGCAATGACAAAAATGTTGGCCCAATCTTTATCTTCCTCACTGGGCCCAGAAAAAAGGAGATTAAGTCTGATCCACTGGGTAAAATCCGAACCATAGAACTCGGCCCAAAGAAGAGGAGGGCTAAGCTTAGTCCAAATGTCCTTGGAAAGTTTGCAATCCCTGAAAAGGTGGATGGCTGACTCCGATGCTGACTCATAGTAGGTATAGTTATCGTCATCTGGTGCTCCTCGGTGGTAATAGAGTATATACCCTGGATCAACACGCTCGTGGTATATTCTACAATATAATATATTACACAAGTCATTGAAATATACCTAGTATATTGTAGGAATGGCCGAGGTAAAAAGGTAGGCATATACTCCGTATATATAAAAGTCTATGGTATATAAAAACGTTGGTGTTGGACTTATGCTTAAGCACTCCTAATGGAGGCTTTTACCATTAAATTGAATAAAATAAGTTAAAGATCTTAAAAGCCCTTCTATGGGGCTTTAAAATCGTTGATTCTTACAAATTCAATCATTGGAGCTATAGATATACTGTAGATATGTTGTGTTTGTTTGCCATTTTTTTTCTGGTTCACATGAAGCAAAACGACGTCGTTGATTCTAAAAATCTTTTAAATATTAATTAATCTGTTTTAAGATAAAATTTTATACTACATTAATGTGTTTACAATTAATTGACATTTGAGGGAATTGTTTGTATAAATTTAGTATTTTTTTATATTATAAATGCCAATTATAATTATTTATACTACTTTAAACTACATAAAAAGATTGAAACAAACATACAAGGATTGAAACAAACATACAAGGATTGAAACAAACATACAAAGATTAAAACAAACATGCAAAGATTGAAACAAACATACAAATATTGAAACAAACATAAAAAGATTGAAACACACATACAAAGATTGAAACACACATACGGAAACTAAAACTTGCAAGACATTAAAACACATTAACACATCTTCATCACTAATACATAGTCATCCATCAGAATTTAGCAAGGTCTTTCATGAGGCTTTTTTTGAGTTCTTCTCCATCCTCACCGAGATCATCTTGTGTTGACATCCATGGGAGCATTTGCATCTTCCTCTCGAATTCTTGTTGCTTGTTGGCCTCCCTTATCATTTCCAATTCATGATCATGAGCTTGTTTTTCTCTCCTGCGGTCTCTTTTTCCATTTCAAGTTCATGTGCTTTACGAATCATTTCTTGCTTCTCTATACTAAGCAGATGAACACGCTCATCCTCTAGATCGCAAGTTGAAGATTCTCCTTTTTTTGCCTTGCGTCTCTGGGCGCTCAATAGTATGACCACTAAAAGCACTTGTAGGAGTATCACCTTTCGCATCAGATCTCGATCTCTTTGAGCTTCCTGCACTTCCGGAGCTTGGATGGTTTTTGTTGAGAAAAATGTGATTCCATTTTGGCTCATCTTTCACAACTCTCCAAACGTGTTCTTCTGAAAACTCCTTTCCATTTGCCTCTAAAAAATCAGCTCGAGCATTAGCAAGAACGTCGGCCTCAAATTCTCCACTAGCTCTCTTCCTACTTCTTACCCCGTACCATCGATTGAATGATATTACGCTTTTGCTTAGGGTGGTCCATCTGTTCTTCACACTTTTCTCATCTCGTTCTTGTTGTTTTGCTGGTCTGTCCTGGTTCCAAGCCTTGGTTATTCTCTCCCAGAATAACCAAGCTTTCTGGTTTGTGTTTGTTATTGGGTCCTTGCTGGTGTTTAGCCACGCACCAACAAGATGCTACTGATGAGTATCTTCGTCTTTCTGAAGGAACTGCACAGAAAAGTCTAGAAAAATTTACCGAAGGAGTCATTACCTTCTTTGGTGATGAGTATCTTAGGCGTCCAACCGCAGCAGACACACAACGCCTACTACGTGTGGGGGACTCCCGTGGATTTCTCGGGATGTTAGGTAGTATTGATTGTATGCATTGGAGGTGGAAGAATTGTCCAACTGCATGGAAAGGTCAATACACTCAGGGACATGGTCATTCGACAATCATTTTGGAGGTTGTTGCATCATATGATTTGTGGATCTGGCATGCCTTTTTTGGGGTTACAGGTTCGTGTAATGATCTTAATGTTCTTGATCAATCTCCTGTATTTGATGATGTTTTAGCAGGTTGAGCTCCAAATGTTAATTTCACAGTTAATGGACGTGAATATAACATGGGATATTATCTCACTGATGGCATCTACCCGCATTGGGCGACATTTGTCCAATCAATTCGGCTACCTCAAAGCCCTCAAGCCAAATTGTTTGCCAAACACCAAGAGTCTGTTCGTAAAGACGTGGAAAGGGCATTTGGAGTACTGCAAGCTCGGTTTGGGATAATTCGTAGCCCAGCACTCTCATGGAGTGTTGTAAAAATTGGAAGGATAATGAGAGCTTGTATCATTCTGCATAATATGATCGTAGAAGATGAGCGAGATTCTTATAGTCACCATGGATACGAAATCCCGAAATTCGATGAAACAATGAGTGGAAAAACACTACCGGAAACTGACCCGAATTGGACTTTCTCCAACAACACACCTACGCATATGAGAAGCTACCTAGAATGGTCAAGAGAACTTCGGAGCTCAAATACTCACCACCTTCTTCAAGAAGACTTGAAGGCACACATTTGGCAACTACATGGTCAAGATTAAAGTCTTTCTAATGTTTTATGTATTCAATTCGGTAATTTATCGTTCAATTCAATATTTTGCTTTAGTTTATTTTTATTTCATTGTAATGTCTTCAATTTATATGTATTTCGGTAATGTGTTCAATTTATGCATCGTTTGTTTGTCAATAATTATCTAAATGTCTAATATTTTCTCTTAATTTTGATTAATAAAATATAATAAATATTTCAATTAAAAGAAACAAATATTTGAGATTTTACTATATCTATTAACTATTTATGTTTAATATAATAAGATCTTATTTATTTATTTAAAATAAAAATATATCAGTAATTTAATACAAATTCAGGGATATAAACGTAATTTTATAAACCTTACAGCTCTTCCCTTACAACCTCCATTGCAGCACAAAAAAACAATAATGCTATAAGAAGGGCTTTAGCTTACATCCCTTCTTACAACCCCGGTTTTAAAGCTCTCATTGGGGATGCTCTTAGGCTTAATAGCCCGATTTGTAACGTGTCCTAGGTATACTCATTTGTTTAGTTCGAATTCAAATAAACCGGTCTTTAGTGTTCGACGTATATAATATATGAACAAGAGGTATTGTCTTGTCTGCTTTAAATGACTTGCCTGCTTTTCACAGAGGTACTGACTTGTCTGCTTTTTTTAATTTTTTAGATGGGTTAAGTGAAACAGATTCTGATTAACTACAAGAAATTAAATTTTAGATAAATTAAAACAGACAATTCAGAAACTACAATAGACTCAACATAAATTAAAACAGACAATCAATAAACTACAACAGACTTAACATAAATTAAAACAGACTCATTAGAAAATAAAACAGTCTTATTCTTGAAATAGAAACTAAAACAGACTTAACAGAGACTAAACACCTTACAAGACACATAACATTACATCTTAACAGAAGAAACCTAAGAACACTAATCATAATAAGAATCAGAAGCAGATTCTTCAGGAAAGTACTGTAAAACAAAATATTTGGCTTAGTCCAAATCTGACGACATGTTAAAGATTCTCAGTTTTGCTTTCATGTCACTGTTTTCCTTCAACAATTTTGCCACGACATAGAGATGATGATGGTCATATTAGAAGTTGTATATATCTGATTTGAAGGTAAGTTGACCAGTCATAGCACAGAAGTAAAGAGCTTTCCTAGATACAACTCGAATTGGAGAGTTCTCAGGCTCGTCGTTGTTGAGTCTCTTCTCCCCATCTACACTGTCCAGCTCGGCCCTCCTAGATGCATCCATTTTTAATCATCATTTCACAAGACTAATTACGGTGCTTTCACTAATATAACATGTTAATTTTAGACGTCTATACGCACCGCGACAACTGAGTCCCTAGCCACAACTCCAGAACTGCAACAATATCGGCACAAGAGACGACCCAAGGGCAGATGCTCTCCACCTATGTCTTGATGCTATCTATGACGTTGTAGCCTCTGATGGAGCCGTTTTTTAGCAATTGATCCTTGCTCCCCTTGGAAAGTTGCATTGTCCGCCAACAGAATTGATCCATCACACCCCTACACATTAATGCATACATCCTTAGTTATAACCAACACCCTTTTATTGACTATAATTCTAGTGAATGCATAGCTAGTGTATAGACATTTATAAGTTACTTAGACTTAGACTATAGGTTATAAGTATACTTACATCGACGTGGCCTAAATTCAAATTAAGCGTTTTCTAATATTTCAAATTAAGCGTTTTCTAATATATTCTAAATTCCACGAAATAATATATATCAATTAATTTTATTTTAGTGTTTTAAGAAATACTAACCATTTCAGCGTTGTTCCAGCGAGCTCGTCGTCGACGTGGCCTCTTAGGGACGGTAGGGCCCACCTCCTCCTCCACTTCTTTGCGAGCGTATGTGGCTCCAGTTGCTCCGCCTCTAGCATCTTGGGCTCCAGGGACACCACCAGGGCGACTTCAGACGGAGTACGAGAGGGTTTGGGGTTGTTGTTCGGCACAAAATTCCGCACCCACTCATCGTCTACATAGATCGTACCATATCTAGCCGTCGGATCAGAAAATCAAGACCGGGAGGAGAAGATATCGTCGACTAGATCCGAGAGAGAATTTTTTGAAATTTCTGAAAACGCTTTCGGCATGAGGTGTCAAAAGCAATGGGAATTTGGGGGTTTATATAAGCGAGGGAGGGCTGCGCTGCACAACAAAGGCTGAATTTGAATCTATATATATATATATATTAAAACAGAGCTATTTAGAGCTCTCTGGTTAAATCTGGCCCCACAAAGCTGACATGACACTCTCACAATAAACCTCACATCTACTTTTTTTTATTAATTATTAAAAAAATTCTACAAATAAAATCAGCCTAGAATTTTAGATCCTTCTTCCTCATTCGACGTTGTAAAATTTATCCATATCTCTTTCAACCTCAAAACTTCTTAGACCAGATTTTAGGCTGATTTGTTATCCTAAAACCAGCTTTACTTCTTCGTCCAACTGTTTACTTCCCCTCTATGGGCAACTGGTTACACTCTTCTCTTCTGGTAAATTTTTATTTTAATCACTCTTTTCCTCTGTTCTATAGTTCTTCATATAATTTTGATATAATTTTGTTTTATTTGACCGTCCTCCATCTCAATTTTGTGTGATTGAGTATGCCTAATCCTCAAAATGTCAACGTCTCCCTACAGAATTCTACTGGTGCGATCGAGGTGGTTCTTCTGTCCAATACCAACGAGATCACTGCTTCTGCTGAGGGGAGTCCTGCCCCCGGAACGATTAAGCCAAAGAAAAATCCTGGAGGAGCAAGGTTGTGGCTTAGGTTTGATCGGGATGCCCAATCTGAAACCATCGAGTGCGATAAGAGTGCTATTATCAAGCGGGTCTCTATTCCACCTATTGATTTGAGAATTCTCGGTCCTTTGTTTTCTCAACCTTCCAATATTCTCGGTACTCTATTTCTCCTCCTTTCATCTTCCTCCTTTTGTTGTTCATCTCTCCGAATTCGTAATTCAGGCCAATCTTGCCTTCTAGGTGTTCGACAAAATGTCTCAGAAGAGGCAACAAAATGATCTTTGTGCTAGCAGCAGTGATGCCGGTTTCGACACTACTATCCCTGATGATAAGAGGAGGAAAGCTCCGACTTTTAGAAAGTAAACGCCCTTTTCCCTCACATCTATGCTTTCTTTAATTCATCATAATACTGTGGTTTTCAGAGTTGTTGATTGACCTGCCTCTTGCTGGTGATTGATCCATGTTTTCAGACCCCATAAATGTTGAATATTCTTCTATAGTTGGATTATGTAGCTGAGATTTCAGATTACCTATTTTTGGGTTTGGTTCAGCTCAATTTAGTAGTCACTGCTCAATTTAAATCCAAGCTTTAAGGTCTGGTATGTTGCCCTCATTTATATAACCCTAAGATTACCATACATAAGTTGCCCCTCTGTTTGTGAAATTCTTTATGGATAATTGGAAATTAGAGTGAGCTTCATAGTCTTCTTAGTGAGCTTCATAACCTCTGAAATTTTTATTTACCTATGACTGTGACAGTGATGATAGGAGCAACTCTAGTGCCTTCATAGGGGGGTTTATTCTAGGAGGATTAATTGCTGGCACCCTACGGTGTGTATATGCTCCTCAGGTACTGATGTTACATCCCTTATATAGGTTACAATTTCATAGCATTTTGCCTTAGTTGCGCCCATTGTTTTTAACTGCATTCAGTTTGTTTGTTTTGATACTTTTTTTGTTTGTCATTTTTGCCTTGTATAGATAAGCAAGGCTATAGCTGGAAGTGATAGAAAAGATTTGATGGGGAAATTACCCAAATTCATTTATGATGAAGAAAAAGCGTTGGAGGTGAGTATTTGCTTCATTGCTAAAGTACTCTTTTTTATGGGCTGGCAACCTGTTTCTGATAAGTAGATAGTTGTCAGCTGCCTAAATCTCATTGCAATACCTCTAACTTTTCTAGCCTTCCAGGCTAAACATAATGGATTAGCTATATAATTGAGAGAGAAAAATGGATCGGGCTATCATGGGTGCACTCGATTCTTAATTGTAACCAACCCGATCCATTTTCATATTATTTGTGATCATGTTTGTCACATTGCCCTGCAAAATTAGAAAGCCAATATTGGCCTGCAGAATTAGGTGCTCTTGATCTGAACCAAAAACTTGATCAGTCTCATTAATGACAGCTAGCTTTCTTATAAAAAATTTGGATTAGCTAAAGCAACTTCATTAGGTTAAAATTTAAACAAATAGATTGCGTAGAGGAGATGCATATTGTTAAGATATCTGGTGGGTTCATTAACGAGGTGGGTTCATTAACGAGATGCATATTGTTAATGATATTTTTTAAGTTTTATCTTTTTAAAATTCTATCTTTTTTAATTTTATATCCCAAAAATAGTTGTTAGTTTGTTAAGATAATTTGAGCTCAATTTAAACTAGCCCCACAAATCTAAACTGATATCAGATAAAAATCTAAACTGATACGAGATAAAAATCAGAAAACAATATAATACTTACTAAGATTTTGTTGTTGGGGATTTTAACAGCTTAATAAATCTTCTTTGTAACTAAATTTTTTAAGCCCTCTACCACCTATTCATCATACGTACAGACTCCTCCCAAGCATAACTTCATTATTCTTCCTGTTCATTGTTTAGATAATCCGGTTACTCTCTCTCAATGACAAAATTTATTGGAGATATTACTGGAGCCAAAGGAGTATCCACACTCAAAGTTCGCATCATTCGAATGTGGGTTGAAAAGAGTAAAATCGAGATGAAATTCGCATGGTACTCCTAGATGAGAAGGTAGTCTTTCTAATATTCTTTTCTATTTCATTAATCTTCCTAAGAAACATCTTGATGAATTTTTATATGTTTTTGAGCTGCTGAATTTTTATAATTTTAAGTTCTGTTTTCAAACTCTGTTTTCAAACACTATCATTTTTGTTTCACTGCTGAACATTCTATAACATATACAAAATGCAAGTATATGACATCTGATTGACAAGTGTTCCTCAAGGTTCAAAATTAACATACAATGTAATGATATGGTCTTAAAGGTGTGAAATGTTGACTAAATTCAAGACCAAGAGCAATAGGGTTAAAGGTTTGAGTTTCCACCCGAAGCGACCATGGATCCTTACGAGTCTTGACAGTGGAGTGATCCAGTTGTGGGATTACAGGATGTGCACGCTCATAGATCGGTTCGATGAACACGAGGGCCCAGTCCGTGGTGTTCATTTCCATAATTCTCAGCCACTGTTTGTGTCTGGAGGTAAGTTGGCTGCAACTTATTTGCCTTTCTCCATTTCCTTCTCTCAGTGCATGTCAACAGATGATATTTGGGCTTTTGTTAATGAGTCAGCGTTGTGAAAATTCATTGCATAGGCTCGGAAATTTGTATACACCAAAACAAGACTTAAAAGTATCAATGTGACTTTGTGAATGATTGATATCTGCTGAGTTGTTCTCTAGATCCAAGTGTTATCAGATGTCTATGCAGTAATTATCCATAATAATGAACTGGGTTTGATGTCTCTGACTGTGTGTCACCTTTATTGTAAATTAGTTACTTGAACAATTGAAATTCCTTGGTCCAAGTGGGGATAGTCCTAATGGGAGTAATTTGATTCTAAACCAAGATAGGTAGACATGCTTTCTAACTCTTCATGGGAGGGTTCAAGTAATTAGTCGTACCAATGTTCTCATCTTCTTCTTGGAAAGTTGCTGCTCAAAGGTCTTTCATATCCAAGTTGCATATGTTTCTATAGGTTTCAGTTTTGTTTTTAACAATTTTGCTTATTCTAGAAGTTAAGATCTTTAAAATGCAAACTATACATGTGATTCTTATCTAACGTTGCTAAATTCTGAGTTTAGCTTGGAAAAGACCATATCATTACACTACAAAGTATATGTTAATCTTAAACCTTGAGCAACACTTGTCAATAAGATGTCAAACACTATCATATCATTACGTTACTAAATTCTAATTTATTTATGCAGAATTCAAGGATCGGTGCTCAAATCCCATTTTGGTCCGTAAACAAATTCTCCAAGCTGTTCAAGGAGTATAACATATACATATACAAAATTTTGAATTTTGTGGTTGAGAAAAATCAGGACAAATAAAAAGGTTCCTGCACATGCATACACAAGATTGTCTTCTCTTTCAAGACTTTACTTGATGAATGCAATGATAGTTCTATCAGTGGATTAGGAACAAAAGTCAAGGGCAATCTCTATCTCGAGTTGGTTTATTTCTTTCAAGACCTGTATTTACCCATGACCAACTGTATGTTGCGTTTTCAAGGGTTACAAACAGAGGTGTATTGAATGTATTGATATGTGATAAGAACAATTGTACATATAGTGAAACAATTAATGTGGTTTACAAAGAGGTGTTCAATAATGTGATGTAAACTTAGCTATTTGGATATTTTCGACATTAGACTATATATGATTTGGATAATTTTTTACATTTTTGAATTATTAATTTCATTAATTTTCTATGTTTGTTGCATTGTTTTATAATAATATTAATTATTTTTAATGAATAATATATGCACGGGTCTTACACTAGTTTTGAAATTAAAAATTCAAAAATTCACACCTTTCGGCACGGGTTGCCGAATGGTGTGACTGGGTTAAAAAAATTAATAAATGATTTTTTGAACCCAATAAAAAGAAGAAGTTCCTTTCGTCACCATGTGCCGAAAGGGTTGTGCTGCCCAGCGTAAAAAAGGGTGTTGCACGGTTGGACCCGATTTGACAGAGAGAAGAATTTTTTTATATAATTACTAAAACAAAACATTATACTCATCTTTAAGCTATGTCACGTCATCTACTCATCACTAAGCTATGCCACGTCATTGTCATTTTTTTCACAAATAAAAAATTAAATATATATGTCTAAAGATAATTGACCTAATTCTAATGATATCTATCTATACATCTTATCTTATCTATATAAAAGTTGGCTGTCCATTGCCAAAATTGAATGAAATTGGTACCAATTTAATGCATTATTCATTTCTTAATCACCTCCTATTGGACTTTTGGGCATGTATTTAAATATCTTTCTTATATCCCTATGTTATATTTATTTATAGTCTACTTGATTAAGTCACAAATTAAATTAATGTGTGAGCTTCTCTTATGACAATGCAAACTTATTCTAATATTATGTTTTAAAACTACTTCAAACATAAATATAAGGAAATAAAAAATACTTATATTTGCAAATATTAATAAATTTGATAACAACAAAAACATATTAACAAATAATGTATAACTATATTAAATCACATACGAAAATCCGTAATTTTCTCGCGCGAAGCCCGTATCTAGTATACTAAAAAAGAACGTTGTTTTGCCACATGTCGCCCTTATATTCAATTCGCCTATGTGTCGACCTCTAAGATATGCTACATCATCCACCATGTCATCCTCCACATCATCCGACTTTATATTTATATATATATCTTTGAATTAGATAAGTAAAAAAAAACAAAAAGATATCTAATAGGTTATATTACAAAAAGAAATATCGATTTTTATCCTTTATCATATTAGATCTTTATCTTATATATATATCTTTATCTATTATTATGTTATCAATCTAATTAAATTGAGTTATTAATAAACTTAAACTATAAAACATAAATCGTAAACTATAAACTATAATCTATAATTTATAAAGCATAAAGTATAACCTACAATCTATAAACTAATTAATAGTATAAAATATAAATATATTATTAAAATATTTATTATATACGACCCCGTATATGATACGAGAACACACGCTAGTTGTTTCTATATTTGAATACAAATCAACTAAAATATATATATATAAAGAACACTATCCTATATCTACAACTAAAATATATATACAAATATCACTATCCTATATCTATTGATATCATTTTGTTATTTATATGCATATTAATATAAAATGTTATAAATCAATTGGAATCATTTTATTCATATAATATTAATTAAAAAATTAATTAAAATAAATATAATTAATGTTATTTCTATATATTTATAAATTATTTATATAGTTATAAAAGGCCATTAACAATTCTATATTGGAAACTTCGTCTCCGAAGTTGAATCAATCAGTGTAATTTTGGTTCTAACATTTTCTAGTATAAAGCTAGAAGAGAATAATATTTTCCCTATCGAAGCTCATCGAAATCAGCCATGGCGGAGACTCATCAACAAACAGAAGAGCTCTTCGACGTCCTCACTAAAACTGGCCAGAAAACCGGCGTTTCCAAACCAAGGTGCGCCATCTCCGAATTTGTTTGGTTGTTTCTCACAAGTTTCATCGGCTTGTTCAAACGGATTTTTATTACATTCGATCTTATACACAAGATCTATCTTATTAGTTTTTTCCTTCCAATTTCTTGATCAATTGGATGATGTTATTTCGCTGAGAGTTCAGATTCAGTTTCAATTGGGAATGCCACTCTAGTTGTTTCTTCTCATGGCGATTCTTTGTTTAAATTGTCTTAGGATGGTTGCTTTCAGCTATGAACTTGTCTTTGATATACTTGTTAGTAGATTCACTGTCACTGCATTGCTATTGCTATTGCTTTCACTTTTGACTCGTTGTAGCAGACACTTTTAGAGCTTCTAAAAAACATTGACTAGTAGTAGTATACGCAATACTACTCTTATTTCCTTGATTGAATAAGTATTTCAAGCTAGCTACCATCTTCCCTGAATATCTCAAGTAGTTTTTTAAGTTGTGCATTCACAGTACATCAAATCAAAACACTACAAATTTAAGTTTTATTATGATCAAATTCTCATATTCTGCAGGTGATTTTTTTTCCATTGGTTAACAGATTCTCCTGGATTATACCTATAAGCATCTCAAAAGTTTAATCTTAAATTACCTATCAATTGGTGGTTGTTGGTGGATTGGAAATGATTGTTTTCAGTTCAAAACATTCTAGCACATCTGCTACTTGGATGCTACAAATGAATTTGCTGAAGGCGTAATCTAGTCATTTCCGCTATGCATGATCTGATCTCAGACAAATTTATTTTCTCTATGTACAGGGGAGATGTTCATAGAGATGGAGACTATCATCGAGCTGTTCATGTGTGGATTTATTCTGAGAGTACCCATGAGCTGCTACTTCAACGCCGTGCTGAGAACAAGGATTCATGGCCAGGGATGTGGGATATCTCCAGTGCAGGCCACATATCTGCAGGTGATTCATCTCTTGTATCAGCCAGGTACTTAACACACTATCTTCCATCTACCATCTACGTGAACTGTGGGAAACAGACGATTTCATTGATTAATTTACTATGTATACTTTTTGTGCTCAGGAGGGAACTTGAAGAAGAGCTAGGTGTGACCCTGCCGATGGATGCATTTGAGCTGCTATTTGTTTATCTACAAGAATGGTTTGCTTACTACATCCTTTTGTAAAATCATTTAAACATATGTTCACTGTCTTTTTTAGTTATCTAGAAACTAGGTATCCTTTATGCTGTTTTCTTATTAACTTTCATCGTAATAATTCAGTATGTAAGCATACTATTCATTACTTCTAGGCGGATCTCTAGGAATTAGATAAAAGCATATTCCTTTATCATGTTTTGCTATTTTTCTTGACCCATTTCCCTTGTAACCAGTATCCATTTTAATCGCTGAATTTATACACATATGTAACTGTGTGCTATACGCCTACATCTAACAATTTACATTTTACCAATCATTATGAGTCCATGTTCTTTATCACCCCAATAATAATGTATGGAACACACATTCAGCAATAATATTGTCTTTGTTCACGAGGAACATGCATGAGTTGGTAGTGTTGTACTTTATATCAGTTTTCCTAAAGAGACCTCAATTGTCGAAGTGCAGTGTGACAAATAATGGAACATTTATCAATAATGAGTACAATGATGTATATCTTATCACAAATCTAGCGCCAATACCACTGGAAGCATTCACTCTTCAGGTAATGGTTAATTTATACTCTGCACTCTCATCTTGTTTGCATTTTTTATGTTTTTTTTCTTCCAAGTGATGTACTGTTGGATAGAAACAAAGATAGTGTTAACTTTACAATTTGGGTTGATATATTTTTCTCAGGAGTCGGAAGTTTCTGATGTTAAGTATATAGGATGTGATGAGTACAAAGAGTTGTTGGTCAAGGAAGACCCTGAATATGTCCCTTGTGATGTAAATGAGCAATATGGTCAATTCTTCACCATTCTTGGTCAAAGGTACGTAAGAGAGTATAGCTCTTTGAAAATAACTAAACCTTTGGCATTTCATTTTTTCAAGAACTAGTCTTTTCTTTTTTCCATTTGTATTGAATTTTCACTTATTACCAAAGGTACAAACAAAATGTCGAGGAAAGAAGTTTAGCCCTTCAGAAGCAACTGAATCGTTATGCTTCAATCTCCCTTAGTGCAGAGGTAGGCTCTATTTGGATGTAAGAGGCTTGTATTACAAATACAAGTATGTACCTTGTTATGTTGCAGCTTAATGCTTACTCCCTCCGTCCCTAAATGTTCTTCCCATCTTAAATTGTGACACTATTCACGTTTTAAGAGAATCTTCGACATATCTTCCAATATATAAGAAAAATTATGGTAATGTGGGGTCTTGTTTGATTTGTCTAATCGAGAACTTTAACAATATTAAAATTCTATAATTTTTATTAATGTGTATTTAAAGATATTAACGTTACAAAACGTGCCTCGGCAAATGTGTCGAATGGAGATGGCAAGAACTTGAAGGGACGGAGGGAGTACTATTTTGTGAACATGTAAAAGGTTCAATCTGATACTGTATATTTGTATAAATTAAGGAAATGGTGGATTTGTAGATTGATTCTTTATTTTTATTTTTATTTGTAACTATAATTGCTTGCACACTAATTGTTTTTCTTAACATATATGATACAGCTGGATGGAGTATCCCATGCAGATAAGGAGGCTCTCAAATTACTTGTTAAAGCTGCCAGAACCATAGATGACATATTTCATGAACAGGTTAGGATTCTAAAAACAATTCGTGTTTATTATTTGTGACTTTTTTCACAATTTAGTGCATAATGGAGATGCATTTACCCTTAAATTATAGATTAGCCCGTCGTTTGTCTTGGACGGGATGTAGAACTACTATCAACGGTTTGTGTAGCCATAAATCCGATTGTCTCTTAGTCTGTCTAGCGCCTTTCGGTTGGGGTCCGCCCCGGGTTCTCTTTTTTTTAGTCTTGATGAGGGCAGTCAACGTGACAGCCATTCTTCTCCAATTAAACTTGTCCATTTTTTATAATCCTTTTCCTTCTCTCTTCCTCTGCTTTATTTGACAGGAGCGGAAATACCACTCTGTTCTGTAAGATTAGTAAGCTAGGCCTATAGACTTGCATTAGTAAACTAAACCCCTGGAATTGCCTGATCGGACGATCCTATTTGGTCAAATCCCTAGCGACAGTCGCCACAACTATTTTTTTGGTTGGCAGGGTGCTGCTTTCGGCTACTGGACTCTCGCCATCTAAGGTCTAGTACTCCACCGGTTCGCAAGCCTACCGATGACCCGACTCACTCAAAGAATGGATGAGAAGCATGAAATCCCTGTAGATCGTGACTTTTGAATTTTGTTTCATTTAGAGCGAAGTTCTTTTAAAAACCTCGACTTTCTTTAAAATATTATAAACGGTTAGAATAGCGGGAACATTTATATGAAAATATGCGAAATTCGTAGAAGATGCTAATGAATCTCTGAAACGTAAGATGAGCTTATCGGGTCATGCTAGAGACATAAACAGATCCTTCCGAATGAGATAAGAAAATTCCTTCGATTTGATTCCTAATCCGATAAAAATACTCGCCGTCGCTCAACGGATATAAGTTACTCTAGGGATAACAGGCTGATCTTCCCCAAAAGATCACATTGACCTGGGAAGGTTTGGCACCTCGGGTACAGAATGAAAACTTCATTCTCGATTCTACGAGAATTCTTATGAAAGGCTTTCATTTGCTTCTCTTTGATGGGGAGCAGAATACCCAAAAAATCCATGGTAACAATGAAAAAAAAAGATATCTCGGTAACAAAAGCTATAGGAGGCATTGCTTATCTATCAAATTCTTATGAATATTTTCTGCTCCAAATTGTTACGACCTTTTTTTCCCATCCCTTTGTGACCTTTTATTTCATTCTTATGCATCTGTGTTTGTTTAGGTTTGGTACAGCAACCCAGAGTTAAGAAATTGGTTGAAGGAGCATGCTGATACTTCTCCATTATCCAAGTTGAAGTGGAAATATTATATGATTAACAAAAGTCCATGGTATGCATTTTTTAAGGTTTATGTATTTCGTCCTGTTATGAATAATCCATTTTCTATCATTACATATGTATTACAGTAACTAAAAAACTTAACAAAGACAATTATATGACTAGTACAAATAATTTGGTAGGAAAGACAGGAAAAGAAATAATGTCAAACTATTGCGAGAAGCACTTAAGATTTGTATATGATGTATGGTGTTGTAGATACGTATCCTTTGTTCTAAATGTTTTTTTTTGTCAAAAATTGTTATAAAGGTCATGTCTAGATGAAAATAAGGCATTTTTAACGACAGCTGATTGTCCAATCAAGTTGCTTTCTGGTGCCACAAAGCCAGTATCGGGGTGGAAGGGTCTTGAATATAGAGCTGCATTTCCTTTGCTGAAACCACCTGTGGCAACTTTCTACCCTCCTGATATGGATAAACAGGTAACTGATTCCCGTTCTTGACAACGGCTTTCATTCTGGAATGTTTATATAATTAAGAACAATTAATTCCCGGTTTTAGGAATTTGAATTGTGGAAGGATACACTATCAGATGAGCAAAAACAAGAAGTTATGGGGTTTTTTAATGTCATAAGAAGACACAGTGATGATATGGCATGTCATGCTGACACAGAAGTTAGGAAATCTTCATCTGGGAATGATCTTTATTGCATCCCTTACTCTGAAGTGTATAAGACTTCTCTTACAGTAGCTGCTGAATTACTGCGTAAGGCAGCTGAACTAACTAGCTCATCCAGGTGGAGAATTTACTATCTGTAATGTATCGGTGGTTTAATCAAGTACATATTAACAGTTTAATGATTTTCTCTATTCTGAATGTTCATATCCCGTTTTTAAATAAAACAAATACTATGGATTGATAATATTTGATATATATATGATGATATCATCATTTAAAGAAACAACCCTGAACCTGATAGTTCTTGACTTCTTTTCTATTTTAAAAAGTACAGAATCGTGTATTAGATTAGATTTGTTTAGAAAATCAAAGGAACTGTACTATTGATCTTTATCTGAACAGTTCCAATACTCTTCAGTAGAATGATGCGTTTTTTTTTGTAGCTTGAAGAGGTTGCTACACAGCAAAGCTGATGCTTTTCTGTCAAATGACTACTATGAGTCAGATATAGCCTGGATGGAGCTGGTCAGTACTTTCTCCTCTGTATTTTATATTTCTTAGTATATGATACGATGTTATTAAGATTGTGATTGTGGAATCGGAGTCGATATAGAACTTCTATCTCAGAGAAGTAATATCTCTGCACTAAATGATTTGTCTGATTCTATTAACTGTACTTACAGTTCCTTTTAGTTTCTAAGCTCTGCAAGAATAAAATGTGGATCAGGAATATTATATTGTATAGCAGAATTTGAGTTGAACAATCTCTTCAGTTCAATGTGTTCGACTGCTTTTATGTCAAGATGCTTGATTTCATGTTCATATATTAAAAAAATATTCAATTAGTTCTTTTGTTTTTTTATAGGACTCTAAATTGGATGTTACCATTGGCCCCTATGAGACGTATGAAGATACACTTTTTGGATACAAGGTGAGACAGCTAACGTTTACATTGCAGTTCTTCTCTTGTAGCGGTCAACTTTTCATACCTTTCTAGGCCAACATGTCATCAGTTAGATTAGAAAAGTGATAGTGTCACTCTTTTATAATTGATGTTGTTTGTATAAATTGCTCAAATTGTCTTACAGGCAACTTTTGAAGCATTTATTGGAGTAAGGGATGATGAAGCTACTGCTCAACTTAAGCTTTTTGGAGATCAATTGCTGGTACTGCTTGGTTCATTATCCATGCTACACATAGTCAGCTATTTCTACTTTTTATTCGTTTGCTGATTCTTATTCCTGTTTATTTGAACGTAAAGGTTTTGGAGCAAAATCTTCCGATGGACGATTCTTACAAATCAAAACATGTGATATCTGCTCCTATTCGTGTTATCCGCCTTCTCTACAATGCTGGGGTAGGTGGTTATTGTAATATATAATTTTTTAATATCTTTTTTCTGTGAATATCCGTTCTATATAAAGCAGATAAAGTTTCTCATCTTAATCCCGATCTCTACTATCAAATTGCTTGTTTTCTAGAAAATGCATGTAAAGAACCCCTCTAACTAAACCAGCTTTATATTTGGCTTCTTTGGCGCCATTTCTTAGTTTTCTGTTATCAATTTCAACCCTCTGCTGGTGATGTCTTCCTCAATGTTTTCTCAAATGTCAATAATAAAGCTTGCTTTTAAATACTATTTCAGGATGTCAAGGGCCCTCAAACTGTTGCATTCAATTTGCCAAATGACGAGCGAATAGTAAAAGAACGCGGAACTTCAATGGTTATGCTTAAAAATGTTTCCGAGGCAAAGTAAGACTTAATGTCGATTGAGTTTTCCTGCAAAGCATGTTGCATATCATGTTGGCATGTTTCGATTTTCTCATCTTGCAAACTGATCAATGCTGAATCTGCTTGATCTCTCCAGGTTCAAACTCATTCTTCTGCCTATAGCCGATGCTTGTATAACACATGAGCAAATGAAGCTTGTAGACTTTGACTCCTTTTTTACACATACAATATGCCACGAGTGCTGCCATGGTATTGGACCTCATTCTATCGTACTTCCTAATGGTCAAGCGTCCACAGTGAGATTGGTAAGAAATACTTAAACAAGCAAAAACAATTTTTTGTGAAGTTGTTTGGGAGTTAATATCATTTTTAAATTCTCTATCTTTTCCAGGAGCTGCAAGAGTTGCACTCATCCTTGGAAGAAGCAAAGGCTGACATTGTCGGTTTGTGGGCATTGAAGTTTTTAATGGATCAAGTAAATTATTTTCCTTTATTTCGAAATCAACACATTTCAAACTTGAATTCGCATATTGCCCAATACGACTCGAGCAAAGCTGTAAAATTTCTTACTTTTACATTCTCTTACTCCTTTACAGGGCCTTCTTCCGCAGTCTCTGTCCAAGTCAATGTATGTCTCATTTTTAGCAGGTTGCTTTCGCTCTGTACGCTTCGGTTTGGAAGAAGCTCATGGGTAAGTCAACCATAACTGCTGTAATATTGTTCAATGTTTTAGAATTTTTTATCTCCAAGTAATTCATAGTGGTTCCCATCTCCTGTGTGCAATCAGAAAGGGACAGGCATTGCAGTTTAACTGGATGATGGAGAAAGGAGCATTCCTTCTCCACTCTGACGGAAAATTCTCTGTAGATTTTGACAAGGTTCGTTCGTCTTATCTCATATTGATATTTTGTACTTGATTATAAACTTGATTTATATTTTGCAATACCAATTTACAGGTCCCGGAAGCTGTTGAGAGCTTAAGTAGAGAAATACTTACAGTACAGGCAACCGGTAACAAAAATGCTGCTCGTTCACTCCTTGATAAATACTGCAAAATCACCGACGAATTGCAAGTTGCACTGGACAAATTAGAAGCTGTTCAGGTAAATTAGTTCAAATATGTTAAGCTGCTCTAATCCATATCAGATAGTGCTGAATCCTCAAGGTTTTGACATCTCATTGTTTCATGTTTTGCAGGTACCGGTTGACATAGCGCCTTCGTTTCCTATTGCTGATGAAATATTGAACATGAGTTAATGAAACATGGTCCACGTTCTCTTTGATCCATACCATTGCTAGTTGGTTCCATAATAAAAACAAGGGGAAATTCAAGTGTTTGGTTATGAAAAATTTGTTCAATTGGTTTCCCCTTCGAGTTTTCTTATACGTTGAGACGTATACTTTAATTTGTTATGGCTTTCTAGTTCCGTATATGTGGATTTTTCTGCCTAGCTGATCTCTATCAAGGTAAATCCCACCCATCTGGTTATGAGCTTATTGGCTGTTCCGTATTGTGGATTTAACATTGCGGTTTGTAATGTTTTAAGTATAAAATTGCACGTATCCTTTTTGCACATGATCAAGAGAGATAAAAGAAGATAAGTATAATAACTTGCTTTAGCAGTTGGAGATTTATTCAAACGTGACATAATAATTTGCTTTAGGAGCATAGGCTATTCAAAATGGATTAGTTGGCCTAATTTGAGTAATTTTCTTAGTAATCTTAAACATTACAATCCACCGAAGACTAGAAAATGACCAAACAGATATTATTACTTTAGATCATCTGTGTGCTGAATTAAATTACAATAATTCTAATATTATTTTTTTATAACGCGTTACAATCTAAATTTGGTATGACCAGCTTAATCAATAACACGTACAAATTGCAACCAAAAAAATCATTAACGTATCATAAATTGTTTTCATCTGTATGTCGAGTTCTAAAAAGCAGATTTGTGACGCCATTCTGAAATTTCTCTTGTTCATTAGGCCATGATGCAGCTCTGTTAATCCAAATGCATTATGCATACAGCATACTATATACTATATATAAGATCATAAGTCATCTATATTTAGGGCGTTATACCTTTTAGCACTATCTTAGAAGTAAGAATGGAAAGCAACGACCAACACGATAGCAGTGATAAAGGCCTGATGTCGAGTCTTGCAAGGTTCGGTATGGGTGGAAAGCCGAGCGGATACGGATATCCGGTTCAAGGATATCCTCCACATGCTGGAGTCGGATATGGATATTCGCTTCAAGAATATCCTCCACATGTTGGATATGGATACTGATACGGATATCCGCCTCCACCTGTAGGGTATCCGCCTGTCGCCTACCCGTCTTCCAACGCTCCTTATCCTCAACCTCCACATCACTCTCCATCTGGTAAACATTTATGAGAAATGCATCATTCAGTTTAACTTGAATAATTATTTGGGAGTCCAACTCTCAATCCACGGGTAAGGGAACTGCTTTGAATAGGGTCAAAAGTCAAATCTGAGTCGTGTTTGGTTTAACTTGAGATTTAAGTTGCCCAAAGTTGAGCTATTTTCAGAAATTGTTACCACAACATAAGAAATCATGTTTGGTTCAAATTGATATGTTCATAACACTTAAACTATTATAGCAGGAAAGCCGAGCCACAATATGGGATCGATGTTGACGGGTGGTGCCGCTGGAGCTGTAGCCGCTTACGGGCTGCACCGCCTCTTTCATAGTGCTCATCATCACCATCACCATCACCATCACCATCATCATCATGGACATGGAATGTTTAAGCATTGAACATTCAGATCGACTAAACCATGCATTACAAGGGCAGCGTTACTATTCTGTAAAACTAGCTTATCATTTTCAATGACTGTGTTTGATGCTCGACATATATATGTTACTTGTATTATTGATTGATGTTTACGACCAATTAAAATAATTTGTCTTAAAACATATTGTTTTATACTAAAGAAGATCGTTCAAGCTAAACACAAGCTAGAAATTACATTTTCACATGATGAACTATTTTGTCATATATCGATCACTGATTTAGCTAGGTGGCTGGTAGCCCTGGCCAAACTAGAGCCGGTCCGTCCGGCTCGCCCGGCCCTCTAGCTTTAAGGGTAAAGCAAGCTCGTTCCGTAAAGGTACGAGGGCCGGGTAGGTATAGACTTTAGGCCTTGGAGGGCCGGTAGGCTCGGTCTGTATTATATATAATTGAATAAAAAATATATATACCAAAAGTCTAGTCAAAAAATATATATTTAGTACAAACGCCATTTGAGTCTTACTTAATTGAATCACTTTTCTTCCGCCTCCTTCGCTTCACTCTCGATACAGTATTTTGGACAAGTTTATTGAATTGTATTTAAACATTTTTAATTAATTTTTTCTTTAAATTTCATTTAAAAAACCGGGCAGATAGCCCTGCCCAGATAGATGGCCGAGTATGGAAAAAGTACGGTTAGGCCCTACTTCCGTGCCTCAAAAATGGGCTGAAAAAACAACCTCATCCGGGCCCGGGCCCTCATTTAGCAAGGTCTAGTGGCTGGTTTTATGTCGGTCAGTTAGTCAAGAAACTGGCTTGAGCCTGATTTACAAAAGAAAAAAAAAAGATTTAAAAAATAAAAAAACTCTACCAGAATTTCATTTCCAGCTAACATCACGAGGATTTTCTCCAACAAATAAAAAACCAGAAAGATTCAACAGAAATCAGCATTCACCACCGTTGTTTTCTCACCCTTAACGAGGGAGGGGAGGGTGATTTCTTGGAAGCATTCTCAATCATTCACTGCATTCTATACCTTTTTCTGTTCCTCACTCAACACTAAATACCACTCCAACTCCACTCACATCCTTTTAAATTCCCACATTCACAAACCCAACACAATAAACAATTCAGAATTCAGATCTAACAAGAAAATGCCGATGGGGAGTATTTCAGGCTCGGTTTCTTCTCCGAGGGTCGACGTCGTCGTCGACATGGGTCATCCTTTACTCAATCGCACTGTCGATGGCTTCTTGAGAATCGGAACTGTAATCATGACTTCCCTAAATTCTTCCTCAATTGATTGGATATGCAATTCTTGATTTGTTTGACTCATTTTTGATGAAATATTGCAGGTGGGTGTGGTTAAGGCTGCAGCTGAAGAGGCTTACCACTTCTCCAGCCATGGCTCTGTTTCACATAACTGGGTTTGTCTTTCTTTCATTTTTCTTCCGGTTAAATGGAATTTTGTTTAATTAGGGGAAAAATGGACTGTTAATTGTTCTGTGTTTTCTGTCTGCACTGCAGCTGAAAAAGATGTGTGAAGAAGGTGTTCAATGGGGTAAATTCTCAGTTTATTTACTTAAAATCGCACCTTGATCACTATGCATTATGTTCTTGTTTTGATCCATCTTGTATGTATATGTGACAGGATCTGCGGCCGGAGTTTATGCGGGTATGGAATATGGAGTTGCAAGGATCCGTGGCAGATATGATTGGGTAACTTTTACTTTGTTTTATGCCAAAATCATGCTTAAATCCTGAGCTTATGGAACACTTTCCTTGATATATATGGTGCATTGGCATGAAATTATTATATACGATTGCAGAAGAACGCGATGATCAGTGGAGCATTAACTGGAGCGGTGGTGGCGACTGTGAAAAACAAGGGGAAGAGAGACGACATTGTGAAAGATGCTATTACTGGAGGAGCCATTGCAACTGCTGCTGTTTTTCTTAACCATATCACCTACTAGTTTGGTTGAAGAAGGAAGACGTTCTCGTATTTGAAACAATGGATTTTCACCATTGAGTTTTAATTTGTAAGGTTCTGTGATCCATGATAAGTCTCATGGTTTGAGACAATTGTTCATGTTGGAAAACCTTTCTTTGGTGCAAAATAATAAGGCTTCTGATTAAGTCCCTGCAATTATTTGGAAGTCTCCTGGTTTACTCCTGTTGATTTTCTAAAGTAAAAACAGGGAGACGGCATAGTTAGGGTACTACTGTTGATTTCTTAATAATATGAGTGGGCCTACATGTATTCACACAAAAGCCCAATACGCTAATGGATTACGTGAAAGCCCAAAGTCAGTATTACCGTGTTTAGAAACGACCTATTTCGGTCCCATACCTTAAGTGGGACTTTACCTGTGGTTTGTACACTGCTTTGATAAACAATAGGAAAATACCCATATCCTTCATGGTTTATCACGCGCTCTCCCAGTTACACCATAGTGCTTCTCCTTACTTCCAATTTTCATGCCGTCTTCAGTGAGAGTACAGAGAATTTTCAATAGTTTGTCTCACATTGACTAAAAAAGGAGTCCGGGGACAATATATAAAATAAATATGTTTTTAGATGGTTAGTTGAGTTAGAAAGTATTCCACTGATGATGCAGGAAATAAGGAGTATTGTTTATGGAAAATTTATGCAATTCAAGATGGTGGACGACAAGCCAATCATGGCCCAGCTCCATGAGTACGGGAATCTGGTGGCAACCATCTTGGCTGAAGGGATGAAGATGTGTGAGGTCCTGCAAACCAATTTTCTGATTGAGAAGCTTCCTGATTTATGGTCCAATTACCGCAACCAAATATATGAAGCACAAGAAGAAGGATTTAACCCTTCTCGAACTAGTCAACCACATGAAGATTGAAGAGGCGAGCCGCCTCAAAGATAAGTCCGTTTCTAAAGTTTCTAAAAATTCAGTTAAGGCTAATCTTGTCGAGTCTTTTGAAAATGCTGACAGGTTCAAGAAGAAAAACAAAAAAGGAGAATTTGAAGAAGGACAAAATGCAGAACAATAGGGCTCCCAACTTCAAGAAGAAAGGGAAGTCCAAGAACAACAAGCAAGGTTGTTTCGTATGTCACAAGATGGGAAATCAAGCCCATCAATGCTATGATCGAGCTAACAACGAAAAAGATGCAACGAAGCCCAAGAAAGACAAAGACAAGCCTCAAGCCAACACTATTGAAGGATCTGACGATCTGGTTGTCATGATCAGAATCGCTAAAGTTGCTCATGTAGTTGAGGAGGTCCAATGGTTGATTGACACATGAGCAACCAAGCATTTGTGTGCTGACATGGAGCTATTTGCTGAATTTCAAGGAGTTGTTGAATTCGATCAAGTCAATATGGGAAATTCAAGTATCTCTCAGGTGTTGGGAAAAGGGAAGGTGTCCCTGAAGCTCACTAGGAAGTCTCTTACACTGCATAATGTTTTATACGTACCTTCTCTGCGTAGGAATTTAATTTCTTCTGCTTTGCTTGAAATTGCTGGCATAAAACAAGTGATTGAATCAAGTAAAATAGTTTTGTAACACCCTGTCCTGTAACCCAGGGTATTACATAGCAGTGGACCACACTTGGGTCCACCAGACCTAGCCTGACAACAAATTCACTAGATTGGACCTTCCAACAAAGGCACGCCGAGAAAACAATGAAAACAATCCAACTCCTTTTTATTAAAGAAAAGTGAATAAACCAATAGGAATGCATAAACTACAGTATAACTAAGAACGTAATGCAGAAGTCTTAAACTCAGATAATCCTTCAACAATTCCTAGTACCAATAACAAGGTTCCTAAATAACCAAATAAACATAACAAAAAGATTATTTCAAGAAACCCATTCCTAAGGCACATCATGTCGAGGTTGACCACCGTCATCTGAAAGGAGTCCCTCTGGTGCACCAATCGCACTAGAATCATTACCTAAAAACCACAACAATTATCACATTAGCTAACAATCCTCATATGAACCAAACAGGCAGAGAAGCATGATAGAACAAAACCACAAACACAATACACTTAAAATAATGTCAATATGCATATATGCTCACCACATAATATAGTTACTAAATAATTACGTATTAATCATCTAACGTAATTCACATACAATCACCATAACAACAATCATTAATCAACATAACTCATAAGCTCAAACCAACACATGGCACCCTCCGGCCTCAACTCATGGATCACAACGATCAGCATACGACTCTACACGTTGTCTATGATCCGCATCAACTACTTACCCCAGCTGAGCCTCCACTAGAGCACTCGCCAAAACATTAATACTTTTAAAAGGGGTCCCTCCTCGCCGCATGGTTATACCCGGGGGTCACTTCCTCAACGACTTACTCCGCACCCATAACCATACCGGTGAAAACCAATACACACAATAGTTAAAACATTTCAAACGATATTAATTAGGGAGTACTAGGTCCTAAAATACGGTCCTACACACTTCACCTACAAACTTAGCGCATATAAGAACCGAAGGCTAAGTAACTTACCTCAATTGATGATATTGCGATACACCACAAATGAATACGTACCCACGGAACTAAACACCTAAGAAATGCCTAAATCATAAATAATAGCCATAAGAAATCTAATCGAAACAATTCGAAGAATTCACTCCTACGTAAAGAGTACTTTACTATATACAAAATCTTGAATCTACAATAAGTAATTAACTACGATTAAGCAAATATGTATATATATGAACTTAGTCCACACACTACTAGAGAAATGACTTTTCCTGACGTATCCTTACCGTCATATAATAGTGTTGGAGGTGTACCGACGAATATTTTTGTCAGTATTTCCCTCAAATTTAGCTTCATACACTTACCGACACTCATGATTGTCGATTCAAATTTCCGACAATAGTTATCCGATACTTTATAAAGTCAACAAAGTACTGATATGAATAATTGTCGGTATAGCTAACAATGTTAGCTCTCGATGTATATAAGTGTTGGAAAGGGCCACTATCTCTTGATAAGTTGGCCGACACTCATATCTACATTAAAATTGTTGGTAGTTATCTCATATAATATTTAGTAGGATATAGTATTATTCAATTTTATTTTATTTCATAAAGGTAAAATAATTTATATAATTTTATAATTATATTAATTACATAAATTATAGACTATTTTATTATTATATGAGGTTCATTAACATGAAACTAATTATCACAAATATATATCATATATTCATATAATATATATTAGCTAAATAGCATATTCTTTTATATTTTTTAATTATGTACGTATGTACAAATACATCTACCTAATCCAAAATCTAAATTGTATATATTTAAAATTTATAAATAACTTATTTGAAATCTATAATTTATAAATAATTAATAATTGAAAGAAGATAACCCATTAACCCACCCTCTTCTTTAAATTTTGAAATATGCTAGCTAGTTAACCGCTTGTACCATACGTACTAACTACTAAATTAACCCACGTTCTCAAGTGCTCTATCTCCCCTTATATATATACTTCACACTTCCAGAACTGCCTTTTGCCGTCCTTTCTCTCTTTAAGAAACCAAATTCATGAATTACGTTTGATTATCGGCACGGAGCGGATTCGGGATGGAGATGAAAAGCATGAGGTATGTATGATTCGCCAATATATATCTCTTCAACTTCCGGGAAAGGAGGCATAAGGCAAGTGGGTGGCGAAGAGAGGGAGTCGGGATCACGAGGCTTATGATGTTGAGCAACGTCGACTTCTATGAGAGGCTTGAGTTCATATGGGATTGTGGAGTGGAGGATGGTCTTCAAACGGGAAGCGGATTGAGATCTTGTAGCAATGTCGTAGGTTAATTAGAGCTTTAAGCCATGTGGTGCCGCTCTTGAGAGTGCTGCATATGATGTCGGACGAGGAGGGGCGTTTTCAGAGGATAGCCATCCATTTTCATCGTTTTTTTGGGGGATCCATGATCGATTTGGAGTTTACAAGTTTACGTGGTTGTGTTTTGGAGTGGTATATCGGGCACGACGATACATGACTTGCCTAACTTTCTATACTGTATATGTGCTGAATATTTGTAATACAAATTTTTCTTTCTAAATAAATTTCATTATTAATAGCTAGAAATAGGATTAACTTATTATTATTTGAATGAACCATAGTGGTTGGACATAAAAATAAAACTCATATATATAAAAATAAAACCCACATTAATAGCTAGTCGATAAACACAACCGTCTATGATATCAACAATTATAGATATCGGAATTAGTTATTGACGAACAGAAACGTCAGTGTAGTTTTTAATACAAACGATAATTATATTTGTCGGACATCACTTACCTACATCTATGGTTGTCACTACAATTGACAAATATAATCGTCGGAATTTCTACCAACAAATAAAATTGTCGGTTATATTTCTACAATTATATACGTCGGTATTATAGATGTGACAATCAAATCCGTCGGGAAGTTTTTACCAACAAATACAATTGTCGGTGATTTTGATATCCATATCTGTCGTTATCAACCACACCGATTATTCCGACGTTTGAGACACTATCAATCTTTCCGACGAAATTCAAAATTACGTCGCCGTGTGTGATGGATTTAATCATCACTAAAAGACATTTTTCTAGTAGTGACATATACATACACGAGCTCAACTACATATATGCATAGTCTACAAAGTCAGCCTATCACTACTAGAAATAGGTGTCATTATCGACGCTTTTACAAAGCGTCAACAATAGTATCAAGCGTTCTATATAAATTGACGCTTTTTTTCCGACGCTTTAAAGCGATGGAAATCTCGACGCTTTAAAGCGTCGAAACAGTAAAAAGCGTCAGAGACACTCCATTTTCGACGCTTTTTACTCGACGCTTGAAGAAGCGTAAAAAAGCACCAATCCGCTACATCTAACGACGCTTGGTCTCGACGCTTTCAAGCGTATAGAAAACCGACGCTTTAAAGCGTCGAGACTGGCATAAAAAAGCGTCGTTAGCGCTCCAGTTATTTTAATTAATTAATGTAAATTTTAAAAAATATATTAAGAAACCCTAAAACGTACGTAGATCTCCAACATCGATTGACCAACGGCCCTCAACCTCAATGGCGATTTGATTCGGAGAAAAGGATTGAGAGTGCGATCCGGGGAACGAAGAACGAGATTGCAATTCAGAGAACGATGAACGAGATTGCTATTCGATTGAAGCAGGGGATGAGGAACAAGATTTGGGGTTAGTGACTCAATCTCTTCTCATGTTTGGGCTTCTATTTTTGGTGATTTGTAGTTAGGTTTAGTTCCCTTTCCTTTAATTGTTTGAGTTTGCTGTCAATTTCTGGTTTAGACTTGTGTTATTGAGTCCGGATATAACCTTGTGGGGTGAATTAGATCCTAAACCGTGTTTTGAGAATCGATTATTTGTAACAAAACCAATTGGGATTAGAGTACATGTGGCTGTATTTCTTCATCCTCGGTCTTGTGACAGCTTTGCATGATTTGATGGTAATTCCAAGAATATTATAGGATTCGCCCTTCTCAAAGCTTACTGTGTATGTTACTCACAATACTTGTGAGCATATTTGTTTTTTGTGACATTTTTTATTTTTATGTGCTTAACAGGAAAAAGTACTTGTTAAATCATCTTTTCTTTACCAACTTCACTGAGATGGATGCATTTAGAGGCAGGTCTGCTTCCTTAACTCTAATTCTCTTACACCTCAAAACAATGTGATCAATTGTACACGGTCTGTAAATTGAAACTTCTTCAGGAATCAGACAACCAAAGGCAGTCGGCATTGAGCCTTTGACGGCTGTCCTGGATTTGGAGGGTACCGGTGGAAGGGAAAGAGGAGAGGTGAAATTTTATCTTTTTCCATGTTATTATTTAGTTAAATGCATGTTTAAGTTTGTGACTATGAATCATTTTCTTCAGCTTTTAAAATTCTCATTTGATTTGTAATTATCCATAGTTAGTTACTCATTCTTTGTGTTCTTTTTTGACATCTCCTTTTGGTGAAACAAATTAAACATGAATTGCTGGTGTTTTTCTTTTTATATATTTCTCCGGATGATACTACATTTGAGAAGCAAAGTGCTCTGTTTGCACTGGCCATTGCAGATATTGTATTGTTTAATTGGTTGGGGTTTTTCATATTTCCATTTTGAACTTTTTTCCTTGATGCATTTGAATGAAGTAGTTATGCATTGGTTGAGGTAATATTATGAACACAGTTACTTTTTGAGCAGATGGTGCCATGATATAGGTCGAGAGCATGCTGCCAACAAACCACTTCTGAAAACTGTTTTTCAGGTACTTCAGCTTAAATTTATTGTGATGCTGAACTGGACACTTGACTTTATATATTCGTATAATAATTTGTTGGTCCCTAAAATATGCTCTTTTATAAAGGTTATGATGCGGTTGTTCAGCCCTCGCAGAACAACACTCCTTTTTGTCATACGTGATAAAACCAAGGTTTGATCACCAAACTATATATTCAGAGATGTTTTCTTGTTAGTGTTGTTGATAAACTGTCTCCAAAATCCCCTTATCTTAACGGTTTCTCTGTAACAGTTTTTCAATTCTATTGCAAGTGCTTATTCTAATTAACTGTCCAGGTTGCCCAACTCAGGAAAAAGTTTTTCAATTCTATTGCTCCTGGTGGGCTTGCTGGTGATAGAAGGGGTGTTGTTCCTGCGTCAGGATTATCTTATAGTGCACAGCAGATATGGGAAGTCATTAAAGAGAACAAAGATCTTGAGCTTCCTGCACACAAGGTTTAATCTCTTTTTATACCGCTAGCATCTTTATATGCTCTTGTGACTTCAATTTCATGGGCTTATTTACATTATTCTTAATGTTAGGTAATGGTTGCTACTAGATGTGAAGAGATTGAAAATAAGCAGTTCAACTGCCTCCTTTCAGATGAGGTACGGTGCATTAGTCCTGCTTGCAATGACTTTCTAAGAGGGTTTATTTTCTGATAATTTTATTGATAAATGTTCTTACTCTCAATGATGCTGTACTGAAAAATCTGGTTTAGAATAAAATTTTAATCAAGCTTGATTGTGCTTGGGTATTTATCGACTGATCAAGCTTGTGTTCACAAAATGCGGGGTGGTAAAGTATACTACATTTGTTCACAATTTATTTGCTCAGAACTTTTAATGTTCTAATGTTTCTGCAAAATTAGCATAGGGACACCTTTATTTGTTGTGTTGAACCTCTACTGTCTTTGTTTTGTTTGAACATAGTTTAGAACTAAAATTAACCAGCTTGATAACATTTTTCCTTAAAACCATTTGATCATGCTAGCATCAAAGAAAAATTACTGGTATGTTAACTTTGAACATTTCTAAGGATCAAGGAAGATGATAAAGTGATTCAAGCAAAGGGAGTGGTGATAGAGCAAATGTGGTGGTTGCTAAATCAAAGTAAACCCTAAACACTAACTATAGTATAGCAAGTAAGTAGAGGTCGAACTCAAGGGAATCAAAACACCAATAACTATGCAGTCAAGCGAAATATCAACTAACGAACAAGTAACAAGTAACCAGTGGGGTTTTGATTATATAAGACACAAAAGTAACAAGTATAAGCAGAGAAAGTTTGGGTGAGAATAATATGTGAAGGGGTTTCACCTAGTAAGTTTCCACACAACAACCAATCAAGTTGATCATAGATTATCTCGAGTTCTTATCAATCCTAGAGAATGTTCCTATTTCAATCTTTAATATATCAGCAGGCCAACCGGTCCTGATAATACTTACTTATTCAACAATCAGGAAAACTTCTCAAGATTAGATGAAATAGCAGCAAAGGGCATAAGAATCATAAGGATGCATGCAATAACTTACAACCGTCAAGTATTAACATGTAATCGATTCTCTTTCATATAAACAATCAACTACCAGATCATGCAGATATGGATGCTACAATGACAAGGAATTTCACCGTCTAGCAATAGAAATCTACTAATCAAACTAGGTGATCAATCTAGCAAAACCAATAGAAATCATATGGATGAAGAACAAGAGAATTAATACAAACCCAAAGGAAAAGAACAAGAGTTTAGAAATCTCACAACTTAATAACTGAAGGTTTCAACTGCTAAGTAAAACAATGGAGTTTAGTTCCTCCTCATGGTTGCAAAACTAAAACTGTCGATGGAAAAAGATGATGAAAAGAAAACAACTAGGGTCTGGGGTTCTTAATTAGAGTCTAACCCTAAAATAATATGGTAAAAGATAAATCCTAAAAGGAAATAATAAAATAAGGAAAAGGGAAAATAAACAAAATAAAAGGTACGAGAGTTTAATCTCGTAAGCAGCTCAAGAATTGTTCAGCTGCTTGCTTGACATCTTCACGGCCCATTACGCATGGCCCAATCTTCACACGGCCCAGCTCCAATCCAGGCCCAACTCCAAAGCGGGGCTCCAGACGCTTGCATCAGCGTGATGTCACGATGACATCAGCGCGCCACTTCCTTCACGTGGGCTTCTCTTCCTTCGTGGGCTTCTCCTTTCATGGCCCGCCAACATAAGCCCATCTTCCAAATATTAGTTTCTTCTCCTTGTTTCTATGTGGGCCGGCTCCCATGTTTGCTGATATTAATATGGCGACATCTTTATGGCGATCGCGGTCGTCAGCTCAGCAGCTTCCAAAACTTCATCTTCAACTCTGCTCAACTTCACTTCTTCACTTCATATCTTCTAAGTCTTCACAATAACTCCAATAATCCATAACATAGAATTGTCTCTAAACTTATATGGAATCACTCTTAATACAATGTAATAATATCTAGTTACGCTATACAAAGTGCAGCGTATCAAATACCCCCAAACTTAGACCTTTACTCGTCCCGAGTAACTTAAAGAAAAGCTACCCCTTACAATAAAATGCTCAAAGCCTCAGGAAGTACAAGAATATTTCCTAGTGATTACATACTCAATAAACTTCTCCAAACATACAAAACACAACAACAACAATAAAGAAAAATGTGATACAATAAGCACAAACCCAGAACTACACCTTATTCCTCCAAGTGGCCTACCAGAATCCTCCTATGCACCTCCTTCTTATGTCTCCATACGCCGAGATGATAAAATTCCTAAAACACTCAATTTTTTTCATACACTCATCTTGCTTAGGCGCCCTTTCGGGTTTTCATCCCAACCACTCAATAATTGTTTCAGGCTTACAAACTCACATCAGTCCAGACTTATTGTTGCCTCAGCCTAGTGCCGGCCAAGCCACTTTCTTATTGCATATAACTTGCTATCCAAGGATTTTGTATGCCTTTTTTCAATTTTTGTGGCTTTTTCAAACAATGTATTCAATAAATCCATGCAGATACAATCAACACCCAAATAAAGACATGTGAATACATTCTCCTCCCCCATACTTAAACATTGCATTGTCCTCAGAATGTCAAGTTCGAAGGAAGTCAAGTGAATACCAAACGAGCCCCAAGTTGATTAACGAACAAGATAAAGAAGTTGCGAGCATGATTTTAGCCAAAGTTAGAGATTCACCAACCTAATATTTGCTTAAACCTCCAATTGTTCATGGGGTTGTAGGGGGTGAAGGAACTTCTCTATGATGAAATAACTTCACTAGTGCTCTGCGTTCACAGTCCTATCATTGTAAAGACCACTTAGTTCAATAGGAAGACATAATAACGAACCCAGGAAAGGAGATAGAAGACTCACATACAAGGTCGGATGACCTTCCTCCAACGAAACAGAAGGTGTGGTAAAATGAGAAACTAGATGAACACCAATTGTAATCCAACAAAGCACAACTCATCTAAAACAAAAGAAAGAATACCTCCAATATAGATGGTGACCCAAAATCAACTCCTTGTAAAGAGCATGGTCACCAACAAGCTAAGCTCCAACAAATGTAGATCCATAAATGATAGGAATGATGAAACGATGAAACCAAATTTGATGAAATACAACTCCTTACTTTCTTTTCTCTCATATTTTTTTTTCTGCACTCTATTTTTTTTAAATCCGATTTTTTTTTTCGGAATGATTTTCGGATTGAATTTTTTTTTTTTGACGGGAGAGAAGACTTACAGCGAGATTGGCTACAGACTATAGCTGATCCTAAGCTTCTGTGTTTTCCTCCTGTCCATAAACACACTAAAAAGAAAGTTAAACCGAACAAAACACACAAAAACAAATAAAAACAATCTCAAACCTCGGGTTGCCTCCCGAGCAGCGCCTTATTTTATGTCGTGGCTCGACATGAAACTCCGAGATTTTAACTAACGTCATTTGGTTTCGTGAAAACCGTCTCTTGTTTGAATTCTCTCCTGAACCACTCATGGAACGCCTTAAACCTTGTCCCTTTTACCTTGACCACCTTGTCTTTAGCAATGAAAGTGGTTTCATTCACTTTCTCATCTTTGACCGTATCAGGCGACTGTTTCAGCTCAATGTCAAGTGCCTGCACACTAGACATCAATAGTATCTCGCCTGGCGAGGTCAGTAATGTGGGGGCGACTGCCCAAAGGACGTGGAGAAAGCTTACCTTCAGGCTCTAGCTTAGCATGAGACTCATGCATGTTAGTAGACAAAACAGTATCTACTTGTGAGTCTCCTAAGACATTCTCTAAAACAGGTTGAAATTCATCCATACAAGTGAGATTAATCACATCAATAGCACATAGAGAATTCTTATCAATGAGATCCATGTCATATATATTATATTCCACCTTATCCCCATCAAACTCCATAGAGAGTCTCACTATTCACATCGATTTTCGTTTGTGCAGTTTTCATAAAAGGTCTACCTAACAGTATAGGTGTGATATTATTAACATGCTCCATATCCAGCACAAAGAAATCAGCATGAAAAATCAGATCACCAACCATAACAAGCACATCCTCAACAATCCCTTTCGGATACACAGTAGATCTATCAGCAAGTTGAATTACAGTTCATGTTTCATGCAAATGTCCTAATCCTAGTGATTTATACAAGGAATAGGGAAAAACATTAATCGAAGCACCTAAATCAAGCATGGGTTTATGAAATTTCGTATCGCCAATAACACATGGAATACTAAACATGCCAGGATCACCACACTTTTTAGGCATACGCCTTTGAAACATAGCAGAAACTTGTTCACTAACTTTAACATTTTGTTTTCCCTTAAGTTTTTGATTCCTTTTAATCGTGCAAACTTCTTTCAAAAACTTAGCAAATCTAGGAATACTCTTAACAAGTTTAAGCAAAGGAATGTTTACCTCACACCTACTAAAGGTTTCAAAGATCTCTTTGTCATTCTCCGGTCTTCGAGTATCCTTCAATGCTTCAGGGAAAGGGGCTACAGGCTTCTGTGTAAACAGAGGAGGGAAATTTGGACGAACATAATCGTCTTTGAACTCTGCAGCCTTCCCGCGATCGCCAGAGGGGGGTGACGATCACGTCCTTGCTTCGGGAGAAGAGTTGCTCTCTGCAGTGACATGGCAATCACCCTATGTGGGTGGCGATCGCGGTCGTCCTTCGGAAACACTGGCTGAATCTGTTAATATATGGCGATCGCCATGGCCATATGGCGATCGCGGTCGGGATGCAGAACCTCCGGAGTCTTCAGAACCAATATGGCGATCGCCATATACAGATGGCGATCGCGGTTTTGGCACAGAATTGTCATTCAACACTTTGCCGCTTCTTAAGAATACTGCACTGACATTTTTTCTCGGGTTTCTTACCGAGTCCCTTGTAATATTCAATTTATTATATAGATTTTCTTGCTAAGTAGGCTATATAATTAGTTACTATTAGTTTAAGGTATACTTAAGTAGCATGCTATTAGTCATTGTATATTAGGAGTCGTTAGTATATTTTAGTTGCTATTAGTTTAATGTATACTTGAGGGGGGTTAGTAGTCGTTAGTTTATTATGATTTCCAATGAGTTAATTTAATCTATTTATTTAGTCTAACTATGGGAGTAAGGGTTTTACTAATCCCAACCTAAAATTCTATTAGGACTTCCACGGCAAGAAACCGCCGCCACTCCATTCCATTAATTTAGCATTCATCTCCTTCTTCATTCTTGAGTTTTACCCTCTTGCTCCGCAGCCCTGGTCTCTTGTATCATCCCGATCGTGTCGTACTAGTCCTTCGTCATAGATTTCATGCCTTTGATCCGTACTATATATATTGGGTAAGCCTTCATATTTCCATACCTCCCATTTACTTGTGCTAGGTCTTAGGATGTGAATTTGATCGGGTATCCTAATGTGTGAAGGAGCAAGTTTGGGTGTTGAATACCTCATTAAGATCTTTGGCTCAATTCTTCTACCTTTCTATCTACCGAACTAGGTAAGACATTGAACTTTGATTTATCATCTTAAATCTTAGGGTTATGTTAGATGATTGGGTATATATACTAGGTTGTTGTAGTACCGTAGACTTGCAATCTTGTCCTCTAAATCATGTGTTGACTTAGTATTGATTTATATATAGATTCATATTATTGTTCTTGAATAGATGTAGGTGTAGGTTTGATAAGCGGTATTTTACATAACACTACTATAGGTTATTAACTCATTTTGTATAAGATTATGCTAGATGTTATGATGTATTCTGTAATTATGGAGTTTTGGAGAGTTGAGTTACACATGAGATTACAGAAGATGATGCGGAGCATTGAAGCATAAGAAGAGGAGTCGAAGCTGAAGAAGACCACATGTAGCATTGGAAGCAGCTGAAGACGAAGCCAAGGAAGCCACAGAAGCCAAATCCGTGACCGTGGGTCCCAAACCGCGATCGCGGAAAACCTACCGGACCAGCCTTGTTTACAGAACAAAATCCGCGATCGCGGGTCCCAAACCGCGATCTCGGAAATCCGCCAGAGAAGATGTTCTTCATTTGCCCGATTTAGTATGTTGTGTTAAGTTTTGTAACGTTTTTATAACGTTTTTACCTTCAATTTGGCAGTTAGATTCTGCAGAGACATATAGGTTTTTAGGTGTGAATGATCTTGAATCATCTTACACCTTCCATTTTCAAGTTTTGAGAGTTTTCCTCAAGAACTTCATGAGTTGCTAAGTTTTCATTGTTTTGCTTGACATTTGAAGCTTTCGGATTGATTAAGTTGTGAGATTCCTTTCCTTTGTTCTATTCATATTGATTGTCTCTATTCTCTCGTGTGTATTGCTAAGTTTCATCTCATTCATATTGCTATTGTTTGGTTATTTCTAGTTGAAATATCATACTTGTTTGTAGCACACACAATTTGCATGAACTAGTTGTGAATGTCAATTGTGAAGAGAATTGAGTACATGTCGAGTATCTGACTAGTTGTGTATGATATTGCATGTATCTATCCATTCCTGAACTTAAAGCTGCTTTATTATTGAATCTTGATAGTTTCAAGGTTATAGTTGAGTAAGAGTTATTAGGACTAGTTGGACTAATAACTACATTAGAACAGAGATTAGAACGATCATATGAGTAATTCGACATAGGATTAAAAGGAGTTTATGATCAACTTGTTAATCTGTTAGTGGATAATTGTCGAGTGAAACACCTTCCATTGATATATTTACAATTCAAATCAACCTTTGTTACTTTGTTTTTAAAACATACAAAACCCCCCCTTTGGTTACTTACACTCTGATTCCCTTGGAATTCGACCCTTGCTTGCCTACTATACTTGTTAGTGAGCTTGTTAGGATTACTTGACTTGGCATACGACAATTCGCCTCGTCAAGGTTATATTAATTATTGTCTTTGGTTAGCTGATTTGATGATATTAGGTTAGAAGGGCAAAGTTTATATAATTAAGTCATGTCTGTGCTGATATATGAATAACGTAGTATATGCTGATGAGCATATATACATAGGCTGCGTCTATATGCACACGTTTTTTTTGCTAAATGCACACTATTCTGTGCGGTAACAGTTGCAGTACACTTCTGTGCGTTAAGGATTACCGCACCAAAGGACTCCGGGGCATTGTTGGAATTTTTTCTGAAACCTATACGACGCTGGTGCGGTAAGAATTACCGCACAGATCTGTGCGTTAACATTTAACGCACACAGTTAATACGAGATTAACCCCAAAAAAAATTTAACTTCTGATGTACTTAAAACCTGTGCGGTAATTGTTACCGCACATGATTTTTTTTTTTAAAAACAAATAAATTTAAAAAATAATAATTAAAATATGAGTAAAACCTGTGCGGTAATTGTTACCGCACAGGTTTTATATATTAAAAAAACAATAAAGTGGTGCGGTAACCCTTACCGCACCACTTTAAATAATGAATAAACCTGGTGCGGTATTTGTTACCGCACCGGTTTTTTTTAATAATTATTTGAAAATAATTAAATTAAATTTTTAAGAAAATAATAAATATAATCTGTGCGGTAACTGTTACCGCACATGCTTTTTTTGAAAAAATGCCCGTTGGAATTTTATGCCCGTTGGTGCGTTAACTATTACCGCACCAACGGGCATAAAATTCCAACGAGCATTTTTTGGTTGTATATATAGGTTGAGCTCTCTTGTTGAAATTTTGCAATGCACACCACAATGTCTTATAATTATGAGAGTAGTGAGGATGATGGTAACGACAATTGGATATCAGGGGTCGTGGAAGAAGAATACGAAGTCGATGAAGAAGAGGAAGTGGACGAAGAAGACGAAGAAGTCGATGAGGAAGTGGACGAAGAAGAGGAAGAAGGCGAAGCAAATGTATCAATTGCATTAGACGATTGGACTCCGTTACCGATTTTGGTTAGTATATTATGAATTTAAATTTTGTATTTAATTGCATGAGATTTAGGTTAATTAGTTAAAATTGCGTATCTAAGTAATGTAGTTTAATCAATATAGGAAGAAGACTTTAGACCACATTTTAGTACTGCGCAAATGTGGGATAGTAAAGAAGAGATGATGGAATGGACAAAACAGAGAGCAAGGGATTTAATGATAGTTTTGGTACATCGTACATCTAGCAAATATTGCGTTGATTTTGTATCCGATAGGTTTGGAAAACCTAGATCGGGTAGGCCGAAAGTGAATTTAAAAAATCCAGAATTGCCGGTTCCGAGGCTTCGTCACCGAAAATCGAAGAAATGTGGTTGTACATTTGAGTTATATGGGGTTCGTATAAAAGAAGGGTCTTATAGTTATAAATGGATCGTGAATGTTGTAGAAGGTCGTCACAACCACACCCTTCCTACTAGTTTTCATGGGAATTCATTCGCGGGTAGAATGAGCAAAGAAAGGGAGAAAATAGCAAGGGAAGCGGGGGATGATCGCAAGACGCCAAAAAACATACTTATTTAGCTTAGGAAAAGAGACCCGCAAAATGTGACATCCATGAAGCAGATTGCCAATTTTTTGCAGAAGATCAATTTTGAAGATCGTGGTGAATTGTCAGTTACTCAGTGGTCTCTAAATTTTCAGAAAGAGAACAAGTATTTTTGTCAACCTTTGAGGAACACGAGGACGAATGAGGTTGAAGTCCTTTTTTTCGCTCACCCGGAGTCGATTCGTTTGTTCAGGAAGTTTCCTCACGTGATTATCATGGACGCCACATACAAGACAAATAGGTATGATATGACTTTAGTGGAGATGGTTGGTTTCACTTGCACGCACAAGACGTTCAACATCGCATATGCATTCATGGCTCAGGAGACAGTAATGCATTACAAGTTTGTGATGATGTGCGTTCATGAGTTGTGTAGAAATTTGGGAGTGATGCCGAAGGCTATAATGACCGACTGTGAAAAGGCTTTGTTGAGAGCAATCAAACTTGTGTTCAAAGACACTGATGTGAAACAACTATTGTGTTGGGTGCACATTAAGCACAACATCCAGTCACACGCAGAAAAAGTGATTAAAAATACTAAAAGGGCGGAGAACTTTGTTACGCTGGGGGATATTTTGCTCGAGCACCGAAGAAATCTACGAAGAGAGGTTGAGAAAGCTGAGAGATTCATGGAAGAAGGGCATTGTTGGTTACGTTGAAAAGTACTGGTTTACTCCGTACAAGAAGTTCATAGTTAGAGCGTGGACGGACTACACTCTTCACTTTCACACAAGGACTACAAACAGGTATCTTTGTTTGTTTAGTTGTTAATTTGGACCACCATATTATTAATGCTAATGATTAGAAATTGTGTTTATTTAGGGTGGAGGGGATGCATAAGGTGTTGAAAGAAATTGTGGGTCCTAGTAGAGGAGGCTTCAACAGAGTGATCGTGAGGATCCACCATGCGGTCATAGTTCAGATGGACCTGATTAGGGCGACGATGAACCAAGCACTTACCACTCGGCAAATGGTCTTTGATGACCCAACCTTTCCTCCTGGCATTCGAATGTTGTTTTCAAGGCTATTTTACCGAGTGTCAGATAGGTGTTTTCTGTTGTTGTTGGAAATGTACCAGCAAATATTGAAGGAGGAGTATTCAAATGTTTGTGATGATCATTGGGTTCGAGATTGTCTTGGGATGCCATGCGTACACGATCTTGCTAGGGCAATCATTTCAAAGACACCTCCTGTTCCGGATGATTTTCATGACTTCTGGAAGGAACTGAGATGGGAAGATGATGCAATAAATTTGTCCTTACCCGACGACAATCGTTCAATGTCTATTCCGGAGATCAGAATGCGTGAAATGTGGGCGAAATGGGAAAGTGGAGATTTGAGGGATGGAACTCTATTCAGATTAAGTGAGTTGTACATTGACTTGGAGCATCCGGAACAAAGTTCTTTGGTAGAGCCAACAAACTTGTTTAGGAAAGGAAAAGGAAGGCCGCCAGGATCAAAGCTGAGATTGAATGCCGAAAAAGCTGAGATTGACGAACCGGAGCTGGAGCCATCGGTGGAGCCCCGTCAGTCAAAACTCCAAGGAGACGCCTCATGAACTCATCGATATCTGCAGGCCTCCTCTCTGGTGGTGTCTCCAAGAAAGCTCGAATCTCACAAGTCACTAGCCGGGTCCGCTATATTAACAACATATCAAAACATTACAATCAAATATACTAATTGAATGAATATGACTAATAAAATTTATAATCGTACCGCAAAACTGTCAACCGAAGGTGGAATACGCAGCGGACCAACTGGACGATCGAGTCTACGTGATCTGGGATCCACCAGAGGATGAGAAACTCGATCATACCAATCGAGATAATCATCTGTGACTGCCTAATAGTACGTTGCTCGTGGCTCCCGAATCTGTATCAAAGGCCTGGGGTCCTGATCCCACACACCAAGCAGATCCTTCTCAAAGTGAACTGAATAATGCGTCAGCCTATTGTTACGTGTCACCTGGATGGGCTCTGGGGGAGGATCTGGGATACCCTGCACATGTCCAAACTGTCGCAGCAGGCGACCTGGCTGATAGAGCTCCTCGATGTCCAGACAACGGAGAATGCCCTCAAACAAAGACGGGGCGTACTGCGGAAGTCTGAAATCCACATTTGAAAAGGGAAACCAGTTAACCTGCAACAAAACATTACAAAACAGTTAGTATAGTTTACATTCACACAATATAACGAAAGCATACATTCTTAAAATCTGACCTCCTCATAACGAACACGGTCAAGCATGCCACGAATGGCAACCAAACGATCCGTGCTCTTCCCTTGTGGCACCTCTCTGCCCTCCCTCATAGTAGCTGCGGCGTGGTCCATAGAAAGTGGATCTGTCACAAAATGTCCACGAAAATGTGGAAAATATGCCCAGATCCACGACTGGAAAAAAAGGATAATTAGAACTCGACTTCCTAAACATAGCCAATCGTATAGTTGTTTGCGTACTAACCCGCAAAAGAATGCCAGAACTCCCCATCCCCATAGCCAATCGCCTCGACGCCTGTCCAAGGTTGCGATACAGATGAGCTAACACTCCAGCTCCCCAAGCATATCGGCCAGTGCTGTCGTGGTCGGCCAAAAGAACTAACCACCAGTGCTTGACTGTTGTAGTCGACTTGTCCACTAGAACTGTAGTGCCGAGAAGCAACAGTAAGTACATAGACGCAATGAGGCTCTCATCTCTCTGTCCATCCTCCATCCGCATCATATCCTTCAATCTCTGCTGAAGATAACCCAAAGGAATGCCTCCATCCCTATACCAAGTCTTCACCAGTGCCTCCTCTACGTGAAGCATCTCAGCAACAAAAGTGAAGATCTCCTCCCTGCTCAAAACTGAGCTACAACTCCTGCCATGTATAGGCAGCGACAGGATCTCAACCACATCGTGAAGTGTAGGACCAATCTCTCCAAATGGCAAATGAAATGTGTTGGTTTCTGGGTGCCATCTCTCGACGAAAGCAGAAACCAACACATGATGGACAGGACCGGACCCGATATAGCGTAGATCAGTCAATCCAGATCGCTCTGCAAGCTGAAACCACGAATCTGGACCAGGTCTCCTAAACGCCTCTAGTGGAGTGCAGTAGGCGGTGTGGAAGTGAACCTTGACGACCTTCCGTGTCTGGAAAAAAAGTAAAAAATTAACACAGTTACTTCTACAGAATGCCATTCATATTTCACATATGAACATTATAGTTCAAATACATACCAAATCAAGAGGAGCCTCGCCTTCTGGAAGATCAGCAGGCTGTGGAAAATCAGCATGATCTGCAGCACGTCCACGTCCACGTCCACGTCCTCGTCCTCGTCCTCCGCGTGGAGCGCGTCCACCTCGTGCTGGAGGATCAGCAGCGTCTGCATCAGCAACATCATCATCTGCCTGAGCTCCTCGGCCTCCTCGCTGTCTCTGTATAAATGGAGGAAGAGGACGGGGGCCAGCTGGAATCACAGGTGCGGGAGGATCAACAACTGTAAGCTCATAAATAGCCCTGGCGATGTGCGTCTCATAACTCTTCAGCAACTCATTTGTAAAAGGACCTCCGGGCATCCAAGGTACAGCAGGAGGTGGTACAGGATCTGCATCGGGAGGTGGTACAGTCGGGGGAGGTGGTACATCTGGCGTAGGAGACGAAGGACCTAAATCTGTAGGAGCTGGCGATGAAGGCCCCATACCAGCATGATCCTCTGAAATAATAGGAGGGTCGTCTCTCCTAAGCTGATCTGTCGGTATCTCGGGATGAGATACAATATAATCTGTACCTAAACCCTCACCGTCTCCCAGCATATCATCATCCAAATCAACAGCTGTATCATCGACGTCCATATCCTCCTCCTCACTCTCACTGTAACCCTCATCATCAGCAGACGGATCAACATCTAGACCACAATCCCTAACTGCCCCAGTATCTGTAAGTGCACCAGTAACATCAGTGGGTGTCGAACTAGAAGCATTCATATGGTCTCGAGCAGTAGCAAAACTCTGACGTATGGACGCTGTAATCTCCGTCCTCCTAACACGCTCTGCAGCAACAGGAGCCCCCGGAACAAAACCACTAGAAGCCATCGTATCTCGCACCCCTAATGTTGTTGTTATAGCGTAACGTTATTTTCATAGCGTTACAAAAATAACGTCAAATTCAAAAACGTCTTTTCCATGACGTCGTAACGTTACAAACAGTTGTTGTAACGTCAATCCTAATCAAAATCATCTCTAATTTCTAAACATTTTGTTCATAACGTTACGAAATTAACGTTATAATTCGCCTAATTTCAATACTTTATATACTAATAATTCATAACGTTACAAAATAAGAGAAGAACAATGTCATATTTCATAAAATAATTAATTCATTACTTTTACAATATAGAATGTCATATTTCATAACATTATGAAATTATTATATTTCATAACGTTATAAAATTTCATTAATTTCATAACGTTACGAATAAATTAATTAATTTCATAATGTTACCAAATAATATAATTTTATAACGTGACGCAATAAATTACTTAATTTTATAACGTTACGCAATAAATTACTTAATTTCATAACGTTACGCAATAAATTACTTAATTTCATAACGTTACCATATAAATTAATTTCATAATGTTATAAAATAAATTAAATAAATTGATAACGTTACGAAATTTATTTAAATATTTCATAACGTTATCAAATATTATTAAATTCATAACGTTATGAAATTAAATAACTAATTTCATAACGTTATCAATTTTATAAATTAATCAAATTAAATAAATTGATAACGTTATGAAATTAAATAACTAATTTCATAACGTTATAAATTTAATAAATTAATTAAATTAAATAAATTGATAACGTTACGAAATTTATTTAAAAATTTCATAACGTTATCAAATATTATTAAATTCATAACGTTATGAAATTAAATAACTAATTTCACAACGTTATAAATTTAATAAATTAATTAAATTAAATAAATTGATAACGTTACGAAATTTATTTAAAAATTTCATAACGTTATCAAATATTATTAAATTCATAACGTTATGAAATTACTTATTAAATAATTTCATAACGTTACGAAATAAAATAATTAAACTATTTAAAAACATTACAAAAGTTATAGAATATTTAATAAAAATACATACTTGATGTAGATCTACGGGAGTCGAAAAAGCTTCCGGTTGCGCCTCGGTTTGAGAATTCAACGTTCTATTTGCTCGAGTAGCGTACCCGGGACCGACGTTTTGGACGGGTCGCTTTCGGTTTCTTGGCCTCGGAGCGGGTTGGGCTGCTGGTATCGGGTCGGGTCGGGCTTCGGGAATCGGGTCGGGCTTCGGGGATCGGGTCGGGCTGTGGGTACGGGATCTCGTCGGGCTCGGGATTTTGGCCGGTTCCGGGCACCACCACTGTAAATCAGTGGCACCTCGGCTTCCTCCTCGTCTTCATCCTCCACAGCCAGCCACGGAGTCGCCGTCGTCGCCTCAGGAAGAGCTGCCGTCGGCGGGAAGCTTGGACCCTCGTCTCCGGCCGGATTTTTGGGCCCAGAAGATGCGGCTTGCTCGAGGGAGCTCGAATCCATCATCAATTTGTGGATTTGGTGGCTTAATCGACGGGAAAATGGACGGAGGAAGAAGAACTGTGGCGGCGGAGGAAAAAACGCAGAAAGAGGGAAGGAGGAAGAAAGGTCGGGGATATGTGTTACCGCACCAATTTATTATTTTTTAATTACTTAAAACTGGTGCGGTAACACTTACCGCACCATATTATATATTTTTTTAATATATTAAACCTGTGCGGTAAGTGTTACCGCACAGGATATTAGTATTTTAATACTTTTTAAATTTTTTTTATTAATTACAAAAAATAAAATTCCTGTGCGGTAAGAGTTACCGCACAGGTGTTTAAGTTAATCAAAATCTGTTTTTTTTGGGGTTAATCTCATATTAACTGTGTGCGTTAAATGTTAACGCACAGATCTGTGCGGTAATTCTTACCGCACCAGCGTCGTATAGGTTTCAGAAAAAATTCCAACAATGCCCCGGAGTCCTTTGGTGCGGTAATCCTTAACGCACAGAAGTGTACTGCAACTGTTACCGCACAGAATAGTGTGCATTTAGCAAAAAAAACGTGTGCATATAGACCAAGCCTATACATATGTACACGACTACCTTTAGGTGTGAGGCTTAATGGTTAGAGTACGTCTGTAATCTTAATCTTCACCCATTAATTCTTGTTACGTATTGGTATATTTTTAGGCATTTGATATCCTTCGATCTAGTCTACTCGTGCTCGTGTCGAGGGTTCGTCATTGTAGGTAAGTCTTCTGGACTTACTTAGCTTTCGATTTTTATATGCGCTAAGCTTGTAGGTGAAGTGTGTAGGACCGTATTTTGGGACTTGGTACTCCCTAGTTAATATCGTTTGAAACTTTTTAACTATTGTGTGTATTGGTTTCCACCGGTATGGTTATGGGTGCGGGGTAAGTCGTTGAGGAAGTGACCCCCGGGTATAACCATGCGGCAAGGAGGGACCCCTTCTAAAAGTATAAGTGTTTTGGCGAGTGCTCTAGTGGAGGCTCAGCCGCGGTAAGAAGTTGATGCAGATAACGAACAACGTGTAGAGATGTATGATGATCGTTGTGATCTATGAGTTGAGGCCGGAGGGTGCCATGTGTTGGTTTGAGCTTATGAGTTATGTTGATTAATGATTGTTGTTGTTATGGTGATTGTATGTGAATAGCGTTAGATGATTATTACGTAAATAATTAGTACTATCGTGATTATACAATGTGATGAGCATATATGCATATTGATATTACTTTAAGTATATTGTGTTTGTGGTTTTGTTCTATCATGCTTCTCTGCTTGTTTGGTTCATATGAGAATTGTTAGCTAATGTGATAATTGTTGTGGTTTTTAGGTAATGATTCCGGTGCAATTGGTGCACCAGAGGGATTCCTTTCAGAAGACGGTGGCCAACCTCAACATCATGTGCCTTACGAATGAGTTTCTTAATAACTCGGCTTTGTTATATTTATTTGGTCATTTAGTAACCTTGCTATTGGTCCTAGGAATTGTGATGGGTTACCTAAGTTTAAGTCTTTCGCACTGCGTTCTTAGTGATATTGTAGTTTATGCATTCTTATTGGTTTATAGACTTTTCTTTAATAAAAACGAGTTGGATTGTTTTCATTGTTTTCTCGTCGTGCCTTTGTTGGAAGGTCCAATCTAGTGAATATGTTGCCAGGCTAGGTCTGGTGGACCCAAGTGTGGTCCACTGCTATGTAATACCCTGGGTTACAGGACGGGGTGTTACACCCCTGACCTCTAATTTACTCACAGCTTGAGCAATCTGTCCTATCTGATTTTCGAGATTTTGGATGCTTGATTTCGTCTCAGCGCTTTGTTGCATCACAGTTTGAGCTAAGGACTTGATCATATCTTCAACAGTCATAGAATTCTGAGGTCTAGGTTGCTGGTAATTAATTTGATGAGAATCATACCTTGGCCTTGGTTGCCATCCACCAGCAGCGTTTACCTCAGCATTAGGATCATGAATGACTTTCATTTCATGTTGGGCATCGCTTTTCAGCATCAAAAGCTTTACCATCTCTTTCAACTCATTCATGTCAGTCTGCATTCGATCTGAATCAATTGATTTCACAAAGTGGGATCCCTGTCTGCTACCAAACTGCCTTGAACTCTCAGCCAACTCTTCAAACATTTCAGTAGCCTGAAGTATAGTCAATTTCAGGAAATTACCTCCACAGGATGCGTTTACCATTCTACGATCCTCATCAATCAGGCCACTAAATAAGTACATAAGAAGATCTTGGTCAGTGTAACTATGGAATAGACAGCTTGAGCACAACTTATTGAACCTCTCATAATACTCATATAGACTCTCAGTTGAGTGTTGTTGAATGGTCGTGATGTCCTTCTTCAAGCTACTCAGTTTTGTGGCTGGGAAACACTTTTCTAAGAAAACCTTCTTCATCTTAGCCCATGTATCAATACTTCCTAGGGCTTGATAGTAGAGCCAATCATTCGCAGCATCTTTCAGAGTAAATCCGAAAGCTCTCAACATGACTTGCTCCTCAGTAACACCTCTAGGCTTCATACTAGAACATATGGCATGGAACTGAGCCAAATGTTTGTTTGGATCCTCACCTGCTAAGCCATGGAAGTGTGGAAGCTCGTGAATTAAACCAGCTATCAACTCAAAATTCACACCTTCGGCAATCTCAGGAAACCTCACTGCCAAAGGTTGTTGGTCTAAGTCTGGGGCAGTGAGTTGCCTCATAGTAGGCAATGGCGGTCCATGTTCACCCATCTCGTCGTCTTGGTTCAGAGCTGTTTTTCGGTTCCGACGGAACGTCCTTTCAATCTCTAGATCAAAGGCAACAAGAGATGAATCAGTAGCATGGGTCTGAACCATAAAGGTTCACACCAAACAGTTGATAAGTCACAATTAGCACAGAAATAGAATAATTCAATTCCCCGGCAACGGCGCCAAATTTGATAGAGCAAATGTCATGGTTGCTAAATCAAAGTAAATCCTAAACACTAACTAGAGTATAACAAGTAAGTAGAGGTCGAACCCAATGAAATCAAAACACCAATAACTATGCAGTCAAGCGAAATATCAACTAACGAACAAGTAACAAGTAACCATGTTTTTTTTTATTATATACGACACAAAAGTAACAAGTATCAAGTAGAGAAAGTTTGGGTGAGAATAATATGTGAAGGGGTTTCACCTAGCAAGTTTCCACACAACAGCCAATCAAGTTGATCATAGATTATCTCGAGTTCTTATCAATGGGTCAACGGGCCAAATAAAGCTTAATTAAAATGTAATGAGGCCCAAACGACACAAACGGCTTAAAATGACCTTAAAACGCAAAAACAAAACTAAAATGTAAAAGTAGTAATTGAACATTAGCAATTTAACACAATCATTTTTACAAGTACTTAACAAATTTATCAATTCGAAATATGTAAACGAACACTGTATATAAGTTGTATAATTATACTCATCTATATTCTATATAATAATCCATGAGTTTTCTGCAAACTGTACCGGGCTTAAAAATTCAATTTCGGGCCTAAGTGGGTTATTGGGCCACGCATTAATCCTTTCTCATTCATTTTCTTCCTTAGTGGACGATTTTGACGTGCTTCGTTATCAGCTAAACCTTTCGGCTTCCCTATTCATTAGTCTTTGCTGCTGCTCCTTTCTCATTCATTCTATGCTCTCATCTTCTACTTTTCCAATGCTCTTCCACCGTCCCCAATTTCTCGATGCCTCGCTTGGCAATTCTACAACTCTTACTTTTGCCCTCCTTTCTCAAGAGCTCTAAATCCATATCAGATATTGGAATTGGATGTCGATATCTTCTCATAGCCCTAAATCCATATAATATATCAGCAGGCCAACTGGTTCTGATAATACTTACTTATTCAACAATCAGGAAAACTTCTCAAGATTAGATGAAATAGCAGCAAAGGGCATAAGAATCATAAGGATGCATGCAATAACTTACAACCGTCAAGTATTAACATGCAATCAATTCTCTTTCATATAAACAATCAACTACCAGATCATGCAGATATGAATGCTACAATGACAAGGAATTCCACCGTCTATTCATAGTCTAGCAATAGAAATCTACTAATCAAACTAGGTGATCAATCTAGCAAAACCAATAGAAATCATATGGATGAAGAACAAGAAAATTAATACAAACCCAAAGAAAAAGAACAAGAGTTTAGAAATCTCACAACTTAATAACTGAAGGTTTCAATTGCTAAGTAAAACAATGGAGTTTAGTTCCTACTCATGGTTGCAAAACTAAAACTGTCGATGGAAAAAGATGATGAAAAGAAAACAACTAGGGTTTGGGGTTCTTAATTAGAGTCTAACCCTAAAATAATATTGTAAAAGATAAATCGTAAAAGGAAATAATAAAATAAGGAAAAGGGAAAATAAACAAAATAAAAGGTACGAGACTTTAATCTCGTAAGCAGCTCAAGAATTGTTCAACTGTTTGCTTGACATCTTCACGGCCCATTACGCATGGCCCAATCTTCACACGGCCCAACTCCAATCCAGGCCCAACTCCAAAGCGGGGCTCCAGACGCTTGCATCAGCGTGATGTCACGATGACATCAGCGCACCACTTCCTTCACGTGGGCTTCTCCTTTCATGGCCCGCCAACATAAGCGCATCTTCCAAATATTAGTTTCTTCTCCTTGTTTCTATGTGGGCCGGCTCCCATGTTTGCTGATATGAATATGGCGTTCGCGACATCTTTATGGCGATCGCGGTCGTCAGCTCAGCAGCTTCCAAAGCTGCGTCTTCAACTCTGCTCAACTTCACTTTTTCACTTCATATCTTCTAAGTCTTCACAATAACTCCAAGAATCCATAACATAGAATTGTCTCTAAACTTATATGGAATCACTCTTAATACAATGTATTAATCTCTAGTTACGCTATACAAAGTGCAGCGTATCAACATGCTTCATCAATCATGTAGAGAGCGGGGCTTGCTTCATTTGCTTTCAGTTGAAGAAATGAGGCAACAGGTTCATATTGCATTTGCTTTTTGTATATGTAAATTTGACCATACATATGCCTTTCTAGGCTGGAAATGTCAGCAGTTTTGTAATAGTGTGTTATGTTTAATTGCCAAGGCATGAACTGAATAGACAAGGCCTTAATGTATGATATGGATACATTTACCTATTATATATATGTATGAAAAGCAGCTTCTGTTACGTTGTGTATGTTATAATTTGTATCATAGGTATGGGCCTTTGATACATGTTCTGCTGTATTAGATTCAGAATCAACCCTTTCTAGATCAGTGAATTTCTTGACGCTTTTATGCGTCAAGGTTTGCAATGTCAAAAAACATACACTATAAAAGCGTCGTTATTTTGACAATTCTCGACGCTTTTATGCGTCTAGAATTATGTTCAGCGACAATGTGATTCTTCTAAAGCGTCGAAAAACGTATTTTGACACCAAACAGTGTCGGTGTTTACACCTTTCTCGACGCTTTTATCTGTCTAGAAAAGAACTTCCGCGGAAAGTGGTTTTTTTAAAGCGTCGAATCATGTGTTTTGACGCAATAAAGCGTCGAAAAATACACTATATTGACGCTTTTATGCGTCGAAATATGAAATCTTCTACTACACCACATAAAGCGTTAAAGGGTAACCCGCGGTGCTTTAAAGTGTCGAGAATGGCGACCCTATAAAGTGTCGGTTGAAAAACGTCGGAAAAAAAAATTCTCCACCCTGAATTTTTCGACGCTTTGCAGAAGCGTCGAGGACGCGTTTTCCAACGCTTTAAAGCGTTGTGAATAGTGTTAAAAAGCGTCGATAATGGTCTGTGTTTCTAGTAGTGTATATACATATGCATAAACTACGAACTTAACCTATATACATATACCCCATTAGCTAATCATTTTACCGTAATCTTTCAATTCTCCTAGTTAACAGTTAACATCATAGCATATAATACTCTTTAACTATCCTAAGCAATCGGCAATAATCATCTCTCAAGCTCATCTATGTATAAAATCTGTACCTTTCTAAAAACTCATAGTAAAGAAAAGGAAGACTATTAATTTGTACCTTTCTACGGACAAGGTAGATCAAATTCAGAATTGGAATTGGAGCACTTCAAGCAAGTAGAAGAAAGAAGAATTCTAGGAGGAGAAGATTGAGATGTAGTAGCGGCTGAGACGAGAACAAAACCCTACGTTTAGTCCATAATCCTAATTAAGAAACTATTCTAACCCCTTGGACCACGATCTATTAAACACTAAGCTGGAGTAATAAATTAATAAAAGAAAAATAGCTTAATTATCTATACATATACTAAAACAGAGCGGTATCATCTTCCACATCAGCGCCACATCATTCGTTTTTATCTTTTGCTATATGTTTTTTGTAAAAAGATTAAATAAGAAAAATAAAAAGATATCTAATAGACTATATCTTCTTTATCTTTTACCAAATTATAAAATTAAAAAGATATCAAATAGAATATATATTTATTTTACTATCAATTTAATTAAAACTTAAACTATATATTTACTATCGATCTGATTAGAACTTAAATTATAAACCGCAAACTAAATTATAGAGTCTTACATAGGAGTACACATCATATTGTTAAAAATATTTAATACATGCGATCCCGTGCATGGCGCGGGAACACACACTAGTATATACTAAACAATAAACACTAGACTATCACGTAAGACTCGACAACTATTGTTTGACAATATTCAAACAATGATTAATTAGGCTAAATTAATTAAATCCACGTATAAGATAAAAACAATTGCACCTAATTTGCAAACTTATATTTATACACGAAAATACGAGAACTACTAGTAAGCTTAACACACATGGACGAGAACCTAATTTAAGAGTAGCTTAAATACCACAACCTATAAAAACTCTAAATAAAGAATCCAGATATTACAAGTTTTAACCAAGAATGGAGAATTCATAGGAAAAGGCTATAGGTCTGGAATCTGTATGTGCTTAAGACTTTCATTGATAATGAGAATGTTGCTTCTTCTGCTTATATCATTGAGACTGTGGATTTATGGCATACTAGACTTGGACATTTATATGTTAAATCTCTTAATCGTTTGCATGCAATGGGTTTAAATACGAATTTGACAAAAGGTGGTCATGGAAAATGTAGTGTATGTGTTGAGGCTAAGTTCAAGAGAAAGCCTTTTAATTATGTAAATGAGAGGACAATTGAGTTGTTGGAATTAGTCCATTCAGACTTAGCAGAATTTCGCAACACTGAAAGTAGAGGTGGTAAAAAATATTATATCACTTTTGCTGATGTCATTCTAGATACACCAAATTGTATTTATTTAGATCCAAAGATGAATTTGAAAATGTGTTTTACACTTATAATGGAGAAGTAGAAAACCAATTGGACCAGAAAATCAAAAGAATTAGATCTGATAGAGGTGGTGAATACGTCACCAACTCTGGGAAGGAATTCTGTGAGAACAATAGCATAATTCATGAATTTACAGCTCCATATAGCCCACAACAAAATGTTATAACAAAAAGGAAAAATATAACTTTGAAAGAAATGATGAGTGCTTTACTTTCGAGTTCTGGTTTGCCTGACAACATGTGGGGTAAAGATGTATTAACTGCCAATCATATTCTCAACATAGTTCCACATACAAAACTAGACAAAACACCTCATGAATTACAGAGAGGGCTAGGACTACCTTCTTTTAAAGTCGATGCAATCAGATCTAAGACTTTTGATATTGTATTTATTGGTTATTCTAGGAATAGTGCCACTTATTGATTTACGGTTTTGAGTGATCGTTCATTGTGTGAATATCGAGATGTTGAATCTTTTGAGCATATTTTTCCTTTAAAAGAAAAATGACGTGCAAGTTGATTCTATGACTAGTAATGTTGCATCTTCTTCTAATACCTTACCTTCCATGCCATTCATGAAATTGAACCTAGGAAGAGTAAGAGACAAGAAAGAAAAAACTAGATTTGGTTATGATTTTGTGACTGCATTCTTGATTGAACTCCACGATCTATATGAGTTGAATAATACACTCATTATTGTGCATATGCTAGAGGATGACCCTAAGACATATAATGAATCTATGAGATCATTGGATACTAGTTTTTGGAAAGATGCAAATAATAGTGAAATAGAATCTATCATGTCTAATCATACATGGTAACTAGTTGATTTGCCTAAGGGGAACAAGGTCATTGGATGTAAGTGGATCTTTAAAAGAAAACTTAAAACGGATGGTTTTATTGAAAGTTATAAGCCAAGACTAGTTATTAAAGGTGATCTTAATGAACATATCTATATGGAACAACCTCCAGGGTGCGTGGTTCCTAGACTGGAGAACAAGGTATGCCGACTCAACAAGTCACTCTATCGTGATAAATTTCATAAAAATATTCTAAGCTTTTAGTTTTCAAGTCAATGGATCTGATGCATGTGTTTATTCAAAAATGTTTGGTGTTGATTGTGTGATTATATGTCTTTATGTTGATGACATGCTATTCTTTGGAACACATATAAATGTTGTAAATTCGACCAAACTTTATTTATCCTCTCGCTTTGATGTGAAAGACTTAGGTGAAGTTGATGTGATTCTAGGTGTTAAAGTAACTAGAACTAAAAAATGGCTTTATTTTGTCTCAATCTCATTATATAGAGAAAGTATTAAAGAAATTTAATCAATTTGATGTGGTGCCAATTAGAACTCCTTTTAACTCTAGCGTGCAATAAAAGAAAAATCAAGGTGAGTGTCACAAAGTGAGTATCTAAATTAATTGAAGGTTTGATGTTTTTAATCAATTTGATTACATCGTCTACATTATGTTCTTTAATCCAGCAAACACAAAGAAGTTTACCTATGCACAAACATACAGAAAACAAACCAGTTCAGCTTCTGTAAGAGCAACTCCATACGTCACACATGAATATAATCCACACGTCACGTATAAAACACATCCATGCATCACGTATGGAGTACGTATGGTCCATACGTGGCGTATGCATTTGCATATTTGCTTTTTAATGCTTTGTTGGATTATGGATGTTCCTAATACCTAATCTAGCTAAAATAAACATTTTAAATCACCACAATCACTAAAGTTAACAAAATAACACAAACCAACATCTTTTAACATACTAACAATGTAAATCATGAAATATTAACCAAAGAAAATCAGAAATCATTCTATAACCTCAAAAGTCACCATTTGCATCATCACAACCACCAAAAGTTAACCAAAATTCACAAAGCAACATATTTTATCATACTACTACATTTAACATGTGAATCCAATAAAAGCTAGCTAAATCAAATCCAAAATTAAAATAACACTTTAAAAGTCAATATTTTAGAAAGAATTACCTCATTAAGATTATAACTTGAAAATGTTTCGTCTCCACCTCTATCATTGGTGCATGCCTCTTCATTCTCCATGTAAAATGAGCTTTTTGGGGAGATAATGGTGTACTTGGTGATCAAGATTGTTCAACAATGGGGTTTAATGAGTTTTTATTTATTTTGAATATGGAAAGAAAGATAGATAATAGGGTGTGTTAGTAGGTAATAGTAGATGTTATAGAAATGTTTAAAAAATTGAGAGATTTAATTCAGTTTGGTGAGCCAAGATGTTCTTCTAAGGCATTTTATCTGATAATCCATACGTCAGACATGGACACAATCCATACGTATCGTATGGTTTAAGTCCATGCATGACGTATTGATGACAAACGGATGACATAGAGTAAAGAGATTGGAAATTTATATTGAAAAATGAGGTATTTGGGGATAAAAGTAGAAAGATGATGAGATAATGGGGTAATTTGGGCCCAATTCGTTTAAACGCCAACAAACGATAAAATCGTAATTTTGAAGTTGTAAAATAACACCACATATGGCAAGTTGTCATAACCACTAGTAATGAGGCCCAAACGACACAAACGGCTTAAAATGACCTTAAAACGCAAAAACAAAACTAAAATGTAAAAGTAGTAATTGAACATTAGCAATTTAACACAATCATTTTTACAAGTACTTGACAAATTTATCAATTCGAAATATGTAAACGAACACTGTATATAAGTTGTATAATTATACTCATCTATATTCTATATAATAATCCATGAGTTTGCAGAAGTAATGTAAACTGTACCGGGCTTAAAAATTCAATTTCGGGCCTAAGTGGGTTATTGGGACACGCATTAATCCTTTCTCATTCATTTTCTTCCTTAGTGGACGATTTTGACGTGCTTCATTATCAGCTAAACCTTTCGGCTTCCCTATTCATTAGTCTTTATTGCTGCTCCTTTCTCATTCATTCTATGCTCCCATCTTCTACTTTTCCAATGCTCTTCCACCGTCCCCGATTTCTCGATGCCTCGCTTGGCGATTCTACAACTCTTACTTTTTCCCTCCTTTCTCAAGAGCCCTAAATCCATATCAGATATTGGAATTGGATGTCGATATCTGCTCACGTCTCTGTTTTCCTTCCGATGTCGATATCTATCCCCAACCTCCGATGAATCATCATCTTTTTCCCACATGAATATTCATCTTCCCTCCTAAATCGTTGCGCCTCTAACGCCGACGATGACAATCAACCTGAAAAGGAACAAGAGCGGAAGTGATAAGCGGTGTTTTACATACCGCAACTATGGATTATTAGCTAGTTTTGTATAGGATTATGTTATTTGTTTCTATGTAATCTGTATCATGGAGCTGTTCGAGAGAAGATTTACATACGAGATTCCAAGAGATGATACAAGCATTGGAAGCATTGAAGCATAAGGAAGAAGCTGCTGAAGACGAAGACGAAGACGAAGACTTGAAGAAATCAGCAGGTTCTGCCTCAGACAACAAAGCCGCACCCGCGGGTCTCAAGCCGCACCCGCGGGTTTCACCTTCAGCCAAGGCCTTCGAGGAAGCTCAAGCCGCGCCCGCGGGTCTCAAACCGCGCCCGCGGCTCTCACCTTCAGCCAAGGCTCTCGAGAAAGCTCAAGCCGCGCCCGCGGGTCTCAAGCCGCGCCCGCGGCTCTCACCTTCAGCCAAAGCTTTCGAGAAAGCTCAAGCCGCGCCCGCGGGTCTCAAGCCGCGCCCGCGGCCCTCTGCCATCCAGAACATCTGAAGAAACTAAAAACCGCGCCCGCGGCTCTCAACCCGCGGGTGCGGTTCCTCGACAGAAGAATCAAATTGATGTCTTTGCCATTTGAAGTAATTTGTGTTTAATTTTGTAACTTTCCATACGTTTTTTAGACCTTAATTCGGCTGTTACATCAGCTGATACTATATAGGTAGTGGATGATCATTCTTGATCATCCACTACTTTAGATTTACTACTTTAGATTGATCACCTAAGTTAGTTGTGTCTTGTTCATATTGCTAGAGTTTGATACTTCTAGTTGAATTATCATACTTGTTGTGTAGCACAATCTATTTGCATGAACTAGTTGTGATTGTTATTAGAGAAGAGAGTTGAGTACATGTCGAGTATCCGACTAGTTGTCCATGATATTGCATGTATCTATCTATTCCTGAATGCATTGCTACTTTGTTATTGAACTTTGATAGTTTCGAGGTTATAATCGAGTAAGGGTTATTAGGACTAGTTGGACTAATAACTATTCAAGAACAGGAATTAGAACGATCACTTGAGAAATTGACATAAGGATAAAAAGGATTTTATGATCAACTTGTTAATCTAATTGTGGATAACCGCTAAGTGGAACACTTCGCTTAATCTTGTTAAAACCAAGTTGACATTCGATACTTCGTATCAAAACCACAAAAACCCCCCCTTTGGTTACGTTTATTGGTTAGTCATAGTGATAACTTAAGAATTTGATAAACTGATTCTCTTGGGATTCGACCCTTACTTGCGCACTATATTACTTAGTTTGCATGTTAGGATTACTTGACTTGGCACACGACAAATTCGCCTCGTCAAATTTGGCGCCGTTGCCGGGGAATCAAATTTTCTTATTTTTAAGTTCTTATTTTGACTAACTTTAGTGTTGACTAGTGAATGGTCAACACCCGTTCTACTAATCAGCCTCTTTCTATTCTTGATTCAGAGATCGAGAGAACTTTTCATCGGAATCGAAGAGAGAACAGAGTCGGGACTGAGATAGTAGAAATGGCCGATCGAGAAGCTCTTGCTGAAGTGCAACGTCAATTGGCTGACATGCAGTTGGTCGTTAATGCTCAACGAGAGCTAATTGAGACAAGGCTACCAGGAGGTGGTGTTACTCGCACTTTGAGAGAGCGGCAAACACCGAACCTGACACAGCAACCTCAAGCTGTGGTTATTCCACCCCTTGCTCATGGGGTGACTTTCGAGCTCAAGTCGGGGGTGATCAATTTGCTCCCAAGTTTCCATGGTTTGGCTGGTGAGGATCCAATCATGCATCTGAACCAATTTCATGACATTTGCATGACAACCAAACCGCCAAACGTCACGGAAGAGCAGATTAAGATGAGAGCCTTCGGGTTCACTTTGAAGGATGGTGCTCGTTCTTGGTATTACCATTTGCCAACCGGTTCGGTTGATAATTGGGAAAAGTTGCACAAGGTGTTCTTGAGCAAGTATTTTCCAGTGAAGAAGGCAAATGCTCTCAAGAAGGAGATAGCCCATGTCGAGCAAAGTGAAGACGAAACGCTCTATGACTACCTTGAACGTTTCAAGGGGTTGTGTGCTTCGTGCCCTTTTCATGGGTATGATACCGAGGATCTTGTGCTCTACATTTGCAATGGTCTCCTTAACCAAGAAAGGAGGATGGTTGATGCTGCGTGTGGTGGGAATATTCTCAACATGACGCCGGAGGATGCCATGGAGAAATTGCAAGATATGGCTGAGAGCACAAGAAGCTTTGGTAGGATATACACCAAAAAGGGAGTGCATGCAGCAAGTTCAGGGGATCCCGCTCTTGTAGCTGAGCTTGTAGAGTTGAAGAAGATGGTCTCTCAGCTGCAAAAAGGACAACAACAACAAGTAAAGGTATGTGGTATTTGTTCTGACCCTTCTCATTTTACAGATAAATGCCCTGAGCTTGAAAGTGAAGATGTTGCTGAAGTCAATGCTGCTGCTGGTGGGTATGGACCCCCACGACCTCGAGGTGATCAACAAAATAACTACAACCCGAGGTATAGAGATCATCCCAATTTTCGGTGGCGTGATCCAAATGAGCCCCAACAACAAACTCAAGGCCCTCGACCCAATGCTGGACCATCTACTGCGGAGCTGCTGAGGTCCTTGACTCAACACTTCACAACTCATGTTCAAACGACTGAGTCGAGCATCAAGAACATGGAGAAGCAAATTGGGCAGTTGGCTGAAGCTGTTACCACCATTGCACAACAAAATTCCAATTCTCTACCGTCCCAAACGGTGGTGAATCCAACCAGAAATGTGAGTGCAGTGACAACAAGAAGTGGTAAGATTTTGGGGGAAACCAAAAAGCTTGTCGAGGCTTCGGCAGAAAAACTAGATTCTGAGGACAGACAAGAACCGCGCCCGCGGGTTGAAAACCGCGCCCGCGGGTTGAAAACCGCGCCCGCGGTTTTTGCACTGCGCCAGAAGACAATTGCTCTGACAAGCCGCGCCCGCGGGTTGAAAACCGCACCCGCGGCTCATCCACCGAGGTAAATATTCCAGATTTTCCTTTACAAAATGCTGAACTCGAAGTGGAGGATCGGGGGGATTTCCAGTTGAGACAGGACAACTACGTCCGTCCCAACTTTCCACCTCTCGACTCCACCAAGCCTCCCGCCCCGTTTCCCGATGCCCTTAGGAACACCAAAAGGCCGGAAAACGACAAGGAGTTGTTTGAGACGTTCAGCAAATGTGAGGTAAACATCCCCTTGCTCAAGTTAATCAAAAGCATTCCTCGATATGCAAAGTTTTTAAAAGAACTTTGCACAATCAAGAGGAATCAAAAGTTGAAAGGGCAACAAAAGGTGACGGTAAGCGAGCGTGTCTCCGCTGTATTTCAAAGGCGAATGCCTAAGAAGTGCAGCGATCCGGGCATGGTCAGCATACCTTGCCGTATAGGCGACACACATTTTGAACGAGCCATGCTCGATTTGGGTGCATCGATAAATGTGTTGCCTTACTCTCTCTATAAGATTCTCGGGTTAGGTCCACTTCATGAAACCGGAATTGTTATTCAACTAGCTGATAGGTCCACCGTGTATCCTAAAGGTGTAGTTGAAAACGTTCTGGTTATGGTGGATAATTTGTTCTTTCCCGCTGATTTCTTTGTGTTAGACATGGAACATGATGGGCAAGCTGCTCCTATTTTGCTTGGGAGACCCTTCATGCGAACCGCTAACACAAAGATTGATTTGGCTAGTGGATCTCTCAATTTAGAGTTCGATGGGGAAATAGTTCAATTTAACATTTTTGATGCTATGAAACACCCCGTCGAAGATGCTGCGTCTATTTGTTCAATTGATGTAATTGATCCTATAGTCCAAGATGTTTTCAATATCTTTGGCTTAGATGAATTACAAAGTGTATTGGAACACGGCATCGTTCACTCACCAACACTTGACTTGTCTCTTCCACCTGAGATTCAAAATGTTCTAGCTCGTCTAGACGCTTCGGGTAGAATTTTGGCCGGTCGGCCCATGCTACTAACTTTGGAGAGCGAAAAGCTTCTTCCTTCTATTGTGCAGGCACCGGTTGTAGAGCTCAAGCAATTACCCGAGCACTTGAAATATGCTTTTCTTGGGGAAAATGATACCCTCCCGGTAATCATTTCAAGCAAGTTGACAGGTGAACAAGAGAGAAGGTTGGTGATGGTGCTGAAAGAACACATTACCGCTCTTGGGTGGACCATTGCTGACATCAAGGGAATTAGCCCTTCCACCTGTATGCACAGGATCCTTCTTGAGGAAGGTGCTAAACCCTCTAGTGATGCGGGAGCATCTGAGCTATCATCAAGGACGCCCCGTCCTAAATCTAAAGATGTGCTAACCACTGGAGCTAGGGCTAAAGATCGCTATGAGCCATCATTCAAGTCATTGATAGTAGCCCGAGCTCGTATTGTATCCATTCAAGCTCGTAGAGATCCGGTTCGAGTCAAGATGAGAAGTCAAGTACTGAAGATGAAACAAACTAGACTTCAAGACGAAACTCTAGGCTTTGGAATCGCTCAATTCCGATCTCGGACGAGAGAGAACGAGCCGTTTCAAAAAGAGCTGTCGGCGACATGTCTACAACCGCGCCCGCGGCTCCATACCCGCACCCGCGGCTCATTCGCCAATCCGCGCCCGCGGCTCATTCGCCAATCCGCGCCCGCGGCTCCATACCCGCGCCCGCGGCTCATTCGCCAATCCGCGCCCGCGGCTCCATACCCGCGCCCGCGGCCGGGAAACTCGGCGAATTCATTAACTTCGCCGAGGCTTCCTTTTGAAACATTATTTTCGGATGTTTAATTGTTTTTCGGGATTATTATTTTAGGATATACTTTTATTGTATCCTTATGAACCCTATATAAGGCTGCCTTAGTTGTTGTTTCCCCCCCCCCCCCCAGACTTTGATATTGAATACAACGTTTATCGTTTTTCCTTCCAAAAGAGAGCTTTTGTGAGAAGAGTGCCACGTGTGCATTGTCGTTCAGTTGGCCCTAGTTGTGCTTGTGTGTGTCAATCTCCTCCATAAGGTTGGTGCTATCGGGACTCCATAGAGCAACCTCCAGGTGCCTTGACCCACCAAAGTCATTGTGTTTGGTTGTAATCATCCGTTGGGGTTTCTTCATCATTCGGTAAGGTTCTTGTTCTTAAGTTCAAGGGTTTTATCGTTGTTTGATTTGGTTCCAATTGGCCTATCATTCGACTTATCCTTCTTTCATCTCATTCTAATTCCGCCTATCTTCTCTGTTCGAGTTCCTATTCGAGTTTGGTGTCTAGGTCGGCAACTGCGGCTTATCCCCGCATCATCTAGGCAACCCCAAAGAAGGTTAAACCCACCTATGATGGAGGTGGTCAAGAAGGAGGTGCTGAAACTTCTTCAAGCTGACATGATCTACCCCATTTCGGATAGTCAATGGGTAAGTCCAACTCAATGTGTCCCTAAGAAGGGGGGCATAACATTGGTAGAGAATCAACAAGGTGAGATGGTTCCTACCCGAACTCAAACGGGTTGGAGAGTATGCATTGATTACCGCAAGCTGAACGCGGTAACCCGAAAAGATCATTTCCCCCTCCCTTTTATTGATCAAATGCTTGAACGACTTGCCGGTCGTCCATATTATTGCTTTCTAGATGGGTATTCAGGGTATTTTCAGGTGGCTATTGCACCCGAAGATCAAGAGAAGATGACGTTTACATGTCCCTTTGGCACTTTTGCATATCGTAGGATGCCTTTTGGATTATGTAACGCGCCCGGGACCTTTCAACGATGTATGGTAAGTATCTTCTCGGAATACATTGAACATTTCATAGAAGTTTTTATGGATGATTTTACGGTACATGGGGATAGCTTTGATGCATGTTTAAATCATTTGTCACTCGTGCTTAAAAGATGTGTAGATACTAATCTAGTATTGAATTCTGAAAAGTGTCATTTTATGGTTGAACAAGGGATAGTATTGGGGCACATAATTTCAGCTAGGGGTATTGAGGTCGATAAGGCAAAGATTGACGTCATTCAATCGTTGCCTTATCCTACTAATGTGCTTAAGTTCAAGGGTTTTATCGTTGTTTGATTTGGTTCCAATTGGCCTATCATTCGACTTATCCTTCTTTCATCTCATTCTAATTCCGCCTATCTTCTCTGTTCGAGTTCCTATTCGAGTTTGGTGTCTAGGTCGGCAACTGCGGCTTATCCCCGCATCAAATTGGTATCAGAGCTGTGTTGACACCATTCGTCTTCACAAGAACATCAAGAGACCCCCTATCCAGAAAATCACAAAAAGAGTCAGCTTTTATTTTCTTGTTTGTCAGTTTCTTTCAGAAATTGATTTTGAGTCTTCCATTGCTTTGATATTTCTTGTTGAGTCATTACAGGTTGTGTGCAAGAAGCTTGGATCGATTAGTGTTGGTGGAGATCGAAAGATTGGAGTTTGGAGCACCCTTGTTCCCAAAATCCATTCAGCCCTTCATCCATCACAAAATCTATCCATCCCTACCAAAACGCAGCCATCAGAAACCCTAAAGAATTGCTGGAATTTCTTTCCTTGAAGCCCAAACAAGATCTTCAAAAAAGGAAATCTTATCTTTCTACAAAGGAATCTTATCTTTCTACAAGGGAAATCAAGTTAGTTGTTATTTTTGTTTATTTTCAATTTTGTTGAGATTAATATCTCGTATCGAGTCTGTAATTCCTTTTGGTGAGAAAAAAAAAAATATTCAAAAAAAAAGAAAAGAAAAGAGAAAAGAAATTCAAAAAAAAAAAAAAAAAAAAAAAAAAGAAATCGAAAAGTCTCAAAGTCAATAGTTTATTTTACGTTTTGTTGAGTCAAAGTCTAGTTTGATATTGTTTAAGTCGGATCTCAAGAACTCAAAGGAAATCGGGTTGAACGAGCTCGAACGGAAGCAGAAACCACCAGGCCGCGACAGAAACCGCGCCCGCGGCCCAGCAGCCGCACCCGCGGTTCAAGCCGCGCCCGCGGAATTCAGGCCGCGCCCGCGGCTCCGCCTCAGAAGCCATTGTTCGAAAATCCGCGCCCGCGGACTTCAGACCGCGCCCGCGGAACCGTCACTGTTTGCCTTTCCATTCCTTTCAGATACGAGCCTCAATTATTACCTAACCCTCCCGACTCCATCTTCGATCCTTCAATCGACATCAGTCGGAACAAGTTAAGGTACGCTTCCTTTTGGCTCTTCTTGAAATTCGAAGCTTAACTCATATCTCTGTTTTGCATTCTCATTCTTGCAAAACGCCTTCGAGTCTTATTTTCTTTCTTTCATTGAGTCAGTCTATTGTTTGAGTCAGAACCTTGAAGTTGAAACCCCGTCCCTACACTAGCCATCTCCATCTCTACCATCACTCATATTAGTGCTAGGAGCTTGTTAGTTTCAATCTATTGGGTTATTGGTACATACAAGGCAATTCATCAAGAAAAGCTGGTTGCAACGACAATTGAGAGAGAGTGCAGAGGAAAACATACGAGAGTAAACACTAGCGAGTTGTTTTCATTTACACTCACTTAACATTGTTCTGTGTTAGTCTTTTCTTTGATAATGGACAGGTTAGTTTCTCCCAAAAGGAGACCTCCAAGAGGATATCAGCAGGAGTACATGGAGAGTGAAGATTGGCAACCATACAAAGATGTCCAAAGGAGAAGAGGACGTGAGCTAGAGCAAATTGGTTTTGCCAAGATCAAGCTGAACATTCCAAGATTTGAAGGTTGGGACATGGATGAGTATATGGGATGGGAAGCCAAGGTTGAGCAGATTTGGAGTTGTCATAACTTCATGGAATTCCAAAAGGTAAGATTTGTTGTTCGTGAATTTACCGGCAATGCACTGAAATGGTGGAATAATCTTGAGGAAGAAAGGAGAAGAGCACTTGATCCATCTGTGAACACTTGGAGGCAAATGAAGACCTTAATGAGAGCTCGTTTTGTGCCTCCATATTTCGCGCGTAAGCTCAGGCAAAGGTTGGATAATTTGAGGCAAGGAACCATGTCAGCAGAGGAGACATACAATGCAATGAAGGCTGCTATGGTTCGAGCTAATGTGCATGAAAATGAGGAAACTACTATGAATAGGTATCTTCATATACTAAACTCTTATTTAGCTAACAAAGTATATTTGTATAGCTACTCCTCCATGGAAGAATTGTTGCACTTGGCCATCAAGATTGAGAGGAGAACAAAGGCCAAGAAGCAAAAAGAAATAGAGAAGGCTACAGAAGAATGGCAAGCGCGAGTGCAAGCGGTAGTGAAAAACAGCTTTGCTAAGTTAGAAGCCGAGCTTGAGCGTTGGAGTTGTCAAGTCAAAGAGGCTGCCAAGAAGAAGGAAAAGGATAAGAAGCCAGGAAGGAATCTAAGGCTTGTCTCTCCATCACAAGAAGTTAACCCAGGGAGCACTTCTAATCTTTCTACTAAAATTGAAGATGTTTTGTGCTTAAACTGTCAAAGTAGAAATCATATGATTAATGATTGTCCTGATATGCTTAATCACCTAGAACAAATTGAGATTGAATATGAAATAGGTGATAGTATTGATGATGTTGTTTGTATTGATGATGCTAAAACTGATTTAGATAATGAGGTTGAAATTGATTATGAGCATGTTGATTCATTGATTGATAGGAAGGATTTGCATGTACAAACTGCTCATTGTGTTGAAATTCTAGGAGAAACTCATTGTCTAGGTAAAGTTGAGGATTACAACATGATTATTGATGAAGGTAGTTGTGGTAATATGGCTACCATGGGATTGAATACTAAATTGCAAATTGCTTCATTATGCTACCCTAGTCCTTTAAAACTGCATTGGATTAATGATTGTGTTGATTGGAATTTGAACAAGCATGCTAAGGAAGCCATGACATTAGAACATTATGATGATACTATTTCATGTGATGTTGTGCCTATGCAAGTTTGTCAAGTTTTATTAGATTATCCATGGCAGTATGATAAAAGAGTTGCTCATGATGGCTTTGCTAGTTGTTATTCGTTTACCTTCCCTAGAAAAGATGTTGTTCTTCCACCAATGGTTCTCTTGCAGGTCACTGATAAGTATGACAAAAGAAAGGACAAGGACAAAGGAGCTAAAGGAATGAAGGAAAGCAATGCACTCCAGCAGCAATCCATCGTTTCCTCAAGGTGGAGCTATGCACTCAAGACATTCAAGAGGAAGTTGTGCATCAAAGAGGATGACGCCTATGAAGATCGTTCAATCATTCATGTCAAATATGATTCGAGGTCGAATCCTTTTCAAGAAAGGGAGAATGATGCGGGAGCATCTGAGCTATCATCAAGGACGCCCCGTCCTAAATCTAAAGATGTGCTAACCACTGGAGCTAGGGCTAAAGATCGCTATGAGCCATCATTCAAGTCATTGATAGTAGCCCGAGCTCGTATTGTATCCATTCAAGCTCGTAGAGATCCGGTTCGAGTCAAGATGAGAAGTCAAGTACTGAAGATGAAACAAACTAGACTTCAAGACGAAACTCTAGGCTTTGGAATCGCTCAATTCCGATCTCGGACGAGAGAGAACGAGCCGTTTCAAAAAGAGCTGTCGGCGACATGTCTACAACCGCGCCCGCGGCTCCATACCCGCACCCGCGGCTCATTCGCCAATCCGCGCCCGCGGCTCCATACCCGCACCCGCGGCTCATTCGCCAATCCGCGCCCGCGGCTCCATACCCGCGCCCGCGGCTCATTCGCCAATCCGCGCCCGCGGCTCCATACCCGCGCCCGCGGCTCATTCGCCAATCCGCGCCCGCGGCCGGGAAACTCGGCGAATTCATTAACTTCGCCGAGGCTTCCTTTTGAAACATTATTTTCGGATGTTTAATTGTTTTTCGGGATTATTATTTTAGGATATACTTTTATTGTATCCTTATGAACCCTATATAAGGCTGCCTTAGTTGTTGTTTCCCCCCCCCCCCCCCCAGACTTTGATATTGAATACAACGTTTATCGTTTTTCCTTCCAAAAGAGAGCTTTTGTGAGAAGAGTGCCACGTGTGCATTGTCGTTCAGTTGGCCCTAGTTGTGCTTGTGTGTGTCAATCTCCTCCATAAGGTTGGTGCTATCGGGACTCCATAGAGCAACCTCCAGGTGCCTTGACCCACCAAAGTCATTGTGTTTGGTTGTAATCATCCGTTGGGGTTTCTTCATCATTCGGTAAGGTTCTTGTTCTTAAGTTCAAGGGTTTTATCGTTGTTTGATTTGGTTCCAATTGGCCTATCATTCGACTTATCCTTCTTTCATCTCATTCTAATTCCGCCTATCTTCTCTGTTCGAGTTCCTATTCGAGTTTGGTGTCTAGGTCGGCAACTGCGGCTTATCCCCGCATCATCTAGGCAACCCCAAAGAAGGTTAAACCCACCTATGATGGAGGTGGTCAAGAAGGAGGTGCTGAAACTTCTTCAAGCTGACATGATCTACCCCATTTCGGATAGTCAATGGGTAAGTCCAACTCAATGTGTCCCTAAGAAGGGGGGCATAACATTGGTAGAGAATCAACAAGGTGAGATGGTTCCTACCCGAACTCAAACGGGTTGGAGAGTATGCATTGATTACCGCAAGCTGAACGCGGTAACCCGAAAAGATCATTTCCCCCTCCCTTTTATTGATCAAATGCTTGAACGACTTGCCGGTCGTCCATATTATTGCTTTCTAGATGGGTATTCAGGGTATTTTCAGGTGGCTATTGCACCCGAAGATCAAGAGAAGATGACGTTTACATGTCCCTTTGGCACTTTTGCATATCGTAGGATGCCTTTTGGATTATGTAACGCGCCCGGGACCTTTCAACGATGTATGGTAAGTATCTTCTCGGAATACATTGAACATTTCATAGAAGTTTTTATGGATGATTTTACGGTACATGGGGATAGCTTTGATGCATGTTTAAATCATTTGTCACTCGTGCTTAAAAGATGTGTAGATACTAATCTAGTATTGAATTCTGAAAAGTGTCATTTTATGGTTGAACAAGGGATAGTATTGGGGCACATAATTTCAGCTAGGGGTATTGAGGTCGATAAGGCAAAGATTGACGTCATTCAATCGTTGCCTTATCCTACTAATGTGCGTGAAGTGCGTTCCTTCCTAGGCCATGCAGGTTTTTATCACAGGTTTATCAAGGACTTCTCTAAGATCTCCACGCCCCTATGTGAGCTTTTGAAAAAGGAAGCTACTTTTGACATGTCGAATGAGTGCAAGAAAGCATTCGACACTCTGAAAGCCCACCTCACCGAAGCACCAATCATCCAAGTACCCGATTGGTCTCTACCCTTTGAGATCATGTGTGATGCTAGTGATCATGCGGTGGGAGCCGTTCTTGGTCAAAAAGTCGGAAGAGCAATGCACGTCATCTACTATGCTTCCACGACTTTGAACGGAGCTCAGAGGAATTACTCCACCACGGAAAAGGAGTTGCTAGCCGTGGTGTTTGCCCTTGAAAAATTTCGGCAATATCTTTTGGGCACGAAGGTGATTATCCACGGACCACGCTGCTCTTCGTTATCTCATGACGAAGAAGGAATCAAAGCCAAGACTCATCCGATGGGTTTTGCTCTTAAGCGAGTTCAATGTGGAAATCCGGGACAAGAAGGGAGTCGAAAACTCCGTAACTGATCATTTGAGCCGGATTGTAGCAGAGGACGGAAAATTACAGGTTCAAATTCAAGGTACGTTTCCGGACGAAAACTTGTATCAAATTAATTCTGCAATTTCTGTTTCTGCTGAGTACGAGCCGCACCCGCGGCCCCCAACCCGCGCCCGCAGTTTCCACCTCTGCGTCCATTTTACTGATTTCAGTAAGTTCTTCTCCCAACCGCACTAATCGTTGTTGATTTGCTTACGCCTCGGGGAGGGCTTTTTGCTATTGTGCTGCTGCTGCTGTTTGGTATATTTGTTGTGTGCGGATTTGTGGTAGCATTTGTTTTGCGTATACACTCTGATGGCTGCAGCAGGAACATCCCGAGGCCACAAAAATGATTTGTGGCAACAACAGGTTCAGACCAACTTAGCTTATTTAAGGGCTAAGCAGTGTGTAGCCACGAGATTTTTTCATCCACGTACCCTCGATGATTTGGGTATGTCTGCGTGCACTGAAGCCATGCTTGAGCACGCAGGGCTGCAGGGTTTCTTGTACAGGTCAGCCCCCACTCATGCCGAGGCTACCTATCAGTTTCTGGCAAGCCTCAAGACCAAGACCGTCTCGGAGACCACCTTCATCTCGGCCATCCAGTTCATTTACAATGGACGGTCCTTTACAGTTCAGGCCGAACAGCTGCGCCACATCTTGGGAATCTCTCAGGTTCCCTCTGCAGATTATGACACTACAGTTGGCGAGAGCCCGACACACGTCTGGTACACATGGACGGGACAAGTTCGGGACACCCATGGTAATGACTACAATGCTAAGATGTCCCATCCATGTCTCCGCCTGACACATCGGGCCCTGTCTATGGCCTTCTTTGGGCTTTCTGAGGTGAACAAGGTGCCTGCATACCAGCTGAAGTATCTGTATGCTCTTATGCCGGAATGTCAGGTAATTCCGGATTGGCTCTCACTTTTTGTTCACTCCTGTAAGATAGCCCGCTCAAAACCAAGGGGGCAGATTGCTTTGGGTGGCATGATCACCCTCATCCTAGAGGCTGTCGTCCCCGACTGGGAGACGCTTGACTGCGTAGGTAGTCCGGACCCCTCAATGGGTCCCTATTTGCTGGATACCACGTTTCTGCAAACCCGACTTAGGTGGCTCAAGTCGGTTACAGTAAATGAAGACGAGCGGATGTGGGTTTGGCTCGGTCCTCCCGAGATTGCTCTCACCGAGGATTTTGCTTATGGGCCAGCCCATACTTTTAGGGTCAACCCAGCACCCGCTCCCCCTCGTGCAGCTGCTCGACGACGAGCTCGCGGTGGGATCAGCATCCAGGAGCCGGTTCCGCAGCTGGATCAGCAGCCAGCTAACCTTGAGGATGATGATGATGACGACTTCCAGGAGCCTGCCCCTCGTTTTCAGCCTCAGAGGCAATGGGGCGAAGGCTCATCATCTGCAGCTCCTGCTGACATACCTTGGGAGCAGCGTCTTTTCGAGCGGATCGAGTTTGTCTACCAGTCGGTTCAGACGGTGAACCAGAATGTTGAGAGGCTGCAGCAGTCGGTGGATGACTTACGGCTCGACATGCATGCTCGTTGGCCCGAATATCCAAACCGGGATGACCCGGATCAATGAGCTTCTTTCTCTCTTCCTCATTATTTTTCTATGTCTTACACACTGAGGGCATTGTGCACTACAAGTATGGGGGAGGGAAATTAGTTCATTGCTTATCCTAGAGTAGTTTCATTTCCTTGTTATTTCCCTTCGGTTTTTATTTTGTTGTACTTTGCATGGAATTAAAAACAGAAAAAGCCACAAAAATACGAAAAAAGGCAAATGAAAATCCTGGGATGGAAAAATCCATGCAATAAGCGGGTAGTTCGGCTTGCATTAGGCTTGGCAAAAAAGGACTTGAGGGCGGTAAGGAATGGTGAGATTGAAAATGAAATGAGTGGCTAGGTGAAAACCTTTCGAGGCGCCTAGGCAAAATGAGTGAAATGAGTGTCTTAGGACAAAATTTTTTGCATGATAACCACTATGGAAGACCAAAATTGATAGATTTCTTTCTCATCATATTGTTTGTATACTAAATGTGTTAGTAATTTGTAGTTTCTTTCTTTTTCATACTTCCTGAGATCTTTGAGTGATTATTGTAAAAGAGTAAGTTTCTTTTAGCTTACTCGGGGACGAGCAAGGTCTAAGTATGGGGGAGTTTGATAAGCGGTGTTTTACATACCGCAACTATGGATTATTAGCTAGTTTTGTATAGGATTATGTTATTTGTTTCTATGTAATCTGTATCATGGAGCTGTTCGAGAGAAGATTTACATACGAGATTCCAAGAGATGATACAAGCATTGGAAGCATTGAAGCATAAGGAAGAAGCTGCTGAAGACGAAGACGAAGACGAAGACTTGAAGAAATCAGCAGGTTCTGCCTCAGACAACAAAGCCGCACCCGCGGGTCTCAAGCCGCACCCGCGGGTTTCACCTTCAGCCAAGGCCTTCGAGGAAGCTCAAGCCGCGCCCGCGGGTCTCAAACCGCGCCCGCGGCTCTCACCTTCAGCCAAGGCTCTCGAGAAAGCTCAAGCCGCGCCCGCGGCTCTCACCTTCAGCCAAAGCTTTCGAGAAAGCTCAAGCCGCGCCCGCGGGTCTCAAGCCGCGCCCGCGGCCCTCTGCCATCCAGAACATCTGAAGAAACTAAAAACTGCGCCCGCGGCTCTCAACCCGCGGGTGCGGTTCCTCGACAGAAGAATCAAATTGATGTCTTTGCCATTTGAAGTAATTTGTGTTTAATTTTGTAACTTTCCATACGTTTTTTAGACCTTAATTCGGCTGTTACATCAGCTGATACTATATAGGTAGTGGATGATCATTCTTGATCATCTAGTCTTGTTTTTGCTTAAGTTTTTGGAAGAGTTTTCACAAACTTATGAGTTGCTAAAGTTCCTTTGTTTCACTTGGCGTTTGAAGCTTTTGGATTCAACAAGTTGTGAGTTTATCCTTTCCTTTTGTCTACTCTTTGATTGTCTCAACTCTCTTGTTTGTATTGTCGATGAACTAGCTTTACTACTTTAGATTGATCACCTAAGTTAGTTGTGTCTTGTTCATATTGCTAGAGTTTGATACTTCTAGTTGAATTATCATACTTGTTGTGTAGCACAATCTATTTGCATGAACTAGTTGTGATTGTTATTAGAGAAGAGAGTTGAGTACATGTCGAGTATCCGACTAGTTGTCCATGATATTGCATGTATCTATCTATTCCTGAATGCATTGCTACTTTGTTATTGAACTTTGATAGTTTCGAGGTTATAATCGAGTAAGGGTTATTAGGACTAGTTGGACTAATAACTATTCAAGAACAGGAATTAGAACGATCACTTGAGAAATTGACATAAGGATAAAAAGGATTTTATGATCAACTTGTTAATCTAATTGTGGATAACCGCTAAGTGGAACACTTCGCTTAATCTTGTTAAAACCAAGTTGACATTCGATACTTCGTATCAAAACCACAAAAACCCCCCCTTTGGTTACGTTTATTGGTTAGTCATAGTGATAACTTAAGAATTTGATAAACTGATTCTCTTGGGATTCGACCCTTACTTGCGCACTATATTACTTAGTTTGCATGTTAGGATTACTTGACTTGGCACACGACAAATTCGCCTCGTCAGGAAGCCTTCTGCTTCTTCCCATAAAATTGGGCATTTACCCCTCTCTAATTTTCTCCAACTGTCGGTGGCACAAGACAAGAATCAAACACCGAACACTACACAATCAATTGGGTATGTCGGTGACAAATTTCTTAAGCATTTCGAGGTTGGATTGAGGTTTTATTGGTCTTTGTATTAGGGTAGAATGTTTTAACAATCTAATCTCTTCCGTTTCTTCTTCAGTTAGACAGTGAAATCAACGCAAGAGCTCACACTTGAATCAGTAGTGAATGATGAAGTTGAATCGTTTCGTGTGATTGTCGTGGTGAAAGGTGTTCGGTTTGTTCTGGAATAGATAAAGGTACATACGTTCCATATCTAGCTATATTAGCATCTAAATTTTATTAGATTGAATTGTGTGCATGAAATAGTGAATCTTAGGTTTAAATATTTGTTTTCTTCCTTTTCTACTCCAATGAAAACGCGTGATGATTTAAAAGTTAGATTTGAAATCTATGATGTATTTGTTAAACTCTGTATAGTGCAATAGTTTTTTGTTTGTATGACAATTTCAGGGATTCTGCTACCTATTGTTTGCACTTCTGTTCCAAACAGGCGTAAACAACCATTTCGTGTATGAGCGATAATGATTCAACTGTTTGTTTAATTTCATGCGAAACCTTGCGCACACAAATTCTCTAACACTATATGTTATTTGATTTTCCAGAATAAGCACTATGTTTTCCCTTACAAATCACTAATATTCCATAATATTTTACTTGCTTTTTGGCCTATACTCATCGAAGGTTTATGAGGAAATGAACTACTGTGGGTTAATTCCCACTTCCCAGATTCTATTCATTCATTTACGACACCTTTTTATTAAATCAGTCCCATTAAGTATACAGCTAGATGAATAAATTTATTTGATTAGGTTGAAAAAAGGCAGTTCTTTGAAGTGTGTATAAAACTTCTGTCTTTTGTCGATAAATTTGTCTTAGTGGATTATTTGTGTAGCTACAGTTTTCTTTGCTCATAAGAATGTTGATTTATTACTATTTTTAATTCCATGCTTTTCCCCAGTCTCCTAATTTTGATGTTGTGGGTTCTCAGTTATAAATGTTGAAGTTGTGTTCAAGAAACAAGTCCCTTGGGCTATTGGTTAAATTTTCAGGTATCTGCAACTTGCTTGAAAATGACTTTCTATGTGTTTTACTAATTATTGGGGATTTTTTTTTATTTTGTATCTTTTTAATTCTAAGGTATCTCTCAAATTACTATAATTGCATCAACTTGGGTCTTCCTGTGGGAGTTGTGGCAGCTGTTCTGGCCAGTAAAGATCTTATGGCGTGTGCAATATTTAGTCTTGCTATGAATCACAAGCAGGTTACCCGAAGAATCCAACATCTGCAATTACAATTTTTTGTTTCAGTTTTGCGTAATCTCTAAGCCCTACTGTCTTACATCAAGTGCAGTTCAAGAAGATGATGAATCCGCAGAAAATGTCGTTTCAGCTCAACAGGTCTTTCTTTACCCCTCAACCCCATTTCCTTTACTTTGATATCAAAATTGACCCATGTTTTGTGATTAGGCGATAATGGAAGATGAAGAGGAGGAAGAAGACCTATTTTTTCTTACTCAAAGTCTTAATCACCTTCAATCAAACATTGCGGGAGACCTATTGCTGGTTTGAAATCAGGCAAACAAATTCTCTAACACTGTATGTTATTTGATTTTCCAGAATATATATGCACTATGTTTTCCCTTACGAATCACTAATCTTCCATAATATTTTACTTGCTTTTTGGCCTATACTCATCGAAGGTTTCTGAGAAAGTGAATTAATGTGGGTTAATTCCCACTTCCCAGATTCTATTCATTCATTTACGACCCCGTTTTATTAAATCAGTCCTATTAAGTATATAGCTAGATGAAAATTTGTTTGACTACGTTGAAAAAATGGCAGTTCTTTGAAGTATGTATAAAACTTTTGTCTTTTACTGTTTTGGGAATCAAAAATTCTTTTTAGTGTCATCGCATGTGTTGTGTGCGCATATTTTCTTTCCCTTAAATCACCATTGTTTTCCTTATCTGGCTATATATGGTTTTTATTGGAGTGCAGTCTTGATGAGTTGCACATTAATATTCTTTTTCATCTCCTTAGGATCACCATTATGTTCCTTCTCTGATAAATGTATTTGTTCTTATACTGGTGCAATCTTGCAAGTAAATTATAATGATGAGTGGAATAGGTTAGTCAATCATGCCTCCTACTTGGTGTAGTTGTATATCAAAGATAATTATATATACATGTTTTCCTTCAACCATTCTAATCTATTTTGTTCCTTTTTTAATTAATATATGTGCGTAATGTATTTGACATCTTCTTAAGCTTTATACAATCATATTAGTTGATTTGTCAGACTCATTCTGTAAGACTTAGTAAAAAATGATCAGTTGCATAGGACTTGCAGTAATTGTTCGTTATTAGTTTTCACGTTGTTGATACGTTATCAGTTATTTTTTGCAGGTCAACAATGGTGAAGTTTGCTTCAGTGTTGAAGATCTTGAAGATAATGTTGCACTGGTTTGAGGATTTCATTTATCTGAAAATCCTTTTTATTAGTGTGATCTTTTACATCAACGCATTTCAAAAATGTTTCTTCCTGTTTTGTTATGCAGACTGACGGTCCTGATATCTTCAGCACTACAACTTCTATATCGTATATAGTAGTTCATACAGGGTTCCCGTGCTATATTTTCTTGGATCGTAGTGGTATGTATGAACTCATGTGAATGTATTATTGTCTTCTTATAGTCCTAATAACACAGTTGCTTGGTTTTGTTGTCGAATGTTATAAAATATATGTCCTGCTGCATTTTTATCTCTAGGTCGTATATTTGGTCAGTTGTGGCTCACAAAAAACTGAGTTTTATAACTCTACATATGAAACACATTGCCATGACAAATTTCTGTTTTATTAGGAATGTTATTTTGCAATTGTTTGTTTTTGGTTTGTGGAAATTGAAAAGTGTTTGTGGTTCGTTTTTTTATGGTTTGGCAGTGGAATTTGTGTTGTAGCATACAAACCCATACCCTAAGGGGGGGTTGCTATGGAAATTGAAAAGCTGGAGTAATTCGGCGGTGGCACAAGCAGTGGCGAGCGCGGACAATTCGGCGGTCGGAGAAGGGGAGGGGTTCGGGAATGGCTTGACTGTGTACGCGATGGTAATTTACTGGGAGACATTGAATAGGAGTGCCTGTAAGGAGAGCTTGAGGAATGCTTCTGTGTTGGCGATGGATTGCTTGCCTGCGGCTGAGGGGAGAGGTTTAATGGCCGATTGCTTTCTTAGGTACTCCGATTTTGATTTCCTCGACAAAGCTACTGCAAGGCGAGTCTCAAAGAGTAAGACCTAATTTGTTGTCTTCCTGATTTGGTAAGGAATATGTGATTACAACATGATGTTGCCTTTTCAGAAGTTGTGATTGTGGTGTTGATGGTCTATGTTGTTAGCTCCTAGGTGGTGCTTGGAATTGGAGCAGCTATTGGGACTTATCTGTGGAGGCTCAGGAGAATTCAGCAGAGAAGAAAAGGTAAGAACTACTCTCAAAATTTAAACTTAGAAGTAAGTTTTGTATGCATTTGTAATAGATTAAGCTGTGGATCTATGAGCTTCATTGATTATGTTGTTTTGAACTTCCAAGTGCTTCTTCTAATATACATTATTGGATTGTGTTTCCATCTTGTTAGTAATGGTATCCCTAACGATTTTATATTTGAGTGATCGCTCTTCGTCTCAGGCTGTTCAAAAGATATCAGGTAGTTTTTGCCATTTTACTGTTAGTTACCAGGGACCAGGGTTCAACCAAATTAGGCGATACATTTGCTTTGTCAGGTATCCTTTTCTTTAGTTTAGCTATAGGTATGTGTATATATATCTTTTGGTCATTCTTTTTTCTTGATTACTGTCTCTGCATGCATGCTGGGTCGTTGGATGATTCGGTTTCTGGAGGTTCATAATTGTTGAAATTCTCTTCTCATGCGGCTACTGATTTTTGGGTTATCTGTTATGCAATTTCATGAATTTCGGGTTGAATTTGCTCTTTTTTTATGGGAATTGCCAATTTGATGTCTGGTTGAAGATAAGTACCCTAAATCCTAATGTCCGTGTTTTGGCTGCCATTTCAGACTCAAAAAGGAATTTTATAGCTAACCAATTTTTATGTTATCTTGATTTTTACATGGAGCAGACAAAGAAGGAAGCGTGCAGTCGAAGAAGGAGTTGTGTATTGTTTTGTAACGCCCTTATTATGAGGTAACACCCCTTTTCAATTCATTAGTCATTAATTCATTAACGCATGTATTGATTTGTAATGAAATTCCTTTTTGGTCATTTGCAATCAATATTCCCGTCCTATAAATTTAGTGTTTATCTCCCATTTTCCATTACGCCTCACACTATGATTGTGATTGCAAATGACTGCACTCCGACGACCTCCTCCTCTTTGGTTGTTGATGCTGGAATTTGCAACATGATATGCAAGAACTTAACAGACTTCAGTCTCAGAGCCTAATTGTTTTTTATTCGACTTGGAATTTCATAATGTGGCTGTGGTTTATGAAAGAACTTAACAGGTTGATGAGGATAGAGCTTGAAGGTGCTTATGCCGATCTTTTGAAAAATAAAGATAAGGATTCTTTTAAAATCTGAGATGCCGTTTGTTCAGAGAACAGTCGGCTTCCATACCAAGAATTTGGAGAATAGAGATTTCTGGTCTGAATGAGGCATTTGATCTTTAGGTGCACTGAAAATGGCGAAAGTTAAGCCTTCATAAGTTCAAGAAGTGTACTTTGGCAATGTGCTTAGTGCCAATTTAGGGCAAGCTCCTTCTAGACAAGTTGCATTGGGTGAAGGTATAACCAACTCAGTTGTTTGCACCACTATTAACAAAGTCTGTTCTTTTGGAATGAAAGGGTTTATACAACAAGTTGACTATAAAATTGATGTATGCTGTTTATTATCTATCTATCTATATATATAAAAGTTGATTTGATTATTTCGTATGCTTCACTACTCAACTTACCCTACAACTATGATCGCTTATAAATTTGAATTACCTTATTGTTTATCATATCTGACCGTTATCTTGACAAATATATGTTTTGAAATGTTTTTGATACAGATATGAAGAGAAGGCTGACTGTGTAAAGATTTTAGAAAAGATGGGTCTTCAAGGGTATCAGGTTGTTTAAGTGATATTGAAACGAAGAATGAAGATTGGACTTTCATTCCAGTAGATCATGGAGAAGGACTACAAGTTCTTCATTATGAAGCAGGACAGAAATACGAGCCTCACTATGACTATTTCATGGATGAGTTCAGCACAGTAAATGGCGGTCAAAGAATAGCCACATTTCTCATGTACCTGTAAGTATAACACACTCCTACTTTTTATACCTCAATATATTTTTAAAATTTATTATTTCATCAATTTACTGAAGTTTTGTAAGACCTCTTTGTGATTTTGAACGATTGCTTTTCTTGCCATTTCTCCCTACTATTGTTGCGATGGTTTCTAATTCCTCTTCTAATTCGTTCAGTGTCGTTGTTCTCCACTACTGCTTCTCCTCCTCCTCGAGAAGGCTAAATCTGCGCCGTCGACTTGGTCATTCTTTGGCCGGTTGGATAGTGTATTCAAGTAAGGTACTCAAACATCGCCACAAATTAGGGCCGCTGTAAATCAAACTCCTTTTGGGGAAGAAGGAATCGTCTTTGCTGCTATCTAGGGTTTTCTGCTCATGTACATTAGGGCTTTCATGTCTTATGTATGGAGTTTATCTTCTTCTCCTTCTTCTCCCAATCACTCATTGTAGCCGCTTTCACCTTACTTTGCTGCCTAATTGGCTTCCGATTGCTGTTGAGGAAGTCATCAGTCAGCGCTGGGATCGACTCTTATTCTGCTGCAGTTATATAATAGAAAGGTATTGTATTTCAACACAAACAATTTTATAATATTTGAACATACATAACATTGTTTGTACAGTGAAAGAATCACAAGTTCCCATGGTTGCTCTTGCATTTGTTGTAGTTATGTAGTTATCTCCTGCAGTTTGTGTTTCTATAGCTATAAGCCACTCATGGTTGTGGCTCATCTTAATTTCATGTATTTTTTCATCTCATAAATATCTATTCTCTTGATTTAGTCGTTAAAAATTATGTTGAGCTGAGGCTTGGTTCATGAACTTTCATCAACTTTACACATAATGAAGCACTTATACATTATGCATCCTATTTTTCTCTTAACATTAGATTAAATTACTATTATTAATAATGAAGGTAGCAATTTGTTCTAGGCTTGAATCATTTTTACATTTACTCTAAAGACTATTTATTATACCTTTAAACTAATGTTCAAGATAATATCTTTAACTTCAATGTGGATAGTAAAATATGTGATGTTGCACAATCACTAAAGTTAACAAAATAACACAAACCAACATCTTTTAACATACTAACAATGTAAATCATGAAATATTAACCAAAGAAAATCAGAAATCATTCTATAACCTCAAAAGTCACCATTTGCATCATCACAACCACCAAAAGTTAACCAAAATTCACAAAGCAACATATTTTATCATACTACTACATTTAACATGTGAATCCAATAAAAGCTAGCTAAATCAAACCCAAAATTAAAATAACACTTTAAAAGTCAATATTTTAGAAAGAATTACCTCATTAAGATTATAACTTGAAAATGTTTCGTCTCCACCTCTATCATTGGTGCATGCCTCTTCATTCTCCATGTAAAATGAGCTTTTTGGGGAGATAATGGTGTACTTGGTGATCAAGATTGTTCAACAATGGGGTTTAATGAGTTTTTATTTATTTTGAATATGGAAAGAAAGATAGATAATAGGGTGTGTTAGTAGGTAATAGTAGATGTTATAGAAATGTTTAAAAAATTGAGAGATTTAATTCAGTTTGGTGAGCCAAGATGTTCTTCCAAGGCATTTTATCTGATAATCCATACGTCAGACATGGACACAATCCATACGTATCGTATGGTTTAAGTCCATGCATGACGTATTGATGACAAACGGATGACATAGAGTAAAGAGATTGGAAATTTATATTGAAAAATGAGGTATTTGGGGATAAAAGTAGAAAGATGATGAGATAATGGGGTAATTTGGGCCCAATTCGTTTAAACGCCAACAAACGATAAAATCGTAATTTTGAAGTTGTAAAATGACACCACATATGGCAAGTTGTCATAACCACTAGTAATGAGGCCCAAACGACACAAACGGCTTAAAATGACCTTAAAACGCAAAAACAAAACTAAAATGTAAAAGTAGTAATTGAACATTAGCAATTTAACACAATCATTTTTACAAGTACTTGACAAATTTATCAATTCGAAATATGTAAACGAACACTGTATATAAGTTGTATAATTATACTCATCTATATTCTATATAATAATCCATGAGTTTGCAGAAGTAATGTAAACTGTACCGGGCTTAAAAATTCAATTTCGGGCCTAAGTGGGTTATTGGGACACGCATTAATCCTTTCTCATTCATTTTCTTCCTTAGTGGACGATTTTGACGTGCTTCGTTATCAGCTAAACCTTTCGGCTTCCCTATTCATTAGTCTTTATTGCTGCTCCTTTCTCATTCATTCTATGCTCCCATCTTCTACTTTTCCAATGCTCTTCCACCGTCCTCGATTTCTCGATGCCTCGCTTGGCGATTCTACAACTCTTACTTTTGCCCTCCTTTCTCAAGAGCCCTAAATCCATATCAGATATTGGAATTGGATGTCGATATCTGCTCACGTCTCTGTTTTCCTTCCGATGTCGATATCTATCCCCAACCTCCGATGAATCATCATCTTTTTCCCACATGAATATTCATCTTCCCTCCTAAATCGTTGCGCCTCTAACGCCGACGATGACAATCAACCTGAAAAGGAACAAGAGCGGAAGCCTTCTGCTTCTTCCCATAAAATTGGGCATTTACCCGTCTCTAATTTTCTCCAACTGTCGGTGGCACAAGACAAGAATCAAACACCGAACACTACGCAATCAATTGGGTATGTCGGTGACAAATTTCTTAAGCATTTTGAGGTTGGATTGAGGTTTTATTGGTCTTTGTATTAGGGTAGAATGTTTTAACAATCTAATCTCTTCCGTTTCTTCTTCAGTTAGACAGTGAAATCAACGCAAGAGCTCACACTTGAATCAGTAGTGAATGATGAAGTTGAATCGTTTCGTGTGATTGTCGTGGTGAAAGGTGTTCGGTTTGTTCTGGAATAGATAAAGGTACATACGTTCCATATCTAGCTATATTAGCATCTAAATTTTATTAGATTGAATTGTGTGCATGAAATAGTGAATCTTAGGTTTAAATATTTGTTTTCTTCCTTTTCTACTCCAATGAAAACGCGTGATGATTTAAAAGTTAGATTTGAAATCTATGATGTATTTGTTAAACTCTGTATAGTGCAATAGTTTTTTGTTTGTATGACAATTTCAGGGATTCTGCTACCTATTGTTTGCACTTCTGTTCCAAACAGGCGTAAACAACCATTTCGTGTATGAGCGATAATGATTCAACTGTTTGTTTAATTTCATGCGAAACCTTGCGCACACAAATTCTCTAACACTATATGTTATTTGATTTTCCAGAATAAGCACTATGTTTTCCCTTACAAATCACTAATATTCCATAATATTTTACTTGCTTTTTGGCCTATACTCATCGAAGGTTTATGAGGAAATGAACTACTGTGGGTTAATTCCCACTTCCCAGATTCTATTCATTCATTTACGACACCTTTTTATTAAATCAGTCCCATTAAGTATACAGCTAGATGAATAAATTTATTTGATTAGGTTGAAAAAAGGCAGTTCTTTGAAGTGTGTATAAAACTTCTGTCTTTTGTCGATAAATTTGTCTTAGTGGATTATTTGTGTAGCTACAGTTTTCTTTGCTCATAAGAATGTTGATTTATTACTATTTTTAATTCCATGCTTTCCCCAGTCTCCTAATTTTGATGTTGTGGGTTCTCAGTTATAAATGTTGAAGTTGTGTTCAAGAAACAAGTCCCTTGGGCTATTGGTTAAATTTTCAGGTATCTGCAATTTGCTTGAAAATGACTTTCTATGTGTTTTACTAATTATTGGGGATTTTTTTTTATTTTGTATCTTTTTAATTCTAAGGTATCTCTCAAATTACTATAATTGCATCAACTTGGGTCTTCCTGTGGGAGTTGTGGCAGCTGTTCTGGCCAGTAAAGATCTTATGGCGTGTGCAATATTTAGTCTTGCTATGAATCACAAGCAGGTTACCCGAAGAATCCAACATCTGCAATTACAATTTTTTGTTTCAGTTTTGCGTAATCTCTAAGCCCTACTGTCTTACATCAAGTGCAGTTCAAGAAGATGATGAATCCGCAGAAAATGTCGTTTCAGCTCAACAGGTCTTTCTTTACCCCTCAACCCCATTTCCTTTACTTTGATATCAAAATTGACCCATGTTTTGTGATTAGGCGATAATGGAAGATGAAGAGGAGGAAGAAGACCTATTTTTTCTTACTCAAAGTCTTAATCACCTTCAATCAAACATTGCGGGAGACCTATTGCTGGTTTGAAATCAGGCAAACAAATTCTCTAACACTGTATGTTATTTGATTTTCCAGAATATATATGCACTATGTTTTCCCTTACGAATCACTAATCTTCCATAATATTTTACTTGCTTTTTGGCCTATACTCATCGAAGGTTTCTGAAAAAGTGAATTAATGTGGGTTAATTCCCACTTCCCAGATTCTATTCATTCATTTACGACCCCGTTTTATTAAATCAATCCTATTAAGTATATAGCTAGATGAAAATTTGTTTGACTACGTTGAAAAAATGGCAGTTCTTTGAAGTATGTATAAAACTTTTGCCTTTTACTGTTTTGGGAATCAAAAATTCTTTTTAGTGTCATCGCATGTGTTGTGTGCGCATATTTTCTTTCCCTTAAATCACCATTGTTTTCCTTATCTGGCTCTATATGGTTTTTATTGGAGTGCAGTCTTGATGAGTTGCACATTAATATTCTTTTTCATCTCCTTAGGATCACCATTATGTTCCTTCTCTGATAAATGTATTTGTTCTTATACTGGTGCAATCTTGCAAGTAAATTATAATGATGAGTGGAATAGGTTAGTCAATCATGCCTCCTACTTGGTGTAGTTGTATATCAAAGATAATTATATATACATGTTTTCCTTCAACCATTCTAATCTATTTTGTTCCTTTTTTAATTAATATATGTGCGTAATGTATTTGACATCTTCTTAAGCTTTATACAATCATATTAGTTGATTTGTCAGACTCATTCTGTAAGACTTAGTAAAAAATGATCAGTTGCATAGGACTTGCAGTAATTGTTCGTTATTAGTTTTCACGTTGTTGATACGTTCTCAGTTATTTTTTGCAGGTCAACAATGGTGAAGTTTGCTTCAGTGTTGAAGATCTTGAAGATAATGTTGCACTGGTTTGAGGATTTCATTTATCTGAAAATCCTTTTTATTAGTGTGATCTTTTACATCAACGCATTTCAAAAATGTTTCTTCCTGTTTTGTTATGCAGACTGACGGTCCTGATATCTTCAGCACTACAACTTCTATATCGTATATAGTAGTTCATACAGGGTTCCTGTGCTATATTTTCTTGGATCGTAGTGGTATGTATGAACTCATGTGAATGTATTATTGTCTTCTTATAGTCCTAATAACACAGTTGCTTGGTTTTGTTGTCGAATGTTATAAAATATATGTCCTGCTGCATTTTTATCTCTAGGTCGTATATTTGGTCAGTTGTGGCTCACAAAAAACTGAGTTTTATAACTCTACATATGAAACACATTGCCATGACAAATTTCTGTTTTATTAGGAATGTTATTTTGCAATTGTTTGTTTTTGGTTTGTGGAAATTGAAAAGTGTTTGTGGTTCGTTTTTTTATGGTTTGGCAGTGGAATTTGTGTTGTAGCATACAAACCCATACCCTAAGGGGGGGTTGCTATGGAAATTGAAAAGCTGGAGTAATTCGGCGGTGGCACAAGCAGTGGCGAGCGCGGACAATTCGGCGGTCGGAGAAGGGGAGGGGTTCGGGAATGGCTTGACTGTGTACGCGATGGTAATTTACTGGGAGACATTGAATAGGAGTGCCTGTAAGGAGAGCTTGAGGAATGCTTCTGCGTTGGCGATGGATTGCTTGCCTGCGGCTGAGGGGAGAGGTTTAATGGCCGATTGCTTTCTTAGGTACTCCGATTTTGATTTCCTCGACAAAGCTACTGCAAGGCGAGTCTCAAAGAGTAAGACCTAATTTGTTGTCTTCCTGATTTGGTAAGGAATATGTGATTACAACATGATGTTGCCTTTTCAGAAGTTGTGATTGTGGTGTTGATGGTCTGTGTTGTTAGCTCCTAGGTGGTGCTTGGAATTGGAGCAGCTATTGGGACTTATCTGTGGAGGCTCAGGAGAATTCAGCAGAGAAGAAAAGGTAAGAACTACTCTCAAAATTTAAACTTAGAAGTAAGTTTTGTATGCATTTGTAATAGATTAAGCTGTGGATCTATGAGCTTCATTGATTATGTTGTTTTGAACTTCCAAGTGCTTCTTCTAATATACATTATTGGATTGTGTTTCCATCTTGTTAGTAATGGTATCCCTAACGATTTTATATTTGAGTGATCGCTCTTCGTCTCAGGCTGTTCAAAAGATATCAGGTAGTTTTTGCCATTTTACTGTTAGTTACCAGGGACCAGGGTTCAACCAAATTAGGCGATACATTTGCTTTGTCAGGTATCCTTTTCTTTAGTTTAGCTATAGGTATGTGTATATATATCTTTTGGTCATTCTTTTTTCTTGATTACTGTCTCTGCATGCATGCTGGGTCGTTGGATGATTCGGTTTCTGGAGGTTCATAATTGTTGAAATTCTCTTCTCATGCGGCTACTGATTTTTGGGTTATCTGTTATGCAATTTCATGAATTTCGGGTTGAATTTGCTCTTTTTTTATGGGAATTGCCAATTTGATGTCTGGTTGAAGATAAGTACCCTAAATCCTAATGTCCGTGTTTTGGCTGCCATTTCAGACTCAAAAAGGAATTTTATAGCTAACCAATTTTTATGTTATCTTGATTTTTACATGGAGCAGACAAAGAAGGAAGCGTGCAGTCGAAGAAGGAGTTGTGTATTGTTTTGTAACGCCCTTATTATGAGGTAACACCCCTTTTCAATTCATTAGTCATTAATTCATTAACGCATGTATTGATTTGTAATGAAATTCCTTTTTGGTCATTTGCAATCAATATTCCCGTCCTATAAATTTAGTGTTTATCTCCCATTTTCCATTACGCCTCACACTATGATTGTGATTGCAAATGACTGCACTCCGACGACCTCCTCCTCTTTGGTTGTTGATGCTGGAATTTGCAACATGATATGCAAGAACTTAACAGACTTCAGTCTCAGAGCCTAATTGTTTTTTATTCGACTTGGAATTTCATAATGTGGCTGTGGTTTATGAAAGAACTTAACAGGTTGATGAGGATAGAGCTTGAAGGTGCTTATGCCGATCTTTTGAAAAATAAAGATAAGGATTCTTTTAAAATCTGAGATGCCGTTTGTTCAGAGAACAGTCGGCTTCCATACCAAGAATTTGGAGAATAGAGATTTCTGGTCTGAATGAGGCATTTGATCTTTAGGTGCACTGAAAATGGCGAAAGTTAAGCCTTCATAAGTTCAAGAAGTGTACTTTGGCAATGTGCTTAGTGCCAATTTAGGGCAAGCTCCTTCTAGACAAGTTGCATTGGGTGAAGGTATAACCAACTCAGTTGTTTGCACCACTATTAACAAAGTCTGTTCTTTTGGAATGAAAGGGTTTATACAACAAGTTGACTATAAAATTGATGTATGCTGTTTATTATCTATCTATCTATATATATAAAAGTTGATTTGATTATTTCGTATGCTTCACTACTCAACTTACCCTACAACTATGATCGCTTATAAATTTGAATTACCTTATTGTTTATCATATCTGACCGTTATCTTGACAAATATATGTTTTGAAATGTTTTTGATACAGATATAAAGAGAAGGCTGACTGTGTAAATATTTTAGAAAAGATGGTCTTCAAGGGTATCAGGTTGTTTAAGTGATATTGAAACGAAGAATGAAGATTGGACTTTCATTCCAGTAGATCATGGAGAAGGACTACAAGTTCTTCATTATGAAGCAGGACAGAAATACGAGCCTCACTATGACTATTTCATGGATGAGTTCAGCACAGTAAATGGCGGTCAAAGAATAGCCACATTTCTCATGTACCTGTAAGTATAACACACTCCTACTTTTTATACCTCAATATATTTTTAAAATTTATTATTTCATCAATTTACTGAAGTTTTGTAAGACCTCTTTGTGATTTTGAACGATTGCTTTTCTTGCCATTTCTCCCTACTATTGTTGCGATGGTTTCTAATTCCTCTTCTAATTCGTTCAGTGTCAGTGTTCTCCACTACTGCTTCTCCTCCTCCTCGAGAAGGCTAAATCTGCGCCGTCGACTTGGTCATTCTTTGGCCGGTTGGATAGTGTATTCAAGTAAGGTACTCAAACATCGCCACAAATTAGGGCCGCTGTAAATCAAACTCCTTTTGGGGAAGATGGAATCGTCTTTGCTGCTATCTAGGGTTTTCTGCTCATGTACATTAGGGCTTTCATGTCTTATGTATGGAGTTTGTCTTCTTCTCCTTCTTCTCCCAATCACTCATTGTAGCCGCTTTCACCTTACTTTGCTGCCTAATTGGCTTCCGATTGCTGTTGAGGAAGTCATCAGTCAGCGTTGGGATCGACTCTTATTCTGCTGCAGTTATATAATAGAAAGGTATTGTATTTCAACACAAACAATTTTATAATATTTGAACATACATAACATTGTTTGTGCAGTGAAAGAATCACAAGTTCCCATGGTTGCTCTTGCATTTGTTGTAGTTATGTAGTTATCTCCTGCAGTTTGTGTTTCTATAGCTATAAGCCACTCATGGTTGTGGCTCATCTTAATTTCATGTATTTTTTCATCTCATAAATATCTATTCTCTTGATTTAGTCGTTAAAAATTATGTTGAGCTGAGGCTTGGTTCATGAACTTTCATCAACTTTACACATAATGAAGCACTTATACATTATGCATCCTATTTTTCTCTTAACATTAGATTAAATTACTATTATTAATAATGAAGGTAGCAATTTGTTCTAGGCTTGAATCATTTTTACATTTACTCTAAAGACTGTTTATTATACCTTTAAACTAATGTTCAAGATAATATCTTTAACTTCAATGTGGATAGTAAAATATGTGATGTTGCACATCTTCTAGAAAATATTTACAGTCTTTTATACCTTGGATGAAGATGAATGGTGTTCTTATTATAAATGTGGATTTACAGATGATTGAAGGGAAACAAGCAGCTATGTTTATCGCATGGGCTGGTAAAACTGTTTCTTCTTCTATGATTTTAAGTCAGTTAGTTTTGTGATTCATGTTACTACTGGTTATCTATTTATATCAAAAAAATATTGTATTTATGTGAAGAGTGTGGACTACTGAGGATGCATATGCTGCTTTGACCTATATTTACCATGCTTAATGTTCTTCAGTCAAAGGCAACAATTGTACCCGTCTATCCTATTTGTTGAGGCACATGTTAACATTTATCTCTATCCTCTTTGTTGAGGCACCTATTAAAATTTATGTCTATCCTATTTGTTGGTGTGTTTATGTGCATTACATCAGAAAAAATAATGACACTTCATCTTATGTGTCTCTCATGTTGGGGATAATTATAAGTATCCACTCCATTCTGATTTTATGTATGTCCTTCTGGTGCAAAATTAGAAATTCCCCTCCTAATTTGACTTGAATTTTAGAAGTTTAAAACGCGAGTGTGAAATGGATTGGTGTGTGTGTGAGAACTACTGTCAAGTGATTATAAGAGCTAGGAGATCAACCATCCTTTCCTGGATGGAAAACTTGACTAATTCAATGAATAGCATACATGATGTAAAGTGATATTGGTGCTTCAGTTTACATCATGTATATGATCCATCTTTCTTGAATGCAAAACTCATTTATTCTGAGTTCTTCACGTACAAGAAAATGATGAAGCAATAATCTATTTTAGCAGGTGTATGATTTTGTTTGACTAGAAGAGCTTCAGTAAGTTGGTAGCCATGTCATGGATATCAAGCGACTGGTCAAAGGTGCAAATGTAACCAAGTATCAACCAGTTAGGATTAACATTTTAGTGCTCAGTTCTGTTTAGCAGGTAAATTCATGCTCAGTTTTGTTTAGCAGGTAAATTCATTCAACCAAATTTTATATGATTTAGGGTAAACAATCAGTGGAGAAGACTAAATCCACCCGAGGAACCTCAGTTGAGAACATCAAGTTTTGTGTTTCTGTGCATTTTCGCCGAACTGATGAGAAGGTAAAAACTAGAGACATAATAACTATTGCAATTAGAATTAACATATTCTCTACATGAGGAAGGTTTAATAGTGTTATGTAGTGTGTTTTTCAATGGCAGAGATGGGCTTAACTAGCTGAGCAAGTTAGAGAAGTGTTGACTGGATACCCTCAAATTAGTCTAACTTTAAAGCACGATATGGATTAGCCACTAACTTCTAAGTCCTTAGTTTTTTTAATCAATTTATATTCATCAACAATATGGATCAATACGGGAGTCCTTAGTGTTATGTAGTGTGTTTCAGCCTTGGATTGTAACTCTCTTGACGTTGTATTAGTAATTATAACTTCATCTTAGCTCATTGTAGCCTTGGATTACCCACGAACTTTATTATATGGTATTAATCTTTCTCTTCATTTTATTGTAGCCTTGAAGTCAAAACTTTCACGTCACTGAAGAGAGTTTATTACTTTCTATTGTATGTACTGAGGCATTTGATCTCCTAGAAATGATTTAGAAAGAAGAGGATATCATCCTCTCTTTCATGAGGATTGTAAATAAAGTGTAAGTAATATGATTAGTTCTTTGATTATTTATCGTTCTCAAGGCGAAACCTAAACAAAATTGGGAAACTCTACGATTGTGATTTGGCATTAGGTTTGATGTGATTAATATCTTCAGGATTGTGTGTTCGGTTACAAAGTTGAGTATCCTAAGTTTTGATTGTAACGAGATTTATATTCTTCTCTTGGTTTTTTATTTTGTTTTCCTTGACAGAACTAAGTGTTGTTCTGCAAGGTTTTATCTTCTAAATTTCAATGGACAAGAAAAAATAATTTTCTATAGGTGTTTGGTATGTTATATTGATGTTTGAAATTGCCCTTCTTTTTTAACCTGTAGAGGGAGAGGTTACACTTAGAAATTTGCTTTTGCTATTCTACTCCCCTCTATCCCCTGTATTATCACAACAAATCAGAAGGAATAATTAAGAAGGAAAAATTACAATCAATTTCAATAAAAGATTCATTAAACGTTGTGTGGTGAAGTAGTCTGAATTCACAAACATCATATTAAATAAATTTATCTTATATAGTTAAAGATTGTACGTAGTTAAAAAGAATCAATGAATCAATGCAATCGGTTTGGGCCTAATTTTTGTTATTAACTTGGGCCATTTTATTAGGTTTTTGGTTTTTGTGTTAACATTGTTTTGTTTTGTTGTTTTCTCCCGCAATTCCTCTAGAGCGTTTATTACTTGAGGTTTTTGACTATCTGCTTCCACTTTTCGTCCATTAAATTATTCTTTCATCCCCCTCATTCTATTACTGCTTCGGTGAAGAGAACGTCACGACAAGAAGAGGATGTCAAGGAGCAGAGACAAAGAAAGATCGACAAAAAACTTATAGTGAGGTGGAGAGCCGGATTTGATGCAGGATGGGCCGATGACGTTTTTCTTACCAGAATGAGAGATTGAGAAATGAGATAAACTTTTGAGTTAAATGTTTTATATTTTTAATATAATTATATATTTATCTGAAATATTATGCTATTTGGACACATTTAATAATCTTAAAGAATTGTTCTTCATTTCATTTAATCACATAATTGAAACCTCTGCGTTAGGTTTTTATCATATGTTCGCCTAATATTTCACTATTGCATTTCCCACATGGATTTTTACATTTCACAAAGGTCAAATGTCTAAAACTATCTTTCAATAAGATGTGATTCCATAGATAATGATTCAAAACACAGCAAGAAATAAATAATTTAAATCCCGTTACTACTCCACAACACAAAAGATATTACACGGTTAAAAAACACGTTTCATACCCGCGCGAAGCGCGGGTTTCCGAGTCTAGTATATATGTAATAACACTTTGCTAATCACATAAAGTGTATATAAAACTTTCATTACATCTTATGAAATACTCAAATCATACTAAATAATGTTGATGTACATCTTCGTTATGTGGATAACGACTTATTATCACATATTATTACAAATGCATTAGTAACATGCAATACTTATATACTTTTATGCTTAACCCAACTATTAGCAATATAACAAAGATGTACATTACCGTTATTTAGTATGATTTGAGTATTTTATAAGTTGTAATGAAAGTTTTATATACATTTTATGTGATTAACAAAGTGTTATTACATATATATTGTATAATTATACATATACTTGTTATTACGTTAAAGTGTTCGTTTACATATTTCGAATTGTTAAGTTTGTTAATTACTTGTAAAAATGATTACGTTATATTGCTAATGACCAATTACCATTTTTACATTTTATTTTTTACGTTTTAGGTCATTTTAAGCCGTTTATGTCGTTTGGGCCTCATTACATTTTTGCGTCGTTAGTCAATTTAAGCCGTTTTTTCTCGATTTTTGCGTCATTACTCATTTAAAGTTGGACTGCGTCAGGAAATGGGCTTTAAAACCCAAATTCGTCCCAAAACTCTTCAGCAGAGCTTTTCTTTTTCTATAAGTTAGTGTTTGTCCCGTACGACATACGGGTATGATACAATTTTAAAGCAATATATTAAGTATTAAATTTAACATAAAAAATCAATAGAGATTAAATCAAGAAATTTATCATGTTTAGTATAACAAATATATCATATCCCATTCTTCTATAAGATATTCTCAAACAAACAAAATTGAGTTCTAAAAATTCAAAATGAAAAGAAGTGGGTTGAAAGAAATTCTAAACTTCGTACATGTGGAGATTATGGTAGATAGTGGGGTAAATTTTAGATTTTTTTTAAATAAAATAAATAGATGAAAATGACACATGTCACATTCTTTTATAAAGAGATGAGTTCAACTTTAATATTGTACATAGCTAGACAAGGAGAGCAAAACCCTAATATCTTCTTCAAGCTATGCAACAAATTTTTTTCATGTTTCTAAGTCATTTCTTCTTTCTAATTTCAACTTTTTTTCATCTTTTTAATTTGTTTTCTTACTTGTATTTACAAATCAACAACCAACATGACATCATCATCATCACTACCAGCAGAAGGCACGTACATAATGTGTCCGGCCAAGAGGTGTAGTTATCAAGTCAAGGTTTTCACTGCTACAATCAAGAAGAAACCTTCGGAGTATGGGCGGACGTTTGTTACATGCAGGTGTAACATAAGATTGAGCCAGAATATGACAACATCATCTTCGTATTATGAAAGATTTGTTGTACCAGAATAGTTTTCTGCAACACAAAGTCGAAATCTTGATGGACGACGATAACTCCCCCAAAATGGCCAAATATCTTGTTCCTTTATATTATGGTGATGGTTCTGCTCCTGCTTCCGATTAGTGTTCATAAGTTTCTTCTGTTAAAATGTATTGTTATGGGTCTTGTGAGATGTTTAGTTTCATTTCAATCTGTTTTATTATGTTTTAGTTTTTGTTAATTAAGTCTGTTTCAGTTTATGTTGTAATGTTTATTCTGTTATGTTGTAAGACAATTATCTTTATGTTGAAAGAATTATATATTCACATGTAAACAAGTCATTGTTGACGCGACAAGTCACTGTTGATGCAATAAGTCACCGTTGACACCACAAGTCAGTGTAATTGACTTATTCTCCTTAAATAACACAAAATACATTGTAGTTCATTACATATATGACACTTAACATATGTAATTCCATATGTTGCGTATGAATCACAACCATATGTCGCGTATGAACCTTATCCATACGTCGCGTATGAAACTGTTTCATACGTGATATATATTTTTGTTTGAAGTAATGCAATATATACGTGACGTAAGAAACTTGGCGGTAAAAAGAAAATGGGTGACAGGGGCGGACACACGTTTTATTTAGTGTACAAAATAGCGGTTTTTCTGATATAGCCCCTCCTGAAATGTAGTGTTTTTATTAATTTTAATTAATATATAATTTAGCCTCTTTTGAATTCGAATCTTGCGTAAGTCACTGGGTGACGGTAAATATAAAATTTACAAACTATGTATATACTCCGTATAGTATAACTCTTTCAACTTGAAGAACACGAATTGGGTGTTGGGTGGAATAAAGTTAAAATTGTTAGTTAATCTGAAATGCTACAAGAATATATACAGGGTATACATACGTAAGTTTTATGAAAGCACAGTGGGCCCATTTAATTTCATCATCACATTGTATTAGTCTAAGACTCTAAGCACGTGAAACCCCAATAATTTGAGTGGGTCCCACTCCACTCCACTCCACTCCACTCCATTCCAGTAGTCTCTCTAAAAAATGGCTGTCCTTAATTTGTTCTCTTCTTCTTACAATATCTCCAGCTAGCTAGCTTAATTAGCTTCCTTCTTCTTCCTTCTTCTTTCTCCTCACACCATTCACCACATTAATTACTTGAAGTAACAACATGTTTGAGTTTTCCAAATCCTCCTTTCTTCTTCTTCTTCTTTTGTTCGTCAGCGCTTCTTCTTCACCACTGGAAATGGAATTGCTTGACCTGCAACAATGGAGATTTCAACAAAATCCAACTACTTCGAAGGCTACATCTTGTTTTGCTTCATCTCCATACAGATCAAGTGAGTTTCTATATTTATGATAACAGAGCAGTATGCTTAATTTAGATAAGATTTTGTGGTCCAATGAAACTTGCTTTGCTAATTTTGTAATGACAGAGTTTAACTTCGTCATTGTATATATTTTAGCTAGCTAGCTCTAGCTATTGGAATGGTTTCCACGTACGTGAATGTATTTCTTGATAAAACTACAACTTAGGGCATATCATAACAAGAGAAAATATTTACTAAACTTTATGAAGTGTGTTTTAGTTTACAACAAAATATATTATGCTTCAAAATCGAATTTTTAACATTGCTCACTATTACCAAACGAAGATAAAAAACTCGTAACATCAAAAAGCATTTTGTATAGCAACATATTTACTACACCTGATAATGATACTCCCTCCGTCCTTCGTCCCTTAATTATGTTCCAATTTTCCTTCTTTGTACGAGAATTAAGGAGAGGAGTATAGAGTAACTCTCCTACCTTGACTTCCTATAAATACCTTGACTTCCTCTCTTCTTCTCCAATGGTTTCCACCATTGTAGTGTTCATGGTATCAGAGCTACGGGATTCCTAATCCGTTTTTTTTTTCGCACCTATCTCAATCAATCGATCGATTGATTCTTGTTCTTCATCGCCATGGTTGGAGCGCAGCAAGATGATAGGCCTAAACCAAGGCTTGGAGATCCATTGTTTCTGTCAAATTCTGACACGCCTGGATCTCAATTGCAATCGCTCTTGTTTAATGGCGACAATTTCCTTAGCTGGAGCCATGGAGTGCACTTGGCGCTTGGTTCCAAGAACAAGCTAGGGTTTATCGATGGATCGATTCTGCAGCCAGCGATTGGATCTGAAGAATATCAGCACTGGATTCGGTGTGATTTCATGGTTCGATGCTGGATAACAAACTCTATGGCACCAGGATTCTCCGATGCCTTTCGTTTTGTTCGATCGGCGAAGCAAATGTGGGATGAGATCTTGGAGCGCTATGGAGGATCTAATGGACCGCAGCTATTTCAGTTGCAAAGAAGCTTGATGAACATTACTCAAGGTAATCTCAAAGTCACAGATTACTATAGTAAAATCAAGAATGTTTGGGATGAGATTGAGAGCTTGGATGCTCTTCCTGTATGTGTTTGTGGTTGTTGTACTTGTCAACTGACAAAGAAACTTGCAGATAGACAGAGCAGAAATCAGACATTGCATTTTCTTCTTGGACTAAATTCAGGTTTTGACAGTATAGTAAGCAATATCTTGAGTATGGATCCTATTCCAAATCTCAACAGATCATATTTTCGGGTGCATCAAGCTGAAAGCAAGAAGTCAATTGGTTCTTTGGCTGATGTGAATCAAGAAGCAAGTGCTCTAGTTGCTTCACGATCCTCTGAAGGTTATACTGATAAGAGAGATTACAAGGATTTTAAGAAGCAAAAGGCTGAAGAAAAAGCCAAGAAGCACTGCAGCTTTTGCAACCAGAAGGGGCACAATGTTGAGCAATGCTTCAAGATTGTTGGTTATCCAGAATGGTTCAAACGAACCAAAGGCAAAGAGAACACTGGAAAGGAGAATGTGCACTCTTCTGCTCACATGTCACAGGCTGCAAGCTCATCTTCTCCAACAATTGATCCATCTTTTGCACTAATGTGTCAAGAGATGTTCAAAATGCTTAAGCAGAAAGGCATAGCAGACTCTCCTATAGGAGAATTCTCAGGTAAACTTTACTCTATGGTTTTTTCTCTCTTTCAAAATAAGAACAAAAGAGATTGGATCATAGACACAGGGGCCTCTGATCATATGACTTGGGATGCTGAGTTGCTTGAGTCTCGAAGGAAAGTAGTGAGTCCCATAACTGTGTGTTTGCCTGATGGATCTACTAAGAAAGTGACAGAAGTTGGAGATGTTCAGCTACAGGATAGGATCATCTTGAAGGATGTCTTGTTTATTCCTGAGTTCAAACAGAATTTACTTTCTGTTGGTAAGTTGCTTGATGATACAGATCTTGTGGCTTATTTTGACAGAGTTTCTTGCATTTTTCAGGACCATAGAGGTGGTCACAAACTGGTGTTTGGCAAGAGGATAAGGGGACTGTATAAGGCAACATCTTCTTCAGATACTGGAAGCAACTTAGTTGATAATTCCATTTCCTTAAGTGCAGATAGCAATAAAGGACAAGCTAGTTGTAAAAGCAATTTATCAACAGCTTTGTTACATGCTAGGCTAGGCCATGTTTCTAGTTCTAAGATTGATCACATTTATGATTGTAAAATAGCATCTAGTGATCTCACATCTTGTGAAGCATGTATTTTAGCCAAGCAACATAAGAAACATTTTCCTAAGAGTGTTTCTCTTGCAAAGAATGCTTTTGATCTTATTCATGTTGATTTGTGGGGGCCATATAGAAAGCCTTGTCTGTCTGGAGCTGTGTATTTTTTCACAGTGGTAGATGATTATAGCAGGTCTACTTGGACACACTTGCTACACAACAAACAACAAGTATTTGAAGTTTTAACTAACTTCATTACTTATGTGGAGAATCAATTCAGTTGCAAGATCAAAGTTCTTAGAAGTGATAATGGCATGGAATTTGTTCAACAGATTTTTGCTCAGTTTTTGGCACAGAAAGGTATTGCTCATCACAAATCTGCACCATACTCTCCTCAGCAAAATGGTAGAGTTGAAAGGAAGCATAGGCACTTGTTAGAGACAGCCAGGGCTATCAGATTACATGTTGGTCTTCCATTGCATTTTTGGGGTGATTGTGTTCTGGGAGCTACACACCTTATCAACCTTATGCCATCATCTGTCTTAAATTGGAAGTCTCCTTATGAAGTTTTGCATTAGTCTCCTCTAGATTATGATTCATTGAGAATAATTGGGAGCAAGTGCTATGTTCTGGATCAAAAGGGACCAAGAGATAAATTTGCTCCAAAGTCCAGAGGCTGTGTGTTTCTAGGATATCCTCAAGGGCAGAAAGCTTATAAGGTATATGATCTTGACTCAAAGAAATACATGATTAGTAGAGAAGTTGTCTTTGATGAAGCCAAGTTCCCTTTCAAAGATGTTGTTTCTTCCTCTACACCAGCATATATACCTTTACCCTTGGTTTCTCCAAATGACTATGAGTTCTTCATACCCCAATTCCCTATTCCACCTTTACCTCCTAATCATGAAGAGCCAGTTATTGATTTATCCTCAAATGAGCCAATCATTGTTCCCTCTTCATATGACAATGATCAAACACCAACACCATCAAATACTACCCAAACACTTATTCCACCTCCTCTTAGAAAATCCACAAGATTCACCTCAAGACCTCCTAAACTCAATGATTACCATTTCCCTACTTTGTCTACATCCTTATTAGCTACCTCCCTGGGTGATCTATCTCATTACTCAGAAGAGTACATAGCTTCTCTCAATCAAGTCTTTACCCTCAAAGAACCCCATACCTATTCCCAAGCCAAGAAAGATCCTCTCTGGATTGATGCAATGAACACTGAATTGAAGGATTTAGAGGCTAATGAAACCTAGGAGCTTACTGAGTTACCTAGTGGAAAGAGAGCCATAGGAAGTAAATGGGTCTATAGGATTAAGTTCAACCCAGATGGCTCAGTTGAGAGATACAAGGCTAAACTTGTAGCCAAAGGCTACAACCAAGTCTATGGCAAAGACTACACAGACACCTTCAGTCCAGTGGCTAAGTACACTACTGTGAGAGTTTTTCTGGCTCTAGCAGCTTCCAAGGACTGGCCTATACATCAACTTGATGTAAACAATGCTTTTTTGCATGGTTATCTGGAGGAAGAAGTTTTTATGGATCCTCCTCAGGATATGATAGAGTCATTCCTAGTCAAGTGTGTAGACTAAAGAAGTCTTTGTATGGATTGAAGCAAGCCTCTCGACAGTGGAATGTAGAGCTTACCAAACACTTGAAGTCACTAGGTTTTTCTCAAACTCCCTATGACTACTCTTTGTTCACTATGCATACACAAGCTGGTTTTGTTGCTGTTTTAGCTTATGTGGATGATTTGATCATCACTAGTGATGATCCAGTTTTGATTAAGAGTGTCAAAGAGTCTCTACATGAAAAGTTCACCATTAAGGACTTGGGACTCATCAGGTATTTTCTTGGTCTTGAAGTGTCAAGATCATCTACATGGATGTTGATAAATCAGAGAAAATATGTTATGGACATTATTCAGGATATGAATATGTCTGAGACTAAACCAGCTAAGTTTCCTCTTCCTAAAGGATTGGAGCTTTCTACTGATAAAGGTGACATTCTTGGTGAACCAGAGGTATACAGAAGATTGATAGGCAGATTGTTGTACTTGAATTTGTCCAGACCTGATCTCTCCTATGCTATGCAACATCTCAGTCAGTTTCTTGGTCAACCCAGATTGCCTCATATGCTTGTTGTTGTCCATGTTGTGAGATATTTGAGAGGCACTTTAGATTTGGGACTTTTCTATCCTGTTTCCAACACATTGGCTCTCACTGCTTTCTGTGATGCAGATTGGGGGACTTGTGATTTTAGTGGAAGATCCTTGACAGGTTACTCAGTGTTCTTAGGTTCAGCCCTTGTCTCATGGAAGACCAAGAAGCAGAAGATTGTGTCCAAGTCCACAGCTGAGGCTGAATATAGAGCAATGTCTGTCACTGCAAGTGAATTAGTTTGGCTGGACAACATACTTCAAGAGTTGAACACCAAGATTCCTCTTCCTATTCCCTTATTTTGTGATAACAAGGCAACTTTAGATATTGCTTCTAATCGAGTTTTTCATGAGAGAACAAAGCATATCAAGCTTGATTGTCATTACATTAGGGAGAGATTAGTAGAAGGTTTTATTTCTACTGCACATATTAAGTCTGCAAATTGCAGATATATTGACTAAACCATTAGGTGAGTTACAACACAATTTTTTGTGTGTCAAGTTAGGTCTTGTAAATTCTTTCCCTCGTCCAACTTGAGGGGGATATAGAGTAACTCTCCTACCTTGACTTACTATAAATAGTCAAGAGTAACATCTGTAACAACTCAACTGTTTCATAATAGAATTACAGATTCCTTCCCTCTCTTTTCCTCTCTTCTTCTCCAATGGTTTCCACCATTGTAGAATTGTTCAAGGAGAGAAGAGAAGAGAGGAGAGAGAGATGAAAATAGGAGAGAGATTGTATTGAGAGGAGAGAATTGCGAGAGATGAGAAATTAAAGGGTTAAGATTGAGTGAGAAAATAATGGGAGAGAGAAAAATTAAAGTGTATTTTGGATTGTTGTGGTTTTGTGGTTAAAAATGGAAATGAGAACATCAAATTGGGACACCAAAAATGGGAAATGAAAACATAAAAAATAGACGGAGGGAGTATAAAATAACAAGTAGATATTTTTTGTTGGAGAAATTGTTAATTGAAAACACTAAAAAAATGTGCAACTATTTGTTCCCCGAAGAAAGAAGGGTTTTGCTTTTTGAGCCGAAAATTTAAAATGATACGTCGTGACCTTTTAAGAGAACCATAAAAACTTGAACCGATCTGTCGTAAAGTTTCAAAATTTTCGGCTCAAAAATAAAAACGAATTGGCTCATTCAAGCCATCCGAGAAAGAAGAACGAAGTACCTTTTATTAAGGAGTAACCTGTATAGATGCATATTTAAACAAATTCTTTATTTGGCACACCCTAAAAGTTTATTTGGCACACTCTTACCTTCGTCACGAATGTATTAGAGACGATCTTCGTCACGAATGTATTTCACAAGAGATTCGTCACGGAGAAACTTAGTATTTCCGTCACGAAGGTTTCAAGGAGTTCCGTCACGAAGGTTTCAAGGACTTCCGTGACGAATCTATTTTTTTTTTAAAAAAAAAAAATCAGAATCTTGTAGAGAATTTCAATACGAGTCCGTGCATATAAAATACGTCCAAAACGGACATCGTTTGCCTTTCCAAAAGCCTCCAAAACAAAATAGTCGCATGCGTTAAGTTCGTAAAAGCAAAAACTTATATAAATTTAGTATTTGTATAATGTAATTATTAATTATAGTTAAAAATCATGCAATTAAATTTATATGCTATAATTATATATTATCATTTAATATCACTAGTTTATTACTTATAAAGTATAATTATGCATTATGTTTAAATATTACGAACTTAACGAAAACGACTGTTTTGTTTTTAGGGCTTTTGGAAGGGCAAACGATGTCCGTTTTGGACGTATTTTATATGCACGGACTCGTATGAATTTTTTTTTTATAAAAAGAATAGATTCGTCACGGAAGTCCTTGGAACCTTCGTGACGGAACTCCTTGAAACCTTCGTGACGGAACTCCTTGAAACCTTCGTGACGGAAGTCTTCAGTTTCTTCGTGACGAATCTCTGGTGAAATACATTCGTGACGAAGATCGTCTCTAATACATTCGTGACGAAGGTAAGGGTGTGTTAAATAAACTTTTAGGGTGTGCCAAATAGTAAACCGGTTATGATTATGTTTCTAATTATTGACTAGGTCCCATAAACCAGTACTTAAGCACGTAAATCACATATAATTACATGTCAAACAGCCTAAAGTCCGTATATTTAAGTATTTATCACCAGCCACTTGTGAGATAAATGAATTAAAATGAAGTAGTACAGCTGTACTTGTTATGATAAACGAAGTAGATTCGATATCTTCGAGTCAAATTCAGCTCACAGACATCAGGCATGCTGTGCTATTCTGTATCATGTGAATATACTAGATCCGTATAAGGTACTACAGCTAATTAATAAGCCACATAAATCCAGCACCACTAAAAAAGAAACTCCACGTACTTTTAAGTTTCAAACTTGTACAATTCAAAATTCATATTGATCTATGTAAATGTATTTTTTGGCAGTAACAACGAAAGGATCGACCACGGTAGAGTTAAAGCATCGGGAGTCGTGTAGTAGACCGGTGAAAAACATGGACAAGTGGCTTCAAAAACGTCTACTCTTAGACGACAAACAAACCCGGTTCAGGAACCGGGCTCAAACCGAGTCATCTCCAAAAAGCACCCAAATCCCTCTAACATCCGGTTCAAGGCTCCAAATCCTCAACTATGTTACGACCATCCAACTGGGCGGCCGGACTCTTACCGTGATTGTGGACACCGGAAGCGATCTCACGTGGGTCCAATGCATGCCATGCAAATCATGCTACGTCCAAGAAGAACCCGTCTTCGCCCCATCCTCGTCCCCCTCGTATCACGTAATCCCATGCAATACGAAGTCATGCTCGTCTCTTCAACAAGCCACCGGAAACCCTGGTGGTTGTGATACAACGTCGTCTTCGTGTAGTTACTATGTCAGCTATGGTGACGGATCATTCACCTCCGGAGACCTGGCCACTGAGAAGCTTACTCTGGGCCAGGCTCCGGTGACAGATGGATTCGTGTTTGGATGCGGTCAGAGTAATAAGGGTCTGTTCGGTATAGCTTCAGGCCTGATGGGTTTGGGCAAGAGTGACTTATCTTTAGTGTCTCAATCGAGTTCGGTTTTCGGAGGGGTTTTCTCGTACTGCCTACCCTCTGGCATTGACTTTGACTCCTCGGGGTCTTTAACCTTTGGGCCTCAATCCTCGATTAATTACAAAAATGCCACTCCAGTGTCTTACACCAAAATGGTCTGGAGCCCTGACCTCTCCTCCTTTTACCTGCTTAACCTAACTGGTATCAGCGTTGGCGGGGTCGATGTACATTCCCCGAGGCTCCTGGAACATGTTGGGATCCTGATCGACTCTGGCACCATCATAACGAGGCTTCCACCCTCGGTTTATGTGGCTTTAAAAGACGAGTTTATGAAGCAGTTTTCGGGTTATCCAACTGCACCTGGATTCTCGTTACTTGACACGTGCTTTGACCTAAGCGCGTACCAAGAGGTCAATCTTCCGACGGTCAAGCTATGGATCGAAAACGGTGTGGAGGTGAAGGTGGATGTCGCCGGCTTGATGTATTTCGTGAGGAGTGACGCGTCGCAAGTGTGTCTTGCATTTGCTAGCCTTGAGTATGAGGATGAGATGCCCATAATTGGGAATTTCCAACAGAAGAATCTGAGGGTTGTGTATGATACTAAGCAGTCTCTGGTAGGGTTTGCACAAGAGGATTGCAATTTCTGAAGGTAAATGTATATATTGTCAAGTGTGCTATATATTGTTTAATTGTTTGTTCAAATTCATACAAAAGAAGATCTCTTGGTATATGTGTGTTAGTGTGTATATAGCCTTGAACAATGTTGGGATGGATATTGTGATCACCAATTGTATATTTCTTTTAGAATATACAATTGGGTCGACGTACATTTAGACCAAATGTTGCTAAAAACCATTTTATTTATAAGGTGTAATGTCGAAGTATATTTCTCCTTTATTTTTCAGGAAAAAAAAACTCTTTTTTTATCCCTTCATAAAACATTTCCCGCCAACATCTCTTAACCGAACATACTTCCTTAACCGAAATTGGGAGGCTCAGTTGTCTTTCAAAACTATATATACATATTTAAAAACGAATTTGTTCATAGCTTTGTGTTTTCACGCCTCAATCCCAATATCTCCAAACTTGCATCTTCCAATATAACCAATCTATGAAAAATAGATACACGATGTGGAAGATAATGTTGATGGCGTTATTTATGGCCATGTTGGAGATGGGGGAAGCAAATGCACAACCGAAGGTGCCATGCTTCTTCATCTTCGGAGACTCTCTATCAGACGGTGGCAACAACAATGGGCTCGCCTCCACTGCTAAGGCGGACTACTTACCCTACGGGATCGACTTCCCCTACGGGCCTACCGGAAGGTTTACCAATGGAAAAACAATCGTTGATGTCATCGGTATCAATCTCATATATCTTAATGCTCCTTCATATGTTAATGTCAAACGAGTGGAATTTGGATTGTCTTAGCTAGATAGGGTAATTCTCAAGGTTTTGTGTCTGGTTTCGGTGAGGATGAACCTTTAGATGAGAACTAAGGATGATGTACACAGTGTGTGCAGCTCATCGTCAGCCAATCCTTCTAAACTCACGATTCTATCTGAACTACTCATTTTCAAATGATATCCGCCTTCAGATATCATGAGTGTCGCTCTTGAGATGTATCCTTTCATAATTCATTTTGAGATCGTCTGGATGTGTTGCGTTGATTCTTTTGGTGTGCATGAGTTATAACATCGGTGTGCATCATCTTCTATCCTCATTATCACGAGATCGTTTCCCCAAAATTTTAGTCAACTGTCAAGTCTTTTCAGCTTATCTGACAAACACGACAATGAAACAAGAAAATTTTCTAATCAAATGGTCATATTGCATAACTTGAATGTCTTGTTAGATAACGAGAATATTTACATCCTAGTTATCAAACCTATAAGTTGTACTATTTTATTTGGGGTTGAAGTATTTTCTCCACTTATGTTCTAATAATAACCTTAAATTCAAACCCCAATAAAGATTTGACATCCGGAATTCCATAGATGTGTTTTTTGGTTTAAGAATAAATAGAAGAGTGGAGACTCATATGATATGAATAGGGCATCTTCAATGGTTTGTTCAATAGAAATAGTAATTTTATAGCAAACAACAAACACCAACAATAAACAATAAGTTAAAATGGACAATAATAAGAATATTCTTTTAGAGATGTTTTATTTCTCTATCTTGATTGCTAAATTTAGCAATCAAAATAGCAAGTCAAGTGGTCCACTAAATAAATGATATTTATTTAATATATTAAAAAATAAAAGAAGGAGAAATTGATGTGGTTGAAAATGGCAAAATTATAGCAAGTGTTGTTGGTGTTACAATAGCATTTGTTAAAATGTATCATTTCAAGTTGATATAATCATAGTTGGAAACTAAATTTAGCGAACAATTGGAGATGTCCTAACAAAAGAGGCTCTAAGTTGTGGGTTCATATTTCGCGGATGCAGGGGACCTTATCGGGATGCATGAATTCATTCCTTCCTTTCCTAGATCACAACAAGGATCGGATCCAACCAAAGGTGTCAATTACGCCTCTGGCTCTGCTGGAATCCGGCCAAAGACGGGATACTTAATGGTACCTACAGAATCAAGCATTGCTCATTTTTCACTATAACTCGTATATATATATGTTGGATCTTATTGTATCATTGTTTCCTTGATTCATACATATATAAAAAGGGTCAGAGGGTTCCGATGGACGCACAATTGGTGAACCACAAAATCACGGTTTCAAAAATCAAAAACTCACTTGGAAGAAATACTACAACCCACTTGGGACAATGCTTGTACTCTGTTTATATAGGGAGCAATGACTGGATGATTGACTTTTATAATCCTAAGGCAGGCACCACAGGTGCTCAATTCACTCCTCAAAAGTTTGCTGATGAGCTTATCAAAAGATTAACCGATCAACTAGGGGTAATATTTATCTCTCTATCTAACTATGTTTATGTTTTGGGAAACATTCTCTCGCGCTTCTGAACTTTTAAATGAAGTCTTACTTGGATGAGATTACACTGAGTTTCTTGTTATTGTACAGAGGTTGCAGGAGATGGGAGCAAGAAAAATAGTGTTGTTTGGATTGAGTCCATTGGGGTGTCTCCCCCCTTTAACCCGAAGAGGGATTTGCCTAAATTACGTGAATGATGCCTTACAAATGTACAATGACAAGCTAAAGTTGCTCGTGGGAAGGCTCAACCACAAGTATTCTGACTCACAGTTCATCTTCATCGACACTCTCAAGATCGCTGGAAGGGATCTTTCAGGGCTAGGTAAGTGTCTTGTATACATGTGTTTCAATCCAATAAACAACCGTAAATGAATGTGGTATTTGTAGGACATTTGATAAAGAACATTCCTTGTTGCCCGACGGTGGGACCCCAATGTGTGCCATATAGTACACCATGTAAGGACCGAGATAGACGTGCATATTGGGACAACGCTCATCCAACCGAGGCTGCAAACAAGGTGTTGGCTAAGAGAGCCTACAAAGCTCATGGACCAGGCGACGCTTACCCCATGGATATTAGCCAATTGGTCAGGCTAAATCTCAAACCCCGCCGCCAAACCTCCTAGAGATGGCCAACATCAACTCAGAGTAGATCAGTTTTACAATATATATATATGTGTATATTCAGAACATAATTGTAACCTCCAATCAAACATATGGATTATTTTTAGCTTATATATTTCAGAAACTTATAATCTGTGCTCCATAAATATTTATGCATGATAATTACAATGGAAATTCCCAATACTATCAAGACCTTGACATGTACAATCTTTGTTTAGGTACGTCCACATTCTTTCTTAGGGTATTTGATTATGAGGTGACAGACATTGATCATATATCCACCGGAGTTGACTAATGAACACATTAGGATGGAATTTCATTCCGATGTCGGGTGTTCGATCGAATTTTCATCCCTACAATTTTAATTTTCGATTAATGTTCTAGATCGATCTTGATCTTTTCTTATCTTCGGCTAATTTATTACTCTCTCCCTCCCATTATTATCTTCCTGTTTCTTTTGGGCACACATGTCGATACGCGTTTTGTATCGTCAATATCTCTAATTATAAAAAATTTATATTATTAAAGTACTCGATAAGACGAATCTAACAAGACCACACATGACTATGTTTTTATTTATATATTGGCCGAAATTACGAAGATTCCCTTGAATAGTGAATAGTGTCAAGAAAGAGAAACAAGAAGATAAAATCGGTACGGAGGGAGTAGAATAATGGTTATAGACACGTGCCTATCACGTTAGACAGCTGTAACCAACTGTTGCTAGCTTGTAACAAAATGTATAAGAGCTTGTAAGTGATCCTTAGTGATCACCCACTCAATATAGATCAATACTTCTTCCTCTCTTCTTTCCATTGCTCTCTGATTTCTTCAATCCTAACATGGTATCACCGCTTAGTTTTTTTCGATCTGATTTCTTCCGCTCATCGTCTCTCTGAACTGGTTCTTTCAGTCTTCTCATTCATCGATCAAGTTCTTGATCGAATTAGGTCGAATTCTCGATCAATTTCTGGTGAATCGAGAAAATTATGGTAGCACCAAACGCCATTACAAACCTCTTTATACATATAAGGTGTAAATTTAAGGCATGGCGCTTAAATAAAACTAGTTAAGGCCCGGTTTGGTATGTTGTCTGGAATCGGAATCGGAATGAGATTGGAATCAGGAATCAAAATAAATCATTCACTAGCCCTTTGGGGGCCATGCGATGCACGACCCGTATTCGCTGTAGCTGGCAACAACAATTTGTGTGTGCTTTATTGTATTGGTAATTGTTTTGTGTTTGTTTATGGTTTACCCACTGTTTATGGTGTATGTTTGTTTTGTCCGTGTATTGGCTTGTTTTTTAATGTCATTTTCCTCGTTTTCGAGTTTTGTGAATATATTCTTTTGCAGTTTTTGTAGTTGTATCTCATGTTATTCTGTGTTATTCAGGTTTTTGTTTTTGGGCCGTTTGGGCTTTTTCGGTGAGTTGGGTCATTTCTGTAATTCGTTTCGGCCTGTGGGTTGTAGGTGTTGCTGTCCAAATTTGGTAGTATCCTTCTTCTTCTTTGTAGTGATGCAAGTAAATTCCCCTAAGGAAATTACTATATCTCAATTGGAGAGCAGGAAGGTCCAATACACATAATGAATTATTGCGTCGTAACTCCTTGGAAGGAAGAACGGTGTTACACATAGGAATTCAATTGTTCATGCATATGCACTTGGGGTAGATATCATGTTTCAATTCAAGAGGGATGGTCCACTTTTTAAAAGTTTTTTACGTGTTTGGTTTGTCACTGTAAGGTTACCACTCACTGGAGTAACGATAAAAAAACACCCCGGTGTGCAAATCGGGTTTCTTTTTTAAAAATAATTGTGTGTCAAAAACAATAGAGAAGATATGAGCTCTAAGAGAAGCACACTACTCTTTAAATAGAAGAAAAAATCCCACAATGAATCACCAAACAGGAAAGAACGACATCAAACAAATGTAAGATTCCATATCACTACAACCAAACCAACAACATACTCATCCTATAGAGAAACAGTGCGAAAACGTCTTAAAATTAGAGGCCCAACATTGCCAGGTTAAAGAAGCAGCCGCAAGTAGAGCTAATTACTCAATTCTGGGATCGTGCAGGGCAGAAACTAACCAAAATTACATAGGAAGACAAACTACTCTAAATATTCTTTTGTGCGGGCCCTTGCATTGAGGGCAAAACTTTCGCAGGTGATGGTATGAAGCCGCCTCTTCTGCTCTCATTCCAGAGGTTAGTTTTTCGACTCCCGTTAAAAGACTATTTTTCCCGTTTAGTCAGATAACATGAGTAAAAACTGAATAGCTTACATTTTTTACATGTTTGTATTGCGACTCCCTATCTGTGACACAATAGCCTACATCAATCACATCCTTGAGAGATCTCAAACAATGAGGAATAACAATGAGCATAAAAATCGACGAAGTAATTCAAAATGTCAACAATAAAGGAAACCACCTGCAACAACATGTTTTTGTCCACAAAGAAAATGACACAATAGCCCAACCATGGACGCGTAAGAGTTTCAAAAAGACTATAATCCGCTCATAAAACCGGTAGTCGCAAACACTATGGAACCAAAGGGGTGAAGAACAAAAGACGACAATGTGAAATCCAGACGCTTTCTTGAAGGTGCGTTACAGGTATCCTACTCAGTTTTGTCATCCGTTGCAACTGTTTCCCTCCCGCTGACTTCCTCGCACACCGTCCTTCGTACAGAACAAGATAATCAACACATACAAAATGCATGAAATAATAATTCCAAAATCGCAAGCCCAGTTTTGAGGGAGCTTGAAGCCTTACTTTTCAAAAGATGCAGCAGAATGTACAAGCTTGGAAGTAAGATCTGTAGTCTTCACAAGCTTTGACTTCTTTGGGGTACTTCCCTTATCTTGTTGCGAGAGAATATCATCTGGTCCGCTGCAAAAACACAAACTGTATGTCTAAGAAAACATAGGTTGGTCTGAAACTGGGTGTGACCATACACGTGAATTCACGTACATAGAAAACCTACTTCAGTAGTATAAAACATAAAACAACAGTACTGCTCCCTGCCCATATTCACACTATTAACTTTGCGTTTTCTTGTTGCCTGTGTTGGAGAGAAACTGTAATATTGAATTTCCCTACAAACAGGTTGAAAAATAGACTTCAAAGCTCACCTCTTATGCATGAGTCCAACTCCCCCCAACTCAACTGCGTGATGAACAACAGGGTAATTGGTTAATACTAATAAAACAGACTAAATAATGGAAACAACCAAGTCAACAAAGAAATGTAAGCTTGAAACCCACTCATCCAAAGCCGAAACATGGCCAGCGGGGTACAAATCTGAATCTGCAGCTTTCAGCAATCGCCCTTTAATCCAGCTCTCTTCTGAATCGCCCTTTAATGCCCAAACATCAATCTGGCTCAGCTCATGAGTAACAAAGCAAAGGAAACTGCCTAGCTGAACGAAATTTCTACCATGTCGTAATATAAAATTTTCAATTTTGTTCCACACAACTTCAAATACATATATATGAAAGAAACAAACTGAATTGAACATGTCAGATCCAATGTATTAAAATCTCCACAATAATTGACTTCAAAAACCTCAGACAGATTTATATGTCTGGAGTGAGTTAACTTTACTATGCAACATGTCGTAGCTAAGGAATTTAAGGTGCTTCAACCCATAAAAGGAGCACGTTAGACCAAAATTCATATATAAACAGTATTTGAAATTATGAACAACGCTACCACCATACCATACAATCCCAACTAAGAATATTATATGGTAAATTAAAGTAAAAATGAATTCTAACCACCACAATATATATGAATTCTAACCACTTTAATTTCTAAAGTGGCCTTACTTGCAAAATGTCATAGGAAACAAGTTTAAATATAATCCAAATGTAGTTCCGTTTTGAAATCAAACAACTTAATCTCCAATTTCATATCAAATTAGAAAATCTCAAATTGAAATCAACAACATAGATTTATAGACTGCCCAATAAGGTTTAGGTCTCCACTTGTATGCATCTTCTCCACAAAAGATGTTATTTTATGTAATCAGAGATCAGTAATCTTCTCTAAACTAACGACAAATTCGAAACCTTAGGGAAATTCTATTTTACAAATCCAAATAACTATCAAGAAATGTACATATAATATACCGAATTGAACGCAAAAAAACTACTTTTCCAATTGTTTATTGGAATGTAGTGCCAAGAATTCAACATGATTGATCAAGTGTTGGTATACACCAGCAGGATGTCAAACAAACCAGCTAAAGTGACCATAGAAAGCATGATTAAAGATTAGAGGGAAAGCAGATTTAAACGATGCAAGCAATTTTATTTTTTCCCGGCAAATAAAGGTGCAAAATAAAAGATAAGAACATATTGAATCATAACGGGTAATGTACAAAAAGTTAAAATTAGTCCAATTTTAGCCGGAAGAAATAATACCTCACCCATTTAGGTTTCTGCAAGATCTTTTTCAGGAATCACATTGGTCTGACATATGTATTAGTCGTTGTTGCCTTCTCAATTTCCGCATTCAACTCTTGCTAGATATTATCCTGGTATTCAGAGCTGATCATCAAAGTGATTTAATAATAATTTTGAATTAGTGTTTGAAGAATCTTCCCTAGAAGAATCTCACTGGTTGATCAACAAATAAAGAGAATATATGCAACTTATAAACAGTAAACAATATAGAAAAGAGAGCATAATTTTCTTCATTTCCTTAGTTGCTGATTAAATTCGTTCAGTAATATCATTGCTTTATATGAGTATAATTATAAACTAATTAACCTCTTTTGAAGGATAAAAACAGGCCGTAACTATATCTAAGAATCTTTACTAAATTAACATTTAAGCTCGCAATTAGAATTGAAATTATATCGTAAGAAGTACGAATACTATTTCATGAAAATTTAAATTTTAAAATTGATTAAAATTAAATCTTATAAGTTATGTGAGAATTTTTTAATTCATTTACAAAGAATCAACCAAATATTTAATAACGGGGATACATATCAACACATATTGATGTCTTAGCGGTCAAGAGGAGCTTCTTTACATGAGCAGTAAGGTATGGTGATTATTGGATTAGTTTACTGTGTACCTGAAGAGCTTTTCTATGTAATAGTTTTGTCAATTTGCGACTTCAATAATATGGCTCTCTTGTCCTGGCAAGCTCAGTTTTATTCCAACATTAGTGATTTATGAACTCATTTTGAGATATGACTATGCGGATTCTTAGTTGATGATGAGTTTCTCGTATGCTATTCACTTTTGTCAAGGAATTAATTCTCCAGTTCACTACCAGATTAAAAAAGACTGGAAGTTAAAGGTGGCTGATGGAAAAAGAATACCTGCAAGATTCCTTGAATCTGTGCACGTATTTGATCATCCATTTCTGAAACCTCCTCAGTCTTACACTAATCCACCCACCCTGTGTTACGCTAATCCACCCACCATATGCTATGATGAAAAGATAAGATGCTTAAATTTTAATCAATATGGAAGAATCACTTTATGAAAACCGGCTTACCAACCAACTGAGCAGACAAAGCTACAATACATATCAACACAATTTTCCTCTGATGTGTAGCAGATTATATATGTATGCAGATAGATTTGGTACAACAGCATCAGTAATTTAGGAAACTTATTACATGTTAAGCTGAAGGATTTGCATCACACACTTCATCTATAACAACAATTGCAATTGGATGAGTACTTGGAAGTAGCAAACGCAGAATCAGGATATGGGAATAGGTTCGGGATTTTCCATTGATTTTGGCCAATAATGCCTGCACGGGAGAGAAATATATAATATTTACAATTCTTTCCAGTACTTGGAAGTGGAAACATATGCAATCTTTGTAAGTAGCAAATATATGCAGTTTTTGCAATGATAAAGATTGTGAAAGTAAACCTATTAGTTAGCAATTCCTTGGTTCATGAAGACCAGGAAATTCAGATTGTGAAAGTAAGACCTATATCATCCACAGTCTAATGGGATTTTGATGTGTCTGCAAATTGCATTGAAAAAAGCTCTTCAGAAAGAATGATATTTGCAAGTGCACAAAAATTCAATGACAATTTGTTTACTGAATTTACCTCAGGAGAATCAAAAGGCAAGACCTATATCATCCACTTGTTTTCCTTTGTTAAGCCCATCTCCAATTATCCACGACCTATATTGACCAAAAACAATTTCATACTATTAAATAGATTCTATGGTATAATACATCTCCTACATAGAAGTTCAAGAACAATGCATAAACATTTTTAGCATCTGACAGAAACTCCGAGACAATAGTCTTAATAATTTATTTATGGAAGTAGAATATGGAAACTGACCTTGATTAGTTCAGCTCTCCTTTCGGGATCATCACCACTCCAATTATCATTGTTTCAACAAAAACATCCATTGGTATTGAAACCTAAAATCCAGCAAACGCAACATCTCGTTTCCACTGCATAAGAAAATTTATCTGGTTCTGAACTTGCTATATAAGTGAAGTTCTGATAAAAAAAATGGAAACTTGCTATATTAGCAAGAGACAATGCACATAAAGGGACAATGATTACTCACTCGGTAATACGAAATTACAAACTAAAGAAATAACGAAATAATAATCACATACTTTCTACTCAAAAGTAAGATGAGTATGAAACAGAGAGAAGCAGTCAATCCTCTCCAAATGCACCTTTCTCTACCATTGATACTTCCTCATCAGCTAACTTTTTCTCTAGCATATCACTCATGCAAGATGAAGAAAGGACAACCTAAAAACATGTGAACATCAAACATTCAAGCAGGCTGAATACATTATACATTCATATCCGTTCACTAATGGGAAATGACGATGCAATCGATCATCCCTCTAAACCTGGTTTGAGAAATCAAAGGCCGATTAGGAAGATGAATGAGAGCACTTAAATTTCTAAAGTGAAAATGCTAATTCAAGAAGGTTCACTATAATCTCAAAGATAAAGAACATCCATATAAAAATTAAATTAGTAATTATGGATTCATAATATCATACACATTTAAATACAAAAGCCTGGATCACTGAAAGATACATGTTTAATCTACAGAGTAAAATACGAATAAGAGTAAAGCGAACAGTGCCAACCTCAAAACGCTCATGGATTTTTCTTCTACCAAAACATCTACATTCAAGTTCGCCACAAATAAAATCACACAAATAGAGTAAGAGAGTAGAAAAGATTCACTTGCCAAACAGATTTCAAGAGCAATGCCATCGCAAGCGGTGGCATAAGGAAAAACAGTTGACATATGACATCTTTGTTACTTATTTTACAGTAAGTGTAAGAAGAGAGGTCTACTCTTATATATATATATATATATATTGAGGCTAAAGTCGTAGTGCCAAATCAAAGAAATAAACTCTAACACTAACTAGAGTATAGCAAGTAAGTAGAGGTCGAACCCAAGGGAATCAAAACACCAAATCAATGCAGTCAAGTAAAATATCAACTAGTGAACAAGTAACAAGTAACCAGAGGGGTTTTGATTGTATGGAACACAAAAGTAACAAGTATCAAGCAAAGAAGGTTTGGTTGTGAATATGATGAGAAGGGGTTTCACCTAGCAAGTATCCACACAACAGTCAATCAAGTTGATCATAGATTTATCTCAAGTTCTATTCAATCCTAGGGAATGTTCCTATTCCAATCTTTAATATATCAGCAGGCCAACCGGTCCTGATAATACTTACTATTCAGCAATCAGGGAAACCTCTCAAGATTAGATGAAATAGCAGCAAAGAACACAAGAATTATAAGGATGCATGCAATAACTTACAACCGTCAAGTATTAACATGCAATCAATTCTCTTTCATAAAAGCAATCAACTACCAGATCATGCAGATATGAGTGCTACAATGACAAGGAATTCCACCGTATATTCTTAGTCTAGCAATAGAAAACTATCAATCAAACTAGGTGATCAAGCTAGCAAAACTAATAGAAATCAATAGATGAAGTCCAAGAGAATTAATACAAACCCATAGGAAAAGAACAAGAGTTTTAGAAATCTCACAACTTAATAACTGAAGGTTTCAACCGCTAGGTAAAACAATGGAGATTAGTTCCTGCTCATGGTTGCAGAACTAAATTGTCTGATGGAAAGATGATGATGGAAGATGATAGAACTAGGGTTCTTAAATAGAGACTAACCCTAAAAATATATGGTAAAAGAATATCCTAAAACTAAATAAGGAAAATAAGAAAAAAGGAAATAAATAAAAGAAAAGGAAAGATTTGCTTCCAAAGTGAGCTGCTTGCTTTCAATTGCAGCTGCTTGCTTCCAGTGGGCCCCACAATTTGATTCATATTGCACAAATTGGGCCGCTGCTTGCTTTTTTCACGGCCCGTCTCGCGCACGAAGGGGAATTCAGCATAATACCCGCGATCGCGGATTTATTAAATATTCTCGGCTCCTCTTTGTTGCTCCACCGCGATCGCCGCTGATCCATGGCGATCGCCGTCGGTGATTTCTTGCGAAAAGACAGTGCAAGCTTTGTTATGTCGAAACCTAAATGTTAAGTCAGCTAGTTAAAACGTAGTGATGAATCCCTCTTCTGATTCTGATCTGCGGGATATTAATATGGTGTTAAGGGGTGGTGTTTAGCGACCCTCGCAATGACGAAAGGTGGTTCTCTTTCAGCCGACAGCTGATGGCTGTTGGTCACGACTACTACCAAAAAGTGAACATGAAGATGAATATTTCACATGGAGGAGTGTGCATCTGTATGTTGGGTGTTCTTCTGTCGTGCGACCCGGCCTCGTTTCACTCCTGTTCAAGCATATTGGTAAGGAAGACCGATGGGCTACGAAGTGGAGATGATGTCGTCGTGTCATTGCTCGTGATGTCTTTAACTTGCTTTCATGAGTTAAGGAGCGGTCAATCTCCCTATTGTGATCACTGTCGATGTTGCGGTAAGTTTTCGTTCTTGTTTGTCTCGAATTTAGGCAATATTCTTTGGTTCTGATCTTCAATTCTTCACTTCTTAATAAATATCTCAGAACATAACAATGGCTCGAAACACATATAATAATACTCCTAAACTAATGTAATAATCCCTAGTTACGCTATACAAAGTGCAGCGTATCAATATATATCTCTTAATATCATCTGCAATCCTTGAATAATTTGAATAGAAGAGTAAATAGGTGCTATTGTACAGTCATCATTATCCATGCTTTTTAATTCAAAGTTGTAGGTAGAAGATTATTTCTAGTAGTGTATCCATGGTGATGAAGGCAGTTGCAGCTCGTGCACAGAATATTGTGCGTCTACTAACTACATAATACTAAGCATGAGAAGAAAAATGTGTAGATATGAGTAAAGAATTCTTTGCAACTTTAAAGTGCCTGCAGACAAATTGATTATAGTGATGTTTTTTAAAGTATGTTGTGTCACCTGCAAAGCAATAAACTTCAATATAACAGGCTACATAAACTACAAGAAAACAAAATTAGGCGTAATGGGATGAAAACTTACAACTGTATATACTCATGTGTGGAATTCAGCAAAAGGATTGGATTTCAATCTTTTCGAATCTGCTGTGTAGCCTCCAAATTGCTAGCTGTTATGCTTATGTATGCTAGCAAAAAATATACAACACGTTATGCAGGCTATTTCTAACTTAGCTAATATCCTCTGTCATGCTTCGTCTGAAATTATGAGTTCGAGATATCAAAGAAAACAATCAGTGGCAGCAAAATGAGATTCGTATATCTAAGTAATCTTAAACCTAGATATCAAAACTGAAATGAAGAGAGAGTCGGGGTTTAAGATGAGTCCAAATGGTTTGAACAAAGGAAAGAGAGAGGATTAGTAAGGCAAACCTGAGACATGAATGACGGTGGAAAGAGAAGAGGAAGAGGAAAAGAAACGCACAATCAGAGTAAAATGAAGAATGACGGTGGTAAGAGAGTAATGAAGGGGAGAGGGGAAGACGGCAAATCAAGCAGAGAAAAGAAACGGGCTCAACTTCAATGCACCACCAAAATAAGCCCTAAATGCACCACCAAAATAAGCCCTAAATGCTTCAATGCACCACCAAAATCAGCCCTAAATGTACACGGTTCTTATATACAGTCCGGTGCTTTATTCAAACAACGCCGGGTCACTCGCGTTCTGCGAGGACACGTACACTCGCGTTACGCGAGATTAGCAAAAAATTAGGTTAATTACATGCATGCTAATCTCGCGTTCCGCGAGTGTACGTGTCCTCGCAGAACGCGAGTGTCACGTCCCTCGCAGAACGCGAGATTAGCATGTCAGATGGACGTTGTTGTGCGCCATTACTACATGTTTTGTCCCCACCTAACTATAATAACTACCCCTTATTTTAAGTAATCCGTAACACCTATTAACTCTACCCTAACACCTCTTTTTATCATCTTTCACCTATTTCACCCTCCATTAAAACCCATTTTCAAAACCTTAAAACTTCAAAACACTCTAAAAACACCTAAAATAATGGAAGATGAAGAGGAATTCAATAAAGGAGAGAATGAAGATGGTGGTTCATCAAGTTACCATTCAAATGAGGTAATGTTCTTACTTAATTTTTGAATTTTAATTTGTTTTGCACCATTAAGAGCTAAAATGAACTTATTATGTTGTATTTCATGTTAAATCTAGTAGTAGTAGTAAGTGTTGAAGAGATGACTTTTGCATATAATGTCAAAAACTTAGATGTGTTCATGTTTTTAGGGTTTTTAGGGTTTTTATGGTTTTTAATGTAGAAACTCATGTTATGTTAAAATATCCCGTTGAATGACTAGTTTCAGGAAATAGCAACTTCTCGCGTTCTGCGAGAGGAAGCCCCTCGCGTTACGCGAGAAGTGCCTCCCTCGCAGAACGCGAGAAGTTGCACATTACAGAGTATTAACAGAAGCATTGTGTATAGGTGAATTTTTCTTTGTTCACTGGATTGAATGCAATCCAGTTGAATGACTACACCTACCCCTCGCGGAATACGGTGCCCGTTTCGCCACCGTCATTTGATTTAGGGATTGACGACTTTGGATATTATCATCAACCATCTTTATATGAACAACATGTGCCATCTACATATGAATTGCCTGTGCCATCTACTTATGAGTTGCCCGTGCCATCTACTTATGAATTGCCCGTGCCATCTACTTATTCCATGCCATGTACATATGAGGTGCCATCAAGCTATGATGCGTTTGATTCACAATTTGCTAACCCACCAACAAACGTAGGAGAGGAGATGTGTTTTCTTCCCTCTTTACGCACTGCACCAAAGTTTGATAGTCCCGTATGTGAGGAAGAGGTTGTTTCTAGGGATTATTCGGAATATTTCACTACGGAGCAAGTGTTTGCCTCTAAGGAGATCGGTCATTTGTGGGCTTTGAATGTTGCAAAGCAACACAAGTTTATGATCTCTATTGGAAGGAGTGTACCATCTAAACCGGGGCAAAGTGGTAAGATTCAAATCATTTGTGAGAAAGGGGGAAGCCATAGGCCTAAAGGTGTCGGTGTTAGATCAAACACAAAGAGCAAGAAAACGGGGTGTAAATTTCAGTTGAAGCTCATGGAGAACCGGGTTGAAGAGAATTGGAGATTAGTGGTTGTTTGTGGTTTGCACAACCATCCTATTGGAGATAGTTTGGTCGGGAATGCATTTGCCGGGAGGCCAACCCCGGATCAAAAGAAAAAGGTTCGTGAGATGGTACTTTCACATTGTTCTCCAAATCAGATTTACACTGAGATAAACAAGGATCCCGGAAGTTGCACAAAGAAGAACCAAGTGTACAATTTGGTAAGACATATAAGGGAAGAGGAAATGGAAGGTAGAACCGTGGTTCAAGAATTCTTTCACCAATGCAAAGAGAGCAACTACTTCATGGAGTATAGGCCAAGTGCAACGAACCCTTCGATAATAGGCGACTTGTTCTTTGCTAGCCCCGAATCAATGAAACTCTTAAAGGCGTTTCCATATGTCCTTTTGATGGACTCGACTTATAGCACGAACAGGTAACACTAGTAGAAAAAACACCTGTTGCAGCCCCCCTGTTGAGGCGGTCACTTTAAAAACCGCCGCAAAAAACCTTTTTCCACTATCTGTTGAGGCGGTCAGTCTTTTTATTCGCTGCAACAGATGCTTTAGAGGCGGGCAAATTTTCGTTCGCCTCAAAAATATGTGTGTTTTTGACCTGTTGAGGCGGTCACCGGGGCGTTCGCCTCTAAAGTTTGAGGCGGGCACGAACGGACCGCCTCAACAGCCCTCGTCGCAAACATAATTAGAGGCGGGCAGTCAGTGCCCGCCTCAAAATCCGTCGTCTCAAAAAAATTAGAGGCGGGCAAAAAACGCCCGCCTCAACACCATTCGTTTTAAAGAGAATTAGAGGCGGTCACTATCCGCCCGCCTCAAACAATTATCAGAAACATAATTAACTTGGGCGAATTTGTCTCGACATTTCTATTCCCTCAAAATTCTCTCGCCGCGCCGCCTCCTCCAACTCGCCTCCTTGCCGGCCACCACCATCTCGTTGCGCCGCCTCCTCCTCCTCGCCTCGCTGCCTCGTCGCTGTCGTCGAGCCTGTTCTGGCCTCGTCGCTGCCTCGTCGTTGTCGTCGAGCTCGTCGCTGCCTCGTCGCTGTCGTCGAGCCTGTTCTGGCCTCGTCGCTGCCTTGCTGCCTCGCTGCCTCGTCAGTAATTTGTCGCTCCTTATAAGGTAATTATGGAGGAACTTTAGTTTTTGCAAAATTTGATGTGAATTCTGCAAACATCCGAAGGAATTGGATTGAATGCCTTGTTGACGTTTTTGGGCGTTTGTTTGTGCTGAGAGGTTTGAGCGGAGAGATGAATTTTACACATCTGAGAAATCCTGGAATTAGGGTTAGTTGTGTTTGTTCCTCTTGCTCTTCCTGTTGCTGTAAATCTACATTCTCTTGTCTTCCAGTGCGGCCTTTCGCAAGTGTTTCTGAAGGTTTCCTAGCACAATAGTTTAGTTCTTTAAGAAAATATTTTTGCAGAAAAAATGGTCTTTTTTCCCCCTCTGGGAGATTTGTATTAATATGCAGCTTGTTTAAAATTGAAGAGAGAATCCATACAAAAAATTCTATTAGTTTAAGCGCCTTATACAAGGTAAAGAGCTTTTGATTTCTTTGGAGGTAATTTATTTATGAATTTTTCTTGTTCTTCTGCAGCTCTATTTCTATTCTTTGAAGAGCTTTTGTTCATTTCTGATTAATTACTTTTATGTGTTCTTGTGTGGAAGGTGGTTCTACAATATCTGCAGTTTTTCAGGAAATTGAAGGAGAAGATGATGATCGGAGAAGGGCAAGATATGAGCGCTACCTGAAGACTGAGGCACGAATTGTATGTAGATTGTAGACACGTCTCTCTAGAATTCTGTTGTCCATAGTTGGTTTAGCATTCTCTTAAGATTACTTTTTTATTTTTCACTAAAAGAGAATTCATACGTATGTCTTCAGGCACAAGCATTAGCAGACATGAATAGCCGTGAATTCCAGGCTCAGCAGGAGCAGGAAGAGCGACATGTGAGTGATTCTGAGTTTTTTTTATAGTGTTCTCAGTACAAAGTCAATTCCCTAATTTTGGACTTGACATATTGTTCTTGATCCCCTTATACATACAATATACAACAGAGGATTGCTGAAACTAAGGATTTGGAGATGAAACGTTGGGCTGCAGGCAAGGAAGGAAACTTGCGAGCACTTCTATCATCCTTGGATCAGGTGCGTACTGCTTATTTTACCTTTATATATATGCTTTCATGTCATTTTACTTTCATCATACGGATGCATCTTTGAATGTGGTGGTGCTTTTCCTTAGAGCTGTGAAAAAAGCAGGGCTGGGCTAAGTACTCTTACCCGGTCTGCTTCCATGAGTTCATTTAACAATATATTTCGGATGCTAAAAGCAGGTAGCTAGGTAGGGATTTTCCACTTAATTTTCCACTTTTATGTTCGGTTTTCACCAATGTTCTGTGGAGTTCTATTATTTTTATGGAAACAAAACAACCAAATAATTATCGGTTATACACTTATATACTTATAATCTGGATAGAAATTTGGAGAACGAAATATTCATTAATTTCCCGGTTATACTCTTTAGTGAAAACTGAAAAGGGGCGCTCAAAAAAAGAAAACTGAAAAGGAAAAACAAAGTATGTTGATTATTGATAGAATTAGTTAATTTGCTGGTGCAGTATAATATTATAGCTGTCGTTTTCTTCTTGCTTGAGTAGTTCCACATGATAAATGCAGTCTGCCTTTGCATACATTCTTTTAACAGTTTATTGTTAGGCTTATACGGAGTATCTTCTAGAATCAATAAAAATAAACATGATATGTCTGTGCTGAGGTGTGTTGCTCTGTCATTCTGTAATACAGTATATGATCCATCATTGAGCAGTCTATCTTAGGCGTTTATGTAACAAAATCTATCTAAACATGGCAGTTTCTCATATCAATAATATCAAAATCTATCTATTATGAACACAATTTGCCAAGAGTCGATGATATACCTAAGCATCTCATCATCCACCGTATAATACTCTTTGGATTATTTGAATTTGTCTCAGTAGAGGTGTAGAACACTATCCACATTCTCAAGCCATTATTAAAAGAGCTTTCCAATTTGTCGGATACCAAGTCTATAATTACTTTGTGCTCTTCCATTCAACAGGAATTACACGAGTTTTCTTTGGCTCTGACTTTATAACTGTTACCAAGTCCGATGATAATTCTTGGAATCTTCTAAAGCCAGAGATTTTTGCTGCAATCATGGACTTTTATACGTCTGGAGAACCACTTTTTCTTGATGCAGAGACTGCTGCTTCCAAGGACACTGCTATCCACGAGGTATGTTTTGAAACTACATTATCAAATTGCTTGAAATGCTGCACTGTTGCATTCTCATATTTACTTTTCAACATTACATGTTAGTTTGGCTTATCCTATGTGTTCTCTTGGAAAGGTCACAGTTTGACCCTAGCTTTGTTATCTAGGATGATTTCAGATGGCTATCAATTGAAGCAGGATTTCTTGGGTTCAAGCTTTCCTGTTTGTTTTTTAGCTAATCAATAAAAATTTGTGTATCCCCGGGCATACCCTTGGTGGTTAGAGAACTAGGCAAAGATAGTGTTATTACAGATGCAAGCACCATAAAGATTTTAAGAAGAAGCTCACGGAGCAGCTTACACCAAATACCACTCACGTTTATCTATATGCTTGGTTGTTGCAAAGTAATCTAGTATCTCTTAAGGTTGCGCCCAGTCATTTTGATCATTTTCTTCTGTTTAAACATATTTGCTCAAATGATGCCCAGACGCCCCGTATGTAACTCTCTCTTCAGAAATAATATTGACTAGCAGCCGTATAACCTAGATTAGCTTCAACTCTGAAAGCTAATGATCTTTTTAATCTTTGTGCTAAGTAATAATCTCTTCATGAAGGATCAACAATCAGTTCTGTTTTTGCTAGTCAATTCGAAAGGAATTTGATGCTCATAATTCTGCTAAATACTGTCACATACAATTATTTAATTTTTACCAACTTATCTTTCTGAATATTTGACGTGCACAACCAATTCTGCTGTGTGGAGTAGTGTTTTTTTTAAAGTGTTTCTTTGACAGGCATTGATTAAGGAATTATTGGCTTGACTTTTCAGGATGATTCAGAAACTGTTGCAATGATTAAAGAACTGTTAGAGACTCGAATCAGGCCTGCAGTTAAAGACGATGGTGGAGACATTGAGTATCGAGGGTTTGACCCGTAAGTCTCCGTTTCAAATCCATTAGCATGTTAAATTCTTTTAACCTTCTTCCATATGAAATGGTTTAATCTTGAACTCTTTTTACTTGGATTTCTCAGGGAATCTGGAATTGTCAAACTGAAAATGCAGGGAGCATGCAGTGGCTGCCCTAGTTCATCAGTCACCCTTAAATCTGGCATTGAAAACATGCTGATGCACTACGTTCCCGAGGTAATGAAACTGATTAGACATGAAGCTTTTGTATGGATACATTCAGCCTGAATGAACTGTGACTTATTTATCTGTCTGACTTACAGGTGAAGTCTGTTGAGCAAGAGTTTGATTCAAAAGATGAGAGGGCTGCTGCAACCCAGATGGAGTAGAACTGCTACACGGTTCAACTTTTGCTGACTATAACCAGATTTATTTGTTACACCTTTACAGTAAACTCTCCTTCTGAAAATTAATGTTTGTGTTGGATATTTCCATAATAGATTGTCCATTTGCATATGGGGACCAGCCATTGAATAATAGGGACTCCTTATGGCGTCACCATGTCATATCAGTGTACATGATTGTCAAATTTCAATTATAGGTATTTGATAAATCTAAACATGGCAGTTTCTCATTTACTGCATTGACAAAAATGCAGGAAGCTTGGAACAAATTTAATCAAGAAGAACTCAGATAGCTCCTTGTACAGATTCATCAAGCAGAATCTGGCATAAGAAACTGCATATTATATTATCCGGTACCGGAAAACCTGTTCAACGAGGATTACTGCATTGAGGCGGGCAGAAGGGTGACCGCCTCAACAGACCCCCTCTGTTGAGGCGGTCACCCTTCTGCCCGCCTCAACAGACCCCCTCTGTTGAGGCGGTCACCCTTCTGCCCACCTCAACAGAGGTAGAAAACGTTGCACCTGTTGAGGCGGTCACCCTCCCGACCGCCTCAACAGACCCCTCTGTTGAGGCGGGTGCTGCCCGCCTCAACAGCTCATGACCTGTTGCAGCCCCCCCTGTTGCAGCGACCCCTGACCGCCTCAACAGGGGGGTTTTTGACCGCCTCAACAGGTGTTTTTTCCACTAGTGTAAGTATTTATCATTCTGTTTTTATGTTGTATTTATCTTACTGTATTTTGGTTCCAGGTACAATGTTCCCTTCCTGGAGATAGTCGGTTTGACTTCTACATGGAAGAATTTTGTTGTGTGCGGGGTATGGTTAGAGGCTGAGAGCGAGGATAGTTATTTATGGGCGTTGCAGCAGCTGCAGACGATGTATTTGAGAATAGGAGCATCGCCTACTTGCTTCGTCACTGACCGTGAGATGGCTCTTATGAATGCAACAAACAAGTTATGGCCAAATGCAAAGTTTCTCTTATGTAGGCGACATGTAAGGAAGAACATAGAGGCGAGAGCGAAGATAGCTATGGGCACACAAGCATTGGGGGTTCATATTTCAAATGATTATTATAACGTGTTCGAACAAACCACTGAAGAAGATTACAAGAGTACTTTGAAGAAACTTGAGGACGAATGGCGAGCTTATCCAACCGTATTGAAGTACGTGAGAACGAATTGGCTAAACCGTTACAAAGAAAGACTTGTTTCAGCATGGACGAATAATGTCTTCACTCTCGGGAATAACACGACAAACAGGTATGTTATGTTATTTATGTCTACCTTCTACATATGATAAAAAGAGCTTCTGTAATGCACACCTCGCAGAACGCGAGGGCATACCACCTCGCAGAACGCGAGTAAATTCCTTGATTCAGTGTTGATGCATTTTCGAATGCAAAGATCCTGGAACAATCAATGAACTCGCAGAACGCGAGGAGTTGCACATTACAGAAGGATCCACAGGTTCTGATTTGTATTTGCATTTTATTGTTTTTCGAACATTTTAGAGTTGAAGGAGCACATTCATGTCTTAAGTCATACTTGTCAAGTGGAAATGCTAGGCTAGACACAATGTTCAAAGAATACAAAACAATGGCGGAGAACCAACTTAAGGAGATTACTGTGTCTTTCACCGAGAGTTTGAATAAGAGCTTCACAGTTGTTGAAGGGGCGGACTTGTTTAAAGTCTTGAAGTTCAAAGTCTCTTACAAATGCATAGAATTTTTGCTTAAGGAATACACGAAGGGGGAGAGATTAGGTGCGCACTTTAATATGTTTTGTAGCTGCGGGATCAAGATTAGAGATGGGTTGATGTGTGTTCATCAGATTGTAAGACATTGGAAGGAGCAAAGACCACTAAGAGTATCAGAGTTGCACCCTTTCTGGAGTACTTTGAGTTTGGAAGAAGTTGATGTTCCCGGCATACTGGAAGTTAAGAGTAAGGTGGCAAGACGTCTTTTTCAGACTTTCTATGAGGAAACGTTTCCGAAATTGTGCCCCCATGATCAAGAAAAGTGTGCACAAACTGTTTTAGACATTGGGAAAGTAAATACTCCTCTAAAAGAGCCGGCTATTTCAAAGCACACCGGAGGTCGTCCAGTCGGAGCTCCTAACAAACAACCTAGGTCAACGCAAAGAAGACCGTCTGCATGGGAGCACACTAATGTTGAGATGGATGCTAGAGATTTGGAAGAAACACCCCCAAAGAAGCAAAAAAATGCTTCTAATTCTGAAACATTCAAGAAACCAAAGATTAAGGTGATTGGCAAGTACAAGTCTCACATACCCGCGTCAATGCGCACCCATGGGAATGGTTGGTTTGAGGTAAATGGAGATGGAAATTGTGGATTTAGAGCAATAGCTCATGAATTGCATGACAACCAACACTTATGGAGGGAAGTAAGAGATTTGATGATAGCTAAGGTCAAAGAGATTTGGCACCTAGTTCAAGGAACTTGGATTGGACCTCCACAACAACCAACTTTGGAGAGCGCTTTACACCAACTTACATGGGAAGGAATAGGAAGGGCTCCAGAAGATCACTGGCTAGCTACCCCGGAAATGGGATGCCTTGTGGCATCCACATTCAACATAGTGTTCATAACGGTGGGAAAAAATGCTAACTACACTTACCTTCCTCTACAACGTCCTACTTGGTTAGAAGATGGTGACACACTTCCGACGTTCTGCTTATTCTATATTCAGAGTGAGAGACATTTTGTTCCGGTAAGTTTTTGGATCTACTTATGAATTACTATCTAATATGCAACTTCCTAACATTGTTGTTTTCTTGTAGTTGCGTCTTGAAGAAAACTGCCCATTACCTCATGTGTTTACTCCTTGGTGGCGAAACGCTGAAAGAGATGCTTTTTCTTTGCACGATCTTGTGTCACATCGATGTGCCGCCTTTGAAATGTAATGTTGAAGTTATGTTTTATTCGCTGAATTTGTAATGTAATGTTGAACTGGAGATGGTTTTTTAAATTCTTAAACAGGAGGAAAACTGCCCATTCCTCGCGTTCTGCGAGGTAGGTGTCACTCGCGGAACGCGAGTGACACCAACCGTGCTACAGACCGTGCATATCAACTGGGAGCACCCTGTTTCCTATAGGTTCGTCTCGCGTTCTGCGAGTGGTGTACACCTCGCGTTCTGCGAGGTTATGCAAAAAACGAACAGAATTGAAGCAACACCAACATATCCCTAAACATAATCCAACAAAATTATCCACGCAACAAAACACCTAAGAAAGCAATCCAAAACACAATCCAAAACACAAAACGAAAGGCTACTCGTCTTCTCGTGGTCGGAAGGGAGCGAGATTTGACATACATAGTAGCATTTGGGCGTGATATGAATCAAAATCCTCTGGAGTGGCAAACCGATACCGGTCCATGTCATTGTACACCCGGCCAATCACCTATACGCAAGTAAACATTCATTCTATGTTAATATTAGAGACAAACAAAGACTAGAAACGCAAGATAAACCAAAACAATTAATATTACCTGTCTCTCAGTAATCATCCCAGGGATTGCAGGACGGATATACCTATGGGTCCTCTTGATGTACCAATCCATGTAATCATGGGAGCATTCATGTGGTGCATAGGCAACTGGCCCCATATCATCGAGAGACAAAGAGTGAACATCTCTTGACTCCCAAAGCCATTGGTTGGCGTCATAAAAAACACTATAACACCTAATGTTTTTCAACCTATGAGCTTTGAGCGGTTCGATGACTGTCCTAGGAATACGCTGCACTCTCCCAAATTGTCTCGGACACCGATCAGGCATGTGTGGTTCGGTGATGTCACAGCAAGATAGCACCCCGTGAAATAAAGCGGGAGCAAGCTCAGGATCGGTGAAGTCTTGTGCTCCATACGGGTTCCAACATACCTAACAAAATGACAGAAAAACGCATGGTGAAGTCTGTAAAACACCAGAAAATGCAGAAACTTGGACAAAATGCAGAAACTTGCATTTTCTCGCGTTCTGCGAGTATGTGCCTCCTCGCGTTCTGCGAGTGGTGTACACCAGAAAGGCCAGAAAATGCAGAAACTTACCATCTCCGGCATAAGAATATCGAGCGCTCCCCTATAGTCCCTTCCGACTTGCCCCTTCTTCAGCTTTACATTCTTAGGCATCCACCGGTATGCCCATGGTTGCTCCGCTCTCCACCGAGGACGTTCAGTAGGTCGGAAGTGTGGGAAGTAGTTGTAGATCCATGCCTAAGAAATACAAAGTACGTTAAATATGAAAATATAAATAAGTATGTAAATTAAACGCTTAGAAAGTATAATACCTGCAACAAGGTGTAACAGAAAGACATCTGGGCACAACCCTGTCGTGTGCATACCCCCAGCTGCCTATACAGATGGGCCAAAGCAGCTGAACCCCACGATATGCCCGTAGCATGGGCATAGGTTTCCAAATAAGGCCCATATCTAAGCCGAATCAAGTTCTGTGACTTGTCCGGAAATAAGAGCGAGGAAGCAGTATACAACACCCATCCTAAACCCTTTCGCTCTGGACCTAGGTTTTCACAATGCCTTCTAAACCAATCAGCTTTCACCCTCCCAGAATCTAAAGTGTGAGGATCTACTCCAAAAATTTCCGCCCCCTTCCTACCATAGTATTTTATAATCTCATCATGACTAAACTTGGCACCCAGTTTCTTACAAGTAGTCATTGCTTTCCCTTCTATAGGTAGGCCTAAAATCATATGTACATCAAGAAGGCCAATAGTGATCTCACCACAAGGGAGGTGGAATGAGTTAGTCTCCGGTTGCCATCGTTCGATGAACGCTTCAATCAACGGAAAGTCGATTGCTTCGTACATCATGTCAGGTAGATCTGACAGTCCAACAGCACCGGGAATCTCTGACCAGTCATCGTTGTCCAATGGCCAATCACTGCTTTGCTTTGTCCGTTGTTGTGGCTTCATCGGACCTTTCAACTGCAGAAAAATACAAAATTACACACTGCAGGCCAAATTTACAAAAAATACAGTTTCTGCAGAATTATCAGTTTCTGCAGAATTGTGCATTTTCTCGTGTTCTGCGAAGAGTAACACCCTCGCGTTCTGCGAGTATGCCACTCCTCGCGTTCTGCGAGAAAATGCACAGAAATTGCATTTTCTGATAATTCTGCAGAATTTCTGTTAATGTATTAAAAATGCAGAAAATCAATAAATTACCTCCCCTTTCTGGATGTGGAACGCCACATGTGCTTCAAATCCCTTAAGCAACTCGGGATCTTCTGGACCGCCAGGTGTGGCATGAGTGAGCTCAGGATCATACTTTGGCTCATTCTTCTTGGACTTCCTCTTTCTTTTTGGTTTCTGGACCACTTCTTCTTCTTCTTCTTCTTCTTCTTCATCATCATCATCATCATCACCTTCTTCTTCGTGTTCTTCCCCAACACCTTCATCCTGGTACTCTTGTTCCATCGGTTCTGGTTGAGGATTGTAAGAAGAAGAACAAGCTTGTCCACTTCCTTGACCCATGTCTTCAGGAACACTTCCCTCACCAAATCCACCTCCCCAACATTGTCCACCGACCCAACTTTGTCCACCCCACCCTTGTCCAACTTCCACTACAGCATACTGAGGAATGAAATTGTCCCAGCCACCAATAGTGCTACCCGATTGTTCATATGGAGTTGATTGTGGTGCCCATTGAGTTGACGGTTGTGCACATGAAACTGACTCTTGAGAATAAAGGTCCCAATCATCATTTCGATACCCTTGATATGTATCTGCTCGTTCTATCCCACTAGGCACAGAACAGTCTTCCCCGACATAACTATGGACACCACTGTACCGCTCTATGGCGCGATAATCAACGTCGGGGAGCCCCTCGGGGAAGAGCTCTACCGGTGTTGTATTCTTTGCTTTCCTTTTCCCTTTTGCATTTTCAACCGGTGGATTTTCTCTCACAGCGTTCCAATTTCTTCGACGGGTTGAACGTCCAGGACGATCCATTACCTAAAAAAATGTAAAGTAGAATCAGTATATAAATATAACAGTATATAAAGTAAAATCAGTATATAAATATGTATCTGCAGAAGAGGAAAGAATTTCCAGTTATGTCAATTCCTCGCGTTCTGCGAGTAGCATGACACTCGCGTTCTGCGAGAACCATGACCCTCGCGTTCTGCGAGTATACTACACCCCTCGCGTTCTGCGTCAATTTGCACTATCATGAGTTTCCGGCAACAGTTTCCGGCGAGATTTTCCGACGAAAATTCAATATTTTAGCTAAAATACCTATCAATTTAAGTAAATTACCAAATAAACATCAAAACCCTAAATAAAATCAACAACCCTAATCAAAAACCCTAACCCTAATGAATTTCAACATAAAACAACATCCACTCATCAGCCATAATTCAAAATCATCATCTTTCATCCATTATACAACCATTTCTAAATCAACATTCAATATCAAAACATCATATAATATGCAATTTCCTATACTAACAACATATATTCATCTAGAAACAACATTAGAAAGCATAAGAGTATAAGAAACATACCTTATGTGGAGATTTGTAGTGAAAAGAGGAAGAAGAAGTAGGTTGAAACGAGAGAGATGGTGAGAGGCGGCGGTAGAAAATTGTGTGTGATGTAAAAAATGGGCCGAGTAGGGTTTTTCCCCTTTTATAGGGAAAAAACACCCTCGCGTTCTGCGAGGTGACGCACCCTCGCGTTCTGCGAGGATACGCTCCCTCGCGTAACGCGAGGGTGCGTTATTTAGGAAACGCGAGGATGCACATTAAAGCGTATTAACAGAAGCATTGTAGTTAAGTGTGCAAAATAACACATTTTTAGTGTCTTTTTTAAGGCGATAAAGCCCAATTCGGCAAAAACGTCATCGAAACTTTATCGAAATGGAATGAAACTTGTTTCAATCCTTATAATGTCTATTTGATCATGTGTGTAACTTGAAATTAAGATTTCTTCCTTTGGAAGTGAAACCTAGTTTGAAAACCGAACGAGGTCGCAATATGTATGACACACCATATAAATAAAGAAATATAATAAGGTTCAACACTTCAAAGGTGCAACATAATAAGGTTCAACATAATAAGTAATTCTAAACAAACAACATTAAAAGGAACAAGCAAACAAAGAAGGTCGATAAATTTTCAAAAGAAAGATCTAACGACGAGGGTTGAACGGCCTGAAGAGGTTCCTGAATTCTCGTGCGGTCATCCTTGGTCTAGTGGATGGTTCCCCTCTCTCCCTTTGACGTTCTTGTCTCTCTCGTTCACGTCGCTCACGTTCTTGTCTCTCCCGTTCACGTCTCTCCCGTTCAAGCATATCAAAGTTGTCTCCCATGCTAGACACCGTACTAATATCAGAAATATCAGATTCTTGATTGGAATAGGACATCTGTATAATCACAAACCTGACCAAATTATAGTTACATACTCAATCAAATTCATAATCTATACAAACAACAACAATGCTTATAATCATAGTAGTCTTGATCTGCGACAGCATGACGCTCGCGTTCTGCGAGAGTCATGACCTCGCGTTCTGCGAGTATCATGACCCTCGCGTTCTGCGAGGGGTGTAGCGTTCTGCGTCAATTTGCATTATCATGAGTTTCCGGCAACAGTTTTCGGCGAAAATTTCAGGCGAAAATTCAAAATCAACATCCACTCATCCACCATAATTCAAAATCATCATCTTTCATCCATTATACAACCATTTCTAAAACAACATTCAATATCAAAACATCATATAATATGCAATTTCCTATACTAACAACATATATTCATCTAGAAACAACATTAGAAAGCATAAGAGTATAAGAAACATACCTTATATGGAGATTTGTAGTGAAAAGAGGAAGAAAAACTAGTTTGAACCGAGAGAGATGGTGAGAGGCGGCGGTAGAAAATTGTGTGTGATGTAAAAAATGGGCCGAGTAGGGTTTTTCCCCTTTTATAGGGAAAAAACACTCTCGCGTTCTGCGAGGTGACGTACCCTCGCGTTCTGCGAGGATACGCTCCATCGCGTAACGCGAGGGCCCGGGCGTTATTCAGAAAACGCCCGGGCTGTATTTAGCAAGGGCCTAAATGTACCACCAAAATCAGCCCTAAATGCACCATAAAAATTAACCCTAAATGCATTACCAAAATCACTAAATGCTTATCCTAGAGGTTTTATTTATATGTGTACTAGATACGGGCCTCGCGCGGAGCGCGAGAAAATTACGGATTTTCGTATGTGATTTAATATAGTTATACATTATTTGTTAATATGTTGTTGTTGTTATCAAATTTATTAATATTTGTAAATATAAGTATTTTTTATTTCCTTATATTTATGTTTGAAGTAGTTTTAAAACATAATATTAGAATAAGTTTGCATTGTCATAAGAGAAGCTCACACATTAATTTAATTTGTGTCTTAATCAAGTAGACTATAAATAAATATAACATAGGGATATAAGAAAGATATTTAAATACATGCCCAAAAGTCCAATAGGAGGTGATTAAGAAATGAGTAATGCATTAAATTGGTATCAATTTCATTTAATTTTGGCAATGGACAACCAACTTTTATATAGATAAGATAAGATAGATGAAACTCCGTATTTGGCATGTTATATGAATAAACGATTCTTGTAATTAGTATAACTAAATATTAATTATAATTTTATTATTATTATTAATAATATTATTAATAATTAATAATAATATTAATAGATTATTAAAAATTATTTTAAATAAGGAAAATTATTATTATTATTAAATCATAATTATAATTGATTATTAAAATAACTATTATTAACAAAATATAAATATTTATTGTAATTAAATAATAAAAATATAAATAATTATTATTACTATTATACATATTATTCCTAGTTATACTTAATATAAATTATTATATTAAAAAATTATAATAACATAATTATTAATATTTATTATATCTAATCTATTATTGTTATTAATATCTATAATAATACTTATTTTTATGATAATTGTTATTTTATAAATTTGGAATGGGTTCCTCAACTTTTTGAGAGAAATCAAATGCTTCACAAATCTTGAAATCGTCTATTTTCGATAATGATTTTTAATTCCAGTCTGAGCCTTATCAAACACAATCTTGAAATCTGTCATTCTCATTTCAATTCCGGATTCCCCTAAAATTGTAAGCTATTTAATCGTTCCAGCTATTTTCACTATATTTTGTAACTTTTGGCACTACATTTTCTTACGTTGAAAACCAACGAACGTTGGAAACCAACGTACATGCTAAAATTTTGGTATACGTATTGAAAAATTTGTATACGTATAAAATTTGAATACGTAAAAAATTTATACCTGTACGTTGGAACCCAATTGTTTTAAAAAAAAATAGTTTGTACGTCTTCTTGTTCCTTTCTTCTTCTTCTTCCTCTGAAACCCTAAATCGATTAATTTTCGCCGCCGATCGATTTGCTTCATTTCTCGATCATTTTCCTTCGTTCCACATTCAATCTTCATCGTTTTTGAATTTCAATCTTAACCCCCTTATCAATTTCTCCATTCCCGTATCAAATGGCCCCAAAAATCAAAAAACCAAAACTTCAAAACCTAAACCTAAATCGACGGAGGCGGCAGAATCGACAGAGGGAGGTGCGCAGTCGACGTCGGGAGTAGCTGGTGGTGAGGTTGGTGTCGTCGGCCTTGAAATTCGCGCACAACCGCTTGAAATTGGAGGAGAAACAGTGGCGGAGGGTGGTGCTCCGGTAGGTGGTGGCGCAGAGGCGGCTGAGGGTGGTGGTGGCGCTGGTGCTGCAGAGGCGACAGCGGGAGGTGCTCCGGGAGGCATGGAGGTGGCTGGTCGGGGTCGGGGTCGGGCTGGTGGTCGGGCTGCTGGTGGTCGAGGTCGGGCCAGAGGTCGGGCGGGGGGTGGTGATGCGAGCGGGTCCCGGAAACGGGCTTCGTCAGAATCGCCGGAACGACCGAAAACAATTTACCAGGTACGTATTTTAGCGTTTTATTAAATAATATATTAAAATAGAAATAATCGTTATTTTTCGTAATTATTCGAGAAATAACGATTAAAATAATATTGAATTGTTTTTTATTTAGGAAAAGTGTCATGTAATAATAGTTCTTAAAATGATAAATGAGAATGATTGTGGAGCCTTGGATCAAAAGAGATCCAAGAGCCCACATAATGACACGTGGCACTCCTTGTCACCACCGCTGGACCACCGTCGGGCCACCTCCGACCACCGCCAGACCATCTTTGGGCCTCGCCGGAATAAAATTGTCACAAATATTTCAAAATTATTTATTACTAAATGTTTATCACGTTGTTCATATATGTTCATCACAATGTTCATAAATGTTCATTTGTACATACTCTACTGAATATTCATCACATTATACTTAAAAATTCACCAACTGAATTTTCATCACATTTTACTTAAATGTTCACCAATTTTTTATGAACATCAAGTGTTCATAAATGTTCATCACAATGTTCATAAATGTTCATTTGTACATACTCTACTGAATGTTCATCACATTCTACTTAAAAGTTCACCAATTTTTGATGAACATCAAGTGTTCATAAATGTTCATCACAATGTTCATAAATGTTCATTTGTACATACTCTACTGAATGTTCATCACATTATACTTAAAAGTTCACCAACTGAATGTTCATCACATTATACTTAAAAGTTCACCAACTGAATGTTCACCTAAATGTTCATCATCTCATACTTAAATGTTCATCATCTCATACTTCAATGTTCACAAGAATTTAATAAAATGTTCATTAGCCAAAGTTCATTACAATCGACTTAAATGTTCATCATGTTGTTCATAAATGTTCATCAAAATGTTGATAAATGTTCATCATCTCTTACTTAAATGTTCATCAAACATCACTTTAATATAATTTCGAGTAGAAAAACACTTGATCATCATCAAAAATTACCTAAATGTTCATCATCTCATACTTAAATGTTCATCAAACATCCTTAAATGTTCACAGGCATTTAATAAAATGTTCATTACTCAAAAGTTCATTACAATTAGCTTAAATGTTCATCAAAATGTTTATAAACGTTCATTTTGATATACTCTACTGAATGTTCATCACATTTTAGCTACATGTTCACCAACAGAATGTTCATCACATTATAATTAAATGTTCATCACATTATATTTAAATGTTCACCAATTTGAATTAGACTTAAATTTTCATTTATTTTTACTTTAACTTTTTCATTTAATATTGGACCACCGCCGGACTGTCGTCGGACCACCGCCGGACCGCCGCCGGACTGTCGTCGGACCGCCGCCGGACTGTCGTCGGACCGCCGCCGGACTGTCGTCGGACCTCCGCCGGACCGTCGTCGGACCTCTACCGGACAACCACTGGGTGGTCGCCGGGAAGTCGTCGGGTGGTCGCCGGAAAGCCGCCAGACCACCACAACTACCCCCACTACAAGTGGAGGTAACTAGTTTAATCTAAGCCATTGGATGCCAAGACATCTAATGACTTAGATTCATTCTTATTTATCTCTAAGAGAGGGTTTATTATGGGATTCTCACCCTTTTATTTATTCGTTATTTTTCGATTAACGTTTCACGCTAATCGAGAAAATAACGAATAAAAGAAAATAATTTAATAAATAATATATTAAAATAAAATTAATCGTTATTTTTCGTAATTATTCGAGAAATAACGATTAAAATAATATTGAATTGTTTTTTATTTATTCGTTATTTTTCGATTAACGTTTCACGCTAATCGAGAAAATAACAAATAAAACAAAATGATTTAATAAATAATATATTAAAATAGAATTAATCGTTATTTTTCGTAATTATTCGAGAAATAACGATTAAAATAATATTGAATTGTTTTTTATTTATTCGTTATTTTTCGATTAACGTTTCACGCTAATCGAGAAAATAACGAATAAAAGAAAATGATTTAATAAATAATATATTAAAATAGAATTAATAGTTATTTTTCGTAATTATTTGAGAAATAACGATTAAAATAATATTGAATTGTTTTTTATTTATTCGTTATTTTTTTATTAACGTTTCATGCTAATCGAGAAAATAACGAATAAAAGAAAATGATTTAATAAATAATATATTAAAATACAATTAATCGTTATTTTTCGTAATTATTCGAGAAATAACGATTAAAATAATATTGAATTGTTTTTTATTTATTCGTTATTTTTCGATTAACGTTTCACGCTAATCGAGAAAATAACGAATAAAAGAAAATGATTTAATAAATAATATATTAAAATAGAAATAATCGTTATTTTTCGTAATTATTCGAGAAATAACGATTAAAATAATATTGAATTGTTTTTTATTTATTCGTTATTTTCCGATTAACGTTTCACGCTAATCGAGGAAATAACGAATAAAAGAAATTGATTTAATAAATAATATATTAAAATAGAATTAATCGTTATTTTTCGTAATTATTAGAGAAGTAACGATTAAAATAATATTGAATTGTTTTTTATTTATTCGTTATTTTTCGATTAATTCTATTATTGAATTGTTTTTTATTTATTCGTTATTTATCAATTAAAGTGGCTCACGCTAATCGAGAAATAACGAATAAAAGAAAATGATTTAATAAATAATATATTAAATAGAATTAATCGTTATTTCTCGTAATTATTCGATAAATAACGATTAAAATAAATTTTAATTATTTTTTATTAAATAAATAATAGTAAATATTGATTATAATTAGTTAAACGACTTATAAATAATAATATTAATTATGAAAATAGAGGTTAGACAAGGCCCTTTCCCCTGGTTCTATTAGAAAGAAGCACAAGTGCCCCCGCAATGTTGATGTGCGGGGGATCACCGCTTCACATCGGAGTAGGGCTTCTGGAGCCGTTGTTCCTGCGGACATTCCAGGAGTTCAATTTGGAGATGGGTCCTAGCAGCAGCAGATTGATATCGCTGAGGAGGAGACAGAGACTGTAGCTGCGACAGAGACAACAGTTGAGAGAGAGACTGGAGCAGATAAACAGACAGAGACAGTAGCTGCGACAGAGACTGCAGCTGAGAGAGACGGAGCTGATGTAGAGACAGATTTGGATGTTGGACTTTTGGAGGCCCAGATGGCTGATGAGTATTATGAGGGGTCTCCACAGCTTCAGCCATCTCCAGATGGATCGCCGCCTCCACAGGATACTGAGCAGCATATGGACGAGCCTTATCAGGATCAGAGGCTGATCAGGAGGCCGTTCAAGATATACCTCACGAGGCCGATCAGGATCACGATCAGCATATACCTCAGGAGCCTGCTCATGGTCTACGTGTTTCGGCTCCAAGAGATCCTGGTTATTTGGGGGCGCCTGGAGGTCCAGTTAGTTCGCTACTTCTGGTGGACTACAACACGCACTTTGCTTCTGTCATATGGACCGAGACAGAGCGTCTTGTTGAGGCACTACAGAGAGACCCTGCATACGTGATACCTGCTAGATCGCCGATATTCCTATTCCCCTTAATAAATTATTAACCCAAATATTTTATGAAAGTCGTTTTAAATATTTCGATTTGTTTTTCTGTTTCGCATCTCAGCTGAGGAGGGTGCTTAGGTTATATACGCGCAAGACGTATTTTGAGGAGTTTGATACGCACAAGACAAATACTCCTGGTTCATGGTGGCAGCTCGTTTGGCAGAGCCATTTGCAGACCCTTGCAGATCCTCGACTGGAGTACAAGTCTATAGACCCGATTCTGATTTCAGCGTTTGTGGAGCGTTGGCATCCTGAGACGAACAACTTCCACTTCGCTTTTGGTGAGATGGCTCCCTCACCGATCGACGTCCTGAAGATCTTTGAGCTACCGATCCATGGCAAAGCTGTCAACTATGTTGTACGGGAAGTAGATACATTTGTCTATGACGAGGTTCGGCGTATCTTCGGGTTGGAGACACGCGGGGATGCCAGGCTGCTATGCGGACGTACGTATAATTTATTACTTATACAATTAATGTTCATTTAGTTAATTTGATTAAATGTTAATAACGTAGAATTTATTACTTATTTACATTTGTAGAGGGTGGTCTGACTATCCACGGAGCTGAAGGCATTACGACGATCCACAGTCGACTGGAGGAGTTATTTGCTATACATGACAGGAAAAAAAGTTGTTTCTTCCCAACCTTTATGAATCACATTGTAATTATGTATTGACGTTAACAAATCATCGTTTCTCTGTCAATTCAGGACTCCTCAGCAGGAGAGCGATATTGCTTCGCTTTACTTGCTCTCTTTGTTAGGCAGTACCGTTTTTATAGACAAGTGAGGGATGAGGGTGAAGCACAGATATCTCAGCATCCTACTCGACCACAACAACACAGGCACATACGCTTGGGGTGCAGTTGTCTTGGCTGAACTGTATCGACAGTTGGGTCAGGCATCTCGTTCAGGGTCCATGGGGTTTGCTGGGTGTCCACTCCTTCTTCAGGTAATAATCGTATTATTACTTGACTTGAAAATAATATTAAAATTTTTATAACGTTTCGACCTTTATGTTTTAGGATTGGATATGGGCGTACTTCCATGGGTTTCGAGGCCATGCGACACAGGACTTGGATTCCATGACTGCACAAGCGGCTGCTATAAAGGATAACACCGTGGTCAGGTATGCCAAGGACACAGCTCGTCTTGTGTCTCTACGTCGCGTTTTGGATGAGATGATGTATGCAGAGGTAAGTAAAATTTAGCAAATCAATTTATGTCTTGTTATGCAATTTAATTTAATTTTAATTATGTCTTGCCTTTAAACAAATCAAAATAGGTTCAGTGGAGCCCCTAGGGGAAGTTGGATCTCAACGACCCCCAGTATATGTTGGCTCGTTTTCGGGGGCCTTTAGAGGCATTTAAGGTTCAGGAGGGGTATAACCCCGACCGATTTCTCAGGCAGTTCGGGTATGTACAGGGCGTACCCGAACCCCCGATTACCCCCTTCCTTGCTATTAGGAAGGATAGATCCTCGACATATAAAGTGGAGTTCCAGAAAGCAAGCTGCACTTGGAATGATCTACACTTGTCGGGCAACTTGATTGAGTTAGATGAGCGGGATCGACGTGGGCTTCGAGACTATCCATGGGACTGCAAGGAAGACTATTTGCCTTGGTTCGATCTGATGTCACATCCTTACATGGATTCGAGATCTCGAAGACAGGATCATCTTCATCCGCTGGCCCATCGTGTTGAGCTCGTGCAGCTACCTGCGGGAGCCGATCTAGTTATGGTAAGTATTTCTTTCAATATTTGATACTGTAGTATTAATGTTATAATGTTATTTTATTTGTTTATAATTATTTTGTATTTCATTAAATTGTAGAGGAGTAACCTCGTCACCGCCGATATAGCAGCTTTTTTGAGGGGGTATGGTGACACGGACACTCCGGCTTTAGCGATGATGATGAGAGGCTGGATGACCGCTTTGACTGGTGTTGATCCTCAGGCACCAGTAGCACCTGCAGAAGATGAGGATCGGGATGTGTACCATATTATATATTTTGGTATTTACGCAGTATTTTTGGATTGTATATGTATTTATATGTTATTAGCAAACTTTAGGCCAACTTAGAACGACTAACGGCGCGGAAATCGATGAAAACCGACTAAAAACGACTAATGGCGCAAAAATCGAGGAAAACCGACTTAGAACGACTAACGACGCGAAAATCGATGAAAACCGACTTAGAACGACTAACGGCGCGAAAATCGAGGAAAATGGGGATAGGGTATAGGGTTTGGATAGTGGATAGTGGATAATGAATGTGGATAGTGGATAGTGAATGTGGATAGTGGATGTGAATAGTGGATAGTGAATGTGGATAGTGGATGTGATAAGTGGATAGTTTGGACCCAATTCGTTTAAACGCCTTAAAACGATAAAAATCAAAATTTCAAAATTATAACATGATAGAAAATAAAGCCCATAGTCCTTATCAATTCTCAGAATCGAAAAAAAATAATCGAAAACGTCAACGGGCCTAATAAGGCCGAATTGAAATTTAGTGAGGCCCATTATCAAAAAAACGACATAAAACGGCTTAATAAGACCTTAAACCGTAAAAAAACTTGAAATGTAAAAGTTGTATTTGAGCATTACCAATATGACGGTTTCGTTTTTATAAGAAAATAACAAAATGAACACTTCGAAATATCTAAACAAGCACTTTCACCTAGTAACGAGTTAATCTCAAGTATATAAGTCGTATAGTTTTACTCATATGTGTGTGATATCACTTTGTTACTCAAATAAACTTTATATAAAACTTTCATTAAATGTTATGAAATACTCAAATAATCCAAAATAACGACATTTCACATCTTCGTATTGTCGTTATTGCTTGATTACTCGATACTTAATGAAAGTTTTAATGAAATACACATACATATAAGATTAAACAAGTAATAACGACAATACGAAGATGTGAAATGTCGTTAATTTGGATTATTTGAGTGTTTCATAACATTTAATGAAAGTTTTATGTAAAGTTTGTTTGAGTAACGAAGTGATATCACACACATATGAGTAAAACTATACAACTTATATACTTGAGATTAACTAGTTACTAGGTGAAAGTGTTTGTTTAGATATTTCGAAGTGTTCATTTTGTTATTTTCTTATAAAAATGAAACCGTCATATTGGTAATGCTCAAATACAACTTTTACATTTCAAGTTTTTTGCGGTTTAAGGTCTTATTAAGCCGTTTTATGTCGTTTTTTGATAATGGGCCTCACTAAATTTCAATTCGGCCTTATTAGGCCCGTTGACGTTTTCGATGATTTTTCTTCAATTCTGAGAATTGATAACGACTATGGGCTTTATTTTCTATCATGTTACAATTTTGAAATTCTGATTTTTATCGTTTTAAGGCGTTTAAACGAATTGGGCCAAACAATCCATTTATCACATCATTTTTCAAGTTTTTTGCTAAATACCCCTTCCCTTTTCAAGTTTTCAAGATTTTTTTGGCTAAATACCCTTCCATCATGTGGACCTTTATTTTTTTGCTAAATACCATTTTCTTGTCATTTTTCGTTATAAGTCCCTTCATAAAACGAATATTCGCGCCGTTTTTCGTTTTAATCCCGTTTTACTCGATTTTCGCGCCGTTTTTTTATTATTATTTGCAACTAGCACACAACTGGATGTCATTTATTTGCCTTGAGTGTGTTACAGCTAACACCCAACTGTAAGTCACTTCTGGACTAAGTTTCATGGGCCGAATCACTTATTGGGCCTTTGTTCTGGTCGGCCCAAATATGAAAAACCCTAGTTACCTCGTCTATAAATTCACTGCCTCATTTGTTCTTCAGCTCTCATTCTCACTGTGTCGTCAAAGAATTAGGTTTGAAGCTCTTTGAGCACCTTCAACTCTCATTCTCTCATTCTCACTGCCTCATTTGTATTTCATAGATTCTAACATGTTTTCTTACTTTGTATTACAGATTCAAACAACCATGGCATCCTCTTCATCCTCCTCAGTTCCAGCAGAAGGCAGTGAGATCCGGTGCCCGAGTAGAAGGTGCTCAAAGACAATCAAGGTGTTCACTGCTAATGACAAGAAAAATCCCCATACGTATGGACGAAGGTTTGTTACATGCGACTGTAACTATACGATCGTGTATCTTGAGCCAGAATACGACCGTCATCATCTCCGAGTCATGGCCAAACTGTTGAAGGAACACGCTGACATGGCGCTTAAACTACATATTTATAACATGTGCAAGGATAAGGAATCAGCCAATTTCCACCTTGGAGTGAACTTTCCCAATGAATATGGTCGTGGTCCTCCTTCCCCTGATTCCGATTAGGATGTAATGTTGTTATGTGTCTTGAAAGTTGTTTAGTCTTTGTTAAGTCTATGTTTAGGTTCAATTTCAAGAATGAGTCTATTTTATTTTCTAATGAGTCTGTTTCAATTTATGTTGAGTCTGTTGAAGTTTCTTGAGTGTCTGTTTTAATTTATGCTAAGTCTGTTGTAGTTTCTGGATTGTCTGTTTTAATTTAACAATTAATCCCTTGTAGTTTATCAGAATCTGTTTCATTTAACTCATCCAAAACATTAAAAAATAACAGACAAGACAATACCTCTGTCGAAAGGAGACAAGTCATTAAAAGCAGAACAAACATACAACAGAAGTCATCAACTACAATCTCAAAAGCATACAAGACAAGTCCTTTAAAGTTACAAAAGGTGAGACATTCAACACATCTGAATTCAGTAGAGATCAACATCAATGCGATAGTCCTTCCATTGTTGCATCCTCAGCGCGAACCCACAATCCAATCCATTCGCACTCGGATCCTTGAACATGCGCCAAACTCCAGGTACAGATGGTACCGGACAGTCTTCTCTAAGACACACCTAAATGTTAAAACATAAATACTATGTTAAGCAATAAGAAAATTGATTGAAAAGCCAAATACTTTAGTGAAAATCATACCGGTATGTAGTGGTTTGCTAAACCCACACGAGCCATTGCATAAATCTTCAAATCCTGACTGGAGCTTTGTTGATACACCCTCATCCGTAAAAACAAATAGGACCGGACTTTGGATAAGTATATCAAACCAACCTGAAACCGAGTGGCAAATGCTAATCTAATCATAGGCATACTCATCCAGTATCTTCCGGGACAAGGTGACCTGATATAGTTGACCTCTTGAACAAGAGCTTCAAAGTTCTTTGCCAAATCCGGGTGTAGTCTGGTCATGACTTGTCTGTAGATATCATTGTTCTGTAACAGCTCCGAAGTCACTTTGATGCGAATGCGAGGATAATCTTGTTGGTCAAACCCCAACAACACAGCTAGTGACCGATATCCACAATGTCCATCTGCCCTTACGTCTTTCGCATCTACAATGTATGGAAACATGAAGAGATCAACATTGTCAACCCCGAAGTCTACCCCACATTTCGTCATTGTTGGTTGAGGGAACTCATCTGTAAGAGTGCAACTTGATAATCCGAACCCCTCTCCAGCAGTGCCACTTGAATAACCGAACGACTCTCCCGCAGTGCACCCAGCAACTTCAAACTCCCCAATTATAGTAGGCTCAGTGGAAGTAGGTTGTGTCGCCTTTGCTTTTCCCTTTCCCCTAACCTCCTTATTCTTCGCCTTCGCCTTTGCCGCATCGTTTTTATCTAATTCTTCCCTTGTGTACTCAAACCCGCTCTTCTCTCTCTCGGTTCCCCATTTCTTTCCTACAACTCCTTTTGGTCTGCCAGGATCCTGGATGCCCGTCGGCTCCACCGCAGTAGTTTGATGCGGATACTCCAACATTGTGTACAAGTCCGCTATTTGAGACCACTGACTTTCCGGAAGTTCCCCCCTTTTCCATCTCTCGTTGAGCTCAATGAATCTCAACTCCCGAGTGGTCTTCGGTACACCAATCTCTATGTCTCCGCTATCAAGTTCAATCCTATCCCATTGTAGCTGCCTCCAGAATCTGTGGATCTCGTTCAACTTGATTGGCTTTTCCTCAATAATATGTTGGACTAGCTCGTGGATGCACGGTAGGCCCTGGCATTCACGCATCCAGTAATCATCGCAATGCTCCTCAAAATTCTTGACCTTTATATCCTCCCATATCGCAAACAACTTCTTCAACCCTCTATCCGACACATTATGGAATAGATGTCGAAAGATCAATTTGGCGTGTGGATTCATAGTTCTGAAAATCCCGGGTGTCTTGATCCGATCCTCTTCCATGCTGGCCCTGACCTTCACAATCTGGCCCTCGATGACTGCATTAATCCTGACAACCATTCGGTTAAAACCGCCTATGCTTGAACCCACTATCTTTTTCAACACCTTATGCATTCCCTCAACCCTATGGTTTATTCATTCAGAGGCGTGTTTATTTAAGACAACAATTAACTAATCAACTAATAAACAAATGTGAAATGTTTATGTATAACATACCTGTTTGAGGTCCTCGTGAAGAAGTGAAGATTGTGTTCCATCCACGCGCAAACAATGTTTGTCTTGTAAGGGATAAGCCAGACCTTATCAAAGTATCCAACGATTCCCCTTCCCCAAGATGTTCTCAACCGTACCAGCCTCTCCTCGTATTGTTCCTCCATTCTTGATAGAAAAAGTCTCCATACTCCGCACAACATTTTCACCGATTCCTTGTTTTTCAAAATTCTGGTAGCATTTACCTCGATGTTGTGCTTGATATGAACCCAACACAAGAGGTGTTGAACCGGAAGATCTTTGAACACTATCTTGATTGCAGTGATGAGAGCTAGTTCTCGATCGGTCATTATTGCAGTCGGCATTACTCCGACATCCTCAAACAACTTTTTAAGCCTCTGAATTATCCACAAGTAGTGCATTGTTTTCTCCTTACGCGTGAATGCATACGCAATGTTGAATGTCTTATGCGTGCAGGTGAACCCGACAATCTCCACAAGAGGCATCTTATACCTGAATAATATAGTTATAAAAGGACGCAATGGACATTAAACAATAAGACATACGTACGCTATTATATACCTATTCATCTTGTAGGTGGCGTCGATAACTACGACGTACGGAAACATCTTCAACAAGTGCAACGAGTCTTGATGGGCAAAGAACAAGATGTCCACCTCGTGTGATTTCTTCCTGCAAAGGGGATGCACTACATAGCTGCGCTCCTTCAGAAACTTCAAAGTCCACTGTGTAACACTCAAATCCCCACGATCCTCAAAATGAAACTTCTGAATAAAGTTTGCGATTTGTTTTGTGGATGTTACATTCCCGGGAAAAATATTTTTCAACTCTTGACTAATACCAGACGGCAGAGTGAATACATTCGCCAACGACGTCACGAAGGTCACCTCATCCGGCGTCATTCGACCCATGTACGGATGACCAATGAAGCTAGTGCAAATCTTATGATTGTGCTGTCCGTGCTTTACCTTCAAATATCATCCATCTCTGGCATCCCTAGCCTTGAACTTATAACCTCTGACCTCAAACTTACAGTTCGTCCTCATATCCCTAGTCTCCCGCTGCGTCTGAACAACCACTGTTCCATCTTCTAATTCCACTTTCTTTTTCCGTAATCTATACACTCCAGAATGCTCGCACATAATGTTCATCTGACGTATATTACTATGACTAGTCACTAATACCATCATAAGCTCTCTACCAGTACTCTGAACCCAATGCCTCAAATGTTCCTTAGTAGGAAACGTTTCTTCGGATTCAAACGCCTCCGAGTAATCCAAACCCTATAATTAATTTTAGCTAACCCCAATTAATCGAAACTACAATAATAATCGCATCTATATCTTATTAATCCACATGAATCACAACTACCAATTCTACTAATTTATATGCACCTAAATAGAGAGAAAACAATTAATACACAATAAATCACTAACCGAAAAATCACCGGCGTCGAAGTCTCCATCTTCTTCGTCGCTATCGTCCCACATCCCGTCTTTGGGTTCACCGGAATACTCTTTCTCTTCCGGGATCGCATCGACATTGCCGTCGTCGCCTTCACCATCGTCGCCACCCACATACTCGTTCTCTTCGCCGCTCGCATATTCAATCCCCGTCACATATTCAATCTCCTCACCATCATCCAAGTTTGTAACTCTATTATTTGACATTTTCGGATGAATTGAATGAAAAACACATGAAAGTGGAGGATAAATAGGCTTTTTCCAACGGTCATGTTCTCCCAAAGAGCTTCAGGGGGAAATTTTTTCTTGTACGTTGTAAACCAACGTACGTTGGGTTCCAACGTACAGTGTAAAAACTCCCAATGGCTCTTTTCCGGGGAAAATTTAAATCTGTACGTTGGAAACCAACGTACAACTTTAAATTTTCCCAACGACTATTTTTTTCCAACGGCTATTTTTTAAACGGCTACTTTTTCAAATTATACCTGTACGTTGAGATCCAACGTACGTTGAAACCTAACGTGTACAATTTACGTGTTTTTTATTCCGCTTCACGTATTCCGTATTTTGCTTCACGTATACGTTTTTTGGTTTTGCTTGTACGTTGGAAACGTAAGAAAATGTAGTGCCAAAAATTACAAAATCTACTATATAACTATTAAAGCAAAACACCAATTTTGCCACATGTCATCCCTCCATTTAAATTGCCACATGTCATCCAAATTGACCTTCTTGCCACATGTCATCTAATTAGGAATTTTCAAAATTATTTACAGAGATTTGATTACACAATTATATAGAAAGATTTGATGATACAATATCTAAAACGTTCATAATTTAGATATACCTCAAATTTAAACAATTTATAATTAAAAATAATTGCCTACAAAGATTATAATAACTTATAAATTAATTTCACACCAGAATTGAGATTTAAATATTCACAAAAAATACTTTATATAAATAATTTTTCATTATAATATATAATATCCAAATATGTACTTTTATTAAAATTTTATATAATATTAATTATTTTATTACATTCATTTTTGAAAATTAAAATAAGATGCTTAAATTCTTTTTAACTTTGGGAGATGTACTTTATGAAAAACAATATAATCTCAATTGTTATAAATACAAGCTTATTTTTTATTGCAGTTGTGTACTAGAGTCATTTTCATCAAAATCTACTATATATATTAAATTAAAACTAGCTTTTGCCACATGACATTTTAGTATTGAATTTGTCATGTGACGTTTTCTTACTCTATTTTTTATCCCTCACTTCTTTATTTTCTAAAATAAATTATATATAGAAGACTATCCTAATTCTATATTTGTTCTTTATTTATTTGAAAAAAAATCAATTAACAAGACTGAAAACCAATCATAAGTTCTATAATTGCTTTTTTATTAATTTAAACATTAATCAAATAAATTTGATTATATACTACATATATTAATCTAAATTATAGAACTTTTTATTAATTTAAATATTAATCAAATAAATTCAATTATATCTTATATAATAATTTAAATGTAATATCATTATGCAATCTCGTACAAGGCACGGGAGTTAAGCTAGTGTAGTGGAAATAATGACATTAGTATTTTGGGCATGTAATAGGGTGACACGTGGATAGAGATTTTATAGGGGTTTGCTATTATCTTGTTCGGGAATACTGTAATAAGCTACCTTATTTTCCCGGAAAATTTTTTATTGCCGAACAGGCACAAATCTCTGTCGGCGAGTTCACCTCTTCGTTCAATTTTATGCGTGATTTCGCATCTCCTGGATTTCCTCTTTGTTTCCTTCAATTTGTATGCAGTGAAGTGATCTAGATTTTTTTCGGTATGTTGCTTGTTTCAGTTGCTCTATGAAATTTGATGTTTTTTCACCCAAAAAAATGAAATTTGATGTTTATGTCATCGTTTTTATATTGCTCTGCTGGTGGCGGGGGTAGGGTTTCTGGACCGGTGAATGTGCTTGAATATATGTGATACCTGCTTCATCTCCTGTCTATGTTTGCTCCCCTCCATCAGCCAATACTATTGCATAGTTGTATGTTATGGAATTCTATGCTTCATTTACTTTCTACTCAGGCTATACCAATGTAAATGTGTAGTTAAGGTTGAATATTTCCAGGACAAATTCTGATGACCCATGAGATGCAGAACTCAGTGCACCAATTAATGGTTCTTCATTTGTCTCGTTTGTTTCTGGCTGCTGCTACAGGTAAATATCTATTGCCAGATAAAATCTGTTCGGGTTCATGAATAAATTTTAGTTCCATACAGATGACAACAACAATTGTTTATGAAGAAAATTCGAAACAAATAGGGTATCTTAACCCTTTATTTTCTCTTTCTGTGTATCAGTTATTCTTCTGAACATACTTGGAGTTACCTCAGTTGTTGTCTCAAATTCAAGCTGTTATGCTCTTGACAATTCTGGTCACCTTGTTGACTTTGTATCCTTGCAATTGTATGTAGTAGATAAATGACATAAACCTTTTGAAGAAGCCCACAGTGAAAAAAATACCTTCTAGGTTTGAGTAATTACCCTCCCATGAAATAGAAGCCAATTGTTAATTTTTGTTCCTTAGCTTATCAGACTGATTGGATAGGACATCCATTTGAGTATGAAGGAAAGGTGAGGTTTTCATTATTGTCTTTTGGATTGTGCATTTATCAGCCAATATCATTATTTACATAGAGTAGAGAATAGAGTGATGTTCTGAGATATGCAATTCTCTCTGGATTTCTGCAGGATTCTGATTTGGTTGTTCGATTTTGCAAAGATGTAGAGATTAGATCACAGAAGGTAGTCCCTCATATATGAATCTCTATAAACCAGTAGTTTACCGTATAACAAGCTCACCATGTATTGAAATATTTCCACTTGTGTGACTGTAGGGATACATTAGTTTCGGCCGATTCGATGAATCGAATTATTTTGTTCCTGGTTCCGGACATTTCAATTTTGTTCAGGTAGTCTTTTCCACGCATCTTGGCATTATGATTTGGGTTGCATTGTTTTTCTTTTGATGTTTGTAATGATTGGTTTTCTCCGGTCCTGGAAACGCTTTTCAGCTCATCCTTAATACTGAATTAAAGTGTCGTAAACCTCTTAGCTGCTGTAAAGTGTTTGACTCAAGGTGCATAAAGTCGTTTCCTGGCGACAGAATTTTCAAAAAACCTAAAAACCCAGGAAATAAGTATGTCAATTGACTTGGAAAAATCTTCTTACTTGGGTATAAGAGGAATTTGTTCACTCTTTGGGGTAAGTAACCCTTTTTATAGGTTGATTTGTGTTTTTGGACTGTGAAAAAATCAGTGTTAAATGACCCTTTAAGGGTCATTTAGTGCTTGATGACGATTTCATTGACGAAAATTATTGTCATTAAATGACGACAAAATACTGTCATCGAGTATTGGTAGAAATCTGTCATCAAGTGATAACAAAAAACTGTTATAACCAAGTGCTAATTAGGGTTATGTTATATTTCTTCTTGCATTTACAGGAAGCTAACAGATTCTTCAGCTGTCTAGATACTATGTTATATGCCGCAATTATATTTCACTTTTTAACATCTTCTGCTTTTGTCCAGGGATATCATAAGGGTGACTTGTTGAATTGTGAAAAAAGTTACAATAAAATGGGGCGTAATGCTCAGGTTAGTCTGTAGTTCTGTATCTCCTACCAATAATGCTTTATCCAGTTTATGTTATTTGGCCAACTATGTTTATGTTCATATTCTTAACTAGTGAACTATCTAGTTTCCTTGGGAGAAAGGCTGTGTGCTTTTTACCCCGAATCCCTCACCCCCTAAAATATGGATATTTTAGCTGTTGGTTAATTGTCACGTTCTTCCCTATTCCTTTTCCCTAATTCAGGTTAATATCATATGCGGTAATTGTCCAACTTCTCAATGTAAAGGTCTGCTAACTTCCTTAACCATATTTCCAGTTTTCTTGGGTTTGTTTTACATTTTGAAACAGTGCTTGGTTTCTAAACCCTTATGGTTTCTCGCAGATCTAACATTGCGTTGCTCTTAACCATTTCCCTATAACTGTCTATCAGGTTCACTCGGATGTATTTGCAATGTTACATATGAGTCATCTTGTAGGTAATTTACTCGAAATTGAACACATTGAAATCATGTTTAATCTTGTGTTTTCAAAATTTATTGCATTAAGCTGCAGCTGAGCGAAGACTAGTTTCTGTCCTTGTATTCATTTGTTTTTGTAATCATATCTGAGCATAGACAGTCGTTTCTCTTTAGATGGTTGAAGCTACTTCTTCTAATCCTTTGGAAGTGAGTCTGAGTTGGAACTTAGATTTAGTTCTGTGTCAGCATCTACTCTCTATTGGTGCTGTCTTTTAGAATGTATGAATTAGGTATTTTAGTTGTGAACAGTATCCTATAATTTTCTGAGTCAACGTTCTTACAGAGCCATTGTTGAACTTGCCATTCCATGCAAGAAACAAGGTCCACGGGTCTTTGAGGGCTTCACTGCTGGATTTCATCCACATTCAAGGGAAATTGTAAGCAAGCACTCCTTTCCTTATATCATCATAATCGATCATAGACTAATGGATTTACCAATGATTCATAAACTTGTAGGTTGACAATGGAATGACTCAACTGGGTTTTGAGAAATCACATCATGAATTTAGGTACATCATTTGTTAACTCCGTAGTGGAATACTGATTTACAGCGTTGTACAGGGTTGAAGATTGTAGAGTCATGGAAATTTATAGTGTCATTGTTTCTCAATATCTTTATTAGGCAGTAAACTATAATCTTAAAGAGTGAAATTGCAAAAATATAAGACTTTGCAACATTTCAGAACAAGTATTTACAATTTGATCAAGAATCCTCTTACCTTATATTATATCTTAGGGTGTGTTATAACGTATCTGATAGCATTACTGTGTGATAACAAGACCTCATAATGTGAACTTGTTAAGCAAGGAGATTTAATTGTTTACACCAGGAGAAATAAGGGGAAACGTCCAGACAAGACAGTTAGAATGGGTCAGACTTAGTTGAGGGTTTTTAGGATAAGTGGGGGAAGTCAGTTGCTAATTAGGAATTTATATTAGGAAGTATAGAACGGTTTCATTTCAGTTTTTATCCAGAAAGTTATTAGAATTTCAGGCAGTAGCCTTGGGCCTTTGGAGAGTGTATTCTCGATCAGATTTCATCATCTTATATTCAATTGTGTGTGGTTTCATTGGAGTTTTGATCCCAAGTCTAACAGAACTGTGACATGGAGGTACACATGCTGTTAGTTTAAGCTGTGGATTATTTGTATCTTGCAGTTTTAGTACTGAGCAGATGCATCTTACACTTTATATAACTGCCGTTGCTTCCCAATCCAAATTTGTGCAAAAGCCAAGTTTTAAGGTGTGCCTTTCTTTCTTATGCATTCTATTCTCTCTTTTCTGCCTCTTTGGTGTATTATCAACATGCATTCTCTATTCAGATATTCCCTGAAAAGGGACTGGAGCTCCGGTTTTCAGGCTCAGCAGTGGCAGGCAAAGCACCGACAACTGTGACACCGTCGACTTTGGTTATGGACTGGAAATGTATGGTATCAGGCCTTTGTAAGCGTCTCACATAGATTCACATTGTTTCGTTCTTAACTTCTTTTAGTTTGATTTTCTAGGTGTTGTGGCTCGAAACATGCCATATAAAGTTGAAATCACCATTCCAATAGAGAATTACGAGGCCGTTCAGTTTACTCTCACAAAAATGTGTGGTATGTGAACCTGGTGGTATGTTCATGGAGTTCCGTCTTCAGCTGAAACCATCATCTGCTTTTTATGATCTGTAGAGTACAAGCAAAATGAAGAGAAGGAGACTACAAAAGGATGGGCTACTTTTGGAGTCATCACTTTTGCGTAAGACTGAATCTTGATATCTCCTAAAGTATTTGCGGTATTACTGTTTTCACGCAAAATGGTGTGGTTCATCATGTGTACCTCCTCTTGTCTGTTACTGTGAGCAGATTTACTCTCTGTTTTTCGCTGTTGTGCTGTGGCGGGTTTCTCTACCGAACAAAGTATCAAAATCAGGTAAACTGCTCTACTATTTTGCGTTTCCCTTCCATTAATTTACCAACTCAGAATTCTATTGCTTGCAGCAAGGACTGGATGCTTTGCCTGGCATTACAAGTTTATCTGCTTGTTTGCAAACTGTAAGTTGGCAACTGCAAGCATCTGCATCTACTATTAAATGCCACACCAAACAACTTTGTGTTTTGAAATGTTTGCTTCCACTTGTCCCTTTCGTTCTTAATTTCATTCGACGTGAATACTAGGTTACTGAGGTACCAAACAGTTACCGTGGTAGAAGTGAATCTGATAGCAGCCAAGATCCCTTCCTTGAAGAATCTACTTGGAGAAACCAGCCCAAGAACTTGCAGGTGCCTTCTAGGCGAACTGAAGCAAAATATGGTTCAATCTGAAAACTGGAACCACAACAACCACCTCTCGTGTTAACACTCGAGTAAAACTTTTATTGGTCAAAGGATCAGTACATAAGCTCAGAGTTTGAACACTTCGGACGGGTAGCATGGAAATGCTGAGATCAATTGGTCATGTTTCGGTGTAGTTGACTTAAAAACTTCATGGTGAAGTTTATATTCCTAAGGAGAAAATGTAAACCCATGGAAAAAAATAGGGTTTTTTTTACCGGAAACCACCCTTATGATACGCTATATTGCTCAAAACCACCCGTATGTTTCAATATTACCGGAAACCACCCATATGAACCACTCCGTCACTCAACGACCACCCCTCTTTAACTTCCGTTAAATATTTATGTCACGTGTCATATTATATTAATATTTTATTCAAAATTACTGAAATCACGCCTCTCAAATTATATAATGACATTTTATCCATGCTTTCAAATGTTTAGGCTGTTTATGTAATTTCTAAAAAAGTAATCAAAACTCCCAAATTCTATCTTTTCCAAATTCAAGAATCCTAAATTCAAAAACTCAACTCAAAAGTTCATTCATCCCTTCTTCTTCAGACCTCCCCCTCTTCAACTCCACTCCATTCCGGTCTATACTCCGGCAGCAGCCTACCGGACTTGAACCTGACCCCACACGCATTACAAAGAGTCTTCGGCCCCATCGGACCCGTCCTCCACTGCGTCGCCTTCTCCGCCTGACAATGCAAACACTTCCTTCCTACTACTGTACAACTCGCCTTACTCAATCCTCCCCTCTTCTTTTGATTCTCCTTCCCCCAGCACCTCCAGTGTTGCCCATCAAATACCTCCCTTCTCCTCTTCCCTTTCTTGCTCCTCGTTCGAACCGACACTTTTAGCCCGCTGCACAGGCTTAGAACAGCGGACTTGTTGGTGGCGTTCTCCAGCACCGACACGGGGATCCGGTGGTGGTTGCTTGCGATGATGTCGACTATAGCTCTTCTTCAACGATATTTCCCTGGTTTTCATTTCCGAAGCCAAGCATTAGAAATCCCATTTCAAAATTTCGAGGAAGAAAGATTTGTTTTAGTACAAAGATGATATTTCATGAATCAATAGCACCCACCTAACCAAGATTCCCGTGGCAGATTGATTTTTTGAGGGAAAAAGTCAAAAAATTGTTGATTGCACGAGGGAGATCTGGAGAGAAGAAGGGATGAATGAATTTTTGAGTTGAGTTTTTGAATTTAGGGTTTTTGAATTTGGGGAAGATGAAGAATTTTGGTGTTTGATTACTTTTTCAGAAATTACATAAACATCCTAAACATTTGAAAGCATGGATAAAATGCTATTATATAATTTGAGAGGGGTGGTTTCAGTAATTTTGAATAATATATTAATATAATATGACACGTGACATAAATATTTAACGGAAGTTAGAGAGGAGGGGTCATTGAGTGACGGAGTGGTTCATATTGGTGGTTTTCGATAATATTGAAACATACGGGTGGTTTTGAGCAATATAGCGTATCATAATGGTGGTTTCCGGTAAAAAAAAACCAAAATAATATCCTTCCTCTAATAAAAAGTTGATGAGTTGTTAAAAAAATATCCTTCCTCTAATAAAAATATCCTTCCAAATAATTGAAATTTAATATTATTTTAGTTTCGTAATTCGTAGTGTACTATAATAGCGTTAAAGGAATCTGTAACACGTCCTTCCACTATATAAATCAAAATAAAAAAATCAATATCTAAAGAGGTTTTATATAAAATCACCCTTTATTTAGACCAATTTGCATGAAACAACCCCTTATTTGCTTATTGATTTAAAATCACCCACTATTTTCACTTTTTGTTACAAAGTTCCAAATTGAGCCAACTTTCGTTAACAATTCGGTCAAAAGGTTAAAATGGTAATTTTAACCTTGCGTTTTTACCAAGTGGTTAATCTGCTATTACCTGTTTTTCTTTTGAAATTTATGAAATTTAGAATTGCGGATTAGGGTTGTTGTCTTGTTGATAGAATTGGATATTAGAATTTTTGACAGATTGGGGATAAATTAGAACAACAAACCCTAACACTTTCTTAGATTTAAATCTTGGAATGAGCAACGACGAAATGACAAGAGAAAGTGCTCCACCAAAATGCAAGTGCTCCTTTCTTCATCGTCTTTCTACTCCATTTCCAGCAAAACCCTAACCCTTTCTCTCTTATTATAGGTCAGTAAGTTTCTTCTTAGACGACCCCCCTCCATTCTGAGTTCTGACTCAAACTCCATCACCCAAAACACAAAATATTGTCGTAACGGCCACATGGTAGATAACGAGCCTGAGCAAAGAATGGTACTCACCAACCACCGAGTTGGAGGTAACCAACAGGGGAGAGGAGGCAACAATCTAGGCCAGGGACAAAATAGAGGGGGATGTAATGGGAGAAGAGGCATAGGTTATAATGAGCCGCTTGCGAGAGTTTCTAACCCTCCTCAGGGAAATCAGAATCAGAATTTCCCAAGGCTAGATAGTCACGTCGTTGTTTCTATGAGCCATTTTTTCCTCAGGTTTCCAACTCCATCGTGAACGGGGGTCGCAAGGGGTAACCAAAAGGAAAGCATGACATGTTACGTCAGATCTGAGAAGGGAGTGGATGTGCCCTTGCTCGCCAACCAACTCTTCGTTCCAGGAATGCCAAATTTTGAAGAAGAGGTGGAGTTGGAAGTTCGTGAGGCCCCCGAGGCAAGGAATCCAGAAGAGAAAGAGAAAATAGCCAAGTTCAATGGTTTTGAAAGCAAGTCATCACGTCATTTGTCAAGGAGGAAGAAAAATTTTATGTGGGAGGGAAGCTTGATCTCGAAGTAGTACGAAAGATTGAACAATTATTTTCCAAGTCGCGAGATGTCTCCGCGTGGACACCAAAGGATTTAAAAGGAATCCTGCCATCCCTCATGACCCACTCTCTCAATATCAGTAAAGACGTAAGACCGAGAAGCAAAAGAAAAGAAAACAAGTTGGGCGGAAGAACGCCGCACTAGCCGTAGAGCTCGCGAAACTTTTGAAAGATGGCTTTGTGAGGCATGCACAGTATCCTTCTTGTCTCTCGAATGTTGTTATGGTAGAGAAGAAGGACGTCGGGAAATGGAGAATGTGTGTATCTTTTACAAGTCTCAACAAGGTGTGCCCGAAGGACAACTACCCATTGTCTTCTATTGATCAATCGGCCGACTCTACAGCGGGCCATGAGGCATTGAGATTTCTAGACGCTTACTCAGGTTACAACCAAGTTATGATGAATCCCCTCGACTCTGGGCACACGACGTTCATTACTGACAAGGGGACCTTTTGTTATAAGGTCATGCCGTTTGGTCTAAAAAATGCGTGAACCACTTTCTAGAGGCTTGTGGATCTCATTTTCTGCGGTTAGATTGGTGATACGGTGGAGGCTTACATAGACGACATTGTTATGAAAAGTAAAAGGTAGTCAGATCATGCTCGCGACCTTGCCGGGGTTTTCGCGACCCCGGGGAAATATGGCATGAGCTTGAATCCGGAAAAATGTGTCTTCGGCGTAACAGAGGTGAAATTTCTAGGTTACTTGATCAACAATCAGATAAAGTTAAGGTTGTCTTTGATTTGCAGCTTCCTAGCTCCACACACGATGTTCAGAGATTCGTCGGAAAGGTGAATTATTTGGGGAGATTTTGTGCAAGGTTGACAGAAAGAAACCTTACTTTCTTTGAAATTTTGAGAAAACCCGAGATTGGTACTCTTTTAGGGCACAAAAATCAAGGTATATATTGGTTTTACCGTAGTCTCTTAGGCTGGATTTGGTTCTTCATCTTTAAACCATGCATACTTGGATTATAGATACAGGGGCCAGTGATCATATGTGCCATAATTTGAGTTATTTCTTAGACCATAAGAAACTAGAGCATCCTATTTCTGTGGATTTGCCTATTGGTTTTATCTTAATTGTTTATTTGGTTGGGAAAGTAGGATCACAGATCAAGGGGTTCTTTATGTTCCTTCTTTGAAATACAATTTATTGTCAGAGCCAGTAAGATGGTTGCTCAGTTGAAATATTTTGCAGTCTTCTCAGAAGATTTTTGTGCCTTGTAGGGTCGAGCCATAATCCGCCCTATAGTTCTTGGTAAAGCTTCCAGAGGATTGTACTTGCTTGACCATCATACCGGTCTTGTTATGTTTGTGCTAAAGCCAAACAAACTAGATTGTCTTTCTCGCATAACGTTGTTACTACAAATTATGTTTTCTCTCTTATCCATGTGGATACATGGGGTCCTTTTAAGGAAACCACTTATGATAGTTGTAAGTATTTTTAGACCACTGTGGATGATTTCTCTCGCACTACTTGGGTTCATTTGCTCTCAAATAAGGCAAGTAGTTTTACAGCTCTTCAGTCCTTCATTTCCATGGCTGAAACACAGTTTCCTAAGATTGTTAAAATTGTCAAATGTGACAATGCTTATGAACTTGGAAGCAGCCATGCTTCAGCCTAGTATTAATCCTCCAAAGGTATCATTCATCAAATAACATGTGTCTACATAGCTCATCAGAATGGGGTTGCTAAGACGAAGCATAGACACATCCTTGAAGTTGCTAGATCCCTGTTATTTGAAGCCCATATTCCTTTGGAGTGCTAAGGTGACTCAACTCTCACTACTACCTATTTGATAAATAGGTATCCTTCCCCTTTCTTAAAAGGTCAATCTCCTTATTCAATTCTATTTCTAGACTACTTTTCTAGACCGTTTGAGAGCTTTTGGATGCTTAGCTTTAACCTCCACTGTTAAGGCATGGAGAGACAAGTTTATGCCTCGAGCCACTAAGTGTATTTTTCTTGGCTATCCTTCAACCAAAAAGGCATACAAATTACTCAATCTAGGAACCAAGAAAATTATTTTCTCTAGACATGTGATATTCTATGAGAACATCATTCCTTTCAAGATATTCAAGGTGCCTCATTCCTCTTCTTTACCTACTGTGATAGAGTATTATTGGGATGATCCTCCTCCTCATGGACAACCAATTGAGCTTGCTAATTCAAATTCAGTTTCTGATGTTGCACCTCCAAATATTGACTCAGTTGTTGAACCTGTTATTGTCACAAGATCCTCTAGAGTTACAGACAAGCCTTCTTATTTGTAAGAATTTGTTTGTTCCAACATGGCTTGCTCTCAATAACACATGTTCTTCACCAAATCAAGTAACTTTTGCTTTTCTTGCTTTTGTCAGTGAAATTGTAGTTGCAAATGTGTCACAATTGTTGGTTGAATCCATATCTTTTGAGGTTGCTAATACTTTTCCTGAATGGTGGAAAGTTATGACTCAAGAATTATCTGCTTTAGGTGCTAATCACACTTGGGATGTGGTTGATCTACCTGAAGTCACGAAACCTATTAGTTCTAAGTGGGTTTATAAACTGAAATATAAGGCATGTGGGACTCTTGAGAGACACAAGGCTAGTCTTGTTATCAAAGACTGCACACAAATAAGGAATTGACTACACTGAGATTTTATCATACCAGCGATTAAAATGACAACCTTGAGGAGTTTAGTGGTTGTAGCAATCAAGAAACAGTGGCATTTGGCTCAACTCGATGTCAACAATGCTTTTTTACATGGGAAACTTCATGAGGAAGTGTTTATGAAGCTTCCACTAGGTATTCCTCCTTCACATGACAAAGCTTGTAGACTTAATAAGTCTCTTTATGACCTTTAAGGAAGCCTCAAGACAGTGACATTCTAGGTATTCCTCCTTCACTCTTCTACATTAGATAATTTGTCTCTGTATTCTTCCCCTTCAATTTGTGGGTGCACATTAGAATAGTGGTTATAGACACGTGCCTATCACGTGAGACAGCTGTAACCAATTGTTGCTAGTTGTAATAGAATATATAAGAGCTTGTAATGGATCCTTAGTGAGCACTCACTCAATACAGAATAATAATTCTTCCTCTCATCTTTCCATTTCTCTCTGATTTCTTCAGTCCTAACATAATTCTTTGAGTCGAACGCTTCTTTTTCATTGCTTTGCGTGATTGATACTTGTTGATTGAAACTTCCCAAATTCTAGGGTTTGTATGATCATTTTTTGTTTATGATGACATATTCAAATCAGATAACTGATTTTAGTGATGTACTGCACCTTTATCTGTTGGATGGAACATGGATGATTTTGGTGGTGAATGCTTTCGATGGGAAAAAAGCTTTGTGTCATGGAGAACGAAGAGTAGCTTGGGTACTAAAGCCTTTTCTTTGCAAATACTCGGTTTTTATAGTAGTTCGGCACAAGGTTCTAAGTGTACGTGCCAACCTAACCCTGATCCAGGGCCCGTTTTTTTCCAGCCTAGTATATATAGTATATATATTTTATTCATTTTTCCTTAATTATATCTCAAAACCCTAAAAAATGTCGCTCTTTTCATTTCATTTGTTAACCCGTCTGAGCCATCTCACGACTACATCACAATCTTCATTCTCGACTTCTTCCTTTCTCCAACTCTTTCTTAATGCTCCTCTTAAAGAAAAAATTGCATTATACCGTCGGTTTTAAGGTAAATTTTCTTTCCAATTTGTATATACTTTTGTTTTCGATCCAAATTCGTTGATTTATTCTTTTCATTTTGTTTTAATTTTATATTCTTTTGATGAATTCGTCTCAACTTGATATAATTTTTGACGTTTTCGTTTCAATTTGGTTTAGATGTGTTGTCTGATGTTCAAAATTCGGCCATGGGTTCTAGTTTCTTAGTACGGTACCTTCTTCTTTTTATAAATAATTTAGGATTTTTTCTCTTGTGATGTAATGGCATACAAGTTGATTAGCTGAAACTAGACCTGATCAAACTAGGGCCAGGGCCGGGCCAAAATCAAAATTTTGCCCATTTAGAAAGGTCGGGACAATTCCCTTGCCCATATCCTCCCACAAGGGCCAACAGGGTGACCCTCAGGGCAGCCCTCTACACCTATTTTAATAATTAAAAAATCCTTCAAAGTTCAAAAGTTGTTTGGCGGTGAGCTTGAGCCTTGAGCGAAGCAGAATGAGCGTGAAAATTGTAATGGAGGCGTGAAAGAGGAGTTCAACAAAGGAGAAAATTAGGTTAGAGTACCGTGAGTTTTTGTTAGGTTGAATTTAGTATTGTGAGTTTTTGTTAGGCTGAATTTAGTAATGTGAGTTTTTGTTGGGCTGGTAAATTCAATTTACTAATAGTCTAATATTATTACTAACTTATACTTATATAATATTATTTGTTTAATTTAATTAAAATGATTTTTTATTATATATAATAAGGACCGGGTATGCATGGCCAGTCCTAAGGGTCAACCTCTAAAACCATATCCTCCCATTTATAAAATGGGTCGGGCAGGGCCGGCCCTGACGGGTAAAACTCGTTGACCATATCCTCCCATTTTCTAGGGCGGGTTGGGAGGGTCGGGCGGTCTGACCCCAGTTTGATCAGGTCTAGCTGAAACATATGTTATCATCTGTTGTTCGATGGAATTTTTAGTTGTAGGTTTCCTTAATTGCATCTCAAAGCTAATTTGCTCATGTGATGGAATTTTGAGTTTTCTTTAGTCTTTAGACATATGTTGTTCGATGTTTCGATTTCGATTTTGAGATTATGTGCAAATAGAAAGACATGCCTTAAATATATGTTATCATATTGTGCTAAATAGGCAGTTTGTTTTTTGTAAATTACCATGCATTGTTCATTAATCAATCACTTCTAAATAGTCTATTCATCACTTTTTAATTATCATTCACTTTGTGTATGTTAATGTAGGCCTATTCGTTATTCAACTATTAAGAGGGTGACAAAGAGTAAACCATTGAAGACTTGAGGAAAGAGACCAACAGAAGAGCTCAAGAGGAGAATTAGGAGTATTTAAAACAATAAAGCATTCAAGTATCATATGGAATTGTTTTTCAGGTTGTGTTACTCCTCTCACTAGCCACAAATTATTATAAGTATTCTGTTTTGTGTGTTGTTCATTATGTATTCTAATAGGACATATGAATTTGATTAAGCATAAAAAAAAATAGAGAATTGAAAAATTAATTCAATCTCAAAGAGGAGCTCTTGATAAAAAAAAAATTAACAAAGAAGTTAATGTTGAAAAATGTTGGTGTTAATGTTCATTGTGATGATAAACTTGATTCTACTGCTGATTGTGATATTAATATTGATGCTACTGTTGATTGTGACATTAATATTTATGTTACTCCTGATTGTGAAGGTACTCTTGATGCCAATGTTAATTGTGATGATAAACGTGATGCTAATGTTAATTGTTTTGATAATCTTGGTGTTAATGTTTATTGTGTTGATGATCTTGATGATTGTGATGATAGTAATCCGGTTGCTTCTAATGTTAATACTGATTTTATTAATTCACCTGCTTTGCAAGATAATAATCATACAAATTTTAATTGTGTGGGTGCTGCTCAAAATGATAATTTGTTTGATTCAAGTGATGGTGAAAAAATGATGTTCATGCTGAATTTAACATAATTGATATATTTGATCATAGGATTTGGGATTCTCTTGATTTTAAAATGATGGATATTCTAGTTACAAAGGGACCTAAAAGCGGCCGAGATCCTCTGTTTCGGTGATATGTTTCAAATACTATATCAAACTTTTAATTGGTCCACGTGTTACTTTCTATTAACATAATAAAGTTCGGTAGAATTGCCATATTTTGACGATTCAACTTCCATGTCTATACTCTCTCAAGCTTCCATACATATATATATATATATATATATGAAGAGAGTCTGATTAATATTTTTTTGCTGGGGGCGTTGGGATTTCTATCTCTGTTTTTACGTTTGATAGTTATCTTCATCAATTGCCATTTCTTATCTTTCTTATTCTCTCTCAAGCCAAAGATCTGATCGATTAGGTACATTTACTAAGCTTCTTCTTTTTCCATGTTGTTATATCTTTCTCATTGTTGAGAGCTATTCATTATAAAAGATTGTGAATATCTATCCTATAGGATTGAGTACCTTCTTTTAATTCAGTATCAAGCTAAAACTCATGTCTTGAATTACATTTGTTGTGTTTATTTTTTATAGTTGTGCTATGGATGATACTATTCCAGAAAATCAGCAACCATGTTGTCGACTAGAGTTTGAGACTATAGAAGATTTGATACACTCTAGTGTTGATCATGGAGTTACTGAATCTCTCTACACTACGATGTCCAAGGAAAGTGTACCCAGAGTTGGTGTGGAGTTTGATGATGAAACTACTGCTTATGAATTTTACAATGCATATGCTTTGGCAGTTGGATTTTCATTTCTCAAAAGCTTGTTTCATAAAGAGAAGGGAATACTCATGGATAGAATATTTGTGTGTTCATGCCAAGGTAAACGAGGAATAGATAAGCGGGATGATGTTTACAAATCTCATCAGCCGGAGACAAGATTTGGTTGCTTGGCTAATTTGAAAATTAGTTGTCGTCAAAGGGCTAAATACATAGTTGTCGTTTTTTAGCCTGAGCATAACCATACTTTGGCGAGTCCAAGGAAGGCTCATCTATTTAGATCACATAGAAAAGTGGAAAAGGCTCAAGCATCAGAAATCGACATTGCTGATTCATCGGGTATTGCTCCCAAGAATGGCTATGAGTTTCTGTCTAAGCAAGCGGGAGGTCGTGAAAATCTGGGTTTTGCTCACGTGGATTATAAGAATTATTTGCGTTCTAAGCGTAGCTCGAGCATAAATTCACGTGAGACAGGTGGTGTTCTAGAGTACATGCAAAGGATAAAAGAACAAGATACGAGCTCCTACTATGCCATTCAAGTGGATGAAGATGATATGATCACTAATATATTTTGGGCTGATGCAGTAATGATAACTGACTATGAGGATTTTGGTGATGTAGTTAGCTTTGATACCACGTATCGAAAACATAAGGATGGTAGGCCAATTGCTCTATTTGTCAGAGTGAATCATCATAGACAAACCACTATCTTTGAGGTTGCTTTGTTATATGATGAGACTTCATATTCATTTGAGTGGTTATTTAATACATTTTTCAGAGCTATGGGCGAAAAGTTACCTAAGACAATATTGACGGATCAAGATGATGCAATGGCAAAGGCGCTTGCTTCTCAGTGACCCCAAACTTTCATCGACTTTGTATATGGCATATCTTCCAAAATGAAGCTAATCATCTAGCTCATGTATTTGGAAAGTACAAGGACTTTGGAAAAGTTTTCAACAATTGTATTTATTCCTATGAGCATGAGGAAGAGTTTTTGGATGCTTGGATAAACATGCTTGAAAAGTATGAGATGCAAGATGATGATTGTTTAAAGAGAATGTTTAGCATCAAGGAAAAGTGGGCAATGGTATATAGGTGAGATACATTTTGTGAGGATATGACCACCACACAACGAAGTGAAAGCATAAATGCAATGATAAAGCATTATGTCAATTATAAGGATAACTTGAGAAGATTTGTTCACAACTTTCAACGACTACTTGATGATCGCCATGACAATGAGATGGTTGCAAATTTCAAGGCTAGCACAGAAAAATTGTATTATCTTTTCCATGTGAAATGTTGAAGCATGCAACAAGTATTTATACACCAATGGTTTTGAAGTTGTTTGAGGAGGAGTTGTGTAAAGCTTTTGATTGTCAGATTGATATTTTAGATGAACCTGGTTTGTTAGTGAAATATTTGATCACACCTCATGGCAAGCATCACAACTTTGTTGTTTCTTGTGATGACACGGAGAAAACTGTATGTTGCAATTATAGGATGTTTGAGTTTGTTGGCTTATTGTGTTGTCATGTGCTGAAAGTTTTGTGTTACAGAGGTATTACTCAAGTTCCAAACACGTATATTTTAAAACGATGGACAAGAAACACCAATAAAGGAGCATTGTGGAGAGTTCTGAAATAGATGAGAAAAAAGTAATGGGAAGACGCTATAGAGATTTGTGTCGTCAATCTATTCGCTTGGTCACAAGAGTTGCAGATCCTGAAGAAGGATACAACATTGTGAAAGAGGGTCTTCTTAGTTTGTTTAAAAGCCTTTAATTGAACTCAAATAAGGATTCTAGCTTGAAGAGTTGTCATCATGAAGGAAATGAGCAGAATCATGATATGCATGGGGATACCAATGGAGTGAAACAAGGAGTAAAAGGCATAAAATTGAAGATGAAGTCGGGTTCTCAATCAAGTTAAGGACCAATGAATGCACTTCAAAAAGCAACAACAAAAACAGAAAGTCAAAGTTGAAGAATTCGCATGAGGCTGATTTGCACTCTCTATCTTCTCATACATTAGCACACTATCTTCTCATACTAGTATGCAGTTTTCAACCCAAGAAAACATTGTGTTCTCATATGGTAACGAGAACAACAGATTCTAAGGTAGACATAGAGTTAGAAGAAATATAAGTTCTAAAAACTAGCCTATATAGTTCATTTGTTGTGTGAATTAGCTACTACTGTCTAAATAATTCAAACATCACAACTTTGTTGGTAGGTGGCAGTAGTATGTGAACTAGAAACATGAGCATCAGGTTGGTGAAGTTTCTTTCATATATGATAGTTCTCAATGTTCTTGTTTTACCTTTATATATAATGATTCTTGAGTTTTTCTTTGTCTAATTGCAGCTTTGAATTTTTTTTCAACAGGATACATTCAACACTTCATGAAGCACTGCTATGATTTTATAATGGTTTTTGTTAAAGCTCCTATCTACTTGTTTTGCTTATTACTTATTAGTGATTACTGTTGGGTTAGTTGTCAAGACTAACTTTTTCGTGTGTACTGAATTTTACCTATAGTTTGTTATGAATTTAACTTTTTGAGTTAGTTTGGTGAATTTCACTTATATATTGCCATGGATGATCAAGACAGTCAACAAAATCAATATCAGAATGTATAGCCTAATTGGATTTAAACCCACACCATGTGTAACTTTGTAGTCTATGTGGGATTCGAACCCAAACGCGGGCAAAGCCTGTCCGGACCGCCCTCAAATATGGTCGGATATGGACAAGAGATTTAGCCCATCCGAGCAGGGCCGGGCCGGACCATTTATAATATGGACGGACATGGAAAAGGCATTTAGCCCGTACGGACCGACCCAGACCACCCGTATTATATATATGGAAAAAAGAGGTTTTTACCGAAAACCACTTGTAAAATACGCTACATTGCTCAAAACCACCCCTTTAATTGAATATTACCGGAAACCACCCGTATTAACCTCTCCGTTAGCCAAACGCCACTCATTCTCCTATTCCGTTAAAAAGTTATGTTAAATGTGATAAATTACAATATTACCCCTAACATATAATATTATAAAATAGATTTATTGGTTTTTCTGATTTTTTAATTATGAAAATAGTTAAGTAATAGTAAATGACTAAATTAACCCTGTTTGTCAACTTAATTTTGAAAGCTTGCCCTGTTCAAACTTGCATCACAATCAAAATCTCACATCCACTACCGATGAAAATCATGAACTGATGGGCATCGAATAGGGCTTGCATAGGAGAAGCGGTGGCGTCTTAAGCACGTGAGGAGGGAGTCGGAGGAGAGAATATGGGCATCCCTCAGGAATTCGATGTCGGACAGAGCGGGAAGGAAACCTAGAAGCGGTGGCGGGCGACGTTTCGATGTATGTCGACTTGTCAAATAGATGGGCGTCGACGTCGTGTCGGTTTACCGAAATCTGAAGTGTGGGAGGAAGAGGAGAAGAAAACCCCTAATTAATTTTGCAACTTTTGGAATTAGGGTTTTGAAGTTGTTGGGAAATTGGAGACGCAACGGAGAGTCGAGACGATGGACCGTACTGTTGTTATGCGGAGGCGGAGATGGGTTGATCTGAGCGAAGAGAAGAGGATATGCCATTGCCGGAAAGGTGGACAAGGGTGGGTTTGTTTCCTTCCGAGGTTGAAGATCGATGAAGCACACAATTTTCTTTCTCTTTTTTGTTTTCTTTTTCCTTTTAATTTATTTTCGATTTATATTTGAATAAAATATTACATATATAATTAATATTAACGGAGTTAGTACATGGGTGACGTTTGGCTAACGGATGGATTAATACGGGTGATTTTCGGTAATATTCAATTGAAGGGGTGGTTTTGAGCAATATAGCGTATTTTACGGGTGGTTATGAATTTATCAAGACTGTCAACAAAATTAACATCAGAATGTATAGCCTAATTGGATTTAAACCCACACCATGTGTAACTTTGTAGTCTATGTGGGATTCGAACCCAAACGCGGGCAAAGCCCGTCCGGACCGCCCAGCCCGCCCTCAGATATGGTCGGATATGGACAAGAGATTTAGCCCATCCGAGCAGGTCCGGGTCGGACCGTTTATAATATGGACGGACATGGAAAAGGCATTTAGCCCGTACGGACCGACCCGGACCACCCGTATTATATATATGGAAAAAATATAAATATTAATACACAAAATTAAAAGGTAAAAACGCTTATCTTTTGTTTCAGTATTTCATGACGCATATCTCATCACTCTCCCAGCTGTCACACTCTCAACCTTATTATGAACTTATGCACAATATGCATCATTTGCTTGAAATTGTGCAAGTTTGATACTTGTAAGCTTATATGGACAAAAAATTGGATTTAGCCTGTCCCATATCCGGACCGAACCTGCATTTGGACAGGTCTATTGAAGTTCTTCAAAATATCGAGTAGGTGATAGATGTAAGCTTGTGAGGATTTTAATTTAATAGGTTTTGTTAATAATTCTTTATTATGTGAATAGAAAGTAACACGTGGACCCATTAAAAGGTTGATATAATATTTGAAACATATCAGCTAAACAGAGGATCTCGACCGAACTAAAAGGGACATGTCTATTTAGAAAGGTCCTAGAGATAAATGTTCTAAAAGATTTTCAGCCACTTGTTATACTAGAGTTTTATCAAATGGTGAGAAATGTGATAGAGAATGGCTTGTATATTCAAAGATCTTGATAAGTTATTTTGCTTTTGCTGTAAAATGTTCAAAAAACATGTGGAAGAGGTCAATTGTCAAATGATGGTTTTAATGATTGGTCACATCTTAGCATTAGACTTAGAGAGCATGCAAAGAGTTTTGAACATGTTAAAAATATGGCTACTTGGTATGATTTGCGTTTGAGACTCCTAAAGAACCAAACTATAGATAAAATTGCTTAAAAAAAGGAAAAAAGAAGAAGAAAGGGAGCATTGGACAAATGTGATAGTAAGAATTATCTCTTCTGTCAAATTTCTTGCTAGATATAATCTTGCTTTTCGTGGTAGCAATGAAAAATTGTATGAAAATAACAATGGTAATTTTCTTGGCTTAATTGAAATGTTGGTTGAGTTTGATCGTACTATGCAAGAGCATGTTCATCGTATCGAAAATAATAAGGTTCATTTCCATTATCTTTGTCCTAGAATTCAAAATGAAATTATTTTCTTGTTGTCTTCTACTATTAAACCTAAAATCATTAGAAAAGTAAAGGAAGCACAATATTTTTCTGTTATTCTTGATTGTACTCCTGATATAAGTCATCAAGAACAAATGTCTTTAATATTAAGATATGTGGATGTCTCTTCAGAGTATGTTTCTATTGAGTAAACTTTTTTAGGATTTTGGATGTGAATGATATTACTGGGCTAGGATTGTTTAATGTTCTGTAAAATGAATTGAAATCTCTTGATCTTGATATTGATAATATTAGAGGACAATCTTATGATAATGGATCAAATATGAAATGTGTGCAGAAAAGATAATTAGATATATATCCTAGAGCTTTTCATACTTCTTGTGCTTCTCATACCCTTAATTTGACATTATGTGGTTTGGCCAACACTTGTGTTAAAGCTTGATATTTTTTTGGGATTATTCAAAGAATTTATACTATATTTTCAAATTCTACCAAGAGATGACAAATTTTAAACGGTAATGTGAAAGATTTTACTTTGAAATCATTGACATGTACTCGTTGGGAGAGTCATATTGTAAGTGTAAAGGCGATAAACTGTCAAATTCAAGAAGTTAGTGAAGCTTTACTTCAAGTAGCTAATATTGATAATGATTCAAAGATAAGAAGTGAAGCTAGATCTTTAGCACAAAATGAACTTGGTGATTTTGAATTTATTGTATCTTTAGTTATTTGGTTTGAAATATTGCGTGCAGTGAATGAGGTAAGTAAAAAACTACAAGACGAAGATATGATTATTGATGATTCTATTGCAAAAGTGAAGGGGTTGATTTTTTTTAAAAGGTATACAGAAACTGGTTTTTTTAGATGCCATAAGAGAGGCTAAGGAAATTGCCAATAAAATTGGTATAGAACCAGTGTTTCCTCAAAAGCGTGTGATTAAAAGAAAAAGACAATTTGATGAGGTTTCTAAGGATGCATCATTATCTAGAGAGAAATCATTTAGGGTCAGTTATTTTTTATATGTAGTTAATGATGCAATTGCTTCACTTATTAGCATGTTTGAGCAATATAAGGAATTCAAATCTATGTTTGGCTTCTTGTTTTAGTACTGACAAGTTGTATTCTCTGCACGATACATGCCATAAAGTCTTCTTGTATGCATATTGAAGGTGCACTTAAGAGTAATGAACAATATGATATTGATGGTGATGATTTGTTTGTAGAGTTGAAGTTATTACAAGGTTTTTTGCCCGGAAAGCTTAAACAACCGATTGATATTTTAAAATTTCTGAAAAGTGTTGATTGTTTTCTGCAGAGAGGAGCTTCTCCAAGTTGAAGTTGCTCAAGTCTTATCTACGTTCTAAAATGACTCAAGAAAGACTTAATGGATGATGTTACTGTTTAAACAATATCTATATTACAATTCTTAAGATGTTGATTGCTTTTTGAATGAGAAAATTGGATTATGTTTATTTAATGTATGAAGTATGACTTTGTACTTTTTATTTGTGCTATTATATCTATTTTCTTATGACCTCATTTATAAAAATGACACAGGGCCCCTAAACATCAGCATCCGACCTTGCCTTGATCTGGTTATAGATGAAACGACATTGACCTTGTAGTGGGTCAAAACAACCTCAAAGGAATATCTAAAACACACATGCCTTCTCTCGTGATGAAAAGTAAGTTAATTTTGTTCAAAGGGAATGGAGTTACTCGATCGTTCAACATCTCCACGCTTTCAATAGCTAGCAATTGATCCATGTAAAAAAAAAATCAGTTACAAAACGGACTACTTGATCTGTTGACTAACGCTCTAATTGAATTTACCAACGTTACTCGATGCATATATGTACATATAAACTTACCCCTTTGCATGAAACCCAACATCAATCTAGGTAGCTACGTACTATCTTGAGATTAACTTTGCATTTTCTAAAACGTAGAAGCAATGGAGTCGATGATACTAATGTGTATGGTGTTGTTTTTTATGAGAGTAAATGGAGAGGCACAGGTGCCATGCTTGTTCATCTTCGGAGACTCACTTTCTGATAGTGGCAACAACAATGACTTCGTCTCCGCTGCTAAGGCCAACTTTTATCCTTATGGAATCGACTTCCCCGGTGGACCTACTGGAAGGTTTACCAATGGAAGAACCACCGTCGATCTTCTTGGTATTAATTCATCCTTCCTTTCGAACACATTATATATATATATATATATACTTTGCTAATCTCGTCTTGCATTCTTAATTGTTGCATTCTTAATGCAGGGGACCTTCTCGGGTTAGATGCCTACATTCCTCCTTTCCCGAAATCTGGTGGTGTCGAGACACTTAAGGGCGTCAACTACGCGTCTGGCTCCGCTGGAATCCGTCCTACAACCGGATACCAAGTGGTATATAACTTGTATACATACTAGCTGTATTATGTATATTGTATTTTTGAATTCATTCATGCATAGGGGCAAAGGATTAGCTTGGACAGGCAACTAAAGAACCACGAAACGACGGTGTCACGAATCACGTCCTTGATCGGAGCCAACAATGCTACAAGCCACTTGGGCAAATGCATCTACTCGGTCTACGTGGCAAGCAATGATTGGATGATTGACTATTTCAACCCAACGTCATCCACAACCAGGCTTCTACACACTCCTCAAGCCTTCTCCGATGCTCTTCTCACTCAACTAACTCATCAACTCACGGTATCTTCATTCTACTTAGCTATCTTCATTCTTCATTAGATTGAGACATGTTTTCTTTTTTGTGTGTGCAGAGTTTGTATGAGATGGGAGCAAGGAAAGTAGTGTTGTTTGGAGTGGGTCCATTGGGTTGTCTTCCTCTTCTCAACACACTCGGCACTTGCACACAATACATCAACAACGCTCTACAAGATTACAACAACAAACTAAGGTCAGTCGCCGAGAATTTCAATGCCAAGTTGGCGGATTCCAAGTTCGTCTACATTGACACCATCGGAATCGTGGGTAATGACCTTTCCGGACTAGGGCTAAGCATAAGGAACATTCCTTGTTGTGGGGCATTGCAGATTGCATGCCTGCCTTTTAGTATTCCATGCGCAGACAGGAATAGTCATGCATATTGGGACAATGCACATCCAACTGAGGCTGCAAACAAGGTGCTGGCAAACAGAGCCTACAAAGCTCACACATCCAACGACGCCTACCCCTTCGACATCAGCACCTTGGCTGCCCTCAACATTTAATTAAAAACACCAATTTGCATTTCAATTAGGCTTAGCATTCAATAAAATGATGATCAAAGTTTAGTAGCCAGCTAACAGATGTACGTACGTCTTACATTCACTTCACTTCACTTCATCAGCAACCCTCCTCAATCAATCAATCACCGCTCTGATGCATCTTTGCAATTATGGGATTACACAAATTCTCAAGATCATTGTGCTTCTCCTCGAATTCCTCCACTTCCGCAAGCTGACTCCACTCCAACCATTCCTGAGCCTGCTGAACAGCAGTCTCCATGATCTGCTTCTCAGATGGATCCATGGCGTTATCCTCTTCCAGCCTAGCCCTCACAAAGTAAGTGTAATGCTCAAGCGCGTTCTTCGCCTGCACCTTCTTCCTCGCCTTTTCGTCTTCCTCCCTGTACTTGTCCGCCTCCTCCACTATCTTCACAATCTCCTCCCCGCCTAGACTCCCGTGCGTGATCGTTATCTTGGTCGAGATCGTTATCCCCGCTGACACATTCAATATCCCGTCCGCATCCATGTCGAAACAAACGCTGATCTGCGAGACTCCTCTGGGAGCAGGGGGGATTCCGGTGAGCTCCAATTCGCCTAATAGATTGTTGTCTTTAGTCATGGAACGCTCTCCTTGGAAAACCTTGATCAGAACGTCCGACTGATTGTCCAAGTGATTCGAGAAGAAGAGCTCCTTCTTGGTCGGAATTGTGGTGTTTCTCGGGATTAATGTGGTCATAACACCGCCGGCCGTCTCGATTCCGAGGCTGAGAGAAGTCACAACTTGAACCTTCTCTTCTTCTTCTTCTGGATTGATGCTGAGAATCGCAGCCTGAACAGCGGCACCGTATGCTACCGCTTCCTCTGGATTGATGCTTTTGCAAAGCTCTTTTCCATCGAAGAAATCCTGTAGAAGCTTCTGGATTATCGGAATTCGAGTAGATCCGCCGACGAGCATCACATCGTGGATGTCAGATTTGTCAAGATTAGCGTCTTTCAGGCATTTCTCCACCAGATCCATACATTTCTTGAACAGGTCCATGTTCAATTTCTCGAATTTGTCCCTGTTAATGTTGTCGCAGAAATCATACCCTCGGAACAACGAATCGATTTCAATTGTAGTGTTGGAAGTGGAGGAGAGCGTTCTCTTGGCCCGCTCGGACGCCGTTCTTAGCCGCCTTAAAGCCTTCACGTCGCCGCTGATATCCTCGTTGTACACCGCCTTAATCCCCTCCACCAAGTAATTCACCAGCCTGGTGTCGAAATCCACTCCGCCGAGATGCGGATCTCCAGCATTCGCCTTGATTTCGAACCTCTTTTCCTCGATCCTCACCACGGACACATCGAAAGTACCGCCTCCAAGATCGAAAATCATCACATTCTTCTTCTCGCCTGTGTGGCCGGCTGCATAGGCTATGGCGGCAGCAGTAGGCTCTTTGAGAATCTTCATCACATTCAGTCCAGCAATCGCACCTGCATCCTTCGTCGCCTGTCTCTGAGAATCGTTAAAGTACGCCGGGACTGTAACAACGGCGTTCTTGATAGTCTGTCCCAAGAACGCCTCCGCAGTCTCCTTCATCTTCTTCAGAATCATTGCCGAGATCTCTTCAGCGCAGAATTTCCTCTCCTCTCCTTCGAAGGACACGCATATCACCGGCATATCGTCCGCTTCCTCAACAACCTTGAACGGCCATAGCTTCATGTCGGACTGAACTGACGCGTCGGAGAAGCGGCGGCCGATGAGGCGCTTGGCGTCGAAGACGATGTTCTGAGGTTCTAGACTGCCAAAATTCTTGGCGGCGTCCCCGATTAGACGCTCGTTGTCGTTGAAGGCGACGTAGGAGGGGGTGGTGCGGTTGCCTTGGTCGTTAGGGATGATCTCCAGCCGCTCGTTGTGCCATACTCCGACGCAGCTGTAGGTAGTTCCGAGATCGATTCCGATCGCCTTTTCTTTTCCCTTCTCTGTCATTCTTGGAGGTTGTTGCTTGTTTGTTTGCGTTGGATATTGTGCACAGTTTGTTGCAAGGGCGGGAATGAAAGACGAAGCACAACAATGGAGAATATTTGAGCAGCAATAGAGAAAGGTGGGAAAACAGATTCTGGATTGGATCCTTATAGTTGGGCCGGCCCATAATGTTTTAACGGGCCGTTTATAAGCCCAACTTTGCATCACAATTAGCATGTTTAATTCCAATTAAAAACGGAATCAGTTCTGTAACTTTGTCTTTCGAAAAGTATTTGAGAATCAGTTCTTCTTCATTATATATAGACAGAATTAGAATTTTTTTCTGAAATGGGCTTTTTTGCAAAAAAAATTCCCGACGTAGGTTCTTTTCAAAAGAAATTCCCAATATAGGCACTTATGTTAGCTTCGGATTTTTTTTTATGTGTGAGAGAGCGTCTCTCGTCCGAAGCTGGTAATTTTTTTTTTGAATTTTTTATGTATAAGAGACGCTGGCCCGACCAGCGTCTCTCGTCCGATTTCAAACGAGCTCATACGAGTCATCCAAACACGAGTAAGTCATATATAATAATATATATATATATAAACTTTGAAAAAAAATAAAAATAAACAAATGGCTTGTATAATACAAATAATTTTTTTTAAAAAACATTTTACGTGTAAGAGACGCTGGTTCGACCAGCGTCTCATATAATTTTTATTTTTTTATGTTTTAACGTATAAGAGACGCTGGCCGGGCCAGCGTCTCTTAAACATAAAAAATTCAAAAAAAAATTACCAGCTTCGGACGAGAGATGCTGGTAGAACCAATCCGAAGCTGACATAAGTGCCTATATTGGGAATTTCTTTTGAAAAGAGCCTACATCGAGAAATGTTTTTGAAAAAAAACCCATTTCAGAAAAAAATTCGACAAAATTATGAATAATATCATCGAATATAAACTTTTGTAGCAGTTTTCCTTTGATTGAGAAGTCCCATAAAATAGAGTGAAAGTAGTCAAATTGCTTGTTAAACACTAATTATATTCTATGAAAAATTAAAGAAAGAATATGTTCCATCGATCACATTATTATCAATATATAAAGCAGGATTGTGTCTCATATAGCTAGGTAAGCAAGCCATTATTCTTTCAAACACAGGTAAGAACACATGGAGCTCAAAACCCTTGTTTGGTTCATCATTTTCCTGACTCTATCCACCTCAATCTCATCAAACCCGAAACCAAATTCGGCTACAAGAATCACAACTCATGGTAAACTTTTAACTTATCATTCTTTTCTTCTTAAATCAATTTTTTAAAATGATAGAAGTCATAGAACACTGATCATGTCCATGTTTGTGCAGGAGATAAGAAGACACAGTCGGCACATGACGTAGAGATTCGAATCCTGAACGAGTACGGAAACCGAGTGCTTCCGTTCTACTCGAAGAAGGAACAGAGCTTGAAGCCGAAGAGACGACACTTGACTGCTCATCACACTCCTATGAGCTCGACCAAAAACCGAGCATCCTCACTTTATCTACCTTGTTCGTTCATCGTGCGTATGTTTCTGTTCGTTGTGACCTTTTCCTTCTTCCTCCTCCCACTTTGATCTTGTAGAATCAAACTTTATTTTATGTTTATGTCAATCAGATGAACTTGTATTTAATGTTTTCTTACTTGAGCATCTTATATACAAATCTCAACTATATGTGATCATTTGATTCCCAATACCTATAAGGGAGTAAGGGACCGGTTCAGGTACGAATAAAAATTACGATGTAAAAGTAATTTAAAAAGGTAATGAACATATATGCCTAAATGTTTTGGAGACTATATATAGGCTCTGTTCAGCCCTCTAAATTTTTGCCTTATTTATGGAACAAATAAGCTACTACTTCAAGCTTATGAAACAAATAAGCTAGTGTATTCTTCGGTTATCGAATAGTTTTTAGCTAAAATTTAATAAATCAAAATTCAGGGTAAGAGTGTCAATGAAGAAGCATTTGAGGAAAATGTCATTAACATTAAGTAGCTTGTAAATATTCAGAACAAAATGTATACATTCTCAACTTGAGTATGTAAATCACATGGTTAATCTGTGGTTTACAAATACAAGGTACATTATAAAGACCAAGTCTTTTGTCATAAGAAGAACAATGAAAGAAAAAAAGAAACAAACAACCAAATTGACCTCATATTTCATAGAGGAAATTTTGGAAAAGCTTCATGTGTTGGGGCTGCAAAGCAATGGCCAAAGACAAGGTCCCATCATTCACTGGGCTGGGCAACATATAGGCAAGCCCCTCATAAGGGATCCCTCCTGGGCCCATGAAGATGGGCCGGCCCCACCCAAAGTCGGCGTCGTGGATCGGAAGCCTTGTCCAGCTGGTGATTCCGAGGTTTGGGCATCGGAAAGTGTGGGCCCCACGTACGAGGGCGGTCAAGTCGGGCTGCAACTCGAGGTAGTCGAGGGCTGACCGCAAATACTCGTTGTCCATCCTGGCTAACGCGTCGTGGATACGACTTGCTGCGTACCATGTCGGTTTCGAGGCGAGGTCTCCCGCATCGGCTAAGGGAGTCGTGGTGAAGATCACGTTCCCGAAGTAGCTCGGAGGAAGGGGCGGGTCCAGCCTCGACCTCCCGTCTGTCGCGATGTACAGCTTCGTACCTGTTTAGATATGATGAATAGATTGAGATAAGAGTTTATAAGAATTGCGTAATAAGTAAAACTCCGATTCCGTGAGGACAATGACTCAGATGTATACTGTGAATCATGCACACATACGCTACGTCATAGCTTGTGCACACAAACGTTGTGACTTGTGACTAAAGCAAATATCCCCATCTAACTTTTAATGTTTTCCCTTAATCTACTTAAAAAATGTTGGTTGAAAAAGATATCTTACAAAATTGGTTTTAATTTTATCCTCATTTCGTAGTGTAATTAACAGTTCTGAAATAATTCAGTTCAACTTCAGCTAATCATTCAGCTTCACTTCGAGATTCAACTCCTATTTCAGCTACAGTTACTGACTCGATCCTAAACTAAGATGGTAATAGAGAAATCCAAAGGAAGTTGTTATCTTATTCGTACCTTGGCCTTCGGTTAGGCCGCGCGCCTTGCATACGCACCGCCAGACGTGACCAGAGAGCATCTCATACGAGCTGTACGCGACCGTGTTCCCGTTCTCCTTCGACTTGGCCTTTAGGGTGATGATTTGCTCACGAGTAATCTTGAAGATGGCCACCGCAGCTTCCTCAGGGTCCGATGATAGGGGAGCGTTTTTTAGGGATGGAGGCGGTTGGTACTCGATGTGGTGGAAACGTGGCTCGGGTGGGTCCCGAGCACTAAGAAGGGTCCGAGAGTCGATGAAGGGTGGGATGGTGAGGTCGAGTCCACGGGCCATGTCGGCCCATGTGTTAATAAAGTGTAGGCCAGAAAACCCATCTGCCACATGATGTTGCATCCCTACACCAAGAGAAACTCCTCCACATTTGAAATATGTGAGCTGCGGGAACAGATCAAATGTTCAGTTTAGAGAATACAAAAACACCAACAATAGATTTTATCTGACACTCATAAAGTTTGTAACAATTAAATTAGAGCATGGTATTATAGATGAGTAACATAGGAGTATTATAAAAGCTTAGTTATTGGATTGCAGATTTACCGGTCTTTGCCATCCAAATATAATAAATACTTACACTACCGTAGTATTACTTCACATTAAATTGATAAGTTAATGCAAGTTCCGTATTACTGGCTATGGGAGAGAACTCAAACGGGCCCTTTTAATGTAACAGATAAGATATGTAAGCACAAAACACGAGCATGTGGAAAGTTTAAATGGACATACACAAAAAGGCATTCAAGTTGTTATTGCTCAACTAAATTTCGTTGATCTACTCTTTACATTTATGAGAAACCATCAAATTTTGTTGCTTTGAGGTTTAGTTTTCATGAAAAGTGAAGCATGATGAACAGATGAAACATAACCACAACTTTTTGGAAAATGACGGAGTCAGGTATATACCCTCATGAGGTGTATTATGTTTGATTGATTATGTATTTTATAGTGGAAGGTTTACCTTTTTATAAAGGGGTAGAGTTTATAATAAAAAAGACATTCAACCAATAGAAATGAAAGGGTAAATATATAAACAATATATATAGCATGTATGTATACTTAAACCTGCACTTTAAATTTATTGACCAATTACCTATATAGCATGTCATTTCCCATCAACAAAAGGGCATAATGATTTTGAATATGTGAAGTCAACAACAAGAACGCACAACAAATAAATGATCAACTGATCAATGGTTTGAATTACCCCGGACTGGAGTAGTTTCTAAACTGCAACTACGTCAAATTAAGAAGATGATTACTACAAGCCGGTTAAGTTGGTCATTATTAGGTAAAAACCGTAAAACAATCAGAGTAGTTGAAGTAGATCCATCGGACGGTGGAGATTCCTTCAACCGATTGCTTGTTGAAATAATCAATGCAAGACCCAAAATTAATTTCTTCACTAGCCAAAATTAGTACCTTATCATATTTGTTTTAAGTAGCTCCACACAAAAAAGCGGTCCTAGCCTAGGTGACGCCAAATCAAACTTAGAAGAATAATATAAAGCATATTACTAATCAAAAACACTTTAATCGCCTCAAACTAAACATCACAGTTTCTTGGTGCAGGGTACCATCGTTCGTTCTCTCATGTATCATATGCATACTATAGATATCTAAGTTCCCACTAACTTATAAAGTTGCTTTTATATTAAGCAAGATTTAGATTAGTCAATCAGAAGAATCAGTAAAATGAATGGAAGATGATGGAGGAAGGAAAAAAACCTGAAGAACCAAGAGAGGATAAGACGAAATCCCTCCAGAATAATCAACGGTGGGAATCAATTTCCTAAGCTCCAAAGTGGGAGCAAAATCCCCAAAATCATCAATAACCGACGTGGTTTCAGCCTCCACAAACAAAACCCCTTCACCATTACAATCAATCTCGATCCTTCCATCTTCGTCTCTCTTAAGCCGACCCGCCATGGGATAAAAGTGTACAAGAGCCCGGCTCAACGCCTCCTGAACCGGGTTCGGGTCAAAAAAACTCTGCGAACCGTTGGGCCTGTAAAAATAGACGCTTGGCGTGTGCATCCTTGGAACCACAAGATCAAGATTCGAGTTCCATAGGCTTCTCTGCGGCGTCTCCTTTTCCGGACGAACCATCGTCGTCTTCCTCACGCTGATTATCATCTTCGAACAAGAAAAAGTTGAGGGATACCTGTATGAAAAAAACAGTAGTGGGTTGGGTGAAGTATTGGTTAAGAATGGACTTGGTCGATGAAGATGTGTGTGTTTTTTGTGGTCATCTGAAGCCTGAAGTGCTTGCTTTTATAGTGGGAAAAGCAGAGCAGGCCAAATGAGACGATTCAATTTCTGTGAGGGAAAGTTGGTGGGAAAGAGAGGATAATAATAAAACTTATATCGATTTTGTAATAATATTAGTACCATATTTCTTAAAGGGAAATGGTCATAATCACTCACCTACCCCCTCTGAGACTGAGTATGGGAATGGGTTATGGAGTCGTAAAGAAAGTGTCAAGTTTGGATAAATGTTGGTATGTTCGAGTGATCCAATTTGAATTTCTACTTTTTTGGTCAACTTGGTGAGGCTTGGTTGTGAGATGTAAGTGTACGTGCCACCCCATCTCAAATTGGACTTTTCTTATTATATCTACACCATTCGAGTTTGAGTCAAATGGATCTGCCTTAATACAATGATTACGCTGTCAACCCATTCCAAATTAATAATTAGCTAGTAATCTCTCCGCCCCGTAATATATGTTTTATTTGATTTATCTCAATAAATACTTTTAACTATATTATAATTTTATTTTTTTCACTAATACCTAATAAAACATATTGACGATACAAAACACGCATCGACAAATGTGGCCATAACAAACATAATTATATTATAGTACAAAGGAGTATTAGTCAACATAACAAAATACTCTCTCCGTCTCTAAATTTCAGTCACATTTCCTTTTCGGGTGTCCCCTAATTTGAGTCACATTTCTATTTCTATCCATTAATTTATTCCCATAATACCCTTATTCAATTTATTTATTCACACCCAACAATACTTTTTAGGGGTAAAGTTGTCTTTACATTGTAATAAGTTTTATATTGGTTGAATTTTATGGTTTTTTGTGTCATTATTTACACTTTTACCTTGATTAAACTTGTCTTAATATTTGTGCAAAGTACCAAATATGACTCAAATTTAGGGACGGAGGGAGTACAGGTCAATACATAACAACCACTCATCTTCACCAAAAAAATATAACACCCACTCATCTTCACCAAAAAAACGCCCACTCATATTACTATTGTCATGTACTAATAGAATCTTACAAAAATCATAATTAATGTGTCACACATATGGAGAATGTTTTTTTTTTAATGAAGGTAAATAAGTTGAAATGAAGGGATTACATGAGAGAAACAAACTGCAGAGAGCTAACAATCAAAGAAAAACAACAAAAACCACACAAGGAAATAGTCTCCACCGAACCACAAGTGAAGCGTTTGAGATTAGAGTTGAGCAATCTAAGCTTGGTAACCAACTGAAACATGTTGACGCCCTTCACGGGCACACACTAGATACGCTCAACAGTGGATAAGAAGTCCTTATGAGCAGCCCATTGATTATTAAACTTGAACGAAATCTTCTTACAACAAAGAATAACAGGAGGAATGACAATGATCGGGGAATGGTCAGAGATGTTTGGATTGTCAAAGTGAGTAGTGCTCCAAGGAAACTGTTCATATGTGACTTATTATTTTTATTTGAATTTATTTTCATAATATTTTACAGAATTTAATACGAGCATGAGCATATAACATTCGTCCTTATCAGAAATCGTTTGTCTTTTAAAAGCCAAAAAACAAAGAATGTCTCCCGAATCATGCTTAATAGCAATGAACTACCTATCACTAAAATGAAAATTTTATGTGTCTTGGTTATGTATTACGAATTTGATATGCATATAGAATAGTTACAATTATATCTCCGCAACTGTGTTCAAGTATAGCGAACTTATTGCTTATACATTATAGTAACGGATAATGTTGTAGTTTTACAAAATTATCATTATGATAAATTGATATTATAAATATTTTTTACTCATTATGTTTATATGCGTATTATGAAAATTTTATTTTTTGTCATTTTTAAAGAACAAACGATGTCTGTTTTGAAGGAATATATATGCGCAAGCTGGTATCAACAATGATTAATTATATTGCAAAGAGGTGATAAGAATATACATCAAAATCGGTGGTGTGTAACTATACAACAATAAAATTTTATTCATCTATCAATTTCATTTAGGGTTGCACAACTGATCTGGAATTTCCCGAGTCGCCCAGACTAATGAACCAAAATGTTTCTATGAAGATCTTGAATTAGGCAAGATCTTAGTGCAGAAAATGAATTGAGAGAGAGTGAGAGAGGGGAGGAATAGCTTCGTTGAATGAATGAATCAGATTATTCTGCTACAGATGGTGCTTGCACCTTATATACAAGGTGTAAAGGTACCAAGCATAATATCTAAAATACCCCTCATATACTTACTCTCATACCCCCCTCTCAAGTTGGACTTGTATTTTCAAGAACAAGTCCTAACTTGGATGATAAACCGTGATGTTGTAGTTCACCTAGAGGTTTAGTCATAATATCATCTATATTATTAGCAGATGAGACATGTACAAGTTGTATAAAACCAGTTTGAACATGATCTCTAACATAATAAAAATCTATCTCTAAGTGTTTAGTTCTTTCTTGAAAAATAGGATTTTTAGAAATGTGTTGTGCAGATGAACTGTCACAATGTAGAGGAATAGGTAGAGGTACATGTATATCCATGTCTGTAAGTAGACCTTGAATCCAATAGATCTTAGTTGTTGTGTTTGCCATTGCTCTGTATTCAGATTAAGATGAACTTCTACTTACTGTCTTCTGCTTCTTGGTCTTCCAAGAGACTAAAGAATCACCCATGTATACACAGTATCCTGTTAAGTTTAATCTGCATCAGTAAATGCTTTAATAAAACAATCCCATATCTAGGGTAGCTTTCAGATATCTAACTACATGTTGTGCATCATTCATATGAGGAACTCTCGGGGTGCTCAAAAATTGAGATAAGTGTTGGGTAGCATAGGAAATATAAGGTCTAGTTAGACAAAGATATAACAATCTACCAATTAACCTCCAATAAACTTAAGGATCTGGTAAAAGTTGCCCTGTATCAGTGGATAGTTCTAGGCCTCTAGCAAGTGGAAAAGTTGCAGGCTTGCAATTTGTCATGTTCAAGTCAGATAAGATTTCCAAGACATACTTCCTTTGATGCAACATGGTACCTGCTTTAGATCTGCGAACCTCAATGCCTCGAAAGAATATGATCATCCCAAGGTCTTTGATAGTGAAAGCTGCATCAAGAGTCTTTTTTAAAGAGGAGATGATGCTCTCACTGTACCTGAAATCAACAAATCATCCACATACACCAAAACTAGAGTAGTGTGACCACCATAAATTTTGGAGATCGAAAAGAGAATAATCTCTTTTAGACTGCAAACCCTTGATTCAGAAGGCACTTGGTTAGTTCCACATTCGTTTGGGTGCTTGTTTAAGTCCATACAGTGACTTCTTTAATCTGCACACCAGACCTTTTTCTGGCAATTTGTATCCCAATGGTTGTTGTATATAGACTTCTTCATCTAATAAGCCATGGAGGAAAGCATTCTTGATGTCTAATTGATTACTAGGCCATCCTTTAGTTGTAGCTACTCCAATGAAAGTTCTAACAGAAGTGAACTTAGCAATTGGAGAGAAAGTCTCTTTATAATCTCTACTCTCCACTTGATTGTATCCTTTGGCTACCAATCTTGCCTTGTGTCTCTCTATAGTACCATTGGCTCTGTACTTCACCTTGTAGACCCATTTTGAACCTATGGCCTTCTTGTCACTTTGTAACGGAACAAGCTCCCAGGTTTGGTTATTTTCTAAAGCTTCAACCTCTTTGGTCATTGCTTCTTGCCAACAAGGATGAACTTTGGCTTGGGTATAAGAGGTAGGTTCTGGTGTTTTAATGACATTGAACAAAGAACCAATGTATGATGGTGAAAAAGAGGTTAGATCACAGTGATATGCTAAAAAGGATTTAGAAGTGGCAACATCTTTAGCAAAATTTGGACAGATGTAATCATGATATTTTGGAGGTGGTCGAGAGACTCTGATGGTTCTTCTATTTTCAATGGGTGAAAGTATGAGAATTTTTATAGTGAGTTGATCAAGAGATTGATCAGGTATAATAGGATTAATAGGATTTATAGGAGATTTTGCATGCAAGGCATTGGAAGGAGAAATGGTAGAAATGACTTTAGAAAATGGCTAGGATTATCGATTGTTGGGTTTACCAAGGGAAAATCCATTTCTTTAACTATAGGTGAAGCAACACTTTCTTCAATTTGAAAAGGAAATATGTGCTCTAGAAAGATAACATCTCCTCACAAAAACTTGTTTGGATGAGAGCTAAAAAAGTTTTACCCTTTTTGACCTGGTGCCAAAAATGAATTAAGAGAGGGTGAGAGAGGGGAGGAATAGCTTCATTGAATGAACGAATCAGATTATTCTGTTATAGTTACAGATGGTGCACCTTATATACAACATGTAAAGGCACCAAGCGTAATATCTAAAATACCCCTCATATACTTACTCTTATAGTTTCAAACCTATGGACTAGGGATCAGACCGCTGAACCAGAATTTTCTAAACTTATAGATCGGGGACCGGATCAGACGAGCATTTTCTAAATATAAAAATTACAAACATGAAAATACAAAGGGGTTAGTTGAGATTCCTAGGGACTGGACCGACATTATTTTTTAAAATTTATCCGGGGTTCCGGTCTTGGACCGGAAAATTAATTAACCAGACTGAAATCCGAAATTTCTAAAATATACGAACGGGTCGATCTGGTCGGAATCATTCCTAATTTTAGTTGGGCAAATCAAGAATGATTGTTTCGTGAGTCTTGTTCTACTTCACTGAGATTAGAACTTGGTGTTGTATACGATAAGGTTAGCACAATCCTGAACTTACATATATCTTGGGCGTTTAACCCCGCACCCATTTTTTTATAACTGGCACCCGTCTTGGGCGCATTTCGGGTGCGTCCAAAATTTTTTTTTTGAACCGGGTCATTCTTGGGCGCATCCTGGCTGCGCCCAAGAAAAAAAAAAATTTTTTTTTTTTTTTTTGCCGTCAAAAGTTTAAAAAACCCGGTTTAAGTTGGACGCATCCTGGATGCGCCCAAAACTGAACCGGGTTTTTTTAAAAACATTTTGGACGCATCCGGGTTGCGCCCAAGGCGGGTGCCAGTTATAAAAAAGTGGGTGCGGGGTTTTTCGCCGTATATCTTCTGTGGAGGCAAATATATCACCAAGTACATTATTTAATATATCTTTCTAATGAAAGGGCGGTCACTTGTATTTCAATTCATTCTCATAAAGAAGAACCCTGACTTGGTAGCCTTCAGATGTAATAGTCATTAAATCATTAATGACGAACTGGGTCAACAAATCTCCTGTCTTTACTTTTGTTTTATCGTTATTATTCGAGATCAATCATCGTCCTAAATTATTATTGTGGAGCGGATTTTTTCTACCACACTTATCATTCTTTTATCGTTATTTTTCGAGATCAATCATCGTCCTAGATTATTATTGTGGAGCGGATTTTTTCTACCACTCTTCAATTTTCATATGAGTTGCATTGCGGAATCATCCTAGATTAAATCATTAATGACGAACTGGGTCAACAAATCTCGTGTCTTTACTTTTGTTTTATCGTTATTATTCGAGATCAATCATTGTCCTAGATTATTATCGTGGAGCGGATTTTTTCTACCACACTTATCATTCTTTTATCGTTATTTTTCGAGATCAATCATCGTCCTAGATTATTATTGTGGAGCGGATTTTTTCTACCACTCTTCAATTCTCATATGAGTTGCATTGCGGAACCGTCTATAAAATCGATTTTTCTTTGGTAGCGCCTATACTGCTATACATGCCTTGCATGTCTGTTTTACACATACCAAAACTTTGTTGTTGTTTTTTGCATAATATGGAATTAGTATATATAGAAACATGCATGCACGATGGAAGAATCTTTACCTAGTTGAAAACATATAACTTGATGCACCTTCATATTTAATGTTCTCAGTTTCTTCTTTCCTTTTTTGGTATGATAGTTTATGACTAACATGTTGCAATAACTATTTTCAGTCAAAAATATGCAAGTGTCCAACTTTATAGTTTGGTGGGTTCGGTGAGCAAACGGGTGATGCTGAATCTAAGATGCAATATTAATTTCGACGTGACTGAGGCCACAATTAAATGTTATCTTATCGATTTGTTGCAGTTAAATGCAGCCAATTGTGAAAAGAAGGTACATGCATTCGCCATTAGATTTTAGTTGGTGAGTTGGTGACTACTAAAACTTGCTCGACGGGTCTCTTTGAATTACGCCCCATAATATTTGAAACTTAATGCTACTAGGGAGGAAACTCAAAGAAAAATCTAAGGAAAAAAGGTAACCATTCAACATAAAATATCAAGCAATTTTTGGAGAAAAACAGTTTTTCGTGTGTAAAAAATTGGTGTACAAGTGTATAAATATAAAGCAATAAAACTTAATATGCTTTAATTTCCATTGATGTTTGGCGTTGTCGTACTTAGGGGATCGGTGATGAAGAGGAGCATATACATTAATACGTGGTGAGTTTCGGTGTAACGAGTATTGCGGTGTAACGAGTATTTACCTTCAATGGTATTCGGGTTTGTTAATGTTGATATTCAACTTTATATAGATCTAGGTTATATATGCACTAATCGCATTCTCATATCCTTGTGCCTCTATTCAATCTTTTACGACTATTTGTTCATGTTTATTTAGTTGAATATCAACCCTATATTAATATAGGTAAATTAAATTGAATATCAACCTTAACAAACCTGAATACCATTGAGGGAGAATACTCGTTACACCGTTAAAGGCTGTTACATCAGAACTTAAATCAATATACTATATAATTGTGTTGAATCTATTGAATACGAGTTTATATATCACATTGAATTTTCCACCAAACATGTCCTTCACTATGTATGATAATTACATGGCTAAAACGTCGTAGTGTTGACTCTGATGCATGCATGACTGATGCTAAGTAATTAACCAGGCCAGCGAGCTGGCTGTATCATTCAAGTGAAACAAAACTAGAGCAATAGTTGAAACTACAACCTAATGATATAAGTATATTCCTAATATATGGAATTTGAAACTACAACCTAGATATCTAAACTTTTTTGAAAACTAATTTCTGATAATCTCTCAACTACGGAAGGACTCAACAAATATTACAATAGAATTTCATCTCAGTGCTCCATGTGTAACAACCCGATAGAGTCAAGGGAACACATATTTTTCGAATGTCACCATACTACTATTCAAACACAAAGATTTGAACGACTATTACATTTTAAATTTCATATTCAAAATCAAAACGGCAGATCTTTTCAAGAAAAGCTTAAACATTTAATTAATAATCTGAAAAAAGAGAAATATAAACTAGAGTCTTTAATTTTTCTATGGTACTCTCTTTGGATTAATAGAAATGCAGTAGTATTCCGAAAATACACAAACACAACAAAGGAACCTTTTAGAATAGCTTTTGAACAATTCAAATTCTAGGAAGCATCTTCTAACACTTCTAAAAGACCTAAGCTGAAAAATCATAGAAACAGAAATAAAATACATAATATGAGAGGGAACAAACCACCAACTGATTGGGTAAAATTTAACTTTGATGGATCATTCCATTCAATGGATAATTCATATATTGGTTGCATTGCTAGAAATAATTTAGGTACAACTATGAACCTATATCATAAAAGAGTATACTCACCCTCCCCTCTTGTAACAGAGGCATTAGGGGCATTATATGCGGTTCAGTTGGCTCTAAAAATGAAATGTAAAAATGTTATTTTAGAAAGAGATCATCTTACGGTGATAAACTCTTTTAAAGATATTTGGAAGATACCTTGGAAAATTCGTAATATAATTTTAGATATTAAAAATATTTTAAAAACATTTGATAATTTTCAAGTATACCATTGCTTCAGAGAAGCAAATAAAGCAGCTGATTTCTTGGCTAGGTCAGAAATCAACATGCATTTTCTAAAAACTGTATTGTCCTGTAATCAGGATGAGGTATTATCTAATTCATATATCAGAACAATGGCGCCTATCTTTAATTTATGCAGTCGAGTCTGCTTTGTGCTTACTCGGACTTTTTAAGGATCATCCGTGAGGATGGTCAGAAGTTGTTACCTGCTCTTAGGTAAGACTCCGGTTTTGGCCTTTATCAACAAAACAAAACAAAAAAAAAAAAAAAAAAACTAGAGCAATAGTTGTCATATAAAATGATTAAAATCATATTCATAACGCTGAATTGTGTCCGAATGAGAAACAAAGTTAAATCTGAGGATGAAATTAACTCATACCTCAATTTTTTTGCAGCTGCGAAATTGTATTATAAGATTTTTTTATGAACCAACTTCATACACATCTAACTCTATCATACACCAATCCGATAAAATGCATTTGCTTATATATATCCAAGATATAAACAAAAACCCTGAAAAGTGTACAACAAAATTATTACTCCATCTGTCCCATTTTGTTAGTCTCATTTCAATCAGGCACATATGCCGAGACATGTTTTGCATCGTTAATATATCTAGTTATATGTTAATAAAAATTATAATTTTTTAATATTGTTAAAGTACTCATTAAGACGAATCAAATAAGACCCCACATGACTATGTTTTTTCTTATATATTAGGAGAAATCTACAAGATTCTCTCGGTTTGTGAATAGTGTCACGAAAAGAAATGATACTAACATTATGGGACGGAGTGAGTATATAAGATCTAAAAATCATGAGTAGCTTTAGCGGCTTTACACATAGTTAAATTAACAAAAACAAATAATATAAATTATCTTTTTCTTGAAGGGGTATTTTAACTCTAATGGAGTAAATGCTATTATTAAAATTAGGAAAATAACTAAAAAATAAAACAATTTTACAAAATATCAATATAATACTTCAAAAAGTTTCTAAAATTTGTATTTTTCAATGCTTCAGAGAAGCAAATAAGACAGTTGATGCACTGTTTAATGAAAATACAAGTACAAATGATGTAGATGTACTTTGCATACTACTAATGGGTCTGCGATATCTGATGTTCATATCAAGATAGTTCGTAATTATATGATATCTTATGCTAAATTTTTAGCGTTTTATCTTTTTCGATGATCTGGATTTGCCATCATCAATTTAGGATGAAGTCTCATGTCTTATATAAAAAAAATAAAAAAAAGAGTCATTATAACTAATAGATTTCGAATTGATATTTTATAGGCTTATATAGTTGACTGTATACATATATGTGTAAGAACAGAGAAGTTTTCAAAAATTGGCACGTAGACTTCAACACATAATTATACTCCTCTCTCCCAACTATATAAGCCCCATTTCATCCATCTACGTATGTCGATGTGCGTTTTGTTTTGTCAATATCTCTAGTTACATACTAGTAAAAAATATGAAATTTTGAAATTATTATAGTACTCGTTTAGACGAATCAAATTACAAGACCCCACATTACTATGTTTTCGCTTATATATTGAAAGAAATCGAAAAGATTCTCTCGAATTGTAAATAGTATCAAAAAATGAACTGGGGCTTATATAATGAGACGGATGGAGTAATTATTATAGCTAAATAAAAGGTTGTACACATAGAATCTATCGAATAAAAATATTGTAGATGAATGGATGTAGACTAGACCCGCGTTTGTACTTAGGAGTAGGTCAAATGTATGATTCAGACCCGGTTTTCATTTTGGTGCTGAGTCTATTTGTCTATTTGTTTATTTTGATTTGTTGGTTGGTAGGTTTTGTGGTGGTCGTTTTTGGTGCGTTGGTTTCTTCAGTGGTGCTTGATTTCTTATCATTTCCTCCATTCATTTATACAGCACAGCTAACAAAACACTATTCCGTCTCTGGAACAAATTCATATGCAAGGTTAATTACTTATTTGGACTGAGCAAAGGCCTGTCATCAGTGACTTATCTACTCCATATCATTATCTACACTCTTGATCCACATTATTTTAATAATTATAAGAGATGATTTGTCTACATTTAGATCTTGAAATGTTTATGTATATATACAGGGCCGGACGGGTGATGTTTAGGGGCCCTATGACACTTTTATAAATGAGGCCCATAAGAAAATACAAATAATAGCTCAAACTAAAAATACAAATACTTCATACATTAAATAAACATAACCCAAATTTCTCATCCAAACAGCAATGAACAAAAAATTGCAATATAGATATCATTGTTTAAACAGTAACATCCTTTTAGAATTGTTTGAAACAAAATTTTAATATTCTCCATAAGCTCCTTTTCAATGGCCACCATGGCTAATCCTCTTGAGCTCTTCTGTTGGTCTCTTCTCTCAAGTCTACAATTATTTGCTCCCTCTTAATAGTTGAATAATGAATAGGCCTGAATAATAATTAAAAAAGTGATGAATATACTATTTAGAAGTGACTGAATAATGAATAAGGCATGATAATTTAAAAAAAAACAGCTACCTATTTAGCACAATGTGATAACATATTTAAGGCATCTACTTTTATTTGCACATAAACTCAAAATTGAAACCCAAAATAGAACAACCATTGGCAAAATACGATAGTACTGGAGAAGTCAAAATTGAAACCCAAACATCCTAATTAATTTATTTCTAAAAAGAATACGGTAGTACTAAGAAACTAGAATTCAAGGCAAAATTTTGAATATCAGAACACATCTAAACAAAATTGAAACGAAAACGTCAAGTTGATTATCAAACCCTAACCCTAAATCACCGAATTAATCAAAAGAATATAAAAATTGAAACGAAATCTAAAAAGAATATCATACCCTAACCCTAAATCAACGAATTTGGATCCAAAACAAAAGTATATACAAATTGGAAAGAAACTTTACCTTAAAATCGATTGTGTAATGCAAATTTGTCTTTGAGATAGGCACTTAGGAGGAGTTGGAGTAAAGAATCGAGAAGGAAGAACCGGAGAAGTCGAGAATGAAGATTGAAGATGTAGTTGTGAGATGTCACAAATGCCTTAGCCGATGAAGTGAAAATAGCGGCTGTTTTTAGGGTTTTGAGAGGTAATTGAGGAAAAAGAATAAAAATATATATAGTATATATATGCTGAAATTTTTTTAGGGCCCTAATAAATTTGGGGGCCCTGTTCCGCCGGGCCTCACGGAACAGGCCCAAATCCAGCCCTGTATATATATATATATACACACACTAGGGTGACACTTAGAATATAAACTATGTTGATTGTTATTGTTATGCTTTTTAGGCTGAAAAAGGCAAATTTTCACATGATAATATAAAATACGGCTAGAAAACCGGGGTAACCACATTCCTTACATCGTATAATAAGAGAGACGCAATAAAATCTGGAGGATCACCTATAACATGAAAATCAAAAGGGGAATAAAAAGCAAGGAAGTTCTAATAAGTCGAATACAATAATGTTGTCTTGTATAGGATATTGCATATTACAAATAGTATAAATAGTCATGTAACATCCTAACAAACTTAGTGGATTACAGCGGTAAAGCTTTGCTTTTGAAGTTTCAATGGAGTTCTTCAATTTCCTCTATCTGATTTCCTGAATTCTTCTTTATAACATGGTATCAAACTAGTTTACGATGGTTCGTAATTTTCCTACCACTCCTACATTTTCCACCTCTGAACACAAATTCGATTCTGCCGCCGAATCAACCGCCATGGAATCGGCGCTTTGCAGTGGACAATCTTGATCCTTGGGACGAGCTTTACCTCCATCATTCGGAGAATCTGGCTCATTCACTTGCTACTGAACCTCTAGATGAGCGCAATAACATCCAATGGAAGCGAGAAGTGGAACTCTCTCTCACGGCCAAGAACAAGCTAGGGTTCGTGACCGACACATGTCGAAAACCTCCTCTTGATTCTCCTCTTCACTTACACTGGGAATGTTGCAATAATATGATCATTTCTTGGCTATTTCATTCTGTGAAGAAGGATATCGCTCAATTGATATTGTTATCAAATCTGGAATGAATTAAGTTCTCGCTTCGGTCAATCTAATTGCACAAAGATGTATCAAATTCAACGCGATCTTGCTTCCATTTCTCAAGGTTCACAATCCGTTTCTTCTTATTTCACCAATTGCAAGATGCTTTAGGACAAATATTCTGTTTTACTTGAAGATCATACTTGTGCTTGTGGTTCCTCTGTGATTGCGAGTGAGTTGATTCAGGATCAACAAGTTATTCAATTTCTCATGGGGTTAATGACTCTTTTTCTGTTATCAGAGGAAGTATTCTCATGATTACTCCTCCACCTACTGTTGCTACTGTCTACAACATTGTGCTTCAAGAAGAGTTTCAACGTGCTCCTCGTTCTCCCGATTCTAATATTGACAGTGAAACTACTGCTTTAGCATCTCGTAGCAACTATCAACAAATTAATGGTTCTAAGTCTAAGAATTCTGGTAACACTGGCTCTTGTGGTCTTGGCTCTGGAGGCAGGACATATTTTTGTGATCATTGTAAGAAGCAGGGACACACCATTGATCGTTGTTAAAAACTTTATGGTTATCCACAAGATCGCGAATCTTCAAAGCCACCAGACTCAGGCTCAAAGTTTATTGTTGCCTTTGTTACCCATTACTTCGGCCTTACACTACTCACAAGATTGATTTTTCGATCTCTCCCTTGTGTGTTTATAAGCTATAGTGCATCTCATAAAGGTTACCTTTGTTTCCACAAACCCACATCTCACATGTATATGTTTCCCATCATCTTGTTCTTAATGAAGACGTTTTCCCATATGCTACTCCACCACCCACTCAAATTGTTCCTCCTACTATCACCACTCTACCTATCATTTCTCTAACACTTCTTGAGCATGCCAATTCCTTTCTGTCAGCATGTCCACCAACGCAGTCTAGTGCCATTACTACACCACCTAATCCACCGTCACCACCTCAAATTACTCCTCTGCATCCCACTAGCCCACACTACCAACAACCAACAGTAAGCTCTTGGGCCAAACACACTACCCCAAAACCATCCCATTACGGACTTGCTGAAAACAATCCACATTCCATGATTACTCGTGCAAGTACCAACTAATTCAAACAAAAAACCTTCACAACTACACTTTCCGCAAATCCTAACGTTGAACCTCACTCATTTGTCCAAGCCGTTAAGCATACGTGTTGGCAAAATGCGATGAAAGCGAAACATGACACCCTCATGAGAAATAACACTTGGTCTCTTGTTTCTTGTCCCGCTAATGTTTATATTTTTGGTTGTTAGCGGATTTCAGAATAAAACGACGCTCCGATGGCTCAATCGAACGTCACAAAGCTAGGTTGGTTGCCCAAGGTTCAGCCAAGAAGAGGGTGTAGATTTCTTTGCGAAATTCAGCCCCGTCATCAAACCGACAACCATTCGGTGAGTTCTTTCCATTGCTCTCTCCAAGAAGAGGGTGTCGAATTAGGGATGTTCATTCGGTTAAAACCCAACCGAACCGAAAACCGAACTAGGGAATCGAATTACGATATAATTTTAAAAAAAATATTAAAAAATAACTATAAAATAAAAATAAGTTATAAAAATTTAAAATATTCGAAAAAGACCCTATATTATTTGAATTTTATTTTTGAAAAAATTAATATTTAAATATTTAAAATTTAATTAATTATTTTTTATTTCAAAATTTCGGTTTTAACTGAACCGAACCCGAACCCGAACCAAAAACCGAACTTTTGAAAAATGAGAACCGAAAAACGAACGAAACTAACTTCGGTTCGGTTTCGGTTCAGTTTCGGTTGGGTTATTTACTTCGGTTCCGGTTAATAACCGAATTTTGCACAACCGTAGGTCTACATGAAACAACCAAGAGGCTTAGAGGATCCTACTAGACCTACTTATGTGTGTTGATTGTCGAAAGTTAGTTACGGTCTCAAACATGCATCGTGGGCTTGGTTTACCAAGCTCAAAAATTATTTGGTTACTCAAGGATTTCGTGCTTGCCAATCCGACACATCTTTGTTCATTCACATTTCTTTCTCATCTATCATCTATATTCTTGTGTATGTGGATGATTTAATAATTACAGGAACGAATGAGACTCTTCTTCAGCGGTTCATCACACAATTGAATCAAGTCTTTGCACTCAAAGATCTAGGTGCTTTGCATTTTTTTCTTGGGATTGCAAATCCAGTTAAATCCAACAAGCCTTACTTTGTCACAACAAGGCTACATTCAAGATGTTCTTGCCCGCAACAACATATCCATGTCTACCTCCATTTCCACTTTAGTTGACCCTCAATCTCGGCTCGATCATCATGGTGACCCCTTTCCTGATCCAAAGCTTTATCGACAAATTGTCAACTCTCTTCAATACGCCACTATCACCCGTCCAGATATTGCTTATTCGGTAAATCGGGTTTGTCAGTTTTTGCACTCACCAACAAATCGCTATTGGTGTAACGTCTGCCGCTTTGGGCCGGCCCAATCCCAAGGGTTGCAGCCCATACACTCCAACCCATCCTTGGTAGCTCCGCCAATTAAAGGCAGCTATTTCTCAAGAGGTTGTTGGTGGGACTCGAACCTGAGACCTCCACCCTTTACCAAGCGGCAACGCTACTTGGTAACCAACTACACTGCGGAAATAGCTGCCTTTAATTGGCGGAGCTACCAAGGATGGGTTGGAGTGTATGGGCTGCAGCCCTTGGGATTGGGCCGGCCCAAAGGACATTACAATTGGCAAGTTGTCAAAATAATTCTTTGGTACTTGAATGGGATGATCAATCACTGTCTGTATTTCAAACCAACGACATCCACATCTCTTCTTGCATTTTTACATGCCGGATGGAACTCAGATTGGCTTTGCTATTTTTCATGGATCGAATCTCATAAGTTGGACCTCTCGCAAAAAGAGGGTTGTTGCTTGCTCAAGCACTGAAGTAGATTATCGTTCGTTGGCATACAATGTAACTGAATTATTATGGCTCAAGCATCTAGTATTTTGATCTTCAGGCTCCTGTCAATTATCCTCCGTTGTTGTTCTGTGACAATGTTGGGGCCATTTTCACGAGTAAAAATGCAGTCATCATCGCAAGGTCTAAACACATTGCGCTGGATTTTTATTTCATAAGGGAACATGTTGAGTTTGGGAAACTTGAAAAATTTTCACGTTTCCTCTGTTGATCAGTTGGCTGATATGTTCACTCAATCGCTTGGAAAAGATCGTGTCAAACTTCTTCGTACAAAGCTGCAAGTCCGTCCCGTTCTTGAGCTTGTCGGGGGGGGGGGGGGGGGGGGTAATAACAACATATATTCAGTTCCTTAATTGTAAGTTGCATTATTGGAGTATTAAAAATCGGTTCCTGAAGTTTAGGCATTGCGTTGCAGTCCTAGTCTTGTGAATTTTAGTTGAAATAGTGCCATGTAATCAGGGATCTCTTTTCAGCTTCTGTTATGCTACTGTTGTATATATACAATATGTAAAAATACATCAGAATTTATTTACATGCTTTCTATTCATCGCCCAGGGCAGTTCCAGCCTATTCAGCGCTCAAGGCATCGTTACGTCGCATAAGGATGACATCCTTACGCGATGTAAGGATTTCAATATTTCAATAAATGTCATCCTTACGTCACGTAGAAATGCCATCCATACACGACGTAAAGATTGCATTTAAATGTGACGTAAGAATAGGATACATACGCGATGTAAGGAAGTGACATATGATAAATGACCTTGTAGGTGTTAAGTTAAGATGATTGGAGCATACGTGCAAGGATCGTAGTATAAATGACATGGTCGGGAGTCTACGGTGACTTCAATTGCATGAAACGTGGTCAAATACTTGTAATATAACGAAGTGGTGTTTTAGAGTAACCCATATGGTAAAATACCTATAATAGTCATTGACATCAAGTTTCAATCCATTCTGACATCGTTTGAGCTTCGTTTTGCCAATTTGGACGTGAAGGCCTTTGAAGGCCGACATAAGGCCTTTTAGCGTTTATGCACCGTTTCGAGCCTGATTTTGTTTGAGAAAGACCTTGTTGAGACTTTATATGACTAATATGACTTAGTTGTATAATTTTTTCAAACATAATCAACCATCGATGGTGTTGGCCATACGTATAAGGACAAGTTAGAGAGTTCATAGTAGTTTGATTTTACAAAGGAGCTGTTACTTGGCAAGTGAGAAGTTGTGGTTAGGAGTTAACCGCATGGTCAAATACCTCTAATAGGCATTGAAACCAAGTTTCAATCCATTTCAACATCGTTTGGGCTTTGTTTTGCCAATTTGGGTCTTAAAGCCTTTTAAGGTCCAAATAAGGTCTTTTAGCGTTTATGCACTGTTTCGATCTTGATTTTGTGTGAGAGAGACCTTGTTGGGACTGTATATGTCTAATAAGACTAAGTTGTATAACGTTTTCAAACAAAATCCAACATTGATGGTGTTGGCCATACATATTGGGACAAGTTAGAGAGTTAAAAGTAGTTTGGTTTTACAAAGAAGGTGTTACTTGAAAAGTAAAAAGTTAAGGTTAGGAGTAACCCACATGATAAAATACCTATAATAGTCATTGAAACCAATTTTCAGCCCATTCCAACATCGTGTGGCCGTTGTTTTGCGAATTTGGGCCTTAAGGCCTTTTAGTGTTTACGCATAATTTCAACTATGATTTTGTGTGAGCGAGACCTTGTTGGAATTTTATATGCCTAATAAGACGAAGTTGTATAATGTTGTCAAACATAATCAAACATCGATGGTGTTGACCATACATATTGTGACAAGTTAGAGAGTTATGGCTAATTTGGTTTTTACAAATGAGGTGTTATTTGAAAAGTAAGAAGTTGTGTATGAGAGTTACCCACTTGGTAAAATACCTCTAGTAGTCATTGAAACCAAGTTTCAATCCATTCTGATATCGTTCGGGTGTGGTTTTTCCAATTTGGGCCTTTTAGCGTTTACGCACCGTTTCGAGTTTGATTTTGGGTGAGCGAGACCTTGTTGAGACTTTATATGCTTAATAAGACTAATTTGTATAATCTTTTGAAACATAATCAAACATCGATGGTGTTGACCATACATATTTTGGGACAAGTTAAAGAGTTATGACTAGTTTGGTTTTACAAAGGAGGTGTAGCATCAATGGTGTTATTAGAACAAAGCAACAATGTACTTGAGCATCTTTACGTCACGTAAGGATTGATTCCTTGCACGACTTAAGGATCCCATTCTTGTATGACGTAAGAAATTGCAGATAATACGAACAACATGAACGTCTTGTCACACTGCACCAAAGTAACCCCATTAATATTTTATGCATTCTGGCTAATACCTACGTCTACTTACCTATTATCTAACTTATCTTCTATATTCAAAATCAAAACACCTTTAAACCCCCATTGTCAACCACCTTGGCCTCCAACTAAACCCATTCTAAATCAGAAACAAGTTCATGAAAAAAGGAGTATGAAGAAGATTACCACAATGGAAGAGATGGAGAAGAAGTTCCATCAAGTTATAATCTCAATGAGGTAATATTCTTTCTGAAATCTTGAATTTTTAAGTGTTATTTTCATGTAGAGTTTGATATATTTCACATGTTAATGTACTAGTAGTATATCAAAACATGTATATTTCTGGAGTTAATATAGATTAGGAATTTGTTTAGATCCATGCCTAATTTATAAGATAAATACAATTATGATTAAAGAAAATAAAATAATTAAGATTTTAACGTAAATATTAAGATACTTACCTGCAACAAAGTGAAACAGAATGACAACAGTGCACATTCCTGACGTGAACTGATGCCCATGCAACAGTAAAAATATGCAAGTTCCCTAGATCCCCATGAGTAACTCTTGCACGCCGAAGATTCTTGAGATAAGCCCCATATCTAAGAGGGATGCAATTTTGCGACTTGTTTGGAAACAGGGTGGATGTGATCATGTACAAAACAAATCTTAACCCATATTTTCCGGGGTCGTCTATGTTCTCACATCATCCCTTCAAATATGCAGTAGTCACATAAAGGCTGGTTAGGCATATCTCACTTGGAATCTGAAAAAACCGCTTCCCCGTTTTACCCAATCAAAGCTTGAGATTGTTTGTGCCTAAGCGATCTTCTTTAGGGGGGGGGGGGGGCATAGACAAGCCATTGATAGGAATATGGAATAGCTTCTCCATATCAAGCAATGTGACTGTCATATCACCAAAAGACATGTGGAAAAAGTTGGTTTCTGGCTACCATCTCTCGATAAATGTTGAAATTAACGGATAGTCCATTTCATCATACATCATAAACTGGAGAGGTGTGAGATGAGTTTCATCTGCAACAATCATGCAATCCGCACCTTCCTCTCGAGCCCACGCGCTAATCTAACATTTTTCGTTTGATTCCTCAAAACCCCTCGTCCCTATAAATTGACTTAGTTATGATATGAAAATGAAGGATCATGAAATGCATTCTGCATAAAATGTACATAGCCTTACGTCGCGTAAGGACCAGATCCTTGCATCGCACAATTATGCATAATTCAGTTTATGTTATTCATGCTAAAACTAAACTCATTCATGTATTTCACCAAATAAAATAAACAATTCAAATAATTCACCATATATTTCACCAAATGTAATTTCATAATATATTTCAACAAAAAATACTATCAATTTGTTATAGCTAATTAAACCAATAATACTATTAAATTAGTCTTGCAGATTAAACAAAACAATACTATTATTTAAGTATTAATATGTATTATTAGCCCAAATTAACTGAAAATTAATAAGCCAATTTTAATTACTTACCTTGCTCTGTTGCACGTAAAAGGCTGTATGAGATGGAAATCCTTTCAGCAGCTCTGGATTTTGCGGACCTCCAGGAGTAGGCTCGTTCAAGTAAGGGTCATATGGAATTGCAACTCACCGCGGTCGGCGACCTCTAGCTTGTTCTTGTTCAACGGATTCTTCTTCTTCCTCTTCCCCATCGTCGTCTTCATCACCCCCTCTTGATTTTGGTCAAATTTGTCCTCAACTTCTTCCTCTTTACTCTCAGCATCAGAGGGTTCCATACGTCGAGGTTGTGATGACCCTGATGTCCCTCAAGGTCCAAGAGGTGGGGCTGCACGATAATACTCGTCCCATTGAGATCCTAAGCCAATGCCAACAGTAGCAGGAGGATGAGGAATTGACTAACCCGTTGACTATTGTAATAGGGTTGGTTTGCAACCAACATCATTTTTGAAAATGAACCTTCTGGTAGTTGTTGTCCAAGATAAATGGGTAGCCCTGCATCTCATGGCCAATCATACTATGAGGGATCAAGGGAGGACAATAATTGTCGGTGGACGTCTAAGGAATATGTTGTGGTTCTGACATCGTTTCATCTGGAAACTCCAGGCGAAGAGGGGGTGATTTCTTAGTCTTCTTCTTCCCCTTTCCCTTATCAACTTGTGGTTCTTTTTTCTTCTCGTCTCAGTTCCTAACACGAGAGGAGCGCCCCAGACGATCCATTCCTACATCATTTCAATAACAAAATCAATATTTTACTTAAAAATTAATTCTCATAATAATATGTTGCAGAATGCATTCTGAATAGCCATTCTGTAAGGACCAGATACTTGTGTCGCGTAAGGAATTGTATTCTAAAACAGATTTCATTTCCTTCATAAAACCTTCATATGCAATGTAAATAAAAATCCAGAATGTAGTTTCAACACTTAGTCAAATTTTTCATCAAAACATCTTATCAATTGAACTAAATCAATTCATACAATACAAAATTCAATATCAAAACCCTAATTATACAATATAATCATAAAAATAACCAAATCATCAATACATACTTAATAAAATTCATAATCCATCCAAGCAAGAACAATTTAATTCTTTCTAATCAACATTTTACTAAAACAAATATTCAATTTTCATAATATTATGTTGCAGAATGCATTCTGAAACAATTCTTGAATGCACATTCTGTAAGGAATTGCATTGAATGCATTCTGGAACAAATGTGAGTCGAGAGGTAACCCAACACATCAATTCTCTAAGTGCTATTTCATGCTCATATGATCTTGGGAAGTATCTTGGCATGCACATACTACAAAAGAGAATTAAGAAGGATACCTACCTGGAAGTGATTGAACATGTAAATTCCCGCCTAGTAGGATGGAAGGGTCGATGTTTGATTTTCACGGGAATGATCACACTCACGAAGTCTGTTTTGTCAGCCATTCTAGTGCATTCAATGAGTGCTATTTGTTTTCCGGCTAGCACGCTTGGTGATCTTGATAGCTTGGCTAGGAAATTTGTGTGGGGGTAACACTACAGAGAAGAGGAAGGTGCATTTGGTGGCGTGAAAAAAATCTTCAAGCCTAAAGCGGAAGGCGGACTTGGAATTAGACCCCCTAAGATGATGAATCTTGCCCTAATTGGGAAGTTGGCTTGACGGGTGTTGAATGATAAGGACGAGTTGTGGGGTAAAGTACTATGTGCTAAATACAAGATTGGGGATGTTCATAATCTTAAGGATTTTAAGCCTTCTAGTAGCTCTTCGTCCACATGGAAAGGGAATGCGAAGGGCCTCTCTAAAGTGGTTGCTTTAGGTCTGCGTTGGGTCCCTGGAGACGAACGTGACATTCTGTTTTGGAAGGATATGTGGATTGGGGATAATTCGTTGAACGAGATTTGTATTAATCCCATCCATGTTGTTTTGTCTAATAAGAGAGTGAAAGAGTTCTGAATTTCCAGGTTGGGTTGGGACCGAACAGAAATTGAGAAATGGTTGGATCCTGATGTGTTTCTCTGAATTGTTGCAATGGCGCTTGATGGCATTTCTGGTTCCAAGGCTTGTTTGTCTTGGACCGAGACTGCATCTGAGGCTTTTATAGTGAGCTCGACTTACAAGATGTTGTGTAGGAAGTCAGAGCCGAGAACTCAGTTCACCAACCTGTTTCTTAGGGCTTGGAAGGTGGTATCCCCAGAGAGAATTTGTTTGCCTAGATATCCACCGTATAATACTGACAAAAGCTGAACAGGTTCGCCGAAGACTTGGGGAATCTGATTTGTGCAGTGTTTGCGACGGGGGAATTGAAACTACTCTTCATGTATTGTGAGGTTGTCTTGCTATGGAGGGTGTGTGAAGATGCTTAGTTCTAGCGAGAAAACATGATGGGTTCTTTGGGATGTGACTTTGGGAATGGATATATCATATATGTTAATTTGACCTAACGATTCGGGTCAAGGGAAAAAATGGGCGACTGTTTTTGTTGCTGCTATCTGGTGGGGGTTGGGGTGGCGATGGCGTAATGAGAACATTTTCACGGAAAGGGGAAGATGCCATGATCGGGTGGGATTTGTGAGGAGGCTTGCTGATGAGTTCATCGTTGAGCACAAGGTCTCAATGGGGGAATGAGGGGAGGTCCCACATCGTCAAGTTGGTCGCGTGGTCTAAGCCTGAGGAAGGGTGGGTTAAACTGAACACGGATGGGGTCTCAAAGGGTAATCCGGGTCTAGCTTCTGCAAGAGGTGTGTTGCGGGACAAGAATGGTTGATAGATGGGGGATTTTGCCCTTAACATTAGGGTGTGCACTGCGCCTCTTGCTGAATTGTGGGGAGTGTATTATGGTCTTCATATTGCTTGGGAGCTCAGTTCTAGCAGGATTATGGTTGAGATTGATTATGAGCTGGTTGTTGGTTTCTTGAAGACTGGGGTCGAGAACTCGCACGCCCTCTCCTTCCTGGTACGTATGTGCCATGACTTCATTACTAGGGACTGGATAGTCCATTTTTGTCACGTGGATATGGAGGTTAATTGTCTTGCTGACAGATTAACTAACTATGTTTCTGTGATGATATCATCAAAAAACAATTTAATGCTTTCTTTATGTCGCGTAAGGAAATAATCTTTTCCCGACATAAGGAAATAATCTTTGCCCGACGTAAGGAAACCTTAAGCGCTGAATAGGAATTAACCGTGGCGTTCAATATCAACCACCTTTATTTATTCCCAAAAGCCTAGATAAGATATGTTAAGAGGAATTGCACTCCATATCCCATTTCAATACCTCCATTGCAAAAATACCCACTTTTTTTAATGTTTGTAAATATACTCTAGTGATATTAAATTTTAGAACGATGACATTTTTTCTTCAATACTTATGTTTTTGCAAATATACCCCGACATTTTATTTAATAACACCGACATTTGAATTATTAAGCCCGACATTTTTTCTTCTATACTTATTCATTTACAAATATACCCTATTTGGTGTATTTTTGCAACTCTAAAATAATTTTGATATTCCTACAAATCAATTACGGAGTATTATAAAGGGATATACATGCAAATCCGTGAAATGTTAAGTAGGTGTTACCAAATTAACTACTCCGTAGCAAATTAATATATTGTGGGGTCAAGTATGTTTTTTTTTTGAATTTTTGGTGGACACTTTTGTAAGAGAATCGAGTATTTTATTGAATTTGTGATTACAGAGTATTACTTTTGCCATTACGTAACCTTTCATTGATATATATTGATGATTGATGACCTTGTAATAAAACTATAGAATATACAATCTTACAAATACATAAAATGCTGCTGGGAGTGTGAAAGCGATTAGATCGTAGAGGACTTATGTTTTCTTAATGATATTTTCCTGCTGACACGGCTACTCTTAAGAGTGTACTTATCCGAATCAAGCTTATCTAATTAATTCATTACTTACTATATCGTTAATGGTGGAGTTGGTACCGATACGATTAGAGACATGATCACCCAGGTACCTTATTTTCCGCCTAATAATATACTCTCTTCGTCCCTATTTGTTTATCCACTTTTGACTTTTTACGTTTGTCGATACGAGTTTTGCATCGTTAATATCTCTAACTACATATTACAAAAAATTGTAAAATCTTGATGTTGTTAAAGTGTTCATTGAGACGAATAAAACAAGATCACATATGACTATGTTTCTTTTCATAGATTGAGAATAATCGAGCAAATTATATCGACATGTGAATAGTGTAAGTTGGTCAAAGTGGACAAACAAATAAGGACAGAGGGAGTAGGTGACTTATATAATTGACTTTACACTTACATATATAAATTTATCATATTTCCACCCATTCTCTTTATTAGCTCCTACTACTTGATGTATCCGCTTTCTGTACGGGATTGAGTTTATTTTATATTTTTAACAAAATATTAAAAATTGCAATATTTAAAATATTTTGTTATTTTATTAATTTTAAAATTTTCTTGAAAAAATTATATGATCAAATGAAAGCAAATTTGATTTTTATTATGTTCTATATGTATAAAATCCTGAGTTGAAAAAGACATAAAATTGATTATCTCATTTATGATTGTATTTTGACAAACTTGATTATTACCAATAAAGACCTTTAATCCATTGTTGCTCGTTACTCTAGAAAATACAATATATCGATATCAATGTTTTGGAAGAAACAAAACACTTGAAAGAGTGAAATTTAATGATTTTTTTTATAGCAATGGCAAAACAAACCTTTAAAATTCGATAAGAATTGCGTATCCGATGATGTAAGTATCATATGTGAAATTTATTTTTGATATCTAATATTGCTTTCAGAGTTTCAATGGATTCTACTTGAAGATTACGAAAATGATTGCTTGATTAAAAAGATTATTAGATATTATATAAATATAAATCGGACTCATAATATGAGTTGCTAATAGATCTAAATTAAGAACTTTTGTCTTAGTTAGGCTTTATTTTATAAGTAATTTTCTAAGGAGATGAGTGGAATACATAATATATAAAAAGTAGATAGAAATATGTATAAATACCTTTTTCCTATTAAGATAGAATGAGTTAAAGATCAATTTATTCTCTAATTAATAGAAATCCTTTTTTTTGAACGGAAAAGAAATCTTTTTAAAGGAGAGTAAATTAATTATTAAATAGAATAAGAAATTATTTCAATGGATTCTACTTGAAGATTAATTATGAAAATGATTACTTGATTAAAAAGATTATTAAAAATTATATAAATATAAATTGAACTCATAATATGAGTTGCTAATAGATCTAAATTTAAGAACTTTGGTCTTAGTTATGCTTTATTTTATATATAATTTTCTAAGGAGATGAGGTGGAAACCGTGGAATACATAATATATAAAAAGTAGATAAAAAATATGTATAAATATTTTTTCCCTATTAAGATAGAATGAGTTAAAGATCAATTTATTTTCTAATTAAAAGAAATCCTTTTATTTTGAAAGGAAAAGAAATCTTTTTAAAGGAGAGTAGATTAATTATTAGATAGAATAATTTATCCATATACGTCTTATCATAATATGTATAAATATTTTTTTCTTATTAAAGATAGAATGAGTTAAAGTTCAATTTGTTCTCTAATTAAAAGATAAATTATTTTAAAGAAGAGTAAATTAATTATTAGTCCACAAACATATTATACGACGAATCATATAGTATATGAAGTACGTATTGTCTAATATGAATATAGTGAAGTTAAACCATATAATATACGAAATACATATTACGTAATACAAATGTAATGAAATTGAGATTTTTTTTCTCATTAATTTATAGTACGTATGATTGAGAAATTGAACAATATAGTATACGAAATATATATTATATAATACATATGTAGCAATATATATTGAAGATCAAATATTGCGTGGAATAAGTTAACTAAATTAATTATATTTGGCTAGTATATGAAAAGTAGATGAATTTTTGGTAATGATAATTAATCAATCTAAGATTTTTTTGGAATTTCTAAAGCCATGATGATGTGGATTTTTTTTTTAAAGTCACGACGACTTGTCAGATGACATGGCGATGGAGGTGGCATAGCCGAGAGACTGACACATAGGCTAATTGAACGCGAGGGCGACATGTGTCAAAACACCGCTCTGTTTTAGTATATGTATAGATTGGTGCACAATTTCGAATGAATACTATGATTCACATTTCGAATAGGCATAGAATGGAATATGAAGTCAAATAAAAAAACAATTTATCTGCAACTTTTGCAAGGGGATTGATTGAGAAGGATCTCTTGTTCTTATTAGCCCTCGTTTGGTTTAATGTGAGAATTTAAATTCTCAGAAACTTAGGTACTTTCCAGGAATTGTAAATTCCTACACTATAAGAAATCGTGTTTGGTTCAAACTGATGCAATTTGTATTAATGTAGGATTTAAGAAGTTTTTAAGTTAAAAACATAGGAAGTGGAACTTACCTACTTAAACAAGGTAAGAGAAATCCCCATAATTGTAGGAATTACAACTTCCTGAGAATTGAGTTCCTGTGTTTTTTTTAAACCAAACGTGAGAAGAAAATCTATTTCCTCGGTAAGTTCAACTTCCTGGGAAGTACAACATGAACCAAACAAGGGCTTAGAAGATCGTGATTGGATATGCAAACCTATGGGACTAAAGGAATTATGGAAGATAATAAAATAAGAGAGGGAAAAAAGGTCGAGCTTCTCGGTCTGTCATTATACCTCTAGAAGTAAAAAGAATTAGAATTCCCAGTAAATTCAAAAGATAAAATATCAATTTGCAAATTTGACTACTTCGGCTCTTTCCATTAACCTTCTTTCTCTATTGCCAAGACTCTTCTAGCCAAATGGTAAGGGATATGTCCCCTTGTCCACACATCATGACATTTTCCCCTTATATGGGGTGTGGGACATGCCTTGATAAAGGGGGCTTTGTTCCTTACTTGTTCAAAAAAAAACTTTATTTCTCTATCTATTTCTCTATCTATTTTTATCTATATCTAGCTATATATATATATATATATATATATATAAAGGGTCAGGATCTGGTGAGAACGTTCTCACCTTACTCCCAGGTGAGAATCAATCTCATCCGTTCGTTTTTTAAACGGTACAGATTAAAACAAAACAATAAACGTCTTGTTCGTCAACTCACCAGCTCTGTGTCTTTCGCACAAGGGAATGCTTCGTCGCCGTTTACTACGCCGCATCGGAGCTCGAATGTCGCTGTGTGGTGAAAACTGTTCTCATCCGTTCATTTCTTGAAGGGCTCAGATTGAACGAGAAGATCTCCCTCCTCACTCAACTCAATCTCGCTGAGTCGCTGGCTCTGACCTCAATCGCTACCGCACAAGGGGACGGACGCATATGTCGCCGATGAACTCCTCCGTCAACATATCTTTGACCTCGATCAGAAGCTCTTGGCCTTGACCTCAGTTTTTCAGTCAATGTTGTCGACGGCGCGAGGTTTCTTTCTCTTCCTCCATTGTCGCTGAGAAGTTCAATTCTTAAGCTCCAGAAGAAGCTACGCAGTGCACCACTGCCTGGGATTCATTTTCAAGCCACGAAATCGTATTCTATGATACTCTTACTGATGGTTTTGATCTTATTATCAAGAGAATTGACGGCCAAACAGGACAAATATGAAGCTTTCAAGAGCGATGTTTCAGATTTACTCCATTTCCGGGTGGTCAAGAGAATTAGGTCAATCAATAGAGACTTTGAACAACAAGAAAGTGGACTAGTTTGGATCTTGTCATGATTATACCTCTTTTCTGATGGAATTTGAGACTTGGAGCAAAGCTGATGCATCTAGGTCAAGAGAAGAGGCTTTTCATGGAGGGTTTTGTATGAACATCAAATTTTCAAACAAGCTCACTCGAGCTTGTTTGAAAAATATTAGGCCTCCCTCTTTGAAGGATGTAAATCAGTCCAAGTTGGCTCAGATGATCCCATTGTGTTGCTGAAGCTGTACCTCAAGCTGCTCACCAGGTGTTCGAAGAAATGCCAGACTCACAAAGGGTCGTAGCAAAGGCAGACGACTATGTGGAGGTGAGTATAGACTTTCCCATCTCTAATCTCTTCACAGCTGACTTTTTTAGGGTTTAGGAATTGGATACCCTACTTCTCTTTGATCTTCAGCATACCTATTTATACCCACTTGTTGCTTGTGTTGACTAATGTTCTACTTATATTCATGGATAAGATTTGTGAATCTGTGAATATTTGGAGCTTTGTTTGTTTTATTTATGAACTCAGTTGGGAATTTTAGGCATCTTTCCAACTTATTTCTCACATCAAAGTTGATTGCTAAATAGCTTATTCACGTTGGATTCATGATTATAAGTTGATTGATTGGTAATAGTAGTTTCATCATTCCTAAATATTTAAATGTCTCTACAGTAACCTTATTTTTTACATTTTGTTCTTTGAAAGAATAACCTCAAATTGTGATTGAATTTGTTGCTAATGGTTATGATTATTAGTCTTGGTGATATTTTGTGCTCTACTTGGATTTTTGCCTGCAATTGGAAACTTAAGTGCTAATCTGGAGTAGGTCACTAGACTAGAAGATGAATCTGGAACCCCAATTTTTAGAAGATGAATCATGTAAACAGCCATGCTTTTTGAGGATGATCAATCTTGTATCTACAGTTCTTCCTGAATCCTGAATCTTCAATGTGAATTGTTCTTTCGTCCATGCTTTATCCAACATTTGAGCTTAGAAACTAACAGCAACCCATTATGTCTGAAATATAATGAGTCCATCTTTGTGAGGATGATCAATCTTGTATCTGCAATGTGAATTGCTTGTTTTGTCCAGGGTGGATTTGCCCGTTCACTGGAAAAAAAAGCCATTGTAGTTTGCGGGCACCATCTAAAGCTTGATGCTATCCTCAAGGTCGATGTTTATAAGTTTGGTTTCTTTCTCTTGTAGGAATTTTTGCAAATAATCAGGAACTTGCTTCTAGAAAATCAACATGCAGAGGACTTCCTAACTCTAGTGGTTGATCGAGAAAGGATTTTCTTGCAACTAGAATATTTGATGGAGCTTACCATGGTTCATTACACAGATTAAACATCATTGTGACGTTCTTCACATTTATTTGTTGCACGCCCTGGGGAAAAGAATAATGAATGAGTTGAAAATTCTCTACATCTGGGACAACCCAGAAAAATTCAGATTGATAAAATAGCAAGTTCTATTTATAACCAATACGGAGTGTTACAATATAATTATAAAGCTATAGCTGAAAGAAGCAATTCCATATAAGAAGTTCACACGTATAGTTTCCATTTTGAACTAGTTGTATAAAATATTAGTATTAACAAAAACATAGTATGCAATTTACAAATAAATGAGTATGCAATTCACAAAAATTGAGTATGCAATTCACAAAAATTGAGTATGCAATTCACAAAAATTGACTATGCAATTCACAAAAAATTGAGTGTGCAATTCAAAAAACAACTAAGTATGCAATTCACGTATGGTGCTCTAGAGTAGCACATATGGAGCTTACAAAAACACATAAGGTTGGGAAGCACATATGGAGTTTAAAGAAAAAATACGTAAGGTTCTTCGAAAGAAGCACGTAGGGTGCTTCGCAAGAGTACGCAGAGTGCTTCTAGAGTAACACGTATGGAGCTTCAAGAAAAGCATGTAGGGTGGTTTGCGAAAAGCACGTAGGATGGTTCAATGATTAGCACGTGGAAGGTTCAAGAGGAGCACTTAAGGGGGATTTGGAGATGCACGTTGGATGTTTGAGAGTATAATACAAATAAGTGAGTATGCAATTTACAAATAAGTGAGTATGTAATTCACAAATAAGTGAGTATACATTTCATAATTCAATTAGTAGCAATTAAGAAAACACTTGGTATGCAATTTAGAAATCACTTAGTATGCAATTTAGAAAATACTTGGTATGCAATTCACAAAATACTTGGCATGCAATTCAGAAAACACTTGGTATGCAATTCAGAGATCACTTAGTATGCAATCCAAAAAACACTTGATATGCAATTAAAAAATAAGTTAGTATATGAAATTCAAAATTCACTTAGTATGTAATTTAGGAAACACTTGATATGCAATTCGCAAGTCAATTAGTATGCAATTCAGAAAACACTTGGTATGCAATTCAGAAATCACTTGGTATGCAATTCAGAAAACACTTGGTATGCAATTCAGAAATCACTTAATATGCAATTAAAAAAACATTTGAAATGCAATCCAGAAAACACTTGTATGCAATTCAAAAACGACTTAGTATGCAATTTAAAATTTACTTAATATGCAATTAATGAAATATTTGATATTCAATTTGCAAATCAATTAGTACGCATTTCATAATTCAGTTAGTATGCAATTTCGAAACTACTTGATATACAATTTAGAAAACACTAGATATGCAATTCAGAAATCACTTAGTATGCAATTGAGAAAACACTTATATACAATTCAGAAATCATATTAATTCACAATTGACGAATCTTTATATATCATTAAAACTTGACCTACATAAATGTTGTGTAAGAGAAAACCTGCTTGACTAGTTCGACTATAATAGTCCCACTACAAAAACAACCAATACTTCTATGCATCCTCAGATCCCGATCCATTAGTATACTTTTAAAAATAAACTAATGAGTGCTTCGAATACATATGGTGCTTAAGATTTCTCAAGAGGAAAGAAAACCAATCCATAAGCAGGACGAGATCAAATCCCTCTGCTCGAAGAACTCGAATGTGGTCTTCGTTCTAAAAAAGGCCCATGGAATCAAATCTCACCTCCAAAAGATGGACCGCAACTTCGTCGAGAATCGTCAGTTGTCCCTAAAGCTCAGCGAGCCGATTGATCAAACTCGCAATAGCATCACCAGTGGCACTGATAACATCAACTGTGAAATTTGAACCCATCAACAAAACTTCACAACCAAGTACACAGATAACATCAACTCTGAAATTTGAATCCATCAGCAACACTAATGAACAACAAATCTTTCAAACTGCAAGTGTACATGCCTGCCTTGTTAAGGCCAAGAAGACGTGGGATCTGCTTCACGACAGCTTCAGATGCCATAAAAGGAATGGTATTTCTTAGCAAGCTTCTTCACAAAGACATGGAAGGCTATGATAGATAAACCACAATATAAAATTTAAAACAAAACATCAGAGCATATATTCGCCAAGTTCTGATTCAAGACATGGAAGGCTATGATAGATAAACCTTAGGTTCCAGTCATTAGTTACTCTATTGCACTAGCCATGAAAGAGGCAACCCTATTATTGGTGGAAACATATGAAATTAACAACAACCAAGAAAAATATGAGCATTCAACACTACAATCAATACAAGCGATTTAAAACACAACTCAACAACTTGATTCAATTGTTCTTAGACGCCTACCCTAAATATACGAAAGTGGGAGGGGAGTAATCAAAATTTGTAGATCAAGAGAAACATAAGAACTCCCGATCATGCAGCACATGGTACAATGTTGTTAATAATTGATTCAAATTCAACAATGATATTGACTAGTACAGATCGAGTAATAAAAAAGTTTAACATCATTATTTCACCATTTGAAGGAGTAGTTCAGCAATGGAAATGAAAAAGCAAGAATGATATATAAGAGTCAGCTTGTCTATCACCTAAAACTTTAAAATCAAACATGCAATTAGTCAGGAAACAACTTAAATACCCAAATTAAATCTACAATAAAATCAAACTTAGTTTGAGCTGGTCTAACTTAATGAACACTGACTTTATCTTCTCCGCCAAAAGTTTAACATCATCATTTCACCATTGGAAGTTAAACCCTTGTTGCTGCAGCAAAATTACACTCAACAAGTGAATGGGAAAACATCATAAAAAGTTCTAGGGGATACTCTTGGTTTAAACACACATCAATCATTCAATTATGAGTGGTCAACTTATAAGAAGACAACAGATTGTTAAATAGGATGGATGATGGACTATGTATCCTTGAAGCATGGAGAAAAGTAACCATAATTAACAAATCAAACAAAACCATAATTATAATCCTATCCTTGAAATCAACCTCTGTATCATAACAAATTAATAATGGAATATACTGATAGGCTATGGCTTGAAGCATGAGTACATTCAGCAATGACAACCTCACATTAGATAAAGAATACCTTCATTGATGGCAGGTCTTGCCATTCACTGAATCATATATTCTCTTGCCATCAGGTGCATATCCATTAACAAAGAAGGTCCACTCCAACTTAGTACTTCCCAGCTGCTTCTCATGGCACCTTCCTCCAGATAGATCGATCCAACTGTTTCTCCTCTTGCTCCGTCAACTTCACATTCTCCACATAGCTTATTGGCACCACATTTCGCATTAACAAATCAATAATCTTAAAATCAACAACAACACCCTAACCCGAAGCATTAACAGAAGTCTACCTAGATGAGCGGCGACGAGGCTCGGCGGCGACCAAGCGAATCGGGGTTTTGCGTTCGGAGGAGAAGTTGCAAGTAGCGCGTTTGATAGCGACGGAGGATTTGAGATTGAGAGAGAGATCGGCAATGCCGGGCTTCTTCATCCGCTGGAGATTCTCCTTGATCCTCTGCTGGCGAAGTTGCTCGTATCCAACAGGGGTTTCGTGGTCAAGGGTTTCGGATCCGGGTAGGGATTCAAGAATGGTGGCGGTTAGTGGGGCGATTTAAGGGATTTGAGGAGTTTCTGGTGTGGCGTCGGCGGTTGGTGCAGAGGACGAGGATGGTGGCACCGAATGTAAGCTCCCAATCGGAGATGAAGTTGGAGGTGTGGAGCTAGGGAAGAGACGGAAGAGCGGAAGGAGAATTCGAGGAAGAAGATGAAGGTGTCGGTCAATGAAGACCCGTTGAACCTTCTTACGGAGATAAAACTTGTATCGTTTGATCAACTTCAATCCAACGGTCGTGTTTCGTTCTCACAATAAGGAGGGTTCTCGCAGGAGAAGGTGTTCTCACCTGAACCAGTTTCTATATATATATATATGACATAATAGCAAAAATGTTGACTTTGTGAAGTTGAGTTGTAAAAATGTCATTTTCTTTTAAGTATTGCAAAAGTATCAAATTTGTCATCCAAAAATAAAGGTAAATTCATTAAAATCTTAAATTTTTCCGTTGAAAACAAATTGAAATAGGTATACTTAATTTTCACTAATCAACGGTTAAACTTGATTTGTCAGCAAGTTGCCATCATGTTGCAACATTCCACTCTGAAAAAAAAAATCAAAATTTCCACTTTTCCCAATTGAAATAAGGGTCCTAATTTAAATTTTGCAACTAAAAAAATCCCAAATCGAAAATGGGGAAGTCTAAGTATGGTGATAAACTAGAGAAGCGAAGTGTTGCCCTGAAATCAAGACGGGAGAGAGGTAAGAACTCTGGAGAAAGGTAGAGAAAGACCACTTTCATGCTAGGATCAATTTAAACACAAGAAATGACTTTATTGGGAATGTTGAAAGCCACCTCACTCCACAATAGTTAAAGATAACTATGGATGGGCCTTATGGCCCAATTATGAAGATGTTCAAGAATTTGAAGTTCTCTGGACAACTGGTTCACTATGTGTTGTTGGGGGGGACCATAAAGAAGTTTGAGACATGGTATGATCTAGGAGGCAAACCATGTCGTTTTTTACTTTCAGAGTTTAGAACAGTAACAAGATTGAATTGTGGGATGCCTAAGGATGAGGACCTGAAGGATGATAAGTATGCAGTCCTGAATTTATTAGGTGTCAAAAGCACTACAATAAGTCGTCCGCACATTGTGTTTTTGGCTTGTCATGGTGACAACATGTTGCAACTGAAGATGGACATATTGCAAATATTGGAGGGTGTGGTATTTGAAGGCACAAGATGTAGGAAAATCAAAATTTGTGAAGTTGATTGAGGACATGGATCGTTTCAATGAGTTTCCATGGGGTAAGATTGCTTATAATGTGCCATTCAAGTTTATATAAGGTTCTTGATTTAAGAATGAGGGCAGTTAAGCAATCAAAGGATAGGTCTGATGTTTCAGGTAAGCTGAGTTGTTAATAGTTTAATTCGAAAAAGCTTCTTTACTATTCTATTTCTTTTAATGATTTAATGGATGTTTTGGTTAGATTTGGGCTTACGAAGCAGTGCCCCACATTGGTGAGAACTTTGCAATTCATGTGCAGAAAACAGTTAGGCTCCGAGGTTTGAGGTGGATGAGAACGACGAGACCAGTCACTGAGGACTGTGTTGAGATGTTGAATGGAAGGTATTTTGTTAATCAAATCCTTGTTGAAGAGGATGAAGAAGAGGTGGGCGAAATTTTTTATCTCCCAGACAAATTCTTTGATGATGCTGTGAAGAGACTTACCCCCAAGAACAAAGAAAAAGGGTGTTGAGACACAAAATGAAGATGTTACATGAAATGAAACTGCAAAAACAAAGATAAAGGGTATTGAGACACCAAATAAAGATGTTACAGCTACAGGTGCTGCATCAAGTGCTACACAATTTCAAGTTTTGTTAAACCAAGGGAATCTATGGATTGCTTGCATAATATGCAAGCAAAAATGCAAAGACTTGAAGAAGTTCAGGCAAAGATATTGGAGTTGTTGAAAGTTCATGTACATGTGCCTAGTAAAAAACATGTTGATGTACATGTTGATATTCAAGAACATGATGAAGACATAATTATACAATTAAAGAAAAATAACGATCAAGATTATGAAGAGTCGGGATCCCATACTTCTGAATCACACGATTCAGGATCTGAAACGGTTGAGACTGAAGGTAATAAAGGGTCTGGATTGGAAGAGAAGTTAAGGGAAACCGAGCATGAGGTAAATTACAAAGTTCTGTAAATGGTTTCATATTTTCAGTCCTATATGACATTAGTCTATCCAAATTCCTATGTGAAACATGTCTTTCTAAACTTCAAACATTTTGTCTTGTTATTAAGGACCCTGATGTAGCTCTCTACCTCGATGATGAGGTGAACATGGAGGTTAGTCCAGGTTCTCTCGATCTAGATGGTGAGTTGAACAAGGATGATGGTAGTCTGGCATCAACATTAAATGATGGGTCGGAGAATGAGGAGGGTAGCTCTCACGGAAATTTCCCCTCTAAAAATTTTAGCGCAAAATTTTCCCCCACTCAACTTTTCAATTCCCCCCCCCCCACCTCGATATTTCAGCCCAAAATTCCACCACCTGGAATTTTCAGAGCAAAATACCCCCCTCCTTATATTTTCAGTTCCTTCCCTCTAATTTTCAGCGTAACATTTTCCTATTGTCTAATTCATTATAGGCCGAACAAAGTTGTTGTTTACCTACCAGGTTCACTACAAGATAGTATTGACTCATGTCTTAGTTATGACTCATATACTGTAACAATTCAAAGAAGCATTATAGTTTTGACTTGTCAGTCATGGATGATTTATGACTCATGTAGTGTAACAATTCAAATAATTATGCGTTACAATTCTTATGATTTTCCATTTTGTCTATAAAGCCTTGATATTTCATTCATGTAAACAAGACAAACCCACCTCTGATCATATTATTAGATGGAAAGATATATTGATAGTTAAGATTGTGAAACGTATTATATTAAGCTCTCATATGTTTTAGCATAATGAATTGAATATGATATTTTAGTTTATAAAAATACTGAAACTGTAGGACTTGGATAAGAGTCATGTAGTGTAACCATTAAAATAATTATGTATTGCATTTGGTATGATTGTTACATTACATCCTTCAACTACCATTAATTTCTGCAGGACAAAGCCACCTTTGATCAACTTATTAGACGGACAACTATTTACCCACCTGAAATCTTTATTGTCGGGCACACATAGAAGTATTCATGTTGTTGTACATGGTTAATGATTGTTTTACAAATATTGATTGACGCCTATACCTCAGGAAGGTCTTCCACCATTATTGAATAATGATTTAGGGAAGCCGAATGGGAGATATCGACTTGTCGATCACGTGAATTGCCACTACATTGTAAACTTTTCCAACCAACAAAACTACAATGATGTTCTAACTAGTAGACAATAAGTGTCGTTTTAGTAATTACTCGTGTAGTACAAAAATTTAAAGAAAGTTGTATTAACTTTGGTAGAATTCAGTTATGATTAATTTTCTGCAAGACAATGCTACTTTTGATCACCTTATTAGACGGACAACTATTTACCAATCTGACAATCTTTATTCTCGGACACACCGAAGTATTCGTGTTGTTGTACATGGTTAATGATTGTTTTACAAGTATCAATTAACGCCTATACCTTTGGCAAGCCTTTCGCCCTTATTTACTGTTGATTTAGGGAAGTCCAAAGGGAGATATCGACTTGTCTTTCTCGTTAATTTCTACTAAATTGTATAATTTTCCAACCGACAAGATTACAATGATGTTCTAACTAGTGGACATTAGGTGTCGTTTTAGTAATTAATCATATAGTACAAAAGTTTAAAAAAAGTTGTATTACCTTTGGTATGATTCAATTATGATTAACTTTTGCAGGACAAACCCACCTTTGATCAGTTTCTTGGACATACAAATGTTGTATAAACAGAAAGTATAATTTTGGGCAAGTAAGTATTTCATTAAAACTTTCAGCATTGAGTTCTCCAAGAAGGTTATTAAACTCAGCCACGGTGTAGGCCTTAGCTGTTTGCTGGAATAGCGGCCACAAATCCCGTAATTTTTAGCCAGTTTTGGTGGATGTGAAATATGAAAAACCCATGCTTAACATACATATAACTGTTCCTCGGTCTGTTTTCAATTCTAGCATGTCGGTCAAACACAAAATACAACTCTGGATCATCTGGAACTACCTCTTTCTTCAATTCACTAAACAAGAAAGACCAAGATTCATCATTTTCACTGTCAACAACGGAAATGAAAGATGATAGAGTTGAGTGTTTCCATCTTGGGCTCTGGCAAGTAGCAGGACTCCCTTGTACAAAACAGTCAGATGAGTTTCATCCACAACGATTACCTACACATGTAAACATATAACTTCTCTGAACCTGTCTTTTTCAAATTTACACAGTGTAATAGACAAGACACTTTACAACACAATATGACAAACAAATAAAATATCATTACCTAGAATCATACAAAGACAAAGTCATATCTAACAGACAAAAAAATTAAATATACATTGACTAACCTTTTTAGATGTGGAATAACTCTTCTCCATACAAAGATTTAATGATATTTCCATGTATATATCTAAAATTATTCAATATGTTTTGATCATTGAGCACTTATATATTTAGCATATAAATTCGTTTATATGCACAATTTATACTTTGTACGTTCTCATCTACAATGCGTCCCAGTATAGTATGGTTGGACCGTTGGAGCACATTTGTGACAATAGTTTTCATCGTATCTTGAAAGTTGACATTAAAATAGGCGATTTCAGCTAATTGATTATAATTAACCTTTTATACGAAAAATTCAATTTTTGCATCGATTAACACGCTACGGAATGACGTTTAAAAATTGACCTTATATCATGGTTCTGAAAAATTCGGGTTATAAAATATAACCCGAACTTGCACATGAGATGTACGAATCACATTTTTTAATCGCATTTTAAAAGGCGTGTTAACTTTGCATATTGATTGTGTTGATAAAATCCAGGTTGTTGTCAAGTTTATCAAAAGCTCAGGTAGTAGAGTTGCCATGTTTAAGGAAGAAGCTAAGAGGATGAAAGTGGACAGCCGATGTTCACTTGTATTAGATACTCCTACAGTTGGAACTCCACATATGTGATGTTGGATGTTGCATTGAAGTTCGATTAGATACCCCAAGAGACGATGAAGGCAATCAGATAGGACACATCTCTACAGAGTGAGTGGGCTAGAATTGAGATCATTGTGTCTTTTTTGAAAGAATGCTTTGGTTTCACAAATATCGTATATAGTTCCTCTTATGTTACTGTGAGTAATGTGTATTTACACATTGCAACAATTGTAAGTTTGTTATATCAATCAGTGCAAAACAATGTTCTAATTTGTAAAGTTATGGCTCTCGAAATGAAGAAATGTGACAAGTCCTGGGATGGAATTGAGAAGATGAATGTGTTCATCTTTATTGGGATTATGCTTAATTCGATGTACAAGTTTAATGAGTTAAAATTGACACTTCAATGCTTATATTGTGAAGATAAAGCCACAAAGTTTAAGGAGCAGTGGAGATATTTGAAGAGTATAGAAGGATATATGCTCCTTCAAGTTCTTCTTCTAGAGGTGGGTCTATTGGATGACATCTTCATAGTTAAGTATTGAAGTTGGTCCATATGGGAGTCAATCACTTGGTACAGACATTGCTTCTGATTTGATTAAGCTAAATGAATCAGGTGGTGCAATGAATTAGAGTGAGTTTGATCGGTACTTTCATTATTGCAGTTGTCTTGATTATGATGTCTTGACATGGTGGAAGCTGAATGCACATCAATTCCCAATTCTTGAAATAATGACTCGGAATTTGTTAGCTATTCCAACTACTACAGCTCCATCTGAATCAACCTTTAGCGTAGGAGGACGCAATATTGATCATTTTCGTAGCGCATTGGCTATTGAGGTAAAGTATGTTAACTGTATAGTTTTGAATACAATTCAAGTGTTTAGCTATATTTTTATTGTATTAAGGTCAATTGTTTAATTATTGTGATTAGACAGTTGAAGGACTCATTTGCACCAAAGATGGGGTCAAAGCATACATTAGGTCTCGTGAAAAGAAGCAGACTATATGGGAAGAAGTTGAAAGTTGTGTTGAGACAGAAAAGGCTTCAAAAGGTAAAAGTTCTATAAAGAGGGAAACTTGAAATTGTACATGTAAAGTTATTACTTTTACTTGTGTTTCAACTATTAATGGTTTAATTTGTTTATTCGTCGTGGAAAATTTGGGACTCTAACTCTCTAATGGATGATCAAACAAAAACAAATTTTGTTTGTTTAAGAGAAGGTATAATTGTATTACTATTGTTAAAGTGCTAATAATGTTTAATGCTTTTAATTACTTAACTAAGTATGGTGTTTGTGTTGTTTCTTATGTAGGGATTCTGGAACTAAACAACATTTTGTGACGATCGGTATTTGGTGTAAGAATAGTGACATTATGCATAAATTCGATGTATGAATTAGGAATCATGAAACTATACATGAATTATGTTTTTGTGTTATGTCTTTTGAATCATTGGTCGACGAATTGTCAGTCGTGTTTAAAAGTTTTAACTAACATTATGTTTGGTATCTTTATATATCTATTTTACTACTACTAGTTTGTTACAGATTTACAGGTTACAAGGTGAAGTAAGCCTATACAAAGGGGACACTGTGATTTTGTTTTCAAAATTCTGTTTAAACTGAATTCAACAGAACTAAACCAAACCGGACCGTAAATTTTTGGAATCAGAGAGGATGAATGGGAAAGATTGTGTAGGATTACCTCCATTGGTGAAGTAAAAGCAATATCCGTTGTACTGGTAATAATAAGTCTCCTAACCCAGATGCTTTTGGTAGTGTTTTCTATAAGAATGGTTGGGAAACTGTCAAAGATGATGTGTTTGAGCCAGTGAGTGAATTTTTTAGAAATGGGAAACTTCTTCAAGAACTATTTATTACCTTGATTCCTAAAGTGGTCAAGCCTGACTTGGTGAGAGATCTTAGGCTCATTTCATGTTGCAATGTCATACTGAAGACTATCACTAATGTTTTGGTGGACAGGATTAAAGATCATCTTGATGGGATCATTTCCTTAGGCCAAGGAGCCTTTGTGCCCAGAAGGAATCTTGCTCATAACTCCATTGGTTCCCAAGACTTGATACACAACTATTCTCAGAAATGGATCTCACCTAGTTGCATGATAAAAGAAGACATAATGAAGACTATGATTGTGTCAAATGGGATTTTCTAGAGTATGCTTTGATGTTTCTTAAGTTCCTTGATAGGCTAATAGGTTGGATCATGGAGTGTGTTAGACCCCCTATGTATTCTATCTTTGTTAATGGAGAACCTAGAGGGTTTTTCATGGCAAGTGAGGACTAAGGAAGGAATATCCTATGTCACCTTTTTTATTTGTCATTGTGATGGAGATGCTTAGCAGGAATCGGGACGGAAGGTTAAGGAGTGCATTGATCAGTTTGGTATGGAATCGAGACATATCGTAAATTTGCTTAAGAGTGATGTGTATGTAGGAGCATGCTCAGTTGATATTTTGCAGATGTTGCAATTCAAAAAGGAAGTATTTCCTTTCACCTATATAGGGCTTCCTCTCCACACTAGGAAAGTGAGGGTGATGGAGTAAGCATGTTTACTCAAGAAAATAAATGCTAATGTCCATAGATGGTAAAGTAGGAAGCTCTCATATCTAGGGAGGGTCCAATTGATCAGAGCTATAATTGGAGGACTCCTTACCTTCTGGGCTCAAGCAGTTCTTTTTCCTCAAGAGGTAGTGGACAAAATCATTTCTATTTGTAGAAGTTACCTATGGGCAAGGGGTCTAGGGACAGTGTTCTAAAAAACGCTATACGAGAACGGTACGATGAAGGAGAGTCCAGCGTCTAGACGGCTAGACGGCCTTCTAAACGGTTTTGAGACGGTTTAAATTAAAATGACTTATTTCTTAGATTTCAACCTTGTTATGTCATCCAAACTATGTAAACATATAATAATATGTAATATCTCTAACTAAAAATAACATAATATAAATATACTTAGCTTATCACTAAATTGTAAAAGGATTTTAAAGTTTGTTGACCTTAACACCAGTTGGTATATTCAGCTTGTTTTAATCACGTAATGGTGACAAAAAAAAAGATATGAAGTAGCAATGGTAGCAAGTGCTACTTACTATCAAAATAATAATTAACTAATTATTTATATTATTTATATTATTTGTCATCAACATATATTAATATAATTATTGATCAAAGGGTAAACCTACCCGCTGACGTGTTCGATTGCATACGGCACGCGGCATGAAAATGTGTCTCTCAAAATTTAGGATTTCCGCTTCCCACATGAAATTGGTTCCTCTCTCCCACATGAAATTGGGCCAAAAGTTCTTGCTTTACATTTACATGCACATTTTTTCACATTTACATGCACATTTCTTCATATTTATGTTTGCATGTATTTTCATATGTTGTCAAAGACATGCACACATCTGTACATTTGCATGTAAATGTGAATAAATGTGCACATATTTGTGTGTGCATCTAAATGTGAAGAAATGTGCATGTAAATGTGAAGAAATGTGCATATTCGTATATTCGCACAGTATTAATTATTCTCACCTGAATCTTTTCCATTGATTAATCGCTCTTGAAGGTGTGTAATCGCCCGCATTGTTTAGCGTTTCTAAACCCAGTTTTTAATTGTCAACCGTATTGAGACCCGATTAGGGCAAATACGGGACGGTTGCTAAGCGTCCAACGTTTAGTCGGCGTTTGGACAACCGTCCTGGCCGTTTTTTAGAACAATGTCTAGGGAGCAAAAGAGGTCATGTGGGTTGGAAGAATGTGACTAAACTCTTGGAGGAGGGAGGTTTGAACATTAAGAAAATCTTATGCTGGAACAAAACAATGTTTTTTACAATGATTTTTGAGGTTCAATGGAGGAAAGTTAATCTCTGGACAGTCTATGCTGAGAAAGTTCTATTAAAAGGTTGTGATCCTTGGAGGAGATAGGAGAAACAAAATGATTCTTGGATCTTTAGAACCTTGTTGAGGATCAAGTGAAAATCAGGCTTTTGAGGAAAGGTCTGAAAGGGATGATATTGATATTCAAAAAGTGACAAGGAAAACAAGGGAAACAAGGAAAATGCATGGCTCTAAGGTGTGTGACTTGATAAGGATTGCTGAATCTAGATGTTTGACTCTAGGGGGATAGCCTCATAGAAAGTGGAGTGTGATTGTATGACTAATCTTTTAGAACAGATTGCCAACAATGGATAGACTGCTCAACTAGGGGTTGTGTAGGAAAATAAGTGTGCTATGTGCAAGAGAGAGGAGGAGACTATTGAGCATATTTGGTTGAAGTGTCAATTTTCCACCACTATGATAAGAAAAGTTTCTGACTTGCTACAATCCAGTTTTAACCCTCTTTTTTTGCCTAATGATTGTCAGATATAGGGGAAGGAACAAATGCAATTTAAGGCAGTTCATATGGCCTTTAGTGCTACTCACTACTTCCTTTGGTTTTAAGAGGAATGTAAGGATCTTTTAAAGTGACAAGGAATGAAGATCAATTTTTTGAAGAGATTTTGTTTGATTGTAAGAGAAAAAAAGGGTAAGATGTATAGAAAGAAAAATTGACTTTAGACAGAATTTGGGAATACTACAGGAAGTTGAATTTTACTAATTTTTAATGATGTAATCTCTTGTAATAGTTTGGAAATTTGATATCAATATAGGGCATGTTCGGTTCGGCGAAGAAATAAACTAGCTGAAATTGTTAGTAGCTGAAGCTGAAGCTGAATTTCTGTAAACTAGCTGAAGTTGGTGTTTTAAGTGATTGAAAAGTGTAAAAATTGTGAAATGGCGTGTTCGGATCGGCAAAAAATAATCTAGTTGAAGTTGAGTACTTGAAGGGTAAAATTACCAAAAAGGGCATGGGTATAATTTTGTAAATGAATTTTAGTTGAAGTGTTTGTGTGTTATATTTTTGTTTTGTTTGAATGAAATTTACTTAATTAATTTCATAAATCAAAGTATATATTTACTTAATTAATTTCATACACCAAAGTATATATTGAAAATAATTTATAAAATCTTAAAGACTTTTTTAAATTATAAATAAAATACATTACAATTTATTATTAACACATTCGTTTATATTTATAAGATTTGTTTATACATTAGTCTATGTGAGATTCGAACCCACATCGATGTATGTATCACATTGCTCTCTCAATTGAGTTAATAGACTTTGAGTTAACGAGATGAAAAAAAGATAGTAAAACACAAATACTATCAAATTTCTGCCAATAAGTGGAAATTAGATAAAATAATTAATGGCATGACATAGGACACAATATTTAGTCAATAGAAGGCGGAGATCCAATGTTTTCATTTGAAGATTTTCTAACACTGGAATCAGGAGCTACAGGGCTTGGAGAAAGATCATCAGTTTCATCATAATTTGATATAGGGGACACAACATTTGCTCTCCTTGTACGTGAGATCATTGGGTCATGGAATGTAATGAATTTGCCCTTGGTTGGCGGTTATGCATTCCGTTGACTGATTGAACTTTGTAAGCTGAATCCCAACCCTCAGATGTCAAGAAAGCTAACATTAACAACACAGATGAGTACTGGGATGATTATTATAGGTAACTGGCTCTTCCTCATGTCAAAAGGCTAGTGCTGGACCCTTTGGAAGATATTGACTTGAGTGAGTTTATAAAGTATACAGTGTTGGAACTGATTTTTGACTGGACTTCCGGGCACTTTTCTGGTGGGCTGCGGTCACCGGTTGTGCCGGATTATGGGAGCGTTGGCTTCGTCTCCGCGAGCACTACGCCGTAGTGTACTCACACGTCAAAATCGGGTTCCGTTTGAATGAGAAATGAAGGCTCAAAGTTGGTTGCTTGACTAAGTTCAAAGAACAATTTTGGAGCTGAATTTTGATGTGGGTTTTGTCCCACATCGAAAATTGGGGTGGGAATATGAAGGGTTTATATACCCCAAACCCCATACCCTTGGTAAGCCCTTGGGAGAGGTATGGAGAGAGGACACGGGGGGCCCTCGCGCGGTCCGTGGCCCGTGGCCCGTGGCCCGTGGCCCGTGGCTCGTGGTCTTGTGGAATGGGCCGTAGGCCCAAGCAACAGCAGCTTAGCTTCTTTTTTGAAGTGGGCTGGATCTGGAAGTTGGGCTTCCAGATTGGGCTGTGAACTGCCTCGTTGGGGACGCCCAACAGAGTCAGCAACCTCCTCCACGATTTTCTCCACTTCCCACATCTGCCTCCACGATCTCCTCCTCTAACAAACCAGATTCTCTACTTAAGAGAAGTTCTGGTTCTCATTCTCTGCATCCGAAATATTCACAGCAATCCTCCTCCCTTCTCTTCTTCTTCTTCTCTGAGAGTACAGCGCAGAACAGTGGTTCGTTGGCTTCTGCTTTTGATTGTGCGAAACAGAAGAGCTCGCAGTTGTATCCTGGGATTCTCAACGCCGGTTACCGTCACATATACGGGGCGTTACAGAATTAAGGACAGAGATTATTTCTCGCCTCTGCAGATCAAACTCGAGATAAACCTTCGGTAAACTTCTACCTTAATTCTGTTCTTTTGTTTATTCTTTACAGATTGTTCAAACAGCGGATTACAGGTCCTACAATCTTAATTCTGTACAAATCTATCCTGTCGCTAACAATCTGTTTGAGTTTTAAAGGAACAGAAAGTTACATCCCGAAGAAATTGTCTGTACTGCGTACAGTTTCGGATCTGTGCTCAGATTCGAGTAAAAACGAAAATTCATCTTTTTAAATTGTGAGGTTGCTGTTGTATTTACAGAACCAGGTTGCTGTTGTATTACAGAACCGAAAAAAAAAAAACTGTGTTTACAGTTCACAGATTTCTGATTCTGTATTTACAGATTGCAGAATCTGTGTTTTACAGTTCGCAGGAATTCTGTTCTGTTTTACAGATTTGTGATTTCTGGAATTTTTACAGTTCGCAGAAATTCAGTTCTGTTTTACAGATTCGTGACTTTCTGGAATTTTCACTGGTTTACAGATTCTGTGTTTACAGATTCGTAAATTTCTGGTTCTGTAATTTTCACAGTTCGCAGATTATGGTTCTGTAATTTTTACAGTTCGCAGATTGCTGGTTTCTGCATTAAAAGATTCGCAGATTCTGGTTCTGTAATTTTTACAGTTCGCAGATTGCTGGTTTCTGCATAAACAGATTCGCAGATTCTGGTTCTGTAATTTTTTACAGTTCGCAGATTTCTGGTGTCTGCGTTTACAGTTCTGCAGAAAACTGTGTTTTTTCATATTTTTGAAATCTGTTTTGCATAGTTACTTCTAAGTCATACTAATATTTGTTTGCCTTATTGAACAGATACAATGACTAACGGAGATGAGAAAACTGCTGCTGACGCTGGAAAGGTCACTGGGTCGCCCCAAATTCAGTTTGGGACTATGCCTCTCGATCAGGCTCAGATACTTGATAGGGATCAAGTTCAGAACAGTCCGGGTCATGAGAGTCCGATCAAGGAAACCCCCCCCGGTTGTCCAAGTGGATCTGCCACCAGTGCCTATTCATTCGGCTGAACCGAGTCATCCGGCTGAAACGAGTCATCTGGCTCAACCTCTTCATCCGGGTCAAATGAGCCATCCGGTTCAAATGAGTCACCCGGTTCAAATGAGTCATCCGGGTCAAATGAGCCATCCGGTTCAAATGAGTCATCCGGCTCAATTGAGCTATCCGGGTCAAACAAGTCACCCAGGTCAAACGAGTCATCCAATGGATCTGCCTGATGTTCAGTTGCCTCATCTGTATGTTCCCCACAGACCTTATGTGACAACTATGCCGAACACAATCCATGCTGGGATCCTACCCGAAAAATTTGACGGGAAAGGGTTCAAAATATGGTCTCAGAAGATGGAGTTCTTCCTGAGCATGCTGGGTCTGGACAGGTTCTTGAAGGAGGGGAAACCTAGGTTCTCCCCACATGACACTGATGCCCTATCTGATTGGGCGAAAGGGGACTATGCATGCAGAGGGTATCTTACTCATCGCATGATTGACTCGCTGTACAAGGTCTATTGTAACCATAACACCGCTAAGGAATTGTGGGATACGTTGACAAAGAAGTACAAGACACAGGATGCTGGCTCAAAGAAAGCGGCAGTAGCAAAGTTTCTGAACTACAAGATTGTAGATTCAAAGTCAGTCGTGGAACAGGTTGAAGAACTACAACTGATCGTCCATGAAGTGATCTCGGAAGGAATGACCATCTGTGAGGCTTTCCAGGTAGGTGCCATCATTGAGAAGCTTCCTCCATCCTGGGAGCAATTCAAGGTTTACTTGTTGCTGAAACAAAAGGCAATGAGGATTGAAGACTTGATCGTGAGGCTTCGGGTCGAGGAAAACAATAAGAGGGCCAATCAAGTTGGGCTCTCTAACAAGGCAAACCTGGCTGAGCATCGAGACAAGGGGAAGAACAAGAAGTTTCAACCTCAAAACACCACAAACTTCAAGAAGCAAGGAGCAAAGAAGTTCAGTGGAAAATGCCACAAGTGTGATAAGGTTGGTCACAAGGCAGACGAGTGTCGCAGCAAGCCCGACAACAGAAGAGACAAAGGGAAGAAGTCTCAAGCCAATTTAGCTGAAAACTCACTGACAGCAGACGACCTGTGTGCGGTGACTGAAGTGAATTTGGTTGGGAGCAACCCAAAGGAGTGGTGGTACGATACAGGTGCCACTAGACACATCTGCTCGGATAAGGGATTGTTTACCACTTATCAGAAAAGCCGAACAGAAGAGAAGCTCTTCATGGGAAACTCTGCGACATCCAAGGTTGAAGGTATTGGGAAGATCGTGCTCAAGATGACTTCTGAGAAGGAGCTGACTCTCAACAATGTGCTTCATGTGCCAGACATTCGAAAGAATCTGATCTCGGGGACTCTTCTCAACAAGAATGGGTTCTGTGTCAAGTTTGTGTCTGATAAGTTAGTTCTTTCTAAGAATGGGATTTATGTGGGGAAGGGTTATGTGAAGGATGGGCTGGTCAAAATGAATGTAATGACAGTCCTTCCCAAAAAGGTTGTAACTGATGTTTCAGTGAATGAGAATAATCCTATTGCTTATGTCGTTGAGTCTTTTAATATTTGGCATGAAAGATTGGGACATGTTAATTATAAATCTATAAGTAGACTAATAAGCATGAACATGATTCCAAAATGCAAAACAAGTAAAGACAAATGTGAAGTATGCGTACAAGCGAAACTCACAAAAACGCCATCACCCCATGTAGAGAGAACAACCGAACCTCTAGGACTAATTCACACTGATTTATGTGATTTAAAGTTCGTGCAAACTAGAGGCGGTAAGAAGTACTTTGTAACCTTCATAGACGATTGCACACGATATTGTTATGTATATCTGTTACATAGCAAAGATGAAACTTTGGAAAAGTTTACAGAATACAAGTTGGAAGTTGAGAACCAACTTAGTAAAAAGATTAAAATGATCCGAAGTGATAGAGGAGGCGAGTATAGTGAACCATTTAATGCATTTTGTAGAGAACATGGAATCGTTCATCAAACTACTGCGCCTTACTCACCTGAATCTAACGGGGTTGCGGAACGAAAGAACCGAACTCTCAAAGAAATGATGAATGCAATGCTGCAAGAATCTGGGTTATCCCAGAACATGTGGGGGGGAAGCGCTGCTAACCTCCAACTACATTCTCAACAAAATACCGCATAAGGTGACTGGAAAGACGCCTTATGAGTTGTGGAAAGGTAATGTACCTTCATACAAATACCTCAAAGTGTGGGGGTGCCTAGCAAAAGTGGCGGTACCACCCCCTAAGAAGGTCTCAATAGGACCAAAAACCATTGATTGTATCTTCATCGGGTATGCACACAATAGTAGTGCGTATCGTTTCTTGGTATACAAGTCTGATATACCAGACATACATGCAAATACAATAATGGAATCAAGAAATGCATCCTTCTTCGAAAACACGTTCCCGTGTAAGGATAAAGAGAATCCGAAACGGACTCGTGAAGAAGGCGAAGCAAGCACTTCTGTTCAACCAACAGAAGAGGACAATGATGAACCTAGACGTAGCAAAAGAGCTAGAAAGGAAAAATCATTTGGTCCTGATTTCGAAATGGCTTATCTTTTGGAAAATGAACCTAGAACATTCAAAGAAGCCATGTCAACACCAGATGCACCTACTTGGAAGGAAGCGGTAAAAAGTGAAATCGACTCCATTATGCAAAATCATACATGGGAGTTAGCTGAGTTGCCATCCGGTTCGAAAGCTCTTGGGAGCAAATGGATTTTCAAAAGAAAATTAAAAACCGATGGCTCAATCGATAAGTACAAGGCTAGGCTTGTGGTGCAAGGATTTAGGCAAAAAGAAGGCTTGGATTTCTTTGACACCTACTCTCCAGTAACGAGAATAACTTCAATAAGAATGCTAATAGCCATTGCAGCTATACGCAATCTAGAAATACATCAAATGGATGTAAAAACAGCTTTTCTAAATGGAGAACTAGAAGAGGAAATTTATATGAAACAACCTGAGGGTTATGTTGTCCCTGGACAGGAACACAAAGTGTGTAGACTTGTGAAATCCTTATATGGACTTAAGCAAGCTCCTAAGCAGTGGCACGAAAAATTTGACCAAGTAATGATGTCAAATGGTTTCAAAATAAATGAATGTGACAAGTGTATCTATGTCAAGGAAACTGCAAAAGGATACATTCTGTTGTGCCTATATGTGGATGACATACTCATCATAGGTAGCAACAATGACATGATCAAACAAACCAAGAACATGCTTAATGGAAAGTTTGACATGAAAGACTTGGGACTAGCGGATGTGATCTTAGGGATCAAAATATTTAGACATTCAGAAGGAATAGTCTTGTCTCAACAACATTACGCCGAGGCGGTACTTGAACGATTCAAGAACTATTCAAATGGGATTGCAAAAAGTCCGGTGGACCCGCATCTCAAACTGAAGAAAAACTCGGGTAATGGCATATCACAGTTAGAGTATGCTCGTGTGATAGGAAGTCTTATGTACTTGACAAATTGTACAAGACCAGACTTAGCACATGCTGTCAACGTACTGAGTAGATATACCAGTAATCCAGGACACAATCACTGGAAAGCAATAACTCGAGTATTGAACTACTTGCGACATACTCGGAGTTACGGGCTGCATTATGGAAGATATTCAGCCACTCTGGAAGGCTATAGCGATGCTAACTGGATATCGGATTCAAAGAACTCAAAATCCACCAGTGGGTATGTATTCACGCTGGGTGGTGCAGTTATATCATGGAAATCCTCAAAACAAACGTTATTGGCCAGATCCACAATGGAATCTGAGTTCATTGCTTTAGACAAAGCAGCTGAAGAAGCAGAATGGCTTCGAAACTTTATGGAGGATATACCTTTGTGGGAAAAACCAGTGCCAGCTTTAGGTGTACACTGTGATAGTCAATCGGCTATCTCTCGGGCACTGAACACAATATATAATGGTAAGTCTCGCCACATAAGACGACGACATAAAACCATAAGACAATTGCTCTCAACTGGTGTAATCTCAATCGATTATATCAAGTCAGCTGACAACTTAGCAGATCCGTTCACTAAGGGATTGTCAAGAGAGCAAGTTGTAAAGTCATCTAGAGGAATGGGTTTAAAGCCTATGACTAAAGAGGATGCTTGATGGCAACCCTACCTAAGTGATTGGAGATCCCAAGAAATAGGTTCAAGGGGAAAACAAATTCAAGTCGAATCTAGAAGCGCACTTGGAGATATTATATCTTCTTCCCCAGTTCCTAGGATGATAAAAGTGCGATGGCAAAGTAGAGGTTAAGCATTTGCTTTTAATGATTCCATAAACTTTGAAAGAACAAAGTAGGGTATTGGTAATACCATTTATGGTCAATCACCTTATGAGTGTGAAATGGGGCCGTTTCTAGGAGAAATAAGAGAGGCTGCTTTCTCCAAGTTCACTCATGAATAACCAGGGATGTTCACGGCCAAAATGAACACAATCAAGAACCTAGTTCTGTGAGAAGATGAAACTGTGTGATAGTTATTGTCTAGGTTTACGTCAAAGTCCGGGTGGTTCAAGACATCATGTTCACTACCTGGTCGAGTAAATCCGATAGCTACTCACAATGGGTGGTTCAAGGCTGAAAAACGCCACCAGCTCAGATGCAGTGATTCTTCGCCCGTACTCTCAAAAATTTCTGTCTGTCTTGTCTAAGCACGTGTAATAGAATCATTTCTATTCATGTGGGGGATTGTTGGAACTGATTTTTGACTGGACTTCCGGGCACTTTTCTGGTGGGCTGCGGTCACCGGTTGTGCCGGATTATGGGAGCGTTGGCTTCGTCTCCGCGAGCACTACGCCGTAGTGTACTCACACGTCAAAATCGGGTTCCGTTTGAATGAGAAATGAAGGCTCAAAGTTGGTTGCTTGACTAAGTTCAAAGAACAATTTTGGAGCTGAATTTTGATGTGGGTTTTGTCCCACATCGAAAATTGGGGTGGGAATATGAAGGGTTTATATACCCCAAACCCCATACCCTTGGTAAGCCCTTGGGAGAGGTATGGAGAGAGGACACGGGGGGCCCTCGCGCGGTCCGTCCGTCCGTCCGGTCCGTGGTCCGTGGTCCGTGGTCCGTGGCCCGTGGCCCGTGGCCCGTGGCCCGTGGCCCGTGGCCCGTGGCTCGTGGCTCGTGGAATGGGCCGTAGGCCCAAGCAGCAGCAGCTTAGCTTCTTTTTTGAAGTGGGCTGGATCTGGAAGTTGGGCTTCCAGATTGGGCTGTGAACTGCCTCGTTGGGGACGCCCAACAGAGTCAGCAACCTCCTCCACGATTTTCTCCACTTCCCACATCTGCCTCCACGATCTCCTCCTCTAACAAACCAGATTCTCTACTTAAGAGAAGTTCTGGTTCTCATTCTCTGCATCCGAAATATTCACAGCAATCCTCCTCCCTTCTCTTCTTCTTCTTCTCTGAGAGTACAGCGCAGAACAGTGGTTCGTTGGCTTCTGCTTTTGATTGTGCGAAACAGAAGAGCTCGCAGTTGTATCCTGGGATTCTCAACGCCGGTTACCGTCACATATACGGGGCGTTACAGAATTAAGGACAGAGATTATTTCTCGCCTCTGCAGATCAAACTCGAGATAAACCTTCGGTAAACTTCAACCTTAATTCTGTTCTTTTGTTTATTCTTTACAGATTGTTCAAACAGCGGATTACAGGTCCTACATACAGGACCAAATAGAGGCCTTTTCGTTGAAGCTATGGAGCATTTTCTTGCTTGTGGCGAAGATGAAGAGAGTGGCATCATCGCCGACTATCATCTATGGGTACGAAACCGACTGGAACAAGGTGTATTGAAGATCCCGAGAGTCGACTCTTGTAGGTTCGGTGACTGTGTTTTCTACTTGACGGGAAAGGCTCTAGACGACAAGGGCACGGACCGTTTCAGCATTTGTCAAGCGATCCTATCTTTGTCGTTTTTTCATTTTGTCTTTCCATGAATCATGCGCCACGGGAAATGCCAACACAGAAAATTGGTATTCAGATCAAGAAACCTGCGAAGAGACATCAAGATATGGTTTCCCCAAGACCCATCCCTGTCCCTCTTACAAAACAATAAAGCGTCATCCAAATGGCTTCTGCTACAGATGTGCATCCTGCATTTGTCAATCCCATCTCAAATGCCGGACCACGATTGTGTCACACGTAGGCCATGACTGATTGAACTTTGTTAGCTGAATCCCAACCCTCAGATGCATCAGATGACACTTGATTTTCAGAGGATGAATTCACTGTCATGAAAGGACTTGTGTAGTCAAATGCATCACCGAGCAAGAAAAAGCAGAATTTTCACAACTAAGAAAATCATCTCAAGAGAAGGATCTGCTCAATAAAGACCACGTTTCTATCAAGTACAAAACCAAACCAAAAGTATAATATAATAAGGAAATAAAGATATCAAACCTGCAAATTATCGAGATATAAAGCAATCTGTAGTGCACTAGCATACTCATTAAATTTCATATATAATCCAGCGCTATGTCCAGAACCAACATATCATCAGGGCCAGGTAGGTATCTGCACCATGGAAAACATGTCAAGTAAAGTTAAACAAGCACGAGATTCACAAGCATTATTATGAAAAGCTTAAAAACATGAATGAACAGTACATTAAATTTACATAGGCGTGAGACCCGATTGACGTACACCAACCGGGGGAGCAGGAATGACGAAATTTTAATTAATTTTTTTGAAATGACGAAATTTACATAGGCGTGAGACCCGATTGACGTACACCAACCGGGGGAGCAGGAATCAAGGAATAGTCTCATCATCTTAATTTCATATGTTCACCAACCACAAAGTGGGTCCCACATCAACCGTGATATTCATCCTTCTGAACATTGTCATGGACTCATGGGTATGGTCAAAGAAGCTATACCACATATTGAATTATTAATTCATTTAATATACTCCCTCCGTTTCAAAATAGATGTCATTCTAGACTCTCAATTTTGTTTCAAAATATTTGTCATTATAGGATTTCAAGACAATTAATACCATGAAAATCATAAATTTGTGTATTGGAATTTGAAATTGTTGATTTTCTCCACTCATGCATTGGTTGTAAAAGGAGGTGAATGTTTATTTTGAGAAAAAGTTAACTTTTTAAAACATAATTAATCATTTCCTTAATATGTGTGAAAAACTCTAGAATGACATCTATTTTGAAACGGATAGAGTATTTAGCTGATATTGCCCAAAAACTTAAGCATAGATGCATGAAAAAGTGTCCACGCAAATAAAAGCTCATCCATAGAACTATTAGTCAACTAATTCGTGAAAAAGGGATCAATCTACCTAGCGATTGGATATGGAGTTTAAAAAGACTTTATTTAGAGTTAAAACCCTATAAACGAGATATAAACTATAAAAAAAAAAATTAAAGGGTTTTTCTAATGTGTCATTGGCCACACATTAGGACAACTAAAAAAGAAAATATTACATTGAAGAGTTAATATTTTTTGTTGTGATGGATTTATTCCATTTTTCAAAGGGGATAAGACCTATTTTTCTTACCTCTTTTAGTTGTTTATTGTGACACACTAGACAAACCCAAATCTAAAATGTTATTTTTATTTATTGAATGGTCAAGATAGAGTTGATTTTTCCGCTCTAATGGAACTATATTCAATATAGGTGATATACCCGTGGCCGTGACAGTATGAAAAGTAGATTACCAAGCTTAATATATTAGGCTTTTATATCCACTTGTGGGATAATGTTATAGTGTATGTATCTTTGCAATCCAATACTAATATGAGAAGTGCTAGTCTCTTTTGAAAAAGGGTGGTCAAAATAAAGGAAGAACAAATTGAACGATGCATTTGCACACTTATGAGTACTCATTTGCATTTCAGCGCAAACTGATTGGGCTGAAATACAAATGAGGTTAGGCCTAAATTAATTACTTCGATGAAACTATTTGTGCTCAATGTCCTATTGGGTACTATAGTTACAATAACTACACTTCTTAACTAAACATTAATAAAATGCCCTTCTCGCTCCTACAACTGATTTTTAAGTTTCTTCTGCTTCATTTACTACTTTGTGTTGTTGTTGTTTGTTGGTTTGAGGAAGATCATGAATGATTTATGTATTTTTTTGTGCAATCTGTAAACAGAGGTGCTACACATGAAATTTAATGTGTTGATTTTTGTATTTTTAGTTCTCGCTCCTGTTTTTTTTTTTGTTCCTAAGCGTGATCAGGTAAACTGTCACTTTTCAGATTCTTGACCACTCATGGATCATAAAACACCTATTTTCTTGGATTTGAAATATTTATCATATTCATGCAGGTCTATCAGCCTTCTGAAGAGGAGCTTAGGGATTTTCTTGAGTCATATGAAAAGGTTTTCTATACTATATGCCATGACAGAGGAGATGATGCGAACGGTCCATCATCTACAGATTCATGCAAAGGGTCCACCGTCTACAAATTCATGCAAAGGGTCCAGCAATAGGTTAAGCCAAGAGGCTATGAGATTGGACAGATCTTTCTCATTTAGTAGTAATAATTTTAGTGTGTTTATAATTTTTAAAATGTGTTGACAACTTATTTGTAGTGTTGACACTCATTTTTTGTTTTGTTGACAAGTTATTGGTGGTGTTTGACAGATTATTTTTGTGTTGATAAATTATTATTCGTGCTGACAGATTAATTACTCGTGATGACAATTTTGTTACGTTGTTGACAAGTTATTAGTGGTGTTGACAAATTATTATTCATGTTGACAAATTATTATTCGTGTTGACAACTTAGCTTAGTTTTGTTGACAATTTTTGTTCGTTTCATTACTCTTGTTGTCAGTTTAATCGTGTTGACAGTTTTGTTATGTTGTTGACAACTGATTTAGTTGTGTTGACAACTTATTATTCTTGTTGACAGATCTGTTAAATTTTTTGTTGACAACTCTGTTAAAAATTTTGTTGACATCTCTGTTATAACTTCCACGTCAGCAAAGGGTTATCATTGGTGTTGACAACTTATTATTTTTGTTGACAACTCTGTTAAAAAATTTGTTGACATCTCTGTTAAAAATTTTGTTGACAACTCTGTCACAAATTTTGTTGGCAGCTCTGTTATAATTGTCACGTCAGCAAAGAGATATTTCCATATAACTTAAAAAAGTGATGCAAAAACTAAAAAAAAAACATTACGGTTTTGAGATATTTACCCAAAAACTGGTACTTCGATGTCTTCACCCAACATCGACCCAAACAACTAGTAAAAAATTCCCATACTCTCTTGCTTACGAAGGAAGCATAAATCTGTACGAGATTACTCCATAAGCCACGAAATTTATGGTATTAGAGTGTATGACTGATTACTCTGATTCTTTCACTACAACTTATGAATAGAAAAGTGTACGTTAACCCTCATCCTCATATTTGAAAACATAGCATGCTACTCCAATTCCCCCGTGTTTTGCTTTAGGTTATGGTCACTGGCGGAGCAAGGAAATTGTAAAAGGAGGACCGTTCTAAAATATAATAACACACTAAAATTCTTTTTTGTATATATGTATAAGATTTACTTTTTTATTTCGAACTATCTCATAACTAATTTGTTTAATAGCATAACAATGTGTATATTATTAGTAGCCTAAAGTAAAGATGAGGTGTGTTTATGAAGGTTTACGAAAAAGCCTAAGTTGTTGGATAGGATGGCCCCCAGGAGTGCGCCTCTTACTATATCTGGCTTTAGGATAGGATGGACCTGTAAAACAAGGCTTTTGGCGTGGCCTAAAGTAAGGATTTGGTAGAGTTGGATAGGCAAAAAAGAGACGAATTCTCGAGCTTGAGAATGCTGAGGATGGCTAACTTGAGGGACCTAAACCACCCAAGTTTAGAAGAGTCAGTGTCTAAGGAGACTCGAACCACCAAAGGAAGGAGATAACTCAACTTAAGCTTTGTATTAAAATTCAACATGTCTTTACAAGAGTCAAAGGTTGGATTCTATAGACTAGAATGTTGGCCATCCCATGCAGACACACACCTTGACTAAGGAAAATCAACATAAAATGACAAATGATTCTTAGTAATCAAAAGGAGTAAAACAAGGGATGTGATTGAAACTTATTGATGATGTGATAGGCATGGTGATTCAGCCTCTTAATGGTACCCATGTGGAGGATAAGATTAGCTTATGTGAATCAAGGCGCCCAGTGACAAAGGTGAAGCTTGGTCTCTTCGGCGCGCCAATGTGTGGGACATGCTCTCTTGCCTTGGCGCCCTTCCTTGACCAATGTAGGCGCCAAATCAACCATGAGCGCCTAGGAAAAATCCTTACATGGCGAAGAACGTGACACCTTCCTCGGACGTGCAGGCATGCTTGGGCGCAAATGGTGAGTTTGACCACTTTGGCTTGTGGTGAACTTGTCGCGAGCATCGATGGGCCTAAATGGGTCCCTTGGATGCTTATGAGATCATTGGACATGAAAGTGCTTGGGCAATATGGTCTTGATTAGCCAATGACGAAGACATGACTTACATGGTCGGGACAACTTGAGGTAACTTGTCGGGGTCCCTGGTGTGAACAAGAAATGGCTCTAAGGTCCTGATTTGTTGACTTAACCTCAAAATGCGTCAAGCTCCCTTGAGTTTGGCTTTATAGGATCGAGTCCACAAGTGAGAGCACATCAGATTACCCGTTAATTCTGTAAGTCGAGTCAAAAGAGACTACATCCCTAAATGTAGCATAGTTTCGACTTGATATTGGATAAGCCCAGAACAAACTTGTTAGTTTCGACATCACATTGTTCTTTCTTCTCCGTTAATCGGTTGATAACCATTTGTGGATAGCAGCTTTAATGTTCGTTGTAAGATCCCGCTTGAAATTCTTAAACTCCTTTTCCATCTCCCTTGTGTTATGATATCCACCAACCATCTCATTCAAGAGATTATAAGACTTTATCGGGTCCAAGTTTGCCTTAGCACAAGCCAGCATAAACTTTTTGTGTCCAATATCCATTTTCTTATTTCCCTTCATCAAATGTCTTGCTACGTTAGCGATCACGTCGTGGGTGTGTTTCTCTTCAAACCTATCAACAACGTAGGTAATGCCATCACTAGATTTGAGAGACAACATTGCGTTTCCTACTCTATCAAATGTAGTTTTATGCTTCCATAAATTGTTAGCTTTGTTCTTGGATCCTTCCTTATTGCACCTAAAGTACTGAATCGTTTTTATCTCTTACCTCATGAATTTGTGATGAATACATACCCTCATCTGAAAACCAACCCTGCCAGCATACTTACGATAGAATGATTCTCCTTCCTCCACGAAATTGAAGGTTTTTCCTTTTATGGGTTTCATATCATCGGAGCAATGAGGAACATAATGCTTTGTGTTGTTTTCGTTTGTCGTCAATAACACATTCAGTGCCATATAATGCTTCTTCTTTCTCATGTAACATACCATCAACACCATCATCTGAGGAAGAATACATCACATTATAATTTAGGTTCTTCTGCATACCTATACCAATGTTGTGCATATCAATGAACAGTTAGTGCATACGTTAAGTGCATGTCAAATGAATAAGATTCCATAACAGAAAAAAGGAACTGAGGGGAGAAAGCCAACATAGCTACTGCATAATGGCGATTACAAACTCATATCAATTTATTGTTTTCGCATAATCAGAATGAAACCCTAGCGACTCATAGTCAGATTATAAAGGAAAATTAGATTGATCGTCGATTATATTTACATGAAATATCTTATGATTTTAATATGAAAGTCAAATTCACATAAGGTTCCCTTTGAGTAAGTATACGAATTGAGGGGAAAAAAAGATTGATAGCAACCCTACATATCTAGTGCGTGGAACATGCATCAAATTGCATAACGGAGAAAAGAAATTGCAATTGACAACTTAATTATTGCATAATAGAAATTATGTGAAACCCTACATAGCTACTGATGGAACCAACATTTGCACGCCTCGGATATCTCGCATTCTCAATATGCAACACGCTCCCCAGCTAGCTCTTAGACGCTCCAGACAACCCGAGAGCGCGCTCTTCCTGTGAAAGTCACATGTCTGTATAAGCGCATCCACCTCTTGCTTGCCACCGCCAATCAGAAATCTTCAACTGATACGTTTTGTAAGCAACTCAACCTCTATAAATAGGAATCTCACCCTTCCAAACGAGGGGTCAAAAAATCTTGAGAGAGAAACTTGATATGTAGGTGATTCTAGTGTAAAGAGAGATTCAAAGAGAAATTAATCGGTAGAATCAAACTGCATCATCTACTCTATTTAATAAACAATGCGTTTATCAATCCTTGTTCTTTATCTTCTCTTTATTTCAATCTATAAAATGCGGAATAATCAGCTACTACATGACAGCGATTACGAAGTGCATATCGATATATTTTTTTCGCATATCAGAATGAAATTCTAGTGAAATTCAATAGGTCGTTCAATGAAATCAAACTCTAGTCAAATTCCTATGAATTTAATATATGAAAGTCGAATGTCATAAACGAATTTGAACAATATCATGATATTACCCTTCATTCATGGAGGAATGTTTGTTGTTGTATCAACCAAATAAGATATGCAAATCCTAACTAACAACTACAATGGTTCCATTAGGCCTAATGGAACAGGCCCCCTAAAGGGCCCAAAATTTCTAAAGTTTGTATATATTATATTAAAGGTTTTTATTAAAGTAGTTATGAAGTTTGTGTTGCTCTAATGGTTTGATGTATAGTACTCCGTAGTTGTGGAAGAGGGGTTCTGTGTTTGAATCTCAGGACCTCTCTCTTCTTAGTTTATATTTTTTCACAAACATTATAAAATAATTTATTGATTAAAATATTTTGTGCAGGGCCCCAAAATCCTTGAAACAGTTGTGCATAAAGTCTTTTTTGGATTGATGGAATGATGAACGTAAGAAAAAAGGACTTACTTGTGTCCAATACCACATTTGGGATTAAATCTGTGATTTCTACACTGCTTTATTAAACACTAGGGAAATACCCTTCTCCCTCACCCACCCCTACTCCCACACACGCTTCCTCTCTTCTCTACCACTTTGTCATATATCCCCTCCGTCGTCGCTCGTCCCCGTCCGCCATCACTCGTCCATGTCCGCCTCCGCTGCCGCTCATTCCCATCCACCTCCCGGATCTGGACGCTCTCCCGTATCGGCGCCAACTAACTGTGTTTTCAGACTTGGAAGAATTCGTGTTGAGGTTGCAGAAGAGGATGATCGAGGTGATCAGACACAGAAATGCAGATCAATTGCGACTGATCAAGGAAGCATATTCGAGGTATTTCTCTTTCCAATCTCCGCTAATTTTGAGGCCGATTATAGTGATCATTTTGATTTACAAGAGGTTCTTGGATTACTAATTAATTCTGAAGATTTTGCGCCAATTTTAGGATTAGGTCAAGTTAGTAGGGTGGATTTGGCCATTGGATCGTAGTTGTTAGGACTATACTGTACAGTTTGTTGATTTAACAAAGAAACATGGTCTTAAGGATTGAATTGTACTGAATGGTGATTACAGATAGCTTGTGTTTTGCTGTAACTTGTGGATTTGTGTATGAATGTTCGGTATTGGTTTGCTCTGACTTGTGGATGACTGAATTTTGGGATTTGTTCTCTAGTTTACTTGTTCATCTTCCTAGAGCTTTCATAATTTCATCTTCCTAGAGCTTTTGATTTGGCCGTTCTTGTGTTGCTTCTGTTTAATGACTTGCTTAATCGAAGCTCTAGGACTAGATTTACCGTTTGATTGAACAATAGACAGATACAACTTTTTATGATTCATTCTTGTTTCATTATTTTGAAAAAACAGGGGAGAGAGAATTCTTGTTCATTAGAGGAGCAGATTGTCAACACAAATCTACTATTCTGAATCTGCATTGCAAAAAGAGTCCTAGTTTGTCATCAGTAACAAATTTGAGTTTATCAGTACAAAATGTAAGTTGCATACTACCACCTCAATATTTGGCATAATCCGTAGAAAAAACAGGAAAAATGCGGTCTACCACATGTTGAATTACTGGTAGTGGAGCTTGTTGGAACACCATATGTGTGTTTAGTGTGTTGACAAAATATTTGACAGTGTTGACAAAAAATTTGACAGTGTTGACAAGTTAATTTATCTTGTGTTTGTGTTCGTGCAGTACTATTTCAATGAATTAGGCTCTAGTAGAGTTTTGATTTCCGTGTCTTTGGTTAAAAACAAGGATTTGATTATTATGCAGGGACTGTTGACAAAACAATTTGGCAGTGTTGACAAGTTAATGTGTGTAAAATTTGACAGTGTTGACAAGGATTATGCAGAGACAATGCAGTTTGTTTTAGTCTGTAAAAAAATTTAATGTGTTGACAATTATTTTTTTGACAATGTAATTTAGTGGTGTTGACAGTGTTGACAATTTTGTAATATTACTCGTGTTGTATGTTGTTGACAGTTTATTAGTCGTGTAAACAATTTATTTAGTTGGGTTGACAACTTATTTAGTCGTGTTGACAACTTATTATTCTTGTTGACAGCTCTGTTAAAATTTTTGTTGACAGCTCTGTTAAAAAATTTGTTGACAAAATTTGTTGACAAGTCTGTTTTAATTTCCACGTCAGCAAAGGGTTATTATTGGTGTTGACAACTTATTATTCTTGTTGACAATCCTGTTAAAATTTTTGTTGACAACTCTGCTAATAATTTTGTTGATAGCTCTGTTATAATTGCCACGTTAGCAAAGGGGTATTTCCATATAACTTAAAAATGTGATACAAAAACTTATAAAACATTACAATTTTAAGGTATTTACCCAAAAATTGGAGAAAAAGGTAGCGTTTTCCTGAATAGAAGAGAGGACCGTAATTAGGAGAGCAACATTTTTCTCTCTCTAATTTTCTAAAGGTAAGCAAAGTTTAGGGAAGATACTTTTGAGGGATTTTTCCTTATTAATAAGAAAAGTATAATCTTATACAGAGTAGTTAGTATTATACTCCGTATAACTACTCCTTCCGTCCTAAAAATATAGTTCATTTTAACTTGGCACATATGTCGATGTACGTTTTCTATCGTTAATATTTCTCGTTATATGTTAATAAAACTTATAATTTTTTAATATTGTTAAAGTGCTCATTGAGACGAATAAAACAAGACCCTATACGACTATGCTTTTTCTTATATATAAAAAGAAATCTACAAAATTTTCTCATTTGGTGAATAGTATCATAAATTCAAATAAGACTAACTTTTCAAAACATAAGTATTTAACTATAAAAGTCATTTTGTAGGAAGCTTTGCAGTATATAGGCATTGTTTTTGTCTAAGGATAAGTTTGTTTTTCCGGTTTGATCAGAATATCGAACTTATCTATTCTGGGATTTAGATACGGTCTGGAACTTATCTTTCGTCTGTTGAAAATAGAATCTCGAGCTTATCTTTAAGGCTCGCCTTTTCTCTTCACCGCGTAAGCAAATTAAAAAATAAAATAAAATAAGGTAAAATACGAGAGTAATTAGTTTGTATTTCCAAGAAGATGCAGAAATGGGGTTTATGAGTTATCACGTGACCGATGACTCACCACCTATGCGGCTATGCCACTATATCGAATCATCATAATACTCGATAGTGGATAAGAAGGAGAAAAGACGTCCCTTTTCTTTCCACGTGTCCTAATCATCCCCATCCAATAATTTCCTTTCCTATTATTTTATTACTATAAACCTAAACAACTCCCAATCCTGTTTCTATATAAACCCAACCAAACTTCCCCTTCACCAACCACAAATTATTCAAATTCGCTTTTCTCTACACCGACTCAAATCACAAAGTTCAGTTTTTCCGAGAGATTTCAACCTCCAGTTATGGCAGCTACCGTGGGAATGATCACAACGGCGTGGTTTGGACGACGGACTAACTTGCGGAAATCGTCAAGAAGCGGCCGAGTTTCTATGTCGATGACTACCGCACCTTCTAGAGTCTCCGATCCCTACGAGATTCTTCAGATCAGACGAAGCGCTACTGAGTCTGATGTCAAGAAAGCCTTCAGAAAACTTGCTTTGAAGGTAAGCTTCGATTTCAGCCAACAATTCGTTGTGAGATCTGTAGATATTGGGACTAATTCTATTGTATGTGCGTTTTTGTTATTGCAGCATCACCCGGATGTTTGTAAAGGGGATAACTGCGGGATTCAATTTAATCAGATCCATGAAGCCTATGATGTGCGTTTCATCTTCTTTGTTGACTTTCAGATCTCACTTTAATTTATTGATTTGAGTTCACCGCTGATTCTGTTTTTTTTTTTATTGTAATAATAATATACAGGCTGTAATGGAACGATTCAGAGAGGAGATTGCAGAGGAATCATATGAATTGGATGCAGCGGAGGATATGTGGGAAGAATGGATGGGATGGGAAGGAGCAGGGATCCGTGATTATACATCTCATATCAATCCTTACATCTAGATGGACAGGATTTTTAACTCAGAAATATGTTTATAGATCTGTTTTTATGTGTTCTTGCCAAATTCTCAAACCCAAAAGGGCCAAAAACCCCTGATGAGGTTGCTCTGTACATGTCACCGTGAAACTCTCGATTTACATATGCACCAACTGTACATTACAATAATATATAGTTACTCGTTATGTCCATGCTTAATTATTCTTGATCCGTTCTAAGATATATTAGATTAGGTTAGAATTAGAATAAGTTAACAATTAAGAAAACAAAAAGACTTAATTGAATTTAGAATTAATTAGATATAAGGGATAATTAACTAATAGAAACAAAAGACTTGAATTTAGAATTAATGATAATTAAATAATAATAAAATTAAATGTATTAGAATTAAATAGGTATCGATTTTATTTAATTCGTTCAAGCCAACCTTTATATAGATAAGATAAGATAGTTTCGTGTGTGCGTTGTATTTGGGCCTCGATTCTAATTAAACTCGGATCCGTTCAAGAAAAGACTAGACCAGGCCCATTATTGTAGTTTACAGGTCTATGTTCCAACCCGACTTGAAGGCCCACGATATTAACCAGTTTGATATCGTTATCAGCTGTCCATATCAAATTAAGTGTATGATTGATTCTAGGTGTGACCCGAAGGAAACGAGGCCTATAGTGCATATGATTGATTTTAGGTGTCACCGGAAACATGATTAGAATGTGCCAAAGATGTTTATTTACTAAGTTAGGGAGAGACAATCTACTAATCTTATAAACGAAGATACAGGACATTACAGTGTATGAGATAAGTGCAATTTGATTACATAATGATTAAAAGATAAGATTCATTTAACCAGAGTGAGTTAAGAGAGTAATTTAATACTCCCTCTATTTCATATTGTTTTTCTCATTTAGAACAGTATACACTACTAAATACTCCCTCTATTTCATATTGTTTTTCTCATTTAGAATAGTATACACTACTAGATCAGTACCCGTGTCCTGCACGAGATTTTTTTATATTCTTTTATTTTATTAAAAACTTATGACATAATCAAACAACATAGTAGAAAGTAGAAAGAGAGACAGCACTATTTGAAAATTTTATTAAAGTAGAAGATCGTGGCTACCTTAAAACAAAACGGATGGTTAGTATAATATTTTACAATAGAAACATGAGAAAAATACTAAAATTCGTTTAAACAAAGGCCAAACATAGATTTAAATTGACTAAACACATATATAATTAATGAAATTACTTACTAACCATTGGAAATGTCGGACATCGGGGTACGCAAGTCATGTAAAGAATTTCTACCGACTCGGTTAGTAGATCAAAGATCATGCACATTTTTAATTAATATATATGATTTTCTACATAAAATATTGTATATATATCAATTTCACTAAAAAGAATGCGATTGAACACCTGATCGATTTGATTCTATTCCTTAACCGTTTTCTCGAAATTTGACCTTTTGCACCATTTTGCCATTTCGGGATAAGTCGTTCATTCTCTAATCACTGAATAACATATAAAAAATTTAACTTGAAAATAATTCAAAATAGTATTTTCTAATGTATGAGGTTGTAATAAAAATTACGGATTTGCTTATCAACATCCTATATAATTAACTATATATTATTTTTGAATATTTTTGTTAATCATACCAAATTCAAAGTCGAACTTGAATCATGTATTTATCTAGTAATATTCAAACTAATAATGTTAATTTGTCTGATAATATTTAAATTAGTACCACTAATTTTATAACACCATCTTTTAAACATTTCATTTTTAATTACCCATTTATCCAATTGATACTAATTGATACTAACACCAATAAGATCTGTAAGAATAATTAAAAATAACAAAAAAAATAGATGTAACTGTAAGTTATGATAAGTAACTTTAAAATATATACTGATTTAAATAAAATTACAAACCCTAATGACTATTCTCTTTTAATGGATTGTCATAGACTTGCAGAAAGTCGATAAATTTGAAACCATGAAGAAGTATACTTGCTTGTGAAAATATCATCTTGAATTTGTGAGCAATGAGTTTGTAATTTGTCTCATTTTATGCCACTCTTCGTAGATAAGATAAGAGTTCCATGGTAAAAGAAGTAGCTATTCTGCATAGATTAGATATTCCTGATAAGATAAGAGTTCCATGGTAAAAGAAGTTTCACAAACCTTAGATGTGAGAAGAATGAATGAGCTTCTGTTAAAGAAGAATGAATGAACGTGTGCTGTAGGGAAGAATGAATGAACGTGTGCTGTAGGGAAGAATGAATGAACGTGTGTTTTATAATGAAGAACAACTGTTTAAATTAGGCTAATAATAATATATAGAATCAATATCTTCTATATTGATGGAATTAAATCTTTTGACAATATTTTAGGAAAAGATATCTAGAATTTTATAATATTTTGTAAATCTTGTAAATTTTCTTTTGGCATTCGATATTATATTTGACAGGTTGTTGATCATGTACTTTTATTGTTTTAGGAAAGTACATTTTTTTTTATAGGAATGTGATGTTAGCTTGTCCAGCAGGATTGAGATTGTCCAGCAGCTTGAGAAACGGTATCCTTTTTATAATATGGTTGTAGTTTCCTACATATTTTTTGCTTTTGGGTTTCAGTTGTTATCCAGAAAAGTTTGTAATAATTTTCAGTTTTTTGCTTTACGGTTTTAGTATTTTTCTTTACAGGTTAGTCATTTATGCGGAATTTTCTTTGCTTTACATGTTAACTGTTCAACTTACGAATTAGGATTTCAAAAAGTTGCAGGTTCAAATTAGGTTTCAAACCGTTCAGCTACACATTAGTTTAATTGGGATATTTGGTTAATATTGAAAAATTATAAATTACAACTGAACATAGAAAAAAAATAGAGTATAGGAAAATATGCCATAAAAAACGAAAAGATCTTTTTCACGAAAATTATAAAATATTGCCTAAAATTCGATGTGATATTTTTTCCAAAATTGGATATGATACTTCTACCGGAATAAGTAGACACGTACAGGTGTATTATACATAATTTGGCACAAAAAAGGTAAAAAACGTAACCAATTGTATCACGACACGTGGTTGACACGTGAAGTGGCTGAAAACGATTCATCATACGTGGCATAGCTGGGGTGGGAGTAAGGGGATTTGCTTTAGTAATTATATAGAGATTCACGGTTGAAGAGAATCTTCTCGTTTTGTCTTAATATATAAGAAAGTATATAGCCATGTGGGGTCTTGTTTGATTCGTATTAATGCGTACTTTAATAATATCAAATTTTAATTATTTATATTAACATACCACTAGAGATATTAAGGATACAAAACATACATCGGCAAATGTGTCGTTGAAGAAATGAGAAGAACATTATGGAACAGAGAGAGTAATAAATAAATACGCAATACGGGGCCCTTTGCCCCTAATTCTATACGAGGAGTGGAAAGTAATATTCATATTAAAAGAGAGTGGTAACTAACCTTTTTCAAATCTAACCTAATGTTCTCCGCCTCCATTATTTCGTATCACCTTCCCAGACCTGCCTCCTTATTCCCATGGCCACCTCCTTCATCCCTCCTTCTCCTTTAAACACAAGCAGAAAACCTTGATTCGCCGTCGACTTATCCCTCCTTCGCCGTCGATTCACCGAGATGATCTCCCTCGGCGAATCCATGGTCCAAAACGTTGTCATCGGCTGCGTCCATAGCAACGAAGGTTTGTTCGTCGTCATCGTCGGATTGCTCATTCTCGGAGGCGGAGATCTCTAGCTCTTTTTCCTGCGCAGTTCAAGGCGAGTTCGTTCTCCTACTTCCTCGTAGATCGCAATTCGAGCTTCGGATCCACAGTCGATTTCAAATCTCCGTCAGATCCAGATTCAGTAACCATTCCGCTTCTCCATAACCGTCGGATCTCCACCTTCTACTACCTCTAGATGACAGGAATCAACGTCGACGGTTCGAACCTCTCTCTTCCTCCGTCGTCCGTCTGGTGGTAAGCTAGGAGTTTGAGAGATTTCCTCCAGTCGTCGCTTGTCATCTACAACGAGGTTTCCTCCAGTCGTCGCTTGCCACTTCATCTTGCAAAGCAGGTTGATGACAGTGGATGATGTGATGAATGCAGGTTGATAACAATGGAGGTAATGGACGACGTCTGGAGTACATGGACGACGTCTCTTTGGAGACGAAGCACATCTGGTGCGATCCGTCTCTAGCGGAGCTCGATCACTAGGTTTGTAATACCGCTTGATGACAGATTTTGCATTAGTTTGATGACAAATTGTTACACTAGATCTAGCGACCACGGGTTTCTAATACAACTAGACGACAGATTTGTATTAGTTTGATGACAATTTGTATGTTATTAATATGAATTTGAGCTCACCTCATTTGAGTTCGAATGTATTGATTTCTTGTTTGGATTACAGTTTCCATCAATTTGTTTGGATGACAATTCGAGTAAAAATGTCAGGAAGATGAAGTTGGATGTAAAAAAAAACAGGAAAAGGAGTTTTAACTTCTAAAAATACAGTAGTGTGGATGACACTTTAATGGTGTTGATGACAATTTATTTGACTTAATAATATGATTTTTTGGACGACGATAATATTTATAGTGTTGATGAAACTTTAATTTGACATAATAACGATGATTTAATTTGACAGTGGATGACACTTTATTTATTTTTAAAAGTTTGTGTCAAAGAAAAAGATGATAAGATTTGTTAATTCAATGACAAAGATTAAAAATATTATTGTCGTCCGATGACAGTTTATGTCTTCGGATGACAGTTCATGATCATATCGGATGACAGTTCATGATGTATGGATGACAGTTCATGTCGTCGTTGTTTTTTTATTCATCTTGCGATGACAATATTAATAAAAATGATGACAAAAATTATAATCAAATATGATATAAAAATATCAAAACGCAAACTGTCATCAAAAAAAAATATTGTCATCAACAAAATTACTGTCATCAACAAAATTACTGTCATAAAAAAAAATTATTGTCATCAAACCAAACTCTCATCAACACAAAAAGGTTAGTTAACACACTATAAATTTTTAGGGTTAGAAAATACAAGTAAGAGGGAAAAAAAAGTTACTTAACCCGGTTTTGGAAATAAATAAATGATTTAGGCCCATGTCCGACCCAACTCAGACAGACAACAGATACTCTCCACCCCAGAAATCGCCTCTCTCTCATCACACAATCTCACAACAAATAAAAAAACAATCTGGATTCTCCCTTTTCTCTCATACTCTTACACTTCACTCTTCTTCTTCTTCTTCATTCATCTCGTTCCTCCATTACGGCGTCTGCGCCTCTTTCTCTTTCGATCGCCGATTACTGTCTTCTGATTTCAGCACACGCCGAATTCATGATTGCTAATATCCGTCTACAGCTTCTACGCATTCGGCTGTTGCAGCTCACTAAGGATCCGATCTTCTTTCGGATGTAGCTAGCTACGCCACATCCAATTATCCTTCTGTTTGATCTCTGATTCGTATTTGAGGTATGCAAATTCGTCTCACCTGTTTAAGTTTCTTCTTTCCTATTTCCTCGGAGATGAGATTGGAATTAGATGTCCCGTCACGCATTAGGAGAAGTGTACTACACGCTTTGTTCGGCGTTGAAATTTCACATTGGATTTCACTTAGCGAGTTTTAGGGTTTCATTAACGGTATTTTCCAATCGTATATTGATTGATGATTAAGATTTGTTTTCAAGTTTCAAGTAGGTTGATAAATTTACAGTTTATACTGGAACGTTAGCATTTAAGGTTTGGAAACATTAGCAATCTGTCTGTACACGTACATTCAATTATGATATTAATTATTGTCAGAAATGATTTAGGTGTGAGTCTTATTCACGTGTTTGTTTCTCTTGCTGCTATGTGATTACTCTCTTTTATTAATGTGGAGAGTTATGTTGTCAGCCACGATATATATCTCACCAGTGTGCAGAGTATCCGATTTTATTGTCTCTTTTGTATTATTATGGTTTTTCTATCTATAGTGTATTTCTGTTTGTTCAAGATGACTTCATATGTTCTTGGAATAATTTTACTGCCTATATTACACCAACCCCATATGTTGGCATTTGGCTTTAATCACTCTTTATAAGCAGAATTAGATAAAGTAGTCCAATATATCTCTGAGCAGTATCAGCACGGAAAAAGTTACCAGTGTTTTGCTGGTTAAAATAGAATATCTTGGTCATCGTGGTCCTTTCCTTTGTCTTGACTATGAATTCTTCTTTATCTTGTTTATTGTCACTGAATCATTTTGGCTGCATATTGTAGAAGGAACTCATTTTGAACTGAAGTAATTCTCACAATGTTGTCGACTATGTAATGTGATACTTTGGGGTGAAATTCTTACATGATTTTTGAAATGCATTCTTAATGTCTAAAAATGACACTGCTGAAGATGCTTGGTTTATCGATACTAGTCATTTTTTGTAAGATAGATATTAGGACTATGCTCTCGCAAATACTACAATGCATTTGTTTCAAAAGTATTGGTCAAAATCCTTCTTTAACTTACCAAACTATAAGCCTTTGTTTGTGACAATTTCGTGAGCACATCCATTATATTTTCTCATTTTGAGGCTTTATTTTTAAATGCTGTATTACTTATTTTGTTAGTTCTGTTTGGACCTCTCAGCAATGCCAGACCTCAAAGAACCACTCCTTTCAAGAAAACCAGCTTCATGTGTGAATCTTGCAGAAGTCCCTACTCATAATCTATGGGGCTCTGGCCGCGCACCCTTTCAAGGCATGGACTTTTTGGGCTTGAAGAAGCGTGGTCAGAGCACTCGCTCATGGATTAGAGTTGATACATCTGGTAACTCAGGGGTCATAGAAGTTGATAAATTCACCATAATGCGTCGGTGTGATCTCCCTGCACGTGATCTGCGCTTGCTTGATCCACTCTTTGTCTATCCATCAACTATTCTTGGCAGAGAGAAGGCTATAGTTGTAAATCTGGAGCAGATTCGGTGCATAATTACAGCAGATGAGGTTTTGTTGTTAAACTCCCTTGATGGATATGTATACCAATATGTTTCAGAGCTTCAGAGACGATTAAGAACAGCTGCAAGTGAGGCATGGCAACCAGAAGAGACAAAGACGCTTCGAAGGAGAGGGAGTAGAAACTTTGATAGTTCTTCTCCTGATTATTTGCCGTTTGAGTTCAAGGCATTGGAAATTGCTTTAGAGGCCGCGTGTACATATCTTGATTCACAGGTTTGTCATTCTTCCTTCTGTCTTTACTCAAAAAAGAAATACAGTTAGCTAGAAAGAAATTAAACAATGCATTGTTCTCTTGCTACAGTTTATGTTACTCGTATATTTATTCCTAATATCATATGTACCTTCAAGCTATAATGTTTTCAGCTGTTTAGTGGAGGAAATTTAGATAGAAGAATAATAATGTAACTTGTTATGCATCTAATCTAATAAAAACCAATCTAGCAGTGAGTTGTTCGTCATTAAATTTGCATGAAACTGAACAATTGAGAAGTTTTCATATCTACAATATAGCTAGCCTTTTCACTGGAATGATCTTTGAGCTTGATAAACTGAATTCAGTGGCATAGTATATATTAAAATTAGCAAGTGAAGGACCTGTTTACCATAGATGATGTGATAGTAACATTTCTGTAATTGTATTAATCTTTACAGGCATCTGAGTTGGAAATGGAAGCATATCCTCTGCTTGATGAGCTGACATCAAAGATCAGTACCACAAATTTGGAACGTGTTCGACGATTGAAAAGCAGACTTCTTGCATTGACTAGAAGAGTTCAAAAGGTATTAGTGCTTATGAATTACTCAGTTCTTTGACTTATTCACTGAAATTTCGGTGTTCAGCAGCGGTAATTTCTTATGTAACTTCCTCCATTGTTTACTTTATAGGTTAGGGATGAGATTGAGCAGCTAATGGATGATGATGGTGATATGGCAGAGATGTATCTTACTGAGAAGAAGAGACAAATGGAAATGTCATTTGATGGTGAACAATCTTTGTCGGGTTTCAGATCAATTGATGGTGGACAGTCAATTTCTGCACCCGTTTCTCCTGTTTCTTCTCCTCCAGATTCAAGGAGGCTTGATAAAAGCTTAAGCCTGGCTAAAAGCCGCCATGATGGCGTGATGAGTTCAGAGAGTGCTAATGAGAGCATAGAAGAGTTAGAAATGTTGTTGGAAGCCTATTTTGTGGTGATTGATAGCACACTCAACAAATTAACATCGGTAAATTTCTATTTTCTTCTGATTATGTTTATAAATAATTTTAAAATAGTTATTGAGCCACTTCCTCTTTTGTTTCCAGCTGAAGGAGTATATTGAAGACACCGAAGACTTTATCAACATACAACTGGTATGTTGCAAATGCTGAATCCTCTTTAATCTGTTTTAAATATCTTCAATGGCGTATTGTCTTGTTTACAATAACCAGATCAGCAACTGAATTTTTTTTTTATATTTGAATGATTCAATGATGATTAGGTACCAAACTAGTGACAAAGATATAATATAAAATAATAAAGGTTGCTTTATAAATTTTTTGTAATATTTTTGTGGTATTAAATTGCTTCTGTTCTTCTCAAAAAAAAATGCTTTTGTGTATTCATAGACTCTGTTATGGATTAAATATTTAGATTTCTGGGCATATAGGTCGAATTTATGAATTTTAATAGAACTATACGAAATCTGAGAACAGTTAAATAATATTAAAGAAAACTGCATAGTACATCCTCTTCATGTGTTTAGTACTTGTATTGCCAGAATTTGACAACAATCTGTAGTCCCTAGATATCTGATTCATCTGAATCACAGATGAAAACACGATATCATCTTGTTCTTTTTTTCTTTTTATGCCATGGGAGTCCGGGTGAAGAGTGGGATGAATATTATGTACCGATTTGCAATTAAATATTTTGCTGGTTTTTCTGTTTGTGTGATGCTTATATACTGCTTAAGCATCGAGTACTTGTTAAATCCAAAAAGTCAAGAAAACTAGGAATGATTTTAGAATGTTATCCTATAAAATCAGTTTTGAATCTGTTGCTAAATCCAAAAAGAAACCGAGTACTTGTTAGGCTATTTTACTTAAAGTTGATACAAAATTATACTAACTAGTTGCATGAACTTTTTCTTGCAGGATACAGTTCGAAATCAGTTGATCCAGTTTGAGCTGTTGCTGACAACAGCAACCTTTGTAGTTGCAATATTTGGAGTAGTTGCAGGCGTATTCGGTATGAACTTCCCTATAACGCTGTTTGATTACGCATCAGCTTTCAATTGGGTCCTATTAATCACAGGAGTATGTGGGCTTATTATATTCTGCTCCTTTCTCTGGTTCTTCAAATACAAAAGGCTAATGCCGTTGTAAGTTGAAATAGATCGTCACCATCATGATGGAATAATAATTATATACTCCCATCATGTCGAGCTTCACAGATTTAAAAGCTTGATCCATTCAGCAACTGCATCCATAGGAATATGGAATACTGTGTTTTTGGTTGCCATTCATTTGACTAGTATATATATATATATATATATATATATTTTCACACTGTTCAGTTTCCTTGAAAATTTCTGCAACAATGGAAGTTTCATTATACAGTCAGAGTATGATCCAAAAAATAATTATGAGATGAACTGTAATGTGTCCTTTTGCTAAAATTATACATTTTGTATGTAACAATGTAGACATGATACTTTGTGTTTGAATTCATGTACGAATGAATGCGACCGGATGAAATAGTAAATTTCAAATTCAAATTTGTGATGGGAAAAAGCCTTACAATAGGGCATCAAAAGCAGGATGTGCTACCAATTATACTGGGGATTCTGTGTCCCCGAGAAATCCAACTGCATCATGAAAATAAATAATCCACCCACCAATTACATACAATATAAATAAAATATACTCTCTCCGTCCTTTTATTTTCTTCTTGTTTCTCCCGGGCACGTATGACGATGTGCGTTTTGTTTTATCAATATCTCTAATTATAGATTAGTAAAAATTATAATTTTTTAATTTTATTAAAGTAATCGATAAAACGAATCCAACAAGACCACACATGACTATGTTTCGATTTATATATTGCTCGAAATTACGAAGATTCTATTGATTTGTGAATAGTGTGAAAAAAAGAATCAAAAAGTAAATAATGGGACGGAGGGAGTATTACTTACAGAATTATCCTCACTAGTGGTGGTGTGGTCTTGCTTTGTGTTGTGTGAGAGTCCATGTTTCGATAGCTTAGAGCACCCAAAACTATTTACATGATTGAAAGATTCATATACAAAATTATGAACATTCGTTAGCATACACAAGTATGTATTATACATGCGCATACAAACTATAATCATATGTGCATGTATTTATATTTATGAGTGTTAGCGAATAAGCATCCATATCTTCTTACCTTAATATTAGATCCACACTCTTAACCATATAAGTTTACTTTGATTTTTATCACAAATTATTTGATACATTAATGTGATAATGCTTTAAGGTAAAAGAGAGACGACACTCTAATTTAGCCTAGATTTGTATGAACAACCGTTGGTCCCTCATCTGCAACAAATATTTACTAAAACCCAAGCTTAATTCCACTATAACCACACTCAAAAACTCAAATCTAAGACATTAATAAAGATTTCTACTCCCTAAAGGTGTTTGTGATATCATTGATGACATTAATAAAGATTTCTTCTGGAATAAAGGTAATTCTAAACGAACACTCCTTCACTGAGACTCTATCTGTAAGCCTAAAGCTCTTGGTGGTCTTGGGTTACGTAAATCTTGGGATAATAATGTTGCCCTCCAATTAAAACTTCTTTGGAAAATTATTTCACAACCTAATAACATCTGGGTAGCTATCATAAAAGAAAAATACATTAAGAGTAAAGACTTTTTTACCTTAGACCGAAATTCAAATCAATCCTGACAATTCAGTAGATTACTTCTATTAATGGAACAATCTAAAAAAGGAATTATATGGCAAATTGGCAATGGAAACTCCATCAATTTTTGGCATGATCACTAGATTCCAGACACTAATATCGCTCAATACAAAGGTAATGCTGATTCAAATAAAAAAGTTAGTGATTTCTTCACCAATACTAAACAATGGGACTACTCGAAACTGCTGAATATTCTGCCTCACAATATTATTTCAAAGATTTCAGAGATTCCGATTCCAGTAACTCAATTTGAGGACCATGTCATTTGGACTCCTTCTCCAGATGGACGTTTCTCAGTTAAAACTGCTTACAAACTAATTAGACCAATACATACCCCTACGGTGGATACCACAATTTTCTGGAATAAGAAACTTCCTCCTAAGATTAAAAACTTCCTTTGGAAGGCCTTCTCGGACTGTCTTCCCACAACTGAAAAACTAAATAGACACTTCCACTGTGTCTATCCAGTTTGCAGCCTCTGTGGCACTGAAAATGAGAATTCTGAACACTTCTTCTTCAACTGCCCTTTCACCAAAACTGTTTTCCAGACACTGAATACCTCGCTGAATACTAATTGGCAACTTCCAAACTCTTCAAATTTCAGGGAATCCATCCAAGATTTTATCAACTCAACCCCTCATGGTAACCTGGCTTACTTCTGTTGGTGGAATATCTGGAATTGCCGTAATAACAGAATCTCCCGCCCCAATAACAAACTACTTCAATTCTCCCCTGAGCAAATTGTTTTCTCCTCGTTAGCTCAACTTACTGATTGGCTTGCGGGAAGTAGTTCTGGGAAACATCATAATTCCCCCCATAGTAAGAAAAAGCGCACTGATGTTTGATGGCACAAGCCACCCCCGGGCTATTACAAAATCAATTTTGATGCTTCAAAAAAGCCTAGCGGAGCTTCCTTCACTGGCTTTCTCATTAGGGATCCCTTAGGCCGTGTCTCCTTCATTGATCAACTTTGTATACCTGACTCCTCAGTTCTTGTCTCTGAGGCTGCTGCCATGCTTGAAAGCGTTCGGGCTGCTATTCGGCTTAACATTAAAAATATCATTATTGAAGGGGATAATTTGACCCTGATTCGTAGTTTTAGAGACTCTCTCAGAGTCCCGTGGGAGATTCGGTCTTTTGTTCTTGATATCAAAGAACTGCTCAAATTCTTTGATAATGTTCGGGTGTTTCATGTTGTTAGAGAATCTAACAGAGCTGCGGACTTCCTTGCTCAGAAGGAATTCGACATTCAAGACCTTAGAGGTGGAATAGCAAGATGGAATGAAGCCTCCCTTCCTCATCAAATTGCTAGTCTGAAGAGTGAGATCCTCTCCCCGCATTCGAGACTCTGTCTCGTTAGGGATTTCTTCAAAATCATTCGTGCGGATGATTTATGCGTAGTCTATTTGTAATAGATGGTCTTTTGTTTGTTTGTAAAAAAAACAAAAAAAACAAAAAAAAAACTCAAATCTAAGACGTATAAACAAGTATTTAGTGGGACATGTTCCAAATAGATAAGGTCCCATATAGTGAGTAATTGCTAGGCTGGCCATTTTGAATTTTATGAGCTTCCATCTACCAATCCAACTGCACCTTTGTAGCAGCAGCTAGTCTCAGATCCGCAGAATAATCAAACAATGAGTCCCACCAGTTCACTTCACCTCATCTCCACCGCCACCGCCGTTGTGGTCGCCACCCTCCTCATCTTCACTCTCCATCCAGTGACGGCGACTGACCACATCGTTGGAGCAAACAGAGGATGGAATCCAGGAATCAACTACACCCTTTGGGCTAATAACCACACTTTCTACGTCGGGGACTTCATCTGTACGTCTTCTTTCTTCCTCGTCCCTAACTTTCCTTCATTTACAAAGAAAGCTATTTTTGCTATGCAAGTCTGTCTGAGTACGCTTTGTTCTCATCCACCCTATCTGTAATACCAACAATAGCATTTAGGTACCAAAAGAACATGTACAATGTGTTTGAAGTGAACAAGACGGGATACCACAATTGCACATTGGACAGTGCAATTGGTAATTGGAGTAGCGGCAAAGACTTCATCTTACTCAACAAATCACAACAGTACTACTTCATTTGTGGCACTGGAGGCTGCTTCAATGGCATGAAAGTCTCGGTTTTCGTGCACAAGCTTCCGTCTTCGCCCCATCTTAAAACGACCACCCACGCTTCCAACTCACAATCCGGGCATCCACTTAATTTTGTTGGAAGGATGGTCTCGGTTTTGGCTATGGCTGGAATCAGTATACTCTGGGTTTAGTAGTTGCATTCATAGTTGTATGTGAAATCTGAATTATTGACTTCAGATTGTTATTCTTCTTGTGTCATCTCTTTAAAAGCCTTGTGAGATTGCTGAATTTATCAAGAGACTGGGAAACTGTATTCATTTTCAAAATTTATCAAGTATTTATTCAAATTCTGCTCCACAATTGACAAGTTTTCAGACTGTTGAGATTTGGATTGCAGCTTAGATGAAAAGATTACAAAACTAGCACCAACCAAGAGTATAGTTGTAGTTTAGACGTTGTTCATTGAGCTACCTACAATAAATGTTGCAATGTGGTTGGAGGTGTACAAGACATATTTATTGCATCCCTTAACTATATTCCATTTTTTCTTTCGTGACATAACAACTAAAAGAGGCATCACAACAAAAATGTATTGTATTTTCAATGTAATATAGTTGTTTAATTTGTGCTCAAGGGCACAAGTTAGAAAAACCCAAAAAAAATAAAAATCTTCCTAGTGTTAGAAATTCAAATCAAGACAAAATGATTAGGGCCAAAGCCAAGGACCACTTCTCTTGGTAGGTGGTCTTCATTAGGGAAGTACGTGGTCCTCTTAATTTTACTCATCAAGATTTTTTGGGATTAGATTAGTGATTAACTCTGCAGACTCACTTGATCCATGGCTAATACTTGTGTAAATCTAGTAAACGTTTGTTGTAATGGATATTTGTGAATAATTATCGCTAAACACACTTTTTAAAACCAACATTTCAAGCCTATACTTTGCTTCCGAGTCACTAAAATTTCGATTTGGGATAAGACAATGCAAGAGTGGTTATTCATTCACTAGGTTGTTACTCTTAGGATAGGACGGGAACGGTTGAAAAAACACAATTTTATTTGGGATCAAACTAACAACCCGTGTGGCTCCTCAAAACCACCTTCCTTGTGCTTTAGTCATCCGTATACGAGTCCAAATCAATTTTCTGGCTTCCGAATTCTAGCCATAGAAACCAAACATGTCCCGATATGAATAAGTAACTTTGACCCAAATTCTACGTACCCGAGCGGTTAAAAAAACTTCTCACATTTAAATGGTTGATACACTAAAATACCAACATCTATGTCAATAGTAAAACATCATATGATTTACAATGTCGAGTCCAGTATATATAATTCATATATCACATGAAATAATGTAACCAATGTTCATCTCAAATTGTTAACTCTAACCAAATTAGTGAGTCCAACACAAGAATATCAAATTGTTAACTTCAACAATGTCATTCCTTATCTCACTTAACCAGCTTAAGCCTCTCAACACAAGAAACACAAAACTGAAGAAGAAAAATGACTACATTTACATACAACACCACACTAAAATAATTACATACATACACAAACTACTAATCCATACAACTCTATTGAGTCTTACTCCACATTCTACTCGCCAACTTACAAGGCGGAGAAGGCGAAAACTCAAACGGCAATGGAAGCAAATCCATTTCACCTTCAAGTATCCTCACAATATCTCCCACATCAGGTCGTAACTCGGGCATTCGATTCAAACAAGCCAATGCCAAATTAACACACAATGTAGCTTGATCCTTGTTGTATAAACATCTAAGCTTCTCATCAACAAGCTCGAGCAGATTCCCTCCCTGTGCCAGTTGCCTGCACCAACTTATCAAATTCGCCTTCTCAAGCTTCATGGGCGAGTTCAAAACGTGTAGAGGCCTTCTACCGGAAACTATGACTAGGATTAAGACGCCAAGGCTGTAGATATCCGTCTTCTCCATCAAGAAACCGAACCCGGTTCCTCCAAATTCGGGTGCTACATAACATAGTGTCCCTCTCATGCTAGTTGTTGTGCTGCTTAGCTCCCTACTATATAAATCTCCACTCCATAGCTCACTATTCATTGATGAGTTTCTCTTCTTTTTCTTCCTCCATATCCTCCTGGTATACAAGATATGAATCTAATGTTAGCATCTAATTGCACTTAACTCAGTTCGCCACCAACCTAGTGCCTACTTTTTTGTTGTTGTGAATACCAAATACAATAATCAAGAAAGTAACCCTAATTTGGTTAGCTATAAAGTACAAGATAATTATGTAAAACTAATATCTTATTCATAATTCACTAATACCTGGAACTGAACTTTGCCCCTTGATCACAACTCGGCTGGTTCATTTTCGATCGTCTTGTTCGTTTCGTTAGTCGAATGCATCCGGATAAGTTAAACTGCAGTGGGTTATAGCTTCTCTTTATCCTGTTTCTCTTCTTGTTCTTCATTTCCTCGAGATTTTCTTCCTTCCACCAGTCCTCCATTTTCTTGGGCTCCTTCTTTGTAATTGAGTCTCTGGCTTTTCTATTGCCCTCCTTGTTCTTCATGATCCCTTCATTGACATGAATTGATGGCTTATCCAAATTGATCACCTCAGATTCCAAAGCTTCCTTGTGCTCATCACCATCATTATCATCATCAACATCATCATGATCCCATTCTCGGTTCGTTTTAGGGCTAATTTGGCTACCAATCCACTCCTTGACATAATCTCTACTGCATAACTCCCCACTTCCATCTTGCTTCCACCACCAATCCTTACCCCATTGCTTCGAATCCGAAGCACCATCAATTCTCATAGCCTCCTTCCCTTTTGGACTAGGAATGCTCTGAAAATCACCTTCTTTATCCACATTGACATTACTTGCATTCCTACCATTCTTAGAGCTTGATGCTTGTAACCCAACACTAAAATCAAACTCCTGACTCTTGCCCAAATCCTGACTACACATTTCAACCCCAAATTGATCTCCTCCATCAACCTTATATCTCGATAACCCGAAATCCGAAAGCTTACCCCTAAAATCCCAATCAAGCAACACATTGCTAGGCTTGACATCACCATGAATCACAGGAGGATCACACTCATTGTGCAGAAACTCAAGCGCTCTGCACACATCCAAGATGATCTGGAACCTTCTATCCCAACTCACCAAATTCAACCCTTCAGAAAACAGCAATTCCTGCAAGCTACGGTTAGGCATATACTCATACACCAAAATCCTCTTGTTCTTATGAATGCAGTATCCCAATAGGGAAACAATATAGGACGATTTGATCACCCCCAAAATGTTGAGCTCATTTTGGAATTCTTTCTCAAACTGCAAATTTGCAGATGGGTCAAGTTTCTTGACAGCTACAGATTTGCCGTCTTTGAGTACGCCTCTGAAGACAGTTCCTGAGCCGCCTTTTCCAATGGCGTTTTCTGGGTTGAACCTATTTGTGGCGGATTTGATTTCTTTGAAGCTGAATTTGTGGAGTTTGAGAGGGGCGATTTCGTCAAAGGGGCTTGTTCTTGAGCGTTGGAAGAGGGGTTGCCAGAAATGGTAGAGGATGTAGATTAAGGTGCAGATTATTACTGCTGTGGCTGAAGCTGTGATTGCTATGAAGAACGTCTTGGATTTTAGGATTGAATTTGTGGGTTTAGGGTTTGGTGAAATGGGTCTCATTGCTTGGTTCTGATCAGAAGGTCAACAAAAACAACCATGGAAAAAAAACAGAGGGTGGAATTTGTTTGTCTAATTGCAGAGCTTCAAAAAAAAGGGCATGATCAGATTTTTTAAGCTCTGATTTTGCTTTAGCTCAAAGCATGGCGCAAAAGAGACTGTCTTTATGCATGAAAACATGGGTACCTAAATATGTATGTAACAAAGATAATAATTTCATAGTCTCCAATGTTTGGATGTAGGATAGATCTATAAATATGTTATATTTATACTATACTGTAGTTTGTTTGTTTTTGTAATGAGAGCACTTGTGATTTGCTGATGAGATAAGATATGCGATTCTAGAATTAAATATATGTTTGAAATTTTCTTATTTTATTTGTATAATGGCGGTTTTAAAAATCAGAATTAAAGATTATTGGACATTACAGTGGGATGGAGATGGACAGAGATGGACAAGGGAATATAATCTATTTCTTCACCCAAAGAAAAATGAAAATATGACTCCACTCCGTAGTGGCTAACTTTACATATTTAATGGTGGGGAGCGGTGATTATTCATGAGACAATGACAAGACAGGGGCATGAAGTGGAGATACCAAGAGATGGAGGAATTCTGATTGTTTTTTTTTTGTTTTTTTTATAGAACATCTCCGATGAGATCTGAAAAATTTGAGAAGGCTCCAAAATAGGGTTGGGGTGTTAAATAATGTATTTTAGCTATCAGATCTGCTATACCATTAGTTTCCCGAATAATATGGTATATTCGACTATCAGAGAAGAATCGTAAATCCATTAAGATATTAGTCATGATCAAGTCAATTTCCCATTGACAGTCCAAACGCCGTTTATGACATTAATAAGGCAAAATTTTCTCAACATGCGTGAGACCAAGCTGAATAGTCTCCCTAATGCCATAGCGCATCGCTAGCCATAATTGGTGAAACGGTACCTAGAGTTACGTTTGAGATTTTGATCGGGTTACCTTGTTGATACGTTGCACTTTGTATAGCGTAAATAGGGATTATTACATTGTATTAAGAGTGATTTCATATAAGTTCAGAGACAATTCTATGTTATGAATTATTAGAGTTATTGTGAAGACTTAAAAGATATGAAGTGAAGAAGTGAAGTTGAGCAGAGTTGAAGACACAGCTTTAGAAGCTGCTGAGCTGACGACCGCGGTCGCCATAAAGGTGTGTCGATCGCCATATTCATATCAGCAAACATGGGAGCTGGGCCGTGGTGCGCTGATGTCATCGTGATGGAGCCCCCGCTTTGGAGTTGGGCCTGGATTGGAGCTGGGCCGTGTGAAGATTGGGCCGTGCGTGATGGGCCATGAAAAGGGCAAGCTAGCAGCTGACTTTGGAGCTACTTACGATATGAGATCTTTGCTCCTTTTGTTTATTCGTTTTCCTTTTCTTTATTTTCTATATTTTTCCTTTTAGATTATCTTTTACCATATTATTTTAGGGTTAGACTCTATTTAAGAACCCTAGTTGTTTTCTTTTGATCATCATCTTTTCCATCGACAGTTTTAGTTTTGCAACCATGAGCAGGAACTAAACTCCATTGTTTTGCTTAGGAGTTGAAACCTTGAGTTATTAAGTTGTGAGATTTCTAAACTCTTGTTCTTTTCATTTGAGTTTGTATTAATTCTCTTGTTCTTCATCTATATGATTTCTATTGGTTTTGCTAGATTGATCACCTAGTTTGATTAGTAGACTTCTATTGCTAGACTAGGAATAGACGGTGGAATTCCTTGTCATTGTAGCATCCATATCTGCATGATCTGATAGTTGACTCTTTATATGAAAGAGAATTGATTGCATGTTAATACTTGACGGTTGTAAGTTATTGCATGCATCCTTATGATTCTTGTGCCATTTGCTGCTATTTCATCTAATCTTGAGAGGTTTCCCTGATTGTTGAATAAGTAAGTATTATCAGGACCGGTTGGCCTACCAATATATTAAAGATTGGAATAGGAATATCCCCTAGGATTGATAAGAACTTGAGATAATCTATTATCAACTTGATTGACTGTTGTGTGGAAACTTGCTAGGTGAAACCCCTTCGCATAATATTCTCACCCAACGTTTCTCTGCTTGATACTTGTTACTTCTGTGCTCCGTATAATAAAAAAAAACCTGGTTACTTGTTACTTGTTCGTTAATTGATATTTCGCTTGACTGCATAGTTATTGGTGTTTTGATTCCCTTGGTTTCGACCTCCACTTACTTGCTATACTCTAGTTAGTGTTAAGGGTTTACTTTGATTTAGCAACCACGACAATTGCTCTATCACTTGTTTATCTTGAATGATGAATCCAAAGGATGTCGGGCCATTAGTTGGACATGAGATATCTACATTTAATTTGGTGTAGGTTGGTTTTGGTTTGTTCGATCTTATAATTTTTCATTTCCTCCTAGTGGGACTTAGGTTCTCCTTCATGTCATGTCTTACTTCCTTGCTAGCCGATTTCCAATCACATATTTAATGTATAAATATCTTATGAATTGATGAATATTTGGTAAGATGAATTCTGATTGTTAACATGCTTTTGACTGTTTTTAGTACTCATTCACTTGTTTTTTTTTATATTTATACTCTAGATTCAGTTCAGTCTGAGATACAATATTTAACGATAAAGTATAGGGCGTTTATATGGGATCGATCTTCTTAAAACTCGTAGCATAAGAAATTAGTGTGTAATGTATTAGTGCACATGATATGGATTAATAATTGTTGTTATAGTATCGCAACTGCTCACAAAAATGACATTTTTTTTTGGTGGAAACAGAAATGACATTTTGTAATGTAAAAAGGCGATGTTTGATCATCATGGGCTTTACTTTAACTACTAATCGATCACTTTAAGGGAGCGAAAGAACAGGAGAGCTCGATTAAAGTATGAGAATAAAAATGTAAATTAGCTTTATGTTTTCATTTTGTGAAATCCAAGACAATATTGTAAAACTATTTACTTAAGACATGAGAAGGATCGTCATTTGTATATACACATGTCTGATTACTGCAGCATTCGTCAATAATTCTTGTAGTTGTAAATTTTGCCACTAGAGAATTTTTATATATCGTCTAATATATTAAAAAAACATAGTAATATGAGATTTTTTTTATTCGTCTCAGCTAATGGTTCCCGTATTTAAAGAATCATGCGAAACGAATTTAAATAGACTTCGATTATCGAACGGGCGCTCTCGTGTTTAATCTTTGTATAAGGAAATACATGTCGATGAATTCAAGGCCCGAAGATTAACTCACAAAATTCCGGACCTATGCCGGTATTTCGGAGTCAAACAGAAGACCCTTCAAATACTTGGTTGCACGAGTATGCTGCTTGTATCAGCTACCTGCATCAGTTACATGTATCAACAACTTGCATAACCAACTTGATTGTCGTGCTTTAATCAAAGTTCATGCTTTCATTATATACGCGAAGATTGAAGATGACGCGTGCCATTTTGTAAGAGTTAACGTGTTCCATCATGCGTTATGTCACGTTTGTTAAAGTCTTTGGTTTTTGATGTTCAGAACTTGGTGTAAGTCTAGGGGTCGCACTGTAGGGATTTTAGATGCTTAAAGCGGAATTTCAGGAAACGTTTTCCTAACATCTAACCAAGGATCTCATGCATAAACTAAATAGATCGTACATAGGAAAAAATAAATACCTCTTGATGCGTGTTTGAATCTCACTGGAATGGAGAGATTAGAGCCTCAAGTGTGACTCCTCTAATTAGTCCACACGAGCAATAAACTGGATCACCTTTAAGTCTCTTCTGCTAGACCGAGTAACTCAAAGGTATAATCTTGAAACGAGGAACAATAACGAAGAGACTAGCAACTCCTTGCACTCGATAAGTAATTTGAGCAATAACTTTGTTTCAATTGTGAATTGCGGCTGTGAATTGCGGCTACCACTTGCCGTATATCTTTTTTGGTGATTTCCCAATTACCTTCATATATATAATAGGTTATCTTTATAACCCTAATAATATTATTATTATCTTACCATAATAATAGTAAAGTAGATATATCTTTATATATCTTAGCTTTTATTTTCAAGTAATAAATAACTATTATCTTATACTTGAAAAGCAATCCACTTCGTTTGTTATTCCACATAGCCCAAATACTACATGCTTACCGACCTGCATATTTGCTTGATCCAGTCTATAAACTCTAAGTGTGTGACCTCATAGGACCCAATTATTCTAGCCATGGGTTTAACCTGATTAATCTCATAAGTCGTATTGGCCACTAGCAATAGCATGCGACTCCTAAAATATCTGGATTATTAATCTCCATAAATAGTCCTATTTCATAATAAGTAATTGCACATCTGATTAAAGGACACAATTCCTTCACGCACTTTGTTGTAGACGAGGTGGCGAGATAGTTGACGTCCATATGGAGCAGTCATCACATTAGCGATTAAACTCTCTTTTTGAAGGCGTGGTGTAGGCCAAGAAGCAAACATACGTTAAACGAGGCTCCATCACCAGTGAAAACTTTAACAATATCAAAATTTTATAACATTACAAAACGTGTATTCAGATATATTAACGTTATAAACGTGCTTCGACAAATATGTGAAAAGAGAATAAGAATAAAATTATGGACGGAGGGAGTAGAGCCTATAAACTATACAATTTTTAGGGGTTGTTTGTTTGTATACCTTCGGTATAGGGAATCAGTATGAGAATGAGCTAAACCTGTTTTTTGTGTTTGGTAGAATATGTATCGGTATAAGGAATGGGTATGAGTCATTCTCATTCCAACAAATTACATAAGATATCATACCCAAATAAAAATCAAGGTATGACTTATATCTAAGTTTATAAATCACCTCTCCCTCTACCAAACACAAAAGGCTAAGAATCACTCAACCCGATTCCTCATTCCAACCCGATTCTTATCTCAATACCAAACGAGCCCTTAAAGGGTTAATTATAGTTTCAGTATTCCATTCAAGATGTACGTAACATGAGATCCGTAACACTGTCAAGTCTCTCGTAGCCTAGTGGTGTAGACATGATGCCATTACCTACAGGTTTTGAGTTCGACTCAGGGGAGCAGCACATCTCATCCTTTATGGGTGTGGGACCCGCATGTCGGCGCACTTCAGATAGTACTCAGCGCACTTACAATTTTTAACTTTTTTACAAATATACCCTTCTATCAAAACAACCCTACCGTATCTACTTGAATCTTCTGAAAGTCTCAAACTCTCAAATTCGTGTAAGCAACAAAGAATTTAGAAACCCCATCTCCTTTTGAAATTAGTCAGCATCCACTAACAATTTATTCAGACCTTCTCTTTGAATGTTTTGAAGGTCCTTCTAATTCTTGTTGTTGATGGAATATTACCAATTCCTACTATTGTGGGCAGAATCATTGGGGTGACTAGATGTGGACGGATGGGGCACGATGTTGTACGTTGTGGTGTGCCGGTCTCTTTGTCAGATCTTAGAGTTTCAAAGAGAAGTTTAAGTATTATAATTCATTTAGAAAGGGAATTCGAGAAGATGGACTTGGAGGTAAATTATAGAATTAAAAAGGGTATTATGGTCTTATCGGGGTTGTACATAGAACTTATTGGGGTGCATAAAGAATGACCCAAAAAAAATGAGATCCGTAACACTGCATTTTATATAATCAAAGATAGCTTGATCTTCAAAAAAGAAAGGTCCAATTTCATCGCGGGGATCGGTGAATAATGATCTTGAAGCGTGCAGAAAGGAACAAAAGGCAAAGCATTTCAAGAAAACACTATTCTACTTTCCATTTTACCTTTGAGGGTGATCGATCCATGTTTTCCATCTTTTTTAGATAAAGGTAACATATTTGAAATGGAGAGGCCCCCGTTTCATCATTCTCAACACCATTAATCTTGACAAAATGCGCATTTTGTTCCCATCTAGTACTCCAACATTTGTATTTCTACGTAAGGTTGAACATATTTTAATTTATGGATCATGTCATACCTTTTGCATGCGGTGTTCTTCGAATGAATAGGGTGCTATTTGTTTTGCGTTATAATAAGCTTGTTTGTTATTATCGTAGATATGTATGTTAGTATTAAGAGGACTGAAATATCAAATGTGTTCAGTTTCTAAGAATAGCGGAATAATAACAAGTTATATAAACACTTTACGTGAAAATTCTAAATAATCAATTAGTTATATTTGAATAAAAATCACCTATTTTTCGAGGATTAAGAATCTATCTATATGTTAAAGTTGAGTTGCATAATAGAACAATCCAATTACAATCGGCTTCTTCCTAAAACTTAACATAATTCTTGTCAATCTCAAATTAATAAACAACACAACTTACTTAATGCTTGAGCAAGAACACTTGCTTTCTTTTTCTCTTCTCAGATGTAGAGCTCTAAAAATGCATAAGTCAATTTGTGTGCAATGTCAAGTATTTATACAACTAAGTTGTCGATAAAGAATCTCTTTGTGACAACTCCTGATTATCCTGCTGGATGATCCTGAAAAAGACAGAGTAGTTGGAGAACATACTCGACTGTAAAAACACCGGTTTCATAATTCTGATGTAATCATCAGATAACGATTGATCCTGATTACAAGTCAGTACAACTTTAAGGAAATGTGTACTGACATTTGGATTGGCTATAAAATCAGCCGCCTTATTTGCCTCTATGAAGCAATGGTAAATTTTAACATTGTCAAAAAGGTTTAGAATGTTCCGAAGATCAACAATTATATTCCTGATTTCCCAAGGCATTTTCCAAATATTTTAATGAAATTAATAATTGTAAGATTGTCTCCTTCTATAATAATATTTTTATTGTTTAGTTTAACCGCAATCTTAGCTGCATAAAGAGCAGCCAAAGCTTCTGTTATAAGGGGTGAAGTCGAAAAAACTTTCTTATTAAACATATCTAAGAATTTTCCTTCATTATTCCTTGCTATGCATCCTATGTATAAATTATCCAGTGATTTATATGAACCATCGAAATTTATTTTTAACCAATTCGGGGAAGGTTTATTCCATCTTTAGTTTTTCTTCTATTCCTGAGTTTACCTAATTTAGGTCCTTTGGTGTTAGTAAGAGTGGCTTCCCAATATTTAAATTGCTCAAATGCTATCCTTGCAGGTACTCTGTTTAACATTTGTTTAATCTCTGGGTAGTAGGGAGGTTATCAGGTATTGTTTTTCACAAGAAATTTTGATATCTTGGGGGAATTTTCAAATTCCAAAGCCATCCGTAGATATCATTACTATTATGTAAACTATTAGTACTATTGAATTGTCTGGCCGATGTTGTGCTAAATATAGGGTTGTGCAAAATTCGGTTATTAACCGAAACCGAAGCGAAACCGAACTAAATAACCGAACCGAACCGATGTTAGTTCAGTTCAATTTTCGGTTTTCATTTTTCAGGAGTTCGGTTTTCGGTTCTGTTTGGTTAAAAACCGAAATTTTAAAATTTTAAAATAATTAATTAAAAATTTATTATTATTTTTTTTTAAAATAAAATAAAAATCTATTAATATAGGGTATTTTTGATTATTTTATATTTTTTTATAATTTAAATTAATTTTATAATAATTTTTTTAAAATAATTTCATAATTCGGGTTTTTCGGTTAAAACAAAAACCAAAAAAACCGAACCGAAACCGAATTAGTTCGGTTAATGGTTCCTAAAATTCTCTAGTTCGGTTTTCGGTTTGGGTCGGTTCAGTTTTAACCGAATGAACAACCCTAGCTAAATACACTTGTATGATTTGGGGTCCATTTTACCCTATCTTCAATATTCTTTTTAGGTTTACTAATACTCAGGATATGTTGAATCACATGATTTGGCAAAATGGAATTTAGTTTTGATATATCTCATTCCTTAGTACTCTCTCCGTACTTTTATAATTGTTAGTCTAGAATTTTTAAGACAAATTAAGAATCCAAATTTTTGTCCAAATTACCTTTACTTAATTTCCTTGATTAGTAATGCCTAAAATGATAATTATTTAAGATTCTAAATCTAGTAATAAACATAGGGGAAAATTTGACAAAATTTTGCCAAAGTAGCTAAAAAGACAATTAAATAATAACAAGGAAAGGAGTCTATAGAATGACAGTTAAAAAAGAACAGAGGGAATATTAGTTATAAAACATGCTACTTTAGTGTTTATGTCTGTTTTAGTGGGATCAAAGTACATAATAAGATTGATATTTTTTATCCAATTGTCTGTCCAGAAAATTATATTTATTACCATTCCCTAATTCCCAACCAATATATTTTTGAAATTGTTCTCTTAGATGTAAAAGTCTTGAGAATTACCACAATTGTTTCTTTTTTCGTTTATAATTGAAAATAGTTGAAGATTGTAGAGACTTTTGATCTAATAACCTAACCCAAATGTTAGTTCTGTTTGTTACTAACTTCCACAAGAGTTTTTGTTGAAGAGCAATATTAAGATTTGCTGCTTTATGTAAGCCAAGTCTCCTGCAATCCTTAGGCTTACAGATAGAATCCCAAGTAGTGATAGCATGGTAGCCATGATTATTATTATTCCAAAAAAAAATCTTTTTTAATTTTATCAAATTGATCGCAAATTCCTTTTGTACGAGAAAAACATTGCATTAGATGGGTTGCTTTGGACATTATGTTTGATTGAATAAGTATAGATTTTCGTGCTTGTGAGATGATATTTGCTTTTCATCTAGATAGTTGTTTTTGCATACTTTGAACAACATATTGAAAACACTCATTGTTTACTCTACCTCTAACAATTGGTATTCCTAGATACTTTTCCATCGAATTTGTTTGTTGTAGATTATTACCGAGGCAAGTGCTTGTCTTTGTGGGGATGAAATATTAGGGGTTGTTTGAAAGGAGCTCTTATGATAATTTATTGCTAGTCCTGAGAGATCAGTAAACTTTTGCAATAGTTTTTTGATATAATTCATATTTGCATTAGCAAATATAATTGTATCATCCGCAAAACAAGGAAAAGTGTCCATAAATATTCATATTTGCATTAGCAAGTATAAATATTTGTTTGTTTGGTGTTTTTTCTTGTCAATAAAGAATCTCAGCTAAGAGATATTATTGAACAACTTCATTCCACAAAGGGAAAGTGTCAGGCCAGAATAAACTTTAAAATACGAACGTGAGAATGGTGAACTTTTAATAGTAACTAGTGAACATTTAATAGTAACTAGTGAACATTTACTACTAGTTTAGAGAACATTCGTTGGTAAACTTAAAACATCTAAAAATTGAAAAATTCATTTTGTAAACAAAACTGAAGAACATTCAGATAAAAATCATCAATGTGCACTATTTTCTCAAAGGGTGTGCATCAAAATTTTGATAAACATTTGAGTACATTTTGATGAATATTAATGTATATTTAATGAACATCAGACATTTACGTTCTCAACTTAATAACTGTTCTCACCTAAACTACACTCTTCCACAAATACTTAATTTGCACGATACGATACTTATCAAAATAAATATTATAATTTTTTTCCTAACTAAATTACAACCAATTACATCTAAATAGGATATTTCATGTTGTAATTCGAAGTACAAAATCTCCATGGTACTTCTTGTGCATGCATCGTATCTTCAAGGAGATTCTGCAGATCTTTTCACGTTGATGTGGTTTTCCTTCCATTTCCATTGATCTTCATCTTTGAATACCGCAACTTAATTTCTTCTATTTTTTTTATCTGAAACTCAATGATAAAACTAGAAAATATTTCTCAAGTAGTTATCATCTTCAATACTAATTAAAGAAACTGAGTAAAGAAAGGCCCCCCATGCTATTGTATACTTAGGGATTTGATATTGATATTGACTTTTATGGATTGGTATTGTTTTATTAATTGGTATTGTTTTAGAATAATATTGTATACTTAGGGATTTGATATTGATATTGACTTTTATGGATTGAATGAGTTGAATAGATAGTGTTTTATTGTTGAAAATATTGATGGAGTGTTGAAACAGTAAAAATGAATTGAGTTTTACTACATATGAAGGTGTAAGTAAGAGTTGCATTTTGTTCCAGAATGCAAATCCTTACGTGACGCAAGGAATGCGTTACGTGACGCAATGAATGGTTTACGTGACGCAAGGCTTGCGTTACGTGACGCAAGGATTTCAGAATGTAAATCCTTAATGTTTACCTTCATGTGTAATTTTTTTTTACAGAATATTATGATTATTGATTTGTTTATAGTAAAATATTGATTAAAAGCATGTAATGTTGTTGTTTGGATTGATTATGGTCATATTTGAGTATGTAACGATGTTTTGGTCTTGTTTGTGATTATAGCGATGTCCTATTCCGATCAAGATGATTCAGATGATTCGACGGTTATTGAAATTGGGGAATCCTCCACTAAATGCATCAACCGACACGAGGAGCAGGAAGTGGAGACAGGGGAATCCTCTTTTGGGCCCAGGAACCGACAGCGTCAGGATCGAGAGCGACGCCCAAAGAAGGAGCAGAAACTGGAATCATCTGACTCCTCCAATTCACCCATCAACCGACAGCAGCAGGAACAGGATGTGGAGAGAGGGGAATCATCCACTAAACACTTCAAAGTTGGGAACACACGTGAATACCTGAAACTGTTCAGGCCGTTGGATCCTCGTCGTTAGATCTTCTTTTTAAAATTTTAAATCTATTTCTTTTCTTGATTGTTCATTTGAGCATTATGAGTTGGAACACTACTTCTTTTCGTTAAGACTTCACGGTTTGTTGTTATGTTGGAACACCTACTTGTTTTCGTTAATCTATTTGTTTTGTTGTTCTGTTGGAAAGTATACTACCTTATTATATTTCCATATTATATATGATACACCAACACTATAACCTATTACTTGAATTAACGCCATTAGACAAATGATATTTCAATGATTATTATAGGTAATTGACCATATACGCAATGAATTGCATATTGTTTTTCGTTAAATCAATTTTTATGATTGAATATTTTCAAATATACCCCTAATACTCCTTACCACGTAAGGATTGTTGGGCCTATAAAATGACTTTGGTGAAACCCTAGCCTTTTTCACAGCATTCCCACACCATTTTTACGGCGCCCCCAAGCCCCTCTCCCCCCTCCATTTTTTGGCCATTTTCCTTCATTTTCAACCACAAATTCAAGTTAATTGTCATCAAAAGGTTAGTAAACAAGATCCTTTCATCATTTTGGTATGTTATTGAAGTGAGTATGATATTCCCATTGTTTTTTGATGATATTTAGTTCGATATTGATAGGATTATGTCAATTCTTTGATTAGAGAGCATGAATTTTAAGTTGTTTGTATTGATTATGAATTGTATTGAGTATATAGTGATTATTTGGTATTTTTTATAATTATATTGTATACTTAGGGATTTGATTATTGATATTGACTTTTATAGATTGAATGAGTTGAATTGATAGTGTTTAATTGTTGAAAAAACTGATGGAGTGTTGAAACAGTAAAACTGAATTGAGTTTTACTGCATACAAAGGTGATTGTCTTTGCATGCTGTTTCAGAATGGTAATCCTTACGTGATGCAAGGAGTGACATTCCTTACGTGACGTAAGGATTGCATTCTGAAACAGAATGCATTTCCTTACTGTTACCTTCGTTTGCAGTATTTTTTTTTGTGATTTATTTGATTAAGTGTTAAACTGCATTATGGTTATTGAAATCATGCAGGAATGAATCGTAACGATAAGGATATGGATTGTCCTGGGTGTGATACACGTAACAGGATCAGAAACAAGAAGAACCATCAGTAGATGTGGGAAAGGGAAAGAAGAGAACTAAGAAACCTTCCCCTCGTCGTCTGGAGTACCCGGATGAAACTATTCAGCAACCACAACATGTTCCTGAATCGTCCTCGGGCTCCCTTTGGCCTCTCCCTCACGGTATGCCTCAAGAATATATGCAAGGCTTATCAGCTGCTCAATCACAACCAATGAGAGAGAGTATGGCGCAGATGATGTTGTTGTCAAACCAACCCTATAACAGTCAAGGGGATGGCCAGCTTGGTATGTTCAACAGTGTCTCGGACCCTCAATGGGACAATTACTATAATGTAGCTCCACCTTCTGGACCCGGTGGGCCATCAGGATCATCTCAGCAGCCTCGTCGAATGGAAGCCTCTGATGACAGTTCAAATCCTGAATCTGGTGGTGAGGGAACATCTCAGCAGCCTCGAGAAATGAATACTTTTGATGACAGTTCAGATCCTAAAGGTGAGGACCACTTTGACCAACCACAAGGTGGTGGTGATGATGAGGAGGATGAAGTTGATTTAGATGAAGAGGAACGAACTAAGAGGAAGAGGAAGAAAAAAAATGAAGTCCAATATAATCCTCACTTGAAGGTGCTTACTCCTGGAGGTCCTCAAAATCCTGAGCTGCTGATTGAATTTGAAGCTCATACGGCCTTTTACATCCAACAGAACAAGGTAAGTACTTACACTTGACTTATCAGTTTTGAATTCATTTGAGTGAATAATACATGAATAAGTATGAAATGAGTTATTATGAATGAGTATGAAATGTTATTTAATGGAATTATGAATTGTATGGGAAATTGAGTTGAATTGATAGGTGTATTGGTTAAAAACTTTGATGAAATCTGTTGAAACTGTAATTTTTAGATTTTTTTTAACAGAATATAAAGTTCTGCATTCTGATACAGAATGTAGATCCTTGCGTCACGTAAGGATTTGCATTCTATAACAGAATGTAGATCCTTGCGTCACGTAAGGATCTACATTCTGTAATAGAATGCAAAACTTTATATTCTGGTAAAAAAAAATCTATAAATTACAGTTTCATATTTTGAGTAAGGATTTATATTCTGCACATCACTTCATATTTTGAGTAAAATATTGAGTATTTGTTGTTTGAATTGATGATGAATGAGATTAAGTATGTATTTGATGATTTGGTCAATGTATAGGGACGAGGGATTTTGAGGCATCAGGGGAGAAAGACTTAGCTTCAAGCTCGGAAACGGAAGGAAGGAGAGGATTGGATGAGACACGCAGATGACACCAATCTCACACATCTCCAGTCCTTGATGTACAATGAGATTGACATGCCTTTAGTCAATGCGTTCATTGAGAGGTGACAGCCTGAAACAAACAGTTTCCACTTGCCTTTTGGTGAGATGACAGCGACGTTGATGGACATCTTGATGCTGCTCGACCTTCCTATCAGAGGGAAGTCTATGGGTTCCCCAGAGAAAGCTCGCAAACTTGGCACAAACTATGTGAAGAAGTATATGGGTCAAAGGGGAAAGGCATTTTTGAAGATTCCCGATGGCGGTTGTTCTTCAAGCTATTATATGACTGCTGCAAAGTTGAGGATGCACTGTGAGTCTTTGGTGGATGACCCTGAAACACATGGGTTAGGATTTGTTTTGTACATCCTCTTATCCTCAATCTTTCCAGACAAAACACAGAGTAGCTTCCCTCTGAGATATGCGCATTTTCTCAAGAGTGTTAACGTAGCTAATACATACTCATGGGGATCAGGGGCCCTTGCCTATTTTTACCGGTGTATGGGAGAAAGTTCACGTCAAGAATGTTTGTTGTTGTCCTTGTGTTACACTTTGTTGCAAGTAAGTATCTTTTTGTTTACCTTAAAATCTTTAATATTTTATTTGCTCTAATGTTAATTGTATATTTCTTATACATTAGGCATGGATATACGCGTATTTCCCGAGCTTCGCATATGGCTTTCCAGAGAACACCAGTTGGACTCCTGATCAACCTTGGGCAGCAAGATGGCAACCATTAACTACAATCGGCAAAAACGCCCCTACCCAAAGGAATTATAGAGCTGAACTTGATGCAATGAGGGAGGATGCGGTAATATTTGATTCATGTTGAATTTGAAGTTAATATGATTTAGTTGAAATGATATGTTTATTTTAGAGAAATCTGTTGGATTTTTTGTTTTGAACTTCTGCATGAGGTCCTGTAGGTAAGGAACTGCATTCTGTAATAGAATGCAGTTCCTTACGTGAAGTAAGGATTTGGCACTCCTTACGTGACGTAAGGAACTGCATTCTGCAACCGAATGTAGTTTCTTACCTACATATGATATTTTATCAGTTTTTTTTTTAATTACAGTAATAAACACTGTTTTAAATATTTTATTTAGATTAACTGGACTCCTTATGGCCCGATTGACTACGATGACCCTAAGTATGCGCCAGTCTTGTTTTATGGGGTGCTCAACATTATTGAGGTCACAGAACCTCACATGCCAGACCGGGTTCCTAGGCAATTTGGGCGTGTTCAAGGAATTCCAAGGCCAATCATTCAACCTATCAAGGGATGGAGGCATACCAAACCAAGGAGTTATGTTGTCGAGTATGACCCGATGCTGTGGAGTTGGGCGGGCATGGACATGCACATTATGACTCTAGAGGGAATGGGTCCAGCTGCATATCCCCCTTGGAAGATAACCGAGGAATACCTTAGGTGGTTCATTCCTAGGACGCATAGGTTTGTGACGCCCAGCCATCCTACCACCATGGATGCTCGTATGGTAATTAATCATTCCCATTTTCACATCTATTCAATTTTCATAGAGTTCTAATGTGTGAAACTTAGTATTTAGTACTTACATAAGTTTTTATGTTATATTTTTTTTGCAGGCACTTCATAGGGTTTATATGAACTTTAATCCATATCAAAATGCAAGTGTGGAGCTGTTTCCGAACATCATGCAGATGCTCAACCAAACCATGCAGGATTTGGATCCCTTTTATCGTCAACAAGAGTAGAAACAGAATTCTCATGATGTTGGATTTAGTTTGTGAAGGATTTGAGTTGTTTTTGTTAAACTATGGATTTAGTTTGTGTTGGATTCTTTTGCTATCTTGATGTTGGATTTTGATGTTTACTTTAAACTATGGATTTAATTTTGTTGTTGGCAGTTATTATTGTTTAAGTCTTGATAATAGCAGGTTTTTACAATTCGGTTTCTGGATAAGCATATCGTTGCGTCACGTAAGGATGTGCAAGAATCCTTACGTGACGCAAGAATATCCTCACGTGACGTAAGAATCCTTACGTGACGCAAGGATTGTAGAGGTTATAAAAGGACTTCAGGTGAAACCCTAGTCATTTTCACTGTATACCCCAAGTTTTTTACGTCGCCCTCACTGCAGAAACTTCTTCTTTCTCCATTTGTGGTCATTTTCCATCAATTTCAGCCTCAAATTCAAGTTCATTGCCATCAAAAGGTTAGTAAACATGATCCTATCATCATTATGGTATGTTGTGAAAGTGAATATGATTTTTATATTATTTTTTGATGATATGTAGTTCGAATTCAAAGGATTATGTCAATTCTTTGATTAGAGAGCATAAAATTGAAGTTGTTTGGATTGATTACGAATTTTATTGAGTATATATTGATTATTTGGTATTTTTTACATTTATATTGTATAATTAGGGATTTTATATAGATTTTGACTTGTATGGAATGAATGAGTTGAATTTAAATGTTTTCTTGTTGAAATGATGTACTGTATGAATTTTACAGAAGGTATAGCGAGTTACATTCTGTTTCAGAATGTAACTCCTTAAGTGACGTAAGGAGTGTTGTACAACCTTACGTGATGTAAGGAATGCAAGTCCTTACGTGACGTAAGGATTTACAACATGTTTCAGAATTAAATCCTTACTGGTTACCTTATATCCTTGATTTCTTTTGTTTATTGTTGATAGTTGTTTTCTTACTTTGTAACTTGTTTTCTTACTTCGTATTACAGATTTCAAACAACCATGGCATCATCATCATCATCAGTTGGTATACCATCAGTTGGCAGCTTGATGAAGTGTCCGATGAATAGGTGTTCTGAACCTGTCATGGTTCACATTGGTAATGACAAGAAGAGACCCGACCAGTATGGTCGGAGGTTTGTTTCATGCAAATGTAACTTCAAGTACGTTTTTCTTGACCCAGAATATGACCATCATCTTCTTCGTGTCATTGCAAAATTCATTTAGGAAACCAATCTTCAAGCAGCGAAATTGAGAGTCTTTTACAGATGTGATGATATGGAAACGGCCAGATTTTTTGTGAAAGACATCTATGGGGAGAAAGATCCCCTTGCTTCTGATTCCGATTAGTGTTCTTAGTATTGGGCTTCTGTTAAGATGTAATGTTAAGTATCTTGTAAGGATCTTATTCTCTTTTAAGTCTGTTTTAGTTTCTATTTCAAGAATGAGTCTGTTTTAATTTATGTGGAGTCTTTTTTAATTGATGTTGAGGCTGTTGTAGTTTGTTGAATGTATGTTTTTATTTATCTGAAATATCTTGTGGTTTATCAAGGATATTTGTTTCACTAAAGCAAACAAGGTAAAACATCTTGTGGAGGGAGTACTGTTGTTGATTTGACACCACGTGGAAATCGCAATTTTTTTTAAAGTTCCAAAGTTAGCGTCGCCACATTACATCACATTATAATTAAACATTGTTATAAATGACAAAAACTTAGAAACTAATCATCGTCTTAATCATCATTTTGGATTGTGATGGTAGTTTGTGTTGATGGATTTCGAATTCCTCTTTTTGGCGGCGGCGGTTCTACATAAGCACGACATCGATCGGCCACAAGGTCATACAAAACATTGGCTTTTTCATTGCAATTTCTCTCCCATCATGTAAATACAAGTGGTAATGGACAATCATCTTGAAGGAATAGCTGAGATAATAATAATTGTGCATAAGAAAACATTTGTAAGTAATTCCACATTTAAAGAAAGTAGGTGAATAAAGTAGAAAAAACATACCGGTATGAAATGTTCCTCATTAGAAAGTAGTAATAGGCAAACAGTGACCAATTTGCATGTTCCTTCAGTATACCAACTTGGAAGTGTAAGAGGCAAGAAAGTCTGGCGTATTTCATCGCCTAGACATACAAAGATACAATTGCACGTTGAGGCAACCAGACATCCCATTTCCGGTACGGTTAGCCAATGTTCACGGGGGGTAAATTCGGGATTGCGTTCCCATGTGAGTTGATGTACGGCGGTGTCTAGCTTTGGATTCTCTTTCTGCCCAACCCACGTCCCCTCAACAAGAGGCCAAATTTCTGTAACTTTCCTTATCATGTCTTGGTGTATGAATGGCCAATTGTATTCGTCCATACCCGTTGCCATAGATATAGACCTAAATCCACAATTTCCATCGCCCACGATATCATAATAACCTTGGAAATAATTGTGCATGCATTTTGGTACCTTAGCGTTGTACTTCGAAGGCTTCTTCATTTTTTGTTTCTTAGGAGGTGTACCAAACGTTTTTTGCTTCTTCGGAGGTGTTACATCCAAACCTTGAGCAGTGTACTCCCATGCTGACATGCTTCTTTGTGTTGATCCTTGCACTTTATTAGGAGCTCCTTGGGGACGTCCACCGGTATGTGTCGAAATAGGCGGCTCTTTAAGTGGAGTGTCCACTTTACCAATAACTCTAACCGAGTGTGCACACTTCTCTTGATCATGGGGTGACAAGTTTGGAAATGTCTCTTCATAAAATTCGCTAAACAAATGTCTTGCCACTTTACTCTTGGTTTCAAGAACACATGGTACATCCACTTCTTCCAAAGACAATGTACTCCAAAAAGGATGAAGTTGATTCACCTGAATAGGAGTTTTGTACTTCAAACAAAACTCAATGCCATGGACACACAAGAGCCCGTCTCTCACCTTGACTGCACAATGACAGTTTTGTGGACCGTAAGTGAATTGTTCACCTTTCTTGTATTCTTCAATTAAGAACTCAAGTGCCTTGAAAGAGACTTTGTACTTCAGATGGACAAACAGGGTTGCATGTTCGACAAGCTTAAAAGTCTTTGTCTGGCTCTCGTTGAAAGAACCAAGTATTTCTTTAAGCTGATTTTCTGCCATAGTTTTGTATTGCGAGAAGACTGTATCAAGGCTACCTCTTCCACTAGTCAAATATGACTTCAAACATGAGTGTGCTCCTTCAACTCTGTAATTTATGCCTCAAAAAAAGTGAGAAGTACGCAGTTGAAGACCCACTTTCAGATTCAGTACAATTGCAAGTCCTTACGCGACGTAAGACAAGTACATGAGTCCTTACGTCACGGAAGGATTTGCATTTGTACTGAAATACTAACAGATTTTAACAGTCATCATCTGTAAGCTATTTGCAAAATAACTTAAAGTATAGTTATATTACCTGTTTGTCGTGTTATTACCAATATTGAACACTTCGTCCGTCCATGCCGAGACACATCGTTCCTTGAAAGGACCTAGCCAATTGTCTCTAACATATTGAAGTACGGTCCAATGCGCCCTCCAAGTTGTCTCAAGAATATCAAGTTGTTTGTAAAAGCTTTCTTCAGTGGTTGCCTTGAACAAGGCGTAATAGTCATTGGATATGTTTTGCCAGTTGAGTTTCGAATTCATAACTTTTGAATCCTTGACCTCTATGTTTTTCCTAATATGTCTTCTACATAGCAAAAACTTTGCATTTGGCCACAGAAGATCGGTTGCATTCATCAAAGCTTTCTCACGGTCTGTAACAATGCATACCAGTGATACGCCTATTCTTGTATACATCTCCTTAAGTTGTTGCATGGCCCACAGATAATTGTCTTCCTTCTCCCGCTCAAGAAATGCTCCGCCAACAACAAAGTTCTTCCATGTAGATGTGAGCCCAACAATCTCAAAAAATGGCATTTTGTACCTGCAAATGTATAAATATGAATTCACACTATTGGAGTCTAATAAAACAACTTTCATTGTATCGCTATTATGATGTAAACTTACTTGCTTGTGCTGTATGTGGAGTCCAGTAATACTACATACGGAAATGCCTTTAGGAGCTTCATTGAATCTGGACTAACAAACAACATATCACTGATCTTCCATGGTTCTTCCTTGCTAGGCGTATACTCCATGAAATATTTGTTGTCTTTGCATTGTTGAAAGAATTCTTGAACAATGGTTCTTCCTTCCCGTTTTTCAATCCTTATCCCGGCCATCACGTTGTTCACTTGTTTCTTTTTTGTAAAGTACGTGGGAGATTTGTTGAGAGCGGTGAAGATTTCATTTTGTTTACAATGAGCATTTGTCATCTCGACAGTCATCTTCAATTCTTCGTCAGTCATTCTCCCAACAAAGGCATTTCCATGCAAGCTTGTGCCAATAGGATGGTTGTGCCTACCATCAACTACAGTGAGTCTCCAAGCCCCTTTCGCCTCCTCCTTAAGCTTTAACTGGAACAAACATCCACATTTCTTACTCTTGGACTTCCTTATATTTTTAGATGTTGAGACATTACCTCTTGCTCTGTCACAAAGAATCTGAACTTTTCCACTCCTAGTTTCAGTGGATTTTCTGCTCCTTCCTATGATGGTTGCAAAGTGATTGAGTTTTGCTTCGTTGAATGCCCAAAGCGTTCCCTCATCTCTAGAAGCAAACATGCGATCTGTTCTAAACACATCTCCATAGTTTCTAGACAAATAATTTTCATCTTGTACAGGTAAATCGAATTTTGGTTCTGTGTGCAAAGAAGGAAACATATATCCAGGCATTGAGTCTGAAACTGGTCTGACCAGATTTGAAGGGAATCCTGCGTATTCATAGCCAGATCCAAAGGATGGCGTGTTGATGTCGGCAAACTGTAATACTGGATATTCCAATGTAGGTGCAACTTCATAAGTACTTGATGGCATTGAGTCTGAAACTGGTCTGACCAGATTTGAAGGGAATCCTGCGTATTCATAGCCAGATCTGAAGGATGGCGTGTTGATGTCGGCAAACTGTGATACTGGATATTGCCATGTAGGTGCAACTTCATAAGTAATTTCAGGTTGGCCACATGAAGGTATACTGTTGTTCATACATGGCTGACCATAACCCACTCCAAGATCGAACGAAGGTATTTCATTGTTGACGTAAGGAATGTCAAACCCCAAATCGAGATCAAACGAAGGAATACCGTAGTCATCCAATCTTATGTTGCTTAAGCCAGTGTACACATATAAGTTCGCCTATGAGACAGGAAAGACAACCACATTCAGTCTCTGCTAAGAGAATCCTTGCGTCACACAACAATGATATTCTTGCGTCGCGTAAGCATCCTTGCGCGACGTGAGGATTCTTACGTTGCGTAAGGATGACATCCTTGCGTGACGTCAGTAAACGCTTGACGTATCAATCTGCATATTTTCCTTTGGAAGGGTACTCTAGAACTAATGTTCACATTTCTAATCATTACAATGTCATTATATCACCAAATTCTACTAATCTACGCCTTCTTAACTTTTACTAGTACATGAATCATGAATAACTCACTAAATCAAACTATAAATTATAAAAACCCTTCAAAATTAAAGATTTTAGAATGAATCTTACCTCATTGAGACCAAACCTTGATGGAACTTCATATCCACCTCTTCCATTGTACTCATCCTCTTCATTCTCCATTTTTGATTAACTTGTTTTGGATTTAAAATGGCTTAGTTGGAGCTCTATTCCATTACCAATGGGGTTTTAATGGTGTTTAGATTTTGAATATAGAAGATAACTTAGATGATAGGGTATGGGCGTAGGTATTAAGGCAGAATTCAGAAGTAACTTTGCAGAATTTACCGCAGAGCAGTGAGACAAGACGTAATGCAGTTGGCTGAAACGACGATTCTTGCGTGACGCAAGGATCCATACGTGATGTATGGATGTGTACGTGACGTATGGATGTTTACGTGACGTATGGTTTTACCTAATTCTTAAGATTTGTTGTTGTTTTGTTTATAAAACATAGATGTGGAACATATGGAGGCCTTAAGTCCAATTTATGAACGCAGAAACAGTCTTTAAGGTCCAATTTGGTGAAGAGACGTCAAAACGGTGTTGGAATGTATACAAATTAGTGTTATTAGGCATATAAAGTCCCAATAAGGTCTCCCTCACACAAAACGGGACTCGAAACTATGCATAAACGCTAAAAAGCCTTAAAAGGCCTTAAGAGCCAATTTTGCAGAACATCGACTAAACGATGTCCGAATGCAATGAAACTTGTTTTCAATGCCTATTACGGATATTTAACCATGTGGGTAACTCCCAATCGAAACCCCTAACTTCTAAAGTAACACCTCCTTTGTAAATACCGAACTAGTCATAACTCTCTAACTTGTCGGAATATGTATGATCTACAACATCGATGTTGATTATTACTTAAAACATCATACAACTTACTCTTATTAGGGATATTGAGTATCAATTAGGTCTCTCTCGCACAAAATGAGGAACGTAAACGCCAAAGGGCCTAAAAAGGCCTTAAGAGGCCTTAAGGCCCATATTGGTGGAACGTCAACCAAACGATGTCCGAATGGAATGAAACTTGTTTTTAATGCCTATTAGGCATATTTAACCATGTGGGTAACTCCCAATCAAAACCTTTTAATTTTCAAGTAACACCTCCTTTGTAAACATCAATATAGTCATCATTATCTAACTTGTCTCAATATGTACGGTCAACAACATCGATGTTATATTATGTTTAAAAAAATTATACAAATTAGTGAATTTAGGCATATAAAGTCCCAATAAGGTCTCCCTCACACAAAACGGGACTCGAAACTATGCGTAAACGCTAAAAGGCCTTAAGAGCCAATTTGGCGGAACGTCGACCAAACGATGTCCGAATGCAATGAAACTTGTTTTCAATGCCTATTACGGATATTTAACCATGTGGGTAACTCCTAATCGAAACCCCTAACTTCTGAAGTAACACCTTCTTTGTAAACATCAATATAGTCATCATTATCTAACTTGTCGGAATATAGCCCCAGCGATGTCGGAATTGATTGAAATTTTGGTCAAACACTATAAAGGATACAATAACTTCATTAGTGTTACTCACAACCACCACTTCATAGTATTACTCGTATTTGACTACTTTTTAATTTATACAACATTTATTTGGACATATGCCCCAACCATCTAAACCTAACACATAGAAGGTCATTTAGCTTATGGCAAATTCTTACATGACGCAAGGATTACACCTCCTTGCGTCACATACGAATGCAGTTCCCTACGTCACGTAAGAAGTCCATACGTGACGTAAGGCGTTCGGATCAACATGTTTGCGTGACGTAAAGAAGTTTTCCAAAAATTAAGTTGTTCTTGCAAGAACACCCAGGGCGATAAATAGCAATCGCCTTAGGCGTTGAATAGAAAGCGTGTAAAGAAACTTCATAGGGAATTAGATTTCTAGAAGTCCATTACAACAATTACTAATGGCTCATTTTCTAATGAATAAGGTGACTTAGGGGACTTTAAACGAGACATTACAGTTAATGTACACACTATATGCACGTGTCAATTAAACATATGCATTTACCAAAAATTATGTGCATGAAAAAGACAACGTATACATGCATGAATTATAATACATATTCATCCCCGCAATCTTCATTTAACTCTTCATTTCACAGAAACTTTTCATACGAACACAACTTAATTATTTTGAGATTTACTGTCTGTCCGGGAGAGAAAAAATTTAACCTGACTTATAATATTGTTAATGTTGAATTGCTGGCTTATCAACAATAAGCTAACTTAAGTATTAACAAAATGAAGGGAACATATTTATGACCGAACAGATGCTTAACCTTCATAACACAAAGTGCACGAAGTACAGAATAGTTACTTGTCACCAAAATTAAGTTATTTACTTAATTTTTATTTTTCACAAATATAACTATAAGTTATTTACAATTTTACCGATATATAAATAAATTTTAAACATTCTATTTATATTAGTTTATATATTAATTTAAGTTTATAATTCTGTCATATTTACGGATTCTACACTAATTCAATTAACTGTAGAAACAATCTGACGTAGAGTTATGATGGACTATTTTTCAGCAAATACTCCCTCCGTCCCATTATTAAGTGCCCGTTTGCGGTTTCCGAGGAAAATTAAGGAAGTGAGAAAGAAAAAGTGAAAGAGAGAGAGTTTGTGAGAGGGTGTGGTTTTTTATGTAGGAGAAAGAAGATAAAAAGTGATTAAGTGTGGAAATTGATGTAAAAAGGAAGGAGAGAGAAGGTAGTTGAGTGTGAATTTTTAGAAAAGTGATTTGATGTGAGTAATAAGACAAAAGATATAAATGGAAACATGCACAACATTTTGAGACGCCAAATAAGAAAAACAGACACTATATTATGGGGCGGAGGGAGTAATTCGTTAGTGAGATGACACAAACGTAGCACTATTTTTCAGAAAATAATTCGTTAGTGAGATCGACACAAACGTATACTCCCTCCGTCCCACTATATAAGCCTCATTTGACCTTGGTGCGGATGCCGATGCACGTTTTGTTTCGTTAATATCTCTAATTGTTTATTAGTAAAAAATATAAAAATTTGATATTGTTAAAGTAATCACTGAGACAAATCAAACAAGACCCCATATGACCATATTTTTCGTTATATATTGGAAGAAATCGAGAAGATTCTCTCGAATTGTAAATAGTGCTGAAAAAACAAATGAGACTTATAAAAGGGGACAAAAGGAGTTATCTATATAATACTAGTATCCAATTGTCATTTGTCAAAGAAAATGTCAATGCTATTACTTAAATCCAGGAAGCTTCTATTAATTAATCTAAACACCTTGTATTTTCTATCGATAACTAGACTCGGACACCCGTTGGTATAACGCGCTTTACTTTTGTTGAAATTTATATATATTATTTTTATGATAATTATGTAATAAAAAAATAGATATTCTTTTTAACTAAATATATTAATATTCACATAGTATTTTAAATATTAGTAATATATAATGTTTAATTACTAATTATTATTATAATAAAGTCATTACCTGTATAATAGTCAATTTAAATTTGCTGTCATTGAAAAACTCACTTAGTTGATTTGACGAATTGGGTTAAGAAGAGATTGGGTATAATGGAGTAGAAAAGATTACTTTATTGTCAATTTATCAGTAATTGGTAAGGAACCAGTCAACCATTTATATAGTAGGTCATTGTCCGCGCTTCGCGCGAGCCAAACACGTTTTATTTTTGTCGATATTCATATGCTTAAGATATTTTTTTTATATATGTATTTTCTTAGTAATTTTTAATAAAATAATTGAATATCTCTCATATATAAACCAGAATCACATAGTCGTTGGCGGTGCTCAGATTGGTGGTAAAGAGCGAAGAGAAAAAATTTAAAAAGGTGAAAATACTAATAATTAAGCATATAGTTATGGTTTTTTAGACATCTAATACGTCTCAACTATGATTAGGTAATACGAGATAGAAAGAGAGAAGAAAAATTAAATTTAACATTAATTAATCTCAATTGACATTACTCTCTCAAACCATCAATTTTTATATATACATAGATAGATTGTTATCTGTCTAAAGAGTCTAAAGAATAGGAGGTGTCGGAAAAAATAAATGCAAATTGTATTTAATTCATATTAATTAGTATAGTCGTCTGCACGTTTAATTATTTAGTGTTTATAATATCTCTGTTCCGAAAAATATTGTCCCAAAGGATAACTTTTGTGGGAATTTAGGCAATGGAAAAGTAGAGAAGAAATACATTTCTAACCAATCAAATGGGTTAAGTTAAAATAGATTAGCTTAAAATGGGCTAGGATTTGGGCTGTTATATCCGTAAATGGTTTGGGTTTGGGGTTAGATTAGGCTAATTTTTTTATTTTAGTCGGTGGGTTAGTTAGTTTAAGTATGAGTTTGTCATTTTATTTGGGTTAATTTGGGATTAGTTAATTTCAATAGAGATGAGATGAAGTTAGTTGAAGAAATAAATGGAGAAGATTAAAATGGAGAAGATGATGAAGATGGTTGATTTGATTGATAAAGTGCTAATGAGAGTATAAACGAATAAGATTATAAAGGAGTAAAATAATATGAATAAGGGTATTATGGGAAGAAATTTATGGCTAAAAAAGGAAATATATAAAAAGGGGACGCCCGAAAAGTAAACGAGAGAAACAAAATGGGACAGAAGAGTATAATTTATATGCAACAATTTATGATATTTAAAAAAGGGCTCAAATACCGAAAAACCACCCCTTAAATGAGTCAATTTGCAAAAAATCCCCTTTTAATTTTTTTTTTTTACCGAAAACCACCCTTAAATCAGTTTCGTTTGCCTAGAACCACCCCACCCCATATTTCCGTTAAACTTCAGTCCGTTTCATTTTTTTAATTTTTTTTAGGCTCAAATACCGAAAATCACCCCTTAAATGAGTCAATTTGCAAAAAACCAACTCTTAAATTTTCTTTAATCTTTTTATTGTTTTAATTATTATTATTTTTTTAATCTTTTTAATTCAATTTAACCCCTTTAATTTTCTTTACCCAAAATTCCCTAATAAAACCCTAATATCCAACTTAGCCCCTTCATTTTCCACATCTCGCTAATAAAACCCTAATATCCAATTATTCAACTCTCTAATTCTTCTCCTAAACTTGATAAGTTGCTCATTTCCGACCTTTCATCCTCCATTAATGGCGGAATTCCATTCACTCCCACCAATTCTGTCAAACAACCCGACCAAAATCCCCCAAACGAGTGGGAGAAGCTCTTCAAGCCTGTCGATTTGGAAGACCTCTATAAATCTCTCTACTTTATCACTTCCGATCGGCTCCGCAAGCTCCTCGAGCTCAGATTCGGTAAGTTCTTCTTCTTCTTCGTCATACTGTAAAAGAAATCGAAGTCGTCGGAGGACGAAAACCGGCCAAAAGAGTTAAGATTCTGTGGAGCTTCTTGGAGACGAGGGCACCTTCATCGATCCGAGTGAGCGGCGGCGGAGGGGCGATTAATCCGTAATTCTGCTTCTGAGCCCTAATTCTTCGAAGAGAAACTCCTCAACAACGATTGAGAGCGAGATCTAGTAGATGGTCGAAGATCATGGTTAGATTAATCATTGGAGCGGTAAATGGAGTCAAGGAGAGTGGAGTGAGATGTGGAAGATGAAGGGGCAAAGTTGGATATTAGGGTTTTATTAGGGAATTTTGGGTAAAGAAAATTAACGGGGTTAAATTGAATTAAAAAGATTAACAAAACAATGAAAAGATTAAAGAAAATTTAAGAGGTGTTTTTTTGCAAATTTAAGGGGTGGTTTTCAGTATTTGAGCCTAAAAAAATTAAAAGAATTAAAACGGATGGAAGTTTAACGGAAAAGTGGGGTGGGGTGGTTCTGGGCAAACGGAACTGATTTAAGGGTGGTATTCGGTAAAAAAAAATTTAAGAGGTGGTTTTCTGCAAATTGACTCATTTAAGGGGTGATTTTCAGTATTTGAGCCTTAAAAAAATCTTTCTTATATCAATTTTTTTCAACGTTCAAAGGTGATTTTTTATATTTAAATATTTGGACACAAATTTCCAAACTAAAACATAGAAACATGCGAAAGTGAACATGTCTTAGTATGAAAAGAGTTAAATATTCCAATATATTGGACTTATAATTAAAATGTTTTGGATTAAATTTGGAGCCTACAAAATAGTTAACAAACTCTTATTTATTGAGAATTTTTAAAAAAACAAAATTTTTAAAAGATTTTATTTAAAAGAGTAACAACAAAAGTGTATTGTCTTAAACTCTTAATGCTCAATCAATAAATATAGTTAATAAACTATTATTTTTTGAGAATTTTTTAAAAAACAAAAAATTTAAAAGATTTTATTTAGAATATTAACAACAAAATTGTATTGTCTTAATGCTCAATCAATATTAGTAATTAATATAGGAAAAGACTCATGTGATAATGATTTTTATTCTACGAATTACGAATACATGCACACTCTTCTATATTACAATGCTTATTCCTTTACATTCACATGTACATTCGCAAAAATTAAGCTACGAATTACGAATACATGCAGTTGTGTAATGTCTTTGACAATATATGAAAAATACATGCGCAAATGCATGTGCATGTATGTATTCGTATTTTCGTAGGATAAGATTATTCTCACCGGATCCAACTCCATTAATATTTTTTTTGGTAAAAGAGAGGCAACACTCTCCGTAAATTTTATTAAAATCCACGAACAAGCTACCTAATAACCAGACGGGGGGTAGCCAATCCCCTTACCTCATCTAAGAAAACAGAATTTAAACTAACAGGCAAGTCCCTAAGGAACAAAAATCCTAAATTAAAAGAAAGCATAGTTCTCTAACCCGTCAACAAGACGATTAGCCTCCCTATACACGTGCGAAAGATGAACCATCCAGACCCTTTGAAGAAAGTCATGGCACATACGTACCAGGAAAGAGAGATGGTGAGATTCCTCCACCCCTGTTTGCAACAAGCCAACCACCAACTAAGAATCAACCTCCAAATCAATCTAACGAAAAGCCCAATTCCCAAGAAATATGAAGGTCATAATAGACACTCCAAAGTTCTGACGCCGGGGCCGAGCAAATGCCAATATTTGGCCCAAAGCCGCCTAACCAATTACCTGCTTCATCTCTGATAGCACCACCAGTCGCCGTCAGTCCTGGATTGCCTTTAGAAGCACCATCCGTATTGACCTTAGTCCACCCAACATCCGATTTAACCCACTTCACCAAACAATTTTTACCTCTCAGGTCTTCCATTAGCTCCATGACAACGCGGATATCCAGTCTTGTAGTCAACATCAAGCCTTGTGAGTACCTTCACTGTCTGACGGTTGACTCAGCTGCACAAAAACCCAGTCCAACAAAGAGGAGGTGAAGAATTCACCATGCTTCTCCGTCGGAATCAGGTGGCGCCACACACCCTCCATCGCCGGGCAATCCTGAAGAACATGAAGAATCGTCTCCGGCCCACACTTGTAAACATCAAACATATCATTCTCGCATAGATTTCGACGCTTCCTCTCTCGATTCGTCAGAATTCGTTGATTCACCACTGGCCAAAAGAAAACCCTAATTCTCTTCGGCACCTGCATTGCATTCGCCCCAACAACTCAGATCTGCACAAAATTCGGTAAGCTGACACAAGAGAAAAACGCTCGTCAACAGACCCACCCCACGACGTGTGGTCAACTGAGCCCAGAATTCTGTCAAGGGCGGTGCCAGCCACCAACAATCTGTCCTCTGAGGTAAGCCATTGCCCCAAATTTTCAAGGTCCCTCTCCAAGGATCCAATAGTCAAATAACTTCTCCTTCATCTCAGAAGTCGGCGGCAAGGCTTGAGAGGAGGCCACCACGACTCTCCTGATACCCACCGGTCAGTCCAAAAAATCAATCTCACGCCCATCACCAGGCACACACTAAATCCCTTTAGCCACAACTTTATTAAGGCCTTGCACAATTCCCTTCCATAAAAGTGAATCAGAACTGCGAGCTTTCAAATCCTGAAGCTTATGGATGTCTCCCAACTTATACTTAGCTCTCAAAACTTTGGCCCAAATCCCCTTCTGATCATGGATCACCCGCCAACCAAGCTTACCAATCATAGCAATATTCATGAGTTTAGGCTTCCGGATGCCCAAACCCCCCTCCACTTTAGGCTGGCATATCGTCTTTCAATCCACAAGGTGGATTTTTTGTTTCTCATCACTACTCCCTCATACAAAATTCCTTGAGAGACGATCCAGGTCCTTCAAGTGCAACTAGGAAGCATAATCGTGCTCATCGAATGCACCAGATGGCCAACAAAACTGACTTAGTCAACGTGATACGACCTTGAGACATTTCCCTTTCCAACCTGCAAGTCTTGAATTCACCCACTCAACCACTTCAGAAAACGTATCCTTATTCACCCTTTTATGAAGAATTGACATTCCCATATACTTTCCCAATTCACAAGAACAAGCAATCCCGCTCTCAGCATTGACCCCTAATCACATTAGCAGAGAAAAGCACCTTGGACTTCGATAAGCTAACTTTTTGGCCCAAGGCCTCACAATAATAAACAAGAATTTTCTTAATCACTCGGACCTGTGCCACTGACGCTTCCGCAAATAAGATTAAGTCGTCAACAAAACAAATATGGGACAGTAAAGGCCCACCCCGGGATAACCTAATCGGCTCCCACTTGCCACTCCCCACCAAACGCTCGATGAGAAGACACAAACGCTCCAAACACAATACAAAAAGGTATGGTGACAGGGGATCACCTTGACGGATACCCCGTTAGGGAACGAACGAGTCATTGACCTCCCCATCCCAAAGAATGTTCATCGAGGGAGACGACACACAAGCCATAATCCATCGGATGCAGTCATCCAAAAAAACCACCGCACAGAGGGTATCCATAAGAAAGCTACTCTGACAATGAGAATGTTGTCAGAACTTAATCTTCCTGGAATAAAGCTACTCTGAGAAGGCTCAACCAACTTAGCAATCACCCCTTTCATACGGTTAACCAACGTCTTCGTAATGATATTAAAGAACATTACATAGACTGATTGCGCGGAATTGAGAAATCCGTTCAAGTTTGGCAACCTTAGAAATCAACACTAGCAAATCCCTATGAGTGGCAGCGAGAAGGAAACCAAGCCCAAAAAAATCAAACACAAAAGAAATCACTGAGTCGCCAACAACATCCCAACAATTCTGATAAAATCCCGGTTGATACCCATCCAGAGGCGCCTTGAACTGCCCCATACTTCTGACCACAACTTCAATCTCCGTTGCAACGAAAGACCTATTTAAAAAATTCCTCTCAGAATCGGTCAGAGTCAGAAAACCCCCTCTAGACAGCTTCAAACGATCCCTCCCTTCCTCCTCAACAGAGTACAACGTTCTAAAGTAGTAACAACCATTTGTTCCAACATTTCTGGGTCATTCTCGCATCGCCCATCATCACCACAAAGGTAGTCAATCCTATTTCTTTTCCGACGAATGATCGTCGAAGTATGGAAGAAAGAGGTATTATGGTCCCCGAGGGCAATCCATTTCTCCCTCGACTTTTGAAACCAAAGGGTTTCTTCCTGCTCAAGAATCTCATCCAAATCTTTTTGAAGTTTTCCTCTTGCTCCAACAACCCCTCAGACACAATATGCGTAAGCAAAGCCTGAACACCCTGGATATTCTCTAAAATATCTTTCTTCCTCTCCCCAATACTACCAAAAACATCCCGATTCCATTTTCGAAGCTTAAATTTAAGGACCTCAAGAGCCTTAGGCGTAGAGACATTTGGACTCCATGAAGCTTTCAAGATATCCGTAAATCCAGGACGCAACATCCACGTTGCTTCAAATCTAAACGGTCGGCGAGTCGGATTAGCCTTCCTCTTAGTGTGTAATTGTATATACAGAGGCGCATAATCAGAAGCTAAGAATGGAAGGTGAGACACCCCAACATCTTGCCACTTCAATCTCCCATGAGCACAACAAAGGATGTGGTTTAACCTTTTCGCCACCCGATTTGAAACCGGCGTGCCCCTCATCCACTTAAATCTATTACCCTTGAATCCCATATCAATTAAGGATAAATGATGAATCCAACTTCTACCCTCGATTGAATCCAGAGAAAGACTCCTGTTGCCTACCATCCTCTCGTCTAGCCGGATAATCGTGTTAAAATCTCCCCAATAAAAACGGGGTCTACAAGCGGCCTAATCACATTTTTCAGCTCACCCGAAAGATTTCGGCGCCGGGAAGGAGACGGAGCATCATACACAACAATCAGATGGAAAACGTCATTAGTCGAGTCGATCTTGGCGTGAACAAATTGGGTCGAAGATCTCAGGACCTCGATTTTTAGCGCACCATTCTTCCAAAGAAGCCAAATACCGCCACTTTGTCCAACAACCTCAACCCGAAAACAATTCTAAAAACCCAACTTGCTGCAAATCCTCTCAGATTCGACACTGTAACATGTGTTTCGAACAAGGCAAGCACATCAACATCATATTTCTTAAGCAAGTATCTAATAGAGCGACGGAATGTGGGTATATTAGCCCCCGACAATTCCATAAAATGCAATTCATAACAACCCAATTAAAAATCGAGGGAATAACTAGGGATGGCCGCTATGCATTACGCATCAGCCCCGAACTCACAATATCAGCTTCCAGATTACCCTTATGCCAAAAATTCCACCAACTCGGCCTATATCCGCATCATCTACTCTTAGCCTTTTCCCGGATAAGACTAGGCCCAAATTCTCCTTATTAGTCCCCAAAACCGCAAAACGGGGCCCTTTGCCCCTAATTGCTCATGAGGAGTCGAAACTAACATGAGTTAGTTGGATGAGTGGTAAGTAACCCTTTCAATTAAATTAATGTTTATAAAGGTAGTATATATTTTGAAAAATTAGAAGACACTTATATTGTTCATTCGCAAAATCACGTTTCGGGTATTCTCTCTCTCTCTCTCTTTTTCTTCACTCCAACTCGTTCTCAAACAATTTTCAGCGATTTCTGGCCTCATTCTTGCGTTTTCTCCTCGGAATCGGCTTCTCCTCCTCTCGGCGATCTCCCGGTTAGTTTCCTTCTTTGTTTTGGTTGAGATTTGGAGAAATTAGGGTTTTTGATCGATTTTCGGTGTTCTTCGCGGAATTGAGGGATTTCTCTCGCATTCTAGTTTGTTTTCGACCACATTGCATCTCTAATCAGTTACAGGTATGTATTCGTTCAGTTTTCGGATGTTGTTTTGTGTTTTTTAGGTTTTACACTTGAGTTTTTATGTGTTTGTGCTTTTCTGATGTTGATTACAGTGTAGGTTTTGTGTTTTTTGCTTGCGAATTGCTTTTTTTTATAGTATGTCTTTGAATTTCACATGTTTGTGCTCTTGGATGTGTTGATTATAGTTTTAGTTTGTTTTCTTTTTGTATTGTCATCAGATCTGTATTATTTAGTTGTTTATGTTTGTTTCTCATTGTTGCTTGCGTGTGATTCTTTGTATTTTGTGTAATTAATGTTAGTTTTATACTTTCGATGACAGTTTATTTGCTTAATCATCTGTTTTTGACAATGTATTAGTTTCTGTTTTTTCCTTGATGACAGTTTATTTAGTAAGATCTTTTGTTACTTTGATGATGTTAAAACTTGACTATAATCCATTCATTTCCATTGTTTTCTATTTTTTGCTTGCGAAATGCTTTTTTTTGACAATATCTCTTTGAATTTCACTTTGTTTGTGCTTTTTGCATGTGTTGATTAGAGTTTTAGTTTGTTTCTTATTTGCATTGTCATCAAATCTGTAGTATCTATTTGATTTCTGTGTCTTTCTTAGTATTGCTTGTTTGATTCTGTGTGTTTTTGTGTAGTTAAAGTTAGTTTTGTATTGTTGATGACAGTTTAATGCTCTAATCATTTGCTTTTTTATTCAATGACAGTGTATGAGTTTGTGTTTTTGTTTTGATATCAGTTTATTTATTATGATCTCTTGTGACTTTTGATACAATGTGTTAAAATTATGATTATAATCCATTTCTTTTTCATTATTTTCAATGTTCTTTTCAATATTATTTGTTAATGACAATAGTGTATATAATTATTCTTATTAAATAGTGTCATCGAGACGTTTTTTCTTTGAACATCATATCATTAGATGACTATACTGTTTTCTTATTGATGTTAATCTTTTGTTTGTTCTATATTTTGCTTTTGATGACAATATTTGTTGTATGCTTGTGATGAAAATCATTTATGTCTATGATTATATTGTTGATGAAATATCTCTCATTCTTGTGTAATTAAAGTTTGTTTTGTACTGTTGATGACATTTTATTGATCTAATTCTCTGTTTTTTATACGATGACAGTATATGATTTTGTGTTTTTGTTTTGATGACAACTTGCTTATTATGATCTCTTTGTGACTTGATACAATGTGTTAAAGTTATGATGATAATTCATTGCTTTTCATTATATTCAATGTTTTTTCAATATTATTTATTTGATGACAGTAGTGTATACACTTATTCTAATTTAATAGTGTCATCATGATTTTGTTTTTTGTGAATATCATATTATTAGATGACAATGTTGTTTTCTTTGTGATGACAATCCTTTATGACTTTTTTTGTGTGACAAATATTGATTTATTTGTGTTTGTCAATAGTGTTTGATTACAAAAAATAGTGTTTGATGACAATAAATAATGTTTGATGACAATAGTTATTCCAACTTATATTTGGTTTTCATATGTGGTTGATGACAGTAACTTTTGTTTATTATGTTTGGTTTGATGACAATATGTTTGATGGCAATAGTTATTCCAACTTATATGTGGTTGATGACAATAACATTTTGTTCCTTGTTTTTCTCCAAGTCTTTAACTTCTGTTTTTCATTGAGCATTTTTTTTCTTTTAGTGGTTTTATCATATACTCATGTATATAATATGATAATGAAAGACATAAAATTGAAGCATAATACTCATGATTTAATTCGGTTCAACAGTGAAACGTGCAGCTGTAATGATGAATTGATGACAGTTGGTGGTTGTGCAACAATGAAATGTGCAGCTGCTGGCTGGTTGTGCAGCAGTGGAAGGTACAACTGCTAGCTGTGCAGCAGTGAAATGTGCAGCAACATCTTGTTCAGTGGCTGGTTGCGTAGAGGAATGGAAATCGACATCTAAATGTGCACATAGACCAAAACGTTGCGACAACAAACATAACCTTCACCAACAAAGACGGAAGGTCTAAGGCGCCAAAAAAAACCAGCAAGTTCCTTTCTTTCAAGTAGCAAATGAGAAAACCATAGTGTGATGCTCAAGTTGCCTCCCGTGCAAGAAAAAGAATCAGCAAGTCCTTGTTTTGGATTTTTTTTTGTGTCGAAGGGAAAGTCTATAGCAAAAAATATGTTTGGTTTAGTATGTACAAGACAATTTGGATAATATGTTTGGTTTTGGATTTTTAGATGACACTGTTTGCTGTAATGATGACAGTTTGCTGTAATGATGACAGTTTGCTTATATTGTTATTTCAGTGATGACAATTAAATAAAATCTTCTTCTTTATGCTTTATATTTGATCAATCATTGTATAATAATTTAGTCATCCTTTTTTTATGTTCTGTCATCCATTGTTGTATTGTCATCCAATTTCATTTGTCATCTATATTCTATTGCCTTAAAATGTTCATTTCTTTTTTCAATGTTAAAGTTTTTTTGCCCTATTTAAATGTCTAAAAGAACTCAGTAATTGAATTGTCATCAACCTTCATCTGTCATCAATATTCATTTTTTTCCTATGATAGTTAGATTCTTCTACTGTCATCAAGATTTATTATTATTATCACATAGTCTATTAAATAGTCAAATCTTGTTATCTTTTTATATTAATCTTATGAAGCACGCGTAGCGTGCTTCATTTGCCTCTCATCAAATTGTGATAAAGCTTGTGACAGTGTTGTAGGGTTCAGTAGCTGAATGTCATCAACCTTCATCTGTCATCAATGCTCATATGTTTTCAACAATTAATAATGCTTGGAGCTATTACCTGCTATTCAATATATGTTGACAATAATCCATCATTTATTAATAGTAAGAAGAATGTAAATTGTTATCCAAACTTTGTTGAACCAAAAGAAATGCAAGTTGTATATGCATATATATATTTTTATAAACAAACTTTTCAAGATCCAATGGAGTACTTCTGACTTCTTGTGTTTTGTTCATACATGAGTTTCTGTTGTGTCCAGTAGATCCACTTATATTGCACCTTCTTCTTCATTGCTGCTACTCTATAGAAATCTCCTCCAATCACTTGGTATTGGAATCCATTCAGCGCCCTCACTTCAAATCTCTTGAACAATTTGTGCCTCTTTTGAAGTATTTTCTTCAACATTATGCATCCATCAAATTTCTGTCATCATAAATGAAATTCTATAGTAACATTATGCATCCATCAAAAATTATGTCATCAAACTTCCAATTCTAAACAACATTGTGTCTAAGCATCATATCATTATGTCATCATTTTTCAATTCCTCCAATAAAATTACATATAAGCAACATTCTGTCATCAAACAAATTAAAATTGTACCACTGTCATCAAACACACAACATTAATGAAATTCTCAAGAAAAATTAGTATTAACAATATTGTCATGAAAATTACAAGTCTAGACAACATTATGCAAACATACAAATTTTGTCATCAAAAATCTAATTCTACAGTAACTTATGCATCTATTAAGTTTTTGTGATCATAAATGAAATTCTATAGTAACATTATCCATCCATCAAAATTCTGTCATCAAACTTCCAATTTTAAACAACAATATTGTATAAGGATCATCATGTCATCAAAATTCAAATTCCAAGCAATATTATGCTAGCATTAAAATGCTGTCATCAAATTTCTAATGTTAATTCAACATTCTGTCACCAAAAATCTAAATCTAAGCAACTCCATTTCTAATCAATATTCTATCCAAGCATCATATTATCACCAGGATTCCAATTTAAAACATCATCCTTAAATAAAGTTATATCTAAGCAAAATTCTGTCATCAAACAAATTAAAATTGTACCACTGTCATCAAACACACAACATTAACGAAATTCTCAAACAGAATTAGTATTAACAATATTTTTGTCATCAAAATTGCATTATCAAAAATATTTTCTATTAAAGAACATTTTGTCATCAAAATTACAAGTCTAAAACAACATTATGCGAACATACAAATTTTGTCATCAAAAATCTAATTCTATAGTAACATTATGCATCTATCAAATTTCTGTCATAAAAAATCTAATTCTATAGTAACATTATATTGTCTAGGCATTATGCATCTATCAAATTCCTGAATTGTAATGAATCTAATTATCAATCTGTCATCACACCTAATATTCTACATCTAAGTTCCAAATCTTGTCATCAACTTCTTTCCTTAAACAACAATACTGTCTTCGTATTATATTTGTCTTCATGTTTATAATTTATATCATCATCCTATATTTCATCTTAATACTGTCATCCAACACACACCAACTATGGAATTATAAATCCAAATTTAACATTTAGCAAATCATTTAATTTCAATTATCATAATCATATTTCTCTTAAAAAATATTATGTCATCAAAATTACATTATGTCTAACCATTGGTTTGTCATCTAAATCCATCAACATTCTGTCATCACTGTTCAATTCTTGAATTGTAATGAACCTAATTATCAATTTGTCATCACATTTAATACTCTAAATCTAAGTTCAAAATCCTGTCATCAACTTCTTTTCTTAAACAACAATACTGTCATCAAAATTACAGTACCATTAGTTTGTCATCTAAATCCATCAACATTCTGTCATCACTGTTCAATTCCTTAATTTTAATGAATCTAATTATCAATCTGTCATCACACTTAATATTCTAAATCTAATTTCAAAATCCTATCATCAACTTTCCAATCTTTTAGTCTAATATTTTGTCCTCAAAAATATAATTATGTCATCAAAATTACAGTATGTCTAATTATTATTTTGTCATTAAAAATATAATTATGTCCTGAATTGAAATGAATCTATTTATCAATCTGTCATCACATTTACAATTTTAAATCTAAGTTCAATATCATGTCATCAACTTTCCAAACCTAATCCAATATTTTGTCCTCAAAATTATAATTATGTACAACATCTTTGTTTATTCAACATTTTCTCATTCAACTTTCTATATCTAATCAGTATTCCATATGAGCATCATATTGTGAGCATCATATTGTCATCAGGATCAACATTCATCAGTTTCATTCTATATTCATCAACACTCTGTCATCCAGTTTCCATTATTTTATTCAATCATTGTACTTCATCTTTTTCGTCCATCAAAATCCTTTTTTTATCAACATTTTGTCACCAGAAATACATAAAGTCTTTAAAATCACTGTTTATTTAATTATTTCGTGTGTTTGAGCATTCACATTCATGGAATTATATGATGACATAATGAATCTTACCTCGAATTCGAATTTGCAGCAGGATGTTTCTTATATCGCGACGACAAATTGATGCTTTGTTAGTTTGATGAATCAAACCTTTAATTTCATCCCAGAAGCTACCCCGAGAGAGTTCTTATGAAGCGTGCGAAGCGTGCTTCATTAATCTTACCAGAAAAGTCGATGCGAGCCACCAAATCTAGTCGATGGGAGCCGAGACGAGGCGTGATGTCGAGTTTTCTGGTGGAGGCGCTTTGCTGCGAGACGGAGGATTGACAACACCGGAAAGGAACGAGCTTTTTCGCTCCGAATGAAGAGGAAGGACGAAGATGAGAACAGCGGGAAGGAGGACGAAGAAAATCGGAAGGGAAGGAGAGGAAGAAGAAGAAAGCAGCGCGCGTGTATCAGAATAGAAAAGGGAAGGGTTAGTTTATCTTCCTTGTATAAAACGGGTTAGTTTCTTCATTAAACTTTGTAAAAAGGGTTACTTATTAGCACTATAATTAGTTTCCTTCTCCTTGAGATATTCCCTATCATATTAGGATAGTATATCTTCTATTTATGTATCCTATATCCCTAGACTTATGCTTGACCGTTGGATGAATATGTATATATAGTCCTACTTCTTCTTTGTAATACATATCAATAATACAGTATACGTTTCTGCATATCAAGAGGTTCAATATGGTATCAGTTTAAGCATTCCGATCCTCTCTACAATCTACATACATCTCCATGACGACCGGTAACACCAACGCCGAGCCATGGAAAGACTCCAACCACCCATTTTTTCTCCACCATTCCGATCAACCAGGTGCCGTCTTGGTATCGCAACACTTGGTGGAAGACAACTACACTACATGGAGTGAATCCATGATGATGGCTCTCACCATTAAAAACAAGGCGGGATTCGTTACTGGATCGCTTACGAAACCTAGCAACAAACCGACGGAGGAGTTGCAATGGGCGCGATGCGATGTACTCGTTAAAACATGGTTGCTCGGATCCATGTCCAAAGATATCGCAAAAAGTGTCATCCATTGCAAAGACGCTAGAGGTATTTGGCTTGAGCTCCATGATCGTTTCTCTCAAAGTAATATTGTCTCTCTTTTCAATGTCGAAAACCAGATCCAAGCATGTGTGCAGGGGCCCGACTCGGTCAGCACATACTTCACTAAACTCAAGTCCTTATGGGACGAGAAAGATAAGCTCACCACCATACGACCTTGCACTTGCGAAGCCGCTGCAGATTTCCGCTCCTTCATCAACAACCAGAAGTCCATGAAGTTTCTTATGGGCCTTGGATCCGACTACGATCAGGTACGAGGCCGAATCATTGGCCTTGATCCGCTCCCTGAACCAAACAAAGTATACTCCATGGTCCTCCGCCATGAACAACAAGCTCAAATCTCCAAGCCTTTGGCGCCCATTGAGACCTCTGCCTTTGTCGTTAAACGCCAGCGCTCCGCTCCGTCTTCTAGTGATGGTAAGTACTGTGAGAAATGCAAACTCACTAATCATAATACAAAGTATTGTAGGGCACATCTTACGTGCACATTCTGCAACAACAAGGGCCATACAATTGATTATTGCCGCAAACACAAGAGAACCATGGAAACCGGGCTGCAAACTTCGGGCGTTAATCTCGCCAACACTTCAACAAAGTTCAGCAGTCGTCCTCGGACTATCAACAAATGTTGGACCTGCTTCGGAGGCTGAATCTTCCTGAACTTGCCGTGCAGCAGCCCTCTGGTTCCAATAACTCCATCCAACACGCTTCCGCCAACAACGTCGGTAATAATTCTCTCTACACTCACTTCGCAGGTACCCTCCCAAATCAGTCTTCTACCTCTCCTAACTCATGGATTATAGATAGTGGTGCTAGTGATCATATCACTTACAATACTTGTTTTCTAGATTCTTATAAACTGAGTACTAATCACTTTGTGCGCTTACCTAGTGGCCAATCTCATTTAGTCTCCCACATTGGAACCGTAAAGTTCAATTCTGGTTTGCAACTTAATAATGTGTTATGTGTTCCTACTTTTTCTATTAATCTGGTATCCATTAGTAGGCTATTGTTTGATTATTTTTATGCTACAATATTTTTTAAACGTATTTGTGTAATTCAGAACCTTTTAACGGGGAAGATGATTGGGACGGCGTGTGAACGAGATGGCCTATACCTCCTCCAATCTGAGTCGACTCCTACCTTTTGTAACGTCACTCTTTCGGACTCCTTATGGCATCAACGAGTTGGTCATCCATCCCAACAAGTATCTTCTCTTATACCAGTTTTTCAAAATAAACGTTCACTTGAGCACTCTTGTCTAGTTTGTCCTTTAGCTAAACAAACCCGACAACCATTTCCAATTCGAACTTCTATTAGTTCTTCTTGTTTTGATATCATTCACATGGATATTTGGGGCGGTTATCATGTCCCTTGTTTAACAGGTGCACGATATTTTTTGACTATTGTGGATGATTGTTCTAAGTTTACATGGATTTATCTTATGAAAAGCAAGGCTGCAGCTCGGCCTCTTATTATCCAATTTGTTAATCTTATCGAAAATCAATTTTCTACTAGAATTAAAGTTATTCGAAGTGACAATGGCCCCGAATTTAATTGTATTGATTTTTTCACATCTAAAGGAATTTTACATCAAACGAGTTGTGTCAACACCCCACAACAAAATGGTGTCGCTGAACGCAAACATAGACAACTCCTTAATGTTGCTCGTGCACTTCTTTTTCAATCTCATTTACCAAAATATTTTTGGGGTGATGCCATCCTCACTGCTACTTATTTAATCAATCGTTTGCCGAGTCGAATTTTGCAAAACAAAAATCCTTTTGAAAAACTTTTTCACAAATCTCCCATATATTCTCATTTGCGAGTTTTTGGATGTAGGTGTTTTGCATCTACTCATCCTCTTCGGCCTCACAAATTTGAATCCCGCGCTATTGAATGTGTTTTCATTGGCTACCCACCCGGTACCAAAGGATACAAATTATATGATTTTAACAATAAGAAAACTATTATATCCCGTGACGTTGTTTTCCATGAATTAGAATTTCCTTATTCTAAACGACATGTCAATACTCTTAATAAAACCAATGATTTACCTCTTCCAAATTTCAAACTTGCTGCCACTATATATGATGATACTATTGTTACAAGCCCTCCTCAGAATGTCATGCCTTCGTTAGAGTCCAGTATCCCTTTGCCAAATAATTCTCCTAACCTTATATGCACCTCACCAGACCAGAACAACACGACCCATCCCATCTTGGATACACCTCCGCCTCTTGTAACCACACCTCCGCCGCCGCCGCCGCCGCCACCAGCACCACCTCACATGCCAACTCGACAGCTCTCCCGGCAAACCAAACCGTCCAGTGCCCTTCGTGACTTTCATGTTTCCACTAAACTCCCTTCTCGAAATGCGTCCCAATCATCTACACCTAATCCCACTACTTCGGGTACAACTTTCTCACTTGCAAATGTTTTATGCTATGATAAACTATCTAATGATTATAGATCTTTTGTATCTAACATTATGCTCGAGAAAGAACCTAGAACTTTTTTGCAGGCTAACCGAATCTCATATTGGAGGGATGCCATGGCAACGGAAATCAAAGCCCTAGAAGAAAACAACACTTGGAGTCTTGTACCGCTTCCTCCAAACAAGCATCCTATTGGTTGCAAATGGGTTTACAAAATCAAACACAAACCCGATGGAACGATAGAGCGTTACAAGGCACGTCTTGTTGCAAAAGGGTATAATCAAGTTGAAGGGATAGACTATCGAGAGACTTTTGCGCCCGTCGCCAAACTTACAACTGTTCGTGTTCTCATAAGCTTAGCCGCAGCCCGGGGATGGCATATGCACCAACTTGATGTGAATAATGCCTTCCTTAATGGAGATCTAATGGAGGACGTTTACATGAGGTTACCACCGGGTTTCCATCGAAAGGGGGAGACGAGAGTTTGCAAACTTCATAAATCTCTTTATGGACTCAAGCAAGCTTCTCGTCAATGGTTCTTAAAGCTTTCTCAATCCCTTAAGCAAGCAGGATTTCAACAATCTTGGGCAGATTATTCACTCTTCACTCGACACACTAAAGGTATGTTCACCATTCTTTTAATTTATGTTGATGATGTCATTGTTACTGGAACTAACTTGCAGGATATTGAAGACACCAAAGCTCTCCTTGCTCGACAATTCAAACTCAAAGATATGGGTCCGCTCAAGTACTTTCTAGGCATTGAAGTTGCTCGTTCCAAAGAAGGGATCAACCTTTGTCAACGTAAATATGCATTAGAGATACTTGACGATACCGGCTTCCTTGGTGCTAAGCCGGCAACCGTCCCGCTTGATACGAATTTGTCCCTCACCGAGAGCGAAGGCGAACCACTCCAAGACCCTTCACTTTATCGTCGACTTGTCGGGCGTCTCATCTACCTCACCATCACTCGTCCGGATCTCGTCTATGCAGTCCATATTCTCAGCCAATTCATGGCCGCTCCACGACAACCACACCTCAATGCAGCTCACCATGTTCTGCGCTACATCAAGGGCACGCCAGGCCAAGGCATATTCATGCCTAGCAACAACCCTCTTCAGCTGAACGCCTATTGCGATGCAGATTGGGCACGGTGTCGTGATTCTCGCCGATCCACCACAGGCTACATCATCTTCTTAGGAAGTGCTCCTATTGCTTGGAAGACTCGAAAACAAGGCACCGTCTCCCGATCAAGTGCCGAAGCTGAGTATCGTTCAATGGCTTCAACATGTTGTGAGATAACTTGGCTGCGCACTCTACTCAAGGATCTTACCGTCCCTCACCCACAGCCGGCCAATCTCTTTTGTGACAACAAAGCTGCGATACACATTGCATCGAACCCGGTATTCCACGAGCGTACAAAGCACATTGAAATAGATTGTCATGTCATCCGAGAGAAGGTTCAACAAGGTCTAGTCCGTACAAAGCATATCCGCTCCAGTGATCAACCCGCCGACTTGTTCACTAAACCTCTCAGTCCGGCTATCTTCTCTAGCTTGTTATCCAAGTTGAGTGTGATTAATATACACTCCACTTGAGGGGGAGTATTAGCACTATAATTAGTTTCCTTCTCCTTGAGATATTCCCTATCATATTAGGATAGTATATCTTCTATTTATGTATCCTATATCCCTAGACTTATGCTTGACCGTTGGATGAATATGTATATATAGTCGTACTTCTTCTTTGTAATACATATCAATAATACAGTATACGTTTCTGCATATCAAGAGGTTCAATATTACTTAACCCGTTTTTGGCCCCAAAACACTTTCTTTTTTAGCCTTCCCATTCCTGCCACTCTTAGCCCTATCAAAATTGTTTTTAGCAGCCTTAAACCCCTTATTATTGAGAAAATTGGGTTTCTATACTATTTTCACTATAAACTTAAACTAAATATACTCTATCCTATTTTCTCCAACTAAATATATCCTGATATAAACAATAGCCTAATATACCCTTCCTTAATTATAGCCCTCAATCTCTTCTTATTGAAACCACCAAAGGTCCAAATCCTTATGTAGCCAGCAGAATAATGATGGAATACATTAGTAAACTACCGTCATCAATCTTTCTCCTCCATATTCCACCGTCCGCACATATCTCATGGACTACTGTCAAACAATCGTCAACGTCAAGCCATTGTCAAGAAACGTCGATCCATCGTCAAGCGACCATCAAGAAACCGTCAAGATCACCACGATACAAAAAATAGTGGTAGAGCGGTTCCGTTAGCGGTCCTTATTATGTCATGTCGGTGTCTTGCATGTGTATTGTCGGTGTCTTGTAAGTGTCTTGTCGGTGTCTTGTAGGTATCTTGCAGGTATCTTGTAAGTGTATTGTTGGTGTCTTGTAGGTATCTTGTCGGTGTCTTGTAGGTGTATTGTCGGTGTTTTGTAGGTGTCTTATAGATGCATTATCGATGTTTTGATCGTTTCTTGTAGGTGTCTTGGGGGTGTCATGTCACATAATCTTGTAGGTTTCGATTCGCAGGTCTCGAGTTGTAATTGCAATTTATGGTTAATTGAATGATCATATTGTAGTGTAGTTAAGTAGAATGGATACGTCGACTTGAGTTCAGTATTAGTATTAGAGTGGGATGAGTATAAAGTTAATTAAATTGGTTATTGTTATCAGTATAACAATATTTGGTTTTATGGCACCGTTTTTTCCCAATAATATAACTTTTATCACCCTAAATCATTACTAAACTCTTTTAAAATCTTTGTTACTTAAGTAGATAATCTTCCACGGTATTCAGAGAATTTAAAATCTTGTAACTAATTGTAAGGGTGTGTTTGGATTCCCAATGAGAATGCATTAAAATGCATTATGTTTGATATAATGCATTAAATATTTAAACAATGTTTGATTGATGAAAATTTTAATGTATTATATATACAAGAAACATCGAAAATAAAGATATATGAGAGGATGACGGGGATGACATTCAATGAAAGAATCTAATAGTTGTATTTTATCGACCGTTAATCAAACACATATTATATATACAAGATGTGCCTTAAATTTCATATAATGCAAATTAAATTTTAAAACAAAATAATGCATTATGTATTTAATGCATTGGAATCCAAACACACCCTAACTTAAGTGGATAATAAATTTGCTATCGCCGACAATACTCGAGGATGATCGATGGTGGTCGGCACTTTTCGGTGTCTGGTGATCGACCGTTTCAAATTAAGGAGGAAATTGGGTTTCTTCGAATCTGAGAAGATAAAGAATCGAACATAATTATGTGATGGTAATTGAGGCAAAAGCTTCGTTATAGATTAATAGGAAGAAGGTTAAATTTGTCTTTTTAATTTTTATGGAGTCTATTTAGTTGTAGTTTTTATTAGTAGATATACTTTATTTACTTGTTAACCTAAAGGGTATAATCTATATATCTATCTCTATATAATAATTTACGAGTCTGCCGAAGTAATGACAATCGGTACCGGGCTGATACGGGTCAGCCATTAAAATCCGGGCTTATGAGCTTCTAATTTGGTGTCTTTCCGTTTTCCCGTGTTAGTAGCTCTTTAATCGTTTCATCGTCAAATCACATTGGGTGCCAAAGCTAACCTAATTTTTTTTGCTCTCTCAATCCGCTCCATTTTGCTCAGCGATTGTTCTCTCCTTCCCCCTCTTCCCTCACGATTCCCCACGACCACCATCACCACCTCCTCCCCGCGTCGCCGTCTCAGAGTACATATCACCGACGGCCGGAGGAAATTGATTTTGCGCCCGTCGTCCCAGAGTTCGTTGTGGTGTCCCAATTCGTCGTCGGTGTTGATGCCGAGGCCCGTGTTCTCATCTGTAGGCAGTGGGGTGCCACATATTTGGAGGGGAACTTCTTCGTCGTCATCTTCATAGAATCAATAGACACAAATGTAATTTGAACTAGGGTGGTTGATTTTAGGGATCTATCAATTTTAGGTTTGCCCCTTTTCTTCATCTCCCCATAAAAACATGGTGGCAAACAACAATCATCTTTGTCTGCGAGTATATAGGCGTTACAACCCCGAATATGCGGAGTCTCTTTTGGAAGATTCGTGAGGAATAGCAATTCATCCCTACAACCCAACTCCACTTATCTTCGTCCTCACTAAGTGGCTATTCTGAGCTCTTCCTTCTCCTACCGTTACAACTCCCAAACACCATTCTTTATCAGGTAACTGCTTTTTTCTGACTAATTTCTGTCCGACTTCCGTATTTTTATGACTACCCTTTACCTGATCCTCAATTGGGTGTTGAATTGATATGTAATTTGGGTTGTATTCGTCTGATTGACTATTGTTACTTTTCTATCTAATTTAATCGAATTTTTGCCCTATTGCAATCGGGTTTGGTTAAAAGCCTAGGGAGAGATACAAATACCTAAATGGGCTTAATGTAATAGTTAGTTTTGTCTATGTTGGTGTGGTGCGGTTATGGTGGACTAGGTGTTTGGTTTGGCGCTCTTATTGCTAATATTTTTCATTGATTGTACTTTGATCATCTAAACAACTGTGATTGTTCCTCCTGTCTTGGATGCAGAAAAGCTGCAAACATGGTTCTGGATTGAAAAGGTGACAGTTTGTTTCCTTAGAACAATGCAAGTTCTAGGTTTGTGGAAAGTTGAAGAGGTTAAAAATTGGGCGTGAAGTAGAAGAGTAAAGATGCAGTAAGTAGCTATTATTCTCAAACTGCACTATAAATTTAGTTATCAGAAGCTGTATACATTGTTGACATTTAAATTAAAAAAACGTGCAAGCTAGATTCAATATAAAAATAAATTTGTCTTCTGTGTGCAATGCATACAGGCACCATTGCTGATCGGGTGCGATGAAAGATCAATAGATAGAACGACCTTCGAGTTGCTTAGTAACAAGGAGGTTATTGCTGTCAATCGAGGTACGTGATTAAATAATTATTCAATCATTTTTTTTTAAGAGGAAGTGTTACTAATTTTCATTGTTAGTACTGATTTTTCGTTTGGTACCGATGGGTGATCCGGAGAAGAATGCAAATTAAGGGTGAACTGAAGGAGGTTATTGGGAAATAGAAAGAATAGATGGAGAAGGAAGTCACATAGGAGGTACCGGAAGGCACCAAATCAATCACAAGAACTATCGGAATTGCAAATCCCTCCAACTGCAATCTTCTTCGGGTTTGGACAAAAAGAAAACAGAGAGTGGGCAAAAAGAAAACAGAGAGATCGTGGTTCGATTTGATATTATGGTGGAGCTCAAATTCTGCTAGGAAACAATGACAACCTTTATCGACCTCGAAGATTCTCCCGTGTTTCACAAGCAGGCATGACCGGTTTCCTCCTCCCGCGTTTCCCCTGACCTTCTCTCACATTTTTCCGCTGGCTGATTTGCATGTCGTTTTTGGTTTGTGTTACATTGAATTGTCGCTCTGAGATGTAGAGGTTTTCTCTGTGTTCAATTGTATGAAATTTGTGTCCGTTTTTGGTTTGTAGATTTTTTAATTGATGAGTGTGTTGTGCAGTAATTAGGTGATCGACCTGTTCTTTAAGTTACTATAAATAGGGATCTCTCAAGTTGCGGCTGTATCCTGTATACTTTAATATGCCCATCATCCATGACTTTGGCTATATCCAGTTCGTTATGCATTTTGCTTGCCACATTGATGTATGAAGTTTACAATGATATTTGGTTTATTTGCACTTTGATTAAAAGGGTTAAAATTAAAATCATGAGGGGTGAATATAGAGAAAGAATAGGAATTGATGTTTAGACATGGAAAACTATCAAAGTTCTCTATATTTGATACCTTGCCACTCACTCTCAAGTGGAATCATCTGGCAGCCTACCTTTCTAAAATAATGACTACTTAGTGCTCATGCTAGAATCTCAATTATAGTGATGACTGTAGATTTGGACCCCAGAATCCCCGATCATATGTATGTTTAATAACTTTAGCATTTTTTGCAGCATGATGATTCTTATTATGTTACCTTTTAAAATAGTTGGCACTTGCGCTGATATTATTATCCTCATTTTGTTTGATCATTTCACTGATCTCTATATTGTTATATGGTGTACACAAAATTGTGATAGGTAATTAAAAAAACAGTGTTTCACCAATATTAACATGAAAATTACGTGCAGATCAAGGACATGGCACTGGAAATCTCTGGATCGAGCAAACCAGGCAAACCATCGAGTCCAAGCGGTTTCAGAAGAGGAGACAGATCTTACCCTGACTTTGATACACTTTCTGAAGGGATTTTCGTGACAACCTTTATCGACCTCGAAGATTCTCCCGTGTTTCACAAGCAGGTATGACCGGTTTCCTCCTCCCGTTTTTCCCCTGACCTTCTCTCACATTTTTCCGCTGGCTGATTTGCATGTTGTTTTTGGTTTGTGTTACATTGAATTGTCGCTCAGAGATGTAGAGGTTTTCTCTGTGTTCAATTGTATGAATTTTGTGTCCGTTCTCAATTGTATTTCTTTTGTCTCTGTCAAGGAGCAACTTCTCAATTTTTTCTATGTTGTCTTCCGCAAAGATGTTATGAGAAACTTCTTATCTTTCTTTTGCAGGTCTGAAATCTGTTTGTACAACACTTATTGAGCCCATAAAGGAGACTATAGAGGATGATGTGAAGCATATGGTTTAGTGTAGGTAATATATTTCTCAATTTCTTAGCTTTCTATTTTTCTCTCCATTTATTTTTTACTTATGGGGCCACCGAATCATGAAATATAGAGTATTTATTATAATTCTTGCTATTTAACTACGCAGAATACTGATACTATATCATGTATGATAAATATATCATTTTTTCTCCTGTTAATGTGTCATCTTCTACATCACGGAGTAATATTTTCTTTTCTTTTTTTAGTCACAAACTAATCCATGTAGCAGTTCAATTCCAAGCGGTATGGAGATAAGGGGAAAATCTGTTTTGTAGAAATTCAGGAGGATATGCAAACTAAGCATGTTAGGAAGATTATCATGTCAGATTTCTTGGTCTTCTCTGATTTCAGTTTTCGTTCAAAAGGACGTTTGCAGGTTGGTTTGTTTGTTTGTCTTTGTGTTTGAGAATTTTGGAGATGTATGAATTGGTTAAAATGCCAAGTATATATATGTGCGTAAATGGAGAAAATTACCAGTCAAAGTTAATATATCTTCAGTTCCTGACAAGTTTCAAATCATAGGAATATGTAAAGAACAACTTTCAACAGTATGTTGTCAGATTCTTCCACCTTAATACCTTTGTCATGTCTATATATATGTCCCTACATGTGTTTTTTTCTTCCACTCAGATAGATTGACTAACAATTATGAAAGAATTCAAGGATTTGTGTTTGGTATTCTATTCTCAAATTAAAAAGACTAATCATGATTCATCAATAGTCTCACAAGAGGCGAATATACAAATGTTAGGTTTGACTTTTTGCAATTGAGATCAACTGTCCTTAGTCTCTATTATGGGAGTTCTTTTTGATGAATATTGGTGTATAAAATTTTATATGAAATGAGAAGATGGAAATGTAATCATATATAGTGTTCTAAATTTTAGAATTAAAAATATAACAACAAAATTTTGGTATTAGACTTAAATTGCTATAATTCACGGAACTAACAATATAACTTAATGGATTCGATTTTTTACAACATTTTGTTAATTTGGTAGTGGATTGTTTTTTTTTTGAACAAGCTAGGAACGGCCCCTTTCATCGGGGCTGGCCCCACTCCTCAATATAAGGGGAGCATGGCTACAAGAGCCTTGACGTAGTGGATTGGATTTGTTGGAGAAAAAAAGTATCAATTTTTAATAATTCTTTTTTTTTTCATTTATAATTTTATTTAGAAAATTTAAGAAAGAAATAAGGAGAAATTGACACATAAGCTTGGTGGGGCTAAAGTGAATGAGAGAGCGTTTCTTTGTATGTTATAATTTTGATTGATACACTGTTAGGTTTAACATTTTATATGAAATGAGAAGATGGAAATCTAATCATATATAGTGTTCTAAATTTTAGAATTAAAAATATTGTGCAGTCATGAGAAATTGACACATAAGCTTGGGGAAGTGAAGTCATGATTGTTTGAAATATTGTGCAAGTCATGAGAATGACCAAGTATTTACAGTTGCATCAATGTATACACTTCCGAATCAACCTAATTGTACGGTTAAGTTCAACTTTCAACCTGATTTTGAATGTTTCCCAGAGGACCTTAAGGTTCGTCAAGTACCAAAGCCTATGATTGATGTTCCTTATCAAGGATCTGACAATCGAATTGAAACTGGGGAATCAAGTAAGAAGAATCAATAGTTGTTTTACTTCTCCAGGATTGTAGGTATAAGACCAATTGAGTAGCTAGGAGAGGGCAATGTTTTTCTTTCCGTTTTTTAACTGTCGTTGTGCTGAGGACTTCTGTTGTATTTTTTATGTGATAATATAATGAAAAGTTCAATGTGTCTCCTTCATAAAGTTGGAACTGATCTCTAATCTCTAATTAACATATATTGCATTGAAGTCCTTGTATGAGTTCCTGTGTTTGACTGTTTGATGCCTAAGAAGGATGATTTAGCTTATGCATTACAGTCCTTGCATTACTGAGATAATGGTGATACAATGTCAACTGATGTTTTTCAGTTTTTTTGCTCAAACATGATTTTGATCTTCTCTTCAATGATGGCCTTGAAGCATGTTACAGGTCATAGCCATTAGTCATAGTGTGGACGTTTTTTTCCCAGCAGCCATGTTAGTGTTTGTACTAATACTGAACACTCTTTCCCCTCTTTTCTTTATTTCTCTGTGTCATTACTGCATATGTTGGATATGAAATTTGTCGTTGTACCCAGTTAACCTATTTGTATCATCTGCATTCTGTTTATGGGGCCTCGGCATGGATAGAGTTCCTTAGCAACAGAAAGGTACTTAGCTTTATTTCTTCACATTTAGTGGCAATTATGACATTTTAGCTAAATGGTGTCTGATGGCTATTGGCTAAGCAAAATTGTGAAGTTCGTCCCATTGCTTTCTAAATGCAATAGAACGTTTATCTAACAGAAGGCCATTATATGATTTTTATCTTCTGAGTGTATGTGGATGAGAATCTGTATATTTTGTGTTATTTCATATGCAAAGTAAGTTTTGGTTCTGCCCCCATCTATTGTCATTGCTAAGCAACACTATGAGGTTTTCTCACAACGGTTTTCTAGATATATCGATATCAAAGTTGTACTCTAAGTCGATTTCAGGTTTTATTCTCAGTTTCTCACACATAGATGATTGTTGCATATACTTCATTTGGTAATATTTGAGGCTTTTGTTACTTTGCAAAATACAAATGCTATCTCTTTTAGTGCTCTGTTTTTAATGGATTTGTCAAATGCAGAACAAAGTCTCTCTTAAGTTGAAGTTCGACGACATGAGGAGGTGAGAAGAATCAAATATGTAAACAAATATTCTTGAGTTGAGAATATTTCAACAATCTAATCTCACGGTTTCCATTTCTTAATCTGTTTGACAGTTAAATCAATGCAAGAGCTCACACTTGAATTAAAAGTGAATGATGAAGTTGACTCGCTGCGTGTGATTGTCGTGGTGAAAGGTCTTCTATTTGTTCTGGAACAGATACAGGTATATACTTATATATCAACATTTAAATTAGATTAAATTGTGTTCATGGAATAGTGAAGCTTAGTGTAGAAAATATGATATGATCACGACACTGTAATGGATTTTTTTGTTTCACGGTTTACTATATTTTTAGCAGAAATAGTTATTCTCATTTTTCCTATAGGATCTATTAAGGAGAATTGTTTTCACTGAAAGGAAATCAAAGGAATTCAATGGACCTCAGAAATTTATGGCGGATTACCTGCAAGAACTAGTGGCTCGCTCTAAGCTTTTGATTTCTTTTTTCACTAAGAGTTGGTTTTGTTTGACCTTCAAGTTTCTTTCAGTTTAAATCATCCAGTCGACGACTTCTTCAACTATTCAATGTGGTGGTCGTCGAGTTCGATAAGGCTAATATGAATGTCGGACTCCGAGCAGAATCCATCATCTTCTGCCAGCTGGAAAATAATCTTCTATGGAAGATCCAAAAAAGGAGCCACCAAGACAACCAAATGAAGGCGGAGGAATCCGAGAAGGAAGGAGACGGAAACAGATTAAGAAAGGAAGTGCACTACAGTGAATAAGAGACCATTACACCACCACAACCACCTTCGAATAGGAAGCTGGGGAAGTCAATGCAGTCGATTTCTTGATGGAGAAATGAGAAAGGTAAGCGGCTTGCTGATGTCCATGTTTTAATGATTTCTCATGTGAAACAATCTGTGAATGACTCAGTCCTTCGAAATGATTTCTCATACTCCCTCCGTTGATAATTACTTGTCCCTGGAATCCAAATCATTTGTTAAAAATTACTTGTCTTTTAACATAATTTTACACCCTTTTTTTCCAAATTTACCCTATTGTTATTGATTCTTTCCTTTATTCTCTCACTATTTTTTCTTTTATTCTCTATGCCATTACTTACTTAAATAAGGGTATACTTGTCTAAAATTTTGATCAACCTGAAATTGCTCCAGGGACAAGTATTAATTAACGGAGGGAGTATGACTCAAGATGTCCAGATGCGCCAACCATACAATGAAGCCTATGAAGAAAAGGGCCTGTTTCTTGGTTTTGACATGTTTTGTTTTGTTTTCTATTTGTATGGAAAGCACGAATTTAGCTAAACTTAGTTGATTTGCAATTCTGATTACGAGCTAAAACAATTTGTCACGATTTATTTTGTAGGCAAGAAACCTGTAGAGGCAAGAAAACTAAGCATGCAGTTAGAACTAGAGTTTGGAATCGTTCCATATATTGTACGGAGTAGTAGAGTGTAGACATCCAACACTATTGATAAGAAAATATGTAGTACTAAATTATTGAATCAGAATCATATGAAGTTGTGTTCCGTACTTATTGTCAATTCTTCAGTCGCATTATGTGTAACATTTTTATGTCTATAAATAAACAAAGTTTCTATTTACCGCCCACTCAAATTTCTATTTACCGCCAAGTTTTCGTGCGTCACGCATGGATTAAAACCATATGTCGCGTATGAATTGCTTTTTTCAAAAAAATCCATACGTCACGCATGGATTAAAACCATATGTCACGTATGAATTTTTTTTATTTTTTGTTTGTTTGTTTCCATAATCTTGTAGATAATTTCAATACGATCGCGTGCATATAAAATTCGTCCAAAACGGATATCGTTTGCCCCTTCAAAAAGTCAAAAAAACAAAGAACAGCGGAGTAATTATGATTAAGTGTAACAAATCTACTACTCCGTACTTATAAATTGTAGTTATGGATTATATTTAAGTATTACCATCACTAAATAAAATCTTTGTTAAGTTATCTACCATATTATAAAAAAAATTGAAAAATGGTGTGTTGAGTTTTAACGGACTTGTTGATACAAAAAATTATGTGTGATAAATTTGTATTTTGGCCTTTTGAAGGGGCAAACGATGTCCGTTTTGGACGAATTTTATATGCACGCGATCGTATTGAAATTATCTACAAGATTATGGAAAAAAACAAGAAAAAAATAAAAAATTCATACGTGACGTATGGTTTTAATCCATTCGTGACGTATGGATTTTTTTGAAAAAAACAAGTCATACGCGACGTATGGTTTTAATCCATGTGTGACGCACGAAGACTGAGCGGTAAATAGCAATTTGAGTGGGCAGTGAATAGTAAGGGCCTAAATAAATTATCGCTGATTTTCCATGGCCCTAAGTGATGTGTTGCATGTTCAGTTTGTCCTCCAATTGAGAGTAAAAGCATAAGAGCCATGGATGGTTTAGGAAAGGAGGCTCTAATTATCTCCAAAGGGATGCATAGGTCAACGATAGTAAAATGTAGTAGACCTGCGCGAAGAGGACCTATTGTTATTATCCTTGAAATTCTAAAGGTTTTGTTAACAATTTATTTTAATTTGATCTATCACCTATTACAATCAATTTGTGGCGATTATGGTGACAATTTCAATGGTGTAAACTTATTCGGCCTGGCATTATAGCTCCATGAGTTAATATCATAGATATATACAAAGTACCAAGGACCAATAAATTAATTATTTTACAAGCGTATAGTTAAATTCAACATTATGTCAAGAACTTAGATGTCTTGCCCCCACATTTTTGGAATTGTTTTCTTTCTTACAAGCCTTTATCCTTATTGGAGTCCTACTGCTGCATTGAAATATGCAATCATGACTACAAATTGATTTGAATTGCTTTGAAATTATCAAGTTTAAAATTTTACAAGCTCTAGCAACAACATGAATACAATTTGAAAAGAAATTGGTGTAATTTGTCATGAGAAAACCAACTTTATTCGGCTCGAGAGAGGATTGAATTACTTTGAGAACCCCTGTGAGCATGCTTTATTAGTTGACTAATTCTATACTCGAGCTTCTTTAACGTGTTTTATATTTCCGTGATTTGCTTCTATTGCTTAGACATTTGGCCATTGGATTTGCATTTTGAGAACCGAGCAGTTTATACAGAATTCTCAGTATAATACCAAGTTAACGATTCATGGTCATAGCATCAGAAAAGCTTACTATAACCTTCTGGATATGGAAATATGTTCCATTATTCCATTAAACAAGAAGAGAATATGTTTCAGTAATATAAGTTTAGTCTTACGCTAAACTTAAATTACTGATTTAATTAGCTCCTCGCTGCTCTAATCTACTTTACACCCACTGACAAGGCTACCATCGATTATTTGCCCTTAATTATTTTTTTTTGCTGTTTTTGTGGTATGTAGATTGATTGGTTTTTAATTTTAATCTTATTTTCATGCTTTGTAATGCTTTGCAGTGGTGTTCTTTGTTCATGATATGATTCCATGATTTGGGTAATATATATAATGGGTATGATAAATTTTATTTTTATTTTTCCAGATTGGGTTCTGAAGACAAAAACAAGATCATTTGTTAGTCCCGTGTAAATATCTCTTTTTCATAGTAAAAGAGAAAATCTAAGTAGTAGAAGCTGATATTCTTTTCATCCTGATGCACATGTGTAGGTTACAGAATCACAAGTCTAGGAAGAGAGAAGAGAACACCTTCACTAATTCCAGAATAAAAATGTGTTAATGCGTTTTGTGGAAGCTCTTCTTCCCCTGTTCATCTTGCATTTTTTTCGCAGTTAGTTCTGGCCTTCTGGGTGTAGCTTAAGTTGCTCCTATTTTTCCAAAACCTTTATAAATAAGTGACTATTTTCCATACTTGACATTTCTGCTAACGTGTGAGACTGAGCCAAAGTTGTATATAACAAAAAATCGGAGGAATGTGTTGTTAACAAAAAATGGCCTGCAATGACTTTTTCAGTTGAAAATTCGCCTAATATGATAATGTGTATTCAAGATTCTACGTAGTTGAACTTCTTAAGTGATTCTCTTCAATATATGATTTTTTATTAGGTTTCAAGTTATTGTGGAACTAACAATTTATAGTTCATATGTTGAAAAGTGAATTAACTATTTCTTAAGTGATTCTCTTGAGTATATGATTTTTTCGCCTAAGCTGATAAAAGTGTTTAAACAATAAAAACCCCTTACGTAGAAAAATATTCAACCAAATGCACAACAAGATGTAATGGGAAGAAAAAATTATAACATACAAAGAAACGCGTATTATACCCGCGCGAAGCGCGGGTTTCTGGATCTAGTATATATATAATAGTTGTTGGGTTTGATGAAGTAATGACAATTTGTACCTAATAAATGTTAATATTTTTAAATCTTTATCCTAATTATCTATTCTTTTAAATGCTAATTTCATCACTAACTAAGAACATATTGTCTTCGTCTCCTTCCTCTACTACAACCTCCAAATTCATTCTCATCTAATCCTGTTCTTCAATCAATTTATTTTATCCCGACGCCTCCTCCTTCTTCGGTTAAAAATTAGTATGGGTTAATTAGATATTTTAATCTATCTATATATTGTATATCTAAATAAAAATTGATGGATTTGACAAAGTAATGTCAATCCGTACCGGGCCACCATAATTAACCTATCGGGTCTAATTTGGTTATTGGGTTAAATTTGATTTATCTATTAGGCTTTATTTCTTCCGTTGATATTCAACCCTTCTTATTTCCTTTAGCCTTTCATCTTTCCACTTGATTGCTGATTGAAAGATGAATTTTCTTAGGGGTTTTTTGGTATAAATATGTCTTGCCTATTGCAGTATCTAAACGTCTTCTCGAGTTTTTCATTCTTAATTTCGGTTGTAACCACCGTTGTAATAATTGTATTTGCATTTTATGAGTTTGTAGAATTGTATTATATCATGGTCCACTCATTTTAAATTTAGGGTCTATTTAAAAACTAACCCGAGACGGAAAAGGGGTTTCAGAATCTAGTCTCTCTAATTTTTCCTTATTTTAAAATCTCCAACATTAAAGACAACGACCTTTTTTGAATTGAAATTAGAGGGGCCCACTTCAATTCCCTTGCCTTTTGCCTCGATAGGATTTTTAACAGCTTTCTCATTTTTCTTGCTAGTAGAATTCAAACCTTCCCCATTTTTCTTGCTAGTAGAATTCAAACCTTCCCCATTTTTCTTGCCTTGGTCAACTGATTTCTCCATCCCAACATATCTGTTTGAGACCGAGATTTTAGCGGGATTGACCGAATTTGCACGAATCTTACCCTTCCCTTTTTTGTTCACCTGTTTCCATTGGTGGCTCGGCCACCCTCCGACGACCGGCACCGCCTTATTAACCACTGGCGCCTCCACGTTCACACTACTTCCCCTCGTTTCCTAAACCAAATTCTCCGCGGGAGGATCCTGAGATTCCACAAATCTTACTAAGTAACAAAATATCGAACCCCATTAACCGTCAACGATCCTCGGAGAGTCTTGTTAAGGTTAACCTCCACACACATTCTAGCAAACCGCCCTCGTTCAAAGTTCAGAGTCGTCATATACTCATATCCACCTTCACCGGAATGCCAATCCCAGCTGCACTACCCATAAGTATTGTACGATGATAGTAGATCACTGGGATATTCGAAATGCGTATCCAAACATGCATGAGTTGTGACGATAGCATCAGTAGTCGGCTCAAAATTCCACGTCAAATTTTGCACCAAGAGATAATTGCCAAACACCCTCCACGGTCCTCCATCCGAAATAAATTTAACGGTTCATTTGGTGGACGAGACGATTTGGGATCTGGAGATGGAGATGGTTTGGGATTTGGCGTGGATTGAGGGAGTTTGATTTTAGGGATTTGGGATTTGTTCTCCACTGGAGGTTTGGGGATTTGAGAGAATGGCGGTTTTTTTGTGACTGGGGAAAACTCCAAAATGGTGCAGCGCCTTTCAGAGTCTTCTCGTTTTGTTTATTTAAAATGCGTATCCAAATAAATTTAAAATCTAAGCATCAACTCCATCGGAAAAACTCCCAAAAACAATTTCCCCAGATTTTCTCTCGCGATTTAGCTTTTACGATTTCCCTCTCGTCCACGATTTCGACTCCAACTGCCCCTCTCGTCCACAATTTCGACTTCAATTGCCTCCCTCTCGACCTAATTCCACTGCATTTCCGTTTTATTGCGAGCGAGCGGAGGAGAGATTGAAGGAGTGAGCGAGCGAGCGAGAAGCAAGGAGGCGAAGCACAGTCTCAATTTCCTATTCTCATTTACGTTTCGATCAAGATCAAAATGAGGAGTAAAATTGCAAGTTCTCAAGGTATGCTACGAGTCTTCCGCTCAGCAGGTATTTTGTTGATTGTTACGTTGAATTGAAGTTCTAAATTCGGATAATATTGTTAATTGCTTTGATTCGTGTTTACTGCGGTCGGAAACTCTGGTTGTTTGTTTATTGATCTAAACTGCAGGAACTTTAGAATGAGAATGTCTGGCTTATAATGAAATTTAGAATAATGGATGTCAAGCCTACAAGGTGTTTGTTGAATTGCTTCTAAAGAGGACGACTGCGCTTGTGCTATTCATCTCAGTTTTGCATGCATTTTAGAAAGAAAATATGTGATCAAATATTACGTGCATGACTTTTATAGGAGAATAATATTAATATTCTAGAATGGATGAGTGTGCAAAGGTTTTAATATGTGTGTGCATCAAATAAACTTCAATATTTTGGGCATGAGTTGTGTGTGCAAAGGTTGTAATGTATGTGTACATCAGTTTTGGTTTGTGTGTACAAAGGTTTTATTGTGTGTGCATAAAAAAAAACTATAAATATTGTGTGCATGACTTTTATAGGATAATAATATTAATACTCTAGAATGGATGAGTGTGCAAATGTTTTAATGTGTGTGTGCATCAGATTTGGTTTCTGTGTGCAAAGGTTTTAATATGTGTGTGCATCAAATAAACTTCAATATTTTGGGCATGAGTTGTGTGTGCAATGATTGTAATGTATGTGTGCATCAGTTTTGCTTTGTGTGTGCAAAGGTTTTATTGTGTGTGTGCATCAAAAAAACTATCGAATGGATGTGTGTGCAAAGGTTGTAATGTGTATGTGCATCAGTTTTGATTTGTGTGTGCAAAAGTTTTATTCTGTGTGTGCATCAAAAATCTCTATTTTCTGTATTGTGTGCATCAAATATTTCTTTTGCGTGCATCATATCTTTCTTTTGTGTGCATCAAATATTTCTTCTGTGTGCATCATATCTTTCTTTTGTGTGCATCAAATATTTCTTCTGTGTGCATCATATCTTTCTTTTGTATGCATCAAATATTTCTTCTGTGTGCATCATATCTTTCTTTTGTGTGCATCATATCTTTCTTTTGTGTGCATCAAATATTTCTTCTGTGTGCATAACACCCTACTCTCTCTTAATTGTTCAGTTCATGTTCACTGTACACAACCAAGAGCACAACTTTGTGATTGCTATAAATGTCAAGTCTCCACAAGTGCATATTCTGGATAACTCAGCAAGTGGTGAAGAGGATAAATATGGCACAATCCCGCAATCATTGGTAAGTACACAAACAGTATAATTATGATTTGATTATTACAATGAAATAAATAACTAAAGCATTAAATATCTTATTTTGTTGCAGATACATTGTTTTATCCAATTCCTAAAGAACAACAACATGATAGCCAAAGCTTTGCTGTTAGAAGATGAAGTAAAAGTTCCAACAAAGAGGTTGGAAATGACTTGGAGGGATAAAAGAAACAAAAAAGATTGCGGGGTATATGCTAGCAGACACATGGAGACGTACATGGGGACGAGACTATCCGATTGGAATAGTGGCCTAAAAAAAGGAAACAAGAAGTTGTTGGACACTCTAACGGTCAAGTACCTTTACAAGCTATTGACCAACGAATTCAATGCACATCGAGATGTGACGCAGATTATTCAAAGGGAGCAAAAATCGAAGACTGCAATGTAGTAGGGAGAAACATGAAATATTATGTGTAATTGGTAGTTGAATGTTAGGTTTTAAACAAATTCTAGTCAGTTTTTGATGAATGTTGTGGATGAATATTGACAGTAACTCTTTTGTGGTTGGATATTACGCTTATGTTGGCAAAACAATGTAAATTCGCACCAGCTTGTATATATATTGAGAATGGTTTATATTGTGCATGACTTAGTTATATGTGTTTGGCTAGTACAAAAGTAGTGTGCAACACAAAACTACATCTGTGTGCAATACAAAACAAATCTCGCGCAAATGTTTTAATGTGTGTGTGCATCAATTTTAATATGTGTGTGCATGACTGTTAGAGTTGAATTATATTATTACTCTAGAATGGATCTGTGTGCAAAGGTTTTAATGTGTGTGCATCAGTTTTGCTTTCTAGTACAAAACTAGTGTGTGCAACACAAAACAACAAGTGTGCATCACATATTTCACCTGTGTGCGTGAGATTATTCTACTGTGTGCATCACTTTGAACAAAAAGATGTCCTACAATAATATATAAGTCTAAAAACTGTATATTACAAAACCATGAGTCTAAAACACACATAAGTCTAAAAAATAATGAGTTTAAATTTAATCCACATATTGGGGGCATGTCTTAATGTTGTGTCCAGACTTATTGCAGATCTTACAAGCCCTTTTTTGCTTCTTCGACTTTTCAATCCCGATCTCTTGACCACTTCCAAGGCGTGTTTTCTTAAACTTGTTGTTGGCTTGTTCAGGAGGATGGATGCTAACTTGGTCTGGTAAAGCACCAACCAATTTCTCAAAGACAAACTTCTTGGGTGAGGTTGAGGAAGATGGATCAACCATTGCAAAACTGTTGAATGCAACCTTTTGATTCTTTAGCAAAGCCAAAAACTGTTTCAATTTATCAACGTCTTCTCCCACAACATCAACACATGTCTAAGCCACATCTTCGTATCACATCCACAACGATTAGACGTCCTCCTTCTTTTGACAACATTCTCACCTATTTGATTGAAATATGCAAATGGGGATACATATTTGAATCCTTCCCTCGAACAACAAAGATACATCCACTTAATTGTTTTCTCTGAATCGTTGAATTTCTTTGTTGAACACACGAGTAGCAAAAACCACATGCATTGCATAAGATGCATAAAATTGCATGCCATGAAGAAGAGTTGGAAAGAGCTGACCAACATATGGCGTCAAGGCAACATCGCACTCAGGGGTGTAAAACTGAGCTAAACTACCGGGAGAAATAGAGAACATGCTTCCTTCAATATGAGTTCCATCTCCTGAAAATGAATGAAAGAACAAAACACATTTATACTTCTGTGTGCATCAACTATGTCTGATGTGTGCAGTGATTATGCCTCATGTGTGCGTCACTTATTTCATGAATACATTATTGCAAATCATACACTAGTTATAGTTTGTGTGTGCAACAGAAACATCTTAGGAGTGCATCAGAGATACAAATCCAATGCAAAATCAGTTTAGTTCGTCCAAAATTCTTATATACATGAAAACTTTGAATTGGATGAGTATACAAGACATTACAACTCAAATACACTTGCACATAACACATTTAACCTAAAATCATACCAGAAACATAATTGCAAATCATCATCTGCAGCAATTCAACTATAAAGCATGGCAAACCTAGGTTTTCATGTTCAGATTCAATCTAACTGACATTGTGTGCTTAATAAGTCATGGAGTCGCCGACGAATAGAAAAGAAGCACTTACCATAATGGATCGATGCAGTACCGCTTTGGACGGAGGGAGAGAAGTCGCCGCCGACGAAATTCATGGAAGACTCCATTAAATGGCGAAGGAAAACGAGCGAACAAGACGGAATCGAGAGCAAAGACGAAATAAGCAAGACGAATCGAGCAGGTGGAGAAATCTGGATGCAGCTTGACGGAATTGAACGAAAGAAAGAGTTAAATCGGGGGAGAGAGAGAGAGAAAAAAATCAGATTTGGGGGAAGATAATGACACGTTGACGGTTGGGATGGGGTAGGGTTGTTAAGGAATGGAGGGTTGGGATATGTCCTTAATCCTCATATGGCAAGTCATCCTCATGGGATCTTTTTCCCTAATTAATAGGTATAACATTATTATTTTATTAAATTAAAAGGTATAATAATATCACATGCTACTCTACCACGTTATTTGACCTTTCAAAAACATAATATTTATTTTATTCTATTATTTCTTTCTTTCCAAATAAAATTACCTATTTTCCTTTTAGAAATTTATAATTTATTTTTTTCCAAATTATTTTTTCTTCTATCACTTTGTGATATCATTTATTTGTAATTAACCTTATTTATTTTATAATTAAAAGATTTCGCTAGGTAATATTTATTTGAAGAAGAATTGTTTTCTATAATTTAATTTGAAATCTGATATTTAATAATAATAGATTTGTTTGAAAAATATATGTACAATTTTTTTTTTTTAAATGTGAACTTTAATATTAGATTTTTTTTCGTTGGCCCAAGTAAAAGTCCAACTCAAGATAAATATATTCATAAATATCTTGTTGAATATTTTTTAACCACCCAAAAATTATATATACTATGATAGGATAGGATAAGAACCACGTCTTATAAAATACAAATAAATAATTCGTTAATCGCGGTTCTAGTTAACTGAATGACCTCTCTAAAAACCACGGTTTTTGTAGGAACAAAGTTATTGAAGTGCTAAAGTACGGAAATACTAAATTGTAGAGAGCAACTGGATCATGAACACAATTAAGATCGACAAGTGATCAAGATAAAAGCAATGTGCATTGAAACTAATTAAGCAAAACATATGTCTTGTCTACCTAGGCTATCAGAAAAAATGAGCTTTTTTTTATAAAATGGCTCGTATGGGGTCGTTTGAAATCGGAATCGATCACGATCAATTTCGTTGCGTCCGTATTGATCCCAACTTTCACCAGATATGTCTCTCGCTCGATTCTGATTTCGAACGACCACATACGAGCCACCCGAACACGCGTAAGTCTCGTGCGTACCTTATACTGTAAATGGATATTTACAAATTCGTTCCTCCATATCAGGTGATGAGAGACAAATTTGGTGAAAGCTGGGATCAATACGGACCCAACGAAACTGGTCGTGATCAATTCTGATTCCGAACTGGTGAAAGAAGGTATGCACGAGATTTACGCTTGTTCGGATGGCTCGTATGGGCTTGTTCGGAATTGGAATTGACCACGACCAGTTTCGTTGGGTCCGTATTGATCCCAGCTTTCACCAGATATGTCTCTCATCGCCTGATATGGAGGAACGAATTTGTAAATATACATTTACAGTAGAAGGTACGCACGAGACTTACGCGTGTTCGGGTGGCTCGTATGGGGTCGTTCGAAATCAGAATCAAGCGAGAGATATATCTGGTGAAAGCTGGGATCAATACGGACCCAACGAAATCGGCCGTGATCGATTCCGATTTCAAACGAGCCCATACGAGTCATCCAAACACGAGTAAGTCATATATAATAGTATATATATATAAACTTTGATTTTTTTTTTTAAACAAATGCCTTATACAAATAATTTTTTTTTTAAAAACATTTTATGTGTAAGAGCGTCTCTTATACATGTTCAAATAAAAAAAAAGACCATTTATATGAGACGCTGGTTCGACCAGCGTCTCTCACACATAAAAAAAATCCGAAGCTGACATAAGTGCCTATACTGGGAATTTCTTTTGAAAAGAGCCTACGTCGGGAATTTTTTCTGGAAAAAAACTCATTTCAGAAAAAAATTCATCAAATGTGCATGGAACAAAAATAAATAAACAAATATTCCTAAATCAAGATCTCCTTACTTAAAGTAGCATCAAACTCTCCGCATACGGATACACGTGAAGCCTATTCTCGTGATGAGACTTCTTCATCACAACTTTTTTCTCGTGAGTTTTAAGGTTATGTGATCTCATGTTAACGAACCCCTCGATCAACATTACCTCATCATCCTTGTTAAGGTATAAGAATTCTTCGATGAAATTCTTATATTCGAATGTGTAAACTTTACTCCATGTGATATTCACTCCAAATCCTTGACTCAACCATATCGATCCTCCCAATGACCATTTATACGAATCAATCCGTGCCAACGAAGACCCGTCATTAACCAATCTAAGATCACAATACCTCATTACTTCAGGCAAGTTGGCGGAACTAAATACCTCGTTACTCAAATCGTACGAGACGACCACGTTAACTTCTGAAGTATTATCATTTGCTATAAAGTATAGAAACCCGTGAAAGCAAACAGTTTTCGGTCTACGAACTCGGTAAAAATGCCAATTAGGGCATACTTTTCCCTTCATCGCCTTCCATGAATTAGACCCGACTGTGTAAACTAAAACCGAATGCAAGGCTTTATATGAATCTCCATGTAGAACATATCTAACAAACTTATAATCCAAAACCGAGGGATCGAATCCAAAGCCGATATCCATAGTCTTACAATCACCATATAGCGGAGTTTTCGGTTGAGGAGGAAGGATACGAACCTTTCGAATGGAAGGATTCCACAACATTAAATCATTCGAATTCCGGCTATTTGTAAATCGGACACTTTCGAGCATGAATAGTCCATCAACCGAGCCGGCAATTTCCCATTTTTGAATGTTGATGATACGACGTCGTCCTAGGAGTTTGTTGAGATTCTCAACGGGGAAATTGTCCATGTCTAGGGTTCCATGGTTTGCTTGGACTTTGAGTGTTTTTCTGCATCTAACGGTGCATTTGGTGTAAATGGTTTTTTCTTCGAAGACGAAGATTCGTGATTCGGGTCAGGTTTTCTTGAAGTGCGTGAAGTGTTTGCGGGCGAATTCTTTGTCGTCGATCAAAGATCTCAATGATTTGGAGATGAAGCGGAATCGGATCAGAGATTTGACAGGAAGATAACAGAGGATTTGTGACCAAAGATCGATTGGAAGATAGTGCTCCACCATAGTGATTAAGTGGTTTGTAGTAAATTAGGGTTTGTGGGAAAGGTTTAAACTCAATAATTAGCTCACGGAATTTATAGTTGATTGTTTACCTTAACTAAATCCATTCTCATTAAAAATATCTTCGAAATATTTGCTATCTCTTTAGTTGTACACTTTTTTCTTTTTTCTTTTTGTTATATATATCTTTGAAAAATATATTAAATAAGAAAAATAAAAAGATATCTAATAGACTATTTTTTTATCTTTTATCAAATTATAAAATGAAAAAGGTATCAAAGAGATTATATTGTGCTCTTTCATTTTTTACCATGTTATATATTTTTTCTTATATATATCTTATTTATTTATTTTACTATCAATCTAATTAAACTTAAACTATACTAGACTTTTCTGCCCGTGCTACGCATGAGCCAAATGAATTTTTACAAAATTATAAAATATTTTTATAATTGAAAAATAATTATAATATTGCTCGTACTATAATTTTTTTTAAATATTAGTTGTATTCAACTAATTTATTATCTTTTTTGGTAATATGTAATGTGGTGTTTATAAAACTTGTAAGTATTTTTCTTAGGGTCACATCATTATTGATAATACTTACTCCTTGATAATAGGAAATAATTATTTTATAGTCATATACTCATATAACTATATTTTATCTATCCATAAACATATAATTAAATATTTTTATAAGAAATTACTTATCTCTTAATAAATATTTTACAACAAATGCACCTCAAACGCGCAGCAACAAACCACACACCAGGGAATAAGGCCACAAAATACAAGTGTACCCAACATCGACTTATTAACCACAACAACACCAATCATAAAAGCAAACTATAATCTACAACACAACAACTTGACACATTAGGTATCACAACAAGTCACATATAAATTTAATCACATAAAACATTCATGCACTTAATCCAAATTATAAAACAAAGGAACACACAACATTGCAGTCAACGTCCATCAACACAATCATCAAGTGGGCCAGTCTGAGGCAAGCAACTAAGTAAGTCTGGGATGACTCACCTCGAATCCAACATATATTATCCAATGAAGATCCCTCATAAATCATATATCATCCTTAACGATCCATATCAATACAAGAATAAATATCAACACAAGATTCCTTGAAGACACAATTATAAATATAAACTCTCAGTTTTCATAATATACGAGTCAACTTGTAAAACGTAAATTTCATATCAAACGATGTCCTAAAATCGTGAAACTTTTCAGGTCAATAGCCTTAGGGATTAAGAACCTAATGCTTCAAGAATCACCTCAATCCGATTTAAAACGAAATCTATATAATTAATATACTCCAGGACTGTCCAATACACTCCAGATTCACACCCTACTCAACGCATAATCTAACATTCTTCAAAAATCATGAAATTAAATATACAAAAACTAGACTTCAAGACGATTCTAAATATATATCACACTCTCAATTCAGATCTAAACCAAAATAGTTACGAATTTATAAAGCAAATCATTCCAACCAGTTTTTCAGAAATTCAAACCACCACTTTCTAATTTATATCTCATAGTATTCTTATCCAAATATCTCGAAATTTTGCATACATACTCCTGGTAATGTATCTGATTTGACACTAAAATATCACAATTTTTTGAGTTTAGTAACTTACCCAAATCGATTCTTCATTCTACAATACGAATTGGAGAAAATGGAGGCCGAAGAGAGGAGGGAGAGAAAGAGGCTAGAGTTGATTTAGGTTTAAAATAACCTTATATACTTTTCTTTTTTTGGTGGCAAGAGAAAGGGACTGTCGATCATAAATAAATATGAAAGGACTATTTTGCCACAAGGCTGGGAGTAGTCGTACCCCTGTAACCTTATATACTAGGTTAAAAAAGAACGTTAATTCTTTTTAAATAACTAAAGGAGTACAAATTATTTACACACTAGTATTAGGGTATTTTATGATATTTATTAGTTTCGTGTAATAATTAATAAGAAGTTAAGCCTTCACAAGTTCACATACAAAATCGCGTATAATACATCATATAATTTATAATTTTATTCTCGTATATAACACATCATATAATTTATAATTTTATTCTCGTATATAACGCAACATATATTAGATATTATTATAGACCATATATAGATATTTTTAATCAAAATAAGGGGTATTACATGATCCACTATATGTTCTGAAAAATATTCCTTCTTTTTCTTTATTGTTCTAACAACCCCTTCATGTATTCTAGCTTGCTTTCAATCAAACTGATGCAACTGTGCATTTCTCCCAAGAGATGTATCATTAGTACTTTGTTCTCTTCTGTTTCAGCACTTTCCTTGTAGAGCAAACCATCAATTTTGAACACTGGCTGTAATGATGCTTCATTTGTCCAACGTCTATCAACATACTTCTCTGGCACTTCCCTAAGTCCCTTGTACCTCATAACCACAAACATATGTTGGCAAGGCAAGCCAACTCACATAAATTTGTTGCATGTGCAACATACATCCAAACTATCAAAAACTGTGGGTGTGTACTTTTTCCTATTCTCTTGTTCAATCTAATATTTTTCCACTGTGCCTTCCTCCATCGTGCTTGTTACCATGCACTTGTAGATCGAGTTGTAGATAGACTGATGTATCTCATAAAAACTGAGATTGTCTTCATGTTGGCAACGCTTGTTGATGATGATGCAACTATCTTGTGTTGTTCATGTCTCTGTTGATCAAATGCACTTTCAAGCTGAGTATGGAATAGGATTAAAGAAGAGGATTGACCTAGGAATTTTCCAAAGAAACTATTTTGGCTCTTTGACCTTGATGTTGTTTTAGAGCATCCCTTTCATCCTTATATCATTGAAGAATGCATGGATCCAGTAGCTCCTCAACTCAAACATTCTCTTCAGCCAGTCATTGGACTCTAATTCATACCTTTCAATAAAATCACTCCACCCTTGCTCAAAGTGTAGTTTTGTGATATCTTTATTCCAAACCAAAGCATTGATCTCTTGTTTGAATTCCAATGTGTTGAATATTCTGCTTTCTATCGTGTCTGACAACTTGAACATGATATGCCACATACAGAACCGATGTGTTGCATTGTCAAAAACTTGTTCTACTTCTTGAATTACTGCTAGATCTTGATCAGTCAGTATGACGTATGACTCGTGTCCCATTGCCTTTTTGAAGTTGTTAAACAACCACACGTAGGATTCAATGTTCTCTTTCAACATCAAAGTCGTTGCGAATGTCACAGATTTCTTGTGATTACACCACTCTAGTAAATGGTATAAATATCATGTCATACTTGTATGCAATTCAGAATCTCATTATATTCAAAAGCCAAGTTCCATATATGCAATTCAGAATCTGAAGCATATATTATTCACTAATAGAATCTCAATTCTCATGTTTTCTTATGAAGAGTTCCGTATATGCAACTCATAATCTCATTATATTCAAAAGGCAAGTTCCCTATATGCAACTCAAAATCTCAATCCCCATGTCTCCTTCATAAGAAAATTTGCCTATATGCAATTCAAAATCTCATTGTATTCAAATGCCAAGTTTCCTATATGCAGTTCAAAATCACAATTCACATGTATTCTTTAAAATCAAATTCCTTCAAATGAACAGTTCCCTATATGCAATTCAAAATCTCATTATATTCAAAAGCCAAGTTCCCTATATGCAATTCAAAATATTATATAAGCCACAACAATAATATTCTCTCTACTAACAATTGAATAAATTTTGCTTTCAGAAGTTTACCTGTTTTTGTTGTATGTTGCGTCTGCTGAAACTACATCTCCAAAGAATGAGAAACTCTTTCTATTGATAGGATCTGCCCAAAACAACCTTTCTAGTTGATCTTCTCTGTCAACAAAATAATCAAAATAGAATGCTTCGCATATCTGTTTCTTCTTCTTTAGTTTGTCCATGATCGTTTGTACATCATAGCCTTCCATATGAGAATTCAGATCCCTCTATAGATTTTTAAAATCTGTTACGCTAGCTCCTATTGAGCCATATGTCCCAACTAATTCTTTATAGATTCGATATCCTTTTGCTGGTCCTACATTCACATTTCCACATTTGAGAATGAAATCAACTTACAAAACAGCTATATTTTAGTTTGTTTTTGCAAACTGCTTTTCTCTTTCTGTCATCATCGGGTGCGTGTGGCGTTCTACAAATCCACGAACCTTGTATTGTCCCTCCTCATTCCTGATGCGGGGATAAGCCGTTGTTGCCCGATCTAGACACCAAACCTCGTACAGAAACTCGAACAAAGAAGATAGTCGGAATTAGAATGAGATGAAAGAAGGATAAGTCGAATGATAGGCCAATTGAAACCAAATCAAACAACGATAAAACCCTTGAACTTAAGAACAAGAACCTTACCGAATGATGAAGAAACCCCAATGGATTACAAACAAACACAATGGCTATGATAGGCCAAGGCACCTGGAGGATGCTCTATGGAGTCCCGGTAACACCAACCTTATGGAGGAGATTGACACACACAAGTACAACTAGGGCGAGTTCAACAACAATGCAATCAATCTTCCAATGCAGTTTATAAGGACTTGGGTAGCATATTGAAGTAATTTGCAATTTAGTATTCAATTCCATGCTAGCAATATTACTACAACTTTGTTCATCAATAATCATGTTGCAATCCTCAACTTTATCTAGACAATGAGTTTCTCCTAGAATTTCATCACAATGAGCAGTTTGTACATGCAAATCTTTCCTATCAACATGCTCATACTCAATTTCAACTTCATTATCTAAATCAGTTTTAAGATCATCAACACAAACAACATCATCAACACTATCACCCTTTTCATATTCAATCTCAATTTGACCTAGGTGATTAAGCATATCAGAGCAGTCATTAATCATATGATTTCTACTTTGACAGTTTAAGCACAAAACAACTTCAATTATAGTAGAAAGAATAGAAGTACTCCCTGAGTTAACTTCTTGTGATGGAGGGGTTGTCCTTAAATCCCTTTCTTGCTTCTTAAACCGGGCTAGGACCTCGGCAAATGGATCTTGGATCTTGTTATCTTTCACTTGCTCATGTCCTCTTCTCCCTTGGACGTCTCTACGATTAGGCAATGCTCTTCTTGGAGCGTCTCTACGTGGCATAAGGCTCCACTCATTATTCTCATCATACTCCTTTTCAAAATATGCATCGTCATCTAAAGCCTGAAATCTATCAAAACGGTTAGTAGCATTGTATTTATTAGGATGACGTAAAGGAGCAATAGGAGTAGGATATCGCTCCCTTGGAGCTGGAACTTCAGCACCCTTGGGGGTACCATGTTGGCGTCTATGACGAAACTCCTGCCTGATGGTTGTTGTTACCACACTGACAAGGGATTCTCTAATACCCGCGGTAAGCTCTTGCCTAAACTCTCGAAAGAAGTTCATCATGAACTCTGGGGTGACAAGGCTGGCCTCTGGACTGGCCTGTTGGGTGAAGGTGACCTGTTCATTATCAAAGAAAAGACTAACACAAAACAATGTTAAGTAAGTTTAAGTGAAAAACAACTCGCAAGTGTTTACTCTCGTATGTTTTCCTCTGCACTCTCTCTCAATTGTTGTTGTAACAAGCTTTTCTTGATGAATTGCCTTGTGTGGATAAAAAACCCAATAGACTGAAACTATCAAGCTCCTAGCACTATGATGAGTGATGGTAGAGATGGAGATGGCTAGTGTAGGGGCGGGGTTTCAACTCAAGGTTCTGACTCAAAGCAAAATGACTCAACAAAAGAAAGAAACAAAGACTCAAAAACGTTTGCAAGAATGTAAATGCAAACAACTAATATGACTCAAGTTTGAACTCAAGAGGACCAAAAGGAAGCGTACCTTAACTTGTCTCGACTGGTGTCAATGAAGGATCGAAGACGGAGTCGAGAGGGCTAGGGTAAGATTGGGAATGGCTCGGAGGGGCTCGAAGTCGTAGAACAATCAGACAGCAGAAGAGTCGTGGGCGCCATTTTGGGAGCCGCGGGCGCGGATGGGTAATGTAGAAAGTTCACAGAAAATCAGTAGCAGGATCCGCGGTTGCTGATTTTGTCCTGCGGGCTAAAATCTTTCGTCTTCGTTCGGGCTCGTGGCAATCCTGTTTCCTCGAATTTCTTGAATTCCGACTCAAACAGTACCAAACTAGACTTTGACTCAACAAAACGTAAAAATAAATGCTGACTCGAGACTTTTCTTTTTCTCTTTGTATTTTTCTTTTCTTTTCTTCTTTTTCTATTTTTTTTTGAATATTTTTTTTGTCTCAGCAAAATAAAGAATACAGACCCGATATGAGATATTAATATCAGCAAAATAAAATAAAAACAAAAGAACTAACTAACTTGATTTCCTTGTTGAAGAGATATGTTTTCCTTGTAGAAGATTTGTCTTGGGCTCCAAGGAATGAACTTTTCAGCAACTCTAGGGTTTCTTGATGGCTGTGTTTTTGGTAGGAAAGGATGAATTTGTGATGGGGTGATGGGATGATGGATTTTGGGACAAGGTGCTCCAAACTCCAATTTATCGATCTCCACAAACACGAATCGATCCAAGCTTCTTGTACACAACCTGAAATAGACTCAACAAGAAAGATCAAAGTATCGAAGACTCAAAATCAATCTCTGAAAGAAACTGACAAACAAGAAAACAAAAACTGACTCTTTTTTTGTGATTTTCTGGATAGGGGTCTCGTGATGTTCTTGTGAAGACGAGATGGTGTCAACATAACTCTGATACCAATTTGATGCGGGGATAAGCCGTTGTTGTCCGATCTAGACACCAAACCTTGAACAAAAACTCGAACAGAGAAGATACGCGGAATTAGAATGAGATGAAAGAAGGATAAGTCGAATGATAGGCCAATTGGAACCAAATCAAACAACGATAAAACCCTTGAACTTAAGAACAAGAACCTTACCGAATGATGAAGAAACCCCAATGGATTACAACCAAACACAGTGGCTATGGTAGGTCAAGGCACCTGGAGGATGCTCTATGGAGTCCCGGTAGCACCAATCTTATGGAAGAGATTGACACACACAAGTACAACTAGGGCGAGTTCAACAACAATGCACTCTGCTCACAAAAGCTCTCTTTTGGGAGGAAAAATGATAAACACTGTATTCAATATCAAAGTCTGGGAACCTAAAACAATAACTAGGGTAAACCTTATATAGAGTTAATAAGGTGGCTAATTAAAAGAAAATAAATAAATAAAAGTATTGCCAAAAACATCCTAAAAACAAATAATCCTGAAAACAACTAAATAAGGATATCTCGAATATCTCTGCCGCCTGTAAGATGGCGATCGCCATGAGAATACGGCGATCACGGTTTTAGCAATCTGGCTACGACTTTTTGATAATTAAATCCCGCTATCGCCATGGGAAGGGCCGCGATCGCGGTCGCTCTCCTGCGGGTTTCCTTCGTTGCCTTCGCCCGGGTCGTCTCGAACGCTGATAATAAATACCATCCTCATGTGTGTTTCCAAGAGGTCCTTTGTACTTGTAAGCTCCTTAGACAAGATAAAGCGACTAACTTGTCTAACTCTTGTTGTACCTCCTTTGCTCTCGAATGAGTCAACGCAACCTCGAACCCGGGAACCACCAACATTGGTTGATGCTCAGATGATCCTTCATCAATTCCCTTTCAATGTTATCCTTGCCTTACATCCAACACGATTTGTTACTCTACGTCTTTTTGCTTTGCTTCTTTTTGGTGTTCGTGCTAGGATGGGTGAAACCTTTTTGTGGCCCTCCCTATTTCATAAAAGGTATTTCCATACAGTTAACCCTCTTTTTTTTTGTCTGTGCTTTTCCTGACTTCAAAGCCACATTCCTTGGCATAATTATCATAGAACTTCAGTGTTGTGTCTATGTTTTGAAACACAATCCAACTACTGGTTTGATTTCATTTATGCAAACATGTATGTAATACGTTGTGCCCCCTTGAGAAATCTGAATGTTATTTGTTTATGCAGAAAGATTTAGATAGATTGTAAATTCCAAAATCACAATGCACATGTTTCTTTGAAAAACACATTTCCGCTATATGCAATTTAAAATCTCAATACATTCAATAGCCAAGCCCCCTCTATGCAACTCAGAAATATCAATTCACATGACCCATTCAAATGAAGAGTTCCCTATATGCAATTCAGAGTCTCATTATATGCAAAAGCCAAGTTCTCTATATGCAAATTCATAATTTCAATTTTCATGTCTCCTTCAAAGAAAAGTTGTCTATATTCAATTCCAAATGTCATTATATTCAAATGCCAAGTTCCCTATATGCAATTCACAATCTCAATTTACATGTCTTCTTCAAAATCAAAGTCCCCAATATGCCTTTCGAGATTAATGTATGATGCAAACCCCATAAATTTGTTGTATCACTTCAAATTGTTTAGATGATCATGTTTGTGTGTTCAGATTTCCATCTAGAATCAAGTTAGATGCAATTTGAAATAACTAATGTGCTACTCTGTCTAATAATCCCATAATCGCAGTTCAAAATCCAAAATAAGGTATAATTCATAGTTATTACCTGTTTCTTTTCCTGATTTGTCGAATTATGTATTAAAACTTCCGTCGATGCTGAATTGATTGCTAGGTTTTGTTTCAGTAAAGCTTCTGTTGAAGCTGAATTGTCCTCTAGGTTTTGATTTGTTACTGTTGATGTGGACGCCATGTTTCTATAATAGTTGTTGAATTTCTGGAATCGTTTTTCTTCGATTTGTGTTTGGTCTCTGATTTTTGCCTTCTTCTTCCAATTTCGATCGCGATTTGTTGAAAGAAGAAAATTGCGATCGTCTTCGAGATCATCTTTCCTTGTTTCAGAGTCACGCGTGTGTCAACGCGCCCGTGAAAAAGCGATGTAGACGCACGTGATCAATCGTAATTGTTTTAATCGTAACTATCTGATTCCCTCTGAACAACTCAGAGCCGTTCTCACGATTCTCAGTTTAAGTGTTGTTCTCAACGGATCCACTCAATTCTCAGTTTAAGTGTTGTTCTAAGCGGATCCACTCCTATAGTAGATTGTTTATGGGAACTTTTAAAAATATTTAGGGCAGTTCTTCAATTACGCCTAATTCGAGGGCTACCTCGAGCAAATTTCCCTTTTTTTTTAATCTCGCAATTCTTTAAGCCTGTGCTCTCTCCACTGCTTTCTGGCTTTCTCTGTTTAACCATTGTTTCAGTTGCCGTGCGGTGAGCTCACAATCCCTTCCCGGAGAATCAAGAATCAGGCCTCCATCACTGATTTCAAGCTGTCTTCGTCTTCGCCTCTTAACAACGATGTCTTCGGTGGAGAAAGAGATAGCCGGACGCCTCAAGGACGCCGGTAATCGCTTGCTCGAGCCCCCGAAATCGACTGAACAGCTTCTCAAATCTCTCGAGGTACTGCAGATTAGAGCATATCTGATTTCGTCTCCGTTTAGTGTAATACTATCTGTTTGGTTGGTTTCCACGATTATTCTTCTGTTTCTAGGTTTTATATCGAAGTACAATGCTGATGTTTTACTTTATAATTTAGGAATTAGAGCTTATCTTATCTAAGGTTGAACAATCCCCTTCCAATACAATACAAGAGGCGCTGTTACCATCAATGAAGGCCCTGATATCTGACCATGTACTCAAGAGCTCTGACTCTGATGTCAAGATCAATGTTGCTGTCTGTTTTAATGAAGTTATGAGAATAACAGCACCTGATTCACCATATGATGACAGTAGAATGAAGGTGGGCTTATCTTATCTCTCTTTTGAGATCTTTATAGTTCGACCTCTTCTTCTTGCATAGTATTCTGATCTATTCTACATTGTTTTTACATGGCGCATTTTATACAGGAAATTTTTGAATTACTAGTTGCTTCCTTTGATAAATTATCTCTCCCCTCTGGGCACTCGTATTCTAAGGCTCTTGCAATAATTGACAACATGGCAAGGGTTAGATCCTGTGTGATGATGCTGGACCTAGAGTGCAACAGTCTCATTATTGAAATGTTTGAGCAGTTCAAGAAGCATCTTAGGTAAGAGAAGTTACTTGATTCCGCCTCTTTACAGATCAACTTTGCATTGCTTCCAAATAAAATTTCCAGCTTCTGATAATACATTCTTGGATGCACTAATCTTAAAATGCAGAAAAGCCTACCTTAAAGGCTGTAACTCCCATAAGCAACCAGTTCCTGTGCTTTGGTTATGATATTGCATTTTAGTTTTTTAATTGACCATTTTCCTATTTAATGTGGAGCTTGTGATTCCAGCAATGCCTATGCCTAGTTAATCACATGTTTTTGTAGCATAGGTACTCCATTGACGTATGTTCAGTGTAACATTGAGGATATTTTTATGCTTTAATATATTTTACTAGTTAAACTAATCCTGTGTATTGGTTCCCCATGGGTTGTAGCTACTGTTTTTTCTTCTTCTGAAAACTAGCGGACTTTTGTTCAAAATTCACTTATATACCAGCTCAGATAAGACCAATGGGTATGATTTGACCTTTATAGTAGCTTGGGGATTTCTTTATATCTTTTGAAAAGTTCTAAGACAGGACACTGTTGAAAACACATGCTTTCTTAGTTTCTTATCTCTTCATGGGCACCTATACTTGTAGAATTTATCCTCATATGATTTGGTACAAATGCTTTGTTTTAGAAACAAAATTCAGGAACATCTGTTTAAGGCTTGTTAATAGATTTTCTTGGGCCTTGGTATACTGGTGTCGTAAAGTCTCACACAGTTTGTTTTTTCATTTTGCATGAAACTTGTTTAAAGCTTATACATGAGCTGTTTTTTTTGCTATGGATGATCCAGGAACATATTTAAAGCGTTTGTTTGTAGATTTGCACTGGTAATGGGGTGGTTAATTCTCATGTAGGAAACTAGTAGTGTTGCATTTGGTGTGTGAAACGTCATGTGCTTAAGAATCTGTTTGGTAAATGTCTTTCTGAACACTTTTATACTTATAGTACACTTTTATGAAAAAAATAGTTTTAAATTTGAATCTTGGGTGGTATGGGAATTTGAAAGAAGGGAAATTAGTATTTGTAAAAATGAAGTCTTCCTAACAAATTGGCCAAACAGGAACTAAAGCTTGCATGAAGAGAAAAAATAGTCATCTGGTAGACTTCCCTGTGGTATAAGAGACCACCTTTGTCAACTTCTTTCAAGATCATTTTGACATAATTTTTGAACAGTTGTGACGCATATTTACCAAACATCAGGTCTGACCATCCACATAAAGTGTTCTTTGCAATGGAGGAAATTATGTCCCTTATCATTGAGGAAAGTGAAGATATACCATTAGAACTGCTTAAGGTCCTCCTAGATTGTGTTCGCAAGGAAAAGGAGGTAGTTAACTGTATTATTGGTTTGTTTCTTCTTATTTTTCATCTCTCAAACGATATAATCATCTTTTTACTTGGAATTATGCAGAATATTTCACCTATGTCGTGGCGGCTAGGTAAAAAAGTTATTGAACGAACATCTCAGAAGCTTAAACCATATCTTCAAGATGCTATTAAATCTGGGAATGTCAGAGAGGATGATTATCTATTAGTTGATTCAATGTCCCATGGTGAATCAGAAAATACAGAGCATAACCGTGTTTCTGACTCTGCTGAGCAAGTGGTATGGTATTTGATATAGTGATGGCTTGTTATAATAAGAAACCTGTTGTTTGTTATGCATCAAGAGGTTTAATTAGCTAGTTCTGTTTCAGCTAAAGGGATATGTTTGTGGTTTTGTGTTCTAGTGCTCTTGATAAAGAACAATCATTCTAAAATATATCAGAAAGTAGTACAAACAGAAAGAAAAGATCTTTTTGATTTTTAGTTTGCTATTGCATTTTGTTTGATTTTGGGTTAGGCATTTTACATAAACCTCTCTTTTTCAACTGGTTGTAATTTGTTTGACAAGTTAATTGCAATTATAATCTCATTACTCATTAGGTACCTAAAGAGCCCGCAGACACTGCTTCTAGCCCTGGAGATGCTGGTAAATCAGGTGAAAATGCTGCTAAGGCTGCCTTGAGCCTTGAAACTGAGATGGCTGATCAAGATTCTAGTGTTGAGCAAAAATCTATAAGGATATTAGGACATTGTAACCAAAATGCTGATTCAAAAACTGAAACTCAGAAAGAACATGAGAAAAGTTCTCCAAATAAAGGAGTTGAAACGCCCTCAAAGGAATTAGTAAAACGTCCAAGAGGACGCCCAAAGAAAAATTTGTCTGCCTCAGGGAAGACACCTTCTGTAGAAGTTCTCCCAAGTAAGGAGAATGAAACAGTTACTGATGTTGAAGGAAAGAATCATAAAGAAGCATCAATTAAGTCAACTCCTAGTGGCAAAAAGTTGGGTAGACCCAGGAAAGACGCCACTGCAGGATCTGGCAACATGGTATCTTGATGACATTTTTCCCCCTTCATATTCATACCTTCTCCAATAATCAGCTATTTATAAGTTTCTGTTTTTCTGAAATCTATAGGGTTCATCCATAAAGTTGGAAGAGAGTAATGGGACGGATGAAATGACAAAGAAGAGAAGAAAGCGTGATCAGGTCAAGGAAGAGGTTAATGTTCAAAATTGATATATAATAGGAAATTAGTAATCTGGTTAGAACTTGTGTTTTAGTGATGTTTAAGAATTATAATCCTTGCTAGTTTTCCTAGGAAATGGTTCGGGAATTTAATGATGACCCTTGTTATATTTTCATCTTGTGAACCTTTAAAAACTTCAGTCAGATCTTGCTTGCTTCTTTTGTATGAATATTAGATAATCTTACTCTTATTTGGATGTTATGCTGTTACATGGGAATAAAAGAACAGGTAAAGGGAATAAATAGGACAAACATTCACAAAAAATTTTGTTTCAGTTTTGAAGTTCCACTAAAACGTCACTCATCTTCTAGTATGAGGTGTGAAATGGGAAGTTTTTATCACAACCTTAGATAGAAATTCAAGAGCTCCATCCCATTGTGTTTTATATCTCCTTTCCTCTTTCTATTGTTCATATTTTCGACTTCTCTACAGGCTCTTTATCTAGATGGATATGTTGCATCTAAAATACCTCCATTTTGTCTCTTGGTCGTTTGATATTAGATTTGCTTATAGTCTTTACACTACTTAAATGTTTATATGCAGGTATCTGAAACACCAGTTACTCAGAAGACATATAAGGAGGACATTGTCGGTTGCAGACTGAGAATTTGGTGGCCCAAGGATAAGGCGTATGTTAGCTAGTACTTCTGCTTACATGCTTGTTATGGCTCGTACTGTATTTTATCTCTGTATTTTCACCTGAAGTCTGATGCTTACAGCCTTAAGTATCTTGCATAATATGTGGTTATAGTCTTTACACTACTTAAATGTTCCTTTTTCATGATCTCCTGATAGTGTTCTTCAATAAAGCCTTGTAACTTGTTCAATGCATGAGGTATTTTTATTGTAACTATCTTCATTGGCTTGTGGTTAATTTAAGTTTTTTTTATATCTATCATTTTATCTATTATATAGGTATTATGAAGGCCTTGTTGCAGCATATGACCCAGTAAATATGAGACACCGGGTAAGATGTTAAATCATTCTGTTCACCATTTCCTACATTCTCTTTGTCATCAGTAATACTAGATATTACCATGTTACGCTGGCTGCATATTTAGGTCGACTGCATTTATCTATTCATGTCAATCGCGTTGCTATTTGGACAGACATCAAGAAGTTGGTCAGGGTCCATCGATTAACTTTATTCTTCTCTAGTTCATGAGCCTTAAATCTTCTGTCATTCATAATGCAGGTGAATTATGTAGACGGGGATGTGGAAATTCTGAACCTTGCAAAAGAAACCTTTGAGTTCGTTGATGACAAAAGTCTGGTTAATGGTGTAAGTTATTTCATGAATCTGGCTTGTCTTTTCCACTTTCTCCCAATAATACATTATTGATTTGAATGTCTTAACATGTTCGGGTGTATACTTGCTTCAGCGCAAAACAGGATCCAAGGCACATCCATCGTCTGACCGGTAATGAACACTCTCTCCCGTTGATTAATATAAATATACGATTGGACGAGACAATTGAATATAAATTTCAGATAAGTGAAACGAAATTTCTTTGATCAGTGCAAAGCAGAATAATTCAGTGAAGAAGGCGGAGACCCCGAAGAGTAGCAGCAACACTATCTAGGGATTGAGGTGCATGTAAGCAGCAATTAACACCAACAATTTCAGCCAAAGTGTATGCAGAAATTTGTGAGAGCAGAGTTGTAAATGCCCCTTGGGGTTTGATTTATGTTGTAGGCTCAGGATTTTAAAGTTGATATGTAGGCGAGGTAGAATTTGAAGTTTTGATGGTTTGTTGCAGTTGGAATGATTAGCTTGTTTTAACTATTCATATATTGTCAGCTCAAAAGCAACTGGAATGGCCATCACAACCTTGGCTTAGTTGTGTCTGTTCTCTATTGTATGTTTCCTTGAATCCGGTCTTTACTTTGTCCTGTCAATCTTGTTTAAGATTAATGCTAGTTGTTCAGATGCAGTTAATCTGCGGGAGCATGTCTTTGCTTGATACGAATGCTTATATGATCTCATAGCATATCAAGACATTAATATAAATATTCAAACTCACAAGGTACACATGATATATCAAGACATCAATATAAATATTGCACATATAATAGCAAATTATTCAATTTAGAAACTTCTTAGTTATACTTAATCCTTGCAATCCGGTCAGTAAGGACTTTCACCAACCATATTACCACGAGGACTATAACTACAAATTATAAACCATCCTCCATTGTTGCACTGAGTTCGAGCACATCCCAAGGTAGTTGAGCTTCTCCAAACCACCTGAGTGTAGTGTCCACATTCTCTTCCCGACGCACACGAGTTAGAATTATAATCATAGTCCATCCCTTCGTCGACCCACATCTTGACCGCCTCGTTGACCGAGAATGTAGTAGACGACCCCGCAGCTAAGTTCTCCCCGTAGGGCCCACCATCCGAGTGCTCAAGAACGCAGTCTCCGTTTCTCGAGTCAGCGTAGCTTTGAGCGTAGGCCGCCACCGTGTCGTCCCACGTCATGGGCTCCACACCCACTTCAGCTCGAGGAAGTCTTGGGCCGAGGAACGAAGGACTAGGGCCACAAGGAGAATACCAAGTTTCTTGAAATAACTCATTCTGTGAGATTGGTGAAGAAATGCTTGCATGCATGCTAGGTATATATAGTATATTCACGTTGGGTACTAGAGGATATACATTATTGGAAATAGTTCAACATGGGCTATTTTTTGTGAGGGTTGTTGATTGATTGATATGACTGAATCAATATCAATAGCTATGTGAATTATGTTTGCTGTGTGAATTCAATGCCATGCATGTTGAAATACGATTTAGCTCATATAATATACGCTAGAGTAATTTTATTAACCAATTGAACATCATGCAGGTTAGTTAAGTTTTCCAACTTGTAAGGATTTAAAAGGAAGAAGGAAATTTTTTAACTTGTGTTCGTGGGTTGTTTGCCTATGAAATATAGACAATTGGGAGCGTGACAATATATTCATATATACATCAAGACTAGAAATAATAAGATATATGGAGACATTTTAGATTTTCAAAGTTTTCAACTTCAGACGCCGTAAAAAGCAAACCAAATTTCAAGTTGTTTGTATGATACTCAGAAGTGGGTGATATTATGTCTTCTATTTTCACCAAAATAAATAAATTATGTCTTCTATAACCAAATATACGAAACGCCTATATACACGCGACTTTTTCACTATATGCACGTCAATCTGTGCGCAGTTCTTATGCGCATATAAGCGCACGGGGGTATTTTGGGAATAAAATGAAATTGCTGGCGTCGTCTGACAAATTAATGCGCTGATAACACGCGTTTAAAAAGAACCTGTGCGCAAAACAAATGCGCACAGCGTTTTGAATTCTAAAACCTTATGCGCAGACGTTTTGCGCATAAGATCTGTGCGCAGATACGTTGCCCACAGGTTATTTTTAACCTAACCGGCGTCTTCTTCTTCTTCTTTGTCCTTCTTCTTCTCCTTTTTTCACTCCCGACGGCGCCTTCGTTTTTTCCCTCTTTCCGATCGATTCTCTCACCTAAACACAATTTCATCAATGGATTCGCAACCCCCACATCCTCTCGCTCCCGGAGAAACCACTTTCGTCCCGATCCCGACACCTCCGACAACCTCCGTCACAACGGAGCCACCTCCGGCGACCTTGTCCGACGATGAAGCCTTGGTGGATGGAGGCGGCCGGCGGTATGCGGCTCGAGCGGCGTTGGCAGCGGCAAATGCTCCTCCTCCGACAATTCCGGCGAATATTCCGGCGAGGGCTAGGGTTCCCATCAGTGGAAAGTGCAGCCAGTACAGTTCTGAACAAGGGCTTCTGCAATGGTTAACTTGGAGAATAAGATCCTCCCAAGTACCTGGACGAAGACGACGACGAATAGGCTCGTACAATTCTCGGTTCTCAAGCAGCTCCGTTACCAGCTCACGCCAAATGTTTCCGTACTCTTGTTCTTTTCTTCCCAGAAGTAAGGCCATCGACCTATAACCACAATGCCCGTCAGAACGTACCTGTCTAACATCTGTGATGTATGGAAGCCAAAAATCATCCAAATTGTCAATGCCGAAGTCAATCCCCCTATGAATGAGAGGAACAACAAGTTCTTCAGGGCACTGATCGAAGTCAGTGTAGTTTGATCCTTCAGGCTGTGATAGGTCGGGCATGGGTTGAGAATGCAACTTCTCGGCCTCAATGACCACGGGAAGTGATGTCGTTGTTTGCTTTCTAGGACGACCTGGTCGATTTGCTCCTGTATTGTTTTCCTTCTTCTTCCCCTTTGATTTCTTCTTTGCCTCCTCCTTCTCATACTGCTCCAGCTCTTCTTGTTTGTGCTCAAAATAACTCTTCTCTCTCGATTCCTCCTTGTCATTTTCACTGTCATCCTCCTACTTTTTAGGATGACATGGCCGTCTTGCTCCTGTACTCTTCTTTCCTTTTGATTTCTGCTTTGCCTCCTCCTTCTCATACTGCTCCATATCTTCTTGTTTTATGTCATCCTCCTTGTCATTTTCACTGTCAACCTCCTCCTTATCCTTGTTCTTTGCACCCTTTGGCCTGCCTTTTCTTTTCACATTTGTCGGTTCTTTCAAGGTAGTTAGTTCAGGATGCTCCAAGTCCTGATACAACTCACCTAGCTGGTATGCCGTGCTTTTCTTCAAGGTTCCAAGTTCCAACTTGGTGAACATTTCATGGAGTCGCAACTCTATAATGTTCATTCGGACCTTCAGATTTGGGTCGTCTTCTGTTTAAGGAGTGTCGTCCCAATGCAAATCCCTCCAGAACGGGTGAATGTCATCCTCAATCAGGGGTGTGTTTGAAATGATAGCGTGTGCAATTTGATGGACGCACGGCAACCCAAGACAGTTCCTCACCCAATGGTCGGTGCATTGTTCAGGAAATTTCCCCGTCAACATGATCTCATAAGTAGCCAACAAATGATCAAAACACCTGTCTGACACTTTGTAGAATAGTCGGGAAAAAATAGCCCTTCCAAGCGGATGCATGTTTGGATCATCAAAATCAGTTGGTCGTTTGGAGAGAGACATGTTCATGCTCGCCCTAATTGAATCAATCTGAAGGAGTACTGAATGATGGATCCATACGATCACTCTGTTAAAGCCCCCTCTGCTGGAACCAATATTATCTTTCAAAACCTTGTGCATCCTTTCAACTCTAAAAAACAGTTAAGTTGGTAAGTTAAGAAAGTACGCCGTTATGATATAATCGTCTTAACTAAAAAATATCAATATTTACCTGTTTGAAGTCCTCGTAAGGAAATGAAGCTTATGATCTGTCCAAGCCCTCACTATGATTGTCTTGTGAGGATTAAGCCATTTTCTCTCGACGTATCCCACAAGGCCGCTCTTCCAAGATCTTTTCAACTGTTCGAGCCGCAGTTCATAGGTCTCTTCAGTAGCTGAGCAAAATAGTCCCCAACATTGTCCTGCAAAGGCTTCCACTTTAATTTGTCTCTTTAGGATGGTCGAAGCATGTGCCTCAGTGTTGTGTTTGATATGCACCCAACACAACAGATGTTGAACTTCACTCCCGAAAACAGTCTTTATCCCTTTTATCAGCGCGTCTTCGCAATCTGTCATTATAGCCGTTGGCATCACTCCCAAATCTATTAATAATGACTTCAATCGAATCATTATCCATGTGTAATGATAAATCTTTTCCGCTTTAGTGAATGCATACGCGATGTTGAACGTCTTGTGTGTACTGGTGAATCCAACGATATCTACGAGCGGCATTTCATATCTATTGAAACATTAACATATATCACTACAGAACATATATCATTATCCGAACTAAATATCGACCACGGTATTGTAGAGACTTACTTGTTTGTCTTGTACGTCGCATCGATAATTACCACATACGGGTACTTCTTCAACAAACGCAACGACTCTTGGTTAGCAAAGAATAATATTGCAACCTCGCCGTTTGTCGTGTCTCTATGTGGGTGAACTACGTAGTCGTGGTCTCGCAAAAACTTAAGCGACCACTGTGTCACGTTTAGCTCTCCGCGATCTTCGTAATTTACCTTCTGCAAAAAGTTTGCAATTTGTCTCCTTGAAATAACATTACCAGGGTACTTCTCCCTCAATTTAGAGATAATTTCTTTTGGCGTCTTACGTCCAGTTCCATCTCCCCACCGCCTAGCACAAAGCTCTTGCTCCTCCGTCATTCGACCCATGAATGCATTCACATGAAAACTAGCAAGTAGCACATGGTTATGCCGACCTTCTATCACACCTAAAATCCATTTTTCTCCTGCGACCCCGGGAATGTTTTTCTTTCGTACTGCCAGTAGCTGAAATCTACACTCACACTTCTTCGACTTCGACTTTCTAAGCCTAGGAACAAGCAACTCTGGATTCTCTTTGTTCACCTTTGGCCTCCCAGATCTTGGTTTTCCAAATCTATCGCACACAATACTTATTTGGTACGGACTTGAATTACGCGTTACCAAAGCTATCACTAACGCCTTTCCTCTATCTCTCGCCCACTCGTACAATTCTTGCGGAGTATCCCAATATTGTGCGGTTCTAAAATAATCCGAATAATCTTTCCCCTATACGTAATTGTAGAGCGACAATTACACTACTACCAAAATAACAAGGCAAAATACGAATCATTACTTTAAACTAATTAGGCTATCATATGAAACTAATTAGGCTATCATATGAAACTAATTAGGCTAGCATATGAAACTAATTAGGCCATCATATGAAACTAATTAGGCTAGCATAACAAACTAATTAGGCTAGCATAAGAAACTAATTAGGCTAGCATATGAAACTAATTACGCTAGCATATGAAACTTATTTGAAACTAATTACGCTACCATATAAAACTAATTATAACATATTATACTAACCACAAATTCACCACTCGGATCCCAGTCGCCGAACTCTTCGTCTTCTAAGAAACCATCCAACCATTCGTCGTCGTTCGGGTCGTCTTCCTCTTCTTCTGATCCGCTATCCCAATCGTGTTCTTCATCACTATCTTCACAACTTTGATTAATCAACTCTAACATACGAGAGTTTTGATTACGACGAGACATTTTGAATAAATTTGTTGGAAACAAAGAGATTATGGCTTTATATAGGCACATTTATGACCGTTGTGGTCCAAATGGATGGTTCCTAAACTGTAAAGACCCGTGCGCTAACCATCCGCGCACAAACCCAAACCCTAAAGCACCTGTGCGCAGAACCTAAGCGCACAGTTTTACATTTAACGGATACTTTTTTCAAAAATTTCAACGGCTACTATGTTTGAACAGTGCGCAGAAACACGGCGCACAGATTCTCAACCTGTGCGCAGTAGTTAGGCGCACAAGTTGTTACATACTATGAAAATTTACGAAAAGTACCCGTAATACCCCGTAAAACACTTATGCGCATAAGACCTGCGCACAGATGCGTGCGCATAAGTTGCGCGCACAGAATCGCGTGCATATATTCCTCGATTCACATGCATATAGACATTGCCCAAATATATGGTTGTAAACAATGTTTTTAAAATAAGGAAATTTCATAAAACCACCCTTTAAATAGAACACTTTACCCACAATCACCCCTTAAACCAGTAATTATATACAACCCCCCTTTAAACGAATTATGTTAGCAACCCACCATCCCTCTTCACTTTGATCGAGTTTTGACCGATTTATGCTAATTAAATTGGGTTTTGAGTTTATTTACTTCTAAACGGCCGGTTTTGAATGGATACTCCAAACTAGCCAAATCGACCCAAAACACACGCGCCATTGGGTTTTGAGTTGCAATTCTTATGGTTCATGACTTCTACCACGTCGAAGTTGTCCTCTTGCGTGTAGGGTAGGCTGTCTCCCTCTTGTACTAAATTACCGACCATTGAAGACTCATCGAAGATCACATGAATGTTTTCTTCAATATTTCTTGTGCACTTGTTATAAACCTTGTATGCTTTGCTTTGGAGAGAGTAGCCGACGAACGTGCCTTCGTCACTCCTTGAATCAAACTTTCATGAGTTGTCCTTCCCATTGTTATGATCAAAGCATCTGCATCCAAAGACCTTGAGATGGGAGACGTTTGGTTTTCTTCCATTTAAGAGTTCATACACCGTCTTGTTGATTAAAGGTCTGAGAGTGGCCCTGTTTAGCACGTAGCATGAGGCATTGAGAGCTTCGGCCTAAAAGCTTCTTGAAAGATTGCTTGAGATCAAGAGAGTTCTGGTCATATCTTCTAAGGTCCTGTTCTTCCTTTCAACTACTCCATTTTGTTGAGGCGTTCTTGGCGCAAAGAAGTTGTGATTTATTCCTTTGTTCCTGCATAGAGAGTGAAACTGAGACTTTTCGAACTCAGTTCCATGGTCAGTAAGAGTAGAAACTAAGGATACTCCAAGAGAGTTTTCCACGGATTTCAACCATACTTCAAATTCTTCAAAAACCTCATCCTTAGATGTTAGAAATATAGTCCAAGTGTATCTAGAGTAGTCGTCGACAATCACAAAGACATACCTATTTCTTCCACGGCTCTGTGTACGCATGGGTCCACATAAGTCCATGTGGATCATTTCTAAGGGACGAAAAGTACTTACCTCCTTCTTTGATTTAAAAGATGACCTTACCTATTTTCCTCTAATGCATGATGTGCACACCATATCTTGAATGGCCTCTACTTTTGGAAGTCCTTCCACCAGATCCTTTTGATTCACCTTTTGAAGATGTGGTAGGCATGCGTGACAAAACCTCTCGTGCCACAAAAGAGTCTTCTTTCACTGTTGTGAAACAGAGTTCCTCCTCAGGGACAAAAGTAGAATCTACCTTGTAGATGTTGTTGGTGCAGATTCCATTGAGTAAAACTTTTCCTGTTCTCAAACTCTCAACTTGGAAATCATTAGTAGTAAAGACAACTCTATTCTCCCCCTTTTGACACAGTTGAGCTACGCTTAACAAGTCAAAACCTAGGTTGTCTACTAAGCTCACATTATTGATTTAGAGTTTGTTAGAGATACTTACCTTGTCGGTGTCTAAGACTTCTCCCTTGCTTTTGTTTCCAAAGGTTATTGAGCCCTCAGTTTTTTGATTGAGCGTCTGGAACCATTTTTTGTTCCTTGTCATGTGACACGAGCATGCACTGTCGATGTACCACGAGTTGTTTGGTACATTCCTTTTGTTTTCCTGGGAGTTCTTAGTTTCCATGAGACATGTGTCTCCTTCTGATTCGGTATCCTCCCATGTTGTCATCATTGCGTTCTTCTCCTCAGGGACTGGAGGCTCTCCAGAATTTTCTTATAACAATTTATGGAAAAGTGTCCAACTTTCAGACAGTGGTAACAAATAACCTCTTTCATATCTTGGTTTCCTTGAGAGGGATGAGAGGCACTTTTCCCACCTCTCCATGCTTTTCTGCAGGGTCTTGTGATTAGTGCAATAGTGTCATCTTCTTAAATTTCAAGGTCTTCCATCTAGGAGAGATCGAATGCCTTTTCTACCTTTAGAAAGATCGATTTTCCTTTGTCAGCTTACTTTCTTGAAAGGAGTTTTCTCTCAAGAAATCTTGAATGGCTTTTGAGGCGACAAACAAGATCTTCAAGAGAGATTTTTCGATGCCACTCTGGGCTTGAAGAGCACTGATAAACCCATCCCATTTAACATTTAGCGGTTGCATGGATTGATAAGTTATTTTCCATTGAGGGATCTCTTCCCCAATAAATTCCATTTGATTGACATATCCTTCAAACCTTACATGAAAGTCTTCTAAAGTTTCATCCTTTTTTTGGACAACTTGTTCATAGTCCTTTTGAGAGGCCTAAATTCTATTTTTCTTGACATCATTGCTTTCCATAATAGGTCTTCCTTAGAGCATCCCATATTTCTTAGTTATACTTAATATAAATATTGCATATATAAGCAATATTTAACTTGTGTTCGTGGGTTGTTTGCGTATGAAATATAGACAATTGGGCGCGTGACAATATATTCATATATACATAAAGACTAGAAATAATAAGATATATGGCAGCATTTTAGATTTTCAATGTTTTCAACTTCAGACGTCGTAAAAAGCAAACCAAATTTCAAGTTGTTTGTATGATACTCAGAAGTGGGTGATAATATGTCTTCCATAACCAAATATACTAGATTTTACTCGTCCGTGCTACGCACGGGCCAAATGAATTTTGTTAAGATAAATTTAATTAATATTTGTAATATTTTGGATATATCTAATTAGTATATTATTTTGGATATTTTGGATATATTTTTAATATTAGTTACGTACAATTAATTTATCCTATCGTAACATGATATTTGTAAAATTAATATCTTATAAATAATTTATTTTTAGTGCAAAATCATTATTAATGAAATTCAATGTCATTTTAGGTCCTTTTGCAAAAACAAATACCATATAATTTTATTAAAATTTACTTTGCTCGTGCAAAGTATGGGTGAAAGTGACCTAATTTAGAGTAATTTGTAATGATATTTACTTCTTGCCAATAATTATGGTCCATATTATATAATAAAAAATAGTAATTTGAGTAATCATCTACCTATCTTTAATAAATTATATCTTTAAATCTACACTTAAAATTGAAAAAATATATTGATAATAAAATACTTATCTTTTAATCAATATTGTAAATGAGAAACATATAATAATCGTACTAAGAGTTAATCCTCTGTGAGGAAAAGTAATTATTTCTTTGTTATTTAATTTTATGGTGTTTCTCTTGACATAGAACGGTATGAAATTACTAATGTATATATGCTATGTTATTGTACAAATATGGTTAAATCGTACTAAATTAAATATTATGATGATTAATTAATTGGTGAGTCTTTGCTGATGTAAGTAAACAAAACCAATATGATCGAGATTATTGATAAGAAGTTAGATGTTAACATGAGTCCACAAATCTTCTATACAAATACTGCAATAGAGCGTCATTTTGACACATATCGTTTTATGTTCAATTGACCTATGTGTGGAGTTTTGGATTGCACCACCACATTAGTCGCATAAAAAGGAATACAAACATTTCTAATTATAATGTTTATTTCATCTATCTAATTCCAAAATAATTTTATGCTAATAAACGTTTAAAATTTAATAGAGTTTTTTTTCTTCCTTTATTGATAAGAATTTTATATGATAATATCTTTAAATGGAAACAAAAATAGATTAAAAAAAATTATTGCGTTTTTTTCCGATGGGAGATTATTATGAATAATAATGTATTTTGTCTAATTATGAATCTTAAAAGATAAAATTTGATTACCTTTATTATAATAAAGAAATCTCTGCAAATTTTATATTGGACTTTTTTTTGTGGCACAAGCAAAAACCCAATCCAAGATGAATATATTGATGAATATCTTGTTGAATATTTTTCAACCACCCCCAAAAATTATATATATTATGATGGTTGTAAACAATGTTTTTAAAATGAAGAAATTTCATAAAACCACCCTTTAAATAGAACACTTTACCAACAACCACCCCTTAAACCAGTAATTATATACAACCACTCTTTAAATGAATTATGTTAGCAACCCACCATTCCTCTTCACTTTGATCGAGTTTTGACCGATTTATGCTAATTAAATTGAGTTTTGAGTTTATTTAATTCTAAACGGGCGGTTTTGAATGGATACTCCAAACTAGCCAAATCGACCCAAAACACGCGCGCCATTGGGTTCTGAGTTGCAATTCTTATAGTTCATGACTTATACCACGTCGAAGTTGTCCTCTTGCGTGTAGGGTAGGTTGTCTCCCTCTTGTACTAAATCACCGACCATTGTAGACTCATCGAAGATCACATGAATGCTTTCTTCAATATTTCTTATGCACTTGTTATAAACCTTGTATGCTTTGCTTTGGAGAGAGTAGCCGACGAACGTGCCTTCGTCACTCCTTGAATCAAACTTTCATGAGTTGTCCTTCCCATTGTTATGATCAAAGCATCTGCACCCAAAGACCTTGAGATGGGAGACGTTTGGCTTTCTTCCATTTAAGAGTTCATACACCGTCTTGTTGATGATAGGTTTGAGAGTGGCCCTGTTTAGCACCTAGCATGAGGCATTGAGAGCTTTGGCCTAAAAGCTTCTTGAAATATTGCTATGGTGTTCTTCCTTTCAACTAGTCCATTTTGTTGAGGCGTTCTTGGCGCAAAGAAGTTGTGATTTATTCCTTTGTTCCTGCATAGAGAGTGAAACTAAGAGTTTTCGAACTCAGTTCCATGGTCAGTAAGTGTAGAAACTAAGGATACTCCAAGAGAGGTTTCCACGGATTTCAACCATACTTCAAATTCTTCAAAAACCTCATCCTTAGATGTTAGAAATATAGTCCAAGTGTATCTAGAGTAGTCGTCGACAATCACAAAGACATACCTATTTCCTCCACGGCTCTGTGTACGCATGGGTCCACATAAGTCCATGTGGATCATTTCTAAGGGACGAAAAGTACTTACCCCCTTCTTTGATTTAAAAGATGACCTTACCTATTTTCCTCTAATGCATGATGTGCACACCATATCTTGAATGGCCTCTACTTTTGGAAGTCCTTCCACCAGATCCTTTTGATGCAGCTTTTGAAGATGTGATAGGCATGCGTGACAAAACCTCTCTTGCCACAAAAGAGAGTCTTCTTTCACTGTTGTGAAACAGAGTTCCTCCTCAGGGACAAAAGTAGAATCTACCTTGTAGATGTTGTTGGTGCAGATTCCTTTGAGTAAAACTTTTCCTGTTCTCAAACTCTCAACTTGGCAATCATTAGTAGTAAAGACAACTCTATTCTCCCCCTTTTGACACAGTTGAGCTACGCTTAACAAATCAAAACCTAGGTTGTCTACTAAGCTCACATTATTGATTTAGAGTTTGTTAGAGATACTTACCTTGTCGGTGTCTAAGACTTCTCCCTTTCTTTTGTTTCCAAAGGTTATTGAGCCCTCAATTTTTTGATTGAGCGTCTGGAACCATTTTTTGTTCCCCGTCATGTGACACGAGCATGCACTGTCGATGTACCAGGAGTAATTTGGTACATTCCTTTTGTTTTCCTGGAAGTTCTTAGTTTCCATAAGACATGTGTCTCCTTCTGATTCGGTATCCTCCCATGTTGTCATCATTGCGTTCTTCTCCTCAGGGACTGGAGGCTCTCCAGAATTTTCTTATAACAATTTATGGAAAAGTGTCCAACTTTCAGACAGTGGTAACAAATAACCTCTTTCATATCTTGGTTTCCTTGAGAGGGACGAGAGGCACTTTTCCCACCTCTCCATGCTTTTCTGAAGGGTCTTGTGATTAGTGCAATTATGTCATCTTCTTCAATTCCAAGGTCTTCCATCTGGGAGAGATCGAATGCCTTTTCTACCTTTAGAAAGATCGATTTTCCTTTGTCAGCTTACTTTCTTGAAAGGAGTTTTCTCTCAAGAATTCTTGAATGGCTTTTGAGGCGACAAACAAGATCTTCAAGAGAGATTTTTCGATGTCACTCTGGGCTTGAAGAGCACTGATAAACCCATCCCATTTAACATTTAGCGGTTGCATGGATTGATAAGTTATTTTCCATTGAGGGATCTCTTCCCCAATAAATTCCATTTGACTGACATATCCTTCAAACCTTACATGAAAGTCTTCTAAAGTTTCATCCTTTTTCTAGACAACTTGTTCATAGTCCTTTTGAGAGGCCTAAAGTCTATTTTTCTTGACATCATTGCTTCCAGAATAGGTCTTCCTTAGAGCATGCCATATTTCTGTAACCGTTTTATACTTCAACACTTTCCTAAGATCACTAGGACTTAGTGCCATGTGAAGGATTTTCTTAGCTCTGGCATTCTTTTCCAGAATTTTGTAGTCTGCGTCGCTATAGTCAACCCTCTTCTTTTCCTTGGTCGTGTCTTCATCGTTGAGATCAAGAGTGATGACATCCCCAAATTCTATTACTTTTTAGATCTGAGCATCAAGGGATTGAGTGTGTGACTCAAACTGAATTGCCCACCAGTCATATTCACCTGACTTCAACATCAGAGGTTTCCAAAACGAGTCGTTGGTTGCGTTGATTGAAGACATATTTTCTGCGAACTAACTTAAGCAATCTAGAGACCAGACTGTGATACAAATTGTTGAATCGGTTAGTGTAAAAAAGAACAAAGCTTTGTTCCCATGCAAGTAAAGTAGTAAAGAAAGTAAACAATGAAAGAATCAAACCTTGACACGATGATATATAGTGGAAAACCCCGAATACCAATAAGTACTTCGAAGAAAAAACCACTCCCCTCTAGCTTTCACTAGAGAGAATTTGAGCGCGTCTACTTGTGTCATTGATTTCTTGATTACAATAGAACTTGGATCACTCTTCTAGATTTCTCACTCAGATCTCGAATCACTCTTCTCACTTGAATCTCAACCTCAAACACTCGTATAACTCTCTAAACAATGCACTAGTCTTACTATGCTATGTGAATCCCTCACAATATATAGTAAACTAAATAATTTTAACCTAATACAATATCTAGTCGTCCTATCTTATTTTCCATAAGATATATTTTCCATAAAATTTATCCTAAAGAATATAATATTCTATCTAAGGAAATCTCTTCCTAAATAAATATTATTCCTTTCCTTGTAACTCTTCAACTTGTTCTCCAAGTAAATCTTCAATCTTCAATCTCGTCCTTCATTAAATAACCGCTCCACATATATGGAAATTCTATCTAAAAGGAAATATTTCTTTAGATATTATTCCATACTCCGCACGTAATCTTCTTGGTCTAGATTATGTACCGAGTTGTATTCTTATTCCTTGTAGTTCCTTGTTTCCTTATTTGTGATACAACTCTCTTTCATGATTTCCAAAGCCATCCTTCACAATATCTCAACCGACATTCTTCTTCGGATGGACCTCGACCTTGCACAACTATCTTCCACTCGACGTAACCTTACGTGTCGCGTAATCCAGCAAGCATTCTCTTATTTCTGTGACACCTAGTAAATATATCTATGACCTCAAGTAAACCATTAGTGGATGTTTTTCATGAATCAAAACCGATCACATCTCAATAGAAAGACCATTGTTTGACATGATAAAGTCTTCTTCCTAGATTTACTAGAGAGTTAGTTATTTGTAATGTTTCCATTATAAAATTTCAGAGAAACCTAATAACGTAGGTATGATGTCATTGTGAACCGTAATTTTCCATTTCTTTCTACTTCCTCCGTTCTTTTTTAATTGTCATTCTAGACTCCCTTCCTTGTTCCTATTTAATTGTCGTTTTAGCTATTTTGGCAAGATTTTGTCAGATTTGCCCCTATGTTTATTACTAGATTTAGAATTTTAATTAATTATCATTTTAGACATTACTAATCAAGGAAATTAAGTAAGGGTAATTTCGACAAAAAATTGGATTCTTAATTTGTCTTAAAAATCCTAGAATGACAATTAAAAAAGAACGGAGGGAGTATTTGTCAATTCGGGCCACAAGCCCATTTGAATTTTGACTTATAGACGTATGACAGTGATGTGTTTTGCAAAGTTTAGTTCAACCTTATTTTATACTTTTCATTTGATGGGAAACATGCACATATTTTGTATTTGAATTGTATTAAGGAAATTGAAAGAGGAATTTCCGGAGGTTTTGAACTTGCAAAAGTTCTTATTATATCCTTATACGTTATACTTTTGATATACGTTTGTACAAGTATTTAATTACTTTGGTATCAGGAAACACATAAATATTGCATTGTATAAGTTTAACACTTAAGTGAGAGAACTAGCACTTGACATCGCCAAAGTGACCTTTCTTGTTGGATCTGTCCATAAGGTATGTTAATGTAACGTGTGTGTATATCCATGCAAGTATTAATCGACCCAAAAGATAGTTTAGTACGTGGCCGAATTTCACGTATAATTGTAAAGGTGAACATGTGACAATTATAAGGATATGCATATGTATAGTGAACCGGTCTAAATATCAAATTTTTATTTAATATGAAATATTGTCAATGTTTGATCATTACATCAAGAGTATCAATACAATTAATATTACTGTCCAAAAACTTGATATTAATGTTGCACTTGATATCTTGAGATGAGATAAGTTTTGTACAATTGCTTTAAAATTTCTTTTTATTGGTTTGGTTCAAAATGCAAGTTATTAACTATTTAACTATATTCCTCTCAATTTGGTAATTCTTGCGGGTGTATCTGCAAATTTAAGCTAACTTTCAATCATTGAGTATGACAGCTATAAATGATTGAAAGATAAGGTTCATTTTTTGGGTGTGTAGATCTTGACATTTCATTAAGGATGGAACTAACCCGGTTTTGGCAGATAAATAATTGTCCGGTCCGAACCCGACCCGAGCCGACTTGTTATAAATTCCGAATAATGTCCGACCCGAATTTGTCCGAAGCCCGAAATTGTCCGACTGAAACCCGACCCGACCGTCCGATTTGACACCCCTACTAACCCCTCTTGAGATTCGGATATTTCAAAAGAAAGGCCGATTATGAGATGTGGAAACGTTCTAATATGTAGGTCATATAATTCATTATAACACCGGTGAATAACATTTTAGAGGTAAAGAAGAGATTGAAGTCACATACATGTTCTGATCAAGATTAAAGCATCCTTTGCCAAAAGATAAAGGCAAAATACATAAAGACTCGAAAGTTTACCTCTAAAGAAAAGGGGAAATTAAAGAAAACTAAGGTTACCAAACTAAAGTATATTGAAGGTCCTAAATAAAAGAAGAAAAATAAGGTTAAAAGGTTTGCTTCATTTGTAGAAGATTTTCTACATGGTGAAATCATTGTGCTAAACATCTATTGTGATATAAAATAACGAAATGCATATTCCCTTATGAGTTAGTTCTTGCTTGAAAATTTTGACTAAGTTCTCCCTATTGTTTCTATTGAATGCGATAGAGAAGAAACTCTCAGATCTTCTTTAGAAACAACTTCTATTTGTGACAACATTAAAGTTCATCCCATATAGCAAACTCAACCTCAAAAAGTCTAACTATAGAGATTCGATAAACAAAAGAAGATATACAGATTCAGATTATCATTGTTTATATCTTATAAAACAAGAAGATCTCGTGTGTGTGATTTTAGAATATTTATTCACATACCATATGAAAGAACAAGATCATGGAGGAATAACAAAGAATAAATCTTCATGAGGTTATTCAAAACTCTAGTTTTGAAGAATTGGATCAATGCCATTAAGATAGGATGAAATCCAAAAAAGACGATAACATTTGGAATCTATTCGAGTTGTTATAAAGTTTGGAATCATAAAGATTTAAGGCAAGTTTTCCCCATGATTCATTCAGAATGAGACATTGACTTTAAGGAGGTCAGTTAATGTAGTTTCACAATGAAACTTTATAAGAAGATGAATGACACTTGTAGTTCACGTTGATTTAGAACTACGCAATATGAATGTAAAGACAATGCTCCTTAATAAAAGCATTGATTTATATGGTACATAAAATAAAGAAATCCATATGTGGTCTCAAGCTGACTTCAAGATATTGGTATCACAAAATTCATTTAAGTAAATATCTCATTTGGTTTGAGGTAAATAAGGCTACAATGTCACAAGTTTAGTGAGAGAAAGGTTATTTTTAGTATTATATGTTGATGATATGTCGTTATCTTGTAATGATATTGGCTGATACGAAGTAACATAAAACCAAAATATATCACTAGAAATTCGAGATGAAAAACTTGGTAATATGTCTTTTATTAGGCACTATGAGATTATTCTCAGGGTAATATCAAATTGTCATGAAAGAGCCATGTCAATAAAGCATATTCGGTAATAAAGAACTTTGGAAAATTCACCTTTTCCCTGAAGAAAATTAAACAATTTATGAAATAAAAGACTTCTTCTATATTGTTTTGGAAAGTCTAGTGTTTATTCTATTATGTTCACATCTAGTTATAGTATACCTAGAGTTGTATGCAAATACTTAAGGGACCTCTTTGGAAAGTAATCAAAGGGTCATACAACATTTGAAGTGAATGAAATATTTCATTCTAACCTAAAGGAAATCATACATTCTGGAAATCATTAGTTTAATGTTGATTTCATTGGATATCACTATTATAGATGATCCATTTAAGAATATAGTTTCATTTTGGATTGAATAGCTATATTAAGGCAAATTTTTATTCAAACACTTATACGGTTTTACCTACTTCTACTATGGTTTGTACTAATTTTTTCATTGAGATGCATATATTGCATCAAGAGCCCGCTAAAGTTATTTTGTGACAATAAATTAGTATTCTTGTTTTCTAATAGCTATAAGAGTTTGGTTATGGGGATATACTAATTTTTTCATTGAGTTGCGTATATTGTATATATTGTTTTCTAATGAAAGGAAAGTTTAGGATAATCAAGTATTTTTTATAAAACAAATAAGGACATGCTCAATGATATCAATGTATCAGCTGCGATATTGCCTTCTAATGTTATTTATGAATGTTGTATTTATACTTGTGTGTTGACATTCTTATGATACAATGGTTTAGTGAGACTTTGTTTGGATATTCTATGTTTGGTTATGCATAATAAAGTTTAATGGCTTGTGTCATGATTAAGATCTCTGAACTTAATGTTTTGGATTGATCTCCATATAAAGCAGAACCAGTTGGAAATAGACATGTTTTGAGATTACATTGCATGTTATTTCCATGTCACTCATCCATATTTGATATATGTCATTTAATATAATAATGTGGTGACCACATAAGGTTTAGTTACGTTTGTTGTTTCTAATATCGTCGTGATCTTATATTGATATATTCTTCCAGATTGAAATAAAGAAGGGAAAAGAATACGAGAAATTGACCTATTAGGCTTCGTTTGGATTCCTTCAATAATGTCATTATAATGCCAAATTTGACATTATAATATCAAATTTAATGCTAAATTTGGCATTATAATGACATTATAGAGGAATCCAAACAGACCCTTAGTGTTTTGAATATTTCATAGTTGGGCAATTTTGTGTCTCTAATATTAGAAAACACGTAAAAAAAAAACTAAAAAACGCATAAAAACAGGTAGGAAACGCTGAAGTTTCCGATTTTATGGTCCACGGGAACGATGACAATTGGAAACACATAGGAAACATTTCCTGGAGGTTCCCGAGGACCTTTCCACTTCCCTAAGGTTTCCAACACGGGAAACGCCTACTCTATGGAGTTTCCGGATATCCTAGCTTGGAGGTGCGGGAAGGAGGGAGACTGATGTTCTCAGGGTATTTACCCAAACTCTATAAAAGTGGGGTAGAAACTTCACCAAGCTTGCCAAATGCAAAGCTTATATTATATTGGGTCAGACCAACACAAATTAAAAATTTTACATTATGTGGGTCGGGCTTGTTCTTTGCAAAGTCCATTAAAGATATTGGGCACAAATCCTTCAATCCCTCTGGTGTCTAAATGATCCCAAACCGAATGCTTGATGGGCTTTTAGAATATTAATTCTAAATCGGGTATATTTTATAGCCAAACACGTCATATCCCTAGTTTTTGGTTAAATGCCCTAGAACACCATTGTTTTATTGATTTTTAACCTAAAATATTAAATTATATCTTTATACCCTAATGCTAAGTGGAGTGATCCCCTTCTCCTTCCCTCACTGGCGGAGGCGCCCTTGTCTGAGGGAACAACAAGCAATGATATAAACAGGGGACAATATCCCGCCTTATCAATCATGTTCTAAAACTAATATAGCTAAGACCACTTTAACGTCACGTCAACAACGCTTATTTTTATTGATTATAAAATGTTAATAATACTAGCTAACTATAAATTTTCAATCAAATTCATTTTTGTGAATTATAGTGTTAACAAGATTTATTTTTGGTGAATTATAAATTGTCAACAAGGCTTATTTTTGGTGAATTTTATTTTTGTTTATTCTATGCAAAGCTCGTTTTTTTAATTTTAAATTGTCACTAAAACTAAATAAACTATCAACACGCAAAATAAAACTGTTAACATAACGAATAACGCCACTAGTTAAACTGTCAACAAGAATAACTTAACTGTCAACATGACAAATAATGTATCAGCACGAGTAATTAAATTTCTAACAAAGCTAATAATTTATCAACATCAACAATAATTTTTCAAAATCATAACAAATGAACTGTCAACAACACACCAAATAAATTAACAACACAACTAATAATCTGTAAACACCATTAATAACTTGTCAACAATACAAAAATAAAGTGTCAAAAAAACTAATAAAATTGTTAACAACACTAATAAATCTATCAACAACACTAATAAATCTGTCAACAACTCAATGCTAATAAACTATCAATTACACTAAACAAAATTGTCAACATACCTAAAATTTGTCAACACATTAAATAAAATTGTCAACACTAAATAAAAAATGTCAACATACCTAAAAGACTGTCAACAAATTAAATAAAACTGTAAACACGATAAATAACATTGTCAACATGCTAAATAAAACTGTAAAACCAATAAATAAACTGCCAACATCACTTAATAAACTGTCAAAGCACACACTTGATAAATTGTCAACACAACACTCTTAATACACTATCAATTCACTAAATAAAACTATCAACACACTAAATGAACTGTCAACAACACTATTAATTTGTCATCAAACCATTCAAATAATAAGAGAGAATAAAAGCTCATTTATAGAGTTTGATCCATTTGTTAAAATCACAATTTATATATTAGATTGGATAGATTAGAGATTGAAAATAGAAAAAATCATATTTTAAAAATCTAAGTTTTAATTCTATATACCTGCACACATTCAATTTTTTATATAGTTTGATCCATTTATAATGGAAGCGACCTTTAATTGCTTAAAATGAAAGGGAAGTAAAATTTATTGTGGAACCAATCAAAACACTTTGGACTTCAATGCTAAGCATTCATTTGTAAAAAAGCGCAAATTATATAGTAGATTAGATAGATAGATATTAGATATAGATATTAGATATAGATATTAGATATAAGATATAATATATATATATATATATATATATATATATAGTATATAGTATTTGAACCCATCCCTACGCGCAAGACATAGTCACTGTAAAAACTGATAAAATATTCAATTTATAAAGTGTATTTTTAGACCTACAACAACAAAGATGATCACTTATTCTATAATCACACTTGATTTCCTTCCAATTCATGACTCCCTATTTATGTGAATATCTGTTATGCCAATTGCCCGTTATGATGGCACTCAAGGAGGCTAAAAAACTGATTCAGACATTGTGGTTAAACTGCTTGCATATTGAGGCTCAAAGAAATACACATATTTGGCCTAGTGGAAGAGAAACCCATTAGAAAACTGGTTGCAACCACGGAACACCAAATTTACAACTGGAAGCACCCGACCTTTCGACACCCCAATTTGCACACCTTTCGACACACTAGTGTGTCGAAAGGTCCGTACCAGTTCATTAAGAAAACCGGGTTTTATAACCGGTTTAAAAATTCCAGTTTAAAATATATTGTTGAACCTGGTCTAACCCTTTCGACACGGCGTGTCAAAAAAGATCAAATATAAAATTCAAAAATTCACATTGGCGTGTCGAAACCCCGTGTCCAAAGGGTCCAAATATCAAACCCAAAATTCACATTGGCGTGTCGAAACCCCGTGTCCAAAGGGTCCAAATATCAAACCCAAAATTCACATTGGCGTGTCGAAAGGGTCCAAATATCAAATTCAAAAATTCACATGACGTCGCAGACCTTTCGACACGCTTTCAAAAGGTTTGTGTTTTAAAATCTTTTAAAGCTTTCGACACACCATGTCGAAAGCCTGCTCCATATAATAAAGCTTTCGATAAATCTGATGTCCTTATTGTCAAAAGGTTTTAAAAAGCTCTTAATTCTCATATCCGATTATCTGTGACGATACCCTCTCATATCTTCTTCTGATCCAACGACTAGAGATACAAAGATCTACATAGACGACGCTTGTCTTGCGAACTTTGTGGAGAACAACAATCCCACAAATAGGTCCTCGTTTTGAAGACATCCCCGTAGGCAAATTCGTGGACGACTTGTTGAGTGATGATCGCAGTGGTGTTGCATCCAGAGAGATGCTCGGAGCCAGAGAAGGTGGTGTTGCGGTGGCCGAAGAAGCTTCGAATATGGTGGCCGAAGATGGAGCCGCACCAGACGTCGCAAAGAAGAGGAGGAGGTGGGCCCTACCGTCCCTCGGAGACAAGCTCGAAACACGACAAAAGAAGTTAGTTTATGAAAACGCTAAATTAGAATTTATTAAGATTTGATTTATTTGAATTTAGGAAATATTGCAAAACTCTAAATTTGATTTTTTTTAAATATTTATTAGATATTAGAAATTATACTTTTATTTAAAATATATGATTATTATAATAGAATTGATTTATTTGAATTTAGGAAATATTTCAAAACACTAAATTTGAACTTTTTAATATTTATTAGAAATTGAAAATTATAAAAGATTTTTGAATTCAATATATGATTATTAGAATAGATTTGATTTAGTTTAATTTAGGAAATATCGCAAAACACTATACTTTATTCGAAAAAATGCATGATTATTGATAATATATGATAATTGAAAACGCTAATATGACTATTAGAATATATGATTTATTTGAATTTATTGTTATTATATATGATTATTTAGATTAAAATAGGAAAACGCTAAATTTCAGTAAAAATAGGAACTGGTTAGAAACGTCAGACATAGAGTTGGTCAAATAGAAACGCATCTAGTGAGGGAGTAACTGCATCTATTTGGAGGGCCTCGGTCAGATGTCGGGGGGGGTAGATTAAGCGACCATATTCCTGGTCGTGTACGGTCTTCTATGCTCAGTCCAACACCCACCCCCGTACTCTCTCGGCCCTTAGGAGGTACCACACCCTCTCCTTGGCCCCTCCTCATCCTCCTCCTCCTCCTCAGTACGAGTCAATATTGACTCATTATGATACACACATTGCCAAGAAGATTTGGGAGTCTAGAGATCCCGATGCTTGTTCCCGGATGTTGAGGGTCCAAACACGGATGACCTCTTTTATGCGATGGAATCGTATCATACCTAGAGACCCGACTCCAGGCTCTTGGTATTCTATAGCGGCAGAGACTGTGTTGACAAGATTGATGGATTTTTCAGTTTCACAATGTCGACCACAACCTCATTTCTGCATTTGTGAAGCGATGACACCCAGATACGAACACATTTCATCTGCCAGTTGGAGAGATTGGCATCACTCTACACGGAAATTTGGAGATTATGGGTCTACCTATTGACGGGGATGCAGTAGTCAACCCTTATATGACGTTGGGTATTGCTGCAGAGATGAGAGTGTGTGTGCGTGTTCTTGTACATGTTCGGTATTGACATAGATTACATCTTCGACCCAAATGAAGTTCATATTCTGAAGAAGGGAAGAGTCGTGAAATTTCAAATGTGGAGACATGCGATCCGGATGATAGATGAGTACGACCGCCAAGTGGCGATCCCACAGGCAAAGGATGATGCGGATGCCCCTGCACCAATTGATCTTGCGTGCATTGCAATTGGGTTCTTATGACATGCCATGTCCTGTTCTCTGTTTGTGAACAAGACCACGAACAAGCTTCTGACGAGCTGGTTTCCGCTTTTGGAGGATCTGAGCCACTTGAGGGACATTGCTTGGGGGACCGGTGTTTTGGCCCTATTTTACACGCACCTGGGTATAACATCTATGGAGATGTGCTTTGGTCTATCTCCGTGTGCCAAGCTTTTGGAGGTTTGGATTTGGACATATTTTCTTGGAAACCCAAACTTGAAGGAAGGCACAAATGATGATCCTTATCGATACGAAAGGTATCACACCGGACGGACCCCACTGAAGAGTGGCAAGTCTATTGTGGATTACAGGCGCATCCTGGACGAGTATCGGCCATGTACGTTGGATGTCGTATGAGCGGCTTGATTTTGGAGGGGTCCATAGAGTGTCCACTTATCGAGCCGGTATCCGGTGTCTCGATATTCTTGAGATGTGCAATCCGGACCGGTTATGCAGACAGTTTGGGTGGCGTTAGAGCAGACCACTGGTTGTAGTAGAGCTAGTAGATCTCCATATCCCGACCTCCGTGGTGGGAAGAAGCCATACATTGTGGTTTACTTTTGCCCACATTGGATATGTATGCCAGCATGAAAATTGTAGGGTTTTAGATGCTTTAAGTGGAATTGCAGGAAACGATTTTCTAACATCTAAACGAAAGATCTATTGCATAAACTAATAGGATTGAAAAGTAGAAGAAACGATTACCTTTTGATGCGTGTTCAATCACTTGAACGAAGAGAGCCTCACTTGAAACTCCTCTACTTGGTCCACCCGAGCAAAGATCTGGATCCCTCGAACTCAATTGTTAGGTTGAAGATGAAAGAGTTTTGGGTGAGAAAGAGAATGCTTAGAAGAGAAAAATGGAGAGTCATCTAATTAGGGTTTCCAAAACCCTTATTTATAATTAACTCCTTAACTAACATTTTTCCTTTTATCCTTTAATCAATAACAACACTTTATTATTATTAAACTCTATCTCAAAACTATATCTTATATAACATTATATTATATACTTTATATAATAATTCTCCTAATATATCCAGTCCATAAACTCTTAGGGTGTGACCTCATAGCACCCAATTAATAGCAATAAACTTTATAACATAAAGTTCATAAATCATAGTTGGCTTCTAGCAAAGCACTATGACTACCTAAAATAACTGGATTATGAATCTCTTTCAATAGTCCTATTTCATAATAAGTAATTGCACATCCAATTAAAGGACACAATTCCTTCAAAAACATAAAATCTTGCCCCCAATCAAAGTCTAGATAAATTATCGATTTGTCGGTGCTACATTTCGATTTTGCCTTTCCTTTGGCCCTTGGTGGTTTAGTCGCACTCTTTTTTCCAGTTGTGACTCCGCTTCGAGTTTTATTGGATGCAACCGAGGATCCCTTCTTCTTTGAATCGACTTTGGAGGCCTCTTCCTCCTCGGCCTCTTCCTCTTCCATCTCCTTTTTCTTTGCCTCTTCCTTCTTCTTCTCCTTATTAGCATCAACTCGCTTTTCCCAACCCGGATTTCGCTTTGTACCCGTCTTCATAAAGAAGGATCCTTGCACTCACAACACTTATTAACCATCCTCTTCATATTGAAATCATAACCTTTTCCGTAAAATACTCCTTCAAACAAATCATCCATAAGGGCTGTCAGTTGAACATCGTCATCAGAGTCGAGGTCTTCCAATTGCACTCTTTCGCACTTGATCTGCTTCTAGAAGATATCAACGTCATCCGATAAAAACGACATTCCTTCCTCTACAAACACCTTGATTCTGTGTGGGCAAGGCAATCCGAGTGTTGACTCCCACCAATGATCCTTCAATGGGCCGCATATCTTCCCCTTCTTTGCCTTAATAACCTATTTCAATAGCATTCTCAAACATTTTTCCGTACACTTCCTCAATAGGCGCAGGAAAATAGTCTTGATCCACTGAGGCCCTTTTGTATCTCCTCCAGGTTGGTGTGGTTAAACGTTTCCATCTCAAACCGTAATCGACGTTGCTGATCAACAAACATACTGGCAATGTGTTGCACTATAGTGTCGAACCCTCCAACAACTGAATCAAACATACTCTTCCACATCGAGTGTTGACCTTCAACCCTGAAAACAACATTTTACATGTTTAAATTTTAATTAAAAACGTAATAAATACTCTTACTAAAACAATAGATTAAAACTTACCTGTTGGGTGTTCTTGTGCCAAAATGACGTATATCATCGCAATACGCAACTATAAGTTTTTCCTTGTGGGGAGTAAACTATGTGCTCTCACTCTCACCATATTGTAGAAGATGACCATTGTTCCATATTTCCCGGAAGTGATCAAGCCTCTCCTCATACTGCTTCTCTGTGTGCGACCGCATCACCCGTCGAACGCTAGTTGATGCACGTCCTTCGTCCAGGTCGTTCAATTTAGAAAATGCCTTTACATTCCGATCAACGTGGACCTGACAAAGTAAATGACGCACACGAGGAAATACATAGTCAACCACCTTAATTGTTCCCATCTCTCGATCAAACATGATGCAATCCGGTCCTCTACGTGACTCATACAAATACTTCACCCATTTCAATGCCCATGCATAGTATCGGGCTGTCTCACGACAAATGAACGTTGTTGCTGTACAATATGTATAGTTGGTTCAGTTGAATCCAACAAACTGAAGTAACGACCAACCATACCTATCAATTCCAAATTTAATAATTATATTTCAAAAATGTTCAAACGAATTTTAATAATTATATTTGAGACAAATCATATTTAGTGTACCTATTTGTCTTGTACGTCGCGTCCATGATCTCCACCCGAGGAAACATTTTCAACAAATGTTGGGCGTCAGGATGAGAAATGAAAACCGCTGTCATCTTTTTCTCGCCTTTTTCATTCGTCTCGTAGTCAGTGTTTTGATGATACCCTCTTTCCTTAAAAATTCTAATGACCACTCGGTCACGTTTTGATTTCTCAATGATTTTATCCTCTCCTTTCCCCTGACAGTGTACACTTGCGTCCTTGATATTGTGGAAGTCGGATCTTCTTGAAACATATGTGTATATATAACCTTCAACATTGTACCGACCGCTGATGCAATCATTATTTTTTCGTCTTTGTTCTTCTGTCAATCTCGAAGCAAATGCATGGCCAGTCAAGTTGATGGAAAGACAATGGTTGTGGCATGTCGTAACTACATTTAATATCCACCCAACCGACTCAACATGAGTTGCTTGTTAATAATATCCTTTCAGCATAAATGGACAATTGTTCTTCTTTATCCTACTTAGTTTGTTGCGTTGCGATGATGGTTCTGCTACACCACCTTCGGGATTAATCCTAGCTCTTTTGACGAGGTCTATAACTGCCTGATTGCTCACAATGCAGGAATATCCTCTTGTTCACCACTGATAATTTAGTGGTGATAACCATACAAAGCTTGTAACCGACCTTTCTAACCCACTCTCTCAAAACATCCATAGTAGGAAATCTCTCACTAGTCGTAAAGTGGGCAGTATAGTCGTTTTTTAAATATTCCTCGTCACTACAATATCCCTATTTAAAATATCCCAAGTTTAAATATATACCATACGATAAATATGAATTAAAGCTAAATATTGTAAACAAATTATATTTACTTACTTGGAAATATGCAGCATCTACCGACGCCGACAAATAAACCTCCTCGTCGACCGACGTCTCGCTGGAAGAACTCTTCGGTTTTGTTTCCAACTAGCAAGACGTCATTTTTTGTGATTAATGATTGTTTTGGTTGTCAATTTTATACAAAAATCTGGTATATATAAAGAAAATCATCGATATAGTTGTTAGATACATAATTGTTCTTTTTTTAAAAAAACAACCTAGGCCCTTTCGACACGTGGTGTCAAAAGGTAGGTTTGTTTAGACCTAATCCGATAGGTTTTAACCCTTTCGACACAGGGTGTCGAGAGGGTATAAATGTTTTTAAACCGCTTTACAAAATTCATTTAATTAAAAAAATTATTTGATTTGTTTGAACTGGAACCTTTCGACACGCCATATCAGGGTCGATGCTGCCCAGAGTAGAAAGCCGTGTTATGCGGTTGTTTCGTCCTAGAAAAAGGAAAATCATTCAATAAATGTGCGAAATGAAGGACATTCAAATTTTTATACGAAACTAATTTTATATTAGATTTAGATAGATTAAAAAGATTAAGATTATCATATATATTGTATTAGATTTTGTTTAGATGTGAGAACAATACAAGTAAATTTTTATTTATTTATTGGGACAAAGCTCCATATTTCTCCTTTGTCAATTCTCATTCAAAGTAAAGCTATACGTATATTGAAATAAAAATTAATTTAATCATTTATTAAAAATATGATGAAAATAAAAAATTATAGAAATATATCCGAGCAAAGGGACAAAATCAAACATACTAAAACGCCAAACTTCAATGTTTAACAAAAAGAAAAAATCTGATACAAATATATTTGTAGTATAAACATGTAAATACATATGAATATTATTCATATGCATATTCCTTCACAGTATATTCCTTCACATTTGCAAATATAAATATTACACTACTTATATATACATATCAATACAAATAATGTACATTAAAATAATCCATTAGTATTATATCCACATCTTAATAATCATCCTCGCAGTCTTTTTCTTTTACAAACACAATTTTTTTTCTTGTTTAGAGTCGAATATATATATTAAAACAAAGCTATTTCAAGCCTTCTCCTTCACTCTAGCCCCACCAATCCTAGGTGTAATTTTCTCCTTAAACCTCTCTATTTTAGTTTAGTTTTTTTTTATTTTCATTTAATCAAAAAATCTTAACACATCTAAAAAAAGGTATCTTGCTAACTAAAATCATTTGCTTTTATAAATCTCAATTTTTCTTTATCGTATATAAATTCATATCTTATGCGTTTTTCTATTCTTGAGTCTTACATAAATCTCTCTAATAATTAACAAGAAAAGAAAAAGTTTAAATAGCTATTTTTTATCAAACAAATAATTTTTAACATATTCAAGCTTTATAAATTAACAAGCATATGAAATACACGATTTATCCAGAATAAGTATCATATCCTCTTAAATCATATAGGATAGGAGTGTAAACGAATTCCATAAACCAAATACAATCATTCCTAGATCAAAATTGTTATTGCATTTAACATAATTTACATAATTTGAACAAATCATAATAATAAATTGAATCACTTGAATAATTTTTTTTTAATTAATTGAACCTTTTCTAATTCATATATGGAACATTATATAATTTAAGAGCGAAAACAAAAACAAATATAAAATATAAATGGTTAATTAAGTGAATAAATAAAGGTCAGTGGTAGTGGGTACTAATATTGACAATTATATTGTATTATTTATTGTTTTATATTTATGAAAATTCTCAATAAATAGAAATTTAATAGTTTGTTATCTATGTTATAGACTTCAATTTTAATACAATTTTTTTTTGAGAGTGATAGTTCTGATGTGATTAGGTGCATTTTCAAGTCCATCAATATTCCTTGCGAATTAAAATTTATTCAAACTTAACTTGTTTTAAAAATTTAATTAATCATTTTGAATTCTACCGGTGTTTTCATGTTTTCCGAAATGATAACAAGACTAGTGACTTTTGAAACTTATCAATTAGAAAAAATTAATTTTAAACTTTAGTTTAAGAAAATTGATACGAGTAAAATTTTATAGTTACGATATCATAGTCATCACATATAAATTATAGGGAGTATAATATATAAGCGCGGGTAACGCCGGGGACTAAACTAATTTTGGATTATATGGGGGACGTCCATTGTGGAATTTTGGCAGAGAGTCGCCTAGAATTGGTGTCCATGACGATATAGATAATTATTATATTATAAAGAGGGGGACATCCTTTGAACGTAAGGTTTTGACTTTTGACTAATGTTTAAAATTGGAACACATGCATGATGCTCCTTATTATTCGTGAGAAGGTAGTTTTAACTTTCAAGTGTCTATTAAAACGGCCTTGTTCTTATAAACTATACTACCATAAATTTCTCTACACACAAACCTCGTACTAAATTCTTCCATGGCAACTCAAATGATACCAGACGTGTTTAAGGTAATCGAGTTACCTCAGCAAAAGTGGTACAACGGTGTGCCCTTTCCACTTGTTGTGTCGCCCGGGCCGACAGCGGTTACTAGACAGTTGTGGGAGTTGGTCCGGGCCAACAAACCTTGGTTGGAGGCCCGGGTACAGGAATCAAAGGCGGTTCTCTTCCGTGGCTTCAACGTTGCAACTGCTTCTGATTTCAGCGACATGGTCGTACGAGGATTCGAGTACGAGGAGTTCCCTTTCAAAGGAGTGGCGGCTCCGAGGAGTCATGTGGTCGGACCTGTCTATACCTCCAATGATAGCCCTCCTCATTTGTCCGTCGAATTCCACAACGAGATTGCTTATGTGAGTCACTTCATAGCTCTTTGCATCACAATTTTAATCTTGGCGGTTGACATGATAAATAATAGGATAGAGTTTAGATTTGTTATATATGGTATAGCAAGAGACATACAAGTCGTTTATTCAACAAGCAAACAGTATAAAACGTGAGGAATACCTAAATCATCTAAGCGGATAATCTGAATAATTCCAAATGAAATAGAGATTCGATGTTCAAGTATTAATTAAGATCATGGGTAACTTCAACATTAGAAAAAGTCTTATAATAAAATTGAACTTGGCTGATAGAATCTTAAGAACATCTTCAACAATAAAAATTGTGACCGAGTAATATAATATCTAAAGAAAATAAAAGCTTAGAAATATGTCAGTTTTTTTTATTCAAATAAAGAGAATTTACTTCTTTTTTTAATCTTAGAACTCACCCAACTTCATTACTTGGGCACGGCCAAAATCCGGATTAGAAGAAATGGGCATTTTTTAAAAGATTGACATGTATCATTTTCCCTTTGGGAACAAAATTTATAATTTTAATCCTAAATTCTGTCTTTTTATAGGAAATCACCATTTAAATGAGTCATTACTACTTATATAATTATTAATTTAAAATCACACGCTTCTCATATTAGTCTACCAACACCGTATTAACACCCTCCGTTGAAATCATTGTTAAAAATCATAAAACTCTTTTACCCCGTATACTAACATAATAATTGAGCAGTTTACCCTTATGAAATAAAATATTGTAAAAGCATCCTCTATTACGATTTCTTTGTATTGTAAATGAGGGCTTTCAAAGCTCATGAAGATAATAATTAAAGTAGAGTCCTCTTCAGAGACCATTGCGACCTGTCTCAACGGTATCGTCCTCCTCCGAGGAACAATCGAAATCGATGGCAGAAACAAACTCAACTGGAGCGCTACGAAGAAAGGAGATGGCGTCGATTTCACAAAGGTGCAAATTCAATCTTGGATTTTGTGAGTGTAGGTGTTGGGGAGGGAGAGATTGGGGAAAGTGCTGCATTTGAGGTGCTCGGTTGGAGGCGGAGAAAACAAAGGTGTAGAGGCGTCACAATTTTTTGAGCAAGAGGATTGGAGCCAAAGAGAGGATTGGAGCAAGAGAGGACACAACTCAGAACTAAAATCATTTATGATGTTATTTGTGAGAATATGTTTCTCACATCGGAAGTTGAGATAATAATAGTCTACTATATAATAGCATGGATTACTCCTTCTATTGCCAATTGGTTTTAGGATGGAATCCCATGGACTTGTATCGTGGCCTAATGCTCAACATTAATGTTACAATTAAGTTATAACTTAGAAGAGTTTTTTATTTTTTATCATATAAATTATATATTATAAAATTTATAGAAATATAAAATATTTTATATATGTTAAAAATTATATGAATTATGCGGTTAGGATCGGGTCGCGGGTCATGGATCGCATCGTGGGTTGGATGAATCTGAATCCATATCCTCTCCATGATCCATCCATCAATTTGTTGATCCATCATCATCCGTTTATCTTAGGATTTCAATCCGTATATTCGGATCGGGTTCGTGGATGGATCGGACATCCGCGAAGAATTTTCATCCCTACCTAAGTGCATAGGATAAGAAGATCATAATGGAAAGAATTTCTAAATATTTTGATTTTAAGTTATATTTTTTGTTGTGATGGATTTATATTTTTGCTATGTGGGAAACAATTTCCATTTAAAGTATGCTTAACCTGTGCCCTTAGGGCATAGGATAAAAAAACGGGTAATATAATTGCATGTTTTGAAAATTTTCCAATTTAACGAGGATAAAATGGTACTTCATTTTTAACAAGGTTTTAACGGAAAGGGTTAGTGGGTGGGTCCTTATTAAACTAAAACGATATGTGGATGGTTTTAAATCAATAGTTATATAAAAGATGGTTCGGTACATAATGACTCAAATAAAGGGGTGATTCGGTGCAAATGTTTTTTAGCCAAGTATTCATTGATCTATTAGCACTTGGTGATTATAATTTTTGTGATGGTAACTTTTTCATCATTACTTAATGACAATATTCTGTCATGAGTAAAACATTGGTCAAATATATAATAAAAGCACATCTAACAAACTATAGCCTATCTCTTTTGTCCAAGAAAAGGATTATATACCCCGAAAAGTGGGGATATTCTAGGTCCGATTGTTGTTGTAATTTGGTTTAGATATCAAAAGTTAAATCTAATCAGTTACAATTGAAAAATATTGGGTTTGGTTGGTAGGTTGTATGAAATTGTATTGAGATATATAATAATATTAATGTAGTTAGAAGATTATCCAAGAAAGGCATTCTTCTATTGCGAGATAGAAGCGGGGAGCGAAGGTGAGACACCCATTGCACTAGGCCATGTTGTGTATGAGAGGTTGAAGAAGAACCAGTCCGACTTCCTCCATCGCCTCGAGGAGCATGGTTTCATCTACCACAAGTTTCTACCTGATGAGACTGACCCCTCATCCCCCATTGGCCAGAGCTGGAAGACCACCTTCTCCACGGATGACAAGTCCATAGCCGAACAAAGGTAATCAATTTTAGTAGATGAATCATATGTACATAGCCCTTGTGGTTCTTATGCAAATTTGTCGCTGCATACATGATTAACTCCTACTACAGGGCGGCAAAAGTAGGAATGAAGCTGGAATGGGTAGAAAAAGGGGCAATGGTGGCAGTTAAGGCCGTCCCGGGAATCAAGGAAGATGAAGATGTAAAGATGTGGTTCAACAGTTTGATTGTAGTGAATACGAGCGAGGCAGGGCTTGTGACTTTAGGGAATGGTGCGCCCATCTCACCCGACCTAATGGAAGAGTGCAAGACGATTCTTGAGGAAGAGTGTGTGGCTTTCCCTTGGAGGCATGGTGACATTCTCATGCTTGATAATTGGGCCGTCCAACATGCTCGTCGTCCCTTTACTCCCCCGCGTCGAGTGCTCGCTGCATTTACCAACTGAGGTTTCGAGTTCTTTTCTTCAATAAGCTTGTCTTGTTTTGCCAAACTCAATTAAGTACACTAAAATGTATGTGTATTATGTTCTGTTTTTCGATCTAACTGATTCGAGTTTGTTGATTACAATAAGTAATTACTCTAGTTTGATTTATCGTGATCAGTCCTAGAATATTCCTCAATCACAACCGGTAACATTATTAATAACAGTATTGTAAGATATTGATGTCATATCAATCAAATTCCCACCTATCGAATCAAATTCCAATTCAAATCGGCGACTCTCCCTCCTTAATGCATTTGTTAAACTGCGAGGTGTAACCCAAAAGCCAAGGAGAAACCCCTATTGTACTAGGGCATATCGTGTAGGAAAGATTGAAGAAGAATCACTTTGCATTCCTACATCGCCTCGAGAAGCACGGTTTGATCTACCACAAGATTCTCCATGACGAGACTGACTGCATGTGCACCCTTGGGTTTCTTGTTAGAACCGTTGTTTGTGTTGTTAAACGGCCTTTTCTTGCCTTTGTTCTTGTTCCCTTTGTGAGAACCTTCTTCCATCATATTCACAACGGAAGAACCTGGAGTCTCTATCTCCTTTCCTTTCTCTAGCGAACGAAGACCTTCTTCGATGCGCAAATGGCTACCCAACTCCACAAGGGAAATGTCTTCCTTCTTGTGCTTCAGCATGTGCTTGAATTCTTTCCAAGATGGAGGCAACTTGTCAATTACACTTGACACCGAGATGGATTCATCCATCTTCAACTTGTGTTGAGCAAATTGCCCCAAGATACGTAGTATCTCATTAAATTGCTCCATCACTGGCCGAGCATCAACCATTTTATAGGTATTAAAGTTGCTCACAAGGAACTTCACACTTGAAGCATCCTTAGCCATGTATTTGGACTCTAGAGAGTCCCACAGTTCCTTTGCGGATTCAGCGTTTTGGTACACATCAAATAAAGAATCAGACATACCATTTAAGATGTGGCTACGACATATGTAGTCATCATTCTCCCACTTGCTCCTCTTCCTTACATCATCCAACGGTTCGTCATCTCCAACTTCGGACATTAGAGTGGATAGGACATACACCACCTTTAGAGTGGTCAAGAGGAAGTGCATCTTCTTCTGCCAACGACGGAAGTCCATGCCTTCAAACTTATCAAGCTTTTGAAACTTGGAAGTCATCTCACGTACAATAGCCATTGATCAAAAGAAAATACTGATTTCGATTGTTAGGAACTGGGTCGTCTGAACAGGAACTGCAGTAGAACGACTCCTCTTCAAGGGCTTGATCAACGGTTACTAGATTCGGATAAGATTTGAATCGTGATGAACACTTTCCGAAATCAGTATTTTGCCCCTATTAAGCCTAAGGGATTCCACAAAATCTGAAGTGAGATAAGACAAATCTTCTAGTTCTTATCGAGGCTTCCGACAAGAACTAAACTAAAGAAATTGAGTGTTTTGGATTATTGCTTGTGTTAAAGATGAGTAAGAAGTTCAGTTCTTTTATCCATTACCGACACCAACTCTCTGCAATCCTTTATATAGGCTTTAGAGAGAGAAAACAAAACGGTTACCAAAAAATAACTGTTGCAGTGGGGCAGTTCCCGACGGTTATGGCGGTTAACACCGTGTACACATGGCTGTCCGCTTTTATCGGCAGTTACAAATTAATTACGCCGGAAATGGCGGTCATTTACTTAATTAATACGTGTTAAAATAAAATAACCGTCAAATAACCGCTCCAGACCCAATGGAGCTGTGATCCAGTTTCCATGGCCGAATACCGTCAGTTCCCTTTACAAAAAATCAAAATATGTTTCAAAGGAGCTTGACTTTTACATGTAACATATATCCTTGTTCCTCTGGAACTAAATTCACTTACACAAGTGTGTACTCCACACACCCGGACTTGTGTTCTAATGAAGTGAGTTCTCATGATGTCGCATGAACCCCGATTACACTAAATGACAATGATTTCACTAAAATCACCAACTAAGACCGGGAGAAACGAAGGGGGATCAAAATATACTTATGGAAAAAACGAATTTGGGGATTTATGGTTTGGGAAGACAGTTAAATGAAATTGTGTGTCGATTCCAATGGGAAAAACAAAAGTCAAGGAGGTGAAACGAAGATGATTTCTAGAGTGAGAAGAATCAAAGGCGGGGAGACAATAGAGAGAATTTGAGCTCACCTTAAGATCAAAATTTTAAGTGTTTTAGCTACGGATGTATTGTTGATCTTTTGTGCAGAGCTAGACTGATAGAGGATGCGCATTAGAAGTGATAAGAGAAAGGAAATTCAACCTAATTCAGTAATATGGGATGCATTGTTAAGTGGTTGTAAATGGTGCAAGAAGTTGGAGACTGCAGAGCTTGCTGTTTCTAGACTAATGGAATTGGAGCCAAATAATTGTGGTTACTACACCCTATTAATCAATATGTATGTTGAACGGACACGGACACGGTGTCCGACACGGGACACGACAGGACACCGGGACACGGCGAATCTAAAATATACAAGAATTGGACACGGCGAGACATTTTAATATTATATATCATTTTAAAGCTATTGTAATGAAGGTCACATTAATATTACTAAGGGATGCGGAGGTAGGCATGGCCAGACCGGACCGGGACCGCCGGTTCGAACCGGAACCGGACCGGAACCGGTTTGGTCACGGTCCGGTTCAGGTACACGAAATAGGAATTTCAAAACCGGCGGTTCGAACCGGCGGTTAACCGGAACCGCCGGTTTTGTAAAATAAAAATAAAAAAAAGAACCGTCGGTTAACCGGTTTTCCCGGTTAACCGCCGGTTCCAACGGCTAGAAAACTAGCCGTTGGCCGGTTAACCGGCGGTCCTAACGACTATTTAGCCAAATAGCCGTTAGGAAATTAAAAAAAAAAATTAATTAATTTTTTAATATTAAAATAACCCATATCAAACCCCTATAAATACCATACTATACAATCTTCAAATCACACATCCAACAACAACAATCTCTCTTCTCTTTCTCAAATCTCAATCTTATAATCTCTCAAATTCCATCAACAATCTATCTTAATCTCTTCCTTTTAATTAGCTTTTGTCTTTCAATATTTTATTGCTTTTACATTTTTAATCACATTATTATATTGTTCTAAGTTTTATTGTTTTATTGTTTTATTGTTTTAATTGTTTTAATTGCTTTTAATCATATTATTTAATTGTTCTTAATCATATTATGGCGGAACATTTTGACACCCAAGAAGAGAGTGATAATGTCACTTCTTATCCCTCGGTTCCCACTCCCACCTCCCAAGTTAGGTCCAATAGGGGTAGGACCGCTAGGCCTCAAGGGCAAGCTAGCGGTTCGAGACCTAGCGGTTCGAGGCCGGCAAGGGGTAGGGGGGAGGTCCGGGTCCTCCGGGAACCAATCCCGGAAACTAACATCTCCTATTTTTGTAAAGTGGTTTACTAAATTAGAACCCGATCTCGAGGAACTCGAGGCCGAGGATTATGATCCCGATCTAATTATTGTTTCTTGTAACTTTTGCGAGGCGACATTCCAATGGAAGAAAAGTGGAGGATATGGAACCCTTCAACGACACATGGAGCACAAACACGTCGCCGAGATGGGAATGCTAGGGGGACAAACACAAATTTCCGGCGGATTTGCATCTTCTACTAGCGGTAACCCTTTATTTCGTTTTGATCATGAAGCTAATAGTGTAGCATTAGCCGAAGCTATTTGTGTTGATCATTTAGCATTTCGATTTAGTGAAAATGTAGGATTTAATGAGTATATTAAAGATCATACACAACCCGCTTTTAAATCCGTATCTAGGAAAGTGATTAAGAAAAACGTAATTAAGGCTTATAAAAGACGCAAGGCAGAATTAGTTTCTTATTTTTCGCAAAATGATATGCATGTTTCTATTTGTAGTGATATATGGAGTGATAATACTCAAACCCATTCTTACATGGGTGTTACATGTCATTTTGTAGATCATCATTTTACAATGCAAAAACATTTATTGGCATTTAGAGTCTTTGATGATTCACATACCGCACAAAATATTGTTATGATGATTCGTGCAATTTTAGAAGAATATAGACTACTTAATAGAGTTTTTTCAATTGGATTCGACAATGCATCTGCTAACACCGCATCTATTAGAGATTTACAAGAAATGTGTCAACCTATATTTGGTGGGAAATTTTTTCATATTCGATGTGCTTGTCATATTTTAAACTTATGTGTTCAAGATGGTTTACGTGCTATGAGTTTTCATTTTGAGCCAATTAAGAACGTTATTAAGTATATTTGGGGGCATCCTAAAGTTACAAGAGATTGGATGACCTTTTGTAAAACTAACGGGGTGCACCCAAAACGTTTTTCAAAAGATGTGGGTACCCGATGGAACTCTACTTACATATTACTATGTGAATGTATACAATATAAACAAGTTTTAACGTCTTTTGTTTCTCAAAACCTTTCTTGCTCTCCTTTCTATTTTAGCGAATCAGGTTGGGATATATGTCAAAGTATTGCAACGTTTTTAAAATGTTTTAATGATGCAACAAAAAGATTTAGTCATGTTTATACACCAAGTAGTAATGTTTTTGTCTTGGAAGCTTGTAATGTTATGTGTGGTTTAAGTGAAGGAGCTAAAATTCCCGGCATTGAGGAATCCGTTGCAAGCATGAGGAGTAAGTGGTTGCTCTACTATAGATATATTCCCGATTGTTTTCTTGTTGCTTGTGTTTTAGATCCCAGACTTAAATTATCCGGTTTACACGCTCTTTTAAATGACTATTATGCATATATTTTAGCCGAAGGTGAACTAGAGGATATTTTAGGTATGGTTTCTAGAACTAGAACAAACATTGAAACTTTATTTACTCATTTTTGTGATTCTCCGACTACTTCACAATTACCTCCGACTTCTTCGAGCTCTACTAGCTTGGGGGCCTTTGGAGCTAAGTATTTTAGTAAAAGACCAAGAGTTACAAACACGAATGCGGAAATTGATAACTATCTTAACACCAACTTTGAGTTTGTTAGTTGTGAAACTTTAGATGTTTTGAAGTGGTGGGAGGATCATAGGAGCATGTTTCCAACGCTTGCGAAGATTGCGGCTCAAGTTCTTGCCGTCCCCGCTTCAACCGTGGCGGTGGAACAAACTTTTAGTGCAGGAGGCAACACTTTAACGAGGAAGAGATCAAATTTGGCACCGGAGTCATTGGAGGCGCAATGTTGTGTTTGCGATTGGAAGAGAGCCGCAATTAGGCAACAACGTAACATTCTCGAGTCATCGGAAGACGAGTGGATTGGAGATTCTACTACGATACGCACCGATTCATCCGCCGAAGATTCGACTTAGGTAACGGGTTTTGAAAAAAGGTAAAGAACTACGTGGGCTTTGATTCCTCTAACCCGAGAGGATACGTAGGCAACTTAACAAGTAAGTCACTGTTAAGTGCAAGCCCAATTTTTTTAATTTTTTTGTTCCTTCATATTTAATTGAAAAAACTTAAAAAAAATGATTATAAAAAAACGCTATTAAAAAGAATGTTTTGTCATTTTTTTAAGTTTTTTTCAGTTTTATAAATTTATAAAATTATTTTTTAAAAACAAAACCGCCGGTTAACCGGCGGTTTTCTTTTGTTTTTTTTAATAAAAAACCGGTCCGGTGCAGCCCGAACTGGACTGAACCGGCCGGTTCCGGTTTCGATCCGGAACCGGTCCAGAACCGGATTGAACCGGACCGAACCGGAACCGGAAAAACCGGTTTTTCCCGGTTCCGGATTCCGGAGGACCGGAAAAACCGGTTTTTCCCGGTTCCGGATTCCGGAGGACCGGAAAAACCGGTTTTTCCCGGTTCCGGATTCCGGAGGACCGGAACCGGGCCGGACCGGAAAAACCGGTTTTTCCCGGTTCCGGATTCCGGAGGACCGGAACCGGGCCGGACCGGAACCGGACCGGACCGGAACCGGACCGGGAGCCATCCCTATGCGGAGGCGCCGAAGAAAGAACGACGAAGGCTACGAAGAAAGGGCGGTGAAGGCGACGAAGATGTCGGGTTTGAAGAGTCAAAGGACGATAATTAGGCTACATTTCCCCTTTCTTTTTTAATTAAATAATAAATTTTTTTTTTTTATTATTTACTAATTAAAACGCAGCGTTGCGTGTCCAAGCCGTCTTCAAATCGTTGACCGCTGTGTCCGGATCATTGATCGCCGTGTCCGGAACGTTGACCGTGTCCAATATGGTCAACGGCCGTCTGGTCGTGTCCAGGTGTCCTGGTGTGTCCAACACGGTTCTTATAAAGGACACTAATTAAAAACTCGTTTTGTATATAAGATGGGAAGTTTGGTTCCATTGAGACTGCTACAACTTCAGGTTGAATGTTCTCCATCATAAGCCAGATGAATAACCGAGTTGGGGATCCGGAAAGCTGCAATCCAAAACCCAACCATTTAAACCACATCCATAATGAAATTTCAATGCAAACTATGTATACAGATGAAGGATTAGAGGAACATACTGTTGAGATATGATGAGGTTTTGATTGAATGACAAACCTCCACTAATGGTTTACTTGAGTGCAAGGTATTGTTACTAGTGTGTGCATGAACGAAGGAAGTCTACTTGTGTGTAGACAGGAACGAAGGAAGTCTACTTGTGCGTAGACAGGAACAAAGGAAGTACAAGCAGGTACGAAGGAAGTCTTGCTGGAATCCATAAGGCGTAAGGTTACGACGAATGGAAGATAGCTGTGAAGAATAAGTTCATCCGAAGAAGATTATTGGTCGAAGATATCTTGAAGAATGGACTTGAAGAATTATGGAAGAGTTGCATTTCAAAGAAGGAAAGAAGATCTTGTCAAATAAGGAAAAGAAGATCTCGGCAAATAAGGAAAGTGGCAACTCGGCAAGGATGGGCATTGGACGCGCGTGTGAAGAAGCGCCAAAGGAATAAGGAAATATTACGCGCAAGGAATATTTCCTTATACGCTTTGTTTCCTTATTTGATCTAGGCGGCGCGCCGAAGTGTAAGGCCCAAGGTGACTACTTGGAGAACAAGTTGGAATGTCACACGGAAGGAAATATTTCTTAGGAAGAGATTTCCTTGTGAATGAAGTATTAGGGAGCGATTTCCTTTTAGAAAGATATTGTGAGATTTATGGTAATATTAGAACCGCTAGATTGGTAGTTAGGTTTGAGCTATTTAGTGTGATATATATTGCATGGGAATTGCATAGCTTAGTAAGACTTTGAAGAGCGAAAACCTAATACTCGGTTTAGAGTTGTTCTACGTGTGTGAGATTGAGATTCAAGTGAGAAGAGTGATCCGAGATCTAGCTAGGAAGTCTAGGTGAGTGATCCAAGTTCTATGTAATCAAGATATCAATACAACAAGTAGACTCGTTCAAACTCTCTCTAGTGAAAGCTAGAGAGGAGTGGTTTTTCGCCTCTATGACGTTTTGGTACTTGGGGTGTTTCCACTATATATCATCGTGTCCAGGTTTGGTTTACATTATTGTTTGTCTTTCTGCATTATTTACTTATCAAGGAACAATAGCTTGTGTTGCTTGAGTTTTTATACGCTAATCGATCCAACAATTGGTATTAGAGTCTGGTCTCTAGATTGTTTCAATTAGCTTTGCAGGAAAAGATGTCATCCAACAATGCAATCAACGATTCATTCTGGAAACCCCCAATGCTGAAGCCAGGAGAGTATGATTGGTGGTCTATTTAGTTTGAGTCACATACTCAGTCTCTTGACGCCCAGATCTGGAGAGTTATTGAATTTGGCGATGTCATCATCCTTGACTTGAATGATGATGACAAAACCAAAGAGAAAAAGAGATCTGACTATAGTGACGCAGACTACAAGATCCTTGAGAAGAACGTCAGGGCTAAAAAGATCCTTCACATGTCTCTAAATCCGGGCGATCTTTGGAAGATTCTAAAGTACAAGACTACCAAGGAAATCTGGGATGCACTAAAGAGGACATACTCGGGAAGTAACGATGTCAAGAGGAACAAACTCCTTGCTGCTCAAAAGGACTATGAGCAAGCTGTGCAGGAGAAAGGTGAATCCTTGGAAGACTTCCATGCAAGGTTTGAAGGCTATGTGAGTCAAATTGAATTTCTAGGTGAAGAGCTCCCTCAGTGGAAAGTCACCTATCAATTCATGCAAGCACTTAACGCCCAATGGGACGAGTTCATCAATGCCCTTCAAGCTCAAAGCGATATCAAAGAAATCTCCTTGGAAGACCTTGTGTGCCGTCTCAAGAGTCACTCTGGAATTCTTGAGAGGAAGCTCTTGACAAGGAAAGATACGGACAAAGGAAAATCAATTGCTTTAAAGGTGGAAAAGGCTTTTGATCTGTCCCAGATGGAAGACCGTGAAATTGAAGAGGACGACACAGTTGCCCTCATCACAAGAGCCTTCAGGAAAGCATGGAGAGGAGGAGAGACACGTCACACCGAAGGTAACCAAAGTCCAAAAGAAATTATTTGCTATAATTGCCAAAAAACAGGTCACTTAGCCAGGAATTGCTTCAAGAAAAGAGTAGAGGAACCACCAGAGAAATCCACAATGATGGCAACCTAGGAAGGAACAAAAGACAACCTATGTCTCATGGCAACCGGGAGTAATCAAGATGACGCCAACCAGGTACCTATTCATTCTTGGTATATAGATAGTGCTTGCTCATGTCACATGACAGGGAACAAAGAATGGTTTCAATCACTAAATTTCCAAGGCGGAGGCTCCATCACCTTCGGGAACAAAAGCAAAGGAGAAGTTCAAGGAACAGGCAAGGTAAGTATCTTCGACAAACTCTCTGTCAATAATGTGAATCTAGTAGACAATCTTGGTTTTGACTTGTTAAGCGTGGTTCAACTGTGTCAAAAAGGGAAGAATAGGGTTGTCTTTACTACTAATGACTGTCAAGTTGAGAGTTTAAGTTCAAGGAAGATTCTCCTAAAAGGAATATGTATCAACAACATCTACAAAGTAGACTCAACCTTTATTCCTGAGGAGGATCTGTGTTTTACCTCTGTTAAAGAGGACTTTCTCCTTTGGCACAAAAGATTTTGTCATGCAGGTTTGTCACACCTTCAAAAGCTCTACCAAAAGGACCTGGTAACCGGTCTCCCCAAAGTAGAAGTCATCCAAGACATGGTGTGCTCGTCATGCATAAGAGGCAAGCAAGTAAGGTCCTCCTTCAAATCCAAAAGGGAGGTAAGCACTTCTCGTCCTTTAGAGATGATCCACATGGATCTATGTGGACCTATGCGTACACAGAGTCGTGGAGGAAATAGATATGTTTTTGTTATTGTGGATGACTATTCTAGGTACACCTGGACCATATTCTTGTATTCAAAAGATGAAGTCTTTGAGAAGTTTGAAGCATGGCTAAAAACCGTGGAGAACAGAGCCACTCTCAGACCTATCATCAACAAAACCGCCTATGAGCTCCTAAATGGAAGAAAGACAAGTGTATCTCATCTTAAAGTATTTGGATGTAGATGCTTTGTTCACAACAATAGGAAGGAAAACTCCGGAAAATTTGATCCAAGAAGCGATGAAGGTACATTCGTGGGATACTCTCTCCAAAGCAAAGCTTACAAGGTCTTCAATAGGCAAACAGGAAAAATTGAAGAAAGTATTCATGTCATCTTCGATGAGTCCACTATGGCTGGCGAAGCCATAAAAGAAGGAGATAGCACACCCTACACTCAGGAAGATAACTTCGATCTAGTCGAAGTTGCCAATCTCAGGGAACAAAGCCCGAATAATGGTGACCCAAATCAAGCCTCAGAGTCTGACAAATCAGGAGAAAGCAACTCTGAGGAAATAGAGGAAGAAATTGATGAGGAAATCAACAACAATCCTGACAGTCCGGATGCAAGTCCCTCCCCAGGGAACACATCAGAAGAGTGCGTCAACGAAGAACCTGCCACAGAAATCGGACGTACCTCTCGAAACACTCTTATTGTTAAGGATGTTTGTCATAATCAAAAAGGGGGAAATTGTTGAGATATGATGAGGTTTTGATTGAATGACAAACATCCACTAATGGTTTACTTGACTGCGTAGGTATTGTTACTAGTGTGTGCAGGAACGAAGGAAGTCTACTTGTGTGTAGACAGGAACGAAGGAAGTCTACTTGTGCGTAGACAGGAACAAAGGAAGTACAAGCAGGTACGAAGGAAGTCTTGCTGGAATCCATGAGACGTAAGGTTACGACGAATGGAAGACAGCTGTGAAGAATAAGTTCATCCAAAGTAGTTTATTGGTCGAAGATATCTTGAAGAATGGACTTGAAGAATTATGGAAGAGTTGCATTTCAAAGAAGGAAAGAAGATCTTGTCAAAGAAGGAAAAGAAGATCTCGGAAAATAAGGAAAGTGGCAACTCGGCAAGGATGGGCATTGGACGCGCGTGTGAAGAAGCGCCAAAGGAATAAGGAAATATTACGCGCAAGGAATATTTCCTTATGCACTTTGTTTCCTTATTTGATCTAGGCGGCGCGCCGAAGTGTAAGGCCCAAGGTGACTACTTGGAGAACAAGTTGGAATGTCACACGAAAGGAAATATTTCTTAGGAAGAGATTTCCTTGTGAATGAAGTATTCGGAAGCGATTTCCTTTTAGAAAGATATTGTGAGATTTATGGTAATATTAGAATGGCTAAATTGGTAGTTAGGTTTGAGCTATTTAGTGTGCTATATATTGCATGACAATTGCATAGCTTAGTAAGACTTTGAAGAGCGAAAACCTAATACTCGGTTTGGAGTTGTTCTACGTGTGTGAGATTGAGATTCAAGTGAGAAGAGTGATCCGAGATCTAGCTAGGAAGTCTAGGTGAGTGATCCAAGTTCTATTGTAATCAAGATATCAATACAACAAGTAGACTCGTTCAAACTCTCTCTAGTGAAAGCTAGAGAGGAGTGGTTTTTCGCCTCGAGGACTTTTTGGTATTTGGGGTGTTTCCACTATATATCATCGTATCCAGGTTTGGTTTACATTATTGTTTGTCTTTTTGTATTATTTACTTATCAAGGAACAATAGCTTGTGTTCCTTGAGTTTTTATACGCTAATCGATCCAACACATACCCATTATATTTGATATACGTTGTCATCTTGGAGAGAAACACGCTTATTTTCACAGTAAACTTCATCCGAGAATCTCTCAGGTTTTCGACAATTTTCATATGAATACAGTTGAAGAAGCTTGTTGTCTGTATCAGAAGTTGCTTATGAAGAACTTGATTTAATCAAGATCTTAGTGCGGAAAATGATCAAGAGTTTGTAAGAGAGGGAAGAAGAGACTTCATTGATTGAATGTAATCGGATGAGTTGTTACAGAAGGTGCCAAGGCCTTATATACTAAAGAATCTGTTATTTGACATAAAAGACTAAAATGTCCTCTATATACTCTCATACCCCCCTCTCAAGTTGGACTTGTATTTTCAAGAACAAGTCCTAACTTGGATGATAAACCTTGATGTTGTAGTTCACCTAGAGGTTTAGTCATAATATCAGCTATGTTTTCAGCTGATGAGACATGTACAAGTTTAATAAAACCAGATTGCACATGGTCTCTTACATAATGGCAATCTATCTCCAGGTGTTTTGTTCTTTCGTGAAATACAGGATTCTCAAAAATGTGTTGTGCATAAGTGCTGTCACAATGTAGAGTAATAGGTAGGTGTGTCTGTATACCCATATCTATAAGAAGGCCTTGAATCCAATAGATCTCAGCTGATGTGTGTGCCATTGCCCTGTATTAAGATTCAGTTGAGCTTCTGCTAACAGTCTTTTGCTTCTTTGTCTTCCAAGACACCAAGGAGTCACCCATGTAGACACAATATCCAGTCAAGCTTCTTCTGGAAAATTTGCAACCATCATAATCCGCATCAGTAAAGGCTCTGATGCTGAGAGTAGAGTGTGCAGGATAAAATAAACCCATATCTAGAGTGGCCTTAAGATATCTGACAACATGTTGGGCATCATTCATGTGAGGGGCTCTTGGAGCACTTAGAAACTGAGATAAATGTTGAGTAGCATAAGAAATATCAGGTCTGGTGAGACCAAGATATAATAATCTACAAACTAACCTTCTATAAACCTCAGGATATGGTAATATTTGCCCTGTATCTGTAGACAATTCTAGACCTCTAGCAAGTGGGAAAGCTGCAGGCTTGCAACTTGTCATATTGAGGTCAGATAAGATGTCTAAAACATATTTCCTTTGATGTAGCATAGTACCTGCCTTAGATCTTCCAACTTCAATGCCTAAAAAGAATCTGATCATTCCTAGATCCTTAATGGTGAAGGCTTCATCAAGGGTCTTTTTCAAGGAAGAAATAATGTTGTCACTTGTTGCTGAAATTAACAAGTCATCCACATATACCAAAACAAGAGTAGTTTGCCCATTAGAAATCCTGGAGAATAGAGAATAATCTCTTTTTGACTGAGCAAACCCCTGATTTAGAAGACACTTGGTCAATTTCACATTCCATTGCCTTGATGCTTGCTTAAGCCCATATAGGGATTTCTTTAATCTGCACACAAGACCCTTTTCTGGCAATTTGTATCCCAAAGGTGGCTGCATATAAACTTCCTCATCCAGAAATCCATAAAGGAAGGCATTGTTTATATGTAGATGATGAATAGGCCAACCTTTAGTTGTAGCAACTGCAATGAAAGTCCTTACTGAGGTGAATTTAGCAACTGATGAAAAAGTCTCTTTGCAGTCTCTTCCTTCCACTTGGTTTTAACCTTTGGCTACCAATCTTGCTTTGTGTCTTTCTATAGTACCATTAGCCCTGTACTTCACCTTATAAACACATTTTGATCATATGGCTTTCTTACCACTTGGTAAGGGAACAAGTTCCCAGGTTTGGTTATTTTCTAAGGCCTCTACTTCATTAGTCATTGCTTCCTGCCGACAGGGATGTGTTTTGGCTTGTGTATAGGAGGTAGGTTCAGGTGTTTTGATGACATTGAATAAGGAAGCAATGTATGATGGAGAAAAAGAAGTTAGATCACAATGATAAGCTAAGAAAGATTTGTTATTGGCTGCATCTTTAGCAAAATTAGGACAAATGTAATCATTGTATTTTGGAGGTGGTCTAGAAATTCTGGTGGTTCTTCTGTTTTCAACAGGTGAGGTGATACGCTGCACTTTGTATAGCGTAACTAGGGGTTATTACATTAGTTTAGGAGTATTATCATATGTGTTTCGAGTCATTATTATGTTCTGAGATATTTATTAAGAAGTGAAGAAATGAAGATCAGAACCGAAGAAGATTGAAGACTTGAAGAATGAAGACGCCAACCGCGATCGCCACTACCATCCAGGCGATCGCCATCATTCAACAAAAGCCATTCGAGAAGAAATCAGCGACCGCGATCGCCAGGCATATATGGCGATCGCCATGGAGCGACAGAGACTACGGCAGAGCTTTACATGAAGACCGCGATCGCCAGGCATCTATGGCGATCGCCACAACAAGGCCGAAGACATTCCGGGCTTTCCTTATTTTCCTTTGTTTGTTTTATTTCTTTTTCCTTATTTTATTATTTCGTTTAGGATATTTCTTTTACCATATATCTTTAGGGTTGGACTCTTTATATACCCTAGCAGCCTTGTTTGGCTATCATCATCTTTTCCATCATCATCTTTTCCATCAGACAATTTAGTTCTGCAACCATGAGCAGGAACTAATCTCCATTGTTTTACTTAGCGGTTGAAACCTTCAGTTATTAAGTTGTGAGATTTCTAACTCTTGTTCTTTTGCTATGGGTTTGTATTAATTCTCTTGTTCTTCATCTATTGATTTCTATTAGTTTTCCTAACTTGATCACCTAGTTTGATTGATAGTTTTCTATTGCTAGACTAGGAATATACGGTGGAATTCCTTGTCATTGTAGCACTCATATCTGCATGATCTGGTAGTTGATTGCTTTTATGAAAGAGAATTGATTGCATGTTAATACTTGACGGTTGTAAGTTATTGCATGCATCCTTATAATTCATGTGCCCTTTGCTGCTATTTCATCTAATCTTGAGAGGTTTCCCTGATTGCTGAATAGTAAGTATTATCAGGACCGGTTGGCCTGCTGATATATTAAAGATTGGAATAGGAACATTCCCTAGGATTGAATAGAACTTGAGATAAATCTATGATCAACTTGATTGACTGTTGTGTGGATACTTGCTAGGTGAAACCCCTTCGCATAATATTCTCACCCAAACTTCCTCTGCTTGTTACTGGTTACTTGTGTGTTCTTGCAATCAAACCCCCCCCTTGTTACTGGTTACTTGTGTGTTCTTGCAATCAAACTTCCTCTTCTTGTTACTGGTTACTTGGTGTTTTGATTCCCTTGAGTTCGACCTCTACTTACTTGCTATACTCTAGTTAGTGTTTAGGGTTTTCTTTGATTTGGCACTACGACTTTAGCCTCATCATGAGGCTATAAGGATATCTGTAGAAATTTGATCAGATTCAGGGACAATAGGAAGTATAGGAATATCTGTGGGCATATCATTTGAATTGGGAGGAATAGAAATAGGATTAGAAGGAGGAGACTCACATATAGCATGACTAGGATCATCAAATGCTGGATTAACCAAAGGAAGACTCACTTCTTCATTCATAGGAGAATCTGTACTGCCTTTATCCTGATAAGGAAAAATGTGCTCTAGGAAGACAACATCTCTGCTCACAAGCACCTGTTTGGAAGAAAGGTCAAAGAGCTTGTAACCTTTTTTACCCGGTGGATATCCAATCAAGATACATTTCCTGCATTTGGCTTGAAATTTATTTCCATCTTTTCTTTGTTTTAGAACAAAGCATAAAGATCCAAACACTCTCAAAACACTATAGTCTGGTTGCTTCCCCATCAAGACTTCATAAGGAGATTTCCATTGAAGCAAAGCTGTAGGTAATCTGTTTATCAGATGAGTAGCAGTCAACACTGAATCACCCCAAAAACTCATAGGCAAGTTAGCATTTAGCTTTAAGGATCTAGCAGTCTCCAGTAAGTGCATATTCTTCCTCTGTACACGGCCATTTTGCTGAGGATTGTCGGGTACACTTCTCTGTAATACTATTCCTTTATCAGCAAAAAACTCCAAGCATTGACTATTAACAAACTCAGTCCCATTATCACTTCTGAAGATTTTGATCATGACTCCAAACTGGTTCAACACCATATTGACAAATTCAAGTATCAACCTGAAAACTTGTGCTTTATTCTGAAATAAAAAGGTCCAAGTTGACCTACTATGATCATCCAGAATAGTAAGAAAGTATCTAGCTCCATATCTTGATTCATTCTTATAAGGACCCCAAACATCCAAATGCACAAGATCATAGCATTTATCTGCTACTTTTATATTTCTTTGAAAAGGCAACTTGGCTTGTTTAGCCAAAATACAAGTTTCACAGTGATGCATACTGATATCCACTGTACTGAAATCAACTACATGCTTCAATTTAGATATAGAAGCATGTCCTAGCCTATTATGAAACAAATCAACTTTGTCTACACTAGTTGCTTTCATAGAAGCAATTTTATTACACATAGGCTTGTCAGAAATCTCAGAAAACAAAGATAAAGTTGTGTTCTTCTGTTCCTAAGTGAGTTGTGGTCTGTCAAAAGAGAGCAAATAGAGTCCAGAGACTTCCTTTCCCATGGCCTCTATTTTCTTAGTCAAACGGTCCTGAAAGAAACAGATATCATTATAAAAAAATTGCCCTCATGCCATTACCAAACAAAAGTCTCTTAACAGATAATAAGCTATGCTTAAAATCAGAAACTAAAAGGACATCTTTGAGCACCATGGACTCTGATAAAACCATTGTACCACTAATAACAATCTGTTTCTTCGAACCATCAGGCAAACCCACATACACAGGTGTATCAAGAATTATGTATGACTGAAATAAAGACTTATCAAAAGTCATGTGATCTGAGGCTCCAGGGTCAATAATCTATACCTTACTGAACTGATTCTTATCATCTGGACAAGCATTAGAAGAAAGAACAATACCTGCAAAATCCATCTTGCCACTGGTTGATGCATTTTGTTCTTTCATCACCATAAGTACCTCATTGCACACCTTGTTGATCAACTCAGTGCTTCCAAAATCCTTTGAAGAACCCTCAGTGCTACTGTAAACACTTGCAACCATTCTTTCTGAACCTCCATCTTTGGATCCCTTAAACCAATCTGGGTAACCTACTAACTTGAAGCACTGGTCCCTAAAATGCCCCTTTTTGTTGCAAAAAGTGCATTTCCTTTTAGCTTTCTCTCTTTTCTCATCAGCTTTCTAGTTGCTTTGAGAATTCTTCTCTGAGTTCTTCCAAGAACTTCCTTGTTCAGTAGAATCACCACGCCTCTAATTCCGTTGATAACCTGAAGTTCTTCCAGCATTCAAAGCACTAGAAATCTGCTCATGGTCCATCATACCACTCACAGATTTTTGCTTTTCAGGTTGCTGGACAAGATAATACGCCTTATTCAAAGTAGGCATAGGCTCAAAAGATAGTATATGATTCCTAACACTATCAAACCCATTGTTCAATCCCATCAAGAACTGAAGCAATTGATCTTGTCTGGTTCTTTCCAAGAACTTTGACACCAAATTGCAAGAACAATGGCTAATACCACCACACAGACACTCAGGAATCCCTTCCAGGGAAAAAATCTCGTCCCAAACTTTCTTAAGTTTGCCAAAATACTCAACTACAGGATAGTTACCTTGAGAGATTGAATGAAGACTTCTCTTCAACTGAAACATTAATGGCTCATTGCTTTGTCCATATCTTTCAAGAATCTCCGTCCAAAGCTGCTTTGCCGAATCCCCAAACATGAAACCTTCACTGATCGAGGCTTCCATGGAGTTCAACAGCCAGCACCTCACCATGAAATCGCATTTGATCCAATGATCAAACGATTCAGTTCCTTGCGCAGGACGCAACACACTACCATCAAGAAAACCGAGCTTGCTCTTAGCTCCGAGCGCCATGGTTACACTTGATCTCCAAGCCAAAAAATTGGCTCCATTGAACTTCAATCCAATCAATTGAGCGCCAGGATTGTCTGAGTTAGACAATATGAGTGGATCACTAGAGGCGAAATCATTCCCCCTTCCTGCCTCTTCCAAAGTCTCCGAAGAAGTAGGCATTCTTGCCGATTTGCAGAGATGAATCCTTTGACAAAAAATCAACAGATGATCAAAGAATCACTGCTTTCCTGCTCTGATACCATATGAAGAACTTGATTTAATCAAGATCTTAGTGCGGAAAAGGATCAAGAGTTTGTAAGAGAGGGAAGAAGAGACTTCATGGATTGAATGTAATCAAATGAGTTCTTACAGAAGGTGCCAAGGCCTTATATACTACAAAATCTGTTATTTAACATGAAAGACTAAAATGTCCTCTATATACTCTCATATTGCTACTATCTGAAGCTAAAGTTTAAAGGAAAATATGAATGAGAGAAGTTCAAAGGCATATCACTTGTTTGTTAAGCTTATATATCAGTTTGTCTAGAGTGAAAAGAAAATACGACTGGTTACCAATGATAGTAGGACGACAGTCATCTTCAAATTTCGCATCGTCAGAGGTGCCATCTAGTAGATTTTAGATTGCATTCATGAATCTGAAACAAATAGCACAGATTTTGGATAAGCTTTCTTTTACCTCATTTTGTAATCTAATCCACCTAATTTACTGAAAACTAGTGATCATCCCATACCATGTACGGGTAATAAAACGATTATTATGTAATAAATAAATTAAAAAATATATTATACAATAATTGACTATCTATAACAGACAATCAGAATAAACTTTCAATATTTCTTTGTTTTTATTAAGTACATCATATGCATATATTTATATATATAAATAGAGGTGAGTTCCGGTGTAAAGAGTGTTGTGGTGTAACAAGTATTTACCTTCAATTATTATTCGGGTTTGTTAAGGTTGATATTCAACTTTATGTAGATTTAGGTTATATATGTACTAATCGCATTCTCAAATACTTGTGCCTCTATTCAATCTTTTACGCTATTATCAGTAGAACTTATGTTTCTGATCATACATAATTATCAGTAGATATAAACAAGGTATTTCAAAAACTAATAGATATAAATAAGCTTCAACACCGGCACAACATTGACTCCATATCATAACTCTCCTAAAAGTTTAACACAAAATCCTACAATGTCATGTGAAGTAAAGTTTGTTCACAACCCTTCAACATCACTAGTATTAAAAAATTATAATGTTTCATCCTCGACGAAAGTCCTTAAAATTAATAAAAAAAAATATGTACCAACATATATCCTTAAAATAAATAAATAAAATCTCTAAGAGGATCAAATTGACCCCGACGGAAAAGAAAAACAATACACCTCTTCATTCCAACTAACACAAATGTTGAGGATGAAATTAGATAACTAAAATGATATGACAAATCTACACTTGGTGATGTAACACTTACAGAAATCAAAACAGAATTTTCTTCAAGAAACTTAGCGATAAAAATAAGATAAATTAGTAAATTGATAAAAAATAAATAAAAATTATACGCAACCCAATTGTCTTAAATTAGTCAATCATATTTCCTAAATAAATTGCCATCATATTTCATGATGTATTTTCAATTTTTTTTAAAAGAAAAATTGCAAAATAAAAGAATACATGTCACACTCATATTGTGCAAGTGACTTGATTTTTTTTAAAGACGACTTCATCATATTGTAGTTATTAGATATATAATAAAGTTTTTATAAAAAAAGTAAGAACTATTACTTTACCAATTTAAAAGAAAGAAAATATATAGTCTCAGTTCCAATGCATATGCACCACAGATCACGAACAAAACACAATTCCATAAGAATAGGTCCATATATATCATTCATGGTTGCCAAGTAGCCACAAAGTTGGTGTCTCCCTTCATCATTAGAGAACCTTGAAGAAAATGCTAATGTAATTGATCCGCAACCTCTCAAATATCCAATAATGTAATTCCAAAATATTAGTAAGTATATCAAGGTGATCTTGTGAATGTTACCAAGTAAAACCTATAGAGCTATATTATATGGTGATCAGCATCCCTAGTTAAGAAAGAAGTCGGTGAATATATTAGGGTGACGTTTGTTTTACAATTTCATAAATATATCTAGACTCTTTTTATTGTCATGTTCATAGATCAAATGAATAAGTGTTTCCGTTTGTCTCCTTGTTTTCCCTATACAACAACCGTGGCAACGTGTTTTGTTTCTTCAATTTGACGTTGAGCTTTGAAAAGAGTTGAGTCACTCCCATCTCAAATTTAATTAGGAAAAAATTCAATACAAGTGCTGAGAAACGCAATTAGAAAAAGATTATATCTTTTCGCTAATTAGAGGGTCAAAGGGGGGAAGAACTACCTAGAACTCACTAATAATCCCAGACCCAAACTTAATCATGCTTTTAATTTAGGATTGATCTTTTATCAACAATATTAGATTGACTAAGAACAGTCCAAACTAATGGAAAAAATTGCAACACTATTAAGAGAGAATTATAAACATTAACATGATTGTTCAAGTATCAACCCCGATTTTATGTGGCTTGGTCAATTCAATTGAAATCTCTATATCAGAACCAAAAAATACATGCAAATAAGAAGGAAAAAAATCATTTAAAAACCTGTAAATGAAACATTAATATCATAAGTATCTTAATCTCGAAAATAAACCATTTGAAGTGCAACTGTATATAACAAAAGTTGGAATTAACATTACGGATTGCACTAACCTAGGAGGAGTGTAGTGGTTTAAAATTGAATCCCCTCGTATTTTCATATGTTTAAATTGCAAACATAAAAACAAAAAGCAAATCAAGATTGTTAGTATCAAATATGAAAAAGTTGCAGTAATTTGAAGTAATTTGAAGATGCAGAGAAATTTGAAAGGCTCGATACATGCTCTTTTGATTTTTGATAATGGATTTATATCTTAGTGTTTGAGATAGTGGGATAAAATTCTTATGGGTTAGGTTATGGGCAAAAATATGAATTAGTGGAGTAAGTGGTTTAACATTGTGGGTGAGTGAGTTTTATTCAGTGAAAAAAAAATACACATGTCTCAACTCAAATTGTGCCAAGTGGCGAAATCTTATGTGAAGACATAGCTTCAAGTTTAACATTGTATATAGTAAATTCTTCTCTAATGATTCATTTTCATGCTTCCATAAATTTACAAGTACATTATTTCAGATACTGAGGTCCCAAATGAATCACAAAATTAATTCATTACTAGATTGGACCGACCCAAATCAACAAACAATTTCACTACCAGATTTTGGTATTCAAGCTTATGAATATTCAATAAAAATTGTTGTCTTTTTAACAAATAATTCATTTTGACTCTTGTCATAATACCAAATCCAAAAATCAAACCAAGCTTTCACCAAAATAAAAACAATTTGTCTTCCAGCTGCCTTTCAAGTCATTTAAGTCACTTTCATTTTCTTGTGTAAAGTTCTTTATCGGCTCTCGAGATGAAATGTCATTCCGGATGAGACTACAATCATGGTTGTGTGATTTGGATTGTCTGCTTGAGATGAAGCGCTTTCAGGAGTTATATACTTGCCTAGTTGCATTGCACAACCTGAATAATGATTGTTTTCTGCTCCCCGGTGTCACAATGCCTGTGTTGGCCTTAGTGCAACCTGTGTTCGTGTCCATTATCTCTCCATCCCGGTGTGCAAAGCTTTATTTACCGATTTGTTAGTTTCTTTTTTTGACTTTCATAATGATGTGGCGGACCTTATTATATCTCACCTCGTGCAACCATTACCTCATTTTGCAACAACTTCTTAGATCTTTATGATCTCATCCTTCGAGATGCTCTAGGGTGGTTTAGTCTTCTTAGATGAACCCCCTAAATGCTTTCTTCAAAAAAAAAAATTACAACAATTGGTTTATCATCCTCATCTGCAACCAAACCACCATCGGATTGCTCATTGGAATCTTATAATTCTTCTCTTAATCCACCATTGGATCTCCATCCTCCTCATTAGAGTCATCCGATCTCGACGCCACAGACGGCCTAGGCAGCCCTATCAACTTGGCATCGTCATCATCAACAATTGACCCAACTGATGGCGAAGAGGTGGCCCAACAATTGGTTTATCATCCTCATCTGCAACCACACCACCAGGCGGCGGCGGAGGAGGTCCAACCACTACATCCTCATCCTCCGCACCTACATGAGCCACAAAAGTCGATCCTTTAGCATTCGTAGGGTTAGAGAGTGTTAATTCACTCTAATTAATATTATTTTATAGTCTTAAGTATAAAAGAGATCACAAAAAAAGATAAACTAAAATTTGATTTTAACTTTACTTTTTAATACGAAAAATATGTTTTGGATGATTTTACCACTGAAATGGATATTGCTTCAACATCGCGAATAAGAAGTCTACTTAAGCAATTATGATCGCAAATGTGGGGTATTTACACCCATATTTTCTTATGACTAAATTATCTTCGATTTCTTTACCTAACTTAGCAACACCCAATATATATTTTTCGTAAGTAGAATTCGTCCATAAAAATTAAGGGTGAAATAGGAAAATTTTGTAAAAAAAACTAGAAAGACTTATATTTTATTACAAGAGAAATATGCTCCATAGACTTATATTTTTAGACTGAGGAGTAACATTTATTGGAGTAAGATTGTCCCATTCCTAAAAAATATTACTTATATTATTTTGAACAACCAATTTAAATGCATGTGAAGTCGCTAAAGCTTCAGCCCGCAAAGCAAATGTGCAGGGTCAACAAAACGAATTTTATCGTCGCTATTCCTACATATACAAACAATTTAAACATTATCTAAATTATTGTTGCTATTTCTAAGATACGTAATAGAAAAGTTCACCAACTGAATGTTAATCACATTATACTTGAATGTTCATCAACTGAATGTTCATCAAATTATTTTTAAATGTTCACCAAGTTTATTACACTTAAATGTTTATGTTATTTGGACAAACGACAGACCACCACCGGACCACCACTGACCCACCATCAAGCCACCGTCGGACCACCATTTATGTGGGACACCACTTTTATATAATTTCTATTAAAAACACACTTAATTTTCAACAAAAATCACCTAAATGTTCATCATCTCATACTTCAATGTTCACAAGGATTTAATAAAATATTCATTACTCAAAGTTCATTACAATCGGCTTAAATGTTCATCACGTTGTTCATAAATGTTCATCAAAATGTTGATAAATGTTCATTTTGATATACTCTATTGAATGTTCATCACATTATACTTAAATGTTCACCAACTGAATGTTCATCACATTATACTTAAATGTTCATCAAATTATTTTTAAATGTTCACCGAGTTTATTACACTTAAATGGTTATGTTATTTGGACAAACGACGGACCACCGTCGGACCACCACCGCACCACCACTAACCCACCATCAAGCCACCGTCGGACCACTTTTAAACATTATCTGAATTATCGTCGCTATTCCAAAGAATCGTAATAGAAAAGTTCACCAAGTGAATGTTAATCACATTATACTTAAATGTTCATCAACTTAATGTTCATCAACTTAATGTTCATCAACTGAATGTTCATCAAATTATTTTTAAATGTTCACCAAGTTTATTACACTTAAATGTTTATGTTATTTGGACAAACGACGGACCACCACTGACCCACCATCAAGCCACCGCCGGACCATCGGACGACCACTTATGTGGAACACCACTTTAATATAATTTCTATTAAAAACACAATTAATTTTCAACAAAAATCACCTAAATGTTCATCATCTCATACTTCAATGTTCACGAGTATTTAATAAAATATTCATTACTCAAAATTCATTACAATCGGCTTAAATGTTCATCACGTTGTTCATAAATGTTCATCAAAATGTTGATAAATGTTCATCAAAATGTTGATAAATGTTCATTTTGATATACTCTACTGAATTTTCATCACATTATACTTAAATGTTCACCAACTGAATGTTCATCACATTATACTTAAATGTTCATCAACTGAATGTTCATCAAATTACTTTTAAATGTTCATCAAGTCTATTACACTTAAATGGTTATGTTATTTGGACAAATGGCGGACCACCGTCGGACCACCACGACCGCACCACCACTAACCCACCATCAAGCCACCGCGGAACACCACTTTAATGTAATTTCGAGTAAAAAAACACTTGATCTTCATCAAAAATTACCTAAATGTTCATCATCTCATACTTAAATGTTCATCAAACATCCTTAAATATTCACAAGCATTTAATAAAATGTTCATTACTCAAAAGTTCATTACAATCAGCTATAATGTTCATCATGTTGTTCATAAATGTTCATCATGTTGTTCATAAATGTTCATAAAAATGTTGATAAATGTTCATTTTGATATACTCTACTAAATGTTCATCACATTTTACTTACATGTTCATCAACAGAAAGGTCATCACATTATAATTAAATATTCATCAACAGAATGTTCATCACATTATATTTAAATATTCATCAATTTGAATTAGACTTAAATTTTCATTTATTTTTATACTTTAACTTTTTCATTTATTATTGGACCACCGCCGGACCTCCACCTGACCACCGCCGAACCGTCGCCGAACCTCCGCCGGACCTCCACCGTGTGGTCGTCGGGAAGTCGTCGGGTGGTCGTCGGGAGGCCGCCGAACCACCACTAGTTTAATCTAAGTCATTGGGCATCCAATGGCTTAGATTCATTTTTATTTATCTCTATAAGAGGATTTATTGTGTGATACACACCCTTTGAAGTTAGGCATGAATATTTTATTATTCTTATGTAAGTATGTAACCATACATAATATCTACAAGAGGGATCTGAGAACCATTACATAGAAGAAAAGTACTTCGTACATTTTAGGGGAATAAATCACATCAAACTTTCATTACATAAGACACTTTTGTATTTATATAATGAAGAAAACTGCTTCATTCACAAATCAAACACGATAATACTACAATACTATAGAATTAATTGAAAGACAATTTTCTTCCTTCGTGTTCAATTTTGGACTAGAAGTGCCGCCTATACATGAATTTTTGCAAAATCACCAAGGAAAATGGTGGTAATCTAAAATTTGTTTATTTTTTGGTCAAATGGCAATCTAGAATTTGTTACTATTAGTTTTACTAGTTCAAGTTTTTGTGCCTCTCATAGGTATTATAAAATAATAAATTTAGTTTTAATACATAAATAACTTAGGTTGAATTATTTTATCAAATAGATTTAGTTCATTTACTACATACAAATTTAATTTAATTTTTAAAAATAATTGTTTAATTTAAATCATTACCTAAATATTAATTTTTTAATATAAATTTGTTGAATTAATATGATAAAAAAAATTAATAAAGAGAGTGTTAACCAATCACTGTTTAAATATTTAAATATATTTAGTTTAAAGAATTTAGAATTTATGAATTATAAATAATTATTAAATAACTTTTTGTATATTAAAGTACATAAAATATGATTTGGAAAATTTTAAAAATATAAATTAAAGAAGCATTGTATCTTTCATATCTTAATTATCCTAAAATAAACATTTACACATATTTATAATTTTTCTATTATATGATTTTTTTTAACAAAAAGAAAAATAATTAAAAAATGACATGTGGCAAAATCAATATTAAAATGACAAGTGACGGTTTTAGTGAGGTGGTGACATGTGACGCAAATTGAAGATTGTTTTAATAGTTTAATAGTAAATTTTGTGCCGCATATATCGAATTTGTGTAACAATTTAATAAGCGCATGTATGCACACAATTTGATATTTTGCACGCAACTACTATTATGTGCAATCAACGGTTTTTGGTCCAATTGAAACCTTTTTAGGAGGTGGTACCGCTACTTTTGCTAGGCACCCCTACACTTTGAGGTATTTATACGAAGGTACATTACATTTCCATAACTCATAAGACGTCTCTCCAGTCACCTTATGTGGTATTTTGTTGATAATGTAATTTGAGATAAGCAAAGCTCCCCCACATGTTCAGGGCTAACACGGATTCTTGCAGCATTGCATTCATCATTTTTTTAAGAGTTCGGTTTTTTCGTTCCGCAACTCCGTTAATTACTGTGAATAAGGAGCGGTAGTTTGGTGAACAATGTCATGTTCTCTACAGAACACATTAAAAGGTTCACTATACTCACCTCCTCTATCACTTTTGACGATTTTAATAGTTTTACTAAGTTGGTTTTCAACTTTCAACTTGTATTCCTTAAACTTTTCTAAAGCTTCATCTTTGCTACGTAAAAAGTACACATAGCAATATCTTGTGCAATCATATATGAAGGTTACAAAGTACTTTTTACCAACTCTAGTTTGCACAAACTTTAAATCACATAGATCAGTGTGAATTAATCCTAGAGGTTTGGTTGTCCTCTCTACATGGGGGATGACGTTTTTGGGAGTTTTGCTTGAACGCATACTTCACAATTGTCTTTACTACTTTTGCATTTTGGAATCATATTCAAACTTATTAATCTATTTATAGACTTATAGTTAGCATGTCCCAATCTTTTATGCCAAATATTAAAAGACTCAACAACATAAGCAATAAGATTATTCTTATTCATTGTAGCATCGGTTACAATAGTTTAGGGAAAGACTGTCATTACATTCAATTTGATCAACCCATCTTGTACATAACCCCTTCCCAAATAGACCCCTTTCTTGCAGAGAACCTGCTTGTCAGACACGAACTTGATCATGAACCCGTTTTTGGAGAGTAGAGTTCCCGAAATCATGTTCTTGCGAATGTACGACACATGAAGGCCGTTGTTCAGTGTCAACTCCTTGTCGAAAGTCATCTTCAGCACGATCTTCCCATGTCCCTCAACCTTAGAAGTGGCGGAGTTTCCCATGAAGAGTTGCTCCTCGGTGTTGCTCTTCTAATATGTCGTGAAAAGACCCCTATTCGAGCATATGTGCATAGTGGCACATGTGTCATACCACCACTCCTTTGGATTGCTACCAACCATGTTCACTTCAGTTATAGAAGCACACAAATCATTCGCTGAGAGTGAGCCTTCATCTAGGTGGGCTTGGGACTTGCCTTTGTCTTTCCTTGTGTCGACCTTGAATCGACACTTATCCGCCTTGTGCGCAATCTTGTTGTACTTGTGGCATTTCCCACTAAACTTCTGAGCTCCTATCTTCTTGAAGTTGTTTGAATTTTGGGGTTGAAACTTCTTTTTCTTTCTCCTGTCCTGATGCTCTGCCAAGTTCGCCTTGTTAGAAGGTCCATCTTCATTGGTCCTCTTGTTGTTCTCCTCAACTTGAAGCCTCACAACCAAGTCCTTAACTCTCATTGCTTTTAGCTTTAGCAACAAGTAGACCTTGAATTGTTCCCACGAAGGAGAAAGCTTCTCAATAAAGGCACCTACTTGGAACGTCTCGCAGATATTCATGCCTTAGGAGATCACCTCATGGACGATCAGTTTCATCTCTTCAACTTGATCCATGACCGACCTTGAATCTACCTTCTTGTAGTTCAAGAACTCTTCCACTGCCTCTTTTTTCGTCCCAACATCTTGAGTTTTGTACTTTTTGGTCAGAGCGTTGCACAATTCCTTGGCGGTGTCGTGGTTGCAATACACTTTGTACAACGAGTCAATCATGCGGACCTTCACATATCCTATGCACACATATTCCCCTTTGACCCAGTCAGCAAGGGCATCAGTGTTGTTCAGGGAGAACCTTGGTTTCTCCTCCGTCATAAATCTATCAAGATTCATCGGTCTCATGAAGAAATGCATCTTCTGAGACCATATTTTGAATCCTTTCCCGTCAAACTTGTCGAGCAAAACTTCAGCCTGAAATGCACTTGGCATATTCTTCACGTACGACTTTTTCGGTACCCTCATATGGGCATTTGCAAATCCGATATGTCCATAGGATGACTTGTTTGAGACTATACAACCGGTTTCGGTAGCACCAGAGGCTGATCATCGACCAGAGTCATTTTAGGAATCTGAAACTGATTCTGAGGCAGAGTCACTGGCGACAGACCATCTCAAAAATGAATGTGGAGTGTCGACTCACTACTCTTAGTTTCAGCGGAAGCATCCAAAACATTGTTGTTTTCGCTACTCATTTTTCAAAATTTGAGACGAAAAAGTTTGAAACAGATTAGAACAATTGTAAAAACGAATCAATAGGAAATAAAATGAATTATTTCCAACTTAATTTAATATATTTTATTAAATTTTCGATTTAATATAGTAATAATTTATATAAAATTTACAGTTTTATTTAATGAAATGAAGATTAAAAGCCGATTTGAATTAATAAATAAAGATTAATTTCCAAAAATTTTTATAGTATTTTTCCGGATTTTCTCATACACAAACTAGAACAAATTCGCCAATTCCTCCTTAACGTGTTCACTCAAACAACAAATTTATTAGTCGTAGAAACGTAGGAACAATTTTTAGAATTTAGATTGTAGGAACCTATATTTCTACAACATATAAATTGAAAAACATGGGGGAGAGTGAAGTAGAGAAACCCAGATCAGTGTGGGCTGAGTGTGTGAACTTGAGTGTTGTAGAGCCTCCTTTTATATGTTGTCGGAGAAAATCCTTTGTAATGAAAGGCTCAATCCGCGTGGATTAAAAGGGCGGATCTGGTCCAAGTCAATTCCGCGTAGCATAAATGACAAGATTCTCCGCGTGGCATAAATGCCCAGTCAACGGAAATCTGCACGGCCCACCCAATGCGACCAAGGAGCCCACGAGCCGAGCCGATCCGAAATGAATCGCGCGCGTGTGGCTTAATTTGACTCAACACGGAAAACTTACCAGGTCTTTGAAGGCCCAAGCCCATCAGGACAGTCTCCTTTGGCTCAATCACATCTATTACAATTCACTCCTAGTTTATGTACTAGTGAGTTTATCTTCTCCTAATCAATGTGGGATGCATATTAATTCTCAAAGTTCAAGGCGATTAAACCGGGCAGCACCCTTTTTACACTCGGCACCCCCCCCCCCCTCGTTCGGAACCCCGTTCCGAACGAGTTACGTAATTTTTTTTTATTTAAATATTCTCGTTCGGAACGGTGTTCCGAACGAGGTTATTTGTGAACCCGGTCCATGGACCGGGTTTCATTTAATACAAAAAAAAATCCGGTTTAAAAAATTATTCTCGTTCGGAACCCCATTCCGAACGAGAATAATTTTTTAATGACGTCATATTTTTTTTTTAAAATCTGTATGATGACGTCATGATATTCCGAACGAGAATAATTTTTTTAAAAAAAAGCTGACGTCATCACCACTAACACAAACAATTCCATCGTACATGGTAAGATCCGTTTGCTGTGCAACTTCCTTTGCATGAAGCTGGTGTTTAGTTTCTGTAAATCATAAAAGATAAGAAAAAGTTCAAATCTGGTGACGGAAGGAGGTATGCAACATCCTGTGGACACAGCTAAAAAAGACAGAAAAGAAGAAGATACAGACGCATCACTGTATATTGGATCTCGGCATCATCGAGTAATGGCTTCACCTCGTTCGGAACCCCATTCCGAACGAGGAATAAATAAAAAAAAATTATTCCTCGTTCGGAACCCCATTCCGAACGAGGTGTGACGTCATATTAAAAAAAAAAATATTTCTCGTTCGGAATGGGGTTCCGAACGAGTGTCGAACCGGTTCGCAATATGCGAACCGGTTTGGCATTTATTTAATGGAAATTATTTAAATGGACCGTTCTCGTTCGGAACCCCGTTCCGAACGAGAAACAAAATTTAAAAAAAAAAAAAAAATTCCCCTCGTTCGGAATGGGGTTCCGAACGAGAGGGTGCTGCCGGGCGCAAAAAGGGTGCTGCCCGGTTGCAACCCGAAGTTCAACCTAGTTACATTGAATATAACCATTTATTTCTCATTCAAACAGAACCCGAATTAGACATATGAGCGTACTACGAAATAGTGCTCCACCACGACGAAGCCCACACTCTCATAATCTGACACCAACTATACTTGAAAAAATCGATTTCAACAATAGATTAAGGATTTAATATCAGTAGAGTGAAGCAAAAATAGTACTGAAAGTAAGCGATCGACTCGGTGGTGATTAAGATACTAATTCTTTGTGAGAATATATAGTTGTCAATGCGTGGTTTGAATGTAACGGTAGTCTATTTAAGTAGCCTAGATTTTTATAAGCATGATGATGGAAAAAATTACACCTTAATGAGACAAATGAATGACCCATGCAACCATGCATCTATATAAGTAGCCTCGATTTCTGTAAGAGATCATCACTACAACAAACTTTGTAACACGTAAATTGCAACTTAATGGCAATTCAAATGGCAGCCTCATTAGACAAAGTGTTTAAGGTGATAGAGATACCTCAACAAAAGTTGTACAACGGTGTGCCCTTCCCTCTTGTTGTGACTCCGGGGACAGCGGCGGCTACTAGGAAGCTGCCGGAATTGGTCCGGACCCACAAGCCTTGGTTGGAGGCTCGACTGAAGGAGGCCGGGGCGGTTCTCTTTCGAGGCTTCCACGTGGCAACTGCTGATGATTTCAGTGACGTTGTTGTACGAGGTTTCGAGTACGAGGAGTTTCCTTTTAAAGGAGCGGGTGCACCCAGGACTCATGTGGTCGGACCCGTCTACACCTCTAATGATAGCGCTCCTCATTTCTCCATACAATTCCACAACGAGATTGCTTATGTAAGTTCTAGCACCTTGATTAAAGCTTGAAAACTAAATGAAAAGATTCATGTGAGATTGATTACTAACGTATTGAATTTACAGTTAGAAGAAAACCCAAACAAGTTGTTCTTCTACTGCGAGGTAGAGCCGGGGAGCGAAGGAGAGACCCCTATTGTACTAGGTCACGTTGTGTATGAGAGATTGAAGAAGAACCACTCTGACTTCCTCTATCACCTCGAAGAACACGGATTTCTGTACAAGAAGTTTCTACCTGATGAGACTGACCCCTCGTCCCCCATTAATCAGAGTTGGAAGGCCACTTTCTCCACTGATGACAAGTCCATAGCGGAACAAAGGTAAGGGTAATATCAAGGATAAAACCAAGGTTGAGATTCACCTTCTAATAAGGATATATGATATGCAGGGCCACAAAAGTAGGACTAAAGCTAGAGTGGATAGAAAATGGTGTGAAGATTGTAGGCAGGCCAGTCCCGGGCATCAAGATTGACAAAATTGTTAGCAAGGGAGTAACAAGAGAGCATAAGATGTGGTCCAACAGCTTGATGCCGTCCCATGAGAGTCGCGATATAGAAATAATATTAGGGGACGGTGGGTCGGTCCCACCCGAGCTCATACAAGAATGTAGGACCATTCTCAATGAGGAGTGTGTAGCCATTCCTTGGATACATGGTGATGTCCTCCTGCTCGATAATCGAGCTGTCCAACACGCTCGTCGCCCTTTCACTCCCCCGCGTCGCGTCCTCGCAGCCTTGATCAAGTGAAGAAATACATGCAAACCTATAACGGGCTCTACCCTTCTTTGTATCCAATAAACAAATCCATGCCAACCTATACCTGGTTTTAGTGCCATGCTATCCCATAAGTGTTTACGTTATACAATAAGGATGCTTTTTTTTTTTGCATTAGACAAGAACAAGAAGTTTATCCTACGTCGATAACATCGAAGAATGTTTGTTTTCGGGTGATTATTCAATAAGGATGTTTGTTTTCCAAGCACAACAACTAGTATGATGGTCCGTTCATTTCGATATTGAATCATTTTAATTAGTGTCATGAATATTGTTTTTAACTGAGAGTTTAGGCACGTATACGGCTTTCTTTTCTTTCTGTTTTTTGTGTCAAGAAAGAGGATTGGCCCTTTCCATAGCTTTTGGGTCGAAATTATTAGGCAATCTACCAAACTACTCCGTATAATATAAAAGAGAAGCTAAGTCTTTACAAAAGATTGTGTCGTCTCAGCGTCACGTCATCATTTAAAAAAAAAGTAAATAATTAAATTTTAAATAAAATCTTTTTTTTCCATAATCTTCCACCTCATTCATGATCTCCTACAAATATGTCAATCAAGTCACACGTTGTAAAGTTTTGGTCATTTTAAAACCATGTTTAATTAGGAGGAGCATTCAATAAGTGGCATACAATAATTAAGCTTTAAAATAATTAAGCTTTGGTCATTTCTAAAATTAATCTTTTTAAATAAGAGGTTAATTTTAGAAATTTATGAGTAACTCTTACCATTTTAATGATTAGATATTGTCATTTTAGTGATTATTTATTATAATGGGTCTATCCATTTACTTGTAGGGGTAGTTTCTTATTTAAGTATGTTTATCCTATGCCCTAGGTTAGAAAAATCGATCGTTGAACTCAAAAGTTCAAACTTCTGAGAGTATTATGTTTACAATATTATTTGGTTGGTAGCTTGGTCATTATTTTATGCTTAGATAAGACTATCTAATTGAGTTTTGGTTGACTATACGAAGATAGGTTGATGTATATTTTATATTGGAGCTTGATCATTCAGTGTTTTTCACTCTGTGTTTACATACATATATTTTACAAAAAAAACATATATTAATTTTTATTTTATTTTTTATCTTTCAAAAATATAACTATAATTTATTTATTATTTTAACAATATTTGTATAAAAATTGTAAACTTTCTATAAATATTAATGTAGATTTATAATCCCGTGATATTTACGAGACCTACACTAGTTAGTGTATACAAGCAAAGAAATGACACCGAAAAAATGCAATTAGCACTAGCTAATCTACTATGAAACTATTAAAGTAAACCTACCTTTCTTCCACATGGCATCCTCCCTTTAACCATGCCATGTGGTTGTCCTCTAATTCAATTTTTTAACTTTGCTTCATCCTCCAATAGGCTGCCACGTGGCATCCTATAAAATTTATGCAGAATTTTCTCAAAAAACGTTAAATCAGTGTTGTTTTCAAAATCTGCTCACATAAGAATACAATATTCTGGCAGATCTTTAACGTATACAATATTTTGTCAATTAACAAACGTCCTGTACATTACCGACATAACATTCATTTAATATGGGCTGGCAGATCTTTCCCTGCATATCATATAACGATATTTTTTACTGAGTTTAAAGCAAAAAAAAAATTCCAAAATGTCTCTAATACAGTCCATAATGTCTCTAATATAGTCCAAAAAATGTTCCAAAATCTTTACATATATTAAACGATCCAAAATTTATGCACCTCTTTACCCATATTTCTGCAGCAAGGAGCACCACAAATTTCTACACCTCTTCTTTTACATACTGTACACTAAAAACAAGTGTATATCTGTAAATAATTATAACGAAATTTCACACTATAAATTACAAACAGAAAAATCACTGCAGATCTCCATTGTACAAGTTTAATATCTGATTTCCAAAAAATAAAATTTAGGATCTTCCAATTCATAAACTTCTTTATATAGGAGATCTACACAGCCTAATTAATACAGAACAACACAAGATCGATTCTACATATGGAAAACAAAATATTCTTTATATAGAAAAAGATCGATTCTACATGGTATAATAATGGAACACATCAAAGAAAAACAACGATTCATTTAGTTCCTATCAGCACAAGAAAGGTTTGTCTCATGTTCTCTTCTCCATTCTCATTCATTACATTAATCATCACATCAGTCCAAACCACAACTACCAACACAAGTAAGGTTTGCAAATTTAATAATATCAAATGTTTATGTCTAATTGCAGATCATGTCTAACATCATACAAGTGAAGGATGTTCACTCTGGTCACGGAAAGTATACACTCACTTCTAGAGTTATTCGATTGTTCAAAATACCCATGAAAGATAATCCAACAAAATTCAGCACCACTGAAATCATACTAATGGACGAAATGGTATACAGTCACATATTATGTTATTGATTGTAAGTTTTAATAGCTTAACCTAATGTTATTGAAACAATTTTAAGGTTCTCAATGTTATCTATGTTATTGAAACACATAGATAAATCAACTATTTGTTCTCAATGTTATTGAAACAATTTTAAGGTTTTTATTTATGCAACAATTCGTTTTATATAGAAGTTACTAAACTATGCAGAAGTATACACTCACAGATTATGTCTAACTCATTTTTTATATTTCAGAATGATACTATACGGGCTTTATAAATCTTGCAAGAAGTGCAAGAGTGATACGCTGCACTTTGTATAACGTAACTAGGGATTATTACATTGTATTTAAAGTGAATTCGTATGAGTTTGATGCAATTCTTGAAAATTACATGGAGATTTGGATTTGGTGCCTCAAGTGAATAAGGAGCGGCAGACGAGAACCCGCGATCGTGGAGGATCTGATTTGACGACTGAAAACGTGAAGACCAGGATAAATAAGTTCCAGTTTTTGGGTAAATACCCCAAAACTGTAATGTTTTTTAAGTTTTTGCATCACTTTTTTAAGTTATATGGAAATATCTCTTTGCTGACGTGGCAATTTTAACAAAGTTGTCAACAAAAATTTTAACAGAGCTGTCAACAAAAATTTTAACAGAGTTGTCAACAAAATTTTTAACAGAGTTGTCAACAAGAATAATAAGTTGTCAAGCTGACGTGAAAATTATAACAGAGTTGTCAACAAAATTTATCAACAAAATTTTTAACAGAGTTGTCAACAAAATATTTAACACAGCTGTCAACAAGAATAATAAGTTGTCAATACGACTAAATAAGTTGTCAACACGACTAAATAAGTTTTCAACACGACTAAATAAGTTGTCAACCCAACTAAATAATTTTTCAAACACCACTAATAACTTGTCAACAAAACAACAAATGAGTGTCAACACTACAAATAAGTTGTCAACATGACTAAATAAGTTGTCAACCCAACTAAATAAGCATACAGAATGACAGTAACAGTGTAAACATCAACATTTCTACAATAGAAGAGCATTTATCTCCTGCAGCAAGGCAGAGAACAACAATACACGAATATTAATGGAGTTTGTATTTTGGCCTCTTGTTTCCAAAAAGCAATTTCATTCATTCACTAACAACAAATCATACACACAGTAAACAAGCATGGCTTTGGTGTGAAGAAGCATGGCTGTCTATGCCACAAGTAATTTGTTTCTCTATGTCTTTCTTCCTCTGCTTTGCTCTTTCGCTACAATACAAACTCAATTAATTATCATTTTCTGTCTACTGCAATTTCCCCCTTTTACTCTTAGTGTTCACACTCGCCGCTAGGTTTTGAATAACCGGAAATGGAAACAAGGAATTCCGCCATTTTTGCGTTCAACAGAAATTGAGAGAGCAGTAGAAGAAAGCTCGGTGAACTCTCAGCTATGGCTGGCTTGCGCAGGAAGCATCGCCTCCTTGCCACGTGTAAACTCCACCTCCAGTCCTTGTCATCATTTAGAGTGGAAGCCTGCCATATTCAATTTTGGATGAAATTGTCACTTAATTAGTAACCAACCCCTTGTTATTATGAATAGACATAACTGAAGCATGGAAGACTTGTCTACTAACCGCTTTCTTTGCTGCCTCCACAGTCTCATATTCCACAAGAGCGTGAAGTTGTATTGGAAGCAATGGTCGGTTTCGTTATTTTCATGCTTTGAACAAACTAGCTAGTTTCTATCAAAAAAAAGAAGGTTGTGCAAACACTTTAACATGTTGAAGAACTAAAAAAACCTACACCATAACAACTCAAACAATAACAAGATCACTTGGTAGTACCTTGAAACTAATCGGCTTCTCGACTTTGCTGTTTTGCTTTAAATTTTCAGCAGCACGAGGTTCACGGACGCAAATGCTTTTTATTCTATAATTTCAGGCAGCAGAAACCAATTAGATTTGTCATTCAAACATAGGAAGTCTCGAAAACAAAATGAAAGATATGTAAAATAAATACCTCCCAACTTGACCAAATATCCTCTTGATGTTATCCTTCGAATGATCCTCAGGAAGATTCTCCACTCTCTCCACTCATTATCCAGCATCGGAGCCGGAGCTCCGTCGGTAGTTCCATGCCGCGTCGCTGCCATCAGGCTTCTAGCTCGCCGCTGACGGACGAGGTTTTCGCTAGGCTTCGACTCTTTCCGATTGGAGCCGATTTCTACGGAGAGGTTGAGAACTGCGGCGAACAAGAAGCGGAGACAAATTTGGCTTAGCCTAAGCCTGCTGTTGTTGCTGCAATGAAGCGATTTCGATTTCGATGCCAGATCTGGCTTAGATCTAGGAGTGACTTCGATTTTGATTTGGTCTGCTGAGAGACAGATCTGGCTTCGGATTTCGATTAGGTTTGCGGCAAGACAGATCTGAGAACTATGTGGTCGGATTTGGAGAGTTTGGCTAGAGGGAGAGGAGGTTGCGATTGAAGGCGTGAAAGATGCGATGAGAATGGAAGAGAGAGTCGTCTGAGATGTTCTGTGTAGCGCGTGTTCTTGACAGATGAAGAGGGAAAGGTATTTCCATAGTGTTTAAAAAACAAATGCAAAAATCGCAGATTTAGTGCTTAATAGGGTACTGGGCACAAATCCTTCGAAATAAGTTAGTTGCAGCCCATATTAATTAGAAGAAATGGTCGGCCCATGAAGACAAAGGCCCAAACTGAGCACATGAAGAATGAAATGGTCGGCCCGCATCAGAATTGGAGCGCTGATGTCGTGACGATGTCACGCTGATGTCACGTTTTATGGGATGAATTGTAGAAGCTGGAGCAATTGGGCCATGTGTGTTGGGCTTGCAAGATGGGCTAAAGTGGCCCGCTTAATCACGTGAATTAATTCAGCTCAGCAAGATGATGCCACCGACTAGAGTTTGATGTTACGTTATTCCAATTCTTGTCCGTAGTTTATTTTATTTTCATTATTTTATTATTTCCTTTTAGAATTTATTTTTTACCAAATTATTTTAAGGTTATACTTTATTGAAGAACCCTAGTTTCTTTCTATTGTTTATCATCTTTTACATTCTACAACTCTTTGCGAAGACAGACAATTGAAGCATTTGGATGATTTGATTGTGAGATTATTTCTTTACTCTTTCTATAATTGTTTTAATTCTCTCTCGTGCTTAATCTCATTGATCATATACTGATTCCCCTTGATTGGTTGATTAGGATATCATATAGATAATTAATATTAGTTCCCTCTAGCCTGACAAACTAGAGAAGATTAATATTATGTTATTGGTTCCCCTTATTTATACAACTTGTTAGAAATTGTTATTGATCATAATACTAAGGATTGGAGGATACTGGTTGAGAATCTAAATTCCTTAGTTTGTGTAGAGAATTGATTGTATGTTAAATGTTGACGGGTTGTTAGAATTGCATACACCTATTTATTCTTGAACTCATTGTTGCGTTTAAATTTAATCTAGAAGGTCTTCTAGGTTATCTGATAGTTTGGGTTATCAGGCCGCGTTGGACTGATAACTATATAAGAACAAGATTAGGGCATTCATGAGTATTGAGGACTAGGAATAATCAATGATCGATCTATCAATCTGAAGTGTGGATATTTGTTTGACTGTGCATATCTCTCTATCTTCTCTTTATTTGTTTTCTTAGAGTAGAAATTATCCAAAACCCCCCTCTGGTTACTTGTTAGTATACAATTGCACTATTGGAGTAGTATTTGATTCTCTGTGGATTCGACCTCTACTTGCTGCTTTACTAGGTAGTGTTTAGAGATTTAATTTGATAGGCGTGACGATGTTAGCCTCATCAAATTTGGCGCCGTTGTCGGGGAATCTAAATTACTAGTCTGATTGTGTGTTTGTTTACCAATTGTTGTGTGGACCTATCTTACGGTTCACACTTGTTTTACTAATTCTTTTATTAAGATCTTTAATCCAGAAAGATGGCAGCGTTTGAGAGTTATTACTTTCAACAACAAGGTTGGCCCCATTACTATCCTGAACCTCAGGAGCCAAGTGCTGAAGATTTGATTAAATCTCTTGCCCAACAAACGAGCATTAAGATCAAACAAAGTTCAACTATGTCAATGGAGGACATCATCAAATCACTTGTCCATAGCATGATGAATATTCATAAGGAGACAGACTTCAACATCCAACTCTTAACAACTCAGATTGGAAACTTGGCAACTCAGGTTGGAAGGTTGATTCAAGTTGTGGAAAAGATGCAGGATAATATTGAAAGATCACCACTTGAACTGAAACCAATTCTCGTGGCTAATATGAGTGTCATATCACCGTTGATGAAAGGGAAGCAAGACAAAAACCAGTGCCCGCAGGTTTGGACAAAATTTTGTGGGTCAATTTTTGGTGAATACCCTTTGGAGGCAATTCCTGTAGATTACACTCCTCCACCTTGTGATCCGAAGAAGCCACTTCCTCACATCCCTAAGAATCTAAAAGCGAAGAAGAAGCTGGAAGCCAATATGGAGCCGCGCAGCTCCATAGGTGAGCATAAGGTAAATCTTTCTTTACTTAATCTAATGCATGAAGTGCCTAAATTTGCTAAATATATGAAATGTTTATGTTGGCCTAGGAAGAGGAAGAAATTGAAAGGGGAATTTTTTTTGAATGAACATGTGTCTGCTGTATTCGAAAGGCCCTTGCCTGAAAAGTGTAGTGACCCTGACATGTTTAATATTTCTTGTGAAATAGGTAGCTCTAAGTTTGATCACTGCATGATAGACTTAGGTTCATCTATTAATGTTTTACCCTACTCTGTGTATCAATTGCTAGATCTTGGACCTTTACTTGCAACTGATTTAGTTATTCGCTTTGCTGATGGATCCAAAGCTTATCCGAAAGGAGTAGTTGAGGATGTTCTTGTGAAGGTTGATAAGATGATTTTTCCTGCTGATTTTGTGGTGTTAGACATTGGTTGTGATATGCATGAGACCCCTATACTGTTAGGTAGGTCTTTTCTTAAGACGGCTAACATCCGAATCATTGAGAGTAGAGATATTGTGTCAGTGAAATTTGGTGGTGATAGAGTGATATATAAAATGTTTGATCATAAGAGACATCCTCATGATAATAAGTCTATGCTATGTTATGGATTAAGTGGAATTAAATGAGTATAGTAGAACAATGTCGAGCCAAGGACATTAACCAAGGCGCTGCTTGGGAGGCAACCCGAGGTATGTAATTTCTTTTCCTTTATCTTAAAAAAAAAAATTAAAAAGAAAAAAAAAAGAGAAAATTCGGATTTAAAGAAAAAAATTATAAAAAAAAAGAGAAAAGAAAGTGAGGAAATTGTTCGTATTCTAGCAAGTGCTTCATCAAAAGAAACCACAATCTCGGGTTGCAAACCGTGGTTATGGGTATGTGCTTAGAAATCTTTTGAGAGTTGGCGATTTGTTGTATTCGTCATTTTATCATCCTCTTCTTCTATGGATTTACTTTGTTGGAGTTCGGCTATGTTGGTGACCATGTTCTTTGTCAGGAGTTGTTTTTGGGTCACCATCTATATTAAGACATTCTTTCTTTTGTCTTGGATGAGCTTTGCATTATTGGGTCATCTTTGGTGCTCATCTAGTTTCTCATTTTACCGCACCTTGTGTTTCATTGGAGGAAGGTCATCCGGCCTTGTGAGTCTTCTGTCTTCTTCCCTGTGTTCGTTATTATGTCTTCCATTTCATTAAGGACAATGCAATGTTTAAGTATGGGGGAGGAGAATGTATTCACATGTCTTTATTTAGGTGTTGCTTGTATCTGCATGAATTTATTGAATATGTTGTTTGAAAAAGCCAAAAATATTGAAAAAAGGCATACAAAATCCTTGGATAGAAAGTTTTATGCAATAAGAAGGTGACTTGACCAGCACTAGGCTGAGGCAACAATAAGTCTTGAGCGATGTGAGTTTGTGAGCATGGAACAATTAATGAGTGGTTAGGATGAAAACCCGAAAGGGCGCCTAAGCAAGATGAGTGTTATAAAAAATATTGAATGCTTTAGGATTTAATCTCATATTGACGTATGGAGACATAAGAAGGAGGTGCATAGGAGGATTCGAGTAGGCCACTTGGAGGAATAAGGTGTAGTGTGGGGTTTTATGCTTATTTGATCACATTGTTTTTGATGTTGTTGTTGCGTTTTGTATGTTTGGAGGAGTTTATTGAGTTATGTAATCACTAGTAGATATCCTTGTATTTCCTGAGGCCTTAGTATATTATTATAAGGGTAGCTTTTCTTTAAGTTACTCGAGATGAGTAAAGGTCTAAGTATGAAAGTATTTGATACGCTGCACTTTGTATAACGTAACTAGGGATTATTACATTGTATTTAGAGTGAATTCGTATGAGTTTGATGCAATTCTTTAATTCGGGAATGAAGAGTTGAAATGTATAAATCTTGGAAATTACATGAAGATTTGGATTTGGCTCCTCAAGTGAATAAGGAGCTGCAGACGAGAACCCACGATCGTGGAGATCTGATTTGACGACTGAAAACGTGAAGACCGGGATAAATAAGTTAGCTGCAGCCCATATTAATTAGAAGAAATGGTCGCCGCTGACGGACGAGGTTTTCGCTAGGCTTCGACTCTTTCCGATTGGAGCCGATTTCTACGGCGAGGTTGAGAACTGCGGCGAACAAGAAGCGGAGACAGATTTGGCTTAGCCTAAGCCTGCTGCTGCTGCTGCAATGAAGCGATTTCGATTTTGATGCCAGATCTGGCTTAGATCTAGGAGGGACTTCGATTTTGATTTGGTCTGCGGAGAGACAGATCTGGCTTCGGATTTCGATTAGGTTTGCGGCAAGACAGATCTGAGAACTATGTGGTCGGATCTGGAGAGTTTGGCTAGAGGGAGAGGAGGTTGAGATTGAAGGCGTGAAAGATGCGATGAGAATGGAAGAGAGAGTCATCTGAGATGTTCTGTGTAGCGCGTGTTCTTGACAGAGGGAGAGGGAAGGGTATTTCCATAGTGTTTAAAAAACAAATGCAAAAATCGCAGATTTAGTGCCTAATAGGGTACTGGTCACAAATCCTTCAAAATAAGTTAGTTGCAGCCCATATTAATTAGAAGAAATGGTCGGCCCATGAAGACAAAGGCCCAAACTGGGCACATGAAGAATGAAATGGTCGGCCCGCATCAGAATTGGAGCGCTGATGTCGTGACGATGTCACGCTGATGTCACGTTTTATGGGATGAATTGTAGAAGCTGGAGCAATTGGGCCATGTGTGTTGGGCTTGCAAGATGGGCTAAAGTGGCCCGCTTAATCACGTGAATTAATTCCCGTAAGCAAGCAGCTCAGCAACATTAAGGGGCCCATTGCCCCTAATTAAACAATAGAAGGAGTTTCTAACTTGACTCTATTCGATTTGGAGAAACTAACATTTTCCTAACGCTAACCTAATTTCCCTTCCCCTTCCGCTCTCATTCCGCCTCCACTCCCATCTCCATGCCTATCCTTCCCTTCTCCTTCCTTGGCTCCGATCCGAAGACGGCTGAGAGATCCGAATCTGGCCTCATCGTTATTCTTCGTCGTCGATTTCATCAGATTTCCATTGTACTTCCTCATGTTCTCCGGAGTAGCTCCATATCTGTCTCCGTCTCCCTTCAACGGCCATCTAGTCTCCGAAACACGAACCTGCACTTTCTTAAACCCTAACGAACCAAAAGCGTTGGCTCCAGGGGATGCAGAAGTACAAGCGGCACTAGATCGCCATCTTCTTCGCCTATTGCGGCGTCGGTTACCAGTGGATGCAGAAGAACCCCGGAGCCAAAACCATCGAAGGCGACCTCGAAGAAGCCTTTTACCATGTCGGCGCAGTTCCTGAGGAGGACCGTCGCTTGTCCAAGCACTGGGATTGGGCAAGATCTGCTCATACTGACAAAGGCGTCTCCGCTCTATGTCAGGTCGTCTCCGGCTGGTTTTTCATCGATCCTCCAGGTTTTGTAGAGCGTCTCAACTCCCACCTTCCCGATCAGATCCAGATCTTTGATTATAAGCGGGTCACGCCCACGTTTAATTCCAAGAGATTATGTGATCGACGGAGGTATGTTTACTTGCTCCCTGTCTTTGCCCTCGATCTGAGCTACCATCAAGAGGTTTGGAGGTCTGGTGATGAGGAGACCAACTGCTTGCAGTGCGAGAAAGTTGTTGGTTTTGTTTGTAAGAGGAAGTCTAAGGTTGTTGCAGAAGGTGTGCCTCACTCAGACATTTCGTCGAGTAGTGAAGCTTCGGTGGTAACGGTGAACTGTTCTCCAGATCTAGTTCTTGTACCTGATGAGGGAGGATAAAAGGTTTTTATTTGATTACTGTCATCGACTTAGTTATCACTTTAGTTAATTAATGTTATCTACTTTTTTTTGTTGATTATTGTCATCAACTTTGTTTCATCATATATCCTCATCACTTCATTTCAGATAAAGTTCTAAGCATTGATGACAAATTTGTATTAGTTTGATGACAAATTTGTATTAGTTTGATGACAATTTGTATCTTGTCAGTATGGATTTGAATTCACCTTATTTGAGTTTGAGTGGATTGAATTTTTTGGGTGACACTTTCCATCAATTTGTTTGATGACAGTTCGAGTAAAAGGAGTTTTAACTTCTAAAAATACAGTAGTGTGGATGACACTTCAATGGTGTTGATGACAATTTAATTTGACTTAATAATGTGATTTTTTAGACGAAGACAATATTAATAGTGTGGATGACACTTTAATTTGACTTAATAATGATGATTTAATTTAATTTAACACTGGATGACACTTTATTTATTTTAAAACGTTTGTGTCAAAGGAAAAGATGATAAGATTTGTTAATTAGATGAGAAAGACTGAAAAATATTATTGTCGTCGGATGACAGTTCATGTCGGCCCGATGACATTTCATGTCGGCCCGATGACAGTTCATGTCGTCCCGATGACAGTTCATGTCTTCCCGATGACAATTCATGTCGTCCCGATGACAGTTCATGTCGTTCCGATGACAGTTCATATCGTTTGGATGAACATTAATAATTGTGACAACAAAAATTATAATCAAATATGATAAATAAAAATGGAATAATGCAACAAAAGGTTAGTTAACACACTAGAAAAATTTAGGGTTAGAAAATACAATTCAAGGTTCAAAGAGGGTTACTTACCCTAAATTTGGTCAGCAACATGATGCCACCGACTAGAGTTTGATGTTACGTTATTTCAATTCTTGTCAGTGGTTTATTTTATTTTCATTATTTTATTATTTTCTTTTAGAAATTATCTTTTACCATATTATTTTAAGGTTAGACTTTATTTAAGAACTCTAGTTTCTTTCTATTGTTTATCATCTTTTACATTCTACAACTCTTTGCGAAGGCAGACAATTGGAGCATTTGGATGATTTGATTGTGAGATTATTTCTTTACTCTTTCTATAATTGTTTTAATTCTCTCTCGTGCTTAATCTCATTGATCATATACTGATTCCCCTTGATTGGTTGATTAGGATATCATATAGATAATTAATATTAGTTCCCTCTAGCCTGACAAACTAGAGAAGATTAATATTATGTTATTGGTTCCCCTTATCTATACAACTTGTTAGAGATTGTTATTGATCATAATACTAAGGATTGGAGGATACTGGTTGAGAATCTAAATTCCTTAGTTTGTATAGAGAATTGATTGTATGTTAAATGCTGACGGGTTGTTAGAATTGCATACACCTATTTATTCTTGAACTCATTGTTGCTCTTAAATTTAATCTAGAAGGTCTTCTAGGTTATCTGATAGTTAGGGTTATCAGGCCGCGTTGGACTGATAACTATATAAGAACAAGATTAGGACATTCATGAGTATTGAGGACTAGGAATAATCAATGATCGATCTATCAATCTGAAGTGTGGATATTTGTTTGACTGTGCATATCTCTCTATCTTCTCTTTATTTGCTTTCTTAGAGTAGAAATTATCCAAAACCCCCCTCTGGTTACTTGTTGGTATTCAATTGCACCATTGGAGTAGTATTTGATTCTCTGTGGATTCGACCTCTACTTGCTGCTTTACTAAGTAGTGTTTAGAGATTTACTTTGATAGGCGTGACGAGTTTAGCCTCATCAAAGAGTAAAGTAGAACCTACTGAAGATGAGTTCATTTGTAAAAAATGTGGAGGGGTGAAGTTTTCATTTCCAAGGTTATAGTCTCACAATTATGTTTGTTTTAACATATGCAACATATTCATTAATTAACTAAAAACTATTTTTTTACAGATTTAGTGTTCAGATTCATGTTATAGATGGAAGTGGTACAGCTCAACTTGCCTATTTGACAGGGAGGTTGTTCAATGAATATGTTGCATATGTTAGCAGTACTCGTAGCAAGTGCGGCCTTTTCCAGAGGTGCGAGTGTTGGAAAAGAAGGACTCTAACCTTGAGTATGTCCACAACCAAAGATTCCACATAGCTTTCTCTTTGTCATTAAGCTTTCCAGCTTGCGCTGCTGCTATAACCTGAAACAGGATAGAGGTTCCATAAAATAAAAATTCAGAATGTCATCTTCACATATAATTTAAATTCAGTTAGAATTACATAATCAACGCTAAGGAAAAGAAATTAATCAGCCCTTAATAGTTATTTCAATCTATGACAACAAGTATGAAATGTAAGCTCCTTTATTGAAGTCTGCCTATATTATGCATACTTTTCAGAGGAAGAAACTTTTAAGATCAATACACATGTGCATAAGCCCCAAAAAGTCAAAACAACAGAAAATATATCCAAAACACATGTTCTTCAAACTAGGAAGTTCAACCAAGCTTCCCGTTCAATTTTACATGATTACATATCTTCAATAGTTATAATTGCTAAACTAAAGTTTAAATTCTCACATTCAACTGCACATTGCAAGACTTTGTAATTTCAAAGCAAAGTTGAAACTTCAACCCTAGATCCAGGATCCAGCATATGAACACATATAGGGTTTTAATTGGTAAAGCTCACATCCCTTAATTTGTACTAACAAAGACCTAAAACCACGAGACTCGATCAATTCGAACAAACACTTCAAACACAAATTTAGGATCCATTTCGTTCACTAAGCAATCAAGAGCTACATGTATCTGATCCCATGACTGTGCATACGAATAGGAATATCTGCAACGATGGATTAAGATAAAGAGTGAAAGAAGGGTAATCTGCTCAAATAAGAATGATCGTTAATGGTAACAAGGGTTTGTTTCTCAAATCTATCGGAAAATGGATAAGAGAAATGGAGAGTGTGGCAGCTAGGGTTTGGAGTGGAAAAGAGACTATGCTAGGTTTCTAAAAGGGTTTACGATATCTGAATTCCACATGGGTTACTCTTCTAAAATGGCTTACGATATCTGAATTTGGGTTATTCATTTCGGAAGTGGGATTGGGCTTTGACATGAATTATGTTTTTGGGCCGGATAATTATTATTGGACTGGATATTAAGTTAGAATGGATATTAGGTGGCCGGATTTTAAATAGTATTTTGTTGAAATGTATCTTTCTTTGTGTTAGGTATTTTTGAGATATATATAATATATGTACTATAATCTACTATATAACTATTAAAGCAAATCATCAATTTTGCCACATGTCATCTCTCCATTTAAATTGCCACATGTCATCCAAATTGACCTTCTTGTCACATGTCATCTAATTAGGAATTTTCAAAATTATTTACAAAGATTTGATTACACAATTATATAGAAAGATTTGATGATACAATATCTAAAACGTTTCTAATTTAGATATACCTAAAAATTAAAGAATTTATAATTAAAAAGAATTTCCTACAAAGATTATAATAACTTATAAATTAATTTCACATCGAAATTGAGATTTAAATATTCCCAAAAAAATAGTTTCCATATAAATAATTTTTCATAATAATATATAATATCCAAATATGTACTTTAATTAAAATTTTATATAATATTAATTATTCTATTACATTTATTTTTGAAAATTAAAATAAGATGTTTAAATTATTTTTAACTTTGGGAGATGTACTTTATGAAAAACAATATAGTCTCAATTATTATAAATACAAACTTATTTTTTATCGCAGTTGTGTACTAAAGTCATTTTCATCAAAATCTACTATTTATATATTCAATGAAAACTAGCTTTTGCCACATGACACTTATGTATTGAATTTGTCATGTGACGTTTTCTTACTCTATTTTTTATCCCTCATTTCTTTATTTTCTAAAATAAATTATATAAAGAAGACTATCCGAATTCTATATTTGTTCTTTATTTATTTGAAAAAAATCAATTAACAAGACTGGAAACCAATCATAAGTTCTATAATTGCCTTTTTATTAATTTAAACATTAATCAAATAAATTTGATTATATACTACATATATTAATCTAAATTATAGAACTTTTTATTAATTTAAATGTTAATTAAATAAATATTATTATATATTATATAATAGCATAAATATAATATTATTATACAATCCCGTGCAAGGCACGGGAGTTAAGCTAGTTTTCCGAAAAAAATCATCGGGTTATTCTTTCCACAACTTTTTATCCAATTTCATTTTTAGGCTCGGTTCGGTAGAATTGGTTTACACGTTAATAAAGTTCAGTTTTTCCATTTTTTATTGGAGCGTTTGGTAGTAAGTATTCATCTAGTTTAAGCTTGAACTTCCTAATTAACCTTACCACATCTATCTGAACACAAACCAACTGTTTGTTCTCGGAATCATCCATCATTGAGGGAGACTGAGCTTCAAATTCCTTAGAATCGACTGAATGTTCATTATTATTTTCAACATTTATTTCGCCAGTTTAGAAATTTGCTCATTCAAGTCATCATGATGTTCTATGAAGTTCTGAGAATCATCCAACTGTTCGGTTTGATTATTAACATCTATCTCAATGGATTTGGGAGCCTCTTCATTATGTTTTTTTAACAAATTATCCTTCATTCTTAGCGGAGAATGACAACTCTTTTAAACTTTCATCATCACCAACCTTATTCATAGAAACGAGCTCTTTGTCACATACATTTACTTCTATAGAATCAACCATTAGTTCAATGTGACGACCAACATTGTTGGACTCCGATAAAAAGAGGCTTAAGCCCATTATGAAAAGGCTCAAATATTCTTCCCCTAGGTCACAAAATGAATCAGTATATATAGAAGTGAACAGTCCTTAGGTCACAAAACATTTGCTCTATCAAAGTCTAATGTACTTAACAAATTGTACAAGACCAGATTTAGCACATGCGGTGATCGTATTAAGTCGTCACATTAGCAATCTGGGACATAGTCACTGGAAGGGCATAACTAGAGCATTGAACTATTTGTGATATACTCGAAATTATGGGTTGCACTATGGAAGATATCCAACAGTGATGGAAGGTTATAATGATGCTAATTGGATATCAGACTCAAAAAACTCAAAATCCACAAACGGGTATGTTTTTACTCTAGGTGGTGCGGTTGTATCCTGGAAATCCTCCAAACAAACACTACTGGCTAGATCCACAATGGAATATGAATTCATTGCGTTGGACAAAGCAACAGAAAAAGCAGAATGACTTCGAAACTTTGTTGAGGATATACCAGTCGTCCATTATGATAGCCAAGCGACAATAGCTCGGGCATTGAGTTCAATGTATAATGGTAAGTTTCGTCATGTTAGAAGATGACATAAAACCATAAGACAATTGCTCTCAAACAGAGTAATCACGGTTGATTATATCTAATCGGCTGCCAACCTAGCGGATCCATTTACTAAAGGTTTGTCTCGAGAGCAAGTTGTGAAATCATCAAGAAGAATGAGATTATAGCCTATGACAAAAGATGACTCTTGATGGTAACCCTACTTACGTGATTGGAGATCCCAAGATGTAGGTTCAAAGGGATAGCGAAATCAAGTTGAATCTAAAAAGCACTTGGAGATTTACATCTTCTCCCAGTTCCTAGGATGATAAAAGTGTGTTGGTATAATATAGTTTAAACCTTGGCTTTTCAATGATTCCATAAGCTTTGAAACTCAAAGTGGAATATAATAGTATACTACTTATGGTAAAATCACCCGATGAGTGTGAAATGAGGCCGTTTCTAGGAGAACAGGGGTTGAATTCTCTAAGCTCACTCATGAATAACCAGGGATGTTCAAGGCCAAAATGAACGAAATCAGAGAACCTAGTTCTGTGATAAGATGAAACTGTGTAATAGTCGTTGTCTAGATTTACAACAAACTCCATGTGGTTCAAGACATCACGTTCACTACCTGGTCCAGTAAATCTGATGACTATTCACTATGGGTGCTTTAGGCTGAAAAAATGCTACCAACCCAAATGTAGTGATTCTTCGATTGTACTCTCAAAATTCTTTATGTCGAGTCTTCTTCACGTGTTATAGAGTCATTTCTATTCATGTGGGGAATTGTTGGAACCGAATTTTCCGGACACCATTGGTGTCGGATTATGGGAGCGTTGACTTGGTCTCCACGAGCACTATTTCGTAGTATGCTCATACGTCTAATTCGGGTTTTGTTTGAATGAGAAATGAGCACTACTAGGAAAGGCGTCGGTTTCCGATGCTTTAGGCTCGACGCTTTTACAAAGCGTCGAGAGAATTTAGCTTCGCGCCTCAATTTTCGACACTTTTCCTCGACGCCTTTTACTGTCGACGCTTAAATATGTCGATATGGATAAAAAAGCGTCAATACTTATCAGATCTTATTAATTTTGAAAAGAAACTATTAATTTTAATTGTTGAACCCTTTCATCTCCTCTCCGTGTACATCTCCTCTCCCGAGCCCTTCCTCGCTATGTACATCTCCTCTCCTGAACCCCTCCTCGCTATGTACATCTCCTTTCCCTGAACCTGCCATCTATCATCTCGCTCTGTCCCTCCTCTCCAGCGACGACGAAACTCCTTCCCAAAACCAATTATTCATCTTGCTCTGTCCCAAACTCCATTGCCGCGAACGAAGAATATAATACAAGTAATCTCTCACGCAACTTTCCTATTACTCCTTCTATACCTCCGAGTTCAATCACTCTCCCTCCATGTCAATTTCTGCACCTTCAAATTTTCAACGTGTGGCTTCATATAGCTTTGCCCTAACCTCCATTGCAATTTGCAATTCATTCGTTGCAGGAAACGCTCAAGGCAGAGCTGCGTCGCCGGCTCTTTCTTCTCTTCCATCTCTGTTGCTTCAGCGAATCCATCTCCGATATCGTCTCTGCGGGCGTTGCCCAACCGGACTTCGCAAAGGTATTGTTTTCCTACTTCTTCTTTGCCTCTGGTTCAGTGTTACGTGACTAGTTTGCAGCTGTTGTTGCTACATAATTTATTACTTTAGTGTTTCAAAATATGATTTTGTTCTCCGCCTTGGCTGGATTCAATCCCTCACAAATGTTTAGTCTTGTTTCAATCATGTTTTGAGGTGAAGTTTCGCTTTCTTCTTTTTATCTTAGATATGTCACTGTGATTTCTTCTTTGACTGATAAACTCTTTGAGTTGTTGTGTGTGTTTTTGTGCATATTGAAATGAAATTTGGATTGGAGTTGATTGCTTTTTCATATTGCATCAGTTTTTTGTTATGTTAAACTGAAAACAGGAACTAGCCTTCAGTAGTGAGTTTGAGTTTGCATTGGTGTGTAATCTGACTAACTCATACGCAACCCATAAACTGCACTTACTTGATTTGAGTTGATGAACTGTATAAGTGAGCAACACAAAGAGGTAACTAATGAAGTGTAAGATTAATTAACTTAATTAATGAAGAGTATTAGAGTGGTGTAGGAATATGATTAGCCCAGATCCACTTTCTGTTTTTTATTTCATCATGTGAACCACGTTGGAACAATCTTTTGCAAGAATATATCTAGATAGGCAAGTTTGAATTTTTTGGATCCTTCCCAACAACTTCTTTAACTACTAACTAGCTCCTTTCAAAAAAATTCAAAAAAAACTACTAGCTAGCTTACTACCGAGTATACAATGACATTTTGATTATTATCATAGACTATCTTTTGTATTTTGATTCTATATATATAATTCTGAATTTACAATCATCTATAATCCGTGCAGCACACACATTCACATCAACCACAACATTATTAAAGATGACATCATTTCTGAGTTTCCAAATGTTGTAGACACAACCCATGACAGCCAACAACTTGCTTCTATAAATGTTGTTCCTTCTTCTGCCACTTTGATTGAACCAGTCCCACCAGTGTAGCAAAATAGTTTTCCTGAGCCCAATCCCTTGTCAATTCGGGACAATATCTGTAATTCTGGCAAAAATGGGACACCTAAACCAGAGGTGTTCACTAGTCTCATCCTCCAGTTGGCAAAGAGAAATTGTAGGACAAGCAATCAACCCCCACCTGTACAGTTTACTTGCAGTAGGTAGTCTATCCAAAGTAGCAAGCCAACACATGAAACTCCACTTCCTAGGTTGGTAGCCATTCCAAATTATGGCACACCAAGGCAAGCTATTCTCTGAGGATCTAATGGAGTTATACAAATTGAGACAGTCCATCTTACCATTAGGTTTCAAGAAGATAGGCTCAGTGATGGTTTGGACTTGTAGGAGCTCAAGCACCACCTCCTTAGTTTTGAGCACAACTTTCCAAATCCAAGAGCTAGTACTAAAAGCCTTTGTAATCCAAACGTTCTGCCTTTTTGTGAGATTCTGAGTAGCGCAGACAGTCCACAAGTTGTTGTGACCTATGTGCAGCTCAAACACAAGCTTGAATAATAGTGTTCTATTCCATGAAAGAAGTTCCTTGAAATTCAGTCCACCTTCTTCAGTAGGTCTGCACACCACTTTCCAAGCAACTAGGCTCTTCTTAGTATCAACAACTCCAGCCCATAAGTAGGATCTGCATATGGCCTCAACTTTCTTAAGAACTTTTAGGGAACAACATAGTCTGCACCCAGAAAGAAAGGGCACCTTCTAAAACAGCTTTCACAATCTGTGCTCTTCCTGCATAAGAGGCTTGCCTCTCATTTCTACAATTCAGCATTGCTTTTAATCTGTTGAAAAGGGGATTGTAGTCACTAATTCTGAGCTTTCTCGAATGAAGAGGTGTGCCAAGACATTTCACAGGACACTCCCCTTGACTAAAGCCCAAAATACTCAAACATTCTTGCTTTCTGTCACTACTCAGGACACCAAAGAAGACTTTGGTTTTGGAAGCATTGGAAATCAGCCCAGATTCTCTTCCAAATTCAGTAAGACAATCCCTGATCAATCTCAAAGAAGAGTTAGTAGGCTTACAGAAGATCATTAAATCATCTGCAAAAGCTATATTAGTTAGCCCAAGCTGTTTACACTTAGGATGGAAGCTGAACCCCTTATTTCTACTCATCTTCTGCAACTTCCTAGCTATCATTTCCATGACAATAACAATAACAAAGAGAAAAGGAGATAAAGGATCTCCCTGTCTTAGTCCTCTCCTCCCCTTGAAGAACCCCTTAGCTTCTCCATTAACAATAATAGAAAATGAAGGGGTAGTCACACACTCCATAATCCACTTGATCATCACTGAAGGGAACTGCAAAGATTGGAGAGCTTTGGCAAGATACTCCTATGATACACAGTCATAGGCTTTCTGGAGGTCAATTTGAATCAAGCATCTTGGAGAGGTTCTAAGGCTATCATACCCCTTAACAAGATCCTGAGCTACAACCATGTTATGAGTAATAGATCTTCCAGGGACAAAAGCCCCTTGATTAATAGAGACCAACTCATCCAGGAGGGGCCTAATCTTCATAACCAGGATCTTGGATATAATTTTGAGAACAGTGTTGCAACATGCAATGGTTCTGAATTCTTTAATCTGAAAAGGAGTGTCCACCTTAGGAATCAAGAAGATAAAGGTTGCATTAGATTGCCTCAACAATCTACCTCTCCTGAAGAAATCCTTAGCAGCCCCAATCACATCTGTTTTAACACAACTCCAACCATTCTTAAAAAAGAGGTTTCCAAATCCATCAGGTCCAGGAGACTTAAGGTTGCCTATGTCAAAAACAGCATCTCTAATCTCTTTATCACTAGGGATAGAGAAGAGGCTAGCATGATTATCTGGATCAATAACTGTGCTCCCATAGTTCTCAAACTCCACATTAAAGGCCACACCCTCAGTACCAAAGAGCTCAACATAAAATTGGACAATCTCGTGAGTAATATCTTCATGAGATTCCAAAGCAATTCCATTCCTATCTTTCAAAGTAAAAATAGAGCCTCTTGCTTTCCTGGATTTAATCCCATTATAAAACATGGAGGAGGTTTCCTCTCCAAGTTTTATCCAATCTATCTTAGCTTTCTGGGGCAAAAAGCTGTGCAGCTGGGTCATTCTCAAATTCATTTCCTCCTTAGAACTATTCACAGCATGAGTCACATTCATGAAATCAGATTGGAGAGAGTCATGAGCAACTTTGAGTTGCTCAACAGATGCCTCAACCATAAGTTCTAACTTCCCGAACCTTCCTTTCTGCCAACTTTTCAGGGCTTCTTTAACTCTTTTTAACTTTTCTGCTAGGATATATTGAGGATCTCCCAATATAGGCACATTCCAGGTATTATTAATCAAATCCAGATAATCTGCCTCCTCAGTCCAAAAATTCTTGAACTTAAAAGGGATCTTCTTCTTGCCAATAGTAGGATTGATGTTGAGGATACCTGGGGAATGATCAGAATACTTGGGTCCCCAAAGAACACAGAAGAGGAAGGAAAGCTCGATCCCCAAGCTTGGTTAATAAGAACTTTGTCCAGCTTGCAAGCAATTATCTCATTCCCCTCCTGTTGTTTGCTCCAAGTATACTTAGCACCAGAGAAGATATGATCCACAACATTCACTTTACTCAGGACATTAGCAAGTTCATCAGAATCTCTAACATTCCTTCTTCTATAGGAAATTTTTTCTGAGGAATCTAAAATGCAGTTTAGATCTCCCATCAATACCCAAGGGCCATTAGTACTCTGAGCAATATTCTCAACATCCTGCCACATCACTTCTCTACCAATAGTGGCATTGGAAGCATACAGAAAAGTGATGAAAAAGCAACAAGTTCTATCTTTACTCTTGACAGAGCAATGAATTAACTGACTAGTATTACACAAGATAACCACATTCAGCAGAGAAGAGTCCCAAGTGATCCATATTCTGCCCTTCTGATTAATAGAGCTATTAGTCACAAATCTCCAATCCTTCATGAGACTACCAGCAATGACAGATTCCCTATCCAGAGAGATCTTGGTTTCCAACAAGCCAACCAAACAGAAATTATTCCTTCTAATAAAATCCCTAACCACCCTAACTCTAGGGAGTGTACTACACCCCCTAGTGTTCCATGCTCCAATCTTGATTGCAGTCATAATGAGGTCCTTTTAGAGTTGCTACCACTCTTTTCAAACTCAAGAAACCTATTATGCACATGAATATGCCCAGGATTTGCTTCATCAATAATCCTAGGCTTCACACCTCTTTTAAGAATGTCAATAAATCCATCACTAGTGTTCCCTTTCTGCACAGTCTTATCAGTCATCTCACCACCAGCCTTCTCAGTAGTAGCATTGGCAGCCCCATTGACAGCAGCTTGGTTACTCATAACCTTGGTAGGAGGCATAGCTTCATCACATTTATTTATGCACTCCTTCTCAGTACCAGAATTTTCCTTCTCTGCCCTTATTCCATCACTCTTCTTACCACAGTGCCCAGTAGAATGCCCAAATACATTACACTTGGTACATTGCCATGGGATCCATTCAAACCATACAGGCTGCCTATAGAACTTTCCATCTGGGCCTTGCAACACAACCTCTTGCCTTTGTGCCTCTTTCACAGTCCCCTGGATAAGCAATCTAGCATAAGCTAGCTTCTTCCCCCTAGCTGCAAACTCATCCATACAGATGAGAACACCTATCATAGTACCAATAATACTCAACATATGATGAGAATGAAAGATAGGATCAAGATCCCGTAGCTGAATCCAAACTGGCACCACTTCAAATCTCGACCATGCCATTTTCACACCAGGGAACCAAGCTTTCGGAACAATAGGCTTATTACCATGAATAAGCCAGGGGCCATTATCTTGAACCCATTCCATACTCTCACTAGATACGAATTTGAAGATCCATATTCCATTCTCTCTCAATTGAATCTCAGGTTCATCAATCTTCCAGTTCTCTTGAACAAATTTCTTCATTTCATTCAAAGAAAGATTTCTCCCTAAAACTCCTCCAATCATAGTAGTTTGCCAAGATGACGAGGCTAAAATCGTTGTGCCTATCAAAGAAAACCTAACTAACCAACTAGTATAGCAAGAACGCAAGAGTCAAATCCCAAGAGAATCAAGTAGTCTATTCTTAAGCAAATACCTATTACCAACGAACACACCAAAGGGGGGGAAGTTGTTGTTCTATAACCTAAGACAAGTAAAAGTAACAAGTAGCAAGAGTTGTGAAAATATGATTGGGAAAGAGTTCCACCTAACAAATATCCACACAATGACATGCAAGGTTGATCATAGATATCTCTAACTCATGAAATCCTATTGTTGTTCCTATTCCTGTTCAGACATAGATATCAGCGCAACCCGCGCTGATATAACTTCCTATTAAACAAATCTGAAGACCTTCAAGACTCAATTCAATAGAAGCAATAAGCAAAGGAATATAGCAAGATACATGCAATTCAGACAACCCGTCAGATAAGAACGCAATCAATTCTCATTCACAAGTAAACACTGCGACCCGCTCATGTAAACATGTGTTTTCTACTAGATAAAGAACTCCGACCCAGAATTACCAAATCCTAGCACTATGAACAATACCAATAAACCTAGCTGGCCAAACTAGACAAATCAATAAGATTCAATAAGATAAAAGCATGAGAATCAATACAATCAATAGAAAGCGAAATAGAGTTTAGAATCTCACAACCATACAGTCAAAGGCTTCAACCGTCAGGCGAAACAAAGGGAAATTAGTTCAACATCGACATGGAGGCAAAACTAGGGTTTTTCAGAGAAAACAAAGGTTAACCTAAAACTAAAGTGTTTTTAGGCTTAAATACTCCTAGGAAATAATAAATCCGAAATGGAAATAAAAGAAATAATTCGGAAATTAAATAAAGAAATACAAGCAAACTCGGAGACAAATCCGGCCTTCAGGACGATTTCCGCGGGCGCGGACTACGAGGCAACCCGCGGCTGACCCGCAGATTCAACACTTGAACATACTTCGTCTTCTGGTTCCGCGGGCGCGGAGGATTTGCCGCGGGCGCGGAAAAGTCCCTGCAACCTCACTCTTCTTCTCTTCTTGTCTTCTTCTTTCGTCTTCTAACTTAGTTCCTTCGAAAGACGTCTTCAATCTTCATATTCCTTCATCATTAACTACTTCTTCTCTTCAGCTCCGGATCACATAATTACATATGAAATAGCTCCTAAACGATCCTAAACTAAGCTAATAACCACTAGATAATATGTATGAAGTACTCTCTATCAAATTCCCTCATACTTAGACCTTGCTCGTCTCTGAGTAAGCTAAAGAAAAGATACTCCTCAATCTAATACACAAAGGTTTCAGGAAGTACAAAGAAACTTGTCTAATGATTACAACTCCAACAACAACATCCAAATCCTCCAAACAACAACTATAGCAACATCAAACTAATACAAGTGATATGACAATAAACACATAGCCTTCTCTACTCCTTATGACTCCCAAGTGGTCCTATCCGAATTCCTCCTTATATCACCCCTTCTTATGTCTTCCAACGCCAAGAATAAGTCCTAAAATCACTCTATTTTTTTTTATCAACTCATCTTGCTTAGGCGCCCTCTCGGGTTTTCGTCCTAACCACTCAATAATTGTTCCAGGCTCACCAAATCTCACATCAATCGAAAACCTCTTTTTACCCCAGCCTAGTGCTGGTCCAGGTTACCTGCTTGTTGCATAGATCTTGTTATCCCATAATTTTTCTGCCTTTTTTCATATTTTTGTGGCTTTTTCAAACAATTTACTCAATAAATTCATGCAGATACAACCAACACCCAAATAAAGACATGTGAATACATTCTCCTCCCCCATACTTAAACATTGCATTTTCCTCAATGAAATGGAAGACATAATAACGAACCCAGGAAAGGAGACAGAAGACTCACATACAAGGTCGGATGACCTTCCTCCAATGAAACACAAGGTGTAGTAGAATGAAAAACTAGATGAGCACCCAATGAAATCAACTAATGCACAGCTCATCCAAGACAAAAGAAAGAATACCTCCAATATAGATGGTGACCCAAAATCAACTCCTTGCAAAGAACATGGTCACCAACAAGCTAAGCTCCAACAAATGTAGATCCATAAATGATAGGAATGATGAAACGATGAAACCAAACTTGATGAAATACAACTCCTTACTTTCTTTTCTCTCATATTTTTTTTTTCTGCACTCTATTTTTTTTAAATCCGATTTATTATTTTTTTCTCGGAATGATTTTTTTTTTTTTAGATACGGGAGAGAAGACTTACAGCGAGATTGGCTACTGACTGTAGCTGACCCTAAGCTTCGGTGATTTCCTCCTGTCCATAGAAAAACTGAAAAGAAAATTAAACCGAACAAAACAAATAAAAACAATCTCAAACCTCGGGTTGCCTCCCGAGTAGCGCCTTATTTTATGTCGTGGCTCGACATGAAACTCAAGAGATTTTAACTAACTCCATTTGGCTTTGTGAAAACAGTCTCTTGTCTTAATTCTCTCTTGAACCACTCATGGAACGCCTTGAACCTCGCCCCTCTTACCTTGACCACTTTGTCTTTGGAAATGAAAGTGGTTTCATTCACTTTCTCCTGTTTGACCATATCAGGCGGTTGTTTCAGCTCTATCTCAGTGTCCTGCACAAGAGCAGACATAGGCTTTTCACCCTGCAAAATGAGTCCGGTGGGGCAATTGCCCAAAAGTGGAGAAGGTGACTTATTACTCTCATCTAGGACCTTCTTGACCTCCTGCAAGTTAATAGCTTGAACACCCTCTATGTAGGGATCCAATACGACATTCTCAATAACACAATTTGATTCTTCCAAGCAAGCAGGATTAATCACATTTATGCAAGACAAAGACGTATCATGAATGAGACTCATATCATAAATATTGTATTCCACTTTGTCCCCATCAAATTCCATACTAAGGGTTCCACTACTAACATCAATCTTTGTTTGAGCAGTTTTCAGAAATGGCCTACCTAACAGAATAGGGGCAGCATGCTTATCATGATCCATGTCCAAAACAAAGAAATCCGCAGGAAAAACCATATTATCAACTTTCACAAGAACATCTTCAACTACCCCTTTCGAGTACACATTAGAACTATCAGCCAATTGAACAATTGTTCCTGTTGCATGCAATGGTCCTAGGCCTAGCGACTCATACAAAGAATAAGGTAAGACATTGATAGATGCACCTAAGTCTAGCATAGCTTTGTCAAACTTAGTTTCACCTATAACACATGGAATACTAAACATGCCAGGGTCACCACACTTCTTAGGCATACGCCTTTGAAACACAACAGACACGTGCTCACTCACCTTAATCTTTTGTTTTTCTTTTAATTTCTGATTTTTTTTGACCGTGCATAGTTCTTTCAGAAATTTAGCATAACGAGGAATGCTCTTAACAAGTTTAAGTAAAGGAATATTTACCTCGCATTTGCTGAAGGTCTCGAATAGATCTTTGTCGTTCTCCAGCCTTCTAGTGTCCTTCAATGCCTCAGGGAAAGGTGCTGGTGGTTTCAAAGAGCTGAGAGGAGGTAAGACAGGATGAACATAAGAGTCAGAAAGATCAGCTTCAGATCCGCGGGCATCCACTTCGGGCCGTGGGCGCGGAAAATTCTCTGTATCTGAGCCGCGGGCGCGGAAATCTTGCCGCGGTCGCGGAAATTTCTCTGCAGGATCCGTAGCCTCCTCTGTATCTGAGCCGCGGGCGCGGATCAGCTGTTTCAGCAACATTTTCATTCTCAGCACTCGTTTCCTCCTCGTTCTTACCCTTTTCAGCAGTGGGTAGAACCTCTAATTGCTTACCATTTCTTAACATAACAACACTGACATTCTCTCTTGGGTTATCACCATTTGAGAAGGTAATTGCCCCGAATATTTTGCTTTGAACTCATTGAATGCTTGAGCTATTTGTCCAATCTGCACCTCAAGATTTTGAATACTTGATTTAGTATCCTTTTGGAATTGCATGCAGTTTTGTTGGAGCTCTACTTGTCCTGCAGCAAGCTTCTCAATCATCTGTTGAAGGAATGAACCTTGGGCTTGTGGTTGCTGATGTGGTGGTGGTTGCAAGAGATGGGGGTTTTCGATATTTTGAGTGTTCCCCCACCTATGATTTGGGTGATCTCTCGACCCTTGATTGTACGTGTTGGCGTATGGATCAAACCTCGGTCTCTGTTGCCAACCTCCTACAACATTCACCTCAGCATTGGGATTTTGAAGTTGTGGACAAACCTCTGTATGGTGTCCTGGATCAGTGCAAATTCCACAATAGTTCACTTGTTGAACACCACTTTTTACCATCAAGCACTTCATCATCTCTTTCAGTTCTTTCATCTCACCCTCCAACTTAGATGTTGATTGAGACTCTATTGCCTTTACACTCTCTCTCTTGCTGAACTGTCTAGAGCCCTCTGACAACTCATGGAAGATATCTTTTGCTTATGCTGGGGTTTTGTTCAGGATGTTACCCCAACAAGCTGCATTCACCATACGACGCTCATCGTCTAATAGACCATTGAAAATACTTGCTCTCTGTGAAAATACTATCTATGTGACACTTCTGAATTGTTTGGAGTGTACGTTGATGGGCAGCAAGTTGTTGTTCAGTGGGGTGTGATCTAGGTTCTTCAGTTTCAAGTGATAAAAGCTGACTGAAACGGCCCATAAGCCCTGATGACCTTCTAGGAGTACCCATGGAAGATATCTTTTGCTTATGCTGGGGTTTTGTTCAGGATGTTACCCCAACAAGCTGCATTCACCATACGACGCTCATCGTCTAATAGACCATTGAAAATATAGAGGATGAGTGTTTCATCTTTGTATCCATGAAATGGACAACTCGAACATAACATCTTGAACCTCTCATAGTACTCATTGAAGGTCTCTGATACGCTGCACTTTGTATAGCGTAACTAGGGATTATTACATTGATTTAGGAGTATTATTATATGTGTTTCGAGTCATTGTTATGTTCTGAGATATTTATTAAGAAGTGAAGAATTGAAGACCAGAACCGAAGAAGAAGAGATCAAAGATTGAAGACATGAAGATATTCTGCGGAGCAGCGGCGATCGCCACTACCATCTAGGCGATCGCCATTCTACAACAGAAGAGTTATGTGAGTTCGAGAGATCATGGCGATCGCCATGAATCTATGGCGATCGCCACAACAAGGCCGAAGATATTCCAGGCTTTCCTTATTTTGCTTTGCTTTTATTTCTTTTTATTATTTTCTTATTTTCCTTATTTTAGTTTTAGGATATATCTTTTACCATATATTTTTAGGGTTAGTCTCTATTTATACCCTAGTTATTATCATCTTTTCTATCATCTTTTACATCAGACAATTTAGTTCTGCAACCATGAGCAGGAACTAATCTCCATTGTTTTACCTAGCGGTTGAAACCTTCAGTTATTAAGTTGTGAGATTTCTAAACTCTTGTTCTTTTCCTTTGGGTTTGTATTAATTCTCTTGCACTTCATATATTGATTTCTATTAGTTTTGTTAGCTTGATCACCTAGTTTGATTGATAGTTTTCTATTGCTAGACTAGGAATATACGGTGGAATTCCTTGTCATTGTAGCGCTCATATCTGCATGATCTGGTAGTTGATTGCTTTTATGAAAGAGAATTGATTGCATGTTAATACTTGACGGTTGTAAGTTATTGCATGCATCCTTATAATTCCTGCGCCCTTTGCTGCTATTTCATCTAATCTTGAGAGGTTTCCCTGATTGTTGAATAGTAAGTATTATCAGGACCGGTTGGTCTGCTGATATATTAAAGATTGGAATAGGAACATTCCCTAGGATTGATAAGAACTTGAGATAAATCTATGATCAACTTGATTGACTGTTGTGTGGATACTTGCTAGGTAAAACCCCTTCTCATCATATTCACAATCAAACCTTCTTTGCTTGATACTTGTTACTTTTGTGTTCCATACAATCAAAACCCCCCCTGGTTACTTGTTACTTGTTCGTTAGTTGATATTTCACTTGACTACATTGATTTGGTGTTTTGATTCCCTTGGGTTCGACCTCTACTTACTTGCTATACTCTAGTTAGTGTTTAGAGTTTATTTCTTTGATTTGGCACTACGACTTTAGCCTCATCAGTCTCATTGGCACGTTGTTCGATGGTGGCGATATCCCTTTTCAGAATGTTGAGCTTAATAGCCGGGAAGTACTTTTCCAGAAACATCTTTTTCATTTCAGCCCATGTAGTGATACTTCCCGGAGCTAGATAATACAACCAATCATTTGCTCTATCTTTCAATGAGAACCCAAATGCTCTCAGCATGATCTGATCATCAGTAATACCTTTGGGCTTCATACTCGAACAAACAACGTGAAACTGAGCCAAATGCTTATTAGGATCTTCTCCTGCCAAACCATGGAAATGTGGCAATTCGTGGATCAATCCAGCCTTCAGTTCAAAATTCACACCTTCTCCCAAGTCAGGGAAGGTTATTGCTAGTGGTTGTGCTGCCAGATTTGGGGCAGTTAACTGCCTCATAGTCAGTGGTACGACAGCCATCTCACAAGTTCCTCTTCGGTTGCGGCTAATGGTTCTTTCAATCTCTGGGTCAAGAGCAACAAGAAGTGAATCAGTAGTACGGGTGTGGACCATACAAAAGGTCCACACAAAGGTTGGTAACAATTAATCACACAAAAACAGAAAATTTGACTCCCCGGCAACGGCCCCAAATTTGACAAGGCTAAAATTGTTGTGCCTATCAAAGAAAACCTAACTAACCAACTAGTATAGCAAGAAAACAAGGGTCGAATCCCAAGAGAATCAAGTAGTCTATTCTTAAGCAAATAACTATTACCAACGAACACACTAAAGGGGGGGGGGAAGTTGTTGTTCTATAACCTAAGACAAGTAAAAGTAACAAGTAGCAAGAGTTGTGAAAATATGATTGGGAAAGCGTTTCACCCAACAAATATCCTCACAATGACATGCAAGGTTGATCATAGATATCTCTAACTCATGCAATCCTATTGTTGTTCCTATTCCTGTTCAGACATAGATATCAGCGCAACCCGCCCTCATATAACTTCCTATTAAACAAATCTGAAGACCTTCAAGACTCAATTCAATAGAAGCATTAAGCAAAGGAATATAGCAGGATACATGCAATTCAGACAACCCGTCAGATAAGCATGCAATCAATTCTCATTCACAAGTAAACACTGGGACCCGCTCATGTAAACATGTGTTTGCTACTAGATAAAGAACTCCGACCCGGAATTACCAAATCCTAGCACTATGAACAATACCAATAAACCTAGCTGGCCAAACTAGACAAATCAATAAGATTCAATAAGATAAAAGCATGAGAATCAATACAATCAATAGAAAGCGAAATAGAGTTTAAAATCTCACAACCATACAGTCAAAGGCTTCAACCGTCAGGCGAAACAAAGGGAAATTAGTTCAACATCAACATGGACGCAAAACTAGGGTTCTTCAGAGAAAACAAAGGTTAACCTAAAACTAAAGTGTTTTTAGGCTTAAATACTCCTAGGAAATAATAAATCCGAAATGGAAATAAAAGAAATAATTCCGAAATTAAATAAAGAAATACAAGCAAACTCGGAGACAAATCCGGCCTTCAGGACGATTTCCGCGGGCGCGGATTACGAGGCAATCTGCGGCTGACCCGCGGATTCAACACTTGAACATACTTCGTCTTCTGGTTCCGCGGGCGCGGAAAAGTCCCTGCAGCCTCACTCTTCTTCTCTTCTTCTCTTCTTCTTTCGTCTTCTAACTTAGTTCCTTCGAAAGACGTCTTCAATCTTCATATTTCTTCATCATTAACTGCTTCTTCTCTTCAGCTCCGGATCACATAATTACATATGAAATAGCTCCTAAATGATCCTAAACTAAGCTAATAACCACTAGATAATATGTATGAAATACTCTCTATCACAAGATTTCAATTCAGATGCAACTTCATCTAGAGTGAATGTGTAGATCTCCCTATTCACTTCATGCACATGATCTAAGCCATTCTGAACCACTCTAGCTTTACTACCACCAGCAATTTCCCCTTTGTTCCCTAAATCTTTTCCACAAGTCACATCAAGAACGGATTCAGTAGAGGAATTTGAGGAATGATTACCATTCTGATAATTGAGTCCTTTGCCAGAGCTCGTCATCGCATTCAATTGCCCTTTATTCCTAGGGTTAGCCGTCTCTAATTCAGGGAATTGATCGTGGATCTCCAAATCCGCCACGATCTTCGTGATCTCTGCCTTGTTCCCTCCCTTCTTTCCAACCCGCAGGTTGGAAATCTGCAAGCTCAAAGACTCTTTCAATCTTATTAACATAATGATTCATTTTAGGAACTTTAACGATTAAAGTTTAACCTGTTCATTTGCAAAGTTGTCTCATCCACCACCCAAAAGTCAAATTTTTGATCATCTTACTGGCTTTCAGTAGGCAAAAATAGCAAAAACGAATTTGAACTCGTAGCTTTGAGTATTATAATTGCTTATCAGATTCATAAATCTTGGTCTTCAATAAGTTATTAAAACTTCCGTGCGGGGCAAGCTGAGTGTGGTCGGTTGTGGATCAACCCTAATCCCAATCTCATGTTATGTGATGTAACAGTGATAATTCCTTGGGCAATCAAAGGATTCAAAGCTCAAGTGTTCATAAAAGTAGCAACATATACTTAGCCATAAAATTAGCAACATATACTTAGTGTTCATAAAAGTAGCAAAATATACGGTGTATATAAACAATTTCTTACTTTTTCAGCTTCTTATATAAACTATTCGATTGGTATGATGTTTTGGTCATTGAACTTCTACTTTGATTGCAGAGATTTAGAAATTCGTTTTAACTGGATTGCAGTTTTGGTCATTGAACTTATTATGTTTAGTCTCAGATACATGATTACTTGCTTTTGTTGAGTTTTTAGTTGAAGTGTAGCATGATATGATCATATGTAGGTATGGATACAAGTTGGATTGAACTACCAAATACTCACGAAGCTTATATCAATGGAGTAATTAATTTTATAAAACTGGCCAAGGAAAACCTTATAGAAGGTAAAACTAGATGTCCATATAAGAAGTGTAAGCTGAATAAGTGGGTGTTTATAGATGAAGTAGAACAACATATCTTATTCAAAGAGTTTTACAAGTCGTATAAGAAATGGATTTATCATGGAAAAGATTCCATGAATCTTGGGAATGTGTCTGAAAGTACTAGTCAAGCAACCAACGGTGACCAGCCTGTAAATGTAGTTCAAGATGATATGAGAGATCTATTAGATGCTACCTTTGGCCAAAACATTCCTCCGTTTGTTGACAACTATGATATCCCCATACAAGTAGAAGAGGGGGAATTCCCTGATGATGTTAATGCAGAGCAGGTTAATGATATAGAAAATACCAAATATGAAAAGTTATTGGAGTTTGCTAATGAGGAACTCTATGTTGGTTGTAGCTCATACTCAAAGTTGTCATTTTTTCTAAGCTTGTTTCATTTAAAAACAAAGTTTAAGTGGAGCGTCGAGTCATTCAGTATGCTGCTAAATCTTCTATCTGATGCATTTCCTCAAATCACGGAGTTCCCAACATCGTACTATGAATGCAAGAAAGTGATAAAAGAGTTCGGTCTTGGATATGAAAAAATTGATGCATGCCCAAATGATTGTGGTCTGTGTTGGGGTGAATTAGCTGGATTGGATAGTTGTCCTACTTGTAAAACATCAAGGTGGAAGAAAGCTAAAGGACGAGGAGAATGTGGTGTGGAGAATAATGCCTTAATTAAGAAAGGTGAGCCGGCTAAGGTGATGCGTTATTTCCCTCTTATTCCAAGGTTAAAAAGGCTTTATATGTCATCTAAGACTGTTGACAGCATGGTATGGCATCATAAAGATCGTGTGAAGGATGGAAAGTTGTGGCATTTGGCTGATGGTTTGGCATGGACAAAATTTGATGCCAAATACCCGGATTTTGCCTCCGAGTCGCGTAATGTAAGACTTGGCCTTGCTAGTGATGGGTTTAATCCATATCGTCTCATGAATACCTCTTATAGCACATGGCATGTGGTTTTAATACCTTACAATTTGCCACCCTGATTGGCTATGAAGTCATCATCATTTATCTTGTCAATGATTATCCCTAGACCATCAAGTCCTGGAAATAACATATACGTGTACTTGCAGTCGTTAGTACATGAGTTGAAAGCGTTATGGGAAGGTATTGATGTCTTTGATGCTTACAAGAGAGAATGGTTTAAGATGCGCGTTGCTTTGACGGGAACTATCAATGACTTTCCTGCGTATGCTATGTTATCTGGTTGGAGTACCAAGGGGTTCAAAGCTTGTCCTTCTTGTAAGGATTCTACCAGTTCATATAGGTTTGGAGGGAAAATTTGCTACGTTGGTTGCCGGATGATCATCCATATCGAGTTCAAGGTAGTTTATTTGATGGGACTAATGAGTTGGGTCATGCTCCAGTTTCTGAATCTAGGACAACAATTTTGAGACAACAAGAAAGAGCAAGTACGCTGCTAAAGAAGGTCTCAGGAAGAAAGAGATCCAGAAAAGATGTTAGCACATCAGTTGACAAAGTTGATATGTCGACGCTTTTTCAAAGTGTCGGGATGATTATTAGCGACGCTTTTAAGCGTCGATAACCCATCCAAAAAGCGTCGCAAATCGACGCCTTTTCTAGTAGTGGAGGCAGTTACATTAAATGTAACTAAGTTGAACTTTAAGGATTAATGTGCATCCCACATTGATTAGGAGGAGATAAACTCACTAGTATATAAACTAGGAGTGAATTGTAATGGATGTGATTGGGCCAGAGGAGGCTATCCTGATGGGCTTGGGCCTTTGAAGACCACACGCGCGCGGTTCGGTTCGGATCGGATCAGCTCGTGGCTCGTGGGCTCCTTGGGCTCCTTGGTCTCCTTGTTCCCAATCACTATGAACTTCTCATCAGCCACATTTGACTGTAGTAAAGTCACACGTATATGACCAGATACGCCATTGGCCTCATTGGTCTCATTGGTCTCAATCACAATGGACTTCTTTCACATCTTCCTCTTCTTTTCATTGAGTCTGAGAATAGACACATTTTCTAGCGTTCGTCGGCTTCTGACTTTTGAGTTGTGCAAATCAGAAGCGTAGCAGTTGTATCATGGGATTCGAAACGCCCGTAACCGTCACATTGCTGGACGTTTTTTCAGAATTAAGAAAAGAGATTTTTATCTTGACTCTGCTCTTGTTCTACCGCTCGTTTTCGGTATCGATTCGACCATTTCTCCTCTCCTTAATTTTGTTTTATTAGTTATATCTTATATGATTTATATGTTACAGAAATCAGTTCCTACCCTTATTATATATCATATATATATCTAGAATGAAATCAAATGAGAACAATCATGTAGAAGAAAAGGGATCACATGGCCCCGTTAGATTTAAGAGAAAGAATATCATGGTCAAATCTTCATTATAAAGGACTACTTCAACAAAATTCATTCAACTCGTAGATTTTAATTTTTGTTTGAATACAGTAAGCTACTTCATATATAAATTTGACAAATCCAACACTAATGCCAATGTATTATTAATTAAAAGAGACAATTTTCTTCTTTCGCGTTCAGTCTTGGACTAGATGTGGCGTGTAATGTAAGATTTTTTGCAAAATTTCGGAAGAAAATGGTGAATTAATGAATTTATCAGCTAAAATATAGCCTCGACGGGGAGGATAACGTTTTAAAAAGTAAACTGTTTGACAAATAAACTAAAAGTTAGCAACCAACTTGGAGCAAGCAAAACTACAAAATATTCAAGAGTGTAATTAATTAAGCTACTCCGTATATGTCAAGTCTTTATGAGAACTGGTGCATCTCGACTATAAGCATCCCTTTCCTATTAAACTATTAAAGTAATCAATCTTTTTTGCCACATGTCATTCTTCCTTTCAACGAGCCACATGACACCTATTTTTTTCATCTGCCAATTTTTCTCTCCTAATCTCTTAGATCGCCACGTGACAAGCCTTAATCGTAATCTCTATTTTTACCTTTTTAATAAATAAACAAATCACATGTATTACCTTTTTGTTAACAAGTGCAATTATCACATGACAACTATTTCTAAAAACTGTATAAACAAATCACACGTATTGCCTTAAAACTGTATAAACGAATCACACAATAATCTTCTCCTTTGCATATTAAACCTATTTTAGTTAATACCATGTGGTTGTAGAGGTAAATTATGAAACAATTCACGTATGAAAATTTTTAACTTAAGAATTTACAATTTTCTTTTTTTTTGGGTGAAAAGAATGTACTATTTGAATTGCTAGCACATACAACTTCGTCACATGTCATTTTTCTTTTTGATAAATAAAATCATAAATATGTGTATATTTTTATTTTAGGATAATGAAGATTTGTAAGATTATATGTCTATTTATTTATACTTTTAACCTTCTATAAATCATATTTTATGTTCTTTAATAAACAAAGAGTTATATAATAATTATCTAGAAAAATATTGAATCTCACAATTCAACATTTAAATACTTTAAATTATTATTATTTTAAATATTTAAACAATGCTTAAATAACCCTCTCTTTATTAAAAATGTTTATCATACTAATTTAAAAACTATATATTAAAGAATTGATTATCTTTTTACTTTAGCTATTTAGGTAATAATTTTAATTAAAAAAATATTTTTTAAAATTATACTAAATTTGTATGAGTTAAATAAACTAAATATATTTGATAAGATATTTTAACCTAAGTTATTTAAATTAAATTATTATTTTATAAAACACGTGCAAGACACGAGAAACTGAACTAGTGGTATGGAAAAAATTGCAACATAATGAGAAAAAAAAGCCCCTTGTGATGGATGACCCATGTGGCCATCCATGCATATATCTATTGAAGTAGCGTTAACAAAACTTGACCCATGGCATCCACATTCATGGGAACCCAAATGACACCCTCATTAGAGAAGGTGTTTAAGGTAATCGAGTTACCTCAGCAAAAGTGGTACAACGGTGTGCCCTTTCCACTTGTTGTGTCGCCCGGGCCGACAGCGGTTACTAGACAGTTGTGGGAGTTGGTCCGGGCCAACAAACCTTGGTTGGAGGCCCGGGTACAGGAATCAAAGGCGGTTCTCTTCCGTGGCTTCAACGTTGCAACTGCTTCTGATTTCAGCGACATGGTCGTACGAGGATTCGAGTACGAGGAGTTCCCTTTTAAAGGAGTGGCGGCTCCAAGGAGTCATGTGGTCGGACCTGTCTATACCTCCAATGATAGCCCTCCTCATTTGTCCGTCGAATTCCACAACGAGATTGCTTATGTGAGTTCATAACTTTCGACTATCTTCAAATCAGATTATATGATTTGTGAAGGTGTTCTTTTAGTGTGAGGTGGGTAACGTGAATTGCAGTTGGAAGATAACCCAAACAAGGTGTTCTTTTATTGTGAGGTGGAACCCGGGAGTCAAGGGGAGACCCCTATTGTACTAGGTCATGTTATTTATGAGAGGTTGAAGAAGAATCACTCTGACTTCCTTCATCGCCTAGAAGAGCATGGTTTTCTTTACCACAAGGTTCTCCCCGATGAGACTGACCCCAAGTGCGCCCTTGGCCAGAGCTGGAAGACCACCTTCTCCACGGATGACAAGTCCATAGCCGAACAAAGGTAATCAATTTTAGTAGATGATGTGTTGTTAGATATAATTAACTTCTCACGATCATATAAAATTAGGTGCAATGTTCGATTAATCAATACTTTTTTTTTTGGTTTCCCACTCTAGTTCAGCGGTCAGGGGACTCCCCTACTACCCTTACATCTAGAGTTCGAGTTGCGTGGGAGGCTCTCTCAACAAACAATTTTTAACCTCCACCAAGTCTCGAACTCGAGACCTCATGTTGGCTGGTTGGGGTCCCTTACCACCCGACCACATGCTTGTTGGTTCCATTAATCAATACTAAAACCAGTCATTTTATTGGCGCGTCATTACTGAATTTGGTGGAGGATAAATATTTTAATTTTTAATTTTTAATTAATTTTGTATCCTCAACATGGTAGAGTACAAATTCAACCGGATCCTCAATCTCGTAAAGGCTTAATTCACTATATGTTGAGTATACAATTCGAATATTTCCCGAATTATATGTTTAGTATTTTAGGATGAAATAATTTTCTCGACCATTTAACAAAACCAAATCTAAAACTATTTAATCTGCGTTCCTCAGTCTTATTATGGATCTGGACTCTGGATCATTTGGGTTTATTGGCATAAATGTGGTTATGTGCAGGGCGGCGGAAGTAGGAGTGAAACTAGAATGGGTAGAACACGGCGTGAGGATGGCAGGGAGGCCACTCCCCGGCATCAAGATGGACAAAATTAGTCGAGGAGAAGAGGAGCAAAAGATGTGGTTCAACAGTCTGATACCGGTCCAAGAGACCAAGGCGGCAGCCATAACATTAGGAGACGGTGGGCCCATTCCGCCCGAGCTCATCCAAGAATGCAGGACCCTTCTCGAGGACGAGTGTGTTGCCATTCCTTGGAGCCATGGCGACGTCCTTATGCTTGATAATCGAGCTGTCCAACATTCTCGTCGCCCCTTCACTCCCCCGCGTCGAGTGCTCGCAGCCTTCACCAACTGATTCATATGATACTTTATCGTGTTTTGTAAGATAAAACAAGGATGTTTAATTCCTATGTATGATACTATGATGGTCTTGTTTCCATTTTGAATAATTCTAAATCTTATGGGTATTGTGTATTTGCCATATATACTGTTCTAAAAGACGTTGATGGACGGTGGAAGATTGTCTTATATTTCAATTGCATGCTCTTTTGTTTACATAATAATAATATACATATAGATTTACTAATTTATAATGTGTATATATAAGAGCCATTCTATTCCATATTAAGCATATAAATGTAATATATCAATTTACTAAATAATAATCTATAAAAATCGTACTATCCAACATACATTTAATTTTAAAGTTTTCGACAGAAACTCCAAGTTTTCAATATGAACTCCATAATCAACATAAACTCTCATTAGTCGTTATCAAGCGTCTAGTTTAGTTGTCTTGTCAAATTATATGATTAGTCGGTGTCGAGCGTCTAGACTGACCAGGAAGTGTTTTTTTTCTTCTAAATACCTTCTAAGAACCCTAATCTGCTAAAAAAGGGACGGTGGTGTTGTTGCTTACCTACTAGTCATCGTCTAGACTGTGTACTTTTAGAACACTGCATATATGTAAGAATTGTAAGTCACTTTAGATTTTAGAAGCCGTATTGGAATCGACCATCTTAACGTATATATAAAGGTTGAGAGTTGTATGTGGAGATAAACAAACAAAAATGCCCAAAAAAAGGACCTAGAATATGGTGTCACCATAAGGTTTTCAACGCTCTCGGAGACTCATGTGGATACACCTCCAAGGATGGGTTATTTGATTGATTGTCGTATAGATTTGGAAATGTTACTACTACTATATTAAGCTTCCGAAATGTTACTTTCCACACTTTCTAACACTGTCAAATTCGTTTCAAACAAATTCCATTAAAGAAACTACTAAACATAGATTAGATTTAAAATGCATCTTTAAAGAGAGGGATTCAGAACTCACTGTGACTGAGTCGCCCTTATCTCGCTCATACAATATAGCTCATCAGTTAACAGTTGCAACCAAACCACTCCATTGCCAAAAATCCCGAAATCATATAGTCCATGAGACAATGTCAGAAGGTAATACTCACCTATGAACAAAGACAACCACATTATACGACAAGAAAACTAACAAGGAAAAGAAAGCAGAAGTCTGAAACGTACCAAGCATAATGTACTGTATATGTATTAGCTTTCGGGTGCTGCAGCAGTTTCATCCATTGGAGATGCAACAACAGCTCCATCTGAATTCCCAGTTTCTCCCTGAAAATCTGATCCCGCACTCGGGAAAACCTCGGATTGCAAAGACGGGGCGATATTTTTTACGTGTAACCACGTAAGCTCCCATAAACTATCTCCACCAAGAGCACTCCTTTGAACGAGTACTCCACTCGTCTTCATCACAACAAGCGAGTTTTTCAGAAGCTCAGGCACGAGTTCCTGAAGCTTCTCACTTTTCTTACCTCTGATTTTCACCTTCATATACTTCTCCATCCGGCTCAAAACTCCAAGCCACAGCTTGCAGAATGTGGTCAACTGAGAAAGCTCTTGAACCAACTGAAGGAAAATCTTTGAAAGAAGTTTCATGGCGATCACAAGAGTACCTTCCATGTTTCTGTAGTCTTTCTGAGAATGACCCTGTGCTATCTCGAGCAAGTCGTCGAGCATTGTGAATATAACCATGTCGAAACACTGAAGCCATAAGGCATGAGGCAGATGAACGCTGTCTGCTTCGGTCAAGCATTTTTGCAGTGAGGAGAGAGAATGATTACGAACTTCTTCTCTCTGATCCAAACAGACTTTTCTTAGAGCCTGAACGAGCCTCAGCCACATCTCGCCAATGTCATGAGACATTTTGGCGGCTTCTTCCTCTTTTATACTTGCCTTGGCCTCATTAGCCCATTGCACCAAACGAGAAACCGAAGAGGCCATGAGATCCAGAGAACGAGTTGACCGGTCAACCTGACCAACTCGTGACTCAGCAAACTGTCGAGCGGTGTCTACACAGAGGATAAAGTTAGAGGCCAACATGTGGGCCCCCTCAGACATGATGAATGTCAAAGCATCGAAACCCGCTTCGGAAGCTTCGGGATGTCGAGCAGTGACGGAAAGAAGAGACGTTATTGTTCGCCACCCCGTTTGTGAACGGATATGAGAAGCGTTCGCTTTAACTAGGCGGCTTACTTCCTGAGTGATCTGTTCACAGTACGCGTCGGCGACACGAGCGTCGAGTTTCAGCACTAACTGCAACGATCTCAAAAGCTCATCAGCCAAATTTTCTTTGTATGGTAAAAGCCGCTGACAAATTCTGAGGAGGCCGAAAACGGCTTTTTCAACCAAGGCACACGGCATTACAGTTGACTGTACAATATTAGCTATGTGTTCATATACGCCTTGCCAAAGAAGCACAATCCTGTCTCGGTTGTTCAGAGTTATGGCAATAAGCAACTCAAGGCAGAAAACTGCGGTGTCTTCATCCTCAGGTGAACCGGCTCCCTTTTGTGGTCGTCCAGCTGCCCAGACAAGTGCCCGTGCAAGCTGCAACAGAGATTCAGCTTGAAGAAACTTGCTCTCTGTGAAAATACTATCTATGTGACACTTCTGAATTGTTTGGAGTGTACGTTGATGGGCAGCAAGTTGTTGTTCAGTGGGGTGTGATCTAGGTTCTTCAGTTTCAAGTGATAAAAGCTGACTGAAACGGCCCATAAGCCCTGATGACCTTCTAGGAGTACCCATGGATGGCATATGAGTTGCTGACAAAGAATTTGTTAGAGGCTTTCCATGCCCAGGATCGGTAGATTGCTCGGTATCATCTGCAGCATCACTGGTGACACGAGCAGGAAGGAGACCGAGCTTGTGTAATCTTAGTATGCAATCTAGGACATTTCTCCAGCCTGTACGGATGTAGTCACCATACCTATTTGCAATAGTGAACACTGTCACGGTTGCCATTCTAGCTTTAATGTCGTCCCCAAATGCTAAAACGGGTTCCTCCACAGACAATGGACTCAGCAAAGTGGTAAATTTACAGAGGGAGACAACCAAATCATCAAGAACATCTTCAAGATGGTGACAAGCCGAAATCTTTGCAACAGCTAAAAAACCATCTATGCACGTCTGGTAGACATCTTCATGCTCAGCATGATCAAATACCACTGAAATCGCAGCAATGGTAGGTCCTGACATAATTGCAAACATATCATGATCAAGGTAGGCTCTGGAATCTGCTAAAATATAGGGTGAGCTTTTTCTGGATTTGTGCATTAGATCAATCCAACGACTGGGGTTCATCTCAGGCAAACCAGAACCCTGTTCCGGAGTTGTGCGGATCTCATTGTTGCAAATGGATTGATACAGCTCTGTCAAATATTCTCGAGGAAGGTCATTACCTCCGTTTATGTGTCGATTGTTTCTGATATAATCCTCCTCCGTCATCTTTTTCTTAACTTGTACGTTATGCTGATCTGTGTTTAACATTATAATAGAATACGAGAGTACAAGAGCAGCATCCTTATTAGCCAAGATATGTGGAGATTGCTCATAGTATCTCTCTGAAAATGCCTCAAGCACCCTCTGGATCTTTTGTGATTCCCCAGGCAGTCTGAAAGTTTCCAAGAAGAGCCTTAACGCAGTATCCAAATTCATGTCCTGAAAATCAAAGGTCCCAGCAAACTCATGAAGAACCTGAACACAAAACTCGTCATGGTTTCCAAGAAAGTCACCAACGAGATTCTTATCTAAGCCAGCGGTATACCTAAAAAAGCAAGCCACACTCTGAGGATCAAGTTTTTCGGGCAGCAAATGTGTTCCTTGTAGAAACTCTAAACCCTTCTTGGGGTCCCGGTTAAAATGATCAGCCCCGATCATCAATCGTCTTTTGATATATTTCCTTCTACGTACAAATGGAACCCAATGATTAGGATCGCCATAGTTGTCACATTTTACCATCCAAAATGGAGTGTACTCCTCAAGATTAACTGGAGCCTTCTCTAAACCAAGTGATCCGTTACTAATCCTTTCGGCCATCCCCTGAATCACGGCGATCAAACCATCCAGAGCAAGAATATGCATCGAGGATAGTGGAGAGTTCACAGGAAATGCACTCTTTGACAGCAAGTTGGCAAGATCCTCAAACACATTACTGCAGGTTATGTCACAGTCGAGGTTAGCATACATTTCTACCATAAATGTCTTCTGTCTACAGAAGTCAACAAGGGCTTCCATTGCAACTTCCTGCTGCTGATAGGAAGCTCCATATCTGCTTTGTGCAAGCCTCAAGATCACACAAGAAAAGAAAGCTTCAAGCTGAAGCTTCAATTCAGTACGCAAATGGTGATATAAATTGAGAACAATGCTAGCAACCATGGCAAGAATCATTGGGCTCATTGATAATCCAAACTGCATCAGATTGCGGAACAGTTCATCTTGTATCAAATTCAATAATCTGGGGTGACGAAGAAAAGCAGCAGCACCCAGTTCAACAGCTGAGTTAATGAGACCCAAAGCAAAAAGAGGTACATCTTCATCAAATGCTAAGGTATTTGATCGTGGACCCATTCCAATGTGCTCAACTACATTTAATAATGAGCACAAGAAATGAAATATCTCAACCATGCAAGGAACACCATATGGCTCTCTCATCAAATGGGAATCATACCCCCCGACCTCTTTGACATCACCATAACCATTCAGACTTTCATGGATTGCACCAGCAACCAGACCAGAGGGTGTACTAGAAACAGAGCTTACAGAGGGGAAATGACCATCATATTCGGATGTACCATTTCCGTTATCAAATTGTTCAGGTACACTCTGCACAATAAGGAACATCATATTCCATCATTTTCAAAGATAGAAATACTGTGACTCACATTCTTTCAGCCAGATCTTACTAGAAATGTTGTTAGATTTGATTCTTTTAAGCAGAACGCACATTTACAGTAGAATAACAATTGGGGAAAAAAAATTATAATGAAACATCAAGATAAATATTATGCTGGTCAACAAGAGTGTATAAAAAATTTGCATGCCAATTACTACGGTGATATGTGAAGGATGTTAAAATGAATAATGATGCAAAACTAAACAAAAATTTAAAAAGAGATAAAGGTGATACCTCAGAGTTTCCTGAATTTCCCTTGCTAATTAATGCATTTCCAACATTCTCAACTTCTCGGAGATGAGCAAAGATACACCTGATAAGTTCATGCATTGTATGCCGAGCAAAACGCTGTAACAGCTCACCTTTCGTCCCTGCTTGATGGACGACACGGAAACAGGTGTTCACTATAGTGCAAACATGCTGATTACTAAGCATCACTGATGCTTTACTCTTCATGCAAGCTAAAAGAACCTGAAGGATCTTCATCAGTACAACTTCTTCTGATGCTGGATCAGTCACCTCAAACCGACAACTTGTCACGGCATCAACCACCATATGCATTGCATCTTCAACATTTACTGTATTTATATCAAGTACATCAAGTGTCAAGATTTTGTACACTGTAGACAATGCAACCCCTGTGATTGGAGCACCAGTGTCATCCGATTGAATTACATCTAAAAAGGGTTGGAGATACATAACAGGATTGATATTGTGCCACTGGTTCTGCCACAAGAAGACTTGTCTCCTTAATGTTTTTAGAGACTGAATCAGTGAATGCTCTAGCTGATCATCACCTGACATATAACGGCCTCCCCATCTCACATTCCTACGCATGATTGATAACACAGCACCTATCTCTGCATTAATCAGACATGCTAAAGCAGCTTTATTTGAAGGGGGGAGTTCTTCTTCCTCATGCTCTTCTTCAATCGATTTTATACCAGGTTGCAGTTTTAGGCGACCCATATCTTCTGTAGTTGACCAAATTGCTAAACAAGTCCTCTTTGTAGCACGCAGCTACTATCAACCGAAGGGAACCCAATACAGAGAGTACACTGCTATGGAGTTTATCAATTGCCTCTTCAGCAGTGCCCCTATAGTTCAGCAATCACAGGTTTCAAAAATATTTATCACAAAATTATCAAGGAGAAAAAGCTTAAAGCAATTTGCGATCAAGTGATCAACATCCAGAAGCCATGAAAGTTTCAGTAACCTAATCCCAAAACCCAACCGGAAATCCTTCAATTTGCCTCATTCAGAACCTAATAATTCCCAAATACCATAGCCAACTATGCAGCCACCCTAATAATATAGTAATCCGCACATCAAGCAATTGTGCAAACTTCAAACTCTACAATTCAGCAATATCAATCGAAAAGGTAACAGAATAATTGAAACGCTATGACAACCTAGAGTAAAGTATTCTACCTCTGTGCCAACTTCTGTCAACATTGTGCAACAAACCTAAGGTTGACTACAGTTTCCCTAATAATCTAGCATTTTACATCCTGCTAGTGCTACCTTCAGATCCGAAAAGTATGGAAAACCAATATCTATTGCTAAGACTGCAAGGAAGGTACCCCGGAGAGCTGTAAACAGCGCTTTATGGTTTCAGATCTGGAAAGAAAGAGCTACGAAAGCAGTAGAATCAACATCTCAAATGATTAACATCGACAGAGACATCATTGAAACAGTGCGATAGATGAACGGAGAAGACGAACTGATAAATCTTACCAGAGACGGGTTGTTGTTGCTTATTTCCCTTTCATCGCCAAGAAAGAGTAGGATCTCAGACCGTGAGGAAGACTGCAGACTCATAAAATGAAAAGTTTGATTAAAATCTAGATGAATGTCGTGATATACACTTCTATCAAGATCAGTATATTAAATTCCACAAAAGTGTCACTAAAAATCTACGACCAAAATAAAAATGTATATATATATATATATATTAAAACACAAACTCACACATGTCGTTCTTACGTTCAATTGACGTATGTATCGATATCGGGTTTTGACACCTCATTAGTAATGTCATCTAACACGTGATCGTGACATAAAAATTGTCAATAAAATAATACCACATAATTACGAAATTTGAAGAAAAAATCTTACTTTAAATGATGGATTATGTTTTAGCTAAAAAAATTATTTATGTACACACTATCCAAATATAATTAAATACATTGATATTTTTCATCTATATGTATTAATTTAATTAATTAATTATCTTTTATTTAAAAAAATTATCTACTTTATACACACTAGATTATGTGTTAATTAATTGATATTTGATATTCCGTTGACAATTCCAATTTTATCTTCTGTTTAAAAAATAGATTAAATAAGAAAAAAAAAATAAGTTATCAACATTAATAGATTATATTACCATTTAAATATACGTTTTAATCTTTTGCAATATTTTTTGCTTATATATATCTTTATTTATTTTATCAATCTAGTTAACTTAGATTATAAACTATAACCACATACTATACTAAACTATAAACTACATAGTAATATAAAATATAATTACATTATTAACAAATTAATATAAGCTACTCATGCACGGCACGGGAACACATGCTAGTTTGTAGACTAAAAGCGAAGGAGGTTTAGGTTTACATCGCTATGAAGATTTTAATAATGCGTTTTAAATGAAACTTTTATGGAAACTACTCATTATAGACTAATAGCACAGAAATACCTTAAAACTTCATCTTTGTTTTCTTATAAAACGAAAATTCAACAACTTTGGCAATTCTCCAGATTAGTATTTCTCACACAATTCAAATTTTCCGAAAAGGTATTGGATAGGAATTGGGCAATGATGAACAAATTCGTTTCTGGACGAATAACTGAATTTATTATTTTAACCTTGAATCATTTTTTAATACTAGTACATCTACGTTAGATGGTGAAGTAGTGGAATTTATTTTACCTTCTAAGCAATGGAATATTCAGAAACTCAATAGTGTACTCCCTCATCATCGTGTGGGAAAAAGTATGCATAATATACATTCCTGAATTTAATAGAAAAGATAATGTATTTGGAATCTAAACTCAAACGACAAATTTAGTACAACATCTATCTATTACTAATAAAGATATTTTTAAATGGATTTGAAACTTGAACATACCACCTAAAATACATAACTTCATTTGGAAAGTTGTGTCTGGCATTTTACAAACAACAAAACGTCTTAATAGATACTATAATAGGGTTCTGAATTACTACTCGATGTGTAATGGTTTATTAGACACTAGAGAACATTTCTTCTTTGATTGTCTGATGAAGATTCAAACTATACTTCATTTTCATACATTAAGGAATATGAATATCATTATAAATTGGGAAATTAATTTTAATGACACTTTAGATAACATAATAAAAGATAATAGAAATGGTAGATTGAAATTATAAACCTTACTTTTTATGTGGTATATATTTATGGATGTATAGGAATAATCGTGTATTTGAGAGTACTGATAATAAAAGATCTCCGGCAAAAATAACATTTTTTCAATCCCATCAATGGATGAATACTCAAACCCAAATAAAAAGGACCAAAACCAACAAGAAAACGTAATAGGAAATTAAATAATAATCAGATATGGAAATTAAAAACCACCTAAGGATTGAATAAAAATAAAGTTTGATGGTTCTTGTAATGCATCCAATGACTCTTTTCTTGGATGTATTGCAAGGAATAATGATCGCAAAATTTTATTTGTTGAGAATAGGAAAGTACGAGCTACTTCGGGGCTTATGACTGAAGCGTTAGCTGCTCTAAACGCAATTAAAATAACTTCTATATTCAACTATAAAAATATAATTTTAGAAGGAGACAATTTAACAGTAACTAATTCTATAAATAGAATATGGAAGATACCATGGGAAATTAGGAATATATTTGTGATATACAAGAGTAATTTCAAAATTTTCAAAATGTTAACAATTTTCATTGCTACACAGAGACTAATAAAAGTCGTTGATTTCCTTGGAAGTCCAATGACAAATAACATTGAAATCATACAAGTCATTGTGAATTATAATAATCCAAATATATATACATGATGAACATATTAGAAGTTTGAGAAATCAATTACAATAGGCTAAACTGTTTGATCGACTAACAACCTTAACGAGAATCATCCATTTGGATGGTTTGAGACTGCCTTCCACCTGGAAAGGAGTCTCGGTTTTTACCTAAGGCAAAAAAAAAATGACTAAAATAAAATATACATTAAGAAAATATAGTATGGTATAGTTGCATATTTCTACTAAAATTATTTGTAATTTTTCTCTACTTTAAAAGTGGAAATATTTAGTTAAGAAAGACTACGAAAAAAAGTATCTATATATTTTTGTATTGTTGTATTGTTATTGGTTAGTAAAGTTTAGGGTTTTATTTTTTCTTAATTCAATCTTTCTTAACGAGGTTAGCATGTGAAATGTCCATGTGTCTTCATTCTTCACATGCCACATAAGGTTTTTTTTATTGTTATATTAGTATTAGTTCTACCTTATCTGATAAGGCTTTTGTTGTTGTTGTTGCTTGTATTGTTATTAGTTCTACCAACAAACTACACATGAATAGGTGTTTTCTTCTTCCTTGTTCATGACTATAATGATTCATAAAGGTGAAAGAAAAAAAAGAATAAGGTCAAAGAGTGGTTCATATATTTTTCACAAATTAAGATTTTGTATTCAAAAAGGTGTGGAAGCTCAATTGGTTTTCCGACTTTCATCCAACTTTATGTAAATGTCAGCTTATCTGATTATTAGAATATTAATTCTACTATTATTATTGTTTGGACTTTTCTCTTGTTCTAGTTTATTTACATGTTTTAGCACCTTCGTAACAACTAATTATCGAAAATCATCTTCATAAGACACTCTGTCACCAAACAATCATCACCCTCATACTCCGTTTGAATTGTCGTTAAATATTTACAAATTTGAATCCAAACTTTTTATTTTACTTCATTTTTTTCGCATCTTTTAAAATTTGGATAAAAATTATAATTAAGTCACAAACTGGGATAACCCGTCATCTTCTTCAACCTTTCACCCCCTCCAAAATCATTTAAAAAATAAAAAACCGTGGCGTTCATCCTCCTGCAAGCTTCATAAAACCTAAATCACAAAAAAAGAATGAAAACAATCTTCAAATCTGATAGCAAGAAGGAGGAACAAGAACCAGAAAACGAAAGTTACGAAACGCACCATAAACTCTAACTTATCATCCACCTTCCTCTGAAACCTTCACTCTGAATTCGACAGATGCGGCAACCATATCGTTCTTCTCTCGTCACAATGTCTCAATCAAGAAATCCTATTCCGGATCTAGCGCGAGGAAGAGGATTCAGAAGAGATTCAGGGTTGAGCAGAAGGAGAAGATGCACGAATTCGCGGAGAAATTGGAGTGCAAGTTGCAGAGGATTGATAGGAGATTGATTGAGGAGTCTTAGGCTATTAGCAATAGTAGTTGCATAGAGTGGGTTGCATAACCCATTTTTCACTTTTCTCTCTCTGTCACATCATTCATGTAACTCATCTCACTTTTTCTCTACAATAAAGATTGCATGACGAGGGTTGTATATCTACATATTTATTCACCACTCTTATATTTATACAATAATAATATATATATATATATAGGGTCAGGATCTGGTGAGAACAGACTCCTAGGTGAGAACGGTGAGAACGAATCTGAGCCGTCCATCGTGGAGCGCGCGTCATCGCTGAGGAGGAGAGAAAAAGTGTTCACGCGCGTCTCAGCCTTCTAAACGGGCGTGTCCAAACACGCGCGTGTCTGAAAAATTTCCTCAAACCCGATAGAAATTGGGGAAGGCGATTTCGACGGCGAAATTTTATTCCTTCTACGATCAAATCACAATCAAAATTTACGACGAAGAACTCCAATTCCAGCAATGGCGTATACATCAACTGTAACAAATCTACAACAAGAGCATAATACAAATTCAACTGTAGCTAACCAGGAAGAAACCCTAGGTCCCAATTCGACTACGTCTGAGAGTTTAAACCCTAATTCGACACATCAAGAAGAAGAAACAGGTATTAACAATGAATTTTAACTTATTTTCGATATCAAATTCTGAATAGAATTTATGGAATTCCAGATTTCAACCCTATGAAAATCTGAATTGAAAATCCTAAGTTGCTTTGCTGCTGTTAAAAATCCGAATTGAAAATCCTAAGTTGCATTCAAATTGCTTTGTTGTTGATAGGATTACGATTAAATTATGCATATTAGGAAATTGGCTTCTGCATACTATGAGAATATGAATTGTATATAGAGAAATATTCATAAGAAGGAGTACTGATACTTGATATTACTGAGTTGGGTGCACTTTGTATTGCTAATGAATAATCTGAGATTCTGAATTGCATTTAGAGGAAGTTTCATTTTGAGAGAAACATGTGCTTTAGGATTTGCAGATTTACAATATATATAAATCTTGCTGCAGAAAACAATGAAATTCAGATTTCTCAAGGGGGCACAACATATTACATCCCAATATGCAGAATTGAAATGAAACCAGTGGTTGGACAAGTATTTGACAACACATAGCAAGCAAACGAATTCTATGATAATTATGCAAAACAGTGTGGTTTTGAAGTGAGGAAAAGCACAAACAAAAAGATAGATGGGAAAACAGTATGGAAGTACCTCTTATGTAATAGAGAAGGACAAAAAAGAGTTTCACCAGTCATGGCAGTAACACCTATTATAACCAAAGTAAAGAGACGAAGAGTGACAAATCGGGCTGGATGCAGGGCAAGGATAACTTTGAAAGGGACTGAGGAAGGGAAGTTCAAGATAAAAGGATTCGTAGAACGACACACGCACCCGATGATGACTGAAAGAGAACAACAGTTTGCCAAATCCAACCGAAATATAGGAGCTTTTGAAGCTGATTTCATTATAAATTGTGAAAATGCAAATATTGGAGGAACAAAGGGATACCGAATATACAAAGAGCTAGTAGGATCATATGGTGCTATAGGAGCTAGCGTAACAGATTTTAAAAATCTAAAGAGAGATCTAAATTCATATTTGGAAGGATTTGATGGGCAAATGATAATAGATAAACTGAAGAAGAAGAAAGAAGTATGCGAGGCATTCTACTTCGACTATTTTGTGGACAAGGAAGGACAACTAGAGAGACTGTTTTGGGCAGATCCTATAAGTAGAAAAGGTTTCTCATTCTTTGGAGATGTTGTTACAGCAGACGCAACTTACAACAAAAACAGGTAATATTTTTCATGTCTAAATTCAAATCTTATTAATGAGAATATGTTTGTTGTGACTTTGATAATAATAATTTGATTTGCATTTGAATAGCTTAGGATATGAATAGAATGAGAATTACATTTGCATACAGAGGATTTGAAGAATGAGATAACATTCTGAGTTGGATGCAGGTATAATATGGTATTTATACCATTTACAGGAGTAGATAATCACAGGAAATCAGTGACATTTGCAGCTGCTTTGATGTTGAAAGAAAACACAGAATCCTATGTGTGGTTATTTGACAACTTCAAAAAGGTGATAGGCCACGAGCCATACATCATACTGACTGACCAAGATCCTGCAGTAATTCAAGCTGTTGAACAAGTATTTGAGAATGCAATGCATCGATTCTGTATGTGGCATATCATGTTCAAGCTGTCAGACAAGATAGAAAGCAGAATTTACAACACCTTAGAATTCAAACAAGCAATCAACGCTCTGATTTGGAATAAAGACATCACAAAATTAGAGTTTGAGGATGGCTGGAGGGATTTTATAGAAAAATATGAATTACAAGACAACGACTGGCTGAGGAGAATGTTTGACTTAAGGAGATACTGGATACCTGCATTCTTCAATGATATAAGGATGGGAGGCATGCTCAGAACAACATCAAGGTCAGAGAACCAAAATAGCTTCTTTGGAAGATTCCTTGGGCAATCCTCATCTTTAATCCAGTTCAATAGCCAGTTTGAAAGTGCATTGGATCAACAGAGACATGAACAACACAAGCTTGCTGCATCATCATCAACAAGCAAAGCCAATATGAAAACAGATTGGGTTGTTGAAAAGGCATGTTCCAAAGTCTACACAATCTCGATATTTTATGAAGTACAACAGTCTATCTACAACTTAATCTACAAGTGCATGGTAACAAGCATGATTAAGGAAGGGACAATAGCAAAATATGAGATTGAACAAGAGAACAACAAAAGGTACACAGTCACAGATTTAGATAATGTTGATTTATGTTGCTAATTGCAACAAATTTATGCGAGTTGGCTTGCCTTGCCAACACATGTTTGTGGTTATACGGAACAAGGGGCTTAAGGAAGTGCCAGAGAAGTATATTCAGAAGCGTTGGACAAAAGAAGCTTCATTACAACCAGTATTCAACATTGATGGTTTGTTGTATAAAGAAAGTGCTGAAATAGAGGAGAACAAAGCAACAATGATACAACTCTTGGGAGAAATGCACAGTTGCATAAATTTGATTGAAAGCAAGCCAGAATACATTAAGGAGATACCGGAGACAATAAAACAAAAGAAGGAATATTTTGCAGAACAGATGGGTGCAAGCTCAAGTGGATCATCCTTCACTGTGGATTTTGAAAAATATGTAGGACCAACTCCAGCTGAGGTTCAAGTGTTACCACCAAAACAAGGAAAAAACAAGGGGACAAGAAGAGGACGAATGATAAGCCAAAAAGAGTTGGCCATTCAAACAGCTGCAAAGAAAAAGAGAGGATGTGGAATATGTGGTCAGTATGGACAGGGCAACATGTGGAGATAGAGAAGGTAACAAATTAATTCAATAATTTTTAATACATTACTTCAGTTTCCATATACACATTTTAATGTTAGACTAAATAGTATTACTTGATCTTTCTATGCAGATTAAATGAAATGATAGAAGAAACAACTGGATGAAGGCATGCAAGATATATAGATTCCTATGGCGTATTATAGATACTGGTTCTTATTACATGGAGTGTAATCATACTGTTTGGAAACTTATTGCTTAAAAAAAGAATTCAAACTAGCTAAAATGGTTGGTTTCAAATATTAATATGCCTACCATCCAGGAAAACATCATATGAAAAACAGAAAAAATTAATATGCATTACTAAACCTCGTATACAAACCATATATAGTTGGTATGCAAACTATATGCTTTATATGTAACTCAAAATAAACATTATATGCAAACATGAATTTTAAAGTTTTCAATCTAGATAGGCCTTATATGCAATCAAGATGAAACCACATATGCAATCTACATAAACTTCATATGCAAATCACAATTTAAAGTAGATTATGTAAGTATAGGCCTCATATGTAAACCACAAATCATAAAGTTTAATCTAGAAATGCTTCATATGCAATCAAGATAAACTGAACATGCAAATCAAATAAAACTCATATGCAAACCACAAATTTAATGTTTTCATTAAGGATATGCCTTATATGCAATCAAGATGAAACCACATATGCAATCTACATAAACTTCATATGCAACTCAAAATGAAACTCATATGCAAATCACAATTTAAAGTACACTATCTAAGTATAGGCCTTATATGTAAACCACAAATCATAAAGTTTAATCTACATATGCCTCATATGCAATCAAGATGAAGCCACATATGCCATCTACATAAATTTCATATGCAAATCACAAATCATTTAAAGTAGACTATGAAAGTATAGGCCTCATATGTAAACCACAAATCATAAAATTTTCAATCTACATAAACTTAATATATCTCATATCCCAAACACAAAACATAAGTTTTCAATCTAGATAGGCTTTATATGCAATCTAAATAAATCTCAAATGAAGACAAGGAATAAATAATATGCTCAAATACAATCTACAAAAAGTTTACAATACAAATATAAAGACAAAACACATATGCAAAACTAAATACACTTCAAATGCAACTACAAATGCAAATTCTATGAGGTCATGTTGATGCAGGATTGTACAAGTTGTCTTCTAATGGGCCCATTGGTTCGTTTCCACTACCTCAAGCCCACCTGTCAATTTTTTCTGTCGCTGCTCTGTGGCAACCCAACATCTGCACGACCCAACTTGTCTTTTCTGCACTCTCCCTAAATAAGGTATTATGCAGACATATGACCAGAGATTAAGTAGGAATAGTGGAGCTTTATTTCCGATTTCCCTTATACGCAATGCAGATAAAGCGCCATATTTAAAACAAGTAATAATCAAATTGAAATTACAAACCAAAATAAACTTCAATCCAGATCTCTAAATTGCAAACGAAAATAAAACAAAATAAACAACACATACAAACCAAGTTTTGTTGCAAACCTACTATTCAAAGGGAAACATAAAGGATCTAGAAACATTAATAAAGATGAAAAAGAAGCCAGAAAAAGAAGCTGGATTCATATTCACAAGTGCAAGCATCACAAAAATCTATATCATCATCACTCTCCATGCAATAGTCATATCTCAACCATGGGTTCTTCCTTTGACATGGAACATGATCCTTCTCAAGGATAAGTTCTTTGAATAGAGGACGTTGATGAAGCACCCAAAGATAACGAACAGATTCACGAAATTTTATTCGACAATCAACAATCTTACTTCCGAGTGAAGCCTTGACAAATTTGATGTGATCCATTCCCTTCTCTACATTTCCAGAAACACTGGACAGTAAGATAACACCCAAGAGATATCTTGCTTGCATATGACCTAAATTAGCAGCCCTTTCAAGCATTTCCAATCCTAGGTCATACTTGAAATCACGGAAGAAATGATCCTGCATACAAAAGACAATACAAGTAACAAAAAAAAAATCGTTCCATTAAATTATCAGGGTTTCGAAAGATATTTACAAAAACTTATGTAATAATAAAATACTTACAAATCCCTTTCGATATATGGCACCACCATTATCTTTGTCAATGCATAGATGGAAGAAAACATTAGCAACAACCTTCTGGGCTTGAGAAAGATTATCAGTATCGAAATCTTCAACATTAACTTGGGAAAGAACATGTTTCTCCTGCCCAATTTTTTCAAGCGACTTGCAACTAAAAATTAATAACCACCACAAAAAAAAAGAATATGATCAGTGTGATAGCAACAAAACAAAGAAATGAAGGCTTAATTTCAAATCCAACCAAGAATTCAAAAAGGTATAAAATCGAAAAATCACTTCGCATGCAATCTAGAAAACACTTCGAATGCAAAACACAAAAACACTGTGTTTACCTCATTATGCAATTAAAGTAGTTGGGAAGAGAATCAGAACCAACTCTCGAAACAATTTCAGAAATCAGATTGTTTGGAAGAGACAAAAAAAGACTCTGACAAGAAAGATCGTTAGATGAAGAACACTTCTGTCTTTTTGCCATTTTTCAGATGATGAAGATGAAGAAAACTGAAACCTTATCGGTATAAGACGAAGAAGAAGAAGATGAGAAATCTGAAGAGTCATACGGGGAAGTGAAATGAATTGACAAGAGACATCCGGTCATTTATAAGGGATTAAAATTGTCTGATTGGTAACTTCTATAATGACGGTTGGAAAACGTGCCTGTAACACAAAAAAAACAAAGAAAAAAACGAAAAGTAACACGTAAGTTAAGTAGCATACAGAGTACTTGTATCAAATATTATTTGACAAGACTTGACAATTAAATATATTTTAATTCACATATGCAAGTTTGTTAAAATTGCTTTCTTTTATAATGAACAAGTTGTTTGAATGATCAACAAATAGTAAACAAACAAGAAAATAGGAAAAACGAACAGAAAAGAAGCAGTACTAAAAACAATATGTATGCAAGAAAGAACTGATTCATAAGCAATCATGAAAACACATATCCAGTTCAAAATATGACTTCATATGCAATCCTGAAACACCATAAAATGAAATTCAAAAGTGAAGACAAGTGTCTGCATATCTAATTAGACAATTCAGACAACAATAGCTAGAGAGTTGCAGAAAGTTGATGCATAGTTTCACAGTTACAGTTTTCATTCCAAATCTAACTTCACAGAGGTGATACACTTTCCTTGTACAATGTTTGCCATCTTCTGGTCATTTGGAGGACATGTGTTGACAATCTTGTTCAGGTACCTGATCTTCAAGGTGGTTATATGGCTTGCATTGTTGTTAATCAGCCTGTACTTCCAATCCTTTAAGCCAGATCCCATGTATGTGTCCATGTTGTACATGGCAAAGAAGGCCAAATCTCTGTTTTCTATCCCTCCATAAATGGGAAGACGAGGCTTTGAAATTTCCATCTTCGAAATCCATTCAGATTCGGTAGGCAAATTTAAATGTTTGAAGTATAGAGCAAAAATAGTTTTCTGAAAGAGAATAACAAATGGAAGTTAAATAAAAAACTCTTGAAAAAATAAAAAATACAATCAAAATATCTTACCAGTTGTTCAGCAAAGCAGGTGTGATTGAAATTTGGATTGGTATAGGGATCCAGCAATTTTTCTTATTTATTAGTTATGGTAATGCACTGCTGAATGTTGTTCTTATTTTTCTGCATTGTTGTTACAGTTATTGTTGTTACAGTTATTCATGACATATGTTCTATTTGCAATTTTTCTTGTTTATTAGTTATGATAAAGAAGTCTAAGTCTAAGTCACTCCAAGTATATTTTTGTTCTTATATTTTGTTATTATTTTCATATGCAAAGAAGTCTAAGTCAAACAAAGAGGTGGTGGGTAGTTGTGATCGTAAAACTCAAGAGTCAGCCGCCAAAAGCAAGAAAGCGAATTTTGCAAACGATGCAATTCAAGGTCTTGGCCCGCAATGCAAATATTTGCATTTTTTCATCTCTTCAGCTCCCGGCGAAGTATACGATAGTACTCCCATCAAGTTGGATGCTTCGATTTGGCATTATTCGCAAGATCAAGATACATACGTAACTGAGTCCGATGTTGAAGAGTTCCTTAGAGGGGCGTGCTTAAACATTTCAGTGATCCAAGTCTACATATTGTAAACATTTTCATCAATCTTTATGTTTTAGTTGTTAATTATTCTTTCTGTGAGATTTTTACTTTACAGATACTAATAGTGTAATCTTGCATATTTTGTAGGTATTTATTGCATGATCACAGCTGGGCATTTGAAAGGTCGTCTCAGATTGGATTCTTATGTCCTGAGACGATGTCAAGCACTAGAATCAAGGTTGATCCTAATGTCCCAACAGAGTATTTAAAAAAGATTTTCGTTGCTGCAATTCAAAAGGAGAAGATGAATGATCCTAGCATAACCAAATGGTTTTTGCTTTCATATAATCAAGAGTAAGTGTGATATAGCAATCCTTCTTTCTTGTTCTGACTACATCTTTTGACTTGTTTTCTGATGTTATACAATATCTTTTATAAATGACGCAGAAATCATTGGATTCTATATGTACTAGACCTACGTAAAGCCATTGTGTATATTTTCGATCCTCTCAAAGAAGCACGCAAAGAGTATGATGTATGGGGCATCTTGAGTTTGTAAGTTTTTTACTTAAAAATTGTCTTTTCAAATATTTACAAAATCAGAATTTTTGACTTGTATGTTGTTTATTTTACAGGACATACCAAGTGTATAAGTTTAATGGTGGGGTGCGTCCGAGTAAAACGACTAATTTCAAGTCTTGGAGACCCATTCATATAGAGGTATACCATCATAAATTACCTTTTTCTTTATTTTTTATATCTATTGATCTTAAAACTAAGACGATGTATTATATTGTTATTTTAGTGCGCTCAACAAAGTGGCGGAACCGAGTGTGGATATTACGTTATGAAGTTCATGTTGGAGATTGTCACGACATATCAAGAGTCTAATGAGCGACTAGATAAGGTAGTTACTTTACCTAGTCCTTTCATTTCATATATGTAAAATCTAATTTTTTCATGTTAATTACTTCACTAAGACGATGTACTATATGTTTTTGAAGGTCTATGTTCAGAGGAGTGCGCCTTATACAAGTGAGGAACTCGATGTTGTTCGTGAGCAATGGGCTAAGTTCTTTACAACCAAATATCTATTAGTTTAAGCGTATGTTTTGGATATTTGAATAATAGGTTTTGTACTTGCATATATTCTGTTGAAACTGAACACATATTGTATGTGAAATGTATCTGCAAGTGGAACTAGACGTTCAGAATGATTGAAACAGGTTGCTAGCTTATTCTGTTTCGTACAGGCTGGTTACTGTAAATTCAAACCGAATATTTTAAAAAAAAACACTTGTTGAGGCGGGCGGAAGAATGACCGCCTCAACAGATTCATCATTTGTCCCATCTGTTGAGGCGGGCAGAAGGGTGACCGCCTCAACTGATGGGGTCTGTTGAGGCGGTCACCCTTCTGCCCGCCTCAACAGACCCCCTCTGTTGAGGCGGTCACACTTCTGCCCGCCTCAACAGAGGTAGAAAACGTTGCACCTGTTGAGGCGGTCACCCTCCCGACCGCCTCAACAGACCCCTCTGTTGAGGCGGGCTCTGTCCGCCTCAACAGCTCATGACCTGTTGCAGCCCCCCCCTGTTGCAGCGACCCCTGACCGCCTCAACAGGTGTTTTTTCCACTAGTGAAAGATATGTTCCCCTGTGCTAATGGGAAATACAAACTGTGTTGGGAGGAAAAACAGAAAGTTAACATTAAGAAGGTTAACATTGAAATAAGTCAAAATAAAAGGAAACAACAGAAATAACATACATACCAAGCCAAAGTCTAGAGGGTAAACACCAAGTTTCAATTCATAAACTCAATGCGAATTTGCTTTTCAAAAAGGACAATCATAGCATCAGGATCAGTGACTGTAACTTGCTGGATACTTGCATCCTAAAAAATTATGCAAAATATAAAAATACATTATAGTCCAAATGTTCAGACATGCAAACAACATATATAGAGGCACTTACACAAACTTTGGTGCTTGCAAAGAATCTGTAGATACTGGATTCACATCTCTTTAACTCTTCAAAGTTTAATACTCGGGCCCACACATCAACAATCTTAGTGTCAACACTGTAGAATCGAGCTTGACAGAATGTATGAAAATCACGACAAGTAAGCTTTAATTCAGCATGGCTGAATATGACTTCCCTGCAAGAACAAAACATTGCATCACAATTCAACTAGTATGCAGTTCTCAATTAAACTACTATGCAGTCCCAAATAAACATCAAATCCAATCCAGATAATTCCCAAAAATAATACAAAACCAACTAGTATGCATGACTAGATATGACTTCCCTGCAAGAACAAAACATTGCATCACAACTCAAACTAGTACGCACTTCACAAATTAAACTAGTATGCACTTCACAATTCAAACTAGTATGTTGTTCACAATTGAACTAGTATGTAGTTCACAATTCAACTAGTATGAGTCCCAAGTAAACATCAAATCCAATCCAGATAACTCCCAAAAATGATACAAAACCAATATAACAAATATTTTTACTTACTTTTCATTCCTATCCTGAGAAACCCATTGAAACAGACGACGTTCTTTGGCATTAGGTTTCACATCTGGATAAATATGTCTTTCCAACCATGGAGATTTTCTTGTCTCGCTAATTCTAGGAGCTCTCATTGATGCCATGTTATCACGAAACCTATCATTTAAGCTTTGAGGAGGACGCATTGTGCGCTGAGAAGGAAAATTTCCTCCAGTTGACTGAAAAATAAAATAAAATGTTAGACAACATAAAAAATGAATCAAAAATCAAAAATATGATAAGTGTAACTTGAATCAAATACCCTAGTAGCTCGATGATATGGTTTTGGGACAACAGGATTTACAGAATTTGATGCAGGTTGAGACACTGTATGAAAAGGAACCTGAGGCATACACTATAAAAACATTAATAAATAGAATATATAAAACCAAACAGAAAACTACACAGGGTCTAATAATTAAAAGCAACTATTACCTGAACAGTAAAAGCTGGTGGGATTGTGCAAAACTGGAAAGCAGAAGCGCTTAATCCCATATTAATTGGTGCAAGATCTGATTTTTCAGAATCATACACTGATTTTGCAGAAACAAATGATGAAGAAACAGTGGAAGCCGGTGCACAAATTTCTAAAGGAGGGTTGTCCAGCAATACTGTAATAGGATCATTAATGGAATTACCTTCACCATTAAGAGTAAAACGGGGACTGCGGCGAGCAACCAAACCACTGAACCTAGGCATTTTCTTCTTCTTCTCCTTATCTTTAGCATCTGCAAATACAACAAAGAAAAATCATTAAGGTAAGCAATTCATAAATAAAGTAGGCTAAAATTAATTAACTAAAATTTTCATACCAACAAGTAAGGTAACATTAGATGCTTCTTCTGTAGAAGGTAAAGATGTCATTGAACATTTATCAATTGTTAAATCAATAACATTTGTTTCAAGTCCACTGTTACTTGGATCAGATTGTTCACAGTCTGCCAATGTACCCACAACTACTACAGATTGTCCAAGAGACGATGCTACTGCAGATTGTCCAAGAGTGGATGCTACTGCAGATTGTTCCACTGGAACTTCTGAATCTCCACCTTCTGAAGGAATAACTTGTACATCCGAAACTTCAGATTCTACAAGTTTGACAGAGGTTGGGGATGATAGATCTCCATCCATTGAAACATCAAAAACATTAGGCGGTTGCTCAAGTGGAACTTCAAAAGAATCATTGACAGCATCATGAAAAACTGTGTCATTAAAAGAATTATTGGGACCGACATCTGTAATGGAAAGGAACAGAATAAAAATCAGGAATAAATACATATGAAACAATATAAAAGACGAAAAAGTATTTGTTACACCCGTCTTTGTTCTCTTTAATAAATAAAACGGTCTTAGATAAATCATTTCCAATATAAGCATTTGGAACGCATTACTGATGTCCATCCTTCAAATTTATTAACGGTCATTAGTGCATGATTAGACATACGAATTCTATTTCTTCCAAAACTAACGTACAAATTCTATACAACATGTATTTTTGTTTGAAGACACGTATCACGTACTTACAAATATGAAGAAATCACAACACATACGTACGTATGATGTGGCTAAAACGTACCCGCAAGTGTACGGGGTTAGTTATAGTAGTCAAGTGTCGATCCCACAGAGACCAATGTAATACTAATTGAAACGCTACCAGTGAGTTAGGTCGAAAAGATATGGATAAGAATGAACCAAGCTAACTAGGAATAACAAATAAAACAGAATAAATATATATGGATAAATGTGTCTAAGGTTAAGGATCACCGCAACAATGCTTCTGTACATAAAATCACACTCTGCCTGAATCTAGTCCAATTATTTGAAGGTAAGACATCTAGGGTAATCTACTAACTTCTTTCAGACGATAGTAAACGTGTTTGAACTAATTAACAATCGCTGTCGCGCAGAGCTAATCTCATTCAAACCCATTAACGCTCTTAGAGTCTAGGAAGAAACTGAAATTACATTCGCTGTCGCGCTCCGCTAAATCAGTCTAAACCAAGAACATCTATGATGACTTAGTATCCTCAAGAGTAATTAAGTCGCTTTCGCACAAATAACACTCAGGTTCAATTCTTAGGACTCCGGTAAAAGCTATCACCTTTCAGTCTCAAACTCTACCTGACTACCTATTAGCGTTTTCACCTTTCAGTCTCAAACCCTAACAGGATCCAATCCGCCTAAACAAGAATGGGCATAAAGCATCTAGGAACGAATCAAATAATATTTCAATTCAGGCAAACATATAATTCCAATTACATACGCATTGTCTGGATCACCATAACCTTAGAACTAGGAATTTAGCCAAGCATGATCGAAGATGCAAAACAGATTAAACTAGCCAACGATATATATGAATTATTCAATAAAAACAAGAGATAAAGAAAACTTAGTCTCAATGATGAAATAATCCAAACGAAAGCTAGAACAATAAACACCGTCTTTGAATCAAACGAGGGCTAGAAATTCCCTCTTGAAATCCTTGTCTGCGGTACCACTCCAACAAGAAGAACAAAACAAAAACAAAAACTAGAACTCCACCCAAAAGTCTAACCCCAAAGAAAACGTGTCACCCTCTCCAAATATAACTCCCCAAATCTGACTCTAAAGTCTACGTAACCTCCTCCTCTCATTAATGCCATGTCATCCATGTTTTTAACCAAAAGTCTATGTCCACTTCTCCTCTTCAATCATGCAGCAGGCCCAATTCCCCATTCTTCATTGAACTCATCTTGCTCAGCAAAACAACACGGCCCGTTTACTCAATATGATGGGTATATATCTTGGATCCAAAATTCAGCAGATCGATTCTCTTCTGTCTCGTATTATTTTGCCTAAAAATACCTGAAACACATAAAAATACGAGTGTAGGCTCCGAATACAAAATAATGCAAAATTACCTATAAAATATATCAAATATGTATGAGAATGACCTAATCTAATATGCAACTAGACACCTAAAATATGTATAAATTAGGTGTTATCAACGTACCCTTCAAATACCAACACTCGAATCCAAACACTTTTTTTTTATCGATCGAAATACTAAGTATGCAATTTAAAAAATATTTTATATGTAATTTAAAAATAACTTAGTATACAATTCATAATTCACTTAATAATGAAATTCATGAAACACTTGATATGCAATTGCATATCCATTAGTATATATGCATTTCACAATTCAATTAGTATGCATTTCACGTGTGTTGTGTCCCGAAAAGGCACGTGTCAAACCCCGAAGAAGCAAGTGGGTGCCTAGTGAGATGAACATAGCGTGTTTTGGAAATGAACATGGCGTGTTTAGGAAAAAAACGAATGAAGCTTAAAGAAAAGCACGTGTGGTGGCTTGAAGAAGAATGTAAGGTGGATAAAAAAAAGTCATGTGGTTGTTGCTCTGAAAAGCACGTGGTGTGCACTAGAAGTCATGTGGAACGACTCGAAGAAGCACTTGGTATTCAATTCAGAAATCACTTAATATGCAATTCAAAAAACACTTGGTATGCAATTTAGAAATAACTTAGTTAGCAATTCAAAAAACACTTAGTATGCAATTCAAAAATAACTTAGTATGCAATTCACAATTCACTTAGTATGCAATTCAATAAACACTTTGTTATGCAATTTGCAAATCAGTTATTATGCATTTCACAATTCTATTAGTATGCAATCCATGAAAACACTTAGATATGCAATTCAAAAATCACTTAGTATGCAATTCAAAAAACACTTGGTATGCAATTCAAAAATAACTTAGTATTCAATTCAAAAATAACTTAGTATTCAATTCACAATAATCGAGATTGTAATTTACGTATGGTTCTCGTGAGTATTCAAAACACAATAACTTAGTATTCAAAACACTTGGTATGCAATATTTTATATAAAGGCTCCTGGCTGAATGAAATCGGGGCCCACAATCACCTTATGCTTGCTTAGTGGGAATAATATCCTGATTATGAATTAGTTTTTTTGAGCTTAATTATAATGCTTAGTGTTTGCTCAATGGTAATGGAATGTGCTTGCCAACTACTGGAAAGATGGATCAACTCAATTTCTTCCATGGTCAAAATGCATGCTTTACGGCTTACTTTCCTCATCAAGTGAGCATTGGACAATGATAATAAAAAAAGTCTTGCTATTTGACACACCCTAAAATTCTATTTGGCACATCCTTACTTTCGTCACGAATGTATTTAGTCAGACTTTCGTCACGAAGGTATTTCACAAGAGATTCGTCACGGAGAAAAGAGGACTTCCGTCACGAAGGTTCCCAGGAGTTCCGTCACGAAGGTATTGGGGAGTTCCGTCACGAAACTTTTTTTGAAAAAAATAAAAAATTCATAATGTTGTAGAGAATTTCAATACGAGTCCGTACATATAAAATACGTCCAAAACGGACATCGTTTGCCCTTCCAAAAGCCCTAAAATCAAAACAGTCGCATGCGTTAAGTTCGTAAAAACAAAAACTTATATAATTATTAATTATAGTTAAAAATCATGCAATTAAATTTATATACTATAATTATATATTATCATTTAATATCACTATTTTATTACTTATAAAGTACAATTATGCATTATGTTTAAATATTACGAACTTAACGAAAACGACTGTTTTGTTTTTAGGGCTTTTGGAAGGGAAAACGATGTCCGTTTTGGACATATTTTATATGTACGGACTCGTATTGAAATTCTCTACAACATTCTGAATTTTTTATTTTTTTTCAAAAAAAGGTTCGTGACGGAACTCCATAATACCTTCGTGACGGAACTCCTGGCAACCTTCGTGACGGAAGTCCTTCGTTTCTCCGTGACAAATCTCTTTTGAAATACCTTCATGACGAAAGTAAGGGTGTGCCAAATAGAATTTTAGGGTGTGCCAAATAAAGACTTTGTAAAAAAACTGTCTTGTTTTAGCTAGTTAGCTTTTTTAACAACTTATTTCTACCTCTATTCTCCATAATTTCAACATTCCCTGAAAACCTCTTGCACCTGGTCAAGCTTCTCATGGAAATGGAGCTACTGCTGAACAGGGTAACAACAGGAGTAATAGTCAAGCAGGGAATGCAACTCAATCATCATTTCCTGGCAATCCTTTTCAAATTCCTTTGACAGGGGCATCATTTAATGCTGTAATGGCTTGTTAATGTTGACATTTTTTCATTTAAGTTTCCTGTTTCCTAAAGAGTTTATTTCATTGCTATTTTTTTCTTTCTTTCTGATTTGCAGCCAATTCCAGATTCTCTGAGCACACTATGCGAGTTCATGAATCAAATGGGAGAGAGTTCTGTCACAGATTGGTAATCTTGAGAACATCTCTTCAACAGTTTATTTTGATCATTTGCCTGATTTCAAACAATATCAGATTAAAAACAGAGAGCAAGATAAAAACACTAGTAAAAATTTAGAAGTTCTTTTATTTTGTTTCTTTACGGGAAGAACAGGACGGATCAAATGATATTTCTAGACCATTAAGGGAAAACGCTGTCGCAATTTTCTTTATGACATCTTTATCTTGCATTGTACAAGGTAATGAAGCAAATCCAGCAGCACAAATACATATTTTTAGTGTTTGAACAAGAAACATACAGAAAGTGATGCACTAGCTCCACCCTCGAGATGTTGTTCAGCACGACGCAACACAATACTTAATGTTGAAGGTGTAGGAAGTCCTGCTGTGCATTGGATGGCAATTCTGTGGGTCCCTCATAAACAAGAAATGGGGAGTAATGATATGTGATGCAGAGAGCAATCAGGAAACGAAAATGAGGAGTAAGGAATTTGATGGGATAAAATGAATTTGATGGGCGTCAACGAACTGATGAACAAAGATGAATTTTACCTTATCACATGGTGCCACTGCACAAGCCGACAACGCCAAGATCAACTAAGTATTCAAAAGTGCAGCAAGCTATGTAAGATGAAAAATGGAGGAGGACTAATGACTAGAACAAAATCAAGAAGGAAAAAGACATTGTTTTTAACATTATCAAGGACAATACTAATAGTGAACAACAAAGGAAATGCCAATCCATACCAGATAGAGGATATATCAGCTTCCTGCACCATTGGATGGCAATTCTGCTGCATTGAACATCTCCACATCCTTGTCTATCTTCCTTCTTCTTGCATACACACTGCTGTACATAACAGTACATATCATCAAATACAACTAATAGAGATTGTATTCGACCTTACAATATGAGTACAAGAACTGAAATTCAAGTGGAGTTACATATGCTAAAATGCCACTAATCAACAACTGTGGACAAATCACTGCTGACAGGACAAATGCCATTGTCCCTGCCAACAAAAGCAAGTGTCAAGTGGTGAGCTCAAATCCTTGGAAGAATGCAGAGAGTATTTCAGTGTACTTTCCATTCAAATGAACTGCTGAAAATGAGAAGTTGGCAGAGGCTAATGCTGCTAAACACTATTTGAGTGCTAAGAAAAAAGAATGTAGGCAGTTAGAAGATGCATATCTGCAATAGAGAAATTTAGAATATATAAGCAACTTCAATACAGTAAAAGGATGAAAATTGGTGCATACATAACCCGAGATACTTCAGCAATTTGCACGGATAGAATAAGAAGACTGGGGAGAAGAGAGTTCGAATAAACTCAGCTGATTAATTTTGATTCGGAAAACTAATTCCATCAATTTGTATGCCAAATTCACTATCAGGAATCAAACAAGGCCTAAAACAAAACAAATTAAAACACTTACAACATTGCGAAGGTCAGTGTCAAGCTGCTGAATGATGAGCGCAAAGCTTCTACAGACCTTGTGAAGCATTGAGTAGCAGAAGCCCCAATGGAGCTCCGAAGGAATCTGGATGCCTCAAAATCGCTGCTCCCATCTTTCTATTAAACTCGCTCTGAAATCAGACACCACCATCGACTTAAATCCGGAGCTCTCCACCTCAACGCGGCCCGACTGCGAAACAGAGAGCTGGAAACGAACCTTAGGGCTCAAAAACATCGACTTGAAGGACTTCTTTTGAGGGAAGATGTGGGAGATGATGGAGAGAGGGATGTAAAGGCGGAGAATTCGGCGTTGGAGATCCATATTAGACGGTGAGCTGTGAGAGTTAGGAGCCCTGATTTGTAGGGTTTGAGGTTGGTGAAAGAATCGGTTTCTGGTTCGATTTCAACGACGGAGATGACGAAAGACTCCACTTAGTCGGCTAGAGGAAGAGAGTGGGTAGCAGCGGAGGACGGGGACAGTGAGATGAGAGTTCGTTTCGAGTCGGAGACGGAGCGGGAGGCGAGGAGGCCGAGAGAGGGGCGGAGGAGCTGTGGATGGCGCCTTTGAGGACGATGCCTCATGCCAGACGAAGGAGACATGGAAGAATCTGGACCATCCGATATTTTTATATCTAACGGTTGACAATGGTTCTCACATGAACGGAGTTCTCTCCTGGATATGGTTCTCACCTAAACCACTTTCTATATATATATATATATATATCTTAAATTTTAATTTTTATAAATATTAGTATAATTACAATTTTATTATGTTAGATTAATATTATTGAAATATTATTATTTATAACTTTCAAATGAAATTAATACAAATCAACGTCATGTTTATGATTTTTGAAAGTAACAATTATGTTTTTGATTTTCCTAAGTGAAGAGTAGCTTATATAACAATTGTGTTCCTAGTTTGTATTGAGATTGAATGTTAAATCAAATAGTATTTTTTAACGTATTCCATATATGCTACAAGTTTTGATCCATATATGTTATTATATTATGTAGATTGGTGTTACAAAAATTACAATACAATATATGAATAATCACACATATATCATTTAAGACATGATTATTTTACATATTATTGAGCGTAATACATATATGTTACAATACTATGTAAACTGCATTGACTAGAGTTATTTTATTATATAAAAATAATATCTATACATATATGTAAAATGAGTATCTATTTGTAAATAAAAATAAGTTTAAAATATTAAAATACTTTTTTATTATTTTTATATTTTATATAAGTTTAATATATTGCTTGAAATACTATATAATATTACTCAAATAAAAATTTATGAGAGTTATTGGATGAAATGATTCAATGGATAAAAAGTAGGCTTTTTTTTCTATACAACCCTTATGCAACCCATAAAGATATGCAACCCAAACGTTGGTTGCATGTTTTTTGCTATACAATCAAATATTAAAATATGATATGCAACCCTTATTGTGAATAGCCTTATGGCTCGCCATATCGCCACTCTCCGAATCGACCGAATTAGAATTAACTTCATACTCCGGAAAATTGTGCATGAGTTTGAGCTTCTTCTCCCTCGTACGCTTCGAGGTTGAAATGCCTTCTTCTCCGTCCTTCGAGGAGGCGTTAGGGTTACGGTTTCGGCGCTTGGATCAACGAATTGGTGTACGAGTAATACAATTAGGGTTAGGGTTTTGAAGTTTGTGAGATCTCCATAACTGTTGATGCTAATGTGATTGTTGTTGCTTGCGATGTTCTTCGTCCTGCTGTTGTTTGAGATTACACTTTTGGAGATCCAAGAGAGAAGGTCAACTTTCGATGGAGAAGATGTTTGCAAATCGAAAAAGTGGGTCCCATAATGAAGGTGCTTTTAAGGCTGTTAACTAGTCTCTTCTTCTAAGGATTTCAGTTTTGGAGAAGATAAATTACTAATGTTTTTCTATCTCAAAGGATACAAGACTTATATTACTAGACGGAGTGACTATGATTTTGTTTATTAAAAAAGAAAATAATTAAAAATGACACGTGACAAAATGAATAATAAAATGACATGTGACGATTTTAGTGAAAGAGTGACATGTGACGAAAATGGAGATTTGCTTTAATATATATATATATAGTAGATTACAATTTTTTATCCAAGTTTTGAAGGTGTGGAGAAAATTAGTGAAAATAAAAAGTGTGGGTTTAAATCTGTAAATATTTAATGAAAATCCAAACGGAGTATGAGGGAGTGGTTGTTTGGTTTCGGAGTGTCTTATAATTGTGAGCCACCAAGTATGCATAGCTGTAGCCTGTACACTATTGAGTGGTTCTAATTTTGAGGGCTAGCCTGCCTAGATTTAAGGCAAAACTTATTTTAAATAAAAAAAAAAACTGGCAATGAGATATAACAAACAACGAACAAGGCCAAAATGAAGTCTAAACAATGTTGGCCAAGCAACTGCATAGTCATACACCTCCAAGTGAAGCTGTCAAAAGAAGCAATGTTGGATAATAACAAAAGAAACAAACAATGTTGGGTCCAAAATATTACAACATAAGGAAAACAAAAATCCTCAGTAGATGTAAAGGTACTCGTTCACTAATTCATCTGTCTGGGAAAGCAAAGAACAGGCAAGATTGAATTACAAAGAGCAGCATAACGTTACATCGGGACGACTCTCGCCTTGTATAGGCAAATGTATGCCATATGCCAGTCACCTGAAACCAAAAAAAAGTATGTGTTGCATCAGATATCACAACTATCATATTTATATTATCGGTCTTTCTGAAGGCAGAGATAAAGCATATGCTCGAATAGGAAACTGCTACCCCGCTTTTGGAAATCTTAAACCCGTCGTATGAAAGAATTAAAGAAATTCTAATATAAATTTCACAAATCTTTCTAAAGATAGTGGCTTATCGTATGTTAGAAAATCCGGTATATTAATTAGGCTTTGATGTAAAGGTTTTACCTCCTCCAGACAGTTTAAGAATGTCCTCTTCTCGTTGGGGAATTGGGTTGTCGTCATCATATTCAATCCACCCTCCTGCATGAAACAGGAAGTTAGATTTTCTGACTTTACCAAAAAAGTGATGATTCAAGTGAAGTACAAGTTACAAGAAGATCTTACCCTTCTCTTGCTTGACCCAAGCAACATAATGTCCTGAGTCTGCACTTCTTCCCTTGTGAGTTAATACAGCAACTAGATCATATACCCCAGTTGGACGCATTTGCTTCTCTGAACAAGGACCACACAAATCAGATGGACAAAATCAATCTCAATACACGGTTCTAACCTTTTTGTATTCTTCAAGTAAAAAGAAAATTGAAGATTTTGTTAACTCTTATACTTCAAAAGATTTAGATGCAAAAAATTGTTCTAGAATGATTCCAAACCCCCAGGGTTTGCATAATTGAGCCGGAATCTTGTGCAACTTAAATGAAGCACTTCCAAAAAGGAACATACCTTCTTGAGAAGTAGGTACAGATAATTGTCCACCTCCACTTGAAGAACCCTGCAAACATTCAGAAACAAGTTATCATATGATGAAGACTGTGAATTCTCATGCATGTAGCCTCTCGATATTTCTTTACCACAGCTTGAGACAAGTTCAAGTCAATATTATTCGATTACAGAATCTTAAGGGTTCACTCCACCAATTTTCAACCTTTATTATCAAGTTTAATTTAGTGATTGTTTGGTTAAAGATTAAATTCCCATGAAAATGAAATCTCCGGGAAATAAGATTTTTTTTCTAAATTATGGGAATTAATTTTTCCTCTTTCCAAATTACGGGAATTTATCCCCTAAATGATTCCATTTCCCCCATTTTTACCCATAAAATCTCACCTTTCTCCATTTAAATCTATCAATTATAAATTCCAACCAAACACATTTTCTCCAAATCCCCCATATTTCAAATCACATTATTTTTAGGGAAAGTAACGGGTGAGAATAAACTTTAAAATGCGAACGTGAGAATGGTGAAACATTTAGTAGTGAATTGGTGAACATTTACTACTAATTTGGTGAATATTCGTTTACAAACTTAAAAACATTCAAAAATTGAAAACATTCCATTTTTTAAAGAACATTTATTGAAAACTGATTTCAGACAAAAATCGTATATGTGCATCACTTTTTCAAAGGATGTGCATCAAAAGATTTGATGAACATTTATGTATATTTTGATGAACTTCATTCATTCTCACGTTCTCACCCGAACCACAACCTTATTTTAATTCTCATTAAATAACTTCCCATGAATCATAATTCCCACGTGCAGCCAAACGAACACTTGTATCATTATATATGACGATGACAGATCATGTTTTAATCATCGTATCTTAAAGGGACTGGAATTATTCTGCATGCCTGAGCAACTAGTGATTTTTGTTACCTCGGCTTCAGACATTTTGACGTCAGAGTCTTTTGGTTCAGAACTCTTGGGTTTTAATCCCAGTTTTTTGCCTTCTTCATCTCTCAGTACCTAAGCAAATGCACAAAGACATATTAGCAGGTTAGGTAGTATATACAATATATAAAACTGAGTATGGAGCTGAAGAAAGCGGTAAGCACCTGACGTGGAATATTTAGCTGTTTCTTAAGATCGTCCGAGCACAGGTCATAGACATCAAGCTCCAATGGATAATCTACTTTCTGATAAGATTAAGAACTGTGCATTAGTATTCTATGTTACAGATCAGGAAAGATCCTTTACGTCGTCTCAAGACAAGTATTATTAATAAAGTGCAACTGTAAATGAACCTAACCCGTAAAATCTTCGCCTTCTGGTTTGACTCTCTTTTCCAAAAGAATCGGACGAACTGAATAGTCAAGTACCTAAAAACATTACTATTAGTACCACATTGACATAGAAGATAATGCAGTCCTACCCCATGAACATCGGTAAAAGAGAGAAGACAAACGTAGAAGATGGAACAATACAGGTTGTTATTTAAGAATTCAGTAGCACCGAACGCATAAAAGCATGGTGGAGAGTAATTTATATATTACCGTGGCAAACCATTTATACGTGACTCCTTAATATAGACTGCACTGCGGCCCAAGGCTGGAGAATTTTTCTCCAGTTCAGATTTTAGACCCTGCAATAAATATTTAAGGAATCATAAATAGGATAACAAATATAAAAAAATGTAAGACATCCAGCATGATTGATGATTTAATTTCAGCATTTTGGTTCAACATTAAATCTAACTGCACAGTCTGCACATGACAATTGCAGGTTGAAGTGTTGAACTGAAAAATTCAGTGCACCAGATAACCACTCTTTAATTTTAGTAATTGGCTTGTCAATATATCCCTTGAACCAAAACTTAAACCTTATAGAGCCCATTATATTTCATCATTCTACCCCTTAACCTAAATACCCTTCATAATGCTATCCATCCACACTACCCGTTCATTTTTTCTTATCAATGGTTGTCGCTAATTATGGGAAAGATACCTAACTCATCAAAACATAAACGGAGGGGGATATCCCACAAACACCACAACACTTGAACCGAACTCTACTTACTCAATTGACAAATATATCACCAAGCATGCAATGAACTATATTTAGAAGCTATTGCACTGTTTACATCGACAGTATAAATTTAACAAAGCATATTAGAAGGCTCTTATCAAATGAGCATCCTGCATATGATTAAAAATGCCCTTTTCAACACTTTCAGTGTCTCATAGATCACCAAAGTAAAGAGGTTAACTTACATGTTTCAATCCTTCATGTAAATGGTTCACCTCATGAGATATGTGGCACTTGAGAGAATAAGGATATTCTTTCTCTGAACTTTCTTCGCCACTTTCTTGACAATGTACCCTATCCACACAGTATCAATTGCCGAGTTATGAACAAGAATAAGCTGGAGCATATAACTTATGCTACAGATTCTGAGCATCTTTTGCTTTTTATTAGCAGACCGACATATCTACCAACACATCCACATAATTTAACCATATATTTTTTAAGCATTTTTTAATCAGCAAGTCCTCAAAATAATTTGCATGAGATGCTGCAATATTCACAGAATCTCTATAACATCAGCCACTCACTGAGCACCACCATGTTATCCCAAGTGAAGCATCCAACATGTACTATAATAATTTATGAAAGCATATAGCAGCTTATCAGTAACAACTGATATCAGAAGTTAAGACCAGTAACATGAAAAGTGACCACGAAAAATATTTGACTCCTCTATGTCCAAGTTTTGATCTTTAATGGAGAAACTCTTGATCAAACAAGAAGATACAAAAAACTCAACATTTTCGTGGAAAACTACATAGAATAAATATCTTTAGCAATTAGAACAGCCATATAATTTTACCTGCTGCTAAGTTCAAGACCGAAGAGAGCCTTCATAGCATCCGAATTGTCACTGCAAATCACAAATCACAAATCAACAATGTTAGATTTAGTAGAAGACACACCTGAGGAAAACTGACAGCACGGAATACTAGAGGGGGGATCCATCCAGAATTCCAGATACATTTTACAGTGAGGAGAGAGAATATACATCCTTCATACACACATAGCTTTTAGACTTTACAAAATGGAATCATAAAGGTCAATGAAATCCTCCATCCAGATGCATTTTCCAGTGAGGAGAAAGAATATACATCCTTCAGACGCATTGCATTTATACTTTACAAAATGGAATCATGTCATCATCAGGTCATTGAAATCTAACAGTACCTTGAACTAGGTGGTTTCAAAGACTGGGTAAGTGTGTATAGCAGTTGTGTCCAACATTCTTCAGCATCCTACAGTGTAGCCGCCAATACTCATGATATATACACTAAAATATTAAATATGCACAGAAGATATACGCATATAACTATTTAGTCAAAAGAGAGCACCTGTTGCATGAAGGAACCATTGTGCAGCTGACCGAACTGAGGGAACTTTTTCCGCAATACCTGCACAAGACACATAATTTAGTCCTCTCCGTTTAACCGCATTTAGCAATGCAAGAGATTCCTATATGGTTCCCACTGTCATTTTATTTTTTTAGGGTTGAGCTGCAGGTAAGGCTACTAAACTGAAGAACAGCTTAGTCTTCATATCAAGTATCAAATCTAAAGTGACTTTTTTCAGCAAAAATCCAGGTGATCTTGTTGTCCACAATTGGAAAAATCACTCAAGTATTCAGTTAGATGTCTATAAAATCACAGCTGCCGAAATATGTGAGATCAGGATAAAGAAAGACATTGAAGGAAGAGCTGAACATGGTGTTACATCTCGCAAAGAATATACATGGCATTACTTTGTTCGAATATATTTTCTGAGTGCAAAACACCCTTTACAGAGCACAGATAACTCAATTCTTGGGTGGAGAGCAAGGAACAGACCAAGATCTCTGTTTTACTATATAAATACAGCTATGAGAATTGTTTGTGCAAGGATCAACACGGACTGAGCTCTACATATAAAGCTTCATCCTATCCAAATAAATGCGCAATTAACATTTACAAAAAGGTACTCCATTCCATAATCAAAGAGCAGAAACAAAATTCATCAAAAGATGGAACTTTTCAGAAACAGAAACACAGAAATAGATGAACCCACCATCCAAAACTGCATTGGTGCCACTGGTTTTCCATTTTTATCAAGCTCTCCGAATAAGTCCCGTGTTGCAACAGTCAGAAGATGAGAAGTTTGGTCTAAGTCATTGCTTCGTCCAGATTGTGGGTACCTAATTGACAATATTGGGGGTAAATCGGTCATATCAAGGGTTATAACATCTAAACCAATAATGCAGTGAAGTCATGCACCATAGATTAGAACATCGTCAACTGTATATAAGTTTTTCCCCTTGGAGTAGAAGATAACTTACTCAATTAGAGCCGACTTCAGCTCAGGAACTGAATGCAGGCATTGGATCGTAGAGTTCATGTAGCATGTATTTCCCAAGTTAAATAATCCAGAAGAATGGCCCTGCCAGAAATAATACGAAACGAGGGCAGAAACTTAGATAAAGAGAGAAAAAAGAAAATAAATGATGTAAAAATTAAAACTTTAATACCATATTGGAAAGACATAATATTGATGTCCCCTACATATACATAAACATGAAACTACAAATATCTCTTATTTACATTGACTGTGGAAAACAAGGACGCATACTTGACAGGACAAAGTCAAGAGCTTGTAGAAGACTCGTTGAAATCAGTACAAAAGTACAAATATCTCTTATTTACATCGACTGTAGCCAAAAAGGACGCATACTTGACAGGACAAAGTCAAGAGCTTTTAGAAGACTCGTTGAAATCAGTACAAAAGTACAAATACCTCCGAGAATGAAAAGAAGCAAGCCACAAGAATAGATGAAAAAATTGAAAATAAAACCGAGAACCGAGAACAAAGGGAAATCAGAATATCAGATAGAAAACTGAAAATCAATTCACTTGACAGGTTCTCCCAAGGCAAACAATGTCAAAGCTCAAAGGGCCCAAATACAAAACCATGTCCAAATAGATTGGTTTCAGTTAAATCAACAAAGTACAAAGCATGAAAGGAATAGTAAGATGGGGTAGAGCATTAGTTAAGTGAAGAACAATCATTCTAAGAAGACATATCAGAAATTTCATCCAATATCAAATCCTTAAAATCATACCAAGGCAACAACTTGTTCTTCCTCAGGGAGGTCTTCCATGAATACTGGGCCCTTCTCTGGAGCCTTTACAATCTCATCTGCAGTTCCCATCATCATCAATCTCTGACCCTGGAACAAGACGAACGGATATCAAGAAATAATTTCTAATGAACTAAAAGAAGTCATCAGAATAAGTAAATGGTTTACCTCCTTGACTCCCAATGTTGACCAGTCAGCTTCATCCTAATTATTTCAGGAAGAAGAGGAAAAAACGACCTTTGTTAAATAAATCATGGATTTTACTAAACAGAACAGTTTATCAGATTCCTAAACCCTCGCTTGTTTCATACCTTTAATAAACCACCTTTAACCATAATTTTTTGTCTTTCAGGAGGTACTCCAGTCAGATCAAACAATTGGACTTTAAAAACGTATGGGGGCTGGCTGGTGTCAATTTCAACATCAGGAAAGACTTCTTTTTGCCACTTCACACTAACTGCAAATAGATAACAAGCACGGATTGTTAAACACAAAAAAGCAGTCAACCTGCAGTCAATTGTATTGCACAAATTGACCATATTATCACATTATTTTGTTTGATGTAACTCGTGTAAGCAATGTAAACAAAGTCACTAGATATTACCAGCATACAGTGACTAATTTGATTAATTTCAAATTCAATATGCTGTTTAACTCTATAATGAGATAAATTTATGCAGTTATTTGTTATGTAGTGTAGAGCATCAAACAGCAGCACATTGGTCGACATGAACCGATTAACATCATACTACCACCAAACTCAACACATGTTCAATTTCCAATCGCAAATTCTCCTACTTGAGATCAAATTAACGGTATACAATCAATTATCAAAACATAACGTTGTAGCAAGATCTATAAGGAGATAACCTAACAAAAAAATCGAAATACAGCAGCTGTTCGATATCAAATAGAGAAGAAGAAGAAAGAGGGATTGCAGGGGGGGAAACAGAAGGGCCAACCTTTCGGCATGGTTGAAGTATTCGAAGATTTACGATTCGATGGATCTACAGAGAAGAAGGCGCTAGAGTTTTGCTTGCTCAAAAAGTTTGGTATAAAATTGAAGAAATTAAGAATGAAAGGGTCGATTGCGCATCGAGTGTTTGGGTTGGTACTTACTTGCTATTTTATCATCGTGACGAAATTTATTCCGGGTTGGGCCCGTTATTGGATTAGGCTTTGGATAACTACTAGCTTAGTTTTGTTAACTAGATTATTCGCGCGGAATTTACAGAACGATTTTTATAACTGTATAGTTTATAAATAAATAAAAAGTACAATAATATAAATGAAAGTATAATTTATAATTATATTTTTTTAATTGATTTTTAAATCAATATTATATAAATAAAAGGAATTTCAATTGATTTATAATCTTTTATATTGATATGCATTTAAATGAGAAAATAATATCAATAGATTTAGGATAATGATCTTTTTATATATATTTTAATTGATTTGTGTTAAAATAAGAAAATGATATCATTACAATTAGGTTAATTATCTTTAAACATATATATTTAATGTTTTATTTTTCTAAAAATAACATATGTCAAATGATGACGTAGTATAGCTTATTGGTGAGTAAATGACGTGGCATAATTTATTGATGAGTATAGTGTTTTACTTTAGTAATTATACAAAGATTTTGAATTTTTTACCACTCACTCAGGCATTGAACAAAAATAATTAATTTATTTATCAAGATGGGTAGTTTTAATCAAATCATAGAAGAATCATACTCATATCTGTCAAAAGTTTTTTTTAGAGATCCACACAAAAGATCATATCTTTCTTAAAATCTATCTATACCTATATTAAAACAGAACGTTGTTTTGACACATGTCATCCTTATATTCAATTGGCCTATGTGTCGACCTCTGGGCTATGCCACCTCATTAGCTAAGTCATATATCACGTCGTCACAACTTAAAAAAAACTAATAAAAAACCAAAAAAAAAATGCCACGTATTTATAAAACTTGAAAAAAATATCATAATTTTATAAATTGATTATCTTTTACTTCAATTTTTTATCTTCTTTTCATCTATACATATTTAATTAATTAATTGATTATCTAAAAGATAGACTAATTAAATATTTACATTGGTGACGAATATGGTAAAAGATTGTCTCATGCATAATCCAATTAATTGGTCATCTATACATATTTTTTTATTGGCATACAAAAAGATATCAAGTTTGGAGGTTTTTGATCTATTTAGGCTCTTTAATTAATTGGTTATCTAAAAGATAGATTAATTAAATATTTACATTGGCGACGAATATGGTAAAATATTGTCTCATGCATAATCCAATTAATTGGTCATCTATACATATTTTTTTATTGACATACAAAAAGATATCAAGTTGCTCTTTATTTATCTAAAGTCTGATAACTAAGCATATAAATACAACGCTTTCCACGGCTTTGTTCATACAAACATTCATCTGATTCCTCTAATCTTCTTTAATTCTCACCCAAATCCGCTTTCTCCCTCGCAGGGTACTGTCTTCTTCTTTTCTTAAGGTATTGTCTTCTTCTTTTCTTATCTTGATTGTTATTGTTAATCCTTGCTCGATTCGATTGTCTTGCCTTTTGTGAGTTGTTACCTGTGTCAAGGAATTGGTATTTGTTTTTTCTTTATTTTTTTTATTAACTTTAATTCTTTCTTATCTTATGCAGAAACTAATGGCTTTACATTCCATTGAAGAATTAAAATTAAAGACTAATGTCACTTGGAAGATTCAAGTTCGTGTGTTGCATATGTGGAATAAGTTTTCTTTCGATAATAAAGATGTTATTATTGGGAAAGAACTGGTATTGGTTGATGAAAAGGTATATTTTTTAAAAGTTTGTTTTTAGGCATATTTTGTTTATCTTTTTCTCTTATAACATGATGTTTATATGTTTTGCAGGGGAACAAATTATATGCTTTTATGCAAAAATCATTATTTATCAAATTTCCTACAATAACTCAATTTGGTGTATATCTAATATCAAATTTTGGTTTGAGCAACTATACTGGTAGTTATCGTTATTGTCGCCATCCTCTTAGTATGACATTTTTCAGAACTACGAAAGTGCAACAAATTGATCATCCTTCAATACCACAAAATATTTTTTCTTTCATGAATTTTTGTTTGATAAACGATCATTCCATAGATGATATATATTTGGTTGGTAAGTATATTCTACATTATTGTATTCACATATCCTTTGATCATCAATCTTGATAGTAATCAACTTTTTTAACCTAATTATTACGTATTTGATTTTTTCAGATGTTATTGGGAGTTTGAGCGGTATTGGTTGTTTAGAAAGCTATAAAGTTGGTGAAAAGCAAGAAGAACACAAGAAAATTGATATTCAATTGCAAAACCTTCGGTATTAAAAAATCTTTTTTTCCTTTATCTTCAATAAAAAAGAATAATTTTGTCTATTGTATGTTGCTAATGTTAATAATATTGTAGGAATGAAGTCATTAGTTGTACACTATGGGACAAATTTGCTGATCAATTTAGTCCATACATAGATACTACCTTGGATGATAGTATAATTGTTGTCATTCAATTTGCAAAACTAAGACCTAAACATGGTAATATTTAATTATATTGATTTGATTTTTAGTTTTTATTCTTTTTTTTATATTTATTATTAGTGTTAATTCTTTGGTGTTTTTTTATTAAAGCTAAAACCCAATTGTCCAATGCCATGGGTGGTACTCGGATTTTTATCAATGAATTTAATATTTCAGAAATTGAAGATTTTAAACAAAGGTATGTAACTATGTTATGTATTTATTATTTATTATTTTAATATATTTACTTACATATTTTCTTTTGTAGTTTGTTAAAGATAAATGGAAACAATAGTCCTCCAAATATTCCAAGTGTTCCTAGATTAGATTTGTCTCAACAATTTCTCAATGCAAGTATGTATAAGACTATTGATGAAATCAGTGCCATTAAAGAGGTAAATTCAAGTTTACTTTATTTTAAATATCAATTTATTTTATGATATTTATTCAATTTAATTATAAACTCTTTTTAGACATGCAAATGTCTTACTATTGCTACTATTGAGGGTATTGAAGATGTCCATGGTTAGTTTTACAACTCCTGTAATGAGTGCAAAATGGGAGTTAAACTTGAAAGAGAAAAATTCTGGTGTAACAAGTGTAATCGAAATACTAAATACGTCACTCCTAGGTAAATTCCTCACATTTACTTCAAATCTTTGTTTTTCATTTATATATTGTAATTTATATTTTACACTTTATATGTTTTTAAATTAATTCTAAAATTAATGTGCTCTTACAGATATAAAGTTCGAGTACAAGTAAATGATGGTTCTACAAATTGTGAATAAGTCTGCATCATCTATTTTAGATGGATTGAACGAGGTTAGTTGTATTGAATTTTACTTAAATTAGTACATGTATCAAAGATATTACTTAAATTAATAAGTCTGCATGATAAATTAGTAAAATATCACGAAAGATATTCGTGCTATTATTTGTGAAATCAAGTAGCTGAATTGCATTCTTATTAACTAATACCTTTTTGTTATTGTTTTTATTTTAGGATGTTGATTTCAATTCTATACCAAGTGATCTTGAATTGTTAGTCGGACAAAAATATGTATTTTCGATTAATGTCGATCAATATAAGTTGGATCACTTCAATTCAGCTTTTACTGTTTCGAGAATGACATGTGATGAATCAATAGTTAAAGAATTTGAAACACTGTTATCCAATCAGAAGGTAATTTATTACTTTCTAAAAATATTATTTATTTAATATTTAATGGTTTATATACTATCATTAACATTATCTTATTCTATTTTTTTGTATAGAATGAACTACAAGTATCACCGACATCAGAGACGGAACACTCATCATCTTCGTACGAGAAGGAACAATGGTCTAACAGAACTCCCGATGTTATCGTAATTCTTGACGATAACAAAGATATGGAAGACGAAGGAGATAAAGAAAATGGAATTGAAGGAGATGGAGATGGACAACATGATAGACAAACTAAGAGGAGAAGGTTACGCAAAATCAAGTTGGAGCCAATTGATGACTAGATATTTAGCATTTTTTCCCGTATTATGCTTTTATATTGTTTATTTTATCATAATTATTTTTCCTTATATAAAAAATTTGGATTTTGTGATACATTATTATATGAGTTTATACACATTTAGAATTAATAAAAAGTATTGATTGGTTGGACCACAAATGGCACATTGCCACGTAAAGCTGCGTGCTGTATTTCGATATATAAATATGATAATTGTACGAAGTAGTAAGTTGATGAGTGAATTGAAAATGTTTTTAAGTGTTGATAACTAACATGCACAAAAAGTGTAGCATATTGGCTAGATCTATATTGTTGTGCATTAACTTCATGTACTGCATTGCATTGTAAGCAGGTAATTTTGGATAGAAAATAACCTATAAAATTGAAATTTACTACACCTCCCAACTTATTTTTTTAATTTCTTAAAAATTACGAGTAATTTCTTTTCAAGTCCAGACTCCCGACTCATACTCAAAAATCTTTGTCTCCTTCTTCCCTTTCCCCCAAAACACTTCTTCTTTCTTATCTAATCTCTGTTCATGGACTCTTATCACCCAGAAAATTATGTGCCCATCAATGGAGTTATTCATGCATGGAATCCAATCGGAAAGCCGCTCCACCAACGGACTAGACTCACATCACGCGGAGTTGATATTGGGACGACTTAACCAACGGCTCAGATCTCCTACCGGAAAGCCTTCATTAGATCTATCTGTCTATATCCGTGTCGAGCGAATTTCTCGCCTTGGTTTGTCTGATCCATCCCAGCCGCAAAATCTAGGGTTTATTGCGTTTCCGTCTTTTGTCAACACCAAATTCACAGGTTCGGTTTCGTATACGCTTCTCTGCACTTGAATTTGGATTTGTGTTGCACTTTGTGATTTGATTGGTTAATTTGTGTTTGCTTAATTTACATAATCAAGCATGCCCATTATATGTTCGACCATTTGCCTGCATAGATATTCACACTTATTTTATTATTAAAGATAAGATTATTAAAAATATAAAATAAGTGACTTAATGTAGTCTCAATCTGTAAGAGCAAGCTGAGCGTCATCCTCCTCACACATTCAGCAGCTCGACGTCTTTGGAAAATGCCAACAGATTGGATAAACCATACGATTAGTGATGAAACAAAGATGCAAATTTAAAGTCGGTTTAAGACCCGTATCATGATAAGCACTGCCCCGAATCATGCACCAAAATTAAAAAAGGTGGGATAGATAAATCGGATAAGATAGATAAGAAGCAAGAAAACCTTTCATCAAAACAAAACTTATCTCTATCGGAAGTAGAGAAGATATTATCTATAAGGAGTTAGATAAGATTATTAAGTGTTGAAGATTTTATTTTTGGTAATTAATTTTTATTTTGTTTTGGTAATGTCAATTTAGAAGATATAGTTAAAGATAGCACTACTCCATATCAAATTTATCTAAAAAAAATCCTATAAATTTTTATTTTGTTTTGGTAATGTCAATTTAGAAGATATAGTTAAAGATAGCACTACTCCATATCAAATTTATCTAAAAAAAATCCTATAAGACCTCTATGAGGTTAAATACGTTTTCGTCAGAAGAATAATTCAAAATATTAGATTGCGCAAAGATGTATGAAAACAACAGACAAAACCGCAAGAGAAAAATAAATCTCCAAAGACAAAAGCATCCAAAATCGTCTAATCGTAAGTGTCATTTATTTCTTATATTTATTTTCATATAATCTACTATATATATATATATATAAGATGCCTTAGATTTGTATATTTAATTTTATATAATCAACTATATATAGTACTTTGGAATGCTATTGATTTTATCACATATTATGTAGCCTATAATTGGTTTGCTTTGATGAACCACACCAATGCAATACTCTGTTTTGTTATAGATATGTGACTTCGACTTGAGATCAAAATTTGTATGTACATACAAGCAACATCATAATCAACCCAAAAAAAGATAGCAAATCTTGAGAAACTAATTAAATTAGTCAGTGAAGAAACAAGTCAAGTTTGCATGAATTGAAATACATAATTTAGTGTCTTTTCCCATCTCAACCCGGTCTCAGAAAAAGACTAAACAATAGCCGTAAGATACAAACAAAAGAGAGTTTAAATGCTGTTTTTTCAATGAATGATCTTTCATGTAAAAGAGTGCTCCGTAACAATGAACTTCTCCTTTGATCCACATTGTAATCCACTTTGTTAAAATCTATATAGTTACATAATACTCATAAGTTAGTGTTCTTTATATTGCAGTAAATATTGATGATGTATCTTCACCAAATCCTTTTCAAACTCAGCCCACATATAAGTCTATTCATAGATGTCTTTTTTTTAAGAAAAAGTTCACAATTTTTTTATATTGCATGTATCATATGAATTTCTAATTATCATCTCACTGATATATTTTTTTACCTTTATATATTGCAGTAATTACAGACAATGAAGGTTCATCAAATATTAGTAGAAAAAACCGTGCAAAAAAGATAAGTGATTTGAGAAAAAAGAGACAAAAGATAATAGTCGAATCATCAGGTAAATCTTAAACTATGTTCATTCAACAATAATGTAAGGATCATAACTTATTATTTTGAATGACATATGTTGTAGTGAATAGTGTTAATGCATCTTCATCTTTCAACCATAATCCTTTCAGTAATGGTAGTAACCATGGAGGTATGTCCAATAATATTCTAAAGTTATCTATTTTTATCAAACCATTATTAAGACATTCGCAATGTTTGTAGTTCATCCCACAAGTCCAACCAATATTAGCATTGATGATTCTGAAGGAATTAACTGTAGTAGTTATGGAGGTACCTACAATACTTTATTTAGAGATTTATTTGTTTTTTGATAACCATTGTTAAATCTATGCAAATTTGTTTAGTTCGTCAAGAAAGTCCAACCAACATAAGCAATGATGATACAAATATCATTGAAACTGAAGATGATGAAGGTATCATTTGAATATTAGTAAATATTATAGTTCATTTATTTTTTCCCTAAATTAACTAATAATATCAATAATATATATAGATTTGGAGGACGAGGAGCCAGATCATGCAACATTTAACTACACTGGTAATTAAGATAATGTTTGACTCATGGATCTATATTGTATACGTGTAAACTGAAGATGATAGTGTTATCTTAATGAAATTGTTGTGTTGCAAATGCATATTATAATATACTCTATATTGTATATTGTATACGTGTAAACTGACACACTTAATCTCCACTCATTTGGTTTCAAATGTGAATTGCAGTGATGTATACTATTGAGTTTCAGAAAAGAGGCTTGCCCCATGCTCATATTCTTCTCTTCTTGGATAAGGAAGACACCACTTCAAGTTTTGATAATATTGATAAAATAATTTCTATTGAGATCCCAGATCCGCTTAATGATCTTGATCTCTTTCGCGTTGTAACTGAGCGAATGATCCATGGTCCATGTGGAAACTCTAATAAGAAATCACCATGCATGGAAGGTGGTAAATGTAAGAAGCATTATCCAAAGGAGTTTGTGGAAAGAACAACTCTCAATGACGAAGGTTACACTATATATAGGAGAAGGAAGAATGGAAACACTTTTCAGAAAAATGGGCATGAAATTGATAATCGTTCGGTAGTACCCTACAATAGAACTTTGTTGCTTCGTTATAACGCTCACATCAACGTTGAACGTTGTAATCCAGCGTCGACGATCAAATATTTGTTCAAGTATATAAATAAAGGAAATGATCGTGTTAAGGCATATATGTCTGATGGTGTTGATGAGATCAAAGAGTACTACAATTGCAGGTATGTTAATTATAGTTTTGCATAATGGCATGAGATTTCCCACTTCATTTACAAGACTAATAATAAGATATATATCTAACACTTATTTAAACTATAGGTATATATCTCCACCTGAAGCATGTTGGCGACTCTTCAAATTTAAAATGCATTATAGAAGTACTGCGGTGCAGAGGTTATGTTTTCATCTTCCAGATGAACAAAATGTGGTTTTTGATGATGATGATCCTATTGATGCTGTAATTGAAAGACCTGAAATAGATGGCTCAATGTTTTTAGCTTGGATGAAATGTAACGAGACGTCTGCGGAAGCAAGAAAACTGACTTACTATGAATTTCCACAACATTATGTATGGCAACAAGATAAGAAGCAATGGAGTAAGAGAAAGAAGAAAAATGGGCCTATTGCAGTTGGTAGAATTTACCACGCTACTCCCGGAAGTGGAGAAAGATATTACTTACGAATTTTGTTAAATCATGTCAAAGGTCCCACTTGCTATGAAGATATCAGGACTGTGAAGGACACCACTTATGCTACATTCAAGGAAGCATGCTATGAACTTGGCCTATTAGACGATGAGAAGGAATATATTGAAGGCATATTGGAAGCAAGCTCTTGGGGTACTGCTACCTACCTGCGAAATCTATTTGTTATGCTTCTCATGTCAGGTAGTATGTCTATGCCAGAACATGTGTGGCAATCTACATGGAAAGTACTCTCCGAAGATATTCTTCGTAACCAACGAAAGATCCTTAGAATTAAAGGTATGTTTTCTACAAATTAATCTGATATTATTATTAATTTTTAACTGTTTTCCTTTGAAAATACACGCTATTTTACTACTTATGAGATGTGTTAATACATAATCATCACAATCGCAGAATTGGAAATAGCAAATCATTATTCAGAATAATAAATATTAATTTTCTTATCTTTAATATCAATCGTTTGTGCAGATTTATGTCTTACTGAGGAACAGTTGCAGAATTTGGCTCTTGCGGAAATAGAAAAGTTATTGCACAAAAACGGAAGTAGTCTGAAATATTTTCCGTCAATGCCACAACCCGATCAGAGTTTGATTTCAGATGGCCTGAACAAGTTGATTCAAGATGAACTTCGATACAATAGAGAAGAGTTAGTAATAGAGCACCAATTATTAGTTTCTAAATTAACAGATGAGCAGAAAGGGGTATATGATGAAATATTGACTGCTGTTGATTCAAATAATGGTGGTGTGTTCTTTTTGTATGGTCATGGTGGAACGGGAAAAACATTTATTTGGAGATCTCTTTCTGCTGCTATTCGATCCAAAGGTGAAATTGTACTTACTGTTGCTTCAAGTGGTATTGCGGCACTACTGATTCCAGGAGGAAGAACAGCTCATTCAAGATTCGCAATACCTATTTCGATTCATCAGGACTCTACCTGCAATATCAGACAAGGTACAGAACTTGCTGAACTATTTAAAAAAGCCAAGCTTATAATATGGGATGAAGCTCCAATGGTCAACAAATTATGTTTTGAGGCATTAGATAGATCGTTAAAGGATATAATGCGATCTTCAAATCCAAATAGCTTCAACCAACCTTTTGGAGGAAAAGTTGTTGTATTTGGTGGAGATTTCAGACAAATACTACCTGTAGTTCCCGGGGGAAGTAGAGAAGATATTGTCTATTCCACAATAAATTCTTCAAAAATATGGAGCTCCTGCAAAGTTCTAAGATTGACAAGAAATATGAGGCTACAACATGGAGGTACAGAATCAGGAGCTGCTGAAGCACAAGAATTTTCAGAATGGATACTAAAAGTGGGAGACGGCGATCTAGGCGGCACCAATGATGGTGATTCAACCGTTGAGATTCCTTCTGATTTGTTGATAAATGGAGGTTCTGATCCAGTTTCAGCAATTGTTGAAGCTACATATCCTTCTATACTACAGATCGATGATCATGCTCAATATTATCGAGAGAGAGTTATTCTTGCACCAACACATGAGATTGTTGATATGGTGAATGAACACATTTTGGCTCAATTACAAAAAGACGAAGAAGTGTATCTTAGCTCTGACAGTATTTGCAAAACAGATGAAAGTGGCTTAGGAGATAACACTGTTTATTCAGTTGAGTTCCTCAATGGCATCCGATCTTCAGGTTTACCGAGTCATGTGTTGAAGTTGAAGGTAGGTGTACCAATCATGCTTCTCAGAAACATTGACCAATCTGTAGGCTTATGTAATGGTACAAGATTGATAGTAACTCGCCTTGGAAGTCATATTATAGAAGCTGAAATAATTTCAGGAAGCAATATTGGACATAGAGTATGCATCCCATGCATGATACTTACACCCTCAGACACCAGACTCCCATTTAAATTTCAAAGAAGGCAATTTCCGGTGACAGTTTGTTTTGCAATGACCATTAACAAAAGTCAAGGACAATCACTCTCTCAGGTGGGTTTATTTCTTCCAAAACCAGTTTTTACTCATGGACAATTATACGTGGCTTTCTCCAGAGTTACAAGTAGAAAAGGATTAAAGATCTTAATTGGCGACCTTCAAGATTGTCCTCAGAATACAACGACAAATGTTGTATATAAAGAAGTTTTTCAAAATGTGATATGAGTAGACATGTATAAATAGATTATTTGATTATGGATTAAATATTTTAGCATTATTATTTTCTATGAACATAATATATCTATGTCTTCCACGTACGCTAGAATACTTTTCAAATTGATATAGAATTTGTTCCTTGCTTATCATTTACATAATTATTATTTCATAATATTGCATAGCTTTGTTAAAATAAAAATACACTAAAATGATGTTATGTAATCACTAATATAATTATTAAATAAGAATTTGAAACATACAAACTACCTATATAAATAAAATTAATTTTTTTTAAATATTATATTAATAATCAACAGAAACAGTCACAACCATATATATCAAATATATATTAATAAGCACAAAAAATGATACCAATCCCGTGCATGGCACGGGTCCATCAACTAGTATAATTACTAAAACAAAACAGTATACTCATCAATTAATAAACTATGTTGCATTATCGTTTAACACATATCATTTTTCAAAAATAAAAAAAGTAAATATATATGTTTAAAGATAATTAACTTAATTCTATTGATATTATTACCTTATTTGAACACAAATCAATTAAAATACATATACAAAGATCATTATCATAAATATATTGATATCATTTCCTTATTTAAATACATATCAATATAAAAGATTATAAATCAATTGAAATTCCTTTTATTTATTTATTATGAATTAAAATTAATTAAAATAAATACAATTATATAATGCATACTTTTAATTATATTAATGTTATATTTATGTGTTCATAAATTATATAAACAGTTATAAAAAGCGTTGTACAAATTTCGCGCATGGCGCGGAAATAAAACTAATATATATATATTATACTATAAAAATTGTGGATTGCCCAAAATAAAGACACCGCGTTAAATTTTCTTATTTTCTGATTTGTCTATCTCTAGTATCTTATTAATCCACGCTTTTATTGTTAAGACAACGTACAAGCCTTTTTTGTAGCCCATCAACTTATTCAGAATAAGCCTAATACAGATTAATCTGAGCACAAAACATAATCGTCATTTACACCTTATTTTCTATCTCTTTGTCTATCTTTAATGACAAAATTAAAAGATGAATAGTAATTTCATTTGTAAAAAAGTTCGGTTGTTTTATTGTATTCATATTAAGTAATTTAACTTTAAGTATTCTATTGAGTTTGCACATAAATAAACCATTCAATTGTATACGAAGATATAACTTATGAGTTTATGTAACCGTGAATTTATAGAAGATGCTAATTTTTCATGTGTAAAAAGAAGATCAAAACATAACCGTGAATTTATAAAGCTTAGTAAAAAGAAGATCACGATCAACCAAGTTTACAAAGTTTAATGAGCTTCATGCATTGATAAAATTCATAAACAAAAGTAAGGACCCGCGCGTAGCACGGGCCTATTCTTCCTAGTAAAATATAATAAAGAGTCTCTTAGAAAGACATTTTATACTCTTAGATCAATTAGATCTATGATCATGGAAGTATAAGGGAGAGTCGCGTGTCACTTTTTCATTTAAAGTGGCAATTTTATAATTACTAAAAAATGGTAGTTTTATTAACGGGTTGCAACCGGGTAGCACCTTTTTTGCGCCCGGCAGCACCCTCTCGTTCGGAACGGGGTTCCGAACGAGAAACGGTCCATTTAAATAATTTGTATTAAATAAATGTCAAACCGGTTCGCATATTGCGAACCGGTTTAATCCTCGTTCGGAACCCCATTCCGAACGAGGAATATTTTTTTTTATTATTATGACGTCACACCTCGTTCGGAATGGGGTTCCGAACGAGGATTAAATTTTTTTTTTTATATGACGTCATATCTCGTTCGGAATGGGGTTCCGAACGAGATTATCCGGATATTTATGACGTGTCGTTATCTCGTTCGGAACCCCATTCCGAACGAGATTCGGCAAAATTTTTTGAAAATGCGAACGGCTATATTTTGACGGAGTCTATAAAATCGGAGTTGTATGACCAAATTATCAAACCCAATCGGAAGAAACACAAAAAATGACGTCTGAAAGCGATTCAACTAATTCTTCAAGGGCATGTAGTTGGAAAGAAGGACGGGAGTGTTCTTCTAGTGAGACGTCGGTGGAGGAGGAGGTTGATTTGTCTGCGCCGGTAGATGATACATATTTCCAAGTAAGTATCTGTAAACCTTTTTTTTATAGCGTTTCATTATAATTTATTTTATTGGTATAGTAGTATTGAAATTTGAGTAATTTTAAATAGGGATACTGTAGTGATGAGGAATATTTAAAAATCGACTATAGTGCCCATTTTACGACTAGTGAGAGATTTCCTACTATGGATCTTCTGGGAGAGTGGGTTAGAAAGGTCGGTTATGAGTTTTGTATGGTTATCACCACGAAATCATCAATGGCCAACAAGAGGATATTTCTGCACTGTGAGCAATCCGGTAGTTATAGAAAACATCGAAAGAACATTAATCTTGAAGGAGATGTAGCAGAACCATCGTCGCAGCGTAGCAACCTTAGTAGGTTAAGGAAGTACAATTGTCCTTTTATGTTAAGAGGATATTATCGACGAACAACTCTTGTTGAGCCGCCTGGGTGGATACTAAAAGTTGAGAAGGCATGTCACAACCACTGTCTTTCCAGCAGCTTGATTGGCCATGCATTTGCTTCGAGGATGACGGGAGAGCAGAGACGAAAAATAATGATTGCATCAGCGGCCGGGGCAATGCCGAAGGTTATTTATACACAGCTGCTTCAGGAAAATCCGACTTCCACAATATCAAGAAGGCAAGTGTACACTGTGAGGGAAAAGGAGAGGAAGAAAGCATTGGCAAATCTAACCGTGACCCAGTGGTCATTAGATTTCCTCCATCATAGAGCTTATCGTAAAGACATTTACTACGACACGAATCGGGAGACGGGGGAGAAAAAGTTGGCAGCGTTTTTCATATCTCATCCGGATTGTCAACATTTGTTGAGAATGTTCCCTCGGGTGGTGATCATGGACGCGACGTACAAGACTAATAGGTACACTAAAATTCATTATTATGAATTCAAATACCCTTATAGAATTATAATTATTAATATACCCTCGTTGATAGGTATGGTTGGCCGTTACTTCAGTTTGTTGGATTCAATTGCACCAACTATACATATTGTATTGCGCTAGCGTTCATCTGTTGTGAGACAGCCCCATACTATGCATGGGCATTGAAACGGGTCAAGTATTTGTTTCGTGCACTCGAAGGACCGGATTGCATCATGTCTGATCGAGAGCTGGCAACAATTAAGGCGGTTGACCATGTATTTCCTAGTGTGCGTCATATGCTTTGCCATGTCCACGTTGATCGGAATGTTAAGGCATTTGCTAAATTGAACAACCTGGACGAAAAAAGTGCATCTGCTAGCGTTCGACGGGTGATGCGGTCTCACACAGAGAAGCAGTATGAGGAGAGACTTGATCACTTCTGGAAAACATGGAGGAATGGTCATCTTGTACAATATGCTGAGAGCACATGGTTTACTCCCCATAAAGAAAAACTTATAGCTGCGTATTGCGATGATATACGCCATTTTAGCACAAGAACGTCTAACAGGTAAGATATTTGAATTTGTTTTTAACGAGAATGATCACGACACTCGATGTTTAACATGTACAATGTTGTTGTCAGGGTTGAAGGTCAACACTCGATGTTGAAGCATATGTTTGATTCAGCTGTTGGAGGGTTCGACACTTTAGTGCAACACATTGACAATATGTTTGTCGATCAGCACCGTCGAATACGGGCCGAGATGGAAATGTCCAACCATACTAGCCCGAAGGAGATACAAGACGGGCCTCGGTGGATCAAGACTATTTTCATGCGCATATTGAGGAAGTGCTCCGACAAGTGTTTGAGAATGCTACTGAAAGAAGTCCTTAAGGCAAAGGAGGGAAAGATATGTGGCCCATGTGAGGATCCTTGGTGGGAATCAACACTCGGATTGCCTTGCCCACACAGGATTAAGGTGTTTGTAGAAGAAGGAACGCCATTGTTGCCGAGCGACATTGATATCTTCTGGAAGCAGATCAAGTGGGAAGGAGTGGAATTGAAAGACTTCGACTCTGACGACGACGTGCAATTGACTGCAGATAAGGTTCTTATGGATGATTTCTTTGAAGGGGTGTTTACCGGTAACGTTGATGATTTCGATATGAAGAGGATGGCTGATAAGTGGCGTGAGTGCAAGGATCCTTCTTCAGTTGATGTCCAGGACCCCCCTCGGGGAGAGACGAAGAGAGGAAGGCCTAAGATTCATGCGAAGAAGACGGGTACAAAGCGAGATCCGGGTTGGGATGAGAGGGCTCAAGCTAAGAAGGATAAGGAGAAGGCAGAAGCACGGAAAAAGGGGATGAAAGAGGAAGAGGGTGCAACTGTGCCACCGAAAGCCGATTCACAAAAGAAATCGTCGGTTGCATCCAACAGAGCTTCAAGCGGGGCCACGACCGTAAAAGGGAGTGCAACTAAACCACCGAGGGCAAGAGGAAATGCTAGATCGAAATGTAGCGGTGGCAATTCAATCATTTATCTCGACTTCGACTGGGGGATAGATAATATAGACCTTTTCATGCTCGCATACATAGCTGCTGTGGAGAAAGTAGGTGATGACGGTCATTGTGGTTATCGATCCCTCGCTCGCTTACTAGGTAAACCAGAGCAACAGTTCGTTGAAATCCGATTTGATCTTTCGAAGCACCTCCAACAAAACGGGCATATGTATCATGAGATGCTAGAGGGTTTCAAGACTATCCCGCAACTCATTCGAGAAGTGAATCACATTCGATCGCCATGCTCTCCTGAATTCTGGATGTGTACACCTACAATGGGATTGGTATTTGCCACGAGGTATCAAGTTGCACTAGTGGTGTTATCATGATTTGGTCCTTGTACATGTCTTCCGATGTTTGCTCCTCCCGGTTCAGAGCCTCCTACCACGGTGTTCGCCATTGCACATGTAGGCAGACGCAACCATTACGTACCGGTACGCATCGATATTTTCCGCTCTTGTACCTTATTTCACATATGTTTTTTAGCATACAATAACAATTTTGTGTTGACAGATTTGGTTGGTTGATGACAATTGTCCAATTCCACCCCCTCCAAGGCAGTGGAGTATCTACAAACAGCCATCGGTGGACGGATGGGAACAGCGCTTTCAGAGTAGATTCGACAACTACGTATCCGAGAGAGAGTTTCATGGTGGCGGTCCCATAATGACCTAAATCTTGTATTTGTTTGATTAATGTTCGTATTAAGTATGTTGTTTGTTGACTTGATTAATGTTTGTTGAATTATATATGTTTGTTTAATGTTTTGGTGGACAATTTATAAATGTTTGAGTAATTTTTTTTCCAGAATGATGTCAACATAATCATAGAAGCATTAATATTGAAACAACAACACAATTGAAAAAGAACAGCACATATGTTACGAGTACAAATCAGACGGTGAACAACTAACGATACAAGAAATTAAAAATACTTAATTCTCTATTTGTTACGTGTTGCTGCCAATTCTGCAGCAAGTGCAGCGTTTTCCTCCATGAGGTCGGTGTTTTTGGCTTTCAGTTCATCTATTTCGTTGGCCCATTCTTTTGTTCCAATCCTCAGCAGCTCCATCCCTTCCTCAATTCCTTCATCCTTTGACCAGTTGCATAAGTTGTCTGCATTTCGTTCTTCAATAACGACCCTTGCACGACCTGTGTATGGTGGATCGATCCAATGTTTGTATTTGCACCCTTTCTCTTCCTCTTCTTCAGTAAGAGCATCCCAACATGCATCCGGGCATCCCCAAAATCTTCTCCCATAGTTGACCTTGTCCCACTCTATTTGTTCGGTACACATATGCACCGTGGGCTTTTTCTGACACCAACACAATTTCGGACCAGGATCCATTGTCGAGGAAGAGGCGGGAAATAGAGTTGGACGATTTGGATACATATCGAAATTTGAGGAAGGAAATTTGAGAGAAAATAAATATAATGGAATGATAGTGAATGTGTGTTTGAAATGGTTTGTTTTGGAGGTATTTATAGACGAAAATATAAGATCAATGACGGAAATATCTGACCGGGTCCCACACCATCTCGTTCGGTTCCGAACGAGATGGTGTGGGACCCGGTCAGATATTTCCGTCAGATCTTATCTTTTCGTCTATAAATGGCAGCCATGCGGTGAGTCCCGGATTTCTTTAACGTCATAACCGTGCAAAGCAATGCCGCCTCTAAATATTAACCCGATACCCCAAGATGACGATGATGACGATCATGTAGTTGAAGATGGTGGTGAAGATGATGAAGACAGCGAAGGTGAAGACGACGGTGAAGACGAAGGTGAAGTCGAAGGTCAAGGCGAAGGTGAAGTCGAAGGTGAAGACGAAGGTGAAGACGAAGATGAAGACGAAGGTGAAGACGAAAGTGAAGACGAAGGTGAAGGCGAATCGGAAGAAGAACATGAAGATGATTATGATGACGTTGAAGAAGATGGTGGGGAAGAAGATGATGATGATGATTAGAAATGGTCACGTTTATATACTTTGTAATGCTCAGTTGTGTTGTCTTGTTACAACAAAGGACATCAATAAAGAAATTTCTAGTAGTCGATAGCCAACAAGGAAGAGAGGCAGTTCGCTCTTTCTTGAGAGCGTTTTTTTCTGTAACCGTAATGCTACAAGCCTATAACATACCAGTTTTTGATGCTCTTTTAATTGAAAATCAGTTTTTGGATACTAGTACTGTATTAAATTTGAGACTGACCATGCATGCAATCAATTCAAATGGCAGACAAACCAGTGCAAAATCATTTCCTATATCCGAATTTTCAAAGGCAGATAGTGCTGGAGTGACTTTAATTATCTGCCTTTGAAAATGACTTTGCACTGTTTGATGATTATGATGACGTTGAAGAAGATGGTGGGGAAGAAGATGATGATGATGATTAGTAATGCTCACGTTTATATACTTTGTAATACTTTCGTTACGCATAATTAAAGTGTTGAATTTCACCTTCATACGTCTTTATAACATTAAATCAAAACGTAAGGAAACCAAATAATATTCATTAAAACTTAAACAACAAATACAACGATTCAAATCCCCCAATAAGGTTCTGACTCGTGACCCACGTTATCTTCTCATTCATTACGCCCTGCTTGTTGTTCCGGATGGCCTTGTCCCGCACCCATCCTTGCCCGCTCCCATATAGAAGGTGTGGCTCTCTCTTCTGCACTCCTGGACGACTCTGCTTGTGACATCCGTTGAGTTTGAGTGACCTCCTCAGCTGTAGGCGGATCGTCGATACTGAGCATCCGAATGTAGGCAGCCAAATTCTCCATGGATAATATCCCCTGTTGGTGATGTGTCCGCATCATAGCGAGTGTCGTCGATACACGCTGCAATACCAACAAATAATTAGGAGATGGGTCATATAGAAAACACAATACCAACAAATAAAATAATATAAGAATTACCCGGTTGAAATCGAGGGTAAGGATCGGGTTCGGGTTACGTGGCGGTCGAGGTCTTGCCGGGGCGTTTGGGCTCACATATGGATGTGAGACTTGAGCAAACCAATCGAGGTAAGCATCCTCAGCATCCTAAGGGATTAGAGCTGGCGGGCTGGACATGATGTACTGACACAGGTTGTCATAACGCTGGTCCCATCTATCCCATTCCGGGCCATACCGTACAGTGTATTCCCGGCCACCTCGCATTGATTTTGGCGGACAATAATACTCCACTGGCTCGGGGACATCCAAAGGCCGGGACTGACGGCGACCGAACTGTCTGCAAAACCGATCAGGGTTGTACATCTCCATAATGTCAAAGCACCGGATCCCACCACGATAAGTGGCCACTCTATGACGCCCTTGCGGTCCCACGTCCAAATCCGGATACGGCATCCAACACACCTACAGAATTAGCTTATAACAATTAATAACAATATTAATAACAACTTGGAATGACATTTAGACGATTCACTTACATCTTCCGGTGCATACTCATCCAAGATGCGTCTGTACTGTTGCAGTGTCCTTTTTTGCCTCAGCGGGGCTCGTCCAGTGGAATAACGGGACACACGAGCAGTAGCTTCTTGGGAGCTGACATCCAGGTTTGGGTTCCCAGGAAAATACGGGAAATGTAACCAAATCCAAATCTCAAGAAGCCTGACGCAACCAGAAAATTGCACGCATTTCGCCCTGGATGCTATACCCAGCTGCCTGTACAGCAATGCCAAACAACCTGTACCCCATGCGTATTCATGTATCCTGCTCGGATCCTCTAGTAGCGGCAGGAAGCATGTGTCTAACAGGTTGGAGGTCTTGTTCACGAACAAAGACTGCTGAATTAGGTGCCACAAAAAGCCGGTTGCAATGGAGCCCGGATCGGATCTTCTTCGAGAGTTGATCATCGAGACAACGTGGCAAAAGAATTCCCGCTCGCCGACTTTCCCCCTACCTATGAACTTGACCATCTTTGTCTCCTCAGCGTCAAACGGGTTGTCCAGGTCAACGCCAAACAAATAGGAAAACAATTGAGCACAATGCGCTGAATCTGCATCTAGACCCAAATGTGTCCATGGCGTGGTGACAGCACCCCCGTCAATAGGCAGCTCCAGAATCTCCAAAACGTCATGGAGACCGATTCCAAGCTCCCCAAAGTTCAGATGAAATGTGTTCGTCTCAGGGTGCCACCTTTCCACGAATGCAGAAAGGAGGTTGTGGTCCACATTCCAAAATTGACCCTTAAGGATGTGAAGCAGCCCCGACTTCTGGGCAAGAGCAAACCATGATTCTGGCTCCGGGTCGGTAGGAATTCTAGGAAACCATAGCTCGAAACACTTTTGCCTTGTCTGCGCCTTTAGCTGACGGGGGACACTTTCATCGGGATTCGGATGTATCCAAATCTCATGAGCAATGTGTTGCCCATAACGAGTCAATATAGTACCCTCGTTGAGTCCTGGAAGAGGAGGAGCCGCAACAGCTTCTGACTGCATCGGAGCAGGACCTGACTGCCGAGTCTGTCGGGATCTACCCCGCGAAGAACCTGACCCACTCGGAACATCTGGGTTCCTAACCCCCGCAGCACTTGACCCCCGGGAACCTGACTGTTGCGGTCTATCACCACGCGATCTTCTATCCCCCCTCCTCTCAGAAGCAGTGATTCGCCTATCACCCAGATTTCTGTCTTCTCCTACTCTGGATCGGATGTTTCTAACTACCTCCTAGTTTTAACGAAATACATACAAATTTACCATCGATTATTATAACTAAAGTCCATATATGCGATTTTAAGTAGTTTTCAACCTTTTTGGTATTTTCTAAAAAGTGTTGATACGCTTTCCACATGCATTAAACTAATTCTTTTTACCATGCATTGCAGTTAATATTGAAATGAAGCGTTTTCCACTATAAACTAATTTTAGCATGCATTTGAAATACAATTGAGCATTTTCCACTATTTCTACAAAATTAAGCGTATTTCAGGTTTTTAGAAATACTAACCGACTCCGTGTTCCGTCTCCGACGTGCTGCTCGGACATCCTCCTCCGCTTGCTCCGACTCTTCTTGAGGCGTTGCTCCGCCTGTAACAGTTGCATCCCAGTACATGTGTTGTTGATGCCTTTGAAGATCACTGAAAGTGGGGGTGGGGAGGTTGTAAGTACTACTACTTGCTCCGTCCATGTTGAAAAAATCACTACCAACAGGACCACCGTAACTTGAATTCGGAACACCATAACCCGACCACCATTCGTTTCCTACGTAAATTTCTTCATCTGCAGCCGTCGGATCAGAAAAAAAAGGATTAGGAGGAGTTCCGGCCATTATCGAGACGAGGGAAAGCGTTTTTTGAAAGATTTAGAAGGGAGCGTTTTTTTGTAAGATTGAGAAGAGAGCGAATTCGAGTGTGGTTCGGAATGGCATCCCGAACGAACTATATATAGGCAAAAGCTGACGTCAGCTAGCCGTTACGGCCCAACGGCTAGCTGACGTCAGCTTTTTTTTTAAAAAATTATTCCGAACGAGAATGATGACGTCATCATACAGATTTTAAAAAAAAAATATGACGTCATTACAAAATTATTCTCGTTCGGAATGGGGTTCCGAACGAGAATAATTTTTTAAACCGGGTTTTTTTTTGTATTAAATGAAACCCGGTCTATGGACCGGGTTCACAAATAACCTCGTTCGGAACGGTGTTCCGAACGAGAATATTTTAATAAAAAAAAAATACAAAACTCGTTCGGAACGGGGTTCCGAACGAGGGGGGGGTGCCGAGTGTAAAATGGGTGCTGCCCGGTTTAATCGCCTTTATTAAACCTAACAACTAATAAAATTCTCTCTCTTTTTCATCACCAAACAGATATGCAGGAGCGAGGAACCCTAAATCGCATCTCCTCTCAAATCTCTAGATCGATGGGAGCCCTCGTAGCCATTCTTCAAAGCCCCTTGTTGGCTTGTAAAAAGAAGATTCAAACTCATTATGGAGATTATCTCTTTTTTCCAGCAGTTGTCTAATAATCTGAATTAGTTCATCGCTATATTTAGGATCGATCCAGACGACGTACGAACACCCTTCAGGACCTCTGTCATAGCGTAGTGAACATCCATAGTACCGTCTTCCATAAGATTCTATAGCCCGAGACGTTTTCACAGAAGGTAATTTATTGCAACTGCACCGTCGTCGTGAAGAGGAGGCAGTGGATCCAAAAATGTCCTTTGCGTTTGAAGTCATACTGAATGCTGCGTTGAAGGAGGTATCTATAGAAGTTACAGAAGAGTTTATGGAGGTAGACATATGAAGACGAAATGATTGAAAACTGTCCGGGGGTTTTATATCCATCTTTTCCTTGCAATCCAAGGCAATCTACGCATAAGTTATGCGTGTAGTATAGGGTTTTGATACATTTAACCTATGCGTGTAATTTAGGGTTTAGGGTTAAGGGTTTAGGGTTTAGGGTTACATTTGACTAAAGTATTGATCGTATAAGATGTGATCATTACATTTGACTAAAGTATTGATCGTATAAGATGTTATCGTTACTTTTGACTATAGTATTGATCATAAAAGATGTTATCGTTACATTTGACTAAAGTATTGATCGTATAAGATGTTATCGTTACATTTGACTAAAGTATTGATCATATAAGATGTTATCGTTACATTTGACTAAAGTATTGATTGTATAAGATGTTATCGTTACATTTGACTAAAGTATTGATCGTATAAGATGTTAACGTTACATTTGACTAAAGTATTGATCGTATATAGATGTTATCGTTACTTTTGACTAAAGTATTGATCGTATAAGATGTTATCGTTACATTTGACTAAAGTAGTGATCGTATAAGATGTTATCGTTACATTTGACTAAAGTACTGATCGTATAAGATGTTATCGTTACATTTGACTAAATTATTGATCGTATAAGATGTTATCATTACATTTGACTAAAGTATTATTCGTATAGATGTTATCGTTACTTTTGACTGTAGTATTGATCGTATAAGATGTTATCGTTACATTTGACTAAAGTATTGATCGTATAAGATGTTATCGTTACATTTGACTAAAGTATTGATCGTATAAGATGTTATCGTTACATTTGACTAAAGTATTGATCGTATAAGATGTTATCGTTACTTTTGACTATTGTATTGATCGTATAAGATGTTATCGTTACTTTTGACTAAAGTATTGATCGTATAAGATGTTATCGTTACATTTGACTAAAGTATTGATCGTATAAGATGTTATCGTTACTTTTGATCGTATAAGATTACACATTAGCGTCTCCATAGCATGGTATGTCCAAACGAAAGTCCATGTCCTTGCTCGGGGGTTTGAAGTCACGCCTCCACCTCCTTTTCAGCTCTAAAGGGTGTTGATCGGTGACAATGAAGATCTTAATTAGGGCAAAGGTCCTTCCTAGATCGGCAAGGGCATGGGCATCACGTGAGTGCTGCAAGACTCTTATAGTGTTCCTCCCTCCATGAGCATGAACCATCTCAAAAAAATAGTCTGTGTTGTTCTGGCGGTTATTGAGGGTCCATAACTGTCCTCTTAGCCAATTGATGTCTCTCACACTATCTGTCGTTGGAGCTCAATCTTCACACAGACCACCTTCGTATGTGTGGCTCGTGAAAGTAGCCATTCGTCCGCTGGTGGGGACAACGGAACCACCATAGTGAACTTCAGTATACACTCTCGTCAAATCCATAATGCGATCCATTTTTGTGATAATTTATAGAATGAGAACATGAACAATGGTGGCATTTCATGTTACGTATTTATAGGGTGAACCACCATAGTGGTCTATGAGAGGTCGTTGATAATACAACACAACAATAAACAACTTATCCTACGCATAAGTTAGGCGTGTATATCTATTTTTGCTACACTCATAAGCTTTGCGTAGGACTAAGCCCAATTCTGCCTATTTTGTCACACGCATAACATAGGCGTAGGAAAGTTTAACAGTATTACTATATAAAGCCTGGTTGTTTGGGACCACTCAATAGAAATCCGTACATATTTTGGAGTTTGGTTGAATTGAGATTCGCTAACACCTCCATAAGTTAGTTTTTATTCATCGTCCAAACACTCTATAAAGGTGTTGGCGAATCTCAGTTCTATCCAACCCCCAAAATATTGGCGCACTCATAGCGTATGCGTACGACGTTGGAAGAGTTGGCATGTTATCTCATCAAATGTCCACGCATAATATGGGTGTGTGATCATCAAATGCCCACGCATGATTTGTGCGTGTAAGTAGCCGGGTCCCCTATAAAAACATTGCAGTGGTATTATCATTCTCACTAAACGATTTCTTTCGATAATCTCGTTGAATTTTAATAACTTTTTATAACTATCACATGTCATCCTCCTCATCAACACCGTTTTCCGATGAGACAGACTTTATGGTTCGAATGTGCCAGTGCGGTTTGCCGGTTAAATTGTACACATGTGATGAGCGCGGGTTTGCTTGCTACAAGAGACGGTTTTATGCATGTCAGACTTATTGGGAAAAGAAGAGGTTTCCAGGATCTTGTCGTACATTTCAGTGGATTGATCCAAGATATGAAGAGAGGGCAAGAGACATTATCAAAGAGTTGATTACAAGAAACTTCGAACTGCAGAATGAGATAAAAATGCTTCATGATATGAACGGCAAATTAGTTGATGATATATTGGATTCCGTATAAGATATTCCTTTTTTTACTGTCGTTCAGTTATATTGTAATTTTAATTAATATATTGTCTTCGGAGAAATGATATATGTTTTTTCTAACGTAATGTTCATTCTCTATTTATTATAAATACCGTACAAATATCAGTCAATTACAAATACAGATCCGTTTCCATAAAACATAAAAGGATCTGGCGGGCGACCATTGAAAATCCGATAATCTCGATAGTCCTTCAAATTCTCAGCAAAGACTGTTTCCCACCACAATATGTTTGGATCAGCATTTCCACGCCAAACACCTGAAGCGTGGGGGTAATGGTGAACTAGACATGAGAACAACCTATAAAAAGGTGAATTAGCGCAAATAAACAGTACGTGGATTAATTGTTAATTGCGTAACGAATATACGAAACACTTACAGGTATAAAATGGTCGCGGTTGCCAACATGTGCCATTCCATAAATTAGTGTCGGAGGGCCATTCCCTAAAGACCTCGACCTTAGTGGTAAGCACAACGTCGGGACATCCCAACTCAAAACTACTAGAGCAACCTGATATAGTGTGGCGAAAACTAAACCCATGAATGGCATGTGACACCAATATTTTGATGTGCATGGGCTTCTACAATGGTTCACATTTTGTATAAGTTCTTGCCAAGTACCTGGGCGCATACGGGCCCTTATGGGCTCGTACATTTCTTGGTTCTGAAGTAACTCTCCAACCAGCTCGCGTCGAATTGTTGCAAATTCAGACTCTTCCCTTCCGAGCAACAAGGCCATGGATCTGTATCCACAATGTCCATTAGGACGTACATCTCTAACACTCGTAATGTACGGAAGCCAGAAGTCATCAACATTGTCGAAACCAAAGTTAACCCCTAAATGAATAAGAGGGGCTCTTTGTTCTATACAACACGCATACTCCTCTGCTTCTGATTCATCGGGTATAGGTTGAGATGACATTTGATCACAGTCCATCTCCACTGCAATAGATGAACTTTTTTGTTGCTTCCTTGGACGCCCTGGCCGTTTTTTCGGTGGATCAGGTTCGGATGACATCCCATTCACATTCATCTTACTATGGGGTTTCGGTTTTGCATTCTTTTTCGCCTCTTCTTTCTCATATTGTTCCAGTTCTTTCTTCTTGTGCTCAAAATAGCTAGGTTCCCTCTCATCGACCTTCTCCCTCTTGTCCTCCTTATCGTCCCCCTTGTCCTTGTTTTTCGCACCTTTTGGCCTTCCTTTTCCCTTTATATTCGTCGGTTCCAACATACTACTCTCTTTTGGGTGCTCCAAGTCCTGATACAACTCTCCTAGTTCGTATGCAGTTCCTTTCTTCAGGGTTCCGGAATCCAACCTCGCAAACATTTCACGAAGTCTTAGCGTCGAAATGTCCATCCGGACATTTTCCAAAGGCCCAAAAACTATTGTATCATTGTCATCTTCCCACTGAATGTCCCTCCAGAACTCATGTACGTCTTCTGGAATGAGCGGTGTGTTGGAAATTATTGCATTCCCAATGGCGTGGACACAGGGCAACCCGAGGCAGTTCCTCACCCAATGGTCAGTACATTCTTCTTCATATTCATCTCTCAATAGCCGCTCATACGAAGCCAACAACATATCCCAGCACCTGTCGGAAATTCTGTAGAAGAGCCTAGAAAATATTGCTCGCACAAGTGGAGGGAACGTTGGGTCATCAAAATCTGTTGGTCTTTTCGTTAATGCAACGTTCAGGCTCACCCGTATCGAATCAATTTGAAGGATGATGGCATGATGGATCCTCACAGTGACTCGGTTGAAGCCTCCCCTACTAGAACCAATTATATCTTTCAAAACCTTGTGCATTCCCTCCACCCGGTTAGACGTCCTCGTAAAAAAATGAAGATGATGATCTGTCCAGGCTCTTACTATGCTAGTCTTGTGAGGAGTAAGCCATTCTCTTTCCACGTATCCCACAAGGCCGCTCCTCCATGATGTCCTCAATGCATTCAACCTCTCTTCGTATTTTGCTTCAGTGGTTGAGCAAAATAGTCCCCAACATTGGTTTGCAAATGCTTCCATTTTGTTTTGTTTTCTTCAGGATTGACGACGTGTGTGCCTCGATGTTGTGTTTTATATGTACCCAACACAATTTTGTCAGTAGTAAAATGTTCCGAGTAATCTTTGCCCTATATAATGGATAATAACAAGAATTTTGTCATGAGTAATTAACTAAGTTCTTATGACTATTGAATTAGTTTAACAACTAATAACAACAACAATTTAAAACTAACTAACAAATTGCATCATAATATAACAACATTTAATTGGATATAATTGCACCCTAACCACAAATTCCCCACTTGGATCCCAATCGCCAAATTCTTCATCATCTATGAATCCCGCCAGCGCTGCTCCCTCCAAGTCATTGTCTTCTTCATCTTCTTCTTCACTAGGAACCCAATCCCTTTCCTCGTCACTACTTTGATTACCTTCACCACTAACATATTCATTCAACATTTTGAAAATAAAATCTTCTGTATTTTGGATCTGAAACCTACACACACGGATACACCTACTATATAGCCTCCTTTCATTTGCTTCTCGTTGGAATAATGCATAAAAACTACATTTTATCACACGCATAGCTTGGGCGTTTCCTAAGGCTTACTTTTTTATAGTATTATCCATGAATCTCTGACAGCGACCCCCTCCCCGGACAAAAAAAGCCCTACGCCTAACTCACGCGTACAAGTTAGGGCATTTATTGCCTTCAATATATGCTGACAATGTCAAATGTTGATCGGCGATTAATATTGACCTACCATTGTACGCATAGTATACGCGTTCACCTTACCTGTGATCTAGCTCAGTCTTCCACCAGATTCCCTGACATGTCAGATATTTGGACCACGTCAAGTTATACGCTAACCTTATACGCTAAGCTTATGCGTGTAATGTAGTGCAAAGTACATCAATTAGGGTAAAAATTACGTATTGTACGCATTAACTGAGCGTGTGATTAGGGCAAAAAATTGTTTGCACTAATTACGTTACTACAAATGATATTGAAATCATGTGTACGCATATTATATGCGTATACATATAGCCAGATACAAAAAATTTCCATAATTTTTCCATTTTTACCCTTCTTCCCGCATAAGCTCAATATAGGCGTAGAAAAGGTGTACGCCTTGTTTATGCGTTCGTTTTCGCGTTCATTTAGACAAAAAATAGCGTGCATATAGCCATTGCCTATTAGTTAACAACAAAAACAAGACAAAAGCAAGCATAATTTTTAACAACAAACACAACTGAAAAGAAAACATAAATTGTAACAACAAACACAACATATACACAACACAAAACATGCGATTGATTATCTTTACAACCGGGTAAGACAGCAACAAGAGACAATCTAAACAAAAAGTCTATAGCAGAAGAAACTAAAACGTATTATTTAAGAAAGAGAAGAAAGAAGTTTAAATACTAGGAGCTAATTGAGCAACAAATGTTCCGATTGATGAGTAGAGTACTAGCAACATAAATTGAGCAAGAAAGAAGCACATACAAGGCCCGAAGGTTTAGTTAATTAAGGTGGACAAAGGAGTAGCAACATAAAAAGGATTTTTATCAATATTTACAATAATACGCTTTAAGAAATCTAGAATTTATCATCAGCACCAGTTATTGTTAGAGAAAACAATAACAACGGAATATTTTCCATGTCGACCTCCCTCTTTATCGCAGTCTAGCCATCCATTTAATTCTCTCTTTGGCCTGGTTTTTTGCTCTTCGTCGATGATTGTTGTTGAATAGGGCACAAAGACTGGATTTTGGTGATTGCTCAGCTGCTTTGCAAGACTCTGCAAGTGGATCAAAGACTATTCTTGTGCTTCCCCTTTTACTTCCTTCATTCTTAGCAGACAAACATGGCTTTGCTTTTTTTTTTCCTTACTTCATTCTCTTGAACCGTTTGTACAATTGAGTTAAACTTTGTAATGTGTCTTTGGCTTACTACTAAAATGTAATCTACTGTTTCTAATTGATGATTTTTGTATGAAATATATACAAAAAGTTTGTCATATATCAGAACTCTTATGACATTTTTCTAATAACGACAAAATATGTGAAATTGTAACATATCCAATGTACAAATGTATCACAACCAGAAAAATTAACACGGTCTTGACTGAATTTGATTGTAGATAGTTATCTCAAATTAATATGGTGTTTGACTGAGTATCTTATTCTGTTGTGGAGTGGATTTGATAGGATGTGTAGTGTAATGGATGAATCCGATTTCGACATCTCAAAGGTGTCCTCTGGACTTGTTCACGATGTTGTTATTATGTCTAGATTGGATGTGGAATCCAAGAAGCAAGCGCTAGAAACACAGAAATTGATTCTCAATGTCTGATATTTTACTCGACTTATTCTTTAAATTTACTTGTAGTTTTTCAAAAATACTAATCAATATTGCTATTATATAATTTAGGCGAAAGTAGTGCAGAGAAGAAGCAATCACTTCCAATGTGGGCTCAATCATGGAGCAAATGAGATTAAATTAGACTTTTGAAAGGTTTACTTGAATTATTAAAGGGTGGTGGAAACGTGGACAAAGTGTTTCACATGAAAAATTCTTCGAGTTTATGCAAGGCAAGCTCCAAGCTAGTTTTAGTAAAACACAATTCTAAAACAAGATCTGGAGGATGCGTAAAAAGTTTAGGGGAACGGTGAAGTCGTCAAAAGACCTACCTAAAAGGCCACGATTTGGAGTTGTTTAAGCTATCGTCGAAGCATGGGCCATGGGGGTTAAACTCCATTTTTCCCTGGTTGGATAGTGGATTTTCACTTTAATCTAGTGGGAAAGTCAAGTCATGTTTTGAGAGACAGATTCTCTGTAAGTAAAGGGTATAAGTTGCTGAATGAGAGTACGAGATCAGAGGTAGAAGAGAAAAGTAGGGTAATTCAGTGTCAAATGGAGGAGCTTCAGATTGTTTCAACTCCGTTATACAATCAAATGATGGGGTTGTCCGTCAATGCGTTGAGAAGCAACAAGAAAAGTGAGTTGAAAAGTTAATGTTTTGTTATGTATAGTAGCTAGCCAGTTAAATGGGTATTTAATGAATGTGTAGGTAGCTTAATTATTTTATTGGTGCAACAAAGTAAGGTAGATCATGTATGTCAAGCAAGCTGCCTACAACTAGTGTAGGCCAAGTCTTAATTTTGGCCTTTTGCCCATGTCATCTGGTGTGTGGTTTGTGCTTTATCTTTAACAAGAGGTGTTAACTATATTAGGATCGATTTATGAGAGCATATATGCTTTATCATTAATTTTTTATAGGCCCTTATTATTTAGCACACCCTAAAATTCTATTTAGCACACCCAAACATTCGTCACGTAACTATTGCATACATTCGTCACGTAACTATTGCATACATCCGTCACGAAGGTTCTATAAACATCCGTCACGAAGGTATGTAAAACATTCGTGACGAAGGTTTTCCAAACCTTCGTGACGAAGGTTGCTCAGACATCCGTGACGAATGTATCAATTATGCAGATATAAAAGAGATTTTTTACCCAACCCTAATGTAACTTCTTCTTCTCCATTATACTCTTTTTCGGCGCAGCTACAACAAATCACAACACCATTCTCTACATTTCTTCATCTCTTTCACTACAATAATCAACAAATCAAGCAATAAGGTAATTTCTAACTCTCTTTTGCATTAATTTTCCATGTTTGATGAATATATGTCAAAACCATTGAAATGGGGTGATTAAATTAGATTGATATGTGTATTAAGCATGTTTTTTTAGTTCAATTGGTGTTTGTTTATGTCTAATTGAGAGTTGTTTCAAATTTTAGATATAATCCCCAAAATTGATATTTGTTCATGAATTAGGGTAAATTTGATTTGATTAAGAAACTTATGGAATGAAATGATTTAGGGGCTAATGTGTTTGGATACCTTCATAAACTGTTTTTCTGCTTCAAATTGTGCAAATTTTGTGCAAATTCATTCGTCAGCGGATATGTTGGCACTTCTGCGTTTTTGCAATTTTGCAAAAACCTTCGTCACGAAGGTTTGCAGAAGATACGTCACGAAGGTCCAGTATACATTCGTGACGAATGTTTACTGGTTCTTCGTGACGGATGTTATACTCAGATCCGTCACGAAGGTTTAGTAAACATCCGTGACGAATGTATACTGGACCTTCGTGACGGATGTTTTTGCATATTTGTGATGTTTTTTTGTTTTGTTTTGTTGGTTTGGTATGCGTAAATTTACAAAATAGTATGTTACTGTAGATGCATCCGTATCGGGATGCAGATAATGAGGAGGAGTATTCCCGTATGAAAGACGCTGTTTGTCACACTTTGGATGGGTTCTATCCTTTCCTTGAGTAGGTTGGATTGATGTTGGTGTTGGATTTAGTTTGTGCTTGAGTTTTAAGAACATGCTTTGTAGTGTTTGAACGAATTACTTGTTATTTGGTTTGTTTCCAGTTTCTTGTATCCAACTACTTCTCTAAGTGAGTCCAAATACATGCAAACATTAAAAATCTTAGTCATTACAACTCCTAAACAATCCATTTCGACTGAATCTTAAACGCTAAGATTAATTACGTTGTTGCCTTTCTTGTTTCTTGTTGGGGCTCTAGGCCTTCTGTACGCCGCTAGTTGCTCAGTAAAAGGGTCTATCAAGGAGCGAGCTGCCGGTGAACAGTGACGATGCCACATATGATAAACTTCAGGTAATGGAGAGTCATCGGCAATTGGCATCTACAATAAGGCAAATGATTTACAAGACAAATGTACGAGGTATTGATTTAAAAATATAAACACCAAATTGATAGAGTGAGTTAGAAATTACCGAAATGAAGTGTCTTTCATCTTCAACAAGGGCAATGCAACATATGGGCAATTTCTCTCCCGGAGCGATGTTGTCGTCCAATACTATAGGCAAATATGTTTGCCAAATTGATTTCGCAAGCACAACTAATGCACAATTGAAAGTCGTAGCTACTACACACCCCATCGCCGGGACTTGTAACCATGTCTCTTCGGGTGCCATCTCTCCTGGTCCAGTCCAAGCTAGGTTTGTAACTGCTATCAAAACATCAGGCGTTTCAACTGGCAATACCCAACAAGCTTGCAACCCATTATTCCAATGTGCAAATGTCGTTTGAGCCATTTCAGATCTAACTCTCCTCCAATTATCTTGGTCTCACCCTAATTGTTGTGCTATAGCTCTGTATCCACAATTTCCATCAGCGACAATGGGATACCAACCTTGCACGTAGGGACGCATGCATGGAGGTACGAGAGCATTATACTTTGTAAGCTTCTGCAAAGCCCACTGACCACTCTTACCCTTCCCGTATGAAGTCGGTTTTTGCTTCTTTGGAGGCGTTTCTTCAAGTGTTGCATCAGTGTGCTCCCAATGTGAAGGTTGTCTTTTCATTGGATTGTACTCTTTGTTTGGAGCTCCTGGAGGTCGTCCCTTCCCCCTTTTCACACGAGCTGGCTCCTGTAGGTTGGTCATTTGGGGGTTACCTATTCCAAACACTTCATTGCACACTCGTGTTGGTCATAAGGTGACATTCCCTCCCATTGCTCAGCCATAAACTCATCCATCAAGTTTCTGGCTACTACCCTCCGCACTTGTAATTGGTCTTCAGTCTGTACTTCTTTCAAAGTCAATGTCCTCCAAAAGGCATGAACCGCTTCAACTGGAATTGGTTCTTGACGCCTCACATATTCATAAATGTCATGCACACATAGCAATCCATCTCTCTTCCTTATTACGCATTCACAATGATCAAGATGCATGCCGTATTCCCCTTTCTTGTATTCAGTTAGCAAGCGACTCAAACAAGTATAAGACACTCTGTATTTAAGAAGCTTGAAGAGATCAACGTCTGTAATGTTACTTACAGTCTTTTGCTGACTTTCATTGAAAGTACCCAAGATCTCCTTGAACTGATTGCGCATCTTCGCATTGTATCTTTGAAACACAGTGTCTATCTTCTGGCTTGGCAGTGACAAATAATTTTTGAAGCTAGAATGTTCACTTTCAACCCTGCATAATAAAAACAATTTTTTATAACAACAAATATAAAGCTAACATAATTTGCAAAATAATCTCAAACGTAATCACATTACTAACCTGTTTGTGGTGTTGGAGCCTAATGTAAAGATTTTATCCACATAGATCGAAAGAAATCTATTGCCGTAGGGGTTTAGCCAATTCTTCTTCAGGTACCTAATCTCAGATGGATATGCAGCCCAATCTTGTTCAATACGCCCCAGCTGAATGTTGTATGCCAAATCTGTCGACTGTTTGAATAAGTTAAGACAGTCACTTGCAAAATGGGTCCCCCTTGCTTGTGACCGCATTGCTAGCTTAGCATGGTCCTCAATGTTCTTTTGGATGTGCCGCCTACAGAGGAGGAAAGTAGAATCTGGAAAGATCCTATCCAAAGCGTTCATCAAAGCTTTCTCTCGATCAGTGACTAATCAAGTTGGCGTCATCTTAACAACCCTAAACAACTCAGCCAATTGATACATGCACCACGCGTAGTTTTCTTCTTTCTCTTCTGACACGAAAGCCCCAGCAACGACATAGTTCTTCCACGTTGATGTTATTCCAACAATCTCTATGAAGGGCATGTTGTACCTTTGCAAGATAATACATTACTATAAGAATTTATAGAGTAAAAACAAACATCAGACTTTTTAACTTAATTATACTTACTGAATTGTGCTGTATGTTGCGTCAATCAACATTACGTATGGAAACGCCTTAAGCAGTTTCATCGACTCTGGGCTTGCGAAGAACACATTTGTGATCTTATTTGTCACTTCATCGCTCTTGTGTCTTACGAAGTAGTTCAACTCCTTCGAACGATAGAAGAATTCTTGGACCACAGTTCTTCCCTCCATCCTCTCTGTTCTGAACTTGTTACAAAAGTTGTAGACTTGTGACTTCTTAGTCATGTTGTCAGGAGATTCATTAAGCCTTGTGTACATCTGTATTGGTCTAGCATTTCCCTTCCTCATGTCTAGTAACACCTTTTCCTCCTCAGGTGTAAGTCTTCCAGCAAATGCGTTACCGTGTAAGGATTCACCAATAATATGGTTGTGAGTTCCATGATCAACCCTTATGATCCATTCCCCATTTTCAGTCTCTCTACATGCAATCTGAAATTTGCAACCACATTTCTTTGTGTGGGTGAATTTCCTAGTTCTCCCAACTGAATCAGGAATGTAATGTCCACTACGCTCGCATTTAAGCCAAGACCTTCCTAACTTCCCTTTCAAGTCAGTTCTACCAACCTTCAACATGAAGTTATGAGTTTTTCCAATATCTCTTGCCCACTGTTCTGCTTCTGCTCTTGAGCTGAAGATCTTATCAGTGACGAAAACTTCTGAATAATCTGATGATATATGTGGGTCCTCATAAGGCACAACACTGTCAAACTGTGGTATTGTCTTCAATTTCGGGAAATACTCAATGTCTTGATATGGTTGCGATAAAGATTGGTATTCAGGAACATTAGACCAATCAGTTTGATAAGAATGATATGGAGGAGGATCAAGCTGAGAGACTATTGGCGGAATATCAAAATCCAAACCAAGATCAAAAGAAGGCACTCCATCACGTCCCAAAGGAATATCGGCATTGATCGATAAGTTCCTTAAACGATTGAACATTGGACTATTATTCTGTAAAAACAACAAAATACAGAAAACAACACTCAAAAACCTGTTTTTCCTACCTTCGTCACGAATAAACTGTTAACATTCGTCACGGATAAAAGCAATAGTTGCGTGACGAAGAAAATTGCACATTTCTTGTGCAAATACCTTCGTCACGAATGTCTAGCAAACTTCCGTCACGAATGTTTTACTTAGTTCCGTGACGAATGTCATATTTACCCCATTTCAAATTTTTTTTTACACTTTTTTACCCCTAAATTCGAATCAACCCCTAAATTCCAACACAAACACAAATTTCCACACAAACCCTAACTTCAACTTCATATTACAATTTCCACACAAACACAAATCATGCTCCTTGTATGTAACACCTAAAATAAACATATTTTCTACCAAACTCTATATTACAACATGATTTTCACACAATCAACACAAACAACTAACTTCAAACTATTCAATTTCATAAAAAAAACATATATTTTACCTACAAACCCTAACATTAACATTATTAAAAAGAACTATAACATACCTTATTGTAGTTCCCCCATGATGGACCATCTTCATCAACATTTTGGTGTCTGTAATCATCCCAATTTGACATTTTCAATTGAATTTTGTGTTTGAATGAGAGTGTTTTAGGGTTTGAGGTGTTAAAAAATGAAGTATTTCGGGTTGAAGATGAAGTTTGTTGGATTGAATGAAGGTAATTAAATGTGGTTGGTGTGGATTAGACGTAATAGCTTCACTTTTGCAGATGTAGCTACATTCGTCACGAAGGTTTATTGTTTCTTCGTCACGAAGGTTTGGAAAACATACGTCACGAAGGTTTGGAAAACCTTCGTCACGTATGTTTTACATACCTTCGTGACGGATGTTTATAGAACCTTCGTGACGGATGTATGCAATAGTTACGTGACGAATGTTTGGGTGTGCTAAATAAAGGCTTTGTTTTTATATCCATATGAGTGGATTGGAGTGGAGTCGATAAAGCACAAATACATGGAGTTATTAGTTTCTATTGCGGTTCATCTGGAGGTTTTAGCTTGTTTGATATGTAGATGAAATCTCCAAATAAAATGAACAATGAAGGGAATGTGGAGGTTATTGTTCCTCTTTTGCATGCCTTTTGTATTTAATGTATCTACTGGGAAGAGAGGTTGGAATTCGAAGCACAACACTAATAGTTGTTCTAGTGATTCTAGTTGCACGTGGTTGGCCTTTTGGGGGAATATTACACATTACATAATGTAGGCTTGATGGAAAATCATCTGGATCTCATGTTGTAATGGATGATTGTCATTTTGTTGATGATCAATCCTTAAGTGTTTGTTCAGATCATTTATGCTTAGTTCAGTTTAGAAGCTTTAATCTGTAATTGGGCTTGGCCCACTATTAGAGGCCCATAAGCCAGCTGTGGCCCAGATGCTCAACCCGACCCGTTTTTGAGGAAGTTGGAGCTCCGTGTTTCACTTGTTGGGCTGAGGTATATATAGTCCTAACCCGGGGTTCTCTCTCTCAATCACTAGGCTTAGGTTTTCCTGAGTGTTCTTGACTGTGGATCGAGAGCTTGATCTTGACAGAAGCAAAGCTATTGCTTCTAGAGATAACTTCGAGTGGATTGTGTTCTTGCTTGGAGTTGGAGGCCTTTGACGAGTGGTGAAGCTTGCAGATGCTCGACGAAGTTGAGGTTTGGAGGAGATCTGGTCACACACGTGGTTTAGGGAGTTTCTCTTCTCTTGTTTTACAGATTCTTGTTGTCTCTGTTCTGTGTATTTGATCTGAACTTAGACCTTTGCTCTCTTGTAAGTTTGTGACCTACTTAGTGGATTTGGCCATCAATCTTGAGGCCACGGGGAATAGGCTGAGTCCGAACCTCGTTAAAATTCATTGAGTCATTTACATTCTGCATTAAGTTCTTTGTGTATGTTTATGATAATCTGATTCGATCTAGTTAATCTCACAGATTGGTATCAGAGCCAGGTTGCTTGATTACTGCTATATCTGAAATCTTGTGTGGTTTGTGTAGATATTTGCATAATTAGGATCTGTCTTTGCTCTGTCAATGATCTTGGCTCATTGCTTCCGCACCTCTTGATTCAGATTATCTATGTGACTGTGTTAGTCTTGATCTGTGTGATCTGGACCTAGGAACTGCAAATCTTGCTCTTATTTGTTCAAGATTTGCTACTCCATCTTCCTTGTTGTTCTGTTTTATTCTTATTCTTGAAACTTACTTGTGTGTTTGGTTTCAGGGGAAGTAAAACTGTGGGAGATAACAACATTAGGATGAAAGCTTTTGATGGAACTACAGATTTTGCAATGTGGCAAGTGAAGATGAAAGCTATATTGGTGAAGGAAAAGTGTAGCAAATCCATCAAGCAAGACTATCTTGCAGAAACCTCTCCTGCTAGAAGGATGGAGATGGATGAACAAGCCCACTCAGAGATCCTCATAAGGTTATCTGATGATGTGACTCGACAAGTGGTAAATCATACTACCACTAAATCTCTCTGGGATCCTTTAGAAGCTCTTTATCTTACTAAGTCTTTGCCCTCTAGGATTTCTTTGCTCTGCAAATTATTCACCTTTAAAATGGACACTAATCTGACTTTGAGTGATAACCTAGATAAGTATCTTAGGATGACTCAAGACTTAGAAAGATGTAATGATAAAATAGAAGAAACTCACCAAGCTGTCTTGCTTCTTAATTCTTTACCTTCTCAGTTTAATAACTTTAAGGATGTGATTCAGTATAGTAATGAAACTTTGACTACACAAAAGATCATAGATTCTGTTACTGAGAAAAATGAAACCTTAAAGGTGTTTAGAACTAAAAATTCTGACAAAAAGACTGAGGTGAAAGTTGAGGCTCTAATGATGAATGGTAAGAATAAGAAGAAGTTTAAGACCAAGAAAGAAAAAAGATATGAGTCTTCTAACTCTTTTGATAGTGATAAGAAGAGAAAGTGCTTCTACTGTAACAAAACTGGCCACTTTATTAAAGACTGTCATAAAAAGAAAAAGGATGAGTCTAATAAGGAAGGTCATGCTAACTCTGCTTCTTTACTTGAGTCTCGGGATTATGAAAATTGTGAAGTGCTTATGTGTTGTGATTCCCGTGTTGATTATGACTGGATACTTGATTCTGGGTGCACTATGCATGCCACTCCTTACAGAAACTTTTTTAGCTCCTTAACTGAGTGTGATGGAGGGAAAGTTATGTTAGGAGACCATAGTGCTCTAACTATTAAAGGATTAGGTAAAGTCCCTCTAACTATGTTTGATGGAAAGATTAGGATTCTTCAAAATGTTAGGTGGGTTCCAGAATTAAGAAGAAATTTGTTATCTGAGTCAGTTTTTGATGACCTTAAGTGTCAAATTATTACTCATAATGGTATAAGGGAAGTCATCAGAAATGGGACAACTCTTATTAAGGGAATTAAAAGGGGTGGGTTGTATCATATTATAACTACACCTGAGTTAAATCTCTCCAAAATGGATAATAGTCTGACCTTAGAACAGACAAAATCTTGGCACAACAGAATGGGACACATAGGTAATAAAGGCTTGAATTATCTATATAAACATGGTTTAATTGATAAAAAAACCAGTGGACTTAATTTTCTGTGAAGATTGTATTTTTGGAAAGAAAACTAATAAGTCTTTTTCTAGATCTTCTTATGTAGCCATCAAACCCCTGGAGTATGTGCACTCCGATCTGTGGGGTCCAGCTCAGGTAAGTACAGTAGGTGGTAAGAGGTATTTTATATCTTTTATTGATCACTACTCTAGGAAAGTGTGGATTTACTTACTAAAAACTAAGGATGAAGCATTCTCTACCTTTAAGAACTGGAAATTTGTTGTACAAAAACAATCTGACTTGAAACTTAAGTGTCTTAGAACAGATAATGGCCTTGAATTTTGTAATCACTTATTTAATGATTTCTGTACTCAAGAAGGGGTCAAAAGACATTTAACAGTGCCTGGAACACCCCAACAAAATGGCACTGCAGAAAGAATGAATAGAACTTTATTAGAAAAGGCTAGATGCATGCTAATAAGTTCAGGATTAAAACATTCCTTGTGGGGAGAAGTTGTTACCACAGCTTCCTACCTCATAAATAGATCACCCTCTTCTGTTATTGATTTTAAGACTCCTCAAGAAATGTGGACTGGCAGAAAACCAAGTATATCTCATTTGAGACCATTTGGTTGTACTGTCTACTCACAAATTTCTCAAGGAAAATTAAAACCAAGAGCTCAGAAGTGCATAATGTTAGGTTACCCTGAGGGAGTAAAAGGATATAAGTTGCTTATAATTCAACCTCATGGCTATAAAGTGATCTTGTCTAGGAGTGTAACATTTAATGAAAAAGATTTTCATTATAAAAATATTCTAACAACTGCAACCAAGAGTACAGGTACCAAAGAAGCAGAGAGTGTAGAAGTGGTGACTAGAAACCAATTCTACATACCAGAAGGACCAAGTGAAGTCCCAGGAGAGGAGGAGTTCGACCTAGGACATCCTTCCATGAGTCAGAATGAATCTGAAGAAGATTCAAGAGCAGCTGAACCAGACTTAAATAAAACCAGCCTGGAAGATGAGAGTGACACAAACAACAACCATCAATATTTAGGGGAAGGAAACAAGGAAGTATCCTCCTCTATCACTGATATTCCTTTATATTCTGATGTGCACAATGATAACACTGTGGTGTCTGAGAATAATAATAACTCTAATAATGTGCATGACTTAAATGAATATCAATTAACTAGAGATAGAGCCCCTAGACTTAGAATTCCAAATAAAAAGTTCTCTGTGAATAATGTTGAGGCTGTGGCTATGTGTACTGGTCTTGTTGACTATGCTTTCATGACTGCTAATGTGATCAATAATAGCTATACCCCTGATACTTATGAGCAAGCTGCTAGGTGTTCTGAGTCTAAGAAGTGGCTTAGTGCTATGAATGATGAAATAGACTCTATGATGACTAATAAAACTTGGACTTTAGTGCCCAAACCTGAAAATGCTAGGCTCATTGACTGTAAATGGATTTACAAAATAAAGAGGGTAATAGTTCTAAGAATCCTCCCAGATACAAAGCTAGGTTAGTAGCCAAAGGTTTTACCCAAAGAGAAGGCATAGATTACAATGAAATATTTGCACCTGTGGTTAAATATAAGACCATGAGACTTTTGCTTGCTATGTGTACTGTGTTTGACTGGGAACTAGAATAAATGGATGTTAAGACTGCTTTCTTACATGGTGAATTGGATGAGACAATTTACATGAGACAACCTAAGGGTTTTATTGACACTAAAAATCCTGATCATGCTTGTTTATTAAAAAGGTCTATCTATGGGTTGAAATAATCACCTAGACAATGAAATTTAAAATTTGATGCTTGCATGAAACAATTAGGTTTCCACAGAAGCAGTTATGACACTTGTCTTTATTTTAAGGGTGTTAAGACTAGTTCTCCTTTGTATGTGCTTCTTTATGTGGATGACATTCTTCTTATCAGTAACTCTAAATGTTTAATTTCTGGTGTTAAGAGAGACTTAAAGTTACACTTTGATATGAAGGATTTAGGTCCTGCCCAAATAATTCTAGGTGTTAGAATAGTTAGAGATAGGAAGAGTAAGCTCATGAGGTTATCTCAGACTGAATATGTTCAGAAAGTTCTGGATAAATTCAGTATGGATAACTCAAAGCCTACTTCTATACCCTTAGGAGGGCATTTGGAGCTAAGTAAGAATAGTTGTCCTATTGATCCTAAAGAAATAGAGCAAATGTCTAGTGTGCCTTATGATGTGGCAGTGGGATCTGTAATGTATGCAATGTTGTGTACACGACCAGATCTTGCTTTTTCAATTAGTGTATTGAGCAGGTTCATGTCCAATCCAGGTAATGACCACTGGTTGGCTATGAAATATGCTCTAAGGTATATTAGTGGGACCAAAGAATTGTGTCTAGTGTATGGTGAGCATACATCTAGAGATGAGTTATTTGGCTATGTGGATTCTGACTATGCTAGCAACAAAGACACTAGAAAGTCAACTACTTCCTATTTTTACACTTGGGCTGGGAATTGTATTTCCTAGAAGACACAACAACAGTCAGTTGTGGCACTCTCCTCTACAGAGGCTGAGTACATAGTTGTTACTGAAGCTGCTAAAGAAGTCATATGGCTAACTGGGATATTGAATGAAATCCAGTGTGCTACTTATGTACCTGTTTTACATATGGATAGTCAGAGTGCCTTATACTTATGTAAAGACCCTGTTTATCATGAAAGGTCTAAACACATTGATGTTAGGCATCATTTTTATTAGAGATCTGATTGAAAAGAAGCAGATAGTTGTTACTAAGATTAAGGGTGACTTAAATCCTGCAGATTTTGGTACTAAGATTGTGACAGCTGACAAGTTTACATTTTGTAGGGACTTCCTGAATATTTGGAGCTGCCCATGATGGAGTGTGAGCCTTGGCCGACGATGGTAGATGTGTCAGAATTCACTCCTAGTTTAGTACGGTTGTGTGTTACAGTTAGAACTAGGTTAAGTAGGTTTCATGACAATCAAGAGGGAAAATTGTAATGGATGATTGTCATTTTGTTGATGATCAATCCTTAAGTGTTTGTTCAGATCATTTATGCTTAGTTCAGTTTAGAAGCTTTAATCTGTAATTGGGCTTGGCCCACTATTAGAGGCCCAGAAGCCAGCTGTGGCCCAAATGCTCAACCCGACCCGTTTTTGAGGAAGTTGGAGCTCCACGTTTCACTTGTTGGGCTGAGGTATATATAGTCCTAACCCGGGGTTCTCTCTCTCAATCACTTCATTCTTCTTCTCCGTCTCCATCTGTGAAAGAGAGCTTGTGTGCTAGGGTTAGGTTTTCCTGAGTGTTTTTGACTGTGGATCGAGAGTTTGATCTCGACAGAAGCAAAGCTTTTGCTTCTAGAGATAACTTCGAGTGGATTGTGTTCTTGCTTGGAGTTGGAGGCCTTTGACGAGTGGTGAAGCTTGCAGATGCTCGACGGAGTTGAGGTTTGGAGGAGATCTGGTCACACACGTGGTTTAGGGAGTTTCTCTTCTCTTGTTTTACAGATTCTTGTTGTCTCTGTTCTGTGTATTTGATCTGAACTTAGAGCTTTGCTCTCTTGTAAGTTTGTGACCTACTTAGTGGATTTGGCCATCAATCTTGAGGCCACGGGAAATAGGCTGAGTCCGAACCTTGTTAACAATTCATTGAGTCATTTACATTCTGCATTAAGTTCTTTGTGTATGTTTATGATAATCTGATTCGATCTAGTTAATCTCACACATGCCTTGCAGATACCCGAGGTATTCTACTTTGTTGTCTTTGCTCTTCTTATCATAATGCACTATTCTTATTTTGCTCCCACTAGTATTGCACCCCGTGTGGCTTGTGCATGCTATAAGGAGTTGACGGGAGCTTAATTAAGTTGGACTTTGCAACATGAACAAGGGAATACTTAATCCTAGATATTAGTTCCTGCTCTAATACTGATGCTCTTCACATCATCTGATAACTGAAACACCAGGAGCTACAAAGGTATCATTGTCTATTATTGGGGCCTTGTCAAATATGTTCATCAGAGTCTGATGCCTAGAAACTGGAAAAGGAAATTATAAGAGAAGTTACATTAATATAAGAGTTGTGTTTTTGCAAATTGTCCAGAGCAAAAAGTCCGCAAAACTTTACACACATCAATGACAAGGCAAATATTTTACAATGTTAGACATTGATGAATTAGTCATTTTCGTTTTCTCACAACAACATGACAATTTGATCATCAAAAACCAGGAGACAATCATCAAGTATAATGTGGTGAAGGACATTCAATCCTTTTGACATGAGATAAGCAATCCAGATAGCATTGATAATACGTGATGTCTTCTACTTTGCAATCAAATTATTTGGCTACTTGTTATTAGGGGACTCGATCATGGTCGATACTCAACTTTGACATGTCCTGGAAACCAACATTGCAATTGTTGTTGTTGTGATTATAAACGTGGTTGACTATTCGGCTAAGCTATGCACTTCATCTAATGGCATGCAATATTACTGGTGTTTCCTCTCATAAACTTTGCTCTTAAACCAACTCTTGCTCCCTTCTCTGAAAAAGATCTCATATATACATGGATCCGCTACCGTTGTATGAACCGAATTCATTTGTTTTTACTCCCATTTTAAAACTCCATCACGTAACATTTATATTTTGATTTTTATAACTGAAACTTTATATCACGGTTCTTAGAATGCGAGGATATAAAGTAATAAAAGGTGTTTAATATCCAACTCATAACTCTGATTTCAAATAGTCGGAGATATAAAGTGGAATTTATAGCCCTAATTTTACCCATTTTAATACTCCATCACGTAACATTTAAATTTTGATTTTATAACTGAAACTTTATATCACGGTTCTTAAAATGCGAGGATATAAAGTATTAAAAGGTGTTTAATATCCAACTTATAACTCTGATTTCAAATAGTCCGAGATATAAAGTGGACTTTATAACCCCAATTTTCAAGATAGGGGTACACTACTAAATATAACCCGGTTTTCATTAAAAAAAAAGTATTCGTACAAGTCATCCTTGTGATTTGAAAGAAGACAAACCCTAAATCACAAAATTATGGTGATGTCTTCAACGGCGGGAGAGGAAAGCGGTGTCCAGCGGGAGAGGAAAGGCGATATCCAGATGTGTTGGGGCAGGAGGCGGCGGTGTCCGCCCAGAACTGAATAGGAGTTGTAAAAGTAGTATTTGAGCATTACCAATATGACACTTTCGTTTTTATAAGAAAATAATGAAATGAACACTTCGAAATATCCAAACGAGTACTTTCACCTAGTAACGAGTTAATCTCAAGTATATAACTCGTATAGTTTTACTCATATATGTGTGATATCACTTCGTTACTCAAAAAAAGTTTAAATAAAACTTTCATTAAATGTTATGAAATACTCAAATTTTCCCGCCAACTCATTTTAAGTTCGTTTTACTCGATTTTTGCGCCATTCCTCGTTTTAAGTCTGGTTTCCTCAATTTTTGCGCCATTACAAGTTTTAAGTCTGTTTTACTCGATTTTCGCACCGTTGCTCGTTTTAAGTCCGTTTTACTCGATTTTCACGCCGTTACTCGTTTTAAGTCTGTTTTCCTCGACTGTTCCACCTGATCTATATTAATACAATGATTGGTTGATTTTTTTTGAATTTTTATTTCACACAAATTCATTTTTATAATTAGATTTATCAAACTATTTTATTTATCAATATCTTTATGGAGTTTGTTTGGATTCTGATGCGGGAGCATCTGAGCTATCATCAAGGACGCCTCGTCCTAAATCTAAAGATGTGCTAACCACTGGAGCTAGGGCTAAAGATCGCTATGCGCCATCATTGAAGTCATTGATAGTAGCCCGAGCTCGTATTGTAGCCATTCAAGCTCGTAGAGATCCGGTTCGAGTCAAGATGAGAAGTCAAGTACTGAAGATAAATTATACTAGACTTCAAGACGAAACTCTAGGCTTTGGAATCGCTCAATTCCGACCTCGGACGAGAGAGAACGAGCTGTTTCAAAAAGAACTGTCGGCGACATGTCTACAACCGCGCCCGCGGCTCCATAACCGCACCCGCGGCTCATCCGCCAACCGCGCCCGCGGCTCCATAACCGCGCCCGCGGCCAGGAACTCTTTGAAACATTATTTTCGGATGTTTAATTGTTTTTCGGATTATTATTTTAGGATATACTTTTATTTACTTATTTCTTTTAATTGGCCACCTTATTGACCCTATATAAGGTTTGCCCTAGTTATTGTTTAGCCCCCCCAGACTTTGATATTGAATACAACGTTTATCGTTTTTCCTTCCAAAAGAGAGAGCTTTTGTGAGAAGAGTGCCCCGTGTGCATTGTCGTTCAGTTGGCCCTAGTTGTGCTTGTGTGTGTCAATCTCCTCCATAAGGTTGGTGCTATCGGGACTCCATAGAGCAACCTCCAGGTGCCTTGACCCACCAAAGTCATTGTGTTTGGTTGTAATCATCCGTTGGGGTTTCTTCATCATTCGGTATGGTTCTTGTTCTTAAGTTCAAGGGTTTTATCGTTGTTTGATTTGGTTCCAATTGGCCTATCATTCGAATTATCCTTCTTTCATCTCATTCTAATTCCGCCTTTCTTCTCTGTTCGAGTTCCTATTCGAGTTTGGTGTCTAGGTCGGCAACTGCGGCTTATCCCCGCATCAGATTCTCATCAACAAAAAATCACCCAACCAACTCCTTGTTATACGTACACTACTCCAAATAAAGATGATCAAACAGTTTTTTCCTTATACATAATCTTTTAGCAACTAGCCTTTTAAACTGATATGAAATCAACCTATAAATACAATAATTAAAGCATTGCTTTCTCTCACAATTTCAACGACAATTTGAGGTAGGTTTGTTTCTACCAAGACCAGCTTTTGCTCATGGTCATATGTTGGCTTATCCAGAGTTACGAGTAAGGATGATTTGAAGGTTCTAATATGTGACAAAAGAGATAGACCACAAAGTACAACCTTGAACGTCGTATATAAAAAGGTTTTTCAAAATATTTTATAAATATTAAAAAAGCTTACACATGTGATTATTTAAATAATTATTATTTTATTCAAAATTATTTAAGTAATTAATTCAATAAATATTCATGACAAAAATAAAAGAAAACTGTTTTTCTAATAAATAATGAGGTAGATTCAAGTTCGATCATCACTTGTAGTATTAATATTACAAATATGTCAATAAGATACACCTTATTACTTAAATAATTATTTTTTTAGAAATTATTAAAATAATTAATATCACTTGTAGTCTATAGATATAGATATTTGAGACCAAGATTAAAAAAAACTGTTATTCTAATAAAATAGTGAGGTGAACCCAAATTCGATTGTAACTTGTAGTATTAAATTACAAATATATCAATATGATTCATTAGCCTAGTGGTTTCACTTCATTACATGTCCATGAGGTCTCAAGTTCGACTATTTCCCTCCTCTCTTTCCATTATTTTTTACCCAAAAATAAAAAACCTCAGGTAATCTATGCAGCTCTTTACCACTAGAGCAAAGAGGCAGATGTGACATATGACCTATTATTGTTATTATATACTAACGTAATTAATTATTTTTAAAAAAAAACGTAATAAAAAAAAATTCGAAAAAAAATGTTGGAATTTTTTTAATTTTTCATTTATTTGGGGAAAAAATTATCATTACGATACATTCGAAATGGACGTACGCCCGTTTCTAGCGTAGAAGATGTATTTTGTATTTTTTACAAAATTGTATACGTATAAGAAAACATATACGTATATCAAAATTTTTTTGTCTGTCCGCCCGAAACGTAGTGCGTATAGATTTTGCCTTGTTTAAAGCAAGATCGGTTCAGTCTAATTAGTAAGACCGAATTGATCCAGAAAATACAAAAATACAAAAAATGAAAATTGAACCGGCAAACGCCATGAAATAGCGCTCTTCTTTTCCTAGAAATGAAATAAAACGCTCTGGAGTTGCGTTTAAAATCCGGTGCATAAATAAAAATATTCGGTCCAAAAATCAATCCCCTTTACAATGACATATTCACATATATATAGCGATGTGATACGGTAGCCAATGGACAGCAGTCTAGGAGAAAGAAACTTTATAGATTTAACAATATTAAACGGTTATACTTTAGGGAGCAGGTACTCCCTCCGTCCTATCTCCGTCCTATATTATAGTGTCTGTTTTCTTTATTTGGCGTCTCAAGATGTTATGTCTATTTCTATTTATATCTTTCGTCTTATTACCCACATCAAATCACCTTTTTAAAAATTCACACTCAATTACCTTTTTTTTTTTTTTTACATCAATTTTCACACCTAATCATCTTTTATTTTCTCTCCTACATAAAAAACTGCACCCTCTCACAATCTCTCCCTTTCACTTTTTCATTCTTACTTCCTTAATTTTCCTCGAGTACACTTAATATTGGGACCGAGAGAATATCACACGGTTAACAACAAGTCTCTACTCTTGTTATGACGTCACCATTTCTTCTTCTTCTTCGCAATCTATTTCGGTTGTGGGTTAAGGCAATTTTTTTATAAATTATTTTATTGTGATTATTAGGGTTGCTCATGACTAATGGTATCTCGATGGAGCCAACTCACTCAGCTTTCCAAATTCTATATATATAATCAATTCTGAATCAACAACTTATACTAAATTATATGATGTAAACAAACTTCTTCACTAGATTTAATATATAGAATCTAAATGTTTAAATGCTTACCAATATGCGAGGGAATCATAGGGTGCAAATTTTTGATACATATCCTTGATAGTCTTTTCAGTGGGATTTTTATATTATGAACCTGCACCATGTACGTTGAATGGAGCAAATCAAAACTATATATTTAGTAAATTTAAGTTCAACATGAATTCATCACTTGAGTAATAATGCAAAGAATTAAGTACCTTGCGAAGGTGTCGAAAGGTTTCAGTGTCCGTTTGATAGAAGTAGATGCACATGGAAACATTACCAGCTACGAAAGAGCCTATACCATTTATGTTCATGAGTTCATGAATCAAAGACAATTTGATGCGGGGATAAGCCGTTGTTGTCCGATCTAGACACCAAACCTCGAACAGAGAAGATAGGCGGAATTAGAATGGAATGAAAGAAGGATAAGTCGAATGATAGGCCAATTGGAACCAAATCAAACAACCATAAAACCCTTGAACTTAGGAACAAGAACCTTATCGAATGATGAAGAAACCCCAATGGATTACAATCAAACACAATGGCTATGGTAGGCCAAGGCACCTGGAGGATGCTCTATGGAGTCCTGATAGCACCAACCTTATGGAAGAGATTGACACACACAAGTACAACTAGGGCGAGTTCAACAACAATGCACACGGGGCGCTCTTCTCACAAAACCTCTCTTTTGGGAGGAAAAACGATAAACGCTGTATTCAATATCAAAGTCTGGGGTTGCTAAAAAATAACTAGGGCAAACCTTATATAGGGTTCATAAGGATGTCAATTAAAAGAAATAAAGCAATAAAAGTGTTTCCTAAAATAACAAACCAATAAAAGGCATTAAATCCCGAAAACGAAATAAAACAAAAATTCTCGGCGAAATCAACAGGTCGCGATCCGCGATCGCGGGTCTGGATCCGCGGTCGCAGATTTGCCACTGTCTCTGCCGCCTTCGTCGTTTGGCTCTGAGTGCTCTTGAACCTCAATTATCATAACCGTCTTCAATGGTGGTTCCTCTTCAACACTTAGCTCTTGAGACATGAAGAAAACTACTAACTTGTCTAGTTCTTGTTGGACTTCCTTAGCTCTCGAACGAGTCAATGCACCTTCAAACTCGGGAACCGTTGGTGTCGGTTGATTTCTAGATGATCCTTCATCATCCTCCCCTTCTTGAAAAGGATTCGACCTCGAATCATCCAGCTCCTCCTCTTCTTCGCCTTCAAACAATGTTAGATCTTGCACATTGAAGGTGGCACTCACTTGATATTCACCGGGAAGCTCCAAGACATAAGCATTATCTCCAATCTTCTTAAGCACCTTGAATGGTCCATCACCTCTTGGGGACAGCTTTGAGTGGCGTTTGCTGGGGAAACGCTCTCTCCTAAAGTGGACCCACACGAGGTCTCCCTCCTTGAAGATGACCTTCTTCCTCTTCCTATTTGCCTTGCTAGCATTTGTAGCAGCTACTTCTAGCAATTTAGCTCTTGTCCTCTCATGAATTTCCTTGATGTGATCAACCTGTTTTCCTGCATTGAAATCCACTCGCTCCTTCGTAGATAACGGCATAAGATCAAAAGGGGTTAATGGATTCAAACCATACACACATTCAAAGGGACTCAGCGAGGTTGAGGAATGGATGACTCTATTGTAGGCAAACTCAACATGGGGTAAGGCTTCTTCCCAAGCTTTCAAATTCTTCTTAAGAATGGCTCTCAAAAGGGTTCCTAAGGTCCTATTGGTTACTTCAGTTTGACCATCAGTTTGAGGATGACTAGATGTAGAGAATAGTAGTTTAGTCCCTAGTTTTCCCCAAAGAGTTTTCCAAAAGTAACTTATAAATTTCACATCCCTATCACTCACAATAGTCTTTGGTACTCCATGTAACCTAACAACTCCGGTAAAGAACAAGTCATCCACATGATGAGCATCATCAGTCTTGTTGCAAGCAATAAAATGAGCTATTTTAGAAAATCTATCAACGACCACAAAAATAGAATCTCTCCCCTTCTTAGTCCTAGGCAACCCTACAATAAAATCCATACTAATGTCTACCCATGGGGTCGTAGGAATAGGCAAAGAAGTATACAATCCATGTGGTTTAACTCTAGACTTAGCCTTAAGACACTCCAAGCATCTTTTCAAACAATGCTCAACATCCCTAAGCATATGAGGCCAATAAAAGTGAGTATGCAACATATGATATGTCCTATCTCTATCAAAGTGTCCCATTAATCCACCCTTATGGGCTTCTTCAACAAGCAATAATCTCAAAGAACACTTAGGTATGCATACTTTACTAGCCCTAAACAAGAAACCATCAAACAAGTAAAACTTATCCAAAGTTCCTTTATCTAAACATTGCTTATAAATAGCACCAAAATCAGCATCATTACGATATAACTCATTGATGTAAACAAAGCCTAACACCTTAGAGTCAAGTTGAACAATTAAAGCATGCCTCCTAGATAGTGCATCAGCAACAACATTGTCCTTTCCCTTCTTGTATTTGATAATATAAGGGAAAGTCTCAATAAATTCCATCCATCTACCATGCCTCCTATCAAGTTTGTCTTGGCTCCTAAAATGTTTCAAAGATTCATGATCGGTATGCAAAACAAACTCTCTAGGTCATAGGTAGTGTTGCCAAGTCTTAAATACTCTATATAATGCATACAATTCCTTATCATAAGTAGAGTAATTTAGACTTGCACCTTTCAACTTTTCAGAAAAGAAGGCAATAGGCTTACCTTCTTGCATGAGTACTCCTCCTATACCAACTCCTGAGGCATCACATTCCACTTCAAAGGGCCTAGTGAAGTCGGGAAGCACAAGCAATGGCGCTTCGGTCAATCTGCGTTTTAGCTCTTCAAATGCCCTTTCTTGATCCTCCTTCCAAACAAAGGTTGAATGCTTCTTTGTTACCTCAGTTAGGGGTGCAGCAGTGGTGCTGAAATCCTTCACAAAACACCGATAGAAGCTAGCCAATCCATGGAAACTTCTGACTTGGCTGCTAGTCGTGGGGGTTGGCCAATCCTGAATGGCCTTAATCTTCTCCTCATCAACCTGTAATCCCTGGGAGCTCACTACAAAGCCAAGAAATATAACTTTATCAGTGCAAAAATCACACTTCTTCAAATTAGCATATAGTCGTTGTATACTAAGAGTAACGAGTACTTCCCTGAGATATTGCTCATGCTCCCCTAGGGACCTGCTGTAAATCAAGATATCATCGAAATAAACTACAACAAACTTCCCTATAAACTTCCTCAAGACATAGTTCATAAGCCTCATAAAAGTAGAGGGAGCATTAGTAAGTCCAAATGACATAACAAGCCACTCATATACACCAAATTTGGTCTTGAAGGCGGTCTTCCACTCATCGCCTTCCCTCATTCGGGTTTGATGGTAGCCACTTCTAAGATCAATCTTGGTGAAGTTTGTGGCACCATGAAGCTCATCCAACATGTCATCCAACCTTGGTATAGGATGACGATACTTGACAGTTATGTTGTTGATAGCTCGGCAATCAACACACATCCGCCAAGAATTGTCTTTCTTAGGCACAAGTAAGACCGGAACTGCACAAGGACTAACACTTTCTCGAACATACCCCTTATCTACAAGCTCCTGCACCTGCTTCTGAATCTTTTGACACTCCTGAGGGTTCATTCTGTAAGCTGGCCTGTTAGGTAAAGAAGCTCCTGGAATAAGATCAATTTGATGCTCAATGCCCCTAAAGGGCGGTAAGCCCGCGGGAATCTCATCCGGAAACACCTCAGCAAACTCATCAAGAATATCTTGAATGCTAGGGGGTAGATCAACTCGAGAATCGGTACCTGTCAACACAAATCTCTTGCAAAGCATCATTAAGGTAGTGTCCAATGGCAAGTACTCACTTTGCAATTCGGATTTGGAGGACAAAAGAGCGCGAGGCGGAGTAGTCGAAACAACAAGGGCTCCTGCGCCAACTTCCGCGGTCGCGGGTTTCGAGCCGCGGTCGCGGTTTTGACTCTGTCGAGTCCCGTCGCGATCCCCGATCGCGGATTTCGAACCGCGGTCGCGGTTTTGGCTCTGTTGCGCCAGCACCTCAGTTTCGTCGGTGGCTCTTTCTTTGCCTTTGCTCTTCTCATATGCATCTGCTATCTGTGCTGGAGTCATAGGTTTAAGAGTAATAGGCTTATTATTGAAAATAAATGAGTGACGGTTAGTGTGACCATCATGAACAACTTTTCTATCATATTGCCATGGTCTACCTAACAATATATGACAAGCCTGCATAAGAACGACATCACACAAGACTGTATCCTCATATTTCCATAAGGAGAAAGTTATCCTAGCTTGCTTTTGAACTCTTAATTCATCACATTCATTCATCCAATGCAATTTATAGGGCCTAGGGTGGAAAATAGTAGCAATATGCAATTCAGAGATTAATTCAGTGCTAGCAATATTGCAACAACTTCCTCCATCAATAATCATATTACAAACCTTTCCTTGAACCAAACATCTAGTATGAAACAAATTTTCTCTTTGGTTATCCTCACAAGGGGTGGGTTGTACATGCAAATTTCTCTTACAAATCAAAGAATCACCATGCTCATAACCAATTTCATCACTAAGATCATCCTCATCATGCATTTCATCTAGGTGCTCCTTCTTTTCACTTTCACTTTCATATTCACCTAGTTGATTAACAATTAATACTCTAGAATTAGGACAATCTTTCATCATATGACCTTTTCCTCTACATTTAAAACATTCAATATCCCTAGCTCTAGAAGTAGAGTTAGAAGTACTCCCTCGGGGTCCATTGGAAGGGCCAAGTGTAGTTTTTGAAGGCACTTGGGTAGCAGGTGGTGGGTTCCTTCGGGAACCGCTATCTTCCTTAGCAGGGGGCTCTCGGGCTGAAGGGTAGGAAGTTCTTCCTTGCTGATTTTTCCATCCTCCTGTATTTCTACTCCCCTGACCCCTAATCTTGGTCTTTCTCTCCACCTTGATTGCCAAGTGCAACAACTCAGTCATAGAGTTGTAAGGGGACATCTCAATCTCACTTGACACATATGGGTGAAGGATACGGAGGTATCTAGCCATTGTTGTCTCCTCATCCTCAACCAAATTAGCTCGAACCATGGCTATTTGCATAGCATTGAAGGTCTCTTCTACTCCCATAGATCCCTGTCTCAAGTTCTCGAGCCGCTGTATGAGTTCCCTAGTGTAATGTGAGGGAACAAATCGAGCTCTCATCATCCTCTTCATGAGATCCCAAGTGACGGGATAATCTCCATTAGCATCTCTTCCTCTTATCAAACTATCCCACCACACTAGAGCATAGCCACTAAATTCCAAAGATGCAAGTTGCACCTTTTTAGGCTCGGGAAAGTTGTGGCAATTCCAGATTTGCTCGATCTTCGTCTCCCACTCCATGTAGACATCTGGATCACACTTACCTTCAAACCTTGGGATTTTCACCTTGATCTTCCCAACTCCATCTTGCTCAGGCTCTCTTCTTCTTCCTTGGTACCCTCCTTGTTGACGAGGGGGTCGCCATACTGCTTCTGTTGCTTCTTCGTCATCCTCTTCTTCAGGCTCCTCATCGTAATCATGGTCACCTAGATCCTGAAATTCATCATTAAAATGGTTAGCAGCATTGTATCTATTAAGGCGACGTATAGGAGAGTTATGAAAACGCCCCCTTCGAGCTTGACGGTTGTCAGCTCTGGGTGTGGTCCTGCCTCTAGCTTCCCGACCCATTTGGGCAACCTCATAGACTTCCCGTTGGGGAGGGAGGGGCCTCCGTAGAGCGTCTGCGGGAGCGCCTTGGGAAGTCCCAATATGCCCCGCAGCCATGGGAGGTGGAGTCGGGTGAAGCTCCTGCCGGATGGTTGTGGTAACTCCAGACGCAATTCCTGCGGTTAACTCTTGTCTAAACTCTCAAAACAAGTTCATCATGAATTCCGGAGTGACGGGACTGGTCTCCGGGGTTCTCCTCCTGCCGCTGGGAGAGACTGGTCTATTCATCATCAAAGAAAAGACTAGCACAGAACAATGTTAAGTGAGTGTAAATGAAAACAATTCGCAAGTGTTTACTCTCGTATGTTTTCCTCTGCACTCTCTCTCAATTGTTGTTGTAACAAGCTTTTATTGATGAATTGCCTTGTATGGATCAATAACCCAATAGATTGAAACTATCAAGCTCCTAGCACTATATGAGTGATGGTAGAGATGGAGATGGCTAGTGTAGGGCGGGATTTCAACTTCAAGGCTCTGACTCAAAACAAAAAAATTGACTCAACGAAAGAAAGAAACAAAGACTCAAAACGTTTGCAAGAATGTAAATGCAAACAACTAATATGACTCAAGAGGGTCAAAAGGAAGCGTACCTTAACTTGTCCCGACTGGTGTCGATGAAGGATCGAAGACGGAGTCGAGAGGGCTAGGTAGCAATAGGGATGGCTCGTAGCTGTAGTAACAGGGTAAACTGAGGCAGTAGAAGATCCGCGGTCGCGGTTCTGGGTGCCGCGGTCGCGGATTTAGGTTCTGGGCAACAGTGCAATTTCCGCGATCGCGGGTGATATTCCGCGGTTCGCGTCTTGCGGCCTAAAACTCCTTCTTCGTTCGGGCTCGTGGCAATCCTGTTTCCTCCAATTTCTTGAATTCCGACTCAAACAATATCAAACTAGACTTTGAGTCAACAAAACGTAAAAACTAAATGCTGACTTTGAGACTTTTCTATTTCTTTTTTTTTGAATTTTTTTTTTGTCTCAGCAAAAATGAAAATTACAGACTCGATATGAGATATTAATCTCAGCAAAATTAAAATTAAATAGAATAACAACTAACTTGATTTTCCTTGTAGAAAGACAAGATTTCCTTCTTTGAAGATCTTGTTTGGGCTTCAAGGAAAGAAATTCCAGTAATTCTTCTAGGGTTTCTGATGGCTGCGTTTTGGTAGGGATGGATGAATTTGTGATGGGGTGATGGGATGAATGGATTTTGGGACAAGGGTGCTCCAAACTCCAATCTTTCGATCTCCACAAACACGAATCGATCCAAGCTTCTTGTACACAACCTGAAACAGACTCAACAAGAAAGATCAAAGTACTAGAAGACTCAAAATCAATTTCTGAAAGAAACTGACAAACAGGAAAAACAAAACTGACTCTTTTTTTTTGTGATTTTCTGGATAGGGGGTCTCTTAATGTTCTTGTGAAGACAGATGGTGTCAACCTCGCTCTGATACCAATTTGATGTGGGGATAAGCCGTTGTTGTCCGATCTAGACACCAAACCTCGAACAGAAACTCGAACAGAGAAGATAGGCGGAATTAGAATGGAATGAAAGAAGGATAAGTCGAATGATAGGCCAATTGGAACCAAATCAAACAACGATAAAACCCTTGAACTTAGGAACAAGAACCTTACCGAATGATGAAGAAACCTCAATGGATTACAACCAAACACAATGGCTATGGTAGGCCAAGGCACCTAGAGGATGCTCTATGGAGTCCCGATAACACCAACCTTATGGAAGAGATTGACACACACAAGTACAACTAGGGCGAGTTCAACAACAATGCACATGGGGCGCTCTTCTCACAAAAGCTCTCTTTTGGGAGGAAAAACGATAAACGTTGTATTCAATATCAAAGTCTGGGGGTTGCTAAACAATAACTAGGGCAAACCTTATATAGGGTTTATAAGGATGTCAATTAAAAGAAATAAAGCAATAAAAGTGTTTCCTAAAATAACAAACCAATAAAAGGCATTAAATCACGAAAACGAAATAAAACAATAATTCTCGGCGAAATCAACAGGTCGCGATCCGCGATCGCGGGTCTGGATCCGCGGTCGCGGGTGGCATGGCCGCGGTCGTGGATTTGCCACTGTCTCTGCCGCCTTCGTCGTTTGGCTCCGAGTGCTTCGAACGTCAATTATCATAACCGTATTCAATGGCGGTTCCTCTTCAACACTTAGCTCTTTAGACATGAAGAAAACTACTAACTTGTCTAGTTCTTATTGGGCTTCCTTAGCTCTCGAACGAGTCAATGTACCTTCAAACTCGAGAACCGTAGGTGTCGGTTGATGTCCAGATTGATGTCCAGATGATCCTTCATCGAGATGTAGTATTGGGTTTAGGATGAGGATCAATTACACTTAAAACCTTGTCGACAATGGATGAAAGGATATCGGCCTGATTTTCCAGTTTACATAGCTTCAAGCACCCGGGGTCAAGTTGAGCCAATTATTTAGGTGTGGGAAATTTTTCCAGAGGATTCATGATCTCACAATACTTTTGTCAAAGCCCATGATCAGCCCCACCTTTGTATACACAGTATATTAATGGATCATCCATTATGTATATAATATTATAAATGGATATTTAGGTAGGGTAGAAGTAATTAACTTACCCAAAATTTGAGAGAAGAAGAGACTTGATGATGTCCTGATAGAGTGGGAGAGCGAAAGAGTCGATTGAAGCCCTCAACAACGACTTCTGGTTGGAATTCGGTTACGATAGTTTCATCTTCTTGGTGAGATCCGTAGCATTCTCTTCACTTGCTCCTGATATATTTACATCAATCATCATATACATAGACACCCAAGACACTCAGACACACAGTATATGTAATGTATGAAAATGAAAGGGATACGTAGTGTAGTAGGGTGCAAGGTGGATGAATGACCAATATATTTGTTATATTGGGAGGATCGAGGACGATGAGTAGAGTGTTATCAATTAAGACTTGAAGCAGAGCCATGTCGAGGGGGGAGTGCCGAATCAGAACAACAATTGAGTCTGAGTTTGAATCGTCTCATGTGAGCCAAGCCTGAGAGTTAGGGTGGGTGAGAGATCCCAGTTGTTAAAAGCCATCATGAAGAATCTGTGGTTGCACAGTGCCTTCTCAAGATTGAATCTTGGTTTATATACATGTGTGTAATTAAGTGTAACAACCATAACCATTACTAATGCAACTTTGTATGGGGATGGGAGTGTATTACCTAAACTAATTGTTGAACCCGACAAACTCAGTTAATTGATTTCTGCGATATGCCACATCCAAGTACAAGTTGCAAACTCATATTTTGTCCAAAGGGAGGTGAACAAGCAAAATTAATAGTGCAAGTTCAAGAAAGCCCATAATACAAGAAACTAAAATGCATGACTTCCGAAAAAGAAGGAAGGAGTTTAATTACCAGGAGCTAGTTGAACAACAATTGTTCTGATTGATGAGTAAAGTAGTAGCAACATAAATTGAGCAGGAAAGAAACATGTACAAGCCCAACGGTTCAACTTTCTAATTTAGGTGGACGGAGGAGTAATAAAAAAGATAATGTGGATCCATCACTAATTTTTATCAGTATTTACAATAACACCCTTTAAGAAATCTATAATTTATGATCAACACCACCACTGTTTTCTCCAATTGTTATTGTGTTAGGGAAAACAATAACAACCACATATTCTCTATGCCAACCTCCCTTTGCCTTCACAACAATGATGACATCTATATATATCTATCAATCAATCTATTGATCTATCATCTATTCACGAAGTATCGAACTTGATTGTGTCGGGTATGTTGCTGAAGAAGGCTCAAACTGGATTTCTTTCTCTACTCTGGTTTTCTGGTTTTCTGCTCTTCGTCGTTGATTGTTGTTGAATAGGGCTCAAAGAATAATTTAAATGATTGCCATTTTCTTTGCAGGACTCTGCAGGTGGATCATAAACTCTTCTTGTTCTTCTCCTTCTACTTACTTCATTCTTAGCATCAAAACATGACTTTGCTTTTTTTTTCTTACTTCATTCTCTTGAATCATTTGTGTAATTGAGTTAAATTTTGTATTTTGTGTGGCTTACTACTAAAACATAATCTACTGTATTGGTCATACTTCTAATGGATGATTTTGTATGAATTATATATACACGTATATTGTATCTTATAACATCTTAGATTATAACAACAAAATATATGAAATTGTGACATATCCAATGCACAGATATATCACAAGTTCACGACCAATAGAGTTAACACCCTACTAGAAAAAATGGAAGAAAAAGTGTAAGGACTACGACTCAAGCAAGATTCAATGATTGTCGGTCCATAACTCAACTATGTTTATGTATGTTGGTGGTGACTTTTGAAATGAATATGGTCAATGTTATCTTGCCTTGTAAATTTGGTCAATATTGTTTTGCCAAGCTGATGCGCCCTTGGTCTCCGGGAAGACCAATGATGCACTTGAGGATCTTCAATGATAACCGAGTAAGTGTTTTGGGGATGTCTTTTGTGTGGAGGTTTGACGAGATGCAGTATGAAGCGAAAGATTTGGATATAGATGACAAGTTGCCTTGTCAAATTGGATATGAATGTCGAGAAGAACTCAACAAGCTATGCTTGATATTTTTCGAAGGTGGTGATTGAGGGATGCTCAAACGGTGAAGGAGATGAGACGTAGAAGAAAGGGTTAGAAGCTATGGGAAAAGGAGGAAAATATAGACGAAAGAGGCTAGAAGACATGGTGAAGGAGATGAGATAGTAGAGCCCGTAGGAATGGTGACGCCCAAATCAAGAAGATGGAGGAAATTCGTCTCAACAAAAGTTCTTGATTCAATAAACTAAGCGTGAATGTTACAATGGAGGCACTCGACCTTATAAAGAAGAAGAAGACGACGAGCTAACCCTAGAAAGCAAGAGAAGTGATGGCTAGAAACCCTGGAAAAGTGACGATTGGGTTAGGTTTGGGCTAGAGATGGACCTCGTTGGGCTTGATAGCCAAGAGTCCATTTGAGATGGCCCAAACCATACAAGGTTGGACCACTCCCAATTTAAAAACCTTCTAAAATTAGAAAGTTCTAAAACTCTAGCAAAAACCGAACCTAGAAACATGCTGAAACTGGAAAGTTACTAAAAATATAAAGTTCGGCAAATCAATTCTATCTCGGGAAAACGGTGACTAAAAATAGTATTTACTAAAAATAGTAACCTGCTAAAAATAGTAACTCTTAAAAATAGTAAATTTCCTGAGAATACCTAAAAATAGTCAAAAGAGTCTTAAAGATGAAAGATAAGGATAGGCATGGAAAAACCATGGCTTGATCATACCAAGTGACCAAGTCTTTTGGTGAGGCGCCATAGCGTCGAGCCAAGGAGGTCGCCAAGGACGAGGCATGGACACGAGGCGTTGGATTGCCGAGATGTAGAAGTAGGCTTTAAAGCTGGCGTAGCCGGCGTCGACAAGGCTGCTTCCGGCGCATATGAGGTGGCTGGACACCCATGGGGAATTAAGGCGCTCGTAGAACCAAGGAGAGCGTCGGAGGAAGTGTGGTGGCGTTGGTGGTGCTGGTGTTGGCGCCAAGCTTGACACATGATTTGACAAGACGTTGGGCGAGGCTAGAAATGAAACGCCAACGATGCTTAACCTCAAAATGATCTTCATGAAGAGTGGAGGCATGAGGTGCTCGTTGAGGCAAGTCATGGCTTGGTTGGAGCCTTGGAGGCAAGGCAGGGGCGCATGACAAGCAAACACCTGACTTGTTTTATGAATTTGGTCAATGTTTGACTTCTGCTACACTGGTAGTTTATTACCTATTTTGTGTCCGGGATGTATGCATCTTGTAAGAATTCTCGTGGCTTTTGCTAATGGTGGTAACTTCTGTCAACAAGTGAATTTGGCCAACATTCATTTTGGTTTAGCTAGCATAACTCATGTAGCTATATTAATGTTTGTCTGAACTTTTTGACATGCACTAATTAATTTGGTCATTTTGGCTCACCTATCTCCTCTCATGTGAGCCAAATTAATTGCATTCAAAAAACTGCATGTTCTTGATCTACCTTAAATACCACCGAAACAACCACATTTTCCCACGAATCGACCTTAGAGCGAAATTTGTTCATCTAACCTCACCTAACCTCACCTAACCCCTTTCTTGCATCAAAAACATTCTTACAAACCAAATCGGTCTCATAAATGAGCTCTACTTCATTGAGAACGATTGAAAGAGCGCAAAACTACGCTCGAGGATTTGACCAAAAATTAAGTTTTGCTATAGAAATGAAAAATTATTTGTCGAGGGCGACTGTCGTCTTGTAATTCCCTAAGCTTTGTGATTATTATATTTGTTCTATAATAGTGTGACTAATTTTGTTATTGTTCATGTGCAGAACCTCCCAGAAAAACAAGTTGACACTTTGTTAAGGTGGTCAAAAGATGCCGAAATAACGTTTCATTTCGGGGTAAGACGCAAGTTAATTGTCAAATCCAACAACAATAAATACCAACTCAGAAGAGGATGGCGAGATTTTGTGAATGACAATGGGTTGGTTAGGAATGACGCGCGTTTTTTGTTGATAGATGTTGCAGGAGGTATTGTCTATGATGTTTACATCTTCAGAAGTGTGAGGAAAACAAGGTTTCCTAAGTTTAGGTGATTCATATATGAAATGTACTACCTTTGTTCAACTTGTTTGAAGTTCTTGAATTAAACAGTTTTTAATTAAGAATTCCATGTGTATTAAGTGCCTACTTTTTTAATTAGCTTTGTTCAACTTATTGTTCAGTGCCCTACGTTTTTTGTCCCTGTAAAATTGTGATCAATTGGACAACATATAAAATGACAGCATACAATTGACAACAAACAACCTTGGATAGCCAACAAACTAGATATTTCATCTTGTGACAACAAACAACCTTAGACAACATACCATAGTGCTTCATGGCAGCTACAAATTTTCTCTATTCAAGATAATTAAACCTTGGATAGCCAACATAAGTAACCCCACATCAATAATCATCTCGATTCAAGATCTAAGCCCACATCAATAATCATCTCGATTCAAGATCTAGCTATAACTTTTCGTAACTATATTTTTTTGGCCTTCACTGCTTCTTCAAGCTTGGTACTCTTTGCTTCCAATTCTTTCTTGTCATTCACCAACTTCCATATTATATTTGATGCATTTAATCCAAGGATTCATCAATCCACTCAAAAAATTTACATCTTTTTGAAACATTTGCTCTATATAATGAGCAACCCATAACTCTTTTGTCATAGTTCATGTCCTTATGAGTTGTAAATATCCTTGTCCTTTTCCTGTAGTTGCATACTATGCCGCCATTGTATAAAACGTATGACATTTTCTTGCATGTTTTTTTGGGAGCAAACTTCAAATAAACAGATGACAATAACCAATTCTCAATTCACCTAAAACGCCCTTTGTATAGCACGTATATCAGTGTAGCAAAGTTATTGGAGATTATATTATGAGCAGCACACTAACCTTTGTATACCAATTCTCAATTCACCTAAACATCTCATACAAATTCAGTTGAACTAGCCACATTCGCTTTTCATGCAGTTGCGTACTATGCCACCACTCCAGACAACCATTTATAACATATTTTGACACATCTGTTGGTTCTCAACAAATAATCAACCTAAAAGTCAATTTTGATTGCAAAACCGAAATGAACTAACCTAAATTCAAATTTGAGTTCTGCTACAATTGCTCAAACTAAACCCTGAATTCTCCATTTGAGATACGTGAAAGATGTAATTAATCAAAGAAATTAGATTAACTGTGTTATTGACTCCTTCTCGTAGTTGAAAGCAATCTTCAAAAGTTACCTTTGTTTTCAATGCCTTAGTGCCTGAGAGCTTTGTCTTCCTCATGGTCGAAATCAACGCCTTGTGTCATCTTCCTCGTGATAGAAAACAACACCTTCGCAACTAACCCTAAATCGCAAAATTAGGGCTCTCTCCTTGTGAAATTAGAGCTCGTCTTCGTCATCAAAGCCTTCGGAATTGGGACCTTCGTCTTCCTCGTGGAATGGACGCAACGCCTTGCTTCGTCTTCCTCGTGGTCGAAATTCAAGATTTCTCAAACCCAAATTACGGTTTGGAGAATGAATGAAAACCCTTAATTTTGTAATATGTTAACATAAGTTAAAACAACGAGATTCAACCGGGCAGCCCTTTTTTTACACCGGGCACCCCTCGTTCGGAACGGGGAACGGTGTTCCGAACGAGATTGTAATTTTTTTTTTTTTTAAATTCTCGTTCGGAATACCATTCCGAACGAGATTAACCGGGGTCAAAAATTTGAATCCGGTTTAAGAAACCGAGTTAAAAAAAATCAAAAAAAATATACGGAATTCTCGTTCTAAACGCCGTTCCGAACGAGATTTTTTTTTAAAATTTTTTAATGACGTCAATATTATTTATAAATAATTTGTTTTTTTGGATATCCGCATCTCGTTCGGAATACCATTCCGAACGAGCATCGGTTTTTTTTAAAATAATAACGTAAAGGTCGAGAATAGGCGGTTCGATGCCCAAACGACGTCGGAATGCAATGAAACTTGTTTTCAATGCATATTATAGCTATTTAACCTTGTCGGTAACTTCGAGTCGAAAACTCGAACTCTTCGAGTAACACCTCATTTGTAAACCTTCACTAGTCTTTCATTCTTCGAAATGGTCGAAGTAGTTGAGATATGAAGGGTCTAGTACATCGATGTTGATTATGTTTCAAAAACTTATACAATTATGTGTTATTAGGCATATAAAGAGTGTATAAGGTCTCCCCTTCACAAAACGTTGATCGAAAATACTCAAAAACGCAAAAACGCCTTATCGGTCCGGATGGCCTGTTAAGGTCGAGAATAGGCGGTTCGATGCCCAAACGACGTAGGAATGCAATGAAACTTGTTTTCAATGCATATTATAGCTATTTAACCTTGTTGGTAAGTTCGAATCGAAAACTTGAACTCTTCGAGTAACACCTCCTTTGTAAACCTTCACTAGTCTTTCATTCTTCGAAATAGTCGAAGTAGTTGAGATATGAAGGGTCTAGTACATCGATGTTGATTATGTTTCAAAAACTTATACAATTATGTGTTATTAGGCATATAAAGAGTGTATAAGGTCTCCCCTTCACAAAAAGTTGATCGAAAATACTTAAAAACGCAAAAACGCAAAAACCGGGTAATCTCGTTCGGAACGCCGTTCAGAACGAGATTTATGACGTCATAAATATATATTTTTTTAAAAAAAAAAACTCGTTCGGAACGGGCCGGTTCGGCATTTAATAAATGAAAAAAATCATTTTCCAGACCGGTCTCGTTCGGAACCCCATTCCGAACGAGAAATTTTTTTAAAAAATAAATAAATTCAGGGATTCTCGTTCGGAACACCGTTCCGAACGAGATGGTGTTGCCGGGTGTAAAAAAGGTGCTGCCCGGTTGTCAATATTCCGTATATCCTAAATTATTGCGGAAGGATTAATTTCTCGTGGTCAAGATTTCGAGATAGTCAAAGTAAGAATTTGCCCATGGTTTAAAAAAAAGTGAGAGTAAGAGAGTAATTTCCAAATTTAAACGGACATCTGGACGGGAATGGAAATGGGGTGTTGATTGTTTACATAGTAGGGGCGTCAGACCGGGCGAGGGTCCGACAATTTCGGGTTTCAACTAAATTTGGGTCTGACATTATTCAAAATGATAACAAGTCCGAACGGGCCGGATGGCCAAAATTCGGGTTTTGGGGCTAAATTTTACTCTACATTTTTCCTGTCGACCAATTTTCAGGTCGAACAATTTTTCAGGTCTCGTAGTTTGCAGGTCAAACAGTTATTGGATCAGGACGATTTCTAGTTAGGCCGTGTTCAGATGTTATATGATTGTTTATGGAGAAGAAATTCTGAAAGAAGTAAACACCCCAATTCATATAAGATTGCAAGAAATTATCTGTTATTAGTCAAAATTTGCAGAAAATCACCCAATCTTTATAATTAACCACCTAAATAGTTAAATTTTCTTACAATCTTGATAGATTCGTGAAATGACAATTTTACTTTATAATTTTAAAACACAAGTACACAAATTCAAGGATAAAAGGTTAAATCAATTCTTCCTTCTTATCCATTATTCCTCGTCCCCACCATAATCTACCTCCTCCTCGCTCCATCTCCATCTACCTCCGTCGTCGCCGCTCATTCGTCCAAATCGACACCGCCTTCGACAAGGACATCGTTCGAGGAAGCGAGCGGCGGTGGCCCGAAGGTGAAGTGGAGTATTCCCGACGAGGATTGCGCTGTGGTGCCAAAGGTGGAGCAAACTTCGGTATGAAGACGTCAATGGATTTGAGGATGAAGGATGCAGAAGACAAGTTTTTCTATTTTTCTTTAAAAAATGATTTAGTGATTTATTATTTTACCCTTATATTTGCTTGGCTGTGTTTTAAATGTATAAGAATAATATCATCATTTTACTTTGTTAACGAAAATGATGACGAAATCTGTAAAGGGGTGGTTGATTGTATGAAAGTTTAACAATGTGGGTAGTTAATTATAAATACCCTTATAACGAGTGATTTCCTTCAAATTTTGACAAATAACGGTTGATTTCCTGCAAAAACCCATATTTTAAATTAATTAATAAATGTATGAATACTACTATTAAGTCGGAACTAGGTCGTTTCTCGCGCTTCGCACGGTCCTAACACGTTTACTTTTGTCGATATTTATATATTTTGATAATATTTTCAAATATGTATTTATGCAAAAACTTTTAATACAATTTCTTTAATTAATTAAATATCTAATTTTTAACATATTAATTAGTAACAGAATCTGAAAGGTATAATTACTAGTTAGTGATATTTTAAAATCATTATCTACGTAATAACAACCTCCTAAAAGAGAATATCAAAAGACAACCAACATCTTCGAGTAGAATGCCAAAAGATATACGCCTTGAAAATGTAAAATTGATGAGGAAAATGCGATATAGAAACGAACATATGCTCAAAACATAAGAAAAATGCCCAAATTAGAAGATTAAATGAAAGGAAGATCAACTGGCAGAAACGAACAGACGTGAGACGACTAGTGTAGGAGCTCAATTAATTGCGAGAAGTTAAAAGAAAGAGTAAGTTTCAACATTAATTAGTTCCAACTAGGCTTGGCCAAACGAGGACTGGCCCGACCAGGCCCTCTAACTTCGCGGGTTTGAACACTAGATAAAGCCTTATCGGGCTGATAGGCCCAACTCGTGAGGGTACGAGGGTCGAGTACGATATGGATCTCAATCCCAAGAGGGCCGAAAGTTGGCCTGACCAATATTATATATTAATAAATAAAAAATAATTAAAAAACATATATACTCCTAACTCTAACCTACATAAGGTTTTCTCTAACCTTTCACTCTTAAATTTTGAGGCTTTAAATCATGCATTATTTTGGACATGATTTAATGTAGTATTTTGGACAGATTTTATTGCATTATTTTGAAGTATTTTTATTCGGCTTTTTCTTTAAATTTCATTAAATTAACAAGTTTAATATAAACGAGCTATCCGACCCGGATTGAGGGCCGGGTATGGACAATGTGATAGGCCCTATATGCAGGCCGCTGTCTAGCCCGACCCACCTAAATGGGCTGAAAAATGATTCTAGCCTCGCCCGGGCTCGCGTTTGGCCAGGTTTAGCTCCTCATTCCTTCCGCCTCCAGAATACTTTCAGATCCCGTCTCTGTTGTACAAAGGGGTGTGTCGTTGATCAATCTTGGTGCTTGCATACGCAACGAATCGTGCTAAACGCACTTTCCGAAACCAATATTTTGACCCTATTCAATGCCTTTGGGTTACACGAAATTTGGAGTGGGATAAGACGCTACAAACTCTAGAAGATCAAGGATGTCTACTAGAAAACACTTGAAGTTTTCGGTTATTGGAAGATGTAGAGAATTTCATGTTGTTCTTGATTAACTTGGGCCAAAACTTGATCAAACATCACCCTTATATAGGCCTAAGGGTGGTTATTCAGTTACTAGGACGTTATCCAATTGATAAGGACGTTAAAATCGGTTTAAAACACACAAACCATCCAGAACTGCCATCTGGAACGGTTTGTGACAAAAAGGCACGGTTTGTGACAAACCATGCCGTTTTACAGAACCAAAAATTAAGGCATCCGAGCATCCGAACGGTTTGTGACAAACCGGGCCTTTATGTCACAAACCACGCCACACCTCAGAATGTCCCATTTTTCGTCTTTTGGCTCTCGGATTCGAACCATACAAACCCGACATGTACTTATGTACATCCCGACATATCCTTGCAACACCGAGTTCGATTTCACGTACCCGAGCCGTGCACACCGCACTCCCAAGACTCGTCGAACGTAAACCGAGCTCCTCAAGCTTTGAGCAAATCCAGATCACACTAAAACGACCGATGACACTAAAATCACCAACATTCCTCCCCCGTTTTAGTGGAATCCCTGATTCACATAAACAATACACATCAACCACAAACTCATGCATAAATGAAAATGTCCTTAGGATTGAATTTCCACATTAGTGTCATACACATTCCAAATACTCGAGAATTGGGGTGTCCTACGGATTGAACCCTTCAACCCATTTTGAATACTTGAAGATACAACACACATAAGTCTCCACACTACTCCAAGTGCTACTTGACATTTTTACGGCCATGTGTCCTAATCCATTCATGAGTGCATACAAAGCCAAGTCCATGCTAATTGAAGCGGCACCACTTGACACTCATATAGGTGGACTCTTTTCAATTAATCATGCACCCGCAAATGCACTTTTTCAAAAGGTCCATTAAGAAGAGAACTTCATCCTAACTCATTCTTGCACGTACGAGCACAACTTTGGGATGATACATATATCATGTACTCCAATCTCTAAGTGTGGGCTTTCCACATTGAATTCAGCCCCTAACGTCGTATTAGAGGGAATTGGGTGTCCCACCATTAGAGATTTCAAACGGGCTTAACCCATCCCTATAAACGACTTGTCAACCAAGTCTCTAGCTAACCCTTATTAACAAGTGGGTGAACTTGACATAACATGTACGTACAACCTTTAAACCAACTCAATTCTTGAGAAACCGTCTTACCATAATTAATCCTCCAACACCAAAGGCATTTTCTTTCTTTGTTCACTTGGCTAAGATATAGCCCAAATCATTATGCGCGCATCAACAACGAAACCAGGACAATCTTGTATTAGACAACCGAAATCTCAAAATTCGAGTTCCTTAGTCATACCACCTCTATAACGGCTTTGACCAATATAAGGAATTCCACTCCATTGTCAAACTTAAGATGCAATCATACAACATCCACAAATCTCTCTAATATTGAGAGAAAATGACAATACCAAAGCCCATAATCAGTGGTCTTTCTTAAAGTATATCCACCTTAAATAAATCAATAGATAACACTAATAAACATATTCATTAACCATGAATATCCGAGCTTAAGATGTCATTACACCATTGCTAGGTATAAACTTTCAAGCTCACAACTTGAGTGTGCTTATGAAGGAGCATTTCTTATGTACCTCTACACGCACCTCCCTCATGTCCTACTATCAAGGATCTCACACACCTCCCCCATCTCCTTCATGGTTGCCCCATTACAAGCATATCTCAATTAATAAATATGTGCTTTATCAAACACAATCATGTCACAAGACAGTGTTCAATACGACTCATAACATGAATCATCAACCTTTATATAGACATACTTCACCTTTAATTTTGACTAAAGTGTCACTAAAAAATTTCATTGACATGGAAATCACATTAACTCTTATAACACTTGATCAACATGCACCTTTATTTCCCTTATTTCCAACATAGGAAACTCACGGTTTACTCATTAACCTTTTTCACTTTAGGAGATCCGAGTAACCGACCCATGGATATCAACCTTAATTATCCAAAATTGGTCCTAATTCCAATAGTTTTAAGAACCTTATCTTTTTCCAAAACATTCATGTTCTTTGTTAAAGGTACTCTCATAGCTCATAAGCTGCAACCTTGGTGGAGAATCCATATTCATAACTCATGTCAATCCTTGATCCTTTACAAATCACACGGACTTTAGAATCAAATGACATTACATTCTTTTCCTTACGGATCCAAGTGACTAATCTCAAATGGGTATCACACACAAATCATCTTTAACCTTGATCTATTTTACATTAGAACCAAGCCATTTGGTTTAGACATTTTAAGTAGTTAGGTGTTGTCATTACACCGCATGACTCAAATGTGTAAACACCTCAACCGAGTCATTTAGTTCTATCATTACAACTTCATTTAGATCATTTCACAATGTCCAACATTTTTAATTATTATACCTTTACCACCCAAAATATTTCACTTGGGCTAGGGCAAACCTATGGTGACCATACGTCTAATATCATTTAGACAATCACCTTTATATTAAAATTCACATAGGTCTAATATATTACATTTATATGAACTATATTTTATCAATATCAAGCCAAAATATGACTTCACCCATATTTGTCACTTTACTCTTAGAGTAAGAAAACATAGAAAACTATTTATATACATGTGTGCTCTTAGTACAAATCATTGCTCGACTAGGCACAACTCGACATTTATGTACACATTATGTGCCTAATCTTTTCCGAACAATATGACATAACCTTAGGAATTGGAATAAATCAAAAAACCTAATACATGACCACCATAACAAGTGCAAAATTCATAATCAAGATTTTCTTCATAGAGTAACACATGGTCAAACATAAACCATCAATTGTCCAGTATCCGTTATAAAATATAAAAACAATATTACCGTATAAATAACATCTCATATATAATACAACATAAATAACATTTATAAATTACCGACCAATCTATACAAAGTATAGTAGGGTCAATTATAGTCAATCAACAAACGAGTACCATTGGGCATCACATGATCGACTAGTAGACTTAAGTGTAATCTAGTCAACCAAAGCCAATCGGTACAAGAATATTGTAGGGCATCACATGACTAGTAGACACGAGGTAGTCTAGTCAATCTAGTAGACTTATCAAGTAGTCTATATAAAATATAGTAGACTTGAATCAAATAATCTAGAATCATGAGTAGTCTATACAAAGTATAGTAGACCCATCAATTTCATAAGACCTCAAATAATTCATTAGAGACTTATCCTTAGTCTCTTGAGACTAAATCCCACCGCTCTCCCATCTTTCGTTTAAACCAACGAAAAATCCAAAATCATACAAACCTTATGCTAATGTCACATATACCCACATACATATATATGAATGAGAATTTAATATGTTTCATCCACCCATTTAACCATGTACATTATATAGTACAACCTCATAAAATAAATGGGTCTCTCCTCCATCCATATCACAATAGAACTTAGGAAATATAATTTGACCGATAATGCTTAGAAGCATTATTCTCAAGACATGATAATTATATGATCATGCATATTTAATCCTTGATCCAACTAATCATCATCATAAAATAAATGAAAACACCTTGGATCATTTACCGCCAAATAAATGGTCTCGTACGATTGAACATACATATATAGTCACGTAAGTTACATCACAACACATTCATCATACAAAATATATGTACACCATAGAATTGCAATAGCCGGCTCCATGTACCACATTAAACTTTCGTCAAATATATACGTATCATCATGCATGCAATTTGACCAATTGCATATGCACAAGTAAAACTATTCGTATATATACTAGGTCAACATGTATGCACATACCTAATTACATAAAAGAGTGAACAAGTAACCAACTCTTACATTCAAAATATAACGAGTTATCATGGAAACATTGGAAACATAAAACATGATGCATACATAGAACCGCATATATAGAAACGATCACCATCCTCAGTCCTCACTATGACATAAAACATGACATAGAAATTATGAGATAACATACCGTATAGCCAACCTACTAACATCATTTTTGGAATAGGAACCTATGGAACTGTGGTTTCCTAATAGGTTCATTTCCTCTGTTCTCTTTGTTTTGACGATGACAACACTTGGATATACTATGGTACTGCTTACCTTGCTATTTCAGTTAAAAAGATAGAAGATTTGAAGACTGATAAAGCCACAAGAGAAGTCCGAAGGAACTGTGTGTTACACCCGAGTTACTCCTAACCCTAGCGTGGGCGGCGAGCCGAGAAGATTTGAAGAAGATCTTTTCTTTGTTAGGATATTGTTAGAGTTGTTGTAATTCGGTCATGTAATTTATGGTAACTAGTGAGTTAATTCAAGTTAACTTGCACAACATAGGATCGATCGTATATTAGAATATTAGTACGACATATAATATATTTCCCATAATATCTTTATACGTCGAACTAATTCCCTATTTATATGATCGTCTCTATGTTCTTAGGGTTTATGCATTTTGACTGAGTTTGAAGTGTATCAGCCTAAGAAGAAGAAGAAGATTGTTCTTGAATACAAGAACATCAAGTAAGTTCACTGGTATTATCATCTGAGAGTTTCTGATAGAAACTAGGTTAGTACTTAGCAATAAGTTTGTAATCTCGTTCGTCTCTAAACTCACTGATTGAATATACAAGTAGACCTTTCAAATCCTCGAAAGAGGGATGATTTTCATCCTAAGATAACTAATTGGTTATCCAGGGTTTCCACCTAAAGTAATTGTGTTGATAATCTGTTACTTTACTTCCGTTGTACCTAGAAACTGGACAACTCTTTATCACAGTTCCCTTGATACTAACATACAAATCCTACAATCATATTAAATAATGGATTATTCTTGTGGTCTCCCTTTAGCCAAACGATGAGAAACTCGAACCATTTTAGGAAACGGTTACAAGTGTTTTTCCAACATTAATGGATACAAAACACAATTCTAACCGGCCATCTCTCAAATGACTAAACTAAGTCGGCCATCACTTTAGAGATAAAAGAATTTCATGATCTAATATTAGATCATTCACCTTGCCTCACAAATTAAATTCGTATACCGAGGCAACCAAAGTATATCAATCATGGATCAACACATGCTCTTCCATAGCATGAATTCACGATCTTCATCTTATCAAGATCTAATGGTCATACACATGATCTATCGCGACCAAACATTGGTCTAGAAGACTCTTTCAATCCATTACCGCCATCAAGATGATCAACAAGAATATTGGTTTCAAAGTTGTACAAAGGGTGTGTCGTTGATCAATCTTGGTGCTTGGATACGCAAACGAATCGTGCTAAACGCACTTTTCGAAACCAATATTTCGACCATATTCAATGCATTTGGGTTACACGAAATTTAGAGTGGGATAAGACGCTGCAAACTCTAGAAGATCAAGGCTATCTACTAGAAAACACTTGAAGTTTTCGGTTATTGGAAGATGTAGAGAATTCCATGTTGTTCTTGATTAACTTGGGCCAAACTTGATCAAACGTCATCCTTATATGGCCTAAGGGTGGTTATTCAGTTACTAGGACGTTATCCAATGGATAAAGATGTTAAAATCGGTTGAAAACACACAAACCGTCCAAAACTGCCATATGACACGGTTTGTGACAAACCGTGCCGTTTTACAGAACCAAAAGTTAAGGCATCCGAGCATCCGCACGGTTTGTGACAAATCGGACCTTAGTGTGACAAACCGTGTCACACCTTAGAATGTCCCATTTTTCGTCTTTTGGCTCTCGGAATCGAACCATACAAATCCGACATGTACTTATGTACATCCCGACATATCCTTGCAACACCGAGTTTGATTTCACGTACCCGAGCCGTGCACTCAGCACTCCCAAGACTCATCGAACGTAAACCAAGTTCCTCAAGCTTTGAGCGAATCCCGATCACACTAAAACGACCGATGACACTAAAATCACCTACAGTCTCTTGCTTCCTTCCCCACCTCCGGCGTCTTCGACCACTCCACCTTCTTCCTCGTCCCCTATTTTCGGCGACCGACGTCTCATTCTCGTTCCGAAACTTGGTGTTGTAGATCGACTCTCCTCCGGTTTCTTTTCCAGCGGTGAAATCTTCTCCCTGACGCATGAATCCTGGGATCACACGGTGGAAGCTCGATCAATTCAGGTGCATAGACTTTCCGCTTCGTTTTAATCAAATTTGAAACTCATTTTTTATGGCTAAATAGCTTCGATTGTAGCCATAAACCTAGCTCCTAGATAATTTCGTTGTAACATAGTTGTGATTATATAAAATGTATTTTATGGCAGTATATCTATAAAATGATATTTGGTAGTAATATTTGTGGTTAATAGCCACAAATTTACCCTTAAAAAGTTTTATGGCTAAATATTTATGGCTATAGTTGCGTTTTCCAGTGTTTGCTAATGTTCCAGATCTGCAAGATGGATCTATTGAATGTTTTTTTTATTAGATGTTCCGCAATTTTGATAGTTGAGTTTAATCTCTTGACTAATCACTTTCCAACAAATGTTAAGATGACATTATGGAAAACTGATTGGAGAAGTGAAGCAGGAAGGTATCGTATACTATCGGTGCTATTTGATTCTAGCTTGGCTAAGTAGCCAAATTTGTTGTCAATGCAAATTATTATTTGTTTTTCAACTTCAATTAATATGGCATACAAATATCGGTGTTGTATAAGATATGCTCATATATTTTTTTTGTACTCATAGTACTATCATGTTTAATCTCGATGGAATCGATAATGTTTCCGCTTTAGGTTTGGAATGATAGATGATAGTTTATGTAATCGGGCGACAGTTAATGTCGTACTGTCTCCAGGATGACAGTTCATACAATCGATGTTTTTTCATTCATTTGAAGATGACAATAATAATAAAATTGATGAAAAAAATTATAAACGCAAACCGTCAACAACACAAATTAAATTATTGTCATTAACACACACAAAAAAAAAAGTTAGAAAAAACAAAAAAAGTGCAAAAATGGTTATTTAACCTTATAATAGAGCTTCATTTTAAGAATATACTATATAACTATTAAAGTAAACCTTTATTTATGCCATGTGTCACCATATAATTCAATTTGCCACATGTCATAATTTTCTAGCATTGTCCATGTGTCATTTTTCATAATTTATCTTTTTTACTAATTTTATTTTGTGATTATGACAAATCTTTATTTCCTTATTTACTAAATAATTTCCTTTTGTTCTTCTCTTGATTTGAAAGTTACTATACTTTTAAATTTTCTACTATTTTTTGTTTATTCCTACCAATTCACATTTTGCAAACCTATTTAAACCAAACCTAAATTTTTAAATAGAATTTGAATAAATCTTACTATTTTAAAATAAATTTATAATTTTTTAATCTACTATTAAACTATTAAAGTAATCCTAACTTTGTGCCACATGTCATCTTCCCTTTCACCAAGCCATGTGGCACTCATTTAATTCAATTTTCCTACTTTGCTTACACTGCAATAGAGTGTCACGTGACATCCTCTATAATATCTACTCAATTTTTACAAATAAATCTGCTTACACAATTTCACCTTATTCTGTCCATTACCGAGATGAAGTCATGTTGGGCTGGCACACGGATGTCGTCATATCTTTACCGTTTTCTGCACATCCTATATATTTTTTTACTCATTTTAAACCAAAAAAACGTACAAAATTGTCTCCCATACAAGTCACCCAAATCTTTACATATCGTTATGTATCTTTACCATATTCTGCAGTCAACCAAATTCAATCAAATCTCTAATGCAGTCACCCATAGGTTGTATTATATTGTGCACATATTAAACCCGTCAGATTAGGAGAAACATAATTCTGATTTCGAAAAACAACAATAGGATCCGAACTCATTACAAACAGCCTAATTAAAACACCTATAGTTCTGATTCCAAAAAAATATAATTAAGATTTTAATTTCCAGAAAATAAAATGATTCCAAAAAAATATAATTAAGATTTTAATTTCCAGAAAATAAAATAACTGCAATCTCCTATAAGCTGACAAAATTTCAAAAAGCAATCTCTATCAAAATCTTAGAATTCTTCCCCTAAAAACAAGGTATAGGATATCTAATTTCCAAAAAATAAAACCTAGGATCCGATTTTTATCTTTCAAATCTCCTATTTCTTTATATTTTCAAAATTTTCTATTCTACAACTTTTTCTCTCCTATTTCTTGAACTTCCAGATCCATCTGCACCCACACGAAATCAGAATATCCTATAAGGCCACAAAAAAATATCTACAATACATCTATTAAAGGCTATCTGCATAAACACAATTTTTTATTCCCATATCCTTACATTCTGATAAAGAAAATATGCCAAAATACCAATTGCAAATCATTAACTTCCAAATACATTTTCAATCCTACTGATTCTACATAGTATAATAAGCTTTATATAGTAGTTTCATTCAATTCCTATTGCCAGAAAAGCAAAAGAAAGGTGTGTTCCATGTTCTCTTCTCCATTCTCATTCATTACACTAATCCAAGGAATAGTCTTCCAAACCACAACTACCCATTCTAATATTTATATTTTACTGCAAAGGTATTAATGTCTAATGTCTAATTGCAGATCATGTCTAATAGGATACAAGTGAAGGATGTTCGATCTGGTTTTATAGCTTTTCATACATTTAGGATTTTCTATTCTATAACCTATATATATATACAAAGCCTTTATTTAGCACACCCTCAAATTTTATTTAGCACACCCATACATTCGTCACGGATGTATTACATAGACTCTTCGTCACGAATGTATAACATGAAACCTTCGTCACGAATGTATTTTGTTATACCTTCGTCACGTATATATGTTGGACCTTCGTGACGAAGGTCTTGATTTCTTTCGTGACGAAGAAACATAATAGATTCGTGACGAATGTAGCTACATCTGCAAAAGTGAAGCTATTATGTCTAATCCACACCAACTACATTTAATTACCATCAACATATCCGAACCAACTTCATCTTCAACCTTTTTCACTTCATTTTACCCACATTTCACCCTAAACACTCTCATTCAAACACAACATTCAATTGAAAATGTCAAATTGGGATGATTACATACACCAAAATGTTAATGAAGATGGTCCATCATGGGGGAACTACAATAAGGTATGTTATAGTTGTTTTTAATAATGTTAATGTTAGGGTTTGTAAGTAGAATATATGTTTTTTTATGAAATTGAATAGTTTGAAGTTAGTTGTTTGTGTTGATTGTGTGAAAATCATGTTGTAATATAGAGTTTGATAGAAAATATGTGTATTTTAGGTGTTACATACAAGGAGCATGATTTGTGTTTGTGTGGAAATTGTAATATAATGTTGAAGTTAGGGTTTGTGTGGAAATTTGTGTTTGTGTTGGAATTTAGGGTTTGATTCGAATTTAGGGGTAAAAAAGTGTAAAAAACAATTTGAAATGGGGTAAAATAGACATTCGTCACGGAACAAAAGGAGACCTTCGTGACGGAAGTTTGGCAAACCTTCGTGACGAATGTATTTGCAGAAGAAATGTGCAATTTTTTTCGTCACGTAACTACTGCTTCTATCCGTGACGAATGTTAACACTTTATTCGTGACGAAGGTAGGAAAAACAGGTTTTTGAGTGTTGTTTTGTGTATTTTGTTGTTTTTACAGAATAATAGTCCAATGTTCAATCGTTTAAGAAACTTATCGATCAATGCCGATATTCCTTTGGGACCTGATGGAGTGCCTTCGTTTGATCTTGGTTTGGATTTTGATATTCCGTCAATAGTCTCTCAGCTTGATCCTCCTCCATATCATTCCCATCAAACTGATTGGTCTAATGTTCCTCAATACCAATCTTTATCGCAACCATATCAAGACATTGAGTATTTCCCGAAATTGAAGACAGTGCCACAGTTTGACAGTGTTGTGCCTTATGAGGACACACATATATCATCAGATTATTCATAATTTTTCGTCACTGATAAGATCTTCAGCTCAAGAGCAGAAGCAGAACAGTGGGCAAGAGATATTGGAAAAACTCATAACTTCATGTTGAAGGTTGGTAGAACTGACTTGAAAGGGAAGTTAGGAAGGTCTTGGCTTAAATGCGAGCGCAGTGGACATTACATTCCTGATTCAGTTGAGAGAACTAGGAAATTCACCCACACAAAGAAATGTGGTTGCAAATTTCAGATTGCATGTAGAGAGACTGAAAAAGGGGAATGGATCATAAGGGCTGATCATGGAACTCACAACCATATTATTGGTCAATCCTTACACGGTAATGCATTTGCTGGAAGACTTACACCTGAGGAGGAAAAGGTGTTACTAGACATGAGGAAGGGAAATGCTAGACCAATACAGATGTACACAAGGCTCAATGAATCTCCTGACAACATGACTAAGAAGTCACAAGTGTACAACTTTTGTAACAAGTTCAGAACAGAGAGGATGGAGGGAAGAACTGTGGTCCAAGAATTCTTCTATCGTTCGAAGGAGTTGAACTACTTCGTAAGACACAAGAGCGACGAAGTGACAAATAAGATCACAGATGTGTTCTTCGCAAGCCCAGAGTCGATGAAACTGCTTAAGGCGTTTCCATACGTAATGTTGATTGACGCAACATACAGCACAATTCAGTAAGTATAATTAAGTTAAAAAGTCTGATGTTTGTTTTTACTCTATAAATTCTTATAGTAATGTATTATCTTGCAAAGGTACAACATTCCCTTCATAGAGATTGTTGGAATAACATCAACGTGGAAGAACTATGTCGTTGCTGGGGCTTTTGTGTCAGAAGAAAAAGAAGAAAACTATGCGTGGTGCATGTATCAATTGGCTGAGTTGTTTAGGGTTGTTAAGATGACGCCAACTTGCTTAGTCACTGATCGAGAGAAAGCTTTGATGAACGCTTTGGATAGGATCTTTCCAGATTCTACTTTCCTCCTCTGTAGGCGGCACATCCAAAAGAACATTGAGGATCATGCTAAGCTAGCAATGCGGTCACAAGCAAGGGGACCCATTTTTCAAGTGAATGTCTTAAGTTATTCAAACAGTCGACAGAATTGGCATATAACATTGAGCTAGGGCGTATTGAAAAGGATTGGGCTGAATATCCATCTGAGATTAGGTACCTGAAGAAGAATTGGCTAAACCCCTATGGCAATAGATTTCTTTCGATCTATGTGGATAAAATCTTTACATTAGGTTCCAACACCACAAACAGGTTAGTAATGTGATTACGTTTGAAATTGTTTTACAAATTATGTTAGCTTTATATCTGTTGTTATAAAAAATTGTTTTGATTATGCAGGGTTGAAAGTGAACATTCTAGCTTCAAAAATTATTTGTCACTGCCAAGCCAGAAGATAGACACTGTGTTTCAAAGATACAATGCGAAGATGCGCAATCAGTTCAAGGAGATCTTGGGTACTTTCAATGAAAGTCAGCAAAAGACTGTAAGTAACATTACAGACGTTGATCTCTTCAAGCTTCTTAAATACAGAGTGTCTTATACTTGTTTGAGTCGCTTGCTAACTGAATACAAGAAAGGGGAATATGGCATGCATCTTGATCATTGTGAATGCGTAATAAGGAAGAGAGATGGATTGCTATGTGTGCATGACATTTATGAATATGTGAGGCGTCAAGAACCAATTCCAGTTGAAGCGGTTCATGCCTTTTGGAGGACATTGACTTTGAAAGAAGTAGAGACTGAAGACGAATTAAAAGTGCGGAGGGTAGTAGCCAGAAACTTGATGGATGAGTTTATGGCTGAGCAATGGGAGGGAATGTCACCTTATGACCAACACGAGTGTGCAATGAAGTGTTTGGCAATAGGTAACCCTCAAATGACCAACCTCCAGGAGCCAGCTCGTGTGAAAAGGGGGAAGGGACGACCTCCAGGAGCTCCAAACAAAGAGTACAATCCAATGAAAAGACAACCTTCACATTGGGAGCACACTGATGCAACACTTGAAGAAACGCCTCCAAAGAAGCAAAAACCGGCTTCATACGGGAAGGGTAAGAGTGGTCAGTGGGCTTTGCAGAAGCTTACAAAGTATAATGCTCTCGTACCTCCATGCATGCGTCCCTACGTGCAAGGTTGGTATCCCATTGTCGCTGATGGAAATTGTGGATACAGAGCTATAGCACAACAATTAGGGTGGGACCAAGATAATTGGAGGAGAGTTAGATCTGAAATGGCTCAAACGACATTTGCACATTGGAATAATGGGTTGCAAGCTTGTTGGGTATTGCCAGTTGAAACGCCTAATGTTCAGATAGCAGTTACAAACCTAGCTTGGACTGGACCAGGAGAGATGGCACCCGAAGAGACATGGTTACAAGTCCCGGCGATGGGGTGTGTAGTAGCTACGACTTTCAATTGTGCATTAGTTGTGCTTGCGAAATCAATTTGGCAAACATATTTTCCTATAGTATTGGACGACAACATCGCTCCGGGAGAGAAATTGCCCATATGTTGCATTGCCCTTGTTGAAGATGAAAGACACTTCATTTCGGTAATTTCTAACTCACTCTATCAATTTGGTGTTTATATTTTTAAATCAATACCTCGTACATTTGTCTTGTAAATCATTTGCCTTATTGTAGATGCCAATTGCCGATGACTCTCCATCAGCAGATGTGCGAAATCCCATGCCCTGGGATACCCAAAATCTTGTGCACATCTAATAGGGTGATTGTCATTTCAGCAAATGGCTAGTGAAAAGAATTTGTTTCTGGCTGCCAGCGCTCAACAAATGCATTGATCAACGCTTGGTCGTGGTTGGGATACATGAGGGTTTGCAAATGTGACAAACCAGAAGCCCTAGCCAACGAAACCCAAGGATAGTCGCCCTCTAACTTCCATTTTTTCAAACCTTCTTTTCTGACCGTATTTCTCAATTGCGGTCTCTCCTATTTATCATATTTCAATTTTTTTTAAGTACATTTAAATCAATTAACAAATCATGTCTAAATTAACGAAGCATGGAAATTACGCAATTAACAATTCAACCAAAGGTGATAGATTTACTTACATGTCCTTGCCAAACCATATAAGCAGTGTGCCCGCTGAAGCTATGCAGCAAGTCTATCTCCTTAGGACCTCCAGGCACAGCCCACTGTAACTTCGGGTAAATGTCGTCTTTTTCATCGCCATGTTCATTAAGATCGATCCCCCCGTAATGGCCCTCAAACTGTCCTTCAGCCCAGGAAGCAGTTGGACCAGATTGTCATTCTGGTGCTTTTGGCTGAAAGGCCTGTTGACGGCCTACTGCTTCATCCCATGCTACTTGTGGAGAAGAGGGGGGAACCCATGTAGGGATCTATTACAAAAAAAATTGGTTATTAGTAAAATGTACAACTTTCACTCATAATCGTCTATAAATTAAATTTTAAACTAATACTTACAGCACTCTGCGGACTCCAAGTTGGATAATGTGCCTCATAGGTTGGAGTCATCGGGATTTGCTGTTGTAATAAAATAAATTTCATAAATTATTAATTTAATAATAACAAAAAACAGTAATATAATGTGAATTTCATATTAACTAACCATGTTCTCGTAAATGTTCGAATATGCACTAGGGTCAGCTAGCTGTTGTTGTTCATGCCAAGAAGGTTGCGGGACCTCTTGACTTGCACTTGTACCCTCGTCAGCTCTTCCGCGCCTCTTCCTCGGCTTCGGCTGATAAGCGGGCCTCTCTCCAGCCTCGATTTCTTCTCGAGTTTGATTACGGGCATTCTTCCGGGCACTTCTAGAAGACGGATGCATCTAAACAAACATAATATTTTGTGAATTTACGCATACCAAACCAACAAAACAAAAAAACACCAAAAAAATGCAAAAACATCTGTCACGAAGGTCCAGTATACTTCCGTCACGGAACTTTACTGAACCTTCGTCACGGATCTCTATTACCTTCGTGACGAAGGTTTTTGCACAAATGCAGAAACTCAGCAGTGCCAATATATCCGGTGACAAATGAATTTGCACAAAATTTCCAGAATTTCAAGCAAAAAAACAGTTTTTGAAGCTATCCAAATACATTAGCCCCTAAATCATTTCATTCCATAAGTTTCTTAATCAAAATGTCAAACCCTAATTCATGAGTTCATCAATTTTGGGGATTATATCTAAAATTTGAAACAACTCTCAATTAAACATAAACAAACAACAATTGAACTAAAAAAACATGCTTAATACACATATCAATCTAATTTAATCACACCATTTCAATGGTTTTGACATATCTTCATCAAACATGGAAAATTAATGCAAAAGAGAGTTAGAAATTACCTTATCACTTGAATTTGTTGATTATTGTAGTGAAAGAGATGAAGAAATGTAGAGAATGGTGTTGTGGTGTGTTGTTGTTGCGCCGAAACTATGAGGAAATGTAGAGGAAGAAGTTACATTAGGGTTGGGTAAAAAATCTTTTTTATAACTGCAAAATTGAGACCTTCGTCACAGATGTCTGAGTTTTCTTCGTCACGGATGTTTTCAAGACCTTCGTCACGGATGTTTTGGATACCTTCGTGACAGAACTTTATAAAACATTCGTGATGGATGTATGAAATAGTTACGTGACGAATGTATGAGTGTGCTAAATAAAATTTTAGGGTGTGCTAAATAATAAGGCGCCCTATATATATCATTCTATTAACTTCCATTCCATTCCCATTGTCATAAAAAAAAGTGTTCTCTTTGTTCTTTTCTCCTCCATGCTGATTTAGTCCAATTTTAAAATGTAGTCAAATCAATTGTTTTATCTTTTAGTAATGTTTCTTCAATCATGCTCATATTATTCCTAATTATGCTCATATTATTCCTAATCTATCCTACTCAAATCATTTTTTTTATCTTTTAGTAATGTATTTTTCATTCAATATTAACTTTTATGTATACATTTTATAGCATAAAAGGTATTATTGTCTAATGTTTAATTGGTGTTCATGTCTAATAGCATCACACATGGAGGCAAGGAGAAAAGCATATTTTGCAATTGATTCAATATTTCATCCTTAATGTTCTTTTAGTAAGCAAACCAACACAGTGAGCAGAAAAGCATGTCTTGACTTCTCCTTTAGTTAAACATGCAAGTAGAGAGAAAATTAAGCTTTTGCTACCTGTTTGAGAAAATTGATCTATGAACTAAAAATTTAAGAGTCCACTTCTACCTTGAGCTCATCAGCTTTCTCAATATAAGTTTCTTGCTCCTGCACACAATTAAAAAACTTACATCCAATCTCAACTCGTGAAACAATTCTTAAAATTCACAAAGTGAAACAAAGTCCTCAAATTTCTGCTCTCACGATTTCACAACACACTAGTGGTAAAAAGTGACATGTGTATGAATGAAGGGGCAACTAAGATTAGAGTGTTTTTGCATAGAATAATCTCTTATTTAAGCCAATTTGCGTAGAATCACAATTTATATCACTATTGATTTAAAACCACTCACTATTTCACTTTTTATTGCAATGTCCCACCCTTCACTAACTTCTATTAACATTTCCATCCAAACACTGAAATTACGATTTTACCCTTGTCCTTTCAAACTAATTACATACATTACCAGCATAATCCGACCCATATCATCTTCTTCAATTCAAATCGAAGAGAAGGGAGTAATGTTAATACGATTGAACTATTTTTAAATAACTATTCATTATCCACCAATATGCATAATACGACCCATATCATCTCCTTCAATTCACCAAACATTTACAAGAATGAATAAATAAATTATGGATCCATGAACAAGCTATTTCTCAATCTGTGGTTGGCAGCCAATTAAACAGGTGGAAGAAGGTCACCTCGTCTCCCCAGATCTTCCTCTTTCGACCAACTCCGCAGCCCTCCGGCTTCGAAATCTCTATCAAAGCCCTCGCCTTCTTCAATCTTGGGCAGCCAGTAGGTCTCCGCCTCTTCGGCATCCTCTTGGACAATTTCCAGTTCCGAATTACGTGATTATCGAAATTCAGATCCCTGTCCTCGTCTTCCATATCTAGGGTTTCTTCGCGCACGGCCAATTTCGCCAACGGCCGCGTCTTTGACGACTTGGCGCCGCCCGCCGGACTGGGAAACCTCCACTATCTCAGCCACCTATGAGACTCTTGGAAGAGCGTCGCTGTCGCTGCCGGCTGGTCGCCGATTTCGCCCAATCCAATGCTTGGACGCAGCTTCCGCTTTGCTATGGGGAGATTCTCGCTGGAGTGCTTGCTCTTGCAACTTCGACTCCATTGATGCACGAGTCTTGCTCCTGCAGTGCTTGCATATCTAGCATGGATAAGGAATCAAAGAAGATCATGTGAACAAAAAACCCCTAAATTAGAAGAACCTTAATTTTCAAATTAATTTTGACATTGAGCAAGTTAATTGACCTGTAATGTATGTAATTAGTTTGAAAAGGCAAGGGCAAAATCGTAATTTCAGTGTTTGGACGGAAATGTTAACAGAAGTTAGTAAAGGGTGTGACATTGTAATAAAAAGTGAAATAGTAGGTGGTTTTAAATCAATAGTGATATAAAGGATGGTTTCATGCAAATTGGCCCAAATAAAGGATAGTTATATGTAAAAACCTCTATAGAATACCCTTTGCAACTAATTTTTTTATAATTGCCATTCAGTTTAGGGTGAAAAATTTAATACACTACTAACCAACAACACCAAGAATCAAGTTGAGATTCTTAACCCCAGAACAGTCTTACAAAACATCACGTTAGTTCAAGTGGTACCAACCAAAAGTGGTTTGAATGATTAATGCAAAATATGAAGGGTTAAATACTGTTGATCATGACATATAGTTTAATGTATAACCAAGTATAATCTTTTTTAGGTCGTGATGCAAATAAGAATGATAATTAACAAATTTATAATCATAGTTTAAGCAAATCAAACCTGATCTCCAGAAAAGGTAGCCCAAACCAAGAGTTTGTTAAAAAGAACAACATTTCCTCTAAGCATACGTACAACACATCTAACCACTTGCACAAGAGAATAAGAAGTCATAATCCCATTTGCTTCCACCAAAAACCTAAATTTCAACACAAAAACACAAATTAATGGCAAAAAGGCATGAAATCAAATTGGAAAGTGGGTGGTGGAAATTCTCACACCATAGCCTTAACCATCAGTAAATTTGGCCTTCTATCGAATGATGAAGATGACTCTGAATGGGAGATCTTTGAGGAAATCAGCGGGCTTCTTGGACCCAGCGGTAGACTTCATCTTTAATGATTTCTTCACCGAAGCACACACCATAAGAATCTGTTAATAGAAGGGAGATGAAGAAGGAAAAAGGAACATACAGAGTGAGAGAAATCAGCCAACCTGACGAGATGTACAGAGGAACAATACTACATGATGGATTTGGTGTGGGTCTAATATCTGGTGAGTGTTGAGAAAAAGCAACCGATTAAAATCATTAAAGTAATATTTGATTTTCGTTTTTTCTTATGGTCTCTTATCCTCTTTTTTTTTTTTTTTATACTAGATACGGGCCTCGCGCTACGCGCGAGAAAATTACGGATTTTCGTATGTGATTTAATATAGTTATACATTATTTGTTAATATGTTGTTGTTGTTATCAAATTTATTAATATTTGTAAATATAAGTATTTTTTTATTTCCTTATATTTATGTTTGAAGTAGTTTTAAAACATAATATTAGAATAAGTTTGCATTGTCATAAGAGAAGCTCACACATTAATTTAATTTGTGACTTAATCAAGTAGACTATAAATAAATATAACATAGGGATATAAGAAAGATATTTAAATACATGCCCAAAAGTCCAATAAGAGGTGATTAAGAAATGAGTAATGCATTAAATTGGTACTAATTTCACTCAATTTTGGCAATGGACATCCAACTTTTATATAGATAAGATACTAGACCCGGAAACCGCGCTTCGCGCTGAAACGTGTTTTTTAATCGTGTCATTTTACAAACGGGATTTTAATTTATTCTTTGTTGTGTTTTGAATCATTATCTTAAAATCGCATCTTATTGAAAGAGTTAATTAGATATTTGACTTTTGTGAAATGTAAAAATCCATGTGGGAAATGCAATACTGAAATATTAGGCGAATATATGATAAAAACCTAACACGGAGGTTTCAATTATGTGATTAACTGAAATGAAGTACAATTGTTCAAGATTATAAAATGTGTAACACACTAACATGATTTTGACCGTAGGCGTTCCTTTTGACCGTAGGCGTTGCTGTTTGTATTGTGTTATTCTAATTTTGCTGCTTTGTTGCTGTTTACATGTTGATTTTCACCGTAGGCGTTCCTTTTGGAATCCCTAATTTGAAGCAGTTACTCTCTTTCCTCATTTGGTTTTGTGTTTTTGATATCGTTTTCGTAGCTTTTGATCTTCAGTTTTAGGCTAATGGGTGTTTTGATTTTGTTGTCTCTGACTCTTAATGATGTTTTTTGAAATTCTTGTGTAAGGGTTTTGTTCATTCAGTATCTTGTAATGGTTTAGGCATAGCAGTTGTTTTGGATATATGATGACTGGTATGTTATAAATATGTTTTGAGATTCCTCAAATCATTTCTTCCTCCTTTTTTTGTTCATTTGTGAACGAATGATGATGCTGTTGCGATCTATGTGTTGTAGTTGTCCATTTGGTTTGTGGTTACGGTTGCAATAAACCCATGGCTGAAGGTATGCAAATCAGACGGTTACGCGTAGGCTAAATCGTATGTGAAATTCATCCACGATCAGATAATGGTTCTCATAGTTAAGAAAAAATTAAGAGAAAACGTCAAAATAAGTAAGGAAATTACATAACAATGAATACCATGTGTTCTGAATACGAAATTATCACAAAAATGGACCCCGATTATGGTTCATAGATTTCCAAAAATATTTACACTTGAGTCTACAAACTAAAGAGAATAATGAAATAATCATTAAGAGCAGTACTCAGAGGCTTCCATTGTCATCACAACTCTGCAGACATTGCCCCTCTCACCCTCCAAATAAAGAAAAACCCAATTAGACAAAAAACCCCTTTAACATCTCCCTGAATGATGAAAAAATGTTAATATTGAACGTAAAAACCAATATATCATAAGAAACGTTAGATATGTGTAGCAGTTATTTACTTTGAATCCTCAGAAAAATATAAGAGCATACCTTTGTATGGTTGATATCCATAAGAAGCTTTACCATGACTAATACCTAGGCCCTCGGGAATGTGACAACAAACTCCCCGACAATTTATACCAACGTGATTAGAAGAATATTTAATTAGCACATTCAACACGTAAGAAGTTAAAGATTGAGGAAACAATTGGCTTCTGAATTAAAATATGGATATCTGCAGCATGAAACCCCTTCAGTGATAAGTATTTCAGGTGACATGAGAGACGTATTCTGTTCAAGAAGAGCAAAGGTGACTAATCAAAATTTGAAATTTCACTAATCAGAAGAAGCATTAAATTAAATACTGCTTATATAAAACTGAGAAATAATCTAATAGAATGATTCAATCAATAATTTTCTCAATTGGAAGCAGAATTGAAAACTCACTTTTGACAAAGACATATCTACACGGACAATGTATGGTGATGAGTTATCTATGTACATTTCTAAGTCATTTGTGCCTGAAAAATCGGAATGCTCATTTATTAGTGTGTCACTTGATCCCAAATTAAGAGAACTATCCTTCATTAGCTTCATGCTTAGGCTGTTAAATCTGCCTCTTGACTCTTGTGTAATGTCTTGATGCTTTTCTCCAATCCGTTCGTGTTTTCATCATTGCAACAAACTTGTCGTATGAGGAAATTTGGATGTGGAGAGAATGGTTTCAAGACAATATGAATAACCATAATGAGCAGCATAATGCAAGTAAGTATGTCCCTGTTTTGAATCAAACATCTATATCTGATCAAATAATAAAATTGCTAAATAAGTCCTTCAATCCCAGTAACCCAATTCCTTTGTCTTTAATTTGACCATCCAACAATTCACAGAGTAAATAAAAGTGAAAAGCTTCAAGATTTCACATTTTCTGCACAATCATTCATAACTAATTACAGAATCAACTCATAATATATCATATAGCCTACAATCTGAGCACATATCAGTAATGAAAATATCCATGTCTATTATAGAGAACATATTAGATTGTAAAAAATGCATATTTTAACCAATATGTGATTCTCCTGGCTATGAATACCAAATGATCTCAACATACATAGATGCTCCTGATTTCAATATTACAAAGAGAATCATCAGAGCCATCTCATGGTTTATATAAGATCAGGTTCGGAGGAAACAAAAGTGGGAAACTTACCAATTTATTAGAAAACCCTAACCTTCCAACTCGATTTTCCCCTCATTGTCTTCAACACCATCCTCACTCTCAGTGTAATCATCTTCTTCGTCCTCGGCCAACCAATTCATCCATCTTGTAGGGAGAGGCAGAGGCTGCGAGAAGAGAGTTTAGAATTCAGATCACAGTTTTAAAAAACGATCATTTTATTAAGTTGATAAATCTTTATCAAATTGACCCCGTAATTGCAGCCATTAGAAATGTGGACACATGAATGAAGCATCATAAGTTCGATTTGTGAAGCTAATACCAAAGAGAAATAGAGATAGTTCCCAAATATCCTATACATAAGTTAGTTTGGAAGTTTAGTGTTGATTAAACTAACAAAAATATCCTTCAAATAAAAGATCATTAGGAACTGAGAACTGATACGTACCAAGTTAGCCCAAGAATGAAAAGTGTTATAGCAGGATCTTCTTTATCACTGGAGGTTGAACTCGCCTACACATACAAAAATAGAGCTATTTATTTAAAGGATGATGCTTGATTTAGTGGGAAACCTTAACCATTTTCTACTGATAATGGCATAATGGAAAATGTGCTTGTGATGCTATCACGTTTGGAAACAATCCTCTAATACTTAATTCATACTTCTGAGCCTCGTAATTAGTTAGTTAAGTTCTCGAAAGGTAAATTAAAAGATGTAGAGTTCCAATCCTACTGGTGCTTTTTGCCATTCAAGAATGCTTGAAAGCAACTGAAACTTGAATACATCAGCAAAGATTAAATAACAACAAGGGACAAAAGAAACATATTGTTCTTTCTTCGGCAATTTCTGATCTCTACTAACAAAACTCATGAATTCAGAACCCAAAATTATAAGAAAAACAAAAATCAACAGGAAAAAAGGATCCGCAAATCTGAAGAAATCAATCGACCTTTTTAATAGAAAAGTAGTTCCCCAGAGTTGAGATTCACCCCATCTAGATCCGACTGAATGCACCACAATCGGTCAAATCACCATTTGCATCCTTTGACTCACGAAACAAACGCAGTGGAAAAATTCCATAGACCCCTCGACGAAATTAGATCATCAACTCAATATATGAGCATTCGAGCAAGCAGAGAGGCGCAGGAGGCAAGCCGTGTAACAACCTTCTGTCAGAGAAAAACGGGGGTAAAGATTAAGAATAATGGGATAAGATATTACAGATTGCACTAATTATTGCTAAACGGTTTTAATCTTTTAATATATAAGGATAATTAGCATTCAAATAATATTTCTAGGGGCTAAATATAAAAATTGCTCTGCTTACAAAAAAACCTTTGCCACCAGAGTCAACTGACGACATATTTGTTGTTACAACTCGCATGAGGATGTCCCTAGACCTGCAATTACATATTGAGGAAGAATAAAAAAGAGTTCAAAATCCTTGAATCAATAGTCTAAATTAAAGATGCAGATTAAAGTTGAATGGTAAAGACCGGCCATACGTCAGTATGCCGATAATCTTGCTTTTAGACATCCAATTACCCAATTACTACGTCGTTTACACATCTTCTATGAAGCAACATGAATTGGATTTGTTAGTGATACAATTACATATGAAGCTTGCCTTGTCCATTTTCACATCCATAAATCTCGATGCTACCGAATTACTTAACGTCGTCTTGACGTGATTTCTCATAATTTTCATCAACTGGATTTCATGGCAATTGACTGCACTATATGGCCATAGAAGTTTACCTGATATAAATGGTTTTTTGTAATATATTGGCTAACAAAATTTTAGAATCTCACAGTACAATATTTAATATGAATTCCTTTCATTTTCATAAACTTTGGAAATCACTATTGAGATAATACTTTAACCACCAACTACATACCACAAACAAAGAATATATACCTTCATTGATAAATAATGGCTCATGCCTCAGAATGTATATCTATATAAAGTAAAATATCGCACAAATTCAAAACGTAAGACATGTCAAGTCATGAAACGTACAAATTTGGAACTTGTTGCAATTAAACGTGCAATGTTGAAAAGGGTGTTTTGCAAAGAATCTACTTTCCAAGTAAACAACATCACACCCATAAATCCATTGATATCAGGTAAACTTCTATGGCCATATAGTGCAGTCAATTGCCATGAAATCCAGTTGATGAAAATTAGAAGAAATCCATGGTAAATTAACGGCACACTGCATATGGGCACTGCATATTCTTATCAACTATCCAGTACGTATTCCTGTGATATTCAAATGCAAGCCATCATAACTGAACTTACTAAAGCATGTACATACCAATTTGATTCTTCGGGGATAAAACAGAGAGAAAACATGTCATAAACCTTTACAATAAAGCGACACCAATTTAGGGGTACAAACCCTAAATTGATTTGGGGGAATTAGGTACATACCCTCCTTTCCCTTTTTTTTGCTGCGATTCTGATTCTCGGGTTTGAGGCCTCCATTGCAGATTCACAACATGAGGAGCAACTGCTGCCATGGATTCCTCGCAATCAATCTGAATTTCTTCAATTTCGAGCAGTTCTTCGTCGGGATTTCGATCGTCATTTACTCAGTTTATATGCTTAATGAGTGGCATAATCATGTTCCTATAGCTCTGACTCCTCGTTCTGAGGGTTTTCGATTTTACAGATTTGAAGTAATGGCGATTTATGATTGAATTGATCCTTGTAGAAGTTGGCTGGAGAAGGAACTGTAGAAGTTGGATGGAGGAAGGAATTGTAGAAAGGAATAGAATTGGAAGAAAGGGTTTAATAGATTGGGATTTTGACGAGGAAATGAAAGAGACGCAAGTAACGGCAAAAAGTAGATGAATGTGTTCTTATCTTATCTATATAATGGCTGGCTGTCTGTTTCCAAAGTAAATGAAATTGGTACAGCATTAAACTCCATAATCGTATTTGCTAACCCTATTCCCCATTACTGCGGCTCTCTCTCCATCACAAGTTTCATTCTTCACCTTCCTTCCGTCGTCTCCCATGTAAGCTACGAAGCCTGGATTGAGGCGCCTGGCTCAATCAAGCGGCGCAAGCGATTGCTGAAAGGGATCGAGGCGCCAAGGCCTTCGCTGTTGTGTCTCCACTGTCTCGCTCTCGCTGCGCAGCCACCGCTCGCCTCCTTCTCCAGCGGGCCTCCTGCTCTCCAGATGTTATTTCACCTGTCCCCATCTCCGATTATCGGACATACTTCCACAGTTCCACTTGTACAAAGCAAGAAGGTAGCAGATCTTCAATTTTCTATCCAATTTTGTAGTACTCGATTTTGATAAGTTTCATCGCACGATTTTGATAAGTTCCGTCATTTCCTGACCTAAACCCTAGGTTTTTACTAGCGTGGTCTCCCCTCAATTCTTGATTGTTATTCTGTAACTGTTCACTTTTGATCAGTTCGGTAATGGTGGAAGCTGAGGGGGTTGATCATGCTTTGCTGGTTGAGTTTCTGCATTCTACTGCTTTAGTGTAAAATTCATCATAGTGTAGATTCATAAAGATGAAGTGCTCCAAACTTAATGATCAATATTTACTATCAAGAAAGGGTTTAATTTCTGTATTATTAAAATCAGGAACAATTTTTGTGTCTTCGTGATCTCCGCAATCTGGTGTAAAATCGTACATGGTTCTGGGGTTGCCATTTATGCTAATTCTATTATCGCCTCCTGTTCATCTTTGCTCTAATCAGTAAATCTCCAATCCACTTCGCTGAAACTTTCATCAGCTGGTATTTTCTTTTATTTCTTGATAAACAACTCCAATTGCTGCAAAGCTTTTTCTGTTCATGCTGAAATTGACGGTGAATTTCTGAGATTGATTTCATTTGTGTCTGCGAATTAAAGTTGCTTGGTGGTTGGTTTGTGCGAGAGATGTCTAGGGTTGGCTTTTAAGGTTATACTTTTTTTTTAGCAGTTAAGGTTATACTTTTATTTGTGGTTGTGCTAGATAAGATGAAGAGGCTGATAGCGGAAACTCTTGGTGGCAGGAGGCTGAAGTTGTCGCATTTTTTTTATCGTTGTTGCTACTTTGTACTTGATTTTTCTTACACTCAAGTTTCCTAAAATTTTGCAAGTTGCTTCTATCCTAAGTGGGGAGGAGAGTTATTCTAATGATTTTGATGTGAAGAAGGCATCAGTTGGTTCGATTTATAAGGATACATTAGACAGGAAGTTGGAGAAGAATGAAAACCATGAGTTGTCTCTTATCCTCTTATGCCTAATAAAAATATAACATCCCATAAATATGCTAATGCTTAAAGAGCCATCTACTTCCTTATTCAACACATACCTTGTGAATAAGCCCATCATCAAATATGCTACAGTTGATAGAGACAAATATCCAGAAAAAGTAAATTATATGTTTCCTACTTACAAGAGGTTTCAGTAGCAAAGACTGTAGGAGCTGGATGAATTGATTAAGATCTCAAACAAGGTTTATAAAAATATATATAACAAACCAATTATCTTTGACTCATCATAATACATAATTCATCTTTTGCTTGTTTCTAAGTATTTGATGTATTGTTTTTGTAACTAAATTTATTAATTTGTCTACTCTACTTGCTTAGTATATAATGATACTTATTTGCTTAGTTTGAGCAATTGATGATTCAGATGCTGGAATTTGCAGATAAGGTGCAGTAGAAAGTTAAGCAAGTTCCTGAAAACTCAGCTATGTTGTTGTAATCCTGACTTTGTTTCTTTCATTACTCGGTAAATCTTCTCCCATCTCTTTACAAACTTTCTGTTGTAGTATCTTGAAGTGAATGACAATGTCCAAGGATTGGAACTGTAGTGAGAGCTATGTTTGAGTGGCAAATCCTTAGGACTGAAATGCGCAATTATAAACAAAAAAAATTGAACATCTGGTCATTTAAAATCTATAATCTTACCTTCCAATGTATGTTTAGAACTGTCAGTCTCAAGACAGAGTGAATGCCTAGAGTTCCCCTAGCTTGATTTGAATGTCTAGAGTTCCCCTACACACATCACAGTTTTAATAAAGACCCTAAAAAATGGGTAATTTTGTTTATTTACAAATTTGTTTCATGTGGTTGTTTGAGTCTGTAAAATCTTCTCTTCTCTGGAAAATTAGGTCCGACTATAACCCAAATCAGTATTTATGGGATAGAGATTTAATCTCTTGCAGGAAGAAAGCTCTGTGTTGAGCATACAAATTAAATGTCAATTTTGTTATTAGGAAATGTAATGAAGTAAACATCTACCACAATTTTACAAGGGTCTGCATTCCATGGTCTATGTCATAAGAGAGGTTGTTAAACAATTTCTTTTGTCTATTCTAATCCCCAGTGAATTCTCCATGATTTGCTGTCATACACTATACACACACATAGGTTTGTTGTCAGCGGAACTGAACTTAACTGAACACACTGATATTGGCATCCAGAATTCATGAATTACCTTGACTGAACTGAACTTAACAACTTCGTTAATAGGGTGCTGAATTACATCAGTTGTGCTTGCTGAACTGAACATCTTCTTTTGACTGAACTGAACTGAATTACTGCAGCTGCAAGAACTGTGTTTTGTTTTTCTTAATAGGTTTTGTTGTCATCCTTTGATTGTAAACTGACCTGTGATCTAGCAGTAATTTAGCTGAACTACGCTTGACTGTGAGCTAGGGGTATTTTTTTTGGGTGGTTATTTGGTTAATCAAATTGATAACCAAATACTGGAACTGAAGCTTTCTTCATATGATGGGTTTCATTCTGAGTAGCTAAAAGGAGTTCACCTCTTTGGGTATTTTGACATTGGTTTATACTTGAAATCTTTCTCGAAACTACAGCTGATCTTCAAAAATAGTATATAATCATAACTTAGCTAATTATATGCCAAAATTCTGAGTAGGTAAAAGGAGTTACAATCTTCCCCAAATGGTTCTAATCTTCCCCAAAATACATGTGAAAATGATTTTATGTTCCTCTATTCCCGATAAGTTACTCTTGAAATTTATTGTTTGCTGCAGTTTATTGTTGAGGAAATTAATGAACATCTTAACTACAGTTATGTTTAAACTTGATAAGGAAAAAGTGTACTATCCTAATACAGTTTTGGCTACAAAGCCAATCAACAACTTCTACAGGAGCCCGGACAATCAAGGTGACCCAGTGGAGTTCTTCATTGATTTTATGACCCCATTAGCAAAGATTGGAGAGCTCAAAGACAGAATAAAGATGTAAAGCTTTTTCCTGATGAATGATGATTTTTTTTTAATTTCGGTAGAAAAGTCTCATGGTTTTTGAAATTAATAAACAGTGCGGAATTAATATGTAGCACAACATCTTATATTTTGCTTGAGAGGAAATATGATACACATACTAATCTTATTCTCATTTTGGACAAGTTCTACAGATCTTACCTCTTTTTTAGTTAAGCATCTATATTTCCTCCCCAAAGTTTAATTCCTTTTTCCTGCAGATCTTACGTTCGAATCTAATATATAATATCAAATATCTTATCCTATATATATATTAAAAACTTAGTTGTTTTTTGTCAAAAATTAATGTAATTGATACTTATTTTCACCACTATCAATACTCCTAAATCCTAATACTTCAAATATCTCATTTTTAATATTGTCAAATTTCATTGTTTGCACGATAAATTATTGAAGGATGAGACTTTTAAGTCATTTCAATAAAATTATATATATGAACCAATGTTATGTTTCAAAACAGCTTCAAACATTAATATGAGGCAATCCAAAATATTTATAATTACAAATATTAACGATTTTGATAACAATTAAAAAATATTATCAAATAATCTATACCTATACTAAAACAGAAAGTTGTTTTGCCACATGTCGCTCTTATATTCAATTCGCATATGTGTCGACCTCTAAGCTATGCTACATCATCCACCATGTCATCCTCCACATCATCCGACTTTATATTTTGATATATCTCTTTGAATTAAATAAGTAAAAAAATCAAAAAGATATCTAATAGGTTATATTAAAAAAGAAATATCAATTTTTATCTTTTACCATATTATATCTTTATCTAATATATATATATCAATTTTTATCTTTTATCATATTATATCTTTATGTTATTAATCTAATTAAATTGAGTTATTAATCAAGTTAAACTATAAAACAGAAATCGTAAACTATAAACTATAATCTATAAATTATAAATCATAAAGTATAAATTACAATTTATAAACTAATTAATAGTATAAAATATAAATATATTAGTGAAATATTTATTACATGCGACCCCGTACATGGTACCGGAACACACGTTAGTATGAAACTATATCAAACCATATACGATAATCAATAATTTCTCCGCGCGGAGCGCGGAGGCCCGTATCTAGTGAAGCTATTAAAAGATTGGAAAAATGTAGGTTTAAGAGTAGTTATGAGGTACATGTTGTCTTTACTTTGTCAAACTCATGGATTTTTATATATAGATAGACTAGATTCGGCCCCCCGCGCGGGTAAATCATGATTTTTCGTGAACGCTATTAAATAGGCCCTAAACTTTGAGTAGGCGAATCATATTCACAACCTTTCAATGGAGAAATGTAGATTCAAAAAGTAAAATTTATAAATAAGATCAATCAAGAAAATGAAAGAAGTAGACACTTTCAGTAGAAAGAAAGAAGTCACTCTAGCCTTTATAAATACATCAATATTCATATGTAATTTCTTACCTTAATATGAATGCATAAGTTGTTGTATTCGAATAAACCAAGCCACATAAACTATCAATATGACCTTATCATTCTCACATAATATAATACAATTCTACAAACTCGTAAAATAGAAATACAACTATTCAACCTACATTGATATGATCAACAATTTTATAACCGTGTTTGCAAGACACCTACAAAATCTCATATTAAATCTATTAAAGTGGAGATATTCAACATTGATATTTTAGGCTAAATTAAGATAGTTTATAAGCTAGTTTATTGTAACAATAAGCTAAACATTACTGTAAACTTAAGCTAGCAACTTAAATTTCAATATGCGGAACAGGCTATTAGTATTACGCACACGGGTCATATTTTATGTGGAGTGTGCATGTGTCCTTAAGTTGGTTCTTTTACCAAACTCAAATTCTAGGTACTTGAGCTCATTTTTGCATTGCCATTTTATGTTGTAAAAAACTTACATTAATTAGTATCACATAGAAATAAGCGATTGTACTCAATCTCAACCACTAAAGATCATAAGTTAATTTGAGCAAATATTTCACTTGATCTCTTTGACAACAACACATTACTCTTAGCCTGTAAAGCCAAATCAATATTAATTTTAGCTTGGCCATACCAGCAAGAAATGGTGTGTTTACTGATTCATCTACACATCATCTTTACTTCTTTTTTCGAGCACATGTATGTGTGCTACAATACAGTCATAAACCAACTCATTATAGACTGGATGGACACACTGAAATCAATAATATTCTAATTCTGCCAAAAATCCTTACAAAATCTCCACAACTTTCAAATGGTCATACATTGTATACACTATGGATTCCTATGCAGTCGAACAATTTTCCAAAATGCCATTTATGATCCTCAAGATTGAGGCAAAAGATAAGCAAAATTGCTACCAATGACCAGGAAATCCAAGTAGAAAGAAAGAGCAAAAGAAATTACCTGAGCAACCACAATAACAGGTTGCTTAACTTCCTTAATCTCATTACAGTTATGCTGACCCATGATAGAATTAGCCCTATTTGCAAGGGGTTGAAATGGTAGAGAGCTCATATCAATCTCATTAGTTGGAGTTCTCTGGTAAGTTGAATGATAGGCTTTCCTTGAATTACTCCGACTAAGAGGCAGCTCCACACCGTTAGACGTTGAAGCAGTCGACCTCAATCTTATAGACGTTAACACATGCATTAAAAATCAAGTTTTATTCATATGTCAACAAAAAAATCTACTTAAACCAATTGATATAAAAATGCTAATGCATTTCCTACAAATCTACTTAAACCACTTGATAACGACCCAGAAAAATCCCTTGTTGCTCACCTTACAATTGCTTGATGTTTGGCTTATGTCTCTACACTGTTTTTAAAGCATTAGTAATCTAGATATGCATAGCCAAAGTCATAACAAAGATAAACCGTTTCATATTCGCGCGGGTTTCCGTCTAGTATATTATAATTGTTATTCGCTTCCTTTCGATATGGTCGGAAAATAAATACATACGTCTAGATCAGAAAATGGAAACATACTGGACGAATTGTTGTTTTGGTAGGAGCAAACTCTACATCTAGCTTAACAAAAGTGAAAGGACAAAGCTAGCTCATAACATGATTACACAAGAATAATATGTGTTTCGTCAGCTTGGCTAATAAACAAAAACAACCACAATCTTTTTGCTGATATACTCATCTAAAGATCTTAGCCTACTTCTTCTTAACTTGATCAATCAAGATTCATGAGTAGAACCTATATGTAGATGAATCTGCAATGATGTTTCTAAGCCCTCCAATCGTCGATGCAAACAGGATGAAAACTCCAATGAATATGCACACCTGCAACAAAACAAAACAAACCCAGATGTTGAATTTAATCATGAACTAATTCTCTGTCATGGAGATTAAATTGGTAAAATTTTAGTTACCCAGTTGATGATCCATGAGAGACTGAATCTCTTTGGTTTCTTTATGATAAGCCATATAATGCTTGGAAGCTGCAAATAAAGGGAATACATATGTTTAAACATCAATTCATTATACTTAAGATTGTTATTTGAGTTGTAAGAGAGTTTGTGAGAATTTTACAAAGTAAGAAGTTGGAGCAAAGCCAAATCCTCCAAAAAATCCGAGCAGATCGCCAAAGAAAGGAAATGTGACAGCCAAGAACAGTGTCAAAGTTGCACCATGCATAATATGTAGATAATGCAACAAGTCAGTAAACAATATTGTTGGTATTGAGATTTTTGTGCATCAAGCTAGCTGTTATAGAATTTACTAACCCACATAAGTAGACCGACAGATTATCCGAAGAGCGATTCCTGGAGGAAGGTTCAGCTTTGTTGTCAATGTTTCCTCCATCAAGGCGAAAACTGGCATTGCGAAAACCTGCACAAAATTATTTCTTCATCATATACTCTGTACACAAAGCATCAATTGCCACTTTTTCAACACATTATGACGGCAACACAGTGACCCTTCGGCCTTGTAAAATCTGCCTTGTCAAAGTCGAAAGGGGTCGCATTTACTGATGTATTTCTCCATGCATCATAGCGCTCCTCCGAATCCATGTCCATAGAATCTCCTAATTTCTGGGATGTAATAAAAAACAATCATTATATCAAAGCACAAATATAAAGGATAACTTATAAGTTTTTATTTATTAATTCGATAATGAGGAATTTGCCATAGAGGAATACCCATACAACCTGCAACCTGAGCACCTGGTATGTTTACTTCTGCTATCTACTCTGTAACAGGATGCTCCACCTGTAATAACAACATTTACAAAAGGGAAAATGCAACAAGCTGTTCAATTTTCATTCAGATAAATGCATAAATGAAAAAAGAAACACAATAAAGAACAGAACAACCCTGCAGTCTAGGATTAAGCTCTAGGAAAAAGAACTCTCCAGTTTCCATACTGAATAAATACTCAATGGTAGCTTCTCCTACATAGTTAACACATTTAGCCAACCTTCTTGTTGACTGTTCCAATATCCGAAACAGATGCCAACTCACATAGCCTTCTCGTATCCATCCGCATGAATTTCTCATCGAAGGATTTCCTCTCCTACAACAAGGTAGACACACAACTAAATATTATGCTACATAGTAGGCCAGTGATTAAAAACAGGGTAAAAATACTGAATCTTGACTACTAACAACATTATATCAGTTACAGTCTCTTTGCTGAACGGATTTCATGGCAAATGAATGGGCAAAACATTGCAATTGACTTTTGAACAATGCAATTTTCCACCAAATGCAATCAAATTCGAAATTATTAAACTGACAGTATACAGTATTTGACATAATGTAATTGAAGTGAGAAGATACAACAATCAAATTGAACAAACGAACAAATTGTGGAGGTCATACCTGTCAGAGAAACTATAGTTTTTTCATTGAAACATGGTCAAATAAGCAATTCTTGCAGATAATAAAAACTGATCAGATAAGAACAATGCATGAAAGCAAAACAGTTCAAGAAATGAAAGTATAGATAGCTCCTGATGAAACCAGTCAATGTATATACAAAAATTTAGATGAAAAAAAACATAAATTAATCAGATGTCTAACATATTCAAAAAGATACAACTGCACAGAGAAGGAGGGTGAATAAAGAATAGCAATATGAAGAACATATGAGAACAAACATAAAAAAGGAAACCCTTTGTTCAAATCATTTTTTGAGCTTACTGCCAATCTTTTAACACCTTGAGCATTCCTGTAGAACTCCTGGCTAATCTCTGGAGGATGGCATGAGATATACACCTTCATAAACCGCGTATCCTCCATCCTTAATACCGTCAAAATTTGCTAAATTTGCTAAATTCCAATAAGCACAAAAACAAAGTAACCAACAAATAAATATCAACACTGCTAAATTTGCTAATGCATATAGTTGATAGACCCACACAAGCCAACCAGTATTGCTAAATGTATGAAACACCAAGCACCGTTGCTTTCCATCCTTCTCTGATTCCGTCAACCACGCAACAATGTCATTCACAAGCCGTTCAATTCGATTCTCAACATTCCTCCCAAGATCGAACCACAGCATCTCGGAAACCGGCACCACAAAGCTGAGTGTATCCATCCCTCTCGCGGCGTAAATCTCGGCGTATCTCTTCAATTTCCTCGGATCAGCGCCTAACCAGCCAAGCAGCACCGCCGTTACCAGACGGTTACCGTCGCGGGAGACGAATCCTCCTCCGTTAAGCGGACGGAAATCTCCATCCGATTTGAAGAAATTGACATTCTCGGGGAACCCTAGGGCTACGGAATTTGTGAATCGGAGTGGTAGAGAGGCCAGCGCCAGAGCCTGAGTTGAAGGATTTGGATCCGACGACGAAGAGTTACACGCTGCGAGGGCTGCGTTGGGAATGTGGATTATAGACGGGCCAGTGAAAGATAAAAAATAAGAGGGCAGCCCATTAACAGAAGGAGGCCCATTCTGATTTCGCCATTAAAACACAGGAAGTCCTGAGGCCCGGAAAATTTAATGAGTGGCCCGGAACCGATCGGTATCGATTTCATTTAATTTTGGCTATGGACAGCCATTATATAGATATAAGATAAGATAAGTAGCATAAAATCAATAGTAGCATATATTACATGTTTAATGGTAGATTAATATTATATTTTATCATTTTTGTGAAAATATCATGGATGACTCAACCCGACCTAATAAACTCGCTAAAAACAATCAAACAATGCATGTGGAGAACGTTGCGTTCAAATCAATCTGGTAATATATGTTTTGTATGATTTTATATATTTTTTATTCTCAAGTACAAGATATTTAACACCATTATCCAACACTTCATTTACATTAACAAATATCAATTTTGTATTGACGGTATTTTCCTATTATTTTTGCCGTCTTATTTGTATTTATATCAAATATACCGTATATGTTTTTTTATAACTTTTTTTTTGCATTATTTAGTAACTTTTAACAAAATATTTTAGCACAATTGCTCAAACTAAGTCCTATCAACTAAGTCTCTACAAATACGAGAACAATGTATGATAGTATCAAGAACATATGCACAATATCTTATTTTTATCAAAGAAGTATTCAATAATTTGTACTCTTTTATTTTATACTTTTTCCAGATTTGAATCGTCTTTAAGTTTTTATGTGTTGGATAAGTATTCACATGACACATAATGTTTCACGTGTTTAATATAATTATATAACGATTAATTATATATTCTTTAATTAATTTTTTATTTTATAAAATAAATCTACTATTAAACTATTAAATCAATCCTGAATTTTCGCCACATGTCACCTCCTCACTAAAACCGTCACATGTCATTTCAATACGGCAAAAAACTCCGCACCCGATTTTTTATAACTGGCACCCACTCTTGGGCGCACCCGGGATGCGCCCAAACTTTTTTTTAAAAAACTCGGTTCAGTTTTGGGCGCATCCAGGATGCGTTCATAATCAGACCGGATTTTTGAGCAATTTGAAGGCAATGGGTTTTTTTGGGCGCGTTACGGATGCGCCCAAAACGGGTGTGGGGTTAAACGCCCTTTGAATATTCATTTTGCCTTTTATAATCATTTTTCTTTTTTATAAAAAAATCATATAATAATAAAATTATAAATATGTGTAAATGTTTATTTTAACACAATTAAACTATGCTTCTTTATTTATATTTTTAAAATTCTCCAAACCATATTTATGTACTTTAATATATAAAGAGTTATTTAATAATTATATAGAAAGATTTGATCTTATAATTAATAAATTTTAAATACTTTAAACTAAATATATTTGAATATTTAAATAGTGCTTGATTAACACTTTATTTATTAAAAATGTTTATAATACTCATTCAAAAACTTTATATTAAAGAATTGATCATCCTTTTACTTTAGCTATTTAGATAATAATTCAAATTAAACAATTATTTTTAAAATTAAATAAAATCTGTATGTAGTAAATGAACTAAATTTATTTGACAAAATAATTTAACCTAAATTATTTATATATACAAATTAAATTTATTATTTAATCAAACCCGTGCGAGGCACGGGAAACTGAACTAGTAAGTTTAATCCAAATCCCGTGCGTTACACGGGAATTGAACTAGTGATTTAGAATAATAATGGATATTAGAGGCGATTCTGTTCTGGATGGTGTGGTTGGCGCTCCTATTAAAAAAGTTTCATTAAACCAACAAGCAGCATGGGGTCGGGTGGTAAGCGACCCCAGCCACCCATATAAAAAAGTTTCGTTAAATCAGACCAAAAAAAAAAAAGTTTCATTAAAGAGCTGCTGCTGCTAGGGTTTTGACGTACATATAAAAGGCATGGGTATTTAGCTCTCTGTTTGCCGCGTTGCTCATCTGCCCTTCATCTCAGAGTTTCTAGGTTTTCTGCCTGACCTTCCCTGTTGAAATGGCGATTGTTCCAGGCCCTTTGATCTGGGAGATTGTGAAGAAGAACAACTCCTTCCTTGTTAAACAGTTCGGCAACGGCACCGCAAAGATCCGCTTTAGCAAGGAAACCAACAACCTCTACAACTCTCACTCATACAAATACTCAGGTACCACTTCCTTCTACTGGGAAATTATTCTTCTGTTATGGCATTAGTTAGGCTTCGTACTCGTCTTGGATGTTTAGTCGCTTAGAGAGTTGCATCTCTTCCTGTATCTTTTCAGGATTGGGGAAGTTACAGTTGATTATCTCACTGATAGATTTTTCTTATTTTAGGTTTGGCAAACTCCAAGACTGTCACCATCCAATCAGGTAAAGATAACACAGTCGTGCTATCTACTACCAAAACAAGAAAACAGAACAAGCCCGCATCTCTGCAGCACAAATCTGTGATGAAAAAGGAGTTTCATCGAATGGCAAAAGCTGTTAATAACCAGGTAGGTAGGCACATCTATAGTTTAAGGTTCATGCTGTGTGTTTCTTTATACAGTTCTTACTGAATTAATTCTGGAATTTCGGTGTATATGTTCCAGGTTGGTGACAACTACTACAGGCCCGACTTGACGAAAGCTGCACTTGCTAAATTGAGTGTCGTTAGCAGGAGCCTTCAGGTGTCAAAGTCTGGTGTCAAGAAGAAGACCAGGCAGACAACTAAAATCTATGGCAGGAAGTGAACATCTGAATTTAAGATTGTATTGCACCACCAGCAGTTATTTCTGAATTCTCTAGAACAGGATCCGGCTTCATTTTTTATGGCTTGCAAGATCTCAAATAAAAAAGAAGTCTGATGGTGTTTAACAAACAAAATATATAGATGAATAGAATCCTTTCGGTTTACAAAAAATTATTTAAGCAAGCAATGCTTTCAAAATTCAAGAAGAATGTAGTATACCTATAAAATGATCAAAGTGCAAGAATCATCTAGGTATTCAAGTTTCCAATCCAATGGTCTAAAGATGATATCAATTACTGATCAAAGATTAAAAGCCAACAAATGCCAATTTTTTCACTATATGCAAAATAGAACTTAACATGAATAGAGTCCAGTAGCCCTTTCTTTATCATCAATCTGAACGGCAGGAGTTTTTTCATATACAAATCAAGAAGAACAGCAGCTTGATTTTTGATTGATGGGCTGCCCACGCATTTGGACGGTGCTCGGCTTGTTAGGACCTCTGCCAGGCTGACTCGCCATTCTGCAAAACGTAAAAAAATGAATTATGAATTCTAAAAATAACGAGGATGAGCTAATTTATAAAGATTATGAATTTAGCAGGAGTCTCACCGTTTCTTAATCTCAGCTGCCATGGTCATGAACGATTGCTCGACATTAATGGCATCTTTTGCACTAGTTTCCAGGAAGGGGATTCCGAGCTCATCAGCAAATGCCTTCAAGAGAAATAAATAGTGTCATTATTTAGGAAAAATAAATCAATTTTAGATTTATAGACGACGGTGAGGAAAAATCATGATTCAGTTTTGACAACCTTAGCTGTTTCATAGGGGACTGCCCTTTCAGCTTCCATATCAGCTTTGTTTCCAACCAAAAGCTTGTTAACGTTATCACTGGCATAACGGTCAATTTCGTTCAGCCACTGTTTGACATTGGTGAAACTCTCCTGGTCTGTGATGTCATAAACAATCTGCAATGGTAACATACCAGATTAGATTAGACCAAAAGAATAATCACAAATAGCCAAAGGGAGGTCAATAATGTTAGAGCTTACAATTATGCCATGTGCACCACGGTAGTAGCTGCTGGTGATTGTACGGAATCGTTCTTGCCCGGCAGTGTCCCACTACAAGCAACAAAATGAAATATATGATGAACCGTTCGCTGAACCAAAATGCAGAAGAAAAAAACAAATACTTACAATTTGTAGCTTGATGGTCTTCTCATCCTGCTCCACTGTCCGTATTTTCTGATGATAAAGAAAGTATATTAGAGCTATGCAGAAGTGATATGCTAATACAAAGTAGATACAGAATGTAATCACTACTTACAAAATCAACACCAATGGTGCTGATGTAGCTGTCCAAGTAAGAATCATCCTGCAACGTATAACGAGGTATAATTAGTAAGTAAATCTTTGAAAATGTTAATATACCAGCAGAAGAAAAAATTCATTACTTTTATAATGGCTCTATCATGGTTCATAGCCATCACATGATAAAACACCCTCTCGGTCACAGGAAGATATACATAAAATAAAAGTTTACTAATTTTTAGTATCAATTTTTCATCCCAGCTATGATGTCAATAATTTGCTATGCTTTCTCTTGTTTCAAAAACTAACGTCAATGCTAAAAGACTAGAACTTCATCAAACTCTCATAAAAGAAAGGACTGCTTTTTTTTTAATCCGAACATGTTACACGCAGCTTACCGCAAATCTAAGTAGAAGGCACGACTTGCCAACCCCTGAATCACCAATAAGAAGTAGCTTGAAGAGATAGTCGCTGCAGATTTAATCATGTAAATGGTCAATTAAACATATCATGTACAGTAAGAATATAAAGACAGGAAACAGATGATGAATACAAATTGGGACACTTATATTGGCTCCTGCATGGTGATTAGTACATTCCTACGGTTCCAATTAGCATGAGAAATTACCTCTAGTGGTTAAATAGACTCACTTTTTTTTAAACCAACAAGTTCTCAGCTACAATCTTATTCGAAATTACATGAATCCATCTATTCTAAACATTAAAAGAATTTAGTCTATAATCTGATTTATCTCTCCCCTTGCAAATTCTGATACAAATGCAGTCATATTTTTTATCCACCGTGATCAATGCTTTTATAATTCTATAACAATTCTAATACAGACAGCAATCATAAATAAACATAATTGTTTTTCGGAAACCAAAATCAACCATCATAGGCAATTGGGCAATATCCTCAATAAACCGACATCATAGATCTGAAATCACTCTAACTTTTCAACTACTTTCAGCCAAATTGATTGGATAAAGCATTTGAATTTGAAAGTCAGTTGCTTCTTCTTAGATCTATGAACAAAATTAACAAAAACTACATACGAAAAAATCTTCACATCGAAGGAAAATTGAGGGCTTACTACTCAGGATTCATAGCTGAATGAGAATCGATCGCAGATCCCGAAATGCGTCAGGCGGATCAAAGTCGATCTTCGAGAAGATACAGAACCAGGCCAAAATTATGAAAAGGAATTGGTAGCAAGACCGAGATCAGATTCGGGAAGAGAGATATTGGGGAATATGTAAACGTCAGTTATTAATTATTTTGACGCCAAATAAAGTAGGAGGAGGATGCTTAAATAAACAACAAATATAAATTTTATCTATTTATCTATAGACGGTTGTTATAATTTATCCCACTTTCCTGCTAAAAAAAAAAATCCCACTTTCCCTACCAAAAGAATATTATAATTTTAAATAAAGAAAAGATAAATATTCCATTGCTTCATTCAGATGACTTTATTTATCAAAATAAATAAAATATCTAAGACTGTCTTCTGTTATTTTGTTGAAATTTTTTAGGCTGATATCCCGGTCGAGATCCTCTGTTTCAGAAGTTTTTATCAACTACTGTATCATTGTTTTAATTGGACCATCTGTCCACTCTTCCACTCCATCTTTAACATTTTAATAATCTCTTCTTCTACCTCTGACGAAACCGCAACTTCTTTTCTATTTTAACAAGACCCACTTGCTTTCTCTTTATATTGAACTTGAAAATCTCTTATGTTCTAATGAATCACAACACAAAAATATACAAAAATCTACTTAATTCAAGAAATCCAAATTTCCAACCAAACGCGTCCCAAATCGAGCGATGAAAATATTTCACTCAAAACATTGAAATTTTGGACCATTGAACTTGCAGTGTGTGGAGTCGAAGCGGGAATTGAAAACTCTTGGTTTTCAGTCCATACTTCACACTTTCACAGTGAAAGAAGTTCCTAGCATGGTATTTGATTCAAATATTTGGACCGACAAATATTTGGACCGAGTATAAAACTAGTCATTTCTATATCTAGGGTTAGATCGTTTAGCAAATTGAATGGAAATTGCACCGGCAATACTAAATTAGAGGCACAAATGTAAAATTAGCATGTTCTTACCAAAATATGAGATTCTTGTTGTTTGAGAAATAGACATGGAAGTAGAAATTAAGAGCCAAGATGCAGTTTTGGTGGAGGTAGAACAAGAAGATTAGAAGTCAAATACAAAGTACTGTAAAAAATTAAAAGGTTAAAGACGGAGTGGGAGAGTAGACAGATGGTCTAATTAAAACAATCATATAGTAGTTGATAAAAACTTCTGAAACAGAGGATCTCGACCGCTGATATCCACATTACGATCAAAAGATTTAGTCTTGTTCGTATAATATGTCCACATCAGTACATCACCATGGATTTGCATGAGTTTGGGCCACTGAAGCCCTTACTATTTAACGCCTACCATTTTTGCTATTTACCGCCCAGGCTCCGTGCGTCACGTATGAAATATATCCATGCGTCACGCATGGTTTAAATCCACACGCCGCGCATAAAATGAAACCATGCGTCACGCACGGACACAAATCATGCGCCACGCATGGATTTTTTTACCTATAAAAGGCCCAAAACGTCAAATCCTACCATTTTGTTCTCTTCCTCAAAAACTTCCACAGCGGCTGCAGCTCCACAACGCACCATTTTACCCTAAAACCATCATTTTCATCATCTTTTTGCATATAAGGTATGTAAACATATGAGGTTTTAATGTTGTTTTGATGATATTTACTTCAAAATCCAATGTGTATGTTAATTAGTTGATTAGAAAGGATTAAACTTGTAATATATGAGTGGATTGTATGTAGGTTGTTGAGAGTTTCTTGTTGAATTTGATATTTTGTTGTGTAGATAGTGTTATTAGGGTTTTGATATTGAATTAGGATTATGAATTAGGTTGTTGAAATTTGGTATGGTTTTAATGAAATTGTTGAAAAACTGTTGAATTTTGGAAAACTGTTGAGATTAGGGTTTTAAAACAGTCGGAGTGCAGAAACGAAGAAATTAGGGCTCTGGAATGTGCAATTCCACACGTCACGCATGGATTAAAGCCACACGTCACGCATGGATTAAAGCCATGCGTGACGCATGGATTGCAACCATGCGTGACGTGTGGAATTGCACATTCCAGAGCTTGTGTTCTGCAGTTTCAGATTGAATTTGATGATATACTGATTGAGTTTTTGATGATATTCTGATTAAATTCGGTAAACTGATTAATTTTGTGGAATTGCACATTTTGTGATGCAGATATGGATGGTGATCGTCGACCTGGTCTGCTGGAAGCTTCATGCCCCAGGACTCCCCTCATTATTTTCCTGGCACCCCCATTATGGTCTCACAAGTCCCGGGCTATCCTCTTCTGCATCCACACCAAACACAGTTCCCAGGCTATCATCATGAGCCTCCACAACAAACACAGTTCCCGGGCTATCCTGCTGTGCCTCCACAACAAGAGCAATCATTTGTGGAGCTGATGAGAGTGGCTACTGGTTCTCATAACTTTGAGAACCCTCAGTTGGGTGGTGACTGTTACGCACTAACGATTGCTTCTAGCAGTGCAGGGCCATCAGCTGGGGGTGCAAATGCTGATTCTGATTATGAGGAAGAGGGTGAGGAAGAGGAAGAGGATCAGACACATGAGAATGTTCATGAAGAACATCAAGAAGAGGAAGAGGGAGAGGAAGAGGAAGAGGAACAACCCAGACGACGACGACAACGACAACCTCTGGTTAAAGAAGTATACGTCCCTCACTTAAAGGAGGGTGTTCCCGGAGGTCCACAAAATCTGGAGCTGCTCATAAGCTTTCCCGCTCATACAACCTTGTTTGTGCAAAAAAAGGCTGTATGAGCGGGAAAGTATACGTCCCACACGTGACGCATGGTTGCCATCCATGCGTCACGTGTGGTCCTCAACCATGCGTGAAGTGTGGTTCACAACCATGCGTGACGTGTCAAATGTCACATGATCCCTTTGATCCTTAGTAACACTTATGTGTATATGATTTTCAAACAAAATAAAATTACATATTGTCAAAGGTTGGACATTTATGCCACGTAAGATGTCAAAACAAAGGATATGCTACTTTACAAGTTAATAGTTGTATTGGGAGTTACCCACATGGTTAAATATCCCTAATAGGCATTGAAAACAAGTTTCATTCCATTCGGACATCGTTTGAGTGTCGTTTCGTCAAATTAGGCCTTAAATGGACTTCAGGCCTTTTTAGGCCTTTTAACGTTTACGTGCCTCATTTCGTGTGAGCGAGACCTTGTTGCTACTTAATATCCCTAATAAGAGTAAGTTGTATAGTATTTTCAACAATAATCAACGTCAATGTTGTAGAATATACATATTGCGACAAGTTAGAGAAATACGACTAGTATGTTTTTTACAAACGAGGCGGTACTTTAAAAGTTAGAAGTTGTGATTGGGAGATACCCACATGGTTAAATATCCATAATAGTCATTGAAAACAAGTTTCATTCCATTCGGACATCGTTCGAGGGTCGTTTGGCTTATTTGGGCCTTAAGTCCATTAAGGCCTTTTTAGGCCTTTTAGCGTTTACGCATAGTTTCGAGTCCCGTTTTGTATGTGTGAGACCTTATTGGGAATTTATATGCCTTATAACACATTTGTGCATAAATTTTTCAAACATACGATAACATCAATGTTGCGACCATATATATTGCAACAATTTAAGCTTGTGATGAGTAGTTTGATGTTTTACAAAGAGGGTGTTACTCTAAAAGCAAAAGGTTTTGATGCAAAGTTATCGACATGGTTAAATATCTCTAATAGGCATTGTAAACAAGTTTCATTCCATTCCGATGAAGTTTCGACGACGTTATGGCGAATTGTGGTTTTAAAGCCTTTAAAAACAACACGGAAAATGAATTATTTTAAGTGACATAAGTACAAATACATTGAATACATTGACATGGATCACATAAGCAAAAAAAACATATGAAATTCCACACGTCACGCATGGTTTAAGACCATACGTGAAGTGTAGATGACTTCCACGCGTGACGCATGGTTTTACGTTGCAAGAACTTATTGTTATATTTAGAATGCTTATTTTGTTGTTATGTTGACAAATGTTGAACCTTATTATATTTCAAATTTTATATGGTGCGCCATACATATTGCGACCTCGTTCGGTTTTCAAACTAGGTTTCACTTCCAAAGGAAGAAATCTTAATTTCAAGTTACACACATGATCAAATAGACATTATAAGGATTGAAACAAAGTTTCATATTCATGATTTGGGAAATCATCCATTTCAGGAACAACTATTAAAGTTCATCAACAGTTTGAAAAGAGAGAAAAATAAAATTGAATCCTTAATAATGCTATGGTATTCGCTTTGGATCAACAGAAACGCAACAGTGTTCTGAAAAGGTTCTTGTGCAACAAAGGAACCGTCGCGGTTAGCTTTTGAACAATTTAAATTCTGGGAAGCAACGTTAAATACTTCTAAGGGTCCAAAACAGAAAACCAGTAAGAATAGAAATAAACCAATCAATAGGAGATGGAAAAAACCATTGGCCGATTGGATAAAAATAAATTTCGACGGATCCTTTCAATCGTTAGAGAACAATTTTATAGGTTGTGTTGCTAGAAATTGCGAAGGAACGGTTATTGACCTATACCATAAGAAAGTTTCCTCACACTCCCCACTTGCTACGGAAGCATTAGGAGCTTTATATGCAGTACATGTCGCTTTGAAATTAAAGTGCAAAAACGTCATCTTGGATGGTGATAACCTCACGGTGATAAATTCCATTAAAGATATTTGGAAGATACCATGGGAAATTCGTAATATAATTCTTGATATTCGAGAGATTATAAAGTCCTTTGAAAACTTTAAAATTTTCCATTGCTTCCGAGAAGCAAATAAAGCGGCAGATTTCTTGGCTAGACCAGAAATCAACATGCATTATCTAAAAACAGTATTGTCCTGTAATCAGGATGGAAGTTTATCTGATTTGTATATCAGAACAATGACACCCGTTTTCTTGCAGTCGAGTTTGTTTGATACTTACTCGGCTTTCTTTCGGATCATCCGTGAGGATGGTCAGGAGTCGTTATCTATTGCTAGATAAGACTTCGGTTCTAGCCTTTATCAAAAAAAAGAAAAAAAAGAAAAAAGAAACAAAGTTTCATTCCATTTCGATAAAGTTTTGACGACGTTTTTACCGAATTGGGCTTTATCGCCTTAAAAAAGACGCATGGAAATGTGTTATTTTGCACACTTAACTACAAATACATTCAATACATTGAATATGTCTCAATTAATATATGCAAATCCACACGTCACGTGTGGTTTGTATCCATGCGTCACGCATGTACACAAACTATGCGCGACGCATGGTTCCAATCCATGCGTGACGCATGGTTCCAATCCATGCGTTTTCTGGAATGGGCAATCCATGCGTGACGCACGGATTGCCTGGGCGGTAAATAGCAAAACGCATGGGCGGTGAATAGAAACTATGCACTTTTACCATGTAACGAAAAGCTTTGTTACATGTTGAACAACATGTATTCCTAATTTCTCTCTAATTTCTCTCTCCCAATTCTGTATTCCTCTACCAACTTCCATGTTGAACAACATGTTCTTCCACTTCGATCCACCTTGAATTGTCTAAGCGGCAATCCATACAGCCGGTATGGATCAGATTAGTTAGACAAGCTTTGCGTCTTTTTGTGTTCTATTACCAAAGTATATATGCACAGGCTTCCCAACAAGTGTTTTTACCAGTTTCATCCAAACGTTGTGAGTTATCATATTTCCTTCCAAATCGATTGTCACAATTCCCAGCTTGTTGGTAATTACTCTCTTTGTTACTTTTCTCATCCAGGTATACATATTTCTCACCTTATAAATCATCTTCTGATCAACTCTAGTTACAATTCTCTTTGTTCTTGCTATAAACCTATCTATAAACCTATCTATATACACTATTATAAACTATATTATAAAACCTATTATAAACTATATTACTACAACCCATTCCATCTCTCTACCTATTCTCTCAATTCCTTTTTACAACTCACTTTGTCTTTGATTAATCCACATATTGTAATAAATTTTATCAAGTTCTCTTTCTGCAATTCGAGGCTTTGACCAAACTACATCAAAGTTCAAGACTTCAATGTCAATTTGTCTAACAACTGTGGTTTCCATGCTCTGTTGTACCCAGGTTTGTGTTACATACTTAAGTACCAAAATAACTTTGGGCTTCCTCTTGTTGATATATACTTTATCATTCAGATGGCCATTAATCCATGTCCTCGTAATTTTATTACTGACTATGGTTTCAGTTTTTCCAGCCATAATCTTCAACACTATTCTGTGGCTATTTACGACATTAACGTTACTTCATTCAGTCTTTACAATATTATTACCGATTACTTTACTTTGAAATTTATACTTAATAGCCAAATCTACTACAATCATCACCCTCATATCTGCATCTGTTTTGCATTTAATTCGGGATCTCCTGCTTGCTTCCTCAACAAGATGAAATCTCCCATTTTCCTCTACTGGATTCCCACCGCCAAGAGTGAGCTGCTGCTGCTTGCCACGTGTTTGCTACACTGACTGCTTCTTAAGTCTCACTTAAATGGCTTGCGTGTTTGTTTCTCCGCCTCACACATCATCATTGACATGCACTATGTCAACCCTTACTACAATTATACTCTTGGCTATTACTTCATGTGGGCCTGCTTCTCTACTACCACATATCGCCACCGGTTTCATTCAAACCACTTGCCACGTAAGTTTTCTCATGCCCTAAACTTTTCTTATTCAATTTTATATTATATGTTTTACTCGTTTGTCCCCACTTGTAACCTGAAACCCTATGTTATCCAATCTATATATACTCCCTCTTACACCTACTAGTTCCACAGTCTGTTCTTTTTCAGCCCTAAGTATTTCCTCTCTGCAATACAAACACACGCCCAATTTTCTGTCTCTTTCGCCATGGAACAAAACAGGTCCTTCTCCCATGTCCTTGTCGGATACCCATATGGCTCTAACCTCAACTCCATTATCGTTACCCGCTCCACTTCCGACTCTGAGATGTTTGTAGTCATAGCCCCATCCCTCATGTACACTAATCCCCCCCAGCAGCCCTGTTGTTTCCCTCGCTGCTAGTGAAAGATATTTGTGACTTCCCTGAGCTCAATATTCCACTATCTCAGCAATTTGACAACAACAACATGCAACAAGAAGAGAAGTCGCCGCCATGTCTGGTAAGAAGAAGAAGAAGCACCGCCGCAGGACCGTCAACATCATCGGCATCCCAGAGCCCCGCCCCGTCCCCTCCGACTACAAAGAAGGTTCCAGTTCGTACATCGTGGTCCCTGAACATATTATCCGAGCCAATAACCTCCGTCTCGCCGCCTCAACCAAACCCCCACCGAAACCCTTCCCAAACCCGCCCTCTCCTCCCCCTCTCGCCCCTAGCCCCGCCGTGCAACCTGTAGCGCCAATCCCATCCCTCCCCTCCCCTCCAGTTTCCATTCCGTCCATCTCCCTACTCTCTGCCTCCGATTTCCCCCCTCTCTCTGCCTCCCCTTCCGCTGCAGGTCTGTCCTCAGCTCCGTTTGTTGCTCAGTTGGTTCCGCCGACGCAGCCTCAGTCCCAGTCAGCTGGTTCAGTTTCAGTGTTTGCTCAGGTACTAGACTCGTCTTCAGCTTCAGTCGCTCAGGTTTCTCAAATTTCTCTTCCTCCCTCGCTGGTTCAAGGTCAGTCGGCTCCTGCTCCATCTCCGGTTTCCCAAGCAGCTCAACCCTCTGTTCTTGGACCGCCCTCTCCTGCTAGTAGTCATGCTCCCCCCATTGGTTCTTCTTCTTTTGCCCATCGTGTTACCGTTTCTTCATCCGCTAAACGTTTGGTTCCCCTTCAGTTTGTGCCGGGTTTAGAAAGTGGAGATATCCACTTCACTGCAGATCACATTGCTGGAATGGTAAGTAAATGGTCCTTGTCTCTCATTGGAGCACCTATGGGTAGTAATGTCTTGTTTAGAGCTATGGAGAGTTTTGTTGCAATGCACTGGACTGATATTGTCTCTCCAAAGATCTTGCTCAATGACAAAGGATTGTTCGTATTTCACTTTCACAATGAAGCTGACCTTACCTCTATTCTTGAAAGAGGCCCTTGGATGATGGGTGGTCAGAGACCACTTATTTTGCGCAGATGGAAACAGGGTATTGAGCTTGATATATCCTGTATGAAGGAGATTCCAGTATGGGTTAATCTACCAAATCTGGATGTGCGTTTCTGGTCAAAAGAGATGTTAGGAATGACTGCCTCTACTATAGGGAAACCTGTTTTTACTGACTTTCAGACTGCTCAACAGGACCGCATCTCTTATGCTCGGATCCTCGTGGAAGTTTCTGCCTCTAGGCCTCTTTTGCGGGAGCTCCGCTTGCATGGGCCAGATGGAGAGTTAGTTCAGCAGCCTCTTCATTACACTTGGCTTCCCACTCATTGTTCGAAATGTTGTGCATTTGGTCATAAATGCCCACCCACCCCATTTGTCCCCACTGTAAACCCTCCATTAATAGCTACCAACCCTCCTTCCTCTTCTTTAACTCCTGCAGTGGTTGTTGTTCAGCCTAAAGTCACCCCCTTGCTTGCTGCGGTTCCCCCTCCTCATCCTACCCCTGCCTCGTCTTCTCATCTTGTTCCCAAACTCCCTTCTAATCACCCCTCTAGCTCTAACCTCAAACCTCCTCAGCAACTTAGGAATAATAACGCCTCCTCCAAAGTTAAAGGAAAAGGAAAAGCTTCCGCATCTAATCATCAAACTGCAGCAAGGGCTATAGTTGCTCCTCACACATCTTCCGATGATTAGTTGCTCCATCGCTTGCTGGAATATCAGGGGTATGTTAGACCCCGCCAAACATGTTGCGCTTAGAAACCTTGTTCGCCATCATAAGCTAGAAGCTCTAGCTATCCTTGAAACTCGTCTCAATCGTGTCACCAAAGACAATATTGCTCGCTCCCTTCTCCCAAATTGGATCTCTGTCTCCAATATTCACGCTGCTGCTAACTGTAGAATCTGGTTGTGGTGGAATCCCTCCTCCATTATTGTTGACGTCCTCTTCACTTCTGATCAGATTTTTCACTGTCGATTCTCTGCACCCAATCAGTCATTCGCCTTTCTTGCCACCTTTATCTACGCGCACAACAGTGCGTCGGCTCGTGCTCCTCTATGGCGTGATCTTTCCTCCCTTGGCTCGTCCATCTTTGAACCTTGGGTTGTTCTCGGTGATTTCAATGTCACGCTGTCGTACACAGAAAAAATGAACAGAAATGGCTTCCAGCTCAGATCCCCCTCTACTGAACTTTCTCAATGCTTCACGCAGACCCAGCTATCTGATCATCCTTTTTCCGGTAGCCTCTTCACTTGGAATAATCATCAGCAGATTGATTCGCGTGTCTATTGCAAGCTGGACAAAATTCTTGTTAATCATTGTTGGCATGATGTTTTCAAGCTCTCCTCTGCGCACTTTGATCTGCCTGGTTTTCAGATCACTCCCCTGGTATTCTGCATCTTGAGGCCATTAGTAATGGGCCGAACCCTCCCTTTCGATTCCTAAACAGCTGGACTTCTCACTCTTCCTTCCAAGCCTTGGTTCATGAAGCTTGGAGTTCCCCTGTCACTGGTCATCCGATGTTTGTATTGGTTTCCAAACTTAAGTTGTTGAAACAAAGCCTCAGAGGGCTGAAAAATGAGAAAATCGAGTTGTTGCAAGATACTCAGCTGGATCTCTGTGGGAAACTTAAGCTCATTCAGAGGGAGATTGCCAGCAGGCCTTTTGATGATATTCTGATACAGTCTGAAAAGAGTACCTGTTCTGAGCTAAATGAAGCCACCCACCGTCTCTCTGCCATGGTCACGCAGCTTGCTAAGATCAAACATATGAAATTCAATTATCAGTGCAATACTTACTTCTTTAATCATATTAAGCAAAGAAGAAGCTCTTCTAAGATTTTCTCGATCCTGGATAATGATGATAATGCCATTACAGAACCAGAAGCTATTGCCAAGCATATTGTGGACTACTACCAGAATCTCCTCGGCTGCTGTTCAGTAGTTGCCCCGCCCGATCCAAACTTGCTCCCCCCTGGACCCTCCATCCCATCCGCTGACCTTCCCACCCTCACCTCCTCTGTGTTGCCAATTGATGTTAAGAATGCGGTGTTCTTTATTGGCAACAATAAGAGTCCGGGTCCTGATGGCTTTAACGCTTTTTTCTTCAAGGAAGCTTGGGCTACCATTGGCGACAGTGTCTGCCTGGCGATCTTGGATTTTTTCCAAACAGGTAAACTTTTGAAACAGATCAACCACACTGCTATTTGTCTCTTCAAGAAGCACCCCAACCCCTCTACCATCTCAGATTTCCGCCCCATTTCCTGCACTACTACCATCTACAAAGTCATTGCCAAAATCCTTTCCTCTCGTCTCAAATCCACCCTCCACCACATTACAAAGTCATTGCACTATGAAAATCGACCTTAGGAAAGCCTTTGACTCCATTTAACATTCCTTCATCCTCTTTGCTCTTAAGTACTTTGGTTTTCCCGACAAATTCATTCTTTGGATTAAGTTATGTATCTCTACTGCCTCTTTTTCGGTTAATGTGAATGGTTCTCTTGCTGGTTTTTTCGAAGGGAGACGGGGCCTTAGACAAGGTTGCCCCCTATCTCCCTCTCTTTTCGTTATTGCAATGGAATGTCTTAGCAGGATTATCAATGCGAAGACCTTGGTGGGGGGTTTCAACTACCATCCAAAATGTAGTCGCATCCAGCTCACTCACTTGATCTTTGCCGATGATTTGATGCTCTTTTGTCGTGGAGATTTGGGTTCTGCGAATATTTTGAATAGTGCGCTAAAGGCTTTTGGTGGCATTTCCGGTCTGAGAGCTAATCACCTGAAATCTCAGATCTTCTTTGGGGGAGTTCCTGCTGCTGAACAGAGCTCTTTTGCTGCTGCACTGAATCTGGAAATTGGCAAGTTGGCGATGACTTACCTGGGAGTTACTACAGGCTCGAAGAAACTTGAAGTTCGGGACTATGCGCCGCTCATCGTCAAGCTCACTGCGTGTGTTCATTCTTGGATGGCCCGGTCTCTGTCCTATGCGGGTCGGCTTCAAATCATACAATCAGTGCTCTTCGGTATTCAGTCTTTTTGGTGTAACATCTTCCCCTTTCCAGATTCAGTTATTGAAAAAATTACAAGTATACTATGCAATTTCCTTTGGTCGGGGCATTCCAATGGTGGTAAAGCTCTCGTTGCATGGAATACGATTTGTCTTCCGAAAGATAAAGGAGGTCTGGGATTCAAAGAGTTACTTTCTTGGAACAAGGCATGTTTGGGGAGATCTATCTTCGAGGCTGACAACAATATGAACAACATCTGGATCATGTGGCTGCGTAGCTATATTCTGCGAGGCGACTGCATTTGGACTGATCCCTTCAAAACGCTCCTTCAGCTTCCTTTGCAAGTGTCTGCTGCACCTCCGGGATGAATTACTGCTCAACCGTCAGATTGTTGATATTTGTCTCGTCATGGTCAATGCTCAAGGTAACTACTCCACTCAAGGCATTTATTCCCTCCTTGTCCAAGAATTCCCTTCGGTGGTGTAGTGTAGAGGCATCTGGGGGAAGCTCAATATCCCTAGATGTAGCTACACCACTTGGTTGGCTGGTCATAAAAGGCTTCTCACCAGATCGAGACTTCTCAGCCAGGGTATTGCGCCTTCGGCATCTTGTATCCTCTGCAATTCTGGCCCGGAAACTGAAGATCACTTGTTCTCCTCCTGCTCGTTCAGCTCAACTGTGCTCAACATTATCCTGAGTTGGCTACGTGTTTACCGCAGATTCCCCTCCTACATTCAGTGGCTGGTTTGGTTAGGCAAGAAGTGTCATATGCAAAATTTCATAGGGCAACTCAGGTGTGCTGCGTTCACATCCTTCATTTACAATATTTGGTCATCTAGGAACTACTGCATCTTCAGGGGAGAAAAGCCCAACATTGTTGTTTGCGCTGAACGTATTATTCACCAGGTTAAGATTTTCGCCTCTGGAAAATGGAGGAAGAGTACTAGCGATTCCCAAGCTTGGGCATGCACCTTAGGCATCACTCTTAGTCACTGATGTCTTTGTTTTGTGGTTAATCGCATTTTGGCTTTTCCTTCCTCTGTAATTCAGGCATGCTGTTTGATTGTAACTACTAGGTGAACATGCACATTTTTTGTGTAAATTCTCCTCCTCCCCTTTTTTGGGCATTCAATCAACGTAAAAATTCCAAAAAAAAAACATGCAACAAGAAGATGAGAGCACCAACATGCATGCTGATCTCGAGCCTCAGTTCCCTCATCCGATGCAAGAGCCTCAGTTTCCCCAGCCGGTTGGAGATCCTTTTCCTCCTACCTTTCAGCCTCCCCAGGAACCGGATGAGTCCTTCTTCAACAACATTCAGACTCAGCTTGTTCAGCTTTCACACTTCTCCTTAGTTGCTCGAGCAGTTGATGGTGATCTTGATCCTCCACTGGTGGCCAACTGTCTTCGCCATATCTGGAAAGCTATCAGAGGTTACATGCAGGTGCAATATCTTGGTAATAACTGGATCCACTTTATCTTTACTAATAGAGAGGGTCGTGACATGATCTGGAACAATAGGCCTTATTATGCTGTTAGTAGGCTTGTGGTTATAAGGCCTTTTACTCCGCTGTTTAACCTAAACTTCGAACCCTTGTCTTCCATTGATATCTGGATACGTATTCCGTTTCTTCCTTTTTACTTTGCTAATGAGGCAGGGCTGAATCATATCCTTCAATTCAACAACTTGGGCACTCTTCTCAGAATCGATGAGGCTTCCAACGCACGAACCCGTAGTAGGTTTGTCAGGCATCTCATTAACATGCCTATCGGAGAAAGAGTTGAGTTCAGAGAGTACATCATCCTTCAGCACTTTGACAGATCCAGACTTACCCTTAGGGTTTGGTATGAAGGTTTTTCCACGGGATGCGGTGCCTGCACCTCTCAATCTCATGTCTTTGAGCACTGTCCTATTATGAATTTCAGACCTAGATCTATTGTGGCCAACTTCATTGGCAACAATACTCAAGCTGCTGCGTTTGAAGAGACAGCCAGGAGGCTTTATGGTAATCATTTCAACCTCAACTCTAACCCAGTTTCTGCTGCACCCTCTTTGTTTAGCCCTAGACAAACCACTGGTTCCTTGTTTGTGCCAACTCCTCCTACCTACTCTCGACCTAGGGTTTCCATTGTTCTCGTCTCCACTAGACCTTCAGCTGGAACCCAGAATGTGCAGGATGTTGATGGCATTTCGGGACTGCAGTATGTCACCCACTCCTCTCAACCCATCCCTCATATGTCAGAAGAGTTCATCAAGCAAGCACTTCCTGCGCTCATTTCTCATTTCTTTCCCAAGTCTTCTGATGGTGCTGGTCCCTCAACTGTCAACCCTAATGTCAACCCTAATGTCAACCTCAATGTTCTTCCTGACACTTCTGCTGAGTCATCGTTCCAATCTGCTAAAGGAAATTCCAACAAGACTAACACGACTATCAACAACAAGCTTGGAGGTATTACCATCCGCTCTTCCACTGATCAGGGCTCTCAAGTCCGCACTACTCAATCTGGTTCCTCCTCTACTGAAGACAACACTGACCCTACTTCTATACTCTCTAGGAAGCGCAAGAACCGTGACAAAGGTAAGCAAATTATGGAGTAATTATGATAGTACAACATATTATTCTCGGGCCTGTTATGCATTGCTTTCACTTTGGTCAGCTTTTAGAGTATCATTGGTCTGCAGTTGTTTTTCAGTTAGCTTGTGGTTGTTTCTGTCATGTTGGTTTGCTCTTTTCTAGTCTTTAGTTAAGTTGTGTGTCTACTATCTGGCCTGATGAGATGGGGAGCTCGTATTTGTTGTGTAATATTGTCGCCCCTGTTCTTTTGGCTGCATCTTGTATGGGTCTTGTCCATCAAGTTTGCGTTTATGTAATAATGGTCTCATCCTATGTAAGCTTTGTAAGCCCGAGAACTACTACTAGTATTATGACGTATGTGTGGTTTGGTTTTTGGGTCTTTAGACCCGTTTTCTCTCCTTATCCTTTTAATTACTTCTACACTACAAACTATTCTATACCCTATTATACAACTTATTACATACCCTATTATAATCCTATTTATATCAATATACTATTATACAATCATCCTTAGACACCTTAAAACATCCTACTACCAAAATTGGTTACTACAAATATCATTACATTCGTAATATGTACACTAATCTCATACCTCTTAACACTTATACAAACATCTCTATTCATCTTCCTATGATCCTATCTTATAATCAGCTTTATCTACATATGAAACTTGTAATTCAACACAATATTAACACCAAATACAATCATATTAATAGTCATACATTGTACATTAGTTGTCTGTGTCCGTATCCTAACTACTATCCCACTGATTTTCCAAATAATAACCTTCTCAACACTCTGTTACTGTTTTATACTAAATTTATTAGACATTTGGTGGTAGATTATATATACAACACTGCAAAATTTAATATTCCTAGATGTTATATTAACCATTTCCTCCGATTACATATTTCTTGCACCTTATATAACACATATAATCTTCTTTTGTATATCAATACCAATTGCTATGTTTTATCTATAACCTCATACATTACCTATCCCCTTTTAAGTTCGGTTGTCCTCATCATCAATAGTAACTTTTTATAATAACGGTTATAAATCTCTTCAACGTTTTCTTTCTACAAAGTTTAACCCTTCTATTTTTAATCAAGAACAGCTTGAAACTATCTATCTTCAAATCTATAATGCCCTAAGATTCATAAAATAAAAAAATATATTTTATAATATCTAGGAAAAGCTTAATATCAGAATACTACTCAATCTTTTCATTCTTTATCGAAGGTATTTTATGAAGATAGCCTATTGGAATTGTCGTGGTATTAGGCATACAAATTTCTGGACAGAAATTTCATACATTCGTAGGAATCATAATATTGATCTCTTTTGCTTAGCAGAAACTAAATTTAATGAACCACTCTCCTCACAATTTTTAGGGAAAATTGGATTTCGTAATCTTACTATTTCACCTTCGGTTGGCTCTAAAGGTGGACTTTCGCTTCTTACAAATTTTTTTGATGAATATCATTTTATTCAAATTCTTTTTCATGACTACAATACTATTGTAATACAATATTTTGATCCCAACAAAACTTACATCATAATTTTCATCTATGCTCCAAGCAAGGATAATGAAAAGAATGATTTCTGGGATTTCATCTCTCAAATTATTGATAGTCATCAAGAACCTCCTATTATTATTGGGGACATGAATGATTTGCTATCCCCACAGGACAAGCAAGGGGGTTCTCAACCTTCCCTATATCGTTTCACGCGTCTTAATAATTTTATTACCAAACATGGACTTATTACCCTTAATGTTAATGGATTCCCATTTACTTGGAAAAGATCAAATACTAATAATGATACTATTCTTGAAAGACTTGATAGAGCTATTCTTCATCCTCAAATTTTAAACTTCTATAATAATCTAAATATGGAACATCTCCCCTTTACTACATCTGACCATTGTTGTATTACTCTAGAATTAGGTACTAGAGATCCTCAGAAAAATTACCCTTTTATTTTGGAAAATGTCCATCTTGATAACCCAAATTTCGGAAAACTGGTTCACAAAATCTGGACCTCTCATACGCAAGGTTCTTTTCTGTTCCAATTATTCTCTAAGAAGAAAAATATTAAGCAACAATATAAAAAATGGGCGCTTCGAAATGTTCATAATATTCATTTCCAACTGAAACAAACCGAGGATACGCTTAGATTCTTGCAGAATCAGAATAATATCTCGGATTCTAATAGTAATACATACAGAAAATATATGAGGTTTATTGATAAATATAATAAATTATTAACTTTTCAACAAACTTACTGGAAGCAAAGAGCTAAAATTAAGCATTTAACAGATATGGATAAAAACACAAAATATTTTCAAAATACAGTCAAAATCAGAAAATTCAAACAAAAAATCAATTGTTATCAATCCCTACACAATATAAAATATTACACCCAACAGGAAATTACTCAACAAATTACAAACGATCTTAAATCACGATTTATACCTTCTCATACTAATAATTTACTAGATCGAGACTTTAATATGATTCCTAAACTCATTACGGATGAAGACAATTACGAACTTCTGAAACAACCCTCAGCTGAAGAAATTAAGACCGTAGTATTTGGTTTACCTAATAATAAAACACCTGGTCCTGATGGTTTTACAGCTGAATTTTATCAAAAATATTGGAGCTTCACATCAAAATTGTTAATTTCAGCTATACAATCCTTCTTTCACTCTGACATATTATTATCAGATTGCTCCCAATCATTCATTACATTAATCCCAAAAACAGAAACTCCGAGCACTATTAATCATTTTAGACCCATTAGCTTATGTAATACGGTCTACAAAATTATTACAAAAATAATGGCTAATAGACTACAAAAATTACTCCCTAAAATTATTCATCCCTGTCAAGGAGCCTTTGTACAAGATCGATCAATTTTTGATAATATTTTAATATCACATGAAGTATTCCACTCCTTCCACAGAAAAAAGAAAGGTACAAGAGGCTGGATGACTCTAAAATTAGATATGGAAAAAACTTATGATAAGGTACAATGGCCTTTTCTTATTAAAGTTTTACAAAAATTTGGGTTTCATAATAAATGGATTGATAGGATTATGACTTGTATCAATTCTGCTTCTTTTTCAGTCTTGGTCAATAATATCCCTGAAACCACCTTCAAACCTAAATGTGGCCTCAGGCAAGGAGACCCAATTGCACTCTTTCTCTTTATCATAATTATGGAACATTTGGCTAGAACACTTCAAATCGAAGCGGAAAAGAGACAACACAAAGTAGGCATTCAACTATCTCAACATGGTACCAGGATCCCTTTTCTTTGCTTTGCTGATGATACTCTTATTTTTTCAAATGCAAATGCTACAAACATGAACTTTATAATGAAAACTCTTGAGAGACTTAGTAACATATCGGGATTAGCAATTAACTATCATAAAAGTACCTTCCAAACGACTCCAAACATTCCCACACAACAAAAACAAGCTTTAGGATCTATTTTAAACCTCCAAACCACAAATTCTATGGAAAAATACTTAGGGATCCCAATTGTTAGAGGTAGAGTTAAAAATGATTGTTTTGAGTATGTTTTGCAAAATATGACAACACAACTTTCTAAATGGAAAGCTAACTCCATATCGCAAGCAGGACGAGCTATTCTTGCACAATCTAATTTTCTTTCTAAAGCAAATCATCTCATGCAATGTTTTTCACTTCCAACAAATATTTGTGAAAAGATGGATAAAATAACTAAACAATTCTTTTGGAATAAAGATTCATCTTCTTATCGACCATTAACTTCTTGGGACAAAATATGGAAACCTAAATCTCAAGGAGGTTTGGGTCTCCACAAATCAAAACATATGAATGACGCCTTGTAGATGAAACTTTTGTGGAAACTATTAACTGATCCATATAATATCTGGGTCAAAATTATTACACAGAAATATCTTAAAGATGATTCTCTTCTAACATATTCAAAAAGAAATAAGAAGCAATCTTGGCAATTTTCCAGACTCTTACATCTCCGTAAGGTGTTTCAGGAAGGTCTTTTATGACAACTTGGAGATGACAAATCAATTAAATTTTGGACTGATCATTGGATACCCAACATAGACCTAAGGAGTTATCACGATCCTGCTCATGCTGATATTAATGAATTAGTCCATAATGACATCACGAATGATAAAAAATGGATTCTGCAACGTCTGAATTCCTTTTTACCTAACCACATAGTAGATCAAATACAAAGTATCCATATTCCAAACCATACACAAAATGACTCTCTAATTTGGAAATTAAATACATCGGGTAAATTTACTACTGCTACTGCTAGATCTAGATCGTTATGCGAATGTACTAATTTAGATCAATCCAATACTCTATTTGATTGGTTGTGGAAACAAAACTTACCACCTAGAATTAAAAACTTTCTTTGGAAAGCTATCTTTGACAATCTACCAACTACAGCAAGGTTAAATAGATATTACAACAGAGTTTCACCATACTGTTCAGTTTGCAATCACATTCAAGAAGACTCTGCCCATTTTTTCTTTCGTTGTCCAAATACTATAAAGAATTACAAAAAATTATCTCAATTACTTAATATCCAACTTCAAGTTCCTCGGGATAAATCTTTTATAGAATTCATCTCGGAATTAATGACTGATGCTAATCACAAAAAACATATTACACCTCTAATTTTCATTTGGTATGAATTATGGATCTATAGAAACAATGTTGTTTTTTCGAAAAATAATACTGATAACAGATCTCCGACAGATATTGCATACTTTGAATCCAATCAATGGTAGAATCTACAAACTAATGAAAAATGACCTAAACAACCACAAAAAAGAAATAGAATAAAGAAAATTAATCGAGTGTGGAAACCACCACCAGACAACTAGATTAAAGTAAACTTCGATGGATCACTACAAAACGGTAATGAAGGGTATATTTCTTGTATAGCAAGGAAAAATGATGGCAAAATTATTTTCATTGATAATTTAAAATTACGTCATCATTCTCCTTTATGTATTGAAGCTTTGGCTGCCTTTCATGCAATCAAAACAGCTAATGTGTTCAATCTAAATAATGTTATTTTTAAAGGGGATAATCTTACGGTTATAAATTTCATTAAACAACAATGGAAGATTCCTTGGACAATCTCTTCTATTATTTTCGATTGTCAAAAAGCACTTCAAAACATCAATTTGTTCCAAATTTATCATTGCTTCCGAGAAGCTAATCAAGCCGTTGATTTTCTCGCTAATAAGGATGTGAACATCATTGCTCTAAAACTGGCTATGTTTTCTCATAGCTCGTCTTTTTTTTTTGGATTCTCACTCTAGTTCAATGGTTAGGGGACTCCCCTAGTACCCTTACATCTAGAGTTCGAGTTGCGTGAGTGGCTCTCCCAACAAACAATTTTTAACCTCCACCAAGTCTCGAACTCGAGACCTCATATTGGGTGGTTGAGATCTCTTACCACCCGACCACATGCTTGTTGGTCCCATAGCTCGTCTTTACCTGATGCTAATATCAGGAACTTCAGGTGTCATTCTGGATTACTTGCTTGTAATCCATCTTTTCGGTCCTTTTTTAGGATCATCTCTCGGGATGATCAGGGACTGTCGGTGTCCTGAGACACGGGATTCCGGTTCTTGCCTAATAAAAGAAAAAAAAAAAACCATGTAACGAATAGCTTTCAGTAATTTAATGCAGTATGATTTTCCAATGTGTAATTATAAAATAAAGTTTATACGGAGTATAATGTTTTGTAGATCTTATAGTACCACTTGAAGTCACAAACAAGAGATGCTGAATAGATGATCAAACTTCCTTTTCATCATCTTTCAGAAAACCAGAAACACAACTTGGTTACAGAGAAATAAACCAGCCCTTGTTGCAGGATGGATTTCTTGAACTGGGCAGTGGTGATTATTTATCTGCACTTACTATTCGCAGTGCCAATTTACTCAGATTCCGTTCTCATCCCAGATAAGCTTTCTCAAATTCCAACCTATTTTCTCAATTTGGCGAAGACTGATGGCGTGTTTGATTGGATGGTTTCTCTTAGGAGGAAGATTCATGAAAACCCTGAACTTGGATTTCAGGAATTTGAGACAAGTAAGCTAATCAGAGCTGAACTTGACGAATTGGGGGTTTCTTACAAATACCCACTTGCTGAAACTGGTATATTAGGGTTCATTGGTACTGGAAAACCCCCTTTTGTTGCTCTTAGAGCTGATATGGATGCTCTTCCAATTCAGGTACTAGCTATACTTTCACAGATTGCTTATATTCTACAGTGTGCTTAAAAAACTTATTTGGTAACTGAAATGAAATGAGTATCGGTTGGAATGAGGAATTAGGTTTATATGATTTAGGGTTTTTGTAAAATGGGAAAGTCAATTAGCTAAAGTGGGTGCAGCTCAAGATTCAAATTCTCTGATGATAAGAAAAGATGAAATTGGTCTTACTTTGAATGCCAGTGACTTTGAAAACTTGTTTGATTGGTCAAGATTCAACTTTTGTTGAATGGATACAGTTCAGAACTAAATTAGGGCAATCATGAAGAGTTTGAATCTGGTCTGACGGTTAAATTTCTGTTGTAGGAAATGGTGGAGTGGGAACACAAGAGTAAAATACCTGGGAAGATGCATGCTTGCGGCCATGATGCTCATGTGGCTATGCTGCTCGGTGCTGCAAAGATACTACAAGAACATAGCGAGGAGATTAAGGTATTGTGTTCTTTCGAACCGATATTGTTACTTTCGAGCTTCACTTCTTGTCTGTTATATGTCAATGATTTTAGCAAAAAAAGTCTTCATAAGCGTTTTGCCTATGTTTCTATTTTGTATTGATGATGCCCGAAGCTTGCTTTTCATGCTTATTGTGAACATAATTTCTAGAATGTTTTACACAAATTTTAACAAAAGAGGAGATAGTATACCAATAGCGTAAATTACTGGCTATTGTGAAATTTTATAAGTGAACTGTGTCTTTTATTCATGTATTATCCATCTTGGCTCTTGTTGGTTATCAAAACAAGCACTAGCAATAATAGTTGCAAGATCATGCCGGGCAAATTCTCTATGGAAGATAATTTTACCAACAATAATGATAAGATTGGGAAGAAATTACTTGACTCTGAATAGTTGAGTTCTAATGTCAAACTTATTTTCAACTATACACTTGTTTGTTTGTCTGTCTTGAGTGTAAATTCAGGGTTTCTTACTAATTAACAGGGAACTGTGGTCCTAGTTTTCCAACCAGGGGAGGAAGGATTTGGAGGAGCAAAGAAAATGATTGAGGATGGAGCAATGGAGAACGTCGAGGCAATTTTTGGATTGCATGCCCGGGTTAACTTGCCACTAGGTCAAGTTTCCTCAAGGTCTGGCCCACTTTTAGCTGGGTGTAGTTTTTTCAAGGCTACTATTAATGGGAAAGGGGGTCATGCAGCTATTCCCCATCATGCTGTGGACCCGATTTTGTCTGCATCTAATGTGATCGTTAGCTTGCAACATATTGTATCCCGTGAAACTGACCCACTGGATTCACAGGTAAACTATATCAGATCATTGCTATCTTTCTCCAATCATCGTGTATTTTGCGTTTTCATGAAGAAAAAAACACAATTCTAACATTCTCATGAAAAAAGTAACTTCTGCATGGAAATTGTATATACTTGTTGATATTCACTTGCCTTAAAAAAAATGCCTTGCGTGAATTTTGAAATGCTGAAGTTATGCAATCAGACAGTGATTTTGATCTACTTTGGAACCAAGAGAAAAATTGTTTTTGAACAAAAAGAAAATTTTCATATGATATTTATCCATGTTGAATGAAACTCGATCTTAGATCATGTGCTTTGTGCTTTGTTGAATTCTAAATGAAATTCATGTTTTTTTAGGTTGTGACAGTGTCACAGTTTGAAGGTGGGGGTGCCTTTAATGTCATTCCTGATTCGGTTACCATAGGTGGTACTATCCGAGCTTTTTCAGAGGAAAACCTCTTAAGACTTAGGCATCGTGTTGAGGAGGTAATGAAAGAACAATAATTTATTTACCTTTGTTCTCAGAATTTCTTATTTAAAAAATAGCCGATAAACCTGTATCGAAAGACATCACGTTTTACTCGTGGAAGCCCTCCATTGAGTTTGTTGATTAGATTAGGAAGAAGAATTAATTGATAATCAGTTGCAAGTTGAGTGAAGATACAATTAAAATGAACCGCGTCTAATTTATATTTGATTATAGGTAATCACTGCACAGGCATCAGTCCATAGATGCAGTGCCACAGTGGAATTCTTTGACAATGAAAAACCAATGTATCCTCCAACCGTCAACAACGATCAGCTGCACCGCCACTTCGTCAACGTATCAACTGATATGCTCGGACCAATAAACGTCAAGGAAATGCATCCCCTCATGGGATCAGAGGACTTCTCCTTTTACCAAAAACTAGTTCCTGGTTATTTCGTATTTTTGGGGATGGAAGATGGGATCAAGAAGTTAGCACCAGGACACAACCCTGAATATATGGTGAATGACGACATGCTTCCTTATGGTGCAGCTCTTCATGCTTCATTGGCCATTAGGTACCTTCTTGAGAAAGAACCGTTGACTCAAGAAAGATTCATTCATGATGAACTGTAAGGAATGCTGTTGTTAAGACTTCAGTTTGCTCTTGATTGATGTCATGAAGAATAAGGGAGGGAATTTCCAAGTTTGTATGTAAATGTAAACTCATTATGAGTTGTATGTGTAAGAGAATGAGGGAGGGAATTTCCGTATTTCTTCTACCCTTACTATCAATCGGAGTTGCATGAAATGAGTTCCATAATTTAGTTTTTCTTTTACTTCCCATTTAAATCATTTAATTAATTTAAAAAAGGTTTAAAACACACTAATCTAAGCATGGAAATTCACGAAACTCTATAGTTGGGTACTTGGGTTACATGCAACTAGCGGGGTCATCAGGATTTATGTCTAGGAGGAGGGGCTAAAATTCCGTGTAGTTATATTTGGACGGCATTTAGATTTCTCCATTAAATTTTGGGGTTTTTGCAGGAAACCATCCGCTATTTGTCGAAATTTGCAGGTAACCACCCGCTATTAACGTATTTATTTTTAACCACCCAAATTTTATACTTTTCTTACAATTCACCACCCGTAAACAGTTTCCGTTAGATATTCTGTTAAAACTTGTGAAATTACACTTTTACCCCTCCATTTTTCCGAAAATAACAACTTTGAAAGTTATGGGTCAATTTTTGTAATTTCCTAAAAATGGATTAAAAACCTAGTTCATCCCCAAATCTCAATCTCCTCCTTCAGCTTGCTTCAGTCTCAGCGCTACTGCGTCGTCTCGGCACTCCACCTCGGAGGAGGAGCCGCCGCAACTCGCGTTAGGCATTGATTCCGACAATCGAGCAAGAAGATTGCTACCTGTAGATAGAGAGTATTCAGAGTTTGTTTCTCTTAGCCAAATTAGGGATCTGGAATTTGCGTACCTGGGAGGAGGAGATTGGATTTCATCGCTGCAACGAGATCCTGATTCAAATTCCAACATTAACAAACATTCAGTAGCGGAAATAGCTGAATTATAAGAGGTATCGAGATGGGCGAACGAACCATGGTAATTTCAGTGTTGGATCTCTGAAATTGAAAAAAATCAGATGATGGAGGAAACAGATTTTATAAAGTGTGGATGATTAGGTTGTTGATTGGGATCGGAAATGAGAGATGAGAAAGAGAAATGTCGACATGGGAGAATTGGATGGAGGAGAGGTTCCAAAACGAAGCAACATCACAGTGGGAATTTCCTTTACTGTTTTCTGTCAAACCAAGATGAGAAAGAGTGTCGACATTTACTGTTTTCATCCCCAAATCGCAAAGTTGTGGACGATTATCCGTATGTTGCCATGGATTCGGAATTTCCTGGGTTGTGATCCGTCCCGTCGGCAATTTTAAGAACATCACTGATTACAACTACCAGACCCTCAAAGACAACGTCGATATGCTCAAGCTGAAGGAGGAGATTGAGATTTGGGGATGAACTAGGTTTTTAATCCATTTTTAGGAAATTACAAAAATTGACCCATAACTTTCAAAGTTGTTATTTTCGGAAAAATGGAGGGGTAAAAGTGTAATTTCACAAGTTTTAACAGAATATCTAACGGAAACTGTTTACGGATGGTGAATTGTAAGAAAAGTATAGAATTTGGGTGGTGAAAAATAAATACGTTAATAGCGGGTGATTACCTGCAAATTTCGACAAATAGCGGGTGGTTTCCTGCAAAAACCCCTTAAATTTTTTACAAATCTTAGATATACGTGATTTGTTTTGCTAAAATATTACTTACAGATCTTTTTTAGTATAAAAGTATTATAATTTGCTAAAATCAACTCCAGAAATCTTATATTTTTTTTGATAAAATGTTACATAGAACAAAGGAAAAGATTCAGATATGAATGGTTTTTATTCGAATGATTTTTATTGTACGAATGTACGAATGGAAAATTCATGTGCACAATTCCTCACATTGACATGCACATACAAATGTAAATACAAGCACATTTGCAAATGTGTAGATGTCTTTGACAATATATGAAAATACTTGTGAGACAATATATGAAAATACTTGTGTGTGCATGTGAACGTAAGAGAATTTACATGTGAATATTGAAGAATGTGCATATAATAGTATATTCGTACAATAATATATTTGTAACTTATCTTTATCCTAGAACAAATATCTAAAAAGAAAGTTACATAAAAGAAAACATACATCAAAAAATAAAAATTAAGAAGAGTTATAGCCCATTCTCGTCCTATACCTGCTTCGCCCCTTTATGCAACCCAAACTAGTCACTAATTTCATCAACAAATTTATTATCAATTTTTTTTCTTATTTATTAATAACTCGATAATTCAACATCTTCTCAACTAATAGATTTTCTTGAAATAAATCAAAAAGTTATTTTTTATTTCGTGTGATCAATTCAAGTGATAGATGAAAGATTTTATTCAATTCCATTTAGCACTGATATCGTTAATAAAGAAAATAATCTGTTTTAGAGGATTGAGAAAGATAAAGATCTATAATAAATCTAAAAGTCCCTTATTTTATAATTTAATTAACTATTACTAATTAATTAACTTATTATTTTATATGATATTAGCTAAGTGATTGATTGAAATCCTGTAATTTTAATCTTTGTTTGTTCAACTCAACAACAACAACAATCAATAATATGTTCAAATTCCAAGTATTCCTAGATTATATTTGTCTCAACAATTTCTTAATGCAATTATGTATAAGACAATTGATGAAATCACAGCCATGAGGTAAATTTAAGTTTATTTTATTTTAAATATCAATTTATCTTATAATATTTATTCAATTTCATTATGAACTCTTTTCAGACATGCAAATGTCTTACTATTTCTCCTATTGAGGATACTGAAGATGTCCATGGTTGGTTTTACAACTCCTGTAATGAGTGCAAAATGAGAGTTCAACTTGAAGGAGAAAAATTCGGGTGTAGCAAGTGTAATCGAAATACTAAATACGTCACTCCTAGGTAAATTTCTAACATTAACTTTAAATCTTTATTTTATATTCATATATTGTAATTTATATGTTACACTTTATATGTTTTTAAAATTAATTCTAAAATTAATGTGGTCTTACAAATATAAAGTTCGATTACAAGTAAATGATGGTTCAACATTTACCTCTTTCGTGATATTTGAAAAAGTTGTTCAACAAATTGTGAATAATTTTGCATCATCTATTTTAGATTCATTGGACGAGGTTAATTGTATTGGATTTTACTTAATTGGATGATGGTTCAATTTCTTATTAACTATATAACGTTTCTTTATTGTTTTTTTATTTTAGGATGTTGATTTCAATTCTATATCAAGTGATCTTGAAGTGTTAGTCGAATAAAAATATGTATTTTTGATTAATGTCGATCAATATAAGTTGGATCACTCCAATTTAGGTTTTACTGTTTCGAATGACATGTGATGAATCAATAGTTAAAGAATTTGAAACATTATTATCCAATCAGAAGGTAATTTATTACTTTCTAAAAATATGATTTATTTAATATAAAATGGTTTATATACTATCATTAACATTATCTTATACTATTTTTTTGTACAGAATGAACTACAAGTATCACTGACATTTGAGACGGAACACCCATCATCTTCATACGATAAGAAACAATGGTCTAAAAAACTCCCGATGTTAAATTGTTTACGATAACAAATATAAAGGAGATGAAGGAGATAAAGAAGACGGAGATGAAGGAGATGGAGATGGACAACATGATAAAAAAATTAAGAGGAGAATGTTAAGCAAAATCAAGTTGGAGCCGATTGATGACTAGATATGTAGCATTATCTTTTCCAAACATTATATTAGATTGTTTGCTTTATCATAATTATTTTTCCTTAGATCAAAATTTTATTATCGAGGAATGATATACTTTTAAATAGCCAATTTTGTTATGAGTGTGAATCCCATAATAAACCCTCTTATAGAGATAAATAAGAATGAATCTAAGTCATTGGATGTCTTCACATCCAATGACTTAGATTAAACTAGCTACCTACACTTGTAGTGGGGGTAGTTGTGGTGGTCCGTCGGCCTTCCGGCGACCACCCGACGACTTCCCGGTGGTTGTCCGGCGGCGGTCCAGCGGCGGTCCGGCGGCGGTCCGACATCAAAATACATGTTCATCACAGTACATCTAAATGTTCATCAAATATCTTGTATTTGTTCATCAGATCTTGTATATACGTTCACCAGATTTCTTTTCAATGTTCACCAAAAATTTTGTGATTGTTCATCTCATTGCCTATATAAGTTCATCATATGTCTTAAGATTTTTCATCAGATTTCTCTTATCTGTTCATCATAAATCTTGTTATTGAATGTCCAAGAGGTATGAATATTATCCTCTTTATAAACTTTGTATTTTTGCACAATATATAACTTGTATGTTCAATATTACAGAGATAAGAAGCAAAAAAACAAATGACAGATCAAAAAGAAATGTGTCATCCGAAGAACAACAACAACAGGAGGAAGAAACAGTTCATGGTAACTAATGTTCATCAACTCTTTTTTCTTTGTTCATCACAATTCTTCATAATGTTCATCAGAATGTTTAATAATGTTCATCATTCCTCTCACATATAGTTCATATGTATGTTTAATAATGTTCATCATTGTATTTCAATATGTTCACCATCTTGTTTGATATTGTTCACCATGATCCTTAATTTTGTTCATCAACTTTTTACATGTCTTTATACTAATAAGTTACTTTTAATGTTATAGCATCCCCTAAACATAAGATGGCAAAATCCAGAAAAGTAGTTGCTACAACAAGCAAGGGAAAAAGAAGTAGCTAAAGGATACACTGTTCTCAGACCAAGGGAAAAAAGATTCAGTTGTACAGCCCAAAAATTCCTGTAACACAAATAATGAAGAACTTGAAAAGGCCTAGGGGGGGAATTGTGATAAGAGATGTTGAAGAACAACCAGAACAAGCATCCAGGACAAACAAGTCTGAAATTGTGCAGTCAAGGAAAGGAAAGGAAATAGTGATTGAAAGCAACAAGAAGCAGTTCCCTGCTAAAAAATGTAGAAGTTCTCCAGCGCTTCTTGTTGCAACTTTGGTTAGAATGAGTCCAATTCAGAGAAGCTGCATAGTAGAGATGGGATTTGGATGCTTGCTTAAATGGAAAGTGGACAAACTTCCAGCTAAAATCAGTCACTGGTTGTTGAAGAACTTTGATCTCGTATCCTGCACAATGAAGCTTGCCAAGTCAGTGAGGCACAAAATTACAACACAGGATGTTCATGACTACCTTGGAATTCCTGTTGGTGGGATGCAAATAGAATTGAAGAGAACATTTACTAAACATGAGGATTTACAATATCAAGATCTTCACCGAAGGTTCAGGAATCAATTTCCACTGGAAATCGACACTGAATTGGATGAACCCAAGTTGCGTGACACCTTAAAGATTCATGCATCACATGTCGCAGAGCTTTTGATAAAAACTGTAGTACCTGGAGAGTGGTTCAAGAGAAATTTCATGATGTTGCTTGTTGCAACCATTATGGACAATCAGCCAAATGGTGGATTGAATTATAATATTCTTCATTACCTTGAGTGCACCGAGATGATTAATCACTACGACTGGTCAAAATTGCTAGTTGACCTTCTGATAAGGACAAAGGAGTCTTTTGATAGGACAACAAATGCTAGTTTTTTCAGAGGACCAATCCTTCTACTACAAGTTAGTGTTCACCAATTTTAATCATTTTGTTCATTATCATATCATTATATGTTCATCAAACTAATATTTACTCATTTACTTTATTTGTTTGCAGTTGATATATTTTGATCGTGTTATTCTCAAGAATGTTGAACATGAGAGAGAGTTTCCAATAATTGTTAATTGGGATGCAGCCATGCTGAGGGCTAGAGAGGCAGAAGAGATCAAGATTGGTGGATTTGGAAAGGGTTATGTCAGAGATCCTCCAATTTTTACAGATGATGATGTGAACAATGCTGCAAACAGACAGTCCATCCGCCTTATATCATTCACAAGAAGAAGCAACTGAAGATGCAAGTTTACTGGTAAGTTTTCCATCAAATTTTATAATAATGTTAATCACATCTGTGAACAAGGTTCATCAAATTTTGTAATAATGTTCATCACATCTGTGAACAATGTTCACCAAACTTCTGAAAAATGTTCATCAAATTTTTGAACAACGTTCATCAAATTTCTGAACAATGTTCATCAAGTTTCTAAACAATGTTCATCAAATTTCTGAACAATGCTCATCAATTTTGCTCTATTGGTTCACTATAATTTATTTTCTTGTTCATTAATGTTTCATTGTTTAATATTGAAACAGGGTTTCTTAGAGGACCATATAAAAGAGGGACAAGAACTTGCTACTAAGATTAGAAACTTCTTGGGAAGAATTGAGCAGGCCCCCTCACGTATAGCAAGTAATAGCTTGTTCAAGAAGGTGAATGAAGCTATTGAAAGAATGCTAAATGTGAGGGATGATGAAGAAAATGCAGAGCAACCACATCAAACAGAGGAAGAGGAAGAGACATTGACCCAACAACAGTTTTGGTGCGAGGCATCTAAATGTTTGGAAGAAGTGGAGAGAACTATGAAGGCCAAGAAGAGTTATGTTGTGAAAGCTGAAGATGAAGTTCCAGAGAAGACACCAGATGAAGTCATTGGTGAGACTTGTCGAAGCATTGCTAGAGATTACATTTCAGATATTTCATCCTTCTCTTTGGGAATATTCTCCCAATCACCTGAGAGGCCTACAGTGGTAGTTGATCCGCCAGAAGAAACTACAAGATCACCTGAGATGCCTCCAGTGGTAGTTGATGTGACAACAGAAACCACAAGACAGTACAAGAGGAAAATTTCATTCAAGGTAATATACAAGGCTTCTTAACTCTTATTACTATCTATGCTTTTATGTGTAATAACTTGTTGTGCTTTATTTCAATTGTAGATTACTAAATTTGTGGTTGAAAGACAAAAGAGGTTGGATGCAGCTACCACGCACTCTGAAGATATCGTTGAAAGTACTCCTGTTGTTAACAGCAATGTTGACGAGACAGTTGAGGAAATTGATCCTATAGGTGATGAGGTGAGGATGGAAGAACAAAGAATTGAGAAAGAGAATGAGGTACATATTTTGCTTATAAATGTTCATCAATTGTTCTATCAATGTTCATCAAATAATTGAGTTATGTTCATCATTATTTCTAATTACAGATAGAGAAAGAACAAGGAAAGGAACCAGAAAGAGTGGAGGTGGAAAGGATGGAACAAGGGAAGGAAATGGAAACACAATCTGAGGACAGGGGCGGGAAAGAAGGAGTTGAGGAACAAGTACAAGGGATGGAAATACAATATGAAGAGGTGGTTCCTGAACCACAACTAAAAGAAAAGGAAAGTGTACAAGTTCAAGAGGTGGTTCCTGTTCAAGAGGAAGAAATAGAAGTCCAAGATGTGAGGCAAAATGAAGAGGAGAAGAGGAAAGAAAAGGGAAAGGACAAGGTGGAGAGTGAAGGAAAACAGACAGAGGAGCAGGTTGAGAAGGTGATCTTTATCATCATTTGTTCATCAACTTTCTTATACATGTTCATCAAACTTCTCACTTATGTTCATCAAACTTCTCACATATGTTCATCAATCATATTCAGGCACTAACTGAGAAAACAATGTTTGTTTGGAAGACGGGGAGTGAGAATGACCCAGAAGTAATCAAAAGAAAGAGACTAATTTCTTGGGCAAACAAATCTCCATACAAGCAAAGGATTGTGGACATCAAAGAGAAACCAACTGCTCTAGAAATGAAACTCAGCAGCTGGATGTTGGAAGATTTAACACACCTAGAGTAAGAAAAGTTTAATTAGTTTTTGTCTAAAGTTCATCACTGGTTTTATAAATGTTCATCACCTTGTCACATTTTGTTCATCAATTCTGCTCTAGATGATCTTCATTGTTTTTATATTTGTTCATCAGTTCTTTCATATTATCATTTTTTGTTTCAGGGACATTGTTTTCAGCGTGGGGCATTTAAATTTCAAGAAGAATGACTTTCTGAGCATGCAAAACAATCTATATGTTGAAAGCAATGTGATTGACGCATGGGCACACTTGCTGAATCTCAAAGAGGAAGAAAGAGATGAAGCAAAACCTCTTAGATTATTTGCTTCAATTGAGACAACGGTAGGAATTTTTTATATGAACAATTTTGTCATTAACATGTGGAAACATAACTAACGGAATCTTTTGATATTATATAAAAGTCTGTCCCGACTATGGTGGGTTTTGAACTAAAAGATTCAATCACATTCTTCAATGGTGAAATGGAAACTCAGTTAGCAAGACTGCCACTTCACAAATTGAATGATATTCAATTTGTAAGTATTCTATTAAACTTATCTATAAAGGTTCACCACTCTATAGACAAATGTTCACTGTGTTGTTTAAACTTGTTCATAAGACTATCTATACATGTTCACTATATTTTTTAAACTTGTTCATCAAACTAACAAAGGAAGTTCACTGTGCAGTTTGTCTTCCCAATATACCAGAGTGAACACGATTACTGCATTGTTTTCAATCTCAAGAACCCAAGAATAGATTTCATTGATACTCCAGTGTTCAAGGCAAGAAGCTTGTGAAATATAACAACGTTCCTAAAGTGATGGTAAGTTTTAATACTGGATATTGTTCTTCAATTTATTTGGTAATGTTCATCATTATATTTCAGTATGTTCATCATCATATAACTGTATGTTCATCATCATATAACTGTATGTTTTAAATATGTTCATCATTGTTTTTCAATATGTTTGATATTATTGTGTTTTTATTTTACAGAGAGCAATGTTTGTGGAATTTCTAAGGAAGCGTGGCATGGAAGCCAAAGCAGCTCTATTCGAAGACGAGAAAAAGGTCAAAGCTGAACGTCTTTCAATGTACTGGAGAGATGACAAGAACAAGCAGGATTGTGGTACATATACCATGCGACACATGGAAACGTACTTTGGGGAGGGGCTGACAAATTTTACAACTTCTTTGAAGAAAGGTGACAATAAGCAAATGGACATGATAAGGGTCAAGTACATTTCAGAGTTGTTAACCAACAGATTCAACAATGCTTCCCACAACTTATAGAGTGGGTAAATGGAAAATGAACAATGTAGAAGTTTGACAATGAGTACAAGAATTCTTTTGTTCATCTATATATTACAGAATGTTCATCAAATCACTGAACAATCTTCATCGGCTTAACTGTGAATGTTCAATATTTAGCCAAAGTTCATCATATTAACACTGAATGTTCATTGACGTTAATCTCAAAAGTTCATCAATATGATAAGTAATTTTACTTGTCTTTTTCACAAATATTCATCATATTAATAATGAATGTTCATCGAGCTTAGATACAAAGTTCATCAAATTAACACAACAAGTTCATCACATTAACAGAGAGAGTTCATCTAATTTGATATCGATGTTCATCAATTTTTCCCATGTTGTTCACCAGATTATATATAATTGTTCACCAAGTAGATTACAAATGTTCACCAGAACTAGATTTACACATAAAGACTTAAATGATAGTTTTAGAATTATCTAACTTCAAACACTTGTTGAAGTATTCTCAGGACATGTAGAGCGATTGTGTCCGGATTTCAAACATATTGAACAACACTTCTTCACCTTGTTAGAATTCAATCTAACTTTCTCAATTGTACTCTTCAAACGTGATGTTTTTGGCCTTCCTTTGTTCTTTGATTGTGGAGGTGGAAGGACAGATATTGTATTTGGTAAAGGACCAACAAACTTCTCAAATCTTGCCTCTCTGCTTTTTGTAGGAGTCTTGTTGTTACTCATAGAAGACGACTCAGCCTGAATGGATGAACTGTACAACTCACGCTTCTCCTTTAGAACAATCAACAAGTCTTTCAATTGATCATAATCATGCTCAATTTCATTGATAATACTATGTATCTCAGACATAACATCATACACTAAAACCTTCTTCTCATCCATCTCAACAGATTCTTTAAATACTAAACCATCAATCTCAAAAGTTGGCTTCAATGTTGTGCTCTTACTCCATCGTGTTAATATATATTGGTCAGACATTTTCACATCCAAAGGTGGACCAACACATCTAATTACCAATATCATGTGACAACATGGAAGACCTATCTGCAAGAACCTATTACAAGAACACTTATATTCATTTGTGGATGGTAAGTGCTGAACCACAAATGATTTCTCAAAATGTCCACGAACACGGTAGTAATGGACATCACCCTTTGTGAGAGAATTAACCAAGGCACAATCATAGGCAGATGAGAGAAGCTGAGTTTGCAAATCATCAAAAATAGGCAGTGTATAGACATCACAAAGCTGAACTTCCATTTGGGTCGGTGTCTTGAGAGTAGGTCAGCGAGTGGAAGATTCAAAGTCATGCTTACGATGAGTATGTCTTTGAGAATCAATTGCATTTTCAAATTGCAACATGAACACTATAAGGGATGATGATGAGCCAATGAAATATGAGAAGAAGAAGTTCTGAGATTCAGACCTCGAAGTTGTTCTAAGCAGGCCACCCATATGGACATTTTGAAAGAAAGCGGGAATCCATAAGTATCGTAGATCAAACATTGTCTTGAGCCAAACATTGTCTTAAAGATTGAAATCATCTATAATACCATGCCAAAGCTCCTCAAAATCCACAGGAGTAATCTCATCACTCCAAACAATAACATTGAATCTATCCCTGAAATCTTTATTTTGCTCTGGTTCAACCTTAATCTTACCGGGCACTTTGAACATTATGTGCCACATGCAAAAACGATGAACACTTGAGCTAAAAACCTCCTCAACAGCATCCTTGACAGCAACATCTTGATCAGTCAAAATAACAAAAGGTTCATGTCCCATTGCCTTTTTGAAATGATCAAACAACCACACATAAGATGGAATATCTTCGTTCAACAATAAGCCAAATGCAAAGGTGATTGAGCACTTGTAGTTGTCAACTCTAGTGAAAGGAACAAACACCATATCATACCTGAAAACAAAAAGCAAAAACTCATAATGTTCATCAAAAACTGTATTATTTTCTCATCAAATGATTTAACAATGTTCATCATTACTGATAACAATGTTCATCAAAACTGGGATAAGAATGTTCATCAACTAGTATGAATGTTCATCAATAAATCTAACAGTGTTCATCAAAACTTGTATGAATGTTCATCAAAAAATCTAGCAATGTTCATCAATAAATTTTTATATGTTCATCTATAAATAAAACATAGTTCATCACAACTAAAATGATTGTTCACCAAAACAAATAGGAATGTTCATCAATAAATTTAACATTGTTCATCATAACTACTTAGAAAAATTCACCTAAACAGGTAAGAATGTTCATCAACATACCTATTTGATTTGTATGTTGCATCAGCAGTCACTACATCACCAAAGAATGAAAAACTCTTGCGTGCAATCGGATCAGCCCAGAATAAACGAGTTAGTTGATTATGCTCATTGACATAGTATTCAAAATAGAGAGCCTCACATCTCTCTTTCTTGCGAAAAAGGCTATCAATTACCATTTGAGCATCACAACCAACCATATACGCATTGAGATCTCGGTTAAAATTCTTGAAGTCAACCAGCGAGGCACCCACATTTGCGTAAGATCCAACATAATTCTTGAACATCTTAAATGCTTTGCTAGTCCCAATATTGGACTTTATACAATTCATAATAAAGTCTTCATGGAATGGAATCAATTTCCGGTTACTCCTGGCAAGATGTCGTTGTGATTCATCAACCATATAATGTGTATGACGCTCCTCAAAAATCTTAACAGAATAGCCATCATGACTAAGATAGCGAAGTGCTAATTTAACAACACAACCACATCTATCTGAATTTCTCTTCCTTTTTGATGAAGTGGAGTCATCTGCAGTATTTCCATCTACTTTCATATATCCCTGCCTACTGCAACAAAGAAACTTTCAAATTGGAACTTTGTTCACATCTTTAGTGCTAGTCCCTGACATGATACGTACACTAAAGCCTGCCCTGATGGCATATTTTTTATAGAATTCGATACCATCTTCAATTGAAGCAAACACTTGACCAACATATGGCTTGTAAGAATCTTCACATAATGGTAAAAAGTATTTCGTATTTCCAGGAGAAATAGAAACTACACCATTGACATTGGATTGATCAACACCTAGAAAAATGTTCATCAGATATTAAACATATGTTCATCAAACTACTTATCAATGTTCATCAAACTACTTATTAATGTTCATCACAAATCCTGTAAATGTTCATTACACATTAAAATGTTGTGAATGATCATCACATCTAGAACAAAGTTCATCAAATCAGTATTAAAAGTTCATTAAGACTGCATTCAACGTTCATCACATGTTTTATAAAAGTTCATCACAAATACCGTCTATGTTCATTATATGTTCAATAGAATGTTCATCACTTCTATTACTGTTGTTCATCAAATCCGTTATAAATGTTCATCACAATTCTTCTAAATGTTCATCACATCACTAAAGATTCATCTTCAGTTTTTTAAATGTCCAATATATGTTCACTAACAGTCTTATTAACGTTCATCATATGTCTTGTACATGTTCATTAATTACCTCAGAAGTATGATATTAAGCTTTTTCAAAGCTTAAACATAATCAACAATAGTTCATCGATGATGTTGATCAAATTTGAGATAAAAACTGCTTCACTATACACGAATCATCGTAATACTTCAACAAATAAGCTCAAATTGGAGAGAAACAGGGGGATGAACTGGTGAAACAAATAAAATAGAAGCAAAACCTAGATCCATAGGTAGAATGAAGGAGAAACAAGCTAACGAATGATAATCGATGTGTTGGATTAGCGAACAGAGCAATCAAGAGAACAAGAACACCTGAATACAAAAAATCAACAAAATCAGCTCACGCAAAAACAAAGGATATAGAAACGTAAACAAGATGAGGAAAACAAAATTAAATACTAATGCGAGAAGAAGAAGAAGGAATTACGCAGCAGAGAAGAGAAGGCAAGATCCGAAGAAGATTTGTTGAAAAAACTTGGGGGAAAAGAAAACGAAGGCGAGAAGAAGAAGAAGGAAATTTACGAGATCTGTTGAACGCGCTTGTACACGCGCCCAAAAGTGAATTATTCACATTCGTCCGATCTGGCGAAATCAAACGGCCCACAATCATTCTCATTTATTACTGTAGCAACTATTATCATCAGACACTTTTATACTTCTTTCCTCATTGGAGATGCTTTTAAGGGACGGAGGGAGTATATATCAAATATATAAAAATAAACAAAAAATTGAAACCAATCCCGTGCGTGGTGCGTCCATCCACTAGTTGTTATGAAAAGAGCATCGGGTCAGATATTTTATACTTCTTTTAAAGTCGGTTTTGAGATGGGCCTTAGTTATAAAGCCCAAGCCCAATCATTAGAGGGTCACGATAAAAAAGGAATAACCGTAGAATTCGTAAGCGACAGGGGTATGAATGTAATATAAAGATTATCGATTTATCAAATACTGAAAGTAGCTCTGCCGCATTAGGGCAAAAAAGCGATCTCTGTTCACTATCCGCGATCTTTCTGTCTCTCCCCTGATCCCCAATCTCCCGTCCAACTCCACGGCGTAGATCCGAGGAGTTGGAAGACATCAATCTCAATTCTCTTACGACATCGCAGCTATCTCTTATTCATTTCCAGGTTCAGTTTTACTTTTCCGCTCTGTTTGATATTTGTTTGTATTATTGATTTAGCTAGATTGGTCTTTGTATTATTTTCTTATTGCATTGTATTTCATAGTATCTTCGTTTCTCTTTGTATGTCTGTTTTCGGTTTGGATTTTTCGGTTGTGTTTTTTTCTATAAATACTATCGAGTGTCTAGGAAGATAAATGATTGAGATTGGCCGAGATTGATATTGTGGTATCATGTTATATGATGTTGATTTAGATGGTTTTTGATGAGAGAATGTGGATTGAAATTTGTTAAGGAATGGTGTTTACAATATATTTGGATAAACACTAACAGACACAGACTAGGGAGAGAGGATTGAGTAAAATTGGAGGTGGTGGAGAAAAACGGCAATTTGATAGCTTTTTTTAGATTCATGGAATCATGGGAATCAGACATTGAACTTGAAGCTCAACCTCTGCTTGTGTGATGTTTTCTGTAGTATATTAATACAAAACCTCCATTCAGTGCTCGGGACTGAAATGCTAGAAAGACTTGAAAAACTTTCATGCTGGTTATAAAGACATGAGGATCGACCTCTTTTGAGTAAGGCAGGAAATCTTTGAGATAATAGATATGGATAGCTCCATTCTGTGTGGGGCAGAAATGATTGAAATACCTTGAAATTTCATGCTGGCTGTAAAATTTGTGACATGTGCATTTACTTTTCTAATGTGTTTGTCTGATCTTTAGAGTTGGATCTGTTTTCTTATTAGATTCAATTGATCAATACAAGTAAAAAAATCCATAGTTTTCTAATGTGTTAATTTTTATCTGTTTTTATTTATACCCCATTCAATCATTATCCTTCGGTAGTGCAGTCATGGCGGGTGTAGCTCCAGAAGGATCACAATATGATGAAAAACGCTATGATAACAAAATGACTGAATTGTGAGTGTAGTGGATCTCCTGCTTCCCCTAAATGAAATTTCTCTGCACCTCACGGAACGCCTTAGTACTTTTTCTTCCTTGTTTATTTGCGTAGGCTTGGTGAAGGGGATGATTTCATCACGTCCTATGATGAGGTTTCCGAAAGTTTTGACACCATGGGTTTGCAAGAGAACCTTCTTCGAGGAATTTATGCCTACGGTAAATATTTACTATCCTAAAGATTTTCCCCTTTAATTTACTATGGGGCATATATGTCCTTGTTATAGATATGTTTTTATACCAATATAACTAATGAAAAATAAAGGGGGTGAGGCACAGAAATAGTAAGGAAAGGTTTGATATTTATATAGACATGACTCATGAGGCAAGAGTCCCTTTCTTTTTGCTTAATTTGGGTCATCCGCGGAAAGTATGATGCGGAGATCTTATTACCTAGTTGACTATGCACAGAAACACAGGTACATTATTTTTTTTAATAGATTTTCTCTGTTTTATATTCAGGATATGAAAAGCCTTCAGCCATTCAGCAAAGAGGGATAGTTCCCTTCTGCAAAGGTCTTGATGTCATTCAGCAGGCTCAATCCGGAACAGGCAAGACTGCTACATTTTGCTCTGGAATTTTGCAGAACCTTGATTACAGTCTAGTTCAATGCCAAGCATTGGTACTTGCACCCACTCGTGAACTTGCTCAGCAGATTGAGAAGGTTATGCGAGCACTAGGTGACTACCTTGGTGTTAAGGTTCATGCCTGTGTCGGCGGCACTAGTGTAAGGGAGGATCAACGCATTCTTCAAACTGGAGTTCATGTTGTTGTTGGCACTCCTGGTCGTGTTTTTGACATGTTGAGGAGAAAATCTCTGTTTTCTGATCATATGAAGATGTTTGTGCTTGATGAAGCAGATGAAATGCTTTCTCGTGGTTTTAAGGATCAGGTATGCTCTGCTGGAAAATGGGATGATCTTTTGTTTACTGTTCTTGCAATGTTATTCAAAGTGTAGCTGCTACGCTTTGAATTCTTTCTGTCATTCTGTGTTTTATGTTCATATTTGCTGTTTATTACATTTGTCATTGAAAATCTCAACCATATTTCTATTTGTAGAACAATTTCTATTTGCGGCTTTTATTTATACATTTTATTCTTTGCAGATCTATGATATCTTCCAACTCCTGCCTCCCAAGATCCAGGTTGGTGTTTTTTCTGCTACAATGCCACCAGAAGCTCTAGAGATCACTAGGAAGTTCATGAACAAGCCTGTTAGGATCTTGGTAAAGCGTGACGAGCTGACCCTTGAGGGTATCAAGCAGTTCTATGTGAATGTAGACAAGGAAGAATGGAAGCTTGAAACACTTTGTGATCTTTATGAAACATTGGCCATCACTCAAAGTGTCATCTTTGTCAACACACGTCGTAAAGTCGACTGGCTTACTGAGAACATGCGCAGCCGTGATCACACGGTGTCTGCTACACACGGTGACATGGACCAGAACAGTCGTGACATCATCATGCGTGAGTTCAGATCGGGTTCTTCTCGTGTTCTCATCACCACTGATCTTCTAGCTCGTGGTATTGATGTGCAACAGGTTTCTTTGGTCATTAACTATGATCTCCCCACCCAACCTGAGAATTACCTTCACCGTATTGGTAGAAGTGGAAGATTTGGAAGGAAGGGTGTTGCAATTAACTTTGTGACCCATGACGACGAAAGAATGCTGTCTGATATCCAGAGGTTCTACAATGTTACTGTTGAAGAGCTCCCTAACAACGTAGCTGATCTCATCTGATCTGATTTGGTGACCTTTCTCCATAAAAACTCTTTCTGGGTTTTGGTCTTGACAGTACTAGCGTCAGTTTCTTGTTATTTCTTTCTTATGTTGGAAACTATAAGTAGTCTTCTATTTAAGGACCTGCTCATTTTTGTTTTTCTAACTTATTGAGATGGGATTGTTGCTCCATCTGAATTGGTTTTTTGACGATCTTTGGCTATGTTTCAACTTTTAATGATGATGATGATATCAAAGCTGGTTGAATTATCAGTTATATTTTGCATCTCTATGGTGTTTACCTGAGCTTATGAATTTTAGAAATGTGAGTCAAGTTGGCTTTACAGAGTTGCAGTGCAAAATTCATCTAGTCGATAAAGTTTGCATCTTCTAAATACAAGGTTGACAATCTCGTCGTTTTTAATCCAGATTAGAGCATTTTTTGAACTTTTAGAAACTCATAATTGACTGGTATTTAGGTTAATTCGCACTCCAAAATCAGTAAACCTAAACCCTAATTATCGTTCTAAATTACAATGTAGACCAAATGAGGCAACTAGCTTGAATCCACACAACCTAAACCTGTAAAATCATGATATTGGCCACCAAAAATTTGGACACCAAAAATTTATGTTGGCTTGTGTTAAGGCGAACTTGGGGCTAGTAAAGTCTTATAATCTCTTGAAGGAGATGGTGGATATCATAACATGAGGGTCATGGCAAGAGAGTTTAAGAATTTTAAGCGAGACCTTATGGCAAACATCAAAGCTGCTGATGCGCAAATGGTTATCAATCAATTTATGAAGAAGAAAGAACAATGTGACTCTTTTTACTTCGAGTATGAAGTGAACGACGAACAACAGCTAACAAGGTTGTTTTGGGCGGATCCAATCTCACGTCGGAACTATGGTGCATTTGGGGATGTCGTCTCTTTTTACTTGACTTACAGAATTAACAGGTAATCCCATTCACATTATTTTAAATTATGTCGATTTCCATTTAATATGCAGATAAGAATATGAGAAATTCGCATAACATTACGTAATATGCATATAGGTATTGCATGGTATTTGCACCATTCACTGGGATTGATAACCACAAAAAAAGTACTTTTGGTATTGGGTTAGTCATGAAGGAGGACGTACAATCATATGAATGGCTCTTCATGAACTTTCAGAAAGCAATGAGACCACCACCGAAGATCATTGTGACGGATCAGGATCCGGTGATGAAGATCGCCATCAAGAATGTATTGCCTCATACTAGACATCGTTATGTATGTGGCACAACATGGAAAAGGTTTCAAAGAAGGTCGGTGCAAAGAAAATTAATTCCAAGGATTTCAGAAAGAGGTTGGGGAAGTTGGTTTGGGATGACATCCAATCTATTTCAGAGTTTGAGAAAGGATGGAAAGAATTTGTTGTTGAATATGAGTTGGACTGTAAACCATGGTTCAAGGATATGTATGCACTACGTTGCTACTAGATTCCGGTGTATTTTAAGGATATAATGCTTGGTGGGCTTGTTCCCAAAACATCGATTTCAGAATCTCAAAATAGTTTTTTTTGGGAACTATTCGAACAGGAACTCCAGCCTTGTTGAGTTGTTGATGCACTTTGATAGTGCAATGGAAACCCAACGTTATAACCAATTGAGGAATGATGTTGCCTCAGCTTCATGAGCACATGATTTCTTAACACCATTGTTGATTGAGAAGGATGCATCTAAGGTCTACACCTTGAATAATTCACTATGGTGCAAACCGAGATTTCTGCAGCGTGTTTTCAATGTTCAACCACTAATAAGGGATGAAGGTATGTAGTGGTTTCTTGCATATCGTTATATCTGCATATTGTAACAAGCACAAATGAATATATGTGTTATTATAATGCATATCAGTACATTGGCATATACTACTTATGTACATTTAATTTTATTCTTATTGTTGATACGAATATACATGCAGATGAGGATAGGGTGACGTACATTGTAAAAGAGCCTTCTGGAAACTTATACGAAGTAGAACGTGCAACGAATAACAACTCCACTACATGTAGTTGCATGATGTTCAACAAAAATGGTCTACCTTGTCGTCATATTTTTACCGCTCTGAAATCTGGGGGTGTTGATAAGATCCCTGAATGTCTAATACTAGATAGATGGAGAAAGGGTGCTGCAAAAAAGGTGAATATCAATATTCCTAATAGTGTATGAGATCAAAGTATGCATATAGAAGAGAAACAAGCTATGATGAATGAACTATGGTCTTTAATATATTCATGTGTTGGTGTTGTTGAGGAAGACCAAGAAAAGATCAGTGATTTATTGTCGACATTGAAGAATAAGAATGTAGAATACTCTACAGGTGCTAATGATGTGCACAACCAAGCAGAAATAATGGAATCAATGGTTGAGACCTTTGCGGGAACTAGTGCACCAACTGAGATTCTTGTCCATCCTCCGGAACAGGCAAAAAACAAGGGAACGAGGCTTTGGTTTAAAGATGGAAAGGAGAGGTCTGTGGCAAAACAGGTGAAGAAGAAGGTTGTAGAGGAAGCCGCAATTCAGAATACGGGCAAGAGGAAATGCAAGAGGTGCAACAAGTATGCAAATCATGACAACAAAAATTGCAAAGAAATCCTTTAGTTCTTTAATATGCATTTTAATTTTAGAGATGTTGGAATTAGTGTTAAATTTTGGTATTGCTTAAACTTGTGTTATATAGATCATGGATTTTATATGAAGTTTTGATTTAGGAGTAAGAATTGATGATTTTGCCAAGGTTTACAACATTTTCGGCTACTATGCAAGTCTTATACATAGATATGCAATAAATTCAAGACAAAATAAGGCAAAATCTCAAGTATCAATGGAGATATGCATAAGTTAGGGATAACTTGTCTCGTTTTTCCCAAGTTTTACAGTATTCGAAGTTATGCAATTCATTTGTATAGATATGCAGAAACTACCGAGAGATATGCAATTCATCCGTATTGTTGAGGAATAAGTTCCCAAGATTTTTCCCATGTTTACAACATTTCTGTTGATATGGAAATCTTTTCTACGGATATGCAAGAAATCCAAGAAAAATTAAGGCAAGATTCTCAAATTTCAGTGGAGATATTGACGTTGTTTCTCTTTTCCCAAATTTTAAAGTATTCAGTATATATGCAATTTATGAGTTGAGATATGCAGAAAATCCGTGGAGATATGCAAACAATCCGAAGAGATATGCAGATAATCTACAACATATAGAATGATCCTTAATAGTAGATTAAAACTATCTATTTTCAATTAAATGAAGGCAAAACAAGCTGTTATGAAAATTCTTAATTGTTACTAATTAAAATAAATAACGTGACATTAAAAATGATCACTACTGCATATTGAATGCTACCCTGCCACTGTAGCGTTAGCCTTATCCTTATCCTTAGCCTTAGCCTTGGTAATGATTTCATCTCTCAACATGTTCCTCTTAAATGTAATAAGTGCATGGATATACTTATGACGCAAAGGAAGTATACACTTCGATGAGTTACGCTTGAATCCAGGGTCCCAGTTCGAGCCTCCCTCAAAAAATGTCTCCATATGGCGCATTACTTAGATCCCGCTATCAGTCTTGTTTTGGGTATTCACCCATGCCAGTGATAGGACATCAAGGACTGGTTTTGATCCAAGGATTTTACATCTTGATGTAAGATTCATCAATTCCATATATTTGAAGAACATCTCTATGTGGACAAAAAAAGAAAATGAAAGATGCTTCCTTATGGATATCAATTATGGAATTATAAAACATAGGATACCAAACTGATTTAAAAAAAAGTTCATTACCAGCTTGTGAACTAGATTATACTTGTTTCCAACGTCCATAACCTCGTCATTGAATTGTTCGTCAATTATATCTACAGTTTTACGCCAAAAGTTGAAGCATGCCAAGTAATACTGACCTTGTCTAAAAACGGGAAAAAACACCTGTCATCCATGTAACATGAATTGAGCATGAAATCATAAATAAGATGTTTTAAATAGTAGGACGGGTGAAGGCTTACCAAATCTGTGTCTACAAGGGATTTATGTTTCGTCTTGGCTACCACAACATTCATACCATCTCGGAATATGCCAAACATTGTGGCCAAATCGCTATTCGGTTGGGTGACAAATGCAATCTGTAAGTGCATGCATATCCTTGTTATACATCTGCATATTAATGAATAAGTTATGCATACGTACCATACTTGACGGGTACACGAAAAAATGTGATAAAGTGGTATTGTTTCGAAGCTCTTCTAAATCATTTAGATACATACACCACAAGTCAACAATTTTACTTGAGACAAGATTATTTCCACATAGCGACTTGAAATCTCTTGCTAGAATAGTTTCACGTTGGTTATCGAATAGAACCTCCCTGATTAATGGGTAATAAAGCAATGATTTTAATTCTTATACCATGTAAAAAAGCATTCAATGAATAGAAGAAGTTAACGCATACTAAATACTAACCTAGACACCGAGCATGTAGTCACATAATGATATAAATCACGATGTTCCTTAGTGATGCATTTCATGGGGTTTATAACCCTGTCAATATAAGGGCTCTTGTCTGTGAAACGGACCTTTGCATCTCGTTTCGGATGTAATGTCACATTCTTCATAGGTGTTGTAAAATCATCATCATCATCGATTTGTATGAGATTTATTTGTGCCTGGTTGATCAAAGGAAAAACCCAAGGGGTATATATAACAACATGCATATTTGAAATAAAGGTTCAACTGAATTTCGTGAATATCATTGAGAAATTAATGCATATCAGGACCTACTACATGAATAGCAAAGCATAACTTCAACATACATAACTAGACTACAACAATCATGATTTCTAACATATAATCAATCTGATTTATTTGGTATGCACTTGTTCTTAATGAATGTGCATTTCAGGTTCATCGATATGCAAAAAACTGTATAAGGTATGCAGGAGAACCTATGCTCTATTCAGCAAAAATATAACTAGACTACAACATTCAGGATTCCTAACATATAAGTAGCACTTACATTTATATGAAGCAAATACAACATAGACCAAGTTTTCTTCTAGATAATTACATACTATGCCGTTACAAAATTGTGGCTTTACAACCACCATTCTTGTTCCTAGTCAGCAAAATATAAAACAGAATAACACATGACTTCTAAGTCACAAAATGGATAATTGCACCTTAATAGATAAAATCATAACTTCTGAGATACCCTACTACTCCTCCTCAAGCTTACCATAACATTTCGGTGAGCAGACTTCTGATTTCCACTGCCTTGACCACTACCTTTCTTTACAGTTTTGGTAGATTTAGTCCCAACTAATGTAGTTTGGTCCAAAACTACTACTTCAACAGGAGGATGGGTGACATCAGGATGGGTCACAGCAGGAGGATGGTTAACAACAATGTCATTCAAAACTTCACTGACAACATTGTTAGCATTAAACTGATACTGCATTTGAAAAATATGATAACTTTTATATGCATATCATTTAGTTAGGCAATCTGCATACAGATACACAAACCTTGTCATGTGCCTGTTTTGCTCCAACGACTTCCGCATCCTCTGGTTCAGCAAGACTAGTGGCGTTATCCCCTTCATTGACTTGGACAGTTGGTTGTTGGTTGAATATTGTCTGATCAGCACCCAAATCAGCCTGATTGGAAAGAAACCATATCAGTTTGTGGAAACATTTATCCAAGTTCATAGTGCAAAATGATATGCATATAAACATAACTGAAATGCATATAACCATAACTGAAATGCATATAGTTATAACCAATATGCATATAAGTATAACTAACCGGAAACACATTTTCATTGATTCCAAAGTTGGAAGTTTTCATTGCAGTGAAAAACATCAGACTCGGTCTTCAGGATATCAGTCTACCTCGACATTGCAACCTCGATGTCCTCAACCAACTTGGTTAGCTCTGGACTAGTCCAAAAGGGATCTTGAGTTTGAGTGAACACATCACCTACTTGTGTAGATGCATCAAACGGTACTTCATTGTCAGAACCGATCCTAGATCCGAGTAATGCCCTTGCAAACTCAGTCAATGCATTCGACACCTCGCCATCCTTGCACTCAATGGGAATTTCCTTGGTCCTATTAGCTATTCTGATTATGGCATTTGCCACAATACTTAAATCCTTTGCCATGCCTTCACTGAACTTCTAAAAGTTTCAGAATGCAAAAATATCAACACAAATTTAACATCAATATCAACATAATTTATGTATAACATTTCTTGGCTAACAAAACTAAAGAATATGATTTGAATCAGGTGTATAGGTTTGCTGCATATCAACATTCGAAATCTGCATATGAACTAACACATGTTGCATTTTTAAATGTGTTAATGTTGCATATCAAGTTAACTGTAATTTAATGTACAAAAACAGAATTTTTGCATATGAACTAACACATATTGCATTTCAATTTACACAAGCAAGAGAGAATGCATGATATGCAGAAAAATTATAAACACGAGAATCTGATTTAGTGGTGACTATGATATATACTAGAGCAGTTCAGATCGGTCAAAGAATTGCTAACAAACAAACAAAAAAACTGACCAGAACAGAAACCTTTTTAGGGTTTGGTTCTTCAGGATTTTGACGCGAATCCTGAATCTTTCTGTCGTTAATATGCAATTGAGGCTCCAAATTTCCATCCCCGAGTTGTCCATATTCCATTTCAAGAAATTCCCTCTGATCAACAAGGTCTTCAGTCCAACCAACAAACGCAGGAAACATTCTTGGGGGCGCTCTGTTGGAGTACAACACCACACGGTCTAGATACATAATATGAATTTAAAGCAAAAGATTTTTGGTCAACAATATACATTATAAAATAGTAACAAAAAAACTCATATATGCCAAAGAGAGTTACCGTCAAGAAGTAGAGTGGACCTATGAAGAAAGCTTTTCAATTATGATCCCATTTCTTCTTGGCAATGATAAGACTGCTTATAACAAAGCGACACCAGTTCAGTTCACTCAATACAATCATATTCTCAAAGCAGCCACGGATTGGTTTGCAGCACCACTCTGCGTCGGTTCAGTGACGCAAGACTGAAAACTGATCATGAACTCCCGTAAGAATTCATCACCTCCTTCTTGGAGCGATAACATGCGATTCACTACATCCTCGTATGAGATTTGGTGTTTTTTTCTTGTCATAAACATCCCTCCAAGCATCAACCACAACCAACCTACAATTCTTATTGATGAGGCTAAAGTCGTAGTGCCAAATCAAAGAAATAAACTCTAAACACTAACTAGAGTATAGCAAGTAAGTAGAGGTCGAACCTAAGGGAATCAAAACACCAATCGATATGCAGTCAAGCGAAATACCAACTAACGAACAAGTAACAAGTAACCCGGGGGGGGGGGGGGGGTTTGATTGTATGAAACAAAAAAGTAACAAGTATCAAACAAAGGGAGTTTGGGTGAGAATATGATGAGAAGGGGTTTCACCTAGCAAGTATCCACACAACAGTCAATCAAGTTGATCATAGATTTATCTCAAGTTCTATTCAATCCTAGGGAATGTTCCTATTCCAATCTTTAATATATCAGCAGGCCAACCGGTCCTGATAATACTTACTATTCAACAATCAGGGAAACCTCTCAAGATTAGATGAAATAGCAGCAAAGGGCACAAGAATTATAAGGATGCATGCAATAACTTACAACCGTCAAGTATTAACATGCAATCAATTCTCTTTCATAAAAGCAATCAACTACCAGATCATGCAGATATGAGCGCTACAATGACAAGGAATTCCACCGTATATTCCTAGTCTAGCAATAGAAAACTATCAATCAAACTAGGTGATCAAGTTAGCAAAACTAATAGAAATCAATAGATGAAGAACAAGAGAATTAATACAAACCCATAGGAAAAGAACAAGAGTTTAGAAATCTCACAACTTAATAACTGAAGGTTTCAACCGCTAGGTAAAACAATGGCGATTAGTTCCTGCTCATGGTTGCAGAACTAAATTGTCTGATGGAAAAGATGATAGAAAAGATGATAACTAGGGTCCTTAAATAGAGAACTAACCCCAACATAAATGGTAAAAGAAAGATCCTAAACGAAAATAAGGAAAATAAGAGAATAATAAAAGAAATAAAAACAAAACAAAATAAGGAAAGTCCGGAATATCTTCGGCCTTTTTGTGGCGATCGCCATATTCATTTAAATCTCTGCCGTGTCTCTGTTGCCCCATGGCGATCGCGATCGGCTGGGTTTCTGAGGTCGAGCTTCTGTCACCAGATGGCGATCGCCGTGAGATGGAGGCGGTCGCGGTGGCTGGTTTCCGGCGAACTCCGGCGGATTTAGGTCGGCTTTTGTGGAGGTTTGAGGGAGATGGGAGCTTGGGAGGTTTTGGGGGTGGCTAGGGTTTTGGAAGATGAGGGAGAAGATGGGGGTGGCTAAGGGGTTTTATAGTGGGGCTGGTGGGATTTTATTGGTGAGGGTAGGTATGAGATTGGGCTTGGGCTTCGCTTTTTATTATCATGGACCTTTTCAGCCGGCCCACATGCATAACTGATTAATCCATGTAGCTTTATCAATTTATCGTCTCCACATCAGCTAGTCACCGTTCCGTCAGTGCCCCGTCAGCACAAAGTCAGCGCCACGACATCCTAAATATCCACGTCATTTTTTTTTTTAGAACGAGAGAAGACTTACAGCGGGATTGGCTACTGACTGTAGCGGACCCTAAGCTTCGGTGCTTTCCTCCTGTCCATAGAAAAAGTAACAAGAAAATTACCCCGAACAAAAACAAAAACAAAAACTCAAACCTCGGGTTGCCTCCCGAGTAGCGCCTTATTTAACGTCGTGGCTCGACTTCATGCCTTTCAATCAGGTTTCATCAATAGGCTCAGTAAAATATTGCTCATCGATGGCCTCGTTGGTGAAACCTTCATGATAGGCTTTCAATCGTTGCCCATTTACGTTAAATACCTTATGAGTCTCCCCATCATATAAATCCACTGCTCCATGGGGAAAGACTTGGGCAACAACATAAGGTCCTACCCATCTAGACTTAAGCTTACATGGGAAAAGTTTCAGACGTGACTGAAATAGTAGAACTTTATCACCTGTTTTGAAGTTCTTTCTCAAAATGTTCTTGTCATGCCAAGCTTTCGTCTTCTCCTTATATATGACAACATTGTCATAGGAGTCGAGTCTTGCTTCCTCTAGCTCACTCAATTGTAGCTTCCTGAATTCTCCAACTTCACTAATTTGCATGTTGCATTTCTTGACAGCCCATAATGCCTTATGCTCAAGCTCCACTGGAAGATGACAACCTTTACCAAAAATTAATCGATAGGGTGACATACCTATAGGAGTTTTGTAGGCTGTGCGGTAGGCCCATAATGCATCATTAAGTCTTAGGCTCCAATCCTTCCTGTTGGGAGCTACTGTTTTCTGTAAGATGGTCTTGATCTCCCTGTTTGACAACTCAGCTTGTCCATTGGTCTGTGGATGATAGGCAGTGGAGACCCTCTGAGTAACATGATACTTCTTCAGCAATGCACTCACCGTCTTGTTACAAAAGTGAGTACCCCTGTCACTTATGAGAGCCTTGGGAATACCAAAACGAGCAAATATGTTCTCTTTCAAGAACCCTGCTACAACTTGAGAATCATCAGTCTTGGTGGCCTTCGCTTCCACCCATTTGGAAACGTAGTCCACCGCAAGCAAAATATATAAGTTCCCGAATGAGCTAGGGAAAGGTACCATAAAGTCAATCCCCCAAACATCAAAAATCTCACAAAAGAGGATTGGTGCTTGAGGCATCTCATTCTTTTGAGACATGTTCCCAACTCGTTGGCATTGATCACAGGTTTTGCAATAGGCATAAGCATCCCGAAATATGTGTGGCCAATACAAACCTGCATCCAATACTTTCCTAGCTGTTCTATTTGCCCCAAAGTGACCCCCACATGCATAAGAATGACAAAAAGACAAGACAGATTGTACCTCATTATCAGGAAGGCATCGACGAATCACCTGATCATTACAGTGTCTCCAAAGATAGGGATCATCCCACACATAGAATCTAGCTTCGCTTTTCATCTTATCCTTTTAAGCTTTGGAAAAATTAGGGGGGAACTCGCCTATGACAAGAAAGTTCACTAAATTTGCGTACCAGGGTTTGAAGGTTTTTAGAGCGAGGAGTGTAGCTTCAAGATCAACGTTAATGTAAGTCTCTGCGAGCCAACGGCGATCGCCACCAATGCATGGCGATCGCGGTCGCGGTCTAGAATCGAGGGTAGCTTCTGTGGAAGCATGGCGATCGCCAATTATTTGTGGCGATCGCGGTCGTGACTCAGTACTCCTGTAAACATTAGAATAATCATGGCGATCGCCACTAGATGGTAGCGATTGCGTCATGGCCACAGTAGCTACTCCGAACAGATTGTCATCGGGGAAATTTCCCTGAATTTGCTCCTGCATATCTGGCTTGTCATCTGCACTGACTAATCTACTCAAGTGATCAGCCACCAAATTTTCAGCACCTTTCTTGTCTCGAATTTCCACATCAAACTCACTCAGCAATAAGATCCATCGAATCAATCTTGGTTTGGCATCCTTCTTCGTCATAAGATAACGAAGTGCTGCATGGTCAGTATAAACAATTACCTTGGTACCAAGTAGATATTGTCTGAATTTCTCCAAGGCAAACACAATTGCTAGCATCTCCTTCTCAGTGGTGGAGTAGTTCCTTTGCGCTCCGTTCAAAGTCATAGAAGCATAATGAATTACATGAGAAGCTCTTGCTTCTTTTTGTCCAAGAACTGCTCCCACTGCATAGTCACTAGCATCACACATGATCTCAAAAGGTCGAGACCAATCTGGCGCCTGAATAATTGGTGCACTTGTCAAACGAGTTTTCAACTCATCAAACGCCTTCTTGCACTCGTCATTAAGCTCAAAATCAGCCTCCTTTTTCAGCAGCTCACATAGTGGTGATGAGGTCTTTGAAAAGTCTTTAATAAACCTGCGATAGAAACCTGCATGGCCTAGAAAAGAGCAAACTTCCCGCACATTAGTAGGATAAGGCAAAGATTGAATTACATCAATCTTCGCCTTATCGACCTCAATACCCCTCACTGACACAATATGCCCTAACACAATACCTTGCTCAACCATGAAATGACACTTTTCAGAATTAAGAACCAAGTTAGTTTCTACACATCTTTTAAGCACTAGTGTCAAATGGTTTAAACATGCATCAAAACTGTCACCATGAACTGTGAAATCATCCATAAAAACTTCAACGAAATTTTCCACATACTCAGAAAAAATACTCACCATACACCTTTGGAACGTACCGGGTGCGTTACACAACCCAAATGGCATCCTGCGGTATGCAAAAGTACCAAAAGGGCATGTAAATGTCGTTTTCTCTTGATCCTCTGGGGCTATGGCAATCTGAAAATAACCTGAGTATCCATCCAAAAAGCAATAGAAAGGGCGACCAGCAAGTCGCTCAAGCATTTGATCAATAAATGGTAAAGGAAAGTGATCCTTTCTAGTTACCGCATTCAGCTTACGGTAATCAATGCAAACTCGCCAACCTGTTTGTAATCTGGTAGGAACCAACTCTCCTTGTTGATTCTCTACAACCTGAATACCACCCTTCTTGGGGACACATTGTGTAGGACTAACCCATTGACTGTCAGAGATAGGAAAAATCATACCTGCCTGCAGGAGTTTCAGCACCTCCTTCTTCACCACTTCAGTCATTGGTGGGTTGAGCCGCCTCTGGGGTTGTCTGGATGGTTTGGGATCCCCTTCTAGCAAAATCCTATGCATACATGTCGAGGGACTAATCCCTTTGATGTCTGCAATGGTCCATCCCAAAGCTACCTTATGATCTTCAAGCACTGCCACTAATTTCTCCTCTTGCTCCTTGGAAAGATGGCTTGAAATAATACCCGGTAATGTTTTTCCTTTTCCAAGAAAAGCATACTTCAAATGTTTGGGCAGCTCCTTCAATTCAACTTCTGGTGCCTGCACAATAGATGGTAGGAGCTTCTCGCTCGGTACTATTAGTTCTAAGGGGCCATTGCCCACATAAGTGTAGGGAGGCTTACCTTCAGCGTTCAATTGTGCCAAGACTACCTGCATGTTAGTGGATAGAGACATATATGCATGTGGATCCTCCACATCATTCTCAATGATCGATTTCAGCTCATCACAACAAGTCACATCAAACACATCTTGCACAATAGGCTCAATCACATCAATAGAACACAAAGAATGGTCATCAATGGGATGTTTCATAGCATCATAAATATTGTATTCAACCTTCTCCCCATCAAATTCCATTGTCAGTGTCCCACTGTTCACATCAATCTTAGTTTGAGCAGTTTTCATGAAAGGCCTACCTAGCAAAATAGGTGCTGCATGCTTGTCATGCTCCATATCCAAAACAAAGAAATCAGCAGGAAAAATCAAGTCACCAACCATAACAAGAACATCTTCAACCACCCCTTTCGGGTACACATTAGATCTATCAGCAAGTTGAACAACAATTCCTGTTTCATGCAATGGTCCTAAACCTAGTGATTCATACAAAGAAAAAGGCAAAACATTGATTGATGCTCCTAAATCTAGCATAGCTTTTTCGAATTTAGTTTCACCAATCACACATGGAATGCTAAACATGCCTGGGTCACCACATTTCTTAGGCATACGTCTTTGGAACACAGCAGAAACTTGTTCACTAACTTTAACCTTTTGTCTTCCCTTAAGTTTTTGATTCCTTTTAATTGTGCAAACTTCTTTCAAAAATTTTGCAAATCTAGGAATACTCTTGACAAGTTTAAGTAAAGGGATGTTTACCTCGCACCTACTGAAGGTTTCGAAAATTTCTTTATCGTTCTCTGGCCTTCGAGTGTCCTTCAATGCCTCGGGAAAGGGAGCCACAGGCTTCTGTGAGAATAGAGGAGGAAAGTTGGGGCGAACATAATTGTCAACTGGCTCAGATGACTCATGGCGATCGCCATCAATGGACGGCGATCGCGGTCGCGACTCTTTAGCCTCTGTTGAAATATGGCGATCACCAATTATTGGTGGCGATCGCGGTTCCTTCTCGGCCAGATTCTGGTTGCTCTCTGTAGTGTTACCGCGATCGCCACCAATGTTTGGCGATCGCGGTCGGTCTTCTGGAGTTTCTGTCTCAGGATGTTGCTTCTGTTTGCCCTTTTCAGCATTAGATTCCTCAACCAATAATTTTCCACTTCTCAATGTCACAGCACTGACACTTTCTCTCGGGTTTACTACCGTTTGAGATGGTAGCTTTCCTGAATCTCTAGCTTCTAAGTTGCTCACAACTTGAGCAATCTGCCCTATCTGTTTCTCAAGATTCTGAATACTCGACTCCGTTTTAGCATTTTGTTGCATCACAAATTGAGCTAAGGACTTAATCATTTCTTCAGTAGTCAGAGAGTTTTGAGGTCTAGGCTGATTTTGGTGATTTTGGAATACTTGAGGGTTTTGAACATTATTCTGATTATCCCACCTCAAGTTAGGATGATTCCTTGTACCTGGATTATAATGATTAGCATAAGGATCAAATCTAGGCCTAGGTTGCCATCCTCCTGCAGCATTTACCTCAGCACTCGGTTCTTGGAGTTGTGGGCACTCGTCAGTAAGATGCCCTGTGAGTGTGCATACCCCACAAGCTCTCACGTGTTGTCGACCACCACTTTGCAGCATAAAAGACTTCATCATATATTTCAGTTCATTCATATCACTTTGAATTTTAGCGGGATCAAGTGAACTTACTGAATGTGTTCTTTGCCTGCTACCAAACTGCCTTGAGCTTTCAGCTAATTCCTCAAACATTTCAGTAGCCTGAGGTACAGTTAATCTTAAAAAGTTACCTCCACATGATGCATTCACCATACGACGATCTTCATCAATCAGTCCACTAAATAAATACATGAGAAGATCATGATCAGTGTAGCTGTGGAAAGGACAACTTGAGCACAACTTCTTGAATCTCTCATAATATTCATAGAGACTTTCAGTTGCGTGTTGTTGGAGATTTGTAATGTCCTTTTTCAGGCTGCTCAGTTTAGTTGCTGGAAAGTACTTCTCCAAGAAAACCTTTTTCATCTTAGCCCAAGTATCAATACTCCCAGGGGCTTGATAGTAAAGCCAATCATTAGCAGCGTCTTTTAGAGTGAATCCGAAAGCTCTTAACATTACCTGTTCCTCAGTGACACCCCTCGGCTTCATGCTAGAACATATGGCATGAAACTGAGCCAAGTGTTTGTTTGGATCCTCACCTGTTAAGCCATGAATGCATTCGACACCTCGCCATCCTTGCACTCGATGGGAATTTCCTTGGTCCTATTAGCTATTCTGATTATGGCATTTGCCACAATACTTAAATCCTTTGCCATGCCTTCACTGAACTTCTAAAAGTTTCAGAATGCAAAAATATCAACACAAATTTAACATCAATATCAACATAATTTATGTATAACATTTCTTGGCTAACAAAACTAAAGAATATGATTTGAATCAGGTGTATAGGTTTGCTGCATATCAACATTCGAAATCTGCATATGAACTAACACATGTTGCATTTTTAAATGTGTTAATGTTGCATATCAAGTTAACTGTAATTTAATGTACAAAAACAGAATTTTTGCATATGAACTAACACATATTGCATTTCAATTTACACAAGCAAGAGAGAATGCATGATATGCAGAAAAATTATAAACACGAGAATCTGATTTAGTGGTGACTATGATATATACTAGAGCAGTTCAGATCGGTCAAAGAATTGCTAACAAACAAACAAAAAAACTGACCAGAACAGAAACCTTTTTAGGGTTTGGTTCTTCAGGATTTTGACGCGAATCCTGAATCTTTCTGTCGTTAATATGCAATTGAGGCTCCAAATTTCCATCCCCGAGTTGTCCATATTCCATTTCAAGAAATTCCCTCTGATCAACAAGGTCTTCAGTCCAACCAACAAACGCAGGAAACATTCTTGGGGGCGCTCTGTTGGAGTACAACACCACACGGTCTAGATACATAATATGAATTTAAAGCAAAAGATTTTTGGTCAACAATATACATTATAAAATAGTAACAAAAAAACTCATATATGCCAAAGAGAGTTACCGTCAAGAAGTAGAGTGGACCTATGAAGAAAGCTTTTCAATTATGATCCCATTTCTTCTTGGCAATGATAAGACTGCTTATAACAAAGCGACACCAGTTCAGTTCACTCAATACAATCATATTCTCAAAGCAGCCACGGATTGGTTTGCAGCACCACTCTGCGTCGGTTCAGTGACGCAAGACTGAAAACTGATCATGAACTCCCGTAAGAATTCATCACCTCCTTCTTGGAGCGATAACATGCGATTCACTACATCCTCGTATGAGATTTGGTGTTTTTTTCTTGTCATAAACATCCCTCCAAGCATCAACCACAACCAACCTACAATTCTTATTGATGAGGCTAAAGTCGTAGTGCCAAATCAAAGAAATAAACTCTAAACACTAACTAGAGTATAGCAAGTAAGTAGAGGTCGAACCCAAGGGAATCAAAACACCAATCGATATGCAGTCAAGCGAAATACCAACTAACGAACAAGTAACAAGTAACCCGGGGGGGTTTTGATTGTATGAAACACAAAAGTAACAAGTATCAAACAAAGGGAGTTTGGGTGAGAATATGATGAGAAGGGGTTTCACCTAGCAAGTATCCACACAACAGTCAATCAAGTTGATCATAGATTTATCTCAAGTTCTATTCAATCCTAGGGAATGTTCCTATTTCAATCTTTAATATATCAGCAGGCCAACCGGTCCTGATAATACTTACTATTCAACAATCAGGGAAACCTCTCAAGATTAGATGAAATAGCAGCAAAGGGCACAGGAATTATAAGGATGCATGCAATAACTTACAACCGTCAAGTATTAACATGCAATCAATTCTCTTTCATAAAAGCAATCAACTACCAGATCATGCAGATATGAGCGCTACAATGACAAGGAATTCCACCGTATATTCCTAGTCTAGCAATAGAAAACTATCAATCAAACTAGGTGATCAAGCTAGCAAAACTAATATAAATCAATAGATGAAGAACAAGAGAATTAATACAAACCCATAGGAAAAGAACAAGAGTTTAGAAATCTCACAACTTAATAACTGAAGGTTTCAACCGCTAGGTAAAACAATGGCGATTAGTTCCTGCTCATGGTTGCAGAACTAAATTGTCTGATGGAAAAGATGATAGAAAAGATGATAACTAGGGTCTTTAAATAGAGAACTAACCCCAACATAAATGGTAAAAGAAAGATCCTAAACGAAAAAATAAGGAAAATAAGAGAATAATAAAAGAAATAAAAACAAAACAAAATAAGGAAAGTCCGGAATATCTTCGGCCTTGTTGTGGCGATCGCCATATTCATTTAAATCTCTGCCGTGTCTCTGTTGCCCCATGGCGATCGCCATAGAGTCATGGCGATCGCCATGCTCTCTCGAACTCCTGAATGCTCCTGTTGTAGAATGGCGATCGCCATAGTGATGGTGGCGATCGCCGCTGCTCCGCAGAATGCCTTTGTCTTCATGTCTTGAATCTTGAATCCTCTTCTTCTTCGGTTCTGGTCTTCGTTTCTTCACTTCTTCATAAACAACTCAGAATATAACAATAGCTCCAAATACTTGTGATAACACTCCTAAACTAATGTAATAACCCCTAGTTACGCTATACAAAGTGTAGCGTATCACTTATCAAGCTTGATTATTTCTCGGGGGCCACGAGGAATGCCAAGACAAATCTCGACATCAGACTCTGTGATATCCAACTCAAACTTGTCTAGTAGTATAAGCTTACCCCTTCTGTGGTTGTAATTCTCAACTAACCACCTACACAAAAAGCTGGGAAAAAAAGAGTATATGCATATCAACATGAAGATCATTGTGGTACTCACTTAAGAATTCTGCATATGAACTAACACATATGTTCTGCATATCAGATTAACTATACTGCATATACATTAACACATATCAACATTTGTGTTTTTGGTACTCACTTAAGAATTCTGCATATGAACTAACACATATGTTCTGCATATCAGATTAACTATACTACATATACATTAACACATATTGCATATGAATTCGACTTTTCAAATTACACAAATTCATGTACCTGGGTATCTCAAAGGATGTCATCTGGAGAAGTCTCCCAAAGCCTGCCTCCTCTACGCATTTTCTTTGGGCATCATTTAGTTGGTTGATGGCCCATACGAAATGTGATAGGTGTCCACGGTGTCTGATCACCTCAAAACCATCTTTTTCAACGGATCTCCTTCGAATAGGTGGTTTTTCAGCTTTTTCATCAACCATCTTAGCCTTGCCCTTATCCATCGCCTTCTTCTTCTTCTTCTTCTTCTTCTTCTTCTTCTTCTTCTTCAGTATTGCTATGGAACATAAAATAGAAAAGTTAATGATATTGAAAAAACCTAAGACCATCTAACATATATAGCCATATTGATTTTATCAATGTGAGTCCTAGCCTCTTCTTGTGCAGCTGTGTTTGAACATTGCCCCTTGTTCTTTGACCGCTTTCCCAATCTATTAATTATAATTTCATCCTCATCGATGCTATCGTCAGACGCTTCTACAAAAATAAATGCATCAACTTTAGTAAAACCTAGTATCAATCACGATAGAAGTATGTGCAACAACAATTAAAAATTGAGTTTTACCAAATCATTTCCTCTTGGCATTGCTCATAGCATTGCTCTTCCTAGACAACCCATTCTCTGTTGGTTCATCATTCTGAATGGATGCATTCACAACTTTTTATCTCATTCTCACGCCACTCTCACGATAATGTCTGAGATTGGATGATCTCTTCGTTCGTGGAATGTCGGTGAGGGGAGAAGGAGGAGAGAAGAGAACAATTTCAGTACTTTCTTGTGTTCCAGATTGTTTAATTTCTTTCTCGCATCCTGCATATAGAGTAACAATAGTTAATGGATAATTCTTAGACCGATCTTGTTCATATCATTAAATCACTAATGAAAATCTAAATAGATGTGGTGCATTACATAAATAACGAAAGATCTACATGAAAGTGAGCAGAGACTTGTGATTACCTTTGACAAGCCTTCATTTTTACCTCCATTTCTTTTAGGAGGAGACATGTGTTGCTTCGGAATAGAACCTCGCGCCATAATTAAGACCTTGATTCAGACATGACAAGGCCGAAAATTAGGAATCAAACAACAAATACTTAAATCACTATATCTGAAATACAAAACCTATATCCATGCTCAATTCGATGTACGAAAGCAAACTAGGCACAATTGCAATGGAATACAGAGATTATAAGCGCTTAAAACTAGAGATCTATCTTAATAACGAAATCGAAGTAGAAACCTAAATTCCAGTATTATAACAAATCAAAATTGGAGCAACAAACAACGAATGAAGATACGAGAGAGGAAGAGGTACCTTGGAGGGTGTATCCGGACGGAAGAGTGAAGTAGATACGACTCCGACGACGACTTGCAGATTTAGGGAAAGAGAGAGGCGGAGGAGATTTAGAGAAAGAGAGAGGCGGATGAGATTTAGGGAAAGAGAGAGTCGGGACGACTTGCAGAGAAAGAGAGAGAAGGAATTAGGGAGGAGAGAGAGACGGAGGAGGACGAGTTGCAGAGAACGAGAGAGAAGGAATTAGGGAGGAGAGAGAGGGATGAGATTTGATAGCGGGATTTAGGGGAATTAAGGTAAAAATTAAAACATTTTTTATTATTGAAGATTATAAGTAGTGAATCCTGGCCATTCCTCTGTATTTGATCCAACGTCTATAAATCGGTAACTCCGTTTCACTCTAATAGTTGGTTTCTCAGGAGCCTATAGACAAACAAAAACATGTACATATACCCTAAAAATCAACAAAAACACACAAACCAATCAAATTCATTGTGAATCAGATCCGTACCTCATAGAAAGGTGGATGAGTTGCTGGCTTTTTAGCCGTCGCTTTCTTCGGTTTGGCACCGCCAGATGGGAACAACAACGATAATTCATTGAACCTACAACTACGAGAGGAAAAACAATAATAAAAGCATAGATTGAAAAGGAAAAACAATGACGATTGGGAGAATTGAAGTATAAATCTGACAATGAATATGCGTCATTTGATCGAGTCAGATCGACAACTCAAATAGAGAGTTCTTATTTTAAGGAGAGGTCATATCTTAAGGGAGATTCTCATTTGATCCCTCTTATAATTATTTAGCACGTCTAATACAAAATAAGATGATTATACAATTATTAAATCAAATCATACGAAATTTGAATTGTAAAAGTGATTTGGATAATTTTTTAGTTTATAAACTAGCCTAGTTCCCGCAGGGTTTATATAACTCGATATAGTTAATATAATATTGATATATAATTAAATTTAAAATTTAAAATATAATAAACAACGAATATAAATGAGTTTTTATACCAAAAATCTTATTTGATCAAATTATCATAGGTCAATTTTTAACAAATTTAAAATAAATTAATTTCAACATATATAAAACTATATATTTAAAACACTAATATAACACAAAAATATAATTTTTTTTCTCTTATTTATTGAGAAGTCAATCTTTTTGTGATATGTCATATCATAAAAATAAAAATAAATATGTAAAATAATATAATAGGATATTAGGAGGTCAAAATCTAAAAAATTAACACATAAAAATCTTTTTGTAATCTGAAAGATCTTAAGCAATCTTTTTGTGATACTTTTTCTTGTGATTTTTCAAATTTAATCAACTTTGTAAGAAAATTACAATAAATAGTAAAAAATTGTGACAAGTGGAATGACGACAAGTAGATGGCCTGGATGAAGAATATGTCACGTGACATAACTAGAATTGGAAAAAAGTGTTTTTCTTTAGTATTTATATAGAGATTCAAAATTAGCTACTTTTTAGTTCATTTGAAAGTTATTTTCCATTATTTTATTTTTTTGACCGTATCCCAGTTCCATCATAGCGATACCGGTCCATGTCATTGTACATCCGGCCAATCACCTACACACATGTAAACAGTCATTCTATATTAATATTAGAGACAAACAAAGACTAGTACATGGAAGATAAACCAAAACAAATAATATTATCTGTTTCTCAATAATATCCTTGGGAATCGCAAGACTAATATACCTATGTGTCCTCTTAATGTACCAATCCATGTAATCCTCATAATACTCATGTGGTAGATAAGCAATTGGCCTCATATCCTCAAGAGAAATGGAGTGAACATCTCTCGAATCCCATAACCATTGGTTGGCGTCATAGAAAACCACATAACTCTGAGTGTCGGTTTGCCTATGAACTTTAAGCGGTTCAATCATTGGCCTAGAAATACGTTGGATTTGCCCAAATTGCCTCGGACACCGATTCGGCATGTGTGGTTCTGTGACGTCCACGCACGATAACACCCCATGAAATAGAGCGGGAGCGAGCTTGGGGTCGGAGAAATCAACCAATCCATATGGGTTCCAACATATCTAAAAACATACAGCAAATGCAGAAAATGAAGGAAGCTTATCCACAAAACAACACAGTTTCTGCAGGACTCTTCTGCAGAAAATGTGCAAATCCTCGCATAACGCGGGGAGTCCACATCTCGCGTCACGCGAGACGTGCCACCTCGCGTTACGCGAGACGTGCCACCTCGCGTTACGCGTGAAAATGCTCAGTTTCTGCATTTTTCCTACATATCCTATACACAACCTAATGCATATATTTGTGGCCAATTTCAGCAATTTCAACCAATTTCAGTAATTGCAAATGAATAAAAAAGATTAAGATAATTATCATCTCTGGCAAGATAATATCTAGCTCTCCCTCTATAGTCCCTTCTGACTTGCCCCTTCTTCAACTTCAAATTTTGAGACAACCAACGATAAGTCCATGGAATATCTGGCGTCCATCGTGGTTGTTGAGCAGGTCGAAAGTCGGGGAAATAATTGTAGATCAAATCCTAGGAAAAAAAATTTCACGTTAAATACAAATTCAGAAATTAGTATGTAAATTAAATGCTTAGTAAATATATACCTGCAACAAGGTGTTTTTTGGATGTCAGTAGGGCTGGACGCTATGTAGGTCCGCCCCTGCACTCAACTCTTCTCCACGACGTAGAACCGAGGAGTTGGAAGGCATCAATGTCAGTTTTCTTCAATTTCCAATCATAATCAACTAGCTTAGACCTCGTGCAACACGTAAATTTTAAATAGCATTTATAATAGAGGTTTTTACCGAAAATCACCTGTAAAAGTGTCTATATTGCTCTAAACCACCCCTTTAATTGAATATTACCGGAAACCACCCGTTTAACACCTTCCGTTACTCATTCACCACCCATCCGCAATTTCTGTCAAGTTTGTCCATCACGCGACTATAACGCGAGTGAGATTTGTTAGAAATCTTTATATAAGTTGAATTTTACCCAGCTGCTCGTCGAATTCAATTTTTAACCCTAAATCGCGAATTGGAGAAATTGAAGAACCCTAATTGGCGAAATCGAAGTCGCGAATCTGCAAAGGAGGGTGATTCCCATTGTTCTTTGAAGCCTGAAGTCGCGAATCTTCAAACAAGCAAGGTAAGTTTGCGATTCTTCTTCATATGAGCCTGAAGAACCCTAATTTTCAGATTCAGATAATTAGGTTTTTTCTTCTTGATTCGTAGGTTGTTTAGTTTGCGATTGTTGAAGAATGATGTCGAATATGTCAAATTCAAGCTCTTCAAGCAAAACTTTGAAGATGCAACAAATAGTGTGCAAGTGCGGTCTTTTGGCTAAGGAATCCACTGCACACACTACTGTTAACTATGGAAGGAGGTTCTGGGGTTGTCCTATGTACCAATCAAATGCAAAATGCAACTTTTTTATGTGGAGGGATGATGAATACAGTCACAATGTTATACAAGTTATTACGAAATTGGTGAAAGAGAAAAAGAATCTGGAAGTGGAAAATGTGAAGTTGCTTGAGTCGTGTAAACTTATTCAGATGGAGAAGGAAGACTGCAAGGCTGCTTCAGATGCAATGATTAGAAAAGCTAAGGATCGTGATTATAGTTTGGTTATTGCACTTATAGTGTTTATGGTCTTTTTCATGTTTATCAATGTTGGAGTTGTTGTTATGTTATCAAAGTAGACAATTGATAATGTAAGCTTGCTGATTTGATGAATGAAATGAAAGCGGAATTCAAATCATAAGATGTGATATATTACCAAAGACAACACCAACAAACTCAATAGGAACATCAAGAAAGTTCAAAAAAACACCAGGAAATTGAAAAAAAATCAGCAAACTTGAAAATAACACCAGGAAACTGAGGATCTCTCATTCAAGCCTTGAATATCATAACCCTATAGGAAGCATCAGTAAATCCAAAAGACTGCACCTCAAATAGGCATGCATCATCAACCTTGATTCCATGCTCTTCTACAAAAGCTCTCCACCCTTTTCCAAACTTGTATGAGTTCCCACTGAATTTCAGAAGTACGGGCCATTCTTCGTCTTTGAAAATTAGTGTGATTTGCTCATTGATGAAACGTCTCAAGTACTTATTATTGCAATGAGTGAATGGTAGAAGCTACAAGTAAGCAAGAAATAAGTGACAATATTGAAGATTATAATATTTCATTACAAGTTAACTTACGATGCGACAATCGCCCTCGACAAAGGATTGCTTCATTTCTACAATAAAGCTTCTCTTCTTGTCACATGGACAATTAGCAGCTCTTTCAAATGCAGAGAGTTGTTGAGTTTCAATTGTGGCAACACTGTCAGAGCTTATTTCAACAGTTGCACTTGTGTTAGTCGTGGTGGTGCTTGTGGTGTTACTGGTATCGGATGTGGTTGAGCTAATCTCAATTACTTCATTATCCATTAGGCCGAGATGAGGGTAGGATTTGTGAGAGTAGGAATGTAGGGAAGGAGTGCAGGGAAACATTGTTTCTACAATGTTTAAATAGGCCGAGATGAGGGTAGGATTTCTACAATGGTCAAAGTGCATTTAAGCATGGTAGGTGAGTATAGTAATCGATGCAATGCTAGTGGTCAACACCCCATTTAAGAGATGTTCAAAACTGCAACAATCTCAGGGATGGCCACTGCATTTCATGACACATTAATTGGTAAAAAGCAGTCAGCATTGACCAACAAAACCTGTCTTAACAATCTTAACATAAACCTGTCTTATCATTCAACCAAACCTGTCTTAACAAGCTTAACATAAACCTGTCCAAACCTGTCTTAATAACCAAAATTGACACATAAAATCCTACAGACCATTACAAAATGACACATAACATCTTGCATACCAAAACAGTACATAACATGACACATAATCGAAACTTGAAAATCTTGCTTAGTTGTTTGTTCTCTTCCTTGGTGATCTTTTGAGAACTTGCTCCAATACCTTTCTTGTTGCAGTGATCTTCCTCTTTGATTGCCTTTCAGAGATCATTACACTTGGATTAGACTGGCTGCAAGCCCCTTGAGTCATATTCATGATGGGATGTGGAGAAAGTATGATATGACAAGTATTAGACAATGATCAAAGTGTTAAATATTAAACTGAACAGGAAAGAGGCATACCTGAGAAGAGGCTTGAGAAGGTCTGAAATTACTTCCACCTACAGAATGGTCTTGAGACACATTGGGAACACTGTGATGAACTTCAGACACCCCACTAGCATTTGGAAATTTAGGAACCTGAAGACATGAAAAATAAGACAACCATAAGTGAATGGAAAAGCTGCTTAACTGTATATTCTGGTGAGATTATACCTTCCTAGTGTACTTCCTTTTTTGAGACCCAATAGGAACAGTTCTATCACTCTTAGGTCTTCCACCAGTGTTATGCTCCTTGGGTGGCTCTGGACCTCTTCTATCATTTTTACAACTTGTCTTGTAGTGTCCATTTAATCCACAGTTAGAGCAGGTGACCTTTGACATAACCCTCATTCTCTTGGGATTGCCACTCCTGGATGGTACTTCTCCAGCTTCTTTTCTTCTCAATTTTTTAGGCCTTCCTGCCTGCACCACAAATTTGGGAGGGCCTGGTGGAGTGTGGACAGTCTTCTCCCACTGAGATTCTCCTGGCATTGGGTTGATGATCTCACTATAAGCCAATAAGTATGCCTCTTTGCTGTAGTAGTGATGCACATAATCTTCTACCTTAAGTCGTTCCTTGACTATGCAACACATGGCATGTGGGCAGGCTATTCCTGTTAGGTCCCACTTGTTGCATCCGCGGCTCTTGTTCTCATATCAACCACAAAAGTCTTGCCAAAGTGATCAAACTCAAATGTATCTCCTCCACCCCACCATGACACACAGTTTCTTGTGCCTTCCTCCTTAGACAGCTCTATCAGTTTATTTTCCTTTGGTGTGAACATTCCTTCATACTTGACCATTCCTTGGCGCTTAGCTACAAGCCTCTTCATTAGCATTCTTCTAATACACTCACACATTGACAGTATTGGCTTCTCTCTAGCAGGCAATAGCATTGAGTTGAAGCTCTCACATACATTGTTGAGTAACATGTCAGACTTTGTGTAAAAATTGAACCCATGTTTGGACCATAAAAATTGAACCCATGTCTCACATACATTGTTGAGTAACATAAAGGTTGTCATTCCCATCTTTTCCCACTGCAACAAATAACTGACCAGTGTATGCACCTTTTAGATGGCAACCATCAAGTCCTACTATTGGCCTACATCCTTTCATAAATCCCTTTTTACAAGCATCAAAGCAGACATACAACCTTTGAAACAGAGGCTTGTCAGGATCCCCTAAATCAACCTTCAAAAAGCTAGAAGATCCTGGATTCCACTTTTTCAGAGTTGCTGCATAATCCCAGACTCTTGCATATTGCTCCTTAGCATCACCTTGAGTCATTAGCATTGCCCTAAGCCTTCCTTTCCATGCTTGGTTGTATGATATTTGCACATTGTGCTCTCTCTTCACTGCAGACATAAATGCAGTCAACTTCCAAGTTGGATCATCCCTATAGTGCTCCAAATATCTCTCTGCTAACCATGTTGATGTCAACTTCGAATTCACATGCTGCCATCCACACTCATGATTACCCCTAAAAGACTTCAACTGAAATGTACCATCCTTCCCCGTCTTCCTTGCACAAGCTCTAAATTGACAATACACCTTCTTGCAAACACACTGTTTCCTAGAGTGAGTCATACTACAATCACATTTCTTCTTACAATATGCAGATACCTTTGTCTTATCATTGTGCAAATAGTAATAATCCCCTCCATTTTCAATAGAGTACTGCCTTAATGCTTTCCTAAAAACATCATTGGAAGAGAATATCATACCAGGTTTCAAGACTATCTTTTTCTTGAAATCAACCAATTGATTGAAGTCTGGATATCTCTTCTTGGTGCCCCCTTTCCCATCATATTCACTCAGACTCTTCAATTCATCAGAATCATCAACTAGCACCTCATCCTCATCCACAAAAACAGATTCCTTGTCTCCTCCCAGATTCAAACATCCATCCCTTAGCCCAGATCCAAATCTCACATCAACAACTTCTGGATCCACATTCTCCTTAAACAAATCATCAACTTCATCTTCACTTTCAGAGAACCATTCCTCACACTCTGAACTCTCAGTCCCTACAACATCACCTTCAGATCCCGAATCCTCAAACACTATTGGTGGATCATCATCTTCCTGAACCACTTCTTTTTCAGACAATGGTGGATCTTGATCTTCACTATTTTCTGGAGATGAGTTTATGGGATATGATGGTGGTGAGCAGATTGATAGGGTTTGACAAGTATTTGAGGAAGGGTTAATAGTTATCCCAGATTCAGAGATGAGATGTTGGGCTTTGGTTTTTAAGTGAACTTGGACTGCTCTCACCATCTTACAACATACACATGCATCATGTTATCCTTACTAACCGAGTTCACACACTCCATAATGACCCTGTCATTTTCTATTAGCCTAAGCCCTTAGCCCAACTTTTAAAAACCACATCTCCCTGATATCATCTAACCCAACATCTTCTGCCAACATAGACTCAAGTACTACTTTGGACAACATATCTGGATCATAGTCCCTATAGTATTGCACTTTCCCTTTTTTGTACAATAGTTTATCACTATCTCCTCTATAAAACAGACCATCATACATCACTCTGATATGAATGTTCATATCTGCCAACAAAGAAGCAATAAAGCTTCAAAAAAAAAAAACTATTACCATGTGCACTGCAGATACAACTTAAGCATAAAATATTGTCCCCACCCACTTGCAATATATTTTGTCCAAAAATTTGACCTTTACCAACTAAAGTAGATTCGATCAATACCAGTGTTCTAAAAAACGCTATACGGGAGCTGTACGGTGGAGGATTGTCTAGCGTATAAACGCTATACGGGAGTTTAGACGGAAGTCGAGACGAATTAAAATAAAATTTATAATATAAGCATATATATCATGGTTAAGTTTGGTTTTAGACAAACTTGTATCAGCAAAATTGAGATTACTCCACATATCTCCACAAGATATATTATAATTAATTACTTTTAAGACGAAATCAATTTCATATATGGTAAGAACTAGACCTGGCCAAACTAGGGCCGGCCAGTCCGCCCGGCCCTCCCAGCCCGCCCTAAAATTTGGGAGGATCTGGGTAGGAGATTTTACCCATAAGGGCCGGCCCTGCCCGACCCTTTTTTAAAGTGGGAGGATATGGTATTGGAGTAGGGCCCTGAGGGCCGGCCCTACCCGGCCCATATTATATATAATATAATATTATGTGTTTTTGGATTTTTTTTGTTGAATTCGGTTATGAGGATTGTTATGTAAGCATGCATTTTGGAGCTTTTTAGCATGCATTTTTGGATGGTGAATTCCTTGTAAGCACTAAACAGGTTTGAAATGTTTTAGTAACACGATTTACCCCGGTTTCTGATATTTAATTTCTCTGTGTATGTAGTCGAGGGCCGCCCTGAGGGCCCTTATGGGAGGATATGAGTAGCGGAATTGTCCCATTTTAAATGGGAGGGCTTGGCCGGGCCCTGGTAAATGGGTAGAATTTGGAATTAGGCCCTGTCCTGGCCCGACCCAAGCCCCTGTTTGGCCAGGTCTAGTAAGAACCAACTGATGGATGAAGTGGTCAAAAAAGGGGAAATGAAAACTTTAATAATTAAAAAAATACACATCATAGGAAACAAAATGACAGGAAAACTTTTATTAATTATTTAAATATTAGAAGCAAGTCATCTTCTCCAAGGTAACTTTTCATGTTCGCGAATTGCAGATCCATGGTGGCTTGGAAGAGCTCGTCGTCCCAGGTAGGAGGCTCGTCCTAGCTCCGCAATAGACCATAGATGATTTAGGTTGCTCACATGTGAGTTTTACTAATTTTTCATCTAATTTTAAGTTTTAACCCATCTTAAGGAGATTTTGATGGATGAATTAAGAGAGGAAAATCAAGAATCCTGGGGTGATTATTCATGAAATCAAATTTCTAATTATCCTACATCGAAACATTGTAAAATGGGTGACAGAGGTGATGCCTATATAATGAGATAACGTTAGACTTTGTAGAAAATGGGCCTATCTCTGCAAAATATGGGCCGCCGCTTCTGCAAAGGCTTTTAAATCTAAGCTCGTAGCAGGAACTGAGTTGAAAATAATTAAATTTTACTATTTCATCTCTCAACCCGTATTATAACTCGGTTAAGCAGAAAACGGGACGGTGGGCTTGCGTCAAACGTCTAGACGACGTTCAGACGGCCGTCCTACCCGTTTTTTAGAACACTGATCAATACATATTGACAAGAATAATGTCAGTTTTCATCATGGAGCATCTCTCGAGAGAATCTAAACCCTTTTCCCCCAAATCAAGAAAACCCTAATTTTTCAATTCAAACAAAAATGTTCAGAGCCTTTTCAATTCAAACCCTAATTTTTCAATTCAGAAATACCTTCAATCGGGGGTGATTAGCCTAGAAAGCCCTCTTTTTCCTTCGCCCTTCGAATCGCCCTTCCTCCTTCGATGCCAGAGCCTTTGCAAGCGCCTTCGTCACCGCCTTCATCGCCGCCTTCGTCACCTCCTTCGCAATCGCCTTCGGAATCGCCCAAGCAATCGCCTTCGCAGTCGCCCTCGAATCGCCCAAATCCTAGATCTAATCTGGAACCCTAAAACTTTGTCGTCGCCTTCGCAATCACCATTCCTAGATGTGACTCAATCCCTTTAATCTCTCTGGATATCTCTTCGCAATCGCCCTTCACTCACTTCCCCAAATCAATCGCCATATCTGTGGAAGAAGGAAGAACAAAATCGCCTAGGGTTCCATCGCCATTTTTCCCCAATTTTAGATGAATCGAATTTACCCCCAAAAAAATTAGGTTAACTATTTTTACTCCAGATTAAAAAAGGTAAATGGATTAAAAAATTATTTTATAATTAATTGGCGCGTGATATCAAACATAACGGACAACTTGACAGAAGTTGAGGACGGGTGGTGAATGAGTAACGGAAGGTGTTAAACGGGTGGTTTCCGGTAATATTCAATTAAAGGGGTGGTTTAGAGCAATATAGACACTTTTACGGGTGGTTTTCGATAAAAACCTCTTTATAATAAAAGAAATATCTAAATATATTTAAAAATAATCTAACTTATTACTTAAAATTTAATACAAAATAAAAAAGATAAAATTATCAATGTTAATCAAGTTTTGAATTCTATATTATTATTAGAAAAATAAAAAGTATTTGAAAAATGATAAAATTTAAATACATTATTATCAAAGAACAATGAAAACATTTATAATGTATACGATGATATTGATAATATCCTCTTTTGAAGATTTTGAAAAAACAAAGGGAATATTTACAATGGCAATCTCTTCTTAATTAGGTAACTTTAATTTATTCTTGTAACTATAAGAAAGGAAATGATCAAATTCTATAATTATTTAAAAGTTTTAAAAAAAATTGAAAAATAAAAACAAACTATTAAACTTATGATTGACATAGGACAAAATTAAACAATGTGATGCATGTGGAAAATGAAAGAGGAGAATGACATGTAACAAGAAGGGAGGATTGTTTTAATAGATATATACTATTTCTGTCCCTCTAAGTTAGTCTCATTGTTGCTTTTGACACTATTCACAAATCAGAAAATCTTGTAAATATCTTTCAATATATAAGAAAAATATAGTAATGTGAGATCTTGTTTGATTCGTTTCAATGAGCACTTTAATAATATCAAAATTTTATAATTTTTACAAACTTGTAGATAGAGATATTGACGATACAAAATGTGTAGATTCTAGAGTTCTATCTCAGTAACCAAATCCGATAGATCTCAAGTGCAATCGATTCAGAATTGTAAAAACAATGTAGAAAGTAAGAACACAAGAATTGGTTACGCGGATTGGTTTCCCTACATGCTATATCTGTGAAGTCTCAGTGGGGAGACTCATCCTGAATAATCCACTAGATCAGAAAGGAGTTCAACACGGCTACAAGACACCAACCAAAAACCGGAGCAAGAACTAGCCTAAGCAAGCTGCAGAAGACAAGATACTAAGGAGACAATAGAAAGAGATTCAGCCCCCTTTCAAGGCAAGAATAGCTTCAAGGAAGATGTTATTGAAGAACGCCAATGAATCTATGAAGGCCACCACCGGAGGACTCAATTTCCACCGTGAGAATCACCGCGATCGAACACATCCCTATCTCTCTTGCTCTCTTTCTCTGTAAGTATGCAAACGGAAAAGAACATGAATGACAAGCTAACCCTAACACATGGGGTTATATAGCTTGTCAGAGGCCATCGTCAGATTAAGCCTCAAAATGCAACGTTTCACTTAAGCTGTAGAAAATAGGAGAATGGACCACAGAAACATCCCAAACCAATTAGGCCCACAACCATTTTATCAGAAACACACTACGTACCTCAAACAAGGAGCTCTCTCAACCAAGCATGAGCTCAGGGTTGCGCCCTTGTGAGCAATGTTCTCTAAGTCATGATCGAGCCACCTCAAGCCAAACTGCCCTAGTCTTAGATGGAGCTTGTTAGACCAACTGCTGAACCCCAAAATATACATATGATTATGGATTACAACACATTTACATATGCCTTCCTAATCCATACATACTAATCTACCTAACTGAACCGAGTAGGGCATCACTTCAAGAGACGAGTTTCCATCCATCATTGACTTAGTTCCACACCTCACGTTACATCATTGATGTGAAGTGCTTCCCTGCAAAAAACGAACTTGTTAGTAGGAACTACTTCTAGAGAAACCTAGAGATATCATACAAGAGTCAAATTTCCTATTTCATTGTCTAGGAGATTGCTTAAGTCCATAAATGGATTTATTGAGCAAACAGACATGTTTAGGGTTCTTTTCACAAACAAAACCCTTTGGTCGTCTCATGTAAATAGTCTCAGTTAGGTCTCCATGTAAAAAAGCAGTTTTAACATCCATTTGTTCCAATTCCTAGTTATAAACACTGGTCATAGCTAAGAGGAGTCTCATGGTTTTATACTTCACAACTGGGGTAAATATTTCATTATAATCTATTCCTTCTTTTTGAGTAAATCCTTTAGCAATCAGTCTAGATTTAAACTGTTGTATATGGAGGGTGTCGTTGATCAATCTTCGTGCTTGGATACGCAAACGAATCGTGCTAAACGCACTTTCTGAAACCAATATTTCGACCCTATACAATGCCTTTGAGTTACACGAAATTTGTAGTGGGATAAGACGCTGCAAACTCTAGAAGATCAAGGCAATCTACTAGAAACACTTGAAGTTTTTCGGTTGTTGGAAGATGTAGAGAAATCACTTTTGTTCTTGATGAACTAGTCCCAAAACTTGATGAAACATCACCCTTATATAGGCCTAGGGTGGTTATACAGTTACTAGAACGTTATCCAATGGATAAGGACGTTAAAAATCGGTTGAAAACACACAAACCGTCCAAAACTGCCATTCGGCATGATTTGTGACAATTTGGCATGGATTGTGACAAACCGTTCCATTTTACAGAACCAAAATTTCGAGCCTCTGAGCGTTCGCACGGTGTGTGACAAACCATGCCAAATTGTCACAAACCGTGCCAAACCTCAGAATGTCCTATTTTTCGTCTTTTGGCTCCCGGATTCAAACCATACGAACCCGACATGTACTTATGTACATCCCGACATATCCTTGTAATACCGAGTTCGATTTCACGTACCCGAGCCGTGCACTCCGCACTCCCAAGACTCATCGAACGTAAAACGAGCTCCTCAAGCTTTGAACGAATCCCGATCACACTAAAACGACCGATGACACTAAAATCACCAACATTCCTCCCCCATTTTAGTGTAATCCCTGATTCACGTAAACAATACACAACAACCACAAACTCATGCATAAATGAAAATGTCCTTAGGATTGAATTTCCACATTAGTGTCATACACATTCCAAATACTCGAGAATCGGGGTGTCCTATGAATTGAACCCTTCAACCCATTTTGAATACTTGAAGATACAACACACACAAGTTTCTACACTACTTCAAATGTAAACTTGACACTATTTTAGGCCATGTGTCCAAATCCATTCTTGAGCGCATACAAAGCCAAGCCCGGGCTTATTGAAGCGGCACCACTTCACACTCATATAGGTGGATTCTTTTACTCATGCACCTGCACATGCACTTTTTCAAAAGATCCATTAAGAAGAGAGTCTTCAACCTAACTTTCCTTGCAGGTCCGAGTACATACCTTGGGATGTAGATCGCTTATGTACTCCAATCTCTAAGTGTAGGCTTTCCACATTGAATTCAGCCTCTAACGTCGTATTAGAGGGGAATTGGGTATCCCACCATTAGAGATTTCAAAGGGGCTTCAAACCCATCCCTATAGCCGACTTGGTCACCAAGTCCCTAGTCAAACCTTTTGTCAAATGATCCTCTAGATTTTGTTGAGACCGAACATACTCAATGGTTATCACCCCATGAGTGATCAACTCACGTACCGCACTATGTCTAACGCCTATGTGTCGCGACTTACCATTATACGCTTGGCTATAAGCCTTAGCCAAAGTAGCTTGACTATCACAACGGATAGAAATGGGTGACACCGGTTTCGGCCACAATGGAATTTCATAGACTAAATTCCTTAGCCATTCCGCCTCTCTTCCGGCTGCCGCTAATGCTATGAATTCCGACTCCATAGTCGAACTTGTAATGCAAGTTTGCTTCTTGGAAGCCCATGAAATGGCACCTCCCCCAAGCAAGAACACCCAACCACTTGTAGAGGTATGATCCTCCTTGTTTGGGATCCAACTCGCATCCGAATATCCTTATAAAACCGAAGGAAACCCGACATATGATAAACCAAAATTCATGGTCCCTTTCAAGTACTTGAGCACCCGCTTTATTGCTTGCCAATGGTGAGTACTAGGATTACTAGTATATCTACTCAACCTCCCTACCGCAAAAGCGATATCCGGCCTTGTGCTCGTCATGGCATACATTAAGCAACCAATCACTTGTGAGTACTCGAGTTGTGATACCGCTTATCCCTTATTAGGCTTAAGCTTCACACTCGGATCCATGGGAGTGGTCATTGGAGAACAATTCTCACAATTAAACTTCTTGAGAACTTTCTCAATGTAGTGAGATTGTGTCAAGGATAGACCTTTGCCTTCACGCTTGATTCTAATTCCAAGAATTACATCCGCCTTCCCCATGTCTTTCATGGCAAATTTAGATGACAAAAATTCTTTAGTAAGCTCTACTTGTCTAAGGTCTGTGCCAAAGATCAACATGTCATCAACATACAAGCAAATGATTACTCCATTACCGGATTCATCAAATTTGCTATATAAACACTTGTCGGATTGATTTAACTTAAACCCGCTTGACAAGACAACCTCATCAAATTTTTGATGCCATTGCTTTGGTGCTTGCTTTAGCCCATACAATGACTTTACCAACATACACACCTTATGCTCATTACCGGGCATTACAAACCCTTCGGGTTGCTTCATATACACCTCCTCCTCCAAATCACCATTCAAGAACGCTGTCTTGACATCCATTTGGTGAATCACAAGATCATTAATAGCCGCTAAGGCAATCAACAACCTTATAGAAGAGATCCTAGCAACCGGAGCATAGGTATCGAAATAATCAATACCTTCCCTTTGTCTAAAGCCTTGGATAACCAATCGAGCCTTAAACTTGTCAATTGATCCATCAACTTTCATCTTCCTTTTGAAGATCCACTTGCAGCCCAAAGGCTTGCAACCCGGTGGGAGATCCGTTAAGACCCAAGTATTATTTCCCATGATGGAGTCCATCTCATCATTTATTGCTTCCTTCCAAAAAGCAACGTCTTGAGACTTCATAGCCTCACCAAAAGTCCTAGGGTCATCATCAATATGATAGCAATATGAGTATTGAAAATCAACCTCATTTCTTGACCCTTCAACTAAATAAAGTTGAAAATCAAGACCGAATGATTTTTTGATCCTCCCTCGTTTGCTCTTACGGAGCTTAGGTGACTCGTTAGGAGGCACGGCTGAACCGTCTCCTTCCTTAGTTCCACTTGGGCTAGGAACCAAATCCTTTGGTCTAGGTATTGAAGAAAAACGATTCTCATCAAATATTGCATCTCTTGATTCAATCACGGTGTGAACCGATATAGAATCATTAGGTTCAATGACATAAAACCTATAAGCCTTGGAATGCTCGGCATATCCAATAAAGATACAATCAACACCTCTTTCCCCCAAGGTTTTAATCTTGGGTTGGGGGTAGTCTAACGACCGCCCTACATCCCCAAACTCGAAGATAGTTCAAGTTTGGTTTCTTTTTGTACCAAAGTTCATAAGGGATGACCTTATTCTTTTTGTTAGGAACCCTATTTAGCAAATAGCAAGCCGTCAACATGGCTTCACCTCAAAATCCGTCACTCAATCCTGAGTAGGATAACATGGAATTAACCATTTCCTTTAGGACTCTGTTTTTCCTCTCCGACACACCATTTTGTTGTGGTGTATACGGAGCCGTAGTCTCATGTATAATTCCTACGGATTGGAAATATTCAGGATCATAATACTCTCCACCTCTATCAGTGCGCAATTTCTTAATCAAGTCATTTTGTTGCAATTCAACCTCGGTTTTATAAACCTTAAATTTATCTAGGGCCTCATCTTTAGCACGCAATAAATATACATAACAAAAACGAGAATAATCATCAATGAACGTGATGAAAAATTTCTTGTTCCCTAAAGACGGTGTAGCATGCAAATCACATAAATCACTATGTACAAGTCCAAGGACCGCATAATTTCTTTCAATTCCTTTAAAAGGTTGTCTAATTATTTTTGTCAACATGCAAGTTCTACACTTCTCTATATTCATGTCAAATGCAGGAATTAAACCTTCTTTAGACATATCAATCATACGCTTATAATGCACATGACCTAATCTCGCATGCCATAGAGAAGTATCATCTTTGCTAGAACATGCCATATAAATAGAATCAACAACTTTATTGATATTCAACATAAACATGCCATTACAAAAGTATCCAAATCCAACAAACACACCACACTTCGATAAGATATACTTATCGGATTCATAAACTTGTTTAAAACCACACTTATTTAAAACACTATTGGAGACTAAGTTCTTCCTAATTTCGGGTACATGAAGTACATCCCTAAAGTTCAAGGGTCTTCCTGGAACTAAATTCTAACACTATTTTCCACGGCCTAGGATAGGCGCGGTTGACTCGTTTCCCATATGAAGAACGGAACCATCTTGAACCGGCTCATAAGTCTTGAACCAACCACGGTCCTTGCAAACATGTTTGGTTGCACCCGAGTCAATCCACCAGCCACTTCATCATCCTGCACATAAAATGCCTCAGAAATTGTTTGTACATAATTCACAATTGAATATGAATTAAAATCATAAATCTGACCTTGATGAGTGGATGGGCCTTGGTCCTTAGACCCTTGCCCCGAACGGTTTTGTCCCGCTTTGTTCTTATCCTTTGCAGCCCGACAATCACGTTTGAAGTGACCCGGCTTGTTACATATCCAACAAACGCCCTTAGGCTTCTTGTTAGATCCACCGTTAGTGTTGTTGTTGTAGGGACGCTTCTTTCCCTTATTCTTCTTAGAACTCCCACCTTCCTCCATCATATTGACGGAAGAAGATCCAACCTCCTTATCCTTAGGCTTCCCGCCCTCTTGCTCCCTTAGAGACTCCTCTATGCGCAAGTGACTACCGAGTTGCACAAGAGACAACTCTTCCTTCTTGTGTTTCAACATGTGCTTTAAATCCTTCCACGAAGGTGGTAACTTGTCGATAATACTCGACACCGAGATAGACTCATTCATCTTCAGGTTGTGTTGGGAAAATTGCCCTAAGATACGGAGCACTTCATTGAATTGCTCCATCACCGGCCTTGAATCCAACATCTTGTAATTGTTAAAATTACTAACACGGAACTTCTTACTAGAAGCATCCTCCGCCATGTACTTGGATTCCAAGGCATCCCACAACTCCTTTGCGGATTCAACATTTTGATAGACATCGAAGAGAGGATCCGACATACCGTTAAGAATGTGACCACGACATATGTAGTCATCGTTCTCCCACTTGTTGCGCTTCCTTATGTCCTCCAAGAGCTCATTCTCCGGATTTTCGGGCACCGGGGGCATGCTCAAAACGTGCACCACCTTGAGCGTCGTGAGAAGGAAGTGCATCTTCTTTTGCCACCTTCGAAAGTCCACGCCTTCGAACTTCTCCAACTTTCCAAACTTTGCAGTCATCTCACGAACCGATGCGGACGCCATTGATCAACAAGAAAATATTGGTTTCGAATGTTGTATAGGGAGGGTGTCGTTGATCAATCTTCGTGCTTGGATACGCAAACAAATCGTGCTAAACTCACTTTCCGAAACCAATATTTCGACCCTATACAATGCCTTTGGGTTACACGAAATTTGGAGTGGGATAAGACGCTGCAAACTCTAGAAGATCAAGGCAATCTACTAGAAACACTTGAAGTTTTTCGGTTGTTGGAAGATGTAGAGAAATCACTTTTGTTCTTTATGAACTAGTCCCAAAACTTGATGAAACATCACCCTTATATAGGCCTAGGGTGGTTATACAGTTACTAGAACATTATCCAATGGATAAGGACTTCAAAAATCGGTTGAAAAGACACAAACCGTCCAAAACTGCCATTCGGCACGATTTGTGACAATTTGGCATGGAATGTGACAAACCGTTCCATTTTACAGAACCAAAATTTCGAGCCTCTGAGCGTTCGCACGGTTTGTGACAAACCATGCCAAATTGTCACAAACCGTGCCAAACCTCAGAATGTCCTATTTTTCGTCTTTTGGCTCCCGGATTCGAACCATACGAACCCGACATGTACTTATGTACATCCCGACATATCCTTGTAACACCGAGTTCGATTTCACTTACCCGAGCCGTGCACTCCGCACTCCCATGACTCATCGAACGTAAACCGAGTTCCTCAAGCTTTGAGCGAATCCCGATCATGAACAAGCCTGTTAGGATCTTGGTAAAGCGTGACGAGCTGACCCTTGAGGGTATCAAGCAATTCTACGTCAATGTTGACAAAGAAGAATGGAAGCTTGAAACACTTTGTGATCTTTATGAAACATTGGCCATCACTCAAAGTGTCATCTTTGTCAACACACGTCGTAAAGTCGACTGGCTTACTGAGAACATGCGCAGCCGTGATCACACGGTGTCTGCTACACACGGTGACATGGACCAGAACAGTCGTGACATCATCATGCGTGAGTTCAGATCGGGTTCTTCTCGTGTTCTCATCACCACTGATCTTCTAGCTCGTGGTATTGATGTGCAACAGGTTTCTTTGGTCATTAACTATGATCTCCCCACCCAACCTGAGAATTACCTTCACCGTATTGGTAGAAGTGGAAGATTTGGAAGAAAGGGTGTTGCAATAAACTTTGTGACGAGTGATGACGAAAGAATTCTTCAAACTAGTGTAAGGGAGGATCAACGAATTCTTCAAACTACCTTCAAACTAGTGTAAGCGAGAATTACCTTGGTGTTAAGGTTCATGCCTGTGTTGGCGGCACTAGTGTAAGGGAGGATCAACGAATTCTTCAAACTGGTGTTCATGTTGTAGTTGGCACTCCTGGTCGTGTTTTTGACATGTTGAGGAGAAAATCTCTGTTTTCTGATCATATGAAGATGTTTGTTCTTGATGAAGCAGATGAAATGCTTTCTCGTGGTTTTAAGGATCAGGTATGCTCTGCTGGAAAATGGGATGATCTTTTGTTTACTGTTCTTGCAATGTTATTCAAAGTGTAGCTGCTACGCTTTGAATTCTTTCTGTCATTCTGTGTTTTATGTTCATATTTGCTGTTTATTACATTTGTCATTGAAAATTTCAACCATATTTCTATTTGTAGAACAATTTCTATTTGCGGCTTTTATTTATACATTTTATTCTTTGCAGATCTATGATATCTTCCAACTCCTGCCTCCCAAGATCCAGGTTGGTGTTTTTTCTGCTTTAATGCCACCAGAAGCTCTAGAGATCACTAGGAAGTTCATGAACAAGCCTGTTAGGATCTTGGTAAAGCGTGACGAGCTGACCCTTGAGGGTATCAAGCAGTTCTATGTGAATGTAGACAAGGAAGAATGGAAGCTTGAAACACTTTGTGATCTTTATGAAACATTGGCCATCACTCAAAGTGTCATCTTTGTCAACACACGTCGTAAAGTCGACTGGCTTACTGAGAACATGCGCAGCCGTGATCACACGGTGTCTGCTACACACGGTGACATGGACCAGAACAGTCGTGACATCATCATGCGTGAGTTCAGATCGGGTTCTTCTCGTGTTCTCATCACCACTGATCTTCTAGCTCGTGGTATTGATGTGCAACAGGTTTCTTTGGTCATTAACTATGATCTCCCCACCCAACCTGAGAATTACCTTCACCGTATTGGTAGGAGTGGAAGATTTGGAAGAAAGGGTGTTGCAATTAACTTTGCGAACAATCTTTATGAGTTCATATCCTCTGTTGTGCAAAATTAAGCAGTAGAGGCTTTGTGTATATTACTATAGTTCGATTTGCAATTACACATTGTTGAACTTAGTATTGAAATGGTTGTCCTCTTCTTCCTATTACACATTGTTCGGATGGGAAAAGGATTAAGGGTCGTTGGGAAGTTCTACGAAATCGTTGGTTTGAGTTTAAAAAAAACTTGGTCAATTTTGAATTAACATTGCATCGGAAAATGAATATATATGAAGGAAAATGAAATTTAAGGTGGGAAGTGATAATTAATATTAGGCTTTAGATCAAAATCAAACTAAGGGTGTAGATTAACTCTCTCAAAAAGTCAACAGTCAACTCCGATCAACGGTCAACACTAGTCAACGGTCAAACTTTGATCGGTCCAAAAAATTTCCCAACAATTTTTTCCCGCCAAATTTTGTTTTTTCCCTGCAAACATTTGTTTTTGGCCCAAAAAGCATATGTGCACATGTAGAAAATGTGCACATAAATAGTATAAGATGTGCATTGTTTTTTCAAACATAATTTTGAACTTGTTTTATTACGAGCTCTTTTTTGCCAGTAAATTTTCATTTCTGTCCCAGAATTATATGTGCACATTTTTCTGCACAATAGTTGTATAAGTTGTGCACATTTTTTCAAACACAAAATATTAACTTGTGTTTATCAAACCTTTTTCAATGAGAAACTTTCGTTTCTGGGCCAAAATTACATGTGCACATTTAGCTGTATAAGGTGTGCACATTTTCTCCAAACACAACTTTTGAACTTGTTTTGACGAGCTATTTTTTAATGAAAAACTTTCGTTTTCATGACAAAATTACATGTGCATATTTTCTACACAAAATAGACACATTAGTTTTATAAGATGTGCAAATCTTTCCCAACACATGAACTTGTTTTTCAGAGCTTTTTTTCCATGAAAAGCTTTCGTTTTTGGGCCAAAATTACATGTGCACATTTTCTGCACAAAATAGACACAATATAATAAGATGTGCAAATTTTTCTCAAACAGGCATTCGTTCCGCCAATTTTTTTCATGACAGACATTCGTTTTTAAGACAAAGTTATATGTGCACATTTTCTGCACAAAATAGACACATTAGTTATAATGTGCACATTTTACAAATAAAATGTGCGCATCATGATAAAAAAATGTGCACATTTCTTCTTTATGCACACAAATCAGGTGAAGAAAAAAAAATTGACCGCTAGTCAACGGTCAATTTTTTTTCTTGGGCTAAAAAAATATGTGCACATTTTCTACACAAAAATGTGCACATTGTCGACGGTCAACGGTCAACGGTTCCGCCAAATATATTTTTTTAGGCCAAAAAAATATGTGCACATTGTCGACGGTCAACGGTCATGGTCAACGGTCAAATGTGCACATTTGATATCCATTCCTTGGATGGTTCTCATCCAAGGGATGAATATTATTCACATTTCTCACTCTAAGGGCCCTTCCCAAAGGATGAGGACCCATATAGGAATTCATCATCTATATATATATATAAATTGTTGAGTTTCATGAAGTAATGACAATTGATACCTACTTAATACATTGAATTAATGTATTCAATTTTAAAAAAAAAGGTTAATGCATTGAATTAATACATTAAACAAATACCTCATTTAATTAGCCTCCTACAGTTACCGTCTCACGTCTATTCGTTTCTGCCAGTAGTTTTTCCTTTTACTTTAATCTACTAATTTGGGTCTTTTAGTTACGTTTTGGGTGTATGTTCGTTTCTGCATCGTATTTCTCTCATCGATTTTTATATGTTCAATGTGTATGTCTTTTGAGATTCTCCATGGACCATGGTTGTCTTTTGAGATTCTCTTTCAGCATGTTGTTATTATGTAGATAATGATTTTAAAATATCAACCTAATTAATCATTATATCAATATGTTAAGATTTATATATTTAATTAATTAAAAACATCTATTTTTTTTTATTAAAAGTTACAACATAAATACATATGTGAAAATAATACGAAATATATAAATACGATAAAAGTAAATGTGTTAGGCCCGCGCGAAGCGCGGGTAACGAATTAGTTGTATTATATCGTACTTAATGACTAACCGTAAACGAAAAACTGTGGTTTCCCCGCGCGAAGCGCGAGATTTTGGATCTAGTATCTTAATACAGGGGTTCCCCAAATTAAACACACTGCATTTAATGTTTTGTTTTTTATTTATCAATTTTTTATTTTTCCACTTATTTCCTACGTTTACGAATTACGAATATATCGCCAAATAAAGATTTTGACTCATCAACACATGTCTATAATTGATTCGTATGGAGCATATCATCATCTTCTAATCTTTATTGTGAAATTTTATAGGCCATAAAACCCGCGCATAAAGCATGCCTAAACAGTCTAGTATAATATATAATCTGATGAGTATTGAAGGAAACACTGACTGCAGGTTTGTCGTCTACTAACATATTTACATTTCAATTGTCAAGCACAGAAACAGCCATTAAAGCACAGAAACAGCCATAGAATGTAATAATAGAACCCCATATTCTATTAAACAAACATAAAACTAAACAAGGTTGTAAGAATATTTAATACACGTTCATGTGGCCTATGTGTCTTTCGGTTTAATTATAAAGATTAAGTTTATATTACATGATTGGATTTTAACATTAATGTCGATACCGTGATGGGTCGGTTTCGATTAATGACGTTAGAATCGGGTATATTAATTTACCCTCGTTCCTTGCTTATTATGTTGTCACATCTCGTATATATATATATATATGTGTGTGGAGGTTATAAGGCTCTTAGCCTTTTTTACGGTTACATCGATATATATAGGTATGAGGCAGAGTTGCAAGAAGGTGGAGTTGAAAATAAAAAAGGGACGGTTAACAAAACAGTTCATTAAGGAAAAACCATCTTCTTCTAGCAACTTCTTCTCTTAAAAGAACGAGAGACACTAAGTCTTGTCCATCAAAGATAAATTAAGGAAGAAAGCAAAGGAAGGAGAAGATTAACTAGTAACGGTGAATTGTTAGAAGTTAATTAAGGCATGGAACAAGGTTAGTTAATTTCTATCTCCCTCCTTGATAATTATTAGGGTTGAATCATATTAAGTCTAGATCCATTTGGGATTGATTTCATGATAGAAATCATTAAATTCTAACAATTGGTATCAGAGCGGTTTAGACTTGTATGATTCACCGTTAAATTGACATGAGAACAGAATTGCATATAGATTTCAATGGGTTTCCGCTGAATTGATTTCCTGTTGAGATTGAACATGGCATTTACAGATTTTTTTTTTTTTTTTGTTAACCGCGTTCATGTTGATAGACGTTGTGGTAGTTACACGTACATGATATTAACTATTAAATGTTGCACGATCGTTACTTGATTGTGGCACTTATTATCTCATGTAGTCATGTATATATAAGTATGGTTTTGCAGTAATGTTTATATACGTGAGTATTGGGTTTTGCATATAGTTAATGCATGGTTATTGATGTATATGTGTTGCCATATGGAGATATATATCATGTCATGTTCGGTACTTCCGTCATATTAACTGATTTATATTATTGTCAGTTATTTCATGATTAATAGTAATTCCGCATGATGGTTGTACGGGTAATTAAATTATGTTATGAAATATTAACGCATAGTAAAAAAAAAAAAAAAAAAAAAAAATTTTTTACCCATTAGAGTCTAGTGTTTAGATTATGTATAACTTGTTAGTCACCAAAGTGGCCTAGTTATACTATATTTAGACATTGGAAATAATAGTATAATACGATTGATCATGATTATAGAGATGCTATGATTGATATAAAAGTTTGATTGATCAACTGCATTATTGACTATATTCTAGGAGATCACCCAAAGGTGGGTCATTGAATGTAGTTAATAAAATAAAAGGATTTGGTCATTACTATGCGGGTAGAATAGTATGTGTATCCAAAGATAGCATGCTTGTTCGACTTATGCACGTTGTGATTAATCGTTAAAGTATGATTTTGGCATCAATGATAGTGTTGTGTTTGAGTATTGCCCAAAGGTTACTTGAATGCATGATTTAAGGATTTCATGACTATATTTGAATTTGTATTAGAGTTCTCAAAGCACTAATAGGTAAGCATGTGTTAATGTTTGCAGCTTCATCAAATATGTTTGCATCTGCAAACTCTGTCGTAAAGTTCAATGGGCTTGATTATGATGAATGGTCTGAACAGATCCGGTTTACACTGGGTATGATGGCATTAGACCTTGCAATATTAATAGAGGAACCCTCGGCCATTACAGATGAAAGCCCCATTACTGAAAAGTCTCGTTATGAGGCGTGGGAGCGATCTAACAGGTTGAGTCTAAACCTCATGAGGATGACGATGGCTGAAAGTATTAAGCCATCTATGCCTAAGACAGAGAATGCTAAGGATTTCATGCGTATAATTAAGGAGTGTTCACAATCGGATTTGGCGGACAAGTCTATTGTAGGAAGCCTCATGTGTCAGCTAACTACAAAGAAGTTTGACTGGTCTCAGCCTATCCATGATCATGTGACGCACATGTCTAACTTGGCAGCAAAGTTAAAGACCTTGGGAATGGATGTTAATGAAACATTCTTGGTTCAGTTCATCATTAACTCTCTACCTTTTGAGTTTGGCCAGTTCCAGGTGAACTACAACACCATTAAGGATAAATGGAACTTTCAGGAATTAAAGGCCATGTTGGTTCAAGAGGAGGGGAGATTAAAGAAGATGAAGGATCAAGCTATTCATCTCATAGGTCATGATGGTGCCAGCAGCAGTAAAGGGAAACCAAGTAAGAAGGATAAGAAGAAGGATAAGGCCTTTAGTAAGGGACCCGAGGGCCAAATCCGAAAGGAGAAGAAGTGTTTCTTTTGCAAGAAATCGGGACACTTCAAGAAAGATTGTCCGAAAAGGAAGGCTTGGTTCGATAAGAAAGGTACACATTATGGTTTTGTTTGTTTTGAATCGAACCTTATAGAAGTGCCTAATAATACTTGGTGGATAGATTCTGGTGCTACTACTCATGTGTCTCATATTAAACAGGGATTCAGTTCGATCCAGCCCATAAGAGGAGCTGAACAATACTTGTTCATGGGGAACAGGATGAAGGCACGAATTGAGGGCATTGGGACTTATAGATTGATCTTAGACACTGGTTGTCATATAGATCTTGAAGGATGTCTTTATGTACCAGAATGTGCTAGAAATCTTGTTTCTGTAAGTAGATTGGACAATTTAGGTTTTTATGTTAAGTTTGGACATGGTGGTTTTTCACTGTATCGAAATGATTTCTATTATGGTAGTGGTACTTTGATTGATTCACTTTATAGGTTCAATCTTGATGTTAAGTTTTCTGATTCCTTGTTTCATATTGAAAGTCAGGGCATTAAACGTAGTGCATCTAATGAAAGTTCTGCTTTCTTGTGGCATCAAAGATTAGGTCATATTTCCAAGGAAAGAATAATGAGGTTGGTAAAGAATGATATTCTTCCTCAGTAGGATTTTAGTGACTTAGATGTGTGTGTGGACTGCATTAAAGGCAAGCAGACCAAGCACATAGTAAAGAAGCCAGCCACGAGAAGCACTCAGCTTCTTGAGTTAATTCACACCGATATATGTGGTCCATTTGACGCTCCTTCATGGAGCGGTGAAAAGTACTTTATCACCTTTATTGATGATTACTCACGTTATGGATATGTATATCTACTGCATGAAAAGTCTCAATCAGTGAACGTCCTAGAGGTGTTCATTAATGAAGTGGAAAGGCAGTTAGATAGAAAAGTAAAAGTAGTGAGATCGGATAGAGGTGGTGAGTTTTATGGGAAATTCAATGAAAGTGGACAATGTCCAGGTCCATTTGCAAAGTTGCTTGAAAGTAGAGGTATTTGTGCACAATATATAATGCCAGGTACACCTCAGCAGAATGGTGTAGCTGAGAGGCGAAATCGTACATTAATGGGAATGGTTAGGAGCATGTTAAGTAATTGTTCATTACCTCTTTCATTGTGGATATATGCATTAAAGACTGCAACGTATGTTCTTAACCGGGTTCCTAGTAAGGCAGTTCCTAAGACTCCTTATGAACTGTGGACGGGAAGGAAACCTAGTTTGAGACATCTACGTGTTTGGGGTTGCCAAGCAGAAGTAAGGTTATATAATCCACATGAAAAGAAACTCGATCCTAGGACGGTCAGTGGCTCTTTCATTGGCTATCCTGAAAAGTCAAAGGGGTATGTATTTTATTGTCCTAACCATAGTACAAGAATAGTTGAGACGGGCAATGCTAAGTTCATTGAAAATGGTCAAACTAGTGGGAGTGGTGAACCACGAAAGGTGGACATTCAAGAGATTCAGGTTGAAGTTCTCACACCTGTTATTTCTCCTAATGTTGTTGTTCCAATTGCTGCATCACAGTCAAATGACACAATGGAACGACATAATGATGTCCATATCCCACCGAATGAAGTTATGGTAGATGAACCAGTCATAATTCATGAAGAGAGAAATGAACCACATGAACCTTTAAGGCGATCTGTAAGGGAAAGAAGATCTGCCATTCCAGATGATTATGTGGTTTATACTATTGGAAGTGAATGTGACTTAAGCCTTGATGAAGATCCAGTCTCATTCAAGAAAGCCATGGAATGTGACAATTCTGAAAAGTGGTTGATTGCCATGAAAGAAGAAATTAAGTCTATGGGTGATAATAAAGTCTGGGACTTAGAAGAGTTGCCTAAGGGTTCTAAGACTGTTGGGTCGAAATGGGTCTTTAAGACCAAACGTGACTCAAAAGGCAACATTGAAAGATATAAAGCCAGACTTGTTGCTAAAGGTTTCACCCAGAAGGATGGCATTGACTATAAAGAGACCTTCGCTCCGGTATCTAAGAAGGATTCTCTAAGAATTGTTTTGGCTTTGGTGGCTCATTATGATCTAGAGCTTCACCAAATGGATGTTAAAACCGCCTTCCTAAATGGTGAGCTTGAGGAAGAAGTATATATGGACCAACCTGAAGGATTCTTGGTCACAGGAAATGAAAATAAGGTGTGTAAGCTGAGGAAGTCAATATATGGACTGAAACAAGCTTCCAGACAATGGTACTTAAAGTTCAATGATACCATCACGTCATATGGTTTTGTAGAAATGGTCGTTGATCGATGTATCTACATTAAGGTTAGTGGGAGCAAGTTTGTGATATTAGTCTTATATGTTGATGATATTTTGCTTGCTGCAAATGACATGGGCATGCTACATGATATAAAGAAGTATCTCTCTAAGAACTTTGAAATGAAAGACATGGGTGAGGCATCCTATGTGATTGGAATAGAAATAATACGAAATAGATCACAAGGATGGTTAGGATTGTCTCAAAAAGGTTATATCAATAAGGTTTTAGAGAGATACAGAATGGATAAATGCTCCGCAGGAATAGTTCCTATACAGAAAGGGGACAAGTTTGATAAAAAGCAATGTCCCAGAAATGATTTGGAACGAAAAGAAATGCAAGGAATCCCATATGCATCAGTGGTAGGGAGTTTGAACTATGTTCAGACATGTACTCGACCAGATATCAGCTTTGCTGTAGGAATGTTGGGTCGATATCAAAGTAACCCTGGAATGTACCACTGGAAGGCTGCAAAGAAGGTTCTCAGGTACTTGCAAGGCACCAAGGAGTTCATGCTTACATATAGGAGATCCGATAATCTAGAGGTCATTGGATATACAGATTCAGATCATGCTGGATGTAAGGATAGCAGAAAGTCTACATTTGGCTATCTTTTCTTCTTAGCTGAAGGAGTAGTGTCATGGAAGAGTAGAAAGCAGTCCATCATTGCTAGTTCTACTATGGAGGCCGAATTTGTGGCATGCTTTGAGGCCACTATTCATGCATTGTGGATGCGGAACTTTATCTCGGGACTTGGGATTGTCGATAGTATAGCCAAGCCGCTGAGAATTTATTGTGATAATTCCGCAGCCGTTTTCTTCTCGAAGAATGACAAGTACTCTAATGGTGCTAAACACATGGAGTTGAAGTACTTGTCAGTCAAAGAGGAGGTGAAGAAACGTAGAGTGTTCTTTGAGCATATAAGGTCGGATATGATGGTAGCGGATCCGTTGACTAAAGGATTACCACCCAAGGCGTTCATTGGCCATGTAGAGCGTATGGGTATTATAGATAAAGCCTTGCTATTATAATTATGGTTAGCTCATTATGTTTGTGACACTTTGAATTCACTTATGGTTACGTTTCTGCTTTATTGACATGTTATCATTATAGTATGTGTATACACTTATGGTTATTAGATGACATGTGGTTGTTTGAGAATTATAGTGTTTCTCAAATGAAAAGTAATATTGGGTTTGGATTGGTTTGTGATACATGGAAGGAATCATGTCGCTCTTATAATGACGTGTGACCGCCATGATCCAATCAGTTCTGATTCGATTAAGAATATTTGAACTTAATATAGAAGTGCACATTAAATGTTATTAAGCCACGAAGTCGACACAAAGGCCAAGTGGGAGAATGTAAGAATATTTAATACACGTTCATGTGGCCTATGTGTCTTTCGGTTTAATTATAAAGATTAAGTTTATATTACATGATTGGATTTTAACATTAATGTCGATACCGTGATGGGTCGGTTTCGATTAATGACGTTAGAATCGGGTATATTAATTTACCCTCGTTCCTTGCTTATTATGTTGTCACATCTCGTATATATATATATATGTGTGTGGAGGTTATAAGGCTCTTAGCCTTTTTTACGGTTACATCGATATATATAGGTATGAGGCAGAGTTGCAAGAAGGTGGAGTTGAAAATAAAAAAGGGACGGTTAACAAAACAGTTCATTAAGGAAAAACCATCTTCTTCTAGCAACTTCTTCTCTTAAAAGAACGAGAGACACTAAGTCTTGTCCATCAAAGATAAATTAAGGAAGAAAGCAAAGGAAGGAGAAGATTAACTAGTAACGGTGAATTGTTAGAAGTTAATTAAGGCATGGAACAAGGTTAGTTAATTTCTATCTCCCTCCTTGATAATTATTAGGGTTGAATCATATTAAGTCTAGATCCATTTAGGATTGATTTCATGATAGAAATCATTAAATTCTAACAAAGGTTTCATCAAACAAGGGCTTCTAAGTTAAAAAAAAACATAAATAACACTCCCTACTACTGTCAAAATCAAAACCCAGATAGGGCTTTTATGGAGAAAGCGCACCAGATCAGATAAGATCAGCAACGTTGCTAGGGAGCTCTTCAACGGTTATATTGTAGAACCTCGGAATATCAGACAGCATTCTTTCGTCATCACTCGTCACAAAGTTTATTGCAACACCCTTTCTTCCAAATCTTCCACTTCTACCAATACGGTGAAGGTAATTCTCAGGTTGGGTGGGGAGATCATAGTTAATGACCAAAGAAACCTGTTGCACATCAATACCACGAGCTAGAAGATCAGTGGTGATGAGAACACGAGAAGAACCCGATCTGAACTCACGCATGATGATGTCACGACTGTTCTGGTCCATGTCACCGTGTGTAGCAGACACCGTGTGATCACGGCTGCGCATGTTCTCAGTAAGCCAGTCGACTTTACGACGTGTGTTGACAAAGATGACACTTTGAGTGATGGCCAATGTTTCATAAAGATCACAAAGTGTTTCAAGCTTCCATTCTTCCTTGTCTACATTCACATAGAACTGCTTGATACCCTCAAGGGTCAGCTCGTCACGCTTTACCAAGATCCTAACAGGCTTGTTCATGAACTTCCTAGTGATCTCTAGAGCTTCTGGTGGCATTAAAGCAGAAAAAACACCAACCTGGATCTTGGGAGGCAGGAGTTGGAAGATATCATAGATCTGCAAAGAATAAAATGTATAAATAAAAGCCGCAAATAGAAATTGTTCTACAAATAGAAATATGGTTGAAATTTTCAATGACAAATGTAATAAACAGCAAATATGAACATAAAACACAGAATGACAGAAAGAATTCAAAGCGTAGCAGCTACACTTTGAATAACATTGCAAGAACAGTAAACAAAAGATCATCCCATTTTCCAGCAGAGCATACCTGATCCTTAAAACCACGAGAAAGCATTTCATCTGCTTCATCAAGAACAAACATCTTCATATGATCAGAAAACAGAGATTTTCTCCTCAACATGTCAAAAACACGACCAGGAGTGCCAACTACAACATGAACACCAGTTTGAAGAATTCGTTGATCCTCCCTTACACTAGTGCCGCCAACACAGGCATGAACCTTAACACCAAGGTAGTCACCGAGTGCTCGCATAACCTTCTCAATCTGCTGAGCAAGTTCTCGGGTAGGTGCCAGCACCAATGCTTGGCATTGAACTATGCTGTAATCAAGTTGCTGCAAAATTCCAGAGCAAAAGGTAGCTGTCTTTCCTGTTCCGGACTGAGCCTGCTGAATGACATCGAGACCTTTGCAGAAAGGAACTATCCCTCTTTGCTGAATGGCTGAAGGCTTTTCAAAACCTTTCAATAAAACAACAAAAAATTGTTTGGAAGGAATAATATAAGGCAATAAGATTCGAGCATCGGGCTTTAAAGTGATCAGTAAAGAACTGAGGCAAAATATCAGAACCTTTTTCCTAACACACAAACTGGTTATATTTTATATGAATAGCTGAATATTAATATTCAACACTAAAATAATATACTCAACAACTCATACACACAGATTTGTGTTTAACATTGTAAGTGTACATGTTTAGAAACCCTTCATAACCATTTTGCACCACACTTTTTTCTCATTATGATGCGGGGATAAGCCGCAGTTGCCGACCTAGACACCAAACTCGAATAGGAACTCGAACAGAGAAGAAAAGCGGAATTAGATATGAGATGAAAGAAAGGGAAGTTGAAGGATAGGCCAATTGGAACCAAATCAATCAACGATAAAACCCTTGAACTTTAGAACAAGAACCTTACCGAATGTTGAAGAAACTCCAACGGATGATTACAACCAAACACAATGACTTTGGTGGGTCAAGGCACCTGGAGGTTGCTCTATGGAGTCCCGATAGCACCAACCTTATGGAAGAGATTGACACACACAAGCACAACTAGGGCCGGCTCAACGACAATGCACACGGGGCACTCTTCTCACAAAAGCTCTCTTTTGGGAGGAATATGCAAATCTTTCCTATAATTTGAATCAACATGCTCATACTCAATTTCAACTTCATTATCTAAATCAGTTTTAAGATCATCAACACAAACAACATAAGATCATCAATACTATCACCTTTTTCATATTCAATCTCAATTTGTTATAGGTGAATAAGCATGTCAGGGCAGTCATTAATCATATGATCTTTCCCTCTACATTTCAAGCACTCAATATCTCTAGCTCTAGTAGAAGGGTTAGAAGTACTTCCCTTGGGTCCAAGTTTGACTCGTGGTGCAGCCGGAGGGGTGTCACTTCTTGGTCTATCCCTATCTCCTTGTAGCTCCTTGGAAGAGGCATCTCGTCCATAATAAGAATCCTTACGTCCTTGCTGATTTTTCCAAGTGTTGGAAGAACCATGTGCATTCCTATTCCCTTGATTCTTATACTTAGTCTTCCTTTCCACTTTGATGGCTAAGTGCAGCAACTCATCCATAGAACTATATAGAAACATTTCAATTTCATTAGCCAAAAATGAATTGAGAATACGAAGATACCTTGCCATTGTCGCTTCTTCATCCTCAATCACATTGGCCCTGACCATGGCTATTTGCATAGCATTAAAGGTCTCTTCTACTCCCATTGATCTCTGTTTCAAATTCTCAAGTCGCTGTAGAAGCTCTCTAGTATAGTGTGGGGGAATAAATCGAGCTCTCATCTTCCTCTTCATTAAGTCCCAAGTAGCAATGGGATAATCTCCATTTCCAACTCGAGCTTTCACTAATTTGTCCCACCAAACTAGAGCATAGCCATAAAACTCCAAAGATGCAAGTCGCACCTTCTTATGCTCGGGAAAGTTGTGACAATTCCAGATTTGCTCAATCTTCGTCTCCCACTCCATGTAGACAACTGGATCACACTTGCCCTCAAAACTTGGGATCTTCACCTTGATCTTCCCAACTCCATTTTGCTCAGGCTCTCTTCTCCTTCCTTGGTACCCTCCTTGTTGGCAATAGGATCGCCATCCTTCATTCTCATCATACTCCTTTTCAAAATATGCATCATCATCTAAAGCCTGAAATCTATCAAAACTGTTAGTAGCATTGTATCTATTAGAATGAAGTAAAGGAGCATTAGGAGTATGATATCGCTCCCTTGGAGCTGGAATTTCAGCAACCCTAGGGGTACCATGTTGGCGTCTATGATGAAGCTCTTGTCTGATGGTTGTAGTAAGTCCACTAACAAACCTTTCACTAAACTTGTCCAGGGAGTTCATCAACTCCAGGGTGACAGGGCTAGTTGTCGGGTCCCTTGGGGGTCTCCTTTTGGGAGAAACTAACCTGTCCATTATCAAAGAAAAGACTAACACAAAACAAAGTTAAGTGAGTGTAAATGAAAACAACTCGCAAGTGTTTACTCTCGTATGTTTTCCTCTGCACTCTCTCTCAATTGTCGTTGCAACCAACTTTTCTTTGATGAATTGACTTGTATGGATCAATAACCCACTAAGTTGAAACTACCTAACTCCTAGCAATATATGAATGATGGTAGAGATGGAGATGGCTAGCGTAGTGCGGGGTTTCGACTGTAAGGTTCTGACTCAAACAAGAGACTGACTCAATGAAAGAAAGAAAATAAGACTCGAAGGCGTTTTGCAAGAATGAGAATGCAAAACAGAGATATGAGTTAAGCTTCGAATTTCAAGAAGAGCCAAAAGGAAGTGTACCTTAACTTGTTCCGACTGATGTTGATTGAAGGATCGAAGACGGAGTCGGGAGGGTTAGGTAATAATTGAGGCTCGTATCTGAAAGGAATGGAAAGGCAAACAGTGACGGTTCCGCGGGCGCGGTCTGAAGTCCGCGGGCGCGGATTTCGAACAGTGGCTTCTGAGGCTGATCCGCGGGCGCGGCCTGAATTCCGCGGGCGCGGCTTTAACCGCGGGTGAGGCTACTGGGCCGCGGGCGCGGTTTCTGTCGCGGCCTGGTGGGTTCTCGCTTCCGTTCGGGCTCTTTCAACCCGATTTCCTTTGAGTTCTTGAGATCCGACTTAAACAATATCAAACTAGACTTTGACTCAACAAAACGTAAAATAAACTACTGACTTTGAGACTTTTCGATTTCTTTTTTTTTTTGAATTTTATTTTTTTGTCTCACCAAAAGGAATTACAGACTCGATACGAGATATTAATCTCAGCAAAATTGAAAATAAATAAAAATAACAACTAACTTGATTTCCCTTGTAGAAAGATAAGATTCCCTTGTAGAAAGATAAGATTTCCTTCTTTGAAGATCTTGTTTGGGCTTCAAGGAAAGAAATTCCGACAATTCTTTAGGGTTTCTGATGGCTGCGTTTTGGTAGGGATGAATGAATTTGTGATGGGGTGATGGGATGAATGGATTTTGGGACAAGGATGCTCCAAACTCCAATCTTCCGATCTCCACCAACACTAATCGATCCAAGCTTCTTGCACACAACCTGTAATGACTCAACAAGAAATATCAAAGCAATGGAAGACTCAAAATCAATTTCTGAAAGAAACTGACAAACAAGAAAATAAAAGCTGACTCTTTTTGTGATTTTCTGGATAGGGGGTCTCTTGATGTTATTGTGAAGACGAATGGTGTCAACACAGCTCTGATACCAATTTGATGCGGGGATAAGCCGCAGTTGCCGACCTAGACACCAAACTCGAATAGGAACTCGAACAGAGAAGAAAAGCGGAATTAGATATGAGATGAAAGAAAGGGAAGTTGAAGGATAGGCCAATTGGAACCAAATCAATCAACGATAAAACCCTTGAACTTTAGAACAAGAACCTTACCGAATGTTGAAGAAACCCCAACGGATGATTACAACCAAACACAATGACTTTGGTGGGTCAAGGCACCTGGAGGTTGCTCTATGGAGGCCAGATAGCACCAACCTTATGGAAGAGATTGACACACACAAGCACAACTAGGGTCGGCTCAACGACAATGCACACGGGGCACTCTTCTCACAAAAGCTCTCTTTTGGGAGGAAAAACGATAAACGCTGTATTCAATATCAAAGTCTGGGGGGCTAAACAATAACTAAGGCAAACCTTATATAGAGTCAATAAGGTGGCCAATTAAAAGAAATAAGTAAATAAAAGTATATCCTAAAATAACAAAACCAATTAAAAGAAATAATCCCGAAAACAATCAAAACAAGATAATCTCGGAAGTCTTCAGCAGGGAATCCGCGGGCGCGGAATTGGAGCCGTGGTCGCGGATTTAGTTCTGCGAATCAATGGAATCAGCCCGTGATCCGTGGTCGCGGATTGTAAGCCGCGGGCGCGGTTATTGAGCCGCAGGCGCGGTTATGGAGCCGCGGGCGCGGATTTGTAGAATGTCGCCGACAACTCTTTTTGAAACGGCTCGTTCTCTCTTGTCCGAGATCGGAATTGAGCGATTCCAAAGCCTGGAGTTTCGTCTTGAAGTCTAGTTTATTTCATCTTCAGTACTTGACTTCTCATCTTGACTCGAACCGGATCTCTACGAGCTTGAATGGCTACAATACGAGCTCGGGCTACTATCAATGACTTGAATGATGGCTCATAGCGATCTTTAGCCCTAGCTCCAGTGGTTAGCACATCTTCAGATTTAGGACGAGGCGTCCTTGATGATAACTCAGATGCTCTTGATGGTAGCTCAGATGCTCCCGCATCACATTATAATTTGGCAACCAACGTATTAAGACGAAGTAGATACATTAACAACACTAAGTTAATGAGGGCTTCTTTCAGGGATAGCGTCTTGCTGAGACAAGTAAGCAGTAATATTTACCATAGGCATAAATTCCTCTAAGAAGATTCTCTTGCAAACCCATGTTGTCAAAGCTATCGCAAACCTCATCATAAGAGGTGAAGAATTCACCCCCTTCACCAAGCCTAAACAAATATACAAGGATGCAGGATTAACTAAAGCCTTCCAAGAGGTGCGGCAGAATTTCTTTTAGATAAAGCAAGAGACCACTACACTTCAGTCATTTTGTTGTCATAGCGTTTTTCGTCATACTGCGATCCTTCTGGAGCTACACCCGCCATCACTGCAATCCCAGAGGATATAAAGTGAAATAGGGAAGAACAGAAAAGCTTGCAAAAGATGTATAATTGACTTTCTAGTTTATATCAATCAATAGAATCCTATAAGAAAAGAGCTCCAGCTTCTAATTATCATACACACAGGGCAAACAATTGGAAGACTCCGAAATTCCAATTCTTCATAGTATTCCCATGTTATAACTAAAATTTGAAAACTTGATTTCAATGTACACATTTCAAGTGTAGAAATGATGAGGCTAAAGTCGTAGTGCCAAATCAAAGAAATAAACTATAAACACTAACTAGAGTATAGCAAGTAAGTAGAGGTCGAACCCAAGGGAATCAAAACACCAAATTAATGCAGTCAAGTGAAATATCAACTAGTAACAAGTAACCAAAGGGGGGGTTTTGATTGTATGAAACACAAAAGTAACAAGTATCAAACAAGGGAGTTTGGGTGAGAATATGATGAGAAGGGGTTTCACCTAGCAAGTATCCACACAACAGTCAATCAAGTTGATCATAGATTTATCTCAAGTTCTATTCAATCCTAGGGAATGTTCCTATTCCAATCTTTAATATATCAGCAGACCAACCGGTCCTGATAATACTTACTATTCAACAATCAGGGAAACCTCTCAAGATTAGATGAAATAGCAGCAAAGGGCACAGGAATCATAAGGATGCATGCAATAACTTACAACCGTCAAGTATTAACATGCAATCAATTCTCTTTCATAAAAGCAATCAACTACCAGATCATGCAGATATGAATGCTACAATGACAAGGAATTCCACCGTATATTCCTAGTCTAGCAATAGAAAACTATCAATCAAACTAGGTGATCAAGCTAGCAAAACTAATAGAAATCAATAGATGAAGAACAAGAGAATTAATACAAAACCCATAGGAAAAGAACAAGAGTTTAGAAATCTCACAACTTAATAACTGAAGGTTTCAACCGCTAAGTAAAACAATGGAGATTAGTTCCTGCTCATGGTTGCAGAACTAAATTGTCTGATGGAAAAGATGATAGAAAAGATGATAGAACTAGGGTTCTTAAATAAAGTCTAACCCTAAAAATATATGGTAAAAGATAAATCCTAAAAGGAAATAATAAATAAGGAAATAAAATAAAACAAAACAAAAGGAATAAAAGGAAAATAAACCAAACAAACTAAAAGGAAATAAATCTTCAAGTGCTCGGTAACTAATGCATTTGACTATTTGAGCTGCTTGCTTCCAATTTGTTGATTACGGCTGCAGCTTCCAGTGGGCCCCATCTGCTTGCTTTAAATCCACGACCCGTCTCGCGCACGAAGGGGAATCCAACATAATACCCGCGATCGCGGATATTAATCCGCGGTCGCGGATTTATTAAATATTCTCGGCTCCTCTCTGCTGCTCCACCGCGATCGCCGCTGATCCATGGCGATCGCCGTCGGTGATTTCTTCAACTCTTCAATATTCTTTGGTTCTGATCTTCAATTCTTCACTTCTTAATAAATATCTCATAACATAACAATGGCTTGAAACACATATAATAATACTCCTAAACTAATGTAATAACCCCTAGTTACGCCATACAAAGTGTAGCGTATCAAATACCCCCATACTTAGACTTTTACTCGTCCCGAGTAACTTACAGAAAAGCTACCCTTACAATGAAATGTTCAAAGTCTCAGGAAGTACAAGAATATCTCCTAGTGATTACATACTCAATAAGCTCCTCCAAAACACACAAAACCCAACATCAAGAACAATGTGATAAAATAAGCACATACCCAGAACTACACCTTATTCCTCCAAGTGGCCTACCCGAATCCTCCTATACGCCTCATTCTTATGTCTCCATACGCCAAGATGATAATGATCCTAAAACACTCAATTTTTCTTTTTATAACACTCATCTTGCTTGGGCGCCCTTTCGGGTTTTCATCCCAACCACTCAATAATTGTTCCAGGCTCACAAAACTCACATCACTCAAGACTTATTTTTGCCCCAGCCTAATGCCGGTCAAGCCACCTTTTTATTGCATAGATCTTGCTATCCAAGGATTTTGTATGCCTTTTTTCAATTTTTGTGGCTTTTTCATACAATATATATTCAATAAGCTCATGCAGATACAACCAACACCTAAATAAATACATGTGAATACATTCTCCTCCCCCATACTTAAAGATTGCATTGTCCTCAATGAACTGGAAGACATAAAAATGAACCCAGGGAAGGAGACAGAAGACTCACATACAAGGTCGGATGACCTTCCTCCAATAAAACTCAAAGTGTGGTAGAATGAGAAACTAGATGAAAACTAAATGTAATCCAATAATGCACAGCTCATCTAAAGCAAAAGAAAGAATACCTCTAATGTAGAAAGTGACTCAAACAAATCAACTCCTTGCAAAGAACATGGTCACCAACAAGCTAAGCTCCAGCGAATGTAGATCTAGAATGATAGTACTAATGAAACCAAACTTGATGTAATACAACTCCTTACTTTATTTTCTCTCATATATTTTTTTTTTCTCTACACTCTATTTTTTTTTAAGAACGGGAGAGAAGACTTACAGCGAGATTGGCTACTGATTGTAGCTGACCCTAAGCATCGGTGATTTCCTCCTGTCCATAGAAAAACTAAAAAGAAAATTAAACCGAACAAAGACAAATAAAAACAAACTCAAACCTCGGGTTGCCTCCCGAGTAGCGCCTTATTTTATGTCGTGGCTCGACATGAAACTCAAGAGATTTAACTAACGTCATTTGGCTTTGTAAAAATAGTCTCTTGTCTGAATTCTCTCTTGAACCACTCATGGAACGCCTTAAATCTCGTCCCACTTACCTTGACCACCTTGTCTTTAGCAATGAAGGTGGTTTCATTCACTTTCTCCTCCTTGACCGTATCAGGCGGCTGTTTAAGCTCAATGTCAAGTGCCTGCACACTAGACATCAATGGTATCTCGCCTGGCGAGGTCAGTAATGGAGGGCGATTGCCCAAAGGATGTGGAGAGAGCTTACCTTTAGGATCTGGCTTAGCCTGACACTCCTGCATGTTAGTAGATAAAACAGCATCTACTTTTGGGGGTTCTAAGATATTTTCTAAAACAGGTTGCAATTCATCCTTACAAGTAGGCTTAATTACATCAATAGCACATAGAGAATTCTTATCAATGGGATCCATATCATATATATTATATTCTACCTTATCCCCATCAAACTCCATAGAGAGAGTCCCACTATTAACATCAATTTTCGTTTGTGCTGTTTTCATGAAGGGTCTACCTAACAGTATAGGTGTGACATTATTAGAATGCTCCATATCCAACACAAAGAAATCAGCAGGAAAAATCAGACCACCAACCATAACAAGAACATCCTCAACAACCCCTTTTGGATACACAGTAGACCTATCAGCAAGTTGAATAACAGTTCCTGTTTTATGCAAGGGTCCTAAGCCTAGTGATTCATACAAAGAGTAAGGCAAAACATTGATTCATACAAAGAAATCTAGCATGGCTTTGTAAAATTTAGTTTCACCAATCACACATGGAATGCTAAATATGCCTGGATCACCACATTTCTTAGGCATGCGTTTTTGAAACACTGCAGAAACTTGTTCACTTATTTCAACTTTCTTCTTTCCTTTTAGTTTTTGATTTCTTTTGATAGTGCAAACTTCTTTCAAAAACTTAGCAAATCTAGGAATACTCTTAACAAGTTTGAGCAAAGGAATGTTTACCTCACACCTACTAAAGGTTTCGAAGATTTCGTTGTCGTTCTCCAGCCTTCGAGTATCCTTCAATGCCTCAGGAAAGGGGGCTACAGGCTTCTGAGAGAACAGAGGGGGAAAATTCGGGCGAACATAATCGTCAATGTACTCAGGGGACTCTTGGCGATCGCCATTAACTCTCGGCGATCGCGGTCGTGGATGATTTTGCACCTCAACTTCTGGAGTGGCATGGCGATCGCCATCGCCATATGGCGATCGCGGTCGCGATGCAGACCCTGTTTTGCTCTCTGTAATCTCATGGCGATCGCCACTCGGATCTGGCGATCGTGGTTTTGGCACAGAACAGTCATTTAACGTTTTTCCGCTCCTCAAGAACACTGCACTGACGTTCTCTCTCGGGTTTCTTACCGGTTCCCTGGCCTCTAATTTACTCACAGCTTGAGCAATCTGTCCTAACTGATTTTCAAGATTTTGGATGCTTGATTCCGTCTTAGCGTTTTGTTGCATCACAGTCTGAGCTAAGGACTTGATCATATCTTCAGCAGTCATAGAATTTTGAGGTCTAGGTTGCTGATAATTAATATTATGAGAGTCATACCTTGGCCTTGATTGCCATCCACCAACAGCGTTTACCTCAGCATTGGAATCATGAAGGGAAGCATTTTTCAGCATCAAAGCCTTGACCATCTCTTTCAACTCATTCATGTCAGTCTGTAATTGATCTGAATTAATTGCTTTGACTGAGTGAGATCCCTGTCTACTGCTAAACTGCCTTGAACTCTCAGCTAGCTCTTCAAACATTTCAGTGGCCTGAGGTATAGTTAGTTTCAGAAAATTACCTCCACAAGATGCGTTTACCATTCGACGATCTTCATCAATCAGTCCACTGAATAAGTACATAAGAAGATCATGGTCAGTATAACTATGAAATGGGCAGCTTGAGCAAAGTTTCTTGAATCTTTCATAATACTCATAGAGACTCTCAGTTGAATGTTGTTGAAGATTCGTGATCTCCTTCTTCAAGCTGCTCAGTTTTGTGGCTGGAAAATATTTCTCCAAGAAGACTTTCTTCATCTTAGCCCAGGTATCAATACTCCCTGGAGCTTGATAATAGAGCCAATCATTCGCAGCGTCTTTCAGAGTAAATCCGAAAGCTCTCAGCATGACCTGCTCCTCAGTAACACCTCTTGGCTTCATACTAGAACATATGGCATGGAATTGAGCCAAGTGTTTATTGGGATCTTCTCCTGCTAAGCCATGGAAGTGTGGTAGCTCATGAATTAAACCAGCTTTTAATTCAAAGTTCACACCTTCTTCAATCTCAGGAAACCTCACTGCCAAAGGTTGTTGGTTTAAGTCTGGGGCAGTGAGTTGCCTCATAGTAGGCAATGGCGGTCCATGTCGATCACCCATCTCGTTATCTTGGTTCAGAGCTGCTCTTTGGTTCCGAAGGAACATCCTTTCAATCTCTGGGTCAAAGGAAACAAGAGATGAATCAGTAGCACGGGTCTGAACCATAAAGGTTCACACCAAACAGTTGATAATTTCACAATTAGCACAGAATTGGAATAATTCAATTCCCCGGCAACGGCGCCAAATTTGATGAGGCTAAAGTCGTAGTGCCAAATCAAAGAAATAAACTCTAAACACTAACTAGAGTATAGCAAGTAAGTAGAGGTCGAACCCAAGGGAATCAAAACACCAAATTAATGCAGTCAAGTGAAATATCAACTAGTAGCAAGTAACCAAAGGGGGGGTTTTGATTGTATGAAACACAAAAGTAACAAGTATCAAACAAAGGGAGTTTGGGTGAGAATATGATGAGAAGGGGTTTCACCTAGCAAGTATCCACACAACAGTCAATCAAGTTGATCATAGATTTATCTCAAGTTCTATTCAATCCTAGGGAATGTTCCTATTCCAATCTTTAATATATCAACAGGCCAACCGGTCCTGATAATACTTACTATTCAACAATCAGGGAAACCTCTCAAGATTAGATGAAATAGCAGCAAAGGGCACAAGAATCATAAGGATGCATGCAATAACTTACAACCGTCAAGTATTAACATGCAATCAATTCTCTTTCATAAAAGCAATCAACTACCAGATCATGCAGATATGAATGCTACAATGACAAGGAATTGCACCGTATATTCTTAGTCTAGCAATAGAAAACTATCAATCAAACTAGGTGATCAAGCTAGCAAAACTAATAGAAATCAATAGATGAGGAACAAGAGAATTAATACAAACCCATAGGAAAAGAACAAGAGTTTAGAAATCTCACAACTTAATAACTGAAGGTTTCAACCGCTAAGTAAAACAATGGAAGAGATTAGTTCCTGCTCATGGTTGCAGAACTAAATTGTCTGATGGAAAAGATGATGGAAAAGATGATAGAAAAGATGATAGAACTAGGGTTCTTAAATAGAGTCTAACCCTAAAAATATATGGTAAAAGATAAATCCTAAAAGGAAATAATAAATAAGGAAATAAAATAAAACAAAACAAAAGGAATAAAAGGAAAATAAACCAAACAAACTAAAAGGAAATAAATCTTCAAGTGCTCGGTAACTAATGCATTTGACTATTTGAGCTGCTTGCTTCCAATTTGTTGATTACGGCTGCAGCTTCCAGTGGGCCCCATCTGCTTGCTTTAAATCCACGGCCCGTCTCGCGCACGAAGGGGAATCCAACATAATACCCGCGATCGCGGATATTAATCCGCGGTCGCGGATTTATTAAATATTCTCGGCTCCTCTCTGTTGCTCCACCGCGATCGCCGCTGATCCATGGCGATCGCCGTCGGTGATTTCTTCAACTCTTCAATATTCTTTGGTTCTGATCTTCAATTCTTCACTTCTTAATAAATATCTCATAACATAACAATGGCTCGAAACACATATAATAATACTCCTAAACTAATGTAATAACCCCTAGTTACGCCATACAAAGTGTAGCGTATCAAGAAACTACACAATTGGCATGTGCTTGAGCTTTGATTGGAAGCTACTTGTTTTTTTTTTTGAGGCATTTGATTTTTCGACCCCATTCCCTAATCCCAACGCATTGACTCTGATTCCCCACCTCTAATTTCGATAAATCTCGTCTCCTGTCTCTAAATCCCAGTATCACTACTGCTTTGTTCGGGAAGGTTATAATAAGCTAGTTTATTTTTCCAAAAAGCTTGAAATCCTAGCTTATTGTTTTCATAAGCTAGCTTATTTTTCTTTGAAATTAAGTATAAAAAATCTATTGCCGAACAGGCACTACACCCTACACTCTACGAATTTCGATTCCTGAGCGTTCATAGGATTAAAAAAAGAGAGAGAGGATTTATTCAAACAAAAATACATAGGCATATCGAGGACACGATGAAACTAAATAGTAAATAGGCAAGGATCAACAATCAAGCTAAATCAAACAAACAGAAACAAATAAAGAGGAAAAGTAAGTTGGATGTAAGCACCTGGAGAACGAATAAGAGAGAGCTGCAATGTCGTAAGAGATTTTCGATTGATGTCTTCCAACTCCTCGGATCTGCGCCGTGGAGTTGGACCGGAGATTTGGGATCAGGGGTGAGACAAAGAGATTGCGGAGAGAGTGAACACAGATTTGCTTTTTTGAGTATTTCACAAATCGATCATTTTTAATTTACATTTATACCCCAGTGGCTTGGGATACCACATGCGTTTAAATCTCCAAATTTAGGCTCAAAGAACTTATTTTTTACATTTATTTTTATGTTATATAAAATTAAAAAATACTATTAAATTAACTACTAAATAAAAAAGTGTGATACAACTCTCATTTGGGTTGCATAGCAAAAAGCAATTTTTGTTATGCAATCAATTATTAAAATAAGCTATGCAACTCTCATTGTGGATAGTCTCATGTTATTCATCGTCCACGTCGTTTTGCTATTTATCGCTCAGGGTTTTCTTACGTCACGTAAGTATTCCTTGCATTACGCAAGAATCACCTCCTTACGCGACGTAAAGAACGTCAATCCTTGCGTGACGTAAGAGAGTGATTCTTGTGTGACGCAAGGAATCCCCACGACCTACCTATAAAAAGACTTTTGGTGGATCCCTACTCATTTTCACAGCCTCCTCAACATTGTTTGCAGCGCTCACACACCAGCAAACACTCCATCGTCTCGTTTTTGTCATTTTTCTTCAATTTCAACTTCAAAATCAAGTTCATCGTCATCTAAATGTTAGTAAGCATCACCCTTTCATCATTATGGTATGTTATTGAAGTGAATATGATATTTATATTGTTTTTTATGATATTTAGTTCGAAATTGAAAGGATTATGTCAATTCTGTGATTAGAGAGCATGAAATTGAAGTTGTTTGTATTGATAATGAATTTTATTGAGTATATATTGATTATTTGATATTTTTTTATAATTATATTGTATATTTAGGGGTTTGATATTGATATTGAGTTTTATGGATTGAATGAGTTGAATAGATAGTGTTATTGTTGAAAAGATTGATGGAGTATTGAAACAGTAAAATTGAATTGAATTTTACTGCATAAGAAGGTGTAAGGATTTGCATTCTGTTTCAGAATGTAAATTCTTACGTGACGCAAGGAGTGTTGTTCCTTACTGTTTTCCTTCATATGTAATTTTTTTTACAGAATATTATGATTACTAATTTGTTTTTAGTAGAATGTTGATTAAAAGCATGTAATTTTGTTGTTTGGATTGATTATGGTCATATTTGAGTATGTAACAATAATTGGGCTATGTTTGTGATTATAGCGATATCCTATTCTGATCAAGATTCTGATAATGATACGACGTTTAGGGGTAGAGGGGAATCCTCCACTAAACCCATGGTGGAAAGTCTCGATGAGGTTCAAGATCGAGAGCGAGGCGATCAGGAGGAGAAAGAACAAGAACTGGAGAGAGGGGTATCCTCCACTAAACTCATCAACCGACAGCGTCAGGATCGAGAGCGACTCGATCAGGAGCAGCAGGTACAGGAACGAGAGAGAGGGAAATCCTCCACTAAACCCATCAAAGTTGGGAACGCACGTGAATACAGGAAACTGTTCAGGTCGTTGAACCCTCGTCGTTAGATCTTCTTTTAAGAATTTTAAATGTATTTCTTTTCTTAATTGTTCATTTGAGCATTAGGAGTTGGAACATCTACTTGTTTTCATTAGACTATTTATTTTGTTGTTATGTTGGAACACCTACTTGTTTTTGTTAGACTATTTGTTTTGTTGTTATGTTGGAAATTGTTGAACCTTATTATATTTCCTTATTATATGATACACTAACACTATAACCTATTACTTGAATTAACTCCATTAGACAAACGACATTTCAATGATTATTACACGTAATTGACCATATGCGTATCGAATTGCATAATGTTTTCTTTAATTTGAAATAAATTAGAAACCTGAAATTAAACAAACATTACAACAATGATTATTGATTATTTTCATAAATAACCCTAACAATCCTTACGCGGCGTAAGGATTCCTTGCGTCACGTAAGGATTGTTAGGGTTATAAAAGGACTTCGGGTGAAACCTTAGCCTTTTTCACAGCATACCACACCATTTTTACGGCGCCTTCACTGTAGCACCCTCCTCTTGCTCCATTTTTTGTCCATTTTCCTTCAATTTCAACCTCAAATTCAAGTTCATTAGTAAACATCATCCTTTCATCATTATGGTATGTTATTGAAGTGAATATGATAATTCTATTGTTTTTTGATGATATTTAGTTCGAAATTGAAAGGATTATGTCAATTCTTTCATTAGAGAGCATGAAATTGAAGTTGTTTGTATTGATTATTTGGTATTTTTTATAATTATATTGTATACTTAGGGATGTGATATTGATATTGACTTTTATGGATTGAATGAGTTGAATTGATATTGTTTTATTGTTGAAAAAATTGATGGAATGTTGAAACAGTGAAATTGAATTGAATTTTACTGCATACGAAGGTGTAAGGATTTGCATTCTGTTTCAGAATGTAAATCCTTACGTGACGCAAGGAGTGATGTTCTTTACGTGAGTAAGGATTTACATTCTGAAACAGAATGCAAACCCTTACTTTTTACCTCTGTATGCAATATGTTTTTGGGATTTATTTGATTAAATGTTAAAACTGCATTATGGTTATTGAAATTATGCAGGAATGAATCGTCATGGGCGCTTTACACGTGTCAAGAACAGAGACAAAAAGAAAAAAGAACCACTTTTAGATAAGGGAAAGGGGAAGAAGAGAACTAAGAAATCTTCCCGTCGTCGTCTGGAGTGCCCGGATGAAACTATTTAGGAACAACAACATGTTCCCGAGACGTCCGCGGGCTTAAGTTGCCCCCCCATGAGTCCTGTATGCCTCCCCCTGATATGCAGGGCTACTGTAGGATCTGTATGTTAGTATCAAGGGAACTGTGGCAAAGAGTTGTCCAGTTCCTAGGCACAGCAGAAGTAAAGTAACAGATTATCAACAAAATTACTTTACGTGGAAACCTTGGATAACCAATTAGTTATCTTAGGATGAAAACCACCCCTCTTTCGAGGATTTGAAAGGTCTACTTGTATATTCAATCAGTGAGTTTAGAGACGAACGAGATTACAAACTTATTGCTAAGTACTAACCTAGTTCCTATCAGAAACTCTCAGATGATAATACCAGTGAACTTACTTGATGTTCTTGTATGCAAGAACACTCTTCTTCTTCTTCTTAGGCTGATACACTTCAAACTCAGTCAAAATGCATAAACCCTAAGAACATAGAGGCGATCATATAAATAGGGAATTAGTTCGACGTATAAAGATATACTGGGAAATATATTATATGTCGTACTAATATTCTAATATACGATCGATCCTATGCTGTGCAAGTTAACTTGAATTAACTCACTAGTTACCATAAATTACATGACCGAATTACAACAACTCTAACAATATCCTAACAAGGAAAAGATCTTCTTCAAATCTTCTCGGCTCGCCGCCCACGCTAGGGTTAGGAGTAACTCAGGTGTAACACATAATTCCTTCGGACTTCCCTTGTGGCTTTATCAGTCTTCAAATCTTCTATCTTTTTAACTGAAATTGCAAGGTAAGCAGTACCATAGTATATCCAAGTGTTGTCATCGTCAAAACAAAGAGACCAGGGAAAATGAACCTATTAGGGAACCACAGTTCCATAGGTTCCTATTCCAACAGCTACCCAGTTTCTCAATCACAACCAATAGGAGGAAGTATGATGGACTTGTTGATGTTGGCAAACCAACCCTATTACAGTCAAGGGGATGGCCAGCCGGGTACAATCAACAAGGTCTCAGACCCTCAATGGGCCGAGTACTATAATGCAGCTCCACCTTCTGGACCTGGCGGGCCATTAGGATCACCTCAGCAGCCTCGACGAATGGAAACCTCTTATGACAGTTCAACTCCTGATGATGAGGACCACTTTGACCAACAACCACAGGGTGGTGGTGATGACGAGGGGGATGAAGATGATTCAGAAGAAGAGGAAGGGGAAGATGAACAGGAAGATGAAGAGGATGAGGATGAAGAGGAACAAACTAAGATGATCCTGATGAAGGATTTGCATTCTGTTTCAGAATGTAAATCCTTATGTGACGCAAAGAGTGATGCTCCTTACTGTTTACCTTCGTATCAATAATTTTTTGGGGATTTATTTGATTAAGTGTTAAAACTGCATTATGGTTATTGAAACTATGCAGGAATGAATCGTCTTAGGCGCTCTACCATGTCAAGAACAGAGGCGAAAAGAAAAAAGAACCACAAGTAGATAAGGGAAAGGGGAAGACGAGAACTAACATGTTCCCGAGACGTCCGCGGGATTAAGTTGGCCCCCCATGAGTCCTCACAGTATGCCTCCCCTTGACATGCAGGGCTACCCAGCTGCTCAATCACAACCAATGAGAGGAAGTATGATGAACTTGTTGATGTTGGCAAACCAACCCTATTACAGTCAAGGGGATGACCATCCTGGTACAATCAACATGGTCTCGAACCCTGAATGGGACGAGTACTATAATGAAGCTCCACCTTCTGCACCTAGTGGGCCATCAGGATCAGCTCCTGAAGATGAGGACCACTTTGACCAACAACCACAGTGTGGTGGTGATGACGAGGGTGGTGAAGATGATTCGGATGAAGAGGAAGGGGAAAATAAAGAGGAACAAACTAAGAGGAAGAAGAAGAAGAAATGAACTTAAATATAATCCTCACTTGAAGGGGCCTACTTCTGGAGGTCCTCAAAATCTTGAGCTGTTGATTGGATTTGAAGCTCATACGGCCTTTTACGTCCAACAGGACAAGGTAAGTACTTACACTTGACTTGTCAATTTTGAATTCATTTGAGTGAATAATACATGAATAAGTATGAAATGAGTTATTATGAATGAGTATAAAATGTTATTTAAACGAATTATGAATTGTATGGGAAATTGAATGACCGATTGATTAGTTCAATCAATATAAAAAGAAGCTATTGCATTTCTAAACCAAAAGCAACAGAAACATCCTAATAGTAGGTTCCACGAACAAACAAACAAGTTAAAATGGTTGTTGCTCAGAGTATTCATAATATCATCATCTTAAAGAAGACAATGTTGGAACTCGGATTTGTTGGAACCTCGTTCCAACGGAAGAGTAAACGGCAACACTTCGGATTCTCAAGTCTTTATCTTTTCTTCTTTTTCACAAGCTCTCAAGGCTCTCTTGCTATCAGCCTTGCAAGCCTCCAAGGGTCTCTTGTTTTCAAAGAAATGGTATCCAACTTTCTGCAAAAGCCAAACCCGGAGAGGAGGCTCCCAGGAAGGGCACTCCGACACTCAAGTATGTAATCATACAAATGATATATTTTAAGCGAGTGAGCAAGTATAAAGAGTCGCAAGACCAATCATTTGTATATGAACAACCTGTTTCTAACCCTCGTTTACCGAACTTAATAAATCGGCACATGAGTATATCAAACGAGAACAAATTATGGACGGATAAGTCTTGCACGCGAGCATCATACTCATCATCGCCATGCAAGAGATAGGCACGCGATCATCGTGTGAATAAATATTGAAGAGTTACTTCCATGCTGCATGGCACGTGAGCTACATATGAATAAGTATCTACTTCCGTCTAATGATGGCTCCCGGTCCGGTCCGGTCCGGTTCCGGTTCGGAACCGCCGGTTCCGGTCCTCCGGAATCCGGAACCGGAACACCGGTTTTTCCCGGTTCCGGTCCGGTCCGGTTCAATCCGGTTCCGGTTCATCCCGGTTCATCCCGGTTCGGTCCGGTTCGGACCGGTTTTTAAAAAAAAAATCATTTTTTTAAAAAAATAAATAAAAAAATGTAAAAATAATTTTTAAACTTAAAAAAAATAATTATAAAAAAACGCTATTAAAAAAGAATGTTTTGTCATTGTTTTTAAGTTTAAAAATTATGTTTAAAAAACTTAAAAAAAATGATTATAAAAAAACGCTATAGAATGTTTTGTAAAACATTCTTTTTAATAGCGTTTTTTTATAATCATTTTTTTTAAGTTTTTTAAATTAAATATGAAGGAACAAAAAAATTAAAAAAAATTGGGCTTGCACTTAACAGTGACTTACTTGTTAAGTTGCCTACGTATCCTCTCGGGTTAGAGGAATCAAAGCCCACGTAGTTCTTTACCTTTTTTCAAAACCCGTTACCTAAGTCGAATCTTCGGCGGATGAATCGGTGCGTATCGTAGTAGAATCTCCAATCCACTCGTCTTCCGATGACTCGTTAATGTTACGTTGTCGCCTCATTGCGGCTCTCTTCCAATCGCAAACACAACATTGCGCCTCCAATGACTCCGGTGCCAAATTTGATCTCTTCCTCGTTAAAGTGTTGCCTCCTGCACTAAAAGTTTGTTCCACCGCCACGGTTGAAGCGGGGACGGCAAGAACTTGAGCCGCAATCTTCGCAAGCGTTGGAAACATGCTCCTATGATCCTCCCACCACTTCAAAACATCTAAAGTTTCACAACTAACAAACTCAAAGTTGGTGTTAAGATAGTTATCAATTTCCGCATTCGTGTTTGTAACTCTTGGTCTTTTACTTAAATACTTAGCTCCAAAGGCCCCCAAGCTACTAGAGCTCGAAGAAGCCGGAGGTAATTGTGAAGTAGTCGGAGAATCCGAAAAATGAGTAAATAAAGTTTCAATGTTTGTTCTAGTTCTAGAAACCATACCTAAAATATCCTCTAGTTCACCGTCGGCTAAAATATATCCATAATAGTCATCTAAAAGAGCGTGTAAAACTCCTAATTTAAGTCTAGGATCTAAAACACAAGCAACAAGAAAACAATCGGGAATATATCTATAGTATTGCAACCACTTACTCCTCATGCTTGCAACGGATTCCTCAATGCCGGGAATTTTAGTTCCCTCACTTAAACCAGCCATAACATTACAAGCTTCCAAGACAAAAACATTACTACTTGGTATATAAACATGACTAAATCTCTTTGTTGCATCACTAAAACATTTTAAAAACGTTGCAATACTTTCATTTATATCCCAACCTGATTCGCTAAAATAGAAAGTAGAGCCAGAAAGGTTTTGAGAAACAAAAGACGTTAAAACTTGTTTATATTCTATACATTCACATAGTAATATGTAAGTAGAGTTCCATCGGGTACCCACATCTTTTGAAAAACGTTTTGGGTGCACCCCGTTAGTTTTACAAAAGGTCATCCAATCTCTTGTAACTTTTGGATGTCCCCAAATATACTTAATAACGTTCTTAATTGGATCAAAATGATAACTCATAGCACGTAAACCATCTTGAACACATAAGTTTAAAATATGACAAGCACATCGAATATGAAAAAATCTCCCACCAAATAAAGGTTGACACATTTCTTGTAAATCTCTAATAGATGTGGTGTTAGCAGATGCATTGTCGAATCCAATTGAAAAAACTCTATTAAGTAGTCTATATTCTTCTAAAATTGTACGAATCATCATAGCAATATTTTGTGCGGTATGTGAATCATCAAAGACTCTAAATGCCAATAAACGTTTTTGCATTGTAAAATGATGATCTACAAAATGACATGTAACACCCATGTAAGAATGGGTTTGAGTATTATCACTCCATATATCACTACAAATAGAAACATTCATATCATTTTGCGAAAAATAAGAAACTAATTCGGCCTTGTGTCTTTTATAAGCCTTAATTACGTTTTTCTTAATCACTTTCCTAGATACGGATTTAAAAGCGGGTTGTGTATGCTCTTTAATATACTCATTAAATCCTACATTTTCACTAAATCGAAATGCTAAATGATCAACACAAATAGCTTCGGCTAATGCTACACTATTAGCTTCATGATCAAAACGAAATAAAGGGTTACCGCTAGTAGAAGATGCAAATCCGCCGGAAATTTGCGTTTGTCCCCCTAGCATTCCCATCTCGGCGACGTGTCTGTGCTCCATGTGTCGTTGAAGGGTTCCATATCCTCCACTTTTCTTCCATTGGAATGTCGCCTCGCAAAAGTTACAAGAAACAATAATTAGTCTGGGATCATAATCCTCGGCCTCGAGTTCCTCGATACCGGGTTCTAATTTAGTAAACCACTTTGTAAAAACAGGAGATGTTAGTTTCCGGGATTGGTTCCCGGAGGACCCGGTCCCGGTCCTCCCCCCCCTACCCCTAGCCGGCCTCGAACCGCTAGCTTGCCCTTGAGGCCTAGCGGTCCTACCCCTACCGGAGGACCTAACTTGGGAGGTGGGAGTGGGAGTGGGAGAAGTGACATTATCACTCTCTTGGGTGTCAAAATGATCCGCCATAATATGATTAAGAACAATTAAATAATATGATTAAAAGCAATTAAAACAATAAAACAATAAAACAATAAAACAATAAAACAATAAAACTTAGAACAATATAATAATGTGATTAAAAATGTAAAAGCAATAAAATATTGAAAGACAAAAGCTAATTAAAAGGAAGATTAAGAAAGGAAGAGATTAAGAGAGATTGTTGATGGAATTTGAGAGATTATGAGATTGAGATTTGAGAAAGAGAAGAGAGATTGTTGTTGTTGGATGTGTGATTTGAAGATTGTATGGTATGGTATTTATAGGGGTTTGATATGAATTTTTTAATATTTAAAAATGAATTTTTTTATTTTTTTTTAATTTCCTAACGGCTAGGAGCCGTTAGGACCGCCGGTTAACCGGCAACGGCTAGTTTACTAGCCGTTGGAACCGGCGGTTAACCGGTTTTCCCGGTTAGCCGTTGGAACCGGCGGTTAACCGGTTTTCCCGGTTAACCGCCGGTTTTTTATTTTTTTTAAAATTTTTTTAACCGCCGGTTTATTTTTTTATTTTTTTTAAAAAACCGCCGGTTAACCGGTTTAACCGGTGAACCGGCGGTTAAAAAAAAATTAAAAAAAAAAATAAAAAACCGGCGGTTAACTGCCGGTTCGAAAAAAAGGATTTCCCGAACCGGAATCGGACCGGTTCCTACCGGTTCCGGTCCGGTTCCGGTTTTGACCCGGTCCGGTTCCGGTTCGAACCGCCGGTCCGGTCCCGGTCGAGCCATCCCTACTTCCGTCAGAAGGTTTAACCCAAAAGCACTGAATGGCTAGTTCTTGCACGTGAGCCTTCTACGGTTGGTCCTTATCGCTCCGTAGAACTGTCCGAGCTCGCGACCCGAACCAGTCCAAAGTTGATGAGGGTCACTCCATACGGGAAAATGCCGCGAGCATGCATGTAAGACCGAGGAGAGGACGCGAGCTTAGACGAAGCATAATCGGAGATCGACAATAATCGCTACATACATGCGAAAGACGTGAGGCATTGAGCTAAGGAAGCGGAGTCAACTTGGGCTTGTAGTCGGGTTCCGACCCGATCGATGATGGCGGAATGAGATCTCTCGATCGAGGCGTTGAGCTAAGGAAGCGGAGTCGACTTGGGGTCAAACAACACCATTGAACCGAGCATGATCGGTGAGCTGATGAGAACGTGAGTGAGACTCGTCTTCGATAAGCCAATCCTAGGTGGTCAAAGTAGACAGACGAAGTCAGGCGAGCCCAACCCTAGTTATATCTGGAAATCCCTTAACATCATTGATGGTTGTAAGATTATTAAAATGAATTTTGACACCAAGGATCGCTCTACTTTCAACCAATACTTGTGCCATCAACATAAGGATTTTCTGAAACATGACTACATACAGATATTCAGTAGTGATAGCTCGTATAGTCCCCGATGTCAAGGATTTATTAAATTTCTTCCTACTTGTCACTATGGTACTTTCAAATACACTCATAGATATAATATTAATAAAAATAATTTATTCTTTTGCATATTCTATATTTCCTATAGTCTGATGTTGAAACATTGCAGTAATCTTTTACTTGATTACTTCATTCAATATCTTTACCATAAGGACTTATATGCCTCGATACTTAATACTTCTCGTATAACTTATCATTCCAAGTCAGACATCCTTATAAACAAGATCCCCTGCGTGGGCATTAGACTCTTCTACTAGGACCCTGTAATTCTCATTGACAAGTTTGATCATATTTACTGTTGTTTTTGGATGATTATGCCCTTTGTCATGAATCAGGCTGTGTATCAACCTATGCAATTTGAACTTGCATTTGATATATTTCCATTTCACAGGTTATTATCACTACAAGCTTACTATATGCATGTATTGTATTTTCACGATTGTTAATATTATCAATTATCCTGTTACATTATTGAATGGCATTCGTTTTTGGTGCTTTCGTTGTTTGAACCAATGCCCAGTATTGAACTTCAATGTTTGGATTATGGCCCATTATTTTTGCTACAAAATGAGTCCAAAGTCCCCGGGCATTTCTGGCCTTATTCATCTTCATAATTTTATCAAACATTATTACCGGCTATTCTTAGATCATTTTTTAATCAATCCTAATAACACTAGTCCATGGCATGCTACTTACGATTACACCGATCATAGAAATTGGTTACTTTTCCTTATCAATTGTTTGCTATGAATATCGGTTATTGGAATGTTAGAGGCTCTCGTAGAAAAGGTTTTATCACGGAAATCACCTATATTCAAAATAAGAATAAGTTGGGTGTTCTTTATCTAACGGAAACGAAAACAGATTGTTCCCCTACCGCTAGCAATATTAAGCGTATAGGTTTTGACAACTCCGTCTTTTTCCCTCCAATGGACTTAAAGGTGGAATGTGGTTTCTCTTCAAAAATCATAAAATATCTAGTTGTCTCACCCTTAATCATACCAATCCTAACTTTATTTGTATGAACTACAACTATAACAATACCAACATGCTTCTCATTTTTATCTACGCTCCTTCTCGTGAATCTGAAAAAGATTTGTTCTGGCAAAACCTAACCCAAACTATTGTCACTCTAGGCCTCCTGGTAATAATTCTAGGTGATTGTAATGAGCTGCTATTACCTTCTGATAAGATTGGTGGACTTATTCCTTCTTCCTCTAGGTCCTTACGTTTACAATCGATCTTGTCGGAATTAGATCTTATGGATACTAAATTCTCAGGCTTCCCTTTACTTGGCGAAAATCTCAAAATATGACCAACAATATCCTTGAACGACTGGATCGAGTCTTTATACATTGTTCTCTTACTCAACTTTTCCCTAACCTTATGGTTCATCACCACCCATTCTCCTCTTCTGATCATGCACTTATCTCCTTTTCCTTAGGTTCTACTATTACACCAGTTCGTATCCCTTTTAGATATGACCCTAACTGGTCCAATCACTCCTCGTACTCTAAACTGGCTACTAAAATTTGGAAATACAAAGTTCATGGCTCCTTTATATACAAACTTCATTATAAATTAAAATTGCTTAAAAGATATTCCAAATCCTGGATCCGTTCCAATGATGGTAACAATTTCTCTCAAATTTCAGTTACTGAAAATAAGCTACAACAACTCCAGAGTGATTTTTTAGATGATCCTACAAATTCTAGAACCATTCAACAACTTGCTAATCACTCAAGAAAATATGCCTCCTTAATTCAATACCAAACTAACTATTGGCGTAGAAGGGCTAAATCGAAACATATTAAAGAAGGTGATCGTAATTCTAAATACTTCCACGTTGTTGCCAAACAAAGAAGCTTTAAACAAGCTCTTCATCGCTTTTGTAAAAAAGATGACTTGATTATAACAGGTCAAGAAGATATCACAAAAGAAATCACCAAGGAATTGGCCGACCGGTTTCAAATTAATGGGGCTACAAGTATCATAGAGACTGATCTTAATATTATTCCTAGTCTTGTTACTACTTAGGATAATGATGATTTGTGCAAATCTCCCTCTGAAGCTGAACTCCTTAAAGCTATATTCGACCAACCTCCCGTCAAAACTTCGGCTCCTGATGGATTTAGTATTGAATTTTATCAAAAATATTGGCATTTGTTGAAAAATTCTCTTCTTGCAGCAACCAAATCTTGTTTCCATTCTAAACAAATGCTCTCATCCATTAATCACTCTTTTATTGCGCTTATTCCTAAAACTGACTCTCCTATGACTATTAACCATTATAGGCTGATTAGTTTATGTAATTCTTCCTACAAAATTATCACCAAGATTATGGCTAATCGTATTAAACCTTTACTTCAGAAAATTATCTCCCCTCATCAGACTCATTCAAGACAATATTCTTGCGGCCCATGAAATCTTTCACTCCTTTCATAAAAACAAAAAAGGAAGTACAAGTTGGATGGCTCTTAAACTTGACATGGAAAAGGCCTATGATAAATTGGATTGGGATTTTCTTTGTAAAGTGCTTAGTAAATTTGGTTTTTGTAAGAAATGGATCAATCTCATTAGACAATGTCTTGAAACGACTTCCTAAACTGTACTTGTCAACAATCAACCTGGACCTAAGTGCAAACCTGGTTGTGGCATCAGACAGGGTGACCCTTTAGCACCATCTCTTTTTGTTATTGCAATGGAATTTATGGCTAGATTTCTTTACAATGAGGCCAACAAGGACAACAATCCTTGCGTTGGAATCAAACTGACCAGAAACGGCTCCCCTATTCCTTTTCTCACTTTTGCGGATGACACTATTTTACTTGCTAATGCTACAACTGAAAATATCATCTTTATCCAAAATTTCCTATTTCGTTCCTCTAAACAAAGTGGACTCTCCATCAATTACCATAAAAGTTCAATGCAAGTTTCTAACAATGTTTCCTCGACTTTTGCAAAAAATTTAGCCTCCTACTTAAACATTCCACTTACCACTAAAATGGAGAAGTATCTTGGGATCCCCATCATTCAAGAAGAGTGTGCAATGACATGTTTGATGATGCTATTGCAAGCCTCAAGAAACAGAGACCCAAATGGAAAGTTGATACCCTTTCACAAGCTGCCAGAGCTCTTTTGATACAAACAAATCTTGTTTCTCAGGTCAACTATCTTATGCAGAGTTTTCTTCTTCCGAAAGGAGTCTGTGAAGAAATCGATGAAGTTAATAAGAAATTCTTTTGGAATAAAAAACACCTTTCTAGTCACTCCCTTCTTCATTGGAATAATATTTGCAAACCTAAATCCCTTGGGGAGTTGGGTATTCGTAAAGCATGAGATAATAATTGCGCTCTTCAAATGAAACTGCTTTGGAAAATTATAACGCAATCTAACAACATTTGGGTTTCTATCATTAGAGATAAATATTTTTCTAATTCAGATCTTCTGAGTCTTGAGCACAAGACAAATCAATCATGGCAATTTAATAGACTGCTCTTACTCATAGAAGACTTCAAAAAAGGACTCTCTTGCAACTTGGAGATGGTAAGACCATTAACTTTTGGACTGATAATTGGTTACCTAATTGCCCCTTAAAACAATTTCGTAACAACATGCCCATTTCCCAAAAACTTGTCCATTTGATTACTCCTTCACGAAAGTGGGACATCAGTAAACATAATCTAGCTCTCCCTCCAGAAATTGTTGAGAAAATTGTTAACGTTCGCATTCCTCTTCATCCATCTGAGGAACATATAATCTGGACATCTGCGATTGATGGAAATTTTTTCTGTTAAATCCGGTTATAAACTAATCCGGCCTTTAGAAACCCCTGTTATTGATCTTAGCCTATTTTGGAAGACTAAGTTACCCCAAAATATTCAAAATTTTCTTTGGAAATCTTTCTCTGTCTGTGTACCTACTACTGAACGATTAAATCGCCACTTTCATAAATTCTACTCCACATGTGCTCTGTGTAATTCTTGTGATGAAGATAAAAATCATTTCCTTTTTAACTGCTCTTTTATTGGACATGTTTTCCAACATTTAAACCAATTAGGGGATCATAATTTCTCCCTTCAACAATCTCAAGACTTTGAAAACTCATTTGTTTCCTTTGTAATGATAATTCAAAATTTGAACTAGGCTTCTTGATTTGGTGGACTCTCTAGGATTTTTGGAATAATCTTATCTTTCGCTCCACTCATAACCCTACTAGCTCTTCTCTTCTCGATATTGCCAAAACTGCTCTTTTTCACTATCTTGATAGGAAAAATGAATTCCCAGACAAGAATTTAAAACCTAGAACCAAAAATCATATCAAAATTAACTCTAAGTGGCACAAGCCTCCCCAAGGATTTTATAAAATCAATTGTGATGGCTCCAAGCGAGCCAATTCTAACTCTTTTGTTGGTTTTGTTATTCGTAATTCTACAGGTCTTATTTCTTTTGTTGAGAGGATGATGATCCCACCCTCTTCGGTCTTGATCACTGAAGCAATGGTTGTCCTTGAAGGATTAAGGCTGGCAATTCGGCTTGATATTAAGAACATTATTGTTAAAAGTGATAACTTGACCCTTACCAAATGTCTCTTGAACCGTCTTGATCCCCCTTGAGAGATTAAGTCCGTTATTATGGACTCTAGATCTCTCGTTTCTTTTTTTGATAATTGTAGATTCTTTCATATTCCTAGAATCTGTAATAGGGCTGTTGATTTCTTGGCTTCTCAGGACATCTCCATTGAAGACCTACGCACTACAATCATTAGATGGAACAACATTTCATCAAGACAAGAAACTCTAACGCTTCAGAGATTTCTGCTCTCCAGAGACACTAGAATTTCTCTTTTGAAGAGTTTTCTGAAGATCATCCGCAAAGATGATTTAGGCTTGACTTGTGTTTAGCAAAGAGCCTTTTGTTTGCTTGTTAAAAAAAAGATATCTAAGAAGTTACCTCATAGTCATTGTGTATGGATTTTAGATGCTTAAAGCGAAATTTCAGAAAACGTTTTATTAACATGTAACCAAGGATTTCATGCATAAACAAAATAGATCGTTATAGAAAATACTAAATACCTCTTGATACGTGTTTGAATCTCGCTGGAATGGAGAGATTAGAGCCCCAAGAGTGTAGCAGTAAAAATGAGCCCCCACGACTGTATCGATGTTTCTGTCCTTGAAGACCAAGGTTGAACGTGGTAGAATGAGTAGATCTGGAAGAGGTAGAAGAAGACTAGTTTCGTTTTGAACTAACAAAACTACGTCGTTTAATATAAAAACAACCTCTCCTTTTAATTCAACCTTTTTTTTCTAAATAAGTAAAAGAAAAAGACAAATCCTATGAATACGACACTAGTGCGGGGTAGCAGCTAGAACTCCTAGAAGCCATAGATTAACTGAGAAGATATACTCCGTAATATTTAATAGAAGTATATATAAGAGTAAATTTAAGATATGTAAAAAGAGAGAATATATGTAAGAAATTAAAATATGTCTACTAATATATAATTATTCAATTTTTTAGTAGAAATTAATTAAATTTAAGTGTTTAACTTGTTGAAAACTATATTTTTTATAATGGATTTTGTGTTACTATTTTTACAAACTATAATTTAATTCTTTTTTGAATTTTGAGTTCCCACGAAACTTTTGTTCTAGCTCCATCAGTGAATATATCTCAACTTCTTGAAATATATATATATATACAAAGTCTTTATTTGGCACACCCTAAAAGATTATTTAACACACCCATACATTCTTCACGAAGGTATTTGATCAGACATTTGTCACGAAGGTATATGGCAAAACATCCGTCACGAAGGTTCGAAGGACATCCGTCACGAAAGTATTGGGGACATTCGTCACCTTCTTGTAGATAATTTCAATACGAGTCCGTGCATATAAAGTACGTCCAAAACGGACATCGTTTGCCCTTCCAAAAGCCTTAAAAACAAAACAGTCGTTTTTGTTAAATTCGTAATATTTAACATAATGCATAATTATACTTTATAAGTAATAAACTAGTGATATTATATGATAATATACAATTATAGTATATAAATTTAATTGCATGATTTTTAACTATAATTAATAATTATATTATACAAATACTAAATTTATATAAGTTTTTGCTTTTACGAACTTAACGCATGCGACTATTTTGTTTTGGAGGCTTTTGGAAGAGCAAACGATGTCCGTTTTGGGCGTATTTTATATGCACGGACTCTTTTTGAAATTCTCTACAAGATTCTGATTTTTTTTTAAAAAAAAAGATTCGTCACGTAAGTCCCCAATACCTTCGTGACGAATGCCCCCAATACCTTCGTGACGGATGTCCTTCGAACCTTCGTGATGAATGTCTTGCCATATACCTTCGTGACGAATGTCTGATCAAATACCTTCGTTACGAATATATGGGTGTGTTAAATAAACTTTTAGGGTGTGCCAAATAGTAAGCCCCTATATATATTCCTAATATATATTATCTTATATCATATATCTTTCAAGATACATTTCCTTCTATCGTTAAGTAATACATAACTATTATCTTTTAATTAATAGATAATCTATGTCTTTAAAGATAGATATAGATTCAGATTGTAAATATAGGAGTTGGAATGAATAGATAGTTTTGTTATTGACTTATATATAGACAAGAAAGATTACAACTGAAAGAGGAGCAATAGGCTAGTCCACGATATATCTAAAACATTATAATAAACTATTTCTAGCATAACAATAGGAATAGACTAGACTAAGTGAAGCGTAGGAATAGGAGTTAATTGTGTTAGAGATAAACTAGTTAGTTATTCTCCCTAATATATCTTTATCTTAGATAGTTCTCAATTACTTATCTTACAAGTATAAAGATATATCTTCTAGGTTATCTTAGATAGTTCTCCTTGTATAAATACCTTATTGATTGATAATAAGATTACACAAGTTTCTACTCTTCTATATGGTATCAGCCTAAAAGATCCTCCTCTTTCTACTCATCATATTTTCCCAAACACCATTCTTTTTCTATCGTACCATGGCTGAATTCACATCCCAATTACCTAATCCACATGATGCTTCCTCTCCATTCATTCTTGTACACCTTCCAAACATCATCCAACTCACTCCCACAAATTATCTCACATGGAAGATCCAACTTCAAGCAACACTAGAAAGGTACGATCTCTTCAAATTTCTTGACGGATCTCATCCCGCTCCGCCGACAAAACTCGGCGTCGGCGACAAAGAAACCAACAATCCCTTACGTTTGTCTTGGAATTGTCAAGACCGTCTTCTCTTTGGCGCACTTGTGGGAACCCTCTCCTCCTCGGTTGCTCCATTGGTGTCTCAAGCAACCTCATCCCAACAAATTTGGGAACTACTTCAGCAAACCTACGCAAAGGCCTCCCGTGGCCACATCAAGCAAGTCAAGAACAAGATGCGCAGTACAAGTAAAGGAAGCCAATCAATCTCGGACTACATGCAGTTCATGAAGATCAATGCTGATCTCCTCGCCTCACTCGGCGCTCCGATGCACTGCGAAGACCTCACAGATCAAGTTCTTCGAGGCCTTGACGACACATACAAACCTGTAATTGACGGCGTCAACGCTCGCGAGACGCCGATCACGTTTGAAGAACTTCATGAGAAACTCATCAACCATGAACTTGCTCTCAAACTCACCACCAAGACGACTGACGGTCCGGCCACCGCACTGAATGCTCAAACTAGGCCTCCGCCTAGGAATCGCTCACGAGGCCCTCCTCACGCAGCATGGCAGCAGCAGCAGCCACACCAAAACGGTGGTCCTTCCCGAAACTCAAACAACAACCGTCCCAACTATAACCGCAATCCAAACCAACCTTCTCCACCGTCCACACATAATAATAAACCCTTCCTTGGTCGATGTCAATGGTGCAAAGAATCCGGCCATGTTCTTACTCAATGCCCTACCTTTCAACAACTTTACCCCACTATTCCCCTACCTCATTCGGCTCGCTTTCCATCACAAAATCACCAAGCCAACACAGCCACAACCAATCCATCCAACACACAATTCCTTGTCGACAGCGGTGCTTCCTACCATATAACCAATGACCTTCTAAACCTTGGCCAACACTATCCCTACACGGGTCCGGATGAACTATTTATGGGAAATGGCACAGGTTTACCAATTTCACACATTGGCACTCTATCTCTCAACTCTTCTACTCATGAGTTTCCTTTGTTGCATGCATTATGTGTGCCTTCCATGACCAAAAATATTGTCTCTGTCTCTCAATTTACAAAACAAACTAGATATGCCTTAATTTTCTTACCTGACTATTTTCTTGTGAAGGATATCAAGGGGGCCGTACAATCCTTAGAGGACCTTGTGTTGACGGTGTCTACCTGTGGTCGTCATCTAGTCCATCTGTCAATCAGCTCAGTGTCTCTCCATCCACGTCTTGGCATCACAAACTAGGGCATCCCTCTTCAGCCATTCTCAAGTCTATTCAACAACGTTTTCAGTTAGGAATTTCTACTTCTTTACAGTCTGATTGTGTTTCTTGTCAGTTGAACAAAAGTCATAAACTTCCCTTTAATGAAAGTACTATTCGCTCCTTTTACCCATTGGAAATTGTGTTTTCGGATGTGTGGTCTTCGCCTGTTATGTCATATGATGGTTTTCGTTACTATGTCATCTTTGTCGACCATTTTACAAAATATATATGGCTTTATCCACTCAAAAAGAAATCAGACACACAATCAATATTTATAAAGTTCAAATCTTTGGTTGAAAACTTCTTCAAAAACAAGATCAAAATTCTTTACTCTGACAACGGTGGTGAGTACCTAGCTCTTAGACCCTTTCTTAGTACCCATGGGATTAGTCACTTCACCTCTCCACCACATACTCCCGAACACAATGGTGTTTCCGAGCGTCGTCATAGGCACATAGTTGAAACCGGTCTATCCATGCTAACCTACTCAAATATGCCTCTTGATCATTGGCCTCATGCTCTAATTACAGCCGTATACCTCATTAATAGGCTCCCAACACTAATTCTTCACTATGAGTCTCCTTACTCTATGCTTCTTAGGAAACCCCTAATTATACAAAGTTAAGAAGTTTCGGGTGTCTCTGTTTTCCTTGGTTACGCCCCTACACTGCTAATAAATTAGAACCCAAATTCGTTGTATGTGTGTTTGTCGGCTATTCCTCATCTCAGAGTGCTTGTCTTTGTTTGGATCCTATCACAAAACGCATCTACACTTCTCGCCATGTGAGATTTTTGGAGACAGAATTTCCCTACAAAACCCAACTATCCAGTCCAGAAATATCTCCCCGTATAATTGATAATTGGGCCCACCTCTCTCTACCCATTCTTTCTCCTGTAACAAATTCACCTAACCCTACACCCTCACCAATCTCTTCCGTGCCTTCTCCCTCCACTCAAACACCTGATGGGACCCACACCTCCTCATCTCATTCTCATCCTCCCACACACACCAACCCTAACCCTATAAACTCTACCATGCAGCCTACAACCTTACCAACTCTCACCAACTCCCCTGCAACACCATTGCCTGACCCCACCCCCCAAATTCCCTCGTTGGAAATCAACACCCAAGACCCCACCTCACCTACTCCATTAATTACCCAATCAAATATCCCATCTCCCCCTCCTCTTCCTGAACGAGGTATCATCACTCGCTCAAGAAATAACATCACCAAACCCATACAAAAACTTAATCTTCATGCCCATAAACACCCACCTACAGAACCCAAAAACATCACCCAAGCCCTAAGAGACCCAGATTGGCGTGCTGCCATGCAGCAGGAGTTCAATGCTCTCTCCCACAACAAAACATGGGCTCTCGTTCCGCCTTCTCCTAGTCAGAACCTAGTTGGATGTAAGTGGGTGTTTCGAATCAAATATCATCCTGACGGCTCTATTGACAGGTACAAAGCGCGCCTCGTTGCTAAAGGATTTCATCAACGACCAGGCTTGGACTTTACTGAAACGTTTAGTCCTATTGCCAAGTCGGTCACGGTTCGAATTGTGCTCTCCCTTGCAGTATCGAATGGTTGGCCACTTCAACAACTTGACGTGAATAATGCTTTTCTTCAAGGCACTTTGCAAGAAGACGTATACATGTCTCAACCGCTTGGCTTCACCGACTCCTCCTCTCCACAACATGTGTGCAAGCTTCAGAACTCGATTTCCGATGCATCATTGTTTATCTACTCGCATGGTCTAACAACTCTTCTATTGTTAGTCTATGTGGATGACATTATCATTACAGGGAACACTAAAGCCAGCATCGACGCCCTCGTCGATCGTCTCTCCAACAAATTCTCCCTAAAAGATCTTGGCTCACTCTCGTACTTCCTCGGCGTCGAAGTCCTTCCTACACCGAATGGCCTATTCCTGAGCCAAAGGAAATATATTGTTGATCTCCTACACAAGGCCGGCATGGAAGACTGCAAACCGGTCAGCACTCCGCTCTCCACCACTACTCTCTTGAAGAACAACGATGGCGGTCCACTCCCTTCTCCAACTGAATATCGGATGATCGTGGGTAGCCTTCAATATCTTAATCTCACACATGTGGCATTCGCAGTCAACAAGCTAGCACAGTTCATGCAAACTCCAACAACAACCCATTGGGGTGCTCTTAAACGGCTCCTGCGCTATCTCTCCGGAACACTTACACATGGCATCAATATCTGCAACTCATCTCCTCTCTCGCTCCATGCCTACTCGGATGCGGATTTAGGTGGCGACAAGGATAACTACGTCTCTACTACAGGTTACATCCTTTTTCTCGGCTCCTCTCCTATCTCTTGGAGCTCCCGCAAGCAACATTCGGTGTCTCGATCGTCGACGGAGGCCGAATACAAAGCTTTAGCCGACACTACATCCGAATTGCTTTGGGTGCTGTCCATTCTCAGTGAACTTGGTGTCACATTGCCTCAACCACATGTTGTGTATTGTGACAATCTAGGTGCTACGTTCTTAAGTGCTAATCCGGTATTCCACTCCCGTATGAAGCATCTTGCGCTAGCCTATCATTTTGTTCGAGAGCAGGTTCACAAAGGCACCTTTCGAGTTACACATGTGGCTACCGGTGATCAGCTTGCTGACATGCTTACTAAACCACTACTTGGTCCGTGTTTCTCTTCGTTCATCAACAAACTCTGACTTTCCCGAAATGGACGTCAAGTTTGAGGGGGCATGTTAGAGATAAACTAGTTAGTTATTCTCCCTAATATATCTTTATCTTAGATAGTTCTCAATTACTTATCTTACAAGTATAAAGATATATCTTCTAGTTTATCTTTGATAGTTCTCCTTGTATAAATACCCTATTGATTGATAATAATATTACACAAGTTTCTACTCTTCTATAAATTGAACTTATTGTGCAAGTTGAACGATAAGGTATAGAATAACCTTCACCTTACTTACACACATCTGTTAATTAATATCAGCACAACACTAATTAATGTTTTGGACACACAAGACAATTTCAGGTTCAAGAAGTCAAATTTGAGCTTCAATTCAGATTTTGGGATTGATGGTTTAGGTCCAGCTAACACTCAACTAAACACATACTATTGTGCTCAACAACAAAACTGATAAATCAGCAAAATCAAACCAAAAGCAACCTCAATATAAACGGAAACATCCTAATAGTAGGTTCCATCAACAAACAACACGAGTCCCCTTTGTTTTATTTTCTCTAATATTAAAGATCCTTCCTTAATGATTTGCTTTCCTTTTCCTTTGTCATCCACTCCATGCTCGATGATGGAGTCTTTCTTTCTCTTCGTACCAAATAACACGCACTTCCCTGTTTTTCTGTCCTTTTCCGCCTTATCTTGGAACCACTTATCTTTAAATTGTTGAATGGGAGCTTGTCTCTTTTCAAATTCAATGAGAAGATCTTCATATAAGACCTCAATTGACTTCACATCTTTCTTTTTAAGACGATTCTTCACACGGTAGTCATCGCAGACTTCTAATATACTAATAGCTCGATCCTTGTAATAGGATCCTAATACATCACTTAAAGCAGGCAAAGGAGTTTTTAGAAAACTTAAAGCTCGTGTGCACAACACAGGAATATGGAGTCGTAAAAATTTTTGACATATTCCAGGGAATAACACCCAGCTTTGTAAATGGGGTGGTTTTGGTAGGGCGTAGGGGAAAAATAAGATTGGAGCACATACAGAACCTGAGAAGACAAAATGCTATGTAATGAGATGTTGCAATTTCCATTAATTTGGATAAAAACAAATACAAAAATTACCTTTAGAAGTGGAGATACGTGAGAGTTGTTAGCTAAAAATTTCTTGTTCAAATTGATCACCTTCCCACATGACAATAGCTCAGGATGAACATTAGTGGAATGGGATCTAAAATGGACCAAAGGCATCAGGGTAGCAGGAACGAAGATAAATATCGAAAATGAAGGCGAAATTGTGGAAAGGTGTATCCTCGGGTCCGAAAACAATGCAATGAAGAAGCGAAGGATCACTCCGGTAAGCTCGAACGAGAATCCCGTCGGGAATAGAACTTTCGAGAGAATCCAACTCTTCTGAAAATAGAGCGCTCACTAGTATAATAATAGGCTTTTACCACGGTTTTATTACCACGGTTAGTGTGGAACCGTGGTAATGTCATATCATTGGTACAATTATCACGGTTATTCGAAGCACCGTGGTAAATTTGTTGTGTTTTTACCCAGGTGTCTAGGAAATCGAATTTTTACCACGGTTAGTTAATGAACTGGGGTAATTAAGTACACTATTTTACCCTCTTTAGATTGGTTTTATTACCACAGTTTCTACAGAAAATTTACCCTGGTTACTATCCCAGTAGAAGTACGTCGGTTAGTAATAGAAACTGGTTTAAATAACATCTTTAATACATTAGGACTAGTACCGAGAGTCCGAGATAGATTTAAATTTGTTAAATTTTTTCACATGTCCGAATCCCTAGCTAATCAATCTCTTCGCTGAGTTCGCTCTCAAAACCGCGTCTCGATCAATCTCCTGCTGCTCAAGATCCTCTCGCTCGCGCGCTCAATTTTGTCTCGATCCTACCCGGCCTTCATCTCCCCCGCAGGTACAAAACCGTAGAAGCCACTCCGCGTCGCCCTCGAGGTTGAATGTATAAGAAAGAGGTAAGGGTTCAATTCGAGATAAGAACAAGGGATATCGATTTGGTTTTGTTCCTTTTCTGCAGCTTTTGCGTAAACCTAGTTTGATTGGGTCTGTGGATTCTTCTTCCACACCAAAAAATATTGTTGGCTATATCAATTACCCTAATCTTTAGCTTTTGCACTTCATAGCCCTAATACTGTTTATGTTCTCATTTCAGATCCCGAAACCAAGAAAGGAGAAGAATTACGTTGTTGCTTGTATATTGGTAAAGCTCCTCTAGTGATAAGTTTCATATGTTCTTACAATGCTCTGCGAGTACACCTAACTTTGGGCATTTGGTTGAAAGTGACAAAAGCTGGGAAATTATTTGGAAAAATAAATGGGAATTTTTTTGTGTTGAGATTCTACTGTAGCTAGTCTATGTCCTGTAATTTGTTGATGATGAACTATTTTGTGCGAGTATGAAGAGGAAGCACAACCAAGGAAGTGGATATATATTAACGTGTCTTCAATTCTAGCTTAGTTTGTTTTGATAACAATATTTGCTTAACATTTTTCTGGTAATACGTCTTGACTGCTAGTACTTTGGGATAAGATCAGGTGACACATTTTTTTCTTTGCTCTATCCCAATCTTTGGAGAGTATGATTTGATTATGTTTAAATAACGATCTTTTCATGTTCTTGCGTTTTACTGCAGTATTCGATGAAAAATAGTTCTCTTCAACATGCTGCATTGGAGCAACAGATAGTGTGTGTGAATTTCTTCAAGCTTGAAGAGTAGTACAAGGTATTGTGAATTTGTTGTGATTTCTTTCTATGTTCTGAGTTGTGTTATGGCCTACCTATAATGTTATATATGCATCTTACACTGTTACACATAAGAAAAAAGAGGATCTTTTTAACAGCAAAATAACTGATCTTATGCAGCAATTGGAGATGACACAAAAGCTCAAGGGAGAAATTAAGCAGCTCAAATGGTGTCTAGATGTTGTAACTTAGCAAGTTCCTGATGAAGATGATATGGAAGTTTTGAGAAAGTGTATATGATAATAATCAGAGACACACTAGGAAGAATAACTCAAGGATGTGGAAACTCTCAATCAAAACTTACCAATGAGAGAACGAGAAAGGAACAAGGAACTTCATATGCCGAGAAGGAGCTGATTGATATGAGAAATTGGTAATTTGTACCTCCAATTATGTTAGTCACAATGATAAAATTCAACTCATATTTGAGAGTATTATAGATTTTCAGATCTTTGGTGCTCTTTAAATATGTTATATGTGTGGGCAAATATATTGTTGTTGGATATTTTTGTATTATTTGATTCATTTTGACCAAGTGTACATTATAAAGCAGTATTAATTTTTTTTTTACAACTATTCAATTTTATCGCGTTCTCCATTTTTACCACTGATAATTTAACCACGATATTGCATATTTACCACAGTTACTAGTAAATAGAAAGAAGCCAATTCTACCCCGGTTGATTTATTTACCCCGGTTCTTGACCGTGGTAAAAAAGAACCCGTGGTAAACAGTTTTACCACAGGCAAGTTAACCACGGTTCAGAACCGTGGTAATAGTTAAAAAAACCCGTGGTAAAATCCCAATTTTCTACTAGTGCCTCCAATATTGTTCATCTTTTTTCGAGCCTCGAGAGCGCCCGTAAAAGTGGTAACGCTTGGCATCGGCGTATACGAGCTGAAGTTTGGGTGTGGAGGCCATGGATAAGTTTTGTAGTGGAGAAGAGGGTTCTAAGTTTTAGGTTTGTGAGTAAAATGAAGAGGAAGATTTATCTCAATGTTGGGCTTTTTCTTAGCCCGTTGAAAAAAAAACAATAATATATTCTTTATCTATTCCGTTAAAAATATATTATCTTATAAAATGTTTATCAGAAAAAAAGAAAAGGAAAAACTCTATCATTTATAAAGATATGGAAACAATTTGCGCTAAACCACTCCTTATTTGATAGAATTTGCGCCAAATTACTCATTATATTACGTTTTATAAGGAACCACCTATTTATCCTATTCCGTTAACATGGAACCACCTCTTCCTCCAATCCGTTAAGTCATCCGTTAATTTCGGTGAAATTACTCATTTACCCGTGCTTATCTATAATTTTATAGGGCAAAAAATTCATTTTCCAAACATATTAGATTTTAATTAAATGTTTAATTTTAGAGGACAAAATGTATACTTTTAGGGTGAATAACAGAATATTAATTGCTTCATCGGATGGAGAAATCGACGATTTGGAGATTGAAGTGGAGGAAGAAGGTAGGGGTACGTAGAGTGAAAAACTTGTATGTAAGGAAAAAACAAAATAGAAAATAAACTTAAAAATAACATAACATTAATCGTCTGATCTTTTCAATAATTTAATATACACTAAAATTATAACTATAAAATGTAATAATTATTCGTCTTAACAGATAAACTATAAAGATAAAATTGACAAAATAACAAGATTCAATCTAATATTCAAATTAGATACTTAACTATTCGGACTTGAGAAGTCAAAGACATGCAATTATATTACTTTTATAAAGAAATTTCACTATCTAACCTATTTAAAAGTGTCAGTTTGAACCGGTTTGGAATCGTCGATTCTAAACCGGTCAAACCGCCGGTTTCACTGTTCTATAAAATCATGAACCAAAACCGAAACCGAACTTGAACGGTTTTTTCTCGATTTCGGTTACGTCTGGTTCCGGTTTAAGACGGTTTTACACGGTTTCAAAACCGCTGGTTCCATGATTTACTAAAACCGTTGAAGATCTACCTAGCTTATACTCTTCGTTTTAAGCATAGGGTTCGCTATACACAAAAACAAAGTAGAGAAAGGACATAAGGTTGGCGACATAGTCTATTCATTCTGTATTATGTACGAATCATTGAGCGTCGTACAATCTCCCTCCCTGCACCTGGGGGGATCGATCAATATATTCCACACTTAATAAAGTTTATCCACTCTTAATTTCTTCCTTCAATGCTCAAATTATGTGTTCGTAACAACTAACAAGTAACGCAAGCTTAAGGAGACTTAAATATTTAGGGTCCGTTTGATTTTAGCGTTCAGAAATAAAAAACAAAACGTAAATAAATTCAGACAATCTATCTCTATATTAAAATCCATGAGTCTGAAGAAGTAATGACAATTCGGACCTGGGACCCACTGACTTCATATTCTCCCGACTTCTTCTTCTTCCCTCTTCAATCTCATAACCCCTTCATATTCCTCCTTCGGTTTTTCTTTTATTGCCCTATTTTCTAATTATAGTTCCATCTCATTTCTCACCCAGCCTCCATACATTTTTAGAATGAGCTCTTTCCTCTGCCCCTCCTTTCCGATTTCATTTCGAGGAAGCGACATCCTGAACTCTTGCCCAATCTAAACCCTAATTCATGAAACAAAGCTTCTCCGTAATCATCCTCCATTGAACCTCATCGATTCTTTTTCCAGTTTTGTCCGTTCGTTTCTCTTGCCTTATGCCTTTCTAAGCCTAATTTTGTAGGTCATTGCAATCAACCCGGGGGAAATTGATTCCCGAGAAGCCAGCGTCGACACCGACGACCGTGTACAACGGTGTTGATATAGTCTCAGAAAGCCAGGTATGAACATCAACAACTCTTCTACTTCATGACTGCAATTTATATGCGATCGACATATGTGATCGACATGTGTTTCGTAGACCGCAATTTTATGGGAAATCAAGCAGGTGTTCGTTCGGATGTATCTCGAGGAGTTCACTCAACGTTTTTGCAGATTCAGGAGGCCTATGAAACGCTCTCGAATCTGAGGATGGGAGCTCTTTACAATAAGGATGCGAGAGGGCTTCACCTTGCGTTTTCCGCTCTGAAGATGTATCTAATTCTAAACAATGAGGCACCTCTCAGTAGGCTGGTCTGCAATTTCTTTGTTTCCATTTCCTATTTGCAATTTGGTGTCTAAAACTTATCGTTTTTTATGACATATTTTTTACTCACTCCTAAGGGTGAATTTGTGATTTGACCATATACATTTAGGAACTGGCCAGATGACATAATGAGAGAGCAAAATCATGCTATTTTCTAACTTTTTGTTTAATGTTAAAATAATGTAGTTTAGTTTTTATGGATTCCCTGCATTGTTGTGACAATATTGAGCTTTGCTACTGCGGAGGATATAATGTATCCATGGTGTTGTATCAACTTTGCTTATTAATATTGAGGATGTTGCTAGGAGTGAATTTTGAGATTGAGAAAGTCTTGAACTTCGTCATCGTGTAAGCTAGGGTCAGATTTGTGCCATATACGGAGTATCTGCTACCTTTCTATCAAATCAACTGGAACTTCACCCTTCCATGGCTCTCAAACTCCTTTAGCGTCGGGGCCAAATCGGAATACATGCCCCGCATAAATCCAGAACGCCGACTCTGAAGCCCCCGACTAGTTGCGTACTGGCTGGCAAGTTAAGTTCCGTGGTCGGACAAGCTATGGTTGGCCACAATATCTGGATTGATAAGGTCAGCCAATAGGGCTATTTGGGCCAATCCTTTAGTTTTGTACACTTCATTTTAGGTTTAGGTTTATCAAATTTCTTGGTATTTATAATACAAGAGCAGAGTTGGCACCCAAAATTGTGCCGGAATGGCCAGATGAACAACTCAAAGGCACAAAACTAAAAGAGTCGTGATTTCTCACATGTCAGTGCGAGCCATCATACAAGCCAGTTTTCTCTAAGAGAAACCTAGATTTAGTCTGCCAAGGTGATCTATTGCTTCTCTGCTTCTCTTTAATAGTTTAATCAGATTTGCAATCATTTTTTAATATTGGAATAGCATATGTAGTTTGATGCATTGTGAAGAGCAATTTCTCAGTAAGTTTAAGTTTCTTTTGATTGTCGTTGCTTAAGCTACTGTATTTTTAGTTGGTTTGTAACCATGGTAATAGTTGAATAACGCACACAAATTTTTTGCTCTTTTGCAACATAAATATCCCACATGATGAGACAGATTGATCTGACTTGCTATAAAAAAGTTTGGGGCTTTGATTCAGTAAGTCACTTATTCTTCTAATCTTCCGACTGTTTATTTTTCTGTTAATGTATGGGCTGTGCAAATTAGACCTTCAAGAAAAAGGTATATGTCATGAGTTTTTATATATGCTTCCGAATCTAACAACTCATTCAACTTTTGATTTATTCTAACCTAGGATTTGTATATACAAGAAGCTCTGTCTGCGACATTAAACTTGGTTGTAATCTGGAGCAAACCACATTACCAGCTCCGAATAAGCGATGGAGAACGGCGGAGTGCTGCTGCCGCTGTTCCCTTGACTATCATTTCCCAGTGCTACAATTTCAAAAGGGTTAGGATTTTCTAATTAACTGAATAAGTATCGCCTTTGAATCCAGTTATAGTGCTTATATGTGTATGAATTATTGTTTCAGTGTAATGGTTTCTAATCAATATTGTACTGAACATCTTTAATACTGACATGGAATAATTTGATTTTGACAATTTGTGAAAATTCTTGAAACTCTGTATAATAGGATGCTTGACATGGAATCCTTTTATTTCTTGTACTGAAGTGGAGACATCTACCTTATTTGCATACCATTTTCATAGTTTTCGGGCATCCAACATGTTAAAATCTATAAGCATAAAGAACTACAAGCTTCTACGAATGACTTGGTCAGTCACGAAATGTTTAGAACCGGAGTCTGCATCCCAAAGTAGTGGCGCCTTGGCCAAAATTGATTATAGGTTGTTTGAATGGTATCGTTTTCTTTTTGTTTCCTTTTTTACATGCCATGGTTTACTAATTTTTCTAATATGTAGTGGCTATACTACTAAGAAAGAACTTAGATAGTTGCTATACTTGAAACCAAATTTCTTAATTAGGAGCAAATTTAATGTCTGTAGTGTTGTTTATTTTCATATTCCATAACATATACATGTGGGTTCATGCATACAATCAGAAGATGACATAAATGTTGTTTGTCATTGTTGTAGGCGACAGTCTTGTTGCATTCACGTACAATTTTTGCCTAATTCCAAGTACCAATTATAAGGTTTGGATGAGAATTTTGTTGAGAATTTTACCCTAATTTTAATAGGGCCTCAGTCAATATTTGATTTCAACAAATATTCTGATCCTTCTTCGATTTCCCATTTGCACTCTCATGCTACAAGCTTAGGTGAGTTCTCACTTTCGAGTTTCTCATGCCATGATGACTGTATATATATGATCATGATTATAATATATCAAATGATGAAACATAATTTCATATCTAATTAATTCCTAATTTCATATCTATATACCAGATTGGACTGTTTGGTTTTGGGATAATGTTATTAATAGTGTTATTTGTGTGTGATTGGTTCTAAATTGACTAGTTCTTGGGTTCTAAAATAAGGGATTGATTCTTGATTAGTATCTAGAATGTTGTTAGTCCAATTCTTGACAAGTATCTGAACATATTAGTACTCTTAGTCATGGATCTGGACGAAGACATGCAACTTGGATAAGACATTGGCCTAACAAGGTAGATATATTTATTATTCATTTTATCATGTAGATGAGGTATAGAATTGGGAATTAAGTAAATAAGTAGTTTTTGCATTTTATGTGTGCAGTAGATAAATTAATTGTGTGTTGTGCAATGTGTTGAATGCAGGCTAGATCGATTGCTAGCTTTGAGATACAATGTGGTTATTGTAAGGAGATACACATAGCTGAATGCGTATCTTTCCATGTCATTCTTTCTGTGTTATGACTATAATTTAGTTAACTTTTCCAATAATGCATACCAGGTATTCAACTTTGATCATGATCTGCTTAATAATGCATACCAGTAATAATACATACCAGAATTTAGTTTAATGTAGGATGATTTGCTTTAATCATGATTAGAATGTTATTTTTCATCTTTTCTAATAATGCATACCAATTTCTTGGTGAATAGACTCTTGGTAAAATTTGAGCTTTTGTCTCAATAAGTGGATCTTTCATTTCAGTTTTTTGTACTGAAATGTTTCTTGATTCTGATTTGTAATACAAGTAACATAAGAGAAGAGGTTTTGTAGTGATAAAAAAGGTGATTCTAAACCATTCTCTGTGTCTCAAGGGTGTACATCAGCGCATACGGTGAAGGGAGCTAGAGGAGATTGACTGGAAAGCACTCGAGTGCTAGCATTGACACTTCCTAATGGGTAAAAAATAATTTTTAGTAATGTAAGTTCAAAGTTAACATTTATGTAACTAATTTGTACTCTTTCTTTTGTATTGAAAATGAATAAGCTTTTGTCATTATTTATTGTATCGCTTTCGATCTTTTAGATCATCAATGGCTTGAGATGCATAATTCATGCATGAACTTCAATATGAGTGAGTTCGTTGACAAGAATGCTTTAATTCAATGTGAGTGAACTTCAATGCTTTCATAGGATTGTGACGATTTGAATTTGGTGTGATGTGAAAAATCAGGATTTGTGGAAGTAATTTATCATATCTAAGAGCAATTTAAGATAAATTGACTTTTAAATTGACTATGGTTTCTCAATTTTCTTGCTCATCGCAGCTTACTGTATCTCCATTTTAATTATCTAAAAAGCTAATTATAAGCAAGCTCCTAAAATGTTATTCATTGTATTTAATGACATGGAAATCTCCTAAAATTGACTTTGTTGATCTCATAAATTTGAAATTGACACTCTATTGTATGTATAATCAATTTGTTTCAACATAATTAGGTTTTATTTGAGATTATTCATATTATTATTTGAATCCATCAAACAGAATGGAAAAGAAAGTTACAAAATACAACAGAGTGGAGGGCAATTGAATCAAATAATGGTAAGCAACTCTAACATCGGTGCTAATCGTGTTCGTAATGTCTGCATTGCATTTCGATCCGCTTCTGAGCAATCCAATCGCTCTAGGTACATAATCTTCTATTTTTAGTGCATAATATTTGAAATTCTGATTGTTTTTAGTGTTAAGAGTTTGAATTTTGTAATATTGTAGATGCTTAAGGGCTTGGGCTTTGACAGTTCTGGAGCATGAGTTTTGTTACCTCAAGACCGAACTGTATGAGCTTTTTCAGGTAAGAGCAAGGAAATTTCCAATTTAGATTAATTTAAATTGTAGTATTGATTAAACTGTAGAACATGACAGTGAAGATGGAACAACTGAGTTTTAGGAAATGGTGTGAGGCTGGCTCTCAGAGGCAAAAATAAATAGCAGCAGCCATTCTCTGTGGAGGGGGGACATTGAAGTCTAGGAGTCATGTATGCTTACCAGAACTCGGCTGGAAGAATGAAGGACGAGGTAGCTCGCTACAAGAAGCTGAAAAAGTTGATTCTTTGAAGTAGTGAGGAATTTGTGCAACTTCGTGTTGATGAACAATTCTCTCTAGGTATTGCATGATGCTTTAGTCTTGAAAATGTTGAAACGTTGTAAACGTCTTTTTGAAGCATTTACGTTGTTCAAAGGTCATTTACAGAAGGAAGAGGATATGGTACAACTAATGGAGATGGAGATGTACGAGATGCTTTCAGTTTGCCTAAGGAGTCCGTTGAGGATGACAATGAAAAAATTGCCACAAAATTGCTTAATCTTGTATGAGCAGGGAGGTCATTATACCTTAGACACCATTCCTAGAATAATGTTTGCATGTCTCTTTAGATTTGTAAGGGAGATAGCTCGAAAAGATATAGAAATTGAAGGATAGAAGATTAGTTATGCTAAACAAGATTATGTTGGGTCATTATTTGAAGAAAGGATTGGATTTACAATGCATCTAGATTTAGTTCATGGATTAACTGGCATCTGATAATTTTTGTTTCTTGTAGTGAAGACAATCTCAGAGACTGAGTCAAGACTGAAATAAGTAGGTGTAATCTTTTTGTACTTAAGTAGCAAAGACGAAGGGTTACGGGGTTACTCCATCTATTTTGAGGCTAAGTACCACCTACATTGTTCTAGAAAGACTCACGTGAACCGCACATTCTCCGAAAATTGTAATATCGAGTTACAAGAAGATTAAGAAACAATGTACACAAATCCAAAACAAACCGTTGAAATAAACCACAATATATCCTCGCTCCGTGTGGATTTCCGGTTCTACGAGACGAACTCCTGATTGAAAACACGCAAATTACAAATTGAAAGAAAGCCACAAGTGGTCGTACCTGTAGCCAATGTGAATGTGAGACAAGCAGAAGGCTTAGAAAGGCAGAAGGCTTGATGGTTTGACAAAGTAATGTCAGTTGAGACTAATTAATGTTAAACTTAATTTTTCTTCTCTCTTTCTATCTCCCATTACCCAATCATAGTTGAGACTTATTAAATGTCTAAAAAAAACTCATAACTACTCCGTATGTGTTTAATTATTAGTATTTCCACCTTTTTGTTTTTTTTTCCTTCGCTCTTCACCGCCTATCTGAGCACCGTCAACGACTATGTGATTTTGATTTATATATGAGAAATATTCAATTCTTTTATTAAAAATTACTAAAAAAAATACATATATGTAAAAATATCTTAAGCATATGAATATCGACAAAAATAAAACGTGTTTGGCGCGTGCGAAGCGTACACCTACTATATAAATGGTTGACTATTTCCTTACCAATTACTGATAAGTTGACAATAAATTAATTTTTTCTACTCCATTCAATCTCTTCTTCGTCCAATTCGTCAAATCAACTAACCGAGTTTTATGAATGGAAATAAATTTAAATTGACTATTATACAGATAATGACTTTATTGTAACAATAATTAGTAATTAAACATTATATATTACTAATATTTAAAATACTATGTTATTATTAATAGGAAAAGAGTCATGTAATAATACTTGTTAAAATGATAAATGAGAATGAATGTGGAGCCTTGGATCAAGAGAGATCCAAGAGCCCATATGATAACACGTGGCACCCCTTCTCCGCCCTTGTCTCCACCGCCGGACCGCCGCCGGAGCACCGCCGGAGCACCGCCGGACCACCTCCGACCACCGCCGGACCATCTTTGATGAACATCACAATGTTCATCACAATGTTCATAAATGTTCATCACAATGTTCATAAATGTTCATTTGTATATACTCTACTGAATGTTCATCACATTATACTTAAAAGTTCACCAAATTTTGATGAACATCAAGTGTTCATAAATGTTCATCACATTATACTTAAAAGTTTTTCAACTGAATGTTTATCACATTCTACTTAAATGTTCACCAATTTTTGATGAACATCAAGTGTTCATAAATGTTCATCACATTATACTTAAAAGTTTTCCAACTGAATGTTCATCACATTCTACTTAAATGCTCACCAATTTTTTATGAACATCAAGTGTTCATAAATGTTCATCACAATGTTCATTTGTACATACTCTACTGAATGTTCATCACATTATACATAAAAGTTCACCAATTGAATGTTCATCTAAATGTTCATCATCTCATACTTAAATGTTCATCATCTCATACTTCAATGTTCACAAGAATTTAATAAAATGTTCATTAGGCAAAGTTCATTACAATCGACTTAAATGTTCATCAAAATGTTGATAAATGTTCATCTTCTCTTACTTAAATGCTCATCAAACATCACTTTAATATAATTTCGAGTAGAAAAACACTTGATCTTTATCAAAAATTACCTAAATGTTCATCATCTCATACTTAAATGTTCATCAAACATCCTTAAATGTTCACAAGAATTTAATAAAATGTTCACGAGAATTTAATAAAATGTTCATTACTCAAAAGTTCATTACAATTAGCTTAAATGTTCATCACGCTGTTCATCAAAATGTTTATAAACGTTCATTTTGATATATTCTACTGAATGTTCATCACATTTTAATGTTCACCAACAGAATGTTCATCACATTATAATTAAATGTTCATCACGTTGTTCATAAATGTTCATCAAAATGTTTATAAGCGTTCATTTTGATATACTCTAGTAAATGTTCATCACATTTTAATTTCATGTTCACCAACAGAATGTTCATCACATTATAATTAAAAGTTCATCACATTATATCTAAATGTTCATCACATTATATTTAAATGTTCACCAATTTGAATTAAACTTAAAATTTTCATTTTATACTTTAACCTTTTCATTTATTATTGGACCGCCGCAGGACCCCCGCTGGACCCCCGCCGGACCTCCACCGGGCCGCCGCCGGACCCCGTCGGACCTCCATCGGACTTCCGGTCGCCGGGAAGTCGTCAGGAGGTCGCCGGACCACCACAACTACCCCCATTGTAGTGGGGGTAACTAGTTTAATCTAAGCCATTGGATGCTTGCATCCAATGGCTTAGATTCATTCTTATTTATCTCTAAGAGATGGTTTATTTTGGAATTCTCACCCTTATTAATATATTTAGTTAAAAAAGAACATTTATTCTTTTATTACATAATTATCATGAAAATAATATATATAAATTTAAATAGGGTTTCCGAGTCTAGTTAGGCTAATAATACTTATTTTAATCGATAAATCAACTTACTAAAATGAACTAGGTTCATTTTTATATATTTTTCCGATTTCAATAATTTAAACAAACCACACTTTAAACTCATCGCCAACCATCAATTAAAACTACTTTTGTTAGTTTAAACACCCATGAGTTTTTATCAAAGGAATCCTTGGATTAGTATGGGGGAAAACAATGTAATTCGGTTTATAAATGTAGGTGATTTTTGTATGGTTTTGCCCCTAGACATACTAACAAAACCACTTGAACTTGTATACAGAGTACGTAATAAAAGTTGGAGAAGAGAAATATGCAAATCTACTGTATAATTAACTTGTATACATAGTTAGTAATAAAAGTTGGAGAAGAGAAATATGCAAATCTACTATATAATTATTGAATGTCACATTTCATTTCTTTCTTTAATCTGTCATATGTCACAATATTATTATATTTGTCATGCATTAATTCTCTATTCAATATATCACTTTCTTTTTGTATCGTTTTTTATCATAGCTTTTAATAAATAAGGATTATACAAGGATTTACTTTTCGGTATTTTCTAAAGATTTTAATAAATAAGGATGTACTTCCCTTGATTATTGATTAAGGATACATATCTGTAATTTTGCTTTTTATTTTTTAGGAATATATTATCTATTTTTCTAATAAAATAAGTTGGTTTATACGGTGTAAATAATTTTTTATATTGATCGATTTTATTAGTTTTTTATACTTTGTAATTTAGTAATGAAATAATAAGTAGCTATTTGATATAGGAGTTACACATTAGTTGATACATAATAATCTTTCTTCTACATTTTTTATTGTTTACGGAAGAAAAATTGGTGTTTCGAATTATGTCTATTGTCAAAACTATTGCATTATATACGAAGGTTGTGGGATTTTGTTTATGGGAGTGTGTAAATATGTTTGATAATGAATTCTACAGTAAATCTTACTAATCTACCATATACATTAAAGCAGAATTTCATATTTGTCACATGCCACATCTTCACTTACATCGCCATATGTGATTTCACTGATTTGGCATTCATTTTGCAACATGTCATATCTTAATCATTTTTCTTTTTGGTAAACAAAATCATATATTTAAAAATTATAAATATGTGTATATATTTATTTTAGGATAATTAAATATTGCAAGAAACTTTTTATAACAGAATTTTTTTCTGAAATGGGCTTTTTTCAAAAACAATTCCCGACGTAGGCTCTTTTCAAAAGAAATTCCCAATATAGGCACTTATGCCAGCTTCGGATTTTTTTTATGTATGAGAGAGCGTCTCTCGTCCGAAGCTGGTAATTTTTGTTTTGAATTTTTTATGTATAAGAGACGCTAGCCCGACCAGCGTCTCTTATACGTTAAAACATAAAGAAAAAAATTTATATGAGACGCTGGTCGAACCAGCGTCTTTTATACAGATTTGTATTTTTTAATTCCCCCGTGTAACGTAAAATGTTTTTAAAAAAAAATTATTTGTATAAGGCGCTGGGAGAACCAGCGCCTTATACAAGCTACTCTAGGGCAATGCCTACTACCACACCTGTGGACAAACCAGAGGAAGAGGAAGAGGATATGGAAGGCGTATGCGAGGAAGAGGTGGAGGAAGACGGAGGCGGAGGCGGGGAAGATTTGGAGGAAGTGGATCCAGAAGGCGGAGGTGGAGATGAAGAAGGAGGAGGCGGCGGAGATGTTGTTGTTGAAGAGGATGGAGGAGGAGAGGGGGTAGTGGTAGTCGGCGGCGGCGGAGGAGAAGCCGCCGGAGAAGGAGTGGTTGTGGAGGGAGGCGGTGCAGATGTAGGCGGCGCCGGCGGGGAAGAGGCTGGGGCAGGAGTGGTGGAGTTCGCCGCCGGAGACGGCGCCGACATGCTGTGTCTTATCGCCGGAGGGAGGGAGGAGAGAGAGAGAGAGAGAGAGAGAGAGAGAGAGAGAGAGAGAGAGAGAGAGAGAGAGAGGTTGTCGGAGGGTTTGAATATGAAAAGGGAATGCTTTTTTTGATGTATTTCTGAGATTAGCTTATTTAAAACATTTTACGTGTGTTCGACCAGCGTCTCTTACACGGGGGAATTAAAAAATACAAATCTGTATAAGAGACGTTGGTTCGACCAACGTCTCTTATACATGTTCAAATAAAAAAAAAAGACCATTTATATGAGACGCTGGTTCGACCAGCCTCTCATATAATTTTTTTTTTTATGTTTTAACGTATAAGAGACGCTGGTCGGGCCAGCGTCTCTTATACATAAAAAATTCAAAAAAAAAATTACCAGCTTCGGACGAGAGACGCTGGTTCTACCAGCGTCTCTCGCACATAAAAAAAATCCGAAGCTGGCATAAGTGCCTATATTGGGAATTTCTTTTGAAAAGAGTCTGCGTCGGGAATTGTTTTTGAAAAAAAGCCCATTTCAGAAAAAAATTCTTTTATAAAATGCTTATTATATATACTTTTAGCTTTTTTTCGAAACAATTTGTGTGCTTTAATATACACATACATATTTAATTACATAGAAAGATTTGATATTATAGTTTGCAAATTTTAAATATTTTTAACTAAAATATATTTAAATATTTAAACAATACATGATAACACTCCCTTTATCAAATAAATTTTATCATACAAACTCAAAAACTTTATATTAAAGGATGAATCATCTTATTACTTTAATTTTAGGTAATGACTTATTGATAAATTAAAGAATTATTTTTAAAAAATAATTAAATAATTAAATGAGTAAAAAAACTAAATTTATTTACTAAAAAAATAGTTAAATTAATAAAGTTAATATAAATTTATTATTTTATCAAGCCGGTGAGATTGCAACTAATGAGGAGTAAAACGTAGAAAAAAACAAAATTTGTCTTGAGGAGTAAAACGTAGAGAAACAAAACAAAATTTGTCTTGTGCCGTGAAAATTTGGTAGCCCTTCATTTGGTAGGTTTGACAATTAAATGATCTACATATATTTGATACATCTAGGCCCCCACGTACTCTCGAGAAAAACGTGAAATAATGAGTGAAATAGTTAGTGATATAAAATCCCTAATAAAACCTCTCTAAATTGTGCACCGACATAATGGAGATGCGGTCACCATTCACCAAGATCGACTTAATTGATTTAGTGGGTTTTGTATGAACTTTGCTCCCCCATTATATTGTTACATTAACGTAAAAATTATATTAGTCCATCTTGGTTATCATCGACGTCCTTAATGTTCTTCTCATCTCTTTCTGACACATTCGCCGAGACACGTTTTGTAACGTTAATATCTTTAAATACACATTAATAAAAATTATAAAATTTTGATATTGTTAAAGCTCTTGATGAGACGAATCAAACAAGACCCCATATTACTATATTTTCTCCTATATATTAGAAGATATGTCAAAGATTCTCTTAAAACGTAAATAGTGTTAAAATTAAGAATGTAAAGAACTTTTGGGGACGGATGAGAGTATAACATAAGCAGTACGTACAATGTTGTGTAGGACCACGGAAGACAGTCAGATCCACAGTCACGTTCCTAACAAATACAGCACACAAGCACCGAAACATAGCCGTATTAAAACATGTACTCCGTATTTATTTCATTTTTAAAAACGATATAATACTGTTGTTTACTTCATTTTGCCCTATAAACGAAGCCTACGTTTGGTTCAATACTGAGTACCTCAGGCTCATATATGAAAACAACTGGAATGGAATCAACTAGGGATAGGCTAGGGTTGCTCTTATTTCTACAAATATGAAACTTGACCAACACAAATACGATTAATTGAGTTATAATCAACCGATTTGTCATATTCTTATTTTTCAAAGTAAAACAAGAAAAATCTAACTAGAATTATCTAACTAATCCACGTATAACTTAGTAGATGAATATTTAGCAGATCAATAGGCCGTACGCGTATGTACATACATACGTATAAATAATAATTTCATTTAGGTAATACGTACGTAAACTTCTATCGGTCTATATATACATGAGTATATGAACACACATGCATTTATACAAATATAGTGATGAATATATTGAGTGAGTGAGTGAGAGTGAGGTGAAGATGAAGAAAATGGGTAGGAAGCCATGTTGTTCAAAGAAAGAGGTGAACAGAGGAAGCTGGTCATTTCAGGAAGACCAGATGTTGATCAACTACATTAACATCCATGGTCAAGGCAAATGGCGAGCACTCCCTAAAAAAGCCGGTATGTCGATCCCGATCGAGATTTATGAATATATGTCGGGAAACATATATGAAAGCTTGAATTTGACTGCATTTTACTCTATTTCGTATGTGATGAACAAGGTTTGAATAGGTGCGGAAAGAGTTGCAGGTTTAGGTGGTTGAACTACCTTAGACCCGACATAAAGAGAGGCGCCATTTCTGAAGATGAAGAAAACCTCATCATTACACTCCATTCTCTTCTTGGTAACAGGTTCGTACCTAATTAATCACTTTTTTTTACCTCATTTTGGAAAATTATGAATGGTGTGTACAAGGAAGAGAATGAAGCTAGCTAGTTTATGTTCTTTAAATCTAACAAAGAGTTTGTACGTAAATTAGTTTATAAATTGTGTGTATAGGAAAACAATATATACTCTCATCTAAAACTGATAAAGTTGGAATGTATATGTATCTAACATCTATACCGTTTTAAACTCCACTTCATAATGTGATTTAATCATCCGTTCCATATAATACTTTTAAAAGAAAATATATGTTTAATTTCTTCTAAGAGATTGGACAAGGCATCAATCATCTAGCTGCTATTGATCACGTGATGTATGATACTCCCTTCGTCCCCAAATGTTCCTCCCATCTCTTTTATGCACATCTCTTTTATGCACGTATGCCGATGTGCATTTTGTATCGTTAATATCTCTAAATATATGTTAATAAAAATTATAAAATTTTGATATTCTTAAAGTTTTCGATGAGACGAATCAAACAAGACTTCACATCACTATGTTTGTTCTTATATATCGTAAGATATCTAACGAATTCGATTAATACGTGAATAGTGTCATTATTTGTAATGGGAAGAACTTTTAGGGACGGAGGGAGTATATCGTATGTATGCTTTGCTCTTTGGATTGAAATATACTCCCTCCGTCCCATATTGTTCTTCTCATTTCGAATAGTGTATACTATTCACAGTTGAAGAGAATCTTCTCGTTTTGTCTTGATATATAAGAAAATATATAGTCATGTGGGGTCTTGTTTGATTCGTATTAATGCGTACTTTAATAATATCAAATTTTTATTATTTGTATTAACATAATAACTAGAGATATTAAGGATACAAAACGTACCTCGGTAAATGTGTCACGAAAAAATGGGAAGAACATTGTGGGACGGATGGAGTAGCTTTCAATGCAAGCAAAATTTGAGAATCATCATTCAACACAAAAGTTAAATTATGTTAAGTCCTTGTTAAATTATAAGCTTATTTGTTATACACTTGTTCATAATTGTTTGGAGTTAGCTAAGAAGCTTGACCACAAGATGACAGTTTTAACCCTAAATAAGATTTACCTTCTTTTTACACGCGGTACGAGTACTTATAAGCACCGGCGGAGCCACGCCATAATTATAGAGGGGGCGAAAAAAATTTAGCGTATATTTTTATTTGTATATAAAGTATAAATGAACTTTAAAAATTTATATATATGAGCGTATCAATTTTATGTGTTTTCTTATGTTAATATTTATTTGCACCAGAACTTTTCTCTATTTATTATTAGTTATTAGTTATTAGAGAAAAGTTATGGTGAAAATACCACTTAAAAAAGGAATGCGAAATTTTACAAGTTCACATATAACGAGTTAATGTTAATAATTTAGACAGTAATGTTTATAATCTGATGAAAATGTGTGCCTCACTAAAAACGTGTATAACTCGTTTCGTAAACACAATTGAGTTATTTATGTTTTGCTAGTAGCACATTCGCTTATTTTATCCTTGGAAATTAGTAAAAATTAATTAGTGAATGTTTTTATTGCACATGTTTAAGTTTGAAACTATTGTATGGATAGTAAAATTAATAGGCTCGAATACGTACTATGCCGTCGGGACTGGTGGACACGTGATGCTGGTGGAGGAGTATTGATTGAATATTAAAATATTTTGGGGATTGTGGAACTTATGCTGAACACGCAACAGAGGAGGGAAGAAAGAAGCGAGCGGGTGGATTGGTTTCAATTTTAAGATTCATCTCCCTCCAGTGATAATTTGCGGTTTCCGGCGGCGAAGGGGGCGCGGCCGCACCCTCAAGCGCCCCCTGACTCCGCCACTGCTTATAAAGGCTAACACACAACATTTTATTGTACGTATAGGTGGTCACTGATAGCAGGGAGGTTACCAGGACGAACAGACAATGAAATAAAAAATCATTGGAATACGAACCTTGCTAAACGTTATTGTCTCCATTCAACATCAGAACGAATGAGATCAGAAAAGAATCAAGTAAAACACAATCAAACATCATACAACTCCCACATAATCCGAACCAGGGCTTTCCGCCACAGGAACTTCAAGTCCCTCATCAATCAAGATCAAGGAGCTCACTATCGTCAGATAACGACTAACAACAATTCGTTAGCATGGACCAGTTGCAAGGATAATAATACGCGAGACTCAAGTGCCATGCTCCCAAGTGATCCAACAACTATGTATGAAGACCTTGCACGAATGACCACAACATCAACACTAGAGATAGAGGCAAACAATGATCAACTTGGTTGTTTGATGGAATTGGATGCGAGGACAGTCGACAATGTCTTTGAGAATGCTGATGGCCGACCCTTCTGTATGAACGACACTGACAATAACCCGAGTAAAAGCTTAGGCACATTGGCCTATTCTGATCTCTTGATCGATGTAAATGGTATCGAGATCAAGGTCGGTGACAAGGTACAACAGACCAAGTCCGAGCCAAATTTTGAGTTCAACTTAATGCTGGAGCTCAAGCAGATGGCTTCGTTTCTCGACGTGGAGGATGTATGGAGTAACATGTGATATAATGATTTGTTATTATTTACTTAAAGGGTTGTAAGATGAATAATAATGCATGGCATCACTACACGACAATGTGTACGTACGTTGTTGAAGACCCTACTACTACTTGATCGTTACTTGAATTAAAACAAAAACATTCGATTTTTATGCATGTATTGAATTAGATCAGAGATGGACTGGACCATATTGACACTAGTGATACGACTATACGAGGAAAGGTTGGTAATTCTTAAAGGTAAATACAAAAAAGTAAATCTATCGAAGCTTTGCTACCCTTCATTTGTTAGGTTTGACTGTTAAATTCCTTTATGATCTCTTAGATATATTTGCTTTTGTGTCCCATTACTGAAAACAATAAATGATATGGCCCAAGGCCCACGTTTTATTGTCACATGCCTTTCTTTGTGAGCCTGATGGTCCAGAAACGATGGAACTGATTGTATTCAAATAAAAGAGACTGCACGTGCTAAATTTGAAGATTGTCACATGCCTTTCTAATGGGTATTTATCTTTTTGAATTTTATTGGTTAAATATCTTTTTTATTATAAATCTCACCTCTTTAAAAAAACATAAATTCTCCAATATAAAATATCAAACATAATACACCTCATAAAAGTATTTATCCACTAGATAACTCAATTATTTTCCAAAAAGGATACTTATACACTCACACTCACACGTATACCCACGTATACATGTTAACTTAATTTAGTTTTCGTGCGAGTATTGTATTAAATTTTAATTTTAATATACTTATTTCGATTTAATAATTATGTTTATCTTAGATTTTAGAATATGTACTTACAAAAGTGAATAAGATTATGATAATATTTAGTTTAATAAAAACATGAAAAGAATAATTAAAGATTTGATACAGAAAACTTTCAATATTATTTTAATAAAAAATGTCACGTGGTGAAAATGATACGAAAACCGTTGCAAAATTAATGTTATAGTGTCATGTGAAAAAGTGAGATTTACTCTAATAGATTTAGGGTCGTATGAAACCACCTCTTATAGTGAAACATTATTAACGATCTATAGGCGTTTGATCAAATCTGGATGAATGAACCAGATTCAATTACAATCTATCTATCTATCTATATATTTATATATAAAAGTTGTTTGGTTTTGATCAAAAGTAAATGTAACTGGTACCCGTTTGATGTTAATCCAAAATAATGAGCAAAGTCATTTTCATTTCATTCATGAATCTCTAATTAAAACCTTCATATTCTCTTCGCCTCAAGTTATACAATTAATATCTACAACTCTTCATATTTTCCAACTCCATGATATCAAATTTAGCTAATAAATCACTAAATATTTATTAATATTCAATAAGCTTCTCTCAGTAAGTCCAAATATGTACACTGATTCAGGTATATTAAAGGGTACTCCATTATAATTTTCATTTAAAAATCATTCAGCTATGACATTGAAAATCATTCAGATTCTCTCAGTATAGCTTCACAAGCAGATGAAAACCATCAATAACAAATCATCACTGGACAATTTATAATGTATTAGTTGATATGAAAACTTTACAGCCCAACAACTATATGAATAAAGATCCCCAACAAGTTCAGAACAGAAAAATGAAAGCCATATAGTTACCAGTGTCATTAGGACCAAGATTAACGACGCCAATCGCCCGGAGGAGAGCCTTCCCAGTTTATGGGGAATTTGTACGAGTATGCTGAGAGCACCAAGAGGAGCCAGGATTTTGAGACCATCTCTGTAAATAGATTTAGGAGTAAAGCATCATCTGCAGCAGTCCTTACAAATTCCACGGTTGATTTTTTCCAGGATTTAGCATTTGCAGACATTATTTGATAAAAATCAAAACAGTACTATCCAAATTCTTAGGAAAGAAATCAAAATTGTAAGGTTCATTTCTAACCTGTTTTCTTCTTGATTTTTTAGGTAGTTGAATGGATCAGAATTTAGACTTCAGCACTGTAAACAGATTTAGGAGTAAAGCATCATCGGCAGCTAAATAGAGAATCTAATGATCTAAGAAAATAATCAGTTATTTTGTCTCTAAATTGTAGAGTAAGATTCATTTCAAAATATGCTATTAATGCTTGAAACGCTACTGAGTACTGATTAATACAAAGAATTGAGTACTGAATCCATGATTCATTTCAAATGGAGAAACAAGTGCAGATTCTTGAACAGTACTCAGTAGCGTCAGAGTAAATCTGGTTAAAACTAACATTTCAACTAACCTTTAGTAATCCCAGCTCCAACACAAAACTCATTATCGTGGGCACCGCGGTGAAAACCCTGATCTGAACCAAGAACTGAGCATTTAAAGCAGCATCAAGTGTTGTACTTCTTAACAGTTTTGCCTCTTTTGCAATTCCTTCATCAAGTCCAGAAAAGGCCTGCACATTAATGAAGAACGTAGGTATCAATATTTTTATGATAAGAATGAAAAGGAATGTTATTTAGTCAAGGTGCTACTTGATAAGAATGAAAAGGAATGTTATTTTAGCGAAGGTAATACTTCACAGAATTATAAACGTGATGTCATGGATAAACATGGTGCATAAACCTACATAAGCTATTCCTAAAAGACTAAATTATGAGCTCATGCCGGTTATAAATGAAGATAGAGGCACAAAGTAGGGGGCATGGGTTATCAGTAACAAACCCATTCTGCATTCACCTTTCACTCAAATATATGAGTTAGTCCCAAGCTTTTTAGGCATTTAGGTTACTCTCCATTAAAAAACTTATGAGCCATGACAGCTATCATGTAAAATGTTTAATTTTTTACGAAACGATGCCTTGAACTCGTGGGAGGTTCCTCTCTCTTTAAGTAAAGTTATCCTCACTGATCAATCAAGTAGATAAAATAAAGAAATCCAATACAAATATTTAGCAAAATGACAAATAGAGAGAAGCTTGGAAGTAGTTACGTTACTGAGATTGGATCTAGCAGGAATTCGGAACGATCGACGAGCAGCTCTGAGTTGAAACCTAGCGCAAATGAGTCGCGTGCATACGAACACGATAAACAACGTGCGGACCGCGAATCCAATCACCGTCATCACCAGGTTCATCCCAGAAGCCTATTAAACCCAATTCAATCATTTAGCAGAATGAACAGAGTTCTCCTGCAAGATTACAGTTTTCAAAAGCAATGGCAGAGATTTATGTATTCTTTACAATATAACAAGTAAATGACAGCATCAAGTAACAAAAAGCAGAAGATGTACATTGTAAAACTAAGTTAAATTGACAATTTTTATGACACAAAGCACATTGAAGACTTACTTAGGCTGTGGGAGAAACCTAGCCAAAGCCAAAAGCTTTGCAGGATCAATGTAGAACTTATCATCCGGAGTATAAGAAGTAGCAACGATTCCCTCATCCATCTTAATCAAAAAGAACTATAAACAGCACAAAACACAAAGGAGATTAGAACCTGATTTTTTTTTAAGGGAGAACAAGTAGAACACGCAAACTAACCGATTCATTAATCGGGCCGAAAATCTCATCAACTTTCCCGATCTTCGTCTTATTCTGCAAGTAAATCTCGGCATTAAAGTACGGGATCTTCTCATGTGTAAGCTTAGTTATCGCCCGAGGGTCATCCTCCCTCGTCTTGGATGAACTCGACTCATTTTCCTCCTCCATCGTCTAGGATGAAGACGAATCAACTACTTCAGAAGGAGGTCCTTCGTCATAGAAACCTCGTCCACCACCACGACCGCCGCGACCACCGCCGCGACCACCGCCTCTAAATCCGCCGCCGCCTCTTGGAGGAGCCATTGTTTGGGGAGAGAGAAAGATGAGAGAGACGAAGGGAGATTTAGTTGTTGGGAGGATGTTGAGAAGATGCAAGTAGGAGAACATTGCGGATTTGCCACTGGTCAAATTTTCTAGGGCTTGAAGGTGCTATCTGATAGCGCTAAAAGAACAATTGGGGATTTGGCTCTAAAATTTAGAGTTTAATACAAATCGACGCTTTTACAGCATACACTGACGCATTTAATGGTAGATATGTCTCGACGCGGCATATTCTCCCCTTGACGCTTTGTTAAAGCGTCGTTTTTGTGTCTGATTTCTAGTAGTGAATTTTTAACCCTAAAAAACCGTTAATATTCAATAATAAGTAAATATAATTAATGATTTTCAAGTAAAATTAGTGTAACAAAACATATATAAATCGAATTGGTGAGAAAGTGAGAAGTCGTAATTTAGCCATATAAATAATTGTAGTTTCGAGATTGAAAGTATAAGCTTGATGAATTCATAAATCTGTATAAACTACTATATTTTATATAATTAATATATCATAAAAAAAAATTAAATAAATAATCGAGTCATGCATAGAAGAGAATCCATACCTAGTTAACAATAAGAATAATAATACAAAATTCGAAATTACTAACTGAATTGTACGTAGGGATTTACTTTCCTCCTTTTACTATTATCTCTCTCTTTTATACAGATTCTATCTCCTCTCCTCTCCTCTCCACTCCACTCCTCTACTCGCTTCTCTTTCTACCCGTAGCATCATTTAGATCTCTACGCCATTTTCCCAGCCGTAAGGCTCATCTTGCCACTGTAAGATCGCTGTTGTGCTCGCAACTATTGCAATCGTTTATCGCCGGTAAGCCTCAATTATGTTTTGTGTTTGTGTTTGATGTCAAAGTATTTAATGATTTCTAGATATGAAATCAATCCCAAATGGATCTAGACTTAATATAATTCAACCCTAAACGTGTCAAGTGGAAGATAGAAATTACTAACCTTGTTCCATTAAAGATAACTTCTCTCACAGAAACAATCTTTGATGTGTTTCTCCTCCCTTAGCCTTTACTTTAATTGATCCTTTGATGGATAAGAATCAAAGCACTCAAACTTCCATTGACTATTCGGTAATCTCTCTCCTCTTATATATAAATGCACGTGGCGGTTACTGAATTGGTAACTACCATTATACATATATCCTTAATGATGAAGATTACATAAATAATTAATATAATTAGGCAAGGGACGAGGGATACTAAATACCCCGGATTCTAACGACTTTAACCGAGACCGATCCATCACGGTATCGACTATAATGTTATAATCCCGATATATATAATATGAACTTAAACTTTATAATTAAACCGAAAGACACATAGGCCATATGACCGTATATATATAATATTCTTACATTCTCCCACTTGGCCTTTGTGTCGCCTTGATGGCTTAATAACGTGCTTCTATATCAAGTTCAAATAATCTTAATCGAATCAGAACTGATTGGATCATGGCGGTCACACGTCATTATAAGAGCGACATGATTCCTTCCATGTATCACAAACCAATCCGAACCCAATATTACTTTTCATTTGAGAAACACTATAATTCTCAAACAACCACATGTCATCTAACAACCATAAGTGTATACACATACTATAATGATAACATGTCAATAAAACAGAAACGTAACCATAAGTGAATTCAAAGTGTCACAAACATAATGAGCTAACCATAATTATAATAGCAAGGCTTTATCTATAATACCCATACGCTCTACATGGCCAATGAACGCCTTGGGTGGTAATCCCTTAGTCAACGGATCCGCTACCATCATATCCGACCTTATATGCTCAAAGAACACTCTACGTTTCTTCACCTCCTCTTTGACTGACAAGTACTTCAACTCCATGTGTTTAGCACCATTAGAGTACTTGTCATTCTTCGAGAAGAAAACGGTTGCGGAATTATCACAATAAATTCTCAGCGGCTTGGCTATACTATCGACAATCCCAAGTCCCGAGATAAAGTTCCGCATCCACAATGCATGAATAGTGGCCTCAAAGCATGCCACAAATTTAGCCTCCATAGTAGAACTAGCAATGATGGACTGCTTTCTACTCTTCCATGACACTACTCCTTCAGCTAAGAAGAAAAGATAGCCAAATGTAGACTTTCTGCTATCCTTACATCCAGCATGATCTGAATCTGTATATCCAATGACCTCTAGATTATCGGATCTCCTATATGTAAGCATGAACTCCTTGGTGCCTTGCAAGTACCTGAGAACCTTCTTTGCAGCCTTCCAGTGGTACATTCCAGGGTTACTTTGATATCGACCCAACATTCCTACAGCAAAGCTGATATCTGGTCGAGTACATGTCTGAACATAGTTCAAACTCCCTACCACTGATGCATATGGGATTCCTTGCATTTCTTTTCGTTCCAAATCATTTCTGGGACATTGCTTTTTATCAAACTTGTCCCCTTTCTGTATAGGAACTATTCCTGCGGAGCATTTATCCATTCTGTATCTCTCTAAGACCTTATTGATATAACCTTTTTGAGACAATCCTAACCATCCTTGTGATCTATTTCGTATTATTTCTATTCCAATCACATAGGATGCCTCACCCATGTCTTTCATTTCAAAGTTCTTAGAGAGATACTTCTTTATATCATGTAGCATGCCCATGTCATTTGCAGCAAGCAAAATATCATCAACATATAAGACTAATATCACAAACTTGCTCCCACTAACCTTAATGTAGATACATCGATCAACGACCATTTCTACAAAACCATATGACGTGATGGTATCATTGAACTTTAAGTACCATTGTCTGGAAGCTTGTTTCAGTCCATATATTGACTTCCTCAGCTTACACACCTTATCTTCATTTCCTGTGGCCAAGAATCCTTCAGGTTGGTCCATATATACTTCTTCCTCAAGCTCACCATTTAGGAAGGCGGTTTTAACATCCATTTGGTGAAGCTCTAGATCATAATGAGCCACCAAAGCCAAAACAATTCTTAGAGAATCCTTCTTAGATACCGGAGCGAAGGTCTCTTTATAGTCAATGCCATCCTTCTGGGTGAAACCTTTAGCAACAAGTCTGGCTTTATATCTTTCAATGTTGCCTTTTGAGTCACGTTTGGTCTTAAAGACCCATTTCGACCCAACAGTCTTAGAACCCTTAGGCAACTCCACTAAGTCCCAGACTTTATTATCACCCATAGACTTAATTTCTTCTTTCATGGCAATCAACCACTTTTCAGAATTGTCACATTCCATGGCTTTCTTGAATGAGACTGGATCTTCATCAAGGCTTAAGTCACATTCACTTCCAATAGTATAAACCACATAATCATCTGGAATGGCAGATCTTCTTTCCCTTACAGATCGCCTTAAAGGTTCATGTGGTTCATTTCTCTCTTCATGAATTATGACTGGTTCATCTACCATAACTTCATTCGGTGGGATATGGACATCATTATGTCGTTCCATTGTGTCATTTGACTGTGATGCAGCAATTGGAACAACAACATTAGGAGAAATAACAGGTGTGGGAACTTCAACCTGAATCTCTTGAATGTCCACCTTTCGTGGTTCACCACTCCCACTAGTTTGACCATTTTCAATGAACCTAGCATTGCCCGTCTCAACTATTCTTGTACTATGGTTAGGACAATAAAATACATACCCCTTTGACTTTTCAGGATAGCCAATGAAAGAGCCACTGACCGTCCTAGGATCGAGTTTCTTTTCATGTGGATTATATAACCTTACTTCTGCTTGGCAACCCCAAACACGTAGATGTCTTAAACTAGGTTTCCTTCCCGTCCACAATTCATAAGGAGTCTTAGGAACTGCCTTACTAGGAACCCGGTTAAGAACATACGTTGCAGTCTTTAATGCATATATCCATAATGAAAGAGGTAATGAACAATTACTTAACATGCTCCTAACCATTCCCATTAATGTACGATTCCGCCTCTCAGCTACACCATTCTGCTGAGGTGTACCTGGCATTGTATATTGTGCACAAATACCTCTACTTTCAAGCAACTTTGCAAATGGACCTGGACATTGTCCACTTTCATTGAATTTCCCATAAAACTCACCACCTCTATCCGATCTCACTACTTTTACTTTTCTATCTAACTGCCTTTCCACTTCATTAATGAACACCTCTAGGACGTTCACTGATTGAGACTTTTCATGCAGTAGATATACATATCCATAACGTGAGTAATCATCAATAAAGGTGATGAAGTACTTTTCACCGCTCCATGAAGGAGCGTCAAATGGACCACATATATCGGTGTGAATTAACTCAAGAAGCTGAGTGTTTCTCGTGGCTGGCTTCTTTACTATGTGCTTGGTCTGCTTGCCTTTAATGCAGTCCACACACACATCTAAGTCACTAAAATCCAACTGAGGAAGAATATCATTCTTTACCAACCTCATTATTCTTTCCTTGGAAATATGACCTAATCTTTGATGCCACAAGAAAGCAGAACTTTCATTAGATGCACTACGTTTAATGCCCTGACTTTCAATATGAAACAAGGAATCAGAAAACTTAACATCAAGATTGAACCTATAAAGTGAATCAATCAAAGTACCACTACCATAATAGAAATCATTTCGATACAGTGAAAAACCACCATGTCCAAACTTAACATAAAAACCTAAATTGTCCAATCTACTTACAGAAACAAGATTTCTAGCACATTCTGGTACATAAAGACATCCTTCAAGATCTATATGACAACCAGTGTCTAAGATCAATCTATAAGTCCCAATGCCCTCAATTCGTGCCTTCATCATGTTCCCCATGAACAAGTATTGTTCAGCTCCTCTTATGGGCTGGATCGAACTGAATCCCTGTTTAATATGACACATGAGTAGTAGCACCAGAATCTATCCACCAAGTATTATTAGGCACTTCTATAAGGTTCGATTCAAAACAAACAAAACCATAATGTGTACCTTTCTTATCGAACCAAGCCTTCCTTTTCGGACAATCTTTCTTGAAGTGGCCCGATTTCTTGCAAAAGAAACACTTCTTCTCCTTTCGGATTTGGCCCTCGGGTCCCTTACTAAAGGCCTTATCCTTCTTCTTATCCTTCTTACTTGGTTTCCCTTTACTGCTGCTGACACCATCATGACCTATGAGATGAATAGCTTGATCCTTCATCTTCTTTAATCTCCCCTCCTCTTGAACCAACATGGCCTTTAATTCCTGAAAGTTCCATTTATCCTTAATGGTGTTGTAGTTCACCTGGAACTGGCCAAACTCAAAAGGTAGAGAGTTAATGATGAACTGAACCAAGAATGTTTCATTAACATCCATTCCCAAGGTCTTTAACTTTGCTGCCAAGTTAGACATGTGCGTCACATGATCATGGATAGGCTGAGACCAGTCAAACTTCTTTGTAGTTAGCTGACACATGAGGCTTCCTACAATAGACTTGTCCGCCAAATCCGATTGTGAACACTCCTTAATTATACGCATGAAATCCTTAGCATTCTCTGTCTTAGGCATAGATGGCTTAATACTTTCAGCCATCGTCATCCTCATGAGGTTTAGACTCAACCTGTTAGATCGCTCCCACGCCTCATAACGAGACTTTTCAGTAACGGAGCTTTCATCTGTAATGGCCGAGGGTTCCTCTATTAATATTGCAAGGTCTAATGCCATCATACCCAGTGTAAACCGGATCTGTTCAGACCATTCATCATAATTAAGCCCATTGAACTTTACGACAGAGTTTGCAGATGCAAACATATTTGATGAAGCTGCAAACATTAATACATGCTTACCTTTTAGTGCTTTGAAAACTCTAATACAAATTCAAAAGAGTCATGTAATCTTTAAAGCATGCATTCAAGTAACCTTTGGGCAATACTTAAACACAGCATTGTCATCGATGCTAAAATTCATACTATAACAATTAATCATCACATGCATAAGTCGAATAAGTATGCAATCTTTGGATATACACACTATACAACCCGCGTAGTAATGACTAATTCCTTTAATCTTATTAACTACATTCAATGACCCACCTTTGGGTGATCTCCTAAAATATAGTCAATAATGAAATTGATCAATCAAACTTTCATATCATTTGTAGCATCTCTATAATCATGATCAATCAAATTATACTATTATTTCCAATGTTTAAATATAGTATAACTAGGCCACTTTGGTGACTAACAAGTTATACATAATCTAAACCTTGAACTTTAATGAGTAATCAAATTTAATGTGTTAATAATTCATAGCACAAATTACTCAATCTTAATGCATCTAAAACACGTTAATTGCATTGGTTATATAATACATTCATCCAAAGTATAAATATAGTCAATAATGCGGAAGACTACTAGAATAATAACCAAAATGCAGTGACATACATTAAGAAAATAATTAAGCTTTAATATGCTTGCATATTCAGATGACATATCACGAATGAGTTGAGCAAGTCATGGATAATCATGTAATATGGGCCAACAGATATCCATACACACACGTGAAAATAAGTTTGCCATGAATAACAATGATACGAAAACCGAATCAGCCCTAAACGATGATAACCGCAAATCAACTTTACCATGTAAGCAACTCAACAACTTGATCCTTTCAGTATGCAAAGCGAACATGATAAAGCGATGCGTAAACAACGATTTAGCAAACGAATTCTGATCAATTCGATCATGGCAAACTGATTTATGGGTAAATTAAATGAAGTCTAAACCGCTCTGATACCAATTGTAAAAGTATTTAATGATTTCTAGATATGAAATCAATCCCAAATGGATCTAGACTTAATATAATTCAACCCTAAACGTGTCAAGTGGAAGATAGAAATTACTAACCTTGTTCCATTAAAGATAACTTCTCTCACAGAAACAATCCTTGATGTGTTTCTCCTCCCTTAGCCTTTACTTTAATTGATCCTTTGATGGATAAGAATCAAAGCACTCAAACTTCCATTGACTATTCGGTAATCTCTCTCCTCTTATATATAAATGCACGTGGCGGTTACTGAATTGGTAACTACCATTATACATATATCCTTAATGATGAAGATTACATAAATAATTAATATAATTAGGCAAGGGACGAGGGATACTAAATACCCCGGATTCTAACGACTTTAATCGAGACCGATCCATCACGGTATCGACTATAATGTTATAATCCCGATATATATAATATGAACTTAAACTTTATAATTAAACCGAAAGACACATAGGCCATATGACCGTATATATATAATATTCTTACATTTGAGTTTTAACAGTAGATTCAGCCGTTGAATCTCTTTTCTGATCCTACTTCTATGACTTATAGGAGTTAAATCACGTAGAATTTGTCTTGAATCTATGATAATTTCTGATCGTTTCGTTCTATGGTTTGTGATCCTCATGCTATGAATCTAATATATGAAAGTCGAATGTCATAAACGAAATGAAACAAAATCATGATACTAAAGAATGTTTGTTGTTGTATCAATCAAAGAACTTATGCAAAACCCTAACTAGCGACTACAATGGTTTCGAGGAGAGTAGAAAATTTTTCTGGATGGAAAAGTAGAACGAAACAGAGCAAATTGTTTTTCCTCTCCATTTTTCCTAATTAATGCCACACAAATTTTATGGAAGGCAATTTTAATGTTTTTTCCTTATTTTTCTTTTATTCTAATTCTCTTAATCCAATCATCCATATAATATGATCCTACGGTTCGTATTCGTTAACATTGTTTCACTATAAAAGTCATTTTACCAGAGCTTCTTTCTACTTTAATATACATATAGTTGATTCATTAAGACATATTATACAGTAGGACATCTAATAGAAGGAATTATGTGAAATTTTATCAATTAATTTATGATATAGTTAGATAATTTATAATGGAGTAATATATTATCCATAATTCACTTTATATCTCTTATGTTATATAACATTAATAAGAACATTTGTATTGATGTAACTAGAGTGGTATAACATAAGCTTCGAAAAAAATCAAAATTAAAAAAGTCAGATTTTTATGTTTGAACAAATAAAGGAGTAATATAGAAATGTTTTACAACTCTCTACTTTTTGACATTGGTTCAAATAAAATTCTGACATTTGTATTATTTTTGTTTTCTATATATAGCTATGTTATTTTAAATCACACCAATGTAGATGTTTAATAACGGTCTGTCTTATTAATAATAGCTAGTTTAGTACTCGTGTGTTGCATGATATTTGAATTAAACTTGCTAGAAAAGTACTAAAATTATTTTAAAAAATTTAAAGTATTTTTATTGAAGCGAATAAAAAAAATTAAAGTTAATTCAACTTCTATTTAATAATAATTTTTACATTTTTCGTGTTGCATAGCTTCACTGAAATCTCAACCTTATTATTTTGACAAAGAGTATAGTAAAAATAGATTAAAATGTTATTTTTTGCTAACTACTGAATCTATTATACATATATATTAAAGCATTTTTTGTAGTGTTACTTAGGGGTGTCAAATCGGACGGTCGGGTTTCGGTCGGACAATTTCGGGTTTCGGACAAATTCGGGTCGGGTTCGGACCAGGCACTTATTTATCGGCCCAAATCGGGTTTTCGGCCGGACAATTTTCGGGTCAGACAGTTTTCGGGTTCAGGCGTGTTTTTGGTCTGGTCGTTTTCGGGTCCGGACGCGTTTCGGGTCGGACAGTTTTCGGATCCGGACGTGTTTCGGGTCGGGTCAATTTCGGGTCTGGACGATTTTGGATCGGGTCAATTTTGAAAAAGAGAATGTTTAATTTTAAAAAGGGGGTTTTGCAGGAAACCACCCGCTATTTGTCTAAATTTGCAGGTAACCATCCGCTATTAACCTATTTATTCTAAACCACCCAAAATGTTTAAGTTTCTTACAATTAACCACCCCTTGACATTTTCCGTTAGATATTCCGTTAAAAATTGAGAAATTACACTTTTACCCCTCCATTTTTACAGAAAATAACAACTTTGAAAGTTATGGGGCAGTTTTTGTAATTTCATAAAAATGGATTGAAAGCATCAAAATTCCTTGCCGCAACTTGTTCTTCTCATCAAAATTCCCTGTCGCCTTCTTCAAATCCATAAATTCAAACACCCTCGGCATTCCCGGAAGGCTTTTCAATGCTCCCAATATACTCCGATTTGAAGCCCTATTCCCCTTCCCCTTCCTCCTCCACCACAACCACACAACCGCCGCCATTAACAGAGATGCCACCGCTACCGCCGCCGCGGATCCGACTGTAATCGATAATCATTGTCCCGGCTTGGATTCGCCTGCACGCAGTGGAGCTCAAAGTTCCTCCGCCGTGCTGGTCGCACGAGGAGACCGTCGCGCTCATCTATTTGTATCGCGACAAGTGGTACTCGCTCCGCCGAGGAAATCTCCGCGCCGCTCACTGGCAGGACGTCGCCGACGCCGTCAGAGGCCTATGTCCTCACTCCTCCCCCGCCAAAACCTCCATCCAGTGCCGCCATAAGATGGAGAAGCTTCGCAAACGCTACCGGTCTGAGCTTCAGCGATCCCTCTCATCTGCTTGGGTCTATTTTAACCGCATGAATGACATGGAGAAGGGACCATCCACTGGCGATGATGATTATGATGTTGCTATGGAGAATGACGATCTTGATTGTGATCTGAAACGAAGATATGGCGATCTGGATTTCCATGGATCAGCGCGTGCCTTTGGGGAATATGATGAGTCGTGGAACCCTAGCTCTAATTACACAGCTAGGATTATTAGGAGTGGAGAGGTGAGTGAGCCTGGATGTAGTGGTGGATTCAATTCCATGGCGAAATTGGGGAAGAGATCGAAGCAAGGGGATGGGGTGAGTGACTTGGGGGCTGCTGTTAGGATGTTGGGGGAAGGATTTGTGAAGGTGGAGAAGATGAAGATGGATCTGATGAGGCAGATTGAGCAAGCTAGGATGGAGACGGAGATGAAGAGGACTCAGATCATTCTAGAGTCGCAGCAACTGCTTGTGGATGCCATTGTTAAGGGGGTTTCACAGAGTGTCAAATTGGGGCAATTTTGATGAGAAGAACAAGTTGGGGCAAGGAATTTTGATGCTTTCAATCCATTTTTAGGAAATTACAGTCTCATAACTTTCGAAGTTGTTATTTTCTGTAAAAATGGAGGGGTAAAAGTGTAATTTTTCAAGTTTTAACGGAACATCTAACGGAAAATGTAAAGGGGTGGTTAATTGTAAGAAACTTAAACATTTTGGGTGGTTTAGAATAAATAGGTTAATAACAAATAGCGGGCGGTTTCCTGCAAAAACCCCTTTTAAAAATGATAGTTTAAACTAATTAATATGTGAATGAATTGCTAATTGTCTACAATTAAGTAGGAATTCATCGAAAAATCTTGGGTTTTGGATAATCTTGTGCTTCGGACAATCTCGGGTTTCGGACAAGTTCCGGTCGGACAATCTCGGGTTTCGGATGAGGTTCGGGTCGGACAATCTCGGGTTTCGGACGAGGTTCGGATCGGACAATTTTCGGGTCGGATGAGGTTTGGATCGGACAATATCGGATTTCACACATTTTTCGGGTCGGGCGGTTTTCGGGTTTCGAAATTAGTCAGTCGGGTCGGACTCGTCTCGGACATAATCATTTTCATGTTTTTTGGGTTTTGGTCGGGCTTTTTTTCGGTCGGACCGACCGGACATTTCGGGTCGGGTCTAATTTTGACAGCCCTACTGTTACTCATGTTGATAAATGATTGGATAAGTGAGGTGATTTGCGTAACATATTTATTACACATTTCTTCGTTTAATCAAAATCTCTTACATTTTATTTCCATTTACCTTAAAAAATGGTCTATGTTACTCTATGTTACTTAAGAGTATCATGAATGTAGATGTTCTTCAAGTAAAACTCACTTTTACCACGTGTCATCTCCTTACTTAAGATCTCACATCTCACTTTAAATCTTCTTTTTGCCACATGTCATTTTTATAATTATTTGTATTTTTCCAAATCTCAAACAAAATTATACATTCATATTTAATTCTTTCCTAATATATTATGCACAATCAATCGTATATCATATGTTTCAGAATTGAAATAAATATAAATATTATTAAGAAAGTCTACGTTGAACATTCCTAATTAAAATCAAAATAAATCATATTGTTAATCATGTTAGCTATTATCTTAAAATATATATTTATTGGATATTTTATTAATTTTTATACTTTATGTCAATTTAATTAAATATCTATATTTAAATACAAAAAAACTTTAATTATAATTAAAGACATATATTTTAATAATAATATTTTTATAGATATTTCACTATATTGATCATTTTATGTTAAATGATTTAAAATGCACATTTCTCTAACTAAAAGTACATTATGTTATTCAACTATAATAATTTTCTTTATTTCTTCATTTGAACTAATCTATTTTGTAGTAATAATTAAGGGTAATAAAGAAGAGGAAATTGGAGAAGTATCCCGTTTAGGTAATAGGTGTTTAGTAAATATTTCCCTGCCTTTTTTTCCAACTTAATATATCTCAATTCCTAATATACCCTTCTCCTAGATTATAGGTCTCCAATAACCACCAAAAAACCAATGTTTCCATTAAGCCATAGATTTAGGGCTTCGGTAATTTCATTTCTCAAAGCCGGCCAAAACACGACCTCCACCTCGAAACGATCGACAAGCCACCGTCAAGCCCCAGGAAAGCGACCGGAAAACACCGACAACCACCAGTAAGTCATTTAGAACAACCGCCAAGCCATCTTCGAGCATCTGAGCCATCTTCGTATTGATATTAAGTTGTAACCGCCCTCAAGCCACCGTCAAGCCACCTTGAAGCCACCAACGGTTCATGTAGTTCATTATTTGATGCGAATTGGGTTGTAACCCGCCAAGCCATCCTTCGGTTCATTTCTCCTCGGCGTAACTGCGCATTTTACTTCTCCTTAGCGTAACTACGGTATGATATTCAATCCTACGGTGTCTTGTAGGTATTCATTCCTACAAGTCGATACTTGTAATACACCTACTTATACATGTCTTATAGGTGTCTTGTAACTAATTTTCATTAGAATATAGCTACGATACGACATTTCATGATATCCTATATTATGTGTCATGTCGGTGTCTTGTAGATGTCTCGTAGCTAATTCGATAAATTATTATAGTTGTGAATTGGGTTTCTAAATTTTTCTTTTAATCTTCCTACAACCCCCTAAATTAAGCTATTAGGGTTACAAGATTTGGTTACTTATCCATTAAAACGAGAATATACTTAAGAAAAGTTAAAATCTTATAAACTTGAAATTCGTACTCAGCAAGAAATTCGTACCCACGTTTTAGCTTTTGCCTCCTTCAACCTAGCTAATTCATTCTTTAATAAATCCTTCTTAAAGAATTGTTGAATTAAATAATAATCTAAGCTTAGTTATACTCGTAGTTACATCAAGACAATCTTGTGGGGTTGCACAGGTGAAAGCGCATAGCAAAGCTTGAAATCTTATAGTTTTAATTAACGATGTCTGGCACTTACAAGAAAGAGGAAGGATGGTCGACGTGGTATCACCAACTCGTTTGAAATCTTCCTACTCGTTTGAAATCTTGTAGACACTTACTGTATATATTTTTCCATTCTAGAAGATGAATGAATGTAACGTAATTATCTGAACGTAATTAGGTTAAAATCTATCTCTATATAAAAATCTATGAGTTTGAAGAAGTAATGTCAATTGGTACCGGATCGGAACCGGGCCAGTCATTACTCAATCGGGCCTTGGACTTGATTTGGATTAGGTTTTGCTATCTTTCAGGTAACGTTTCTCATTCGTCTTCCCAAATCTTTGAGTTGCTGAAGAACGCTTGGTGTGCTTCTTCTTCCATTACTCATTTCGCCTTCCGAATTGATCCTTCTTCTCATGCGTTTCTTTTGATCCTTTTTCTTCTGCCATTATTTATGGGGGTTATTATACAAACCCTACTCACTTAGTTGTTCCTTCTTACGCTCGCTGCTCTCTTCCATCTCACCCTCTTTCCCCGTTCGCCCATCGGTTACGTCACCACCCGACAAGATCTCCAACGACGCTAGGAGGAAATCATGGCAGCAAGGGGCCTTTCCTCTTCCCAACACGATGAAGGTTTCTCTTTACTGTTTCAATTTAGTCGCACCGAAACCCCAAGTAGACTGATTTCATAAACTTGATGCCATTTATGCAAGTAGAGATGGTGTAAAGCACATATGCACTCCAATTTCCTCACAATCACGCTCTTCGGTTTGTTCCCCCGTCTTGCATTTCTACTTTTTTCCTTCCTGTGAAGTTTATTACCACGTTGAACGTATGGTTTATGTTACATTTGTTACTGAATCGTCATTTTGAGCGGCTATTCATGGAGGAATCCCAAAATTGAATTTCGGTTTGTAAACTGGGTGTTTGATTTTGCCTTTCCTCTTCTTCTGAATTTCAATATCGTGTTGAAATATTGTAGAGGGTCCATGTGAATGAACTAAGCTCTGATTTGATTAGAACTGTGATCTTAATTCTGAACTCTCTTCTCGCAGCCTCTGCCTCTCTTCCCTCTCCCTTCAAGATGGATGAATTGGCTGGTCGGGGACAAAGAAGATGATTACACTGAGAGTGAGGATGGTGTTGAAGACTGAGGGGGAAATGGAGTAAGAAGGTTAGGATTTTCTAATAAATTGGTAAGTTTTCCACTTTTGTTTCCTCCAAACCTGATCTTATATAAACCATGGGATCGCTAAATTTTGATAAATCTCTTCGTAATATTGAAACCAGGAGCATCTATGTATGCTGAGATCATTTGGTATTCATGGTCAGAAGAATCACATTGTTTAAAATATGCATTTTTTGACAACTTAACATGTTCTCTATTATAGACATGGATATTTTCATTACTGGTATGTGTTCAAATTGTTGACTATATGATATATTATGAGTTGATTCTGTAATTAGTTATGAATGATTGTGCAGAAAATGTGAAATCTTGAATCTTTTCACTCTTATTTTACTCTGTCAATTGTTGCATGATCAAATTAAAGACAGAGGAATTGGGTTACTGATCATGGAACGTACTTTACTCTGTCAATCTTGAAGCTTCAAGGAATTGGGTTACGTTCCATATCTAACTACACAACTCAATTTTATTAAATTGAACTGTGTGAAGCTTATGTATTTGACATTTTCTTAAGCTTTATATAATCATATTAGTTGATTTGCCAGACTCATTTTGTAGACTTAGTAAAAAATGATATGTTGAATAGGACTTGCAGTAATTGTTTGTTATTAGTTATCACGTTATTGATTCGTTATCAGTTACTTTTTGCAGGTCAACAAAGGTGAAGTTTGCTTCAGTTTTGAAGATCTTGGAGATAATGCTGCACTGGTTTGAGGATTTAATTTATTTGAAAATCCTTTTTATTAGTGTGATCTTTTACATCAGCGCATTTGAGAAATGTTTTCTTCCTGTTGTTATGCAGACTGACGGTCCTGAGCTCTTGAGCACTACAACTTCTATACCGTATATAGTAGTTCGTACACGGTTCCCGTGCTATATTTTCTTGGATCGTAGTGGTATGTATGAGCTCATGTTTTGTTGTCGAATGTTATAAAATATATGTCCTGCTATATTTATGTCTAAATCATATATTTGGTCAGTTGTGGCTCATAAAAAACTGAGTTTTATAACTATGATGGTTGTTATGTCATAAAAATTGTGTGACTTGAAGATCTCAATTTTGTTATACATTTTGTTCTATGTGCAGCTTCTGTATAATTCTTTCGAGAGGACCCAAGTTGTTGAGTAAATTGACAAACACAATAGAGATTTTGTGGCTTATGATTCTCTTCCGTAAGTCAACCCTAACTAAATACAATATTTGTTTTTATATCAATTTAATTGCTATAAAATGTTTATGTGCCAAGTTATCTGCTTCCTATCCAACTTTACCTACCCTCAACAAAGTCTTACAAATAGAAACAATCTACTAATCTACATATGCCTTTACTTGGTTATGATCTATCATTTAGCAATTTAATGCAGGGAACTATTATTTATGTTCTTGGGTTGATGGGATGGTTGTAGAATTTATTGTCATATATCATGGAATGGAGAAAAGTAGGACATTCACAATGAAAAAGAAAGAACCTTTTCCAGTAGGTAGGAAAAGAGAATTCCAAACTTAGTGATGTAATCCTAAAGCCTGGTCTATTTGAAAGGAAATAAGTTGATACAAGAGTAGTGAATTTTGTTTCTAAGTTTCTTTATGAATGAAGAGATAAAATGTTAGGTTTGATTATGTTCTTTGCGTGAAGTTATTATTATATTGAAATTGTTTTGTTACTCAATTAATTTCTAAGAATCAGGATATTCAGTGATTCCTATTGTTTGAAAATCAGAACAAATAATGTACATAAATGTCATAAAAAAATACTAATGTTGTTTTGAAAATAGCAACTATATTTGTCTCTGGTATTAATATTTCATACCCTATAAATTTCAATGAAAGAATTCCCTTCCTCATTCTCTTAACGGCGCAGCAGCGGCACAAACGCACGGATTTACCCCAAAATCAACCATTTTCAACAACTCTTTGCAAATAAAGGTGAGTACAAAGTAAGATTTCATTGTTATGCTAAGATGGTAATGTATATATGAGGTTTTGATGTTGTTTTGATAATATTTACATATGTAGATCCAATGTGTATGTTATACTTTGATTAGAAGGGATTAAACTTGTAATATATGAATGGATTGTGTACTTTGTTGATAGTTTCTTGTTGAATTTGATATTTTCATGTGTAGATAGTGTAATTAGGATTTTGATATGGTGTTATAAATGAGGGTGTTGAAATTTGATATGGTGTGGTTTTAATCAAATTATTGACAAACTGTTGAATTTCAGAAAAAATGTTGAGATTAGGGTTTGAGAATAGATTAGAAAGCAGTACTGAAGTTCTGGAATTGGCAATTCCATGCGTGACGCATGGGTTATAACCATGCGTGACGCATGGTTAGTGACCATGCGTCACGCATGGTTAGTGACCATGCGTGACGCATGGTTAGTGACCATGCGTGACGCATGGTTAGTGACCATGCGTCACGCATGGTTAGTGACCATGCGTCACGCGCGGAATTGCCACATTCAACATTAAGACTATGCAGAAGTTAATTGAGTATGTAACTATAATTTGGTTATGTTTGTGATTATACAGATGTCCTATTCCGATCAAGAATCTGATATTTCCGATATTAGTACGGCGTCTAGCATGGCAGACAACTTTGATATGCTTGAACGGGAGAGACGTGAACGGGAGAGACAAGAACGTGAGCGACGTGAACGGGAGAGACAAGAACGTCAAAGGGAGAGAGGGGAACCATCCACTAGACCAAGGATGACCGCACGAGAATACAGGAACCTCTTCAAGCCGTTCAACCCTCGTCGTTAGATCTACTTATTATGTTGAACCTTATTATGTTGAACCTTATTGTGTTGCACCTTTGAAGATTGAACCTTATTATGTTGAACCTTATTGTGTTGCACCTTTGAAGTGTTGAACCTTATTGTGTTGCAAGAACTACTTGTTTTTCTTAAGAGTGTCTATTTTGTTGGTATTTTAAAACATGTCGACTCGTTTCACTTTCAAACTAGGTTTCACATTTCAAATATCATAAATCAACATAAATTCACAAATCAACATGTTTAGTCATACAACTAGTGCGTGCTGGCATGAGTTCTGAAAAGAAAAACGGTGCGTCACGCATGGATATAATCCACACGTGACGCACGGTTCTCTTCCATGCGTGACGCACAAAATGACACATGATCCCTTTGATTCTTAGTAACACTGATGTGTGCATGATTTCCAATCAAAATAAAATTACATATTGTCAAAGGTTGGACATTTAGGCCACGTAAGAAGTCCAAACAAAGGATATGCTACTTTACAAGTTAATAGGTGTTATTGGGAGTTACCCACATGGTTAAATATCCCTAATAGGCATTGAAAACAAGTTTCATTACATTCGGACATCGTTTGAGTGTCGTTTCGCCAAAAACCGCCTTAAGTCCATTTAAGGCGTTTTTAGTGGTTTTAGCGTTTACGTGCCTCATTTCGTGTGAGCGAGACCTCTTTTCTACTGAATATCCCTAATAAGAGTATGTTGTATAGTATTTTCAACAATAATCACCGTCAATGTTGTAGAATATACATATTGCGACAAGTTAGAGAGTTACGACTAGTATGTTTTTTACAAAGGAGGCGGTACTTTAAAAGTTATAAGTTGTGATTGGGAGTTACCCACATGCTTAAATATCCATAATAGCCACTGAAAACAAGTTTCATTACATTCGGACATCGTTCGTGTGTCGTTTCGCCAAAAACCCCCTTAAGTCCATTTAAGGCGTTTTTAGTGGTTTTAGCATTTTGGCATAGTTTCGAATCCCGTTTTGTATGTGTGAGACATTATTGGGACTTTATATGCCTTATAACACATTTTTGTATAAATTTTTCAAACTTACGTGAACATCAATGTTACAACCATATATATTGCAACAAGTTAAGTTTGTGGTGAGTAGTTTGATGTTTTACAAAGAGCGTGTTACTCTAAAAGAAAAAGGTTTTGATGCAAAGTTACGGACATGGTTAAATATCTCTAATAGGCATTGTAAACAAGTTTCATTCCATTCCGATGATGTTTCGACGACGTTATGGCGAATTGTGGTTTTAAAGCCTTTAAAAACAACACGGAACATGAATTATTTTGTGTGCCATAACTAAAAATACATTGAATACATTGACATGAATCATATAAGCAACAAAAAAACATATGAAAATCCATGCGTCACGTATGGTGTAAAACCATGCGTGGTGTGTGGATTAATTCCATGCGTGACGCATGGTTTTATGTTGCAAAATCTTATTTTTATATTTAGAATGCTTATATTGTTGTTATGTTGACGAATGTTCAACCTTATTATATTTCAAATTGTATATGGTACGCCATACATATTGCGACCTCGTTCGGTTTTCAAACTATATTTCACTTACAAAGGTCTAAATTTGATTTTCAAGTTACACACATGATCAAATAGACATTATAAGGATTGAAACAAAGTTTCATTTCATTTCGATAAACTTTCGATGACGTTTTTGTCGAATTGGGCTTTATCGCCTTAAAAAAGACACTAAAAATGTGTTTCTTTGCACACTTAACTAGAAATACATTGAATAACCCTAGATTCATATATGCAAATCCATGCGTGACGCATGGATGTTAACCGTGCGTGACGCATGAATTTAATCCGTGCGTCACGCATGGATACAATCCATGCGTTTTCTGGAATGTGCAATCCGTGCGTGACGCACGGAATAAATCCATGCGTGACGCACGGATGACCTGGGCGGTAAATAGCAAAAAGGGTGGGCGTCAAATAGAAACTATGTATATTTAGTTACAGTTTTTTTCAATAGATAGATTTAATTTCCTTGCAAATCTAAAGGGTATATTTAGTCCAATTTTTCAAAAAAGAAGCATCGACAACCCTTGAGAATTAGGACCGTATGATTCCCAATTTCTCATTCTCTGAAACACAATCACCCAATTCGAGAAACAAATCGATGGATTTACAGAGTCCAGATCTATGAGACATACTTAATCGGATCTCCATCGATGATTCTAGCTTCCATCTCCTTCACTATTTTCCTCGCATTCTCCGCCTTACAATCCGAATCCACCAATATTGTTAAACCTCCATTATCGAAACTCCAGATCCCTCCACTGCCATCGTCAAAATCTCACCACCCGCCTCCTCCTCCGCCACAGTTTCACAACCATCATCAACCGCCGCCTCCTCCATCACAGATTGATAAGAAGGCGAAGAGCAAAGGGCGCAATGCAGGGAAGATTTTGGGATTGGTGTTCGTCGGAATTGGGGCGCTTTTGCAAATTGGGGTTGTTGGTTATTTGACCTACAAGAGGAAACAACTTAATCAGATGCCAGATTGATCAAAGACAAGGCACTAATTCAAATTGATGTTTGTGTTACAGATAATCTTCAACCCAAAGTCACAATCTCTCCATCTCATCCAGATAGAATATTTTTATTGTTTTTTGTTAAAAGAGAAAGCACTCTCGCGGGATCGTGTATTTTCTGTTTGGAATTTTGAGTTCGAACTATGTGCATACAACAACTTGAGGCTCGACCCAATTATTGAGACTATCGGGTCCAATACCCTATTTTGAGTTCGAATTATGTACATACAAAAAAAATTTATGCTTAAAGTCTTTTAGAGAATTTCAATACGAACGCTTACATATAAATTTGTCCAAAACAGACATCATTTACCCCTTCAAAATCCCAAATAACAAAAAATGTATGTGCAAATATGCTCAAGTATAATGAATTGATACTTTATACATTATAGTTATGATTATATTTAAGTATCAATCTTATCATTAAAGTGAAATAATTTTGTATCTTGATTAAGTGCGATGAAATTTATATTTATCAAAAATAGTTACCCATAATGTAATACATTTTCTTAAGTTCGTATTGCTTAAGTGAAATGAGTACATATACTATAGAAGTAAGAAGTTCGTAAAATACTTAGACGTAATAATGTGATACTATACTATATAAATAATAAAGTACATAGAAAAATTAAACATAATGCATTACTATAATATGTAAGTAGTATTCCATCATATTTATTCATAATGAATAGCTACAATATGTGTATACGTTTTTTGTATTTTGGCCTTTTAGAGGGTCAAATAATTTTCGTTTTGGATGAATATAAATGTACTGACTCGTCAATAAATTATCCACCATATTATGCAAGAAAATTGAAAATATAGTAACTTAACGTACACTTGTTGACGCTGAAAATTATATTGACATATTGTTTTTTGGCCTGTTGAAGGGGGAAATGATGTCCGTTTTGGACGAATTTTATATGCACACGTTCGTATTAAAATTCTCTACAACATTATGGGAAAAATATAAAAAATTCATGTGTTGCGCATGAACCATGTTGGTGCGTTACGCATGAGTTTTTTTGAATTTTTCAACTCATGTGTAAATCAACTAGGTTGGTGCGTAACGTATGAGTGTGGGTAGTATTTAGTAATTTTGGGTGTGTTGTATATAGTAAGGGCCTAAGTCTTGTCTAAGACTCCTAATATAAACATCATGTAATGTGGTAGCTTGCATCACTTGAATGATAGAACTTAATCAATTAGCATCTATATATTCATTAGTGAGAAAGCCTATTGTGGAGTTAGCTTCCCGTAAGCAGTGATAAACATGGATATCATGAAATTCTTGTAGAACAGATTGAATATATGTAATAATAGTACGAATTTTCCAAGGAATTTTCCAAATTCGAATAATTGCATTAATAACAGGGAGATTATTACCTTCAAGTATTAAGTGAGTGTCTTTATGAGCAAGTGCAGATTTAACAGCGTAGAAGGTTGTTAATGCTTCTGTTTTCAAAAGTAATATGTAGATAATGGTTAAATGATCCAAAAATAAAACCTTACCATCACAATTTCTGCATATGAATCCTATATAACTGTGATAAAATAGAACCGTTAAAGTTGATTTCAACCCATCCTTCAAGAGGTTTTCGTCAAATCTGATTAACAAACAACTTTTTTTACGTCTACGGTTAATGGGCTTCTTGTTTGTTTGAGTTTGAGTTGTCTTCCAATCTAGAAATACAAAATACGCTTCGTCACACACATTAGTTTTGTTAAAATTTGAACGTCCTAAAATGACATTGTTTTTGTGTAACCAAAGGGATTACCAAAGAAATAACATAGACTCCAACTGAAACAAAGGTTGTTTAATAGAATTTACAAAGCATCTGCATTCCTCCAAGAAACCAACGAAGATATTGAAGACATAATTGTATCCAGTTAAATGTTGGAATTTATGTATGGCTTGGATAATATTAGGGCATTTAAAAAAGAAGTGAAAAGACGTCTTTGTTGGATTATTGCAAAGGGAACATTGCGGAGAAACTCTCGAATAAAACCGATTAAGACGTTATGTTGTTGGTAATGAGTCAGTTAAAGCTTTCCAAACAAAATTTTGGATTCTTGGTGGAAGCTTGAGTTTCCAAATCCAATTAAAAAGCTCATCTTGATTAGTAGCAGTGAAATTCTAATTATCGGGTGAGAAGAAGTAGTAAAAAATGCACCACTGGTGGTGGGTCTCCATATAATATGGTCATCAGTGGTGAGGTATGTAGATGTCAAGGATCTGTGCAACAAAATGATGAAGAAGTGCTTGGCTAAGTTTAGTGATGTTCCATTGATTATTATCATAGATAAAATCAGATACTTTATCAGTTATGTGATCATAAAAAAACGAACGCATGTTTACATTAGAAACCTAATTATCAGTCGAGAATTAATAGCTTTATCGTTTCCTAGGATCCAACCAACACTTTGTTGGAAAATATTCCCAAAGGTGAAGAAGCCAAGAAAATAACCCATATATTATTTTTATCAGTTAGGATTTTTCACAACAATTTCATTTGTAATGCTATATTATATCTTTCGCTTTATGTAATCCCAATCTGCCGTCTTATTTCGGTTTACAAATTGTATCCCATTTAGCTAACAAATGAAAATTTAGTGTGGTTTCATTCAGAAGAACTTTATTGCTGATACCATCAATTTTTCGGCAAATGCATTTGGGGAGATAAAAACACTATATTAAATGACTTGTATTTGAAAAAAGGTTTGATTGAAATAATTGAATCAATATAGTGTGCCCCCCTTGAAACATTGGGTTTGCTTTCCATCTAGGTAATAGCTTATGGAGGCTTTGGGTAGCATAATTAAAGCCTTAGTTTTTAACTCGAACACAAACAGTTGGAATACCTAAATATTTCTCCATTGAATTAGTGATTTGCAAGCTTATTATAGATGTTAATAATGTTCTTTTTTCTGTATCAATATTAACCAAAGTCTGAAAACTGCTTTTGTGATAGTTAACCGATAAACCCGAAACTTTTGAAAATTTGTCTAGAGTTCTATTAATGTAGTTTATATTAGTTTGGTTTGCATTGGAAAAAATTAATGTGTCATCTGCAAAACAGAGGACTGGAATACGAGTTCCATTTTTAGTTAATTGGATACCGACTTTATGAGTCCTTAAGTTTGTAACAATTTACTTATTTTAACATATTTTTCTGACAACTTCGTATACAAAATCGTTTTCACGTTTAAGGGATAAAATTAATGTATTTATTAACATAATTTTAGTTATAACCATTCAATAGATCCGATAGGAAGAATTCTGATTAATATGTTTGGCTAATTTCATCTCATCCAATCTTGATTCTCAACTATTTCAAACCGTGTTTTGATAGCGAGAGGTTCGAAATTGATTTCTTTTGTAGCATAACACTCACGTTTGGCCGATTAATATAGGAGGTGATTTGTAAAAATACTCAAACATATAGGCGATTTATTGTACATATATTGACAATATTTTACAGGGTCAACTAAAACCCCGCTATTATTTTCCCGCCCCTTTGAACCGTCCAGTTGCCTTGGTCACCTCTTCTCCCTTCTTCTAGAAATTAGATTTCTTCTTATCGGTTAAGAATTCCAATTGCTTGTAGCTTTAAATCTCTTCTTTTCTCTATCTCATCTATTTATGTAATTTTATTTCGTTAATTTGGGTGAGAATATCTGCAAATAATGTATTATCTTAAATGCTAGTATGGATTCAGAGTCTAACAGATTCGACGCGATTCAGAGTCAAAACCCTGTTTTGAATTTGATAGATGGAGAAGAAGAAGAAGAGAAATCGATGCAGCGATACTCTCTGGAGAGGTTTTCCCTCTTCAAAACTCGCTCGGTAATAATTGAGTTTATTAGTTTGACTATACCTTATTTCTTTTTTATCATATTATTTTGGACCTCTGAATTTGAAAATTCATGCTCTATCCAGAACTTTTACTTGATCGGAAGAGATAGGAGCAAGAAATTTTGGAGAGTTTTGAAGATCGACAGATCAGAGCCATCTGAGCTGATTCTTTATGAAGATCCTACTGAGTATTCATGGACTCAATGCAACCTTTTGCTCCAAAGAATTCAGGATGGAAATAAACATGTCGGTGGACGTAAATTCGTTAGCACTTGTTATGGAATTATTGGTAAGATTTAGCTCATACCCATTGTTCAATCTTGTTGGAATTGCATTGACAGAACAATAAAATGTGATTTTTGTGTAGGGTTCATCAAATTTCTTGCACCTTACTATATGCTTCTTATAACCAAAAGGCGGAAAATGGGAGAGATCTGTGGTCATCCAATATACACAATCTCGAAATACAGTCTCATCCAGATTCCGCACAAATCCGTTCGATCAAATGCCAACAATCGTACCGATGAAAACAGGTTTGAAAGTTTCCTGTTTGTTAATTTTTTTAATATATTGCTCTTCCAAGATTCAAGGGATAGATTGAAACTTTCCTGTTTCTTAATTCTTTATTTGACAACGTTAGCTCCATACTTTGTTGTTTGAATTGAGTAGATACCAGAAGCTTCTACGTACAGTAGATTTAACAAAGGACTTCTACTTCAGCTATTCATATCCTCTAATGCACACCCTGCAGAGGAATCTATGTAGTGAAAATGCAGCCTCAACGTCATCTGGATCGACTTTCGTTTGGAACAAGTTCATGACTCGGGAAATTCACAAGCAGCTCAAAAATATGCTTTGGACAGTCGCATTAGTTCATGGCTTCTTTAAACAGGTATTAGTTTTGCTTACAATGAATAAGACTCTTGTATTCTAATAAATAGTAATGATCATTGTGCGTGTCTTTTAGGTCAAGCTTTCGAGATCTGGCGTCAAATTCTGGCTTACACTTGTAGCTAGACGATCACGCCTAAATGCTGGAACAAGGTATCTGAAACGAGGAGTGAATGAAAAGGGTGAGGCTGCAAATGATGTTGAAATTGAACAAATAGTTTGCCAAAAGATCTGTGATGGACTTCCATACAAAATAAGCTCATTTGTGCAAAACCGAGGCTCCATTCCCCTCATCTGGTTTCAGTCAACTTCATGGAGAAATCTTAAGCCAGATATCTTGAGTATGTTTCAGACAACAGCTTCCACTTTTTTCACTACCCTTTTATTTTGATCTTACACTCACATGTAAATTATAATATGCAGTAAGGAATGTGGATGGAAATTATGAAGCAACAAGACGACACTTTGCGGAACTATCCAGAAGATACGGAAATCCAATTGTTATATTAAATTTAGTAAAGGTACTTCATTCCTATATCCAAAAAAAAGTATGTATATTAAGTGATCTATTACTAAAAATGTGTAATTTCTTAATGATTTCAAGTCCTGTGAGAAGAAACCGCGTGAATCGATTCTCAGTATAGAATTTGACAAGGCTGTTACTAAGATAAACCTGGCAAGGGATGAAAAACTGAAGTTTCAAAGCTTGGATTTGAATGGACGCTTCAAAATGTAAATTTACCTCTTCCTTATGTCTCATCTTCTTAACTGTAATTTCGGTGAAGTATGATCATGTTGAATTTTCAGTGAAGTATGATCATGTTGAATTTTCAGTGAAGGAGCTTCAGTGTTAAGTCATCTAGATGACATGGCTGGGGAAGCGATTGATTGTACTGGATTCTTCAGCTATGAAGTTGCTCCACCCGTCAACATAACATCAGAAAGAAAGTGCAGAAGAAACAGTAATTTGTGCGAAAGGCATTGTGTTGAACCTGGAAGAATCCAAAACGGAGTTGTGAGAACTAACTGTATTGACTGTATTGATAGAACCAATGTTGGTCAGTATATTCAGGGAATAGTTGCACTAGGTCATCAGTTACATGAATTAGAAATCCCTGAATCCATAGGGATAGATTTTGGAGATGATCCTTTGGTTTTTCAAACAACTGAGATTTACAAGGAAATGGGAAATTCTTTAGCATGGCAATACGGAGGATCTGCTGCACGCTGCAAGGTAAAACTTGTGATTTTTCGCATTTTGAATTCTGTCCTATATCATAAAGGTCTCTTAGACCATGTTTAAATTGAACTAGAATTCTACTAATGCATTCCAAACACAGTATACATTTTTTTAATAAGATCAACTCCTTTCATTACTAGTTAAATAACTCTTATTGAAAACAGATCTTATCATTGAAGAGAGGAGAATGGAAACCAGCCACACAGCTGCAGGAGATGATAAAAACCGTGCAGCGTTACATCAGCAATGTCTACTTGGATATCGACAAACAGAAAGGCATTAACTTGTGAGCCAAGAAACGTCCTTTTTATCCTTCTTTTTTTGAATATATCTTGTTATGTCTCTTTAATGAAATCTAAATGTACATAATACAAAATTTTCAGGTTTCTCGGGTTTCTTAGACCAGGAACACTGGACTCTAATCATTCATATGAACACCAAATTTCCAGGTAGGAATCCCAATTTGAATTCCTTCTACCCAGTTGGCCAAATCCAATTGCAATTTTGAACTTAGCTTTTCTGATTTGGTTGTGCAGTGCATCACTAAGTTTACAAGCAGAGCAAAGCAACTGTTTTCTGTGCGAGGGTTTGACAGCAAATACCATGAATTATCAAATGGAGGCTTTAACATGTGAAACTGAAAGTCAGGAAGCTTTGCTCAGTAATTCCACTAGTGAAGCTAATATTTTGGGATATAGGTTCGTCATTTTTCAACTTTGACATTATATTATTCACTAATTTGCCCTGAGATTTGATTGACCATATTTCGTCTCAGATATTCTTCTGCTGTATCAGAATCGTTGCTTCAAGAATTTACGGACATTGAAGAAGGTAGATGGTTTGGACTCATTCGCAGCGCCTTCGGTGATAAATCTGATATGGAGTCGATGACTTCATCTATGTGTTCTGCCTAAAAGAAAATCTTAATGGATATCTTTCTCACAGGAGTTCATTTCCACACCTGGTTTGTATATAGTTTGTTTAAGTTTCTTGTTGCTCTCACATAGATTCGAAGTCGGTTGAAATAGGATTAACCTTGAATTATATAGATGGTTTTGTTTGTTAAAAATGCTGCAGTAGCAGTTCTTTTGTAAATATATGTGCATTTGTACAGTAAATTTATCAAGAATGCTGAATGAAAATATAAAGAAAAATTGCATTCTTCTTATGGCAAAACCCAGTACAGAGAAGCATAAACTTGGTTGAAACTAAAGGAAAAACATTGTTGTCTTAATAATAAAATCTATAACTAAATTCTCAACAAGACCCTATCAAATCGAAGAGCTCTCAGAAGATAGAAGAAACACAAAAATGTCAGGAATCATAACAAGAGTAGATATCGAAATTCAAATCTTACTCCCAGCCTTGAGCTGGTGGCACAACAGCTGCTACTGGTGCCTGAACCTCCTCCCATCCTCCAGCAGCAGCAGCAACTGGAGCTGCATTATCAAACACAAATCACAATCAGAAAAAAGTTTGATAAAATCAATAACTTCAAAGATACATGGGTTGTAGATATGATTATTAACCTTCTACTTGTTGCCAATCGGCAGCAATGGGGGCGGTTTCAACAGCTGGGACGGGTGCAACATCAGCTCCCCACTGAGCATCAGCAGGTGAAGCACCCCATTGTTCAGATGCAAGTGCAAGCCCATAATCAGCAGCTGCAGGAACTTCTTCATCATCTTCCTCCTTCACTTCTTCAGGCTCCCTGTAGAAAAACAGGTCAACCTGCAAATATAGAATTGCATTAGACAGAGAGTAACCATGAAAGACAACACAAACAACTCTTGCAGATATAAGATGTGCCACAGTCCAGTGATTCAGCTATGTGGCAATAATAGCTGATAATGAATAGAACTGTAAGAATGTTGTAGGGTGCAATTTTCATCTCTATGGCAAGTAATATATCCAAAGAGTCAAATTTCAGCCCCATTATTTGGTTCCCTTAGTTATTGTATACACAAGGAAAGAACACAAAATACTCACCATAATATCCCAAGTCTGCCCAGGGCGAATGGAACCACGCATCTGCAACACCATTCGTGCTAGTAGCCAAAACAAACACCCAATGCTGTGCTTTCCCTTGTTGTTGGCAGGAATTCCAACATCGACATATCGCATGGGCGAATCAGTGTCACAGAATGCAATTGTGGGGATGTTTCCCAATGCTGCTTCTTTAATGGGCTGAAGACATTTAAACCCAACAATCAGAAACTCATTAACTATTGCCAAAAAGAGTTTAATGTGGAAATCATATACCTGGTGATCAGTTCGAGGATCGGTTAGGATAAGAAGGCGAGGCTCAGAGAATGAAGTCTGAAGCTGATTGGTGAATGTACCAGGAGTGTGTCTCCCAGCAATGGCGTTAGCTCCAGTGTATTGAGCAAACTTGAGAACAGCCCTCTGACCATAAGGTCTTGCAGATTGAACAATGATATCTTGAGGATTCTCGATTCCAACAATCACTCTTGCTGCCAATTGAAGCTTCTCCCATGTCTTTCCAAGGTTGATGATGTAAATTCCTAGATACCATGTTCAAATCAAGTCACTAATTAGGCTACACTGATGCATGATGTTGATCTAGTCATAACTATCATTCAGAGAATCTCTCATTCTTAAAAAAAGATTTCAACTTCCTTTCTCAATCTAGTGAACAATGAACAAAAAAAGAGAGGAGCTAACCATCAGAGCGGCGCTTGAAGACGTAACGTTCCATCTGAAAATCGCAGTTCTTGGTGCCGAGATGAACGTCGGCCGCCAACATCATTTGGATGTCAGCCTCCATCTGCGATAGATTTCTTGCCGCCATTGTTGCACACCTTGCGATTTGAGAGAGAGCAAGTAAATGGAAGACTAGGGTTTTCCGACTCGTGCACAAGAGTGTTGACGGCTTTTGCATAACACGATGTATAGCATCTTATAAACGTAGCCCTATTCTAATCTCTTTATGGGCCGGGTCCATTTCATATAGGCCTCACTCGCGGCCCAAATAAGGCAAAGGACATCTGTTGTTTGGTTTTTGGTCAAAGACCACTTATCTTGTGTTACTAGTCTAGGACTCGTGCTTTACATGAGGCTATAAATAACTTTGGAAAAATTATTTTTATTTTAATTGCAAAAAAATATAATAAAAAGTAATTGTAAAGAACAATAATACTTATATTGTTATTTTGGTTAGTAACAACAAAAAATGATTATGGAAATTATTCCATTTAAGAAAATGAGTGTTTAACGAAACTTTCTAAATATATTAACTTTGAAAAATTTATAACAATCAAAATGTTTAGATAATCAAGAGAAAATCATTTCGTTACTATTCCAAAAAAAATTGAATTAGCATCATTTTTGTGTATCTTTTCTATAAATCGTAAAATATTAAAAAAAAAAATACTATTTTTAGATGTGTGAGATTTATGGTTTGATTTTTTTTAACGTTACATAATAAGTTTTATGATTTGGAGTAAAATATTATTCCAGAGTTATATGATAAATTACTACAATCTTAAATAGTAAGATACTAGATCAGTACTCGTGCCCTGCACGGGATTTGTTTATATTTTTTATTTAAAAATAACTTATAAACTAAATGAAATTAATATCTATTTAATAATGAAGTACCTTTAGATTGACATAACTAAATGACATATTATAATGATAGAAAGAAATGCAACACCCTGTGATAATTTTTTTAAAGTAGAAGATCTTGACGACCTTAAATCAAAGGGAAAGTGTCGGGTGAGAATAGCATTTAAAATATGAACGTGAGAATTGTGCACATTAGTAGTAAACTGGTGAACATTTAGTACTAATTTGGTGCACATTTGTTGACAAACTTAAAAACATCTAAATTTTGAAGAACATTTATTTTTTGATGCACATTTAAGTATATTTTGATGCACATTAGTCATTTGCACATTCTCATTTTAAAAATTGTTCTCACCGGAACCGCACCCTAAATCAAAACGGGGTAGTTAATCACATTAAAACAATCAATTGTAGCAAAGAAGCTAGCGTCAATGATGTCAGCTCGTTGTTTATTATTTATTTTATGTAAATATAAATATATATAGACAATTCACATTTTGTTTTGATGCACTCCTCCTCTAATTTAAGAAACCCTAGAAACATTAGCAAAACAACTTTCTCCTGCGCCTCCATTTCTCCTCCATTCTCCATTTCTCTCGTTTCTCCTACATTTCAGATCTCGACACCCTCTCCTTACTCCCAACCTCAGCCTTTCCTCAACAGGCCATAGCTCCCTCTTCATATCCACCTCTGAGTTCCCTTCTCAAAACGCCACTGAAAGCCTCAGTAAACCCAGCTCGAAGCCCTAGTTCACAACCACTTCAAAGAGGGCAAATTCTCTTCCCTCCTTCAAACCGTTGTCACGTCGCCTTCGTCCTTCTAACTGCATGTAGATACCTCGCCGCACCACCACACACCCATGGCGGCCTTCGTGATTCCTCCACAGATTGAGGTTAGTTTCTAGCCTACTCAGGTATTTTAAGGTCTAAGCATCTTGGGAGAATTTTGTTATTGGTTAATTTTAACACTATGTGGCTGTCAAATTTCAGATCTGAGCCCTAATTTTAACAATCATGTGAAGTTTCTGGCTTTGTCACTTAATTTTACACTCTCTATTTCCAAAACTGTTATTTGTTTCTGATTTCTGATTGTTCTACTAATTCTTGTTGTTGTTTTTGGTAAGATACATTAATCTGGAATGGTCCCGTGGAGCTTGTGTAGTTACCGCCTGATCTGGAAACTGGACGGTCTAAAGGGTTTGGATTTATCCAAGTTAGTTTGAGTTCCTTCTTTCTAAATTAACCTTCATAGGTTAATAAAATTTGTATGCATGACTAACTTATTCTGAATTATTTATAGTTTGTTCAAGTCGAAATGCAAAGGCTGCTCAATCTCTAAACGGATACAGAGTACAAATTGATGGTCGAGTTATCAAGGTTCGAGAAATTAATGCCTATTATTGCTCTTCCAATGTTTTCCTTTCATTGGCCTTTAGGAAAATTTCAGCCGGTAATTGTTCTAAAGAACAATCTTCTTTTAAACTATTTGAAAATATTAAAGAACATAGTTTAGTTCTAATATTTTTCTGAATATCAATATCACATAGTAGCAGTTTCTAATATATAAAAGGATTACATAACATTTTTACTATTTTTCTGCACATAAAATAGTTTCAAAATAAATAGTTTTAAATAGATAAAATTCAAATGTTTGTTTACCTCTTCTTGAAATCTGAAATTTCTGCAATTGAGTCATCATCTAGAAATAGTCTAGTTCCATCATAACCATTTGAGAAATTGGGCTCATTGTTCCATTTTGATAGTCGTGCAAATTGAGCGACTAATACAATCTTCTTATTCTCAAGTGATAATCCGAGAAGGGGTCGACACATCTCAGCATAGGCATCCCATAGTATAGATGATTTAAAATGTAAAGAAAATGATTTAAAATATATATTATAGGAAGAATAATCATTCATGAGAAACTGTAGATCTGAATAATGTTTAGCAGAAACAGTTAAAACTGTAAATCTGCAGAAACATTTTACAGATTTGGTTAAAATTCATAAATATTCTGCAGTTTATGTTAAAACTGTAGATATGCACTATATTAATCCAAAACCATACATGGTGATGGTATCCATTAACTTCAAGAATAACCTTTTTCCATCAGGTTTTTTAGCAGACCAATTGACAATATCTCCAATTTCAGCCAACAACCCAATAAGATCTGAAACAATAAATAAAAATAACAACAGATCAGTTAGGTATGAGAATAACTCTTGCAAAAATGTGTTGATTTAGTTTATAATACTAACCATAATGGGTATTCTCATGTAGTGCATTATCATACACTTCCTCAAAATCTATGAATTTAAAGCCACGAGTAGGAGTATCTTCAGTCATGCAGGGCTTTACTATTGTAAAGTGTGAAAACAGTAGCTTGAATTTGTGATTTGTAAATTTGTACTCTGTATCGTACATCGCAACTCCATATTTTGAGATTAGAAAAGCTTCTCCTTCTTTTAATTGTGGAAAGTTAGTCATCAAAGACTCATTTATCACTGCATGGCTTCGTTCTTCCTGAATATAAGATTAGGTATAGTTAGATAGAGAAATATAGAAACAATAAAACAAGATTGAAATAATATATATACCGTTTCATCCATGAAGATGTAAGAGTGTGTTTTGAAGATGTAATATCGAGAATACGTTGAATATTATCCATGGTGTATGATAGGAAGAATGACTCTAGGTTTATGATAGGAAGATGAGAATAGGGAAGAACGTCAATTTTATAATGAAACTTTAGTGTTTCATTTTGTGCAGAATACTGCTGCGTCTTATTTCTGGAATTAAATTGTTATAATTTAGGTAAAAGATATCAGCCATGATTCGATTCATGTATGATATATTCTCCTTGTTTAAACAGCTTGCAGATTGAGTATGAAATATCATTAATTTTCTTTTCTTGCTTTACAAAAAATATGGCATGTTGGTTGCAATAATTAGGGTTTTAAAGGTGTTCAGAAAATATGGCATGTAAGTTTCTTGCTTTAGAACTTGTTTATACAATTTGCAGATTCATGTGTTCAGTTTTTGTTATGTATTATTAATTTCCTTTTTCATGCATGGCGAATGATAACACTTATGGTGAATGTGCTGAGTTGATTCTCAGGAGGCAAGTTCTGAAGCTAGCAAGTTTTAAAGGTGAAGAGTACGATTTTCAATTTTTTTGATTCAAGGTTCACTTTTTTTATGCATAAATAATTGTAATAATGTCTTCAGCTTTTGGTTTAAGGCATTTTCATATTTGTGTAATTTATGCTGGTTCATATCAGTTCTTCAGCTAGGTTAAAATGTAATAATGTCTTTAGTTTTATGTTTTTCAGTTTATTTTTTTGCATTATAGGTTTAAGGCATTTTCTCTTTTGGTTCATATCATCAAATTGGATTGTTACGTTTATAACCTTTTAGTGCAATTGTTTATAACCTTTTAGGGCATTTGGTTAAAAAATAAATTAGCAAACAAAATTCCACAGTTTCCATAAAATTTACCAAAAATAACGGATTTTCGGTGGTGTACACTTGCCAAAGATATGCAAACATACAGCTATGTTTCACTAATTTTTCTGGAAAAAAAGAAACAACCAACGAATTGCGTAAAGACACGTGACAGACAGGTGGAGTGACTGAAAAGCCTTCTTGACACGTGACATAGCTGGGGTGTGAGTAAGGGGTTTGCTTTAGTAATTATATAGAGATTAGAAAACTAATGAATTATTTTTAAATGTGTGAGATTTATGGTTAGATTTATTTACCGTTACATAATAATATTTTACCATTAAATTAAGAAGAAGATTCGGTTATGATTTTTCTGAATTTTATTATTTTAACAAATTATTAAGATAATTAATTAAAATAAATATGTGAGGACCAAATTAATACTTCTTCAATTTTTCTTTTAATACAAATGTGAGGTGACACCAATTGTTGATGAGGTGATACCAATTGTTGATGAACATCTGGCGAACAATGCTCCAGCTTTAATATTGTTAATTGATTATCTATACATATACTACAGCAAGAGCATTGTTTGACACATGTCATCCTTACGTTCAATTTCCATATGTGTCGATCTCTGGGCTATGTCATTTCATTAAGAGCGTTGTTTGATACATGTCGTCCTTACGTTTAATTCACATTTTTAATTCGCATGTCTTCAATTCGCCTATATATGTCAACCTCTAAACTATGTCATTCCATTAACCACGCCATAGATGACACATCATTATTACTTTAAAACAAACAATGGAAATATCACATATTTACGAAATTTTATAAATATTTTTAAAAAATATTTTAAAAAATATGGGCTACTTATGAACGAATCAAGTTTGCGTATTCAGGTTTCTTGTGAAGATATAAATTCAGTTGAACTCTATGAATTTTGTTTTCTCAAAAAGTTGTAAAATAAGTAAAAAAAATCGAGTTTCTTGAAGTGATCTTCCCCTCCAAAAGCTCAGTTCATATTTCTCTAAGAGAGTTGTAAGTCCGGTTTGAAAAGTGATCCATAGGTTGTAAAAAAAAAAAATTCCAAGTTTATTCTATTGTAAAAAAACCCTAGCCTAATGAACGCGCCTCACGCGCCAAAGTGAGTAGTGTCGCCGCCGCCGCGCCGTCGACTTCCTTGTGTTGCTCCATGGGAGGGAGCCGGAAATCAGCTAAGCCTTCCTCCCCCAAGCCCCCCTCACCCAAGCCGCCCACACCTCCGAATCCCGAACCCGATGACCCAGGACCTCCTTCCTCCCGTCCCCCTCTTCCCCCTCCCCCGGGCCAGCTCGTGGTCTTGCCGTCCGCTAGCATCCCCTCCCTAACCTCCCACATGGTGAACGTGCCTATTCACTATGCTGATTTGTCTCTCTCCCCCTCTCTCAGTGTCGCCGTCACTGCTCCTTCACCGTCTTCGGGGTCGCTGGTGCCGGTTCTCCCCCAACCTCTGCTCCCTGTTTGGCCCCTCCTCCTTCCCCCTCCCAACCTTCTATTCCTCCGTCCTCTTCCTCTGCTTGCCCCCCACCCGCTGTTGTCGCGTCGTTGAATCCCGCCAACCCCACGCAGGCTGCTACCACCTCTCCCCCCTCCTATCTGCATGCTGCTGGTGGGTCTTCTACCCCTAAATCCAGCTTGGCCCTTCATTTTGTGGAAGGTGTTGCTGATGGAGATGTTTATTTTACTGAGGATGATGTTGCTGCTCAAGTTGATAAGTGGAGATTATCTCTTGTTGGGGCCTCTATGGGAGGTCGAATTGCTTACAAAGCCATGGAGCGATTCATCTCGGCTAACTGGACAGGTGTTGTTCTCCCTAAGATCATTCTGAATGATAAAGGGTTGTATATCTTTCGATTCGGTAAGGAATCTGACCTTCTCTCCGTTATTGAACGAGGCCCTTGGATGCTTCCTGGAATGAAACCCCTTATCTTAAAGAGATGGACCCCTGGGATGCAGCTTGACCTTTCTTGCCTGGACACTATTCCCATTTGGATTACCATTCCCAATCTAGACGTCCGCTTTTGGTCGGACCAAATGCTGAGTACGATTGGTTCAGTCGTAGGCACTCCTATTCAGATGGATCAACCGACTGCTTATGAGGATCGTGCCTCCTTTGCCAGAATTCTTGTGGAAGTCTCTGCTAATTCTAAACTTCGTCGGGAGATTCGGATTCACCACAAAGGAGAGGTCATCCTTCAGCCACTCTCCTACGAAGTGCTTCCGTGTCACTGCACTGTTTGCAAGACATTTGGGCACAAGACATATGAATGTCCTACCCCGCCTCCACCTCCGGTTGCTAAACACCCTCATTCCTTCACCAGAGTATCACCGCCTAAAAAATCCCACCTCCCTCCCTCTAATCTTCCGCCACTGCTGTCATCTCCTGCAGTGAACATTTCCCCCAACCCCCCTCATTCAACCACCCCTTCTTCTGCCCAGGTTCAAACCTGCCCTGCCAGTAACCCCGCTCCATCTGTTAGTAGTGCTCGGCCAGACCGTATCTCAGCTCCCCAGGTTGGTGTTGCAGTTGGTGTTGCGCCTACTGTTCAGGTCGCTTCCTCCCGGCCCCCATCCTCTTCCCTCCCTCCTAAACCACCTAAAACCTCATCCACTGTCGTTGTTCAACAAAGACTTACCATTTCCCCTCCATCTCCCCCTTTGTCCTCTACCAACGGCTCAAGGAGCATCTCACCCGCCCCCGACGTGTCATTATGATTCACACCAGAATAGGGTGTTGGAACTCCCGGGGCCTCAACCATCATAGTAAACAGTCTGCTGCCCGGGAGCTTGTTCGTCTTCAATCTCTCAACATTTGGCTCTTCTCGAAACACACATCTCTCCTCCCAATCTTCCCCGTATCACTTCCTCTCTTCTCTGTCATTGGCACCACACGTCTAACGACTCTTTCGGTAACTACGTTCGTATTCTGTTGTTTTGGGATCCTACAGAAATTCAGCTTACTGTGCTTGCCAAGACTGCTCAATTGATTCATTGCCACATCCGATATATTAAGACCTCGACTGAGTTTTTTGCCTCTTTTGTCTATGCCTTCAATGATTCTGCTAGCAGGGCTGCTGTTTGTGCCTACAAATACGACGAGTGTGAAACGCGTGAAGAGCTACGCGTAGGAAGACTGTGTCGACGCGACGAGAGAAGTGAAGGATGTCGTCGACGTGACGAGAGAAGTGAAGGATGTCGTCGACGTGACGAGACGCGGCAAAGGTCTCGTTTATCTTAAAGATTAGGTCGGCCGAGCATATTTTATCATATTCCTTATTATATTATTGTAATTGGTAAAAGATACGGTAAAGAATATCTTTTACCTTGTTTGTTATATCGTTATTTAGATAAAAGGAAGAGATAAGATCTCGTTTCCTAAAAGATATTATTAGGGTTAGCCTGTAAATAAAGGCGAACGCCTGCTTTGTAATCATTCAGCCACCATTACGAGTAATACTAAGTTCAAGCTTCAACCCTAAATTCTTCTCTCGTTCCATATTGTTCTTGAGTGTTGAGATTATACCGTACTCTTTGATCTTTGCTCTACAATTTCTTAGTTATCTTCTCGTAGGTAATTTCGCTACAAACAATTGGCGCCCACCGTGGGGCAAGATCAAAAAGGTATCGTCTTTCGATACGAAAAGAGCTTCTTTTTTGTAGGAAATCATGTCAAGTCCGTCCAACAGCCCGCGTGATGGTGAAAAAAGGTCCGAAGAAGAAGAGCATACAACGGTTCCTCTCATTCCGGTGGAAGAAGACGCAAGAAAAGGTCTCGAAACCACCCCCAACACTCCAAAAGAAAGCGCTCCCATAGAGAAACAAGGGGTAGACGGTGAAGTAACCAACGTGGCCGCCGTCCAAGAACAATTCGAGTCCTTCGAGAAAGCCCAGGCTGAAGCCATGCGCGCGAGCGAGAAAACAGCGTCGGAACTCACTAAAGAAAACGAGAGGTTGAACTCCATAATCAAGGAACTCAAAGCGGGCTCCACGGGGCCACATACCTACGTTCGTGGTCAAAGTGTCGTCCGACGCCTTGATATGGACGCAGCCGTCGAAGAAGACGACGTATACCAGCCTCAGGTACACCATGGTCGCGTTCTCCCGAGAGAAACGATCCAGAGAAGGAAACCCGAGGAAAATATGACGGTGGACGTCGTCGCTGCGCTTGTAGCACAACAGGTAGGCGCCCTAAGAAAGGAGATGATGTTGATGCCCGGAGCTCCCAAATCTATAATCCCTGAAGACGAGTTCGGATTTCAAGAAAGTCCATTTGTTACTGCCATCGCCGCCCAGAATATCACCAAGAAGTTCACCGTCGCCGATCTTCGCGTCTACGACGGATCAGATGACCCGGAAGAACACGTCTTACTCTACAAGGCCAAGCTCTCCACAAGTCCAATTGAGCCGGAATTAAAGGAAGCAATGATGTGCAAATTCTTTAGCTCAACAATGAAGGGTCCCGCCTTGACGTGGTTCATCCACTTACCCAAGGGAAGTATCTCCTCCTACGTCGAGCTCTCCAACCTGTTCCGACTATAATTCGCCAGCAGTAAGTTGTTTGCAAAGCAACCCTCAGATCTCCATAACATGCGAATGAACAAAGGCGAAACCATACGAGCCTTCATGAAGCATTTCAATGACGAGAAGATTACAATCCCAGATTGTAGCGAAGCCACTGCTGCCGACGTGTTCAGACGCGCACTTCCCCGAGATAGTGACCTGTACAAGGAACTGACGAAGTCTCGCCCTGAATCATTCGTCTCAACTAGGGAAAGAGCCATGGAAGCCATACGCTTGGAGGAGGATCTCCTAAGGGACAACGAAGAAAGTTCCCGATCTCCACGTAGGCAAACTCCTCCGCGTAGAAACTCTCCTCAACGTCGACACAATGACTGACATCAGGAGCGAGGAGAACGTCACGACAGGAGAAATAAGCCATTCCAATGAGAACCACAAACGGTGCATGCGGTGAGCGAAGTTGATAGCGTCTATATGGTGGACAAAGGTATTTCTATGAAGACCGATGCATTGCGAGTCATGAGCGCAATGGAAGGGTTACGCGACGTGCAATGGCCGAGAAAGTCAAATCCTGAAAGGAGGCCCGAAACAGGGAAGGGGTATTGCGAGTTCCATAACGCTACGGGTCACATGACGGATGGTTCTTACACCTTGAGAAAAGAGGTGTTAAGGTTGTTGAAAAGAGGAGATTTGAAAGATCTACTCTCCAAAGAAGGAAGGAACGCGTTTGAAGGGGCAAAGAGAGAAAAGAAGTCCCTTACTCCTCCTCCACCTCCGTCAAGTCATACCCGGACTGTACACACCATCTTCGGAGGCTCTCCCGCGAGCGGCTACACCGCATCCGCCGCCAGAAGGAACGTTAAGACTCTGCGCGACGACAGTGATATGACGCGAGTTTATCAAATTCGCCCTTCCAGAAGAAATTACCTGGTAACGTTCGAGGAGCCAAACGAGGCGGTGGAGCATCACGACGGGTTAGTTATCTCCCTCACTTTCAGCAATTTCCTGGTCAAGAGAATCCTCATAGACAACGGGAGTTCCGCCAACGTGATCACTACATCCGCTATAAAAGAACTCGGGCTATCCAACGACGTCGTCGTGAAGAAACACGTTCCTCTAGTGGGATTCAGCGGTGAAGGAGCAAGCATGTTGGGAGAGATTACATTGGCAACCTATGCAAGAGGTATCAATATACAAGCAAAGTTTGCGGTGATGGATATCGAATCACCATACAACATTATCCTGGGAAGACCTTGGCTACACGACATGAAAGTTGTACCCTCGACGTATCATCAATCTTTAAAATTCCCATCTCCATGGGAGATCCAAGAGATCAAAGGCGAGCTTCAAGTCGCGAGAGAATGCTATAGCATTGGAATGAAAAAAGCCACTAAGTCATCATCAGGCAAAGAAAAGAAAGCGTAGCAATCAAGGAATTACAAAGGAAAAGCTAGAGATGAAAAGTCAGTCCCCGACAAGATGAGAAAAGCAAAGTCTGACAAGCAAGAGGACACCAATCCACCAAATAAGCGCGAGCAAAAAGCCCAAGGAAAGAGCAACAACTTAAGCTACATGTTCCTGAAGCACCATCCACCATAAGTCTAAAGAAGTGATATGAGTTTCCAAGTTTCCTGGCATTATTTCCTTTGTGTTCTTTCTTGCATGAGTAGGATTAGTTTCTTTCAAGAGTTTCAATAAATTTAGCGTCGTTATTTTAGCGTCGAAGCGGCAAGGGGTCGCGACGATTAGGGGTAAGCGTCGGTGTCAAAGTCTGTCAGTTCATGATGCGTTTTCTTTATTAATATATGAGTACACTCCTTTTTCTCCTACGTGTTAAAGTATGCCGAGTTGTTCCATTTCCAAATTACTTGCTCTCTGTCTATGACGTAACATCAAGCTTAATAAGGCCGCGGCGAAAATCCGCGCCGGGGAGGAGTTTCGTTAGCCTACGCTAGGGATGGGCACAAAAAACCGTAACCGAAAAACCGTACCGAAAAACCGAGAAACCGATCAAATTCTTGGTTAACCGTACCGAAGAAAAACCGACTTACGGGTACGGTTAACCAACCGAAACATTTTATGGTTATTCAGTATGTTACGGTTTTGAGTTTTTCTAACCTTGGTTAACCGATTAACCAAGGATATATAAAATATAATTATAAAATTAGAACTATATATCTAAATAAGCTTAGTATAATAGACTTAAGTATCTACTTCTAATTTTAATTTAAAATAATAATTAAAAAAAAAGGAAAAAGACCAAATTGCTTTGCAATCTCACGATCTAAGACAAACTCACACTCACATTCCCCTACATTTCCTTTTACTATTGAATTAATTAATAAAGCTTCAAAAAAACGCTGCTTAATCTTGGCTAGCCCAAGATTAGCCAAATCTGATGGCCATTTTTCAATTGAAGAAAACTTACTTGACTTAGAAGAGCTAGAAGAAGGTTAGTAAACTCTATACTACTTTTCTATTTGTATTTTGTTATTCATGTTTATGGTTGGAATGACATGCCTATTTTACACTATTTTATTTAATTATAGACATGATGAATTCAACTGATTAATTTTTTGTTTGAAGAAGCATGTAATGTTACTTTACGGTTGGGGTTTTTGTTTGCAGGGCAAGACAATTTATGTTGTCATTAAGTTTTTTATTAGCTTTTGTTTGGAGGATAGTGTTAAGTTATGCTATTGTTACGTTTTATTGGTTTTTAATTACAATTAATGCAAGTGATGTCGTTATTTAAGTATGTTAATTACATTTTTTGCACACACCAAAAATATTGTTTTTAAGTATTTTAATATTATGGTTATTTGGTTTACCGATATATGGTTAACCGACGTTAACGGTACGGTTCACGGTATGCCTAATTCACTATCCGAATGACCGGTTAACCGAAACACCTGTTAACCACCCGTGCCCACCCCTAGCCTACGAGTTCAAGGCTCCATCTACGCGTAGACAACGTTAGCCAAACCGCCAACTCCGAGTCGACACTTCCCATGATTGTTAGCGACATGTGCCAATGGTCATGGGGAATGAAGCCCGACACCTCACGAAACCAGCACGGCCCTCTGAGCGAAGAAGGGAAACCTATCGCCACGACCACTCTCCAGGAACGCGTACTTCCACCTTCCACGGCCCCTCTGAGAGTCATGAATCCACGGGAAAAACGCCAAACCAGCAGGGATGCGTCCACCGGCATCGTAAGTCCTAACAATCTAGAAATGGGACGCCACACGATGAATAGGCCCATCGATTAAAAGAGTTCGACGTCGACCTAACGCTAGCGTGAGGCAACGGACCCACCTTAAAAGTAAGGGGTAACGTCACAAGCTGATAAAATCACACGCTGACCTATGTCCGCCACTCGCTTCAGGGTTCGGAAGAAATGCTGGACCCAACCTTCATGTAAGCCGACAACGTAACTAAAGCAGCCGCAATGACCATATCGCCCCATCAAGTAAGGAAAAATCCTCTAAGACGTTCACCAAGCACAAAATATCACACTAGGGGTAGAAAACCACACCTTGAAAGATAAACTAGCAAATACAAAAGCCAAAGGATCAAACCTACATACTCACAAACGAGCTACGCGTAGAGGGTCACGAAAGTTAAAAGTCAAAGGTTCTACACCCACGCGAAGCAAGGTACGCGCACCAAAGCAAAGTACGTAAGGAATCAAGGCTAGATAAAGGGTAAACTCCTAAGATGTCCGCAACGCAAAGAATGACGCGTAAGATACAAGAAACAAAGTATGATATACAATAAGTAAAGAAGATTCCAAGAATCTTTGATAGCTCTAACCTAGTCTACAAGGAGTCTAGGTCAAACCTACCAAAAGGGGTAGGACTACTCGAGGAGACATGAAAACACACCCAAAGCCGAGGAATGCATAGGATACGTGTCAAAACAAGATCGAGACCACCTGCCCGTAAGAAGATAAGGAAGTCAAGAAACACCCCCAAGTTAAAGAAATTGGAAAAGACAAAGGTCGATTAAAAAAAGATCGATTCGTCACTCGCGGACAAATACGCCATCATCAACAGAAGGAAGACTGGACGTAACGACATACTCCAAACATAAAAGATCTCAGAAACACCTTCATCAACAAGTAAGCATTTCCAAAATACGACGTTATATTATAAAGGCCCATCATCAAGGACGAGAACAAAAAGTATTTACAAGAAAACGCCCCGAAGACCGGCGACGCGTAAACAAAAAAGAAAATTACAAAGAATCGCTATCAGACCCAGAAGAGCCCGAGGAGGAGCCGTCCGCGTCCTCATACTCATGTTCATCCTCTCCCTCGTCTTCAGTATCTTCCACAACGTCTTCTTCACCAGCATCTCCGTCATCTTCGACGCCATCATTAGGATCGACCTCGTTAAGATGAGGGACATCATCCTCCATAACGTGAGGATTCGCCGGAGGATTCATAGGCGTAGGTCCTACCTCGACGCCTTCAGGGAGCTCCGCGAACGCTTCCTGAAACTCCCTCCGTTCCTTCACTGGATCCCAACCATGGTATTTACCAGCGGCATACTGCTCAATGACTTCCACACGAGAAAGCCAAGACCAATAAAGCTTCACCTCCTTGAGCTCGGAAGCAAGCTTCTTCTCCACCTTAGCCTTCTCGTCCTCCAGAGCAGCAATCCTCGCCTTCGAGTTTTCAACCTGTTTGGCAAGATCGACGAGACGTTTAAGCGCCACCGCAACCTTTTCTTGAGCTTCATTTTCCGCCTTACGCGACGCCTCAACTGTCGCATTAAGCTCCTTAATCTTTGCCTCGTCGGCCGATTGCTTGGCCTTCATAGCTTTCACCCAATCGACAAAATCAGAGAAACGCCCATAAACGCACAGCAAAGATTGAAAAGCCTAAAAGAGAGAAGATAAAGAGGTCAGAATAAAATCAAAGACAAGAGACTCGGCGTAAAAAGCAAGAAAAACCTGCCTGCCATTGCGTAGCAAGAGCCTCTCATATCACATCTTCCGTCTCCATCGACAAATAGTAGTCAAGCGACAGAGGATTCTGAAGACCCTTCATGGCGGGTAAAAATGACCTTCCAGACGCGACGACACGGGAGATAACTCCCGGGAAGTCGTCCACGGTCTCATAGTGGAAACTCAACTTATCGACAACCTTCTCCTTACCCTTACGAGACTTCTTCGCCGGGATTGAAGAAGGAGATGGAGACGAAATGAGAGAAATCATTGGCGTAATCTAGATAGGAACCTCAGAAGCAGTTCCCTCTCCGGTACGATTCCTCTTCTGCGATGCGATGAGAGCGGACGCGGATTTTCCTCCACTACGAACGCGTGAAAGATCCTCAGATACTAAAATATCAACAAGAAAAAGAGTTAAGACCCTCAAAGCAAAAAGAAAACAAGTAAGAGAACGTGAACACATTACCAGTCAAGGCCGTCGAGGCAATACGATGACCCTTCCCGTCGTGACCATGAAAAGTTCGATCACTTTCAGGGATCTCGAGAAGTCTGTCAATAACCTTCTTAGTCTCCCGTCTCACCACGATAGCGTCCGTGTTAACTGCAAGGAAGAACAAAATAAAGTAAGACATCAACGAATGATGACATGTGCAACAAAGATCCGAAAGAAAAAGCAAACTTACTCGCAGGATTCCAGCACTCGATCAACCAAGAACACTCCTCACCAAGAGTCGATTTTTTGACAAAATAGAAGAAGTCGGCCCAGTGACGATCAACCTGACTTCCCTCGATGGCGATCCTAGCCGCCTTAGGTCTTGATTTAAGACCTACTCTCCCAACCGTTTTAGTTTGAACATTTAAGGAATAAGCAAGATCGTCGACGGCAATCTCGACGCCATGTTTTTCTTTTACATCGTCTAGAGCACAAAAGATTCTCCAGACACTCGGCAGAAGCTGACCTACGGAAACTCCCAGTGTAAGTATGAACGTCTTCGTCAACGGCGAGAAAGGAAACCGATGACCAGTAAGGAAAGGGTATTCGTATACCGCGATCCACCCTGGCCGATGTGCATCGACAAATACCCCTTGAGGACGTATCTCAATCTCCACCTCGGGACCAAGATTCACCAACGATCTCAGTCTCTCGACGTCACGTGCCTCCGTCGATTTGCAATCAGAATCCTTCAGGATGAACTTTGGTACGTAGAAAGAAGCCATTTTTAGAAGCTGAAAGGGGAAATGAAGGAGAAATCTGAAGAAGGGAGAAGCAAATGATCTTTTTGAGCGTAAACAAGCGGGAAAGCAAGAAATAATCAGAGTATATGAGTTGTAGAGGGAGTAGGAAGAGAATGAAGATCTCCTCTTTATATAGCCCAAGAGATCGTGAAGAATACGGGAGAAAGTTCAACGACATTATAGCCGTTGCGATTGAACGTTATCGGCACAGATAACGAAGCCTCTTGTCTGCCACATGGAAATAATTGAAGAGGAATGATAGTTGAAGCTCTGCGACGATATTAAAATTCAAGTGACGTAATCATCAACGCGTTCCTAGTGTAATGAAGACGTATTCCTTGAAGAAAGAAGACGTCTCCCATCTCTACTAGACGTTAAGCCCTGTAAGACGCCTTAGGGGTATTGTTTGTGCCTAAAAATACGACGAGTGTGGAACGCGTGAAGAGCTACGCGTAGGAAGACTGTGTCGACGCGACGAGAGAAGTGAAGGATGTCGTCGACGTGACGAGACGCGGCAAAGGTCTCGTTTATCTTAAAGATTAGGTCGGCCGAGCATATTTTATCCTATTCCTTATTATATTATTGTAATTGGTAAAATATACGGTAAAGAATATCTTTTACCTTGTTTGTTATATCGTTATTTAGATAAAAGGAAGAGATAAGATCTCGTTTCCTAAAAGATATTATCAGGGTTAGCCTATAAATAAAGGCTAACGCATGCTTAGTAATCATTCAGCCACCATTACGAGTAATACTAAGTTCAAGCTTCAACCCTAAATTCTTCTCTAGTTCCATATTGTTCTTGAGTGTTGAGATTATACCGTATTCTTTGATCTTTGCCCTACAATTGCTTAGTTATCTTCTCGTAGGTAATTTCGCTACAAACAGCTGCCCTTTGGGACTCTATTAGGTACATGTCCTCTTTCATCTCTTCGCCTTGGGTTCTCATTGGAGACTTCAACGTTGTTCTGCATCAGGGTGAGAAGCTGACTGAATCGCAAGCTCCTTTTACTGTCAGTAGCGAGCTTCGGGATTGCCTGGACATGGTTGATCTGTTTGATATGTGCTTCAGCGGAGCTCTCTACACCTGGAGCAACAAACAGTCCAATGGTTGTGGTATTAAATGCAAGCTCGATTGTACTCTAGTGAATTTTCATTGGCTTGACTGCTTTCCTCTTGCCACTACATACTTTGGTCCTCAATCCATCTCTGATCACTGCTACTCGGTGGTGTCTTTTGGTAATGGAGCCCGAAAACATAGGCCTCCCTTCCGTTTCTGCAATGCTTGGGCTAAACATGAGAGCTTCCTCCCGACTGTGGCCTCCACCTGGGCCTCTGTCATCCATGGCCATACTATGTTTCAAGTGGTCACTAAACTTAAGCTCCTCAAAACCTCTCTTAAGAAATTCAGCAGTGGTAATGTCGAGGCCATCTCTACCCGCCTTGATGCGAACAAAAAGGAACTTCATTTGATCCAATGCAACAGTGACACCCTTGCCTTTGATCATATTTCCGCTCAGCGTTAATCTACCCCGATTGAGGCCATTTTAGCTGACTCTGAGATTCTGCACTCCATGCTTCGCCAGGAGGCTAAGTTGCTTTGGCTTAAGAATGGGGATCAATGCTCTTCGATCTTTCATAGATCGATTAAGAAAAGACGGTCGATAAATCACATTGCTTCCTTGATCGGTGCTAATGGTGCCTCAATTTCTTCATCTCCTGATTTGGAAAATCACATTGTTGACTTCTTTGCTGATTTGCTTGGCAGCCAGAACTGTCCTACCTCCTTCTCTCCGCATTCTATCTCCGCGGGGACACGTCTTAGCGCTGATCAAGGGCGTCTGTTGCTGCAATTCTTCTCCGGGGATGATATTAAAAAGGCTATCTTCTCCATTGGTGCTAACAAGTCTCCAGGCCCCGATGGGTTCAATGCCTTCTTTTTTCGTCATGCCTGGCCTGTTGTCGGCTCCGATGTCATTAAGGTTGTCAAAGACTTCTTCCGGAATGGCAATATCCTTAAGCAAATCAACCACACTGTTATCCATCTCTTCCCGAAAATTCCAAACCCGTCCCTCATCTCTGATTACCGGCCTATTTCTTGCTGTACCACCCTCTACAAAACCATTACCAAGCTGATTTCTGATCGCCTGCGCCTCTTCCTCCAGGAGCTTATCTCGGAATGTCAAGGTGCGTTTATTCCTAACCGTTCTATTCGTAACAATATTTTACTTTGTCAGGAAATGTTCAACCATTATGGAAGACTCGACATCTCTCCTCGATGTGCTATGAAGATTGATTTTCGCAAGGCTTTTGACACTATCAGTTGGAGTTTTATTGAGCATGTCCTTTGCTTCTTTGGGTTCCCGACGACCATGATTCGATGGATCCTCAACTGCATCACTACACCCTCCTTCTCTGTTTCCATCAACGGTGAACTCAAGGGTTAATTCAACGGTCAAAGGGGTATTCGTCAAGGCGACCCTTTATCGCCTTATCTTTTTGTCTTGGTTATGGAATATCTCTCCTGTATGCTGCAGGATCTTGACTCTTCCAGTAGCTTCAAGTGGCATCCCAAGTGCAAGCCTACGCAACTCAATCACCTAAGCTTTGCCGATGACCTTTTTGTGTTCCTCCGCGGCGACATTGGTTCAGTGACTGTTGTTCTGTAGGTTCTAAATGATTTCGGTGCCTTTTCTGGTTTAAAAGCCAACCCAGGGAAAGCTTCAATTTTCCTGGCTGGTGTGGATGCTACAGATTCGCAGGCGATTCTTGGTTTGACTGGGTTCAGCATCGGTTCTTTCCCCTTCACTTATCTGGGAGTGCCTATGGGTTCTAGGAAGCTTGTTGTTTGTAGCGAAATTACCTACGAGAAGATAACCAAGCAATTGTAGGGCAAAGATCAAAGAATACGGTATAATCTCAACACTCAAGAACAAAGTAGGAAATTAGGGTTGAAGCTTGAACTTGGTATTACTCGTAATGGTGGCTGAATACTTACAAAGCAGGCGTTAGCCTCTATATATAGGCTAACCCTAATAATATCTTTTAGGAAACGAGATCTTATCTCTTCCTTTTATCTAAATAGCGATATAACAAACAAGGTAAAAGATATTATTTACCGTATCTTTTACCAATTACAATAATATAATAAGGAACAAGATAAAATATACTCGGCCGACCTAATCTTCAAGACAAACGAGACCTTTTCCACGTCTTGTCACGTCGACGGCGTCCTTCATCCCTCTCGTCGCGTCGAGACAATTCTTCTACGCGTAGCTTACCACGCGTTCCATACTCGTCGTATTTTTAGGCACAAACAATACCCCTAAGGCGTCTTACAGGGCTTAACGTCTAGTAGAGCTGAGAGACGCCTTCTTTCTTCATAGAATACGCCTTCATCAAATTCGGAACGCGTTGAATACTCGTTCAACCCGAAATCCTAACTTCGTAAAAATGTCTTCTCTTCGATTCTCATTTAATGCGGCTGACCGACTCATATCCTCTCCAACGGCTATTTCCCCAATGTTCAGATTTGTCCCAACGGTAACAAACTGATTCTTTGGAAAATCTCGAACGAGATCTTCTTTCCTTATTTAAACACGCTCCGGCTTTCTTCTTCTCATCCGTAATCTTCTTGCAAACCCTAACCTTTACCCTCTCTCTTCTTAATGGCTCCAATTATCTACGATCCCAAGATGATCCTTAATGATGCTAACCGCCGTTCTTCTTCAGCTCGCAACATCGAGTTCTTTCGTTCCATAGCAGGGCTCTCTGCTCACGTGGAAATTGCTATTCCTCCCTCTGACGTGTTTGCCGATGCCTTACGCCCGGGATGGGTTTGTGTCTACAAGTATCCTTTCTTAGTCGGACACCGCTTTCCCTTTTCCCCTTTGGTTCGTTCTTTCTTGACTACTTTGGGTATCGCGGTCGGGCAAGTTCTTCCGAGTGCTTGGAGGGCCTTGGCGGTGTTGGACCATATTTCGGATAATTTCGACATCGCGTTCACGATTGCCGACGTCATGCACTCTTGCATTCTCTCTACTCCTTCGGCGGGTAGAATCAACATCAAATCTCGTGTCGGGGTACCTCCTTTGGTGAATGAAGGAACTTCATCCGATCGGGGTTGGGCAGATAAGTTCTACTTCATCAGGAAATCTACCTTGGGGAAAGATTGTGCTTTCTTGCTTGAAGAATGGACTCCTTCCAGTATGTTTCTTTATCCTTTACGATTTTCTTTAGACTTATGCATCTTGGCGCTTATTCTTGCGTGTGACTTTGTGCGTAGTTGATATCCATGCTATTGTGGCGCGAGAGGAATCAGAGGAGATTACTAAGAAGATCGTGGCGATTCCATTGGTAGAACGTACCTTTACCGGCCATGACAGGAAGGGATATCGTCTCGTGACCCCTATTCCTTCTCGAGGTGAGATTTCTTGACGAATTATATGATGCTTTTCTATCCTTTTTTTATCTTCTAAACGCACTTTTGCTTCAGGCGTCGCGTCTCGTACTCGTCAAGAATCTGCTCATGACTTGATTACCGCGAAGAGGAGATGTATTTTAGAGGAAAAGTTGAGAGCTGCGAAGGAAGAGGCGGTTTCCACTCTGGCATGCGTAAAGGAGGTGATTCCACCAGTTACGGGGGTGCAAGTGTCTTCAGACGCGTCTCTACACATAGAGGTAGAGGAATTCCTCGCGGATCCTTTGGAGGAGAAGGAGAAGGGAAAAACGAAAGATCCTGGTGCAGCCTCCGTTACGTACGTTGAAGTAAGCGATTTTCCTGCGATAGTATCTCGTCCCGTAGCGCCTACGCGTAACTTCATCCCTGCGATGCAAGCTTTGGCTTCTACTTCTTCTTGGAACCATTATCTGTCTATGCAAGCCGTAGACGTCTTGGGTGATTCTCTCGTAGCACAGTGGCAAGGGTGTACTTTTTCTTGTCCTTTCGTTTTTCTTTTTGTTGTTGTGTCGTTTCTTATCTGCTGGGGTCTTTCAGGCCTTCCAAGCTTTGCTGTGTACTTGGGAACGTCTCCATAAGTGTTCTGAGTCCGAGGAGGCCTTGAAGGGTGAGGTGAGTGATCTTGGTAAGAAGATCAAAGACCTTAATAAGAAAATTGCTCGTCTTACGGCGTCTGAGAAGGACGCTCGTATGGAAACGCTGGAGACGGTGAAACAGAGGGGTGTGCTAGCACGACGCGTCGAGGTGTTGAATGGGAAGGTCGTGTTCCTTGAAGCTGACGCCGAGGAGAAAGCAAAGGTGTACGAGACGAACTTGTGAGAGACTAGTACTTACTATTCGTGGTCATCTCGTATTGAGGTTATAGAGGAGTTTCGTGCGGGTCGTCACGTAGATTGGGATGTGGAACGCGAGCGTGGTGAATTTGTTGTTCTTTATCCCGTTCCACCCGAGGGGGTTTCTCTTCTACGCGTACCCTCAAGTTCGCCAGTCTTAGCTTCTAGTGACGCGGATGTAACTTTAGATGGCAACGTCGTTTCTGCGGATAAGGATGTATCTCCTTCTTCTTAGTTTAGCCAACTTTCATCTTTTTGCTTGTTGCATGGCTGCTTTTGTGGAACATGGGTTTTAGCTTTTTGCCACGTTCTTGTGTGGCGAATTCTTTTTGAATACGTAGTGGATGTTTATTGCTTCTTTCTTTGCGTAAGGCTTTCGCTTATCTTTAACTTTTGGTGGGACTACTATCCCCTTTTGGCGAATCTGACTTCGAATCTTGTATGGGGTCGGGTTCGCCAAACATTTCTTACTTGTGACGCGTAGGTCGATCTTTGGTATGGACCTTCCCAGGACGCGGCGAGCTTTCCGACGCTCTTATCCTCGGTATTTGGAAATACTTTTCTTAAGATCCAGTCTCCTACTTGGAAAGTTCTTTCTTTTACTCGTTGGTTATAGCTTCGGGCAGCGATTTGTTTCTGCGCTGCCATCCTCAACGCTGCATTGTCTCTTATCTCATCGACCGTATCTACCATGAACGTCATCATTGGAGTATTTCTTTCCTTAGGGAGAGACCGATATCTTTCTGTTGGCACTTCCACCTCAATTGGCAGGACGGCTTCGCAACCGTACACGAGAGAGAATGGTGTTCTTCACGTCACTCTCTTAGGCCTCGTTCTGTCGGCCCACACTATAGCCTGGAGTTGATCCAACCAATTTCCCTTGCATTCTTCTATCCTCTTTTTGAGATTGCTTACGATGACCTTGTTACTTGATTCTGCTTGCCCGTTCACTTGAGGGTATCTCGGTGTCGAGTAGACTAGGCGTATCCCTTTTTCCTCGCAGAACGATACAATGTTCTTGATAATGAATTGTGATCCGTTGTCGCATACAATGGTGTGAGGGATCCCGAATCTCATGATGATGTTTCTTTCGATGAAGGAGATGACATGGGAATCTTTGATGTTCTTGAACGCTTCGGCCTCTATCCACTTGGAAAAGTAATCTGTGACGGCGAGCATTAGTGTCTTTGGTCCTAGGGTTAAGGGCATAGGTCCTACTATATCCATCCCCCATTGCATGAATGGCCAAGGGGACGTTATGGAGTGGAGCTTTTCTGTCAGCTGATGTGGAATCGGGGCGTGTCTTTGGCAAGCGTCACACCTCTTGACATGATTCATCGCGTCTTGTCTCATCGTGGGCCAGTAGTATCCTGCCGAGTGTGCTTTGGCCGCTAGGCTTCTCCCTCCTGAATGATTTCCATATTCTCCGTTATGTAGCTCGCGTAGAATATCTTGGATCTTTTCCTCTGTCGGGCACGTTAAGAACACGTCGTTCGACGACCATTTTAGTAATTGGCCCTTGTCCACTATGAAGGTGGTCGCTTTTTGCTTCAATAGCCTTGCTTCATACGCATTACCCGGGAGGCGCCCGTGCTGCAACCACTCGTAATAAGGCGTCACCCAGGAATCTTGACTCCTTACAGTGAGCGTTTGTTCGGGAATTGCCTCTTTGTTGATAGACGCGCTGCTGAGGTGGAGGAACAAGATCTTTTGATATTCTCTCAGATCAATCGATGAACCTAGCTTTGCCAATGCGTCAGCTTGCGCGTTAGCGTCTCTGGGGATCTGTCTGATTTGGCAGCTTTCGATCTTCTCGAACAGTTCCTTTACTACTTTGAGGTACAAGGTCATCTTCGAATCTTTAGTGGCGTATTCACCTCGAACATGGTTGACTACCAGCAGCGAATCGCAATAGATATCAAGGTTCTGAACCTCTAGGTCGATGGCGACGCGTAGATCGGCGATCAAAGCTTCATACTCGGCTTCGTTATTCGTCGCTTTGAAGTCACACCTTATGGCTTGGACGACCCTATCCCCTTGTGGTGATTTCAGGACGATGCCCAGTCCTACCCCATTCTGGTTCATCGCTCCGTCCGTGTGCAGGGTCCACTTTGCGAATTCTACCTTGTTTACCTGTGAGATTGCTTCTTGCTCTAGGGTTGGACTGAAATCTGCCATGAAATCTGCTAACGCTTGGGATTTGATTGCTTTTCTTCCTTCGTAGATGATGTCGTAGCCGCCAAGATGAACCGTCCATTTTGTCATTCTCCCGGATAGCTCTGGCTTCTTCACTATGTTCTTCAAAGGCGACGTGGTTCTTACTATGATGGTATGGGATTCGAAGTAGGGCTTCAATTTCACCGACGCCATCACTAATGCCAACGTCAGTTTTTCCATGGCGGAATACCTCGTTTCCGCTGATGATAGCGTTTTACTTACGTAGTAGATGGGCTGTTGCTCCTCCCCTTCTTCTCTTACGAGAACTGAGCTGATAGCAATTTCGGAGACTGCTAGATATACAAACAAGGGCTCTCCTTCTTTAGGCTTTGATAGGAGTAGGGGATTCGTCAAATAACTCTTAAGCTTCGTGAAGGCTTCTTCGTGGCGTTCCGTCCAAGAGAAGGACTCATTCTTCCGGAGAGTGTCGTAGAAGAGTTGATTTCTGTCGGAGGCTTTGGAGATGAACCTGTTTAACGCGACGACTCTTCCTGTCAGTTTCTGGATGTCTTTTACGCAGCGTGGAGATTCGAGATCAAGTATGGCTTTAATCTGTTCGGGACTAGCTTCTATTCCTCTCTGGGTTACTACATATCCGAGGAACTTCCAGGAAGAGACCCCGAAGGAGCACTTGGTAGGGTTGAGCTTCATGCTATACTCTTCCAGGATCTCGAACGCCTCCTTCAGATGTGTTACGTGATCTTTTTCTTGTTTAGACTTCACGAGCATATCGTCTATGTAAACTTCCATCGTGTCCCCTATTTGCTCATCGAACATCTTATTCACCAGTCGTTGATACGTAGCTCCAGCGTTCTTGAGGCCAAAAGGCATGACCTTGTAGCAATATATCCCCTGGTTTGTCACGAACGCGGTCTTTTCTTGATCGGCCGGTTTCATCTGTATTTGGTGATATCCGCTGAATGCGTCCATGAATGTTAGCATCTCATGCCCTGCCGTCGCGTCTACCATGGTGTCGATGTGAGGGAGTGGGATGGAATCTTTAGGACAAGCTTTGTTAAGATCTGTGAAATCGACGCATACTCTCCACTTCCTGTTCTTCTTTTGGACGACTACGACGTTGGCGAGCCAGTCGGGGTACTTCGCTTCTCGTATCTTACCTGTCTCGAGGAGATTCTTAACTTCTTCGTCTACAACTTTATTGCGTTCGGGAGTGAATTTTCTTCTCTTCTGCTTGACTGGAGTGAACTTCGGATCGACGTTTAGCTTGTGGAGCATCACGTCTGGAGATATGCCTGTCATGTCTTCGTGGCTCCATGCGAAGCATTTGGCTTTTGACTTCAAGAACGTTACCAGTTCTTCTCTAATCTCTGCGGGGATGTTGGTTCTTGTCTTTACGGATCTTTCTGGTTTGGAATCGTTGATGACCACGTCTTCTAATTCGGTACACTTTGGTTTGACGTACTTGGTAGGCGTCTTGACTTGAAATTCTTTTACTTCATCTTTTTTTATTTCCGGCGTCGTGGTCCCTTTTATCCCGATTCTGTAACACTCTTTGGCCGTATAGGGTTCACCTTTGACTTCGCGTATTCCCCAGGGCGTTGGGAACTTCAGGGATTGGTGATACGTAGATGGAACTGCTCGCATATCATGGATCCAGGGTCTTCCGAGGATGGCGTTATAAGGTGACTCCGCTTCCATCACGACGAATCTGGTTGGGAGATTGACGCCCTGGGTTGTTGTCTCGAAGGTGATTTCACCTAACATCTCGGAGATTTCTCCGCTGAAGCCTTTCAAACGGATACGCTTTCCGACGACATCGTCGACTGAAAGTCTGAGTTCAAGAACGGCGGAGAGGGTGATGATGTTGGTCGAACTTCCGTTATCTACTAGGATTCTTTTCACGATGCAATTCCGAATCACCACGGAGATCACCAGGCTATCGTGATGCTTGATTCTTTCGTCTGGATCTTCAAACGTGATAGGCAGATCACGATTGGCTTCTCTGGAGTGGCGATTTGGGATGAAATCGCCTTGTCCTTCGATAGTCCTCGCGAGCCTCTTAATGTCGGAGGTTGTATAGGACGGCGGACCTCCTAACACGGTGAAGGCTCTGTTGCGAAGGTTTTTGATCGGTCTGGGATCTTTCATGGCTTCTGCGGGCGAGGTTGTTCCCTTTGTATGCAGAGACGACACCTTTTTGACCTTGCCCCACGGTGGGCGCCAATTGTTTGTAGCGAAATTACCTACGAGAAGATAACTAAGCAATTGTAGGGCAAAGATCAAAGAATACGGTATAATCTCAACACTCAAGAACAAAGTAGGAAATTAGGGTTGAAGCTTGAACTTGGTATTACTCGTAATGGTGGCTGAATACTTACAAAGCAGGCGTTAGCCTCTATATATAGGCTAACCCTAATAATATCTTTTAGGAAACGAGATCTTATCTCTTCCTTTTATCTAAATAGCGATATAACAAACAAGGTAAAAGATATTCTTTACCGTATCTTTTACCAATTACAATAATATAATAAGGAATAAGATAAAATATACTCGGCCGACCTAATCTTCAAGACAAACGAGACCTTTGCCACGTCTTGTCACGTCGACGGCGTCCTTCATCCCTCTCGTCGCGTCGAGACAATTCTTCTACGCGTAGCTTACCACGTGTTCCATACTCGTCGTATTTTTAGGCACAAACACTTGTCACTAGTGATTTTGACTGTATTGTGGCCAAGATGACCTCTAAGATTCAATCTTGGACAACAAAGACTCTCTCCTATGCAGGTAGGGCGGAGTTGGTTCGTTCTGTTTTGTATGGCATCACTTCCTTTTGGTGCAACATCCTTCTTTTCCCAGACTTTGTCCTTAAAAGAGTGGAGACCATCATGCGCTCCTTTCTTTGGCCTGGGAACTCTTCCTCTAAGAAGTGTCCAATTGCCTGGTTCGATGTTTGCAATTCGAAAGATGAAGGCGGCCTTGGGTTCAAAGAGCTTCTCTCCTGGAACCAGTCCTGCTTTGCACGTTTTATTCACGACCTTGCTTCCCCTCCTACGAACATTTGGGCTCGTTGGTGCCACGCCAACCACTTGAGGACTACAAACATTTGGACTCTTGTTGCGAGGACCTCCGATGCTTGGGGATGGCGTTGTTTGCTGCATATTCGGGATAGCCTTCTTCTAAATTCAAGCCCTTCCTTGGCACTGGCGAGCATCTCCTCCGCTGCAGGAAGTTGCTCTACCGCCAGCTGCTACTCATCGCTCCATAGCAGCAACTCTACTTGGCTTTGGGGTAAGATTATCTGGAACGGTATGCACTCGCCAAAATGCTCTTTTATTACTTGACTTGCTCTTCATCAGTGTCTTGCTACTCGTGATCGCCTCAGCAGATGGTGCACTCTCCCCTCCACCGAATGTGTGCTCTGCCGTTTGACTACCGAAAGCTCCCAACACCTTTTTAGCCACTGCAGTTTCTCGACGGTTGTTCTCTCTGACATTCTTGACTAGCTCAATATCTCCCATCGTGAACATCATATTTATGGCTGGTTCGAGTGGGTTCTGCATAGTAGACGTAAAGACAAAGCTTGGTTCTCCCTCTTTGTCGCTGCCTTTTCCGCCTACATCTACTTCATTTGGCAATGTAGGAACGACGTCATCTTCAACAACAAGGCTTCTACCTCCGTGCTTGCTCTCGTAAAATCAGTGCTTTTTTGTGTAACTGTAACATTGCTCATAATCTTAAACTCGATCACTCTTTTGGTAGAGTTTTCTTGTGAGCAGTTAGTAGAGTTTTCTTGTGAGCAGTTGCATTTTTTGGTGCCAAAATTGCTCATAATCTTAAACTCGGTAACTCTTTTGGTAGAGTTTTCTTGTGAGCAGTTGCATTTTTTTGGTGCCGTGTGAGTTACCCCTCTTTGTTCACTCCTTGCAATCTTTTGTAAATGATTTCTCTTTAATGCAATTTTAACAAAATTCAAAAAAAAAAGGTTGTAAATTCAGTGACGGTAATGTATGTGGCGATTAAAACCGAACCCCGACCAAATTTTACTCAAAAAAATAAGTACATTCAAAGGAAATTTGAGCTGAACATCGTAGTAGATGCATTAAACATGATTACACAAGCTTCACATTGAGCAGAATCAAACTTGTAAACACTTAGAAAATAACAAAATACAAGCACCAAACACAATTCGTTTCCCTAAGAGACTGCGATTTGAACATTCTTAGCCTTTTTCATGGGAGGGGGAGGCACCTTCTTAACGGAAACCGTGAGCACACCATTCTGACACTTAGCAGATACATTCGCCACGTCAGCATCTTCAGGCAGCCGGAATTTCCTGTTCATCTTGATCGGCAATCGGCGGCGCTCCAACCGGAGGTACTTGCATCCATCTTCCTCCGATTCCTGATCTCTCTTCCTCTTCCCTCCTCCTCCGCCGCTCTTTATCACCAGTATCCTCTCCTCCTCCACCGTCACCTAATCCAGATTCAAAACAACGAATCATTTACGAATTGAGTTGAATCAGTTTTGCAGGTGAAATTGAATTTACCTGAAGATCTGACTTGGAGAGACCGGGGACGTCGAGGAAGAAAGTGTAGTCTGTGGAGGACTCGAGAATGTCTACTGGGAGGACTGATTCTCTGCTTTCGCCGTGGTGACTCCTCGTCATCTTCTCCAGTGGGATGAGGGTAAGCACATCCAACAATTCGGTGTTCATTTTTTCCAAATGTTGTTGTTCTGGTTTTCTGTTGATTGAGAGGGGGATTTGGGGTTATATAAAAGGAGAGGAGGGTTCTTGAGAGAGTGACACCGAATCATCTAGAAGGATCAGGTGAGGGCACGTGTCATGAATCAATGAACCAATTGGGTCATCATTGGGCTAAGTCATGGAGTTTCTTGGCCCAATGAAAGCCCAACGTAACAGGGGCTTCCAGATCCAAAGATTCAGGCTTGCTCCAAACTTGAACCCGCCTCGCCCTCCTCTGATTTTTAGTGTCAAGTTGACGGGAGACTTTGTAGAATTCATGTATTCAGTCTGTGTTTGTATGTATGTTTCATTTATTTGGAAAGGATACCTAGGTAATTCGTTCGCTCAAGATAGCTAGCTAGGTAAGTACTCCCTCCGTCCCATAATATCTCATTCCGCCATGCATTGTGCATACACATTACACCATACGTATAAGCGGCTACCACCCACATGCAAGCTAGTATAGCTAGCCATACCATACTTATTTCCATGTCATTAAAAATATACCTTATGACTTATGAGGGTATTTATCTTCGAGTGAATAATTCATTTTTCGTTAGTAAGTACTCATCGTACGTTGTTCATGTTGTTAATTCGGATACATAAAAAAGTTAATCAAGTAAAACTATCTAACTTAATATGTGATTGATGTAATGATTTCACTTTAACTACGATTACCTTTTATCTAAAAAAGAAGAAGCAATAAACTACTTACCCTTCCATAAACTTTTTGAGAACGCCCTTTCATAAACTACTCTCTGGTGTACTTTATAATTATGCTGATTCATGATGCATATTTCTTGAATGAAAATTAAGAAACCTAATTGAGACAAAAAACCAAGATATGCAAATCCCTAAAAAACACTTGATTACAAGCTATAAGGTCCCAACACCCAATTGAAATCTTAAATAAATATAAAGTGTTCTATGTATTTGTCCGCCGCAAGCCCGCAACCACCATGCACATGCACATGCACATGCACATGCATGCATCGCGCCCACATACCTATCTAAATTATTGGAAGCTAGTTTGTTCGACTCTAAACTTAAGTAAACCAATACTGAAAGAAATTGAAAATTTAACGAGTTCATAAGTACCTATACATATACTAAAAGTTTCTTAAAAAATCATATCTTAACCATCATATCATATCATATCATATCATAATATCATAATATATATAATTTTTGGGGTGGTTGGAAAATATTCACACAAGATAATCACAAAGATATTCCCCATTATATTCATCTTGGATTAGGCTTTTGTTTGGGTCACCGAAATAAAAATCTAATATTAAAGTTTTCATTTTTCAAAAGAAATTTCCACATATTTTTCAAACAAATCTATTACTATTATATTAAAGATTATCTTTTAAGAAACTACATCAATCTATTTCCTAATAAAGATGTTATCTTTTACTAAATTAAAAACGAAATTATATTTTATTAGGATTATATAAATGGAAAAAAAATTTGGAGGTGGTTGAAAAATATTCACACAAGATATTTTGAAAAGAAATTTTCACGTATATTTTTCAAACAAATCTATTACTATTAAATTAAAGATTATCTTTTAAAAAACTACATCAATCTATTTCCTAATAAAGATTTTATATTTTACTAAGTTAAAAACGAAATTATATTTTATAAGGATTATATAATTGAAAAAATATTTTTTGGGGTGGTTGAAAAATATTCACACAAGATATTTTAAAAAGAAATTTACACATATTTTTTAAACAAATCTATTACTATTAAATTAAATATTATCTCTTAAGACATTACATCAATCTATTTCCTAAAAAAGATTTTATATTTTACTAAGTTGAAAAACGAAATTATATTTTATAAGGATTATATAATTGAAAAAATATTTTTGGGGGTGGTTGAAAAATATTCACACAAGATATTTCAAAAAGAAATTTCCACATATAATTTTCAAACACATCTATTACTATTAAATTAAAGATTATATTTTAAGAAACTACATTAATCTATTTCCTAATAACGATTATATCTTTTACTAAGTTAAAAACGAAATTATATTTTATAAGGAATATATAATTGTAAAAATATTTTTTGGGGTGGTTGAAAAATATTCACACAAGATATTTTAAAAAGAAATTTCAACATATATTTTTCAAACAAATCTATTACTACTAAATTAAAGATTATTTTTTAAGACACTACATCAATATATTTCCTAATAAAGATTTTATCTTTTAATAAGTTCAAACGAAATTATATTTTATAAGGATTATATAATTGAAAAAATATTTTTGGGGTGGTTGAAAAATATACACACAAGATATTTTAAAAACAAATTTCCACATATATTTTTCAGACAAATCTATTATTATTAAATTAAAGATTATATTTTAAGAAACTACATTAATCTATTTCCTAATAAATATTTTTCTTTTACTAAGTTAAAAATACGAAATTATATTTTATAAGGGTTATACAATTGAAAAAATATTTTTGGGGGCGTTGAAAAATATTCACACAAGATATTTTAAAAAGAAATTTGCACATATAATTTTCAAACAAATCTATTACTATTAAACTAAAGTTATTTTCTAAGACACTACATCAATCTATTTCCTAATAAAGATTTTATTTTTTACTAAGTTAAAAACGTAATTATATTTTATAAGGTTTATATAATTGAAAAAATATTTTTGGGGGTGGTTGAAAAATATTCACACAAGATATTTTAAAAAGAAATTTCCACATATATTTTTCAAACAAATCTATTATTATTAAATTATAGATTATATTTTAAGAAACTACATCAATCTATTTCCTAATAAAGATTTTATCTTTTATTAAGTTAAAAAGGAAATTATATTTTATAAGGATTATATAATTGAAAAATTATTTTTGGGGGTGGTTGAAAAATATTTACACAAGATAATCACATAGATATTCATGAATATATTCGTCTTAGATTGGGGTTTTGCTTGACCCATAAAATAAAGGTTCAATAAAAAACAATATTGCCTTTTATAATGAAAAATATTAAAACTAAAGGATATAATAAAAAAACGATAAATCAAATTAAGAAAAATGATATTTTGTGAACATTATAAATCATATTTTAATAGAAATATTTTTTTTTAAGGCTCATATAATTGAAATAAACAATTTTGCACAAATTCTTTTACTAATCATAAGAATTTTAATTTTTTAAGGGCCGTATAATTGGAAATAATATCAAATATATGCATAAATAAAATTTTCTTTAGATAGAATGTATTATAAACAAAATATCCCAAAATAAATCATATCAACTTATTAAAATTACGGGTTAAGATAGAAAAAATGATTTATAAAATGTACAAGTAACATGTTTTCTGAATAAATAAAAAAGAAGAAGATATATTTAGCAAACACTTTTTAAATCTTAACCTATTCATTTTTCGGACACTTTTTTCACCTCTTAATTGATAAAGTGAAATTAGATCTGGCAAACGGGTCAAACGGGTCGGGTTTGGTTTCGGATGGAAAACGAGTTTGGGTTAAGCGGGTCGACCATTGGTCGAGTTTGGGTCGAGTCAACCCAGTGAGTTTCAAATGTTCAATATTTTTATTGTAATAAAGAAAATAAAATTTAAACAATATTTTTATTTACTCAAAAAGAAAATATGTAAAAAATGGGCCCCTCAACGAGTTTCGAGAAGTACGGATCGATTCAGGTTTGACCAAAATGGCTTCATTGTTTGGTAAGCTTTACAAGTCTACTTAGGATATAATAACATATAAATTAAATATTTTAATATAACTATTTGATATGTTTCCCCGTGCTAGAAATATCTATAATGACAAAGAATTTCATGAGTAAATATTTGATGTTAAAAAAGATTAATATTTATAAGTTTCAATATTTCTCCTTTGGTAAAATAAAATTATATGATTATTATATCATTAGACAATAAATAACAAAATATCCTAAAAAGGTATTCTTTAGTAGTAACCTAAATTTACAAAATACAATACGGAAATAAAAAAAATCTCAATTTTTACTTTAGATAAAATTAATCTCAACTTTTAAATCAATAAATAATTAAGAACCCCAACTTAAAATTTATAAACCAAAAACAACCAAATTACAATTTCAATTAAATATTTTCTAAATTTGAAGATGAATGTTTTGCAAAGTACATAAAACTATTATTATGTGTCATGTTGTTATTGAATTTTTTTAATTTTTAATGAAAAAAGTCGTTTAATCTACATTTTGGTCTTCTGGTAAAAGTTGAAAATATTTTAATTAGTTTTTCCTAAACAATTAAAGTTTAAGCCTATATTTTTCCCGTTTATGTACTTTATTATTTAATTTTTCAAATTATATTTAATTCTTTTAATGATAATCACAAAGATATTCCCCCATTATATTCATCTTAGGTTGAGCTTTTGCTTGGGCCACCGGAATAAAAGTCTAATATTAAAGTTTACATTTTTCAAAAAGAAATTTCTACATATATTTTTTAAACAAATCTATCACTATTAAATTAAAGATTATCTTTTAATAAACTACATCAATCTATTTTCTAATAAAGATTTTATCTTTTACTAATTTAAAAACGAAATTATATTTTATTAGGATTATATAAATGGAAAATAATTTGGAGGTGCTTGAAAAATATTCACACAAGATATTTTAAAAATAAATTTCCACATATATTTTTCAAAAAAATATATTACTATTAAATTAAAGATTATCTTTTAAGAAACTACATCAATCTATTTCCTAATCAAGATTTTATATTTTACTAAATTAAAAACGAAATTATATTTTATAAGGATTATATAATTGAAAACATATTTTTGTGGGTGGTTGAAAAATATTCACACAAGATATTTTAAAAAGAAATTTGCACATATATTTTTTAAACAAATCTATTACTATTAAATTAAATATTATCTCTTAAGACATTACATCAATCTATTTCCTAAAAAAGATTTTATATTTTACTAAGTTAAAAAACAAAATTATATTTTATAAGGATTATATAATTGAAAAAATATTTTTGGGGGTGGTTGAAAAATATTCACACAAGATATTTCAAAAAGAAATTTCAACATATAATTTTCAAACAAATCTATTACTATTAAATTAAAGATTATATTTTAAGAAACTAAATTAATCTATTTCCTAGTAAAGATTTTATCTTTTACTAAGTTAAAAACGAAATTATATTTTATAAGGATTATATAATTGAAAAAATATTTTTTGGGGTGGTTGAAAAATATTCACACAAGATATTTAAAAAACAAATTCAACATATATTTTTCAAACAAATCTATTACTATTAAATTAAAGATTATCTTTTAAGACACTACATCAATCTATTTCCTAATTAAAGATTTTATCTATTTCCTACATTAAAAATTATATATACTAGTCCCGCCTGCCCGTGCGTAGGTGGTTGAAAAATATTTATCCATTATATTCACAAAGATATTCCTCATTATATTCATTTGGTTTGATTTTTGGCCTTTTGCTTGGTCCGTCGAAAAAATCCAATATATTCACAAAGATATTAATCATAATAATATATCTTTAGTTCCAAATCTATCTTTAGTTAAAGATAGTGTATTTAACAAGATAATAAAAAAGATATTGACCAAAGATAAAGATTAGACAAAAATCATTATTATATATAACTAATATTAAAAAGATATGATTGTAGGTTCAAATTAATATACTAATTAGATATATCGAAAATATTATAAATATTAATCAAATTTATCAAAAAAATTCATTTGGCTCGTGCGTAGCACGGGCGAGTAAAATCTAGTTATTCTAAAAGACGTTGGACGATGGACGATGGAGTTTCGTCGAGCGTCTAGAATCTAGACGAATTAAAAAATATGATATAATTTTTTATATTCTAATTCCATATCCTTTATTAAGGGATAATCAATAAAAATCATAGTATTTAACATAAACCTACTTTAAATTGTTGACATAAAATTTCAAACTTTTATTATGAACTCAATAATCAAATCAGACATACAACTCTAATCAATCGTCATCTAGACGTACAGGAACGACTAACTAATCGTCTAGAAAGTGTTTGACGTCGGATCTCTTCCAAAAAGCCTAATATTTAAAAAAACGAAATACTGCCAGTGTCCTGAGACACGGGATCCCGGTTCTTGTCTAATATAAAAAAAAAAAAAACGAAATAATGAACATGTCAATGATCGACTAATTGCCTTCTAAACAACCTACATTTTTAAAACACTGAATTTAGCTAACCTTGAATACAAAACTTGTCGTAACTTGAATAATTAACACCCATCATGACCAATAAACAAAACAACAAACACAAAACCATCCCATACACAAAACAAAAAATTGTGTCCCACCATCCTCTCGGGTAAACCCCAAACTTAGTGTATAAATACATACCTTCATTTCCAACTTATACCACCACCAACACTCAACAACAATCATACACCATTAACAACATTCTCAAGCTCCTCATTAACCTTCAACCACTCTCAAGAAAATGGCAAAGATTGGGAAGCTCACAAAGTTGAGATCTGCTCTAAAGAAGATCAACTCGTTCGGCAACAAGCTCAGTCGCTCCAACAGCGGCGCATCCTCATCCTCCTCCTCCGACGATGCTGCGAATTTACAGACGGTTTACGTGGGGAGGTCGAGGAGGGAGTATCGGGTCGACCCGGATTTGTTGGAGCATCCGGTTGTGCAGGAGTTGGTAGGAAGATCGGACGGTTCAGATCAGATCACGGTTGGGTGTGAGGTGGTCTTGTTTGATCATCTTCGTTGGATGATAGATAACTCTGCCTCTGACTCTTCTCCCATTGATGATCTCGCATGCTACTATGCTTATTATTAGTCTTTACATAATTGTTTTTTAAAGAAAAAGTGTAATTTGTTAGGATCACTGAGTTACCAAATTAAAGTTCAGTGGATATGTATAACATTTCCATTTGTAACTTGATTCTCTTTACTCCTTGTATTTCAATGTATGGTTCCAAATATATATATATATATATATATATATATAAATCTATATATATATATTGATGATTCTTTAAAGATGTATCCTTTGCTTCTAAATTTTGTTCTCTTTACTTGTGACGGATATGCTGATTTTATAATGAACGTTGAAAAGTAGATAAAATCGGACTTAAATAGTAAATGTGTAATAAGAGATTTGAGTAACAAATAAAAATTAAAGACACATACAAGCAAAACATTTTGATCGACATGTATGATATTGTATCATATACTATATATTAAATTGACACTTTAGCTCACCTAGCTAGGTAGAAAAATGATTCCTTATGATCCTTGGTTTTGTAATGAAGGTAAATCTTCGGATATGAATCTATGATATATACGTTTTTTAAGGCAATCTATGATATATACATACAAAATACGGATACAACATAAATGCATGAAAATTTATATTAGTTTAAGAATAATGCATATATATTGGAACAATGTATATATAGTATCCATATTTTACAGTTTATGTGCACCATCAAAACTATATACGTATCCATATTTTACAGCTTATGTGCACCATCAAAACTATGTATAATATTTATCTCAAGGGGTTGCTCTAGTACTCTAGTAGAGCATTAAATCGAAACTGACAGGTCTCTTTAAGATAAGGCATACGCAATTTCCCTCCTAAGTGCTATTTGAGCATTCGGTCTTCCTTGACCTTGCACTGAGACGTTACCCTCGACTTAAATTTTTTCAACAAAAAAAAAAATCTTATTATAGCGGACTGTATTCGGTCCTCAAACTATTTAAGCTCCATCATCATCACCATAATTAAGTTAATTAATTAATTGTGTTCACAAATAATTTTGAGAAGTTTTTTTCTTTGGTGAAAACTGAAAACTATTTGGAGATGCTCGATCGAGGAACAAAACAAAAAGCATGTGAATGAAATTTTATATGCTTCCTCAAAGATAGCTAGAATCATGCCAATTGGCATGGGATCATCATGAATCATTTTAGTATGTCTTTCTGTTATATTACATTCATTCATGCATGGTGTGATATCATAATTATTGTCATATTTATATATGCATAGAAATATAGAATAATTAACAAAGCAAGATAAAATTAGGCTTGGTCTATATGCACACGTTTTTTTGCTAAATACACACTATTCTGTGCGGTAAGAGTTGCAGTACACTTCTGTGCATTAAGGATTACCGCACCAAAGGACTCTGGGGCATTGTTGGAAATTTTTCTGAAACCTATACGACGGTGGTGCGGTAACAATTACCGCACAGATCTGTGCGTTAACAATTACCGCACAGATCTGTGCGTTAACAATTACCGCACTAGATTAATACGAGATTAAGCAAACAAAAATTTAACTTCTAATGTACGTAAAACCTGTGCGGTAATTGTTACCGCACATGATTTTTTTTTTTAAAAAATAATAATTAAAATATGAATAAACCTGTGCGGTAATTATTACCGCACAGGTTTTATATATTAAAAAAACAATAAAGTGGTGCGGTAACTCTTACCGCACCACTTTAAATAATGAATAAACCTGGTGCGGTAACAATTACCGCACCGGTTTTTTTAATAATTATTTGAAAATAATTAAATTAAATTTTTAAGAAAATAATAAATATAATCTGTGCGGTAACTATTACCGCACAGGTTTTTTTTGAAAAAATGCCCGTTGGAATTTTATGTCCTTTGGTGCGTTAACTATTACCGCACCAACGGGCATAAAATTCCAATGGGCATTTTTTGGTTGTATATAGAGGTTGAGCTCTCTTGTTGAAGTTTTGCAATGCACACCACAATGTCTTATAATTATGAGAGTAGTGAGGATGATGGTAACGACAATTGGATATCAGGGGTCGTGGAAGAAGAATACGAAGTCGATGAAGAAGAGGAAGTGGACGAAGAAGACGAAGAAGTCGATGAGGAAGTGGACGAAGAAGAGGAAGAAGGCGAAGCAAATGTATCAATTGCATTAGACGATTGGACTCCGTTACCGATTTTGGTTAGTATATTATGAATTTAAATTTTGTATTTAATTGCATGAGATTTAGGTTAATTAGTTAAAATTGCGTATCTAAGTAGTGTAGTTTAATCAATATAGGAAGAAGACTTTAGACCACATTTTAGTACTGCGCAAATGTGGGATAGTAAAGAAGAGATGATGGAATGGACAAAACAGAGAGCAAGGGATTTAATGATAGTTTTGGTACATCGTACATCTAGCAAATATTGCGTTGATTTTGTATGCGATAGGTTTGGAAAACCTAGATCGGGTAGGCCGAAAGTGAATTTAAAAAATCCATAATTGCCGGTTCCGAGGCTTCGTGACCGAAAATCGAAGAAATGTGGTTGTACATTTGAGTTATATGGGGTTCGTATCAAAGAAGGGCCTTATAGTTATAAATGGATCGTGAATGTTGTAGAAGGTCGTCACAACCACACCCTTCCTACTAGTTTTCATGGGAATTGATTCGTGGGTAGAATGAGCAAAGAGGAGGAGAAAATAGCAAGGGAAGCGGGGGATGATCGCAAGACGCCAAAAAACATACTTATTCAGCTTAGGAAAAGAGACCCGCAAAATGTGACATCCATGAAGCAGATTGCCAATTTTTTGCAGAAGATCAATATTGAAGATCGTGGTGAATTGTGAGTTACTCAGTGATCTCTAAATTTTCAGAAAGAGAACAAGTATTTTTGTCAACCTTTGAGGAACACGAGGACGAATGAGGTTGAAGTCCTTTTTTCGCTCACCCGGAGTCGATTCGTTTGTTCAGGAAGTTTCCTCACGTGATTATCATGGACGCCACATACAAGACAAATAGGTATGATATGACTTTAGTGGAGATGGTTGGTTTCACTTGCACGCACAAGACGTTCAACATCGCATATGCATTCATGGCTCAGGAGACAGTAATGCATTACAAGTTTGTGATGATGTGCGTTCATGAGTTGTGTAGAAATTTGGGAGTGATGCCGAAGGCTATAATGACTGACTGTGAGAAGGCTTTGTTGAGAGCAATCAAACTTGTGTTCAAAGACACTGATGTGAAGCAACTATTGTGTTGGGTGCACATTAAGCACAACATCCAGTCACACGCAGAAAAAGTGATTAAAAATACTAAAAGGGCGGAGAACTTTGTTACGCAATGTTGGGGGATATTTTGCTCGAGCACCGAAGAAATCTACGAAGAGAGGTTGAGAAAGCTGAGAGATTCATGGAAGAAGGGCATTGTTGGTTACGTTGAAAAGTACTGGTTTACTCCGTACAAGAAGTTCATAGTTAGAGCGTGGACGGACTACACTCTTCACTTTCACACAAGGACTACAAACAGGTATCTTTGTTTGTTTAGTTGTTAATTTGGACCACCATATTATTTATGCTAATGATTAGAAATTGTGTTTATTTAGGGTGGAGGGGATGCATAAGGTGTTGAAAGAAATTGTGGGTTCTAGTAGAGGAGGCTTCAACAGAGTGATCGTGAGGATCCACCATGTGGTCATAGTTCAGATGGACCCGATTAGGGCGACGATGAACCAAACACTTACCACTCGGCAAATGGTCTTTGATGACCCAACCTTTCCTCATGGCATTCGAATGTTGTTTTCAAGGCTATTTTACCGAGTGTCAGATAGGTGTTTTCTGTTGTTGTTGGAAATGTACCAGCAAATATTGAAGGAGGAGTATTCAAATGTTTGTGATGATCATTGGGTTCGAGATTGTCTTGGGATGCCATGCGTACACGATCTTGCTAGGGCAATCATTTCAAAGACACCTCTTGTTCCGGATGATTTTCATGACTTCTGGAAGGAACTGAGATGGGAAGATGATGCAATAAATTTGTCCTTACCCGACGACAATCGTTCAATGTCTATTCCGGAGATCAGACTGCGTGAAATGTGCGCGAAATGGGAAAGTGGAGATTTGAGGGATGGAACTCTATTCAGATTAAGTGAGTTGTACATTGACTTGGAGCATCCGGAACAAAGTTCTTTGGTAGAGCCAACAAACTTGTTTAGGAAAGGAAAAGGAAGGCCGCCGGGATCAAAGAACAAGGAGAAGCAGCGAAATGGGAATTCTCCTCCGAGAGAAAAGAGGGAAAAGAGTTACCACGAGTACGTTAGAGAAGACTTAACAAATACTGAGAATGCGCAAAAAGTCGCAAAGGAGAAGGCAAATAGGCAAAGTGAACGACCAACTTGTCCTAAAAAGCAAGCAAGTCAAGTGTCGTTCGACTTCGGATCACAGTCCCAACCTGAACCATTGTTTTCAGAGACCATCGATTTAGAAGACGAAGACATGAATGCCGTGCCCCTAAGAGCTTGCTATCCAGATCGAAACGAAACAGAGGAAGGAGAAGATGAAGAAGAGATTGAAGAAGCCATAAGTTATATGGGGGTGAACTTGGGGGTGAAAAATATTGACTACTTTTGGCTTTCCTACATGACTTCTGTGAAAGATGTGCGTTCAGACGGACATTGTGGGTATCGGTCAATGGCTCTACTTACGGGTATGCAACAGAGTCAATATCGTATGATCCGTGCTGCATTGGCAGCGGAGCTTCTTGGAAACAAAGAGACATGGGAGCCCATACGACGTGGACTACGGGTAGGAACATGGAATGATCTTATTGCTCAAGTTAACTACATGAGAAGTCCCTGTGAGAGACCATTTTGGATGGACATGCCATTTATGGGTTTGGTGTTTTCCACAGTGTATAATGTTGGTTTAGTGCAACTATCCTGGGATGCGCCGTGTTTATGCTTGCCAATAAGGCAGTCTACAGTGAGCCCTGGTCCTCCACAGAAGATTTTTGGGATAGCTCTTGTCGGATGCAGTAATCACTGGATACCGGTAAGAATCTGTGGTAATCTAAACAAACGTCATGAAACGTCGAAATCATTTATACTTATTGATTAATTTTCTTTGTATATCTAGGTTTGGCTCCGTGATGGGGCACCATTGCCACTTTGTTCCGGTTCGTGGAGAAGATTTGCAGATGACAACATCAAGTGGTGGGAAGGGATATATGCTGGCCAAGTGGACTTGTTTCGACAATACCGCTATACTGCTGGAAAGCGTATGGACTACATGACTTGATTTGTAATAGTTTAGTAGCCTTGATCTTTAGACTTCGATTGGAATTGATTTATAATATGTAAGGACTTGTCTTGTCTGCTTTGAAATATGTAATGACTTGTCTTGTTTGCTTTAAATAGTGTTTTCAGTAGAGTTAGATGAGGTAGGTGAAACAGTGAAGTGAAATCAGTGAATCCATAAACTACAACACACTCAGCATAAATTAAAAAGACAACAGACTCATTAAGGAAAGACAACAGACTCATTCTTGAAATTTAAACTAAACACAGACTTAACAGAGATTCACTGATTTGATACCAAGATCCCTAATCGGAGTCACTGTCATAAAAACTAGGAACAAGGTCATTGGGAAACCTCTGTTGTATCCAGTGTTTGGCTACTTCAATACTCTTAGCCTGGTGAAAATATACCAGCTTCAACTGCTGGTCAGCTATTTCCTTCAACAGTTTTGCAATGACTCGGAGATGATGACTGTCGTATTCTGGCTCAAGATACACGATCATGTAGTTACACTGACATGTGGTATACCTTCGTCCATACATATGGGGATTGTTCTTGTCATTACCAATGAACACCTTGATTGTTCTTGAGCACCTTCTACTCAGGCACTGGATCTCACTGCCTTCTGCTGGAACTGGGGAGGATGAAGATGATGCCATGGTTGTTTGAATCTGTAATACAAAGTAAGAAAACATGTTAGAAACAATGAAGATATCTAACGAAATCAGTAAAAAATGAGACTTTTAATTGAAATACAGAGTAAGAACTTGAAACCTAATTATTTTACGGCGCAGTGAGAATGAGATAATAGGGTTCACTGAGGCAGTGAATTTATAGCCGAAGTTTTACTAGGGTAACTTAGATTTGGGCCGATGTAGACAAAAGGTCCACAACAACAAAGGCCCAATAACGTAATTCGGTCATCCAAAGGTGACTTACAGCTGTGTGGTAGCTGTAACACACTCAAGCAAAATATGGTGGTGCGTTAGCAATAAACGCACAACTGATAACACAACTTCGTCAAGATCCAACAGAAAAATCCCAGCCCAACAAAGACGATCAGCCCAACATTCAAGCCCAGCCCAGATTCTGGTGCGTTAACACGTAACGCACAGATTCTGTGCGTTAATTGTTAACGCACCAACCCTTTTACCCTGAATCAAATGTTTCTGGTGTTGTAGGGTTTAGGGTATTAGGGTTGGTGCGGTAACTGTTGTAGTACCAACCCTAATTACATAAAAATTCATTTTTTATGTTGTTTTCTTATACTATTTGATATTATAAAAAGTTTTATGACCCAAAGTAATGTTATACTACTGAAATATGTCGTTATTGAGAGTTTTGTGAATAATTTTATCAAGTTTTACTAATGTAATATGAGATTACGAAGAGTTATATGATAAAAAAACATATTATACTAATGAAATACGAGGTCAGTTGAGTCAAACGATAACAATTAAGTGTTAAACTAATGTTATATGATTAAATAAACACATTATATGAAGTTCATTTTAGTAACGAAGTGGTATCACATACATATGAGTATAACTATACAACTTATATACTTGAGAGTAGTAGCATACAGGTGAAAGTCTTCGTTTACATACTTCTAAGTGTTAAAGTTGTTAATTTCTTATAAAAACGATAGCGTTTGATTGGTAATGCTCAAATATTAATGTTACATTTCTTGACTTTTACGTTTTAAGTGCTTATTAAGCCGTTTTATGTCATTTTTTGTCGTTTTTTGTGTTTGGGCCTCATTCAAAATTCATTAGGCCTTATTAGGCCCGTTGACGTTTTCGATAATAATTTTTCGATTCCGAAAAATGAAAATAACTATTCGCCGTATTTGTTGTCATGTTACAATTTCAAAATTTCGATTTTCATCGTTTCAAGGCGTTAAAACGATATGGGCCCAAACTATACACATATGACATCCATTATCCATTACCCACTATCCATTATCCATTATCCACTATCCACTATCCATTATCCATTATCCATTATCCATATTTCGATTTGGCTTGTTTTATATCGTTTTGAGTCGATTTTTTTCGTTTCTTAGTCGTTTCGAGACGTTTTGAACCATTTTTATCAATATTTGACGTACTTGGTCGTTTTTCGCCTTTTTCAAAAAACTCAAGTTTTGCTAAGATTTGCTCAATTTGGCCATATTATGCCATCATTTTGGCCACATTTTTACACTTTTTTACAACTTGTTCGGAATTCCTTCAAATTTCTATTTGACTTGTTTTATATCGTTTTGAGTCGATTTTTTTCGTTTCTTAGTCGTTTCGAGACGTTTTTAACCATTTTTATCAATATTTGACGTACTTGGTCGTTTTTTGCCTTTTTCAAAAAACTCAAGTTTTGCTAAGATTTGCTTAATTTGGTCATATTATGCCATCATTTTGGCCACATTTTTACACTTTTTTACAACTTGTTTGGAATTCCTTCAAATTTTGATTTGGCTTGTTTTATATCGGTTTGAGTCGATTTTTTTTCGTTTCTTAGTCGTTTCGAGACGTTTTGAACCATTTTTATCAATATTTGATGTACTTGGTCGTTTTTTGCCTTTTTCAAAAAAGTCAAGTTTTGCTATCAATATTTGACATCACTCCAAGTCACGACCCTCATTCCCACTACCTTGGCCTTCCTCGTGGATTGAATGCCGAAAAAGCTGAGATTGACGAACCGGAGCTGGAGCCATCGGTGGAGCCCCGTCAGTCAAAACTCCAAGGAGACGCCTCATGAACTCATCGATATCTGCAGGCCTCCTCTCTGGTGGTGTCTCCAAGAAAGCTCGAATCTCACAAGTCACTAGCTGGGTCCGCTATATTAGCAACATATCAAAACATTACAATCAAATATACTAATTGAATGAATATGACTAATAAAATTTATAATCGTACCGCAAAACTGTCAACCGAAGGTGGAATACGCAGCGGACCAACTGGACGATCGAGTCTACGTGATCTGGGATCCACCAGAGGATGAGAAACTCGATCATACCAATCGAGATAATCATCTGTGACTGCCCAATAGTACGTCGCTCGTGGCTCCCGAATCTGTATCAAAAACCTGGGGTCCTGATCCCACACACCAAGCAGATCCGTCTCAAAGGGAACTGAATAATGCGTCAGCCTGTTGTTACGTGTCACCTGGATGGGCTCTGGGGGAGGATCTGGGATACCCTGCACATGTCCAAACTGTCGCAGCAGGCGACCTGGCTGATAGAGCTCCTCGATGTCCAGACAACGGAGAATGCTCTCAAACAAAGACGGGGCGTACTGCGGAAGTCTGAAATCCACATTTGAAAAGGGAAACCAGTTAACCTGCAACAGAACATTACAAAACAGTTAGTATAGTTTACATTCACACAATATAACGAAAGCATACATTCTTAAAATCTGACCTCCTCATAACGAACACGGTCAAGCATGCCACGAATGGCAACCAAACGATCCGTGCTCTTCCCCTATGGCACCTCTCTGCCCTCCCTCATAGCAGCTGCGGCGTGGTCCATAGAAAGTGGATCTGTCACAAAATGTCCACGAAAATGTGGAAAATATGCCCAGATCCACGACTGCAAAAAAAGGATAATTAGAACTCGACTTCCTAAACATAGCCAATCGTATAGTTGTTTGCGTACTAACCCGCAAAAGAATGCCAGAACTCCCCATCCCCATAGCCAATCGCCTCGACGCCTGTCCAAGGTTGCGATACAGATGAGCTAACACTCCAGCTCCCCAAGCATATCGGCCAGTGCTGTCGTGGTCGGCCAAAAGAACTAACCACCAGTGCTTCACTGCTGTAGTCGACTTGTCCACTAGAACTGTAGTGCCGAGAAGCAACAGTAAGTACATAGACACAATGAGGCTCTCATCTCTCTGTCCATCCTCCATCCGCATCATATCCTTCAATCTCTGTTGAAGATAACCCAAAGGAATGCCTCCATCCCTATACCAAGTCTTCACCAGTGCCTCCTCTACGTGAAGCATCTCAGCAACAAAAGTGAAGATCTCCTCCCTGCTCAAAACTGAGCTACAACTCCTGCCATGTATAGGCAGCGACAGGATCTCAACCACATCGTGAAGTGTAGGACCAATCTCTCCGAATGGCAAATGAAATGTGTTGGTTTCTGGGTGCCATCTCTCGACGAAAGCAGAAACCAACACATGATCGACAGGACCGGACCCGATATAGCGTAGATCAGTCAATCCAGATCGCTCTGCAAGCTGAAACCACGAATCTGGACCAGGTCTCCTAAACGCCTCTAGTGGAGTGCAGTAGGCGGTGTGGAAGTGAACCTTGACGACCTTCCGTGTCGGAAAAAAAAGTAAAAAAATAACACAGTTACTTCTACAGAATGCCAAAATATTTCACATATGAACATTATAGTTCAAATACATACCAAATCAAGAGGAGCCTCGCCTTCTGGAAGATCAGCAGGCTGTGGAAAATCAGCATGATCTGCAACACGTCCACGTCCACGTCCACGTCCACGTCCTCGTCCTCCGCGTAACGTTACGAATAAATTAATTAATTTCATAATGTTACCAAATAATATAATTTTATAACGTTACGCAATAAATTACTTAATTTCATAACGTTACGCAATAAATTACTTAATTTCATAACGTTAGCATATAAATTAATTTCATAATGTTATAAAATAAATTAAATAAATTTATAACGTTACGAAATTAAATAACTAATTTCATAACGTTATAAATTTAATCAATTAATTAAATTAAATTAATTAAATAAATTAATAACGTTACGAAATTTATTTAAATATTTCATAAAGTTATCAAATATTATTAAATTCATAACATTATGAAATTAAATAACTAATTTCATAACGTTTTCAATTTAATAAATTAAACAAATTAAATAAATTGATAACGTTATGAAATTTATTTAAAAATTTCATAACGTTATCAAATATTATTAAATTCATAACGTTATGAAATTAAATAACTAATTTCATAACGTTATAAATTTAATAAATTAATTAAATTAAATAAATTGATAACGTTACGAAATTTATTTAAAAATTTCATAACGTTATCAAATATTATTAAATTCATAAAGTTATGAAATTAAATAACTAATTTCACAACGTTATAAATTTAATAAATTAATTAAATTAAATAAATTGATAACGTTACGAAATTTATTTAAAAATTTCATAACGTTATCAAATATTATTAAATTCATAACGTTATGAAATTAAATAACTAATTTCACAACGTTATAAATTTAATAAATTAATTAAATTAAATAAATTGATAACGTTACGATTATTTAAAAATTTCATAACATTATCAAATATTATTAAATTCATAACGTTATGAAATTGAATAACTAATTTCATAACGTTACGAAATAAAATAATTAAACTATTTAAAAACATTACAAAAGTTATAGAATATTTAATAAAAATACATACTTGATGTAGATCTACGGGAGTCGAAAAAACTTCTGGTTGCGCCTCGGTTTGTGGATTCAACCTTCTATTTGCTCGAGTAGCGTACCCGGGACCGACGTTTTGGACGAGTCGCTTTCGGTTTCTTGGCCTCGGAGCGGGTTCGGGTGCGGGTATCGGGGCGGGTTGGGCTGCTGGTATCGGGTCGGGCCGGGCAACGAGTATCGGGTCGGGTCGGGCTATGGGTATGGGATCGGGTGGGGCTCGGGATTTTGGCCGGCTCCGGGCACCACCACTGTACCTGAGTGGCACCTCCACTTCCTCCTCTTCTTCTTCCTCCACAGCCAGCCATGGCGTCGTCGTCAACGGAACCTCCATTGCCGGAGCTGCTGCGGGGGGGGGACTTCGGGCGGATTTTGGGGGCCAGAAGAACCGCCATGGTCGGGGCAACTCGAATCCATCCTCTATTGAAGGTTTTGATGGGTTAATCGGCGGGAAAAGGAAGAGAAGACGGCCGGCGACTTTTAGGGTTTGGCGGCGGCGATTTTGACAGAGGAAGGAGGAAGAAGGTCGGGGGAGAGGGAAAGTTTTTTTTTTAAATATGTAACTTGGTGCGGTAAGAGTTACCGCACCATTTTATATTTTTTTACTACGAAAAATATGGTGCGGTAAGAGTTAATGCACCACTTTATTGTTTTTTTAATATATAAAACCTGTGCGGTAACAATTACCGCACAGGTTTATTCATATTTTAATTATGATTTTTTAAATTTATTTGTTTTTAAAAAAACAAAATCATGTGCGGTAACAATTACCGCACAGGTTTTAAGTACATCAGAAGTTAAATTTTTGTTTGCTTAATCTCGTATTAATCTGGTGCGGTAATTGTTAACGCACAGATCTGTGCGGTAATTGTTACCGCACCACCGTCGTATAGGTTTCAGAAAAATTTCCAACAATGCCCCGGAGTCCTTTGGTGCGGTAATCCTTAACGTACAGAAGTGTACTGCAGCTCTTACCGCACAGAATAATGTGCATTTAGCAAAAAAAACGTGTGCATATAGACTAAGCCTAAAATTATTGTCATCATCAATTAAAACTTCTATTTCTAAAAGCATAATTCCCCATTCATTCTCGCGTGGCGCCAAAGTTTGCCTGCAATTAGAACCAAGCTCCGTATATTAATGTCCCTAGCGGCTCGACATATCTTCACAAGCTCGTGATCATCAGTATATCTGTTTATCACAAATGAAATATGAAATTAAACAATAAACATGCATCTTCGCATGCATGAACTCTTATATGATCAAAGCTAATGATATGACATATATATATATGAAAAAGTGTCATGTAATAATACTTGTTAAAATTATAAATGAGAATGAGTGTAGAGCATCAAGAGAGATCCAAGAGCCCATATGATGACACGTGACACCCCTTGTCACCACCGTCGGACCTCCGCCGGAACTTCGTCAGACCACCTCCGACCACCACCAGACCACCGCCGGACCACCTCCGACCACCGCCAGACCACCTCCGACCACCGCCGAACCATCTTTGGGCCTCGCCAGAATAAAATTGTCACAAAGATGTATAAAATTGTTCACAAATATTACAAAATTATTTATTATTAAATGTTCATCACGTTGTTCATAAATGTTCATCACAATGTTCATAAATGTTCATTTGTACATACTCTACTGAATGTTCATCACATTATACTTAAGAGTTCACCAACTGAATGTTCATCACATTCTACTTAAATGTTCATCAATTTTTGATAAAGATCAAGTGTTCATAAATGTTCATCACAATGTTCATAAATGTTCATTTGTACATACTCTACTGAATGTTCATCACATTATATATAGGGTTATTTACCGAAAACCACCCGTATGATGACCTACTTTGCGATTAACCACCCCTATGTTGCAATATTACCGAAAACCACCCTTATCATACTCTCCGTCACTCAACAACCACCCCTTACTAACTTCCGTTAAATATTTATGCCACGTGGCATATTATATTATTTTTTATTTTTTGAAATTACAAATCACACCCTTAAACTTTTGTAATGGCATTTGTTTTTATTCCTTCAAATATTGGACAATTTATGTAATTTATAAAAAAGTAATCAAACCCCCTAACCATCATCTTCCCCAAAATAACATTTCATCCTCTTCCTCCCTTGAACACAAGTCAACAAAATTGTTGACTTGAGACAATAGTAAACAATTGAGGAACCGACGAACTCATCCCAACGCCATCCGCCGGATCGAATCAAGCTCAACGTCGGCGGGCGTCTCTTCAAAACCACCACAACCATCGCTCTCTCCGGCGGAACCGACTCCCTCCTCGCCTCCCTCTCCCTCAACGACCCCATATTCATCGACCGCAACCCCGACACCTTCTCCTTTCTCCGTTCATCCTCCACCTTCTCCCTCTAACATCTCCTCTAAGAAGCCTCTCTCGCCTCGCACCTCGCACGCACCTCCTCAAATCCGCCCTCGCACCTCCTCTCTCCGGAATCGACGCCTCTCTCGCCTCCACCCTCCTCCCCGCCTCCCACGCCTTCCTTTCCGCCTCAAATCCGCCCTAACACCTCCTCAAATCCGCCCTCACACCTCCTCTCTCGCCTCCACCCTCCCTCTGGATGGCACACGGCGGCCAGATCTCCACCTACCACTCCGGATCTCTCACCGGATCTACTTTCCAGATCTCCACCTACGACTTCGGATCTCTCACCGGATGGAAACGAGATCTGGAATTTGGGGGCAAACGAGATCTAGATCTGGAAGTTGAAACGAGATCTAATCTTGCTCAGATTTGGGGTTGAGTTTGAGATTTGGGGTTGAGTTTTTGGATTGAGTTTTAGATTTGGGGAAGATGAAGATTTAGAGTGTTTGATTACTTTTTTTTAAAAATTACATAAACTGTCCAATATTTGAAGGAATGAAAAAAAATGCCATTACAAAAGTTTAAGGGTGTGATTTGTAATTTCAAAAAATAAAAAATAATATAATATGCCACGTGGCATAAGTATTTAACGGAAGTTAGTTAGGGGTGGTTGTTGAGTGACTGAGGGTATGATAAGGGTGGTTTCCGGTAATATTGCAACATAGGGGTGGTTAATCGCAAAGTAGGCCATCATACGGGTGGTTTTCGGTAAATAACCCTTATATATACTTTAAAGTTCACCAACTGAATGTTCACCTAAATGTTCATCATATCATACTCCAATGTTCACAAGAATTTAATAAAATGTTCATTAGCCAAAGTTCATTACAATCGACTTAAATGTTCATCACGTTGTTGATAAATGTTCATCACGTTGTTCATAAATTTTCATCAAAATGTTGATAAATGTTCATCATCTTTTACTTAAATGTTCATCAAACATCACTTTAATATAATTTCGAGTAGAAAAACACTTGATCTTCTTCAAAAATTATCTAAATGTTCATCATCTCATAATTACATGTTCATCAAACATCCTTAAATGTTCACAAGCATTTAATAAAATGTTCATTACTCAAAAGTTCATTACAATTAGCTTAAATGTTCATCACGTTGTTCATAAATGTTCATCAAAATGTTTATAAACGTTCATTTTGATATACTCTACTGAATGTTCATCACATTTTAATTACATGTTCACCAACAGAATGTTCATCACATTATAATTAAATGTTCATCACATTATATTTAAATGTTCACCAATTTGAATTAGACTTAAATTTTCATTTATTTTTATACTTTAACTTTTTCATTTATTATTGGACCACCGCCGGACCTCCACCGGACCACGTCGGACCACCGTCGTCGGACCTCTTCCAGACCGTCGTCGGACCTCTACCGGACAACCACCGGGTGGTCGCCGGGAAGTCGTCGCCGGAAGGCCGCCGGACCACCACAACTACCCCACTACAAGTGGAGGTAGCTAGTTTAATCTAAGCCATTGGATGTCAAGACATCCAATGACTTAGATTCATTCTTATTTATCTCTATATGAGGGTTTATTATGAAATTCACACCCTATATATATATGATTATCAAGCTTATTAAAGCTAAACATATTATATGCGGAGTATCTCTTTTAGTCAATCTATTGATCATTAAATCAAATCTTCAATCATACATTTAGGGATTAACTACACAAGATATACTAAGAGAGAGGACCCGTGAAAATAATTCTTACAATTTAAAATGCGAATTGTGAATATTACTATCTTTTATGTGAATCTATAGTACTAATTACAGAGTAATATATAAGGTTCACAATGACTTTAACTATTCATAGATAAAATTCACATATAAGATACTAATATTCACAATTGAAATATAAGATAGTTGTTTACAATGAAAGTGAGTTCGTTTTTCAGTATTTCACACCGTAAGATACATTTTTATCAGAAATCCTCACCATATATTAATATATACTAGGTATAAGCTAAGATATATGTAGGTCAAAGGTCAGCATCTTATGCTAATTAAGCGGCTACCATCCACGTGAAATTTGTGGCCATATACGTACATTGTCCTTTTCTTTCCTTTGTTTTATGCTGTATATCTAAACATACATATAGCGGTATAGGAACATCACATGCACGGGAGAAAAAAAATGAGAAACACACATTATGAACTGGTGCAGATTTACTTTTGAGTTTTGACACTTTTATTTGAGAGTTTTATACTCCCTCCGTCTCTAAATATAAGGCTCATTTGCTTTTTTAACGCTATTCACGGTCGAAGAAAATCTTTCGATTTATGGCTATTGTATAAGGTAAAAAGTAGTCATGAGTAGTCTTATTTGATTCATATAAATGGATTTAACAATATCAAAATTTTACAATTTTAAGTAACTTATAACGAGAGATATTGATAAAAAAAAACGTGCATCGACAAATGTGCCCATTTGAGATGGGAAGATCAAAAGGGGACGGAGGGAGTACTATGCTATTAGAAAAACTGGGACATAAATCATTGGATCTATCAAATATGCTCACAAAGAATGACTTCCATTGTACTCCGTAGATGTCATGTACGAGCTCAAGGCTCTGTGATTGAATAGAGTGAAGTGAAGTAAATCAGTCACGGATGAAGGTATTTATATGTATAGAGCTAATTACCAAACTACCCTCACTATTACAATTAATCATTTAACATCCCCTCATAGTATAAGTCTCATTCTGAAGGACATGAACTTATGTTGTGCTTCTCTCAATGGTTTTGTCAAGACATCTGCAATCTGCACTTGAGACCTTATGTCACCAGTTTGTATGAAGCCTTCTGTAACTCTTTTTCAGATGTAATGACAATCCATATTCAGATGCGTTGTCCTTTCATGATATACTGGATTAGCTGCTATCACTAGTACAGAAACAGGCTTTTACCACAGTTACAAAACAACCGGGGTGTTTCGACAACAGTGGAGTTTTTACACCAGTTAATTTACCAACCGTGGTAAAAATGTTGACAAATTACCCCGGTTGTTTAATCTGTTAATTATTTTACCCCGGTTTGATATATTTTGGTGTTATTACCCCGATTGTTTCACAACGGGGTAGTTTGTTATGAAAATTTACTCGTTTTTAAAATACCCCGGTTAGTTTAGGAACCGAGGTAATCGTATCCACCGGGTAATATTAAACTCGCACCACGGTTTATTTCTAATACGTGGTGGATATTTTATACTTGAACCACGAATCTTAAATAAAATGGGCTAGGAAAAAATTCAGATCACGTTCAGAAAACAACCGGAGTAAAGATTCTCGTACCCCAGTTTAAGTTACGAGATAAGGTTTTATATTTTTTAATTTCACAAAGTTAAATCTCTATTGTGCACTCGAATTAGGTTTCTCGCACTCTCAATCTGGTTCTTCATTCTCTCGCTCGAAAGCTCATCCTCGCTTGACCTCGTGCTACGTGCTTCTCGAATTAGGTAATGCTACCTCCTGTCGCTAACAACGCTGTGCCCAAGCCTTCAGCATTCGTCGTAGCCGCTGTTGTTGCAATCCAACAAATTTTTCTCAGCAACCGTCGCTGTCGTTGTTTTTGCAATCCAACGAATTTTTCATTCGGAAGTTTCAATCTGGCCGCCACTCCTCTAACGACGACCTGCAAGCTACACTGAGGAGACGACCGAGTCGGAGGCTCCACCAGACCTCAGCGATGACCTCACCACCGAGGACTTCCTCAGAAGTTGCAGCCTCCAGCGACGAACCGCAGTAGGTAATTTCTCCATTCGATTTGTTCACTGTGTTCCTGCGCTCGAGTTCAGCGACTTCCTGCGCTCCAGTTCAGCTGCCATGCGTTTCAAGTGTTTAGATTTGGTTGTTAAGTGTTCAGCTGCTTACTCGTTTTGATTTTATTGCTTTAATCTTTCAGATTTGTTTGATTGTGTTCAGCTGCTCCATTGAATTTGCTTTGATTAGTTATTAGACAAGTTTGCACAACTGCACTCCAACTGCTCGATGAAATGCTTGTGTGGGAAAATGAAACGATATTCAGCAAAATGCTTGTTTGATTGTGTTCGGATAGATTCTTGAGAGTCTTTATATAATTTTTTTTTTTCCTTTTTTTCGTACTATCCGCCACTGCTTTTAACTGGAGACAGTGGCTTAACAATGCTTCATGTGGGATGAAATGCTTTTTCATGTTCATTATTCTTGAGATACATGTTTTTATTCAGTATTACAATGTTAAAAAACATTGGATTATGTGTTTCTTATGCGTTGAACTTTTAGAAGTGTGAGCTAGAGCTTTCCTTGTTCTTGCTTTGTGTGTACTGTTTTTGCTGAGTTACTGTTTTATTTTAATCATGCTATTGGAGTAGTTACCGATCTTTCCTTTCTGAGTTGCTTTGTCATTTTGGTAATATATATATTTTGGCTTTCGTTAGATTGTTATATGATGGAACTCTATAATGTCTTATGGCTTTCGTTATATTGTTGTGATATGGTAATTGGGGTAAGGATTGTTCCGATCCCGAATGATTTTAAAATTGGGGTAAGGATTGTTTCATTATAACATATGGGTACGATTACAGGGATTAGTGACCTAGATCTCGTTCGTTGGCCAAACTTCCACTGGAGATCAGTAAAGGGAGAACGATGTTCTTCTCATTGGTGACGTTTGTGCGTTTCAAGGAAACAGTATTTCTAGTGTATTTCATGCTCTTAGTTCAGGAAAGTTGTTGTTGCTGTAAAGTTTGTATAATTTTCACAATTTAGCTGTCTATCTATTTATGGAAGTAATAAGAATGGACAGTTGTATCAGTAATTCAAGGCACTAATTTGATCTTATCTCTTTGTTAAGAAGGCTGCTGGCGATGAGGAAAGAATTCTCGTCATATTTTTTAACAGGGTTGGTTGCTCTCATTGTTTCTCTTGTTTATCCCGTATACTAAAAGTCTTATTTGCATCTGTCTATACAATCCTTTCTCTAATTATTCTTCTTTTTTTCTGGTATATTCATTACATTGTATTTTGGATAGATTGGTTGGCCAACATCATTGCTAACCAGTGAAAGAGGCATTCGTACAAAAAGTTTTACAGGGAAAGGTAGGAAGATTTTCCTGAGATAACATTAATATCATTGAAGTAGCTCTTTTGTTTCAGTTTAGATTTAAATCTAATGGAATCTGTTAGTAATTGTTTATGTAATTAATACTGTCAGTTATTCAGCTTGCAGAAAATTGCACTGGATGAGCTTGTGATCTGACAAGATCTTCTTTTACGACCTGGGGTTGAAAAGTATTTACACTTTACTACCTGCTGCTTCATTTCCGAATTAATGCATTTTGAATTAAAACTCAAGGAGGCTTCAGTATTATATATGCAACTGAATATTTGTTAAATTTCTCATCATCATTCCTCTTATTACCTCTTGGACTAGATTTATTGATGATGCGATTAGTGAAGGAATTCCCGTAGCGATTTTGATATCAACCAGTGACCTTGGAGAAAAGCTAGCAAGGTCTGTTTTTTTATTGCCAGTGTTAGAGTTTGGACTTATATTGGTGGATCCTATATTGTCTAATATCTGGTGGTCTTTACTTGTGTCAACTTTTTAGAGTCACTGTTGAAAGGCTTGGTCAAGAGAGAATCTCCAAATTAAAGATTATTGGAAACCAGGAGGTAGAAAAAAGTTCGTACGGCCAGATTGTATTTGGTCAACTAGGCTTATCTGGTACGGAAGATGAAATTGCTAACGAAGTTAGTAAAGTTGGTAATATTCCATCATGTCTACTCCTTAAGATTTTGTGCTCGTTATTCATTCTGATAATTGAACAAGGTGGTTGAATTTTTCTTTACTGGCAGTTGCCGCTGAGAAGAAAAGGATAGCTGAGCAGGTTGCATCGAGGCTGAAGTTGCGGGTTGATTTCAATGAACTTGCTGCTGATAGGTTTTTGGTCTTTGCTTGTCATCTTTAAATAAAAAAAAGGAGTGAATGAAGATTTCATTAATATAGCATTTCTACTTTAATTCCCTCAACATGGGATTTTGTGAGCTTATAAATCTGCCAAATTATTTTGCAGCATGCAGAAGATTGTAGCTGCATTACGTGCTGCAGCAGAATATTCAGGGATTACTGTGCAAAATTCTGTGCTCGTTGCTGGAAGCCGATCTACAATTGCTGCTGCTGAAAGAGTAGGCATGCCATATGTTGTTCTTTGCAACAGGTAATAAAATTGATTCACCTGTCTCAGTTGATTGTGTAACTCTTTTTGTACCCATTATGGTATATATGTGTCTCGTCAGAGTAACACAACCACTAATCCACACACTTTCTATGTTGCAATAAATCGATTTTTCACCAGTTTGACACCCAGATCAGCGTTTCCCTCAGCAAAAGCTGTTATGGAGGCTTTTGGGGATGTGGACTTGACAGTATCAAAGCTACGGATCAAACTTGAATCTTGAGGTTCATGAAACAGTCCTACACCAAAAGCAAGCGTGTTTTCTGTAAAATTTAACAATTGCCATATCAAAATGTTTAGGATAACATTTATTTACTGCATTCATCCTCCAATATTTTCAGATTTGTTTTTCTCTTTGATCATCTGTAACAGGCATTTGTGCATGTAACAGGCATACAAGCATGACAAACTGTCTTTTTATGTTTCTGCATTAGCAAACAGTACTTAGTTGTTCTTTGAAATTTTATAATCCCTGAACGGAACTGTCACAATTTTGATGCAGGAATCAAGATAGTGGTGAACAATAAAGTATTCAAAGTATCTTCCATCTACTAAGCTTCCTGCCTTACTGATTTTTCTTGCCTCCTTCATCTTCTTGTGAAAGGTTTGTTTCTAATCTCTTGCTACTAGTCTTTTTCATTTAATGTTTTCAACTTCTGGTAGATGTAAGAATCATATCAGAAAAAATCTGTAGGAGACTTTGGAGTCTGGCCTGCTTGTGAAGCATTTTTCCTATCTTTTTAGGTTTTAATTTTAAGTGAAAGGCTCCATAAAGTTACGTCACAGTTTGACCAGCTAAGAGCAATACAATTTCAAGAAGCTATAAGTAGAGCAATGCCAAGAAGGAAAGTAAGACGGGGTACTGACTCTAAATCAGTTGAACAGCCTAAAACAGTTGATGCAGAGAACCAAGATTTTACTGAGGTTCAACCAAATCTTTAGAGACTTCAGCAGCAACTTTTGGATGATGAAACTAGGTCTCTTCAGGTATGCATAATTTTTTGTATTGTAGATTTTGCATGGTGACTTGTTACGTGGAGCTGTGTTCAAAGGGGATTGGAAAGATAAATTCATGTTTTTATTTGCAGGCTGAATGAACAAGTTTGCTCGAAGGTGCTCAACAAACAAAAACAAAGATGATTGAGATGTATGCCTTGAATCACCTTATGTCCACACACGTTCCCTACCAGGCTCAGCAAATTGAGGCTTTGTATGACCAATTCAACTTATTCTTCTATTCATATCACTTTCTAATTTGTTTGCTTCGTCGATGGATAAATAAATTACAGTTAAGTTGAATCATGCTTTCTAGCAAGATCCACAAATCAAAATTTCGTTCTGCTTAAATTTCCTTGAAATTATGTTTGTAAATATTATTGAAAACTTTTTAATTTATGAAAAATACATCGTTTTGATATATAATATATCATTTGTATTATAAATAAGGTGTATTGTAAATATTATAAAGCAGGTGGTTCGGTTATAAAACGGTTTTTAATAATTCATTCGGATACATTTTACCACGGTTCTGAAAAATTACATACCACGTACTTACCCCGGTTGTATATTTTTACGTCGTTCACATTTACCCCGGTTGTACCATTTTTCCATGGCCACATTTATCCCGGTTATAAAATTACCACGTCCATTATTACCCCGGTTGTGCTATTTTACATCGTCCACATTTACCCCGGTTGTTTAGTTTACCAAGGTTTATCTTGACTACGATTTAATTTGTTTTTACCACGGTTGTTTGGTTTACCCCGGTTCCAGAACCGGGGTAAAAACGTAACCGGGGTAAAACTGTAACCGGGGTAAACACGTTTACGCCAGGCACTTTAACCCCGGTTCAGAACCGTGATATTCTTTGCCAGATAACCGGGGTAAAAGGCTATTTTTGTACTAGTGTATGTGTTGAGCTGCCTTATTGTCACAATACATGGAAATTGGTAGAGGAACATGTATAGTTAGATCCTTTAACAATGCATTCAACCAAACTACCCGACTTGCAGTGCTAGACATAGCCTTGTATTATGATTCTGCTGAGGATTTAGAGACTGTTTCCTGTTTCTTTGTTCTCCATGAAACTAACGACTTACCCAAAAAAGCACGGTAACCGGTTATTGATCTAGCACCGACTTCACAGTTTCCATCTCCCCAAGTTGCATCACTGTAACTTGTCAACTTTAAGCATGAATCCGCAGGATAGAATAATCCCCAATTTAAAGTGTCTTTGATATACCTTACAACATGAAGAGTTGCTTGAAGATGTGGCATTCTAGGGGTGCTAAGGAATTGACTTAAGTGTTGCACTGCAAAGGATAAGTCTGGCCTTGTGATATAACAACCTGACAACAAGCCTTCTGTACTCTTATGGATTTTTGAGTATCTCTCCTTTCTCAATGGATAAATCCAGACCTCAAGGCAATGGAAAAATGGAAGCCTTGTTGTCTAGCATCCCAGTATCATCAAGTATATCCAAGATATACTTTCTTTGATTGATCACCATTCCATCATCTGACCTGGCTACTTCTATTCCCAGAAAAAATCTGACCATTCCCAAATCCTTAATAGTGAAAGTCTCATGTAATCCATCCTTTATGAGCTTTATCATAGAAGCATCACTCCCAGTCAGCAGTAGATCATCTACAGACACCAGAGCAATAGAAATTAAACCACCTGATTCTTTGACAAACAAAGAATAATCTTGTTGAGATTGTGTGTATCCAAGTTTGATCAAGTATCATGTCAACTCAATATTCCATTGTCTTGAGGCTTGCTTTTAGACCATACAAAGACCATTGGAGTTTGCAAACTTGTCTTGGCTTAGCTTTGGAGTATCCCTCTAAAGGTTCCATGTAGACCTCTTCCTCTAGAAATCCATGAAGAAAAGCATTATTGATATCTAATTGAAATACATCCCATTTCTGAGTTGTGGCATAAGCTAAAAGCACTCTCACTGTAGCCAACTTTGCAACAGGTGAGAATGTGTACTTATAGTCTTTTCCTTCAACTTGGGTGTATCCTTTTGCCACCAATCTTGCCTTATACATCTCAATGCTTCCATTCGAATTGAATTTCACCTTACGGACCCACCTTGACCCTATTCCTCTCTTATCTTGAGGTAAATCTGTCAATCTCCAGGTCTCATTGCTTTCTTGAGCCATAATTTCCTTCTCCATGGCTTCTTCCCATTTTGGATGTCCCTTAGCTTAAGCATAGGTACTTGGCTCATTTACAGTGCATACATTATACAAGGAAGCAATATAGTCAGTAGACATGTTTGTTAAATCAAACAATTGACTTTTATTCTTGGATAATGGTTGACACTGTATAGAGTTACAGAAATAATCCTGTAACTTGGTGGGTTGATTCCTGATTCTGGCTGACCTTCTGACAGTGACAACATTCTCAATCACAACTGGTGAATTCTCTTTATCATTAGCAAGAATGATGGGAACTTCTAAAGTAGATTCTTCCAAGTTCTTTGTATCTTCATCCTCACACTCTTGAAATACTAAGATCAGGTTTGGTTGGACCTTATCAGTTGGATGCTGCATATGCTCATTTGAGTTTTTAAAAGGAAATACCTTTTCCTCAAAAGTCACATCTCGAGAAACATAGAACTTCTTGCTTTCTAAGTCATAGAGCTTGTAGCCTTTTTTACTAGAAAGGTATCCCATGAATACTGACTTATGAGATTGACATTCAAACTTGTCTTTCTTCTTTGTACTCATTTTTCCATAACACAAGCAACCAAGAATTCTCAAACTCTCATAATTTGCACTTTTCTGAAACATAAGTTCAAAAGGTACCTTCCAATCTGGTACTGAGCTAGGCATGAGATTGATGACATGGACTGCAGCAAGCACACATTCAGCCCAAAATCTAACTGCCAAATTTGCATGTATTCTCATTGATCTGGCTGTCTCTACAATGTGTCTATGCTTCCTTTCAACTCTTCCATTCTGTTGAGGGTTACCTGGAATGCTCCTTTGATGTATGATACCCAATTTCTGAAACAAATCTTGGCACTTTGCTTGAGTGAACTCTGTACCATTATCACTTCTTATCACTTTGACACTTGTACTGAACTGAGTTTTGACATATGCCAGGAAAGATTCAATGGATGCAAATACTTGGTGTTTATGTTGTAGCAAGTAAACCCAAGTGAACCTAGTACAATCATCTACAATAGTGAGGAAATAAGAAGCACCTGAAGTACTTGGTACCTTATATGGACCCCATAAATCCATATGAATTAGAACAAATGATTCCAAAGCAATTGCATTACTTTTAGGAAAAGATTCTTTACAATGCTTTGCTAAAATACAACTTTCACACATATCTAATTCAGGTACACCTTCTGATTGATATAGTGATAGATGTTTCAGCTTACTGTTTGAGCAATGGCTTAGTCTAGCATGTATTTTGTTCACATCCACTGTACAAGCAAGACTAGAGAATTTCTTCCTAGAATTAGAATCTGTAAATTTTGTATGGTGCTCCATCTTGTGTTCAGATCTCAACAAATATAACCCTCCTGCTCTGTGTCCAATAGCCACAACCTTCTTAGTGGAATGGTCCTAAAAACAAACTCTGTTAGGCTCTAGCTTACCCCAGACACCATTCTCATCTAACAGTTTAGTCACATATAACAGATTTTGCTTGAATCCTTCTACTAGCAACACATTGTGAATGAGAGGATACTGATTAATCTGGACAGACCCAACAATCTCAACATTTCTGACTCCTCCATCTGGCAATACTACTTTGATAGGATTTTGCAACCTCTTAGAGGAAACAAATAACCTAGGGTCAAATATCATATGGTCTGTAGCTCCAGTGTCTACTATCCAAACATTAAAATCTGCAATAGTAACTACATTAGCAACAATGGAGATAGGTTGTTTACCTGCAAAATTACCCCCACTTGATGAAGTGGCACAATTAGCACTACTTGAAGCATTCATGACATCCCTTTCTCTGAACATCTTGGCCATTTCTCTGCACATTGCACTCATCCAAGGCTCTACTGACTCTTCTTGTTCACTGAAAGGAGTATCAAGTTCTGCTGAGTTAGCTCTCCTCTCGTGCTTGGATTTCTAATTAGCAGGATATCCATGTAGCTTATAACACTTATCCTTTAAGTGTCCTTTCATGTGGCAGAAATCACACTTTCTTTCTTCTTTTCCTCTCCTATCTCTGTCTCTAGGAGATTGTCTATTAGCATTAAAAGCAATGCCTCCACCATCCATGTTTGACAGAAGAGTTCCATTCACCACCTTCTGGCGTTCTACTTGTTGAACTAAGTTTGTTCACTGTGGGAAATGGATACATAGACAAAATACTACTACGAATATTGTCATATTCTTGATTCAATCCCATCAAGAACTCAAGCAATTTATCCCTAGAATCCTTTTCTTGCAATTTTTTCATAAAATCACAAGCACATCTAGACATATATCCACTATTACATTCAGGAAACACATCAAAATCCTGAATATCATCCCAAAGCTTCTCGAGCTTACAATAATTTTCACCAATGGTGGAATTACCTTGATTTGTTGAAGATAAAGTTCTCTTCAACTGATAGAGCAGTGGACCATTCGATTGGCCAAATCGTTTGATCAACTCTTCCCAGAGTTGACGAGCAGAATTGACATTCATGAATGGTTATGCAATTCCAGATTCCATGGAATTTACCAGCCAGCAGCGCACCATGTAATCTGCTTTCATCCACTTCTCAGCATTCTGAGATCCAAGAGATGGTCTGCGAATGGTGCCATTGACGAACCCTAACTTGGACTTAGCTCCAAGAGCAAGCTTGACATTCTTGCTCCAGTTGTGAAAATTTGTGCCATTAAGTCTAATCACTCCAAGATTCGATCCAGGATGGTCAGAATTCAAGAGATTCAAAGGATCACTCGATGCAATTCCATGTTGATCAACAGGTCTTCTCTGATCATTGCTTTCCTCCATTCGGATGAGCTACTTTGATCAGATTCTTCAAATCAACAGGAAGAACGATAGCGTATGCGGAAGACAAAGAAAGAATTTACCATATCAAATATGCTCAGAAAGAATGACATCCATTGTAGAAGTCATGTATGAGCTCAAGGCTCTGTGATTGAATAGAGTGAAGTGCAGTAAATCAAGGCCGTTTAACCCCGCACCCATTTTTTTTATAACTGACACCCGTCTTGGGCGCATTCTGGGTGCGTCCAATTTTTTTTTTTTGAACCGGGTCATTCTTGGGCGCATCCTGGCTGCGCCCAAGAAATTTTTTTTTTTTTTTTTTTTGCGGTCAAAAGTTTAAAAAATCCGGTTTAAGTTGGGCGCATCCGGGTTGCGCCCAAGGCGGGTGCCAGTTATAAAAAAGTGGGTGCGGGGTTTTTCGCCGTAAATCAATTACAGATGAGGGTATTTATATGTATAAAGATAATTACCAAACTACCCTCACTATTACAATCAATCATTTAACAGAATCAGACAAGCACTTTAGAAAATATAACTTAATTCAAGATAGCTAGTATTAGTAATGAGAGAAATCGATGACAACATGTGAATGGGTGTTCACAAGTTTATATTTGTATATATATATGTGTAGAATTTGTCTGTAAATATATTTGATCAAATATCTGACTTTTTTCATGTCCTTAGTGCTGAATTAAGAATATTGCCTCTCCTCTCCTTCACAACACAAAAATAATTCTCTTCATATCTAATTTGATTGTATGTTTTTTCGGCGGAGAATTGGCACTAATGCTTGTCGCATTCAACTAACACATAATCAATCACACAATGCTCCAAAAAATATGTAATTATCCCTCCCCAACACATTTGCTTAATATACCACATGTTTGTCCATCAAATAAATCCAAAATTGCCACATAAATTACGATATGTGATCGAATATCTGGATTCAGATACATGAACAATTTCATAATTCATACACACAACACAATCTTTAGCTCTAGAAATTAAACACACAAAATCCGACATGAATCTCGATATCACATTAATAATTGGGACAAATAACATAATTAGGCCAAACCCACTACAAGTTACTTTATTACAACTGGACCCAACACACATACACTGATTTTACTCCTATAAAATCCATACATCATATACTATATAGTCCATCACATACCTTAACAATTAAACACACTCAAACTATACAAGAAGAAGAAAAAATGGCGATGTTTAGGAAGCTCACAAAGCTGAAAAGTGCACTGAAGAAGATAAATTCATTCGGCAACAAGCTGATAAATTCCTCCGACGATGCTGCGAATTTACAGACGGTTTACGTGGGGAGGTCGAGGAGGGAGTATCGGGTCGACCCGGATTTGTTGGAGCATCCGGTTGTGCAGGAGTTGGTAGGAAGATCGGACGGTTCAGATCAGATCACGGTTGGGTGTGAGGTGGTCTTGTTTGATCATCTTCGTTGGATGATTCAAAACTCTGATCTTGATCACACTTGTTCCCTTGATGATTTGGCCGATTTGTATGCGTATTAATTAGTCATTCATTTTACATTGCATACTCAAACCTGCATATGTAAACGCAACTCATACTCCATACTTATTAATATTGATATGCCCTTAATTAATCTTTGTATACTTCTTTTTTCTTTCTACTTTCCTTTGCTTGGAGTTGGACGCATTCTTGTTATTGCCATTCCCTCCAACATTAATATGATCTTTGATCATCGAGTTCGATCAATCAAACTCGTACTACGTAAAAAATCAAACTCAATGCCTCTTGATAAAGTGATTAAAAGCGCGATGTCAAGCCAAGTTGTTGGGCTTCAATTAATGTAATTTTTTTTTTGAAAGGAATTAATGTAATTTGTTCCTTAACTAACTACACGACAATTGAATAAATCTGTAATTTATACGGAGTAGAATAGATTCCATGGCTTGTATAGTTGTATATAGGCCACCCAAGATCGATATGATTTATCGTATACTGACACACTCGATTAATTATAAAAAGTCACGTTAAGGAAATCGATTACCAAGATTTGCTCTTTTTTTTGGGTCTGATTACCAAGATTTGCTCTAGTATACTAAATTGTAATTAGCTCTGCCAGATCTATAATTCACAATTCATTCTCATGGGCCAGAGGCCCAGAGCCCATTATGAACTAAACGGGATAGGAGAATAATTATACCAACTAGTGTAGGTCCCGTGAATATCACGAGATTATAATTCTACATTAATATTTATAGAATATTTATAACTTTTATTAAAACATTATTAAAATAATAAATAAGTTATAGCTATATTTGTGAAAGATAAAATAATGACCAAGCTACCAACAAAACAATACTGTAAAAATAATCGTTTTACATCACTCTCTGAAGTTTGAACTTTTGAGTACGTTCAATGATCGATTTTTCTACCCTAGGGAAACCCATTACAAAAAAAATCACTAAAATGACAACACTTAATCACTAAAATGATAACACTTAATCATAAATTTATAAAATTATTCTCCTATAAACCAAAGCTTATTGTATACTCCTTATTGTATGCTTCTCTTAAACATGGTTTATAAATGACCAAAGTTTTAGAATATATGACTTAATTGACATATTTGTAGGAGATCATGGAGAAAGTGGAAGATGGTGGAAAAAAAAGGTTTTTCTATTTAAAAGTTGGAATAATTATTTTTTTATAAACAGAAAATAGTGATGTGGCGCTGAGGTGGCACAGTATTTTGTGAAGACTTGATTTCTCCCTTATATTGTAGTTAGGTAGATCATTTTTAAGCAAATTAGTAATTTTTTATGTTCATGACATTTATCTTCGAACGTTTCAGTTCTTCTTATAAAATGTTCATTGTTTTTTTAAGCATGCATTTGTATCGATTTTATTTTTTCGGTCATTGGGTTTTCGGTGTAAACATGTCATGAACATTTTGTGTTAAGAATCATGAACATTGATACTCAATGACATGAAAATGAGTGAATCGTATTTATTATATTTATTTTTTACATCATGTTCATTACAGTGAATATGTTATTAACATTGTTTTTCGAAGTCATGAACATGGTCACGAACATTAAGAGTCGTGTTTATGATCATGAACAATAATATTTATTGGTTGCTAGGTTGCTTCTTAAGACATGATTGGTATCAGAACCTAACGCAGTATTCTAATTAATTATGAGTAGAGCTTACCACATCTAATTTCACCGCCTAATATACTGATGTTCGATGTGTATATCAATGATACGTTGGTAACCTGTCTTTTTTCTCCATGACACGGGCGTAGAATATCTGTCAAATATACCCTGGAACTGTGAGAAGCTCAAAGCACTAGCTTCCATGGAGGAAAAAGAGAAGAAATCAGAACGGAAGAAAACTTGTATTATAAACACTAGAATGACTAGAGCTAGGTAATGCATTATTAATGTCATCCAAACAGATAAATGTACGAAACGCCTATATGCACGCGACTTTTTCTCTATATGCACGCGATTTGGTGCGCAGATGTTATGCGCATAGGTTGGTTCGGGATAAATGTGAAAATTCTGACGATGTCTGTCAAATGTGTGCGCAGGAACAAAGCGCACAGAAGATATAATGCGCAAAAGTTCAGCGCACGACGTTTCGGATTCCCGAATGTGTGCGCTGAACTTGTGCGCACATATTAGTGCGCAGAAGAACTGCGCACATGGTCTATTAAACCCTGCGCCGCAGCTTCTTCTTCTTCTTCCTTCTTTCTTTCTTTTCTGGTGTTTAACCTCGACGGCGCCGATCATAGTTTTTCCATTTCCGAGCGTTTCCCTCGTCTAAACACAATTCCGTCAATGGATTCTGAACCCCCTCATTCTTCCGGTCCCGACCACACCACTTTCGTCCCAATCCCAACACCTCCGGCGACTTCCGTCCCAACGGAGCCACCTCCGGCGACCTTGTCCGACGATGAAGCGTTGGTGGATGGAGGTGGCTGGCGGTATGCGACTCGAGCCGCGTTGGCAGCGGCAAATGCTCCTCCGGCGACTATTCCGGCGACTATTCCGGAGACACCGCACGATCTTTATTCGGTATACAATTTCTAAACCCGCTTTTTTCAAATATTTATCGTATTTAATTGTGGAAATTTATTCGTAATTTTTTTTTGTAATAATTACGATTAAATTTAAGTTTTTTATGAATTAAATATTAGAATTCGTATCTTAATTGTAATTTAATCGTAATTTTTCATAATTACGTTTAAATTTCAGTTTTTTATGAATTAAATATTAGAATTCGTATTAATTGTAATTTAATCGTAATTTTTCATAATTACGATTAAATTTTAGTTTTGTATGAATTAAATATTAGAATTCTTACTAATCGTATTTTTTTATAATTACGATTAAGTTTCAGATTATTATGCATTAATCGAATGCCTAATCGAATTATTATGAATTCGTATTAATTCTAATTTTTTAGTAATAGTAGTGATTATTATTTCGTATTAGTTGAGATGTTTATTTTTTAGTAATTATGAATTAAATATTAGAAACTTAACAGTCATAACTAGTTATGGCTTAATTGTTAAATTTCTAACAATTTCTATTAAAAAATTTAGTTTTCGTAGATATAAAGACTCGAATTTGATTACGAAGTTGCAAATTATTTCCGAATATTTTAGTATGAATTAGTCATACTAAAAATGTAAAAACATGTAGACTATACAAGCCGTCATGGATCAGACGGGCAACACGATGCCCGCACCAGTAGCGGAACGGCTTCCACGTCGACATGATGTGGCAGCCGGTGTGCGATTATCGTTCGAGGCCCTCGAACGATTTTTCGGCACCGGATCACCTGAGCGTCGTGAGCCAGGGAATGAGTACGAGGAGGCACAGCTGCAGCAGCAGGAGATAGATGGTTCGCATATGGAGATGGATGGACAGAGAGGAGATTTCCATGACAACGTAGATTATCCTGGTCGATATGTTACTGCGTTCGACCCTATCGAGCCCACACCAGTACAGGCGCAGGTGACCACGGATGACTATGATATCCAGGACGCACCTCTGTTTCAGGATGCTTTACCTCGCAGTTCAGAGCATACAGAGCAGGATTTACCTGCAGTGACAGATGCAGAAACGTCGACATCTTCTCCTCCTACGGTCGCATCTGCAGAGCCAGTCGCATCTTCAGAGCCAGTGTCGGGAGATTTAGACGACGATGACCATGCCCCACAGACATATTTTCCTTGGCTCGGGGAGTCGATGCAGAACATTTGTCGTCCACGTGCGCCTCACCTATTGTGTTCTTATGAGACGCATATAGCGAGATGGATATGGTCGCGTGGTCCTCTTCCAGGGCCCGCTCCCGATGTACCATTGGTGCCCCCGGTGCAGGTTAGGAAGCGTGCCCGTGCGGGGGAAGCTGTAGGCCGAGGCAGAGGCCGAGGTGGTGGTGAGGGTGCTGTAGGCAGAGGTCGAGGTGGTGGGAGAGGGAGAGGGAGAGGTAGAGGTAGAGGGAGAGGGAGAGGTCAGGAGGGTGCTGAGGGAGTTGGTGGTGAGGGTATTGCTGCTGAGGGAGTCGCTGAGGGGGCTGCAGTTGAGGAGGTTGTTGGTGAGGAGGTTGCGGCTCCAGTTAGAGGTGGTCGTCGTCCCAGGCAGAGACGACGAGTAGGAGATATTCAGCCAGAGGATGAGCCAGAGGATGGGGACGGGGATGAGGCCGAGGCTGAGGCGGCTCCGTTAGATCCGGTATGTTCAATAACATTGATCTGAATGCTTATAATAAGTTATACGTTTCATATTTACTAACCGGACGCAATTTTTTTTCTGTACTTATTTAGGCTAGGAAGCTCCTGAGGGTGATGTACAGATCTGCACAGGTTCATGATTATGAGCATCATATTTCAGCTGAGGAGGGTACATGGTTCAGGCTTGCTGAGCGTTCTGGGCTGACAGAGCTGCGCCGAGTGGGCATAGCGTCTCAGATCGATGCTGCATTGATTTCTGCTTTTGTGGAGAGGTGGCATTTGCTGAGATGACCATCTGCCTACATGACGTGATGCAGATCCTCAGAGTCCGTATACATGGTCGTAGCTGCAATTCACCTATGACAGATGACCAGATCTATGCGGCGCTTGCGGACGCTATGGGTCAGGAGGCTGATGACATGAAGGCATGTTATAGCTCAGGTGGCATTCATTTCGGTGCCCTCAATGCTCGGTTGGAAGTTTTGTTTGATGCGCCAGTCAGGAATGAGAGTCACATTGCCACTCTGTATCTCCTTTTGCTTCTGGGCTCGACTGTCTTGGTGGACAGGTCGACAAAGGGTGTCAAGGTCCAGTACGCGGCGCTTGTTCTCAACCATGATCGTACAGGGGACATTGCATGGGGAGCCGGCATACTTGCGTTAGTGTATCGCAATTTAGGGTCTGCATCTAGAGTCGAGACGGCAACCATTGGTTCATGTGGGATTCTTCTGAGGGTAAGATCTTGTCGTTAACGTCTTGGTGAATAACTCTTAACTATTCACGTAGTTTTACTAATAATCTGTAATTGTTTATATGTAGTGCTGGATCTGGGCATACTTTCCTCATTTTCGTGATCACTTTGTCACGAACCCTGCATTCGCCCATGGAGATGCTGCTGTAGGATTGTATACACCACTTAGCTCGGATACTGGGCGTTTGGTTGTCATCCGTCGCATGCTCGACAACATAAGATATGAGCAGGTTTGGATTTAATTTCTTATATTTTTTATTTCATTACCGCAATACGTGTCTAATTTGGCTTGTTATTTGTTTCAGGTTAACTGGCAGCCATGGAGAGATTTGGACTTCAACTCACCAGAGGTTTCTCCTACGAGATTTGAGGGCGTATTGAGCATCTGGAAATTTCATGAGGCCTACAACCCTAGGAGAGTCCTGCGGCAGTTTGGGCGGGCTCAGCCCGTTCCCGACCCACCCATTCAGCCGTTGTCATTTCATCGGCCCATGGGTTGCACGAGGTATGACGTCGTTTATGCACCTGAGCTTCTTCTTGCATGGGACGCAGAGCCGAGGCCTCTGATCGATCTGGATGGGCCGGTTGCAGAGCCAACATGGAAGATGTCTGATGACTATATGGATTGGCTGGACGAGTTCTCACATCCCGTCGTCGATCCATCCTCTGAGAGACATGATCGCCCGCCTCACTATGGATATACCCCGGTGCCTATCGATGCATTAGCGGTATGTAAAATTTTATAAAGTTTGTACAAAACTTAGCTTTAGACCTTAACTAACGATTAAATTTACGTTTTGTTTGCAGCGTTGTCAGATCCCTCAAGCCATGATGCACTCTTTTCTAGACACCCCTATCTCGGATCGACCTTGGGCCACTGAAGATGTGATTCGTGGTTGGCTTGCAATCTTAGAGGCACCTCAGGCACCTTTGGCACCATCTCCCCCACGTGCATCGCGGATGCCACCACCACCACCACCTCCCGTTTTCCGAGATTCTGTTCATGAGAGTGGCCAGGGGAGTGGATGCGGCACTCAGGAGGATGCGCACCAAGATGATATGACTCAGGGTGATGTGCCTCGGGAAGATGCCCCGCCTTATACTCAGGAGACTCAGGATTAGACGCTTGACGTCTGTTTTTGTTTGGTGGATGTTTTATGTACGATTGATGTTTTATGTATGCCTTTTTCTTGTGTGATGGTTTTAAATTTTATGTTTTGCTTGTTTGAATATTCAAAACGACTCCGAACAATAATGCAAATACAAATCTGAACAACAAGACGTGAAAAACTATATTGATTTGAAAACGAAATACAAATTTCAACAACAACACTACACAAAGAGATGGTGAGGAAGACCAACCTATCAAGATCCCCAAACCGATGATTGGTTTCGATGTTCGGAGTCGGCAATATGTACCAACTAATAACCAGTTTCCAAACTCTTATTAGTTCGTACATTTTGCTAAATCCGAACATCGAAACCAATATCGGTTGGGGATCTTTATAGGTTGTCCCTCCTCAACTTCTCTTTGTCCAGTGCTATGCTTGTTTACTAACGATTACAACAACCACTTAACTAACAATTACAACAACGAACTAACGATTAAAACAACCACTTAACTAACGATTGGAAGCCAGGGTCGCCTTAAGATCGGCGTTTTCCTCCTCCAACGTACGTATCTTCGAGAATAGATCTCTTATTGCAGCTAAGGAGTAACAAGGGTGTGGTGGATCGATCCACTCGCGGAATTCACAAATGTAACCACCAGTACCAGCGCATGTCCAGAACCTTCGAGCGAGGTTTCTTCGAGATTCTGAACTCCTCATTACTGCTGGTCGATCACATTTACAATAAAAAAGGGCAGCGTTGCTTGATGATGAACTGTGCGACATAGCGAGTGTTAAGAGACAAATGGTGAGATTGGTGAGGTTAAGAGAGAGATGGTGAGATTGGTGAATTGAGGTGAGTGCAACCCCCCTTTTATAGCTTCGGTTTTTGCTGTTGAAATATGACCGTTTCGTGCGCAGATGTTATGCGCACGCAACGGTCATATTTTAACGGTCTTCAACCGTGCGCAGATCTAATGCGCAAAGAATCATGTGCGCAGATCTAATGCGCATATAAGGCCTCCAAGGACGTCGTATGCATTGAAAACAAGTTTCATTGCATTCCGACGTCGTTTGGGCATCGAACCGCCTATTCTCGACCTTAATAGGCCATCAGGACCGATAAGGCGTTTTTGCATTTTTGAGTATTTTCGATCAACTTTTTGTGAAGGGGAGACCTTATACACTCTTTATATGCCTAATAACACATAATTGTATAAGTTTTTGAAACATAATCAACACCCATGTACTAGACCCTTCATATCTCAACTACTTCGACTATTTCGAAGAATGAAAGACTAGTGAAGGTTTACAAAGGAGGTGTTACTCGAAGAGCACGAGTTTTTGACTCGAACTTACCGACAAGGTTAAATAACTATAATATGCATTGAAAACAAGTTTCATTGCATTCCGATGTCGTTTGGGCATCGAACCGCCTATTCTCGACCTTAACAGGCCATCAGGACCGATAAGGATTTTTTTGCGTTTTCGCGTATTTTCGATCAACTTTTTGTGACGGGGAGACCGTATACACACTTTATATGCCTAATAACACTATTTTGTATAAGTTTTTCAAACATAATCCACATCGATGTGCTAGACCCTTCATATCGCAACTATTTCGAAGAATGAAAGAGTATAGTGCGCAGTGGTAGAACGCACAGAAATTTCAGCCATGCGCTAAGGTAAAGCGCACCTATTCTGTAACTTTTTGAATCTGTAACTTTTGGTGCGCAGGCGTAACGCGCACAGAAAATTACCGTTAAAAATTTGTGCGCAGCTACATAGCGCACTTTTAGTTACCGTTATTTTGAATCGGTAACTCCTTGTGCGCAGAAGCAACGCGCACCATATACATAAATTCCTATAAAACCAACGGTTTGAAGGTGGTGATTTCTTCATCCATCTCAACTAGTTCATCCATCTCAACTAGAGCAAAAATCGAAGTTTCCCTACTAACCGGTAAATTTTTCTTTTGTTCATTTTTGTACATGCTTTGTTTTTTGTATATGCTTTCATGTTTATAACTAAAGTTTTATTATTTACTTATTTGGAAGAACATAACTACGAATATGGCATCATCATCATCATCACCAAGACGTGTGAAGCCTGACCCTCCACAGATAATGTGTACTGGTACAAAAAGGTGTCGCCAAATGTGTAATGTTTACGTTAACAATGACGAAGACATGCCTGACCAGTATGGACGAAGGCATTATGCATGCAATTGTTTCTTCGGAATCAGGTTTATTGATCCAGAGCATACCCCTACTGCTTTACGTGCTATCACGAAATTAATCATCAAGAAAAAGAAGAGTGACAATAGAGTGAAGGTCCTGATGGAAAGGTTTAAGATTAAAGAAAAAGAATTGCGGTTGATGGTTTGTAGTATCGTCTATGCTTCCGACTGCTCTTCCTCTTCTGCCGACGACGCCTAAATCGTAGACATCTAATGTTATGAGCATTGTGTACTTTCATTACGTACTTTCATTATGTACTTTCATTATGTATTTTCATTGTCGCTTCTCTATCTCTCGAACGTGTTAAGAAATTCCAATGCAATCTGATCCATTCATTGTTATATAAAGCACAATTACACTACTACCAAAATAACAAATACGAAACATTAAAAACCAAGGCATTACAAACTAAGAAATTCCAATGCGTCTTCTAATTATTACATGACAATCTCACTCAGTCAGTGTTCTTTGTTTCTCAATTTCGATTTGGGGATTAGGGTTCTTTATTTCTCAACCCTAAATTCAAATCTGATTCCTAAACTCTTTCAAATTGAGATTTAGTGGAGAGGAGGCGGTTCACCATGTTAGTGATCTTGGAGACGAGGAAGGGATCGAGGTTATGCCTTCGGGCGACGGTGTTAGCAGAGAGGCCATGGGAGAGGCGAGAGAGGCCCATGGTGATGCGACCCTGCCATCGTTGACAGCTGTAGAGGAAGAGGAAGCCATGAGCCTTCGCTCACTTGGACCCGTGACTCGATCCCGAGCCAAGATAATCAGTCAAGCCACGCAATATCTGGTCCTTCGCACCGTGGCCAACTTCAGTTCCCCTCCAGCAGAGCACTCTTTGAGGTTCCTAACCTCCAGTTCCTTAATGCCTTCGCTCACTAGCATAGATGCCTCTTATCCCAGCTCCAGTTCTCAGTACCAGAGTCCAACTTCAGTTCCTGAAGCCAGTTCCCTTGGTACCAGTTCCTCCGAGCTGTGAAGGCCGACTATCTTCTTAGTTATTATTATTATTTCCTATTTTCAGCATATGTTATTAGGTTTAGGACGTGTCTACTCTCATGCTTGAGAGGCCAGCCCTAGTTTCCCTTTTATTACCTTCTTTATTACTTTCTTTACTTATTTTGCAAGATACTCATTTGTAAAGGCTCGCCTATATATATGGCTTGCCTTCTTCATTAATATCACGTTTAGCTTTTGGATTAATTGATAAAGCCGAGTGCATCTCCTTGTTAATCCCCTAGGCGTCACCAAACAAAGTCTTACTTCTTTACCCCTTCGTCTTACTTCTAATCTCTTCCCCGGTGGATTTATCTACCAAACCCTACGTAAACCTACACTTTACATCCACTTCATCTCTACAATTCATCCACTCCATCGTTGTTGCTTGTTGCCACAAGTAACATCACTATCATTCAGTTCCCCAGTTACTGTCAAGTCTTCCGCAACCCTCCGAGTTCCCAAACTCGACCAGATCTTGAGAAGGCCGACTCCCTACGAGATCTAGATCGCTCTAGCAAGTCATTCTTGACCTTTTCGAGGCCAGGAACGCATCAACTGGTATCAGAGCGCCAGGGATCTTGTAAGTCACGTTCTTCTCTTGTTTGTGATTGTCACTCTTCCACTACGTAATCCCATTCCCCCATCATTTGAGAGCCTTAGAAATACTCCATATTCGACCTTCATTCACCTAAGAACCCAGAAAGATTAGATCTTGTTCGAAACCCTAGGAGAAAATATTTTTTTCCTTATCTTGCTAGCCGCTTCCCTTATCTTGCAATATCTTGTTAATTTCGATTGCTTCCAATTTAATTGATAAGTATAGAGATTATTTGATTTGCATATCTAAGGAAAAAGATAGTATCTAAAAGATTTGCTCTTTCCTTGTTTGTTGGCCGAAATATTCTCTCTTGTGCTCAAAAGATCTTGCTTGCACCCTACTCTAATTTCATTCCTTGTGTAAAAGCTTTGACTTTCCTTGCATAATTTTTTGCATATTAGTTATTTTCAGATCCTAACAGAAAAGGGAAATCCGAAATCAAAAAAAAAAAAAAAAACGAGTTCGAAAACAATCTCATCCAAAGCCAAAATAAGGTAAGTTTGAGATATCACTAATCAAAGTTTCCATCTTCTTGCCTCTCCATCGTCTAGGTTTGCATACTAGGAAGTTTGAATCTTTTTGCTTCTTCTCCTTGTGTTTGCTTATTCGAATTCTCTCTTGCTATTCATTGAATTGTTCGTCGTGATTGCTTGATATTGCTTGATTGCCTTCAGTTCCCCCTGACCGCCCTCACGACCTTACTATTCATAGTAACCCGAGAGTACTGTCACTTGCTTGAGTTGTACGTGCTTTACTAGATTGTTGTGCCTTTGATATTGCTTGTGCTACTTTATACTCGCAATGGTGAATGATCTTGTTGTAGGTAACATGACTCTAGAGGGTAAAGAGGGAGACCAAACAGGAACTAAGACTCAAGTTCCACCATTCCAGCAACCTCCATTGCTTGAAGATCCGCCCTTGAATCAAGTCGTGGAGCAACAAGGGCAGGCAATACAACATTTGCTCCAAGAATTGAAGGCACTAAGGGCTAAAGTTGACTCTACAATCCAACATAGTCCATCGGGGCCGACCCCGGAAGTGCACGTTGATGATGGTGTCCGGTTCCCAAAGTCAGACACTGGTGCCAAGTTCCCTAGCCGTGACAAAGGAAAGCAAGTTGTGGCCTCAACTTCACAAGTTCAACCACCCCCAACGACTTGCCTCTGTAATTGAATGTCATCAAGACGCAGCAAAGCTAAAGGAACGTCGCACCCATGTAAAGCACAACGACACCGACTCCAGCGACCGTGATGACGACTACGACGTTGAGTTTCCGAGCCATTCTTCACATGGCAAGGGAACTCGCTACCATCACAAGCGTCACAGCTTCCACAAGAAGCACGACACAAGTTTGCCCTCACACAGTGACAACAGGAACCAAGATCACAGTTCCCATCCCACAAGTAGGTATCACTCGCGTCATCACAACACTGCTTCGACAGTTCCCTTCAACATTGACGATCACCTTCATCACCAAAGTCCCAGATAACGACCACCTCATGGTTGTAGCTCAGCCCCTGAGTCTAATCGAGATGGTTTTGAAGAATTTGATGATGAGGACTTCGCCCATGCTGGAGTTCCCAATCATGGTAACCTTCACGCCCCTCTGGGAGTTCCTATTGAAGACATGGAGGTCCCTCCAGATTATATTCCGCCGGCTGCTCTTCCAGTCGACCGTTATGAGGGACGTCGTGAAACAGGCCAGTATGCAGCCCGCTATGGACGTAGAGAACAACATCAGTTCCCTCCACAAGGCCGAGAGCGCCAGCAGTTCCCTGCACCGCGCCATCCAAGGCGCCAAGGCTATGAGGATGATGATGATTATGACCATGACAACCGTGGTTTTCATCGTCATGCACCTAGATATGATGAGCCATTACCTGACCATCGCCGCTATGAAGCACGTCGTCCAGTAAAGATTGAATTTTTCTATGGCTTATGTGATCCCGCTGTTTTTCTTGATTGGATGCAGGCTACAGATCATGTCTTGAAGCATTGTCACTATGAGGAAGCCGAAAAAGTTGAGATATCCACTCTCCACTTTAAAGACGCTGCTCAAACTTGGTGGCACTGCTTCACTTCAGACCGCCTTCGTCGCAATCTTGAACCCATTTCTACTTGGGATCAGCTAGTCTTTGTCATGACTAGAAAGTATGTTCCCGCTGGTTATAGGAACCAGGTCCGAATGGAGATAGCTATGCTCCGCCAAGGCACCCTGACACCTCTAGACTTCTTCGCCAAGATTGAGGATCTCTACTTAAAAGCTAATGTCAGTGCCGCTCCCACAACCCTATGTACCAAGTTTTTGCCAATCAAAGATCTTAACAGTTTGGTACACACGACTATGCAACTTCACTATCAGCTTCTTCGCAAGAAGAACACTTGGCCAACTTCGGGTCAATCTAGGTACAATTCTAACTCTTCCAGTTCCCTTTCTACTAAAGTGCAAAACTCCTCTTCGCAGGGAAAGACGGGAACTAGTTCCCGCCTGGTTGCAACACCCCCTCAGCGCCCCTCAGCGCCTAAGCCCTCAACTCAGCAACCTGGCCACACCAGTGACATAGAATGCTACAAGTGTGGTGGACATGGTCACTTGAAGCGTGATTGTCCAAACACCAAGAAAGTGTTCTTCAACCAAGACACCGGCTATGAGTCCTGCGTAGACGAGGAACCAAGTGATGAGTTCCCTAGTCAGGAAGACGTGGATGCTTATGCTTGTGCCCCACATGAGAGCAATGCCTATGCCCCACTAAGTCTTGTTACTAGGCGTGTGCTCACTGTCAAGGAAGTAGATTTGGTGGACCAAAGAGAGAATCTATTTCACACCAAATGCAAAGTCCAAACCGCCTCTTTGAGTGTCATAATAGATGGTGACAGCTACTGCAACATCATCAATGAAAAGGTGGTCAAACACTTCAACCTTCCAACGACACCTCATCCACAACCATACGGTCTCCAATGGATTTCAGAATCCGAAGGCGATCCCATCACAAAACAGTGCATTGTATCCTTTTCCATTGGGCATTATAAAGATTCTGTTTTATGTGATGTAACTCCCATGGATGCCACACATCTTCTATTAGGTCGTCCATGGCAGTTTGATCGATGCGTTATCCATGATGGGTATTTGAACACTTATGTGTTTAATTACCAGGGGAAACGTGTCACCCTTTTACCTATGACTCCACATGAGATAATGCAGGATCACACAGAAAGGAGTCGCCAAAAGGCTATAGAGAATGCCGCTGCAAAGAAAGAAACTGACCCAGTTCCCAACAACACGGCCATTCCAAAGAAGGATCCCCAGAAAGACAGGACCCCAGTTCAGCAGAGGCACAATGATCCAACTGGCACCTCTGAGTTCCCATCAACCCCGACAGGAACTAGAAGCACCACTGCTGATAGGGTTCCCATTCAGGGAAAATGTGAAACACGGATACTTCTGGCACATCACAGGGATATCACTCCAACACTTCAGGGACGTTCTCCTTGTTTTTTATTAGTTCCCAAACTGTGCGTTCATAATTCTCAGGAACTAGATAATCTACCCCCTAGTGTTTCCTCTCTTTTGCAGGAATTTGAGGATGTCATGCCAAATGAGTTACCACCAGGACTTCCCCCAATCCGTGGAATTGAGCATCAAATTGACCTTGTTCCAGGAGCATCCTTTCCTAACCGCGCCGCTTATAGAGCCAGTCCGGAAGAAACAAGGGAACTTCAGCCCCAAGTTCAAGAGCTTCTTGACCGAGGCTACGTAAGGGAATCCTTAAGCCCTTGCGCAGTTCCGGATATCCTTGTGCCAAAGAAAGACGGCTCTTGGAGGATGTGTGTAGATTGTCGCGCCATCAACGAAATCACCGTCAAGTATAGGCACCCCATTCCCCGCCTTGATGACATGCTTGATGAGCTCCATGGTGCCACAATTTTTTCGAAGATAGAGTGGCTACCATCAAATCAGAATGAAAGAAGGCGACGAGTGGAAAACAACGTTCAAGACCAAGTATGGCCTTTACGAGTGGCTAGTCATGCCATTTGGTCTCACCTATGCCCCAAGCACATTCATGCGTCTCATGAACCATGTTTTGAGACACTTCTTGGGCAAGTTTGTTGTTGTCTACTTTGATGACATTCTTGTTTAGTCTCGGAGCATAGAGGATCACATGAAGCACTTACGCCTTGTTCTTGAGTGCCTTCGCAAAGTGAAATTGTTTGCTAATCTTGGGAAATGCACATTCTGCACCGACTCCACCATCTTCCTCAGCTTTGTCGTCTCCAAAGATGGTCTTCGTGTAGATGAAGAGAAGATTCGAGCAATCAAAGAGTGGCCCACCCCTACAACGGCCACAATGGTAAGATCTTTCCTTGGTTTGGCTGGTTTCTATCGCAGATTTGTGAAGGATTTCAGCAGCCTTGCGGCGCCCCTTCATGAGCTGACCAAGAAGGGAACTGTGAGCGACTGGGTTCCCTCCCATGAAAGAGCTTTTCAAGCGCTGAAAGACGCTCTCTGCCATGCTCCTTTGCTCCAGCTGCCTGACTTCTCTAAAACTTTTGAAGTCGAATGTGATGCTTCCAATTTTGGCATTGGCACCGTGCTACTACAAGACCGCAAGCTGATCGCCTACTTCAGCGAGAAGATCACGGGTGCCACCCTTAACTACCCCACTTATGATAAGGAACTGTATGCTTTGATACGGGTATTAAGGACTTGGCAACACTACTTGTGGCCAAAGGAATTTGTGATCCATTCCGATCATGCAGCGCTCTCTTACTTGAAGAGCCAAGCCACTCTAGGTCGGAGACATGCACGCTGGGTTGAATTTATGGAAACTTTTCCATATGTGGTCGTGCATAAGAAAGGAAAGGAGAATGTGGTAGCCGACGCCCTTTCTCGCAGGTACGTTCTTCTTACTTCCCTTGATGCTAAGATTCTTGGTTTTTCTATCATTAAAGACTTGTATTTAGTTGATGACTATTTCAAGCCTATTTTCGAGGAATGCTTAGCCAAAGGGGAGAGTGCAACCTTCTTTCTTGATGAGGGTTATTTGTTTAAAGCAGGGAAAGTGTGCATCCCTAGTTCCTCTCTTAGGAACCTGCTCATTAAAGAGGCCCACGAAGGTCATGGCCACTTTGGGATTAATAAGACCTTAGCTGCCTTAAGAGGGTACTTTTTCTGGCCAAAAATGATTCGACATGTTACTCGCTTTTGTAGAAGTTGTGTGACTTGTCATAGAGCCAAGTCTAGATCGAGTTCCCATGGTATATACACTCCCCTGCCAGTTCCCTTAGTTCCCTGGGATGATCTTTCTATGGATTTTATCACAGGTCTGCCTAACTCAAAGAAGGGAAATGACTCAATTTTTGTGGTGGTCGATAGATTCTCCAAAATGGCCCACTTTATAGCTTGTAAGACCACCAATAATGCTACTGATATAGCCAACTTATGCTTTGGTAATGTGGTGAGATTACATGGGATCCCAAGGACCATTGTGAGTCACCGAGATGCCAAGTTCCTTAGTCACTTCTGGAGGACTCTATGGGGTAAGCTAGGAACCAAATTGCTATTTTCCACGAGCTACCACCCCCAAACTGATGGCCAAACTGAGGTCACCAATAGGACATTAGGTCAACTCCTTAGAACCGTCCTTAGGTCAAACCCACGCAGGTGGGAGGACTTACTATCTTTTGTGGAGTTTGCTTATAACAGGTCCAGGCACAACGCAACCAAGCTCACGCCGTTCGAAGTTGTCTATGGTCGCAACCCAGTCACTCCATTGGATTTGACGCCTCGACCGCTGCGTGATCAAGAAAGTGTGCCCGGCGCAAAGCGCGCTGAATTTGTACAAGAACTGCACCGCAGAACGAGGGAACAGCTGCTGTGCCGTGCGGAGAAATACGCCAAGCAACATAACAAAGGCCGACGCCGCATGATATTTGCCCCACACGACCTTGTCTTGGTACACTTGCGAAAGGAACGATTCCCTGGACATCGCAAGACCAAGTTGCATCAACGCGGTGATGGTCCTTTCGAAGTTCTTGAGGCATATGGAGAAAACGCCTACAAGGTTGACATTCCCGGCGAATACAATGTGAGCTCTACTTTTAATGTCGTTGATCTCTCCCATACTTCCCTCCTGAGTTTGAAGATTTGGAAGCGGGGACGCTTCTCAGCCAAGAAGGGGAGGGTGATGCGACCCTGCCATCGTTGACAGCTGTAGAGGAAGAGGAAGCCATGAGCCTTCACTCACTTGGACCCGTGACTCGATCCCGAGCCAAGCTAATCAGTCAAGCCACGCAATCTCTAGTCCTTCGCACCGTGGCCAACTTCAGTTCTTCTCCAGCAGAGCACTCTTTGAGGTTCCTAACCTCCAGTTCCTTAATGCCTTCGCTCACTAGCATGGATGCCTCTTATCCCAGCTCCAGTTCTCAGTACCAGAGTCCAACTTCAGTTCCTGAAGCCAGTTCCCTTGGTATCAGTTCCTCCGAGCTGTGAAGGCCGACTATCTTCTTAGTTATTATTTCCTATTTTCAGCATATGTTATTAGGTTTAGGGCGTGTCTACTCTCATGCTTGAGAGGTCGGCCCTAGTTTCCCTTTTATTACCTTCTTTATTACTTTCTTTACTTATTTTGCAAGATACTCTTTTGTACAGGCTCGCCTATATATATGGCTTGCCTTCTTCATTAATATCACGTTTAGCTTTTGGATTAATTGATAAAGTCGAGTGCATCTCCTTGTTAATCCCCTAGGCGTCACCAAACAAAGTCTAACTTCTTTATCCCTTCGTCTTACTTCTAATCTCTTCCCCGATGGATTTATCTACCAAACCCTACGTAAACCTACACTTTACATCCACTTCATCTCTACAATTCATCCGCTCCATCGTTGTTGCTTGTTGCCACAAGTAACATCACTATCATTCAGTTCCCCAGTTACTGTCAAGTCTTCCGCAGCCCTCCGAGTTCCCAAACTCGACCAGATCTTGAGAAGGCCGACTCCCTACGAGATCTAGATCGCTCCAGCAAGTCATTCTTGACCTTTTCGAGGCCAGGAACGCATCACATGGCTACTGCATAATCGGAGGGAAGAGAGAGGTTGGAGAGGGCGATGTGAGGCTTGAGCTTGTCGACGACAGTAGTGAAGGGTAAGAGAGGCCGTAGTAGGATCTCCATTTGGCATCGCGGAAAGGCGGGTCCATGGACCAGATGAGATCTGATGAGACTTGAGAGGGCTCGAAATGAGGAGAGAGAGTGGTCGGAGGTGGGGGAAGGGGAGCAGGAGGAGGAAGAGGACGAGGAGGACCGGACAGTGGCGACGTAGGAGAGGGCGGAGGCGATGGTGAAGAAGAGAAGAGGGGCGGCGGAGGAAGAGGAGGCGAGAAGAGAGGAAGGGGATGAGGAGGAAGAAGAGGAGGCGACTCGTCCATGGCTTTATTCCGCCTCTACAACTGCAACTAGGGTTTGTTAGATTCCAAATCTTGAAATCTAGGGCTTGGTTCTATTGTTTTGTTCAAGGTTGAAGATGAGTTTTTTATTTAAATGTCTTTTTGGCCGCTCCTTCTCGCTCTTCTCTGATATCAAATTCTGACGATGGCGGTGGGGAAGTAGATGCAACGAAGAAGAAGAAGAAGAAGAAGAAAGAGGGGTTTTTTGACAACCTTCAAATTTGATTAATTTGTTGTTCATTATGAGAATCTATGGTGATGTTTTAATTGCTCATCAAGTTGAATACTGGAATTCGATAGAAATTGCATCAGGTTATCTCAATTTGAAAGAGTTTAGTGAGGAGAAATTGCGCAAATCTTTAGCTAATTTGTTTAAATAGGAATCAGATTTGAATTTAGGGTTGAGAAACAAAGAACCCTAATCCCCAAATCGAAATTGATCAGGTAAGGTTACCCGGTAATTTATGTAATTAGTTTAAAAAATCAAGGGCAAAATCGTAATTTCAACATTTGGATGGAAAAGTTAACAGAAGTTAGTCGAGGGTGAGATTATGTAATAAAAAGTGAAATAATGGGTGGTTTTAAATCAATAGTGATATAAGGGGTGGTTTCATGCAAATTGACCCAAATAAGGGGTGGTTTCATACAATCGGGTCGGGTCGGTCGGGTTCGGGTTAAGGGTGCTCCGGGTCGGGTCTTTTTCGGGTCGGGTCATTTCGGGTCTAAAATTACCGGGTCAAAACAGGTCGGGTTGTTACGGGTTTATGGGCGGGTCGGGTCGGGTTCGGGTCTAAAATTACCGTGTCAAAACAGGTCGGGTTGTTACGGGTTTATAGGCGGGTCGGGTTCGGGTTCGGGTCTAAAATTACCGGGTCAAACAGGTCGGGTTGTTACGGGTTTATAGGCGGGTCGGGTCGGGTTCGGGTCTAAAATTACCGGGTCAAACAGGTCGGGTTGTTACGGGTTTATAGGCGGGTCGGGTTTGGGTCGAAAATTTTGGAGTCAAACAAGTCGTTTGTTACGGATTTATTGTCAGATCGAGTCGCTTTGAGTAAAAACTTACCGAGACATAACAAGTTGAGTCGTTACGAAATATTGATGTTAAATTTGGGTCAATCTTAATTGCAAATTTTAATGTATGCTTCGATAGCAACACCACTACATTACCTTCTTTTCATTTATTTGAATAAGTTTGGCATAGTAACTTTTAGTAGATTAGCTAATATTTGAAAAAAAAACGAATGAAAACATTTATAAATTACAATTTACAACCTATGGACAAGTCAATAACCATCGACTAAATAAAACACGGTAGGTTCAATGCGACGGCAAATAAAGACCTGATATGTTGCTCAAAATCAAAACACATCTTCACAACCATAATCAATCCATCGTTTAATGCAACTCAAGATAGATAGAGTATTAAAATGAAAACAATCTGTCAACTTAGTCACATAATTCAAACTGCAAAAAAATAACAATCTCATAACTTAGAAAGTAAAACATGTTCTTCATATTCTTGTCAATCTTCCATGTCCATTGACATTGGACTATCCTCACTGTCATTGTTGATGTCCATTCTTGTAACTTGTATAATTTTTTGAACAATAATCAACATCGATGTTGTAGACCATACATATTGCGCCAAGTTATACAGTTATCACTAGTTTGGTTTTACAAAGGAGGTGTTATTTGAAATGTTAGAAGTTGTGATTGGAAGTTACCCACATGGTTAAATATCTCTAATAAGCATTGAAACCAAGTTTCATTCCATTCCGACATCGTTTGGGCGTCGTTTTTCCAAATTGGCCTTAAGTCCATTTAAGGCCTTTTAAGGTCCTTTAGCTTTTACGCATAGTTTCAAGCCTCGTTTAGTGTAAGCGAGACCTTAATGGGACTTTATATGCCTAATAAGACTAAGTTGTATAATTTTTTCAATCATAATAATACATCGATGTTGTTGACCATACATATTGCCACAAGTTAGAGAGTGATGACTAGTTTGATGTTTAGAAAAGGAGGTGTTACTTGAACATGAAGAAGTTTTGATTGAGAGTTACCCACATGGTCAAATATCTCTAATAAGCATTGAAACCAAGTTTCATTCCATTCCGACATCGTTTGGGCGTCGTTTTTCCAAATTGGCCTTAAGCCCATTTAAGGCCTTTAAAGGTCTTTGAGCGTTTACGCATAGTTTCAAGCCTCGTTTAGTGTAAGCGAGACCTTAATGGGACTTTATATGCCTAATAAGAATAAGTTGTATAATTTTTTCAATCATAATAATACATCGATGTTGTTGACCATACATATTGCCACAAGTTAGAGAGTGATGACTAGTTTGATGTTTAGAAAAGGAGGTGTTACTTGAACATGAAGAAGTTTTGATTGAGAGTTACCCACATGGTCAAATATCTCTAATAAGCATTGAAACCAAGTTTCATTCCATTCCGACATCGTTTGGGCGTCGTTTTTCCAAATTGGCCTTAAGCCCATTTAAGGCCTTTAAAGGTCTTTGAGCGTTTACGCATAGTTTCAAGCCTCGTTTAGTGTAAGCGAGACCTTAATGGGACTTTATATGCCTAATAAGACTAAGTTGTATAATTTTTTCAATCATAATAATACATCGATGTTGTTGACCATACATATTGCCACAAGTTAGAGAGTGATGACTAGTTTGATGTTTAGAAAAGGAGGTGTTACTTGAACATGAAGAAGTTTTGATTGAGAGTTACCCACATGGTCAAATATCTCTAATAAGCATTGAAACCAAGTTTCATTCCATTCCGACATCGTTTGGGCGTCGTTTTTCCAAATTGGCCTTAAGCCCATTTAAGGCCTTTAAAGGTCTTTGAGCGTTTACGCATAGTTTCAAGCCTCGTTTAGTGTAAGCGAGACCTTAATGGGACTTTATATGCCTAATAAGAATAAGTTGTATAATTTTTTCAATCATAATAATACATCGATGTTGTTGACCATACATATTGCCACAAGTTAGAGAGTGATGACTAGTTTGATGTTTAGAAAAGGAGGTGTTACTTGAACATGAAGAAGTTTTGATTGAGAGTTACCCACATGGTCAAATATCTCTAATAGACATTGAAATCAAGTTTCAATCCATTCAGACATCGTTTTGCCAAATTGGACCTTAATCTCATTTAAGGCCTTTTAGTGTTTACACATAGTTTCGAGCCTCGTTTTGTATAATAAGACTAAGTTGTACATTATTGGTACTTTATATGCCTAATAAGCGAGACCTTACTTTATATGCCTAATAAGACTGAGTTGTACATTAATGGTATTGGCACTTCATTTTAGTAGTGTTATTGATAGATTATTAGTGTTGTTGACAAAGTATTAATGATGTTGACAATTTAGTTAGCCGTGTTGACAACTTAACTAGTCATGTTGGCAGTCTATTGGTCTCGTTGACAGTTTAATTAGTCGTGTTGACAATTTAACCAGTCCTGTTGACAGTTTATTTAGTCTTGTTGACAATTTAATTAGCCATGTTGACAGTTTACTTTACTAGTTCTCTAAAAGTTTAATTATCCATATTGACAGTTGATTAGTCTTAGTGAAAGTTTATTTAATTGTGTTGACTAATTAATTAGTCATGTTTGCAATTTATTATCTAGTGTGTTGACAATTTGTCCAACGTGTTGACAATTTATTAATGTTGTTGACAATAGTTATCTAGTGTGTTGACAATTTTTTGGGTAAAATTTACAATTTCCGCTTCTTTATTACTTTTATCTTTTTGGCCAAATTTTCGGGTTAAAAACGGGTTGGGGCGGGTCAACCCATTTTTGACCCAAAAAAAATCGGGTCAATCGGGTTGGGTCGAAAACGGGTCACGGGTTCAATTTGACGGGTTATGACCCAGAAAAATCGGGTTGGGTCGGGTCGGGTTTGCGGGTCGGGTTAATTTCTGCCGGGTCTATATCCAGTACTTTCTTATTTGAACATGTTGCTACGATGAGTCATTTCCTATATTTATTATGTCTTAGTTTTAGGTCTTTCTGTTTTGAGTTACTTTTATTTTAGGTGTGTGCTTCTCTTATGCTTAGATTGAGAATGGTTGATTAGGTTAGAATAAGGCTCATGGACTAGGCTCTTCTATATATAAGTCATCCTTATCTTTCATTATTTCTTAGATTGAATTTAGTTAAAGTTAAGTATATCACCTTCCAAATTCTTAACATCACCCCTACGATCCCGAGGATCTAAAACACTATATTTGTGGCGACGAGGTATGAAGATAGTGTTTTAGATCACAATCCCCATGATCTAAAACACTATCCCAAGGGTGGCGTCAATGTCTCAATCTCCATGGTCACGTTGTCGTGCGATCCCCAGGTCGGGCATATCTCATGAATTAACTTGCCTTTCAAAAGTATACATATATATACTAACAAAGGGTTATTTTGACATGTTCATGTCACCCTTTAGTTGTCCTATGTGTTGGCTTCTAGGGTATGACATATCATTAGCCACATGTCACATAATAAAACAGAGCGTTGTTTTGACACATGTCACCCTTACATTCATTTGGCCTATGTGTAGGCTTTTAAGTTGTGTCACCTCATTAGTCACGTCATCGTCATTTTAAAAAATCAATAAAATGTCACATATTTACAAAAACATAGCGTTGTTTTGGTTAATGTCGCTCATACTTCATTATAAAGTTTAAATAAGGGAATGATAACTATAAAGTTTAAGATAGTCTTTTATGTATAATTTATTCTAGAAAATAAAAAAATGAGAGAAAATGACACGTGGTAAATAAAATAAGTGAAATCTCGTGACAAATTCAATACAAAAACTTCATATGATAAAAGCTAGTTTTACTTTGATTCATAGAGAAAGATTTCGGTGAGAACAAACCATATGGTACGAAGTACGAAGTGTCGTGTTCACACATACCAAACAATAATGTGGGCGTTCAGGTTTATAATCTAGCGATCATGTTTGTTCGTATTATTTAATAAAAAAAAATTCACAAGAATTACAAAATTATCACTGTGTGACTCACTTTAGAGTTTAGATGACACATTCGTTAATGCATTATTAAGTTTATAATACATTTATCTGTTTGGATGACATTAATAATGCATTACCTAGCTCTAGTCATTCTAGTGTTTATAATACAAGTTTTCTTCCGTTCTGATTTCTTCTCTTTTTCCTCCATGGAAGCTAGTGCTTTGAGCTTCTCACAGTTCCAGGGTATATTTGACAGATATTCAACGCCCGTGTCATGGAGAAAAAAGACAGGTTACCAACGTATCATTGATATACACATCGAACATCAGTATATTAGGCGGTGAAATTAGATGTGGTAAGCTCTACTCATAATTAATTGGAATACTCTATCTGGCGTTAGGTTTTGATACCAATCATGTCTTAAGAAGCAACCTAGCAACCAATAAATATTATTGTTCATGATCATAAACACGACTCTTAATGTTCGTGACCATGTTCATGACTTCGAAAAACAATGTTAATAACATATTCACTGTAATGAACATGATGTAAAAAATAAATATAATAAATACGATTCACTCATTTTCATGTCATTGAGTATCAATGTTCATGATTCTTAACACAAAATGTTCATGACATGTTTACACCGAAAATTGACCCAATAATGATAACGCACACGCATCGCGGGAGTGGGGAAATCAAACGGATAACCCATTTAGAGAAATTAAAAAACCAGGTTTAAACGTATCCCCTGCAATGAACCTCCGAGCACACAATTTCTGGAAAAAAACGGGTTTAAACGTATAATGTGCAGAAGGGACAAAAGGAGGTCTTTGGCTTTTATGTACAAACTTTCTAAAATCTCCATACATAAATCTTATCTATCATAATTACAATACTATTGTCATTAAGAATTCTCCATCAGATATAAAATAAATTTTATATATGCACCAAGCAAAGGAAACCAAAAAATAGACTTCTGGATTTTTATTTCACAAATAATTACCACTTACAACAACCCAATTATTATTATAAGAGACTTCAATGACATTATGTCTATGCAAGACAAAAAAGGAGGAGCTCCTAATTCTGCCTCCAAGTTTAGAAGATTAAACAATTTTGTAACAACCCATGGACTTGTTGATCAAAAATTACCAAGGATTCCCATACACATAGAAGAAATATAGCAATAATAGATATCATGATAATATTCCGTAAAGACTAGATAAAGCACTTTTACACCCTAATATATTAAACCTCTATGATAACATCATTCTAAATTATTTACCTTTTACAACTTCTTATCATTGTTGTATAACATTACAATTAGGCAAGAACTTTTTACCAAAAATTATCTTTTTACATTTGAGATTGTGTGGACCCAAAATCAAGAATATAGTAAACTCGTCAATAAAATTTGGAGCTATTATTACAATGGCTCTTCTAGTTTCAAATGATTCATTAAACAAAAACAACTAAAAAGGGAAACGAAAGAATGGCTAAAGAAAAATAACAATAACATTTTGAACAATTGAAAAAAAAGTGAGTGCAATCTACTTAAACACCAATTAGAATGTAATGAAAATAACAATTCAATCAAATTTTAACATCACACCAAACTTCTTACCAAATGTAATAAGCTACTTGATTTACAACATAGTTACTGGAAACAATGAGCAAAAAATAAGCATATAAATGTTATGACAAAAATACAAAATACTTTTAAACATCAATTAAAATTAGAACCTTTAAACAAAAAGTCATTTGTTATGAATCATTAGATCCCTAAATTGATTAACCCGAAATTAGATCACTTTACTCTAAGATTAAATATTAGATCACTTTACTCTAAGATTAAATATTAGATCACTTTACTCTTACCAAATCGCTTTCAAACTTTTTTCCCTAAATTGATTTAACCGTTGTCAAGGTGCTTTTGTTCAAAATAGATCCATCTTGGATTATATTTTAATAGTATATGATATTTTCCATTCCTTTCATACTCGAAGAACAGAAAAATGAAGATAGATGGCGCTAAAACTTGATATGGAAAAAGCTTATGACAAGCTACAATGGCCTTTCGTTATAAAAGTACTGGAAACTTTCGACTTTCACTCAACTTGGATGAACTTAGTTATGACATGTCGGCTTCTTTTTTTGTTCTGGTTAATAATGAACAACCAAAATGTGGATTAAGACAAGAAGAACCTATTGCTCCTTTTATATTTATACTAACTATGGAATACCTGGCTAGAACTCTTCAAAAAGAAGCAGAAAAACAAGCCACAAGGTTAGAATTCAACTTACTCGTAATGGTATACGTCTACCTTTCCTATGTTTCGTTGATGATACAATAATTCAAGCAAACATGAATATGAAGAATAAGACAAGCACTAGCATCCATTATAAATTTACAACTTACCTATTCTATACAAAAATATTTAGGAATACCAATTGTAAGAGGGAGAGTAAAAAATGAGAATGTGTCATAACACAAAATAAAGGACCCAAACAAGATAATAAAATAAATAGAAATAAAACGTACATCAAATTAACATGGCAAAGACCTCCTACGGGATGGATTAAAATCAATTTTGATAGATCATATACTTCTAGTAATAACTCTTTCATTGCTTGCATCGCTCGAGACAATATAGGCCGAGTTATAGATATTTACAATAGACTTGTCATCACTATATACGTATTATTACATTTAATACTAATTATTATTATCATTTTAAAAATTTATAATATAATAATAATTATTAATTATATTGATTCTAATATATTATTATTACTATTTATAATTATAAGTATTATTTATTCTAATTATAATTATAAAAGGTTGGAATAGATGATTACTCAAGTTTTTGAGAGAAATCAAGTGCTTAACAAAAATATGGAATCACCCTTTCCTTGGAATGATTTCTTTTTCCAATCTGAGCCTTACCAAACACGAATATGGAATCAACCATTCTCATTCGTGATTCCTTCTGGAATCGTACCAAACGAGCCAATCTTAAGATGCAACAATGATGGCGTACTATCTGATGACTCCAGAACCCTTAGGCCCCATTTTAGGTTGCAAGATGTCAGTCTTTCTTTGGGATCATCGACTACGATGATCAGGAGTTGTCATCTCATTCGAGATGACGCTCTGTGTCTCGCCTACCTAAAAAGAGGATTTTTTTAAATTATTTTGATACTCGTACACTTTTCCTATCCCGCAATGCGTTTGCAAGACTCTTTTACGGTCTCGCAATGTGTGTGCAAGACTTCCTGAGTGAAAAAAGTTCAGACTCTAAGTGGATTTAGAGTCTCCGTGTATAATAATTTGTTCACTTATCCATGTTTGAGTTTATGTTGGCATCAAGCCATTTGATGGCAACACTGACTTTACCATGTGACAAGTAAAAATGAAAGTTATTTTTATCAAGGAAAAATGTTGGCGCGCAGGGGAGGATGCATTCCAGGCTGGCACCACAGATGCTACAAAGAAAGAGATAAAGCGAATAGCTCATTCTGAGATCATAATTCGACTCCCAGACAAAGTTGCTCAACAAGTGGTTACATTTGAGACTTCCGAGAATCTCTGAAAGGCCCTCGAAGCCTCAAAGGCCTCTTTTTGGTAAAATATCTTCCTTCTAGGATTATCTTATTATGTCACATCTTTAATTTTATAATGGATGTTTCTGTTTCTTTGAATGACAACTAGGATAGATTTTTTCACATGACTCAAGAACTGGAAAGATGTAATGACAAAATTGTTGATACCCATCAAATCCTTATTTTGTTAAACTCTTTGCCATCCTAATTTAATAACTTTAAAGATGTGACACATTTTGGCACTAAAGAACTGACTAAAAAGAGGATTGTTGAGTCTATAATTCAGTAAAATGAGATTAAGAAGGTTTTTAAGGGAAAATATGAAAAGACTAATAAAGAGACTAAATCTGAGGTTCTGTTTACAAGACGAAATCTAACAATCATAATAAGAATGAGAAGAAGAAAGAAAGAGGTTCTAACTCTTCTCAGTCTCCATCTGGTTCTATTAATTCCAAGACTAAACCTGATAAGTCTAATGTGAAGTTTCATTACTGCAGCAAGCTTGATCATTATATCAGTGAATGCTTTAAAAAGAAAAGAGATGAAAATGGTAAGAAAGTGCAGAACGGTACTTCAAATGTCTTGGATACCCAACCCTTTTACCATGATGAATTGTTTATGGCTGCCTCTTCTCATGTGTTTGATGACTCCTGGATTTTAGATTATGGTTACACTATGGATGTGACTCCTCATAGACATTATTTTGATTATTTGCATGTTTGTGATGAGGGTGAGGTGAGGTTGGGTGACCGCTCCTCTTTAAAAATCAAAGGCATTGGTAATATACCATTTAGGATGCATGATGGTAAATTCGGGTGCTTTAACAGGTCAGGTGGGTACCTGATCTTAGAAGGAATATTCTCTCTGAAAGCATGTTTGATGATTTAAACTGCTACATTCATACTCATAATGGTATTTGGAACATATCTCGTGATGTTAAAGTGTTAGTTCAAAGTGTTAAGAAACATGGCTTGTATCATGTGATTGGTGAACCTGTTTTGTCTGTCACTAGTTTTGAATTGAATGCTTGCATTGACATGAGTTTAGATCACACAAAAATGTGGCATGCTAGACTAGGTCATATGGGAAACAAAGGCTTGCATTATTTGTTTAAGCATGGGTATTTTGAGAATAAATCTTCTTACTTGAGCATGTGCGAAAACTACCTTTTTGGAATCATGCTAGGAGTAGTCTTCCTAAGTCTAATTATGTTTCTCAAAGGCCACTTGAGTATGTACATGCAGATCTTTGGGGGCCAGCCCAAGTGGACACTATAGGTGGAAGAAATATTTTCTCTCACTTATAGACCATTATTCAAGTAAGGTTTGGGTGTACCTACGCAAAAGAAAATGCGACACTTTTGAGAACTTCAAATTCTGGAAAACTAAAGTAGAAGGTTGAAAACCGATAATGGGTTGGAGTTTTGTAACCATGAGTTTGACTCATTTTGTCATTCTAATGGGTCTGTTGTTTATGATTATAAACTTGAACAAATGGACGTTAAAACTGCTTTCCTGCATGATGACCTTAATGAAACCATTTATATGAGACAACCTAAAGGCTTTATAGATAAAAAAAAACTTGATCATGTGTGCCTTTTAAACAAGTCTATTTTGGTTTAAAATAGTCTCCTAGGCAGTAGAATATTAAGTTTGACACGTGCATGAAAAAGATAGGATTTCTGAAAAGAAAATATGACTCATGTCTTTACTTTAAGCATGTTAAAACTTGTTTTTGCCTCTTTATGTCTTGTTGTATGTGGATGACATGCTTATTATTTGCAAATCTATTCACAAGATTAAGGATGTTAAGGCGGCATTAAAGCAGAATTTTGACATGAAGGACCTTGGTCCTGCTCAGAGAATTTTAGGCATTAAAATTGATAGAAATCGGCCTAAGAAACAAATCTTTTTGTCTCAGTCTGACTATATGCATAAGGTTTTAGACAGATTTAAAATGACTAATGTTAAACCAAATTCTATTCCTTTGGGTGGGTACTAGATTTTGAGAAAACCGAAAAAGCCTAAACTAAGGAAGAGATTAATAGGCTGTTGTCTATACCTTATGGTGTTGTTGTTGGTTCTATGATGTATGCAATGATCTGTACTAGGCATGACCTTGTTTTTGCTATAAGTGTTTTGAGCAAATTTATGCCTGATCCCAGTGAAATTCAATGGAATGCTATTAAATATCTCATGAGATATGTGTCTGGAACTATTAAATGTGGTTTAATGTTTGGAGAACACTCTTCTCCAAATGAATTGTTTGGATTTGTTGACTCTGACCATGCTGACAACAAAGACAAAGATAGGTCTACTACTTCTTATATGTATACATGGAGCGGAAACTGCATTTCTTGGAAGTCTCAGCATCAACCCATCGTTTCTTTGTCCTCTACCGAGGCAAAGTACATTGCTTCTAGTGAATCTTGTAAAGAAGCAATTTGGCTCCAAGGTATACTGATTATAATTCTGTGTTGTATACAGATAGTCAGAGTGCCCTGTACTTGTGCAAAGATCCTGTTTACCATGAAAGGATCAAGCACATTGATTTTCACAACCACTTTATCCGTGATATTGGAAAAGCAGATCATTATGGTTAGAAAGATTGACGGTGAGAAAAATCCTGTTGATTTTGGAACAAAAATTGTTACGACTGATAAACTTGTTTTCTGCAGGGATTTCTCCATGTGACCAATCCAGCCTAGAAGATAGAAGACCCATTCCGGTTGGTCTAAAGTCGTCGGGCTGATGATAGAAAGGGTGCAAAACCACAACCATGACAACAAGGAAGTTTATACACAAATTGTAAAACTTAGGAATTGTGAGGGGAAATTGTAGAGTTCATCAGTTTTTGTAATGCCTAAGTTTTGGGCCTTGTTTGTATGTGTGGCTGATTTGGTGTACTGCGCTAGGATGAGGTATGAGATGACATTTGGGCTTTTAAGCCAAACGTGTGGCTCACCTTTCCTTGGTCTTAACCCATCTTAACAACTAATACTTAAGCTGATAAGGTTTTCATTCCTCATGTGTGCTAAGAAGTGAATCCTCCTGAAAGCTCTCAAGTTTTCTACTTCACTTCTTCTCCACAATTGTTGCTCTTCTCTTGAGCTTGAAGGTTATCTTGCTTGTGTGAACCTTGGAGACCATTTTTGTAGCCATTCAAGCTCTGAAGAACTCTTGTTCCTTCCGAGAGCTTGATCTGTTCACCTAGCTTAGGAATTATCTTTACATTTCCGATCTACTCTATTTTCCCTTTTAGTTCACCTTGTGGTTATGGTATTCTAGTTTAGGCCCGATCTTAATATATATCTATTATGTTTTGTTTTTGCTTCCGCTCTACTCTTGTGTGTGTTTACAACCCTCTTCACGAACGTCGCCCGATTCCTAGGTGCAACAGATGAGAGAGATTTTTTCCTTTATTGTAGCAATTCCAAATCTATATATTCTTCAACGACTATATGCATTATTTCAACCATAAAAAGAAGGAGTTCATATATAACCAAAGATGACTTGGGCTTCTTCAGAGTCCAGGCAACTTTCACCATAAGTTGTTATAACCGCCTTCGAAGATAGTGTCATCCAACAACTCAATTTTATGGATCTCAAACTTAATTCTATTCTTTTATTCTTTTTTTGGCAAAAAAAAATTAAGGTGAGGGGATGACGCGTCAGTCTAAGGTCATGGAAGATCCAAGGGCTCAGAGTGCACTTATAAGGGTATTTACATATGCCTCACCTCAAGGGGACTAAGGAGAATTGAACCCGCAACTTGTCAGTTTCGATTTCTGTCATGCTCTACTAGACCAACCCCTTGAGGTTTGGTCTTTTACCAAAAGTCACCCATAAAATACCGTTTATTTCCCAAAATCACCTTACTAATCAACTATTACCGAAAACCACCTGGATAACGTATTCTCTTACTCAAACGCCATCCACTTTTAACATTTTGTCTAACTCAGCTTATTAATATGTACACGTGGCAAGTTTATTTTTTTAATTAAAAAAACAAAAAGAAAAGGGAAGTAAATTAGTAGAATTTATTTATGTAGGACCCACCAATCTCTTTCTTCTCTACAAGCCCATTTTCTTCCTCTTTCATGGCGCTAACCTAACCATCTCGCAGAAAGTTGCAGCATATGCGCCTTCCTCGACCCTAGCTTCAATCTGCCGCATGCAAGGATTGGGAGGGCGACGCTCGGCTGGATTCCCGACAATTCCAATATCAATGCCAAGATTGTTGTTGTTGAAGCCTCCCCTGTTTTAGGCAAAGATTGTTAAGTCTTGAATATCTCACCGACAATCGAAGTTGCCCGATCTTTGATAACGTACACTGGAGTTCTTATGCACCCACCTCGTCGGGAAAAAAATTCCAATTTTCCGGAAACCACCGCGATGAAGCAGCAAATACCGCCATTCGTCGGTAGATTGGTGAAGAAAGCAAGTTTCTCGAACTTCATCTTAGTCTCGCCATACTCCTCTTCTTGCTTTTCATCTTCGTTTTCGACCCCTTGTTCTTTAGTTTCCTAAATTTCCAGATTCAATGCAATATATTTTTTTGAAAAGGTTAAGCATTATATTATATTAGATGAAGCCGCCAGGCAACATTTATAAAAAGTGGCCGCAACCAAGCACGAGGGAGATAAGAGAAACTCCAACCATAACTTATCAAAATTTACAAAATATGCAGGCATTTCAACCAAGAAGTGTATCTAGGGTCTTTAATGTCAATCTTGGCCAGGAGAGTGAAGATAGTGACACGTTTGATATCTTGGAAACTGTGAGAATATACATAACTTGTTGGTCTAGTATATAAGCACATGAGCTACTGCTCTTATCACCAATTGGTTTTAGGATGAAACCTCATGGACTTATGTGTTAGGCCTAACTGCGCATACACGCGTTTGCCCGCACGATCCCAGTCTGTCACTGTCACGGACCTACCATGAGCTCAATTGACTTATACAAAGTTCAAGAGAAACAACTATCGGCAGAAGAGTGGTCGCCTTGGAAGATGATGCGATTATGATTCTCTCAGATATCATAAATGAAAGTGGTGAAAGCCATGGTGTTAGTACGCTGAATGATTCCTTTTCTATATCTGCCACGAGAGAGCTAGGCGAGCCAACCAAGGAGAGTGTCGCATCGACGGGGGATACGAAGCCAGTCAAGGAGATGGTGGAAGACGTTGGTGACAAAGGGCAGTGGAGCCAAGGTGGATATGGAAGAAGCTTTAATTTACATCAGGGATCGGAATCCATTGGCAGAGACGGGCTTTTGTTGGCAGGAAGTTAAGACATGCAAGCCAAGTGATAAATGAGCACTTAGGAGAGTGAATGCCGTTCAAAATAGTGATCCAATGCCGAAAGGTAGGTAACTTGTGGCAGAGAAGATCATAAGAAACATAGGGGATGCATTTACCTTGAGGTGTGACAATGGTGTCCACAAGTTAGGATGCAGGAAGAGAGGAGAGGAGGAAATCCCTGACGTGAAGCAGAGACTACTTCCAACACCAACTAGCGGAGTCGGTAACAAACACACAATCCAAATGGAGTGATGGCACTTGAGGAGGTTAGTTTTGGCTGAGACAGTCCAACAAAAGGTGGGGGTATTTTTGTCATTTCACAGGAACAAACAGATGATTTAACGGATTGGTGGGAGGGGTGGTTCCATGTTAACGGAATAGCAAAAAAAAAAAGGTGATTTCTTGCAAAAAGTGAGATAAGGGGTGGTTCGACGCAAATTCGGCCAAATAAGGGGTGTTTGGCGCAAAAACCTCAGAATTTTATCAGCAAAATTCAATTGATATTTTTTGTTGAAGAATTTTGAAATGACATTTTACATAATTAAGTTTAACATTTTAAATTACAACTAATAAAAACGAAATTAACAGCGCATAAAACACATTTCTTTTATATTATTTACTATATATTTTGACAAATATGAAAAAAATGCATGAAAAAATTATCAGGCAAATTGCAACAATGTGACTCATAATCAGACTGTCGGAAATTGACTCGACCTACAACGTGGATTCGATTTGAAAAAAACTCAACCATTAATTCATGAAATCTGAAGGACCTGAATTCAAAGATTCTGACCAAAACCGAATTTGAGCTCGAGAAGCTGCTATAACAAGGTTTAATGCTAATAAAAAGTGCCTACCTGAGAAAAAAGTACCAATTGTAGTGATAAAAAATTGCAGAATAATATAAAAAAAATTAATTTACTTACACATATTTTGTTTTTATCATGATTCGTTATGAATTTCAATAAACTCTTATACAGATAAATAAAAATGGAAGTGAAATTTTTATTCATGTAATATTTAGTCTTAATCATTGTTAAATTATGTTGGTGTAAATTAACAGGATCTGCGTTATATGTGACATTATATTATAAGTTCGAATTAAATAGAAAGCTGTAAATTTTAGAAATATGATAATTAAAAGTTATTTTACTATTAATATATGATAGGATATTTATTTTTATCCTTATGGTTAATTTATGTTGGTGTAAATTAACAGAAATTTTATTATATTTAACATGATATTATAACTTGACATGTGAAAAATATTAATTTACTATATGAGCAAATGTTGGTAGATAGTAGATTAAGTAACATATATGTTTTAGAAATGAAACTTAGAAAATAATATACAAATTTTATTATATGTATGAATTGTTTCAAAATGTTAAATTTGAATTCTTTTTCTTTTCTTTTCTTTTTATGTTGAATAAATCTTTTAAAACAAATTTAGTTTTTTGTATATTTTATTTTTAAAAATTAATTCAATATGATTTTGAAAATAAAGCAAAATAAAAATGAGTGGTTTAAGGATAAAATTACACATAGGATTTATGGGGCCAAAGTGAATGAGAGATATTTACATTTTGCTCCAACTGCCTTGTTCTAAGAAAAGCCCAACCTCTTAAAAAATAAAAGACCGAATATTAACATTGGTTGCATGACTCTGAGCAGCGCGTGTGACCCTATACAAAAAATCGAGAGCGTCACCCTCAAGTTCTCCAAAAGTGGAGAAGACAAAATCAATAAAACTGTTACCATTGTAAATGCACTTAGAATCATATTATTGTTTCTTGACAAACGTGTTAGGAACAACAACTCTAAGGACAAAAGCATCAACTTCAATATATGTGAATAGAGAAACATATGTAACATCCAAACTTCTTCTTTGAATTATCGTTCTCTTATTTAAGGGATAAAGATCGATTGGTAAATTTTCTTTTGTTTTAGTACTTATTTGGTTGGAGATTTAGTTCTCATGGATTGAATATCGGCAGGAAATAGAGAGGATTATCTGCGTTTGATGATAATGGAAATTGGAATTTTCAATTCCTTTATTATATGAGAATTAAATTTACCTAATTTCCTAGATAATTCGATTTAGATTCGCTGGAGTTTTTCAATGATAAACTCATCACAATATTAAATCTAAATTGATGGTTAAAATGTTTCCCACCTTAGCCAAATCCATTTATTTATTATAGAGTATTTGATCGATTTGTCCATTTACAAGAGAATCTACCTATAATTTGATGCATCGACCTCTGCCTATAAAAAATAGTGTTGCACCAAAAAGGAAAATATTACGTGATGAAAGATTTCTGAATTAATGTGAGAAATGATGATCGATTCTTAGAGGAGATAGTAGGGATTGCCATTTTTAAGTGCATTTAGACCAAAAATCATGAACTATTTTTACAGAATAGTCGAGTCGGACATTTAGACATGTACCCGTGTTCGACATAAATACCCGTTTCCAAAGTAACATAGCTTACAACCATTGGAATATAATTTATTGATTCACGAAATCGTTCTAGACTTGAATTGGCTTGGTGTCTTCATTTCTTCATATACGATTTCTGAATCAAATATTCTACTCGGAGTACATAGAAATTAGAAACCCTGGTGTGATTATTATTAGTCACCTTTAAAGTCAATTCGAAAGGGAAAGGTGGTAAGCTACTCTCTCCGTCCCATAATATTCTTCTCATATTTTCATGACACCTTTGCCGATGTACGTTTTGTATACTTAATATCTTTAGTTTTATGTTAATACAAATAATTAAAATTTGATATTATTTAAGTACGCATTAATACGAATCAAACAAGATCACACATGACTATATATTTTCTTATATATCAAGACAAAACGAGAAGATTCTTTTCAACCGTGAATAGTGTACACTATTCGAAATGAGAAGAACAATGTGGGACACAGAGAGTAGTAGGGATTGTCATTTTTAAGTGCATGAGCATGGCATAAGCATGTTACTACCTAAATCCCAAAATATAAATTCTATGTCATTTCAACACGAATATTATTTTATTTTGTCAATATCTTTAATTACGTCTGACTGGAAAAAAATATAAAATTTTGATATTGTTAAAGTACTCAATAAGACAAATCAAATAAGACTCCACATGAAAATGTTTTTCTTTATATATTGAAAGAAATCTACATAAATCTCTTAAATTATGAATAGTGTTAAGAAATGAGATATGATCTATATTTTCTGATGGATGAAGTATAAGGTTTTTTATCTGGTAGGTAAATTACATTTATAACAAGAAGAGAAAAATTCCACTAATCAAATATTGGCTTACAACATGTGTATTTCCTTTACTCATCATTCTACCCCAAGTACCCGTGTCCGCGTCCGGTCCTCGACACTCGGACATTGATATGAACATTAGACACTTCATTTTAGACCAAAATCATAAACTATTATCACATAATATTCGAGTCGGACATTTAAACATGTACCCGTGTCCGACATGAATACCCGTGTCCAAGTAACATAGCTTACAACCATTGGAATATAATTTATTGATTCACGAAATCGTTCTACATTTGAACTGCCTTAGTGTCTTCATTTCTTCATATACGTTTTCTGAATTAAATATTCTACATAGAAACCCTAGTGTGATTTTTATAAGTCACCTTTGAAGTCAATTCGAAAGGGAGAGGTACCCATTGCATAATGTATGTGACGTCACCACTTCAAACGGGTAACTTGTAAATACATATAAACACCAGGGACTGTTTGGTAAATTAGCAGTAGCCGACAATCATGAACCCATCCCACACACGCAGAATTGGCAGAAAGCAGCAGCCCAAACCCGGCCCAGGATCCAAGCGAGTTATTCGGGTATTCGGTCCACCCTTTACACACTTACACGTGTCCCTCTTCAACGGCAACGTCCCCTTGCCGTGAAATAACGGCGTCAAGAACCAAGAACCAAACCATCACCCCCAGAAATCCTCTTTATTCCAAATCAACGAAACAACAACAACTCCTCTCTCTCTTTCTTTTCGATTTCCTCTCGCCGGTCAACTTCAACGAAACGACATCGTTCCATTCCAAGATTTCTCAGATCTCGTTCCGCCATGGCCGAAAACGACGACGAAGACCCCGGATCTCCCATCGCCGGCGCTCAGAACCGTCGATCCACGCCTCCCTCCGACTTCTGGAGCGAATCGGAGACAGCTGTTCTGATCGAGGCGTGGGGCGAGAGATACATCGGCCTGAGCAGAGGAAGCCTGAAGCAGATCCACTGGGAGGAGGTGGCGAAGATCGTGAGCGAGAGCGAAGGGAAGACGGCGAAGACGCACGTCCAATGCAAGTACCGGATCGACACAGTCAAGAAGAGATACAAGTCCGAGAAGGCCAAATCAGACGAAGGACACCCTTCCAATTGGCCTTTCTTCAACCGCCTTCACCAACTACTAAACCCTAACCCTCTCCCGCAGAGAAAGAGGCCAAGGCCGATTGTCGTCGATTCCGAATCCGACTCACCGCCACGGAGGTCGCTCCACGACCTTACCAAGGCGATTCTCAAGTTCGGCGAGGCCTACGAGAAGACGGAGACTGCTAAATTGCAGGGTATGGTGGAGATGGAGAAGGAGAGAATGAAGTTCGCAAAGGAGATTGAGGTTGAGAGGATGAAGTTTCTGGTTAAGACGCAGGTCGAGATAGAGGAAATTAGAAGGGGAGCACCTCCCGCCGCCGCCGCCGGAGATGATAACCACACGGACATTAACGGTGCCGATCAGAGTAATGTGAATAATGTAACCAACACTACCGATTAGGTTCTCATTTTTCTATGATTTTTAGTATGTAATTTGGACAAGCATGGAAAAGGTGAAAATTTACACATACTTCCTCTATCCCGTGATACAAGGGACATTTGCTTTTGACACGTTTGTCGAGATGCGTTTTGTAACGTTAATATCTCTAAATATACGATGACAAAAATTATAATTTTTATATATTGTCAAAGTACTCGTTGAGACGAATCAAACAAGATATGACATGCCTATATTTGCTCCTACATATTAGAAGAAAACGAGAAGATTCTCTTAACTAGTGAATAGTATCAGAAAATCAAATGTCCCTTATATTTTTGGACGGAGGGAGTATTATAATTGGGTCGGTTACATATTGCTTTTTATTTATTTTAATTAACTCATAATAAATCGTTGGATATACACAAAACATTATTTCGTCCGAAAATGATTCATCTACCTAGTGGTATCTTACCCTCGTGAGATGTAATATCCTTGATTGGTCATGAAATTTAAAGTAGAGGGTTTACCTTTTTTTAAAGGGTTAGATAATATATCAAAGAAGCTTTCAACCAATAGAAATGAAGGGATAAATACCCACTAGGTATCTAAATCACTCTTCGTATTTCCTCACCACTCTGAAATGAATCATACCATCCAACATATGCCAAGTGGGACGAGTTTAAGACATGGAGTATCGTTACCGTTTTCATTTCCCTTCATAATCTTTTCCCATCTTCATCCTCACACAACGAGGATACAATTTTTTTCATCCCCGCTTCCGTCCCCGTATAATAATAAAATTTCATTTATGTCTATGTAGCGGGGTTTTTCACTTGAAATGGAGATTCTTCGCCCTATTGTGATCCCTATCGACATGATTCATAAAAGCCTTAAAATCTAATTTTATTTTTCTAATAATCCTTATATGATTACTAAAGCAAAACATTTTTATCCAACCTCATCTATACCACATAGGATCTATTTCGATTAATTCACTTATTTTTCGTTATTTTATTAGTTACGATATTAAAGCAAATCAAGATTCATGTTGAAAATTACCATCCCACATGTAGGGATGACAAGTGGGACGGGTTTGAGAATGGAGTATCGTTACCATTTTCATTTCCCTTCATAATTTTTCTCATTTCCGCTCCCGTTCCGTCGCGCAATGATGACAGACGGGGATTTCCCATCAGAAATGGAGATTCTTCGCCCCTCTATCAACATGATTCATGAAACCCCTCAAAATCTAAATTAATTTTTCTAATAATCCTTATATAATTATTAAAACAAAACACTTTCCTCCAACCCCATCTATGTCACTTAGGATCTCTTTCAATTAAGTCATACATTTATCGTTATTTCATTAGTTATGATATTTTTTACTGTTTTTGTAATTTTTTCTAATAAAAATGATTAAATTTGGAAAGTTGTGTACAAAAAGATTGCAGATCTTTCAGAAGTGTCAATTTCCTAAATGTATTGTGATCTTGTAAATAAAAAAGATTGATTGCTTGCTGGAAAGAAAGAATGATTGATTGATAAATAAGACAAAATATGATTTTTTTTACAAATTAATGAAAGATTTCTCATTGGAAATGAACAACGTAATTTTTAGTTAAATGAAAAATTTCACATTGGAAATGAACAAATAGTTATATTGATAATGAAATTTATATGGCAATGAGAGTAGTCACGATTATTATTATTTTTGATGAGAATAGTCACGATTATTGTATATATTATACTAACATTATTAATATGCTTTCATAAAATCAAAAAATATTATTGGTCTTTCAATAGATTGTTTGAAAATGAAATTTATTAATATTTGTCGCATAATTATTAGTGTTTATATTTTTACGATTTTTCTATCCTATGCTAAGAAGCTCGTTATATTTTTTGCTATGATGGGTTTATATTTTTATAATGTAGGGAAACAAATTTCATTTGAAGTACACTTAACCTATGCCCTAAGGGCATATAATAGAAAAACTGATATTTTTATATCATTTTATCTAAATTATGACAAGAAAACTAATCTAGTTTAACCCTCTTTAGCGGTCTTTTGTTTAGGGAGCACATATAAATATAATGTTATGGCCTGAATGTAGACGTCGGTGAAACAATTAGGTTTGGGCGAAAATATTGTCTGTTCTCATTAGGCTCTCAAGGGCATATATATACCTAGATACAAGAAAGAGATATCTACACAAAAGGCAATAATATAAACATTATCAATTAATACTAATATATCTCTAATACTCTGGAGCATGTGGATCAACAAGGCCCAACTTGCGCATAAGAAATTGAAACGACTTTTCTCCAAGTGCTTTGGTGAAGATATCTGCGGGTTGCTGAGTCGTCGAAATGTGAGCAGTAGCTACCAGACCAGCAACAATCATATCACAGACATAATGACAATCGATCTCAATGTGTTTCGTGCGCTCATGAAATACGGGGTTCGTTGCAATATGTAATGCAGCCTGACTATCACAATATAGACGAACATGAGTCGAATGATGAACTCCCAAAGATGAAAGGAGATACCTCAACCATGTGATCTCACTACATGTACCAGCCATGGCCCGATATTCAGCTTCAGCCGATGATCTAGAGACAGTAGCTTGCTTCTTCGTTTTCCAAGAGACAGGTGATTCTCCAAGCACGATGAAATAGCCACTAATAGAGCGACGCGTCGTGGGGAAACTTCCCCAATCAGAATCACGGAAAGCAGACAAACGAAGAGAGCTAGAGGACGATAAATGAAGGCCTTGTCCAGGGTGTCCCTTCAGATAACGCAAAACACGTAATGCAGCTTGTCAATGATCAAGAAGTGGATGTTGCATAAACTGGGATAAAACGTGCACAGAGTAGAAAAGCTCAGGTCTAGTGATAGTCAAATAAATTAGACGACCTACCAATCGTCGATACCGCTCAGGCTCCTGTAATGTTGGGCCATTAATCTTGCCCAACTAATGATGTGAATCCATAAGAAACTTGCTAGGTTTGCAACCAAGCAACCCATATTCAGCCAAAATCTCCAAAGCATACTTACGTTGAGAGACAAATATACCTGAAGAGTTGCGAGCAATCTCAAGACCAAGGAAGTACTTAAGAGGCCCCGAATCCTTCATGTAAAAGCAACTACTGAGATAAGCCTTGACACCATTGATGCTACTAGAAGTGTTGCCAGCAATAATAAGGTCATCCACATAGACCAATACGTGCACAACAAAGTCCCCTTGACACAAAGAGAAAACGGAATAATCAGCCTTGCTCTGCTGAAAACCATAAGTTCGAAGAGCTGAAGCAAGCTTAGAGAACCAATTGCGAGGGGCTTGTTTCCAGCCATATAGAGATTTCTGCAACTTACAGACTTTCCGTGCAGAAGAGTCAACATATCCTGGTGGTGGAAACATATACACCTCCTCATCTAAATCTCCATGGAGAAATGCATTGTGAACATCCATCTGATGCAATTCCCAACCTCGAATGGCAGCAACCGAGAGAAAAACACGAACAATGACCATCTTTGCAACCGGGGAAAATGTCTCAGTGAAGTCAATCCCTTCAACTTGTCGGTTTCCTAGAACCACCAAACGAGCCTTGTAGCGTTCTATCTCTCTATTAGCTTGGTACTTTATCTTGTAAACCCACTTGCACCCAATAGGATTCTTGCCTTCAGGTAAATCAGATATAATCCAGGTGCCATTCCGCTCTAGAGCATCAAGCTCACTCTTCATCGCATCCCGCCACGGGGCATGCTTGACTGCCTCAGAGAATCGAGTAGGTTCAATATTCGTTGTTATGGCTGCTAAAAAGTGGGCATGTGGAGTAGAGAATTTAGTACAAGAGACAAATGCCGCAATTGGATAAGGATTAGTGATTGAAGATTCAACGGGAGGTGTAGAAACAAAGCCATAAACAGTATTACAAACATAGTCTCTGATCAAGATAGACGGCTGCTTAGTACGAGAAGAACGACGTACAGTCGTATCAAGACTCCCCTTCTCGTCGGAGGGGATAACATCAACAGTATCAAGCTTCAACGAAGTTTCTGCAGAGGCAAATCCGCGCCCGCGGAACAGTCACTGTATCTTTGTTGCTGTCTGCCAAATCCGCGCCCGCGGCTATGGTTTCTGCACATTCCGAAGTCTCTGTTGTAGCTCCGCGCCCACGGTCTTTGTTCCGCGCCCGCGGTTCTGCTTCCTGCGGAACTGTTTCGTCCTCATAGAACCCCGGATGCACTGAATTTTCACTTGGCAAAGAAGAAATTGTAGGTTCACCATAGGGAAAAACCGACTCATAAAATACCACATCCCGAGATACAAAAACCTGATCAGTCTTGAGATCATATAGCTTCCATCCTGCCTGTCCAAGAGGATAGCCTAAGAAAACACATTTGTGACTTCGAGACGCAAATTTATCATGTGATCGTGGAATCTGTGATGCAAAGCATAGACATCCGAAAACCCGTAAATGAGAATACTTTGGCGCCCGCTGATACAAAATTTCATAAGGAGTCTTGTTACCAAGTAAAGGTGTTGGTGTCCGGTTGATAAGATGAGCAGCCGTAAGCACACAGTGACCCCAAAATTCCAAAGGTAAAGATCCTTGAAAACGTAATGCACGAGCGACGTTAACAATGTGGTGGTGTTTTCTCTCCACTCTACCATTCTGTTGTGGAGTATATGGACAAGAAGTCTCAAGAAGAATGCCATGAGAATCAAAGAATGATCTTAAGCACAAGAACTCAGTACCGTTGTCTGAATGAAAACGCTTGTTGGATTTCTGAAATTGAGTTTTCACCATAGCACAAAACTTGTGAAATACACCTGCAACCTCAGACTTGCGAACCATAAGAAAAGTCCACACTGCTCTCGAATGATCATCAACAATTGTCAAGAAATACCTAGCACCACTAGTAGCAGGAGTACTGTAAGGCCCCCAAACGTCACAATGTATCAAATCAAAGATGCCATCGGCTTTATTAGAACTCTAAGGAAAACTGTTACGGACATGTTTTGCCTTAAAACAAACATCACATGGCTCAATAGCAATATCTCTGCGAACAATACGACCCACCGCAGGGATAGGAGACAAAGTAGACAAAGACCGATGTCCCATTCGTTTATGCCAAAGAAACAAAGAAGCGAAAGACGAAGTTATTGAATGACAGGCTCGAGCAACCGAGCCTAATGTGTGAAGACATTAGACACCCCCTTGTTGCTCACCTACTCCAATCACCATTCGTGAAGTACTCTCTTGAATCACACACATCCTGTCTGTAAGCAAAGCCAAATACTTCTTTTCTTGAAGAAGTTGAGAGAAAGAAATCAAATTGCAGTCTAATTGAGGAGTATACAACACATGACTTAGAGAGATATCAGATACTGTCAGAGTGCCTTCCTTAGTTGCTGCAGCAAAGCGATTATCCGGTAACTTAATAGATATCGGTGATGCGGGTACAATATTCTTAAGCAAATATCGATCACCTTTCATATGAAACGATGCTCCTGTATCTAAAATCCAATTAATAAACATACCAGAGGAGTGGTCAGGCATGGACTGAAACATGGCGACAACTGTATTCCATTGATCACCATTGAGGGCCGTCCCTATGGTTTCACGGTCCTGTCGATTGGGTTCCAAACGAACCTGAAAAGATAATCTTGAACAAGAAGCAGAAAGTGCTGCAGAGGCAAATCCGTGTCCGCGGCTGGATTTTCCGCGCCCGCGGCTTTTGTTTCTGCGCCCGCGGATTAGAGTACTGGACGAGTCCGAAGCGCAACTGCTGAACTCCGAAGGGTCTCTTCGCCCAATAAATGTTGATCCGAGTCCATTGGAATAACGAATCAAGTGACAACACTTGGATATATCGTGGCCACAAAGGGTACAAGATGATTTATCTAGATAAAAAGATGATATAGAAGTCGGATGCGTATCGCTGAACAATCCATTGAATATGCCGGACGTTTCCTTCGGGTCACTCATGATGAAAACAACAACGAGAGGTGTTAGACAAGGCCAGCGGCGGCGATAGAAGGTGTGGAGGGGTGGCGGTGATTTTAGGGTTAGGAAAAAAATTTAGAGCTTAACCTGCTCCGATACCATGACACAATTAGGTTTGGGGGAAAATATTGTTTATTTTCATTAGCCTCTCAAGGGCATATATATATACCTAGATAAAAGAAATAGATATCTACACAAAAGGCAATCATATAAACATTATCAATTAATACTAATATATCTCTACTAGTCGGAATTTAATTTTAGAATTAATATCCAACAGATATCATTTATACTATTTTAATAATTAAATTGATTGGTAATTCTGTATTTCTATGCCTTAATAGGAAAGAATGTTTATTCTATTTGGCTTGATTGTCATAAATATGGAAAATGAAATCATGTTTACATTTTGTAACTACATCTTCGACTGTGCATTATTATCTATAATTGTGTGAAGTACTGAAGTATAAAATCTTAAAAGTTTGAAACTATATACAAGAAGAGTTTAATAGTATGATGAGATCTGCAAACTAATACCTACAAGTCTACGTTATCAAATGTTTTAAATGCCTCCTTATTGTTTTTGGGTGATTTCGTGGACAGGTCTACTGGAGTTCCTTCTCAATGTTCCCTATGTAATAGTCAAACTGAATCCAGGGAACACTTATTATTCTAATGTCATCATACTATAACTCAAACAAAGAAATTTGAAATACTCTTAAACTCACAATTCAATATCCAAAATCAGAATAATGGAACATTTCAGGAAAGACTAATTCATTTAATTAATATTTGAAAGACAGATAAAAATAAAGTAGAATCTATTATATTTTTATGGTATGCATTATGGATTAACAGAAACTCTATAATATTTCGTAAAAACATGAAATCAGTAAAGGAGCCTAGTAGACTAGCTTTCGAACAATTCAAATTTTGAGAAGCATCTTTCAATAATATAAAGGGACCTAAATTAAAAAATAAAAAAAACAGAAATAAAATTCAAAATAAGACTTGGAAAAAACCAATAAATGATTGGATTAAATTTAATTTTGATGGATCTTTTCAACCGACATGTAATTCGTATATTGGTTGCATCGCTAGAAACTATATGGGTACAACTATTGACTTATTCCACAAAAAAGTACATTCAACTTCCCCTCTTATGACAGAGGCTCTAGGGGCACTCTATGCTATACAACTGACGCTGAAAATGAAATGCAAAAAAGTGATATTAGAAGGAGATAATCTCACGGTGATAAACTCAATTAAAAACATTTAGAAGATACCCTGGGAAATTAGAAATATTATTTTGGATATTCAACATATTATAAAATATTTTGATAATTTTCAGGCATATCATTGCTTTAGAGAAGCAAACAAAGCAGCAGACTTTTTGGCAAGGCCAGAAATTAATATGCATTTTCTAAAAGTGGTATTATCCTGCAATTGGGATAATGAATTATCTGATGAATATATCAGAACAATGACACCAATCTTCTTACAGTCGAGTTTGCTTGGTGCTTTCTCGGAATTTTTTAGGATCATCCGCGAGGATGGTCAGGAGTCGTTATCTGTTTTCAGGTAAGACTCCGGCTTTAGCCTTTATCAAAAAAAAAAAAAAAAACATGTCCAAATGGTTATTGATTTGGGATGGGTATTTAGAGAAAAATAAAAAAGTAATAATAAAATAATAAAAGAAAAAGTGTCATGTAATAATACTTGTTAAAAAGATAAATGATAATGAATGTGGAGCCTTGGATCAAGAGATATCCAAGAGCCCATATGATGACACGTGGCACCCCTTGTCACCTCCGCCGGAGCACCGCCGGACCATCTTTGGGCCTCGCAGGAATAAAATTGTCAATAAGATTATAAAATTGTTCACAAATATTACAAAATTATTTATTACTAAATGTTCATCACGTTGTTCATAAATGTTCATCACAATGTTCATAAATGTTCATTTGTACATACTCTACTGAATGTTCATCACATTATACTTAAAAGTTCACCAACTGAATGTTCATCATAATCTACTTAAATGTTCACCAATTTTTGATGAAGATCAAGTGTTCATAAATGTTCATCACAATGTTCATAAATGTTCATTTTTACATACTCTACTGAATGTTCATCACATTATACTTAAAAGTTCACCAACTGAATGTTCACCTAAATGTTTATCATCTCATACTTCAATGTTCACAAGAATTTAATAAATGTTCATTAGCCAAAGTTCATTACAATCGACTTAAATGTTCATCACGTTGTTCATAAATGTTCATCAAAATGTTGATAAATGTTCATCATCTCTTACTTAAATGTTCATCAAACATCACTTTAATATAATTTCGAGTAGAAAAACACTTGATCTTCATCAAAAATTACCTAAATGTTCATCATCTCATACTTAAATGTTCATCAAACATCCTTAAATGTTCACAAGCATTTAATAAAATGTTCATTACTCAAAAGTTCATTACAATTAGCTTAAATGTTCATGAAAATGTTTATAAACGTTCATTTTGATATACTCTACTGAATGTTCATCACATTTTAATTACATGTTCACCAACAGAATGTTCATCACATTATAATTAAATGTTCATCACATTATATTTAAATGTTCACTAATTTGAATTAGACTTAAATTTTAATTTATTTTTATACTTTAACCTTTTCATTTATTATTGGACCGTCGCCGGACCACCGCCGGACCACCTCCGACCACCGCCGGACCATCTTTGGGCTTCGTCGGAATAAAATTGTCACAAAGATGTATAAAATTGTTCACAAATATTACAAAATTAATTATTACTAAATGTTCATCACGTTGTTCATCACAATGTTCATAAATGTTCATTTGTATATACTCTACTGAATGTTCATTACATTATACTTAAAAGTTCACCAACTGAATGTTAATCACTATCTACTTAAATGTTCACCAATTTTTGATGAAATATCAAATGTTCATAAATGTTCATCACAATGTTCATAAATGTTCATTTGTACATACTCTACTGAATGTTCATCACATTATACTTAAAAGTTCACCAACTGAATTTTCACCTAAATGTTCATCATCTCATACTTCAATGTTCACAAGAATTTAATAAAATGTTCATTAGCCAAAGTTCATTACAATCGACTTAAATGTTCATCACGTTGTTCATAAATGTTCATCAAAATATTGATAAATGTTCATCATCTCTTACTTAAATGTTCATCAAACATCACTTTAATATAATTTCGAGTAGAAAAACACTCGATCTTCATCAAAAATTACCTAAATGTTCATCATCTCATACTTAAATGTTCATCAAACATCCTTAAAGGTTCACAAGCATTTAATAAAATGTTCATTACTCAAAAGTTCATTACAATTAGCTTAAATGTTCATCACGTTGTTCATAAATGTTCATGAAAATGTTTATAAACGTTCATTTTGATATACTCTACTGAATGTTCATCACATTTTAATTACATGTTCACCAACAGAATGTTCATCACATTATAATTAAATGTTCATCACATTATATTTAAATGTTCACTAATTTGAATTAGACTTAAATTTTCATTTATTTTTATACTTTAACTTTTTCATTTATTATTGGACCGTACCCGGACCACCGCCGGACCTCCTCCGGACCACCTCCGACCACCTCCAGACCATCTTTGGGCTTTGCCGGAATAAAATTGTCACAAAGATGTATAAAATTGTTCACAAATATTACAAAATTATTTATTACTAAATGTTCATCACGTTGTTCATAAATGTTCATCACAATGTTCATAAATGTTCATTTGTACATACTCTACTGAATGGTCATCACATTATACTTAAAAGTTCACCAACTGAATGTTCATCACAATCTACTTAAATGTTCACCAATTTTTGATGAAGATCAAGTGTTCATAATTGTTCATCACAATGTTCATAAATGTTCATCACAATGTTCATAAATGTTCATTTGTACATATTCTACTGAATGCTCATCACATTATACTTAAAAGTTCACCAACTGAATGTTCACCTAAATGTTCATCATCTCATACTTAAATGTTCATCATCTCATACTTCAATGTTCACAAGAATTTAATAAAATGTTCATTAGCCAAAGTTCATTACAATCGACTTAAATGTTCATCACGTTGTTCATAAATGTTCATCAAAATGTTGATAAATGTTCATCATCTCTTACTTAAATGTTCATCAAACATCACTTTAATATAATTTCAAATAGAAAAACACTCGATCTTCATCAAAAATTACCTAAATGTTCATCATCTCATACTTAAATGTTCATCAAACATCCTTAAATGTTCACAAGCATTTAATAAAATGTTCATTACTCAAAAGTTCATTACAATTAGCTTAAATGTTCATCACGTTGTTCATAAATGTTCATCAAAATGTTTATAAACGTTCATTTTGATATACTCCCTACCCGAAGCAAACAGCTTATCACGTACGAAGTATCAAAATTCTATCAAGTACGCCCTACCCGAAGCAAGCAGCTTATCACGTTCGAAGATTCGAACGCGACGATGGAGCATCACGACGGGTTAGTAATCTCTCTCACTATTAGTAACCACCTCGTTAAGAGAATCCTCGTGGACAATGGTAGCTCGGCCAACATCATCACTACGGACGCCCTGAAAGAATTAGGATTATCCCTTAGCAACGTGACCAGGAGATGCGTACCACTAGTAGGTTTCAGCGGCGAAGTGACAGAGATGATAGGGGAAAATACGCTATCAACCTACGCCAGGGGTATTAATACGCGGGCTAAATTCGCCGTAATGGAGCTTGAATCGCCATACAACGTGATCTTGGGAAGACCATGGCTGCACGACATGAGAGCAGTCCCGTCAACATACCATCAGTCCCTGAAATTCCCATCGCCATGGGGGACGCAAGAAATCATTGGAGAAACTCAAGTTGCTAGAGAATGCTACGATATCGGAATGAAGAATGCAAGCAAAGCGTCGCCGAGGAAAGAAAAGAATGCGTAGCAATCAAAATATGAAGTGCGACGATCTAAAGTCTTTCACCAAGATACCAAGCATCAAAAGATCCAAGTAACAAGAAACGAACTAAGCAACATGTTCCTAAAGCATCACCCTCCGTAATCTTAAAGAAAGCACAAGAGTCTTCCGAGATGCTTCTCGACCTTATTTCCCTTTCATTTGCATGAGTAGGAACAGTCCTTTTTTCCCTCTCCTGAAGTTTTTCTTTATAATAAGGTAGAATAGTTGTCTTAGTGTCAAAACGACAAGGGGTCGTGGCGACAAAGGGGTCGACGTCTACGTAGTAGTCTTGTCTTCATGATGCATCTTTTCAATATATGAGTATACCTTTTTTTTCCTTCCCCGATGTGTTCAAGCATGATAAGAGATGTTTTATTTTCAAAGTACTTGCTCTCTGTCTCTGATGTAACACCCAAGCTCAAAAGGCCGCGGCGAAAATCCGCGTCGGGGGCGAATTTTTTTAGTCTACGCGTTCAAGGCTCAATCTACACGTAGGCAACGTTAGCCGAACCGCCGACCCCGAGTCAAAGCTTTCTAAGATCATTAGCGACGTGTGGCAATGGTCATAGGGATTGAAGCCCGGTACCTCACGAAACCGGCATGCTGCTCTGGGGAAGAAGGGAAACCTATCGCCACCACCCATCTCCAGGAACGCGTATTCACGCCTTCCACAACCCCTCTGAGAGTCATGAATCAACGGGCAATTCGCCAAACCGGCAGGGACGCGTCCACCGGCATCGTAAGTCCTAATACTTAAGAGAACGGACGACATACACGATGAATAGGCCCGTCGATTAAAAGAGTTCGACGTCGACCTAAACGCTAGCGTGAGGCAACAGATCCACCTTTAAAGTAAGGGGTAACGTCACAAGCTGATCAAAATCACACGCTGACCTACGTCCGCCACTCGCGTCTGGGTTCGGAGGAAATGCTGGACCCAAACCTCATGTAAGTCGGCAAATAAGCTAAAGTAAGTCGCATTGACCACATCTCTCGATCAAAGCCAATAAGCACATATCAAGCACCCAAGTCACGAACTTGAAGTACCATACAAAAAGATCAGAAAGCCGAAAGAAAGCTCTACGCGTTCGCGAGATTAGTAAAAAAAAAAGGGAACAACAAGGTATATGAAGTTAAAGTATACAAGACTTCGTTGGTAGCTTTAAACTAAGCCTACAAGAAGCTCAGATCAAACCTACCAAAAGGGGTAGAGATACGTAAGAAAGGAAAAGAACTTCCCAAAGGAACGTATAAACGTCATAAGAAACCGACGACGCGTTGATACATGCCGTCGCAAGAGAGCTAGGAGCGAAAGCCTGTTACGTCAGAATTTGGAGAGTAACAGAGATCGGAGGCTTTGATAAATAGCCCATCATAAAAAGGCAAAATTCTTTTTACAAAAGAAAGAGAGAGAAAAAGCTACACGTACATGTAAAAATGTACAAAAGAAGATTCAAAGAAGTAAATCAAGAAGATTCATCGCTAGAAGAAGGATCGCTGTCTTCATATTCACAAGCATCCTTCTCCTCCTCAGAATCCTCCGCGACGACATCCTCGCCGTCGCCTTCATCGTCCTCGACGCCGTCGTTGGGATCAACCTCGTTGAGATGAGGAGCAACATCTTCTTCAATATGGGGCTCAGCCGGAGGCATCATCGGTGTAGGTCCCACTTCAACGCCCTCGGGACGCTCCGGGTACGCGTTGTTGAATTCCCTTCGCTCCTTCACCGGGTCCCATCCATGAGTACGACCAGCAGCATACTCCTCAATGACCTCCACGCGAGATAACCAAGACCAATACTCCGCAACATTCTTGAGGTCAGAAGCCAACCTCAACTCCACCCAGGCCTTCTCAATCTCCAAAGCACCAATCTTGGCTTGAAGATCCTTGACTTGCCCAGAAAGATCTTCACGAAGCTTGAACTCTGCCTCCACCTTCTCCTTCGCCTCGTTCTCCGCCTTCTGTGACGCCTCGACCAACGACGTAAGCTCCTTAATCTTTATCTCGTCGGCCGATTGTTTAGCCTCCATAGACCTCGTTCGATCAACGAAATCAGAGAAGCGCCCATATGCGCATAAAGAAGCTTGAAGAGCCTATAGAAAGAAGACGTTCGAGTACGTATATTACAGAGAACGAGAACAAAAGCTCCAGTAAAAAGAAAGAAATTCAAATTGAAACATACCTGCCACTGCGCCGCGAGAGATTCGCCCATCACGTCCTCAGTTTCCCTCGACAAGTAGTAATCAAGGGAAGGAGGATTTTGAAGTTGTTTCATGGCAGGGATAAACGATCTCCCAGACGCGACCGCACGAGAAATCACCCCCGGAAAGTCGTCTACAGACTCGTAGCCAAAGTCCAACTTCTCGACTACTTTCTCTTTGCCCTTACGTGATCTCTTCGCCGGAGTAGACGAAGGACATGGGGATGAAAGCAAAGAAATCATAGGGATTGCCTGAAGCGTGGTCCCTGAAGCGGCCATCTCCTCGGCGCGACTCCTTTTACGTGACGCTACCAAAGCCGACGTGGACAACCCTCCACCACGGACGCGAGATAAGTCCGCAGAAACTGAAAGAACCAAAAGCACACGTATAAGAATCATGAGCAAAAAGAAAGAAGAACCGAGTAAAACTCAGATGAACGAACGCGTTACGTGCCGGGAGTACGGAAGCAATTCGACGCCCTTCTCCGTCATGACCATGGAAAGTCCGATCCGCTTCAGGAATGACAAGAAGCCTATCGATGACCTTCTGGGTCTCTCGCCTTACTATAATAGCATCCGTATTCACTACATAAAGGAAGAAAAAATAAGATCCAGGCCTTGAACACATAGTGCGAGTTTCAAAGAAATCAAAGTTTACCTGTAGGATTCCAGCAGTCAAGCAACCAAGTACAGTCTTCGCCAAGAGAAGACTTCTTCACAAAGTAAAAGTATTCGGCCCAGTGACGATCGGCCTGACTCCCCTCGATCGCGATCTTAGGCGCCTTCGGCCTAGACTTAAGGCCTACTCTTCCCACCGTCTTCGTTTGGACGTTGAAAGAATAAGCGATATCCTAGACGGCTAGATCGACGCCATGTTTCTCTACCACGTCGTCTAAAGTACCAAAGATCCTCCAAACGCTTGGCAGGAGCTTCCCCACTGCAACCCCCAAAGCGAGCATGAACGCCTTGACCAACGGAGAGAAAGGAAAGCGATGGCCAGTAAGAAAAGGATACTCGTACACCGCAATCCATCCCGGCCGGTGCGCATCAGCAAATACCCCGGGAGGAGGTATCTCGATCTCCACCTCATGACCAAGATTCGCCAGAGACCGTAACCTTTCAACGTCACGTACCTCTGTTAATTTACAGTCTGAGCCCTTCAAGATAAACTTGGGAACGTAGAAGGAGGCCATCTGGAAGTAATAAGAAGAAGTTTGGAAGAAGGTACGAAGAGAAAGAATGAGCAAGAAAGTTCGGATCAAAATAAAGAGGAAGCAAGAAGACGATAGTGAGTGATCAGATGGGAGCAGAAAAGTAAATGAGATTGGAGATTCACCCATTATATAGCCATAGAAGGCCGCGAGAATCAAGTAGTATTCAACGACATTATAGCCATTGGGAAAACTAGCCGTTGCGTTTCGACGTTCCCGGCACAGGAAACAAAGCTTCTCCCCCGGCACGTGTTAAGAATTGAAGAAAAATCCTGATCAAAACTTAACGACGATGTCGAGAATTTTGATGACGTTATCATCAACGCGTTCCAGTAATTTTGAAGACGTATTCTAAAAAGAAAGAAGGCGTCTCTCAGCTCTTCTTAATATTAAGCCCTGTAAGACGCCTTAGGGGTATTGTTTGTGCCTAAAAATACGACCACTATGGAACGCGTGAAAGCTACGCGTAGAAGGATAGAGGCGACGCGACGTATGAAACGGAAGATGGCGTCGACGTGACGTTATAAAGAAGAACGTGTCGTTAAGCTATGGAAATTAGGTCAACTGCCACTTAGTTACCTTGTTCTATATTATATTCGTGTAAATGGTAAAAGATAAGATGAAAGAATATCTTTTACCATATTTATTATATCGTTAGAAGGAAAAGGAAAATATATTATTTCCTTAGTAAGATCCTAGGGTTAACCTATATAAAGGTTAACGCCAACCTTTTGTAGGGATATCGTACTACGCCGTAATATCAATACCACAAGAAAGTTCAAGTTTCAACCTTATTCTCTCGTCTTGTTCTCTTAGTGTTAAGATTATACCGTTCTCTTTGATCTTTGCCCTACAATTGCTTTGTTATCATCTCGTTGATAATTTCGCTACAAAAAGTGATTTTTACACGTTTCCTAATATTAGAGGCACAAAATTGTCCAACTCTAAAATAGTCAAAACTCCAATATGTCAATTTCTCGTTCTTTCCTCTTAAAACTTATACAATCCACCTCTAATTCTCTTTCTATTGCACTCTTAATTAGCTCATATATTATAAATGAATAAGAGCATCAATTGTTTATGTGGTTATAACGTTTTAGTAAATAAAAATCTTGATAATATTGCTTTATCTATTCTATATAATACATTTACTTTAATTCTAATTTTATTTAAAATAATATATAATATATTTTTCTGTTTCTATGTTGTTTCCTACTTTATATAAATTTGAAATTGTCGTTTCCCATTCCGTTTCCGGGTTACATATTGTCTAACTGCCTATGGTATTGTCATCACTCCTTGTTGATTTTTATTCGTGCTCCAGATGCCAACAAGTGGTATTAGATCCAAGTTCGAGAGATGGGTAATGGAAAGTCAATGTGGGGAAATTCGATGGATTGGATTTGGGTTATAGAAGATGCAAATTGAGGACTCTTAGTAAATATTTTTAGAAACCTTTGAGTAAGGAACAAAAGAGTATGAAGGAAGACGAGTGGAAAACTTTGGGAAGGAAAGCGATGAGTGTGATCCGTTTGTCGTTGTCCAGGAATGTTTCCCTCCACACGGTTAAGGCAAAGTCAACGACGGAGATGCTGAATAAAATATCTGAGATGTATGAGAAGCCATCAGTGGTGAACAAGATTTATCTGATGCAGCAGTTGTTTAACTTACGGATGGCGGAGACTACAACGATGGACAATCACTTGGATGAGTTCAATATGACAAACATACAGTTGAGCTCGGTTGATATTGATTTTGATGATGAGGTGCCCTTATATTGTTATTTTCTTTACTAGAGAGTTGGTGTGGGGACACTGAGGCTAAAGCCGTAGTGGCAAATCAAAGAAAACCCTAAACACTAACTAGAGTATAGCAAGTAAGTAGAGGTCGAACCCAAGGGAATCAAAACACCAAATCAATGCAGTCAAGTGAAATATCAATTAGTAATAAGTAACAAGTAACCAAGGGGGGGTTTTGATTGTATGGAACACAAAAGTAACAAGTATCAAGCAAAGAAGGTTCGGTTCTGAATATGATGAGAAAGAGTTTCACCTAGCAAGTATCCACACAACAGTCAATCAAGTTGATCATAGATTTATCTCAAGTTCTATTCAATCCTAGGGAATGTTCCTATTCCAATCTTTAATATATCAGCAGGCCAACCGGTCCTGATAATACTTACTATTCAGCAATCAGGGAAACCTCTCAAGATTAGATGAAATAGCAGCAAAGGGCACATGAATCATAAGGATGCATGCAATAACTTACAACCGTCAAGTATTAACATGCAATCAATTCTCTTTCATAAAAGCAATCAACTACCAGATCATGCAGATATGAGTGCTACACTGACAAGAAATTCCACCGTATATTCCTAGTCTAGCAATAGAAAACTATCAATCAAACTAGGTGATCAAGCTAGCAAAACTAATAGAAATCAATGGATGAAGAACAAGAGAATTAATACAAACCCATAGGAAAAGAACAAGAGTTTAGAAATCTCACAACTTAATAACTGAAGGTTTCAACCGCTAAGCAAAACAATGGAGTTTAGTTCCTGCTCATGGTGGCAAAACTAAATTGTCTGATGGAAAAGATGATGGAAAGATGATGATAGCCAAACAAGGCTGCTAGGGTATATAAAGAGTCCAACCCTAAATATATATGGTAAAAGAAATATCCTAAACGAAATAATAAAATAAGGAAAAAGAAATAAAACAAACAAAGGAAAATAAGGAAAGCCCGGAATGTCTTCGGCCTTGTTGTGGCGATCGCCATATATTCCCGGCGATCGCGGTTTTCATGTAAAGCTTTGTCGTGGTCTCTGTCGCTCCATGGCGATCGCCATATATGCCTGGTGATCGCGGTCGCTAATTTCTTCTCGAATGGCTTCTGTTGAATGATGGTGATCGCTTGGATGGTAGTGCACTACAAGAAAATCATTTATTGCAACGACCTTTGGCAACGACTAAAATTTGTTGTTGCAAAAAATATACATTAGCAACGACTTTTATTTAGTGTTGCTATAGTTGTTGCAATATATTCAAATTTTATTTCCCTCTTTCTGAAATATGGGTGCGAGGAGTGTGAAAATTTGTCTACAGTTTTTGCAACAAAAAAGTCGTTGCAATAAATGTCACAAAGAAAAGGTAACGAAACTTGTCGTTGCAATAAAAGTTATACGAGTAAAGGTAACGATTATTTGTCGTTGCGATAAAATGTTGATTATTTTGTCGTTGCAAAAACTCTCTGAAAAGAGAAAAATAACATCAATCTCTGAATCTGAACAACCCTATCTGCCGTATCACTCTCTCCCTCGCTCGTCTCTATCTTTTTTCTCCCTCGCTCATCTCCATCTTTGCCCTCCCTCGCTCTCTCCCTCCTCCTCTCATCCCTCTTCACTGCTACATCTCTCACCTCCGGTCTCTCGCCGCATCTCTTACCTCAGGTGTCTCACCATCATCATCTCCGTCTGAATCGAACCCTAAAATCCTCGAAGAGGCTCGCACAAACGCCGCCTCAACCCTAATCCTTGTCTCATCCACTTTCCATCGAAGTTCGCCTTCTTCCAACCGAATCCTCCACCATACAAGGACGAAAGTGAAGCCTTCACCGGGGGTTGCGTTCGGATGTGCCTCAGGGAATGTTGTATTCAAGGTATTCGGCGAATACTCTATGTGAATATTCTGAGTTTTCATTATTAAGTGTTGCATTTCGTGGATTTTTTGGGCATACGTGGTAAGCCTTAGATGAGATTTGGTTGATTGATTATTAGGAATAATTCTTTCATGTTTTCCTCCTATGATGAGTTAGGATAAACAATTCTTTGCCATTTTTCTCCTCCCACTGCATATTATTTTCAATTTGGTTTTCACTCTTCTTTGAAGACCATATCTTGTTGGATGTGCCTACTGTGGGAAAACTTGAGAATGATGCCAAGCATTTATCGGCTTACAAACGTATTCATATCTTTTGGATCAAGAGACTAGAGTCTTATTGATTTCTAATTTTCACTTACTGATTTTTTTTCACTTACTGATATCTGATTTTCCTCTTTCATTTTTGGTATCTCCTATTTTTGTAAATGTTTTGATTTGTGTATAGGTTAAATTTTGCTCTTTCGGTTCATTTTGAAAACAAGATAATTTCACTATATGTCCAGTGAGTTCAATTCATATTTATTTATTGTTTGCTGAATGGATGTAGTTATGATTAAAAGATGACCATGGTTTTTCTATTCATCTGTTTTTTCATTATTTTGTTTATTGTTGATATTTGGTTGATGATTTATTACGTATATTGTGGTGCACTTACTTCTCTTCATTGCTTTGATTTTTGGACATAATTGCCATGCTTTTACTCAATTTATAATATGGATTCAAAACCAAGTGCTCCAAATAAGGTATTTGACATTGTTTTACCTTTTAATTTCATCTCTTAATATTGGATTTCCTTGAATCCTCAGTGTTGTTATAGATGAAATTTGTGGCAAGAGCCCCTGCTCGCCATCCACACAAGCCAGTCATCTAAACTGTGAGGTCCAACCATCTGTCCTCTACTTTTTAAAAATATATTTCTCTTCTATCTACCATTTATCTATGTTTGTATGAGCTTCTTGCAGACGGAGATGTGAGGTTGGCCTGTAGATTAAGAGACAAAGCTTGGCCAACATGGTATCTGCAAAATATATCCAAATGTACATGTCATTCAGACAACCTTCCAGTACCAGTGAGATCCAATTCATGGGGATGCACGGGAAGACAATCGATTCTATCAAATCCATTCAGATTCGTCAGCTTGGGTAACTCTCTTCTTCTCTATTTACCCTTTCTTTCTCATCGAATTTGCCCTAATTCAACACTACTATAGTGTAATTATGTGGTGTTTCGTGAATCTGAGTTACTGCTTCGGGTTTAGATTTAGGGTTTCCAGGTCATTGTTTGATTTTCTGATCTCCGTGTATGCTAATTAGGGTAAGATATTATGCTAAGTTGGTTTCTTGAATGAAAGATTGGATCTTTTTGTACTTCAGTCGTTGCTTCAATTTCTTTTGTCCGAAAATTCGAATTTGGAGTCATTTGGGATGATTGACTTTTGCGTGTAGTTCAATGAATAGTGAGTGCTTTAATCGGGGATGTATGTATGATTCAAGTAAATCTCATAAAACGAATGAATTTAACTGAATCTGTCATGCGTCATTGACGAGTGTTAGTAGACTGGCTCTTAAGCTTTTGTGATTCTAGTATTAGATTTTCCTAAAATTCTGTCATGTGCAATTGTTAGATAATATTTCCTGTCTTACTGGCTTACTTGTTCTTTCTGCACTGATCATATGGAAGGCATTGATGTGCATTACTGGTAGTGAGTCGCATGTCGTTGTTGTTCTTTCTGGAAGCATGGAACCTGGTTTGCAGAGAGTGAGTTTTCATCAGCTCCATAATAGCCTTTTTAGTGGGTATAAAATTCTGTTGACGTGTATGAAGATTTCAAGTAGGTGAATTTCTTGAAAGAAGTTTGAATCATAAGCGTATTCTAGAGTCGCAGAGTCATTTCTATGCCATTTTGTAGTGTTTTGTTTACATGCCAAATTATCAAGACCATAATAGCTAGTTTGTTAGGAATGTGTTTTAAATGACATTAATCTCTGATTTCCTTGATACTGGTAGTAGTTGTTTAAATATTTTACACATTTTGCAAAACAAAGACACAATATCCATGTTCTCAAGTTGCTGAAATAAGTTTTTTTTTTGTAATTTGTCCATCATTCCCTAGGCTTTAGGAACTTGGTAAAGAATTCTAATTTTTGTAAAGAGATAAAACGTACAGGTGCTCCTGTTAGCTTATGCCTCTCATGTAATTGATAATCAGATTTGCAATGGACGGAGCTGCCACTGATTATATTGATATGTCATGAAAAAACCTATCCATTTGTTAGAGGACTTTTGTGGGAGCAGCTTCTTCCGATCTGTTGAAGTTGTGAAGGAAATGTTATACAAGTTGCTCCCAGTTTTGGTAGTAACTGAGAATTTAGTTACTGTTGAATCATATTGGAGGATTTTGTTATTGTGGCATTTCTTTCTAGTTTAAAATTCAGGGATGCTCATTATCATTGTAATTGTTTCTCATATTTGTTTCAGGGTGATATATTGTTCCTGCATATGAGTAAGGATCCCATTCGTGCATGTGAAATTGTCGTCTTTAATGTTGATGTAAGTGTACATTAGTTTTACTGTTTTTTGAGCGTGTCATGCAATGAATTGCTGCAGTCTTAATTTGTAATGTTAATTATATTGTAAATGTAGGCTTGTAAGTATGACTGTTTTGGTTTTGTTTGCAACATGAACCAAATGCTGCACTTGGAAATGGTGGGCTAGAAAAGCTTGCATCTTGTTTTGGTGAAATTGAGAGGATAAAATATTGTAATAATTTGGATATGATAGAATACTTAGCAGGATGAGCCATCTTAATATTTTGATTGTAAAACAAAAGGTTTGTATATGCCATGATTTATTGTAACAATACAATTTTACCGTTGCGATAGATTTTGGTTTACTGATGTCGTTGCAATAGATTTTGGTATACTGATGTTGTTCGTAGGATATGTGCCCACATATAGCGCAATGAAATAGTCATTGTAATAGACCCCAAATGTCGTTGCTATATCATAATGCATTTGAACCTAACCTTTTGCAACGATAAATGTCGTTGCAAAAACATTAATTATTTTGCAACGACAATTGTCGTTGCAAAAACGTCTATTATTTTGCAACGACAAATGTCGTTGCAAAAGCAGATGTTTTTTGCAACGCCTTATTTATTGCAACAGCCTTTGTCGTTGCTAAAGATATCTTTTTTTGCAACGAAAAAAGTCGTTGCAATAGCCTTTACCTACGGGCTTATGGGCAACGACAAAAGTCGTTGCCAAAAATCATTTTAGCAACGACTTTGCTTATTTTGCAACGACTTTTGTCGTTGCTATAAATGGTTTTTCTTGTAGTGGTGGTGATCGCGGTTGGCGTCGCAGAAGCTTCTTCATTCTTCGAGTCTTCAATCTTCTTCAGTTATGATATTCATTTCTTCACTTCTTAATAAATATCTCAGAACATAATAATGACTCGAAACACATATGATAATACTCCTAAACTAATGTAATAACCCCTAGTTATGCTATACAAAGTGCAGCGTATCAAATACCCCCATACTTAGACTTTTACTCGTCCCGAGTAACTTACAGAAAAGCTACCCATACAATAAAATAATCAAAGCCACAGGAAGTACAAGAATATCTCCTAGTGATTGCATAACCAATAAGCTCCTCCAAAACACACAAAACACAACAACAATAATCAAGAACAATGTGATAAAAATAAGAACATACCCAGAACTACACCTTATTCCTCCAAGTGGCCTACCTGAATCCTCCTATACGCCTCCTTCTTATATCTCCATACGCCAAGATGATAAAGATCCTAAAACACTCAAATTTTTTATATAACACTCATCTTGCTTGGGCGCCCTTTCGAGTTTTCATCCCAACCACTCAATAATTGTTCCAGGCTCACAAAACTCACATCACTCAAGACTTATTTTTGCCCCAGCCTAATGCCGGTCAAGCCACCTTCTTATTGCATAGATCTTGCTATCCAAGGATTTTGTATGCCTTTTTTCAATTTTTGTGGCTTTTTCATACAATATATATTCAATAAGCTCATGCAGATACAACCAACACCCAAATAATTACATGTGAATACATTCCCCTCCCCCATACTTAAACATTGCATTGTCCTCAATGAAATGGAAGACATAAAAACGAACCCAGGGAAGGAGACAGAAGACTCACATACAAGGTCGGGTGACCTTCCTCCAATAAAACTCAAAGTGTGGTAGAATGAGAAACTAGATGAGCACTAAATGTAATCCAATAATGCATAGCTCATCTAAAGCAAAAGAAAGAATACCTCCAATGTAGAAAGTGACCCAAACAAATCAACTCCTTGCAAAGAACATGGTCACCAACAAGCTAAGCTCCAGCGAATATAGATCTAGAATGATAGTACTAATGAAACCAAACTTGATGTAATACAACTCCTTACTTTCTTTTCTCTCATATTTTTTTTTCTCTGCACTCTATATTTTTTTAGACGGGAGAGAAGACTTACATCGAGATTGGCTACTGACTGTAGCTGACCCTAAGCTTCGGTGATTTCCTCCCGTCCATAGAAAAACTAAAAAGAAAATTAAACCGAACAAAAACAAATAAAAACAAACTCAAACCTCAAGTTGCCTCCCGAGTAGCGCCTTATTTTATGTCGTGGCTCGACATGAAACTCAAGAGATTTAACTAACGCCATTTGGCTTTGTGAAAACCGTCTGTTGTCTGAATTCTCTCTTGAACCACTCATGGAACGCCTTGAATCTCGTCCCTCTTACCTTGATCACCTTGTCTTTAGTAATGAAGGTGGTTTCATTCACTTTATCCTCCTTGACCGTATCAGGCGGTTGTTTAAGCTCAATGTCAAGTGCCTGCACACTAGACATCAATGGTATCTCGCCTGGCAAGGCCAGTAATGAAGGGCGATTTGAAGAGAGCTTACCTTTAGGCTCTGGCTTAGCCTGACACTCCTGCATGTTAGTAGATAAAACAGCATCTACTTTTGGGGGCTCTAAGATATTCTCTAAAACAGGTTGTAATTCATCCTTACAAGTAGGATTAATCACATCAATAGCACATAGAGAATTCTTATCAATGAGATCCATGTCATAAATATTATATTCTACCTTATCCCCATCAAACTCCATAGAGAGAGTCCCACTATTAACATCAATTTTCGTTTGTGCTGTTTTCATAAAAGGTCTACCTAACAGTATAGGTGTGACATTATTAGCATGCTCCATATCCAACACAAAGAAATCAGCTGGAAAAATCAGATCACCAACCATAACAAGAACATCCTGAACAACCCCTTTTGGGTATACAGTAGACCTGTCAACAAGTTGAATAACAGTTCCTGTTTTATGCAAAGGTCCTAAGCCTAGTGATTCATACAAAGAGTAAGGCAAAACATTGATTGATGCACCTAAATCTAGCATGGCTTTGTCAAATTTAGTTTCACCAATCACACATGGAATGCTAAATATGCCTGGATCACCACATTTCTTAGGCATGCGTTTTTGAAACACAACAGAAACTTGTTCACTTATTTCAACTTTCTTCTTTCCTTTCAGTTTTTGATTTCTCTTGATAGCGCAAACTTCTTTCAAAAACTTAGCAAATCTAGGAATACTCTTAACAAGTTTGAGCAAAGGAATGTTTACCTCACACCAACTAAAGGTTTCGAAGATTTCTTTGTCGTCATCCAGCGTTCGAGTATCCTTCAACGCCTCAGGAAAGGGAGCAACAGGCTTTTGAGAGAACAGAGGGGGGAAATTTGGACGAACATAATCGTCAATGTACTCAGGGGTCTCCCGGAGATCGCCATCAACAACTGGCGATCGCGGTCGCATAAATTGGGGTTCTGCAGGAGACCCGCGATCGCGGATCATCATCCGCGGTCGCGGATTTGTGACGAATTCACCATCAGCGTCTGGAGTGGCATGGCGATCGTGGTCGGGATGCAGACCCTGTTTTGCTCTCTGTAATCTCATGGCGATCGCCATTCAGATCTGGCGATCGCAGTTTTGGCAAAAAACAGTCGTTTAATGCTTTTCCGCTCCTCAAAAACACTGCACTGACGTTCTCTCTCGGGTTTCTTACCGGTTCCCTGGCCTCTAATTTACTCACAGCTTGGGCAATCTGTCCCAACTGATTTTCAAGATTTTGGATACTCGACTTCATTTCAGCATTTTGTTGCATCACAGTTTGAGCTAAGGACTTGATCATATCTTCAACAGTCATAGTATTCTGAGGTCTAGGCTGCTGATAATTAATATTATGAGAATCATACCTTGGCCTTGGTTGTCATCCACCAACAACGTTTACCTCAGCATTGGGATCATGAAGGGAATCACTTTTCAGCATAAAAGACTTCATCATATCTTTCAGTTCATTCATATCACTTTGAATTTTAGCGGGATCAAGTGAACTTACTGACTGTGTTCTTTTCCTGCTACCAAACTGCCTTGAGCTCTCAGCTAATTCCTCAAACATTTCAGTAGCCTGAGGTATAGTCAATCTTAAAAAGTTACCTCCACATGATGCATTCACCATATGACGATCCTCATCAATCAGGCCACTAAATAAGTACATAAGGAGATCTTGGTCAGTATAACTATGGAATGGGTAGCTTGAGCAAAGCTTCTTGAATCGCTCATAATATTCATAGAGACTCTCAGTTGAGTGTTGTTGAAGATTCGTGATCTCCTTCTTCAGGCTGCTCAGTTTTGTAGCTGGAAAATATTTCTCTAAAAAGACCTTTTTCATCTTAGCCCATGTATCAATACTCCCTGGAGTTTGATAATAGAGCCAATCATTCGCAGCGTCTTTCAGAGTAAATCCGAAAGCTCTCAGCATGACCTGCTCCTCAGTAACACCTTTTGGCTTCATACCAGAACATATGGCATGAAATTGAGCCAAGTGTTTGTTGGGATCTTCTCCTGCTAAGCCATGGAAGTGTGGTAGCTCATGAATTAAACCAGGTTTTAGTTTAAAGTTCACACCTTCTTCAATCTTAGGAAACCTCACTGCCAAAGGTTGTTGGTTTAAGTCCGGGGCAGTGAGTTGCCTCATAGTAGGCAATGGCGGTCCATGTCGATCACCCATCTCGTTCTTTTTGTTCAGAGCTGCTCTTTGGTTTCGAAGGAACGTCCTTTCAATCTCTGGGTCAAAGGCAACAAGAGATGAATCAGTAGCACGAGTCTGAACCATAAAGGTTCACACCAAACAGCTGATAATTTCACAATTAACACAGAATCAGAAAAATTTCAATTCCCCGGCAACGGCGCCAAATTTGATGAGGCTAAAGTCGTAGCGCCAAATCAAAGAAAACCCTAAACACTAAGTAGAGTATAGCAAGTAAGTAGAGGTCGAACCCAAGGGAATCAAAACACCAAATCAATGCAGTCAAGTGAAATATCAACTAGTAATAAGTAACAAGTAACCAAGGGGGGGTTTTGATTGTATGGAACACAAAAGTAACAAGTATCAAGCAAAGAAGGTTCGGTTGTGAATATGATGAGAAGAGGTTTCACCTAGCAAGTATCCACACAACAGTCAATCAAGTTGATCATAGATTTATCTCAAGTTCTATTCAATCCTAGGGAATGTTCCTATTCCAATCTTTAATATATCAGCAGGCCAACCGGTCCTGATAATACTTACTATTGAGCAATCAGGGAAACCTCTCAAGATTAGATGAAATAGAAGCAAAGGGCACATGAATCATAAGGATGCATGCAATAACTTACAACCGTCAAGTATTAACATGCAATCAATTCTCTTTCATAAAAGCAATCAACTACCAGATCATGCAGATATGAGTGCTACAGTGACAAGAAATTCCACCGTATATTCCTAGTCTAGCAATAGAAAACTATCAATCAAACTAGGTGATCAAGCTAGCAAAACTAATAGAAATCAATGGATGAAGAACAAGAGAATTAATACAAACCCATAGGAAAAGAACAAGAGTTTAGAAATCTCACAACTTAATAACTGAAGGTCTCAACCGCTAATCAAAGCAATGGAGTTTAGTTCCTGCTCATGGTGGCAAAACTAAATTGTCTGATGGAAAAGATGATGGAAAAGATGATGATAGCCAAACAAGGCTGCTAGGGTATATAAAGAGTCCAACCCTAAAGATATATGGTAAAAGAAATATCCTAAACGAAATAATAAAATAAGGAAAAAGAAATAAAACAAACAAAGGAAAATAAGGAAAGCCCGGAATGTCTTCGACCTTGTTGTGGCGATCGCCATATATTCCTGGCGATCGTGGTCTTCATGTAAAGCTTTGTCGTGGTCTCTGTCGCTCCATGGCGATCGCCATATATGCCTGGCGATCGCGGTCGCTAATTTCTTCCCGAATGGCTTCTGTTGAATGATGGCGATCGCCTGGATGGTCGTGGCGATCGCAGTTGGCGTCGCAGAAGCTTCTTCATTCTTCGAGTCTTCAATCTTCTTCGGTCCTGATCTTCATTTCTTCACTTCTTAATAAATATCTCAGAACATAATAATGACTCGAAACACATATGATAATACTCCTAAACTAATGTAATAACCCCTAGTTACGCTATACAAAGTGGAGCGTATCAAATACTCACAATTATTTGTCTTTTAACAGGAAAGGTGAAGCTGAAGTTTGATGAGGTTAGAGATCTTATCATTTGTAGTAAAAATGTCCAGTCAACACGATCATAAGCTTTTTCTATGTCTATTTTCAATGCTAGCAATCCATTTTTTCAGTCTTTTATTTAAATGAGTGGAAGATTTCATGGGGACCAAAACATTGTCTTGGATAGTTCTTCTATTGACAAATACTACTTAGTGAGGTGAATAATTTTCTGGATCACCTTCAATTATGATTTTAAAAATAATTTTGTAGATATTGTTACATAGGCTGATGGGACGATAATGGTTAGTAGTTTGGGGGATATCGTTTTTTTGGGATAAGGGTGACGAAGTTATGTTTGACTTGTTCTAGCAACTTACCAGTATAGAAGAAACGTTTTTTTGTTGTAATTATATTTGTGCCCCTTCAAGTATGGTGTAGCGGTGGCCTAATGTGGACATTTCATCATTATTGACTTCCATCTCCTCCACCATGTTAGTCGGAGGCGGATGTGTGGATCCGATGGATGGATTTAAATGATTTGGTATCTGATACAATATTATCACCCTCCATCTTGAGGAGTACTCACACCTCTTCAGCAGAGAGGTCGCCCTCCAGAAGTTCCTCATCAAGGAGAAAGTTTTCCTCCTCATGTTGCACAACTTCAGGTGGTTGACTAGTGAGGGTCCCGTCCCAAGCCAAGCATATGTCATCATTAGGGAGATTAGGTTCTTGGTAAGCATGACATTGACTCGAGGAGAAGGGGTAACTTGATCTTGGTTTAGTTAAGATGAGTTTTCAAATTGAGAAGTATGTTTGGAGCTAGAATTTGAGATCCTGGAGCCTGAGGTGTCAGATTTGTATATGAGATTCATGCCACCATTGAAGTAGAGATATGGTTTCATTCTATTGTAAGTGGACCATTGTTTTTTCCTTAAGAATATCTGGGAACTTCCCACTCATCATTTTCTTGGTCGTGTAGGTTTTTTTTTTCCCTAAATTTTGAATACATCTCATGAAGATGTGATCTTTATCCCCGTACCACATCCATTAGGAAAGTCATCAAAACAAACATTATACTCTTGCTCTTCATTAGGGACAAATGCACTTGTACTGTTTGTGTTTTCAAGGGTATATTCACACTAGACCTGACCAAACTGGGGCTTGGGCTGGGACAGATCAAGGCCAAATTCAAAATTTCACCCATTTACTAGAGTCGGGCTAATCCCCCCATTTTAAATGAGACAATTTCGTTGCCCATATCCTTCCATAAGGGCGGGCCGAGACTACTTATACAAAAAAAAATGTTAAATTCGGGTTAAACCGCGACTAAAAACATTCCAAACCTATTTAGTGCTTACATAATAATGCACCATTCAAAAATGAGAATGACAACACAAGGGACCCATCTTAGCTTAAGTGCTAGAATGCTACATAATCTTGTACTTCCGTTAGATAAAAGAAGAACATTAGAATTTTTTTCAAATACTTTGTTGAAATCTTCATCAATAAGAAAATCTTAAGGCGGAAGAGATCGGCCCAGGGTAATTTCGCTCACCCATATCCTCTCAAATTTTAGGGCGAGCTGGGAGGGTCGGACGGGTTGGCCCTAGTTTGGCCAGGTCTACAGATAATTCTATTAAACTAGCCCATGATTTGTTGCCTGAGGTTGGATCAAGTCCAATAAGGCTGCCTAGAGCATGACTCTCCAAGATAACTTAGATGGCTTTCGGGTTATAGAATTCAGTTGGAAGCTTCTATAATCTTGATGTCGGGGTATCAAAAACCAAAGATCCATGTTGGTAAGTGATTCAAAGATTTGATTGAAATTAGGCTTCAAGTTGACCAAAAATATGGTATGTCATGTTTTTGCATACAAGGTTTTGGCCAAGAGGGTTAGAGAACCGAGCTTCAGAACACTGATTTTCCTATCCACAAACTCGACCTCATACTTAAGCTTCACTCAATTCTCAATTTTGGTCTTAATTTCTTTAAACCAATGGGGTTGCAAGCATGAACCTGTTGTTCTCATTATGTTGTTGCTATCAATGATGTTATTGATTCCATTCAGTGATGTTGGAGAATCTGATTAGAGGCTGAATTGTTGGTATTAGGGTGGTTTGTTGTTGACTTGTTGTTTGTAAAGCTAGATGATGTGCCCCTGCCTAATTCCGAGCCTAGCCATGTTTCCCATCCAAGACTCACTCAACACACAAGGAGCATCCTAGCTCAAATATCAAGCCAAATGTTAAGGATGTCAAAACCGGACACCAAGCACTATTACAACCTGAGGTTAGGTGCTCGACCACGATCCAAGGCCTCTCGGAGCCCTTCCATGCCACTCCTCGTGCCAGCATCTCCGAGCACTCCTCGCCAAGGTGAAGCCTTATCCCGAGTGCCCCTTGGCCAATGGCGCACCACCTAGGCTCGTTGTCAATGGACGGCCTCCAGGGTTCAAGTTGTTCTACTTGCACGCCAAGGAGACCCAAAGCACATATCCAACGCCCATGAGTCTAAGGCCGCACCATGACATGGTGACATAGGCCGGTCCATGATAGAAGGCGACACAAGCTTCTTCCTATTCGTCAATGACATCAACTTCTCTTTGCTATGACAAGAAAGTATGTCCCTGATGACTACAAGAACAAGATGAAGATGGAGATTTCTATTTGTCGACAAGAGACCATGACACCATTGGAATACTTTTCCAAGTTGGAAGATATGCACTACAAGGCTGGTGTGAGCGCCTCTCCTTCACTACTTAGGACCAAACTTTTGAGCGGCCTCAACGCTACTCTTCCAACTCAATTGGAAGTCTTACCTATCAAGGATCTCAATAATTTGACTCATGTCGCCATGCATCTCCACAATTAATTGCTTAGAAAGAGACAAGTGTGACCGACTTCAAGTGGAAAAAGGTACGATTCTAACCCTTTGAATTCGGTTTCTTCTACTGAACCCTCTTCTTCTAGTGCGTTAAAACCATGATCAACTTCAAAAGAAAAGGACAAACCTTCTGTTTGTAGCGAAATTACCTACGAGAAGATAACTAAGCAATTGTAGGGCAAAGATCAAAGAATACGGTATAATCTCAACACTCAAGAACAAGACAGGAAATTAGGGTTGAAACTTTAGCTTGGTATTACTCGAATGACGGCTCAGATGATTACAAAGCAGGCGTTAGCCCTTATTTATAGGCTAACCCTAATAATATCTTTAGGAAACGAGATCTTATCTTTTCCTTTTATCTAAATAACGATATAACAAACTAGGTAAAAGATATTCTTTACCATATCTTTTACCAATTGCAATAATACAATACAAAATGGGATAGAATATACTCGGCCGACCTAATCTTTAAGAAGAATGAGATCTTTGCCACGTCTCGTCACGTTGACGATATCTTCCTTTCACCTCGTCGCGTTGATGATGTCCTTCTACGCGTAGCTTCCACGCGTTCCACACTCGTCATATTTTTTGGCACAAACAATACCCCTAAGGCGTCTTACAGGGCTTAACGTCTAGTAGATCTGGGAGACACCTTCTTTCTTCAAGGAATACGTCTTCATTAAATTCGGACACCGCTTTCCTTTTTCCCCTTTGGTTCGTTCTTTCTTGACTTCTCTGGGTATCGCGGTCGGGCAAATTCTTCCGAGTGCTTGGAGAGGCTTGGTTGTGTTGGATCATATTCTGGCTAATTTTGACATTGCGTTCACCATCGCCGACGTCATGCATTCTTGTATCCTTTCTACCCCCTCAGCGGGTAGAGTCAACATCAAATCTCGCGTTGGCGTTCCCCCTTTGATGAACGAGGGAACTTCGTCCGAACGAGGATGGGCAGATAAGTTCTACTTTATAAGGAAGTCTACCTTTGGGAAGGATTGTGCTTTCTTGCTTGAAGAATGGACTCCTTCGAGTACGTTTCTTTATCCCTTATGATTTTCTTTAGGCTTTTGCATCTTAACGCTTATTCTCGCGTGTGACTTTGTGCGTAGTCGATATCCATGCTATTGTGGCGCGGGAGGAATCAGAGGAGATTACTAAGAAGATCCTGGCGATTTCGTTGGTAGAACGTACCTTTACCGGTCGTGACGGGAAAGGATATCGTCTCGCGACCCCTACTCTTTCTCGGGGTGAGCTCTTTTGGCGGATTACACGTTGCTTTTATGTTCTCCTTTGTTTTGTCTCTGTCTTCTGAATGCATTCTCGTTTCAGGTGTTGCGTGTCGTACTAGACAAGAATCTGCTCATGACTTGATTACTGCGAAGAGGAGATGCATTTCAAAAGAAAAATCAAGAGCCGCGAAGGAAGAGGCGGTTCCTACTCCGTCATGCGTAAAGGAGGAGATTCCACCAGTTGCGGGGGTGCAAGCGCCTTCAGATGCGTCTCTACGCGTAGGAATGGAGGAATTACTCGCGGATCCTTTGGAGGAGAACGAGAAGGATAAAACAACAGATCCTGGTGCGGCTTTCGTTACGTACGTTGAAGCAAGTGATTTTCCTGCGATAGTATCTCGTCCTGTAGCGCTTGCGCGTAACTTCATCCCTGCGATGCAAGCTTTAAGTTTTACTTCTTCTTGGAATCATTATCTGCCTATGCAAGATGTGGACGTCTTGGGTGATTCTCTCGTAGCACAGTGGCAGGTGTGTACTTTTTCTTATCTCTTCGTTTCTTCTTGTTGTTATGTCGTTTCTCATCTGTGGGGATTCTTTTAGGCCTTCCAAGCTTCGTTGTGTTCCTGGGAACGTCTTCATAAGCGCTCTGAGTCCGAGGAGACCTTGAAGGGTGAGGTGAATGACCTTAGTAAGAAGATCAAAGATCTCAATAAGAAGGTTGCTCGTCTTACGACGACTGAGAAGGATGCTCGTATGGAGACGTTGAAGACGGCGAAACAGAGGGGTGTGTTGGCGCGACGCGTCGAGGTGTTGAATGGAAAGGTCGCGTCCCTTGAGGCTGACGCCGAGGAGAAAGCAAAGGTGTATGAGAAGAACTTGCGAGAGACTAGTACTTACTATTTGTGGTCATCTCGTATTGAGGTTATGGAGGAGTTTTGCGCGGGTCGTCACGTAGATTGGGATGTGGAATGCGAGCGTGGTGAATTTGTTGTTCTTTATCCCGTTCCACCCGAGGGGGTTTCTTTTCTACGTGTACCTTCAAGTTCGCCAGTCTTGGCATCTGGCGATGTGGATGTAGCTTTAGATGGCGGTGTCGTTTCCGAGGATAATGTTGTTCCTCCTTCTTCTTAGTATAAGGGGTTTCATCTTTTTGCTTTTGTGGAACATTAGCTTTTCGCCACGTTCTTGTGTGGCGAATTCTTTTTTTTTTAAATACGTATTGGATGCTTGTTACTTCTTTCTTTGCGTAAGGCTCTTACTTATCTTTGATCTTTGGTGGGACTACTATCCCCTTTTGGCGAATCTTACTCTGAATCTTTATGGAGTTGGGTTCGTCAAATATTTCTTACTTATGACGCATATGTCAATCTTTGACTTCGAGGTTTCGTTTTTTCTACCCCTGGTATCATTGTGGTCATCGCGGCTGCTTTAGTTACGTTGCCGGCTTACATGAGGGTTGGGTCCAGCATTTCCTCCGAACCCTGAAGCGAGTGGCGGACATAGTTCAGCGTGTGATTTTTATCAGCTTGTGACGTTACCCCTTACTTTTATGGTGGGTCTGTTGCCTCACGCTAGCATTTAGGTTGACGTCGAACTCTTTTAATCGACGTGCCTATTCATCGTGTGGCGTCCGATTTCTAGATTGTTAGGACTTACGATGCCGGTGGACGCATCCCTGCCGGTTTGCCCGTGGGTTCATGACTCTCATAGGGGCCGTGGAAGGCGCAAGTACGCGTTCCTGGAGAGTGGTCGTGGCGATAGGTTTCCCTTCTTCGCTCAGAGGACCGTGCCGGTTTCATGAGGTGTCGGGCTTCATTCCCCATGCCCATTGCCACACGTCGCTAACAATCATGGGGAGCTTCGAATCGGGGTCGGCGGTTCGGATAACGTTGCATACGCGTAGATGGAGCCTTAAACGCGTATGCTAACGAAATTCGCCACCGGCGCGAATTTTCGCTGCGGCCTTATTAAGCTTGATGTTGCATCACAGACAGAGCGCAAGTTCTTTGAAATGAAACAACTCGGCATGTATTGCATATCGGGCAAGAAAGTGCATACTTATATATTAATGAAGATTTCATGAATTCTAATGAACTAAGACGCCTACCCCTAGTCTCGACGACCCCCTTTTCGTTTCGACGCTAAAACATGCTTGGGCATAACAAAAATCTAAAACATGCATAGGAACAGGTAGAAATCAAATCAACTATCACGTTCTCTAATGGTAATATTTCTTAAGATGTGTTGCGTTCCACGAACGCATCAATGGTATTCCTTCTGGTGTAACGAGTTCGTAGGCTCCTCGCCCTACGACTTGTGCTATTTGGTATGGGCCTTCCCAGGATGCGGCGTGTTTTCCGACGCTCTTATCCTCGGTATTTGGAAACACTTTTCTTAAGACCCAGTCTCCTGCTTGGAAAGTTCTTGCTTTTACTCGTCGGTTATAGCTCCGGGCATCGATTTGTTTTTGCGCTGCTATCCTCAATGATGCATTATCTCTTATCTCGTCGATCGTGTCTATCATGAACGTCATCATTGGAGTGTTTCTTTCCTCGGGGAGGGACCGATATCTTTCTATTGGTACTTCCACTTCGATTGGCAGGACGCCCTCGCAACCATATACGAGGGAGAATGGCGTTCTTCCCGTTGCCCTCTTAGGCGTCGTTCTGTCGGCCCATACTATAGCTTGGAGTTGATCCGCCCAGTTCCCCTTGCATTCTTCTATCCTCTTTTTGAGATTGCTTATGATGACTTTCTTACTACGAGCGTTTGTTCAGGAATTGCCTCTTTGTTGATAGACGCGTTGCTGAGATGGAGGAACGAGATCTTTTGATATTCTCTTGGGTCAATCGATGATCCTAACTTTTCCAACGCGTCGGCTTGCGCGTTAGCGTCTCTGGGGATCTGTCTGATTTGGCTGCTTTCGATCTTCTCGAATAACTCTTTCACCACTTTGACGTACAAGGTCATCTACGAATCTTTAGTGGCGTAATCACCGCGGACTTGGTTAACTACCAGCAGCGAGTCACAATAGATCGACCTTCTGAACTTGTAGGTCGATGGCGACGCGTAGACCAGCTATCAAGGCTTCGTACTCGGCTTCGTTGTTCGTTGCTTCGAAGTCACATCTTATGGCTTGGACGACCCTATCCCCTTGTGGTGATTTCAGGACGATGCCCAGTCCTACCCCGTTCTGCTTCATCGCTCCATCCGTGTGCAAGGTCCACTTCGCGAATTCTACCTTGTTTACCTGCGAGACCGCTTCTTGCTCTAGGGTTGGGTTGAAATCTGCCACGAAATCTGCCAGTGCTTGGGTTTTGATCGCTTTTCTTCCTTCGTAAATGATGTCGTAGCCACCGAGATGGACTTCCCACTTCGTCATCCTCCCGGAGAGTTCTGGTTTCTTTACTATGTTCTTCAATGGCGATGTGGTTCTTACTATGATGGTGTGGAATTCGAAGTAGGGTTTCAATTTCATCGACGCCATCACTAATGCCAACGTCAGTTTTTCCATGGCGGAGTACCTCATTTCTGCTGACGATAGCGTTTTGCTCACGTAGTAGACGGGTTGCTGCTCCTCTCCTTCTTCTCTTACGAGAACGGCGTTGATAGCAATTTCGGATACTACTAGGTATACGAACAAAGGCTCTCCTTCTTTAGGCTTCGATAGGAGTAAAGGATTCGTCAGATAGTTCTTAAGCCCTGCGAAGGCTTCCTCGTGGCGTTCCGTCCAAGAAAAGGACTCGTTCTTCCGGAGAGTGTCGTAGAAGAGTCGATTTTTGTCGGAGGCTTCGGAGATGAACCTGTTTAACGCGGCGACTCTTCCTGTTAGCTTTTGGATGTCCTTCACGCATCGTGGAGACTCGAGGTCGAGTATGGCTTTAATTTGTTCGGGACTAGCTTCTATTCCTCTTTGGGTCACTACATACCCGAGGAACTTCCCGGAAGAGACCCCGAAGGAACACTTGGTAGGGTTGAGCTTCATGCTATATTCTTCCAGGATCTCGAACGCCTGCTTTAGATGTGTTACGTGATCTTTTGCTCGCTTAGACTTCACGAGCATGTCGTCTATGTAAACTTCCATGGTGTCCCCTATTTTCTCCTCGAACATCTTATTCACCAGCCGTTCATATGTAGCTCCGGCGTTCTTGAGGCCAAAAGGCATGACTTTGTAGCAATATGTCCCCTGGTTTGTTACGAACGCGGTCTTTTCTTGATCGGCGGGGTTCATCTGTATCTGATGATATCCACTGAATGCGTCCATGAACATTAGCATCTCGTGTCCTGCCGTCGCGTCTACCATGGCGTCGATGTGAGGGAGCGGGAAGGAATCTTTAGGACAGGCTTTGTTAAGATCTGTGAAGTCGACGCATACCCTCCATTTCCCATTCTACTTTTGGACGACTACAACGTTGGCGAGCCAGTCGGGGTACTTTGCTTCTCGTATCTTACCTGTTTCGAGGAGATTTTTGACATCTTCGTCTACGACTTTGTTGTGTTCGGGAGCGAACTTCCTTCTCTTCTGCTTGACTGGAGTGAATTTCGGATCAACGTTTAGCTTGTGGAGCATCACGTCGGGAGATATGCGTGTCATGTCTTTGTGGCTCCACGCGAAGCATTTAACTTTTGATCTCAAAAACGTTATCAGTTCTTCTCTAATTTCTTCAGGGACGTCGGTTCCTATCTTTACGATTCTTTCTGGTTTGGAATCGTCAATGATGACGTCTTCTAGTTCGGGGCACTTTGGCTTGACGTACTTAGTGGGCGCTTTGACTTGAAACTCTTTCACTTCGTCTTTTTTTATTCCCGACGTCGTGGTTCCTTTCATTCCGATCTTGTAACATTCTTTAGCCGTATAGGGCTCGCCTTTGACTTCGCGTACTCCCTAAGGCGTTGGGAACTTCAGGGATTGGTGATACATAGATGGAACCGCTCGCATATCATGGATCCATGGTCTTCTTAAGATGGCGTTATAAGGCGACTCTGCCTCCATTACTGCGAATCGAGTTGGGAGATTGACGCCTTGGACCATCGTTTCGAGGGTGATTTCCCCTAACATCTCGGAGATTTCTCCACTGAAGCCTTTCAAACGGATACGCTTCCCGACGACATTGTCGACGGAAAGTCCGAGTTTGAGAACAGCAGAGAGAGCGATGATGTTGGTTGAACTTCCGTTATCTACCAGGATTCTTTTTACTTTGCAATTCTGAATCACCACGGATATTAGCAGGCTATCGTGGTGCTTGATTCTTTTGTCTAGACCTTCAAATGTGATAGGAAAATTGCCATTGACCGCTCTAGAGAGGCGAGTTGGAATGGAGTTGTTTTGTCCTTCGACAGTTCTTGCGAGCCTCTTAGCGTCGGGAGTTGTGTAGGACGGCGGACCTCCTAACACGGTGAAGGCTTCGTTTTGGAGACTCTCGATCGATCCAGAATCTTTCATGGCTTCTGCGGGTGAGGTTGTTCCCTTTGTATGGAAAGATGATACCTTTTTTATCATGCCCCACGGTGGGCGCCAATTGTTTGTAGCGAAATTACCTACGAGAAGATAACTAAGCAATTGTAGGGCAAAGATCAATGAATACGGTATAATCTCAACACTCAAGAACAAGACAGAAAATTAGGGTTGAAACTTTAGCTTGGTATTACTCGAATGACGGCTCAGATGATTATAAAGCAGGCGTTAGCCCTTATTTATAGGCTAACCCTAATAATATCTTTACGAAACGAGATCTTATCTTTTCCTTTTATCTAAATAACGATATAACAAACTAGGTAAAAGATATTATTTACCATATCTTTTACCAATTGCAATAATACAATACAAAATGGGATAGAATATACTCGGCCGACCTAATCTTTAAGAAGAACGAGATCTTTGCCACGTCTCGTCACGTCGACGATATCTTCCTTTCACCTCGTCGCGTTGATGATGTCCTTCTACGCGTAACTTCCACGCGTTCCACACTCGTCGTATTTTTAGGCACAAACACCTTCCATGCCTTCACCCTCACCCAAAACAAGTGTTTTGAATGCAATGGTTGAGGGCATCTTATGAGGAATTGTCCTAATACAAAGAAGGTTTTCTTGACTCAAAATGCTACTTATGAGTCTTGTGAAGAAGAAGGTGAAAGGGAAGATGATGAAAAGGCTACGGGCTTGGCTCTGATGGTTGCATTCATTCGAGGACTTCAACGCATATGCTTATCATTCACAATCAACAAGTGATGGCATGACTCTCGCCCTTGTCACAAGGCGCACTCTTCATGTTAAAGGAAGTTCCACACCTCAACCAAAGATCCAATTTGTTCCAATCTACTTGTGAGGTGAAAGTCAATGAAAAGTGTTTGGTGGTTATTTTTAACAAAAAATAGTTATGTCGGTATATCTTAGAATTGAAGGAAATTTTATCATCTCTATTAACTAATAATTTTGTGATATAATCACATGATTAAATGTTAGTAATGTTGTTATCGAACGGAAAATAAATCTGGTGATCAAAAGGGCTTATTAAGCCCAAAATCTAAGATGGATTGCTTATGTAAGAGTGGACTAATGAAACTCCACGTACAAACTTTGTAAATCAACATCACTATTAAGAAGGAGATTTTTTTTTTGAAAGGATATTAAGAAGGAGATTAGTTATAACTACTCCATTTTAATAGTTTTAAATTGAAAGAAGAAAAGAAACCACTAACGATTAATTAAAAAAACTTAATTAATGAGATGATGGGCCTGATTAGTGGGCTAAGTGGATGGTTATCATATAACCTCCCCAGTTTTTGGATAAGTACCCCAAAACTCTTATGTTTTTTAAGTTTCTGCATCACTTTATTAAGTGTTAACAAAATACCCTACTATATAAGCAATAAAGAAAAATTAAATCTGTAAAATCTCATTACTGACCTTCTTCCCCAAAATTAAAACGCTCATACGCCGACATTCTCCATTGATACTCCGCCGACTTGTTCATCCTCCGCCGACGGCTCAAACTTGCGAATTCTCCATTGATTCTCGCTAATTGTTCTCCATCCTCCTCACACTCGCTGCTGGAGCCTCGATCGGAAGATTTTCTCGATACAGCTCGCGCCTCCAACCTTCTGCATCTTCTTCTTCCTCGAATTGTCAAACAAACAGCGAAAACTTGAATTCTAGAACAAAAACGCAGCGAGAAGAAGATTCAATTCAGGAAACAGAATAAGAGATTACAGAGAGATCAAAAACAGAGGCAGACAAAAAACGCAATCAATTCTCTGGAAACATATACAAAAGGAGGCATATCTACTGCAAACACAAAGCTAAGCGCAGAATCTGTAAACGACACCAGCAAATCCATCGAACAAGAGGTAAAATCATGATATTAATGATATAGAACTTATTTGGTTGACAGATTATGATATACATATATGATTTGATGACGGAGAATGAATTACATTAGGATTTTATCAATATTTGGAAAATTCCATAATGGATTAAGAAAACACAACTTTGTTGACAAGTTTTGACAATGTATGTTGACAAGATATTACTGTGGATGATTTTATTGGTGACAGTTATATGTTTATTGATTAGATTTTATTAACACGTAAGTGAACGAAGCGCGCTACGCGCGCCTCATAAGAATAATAAACTTACGAAGCGCGCTTCGTTATTAATTAGGAATATAAATTGGACCTGATAGAATATTGCTGACATGTAAAACAGAAATGTTTATATTCCCTAGGCAAAATGTTGACAAGATATTACTGTGGATGATTTTATTGGTTGTAGACATATGTTGTATAACATGATTATTTAGGTTGTTGACATATTTAAGTTGTTGACAGGTATATGTTTATTAATTAGGAATATAAATTTGGACCTGATAGAATATTGCTGACAGGTAAAACAGAAATGTTTATATTCATTAGGAATAATGTTGACAGATAGATTAGAAATACTTGTCTAAAAAAACTTTATTGAATATATCTGCAGATAAAAAAGCACATTCTGACAGTCTCCTATGACGAAGAAATACAAATAAGAGATGGCGTTATGGTGTCTGATGGGGGAATCATATCAAAAGCATTTTTAGTTGATAAGAACATTACTCTACAAGCATTGAAATCCTTGATTATACAACGGTTCAAACTAGAAACAGAGGAAATGAATCTCCATCTCTGCCATCTTAATCCATTCCAGAAGATCAAAGTCAAGTATAGTGTTGAGACAGATGATGATCTTGCATCATTCATGGAAATTAATGACACAACAGAAGTGGAATGGACTTGTCCACTATATGTATCAAGGGAATACAGGAATTATGAACAAAAGATAGCAAAAGATAGCAAAAGATAATGGATGCAGTAGTATAGTTGCAGTTAACATGAGTGAAGACATGTTTCTACCTATGGAATATGAAGTGCCAACACAAGGGAATAGCGAAATTATGGATTGTGAATCTGCAAGCAAGATAATGACAGAAAAAAAACAGGGGAGGATGAAATGAGTCACAGTGGAACAGATGCAGACTTTGTGCATGTGGGAAAGCTATTTTACACAAAAAAGAAGTTGATTGAAGCTTTGAAAAAGTTGGCAATGACTGAGAACTTTGCTTACAAAGTTAAAAAATCAAATCCAAAGCTTCTAACAGTGATGTGCACAGATACAAGCTGCAAATGGAGATTGAGGGCTATTGCATTACAAAACACTCCATTCTTTGAGGTGAGAAAGTTTCGAAGAGAACATACATGTTCCTTTGACTTTAGATGTCAACATGAGTGCAAACCAACATACAGAATGATTGGGGAGCAAATAAAAACCAGGTAATGTGTATACAAGTTTCTGTATCATAATATCAATATATTAATTGCTTGAACATACACAGAGAACTAATATTAATGTGATAAACATGCAGGTTTGAAGATGTTAAAAATGGACCAATACCAAAGATCATTTGCAATGATATGAGGAAGGAACACTACATGGATGTTAGCTATTGGAAGGCATGGAAAGCAAGAGAACATGCACAAGATCTAATACGAGGAACACCAGAAGAAAACTATGCACTCTTGCCCATGTACTGCCATATGCTCAAAGAAGTCAATATAGGATCATACACATGCCTAGAAGTTGGTGAGCATGACGACTTCAGATTCGTGTTTGTATCTATTGGAGCATGCACAAGAGGATTCCAAATAATGAGAAAGGTATGACAGTGAGTAAATATAAATTAAATGACATATTGATTAATAGAATGATTTATTGTTGACAAATAAAATTAAACATATGATAACAGTATAGAAAATGTAAACATTACGTCTGCTTTTGACATTTTGATTGTTGTTGACAACTTACATTAATAAATTATAAATCTAAGATAAAAAGATAGAACAACTTATTACAGTGTTGACATGAATATATATTTGAATTATAAAATAATACATTCGATTGGTTTTGACAGGTAATAATGGTAGATGGGACTCACTTGCATATAAAACACAAAGGACATATGCTTATTGCTATAGCTCAGGATGTAAACCAGCAGATCTACCCACTTGCATATGCTGTAGTGGATAATGAAAATGACATATCGTGGACATTCTTTTTTACACAGCTTCTGAAAGTCATACCATGTACAGAAGATTTGGTAATAGTGTCAGATAGACATCTCAGCATTGTCAACGCCATTCAAAGAGTGTACACAACACCAAATCATGTTGTGTGTATGAGACATTTAAAGCAAAATCTGAAGACAAGATTCAAGGATAAGGGGGTGCACAAACTATTCTCTTTGGCTGCTGATGCATACACGCTAAAGGATTTCCAAGAGAATTATGGGAAAATTTGTGAGATAAATAAGGAGATGGGCGAATACTTGGAAGCAGTAGGATTTAAAAAATGGGCAAGAGCACATTGCAAAGGGAATAGATACAACATAATGACAACGAACAACTCAGAGACAATAAATTCAGTAATACTGGAAGCAAGGTATGACAAAATTATAGATATGTGCCCAATTTACCATCTATGAAGGGTCAAAGATATTTAAAAGTTGTTGACACTGTTGAATTTTGATGTTGACAGGTCTTTCCAAGTTGTCGCTCTACTAGAGTTTCTGCGAGATGTGTTGTCAAGGTGGTTTAATGAGAGGCGCACAGAGGCTGAAAAAAACAATAGTAAGGTGACACCAAATATCGGGAAAATACTGGAGTCTAGGTACAAAATGTCAAAGGCGTATGAGGTGAGAAAGCTAAATCAAGCTCAATATCATATACTTGGTGGAGATTTCTTTGGGGTGGTCAATCTATTAGAAAGGAAATGCACTTGCAAAGTCTTTGATGTGGACCACATCCCGTGTGTGCACGCTATAGCTGCAATACAAAAGGCAAAAGAAACTGTGACAGATTTTGTGAGCGACTACTATAAAACTGAAGCTTGGACAACTGCATATAGAGAAACAATCTACATTGTGCCAAGAGAGACCGAAAAGAGTGTACCGAAAGATGTAACGGATACAATATGCATGCCACCGATTGTGAAGACAAATAAGGGGAGAAGAAAGAAGAAAAGATACCCATCTGAAGGTGAGTTCCCAAACAGAAGCAAGAAGAGAAAAGGAACAAGAAAGCCAGGAAAATGCAGCCTCTGTGGTAATATGGGACACAACAAGACTTCTTGCCAAAAAAACTTTGCTGACAAGATCGGGACAGAGTTATCAGTGTGGACAACATTTTAGGATTTTAATTTTCAATTTTTTACTTTAATTGAAAAGGAATAATAGTTTTATATCCTGTCAACATTGATATTCATATTGTAAACAGGTTTTACACACAAACCATTTGGGGTTTTGAGATAATGTCAAAAATACTAATTCTGAGACTGATGTATACACGTTAATGTTGAGATGTTGATATTCTAATAAAAAATGTTGACAACATTGTGTTTATAGATTTGTTGACAGCTTGTCATATTGTAATGATAGAAAATGTGTTGACATGCAAACAAAAAATGGTAACAGGTGTGAAAAATATTAACATATTGGATTGAGACAATGAAAAGTTTATTATAGAGGTGAAATGTTGACATATTGTGATGACAAAGATTTAGAATGTTGACAACTTATGCTGACAGGTTATTTAACAGTAAGGTATGTTAACGAAACGCGCTACGCGCGCCTCGTAAGAATAATAAACTTATGAAGCGCGTTGAGCGCTTCGTTGCACCTGAGTGAAACTGTTGACATACAAAAAGAAAATATAAAATAACCATAGGCAAAAATAACACAAAAGCTGACAAGCAATTCTCTGTAATACAATAACTGACTTGCACAAAAAATTGGCTTGCAACAAACTGCATTCAGCACAAACTGTTGTGGTAAACAGAACTTGTCTTACAAAAAGTGGAATGGAAATTGTCTTACAAAGCTGAAATCCAAAAGTTGACAACAAAAGCCATTAAGTCTGAACAAAATCACATATTACATCAAAAATTAACATTCAAATTCAAGCTTCAGGTGGGTTCTTCTCATATGGCAATGGCTTGAACTCCCATTTCTCATTAAACAAGTCAATCATCATCTTCTCCCGATGAGCCCTCATGTGTTCGTCATCCAGATCATCCCAGCTGGTGCCAATGGCCAAATGCTCGATGAACTTTATGCAGTATAAACCACAATTGCCACTGAAAATCAACCAAAACAAAAGAGAGAAATCAGGATATGTATAACAGAGGAACAGTAAAGAAAGAAAAATCTAAAAAATCATATACTTACATCATCCCATCCTGAGGAACATCTTTGCGCCTTGACCATGAGAAATCCTTGTCCAAAGAATTAATATGGCCAAACAAGTTGGACTTTTTCATAACAACAGGGAGCATACGGCATAAACTTCTAATTCTATTCCAACAATAAGCTTCATTGCTGATATGCACGCTGGAATCATACACAGTGACATGCCACTTTGCTAGGTCAATTTCCAAGGCAACCCAATGCTCATTTTCAAAGTTGAAGGGGGTATACACCCTTGTCACAGATTCAGACCAACACCTCCCCTCATGTTTTGGATACATTCCTATGAAGTACTTCTGGAAAAAGAGAAGCTCCTTTTCATCATCTTTCTCAATAAGAGCTTCCTTAGCCTCATTGAAATGCCCATACCAGATCCACTCCATGATTGCAACATCCTTGAATTTCTCACTGTTTTGATTTATATGCTTCTGGGAGAAAAATAATGTTTCAGAGATATGCTACATAACAAAAAGAAAAAGAAAAAAGAGTAAGGTTAAAAGAGAAATAAAAAATAAAATAAAACTGCACAATAACAACACCAATAATAAAAATTTGCAAACTGAAAGTAGAAGAAATAATAAAAGACTCACTGACAACACAAATATGAAGCATACGTTGACAGGACAACAAATATTAAAAACTTTTAAAATGTTGACAGGACATATAAAAAATAATTAACTTACACAATCATTTAACCACTTGGCTTGTCCAATAGATTTTGTGCTTTTCAACAACAATTTGTTAAAGAAGTCCTTGGTGAAGTTAAAATCATGTTCCTTAAGCTTAACCTCTTTCTTACCACTGCGACAAAAAGAAAAAAATTAGTAAAAACAAATATGCAAAATATAGAAAATAAATTAAATCAGAAATATAAACATACGTCCAATAAAACCATTCGTAGAACTTTCTGCGGTCATCATATCCATAGAATGAATAAGGTGGACAACTAGGCATTGAAAGCTTCTTCTTCTTCTCAGCAGTGAAAGGGCTTTGAACAAGAACACTTGGGGTTGCGACCCTGGAAGACTTCCTCACTTGTGCTCCAACATCAAGAGTTTTTTTAGGAGACTTCTTCACTTGCTCTTCTGAGTCAATAATGTTCTGGGAAGTAGGAAGAACAATATCCAAGGTGTCTTGAGAAAGACTGATTCCAGAAGAGATGAGAATAGAGTCCTTCTCTGAAAATTCTGGGATGGTGCAAAGATATTGATCAATACACCCACTGTCATCGAGATATTGACAAGAACCACACACATCAGAAGTGTCAACACCTTGTGCATCTTGGAAGCTATCAACTTCTGGCCCAAGTGAAATGTTGTCTGCATCTTGAACCACTTTCATGCTCTCAACATCTTTCCCCACTATCAAGCTGTCAACATTTGGCCCCACTGCTTTGCTGTCAACATCTGGACCAAATGCTTTGCTGTCAACTTTGATGTTGTCAACTTCAATGTTGTCAACATCTTTGGCATTTGAAGGAGTGTCAACAATGTCTTCTTTGGGCTCTACAGATTCAGCTACTGGCAGATGATCAGCACTATCAACTTTGACATCCCTAACTTTGCCCACAACACTTCCAGCAACTACAACATCAGACATTGATGGAATTTCAACACCTCCAGCTTCACCCAGGTCCCCTTCCTTTTCTGGAGCTCTTTCTTCCTTCTCAGAACATTTAGTTCCATCAAATTCTGAAGAAGTCACCAAGCTGTCAACATTGTCATGTGTGCTGACATCTACAAAATCTTCAGATTCATATTGGGTGCTCTTATCTTGGAACAAGGCCTTGACATTGCTCTGCATCAGACTAGATAGGTCGTGCAACTTCTTTGCGACATCAACCAACGTCAAGCCATGTTCTTTGGTGGAAGATTGAACTTCGGACATGGCATCGCACAGAAGTTCAATTTTATGGCTCAAAACATCAAACCGTCCAACCCAAGTTGCAGCATCGATTCCTTCTATGTCAGCTGAGGGACGAACAGACGCTGTCCTCTCACTGTCAGCAGAATCACATGCAGGGCCAACTGCATTTGTTTCCATGTCAACATGAATAGAAGAAGATGGTGGTTGAACAGAAGATGGCTTACCACTCTCAGATGAGGACGGGAACTGAACAATAGGTGGGGCATCTTGGGTGGCTAGATCTGGGATGTCTAACCTTAGCTTTCTGAGGATGTTGTCAACATCAACTTTGACAGGGTCGTACACAACAAGGGTCTTCATAGAGTCCTGCTTTGCCTTCTTCAATTCTGGCTCGGAACCACTAACTTTAAATATGACCTTGGGGCAAGGAGCAGGAGGAGACTTCCTCTTCTTATTTACGACTTTGAGATTAGCAGAATGTTGTTCATCTTCAACCTTACCAGCAGATCTTGTTGCTCTTCTGGGAGACATTTGTGAAGGGACAGCAGAAACACCAGCAGAATCCTTTACATCTCCAACCTTCTCCGGAGACTTTGATGGTCTTTTACGAGAAGAATATGCAGGGACTGAAGAAACACCAGCAGGAACCTTGTGCTTGCCGGGCTGATTGCTCTCAGATTTACTTAATCTTGGTGATTTCCTTGGAGTGTGTTCAGAAACAAAGATTTTGCGATTTTGTATGTTGAGCCTACGTGTATAAGTTCTGACAACTAGAGGGGAATCTGAAAACAAAGTATAAAGAACTGTCAAAAAAACAAAAAGATGTCAACGGTGTATAAAATTGCCAAACATATCATACCTGGAGTGCTGACAGGTTGCTTTCTCTTACAAACAGGTTTTCCAACCTTTGACACATTAGAAACTAGATTGCTAACAGCTTGCTTGTCTTTACAATCACCTTTGCCAACCTCTGCAGCATTTTGAACTGAAGTGCTGACAACTTCCTTCTCTTGGTTGACAACTTCCTTCTCCTTGTTGACATCTTCCATTTCTTTGTTGACAACTTTGACAACCTTCCCCACTTTCTGAACTGGCTTCTTGACATTCCTTTTGGGAGCGGTTTTCACTGGCTTAGACGCAACCTTCTTGAAAGTCTTATCCGGTCGCTCGGATATTATTGTGTCAGAAATAGCTTGCTCTGAATTCTCACGAGCAGTGACAAGAACTTTTTCAGCGTATGCATCAAACAAAGGATCTTCAACCTCGTCGAGAAAATTGAGGTGCCGAAATGTAGAATGTTCCTTGTATGGAGATGGTCTGCACAACTAAAATAATGAAAAAATAGCAAAAGAGTTATAAAAATGTGATGTCAACAAAAAGAGTTAAATACAAAAATAAAACAGACAAGACAAAGATAAAGAATAATACCAAAGGATGAACATCAAAATGATCTGAGACAGAATGATACCAAGCGAGCTTGGAATTATCTCTTGAGAACCAACGTTCGCCATATGGAATGGTCTTAAGCGAGGTAGTAGTAGCTCCAACAAAATCATGAAACTGATGAAAATGTTCAAGCACCCAAACCTACAAACAAAAATTAAGGTTTAAAAAGGAAAACGGATAAAAATGTATTCAAGCAACTAATTGAAAAAGAGAAATGATAAAATAAATACCTGAAAACCAAGAGGATACCCATGCAAACTATACCAAACTCTATCATTAGAAGAACCACCTCTTGTACGTTTTACATGGACTCGAGCATCTTGAAAAGCCCGGATAGTCTCTAGATATACTTCCCTACCCCCAAGGATAGTTCAAAAAAGTTTCATAGTTTCTAGCGAGCTTGAGAAACTTCACTCTGACAGCAGAGCCTTTCCTCTGACGCATCAGCACACCTTCAAGAATAATAAGGTGTGCTAGAACCATCTTGCGCTCACCAGTCGAAATGGCAAACTCTGCAATTATGTCGTCAAGAGTGATCTTGCTTTTGGTTCCAAGAGAACACTCAAAGACTTCATCTAGGATGACATGGCCTTCAAAATCAATGCACTTCAATCCCATGATCGCAGCAAAGTCTTGAAGTGAAAAAGACAGCACATTGCCTTGCATATTAAACCACATTTCGTACTTCTTCTGGGTCTTAACAGCACGCATTAAAGCGTAGTGAACTATGACGTGCGAATAGTTGAGCTGGGATGTCATGCTTAAGATAGTTCTGAATACACCAGTACAAAACAGAAGATTACTGACATCGTCTAACTGACCCTCAATCTGATCAATCACAGAAAATTTGTGGTATGTTGTAACCTTGGGAGCTACAAATAAATCTTTGGAAGCCAAAAACTGTAGCTTAGAAACATCCATGACACCTGTCAACAAAAAAAAACCAAATACAGAGTGTCAAAAAAAATATCACAAAAAGAGATAAAAGCAGAGCAAGGTGTCAACCATAAAAAAAGAATGTTGGAAATCTGAACAAGTTGTCAACATGAACAAGTTTTCAACATGGATAAGATGTCAACTTGAATAAGATGTCAACAATAAAATATTCAAACACCAAAAGCTGTCAGCATGCCATATTCAAAGATGTAAATATGAACAAGCTGTCAACAATAAGCTCTCGAGACACATAAAGTTCTCAGCACGCCATATTGAAGATGTCAACATGAACAAGCTAGCAACAAATATGATCTCAAGACAAAATCAAGCTGTCAACATGCCATATTAACAACATAAACATGAAAAAAATGCCAAAAATAAAATCTCTAGCCACAAAAAGTTGTCAACATCCCATATTCAAGAACATAAACATGAACAAGCACTGAACAATCACATATACAGACACAACAAGCTATCCACCATGACAAATTCAACAACAGAAGCTAAAAAACAGTGAAGAATCAATAAATAAAGTGAAAAATTCAAAATAAACACACAACATGACATATTCAACACACATTTGAACAGTGCAAATGCTCTGGACCTGTCAGAAAACTTAAAAACCTCAAAAAAACACAGATAAAGACACATGCAACTAAAAACATCCTTCAAAATCTAGTTTTCGAACAAAAACGAACTCGATTTCGACTTGAAACAGAGGAACGAACACAAAATCACAGAAATCTTCTGAAATAAACAAAAAAACAACAAATAGAAGAACGAGAGGGCTAGATACCTGATTTGATATGAGAAACCGCCTCAAAAACTGGAAAATAGAGATGAAGTGATGACAACTCGAGCAGGCGAAATCTGAGCGAAATCGGAGAGGAAATCGAGCACAGAAACAGAAGCAAAGCGAGAGAAGACGATTACGGAAGCAAAGACGGCGGAATACGGCGAGGAAGAAGAAGACGGAATCGAAGAAGTTGAACGGTTTGATTTTTGGAGTGAATGAGGGAGAGAGGAAGGAGAGAAATAAGTGCGCGTGATTTGAAAAATGATCGGGAAAGTGGAGCGCGTGAAATTGGGGGGTGTGAGGTAGGGGTAGAAATTAACAACTTAGTTTAGGGGTGCAATTGTTGAGAATATAGTCCCCAATAGGGCATTGGGAACAAATCCTTCACCTCCCCCACTCTCTATATAAAGAGGCCCGACTAAATAAGTTGAGGGTGGATACATATTGTTTTGCAAGGAATGCATGACATAGAGCAAAATCTCAAAGCTCTCCCGTTCAAATGTCAAAGGCGGTCTCTGATGAAAGAAGAGGTCAGAAAGCAAGTACCCATATTGTATGGTATAGTGGCTTGAAAGTATATACTTTCGCCCTTACGAAAAATCTCGTTGTCGGCTTGGAAGAACTTCCGCCTTCATGAAACGATCTCATGTTCTGATCGAATCAACGTGGCCCGGGATGAATCGAATGGTTTTGAACACCACGCACACATCAAGATTGTGGCTTGAAGGGAACCGAATGGCTCCGAACACCACGAACATGGAACCGAATGGTTCCGAAAATCAAAGGTCGACTTTTACGAGTCGTCGTAACATCCAACTGGTTCGGCGAACGTGGCCTGGGAGGAACCGAAAGGGTTCCGAACACCATAACCGCAATAAGCTCGTGGCCTGAACAAGAACACCACACCGGTAGAACCGAATGGATCCAAAAGAAATCAAAGGAACCATTTAACATGTTATAATGCCCAACTTATACTAGAGAATTCATACAGAGTATATACTGCACGTTAGGTTTCAAAGTCTAAAAAAACAAACTATGGCCTTTGCTCAAATATAAAGTTTGAAGGATCTAAAGTGCCTCCCATATATGTTGACATGTATAAGTTCGCTGGACAAACAGAGACTTAATCTCACGTGGTTTTTATATTCAGTCAACAAGAACAGTTAAACACGTCTGTGAGAAGAGTTGATGATGGACTCTACGAAATGAAGAGTTTGGAAATGAAACTGAACTAAAAAAATGACTTTGAATCAACTTCTGTCCTAAGCCTTAAGAAACAGAAGATGGTCAGTGAAGTTGTGGTATGATGAGGCTTGAAAGATGAGTCTTTTAAGAAGCATAAAAAGCACTAGGTCTCGGATCACTCTTCTCACTTGAATCTCAATCTCACACACGTAGAACAACTTTAAACAAAGCACTAGGTTTTCGCTCTTCAAAGTCTTGCTAAGCTATGTAAATCCAATACAATATATAACACACATAATAGCTCTAACCTAACACAATTATCTAGTTGTTCTCAATTTACCATAAATCTCACAATATCTTTCCTAAGAAATTCTCTTCCTAAAATATCTTTCCTTCCGTGTGATCTTCCAACTTGTTCTCCAAGTCGTCACCATTGGGACTTACTCTTCAGCGTGCCGTCTTGATCGTATAAGGAAACAATGCGTATAAGGAAATATTCCTTGCACACAATATTTCCTTATTTCTTTGGTAATTCAAAGACGCGCGTCCAAAGCCCAATCCTTGCCGAGTTGCCACTTTCCTTCTTTTGAGAAATCTTCTTTCCTTATTTGCGAGGCAACTCTTCCATAATTCCTCAAGGCCATCCTCCAAGATATCTTGACCAATATTCTTTCTCGGATGGACTAATCTGCACAGCTGGCTTCCATTCGACGTAACCTTACGTCTCATGAATTTCAGCAAGACTTCTTTCGTTCCTGCACACACACTAGTAACAATACCTACGCACTCGAGTAAATCCTTAGTAGATGTTTGTCATTTAATCAAAACCCATCACATCTCAACACTTATCTTCATCCCAAGATTTACCCTGTTTAAGAAAGCAAGATATCGTTACTTGTTCATTTATTGGTTCATTTGTTATGATTTGTTCTTTCAACGGTTCAGGGAACCATTTATCTTTCCAGAATTTGATTATTCTCCCATCTCCGATTCTCCACGTGAGGCCTAGTTTGAATTGTGCAATTAGTTTTGACATTTGGGTCCACTGGACCACTGCCAAGAATCACTTTTCTTCGGATTTTCTCATAGTAAAGGATGTGTATATGTTTAAGGTATTTTTCTCCAATTATTTTGACCCATAGGTTATCTGGTTCGGCTAGTATTTTCCAAATAAGTTTCATTTGTAGAACAATATTCATGTCTTTACTTTTTCGTATCCCCGCCCCCCATGATAAACTGGTTTACAAATATCATCCCATTTTATCATTGGTTTATAATTTTCTCCCTTATTCCAAAGGAATATTCGGTTTATTTTATCCAATTTTTTATGCGTTTTGGGCGGTAACATGAAGATTTGCATCATATAGTTTGGTTGAGCTGATAAGTTGGCTTTAATTAGGACTTTCCTTCCTTCCATTGAGAGAGTATCGATTCTCCATTTTGTAAGTTGTTGAGTGGTTTTTTCAATGATTGAGAAAAACGTTTTGGAATCCACCTTCCCAGTGATGATAGGGCATCCAAGATATTTCTCCATTGCCATTGATTGGTTGATTTGGAAATTTTGGGTGATTTGTTGGATTGCACTGTTACTTGTATATTTTGATACCTGGAATGTTGATTTGTCATAGTTGAATCGTTGTCCAGAGACTTCGCAGTATTCATCCATAATTGATTTGATTGTTTGACAAGTAGATGTTCTGGTTTCTGCAAAGATAGTTATGTCATTAGCAAAGGCCAAGAACGGAATTTTAGTACCCCCTCTTGCAATGTTAATTCCAATAGGGTTTTTCCTTACTTCAGATGCTGTCTGAAGACTTCTGGACAAGATTTCAGCACTAATGATAAAGAGGAAAGGCGAAAGGGGGTCACCCTGCCTCAGTCCTCTTGTGGGATAGAATAGATCTATTGGTCCTTGGTTCACCAAGACTGAAAAGGAGACTGTGTGTATGCATTCTTTTATCCAGCTAATGAATTTTTCACAAAATCCAAATTTCTTAAGTGTTAGTAGGAGGAAAGTCCAATCCACCCGGTCATATGCTTTTTCCATATCTAATTTTAGGGCTATCCACCCATTATTACCTAATTTCTTTTTAAAAGAGTGAAATATTTCATGTGCTATTAGTACATTATCTTGGATGCTTCTATTTTGTACAAAGCCCCTTGAATGGGATGTATAATTTTATCCATAACTGTTTTAAGTCTATTGGTGAGGATCTTTGATATTATCTTATATATTGTATTGTAGAGGTTGATAGGTCTATAATGATTGGTAGATTGAGGGTTATCATTTTTTGGTATGAGGGTGATAAAAGTATGGTTAATTTGCTTTAACGGTCTTCCATATAGGAAGAAACTCTTAGTGGCTTTGATGATGTCAGGGCCAATGATTTGCCAATATTTTTTTTATAAAAACCAGCCGGCGGCATGCCATATGGTCCCGGCGTTTTATCATATTTGATTTCATTTAGTGCTTTGTATATTTCACTATTAGTTACATTAGCCGTTAGCTTGTTGTTTTCATCATTTGTAATTTCGGGTTCTATATCTTCCAGTATATGTTCAATCTTCCTTATGTCTATGTGTTGTTTGGTAAATCTTTTTTTCAAAATCTTTTTTGATTTCAGTTTTGATGTTATCATAGCCAACAATTTGTGTGCCTTCATTGGAAGTTATTTCTTTGATATTTTTCCTACTTTTTCTCCCCGTAGCAATCCGATGAAAGTATTTTGTGTTAGAGTCACAATTTTTTATGTGTTTTAGTTTTGCTCGTTGTCTCCAGTATATTCTTTGGAAGGAGAAAAGACCTTGTTTCTTTTTTATGAGGTTATTCAGCTCGACAACATTGCTATCCGATGAAAAATATTGCCAAACCTGGTTTTATTCCACTCCTTTATTTTTGTTTTAAGAAGTCGGGTTTTCTTCGCAAGTTGGTATAAGGGAGTTCCTTGTATTTGGTTCCTCCAAGTTTGTGTAACTAAAACATTCATATCTTTACGTTTGGTCCACATCATTTCAAATTTAAAAGGTTGAGCTTGGTATGTGGTTTCGTTTGTTATGTCTAGAGAGATTGGACAGTGATCTGATGATGTGAAAGCATGATTTTTTGTGCTTAAGTTTGGATACCACGTTACCACTTGTTGATGAATTAGTGCTCGATCTAGTTTCTCTTTAATTGTATTATTAATCGTTCTCGATTTCCTCCAAGTGAATCTATTGCCTATTGTCGGTGGGTCAAATAAATCATGTTTTTGGACAAATTTATTTAATCTTTGAAGCTTGTTGCTGTTGGGAATTGTTCCTCCCTCCTTATCACCACTAACCAGAATGTCATTAAGGTCTCCTATGATAATGAAGGGTTCGTTAATTACTGTGATGAAACAGTCAATCAATTTCCAAAATTCATCTTTGTCTTTTTCATGAGGAGGGGCATAGGCAAATATTATGTAGAATTGTATGTTATTTTCTAAGTTTTTGTAGATAAATGCTATAAACCTTTTGTCTATCGTGTGTAGGGTAACTGTTTCGTTTCTTAGTTGGAATTCTTTTCATAGGACGATGATTCCTCCCGCATATCCTTTGGCAGGGAAGACAACGATATTGTCAAAACCCGCCTTCCTCCATTCTTTTTCATTTGGGTAGTTGGGAAACTTGGTTTCAACAAGCCCCATCATTTGAATATGGTTAATTTTGCAGAATGAATCAATATCCGTCCAAACGTTGTTTTCCTTTTAATACTTCTTACATTCCAAATGTTAATCTTCATTTTATACCTTCGTGATTTTTTCCAGTCAAATTGGTACCGGACATTTTGACCCAATTATTAATATCGAGCACAATACTTTTAAGAGAAGAAATAAGTATTATTTGTGGTTGTTGCATTATTAGGTGAATGCTCTTTTTAATTTGGTAGTTAAGGTTATCCCGATCAAAATTGTTGATGGGAACAAGGATCTCAATGGCCATGTATGGTTTATCTTTCTGTTGAGATAATTTACAACAGTTTTGGTGTCTAGCAGGTTGTTCATGCTTCCTAAGCCAAATTTTCGATTGATAAATTCCTAAACTTTGATACAAGTAGCGACACAGAGTTTGCAAATTGGTAAATTCGTTTTCATTTTCCCCGCCTAACTTTGGCGATCAAGGCGTCAGCCCATAATTTGTCCCTTTCAGTATTTGCTATGACTTGGTAATGGAGTACTTTGCTTGCCTCATAGTTTGTCATGGACTGCAACTTCATGTAGTACCACTAGTACAAAAAAAACCCTTTTTATCCTGGTTCCGTATCGTCATTTATAACGGTTATAAACCGTGATATATAGTTGCGGTATAAAAAACAATAGACGACAGAACCGTGATAAATGATACTTTTTTTTATCACGGTTAGGAACCGTGATATAAACTCTTATTGACATGCTTAGAAGATGTTTTTATCACGGTTAGGACAACCGAGATAAATAGTCCATAGAAGATGTTATACAACCGGGGTATAAAAAAAAAAAAATTTTAAAAAAAAGTTGATCCGAGATGGCATTCCCCTGTTTGCTACAATTAATACACTCAATGCTATTATTTAAAACACGGAGTGACCGTATGAAATTTGTACAACACATGTCTTCAACATTGGAGTATACAAATTGATACTTGGGATAAATCAACAAACAACTATTCACAAAATATGGTGTGAGAGAGCTTACTTAACTATTACCCTCCCTTATCCTACAGATCCAGGTATAGTTTCTTCACATAAGCCAAAAGCTGGTCCAACACCTGCAAGAGAAACATACTCAAAGTGGACATATTCAGTAAATATTATGATGAAGAGATGCCCAAACATGAAGAGATGCCCTCAAAGTGGACATAAGCCGCCATGGCTTCTCTTCGCTTCACGTCCTAGTAGCTCCTGTGTGGAATGATAATTCATCACTGCTGAGAGTGGTGAATTATTAATTAGTTATAAAATTATGTTTTTAATTTCCCTACTTTGTATGCAGATTACTTCTCACTCTCTAATGATGGCATATAATTTCATACTAGGAGTATATAATAGTACTTTGACTCTCCCAGACCAAGAGTAGGAATCTTCCTAGTACAAGATGGTAACAAAAGAAACTGGAATGTTTCTATCAGTTTTTGGTTACCAGTTCCTGATGAAGCTTTCTTGTGTGATTTACAAAATCCATCTATTGCATAAGCCTGTTAGCAACAACCTTTTACTACAAACCAAATAAAAATATTCAATCATACTACAATAGTTGCTTACTAGCGTGTGTTTTCGTACCATGTACGGGGTCGCATGTAATAAATATTTTAATAATATATTTATATTTTATACTATTAATTAGTTTATAGATTGTAGTTTATACTTTATGATTTATAATTTATAGATTATAGTTTATAGTTTACGATTTATGTTTTATAGTTTAAGTTCATTTATAACTCAACTTAGGGTAGGATTCCATGATTTAAGTACTTATAGATACTTATAAGTATGGGATACTTTTTCCTTGCAGATTTAAGTAGTTGGGTGGTATGTTTGGATGATCTTCCTCTGGCTACTTTGAAATGCTTCAATATACTTATTTACTACTTATAAGTTCCAAAAATAAAAGCTTCACACCCCTACTTATAAGATGGCTCGGACAAGAGTTATAGGAATGGAGCTGAGAATTCTAATGGGAAGATGCAGCTTTCGGTGCCTCTTCCTTCTTCGTCGTTTGTGGTTTGTGTTGATGAGTGGCAGACAGTTAGGTCAGGTGGGGATGAGATTGGTAAATGGCTCTTGAATTCAGATGGTGTTGAGTTCAGTGATCAGATTGGGCCTAATTCCTTTAAGGGAGTTTACAAGGGCAAGAAGGTGATTGTTGAAAAACTTAAGGGGTGTGACAAGGGAAACTCTTATGAATTTGAACTCCGAAGAGATTTTTTGGAGCTGATGACTTGTGGGAATAACAACATTGTGCAGTTTTATGGTGTTTGACTGTTTGTGTTGATGAAGTGTATGGTCTTTGTGTTGTGACCAGGTTCATGGAAGGAGGATCAGTCCATGTCATGCTAAAAATCAAGAAAGTTCAGATGAAGGATGTAATGCGGATGACGGTAGATATTGCAGAGGCTTTGAAATTTATGAATGATTATGAAACTTAAAACAAATGTTGTTTTGTGGAATGCTATGATTAATTGATGTGGATGCTCGCCAGATGTTTGATCAAATGCTTAAAAGAGATGTTATTTTGTGGAATGCTATGATTAATGGATGTGTTTTATGTCAATGTTACAAGGAGGCCTTGATGGTTGTTTGAGCAAATGGGGATTAAGAGCCTACCTATATTATCAATTCATTGGAAACAATTCAGGAGACAATGAAGTAGTTCAACGCAAAGGAGCTTCTTCTACTAGTTCAAGAAGCGGAGTTCTTCAAAGTGCTAGAGCTTTCACGTCCTCAAATCCTTATTTATATGTGATCATCCGCCCAACTGAGTTATCTGGTATGCGTAGTCTGATTTTGCATTAAAATGAACACCTGATTGCAAACAAGTGTGAGTTAATTACTTGTATGTTTCATTGTTTTGCAGTATATCCCTGAAAATTCAGCGAAACGCTATTTCCGTGGTAAGGATGACACAAGCTTATACCTTAATGGGCCAGATGGAAGAGTTTGGCCTATGAATTTTAGTATTGGAGACCCTCCACTCTGCCCTGTCAAAATCTTTTCAAAATGGACTCCGTTTGTGCGAGAGTATCGTCTGCAAAATGGTGATACATGTGTCTTTGAGCTGATTAATGAAACAGTCATGGCATTTAATGTGACTATTTTCCGAATTAGTGAAGATCAAGTTGGTGAAGAGGACCCTATCGAAATGCGTTCTTTCACTGTTGCAATGTCATTCACACCAGTGCTTTGCAACTCTATACTGGTATGCTTTTCCTTTGCCTTCATTTTGGTGACGTTTAATGTAGAATTAGAAAGAATTGAATCTTGAGGTCATTGTATTCAAAACGAGATCTTTTCTTTTGCAGGATGTGCCTACTACTCATGCTTCAAAATATCTTTAGGATCTGAATGAAAAAAGAAGTGTTCCTTCATGGGGTGGATGGGAAAACTTGGTCAATGACATGTTATGCTAATTCTTCAAAGGTAAAACTTACAGCAGGCTGGAAGGATTTTGAAAGCGAAAATAATCTGCAACAAGGGGACGATTGTGTATGTCACCATAAAACGAGTTGTTGTATCAAGAAAAGTAAACTAACAAAAGGGTTGGCGTCTGTTAGTAGTAAGACCAAATTCTTGCATTTGAAGTCATTGAAAGTATGATTCTTCAGCTGACTGAATGAAATTGATGCTAGTCCTCTTTTGTAGCAAAATTATGGTTATGAAGGTCGGACTTTTTGTTCAAGTCTTCAATTTGTTTGTTCAGCTGGAAAACATGTCGCTCAAAGGCATCGTTTTTCTCGTTTTGTCTCCTTACTCTAGATTCATGTTTCTACTTGATCTCCTTCAAACTTAAAATTTCATTTGGCTCAGATCACAGCAACTGATTCAAATTTTCCATTTGAGAACATCGATCCTCTATCTGATTCTCATCTGCTGATAAACACGAGCATTGCTCTGAGATTGAATCTTCATCTGCTGACTTCAATTCTTGTAGCACGGCTTCTCCCATCTGAAACATCTCAACAAGCTGCTTCAGACCCTTTCTACTAAGGCAAAATCAAAACAGAGCTGGTTCTTTGGTGTAGACTCCATCAAAATAAGAAATTGACCATGAGTTTAGTACTTATCGGTGCATCAAGATTACAGTCATGTCATTTTACACAAAGAGATCATGTGAGAATCACGAGGATGTTAAATTTCAGAATTTTGGTATCACGTGGGTGTCATGTCCTTCATTTGAGGGTATTTACTCAAGGGTATTTTGGTCATTTTAACCATGTTTTTATCGTTTTTCAGCATTCAACAACATTGTCGTCCGAACATACACTCAGCATATAAGTATCAGTAATCCAATAAAGTACCAGCATTCAAAACAGCATCAGCAAGTACCATCAACTTATTTAGCATTAAAATAAGTATAAGTATCAGCATCAGTTAAGTAACAGCACATGGAATCCGAACAGAGCCTAATTAATTAGATTGATAACATAATAATAGATAAAAATATATATATATATATATATAAGATAAATATATGTATGATAAAAGATAAAAATCGATATTTCTTTTTGTTATATAACCTTTTAGATATCTTTTTGATTTTTTACTTATTTAATTCAAAGATATATATTAAAATATAAAGTCGGATGATGTGGAGGATGGCATGGTGGATGATGTAGCATAGCTTAGAGGTCGACACATAGGCGAATTGAATATAAGGGCGACATGTGGCAAAACATCGTTTTGTTTTAGTATATGTATAGATAAGTGCTAAGACTACTAATCAAAAGAGAAAAAAATTGAAACTATATTTAAGCAGAACTCCACTTATAACTAATGTATATACTAATTTGCTAAAGGACTTGGCACATAGGGTTGCTTGGTGTGATAGTCATGAAGGGAGATGGATTGAGATGGTAGATAAGAGGCTCCTCCATGGGGGGGGGGGGGGGGGATGCTTGTGCTCTCCAAGGGAGGGAGACTTGTGTTCTCTGCTGGAGGGATACTTGTAATCTCCACTGGAGGGATACAAGTATTCTCCGGATTACAAACATTTTGTTGGTCCTCATTCATGGCTTCTTTACTAGAGCTACCTGAGATGGAGTTGTTCCTAGAGCTCGACAAAGAGCTTCTTGAGTTTGAGTGGTCAAATTGGTAGGAGACAGAAACACCTCCATTTCCATCCAAGTATGGTTTGACACCAATATTCATCTTGGATGAGGCCACACCATACTGCTTGTTCTTTGTTTTTTGGGTTTTCTATCTATCCTCCTTGCTCTCTTGAATGTTGTTTTACTGAATTGAAACTGAAACTTCTTTGGTGTGAGATTCTTGAGTGGGCATTTGTTGAAGATATGATCTTTTAACCCACAATTACCACATCCCACCGGGAAATCTTCAAACCAAACTACATACTCCTTGTAGCCTTGCTCCTCATCAGGGATGATTCCTGATGTGTTTGTGAACTTAGAAAATTGTATAGAAGTGCATATTTTGTTGAAAACAACCCAGGATTGCTTCTCGGCCATTGGATCAATTCTTAGGAGAGTTCCCAATCCATGGCCCTCTAGGATAATTTGTATTGCTTCTGGATTCAGGAACTCACTTGGAAGCCAAGGGATCCTAATCCACAAGTCAATGGTTGTTAGAGGCTCTAGAACAAGGTTGAAGTTAGGGATCCATTGTTTAAGCACCACCATTTGACCAAAGATATGGTATGGTCTATTAGCCCATACCAGCTTTCTATCCATTGGGTTTGCAAAACGAATTTCAAACCAATGGTTTTTTCTTTCTATGATTTTGAATTCCCTCTTAATGTCCCTCCACTCTCCTTTGAGCTTAGACGCAATCTTGGAGAACTCTATGTTTTGGCCAAGAATGAGTCCCATCAGAGAAGACTCTCTAATGGGATCATCTTTCTTTATGACTTTAGCTAGGTTTGCTAGGTACTCTGTTGTATCTATTGTAAGCTTAGTTTTACCTTTGTTTTTTTTGTAAAGCTTGCTTAGTAGATGGTTGTTGGTTGTGTTGTTGCTCCATGGAGCTTGATCCACCTTGCCTTTGTTGTCTCACCACTGTCTCTTCTTCAGTTGTTAAGTTTTGTTTCCTATTGGCAGTCTTGTTCTTAGGTGAAACATCCCTAGTGACTATGTGGGATGAGCTAGCTTCCTTTGTTAGCTTTGGCAGACCTCCTCCTTCTAGAAGAGTTGGCTTCCTTGTTGGTAGTGGAGGTTTTAGCACTAGATTCCACTTCAATCATGGTGCTTGGGGGCATTGGTCTCCAGGTTGTTCGAGGCGGGCATGATGTTATTTTCATTGGTATTCATTTGGTTGTTAATGAAAACGTTATTATTGTTTTCATTGTTGTTTGTTGATTTTGGGCTAGAGCACAACACCTCTGCAAAGGTCATCTTCTTTCTTTCCATAAAGGAGATATTAGGAGCTATTTTTTGTTTTGATTTTATAAGAAATTTTTGTTGTATACTGAGAGGGAGAGATGGAGTTTTAGACTTAGGTTGGAGAGCGGGAGATGTGGGAATCCAATTACAAGGATTACAATATTTATAGGGTTTGAGATTTAACAATAGATACATGGAATTTGAGATTATTATGTCTAAGTTTACTAAGATCAGAGGGTGTAGGACTAACCTTGTTACTTTGAGGTTAATACAAGTTTTCCGATAGTATCGACCTCCTCTTGGTTGTTGAGCTTGGTTACTCGGCAGACTCCAGAAACGGAAATCACCAGAGTGATTCCATGTCCTTTGATTTCTTTGGCAAAACTCTTGCAGAAAGGAGGTTCCCCCCTCTTGTCCTTTATCCCTTCTTTGGGAAAGTCTTCTCTTCTTCTTCCTTGGTGCAGACCTGTGTCTTCGGGAGATGCTTGTATTCTTCTCCATGGCATCCTCCCAGTTCGTCAGAGAGCTCGAGGTTACTGGATTTATCCAGCAGATAGGGGGTTGGGTTCTCTCTTGCTCCTTGTTCGAGATAGTGACAGGACCTAGGTCAAACCCTAGGGATCGATTTCTTCCATGTATCGCCCCAATTCGAGCTCGGGAAAGGTGATGGGTGAGAAGGATTATGCAGGTATAGTAGTTTGTAGGTTCGAGTGCTGGGAAAGCATGCTGATTTTGAGTTCTGAATCTATGGATGCGAGGTTGGATGGTGAAGATAAGGTCGAATTAGGGTTTTTGATATGCGCGTGCAAGCGCGTTTTTTTAGGGAAAAAGGGGGTTTATTAGTCATTATTTTTTTATAGGGAAAACACCTTCTATTCTTACCTATGTTTTAAATCAACCTACATGCTTCTACCAGTGGGTACAAAAAACAAAGAAAGAAAACTCAACCTAGATGTACAAAAGTTCACACCATCTAATGAGTTGCAAGGCTACTCCCTCCTCTTTCAAAAAAAAGTTCTCAACAATATTATATGGAGTATAGGATGATGGCAAAAAAGTCATGATTATTATCCTATATAGCTATCCATGTGAAATAGTTATTTCCAAGAGAAATGGTGATCTCAAGATATCAGTCAATCTGTTTTGCTCAATTAAGGGGTCCGACGAAGTCCTTCAATCTAGCAAATTCCAAGGATCAAATCAACGGTGTTATGTCCAAAAAATGGCCACTTTCGCTATCCAATAAAACAAAAAAAAATGTGCTAGATTCAAGAGTAAATACTTTCGTCTTCTCGTTGGAGTTGTAGATGGATTAAAAGTATATACTTTCACCACTACATTGAGATTATGTGGTTCACGACCCTTGGATTTCAATCTTTCTAAAAAATGATTCAAATTTGCAATTAAAGCAAATAGCCGGCTCAAAAGTATTCACTTTCGTCGGCGCCTTAAATTCGTAGTAGGACGGAAAGCATATGCTTTCTCCTCTACATCGATGATGTGATCGAAGATCGAAGAGCTCATCCTTCAGTAAAAAAAAGAGAGACTTGAAACAGAGGAAAGACCAAGCTCTACTGCAATGTATGATGGCTGGTTAGAGAACCTACCTTGGTCACCTTAATCTCACAATGGATGAATGAGGGTGTGCTTGTTGCAGGATCAAAATTCTCGTTCACATCAAGACGAGAACAAGGTTGGTATATGTAATGGATGATTGTCATTTTGTTGATGATCAATCCTTAAAGTGTTTGTTCAGATCATTTATGCTTAGTTCAGTTTAGAGGCTTTAATCTGTAATTGTGTTTGACCCACTATCAGAGGCCCAGAAGCCAGCTGTGGCCCAAATGCTCAACCCGGCCCGTTTTGAGGAAGCTGGAGTTCCGCGTTTCACTTGTTGGGTTGAGGTATATATAGTCCTAACCCGGGGTTCTCTCTCTCAATCACTTCATTCTTCTTCTCCGCCTCCATCTGTGAAAGAGAGCTTGTGTGCTAGGGTTAGGTTTTCCTGAGTGTTCTTGACTGTGGATCGAGAGCTTGATCTCGACAGAAGCAAAACTTTTGCTTCTAGAGATAACTTCGAGTGGATTGTGTTCTTGCTTGGAGTTGGAGGCCTTTGACGAGTGGTGAAGCTTGCAGATGCTCGACGGAGTTGAGGTTTGGAGGAGATCTGGTCACACGCGTGGTTTAGGGAGTTTCTCTTCTCTTGTTTTACAGATTCTTGTTGTCTCTGTTCTGTGTATTTGATCTGAACTTAGAGCTTTGCTCTCTTGTAAGTTTGTGACCTACTTAGTGGATTTGGCCATCAATCTTGAGGCCACGGGGAATAGGCTGAGTCCGAACCTCGTTAACAATTCATTGAGTCATTTACATTCTGCATTAAGTTCTTTGTGTATGTTTATGATAATCTGATTCGATCTAGTTAATCTCACAGTATATATAAGGAGGATTCCTTATGGAAGGGGATTCTTATCAACATAATCTCAAAAGATTAAAAAAAAAATCTGAAAGATACGCTTATCAAATTTGTTAGGCTTCTATCGGATAAAGTTAGAATAACTCTAGCCTATAAATTCGTATCATAATTGGTCCAAAATAAATGAGGCCCAACCCCAATTTAAATGGAGTCATTAACAGGGGCAATACCTTTGCTAAAACTAACGAGTTGTACGTAAAAAAACATAAAGCTACAGTGGTTTCCTGTTTCACAAAGAAAGTAATGACTACATTGGTTGCCCATCAATCAACTACGTATATGTCTATATGTTATGACTTAAACTTCAGCATACCAAGCATATATGTATGGTACCAGTACAGATTTACAAGGGAATATATATAATAAAGTGTTATCTCAGGAACTACGTCAAGACTTGATGCCCTCTATAGGGTACGTAGGAAATTCGATATCAAATTAAATACATGTCAAATTCAGTCGCGAACAAAAAAAATCAATGTCGAAATCCTTAAATGTAAATGATAGTCGAAGTGATTTGAGCAACTCTTCCTAGAAGGTGGATTCAAGTTATTTCGGTAATGCATACTACAAATTAAGCCTTTTCCTCCTAAACATATTTTTTTTCCAAGGACATGCTCAAGCTAAATTTTTCTCTCAAAACTCAAACCAAACTCTTTCCTTCAAATACCTAAAACCAAAATAAACCGTATCCCAGAACAGATGATGCAAATCTATTGACCGAATTGCATTTGGTCATTTAAATCCCTCAAATACAACAAATTAAAGCTCAAACTTCTCAAAGTCATCTATGACCTAAAATGTGACATGAAGTTACCCTCAAGGTAGCAAGAAAAGCTTAAACCTAATGACAATAAGTCGTCAAATTAAACTCAAATTCTTGGCCAAGAACTGAAACTCAAATAAGCATACCACCTTGAGTTCAAACACAAAACAAGTTACTTAAATGAGTAACTTATGAAAAAATGGTGCTTTGATCAATCCAAAAACAAATAGCACCTTATTCGAACTTTGAACGTGCTCGGTTTCTCACACGCACAAAGTTCGGGGCATCTGTTCGGTGGTTATTTTTAACAAAAAAAAGTTATGTCAGTATATCTTAAAATTGAAGGAAATTTTATCATCTCTATTTGTGATTTGTGTTCTTATTTTCATTGTTCGGAGACATACTGTTTCAGGAAATTTTAGTTCAATTTTTTCTAGCGTTTTAGAACTTTCTATTTTTAGAAAATTTCTAAATACGGAGTGGTTCAGCCTTGTATGGTTTAGGCCGTCCAAATGCACTCTTGGCCCTTAAACCCAAGAAGTCCATGTCTAGCCCTAACTTAGTCGTCCCTCTTGTCTTCCTCTCTTTGGTTTAGTTTCTTTTTCTCTACATAAGGTCGATTGCCTCCACCATTGTAAGACATGTTTAGTTTAATCGAATTGTTGTATTGAGACAAGAATTCCTCATTTTTTATTCTAGGCACGTCCATTAATTTGGCTCGTTCTTCGAAAAATTGCATCACATATCTTCTAATCTCACTCTTCTACTTCGACAAAACCCTTTCGTCTATATTTCCAAACCCTATAACTTGTTCGAGCATCCCTCGATAACCATCTTCGAATACTTTCACCAACCAATTTGACAAGTTTTCTTTTCATCTATATCCAAGTCTTATGTTGCCCTCACCATTACGAACCTCACTCACCCAAACACATCATGACACACTCTCAAGATCAAGGTCAAAGGTCTTCAAGTGTTTCTTTGTCCTTTCTCAAGACCAAGGGTGCATCAATAGATGGGCCATTTTTTTGGGTTGAATTGTTCAAGGTGGATTTAGAGCACAGTTCAACAACTGATTTTTGTGTTATTTTTCATTTTGACTGAACTCACACACTCACTAAACTGATTTTGAGACTTCCTAGAGAGATAAAACACTAGAAAATTTGAGGAATTATCCAGGATGAGTTTGTATATAGAAGCTTTCTAGGGCTATCACGTTGTTTGAAATTTCACAACCAAGACGCAATATGAAGTCATAGCCCAAAGTAGTAATTGTGTAAAGGAGAAAAGTTTTAGAGAGACACAATCAGAATCGAGGAAGCTTGAAATGGGTGTTTGACTCAGGTTAGGCCAACGAGGACCTTGCATCTTTATCTTTTGGGGGAATGTTTCTGAGCGTGTATCTGAACTAGCAAATCTCCTCCAAGGTCGCGTCATATCTTGCTGCATCTCGTTTGTCCGATGTACCGACGACAAAGGCTAGGCCCGAGCTCCATTGTGAGAGATGATGTGTGGTCATCGTTTCGCCTGCGTAACACCTCACCAAGGTTGTGATTCAGAGTCAAGCGAGAAGCCACTTGCATTTGGGATGTTTGGCTTTCAAAAGTAGATTTGCTTCTTTTGTTATTTTAGGGTTCTTGGAGGGAGTTTTGTCGGACGATTTCTCCAAGGTTGACCTTGATTTCGCCATAAACACCTTGATGACAACAAAGATGAAGAGAGAGGAGATGATGCATGAGGTTTGATTAAATATGAAATATAGATTTGGAGATGTGGCGTTCTAAGGGCCACTGTAGAAAAAGAAGGTTTTGGAAAAGAGAAAAGAACTGTGCGAGCACGTTCTTGTGAACGACTTTATGAGTGATAATCCTCATCGTCCAAACAAGTGTGTTGACCAAAATAAGCATGAATGCTTAATTTTATTTGTTCTTTTTAGTGTAGGCTAGGAACGAGCCACTCGAAAACATTGGATGCATATCGACCTAATACTGATAGAGGTGTCATGACGGAGAGTTCAAGGTGTCGTGTGCAGAGTCAAACTCTCCATCTCGTGGTTGATTCGGCTATCACGGTGGTAGCCAAATAACCCTTAACCATTTGCTACATGTCTCGTAGGTCTTTGGACTAATTTGTATTTTTCTGGACTTTTAATATTTTTTTAATTATTTAATTATTTACACATTGGATGACAGTAAATAAACAAAGTCTTTATTTGGCACACCCTAAAAGTTTATTTAACACACTCATACATTCGTCACGAAGGTATTTGGTCAGACATTCGTCACGAAGGTATATGGCCAGACATCCATCACGGAGGTTCGAAGGACATCCGTCACAAAGGTATTGGGGAGATCCGTCACGAAGGTATTGAGGAGATCCGTCACGAAGGTATTGGGGAGATCCGTGACGAATCTTTTTTTTAAAAAAATAAAAAAATTCAGAATCTTGTAGACAATTTCGATATGAGTCCGTGCATATAAAATACGTCCAAAACGGACATCGTTTGCCCTTCCAAAAGCCCTAAAAACAAAACAGTCGTTTTTGTTAAGTTCGTATTATTTAAACATAATGCATAATTATACACGGTTCTTATATACAGCCCGGTGCTTTATTCAAACAACGCCCGGGCTGTATTTAGCAAGGGCCTAATTATACTTTATAATTAATAAACTAGTGATATTAAATGATAATATACAATTATAGTATATAAATTTAATTGCATGATTTTTAACTATAATATATAATTATATTATACAAATACTAAATTTATATAAGGTTTTGCTTTTACAAACTTAACGCATGCGACTATTTTGTTTTGGAGGCTTTTGGAAGGGCAAACGATGTCCGTTTTGGACTTATTTTATATGCACGGACTCGTATTGAAATTCTCTACAATATTCTGAATTTTTTATTTTAAAAAAAAAAAAGATTCGTCACGGATCTCTCCAATACCTTCGTGACGGATCTCCCCAATACCTTCGTGACGAATGTCCTTCGAACCTTTGTGACGAATGTCTGGCCATATACCTTCGTGACGAATGTCTGACCAAATACCTTCGTGACGAATGTATGGGTGTGTTAAATAAACTTTTAGGGTGTACCAAATAGTAAGCGCCTAAATAAACTATAACCATTTATTGATTCTCCCTAAAAAGATTATTTCATGCATGAAATTTTTTTATTTGATTTATTTTTTTGATAAAACTTCACTCTCTCTTCATCCAAGCTGATGTTCGACAGCTTCGAACCAGATCCCAAACTCTCACACTGCCAGTCTGCCACAGTCTCGCTTCTGGGGATCATTTTATTCAGCTGCAAAAACACTTGCGATCCTCTTGATCTCCCACAATGTCCGTATAATTCAGCTAGGTTGCACTCCAATTTGGGGGTTTCGCCTTTATCTAGCGATCCATTGCCAAATTTGTATCCTCTTACAAATCAGTGCAAAAGGTTGAGCTTAGATTGATGGGCAGATTGAATTCTGCTCTTCATCACAGAATCAGATCCGCGGGCGTCTGATCTTAATGCAAAGTTGGGTGCATTTTTGCTGGTGAAGTCGTTGATTTGATTATGAGATCTGTGGCTGTGAAGTTTTATAAGAGCCAATTCCTAGGATTGAACTTAGCTAAAGAGTCAATTTTTAGTTCCAAATTTTGATCTATCCATTGATGTCAAGAGGGCGCCATTTTGTTTGGGTATTTTGTCTCCATTAAAGCATGCTTATACTGTGTCAATCACTGAGTTGTGAGCTGAACTTTATTAGTCAATTAATTCGAATCTTGTAGAATGCCTGCTAATACAAAGAGTTGATGTTAGAGTATTATCCCACAGTGATGAGATCTTTCCTTTTTTATAGCACTTCTTTATAACAACAACACGCCACTAGCTAGTGGCCATTAATGCAGTTCATGGATTCTCTTGATTAATTGCTTACTATCTTCTGCATTTAAGCTTTTTGATAGTGTGTATTGGACATTATTTAATTCCTCTATATTTCGTCATCCAAAATTTACAGGCACTCTAGATTGAGAAGGATCTTGACGGGGCGCTGGAGAAGTATATATGTTTATGCTAAGTTAAAGATAGAGGAAGGGTTCCTATAAGAGAATGAAGTCCGAGTTTCCTCTTGACAATGCTGTTTTTCAGCTGTCACCTAGACGTTCAAGGTTCTTTATTTGATGATAATTGAGTTTATAGTCATTTTCTAACATGATTTTGACACTTTTAACTTCACTGCTGGTAGGTGTGAGCTGTTTGTTTCCTATGATGGAACTACTGAGAAGATTGCTTCAGGACTGTTGAAACCATTTGTGACTCATTTGAAGGCTGCAAAAGAACAGGTTGTTTCATCCAGGAAGTCAATTACACTTGAAGTCGAGAATTGTCGAACTTCAGAAACATGGTTTACAAAAGGAACTCTTGAGAGGTTCGGGATGTTTCTCATTTTTTAATCTCGTTTGATGTTATGCCATCTGTGAAAATAAAACCAGTGGAGGTGTCGTTAGTCTTTCCTGCCTCAAACTATTAACTCCTTATATATGCAGGTTTGTACAATTTGTTAGTACTCCAGAGATCTTGGAGCTGGTTAATACATTTGATGCAGAGGTGTCTCAACTGGAAGCAGCTCGAAAAATTTACTCGCAGGTCTCAGTTACTACTTGAATTATGCTGTTTAATTGTATATCTGCATATAATTAACATTCTATCTAAATGTTTTGTTTCAGGGACCGGGTGAAGGATCAGGTGTGTCAATGTTATTGCATTTTAACATCAGATTTACAAGTATCGTAGTGATGTATGACGTACTTGTTGGACAGCTACATTTTGAAATAAAAGAACTAGCTATAAATCTTGTTGCTAAGAACTTGTTGCCTCATTTACTATGTTTCCCAGATACTTTCAAGTTACTAGTAAATATGCTCCTGCACAAAAGAGGAAATAAATAGAAAGAAATCTGAGAACACTTGGGTTTGTATATTTGTTAAATAACATTTTGGGCTATCTAATTATCTATTATTAGTTGCTGCACATCTAGGACTGATTGATACTCTGTGCAAAGTATGTGATTTAATGCTATCAACTAGTTGATTATGGAATATCTATGTTCTATGTATGAAACCTGTTCTCCTTGTCTTGCCTTGCTTCAAATATCAGTTTGTTGGAACGTACGTACATGTTTATCCATGCATGCAATATGCATGTGTGCTTGTTATGTCACTCGTGTCCCTGAACAATGTTGACTTGTTTTGTCATGAAGACATTGACTCCTCTTGCTATATAGGATCTGCAAAATCCTGTTCTTTTGAATGAGATTTGAGCTTTTACCATTTTCTAATACTTCTGCTGATTTGTTACGAACCAGTAGGTGATGGTGGAGGCACCGCAGCATCAGATGCAACCAAGTAAGGCTCTAATCTATTGGTGCTATTAGTGGTGCTATTAGCTGACTCTAATTCTGTACATTCCTTTCCAATTTGGTGATCTAAGATTTTTCTGCTTTTTTGTAGATCAGATATAGTAACTTCAAAATTTTATGTTCAGTTTTTGCATGGAAATTCAGAGTTGCTAACTGCATTTGCGAGGTTATTGCTAAACATGACAGAGGAAATATTGGTAGCCAAAATTAACGAGTGCCTATTAAAATCAGGATAAATCGTTATATTCTCCTTCCTGGGGTTTCAGCTTTGATTTGAGAAATGAAATGATTGCTGGCATCTAGTATTTCTTCCCTCTAAGATTGGAACCTTTTCTCCCTCAAGTGGAAGAAATAAACGGTCAATGAGCACCGACTTAGATTTGTTAGAGTAAATTGGTGATCTTTTGTTATAGCTGCATAATCTGGAAAGAATCCCTGTTTGCTTCACTTCTGCAGGAAGGAACTTCTTCGGGCTATCGATATAAGGCTTACAGCAGTTAGGCAGGACTTGTCTACAGCTTGTGCTCGTGCTTCAGCTGCTGGTTTTAACCCAGATACCATCTCAGAACTTCAGCACTTTGCAAATCAGTTTGGTGCTGATCGCCTAAGGTAAGAAACCCTACTAGAACACTTGGGGACGTATCTATTCTTGCAGGAATGTGGTATGCGATTTTATTATTTACAAGCACTTACGAGCATGTTTTAGGAGTTTGCTGTTTCATGTCAGTGATTATTTTTATAATAGGAATGCCCCCTTATTAAATTTTTATTTTAAATATAAGAAAATAAAGAATTTACATGGTAATATTAACCTTATTTTTCTAGGGTAATTCTCTAGTATAGGAAATTCACATAAATGCTAGATAAAATGTACTGTTTCCCTAGTTCCAGCATAGATGTGATCAGATTGGTCAATGTTAAGTATTACAGCCCTAGAACTATTTTTTGTCATATTACCGATGCCAATCTGATAAAAGATAGAATGAAACACAAAAACCTTTTAAGAGAAAAAAATATTTGATTTTTGAACGGTTATGGTATGTTCATTATTTCTCTCTGTAGCTGTTTTTGCTTTCTTAGATCAATGAATTTCATTTGATGTGGATTCTACAGTGAATCGTGCTGCAAATACATGTCCTTGTGCAAGAGAAATCCTGAACTTTTTCCTGCAAAGAAATCCAGAATCAATGTTCAGGCTGTTCCATCTTCATCTGTCTCTGAGTCATCCACTATGCAACCAACAAATAAACCTTCAGCTACTTCATATCCAGACTCCTCCAGAGAATCAAGCATTGAGAAAGAAGATATGAAGGAAAAGAGTGACATGGAAAAAGAAAAAAAAGATAATACCTTAGAGCCTCCCTCCACTGGACCACGCCCACCTGTCAGACAATTAAGTGTACAGGAACGGATTAGTTTATTTGAGAATAAGCAGCAGGAAAAACCTTCTTCTGGTATTGGTAGCAAACCGGTGGTCGGGAAGTCAGCTGAGCTACGCAGACTATCTTCTGATGTATCTTCTCCAAGCCAAATGGCGTCTGAAAAGGCCGTTTTGAGGAGATGGAGTGGTGCTGGTGAGGAAACAAAGGATACAGATAGCAGTGTTCAAATTCCTACCATTAGCCCTATAATAACTAGGACTACATCCATTGTATCCGATGATATGGATAGGGATGATTTAATTGCTTCTGCTAATCAAATTAGTAATTATGGGGTTGAGAATGAGTGTGATTCAAGGAAACAAGGTCTTAAAAGTAATCCTGTTATTTTAAAGTTAGGGGCCCAACTAACAGTCATGTCAGGTGCAGCTGAAGACGTTTCTCCTCGGTCAAAATCAACATCCTTTTCTGAAGGATCTGAAAGTGATGGGTGGAATGATCAAATCAATATTTTGACACCGTCAACAGGTTCTTCTGATAGGCCAAAAGACTTTGGTTCAAGTAATCAGACATCTTATCAAACCATGCCTGGGAAAATTGAGCAATCTGTTCCTCCGAGCAGATTAAGCTATGATATAGTAGAATTTAATACTTATGAAGACACAGCCGATCCTGAGCCTGAGGATATGGGATTAAAGAACAGAAATGTTCCAAAATCACAACTTAAGACCTTCAAGAAGGCAGCAATTCGCGGATCCACCTCAGAATCTTCAGGAGTAAGTTCTGTTGTTGTTTCTCAGAAAAAAGAAAGTGAGCTTGATCAAATGATAGTTACGCCGAGGAAAGACTCTAAATCAGCAGAGAAGCAGCCTGATAGGTCTTCTATTGAAACCAGAGGTTCCAGTTCTCAAAAAATGAAGTTTCAGAAGAACAGTTCTGCTTCCAGCCATGTAAAAAAGTCAAGGGGCAAGAGGGATGATAATGGGTCAGGTTCAAGAATTCCAGGAGGTGCTGGAAAAACGATTTCTGACAACCGAGAAACGTTTTCAGAGCAGAGTCAACGAATGAAGCAATCCAAAGGAAATCAGGAGTTGAATGATGAGCTAAAACAGAAGGCAAATGAGCTTGAGAAGCTTTTTGCAGAGCATAAGTCGAGTATCACTCGAGGAAGCAAGCATTCTTCATTAGATGTTTCTTCCCCACAAGCAGCTTCTATAAAGATGATCCCTGAAGCTTCTCGACCTAGTTATAAAAAAAAGTCGACTGCTAGTCCTGTGACCCAACCATTGGAAAACCAGGACTTCAATGATACACCAAAGCAGGATACATATGGCCTTGGATTTTCAGATCAATCGAGGGGAAAACTCTATGATAAATATACACAGAAAAGGGATGCAAAACTGAAGGAAGATTGGAGCTCTAACAGGGCTGAAAAAGAAGCTAGGTTGAAGTTCTTGCAGGATAGTCTTGAGAGGAGTCGATCTGAGATGAAATCTAAACTTGCAGGCATAGATGACATTAAGAACTCTCACCACCGGGCAGAGAAGCTCAGATCATTCACTTCTCGGTCTGGAGTAAGACTGAAGCAGGTATCTTTATTCCTATTTTAATATATAGAAGTATTCCTAGGAAATCAATATTTATCCATTTCTAATTCTAATGCTTTTATGTAATTGATTTTCCCTTTTTTAGCCTATCCACTCCTTTATGAGTGATGAGGATGAAGATCAAGTTGAGTTTGCACAAGGTAAATTGACTAGTAAATTTGATATGGCTGATGAATCTTTTAGAAGTCCACAAAAAATTAAAAGCTCTTTTGAACTACAATGCAGTATCATCGATCCCTGCTCCGCGCAAAGCTTCAGCATCTGGTGCTGGTAGGCAAAAAATGCAACAGGAAAACCCTCTCACTCAATCTGTACCTAACTTCTTGGAGTTTAGGAAGGATAACACAAAGGCATCCACTGTGTCTAGCAAAGGGGCTGGACAATCACAAGTAAGAAACTTCAATCGTAGTAAGAGTAGTGATAAAAATCAGCACTCAAGAAAGAGCCAAGCAAATCCATTGGAGTCCAAGGACTTACAATCCCTCAATTTTGAGGGTATTTCTCCCGATATTCCGAGATCAAAAGCTTCATTTGCCACGGAAGAGGGTGTGGAATCAGCAGTAGACGAGGATTATGATAACACAGATAACGGAAAACCAAGAGGGAGCCAGGAATCTGTCAAGTCTACAAATTCCGGGTGTGAAATTGGTGATGTTCTACCTGAAATGCCAGCTGTCATGCCTTCTCCTTTTCGTTCTATGCTCTCTGTACTGGGATCACCTGGAGAAAGCCCTGTTTCTTGGCATTCACGTGTTCAAAACCCATACTCATTTCAACACGAGACATCCGATCTTGATGCTTCTGTAGACTCGCCTATTGGTAGTCCAGCATACTGGAACACAAATGAATCTGATGCAGCTGGAATGAGGAAGAAGTGGGGTCCCACCCAAAAACCTGTTGTATCAGATTCTTCACATGGTCAATCACGCAAAGATGTAACAAAAGGTTTAAAACGGTTCTTGAAGTTTGGAAGAAAGAACCGCGGTACAGATAGCCTGGCTGATTGGGTTTCTGCAACCACTTCTGAAGGAGATGATGATACAGAAGATGGAAAAGATCCTGCTACTAATAATAGGTCAATGGATGACCTAAGAAAGTCGAGAATGGGATTTTTGCACTACCAAAATGAAGATGGATTTAGTGAAACTGACTCATTCACTGAACAAGGTTAAATCTCTTACTTATAAATTATTTTCCTTGTGAATGTGTTTTGACTTTTGAGTAAAAGTGACTCATTCTTGTATACAATACTATTTTCAAAAGCTCTAATAGCATGGCAAATTATTTTATTCATTTCTCGGCCTTCAATGTCTTTATTTTGTTGCAGTTCACGGCTTTCCAAGCTCAAGTCCGACTCCTGCAATGAACTTTAAATTGAGGGAAGATCATTCCGGAAGTACTATGAAAGGTTTGCCAATTGATCTCAATTTGTTTTTCCTTTCATATTTCCTTTTATGTTAGTTTTTTATCCTATTAATGGTATTGCTTCTTCAATATCTTCCCATATATAAACTCTTTCCAGTTTCTATCAAAGCTACAATCCGGAAGATATAGATAAACTTGACATTGTCTGTGTGAAACCTGGCTCATTCCGTATTCATTCAGCCATTTTTCCAGTCTTCTCATTGTGTCAAGTGTGTTCTGTTTGTTCTATGATAATTTGATTGGCCTCCCTTAACAAGGAGCCTTATCTTGTTCTATCTTAATTCTTTATTTTTATTTTTTCTGCAGCACCCAAGTCATTCTTCTCACTCTCACAATTTCGAAGCAAGGGAAGCGACTCGAAGCCTAGATAAGTACTCAAATTTGGAAGGAGAAAATCCAATTTTCATTTCCTCAAGGTACTAGCATGAAGCATTCAGATTCATTCAGTACAGAATAGATCATCAAGATTGAGAAATTTATAGTACCTTATAAATTTTGCTCCCCAAAAGGCCGAATAAGGAGTACTCGTCATTCATGTCTATACACTTTGCAAGTTTTAATGTATATCTCCATACCTTGGAGTGTGAAATAATGACATGAACTTGGTGAAATACAAATAATAACACTAATTTTGTGGCTGTGTGCATTTGGTATCATAGGCGCACCTTGTTGATGATGGCGTTTCAGCTGGGTTTGATATGGCTCAACTTAACTTTAAAGAAAAGTAGACCTATGATACCAACGACATTTAACCCAAAGTTAAGTGTTACATTTTTGCATTTTCACCAATTTTATGTTACTATATATCCTATCCTCTCCATCTCAAAGTTGGTGTATCTGTATACTGTATGCATTTTTTTATATATAGAAAAGGACCGGGCTCAGTCATTCTGTAAACTGATTTGGAGGAATCATGAATGCTGTATGTCTACGTCATAATAATCTTAAAGTCATTCATCAAATTTGTTGATATGATACACAGTATTCACCGATGGTCTTCTCGTATATAACCATCTTTCTCTATTGAACTGGGCTCAGTCCATCTTTTTAGAAGGGTGGCCCAATTCTTTTAAGGTTTACGGTAATTGTTGACTTATTTGTGCCCAATACACATTTCTCAACTAAATCTTACGCTTCTGCACCTTCAATTTAAATTCTAAGATTCTACCCTAGTTTGTAAACACGCGCTCAGTCTCCCAAAATCATTTCGGACTTTCTTCCTCCCCTCCTTCTTTTCTCGCTCAGTCTCCCCCTAAAATCAATTCTGAATTCAGATCTGTCAGAGAAGCACGAAAGCCTCCGACGTCAAGCAGGAACGAACTCACCTTCGATCTCGCCTCTGACGTCAAGCAGGAGCGAGTTCGCTCCAGTCGCTCGCCTTAGAAGAGCGAACTCGTGCTGTGGAAGCACCAGCAGCCATGGAAACGAAGAAGAACAAGAAGAGGAATCACTGTACCTAGAAAACCAGATCTGGCTCAATCATACGAAGCAACCGCAAACGCTCTCAGATCTAACCTCGAAACACTCCTCCTCTCGCAATCAACCGCTCAGATCTCGACATCCGACGCGTCTTCGTGTTGTGGAAGCACCAGCAGCCATGGAAACGAAGAAGAACAAGAAGAGGAATCACAGGTTTTAAAATGGAGGAAAGTTGCAGGAGGCGAGAGGAAGAGGATGTGCAGAGGCTGTGGAGGTAAGGAGAGTAGTGTTCTTCTTCTTCCTTGTAGACATCTTTGTCTCTCCACAGCTAAAACAAATTAAATTCCACAACAATCATGAATTAAAAAACATAACAGTTGACAAAACATTACAGAGTTGTCATGAATTAAATTCCACAACAATCATGAATTAAATTCCACAATTGTTTGTTCATCTAATTGCATTCTTGCGTACTTTGTCTCTGAATTACAATTGACAAAACATTACAGAGCTGTCATGAATTAAATTCCAGCAGAAGGCAGTGTACTGCTATGTAGGGCTGAGAGTGATCGTCTAATTGCATTGTTGCGTTCTAGAACAGTTGACAAAACTGGTATCACAGATAAAAGAGGGTTTGAGGTGAAAAATTCAACTGTTTGTTCATTTACTACTATACTACCTGAATTGTTTATTTAAATGCCTTCTGATGGGAAATTTTGTTGGAGGAAGCATCGACTTCATGGCTGAAACACGAGAAAGAGATGCAAGAGGAGATGTTCAGTAAAGGAAGTTTAGTTGAAGTAAGCAGTGATGACGACGAGATGTTCAGTGTGTTAAAATTTTTGTTATATTTGTTGACAAGTTATTAGTGGTGTTTGACAGATTATTTTTTGTGTTGACAACTTATTTAGTCGTGTAAACAACTTATTTAGTTGGGTTGACAACTTATTTAGTCGTGTTGACAACTTATTTAGTCATGTTGACAACTTATTTAGTCATGTTGACAACTTATTTGTAGTGCTGACACTCATTTGTTGTTTTGTTGACAAGTTATTAGTGGTGTTTTAACAGATTATTTAGTTGGGTTGACAACTTATTTAGTCGTGTTGACAACTCTGTTAAAAAATTTGTTGACAGCCCAATTAAAATTTTTGTTGACAAATTTTGTTGACAACTCTGTTATAATTTCCACGTCAGCTTGACAACTTACTATTCTTGTTGACAACTCTGTTAAAAATTTTGTTGACATCTCTGTTAAAATTTTTGTTGACAGCTCTGTTATAATTGTCACGTCAGCAAAGGGGTATTTTCTTATAACTTAAAAAAGTGATGCAAAAACTTAAAAAACATTACAGTTTTTGGGGTAATTTTTCCGTCTTGTTATATGCCCGTCTTTTGTTATAAAAATGGTTGAATTTGTGAATAGTTTATAATCTAATGAGCTTGCATAGTTATTGGGATAAGGAAGCAACCATTTTAAATTAAGAGAAAAGGAACGGTGAGAATAAAGTTTAACGTAGGAAAAATGAAAGTTTTCGCGTTTACAGATAACGAGCTAATGTTTATAATTTGAGAAGTAATCTTCAGAATTTGAGCGATAAAAAAATTTGAGGTCATTTTAAGAAAAAAAAAAACAAAAAAAATCAAAGTTTGCAGTAATTACAAGTATGCCACCACATCCCTCACTGAAAACGCTCAAATATTTTTATAGCCTAGATTATGAACATAACGATCCAAAATATGAACATTGACGTGTAATCTGTGAACGCGAATCGAGGCATATATGCACGCGATTCTGTGCGCGCAACTTATGCGCACGCATCTGTGCGCAGGTCTTATGCGCATACGTGTTTTACGGGATATTACGGGTACTTTTCATAAATTTTCAGAGTCTGTAACAACTTGTGCGCCTAACTACTGCGCACAGGTTGAAAATCTGTGCGCCGTGTTTCTGCGCACTGTTCACACATAGTAGCCGTTGAAATTTTTGAAAAAAGTAGCCGTTAAATGTAAAACTGTGCGCTTAGGTTCTGCGCACAGGTGCTTTAGGGTTTGGGTTTGTGCGCGGATGGTTAGCGCACGGGTCTTTATAGTTTAGGATCCATCGATTTGGACCATAACGGTCATAAATGTGCCTATATAAAGCCATAATCTCTTCGTTTCCAACAAACTCATTCAAAACCTCTTCGTTTTCCAACAAATTCATTCAAAATGTCTCGTCGTAATCAAAACTCTCGTATGTTAGAGTTGATTAATCAAAGTTGTGAAGATAGTGATGAAGAACATGATTGGGATAGCGGATCACAAGAAGAGGAAGACGACCCGAACGACGACGAATGGTTGGATGGTTTCTTAGAAGACGAAGAGTTCGGCGACTGGGATCCGAGTGGTGAATTTGTGGTTAGTATAATATGTTATAATTAGTTTTATATGGTAGCGTAATTAGTTTCAAATTAGTTTCATATGCTAGCGTAATTAGTTTCATATGCTACCCTAATTAGTTTCTTATGCTAGCCTAATTAGTTTCTTATGCTAGCCTAATTAGTTTCTTATGCTAGCCTAATTAGTTTCATATGATGGCCTAATTAGTTTCATATGCTAGCCTAATTAGTTTCATATGATAGCCTAATTAGTTTAAAGTAATGATTCGTATTTTGCCTTGTTATTTTGGTAGTAGTGTAATTGTCGCTCTACAATTACGTATAGGGGAAAGATTATTCGGATTATTTTAGAACCGCACAATATTGGGATACTCCGCAAGAATTGTACGAGTGGGCGAGAGATAGAGGAAAGGAGTTAGTGATAGCTTTGGTAACGCGTAATTCAAGTCCGTACCAAATAAGTATGGTGTGCGATAGATTTGGAAAACCAAGATCTGGGAGGCCAAAGGTGAACAAAGAGAATCCAGAGTTGCCTGTTCCTAGGCTTAGAAAGTCGAAGTCGAAGAGCGTGAGTGTAGATTTCAGCTACTGGCAGTGCGAAAGAAAAACATTCCCGGGGTCGCAGGAGAAAAATGGATTTTAGGTGTGATAGAAGGTCGGCATAACCATGTGCTACTTGCTAGTTTTCATGGGAATGCATTCATGGGTCGAATGACGGAGGAGCAAGAGCTTTGTGCTAGGCGGTGGGGAGATGGAACTGGACGCAAGACGCCAAAAGAAATTATCTCTAAATTGAGGGAGAAGTACCCTGGTAATGTTACTTCAAGGAGACAAGTTGCAAACTTTTTGCAGAAGGTGAATTACGAAGATCGCGGAGAGCTAAACGTGACACAGTGGTCGCTTAAGTTTTTGCGAGACCACGACTACGTAGTTCACCCACATAGAAACACGACAAACGGCGAGGTTGCAATATTATTCTTTGCTAACCAAGAGTCGTTGCGTTTGTTGAAGAAGTACCCGTACGTGGTAATTATCGATGCGATGTACAAGACAAACAAGTAAGTCTCTACAATACCTTGGTCGATATTTAGTTCGGATAATGATATATGTTCTGTAGTGATATATGTTAATGTTTCAATGGTGGGAAGAAACATTTGGGGACAATTTGAGGATGTATCGAGAGTACCGCATTTCAAATGGTCGGGCACCAGATCCATTCATGTATAAAGGAGTGACCGAACCCGTTCACATATCTGACTGAGTGAGATTGTCATGTAATAAGTAGAAGACGTATTTTACCTTGTATATTCAAACAAGAAAAACATAAAAGTTAAAACCATCACACAAAAAAAGGCATACATAAAACATCAATCGTACATAAAACATCCATCAAACAAAAATAGAAGTCGAGCGTCTAATCCTGAGTCTCCTGAGTATAAGGCGGAGCATCCTCCCGAGGCACATCACCCTGAGTCGTATCATCCTGAGTGCCACATCCACTCCCCTGGCCCCTCTCATGAACAGAATCTCGGAAAACAGGAGGTGGTGGTGGTGCCATCCGCGATGCACGTGAGGGAGATGGTGCCAAAGGTGCCTGAGGTGCCTCTAAGATTGCAAGCCAGCCACGAATCACATCTTCAGTGCCCCAAGGTCGATCTGAGATAGGGGTGTCTAGAAAAGAGTGCATCATGGCTTGAAGGATCTGACAACGCTGCAAACAAAACGTAAATTTAATCGTTAGTTAAGGTCTAAAGCTATGTTTTGTACAAACTTTATAAAATTTTACATACCGTTAATGCATCGATAGGCATCGGGGTATATCCATAGCGAGGCGGGCGATCATGTCTCTCAGAGGATGGATCGACGACGGGATGTGAGAACTCGTCCAGCCAATCCATATAGTCATCAGACATCTTCCATTCTGGCTCTGCAACCGGCCCATCCAGATCGATCAGAGGCCTCGGCTCTGCGTCCCATGCAACAAGAAGCTCAGGTGCATAAACGACGTCATACCTCGAGCAACCCATGGGCCGATTAAATGACAACGGCTGAATGGGAGGGTCGGGAACGGGCTGAGCCCGCCCAAACTGCCGCAGGACTCTCCTAGGGTTGTAGGCCTCATGAAATTTCCAGATGCTCAATACGCCCTCAAATCTCGTAGGAGAAACCTCTGGTGAGTTGAAGTCCAAATCTCTCCATGGCTGCCAGTTAACCTGAAACAAATAACAAGCCAAATTAGACACATATTGCGGTAATGAAATAAAAAATATAAGAAATTAAATCCAAACCTGCTCATATCTCATGTTGTCGAGCATGCGACGGATGGCAACCAAACACCCAGTATCCGAGCTAAGTGGTGTATACAATCCTACAGCAGCATCTCCATGGGCGAATGCAGGGTTCATGACAAACGCCCAAATCTCCTGTCTGTCCATCTATCTCCATATGCGAACCATCTATCTCCTGCTGCTACAGTTGTGCCTCGTCGTACTCATTCTCTGGCTCACGACGCTCAGGTGATCCGGTGCCGAAAAATCGTTCGAGGGCCTCAAACTCTAGTCGCACACCGGCTGCCACATCATGTCGACGTGGAAGTCGTTCCGCTACTGGTGCGGGCATCGTGTTGTCGGTCTGATCCATGACGGCTTGTATAGTCTACATGTTTTTACATTTTTAGTATGACTAATTCATACTAAAATATTCGGAGATAATTTGCAACTTCGTAATCAAATTCGAGTCTTTATATCTACGAAAACTAAATTTTTTAATAGGAATGGTTAGAAACTTAACAATTAAGTCATAACTAGTTATGACTGTTAAGTTTCTAATATTTAATTCATAATTACTAAAAAATAAACATCTCAACTAATACGAAATAATAATCACTACTATTACTAAAAAAAATACGATTAATACGAATTCATAATAATTCTCTTTAATGCATAATAATCTGAAACTTAATCGTAATTATAAAAAATTACGATTAAATTACGATTAATAAGAATTCTAATATTTAATTCATAATAATCTAAAATTTAATCGTAATTAAGAAAAATTACGATTAATACGAATTCTAATATTTAATTCATAAAAAACTGAAATTTAATCGTAATTATTACTAAAAAAATTACGATTAAATTTCCAAAATTAAATACGATTAAAATTTGAAAAAAGCGGGTTTAGAAATTATATACCGAATAAAGCTCGTGCGGTGTCACCGGATCTGTAGTCGTCGTCGCCGGAACCCGAGTCGTCGGAACCCTACCAGCCGCCGGAACCCTACTCCTCGCCGGAATATTCGTCGGAATTGTCGCCGGAGGAGCATTTGCCGCTGCCAACGCCGCTCGAGTCGCATACCGCCGGCCGCCTCCATCCACCAAGGCTTCATCGTCGGACAAGGTCGCCGGAGGTGGCTCTGTTGTGACGGAGGTCGCCGGAGGTGTCGGGATCGGGACGAAAGTGGTTTCTTCGGGAGCAAAAGGATGTGGGGGGTTGCGAATCCATTGATGAAATTGTGTTTAGGTGAGAGAATCGATCGGAAAGAAAAAACGAAGGCCGCCGTCGGGAGTGGAAAACGGAGAAAAAGTCGCGTGTATATAGGCGTTTCGTAAATTAATGTTCTAACCATGAATCTGACAAATTCCCTTACAAATTACAATTGCTCTTTAGCAAATTAAGAAATTTGAATATCAATTTGATATCATGATATTTGTATTTTGAATAAGTTTGATATCCCCATTTTCAAAGGTTATCAATTTGATATCTCTTTCATTCTAAAAAACACACTCATCTTCTCCTCTCTCTTCTCCTCCCCCACAATGACATATACATTTGATATCTCCCTCGGATTTCGATATCTCATATCTGAAAAAACTATACCAAACACAGATATCAGATATCAATCTCATACCCATACCTGATATATGATACCCATACTCATACATGATATCTGATATACTAGTATATGGATACCAAACGGACCATAAGTTATGATATTGATATCTATATGAAATTACATAATAGCATACTAGATTCACACGAAAAATGATAATTATCAAGAACCAAATGGTGATACTTATATTTGCATAAACATGAACTTATAATCACATAAGACTGAACTAAGACACATATTTGTCAATGCAATGACTGAATATGTAAGTAAATTAAACTGAATATCAAGTTAACAAACCCAAATACGACTGCATTAATTGATGAATATAGTTTGCATATGTCAGAAAATAAAATTGAATATTAACCTTAACAAACTCGAATAGTGCTGATTGTCCACTTCTAAAAACCCCACCGACTGAAAGTGAGGCAAGCAACGAGCAAGATGGGCAACAACTGGAACAGATAATTCCGCAAGCGACTGGAACTCATGGGGGATGGATGACACCGAAGGTCCGACGCCAGCAAACAAAGAAATGTTCCTCGCCGGCACCGGGGAAGCCTACAGATACTGCCAAGAATAACGGAAACAATAGTTTCCGGGTTTTCCAGCAGGAGCCTGCACGACCGAGCCAACTGGGAGGTACGGAGAAGGGCAAGGAAAAGGCCGTTGGAGGATCTACGCAGAACCCAGAGATCGTGTTTGAGGCGAGTGGAAGGAAGAACGTGCTACAGTACGCGGAAAAGAAAGCGGGAAAGTTACCCGGAAAGGTGGGAGGTGGACCCACTGCCAAAGGATGGCAAATTAAAAAGGCTACTCCTGCTGCAAGTCAAAAGGCTATCTTTCAGACTAAGGAAACAGACTTGATTCGCTCAGGCCCAGTTAAAAAGGCTAGACCTGGGGAGGAGGCCCAAACCAACCAGCCCAATTCTACCCAATCCAATAAGCCACTAATGACCCCAACCCACAAACCAACCCAGGGCCCTCAAACATTAATGGACAACCACCGATTGAATCTGCTACCCCAACCCCTCCCTCGAACAAAACAAGAGTAGAGAATGATCAGAATATGGAGACTGGGAACTCAAGTGATCTTGCCATGGAGGATTCTTCACAAGCGGATCTTGATGCTCCTAAACGGGACAACTCTGAGACTGAAACTCCGAAGGGTAAGTTGACCATTGTGGGTCAACAAGCCTAGGTTCACGCTCGTTTTTCCCCTACCCGGTTTAATGATGAATGTTTTATGTTGGAATTGCTGCGGTGCCGGTAGGGACGGGGTTCGCAGAGATCTTCGTCATATGCTACGTCAATATGATGTTAATGTTCTTGCTCTTCTTGAAACTAAAATTTCAGGTTTGCAGGCACAAAGAGTTTCTGACCGGTTAGATTTTCAGCACCATGTTCGCGTTGAAGCTGTTGGCTTCAATGGTGGAATCTGGTTGTTTTGGAATGATAGCAGTCTTAATCTTCATATCGTTGCCACACATGACCACTTTATCCATGCTACTGCCACCTTTAATGGTAGAAATTGCCACCTCCTAGTTGTCTATGCCCCCCCTACTCCCCCTCGAAGGCGCCCCTTTTGGGAGGATTTGGAGAGGACTACGAGCAACCTCAGTGATCCTACCTTGGTTATCGGAGACTTTAATTGTATTCTACACACTAGTGAAAGGCAGGGTGGCTCAGGCGGCTAATCCCCTGATTCTGATCGGTTCCAGGAATGGGTTAACAACGTGTCTATGATCGATATGGGTTTTACAGGCCCACCCTTCACCTGGACGAGAGGAGTCAACAACACTACATATGTCGCGAAATGCCTGGACCGAGGTTTCCTGAATAGTGAAGGGAGGCTCACCTGGCCGGAAGCAAGGGTGTGTCACCTCCCTAAAACAAGTTCGGATCATGCTCCCCTGCTCATCATTTTGGAACCCCCTGCTATTGCCAACAGTGAGAGACGCCCCTTCCGTATGGAGGCTGCGTGGATGACCCATCCTGAATTCTTTAATCTGGTGGACAAGGAATGGCAGAAGGAGAAGCCTGCTACAGACGCTTTGATCTCCCTGCAACACAACCTCAAACAGTGGAATCGGTCCACTTTTGGGAATGTCCATCACAAGAAGAAGCGTCTTCTAGCTCGCCTTGCGGGTATCCAGAAAGCGCTCAGTCGTAATGTCTTTTACCACCTGCTTAATCTGGAATCTGAACTTCAAAAAGAGCTTGCCTCTACCCTTGAACAAGAAGAGCTGATTTGGTTTCAGAAATCTAGAGAAGATTGGCTTCGCTCAGGGGACCGTAACACTCGTTTCTTCCGCCATCAACTATTATCCGCCGTAAGAGAAACAAGATCGAATCCCTGGTAAATGAGGAAGGTGTTAACGTGGAGGATAAATCAGCTCTTGAAGAACTTGCCACTAGTTTCTTTAAGCAGCTATACTTCCTCCCTCCTCAGGATTGCTTTCCGATCGAGACTATTGGTAGTGCCTTTCCTATTCTCCGTGTTGAGGACATCTGGGATGCAGTTAAACAGATGGAAAAACTAACACGGCCACGAGAATCCCGAATGATGAAGCCAATAAACGAAGCAGAGCTCAGCCATAGAGAAACACATATAGGCAAAAGCGAAGCACCTTTCACCGAGTCATAGAGAAGCACATATAGGCAAAAGCGTAACACACTTCAGCTAGCCATAGAGAAGCACATATAGGCAAAATCGTAGCACACTTCAACCTTAGAAAAGCACAATAGGCGAAAGCGTAGCACAATAGGCGAAAGTGTAGCACATTTCAGCCATAGAGAAGCACATGTTGCACATCTAGGCAAAAAGCTTAGCATATTTCAGTCATAGAGAAGCACATCTAAGCAAAAAACATAGCACATTTCACCTAGCATAGAGAATAACATATAAGAAATAACATAGCACACTTCACCTAGCATAGAGAAGTACATATAGGCAAAAACGTAGCACACTTCAGTTAGCCATAGAGAAACACATATAGGCGAATAGTGTAGTACATTTCAGCCATAGAGAAGCACATCTAGGCAAAAGCGTAGCACCTTTCACCTAGCATAGAGAAGCACAAATAGGCAAAGCGTAGCACACTTCAACTAGCCATAGACAAACACATATAGGCAAAAGTGTAGCACACTTCAGCTACCCATAGAGAAGCACTTATAGGCAAAAGCGTAACACACTTCAGCTAGCCATAGAGAAGCACATATAGACAAAAGTGTAGCACAATTCAGCTACCCATAGAGAACTACATATAGGCGAAAAGTGTAGCACATTTCAGGCATAGAGAAGCACATCTAGGCAAAGAGCGTATCACATTTCACCTAGCTTAGAGAAACACATAGGCAAAAGCATAGAATATTTCAGTCATATAGAAACACATTTCAGTCATAGAGTAACACTTGTGGCAGCACATGTTTTGCAACAAATTTTGGCCTAAAATACTATAGCACATTTCAACCATATAGAAGAACATTTCAGGCATGCATTTTAAAGCACTTAATTTTGTAAGTACAAAATACAGCCTAAAAAAATATTTTTGGAGCAAAAAAAATTTAAAATAAATAAATTTAAAATTTAAAAAAAAATCAACGGTAGGTCAACACCGGTTAATGGTCAACGTCGGTCAATGGTCTATCATTTGGGTCAAAACCCTATAAGAGTGTAATTCTAACCATTGAATTCTCTAATCATGATTACTTTTCATTTTTCATTTTAATATTTATTTTTTATTTAATCTTTTCCCAATTTTTATTTAATTTAACCTCATAATCATGATACCTACATAACTCCATAATATGATTATTCATCTTTGGTCCAAGATTTATTATTTAAACGTAATCGTATAAGTGAGCATAATTTATCCTTAGGAGCAAAGAGAGTATAAATTATATTCACAAAGTTGAAGATAACTAAAATAATAAGATTTTTATCGTGAATAATATCTTTAGATATATATTTATATCTTTAATAAGTGAGCATATTTTTTTGCTTACAATATCCTTTCCCTATAAGTGGGCATATTTTCTTTAGATATATGGTGGTGCCAATATTCTCTAATATAAGATTTATATTTTATCTTATATATTGAAGTGTAACTTTTATCATTTTCTTAATATTGAGTTTTTTTCAGGTGGTCTAAGCAAAAATATACTGATTTTTTTTTTATGGCAAAAGCAAAAGCTCAAGCAAGAATATATTTCAAACACACAAAAATTACACTCCGGTAAGTTCTATGACTTCGTCCCTCCACAATCCGATCAATGCCCTTTATATGAATCGGTAGATGGCTCACTGCACGCGAAACACCAAATTATACATTTCCGATTCCAGAATACATATACCAAACACAGCCTTATCATTTTGTACATCCTTTAGAAAGAAAAACACGAAAAAAAGAGATCTGCATCTCCCCTTTCCTCCCTCTCACTTAACAGAAACCCTAAACCCTAAACGGAACAGAGCTCAAATGAGGAATCAATGGCGTCTCCTCCTCCGCCGCCGTTCTTTGCTCGCACCACCTTCCTCCATTTCCAGACCTCTAGTTGTTTTGAATACTTCCGACAACAAGGTACGTTCCTCCCTCCCTTCTCCTCCAAATCTATCATCATTTACCCTCCCAAAACCATTTTCCCTTCGCTACTTCTCGTCTGAGCCCTCTCCTGCATCCAAGGTCTTCGATCATTCTCCAATAATATACATTTTCTCGCAATCGATCTCTGCTGATGAGATCAAGCAACAACTAGATTCTAAGAATATAGTTATAAGCCATGATTTTGTAGTGGAGGTATTAAAGAACTTGAAAACGGATCCGAACGTTGCAGTAAAGTTCTTCAATTGGGTTGTGGAGAGCGAGAGCGAAATATTGAGCTCCAATTCTTACAACCTGATGGTTGGGATTCTGGGTTCGAATGGTTTTGTTAATGAGTTCTGGAATATGGTTGAGAGTATGAGGAAGATGGGATACGGACTGAAGAAAGGAGCTTACGATTGTGTGCTTGAGAAATTTCAGAAGGAAGGGTTGGACAGCGATTTGCAGAGGCTGAAAGGCTTGTTCGATTACAGAAAACCTGAAGACTCTGTTGAAGTAATTTCAGGCAAGATTACTAAGATCATTAATCCAGCCGTTTGGGGGGAGGAGGTCGAAAGCAAAATCAGGGAACTGGGTGTTGTTTTCTCGACTGATTTGGTTAAAATGGTGGTGGAGAGTCTGGCAACCGAGCCTACAAAGGCTCTTATATTCTTCAGATGGATCGATGAGAGTGGTTTGTTTAAACATGATGAGCAGAGTTACAATTCCATTGCTCTAGTTTTGGGCAGAGAAGATTGCATTGATCGGTTTTGGAATGTCGTGGGTGAGATGAACAGTGAAGGGTACGAGTTGCAGAGGGAGACTTTTCTTAAGGTCTTGGATAGATTGTGCAAGAGGAAGATGATGAAGGATTGTGTTGATCTGTATGAAGTTGCAATGAAAAACAGCAGGAGAAACAAACCCTCAATGCAAGATTGCACCTTTCTTCTAAGAAAAGTTGCATCTGCTAAGGAGTTGGACATGGATGTGTTCAACAAAGCTGTGAAGATAGTTGCTGAAAGTGGGTATAAATTTCCGGATTCCACTGTAAATGGAGTTCTGAAATCTCTTGCCAGTGTTGGCAGAGTAGGACAAAGCCGAGTCATCCTAAATGCTATGAGGGCAGCAGGCCTCGAACCTAACAACAGAGTAAAAGCTAATGTTGGGTTTCGCCTTTCTCGGTCTGGAAATAATGAGGCCACTGAATATATGCAGGATTTGGAGAAAAGTGAGTGCAACACAGATCAAGATCATCACACCTGGATTTCTCTGTTCAGAGGCCATTGTTTATCAGGCAATCTTGATAAGGCATCTGAGTGCTTCAAAAAGTCAGTTGAATTAGAGGGAGGTGCCGTGGCCTCAGTTGGATATAACATGGAAATGCTAGTAGATGCGTATTGTCGTAGAGGTAAAGTTGCTGAAGCGAGTGTGATTCTAACCAATCTGGTGAAAGAGAAGGGTGTAAAGCCGAGGCACACGACTTACAAGATGCTGATCAGTCAACTCTTGGGTAGAAGAGGGTGCTTCAAAGACGCCTTGGAGCTTCTTAGCTTGATGAAAGGTCACGGTTTCCCTCCTTATATCGATCCATTTGTTGAGTATGTTTCATCAAAGCGTTCAAATTCCCAAGATGCCCTTGAGTTCTTGAAGGGGATGACTGATAAGAAGTTTCCATCCACATCAGTGGTCCTCCGGGTTTTTGAAGCTTATTTCAAGGTTGGAAGAACTCGGGATGCGCAATCTTTGCTTGCAACATGCCCTAATTTCATCAGAAACAATGCTGATGTTCTCGATCTCTTCTGCAACATGGATACTCAGAGTAGCGCCGAGGCAGCAGCTGAAATTGTGTCTGCTGCCTAGAGCTTTGGCAATATTGTATCTGTTTCTTGTTTTATCTCTTCTTTTGGTTTTCTCTGGTTAGAGAGAAAATAGTATTTGCATGCTTTTTAAGCCTTTTTGAAGTCCGACCTTGTTTTTATTAACTGTTATCTCACTGCTGGAGCTTCAAAGGTATACTCGTAGTTCTATTGCAATAATTGACATTCTTGGGGTGAAATCTTTCCCATTTGGCATTTTTCGTGTGTAATTTTTATTAGCAGGAGTAACCAGAAACCAAGAGATGAACATTCCTTGTTCCTTTAAAAAACTGGCTTTCTTTGGGAAGCATGGTCTGTGTTGTTGTTTATGTTAGTCTTTATCATTCTGAATGTAATCAGAAAGTTTTCTGAATCTACCTTCAGGCTTCAGCTCTGATTTAGTACCCGATTGCTTCCAGAAATTTACCGGCCGACGCCTCTCTCCTTCTAGTCTAAGCCAATTCTACTGTAACCCCCAATTGATTCCTTTGATGTTTACTGTGACAAAACCTTCCTTTTTTTTCGCAACCATGAAAGGGTCTAAGTTGAGTCCGGCTAATCCGCACACATCGGCTATTCCGCGCACATGGGGACTTTGGTTTTCAAAGGAATTGTTATGGCTCTATTAAACCATGATATCTAGCTCTCTCTTGATACATACAAGTCATTTTTCTTATCAATGTGGCCATCGTCAGCAGATTATTCTTTGAGGTTCTTAACTTCGAGTTCCTTAATGGCCTCACTCACTAGTCTTAACACCTCCTATTCCGGCTCCAGTTCCTTGGTACCAGTTCTTGCGAGATGTGATGACCGAGTATTATTATTTTTTATTTTTAGCATATGTTATTAGGTTAATGACGTGTCTACTCTCATGATTAAGAGACCGACCCTAGTTTTCCTTTATTATTATATTTTCCTTCCCGTGCGTTGCACGGGATTTACAAAATATTATTTAAAAGTTTCTAAATAATTCTATATAAAAGCATGGTAGCTTCTAATTAGCAAAGTTAATATTTCAATTAGATAATTGTAGTATGTGTAATTAGGGAAATCTTCTCTTATTCTAATCTTTTAAATAAGAAATAAAATATACGGTTATCTTCAAATCAAGGAAGTTACTATACAATTATTTTTTAGAAGGAAATCAATATTAACATTAAAAATAAAATGAAGGAAATTTTCCCAAAATGACATGTGACATAAATTAAAAGATAATATGACAAGTGACAAATTAAAAGGGAGAAAGACATGTGACAATAGTTGTAAGTATTATATAGTAGATTATAAAACATATTTACACAATCCGAAAAAAAATCCCACAAAATTTGTATATAATACAATTGTTTTGATAATGGACATAATTTGAAACACCAAATTTTCTTCCTAAACAACAGACAATGTAAAAGAGAGTTTAATATCTATCAACGATTAAATGTGCACCTTCTATATCAAATAGTAATTTCTTATTTCGTTACTAACTTACAAAATATAAAAAAAAACTAATCAAAATCAATAGAAAAAAATTATTTCCACGTATAAACTAACTTATTTTATTTGAAAAAAAAAAGATAATAAAATCCTAAAAAGTAAAAAACGAAATTATATATGTATCCTTAATCAATAATCAAGAGAAGTAAATCCATATTTATTAAAAGCTTTAGAAAACACCGAAAACGAAATTATTTATTGCTATATTTATAATTTGTATTGCTATTATAAAAATTGAAAAAATGATAAAAAAGAAAGTGATATATTGAATAGGGAAATGACACATGAAAAATGTAATAATATTGTGACATGTGACAGATTAAAGGAAAGGATGACATGTGGCATAAGAGTCCATCCCATAGGCGTTTGATTCGAGTAAAATAAGAGCTTATTGAAGCAGTGCCTTGAGAGATTGACACCAATTCCTTTTCGATAAAAAATTCTATGCGCCATTAATTCTTCCATATCTGGAATTTAACTCTTCCCAAACTGCTTGAGTTGTGGTAGCAAATATGACATTGTGTGCAATTGGCTTAGCAAGAGCATTTGTGATCCAAGAAATCACTAAATCATTACATCGATCCCAATTACCAAATCATGAGTCGAGTAGAGTCTTCAATCAGAGAAGCACGAGGAAACAACCCATTGATGAAAGATAGCTTGTTCTTCATGTTAATTGTCACCATCATGGAGCGCTGCCAAGACAAGAATCCCTTTCCATCGAAAGGGTTGAGACAAGCAACATGCCAGGGTCATCTGAAGGATGAATGTAGAGTGGATCATTTAAATCCGAGATTATGTTAGTAGGATTCACCGTTTGCGATCAACGAGTGAATCAACCGTGAGATTTTGCAAAACCTATGTTTGCAAGAAGAAGAAGATGATCAAGAGATCAAAAAAGAAACAAAGAATCAATCGATCGAAAAATGAATCGGTTGAAGAAACTTGATCGAGTAATCAGATGAACATGATCGAGAAAAAAGTTGTGGAATATTAGCTCTGATACCATGTTGGAATTCGGAGTGAAAGAGAAAGAGAAAGAGTGTAACATAATTATGTATTGAATGAATGATTTGTTACAAAGATCATTACAGTATTTATATCAATTTATCTCATCTAATACAAAACTAACTAGAGCTATGTAATAATCCTAAGAAAATCTTTTAGAACCTCGGGCTCAATTGTCACTGTTGGGTCTCCATCCTCACCAGCAGGAAAGATGATCATGATCTTGCCATTGAAAAAAACCCTCTGGGAGGGAGACTCTCACTTCATCTTCACTTTCTGCACACTCCTCCACTGTAGGTTCACTCACTTTCTCCTTGCTGCATGCTAACCAAAGCCTTCCGCAGTTTTGGCTTCTCCAGGTGGTTGGTCCAGCTTTCCAACGGCAGTTTTTCCAACCTCGCAGATGGGGCGCCCCATCTGCGATGGTTTTCTGTGTTTTATTTTGTTTGGGTTGTGGAGTCTAATTAAGACTTGATTGTATATTTTGTGCCAAGTAGGTGAACATTCTTGTGTACAAATAAGATAGCAACCATTTTAGTTGTTCCGACCAAGAATCACACAAATTTCCTTACAAATTACAATTGCTCTTTTAGTAGATTAAGATATTCAATCATTTTTCTTATGCCGAGATATTCAATCATGATTACTGCATGAAATTGAATAATATATTTTTCTTAACACAATGACATGATTGTGATAGCATACAATACAAATATACCATGTCTATAAAAGAAAGCACATCGAAATCATTAATCTTCATCTTGGATCAACATTTTAGGGTTTGAAAGCAGCAAAGACAACAACTGAATTGTGTCCACCGAATCCAAATGCATTTGAGATTGCTGTCAAAACAAAAAAAAAAACAAAAAAACAATTAAAAACTAGAAATCTATGTATAACTTCATTGTCTTGTAAGTTTCTTTGTTGTTAACTTACCAACGTTCACTTCGTGTCGTTTCATTGTGTTAGCGACAGTGTCGATCGTAACCTCAGGCTCCAAGTTCTGCATATTAACATACCGAAATTAGGGTTTTGTACTAATACCGAAATTTGATTAAATAAATTATCATAAGATGGATTTGAAATGTGTTACATATTGGTTGATTGTGGGATGTAGCCAGCCTGTGTTTATTGCCTTGATTGTTGCTATAGCCTCCAATCCAGCTGATGCTCCAAGCCCATGCCCAATCATTGACTTCAGAAAATATAATCCAAACACAACAGTTTAAATCCAAATTAGGATCATTGAAAAAAAACGTTTAGAAACACAAGCTAATTAATACCTTAGTTGCATTCATCTTCATCTCCGATGTATTTTTGAACACTTTCTTCATGGCATTAACTTCAGCCACATCTCCAGCTTGCGTGGAAGTAGCATGAGCATTGACATAGTTCACCTATAAATGTCAAAACCCTAAACAAATTAACTTATTATAATCACATAAGATTAAGTGTTAATAAACATTCTAAACTTAAACCTCTTCAGGTGAAACGCCTGCGTTTTGCAAGGCTTTAGAAATGCATGCAGAGATGCCAAGGCCATCTGGTCGAGGATTAGTCATATGATAAGCGTCACACGTTAATGCTCCTCCTAAATACTCTGCTATAATGTTCGCACCTCGCTTCATTGCATGATCCAAGCTCTCCATAACCTTAGAAGTGACAATAAGTTAGGTCTATTTATTGTCAAATTGGATTTTTGTTGTATCTTACAAAGATTTTAGGGATAGTTGAGAAAGATTACCAAGATACCGCAACCTTCGCCCATAACAAAGCCATCTCGGTCTTTGTCCCAAGGCCTCGATGCTCGTTGTGGCTCGTCGTTTCTCTCCGAAAGTGCCCTAATGTTACATTGAGTTATGATGATCCAACTAATATAAACCTTCCGGTAGTGGACTCACTACACCGGTTTTAAACGTATGACTTTGGTACGTTTAGTTTAAGTGTATGAGGATAAAATGGGAAGAATCATGGCGCGTACCATTGTCTTCCGATTTTACCCCTTATACGCTTAAACAAAACATACCAAAGTGTTCGCCTAGTCTGGAGAAATTATACCTGCAAGCAATGAAACCGGCGAGACCATGACGAACGACGCCAGCCTCAGTGCCTCCAGCGACGATGACATCAGCGTCGCCTTTTCTAATGTGGTTGGCTGCGGCGTGGAAGCAGTAGTTGGATGTGGCGCATGCGGTGGAGATAGAATAAGTGGGTCCCATGAAGCCCGCGTCAATAGCAAGCATGGCGGACCCCACATTGAGGATGTGGTGAGGCACAAAGTAAGGGCTCACTTTCTTGAACCCATGTTTTATGAACGTTTGGATTCCGGATTGCAATATGCTCGCCCCACCTATTCCTGAACCCACTATTGCACCCAACCTAGTCCTGTCCATCTGCAACATATTTATAATTAGTCACTTAACTTATTTTCACATAGATATCAAAAAAACATATTCTCTTGTCATTCTCATACGATCTTTATCTAATACCAAATAATTAGACCACTCAAAATCTTACCCGGCCCTATTGGTTGACCCGGCCATACCCGAAAAATCATCGACCCAACCCGATCCGAAAAAATAATGTAACCGGTGACCCTAATCTTGTACGGTCCGAGACCCGAAACCCGCGCCGACCCGAATATCTTGATACTCGTTGAGAGACCCACTTTTCACATATTTTATTTCATATATATTTAAAAATAATAATATATTTTATTAAATAATAATATTATTTTATTATAAAAATATTGTTTAAATTTTATTTTTTGATTACAATAAAAAAAAATCAAACGTTTGAACTATACTATAAAGTTTTATAGATACATGTATTATGTGAGCCATGAGAATTTAGTTTATGGGTACGTTAGAGTTTAGACCACCATGTACACTAATTTGAGATAATATATATATTTATTTTGATTTATGTATATTCTCGGTTTGGGATTATTTCTTCCATTTTTTATCTTTCATACATGGTTAATGCAAAACGTTAATACAACATTAGAAAAAAGCATAAAAGTGTTATAAATGAGATAGCTAACATATACTTAACTGTTTGGAGGACATTGCGGTCAAGATTGGCCTGTTGAAGAGCTTTCCAACCAGCAACCAAGCAATACTTAGAGCAATTATCAATCTTCATCTCTTTTTTAGGATCAATGTATCCTTCTGAATTGAAGTTCCTAATCTGGCCTGCAAATTTCACCGGTAAATCCGTCACGTCGAATCCCTCGATAAGGCTTATCCCGCTCTCTCCCGCCAAAAGTTTGTTGTAGAAAATGTCCACGTCGGACCCAAAAACCGACACGAGTCCGGTTCCTGTGATCACGACTCGCTTTCTTGGGTCCGTTTCGCGCCTTGGAGCTTGTGTAATCGGTTTTCGACCTCCTGAAAAAATATACCCATGTAAACCCTAAAGGCATTTAGAAATTAACAATGTTTAGGTGAAAAAAGTTAGGGAAATGTAAAAATCTAATGACTAAGCTGGTCCATTATGTTTGTTGTTTTCATTAGAAAAGACCTAAAAATTTATAAGAGAGACAGACCATATAGGGCTATATTAAAAGTTTATTAATGAGAGACAGGCCATAGGTACGTCTAGGGAAGCTAGTCATTGAATGAAGTTGGGTTGTAAGAGAGACATATCATAGAAGAAGACTATGAAAATGTAAACCATATAAATTCTTTTTTCCAAAAGAAGCACTTGAGTCGTTATACCGGAGACAGAAAATTAAACTAATAACCTTGTGGTCAGAACTTCATACTTACCAAACCGCAGCTAGCTAGAGATTACCTTATTATAATGTTAGAGAAAAAAGATTACCTTGTAAGTACTTATGAAGTATTTCTTAACAAGAAAAATGTGAGTACGTGCATTTAAGCGCCTTATAATAATGTATGAAGAGGAATCATCCAACTGAAAAAATTAGATAAATTTTCTAATTATTGGAAAAATAAAAATGCTATGTTTTTGCATTATTTTCCACCAAATTTTCCGTAACAAAAACCATGCGTCACACCAAATGAACCATAATACATGCAAATAATATGTTACATACAGATGTAGGAAACTCCATTAGGGTTAGTATTAGAGAAAACGTACCTTGAGAAGAAGAACACGCCATGAGTTTGCAGTGGGTAGATTTTGTCCGGTTGGACCAAATTTCTGGTCTTGTTTGAGCATTTCTGGCTGTAAAAGCTCGATCGTCGGATGCGATCGACGAGGGAAAATGATGAAGCTCAAAGGAGGAAGTCATTTGCAAATTTGAAATGAGGAAGGAGGAGGAGGATATGAATGTGAATGTAGTTTTATAGTTTTATACACAATAGTAATAGAAAGATTGTACTTTGTTTGAGAAACTGCATATACAGTTGCGTGGTTGAATCATGATGGTTTGTAGGGAAAGGAGCATTAACTACAAGGAAGAAACAAAAGAAATGAATAATGGTATGTCTGATCGATCTCACCCGAAAACCCGACTCATCTCGCCCAAAAATCATAAATGATCTACGAAACTCTCTTAAGAAAATGACTTGCATTTAATGTTACGTACACTTGTTTTTTATGCGTGTTGAGTTTTGTGTTCTCAACATCATGTAAATGGTATGACTATGTTTCTGATGTACACAAAAGTTTATCACAATGGATTAAAATGTTCGATAACGAGAATTCGTAACTCCATCAATGATAAGTAACCAAATATGGAGCCATGTCACCCGACACATAGATAAAACGATTATCCGTCAGATGGGTCTTCTGATGAATTTTATTTGTGAAACAAGCACTTTTTTTAAATTAGTTCATGGGAACAGAGCAATTATCAATATAGGCGCTAATTTTTCGACGTTGGTAAACAAACCTACATAACTAGATTATTAAATCATTACCATAGATTTAGGGTAACAACATCTATTGTAACGGTGTGTAATATAGTGTAACCATTGGTGTCGTTAACCTAGACTTATTGAGTAAACTCCATAAGATTGTACTTTGTTTGAGATAAGAGAAGCGTTACTTCAAGTAGTTGACATTGATAATGATTCAAAAACCATAAGTGAAGCAAAATCTTTAGCACAAAATGAGCTTGACGATTTTGAGTTTCTAGTGTCAATAGTGGTTTGGCATGAAATTTTAGATGTTTTCAATTTGGTTAGTAAGTAACTGCAATCAGAAACTATGTAAATTGACATTTCAATTGAACAAGTTAAGGGGTTGATTGCATATTTTAAGGGATATATATAGAGAAACAAGATTTTTAGATGCTATAGAATCAGCAAAGGAAATTAATTGCCATTGAACTGAATATTGATCCATTGTTTCCTCAAATAGGTCAAATTCAAAGGAAAAAACATTTTGATGAAAATTCAATTACTGCATTTGAAATTACTTCACAAGAAGCATTTAGAGTTAACTATTTCACATTAGTTGTTGATCATGCAATTGGCTCATTAAAGAGGAGATCTGAACAAAACAAAGACAATAAAAGTGTGTTTGGGTTTTTGTTTACTACTCCCTCCGTCCCACTATATAAACCCCATTTGACCTCGGTTCGGATGCCGATGCGCGTTTTGTTTCGTTAATATCTCTAATTGTTTATGAGTAAAAAATATAAAAATTTGATATTGTTAAAGTAATCATTGAGACGAATCAAACAAGACCCCATATGACCATATTTTTCGTTATATATTGGAAGAAATCGAGAAGATTCTCTCGAATTGTGAATAATGCTGAAAAATGAAATGGGGCTTATATAAGGGGACAAAGATAGTAGTTGAAAAGTTGTGTTCCCTAGATAATGCATGTTTAAAGTCTTCTTGTTCTAAATTTGAAATTGCACTTCGAAAACCAATCCGATGTTGATGAGAATGATTTATATGTTGAATTGAAGCTACTTCAAGGGTTTTTTAACCCCCCAAAAAAATGGGAGCTCTTGATATTTTAGAGTATTTAAAACAGGTAGATTGCTTCCCTAATCTCTCATTGCTTATAATATTATGTTAACTATTCTCGTAATTGTTGCATCTGCATAAAGAAGTTTCTCAAAACTGCTTGTGCTCCACAATGACACAAGAAAGGCTGAACGCACTAGCCTTGATAGCTATTGAAAAGGATTTCTTGGAGAAAGTCGATTACGAAGAATTGATGGAAGATTTCGTTATGAAGAATGTTAGAAGATAAAATCCGTTTAAGTGAATTTTATATGTAATTTTGTCAATTTAAGACTTTTTTGTGCTCATTTATGCTTAATTTGTAAGACCTGCTTTAATTTATTTAATGTGCATGTTTTAGCTATTACTTGTTCAGTATGCACCCTTCATGCACTTGTAATAGGGTCTCCAAACAGATTGGAACAACCCTTTTTATAGGAGATAGATACGTTGAAGGCTTCGACGCGAATATAAGAGTGTTTAGATCTATTGTTAAAGCGTAAAATGGAGCTTAAGCTTCGTAATTAGGCTAAATCTTAATGCCTATGATTTGACGGGTCTGGTTTAATTGTGATAAAGTCTAGTTACTATATAACTATGAGCCCGGATAAGGTGTGAATAGCTTAACGTACGAATGTACGAATATAGCTATTCGCATGCACATCCTTCATTAATGACATGCACACGCATGTGTGTGCATCACATATTATCAATGACATGCACAATCTGTCAAATGTGCATGTCGCTGACTTAAATGTATGGCTTAAATGTGTTAATAATGCACATTCGCACGTTAATAATTGTTAGTATTATTAGTGTAGATATTAATAGTATATGACAACTGGCATATGTGTATGCTTCTCAGCATAGACGATTAATTGGTAAACTCAACTTCCTCACCAATACTCGTCCCGATTTAGCTTTCAGCATTCAGTTCCTGAGTCAGTTTCTGAATTCACCCATCATTGTTCATTACAAAGCTGCTCTTCACACTCTTCGCTATCTTCGAGGTCATGATAACATGGGTCTTCTTCTCAATTGCTCCCCAGACCTTCAGCTTGTGGGATATTGCGACTCAGGTTGGGCTGCCTGCTCTCATACACGAAGACCAGTCAATGGTTTTTTCATCACTTTTGGTGGTTGTCCGGTGTCTTGGAAATCAAAGAAGCAGAGTATTGTTTCCCTCTCTAGTGCAGAATCTGAGTATCGCTCCATGCGTCGTCTGACTGCTGAACTAGCTTGGCTCTCTCGTCTTTTACATGAGCTTGAGGTTCCTGGTCTCCTCCCTATCTTGGTTCGCTGTGACAGCCAAGCTGTGATTCATACGCCCAGAATCCTGTTTTTCATGAGCGGACTAAACACATCGACCTCGACTGTCATTTTGTCCGCCATAAACTCCAGGAAGGACTTATCACTACTTCTTACTTGCCCACTCGCGCTCAGCTCGCAGATGTCTTCACTAAATCCTTGCCCGTACCTTCCCATAATGTTGTCCTTGTCAAGTTGCAGCTGGTTCACCCACCGACAACTTGAGGGGGGTGTTAGTATTATTAGTGTAGATATTAAAGCTGAGCCTTTTAGAGCTCTTAGAGTGATTTTAGGCTTAGTTTGTTACACATTTATTATTTTTTATCTTTAATTTCAATTATTAATAGATTGGATAATTATATTAACAAATAAATCTTAAAAAATTATCATTTCTTTCAACAACAAATATACAAGTTAATTTTATTGAGAATAAATATTATGTTGAAGGTTAACATATATTCTTACGATAAAATTATGATTATTTTTTATAATAAAAATTAAGTCAAGCTATGAAATAAAATGTATTTTTATAAATAGTCTTTACAAGAAAAAAGTTAATCTTAATTAAAAGGATATACAATTTTCATACGAATAATATGAAATTTCCCGTGCATGACACGGATCACTACACTAGTTGTAATAAGTTGTTGTGAACAGCTCATTTTCTCGCAACTAACTAAGCAGCAAACTCTGTTTTTGCTTCCTCGAGAAAAAGCTCTTCAATGGAGTTTCTCCTTTCTCATCAAATTTGTTTCTTCTACACTTCCAACAATAATAATTTTTTCCTATAATTATAATTATACAGTATAAAGTTTTATAAAAAAAAAATATACAATAAGGTTAGTATTATGGTAATTTTTTTCATTACATAAGATGTCATACTTGAGGGCAGTTGCTATAAATATGCTAAAATTAACGGACCGTTACATCTCACACGCAATTTTCCAATTAGGCCTGCGAAGCTAGCTACGTCTTGAATTAAGTGACACAATTACTTCTCACCCTATCATAATACATTAACACTAGATCCGGAATCCCGCGCGAAATCACGGTTTTTCGGTTGCGGCTAGTCATTAAATAGGCCATAAATTCAAAATGAGTGAACGATGATATAATACAATTCTACAAACTCGTAAAATGCAAATACAACTATTGCAACAATTGCTTACAGCCGAAATCTGCTACATAAAGTATTTATATGATGTTCATGTTTTAATCAGGCCAATGTTGTTTGGCGTGTTACATGTTTTGGCGCATATGAATCAATCTTAGGTGTTGTCAATATATAGATAAAACTATCTAATTAATCCAGATTGTTTTTTAATCGGGGCAAGGAGGGGGCGTCGCAATGAAACGAAGGAATTGATGAACGGGATAGAGTTGCGAATGAGTTTGGAGATTGTGGTAGAGAAAAGAGACGAAGATGGTGCGTTCTTAGTTGATGATGAAATTAACATTTAATATAATAGGTAATTAAAATAAAGATTTAAAATATTGGAGTAACATTTATTAGATACATGTTGCTTTTACTTCTTCAAACCCATCAACTTTTATATATAGATAGATTACAGTACTCCGTATCTTAATTTCTAGATAAATACTCCCTCCGTCCCTTTATTTCCTTCTTGTTTCACTCGGGCACGTATGACGATGTGCGTTTTATTTTATCAATATCTCTAATTATAAATTAGTAAAAAATAAAAAAATTAAATATTATTAAAGTATTCGATAAGACGAATCAAACAAGACCACACATGACTATATTTTTATCTATATATTGGTCGAAATAATGGAACGGAGGGAGTAGTACACAATCAATTCTTGAGACATTAATTACTCCATACAGATTACACAACCTATTTGATGCAAAGCAAACCACCACTATTGAAAGGCTTTTATCGTACTTACCTCCATTCCAAACTTTATTTTTTTGTCATATAGGTTAAGGCTTTTACTAACTAGAAGAAAAAAAATTACATTGAAAGTTTTTATTAGGATCAGTTTATCTCATTTTGTGTTGTTAAAATAATTGGACGAACTGCGCCATTTTTTATGTTTGTTATTTATGTCGCTACCAAGCACAGCATAACATTTATGCACAACAAATAATTCGCACCGCCTAGTTTCGTGTGAATTCCGAATATTTTCACATTATAAATCACTGTACATGGACATAAAAGCTCCTAAGAATTTCTCTACATATGTATATGTGCCGATCTATCAAAATATTAAAACTATTGTCAAATCGATACTTTGAATATGAATTGCGTTTAACAAAAATTAATGAAAATGGTTCTATTGCAATTCAGAGGGAGTAATTTGACTTGAATGAAGTAGGGTTTGAACTTTGGACTTTTGGAGTAGAGATTTAATATATGCTGTAATATCTTTCTACGGTGTAAGATATTGCAACCAAATATAGATTAACTTAAAAATGAATGCTTAAAATATATATTTTTTGGTCGAGAAAGAGGGCGTAAAGCCCCTGCGTTTTTATTAAAATGCTGAACTTAAGAGTGTTGATTACATCAGTAACAATGTCATCAGAAATAAATTGCATAAGATTAGCAGGTGGGATAGGAAATTGTCTTGCTGTTGCCGGGAGCTCTAAGGCGAAGTTGGCCATATAATCAGCGACTTTGTTTGCTGAACGGGGGACGTGATTGAGCTTGACTTCCCAAGGATAAGCATTCAGCAGTCTCTTGCACCTGTAGACAAGGAAATAGTCCCGGTGAGTTGTTACTGCAGTAGCTTGGAGGAGTTTGATTGCCGAGAGAGAATCGGACTCTAGGATTAGGCGGTTGACGTTTAAATCTGCAGCAAGCTGGATGCCATGAAGGATAGATCATAGTTCAGCGGTAAGGGCATGACAGTGGCCACATTGGAATGTATAGGAACGAATATGAGCACCAGTTGCATCCCTACAGAGACCTCCTCCTCCTGCTTGTCCCGGATTACCTTTTGAAACAGCGTCACAATTCACTTTCACCCATGTGGAGGGAGGCTTCGTCCAATTTTTCAGCACAGAATTTCTGGGATTAGGCGAAGGTGTTGCTGTTGTGTTCGTAGCTGCTGTAACTCTCTGACTCACCGAGCAAAAAGCACTATGCACAGAACATACGACAGTAGATAGTCGACCATGAGTGTCCACCCCCTCAAAGATCAACTTGTTTCGACACTTCCATGTATGCCAAAGCATGAAGGTGAAAGTTGTGCTCCACGAATCTGCATTCTGCACGTTATTGAAGATCCATTCCTTTGCATTTTTACATGACATGAATGAAGGATGAATACTATTCCCACTGAGAGCTAGCCATACCTCTCGGATTTTGCTGCAGTCTCGCAACAAGTGTAGAGGTGTTTCATCACATCCGCAGCGTTGACAAGCCATAGAAGACGACATGTGGCGACGTACTCGATTAGAATTGCACAACATCCCATTGTTGGCAACAAGATATAGGAAATTACGTGCTCTCTGTTGTGCCGGAACGCGCCAAATACTTTTCCAGGTGGGATCTGAGGTCAAGGTAGCAGGTGGGAACAAGAAAAACAGTGCAGATTTTGTTGAAAATACTCCTGATTCCGAAGGACCCCAGAAGATCTTATCGACTGCCTCTGGTTCATTAAGCGGGCGAACCGCTGACATCTTGAGAAGGATATTACTCGGGAGAAAGGGAGTGATATTCTCCCAAATCCATGACGACCCATTCCACAATTCTGTTACAGTCGCCCCATATAATTCATCCGGGATTGTAGCGATGTTGTGATTAATAAGTGGTTCATCTACAAGCCACGGGTGGCTCCAGAATAGGGTCCTTTGCCCGCTTCCAATAGCGATTCTCAGCCCCTTCGATAGCGTTTCTGCACCATGTATGACGCTTGTCCATGTATGAGAGGAGCCAGATCTCGCGGTGAACATGTCAATGTCTGAATGCTTAAAATATTAAAATCCTTTGTCAGATCAATTTATTATTTCTGTACGTACCTCCAACAGAAGGAACTCGGTATTATAATTAGGTGAACTATATGGAGTATTAATGTTCACGTCATGCATTTAGTATGTGGTTGTGGTTTCAGGTTAAAGCATTAATCGTTAACTTTCATACAAGGTTTTGCTAACACTATTCCGTAATGTACTTTCTATTACGTTCCAACAGACTTTCAGATCGGTAAAGATTGTGACACATCAACATATACGTTATGACTTATGATATATAAATATATTTTGCTTAATAAAAATATATTGTGACATATAAACATACAAATATTCTAGCATATAAACACACGACGGATGAATATATATTATAACATATGAACACAAAATTATCTTTAATATTAATCGTCTTGGAATCTTTTCCTCTAAACTTATCGACCTTTATGTATACTTTATCATCATTCATCATATTCATATATCATCTTCATTCACCGGCCTCTTTCCTTCACCAAATTCTGTTTTCATGCAATAAACCCTAAGCCCGATTATACAATCTCCATTACAACATTGTTAATTAAAATTTAAAGTCTAAGATCAACTTGTAGACTATCATATGAATTAGATCGTAAAATCGTAAATTTTACCATATAATATAATTAAATATATTATAAATTAATTAAAGATATAAATCTCATGTATGAAGTGAAAACATAAAAATTTAATATATTAGTGAACTAATTATATGAAAAAAAAAATCAATAATTTAATAGTGATTTATCAATATAATTATATTATAATATAAAAATGAGCAAACACATATATTTTATATTAATTTTGTGTGTATTATTATCGGAACAATGAAATAATGTCATATATATGTTGCAGGATCATAAATATAGTTTATAGAATTTTGGAAACTCAAATACAGTAGTAAGCAGAACGAGGATCGTGTATAAAAAATTCTATCAATTTTATAGAAAATTATTAAGAATGTAATTTCGATTTCTATATATGAAATCGAGATCGTAAGACCACTACTTAATTGTAAAATCGTTATAATTCAAATCTCGATTTTAATGACAATAATCTTAATATGGGATAAAATTTGGCCCTTACTAAATACAGCCCGGGCGTTTTACTAAATAACGCGAGGGAGCGTCACCTCGCAGAACGCGAGGGGCGTGTATCTCGCAGAACGCGAGAGTTTAATTCCTATAAAAGGAGAAAAAACCCTACTTCTGCTCATTTTTACATTCTACCGCTGCGTTTTTACTCCCTATCTCAAAAACCTACTTCATCTTCCTCTTTTCAACACAAATCTTCAATTAAGGTATGTTTCTTCTTCCCTTATGCTTTCTAATGTTGATTCTAGATGAATATATATTGTTAATATAGAAAATTGCATATTATATAATGTTTTGATATTGAATGTTGATTTAGAAATGGTTGTATATAGTATTAGGTTGTTTGAAATGGATGAAAGATGATGATTTTGAATTATGGTTGATGAGTGGATGTTTTTTTTATGTTGAATAGGTTGAAATTCATTAGGGTTAGGGTTTTTTATTAGGGTTTACATTTTATTTAGGGTTTTGATGTTTATTTGGTAATTTACTTAAATTGATAGGTTTTTTAGTTAAAATATTGAATTTATGTTGAATTTGTGTTGAAATCTCGCCGGAAACTGGCCAGAATGAATGAGATGACCGGAGAAGAAAGTGTGAAATCACGTGTCACGTGTGACGTCACACCTCGCGTTCTGCGAGATTGGTAACCTCGCAGAACGCGAGGAATTGCCAGTTATGGGAATTCCCCCTTCTGCAGAACATGTGTATTCTGCACTTTTTTTTTTCTCTGTTTTTTTCTGCATTCGTTTATTTATTGATTTTACTTTGTATTGTTTTAGGTAATGGAACGTCCTGGTCGTTCAACTCGTCGGAGAAACCGAAACATTGTGAGGGAAGAACCACCGGTTGAAAACCCAAAAGGGAAGAGGAAAGCAAAGAAGACAACACCCGTAGAGCTCTTCCCAGAGGGACTTCCCGACGTTGAGCGCCCTACAAACTTGCTAGAGGTGTACCCTGATGGACTCCCCGAAGTATATCTAGATTACAGTGGTGTCCATAGTTATGGTGGGGCAGAATGTTCTACGCCTAGTGCGAGAGAACCAGGAGGTTCATACCAAGGGGCTTACCCTTGTGGTGGCTGGGACATTTTTTCTCAAGATAGTTATTCATGTGGACAACCGGGTAGCTAGGACAATTTAATTCCACAGGGTGCACTAGTGGAAGTTGGACATGGGTGGGGTGGTGGATATGACGAGGGAAGTGTTAATCAAGACACGGGTCATGGAAATGTCGAGGGAAGTGGACAAGCTTGTTCTTCTTCTTACAATCCTCAACCAGAACCGATGGAAGAAGAAAACGAGGATGAAGTTGTTGGGGATCAAGAAGAGGAAGAACGGGAAGAAGAAGAAGAATAAGAAGAAGAGGTCGTGAAAACAAAAAAGAAAGAGGAAGTCAAAGAAGAACGAGTCGGTATATTATCCTGAGCTCACTGGAAGCGTAGCTGGAGGTCCAGAAGATCCTGAGTTGCTTAAGGGATTTGAAGCACATGTGGCTTAGCACATCCAAAAAGGGATTGTAAGTCATTTACAATTTTTTTTACTCAGCAGTTTTTATTCCAGTGTGCACAGTTTCTGCAGAGAATGCAGAAAATGTGCATTTGCTCGCAGAACGCGAGATGGGGCTCCGTCGCAGAACGTGAGATGGGGCTCTCTCGCAGAACGCGAGAAAATGCACATTTTCTGCATTTTCTTCCTTCTCTGCAGAAACTGTATTTTTTGCAAATTTTTTCTGCCGAATATAATTTGTATTTTTTCCTGCAGATCAAAGGTCCGATGAAGCCACAACAAAGGACAAAACATAACAGTGATTGGCCATTAGACGACAATGATTGGCCATTAGACGACAGTGATTGGTGTGAGATTCCCGGTGCAGTTGGATTGTCAAATCTCCCCGCAATGATGTACGACGAAATCGACTTCCCATTGATTGAAGCGTTCATTGAACGATGGCAACCGGGGACAAATTCATTCCACCTCCCTTGTGGTGAGATTACTATTGGCCTTCGTGAGATTACTATTGGCCTTCTTGATGTGTATAAGATATTAGGTCTCGCTATAGATGGAAAATCTATGGCACCAAAAAAGAAACTGGGTGCCAAGTTTAGTCTTGAAGAAATTAAAATATACTATGCCAAGTGGGGGGCGGAAATTTTTGATATAGATTATACCACGTGCGATTCTGGGAGGGTGAGAGCCGAGGATTTTAGGAGTCATTGTCAAACCCTTTATGAAGAACGAAAGGATTAGGTTGGGTGTTGTATACTGCTGCCTCGTGCTTATTTCCCGACAAGTCACAAAACATGATCCGGCTTAGATATGGGCCTTTTGTGAAATCCTATGCCATAGCTTCGAACATCTCGTGGGGCTCGGCTGCTTTGGCACATCTGTATAGGCAGCTGGGGGTATGCACACGCAAGAACTGTGCCCAGATGTCTTTTTGTTACACTTTGTTGCAGGTATTTTACTTTCTAAGCATTTAATTTAATTTACCTACTTATTTATGTTTTCATATTTAACGTAATTTATATTTCCTAGGCATGGATCTACAATTATTTCCCACAGTTTCGACCTACTGAACGACCTCGGTGGACGGAAGCACAACCATGGGTTTACCGTTGGATGCCTCATAATTTAAAGCTGAAGAAGGGGCAAGTCGGAAGGGACTATAGAGGCGCGCTCGATATTATGTTACCAGAGATGGTAATTATCTAACTCTTTTTTTATTCATCTACATTAGGTTGTGTTAAGTTTCTGCATTGGCGCATATTCAACAGCTTATGCAGAACGCGAAAAATGGGCATTTTCTCGCAGAACGCGAGGTGGCACATCTCGCAGAACGCGAGGGAGCCCACCTCGCAGAACGCGAGAAAACGCCCATTTTCTTGCAGAAACTGTGTTCTTTTGTTAGCAGTTTCTTTCAATTTCTGCATTTCCTGTCTGTTTTTAGATATGTTGGAACCCTTATGGGCATGTAGACTTCTCTGATCCTGCGCTGGCCCCCGCTCTATTTCACGGGGTGCTATCTTGTGTCGATGTCATCGAACCGCACATGCCGGATCGGTGTCCGAGGCAATTTGGGCGGCTGCAGCGGATTCCTAGGCCAGTTATTGAACCGATGAAAGCGCATAGGCCCCCCGACATTAGGAGTTACAATGTTATCTATGACGTCTCCCAATGGCTTTGGGAGGCGCGAGATGTTCACTCCATCTGTCTTGATGATATGGGGCCAATTGCCTTTGTACCACATGAATGCTCTCATGATTACATGGATTGGTACATCAAGAGGACCCATAGGTATATCCGTCCTGCAGTCCCCGGGATGATTACTGAGCAACATGTAATATTAATTGTTTTGGTTTATCTTGCGTAATAGTCTTTGTTTGTCTCTAATATTAATATAGAATGAATGTTTACACGCGTATAGGTGATTGGCCGGGTGTACAATGACATGGACCGGTATCGGTATGCCACTCAAGAGGAATTTCCTTCATATCACACTCAAATGTTACAATCTATGCAGGATCTCGCTCCCTTCCGACCTCCGCAGTAGTGAATTAAGTTGATGGATAATTTTCGATTGTGTTATGGATTTTTTATGTTTTTGGATTGGTTTGTTAGTTGGATTGTCTATGTTTGTTGGATATTTTGAATTTGTTTGTTGGTTTAGTTGTTGGGTAATGTTGTTGGATAATGATGTTGGTTTATTTTAGTTAAGGAACTCGTACAATTACTTCGTGTAACGCTATAAAACACCATATGGGAGAACAAAGGTCGAGAACCATGGTCTAAAACATTAGAAAAAACCATATGCAACGTCTCGCGCAATGCGAGGAGGGCACATCTCACCATTACACGAGTTCCTGTTTCAGAATTGAAAAAACCATCTCCAGTTCAACATTACATTACAAATTCAGCGAATAAAACATAAATTCAACTATGTTAAACTATAGGCGGCACATTGATGTGCCACAAGATCGTGCAAACAATGAGCATCATATTCCGTGTTTCGCCACCAAGGAGTAAACACAGGAGGTAATGAGCAGTTTTCTTGAAGACGCAACTACAATAAAGCAACAAAAAGAAGATTAGAAACTTACCGGAACAAAATGTTTCTCCCTCTCAATATAAAATAAGCAGATCGTGGAAAGTGTGCACTCTGGTCCCCACCAAGTAGGAAGTTGTAGAGGAAGGAATATGTAGTTAGCGTTTTTTCCCACCGTTACGAACACTGCGTTGTATATGGATGCCACAAGGCATCCCATTTCTGGGGTTGCTAGCCAATGATCTACTGGAGCCATTCCTATTCCCTCCCATGTAAGTTGGTATAGGACGCTCTCCAAAGTTGGTTGTTCTTGAGGTCCAATCCAAGTTCCTTCAACTAGATGCCAAATATCCTTGACCTTAGCTATCATCAAATCTCTTACTTCTCTCCATAAGTGTTGGTTCTCCTCTGTCTCATACGCTATTGATCTATACCCATAATTTCCATCTCCATTTACTTCAAACCAACCATTCACATAGGTGCGCATTGACGCATGTATCTGAGGCTTGTACTTGCCAATCGCCTTAATCTTTGGTTTCTTGAATGTTTCAGGATTAGAAGCATTTGTTTGCTTCTTTGGAGGTGTTTCTTCCAAAGCTCTAGCATCCATCTCAACATTAGTGTGCTCCCATGCAGACGGTCTTCTTTATGTTGACCTTGGCGCTTTGTTAGGAGCTCCGAATGGACGACCCCCGGTGTGCTTTGAAATAGCCGGCTCTTTTAGAGGAGTATTTACTCTCCCAATGTCTAAAACAGTTTGTGCACACTTCTCTTGATCATGGGGGCACAAGTTCGGAAAAGTTTCCTCATAGAAACTCTGAAAAAGACGTCTTGCCACCTTACTCTTAACTTCGAGTACGCCGGTAACATCAACTTCTTCCAAACTCAATGTACTCCAAAAAGGGTGCAAATCTGATGCTCTTAATGGTCTTTGTTCCTTTCAATGTCTTCCAATCTGATGAATACACATCAACCCATCTCTAATCTTGATCTCACAGCTACAAAACATAGGCGTGTACAAACCAAATCTCTCGCCCTTCGTGTATTCCTTAAGCAATTCCTCTATGCATTTATAAGACACTTTGAACTTCAAGACTTTAAACAAGTCGGCCCCTTCAACAACTGTGAAGCTTTTATTCAAACTCTCGGTGAAAGACACATTAATCTCCTTAAGTTGGTTCGCCGCCATTGTTTTGTATTCACCGAACATTGTGTCCAGCCTACCCTTTCCACTCGTCAAGTAAGACTAGCCTTAAGACACGAATGTGCTCCTTCAACTCTAAAATGTTCGAAAAACAATGTGAACAAACATAATATGCAAATACAAAACATTGAATGTGCATCATTTTGTAATGTGCAAAATCTCGCGCTCCGCGAGGTGTGTACTCCTCGCGGAACGCGGGAATGCGCATCACAGAAGCTCCTATTCTCAAATTTCGAAGGTATACATAAATTAGAGAACATTGTTTTGTATTCACTGAACATTGTGTCTAGCCTACCATTTCCACTTGTCAAGTAAGACTTAAGACACGAATGTGCTCCTTCAACTCTAAAATGTTCGAAAAACAATGTGAACAAACATAATATGCAAATACAAAACATTGAATGTGCATCATTCTGTAATGTGAAAAATCTCGCATTCCGCGAGGTGTGTACTCCTCGCGTTACGCGGGAATGCGCATTACAGAAGCTCCTATTCTCAAATTTAGAAGGTATACATAAATTAGAGAACATTGTTTTGTATTCACTGGACATTGTGTCTAGCCTACCCTTTCCACTTGTCAAGTAAGACTTAAGACACGAATGTGCTCCTTCAACTCTAAAATGTTCGAAAAACAATGTGAACAAACATAATATACAAATACAAAACATTGAATGTGCATCATTTTGTAATGTGCAAAATCTCGCGTTCCGCGAGGTGTGTACTCCTCGCGTTACGCGGGAATGCGCATTACAGAAGCTCCTATTCTCAAATTTACAAGGTATACATAAATTAGAGAACATACCTATTTGTCGTGTTATTCCCGAGAGTGAAGACGTTATCCGTCCATGCTGAAACAAGTCTTTCCTTGTAAGGGTTTACCCAATTATTTCTCACGTAGTTCAATACGGTTGGATAAGCTCCCCATTCTATCTCAAGTGTCTTCAACCTTTTGTTGTAACCTTCTTCAGTGGTTTGGTTGAACAAGTCATAATAATCATTAGAAATATGAATCCCCAATGCTTGTGTGCCCATAGCTATCTCGCCTCTCGCCTCTTTGTTCTTCCTTACATGTCGTCTACATAAGAGAAACTTTGCATTTGGCCATAACTTGTCCGTTGCATTCATAAGATCCATCTCACGGCCTGTGATGAAGCAAGTAGGCGATGCTCCTATTCTCAAATACATCGTCTGCAGCTGCTGCAACGCCCACAAATAATTGTCCTCGCTCTCGGCCTCTAACCATACCCCGCATACAACAAAATTATTCCATGTAGAAGTCAAACCGACTATCTTCAGGAAGGGAACATTGTACCTTAGACCAAAATACAGAAAAATTACACCTTTAATTCAGAGTCTTAAATGTGTCTACTGCGGAATAGCATCTGTAATGCACTTTCTCGCGTCACGCGAGGACACCACACCTTGTGTAACGCGAGATTGTACTCTATTCCAGAATCTTTGCTTTCAAAAATGCATAAACACTGAATCAAGTACATTTCTCGCGTTACGTGAGGTGTGGTGTCCTCGCGTTACGCGAGAGGTGTTTTTTACCACATATATTAAATTTTTCATGAATTTTAAAATACAACATAAAAACAGAATGATAAATACTTACTTGTTCGTGCTATAAGTCGAATCCAACAAAAGGACATATGGAAACGCCTTTAAGAGCTTCATTGATTCGGGGCTAGCAAAGAACAAGTCGCCTATTGTGGAAGGTTTTGTTGCACTTGGCCTATACTCCATGAAGTAGTTGTTCTCTTTGCATTGGTGAAAGAATTCTTGAACCACGGTTCTACCTTCCATTTCATCTTCCCTTATATCTTTTACCAAATTGTACACTTGTCTCTTCTTTGTGCAGCTTCCGGGATCCTTGTTTATCTCACTGTAAATCTGATTTGGAGAACAGTGAGAAAGTACCATCTCATGAATAATTTTCTTTTGATCAGAGGTGGGTCTCCTAGCAAATGCATTCCCGACCAAAGTATCTCCAATAGGATGGTTGTGCAAACCACAAACAACTGTTACTCTCCAATTTTCTTCAATACGGTTCTCCATGAGCTTCAACTGAAATGGACACCCCGTTTTCTTGCTCTTTGTGTTTGTTCTCACTCCGAGACCTTTAGACCTATAACTTCCCTCTTTCTCACAAATGATTTGAACCTTTCCACTTTGCCCCGGTTTAGATGGTACACTCCTTCCAATAGAGATCATAAACTTATGTTGCTTTGCAACATTCAACACCCACAAATGACCAATCTCCTTAGAGGCAAACACTTGCTCCGTAGTGAAATATTCCGAATAATCCCTAGAAACAACATCTTCCTCACATATGGGATTATCAAACTTTGGTGCAGTGCATAAAGAGGGAAGAAACCACATCTCCTCTCCTACGTTTGTAGGTGGGTTAGCAAACTGTGAATCAAACGCATCATAGCTTGATGACACTTCATATGTACATGGCAATTCATAAGTAGATGGAAGGGGCAATTCATATGTAGATGGCACGGGCAATTCATACGTAGATGGCATAGGCAATTGATAAGTAGATGGCACGGACAATTCATATGTAGATGGTTGATGATAATCACCAAAGTCAATCCCTAAATCAAATGACGGTGGCGAACATGGCCTTGTATTCCGCAAGGGGTAGGTGTAGTCATTTAACTGGATTGCATTCAATCTAGTGAACAAAGAAAAATTCACCTATACACAATAAAGAGTTAATACTCTGTAATTAGCACTTTCTCGCGTTCTGCGAGAGAGGCATCACTCGCGTTACGCGAGGGGCTCCATCTCGCAGAACACGAGAACGTGTTAAGGATGAAACACTGTGAAACAGGGTCATTTAACATAAAAATTAACATATTCCTTTATTCTACATTAAAAACCCTAAAAGCATAACCACTAAACAAAATAAGGTTGAAGAACAAAACTTTTGGACATTATATGCAAAAGTCATCTCTTCAACACTTACTACTACTACATTTAACATGAAATACAACATAATAACTTCATTTTAGCTCTTAATGGTGCAAAACAAATTAAAATTCAAAAATTAAGTAAGAACATTACCTCATTTGCATCGTAACTTGATGAACCACCATCTTCATTCCTTCCTTTGTTGAATTCATCTTCATCTTCCATTGTTTTAAGTGTTTTTAGAGTGTTTTGAAGTTTGAAGGTTTTGAAAATGAGTTTTAATGGAGAGTGAAAGATGATAAAAAAAGGTGTTAGGGTAGGGTTAATAGGTGTTACGGTTTACGTAAAATAAGGGGGTAGTTATTATAGTTAAGTGGGGACAAGACATCTATTAATGATGCACAACAACGTCTATCTGACATGAACCTCTCGCGTTACGCGAGGTACCGGTAATTTTTTAACTGCTAATCTCGCATTCCGCGAGGGTACGTGACCTCGCAGAACGAGAGTGGCCGGACGGTGTTTGGTAAAGTGACCGGGCTGTATATGTGTAAAATTTAACTCATGAACCCTTACTATCAATCATCATTTTAAAAGAGACATCCTTCATTATCTTTAATTCTGAACAGTTACCTTCTATGTGAATGTTTTCCTACAGTACATCAAAATATATGAGCTCGTCCACATGAATATGTGATAGTACTGCATAGCGACTAATAGTGTGCATTCATCCACCAACAGCCCAACATTTACTGATTTCTTTCATTTTGTAGGGTCGGATCTGATTCGAATTATAATGATCTGAATTATGAATATTAGATTTTTCAGGATATACAGATATAGGAAGGATCACGTGAAAAATAATTTTACGGTGTGAAGTGCGAATTGTGAACACTACTACCTTATATAAGGTTCACAGTTAATCTTATATGTAAATTTTAACTATTCACAGTTAAGGTTCACATATAAGGTAGTAATGTTCACAGTTTACATGTAAGATAATAATGTTCAAATATAAGATAGTAATGTTAACGGCTAAGGTGAATTTGCATTTTACACAATAAAATATGTTTTCACCAGAAACTCCCTCATATAAACATAAATAAATGTACATCGATTAAAATTTGAGAAAAAATATCAAGTGAGAATAAAGATTAAAATCGTGAATGAGAATAATACACACAAATGTTTTGAGTCTTGTGACTCATCCACACGTGCATTGTACAATGCACAAATAGTGTATGCATATCAGATTGTGTATATGACAAAAACTATATGCATTGTTCAAAATGTATATGCGCATTAGTTACAACCTCAGTATATAGCGTCCTCAATTCACATCGAAGTCACCTCCTCAATAAACAAGAGTCAAAATTAAATGTGTATATATATATGCTTGTGTATTACCGATTCTCTTTTCCTATATGTAAAAATTTAAACCTCTATATATGGGGTTAAGTTCCGGTGATAATGAATCTTAAGGTGAGGAATAAGGACGATGAACACAAACATTGTTACGCATGAACACACACGTTATAATGTATGAACACATTTTCGCGAATGAACACACAATGTGACATATGAACACACTATGACATGCACATATTCTGGCGTATGAACACATACGTTATGACTGATGAACACACACATTATAACACATGAACGCAAAAGTGTCCTGAGTCTTAACATAATAACTTATCTTCACCAGATCTTTTTCAAGCTAATAGATATTCGTAATACATAGGTTAATATTAACTTATAATTGAATCTTTTTCTTATTTCCTAGAATAAAACTAACAAAATGACCTTAATTAAACAAAAGGTTTCGTTTACAATTTATCTCAAATCTGAACCTTTTTTTCTTCGAAACTGATATATACTTGGGTGGTGAACAAGATATACTAAAGAACATTAGGGCTAAATTGACCTTTACAAATTCGAGAAAAGTTTCGTTGAGAACAAAGTTTAACGTAGGAAAAATGAAGTTTTCACGTTCACAGATAATAAGCTATTGTTCATAATATGAGCAGTAATGTTCATAATATGAGCAGTAATGTTCATAATATGAGCAGTAATGTTCATAAGCAGGGCGATAAAAAATTTAGAGGTCATTTTGAGAAAAAAACAAATTTTTATGGCTCAGATTATGAACATTACAATCCAGTATATGAACAATGACATATAATTTGTGAACGCGATATGTTCGTTTTTCCTACGTTAAGAGTTATTTGCACCGAAAAGGTTAGTTTTCGGATAATCCAACCAAGTAAAATGGCTTAATTTAATTGGTTTTCAATCAATTCACATCCTATAATCTAGTTTTGTGTAAATATAGATTTGTCATTAGATTCTTATAACAAATTTTTAGGAATTGCCACACATAACATCCTATATTCTTTGTTGTTGATAGAGATGGATCGGAGGCAAACTATACTTAGAAGAAAAGATTTTCAGCCTTTGTTTTCCATTGACCAAGTCAAATATTGATTTTCTATTTCTCTCCAACTCTTGGCTGTCCCCTAAAACGTTTGAGATCTCATCCAACTCAACCTAAGGCATATTTTGCAACTCCTCCACAACAACCACTAGAAACTTCTCAAAAATAAACTAGGACAAATAGAAAAAGAAAACCAAACACAAAAAAATAAGAGAAGGGGAGAACAAAAGCAACAATAGGCTTAGGGCCTCCCCAAGAAAATAGAGTCACCAACATGAACAAAATTGAATGCAAGAGAAAACAAGAAGCAAGTTACACCAATCCAAGCAAAACTAGAGCCTCATTGCAACAAACAAACAACTTAGCTTTGCAATTTTGTTTAGGGTAAATGGCAATTCTTCATCACCCTTATCATCCCACCAAATCACATCCATCCACAACATTCCTCTTATTCCTTCTCCTCATCATTCCAATCCAAAACACATATTCTCTAACAGATTCAGAAGCCCTCATTGAATTCAAGAAGTCTCTCGAAAACACGACAGCTCTTGACCCGACCTGGTCTGACAAATCGACTCCATGTGGAGAGGCAACCACATGGGCCGGCATCATTTGCTCCAAAACCTCCATCATAGGCATGCGCCTCGAAGCCATGGGCCTCTCTGGAAAGATAGACGTTGAAGCCTTATCAAGCCTTAAAGAGCTAAGAAGCATAAGCTTCTTAGACAACAAGTTTGATGGCCCAATACCAAACCTTAACCTCCTAGGATCTCTCAAAGCAATATACCTCTCTAGCAACCAATTCTCGGGCGAGATCCCTCAAGACTTTTTTGCAAATATGAACTCCTTGAAGAAAGTTTGGCTTCCAAATAACAAATTCTCGGGTCCAATCCCATCGTCGCTTGCTCAACACAAGAACCTAATGGAGCTCCACATCGAGAACAATGAATTCTCGGGCCCTATTCCTCCCTTTGATCAACCTTCATTGGTGGAGCTCAATGTATCTAACAACAAGCTTGAAGGTGAGGTCCCAAAAGGACTATCTAAGATGGACAAGAGCTCGTTCGAAGGGAATGTCGGTCTTTGTGGGACCGTGGTTGGAAAGGAATGTCCAGTTGTGACTGAAAAGACTAATCCAACGGCTACAAATGGGACCCAACCAACCGCCGTTGCTGATTCCAATAAGGCTATTACTGCGGTGGCCACCGTATTTGGCGTCGTGTTTTTGATGCTTCTTGTGCTTGTTTTCGCTATGAGGACGAGGAAAGAAGAGGATATTGGTAGCGTCAAACAACCTGAAGTGAACAAAAGTGGAAAGATCAATGAAAGTGAAAGACTTGTTGACATTCCGGTAAGAACATAAGACTAATACTTTCCTATGTATGATTAGGGTTGCCAATCTTTCCAATTCCCTTACTTCGATCACTCTTTTATCTTAGTTACTATTCCTCTTAATGAATTTTAAATGTCACTCACCAACTCATCCTTTGTTATAAGAACCCCTAACTACTTTATAGTAGGTTCTCTATAAAATAGTAGTATAAACTTATGAAGCAACTTTATACAATCTTTTTGCTACCAATCTATGTTTTTCGTTTTAGCTGACAAACATGATATCCCATGATCATAGTATTAAAGACCCATCAACGATTTGTTCATGAAAATTCTATTAAAAATGTCCTTGGCTAAATTGGTTTTAGCTGGCCTCACCACTAGCCGGCTCAACAACCTCATCAATGGCGAGCCTAAACAGAAAAGAGTCATCATCCACATCAAGTTCAGGAAGAAAGAGTAATGCAAGCAAGAGAGGGTCAGTAAAAGGTGGTGGGGCAGGTGCAATGGGAGATTTGACAATGGTGAATGAGGAGAAGGGCAGTTTCGGGCTACAAGATTTAATGAAGGCGGCGGCTGAAGTTCTTGGAAATGGAGAAATGGGCTCGGCTTATAAGGCGGTCATGGCTAACGGTGTGTCGGTCACAGTGAAGAGGACGAGGGAGATGAATAATTTAGGGCAAGAGGCGTTTGATGCTGAGATCAAAAAGTTGGCTGGGTTAAGGCATAAGAATTTGTTGCCTCCTTTGGCTTATTATTATAGGAAGGAGGAGAAGTTGCTTGTTTATGAGTACAAGGCTAAGAAGAGCTTGCTTTACAACTTACATGGTATGCAAATGCAACTTCTTTTCTTATATGACATATCAAAAAACATCGTAACATATACGTGTATACGATTTTTCTAACTTATGTCCTAAGGACACATGTTAAGCACTGCTAGTACACATCAGTACATCATGATATTGTTTGAATCACACATCATAATATTGAATCTAACATTATGAAGTGTGATCCAAGAAAGACAAATAGTATGATAAAGAGTATAACAATCTCAAACTAGTATGTCCTTTGGTTACTTACCAATACTATTCTACAATTATTCTCATTAACTATGTTAATTTTTTTTCTACAACTTCCTTGTTCAATTGCCTCGTGGAAAAGGGCATTTGAAAAGTCAATTCATAATCACCATATATACAACCAAAAGATGATGTCAAACATTTGATCTTATTTTGTAGGCGATGGGAAGAACTCGGTTGCAAATCTAGACTGGCGAGCAAGACGCAAAATCATCAATGGACTCGCACAAGGATTGGGTTTTCTGCACACCCAACTGGCCTCCTCCGATCTCCCACACGGCAATCTCAAGTCCAGCAACATACTCATCGATGACGACGATGAGCCATTAATGGCAAAATACGGCTTCTGCTCCATGGTCAGCTCAAACCAGATGCAGCAAGCTTTGTTCGCCTACAAAGCCCCAGAAGTCGCTCAATCTCAGAAAGTCTCACACAAATGCGACGTTTATTGCTTTGGTGTCGTCGTTTTGGAGATTCTTACAGGAAAGTTTCCTTCTCTGTATCTGCCGAGTAACAAGAGCGGTGTTGATGTTGTTCAGTGGGTGGTTTCCGCCATTGATGAGAACAGAGAGGTTGAGCTTCTGGATCCAAGGATTACTAAGGAGAGTGATCATGTTGATGAGATGGTGAAGCTTCTTAGGGTTGGGGCCAGTTGTGTTGACCCGAATCCGGATTCTCGTATGGATATGTTTGAGGCTATTAAGAGGGTGGAGAAGGTGTAGGATAGTTTTTTTTTGAGGTGTTGAATTGTTTGTGTGTTTTGTTTGTGAATATTCTGTTTTCAGTTGGTAATTACATTGACAACTTCTATGAACAACTACATAATGTATGTGCATCATTCTCACATTCTCTAAAAAACAGAAATCATTCTCACATTCTCGAAAAAACAGAAACAGTTCGTTAAAGTTCAGTGGCCAATCATAAAGACGTGATAGTTCAAGAGGTTCAAACCCAAAATCAAAATAGTGGAAATAATTCATAGGCTTATACAGGGCGGACCTACATAGAGACCAGTGCACCCCACTGACATTGAAAAATAAACGGAACTGTAGATCTTTTCAATACGAGTCTATGCATATAAAATTCATCAAAATCGGACATCATTTGACCCCTGAAAACCCCAAAATACGAAACTCTCGCAGGTTGCAAATCACGCCGCCGCAATATAAGACTAGACGATCAAGAAAACGTGTTCTGAACTATTCGAGGTTAGGGACGCAACACGAGGTCTTCTTTTTAGTTCCTTACACGTTTTTTCATGTGTAACATCACAAGCTACTTTTTCATGTATTGTTTAATTTTGAATAGTCACAAGATAGAATAATATTTCTATTGAATTGATCTTTCTAAAAGTTTTTGCTATAAATTTTTTTGTTGAACTTTGTTGTGTAGAGTGTTAAGCTGATGTAAATATTTTGTTTGTATATGCTTGATCCTTGATGCGAATAGTATTGAGATGATTATCAGTATTGATTGTATATACGTTTGATTAGAATTATGTTAAATACTTATGTAATCAAAAAAAATTTAGCCGAAACAGGCCCCACTGACTTAAAATCCTGAGTCAGGGGCTTATATGTTGGTCTTGTTTCATTCCATGATGTAGAACAATATCCATCTTTTATCGTTGTTGAATTGTTTGTCTTTGTGATTTTTACCTGTATGTGCATTATTCTCATGTTCTCAGTTAAAAAAGTGTTCTTGTGCTACGACGCATGTAAATACACCAGAAGAAAAGGGCCTACAAGAACTTGTATGTCTTGATGTAGCCAGAATTAGCATTACTTATATTAGGGTGGAGTGAAAGTACATAAAAACAAACCAATGAGAAAAATAACTATACCAGCTATCATCAGTACGTAAATATTGATAGAAAGTTCTTACCGGTTTCTAACCAATACAGAATATGAATGAGTACACTAATGTTACACTTTCCAAGCAAAAAACAGAACAAGAGATCATGAGTGTGACACACCTGGAAGATTCTTTCTTATGCTCTGATTCGCATCAAAGAAATTTTGAAGATTTCTGTATGATTGCTTTCACTGAGTTTTGTCTTCCTCAGGATTGTCACCTGAGAGTTCACTGTTGTCTTGTAGGGATTTCATGTGTATTGGAGCTTCCATGTCTTTTGAGGGTACAGGGGAAGGTTTTATCAGTGTCAAACTTTCTTCCTTGTCAAATTCTTCACTAGCATCACCCGAGAAGGCATATCTATTGAATGCAATATGGATCACAGATTAAAACTATCATTTAAAATATGAAACATCAAACTGTAAATAACATGAAGTAAGGTATACCTCATTGAAGCTTGTGAAGGTGCCCATAGGACACAGATGACACAGAGTACTGAGAAGGATAGGACCTGCCAGAAAGCTGGGATGATCCATGCATTTTGCCACAGCTCATTGTAAGCATCAGCTGACTTAAAGTAGAGCTAGAAGAACAAAAGTGAGGGATCCATTAGACATAGTATTATTGCAGATAATTTTGAAAATATATATTTTGCAGTAATTTCAGTTTTGATGGATCCATTTACCTCATAGCCTATCCAACCAATAGATACAAGGACTGCTACAACCAAAGCATTTGTGAACTTCCTGTATATATCTAGTTTTGCCATCATCCGCCGAGCCTATATCAATAAGCAAAAGATTCAGTGATCATACCAGAAAGCAAAGATTAAGCACATGATCTACCATATGGTTTCACATTTATAGAAATACAACTTCAAGTTAGACAAAGTAAGCCTCTTTTCATAAAACAGTCACAAGGGCCTCTAAAAAAATTATGACAAATACCTGAAGCTTATTCAATGTTGCAGAAAGAGATTTGAATATCCACACAATGAAGAAAGCATCCAAAATTGCCACAGGAAGAACCAAAAACAGCCTCGCCTTTCCTGACATATCACTAACAGCGCCTACATTTTCTATCAATTCCAGAATCTCAGATGCCACAAGAAAAGTTGCTCCAAGTGAAATGACCTTAGATGTGATACCACCGAGAGTAGGTCTGACTACTCCATAACCCATTGAGACTGTCAGGATGATCAACCGTGAAACGGTTCGTTTGATGGTACCAGAGGTGACAGCTCCGATTGTGATCCCAGTTGGTCGTATTCCATTCTCATTGAATTCAGCATAATCATAATACCACAGTGACATCTCAAGCATGCCCAGAAATATCACCAGTGTTATGCAGTTTTGCAAAGGAAGAACCTCTTTCCAAAATCTGGCATACTGATAGAACCAGTAGATCCCAAGAAATACGAAAGCAAGGGACATAAACCCGTAGAAGTTCATAAGAGGAGCCATTCTACCAGGCAAGTATCCTCTGGGATTTTTCCAAACAGATTTCCCATCCACTATCAAATCCTGAAGATTTGGATCACAGTGGATGAAGTACAGATTGTACATCCCAGTCTTGGTGATATCTATTTTTATTGATGGAAACATTGTATCTTCTTCCTCAATGTCAATCGTTATACCATGGAGTTTAGGCCATCCCGGATTTTTTGTGGACTTTCTGTAAATGATTTCCCCCAATACACAAACTCCAAGTTTGGCAAGATCTGGTGTGCAGCAAACAGCTCTCTGTCCTCCATAGGCAGAACCTCCGATTGTTTCTCTGTCATCGACCTCAAAAACTAAAGCATGGACCCTTGCACTGAAATTTAAGAATTCCTTGGGCCTTCGAAATGTGATCTTCTCAAATCTGGATGCAGTACATCAGAAAAGTTGAACAAGCAGAAATTATTATCAAATTTGAATATTGCTTTTAAGTAACAGTTTAAGCTGAATCATGAATAGTAAATTCAGACTACGATTGAGCTACCATTAGTGACTCTCGTTTGTGTATAATGTAGATCCTATTCAATTCAGATACAATGAACACCAAACACTGATTCTGAGCACTTTATTTTAGTAGCTCAATTAGATCTCACAATTTCACCTAAACACAAGCATTCACCAAAAATTCAAGTACGAGATTCCACATCCAAAATTCGTAGACATGAAGAAGCGGTAGCAGATGAAGTTAATTCAGCAAAGAAGAAGGAGATCTAGCGAAATGAGTGAGTTACCGTATGAAAGAATCACGAGCAGATTCGTTTAGAGAAGGAAGTGAGGCGAAGATTCCTTCGCTTCCTCCATGGAGCACGAAGGAGTTTCCCTTCCTGACAAACCTCTCCCCGTTGTACTCGTGAACTGAAGCTTGGATGCAGACGATTTGGAACAGCGCTAGGAGGGACAGAGCTGCAATTAGCCCTCTGGATCTCATCCCTGGAAGCTTCAGTAAGAGAAAAAAAAGAGAGAGTGAGGGGGGAGAGAAGCTGGATCTGCCGACGACGAGATAGAAGAGCTTCTAGAATCAGTCGCACTAGTATGACTAGCAGCACATAATCAGCGTTGACCACAAAAACCAACATTAACAACAAAATTAGTTTATTTGAACCCAAAAATTTATCAATCATACAGAAATAGATAAACACTATTTAAATGACTAATTATAAGTATTTACTGTACTGATTTTTTTCGGTTTATAAGAAGAACATAGGAGATGATCAGTTATTTTTTATTTTTAACAGACTCGGTAAATTTTTTTCAGTTTATAAGAACATAGGAGATGATCACTTTTGTGATAAGTGTATTGGATCAAACTTCTTAGCTATGTTACCAAGATTTGAAAAAAGGTTGTTGAAATAAGAAGTCATTCATCTGATGATACGCTTTATAAAGCTTTACAGAAAGAGGGAAAAGAATTTACATTTAATTTTATTATTTGGAAAAAGCCTATAATAGAGTGTTTAGAGACCTCTTATGAGATTGTTTGTAGGTTAAGAGTTTGCTTGTTTCATATGCATTATCATTTATAATGACCTTTTTTCAAATAATTCATTTTAATACTTTGGAGAATATGCTAAAAAGAAAATCAAAATTTTATTACCCTCCTCACATAACTTGCTAAGACTTCTCGAGCTAATGACCCTAGCTATGCCACTAGAGAAGCAACTAAGAACACAGAGGATGTTAGGTCTTTTTATTCTAGAGCTAAAAAGGGAAAGGGAAAGGGAAATGATCTTTGCATAGTGATGGGGATGAGATGGAAAATGATCTTGGCATAGATGAAGACTATTTAGGAGAAAAGTACTATGAGGATTGAGCAGCACTGCATGTCTGCATCAATATTAGTGCCTTAGCATACTTTTGAAATGCCTTAGCAGACTTTTGAAAAGTTTGGTAAGCTTTATTTGCTATTTCTTTATCTTATTTAGCATTATATAGGCTTCTAAATCATAATATGCATCAATCTAAATCTTCTATCTATGAATTATGCATCACTATGTTGTTTTAAGTACAATATATGTTTTAGAATCTATTTATAATTGTTTTGGAGAAAAAGTGCGCCTTCAGACAAAAGGTGAGGTTTTTTTTTTGCGCCTAGGCCCCAAGGACCCCCTCTACTCCTTTGTGTGCCTTGGGCCTTTTAAAACCAAGGGATAAAGGAATTTCAGGTAAGTTTATTAAGATTTTAAAGGATATATGTACGAGGGTGCAGATACCAATGTTTTCACATCAGAGAGTTATTCAACTTACTTTTAGGTGCAAGCGTGGTTGCATCAAAGGTTCACCCTTAGCCCTTTTCTATTTACGATTATGATGGATGTTCCGGGGAGCGATTTGCAAAGAGGGGTCCCTTGGTGTATACTTTTCACTGATTAAATTGTATTGGTTGACGAGTCCAAAGCAGGCTTAACAGAAGATTGGAGGAGTGTAGGGATGGCTCGGAGACTAAGGGATGGCTCGGAGACTAAGGGATGGCTTGGAGACTAAGGGATATATAAGAATAGTAGGGAAAATACAGAAGTTCATTTTTGGATCAATTTCATAGGGAGTTGATGTGATGTTGAGGGAGCATGTTGTAGAAAAGAGAGAGAGTTTACAGTATCTCAACTCGGTCATGCAGAATGACGGAGGTACGGACGCGAATTTACAACACAAAAGTCAATCGGGTGGGCTTAGATGGAGGGGGACATCTAGAATGTTGTGTGACAAAATGGTTCCTCTCAAGCTAAAAGGTAAAAATTATTCTACAATTGTATGTTGCAGAATGTTGGTCGATAACCAAGGCACAAGAAAAGAGGTTGATGGTTGAAGAGATGCGGATGTTGCGCTAGAATGTTATGTGTGATCTTACGAGGCTAAATAGAATTTGAAACGGACTTATTCAAGGAAAAGTCGGAGTAGCTTCTATTTAGGATACGTTACGTGAATCTAGATTGTGTTGGTTTTGGCACGTGCAAAGGAGACTATGTCATGCGTCAATGTGATAGTGTAACGAGCTAGTTGTGGTAAAGTTTTGTCGGGGTGAGGCAGACCAAGGAAGACATTGGAAAAGATCTCTCACTTCTGCTTCTCATAATGTTTATGGCTCAAAACATATCTTTATGGAGGGATATGATTCAGTTACAAAGGGATAGTCTTGTAGGAAATTCTTCTGGCCCTTTAAATTTCTATTATATTTGTCTATATTTCTATTTAATTAGTTATTTTTTATATTTTATTTGTTTTATGGTCTTTTTTAGTGGATCGTTCGAGGATACATCCACCCGACTAACCTCGGTGTTTGAATGGACCTAACTTGACTTTCTCACACATCCGACTTAGACGGGTCGATGGATTGGGTGTTATTGTTGATTTGTGTGAAAGTTAAGTGAAATAAACTAGTCTGTAGTCTTGATATGCATTGTTGTCATATGTGATGACATAAGTGAGAAAGAGAAACTTAAGCAATATATGAAAGTCAAATCTCTTGATAGGCTCAAATACAGTTTGTGATAATAATTTAAATAAAATATTTTTTAATGGAAATGGTTAATGATTTTCTTGAAGAAATAAGGAAGAATGATTTCTCCTAGCCAATCAATTTGCTTTAACCAATTTTCTTTTTTGGATGGAGTTAGTCGGGTACAAGTTTCTATGAAGTTGATTTCTCCTAGCCAATCAATTTGCTTGATATTTAATTGTAGAACTTCAAAAAGTGGGTAATAAATGTTGTTTAAAATTTGTGTTTTCACCCCCAAATGACTTGCATAAGCAAACGGATGGAGTATTTCTTATTTGCATGCTTTTTGGAGGAAAGTTTTGTTACTTGAAAGATCAAGAAGCAGAATGTTATTGCTAGACTAAGGTTGAGTTCAATTTTGAAAATGAATCAAAATAAATCATGTGAAATGTTATAGCTTAGAATTACTATGATAAACTTCAAGGTTAAATAGGAGAAACCTATGTGTTAACATAATAAGGCTCCTGGTGGAACCAAATATGTGAAGATCGAGTAAGGTTCATTAAATTAAAACCGAAAGAAAGGATACAATGTCTCTAGATTGATGCGATGGCGAGAAGGTAAAGTTTGATTAACCCATAAACCATGAAAAATAATTAACCACAAGTACTAATACACCCATAATAATGTAACAAGCGTTTAATCTCCTAATATAACGATACTTGGCTCAAAAGGTTGGAAAAAGAAGGAAATAAAAAAAACTTGACAGCTGTGGGATTTGAACCCACGCCCTTTCGGACCAGAGCCTAAATCTGGCGCCTTAGACCACTCGGCCAAACTGTCGGATATGACTTAGGAGTATTGATTAAAAAACATAAAGCAAACAAGTGCAGTCATCATTTTCAGGGTCTGGTAAGTGGTAGTCAGTGTTGAAATAAAGGGGCTGGTGGTTGCTGAAACTACTAATCTAAATCAACATGACATAAACCAAAGTATATAATATGACCTGCCGGATTACATTAAAAACTATAATGATTAGTAATTAGTCCTAATCAACCTGTCTATTGCGTCGTAGATGCCAAGTTGGCAATACTAATCTCCTCTTTTACTAAAAATAACAACTAGCTTCCCTTAAGACAGGAATAATCCTTGATCATCAACGATTTCACAACACATACTTACGTGGCAGCGTCCAATATAAACTACGATTCCGACGTGGAATAATATTTTTTATTTTTTCGTATACACCGTGTCAATTCCATATCACTGTAAAAGCATCGCAAACACTTTTCCATCCCTTTTCACTCTCTCTCCCTCGATTCCATAGACGGAATACATATTCTTCCTCCGTTGAAACCACAGCCACAAAGCGAGAATCATCGGAGAGAAGAAGTTCGAATTTGAATTTGATAGGACGACCAATTAATTCCGCTCCCTAGATTCTTTGGAATTGTTTTTTTATGAGCTGTGAGAATTTGAATTCTCTGCTTGCGTGGAAGCTAAAGGTAAAGCCTTCGCTTCTCATTCCTCCCCAAAATACTCGCTATAACCGTATTCTTACGGAGGAACAACCAAGAAGAATTGAGCAGCGGAGAAAGAATCAGGTTCGTCAGCGATTCATCTCTCATCATTCTTCATCTAGTTTGCCTTTGAATTTGGAAATTCTGACCGATTTCGCTTTTGATTTGTCGCAGACAGAGATTTGAGCGATGTCTGCAACCATAATTAGCGAATCAGTGATCTCGATTTGTGCCATGGAGATCGAGTCGGCAACTTGCGACTGCTGCGGGCTAATGGAGGATTGCACGCCGGAGTATATAGAGAGAATCCGGCAGCGATATGGTGGGAAATGGATCTGCGGTCTGTGCGCAGAGGCGGTGAAAGACGAGATTATCCGATCAAAGCTTCTTATCAGCACAGAGGAGGCGTTGTCCCGTCATCTTAATGTTTGCAGGAAGTTTCGATGTTCATGGCCGCCGGAAGTAGATCCGACGCTGCATCTCATATCCGCCGTCCGACAGATTCTCCTGCGGAGCTTAGAGTGTCCGAGAGGAGTTAGGTCAACGCCTGTAAGTCCGATCAGAGGCGGCGCTGATGCTGGGAATGAGAAGATGTTGACAGGGATGGCTTTGGTCAGGTCTGAGAGTTGCTTCCCTGCTCTCTCCAGCTAGCCGCTGTTTTTGGATATCAACGGAGAAGATGAAGGAAAAATCTGTGAAAATTCAAAGAAAGATGGTAACTAAACTAAACCACCAGATCTTAGTTGGAGAATTATCGGTGATCAGTTGATAGTAATATGTGGTCTGGTACAACTTGTTCAAGTGTTACAATACAGAAATCACAGATGAATTCAGAAGAAGCAGAGCAAGACAATTACCATATGAAAAGAATCAACATTTGCTTACAACAAAGAAACAAATAAAATCAATCGAAAAACAGTGCTGGATCTTATTGAACATCTCTCTTATCCAAAAAATTCATATTATACTCGAATTGCCTAGCAAAACACCCAATCAACTGGTCATGAATCACTTCATCCGAAACAATCTCCAACTCCGTCTCCCTCCTCAAACAAGTCACTTCTTTATCAGCAATCCCACACGGTACAATATGCTTAAAGTACCCCAAATCAGGGTCAATATTAAACGCCAATCCATGAGACGTAATCCCAGATTGAATACGAACTCCAATCGCCCCAATCTTTCTCTCCCCAACCCAAACTCCAGTTTCACCTTTTCTCCCTGCATACGCCTTCACACCATACAGAGAAGCCAATTCAATCATTGTTAGCTCAAGCTTCTCAACATAGCTTCGAGCACCAACACCTACTTCTCGAAGGGATATGATTGGATATAATATAGCTTGACGTGGGCCATGGAAAGTAACGTCTCCTCCTCGTTCAGTATAGTGAAGCTCGGCTCCTATGTTCTTGAGCTCAGACTCTGGGATTAGAAGGTTGTGATGGGTTTTTCTTTTTCCAAGTGTGTATGTGGGTGGATGTTGTAAAGATAGTAGAGTATCTGGAATCTTTTGTGCTTTTCGATCTGAAACTAACTTCTCTTGCAATTTGAGGGCGTTTGTGTAGTTTACAGTACCCATCTTCCAAACGTCGAGACACGAACGAATCCTCATTTTTCTCACTGTAGGATCATAAAATATAAAGAGACAATGCATCACCTATCTTGTTCAATGAAATTATAAGCATGTCTCCTTTGGGCATTTTATCAAACACTTGGCAGACAACTAAAGTTTGACACATTTCAAACATCACTTGCATTCTATCAAACAACTTTCGTGTGTACAATTAACATCCCAAATTCTAACTTCCTACACAGCACTAATTGCTTGCTATGAGATGCAATAAGCGCAAATGATTGATCGAGGTAGATATGAGACGTACCTATCAGCGTCGCTTGGTGATCAATCTTCTATAACGTGAAGATGGGTGATTGAGGAATCAGATTATGAGCGACAAAGAGTATAATCACATTTCATTGTAGAGTTGACTTCAAAAAGGGCAATGGATAATATTGCTAATGTTGATGAGTTGACTTCTATGAAGTCAAGACATGCGAAGGTAAAACTCGATTCAATGCTCGAAGCTTTAAAGGGGTGTGAAGAAGAGGATGAGGCACTTGTTAATTTCCGCTTTCAAAATTATGTGCACAGAATCAATGATGACGAGGAGGAGTTGGACAACAATGTTGGCATGAAGAGGCAAAAACTATATCAAGAAGAACGAAGGGTCTGTTTGGCCGTAGTTTATAAACTGTATTATAAAAAACACATTTTATTGATGTCGATTAATTTGTAAAATAATTTTATTTACTTTTTCCTTTCACTCACAAATAAAACATAAACTACACAAACTCAAGAAAAACCACTTTTTACCAAACATCTTTTTCTATAATAACTTATTTATAAACAACAAACCATTTCTAAACTGCTTTTACAAACAAACCCGAAGTGATGAACTGAGGCTCAAGTCGAAGTCGTCAATGGTCAAAATTTCAGTTGTGAGCAAGAAAGAGAACAAGGATGTTGGGAGCTCTGGGCTGAGATTCTTGTGTTCCACTTATGATAGCAATGACGAGGATTAGTATAATGCTTACTTTATAGACAATTCTTTTGGAAACATCATACAGTGATTGACTTCTTACATGTTTGAGTTATAGACTTGTTGTGTACTGTTTGTTTTGTACTAAAATTCCTCAGCATTTCGATCTCTCATGCGATGAGAATTTATGGAAACATCATTTTCACAGTAAGTTCAAATGGAGCCAATATAAAATTCTAAACAAAAACATAAGACCGAACCCTAAGAAGTTAAAATACCAGTAGTATTGTTGATTCATCTATATACACCATCCTCATTGAGTTTGAAGTGAGTTGTACACTTGTACCATTTCAGACACATGAAGAAACAAAATCAGAAAATTGGAGTTTTATTGCAGTCAAGGAACATACATCATGGTCTCTTGTTTAAAAGATCCCTCCGGTCATTGGAGAAATGTCATCCAAGTTCCACATTCCCACGGAATTTGGACAATTCTGGATTGTATTTCCTTGAAGAAAAGCATCCAATGCCCAATCCTCATCAAGATCAGGAAAGGCGAGGAGATTCATCTCAGCCTCAAAATCAGATGCAGTCTTCACCTTCTTCTTCGGGTTATCCCCTGGGGCCTGAGTGTCTTCCTTCTCAAGAACAGCAGAGAAAAACGAAGATATCTCTTGTGCTTGATCATTCTCTCCCCAGCCAAATTTAGAACAATCAAAAGAGTTACTACCTTGGTCAGATAAAAAAGCAGGTACAAATTTCTCTTCCATGAAACTAATCATGTTGCAGGAGCCATCATCTACAGATTGGATTGGGAGGCTGAAATTCATGTCCCAGTTGTGAGCAACGGGTTTTGGGTTTATCTTTGTCTTTGGATTAACCCTAATAGAAGCTGCTTGTGCAGAATTTTCAGGGAAATTGAGCTTGGCTTTGTTGCCACGGATTCTACAGGCCTCAGCATCATATGCCCGAGCAGCTTCTTCAGCTGTATCAAAAGTTCCAAGCCAGACTCTAACACCTTTTTCGGGATCACGGATCTCAGCAGCCCATTTACCCCATGGCCGTTGCCGAATTCCTCGGTACTGGTTTTTCCTCTTTCTCTTTGCAGGTTTCTCGGCTTGACCAGTGAATTCCATAGTCTTTGCTCCTGAAATAGTTTACAAAAATCATTATTTGATGAAGGGTAGTTTCATTAAAGGATATAAAAAAATGAATCATTGATTTGTGCTTCCATCGAGCTTTCTATCTTCGTCTGTTAGTTCTAGGTGGTTCACCTATATTAGGCATCTCCTTGTATACAAGAGATGGCTGTATAGACTAGCACACAATACCAAGTTACTCCTTCACCAGTACAAAAATTTGGTGGTCTGAACATAAAATTCACTACAAACATCACAATATTAGATAAGCTGAGCCTCTAGTCCTCTACAGTATACTGTTGATACCGTAAGATATAAAAATGATGGTCTCATATTGACCTTCCTCCAAACAGAATTCTGCACTTGCATAAGAGATGAAGCTTCAAAAACCAGTGTTTGCAATATAAATCGTAGGCTTGATAACTGACAAGTATATGAGCATGGAGCATTTGAACAACAACATCAAATACACTTAACTTTTTATCACACAAGGATTTATGCTGAGCTATATCATATCAAAATGCACATCCCACAATTGTTACAAGAATAATCTAAGAAAGTGAAATAGAATGATTTGAACATCAAAATTGCCTCATTTACATCAACAAATTAAGGCAACTATATCTTAATCAACACCAATTCCTTAGTAGCTTCGACATAATTTACCAGCAAAAATTCGAACTCTAAAAAATATCACCACATTTGATTTGATCACTCTAAACTTCCAAAATCCACAAATAAATGGCTAACCTAGAACAAGCAATGAACAAGAGAAAGATTAAACCGAAGGCGAAAAATAGGTATCCTAACCTTGAGTAGAACTGGAACTGAAAGCGCTGGATCGCTTGAAATTGAACTGCTTCACATCTCCAAACACCTCATCATCATCATCAGACTGGTTCATGAAATCAGCAAAATCAGCTTCGAAATCAACGACTTCTGATCTCGCAGGCTTCGATAATCCACCGGAAGAGCTCCTCTTCTTCTTTCCGTCTCCAGCAAGATTCGACCACAGATCGCTGGCGATGAGGCGTCGGGATCCCTTCGGCGGAATGTAATCGGAGATAATCGCACCACCACACATGGCTTCCGTAAATAAAAAGCACACAACTAGCTGTCTTCCTCGATTCTGAGAGCAGAAAACACGGATCGTGAAATTGGAAACTGGAAGAAGATTTTAGTTTTGAGGATTGGGAAGCGTGGACTGGAAGATGACTGCAGAGACGGTGAAATTGGGGTTTATATCAAAGGGTGAGATGAGTAATTCGGTCCGGGCCGCTTATAGAGGCGTTAAAATTATAATTTTTTAATATAAGGGGGTTTTTCAACCCCCGTGAAACGGCTCGCCGTAAAATATTTATCGGGTTTTTGAAACACCCGATAATGGACACGGAAGGGGTTTTAAAAAACCCCTTGAAATTTTACTCGGGGGTTTTAAAAAACCCCTTGAAATTTTACTCGGGGGTTGAAATATATCTCAGGAGTAAAAACAAATTCTGTAAATAAAAAACTCCACCCATTAATACATTTTTTGTGCAAATTCTGTGATCCATACACACCTTAAATATCTGAGTACAATCAAGCCATCATCTATGTATTTACTCAGAATAATACTGAAGTACCATTCTATAGTATCTTTAACCATGAAGTTCTTGTACGAAATTTCAACCTATAAAAATAAAATCAGTAGTATAAGTAAAGAGCAATATCCTTAAAATATCTATACATAATTAAACATGAAAAAATGAATTATAAAGAAAATAAATAAATATATAGCCATACCTCTTCAGCAATGTCCCTGGATCCGTCTGACAACTTCAAACAAGTTTATGTACAGTGAATCATGTCTTTGTAACATAGAGGATACTGTGCATAAGATTTTAATGTGAAAAGTGTAAGTTTATAGCATATTCATTTTGAGTAGGGGTAAAAAGAAAAAAGAAAAAAGAAAAAATTACATAATTAGCTTCGTATAAGCAGCCATCCTCTTTAGTTACCGTAATACCGTTCCTTGATTGTTGTACTTCCCGAACAACCTATACCAATGCACAACATTAAAATAAAACTGTCATACTTTGATGATATGTAGATAGGAACCTGAGCTAGTAAGACAAACCCACCTCAGATATTCTTTGGTGTAATCTATGTAATATAGATAAGAACCTGTTTGCAGTTTACTCTAGATATCAAAATATATCTTTCAATTTGTTTGCCATACTAGACTAATATACAATACATCCATTACCACATAAGAAACAACTCCTACACCAACTCCAACACAAAATCTACTCAGGTAAAGCGACAAAGCTCCCTGGCATCACGAATCAGACAATTATAAGAACAATATATAAATGAACACGACGATAAAAAAAAATCTGTCTCGAAAAGGAATGCGGACCTGTGAGAAAAATATAGCAATCCACCCAATGAGGCAAATGATATATGAGATTGCCATTGCCTGATTAATTATATGGACCAAGTTACTTACTAATATAAATAAAAACATTATACAAATTTTGTTAGAGCTTAATATAAGAAACTTACACCCTTTCTGCCTACGCAGTCAGCAAATTTTCCACTTGATACTGAACCAATCAATCCACCTACTGATAGCATTGAATCTTTGACCACTAATCCCATAAATCTAGTCACCTACCTCAAAAAAACAGTAACTCTCAAAGTCAACATCTTTAAGCAAACCTGGATATAAAAAAAAAAATCAAATCATCTTACCAAACAGGTTCTGATGAAAATTGGACAGTCATTAGTAGTTTAATGGAAATAATACTATAGAAGGTGGGTTAGTGGATTAAAGAAATATTCAAAAAAATGGAAGAAGAAGACAGGAGGATAAAGTGAAGATAACAGATGAAATCTCTCTCGACGATTTCGAGAAAGAGAGAGTTGCACCTTGCACGCATTAGTAGTTTAATGGAATGTGTTGATGGAGTTACACCTTGCACTGAGAGAAACAGAGAGGCAGTCATTGATGAACGTATTCCTAATATTGACAAAGCAATTGGCAAGAACCAGTTCATCAAATTGGATGCGCCAAACTTAAGAAAACACTAGGGCTGTAGAGAAATCCACATAAATCACTAACCCTATAATCGTAGAGAAATCAACAGAAATCACAAACCTAGAAGAAGCTTGAAGAATAATGTACAAATTAAGAACCCAAAGCCCCAAAGGCCTAACGAAAAATTGATACAACTACTTTAATCTATAGTCTCTTAATCAATAAATCCTCAATATATCAGAACTGAAAGAACGAAGAAGAGAAGAATAGAAGAGAAGAGGGGGAAAACTGACAAATTCACACAGGAGAAGAGGTAGGGTGTTACCTGAAAGAGACGATAAGAGAACGAGTTGCAGGTGGCGGCTGAGACGCTCGAGGCAGAGCCAAACGAGGAAATAGACGTCGCATCTCAACTTGGATTTCATCCGATTGAACAACACCACAAAACTGAGTGCGGACAGAGGAGGAAGTCGGCCTTTTGGATGAGATAGATTGGGCGATGGTGGTTTCTGATTGCAATGAAGGGGAGGAGAAGAGAGGGAGATTCTGTGAGGGAAGAATGGAGAGAAAGCTCGAGACGAGGGAGAAATCGTAGATCGACTGACAAACATATATTATAACTAGAAACGGACCTCCGCGCGGAGAAATTACAGTTTTTAATATGATTTAACGTTGTTTAATAGGCGTTCTAAAATTAGATTGGACTAATCATATTCACAACGATATAGAATCTAGCCTCGACAAAGCAGTCTCTAATCTTTGTTCTATCAAAAAGAAAGAAAATAAAGTTTAATTAGTGATTATGTTTTTCCTGAATGTTTTATTAATCATTTTAGCAATTGACACACAACTACCTATGAATTGGTCTCTCCCTTTAAAATCATCACATTACCTAATTAGATCAGATGCTTTTTTTTTGCCAAACAATTAGCTCGTGTATTGGTGTTCCTATTTTATTAGGGCTTAAATCAACAGACTGAAACCCGCGTACGGGTCTTGCGTAATTATAATTTCTTAAATGTTTCATAATAAATATTGAAATGATATTATATCATATAATCAAATGAGTTTGATGATTTGTACCTCTTCTCTCAATTCGCCAAATTGTTATATCATTTTGTAATATTATTGTAATATATGAGACATAAGTTTTTAAAAATATGATTTTTAATATTCTTGTAATGTACAGGACATAAGTTTTTAAATATATGTTATTTGCGTATGCAATTTCTTCAATGCTCTATATGCTAAATTTTTGTTCAAGTCTTGTTTGCAGTATTATTACCAACTCCATAGATTTTGGTATATAAAATAAGGTAATTTATTTTGATTTATTAATAGCCAAGTTGGTGAATATATGATCTATTTTTCTGTCTATAACTCATTACAATTGAATAAACTCGAGGACCAGTATTAAATGTCATTTCCCCATTGTATACATTTTTGACATGTTTACTAAATTATCATGCTTGTTGGAAACTGAGTGTAAATGTTTGAAAACAACATGCTAGCATATTGCAATATGTAATATTGTTTTCAATTACTAAAATTAGATGCAAACGGCCTCCGATAAGGGCTCAAAGTTTGGTACTAATGACGAAAAATGTAGTTTAGGATATGTAAAAAGTAAACACTTCAAGCACAAAGAAATTGAAAGAGGAAAAAATGCATATCATATAGTTCACAACAAATCTCCCTCTTTGTATAAATTTAGTAATTGCAAAAGTTAAATCCTTTTACAAAGACACATGATACATGAATTGAATATAGGGAATTTAGATTCTTTGGTAAGTCGGTCCTCTAAACTCTGTAAACCTGCATATTATTTGTATATATATATACTCCATCCGTCCCAAAATATGAGTCTCATTGTACAAAAATATCTTGGATTAAGGCAAATGCTTTAACGTACATAAGTGCATTGAAAATGATGAATGTAAAATATTAAAATAATTCATTAACCAATGGGAGAAGAGTTTACAAATGAAAAGTATATAAGTGCATTGGAAATGATGAATGTAAAATATTAAAATAATATGAGTAAGGGTATAATTGGAAGAAGTTTATGGACAAAAATAGAAATGGGACTAACATTTCGGGACGCCCAAAAAGGAAAATGAGACTCATATTTTGGGACGGAGGGAGTATAATTTACTAAAGCCTTCATGTGTACCTTTGAAAAAAGTTATTGATCTGACTTTTTACTTTTTACTTTATTAATCTATTGATAAAGTCAATTACTGCAAAATCATACCATCCACACCAAACCTCTGTCCACATGAGAGGTTTGTAAGGTCTGTTTTAGTAAACACATAACAGTAAAAGTCGTTGCAAGTATATTAATCTGTCACAATAAGATCATTAACTATTAAAAAATTTATTTTGAAAAGAATTAAGATTGTCAACAAGAACACTGGAACTTATAAAGGGATCAAGAAAATCATCTTCCTTGCACATTAACCATGGAACACCAATATCTAATCCAACAACAATGTTAGCAACCCATCTCATGTGATCACAACCTTCTTGTCCAAACATCTTTCTTTGCATTTTATATTTATATTCGATCTGAAAACACAAACTGATAGCACATAATTCAGTTTTTGAAATCAGAAACTCAAATTAATTTGACTAATCTTAATTACAAGAGGTCATGAAAAAAAGAGTCAATGAAAACATACAACATTGAGTGATGTTAAGGAATTGAATTTCATAACATACAACATTGAGTGATGTTAAGGAATTGAATTTCATGTGTACAAGAGTGATTGCCATGGAATTTCTTTTTATTATTGCCTTCAAAATGCTCAAAAATTCGATCTAGTTTTGGGCGCATTCTAGTTGCGCCCAAAACTGAACCGGGTTTTAAAAAAAAGGTTTGGGGTGCCAGTTAAAATTTTCCAAGTGCGGGATTTTTCCCCACAATCATACGGTCAAGTATGTGCGCTAGGGGGAGAAAAGACAAGTAGACATCATTTAGATTCATCTATGTAAGAAGAAAATTACCACAGTCAAAATTGAGGTTGATCGGTGAATTTGAAAGGGAGAGGGGATTGAGGAATTGGGGGTTATCGGCAGTGGCGGATCTAGAAAATTTCTACCGTGGGGGCTCGTATTAGAATTAAGATTATAAATTATGTTCTCTTTTTCTTGAGTATTATCAATTTGATTTAAACATATTCAATATAATATTAACCCACATTTAAAATTTAAATTAATTAATTTTTTTGTGGTAAAATCAATAATAAATATTCTTCTACTTTTTATTCTTGTATCAAATAAATCTCTTGTACATAGAAATATCATATAAAAGTTATTCTTTTTCTCTAATATTACCGATATTTAGTGGGTTTGATAGATATTAAAAATATAAAAACTCTGTATGTAAAAATTACATTTAGTTTCCTTACATTTTTAATAATCATGTTTCTCTTTTTAACACACCTCTTACTTTTCTTACCAAAATTCAAGAATAAAATAGAAAAAATCTCTATATAACTACTAAAGCAAATTACATTTCTTCAATTCTAGCTATGTCACGTGACATACTTTTCATTCAGGCCATCCACCTATCGTCATTTCATTGGTCACGATTTTTTATAATTTATTGTAATTTTCTCAAAAAAAATTAATTAAATTTGGAAAATCGTGTGCAAAAATATTACAAAAAGATTGTTTAAGATCTTTCAGATTACAATAAGATTTTTATGTGTTAATTTTCTAGATTTTGACCTCCCAATATCCTATTATTTTATTTTACAAATATATATTTTATTTTTATGATATGACGTATCACAAAAAGATTGATTTCTTAATAAATAAGAGAAATAATTATATTTTTGTGTTATTGTAGTGTTTTCAATTATAAATTTTTATATATGTTGAAATCAATTTATTTAAATTTGTTAAAAATTGACCCATGATAATTTGATCAAATAAGATTTTTGGTATTAAAAATTCATGTATATTCGTTGTTTATTATATTTAAAATGTAAAAACTTAATTATATATCAATATCATTTTAAGATATAAACTTATTTTCATATAAAAGTTTATATTACATAATACTCCTTACTACTAATTCACTATATCGAGTTATATAAACCCGCGCATGGCGCGAGACCTAGTCTAGTTTGTGTATAAAATTAAAAGGCTAAAATGACTTACGTTATATTACATGAAAAATAAAATCAAACCAACTTCATGTAATTCTATTAATTACTTAGTAATTAATTACCGTTGTGTAAATTGAATTTTTAAAAAATATATTAAAAAGCTAACTACTTATATGATACTAAATCAGAGGAGTATAATCTGTATATCACATTTTTACTTAAAATTTAAAACAATTGAATCTCTAGTTTGGAAAATTTTAACCGTTGTACAGTTTTACCACGGATCTAATGAAAGAAAGAAAAGGAGGGTGTTTAATTTTTTAGCAAAACGCTTCGTTTTGATCTTTTGGACATCTTTTTAAATTAGAAAAAATGGTTGATGTAAATTTATTTAGTGAAATCCTAAATTTATCAATGGAGGGAGCAACATTTATGAGGTACCAATTTCATTCAATTTTGGCATTGTATAGATAAGATTAGGTTTTTGGGTGGATAACCCCAATTTTGTAAGTGAGTTATTTTAAAAAAATCTTGAGACTCTTCTAAGTTTTTAAGTAGGTTTTTAAAAAACCCCGAGAGTGTTAATAATTTTTTTAAAGAATACATTTCTCGGGAATAACTCCTGTCCGTGTAGTTATATTACGGGAGTTTCAAAACACCCTTGAGATAAAACCCTCGAGAAACATGCTTTTTGTACTAGTGAATATTATATAAAAATTAATTTTTGCCCTAGGCCCCTTAAAAGTTTGGACCAACATGAGTCTAACACGACGGTGATGATCTCGCTTCTTCGAGATCTAGAATTGCACACACGTGCATTGTGCACATATTATCGGATCTCTCACTGTAAGCACCTTGTCTTCTCAAGCGACTCGAAAGTCAAGTTTGAGCATGTCTGACCATTTAGCGAATTTTGATTCTGACTTCTTTCTCTAGCTCTTAAACTAAGTTTCTTCACTCAATTTCGTAGAGGCTTTTCTCTTTTCCAAACCCAAAAGATGATACAAGAGTATGTAATAACTATTGATGCTTTTATGGCTCCATTGTACCCAGAATCTGGTGCTCAACATATTTATAGTTCACGTAGACTCCTCGACCAAATCCTTGTTATTTAGGAAAATGAGGGGTCCATTTCTCTTAAATAGACAACAAGAGCGGTTTTTAACATGGTTTAATTGAAAGAGGGTAAACTAACTTTTTTAAAATGAAATAATATTTTTTAAATTGATATATATTTATATATAATTCAGAGAAATTCAAACGCGGCCTTTTGCTTCATTTCCAAATTCACATTCTCGGTACTCTCTCTCGCTTTCTTCACATCTCCTACCGTCTTCAAGCATTTTCCATAGATTTCCGGCGATATTCTTACTTCTTATCGTCAATTTTGTGCTTTCCTTACTCCTGATATGTTTTTTTTGTATTTTGGTTGAGATTTGGCGATTTTAGGGTTTTTGAATGTGTTTCGGTTCTTCACTGTCTTCGTGATCGTCTCCCTCGCTTCTGCTTTCCTTTTCGAATCTCTTGCAACTGTAATCATTTTGAGGTATGTTGTTACTCGTTTTTTTGTTGCTCTTTGTGTTTTTATTGTTTATGCTTCGAATCTTATACTTTTGTTATGTCGATTACAATATTAATATGTTGTTTTTTCTTTCGAAGTGCTTCATGCCAATATCTCTTGAAATCCACTTGCATGTGTTGATTATAGCTTACATTGATCATTTTTTGTTTCTTATTTGCAGTGTCATCAAATTTGTAGCATCTCTTTGTTCGGTGCGTTTCTTAGTGTTGTTTGTTTGATTTTGTGTAAACAAAGTTTTTTTTGTAATGTTGATGACAATTTATTGCTCTAATAATTTGTTTTTTCATAAAATGACAATGCATGATTTTGTGTTTTTGTTTTGATGAAAACTAGTTTGCGTTCTCGCGCCTTTAAAGGCACAAAAGTCTTTAGTTTATTTTTATAATGACGATGCGAAATTAATTTTTTTATAATGACGACACCAGATGATCAGTTGTTGAGTAAGTCTACAAGGGTTGGTTATCCAAGCCCTCATATTATCTCTCCATTCAGAATCCACAGAAAAAGGTAGGCATGCCTCCAAGACCTGCGTACTCATTTTATGAATACGACGACCGCACAGTTTTCTATGCGTGGATGAAATATGGGTATGTGTTGTTTTAACAATAATATATCTAATTTGTTTTGTCATCAATATAATTGTAATACTTATCCAAAGTTTGTCATCAAGCATCCTAGTTGTTCTTTTAAGTTTAAAACATATATGTCATTAATACATTAACAAATCATTACTTTTATCTTATTTATATTTCTTATGAAGTGTGGGTAGCACACTTCATTTTGCATCCAATCTAAATTTCTCATCAACTGTCCTATTTGTAATTTAATTGTTAAATCATTTTGTCCTCAACTCATTATGTCATCAACATATTTTGTCATCAACATTTTTTCAAGAGTTATCATAAATCTGTCATCAAGCATTTTATTTGTTTGTTTTTTTGTTCTGAAAACACGTCTCATTGTTTGCATTTTTCATGAAGTCTTTAACTTTCACCAATAAGCTTTTGTAATAGAACTTTTTTAATGATTGCTTATAGTTTTTGCATGATTACAGTCTTTGTATGATTACATTATTATCACGATGACATACTTGATTATTGTCTATTATTGTCATCAATGACTTGTATCAAAACATGTTTAATGATAGATTGATAATTCTTGAATGATGACAGTCTTTATGATGACAATCAAAATTTTATTATTTTGAATCATGATTACAGTTTTTGCATGATGACGGTCTTTGAATGTTTGACAATATATGTTTAATGTTTTTTTTTCATGATGATTGGTATTTTTGCATGATGTGTCTCTCTTATTTTGTAGTAAGGAACAAGCCATTATTAATGGTCATGATTCAAAATTAACAATTTTTTTTCCAGAAATTGATTAAGAAGATTCGTTGGTTTGACGATGTTGTAAGTGTTTATTCTTTCATTGTTTTATTCTATCTGTTTTTTATGTATTTAATTGTTAGAATTATTTTCTTTCATGCAATATTTTTCTGAAGCATTATATTACATGAGGAAGCACATTTTTTTATGAAGGTGGTACATTCAAGGAGGTTGTTATTTTGGAATGAATTTGGTATGACAGGTTGAACTCGCAAACTCTTGATAAAGTCTTGTCTGTGAATGATTACAACCTTAATTTCCACCTTCATTATTCTTCTGGTGCTCATCCAACAACTTATGGGAAGTCCTAGGACAACGGTGTCACAATGGGTTACACACCCTTTAATATCAATGAAGAACATTGGGTGAGGATAGAGATTGACTTGGTTAAGAAGCATGTGATTGTTTTGGACTGTTTGTATGTTAAAGATTTCAGAGCTAGTTTCTACAAGCATGAGTTCATCACTGAAACTATTGGTTCTCTTTGCAAAATGCTTCCTATTTTGTTAAACAAAAGTGGGATGTTTCATCACCTTGGAATTCTTGACATTGAGTTTACGCTAAGTAGGCATCCTTCTCTTCCTCAAGACGTAGGGTACGCTTTCACTATCCTTTTTGAAATAATTATAATTTTTCTCATGTCTTTGTTTTATTTTGCATATTCTCGTATTGTCTTGTGTTTATTTTACACTCAAGTACATAGAACCTCTTGCATTTAGGAGTAGCTTGGATGAGCGAAATGATGATCATGTGAGGGCTCTTAGGGAGAATATGGCAATTGAAATGCTTCATCTGGAATTTGTGTGAAAGCCATGCCACTTGCTCGTACTAAGCCAAAGAAATGATTTGTTGATCATGGTTACGTTTTGTTTAGTATGTGTAAGACAAATTGGATAATATGTTTGGTTTTGGATTTTAGATGACATTATTGGTTGTAATGATGATAATATGTTTGTTTTTGGTTTTAGATGACACCGTTGACTGTAATGATGACAATATGTTTGGTCTTAAATTTTAGATGACATTGTTGGTTGTAATGATGATAATATGTTTGGTTTTGAATTTTCGATGACATTGTTGGCTGTAATGATGACAATATGTTGAATTGTTATTTTAGTGATGATAAATAAATGAAATCTCTCTTTTCTTTTCCTCTATATTTGATCAATCACTCTGTAAACTCATTTTGTCATCCTTTTTTGGTCTTTTATCATCCAACGCTACATCGTCATCTATATTAAACATTTATAATTGTAGTTGTTGATATGTGATCAAAATATTTTTTTTCTTCCATATTAGTTATTTTTCTTCAAGCGAAAAACATTTTTTCATTGTTTGTATAGTTCCCTAAATAAATTTATTTCTTAAAAACTCCATTATTATTTACTGTCATAACTCATAATGTAATTCTCATCAACATTTTTCTTTGTTAAATTGTCATCTATATGCTATTATCTCAAGATTGGTTTCTTTTTCGTTTTTCAAATAGTAGAAACTACCTTTGGAGTCTTGAATATTATTACTTGCATTCAATAACTAAAACACAAATAATTGTCATCATCTTTATTCATATCATATATTTTTATTAAATTGTCAATGCGTGTTTTCTTTTTTATAATAATCTTATGAAGCACGTTACGCGTTTTTATTGTTCTTCTCATAAAATTGTGATAAAGCTCGATGACAGTGTAGTGTGTTTCTGTAACTGGTCTGTCATCAACCTTCATTTATCATTAATGTTAATTTGTTTTCAACATTTGATAATGTTTGGAGCTATTGAATATATGTTAACAATGATCCAACATTATATTAATATATAGTAAGAAGAATATTAATTGTCATGCAAACCTTTTTCAATCAAAAGAAATGCAAGTAAAGTAATTTGTATATGTATATATATAATTAAAAACAAACTATTCAAGGACCAATGAAGTACTTCTGACTTTTGGTGTTTTGTTCATGCATGAGGTTCTGTTTTGTCCAATGGATTCACATATACTGCAACTTGCAGGTCTTCTTGGTCTACACCTCTTTTTGCTATGATTTTCAAACTCACCAATTGATGATATTCTTTTCTTCTTTAGTTTCCCTTGCAATGGGATCTAGCCCATTTTTCAAATTTGGCAATAACCAAGTATCTTCCCATTTCTTCATTTATTGCACATATCTTCCAGTAGTTTTCCGCAAACTCCCTTCTTGTGTAACTGCTTTGTAGCCAAAGTGAAAAGTTTGTGCACCACCCCTTTCTTATACCTTTGTTTGAGGTTTTGATGTAGATGTCTTCTACATACCACATGCTTGGATGATGTATATATTGTCTCCACTTCCTTGACAATACTAATATGTTTATCAGACACAATTACTAACTCTTTTTGAATTAGAAATCACTTTAATTAGTTGTTCGAAGAAGATTGTCCAAGACCCATCATTTTCTGAATCAACAATAGCATATGCTAGTGGATATATTTGATGGTTTGCATCATGCGCTGTTGCAATCAACATGTGCCCCTTGTACTTCCTTGTACTTTGTATGTAGATGTGTACCATCCACCATGATTACCTTTAAAAAATAAGGACACATTTAATAATTTTAACAAATTCCTAATCAAAGACAATATAATTCATCTTTAGTTTCAATGAGCCTATCAAGTGCACACATCACAATTTTTATTGTTTCTTGTTTTCCTGAGTCATGTAAAAAAAAATAGATTTTATTTCTTTGCTATTTAGTGATGATGAAATATGTATGACAAATCTTAAACTTGTCATCTGATAGAGAAAATTATCGTAGTGTTGGATATGGCCAATGACCATAGAACTCCATCTGTTGCTGATGCATCTCTTCCATCATCATCCTCATGGCTACTTGCTCCGCCATGAACTGATCTTGCCTAGCTGGAATCTGAGCCTGCTCTTCATCAAAGCGCCTCTGCTGAACTATAAACTCTTGTGGAGACACTAATAACTGATGCATCTCAGCCAACATGACAACTTGCCATGAACTCTCCTCATGTTGGGCGCCTGCCCCACTAGACGAACCAACCTCAAACCTGGGCACAACAGGAACCATGGGTTCCGACCTCTCCTCATCCTCGTCCATATGCTCATTCCCACCAGGTGGTGGAGCAACTACATTTGGCTCTAAATACCAATCCTCAGCATTGGGACCAAAAGGCATGTAGTTCCGAGGAAGGTTCAAAATGTGTGAACCGTCAGGCAAAGAGATCCAAGTGAAAACATCCTCACCGTCAACAACCTCCTTGTACTGGCATTTAGCTCGTATCAAATTAGGCTTATCATAAACATAAAGAAGCTGGCTAAACAAATTTTGAGGAACCTCCACAACACTTTCAACGACAAGAGATAGTTTGACCATTGTCATCAAATAAACAACATTAATGAAATTCTCAAACAAAATTAGTATTAGCAATATTTTTTGTCATCAAAATTCCGAATATCATAAATATTTTCTTTTAAAAAACATTTTGTCATCAAAATTTTGTCTTCAAACTTCCAATTCTATACAATAATATTGTCTAGGCAACATCATGTCATCAAAACTCCAATTCCAAGCAATATTATGCTAACATGAAAATTCTGTCATCAATTTTTCAAGCCTTATCCAACATGTTGTCATCAAAAATCTAATTCTAAGCAACATTCTTCATCAATTAAAATTTTGTTATTAGAATTCCATTTCTAATCAATATTCTATCAAAGCATCATATTGTCACCAGGATTCCAAGTCAAATCATCATTTTGTATTCATCTAAATTCTGTCATCAAATTTTCAATTCTAATCCAACTTTCTGTCATAAAAAATCTGGTTCTAAGCAACATTCTTCATCAATCAAAATCTTGTTATTAGAATTCCATTTCTAATCAATATTCTATTTAAGCATCATATCTCCAAGTCAAAGAATCATTCTATATTCATCTAAATTTTATGATCAAATTTCTAATTCTAATCCAACTTTCTGTCATAAAAAATCTAATTCTAAGCAACATTTTGCATTAATCAAAATCATGTTATTAAAATTCCATGTATAATCAATATTTTATCTAAGCATTGTATTGTCATTAGGATTCCAATTCAAAGCATCATTTTGTGTTTATCTAAATTTTGTCATCAAATTTCTAATTTTAATCCAACTTTGTGTCTAAGCATCATTCTATCATCAAAGACCTAATTATATTATAGGCTGCGTCTAAATGCACACGTTTTTTTTGCTAAATGCACACTATTCTGTGCGGTAACAATTGCAGTACAGAACTGTGCGTTAACTCTTACCGCACCAGAAGACTCAGGGGGATTGTTGGAATTTTTTCTGAAACCTATACGACGCTGGTGCGGTAAGAATTACCGCACAGATCTGTGCGTTAACAATTACCGCACCAGATTAATCCCAGATTAAGCAAAAAAAAAAACAGATTTTCATTAACTTAAACCCTGTGCGGTAACAATTACCGCACAGGAATATTATTTTTTTTAATTAATTTTTTTTTTTTAAAAAGTATTAAAAAAGAATTAAAAAAATATTAAACCTGTGCGGTAAGCGTTACCGCACAGGTTTAATATTTTTTTCGGTAACTATTTTTTTAAACCTGTGCGGTAAGTGTTACCGCACAGGTTTTTTTGAAAAAATGCCCGTTGGAATTTTATGCCCGTTGGTGCGGTAATAGTTAACGCACCAACGGGCATAAAATTCCAACGGGCATTTTTTGGTTGTATATATAGGTTGAGCTATCTTGTTGAAGTTTTGCAATGCACACTACAATGTCTTATAATTATGAGAGTAGTGAGGATGATGGTAACGACAATTGGATATCAGGGGTCGTGGAAGAAGAATACGAAGTCGATGAAGAAGAGGAAGTGGACGAAGAAGACGAAGAAGTCGATGAGGAAGTGGACGAAGAAGAGGAAGAAGGCGAAGCAAATGTATCAATTGCATTAGACGATTGGACTCCGTTACCGATTTTGGTTAGTATATTATCAATTTAAATTTTGTATTTAATTGCATGAGATTTAGGTTAATTAGTTAAAATTGCGTATCTAAGTAATGTAGTTTAATCAATATAGGAAGAAGACTTTAGACCACATTTTAGTACTGCGCAAATGTGGGATAGTAAAGAAGAGATGATGGAATGGACAAAACAGAGAGCAAGGGATTTAATGATAGTTTTGGTACATCGTACATCTAGCAAATATTGTGTTGATTTTGTATGCGATAGGTTTGGAAAACCTAGATCGGGTAGGCCGAAAGTGAATTTAAAAAATCCAGAATTGCCGGTTCCGAGGCTTCGTCACCGAAAATCGAAGAAATGTGGTTGTACATTTGAGTTATATGGGGTTCGTATAAAAGAAGGGCCTTATAGTTATAAATGGATCGTGAATGTTGTAGAAGGTCGTCACAACCACACTCTTCCTACTAGTTTTCATGGGAATTCATTCGTGGGTAGAATGAGCAAAGAGGAGGAGAAAATAGCAAGGGAAGCGGGGGATGATCGCAAGACGCCAAAAAACATACTTATTCAGCTTAGGAAAAGAGACCCGCAAAATGTGACATCCATGAAGCAGATTGCCAATAAATGTGACAACCTGTGCGGTAACGCTTACCGCACAGGTTTAATATATTATTAAACCTGTGCGGTAACACTTACCGCACAGGTTTAATATATTATTAAACCTGTGCGGTAACACTTACCGCACAGGTTTAATATATTATTAAAGCTGTGCGGTAAGTTTTACCGCACAGGTTTAATATTTTTTTAATTCTTTTTTAATACTTTTTAAAAAAAAAAATTAATTAAAAAAAATAATATTCCTGTGCGGTAATTGTTACCGCACAGGGTTTAAGTTAATGAAAATCTGTTTTTTTTTTTGCTTAATCTGGGATTAATCTGGTGCGGTAATTGTTAACGCACAGATCTGTGCGGTAATTCTTACCGCACCAGCGTCGTATAGGTTTCAGAAAAAATTCCAACAATGCCCCTGAGTCTTCTGGTGCGGTAAGAGTTAACGCACAGTTCTGTACTGCAATTGTTACCGCACAGAATAGTGTGCATTTAGCAAAAAAAACGTGTGCATATAGACGCAGCCTAATTATAAGCAACATTTTGTCATCATTTTTCAATTCCTCAAATAAAATTGTATTTAAGCAACATTCTATCATCAAAAATTCAATTCTAAAACAAAATTATTAATTCAGCAACTCTTTGTACTAAGAATTCTTGTTTTAAGCAACCTTTGATATCATATTTCTCAAATTTAAGCAAAATGTTGTCATCAAAAATACAAAAACTCATAAAAACCCGTTTTATTCAGCTTTCTATGTTTGAATCTTCACATTATAGGAAAATCTTCACATCCATAGGCTTACCTCGAATTTCTATTTCAGGCTTTACGAAGGGTTTGTTTTTCTTTAACCTGCTTGATCGTATTCCACTCGATATCGTTTGATTCTTCTCGATCTTCTCTCGCGATTAGGTGCTCGATGCTTTGTTGATGATCTCAATTCGCTATGATGCTCAAATATATACGAAGGAAATTCTTATAAAAAGCGTGTAACACGCTTCATTAAACGACCGGAAGCAAGGCGACGCATGAGGAGGTGTGAAGGCGATGCATGGAGGTGAGTGTTGCACATGAGGAAGCGTGAAGCAAGGAAGGAAGCACGTCTGTTTAACCGAAAGGTAGTTTCCCCTGTTCAATAGAACAAGGTAACCGAAACGCATTACGTAACCCGAGACATGGTTATTTAGGGACACGTTCACTTATCAAAGACCTAAATGCGATACACTTCGTACCATACCTAATACTTATAGGTGAACAAAAACGGGTCTCGTATGAACTATGTACACGCTAAGCAAAAAAAGAAGAAGAATACGACAAGGTTATAATAAAATTATAATAGCACATAGTGACAACTTGACATATTTTGATATTCGTTGATTTTTTGTTCGGGTATAGGTCGGGTCTTGTATAATTTAAACCCTCCTTAAAATTGAGAGATAAGTTATTTAATTTATAAATTTATCTTTTTATTGTCAATTGGTTTTAGAATGAGATCTTATGTGCTTATCCATTAGACCCAATGTCCTTCACAATACAAGTGTTCTTCGGAATAAAGATTTGTGGGCATTATCCCTTATATAGGCTTGGTCTATATGCACACGTTTTTTTTGCTAAATGCACACTAATCTGTGCGGTAAGAGTTGCAGTACACTTCTGTGCGTTAAGGATTACCACACAAAAGGGCTCCGGGGCATTGTTGGAATGTTTTCTGAAACGTATATGAATCTGGTGCGGTAATTCTTACCGCACAGATATGTGCGTTAACAATTAACGCACCACGTTAATACGAGTTAACAAATCAGATTTTGATTTACTTAAACACCTGTGCGGTAACTCTTACCGCACATGATTTGTTATTTTTTTAATTAATAAATTTTTTTTAAAAAGTATTTAAATAATAATATCTTGTGCGGTAACAATTACCGCACAGGTTTAATATATAAAAAAATATAAAATATGGTGCGGTAATCGTTACCGCACCAGTTTTATCTATTTAAAAAATAATAAATCGGTGCGGTAACAATTACCGCACCAATTTAGGTTATTTGTAAACCAAAATTTTCCCTCCCCGACCTTTCGTCCTCCGTCCATTTTCCCGTCGATTAAGCCACCAAATCCACAAATTGATGATGGATTCGAGCTCCCTCGAGCAAGCCGCATCTTTTGGGCCCAAAAATCCGGCCGGAGACGAGGGTCCAAGCTTCCCGCCGACGGCAGCTCTTCCTGCGGCGACGACGGCCGTTCCTGCGGCGACTCCGTGGCTGGCTGTGGAGGATGAAGAAGAGGAGGAAGCCGAGGTGCCACTGATTTACAGTGGTGGTGCCCGGAACCGGCCAAAATGCCGAGCCCGACCCGATCCCATACCCATAGCCCGACCCGACCCGATACTCGTTGCCCGACCCGACCTGATACTCGTTGCCCGACCCGATACAGCAGCCCAACCCGCCCCGATACCCGCACCCCAACCCGCACCCGAACCCGCTCCGAGGCCAAGAAACCGAAAGCGACCCGTCCAAAACATCGGTCTCGGGTACGCTACTCGAGCAAATAGAAGGTTGAATCCACAAACAAAGGCTCAAACCGAGGCGCAACCGGAAGTTTTTTCGACTCCCGTAGATCTACATCAAGTATGTATTTTTATTAAATATTCTATAACTTTTGTAATGTTTTTAAATAGTTTAATTATTTTATTTCGTAACGTTATGAGATTAGTTATTCAATTTCATAACGTTATGAATTTAATAATATTTGATAACGTTATGAAATTTTTAAAATAAATTTCTTAATGTTATCAATTTATTTAATTTAATTAATTTATTAAATTTATAACGTTATGAAATTAGTTATTTAATTTCATAACGTTATGAATTTAATAATATTTCATAACGTTATGAATTTAATAATATTTGATAACGTTATGAAATTTTTAAATAAATTTCGTAACGTTATCAATTTATTTAATTTAATTAATTTATTAAATTTATAACGTTATGAAATTAGTTATTTAATTTCATAACGTTATGAATTTAATAATATTTGATAACGTTATGAAATTTTTAAATAAATTTCATAACGTTATCAATTTATTTAATTTGATTAATTTATTAAATTTATAACGTTATGAAATTAGTTATTTAATTTCATAACGTTATGAATTTAATAATATTTGATAACGTTATGAAATATTTAAATAAATTTCGTAACGTTATCAATTAATTTAATTTAATTAATTCATTAAATTTATAACGTTATGAAATTAGTTATTTAATTTTGTAACGTTATCAATTTATTTAATTTATTTTATAACATTATGAAATTAATTTATATGGTAACGTTATGAAATTAAGTAATTTATTGCGTAACGTTATGAAATTAAGTAATTTATTGCGTAACGTTATAAAATTATATTATTTGGTAACATTATGAAATTAATTAATTTATTTGTAACGTTATGAAATTAATGAAATTTTATAACGTTATGAAATATAATAATTTCATAATGTTATGAAATATGACATTCTATATTGTAAAATTAATGAATTAATTATTTTATGAAATATGACATTGTTCTTCTCTTATTTTGTAACGTTATGAATTATTAGTATATAAAGTATTGAAATTAGGCGAATTATAACGTTAATTTCGTAACGTTATGAACAAAATGTTTAGAAATATGATTTTGATTAGGATTGACGTTACAACAACTGTTTGTAACGTTACGACGTCATGGAAAAGACGTTTTTGAATTTGACGTTATTTTTGTAACGCTATGAAAATAACGTTACGCTATAACAACAACATTAGGGAGTGCGAGATACGATGACTTCTAGTGGTTTTGTTCCGGGGGCTCCTGTTGCTGCAGAGCGTGTTAGGAGGACGAAGATTACAGCGTCCATACGTCAGAGTTTTGCTACTGCTCGAGACCAGCTGAATGCTTCTAGTTCGACACCCACTGATGTTACTGGGGCACTTATAGATACTGGGGCAGTTAGGGATTGTGGTCTAGATGTTGATCCGTCTGCTGATGATGAGGGTTACAGTGAGAGTGAGGAGGAGGATATGGACGTCGATGATACAGCTGTTGATTTGGATGATGATATGCTGGGAGGCGGTGAGGGTTTAGGTACAGATTATATTGTATCTCATCCCGAGATACCGACAGATCAGCTTAGGAGAGACGACCCTCCTATTATTTCAGAGGATCATGCTGGTATGGGGCCTTCATCGCCAGCTCCTACAGATTTAGGTCCTTTGTCTCTTACGCCAGATGTACCACCTCCCCCGACTGTACCACATCCCGATGCAGATCCTGTACCACCTCCTGCTGTACCTTGGATGCCCGGAGGTCCTTTTACAAATGAGTTGCTGAAGAGTTATGAGACGCACATCGCCAGGGCTATTTATGAGCTTACAGTTGTTGATCCTCCCGCACCTGTGATTCTAGCTGGCCCCCGTCCTCTTCCTCCATTTATACAGAGACAGCGAGGAGGCCGAGGAGCTCAGGCTGATGATGATGTTGCTGATGCAGACGCTGCTGATCCTCCAGCACGAGGTGGACGCGCTCCACGCGGAGGACGAGGACGTGGACGTGCTGCAGATCATGTTGATCTTCCACAGCCTGCTGATCTTCCAGAAGGCGAGGCTCCTCTTGATTTGGTATGCATTTGAACTATAATTTTCATATGTGAAATATTTTGGCATTCTGTAGAAGTAACTGTGTTATTTTTTTTACTTTTTTTTCAGACACGGAAGGTCGTCAAGGTTCACTTCCACACCGCCTACTACACTCCACTAGAGGCGTTTAGGAGACCTGGTCCAGATTCGTGGTTTCAGCTTGCAGAGCGATCTGGATTGACTGATCTACGCTATATCGGGTCCGGTCCTGTCGATCATGTGTTGGTTTCTGATTTCGTCGAGAGATGGCACCCAGAAACCAACACATTTCATTTGCCATTTGGAGAGATTGGTCCTACACTTCACGATGTGGTTGAGATCCTGTCGCTGCCTATACATGGCAGGAGTTGTAGCTCAGTTTTGATTAAGGAGGAGATCTTCACTTTTGTTGCTGAGATGCTTCACGTAGAGGAGGCACTGGTGAAGACTTGGTATAGGGATGGAGGCATTCCTTTGGGTTATCTTCAGCAGAGATTGAAGGATATGATGCGGATGGAGGATGGACAGAGAGATGAGAGCCTCATTGCGTCTATGTACTTACTGTTGCTTCTCGGCACTAAAGTTCTAGTGGACAAGTCGACTACAACAGTCAAGCACTGGTGGTTAGTTCTTTTGGCCGACCACGACAGCACTGGCCGATATGCTTGGGGAGCTGGAGTGTTAGCTCATTTAGTATCGCAACCTTGGACAGGCGTCGAGGCGATTGGCTATGGGGATGGGGAGTTCTGGCATTCTTTTGCGGGTTAGTACGCAAACAACTATACGATTGGCTATGTTTAGGAAGTCGAGTTCTAATTATCCTTTTTTTGCAGTCGTGGATCTGGGCATATTTTCCACATTTTCGTGGACATTTTGTGACAGATCCACTTTCTATGGACCACGCCACAGCTGCTATGAGGGAGGGCAGAGAGGTGCCACAGGGGAAGAGCACGGATTGTTTGGTTGCCATTCGTGGCATGCTTGACCGTGTTCGTTATGAGGAGGTCAGATTTTAAGAATGTATGCTTTCGTTATATTGTGTGAATGTAAACTATACTAACTGTTTTGTAATGTTTTGTTGCAGGTTAACTGGTTTCCCTTTTCAAATGTGGATTTCAGACTTCCGCAGTACGCCCCGTCTTTGTTTGAGGGCATTCTCCGTTGTCTGGACATCGAGGAGATCTATCAGCCAGGTCGCCTGCTGCGATAGTTTGGACATGTGCAGGGTATCCCAGATCCTCCCCCAGAGCCCATCCAGGTGACACGTAACAACAGGCTGACGCATTATTCAGTTCACTTTGAGAAGGATCTGCTTGGTGTGTGGGATCAGGACCCCAGGCCTTTGATACAGATTCGGGAGCCACGAGCGACGTACTATTGGGCAGTCACAAATGATTATCTCGATTGGTATGATCGAGTTTCTCATCCTCTGGTGGATCCCAGATCACGTAGACTCGATCGTCCAGTTGGTCCGCTGCGTATTCCACCTTCGGGTGACAGTTTTGCGGTACGATTCTAAATTTTATTAGTCATATTCATTCAATTAGTATATTTGATTGTAATGTTTTGATATGTTGTTAATATAGCGGACCCAGCTAGTGACTTTTGAGATTCGAGCTTTCTTGGAGACACCACCAGAGAGGAGGCCTGCAGATATCGATGAGTTCATGAGGCGTCTCCTTGGAGTTTTGACTGACGGGGCTCCACCGATGGCTCCAGCTCCGGTTCGTCTCGAAACGACTAAGAAACGAATAAAACCGACTCAAACCGATATAAAACAAGCCAAATCGAAATTTCAAGGAATTCCGAACAAGTTGTAAAAAAGTGTAAAAATGTGGCCAAAATGATGGCATAATATGGCCAAATTGAGGAAATCTTAGCAAAACTTGAGTTTTTTTGAAAAAGGCGAAAAACGACCAAGTACGTCAAATATTGATAAAAATGGTTCAAAACGTCTCGAAACGACTAAGAAACGAAAAAAACCGACTCAAAACGATATAAAACAAGCCAAATCGAAATATGGATAATGGATAATGGATAGTGGATAGTGGGTAATGGATAATGGATGTCATATGTGTATAGTTTGGGCCCATATCGTTTTAACGCCTTGAAACGATGAAAATAGAAATTTTGAAATTATAACATGACAACAAATATGGCAAATAGTTATTTTCATTTTTCGGAATTGAAAAATGAAAATCGAAAACGTCATCGGGCCTAATAAGGCCTAATGAATTTTGAATGAGGCCCAAACACAAAAACAGACAAAAAATGGCATAAAACGGCTTAATAAGCACTTAAAACGTAAAAGTCAAGAAATGTAACATTAATATTTGAGCATTACCAATCAAACGCTATCGTTTTTATAAGAAATTAACAACTTTAACACTTAGAAGTATGTAAACGAAGACTTTCACCTATATGCTACTACTCTCAAGTATAGCCCAAGTATATAAGTTGTATAATTATACTCATATGTATGTGATACCACTTCGTTAATAAAATGAACTTCATATAATGTGTTTATTTCATCATATAACATTAGTTTAACACTTAATTGTTATCGTTTAACTCAACTGACCTCGTATTTCATTAGTATAATATGATTTTTTATCATATAACTCTTCGTAATCTCATATTACATTAGTAAAACTTGATAAAATTATTCACAAAACTCTCAATAACGACATATTTCAGTAGTATAACATTACTTTGGGTCATAAAACTTTTTATAATATCAAATAGTATAAGAAAACAACATAAAAATTGAGTTTTTATGTAATTAGGGTTGGTACTATAACAGTTACCGCACCAACCCTAATACCCTAAACCCTACAAACACCATAAACATTTGATTCTGGGTAAAAGGGTTGGTGCGTTAACAATTAACGCACAGATTCGGTGCGTTAATTCTTAACGCACCAGAATCTGGGTTGGGCTTGAATGTTGGGCTGGTCGTCTTTGTTGGGCTGAGATTTTTCTGTTGGATCTTGACGAAGTTGTGTTATCATTTGTGCGTTTATTGCTAACGCACCACCATATTTTGCTTGAGTGTGTTACATCTACCACACAGCTGTAAGTCACTTTTGGATGACCGAATTACGTTATTGGGCCTTTGTTGTTGTGGACCTTTTGTCTACATCGGCCCAAATCTAAGTTACCCTAGTAAAACCTCGGCTATAAATTATCTGCCTCAATGACTATTATCTCATTCTCACTGCGCCGTAACATAATTAGGTTTCAAGTTCTTACTCTGTATTTCAATGAAAAGTCTCATTTTTTACTGATTTCGTTAGATATCTTCATTGTTTCTAACATGTTTTCTTACTTTGTATTACAGATTCAAACAACCATGGCATCATCTTCATCCTCTCCAGTTCCAGCAGAAGGCAGTGAGATCCAGTGCCCGAGTAGAAGGTGCTCAAGAACAATCAAGGTGTTCACTGGTAATGACAAGAACAATCCCCATACGTATGGACGAAGGTATACCACATGTCAGTGTAACTACATGATCGTGTATCTTGAGCCAGAATATGACAGTCATCATCTCCGAGTCATTGCAAAACTGTTGAAGGAAATAGCTGACCAACAGTTGAAGTTGGTATATTTTCACCAGGCTAAGAGTATTGAAGTAGCCAAACAATGGATACAACAGAGGTTTCCCAATGACCTTGTTCCTAGTTTTTATGACAGTGACTCCGATTAGGGATCTTGGTATCAAATCAGTGAATCTCTGTTAAGTCTGTGTTTAATTTAAATTTCAAGAATGAGTCTGTTGTCTTTTTAATTTATGTTGAGTGTGTTGTAGTTTATGGATTCACTGATTTCACTTCACTGTTTCACCTACCTCATCTAACTCTACTGAAAACACTATTTAAAGCAAACAAGACAAGTCATTATATATTTCAAAGCAGACAAGACAAGTCATTACATATTATAAATCAATTCCAATCGAAGTCTAAAGATCAAGGCTACTAAACTATTACAAATCAAGTCATGTAGTCCATATGCTTTCCAGCAGTAAAGCGGTATTGTCAAAACAAGTCCACTTGGCCAGCATATATCCCTTCCCACCACTTGATGTTGTCATCTGCAAATCTTCTCCATGAACCGGAACAACGTGGCAATGGTGCCCCGTCACGGAGCCAAACCTAGATATACAAAGAAAATTAATCAATAAGTATAAATGATTTCGACATTTCATGACGTTTGTTTAGATTACCACAGATTCTTACCGGTATCCAGTGATTACTGCATCCGACAAGAGCTATCCCAAAAATCTTCTGTGGAGGACCAGGGCTCACTGTAGACTGCCTTATTGGCAAGCATAAACACGGCGCATCCCAGGATAGTTTCACTAAACCAACATTATACATTGTGGCAAACACCAAACCCATAAATGGCATGTCCATCCAAAATGGTCTCTCACAAGGACTTCTCATGTAGTTAACTTGAGCAATAAGATCATCCCATGTTCCTACCCGTAGTCCACGTCGTATGGGCTCCCATGTCTCTTTGTTTCCAAGAAGCTCCGCTGCCAACGCAGCACGGATCATACGATATTGACTCTGTTGCATACCCGTAAGTAGAGCCATTGACCGATACCCACAATGTCCGTCTGAACGCACATCTTTCACAGAAGTCATGTAGGAAAGCCAAAAGTAGTCAATATTTTTCACCCCCAAGTTCACCCCCATATAACTTATGGCTTCTTCAATCTCTTCTTCATCTTCTCCTTCCTCTGTTTCGTTTCGATCTGGATAGCAAGCTCTTAGGGGCACGACATTCATGTCTTCGTCTTCTAAATCGATGGTCTCTGAAAACAATGGTTCAGGTTGGGACTGTGATCCAAAGTCGAATGACACTTGACTTGCTTGCTTTTTAGGACAAGTTGGTCGTTTACTTTGCCTATTTGCCTTCTCCTTTGCGACTTTTTCCGCATTCTCAGTATTTGTTAAGTCTTCTCTAACGTACTCGTGCTAACTCTTTTCCCTCTTTTCTCTCGGAGGAGAATTCCCATTTCGCTGCTTCTCCTTGTTCTTTGATCCCGGCGGCCTTCCTTTTGCTTTCCTAAACAAGTTTTTTGGCTCTACCAAAGAACTTTGTTCCGGATGCTCCAAGTCAATGTACAACTCACTTAATCTGAATAGAGTTCCATCCCTCAATTCTCCACTTTCCCATTTCACCCACATTTCACGCATTATGATCTCCGGAATAGACATTGAACGATTTTCGTCAGGTAAGGACAAATTTATTGCATCATCTTCCCATCTCAGTTCCTTCCAGAAGTCATGAAAATCATCCGGAACAAGAGGTGTCTTTGAAATGATTGCCCTAGCAAGATCGTGTGCGCATGGCATCCCAAAACAATCTCGAACCCAATGATCATCACAAACATTTGAATACTCCTCCTTCAATATTTGCTGGTACATTTCCAACAACAACAAAAAACACCTATCTGACACTCGGTAAAATAGCCTTGAAAACAACATTCGAATGCCAGGAGGAAAGGTTGGGTCATCAAAGACCATTTTCCGAGTGGTAAGTGCTTGGTTCATCGTCGCCCTAATCAGGTCCATCTGAACTATGACCGCATGGTGGATCCTCACGATCACTCTGTTGAAGCCTCCTCTACTAGAACCCACAATTTCTTTCAACACCTTATGCATCCCCTCCACCCTAAATAAACACAATTTCTAATCATTAGCATAAATAATATGGTGGTCCAAATTAACAACTAAACAAACAAAGATACCTGTTTGTAGTCCTTGTGTGAAAGTGAAGAGTGTAGTCCGTCCACGCTCTAACTATGAACTTCTTGTACGGAGTAAACCCGTACTTTTCAACGTAACCAACAATGCCCTTCTTCCATGAATCTCTCAGCTTTCTCAACCTCTCTTCGTAGATTTCTTCGGTGCTCGAGCAAAATATCCCCCAACATTGCGTAACAAAGTTCTCCGCCCTTTTAGTATTTTTAATCACTTTTTCTGCGTGTGACTGGATGTTGTGCTTAATGTGCACCCAACACAATAGTTGCTTCACATCAGTGTCTTTGAACACAAGTTTGATTGCTCTCAACAAAGCCTTTTCACAGTCGGTCATTATAGCCTTCGGCATCACTCCCAAATTTCTACACAACTCATGAACACACATCATCACAAACTTGTAATGCATTACTGTCTCCTGAGCCATGAATGCATATGCGATGTTGAACGTCTTATGCGTGCAAGTGAAACCAACCATCTCCACTAAAGTCATATCATACCTATTTGTCTTGTATGTGGCGTCCATGATAATCACATGAGGAAACTTCCTGAACAAACGAATCGACTCCGGGTGAGCGAAAAAAAGGACTTCAACCTCATTCGTCCTCGTGTTCCTCAAAGGTTGACAAAAATACTTGTTCTCTTTCTGAAAATTTAGAGACCACCGAGTAACTGACAATTCACCACGATCTTCAAAATTGATCTTCTGCAAAAAATTGGCAATCTGCTTCATGGATGTCACATTTTGCGGGTCTCTTTTCCTAAGCTGAATAAGTATGTTTTTTGGCGTCTTGCGATCATCCCCCGCTTCCCTTGCTATTTTCTCCTCCTCTTTGCTCATTCTACCCACGAATGAATTCCCATGAAAACTAGTAGGAAGGGTGTGGTTGTGACGACCTTCTACAACATTCACGATCCATTTATAACTATAAGGCCCTTCTTTGATACGAACCCCATATAACTCAAATGTACAACCACATTTCTTCGATTTTCGGTCACGAAGCCTCGGAACCGGCAATTCCGGATTTTTTAAATTCACTTTCGGCCTACCCGATCTAGCTTTTCCAAACCTATCGCATACAAAATCAACGCAATATTTGCTAGATGTACGATGTACCAAAACTATCATTAAATCCCTTGCTCTCTGTTTTGTCCATTCCATCATCTCTTCTTTACTATCCCACATTTACACAGTACTAAAATGTGGTCTAAAGTCTTCTTCCTATATTGATTAAACTACATTACTTAGATACGCAATTTTAACTAATTAACCTAAATCTCATGCAATTAAATACAAAATTTAAATTCATAATATACTAACCAAAATCGGTAACGGAGTCCAATCGTCTAATGCAATTGATACATTTGCTTCGCCTTCTTCCTCTTCTTCGTCCACTTCCTCATCGACTTCTTCGTCTTCTTCGTCCACTTCCTCTTCTTCATCGACTTCGTATTCTTCTTCCACGACCCTTGATATCCAATTGTCGTTACCATCATCCTCACTACTCTCATAATTATAAGACATTGTGGTGTGCATTGCAAAACTTCAACAAGAGAGCTCAACCTCTATATACTATTACCGCACCAACGGGCATAAAATTCCAACGGGCATTTTTTCAAAAAAAACCTGTGCGGTAACAGTTACCGCACAAATTATATTTATTATTTTCTTAAAAATTTAATTTAATTATTTTCAAATAATTATTAAAAAAAACCGGTGCGGTAACAAATACCGCACCAGGTTTATTCATTATTTAATTCCTGGTTTTAATTTTGTTTTTTTTTTAAATTTTATATATCCTGTGCGGTAAGAGTTACCGCACAGGTGTTTAAGTTAATCAAAATCTTTTTTTTTTTTTGTTAATCTCGTATTAACGTTGTGCGTTAAATGTTAACGTACACTTCTGTGCGGTAATGATTACCGCACCAGATTCATATATGTTTCAGAAAACATTCCAACAATGCCCCAGAGTCCTTTGGTGCGGTAATCCTTAACGCACAGAAGTGTACTGCAACTCTTACCGCACAGATTAGTGTGCATTTAGCAAAAAAACGTGTGTATATAGACCAAGCCGGGTTGAGCATATTTGTATGTGAATGTGTCGTATATATGTCACAAAGTTGATTACACGACAGTTAGTGTATACTCCAGAATGTGTGCGCATTGTCAAAAGTGTGTATATACGCCACAATAATATTTTTGCACATTGTCTTCTAGTTCTCATCTAATCTTCCATCTTCACCCCTCTTCTTCGCAATACGTAAAAGTCTATTTGAAGATAATTATTCTTTAATAAATCCCGCAAATAGTATGAGGAGGATTCCTTTTCTTCTTATTCATCTGTTTTTTAATTGAGAGTAATTATTGTTTTTTCTATATAATTCAATTATGACTATAGTGTCGGAGGAGAGTTAGGGGAGACATACCCTCCTCTTTTCTTCTTTTTGATATTTGAGATTTGATTGGAAGATTTGTTATTATTGACTAGTGTTTGTCCGGTACAACGTATGGTGAATGATACAGTTTATTATCGTGTTGGTAAGAATGAAACTGGACATTAAAAAAAAAAAGAGAAATCTATCAACACAAGAGTACGTTATATATTTTCAATTGGAAAAAAATGAAGATGAATTAGTAAATTGATAATGTAATTCCAATTTTATACAACCAATTTTTACACAATCATATTTTTTAAATAAGCTATAAGTATATTTCATAATATATTTTAAGTTTTTCTAAAGAGAAAATTAGAGTTGTAATTAGATAATTGATGTACTTGTTTTTCAAAAATAGTCTAAAATCTGGTACTATGAAAATGCAAGTTGTAAATCCTAAAAAATGATGACTTGATTGATCAAATATAACTTATAGGTTTGAGTTTGTAGATTAATGTATTTACCACTTGTTAGAGTGGGAGAGTGGGGGTGGGTGAGTGAGATAGTTAGTGGGTGTTCATATATTTTAACAAAAAAGTTTGTTCAATTTATTTTACATGGAGAAATAAATAAAAAAGCACACATGTCTGCACTCAAATTTCGCCAAGTGACGCAAATTTTTGTGAAGACATGACTTCAACTTTAATATTATATATATTTGATTTCATAAATTGTCAGGATAGATCAATCGCTACTCTTCTTCCTGATCTCTGAGAGCATGTTTAGCCGAGTCCGATAGAAAGTCCGATAGAAGAATTTGGTTTGATTTATTTGCTATGAGACCCACGACGAAATGGGGAGTTTATTAGAGTCTTATAGCTAGAGTCTTATAGGATATTATAAAAATATTTTAAATTATTTTAAATTGTACTAAAATGTACAAAAAGGATTTATTTGGACTTAATTCTATCAAAAAAGTTCAACAAAACTCTTTCATTTGTCAATTTCAATCATACAAAAATTAAATTAGTATGTTTATTTTATTTTAAACACAAGTAATAATAACAAAATGATATATTTTCACTTACAAATATCTAAACAATATAAATATTTCAAAATTATTTTAAATATATTCAAAATAGATGTCTATAGATAAATAAAAATATAACAAGAATTTTGGTATTTGGTGGAAACAAAATTAATCGGTAAATATTTCTCAAAATCAATTGTAAGAAAATAAATTTCCCGTCAATTGCAATGTGACACCTTTCAGTGACAAACTATTTTGAAAAGCTAGGTAGCATGTGGTATACAAGTTGAACGACATCATTTTATATGAATATGAAGCACAAAAATTGAACCAACCAAACGTACCTTTAATATATATTCTATGGGATGCCATAAAACCGGGTTAAACATGCCCTAAGTGGTATAAATTGTTGTTAGTTTGTTACTATACCATTTCGATTTAAGTATATGGTATATTCTCAGGGTTTAATTCCTACATACTTCATCTGTTACATGCGTCAAGTACAAAAACTACAATGTATCATATACTAAGAAGGAAAAAGAAAATATTCAAAGGAATATTATCTTCTCCCAAAGAGGTATAAAATGTTCATGCATGGTTTGTGATTAAGAATGTTTAGGTAGTTACTTTATCCCGATAAATACCACTTATAGCTAAGAGGAATAAATTAAAAGTGACAAGAATCGGATCCTAGCAAAACGTGAACCATCTTGCATTTTAATTTTGAAGGGAGTAGCAATTAACAATGGTATTTTTACTCCCTTGTTAAGAAATATAGCCTTTGATTAAGAATATAAGCCTTTTTAAGACTAAACTATTTCTATAGAATTATTTATAATAGTAATCACTTAATTGAAATGTTTAATTGTAACTTTAATGAGGGTAAAGTTGATAAAAAAACAAAGTCAAAATGATGAGTACTTTAGAATTACCAAGGTTGAATAATTTATATATTTTATCAAATCAAATCATACCTCAATTAAGAATTTTCAATCTAACTAGTTTAGGACTCGTGCCTTGCACGGGGGCTATAAATAAACTTAAGAAGATTATTTAGAATAATTTTATGTAATATTAAATTTATGAATAACAACAACAACTACATTTGATAGCACGATTATCGTTATTTTGATCAAGTATATAAAAAATGAAGAATGGTATTATGATAATGTTATTTAATCAAACCTTTAATATTCTAAAAAAGAGAAGAGAAATATTGCATGTACTCGAGTAGTATTATTATAATGATACGATAAAAATAGTAAGTATTATCATTTTTAATCAATGATTTTTTGTATATTTCTTAAAGGCCTAATAAAAAAAGGGCGTTTAACCCCACACCTGAAAAATTATAACCCGCACCCGTTTTGGGCGCATCCGTAACGCGCCCAAAAACCCAGTGCGCCCAAGATTTTTTTTTTTTTTTTTTTGCCTTCAAACTGCTCAAAAATCCGGTTTGATTTTGGACGCATCCTAGGTGCGCCCAAAACTGAACCGGGTTTTTTTAAAAAGGTTTGGACGCATCCCGGGTGCGCCCAATAGTGGGTTTCAGTTATAAAAAAGTGGGTGCGGGGTTTTTTGCCAAAAAATCATTAAAAAAATGATTAATATTGCTAGTGTAGTAGTGTAGTGTTACATCAATGGTTTGATTAGGTATTTTTAAAACTCATTTATTAATTTTTTTTATTGTTAAACTTAAAATTTACTTTTTAAAATAAACAATAAAAACCAAGAATTATAAATTAAAACTTAATTAACTATCACAAAATATAAATATTGCAACAATTAAATTGTTATGTTGTATCAAAGTATATTAAGCAAAACACTTTAAACCAAAATGCAACAATCCCTTAGACTATCAAGATTACCAATAAACATAATTTATATCTTTCTAAATCAATTAAATTTTAACTTGGATTAAATGAAAAATGATAATAATCACAATTTTTACATAGCATGCAACAAAATGAAAAGAAAACTTACAATTTTATTTAAATTACGTATGAAATTGTATGGATACTTGATATAATTGATAAGATATGTAAACTATGGACGGAATTGAATAGTATAAAAAGCTTTTTTATTTGTTTGCACCATAAAAACTAATTCTTCAATTTTTTTTATAAGATTAATAGGATTAAGATAAGCTTGATTAATAAAATTATAAAAGAAAATAAATTAAGGAAAAGATGATTTGGTTAGGATTTTTTGAATTTTTGGATTTTTACAAATTATTAGAATAATTAATTCAAAAAAACATGTGGGAGTGTGGGACCAAATAAATAATTCTTCAATTTTTGTTTTAATTTAAAGATGAGGTGGCTGCAATGGTTGATGAACACATGGCGATGAATGCTCCGGCTTTAGTATTCTTAATTGATAGGTTAGAAAGTTGTAGGAAGGATAGTTATAGACTCATAGGATAGCTAGTTATGATATTTTATGTTTTCTAACTTATGTTCAAGACATATAGATTAAAAATTCATATCTAAAAATGTTATATTTTGAGAGGTAGGAAGGATTTCGGGTTTGTTAGGTATTGCAGTTTATAACCTGTTTGTTATTTATAAACAGGTTTTATTAAGAAAACTGGTTTTCTGCATTTCGATATATGTGCCATTCTAAAAATCTTTTCAGTTTTTTTATCCATAAATATTTTTTGAACTTTGGATAATAGTTTCCCCCAAATTGAAATTCTCCCCCATATTCAATTCACCGCTTCAGAACTCGGCACTTGAAAGAACCGCTCCGACGAAGACGACGAGTTGGACTTGTGCTTCTGCCTATCTATGGCCTCCACGTTGGATCAAAACTCAATCCATCCCGAAATTCTTCCACCGCTTTCGCAGATTCCGTCTTGCTCTGTCGGGAGAATCGATTCCGTCTTGCACTGCCGGGAGAATTGAACGCATCTCGTCAATTTGGGTTTCCGACAAAGTAATTGTTACGGGGGATAAAAATGGAGATCAACGGACAAGGATACTCTAGATGAGCCCTATCTTGAAGCTTGGGAGCCTCCAATCAAAAACCTTGTTTGGTCAAAACCCTAAATCTAGCTAAGGAGTCGTAGTTCACCAAACATAGTTTTACGAAATAAATAGTTATATGCTGAAAATATTTTTTTACTGCCAAACATGTTTTTCTGAAAAAAACTGTTTATAACCTAAAAACAGGTTATAAACTATTATGCCAAACAGACCCTTCGTAGTGTTAGTTTTCAAAACCCTAATTCTTAACCTATGTCCCAACTAAATAACGAACCGGTTAAATTTCTTGTTGAAAATTTATCATCTCAAATTATCTGTTTTATTGATGGAAGGTTTTCAGTTAAAAGATCACGTTGAAAATTTGATCATTATCCCATATTCTTTTATTTTGTTAATTTAGATAAGTTATTCAGATGGGATAGTTTTTCTTTACCCTATATTTTATCATGCATGGAAACCCCATGGAAGGAATTCATATCTTTAATTTCCAAAAATAAAATAAAACACTAGTTCTAAGATTTTTCTTTCTTCGTCACATTCATCAAGTACATATACCCTAACTCTCCCGTATACATATCACAAAAATAGAAGAACGCGAATCCTCTGTCTAATCAGCCATGTCTAACGTTTCAAGCAAGATCATGACCAATTTCATTCTAAGGCAAGTACTCCTCGATCTCTTTAATCTTGTCCCCTTAAATGCTCTTTCTATGAACTGTTAATAAGTTTATTTTACTTGAAGACTGTATTCTTCCGTGGCACAAAAAGTGACGCCACAGCCTGCTGCAATTGCGACGTCTAATACAAGCGTCGTTAACACGACGAAAAGCACTTTAGCGGCGGGAGAAAACGACGTTATTCGCGCGACGGAAAGGGTGGAGAAGGAAGTGTTTTGGATGAGAGATCCGGAAACCGGTTATTGGATGCCTGAAAATGGGTTTAAACAGACTGATCCGGTTGATCTTAGGATCAAGTTGCTTGGCACGAAAACAAAGCAAGCTAAAGGTGGATAGTACGTGATTAGAGCGTGTTTTGTTTATGTTGATGCTCATTTAATTACTACACTTTAACTTACCGATTGTTATATCCCAATTGAATCTATGGGTGTGTTTCAATTGTATAAATTTTAGCCCATGTTTATATATGTGTGTTTGGCTTTTTTTTCATAGGCAGGAGCTAGCTATCTTGTTATGTTATGGATACGTATAGTGGCGGGGTCGGAAAAATAAAAAGAGGAGGGGCGATAAGAAAAAAGACGGATAGTTAATAGAAATAACTAGGTCCAATAACTTGGGCAGCCCCCACCGCTAATTCGATTTCTGACATTTAGCTACGAAGCGGAAACGCGACCGCCGCCTATGGGCAGCGATCGCCTCCTTATGTACGACGACCGCCGCCAGATGTGTTGTTATTGCGAGCCTTTGTTTTATTTTTGCGGGATTATTTCTTTAATTCGGTCTAAGTCATTTTAGGAAATACTTTTAATTGCTTTATTTCTTTTAGTTGACATCCTTCTGAACCCTATATAAGGCTTGCCCTAGTTATTGTTTTAGGGACCCATGCAGACAGATTATTATGATGATTATGACTTGAGAAAACGTTTTTTTCGTTCCTCCAAAAGAGAGCTTTTGTGAGAAGAGTGTCTCATGTGCATTGTTGTTGAACTCGCCCTAGTTGTACTTGTGTGTGTATTGCTCTTCCATAAGGTTGGTGCTATCGGGACTCCATAAAGCATCCTCCAGGTGCCTTGTCCTACCATAACCATTGTGTTTGGTTGTAATCCATTGGAGTTTCTTCATCATTCAGTAAGATTCTTGCTCCTAAGTTCAAGGGTTTTATCGTTGTTTGATTTGGTTCCAATTGGTCTATCATTCGACTTATCCTTCTTTCATTTCATTCTAATTCCGCCTATCTTCTCTGTTCGAGTTTCTGTTCGAGGTTTGGTGTCTAGATGGACAACAACGGCTTATCCCCGCATCACATGGCCATGGTGGTGGTATCCAATCAGGATGCCTACGAGGCACCTCGTCACTCCACCATTCCTCCGTGTCCTCATAGTTCCAAGGAGGACGCAAATCGGAGTGTCTCCTTGCCATGGTACCTTTTTCACAATATGGGACATGCACGTGGATCAAAGAGCACAAGAGATATGCAGGAGTATGACAAGAAAACAAGATAAGACACACTTGAGAATCAAACAAGCACTTCGGGTATAAGGCTGAATTTTAATGATTTTTGTCAAGTGTTTATCAAATTCAAGTTCAATTGTCATCAAAGATTTCTTTTGCAAAATTAAAAAGTTGCATGCAATATTGAACTTCTAAGATTGAAAAGCTTCAATTATTATGCAATCAAATGAAAGGAAAACTTTGCAAGTGAGAACTAGACGATGGAAGACAAAAAAATAGTGGAATACTCAAGTGAATGTCAAAGACGTTACCTTATTTAATTTGGATTTGGTCTTGACTTAGAAAGAAGGCTTGCCTTATTTTGGTTATTCCCCTCTTAAATTTTCAGATTTGATTTATTTATCAATTTTAGTGCTCAAAGTCAAGAGCTTTACTAGTACCAAATGATGTGCTAAACTTGAATGTGAGCAAGATAAGCATGCATCAATCATATTGATGCGTGATTGATGCGAGAAGAAATAGTAAACAAAGATATCTTGTCTTACTAGTTAATCCTACTCAATTTCATGCAACAGTTCAATCCACTATAATCTCACAAAGAAATTCAAGATTAAAATGCACTTTTAATCAATCTTACAAAGAAAAAAAATTCAGTAATTTAATCAAGGATAAGATGGCGAAATTTGTGGGATTGATGGAGTGATTTGTGGATCATTCGAATGGTGATTATGGGTGGGATAGGGTGGGATTAAATGAAGGCAAAAATGGTGGGATATGGCCGATTTGATGATGGATGAAGATGATGGATATCGAATGCTTAAGGCTTCAACAATGAGATTTTAGCAAAAAAAAACAAAGTGGAAAGTGCTAAGTGCTTGAATCCCTGATGCTCTGATACCAAATGTTAGCTCGACCTCCAATGGATGCCAAGTTGTGCTCGGATCTAGACTCAAGATTCAAGAAGCCTAAGGCGTCTTGAAGTTGATGAATTGAGGCATCAGATGAGACTAAGTGTTGGTGGTTTTGTGGATGAATGTGCAAGCGGAATACTTTTGATAAGCAAAACACAAGTATATCTTTATCACACGAGTGTTTTGAGAAGGGTTTGAGGTTTTTGTGCTTGGTAGATCTTCATCACACCAAGAACGAAGGAAAGATAGTGTTTTTGACGCCAAATTACAAAGGAAAATAGAGACTCTCAACTTAAGCTTTGTATTTCAATTCAACGTGCTTACAAATGAGCCTAGAGAAGCCTATTTATAGGAGCGAAGGCGTCCTTGAGCTGAAAGCCAAGAACCACTCTTCAATCTAAACATAAATGCTAAGCAAATCAAGACATAAATGGGAAAATCAAGAGTATATGAAATTGCAATCAAGATGAGTGATTTTAGGGATGCTTATCCAAGCATTTATTGAGTTTGACTCAGTCATGAGTCATCATGAATCAACCAAGAGATAATGGCGACAATCAAGGCATGAATCATGACGAGAAATAGGGGATGTGATTCTTTCGGACGCTTTCGAGTCTGGCCATGCGTTCCAGCCTTAGTTCCATTCCTTGGACCCATTTAGGATCATCGGAACAAAAAACGCTTGGCCATCTTGTTTCCAAAGTAAAAACGCCGGGAACATGGTTTTGGCGCGTAGGAGAGCCTGAGTGCCAAAGTAGGGACCTTTGTTGCGTTTCTTTGGGAGACTTTGTATGGGCGTTTTGGACATGGTCTTATGCCTTGGATAATAGTTAGGGATGACAATAAGTCGGGTGATGCGGGTGCATTACTTCCATCACCCACTCATTAACCTTTTCGGGTGCATACACGGGTGCATTACTTCCATCACCCATCATTTTTCGTGTTTTCACCCGTCTTTTCGGGTCGGGTGAATCGGGTGTCCATTAGATGCAGGTGAAATTGTCATCCCTAATAATAGCGGAATGAGTGCCCTTGAAAGCGCCCAGGAAAAGTGTCCTTGATCGACCAATGATGCACTCTTGGTTTAGGCGTTCGAGACAACCTAAGATTCGGTTCTTGCCATGAACATTGCTCTTCAACCTCTAATTAACTCAAGCTCCCTCGAGTGTGACTTGATGGGCTTGAGATAACATGGGAGAGCACATCAATCATCTTCTTCTTTTCTGGCTACTTCTAATTGTTTTTTTAAGCATTTGAAAGTGCTTTGAAGTAGCTACAGTAGAAAGAATTTCAACCAGCCAATCTCATACTTATTTCTTTTCAGAAAAAAGTACCCTATACTTATAAGTATTTGGAAGTAGGAATTAAGTAGTATCCGAACAAAGCCCTTCGCTAGATTTTGATACCGATTGTTGAGTCATCGCAAAATCGTCAACTAATAAATCAAAATGAATACAAACACACAAAATTTAACGAGGTTCAACGTTTTGGCTATGATATCAGGGTGAATGATTCAACTATCTATATATATATATATAACCTAAATCTATATATATATATATATATATATATATATATTAAAACATAGTTATTTAGAGCTCTTTCATTCACTTCGACCCCATAAAATTGACGTGTCATTTTCTTATTAAACTTCACTATCTATTTTTAAATTATAAAAAAACCCACCAAAATTCTACTAGCTTTCAAGTTTAAACGTAATTTTGTTAACTTAGATACTCCCTCTGTCCCATAATATAAGGGACATTTGTTAGTTATTTTCCTAATTTATAGGTAATTCAATTAAAATCAATAACAAAATTTTATTATTACGTAATTTGTTATTTGATTTTTCTACGCATAAGAAATAGTTAAATATAAAATTTAGAACAAATTATATAATTAGTTGAACTTTTCTTAATCATATATAATGGAATCATGTTTTAAGAGGTTTTCTATTGTTAACTCTTATACATATTTTATATGCATGATCGTTATATTTATGGTTTTAAAAATCAATTAAATATTTTATTATTATATATGATATTTCCTATATATACCTAATTCTATTTATCATTTTCTAAGATATATAAATTACATCATCATATATCGATTCACTAATAGTGCATTACATTCGTTAGCTATTAAGCCTATTATGTACGTAAGTATATATAAAAATTAAAATTCTAAATCGGAAGGAATAAATGAATTTTTATAAAGTACGTATTGTTAAAAGAGTAGGGGTCCATATAGTATCTCGGCTTCCTACTTATTTTTTGTAATTATTATATAATAATAATCTCAAATATTAGGAGTCTTAATCCACTCATAGGACATAAATTATGAAATTTTATTAAATAAATTATTTGAATGTAAATATTGACATAGCAAACTTTATGTATTATATGATGATTATGCAAGTTTAATATACGTACATTCAAGTTTTTTAGTACGTATATAAGTTTTGAAAAGTATTTAGATTAACTTTAGTTAACACATAATTAATCAAACACCATTTCTATTCAAAATTAAATTAGCCACTATTAAATAATAATTATTTATTTAAACTTTAACGTAATAAATAGAGAAAAAAATATCGATATGAGTATGGAAATTTAGATGAGGACGATAACCGATAAACTTAATATTAAATAAGTATTTTGAAACTCTTTACTTTAAATAATCCAATTTCGTTTAATGCTTTTTGGAAAAGATTATAATATAAAAGATGTAAATTATAAAGTATTTATCTCATATAATTTATACTATAAATATTTTTTTCTACTTCTTATCTTTAATTGTGAAAAATATCTTATGAAAATATATTATGGAAAAGTGTCATGCAATAAAGATTGTTAAAATGATAAATGAAAATTATTGTGGAGCCTAGGATAAAAAAAGATCCAAGAGCCTATATGATGACACGTGGAACCACTTGTCATCCCTTGTCACCGCCGCTGGACCATCGCCGGACCACCTCCAACCACCGCCGACCACGCCGGACACCTTTGAGCCTCGCCGGAATAAAATTGTCACAAAGATGTATAAAATTGCTCACAAATATTACAAAATTATTTATTACTCAAAAGTTCATTACAATTGGCTTAAATGTTCATCACGTTGTTCATAAATGTTCATCACAATGTTCATAGATGTTCATTTGTATATACTTAACTGAATGTTCATCACATTCTATTTAAATGTTCACCAACTAAATGTTCATCACATTCTACTTAAATGTTCACCAATTGAATGTTCATCTTATTATACTTAAATGTTCACCAACTGAATGTTCATCACATTATACTTAAATGTTAATCAACTGAATGTTCATCAAATTATATTTAAATGTTCACCAAGTTTATTACACTTAAATGTTTATGTTATCTAGACAAACGGCGGATCACCACCGAACCACCACCGCACCACCACTGACCAATTATCAAGCCACCGCCGGACCACCACTGTTGACCGGTAAATTTTTCATGCATTACGGTGATCTGTAATAGAGGCAATCTATGTTGATCTGGGATGAAAGTATTGATGAGATTTCTAATCAACATTATAATTATATAATGGCTAAAGATTATACATTTAGGCCCATGTTCTTTAGGCCCATGTCCTCCAGAGATATGTCCACATCGTGAGCCGGTACGTGCTCTATGTTGGCATACCATTTTACTTGCCTCCAAAACACATGGATCTCTGACAGTTGGACGGACTGGAGTACGCTTCTGAACATGAGTTGCCAGCTCGTGGGGACATGGTATACCATAGCATTCTCTCCACCAATAGTCATCACATACTGTTGGAATATTAATAACAAGCAGCCTATCTCAATACATAACAGTATCAATCTTTGTTTAGGATAATCATGTTCTAAGATTTTATTCCTCGTTTGCGTGGAAGTGTTCACTATTGTCGGCTCCATCGTTTGCGTAAAGGTGTTCACTGTTAGAGTGGAAGTGTTCACTATTATCGGCTCCCTCATTAGATCCATAAGAAACCAGCAAGTGTTCACTATTGTCGCCTTCATCGTTAGATCCATCAGAGGCCATAAAAAACAACAAGTTGTTTGAAAAATTGAGGACAGAATTTCCTAATTGATAGTACAATATATAGTCGTACAGAATTTACTATAACAACAACTATATAGTAGGTTTGTTGAGATTGGTTTTTAATTAATTATAAATTAGAGAGTTTAATAAGTAGAATCAAGCAGATGCTTCTAACTAACAAATCCTGTAAAAGCTAGTATTAAAGGATCGTGTACTCTGTTTTATCCCCTATACACCAGTAGAACAAAACAAACTTACAAATGCTACATGTACACCACTTACAAATCCTGATAGCTTCTTTTTCATATTCACTCTCCAACCATTTCCTTGATTTATGGAGTCCCGTATCTATAGAAACTTTACATATTTACTTGGAATATGGCTTCAATATTGTAGGAGAAGAACAATAATGAATCATACATATTATTCAATCTAAATAAAATTTAGCTTGTCCATACAGAGCTGCATTGGATGAACAATCTATATTAGAGCTACATGTACATCACTAGAACAAAGTAATATATGTACATCAGTAGGGCTAAAGCTACATTGCCCATACAGAGCTACAAATATATTCTAAATACAAGGAGGAGGAAGAAAAAAATCAGCATAAGAATTGGCCTAAGAAAAGTAAGGAAGATTGAGATTTCACATTGCTGAAGTATATGAAGTATGAACAAAAACTGGACTGGATGCAATTCAGGCAGTAATGCCTCACACACACCAGATTTGAAAATTCAGCCAGTAAAGCATGTACACACCACATCTGAAAACAAAGCACTCATAAAGGCACCACACAATAATCACGACTCAACCTAGAACAGTGAGAGTAGGAACTTGAGAAAGACGAGAGCGGCAGCGGCCATGGCGGTTGCTACGATGGTTGCTACGACGGTGAACGTGTAGAAGATTCGATTGGGCGAGATCAGAAACGGTTAGCGGTCGCTCAGACGCCGCTTCGAGGTTCGCCGGATTCATATTTTCAGATCTTGTGAAAAACCGCTCATGGTTTCGTTCTCTGAAGTGCAATTTTCATAAATTTTAACCCTTTATATATTAAGGGTAAAAAGTCCTTTATTCAGCTGCGCCTACATACTCAATCACGTACGTACCTAATTTGGATTATAAAATGATTAATTAAATTTTTTTTTTTTTGCCACGAGGTAAAAAATTGCATTAATGGATAGAAACAATACATCAACCGGAGAGTCTTCTCATCATCACTCTCCCTCTCCTAGTGTTCGTCTTAAGCTTATGAATCATCCTAAATTTACAAGCATTAATAATCTCTCTACCCACCCCATCCACATCTATAACTCGATTACTGAAAATTACATCATTTCGGAGTTTCCAACAAAAATAAATCACTCCGGTAAAAGCAAGCAACTTTGTACGGTAAACATTATTGGATCTCTTAGGCGTTTCATGAAACCAGGCCCACCATCCTCTCAAATCCGGCCTGCTGATATGTATACCTTGCCAGCGTAATACAGCTTCAAGGACACCAGCGGTAATTGCACAGCTGAACCAAAGGTGAGAAGCCGATTCTGTTCCAGCGTTGCATAGTGGGAAAATGTCCGAATCCACACCACCCCAGCGATACATCCTCTCACGGGTTGGAAGACGATCATAGGTCGCAAGCCAACAAATAAACGCCCACTTCCGAGGCTGAATTCCTTGCCAAATTATCTCACACCATGAAACAACAGAATAGGAAGTAGCAATATATTTATAGATGGCGGCTGCGCAAGGCTTTCCGTTTGCTGAGATCAACCGATCAAGAGGCGGGATAGACTGCGCAAATCTGGAACGAAGCACATCCCTAGCGTTGATAGCTGATTTCCATATCACAGAGCTGCCATTAACACATCTGCAATCCCAAACTGACTTGCCTTTGAGCAGATTTCTAGTCGCCCACTCTTTCCAAATACTCCTTCGGTCTGTACAGAGGTCACACACCAGTTTAGCAAGGAGGGATTTGTTCCAGGATAGAAGTTCCTTAAACCCAAGGCCTCCGCATTCGAGTCCTCGACAGACCACATTCCAGGCAACCAAAGATCTTCTCTTCCCCAAATCTCCGGTCCATAAATACGACCTACAGATGGAATCAATTCTCCTAAGAACAGAACGAGGGAATTCTAGGACTTGCATCCAAAACCCGACGATGCTTTCCAGGACAGATTTGATAATCTGCACTCGCCCGGGATAAGACAAGTGTTTAGCCTGCCTGCTTGTAATTGCACTTTGAAGTTTTCCAAGAAGAGGAAGAAAATCACCTGGCTTAAGTCTCTTTGAGTGAAGAGGAGCGCCCAGGTATTTAACCGGGAGTCTACCAATATCAAAACCCAAGATGTCCGCACATGCTCTTTTCTGGTCTGTAGAGATGCCGGAGAAGAAGATTTTCGATTTTTGGCAATTAACCACAAGGCCGGAATCAGCAGCGAAATCTTCAATTACTTGAGCAATGACACGCATAGTGGATTGAACTGGTTTACAGAAGATCAAAAGATCATCCGCAAAGCACAAAGAGGTGAGTTTCATTTGCTTACATCTCGGATGATAGTAGAACCCACGTTTCTCAGCAGCCGCACTAAGTCTTCTAGTAAACATCTCCATTACCAGAACAAATAGGAACGGAGAGATAGGATCTCCCTGACGCAAACCTCTCGCCCCACGAAAGAAACCTTCAACTTCCCCATTGAGCAAGATAGAGTAAGAAGGCGTGGTAACGATCTCCATAATCCAGCTAACCAGTTGGGCAGGAAAATTGAAGTACTCAAGTGTTGTGCGAAGAAAGGACCAGCTAACACAATCAAATGCCTTACGCAAATCAATTTGAATGAAGCATCTGGGGGAAGAGAACTTGCTATCATAGCCACGAACAAGATCCTGGGCAACAACCATATTATCCTGGATACGGCGTGTTGGAACAAAGGCACCTTGATTGATAGAGATAATCGTCTCTAGATGGGGTCTCATCCGACCAACGAGGATCTTAGAGATTGCTTTCATAATAGAATTACAGCAGGCAATCGGACGAAATTCATTAACCGAGAAGGGATCATCTACCTTAGGAATAAGGTTAATGAATGTCGCGTTAAGTTACCGGAGAAGACGACCTCTACGAAAGAAATCCATAATAGCCTCACAGACATCAATTCTGACAATGTCCCAGCATCGCTTAAAGAAGACGCTTCCAAATCCATCCGGCCCGGGGGATTTTATATTGCCAATCCCAAAAAAGGCGTCTTTGATTTCCTGAGCAGTGACCTGTCTACAAATGTCTCGGTGCTGATCTGAATTAACAACAGGCCCAGTAAGAGTGCAAGCAGCAGACGAATGATGCGGATAGACAGCAGTACCGAATAAATCCTTAAAAAAATTCAGGAACTCAACGGCTATGTCCTCACGATCAATCACTGTTTCACCTGATCCATTATGCAGCGTAAAAACGGAGTTCCTTCCCCTGCGAGACTTGAGGCTATTATAAAATGCAGCAGAACTTTCTTCACCGAGAGTGATCCATTCCACCTTTGTCTTCTGCGCTATAAAGCTGTGTAGCTGAGTGATGCGTTTATCAAACTCGGACTTAGCAGCAAAGACAGCAGCTTGCAAGGAAACATTGCTGAAATCAGTTTGAAGACGTAAATTAGCAGCCTTTAAAGCTTCAGAGCTCTCGTCAACAAGTATCTCCAGCTTACGGAACCGCCCACGCTGCCAATCCTTAAGAGCCAATTTCACCCGCTTGAGTTTATTAGCAAAGGTGTATTGCGGGTTGCCAGAATCCGGGCTTGTCCAGGCAGATTTAACAACATCAAGGAAATCCTCCTCCTCCGCCCAATAGTTACGAAATTTGAATGGGATTCTTTTTTGTCTGGATGTGGGATTAATACGCAAGATTCCAGGGGAGTGATCCGAGAAGGATGAATCAGCAAAGTAGACCTGGGAATCAGAGTACGCAGAATGCCAAGCATCATTAGTGAGAATGCGGTCAAGTTTACAAGCAATCCGACGAATACCTAGCTGCTGATTATTCCAAGTAAAGGTGGCCCCGGAGAATTGATGATCAGAGAGATCAGTACTGCTCAGGAACTGACAAAAATCCGAATTTGCACGATGCAAACGTCCACTGAACTGAATCTTCTCAGAAATATCCATGATGCAATTGAAATCACCAAGGAGCGTCCAAGGACCCACAACAGATTGATGAATTGCAAGGAGATCATGCCAAAGCTGTTCACGCTGACCACTAGAATTCTGAGCATAAATGAAAGTTGCCGTAAATTCAGTAATCTGATCCCTGCTCTTGGCCTTACAGTGGATGAATTGGCTATCAACATGAATAATCCTGACATTCAGCAAGTTATCATCCCAAGCAAGCCAGATCCTACCCTTCATCAAGGCAGTGCTATTGGTAATATATGACCAACCCGGCAAAAGACGCTTACTAACAAGAGACTCTTTGTCAACATCAATTTTAGTTTCTAAAACACCCATCATAGCAAGATTATTTCTCCTAGAGAACTCTGTGATAAGCCTAGCTCTAGGGGCAGAGTTACACCCCCTAGAGTTCCAGGCAGCGATAGAGATCTCAGACATTGGCCTTAGCCCCAACCGAGGCGCTGCTACTTCGGAGTTGACGAGCTACAGGGGCTGGAATCCCTTTATCTTTTTTATGATTGTATTTGACCTTTAGGACAGGAGGATCTACATTATTGGCATCAGCAGAAATCTGATTAGGAGGAGCAGAATTACCTTCCCTGTTACTGCAAGTAGAGAGATGCTCAGACGGATTGCTAGTTTCAGCATCTCCCTTTTCATTACCAGAAGCATCATTCTGTTCAGGACAAGGAGTAGCCAGTAGTATGTTTTCCTCTGGGGTAGCGCTAGTGTCAGTTTGCTGTTGCAATTCAGTATCCATGGGGGAATCAGTGGTCTGCTCATTTGCCGCTAACTTTTCAGAATCCTCTGATGGCAGGACCATCGCTTCTGTTGAGACAGATTTTGGTGCTCTACACTTCTTTGCCGCGTGTCCAAATTTCAAGCAATTAGAGCACACCCATGGTACCCATTCAAACCAAACACGCTGTTGATACGTCTTCCTTGAAGGATCTTTCAAGACAATTAGAGCTCTATCGATATCCGCCGGAGAAACTTGTACAAGCAGGCGAGCATAATCTTCTCTCTTCTTCAATCTTGTGTCTTCATCCATAGTTATGGCGGTTCCAACCATACTAGCCATAACGCTTAACATGTGAGGCGAATGGAACCATGGATGAAGATCTCGGAGTTGGATCCACGCGGGGACGGATTCGAAACATTCCCAGGAATACGGCATCCCTTCTTTCCAGGATGTCAGCGCTAGAGGAACTTGCCCATTAAAGAACCAAGGGCCATTTTCAAGAACGAACTCCTTATCAGCCATTGATGAGAAACGAAACGACCAAATTCCATTTCGACAAGGAATAATTTCTGGTCGGTGATCTGCCCAGTTGAGATCAACAAACGCCTCCACTTCTTTCTTAGGAGGAGTATGACACATAAAGCCACCGAGAACGACGAAATTCTGATCGTTGATTTCACGTTGCACCTCATCGAAGGAAAATTCGTATACCCGGCAATGTTCAAGGTCGATATTCTGTAGGGTACATTGGGGAGAGAGTACCGGCTGTTTGTGGTTCATCTGAACCTCTGGGCGCTGCCTAGGAGCCGCCCTCTTCCACCCTTTCGCCGGAACTTCCCCATTCTGCTTTCTTGCCCTAGTTTGAAAATTAGGGTTAGGGTTTGATACCGTAACCTCCACGGCAGCCGATTGGTCTGTAGTATCCATGAGGGAGAACCGCACAGTAACGTCTCAGAAGAGGGTCACTCCGCCCGCCGGAGAACCGGAGATCTTGGCCTGAGGCACCTACGCGCCACCACCAAGATGGGAAGGGGATGTTCTTTGAGAGCGTTTTCGACATTAATTAAAATTCTCTAGAAAATAAAGGCAGCCATTTACACCCATAGCAATTGTCTGGAGCGTTTCTTCCCTTTATGTATAAACGTGGGGGTCAAGTTGTAACGGTGCAGAAAATCAATCCCTTTAAATGCTGCAATTAGTGGCAAAACAGACTGGGGAAAGATTAATATAAATCAAGCCTAATCTCCTTTGAGAGCTAAAAAAAAGAAAAAAAAGTTAAGGGAAGAGGGCATTACTTTCTACGGTTCTTCACAAAAACAAGACACAAAAAATCACTACAAGATACAAGAGTATAAGCCGAGAGGAAGTCGTACAAATTTTAAGGAGTTTAGCATAAGGTATATATCCATTTCCTTGGTTAAGTTCTTCTCGTATGCTAATCTACTGACAAATTTATCTTTGATCGAGCATGAAGATGTCCATCAGAGTTGGTTCAAAACTTTAAGTTTCACCGTAACAAGAAGACTCAAAGAAAGGATTCTAATGGATCCAAAGTCCTTGTATAACAAACCGAAACGGATTTGTTTCTCATGACGATCCAAGATGTTTCGTCGGGATCATCCCAAAATCGAAACGGATATGTTTCCTATGTAGATTCACGATGTCTTGCTTAGGCGAAACGGATATGTTTCTCATGGCGATTCAAGATGTTTTGTTGGGATCATTCCTCATATCGAAACGGATATGGTTCTCAAGTTGATTCATGACGTTTTACAAAACCAAAACGGGTTCGTTTCTCATACCAAAACGAGTTCGTTTCTCATACCGAAACGGGTTCGTTTCTCATATCAAAACTGGTCCATAACCGACCTCGAATTTGGACCAAAAGACGGGTCGTGTTGCATTACGATGATTACACGAGTTGATACATATATATGAGTTTCATTTTGACACATATATCAAATGCATGTGTCGTGGTGAATATCTCTTAATCCCGTTTTGAGTAGAGATTTAAACAAAATTCAAAATCTGCCTAATATATAGTAGTGGTTTAATAGATTAAATTTCATCCACATAAACGTAGCATAAAAATTTGGGCTAATGTTTATATCCGTCAGTATAATTTAGAGCCCGATCGGGTTCTTTTTTATGAACTACGTAGATTTGATTTCATTATATATAAATGGATACATGGCCGGACATAGGCATGTTAAAAGTGGGTGACCGAACAGGGCCCCCAAAATTTTGGGGCCCCATATTTTAGTTTTAATCTATTATATATTTTTTTATTTTCATTTTTATAATTAAAAGGTCCAAATTTCAAACCTAAATGTAAATGAGAGTTTAATTTTTACCTCTCTTTGTTCAAGTTCGATTAAGTTTTTCTAGAAATCAATCTCAATTCCTTCAACTATTGTTGATTTCCAATTCAAACGTATACATTTAATATCTTAAAAGCATAACTACTTGGTTTAAATGAATATTCTCTCAAAGTTGTTGTCATAGAAATTTGGTTCTTTTATATGTTCCTCCATCACAATTCAAAGGCACATATTTTGGGATACAGGCCGTTGATATTTATTTGGTTATTCTTGTTTTTATCCCTTCCAATCACTTCAATTTTCATGTGAGTTAAGCATGCTTTAACAATATGAAATGAAATACTAGTTATATTAAAAATTTGTTTTTTATCTATCCATTAGGTAAAAGTTGTAACAGGGCCTCTAAAATTTTAGGAACGGCCCTGAATGGATACGTAGGACGTTCGTTACAAAAATATAAAAAAGTAACGAATTCAATCACATATCCAAATTTAAGAACAAAGATCAAAGCCGTTCTTTTTTTAAGAACTACGTATGATTTGATCCCTTTTAAAAGGGTACGTAGGAAATTCGATATAAAGCTATCGCTCATCGAGTTCAATCACAAACAAAAATCAAATAAAATTCACAAAAATGTTATAAACATAAATAGTGAAAAGTTAGACAACCCTTCCTAGAAGGTGGGTTTAATCTCTTTCACGACGTACAAATGATAGTTGAATCGCGTCTAGAAATTCTTTCCTTGAAGATGGGCTTAGACTCGCTCCTCTGATGTACGATAAACAAATCACTCTGAACTACGTAAGGCTTGATCCTTCTTAAGAAGGTACGTAGATAACCCGTCATAACCCGGGTGCAACCCAAATAATAAAACAAACCTATAAGTGTTCAACGTATCTATATTATTGAAATTGTAAAGATATACAGATAAGGGTCGAACTTAAATAAAATCAAATAAGATGTGTTTGTGCATAGTTGTTTTCTTTTAATAATTTTTCCCTTAATATAATTTCGATTAAAAAACAATGGTTCTTCATCAAAAATTTCCTAAATGTTTATCATATCATACTTTAATATACATCAAACATCCTTAAATGTTCATAAACATTTAATAAAATGTTCATAAACATTTAATAAAATGTTCATAAACATTTAATAAAATGTTCATAAACATTTAATAAAATGTTCATTACTCAAAAGTTCATTACAATCAGCTTAAATGTTGATAAATGTTCATTTTGATATACTCTACTAAATGTTCATCACATTTTACTTACATGTTCACCAACAAAATGTTCATCACATTATAATTAAATGTTCATCAACAGAATGTTCATCACATTATATTTAAATGTTCACCAATTGGATTAGACTTAAATTTTCATTTATTTTTATACTTTAACTTTTTCATTTATTATTGGACCACCGCCAGACCTCCATCGGACCGTCGTCGGGCCTCCACCGGACAACCACATGGTGGTCGCCGGGAAGTCGTCGGTGGTCGTCGGGAGGTCGCCGGACCACCACATCTACCCCCACCCCACTACAAGTAGGAGTAACTAGTTTAATCTAAGTCATTGGATACCAATAGATCCAATGACTTAGATTCATTCTTATTTATCTCTATAGGAGAGTTTATTATGGGATTGACACCCATATATTATTAGGTGAGCATCGTCTCATTAGAGAAATAATTGGTGGATAAAATTTTATTAAAAGACAAGTAATTTGAGTGTGTCGATTGTTCGGTTTTTGTGCCACAAAAATCATATTATACGCGTCTGCTTGAATAATTGATTTTTATTGTGAACACATTTTTTTCATGCTCATCATTTTGTTCATAAATGTTTAATCCTTCTTCAAATTTGAAGTGTTTTGAGACGGTCCAAATTATAGAGGTATTTTTTCTTTTTTTCTTTTTATACCATAACTAGGGGCTATTCCCCGCGTCATGCGCAGGTTTATTTAGTTCATGAATCATTTAATAAGTAACCTGGTATATAATTTTATCCAAAAATGTGTAGGTAGTTTAAAATGATATTGCTACATAACTAAGTTTAAAATTTTATATATAGACAATATTCAACAATAATAAATAAGTTTTTATGCCTCTTATTTGATCAAATTATCATAAGACAATTTTTAACAAATTTATATATTGATTTAAACGCTTTTCTCATTCATCTAAAACTATATAATTCAAAATAATGTATAAGTGTAAAAATTGAGGATCAAAAAAATTATAGTGTATAAGTATAAGTAAGAATATGTTTCAAATGTATGCACATGTTAATTTTTATATTGATTATTCAAAACAATTGGTTTAGCAAAGTAGTGAATAGTGTATAAATGTATGTATATTTATAAGTTTAATTACTTATTGAATAATCTTAAATTATTAATAAATAGGAAGCTATATAATAGCAACTAACTACTACACAAATTTGTAGTATTTAATTTATTAAGAATATAAAAATGCTTAAGAAAAATTCAAAAAATCTACAAAATGACACATAGGATTAAAAACCTAGAATGAAGGAGAGAGCTCTATGTTAGGCAAAAATTTTTAAAAGAAAACAACTATGCACGAACACATCTTATTTAGTTTTATTTAAGTTCGACCATTATCTGTATATCTTTACAATTTCAATAATATAGATACGTTGGAGAAGGTGACACATGTTTTTAAATTTATGAGTTAGATATTTTAGCATGTTCCCTACAAATTAATTGCAATGGCTCGACTTTACATGTTTTTAAATTTGAATGTTGTTAATATCTCGACTTGATCTATATATTATGAGTTAGCTTACCATGTTATTTTTGTATTATTATATTTGTGAGATCATTTATATATATGAATTTTGTTAGTGTCGTATTCGTTTGAATAAAGTAAGTTATTTTCAACTAATTATGACATATTTTCAATTTATGTTTTATCAAATATAGTAAATATATAAGGAAAAGAGTCATGTAATAATACTTGTTAAAATGATAAATGAGAATGAATGTGGAGCCTTGGATCAAGAGATCCAAGAGCCCATATGATGACACGTGGCACCCCTTGTCCCCCTCTCCTTGTCCCCACCGCCGGAGCACCGCCGGACCGCCGCCGGACCGCCGCCGACCACCGCCGGACCATCTTTGATGAACATCAAGTGTTCATAAATGTTCATCACAATGTTCATAAATGTTCATTTGTATATACTCTACTGAATGTTCATCACATTCTACTTAAATGTTCACCAATTTTTAATGAACATCAAGTGTTCATAAATGTTCATCACATTATACTTAAAAGTTTTCCAACTGAATGTTCATCACATTCTACTTAAATGTTCACCAATTTTTTATGAACATCAAGTGTTCATAAATGTTCATCACATTATACTTAAAAGTTTTCCAACTGAATGTTCATCACATTCTGCTTAAATGTTCACCAATTTTTGATGAACATCAAGTGTTCATAAATGTTCATCACAATGTTCATTTGTACATACTCTACTGAATGTTCATCACATTATACATAAAAGTTCACCAATGGAATGTTCATCTAAATGTTCATCATCTCATACTTAAATGTTCATCATCTCATACTTAAATGTTCATCATCCCATATGATGACACGTGGCACCCCTTGTCCCCCCCTTGTCCCCACCGCCGGACCGTCGCCGGAGCACCGCCGGACCGTCGCCGGAGCACCGCCGGACCGTCGCCGGAGCACCGCCGGACCGTCGCCGGAGCACCGCCGGACCGTCGCCGGAGCACCGCCGGACCGTCGCCGGAGCACCGCCGGACCGTCGCCGGAGCACCGCCGGACCGTCGCCGGAGCACCGCCGGACCGTCGCCGGAGCACCGCCGGACCGTCGCCGGAGCACCGCCGGACCGTCGCCGGAGCACCGCCGGACCGCCGCCGGACCTCCATCGGACTTCCGGTCGCCGGACAACCGCCGGGAGGTCGCCGGGAGGTCGCCGGACCACCACAACTACCCCCAATTGTAGTGGGGGTAACTAAAAGAGGGTTTATTATGGGATTCTCACCCAATATATAAGACATGTGTTTTAACTTGACATTGCTTTCGCATTGTATTGATTGCATTCAAAATTTTATACTTAATTATATGTAATGAAATTTTATACTTAATTATATGTATTGTCTCTTTATAGCTTTCAGCTTATTTTTCAAACAGAATTATATATAAAATTACTTATTAAATAATTTATAATTTATTGCACGAAAACTATACTAATCTATCTTATATATTAAAACTGAGTCTTTTAAAGCTCTTAGAGTGATTTTAGGCTTAGTTTGTTACACAATTATTATTTTTTTATCTTTAATTTCAATTATTAATAGATTGGATAATTATATTAACAAATAAATCTTAAAAAATTATCATTCATTTCAACAACAAATATACAAGCTATTTTATTGAGAATAAATATTATGTTAAAGGTTAATATATATTCTTACGATAAAGTTAGGATTATTTTCGATAATAAAAATTAATTCAAGCTACGTACATAACCTTCATGAAATAAAATATATTTTTATAAATAGTCTTTACAAAAAAAAAGTTAATCTTAATTTTTTTACGAACTCGGTTAAAAGGATATACAATTTTCATACGAATAATATGAAATTTCTCGTGCATGGCACGGGTCACTACACTAAGTATAAAGAGAAAGTTGACAAATTATACAAAATCCAAGTCACTTTTAGAAAGAAAAAACTAGTACAGTATATTCTTAAAAAAATAATTATTTCTCCGTGTTTCTCTTTTCTCTCTCTTGTTGATAAATATAGTTCTCTCTTACTTTTTTTAATTACTACTCCCTCTGTCCCTTAATGTTCTTCTCATCTCTTTCCGACACATTTGCCGATGCACATTTTGTAACGTTAATATCTTTAAATACACATTAGTAAAAGTTATAAAAATTTGATATTGTTAAAGCTCTTGATGAGACGAATCAAACAAGACCCCATACTACTATATTTTTTCATATACACTGGAAGATATGTCGAAGATTCTCTTAAAACGTGAATAGTGTCGAAAAATAGAATGGGAAGAACATTTGGGGACGGAGGGAGTAAGATGCTCTTTATTCTCGCTTTGAAGCTGAATCTCAATGTTAAAACACTTAATATTTTTTTCATGTACACCAGCTAGCATCGACCAATATCACATGGAAAAAATCTAGTTGTTAGTATTTTTTTACAACTTTATATGTATTTTGTATATATTATTCTTCACTTGTATGTGTGATGTATTCGTACACTATTTATGAGCTTATGCTTATGATAGAGCAAATGTCGTGGTTGCTAAATCAAAGAAATCCTAAAAACTAACTAGAGTATAACAAGTAAGTATAGGTCGAACCTAAGGGAATCAAAACACCAAATCCAATGCAATCAAGTGAAATATCAACAAAGGAACAAGTAACAAGTAACCAAGGTTTTTTTTTATTATATAAGGACACATGAGTAACAAGTAGCAAGCAGAGGAACAATGGGTTGATGATATTATGCGAAGGGGTTTCACCTAACAAGTATCTACACAACAGTCAATCAAGTTGATCATAAATTATCTCAAGTTCTTATCAATCGTAGGGAATGTTCCTATTTCAATCTTTAGTATATCAGCAGACCAACCGGTCCTGATAATACTTACCATTCAACAACCAAGAAAACCTCTCAAGGTTAAATCAAATAGCAGCAAAGAGCACAAGAATCATAAGGATGCATGCAATAACTTACAACCGTCAAGTATTAACATGCAATCAATTCTCTCTCATATAAGCAATCAACTACCAAATCATGCAGATATGGATGCTACAATGACAAGGAATTTCACCATCTATTCCTAGTCTAGCAATAGAAGACTATTAATCAAACTAGGTGATCAATCTAGCGAAACTAATAGAAATCATATAGATGAAGAACAAGAGAATTAATACAAACCCAAGGGAAAATAACAAGAGTTATAAATCTCACAACTTAATAATTGAAGGCTTCAACCGCTAATTAAAACAATGGAATTAGTTTCTGCTCATGGTTGCAAGACTAGAGTTGTAGATGGAAAATATCTTCTACAATAAAAAGAATTAGGGTTCTTAAATAGAGTCTAACCCTAAAATAATACCGAAATTAAACAAGGAAAAAGTATTCCAAACGAAAATATTAATATAAAACAAATAAGGAAATCCGGAAAATCTGCATCAGCTAAGCCCCGCGATCGCCACCATATCATGGCGATCGCCATGTTCAATTAATATCATTCCGTAGCTTCTGTTGTAGCCTGGCGATCGCGGTGCATGGATGACGATCGCCACCTCTTCAAATCTTCAGACCAAGTCTTTGTTGTGACATGGCGATCGCCAAGCTGCGATGGCGATCGCGGTTTCGCTCCAGTAACTTCACTTCGAATGTCTTCTAAGTCTTTGTCTTCATTCTTCACTTCAAATCTCTTGAATCTTCATTTCTTCACAAGTGTCCCATAATATAACAATATCTCTAAACTCATATGAAATCACTCCTAATACAATGTAATAATCCCTAGTTACGTTATACAAAGTGCAGCTTATCAAATACCCCCCCCCCCATACTTAGAACTTTACTCGTCCCGAGTAACTTAAAGATAAGCTACCCTTACAATAAAATGCTCAAGGCCTCAGGAAGTACAAGAATATCTACTAGTGATTACATACTCAATAAGCTCCCACCGACATACAAAACGCAACAACAACATCAAGAAACAATGTGATACAATAAGCATAAACCCAAGACTACACCTTATTCTTCCAAGTAGCCTACCTGAATCCTCCTATCCTTCAACTCCTTGTGTCGCCATACGCCAAAATGAGATTCAATCCTAAACACTCAATTTTTTTATAACACTCATCTTGCTTAGGCGCTCTTTTGGGTTTTCATCCTGATGTAAGTACACCTATACTTACTCAAGGATCTAGCTCAGACATACCAGGACCACCAATGACACGAGCTAGACGTCGGGCTGAGGAAGATGAAGATTCAGACAGACCGGGAGCTATTACTCGGAGCCGAGCCAAGCAGTTGTTGATCGCCTTACGAAAGGGAATGCATATCATGGAGAACACGGGACAAGGGAGAGAAGAGTACGTCATGTTGATTCAAGCAGAAGAGGAGCAGCCGAGCTGCATGGAGAAGGAAAGGGTCGGCCGGCCTTGAAGAAAAGAGAAGGAATTGGGCCCGAGGCCCAATTTGAGTTGGACTTTTCCCTTTGGAGTATTTGCTATTTTCAAGAGTATAAATAGCTAAGTTTTAGGGTTTTTAGGCAGATTAGACAAATTGAGATTGAGATTTACGTTTTTCTGTTTTGACGTTGGTTTGACGTCTTTTAGCTGTAGTTTCGGTTTTAGTATTGAATTGCAAGACGAAAGCACTTGGTTTGATATTAGCTTGTGAGATCGATCTGTTGTTGACACATATTTTGATCTCCAAACCTTGAAAGAACCCTAGGTGGACTCCTTGGGTTAGTTCGAGTCAAGTGAGTCTTTCTAGATCGACGGCTGAGTCAAGAAAGACGTCACTTGCTTATCGTGTTCGAGTCAAGCTAATCTTCCTAGATCGACGACTGAGTCAAGGAAGATAACACTTGTCGAGGGCCAAGGTTCGATAGATCGTCTTCCACCACGATCTCTCGAAGTCATCTCAACATCTACTTCATCATAATCACCCCCAAGAGAGCGTTTCTACCATCTATATTCGATCCTGCAGATTTGTCTGCCATCATTTGGTATCAGAGCCAACGCTAGGTAAAAACGTTCTTCTGTTTAATTTTTACGCTTACGTGTTGAATTCAAGAAAATTAAACCGGGTTGTTATGAGATCTACTCAAAACCGAGGGCGAGAGCCGCTAGAATTTTTTCTAGGACCGTCATCCCCCGTGCGAGAGAGAACCGTGAGCACATCCACGTGGCTGGGCGCGGTCGCCGCCTAGGCGCCGCCGGCGTGGCTTGGGTCGGGTGAGAGAAAACCCTAACCCTAACCACCCTGCCTTAACCTCCAAGATAAAATCTTCTTGTTTTGGCAATTAATTATTTGATTTGATTCTGATTCTTATTTTGTTAAGATTTGATATCTTAGGAAATCTTTAGGTGAATGAGAAGATCTTCTAGTAACCAATTTGGTTAGATTTTAGAGATTTTGTTAGCTTATCTTAGGTAATTTAAAAAAAAAAACTTTTTTTTTTTTTTTTAATTAATTCCGAATATCTTATTTAATTATTTATATTTTCGGAATTATTTTAAAAAAAAAAGAAAAAAGAAGAAGAGGAAATTAGAACGTCTAGCTGAAGAGAAACCCGGCTAGGGAAAAATCCGTTCTAGGCTAGTAGCCTTAAAAACCGACAGATTTAAACGGACCCCGGTTAGTAACCGTGAGAAGTCCTAGAGCGCACGTCAAGTGGTCCCCGGGCTAGTAGCCCAGGAGGGCCCCGCTCGACAACTTCTCTGGGGGACGACCAGTTGTTTCCTTGAATTTCTGTTCACCATCTTTGATTTTGTTTGCTGTCATTTCTTTCATTATAATTTCAGTTTCTTTCATTGATTGATTGCCCCCTTTTTCGTGACTTGCTTTACCATTATGCTTGTGCCTTGCCTTTCTTGTCTTCAGCTGCGTAACGTAGGAATAGACATATTACGTTTTTCCTTCGTGTGCTGCTGTTGCTTGTGATTTGCGCAGGTTCAGGAGATGGCAACACCATGGGCATGTGTTGTCAAGAGGTCGTTGATCTCGAATGAACAGGTTACTCTACCGTCTAATGAATCATGCGTCTAATGAATCATGCTTTACGTACATTTCTAGGAAAGTTTGTAGTAGTCTACTTTGATGACATTCTTATCTATAGTCCATCTGTTAGTGAGCATGAAAAACATCTTCGACAGGTACTAGAGGTCCTCCGAAAAGAGAAACTTTATGCTAACCTAAAGAAATGTGAGTTTTGTTCGGACCATGTTGTGTTTCTTGGATTTGTGGTTTGCAGTACAGGTCTAAAGGTGGATGAGGAGAAAGTTAAGGCTATCCAGGACTGGCCAACGCCGACAACTCAGACTCAAGTCCGGAGCTTTCTGGGTTTGGCCAGTTTCTACCGAAGGTTTGTGAAGGATTTCAGCTCCATTGCCATGCCACTGACGGAGCTGACCAAAACAAAGACCATTTTTCACTGGGGAGAGCCACAGGAGTCTGCTTTCCGGACGCTCAAGGACAAGCTGACTCACTCGCCATTGCTGATACTCCCAGACTTCAGCAAACACTTTGAGATCGAGTGTGACGCTTCAGGAATAGGGTTGGGGGGAGTATTGATGCAAGAAGGCAAGCCCATAGCCTACTTTAGCGAAAAGTTGAGTGGTGCTGAACTCAACTACCCGGCCTATGACAAGGAACTGTATGCTCTGGTCAGGTGCCTTCATACTTGGCAACATTACCTCCTTCCAAAAGAGTTTGTCATACACTCTGATCATGAAGCATTGAAGTATCTCAAAGGTCAGAGAAAACTGAACAAGCGACATGCCAAGTGGGTAGAGTTTATCGAGACATTCCCTTATGTCATCCGACACAAGAAGGGGAAGGACAACGTCGTAGCTGATGCACTATCTCGCAGGTATTCTCTGTTATCTTCCCTTGATGCTAGAATGCTAGGATTCTCTTTCATGCGTAACTTGTATGTTTTGGATGATGATTTTAAGGACAAGTTTGATGCATGCCAAGTTCGGGGTGGGGTAGACAAATACTATTTGCATGATGGGTATTTATTCAAGGGTTCCAAGCTGTGTATTCCAAAAGGATCATCACGTAGACTCTTTATACAGGAAGCCCACAGAGGGGGGCTTATTGGACATTTTGGTATTGACAAGACTCTAGGAACCCTTAAGGAACATTTTTACTGGCCAAACATGCAAAGAGATGTTACTCGTTTTTGTGCTTCTTGTGTTGTCTGCCTAAGGGCTAAGTCTAAGTTGAACCCTAACGGCCTCTACACACCTCTACCTCTACCGAGTAATCCCTGGGAAGATGTCTCCATGGATTTTGTCTTGGGATTACCTCGGTCTAAGAGAGGGAGGGATTCCATTTTTGTAGTGGTTGACAGGTTTTCTAAAATGGCTCATTTTATTGCTTGCTGCAAAACTGATGATGCTTCACATGTAGCCGATCTCTTCTTCGAAAGAGTAGTTCGACTACATGGGGTGCCCAAAACCATAGTGTCTGATAGGGATGCCAAATTTCTAAGCTATTTCTGGAAAACTTTGTGGTCTAAGATGGGTACAAAGTTGTTGTTTTCTACCTCTTGCCACCCTCAAACAGATGGACAAACTGAGGTGGTTAATAGAACTCTAGGTGCCTTACTACGGTCATTGTTAAGTACTAACCGCAATAAATGGGAAGAATGCTTGCCTTTTGTTGAATTTGCTTATAACAGGGCCATTCACTCAGCAACAAAGAAGACACCATTCGAGGTAGTGTACGGACGGAATCCTCTTACACCTCTAGATATGATTCCGTACACTATCAAGGAGTGAGAGAGCCAAGACGGGTTAGATCAAGAGGATCACATCAGAGATCTTCACCAGCGCACCCGCGATCGTTTGGAGACCAGAACAAATCAGTATCAGAAGCAAGCGAACAAAGGGCGCAAGGAGCGATTCTAGAGCCAGGGGATCTCGTGTGGGTTCATCTGCGAAAAGATCGTTTCCCTAAACAACGGAACTCCAAACTCAAGCCTAGAGGAGATGGAACTTTTGAAGTGCTCGAAAAGATCAATGACAATTCTTACAAGATAGACCTCCCAGGTACGTACGGAGTCCATAATGTTTTTAATGTGTCAGACCTTTCTCCTTTCCTTGTAGATGAACTGGAGGACGATTTACCCATGGATTCGAGGTCGAATCCTTTTCAAGAGAGGGAGGATGATGTAAGTACACCTATACTTACTCAAGGATCTAGCTCAGACATACCGGGACCACCAATGACACAAGCTAGACGTCGGGCTGAGGAAGATGAAGATTCAGACAGACCGGGAGCTATTACTCGGAGCCGAGCCAAGCAGTTGTTGATCGCCTTACGAAAGGGAATGCATATCATGGAGAACACGGGACAAGGGAGAGAAGAGTACGTCATGTTGATTCAAGTAGAAGAGGAGCAGCCGAGCTGCATGGAGAAGGAAAGGGTCGGCCGGCCTTGAAGAAAAGAGAAGGAATTGGGCCCGAGGCCCAATTTGAGTTGGACTTTTCCCTTTGGAGTATTTGCTATTTTCAAGAGTATAAATAGCTAAGTTTTAGGGTTTTTAGGCAGATTAGACAAATTGAGATTGAGATTTACGTTTTTCTGTTTTGACGTTGGTTTGACGTCTTTTAGCTGTAGTTTCGGTTTTAGTATTGAATTGCAAGACGAAAGCACTTGGTTTGATATTAGCCTATGAGATCGATCTGTTGTTGACACATATTTCGATCTCCAAACCTTGAAAGAACCCTAGGTGGACTCCTTGGGTTAGTTCGAGTCAAGTGAGTCTTTCTAGATCGACGGCTGAGTCAAGAAAAACGTCACTTGCTTATCGTGTTCGAGTCAAGCTAATCTTCCTAGATCGACGACTGAGTCAAGGAAGATAACACTTGTCGAGGGCCAAGGTTCGATAGATCGTCTTCCACCACGATCTCTCGAAGTCATCTCAACATCTACTTCATCATAATCACCCCCAAGAGAGCGTTTCTACCATCTATATTCGATCCTGCAGATTTGCCTGCCATCACATCCTAACCACTCATTAATTGTTCCAGGCTCACAAACTCACATCGCTAAAGACTTATTGTTGCCTCAACCTAGTGCCGGCCAAGCCACCTTCTTATTGCATAGAACTTGCTATCTAAGGATTTTGTATGCCTTTTTCACAATATTTTTGGCTTTTTCTATTTTTAAATTTTTTTTGAATTTTTTGGTTATAACATGCAAAACGAAAAATGCCAAGGAAAATAAATTATGTACAACAACTCATATCATCCCCTCCCCCATACTTGAAATAAACATTGTCCTCAATGGAAAATGACATACAAATGTAAATGGGGAAGAGAAACAATACTCACTGTGGTGGTGGTGGTGGTGGTGGTGGTGGTGGTGGTGGTGATGGTGGAAAGTAGGGATAGTAGGGGTTTGCACCCGTGAAGAACTCCTCCTTCCTCTGCATCATCGTCGCCATAGTCTGCTCAATGGTGGTAAGGCGTCTGTCATAGCCTCTGACAATCGTGCTCACATCAGCTAGCTCTGTCCCAAAAGTCTGCTACTGACCTGATAGGCTCTCCATCTGCCTATACATCCTGTCATAATCAAATACCTGAGCAGGGCCCTGAGCACCAGGATCACCGCCCTGGTCAACATCCATCTCCTGCTCCTCCTCAGACTCCTGGTCAGCAGCACCATCGGTCTGCAATCGAAAATCGACTGCAAGGGGACCAAAAGGGATAAAGCGGGGCAGCCTCATCCTGTGTGTACCATCCTTCAGAGATAACCACGTGAAACCTGAGGACAACGTCCCCTCTAAAACACGTGCCCGCTGCAACCCTGTAATATCATAAACATATGCAGCATTGTTGCTGCCACTGGGAATAGCCTCATCTCCCAAACAAACTCGAGCAATAAGAGTAACCATTCATCCCATGCTGATCTTACCCAACTTTTTCTTCTGCTTGCTGTACTTGGCCACACTCTCACAGAATAGTAAAATCCAATCAGGGACGACCTGACTCTCAGGTGTCAGGCTCCATAAAAACTGCAAGTCCTGAGCGGAGATCATGTTGACCCCCCCTCCCCCCCCCCCCCATGCCCCAGAAAACACATAGTTATCACCTTGGGGGCTAGCCTTAGACATGGGTGGGTAAGCTCATAATTATATTCAGACGTAGCAGGCCGCAACACCTTTCATGTAGCATTGAACCAAAAGTTGAATGGTTCCTGTCTAGTCTGACTCCAGCCCTCAGTGGGCTCCTGGTCACCCCAAATAAAGTACTCATGTCAGCAAAACCAAGGGTATACTCTTTACCTTGCAGAATAAAATTAAACTCCTGCTCCTCTTTACAATATGAAAATGTATCTATAAAATCCTTTGTCAATATTTCATCAGTAGGAGCATTCTTCCCCATAAACCTACCCAGACCACAGTTACGCAACAAAAGTAACGTACATTCCTCCAAACCCAACTGATGTAATGTAGGCACACAGTAAAATTTAGTAGTCACGACAACTTTCGAGTCCAAAAATCCCGAACCTTTTTCTGATCCTTGTTCAATGATTTCTTGAAACCTCAAACCATTGTAACGAAGCAATGAAGAGCGAGGGAGAAAGAAGTAATAAAAAACTCACACAAACTCGACGAACAGGGAGCCTTTGCGGAGGAGATGGCGATCGCGGTCCAAGGTTGGCGATCGCGGTCGCAAAAGAAATTTGGGTTACTGAGGGCAGATGGCGATCGCTATCGTCAGGCGGCGATCGCGATCGCTGTTCTCCGGTCTTCTGCGAATCTCTTTGCGGGGCTCCGGCGAGGTGGAGGTGGTTTTGTGGGTGGGTTTTCCGGGAGGAAAATGGATGGGGGCTTATGGTAATAGAGTTCTTGATGAGGAGGGTCGGTTTTTTGTGGTTGTTTGGGGTTGGGGTGGTGGGTGTTTGGTCGGAGAAAGCAAGGAATGGCGGTGCTCGCGGGTTAGGGTTAGGAGGTAGAAGTGGTTGCTGGGAATTGTTTAGAGGGACAAGAAGGAAGATAGAAGCTGAAGTGGGTGGGGGTAGGTGGGGCTCGTTTTCGTCTTTGGGGCTGGGTAGGGATTTTGGTTTGGAGTTGCTTCAAATGCTGATAGTGACCAAGGGCCACCACGACCGGCCCAATGCGGTTTCAGCCCACTAAACTCACAGCCCATCTACTCAAACAATCAGCATAGCCTAATCTTCTTTAAATGACTTCATCATTACATCATGCCCGTCAGTTCCACGTCAGCGGTAATATCCACGTCACCATTTTTTTTTCGGGAGAGAAGACTTACAGCGGGATGGCTACGGACTGTAGCTGACCCTAAGCTTCGGTGCTTTCCTCCTGTCCATAGAAAAACTAAAAAGAAAATTAAACTGAACAAAACACACAAAAATAAATAAAAACAATCTCAAACCTCGGGCTGCCTCCCGAGTAGCGCCTTATTTAACCTCGTGGATCTACCTCATGCCTTTCAATCAGGTTTCATCAATAGGCTCCGTAATATATTGCTCATCAATAGCATCATTGTTGAAACCTTCATGATAGGCTTTCAAACGTTGCCCATTCACCTTAAACACTTTATGAGTCTCCCCATCATATAAATCCACTGCTCCGTGGGGGAAGACTTGGACAACAACATATGGTCCGATCCATCTAGACCGGAGCTTACCTGGGAAAAGTTTCAGGCATGACTGAAATAATAGAACTTTATCACCTGCTTTAAAGTTCTTTCTCAAAATGTTCTTGTCATGCCAAGCCTTCGTCTTCTCCTTGTATATGACTGCATTGTCATAGGAATCGAGTCTCGCTTCCTCTAGCTCCCTTAATTGCAACTTCTTGAATTCTCCAACTTCACCAATTTGCATGTTGTATTTCTTGACAACCCATAATGCCTTGTGCTCAAGCTCCACTAGAAGATGACAACCTTTACCAAAAATCAATTGATAGGGTGACATACCAATAGGAGTTTTGTAAGTTGTACGGTAAGCGCACAATGCGTCATCTAGTCTCAAGCTCCAATCCTTCTTATTAGGAGCCACTGTCTTCTGTAAGATGGTCTTGATTTCCCTGTTTGACAACTCAGCTTGTCCATTGGTTTGTGGATGATAAGCAGTAGAGACCCTCTGAGTAACGTGGAACTTCTTCAACAATGCACTCACCGTCTTGTTACAGAAATGAGTTCCCCTGTCACTTATGAGAACCTTGGGAATACAAAAACGAGAAAAGATGTGTTCTTTCAAGATCCTTGCCACAACTCGAGAATCATCAGTCTTGGTGGCCTTCGCTTCCACCCATTTGGAAACGTAGTCCACCGCAAGCAAAATATATAGGTTCCCGAATGAGCTAGGAAAAGGTCCCATAAAGTCAATCCCCCAAACATCAAAAATCTCACAAAAGATAATTAGTGCTTGAGGCATCTCATTCTTTTGAGACATATTCCGAACTCGTTGGCATTGATCACGGATTTTGCAATAGGCATAGGCATCCCGAAATATGTGTGGTCACTACAAACCTGCATCCAGCACTAGCTGTTCTGTTAGCCCCAAAATGACCCCCACATGCATAAGAATGACAAAAAGACAAGACATATTGTACCTCATTATCAGAAAGGCATCGACGAATCACCTGATCATTATAGTGCCTCCAAAGATAAGGATCATCTCACACATAGAATCTAGCTTCGTTTCTCATCTTATCCCTTTGAGCCTTAGAAAAATTAGGGGGAAACTCTCCTATGACCAGAAAGTTCACCATATTTGCGTACCAGGGCTTGAAGGTTTTCAGAGTGAGGAGCGTTGCTTCAAGATCTAAGTCGTAATACCTGTCTGCGGACTCATGGCGATCGCCATCACCATACGGCGATCGCGGTCGCGATCCAGAATCAAAGAAGCTCTCTGTCAACACATGGAGATCGCCACCCTCACATGGCGATCGCGGTTTCAATGCAGAAGCCACCGAGATCTCAGAAACAATATGGCGATCTCCACCATATGGTAGCGATCGTGTCATAGCAACAATAGCTATTCCGAACAAGTTGTCTGCATCTCTGGCTTGTCGTCTCCACTGACTAACCTACTCAAGTGATCAGCCACCAAGTTCTCAGCACCTTTCTTGTCTTGAATCTCCACATCAAACTCACTTAACAACAAGATCCATCTAATCAACTTTGGCTTGGCATGCTTCTTCGTCAAAAGATAATGAAGCGATGCATGGTCAGTATAAACAATTACCTTGGTGCCCATTCAAGTAGATATTGCTTGAATTTCTCCAAGGCAAACACAATTGCTAGCATCTCCTTCTCAGTGGTGGAGTAGTTCCTTTGTGCTCCATTCAAAGTGATAGAAGCATAATGAATCACATGGGAAGGTCTTGCTTCTTTTTGCCCAAGAACTGCTCCAACAGCATAGTCACTAGCATCACACATGATCTCAAAGGGACGAGACCAATCCGACGCCTCAATAATTGGTGCACTCGTCAAACGAGTTTTCAACTCATCAAACGCCTTCTTGCGCTCGTCATTGAGCTCAAAATCAACCTCCTTTTTCAGCAGTTCACATAGAGGTGATGAGATCTTTGAAAAATCCTTAATAAACCTGTGATAGAAACATGCATGGCCTGGAAAAGAATGAACTTCACACACATTAGTAGGATAAGGCAAACACTGAATTACATCAATCTTCGCCTTATCGACCTCAGTATCCCTAGCTGATACAATATGACCTAACACAATACCTTGCTCAACCATGAAATGACACTTTTCAGAATTAAGAACCAAGTTGGTTTCTACACATCTTTTAAGAACTAATGTCAAATGGTTTAAGCATGCATCAAAACTATCACCATGGACCGTGAAATCATCCATAAAAACCTCAATGAAATTCTCCACATACTCAGAAAAAATACTCACCCTACACCTTTGGAATGTTCCGGATGCGTTACACAACCCAAATGGCATCCTGCGGTATGCAAAAGTACCAAAAGGACATGTAAATGTCGTCTTCTCTTGATCCTCCGGAGCTATGGCAATCTGAAAATAACCTGAGTATCCATCCAAAAAGCAATAGAAAGGGCGACCGGCAGGTCGCTCAAGCATTTGATCAATAAATGGCAAGGGAAAGTGATCCTTTCTAGTTACCGCATTCAGCTTACGGTAATCTATGCAAACTCGCCATCCTGTTTGTAACCGGGTGGGAACCAACTTTCCTTGTTGATTCTCCACAACTTGAATACCACCCTTCTTGGGAACACACTGTGTAGGACTAACCCATTGACTGTCAGAGATAGGAAAAATCACACATGCTTGAAGAAGTTTCAACACCTCCTTCTTCACCACTTCAGTCATTGGTGGATTGAGTCGCCTCTGGGGTTGTCTAGATGGCTTGGGATCCCCTTCTAGCAAAATCCTATGCATACATGTCGAGAGACTAATCCCTTTAATGTCTGCAATGGTCCATCCCAAAGCTACCTTATGCTCCTCAAGCACTGCCACTAACTTCTCTTCTTGCTCCTTGGAAAGATTGCTAGAGATAATGACCGGTAATGTGTCACCTTTTCCAAGGAAAGCATACTTCAAATGATTGGGCAGCTCCTTCAATTCAACTTCTGGTGCCTGCACAACAGAGAGTAAGAGCTTCTCGCTCGGCACTATTAGTTCCAAGGGGCCATTGCCCAAATGAGTGCATGGAGGCTTACCTTCAGCATTCAATTGTGCCAAGACTACCTGCACGTTAGTGGATAAAGCCATATATGCATGCATGTGGATCCTCCACATCATTCTCAATGATCGATCTTACCTCATCACAACAAGTAATATCAAACACATCTTGCACAGTAGGCTCAATCACATCAATGGAACACAAAGAATGGTCATCAATGGGGTGTTCCATAGCATCATAAATGTTGTACTCAACCTTCTCCCCATCAAATTCCATTGTCAGCGTCCCACTGTTCACATCAATTTTAGTTTGTGCAATTTTCATGAAAGGTCTACCTAGCAAAATAGGTGTTGCATGCTTGTCATGCTCCATATCCAACACAAAGAAATCGGCAGGAAAGATCAAGTCACCAACCATAACAAGAACATCTTCAACCACCCCTTCGGGTACACATTAGATCTATCAGCAAGTTGACCAACAATTCTTGTTTCATGCAAAGGTCCTAAACCTAGTGACTCATACAAGGAATAAGGCAAAACATTGATTGATGCACCTAAATCTAGCATGGCTTTTTCAAATTTTGTTTCACCAATCACACATGGAATGCTAAACATGCCTGGATCACCACATTTCTTAGGCATACGTCTTTGAAACACAGCCGAAACTTACTCACTAACTTTCACCTTTTGTTTTCCCTTCAGTTTTTTATTTCTTTTAATAGTGCAAACTTCTTTCAAAAACTTAGCAAATCTAGGAAGACTCTTGACAAGTTTTAACAAAGGAATGTTTACCTCACACCTACTAAAGGTTTCGAATATCCCTTTGTCATTCTCCGGTCTTCGAGTCTCTTTCAATGCCTCAGGAAATGGAGCAACAGGCTTCTGTGAGAACAAGGGAGGAAAATTTGGACGAACGTAATCATCCTTAACCTCAGGAGCTTCCGGGCGATCGCCATCAGCATCTGGAGATCGCGGTCGCAAGCAGGATGCCTCTGTAGAGATACCGCGATCGCTATCCCTGGATGGCGATCGCGGTTTGGTTACTGGGACATCAGAAGCTTCTGTAATGATACCGCGATCACGGCCAACATCTGGCGATCGCTGTATGTCCTGCAGAGCCACTTCTTCGGAATTTAGAATGTTATCTGAGAGTAAACCACGATCGCGTCCAGAATATGGCGATCGCGTCCACTGAGAAACTTCATAATCTTGCTTCTCCTCGCCCTTTTCAGCACTAGGTGATGCGCCCCTACCTTGCCTAGGACCAAGCCATGGCTCACCTCAACGAGCTCCTCCTGCCTATACTACTCATCAAGACTATTTTGAGGTTAAGCACCGTTGGTGCTTCATTTCTATCCTTGTCGGACGCCCCAACCCTTCATGTGCCAAGCTTTGTGCCAACAACGGCACCACAGACGCCACCACACTTCCACCAGCGCTCACCTCAGCTCTACGAGCGCCTCCTCCATGGACAGCCAACAACCTCATGTGCGCCGAAAGCAACCTCGTCGGCGCCGCCGCCGCCCTCTTTAGTAGGTTCCCCAACATCTTGGCTATACAGCGCCTCGTGCCCATGCCTCGTCCTTGGCGACCTCCTTAGCTCGACACAATGGCGCCTCACCAAAAGACTTGGTCAAACTTGGTATGATCAAGCCATGGGTTTCCATGCCTATCCTTTATCTTTCTTCTTTGAGACTGTTTTTAGACACTCTCGGGAAACTTACTATTTTAGCAGTTACTATTTTTAGCAGGTTGCTATTTTTAGTAAGTACTATTTTTAGTCTGTGTATCCCGAGATAAAGTTGCATTTCCGAACTTTCTATTTTTAGTAACTTTCCCTATTTAGCGGGTTTCCTTTTTAGGAAAGTCTAGGTTTGGGTTTTGCTAGAGTTTTAAAACTTTCTATTTTTAGAAAGTTTCTAAATATGGAGTGGTTCAGGCTTGCATGGTTTGGGCCTTCCTAATGGGCTCTTGGCACTCAAGCCCAAGAACGCCCAACCCTAGAAAGAACCCTAGCCTACACCCCCTAGAAACCCTAGTCGTCTCTTACCCTTTGTTTTCATTTATATTGGCTTCTCGCCTCCATTATAAACTTACGCTTAGATTAATGAATCTAGAACCATTGTTGAGACTGATGAATTCCTCCATCTTCTAGGTCTGGGCGTCACCTTCTTTCGGGCTCTGTTTTCTCATATCCTTCACCATAGGCCTCTAATCCTATCTTCTACATCCCTAACCCCAGAATTTCCCATAGCTTCTAGCCTCTTTCTTCTATACCCCCAACCAAAAGTTCACTTGTTTGAGTATCCCTCAATCGACACCCTCGAAACCTCCACCAAAACCAGTTTGTTGAAGCTCAATCAACATCCATATCCCAATTCGGCAAACCTCTTGCCGTCTATATCAAATCTTCCGCTGCCATCTCGACCCTCAACCCCTCAAAAGACATCCCCAAGACACTTACTCGATCATCAACTAAAGATCCTCAAGCACCATTGGCCTTCCCGGAGACCAAGGGCGCATCACTAGGGTCATCAATCAATAACTTTCCACTTCTCAGCGTTACAACACTAACATTCTCTCTGGTTCACTACCGTTTGAGATGGTAGCTTTCCCAAATCTCCAGCTTCTAAGCTGCTCACAGCCTACCGTGTGGTTGTGATCTTTGGATAAATTATGACGCGGATCACATTATCCTATATATAAGTCTTTATTATTTTTTTCCCAAATCAGCACTCTCTCGCGATGATGAATACCTTCATTATCGTTATCGTCTTCACAGCTCTCTCCACCGCATCTCCATCTTCCCTTTCCTCTGCATCTCGACCTCCTTCTCCATACACCACCACCACCACTCCCTCCACCGCCTTTCAATCTCCACCTCCCTTTTCATCTCCCTCTCCATCTCCTTCTCTATCCACCACCCCTCTCTCCACCGCCTCTCCATCTCCTTCTCCATCAACCACCACAACCACTCTCCCTCACTCTACTTCCCACAGGGAGCTTAGATCTCTCAACAACGAGCAGACTGTAGAGGAGGAGGATTGTGGTTACATCTTGATGGCGAGATACTTTCTCGAGAGTGTTGGATACACAGGAGGTCTGGTTGCTATTACAGTTTTCGCTGTCTTACTATCTACTTATTATCTAGCACCTAGATATAAAAAACGATTAAAGAAAATTGGAAAACCAAAGCGGAGGGAGTGGTGGTGCCGTGTTACGTTGCAGCCAAGCATTCATTAAACATAAGTCCCCCTCGCCCCCTTCTTTCTTGCCAAGAAGAAGCCTGCTCAAGGAGCATGTCCTTCCCATCCTTGACGTGCAGACTGCAGAGGAGGAGTATTGTGGTTACTTCTTGATGGTGGGGGTACTTTCTCGAGTGTCTTGGATACATAAGAGGAGGTCTGGTTGCTATTATAAGTTTCGTTGTCTTACAATATACCTATTATATGGCACCTGTGTATCGAAGACGATTGGAGATAATCGGAGAAAGGAAAGCGGAAGCAATCCTAGCGGCCCATGTTGCGGCTAATTACCTGAAAATGCCAAATGAGTTGCAGCATTTGAATAATGCTGAAGATCATGCTGAAGTAGCTGAATGAGAGAGATACTGCAATTGAATGTACCTGGAGATGAGATCCTGCAATCGAATTAGGCTATATTTTTGGTAAATAAAATCTAGTTGTTACGTTAACTTGGGAGATATGGTCTCGGCTAGGAATTAATAGTGTTAATTTTATATGATTGAAATTTAGTTACTTCCTACCAATGAAGATGGCATAGAGTGTTTCTCATCTGTTTGATTACAAGCACCACCAAAATTAATAGTGTTAATTTTATGCCAACCACTTGGTAATTCTGTTGTGCAGGTATGTGATTTTTGTCTATCCCGTCTCAAGGCAAACCCATTTTTGTCATCAAAGTTAGCAGTTGGTCTATTCCTTCTCAGGTGCAAATGATGTTTTTGGTTTGTGTTGCTGCAGTCAAGTTTAGCAATCCTTGCCTTGCCTTAAGCTTTCTCAGTGGGATTATATGATGGCAATAGAAAGTTCAATTACTAAGAGTGAGGCAAAGACTAGTATCTTGTAAACTAGAGGTTTAGTGAATCACCTAACATCATCCGAATGCATAAATATAGGCCCTTACTATTTGACGCCCACTCAAATTGCTATTTACCGCCCAGTTTTTGTGCGTCACGCATGGAATAAAACCCTACGTCGCGCACGAATTTTTTTTTTCAAAAAAAATCATGCGTCACGCATGGATTAAAACCATACGTCACGTATGGATTTTTTTTTTGTTTTTGCTTGTTTTTTTCCATAATCTCGTAGATAATTTCAATATGATCGCGTGCATATAAAATTCGTCCAAAACGGACATCGTTTGCCCCTTCAAAAGCCCAAAATACAAATTTATCACACATAATTTATTGTATCAACAAGTCCGTTAAAACAACACATCATTTTTCAAATTTTTTTATAATATGGTAGATAACTTATTAAAGATTTTATTTAGTGATGTTAATACTTAAATAAAATTAATAACTGTACAATTTATAAGTACGGAGTAATAGATTTGTTACACTTAATCATAATTACTTCACTGTTTTTTGTTTTTTAGCCTTTTGAAGGGGCAAACGATGTCCGTTTTAGACGAATTTTATATGCACGCGATCGTATTGAAATTATCTACAAGATTATGGAAAAAAAAGCAAAAAAATAAAAAAAATCCATACGTGACGTATGGTTTTAATCCATGCGTGACGCATGAATTTTTTTGAAAAAAAAAATTCGTGCGCGACGTATGGTTTTATTCCATGCGTGACGCACTAAAACTGGGCGGTAAATAGCAATTTGAGTGGACGGTGAATAGAAAGTATGTAAATATATTATTCAGGTTCACGACTAGTATCTTATATGTTCATGATCTTTCTATTTGAGGTTCACGATTTTTCTAAGATAAGTTCCTAAGTTTTCTCTTTCAGGTTCAAAGAGTTTTCTCTTGTAGGTTTATGATTTTTATGAGATAATTGAGAATTAAAAATTGAAGGATCATGAACCTATAAGACAAGCTAATGAACCTGCAAACTAATCTTGATGAACCGGCATTAAAAATCATACGAACACATAGGCTAACAACGGGTGGTTCGGGTTCATGAATCCCTGATTTTCAATCTTACATAGGCTATGAATGAAAAAGAAAAATATAAAAATAAATATAGGTTCATGTGTATAAAAAGCAAGTTCATCTGTAAGAAGTGGCAGGTTCATCAAGATGTTGTTTTAAATACTTATGATATAATTTTCATGAACTCAGAGTCTATGAACCTTTGTTTCAAGATTTACAAAAATTTAGATTAAAAGTTCATAAGCCGTAAACTTATATTTTCTAAAAATTAATGAAACTGCTTGAAACCTACAGGTTTAATTAACTTATTGAACCTACATGTCTAACTTGTTGAACCTACACGTCTAACTTGTTGAACCTACATGTCTAACTTGTTGAACCTACAGTTCGTAGTTGTAGGCTCATGTATTTTAACTTGCAAGTTCATAAGTTTTGTCTAACAAGTTCATTAGTTTTTTTATAACTTCTTTTTTGTTTTTCGTAAAAAAAAATACTCTCACAACCATCAGGTTCATAAAAAGAAAAACGTATCTTAAGTTCATGCATTTCTTATTTGCAAGTTCATTAGTTTCTATATCTGGGTTCATGCGTTTCACTTGTAGCTTCATTAGTTTCTATATAACTCATTTTTTAAATTTTTCATCAAAAGTACTTTAATATTCGTCAGGTTCACGAAAAGAAAATGTTTCTTAAGATCATTAACTTTTATTTACAGGTTCATTTGTTTTCATTTGTAGGTTCACTAATTTTTACTTGCAGGTTCATTTGTTTTCACTTGCCGATTCATTAGTTTTGACATTTCTTTACTTCTCACTTGTGGGTTCATAGGTTCAATGAACCCATAAACATGTAAAAAAATCCGATGAACCCATACGACAAAACTCATGAACCTGCAAGAAGAAAAAAATCATCAATTAAGAAAAATCATGAACCCGCAAGTTAGATTCAATGAACCCATAAATTAAAACTCGTGAACTTGCAAGTTAAAATTAGGAACTAGATGTTAGAACGTACAAGTTAAAATGTAACCATAGAAAAAGAAATTTAATGAACCTGAAAAAAAGAGTTAATGAACCCGCTTGGAAATCGGGTAGGCCACTTGAAGGGATAAGGTTCATCGCATATATGAACTAGGTTCATCGCATATGAACTAGGTTCATCGCATATATGAACTAGGTTCATCGCATATATGAACTAGGTTCATTAGATGGGAAGAAGGTTTATCACCACATGTAGCACATTCACTAAAAAAAACTACATTCTTCTTCACATAATTATTCACATCTAACACAAATGAGATGAACTTCGAGTTGAAACCGATGACCCTGCAAGTTAAAACTGATGAACCCACATGAAAAACCCCATGAACCTGCAAGGAAAAACCCCATGAACCCATATGACAAAACTGATTAACCATAAAACAAAAGAACCATCAAAATCCAATGAATCGACAAGATAAAACTCATGAACTGCAGTGAAAAAAACCATGAACCTGTCTATATAAGAAATTCGATGGACCTTTATACTAGAGGTATACTAATTGTATAAATCAAAAGGTGTAAAATCCAAGAACTTCAGGTTCATTAAAAAATTACAATAGATTCATACAAAAACACCATGAAATTTGAAGAAGTTTATATTAGACGAAATTTTGATCCTCATTATATAATTTATGATCTATTTTATGGAAACTTTATATTTTGAATCTTCTAGTATAAAGTTTGTGAACCTCTTGTTATTTTTATATTTTGAATCTACCAAACAAAGAAAAAGGATAGATTGTGTATGAACTTGTCAACTAATTATCATGAACTTGGATGTATATTACTATGAACCTACATACTAAGAATCATGAACTTGTAACTATAGCATCATGAACCTGCATACTATTTATCATGAACCCAATGAACTTGCAACTTTTTGTTTCATTAGTTTAGACCTGCATACTATTTATCATGAACCCAATGAACTTGCAACTTTTTGTTTCATTAGTTTAGACGTTTCTTTACTTCTCACTTGTGGGTTCATAGGTTCAATGAACCCATAAACATGCAAAAGAATTCGATGAGCCCATACGACAAAACTCATGAACCCGCAAGTTAGATTCAATGAACCCATAAATTAAAACTTGTGAACTTGCAAGTTAAACTTCGAGTTCATTCATTTTTTTATAGATTTACCAAGTGACATGAACTTGCACGTTAATACAAATGAACCTACCCGTTAATTCACATGTACCTCTCGTTAAAACATATGGATCTTTAACTAGGTTCATATTTTAACTTTGTACTCTATGTAAGGTTCGAACTCCGGGTTCATTCAAAAATTACAATAGATTCATAAAAACGTCATGAACCCGCACGATGATACAAATGAACCTACTCGTTAATTCACATGAACCATCTCGTTAAAGATATGAATCTTCAATGAGGTTTATATTTTTACTTTTCTAGCCTATGTAAGATTCAGACTCTAGGTTCTTAAAAAATTTGCAATTTATTCATAAAAAAAGAGAATGAACTTGCACGTTGATACTCATGAACCTACCTAATAATTCAATAAACCTCTCGTTGAAACATATGTAAGATTCAGACGCTAGGTTCATTTCGGTAGTCTTGGAGGTTCATGAGTTTGTTTATACTCGATTCTTTTCTTGTTATTCCTTTGATCAAAATGCACTTACATATCAAAGTTCATGAGAAATTTACCATAAGTTAATAAAAATATATCATGAATCTGATCGTATACAAGAGGACGTTCGTAAACACTACACAAAACATTCATATATGAGAGATACTTGTAGGTTCATTAATTTAGGCATACAGGTTCATCACTTTATATTGTCGGTTCACGAACATTAGCGGGTGGCTCATAAAATTAATGCTAGCTTTATACTAATTATAGGTTCATGAATCCTATTCTAAAGGTCATATTGATAGTCTCGCTAGTTCATGACGAGAGATTTGCAAGTTCATGACGATAGCATTGCAGGTTCACGTCGATAGCCTTGCAGGTTCATTTTGGTAGTCTTGTAGGTTCATGAGATATTTATCCCCAACTTTTTTTCTTGTTATTCTTCTGAACAAAATGCGCTTACATATCAAAGTTCATGTGATTGATTCATTCCTTTTTTATTGAACTTTTGCCGGCATTGATACCATAATGAACCTGCCTAGCTTAACCAATGAACCTATAAGGATGTGTTTTCTCTGGCCTTGAAATGTGTCATTGAATTGCAAATTTCCAGTAGTCAATAAACATACATATTGAAATGATTCCAAAGTCTTCATAAATCCAATACACGAGAAACTTTCTGACAATAATAAGACTTACAGCAGGTTCATTACTTTTCACCTGCAGGTTCACTAGTTTTCACTTGCAGGTTTATTAGTTTTCACTTGCAGGTTTACTAGTTTTCACTTGCAGGTTCGTTAGTTTTCAGTTGCGAATTCATAAGTTTTAACTTACCGTTTCTTTAGTTCTCACTTGCAGGTTCACTAGTATTGATCCAGATTCATGGAGTAATTAATAAGAATTTAGTTTAGCAAGATAAAAAAATGAAAAGTTCATAGTACTTTGGATTTTCAAATTAATTGCAGGTTCACTAATATATGAAGGTTCATTTCTCTGGTTGATTTTAATTGTTTTTGCCTTTTCAAATTACACGGACACGTAATCACGAGAGCCCTAACACAAATGAAAAAGAAAGCTAACGCACTATAAGAAGAATAAAAATTCATGGGAACCTTCAAAATAAAATCGACGAACTTCATATTACTTTTCTGCGAACTTCCGGTATATTTTTCATGAATCATAAATTTAAAATTAGTGACCTTTAAAAAAAATTATATGAACTTTGATTTTTTAGTTTATGAACATTAGGTTATAAGTTTGTGAACTTGGATGAGTAAATCACTAAGTTTATGTAGATATGTTTGCATGTCGATGAAATTTATAGAACAACCAGGATCATAAATTTTCATAGCAAGAAACTGTTTTTCCAGCTTCCCATCTTGTGTGGTGTTGCAGCAAGAGCATTCATTGTAAGGACAAAACTTCAATGGAATTTTTAGGGTAAATAGAGCCTCTAAATATTAAAAACAAAAAACACCATTGAAATCTCTAAGGAGAAGCTTAATTCAACAACACACCCACATTGCAAAAGTATATATAAGAGTGAATAAATTTATTGTACTTACTAGAATCAGAACAAAGAGGAAAAGCAGAGACTTGAGATAAGAACTGCCAGGTTGAAATCAACAAGATGGTGGTGGTGAGATGAAAATCCATCACAGAATAACATCAATCTACAAAAACAGTACAAGATTTTATGGTTCCATTTTCATTGACTTGTTGATAAACACTTGAAGACTATGCCCATAGAATCATGAGATGGTGATATCACTGCACAAAAAACAGCACATATGAGCAAGGGAAAGTTGCTTAAATCATCTTACTTGAAAACAAATGTTAAAACATATAGTTTGCCTAAAAAATGGAAAGAAAGAAAATGAGTGGTAATATACCATTCTTCAAAACTAAATTTAAGGGTTTCAGTTACCACTCATCTTATCTAATGACTTTATACTTGTCCAATATGAATCCAGCTTACTGCAATTTTCATGGAGATGGAAACATAACATAATTGCAGCAACAGAGTTAAGACTCACTAAATCAAATCTTGGCTAGCACCTTGAACATACACGATATCATCAGGTGTAAGTAATCCAGACTCCCCAACCACCTGATAATTCGAAGTCAGCCATGATAGAATCAGTCATCAGAATATACAACATACAAGATATGATACTTGAAAAAGAAAAGAAAAGAAAAGAGAAACTTACAATTATGTTTCTGTCACGAATAGTTTGTCCTCGAATTCCATCAAGAAGCTTCTTTGTGTTACCAATATCAAACTTGAATGTGCCTGTACAAAAAACAAAAGTGTGTTCAATTGTTTACGAATCAGCTGAAATTTCTAGGACTCGAGGAAAATCTTGCTCCAATATACTACTAATTCTCTGTTAATGAGATAAGTTTTCAAATGAGCAAGATTTATGGAGGCAGAGAAGAGACTCACCCATGTCAAGATTGTTGATGCCTATTAGTTGAATCCCTTTTATTCCAAGAACAAGATCCATTTCTTTTTCATCAGGAACCCAGGTTCAGGACCATGAACTCCCAGGTCATGACTAAGTGTCTCTCATTTTTTACATATTTTCCAGCTTCCCATCTTATGACGGTGATTTTACATATTTGCCCCGAAGTGTCTCTCATTTTTACATAGCTTTGCCACCGCATCATTTATTCTACAGTATGTTTTTTCTTAAAACTTTCAAATCTAATCTTATACGTTGATTTATCAGATCTAACGGCTCACGTTGGTTCTCAGTTCTTATCTTAAGGATTTTTCTCCTTAGAACTCACCACTAGATTTGCACGGATGCTATATACAGCCCGGTGTCTTTACCAAACACCGCCTGACCACTCGCGTTCTGCGAGGTACGTGACACTCGCGTAACGCGAGATTAGCAAAAAATTAGGTTAATTTTTAAAATGTTAATCTCGCGTTACGCGAGTGTCACGTACCTCGCAGAACGCGAGTGCACGTCACCTCGCAGAACGCGAGAATTACATATCAGATAGACGTTGTTGTGCACCATTAATACATGTCTTGTCCCCACCTAACTATAATAACTACCCCTTATTTTAAGTAATCCGTAACACCTATTAACCATACCCTAACACCTCTTTTTATCATCTTTCACCTCTTTCACCCTCCATTAAAACTCATTTTCAAAACCTTCAAACTTCAAAACACTGTAAAAACACCTAAAATAATGGAAGATGAAGAGGAATTCAACAAAGGAGGGAATGGAGATGGTGGTTCATCAAGTTACCATGCAAATGAGGTAATGTTCTTACTTAATTTTTGAATTTTAATTTGTTTTGCACCATTAAGAGCTAAAATGAAGTTATTATGTTGTATTTCATGTTAAATGTAGTAGTAGCAAGTGTTGAAGATATGACTTTTGCATATAATGTCCAAAACTTAGATTTGTTCATGTTTTTAGGGTTTTTAGAGTTTTTAATGTAGAAAATTTAGATTTGTTCATGTAGTTAAATGAGCCTGTTTCACTGTGTTTCAACGTTAGCAAGTTCCCGCGTTCTGCGAGAGGAAGCACCTCGCGTGACGCGAGATATGCCTACCTCGCAGAACGCGAGAACTTGCACATTACAGAGTATTAACTCTTTATTGTGTATAGGTGAATTTTTCTTTGTTCACTGGATTGAATGTAATCCAGTTGAATGACTATACCTACCCCTCCCGGAATATAAGGCCATGTTCGCCACCGTCATTTGATTTAGGGATTGACGACTTTGGTGATTATCATCAACCATCTACATATGAACAACATGTGCCATCTACTTATCAATTTCCTATGCCATCTACATATGAATTGCTCGTGCCATCTACATATGAATTGTCCGTGCCATCTACTTATGAATTGCCATGTACATATGAAGTGTCATCAAGCTATGATGCGTTTGATTCACAGTTTTCTAACCCACCTACAAACGTAGAAGAGGATATGTGGTTTCTTCCCTCTTTACGCACTGCACCAAAGTTTGATAGTCCCGTATGTGAGGAAGATGTTCTTTCTAGGGATTATTCGGAATATTTCACTACGGAGCAAGTGTTTGCCTCTAAGGAGATTGGTCATTTGTGGGCGTTGAATGTTGCAAAGCAACATAAGTTTATGATCTCTATTGGAAGGAGTGTACCATCTAAACCGGGGCAAAGTGGTAAGGTTCAAATCATTTGTGAGAAAGCGGGAAGTTATAAGCCTAAAGGTGTCGGAGTTAGATCAAACACAAAGAGTAAGAAAACGGGGTGTCTATTTCAGTTGAAGCTCATGGAGAACCGTGTTGAAGAGAATTGGAGATTAACAGTTGTTTGTGGTTTGCACAACCATCCTATTGGAGATAGTTTGGTCGGGAATGCATTTGTTGGGAGGCCAACCCCTGATCAAAAGAAAATGGTTCGTGAGATGGTACTTTCTCATTGTTCTCCAAATCAGATTTACACTGAGATAAACAAGGATCCCGGAATTTGCACAAAGAAGAGACAAATGTACAATTTGGTAAGAGATATAAGGGAAGAGGAAATGGAAGGTAGAACCGTGGTTCAAGAATTCTTTCACCAATGCAAAGAGAACAACTACTTCATGGAGTATAGGCCAAGTGCAAAGAATCCTTCGATAATAGGCAACTTGTTCTTTGCTAGCCCCGAATCAATGAAACTCTTAAAGGCGTTTCCATATGTCCTTTTGATGGACTCGACTTATAGCACGAACAAGTAATTATTTATCATTCTGTTTTTATGTTTTATTTTAAAATTCATGAAAATTTGAAGATTTGTGGTAAAAAATGCTTCTCGCGTCACGCGAGGACACACCACCTAGCGTTACGCGAGGAATGTCCTTGATTCAGTGTTTATGCATCTTTGAATGCAAAGATTCTGGACAAAGTACAAACTCGCGTGACGCGAGGTGGTGTGTCCTCGCGTGACACGAGAAAGAGCATTACAGATGCTATTCCTAGTAGAAACATTTAAGACTCTGAATTAAAGGTGCAATCTTTTTTTATTTTGGTCTAAGGTACAATGTTCCCTTCCTGGAGATAGTCGGTTTGACTTCTACATGGAAGAATTTTGTTGTGTGCGGGGTATGGTTAGAGGCCGAGAGCGAGGACAGTTATTTGTGGGCGTTGCAGCAGCTGCAGACGATGTATTTGAGAATAGGAGCATCGCCTACTTGCTTCGTCACAGACCGTGAGATGGCTCTTATGAATGCAACAGACATGTTATGGCCAAATGCAAAGTTTCTCTTATGTAGACGACATGTAAGGAAGAACATAGAGGCGAGAGGCAAGATAGCTATGGGCACACAAGCATTGAGGGTTCATATTTCTAATGATTATTATAACGTGTTCGAACAAACCACTGAAGAAGGTTACAACAAAACGTTGAAGACACTTGAGATTGAATGGGGAGCTTATCCAACTGTATTGAACTACGTGAGAAAGATTTGGCTAAACCGTTACAAAGAAAGACTTGTTTCAGCATGGACGGATAATGTCTTCACTCTCGGGAATAACACGACAAACAGGTATGTTCTCAAAGTGTCTTACAAATGCATAGAGGAATTGCTTAAGGAATACACGAAGGGGGAGAGATTTGGTGTGCACTTTACTATGTTTTGTAGCTGTGAGATGAAGATTAGAGATGGGTTGATGTGTGTTCATCATATTGGAAGACATTGGAAGGAGCAAAGACCATTAAGAGTATCAGAGTTGCACCCTTTCTGGAGTACATTGAGTTTGGAAGAAGTTGATGTTCCTGGCATACTCGAAGTTAAGAGTAAGGTGGCAAGGCGTCTTTTTCAGACTTTCTATGAGGAAACGTTTCCGAACTTGTGCCCCCATGATCAAGAGAAGTGTGCACAAACTGTTTTAGACATTGGGAGAGTAAATACTCCTCTAAAAGAGCCGGCTATTTCAAAGCACACCGGGGGGCGTCCAGTCGGAGCTCCTAACAAACAACCAAGGTCAACGCAAAGAAGACCTCTCTGCATGGGAGCACACTAATGCTGAGATGGATGCTAGAGCTTTGGAAGAAACACCTCCAAAGAAGCAAAGAAATGCTTCTAATTCTGAAACATTCAAGAAACCAAAGATTAAGGTGATTGACAAGTACAAGTCTCAGATACCTACGTCAATGCGCACCCATGTGAATGGTTGGTTTGAAGTAAATGGAGATGGAAATTGTGGATATAGATCAATATCATATGAGACGGAGGACAACCAACACTTATGGAGGGAAGTAAGAGATTTGATGATAGCTAAGCTCAAAGATATTTGGCATCTAGTTGAAGGAACTTGGATTGGACCTCCAGAACAACCAACTTTGGAGACCGCTGTACACCAACTTACATGGGAAGGAATAGGAAGGGCTCCGGAAGATCATTGGCTAGCTACCCCGGAAATGGGATGCCTTGTGGCATCCACATTCGACGTAGTGTTCGTAACGGTGGGAAAAAACGCTAACCACACTTTCCTTCCTCTACAACGTCCTACTTGGTTAGAAGTAGGTGACACACTTCCGACGATCTGCTTATTCTATATTGACAGGGAGAAACATTTTGTTCCGGTATGTTTTGGATCTTCTTATGAATTACTTTCTAATATGCAACTTCCTAACGTTGTTGTTTTCTTATAGTTGCGTCTTGAAGAAAACTGCTCATTACCTCATGTGTTTACTCCTTGGTGGCGAAACGCGGAATATGATGCTCATTGTTTTCACGATCTTGTGGCACATCGATGTGCCGCCTATAGTTTAACGTAGTTGTAGTTATGTTTTATTCGCTGAATTTGAAATGTAATGTTGAACTGGAGATGGTTTTTTAAATTCTGAAACAGGAACTTCGACGATCTCGCGTTCTGCGAGGTGTGTGTCCCTCGCGTTCTGCGAGGTGTGGTTAACATTTGAGCGTGATATGAAGGAACAGAATTATCCAACAACTAATCCAAGCAACAAAGCAATCCAAAAACATAAACAATCCAAAACACAATTAAAAATTATCCATCAACTTAAGGAAATTCAAACAATGGCTACTCTTCTTGTTTTGGTCGGAAGGGAGCGAGATCTGCCATACATAGTAGCATTTGAGCGTGATATGAAGGAAAATCCTCTGGAGTGGCAAACCGATACCGGTCCATGTCATTGTACACCCGGCCAATCACCTATACACATGTAAACATTCATTCTATATTAATATTAGAGACAAACAAAGACTAGAAACGCAAGATAAACCAAAACAAATAATATTACCTGTTTCTCAATAATCATCCCAGGGATTGCAGGACGGATACACCTATGGGTCCTCCTGATGTACCAATCCATGTAATCATGGGAGCATTCATGTGGTACATACGCAACTGGCCCCATTTCATCAAGAGAGATGGAGTGCACAGATCTTGCCTTCCAAAGCCATTGGTTGGTGTCATAAAAAACATTGTAACACCTAATGTTGGCCGACCTATGAGCTTTGAGCGGTTCGATGACTGGCCTTGGAATACGCTGCAGTCGCCCAAATTGCCTCGGACACCGATCCGGCATGTGTGGTTCAGTGACGTCACAGCATGATAGCACCCCGTGAAATAGAGCGGGAGCGAGCTGGGGATTAGAGAAGTCTTGGAATCCATACGGGTTCCAACATATCTAAAAACAGACAGAAATAGCAGAAGATTAGAGAAACAGCTAACAAACAGATCATTGAATCTGCACCATAATGTGCATTTTCTCGCGTTCTACGAGTGTGTGCATCCTCGCGTTCTGCGAGTAACACACACCTAATGCACACACTTAAAAAATGAATTAGATCATTGAAGCTGTTTTGGCGCAGAAAATGTAGACGTTGTTGAAAATGCAGAAAATGCAGAAACTTAACACAACCTAATGCACACACTTAAAAAATGAATTAGATAATTACCATCTCCGGTATAATAATATCGAGCGCGCCTCTATAGTCCCTTCCGACTTGCCCCTTCTTCAGCTTTAAATTCTTAGGCATCCAACGGTAAACCCATGGTTGTGCTTCCGTCCACCGAGGACGTTCAGTAGGTCGAAACTGTGGGAAGTAGTTGTATATCCATGCCTACGAAATATAAATTACGTTAAATATGAAAATATAAATAAGTAGGTAAATTAAACGCTTAGAAAGTAAAATACCTGCAACAAGGTGTAACAAAAAGACATCTGGGCACAGCCCTGGCATGTGCATATCCCCAGCTGCCTATACAGATGTGCCAAAGCAGCTGAATCCCACGACATTTTTGCAGCCTTGCCATAGGATTCCACATAAGGCCCATATCTAAGCCGAATCAAGTTCTGTGACTTGTCGGGAAATAAGATCGAGGCAACAGTATACAACACTCAACCTAAACCCTTTCGTTCTTCAGAAAGGGTTTCACAATGACTTCTAAAAAAATCGGCTTTCACCCTCCCAGAATCTAACGTTAGAGGATCTATTCCAAAAATTTCCGCCCCCTTCCTAGCATAGAATTTTAAAACCTCGTCATGACTAAACTTGGCACCCAGTTTCTTACTTGTTGTCATAGCTTTCCCTTCTATAGCAAGGCCTAATATCTTATACACATCAAGAAGGCCAATAGTAATCTCACCACAAGGGAGGTGGAATGAATTTGTCTCGGGTTTCCATCTTTCGATGAACGCTTCAATCAACGGGAAGTCGATTTCGTCGTACATCATTCTAGGGAGATCTGACAGTCCAACTGCACCGGGAATCTCTGACCAATAATTGTTGTCTAATGGCCATTCACTGCTTTGCTTTGTCCTTTGTTGTGCCTTCATCGGACCTTTGATCTGCAGTAAAATATATAAATTATACTCTGCAGAAACATTAATTACAAAAAATACAGATTCTGCAGAAATGGAAGAAAATGCAGAGAATGTGCATTTTCTCGCGTTCTGCGAGAAAATACACATTATTAGGTATTCTCTGCAGAAAAATGTGCAGTTTCTGCAGAGAATACCAAATTCAGAAAATATGCATTTGGTATTAAACTTCAGAAATCCCTTAAATAAATGACTTACCACCCCTTTTTGGATGTGGTACGCAACATGTGCTTCAAATCCCTTAAGCAACTCGGGATCTTCTGGACCTCCAGGTACGCCATGACTGAGCTCAGGATCATATTTTGGCTCATTCTTCTTGGACTTCCTCTTTCTTTTTGGTTTCTCGACCACTTCTTCTTCTTCTTCTTCTTCTTCTTCTTCATCATCATCATCATCACCTTCTTCTTCATGTGCTTCCTCTTCTTCATCCCCAAAAACTTCATCCTCGTTTTCCATTGGTTCTGGTTGTTGATTGTAAAAAGAGGAACAAGGTTGTCGACTTCCCTCAGCATGTCCACTTCCCTCAGCATGTCCACCGGCCCAACTTTGTCCAGCAAACCCCTGTTCACCGCCCCAACTTTGTCCAGCCCACCCTTGTCCGACTTCCACTAGTGCATCCCGTGGAAAAAGATGGTCCCAGCAACCCGGTTGTCCAATTGAATAACTATCTTGGGAAACAAGGTCCCAACCAACTGGGTATGAGTTCCAACTAGTACACGGTTATCCAATTGAATAACTGCCTTGGGACCAATTGGGGGGGCGTTCATCAACGTCGGGGAGTCCCTCGGGGAAGAGCTCCACAGGTGCAGTCTTCTTTGCTTTCCCCTTCCGTTTTGGTTTTTCAACCGGGGGTTCTTCCCTCACAACGTCTCGGTTTCTCCGACGAGTTGAACGACCAGGACGATACATTACCTAAAACAATACAAAATAAAATCAGTAAATAAACGCATAAAGACAAAAACACAGAAAACAAATTGTGCAGAATACACATGTTCTGCATAAGAAATTGCCAGTTATGGCAATTTCTCGCGTTCTGCGAGGTCATGACCCTCGCGTTCTGCGAGTGGCATGACTTTCGCGTTCTACGAGGAGTGACGTCACGCGTGACGCGTGATTTAACACTTTCTTCTCCGGTGATCTTATACACCCCGACGACATTTCCGGCGACATTTTCCGGCGAAAAATTGAATATTTTAACTAAAAAACCTATCAATTTAAGTAAATTACCAAATAAACATCAAAACCCTAAATAAAATGTAAACCCTAATAAAAATCCCTAACCCTAATGAATTTCAACCTATTCAACATAAAAAAAACATCCACTAATCAACCATAATTCAAAATCATCATCTTTCATCCATTCCAAACAACTCAATACTATATATAACCATTTCTAAATCAACATTCAATATCAAAACATCATATAATATGAAATTTCCTATACTAACAACATATATTCATCTAGAATCAACATTATAAAGCATATGGGAAGAAGAAACATACCTTAATTGAAGATTTGTGTTGAAATGAGGAAGATGAAGTTCGTTTTTGAGAGGGGGAGTAAAAAAAGCGGTGGTGAATGTAAAAAATGAGCAGAAGTAGGGTTTTTTTCCCTTTTATAGGGAATAAACCCTCGCGTTCTGCGAGAGACACGCCCCGGGCTGTATTTAGTAAGGGCCTAGATTTATATGTTTATTGATTTGGAAGTAAAAGAACAAAAACAAAAAACGAGAGAAGGAGCTTATATAAGAGAGAAATGACCCCGGGCTGCCAAAGGAAGCGTTGAACAAGAAGAGACGAGAATTTAATGGAAGAGGAGGAGTTGTAATTGATCGGGGGAAGAAGAAGAGAAGGCTAAGCAAAGAGGAGAAAATGAATCAGGCTAACAATCACAGAGACTTTAATTCCCATCAGTCCTATATACACCACTAAATACACCATTAAAAGCAGTTTATTATAGAGGTTAGATTTATATGTTTATAGATAGATTTGGGAGTAAAAGACCAGAAACAAAAGACGAGAGAAGGAGCTTATATAAGATAGAAACGACCCCGGGCTGCCAAAGGAAGCGTTGAACAGGAGGAGGCGAGAATTTAATGGAAGAGGAGGAGTTGTAATTGATCGGGGAAGAAGAAGAGAAGGCTAAGCAAAGAGGAGAAAATGAATCAGGCTAACAATCACAGAGACTTTAATTCCCATCAGTCTTAAATACACCACTAAATATACCATTAAAAGCAGCTTATTCTAGAGGTTAGATTTATATGTTTATAGATAGACTAGGTAATCCATGTGACTCTTGGTTTAAAGAAATAGAAAGTCTCTTTCTCCAACACTATGTACTTAGGAATATTTTATAACAAGCTAGCGGTGCGAGATATAGTTGACATCAGGGGAGACGGCGAGAGAAGGGGACCGTGTGTCTCCGATAAGTCACGGTGAGCAAGTCGAATAGTGGTGTTGTATGGGGTGGCAGAACTTCGACGGTGAGGTGTCTGGGGTTGGCGGAACTCCGACAGTAAATAAGGGAGAATAAAGTGTATTTACATAGTGTTTAATAAACATGCATACAATTATAGCCTAGATCGGATGTTGTTGCTGATTGCCCAATATTCTCATTTGATGGCCCAGACTATTATACATGTCCAGCTTAAACTTTAGCCCAATTGTTTTAGGGTTCTCCTGGAATTAAGAAAGAGATCGGCGTTTAGAATGAGCGGGAAAAAATGAAACGAGTAATAAAGGTGCATTGGGCCCAACTTTTTAGGGTAAACTTTAGCCCAACTTTTTGTCATCATTTGAAATGGGCATTGGGCCTAGTATTTTTCGTATTTCCCTCTTAAGGGTAAATAACTATTTTTTAATATAAATTTATATTTTCTTACCTTAAAAAACTTATGATGGGTTAACTAACCCTTTTACATATGATGACACTTTTATAAAGTATTTGACGACGTTTCTCCGATGATCGTTATTGTCATTAAATGATGACAAAATACTGTCATCGAACAATGATAGAAAGTTGTCATCGAGTGATGACAAAAAGTTGTCATCATGATGTGTTAAAAGGTTAAAAAAATACAAATGTTATGAAATAAGGTTAGAGACTACAAAATAATTCTTGAAAGGGGCATTGGGCTTAGTATTTTCATATAGTGTTTAATAAATAGATGCATATAAGCCTAATAAAGGTAGAGGCTATTTCCACTACATTTTTTAACTAAGGGCCCTACATTTTGATACATTGGTTTTCAACGTACGTTGGTTTCCAACGTACAGGAAAAACAAAAAAAACGATACGTAAAGCAAAATACGGAATACGTGAAACAAAATAAAATATACGTAAAATGTACACGTTGTAAACCCACGTACGTTGATTTTCCACGTACAAATATAATTTGAAAAAAGTAGTCGTTGGAAAATAATTGAAAAAAAAATAAAAAAATAATCTCGTACGTACCCACGTAACGGGATTAATTTTTAATTTTTTTTAAACGTACAAAATGTTTTTTTAAAAAACAAAATAATTAATTTTAGTATATTATACCAATAACAGGTTGTAAATCACATCAGTCTCTTTGCTCTAGTGGTAAAGTTCACAAAAAATGATAGAAAAAGGAGACCGGGAGAGTCGAACTTTAGACCTCATGAAGTTATAATGGAAGTGAAATCACTACGTTAATGTGTCTTATTGGTCTATATGTAATATTAATACTACAAGATAACAAGTGAACTTACTTTCACCTCACTCTTTCATTAGAATTTTTTTTAAAAAAATATTTAATATTTAATAATTATTTTTACTATTTTTTCGTTTAAAAAAATATAATATTATTAAAATATTTTAAAAAACTAATTAAAATAATTAAAATAATTAAAATATTTTAAAACTTAAAATTTTAATTTAACATTTTAAAAATATAATAAAATTTTAATTTTAATATATAATTTTACTTGTTTTTAGTAAAACTTATATATTTTTTATGATAAAAAACAATGATAATCAATATTATTCCCAATATATTCTCTCCATATTTTTCAATTCTTTTTTTGAAATAATATATTTTGATAATAAAACTAAAAAATATAAAGAGAATATAGTGTATAGTCAAACCAAAAAATATATTTTTTAATCTTTGTTTACTTATGAATTGTCATACAATTTATAAATTGAGGGAAATCGAGAAAAACGAACTTAAAACGAGTAATGACGCAAAAATCGAGTAAAAACGACTAAAAACCAGTAATGGTGCAAAAATCGTGAAAAATTGGCTTAAAACGAGTAATGGTGCAAAAGCCAAAAACCGAGTAAAACCGACTTAAAACGAGTGATGAAGCGAAAATCGAGAAAAACGAGCTTAAAACGAGTAATGGTGCGAAAACCGAGTAAAACCGACTTAAAACCGACTTAAAACGAGCAATGGTGCGACAACCTAGTAAAACCGACTTAAAATGGGTAATGGCGTAAAAATCGAGAAAAACGGACTTAGAATGACAAATGGCGCGAAAATCGAGAAAAAAAAACTTAGAGTTTAGAGTTTAGAGTTTAGGGTTTAGGGTAAAAAATAAATTGATAAGGGAATGGGTATTTAGCAAAAAACTTGTAAAATGATGTGATAATTGGATAGTTTGGGCCCAATTCGTTTAAACGCCATAAAACGTTAAAAATCAAAACTTCAAAATTGTAACAAGACACCAAATTGAAATGTAAAAGTAGTATTTGAGCATTACCAATATGACGCTTTTGTTTTTATAAGAAATTAACAAAATTAACACTTTGAAATATCTAAACGAACACTTTCACCTAGTAACGAGTTAATCTCAAGTATATAAGTGGTATAGTTATGCTCATATATGTATGATATCACTTCGTTACTCAAATAAAGTTTATATAAAAGTTTCATTAAATGTTATGAAATACTCAAATCATCCTAAATAATGACATTTCACATCTTCGTAATGTGATTATTGTTTGATTACTCAATATTAATACAAATACTACAGTAATGTTATGAAATACTCGTATATATGTGATTAATTAAATGATATACACATTACGAAGATGTGAAATGTCGTTATTTAGGATGATTTGAGTATTTCATAACATTTAATGAAAGTTATATATAATCTTTATTTGAGTAACGAAGTGATATCGCACATACATGAGCATAACTATACGACTTATATACTTGAGATTAACTCGTTACTAGGTGAAAGTGTTCGTTTAGATATTTCGAAGTGTTAATTTTGTTAATTTCTTATAAAAACAAAAGCGACATATTGGTAATGCTCAAATACTACTTTTACATTTCACATTTTTTGCGGTTTAAGGTCTTATTAAGCTGTTTTATGTCGTTTTTTTATAATGGGCCTATTAAATTTTCATTCGGCCTTATTAGGCCCGTTGACGTTTTTCGATGATTATTTTTCGATTCCGACAAATGAAAACGACTATGGACCTTATTTGGTGTCATGTTACAATTTCGAAATTTTGATTTTTATCGTTTTAAGGCGTTTAAACGAATTGTGCCCAAAATATCAACTATTCACTATCCATACTATCCACTATCCACTATCCACTATCCAAACCCTATACCCTAAACCTTATACCCTACTTTCCTCGATTTTTGCGTCATTAATCGTTTTAAGTCTGTTTTTCTCAATTTTCGCGCCATTACTCGTTTTAAGCCCGTTTTTCTCGATGTGTGCGCCATTACTCATTTTAAGCCCGTTTTTCTCGATGTGTGCGCCATTACTCGTTTTAAGCTCGTTTTACTCGATTTTCGCGCCATTACTCGTTTTAAGTTAGTTATACTCGATTTTTGCGCCATTACTCGTTTTAAGTCGGTTTTACTCGATTTTCGCGTCATTACTCGTTTTAATTCCGTTTTTCTCGAGTTCCACACCATTACTTGTTTTAAGTCTGTTTTGCTCGATTTTCGCGCCATTACTCGTTTAAGTCCGTTTTGCTCCATTTTCGCGCCATTACTCGTTTTTAAGTCCGTTATGCTCGATTTTGCTCGATTTATACAATGTATGACAATTGATAAGTAAACAAAGATTAAATAATATATTTTTTAGTTTGATTATACACTATATTCTCTTTATATTTTTTGATTTTATTATCAATATATTCTCTTTATATTTCTTGGTTGTATTATCAATATATATTATTTCAAAAAAAGAAATAAAAAATATGGAGAGAATATATTGGGAATAATATAGATTATCATTATTTTTTTATCTTAAAAATTATATAAGTTTTACTAAAAATATATATTAAAATTAAAATTTTATTATATTTTAAAAAATTTAGTATATTTTTAAAATGTTAAAATTAAAATTTTAAGTTTTAAAATATTATAATTATTTAACTATTTTATTTATTTTTTAAATATTTTTTAAATATTATTATAATTTTTAAACGAAAAAAATAGTACAAATAATTATGAAATGTTAAATATTTAAAAAAATTGTTTTTCTAATAAAAGGGTGAGGTGAAAGTAAGTTCCCTTGTTATCTTGTACTATTAATATTACACTTTAACCAATAAGACACATTAGCGTAGTGGTTTCACTTCCATTATAGCTCCAAAAGGTCTCAAGTTTGACTCTCGCACTCTCCTTTCTCCATCATTTTCACCAAAAATAAAATAAAATAATGTGGTGTTAGTGTTGAGATTTGAGATTTGAACTCAAGACCTCACACACACAAGTTGTGCACTTTACCACTAAATCAAAGAGACAGATGTGATATATAACCTATTGTTGGTATATTATACTAAAAGTAATTATTTTGTTTTTAAAAAAATGTTTCGTACGTTGAAAAACAAATTAATCTCGTACGTTGGTATCCAACGTACGTGGGTTATCAATGTACGAGATTATTTTTTTATATATTTTTTCAATTATTTTTTCAACGGCTACATTTTTCAAATTATATTTGTACGTTGAAAACCAACGTACGTGGGTTATCAACGTACATGTGTATTTCGTATTTTTTTAAAAATTATATATGTATACCCTGAAGATAATACATATACAAAATATTTTGCCTATACATTAAATTTCAACATACGTTGGATTTCAACGTACAAAAATGTAATATAAAAGTTAAAAAATGTAGTGGAAATAGTTAGCACGCTATTAAACATTAGCTCACCCTAAACTTTAGCCTAATTGGATACGAGGGCAGATTTAGTCGGCACTTAAAATTAGCTGGAAAAGTAAAACAAGTAGTAAAGTGCGTTCCAGTTACCGGTCATTATTACTCCCAAAATCATACTCGAGTAAAAAGTGTTATCCGGTTGCCGGTCATTATATCTCCCAAAATCATAAATGTGGAATCATCCTCTGCTCTCTTTTTCCTCTTAAGAGCTACTTCTCCATTTTACGCACCGAAATTGATGGTTATCCTCCTCTCTTATCTCCCTCCGACCTCAGCGAGCTTCTCAACATCGCCACTTCTTCCACTGTGTTTCGGTTCGGTTTTCTTCTTAATCGCGTCCTTCTGCCCAGAGCCGGTCCATACGAAAACGGGGCCCTAGGGCGAAATTAGAATTAGAAAAAATATATATATAATAAAATATTTATATTTTTTTTGGGGAAAAAGAATATTTCTTAGTAATAATAACACCATATATATAAATTGTGTAATGAAGTACATATCATCTCAAATTACTTTTTAGTGTATAACTTATACCTTTGGTTTACTTTAGGCGAAGTCGAGTCCAACTTTTTTTTTCTTCTAAATTCACTCTAGGCGGAGTCTAACTCCAGACGTTTTTTTCTGGCTAGTGAAAGATATGTTTGCACTATGAAGTCTAGATCATGTGAAATCTTGAAAGTGAAAGATATGTTTGCCAATTAGTGAATTCACTTAGTTATTTCTTATTTTACTGTGGTGTTGCCGTGTTAGCTTGCAGCCAAGCATTCATTAAACATAAGTCCCCCTCGCCCCCTTCTTTCTTGCCAAGAAGACGCATGCTCAAGGAGCATGTCCTTCCCATCCTTGACGAGCAGACTGCAGAGGAGGAGGATTGTGGTTACTTCTTGATGGTGGAGTACTTTCTCGAGTGTTTTGGATACATAAGAGGAGGTCTGGTTGATATTATAAGTTTCATTGTCTTACGATATATCTATTATATGGCACCTGTGTATCGAAGACGATTGGAGATAATCGGAGGAAGGAAAGCGGAAGCAGAGCCGGTCCATACGAAAACGGGGCTCTAGGGAGAAATTAGAATTAGAAAGAAAATATAATAAAATATTTATATCTTTTTTGGGGAAAACAATATTTCTTAGTAATAATAACACCATATATATAAATTGTGTAAAGAAGTACATATCATCTCAAATTACTTTTTAGTGTATAACTTATACATTTGGTTTACTTTAGGCGAAGTCGAGTCCAACTTTTATTTTTCTTCTAAATTCACTCTAGGCGGAGTCTAACTCCAGACGTTTTTTTCTGCCTAGTGAAAGATATGTTTGCACTATGAAGTCTAGATCATGTGAAATCTTGAAAGTGAAAGATATGTTTGCCAATTAGTGAATTCACTTAGTTATTTCTTATTTTACTGTGGTGTTGCCGTGTTAGCTTGCAGCCAAACATTCATTAAACATAAGTCCCCATCATGAACATCAGATTGATTAATTTGCCGCTTTAATTGACTGTAATTGACTGTTTTTTGGTGTAATAATAACATCGATGTTATGAAGAGTGGGCTTAGAAATTCTGCTAGTTACGCTTATGTATGGGTGATGAGAAACACTATCATGAACAGTCCAATATGGATTCGCTGTGTTTGAGGACGATTCGGAAGAATGAATTGGTTTATCCGGATGATTTTAGTGGTAGATTTAATTATATGATAATGCAGATCTAATTGAACTTCATTCAGGAATGGAAAAACAATGTGCATTGACTGCATTTTGTAACTTGAGTTGACAGGAACTATGTCAAAGAGGTACGGAGGTCAGATTAATGCCTTAAAGCTGAATTACAGTTCAGTGGATGATGACTTCAAAGCGGTCATCAATGAGATAATCCAAACTAATGGGCATGCGAGTAGCCTTCTACGGCTCCTCAAAGTGTGGGAGGGAGTTGATGTGGACATTGTGAGTGCGGTACTTGATCAAGCGCTGAAAAAGTACAAAAAAGTTGACGAGCGCATTAGTTGTTATGGTTTTAGGTTTGGTGAGGTGAAGCTAAACATCACTCTAGAGGATGTTTTGTATCTCACCGGCTTGCCTATTGTAGGCAAGCCTGTGATCACCGACGACAACCATCTCCCGAATGTGTATGAAGAGCTTTTTGGTTTTGACAAAAACACTTTATCGGTCACGATGCGGCAGTTGTTCGAATTAATCAAGGACAAAGACCGAGCAACGGATTTGAGGATCATGGCCCTTCTTATTGCCATAGTTGAGTGTTTCATCGCCACTGATGGAGATGGCTATACATTAGACACCTCTTATATTCCATTTATTAGGAATTTAGAAGAGGTGGATTCGTATGCATGGGGTGCAGCACTCCTTGTGTTCCTCTATAATGGGTTGCAAAAGAGTTGCAAAAGAAAAAAGACGACGACAGATGGGAATGGATGGGTTTTACTAGTAAGAATTTTTTTACCGTTGTTTTCTTTTCTTGTTTGTATGGTTCGGGTTTTTTGTTTCCTTTTGCAAGGGCTTTCTCCTCCTCCGTATTCCCGGCTTGTGTACCGCTGTGGGTATTCAAGTGAAGGAGGAGCCACCAAAACTGTACTTGACTTCAATAATCGAGGCATGTCAACCCATTTGCCACGACAAGAAGTCACTAAAAAGGAAGGTGGGTCCGGTGTTCAACAATATTGCTGACGGGGTAAGTTTATTTAATTGAAATATCCTCTGAATGTTGTGAGTCTTTCTGTCATGTATAAATACCCATTGTAATAGCACTAAGGAGGATCATCAGAATTAAGAAACCAATTATCCCTCTAATTTTTCCTTTCTCCTTTATCCTTTCTTTACTATCTCTTTCCATCTGATTCTTCTTGTCTACCTCTAATTAACATTGATGTTTTTGTATAACATAGGATATTAGTTGGCAACCGTATGCCACAGAGATGCTCAGGGATGAGATGCGCTGGCAGCTCGGTTATGTGACATTGGTTTCCCCTTTGTTCTGCTCATACGTCGTTTCTAATCATGCACCATATCTAGTGCCGAAACAATTTCCTCATTTTCCTGCATTCTCCGAGGATGTGTCTAAAATGGCAAAATCCCTTCGCAAAATCAAAATAGTTCTAAAAAAAGGGAATAATCTTGTACGTTACACAACAAAGCATTATAAGCGGCATCTGGAAACGTGGGAGAGCGTGCAGCCAGCCAGCCGGAGGATTGTGGTTACTTCTTGATGGTGGAGTACTTTCTCGAGTGTTTTGGATACATAAGAGGAGGTCTGGTTGATATTATAAGTTTCATTGTCTTACGATATATCTATTATATGGCACCTGTGTATCGAAGACGATTGGAGATAATCGGAGGAAGGAAAGCGGAAGCAGAGCCGGTCTATACGAAAACGGGGCTCTAGGGAGAAATTAGAATTAGAAAAAAAATATAATAAAATATTTATATCTTTTTTGGGGAAAACAATATTTCTTTGTAATAATAACACCATATATATAAATTGTGTAAAGAAGTACATATCATCTCAAATTACTTTTTAGTGTATAAACTTATACCTTTGGTTTACTTTAGGCGAAGTCGAGTCCAACTTTTATTTTTCTTCTAAATTCACTCTAGGCGGAGTCTAACTCCAGACGTTTTTTTCTGGCTAGTGAAAGATATGTTTGCACTATGAAGTCTAGATCATGTGAAATCTTGAAAGTGAAAGATATGTTTGCCAATTAGTGAATTCACTTAGTTATTTCTTATTTTACTGTGGTGTTGCCGTGTTAGCTTGCAGCCAAACATTCATTAAACATAAGTCCCCATCATGAACATCAGATTGATTAATTTGCCGCTTTAATTGACTGTAATTGACTGTTTTTTGGTGTAATAATAACATCGATGTTATGAAGAGTGGGCTTAGAAATTCTGCTAGTTACGCTTATGTATGGGTGATGAGAAACACTATCATGAACAGTCCAATATGGATTCGCTGTGTTTGAGGACGATTCGGAAGAATGAATTGGTTTATCCGGATGATTTTAGTGGTAGATTTAATTATATGATAATGCAGATCTAATTGAACTTCATTCAGGAATGGAAAAACAATGTGCATTGACTGCATTTTGTAATTTGAGTTGACAGGAACTATGTCAAAGAGGTACGGAGGTCAGATTAATGCCTTAAAGCTGAATTACAGTTCAGTGGATGATGACTTCAAAGCGGTCATCAATGAGATAATCCAAACTAATGGGCATGCGAGTAGCCTTCTACGGCTCCTCAAAGTGTGGGAGGGAGTTGATGTGGACATTGTGAGTGCGGTACTTGATCAAGCGCTGAAAAAGTACAAAAAAGTTGACGAGCGCATTAGTTGTTATGGTTTTAGGTTTGGTGAGGTGAAGCTAAACATCACTCTAGAGGATGTTTTGTATCTCACCGGCTTGCCTATTGTAGGCAAGCCTGTGATCACCGACGACAACCATCTCCCGAATGTGTATGAAGAGCTTTTTGGTTTTGACAAAAACACTTTATCGGTCACGATGCGGCAGTTGTTCGAATTAATCAAGGACAAAGACCGAGCAACGGATTTGAGGATCATGGCCCTTCTTATTGCCATAGTTGAGTGTTTCATCGCCACTGATGGAGATGGCTATACATTAGACACCTCTTATATTCCATTTATTAGGAATTTAGAAGAGGTGGATTCGTATGCATGGGGTGCAGCACTCCTTGTGTTCCTCTATTATGGGTTGCAAAAGAGTTGCAAAAGAAAAAAGACGACGACAGATGGGAATGGATGGGTTTTACTAGTAAGAATTTTTTTACCGTTGTTTTCTTTTCTTGTTTGTATGGTTCGGGTTTTTTGTTTCCTTTTGCAAGGGCTTTCTCCTCCTCCGTATTCCCGGCTTGAGTACCGCTTTGGGTATTCAAGTGAAGGAGGAGCCACCAAAACTGTACTTGACTTCAATAATCGAGGCATGTCAACCCATTTGCCACGACAAGAAGTCACTAAAAAGGAAGGTGGGTCCGGTGTTCAACAATATTGCTGACGGGGTAAGTTTATTTAATTGAAATATCCTCTGAATGTTGTGAGTCTTTCTGTCATGTATAAATACCCATTGTAATAGCACTAAGGAGGATCATCAGAATTAAGAAACCAATTATCCCTCTAATTTTTCCTTTCTCCTTTATCCTTTCTTTACTATCTCTTTCCATCTGATTCTTCTTGTCTACCTCTAATTAACATTGATGTTTTTGTATAACATAGGATATTAGTTGGCAACCGTATGCCACAGAGATGCTCAGGGATGAGATGCGCTGGCAGCTCGGTTATGTGACATTGGTTTCCCCTTTGTTCTGCTCATACGTCGTTTCTAATCATGCACCATATCTAGTGCCGAAACAATTTCCTCATTTTCCTGCATTCTCCGAGGATGTGTCTAAAATGGCAAAATCCCTTCGCAAAATCAAAATAGTTCTAAAAAAAGGGAATAATCCTGTACGTTACACAACAAAGCATTATAAGCGGCATCTGGAAACGTGGGAGAGCGTGCAGCCAGCCAGCCGGAGGATTGTGGTTACTTCTTGATGGTGGAGTACTTTCTCGAGTGTTTTGGATACATAAGAGGAGGTCTGGTTGATATTATAAGTTTCATTGTCTTACGATATATCTATTATATGGCACCTGTGTATCGAAGACGATTGGAGATAATCGGAGGAAGGAAAGCGGAAGCAGAGCCGGTCCATACGAAAACGGGGCTCTAGGGAGAAATTAGAATTAGAAAAAAAATATAATAAAATATTTATATCTTTTTTGGGGAAAACAATATTTCTTTGTAATAATAACACCATATATATAAATTGTGTAAAGAAGTACATATCATCTCAAATTACTTTTTAGTGTATAAACTTATACCTTTGGTTTACTTTAGACGAAGTCGAGTCCAACTTTTATTTTTCTTCTAAATTCACTCTAGGCGGAGTCTAACTCCAGACGTTTTTTTCTGGCTAGTGAAAGATATGTTTGCACTATGAAGTCTAGATCATGTGAAATCTTGAAAGTGAAAGATATGTTTGCCAATTAGTGAATTCACTTAGTTATTTCTTATTTTACTGTGGTGTTGCCGTGTTAGCTTGCAGCCAAACATTCATTAAACATAAGTCCCCATCGCCCCCTTCTTTCTTGCCAAGAAGACGCCTGCTCAAGGAGCATGTCCTTCCCATCCTTGACGAGCAGACTGCAGAGACCGGGGTGCCAACTCCTTGGACCCAGAGCTTTATCCTTACACCATTCTTTGCCTTCAACGTCATGGATGGTGATACTCTTTGACGTGGTTTGCTTTATCCAGAGTTCACTACTCTACATGATTATTTGCACCACAATGCTCCTGACTGTCTTCCCGAGCTCCTCAGATATTATATTGGGCTTGTTTGACATCCGTGACAATGTATTTCTCTTGGGGAAATAACCGAGTAGAATCGGGTTGTCTATGAAGGAAAAAGGAAATTCCTATGTCCATGCGTTAGCAATAAGAGAAAACACAGTAGTTGAGTTTAAGAGTCTTGGAACAGTTCTCATGACTGTTTCGACAGGTTTCCATCATGGTACACCGCCAACTCCCATGTTCAGGCTCTTATCAAAAAAAAATTGTTGGTTATTGTGGATCACCATGAGTGTCAGTGGATTAAGTATGCACCATTTATTCTCACCCGAACTGAGAAGGTGCATCTTTTCATTCCTAAATTTCGACGTTTTGTTGGTGTTTGTCCAATTCGCAAAAACGCACTACAAAATGTATCATTATCGAGAAAAGACACATTAGATCTTTTGGGACTACTTCTCGTTATCATGAACTCATTAATGGGTTTAATAACCTTAACTTCATGCCCCTGGTTAGCGGTGTTCTCAGGGCCGGTCCATACGAAAACGGACACTAGGGCGAAATTAGAATTAGAAAAAAAAAATATAATAAAATATTTATATATCTTCTTTGGAAAAAAATAATATTTCTTAGTAATAATAACACTATATATAAAAATTGTGTAAACGAAGTACATGTCATATCAAATTACTTTTTAGTATATAACTTATACATTTTGTTTACTTTAAAAATTATATTTTGTCATACTAATAAGGTAAGAGAAAATTGAAAATAATAACATTGGAGTAAAAATCTATTTACTTTGAAATTATATTTGTTAGACGAATAAGGTAAGAGCAAAAATGAAAAATAATAACATTCGAGTAAAAATCTATTTACTTTGAAATTATATTTGTCAGACAAATAAGGTAAGAGAAAAATGAAAAAAATAAATTAGGAGTAAAAATCTATTTACTTTGAAATTATATTTGTTAGAAAAATAAGGTAAGAGAAAAAAAAATATTACAACATTGGAGTAAAAAGTGATTTGTGTCTGAAATGAAAAAAAAATACAAGGAATAGAAAAATATAAAATTACAATCCAAATTGAAAATATTTTGGCTCCCAAATCAAATTATAAAAATCTTAAGAAAAAATAAAATAAATTTTTTTTATTTCATAAAATAAGCAAATAGGGCCACAAGGACAACCAATCTTGGCTCCTAAATTTAAAATAACAAGTAAAAATAGGGCCACAAGCAAATATTTTGGCTCCTAAACTAACACTAAACCACTAGGACAACCAATCTTTTAGACTTTTCTTTCGAAAAAAATATAAAATTACAATCCAAATTTAAAATAACAAGTAAAAATTTGTTTACTTTGAAATTTTATTTGTTAGACAAATAAGGTAAAAATAAAAATAACAACATTGGAGTAAAAAGTTATTTGTGTCTGAAATGAAAAAAAGAATACAAGGAATAGAAAAATATAAAATTACAATCCAAATTTAAAATATATTGGCTACCAAATTAAATTATAAACAAGTATAATTTATACAAAATCTTAACTTCTTAAGAAAAAAAAATTGAATTTTTTATTTCATAAAATAAGCTAGGTCCACAAGAAAAAATATTATATATATATTTTGTAAATGAAAGAAAAAGTGTAAAATAAAATAAGCAAATAAGGCCCAAGGATTTTTTTTTTTTTAAATGAAGATTTGAACCCATGACCTCTTGTTGACTAAACTAACTCTGAACCACTAGGACAACAAATCTTATATACTTTTCTTTAGGAAAAAATATATATTTTCAATGTATCATACTGAATTTGGTCCCCAACTGTTAACATGCCCTAGGCGGTCGCCCTACCCTGCCTACCCTTTACGTCGGCCCTGCTTCTGCGTTTGCTTGCCAAGTGTTTGATAATTTTCCTCAATGAATGAGCGAACGAGTTATTATTTGATTCTCTGATCTTCTTGCATCACATACACATTCAAACGGAATACTAGTGCTCTTGCTAGGTGTTTGATAACTTTTCGATTATGTATACAGTTGATGTGTGCCAAAATGTATCATGTGTGTGTATAGGCTTGCATTTCCTTCCCTAGATACCAAATAAATTGTCAACAAGACACTAAATAAAATCGTCAGTATGCTAAATATGTTTACATTAAATAAAACTACACTAGATAAATCTGTCAACAAGACAATATTTAAACCTGTCAACAAGACACTAAATAAATTTGTCAACACACTAATAAAACTGTCAACGATACATTTAAACTGAGAACAATGTTAATAAACTTTCAATAACACTAAATAAAACTGTCAACGCACTAAAAACAAAATTATCAACACACTTAAAAATATTGTCAACACACCTAAGAAACTGTCAACAACACTAAATAAAACTTTAACACATAAAATAAAATTGTCAACCCACAAAATAAAGTTGTCAACACTCAACACACATTCTAACTACTATAAATGTGAGAATGCAATGGTTCAAGAAATACATTTATCAATGGTTGTAAACTATGTCACATATGCTTAAATTTTTTTGAAGAGCTGAGATCTCATCTCAAGTTTTTGCCTTTGTAATGTAGCTTGGATTTTCGTAGGAATTACGATCGATGTCACTGTTTTTCTTTTGCTTTCCAAAAATGTTTATTCCTTGTTTTGACCCGTTTTGCCTGAAACAAATATTTTTCTTTTCTCGCGGATCGACCCTTCCTTCAATCCTTTGTCTTCAACCTCACAAACATGAAACCAGAACCCCCGCCCAAACACCTTCACCTTCCTCCTCCTTGTCCTTTCCCAGGAAGCAGCAGCAGTAGAAGATGGATTGAGGTGCCCTACAGATCGAGGTGTTGTTCTGTTGATCTCCCTCCCTCTGTATCATCTTAACAATCGAATTTTGGGTTTTCTCCCTCCATAAAGGTAGAATTACAACCCCTAATTTCACTTTCCATCTCTCATTCACATCCCTCCCTCCCTCTTCTCTCGTTCTCTCTCCGTCCTATTCTAGGGTTTGCATATGAGAAGAGACGATGACGTTGTTTACTCTTCCGCATCTCAAAACCCCACCCGCATTGAAGTATGAAGACGTCAACTTCTCTAATGGGTTTTCATTCTGCTCCACCTTACAGTAAGTTTCCTGAAGCTTCTAGAGATTGTTTATGAGCCTCCTTCTAATATGCGGGTTTCTTGTTTTGCTTTTACAGAAATTGTTATTGGGTTGATTTCAAATGTTGCTCATAATCTGATGAAATGGACTTGGTCTCTTAAAACCACCGCTAAAACTGGTATAGATCTCTCTTTACACTCAGTTTCTTTTGTCACTTTCTTTTGTTGTGTTGATAGTAAAATTTGGGGATGATGAGATCTTGTTGATGCAGTGAATTCGGGTCGACCGACGATGAAGTTTGAGAGTGGGTACAAGTAGTTGGTATGCTTATTGTTTATCAAACTTCTAATTCCTACATTTTTTTTTATAGGAGTGTGATTTATTTTTTGGATTAGAGAAAAGTAGAATACTAGAATGATCATGGAAGCTGAATGTGCAAGTCATCTTAGACAATGTGAGGAAAGGTTAGTTATCACAAAACTAATTCTCTGATATGGCTTAATTAGCGCTTAAACCTTTTTAGAAACTCATTTGGTTCCATAAAATGCCACATACATCAAACATTCACATTTCAGAGGTAATGTGTAGTGGCCAGTAGAAATAACAGGTGTGAGAGATAGATATGTAATGACTTAGTTTTAATTGGCTAGATACAGAACTGTAAACTTGATCATGTGTATATGACTATATGGCATTAGTTTTTGTATGAGGAAATGTTGATTGTGTGTATTTTGGAGATTATTTCTTCACATAAACTTGACATTTGTGAATAACTGTAGGAAAAGTTAGCTCTAGGATTGACTTAGATGCTGAAAATGAAGTGCTACGAAGTGATTCTGAAACTACTTTGAAACAAGCACAATCAACAATCAGGTTACTTAACTAGATTTGCCTATTACTATCTTTTCATCTTGGCTATTACAAGCACAATCAACAATTGTAGTTTCACGACCACATTAGATTTAATTCTGATTCCGATACTTTATACTCGTTTATGTTCTTTCGGTTTCATTCCTTTCCTCAACTAATATATGTACTCTTGTCTATGTTAATTTTTCGAGTCTCTATTAGCCTTGCTCCTCGCAAGTTGATGATCCCGATGTTCTTTTGAATCTCTATCTCTGAATGCCAAAGGAAGCATGTGACAATCAGTTATAAACATAATCAAACTATATTAACATGTTTTAAACTTTTTTAAACTTCCTTTTTTATTCAGAATGATGCTTGTGTTTTTTTGTAGGGGAGATGCTTGTAGGAACCCATGGACGAAATTTCAGACATGGTTAGTAATCAGTGAGTTGATGCTTTTATTGAGGCTGCTCGCTACTATGGATTCAAGTATATTAATGTCTGGGGGGCTTCACTACTTGTGCACAATCAGGTTACTTAACTAGGAACTTATACTTGGTACTTTTTTATATAGCTCATTCAGTTATGTGGCTAAATAGTTCAACTATTATTTATATTCTCCTATGCTGCACAAAACAGATCACTGGTGTATATGAAACAAGAAACCTGTTCTTGCAACAACTACAAAGGAAAACTCTAAGCTTGATCAACAATTTATACCACCGCTGTTTTGAGAACATTCCAAGGGTAAACATCCAATTAAACCTACCTCTAATTTGTTCATGTTTCTGTAGCGATTCTGTAGTTCATTAATGTGACTGTGTTTTAATGGATTTTTTTGAAATTACTGTAGGAAGAGAACCATGAGGCTGATTATGAAGCAAGCCAAGCTCTCTATCTTGGAGGTGAGTTAGTTGCAATTGTTTTTTAATTCCAACTTATATCAATCAAACAGTTTATTAACATTAAATTGTGCTTGTGTATATGTGTTTGTAGATGGTGAGGTTGAAGTGAACCACTCTTAGGTAAACAGGTACTTTCTTTGGCAAGAAGAGAAAAATTGATGCAAAAAATAGATTGTCGATTGCAGCAATCAACTATGGTGTTTATAACTTCATTTATCTCTTTGGTTTGTGTTGATTTGCTATTCCCCTGGTCATTCTACACTTATGATCTTGTTATTTGCAATTTTGCAAAATGTTCTTCAAGTTGCAAAAATAGAAGTGTTCTCTTTGACAAAATTACGAAGGATGAGAAGAATAAAGAATTTCAGCTCCAACAGTTGTTGAGTCTTGTAGAAAATGTGATAGAGAAAACGAGGGATGTACTTATACAAACAACTTCTTTTCTGCGTATAAGGTATGAATTGGGGTGGTGTTTTAAGAAGTGAAATAAATGTTTGAGTTGATTGATTTCCAATTTGTTTTGCAGGAAGCAACAATGTTGAGCTGGAAAAAAGAAGAGATGACCAGTTTTTAAGAGTAATTTGTTATAGAAATAATCCTCTTTTATTGTGAAAGATTGGAGGGTTCTACCATGAATATGAGCATATTAAAATTGAGCTACCAATCCAGCAGCCTAAGGCATAATATCCCTACTATTATCTAGAAGAAAAAAGCTTTAAGTCTGTGAAATAAAGTTTATAACTTATAAAGAAGACAATTCCTTTTATTCTTGCAAAACACTTTTAAAGGCTAATAGTAACATTCCACTCCTCACCCCCATCAAAATTGAGGGAAATACACTAATAGACCCTTTTCAATTAGTGTTTCCAAAACTAGACTCTATGAGAATAATAGGAAAAGGTCTACCATTAATAAAGCACTTAATACACAATCTGACAGAAAAGCCTTTCATCTTCTCCACTAATAGACCATTTTCAATTAGTGTTTCCAAAACTAGACCCTATGAGAATAATAGGAAAGGGTTTACAATTAATAAAGCACTTAATACACAATCTGACAGAAAAGCCTTTCATCTTCTCCACTTTTTACATAACCTATCTCAAGAGCATGCTTTTATAATTTCTCTTCTTCTCCTTCTCTTCAACAAATTTGCCTCCAATCTTTCATTTCTCTTCTTCGTATCACTATCGCGTCACCGCTCCACCGGGCACCAGCAACCCTGCCACACCGAATCCGTTCTCAAATCGTGTTGCTGCATCGACCTTGTTGATCGACGGAAGCGTTGCTCCACCATCGACACCGTCCACGTTGCTACACGGTTGGCCACGCTATACCGCCGTTGTTCATCGTCCAATCTGTAAGCCTCTTACGCATCTATTTTTTAACAATTAGCCTAACTAAATTACACAAGTAGATACATAAAAAACGCTAATTAGATTACACAATCAGAAATATGATTATAGTTTACACGATTAGGTTAGTGCATTACATAAAATTAAGCTTACACAAATAGATTTAGTTTACATAATTTGCGCTTACACAAATAGATTTAGTTTACATAGTTTTCGCTTCCAACGAAAAACTTACATGATTAGGTTACGTTAATGCTACATAATTAGATTACACGAGTTATGTTACATAATCTGCTTACACAAAGACATAGTTACACAATCTGTACGCCTCTTTCACGATTACGTTACACTAACAACTTACACAGTTAGATTACACGAGTTAGGTAACTTAATTACACTCATGTTTAATGCTACACGTGAAATGTTACACAATAGTGCTACACAGATTCAATTATACGAATTACCTAATGCTACGCAAAAAGAGTGAGAATCACAAAAAAAAAAGCTTGTTACACGTGTATAAATTAACAAAGTTACACAAACCTAAATAACAATATTGCTACACAAATTGACATTAGCTTTCTCAATTAAGTTACATAAAATTAAATGTTTACTATACTCCTTAATTAACATTAAACTTGTGTAACCTCATAAAGAATATCGGCCTTCTCCCTCCTCCTTGCCTATGCGTATGAAAGCCAATCCTTAAGAAGCCATATAAAGCCACATCATAAGGAACCGTATACTCCATGATTAATTAAACTAACAGTATAATGTACCGGCCTCCTCCAACGAAACGGAGTGCAACTGCTTGCTTTTTAGGCTAAACATGGATTAAATAAATAGTAGGTTTAGTTAGATCCTACTTATCCAAAATAGTCGGATCGAGGACAAAGAGAAGACTCGGCGATGAAGAACTTGACAATGGAGGAGAAACTGATGAGAAAGAGAAATTAACTAGGAAGAAACATGGTGGCTTACACAAATTAAGTCTGAATGAGCTAATTAGGTTAACAAGGGTAATTTTAAAATAAGAAATTACGAAAACTAAAAAGAAAAAAAGAAAAAGAAGAGGTCTAGTTTTGAAAAAAATTATTGAGAATAGGCTTATTAGGGTATTTTTCTCATCAAAATTTGATTCATTGTGGATATTAAGAAATGAACAAATTTAAACCTAGGAAGAAGATGGAATTTTAGAAACTTGGAAGCGAGCAAAGGAAAAAAGACAAAGATTTAAGCATTGGACAAACATAAATTATAAGACACTGACTCTGATAAAGCATGATCATGCTGCTTGAGTTGACCTGAGGAGTGGATTTTCCACTCTTGGGTTTCTCTACCTTAGGAGTTAGGAAGGAAACACCAGAAATTCTTTCCATTTGAAATCCAAAAGCATTGGGTTTTTCTTATTAAAATTTAGTCCATTGTGTTGAGTCATGAAAAGTTAAACAACTGAACTAGCAGCAAGATATATAAATGCAGGAATATAGCCTATCATAGTACTGTTAACAGTGCAACTATGTCTTCATGATGAAATTCAATCTTATACTTCGGCTCACGAGAGCTCCCACCAAATTCTCCCGCTCCTTACATTCAAACCAAGACTAATAATCAGTTCAAAGAGTAGTCAACAATGAGGATAGACTTCCTACACACAGATCAATTCAACCTAGCTGTACATTCCTGTCTTTGAACTAAGAACTAAAAAACAGACGCCATTGCTCAACAGTCAACACAGCGGAGTTGCAAAAATTGCGCTCACTTTGAAATTGATATTCGAACTTAAAACTTGTGCTTATATTAGCCAGTATGACCTGCACATTCCAGAGATGACGGCGAGAGAAACTCTTGATTTGTCAGGGCGTTGGAAGACGTTCAGGTGAGATTGCACTATAGCATCTGTAACAGTGATATTTTGCTGGTGATTTATTATGTCAATTATGACGAACTAAATTATAATTTCCGTATTGAAGAGATTATGACCGAGCTCTGTCGAAAGGAGAAGCAAGTTGGGATAGTTCCAGATCCTGATATAGATGCCTACATGAAGGTACACATGTCTCTGGTCAGAAGATATTAGTTATAGTAAACCTATATATACATCTACTAACTGACCTTGGTACAACTTCTAAGATTTTAGACGTAAAATGTCTATAGCTAGAAATCTGTTCGATTGTGTTATAGATGCTACACTAGAATTTACCATCAACAAATTTAGTTGATTAAATTTTGAAAATACAGAACAATGGCCCAATACTGAAAGCATTGATTTTTCCAGTTACAAAAACAATAACTGCACTTGTAACTTTTGTTCATAGGTTGTATGATTGTATCTTAAGCCTAAGTCTTGTGTTCTTTTTTTTCATGGATTTTCGTTGCTATCATAATTTATGGCCCAATACATAATGTTTATTTCGTCTAGGATAGTTTGCCTCCTTTGATGTTTTTATCAGATTAACAAATTCCGCCTCTATCATGATTTCTGGAACAGGCAATAGCCGCTAAAGGGTTGGAGAGAACACTATTTACAGATTGCATCTTAAAGGTAACTACTTTGTGTTAATACAACCAACACTAGCTGTGTTTATGCAGCCTTTGATTCATCAAATTCCTGCTTGTAGATTCTCGGTCTTGATGTTTATTTAGGTGTTTGTACTTTTTGTCTCGTTTGTGGGGGGTTTTCTAATGTGTGTATAATGTGAAACGTAATTGTTATGTTTGTCGTGTAATTATAGAAATCTTAATACAACATCAATTTCTTTTTAATACAAATTCATTAGTATAAAAAATATTGTGTACCCCGTGCTTCGATACTACTCGGTAGTATATAAAAATGTCAAACAAACTAAATAAAACTGGCAACTGCTAACATATTAAAATATTGTCAATACACCATTTGATGGCCCAACTATTAAACATGTCCAACTTAAACTTTAGCCCATTTGTTTTAGGGGTCGAAGGTGATGCGCTTAGAATGAGCGGGAAAAAGTGAAACTAGTATTACAGCGTGTTCCGGTTACCGGTCATTATATCTCCCAAAATCATAAATGTGGAATCATCCTCTTCTCTCTTTTTCCTCTTAAGAGCTACTTCTCCGTCTTACGCACTACGCTATGAAATTGATGGCTTCTTCGAGTTTCATTTTAGGTGTTTCTGTGGTTATCCTCCTCTCTTATCTCCCTCCGACCTCAGCGAGCTTCTCAACATCGCCGCTTCTTCCACCGTGTTTCGGTTTGTTTTTCTGCTTAATCGCGTCCTTCTGTGTTTGCTTGCCAAGTGTTTGATAATTTTCCTCAATGAATGAGCGAACAAGTTATTATTTGATTATTTGATCTTCTTGCATCACATACACATTCAAACGAAATACTACTGCTCTTGCTAGGTGTTTGATAACTTTTCGATTTTGTATGCAGTTGATGTGTGCCAAAATGTATCTTGTGTGTGTATAGACTTGCATTTCCTTCCCTGCATGGTGCCGAACTGTAAGTTCTTCCTCCTCCTTTGTCTTTTCATTCATTATGATTTCGAATTTGGCATCGCAGCGTAGTTATGATTTCTGATTCTCTTCATATGTGCTTTATGTATAAGTATATTGCTGCTGATTATTTATACTTATGCTCTACTATTAATTATTTATGTGAGTAATACACAAAATTGCAGTGGCATCAACAGTTAAAAATTAAAACAATTAGATCTAGGCTTGTAATTTAGACGAATGTGTTTTTCTGAGTTGTGTTCTGAACTGCACTCTGTATTATTTCTGGAATCAAAACGGTATGTCAAACTTCAAAGATCCATGTGCCACAAGGAAAATTGCTTTGGTATTGGCTCATGTCACTGCTGAACATTATACTTTCTCTTGATCTGCATGTGTAATACTTGTGAGGCAGAGAATGTTTTGATGCCTTAATTTTCTTGAACTTTCTGGATTTTTTTCTCTGTGAATATATGTGATATTCTTTGGTGTAATTAGAAATACAAGTAGTGAAAGATATGTTCGACTGTGAAGTCTTAGATCATGTGAATCATTGATATTATTGTGTCGAAAGAAATTTGAGTCTGGCTATATAAGATGTAGGTTGTACTGTTCTGCAAAATGAAAAGAGAGATAAAAATGCATTTGAAGACTTCTAAGAAAAATTATGAGATATCCATGGATAGAAAGTAAATTGAATATGTCTTGATTTATTAACTAGAAATTGTGCTAATAGGCTGTGTTATGATTTCTTAATGTAGGCACCATAGACATTTCATGTGCTCAACCAGCAGCCCCAACCACAACATTAAAAAATGCAAGAAGGGGATCAATCCATGACAGTATGATACTACTCCAGTCTACATTGATTTAATCTACTACACATTCATTTATTTAACTACTGTCGTCTTGATATTTTTTGTGTGTGTGTGTGTTGTTAGCTTGCAGCTGGAAGATATGTGGTGGTGACACATGCAACAAATCATGCCCTCCATGATACAATAATCCCATGAACTCCACTTCACTTTTTTGTTATCCTAAATGTAAGAATGAAAACTGGTAATGCAATCATACAACTAAATTTGGTGATACAGCAACTGAATTCTAACTTGTATTTGATCTTGTGTCAAAGGCTTACTAAAAGGGGACTGTCTAAAACTCGGCAATTCTTAGTCGACTGCTTCTTCACCGTCTCTCAACAACTCTACTGTCACTACCAGTTTAGGTATAATCTCCTCCTTCTGTGTTTGATCTTTATGGCTTGACTCATATCTCGTGTTAGCGTTGTCTCTCAACAACGCTACTGTCACTATCAAAGATGTCTCTGGTTTTGACTCATGTCACTGGTGAACATTATATCTTCTCTTGATCTGGACCTGCATTCTGCATGTCTCTGGTTTTGACTCATCTGGATCTGTATTCCATGCACTTTATGGATTAGTTTTTTGTGATTTATATGTGACATTCTTAGTAGTGAAAGATATGTTTGCACTATGAAGTCGAGATCATGTGAAATCTTGATAGTGAAAGATATGTTTGCCAATTAGTGAATTCCCTTTGTTATTTCTTATTTTACTGTGGTGTTACCGTGTTAGCTTGCAGCCAAGCATTCATCAAACATAAGTCCCTCTCGCCTCCTTCTTTCTTGCCAAGAACACGCCTGCTTGAGGAGCATGTCCATCCCATCCTTGACGAGGACGAAATTTGCAAGTTGTTGGTCCAACGACACTTACCCACTGTACAAGCCATTATGTGGAGTTTGTTGCTTCTGTATCTCATATCTTTATTCATCTACCTAATACACCCCTGCGTCCGTGCAATTGCAAAGGCAAAACTGAACATCAAGTAACACACATGTTGCCCATTGTGTTCTTTTGGCTGCTTCTTGTGGTTCTCACACCCTTTGCTACATTGGCTTAAAACAGTCATTCGTTCTGTAACGACAATTGTTATCCCACGTTTTGGCACATTGGTATAGAATCATGAATCAAATATTTAATCAATTTTTTGCATAGCATATATTATCTTTAGTTTGTATGAGAAGATCTTTCTTAAGTCTCATCTAAAACAGGCTGCACAGTATGCGTTTCTCTGCCTTCATTATATCCATCTTCTTCTGCAGGATTAGTTTTTTTTGAATGATGAATCGTCATTCAATAAAAGTAATCAGTGTACCTTTAATATGATCAAGTTCTTTTATTTTATATTTCTCCTCATCATTGAGGGATTTTCAGGAGCTTCATTTACAGCCTTTTAGGCCCCAAAACAAATATCTCTAGTATTTTGCGCAATTCGCCAATTCGCCAATTCGGGGATGCGCACTATCTCTTTCTAGAATCCAAATCATCTGTAACAAATAGATGTATCTAAATTGTGTATCATCCTAAAAAGCAACTGAAACAACAACTATAATTGTTTACTTAAAAAGTTAAAAGCAAATATAAAATTCATTATGACCTTTAATTGTAAGGATACACAATCTATTACTGATGATTTGGATTCGACTTCCACACCGTTGTTCAAAACAAAACAAAACAAAATAACATAACTTTAAAAAATGAAAAACCGAGTATAATAATAGATTGCATGATTCTAAGCAACCCGTGTGAGTTAAAAAAAATAAGAGGTTGGATCACTTATGGCCCGTTTGGTATCCATATACTATATCGATATCAGGTATGAGTATCAGATATCGGGTATAGGTACGAGAATTGATATCTAAATTTTTGTTTGGTATAATCAAATATCAAATTAAATTATGAAAAACAATTAAATCAAAATTAAAATAAGAGCTTGGATCACTTATTATTTTTGAAGACGAAGAAGTCACGTGGTTCTCACGTGGTAGCGCCGGCTATAAAATATAAGAAGAGCTTGTTTCCTCTTCCTCAAGCAAACATCAAAGCCATTAGCGAGACTCCGATAGCGCAGCACAGCACAGCAAAAATGCCGACTGACATCGAAGACGAGATCAAGGACGAGAAGAATCCCCGCCCCCTCGATGAGGACGATATAGCTCTTCTCAAAACCTATGTGAGTTTCTCCTTAATTGTCTACTTTCTCATTCCCTAAACCCTAAATTCGATTTTTCGATTCAGCTTCGGTGTTGATGCGATCTGGTTTCAATTATTTCGAATCTAGGAAAACGAAGCTTGAATTGATTTAATTTTTTAGCTTTTGCGTGTTCCTGATTTCAATTTATCATAGAATAAGGAGTTGTGGCGGGGATTATAATGGTATTTGAGGGGTGACCTGCATTCAGGTATGCGGTGGGATGAGTTTTAGCCTCTGAGTGTATGATTGCTGTATTTCTATATTCTAGGGTTGGTATAGATCTGTGTGGCTCTTGTGGTTGCTGGGAAGCTTTTCAGATGCTGAAAAAGTTATCTATATGCTAGGGTTTTCTCATGCTAAGCCTCTTTGTAATACTGTCAATCAATTTCTCTAGAACCTCGACGATAGGAATAACTTTACATTAACTGCTCGAAAGCATTGAAAAGGGTGTAGTTTGTCATGAGAAAACCATCTCTATTCAGCTCTTGGTAATGAGAGAGGATTGAATTACTTTGAGAACCCTGGTGAGCATGCTTTTATAGTTGACTGCACTAATTCTATACTCAAGCTTCTGCTTGTTGTGTTCTTTATTTCTGTGTTTTGCTTCTATTGATTAGACATTTGGCAATTGGTCTTGATTCCTGAGTACTATGAGCAGTTCATGCATACTCACTTCCCTGACTGTGCCTTGCTTGGCTTTGTTTGTGTTTTTTGTTGGAATTATTTATGATTTCTAATATTCTCCTTTTATTTTCTCAGGGCTTGGGACCTTACTCAAACAGCATTAAGAAAGCTGAGAAGGAAATTAAAGAAATGTCGAAGAAAGTGAATGACTTGTGTGGTAATGCTCTAGATTTTGGTTCTTTTTAGTCATGATGATGTGAAATATATGCAACATATCTGTGTCTGCTCAGTAGTGAAACATAATTGTCCTCATTCACTGGATTTTTCTGTTATTGAAATAATAGTCTTCCACCTGTTAACCGGTAATGCTTCTAGAAATAGATGAAATGCCTTAGGGATGTGCAAGTTATAATACCAATGCTAAGAAATTCACCGAAATCTGAGTTCAGGAATTTTCCCTCTTTACCATCCTGAACATAAATTTATCAAGGAAAGGGAGAAGCAATTACAACAAGCAACTAATGCCTGATATTATGGAATTTTTATGTGATGGGTAATGGGTTGATGGCCTACTCTTTAAATTGTTTATTTGTAGGAACTTTGAATAAATGTTGGATATGTATATATATATATTGGATTGTTAAAGTTATAGCTAGTGAGCTGTGAATTCTGGCGATTTAGAGCTTGTGCAGTATTTTTTTGCACTCTTTATTTGTGTGTTATGCTAGGGTGTTTATTACTTTGAAGGGTGAATGTTAGGAAAGTTTCATCTTGTGTAAGGATGTTCTAATTTGTCAATTGAATGTTAGGCATTAAGGAATCTGACACGGGATTGGCTGCACCCAGTCAGTGGGATCTTGTGTCCGATAAACAAATGATGCAGGAGGAGCAACCTCTTCAGGTGTGCTTATTTGCTTATTTTCTTTGATAGAAGACTCTACTTCATTTCTTCTGCATTTATCTGTTCTGAATCAATTTTCTCTTGGGAAACAGGTTGCAAGGTGCACAAAGATAATCAGCCCAAATACCGAAGATGCCAAATATGTGATTAATGTGAAACAGATAGCAAAGGTACATAGTTATCTCCATTCCTATTGGTTTCAAATCCTTTATAAAAGATTTTGATTCAGATTGGACAACCTAAATGGTCTTAATAAATATGTTATATCTTGGCTGCAGTTTGTTGTTGGACTTGGAGATAAAGTGTCACCAACTGATATTGAAGAAGGCATGCGTGTTGGGTAAGGTTTTTGCGGATCTTGTTAGAGTTAGTCCTTGAATTTGAGTGTATTTGCAAAGCTGTCTGTTTCCTAAAATAGATTATATTGTGCTTCAACATATAACCTGTAACTTTTTTCATTCATTTGCATTTTTCAGGGTTGATAGAAATAAATATCAAATCCAGATTCCTTTGCCTCCAAAAATCGATCCTAGCGTGACGATGATGACTGTTGAAGAGAAACCAGATGTGACTTATAATGATGTTGGAGGCTGTAAAGAGCAAATTGAGAGGATGAGGGAGGTCTGTTTATTCTCTGGTTCTTGTTATTAAAATCTTGTAAAGCTTGTTAAAGTGCTATTTCAAGTTATAATGATATATTAGAGCCTTTTTTTTCTTTCTTCTATTCTCATTTTCAGCTGTGGTATGATCCTGTTTGTTTGTTGCTCTAGGTTGTTGAACTTCCAATGCTCCACCCTGAAAAGTTTGTGAAGCTAGGAATTGATCCTCCAAAGGGAGTTCTATGCTATGGCCCACCTGGAACAGGTAAGACACTGCTGGCTAGAGCTGTAGCAAACAGAACCGATGCATGCTTCATCCGAGTTATTGGTAGTGAGCTTGTACAAAAGTATGTCGGTGAGGGAGCTCGAATGGTTCGTGAACTGTTTCAGGTATGGTTAAATCATACTTACCTTTGCTAATAATAAGAGTTGCATTCTCCTTTGCTAATTATGTCTGGTTTTTATTTATTTATTCCTGCAGATGGCGAGATCCAAAAAAGCTTGCATTGTGTTCTTCGATGAAGTTGATGCTATTGGAGGGGCGCGTTTTGATGATGGTGTGGGTGGTGACAATGAGGTCCAGCGTACCATGCTTGAAATTGTGAACCAGCTTGATGGTTTTGATGCCCGGGGAAACATCAAGGTCCTCATGGCCACAAACAGGTGAAGTTACTTTCTGAAGAATTCATTTTATTGTATCACTATGATCCATGCATGATATATTATTTCACAATCTAGACAAAGTATATAAATCTATTCTTCCTTGATAGTTATTAGTATTGGACAATTATACAAACAATGGGTAATAAGTATTTGGTTAAATGCCAACACTGAACAATGAACTAATTAGTTTTTATAATCTCATTTATCATATTTTCAGACCTGACACGCTTGACCCAGCATTGTTGCGTCCCGGACGGTTGGACCGTAAGGTTGAGTTTGGGCTTCCTGACCTCGAGGGTAGGACCCAAATATTCAAGATTCACACAAGGACAATGAACTGTGAGAGGGACGTTCGGTTTGAACTCCTTGCTCGTCTCTGCCCTAATTCCACTGGTTTGCCTCTTAATCTCTTATGCATATAATGCTTACTTAATTTTGACATACAAAGCTCTCTAAGCTTTCCATGTAAACAGGTGCTGATATTAGGAGTGTGTGCACCGAAGCTGGAATGTACGCCATTAGAGCTAGGAGGAAGACGGTGACAGAGAAGGATTTTCTTGATGCTGTGAACAAGGTTATCAAGGGATACCAGAAATTTAGTGCTACTCCCAAATACATGGTCTACAATTAAATTTGTTGATTGTATGATCATCAGTTCAATTGATGGACTAAGACGTTTCTGGATTTGTCTTGGAAGGATTATGATTTAAATTCGCTGTTTGTCAATGTTAGTTTCGAGGGAGACTCTTTTTCAAATACAAGACAATATTTCCTTTGTGTTCTGAACTTCTTACTGTCATGGAATGTATTGATTTTATTGGTAAAAAGTTGAAAGGTTAATTGTAAGACCATATTATTAAGGATTACCAGAATAAAGTGAGTATTATGTTTTACTAGCTTTTTCTTGTTAAGTTCATTTAAAACCAGATCATGAAAAACGGAAACGAAATAAAAGTGTTGACAGCCAATTAAAATGTAACAAATTTCCAATAATTAATATAAATATGAGCCAGATCCAAAACTCATGGTGCACCTACCATTCTATCATACAACAATAGGCAACATTTGAAATGACGAAGGTACATAAAGGAAAGAAACAAGGGAAGGAAAAATTTGCAACAGACTCTGCTGCTCAATTCATAGAACAAAATATATTATACAAGAAGATGAGCCTTAATTCACACTGTCGTCATCGGTTTGTCGGGTCCCAACCGTTCTCTTGCTCATGTTCGCCCGTTGTACCAATCGAACCAACGATTGAACCACCTCTGACATTGGGGGTCGGAACTCAGGCTCCGGCTGTTAATAAGAATAAAAATATAAGAGCAATGATGATAACCGAAAATCATGACCCATTTTGCTATGATTGCAGAGTATTATCACCTGGATACAAAGAGCAATAACATCAGCAAAGCGGGACAAAGATTTGACGGGATAGAGGCCTTCAAGATCCGGATCCACCATCTTGGTTAAGGTGTCAATGTCGTGCAGTTGAGGAGTTGCCCACCGAACCAAAGACTGCTCGTTTCTTGGTTTAGAGCTGGGATTTAAATTTTCACCAAATTTTAGAACTAGAAGTAAGAATCTTACCCAAATACTAATCTCACTAACAGAAGTATTCACAATTTAGAAGCTTACCTGTCAAATGGTTTTCGACCAGTAAGAAGCTCCAACATGACGACACCAAAACTGTATACATCACTCTTAAGACTATACTCACCAGAATCCGCCACCTCAGGAGCACAAGAATTGTGGTTAATTGCCTACATAAGAAAATTTCAGCAATTCTCAATTGTTATTAGGATCATTATGATGTCATATGAAAGTAAAAGGAAAAAATAAATGTTTTTTAATAGTTCTGTAGGTGAAACTTTGAAAGACAGTCAGCTATGTGCAAACAGGAATACAAACTGGTGCATCTTTGTATGGTATTCTTTTCAGTTTTGTGACCACATTTTACCTGATCTGCATCCGGAACAAGGCTAGACAATCCACTATCAGAAACATGAGGATTCATCTCTCCGTCCAGTAATATGTTTTCTGATTTGAAGTTCTTGTGAACAACAGACGGGGAGCAAGCTTCATGAAGATACCTGACAAGAATATCCATAATGAGATCCTAAAGAGCATTTGCATCAAAGGGAAAATTGAAGAAATTTGAAGGTTTGTATAAACAGTATAAGTGAGTAAATTCTAAGAAGACTGAAAAAATTCATCTTGAAAGATTCTATAATCTGTCAGGAAAATCTAACTTCAAAGCCTTGTCATCTGTTTGGCATTGAAGTGTTCCAAACAATATTATTCCAGTGTGTCAGTTTTGACCCTGGCTGTCTTTAAAAGAGAATAAAACTTCTTGAACCAAACAATAGTATCGCCAACTGATAATCAAGTTTTTGACTAATACTAAGGCTTTGAAAAATGTAGATCACCCTAGAAAAAAACAAAAATTATATCCAACTACTCAGTGACAGGATTTTGGTAACCTACTTGTGCATTGCAGATTTGCAGATATGAATGGTTACATGGATAATAACTAAAACATAAAAAATCTTCAATAAAACTTGAACTGTACAGGATTTTCTCTTGACTTTCTTCCACAAACTTGGGTAAAGTTTTTGATGCCACTCTTGAAGGTAGAGCAATAAAATAAAATAATGACCGACAATATAGATATCTTACCCCCCAAAAATCCATTGAGTATTACTAGATATTTTAGGCAAGATTACGGTTCACGAGTTAATGGTGAACTGTAATCTTGCCTAAAATATAGATATCTTACCCCCAAATAATCTAAAAGTGAAATGGGAAGAACATGATGCCTAATACGATTCAATATTCTTTCTACTAATCTGAAGATGGGTATAATGAACTGTAAAGGGGTAATTTTGAATGTAATATAGTGAGAAGGCAGTGAAAACTTACTCTAGTGCACGAGCACTTCCGAGAGCTATTTTGACACGAGAATTCCAGGTTAATGGTTTGTTGAGTTCATCAGATATATACAGAAAGTCATGCAACGAGCCATTATTGTGAAATTCATAAACTAGCAGGTGTTGTCCATGCTCTGAGCAGTACCCTACAAGTTTAGTAACATTTGGGTGGTTGAACCGCGAGATATTAGCAACAATCTCAGTGAAGTCCTCAGGGCAGCTAGCAATGATAGTCGAATTTATCTTTTTGACAGCAAGTACCTGCCAAGAACATCATTAAATCTATCAAATTGAAACTTGCAAACAAGAGCAGAACGAAAAAAGTAAATATATACATCGCTAGCCAATTAAAATAGATTTTTTTTCTAAATAGTGGTTCAGTCTATGGAAATTACAATTTTGTGGAAGGAACTTAAATGAGCCATTTTGCTTTATTCCATATAACTCCGAAGCCAAAGAATAGTGAATCTTTGGTTCCATTGGAAAATGGAAACAGGAAGTTAAATAAGAAAAGAATAGAAACAACAAATAGAACCTAATCCAGGGAATAAACTATGCATTTACGTATGATTATGTATAGCTTCGCTCACCTTTCCATCATCAAACTCAGCACGATATACACGTCCAATTGACCCTTCTCCTAAAAGATTATCAACGCTAAAGCTTCCCGTTGCCATTTGCAAGTCCGCTATCGAATATAACTTCACACTTGCAGGGACTGATGTTACTTTCTTCGTAATAACAGGATCAGGCACGGGAACAGACATAAACATATTTGAACCATCATTTTCATCAAATGACCTGTGTTCAATAGGTGGTGGTTTAAGGCTTATTGGCGCAGCTGTTTCATATGCCATTGTGTTGATCAAGGGTACATTTTGAATTGGCTTGGCTTCTGCAGATTCAACGTTTGTAGCATCATGATCAGCTACGGTTTTACCAGGATGCTTACAGAAGATGAAAAAAATATAGGTACTGAACTATAGATGGTCATCCACAAAACAGACTCATATAAGATAAATGCCACAATTTTGCAAAGGCAAACTGAAATCCCGATTTGTGTCCAGTCTATAATTGCATCACAACTTTTGCCCAGTTTCAAGATACAATCATCAAGATTCGAGGATGAGAACCCCAATTTAGCCATAGCAAAAACCCCACAGAAAATGACCGTATGCCTCAAGTTTCCACAAGAGATGAAATACCAAAGACTCAGCAGTATGCAATGCGATGTAAAGAACATAGATTATTGTACACATTAGATCACTTGAGCTGATTGTCAAAACAACTAATAAACCAAGTGTAGATCACAACTTTTGGCCAAAGTATAAACATTGGAAGCAAAGGTCACAAATGGTCAAGAATAAAGAACCCACCATACACTGAGAAAATAGAATAAAAACCACACCATAAACCGAGGAAATAGAGCTGACCAAGTGAAAAAATAAAGTTCATGAGTAAATCACACAAGTGTCTAATATTTTTAAGATAGCTTTCTGTTAAATTGTTGATGTTTCTTTTATCAAATCCTGAAATCTTTTGACAACTTTACTTAAAAGTTACCACAACATAATCTGAACCCAAGGGGTGAAAGCCAAACAGCCCGTAATAGTGCCAAAATTGGAATAAATCATGGATGTTGTGCTCTAACACCAGTGAGGAATTTTTTGAAGTAGTTCACATTTTATTACTTCCTAGGATATATATGAAATAAAAAGCATTTATTAGTTAATGGATGGAAGAAATTAAGAAAATCAAGAAGATTTAGTATGTATGGATAGGATCCAAGATACATCAAGCAAAGGGAATGTAACACACAGAGAAGTCCAACTTGTATAGTTGTATCTATAGTTCACCATTCATATGTCAAAGTGAACCAAATAGATCCAAGGAGTGAAAACTGCCAGGAGGCACTTACGGTGAACATCATTTGATGCACGGGGAGCTAAAGGCTGATTATCAGCCTTTTCTGGGTCTTGGACTGACCTTTGAGATCTCTTCTTGAGTAAGAAAAGTATGACTATTGCTCCCACGACAAGCAGTGATATAACAATTCCTGCAATTGCACCACCCCCTATTCCCTTTCCACCAGATTTTTCAGATGAACTCCCACCTGATTTGTGATGATTACTTTTGGCAGGAGGTGTACCGGGTGGAGGGGGAGGTGCGGGTCCCGAGTTAAACGAATTACCATCCTTCCTACAAGGAAAGTACAACTCTTGTCATGAAAAAAAGACAACATCCACTATCATAGGAACCCCTCAGAACCATCAAAGGGGAAACACAAATTCTTACTTCAGATTTATGTCTCGCAACGACTCTGGAATCCATCCAGTGAAACGATTATTTTCAATGTCCCTGAATACAGAATATGATTTAAAAGTGGGGTGAAAAGATAAGCCAAGTATTCCCCCATACCCTCACATTGTAAGTTTAACAAGGAAAGATATACTAACAGCGTTCGAAGGGGTAGATTAGCAAGGGAATCAATTGTTCCCGTAAACTGGTTGTTCTCCAAATACCTGCAAAACTTTTGGTAAGGTGTTTACAGAAAGAGCCATTACAAAACCTCCTCCAAAAACCAGCATAAGATAGCTTGGTTATATACTCACATGGAATCAATATTCGATAAGGAGCTAAATGTTGTAGGGAGTGGTCCTGGAATTTGGTTGAAGGATAGATCCCTAAAGCAATGAGAGGGAAATAAATACTAATTAGCACTCACCAAACATAATACTAAGCATTGGTGATTCTCTTTTTTAACCAAAACAAACATTTAATCCATGTATGGATTTAAAGATTTATGAAAAGAAGAGCAAAGAAAAGAAGCAATATTTTGACGTTATAGTAAGCAAACCCACAATATCGAAAGTTGAGAAAGCTTTTGAAACATGTCGCTCAGTTGCTGATTCAGCTGATTATGGCTAATATTTCTGCATCCAATGAAAAGTAAAGGGCAGAACTCTTGTTAGGCTCCATCCCTGCAATATTGTCTGTATATATAGAAATAAGTAATATTGATGGTTTAAAATGACTTACAAATATGCAAGAGAAGTCATATTTGAAATGGAATAAGGAACAGCGCCATTGAAATTATTGGACGCCAGATTTCTGCACACAACATATAATGTTAGGATATAAAATAATCCTGACATATTTGAAACAGGACATAGGGATCGTACAGCTGTTGGACGTTTTGAGGAAGCGGGTAAGGAATTGAACCTGCAAGATTGTTGGTACTCACATCGCTACAACAAGCAGAGTTGTTAAAGCACACAATAAAGGTCAGCATTACTTTGAAAGGTGACAAAGATACGAGAGAAAAATAAATAAACTTACAATTCAGTGACTGATGACAAACTCTGCAGCATAAATCCCAATGAACCACTAAGGCCTAAATTTGGTACTTTTCTGTGAACAAAGACAAGAAGGCTCTAAGTCATCAAACATAACACTAATCAATGAATTATTAGCTCCATCCACAAGCTTACATTTTCGTGACCCTGGAACCAGAGCAAGTAACACCGAACCAATTCTGTCCACATGGGTCATTACCGGATGCACTCCATCCGGTAAGCTGACCGGGTGAATTCAAACCATTGTACATGGCAACTAGAGCAGAAGCTGCAGAGAAGAGAGTAAATCAAATTGATGTGATTTTTCTATTAAGATAAATCGATGTTGATAACAGACTTATGCAAGAGTCTTTTCACTGTTTTCCACTCAAGTTTTTTTTCCTTCTCTTCTATATGACTCTTGTTCTATATCTGGATTACAATATAATAAAATCATCAGAGTTCTTGATATGGTTTTCTACCCATCAGACTTGGATGCCTTTCGATCTCCACAGTAGATTTTGCTTCTTCTTGAATAATGATTCCATATCTGATGGCCTAGAATTATCCCCTTGGACTTTTAGTTTGATTCGACATCATATAAACTAGAAATATTATCTTCATTGAACCTTTACTAGTAATAACACTAATTAAGACATCAAGTTTCAATCTTGATTCCATCCAACACCTACGCCCGCCTTGGCTGAGACCAAATTACATACAGCAAAATGGGACATGCTATGTAATGATCCTGACATCAGAGCCACAAATCCATGGCAAACCTACTGTTTCGAAAAGATTCTCCTCACTCCTCTTATTAGCATAGGTAGCTTCCAACCCTCTAATTTAAAACCAATCTCGATAGTTTTCTAATGGATGTAGGATACACCTCACATCGGCATTAAAATGCCAAATCACCCTGCACCTGGACATACCAAAATTTTAATACCCATAAAACCAACTGATGAGAAATCAAGTCCATTTCCTGAAAAACAGTCTTATCATCATCTACAATCCAACACTACAAATCAGCAACAGATCCAAAATTATCAAGCCAATAATTATTTAGAGCAAGACACTCAGCAAACTAACAAGCACCTAAACCACATTAGAGAAGAACAAGCTCATGATTAAGAAACTTTCCACGGTAGGTAGGGGTAGTTAAACAGACTAATCAAATAAAAAAGCAATAATTAAAAACTCAATCTACTAGCATAACCAACATCCTACTCAACCCAATAAGTTAAGCAAAATTGAAGAAATCCTAGCAAATTAACAACATAAAAGGTAAATTCAAGCTAATTGAACTCAAACTACAAAATCCCACAGCCCAAATCAGCAAGATTTAAGAAAAAGAAGAAGAGATGACCATCTGATGGATCTGTTGCACCATTAATGGAGCTTGCCCCCCAAATCAAAATGCTGATAATCAGGAGCCAGCACTGCTCCATAATCTCTTCAGTTGTTTCTTCGTCTTCGAACACCCACCACGTTTATCCTCACACAGTCTCTCTCTATTCTTGAATTCGTGAGCTGTTAGTGAGAAAGAGACGAAGCAAAACGAGTGCTTCCTATCATTATCACTCTCTTTTCCTTCTCTCTAAATTTTTTCTACTCTATTGCGTTTGATTTTGTAAAGTTTTAGGCTTTATTATTGTTATCGTGCATTAAATTAAATTAGAAAATAAAGATATTATATCTTTTGGATCCGCCCATTTCCCAGTATGGATCCAAAGAGCCAAATCAATAGACGTCGTAATATATTTGGGGTAATAATTCAAGATTCGTGCCATGTTAGGTTTCAAATTACCCATTCGTTTATCATAGCTAATGCATTTTACAACTGAAATATTATAACAAAAAAGCCGAGGGACAAACTTAACAAGCTTAATATATGCATGTAAACACAATGTTGGAGGCTAATGGATGGTGAATTGGGTTCAAGTTGGTCCAAATTTCATGACTATTATATTAAAATCAGTTTGTGTTGAGTCACAAGTTTAGCAAACAGCCAAACAGCATAAATTATCAATATTTAATTTCAAACTCGTTATCGGCTATAAAACAAAACATCATTTTACTACAGAAAAAAGAAGAAAAGAAAAGCCCAACAAAAAAGGATTTCACGGGCCTTCAGAAAAGTATTTTAGCCACACAAAGCTGCGAACTGGTTTGTAATGGTGCAGCCCAGTAACTATTTCAGAAAAGGATTTCACGGGCCTTCAGAAAAGAATTCATCTGGATAGTTTTAGGGGATAGAATTTTGACGTGGATTTTTTTAGTTTTGAAATTAATTTAAAAGGTCACGGCGTTGAGTTTAAAAATTGACTTTATATCTCGGTTCTTTGAAATTCGGGTTATAAGGTATACTTTTTATCCGGTTTTAAAAACTCTGGGTTATAAAGTCCCTGAATTGTTTAAAATTCTGGTCATAAAGTTGATTTTAAAACGCCACGACGTAGCGTTTTATAACTTTATACCCCGAAATTTTCAGAACCGTGGTATTTTACATAACTAAGTTCAGTTTTTATAAAATAATAAATTTAATTTAAAAAAAAATTAACTTGAGTAACATATTTTTCCATAGTTCATTTACCTCATATAAATCGACTTAAAAAAGTCATCTATTCATCAAAACTAGAAACATATTGAGATGATTTTTAAAAAATTCAATTATTATAATTCATTGTTAAAATTATATAAACTGTATAATTTTCAAATACTAATTCCAAATTGATATTAATAATTTGAACAAAATTTCAAATTTCATTCATTAAAAGGATGATTTTAAAATTTTATTAGATAAAAATTAGGGTGAGAATCTCATAATAAACTCTCTCTTAGAGATAAATAAGAATGAATCTAAGCAATTGGATGCTAAGGCATCCAATGACTTAGATTAAACTAGTTACCCCCACTACAAGTGGGGGTAGTTGTGGTGGTCCGGCAAACTCCCGACGACCACCCGGTGGTTGTCCGGCGACCGTAAGTCCGATGGAAGTCCGACAGAGGTCCGGCGGCGGTGGTCCGGCGACGGTGGGGACAAGGGGGGACAAGGGGTGTCACGTGTCATCATATGAGATGATGAACATTTAAGTATGAGATGATGAACATTTAGATGAACATTCAATTGGTGAACTTTTATGTATAATGTGATGAACATTCAGTAGAGTATGTACAAATGAACATTGTGATGAACATTTATGAACACTTGATGTTCATCAAAAATTGGTGAACATTTAAGTAGAATGTGATGAACATTCAGTTGAAAAACTTTTAAGTATAATGTGATGAATATTTATGAACACTTGATGTTCATCAAAAATTAGTGAACATTTAAGTAGAATGTGATGAACATTCAGTTGGAAAACTTTTAAGTATAATGTGATGAACATTTATGAACACTTGATGTTCATCAAAAATTGGTGAACATTTAAGTATAATGACCGGCGGCGGTCCGGCGGTCCGGCGGCGGTGTTCGTCACCGTAGACACAAAACTCGTCGGATCTATGCTTTTCGTCATGGCTTGTAGCTTGGCTTCTCCAAATGCAAAGATTACCAGTAAACTTAGTTAAATTGATGTATAGGCTTCTAAATTGGATGCTTGTTGTAGGAGAATCTCAGGATGTACATAAGCATTTGTCATGAGATATTTCTACATGGATTATTAACTCGACACTGATTTTTTCAAGTGTTCTCCCCTGCATAAATCAGTGCTTGTTCTGTACTTCAAGTTCCACTTCTTTGACAAACCAATGCTTGTTTTGAGTAAATTGTTAAGACTTGAAATATAAAGTAACAATCCATTTAAATGTTCTTTTTTTGAGCATCCGTCACTAATTTCATTCAAATATGAACATCAGAATACAAATTGTCTTCCTAAGAAGAGGAGAAAGAAACAGGAAACACATGTGAAATAACAGCAACCAAAAAGAGATTGAAGAGATTGAAGATTATCTACAACTTGTCAACATTATCTACAACTTGTCAACATTATCTACAACCCTACCAACAAACTTGTCAACAAATAAACAAATGAACTGTCAACTTGTCATCTTGTCAACATTATCTACAACTTGTCAACATTATCTACAACCCCACCAACAAACTTGTCAACAAATAAACAAATGAACTGTCAGCTTGTCATCTTGTCAACATTATCTACAACCTGTCAACATTATCTACAGCCCCACCAACAACTTGTCAACAAAACACAACAAATTAGCAAATGAACTGTCATACTGTCAACTTGTCAACATGTACTTGTCAACTAAAACCAAACATGTTGTCTCCCGGTTCTTGGCACAGGCGCTTCGTGTTTCATGTTGACAAGTTGTCAACTTGTCAACTTGTCAAGAAGCTCCGACGACGAGGAAAACAGATCCACAAGGAAGAAGCTCCACGACGGCGGACGACGAAGAGACGAGACACGTAGATGGAAGCTCGTGTCGGAGAGGCGACGAGCTAGGACGATCAGAAAGGAGGTGGGGCGGAGGCGGGCGGGGACGGTCGACGGAGGACGGGAAGAGGCGGCCTGATGCGGGGAAGCATGGTGAGATTAGGGTTACGGTTTTTGCATAGAGTGAGAGAAGGGCTAAGGGGATGGGTTTAATAAATAGGTTTAGTAATTTAAAATTTAGTCTCAAAAAGTATATTGGACACAAATAGTTCGTTAGTTATCCTCCCTTATATAAATCTGGTTATTTAACCCGAGTTTGGAATTAAGAATTGTAGAAATTAGCATTAAAATTTGTCTTCTGGGTAAGACTAGACTGTCGATTGGTTTCTTATATTTGCCGAGTAATTTGCAGCAGATGGCGGAGAAATAATACTAGTGCTGCACCGGAAAATCATGATGTGAATGCTCATGTAAATGAAGCAACAAGCATCCACATAAGGATTAAACATTGATAGCAGCAAAGGCAGTTCAAAAACAGTGTTAATAGAGTTTATATAAAACTACTTCATTTCTCCGCGCGAACTAACACGTTTACTTTTATCGTATTTATATATTTTGTATTAATTTCGCATATGTATTTATGCAGTAACTTTTAATAAAAATAGATGTTTTTAATTAATTAAATATATAAATTTTAACATATTGATTAGTAATTAGTGATATTTTAAAACCATTATCTACATAATAACAACATGTTGAAAGAAAATATCAAAAGACAACCAACATGTCCAAGGAGAATCTCAAAAGACATACGCATGAAACATATAAAAATCATAGAAACGAACATACACTCAAAGCATAACTAAAAGACCTAAATTAGGAGATTAAATTAAAAGAAGAACAACTGGCAGAAACGAACAGACGTGAGACGACTAATGTAAGAGACTAATTAAATGTGATATATTTTTAATGTATTAACTCAATGCATTAACCTTTAAAAAAATCAATGCATTTATCAGGTACCAATTGTCATTATTTCATCAAAGCCAATAATTTTTATATAAATATAGATAGATGCTGGATTAAAATGAAAATAATTATCTGCAATCATTTTTGCAATGATAACATAATAACGTTCGCCTCAAATACTACATAAAGTATGATGGCAGATGAGATGGGGTAGTTGGCAGTGACGTTAAGCAAAGCGTTAACGGATCGATCGCTATACCAAACTCCCACCTCACTTTTACACCACCTCATAATTCTAATTCATATCAATCATCATTCCTCTATCTGTCTTGCTGCCATATACGTACATTATTTATGATACTCATAAATTAATCCTACTCAATTTCAACATGTATTGCTTACTTTATTACTCCAGTAGTTTAACATGAGATTGTAATGTTACTTTTTACAATAAAATTATACTCCCTCCGTCCCTTATTGATCTTTCCATTTGCTTTTGACACATTTGTCGAGACACGTTTTGGAACGTTAATATCTTTAAATATACGATGATAAAAATTTTAATTTTTTTATATTGTCAAAGTACTCATTGAGACGAATCAATCGAGATCTCATATGTCTATATTTATTTATATATATTGGAAGAAAACGAGAAGATTCTATCGATTTGTGAATAGTGTCGAAAAAGCAAACGAGTCTTATATTAAGGGACGAAGGGAGTATATAGTACATGTGAGAAGGCGAGTTCGGATTATATAGGTGAGGCTAGGGTGTAAAATATAGAGTGAGAGAGCTTTTGGATTAATTGTATTGGTGTTGTTTAAATTTGAATGGAGTGTTGGCATGTGATAGTATGGTACTTCAAAGAAACTAGTATCTTATTCAACGTGATGCGGGGATAAGCCGTTGTTGTCCGATCTAGACACCAAACCTCGAACAGAAACTCGAACAGATAAGAAAGGCAGAATTAGAATGAGATGAAAGAATGATAAGTCGAATGATAGGCTAATTGGAACCAAATCAAACAACGATAAAATCCTTAAACTTAGGAACAAGAACCTTACCGAATGATGAAGAAACCCCAATGAATTACAACCAAACACAATGACTATTGTAGGCCAAGACACCTGGAGGATGCTCTATGAATCTCCTTGATGTGATCAACCTGTTTTCCTGCAAGGGGTTAGTGGATTCAAACCATACACACATTCAAAGGAACTCAGCGAGGTCGAGGAATGGATGGCTCTATTATAGGCAAACTCAACATGGGGTAAGGCTTCTTCCCAAGCTTTCAAATTCTTCCTAAGAATGGCTCTCAAAAGGGTTCCTAATGTCCTATTGGTTACTTCAGTTTGGTCATCAGTTTGAGGGTGACTAGCTGTAGAGAATAATAATTTAGTTCCTAGTTTTCCCCAAAAAAATTTCCAGAAATAACTTAGGAATTTCACATCCCTATCACTCACAATAGTCCTTGGTACTCCATGTAACCTAACAATTCCTGTAAAGAACAAGTCAGCTACATTACGAGCATCATCAGTCTTGCTGCAAGCAATAAAATGAGCCATCTTAGAGAATCGATCAACAGCCACAAAAATAGAATCTCTCCCCTTCTTAGTCCTAGGCAATCCGACAGTAAAATCCATACTAATGTCTACCCAAGGAGTCGTAGGAATAGGTAAGGGAGTATACAGTCCATGTGGCTTAACTCTAGATTTAGCCTTAAGACACTCCAAACATCTTTTCAAGCAATGTTCAACATCCCTAAGCATATGTGGCCAATAAAAATGAGCATGCAACATATGATATGTCTTATCTCTACCAAAGTGTCCCATCAATCCACCCTTATGGGCTTCTTCAACAAGCAATAATCTCAAAGAACACTTAGGTATGCATACTTTATCAGCTCTAAACAAGAAACCATCAAACAAGTAAAACTTATCCAAAGTTCCTTTAGCCAAACATTGCTTATAAATAGCACCAAAATCTGCATCATCACGATATAACTCTTTGATGTACACAAAGCCTAACACCTTAGAGTCAAGTTGAACAATTAATGCATGCCTCCTAGAAAGTGCATCAGCAACAACATTATCCTTTCCCTTCTTGTATTTAATGATATAAGGGAAAGTCTCAATAAATTCCATCCATCTACCATGCCTCCTATCAAGTTTGTCTTGACTCCTAAAATGTTTCAAAGATTCATGATCGGTATGTAAAACAAACTCTCTAGGCCATAAGTAGTGTTGCCAAGTCTTAAGTACTCTATACAATGCATACAATTCCTTATCATAAGTAGAGTAATTCAGACTTGCACCTTTCAATTTTTCAGAAAAGAAGGCAATAGGCTTACCTTCCTGCATGAGGACTCCTCTTATGCCCACTCCTGAGGCATCACATTCCACTTCAAAGGGCCCAGTGAAGTCGGGAAGCACAAGTAATGGTGCTTTCGTCAATATGCGTTTTAGCTCCTCAAACGCCTTTTCTTGAGCTTCCTTCCATACAAATGAGGTGTGCTTCTTCGTTATTTCAGTTAGGGGGACAACAATGGTGTTGAAATCCTTCACAAAACGCCGATAGAAGCTAGCTAATCCATGGAAACTTCTGACTTGGCTTCTAGTAGTGGGGGTTGGGCAATCCTGAATGGCCTTAAGCTTCTCTTAATCCACCTGTAATCCCTGGGAGCTCACTACAAAACCAAGAAATATAACTCTATCAGTGCAAAAATCACATTTCTTCAAATTATCATATAGTCGTTGTAGACTAAGAGTAACGAGTACTTCCTTGAGATGTCGTCCATGCTCCTCTAGGGACCTGCTGTAAATCAAGATATCATCAAAATAAACAACAACAAACTTCCCTATAAACTTCCTCAAGACATGATTCATAAGTCTCATAAACGTAGAGGGAGCATTAGTCAATCCAAATGGCATCACAAGCCACTCATATAGACCAAATTTGGTCTTGAAGGCAGTCTTCCACTCATCGCTTTCTCTCATCCTTATTTGATGGTAGCCACTCCTAAGATCAATCTTGCTAAAAGTTGTAGCTCCATGAAGTTCATCCAACATGTCATCCAACCTTGGTATAGGATGACGATACTTGACAGTTATGTTATTGATAGCTCGACAATCAACACACATTCTCCAAGAATCGTCTTTCTTAGGAACCAGCAAGACCGGAATAGCACATGGACTAAGACTCTCTCGAACATAGCTCTTATCTAGAAGCTCCTGCACTTGCTTCTGAATTTCCAGACACTCCTGAGGATTCATTCTGTAAGCTGGCCTGTTAGGTAATGAAGCTCCTGGAATAAGATCAATCTGATGCTCAATACCCCTAAAGGGTGGTAAGCCTGCTGGGATCTCGTCCGGGAACACATCAGCAAACTCCTCAAGGATAGCTTGAATGCTCGGGGGTAGGTCAGCTCGAGAATCGGTACCTGTCAACACAAACCTTTTGCATAACATCATTAAAGTAGTGTCTACAGGTAGATACTCACCTTGCAACTCGGACTTGGAAGCCAGAAGAGCATTCAGAGGCGAAGGAAATTCTTGCGCAGAACACCTTGACGCGATCGCCTTAGGATTCCAGCGATCGCGTCCTCGCGTGTTCTTCGTGGGGACTACGACATCACTTCCCGCGATCGCCAGAGTTAGGCCGCGATCGCGGTCGCTGTTTGCAGAAGCTCGTGTTTTTGTGGCCGCGATCGCCAGGGGTGTTCCGCGATCGTGGTCGCTCTGCGTTGCTTATGTCTCTGTTCTGTCCTCCTCGCTCGAATCTGCCACTCTTTTCCCCTTGCTCTTCTCATAAGCATCTGCTATCTGCGTTGGAGTCATAGGCTTAAGAGTAATAGTCTTATTATTGAAAGTAAATGAATGGCGGTTAGTATGACCATCATGAACAACTTTCCTATCGTATTGCCATGGTCTACCTAACAATATATGACAAGCCTGCATAGGAACAACATCACACAAAATTGTATCTTCATATTTCCCTAATGTGAATGTTATTCTAGCTTGCTTTTGAACTTTCAATTCACCACATTCATTCATCCAATGCAACTTATATGGTCTAGGGTGAAAAATAGTAGTGACGAGGCGAATTGTCGTATGCCAAGTCAAGTAATCCTAACAAGCTCGCTAACAAGTATAGTAGGCAAGCAAGGGTCGAATCCCAAGGGAATCAGGTTATCGATTCTTAAAGTTATAATAATGATTAACGAGTGTAAGTAACCAAAGGGGGGGGGGGTTTGTATCCTTTTAATCCTATGTCGAATTACTCATATGATCGTTCTAATCCCTGTTCTAATGTAGTTATTAGTCCAACTAGTCCTAATAACCCTTACTCAACTATAACCTTGAAACTATCAAGATTCAATAATAAAATAGCTTTAAGTTCAGGAATGGATAGATACATGCAATACCATAGACAACTAGTCAGATACTCGACATGTACTCAATTCTCTTCACAATTGACATTCACAACTAGTTCATGCAAATTGTGTGTGCTACAAACAAGTATGGTATTTCAACTAGAAATAACCAAACAATAGCAATATGAATGAGATGAAACTACTTAGATGGCCAATCTAAATGAGAAAATCTAATTCAATAACAATACACACAAGAGAATAGAGACAATCATAAGAGTAGAACAAAGGAAAGAAATCTTACAACTTAATCAATCCGAAAGCTTCAAATGTCAAGCAAAACAATGGAAACTTAGCAACTCATGAAGTTCTTGAGGAAAACTCTCAAAACTTGGAAATGGAATGTGTAAGATCCTTCAAGATCATCAACCCCTAAAACCTATATGTATCTGCAGAATTAAACTGACCAATTGAAGCTAAAAACGTTATAAAAACGTTACAAAACTTAACACAACATACTAAATCGGGCAAATGAAGAAAGTCTTCTCTGGCGGATTTCCGCGATCGCGGTTTGGGACCCGCGATCGCGGATTTTCTTCTGTGATCTGGCTTCTTCAGGTGGCATTTCCGCGATTGCGGTTTGGGACCCGCGGTCGCGGAATTTCTTCTGTGATCTTGGCTGGTCCAGTAGGTTTTCCGCGATCGCGGTTTGTGACCCGCGATCGCGGATTTGGCCTCTGTGGTTTCTTTGTCTTCGTCTTCAGCTGCTTCCAATGCTACATGTGGTCTTCTTCAGCTTCGACTCCTCTTCTTATGCTTCAATGCTCCGCATCATCTTCTGTAATCTCATGTGTAACTCAACTCTCCAAAACTCCATGATTACAGAATACATCATAACATCTTGATGAAGGATCATCTGGACAGCAACCGACACCTCCGGTCCCCGAGTTTGAAGGTGCATTGACTCGTTCGAGAGCTAAGGAAGTCCAACAAGAGCTAGACAAGTTAGTAGCGTTCTTCAGGTCCAAGGAGTTGAATACAGACGAAGAACCACCATTGAAGACTGTTCTAATGATCGAGGTTCGAGAACGAGCAGAAGACTGCAGAGAAGAACCGCGACCGCGGCTGGAAACCGCGCTCGCGGCTCCATAACCGTGCCCGCGGCCGGGAAACTCGGCGAGTTCATTAAGTTCGCCGAGGCTTCCTTTTGAAACATTATTTTCGGATGTTTAATTGTTTTTCGGGATTATTATTTTAGGAGATACTTTTTATTGTTTATTTCTTTAGTTGGCACCCTTATGAACCCTATATAAGGCTGCCTTAGTTGTTGTTTTGCCCCGCCCCCCGAGATTGATATTGAATACAGAGTTATTAAGTTTTACTCCCAAAAGAGAGTGCTTTTGTGAGTCGAGTGCCCTGTGTGCATTGTCGTTGAGCTGACCCTAGTTGTGTTTGTGTGTGTCAATCTCTTCCATAAGGTTGGTGCTATCGAGGCTTCATAGTGCATCCTCCAGGTGCTTGACATACCATAGTCATTGTGTTTGGTTGTAATCCATTGGGGTTTCTTCAACATTTGGTAAGGTTCTTGTTCTAAAGTTCAAGGGTTTTATCGTTGATTGATTTGGTTCCAATTGGCCTATCCTTCAACTTCCCTTTCTTTCATCTCATATCTAATTCCGGTTTTCTTCTCTGTTCGAGTTCCTATTCGAGTTTGGTGTCTAGGTCGGCAACTGCGACTTATCCCCGCATCAAATTGGTATCAGAGCTGTGTTGACACCATTCGTCTTCACAAGAACATCAAGAGACCCCCTATCCAGAAAATCACAAAAAGAGTCAGCTTTTATTTTCTTGTTTGTCAGTTTCTTTCAGAAATTGATTTTGAGTCTTCCATTGCTTTGATATTTCTTGTTGAGTCATTACAGGTTGTGTGCAAGAAGCTTGGATCGATTAGTGTTGGTGGAGATCGAAAGATTGGAGTTTGGAGCACCCTTGTTCCCAAAATCCATTCAGCCCTTCATCCATCACAAAATCTATCCATCCCTACCAAAACGCAGCCGTCAAAACCCTAGAAGAGTTGCTGAAAATTTCAGTCCTTGCACCCCAACCCAAGATCTTCAAGGAAGGAAATCTTATCTTCTCTACAAGGAAATCAAGGTGGTTAGTAGTTTCTTTTATTTTAAAATTCGAATTTTCTGAGATAGTATCTCAGATCAAGTCTGTAATTTCGTTTTGTTTAGTTGAGACAAAAAAATTCAAAAAAAAAAAAATTCAAAAAAAAAAGAATCGAAAAGTCTCAAAGTCAGTAGTTTATTTTACGTTTTGTTGAGTCAAAGTCTAGTTTGATATTGTTTAAGTCGGATCTCAAGAACTCAAAGGAAATCAGGTTGAACGACCCCGAACGGAAGCGAGAAACCACCAGGCTGCGACAGAAACCGCGCCCGCGGCCCAGTAGCCGCACCCGCGGTTCAAGCTGCGCCCGCGGCTCCGCCTCAGAAGCCACTGTTCGAAATCCGCGCCCGCGGACTTCAGACCGCGCCCGCGGAACCGTCACTGTTTGCCTTTCCATTCCTTTCAGATACGAGCCTCAATTATTACCCAACCCTCCCGACTCCGTCTTCGATCCTTCAATCGACATTAGTCGGAACAAGTTAAGGTACACTTCCTTTTGGCTCTTCTTGAAATTCGAAGCTTAACTCATATCTCTGTTTTGCATTCTCATTCTTGCAAAACGCCTTCGAGTCTTATTTTCTTTCTTTCATTGAGTCAGTCTCTTGTTTGAGTCAGAACCTTACAGTCGAAACCCCGCACTACGCTAGCCATCTCCATCTCTACCATCATTCATATATTGCTAGGGGTTAGGTAGTTTCAACTTAGTGGGTTATTGATCCATACAAGTCAATTCATCAAAGAAAAGCTGGTTGCAACGACAATTGAGAGAGAGAGCAGAGGAAAACATACGAGAGTAAACAATAGCGACCACCGGTGTGTTTCGAAATAGGCGGCTCTTTGAGAGGTGTATCCACTTTAGCTATCTTTCTGACAGATTCAATACACTTCTCTTGATCATGTGGTGACAAGGTGTTCCATGTTTCTTCATAAAATTCATCAAATAAACGTCTTGCCACATTTTTCTTAGTTTCAAGATGACACTGTGTATCCACTTCTTCCAAAGACAATGTACTCCAAAAAGGATGCAAAGACACGGGCTGAATTGGCATTTGTTTCTTCACACAAGTCGCAAGGTCATGGACACACAGCATCCCGTCTCTGACCTTGGTTGCGCAATCGCAATATTGTGGATTGTACATGCCTTGTACACCTTTGTCGTATTCTTTAATTAAGAGCTCCATTGCCTTGTACAAAACTTTGCACTTCAAATGTACAAACAAAGATGTTTGGTGAACAAGTCTATACGTCTTTGTTAGGCTCTCGTTAAATGAACCCAATATCTCTTTCAGCTGGTTTCATGCCATGTCACTGTATTCCTCAAACACTGTGTCGAGCCTACCTTGTCCACCACTCAAATATGACTTCAAACAGGAATGTGCTCCTTCCACTATGCATTTTTATTAAGGTGTTCAAACAGGAATCTGCTTCTGCAGTTTCTGTAAACTGCACATCCATGCGTGACGCATGGAACAAATCCGTGCATCACGCACGGATGTAATCCACGCGTGATGTATAAATGTGCAGTTTACAGAAACTGTTTAAATTCACAGAAAACTAAATATAGTTGTGTAAGTGCAATTATAGATAAATTACCTGTTTGTCGTGTTGCTTCCAAGAGTAAACACGTCATCCGTCCATGCCGACACACATCTTTCTTTGAAAGGACCAAGCCAACTGTCTCTAACATATTGCAGTACGGGAATATGCGCGTTCCAAGCTCTCTCTATAGTATCCAACTTTTTTTCATATCCTTCTACGGTGGTTTCCGCGAACAAGTTGTAGTAGTCGTTGGATAAGTTTTTTCCCTTTAGTTTCGATCTCATTTCGAGCGAAGCTTTGGCCTCTATGTTTTTCCTTATATGTCGTCTACATAGAAGAAACTTTGCATTTGGAAAAAGAAGATCCGTTGCACTCATTAAAGCTTGTTCACGGTCGGTGACAATGCAAGTCGGCGTTGCTCCAATTCTTCTATACATCTCTTGAAGTTGTTGCATTGCCCACAAATAATGCTCTTTAGTCTCGCCCTCAAGAAATGCCCCACAAACTACAAAGTTCCTCGATGTAGACGTGATTCCAACAATCTCAAAAAATGGCATTTTGTACCTGTAAAGAGATAATTTGAAATAATATTATTGCAATGTTATGGAAAATCATATGTAATGGTCAATAATCACACAAAACTTACTTGATTGTGGCATATGTGGAGTCCATTATAAGTACATAGGGAGATGATTTCAAGAGCTTCATTGATTCTGGGGACGCAAAGAACATATCACCAATCATAGACGCATCATCTTTGCTTGTCCTATACTCTATGAAATAGTCGCTCTGTTTGCATTTGTAGAAAAACTCTTGGATAACAGTTCTTCCTTCCCTGTTTTCGATCCTCGTCTTGGCCATCAAATTGTAAACTTGTTTTTTTTTTGTAAGGTTCTTGGGAGACTTGTTGAGCATAGTGTAAATCTCATTTGGTTTACAATGAGCCCTAGTCATTTCAACTACTGTACACACTTCATCAGGCGTCAATCTGCCTGCAAATGCATTCCCAAACAAGCTACTACCAATAGGATGGTTGTGGGTACCTAACATTACAGTAAGTTTCCAAGCCCCTCTATGCTCCTCTCGAAGCTTTAATTCGAACCAACATCTACATTTTTTCGTCTTGATGTTTTTCCTCACTCCCTTAGCTTTTGAGTAATTCACTCGTCCTCTATCACAGATAAGCTGAAGTTTTCCATATTTTGTTTCGGTAGGTGCTCTACTCCTTCCATTGACTATGCAAAAGTTGTTGGCTTGTGCAATGTTAACGGCCCAACTCACTCCCTGTTGTCTAGAGGCGAATACCAAGTCATTTGCAAACAACTCTGAGTAATCAACAGAGACATATTGTTCTTCTTGAACTTCAATATCAAATTGTGGTGCAGTACGCAAAGGACGAAACACATTTAAGCTACTTGTGTCTGAAAGTGGCCTCATCAAATGCGAAGGCCATTGCGACAAACCGTAACCGGTTCCAAAAGATCCAGTGTTGATATCACCAAACTGTGATTGCGGTTGCCCCCATGTTGTAAAATCAATGCCCAAATCAAACGAAGGTATGTAGTCGAGGTATGACGGAGGTGGGCAGTCATTAAGAGTAATCTTGTCTAATCCAGTAAAAACAGAAAAGTTCATCTATGCACAAACACACAGATAACAAACCAGTTAAGCTTCTGTATGGAACATCCACACGTCACGTGTGGATCCATTCCATGCGTGACGCACGGTCTTGAACCATGCGTGACGTGTGGAATTGCCATAAGTCATACATTTCAAACCCCTTAACCAACAAGTCATACATTATAATACATTTCAAACATCATAATCACTAAAGTAAAACAAAATTCACAAATCAACATGTTTAGTCATACAACTAATACCGTGAGCATGTAAAATCCATTAAACCTAACCAATTCAAACCCCTAAAACAAGTCAAAACCTTAAAAAGTAATATTATAATACATTTTAAATATCATAAATCAACATAAATTCACAAATCAACATGTTTAGTCATACAACTAATACCTTGAACATGTAAAATCCATTAAACCTAACTAATACAAACCCCTAAAACAAGTCAAAACCTTAAAAAGTAATATTATAATACATTTCAAATATCATAAATCAACATAAATTCACAAATCAACATGTTTAGTCATACAACTAATACCTTGAACATGTAAAATCCATTAAACCTAACTAATACAAACCCTAAAACAAGTCAACACCTTAAAAAATATTATTAAGAACAAGAAATGTTACCTTATTAAGGTTGTAACTTGAAAATGGAGCTTCTCCACCTCTTTCATTGGTGCATTCCTGTTCATTCTCCATATAGAAGGAAAGGAAGATAGTTAAAAATGGTGTTTTGCTCTAAAAAATGTTCAACAACGGTGTTCAAAGGTTTTTGACATTTGAAATATGGAAAGAAAGGAAGATAATAGGGATTAATGTAGGTGTTACGGAAATAGTAAAAATATTAATGGAGTTATTACAGTAGGTGAGACAAGACGTACGTGCTGGCATGAGTTCTGAAAAGAAAATTTGTGCGTCACGCACGGTTGATGTCCACGCGTGACGCACGGTTCTCTTCCATGCGTGACGCACAAAATGACACATGATCCCTTTGATTCTTAGTAACACTGATGTGTGCATGATTTCCAATCAAAATAAAATTACATATTGTCAAAGGTTGGACATTTAGGCCACGTAAGAAGTCCAAACAAAGGATATGCTACTTTACAAGTTAATAGGTGTTATTGGGAGTTACCCACATGGTTAAATATACCTAATGGGCATTGAAAACAAGTTTCATTACATTCGGACATCGTTTGAGTGTCGTTTCGCCAAAAACCGCCTTAAGTCCATTTAAGGCGTTTTTAGAGGTTTTAGCGTTTACGTGCCTCATTTCGTGTGAGCGATACCTTGTTTCTACTGAATATCCCTAATAAGAGTAAGTTGTATAGTATTTTCAACAATAATCACCGTCAATGTTGTAGAATATACATATTGCGACAAGTTAGAGAGTTACGACTAGTATGTTTTTTACAAAGGAGGCGGTACTTTAAAAGTTAGAAGTTGTGATTGGGAGTTACCCACATGGTTAAATATCCATAATAGCCACTGAAAACAAGTTTCATTACATTCGGACATCGTTCGTGTGTCGTTTCGCCAAAAACCACCTTAAGTCCATTTAAGCCGTTTTTAGTGGTTTTAGCGTTTTCGCATAGTTTCGAATCCCGTTTTGTATGTGTGAGACATTATTGGGACTTTATATGCCTTATAACACATTTTTGTATAAATTTTTCAAACATACGTGAACATCAATGTTGCGACCATATATATTGCAACAAGTTGAGCTTGTGGTGAGTAGTTTGATGTTTTACAAAGAGCGTGTTACTCTAAAAGCAAAAGGTTTTGATGTAAAGTTACGGACATGGTTAAATATCTCTAATAGGCATTGTAAACAAGTTTCATTCCATTCCGATGATGTTTCGACGACGTTATGGCGAATTGTGGTTTTAAAGCCTTTAAAAACAACACGGAACATGAATTATTTTGTGTGACATAAGTACAAATACATTGAATACATTGACATGGACCACATAAGCAACAAAAAAATACATTGACATCCATGCGTCACGTATGGTGTAAAACCATACGTGGTGTGTGGATGCATTCCACCCGTGACGCATGGTTTTATGTTGCAAAATCTTATTGTTAAATTTAGAATGCTTATATTGTTGTTATGTTGACGAATGTTCAACCTTATTATATTTCAAATTGTATATGGTGCGCCATACATATTACGACCTCGTTCGGTTTTCAAACTATGTTTCACTTACAAAGGTATAAATTTGAATTTCAAGTTACACACATGATCAAATAGACATTATAAGGATTGAAACAAAGTTTCATTCCATTTCGATAAAGTTTCGATGACGTTTTTGTCGAATTGGGCTTTATCGCCTTAAAAAAGACGCTAAAAATGTGTTTCTTTGCACACTTAACTAGAATACATTGAATAACCCTAGATTCATATATGCAAATCCATGCATCACGTACGGATACAATCTGTGCGTTTTCTGGAATGTGCAATCCGTGCGTGACGCACGGATTAAATCCATGCGTCACGCACGGATAACCTGGACGGCAAATAGCAAAAGGGGGACGTTAAATAGAAAGTATGTATATTTATTGCAAAAAGTGTTAACCTATTCTTTATTCTTCAATAAAATAATACAGAGTATAATAGCCGTCTCCCCCGCTCCAACTATGACCTGGCTAACAGCAAAGATACAAAGAAGGGGGGAGAAACGACGACGTTTTGTTTGACCCTTCTCTTCGTCGTGTAATCTTTGCTGTTGCTATATTTCCTCTCATTCTCTCTCCTCCCGTTTTCTGCTTCCCTATGCAATTCAACTCTTCTTAGCAGATCAGCAGATCCAAAAACTTGTCTACTTTTCTTCCTTCGTCTCGCAGGGAAGCATAAGCTTTGGTTAATTGCTGCTGCTGCTATCGAATTTCACATTTCGCTTTGTGTATTTCAATTCGGATCTGAGCAAGAAAGAAGGAGTTTTGTCCTTTCTTGATCGATTGTGTATGCGGTTATGGCCTCAGCCAAGACTTCCTCCAGGACGAGAGGCTCGCCGGCGGCGAAGGAGAACGGCACAAAGCTTGAGGAGAGCCTTAATGTCTTCAAGTCTGACCGATTCGATGCCGAGTCCTATGTCCAGTCCAAGTGCTCTCTAAATGAGAAGGTTTGTGCTTCGTAACAGGCCTTTAGAAATTGTTGCTCTCTGAAATCTGATCGCGCTAGTTTTTAGATTGTTTCGAGTTAAAATTTCTTGCTTGGATCTGCTGAAGGCGTAATTTCTGGAGGTTTCGGAGCGAATTTGTTGATTGGAAGTGATTTCCTGAAGTTTTGAGTGATTAAAATTGTGCACTGGTGCCGGATGGAGCATTGGACTCTTGCATTTCACTTCGAATAGAAAAGGAAAAGCTCAGATTTTTTCAGAACTGAATTCACAGGAGTGAATTGTGCTGTGGTTGAACTATTTTCCATGTCATAGCAATGTAGATGTTAATTTGTGATTAGACTTGCTTATTGAACAAGGGACATGCACATGCAATGATGTTAAATTCTACAATTGTTGGTATCAGAAGCTGTATATCAATGTCTGGGACAGGGTGGGCGTAGCTATTGCTCTCACTACTGATTATGTTGACACTACTACTTAAAGCTCAATTTTTGTCATTCTTACATTAGAAGTTTGAGAATGGATTAGGGTTGGCTTCAAATTTTGTCAACATAAGTAGATGATGTTGAATATACTACTTATTGCTCTTGCTACTGACTACACAGCAGTCAGTGGAAATGACAAGAGGCAGAAAGTCATTATATCAACATGTTTTTGTTTTTTGCATTTGTTGCTCTCTGCTTGCATTTTCTCAAGGGGAACTTTACAAGGGGTTGAGGATGGTTTAATAAATGGATTAAATGAGTTTTTTTAACACCGTTATGGATGTAAGTCGTCATTTGTGTGTAGCAAAGAAACTTAGTAAAAGAACAGTATAACTTTATTTGTTTTGATGCGCTATTTTTATAAGAAAATAGTTAAGATTGTTATCCCCATGGTCATTCCCTTTGATACTGAACCACCATTGTCTTGAGCATACTTATGACATCCATTTACTTGTTTGTTTAACAGGAAATAAAGCATTTGTGTTCCTACCTTATGGATTTAAAGAAAGCTTCGGCAGAGGAAATGCGAAGAAGTGTTTATGCTAATTATACAGCTTTTATACGGTGAGCCAATAAGTTCATATATTGGTCTCATAAATAACCGCTGTCATTTTTCTGTGCAAAAATTGGCATGTTTTTTAGTTGAGTATTATAGGCGAAAATATGCATGCTGTTTCATCCTGTTCTTGCCAACAACTACAATGATATAACCTATAATATTTAACCATGCTATGGTTATATATCTATCTTGTCAGTACTAAAAAGAAGAGAAATCTACCCTAGTTAATGGATCGGAGTTTGTCATTGAATCAGGAGACAAACGTAATCCTCAACATAAGTCTCTTGGGAGTAACTGCGTTTTTGTGGTTGTCCTGTTTTCATATCTCTCATTTTTATAGTGAACCTTAACTTTTGCATGGCGGAGCATAAAAACTATCTATCTGAATTTATTACTTGTAAACTAAGTCGGTTGATTTGTCTCATGTTTTTGTTACAGCACATCAAAAGAAATATCTGATTTAGAGGGAGAGCTTCTTTCTATAAGAAATCTCCTATCAACTCAGGCAACTCTTATACATGGTTTAGCAGAAGGAGTCAATGTAAATACACTGGGATCTGGTGCTGATGATTCTACACTAGATGGGATAGCCAACTTTGAAAATAGGGAAAAGTCAGACCTCGATAAATGGTTAGTTGAATTCCCTGATCTTCTTGATGTTCTTTTGGCTGAGAGGAGGATTGATGAAGCTCTAGAAGCACTCGATGAGGGAGACCGTGTTGTGTCAGAAGCTAAGGAGACAAAGTTATTAAGCCTAGATGAACTCATGAGTCTTCAAACTTCCGTAATAAGGCGCCGACAAAAATTGGCTGATCAGCTTGCTGAAGCCGCGTGTCACCCGTCTACACGCGGTGCTGAACTTCGTTCAGCAATTTCATCTCTTAAAAGACTCGGAGATGGTACACGTGCTCATACCTTACTTCTAAATGCCCATTTACAGAGATATCAAAACAGCATGCAGAGTCTCCGCCCATCAAATAGTTCTTATGGAGGAGCTTACACTGCAGCGCTCTCACAGCTTGTATTTTCTGCAATTGCGCAAGCAGCTACTGATTCGTTGTCTATATTTGGTCAGGAGCCTGAATATACATCTGAATTGGTCATATGGGCTAAAAAACAAACAGAATCTTTTGCCCATTTGGTCAAAAGACATGCACTAGCTTCATCGGCTGCTGCAGGAGGCTTGAGAGCTGCTGCTGAATGTGTTCAGATAGCATTAGGCCATTGTTCTTTGTTGGAGTCCCGTGGGCTCTCACTCTCTCCGGTTCTTGTGAAACTTTTCAGGCCTAGTGTCGAGCAAGCAGTTGATGCTAATCTGAGAAGAATTGAAGAGAGTACTGCTGCATTAGCTGCTGCTGATGATTGGGTACTCACTTATCCAATGAGCACCTCACGCCAACCTGGCAGATTCTCAACTACATCAATCAGTAATATAACAGCTTACCAGTATAGACTTACCAGCAGTGCCCATCGGTTCAATGTGATGGTTCAGGTTGATAATTTCTATCCCAGATATTCATATCAAATATTGAATTTCATATTTACATTCTGCTTTCTGTGATGACATTATCTTTTTCATATACCATGTAACAATGGGTTCATAATTCATGTCTTCCTAAGAAGGTCTTGAACAAAAAAAAAGAGGAAATTGAATATTGAACTCCCTTAGCATTGCTGGATTCCCCTCATTAAAAGTTGCACATATTATAAGTTGCATAGGTTTCAAATAAGCATGATAAAAAAATATATTATCAAATAATCTGTTTCTTGATATGAGAAGACAGTCTATGAAAGATTCAATAGAGAGTAACTTCTTTCCTTGGAAGGCATATGTGGAAATTTTTAGGAGGACCATCTTGTGGAAATCTTTTTTCTAAAATTGATTTTTTTTATATTTCTTGCAGGACTTATTTGATGATGTTGGGCCACTTCTGAGCATGCAGTTGGGAAGTAAAACACTGGAAGGTGTTTATCAAGTTTTTAACTCGTATGTAAGCATGCTAATAAAAGCATTACCTAATTCAATTGAAGAAGATGCAAACATAGAAGGCGCTGGAAATAAACTTGTCCGTGTAGCAGAAAACGAGTCACAGCAACTCGCCTTGCTGGCAAATGCATTCATGCTAGCAGAGGAGTTACTCCCTCGTGCAGCCATGAAGCTTTCTACTTTGAGTCAGGCAGAGTATGGTGATGATCTCCAGAGAAGAAGTGAAAGGCAAGTTCGCAATCCTGAGCAAAGGGAGTGGAAGAGACGACTCACAAGTTCAGTTGATAGACTCAAAAATAGCTTTTGTCAGCAACATGCTTTGGAGCTTATTTTCACTGAAGAGGACTACAGTAATCTTACTGCAGCAATGTACATAAATATGGAAGGGAATGAGGATGAGATTGAGTGGTATCCATCTCTGGTATTCCAGGTACTCATCTTTATGACTCGTCTTAGTTTGATGTGGAAATCCCAGTCTCATCTAAATAAGTTAATTACAGTAAATTATTACCAACTTGTTTAGGGTTGCATCTTTGCATAATGACATAAATTTCCCATTGCGTGGGTTTGATATAGTATTCCATTAGTTTTATGGGTTTGGTAAATTGAATATTCTTGACATTCTTTAGGACAACATTCAAATTTGAAATCTGGTCATCCTATAGTATAACGACCGATTAGTGTACAAGCTACTCCTTCTAAAGTAGAAGATGTTGTGTAAATTCACAATGCTTGTGCAAAATCCCTCTCACATCTCTTCAAGGGTATAAACAGGAGAATGAGACACGTCTCCTTAAATCTTCTTCTTATTCACTTGTCCAGGAACTCTTCTTGAAATTGAATAGAATGGCTAGTATCGCCTCGGAGATGTTTGTGGGAAGAGAGAGGTTTGCTACACTGATTCTAATGAAACTCACAGAAACAGTCATTCTATTCATGTCTCAAGACCAAAGTTTTTGGGACGACATTGAGGAAGGACCTCGGCCTCTGGGCCCCCTCGGTCTTCAGCAGGTATACAACTAACTACACGATTATTGTTTTCTCTCTTGAGCCTCGTTTGGCGTAAAATCATTATATATTATCATGCATGTTGATGCTAGCTGACCACTACTACCTGCAGTTATATTTGGACATGAAATTCGTCATCACATTTGCAACTTTTGGACGATACTCATCTCGATATCTAAGGCGTGTTGTTAACGAGATAATAACGAAAGCAATGACAGCGTTTTCAGCCACGGGAATGGATCCTTACAGGTAGAGATCAATGAAATGTGCATCCTTTTTTCCCTTGCATTATTCTCCCATGTAACCTAAAAATTTCAATTTATTATGATTCAGTGTGATAAACGACGAAAGCTGGTTTGACAACATCTGCCATGATATAATTGAGAGATTGAGTGGAAACCCGAGGATGACGAATGGAGATAGGGAAATGAATAGCCCAACTGCTTCTGTTTCTGCACAATCTGTTTCGTCGATGAGATCTCATGGAAGCTCTTAGTTGATGTCGAAACCCTTTGGATATTTGTAGATTAGACTGAAGAATAGTGTGATGATCCTCATGATTGCTTCTTGGCAGGTTCTGTTTTGTTCATAGTAAATAACCTCACTATTTTTTCCTCAGTATCCCTCAAATTGCTGCATTGTACACTTCGTTTTTCTCCCCCTTCTGTTTGTTATAGAGAATGTGTAGTTTGGCTAGAAAATTGAGAGCTTAATTCTTTTTTCTTTTTTTTAATGTCTGCAATGGATCCTTTCATAATCAACTTCTTTTAGCAAATTTGATTTTATGTATCTCTACATCAAGTTCTTTGGTAAAATTGTCAGTTTACGGATTAAGTTGAGTTTGTTTGTAAGATACTAACCTTAATTTTGGATTGAAGATTGAAAAAGCAAACTACCATGTTAAAATGTTTTAGCTGGAGGTTGGTTTGCACTCTACACAACCATTTTACAATAACGTTTTTTAAGTTTTTGCATCACTTTTTTAAGTTATATGAAAATACTCCTTTGCTGACGTGACAATTATAACAGAGTTGTCAACAAAAATTTTAACAGAGTTGTCAACAAAAATTTTAACAGAGCTGTCAACAAAAAATTTAACAGAGTTGTCAACAAATTTTTTAACAGAGCTGTCAACAAGAATAATAATTTGTCAACACCAACAATAACCCTTTTCTGACGTGGAAATTATAACAGACTTGTCAACAAAAAATTTAACAGAGCTGTCAACAAATTTTTAACAGAGCTGTAAACAAAAATTTTAACAGAGCTGTCAACAAGAATAATAAGTTGTTAACCCAACTAAATAAATTGTTTACACGACGAATATAACAACACGAGTAATATTACAAAATCGTCAACATTGTCAACACTTTACAAAACTTGTCAACACCACTAAATTACATTGTCAAAAAAATAATTGTCAACACATTAATTTTTTTTTTACACTAAAACAAACTGCATTGTCCCTGCATAATCCTTGTCAACACTGCCAATTTTTTTGTCAATAGTCCCTGCATAATAGTTTGTCAACACGAGTAATTAAATTGTCAACATGAATAATAATTTGTCAGCACAAAAAATAATATGTCAAACACCACCAATAACTTGTCAACAAAACAAAAAATAAGTGTCAACACTACAAATAAGTTGTCAACACGACTAAATAAGTTATCAACTCACTTGAAAATCGTCAACACACAAAAACAAATTATCAACACACTAACAAAATTGTGAAACACATTAAAAAACGTCCACACTAAAACTAACTGCCAACGCACCAAAAAAAACACTAAAAATTATCAACACACAACATAAAACTTTCAAAACACCAAAAGAAACTCTCACATTACAAAAAGTTCAATTGAGTCGTCCAATTGTAGGTCAAATGTAGGTCAATTGAGCTAATCAAAATTGTTGACTTAGAAAAAGAAACTTTCAATACTGTTACTTAGCAAACAAAATTGTCAAACACATTAAGAAACTCTCACATCTAAACTAGGAGGTGCAAATTTTGTGTCATTAACTAGTAAGAGAGCCATCAACTAGTAAGAGAGTCATCAACTAGTAAGAGGCTTGAATTGAACGATTCTTTTATACAAGAATAAAAAAGTAAACACCACTTCTTCTTTTTAAACCTGTAAAGAAGACTAGGCACTGGATTTGCAGCAAGTCTGGGCGAAAGTGCACGGAGGGAGTTCAACACCGTCGGGATCCACGGAACGGAGTTCAACGGCGTTGGGATCTACGACACGCAGATCCTCTTCAGATCCGAAAAAGTCAGATCTAGGTTTGTGCCGCGGATCTAGATCTGTTTACCCGACAACAATCGCGACTCGCTCAAATCCTCTTACTGCAACTCGGATTCGTCGATTCAACGGGGTAATGCCGATGTCGAGTGAGACGCTTCCGATGAAGACAGGCGGAGTTGTAATGGTGATAGGGAGAGCGAAAAGTGTGGTGAAGGAGATGGTGGGAGGAGCGGGGAATGTTGTTCATCTAGTGTTGCCTCTGGAGAAGCCGGTGTTGTGTTGGGAGATTTATAAGACGGCGGCGGCGGAGGAGGAAGGAGCGGAGATTGTGGATGATAATGAGAGGCAGAAGGTGAAGAATGAGGAGCTTTCGCCGGAGATCGGAGAACGGATGGAAAGACAACGACGTGGTGGTCGGAGGTGACAGAGAGATCTGAGTTGGGGGAGGAATAGTGTAGTTGAGGTGTGCTGATGTTCTGCGCTAGGTGTAGGTGTGTGTGGGTGGGGTATTTCCTTAGTGTTTAATAAACTGGTTTAATAACTTAAGGTTTAGTTTCAGAAGGTGTATTGGGCACAAATTCTTCTTTACAATCAGATAGTTTGTTTTTCATTAGATTGTTGTCTTTTACAATCTGCTATTGGCGCAACGGACGGCGATGATTTATTCTTGGTCGTCAATTCATTTTCATAAAAAAAAATCAATTATTTTAGCTCATACAGTATATCTTTACAAGAAAATTACATAATTCTTATTCCATTTATATCTATACACACCTATTTTTTATATTTACATATTTATATTTTTATGTATTTTGGCTATTATTAAGTGAAAATGAATTATTTCTTTTTTTAATAAAATAAATACTTATGTAATTTATGTATATGAAAATGACATAAACAAAAAGAAATTAAGGATGGTTTGAGAATAAATATGGGTAGATCTTCACCAAAAAAAAGAATAAATATGCGTAGATAAATTTTTTGAATTATGATTATAAAGTAAATAAGAGTAGGTAATTACCGTAAAAATTATGGTTCAGCGTCACCTTATCTTATTTGCCAAAAAAGAAAAGAAAATAAATTCCCCTAATTAAATCATTAAGAAAATGAAAATATCTCCTCTAAATTCTCCAATTCAGACTATCTCCTCTAAATTCTTCAATTTAAGTCATCGTTCTATTAAAAAAAAAAAGCAGCTTCGTTGTCATGGAAACCAACTTAATTCTCTGCCTCACACGAATTTGTTAATTATATTTTGAATTTTGATATTAAATTTTTTTAATATTTTTTTTTAATTTACATAATGTCAATAAGTATCTAATAAAAATATATTTCAAGATAAAAATTAATTAAGAACATAAGATATTTTATTCTAATAATATTATTTATGTATTGGATAATTTATTTAAAGTGTAATGTAAACTTCCTTATCATTCTATATTTTTATTAAGAAACATATTCTTAATGATTGATTTGTGTATTCTAGATTAAGAAACATGTTACTATGTTATTTGAAGTTGATAAAAATACGAAATGTTATATATATGACATGTGACAAAAACTAAAATTAGAGTGACATGTGAAAAATTTAATATGAGAAAGACATGTGGTAAGAAGAGAGTATTACTTTAATATATATATATATATAGTAGGTTAAACCTGGTTTGCAAATCTTCATAATTGTCTTTTTACTCCTCTTTTCAAATAGAACACATGTCAATCCGTCTCACAAATTATGCGTATGACGATTTGTTTATAATTAAGTTAATGTGCATTAGTTTATAATTGTCATTGTCTCTTCTAATAGAACACATGTCAATCCGTCTCACAAATTATGCGTATGACGACACCCTGCTGAGACATCAGGAAAGATATATAAGCATCCTAGATACGAAGAATACACAGAAGGAAACTAACAGATTTGAGACTATTATAATTATCAACTTAATTTTAATTTTGAGTTTTGTGAGAGATCTAGAAACCTCAACTGGGGTTGCTTGGTATGTTGATGACATATTACAAGATATCATTTTAACAACTCTACTAACTTTGATATTTAGAATACAAAATGGGGAATAAACAATAAACTGAGAATAAGAATCTTACAAGAACAACAAGGACTCAGGTGCTGATTGTATGATGTATCAATCCCTGTTGTGCACAATCATAAAGACTACTCAAAGTTATCAGATTAATTTTCTCTTTGAGCCTTTGGGTAAGTTTCATTTTGGGTGTGTAAGAGAGTGAGAATATCATAAACTCATGATATTCTAGGAAGATTCAAATCATAACAATCTTGAATTAAAACCAAGAGATAATATGAAATTAGACTTGGTGGAAATGGTGATTGCTTAATTAAATGTGTTTCTTTGCTTGGTGAGCTAGGATGAAACAAATTATAGGCTAGCCTTACCAAGCGTATAATAGTGGATACAATGTGATCCACTTAAAGATCATTTTCAAAAAGAATCACTTGATGAGAAAATTGAGGACATAGTCGAAAGAAATGTGATTCGGCTGAACCTCATGGTGTTAATACGGAAAAAGAATAACGTCTACTTTTGTGTGATCGCACTTTAATAAATTTCGCGAACATTTCGCACTGATGTATTCATCTGATATGTTACACAACATCAAATGTTCTGGTGTCCCAAATCATGAATTAAAGCAGAAAGTAGGTGGAATAATGCGTTTCGACTGCCTCTCTTGGAATCGCTTCCGCCTATGATCTCATTCATGTCAGGAATAATACTGTGGATCTCGACTCTGTTGTGTTTAAACGTGTCTAGCGTGTCAAGGTGCAAGAACGAGCCAAGGTGTTCCTTTGGATTACCATGCGTGGTGGTGTGATGTTGAACGCAAAAAGACGTATGAGTCCCGCCGAATGTTAATTGTTCCGTGACTGTGTTCAGATTAAGTTCATTTGGGCTAGGTTCCCGCCGAATGTTAACTGGATCAATTTTTCCATTCCAACTGGGCTTAATGGATTAGAAAAAATATCTGGCCGGAAGTGGAGGAATTTGTGGGTCTTTCGGAAAGTGGTCTTTGGTGGCGACAAGGTGGCCCACATTCTCAAGGTTTCTGGCGAGTACAAGGTGGCTGAGAGTAGAACAGAGTCGGTGCCTTCTAATTAGAGAAAAGAGATATGAGTCAAGTGGACCCCCCCTAAAATTCATGTGGTGAAGATTAACACAGATGGGTTCTTGATCGATGGACGGCCGTCTGCCGCTGGTGTGGTTAGGGATGACTATGTGGGGTATCGTGACGGGTCTCGAGTTTGCTTGGGATAGAGGACACATGAGGGTTTGCTTAGAAACAGATTCGTAGTTGGCGGTTATGTTGCTTGGAAAACCTATGGATCGTTGTCACCCCCTTTTCAGCCTGATCTCTAAGGCCCAAGGCTTCCTTCGTAGGGACTGGGAAATCCAATTCTGTCACATCTTTCGAGAGGCGAACCGGGTTGTTGATTGTCTCGCCTCTCTCGCTTTTGATTTTCCGCTAGGTTTGCACTTTTTAGTTGTTTCGCCCGATCGGGTGTCTCGTTTCTTGTTGGATGATGTGAGGGGTTTTGCTACACCTCGCCCGGTGACTTAGTAGAGTTTTATTTATAAATTCTCGAAAGTGTCGTCTCTCTTTTATAAAAAAATAAGATCTCAAATATCGGATCCTTCCCACCGGACCGGTCCGATTAAACAAGCCCTAATCTCCAATTTCATATCCTTCCCATCAAACCCCATTCTTCAAGCCCCGTGCATAAGCCAATACATCTAGAACCTTGAATGATGCAGATCGATGACATGATTTATTGGTTAGAATTTGAATAACCGTACATAAGTGATGTTACCATAACTTAGACTATGATTAACAATAACTCATATATACATTACATTATTATTATGATATACATGAATAATCTATAAACATATACAGTTGACCTTTAAAATACGCATTTACTAAATTTAGGGGTGTATTAAATTGTATATCAAGTTCGAGTGGAAGGCTTAGTTACCTCTGACGAATTGATGACGAAGCCGCCTCTGACCAATTGAAGATGAAGCCTCCTATTTTCGTAACGCCTCCTTGATTGTTTTCCTAATCTTCGTATCAATGGTGATTTGGGACTGATTCGAGTTCAAAACGATTGGGTTACGTAGCGGAGGGGTCGAATATGTGATATTTAACATGACTTACTTGACGTATGCATCAATTTCACTAATTTGGAAATGTCTTGTTCTTTGTGCACATTCGGTAGAGTTCTGGCAAGATTCGTGGCATGTCTTCCTGTAATTGCTAATCCGGGAGACTTCCGACGAGATTCGTGGGGAGAATTGCGATTCCAACGTTGTTGATTAGTCTCAGTTGTGTCCTATTCCTACCTCCTTCTTTCAACAATCTGGATCGAGACTGAAGATATAGAGCGGATCGTGTCAGATGAAGAGGGTTATGAGAGTCTAACAAAGAAGTTGTCGACAACAACGCTGTCAGAGAGGTAGGGAGGCACTATTATGTTTCCTTTAGTTGGGCGAGGGCGATCTTGGACGACGACGAATTGTTTCAAGTACTTAATTTCCTGAACACAACATATATCATTTTCATTACCTATTCGTCTCAAGCTTGATTTTCATTTGTTTATCTAAGACTTTTTAGATTAATTCATTGCAATGAACACAACATGTATCATTAATCAAAGGTGTTGTCGCGACACATACTCATGAACATCTGGTTCATTTGCTAAAAATGTTTTAATGGCGATAAGACATTGTAAATTTGATGTAAAGTGATCATTTGCATAGTATTTCTGAATAATGAATGATCAAAAAGAAAATTCTACACAAATATATAAGTGTATCCAGGAGCCTATCTTCGAAGCTCAACAAGGACTTGAAATATTTGCAGGAATGGACCAGCTGGGTGAGCTTTAAAACTAAAACTGCAGGTGCATGATAACACGTAATTTATACATATTTAAAGAGTCTAATTGCATATTAGATTAGTTCACTCATGCATTTTTCTTGTTATTTATAGTTAGTTTTATTTTATTTTAGGCTAATGGATACAAAGTTTACGGAGAGCGGATGTTGCGGGACATTTGGACCAAGTCGTTGAGTACGAGAATTACGGAGCTGCTGAATTTGGACCGTTTAGAATAAATATGTTGGAATATGGGCTGATTGATTAAATAAATTGGGTTGAAATTGCAAACGGATCCACCTGATTTGGGCTGTCTGATTGTTGGGCTGGACGAGACTAATTTAGAGGAAGCAGGAGGTGATGGTTTGAAAAAAAACCACGTAGACTTTAGGTTTGCTAGTTTTGTTTTTAGGTTAAGTGGGAGTTCGTAGTTAGTGCTGATTTTGGGAGGTTTTTGTTCTTGTTTATTGTTTGTTTCACCGCATACAAGCTTTTCAAGAAGGAATTTTCTTGTGTTAGGTTGATTTGAAGACGGTGTTTATTGTTTTAGTATTTGTCAACTCGGATTATTTTCATCATTGAGACTAAGTTTTCTTATCTCCTACGTTTATTGAATAATTCTTATATGTTGATGGCTAGTTTAAATCTTTTGAATATGTCTTCGATAATGTTTGGCTAAATTCCTAGTTCTAAGGTTATGGTGATCCATACAATGCGTATGTAATTAATTAGAATTATATGTTTGCTTGAATTGAAATATTATTTGATTTGTTCCTAGATGCTTTATGCCCATTCTTGCTTAGGCGGATTGGATCCTATTAGGGTTTGAGACTGAAAGGTGACAACTTTAACAGGTAGTCAGATAGTGTTTGAGACTGAAAGGTGATAATTTTTACCGGAATCCTAGGAATTCAAACACGTTTACTATCGTCTGAAAGGAGTTAGTAGATTACCCTAGATGTCTTACCTTCAAATAATTGGATTAGATTCAGGCAGAGTGTGATTTTATTTACTGAAGCATTGTTACGGTGAACCTTAACCTTAGACACTTTTATCCATATATTTTTATCTGTTTTATTTGTTGTTCCTAGTTAGCTTGGTTCGTCCTTATCATTGTCTTTTCGACCTAATTCACTGATAGCGTTTCAATTAATATTACAATGGTCTATGTGAGATCGACACTTGACTACTACAACTGACCCCGTACACTTGCGGGTACGTTTTAGCCACATCAGTGCAATCGAATTGAAGAAAACCAACAACGGAAAAGAGTTTTCAATTATGCTTTTCAAATTCTACACATGTTTTTCTCCTTTTCTTATGCTTTTTTGCCTTACCTAAGAACACTAGAATAAAATTTTCCGAAACAAAAGAGCAAAGATGAGCATGTCTGGATAAACAATTGTTTTGGCTATAGAAATTGTAAAGCTTTTGTTATTAGGTAATTTATCTTACAAATAAACTCCAAAGGGACCGGACTAGAATTGGTCAAAACATTTCTCTTAAATGCTTCTATGTAAGTTAACATTCCGAGAAGGACATCTTCCCCTATTTGGAGATGTTATTTCACTTATATATCTACTTTTTTGTGTGAAGTAGTTGACTGAAAAACAACAATGACTACATTTCAGATTGTGTATGGGGTGGCTATTGTTGGCCCTATGCCTAACATTACTACATTTCTTGGTTGACATGTCTATCTTCTTTCTCCTAACATGACAACAATTAAGGTGAGTTTAGGTCTTAAAATCATAATTGCATATGGTTGGTTGATCTTTCACGCAAATGGAGTTAGTATTGCACTCTGTTCTTAAACTTTATCTGCAGTACTATATGAAGCGTAGAGAGGAGGATGGTTGGCAAGAAAAACCGGTCAGGTTTTTAGAGGATTGAGTTGGTTCTTTGTGTGAGAATATACATCGCACGTCGGAAGTGGAAAACTTGGTGGTCTAGTATACAAGCACATGAGTTACTCCTTTTATCACCAATTGGTTTTAGGATGGAACCTCATGGGCCTATGTGTTAGGCTCAACTGCGCATACACGCGCTTGCCCGCACGATCCCAGTCTGTCACTGTCACGGACCTACCGTGAGCCCAATGGACTTATACAAAGTTCAAGATGGTATCAGAGCAGGTTTGGTCCTGGGCTCCACGAGATCCAAGTGTCAACTGCTACAGAACCAGTTGTACTTGCGGGGGAGTGTGAGAATATACATCCCACATCGGAAGTGGAGAACTTGATGGTCTAGTATATAAGCACATGAGCTACTCCTCCTATCACCAATTGGTTTTAGGATGAAACCTCATGGACTTATGTGTTAGGCCCAACTGTGCATACACGCGCTTGCTCGCACGATCTCAGTCCGTCACTGTCACGGACCTACCGTGGGCCGAATGGACTTATACAAAAAAGACTTTGTTATCCGCGATTTGCAAAAGGATGAAACAATAATAAACAATTCAAGATTGAAACCAATTAACACCTTCCAAAGCAACACATGTTCATAAATTTAACTTAGTGAAACCAACAAGAGCAAATAGTAAAGTAAGAAAATCGGCCATATCTAAAACCATCTTTATATATTTATTCATAAAATAGGAAACTAAATTCAATCTCTCAAGAATTATGGATCCAACAAAGCTTAAAGAACTCCACTTTATTTGTTTTTTCGTTAAAAGTCATAGCTTTGCTCAAACAAAACCTCGAGTTTAACAATTTTAAATAAGAGTCGTGCATCGGACAGGGCTTCTTAAGCCTAGTTGCATATATAATTCATTCCATCAGTTTATACACAAATAAATTAAAAAATGAAAACAAGAAGATACTTCACTCGTACATTTTCCTTACTCGTACCCAAGGGTTAGTTTTTCTTTAACAAAAACTATTTAGGGCTAATTTTCCTAATTAAAAACTTTAAAGAGGTCATTAGGATACACCTTGTACAATCATTTTTGTTAATCTGAAAACTTTGTTAAGATGTTTTAGTTAATCATGAAACAAACAAGATTTTCAAAGGCCTTTCCATCTAAACAAGAATTCTTCTCATATAAAGATGAAAGGTTTTATTTTAATGTGTGTCCAAGATCAATTACACTTGTGGTAACATCGTAACAAACTAATGCAAAGTGCAAATATATCCTCCTCCTTGATAGTATTCCCCACTCTCTCCAATGCCAAATCCCCTCCGCCATTAAGCTCTCACCCAAAGGGCAAAATAGATATACCTTGAATCATCTCTTATTGTCGTCACCAAAGAGAAATATGAAACCCAAAATAAAATAGAGGATTACACCAATAGTAGTTGGGTAAAAAAAAGTACTCTTTGGACGAGACAATAGAAGATTGATGTTGAAGAAGAAACGGTGCACATAAAAAAAGGAGAACATAATCGTAGTATTATTATTATTCTTCGTCATGGATGTAATAGCAAAGAAGCATGGTGGCACAACGTCGGAGGATGTAGATTCGAGCTCGTTGCTCCTTCACCAAATTTGCACATTTCTTTGTGAGGCCATTGTTGATAGTCTTCCTTGAAAAAGAAGGTGCATATGCACCAATGCTTTTGCATTGAAGAAATTGAGCCATGATTTTCACTATGTAGGGAAGAAGAAGAATGATTTGATTAGAGTATTAATAAGTGAATTTTCAAAATAAGGAAGACTCGAGGAAGTAGCTAGTAACGTTATTAACTCAAAAACCAATTTTCGAGACGACTCTTGCAAAGCAAGCTAGAAACAAATGATGGTATAATTATTTAGTTTTAAAAAAATTAAAGAAAAATACTTATTTAAACCAATCAAAATGAATAGACTATCATTTTAGACTAAAAAATCTCTAGCATAAGTTTTTGAATTTGTCTCACACAATAAACAATTAAAAGAGGTAAAAAAATTACGCCTAATCGTTTTTAAAGGTAATAACTTTTTTTATGTGAACATACTCCCTCCGTCCCATATTATAGATCTCGTTTGTTGTTATCGAGGTAAATTAAGGAAAAGAGAAAGAAAAGTGGAGAGAAGAGAGATTGTGAGTGGGTGTTGATTTTTATGTAGGAAAGAGAAGATAAAAAAATGAATTGATGTGAGTTTTGATGTAAAAAGGAGGAAAAAAAGTGTAGATTGATGTGATATTGATAATAAAACAAAAGATAAAAAAGGAAAGTAGAATCTATATTTTGGGACACCCAAAATGGAAAACGTGATCTATGATATGAGACGGAGGGAGTAGTTTTTTAACCTACTCATTGTCGGAAAAAGGAAAATTTATTCTTGTTCTTTCGAAGAATGAGAGGTTACGAGGGGACTCTTTTGACACGATTAACGAGGTGAAGAGGCAGTGAATGTGGGCATGTAGGCAGAGAAATAAATACTCTCTCCGTTTCACAATAATTGTCGTTTTAGCTTCTAAATTCTGTTTCAATATATTTGTCATTATAGGATTTCAAGGCAATTAATCACATGTATATCATACATTTTTGTATTGGAATTTGAAATTGTTGATTTTTTCTCCACTCCTATTGGTTGTAAATGGAGGTGGGTGATTAATTTGAGAAAAAAGTTAGATTTTTAAGGCACAACCAATCATTTTCTTAATATGTGTGAATAATGCTAGAATGACAATTATTTTGAAACGGAGGGAGTATAGTTTACTGGAATAAATAACGATTAATTAGAGTTAACCAAGGTTATATAGAGTTGAGTGTCTGGTTTATAGAGGTGGAGGAAGATTAGAAAAGTGGCAAAGTGGGGATGAAGAAATGTGCTTGCAGTGGATCACGAGATTTTAGGCATTAAGGATTTGCTTGGTTGGTTTGTACAAACAAATATTCATAAACTATTGCAAGACCCGTGCCATGCACGAGGATATATTTATATAATTACTTAATAATAATTTTATAATCGATTTTGATATATGTTTTATATAATTTATAGTATTTTATATTGCTACAACCTCAATAAATATCTATAACAAATAAATATATTTATGTGTTTTTTCATTGGTTAACTATCAAATTTTTAGTGGTTAAATATTTATAGTTTTGTATCTGCTTCAAATTTCATTATATATCAAAAATAAAATAGATGAATAATAATTAGATAGATTAAGTTTACATAAACCTAGAAAATAATTTGCTTTAAATTAATGTTTTTAATTTTTCTTAATGTAATTTGTTAATAATGTTTTTAAAAAATAAATAAATAGCCTAACAATTTTGCTAAACTCACTCTAAGAGCTCAAAAGGGCTCAGCTTTAATATATAAGATAGATTCTTACTCCGTATTAATTAGATATTAGTACAAACTAAGAAGGTTGGTTTGTGGTGTAATTCCATATTATTCATTGTAACTTAGAATCTACGTATATATATAGGGAGTAAATTTGGTGAGAATCCACTTCTAGCTGAGAACGGATCATTTTATAGAAAAGGAGGGCCGAATTAAAAGATAGGATTTGGAAGAGCTCCCTCCTCCTTCTTGGCTAAAGATCGCCTCCACCTCACACCTCCAATAGGGAGCTCGAGATCACGCACCTCTAGCAGGGGCGGCGATGACCTGTGATCTCGCACCTATCACGTCGGTGCCAGGAACATTCCATTTCCATTATCATAACCATCTAAGTCTTCAACCCTAGAAGCCGAGCTACTCAAAATAAGGCACTCCATGAAGATCCTACCCTTCCCCATACCCGCAACACCGACTCATGCGGTAGATGTGGCTCACTCACTCAAATCATGTTGCTCGCTTCGTTCAATCGACCGAGTCTACATGCAATAGGTCATAATTGACTACTTCTATTCCTCAAAATTGAATCAGTGTTAGAAATTCATCGCTTAATTTTACCTAGAACATGTCATATAATTTGACTTCTGTTTCCTGGAACTTCTTGATGTTGCACTACTAGAATCTGTATTTTTAACGACAATTTTGTAACGATATAATTAAAATTTCGTCGTTAATAGCCCTTTTTTACTACTTTATTACGACAAACTTGATAGTTGGTTGTAATTAATTAAAACTAAGAATAGATAGATTAGTGAGTTCGTCATTAACCTGAACAAATACATAATAAGAAAAGTGGAAAATAGAAGTTTGTCGTTGATGGATAGAAGCAGCAGCGCGAGAGATCAATTCCATGAAATCTTCTTCAGAGGCAAATCAGGCAACCCTAATTCTTGCTCAACCCTATTCTTTCTTCAGAGTAAGAGACAATTCTGTAGGACCTGTAATCCGCTGTTTGAACAATCTGTAAAGAATAAACAAAAGAACAGAATTAAGGTAGAAGTTTACCGAAGGTTTATCTCGAATTTGATCTGCAGAGGCGAGAAATAATCTCTGTCCTTAATTCTGTAACGCCCCGTATATGTGACGGTAACCGGCGTTGAGAATCCCAGGATACAACTGCGAGCTCTTCTGTTTCGCACAATCAAAAGCAGAAGCCAACGAACCACTGTTCTGCGCTGTACTCTCAGAGAAGAAGAAGAAGAGAAGGGAGGAGGATTGCTGTGAATATTTCGGATGATTAGAATGAGAACCAGAACTTCTCTTAAGTAGAGATTCTGGTTTGTTAGAGGAGGAAATCTCGGAACTGACGACACCACCGAGGTGGGAGTCAATTGTGGAGTAAGTGGAGCAAAACGTGGAGGAGGTTGCTGACTCAGTTGGGCGTCCCCAACCTAATCTGGAAGCCCAACTTCCAGATCCAGCCCACTTCAAAAAAGAAGCTAAGCTGCTGCTTGGGCCTACGGCCCATTCCACAAGACCACGAGCCACGAGCCACGGACCAGGACCAGGACCGGACGGACGGACGGACCGCGCGAGGGCCCCCCGTGTCCTCTCTCCATACCTCTCCCAAGGGCTTACCAAGGGTATGGGGTTTGGGGTATATAAACCCTTCATATTCCCACCCCAATTTTCGATGTGGGACAAAACCCACATCAAAATTCAGCTCCAAAATTGTTCTTTGAACTTAGTCAAGCAACCAACTTTGAGCCTTCATTTCTCATTCAAACGGAACCCGATTTTGACGTGTGAGTACACTACGGCGTAGTGCTCGCGGAGACGAAGCCAACGCTCCCATAATCCGGCACAACCGGTGACCGCAGCCCACCAGAAAAGTGCCCGGAAGTCCAGTCAAAATCAGTTCCAACAATCCCCCACATGAATATAAATGATTCTATTACACGTGCTTAGACAAGACAGACAGAAATTTTGAGAGTACGGGCGAAGAATCACTGCATCTGAGCTGGTGGCGTTTTTCAGCCTTGAACCACCCATTGTGAGTAGCTATCGGATTTACTCGACCAGGTAGTGAACATGATGTCTTGAACCACCCGGACTTTGACGTAAACCTAGACAATAACTATCACACAGTTTCATCTTCTCACAGAACTAGGTTCTTGATTGTGTTCATTTTGGCCGTGAACATCCCTGGTTATTCATGAGTGAACTTGGAGAAAGCAGTCTCTCTTCTTTCTCCTAGAAACGGCCCCATTTCACACTCATAAGGTGATTGACCATAAATGGTATTACCAATACCCTACTTTGTTCTTTCAAAGTTTATGGATACATTAAAAGCAAATGTTTAACCTCTACTTTGCCATCGCACTTTTATCATCCTAGGAACTGGGGAAGAAGATATAATATCTCCAAGTGCGCTTCTAGATTCGTCTTGAATTTGTTTTCCCCTTGAACCTATTTCTTGGGATCTCCAATCACTTAGGTAGGGTTGCCATCAAGCATCCTCTTTAGTCATAGGCTTTAAACCCATTCCTCTAGATGACTTTACAACTTGCTCTCTTGACAATCCCTTGGTGAACGGATCTGCTAAGTTGTCAGCTGACTTGATATAATCGATTGAGATTACACCAGTTGAGAGCAATTGTCTTATGGTTTTATGTCGTCGTCTTATGTGGCGAGACTTACCATTATATATTGTGTTCAGTGCCCGAGAGATAGCCGATTGACTATCACAGTGTACACCTAAAGCTGGCACTGGTTTTTCCCACAAAGGAATATCCTCCATAAAGTTTCGAAGCCATTCTGCTTCTTCAGCTGCTTTGTCTAAAGCAATGAACTCAGATTCCATTGTGGATCTGGCCAGTAATGTTTGTTTTGAGGATTTCCATGATACAGCTGCACCACCCAGCGTGAATACATACCCACTGGTGGATTTTGAGTTCTTTGAATCTGATATCCAGTTAGCATCGCTATAGCCTTCCAGAGTGGCTGGATATCTTCCATAGTGCAGCCCGTAACTCCGAGTATGTCGCAAGTAGTTCAATACTCGAGTTATTGCTTTCCAGTGATTGTGTCCTGGATTACTGGTATATCTACTCAGTACGTTGACAGCATGTGCTAAGTCTGGTCTTGTACAATTTGTCAAGTACATAAGACTTCCTATCACACGAGCATACTCTAGCTGTGAGATGCCATTACCCGAGTTTTTCTTCAGTTTGAGATGCGGGTCCACCGGACTTTTTGCAATCCCATTTGAATAGTTCTTGAATCGTTCAAGTACCGCCTCGGCGTAATGTTGTTGAGACAAGACTATTCCTTCTGAATGTCTAAATATTTTGATCCCTAAGATCACATCCGCTAGTCCCAAGTCTTTCATGTCAAACTTTCCATTAAGCATGTTCTTGGTTTGTTTGATCATGTCATTGTTGCTACCTATGATGAGTATGTCATCCACATATAGGCACAACAGAATGTATCCTTTTGCAGTTTCCTGGACATAGATACACTTGTCACATTCATTTATTTTGAAACCATTTGACATCATTACTTGGTCAAATTTTTCGTGCCACTGCTTAGGAGCTTGCTTAAGTCCATATAAGGATTTCACAAGTCTACACACTTTGTGTTCCTGTCCAGGGACAACATAACCCTCAGGTTGTTTCATATAAATTTCCTCTTCTAGTTCTCCATTTAGAAAAGCTGTTTTTACATCCATTTGATGTATTTCTAGATTACGTATAGCTGCAATGGCTATTAGCATTCTTATTGAAGTTATTCTCGTTACTGGAGAGTAGGTGTCAAAGAAATCCAAGCCTTCTTTTTGCCTAAATCCTTGCACCACAAGCCTAGCCTTGTACTTATCGATTGAGCCATCTGTTTTTAATTTTCTTTTGAAAATCCATTTGCTCCCAAGAGCTTTCGAACCGGATGGCAACTCAGCTAACTCCCATGTATGATTTTGCATGATGGAGTCGATTTCACTTTTCACCGCTTCCTTCCAAGCAGGTGCATCTGGTGTTGACATGGCTTCTTTGAATGTTCTAGGTTCATTTTCCAAAAGATAAGCCATTTCAAAATCAGGACCGAATGATTTTTCCGTTCTAGCTCTTTTGCTACGTCTAGGTTCATCATTGTCCTCTTCTGTTGGTTGAACAGAAGTGCTTGCTTCGCCTTCTTCACGAGTCCGTTTCGGATTTTCTTTATCCTTACACGGGAACGTGTTTTCGAAGAAGGATGCATTTCTTGATTCCATTATTGTATTTGCATGTATATCTGGTATATCAGACTTGTATACCAAGAAACGATACGCACTACTATTGTGTGCATACCCGATGAAGATACAATCAATGGTTTTTGGTCCTATTGAGACCTTCTTAGGGGGTGGTACCGCCACTTTTGCTAGGCACACCCACACTTTGAGGTATTTGTATGAAGGTACATTACCTTTCCACAACTCATAAGGCGTCTTTCCAGTCACCTTATGCGGTATTTTGTTGAGAATGTAGTTGGAGGTTAGCAGCGCTTCCCCCCACATGTTCTGGGATAACCCAGATTCTTGCAGCATTGCATTCATCATTTCTTTGAGAGTTCGGTTCTTTCGTTCCGCAACCCCGTTAGATTCAGGTGAGTAAGGCGCAGTAGTTTGATGAACGATTCCATGTTCTCTACATAATGCATTAAATGGTTCACTATACTCGCCTCCTCTATCACTTCGGATCATTTTAATCTTTTTACTAAGTTGGTTCTCAACTTCCAACTTGTATTCTTTAAACTTTTCCAAAGTTTCATCTTTGCTATATAACAGATATACATAACAATATCGTGTGCAATCATCTATGAAGGTTACAAAGTACTTCTTACCGCCTCTAGTTTGCACGAACTTTAAATCACATAAATCAGTGTGAATTAGTCCTAGAGGTTCGGTTGTTCTCTCTACATGGGGTGATGGCGTTTTTGTGAGTTTCGCTTGTACGCATACTTCACATTTGTCTTTACTTGTTTTGCATTTTGGAATCATGTTCATGCTTATTAGTCTACTTATAGATTTATAATTAACATGTCCCAATCTTTCATGCCAAATATTAAAAGACTCAACGACATAAGCAATAGGATTATTCTCATTCACTGAAACATCAGTTACAATCTTTTTGGGAAGGACTGTCATTACATTCATTTTGACCAGCCCATCCTTCACATAACCCTTCCCCACATAAATCTCATTCTTAGAAAGAACTAACTTATCAGACACAAACTTGACACAGAACCCATTCTTGTTGAGAAGAGTCCCCGAGATCAGATTCTTTCGAATGTCTGGCACATGAAGCACATTGTTGAGAGTCAGCTCCTTCTCAGAAGTCATCTTGAGCACGATCTTCCCAATACCTTCAACCTTGGATGTCGCAGAGTTTCCCATGAAGAGCTTCTCTTCTGTTCGGCTTTTCTGATAAGTGGTAAACAATCCCTTATCCGAGCAGATGTGTCTAGTGGCACCTGTATCGTACCACCACTCCTTTGGGTTGCTCCCAACCAAATTCACTTCAGTCACTGCACACAGGTCGTCTGCTGTCAGCGAGTTTTCAGCTAAATTGGCTTGAGACTTCTTCCCTTTGTCTCTTCTGTTGTCGGGCTTGCTGCGACACTCATCTGCCTTGTGACCAACCTTATCACACTTGTGGCATTTTCCACTGAACTTCTTTGCTCCTTGCTTCTTGAAGTTTGTGGTGTTTTGAGGTTAAAACTTCTTGTTCTTCCCCTTGTCTCGATGCTCAGCCAGGTTTGCCTTGTTAGAGAGCCCAACTTGATTGGCCCTCTTATTGTTTTCCTCGACCCGAAGCCTCACGATCAAGTCTTCAATCCTCATTGCCTTTTGTTTCAGCAACAAGTAAACCTTGAATTGCTCCCAGGATGGAGGAAGCTTCTCAATGATGGCACCTACCTGGAAAGCCTCACAGATGGTCATTCCTTCCGAGATCACTTCATGGACGATCAGTTGTAATTCTTCAACCTGTTCCACCACTGACTTTGAATCTACCATCTTGTAGTTCAGAAACTTTGCTACTGCCGCTTTCTTTGAGCCAGCATCCTGTGTCTTGTACTTCTTTGTCAACGTATCCCACAATTCCTTAGCGGTGTTATGGTTACAATAGACCTTGTACAGCGAGTCAATCATGCGATGAGTAAGATACTCTCTGCATGCATAGTCTCCTTTCGCCCAATCAGATAGGGCATCAGTGTCATGTGGGGAGAACCTAGGTTTCTCCTCCTTCAAGAACCTGTCCAAACCCAGCATACTCAGAAAGAACTCCATCTTCTGAGACCATATTTTGAACCCTTTCCCGTCAAATTTTTCGGGTAGGATCCCAGCATGGATTGTGTTCGACATAGTTGTCACATAAGGTCTGTGGGGAACATACAGATGAGGCAACTGAACATCAGACAGATCCACTGGATGACTTGTTTGACCTGGGTGACTTGTTTGACCCGGATAGCTCAATTGACCCGGATGACTCATTTGAACCGGATGGCTCATTTGACCCGGATGACTCATTTGACCCGGATGAAGAGGTTGAGCCAGATGACTCGTTTCAGCCGGATGACTCGGTTCAGCCGAATGAAGAGGCACTGGTGGCAGATCCACTTGGACAACCGGGGGGGGTTTCCTTGATCGGACTCTCATGACCCGGACTGTTCTGAACTTGAACCCTATCAAGGATCTGAGCCTGATCGAGAGGCATAGTCTCAAACTGAATTCGGGGCGACCCAGTGACCTTTCCAGCGTCAGCAGCAGTTTTCTCATCTCCGTTAGTCATTGTATCTGTTCAATGAGACAAACAAATATTAGTATGACTTAGAAGTAACTCTGCAAAACAGATTTCAAAATTCTGAAAAAAACACAGTTTTCTGCAGAACTGTAAACGCAGAAACCAGCAATCTGCGAACTGTAAAAATTACAGAACCAGAATCTGCGAATCTGTTAATGCAGAAATCAGCAATCTGCGAACTGTAAAAATTACAGAACCAGAATCTGCGAATCTGTTAATGCAGAAACCAGCAATCTGCGAACTGTAAAAATTACAGAACCAGAATCTGCGAACTGTAAAAATTACAGAACCAGAATCTGAAAATCTGTTAAACTCAGAACCAGTAATTTACGAATCTGTAAACACAGAATCTGTAAACCAGTGAAAATTCCAGGAAATCACGAATCTGTAAAACAGAACTGAATTTCTGCGAACTGTAAAAAATTCCAGAAATCACAATTCTGTAAAACAGAACTGAATTCCTGCGAACTGTAAAACACAGATTCTGCAATCTGTAACTACAGAATCAGAAATCTGTGAACTGTAAACACAGTTTTTCGGTTCTGTAATACAACAGCAACCTGGTTCTGTAAATACAACAGCAACCTCACAATTTAAAAAGATGAAATTTCGGTTTTACTCGAATCTGAACACAGATCCGAAACTGTATGCAGTACAGAAAATTTTCTTCGGGATGTAACTTTCTGTTCCTTTAAAACTCAAACAGATTGTTAGCGACAGGATAAAATTGTACAGAATTAAGATTGTAGGACCTGTAATCCGCTCTTTGAACAATCTGTAAAGAATAAACAAAAGAACAGAATTAAGGTAGAAGTTTACCGAAGGTTTATCTCGAATTTGATCTGCAGAGGCGAGAAATAATCTCTGTCCTTAATTCTGTAACGCCCCGTATATGTGACGGTAACCGGCGTTGAGAATCCCAGGATACAACTGCGAGCTCTTCTGTTTCGCACAATCAAAAGCAGAAGCCAACGAACCACTGTTCTGCGTTGTACTCTCAGAGAAGAAGAAGAAGAGAAGGGAGGAGGATTGCTGTGAATATTTCGGATGATTAGAATGAGAACCAGAACTTCTCTTAAGTAGAGATTCTGGTTTGTTAGAGGAGGAAATCTCGGAACTGACGACACCAGCGAGGTGGGAGTCAATTGTGGAGTAAGTGGAGCAAAACGTGGAGGAGGTTGCTGACTCAGTTGGGCGTCCCCAACCTAATCTGGAAGCCCAACTTCCAGATCCAGCCCACTTCAAAAAAGAAGCTAAGCTGCTTGGGCCTACGTGCCCATTCCACAAGACCGACCAGGACCAGGACCGGACGGACGGACCGCGAGAGGGCCCCCCGTGTCCTCTCTCCATACCTCTCCCAAGGGCTTACCAAGGGTATGGGGTTTGGGGTATATAAACCCTTCATATTCCCACCCCAATTTTCGATGTGGGACAAAATTCACATCAAAATTTAGCTCCAAAATTGTTTTTTGAACTTAGTCAAGCAACCAACTTTGAGCCTTCATTTCTCATTCAAACGGAACCCGATTTTGATGTGTGAGTACACTACGGCGTAGTGCTCGCGGAAAAGAAGCCAACGCTCCCATAATCCGGCACAACCGGTGACCGCAGCCCACCAGAAAAGTGCCCGGAAGTCCGGTCAAAATCAGTTCCAACAAATTCTTCTGAGTTCTTCCGAGTTCATCAATGAGCCTCATCGTTGGTGAATTCGTCCGTCAATCTGTTGGTTCTTCCGAGTTCGTTCTTCTTCTTCAAAGGTAATTCCTCTTCTTCCGAGTTCGTCATTCTGTTGATTCGTTCTTCTTCTGCAAAACACCGATAATTAAACTGACTTTTTAGCTGCGGTGTGTGGACTTTCCCGTGACAATCTTGCAAATTAAACCGATATCTTCTGCTGCTTCTCCTGGTGGTGGTAGATGAGTTTTTCGCCCAAAAAGGTTGTTGCTACACCCTCGACTTTGTGGCCATCTTTGACTTCTCTTTTTCTTCTTATTCCCTGAGTTTCTCGCATACCCAGATTAGAGGTTTGCACACTCATCTTGTTCTTGCTGCTTCAGTTAGCTTATGGTTCACCAATTGGATTGCAATTTGAGTTTTTGGGTGATTGCAATTGTTTTGATTAGAGAAATTTAGTGGGATGTGTTTGTTAGCATCAATTGAAATTGTTCAACTTACTACTGTTTCTGTTTTAGGAATTGTGAAGATCTACATATATCCATTTTTCAGAATCAGAGTTCCAAAAGTGAAATTAGGGTTTTTTATTTAGCAGTGATTGTGCAAGAGCTTAATTTCTAGTCAACTAATTGGTGTTTCTGTTAATACTGTACTGTACCACCGGTACACCATCTAGGAAGGAAGAACTGGAAATTTTGATTCTTTATGTTTTTGTTCCGTGATTAATTATTCTTTTCTGATTTTGTTTATGTTTTTGTGATTTTGGTAACATTTGTAGTTCAGAATATAGTTAAATTTGTATTAGTTTCATACTGTTGCAACTTTGTGATGATATTTAGTATCACCGTTTCTAACTGCTGCAATTTTAGTCATAAATGTCCATCATCTACGTATTATGAATGTTTGATCCTCCCTCTTAATAAGGGGATTTAGTTACTGCAAGACTCCTTCCTAATTTATCTTCGCCTATTGTTCATCCGTCGCCCAGGGTTCTTCAGAATTGGGCAGTGACATGCGTTATAAGGGTGTTATTAAGAGTTTAGAGGACCTGCCTATCAAACAGGATGTCGCCATAAAACAACTTGGAAAAAGAGGCTTGCAGGCAAGAAGATATCATTTTTTTATTCTATCTAATGTGAATAGATTTATCTGTCACTAGTGGAAAAAACACCTGTTGAGGCGGTCAAAAACCCCCCTGTTGAGGCGGTCAGGGGTCGCTGCAACAGGGGGGGCTGCAACAGGTCATGATCTGTTGAGGCGGTCGGGAGGGTGACCGCCTCAACAGATGGCACGTTTTCTACCTCTGTTGAGGCGGGCAGAAGGGAGACCGCCTCAACAGAGGGGGTCTGTTGAGGCGGGCAGAAGGGCGACCGCCTCAACAGAGGGGGTCTGTTGAGGCGGTCGCTAAAGTTATTCCATTCATCAACGACAAATTAAACGAATATCAACAACAAATTAAAACATCATAACCATTCATCAACGAACAAGTGAAGCTCAACAACGAGTTTTGCAGATCTGATTTCATTAATGAATAAACAGGATTGAACCATTACATGAACAGATTGAAGATTGAAACGATGATGAACATATAAAACAATTACATGAACAGATTGAAGTTGCTTGACAAGGCGCTCGGATTCAGATGCACGACGGGGCGTTGGCTAATAGGTCTCCGTCGAAGAAGGGGGTTCGACGCTAGGGTTCGGCGCTAGGGTTCTGATTCTCCAGATCTCCAGATCTGAAAAATGCTCGGCTGCTAGGGTTCGGCGCTGGATTCGGGAGAGGAAGCATGAAGAGGACGTGGGTGGCCTGCGATGATGCTTCGTTCCGAGCTTCGTTCCGGCAGATCTGGTTGAGGGCGAGCGGAGAATACCCCGAGTCGACGGCCCAGACGACAGCTGTGCAGATCTACGAGCTTCGTTCCGAGCTTCGGAGGCCCAGACGACGGCGGGTGGGCGAGCGGATGTACATGCTTCAAGGAGGGAGATGGAGGACGTGGGTGGTCTGCGATGCTGCTGCGAAGAGAGAAGCGTTAACAAGAGGAAGAGAGAAAGGAGATGATGGGAGGAGGAAGGAGATGGGAATCAGACGCGTTAACAAGAGAGAAAGCATAAATAATTTAAGCCGTTAGATTAAAATATTTACACCTAATCAACGCTCAAAATTGATGATCCGTGTATCATGCGCCCGCCTCTAATTTTTTTTAACACTCTGTTGAGGCGGGCGCATGACTGCCCGCCTCTAATGTTTTTTACGCAGCCTCTGTTGAGGCGGGCGCATGACTGCCCGCCTCTAATTGTTGTTATATTTTGAGGCGGGCGCATGACTGCCCGTCTCTAATTGTTTTTACGCATCTGTTGAGGCGAGCGTCTTACTGCCCGCCTCTAATGTTTGGGCTCTGTTGAGGCGGGCGCCTGACTGACCGCCTCAACAAGTCAAAAACACAAATATTATTTGAGGCGAACGGATATTTGCCCGCCTCTAAAGTACCTGTTGCAGCGAACTAAACGACTGACCGCCTCAACAGATAGTAGAATAAGACTTTTTGCGTCGGTTTTTAAGGTGACCGCCTCAACAGGGGGGCTGCAACAGGTGTTTTTTCTACTAGTGTGTTTTCCTATCATCTTTAATGTAATGTTTGTATAGCATCAGTGTAGGAGCATATGGTGTTTGCTTCTATGTGTGTCATTTGAACACTTTGAGTCTTTGTTTTTTGTGAACATGTCAAATGGATACTAAGTTACTAATAATAAAATGGTTGGTTAAGTTTACAATCATTTAAGTCAAAATGTTCAAATGATATTAAACTTCTTGGGAATTTTAAGGAACTCCTATGCTAGTATTCCACCTGTAAGCTTAATTTATTTAGTATGTTTCTTGAAACCCTTGGTTTGCATCTCCTTGATATCTACAGATTGTACTCCTCTTCATTGGGCTGCCATTAAAGGGAACTTGGAAGCATGCACTGTGTTGGTACAAGCTGGAAAGAAAGAGGACTTGATGATGACGGACAACACCGGTCTTACACCTGCGCAGCTGGCTGCTGATAAGAATCACATGCAAGTTGCTTTTTTTTTTTTCTTGTGAGTTATGGAACCTTAAATTGGTTCTTAATATCAGTATTTCATAGTTTTGTAGCTTTTCTTCTGTGATCATTATAATGCTTGAAATATAAGAGGCAATATCATTTTTTATATCCCTAAGTGTATGGTTGATGGCAGATCTCATTCAAGATATTTGTGCTTAATCTTTGTGATTTTATTATTTTTTCATTCAGATGGTGGATAATACAAATCACCTTTTTCGTTGATAATACATGCTCCTTTTGAATTCTAAGAAAAATTTGCAATAAATGAGATATGCTTTTGGAATCTCAGGCATCTCTATTTGCAATTAATAGGCTAGATTAAGTTCTGAAGTGTTGAATTGATCTCCCATATGCTCACTTCTATGATTTGCTTTCTGTGGTCGTCGAATACTTGTAGGGTAATGCCCAAAGGCTGCTGGAGAGGCATTATCATAGTAGTAGTTGGCTTGGAAAAATTCCGAAAATGGGACTTGCTCCAGTCTTATGGGGTGTAATCTTTGTGTTCCTTATAGTGTTTTAGGCTTTTTATATTTATATATGCAAATGTACTACTCCCTCCGTCCCCTAATGTTCTTCCCATGTCAAATTTGTGCACTATTCACAATTTAACACAATTTACTAGATTGTTTCCAATTCATAAGAATAAATATGGTCATATGAGATCTTGTTTTGTTCGTCTCATTGAGTAATTTACAAATATCAAATTTTTGTAAATTTTAGAAACATATAATAAGTGATATTAACGATGCAAAACGTATCTCGGCAAACGTGTCCAAGTGAAATGGAAAGAACATTGAGGGACGGAGGGAGTAATAAGTAATAAGTATGGCTTGATATCTAATATGCATCCTATACATATTCTTTATGTCGAACACATTCTTCCGGGAAATGAATATTAATAATGCCATGTTTTTCAAGAACCTCTAATGAAGGTGGAGATACAAAATCCAGCTTTGTTGTCTGGAAATTGGTCTCAACTCTGCATAACATGCAAGGTAATATTATTATGCATACTTTTCCTGCTATTAGCAATGTTTGGCGTGAAGCTCATCAGCATTTTTACGTGCTTATTATCTCTTCCTGGATATAAACTCGTAAAGCACTTAAGAATCCATTTCACTTCTCTGTTTGTTTTGGTTTGATCTCGTTTTGGCTAACCACATCTTGCAACTTTTTTTCTACTCTTGCTGAACAAGGCTTAACTTGTGTCATCTTTGAATCGAATTGCTCTTTGTTGATCTCAAAATTGCGCAGACCCCTAAAATTATTAAATAATATACAAACCATTATGTCGGGTCTTGGTTGATAAGCAAATTTCGACTTGAAAAAAACCCTTATATATAATTTTAATCATCTTAATATCTCTATAATCCAGGGAATGTCCTATAGACTTAAAAGAAGCAATATCCAGTTTGTGTTTTGCTGCTCCAAGTTGTGCTGATTTACATGAGTTGATGCAAGTTCAATTGGCATTTGCCTCTAAATATGGTAGGGAATTTGTAGCAGCTACTACCGAGCTCATGCCAGATTGTGGTGTAAATCGCCAGGTACACCTGCTAGAAGAAGTTTACAAATATTGCCCAAACTATACATAGAATTACTTCATTTGCTAATATTTTACCATTTTGGCTTTTGGTGTCACAACTAATAGAACTACTCAGTTCGTGCACCTCCAGCTGAGAAGAAATTTAACATGCTCAAAGAAATTGTTGAAGAGCATGGAGTAGATTGGGATCCAGCTGCATCTGAAACCTAGCTTTTCAAATCACATGAAGACTTGCTGGTGAGTCATCATTTTTTATTTTTTATTTTGTTCTCTTCTCCCTTCCTAATTCTCTAGTCCAATTTGTGTTTTCCATATATGCTTTGGGCAGATATGTTTCTTGCACTCGATAAATATATGAATGGAACCTTGAGCAAGCAAGAGTTGAGAGAATATGTTGATGGAACACTAACTGACATATTCATTGAGAGAGGTAAAGTCCATGTAGAAACTTCACTAGACATTTTGCTTAACTAGTTTAGGACTTATTTTCTGCACATTTTAGACCATGATATATCAAATATAGGCCAAGTACTAGTCTAATCTGTCAGATATGAGAAGTCAAAATATAGCTGATTGCTGGATTCAGTGCACATAAAAATATAACTGTGATAAATTTCCAGCTAATGCCATTCAAATTTATTGCATACATCATGTTTTAGTTTTTGGCTTTTTGAGTCTTCAGTGTTTCTACTCTGTTGTGCAAATTAGCAGTACAAGTTTTTATTGGTTTTGCAGCTATCTTGACATTCTAGTCTGATGTGCAAACTAGCAGTACAAATTAGCAGTACAAGTTTCTACTTTGTTGTGCAAATTAGCACTAAAATTCAGTGTTTCTACTCTGTTGTGCAAATTAGTTTCTGGCTTCCTGAGTCATCATTGTCATTACAAATATTGCTAAAACTTGACCCGCTGAATTTTAAAAATCTAAGTTGTTTCCTAGCTATCTCAAACCCACAGTTGTCATTAGGAGAAAGTGTAAATTTATTGTGCCTGTATTAGTTTATCTCTTAGAGTTACATTTTATATATGATGTTTTTTTACAATGCAGGAGGAAATGATGCAAACTAAACTGAATGATGCAAACAAAGAAAACGAAGTTCTTGCAACTCAGGAAGTACAAGCAAAACAAGGAAATGAAGGATCTTGTTAGTTTGGTTGAGTCTGAAATGAAAATGTTTCAAGATATGTTGGTCTTGCAGCTTAAACTTCATTATTATAAATCAGTGATTGATTATATTTAAAAAAAATTGTGTATTATATATTTTTATAATTTTGAATAAATAGCTTTTATAGTAGCCTGTTTCATATTAACGACGAAATATTTTAATGTTATGTAATTACGATAACAACGAAATATTTTGCCGTTGTTGGACAATAATTTAAATTTTAGTGCTAATTTCAATATCTTTTTACATCAACATTGATAGTCGTTATTTTCTATTTGTTCGACGTTATTGAATACAAAATAACGACGATATATCTGTTTGTCGTTAAAAATATAGCTACATTAACGACGAAATATTTTGTCGTTGTTGGGCAATAATTTAAATTTTGGTGCCAATTCAAATCCATTTTTACGTCGACTTTGTTGGTCGTTATTCACTATTTGTTCGACGTTATTGAATACATAATAACGACAAACTATAGTTTGTCGTTAATATGTAACGACAAACTATCATTTCGTCGTTAATAAGTAACGACAAACATTCATTTCGTCGGTAAAAATTCACGACGAACGTCGTCGTTAATACCAATAACGTCGGAAGCTGTTACGACAAAACTAACGACGAATTTGGTTCATCGTTAAAGGTTTTAACGACGATTTTTTGGGCTTATAACGACGAAGAAGTTCGTCGTTAAAAACCTTTTTTCCTGTAGTGTTGGAGGCTCCTCTTGCTGGTTCAATCTGCTTCTTAAATATAATTACCCTCTTCGCAAATTGTCCATCCGCTATTTCTGTTTTGAATGTACATTTGCAATTTTCCCTGATAATGAAATGTATTGAGCAATATAAGACCTATAAACTTGAGTATGTTGGATATTTTATGTTGTAGTGAGCTCTAAGACCACCCACAATGGAGGTTACATAGAATAAAATAATAATTGGTTACATAGCAAATGTACTTTTTGCTATGTAACTCATGTTTGTGTTACCTAGGATGTAACCCATATTTGGGTTACATAGGAATGGGAGACCATTTTTCAACCATTTTCAACCATTGATTAAAAATGATCCAATGGTTCTCATAAATTTGTATTTAAGTAATATAATATAGTATTTCAACCAAATATTAGGCTTATATAGATTATAAAAATAATAAAAAATATTTTAATATTTATAATTTATTTTTATCTACACATAGACACCCATATTCCGTATATACATGTTACTTTTTTCTATTAAAATAAATCGAGTCAATCATATACAGATTACGTTTAAAAATACTATTTAATTTAACATTCAAGCTCAATACAAAATAAAAACATAATTAGAATATATAAACTATTCTTCACTTAAGAAAACTAGATATATGTATTATTATAGTGTAAATATATGATTATTAAATAAATATGTGTACATGTAACCCTCCTCATGTAACCCCCATTGTGGAGAAAAAGTAAGATGAGTTACATGAGTGATGTGGAAAGGAGAGAAAATAATAAAATATGTTATGCGACTCATGTTATGTGACTCCCATTGCTGATAGCCTTATAAAAAGTTTCTGTTAGGTGGAAAAGTTTGCAATCATTACATGTTATGTGACTCATGTTCTTAGGATATCAACAATGGCGAGTAGCGACTCCCATTGCTGAGTTTCAACTTCAGAGTCTACTCGTTGCCGCTTTGGTTGCTACTCGTTGTCGCTTGACCATTGCTGCTACTTAATGCTCCTTCCTCAAACGGCATTTTCAGTAGTGCTTGAGCTACTTGTTATCTGTTGATGAATAGTTCAAACTGATTTTGTTTTCTGGTTTTTAATAAAAGATCTTGTTGTTTTTCTCTTGGTGGTGTCGAATTTGATGTTCGTTGCTAGTCTTAGTTGGTGTTGTGCTGTGATTTCTTTGATAGTTGGAGAGTTTTTGGAAGGAGATTTAACACTAGATCAGTAACATGTGATTTCTTTGGTTTCGACTATATGGGTCCCTTCGGCCTTCGAAGGCGAGTTGCATTTCAGCTTTTTGTAGCTAGCCTTGTGGTCACTAAGGGCTTGGTGAGAAGAGAATGTTTTCTAATGATTCAGTTTTGGCCTTTTTTTTTACTCCAACATGATGTTTCAAGAAGTTTTTGATACCTAGTACTCGTTTGGTTGAAAGTAGGAATTGTAATTCAGGAGAATTAAATTCATGGGAACTAAATTAAGGTGATTTGTAATATAGGAGATTTTGAGAAAATGTGTTAGGTTAAAATTTGCAATAGATAGATCAAAATAGAGGAATTTAAAATTGCATGTGTAAAAATGGGAGAATGTGAATTACCTAGGGTTGACTAGCTGCCTGTTCGGCCAAAAACTTTTTAAGCTAGCTTATTTGTTAAATAAGCTTGAGTAGGTAGCTTATTTTATAAATAAGCTAGCTTAAATTTGGGTTTTTACAGGCAAAATACAAAACTGCCAAACAGGCCGTAGGAAAGATCAATTCTCACATAATGGAGGAATTGAAAATCCCAAAAAATCGAAATCCCATGATTTTCACAATTTTTTTTTTCAACCGAACATAAATATTTATTTTCATTTCCTGCAGATTTTGAATTCCTGGGATTTGAGCCTCCAACCAAACAAGCACCTAGGTGATAAAAATTCATCAACAATTGAACCCTCAACTCTTAAGAGGAAGGTTCGGGTAAAACAAGATCAGGGTGAAACGAGTGTATAAATAAGAAGCGTTAGATTAGATTTGATTGACGGTTGGATGATGCACAAGATTTTTACCAAATAGATAATAAGGAAAAAGAAGATAATAAAAAGATTTTATTAGTTACCAAAAAAATAGAGAGAGAGTTGTTACCATAAAAATCTCACGTCTTCTTTCTCTCCGTCTTCTCTCTCTCTCTCCGTCTTCTCTCTCTACGTTTATCGTCTTTTTCTCTTTTCATTCTTCATTCCCATCAGAGGATCTTCATCTTTTAGTTTGTATTCAAGGTTTATTCAATGAAAAATGAAAAAGGGTTTGATTATTCTTCCTACCCTTCTTACTCGATTTTGATTCCATTTATAATATTTGTTTGTGTTGCATTCTCGATTTTTTTTATGAATTAGCATGTTCACACCTTATTTTAGGGTTTCTTTTTTCAAATCAAATTTAGTTTGTTCACAGACGAAACTTCGGTGATATTCATATACAATTATCTGATATTCCTAAGAACAGTGAGAATGCTCCATAAATATTCGTTAATGTTTCATAAATATTCAGAAACGCATTAATGTATTTACCATATTTGATATTTATGTACACAAATTTGATATTCAAACGAACTGTTTTTACAACATGAATATCAAACCAATTTCGTTTAGCACAAAAGTTTGATATTGATTTGATATTCATGACCACCAGTTAGATATTCAAACGCTTTGTTTTAGTAATGCGTATATATTCATTAATATGCGTAGATATTCGTTAGGGTTTTACTGTTTTTTCCAAGTTCGAATGAATAACATAAATGATATATTGAATAACTTCAGTTTGTGATGATCAACTTATTATGGCTAGTCAATACGTTATTCGTGCATTATTCCTGAATATTCATGGTGTTGTTGTTTATTATTTTTTGTAGATATTCTGTCATAGTAGGTTTGAGTTACTTTAATTGAGAATCCAAAATATTTGGAGGTTAGGTTCTGAATTTGTGTGTGCTTGAACGAAATGTCACTTATTTTCATGAACAATCATCTCCTATTCAAACAAACTATACTAATGTGGTAGTTATATTCGTTAAGTTTTGGTAGATATTTGTCAGCATATAATTTGCATTCCTAAAATAAAATGAACAATAATTTTGAAATATTTAATAACCTATCTTCGTTATCCTCAATTTATATGGTATTATTTATAATTTTTATTTTATGTATGATCTTTTTAGATGTAGCTTATTTTTCGTTTGCATATTCATAAAACTGTGTGTTGTTCAGATTATATATCAATGGAGGATTTTAGCGATGGTGAACTATTTGATAGCTCTGGAGAAGATATCGATGTATCTGATGATGAACATAACAATGAAAAAGAAACCGAATTTCAATTTTCTATAGTGTTTTGTGGACCCAAAAGACAGAAACTCAAAGTATTGGGTACCGAAATGTCCTCATGAGTTTAGACCAGCGATTGGTATGAAATTTGCTTCCTTTAAAGAGGGGCAAAATTCTATGATGATTATGCGACATGATATATTGATGTTGCGTAGATATTCTTTAAATATGGGTAATATTCGTTAGGGTATTACTGTTTTTTACAAACTCGAATGAATAACCGACATGATATATTGAACAACTTCAATTCGCGATAAAAATTTTATTATAGATATTCAATACAATATTTGTGCATTATACTTGGATATTCATGATGGTGTTGTTCATTATTTTTTTGTAGATATTCAATCATCGTAGGTTTGAATGACTTTAATTATGAATACACCATATTTTAGGGTTTGGATACGAATTTGTGTGTGCTTGAACAAAATTGCATTGATACTCATGATTACTCATGTGATAATCAAACAAACCATATTAAGACTTGATATATGGTGTTGTTGTTCAGTTACTTACATGAATGTCACACACTTAGTTATATGAATATTAAATGACTATCATAGTCAATCGCATTAATACCGCACCCAATTACATATCCCCATCCAATAATATAAATAGGCGCTTACTATTTGGCACACCCTAAAAGTTTATTTAACACACCCATACATTCGTCACGAAGGTATTTGGTCAGATATTCGTCACGAAGGTATATGGCCAGACATTCGTCACGAAGGTTCGAAGGACATCCGTCACGAAGGTATTGGGGAGATCCGTCACGAAGGTATTGGGGAGATCCGTCATGAAGGTATTGGAGAGATCCGTGACGAATCTTGTTTTTAAAAAAAATAAAAAATTCAGAATCTTGTAGACAATTTCAATACGAGTCCGTGCATATAAAATACGTCCAAAACGGACATCGTTTGCCCTTCCAAAAGCCTCCAAAACAAAATAGTCGCATGCGTTAAGTTTGTAAAAGCAAAACCTTATATAAATTTAGTATTTGTATAATATAATTATATATTATAGTTAAAAATCATGCAATTAAATTTATATACTATAATTGTATATTATCATTTAATATCACTAGTTTATTAATTATAAAGTATAATTATCCATTATGTTTAAATATTACGAACTTAACAAAAACGACTGTTTTGTTTTTAGGGCTTTTGGAAGGGCAAACGATGTCCGTTTTGGACGTATTTTATATGCACGGACTCGTATTGAAATTCTCTACAAGATTCTGAATTTTTTATTTTTGTTTAAAAAAAGATTCGTCACGGATCTCCCCAATACCTTCGTGACGGATCTCCTCAATACCTTCGTGACGGATGTCCTTCGAACCTTCGTGACGGATGTCTGGCCATATACCTTCGTGACGAATGTCTGACCAAATACCTTCGTGACGAATGTATGGGTGTGTTAAATAAACTTTTAGGGTGTGCCAAATAAAGACTTTGTATATACAGTGGTTCACTACTCCTTTCTCCCTCTTTCATTTTTTTCTTCAAAACTCTGACATCTACACTAGCAATAGCTAGAAGCGTCGGCGCCTGCTAATCAATGACGAGCAATTGGAACTCAAAGCTTATGCCGCTTTTATATTCCGACAATGAGCACACTATAGTGTCACAACAGATTTCTCTTGCAATACATTGATCAAAGTATTACATTGTGCGTGAACATCATTACTTTCGACAATTTAGTGTCAAGTTCGGTAATTGCAAAGAGGACTTCCGTAGGGCTAGTAAGATATATAAGATAGATTGTTACTGCTACAAGAGTGCTAGTACTACCACCTCTTTGCAGACGACATAAACTGCATTCTATGTTAGAAATATGAACCAGAAAGTACAAGAAATGAGAGCGCCCACATGCAATAAACAATGCACTGCCAAAGATGAAATATTAATGTATGCTTTACACTGCCATTTTCAATTACAAGAACACCCCCAAACCAGGTAATGAAACAAAGACAGCAACATATCATCCAGATACCAGTAAGGCCGGATTTGGTACGAAGAACACGGGATCTTGGTCAAGGAGAAGAGCCCTTAAAATGGATTCACATACCTCACTGTCATAAACAATCAAGTGGCCTCCATGAGGAACTTCATGGTGCTTAATCCATGGCAAACATCCACTTACATGTCTTTGTAGCTCAACTGGTACTACCCTATCTTCAAATCCCGCCCAGAGGTGAACCGATCTATCCATTTCCGGGAATGGATTGTTCAGCTTCAACGGATCAAACTCCCACTTTCCAAAACTCACCATGAAATCACGGCGGAGATTCTCAAAAACGCCCTTGTTCTCCAGCTTGTTCTGCTTGGGAAAATCAATAGTTAACCAATTGCCAAAATGACTTTTTGCAAGTTAACACCACTGATACCAGAAGCACATAACTACGCGTACATCCGGCAATTTTTTATTTTTTATTTTCAGGTGCAGGAAATAGGATTCTGTTCTATGTTGTGTCTTTAAGTTTGTGTAATTTATTCCTTACAAATGCAGAGCCTCCGAAAAACAGCAGCAGCTGGGAGGGGAGGAGTATTTACCTCACTGAGAAGCTCGAATCCGGGTGTCCTCTTCAATACTTCTTGGTCTCTTTCATTGAAGAAGACGGGGTTTTTCTCCATGACACCTGTTGAAGGAAACAGCTTCTGTGTCATCCACCAGAAGAGCAAACCAGGTAAGTGCTTCAACAACCAAACTGCCAGCTTCACCAGATTCTTCCTGAAGTCATCCTTTGTCAGAGTATTTGGGAGAGAATGCCAACGGTAATTCACAACTGGAGCTACTAAAGCAACCCCTTGTAACCTGCACGCACCTATTTCAGTCGTGTTCAACAATCAGAGGACAAAAAACCAAGGACTAAATTTATCCGCATAAGTACATACAATCTTAACCGAGGAGAATCTGAAGATTGACAAGAGCATTTTACCTGTGTGGTATATGATAGAGGCAACTCCAAATAGGATAAGAACCCATTGACACTCCGATCACATAGAATTTGGAGCCCAATTGTAACTGATCTGCAAGTTCTTCAATGTCTTGCGCTTCACTCTTTACAGATCTTTTGGGGTTTGGATCACTCTCTCCATAGCCTGCTCGATCATATAGTAGCATGTGTATCCTTAAGCTCTCTATAAGTTCCTGGAAACTCAAATTTCTGTAATTTATGGACAACCTCCATAAATGCTACTCAATATATTTCAAATTTATCATTCCATGGAATCTATACAGAGAAAAATCAGGCAACCGAATTAAGCATACTCCTATAAATCAGGAGTTCTATTAAAGATTACGTCTCCTTCATGGCCCTCAATATATAATAAGATAGTTTACTACAAAACCTAACCTCCCCACTTCATCTGCCGATTAGTCACCTTAAGCATGAAATCAAAGATCCAATCATCCAGATTACGAAATTGATAAAGTAATCATATATCATGATCCATTGATCCCTATTACAGCTTAGTGACTCCATATCCATTACAATTTGAACAGGGCACTTTCCTATCCAAACCCTTTTGATTACAAAAATCCAGATGAGCAACTCAAGAAGAAAACAAGAACTAGATCAGGAGACATAAAAATTGATTTAGAAAGAAGAGATGAGATTTGTAAGATTTATACTTGGGGTGCGAGAAAACTCATATCCTTGGAGCCGCCAAATCCATGAGAAATGATAATTCTGAAGTTGGCCAGGTCCTTGGGAACACCGGTCTCTCTATAAGCCAGGAACCTGCCATCACTGAGCTTGATTCTGGGCGAAGTAATCAGAGGGTCTTCGATGGATGATTTAGGGCGTGTCCCAGGAGAAGAAATGTTACCCATCTGCAATTCGATGATATTAGCTCAGACAGTGCCTCCTGATGAGTGAAGAAACATGGGAAGGGGAAAAGGGACTGATTTAAATCCTTATCTTCCCTTGGACTAGTAGATGACGACGCTCTTTGTTGTCTGCTCAAATAATCAACCTGGTCTCAATGTTGTCTGTTTGCAAACAGATTCAGAAAAGCCAGACAATTGAGGGCATCGGGTTGGATAATCGGAGTGAGAAGGTTTCGGGTTTGGTGGGCTGTCTAAATTTCGATTCTGATTCGGTTTAGAACCGAAGCAAATCGAAAAAAAACGAATTGAAGTTAGTTTAGTTTGGTTTTGGTTAGGTTTAGTTAAAAATCGAATTTTTTTATTAAAAAATAATTAATTTAATTTTAATATTTTAAAATTTAATTTTATTAATTTTTAAAAAATAAAGATAAAAATAAAAAATCAAATATTAAAGGTATTTTCGATTTTTTAAATATTTTTTTTAAAATTTCATAATTCGGTTTTTTCGTTTGCATGAACACACAAAAACTTAATTATGAATACAAAGTTTATGAGTTTCACACATTCTAATTTTAATATTCATGAACAGAGATATTCAATATTCACACATATGCCCAGACACGTGAACACATTTTGCTTACAAGATGAACAAAAATAGATATAATAATTAACAAAGTTATATTCCACTTTTGATATTCATGAACACATAGGTTTTTCTATCTAAGAGAGGAAACCATATGGTTAGACATATGAACACTTGGTTGGAGATGAACACAATTAGATGTTATAATGAACAAAGTTATATTCCAGTTTGGATATTCATGAACACATAAATTCTTCTATATAAAAGATGAAAACATATGGCTTATGAGATGAACACAAGTATAATTAATGATTGACAAAGTAATAATGCACGCCTGATTTCTCAATCTGATTAATGAACACAAATGGTCAGACAGATGAACACATATGCCTTAAGCAATGAACACAAAAAGAGTTAATGATAAACACATTAAGTACTAATGTATACAAACTACTACAGATTGTTCATCGCAAAAGTAAATTCACAGCACAATACAAACATTCAAATTTAACCATTGATGTCTCATAAAACAACAAACTAACTGTTTACATAACTTGTTTACAAAACTGAACACTCAATCCTACTATTCCTTCTTCCTATTAGCTCCCTTAGTAATTCAAATTTCTTCCATAATTTGTTTTTTTCTAGAAGTTACAAATTATTTTTGCTCGAAAAGAGAGTTGATGTCTTTCTCTTCAACTTTGTCTTGTACATGTTTGCTTATTAGGTCTCATATGATGTTGAAACTGTTTTATCATTAATGGATATTGCCTCATTAGCTAATTTCATCACTTTTAGTCTATCCCCTACAATTGATAAGCATCAGGGACACAAAAGCATTAACATATAAACACATGGGACAATTACATATGAACACATCTACATTCACTCATGCATACATACAACAAAGTTAATAAACACAAAAAACATGACATCCACACATACATATTAAGTTCAATATGCACACAAAAGCATTAGTATATGAACACGTGTGCTTTCACCATCAAACAAACATAGCTTAAATGATGAACACAAATTAGATGTTGAACATTTGTTTTTCATATGAACTGAACATACATGAATTAGTTGTTAAACACATACATATTCTTTAATGAGCACGTATGGCTTACATGATGAACACGTGTCTTTCATATTAGCAGAACATACATGACTTAATTGACGAAGACAAATGAACACATACATATAAATACACACAAAAGCATTAGTATATGAACATGTGCTTTCAGCGTTGAACACATGTGGTTTAGATGATGAACACAAATTACTTAGATGATGAACACCTATTTTTCATATTATTTTACATGCATGTATTTTTTGATGAACACATACATATTCTCTTATGAACACATATGGCTTACATGATGAACACATGTCTTTCAAATTAACAAAACATATATGACCTAGTTAATGAACACATACATATAAATTGATGAACACATACAAATAAAATGATGAACACATACATAAGTCGGTGTTAATTATCACAAGATACATGAGATTCCCACACGCATTAACCAAATATTTGTCAATCTTTTTATATGAACACATACAATTTAGTTATGCACACAATCATCATGAATTATCAGTTATCATGAGATTCACATGCTTCTTAGTAATTAAGATGTGATTCAAACATGGATCAACAATCATCATCAATTTTCTGGGATGATATTGTTTCTATTAACTAGGGTGCCTTTGTTCCTGGTAGAGCCATAGCTCACAACATTGCAGTTGCCTAAGAGCTTGTTAGAGGCTATGATTGGAAGAATATCTCCCCTAGGTGCTTGCTTCATATTGATTTGCAGAAGGCATATGACTGTGTTAGTTGGATCTATTTGAAGGAGGCTCTTATCTTCCTGAACTTCCCAAACCAATTAGTTGACTGGATTATGGAGTGTGTCACCACCCCTTCTTATTCCATCATCATAAATGGAGAGGCTTCTTTAAGGTAGGTAGGGGCTCAGGCAAGGGGATCCTCTTTCTCCCTTCCTTTTTGTCATAGTGATGGAGATATTTGCTAGAAAATTGCCTAAAGCTAGTCTGAGAAGAGGGTTTGGTTTCCACCCAAAGTGTAAACAGCTGAAGCTTACTAGCATTGCATTTGCAGATGACCTTATGATTTTCTGTAAGCCTAATCCTTTCACCCTCAAAGTCATCCATGATTGTCTTACTGAATTTGCTAATGAGTCTGGGCTGATTGCTAATAATATGAAGTCTAAGGTCTTTTTTAGAGGCATCAGTAATAATTTGAAAGAGGAATATGCATCTATTCTTGGCTTCTCTCAAGGTCATTTAGTATCTGGGGGTGCCTCTCCATTCGAGGAGACTGGAGGTTGCTGAGTATGGACCTTTGTTTGACGGGATAAAACAAGTTATCTCCAGTAGGAGTGCTAGATCCATTTCATATGCTGGACGAGCACAGGTTGTTAAGGCTGTTATGGAGGGAATTATCTCTTTCTGGATGCAAATTATGCCCATACCTAAGAAGGTTGTTAGGAAGATTGAGAGTATTTGTAGATCCTACCTTTGGACTGGTAATGTTGATGGCCATAGGAACTTGGTTGCTTGGAAGCTGGTGTTCCAAAACTTTAATTGTGGAGGTCTTAGCTTCAAGGAACTTCTTTCCTGGGATAAAACACTCTTGTTCAGATTCCTATTTGACTTGCATTTGGATAAACACAACCTATGGACTCTTTGGGCTAAGAAGCACCTGTTGAAAGGTAGTACTGTATGGTCTGCACAGGAACCGAGTTCTTGCTCTTGGCTTTGGAAAAATATCCTTCGAAGTAGGGATAAATTTGCAGTCTGGCTATGATATCACTGGTGAGTTGGTTACCAAGAGTAATGGTAAGCTCAACTCAGTTGGCCTCTATTCCTTCTTCAGACCTAGAGAATATAACATTCCCTGGTGTGGTATTATCTGGTCTGGTTGTCATGCTAAGAAATGGAGTTTTATTTGTTGGTTGGCCACTTTGCAGAGGCTGCCTACAACCTCAAAGCTCTACAGTTGGAGACTGGTTAGTAGTCCTGCTTGTGTTCTTTGCAATGCTAGAAATGAAGATGAGGATCATCTCTGGTTTGGATGCTTTGTTGTTAACAACATCATGGATATTGTAATGGAGTGGCAAGGTATCCAGATTAGGCACATGAGGCTTCAGGAGTGGTGGGATTGGTTTGATGTCTGTCTCAAGAGAAACAACAATATTTTCATCACCAAACTCCTTGCACTTACTGGTGTGGTTTACTACACTTGGAAACTGAGAAATGATGTGATCTTTAGGAATGTCATTGTTAATATTAGTGATGTTGCTAAAAGAATTATTGATACTTGTAAATTCAAAATTTTACACAAGATGTCCTTATATGGTAGAAAAGGTAGAGCTATGAGAAATAGATTACATGTATAGGAGTGGTTTCCTTCAGTTGTAATGGTGTGCTGGGATTTTTGTCCCTTGGCTCTTAATACAATCTTTTACCATTTGGTTAAAAACAATCATCATCTATCAAATTATCAAAGATCAATAGTCAATATCTATCAATTATAAAAGATGAACACACATTTAGAATTTTAATTTAATGATTATAGAAATAAACATTATATATTAACAATTAGGGTTACTAGTATGAAATCAAAAGACTCGTACCTTGAATCTGGACCTTGTTCACAGCATATGCTTTGCCATCTTACGCTCCTGGATTTTGATTTTGTTCTAGATAGGTCAGATGACTTGCCAACCTAGAAGAATCAAGTGCAAATTGTGAGAGATCGTGAAGAAATTCACAAACCACCGGTTCTAATCCCAGGCCTAAGCAAACGAGTTTGAATTGCGTTGAATGAGAGCGGGATCCGATTGAACCTCCTTTGATTTGCTCGAACTGTGTGTGAATCTCTGTGAAACCGCTCGAAACCGTTGGAAATTTGCTCTTAATTGTGATCGCGCAGTTACCAAATTGTGAAGAAAGTGGTGGGGCAGGGATTTTTATAGGCGTTTTCATGATCGAGGAGTGCGCGTGGGATATTTCGGATTGGAGAGAACACACCCACGTGCTCATTGCTTGCCTTGTTGGGATGTTGTGGACTGTTGGATCAATTCCATCTTAGTTCTAACACTAAGAGGTGTCCTCATGTGATTCAACCCCTATATTATGGGTTGAGAAATGGCTTTGACACCCAAAGTTCTTCTAAACAAACAATGAATATCGGGTAGAATTACTAAACTCTCCTCAACCCCAAACCCGAACCCTCTACCCCTCTTACCAAACGTCCCCTAAACTAAATTTATAACTATTCAAAAGAAATAGGATATAAATAAACTATATTAAGTACCCCAACATATGGTTTCCAATATCACCAATATTTACATACCAGAAATGAATGTTAAAGTTAAAAGTAATTGGACACTTAATTCTAATGGTAATTTCAGTATACTTTTATCCAGACAATTAGGTGCAACCCCACACATCAGTAACAACAAAAGTAGTATCTATACACGGTTGCGGAATCCAAAAATACTACCAAAATTACAAAAAAAAATGTGTAAAGCCTTATCAGATACTCCCTCCGTCCCCATTTTTCGTTCTTGATTCTGTTTTTGACACTATTCACACATCAAGAGAATCTTCGTAATTTTGACCAATATATAGATAAAAACATAGTCATGTGTGGTCTTGTTTTATTCGTCTTATCGAGTACTTTAATAATATTCAAATTTTATAATTTTTACTAATGTATAATTAGAGATATCGATAAAACAAAACGCACATCGGCATACGTGCCCGAGTGAAAGAGGAAGGAAATATAGGGACGGAGGGAGTATTTACCAACTACAAAACGTTTAAATAGACATTTTAATAGAGTATCTTTATATTGCTCTCTGTGTAATTAACTAATTATCCTATTGAAACTAGAGAACGTTTCTTTTTTGAATGTCAACATACTCAGAAAGAGTTCGACAAATTACAATATATCACGATTACAATTTCATATACAACAAACTGATTTATTAACAGAAACTATAGTAAAATTAATTAATGATTACAAGGGCGGGAATAATAAATAGAGGCTTTAATTATTCTTTGTTATTATGTTTGGTTACATCGGAATTCCTTAATTTTCAAAAACACTTAACACCAAAATCAGGATACTGCACAAATTGCATACTTTCACTTTACACAATGCATTTATCGGAGCCAAAATCAACGAGAAAAATAAATAGAGATAACATTATCAATCAGAGTTGAAAAAACCCGCCTAATGAATGGATTAAAATAAATTTTGATGAGTCTTTTATCACACCAAATAATGCACATAATGTTTATGTGGCTAAAAACGTGAGGGGGTACTATCATTGATTTAGTAAATAGAAAAGTTACTACTAATTTTGTTATTAAAACTGAGGCGTTAAGAGCTATACATGTCGTTAAATTAGCCTTGAAACTTAGATGTAGAAATCTAATTATTGAAGGGGATAATCTAACTTTTATTAAATCAATAATAAAATGGAAGGTACCTTGGGAAATTAGAAACATTATTAGTGACATTCAATATTATCTAAATAAATTTGACAATGTTAAAGTTTACCACTACTTTAGAGAAGCAAATAAGGCTCTTTGCTCTTATGAGTGTGGTTTATCTTAGTTGGAATATGAGGAATGATATTATCTTTAATAATGGGAGTATGAACACTGATCTGTGTGCTCAGAATGTTATTGAGAGCTGCAAATTCAGAACTCAGAATAAGCTTAAGATCCGAGGTAAGACGGGGCAAGCCATGAGAAGACGGATTAGGATTTAGCTTGCAGGATTAGGTTGTGAAGCCCCTGCTTTGAGTGTTTTGTTCTGTGTTGTTCTTAGGCTTTGATTGTTAGTTGTGTTGGTCCATGTTTTGTGTCGTTGTTGCTTGTTCGTATGTGCAGTGTTTTGGTGTTTTTAATGTGTGTAAAAAGGACGTTAGGCCTTTTTTCCAAACCAACGCATTTGCTAAAAAAATAGAGCGTTTAACCCCGCACCCGAATAATTATAAACGGCACCCCTCTTGGGCGCATCCAAATGAACCGGGAAAAAAAATTGCTGTCAAAATGCTCAAAAATCCGATTTGAGTTGGGCGCACCCCTGGGTGCCAGTTATAAAATTCCGGGTACGTGGTTTTTCCCCGAAAAAATAAGACAGACTTGATAAATAGGTTCAACAAACACTCACTGCCAGAAACAGTTTAGTTTTGCATTGCTTCATTAATTCAACGTGGGAAAAAACAACAAAGGGATAAGCTGGAGTTAGCTGCATATAAAGATAGAAGAAAATTTAAGCACACGCACTCAACCGAGAAGCATGGCTTTTATGATGGACTCGCATACATCCTGATCAAAGATCATAAAATGTCCAGCATTTGGTACTTCGTAGTATTTGATCCATGGAAGTTTATCAGTAATGAAGCGGGTGAGTTGAATCGGGATCATTCTATCTTCTTGACCTTGCCAGAGGCAAACCGAACCCTCATTGTTAGGGAAGGGGTCTTTTAGATTCAGGGGATCGAACTCCCATTTGCTATATGCCACTAAAATGTCTCGATGATGTGACTCGTAAACTCCTTGCTGGCATATCTTCTCCTGAAACCATATCATTGACAATATGAATCGCGGTTATCAAGTCTAATAAGCTTCAATTGTAGGCGTACCCAAAAGAATATATAAATCATTTTGGAGCAAATAGTAGATCAAAGCAACTTACTGTGGGCCTGTTCGGCAATAGCTTTTTTACCCTTAATTTCAAAGAAAAATAAGCTAGCTTATGAAAACAATAAGCTAGGATTTCAAGCTTTTTGGAAAAATAAGCTAGCTTATTATAAGCTTCCAATCAATTTTACACACGAGAGAGATTTTCCTTTCAATTTTTCCCTAACACAATTTTAAATTATGCTCAATCCTAAATCTTAATGGTACTAGCAATATGGTCCCATAACCTTTTGGTTTGTCCTAAGACGATGAATAGTGAGCTATAACTGATAACTGACAAAGGATACATGCAGAATTTGTACAAGTTTTGAACATAATAAACAAAACAAAATATAGTTACGGACCATTTTAAGATAATACGGCTCATTACCTGACCCATAGCAGGACCTTCTGACAACCGTTTCAAAGTCTCAAGATCCCTGGGGCAAAAAATGGACATATTCCCCGATGACATACTCAACGAAGGGAACCATTTCTGTGTCATCCACCAGTAGAACAACCAAGGCACATAATGTGCGACACGAAAGGTCCATTGATCCTGCAAAGGCAATCTCTCAAAGCCGGCCTTTGCTAAAGCAGGAGGAAAACAAGGCCACCAGTAGTGTACGAAAGGAACAACCAAGGAAACACCCGCTAATCTGACAGTACAAAGAGAGACGTTTCGTGAGAGCAAGAATGAAGTACAATATGCTTAAGCTCAAAAGCATTTAAAATCGTCCATCACTTATAGATAAAGGTTAAGTAGAGAGATTCATGCCTATGGGGAATGTATTTCAGACAGCTGTAAGCAGCGTAAGCACCCATAGACATTCCTATGACATAAAATTTAGGCCCAAGCTCCAATGCATCAGCAAGTTGTTCAATATCAAATGCTTCATCTTCCACGGAGTGTTTGGGATCTGGATCGCTCTCCCCATAGCCTGGTCTGTCGAAATGCAGGAAATATATCTTTAACTCCTCCACAAGTTCCTGAATAATCAACAACATTAGCCTGATCAATATTAATTTCCACGCGAAACAAAGTGTGCAATCAAACAAGAGCATATCAAAATCTGTGAATTTCATATGATATGCAGCAGGTGATAAACTGCTGAAGAACCTATGAAAATCTAAATACCAAACATAGCCCGACTCCAATAGGCACCAAAAGAAGTCAGTTACAGATTCATTGGCTTAACAATTATTCTAAGGGCTTGCTGCTGTTTGTTCAAGTCACACAAAATAATATAGAGGATAAACAAGTTATAGGTTCTTTTTTGAGAAACAAGTTATAGGTTCTTAATCTTAGTAACAAATTGAAATGCAATTTGTACAAATTACTTCAAGCCCAAAAATGTAACCGAAGTCTCACGTATAGTAGGACAATGAACAAGCCATTATTCATACCCGAGATACAGGTAAAGTCAGATCCTTGGAGTCGTTAAATCCATGAACAACAACAATTTTATACTTGGCCTCTTCTTTCCTTACTCCAGCCTCCCTATAAGCCAAATGTCTGCCATCACTAAGCTTTATCCTTGGGGAAGTTACAGGTGGGCCATTTGGCGACCCGACTACTCTCGGAGGAGGAGGTCGTAATACCTTGTTGTAAAAATATCCTGCAAGAACGGCCACTATCGACACTGCTGTCTGCACAAACATTTCTGGAACAAAAGAGGTAACAAATGCCGTAAGTTATAAATTAACCAATGCAGCATGCAAGACTAGAAACTATTAGCATCAAAGCAGTACTGAAGTTACTAATCTTTCTATATGAACAACATATATCAAGATAAAAGTGCCTTCAGGCTTCAGGTAGTAGAATTAAATAATTGATTTTTCAATTTCAGGTACGAATAGCACAGGGAAGCTCATTTCAAGCCATCAGTTCTTTCGAGCTCCACATCAGTGTAAAACCTAAGCTATCTTCTTGAATTAACCCAGTGAAAAACACAGTTCTTTGTGATTCAAGGGTTTCATCAGATCCAATATCCAGCATATACAAACCAACTACATAGACAATCTTTCCAATTTTCACCAGGTTCTAGTATTTCAATCATATACAAGAAGCGATCAACAGGACGAGCAGAGCTGAGACTGAACTAGAGAATAAACTAAGTAAAACTTCAGATACCCGGATGAGGAAGGTGGATTTACTCCCCTTAAATCAAGTTCAGTTTTGAAAAAAACACTTTCATGATTTGCTTTAGCTTACATGCTTATTTCTCTCCTCTTGTTCCTCAGTGTTTGTAATTTGTATGATTGAAGAACAGCGAAGAAGAGGGAGTGATATCAGAGAGATAGAGAGAGAACAAAAAAGAAGTGATTAGGGATTAGGCCTCCGTCAAAAATCTATTTTCTTTTTTTATTCTTTCGTTTTACCGTTTTGGGCATCTATATTTAGAGTTTTTTTTTTTTTTTTTTTTTTTTTTTTTGATAAAGGCAAGAACCGAGGTCTCATGCTCTCAGAGCAATGGCGGTCCTTGAAGGATGATCCGGAAAAAGGACATCAAGGTTGGGGGACAACCTTGGGATAGAAGGAAACTTTGCAAGTTCTTGATATTCGCATCAGGTAGACACGTACTGCGATGACCATACAGAGAGAGTTTAATGGTCGTAATGTTAACATCCTTGTTAGCAAGGAAATCAGCTGCTTGGTTTGCCTCTCTAAAACAATGTTTAAAAGTGTAATTAGGAATAAATTTTAGGAGATGCCGACAATCCATTATAATTGTCTTGATTTCCCATGGTATCTTCCAAATTCGTGAAATCGAATTAATAACCATTAAGTTATCTCCTTCAATATTATTGAGATTATGGAATATTGCTGATTGAATTGCTTGAAGCTAGCTGGATAAGCCTCAATTTGAAGGATTGTCTGTAAATTTGTTTTTTGGTTATTGACGAAAATGATTTTACCATTATTGGTTCTGCAAATATTAGCAACAAAAGTATCTGTGTTTGTATTTAATGAACCGTCGAAATTAATTTTGTATCAGTTCTCTGGTGGGGGGTTCCAAGTTTTGTTTTTCTTCTTATTCCTATTGCGGTGATTATGTAGTTTTGGACCTACACCTTTAAGCTGGGTTGCATCCCAATTGCGTAAATTAAAATAAGTTATATCAGCAGGATCTCTGCGTTCCGAAGTAACTCTATGAAAAACAATTTTATATCTAAGTTGCCATAGTTCATACCAGAAGAAAATAAGGGGTTGTAGTTTTTTTACGTGTTGTGTGTTGGAACTAATCGTATCTTCAATATATTCATTAAGGGTTTTATCTTTTGGTAAAATGAAGTGTTGATTAAGGATTCGTGAAATTTTTTGAATATGTTGTTCTGTATTTGAGCATTGGAAAAAGAAGTGTTGTGAATTTTCGAGAGGGTGGTTACATCGAGAACAATGATTGGGAACTCGGTTATAATATATGTTTAGTCTTTCTGTTGTTGGTAAATTATCAGAAATAGCTTTTTACATGAAGTTCTTATGTCTGGGAGGGATTTTAAGACTCCATAACCAATCAAAAAGATTGTTAAAGTTTTGGTCAGAGCTATGTGTGTGTAGTTGTCTCGCTAACCGGGTTGTGAATTCTCCTGAGTTTTCCAACTTCCAAATAATTTGATCAAGACAAGGGATTTTTGGATTATATATGGTTAATCTATATTTAGAGTTGGATTATAGGTCAATCGGTGAGAACATTAGGAACATAATTTGAATTATTAGATCAACTTTATCCAATTTTTGTTAGGGTAAGTAATCGTTTTTTATAATTTAATTTAAATTTTCTAATCTTAAAAATATTATAGTGGTTGATTGACCTTTTAACACATGATGATAGCTTAATTAAATACTTGACGACAGTTGGAGAATTAAGAGTTGTTTGGTATTACAAAGGAGATGTTACTTATAAAGTACGAAGTGGTGGTTGAGAATGGTCAAATACCTGTAATAGTCATTGAAACCAAGTTTCAATCCATTCCGACAACGTTTGGTCGTCGTTTTGCCAATTTGAGCCTTAATGGACCATTAGACCCATTTAGTCTTTTAGCGTTTTCGCACCGCTGCGTGCCTAATTCTTGGTGAAAGAGATCCTTATGGAACTTCGTATGCCTAATAAGACTAAGTTGCACAACGTTTTCAAACAGAATCAACCGTTGTTTGTGTTAACCCTACGTACAATGACAAGTTGGAAAATTAATAGTTGTTTGGTATTACAAAGGAGGTGTTACTTATAAAGTACGAAGTGGTGGTTGAGAATGGTCAAATACCTCTAACAGTCATTGAAACCAAGTTTCAATCCATTCCGACATCGTTTGGTCGTCGTTTTGCCAATCCGAGGCTTAATGGACCATTAGGCCCATTTAGCGTCTTTTAGCGTTTTCGCACCGCTGCGTGCCTAATTCTTTGTTAAAGAGACCCTTATGGAACTTCGTATGCCTAATAAGACTAAGTCGCACAAGGTTTTCAAACGGAATCAACCGTTGTTTGTGTTAACCCTACGTACAATGGAAAGTTGAAAAATTAAGAGTTGTTTGGTATTACAAAGGAGGTGTTACTTATAAAGTACGAAGTGGTGGTTGAGAATGGTCAAATACCTCTAATAGTCATTGATACCAAGTTTTAATCCATTCCGACATCGTTTGGTCGTCCTTTTGCCAATTCGAGCCTTAATGGGCCATTAGGCCCATTCAGAGACTTTTATCGTTTTCCCACCGCTGCGTGCCTAATTCTTGGTCAAAGAGACCCTTATGGAAATTCGTATTCCTAATAAGACTAAGTTGCACAAGGTTTTCAAACAGAATCAACCGTTGTTTGTAGTAACGCTACGTACAATAAGATGTTGGAAAATTAAGAGTTCTTTGGTATTACAAAGGAGGTGTTACTTCTAAAGTACGAAGTGGTGGTTGAGAATGGTCAAATACCTCTAATAGTCATTGAAACCAAGTTTCAATCCATTCCGACATCGTTTGGTCGTCGTTTTGCCAATTCGAGCCTTAATGGACCATTAGGCCCATTTAGCGTCTTTTAGCATTTTTGCACCATTGCGTGCCTAATTCTTTGTTAAAGAGACCCTTATGGAACATCGTATGCCTAAAAAGACTAAGTTGCACAAGGTTTTCAAACAGAATCAACCGTTGTTTGTGTTAACCCTACGTACAATGACAAGTTGGAAAATTAAGAGTTGTTTGGTATTACAAAGTAGGTGTTACTTATAAAGTACGAATTGGTGGTTGAGAATGGTGAAATACCTCTAATAGTCATTGAAACCTAGTTTCAATCCATTCCGACATCGTTTGGTCGTCGTTTTGCCAATTCGAGCCTTAATGGACCATTAGGCCCATTTAGCGTCTTTTAGCGTTTTCGCACCGCTGCGTGCCTAATTCTTTGTTAAAGAGACCCTTATGGAACTTCATATGCTTAATAAGACTATGTTGCAAAAGGTTTTCAAACAGAATCAACCGTTGTTTGTGGTAACGCTACGTACAATGAGAAGTTGGAAAATTAAGAGTTATTTGGTATTACAAAGGAGGTGTTACTTATAAAGTACGAAGTGGTGGTTGAGAATGGTCAAATACCTCTTATAGTCTTTGAAACCAAGTTTCAATCCATTCCAATATCGTTTGGTTGTCGTTTAGCCAATTCGAGCCTTAATGGACCATTAGGCCCATTTAGCGTCTTTTAGCGTTTCCGCACCGCTGCGTGCCTAATTATTGGTTAAAGAGACCCTTATGGAACTTCGTATGCCTAATAAGACTAAGTTGCACAAGGTTTTTAAACAGAATCAACCTTTGTTTGTGGTAACACTACGTACATTGAGAAGTTGGAAAATTAAGAGTTGTTCGGTATTACAATGGAGGTGTTACTTATAAAGTACGAAGTGGTGGTTGAGAAGGGTCAAATACCTCTAATAGTCATTGAAACCTAGTTTCAATCCATTCCCATATCGTTTGGTCCTCGTTTTGCCAATTCGAGCCTTAATGGACCATTAGACCCATTTAGAGTCTTTTAGCGTTTTCGCACCGTTGCGTGCCTAATTCTTGGTTAAAGAGGCCCTTATGGAACTTCGTATGCCTAATAAAACTAAGTTGCACAAGGTTTTCAAACAGAATCAACCGTTGTTTGTGTTAACCCTACGTACAATGACAAGTTGGAAAATTAAGAGTTGTTTGGTATTACGTAGTAGGTGTTACTTATAAAGTATGAAGTGGTGGTTGAGAATGGTCAAATACCTCTAATAGTCATTGAAACCAAGTTTCTATCCATTCCGACATCGTTTGGTCGTCCTTTTGCCAATTCGAGCCTTAATGGACCATTAGACCCATTTAGAGTCTTTTAGCGTTTTTGCACCGCTGCCTGCCTAATTCTTGGTCAAAGAGACCCTTATGGAACTTCGTATGCCTAATAAGACTAAGTTGCACAAGGTTTTCAAACAGAATCAACCGTTGTTTGTGTTAACCCTACGTACAATGACAAGTTGGAAAATTAAGAGTTGTTTGGTATTACGAAGGAGGTGTTACTTATAAAGTATGAAGTGGTGGTTGAGAATGGTCAAATACCTCTAATAGTCATTGAAACCATGTTTCTATCCATTCCGACATCGTTTGGTCGTCCTTTTGCCAATTCGAGCCTTAATGGACCATTAGACCCATTTAGAGTCCTTTAGCGTTTTTGCACCGTTGCCTGCCTAATTCTTGGTCAAAGAGACCCTTATGGAACTTCGTATGCCTAATAAAACTAAGTTGCACAAGGTTTTCAAACAGAATCAACCGTTGTTTGTGTTAACCCTACGTACAATGACAAGTTGGAAAATTAAGAGTTGTTTGGTATTACAAAGGAGATGTTACGTATAAAGTATGAAGTGGTGGTGGAGAATGGTCAAATACATCTAATAGTCATTGAAACCAAGTTTCAATCCATTCCCATATCGTTTGGTCCTCGTTTTGCCAATTTGAGCCTTAATGGACCATTAGACCCATTTAGAGTCTTTTAGCGTTTTCGCACCGTTGCGTGCCTAATTCTTGGTTAAAGAGGCCCTTATGGAACTTCGTATGCCTAATAAAACTAAGTTGCACAAGGTTTTCAATAGAATCAACCGTTGTTTGTGTTAACCCTACGTACAATGACAAGTTGGAAAATTAAGAGTTGTTTGGTATTACGTAGTAGGTGTTACTTATAAAGTATGAAGTGGTGGTTGAGAATGGTCAAATACCTCTAATAGTCATTGAAACCAAGTTTCTATCCATTCCGACATCGTTTGGTCGTCCTTTTGCCAATTCGAGCCTTAATGGACCATTAGACCCATTTAGAGTCTTTTAGCGTTTTTGCACCGCTGCCTGCCTAATTCTTGGTCAAAGAGACCCTTATGGAACTTCGTATGCCTAATAAGACTAAGTTGCACAAGGTTTTCAAACAGAATCAACCGTTGTTTGTGTTAACCCTACGTACAATGACAAGTTGGAAAATTAAGAGTTGTTTGGTATTACGAAGGAGGTGTTACTTATAAAGTATGAAGTGGTGGTTGAGAATGGTCAAATACCTCTAATAGTCATTGAAACCAAGTTTCTATCCATTCCGACATCGTTTGGTCGTCCTTTTGCCAATTCGAGCCTTAATGGACCATTAGACCCATTTAGAGTCTTTTAGCGTTTTTGCACCGCTGCCTGCCTAATTCTTGGTCAAAGAGACCCTTATGGAACTTCGTATGCCTAATAAAACTAAGTTGCACAAGGTTTTCAAACAGAATCAACCGTTGTTTGTGTTAACCCTACGTACAATGACAAGTTGGAAAATTAAGAGTTGTTTGGTATTACAAAGGAGGTGTTACTTATAAAGTACGAAGTGGTGGTCGAGAATGGTCAAATACCTCTAATAGTCATTGAAACCAAGTTTCAATCCATTCCAATATCGTTTGGTCGTCGTTTTGCCAATTCGAGCCTTAATGGACCATTAGGCCCATTTAGCGTCTTTTAGCGTATTCACACCGCTGCGTGCCTATTTCTTGGTTAAAGAGACCCTTATGGATCTTCGTATGCCTAATAAGACTAAGTTGCACAAGGTTTTCAAACAGAATCAACCGTTGTTTGTGTTAACCCTACGTACAATGACAAGTTGGAAAATTAAGAGTTGTTTGGTATTACAATGGAGGTGTTACTTATAAAGTACGAAGTGGTGGTTGAGAATGGTTCAATACCTCTAATAGTCATTGAAACCAAGTTTCAATCTATTCTGACATCGTTTGGTGGTCGTTTTGCCAATTCGAGCCTTAATGGACCATTAGGCCCATTTAGCGTGTTTTAGCATTTTCACACCGTTGCGTTCCTAATTCATGGTTAAAGAGACCCTTATGAAACTTCGTATGCCTAATAAGACTATGTTGCAAAACGTTTTCAAACAGAATCAACCGTTGTTTGTGTTTACCCTACGTAAAATGACAAGTTGGAGAATTAAGGAGTTGTTTGGTATTACAAAGGAGATGTTACTTATAAAGTATGAAGTGGTCGTTGAGAATGGTCAAATACATCTAATAGTCATTGAAACCAAGTTTCTATCCATTCCGACATCGTTTGGTCGTCCTTTTGCCAATTCGAGCCTTAATGGACCATTAGACCCATTTAGAGTCTTTTAGCGTTTTTGCACCGCTGCCTGCCTAATTCTTGGTCAAAGAGACCCTTATGGAACTTCGTATGCCTAATAAGACTAAGTTGCACAAGGTTTTCAAACAGAATCAACCGTTATTTGTGTTAACCCTACGTACAATGACAAGTTGGAAAATTAAGAGTTGTTTGGTATTACGAAGGAGGTGTTACTTATAAAGTATGAAGTGGTGGTTGAGAATGGTCAAATACCTCTAATAGTCATTGAAACCAAGTTTCTATCCATTCCGACATCGTTTGGTCGTCCTTTTGCCAATTCGAGCCTTAATGGACCATTAGACCCATTTAGAGTCTTTTAGCGTTTTTGCACCGCTGCCTGCCTAATTCTTGGTCAAAGAGACCCTTATGGAACTTCGTATGCCTAATAAAACTAAGTTGCACAAGGTTATCAAACAGAATCAACCGTTGTTTGTGTTAACCCTACGTACAATGACAAGTTGGAAAATTAAGAGTTGTTTGGTATTACAAAGGAGGTGTTACTTATAAAGTACGAAGTGGTGGTCGAGAATGGTCAAATACCTCTAATAGTCATTGAAACCAAGTTTCAATCCATTCCAATATCGTTTGGTCGTCGTTTTGCCAATTCGAGCCTTAATGGACCATTAGGCCCATTTAGCGTCTTTTAGCGTATTCGCACCGCTGCGTGCCTATTTCTTGGTTAAAGAGACCCTTATGGATCTTCGTATGCCTAATAAGACTAAGTTGCACAAGGTTTTCAAACAGAATCAACCGTTGTTTGTGTTAACCCTACGTACAATGACAAGTTGGAAAATTAAGAGTTGTTTGGTATTACAATGGAGGTGTTACTTATAAAGTACGAAGTGGTGGTTGAGAATGGTTCAATACCTCTAATAGTCATTGAAACCAAGTTTCAATCTATTCTGACATCGTTTGGTGGTCGTTTTGCCAATTCGAGCCTTAATGGACCATTAGGCCCATTTAGCGTGTTTTAGCATTTTCACACCGTTGCGTTCCTAATTCATGGTTAAAGAGACCCTTATGAAACTTCGTATGCCTAATAAGACTATGTTGCAAAACGTTTTCAAACAGAATCAACCGTTGTTTGTGTTTACCCTACGTAAAATGACAAGTTGGAGAATTAAGGAGTTGTTTGGTATTACAAAGGAGATGTTACTTATAAAGTATGAAGTGGTGGTTGAGAATGGTCAAATACATCTAATAGTCATTGAAACCAAGTTTCTATCCATTCCGACATCGTTTGGTCGTCCTTTTGCCAATTCGAGCCTTAATGGACCATTAGACCCATTTAGAGTCTTTTAGCGTTTTTGCACCGCTGCCTGCCTAATTCTTGGTCAAAGAGACCCTTATGGAACTTCGTATGCCTAATAAGACTAAGTTGCACAAGGTTTTCAAACAGAATCAACCGTTGTTTGTGTTAACCCTACGTACAATGACAAGTTGGAGAATTAAGAGTTGTTTGGTATTACGAAGGAGGTGTTACTTATAAAGTATGAAGTGGTGGTTGAGAATGGTCAAATACCTATAATAGTCATTGAAACCAAGTTTCTATCCATTCCGACATCGTTTGGTCGTCCTTTTGCCAATTCGAGCCTTAATGGACCATTAGACCCATTTAGAGTCTTTTAGCGTTTTTGCACCGCTGCCTGCCTAATTCTTGGTCAAAGAGACCCTTATGGAACTTCGTATGCCTAATAAAACTAAGTTGCACAAGGTTTTCAAACAGAATCAACCTTTGTTTGTGGTAACACTACGTACATTGAGAAGGTGGAAAATTAAGAGTTGTTCGGTATTACAATGGAGGTGTTACTTATAAAGTACGAAGTGGTGGTTGAGAAGGGTCAAATACCTCTAATAGTCATTGAAACCTAGTTTCAATCCATTCCCATATCGTTTGGTCCTCGTTTTGCCAATTCGAGCCTTAATGGACCTTTAGACCCATTTAGAGTCTTTTAGCGTTTTCGCACCGTTGCGTGCCTAATTCTTGGTTAAAGAGGCCCTTATGGAACTTCGTATGCCTAATAAAACTAAGTTGCACAAGGTTTTCAAACAGAATCAACCGTTGTTTGTGTTAACCCTACGTACAATGACAAGTTGGAAAATTAAGAGTTGTTTGGTATTACGTAGTAGGTGTTACTTATAAAGTATGAAGTGGTGGTTGAGAATGGTCAAATACCTATAATAGTCATTGAAACCAAGTTTCAATCCATTCCAATATCGTTTGGTTGTCGTTTTGCCAATTCGAGCCTTAATGGACCATTAGGCCCATTTAGCGTCTTTTAGCGTTTCCGCACCGCTGCGTGCCTAATTATTGGTTAAAGAGACCCTTATGGAACTTCGTATGCCTAATAAGACTAAGTTGCACAAGGTTTTTAAACAGAATCAACCTTTGTTTGTGGTAACACTACGTACATTGAGAAGTTGGAAAATTAAGAGTTGTTCGGTATTACAATGGAGGTGTTACTTATAAAGTACGAAGTGGTGGTTGAGAAGGGTCAAATACCTCTAATAGTCATTGAAACCTAGTTTCAATCCATTCCCATATCGTTTGGTCCTCGTTTTGCCAATTCGAGCCTTAATGGACCTTTAGACCCATTTAGAGTCTTTTAGCGTTTTCGCACCGTTGCGTGCCTAATTCTTGGTTAAAGAGGCCCTTATGGAACTTCGTATGCCTAATAAAACTAAGTTGCACAAGGTTTTCAAACAGAATCAACCGTTGTTTGTGTTAACCCTACGTACAATGACAAGTTGGAAAATTAAGAGTTGTTTGGTATTACGTAGTAGGTGTTACTTATAAAGTATGAAGTGGTGGTTGAGAATGGTCAAATACCTCTAATAGTCATTGAAACCAAGTTTCTATCCATTCCGACATCGTTTGGTCGTCCTTTTGCCAATTCGAGCCTTAATGGACCATTAGACCCATTTAGAGTCTTTTAGCGTTTTTGCACCGCTGCCTGCCTAATTCTTGGTCAAAGAGACCCTTATGGAACTTCGTATGCCTAATAAGACTAAGTTGCACAAGGTTTTCAAACAGAATCAACCGTTGTTTGTGTTAACCCTACGTACAATGACAAGTTGGAAAATTAAGAGTTGTTTGGTATTACGAAGGAGGTGTTACTTATAAAGTATGAAGTGGTGGTTGAGAATGGTCAAATACCTCTAATAGTCATTGAAACCATGTTTCTATCCATTCCGACATCGTTTGGTCGTCCTTTTGCCAATTCGAGCCTTAATGGACCATTAGACCCATTTAGAGTCCTTTAGCTTTTTTGCACCGTTGCCTGCCTAATTCTTGGTCAAAGAGACCCTTATGGAACTTCGTATGCCTAATAAAACTAAGTTGCACAAGGTTTTCAAACAGAATCAACCGTTGTTTGTGTTAACCCTACGTACAATGACAAGTTGGAAAATTAAGAGTTGTTTGGTATTACAAAGGAGATGTTACGTATAAAGTATGAAGTGGTGGTGGAGAATGGTCAAATACATCTAATAGTCATTGAAACCAAGTTTCAATCCATTCCCATATCGTTTGGTCCTCGTTTTGCCAATTTGAGCCTTAATGGACCATTAGACCCATTTAGAGTCTTTTAGCGTTTTCGCACCGTTGCGTGCCTAATTCTTGGTTAAAGAGGCCCTTATGGAACTTCGTATGCCTAATAAAACTAAGTTGCACAAGGTTTTCAATAGAATCAACCGTTGTTTGTGTTAACCCTACGTACAATGACAAGTTGGAAAATTAAGAGTTGTTTGGTATTACGTAGTAGGTGTTACTTATAAAGTATGAAGTGGTGGTTGAGAATGGTCAAATACCTCTAATAGTCATTGAAACCAAGTTTCTATCCATTCCGACATCGTTTGGTCGTCCTTTTGCCAATTCGAGCCTTAATGGACCATTAGACCCATTTAGAGTCTTTTAGCGTTTTTGCACCGCTGCCTGCCTAATTCTTGGTCAAAGAGACCCTTATGGAACTTCGTATGCCTAATAAGACTAAGTTGCACAAGGTTTTCAAACAGAATCAACCGTTGTTTGTGTTAACCCTACGTACAATGACAAGTTGGAAAATTAAGAGTTGTTTGGTATTACGAAGGAGGTGTTACTTATAAAGTATGAAGTGGTGGTTGAGAATGGTCAAATACCTCTAATAGTCATTGAAACCAAGTTTCTATCCATTCCGACATCGTTTGGTCGTCCTTTTGCCAATTCGAGCCTTAATGGACCATTAGACCCATTTAGAGTCTTTTAGCGTTTTTGCACCGCTGCCTGCCTAATTCTTGGTCAAAGAGACCCTTATGGAACTTCGTATGCCTAATAAAACTAAGTTGCACAAGGTTTTCAAACAGAATCAACCGTTGTTTGTGTTAACCCTACGTACAATGACAAGTTGGAAAATTAAGAGTTGTTTGGTATTACAAAGGAGGTGTTACTTATAAAGTACGAAGTGGTGGTCGAGAATGGTCAAATACCTCTAATAGTCATTGAAACCAAGTTTCAATCCATTCCAATATCGTTTGGTCGTCGTTTTGCCAATTCGAGCCTTAATGGACCATTAGGCCCATTTAGCGTCTTTTAGCGTATTCACACCGCTGCGTGCCTATTTCTTGGTTAAAGAGACCCTTATGGATCTTCGTATGCCTAATAAGACTAAGTTGCACAAGGTTTTCAAACAGAATCAACCGTTGTTTGTGTTAACCCTACGTACAATGACAAGTTGGAAAATTAAGAGTTGTTTGGTATTACAATGGAGGTGTTACTTATAAAGTACGAAGTGGTGGTTGAGAATGGTTCAATACCTCTAATAGTCATTGAAACCAAGTTTCAATCTATTCTGACATCGTTTGGTGGTCGTTTTGCCAATTCGAGCCTTAATGGACCATTAGGCCCATTTAGCGTGTTTTAGCATTTTCACACCGTTGCGTTCCTAATTCATGGTTAAAGAGACCCTTATGAAACTTCGTATGCCTAATAAGACTATGTTGCAAAACGTTTTCAAACAGAATCAACCGTTGTTTGTGTTTACCCTACGTAAAATGACAAGTTGGAGAATTAAGGAGTTGTTTGGTATTACAAAGGAGATGTTACTTATAAAGTATGAAGTGGTCGTTGAGAATGGTCAAATACATCTAATAGTCATTGAAACCAAGTTTCTATCCATTCCGACATCGTTTGGTCGTCCTTTTGCCAATTCGAGCCTTAATGGACCATTAGACCCATTTAGAGTCTTTTAGCGTTTTTGCACCGCTGCCTGCCTAATTCTTGGTCAAAGAGACCCTTATGGAACTTCGTATGCCTAATAAGACTAAGTTGCACAAGGTTTTCAAACAGAATCAACCGTTGTTTGTGTTAACCCTACGTACAATGACAAGTTGGAAAATTAAGAGTTGTTTGGTATTACGAAGGAGGTGTTACTTATAACGTATGAAGTGGTGGTTGAGAATGGTCAAATACCTCTAATAGTCATTGAAACCAAGTTTCTATCCATTCCGACATCGTTTGGTCGTCCTTTTGCCAATTCGAGCCTTAATGGACCATTAGACCCATTTAGAGTCTTTTAGCGTTTTTGCACCGCTGCCTGCCTAATTCTTGGTCAAAGAGACCCTTATGGAACTTCGTATGCCTAATAAAACTAAGTTGCACAAGGTTTTCAAACAGAATCAACCGTTGTTTGTGTTAACCCTACGTACAATGACAAGTTGGAAAATTAAGAGTTGTTTGGTATTACAAAGGAGGTGTTACTTATAAAGTACGAAGTGGTGGTCGAGAATGGTCAAATACCTCTAATAGTCATTGAAACCAAGTTTCAATCCATTCCAATATCGTTTGGTCGTCGTTTTGCCAATTCGAGCCTTAATGGACCATTAGGCCCATTTAGCGTCTTTTAGCGTATTCGCACCGCTGCGTGCCTATTTCTTGGTTAAAGAGACCCTTATGGATCTTCGTATGCCTAATAAGACTAAGTTGCACAAGGTTTTCAAACAGAATCAACCGTTGTTTGTGTTAACCCTACGTACAATGACAAGTTGGAAAATTAAGAGTTGTTTGGTATTACAATGGAGGTGTTACTTATAAAGTACGAAGTGGTGGTTGAGAATGGTTCAATACCTCTAATAGTCATTGAAACCAAGTTTCAATCTATTCTGACATCGTTTGGTGGTCGTTTTGCCAATTCGAGCCTTAATGGACCATTAGGCCCATTTAGCGTGTTTTAGCATTTTCACACCGTTGCGTTCCTAATTCATGGTTAAAGAGACCCTTATGAAACTTCGTATGCCTAATAAGACTATGTTGCAAAACGTTTTCAAACAGAATCAACCGTTGTTTGTGTTTACCCTACGTAAAATGACAAGTTGGAGAATTAAGGAGTTGTTTGGTATTACAAAGGAGATGTTACTTATAAAGTATGAAGTGGTGGTTGAGAATGGTCAAATACATCTAATAGTCATTGAAACCAAGTTTCTATCCATTCCGACATCGTTTGGTCGTCCTTTTGCCAATTCGAGCCTTAATGGACCATTAGACCCATTTAGAGTCTTTTAGCGTTTTTGCACCGCTGCCTGCCTAATTCTTGGTCAAAGAGACCCTTATGGAACTTCGTATGCCTAATAAGACTAAGTTGCACAAGGTTTTCAAACAGAATCAACCGTTGTTTGTGTTAACCCTACGTACAATGACAAGTTGGAGAATTAAGAGTTGTTTGGTATTACGAAGGAGGTGTTACTTATAAAGTATGAAGTGGTGGTTGAGAATGGTCAAATACCTATAATAGTCATTGAAACCAAGTTTCTATCCATTCCGACATCGTTTGGTCGTCCTTTTGCCAATTCGAGCCTTAATGGACCATTAGACCCATTTAGAGTCTTTTAGCGTTTTTGCACCGCTGCCTGCCTAATTCTTGGTCAAAGAGACCCTTATGGAACTTCGTATGCCTAATAAAACTAAGTTGCACAAGGTTTTCAAACAGAATCAACCGTTGTTTGTGTTAACCCTACGTACAATGACAAGTTGGAAAATTAAGAGTTGTTTGGTATTACGAAGGAGGTGTTACTTATAAAGTATGAAGTGGTGGTTGAGAATGGTCAAATACCTCTAATAGTCATTGAAACCAAGTTTCTATCCATTCCGACATCGTTTGGTCGTCCTTTTGCCAATTCGAGCCTTAATGGACCATTAGGCCCATTTAGCGTCTTTTAGCGTATTCGCACCGCTGCGTGCCTATTTCTTGGTTAAAGAGACCCTTATGGAACTTCGTATGCCTAATAAGACTAAGTTGCACAAGGTTTTCAAACAGAATCAACCGTTGTTTGTGTTAACCCTACGTACAATGACAAGTTGGAGAATTAAGGAGTTGTTTGGTATTACAAAGGAGATGTTACTTATAAAGTATGTAGTGGTGGTTGAGAATGGTCAAATACATCTAATAGTCATTGAAACCATGTTTCTATCCATTCCGACATCGTTTGGTCGTCCTTTTGCCAATTCGAGCCTTAATGGACCATTAGACCCATTTAGAGTCTTTTAGCGTTTTTGCACCGCTGCCTGCCTAATTCTTGGTCAAAGAGACCCTTATGGAACTTCGTATGCCTAATAAAACTAAGTTGCACAAGGTTTTCAAACAGAATCAACCGTTGTTTGTGTTAACCCTACGTACAATGACAAGTTGGAAAATTAAGAGTTGTTTGGTATTACAAAGGAGGTGTTACTTATAAAGTACGAAGTGGTGGTCAAGAATGGTCAAATACCTCTAATAGTCATTGAAACCAAGTTTCAATCCATTCCAATATCGTTTGGTCGTCGTTTTGCCAATTCGAGCCTTAATGGACCATTAGGCCCATTTAGCGTCTTTTAGCGTATTCGCACCGCTGCGTGCCTATTTCTTGGTTAAAGAGACCCTTATGGATCTTCGTATGCCTAATAAGACTAAGTTGCACAAGGTTTTCAAACAGAATCAACCGTTGTTTGTGTTAACCCTACGTACAATGACAAGTTGGAAAATTAAGAGTTGTTTGGTATTACAATGGAGGTGTTACTTATAAAGTACGAAGTGGTGGTTGAGAATGGTTCAATACCTCTAATAGTCATTGAAACCAAGTTTCAATCTATTCTGACATCGTTTGGTGGTCGTTTTGCCAATTCGAGCCTTAATGGACCATTAGGCCCATTTAGCGTGTTTTAGCATTTTCACACCGTTGCGTTCCTAATTCATGGTTAAAGAGACCCTTATGAAACTTCGTATGCCTAATAAGACTATGTTGCAAAACGTTTTCAAACAGAATCAACCGTTGTTTGTGTTTACCCTACGTAAAATGACAAGTTGGAGAATTAAGGAGTTGTTTGGTATTACAAAGGAGATGTTACTTATAAAGTATGAAGTGGTGGTTGAGAATGGTCAAATACATCTAATAGTCATTGAAACCAAGTTTCTATCCATTCCGACATCGTTTGGTCGTCCTTTTGCCAATTCGAGCCTTAATGGACCATTAGACCCATTTAGAGTCTTTTAGCGTTTTTGCACCGCTGCCTGCCTAATTCTTGGTCAAAGAGACCCTTATGGAACTTCGTATGCCTAATAAGACTAAGTTGCACAAGGTTTTCAAACAGAATCAACCGTTGTTTGTGTTAACCCTACGTACAATGACAAGTTGGAGAATTAAGAGTTGTTTGGTATTACGAAGGAGGTGTTACTTATAAAGTATGAAGTGGTGGTTGAGAATGGTCAAATACCTATAATAGTCATTGAAACCAAGTTTCTATCCATTCCGACATCGTTTGGTCGTCCTTTTGCCAATTCGAGCCTTAATGGACCATTAGACCCATTTAGAGTCTTTTAGCGTTTTTGCACCGCTGCCTGCCTAATTCTTGGTCAAAGAGACCCTTATGGAACTTCGTATGCCTAATAAAACTAAGTTGCACAAGGTTTTCAAACAGAATCAACCGTTGTTTGTGTTAACCCTACGTACAATGACAAGTTGGAAAATTAAGAGTTGTTTGGTATTACGAAGGAGGTGTTACTTATAAAGTATGAAGTGGTGGTTGAGAATGGTCAAATACCTCTAATAGTCATTGAAACCAAGTTTCTATCCATTCCGACATCGTTTGGTCGTCCTTTTGCCAATTCGAGCCTTAATGGACCATTAGGCCCATTTAGCGTCTTTTAGCGTATTCGCACCGCTGCGTGCCTATTTCTTGGTTAAAGAGACCCTTATGGAACTTCGTATGCCTAATAAGACTAAGTTGCACAAGGTTTTCAAACAGAATCAACCGTTGTTTGTGTTAACCCTACGTACAATGACAAGTTGGAGAATTAAGGAGTTGTTTGGTATTACAAAGGAGATGTTACTTATAAAGTATGTAGTGGTGGTTGAGAATGGTCAAATACATCTAATAGTCATTGAAACCATGTTTCTATCCATTCCGACATCGTTTGGTCGTCCTTTTGCCAATTCGAGCCTTAATGGACCATTAGACCCATTTAGAGTCTTTTAGCGTTTTTGCACCGCTGCCTGCCTAATTCTTGGTCAAAGAGACCCTTATGGAACTTCGTATGCCTAATAAGACTAAGTTGCACAAGGTTTTCAAACAGAATCAACCGTTGTTTGTGTTAACCCTACGTACAATGACAAGTTGGAAAATTAAGAGTTGTTTGGTATTACGAAGGAGGTGTTACTTATAAAGTATGAAGTGGTGGTTGAGAATGGTCAAATACCTCTAATAGTCATTGAAACCAAGTTTCTATCCATTCCGACATCGTTTGGTCGTCCTTTTGCCAATTCGAGCCTTAATGGACCATTAGACCCATTTAGAGTCTTTTAGCGTTTTTGCACCGCTGCCTGCCTAATTCTTGGTCAAAGAGACCCTTATGGAACTTCGTATGCCTAATAAAACTAAGTTGCACAAGGTTTTCAAACAGAATCAACCGTTGTTTGTGTTAACCCTACGTACAATGACAAGTTGGAAAATTAAGAGTTGTTTGGTATTACAAAGGAGGTGTTACTTATAAAGTACGAAGTGGTGGTCGAGAATGGTCAAATACCTCTAATAGTCATTGAAACCAAGTTTCAATCCATTCCAATATCGTTTGGTCGTCGTTTTGCCAATTCGAGCCTTAATGGACCATTAGGCCCATTTAGCGTCTTTTAGCGTATTCGCACCGCTGCGTGCCTATTTCTTGGTTAAAGAGACCCTTATGGATCTTCGTATGCCTAATAAGACTAAGTTGCACAAGGTTTTCAAACAGAATCAACCGTTGTTTGTGTTAACCCTACGTACAATGACAAGTTGGAAAATTAAGAGTTGTTTGGTATTACAATGGAGGTGTTACTTATAAAGTACGAAGTGGTGGTTGAGAATGGTTCAATACCTCTAATAGTCATTGAAACCAAGTTTCAATCTATTCTGACATCGTTTGGTGGTCGTTTTGCCAATTCGAGCCTTAATGGACCATTAGGCCCATTTAGCGTGTTTTAGCATTTTCACACCGTTGCGTTCCTAATTCATGGTTAAAGAGACCCTTATGAAACTTCGTATGCCTAATAAGACTATGTTGCAAAACGTTTTCAAACAAAATCAACCGTTGTTTGTGTTTACCCTACGTAAAATGACAAGTTGGAAAATTAAGAGTTGTTTGGTATTACGAAGGAGGTGTTACTTATAAAGTATGAAGTGGTGGTTGAGAATGGTCAAATACCTCTAATAGTCATTGAAACCAAGTTTCTATCCATTCCGAGATCGTTTGGTCATCCTTTTGCCAATTCGAGCCTTAATGGACCATTAGACCCATTTAGAGTCTTTTAGCGTTTTTGCACCGCTGCCTGCCTAATTCTTGGTCAAAGAGACCCTTATGGAACTTCGTATGCCTAATAAGACTAAGTTGCACAAGGTTTTCAAACAGAATCAACCGTTGTTTGTGTTAACCCTACGTACAATGACAAGTTGGAAAATTAAGAGTTGTTTGGTATTACGAAGGAGGTGTTACTTATAAAGTATGAAGTGGTGGTTGAGAATGGTCAAATACCTCTAATAGTCATTGAAACCAAGTTTCTATCCATTCCGACATCGTTTGGTCGTCCTTTTGCCAATTCGAGCCTTAATGGACCATTAGACCCATTTAGAGTCCTTTAGCGTTTTTGCACCGCTGCCTGCCTAATTCTTGGTCAAAGAGACCCTTATGGAACTTCGTATGCCTAATAAAACTAAGTTGCACAAGGTTTTCAAATAGAATCAACCGTTGTTTGTGTTAACCCTACGTACAATGACAAGTTGGAAAATTAAGAGTTGTTTGGTATTACGAAGGAGGTGTTACTTATAAAGTATGAAGTGGTGGTTGAGAATGGTCAAATACCTCTAATAGTCATTGAAACCAAGTTTCTATCCATTCCGACATCGTTTGGTCGTCCTTTTGCCAATTCGAGCCTTAATGGACCATTAGACCCATTTAGAGTCCTTTAGCGTTTTTGCACCGCTGCCTGCCTAATTCTTGGTCAAAGAGACCCTTATGGAACTTCGTATGCCTAATAAAACTAAGTTGCACAAGGTTTTCAAATAGAATCAACCGTTGTTTGTGTTAACCCTACGTACAATGACAAGTTGGAAAATTAAGAGTTGTTTGGTATTACGAAGGAGGTGTTACTTATAAAGTATGAAGTGGTGGTTGAGAATGGTCAAATACCTCTAATAGTCATTGAAACCAAGTTTCTATCCATTCCGACATCGTTTGGTCGTCGTTTTGCCAATTCGAGCCTTAATGGACCATTAGACCCATTTAGAGTCTTTTAGCATTTTTGCACCGCTGCCTGCCTAATTCTTGGTCAAAGAGACCCTTATGGAACTTCGTATACCTAATAAAACTAAGTTGCACAAGGTTTTCAAACAGAATCAACCGTTGTTTGTGTTAACCCTACGTACAATGACAAGTTGGAAAATTAAGAGTTGTTTGGTATTACGAAGAAGGTGTTACTTATAAAGTATGAAGTGGTGGTTGAGAATGGTCAAATACCTATAATAGTCATTGAAACCAAGTTTCTATCTATTCCGACATCGTTTGGTCGTCGTTTTGCCAATTCAAGCCTTAATGGACCATTAGACCCATTTAGATTCTTTTAGCGTTTTCGCACCGCTGCCTGCCTAATTCTTGGTCAAAGAGACCCTTATGGAACTTCGTATGCCTAATAAAACTAAGTTGCACAAGGTTTTCAAATAGAATCAACTGTTGTTTGTGTTAACCCTACGTACAATGACAAGTTGGAAAATTAAGAGTTGTTTGGTATTACGAAGGAGGTGTTACTTATAAAGTATGAAGTGGTGGTTGAGAATGGTCAAATACCTCTAATAGTAATTGAAACCAAGTTTCTATCCATTCCGACATCGTTTGGTTGTCCTTTTGCCAATTCGAGCCTTAATGGATTATTAGACCCATTTAGAGTCTTTTAGCGTTTTTGCACCGCTGCCTGCCTAATTCTTGGTCAAAGAGACCCTTATGGAACTTCGTATGCCTAATAAAACTAAGTTGCACAAGGTTTTCAAATAGAATCAACCGTTGTTTGTGTTAACCCTACGTACAATGACAAGTTGGAAAATTAAGAGTTGTTTGGTATTACGAAGGAGGTGTTACTTATAAAGTATGAAGTGGTGGTTGAGAATGGTCAAATACCTCTAATAGTCATTGAAACCAAGTTTCTATCCATTCCGACATCGTTTGGTCGTCCTTTTGCCAATTCGAGCCTTAATGGACCATTAGACCCATTTAGAGTCTTTTAGCATTTTTGCACTGCTGCCTGCCTAATTCTTGGTCAAAGAGACCCTTATGGAACTTCGTATGCCTAATAAAACTAAGTTGCACAAGGTTTTCAAACAGAATCAACCGTTGTTTGTGTTAACCCTACGTACAATGACAAGTTGGAAAATTAAGAGTTGTTTGGTATTACAAAGGAGGTGTTACATATAGAGTATGAAGTGGTGGTTGAGAATGGTCAAATACCTATAATAGTCATTGAAACCAAGTTTCTATCCATTCCGACATCGTTTGGTCGTCGTTTTGCCAATTCGAGCCTTAATGGACCATTAGACCCATTTAGATTCTTTTAGCGTTTTCGCACCGCTGCCTGCCTAATTCTTGGTCAAAGAGACCCTTATGGAACTTCGTATGCCTAATAAGACTAAGTTGCACAAGGTTTTCAAACAAAATCAACCGTTGTTTGTGTTAACCCTACGTACAATGACAAGTTGGAAAATTAAGAGTTGTTTGGTATTACGAAGGAGGTGTTACTTATAAAGTATGAAGTGGTGGTTGAGAATGGTCAAATACCTCTAATAGTCATTGAAACCAAGTTTCTATCCATTCCGACATCGTTTGGTCGTCCTTCTGCCAATTCGAGCCTTAATGGACCATTAGACCCATTTAGAGTCTTTTAGCGTTTTTGCACCGCTGCCTGCCTAATTCTTGGTCAAAGAGACCCTTATGGAACTTCGTATGCCTAATAAAACTAAGTTGCACAAGGTTTTCAAACAGAATCAACCGTTGTTTGTGTTAACCCTACGTACAATGACAAGTTGGAAAATTAAGAGTTGTTTGGTATTACGAAGGAGGTGTTACTTATAAAGTATGAAGTGGTGGTTGAGAATGGTCAAATACCTCTAATAGTCATTGAAACCAAGTTTCTATCGATTCCGACATCGTTTGGTCGTCCTTTTGCCAATTCGAGCCTTAATGGACCATTAGACCCATTTAGAGTCTTTTAGCATTTTTGCACCGCTGCCTGCCTAATTCTTGGTCAAAGAGACCCTTATGGAACTTCGTATGCCTAATAAAACTAAGTTGCACAAGGTTTTCAAACAGAATCAACCGTTGTTTGTGTTAACCCTACGTACAATGACAAGTTGGAAAATTAAGAGTTGTTTGGTATTACGAAGGAGGTGTTACTTATAAAGTATGAAGTGGTGGTTGAGAATGGTCAAATACCTCTAATAGTCATTGAAACCAAGTTTCTATCGATTCCGACATCGTTTGGTCGTCGTTTTGCCAATTTGAGCTTTAATGGACCATTAGGCCCATTTAGAGTCTTTTAGCGTATTCGCACCGCTGCGTGCCTATTTCTTGGTTAAAGAGACCCTTATGGATCTTCGTATGCCTAATAAGACTAAGTTGCACAAGGTTTTCAAACAGAATCAACCGTTGTTTGTGTTAACCCTACGTACAATGAGAAGTTGGAAAATTAAGAGTTGTTTGGTATTACAATGGAGGTGTTACTTATAAAGTACGAAGTGGTGGTTGAGAATGGTTCAATACCTCTAATAGTCATTGAAACCAAGTTTCAATCTATTCCGACATCGTTTGGTCGTCCTTTTGCCAATTCGAGCCTTAATGGACCATTAGACCCATTTAGAGTCTTTTAGCATTTTTGCACCGCTGCCTGCCTAATTCTTGGTCAAAGAGACCCTTATGGAACTTCGTATGCCTAATAAAACTAAGTTGCACAAGGTTTTCAAACAGAATCAACCGTTGTTTGTGTTAACCCTACGTACAATGACAAGTTGGAAAATTAAGAGTTGTTTGGTATTACGTAGTAGGTGTTACTTATAAAATATGAAGTGGTGGTTGAGAATGGTCAAATACCTCTAATAGTCATTGAAACCAAGTTTCTATCCATTCCGACATCGTTTGGTCGTCCTTTTGCCAATTCGAGCCTTAATGGACCATTAGACCCATTTAGAGTCTTTTAGCGTTTTTGCACCGCTGCCTGCCTAATTCTTGGTCAAAGAGACCCTTATGGAACTTCGTATGCCTAATAAAACTAAGTTGCACAAGGTTTTCAAACAGAATCAACCGTTGTTTGTGTTAACCCTACGTACAATGACAAGTTGGAAAATTAAGAGTTGTTTAGTATTACAAAGAAGATGTTACTTATAAAGTACGAAGTGGTGGTTGAGAATGGTCAAATACCTCTAATAGTCATTGAAACCTAGTTTCAATCCATTCTGACACCATTTGGTCGTCGTTTTGCCAATTCGAGCTATAATGGACCACTAGACCCATTTAGAGTCTTTTAGCATTTTCGCACCACTGCGTGCCTAATTCTTGGTCAAAGAGACCCTTATGGAACTTCGTATGCCTAATAAGACTAAGTTGCACAAGGTTTTCAAACAGAATCAACCGTTGTTTGTGTTAACCCTACGTACAATGACAAGTTGGAAAATTAAGAGTTGTTTGGTATTGCAAAGGAGATGTTACTTATAAAGTACGAAGTGGTGGTTGAGAATGGTCAAATACCTGTAATAGTCATTGAAACCAAGTTTCAATCCATTCCGACATCGTTTGGTCGTCGTTTTGCCAATTTGAGCCTTAATAGACCATTAGGCCCATTTAGAGTCTTTTAGCATTTTCGCACCGCTGCGTGCCTAATTCTTGGTTAAAGGCCTTATGGAACTTCATATGCCTAATAAGACTAAGTTGCACAAGGTTTTCAAACAGAATCAACCGTTGTTTGTGTTAACCCTACGTACAATGACAAGTTGGAAAATTAAGAGTTGTTTGGTATTACAAAGAAGATGTTACTTATAAAGTACGAAGTGGTGGTTGAGAATGGTCAAATACCTCTAATAGTCATTGAAACCTAGTTTCAATCCATTCCGACACCATTTGGTCGTCGTTTTGCCAATTCGAGCTATAATGGATCATTAGACCCATTTAGAGTCTTTTAGCATTTTCGCACCGATGTGTGCCTATTTCTTGGTCAAAGAGACCCTTATGGAACTTCGTATGCCTAATAAGACTAAGTTGCACAAGGTTTTCAAACAGAATCAACCGTTGTTTGTGTTAACCCTACGTACAATGACAAGTTGGAAAATTAAGAGTTGTTTGGTATTACAAAGGAGGTGTTACTTATAAAGTACAAAGTGGTGGTTGAGAATGGTCAAATACCTCTAATAGTCATTGAAACCAAGTTTCAATCCATTCCGACATCGTTTGGTCGTCCTTTTGCCAATTCGAGCCTTAATGGACCATTAGGCCCATTTAGCGTCTTTTAGCGTTTTCGCACCGCTACGTGCGTAATTCTTGGTTAAAGAGACCCTTATGGAACTTCGTATGCCTAATAAGACTATGTTGTAAAACGTTTTCAAACAGAATCAACCGTTGTTTGTGTTTACCCTACATACAATGACTAGTTGATGAATTAAGAGTTGTTTGGTATTACAAAGGAGATGTTACTTATAAAGTACGAAGTGGTGGTTGAGAATGGTCAAATACCTGTAATAGTCATTGAAACCAAGTTTCAATCCATTCCGACATCGTTTGGTCATCGTTTTGCCAATTTGAGCCTTAATGGACCATTAGGCCCATTTAGAGTCTTTTAGCATTTTCGCACCGCTGCGTGCCTAATTCTTGGTTAAAGAGACCCTTATGGAACTTCATATGCCTAATAAGACTAAGTTGCACAAGGTTTTCAAACAGAATCAACCGTTGTTTTTGTTAACCCTACGTACAATGACAAGTTGGAAAATTAAGAGTTGTTTGGTATTACAAAGGAGATGTTACTTATAAAGTACGAAGTGGTGGTTGAGAATGGTCAAATACCTCTAATAGTCATTGAAACCTAGTTTCAATCCATTCCGACACCGTTTGGTCCTCGTTTTGCCAATTCGAGCCTTAATGGACCATTAGACCCATTTAGAGTCTTTTAGCGTTTTCGCACCGTTGCGTGCCTAATTCTTTTTTAAAGAGACCCTTATGGAACTTCGTATGCCTAATAAAACTAAGTTGCACAAGGTTTTCAAACAGAATCAACCGTTGTTTGTGTTAACCCTACGTACAATGACAAGTTGGAAAATTAAGAGTTGTTTGGTATTACGAAGGAGGTGTTACTTATAAAGTATGAAGTGGTGGTTGAGAATGGTCAAATACCTCTAATAGTCATTGAAACCAAGTTTCTATCCATTCCGACATCGTTTGGTCGTTCTTTTGCCAATTCGAGCCTTAATGGACCATTAGACCCATTTAGAGTCTTTTAGCATTTTCGCACCGCTGCGTGCCTAATTCTTGGTCAAAGAGACCCTTATGGAACTTCGTATGCCTAATAAGACTAAGTTGCACAAGGTTTTCAAACAGAATCAACCGTTGTTTGTGTTAACCCTACGTACAATGACAAGTTGGAAAATTAAGAGTTGTTTGGTATTACAGAGGAGGTGTTACTTATAAAGTACAAAGTGGTGGTTGAGAATGGTCAAATACCATTAATAGTCATTGAAACCAAGTTTCAATCCATTCCAATATCGTTTGGTCGTCGTTTTGCCAATTCGAGCCTTAATGGACCATTAGGCCCATTTAGCGTCTTTTACCGTATTCGCACCGCTGCGTGCCTATTTCTTGGTTAAAGAGACCCTTATGGATCTTCGTATGCCTAATAAGACTAAGTTGCACAACGTTTTCAAACAGAATCAACCGTTGTTTGTGTTAACCCTACGTACAATGACAAGTTGGAAAATTAAGAGTTGTTTGGTATTACAATAGAGGTGTTACTTATAAAGTACGAAGTGGTGGTTGAGAATGGTTCAATACCTCTAATAGTCATTGAAACCAAGTTTCAATCTATTCCGACATCGTTTGGTGGTCGTTTTGCCAATTCGAGCCTTAATGGACCATTAGGCCCATTTAGCGTTTTCACACTGTTGCGTGCCTAATTCTTGGTTAAAAAGACCCTTATGAAACTTCGTATGCCTAATAAGACTATGTTGCAAAACGTTTTCAAACAGAATCAACCGTTGTTTGTGTTTACCCTACGTAAAATGACAAGTTGGAGAATTAAGGAGTTGTTTGGTATGACAAAAGAGATGTTACTTATAAAGTACGAAGTGGTGGTTGAGAATGGTTCAATACCTCTAATAGTCATTGAAACCAAGTTTCAATCTATTCCGACATCGTTTGGTGGTCGTTTTGCCAATTCGAGCCTTAATGGACCATTAGGCCCATTTAGCGTCTTTTAGCGTTTTCACACCGTTGCGTTCCTAATTCATGGTTAAAGAGACCCTTATGAAACTTCGTATGCCTAATAAGACTAAGTTGCACAAGGTTTTCAAACAGAATCAACCGTTGTTTGTGTTTACCCTACGTACAATGACAAGTTGGAGAATTAAGGAGTTGTTTGGTATTACAAAGGAGATGTTACTTATAAAGTATGAAGTGGTGGTTGAGAATGGTCAAATACATCTAATAGTCATTGAAACCAAGTTTCAATCCATTCCCATATCGTTTGGTCCTCGTTTTGCCAATTTGAGCCTTAATGGACCATTAGACCCATTTAGAGTCTTTTAGCGTTTTCGCACCGTTGCGTGCCTAATTCTTGGTTAAAGAGGCCCTTATGGAACTTCGTATGCCTAATAAAACTAAGTTGCACAAGGTTTTCAATAGAATCAACCGTTGTTTGTGTTAACCCTACGTACAATGACAAGTTGGAAAATTAAGAGTTGTTTGGTATTACGAAGGAGGTGTTACTTATAAAGTATGAAGTGGTGGTTGAGAATGGTCAAATACCTCTAATAGTCATTGAAACCAAGTTTCTATCCATTCCGACATCGTTTGGTCGTCCTTTTGCCAATTCGAGCCTTAATGGACCATTAGACCCATTTAAAGTCTTTTAGCATTTTCGCACCGCTGCGTGCCTAATTCTTGGTCAAAGAGACCCTTATGGAACTTCGTATGCCTAATAAGACTAAGTTGCACAAGGTTTTCAAACAGAATCAACCGTTGTTTGTGTTAACCCTACGTACAATGACAAGTTGGAAAATTAAGAGTTGTTTGGTATTACAAAGGAGGTGTTACTTATAAAGTACAAAGTGGTGGTTGAGAATGGTCAAATACCTTTAATAGTCATTGAAACCAAGTTTCAATCCATTCCAATATCGTTTGGTCGTCGTTTTGCCAATTCGAGCCTTAATGGACCACTAGGCCCATTTAGCGTCTTTTACCGTATTCGCACCGCTGCGTGCCTATTTCTTGGTTAAAGAGACCCTTATGGATCTTCGTATACCTAATAAGACTAAGTTGCACAACGTTTTCAAACAGAATCAACCGTTGTTTGTGTTAACCCTACGTACAATGACAAGTTGGAAAATTAAGAGTTGTTTGGTATTACAATAGAGGTGTTACTTATAAAGTACGAAGTGGTGGTTGAGAATGGTTCAATACCTCTAATAGTCATTGAAACCAAGTTTCAATCTATTCCGACATCGTTTGGTGGTCGTTTTGCCAATTCGAGCCTTAATGGACCATTAGGCCCATTTAGCGTTTTCACACCGTTGCGTGCCTAATTCTTGGTTAAAAAGACCCTTATGAAACTTCGTATGCCTAATAAGACTATGTTGCAAAACGTTTTCAAACAGAATCAACCGTTGTTTGTGTTTACCCTACGTAAAATGACAAGTTGGAGAATTAAGGAGTTGTTTGGTATGACAAAAGAGATGTTACTTATAAAGTACGAAGTGGTGGTTGAGAATGGTTCAATACCTCTAATAGTCATTGAAACCAAGTTTCAATCTATTCCGACATCGTTTGGTGGTCGTTTTGCCAATTCGAGCCTTAATGGACCATTACGCCCATTTAGCGTCTTTTAGCGTTTTCACACCGTTGCGTTCCTAATTCATGGTTAAAGAGACCCTTATGAAACTTCGTATGCCTAATAAGACTAAGTTGCACAAGGTTTTCAAACAGAATCAACCGTTGTTTGTGTTTACCCTACGTACAATGACAAGTTGGAGAATTAAGGAGTTGTTTGGTATTACAAAGGAGATGTTACTTATAAAGTATGAAGTGGTGGTTGAGAATGGTCAAATACATCTAATAGTCATTGAAACCAATTTTCAATCCATTCCCATATCGTTTGGTCCTCGTTTTGCCAATTCGAGCCTTAATGGACCATTAGACCCATTTAGAGTCTTTTAGCGTTTTCGCACCGTTGCGTGCCTAATTCTTGGTTAAAGAGACCCTTATGGAACTTCGTATGCCTAATAAAACTAAGTTGCACAAGGTTTTCAAACAGAATCAACCGTTGTTTGTGTTAACCCTACGTACAATGACAAGTTGGAAAATTAAGAGTTGTTTGGTATTACGAAGGAGGTGGTACTTATAAAGTATGAAGTGGTGGTTGAGAATGGTCAAATACCTCTAATAGTCATTGAAACCAAGTTTCTATCCATTCCGACATCGTTTGGTCGTCCTTTTGCCAATTCGAGCCTTAATGAACCATTAGACCCATTTAGAGTCTTTTAGCGTTTTTGCACCACTGCCTGCCTAATTCTTGGTCAAAGAGACCCTTATGGAACTTCGTATGCCTAATAAGACTCAGTTGCACAAGGTTTTCAAACAGAATCAACCGTTGTTTGTGTTAACCCTACGTACAATGACAAGTTGGAAAATTAAGAGTTGTTTGGTATTACGAAGGAGGTGTTACTTATAAAGTATGAAGTGGTGGTTGAGAATGGTCAAATACCTCTAATAGTCATTGAAACCAAGTTTCTATCCATTCCGACATCGTTTGGTCGTCCTTTTGCCAATTCGAGCCTTAATGGACCATTAGACCCATTTAGAGTCTTTTAGCGTTTTTGCACCGCTGCCTGCCTAATTCTTGGTCAAAGAGAACCTTACGGAACTTCGTATGCCTAATAAGACTAAGTTGCACAAGGTTTTCAAACAGAATCAACCGTTGTTTGTGTTAACCCTACGTACAATGACAAGTTGGAAAATTAAGAGTTGTTTGGTATTACAAAGGAGATGTTACTTATAAAGTACGAAGTGGTGGTTCAGAATGGTCAAATACCTTTAATAGTCATTGAAACCAAGTTTCAATCCATTCCGACATCGTTTGGTCGTCGTTTTGCCAATTTGAGCCTTAATGGACCATTAGGCCCATTTAGAGTCTTTTAGCATTTTCGCACCGCTGCGTGCCTAATTCTTGGTTAATGACACCCTTATGGAACTTCATATGCCTAATAAGACTAAGTTGCACAAGGTTTTCAAACAGAATCAACCGTTGTTTGTGTTAACCCTACGTACAATGACAAGTTGGAAAATTAAGAGTTGTTTGGTATTACAAAGCAGATGTTACTTATAAAGTACGAAGTGGTGGTTGAGAATGGTCAAATAGCTCTAATAGTCATTGAAACCTAGTTTCAATCCATTCCGACACCGCTTGGTCGTCGTTTTGCCAATTCGAGCCTTAATGGACCATTAGACCCATTTAGAGTCTTTTAGCATTTTCGCACCGCTGCGTGCCTACTTCTTGGTCAAAGAGACCCTTATGGAACTTCGTATGCCTAATAAGACTAAGTTGCACAAGGTTTTCAAACAGAATCAACCGTTGTTTGTGTTAACCTTACGTACAATGACAAGTTGGAAAATTAAGAGTTGTTTGGTATTACAAAGGAGGTGTTACTTATAAAGTACGAAGTGGTGGTTGAGAATGGTCAAATACCTCTAATAGTCATTGAAACCAAGTTTCAATCCATTCCGACATTGTTTGGTCGTCCTTTTGCCAATTCGAGCCTTAATGGACCATTAGGCCCATTTAGCGTCTTTTAGCGTTTTTTCACCGCTACGTGCCTAATTCTTGGTTAAAGAGACCCTTATGGAACTTCGTATGCCTAATAAGACTATGTTGCAAAACGTTTTCAAACAGAATCAACCGTTGTTTGTGTTTACCCTACATACAATGACAAGTTGGAAAATTAAGAGTTGTTTGGTATTACAAAGGAGGTGTTACTTATAAAGTACGAAGTGGTGGTTGAGAATGGTCAAATACCTCTAATAGTCATTGAAACCAAGTTTCAATCCATTCCGACATCGTTTGGTCGTCCTTTTGCCAATTCGAGCCTTAATGGACCATTAGGCCCATTTAGCGTCTTTTAGCGTTTTCGCACCGCTACGTGCGTAATTCTTGGTTAAAGAGACCCTTATGGAACTTCGTATGCCTTATAAGACTATGTTGCAAAACGTTTTCAAACAGAATCAACCGTTGTTTGTGTTTACCCTACATACAATGACAAGTTGGAAAATTAAGAGTTGTTTGGTATTACAAAGGAGGTGTTACTTATAAAGTACAAAGTGGTGGTTGAGAATGGTCAAATACCTCTAATAGTCATTGAAACCAAGTTTCAATCCATTCCGACATCGTTTGGTCATCGTTTTGCCAATTTGAGCCTTAATGGACCATTAGGCCCATTTAGAGTCTTTTAGCATTTTCGCACCGCTGCGTGCCTAATTCTTGGTCAAAGAGACCCTTACGGAACTTCGTATGCCTAATAAGACTAAGTTGCACAAGGTTTTCAAACAGAATCAACCGTTGTTTGTGTTAACCCTACGTACAATGACAAGTTGGAAAATTAAGAGTTGTTTGGTATTACAAAGGAGGTGTTACTTATAAAGTATGAAGTGGTGGTTGAGAATGGTCAAATACCTCTAATAGTCATTGAAACCAAGTTTCAATCCATTCCGACATCGTTTGGTCGTCCTTTTGCCAATTCGAGCCTTAATGGACCATTAGGCCCATTTAGCGTCTTTTAGCGTTTTCACACCATTGCGTGCCTAATTCTTGGTTAAAGAGACCCTTATGGAACCTCGTATGCCTAATAACACTAATTTGCAAAATGTTTTCAAACAGAATCAACCGTTGTTTGTGTTGACCCTACGTACAATGACAAGTTGGAAAATTAAGAGTTGTTTGGTATTACAATGGAGGTGTTACTTATAAAGTACGAAGTGGTGGTTGAGAATGGTCAAATACCTCTAATAGTCATTGAAACCAAGTTTCAATCCATTCCGACATCGTTTGGTCGTCGCTTTGCCAATTCGAGCCTTAATGGGCCATTAGGCCCATTTAGTGTCTTTTAGCGTTTTCGCACCGCTGCGTGCCTAATTCTTGGTTAAAGAGACCCTTATGGAACCTCGTATGCCTAATAAGACTAAGTTGCAAAAGGTTTTCAAACAGAATCAACCGTTGTTTGTGTTAACCCTACGTACAATGACAAGTTGGAAAATTAAGAGTTGTTTGGTATTACAAAGGAGGTGTTACTTATAAAGTACGAAGTTGTGGTTGAGAATGGTCAAATACCTCTAATAGTCATTGAAACCAAGTTTCAATCCATTCCGACATCGTTTGGTCGTCGCTTTGCCAATTCGAGCCTTAATGGGCCATTAGGCCCATTTAGAGTCTTTTAGCGTTTTCGCACCGCTGCGTGCGTAATTCTTTGTCAAAGAGATCCTTATGAAACTTCGTATGCCTAATAAGACTAAGTTGCACAACGTTTTCAAACAGAATCAACCGTTGTTTGTGTTAACCCTACGTACAATGACAAGTTGAAAAATTAAGAGTTGTTTGGTATTACAATTGAGGTGTTACTTATAAAGTACTAAGTGGTGGTTGAGAATGGTTCAATACCTCTAATAGTCATTGAAACCAAGTTTCAATCTATTCCGATATCGTTTGGTGGTCGTTTTGCCAATTCGAGCCTTAATGGACCATTAGGCCCATTTAGCGTCTTTTAGCGTTTTCACACCGTTGTGTGCCTAATTCTTGGTCAAAGAGATCCTTATGAAACTTCGTATGCCTAATAAGACTAAGTTGCAAAACGTTTTCAAACAGAATCAACCGTTGTTTGTGTTTATGACAGTTATTGTCAATTAATGAGGACAAAATACTATCATTTAGTACGGATGAAAAGTTGTCATCAATTGATGATGAAAAATTGCCATCGTCCAGTGTTATAAGGTCAAAAAACACAAAGTATATTACTTAATTAGGGTTAAAAACCACAAAACGTGTCGTGAAAGGGGCATTGTGACCTGTATTTTCTTCATCCCAAAGGCTAGGATTAAACGCTCATTTATACCAATTTACCAAATATGAGGGTTTATTGGGCATTGTGACCTGTATTTTCTTCATCCCATATTTTCCTCGCTTTCCTCTACCCCCTGCAACTTTTATGGAGGTCGCGATCTCTCTCGATAAACTTTTCCCCGACGTTTCTCTCATAGCATCGTCTCCCTTCTGACGCTCCATCGTACAATGCAAAATACTGACGACACCTCAACAATTCAACAGTTACCTTTAGTAACACCTCAGTAGTAAGTCATGGACATGGTTTATAGGTCATCTTCTCCAACACTGGTGAAATTTCTAACAAGAATTTAATGAACCACATCTCATGAAGCACACCACGAATATCCCGCATCTCGAATACTCTAAGCCGTTCAAATATGAAATTTAACGCACATACAAAACCCCATAAAGATTCACCATGAACGTCAGATGCATTTTCTTCAATGGAACGACTCTGCACAAATTAAACACGAGTAAAAAAACAGTTCAAATAATTATGAATATATCTATCATCACTTACTATGATTTTAAGCTTGTGTAGATTTGGGGAGCCTGTAAGGAGACGAACAAGAATAGTTCTCATATTCGTATCATCAAAATTCACACACAATTTAATAAACCAAGCAAGCATAAGATTGTATTTTATAAAATCAAAAAAAATAATTTAATGAATTTTTACCATTAAAAAGGAGTGATCTCCTTTCAACTCCTCAAGTTTAGTAATTCCACCAAGTACCTTGATAAATTGCAAACTGGGCTTTTCTATTTTAGTTGTTCAGCAGTAAAGTTTGTCAGTTTTCCCTATTGATTTTGGCCAGAAGTGGAGCATACAAGGATAATTCAATTTCAAAATTTCCTGAAGAGAAATACTTCAAATTTGGAGAAAAAATTCTCAAGTCCGAATTTACAGAGTTCCTTAGTTTTAATTCCTCAATCAGAGAAGAATTATCAACAAGAGTCTCAGTGGTGCTAGAAAGCATGTTAACATCATAGAGAAAAAGGCGCCATAAGAAGAAGAATCCCTTGAAATCGGAGGCAGTGGATGAAGATCACGCTCATGTAGCGCTAAATGGGTCAAGTATTTAAAAGAATATAGATTGGAGTGGACGGTATCGTAATACCATCAACTTCCAGAATTAACGTTCTAATATGATTCTAATAGAGCTGATACGCTACACTCTGTATGGCGTAATTAGGGGTTATTACATTAGTTTAGGAGTGTTATCACAAGTATTTGGAGCTATTCTTATGTTCTGAGTTGTTTATGAAGAAATAAGAAATGAAGACCAGAACCGAAGAAAACATGAAGACTTGAAGACATTCTGCGGAGCAGCGGCGATCGCCACCATCACTATGGCGATCGCCATTCTACAACAGAGGCGTTACATGAGTTCGAGAGATCATGGCGATCGCCATGACTCTACGGCGATCGCCATGGGGCGACAGAGACCACGGAAGAGCTTTACATGAAGACCGCGATCGCCAGGCATCTATGGCGATCGCCACAACAAGGCCGAAGACATTCTGGACTTTCCTTATTTTCCTTTGTTTGTTTTATTTCTTTTTCCTTATTTTATTATTTCGTTTAGGATATATCTTTTACCATATATTTTTAGGGTTAGTCTCTATTTAAGGACCCTAGCAGAATCATTTTTTCCATCAGACAATTTAGTTTTTCAACCATGAGCAGGAACTAATCTCCATTGTTTTACTTAGCGGTTGAAACCTTCAGTTATTAAGTTGTGAGATTTCTAAACTCTTGTTCTTTTCCTATGGGTTTGTATTAATTCTCTTGTTCTTCATCTATTGATTTTTATTAGTTTTGCTAGCTTGATCACCTAGTTTGATTAGTAGTCTTCTATTGCTAGACTAGGAATATACGGTGGAATTCTTTGTCATTGTAGCACTCATATCTGCATGATCTGGTAGTTGATTGCTTTTATGAAAGAGAATTGATTGCATGTTAATACTTGACGGTTGTAAGTTATTGTATGCATCCTTATAATTCTTGTGCCCTTTGCTGCTATTTCATCTAATATTGAGAGGTTTCCCTGATTGCTGAATAGTAAGTATTATCAGGACCGGTTGGCCTGCTGATATATTAAAGATTGGAATAGGAACATTCCCTAGGATTGAATAGAACTTGAGATAAATCTATGATCAACTTGATTGACTGTTGTGTGGATACTTGCTAGGTGAAACCCCTTCGCATAATATTCTCACCCAAACTTCCTCTGCTTGTTACTGGTTACTTGTGTGTTCTTGCAATCAACCCCCCCCCCTTTGGTTACTTGTTACTTGTTCGTTAGTTGGTATTTCGCTTGACTGCATAGTGATTGGTGTTTTGATTCCCTTGGGTTCGACCTCTACTTGCTTGCTATACTTTAGTTAGTGTTTAGAGTTTTCTTTGATTTGGCACTACGACTTTAGGCTCATCAAGAGCAAAAGATGTAACACCCCCAAAATCACTTGAAAACATTACCTCCAGTGACCTCAGATTTAATATCCGATGCCACCCAAGGCTTATAGTATGCATCACAAATACCAAAGACTAGTAAAAGACATGTAATACATTCATGAAAATCAAAAGTAATACATAGCGAAAGCAAAACCAACACTAGTGTTGTTACATCAAAGTAGCGGAAGACTTAACATAAATCAAGAATTAAAAAATACCAAAACTCCGATATATAAACCTTATTGCAATAAACTATAAAGATGATTTCTGCTATTCTTCAATGTCTGACTCCCTCTTCACGCCGGAGCACCACCCGATGTGCCGTATAGGGACGAATGACAGTAGTCAATCATGCAAGAAAAAAGAGCGGTTGGTTAGTCTAATGAAAGACCTTGCAATGATATTTTATGTGAGATTCTCGTATTTTTGTCTACTAGCCACATTCATTCTCGAATGAAACCCGAGAAGTGAAGTGCCTTATACACGCATACCGAAATATTTTTAAAAAAGATATGCACCAAGAGGAATCTTAAAAAGATTGAAACTTTATGGGAAGATACGAAGAATTAGGAACGTTATAGTTAATTTTCACACAACCATTTTTAAAACAACCAACTTAGAATAATGAAACTAACAATCAATCTCACCACAAATATTGTGTGAATTACCACATAATGTGAATCCAGATTGAAAAGAAAGTCATTAGATGAGAGGCTGCGTTGTTTCCAGATTGTACTCCTCGTCCGAGGTATATTAAATATGTGCATTCATTCTACATTTATCTTCATTTACTTCCAAAGCGTTCACATTCAGGTTATAAGATTTAAAACCACATCTCATCCCCCGGGATACTCGTGGAATTAGACCCAAAACTCACATTTCATCCCACATGATTTGTCTTGGAAGGAATATAATCATAAAATAACTGCACTAGCTAATTGCAAAACCACTTATATAACCCTCTATGATATATAATGGTAGGTCATGACCAAAGAAATGCATTAGGGAAATAATCAACCTAACCCTTATATTATCAAGAAGCAACTACACCGCCCACGACCTAAGTAATACTAGTACTAAACTACAATAGTAGTCATTCAAAGCCGCACAAAAATGCATCTATCACCGTACGATAACAATATAACAATATGTCATTCTAGAAGAATATACACCCTATTATAATAGTTTTTTTTAACACGTTTTAACATACAAGTTATCATTCAATGAAACAATTATTTATCCTAACTTAACATAACAACTGAGTCATTGTTATTTAAGAAAAACATTGATTAACGAGCAAGAGTAAACTACCACTTGCCTTAAGTGAGGACCGAAGACATTGATTCAAAACGGAGCGTAAGAACCACGTCTATTTTGCCCGATCTTCTAGAATCCCGATTTCAGATGCGATACACAATCACAAAAATAAGAAAAAGTCAATATCCATTTGATGTAACAAGAGGGTTGTTTGCCCTAAATTCAGTAAGCAGCATGTGTGCATCAATCAAAGCGGTACGGAGGCGAGCACGAGCGGAAGATAAAGCTGTACGTGATGTTGGAGTTTTTGTTTTATGATAGAAGAATCCCGATCTCTGGTACTTGGAGCTCGCCATCTTGGGTTGCAAACTCAAAAATTAATTGTCAACATTAATTATTCTGGAGGCATGTTTTTATGGCAACTATGTACTTGGATCTCGTTTGTTTTATGGCAACACTAAATCGGACGCTCGCGCGTAGTTATGATTTTTTGTCTCAAAACTGGATTGGGCTAATTATATATTTACAATTTTTTAGGGCATATTTTATCCAATTCAGGCTAAAGCAAATTTCACTACTAAAAAACGCAGATATAGCCATAAATGGTTAGCCACGAAATTATTTGAGGGCAATTTTATACTTATTAGCTATAAATATAGCTACGAAATAAATTTCATGGCCATCTTACCATAAAATATATTTCATTGCTAACATTTATGGCTATTGACGAGGCAAATTTATCGTGTGCCAAGTCAAGTAATCCCAACATGCAAACTAAGTAATATAGTGCGCAAGCAAGGGTCGAATCCCAAGAGAATCAGTTTATCAAATTCTTAAGTTATCACAATGACTAACCAATACGCGTAACCAAAGGGGGGGTTTTATGGTTTTGATACGAAGTATCGAATGTCAACTTGGTTATAACAATAGTAAGCGAAGTGTTCCACTTAGCAATTATCCACAATTAGATTAACAAGTTGATCTTAGAATCCTTTTCATCCCTATGTCAAGTTCTCAAGTGATCGTTCTAATTCCTGTTCTTGAATAGTTATTAGTGTAACTAGTCCTAACAACCCTTACTCGATTATAACTTTGAAACTATCAAAGTTCAATAACAAAGTAGCAATGCATTCAGGAATAGATAGATACATGCAATATCATGGACAACTAGTCGGATACTCGACATGTACTCAATTCTCTTCTCTAATAACAATGACAACTAGTTCATGCAAATAGATTGTGCTACACAACAAGTATGATAATTCAACTAGAAGTATCAAACTCTAGCAATATGAATAAGATAAAACTAACTTAGGTAATCAATCTAAAGTAGTAAATCTAGTTCATGGACAATACAAACAAGAGAGTTGAGACAATCAAAGAGTAGACAAAGGGAAAGGATAAACTCACAACTTGTTGAATCCAAAAGCTTCAAACGCCAAGTGAAACAAAGAACTTTAGCAACTCATAAGTTTGTGAAAAACTCTCCAAAAACTTAAGTAAAACAAAAGATAAGATGATCAAGGATGATCATCCACAACCTAAATAGTCATCAGCTAATGTAACAGCCAAATTAAGGTGATAAAAACGTATGGAAAGTTACAAAATTGAACACAAATTACTTCAAATGGAAAAGACATTAATTTGATTCTTCTGTCGAGGAACCGCACCCGCGGGTTGAGAGCCGCGGGCGCGGTTTTGGTTTCTCTAGATTTTCAGGATGGCAGAGGGCCGCGGGCGCGGTTTGGGACCCGCGGGCGCGGTTTGGGACCCACGGGCGCGGCTTGTGCTTTCTCGGATCCTTGGCTGAGGGTGAAACCCGCGGGTGCGGCTGTGTTGTCTGAGGTAGTAGCTACTGATTTCTTAAGTCTTCGTCTTCGTCTTCGTCTTCAGCAGCTTCTTCCTTATGTTTCAAGGCTTCCAATGCTTCGTATCATCTCTTGGAATCTCGTATGTAAATCTTCTCTCGAACAGCTCCATGATACAGATTACATAGAAACAAATAACATAATCCTATACAAAACTAGCTAATAATCCATAGTTGCGGTATGTAAAACACCGCTTATCAAACTCCCCCATACTTAGACCTTGCTCGTCCCCGAGTAAGCTAAAAGAAACTTACTCTTTTACAATAATCACTCAAAGATCTCAGGAAGTATGAAAAAGAAAGAAACTACAAATCACTAACACATTTAGTATACAAACAATATGATGAGAAAGAAATCTATCAATTTGGTCCTCCATAGTGGTTAACATGCAAAAAATTTTGTCCTAAGACACTCATTTCACTCATTTTGGCTAGGCGCCCCGAAGGGTTTTTACCTAGCCACTCATTTCATTTTCAATCTCACCATTCCTTACCGCCCTCAAGTCCTTTTTTGCCAAGCCTAATGCAAGCCGAACTACCCGCTTATTGCATGGATTTTTCCATCCCAGGATTTTCATTTGCCTTTTTTCGTATTTTTGTGGCTTTTTCTGTTTTTAATTCCATGCAAAGTACAAACCAAATTAAATAAAACTGAAGGGAAATAACAAGGAAATGAAACTACTCTAGGATAAGCAATGAACTAATTTCCCTCCCCCATACTTGAAGTGCACAATGCCCTCAGTGTGTAAAACATAGAAAAATAATGAGGAAGAGAGAAGGAAGCTCACTGATCCGGGTCATCCCGGTTTGGATAGTCGGGCCAACGAGCCTACATGTCGAGCCGTAAGTCATCCACCGACTGCTGCAGCCTCTCAACATTTTGGTTTACCGTCTGAACCGACTGGTAGACAAACTCAATCCGCTCAAAAAGGCGTTGCTCCCAAGGTATGTCAGCAGGAGCTGCAGATGATGAGCCTTCGCCCCATTGCCTCTGAGGCTGAAAACGAGGGGCAGGCTCCTGGAAGTCATCATCATCCTCATCATCAAGGTCAACTGGCTGCTGATCCGGCTGCTGAACCGGATCCTGGATGCTGATCCCACCGCGAGCTCGTCATCGAGCAGCTGCACGAGGTGGAGCGGGTGTAGGGTTGATCCTGAAAGTATGTGCTGGCCCATAAGCAAAGTCCTCTGTGAGAGCAATCTCGGGAGGACCGAGCCAAACCCACATACGCTCGTCCGCATTGACTGTAACCGACTTGAGCCACCGAAGTCGAGTCTGCAGAAATGTGGCATCCAGCGAATAGGGACCCATTGAGGGGTCCGGACTACCTACGCAGTCAAGAGTCTCCCAGTCGGGGACGACAACCTCTAAGATGAGGGTGATCATGCCACCCAAAGCAATCTGACCCCTTGGTTTCGAGCGGGCTGTCTTGCAGGAGTGAACAAATAGTGAGAGCCAATCCGGAATTACCTGACATTCCGGCATAAGAGCATATAGATACTTCAGCTGGTAGGCAGGCACCTTGTTCACCTTAGAAAGCCCAAAGAAGGCCATAGATAGGGCCCGCTGTGTCAGGTGGAGACATGGATGAGACATCTTAGCATTATAATCATTACCATGGGTGTCCCGAACTTGTCCCGTCCATGTGTACCAGACCTGTGTAGGGCTGTCACCAACTGTAGTGTCATAATCTGCAGAGGCAACCTGAGAGATTCCCAAGATGTGGAGCAGTTGTTCAGCCTGAACCGTAAAGGATCGTCCATTGTAAATGAACTGGATGGCTGAGATGAAGGTGGTCTCAGAGACGGTCTTGGACTTGAGGCTCGCCAGAAACTGATATGTAGCCTCGGCATGAGTGGGAGCTGACCTAAACAAGAAACCATGCAACCCTGCGTGCTGAAGCATGGCCTCAGTGCACGCAGTCATACCCAAATCATCGAGCATACGTCGATGGAAAAATCTCGTGGCGACACACTGCTTAGCCCTTAAAAAGGCTAAGTTAGCCTGAACCTGTTGTTGCCACAAATCATTTTTGTGGCCTCGAGACGTCCCTGCTGCAGCCATCAAAATGCCTACACAAACCGAATGCAACCACAAATCCGCAATACAACAAAGAGACCAAGCAGAAGCATCACAATAGCAATAGCAATAGCCCTCCCCGAGGCGTAAGAAAATCAACAACGATGATTGTGGTTGTCGGAAAAGCTTACCGAAATCAGCAAAAATGGACGACAGAGGTGACAGCCGCGGGTGCGGTTTTGGAGCCGCGGGTGCGGTTTTTGTGTTTTCTGATTTCTGGCGAGAAGGGAGACGCGGGCGCGGTTTTGGAGCCGCGGGTGCGGTTTCTGCGAGGTAGAGAACTTCTTGGCAGGGCGAGGCCGCGGGCGCGGATTTGGAGCCGCGGGCGCGGATTTGGAGCCGCGGGTGCGGTTTCGTCGAGGCAGAGAACTTCTCGGTAAGGCGAAGCTGCGGGCGCGGTTTTTTGAGCCGCGGGTGCGGTTGGATTCTGGTGGTGGTCGCGGTGGACGGTGTTGTGGTGTGGAGGAGAGGGAGGGTGGGAGGATGTTGGTGTTGGGAAAGAGAAGTGGGTGGTGGGAGAATTTTGGTGTTGGGAAAGAGAAGTGGGAGGTGGAGAATGGTGGAAGTGGGAGTTAGGGTTTTATGTGGTGGGAGGTAGAGGATGAAATCTGAGATGAAGTAGGGTAGAAGATGAAATCTGAGATGGAGAAGGTGTAGAAGATGAACCGTCAATTCCTTTTTCTTTTTTTTTCGATAAACGAAAAGAAAAACCGTCAATTCCTTTAGTAACAAACGACCATCGTCTTCTCGTCTTCAAGGGAAAAGAAGAATACCCTGGGTTGCCTCCCAAGAAGCGCCTTGGTTAGAGTCGTGGCTCGACTTAGTTCCCCGTCTTCAATTTTCAAAAGTTGGCTCTTCTAGAGCCATTTCATCTAAAGACACTTTGGTGAATCCCTCATGGTAAGATTTTAACCTTTGACCATTCACCTTGAAGAGGTTGTGGTTGTCCTTGTCAAACAACTCCCCAGCAACGGCGCCAAATTTGACGAGGCGAATTTTTCGTGTGCCAAGTCAAGTAATCCCAACATGCAAACTAAGTAATATAGTGCGCAAGCAAGGGTCGAATCCCAAGAGAATCAGTTTATCAAATTCTTAAGTTATCACAATGACTAACCAATACGCGTAACCAAAGGGTTTTTTTTTTATGGTTTTGATACGAAGTATTGAATGTCAACTTGGTTATAACAATAGTAAGAGAAGTGTTCCACTTAGCGATTATCCACAATTAGATTAACAAGTTGATCTTAGAATCCTTTTCATCCCTATGTCAAGTTCTCAAGTGATCGTTCTAATTCATGTTCTTGAATAGTTATTAGTCCAACTAGTCCTAACAACCCTTACTCGATTATAACTTTGAAACTATCAAAGTTAAATAACAAAGTAGCAATGCATTCAGGAAGAGAATTGAGTACATGTCGAGTATCCGACTAGTTGTCCATGATATTGCATGTATCTATCTATTCCTGAATGCATTGCTACTTTGTTATTGAACTTTGATAGTTTCAAAGTTATAATCGAGTAAGGGTTGTTAGGACTAGTTGGACTAATAACTATTCAAGAACAGGAATTAGAACGATCACTTGAGAACTTGACATAGGGATGAAAAGGATTCTAAGATCAACATGTTAATCTAATTGTGGATAATCGCTAAGTGGAACACTTCGCTTACTATTGTTATAACCAAGTTGACATTCGATACTTCGTATCAAAACCATAAAAAAAACCCTTTGGTTACGCGTATTGGTTAGTCATTGTGATAACGTAAGAATTTGATAAACTGATTCTCTTGGGATTCGACCCTTGCTTGCGCACTATATTACTTAGTTTGCATGTTGGGATTACTTGACTTGGCACACGACAAATTCGCCTCGTCAAATTTGGCGCCGTTGTCGGGGAATCAAATTTTCTTATTTTTAAGTTCTTATTTTGATTAACTTTAGTGTTGACTAGTGAATGGTCAACACCCGTTCTACTAATCAGCCTCTTTCTATTCTTGATTCAGAGATCGAGAGAACTTTTCATCGGAATCGAAGAGAGAACAGAGTCGGGACTGAGATAGTAGAAATGGCCGATCGAGAAGCTCTTGCTGAAGTGCAGCGTCAATTGGCTGACATGCAGTTGGTCGTTAACGCTCAACGGGAGCTAATTGAGACAAGGCTACCAGGAGGTGGTGTTACTCGCACTTTGAGAGAGCGGCAAACACCGAACCTGACACAGCAACCTCAAGTTGTGGTTATTCCACCCCTTGCTCATGGGGTGACTTTCGAGCTCAAGTCGGGGGTGATCAATTTGCTCCCAAGTTTCCATGGTTTGGCTGGTGAGGATCTGATCATGCATTTGAACCAATTTCATGACATTTGCATGACGACCAAACCGCCAAACGTCACGGAAGAGCAGATCAAGATGAGAGCCTTCGGGTTCACTTTGAAGGATGGTGCTCGTTCTTGGTATTACCATTTGCCAACCGGTGCGGTTGATAATTGGGAAAAGTTGCACAAGGTGTTCTTGAGCAAGTATTTTCCGGTGAAAAAGGCAAATGCTCTCAAGAAGGAGATAGCCCATGTCGAGCAAAGTGAAGACAAAACTCTCTATGACTACCTCGAACGCTTCAAGGGGTTGTGTGCTTCGTGCCCTTTTCATGGGTATGATACCGAGGATCTAGTGCTTTACATTTGCAATGGTCTCCTTAACCAAGAAAGGAGGATGGTTGATGCTGCGTGTGGTGGGAATATTCTCAACATGACGCCGGAGGATGCCATGGAGAAATTGCAAGATATGGCTGAGAGCACAAGGAGTTTTGGTAGGATATACACCAAAAAGGGAGTGCACGCAGCAAGTTCAGGGGATCCCGCTCTTGTAGCTGAGCTTGTAGAGTTGAAAAAGATGGTCTCTCAGTTGCAAAAAGGACAACAACAACAAGTAAAGGTATGTGGTATTTGTGCTGACCCTTCTCATTTTACAGATAAATGCCCTGAGCTTGAAGGTGAAGACGTGCTGAAGTCAATGTTGCTGCTGGTGGGTATGGAACCCCACGACCTCGTGGTGATCAACAAAACAACTACAACCTGAGGTATAGAGATCATCCCAATTTTCGGTGGCGTGATCCAAATGAGCTCCAACAACAAGCTCAAGGCCTTCGACCCAATGCTGGACCATCTACTGCGGAGCTGCTGAGATCCTTGACTCAACACTTCACAACTCATGTTCAAACGACCGAGTCGAGCATCAATAACATGGAGAAGCAAATTGGGCAGTTGGCTGAAGCTGTAACCACCATTGCACAACAAAATTCCAATTCTCTATCGTCCCAAACGGTGGTGAATCCAACCAGAAATGTAAGTGCAGTAACAACAAGAAGTGGTAAGATGTTAGGGGAAACCAAAAACCTTGTTGAGGCTTCTGCAGAAAAGTTGAATTCTGAGGACAGCCGAGAGCCGCGCCCGCGGGTCAAAAACCGCGCCCGCGACTCCTCTACTGAGCCAGAAATCAACTTTTCTGAAGAGCCGCGCCCGCGGCTCCTCTACTGAGGCAAATGTTTCGGAATTTCCTTCACAAAATGTTGAACTCGAAGTGGAGGATCGGGGGATTTCCAGTTGAGACAGGACAACTACGTTCGCCCCAACTTTCCACCTCTCGACTCCACCAAGCCTCCTGCCCCGTTTCCCGATGCCCTTAGGAACACCAAAAGGCCGGAAAACGACAAGGATTTGTTTGAGACGTTCAGCAAATGTGAGGTAAACATTCCCTTGCTCAAGTTAATAAAAAGCATTCCTCGATATGCAAAGTTTTTAAAAGAACTTTGCACAATCAAGAGGAATCAAAAGTTGAAAGGGCAACAAAAGGTGACGGTAAGCGAGCGTGTCTCCGCTGTATTTCAAAGGCGAATGCCTAAGAAGTGCAGCGATCCGGGCATGGTCAGCATACCTTGCCGTATAGGTGACACACATTTTGAACGAGCCATGCTCGATTTGGGTGCATCGATAAATGTGTTGCCTTACTCTCTCTATAAGATTCTTGGGTTAGGTCCACTTCATGAAACCGGAATTGTTATTCAACTAGCCGATAGGTCCACCGTGTATCCTAAAGGTGTAGTTGAAAACGTTTTGGTTATGGTGGATAATTTGTTCTTTCCCGCTGATTTCTTTGTGTTAGACATGGAACATGATGGGCAAGCTGCTCCTATTTTGCTTGGGAGGCCCTTCATGCGAACCGCTAACACAAAGATTGATTTGGCTAGTGGATCTCTTACTTTAGAGTTCGATGGGGAAATGGTTCAATTTAACATTTTTGATGCTATGAAACACCCCGTCGAAGATGCTGCGTCTATTTGTTCAATCGATATAATTGATCCTATAGTCCAAGATGTTTTCAATATCTTTGGTTTAGATGAATTACAAAGTGTATTAGAACACAGCATCGTTCACTCACCAACACTTGATTTGTCTCTTCCACCTGAGATTCAAAGTGTTCTAGCTCGTCTAGACGCTTCAGGTAGAATTTTGGCCGGTCGGCCCATGCTACTAACTTTGGAGAGCGAAAAGCTTCTTCCTTCTATTGTGCAGGCACCGGTTGTAGAGCTCAAGCAATTACCCGAGCTCTTGAAGTATGCTTTTCTTGGGGAAAATGATACCCTCCCGGTAATCATTTCGAGCAAGTTGACAGGTGAACAAGAGAGAAGGTTGGTGATGGTGTTGAAAGAACACATTACCGCTCTTGGGTGGACCATTGCTGACATCAAGGGAATTAGCCCTTCCACCTGTATGCACAGGATCCTTCTTGAGGAAGGTGCTATACCCTCTAGGCAACCCCAAAGAAGGTTAAACCCACCTATGATGGAGGTGGTCAAGAAGGAGGTGCTGAAACTTCTTCAAGCTGACATGATCTACCCCATTTCGGATAGCCAATGGGTGAGTCCAACTCAATGTGTCCCTAAGAAGGGGGGGCATAACATTGGTAGAGAATCAACAAGGTGAGATGGTTCCTACCCGAGCTCAAACGGGTTGGAGAGTATGCATTGACTACCGCAAGTTGAACGCGGTAACCCGAAAAGATCATTTCCCCCTCCCTTTTATTGATCAAATGCTTGAACGACTTGTCGGTCGTCCGTATTATTGCTTTCTAGATGGGTATTCAGGGTATTTTCAGGTGGCTATTGCACCCGAAGATCAAGAGAAGACGACGTTTACATGTCCCTTTGGCACTTTTGCATATCGTAGGATGCCTTTTGGATTATGTAACGCGCCCGGGACCTTTCAACGATGTATGGTAAGTATCTTCTGGGAATACATTGAACATATCATAGAAGTTTTTATGGATGATTTTACGGTACATGGGGATAGCTTTCATGCATGTTTAAATCATTTGTCACTCGTGCTTAAAAGATGTGTAGATACTAATCTAGTATTGAATTATGAAAAGTGTCATTTTATGGTTGAACAAGGGATAGTATTGGGGCACATAATTTCAGCTAGGGGTATTGAGGTCGATAAGGCAAAGATTGGCGTCATTCAATCGTTGCCTTATCCTACTAATGTGCGTGAAGTGCGTTCTTTCCTAGGCCATGCAGGTTTTTATCGCAGGTTTATCAAGGACTTCTCTAAGATCTCCACGCCCCTATGTGAGCTTTTGAAAAAGGAAGCTACTTTTGACATGTCGAATGTGTGCAAGAAGGCATTCGACACTCTGAAAGCCCACCTCACCGAAGCACCAATCATCCAAGTACCCGATTGGTCTCTACCCTTTGAGATCATGTGTGATGTTAGTGATCACGCGGTGGGAGCCGTTCTTGGTCAAAAAGTCGGAAGAGCAATGCACGTCATCTACTATGCTTCCACGACTTTGAACGGAGCTCACATGAATTACTCCACCACGGAAAAGGAGTTGTTAGCCGTGGTGTTTGCCCTTGAAAAATGTCGACAATATCTTTTGGGCACGAAGGTGATTATCCACACGGACCACGCTGCTCTTCGTTATCTCATGACGAAGAAGGAATCAAAGCCAAGACTCATTCGATGGGTTTTGCTCTTAAGCGAGTTCAATGTGGAAATCCGGGACAAGAAGGGAGTCGAAAACTCCGTAGCTGATCATTTGAGCCGGATTGTGCAAGAGGACGGTAAATTACAGGTTCAAATTCAAGGTACGTTACCGGACGAAAACTTGTATCAAAATTATTCTGTAGATTCTGCTTCTGCTGAGAACAAGCCGCACCCGCGGCCCGAAAACCGCGGCCCGAAAACCGCACCCGCGGTTTGTGCTCTCAAATATTCTCGGAAAAAGGCGAACCGCGCCCGCGGTTTGTGTTTGCCAGAATTCTCAATTCAAGGAGAACCGCGACCGCGTCTCGATAACCGCGATTGCGGTCTTCTGACAGCAGAGTATGCAGAAATTGACCCCGAATACAAGCTTTTCACCCTCCGGTCTTTCAAACCAAGGTTTGCCGACATCGTGAACTACCTGGTTCGCGAAGAATTCCCGCCGAACTACACCAAAGCTCAAAAAGATAGGATCAAGCGGGAATCACGTTTCTACGTTTGGGATGACCCCTACCTTTGGAGACATTGTGTTGACAAGGTAATCCGACGATGCCTCCCGGATAACGAGGTACAGTCTGTCCTTACTTTTTGTCATTCTCATGCATGTGGGGGGAATTTTGGGGCTAACAAAACGGCTAGGAAGGTATTGGACGCCGGCTTCTATTGGCCACACATCTTTCGGGATGCGTTTGCCTTTTGCAAAGCTTGCGACCGATGCCAATGGGTCGGGAAAATTTCTAAACGAAATGAGATGCCACAAACACCATTAGTCTTTTGTGAGATTTTTGATGTTTGGGGTATTGATTTCATGGGACCCTTTCCTAGTTCGTTTGGGAATTTATACATTTTACTTGCGGTGGACTACGTTTCCAAATGGGTGGAAGCGAAGGCCACCAGAACTGATGATTCCCGAGTGGTAGCAGGTTTCTTGAAGGAGAATATCTTTTCTCGTTTTGGGATTCCAAAGGCTCTTATAAGTGACCAAGGTACTCACTTTTGCAACAAGACGGTGAGTGCACTTTTAAAGAAGTACCATGTCACTCAACGAGTCTCAACTGCTTATCACCCCCAATCCAATGGACAAGCTGAGGTGTCCAATAGGCAAATCAAGGGTATTCTAGAAAAGACGGTGGCTCCTAATCGGAAGGATTGGAGTCTAAGGTTGGATGATGTACTTTGGGCGTATAGGACCGCCTACAAAACTCCAATAGGAATGTCCCCATATCGACTTGTGTTTGGGAAGGCTTGTCACCTTCCGGTGGAGTTAGAGCACAAGGCATGGTGGGCGGTGCAAAAATACAACATGGAGTTGGATGAGGTAGGCGACTTTAGGAAGTTGCAAATCCAAGAGCTTGAAGAGATACGCCGGGATGCGTATAAGAATGCGGTGATCTACAAGGAAAAGACGAAGGCCACCAGAACTGATGATTCCCGAGTGGTAGCAGGTTTCTTGAAGGAGAATATCTTTTCTCGTTTTGGGATTCCAAAGGCTCTTATAAGTGACCAAGGTACTCACTTTTGCAACAAGACGGTGAGTGCACTTTTAAAGAAGTACCATGTCACTCAACGAGTCTCAACTGCTTATCACCCCCAATCCAATGGACAAGTTGAGGTGTCCAATAGGCAAATCAAGGGTATTCTGGAAAAGACGGTGGCTCCTAATCGGAAGGATTGGAGTCTAAGGTTGGATGATGCACTTTGGGCGTATAGGACCGTCTACAAAACTGCAATAGGAATGTCCCCATATCTACTTGTGTTTGGGAAGGCTTGTCACCTTCCGGTGGAGTTAGAGCGCAAGGCATGGTGGGCGGTGCAAAAATGCAACATGGAGTTGGATGAGGTAGGCGACTTTAGGAAGTTGCAAATCCAAGAGCTTGAAGAGATACGCCGGGATGCGTATGAGAATGCGGTTATCACAATGACTAACCAATACGCATAACCAAAGGTTTTTTTTTATGGTTTTGATACGAAGTATCGAATGTCAACTTGGTTATAACAATAGTAAGCGAAGTGTTCCACTTAGCGATTATCCACAATTAGATTAACAAGTTGATCTTAGAATCCTTTTCATCCCTATGTCAAGTTCTCAAGTGATAGTTCTAATTCCTGTTCTTGAATAGTTATTAGTCCAACTAGTCCTAACAACCCTTACTCGATTATAACTTTGAAACTATCAAAGTTCAATAACAAAGTAGCAATGCATTCAGGAATAGATAGATACATGCAATATCATGGACAACTAGTCGGATACTCGACATGTACTCAATTCTCTTCTCTAATAACAATGACAACTAGTTCATGCAAATAGATTGTGCTACACAACAAGTATGATAATTCAACTAGAAGTATCAAACTCTAGCAATATGAATAAGATAAAACTAACTTAGGTGATCAATCTAAAGTAGTAAATCTAGTTCATGGACAATACAAACAAGAGAGTTGAGACAATCAAAGAGTAGACAAAGGGAAAGGATAAACTCACAACTTGTTGAATCCAAAAGCTTCAAACGCCAAGTGAAACAAAGAACTTTAGCAACTCATAAGTTTGTGAAAAACTCTCCAAAAACTTAAGTAAAACAAAAGGTAAGATGATCAAGGATGATCATCCACAACCTAAATAGTCATCAGCTAATGTAACAGCCAAATTAAGGTGATAAAAACGTATGGAAAGTTACAGAATTGAACACAAATTACTTCAAATGGCAAAGACATTAATTTGATTCTTCTGTCGAGGAACCGCACCCGTGGGTTGAGAGCCGCGGGCGCGGTTTTGGTTTCTCCAGATTTTCAGGATGGCAGAGGGCCACGGGCGCGGTTTGGGACCCGCGGGCGCGGCTTGTGCTTTCTCGGATCCTTGGCTGAGGGTGAAACCCGCGGGTGCGGCTGTGTTGTCTGAGGTAGTAGCTACTGATTTCTTAAGTCTTCGTCTTCGTCTTCGTCTTCAGCAGCTTCTTCCTAATGCTTCAAGGCTTCCAATGCTTCGTATCATCTCTTGGAATCTCGTATGTAAATCTTCTCTCGAACAGCTCCATGTTACAGATTACATAGAAACAAATAACATAATCCTATACAAAACTAGCTAATAATCCATAGATGCGGTATGTAAAACACCGCTTATCAGCTATATAGCCACAAAATATAAATTTGTGGCTAACTTTGCAACTACATTACAATAAAATAATTTCAAAGCTGGAGTTGTGGCTAACGTCGAAGCTATTTAGCCATAAATTCAATTTGTGGCTAACTTTTTTTTTGATGCAAAGGGTTGGGGATATCCCAAATTTATTAACTAAGGAATTACATCAGTTCAGAGACAGAAATATTGAACTCAAGAAGTGGCATTAATTCCTTCAATGGTTCAGCGTGGATCTTCAAAACCTCAGGGCAGTGATGACTGTGTTTGGCAAGCCAGTCTGCAGGTTTGTTAACCAACCTAGGAATGTGCTTAAGCAAGACCGACCAAGACGAATCAGATAGCAGCTCGCAGATCTTGATGACAGCAGCTCGATGGAGAACAGGGGCAATATCATTGTTGAGGATGAACTTGACCACTTCAGCAGCGTCCGTTTCAGCAATGAGAGTGCAGATGCCCATAGATTTAGCTAGCGTCAGCCCGTGTAAGAGGCCTAGTAGTTCAGCATGAAATGCAGATGATCCCACAGCTCTTGCGGTGAAGCCGCTGCAGTAAATACCATGTTGATCTCTGATGAGACCACCAGCAAAAATCCAGTCAGAGCCAGCAGGAAAGGATCCGTCCGAGTTCATCTTAAAGGTGTTCGGGGGGGGGGGGGTCGTTGCCAAGCTACTGCAGTGACAGGAAGATGGTGAAGATTTCTTGAGTGAGCCAGACTCAAGTATTCCGCCGCACGATCAATTATGAAACGTGAACGAGGCTCAGTTATTGTAGTATCGGAGGCAAAAACGCGAGCGTTTCTCCAACGCCAAAGCCACCACAATCCATAAGCGAAAGTGGATGGCCAAGCCCCCGAGCGAGAAATGTTGTCAAGGATCCAATCTTTGATGTTGGTTGAGCAAAAGCCAGTCAAGCGGGATGGATGAATAAAGTCCTGCCAAACCTCAATAGCAACTGCACAATCTCGCAATATTTGAATAGTTGTTTCCTCATGTTCATTGCAATGTCCACAAGTAGGATCATTCGCAATCTGCCTTCGAACACGGTTAGCATTACACATCACCGCGTCCTTTTCTGCAAGCCACAGAAAATTGCGGACTCTCTCCGGTACCTGCACTTTCCAAATCAGCTCCCAAACCTTCTCAGTCACATCCCCTTCGTCCTTCCTCAAAAAGGTGAGTACTGACTTGAGTGAAAAACGGCCTGACCCAGTCCCATTCCAGCAGAAGTTATCTCCAACTCCTTCATCAACAACCGAGACCGCATCAATTTTCATGTTAATTACCGGAGGAAGGAGATGGGAAAATTCATGCCAGCTCCAGCTTCCATTGATCCAGTATTCACCAACAGTTCGGCCCATGTCTTCTTCAGGAATCGGGCCCAGTGCAATGTCTTCCAGGGGCTGCTGAGAGACCCACGGGTGACTCCAAAAGAGAGTGGATGTGCCATCACCCACCACCGACTGCAGTCCATGCATCAAAGGTATCTTTGCCTTCACTAATCCTTTCCAGAGTGTAGACGAGTTCCTTGTGGCTGAGAACATGTCACGATCACATCTGCCATTGCAATATTTGTTGCGCAGTACCCGGGACCACAACGACGTAGGCTCTGTAAGTAATCTCCAGCCTAATTTACCCATAAAAGTAGTGTTAACATGTCTCATATTCCTCATTCCCATTCCTCCAGCTGATTTCGGTCTTTTTAGATCTTCCCACTTGACGAGGTGCATTCGTCTTTTCTCTGTCGTTGATCCCCACACGAAACCCCGAGTTTTCTTCTCAATTTCATCATAGATTGACAGCGGGAGCGGGGTTGTCTGCATCGCATAGAACGGGGTTGTAGCAATAACCGACTGAGCAAGGGTCACTCGGCCCGCCATCGAGAGGACCTTAGACTTCCATCTAGCCAGTTTCGAATTAACTCTATCAACAATATGCTTGTAGGAAGCTTTTGTGAGGGGTTTCTTTGACATAGAAATACCCAGGTATTTTACTAAGTCTTCAGTGTCTTGCATCTCTCCAACTTGACAGATTCTATCAGCAAGGTTCCGAGGAGTAGAGTTAGAGAAACAAAGCATTGATTTCTGAAGATTAACCTTAGCACCAGAAGCCGAGCAAAATTTGTCCAGGCAGAATGTCACGACCCGCATTTGTTCGACTGAAGCCTCAGCAAATAGGATCAAGTCATCAGCGAAAAATAAATGCGACAGCCCCGGGCCATTATTCGACAGCTGAATAGGACGCCAAGCCCGAGAACTGACTGCTTCCTCAATGATGTGCCCCAAGCGTTCCATACATAAGACGAACAAGTATGGGGAAAGGGGATCACCCTGGCGTACTCCTCAGGAGGGTGTGAAAGAGTCACTCATCATCCCATTCCACATTATTCGCATACCGCAAGACGAGACGCAATTCAGAATGGTCCTAGTCGTGCGATCCGGGAAACGAAGCTCCTGGAGGGTGTCACGAATAAAGGGCCAGCGGATGCGATCATACGCCTTTTCAAGGTCGATTTTGATGACCATGAATGGAGTTGCAGTAGAGTCCCGCATTGAATGCATCACCTCCTGAGTGATCACGATATTATCCGTGATTTGTCGGCCCGGGACAAAACTTGACTGAGTCGGTGCAACGACCTGTTTCATAATCGGTTTGAGTCTAGTGACAAGAGCTTTAGTTGCTATTTTGAAGGCCACATTGCAGAGGCTTATGGGTCTAAGTTGATGAACAGTTTCTGGGTTGTCCTTCTTTGGAATCAGCACAACCATAGTCTCGTTTAATCTCTCAGGGATGCTGTCACCGCTCAGAATCTGCAGCATCGACGATGAGACCTCATCCTTCACCAAACCCCAGTTTTTCTGGAAGAAAGTTGCCAGGAATCCATCGGGCCCTGGGGATTTCAGAGCGCCCATGTTATCAATAGCATTCTTAATCTCATTTTCTGTAAAGTCCTTACAAAGACTTTCAAGATCAGCCTGAGGTATCCGTGGGAATCTGTCACGAGGAACATCAAAGGGGCCATCTGAAACTAATTCATCTGTGTACAACAACTGAAAGTGGTTCGACACGAGGTTCTGCAGTTCAGCCTTGTCCCATATCCAAACATCCTGATCTGACCGTAGCGCTTCAACCCGATTCAATTTCTTGCGAACAACAGAGCATGCATGGAAAAAACGAGTATTACGATCTCCCTCAAGTAAAGCATCTGACCTGGCTTTCTGTTTCCAGAAGAGATGGATCTGCTCGGGAACATTGTCAAGATGTTTACGCAGTTTCCTTTCAAGGTGCAGCAGGCCTTGAGCAGGGTTATCACATAGAGAGCGTTGGATGCCTTCAATGCGACGCCAAAGTTTGTCGCGTTTACGAAATAGGTTGTCGAAGACTTCTTTGTTCCAGTCATCTAAGTTCAGAGCAAGCGAGGACAAAGCCGAGGCTAAGGGTGCCCCGTGTCTCCAGTGTTGGCTGATGAAATTCTGGAACTCAGCATGGAGCATCCACGCAGCCTGGAACTTAAAGAGTTTGCTCGTTGCCCGGTAATTAGCAAAGCCTTCACAACTCAGGAGAAGTGGGCAGTGGTCTGATTGGTTGGCAGCCAGATGTTGGATCGACCCATCTTCATAAAAGGTTCGTCATTCCAAATTGCACAAGCCTCGGTCGAGCCATGCACAAGTTCTAGTAGACACATCAATTCCCCGACTCCATGTAAATTTAGGACCAACGCAGTCCAAATCCAGGAGCTCCATGTCATCAATCCAGTTACTGAATTTTTCACACCTTCTACGCATGTTATCTGATTGACCGGTTCATTCTGTGAGTGATATGGTTTCATTAAAATCACCCATTAGAAGCCAAGGGAGGTCGTTGCTTTCTTGGAAGTTCAGAAGGCGAGTCCAAAGAGCTTCCCGGGATGCAGGATTAGGATTAGCATAGATTGCTGAGAATAACCACTGACTATGCCCTGATCTGTTAACAGTCACTGTAACAACTTGAGCATGGGAGTCAACCTGATCAATCTGGACCACATTGCGCCGCCACAAAACCCAAATTCCACCACTGAACCCGACTGCCTCTGAGCGAATGATACCGTCAACTGATTCTAGTTTCTAATAACACCAGTATGGACGGGTCATGGAGTCTCATCAAGTCTTTCAGAGAGCGGAGGAACTCTGGACTGCCCGCACCTTGGGCGTTCCAGACAATGATCTTTAAGTTCGTACTAACCATAGAAACCAGCTTGTGAAGTAACGGATCGGAGACTGGCCAACTAACAACTTCATCGGCCATCACCCGAGCCCATGATGGCATCACTAGTCTGACCGCCATCAGTTTCTTCGACAGAGACAGACACTTCGATTTGAGAATTATCTTCCATGAGGGTGTCAGCGGATGGAGCCAGGTCACCTGTGGATTGTCGGAGGAGTGGATCCAGGTCCATTGCTGATTCATTCTGATTCGGTGGGTCGCTAGTGTGTTTAAAGGGAGTCTTCGCTAGGTTAAGGACCACCGAAGACTGCATTGGGTTTCTTTTTAATAAAGTCACCGACTTTCCTGTATGTGTGATTTGTCCCGTAACAGATTTTCCTTCCAGATCTTTTAATGTTTCTCCTTCCTTATTCTTTTGAGTGTGTCCTTTTGGAATTTCCTTGCTTATCTCACCTTTTGTACGTATCTGTGTCCCTTCTTGATTCGTCTTGTCAGATCCTGTGTTGATTCCGCTCTCTTTTGGGGTCAAATTTTCATGTCTTCCTTGATTCACACACACTTGTTTTCCTTTCTGGTCAGCTTCCGTGATCTTTTTATTGCTTGAATTATTCTTCGCAAAATTCTTTTCATGGTTAATGTCCTTCTGTTTCTCCCCCTTTCCAGCAACTCCTGGGTAATTTCCTTCGCGGCTTCCTCTCCCAGATTTTCCTCAGAATTTGCAGAAAAGATATGAAATCGTGATCCTGAGTTGCCCGAATTAACAGCATCCGAATTTTTTGCCGCCACTGATTTTGAACTCTGGCCCGAATCCCCTTTGGGTTGGATATTTTGTCTGCGACCCGACACCAACTGAAAGCCCTCCTCGTCTACCACATTCCGTGTGTCCACCGTATCCCTGCCATTGTCCCTGTTGTCTGTCTTTTTTCCTGAAGTCGCCGGTGGTTTCTTCCAAGCCGTTCGTTCCGGGATCATCCAACCACCCCAGTCCTCCAGAGTTTCTTGTAATCAGTTTAATACTCGCATGCTACAAAGTTTGGCTTCCAACGCTGGATGGTTAGGTAGTTCTCGCCAATCATCAAAGGTCTGTTAGTGAGTACGTGATTGAAGTCTTGTGCACTCTTGAATTTGATTACATAATAATCACTTCCTACGTCCACCATGGTAAATGCACCTTTTGGCTTCCATTTTTGTTGCAGGCTTTTCCTCAGCGACATGTACCCCACCGAGCGACCAAAGACTGACGATCAGAGCGTTTTGCCAAGGTTTCCTCAATCTCTTTTTGTCACTTGCGGATAAGAGAATGATTGGACAGTTCGGGTCGTCCTTTTCTCCCACATCATCAATTGGTTCTTCCTCCTCCTCAAAGTACCCCCAATCATTAGTTCCATCTTCTACTCCACTGTCAGTGCTCGTTTCCCCAGTGACTTTGTCTTTGTAAGAGACTAAAGCACTGGTCCCCTCATTGGATTCCTTACTTCCAAGCGCAGGGAAGGCCGCAGAGTCATTCTCAAAGGCTGCATCAACACGTCGCTTCATTTTCTTGGTTGATCGTTTCAGCAGGTCCGCCTCCTCAGGCGAGGTGGAGAAGACCATTTTGGTAGGCGCCGGGGATGTTCCGTGAGCGTTCATAGAGAGCTTTTTTTTTTTCTTTCTCCAGAGTTTAAAATAGCTAATTTGTGGCTAACTTTAAAGGTATGTACCCATAATTACATTCATGGCTATTTTAAAAGCTATTTTCATGGCTAAATCCTAGTGTACATTAAATGCTTCGGGTACCAACTTATTAGCAATGCATTAACTCACCATTTTACTTTACCAATTTGTGCTCTAAACATCCAGCCATAACAAATTTTCTACCAAGCTTCAAACTTCAAACTCTCCATATTCAACAAATCTTAGATCTTGGATTGTGAGAGCTGCTAATCAGGTAATTTTCTTAATCGTTTATCATTAGTAATGTGTATATTTAATTACTTTTATAATCAACTACATATATCTAAGATTTTGTTTTGTTCTTGAACTTTTAGATCTAGTTAAATGCAAAACAAGGCAAAATTGCTAAAAGTTCATGATATTTTGATTTGAGTTCAGTTTTTACATGAACAAATACTCATAAGTTATTTGTATTATGGTTAGATTATTGATTTAATATTTTTAATTACTTATCATTGGCCACGAATTGTTTTTGAGGCTATAATCGTAGCTAATTTATAAGTTTAATAATTTGTCAATTATAGTTTATTTTATAGTTAATATAATTATACATTGAAGATTTTGTTCATAATGTTTACACAAACAACTACAAAAGAAGGCATAAATAGCTAAGAGATCATGAATTTTACATGTTGAGTTTAGATTTTATATTAACATTGCCTATAAGTTTTTTATCATGGCTAGATTCATGGTTAATTATTTCAAATATTTGTCATTAGCCTCGAACTGGTTTTTTGAGGCTATAGTCGTGATAAAAATAAACCAGAATAAACGAACAATAGAAGTGATGAAAATAGCAAGTTTATTGGTTCAATTACAAATTGACAATAACCATGAGTAATGGAGAAATACAATATGCAGAAGAGTAACGACTTGATGGGAGAATTCAATACGAAATCTCATTCGGAGAAGTCGGAAAATCAAAAGTTGAAATTAGAAGAGGAATTCAAGAGGCCACATAGTAATGACGACTTAATGACAACTATCTAGGTCATTACTCGCGCTTTGCGCAAGCCAAACACTTTTTATTTTTGACTAAATTCATATACTTAATGTATTTTTTGCATATATGTATTTTTTAGTAAATTATAATAAAATGAATTGAATATCTCTTATATATGTACCAAAATCACATAGCTGTTTACGTTGCTCGGATTGCTCTTCATCGTCACACAGATTGAAGGTGAAGAGCGAAGAAAAAAAGATGAAAATGGTGGAAATACTAACCAATTAAGCACATAATTATGATTTCATTAGACATTTAATAAGTCTCAATTATCATTGGATAATGAGAAATAGAAAAAAGAGAAAAAATTAAGTTTAAACATTAATGAGTCCCAATTACCATTACTTTCTCAAACCCATAATTTTTATATATATATAGAGATGTTTTTTTATTTAACTATTGTAAATGGGTATAATGGAAACATAATGAAAGTGTCAACACTAATTATTCTGTGGATTAATTAAAAAATTTAATGTGAGTGATTAAACTGTAAATAAAGTAATTAAAACTACCAACACAAGTAATAAAATTGTCAACACGATTAATTACACTCAACAAGAATAATTAAAACTGTCAACGCGATAATAAATTGTAAACAAGACACAAAATAAATTGTTAACAAACACTTAATAAACTTTTAACACACGCTTAGTAAACCGTCAACACATTAAATAAACATGTCAACACACACTTAATAAACTTATAACACATGCTTAGTAAACCGTCAACACATTAAATAAACATGTCAACACACACTAAATAAATTGTCAACACATTAAATAAACCTATCAGCTCACATTTAATACACTGTCAACACACGTTAATAAACTGTCAACACATTAAATAAAACTTATCAACACACACTTTAGGGTGATGCTATATACACTCATTTTTAATGCTATATACACTCATAAAGGCACGCGTACAGCTTGCGTGGGCGTGGATATAGATGCACGCGAGCGAATAGCGTGCAAGTGGATAACTACCGGATATCCGAATGTTAAAATAAAATAGGACCACGGTCCCGCTTACCGTGAGCGTGGGTTCTCAGTTAAAAAGGAGAGGCTAAATAGCAGCCTGGCCTCTTCATTTTCCTCGTTCAATTCTAAAGGGCTCATCTCCCTCATCCAATTCCGACTTCTTCCTCCTCACACCATCTCAGTCGATTTCTGACTTCTTCCAATTCCGACCGCCACCATCTCCGACGTATCCATTCCGAATTCTTCTTCCTCACATCCAATTCCGGCGATTTTCTCCAACTCCCCAGATCCGATTCCGGCGAAGAGCCTTCTCCTCAGAAGGTCGGCGGCACTATTAAGATAGATTATCAAAGAGGACAAATTCTTTCCCTTCTCCAGAAATTCCTTACCTCCGGCGATGAATGACTTTTCTTTTATTTATTTTGTTTATTTCTTTCCCAAAAAAATCATGACTCCTTGACATCCTTGTATACAAAAAGGACGGTCCAGATCCTCTATTTCAAAGCAATATATTAAATACTGTATCATTGCCTTATTTAAGGGCAAAAGCTATACGCACTACATTTTGCAACTTTCCACACTACATTGTCGTACGCCCAAAATGGGCGTACGCTGGTTTTGGGCGGACAGTGCAAAATCCCAACATCGAATGTGAGGCAAAATACAAAATACGGTATTATGTATACGCCCAAAATGGGCGTACGCCCAAAATGGGCGTACAGTATAAATTTTAATAATATAGCCGTTTGAAAATAGCCGTTGGGGAAATACAATTTTTTACTCGTACGCCCATAATGGGCGTACGAGTAAAAAATTGTGTGTAACGGCTATTTGTCCAAATTCAGAAGTGACCGTTGGGGTATATTTTGCCTGTACGCCCATTATGGGCGTACGATTGTTTTTATCCCAACGGCTATTTTTTCAGAATATGACCGTTTGGGATGTAGTATGTGTATAAATGTAGGAACTTCGGATGAATGTTGAAGTCAAAAATGTCAAATAGGAGAGTTACAAATTTGAGTGATGGTGAGGAGTTTGAATATGTGACGGAGATTGAGTATGGGAGCGGTGAAGAGAACGAGTATGTTGAAGAGAACGAGCATGGGAGTGACGAAGACGATGCGATCGTGGATGAGAAAGAGTATTTTAGTGAACCTGACGACGGGATGTGGGACGACGATACCGACGAAGAAGGAGGAGACTTCGACGCCGGAGATTTTTCGGTTAGTAATTAATTAGAATCGTTTCGTATTTATTTACGTTATTTAGTTGCAAATAATTTGTAGAAGTGATAGTTTAGATTGATGTGGACTCGTAGTTTTAAGTTTTAGTTGTGATAAATATGGTAGTTTTTATTAATTATAGGGTATGGATTACTATGATTCGTTTGATACCGAAGAAACGTTTCCTACTAAGGAACACTTGAGGCGTTGGGTTCAGAGTATTGGTAGACAACTTATGATGGTATTAGTGACTCGCCATAGCAATGAGCGTCAAATGAATATAATGTGCTCGCATGCTGGAGTGTATAGATCAGGGAAAAAGAAAAGAGAGGATGGCGAAACAGAGGAGGTTGTTAATACAGAGCGGGGGATAGTAGGGATAAGAAGTCGGATTGCAAGTTTGAGATCCGAGGATATAGGTTCAGGGCGAGGGATGCGAGAGATGGATGGTATGTGAAGGTAAAATACGGACAACACAATCATAAGCTTTGCACTAGCTTCATTGGCCATCCGTACATGGGTCGAATGACGCCGAATGAGGTGAAATTTGTGACGGTATGTGCGAACAGCTTGACTACGCCGTCTGTTATTGCTACTCAGTTGAGTGCGGCCTTTCCAGGGAATACAACATCCACAAAACAAATCGCCAACTTTATTCAGAAGATGCATTTTGAGGATCGTGGAGATTTGACTGTTACACAATGGACCTTGAAGTTTTTGAAGGAGCGCAGCTATGTAGTGCATCCCCTCTGCAAGAAGAAATCAAACGAGGTGGAAATCTTGTTTTTTGCCCATCAAGACTCGTTGCACTTGTTGAAGATGTTTCCGTACGTCGTGGTTATTGACGCCACATACAAGACGAATAGGTACATAATAGTTGTATATCAAAAAAAATTTGTTTAAATATATTGCATATGCCTCTTCCTTCATTATTTAAATATATTATGCAGGTATAAAATGCCTCTTGTGGAGATTGTCGGTTTCACTTGCACGCATAAGACATTCAACATTGCATATGCATTCACGGGTAAGGAGGAAACAATGCACTACTTGTGGATAATTCAGAGGCTTAGAAAGTTGTTTGAGGATGCCGGAGTAATGCCGACTGCAATAATGACCGATCGAGAACTAGCTCTCATCACTGCAATCAAATATGTGTTCAAAGATCTTCCGGTTCAACACCTCTTGTGTTGGGTTCATATCAAGCACAACATCGAGGTAAACGCTACCAGAATTTTGAAAAATAAGGAATCGGTGAAAAGGTTGTGCTCGCAAGTATGGAGACTTTTTCTATCAAGAACGGAGGAACGATACGAGGAAAGACTGCTAGGATTGAGAACATCTTGGAGAAGCGGCGTCGTCGGATACATTGAAAAGGTGTGGCTTATCCCTTACAAGACAAACATTGTTTGCGCATGGACGGAACACAATCTTCACTTCTTCACGAGGACCTCAAACAGGTAATTTTTTTTTAACTTACTTAAACGTTTCCGATTTATTTATTAGTTTGATTATGTAACAGTTGTTTTACTTAAACGCGACATTGAATGAATAAAACATAGGGTTGAGGGAATGCATAAGGTGTTGAAGAAAATAATTGGTTCAAGTATAGGCGGTTTTAATCGAATGGTTGTGAGGATCCATGCAGCCATCGAGGGCCAGATTGTGAAGGTGAGGGCCACCATGGAAGAGGATCGGATCAAGACACCCGGGGTTTTCAGACGAATGAATCCACAAGTGAAATTGATATTTCGGCATCTATTCCATAATGTGTCTGATAGAGCGTTGCATAAGTTGTGGGATATATGGGAGGATATAAAGGCGAAGAATTATGAGGAACATTGCGAAGATTACTGGATGCGAGAATGTCAAGGCCTACCGTGCATCCACGAGATGGTGCAACATATTATTCAGAAGAAGCCATTCAAGCTCAATCAGATTCACAGATTCTGGAGGCAGCTACAATGGGATAGGATTGAACTTGATAACGGGGAGGTAGAGATTGGTGTACCTCAGACCATGCGGGAGTTGAGATTCATTGAGCTCAACGATAGATGGCAAAAGGGGGAACTTCCTGAAAGTCAGTGGTCTCAGATAGCGGACTTGTACACAATGTTGGAGTATCCACATCAAAGTCTTGCGTTGGAGCCGACGGGAATCAAGGATCCTGGCAGACCAAGAGGAGCGGTAGGAAAGAAGTGGGGAACCGAGAGAGAGATGAGCGCGTTTGAGTACGCAAGGGAAGAATTAGAGAAAAATGATGCTGCGAAGGTGAAGAATAAGACGGTTAGAGGAAAGGGAAAGGGAAAAGCAACGGCGGCACAACCTACTTTCAACGAGCCTACTATAATGAGGGAGTTTGAAGTTGCTGGGTGCACTGCGGCAGAGGCGTTTGGTCATTCAAGTGGCACTGGTGGAGAGGGGTTCGGATTATCAGGTTGCACTCTTACAGATGAGTTCCCTCAGCCAACAATGACGAAATGTGGGGTAGACTTCGGGGTTGACAATGTTGATCTCTTCATGTTTCCATACATTGTAGATGCACAAGACGTAAGGGCGGATGGACACTGTGGATATCGGTCACTAGCCATGTTGTTGGGGCATCACCAACAAGAATATCCTCGCATTCGCATGGAACTGACTACGGAGCTGTTAGAGAACAGTGATATCTACAGACGAGTCATGACCAGACTACGCCCGGATTTGGCAAACAACTTCGACGCTCTTGTTCAAGAGGTCAACTATAGCAGATCACCATGTCCTGAAAGATACTGGATGAGTATGCCCATGATTGGATTAGCATTTGCCACTAAGTTTCAGGTTGGTTTGATATACTTATCCAAAGTCCGATCATATTTGTGCTTACCGATGAAGGTGTATCAACAATGCTCCAGTCATGGTTTGAAAATTTATGCAATGGCTCGTGTGGGCTTAGCAAACCACTACATACCGGTATGATTTTCACTAAAGTATTCGTGATTTTCACTCAATTTTCTTAATGCTTAACATGGTATTTATGTTTTGTAATTTAGGTGTGCCTTAGAGAAGACTGTCCGGTACCATCTGTACCTGGAGTTTGGCGCATGTTCAAGGATCCTAGTGCGAATGAATTGGATCGCGGGTTCGCGCTGAGGATGCAGCAATGGAAGGACTATCGCATTAATTATGGTAGTATAGATGTTGATCTGTAGTGAATTCGGATGTGTTGAATGTTTCACCTTTTGAAATTCTAGTTGATGACTTCTGTTGTATGTCTGTTATGCTTTTAATATCTTGACTCCTTTTTTATAGTATTGTCTTGTCTGTTATTTTTTAATGTTTTAGATGGGTTAAATGAAACAAGTTCTGAATTCACTACAAGGGATTACTTGTTAAATTAAAACAGACACTCCAGAAACTACAACAGACTTAGCAAAGACGTAACAACTTTCAAGACACATAACAACATTACATCCTAATCGGAATCAGGGGAAGGAGGACCACGGCCATATTCATTGGGAAACAGAACTCCAAGGTGGAATAAGGCTGATTCTTTGTCCCACCTGTGAAAAATACGAAGTTTGAGCTCCATGTCAGCGTGTTCCTTCAACAGTTTGGCCATGACTCGGAGATGATGAGGGTCGTATTCTGGCTCCAGATACACGATCCTCCAGTTACAATCACATGTAACAAACCTTCGTCCATACGTATGGGGATTGTCCTTGTTATTAGCAGATAACACGGTGAGTGTCTTTGAGCACCTTCTACTAGGGCACTGGATCTGAGTGCCTTCAGCTGGAACTGGGGAGGATGAAGATGATGCCATGCTTGTTTGAATCTGTAATACAAAGTAAGAAAACATTTTAGAAACAATGAAGATATCTATCCAAATCAGTAAAAAATGAAACTTACAGAGTAAGAACTTGAAACAATTAAGATTTTACGGCGGAGTGAGAATGTGATGAAAGGGTTCACTGAGGCAGTGAATTTATAGCCGAAGTTTTACTAGGGTTAGGGAAAAATTGGGTCGGTGTAGACAAAAGGCCCACAACAACAAAGGCCCAATAACTTAAAATTATGTCATCCAGCTGTGCCTTCTGTGACTTACAGCTGTGTAGTAGCTGTAACACATTCATTTTCATATAAGTGACATCCAGCTGTATGCTAGATGTAGAATTCATCCCAACAATTCAAACCATCAGCCGAACATTTCAGCCCAGCCAAGCCCAATAATTCAGCTCAGTCAAGCCCAATAATTCAGCTCAGTCAAGCCCAATAATTCAGCCCAGCCAAGCCCATATAATTCAGCCCAGCCAAGCCCAAATAATTCAGCCCAGCCAAGCCCAAATAATTCAGCCCAACCAAGCCCAAATAATTCAGCCCAGCCAAGCCCAAATAATTCAGCCCAACCAAGCCCAAATAATTCAGCCCAGCCAAGCCCAAATAATTCAGCCCAACCAAGCCCAAATAATTCAGCCCAGCCAAGCCCAATGAATGGAGTAAAACGGGATTAAAACGAAAAACGGCGCGAAAATCGAGTAAAACGGGATTAAAACGAAAAACGGCGCGAAAATCGAGTAAAACGGGATTAAAACGAAAAACGGCGCGAAAATCGAGTAAAACGAGATTAAAACGAAAAACGGCACGAAAATCGAGTAAAACGGGATTAAAACGGCGCACGGCGCGAAAATCGAGTAAAACGGGATTAAAACGAAAAACGGCGCGAAAATCGAGTTTATGAAGGGACGTACAACGAAAAATGACAAGAAAAGGGTATTTAGCAAAAAGAAATAGTTTTCATAATGCAAGGGGTATTTAGCCAAAAAAACTTGAAAAATTTGAAAAGGAAGGGGTATATAGTAAAAACTTTGGATAGTTGTGTTTGAAATGGATAGTTTGGGCCCGGTTCGTTTAAACGCCTTATAACGCTGAAACTCAAAATTTGAAAATTGGAACATGATAGAAAATGAAGTCTTTAGTCGTTATCAATTCTCGGAATCGAAAAAAAATCAACGAAAACGTCAACGGGCCTAATAAGGCCGAATTGAGATTTGGTGAGGCCCATTACCTAAAAACGACATAAAACGGGTTAATAAGACCTTAAACATTGAAAAACTTGAAATGTAAAAGTTGTATTTGAGCATTACCAATATGACGGTTTCGTTTTTATAATAAAATAACAAAATGAACACTTCGAAATATCTAAACAGTCACTTTCACCTTGTAACGAGTTAATCTCAAGTATATAAGTCATATAGTTTTACTCATATGTGTGTGATATCAATTCGTTACTCAAATAAACTTTACATAACACTTTCATTAAATGTTATGAAACACTCAAATACTCCAAAATAACGACATTTCACATCTTCGTATTGTCCATATTGTTTGATTACTCGATATTTAATGAAAGTTTTAATGAAATACGCATAAAATTATGATTAATCAAGCAATATGGACAATACGAAGATGTGAAATGTCGTTATTTTGGAGTATTTGAGTGTTTCATAACATTTAATGAAAGTTTTATGTAAAGTTTATTTGAGTAACGAATTGATATCACACACATATGAGTAAAACTATACGACTTATATACTTGAGATTAACTCGTTACAAGGTGAAAGTGACTGTTTAGATATTTCGAAGTGTTCATTTTGTTATTTTATTATAAAAACGAAACCGTCATATTGGTAATGCTCAAATACAACTTTTACATTTCAAGTTTTTCAATGTTTAAGGTTTTATTAACCCGTTTTATGTCGTTTTTAGGTAATGGGCCTCACCAAATCTCAATTCGGCCTTATTAGGCCCGTTGACGTTTTCGTTGATTTTTTTTCGATTCCGAGAATTGATAACGACTAAAGACTTCATTTTCTATCATGTTACAATTTTCAAATTTTGAGTTTTAGCGTTCTAAGGTGTTTAAACGAACTGGGCCCAAACTATCCATTTCAAACACAACTATCCACATTCACTATCTACTATCCACTATCCACATTCAATATCCACTATCCACTCTCCAAACCCTATACCCTAAACCCTATACCCTAGCTAGGTTTTTCTCGGTTTCCGTGTCATTTGTCGTCTTAGCCCGTTTTAAGTCGTTTTTTCTCGGTTTTCGCACAAATTCTCGTCTTAGCCCATTTTAAGTCGTTTTTCATCGTTTTTCGCACAAATTCTCGTCTTAGCCCGTTTTAAGTCGTTTTTCATCGGTTTTCGCACAGATTCTCGTCTTAGCCCGTTTTAAGTCGTTTTTCATCGGTTTTCGCACAGATTCTCGTCTTAGCCCGTTTTAAGTCGTTTTTTCTCGGTTTTCGCACACATTCTCGTCTTAGCCCATTTTAAGTCGTTTTTTATCGTTTTTCGCACAAATTCTCGTCTTAGCCCGTTTTAAGTCGTTTTTCATCGGTTTTCGCACAGATTCTCGTCTTAGCCCGTTTTAAGTCGTTTTTCATCGGTTTTCGCACAGATTCTCGTCTTAGCCCGTTTTAAGTCGTTTTTCCTCGGTTTTCGCACAGATTCTCGTCTTAGCCCGTTTTAAGTCGTTTTTTCTCGGTTTTCGCACAAATTCTCGTCTTAGCCCATTTTAAGTCGTTTTTTATCGTTTTTCGCACAAATTCTCGTCTTAGCCCGTTTTAAGTCGTTTTTCATCGGTTTTCGCACAAATTCTCGTCTTAGCCCGTTTTAAGTCGTTTTTCATCGTTTTTTGCACAAACTCTCGTCTTAGCCCGTTTTTAGTCATTTTTCCTCGATTTCCGTGTCATTTCTCGTCTTAGCCCGTTTTAAGTGCGAAAATCCTAATAATATACATCAAAATATACATCAAACAAACATCCAAAATATAATACTGAACACAATCAAATCATTGCACAGGCCCATCCTCCTCTGGTACTACATCACCAGTCCATATGCTGATCCACCCCCTCATCATCCTCGCTTGTCCTGAAGGCAGAGTGTCACCATATGCACGTAGGAAACTGGATATCTCAGAGGCGAGTATGTTGCCCCGCTACATTTTCAAAATGTAAATATAAGTAGAATAAAATAGATTATAATTATTACTTGAGCGATATTGATTGAAATACGTACCACAACTACAGAGGCTGTCGCAGGTATCTGTATGTGCTCGGCACGGTGGTCAAACGGTGCCCGTGGGTCCTGCCTGGGTGATCTGGAATCAACATAAGGATGTGACATGGCATTAAACCATGTCCGGTATCCATCCTTGCAATCCCATGCATACTCTCGAAGTCCTCGTCGATCCTGCTCGTCTAAGGTGATCAATCGATCCGACAGGGTCTCTGGGGCCCAAGTGCAGTCCTCATCCCCGAATGTGACAGTGTACCCCGATGCAGAATCATTTCTGATCGCAGTAGGTGGTGTAATCGGGGGTTCGGGTATGCCTTGCACATACCCGAACTGTCGCAAACATCGGTCAGGATGGTGCGACTCCCTGACCTCAAAGGACTCTAGAGGCCCCCGAAATAGACCTAACCTATACTGGGGGTCGTTGAGATCCAACTTGCCCCAGGGGTTCCACTGAACCTATGTTTTTTTTAAATGACAAACGTATTTTTAAAAATAATAATTGCATAACATATGATGAAATTACTAATTAAATAGTACTTACCTCTGCATATGTGATCTGGTCAAGGACCAGTCTGAGGGAAACTAGTCGAGCAGGATCCTTATGGTATCTGACTTTGCTGTTTTCCCGGATAGCCGCCGCTGAGGCATTCATGGATGTCAAGTCCTGCGTAGCATGACCCCGAAGACCATGGAAATACGCCCATATCCAAGCCTACAAATACCAGAATTTCATAATGTTTTATACATAAGCAAAATATACACGAAAAAACAAACAAACATTAAACGAAAACTACCTTCAGCAGGAGCGGACAACCAGCAAACCCCTTCGATTGAGCACGGGAGGCCTGACCCAACTGTCTGTACAGTTCAGCCAAGACGGCTGTCCCCCAAGCATAGGACCCTGTCTCATTGTGATCTACGAGGATGCTAAGGTATTTGTGCTTCACCTTCATCCGAGACTTGTCGACAAATGTCGTACTGCCTAACAGAGACAACAAGTAGAGCGAAGCAATATCACTCTCTTGCTGAGGAGTCCTGCAATTAATAACAACAAATGAATTAGTAACGTTAATCGAGAAATTATGAGAAATTCTTATAATATACGATAATTTACCTGTCCCGTATATCAAACATCTGTAATAGTCGGGTGTGGATCGTCGTGATGCCTATCTTGCCGTGGATGTTCAAACCCCCATCTGATAATTTATCACGGATTATAAATATTTAATTGAATCAACTAAAAAATGGAATCAAATATAAATAATAAAATAGACTCTACGTACGTAAGCATAGCGCAGCAGCCTCCTCGATCGTAGCAAACCCGAACATCCGTTGCACATGAGGATGCACAAACCCATCTATGTCTGCCTCAGCAGATCTGACAGCTCGTCCATGGATCGGAAGCTCCAGAATCTTCAGCACGTCTAACAAGGTAGGAGCAATCTCACGAAATGCAAAGTGAAACGTGTTGGTTTCTGGATACCAACGCTCCACAAATGCAGAAATCAGAATCGGATCGATGCTGTTGTACTCGAGCCGGGGATCTGCAAGGACATGTAAGTGGCTCCGCTGAACGAGCTACCACCATGACCCAGGCACATTAGATTTATGCCTATCATACTCCCTGAAGAAGTCCTTGCGGGTGTATATATCCAACACCCTCTTCAGCTGATGTACGAAAGAGAAATTAATGAATTAGAAAAGCGTGTGGATCGTTTTACCTCACAAATTCATTTAGAAAACAACGCATACCTTCGATGAGGGCGGTATCACATAAGCCGGGTCATGCTCAATACGCTCTGCAAGAGACGACGTCTCAGTCCATATCACCGGAGCAATGTGGGTGCTGTAATCCACCAAAAGCCGTGAACTGAGAGGACCTCCAGGATGCCCCACATAATCTGCATCCCCTGGAACTGGTACAGCTAAGCCCGGATCAATGTGCTGAACAGGCTCCTGAACAGGATCCTGAATGGGCTCCTGGAGGTCTGGCTGATCCTGAATCTCCTGCTGATGATCCTCTGCAGAAGGAGACAATGATCCAACTGGAGATGGCTCACGCAGAGGTGATCCCTCATAGTAATCATCATGCATCTGCGCCTCCAAATCTCCTAGATCTGCAACCTCGGTTGCCTCCGCCACCTCCTCTGAAAACTCCTCCGCCTCACTAACATCCAAATCATCCATCAAATCTTTCCTTGTATCTCCTATATGCACTCCTGGAATGTCTGCAGGAGATCCACGACGTCGGGAAGCTGTGATCCCGCGTGCGCTAGGGTGACGAGGGCCCTTCTTCTTCTTTCTAACAGAACCACCCGTCGGAGCAATAGCCTTCTCTAAAGCCTATTTTCATATTTACGAATTATTATTTTATATTATTTGACGTTTTTCTTTTAAATATTTAATAATGTATTAATTACTAATTTTTTCTTAGGTACGACTTATTAATAATTTATTAAGACGCTATTTAATAATGTATTAATTACAAATTAATTCATTTCTTAGTAAATAACAACTAATTAATATTATATTAATAAATATTATATCTTTTTCTTTTACAAGTTATTTATCGAATAACGTGAAACGATAAATAACGACTAATTATTCTTTAAATCGTTATTTATCGAATAACGTGAAACGTGAAACGATAAATAACGACCAATTAATAATATATTAATAAATATTATTTATTAATATAATATTATTTTCTTTTAGCTAAACGATAAATAACGACTAACTAATATTATATTAATAAATATTATTTACTAATTAATCTTATTCTTTAAATCGTTATTTATCGATTAACGTAAAACGTGAAACGATAAATAACGACCAAATAATATTATATTAATAAATATTATTTATTAATATAATATTATTTTCTTTTAGCTAAACGATAAATAACGACTAACTAATATTATATTAATAAATATTATTTACTAATTAATCTTATTCTTTAAATCGTTATTTATCGATTAACGTAAAATGATAAATAACGACCAATTAATAATATATTAATAACTATTATTTATTAATATTATATTATTTTCTTTTACCTAAACGATAAATAACGACTAACTAATATTATATTAATAAATATTATTTACTAATTAATCTTATTCTTTAAATCGTTAATTATCGATTAACGTGAAACGTTAAACGATAAATAACGACCAAATAATATTATATTAATAAATATTATTTATTAATATAATATTACTTTCTTTTAGCTAAACGATAAATAACGACTAACTAATATTATATTAATAAATATTATTTACTAATTAATCTTATTCTTTAAATCGTTATTTATCGATTAACGTGAAACGTCAAACGATAAATAACGACCAATTAATATTATATTAATAATTCATTAATAAATCTTTTTTTAATCGTTATTTAAACGTTAAACGATAAATAACGACTAATTAATAATTTATTAATAAATAACAAATAATATTAACGTACCTCGTGGATCGAGAGCGTCTTCTCCGGCGATATCGAACGGGCCCGTTTTTCCGCACCGCCCCGATCACGACCACCCCGACCACCCCGAGCTCCACCCCGACCACCACCCCGACCACCAGTGAAATAGGAGAAGAATGGACGGCGGCGATTTTTTAGGTTAAACGTTGAACAGTGCACTTCAGACGAGAGGAGGAAGAAGAAGCTCGCTCGAGTTTTATATCCTGGGCGTACGCCCAGGATTTAAAACTCCAGCGAGCTTCTTCTTCCTCCTCTCGTCTGAAGTGATACGCCCATTTTGGGCGTACATACCATTTTTCAGTTTTCCACCGTATACGTATACGTATACGTATGTTCGACAAAATTGCACGGTACGCCCAAAATGGGCGTACGCCCATTTTGGGTGTACGAGAATGTAGTTTAAAAAGTTTCAAAATGTAGTGCGTATAGTCTCTTCGTATTTAAGTTTCATTTTTAACTTTTAGGGGGGTAAATATTTGCTTTTTTTTAAGGTGATGCTATATACACTCATTTTTTTGTCTATTTAGACTCAGATACCCACGCACTCGCAACGCGTGGGCGTGGCTAGGTACCCACGCACACGCAACGCGTAGGCGTACGTTTAAAACGGATATCCGACCATTAAAGTCACGCCCACGCAACGCGTGTGCGTGAGTATTTTGATAAAATATTACGCCTGCGCAAACTGTACCTGTAGGGCAATTTCGGAAATATTAAAATATACCCACGCACACGCAACGCGTGGGCATGAGTGTTTTAAAATATACCCACGCACACGCAACGCGTGAGCATGGGTGTTTTAAAATATACCCACGCACACGCAACGCGTGTGCAAGGATGTTTTCAAAAATATACCCACACCCACGCGTTGCGTGTGCGTGGGTACCTGACATTGGTACATGCTTTTTGAGAACGTTTAATATAATTTATTATAAACGAGATTAAGGAAAGACTTTTTTACATAAGCAGTGACTGTATAGCGCTTAGCTTGGAGTCATGTTCATGATGAACAGAAACGAACTGCATAAGGGTCTACACCAGGACGAAATGATTAACTGAGCTACTGAGGTGTCCTCAAGTTGATACAGCCAAATTGAAAAACGAAACAGAAACAAACTTTGGTTTTAGGACAAGTATTTACCCCCAAATTCTCAATTTGATTTTAGGATTAGGAGGTCATATAACTACAAAATCTATCATAAAGTATTATATCCAAAATAACATACTAACATAAAGTATAAAAACTACATAATCTAATGTGGATCAGATCTATCCTCTTCCTCGCGCCCAGAACCGCTACCCTCACCACGCACATGTTCCGAGTTTTGAAAAAGAGATGCACGTTGAGGTGGATCCGGAACGGGGTAAGGTTCCCCAGTCATAAACCCGATGAGAGAGATAAGGTACTCCGTCTCGTCATTACTGATACTTGGACATTGGAGACGCTCGCGTACCGATCCAAGAGATAACTGAAGGCGCTGTGTAATTAAAATATATGTAAAAATCACGTAATATTACTTAAAATATAATAACCTTGTATAAACGAAATTACTTACCACAGTAGCATCAACAGCCGGAGGCCGAGGGACTTGTTGTGGTTGTGAGGTAGGATCCACATAAGGGTGAGTGATGTCGAGAAAATAGTCCATATAATGTTCGTCACACTCCCACGACCACCTACATCGCTGATACGCATCAATGTCGAACAAATGGCTCTCGCGCTCTTCCCAGGTAGGATACTCGTCTCCATTAAACTCCACTTTGTAGTCACTAATATTTTCTATTCGATTTTCAGAGCTTGGAGCATAGGGTTGAAGTGGAGGAACCTGTCTAAGCCCAAACTGTCGTAGGACTCGGGTGGCGTAATATGGCTCTTGGACATCCATGCAACGAAGAATACCATCCAGTCTAGAGAGTCGATGAGTAGTCCTAAAATTGATCTCTAAAAGTCCATCACCTTCCCTCCAAGGCATCCACTGCACCTGCAAATAATACAACAAGAGGGGGAGCAACATCCACCATCATACAACCATAGAACATTATCCAACACATTATTCAGCAAAATTTTGCAACCTAAACTCAGCAAATTCAGCAACAATAAATTTTGTCTACGCAAAAGAACATTATCCAACACATTATTCAGCAAAATTTCGCAATTTAAACTCAGCAAATTCAGCAACCATAAATTCAGCAAGCAAAATGGCTACATTATCCAGCAACCATAAACTCAACAAAATTCAGCAACCATTATTCAGCAAAATGTGTATCTTATGCATGTTCAGCCTATCATTAGGGAAAGAAGGCAAGCAGAAGATAGAAATAAAACCATACCTCCTCAACCGAAATTCCGTCTAGCAAGCGTCTAATGATCAGTGCAAGATTCTGGGATTTCGCCGTTCAGTATAGAGTAATACAGATCCAACAACATCATCAAGCACTTCGACGTGACTTTTCGGAACAGAGGAGAAAATAAGGCAAATATCTCAGGGTCAAGGTCATATACCTCCGTCAAAACCTTTGTTCGTGACATCTCGATTGTTTCCCTAATCCTATCACGTTGAGCCTCTAAAGCATAATGTATCCTCACAACCAATGAGTTAAATCCATATCGAGAAGATTGCAAAATATCTTTCAAACTTTTGTGGATGCCCTCAACCCTATAGGAAAACAAAAATATTAAAAACTTTTGTTGCGCAATCAACTTAAACATGCATACATATCTTATACAAGGTTACCTGTTTGTGGTCCTTGTGAAGAAATGAAGATGAAGGTCAGTCCAAGCTCGGACTATATTCTCCTTGTAAGGATTGATCCATGTAACTTCAACATACCGAACAAGGCCATTGTTCCACGATTCTCGCAACTTCTCGAGCCTAATTTCATAGCTCCTCTCTGTGCACGACATAAATAACCCCCAACATTGGTTCGCAAAATTGTCAGCTTGGTCCACGTTGTTCATGACACGCAAACCATATGACTGAATGTTGTGCTTAATGTGAACCCAACACAACAAATGTTTCACTGTATCCCCGTAAACACTTTGAATTGCAGATATGAGAGCCTGGTCTCGATCAGTAACAATTGCAGTTGGCTTCTCTCCCACAAATGCAAATAACTTCTTCAACCGCTCTAGTATAAACACGTAACGAGAAATATCCTCCCCCCTCGTGAATGCAAAAGCAATGTTGAATGTCTTTCCCGTGGAAGTAAAACCAACCATCTCAATCAAAGGCATGCCATAACTGTATATATATATATATTATTACAAGTATAGCATAACTACTACAAGAATCGTATAAAAGATTAGTAAAACAATAACAATACCTATTAGTCTTGTATGTGCCATCAATAATAACAACATAAGGGAATAGCTTCAGCAGATGCAGTGTCTTTGGGTTCGCAAAGAATAAGATATCCACTTGATTAGTAGGGCGCTCATTCCTGTGATACACTTTGTATCCCTCTTTTTTTAGGTATCTAAGTGCCCATTGCGTTATGGTTAATTCTCCCTGATCCTCAAATTGCATCTTCTGGCGAAAGTTGTTGATTTGTTTGGAGGATGTAACATTTCCTGGAAACCGGTCTCTAAGCTCAGTAATAATCCAACTTGCCTTGTTTCCCATCTCGGTCCACCTCCTAACCAGTCTCTCTTGTTCTGAGGTCATTCTGCCAACGTATGCATGCCCAAGAAAACTTGTAGGAAGGGCATGGTTGTGGTATCCGAAATCAACTTCAAGCTTCCCCCATGTTTCTGCTTTTGTTACCTTGTCTACGGTCAACCTATATCCAATCACCATGAATCGACAATTGCACTTTTTTGTTTGAGTTCTCCTCCCTTCCACATTATTCTTGAGCTTATACACACCATAATTCTCACATACCATTATCACTCTATTAGGATTTGAGTTTTTAGTAACGATAACCATCATCAACTCTTTTCCAAATTCTCTAACCCAATTGAACATTTTCTTCGGGCAATCCCACACATAGTCCACAGTAAAATCATCTGAGTAGTCTCTTGTGCATATCTATTTACAATATCGTTATTTAGATAAAGTAACATTATTATTCGAAAATAGACACATCGTTATTAGATTACAAAACTAAGTACAACCATACAATAAATACAAATACTACAGTTTCATGCAGTTTTACCTCCTTAGGATCAATATAGTTTGACCTCAATTCTCCTTGCACCAATGAGTCTCCATCTTGATTTGACATTGTTTTTCTTATGGTGTGTTCAAATTGGGATAGAAGAAAAGAATAATATAAGTTTAGGTTTTATGCTTGCAAGACTAAAATTTTACTCTCCAAAATTCGTCGAAAAGAATCTTTTGAAAATCTTTCGTTCAAATTTATTACCTTAAAAGATATTGCGTCGGTTACAGAAAAAAAATTCGGAAAAAACGAAAACACCCACGCCCACGCGTCGCGTACGCGTGGGTCTTAAAACCAAACAAAAAAGGCACGCCCACGCAGCGCAAGTGCGTGGGTCTTGATTTTAAGTTTTTTTTTTTCGATTATGACCTACGCGTATATGAAGCGTGGGATTGACAAAAAAAATTATACCCACGCACACGCTTTGCGTACCCGTGGATTAAATGTTTCGGATATCCATAAAATGGTCTCGCACACGCGATGTGTATGCGTGGGTCATACCCACGCCCACGCGTCGCAACTGCGTGGGGTATTGAGTGTATATAGACAAAAAAATGAGTGTATATAGCCGTTACGTTTTTTTAGTTTCATTGACTTATTAAATACCCTTTCATCTTCTACCTCCCACTAATCATGTTTTAGACTATCTATTATGGGTTAGATAAAATAAAATATTACTTGGTTACATAGCAAAATGTACTTTTATTACATAACTCATGTTAAGGTTACGTAGGAATTAGACCTGTCAAAAGCTGATTCAATCCGCTGGATCGACTCGACCCGACCTGAAAAATACTCGACTCAACCCGACCCGAAAAGTGTGTCAACCGTTTGGGTCAAATCCGTTTTTTATCCGAACCCGTTTTTTATCCAAACCCGTTGGGTCAAACCCGGACCGATCCGAATTTCTCAAAACTCGTGGAGGGGCTCGCTTTTCACATATTTTATTTCATTTAAATTAAACAATAAAAATATATTTAATTAAATAACAATATAATAAAAATATTTTATTACATAAATGGGTTTGTCTAATTTATGCCAACAACTAAAAAAAGAAAGATATAGACCCTACACCCTCATAGAAAAATGGATAAACCCATCACAACAAAAAAAATATTAAATTTCTAATACAATTTTTTCCTATTTTAGTTGTTTATTGTGTGTCTTTAAAAAAAACCTTCATAAATTTGTATTTAAGTACTATAATATAGTATTTCAATGAAATATTAAGCTTATTATATTGTGTTATAATTTTATAACACAATATATATGTAGTATGGTTAAATTTATATAATAATTTTATAACCAATTAATATTTTATTTTATGTAATTATGATTAGTGGGAGGTAAAAGAAGAAGGGGTATTTAATAAGTCAATGAAACTAAAAAAAAACAAATATATACACCCCTAAAAGTTGAAGATGAAACTTAAATATTACACGAGTGGGTTAAATAAAATAATGATACAGTAATTGATACATAGGTTCGAAACAGAGGATCTCGACCGCAAAAAGGAGGGATACTTTCTTTTCACAGATGACCACGTGTCCATTGCACTGTTACTCTTTGCTTTATATCAAGACCCACACGTACATACTGCGTATGCGTGGCTTATTTGTTTTTTTATATCGGATATCCGTTTAGATGAGTACGCTCACGCTTATCATTTGCGTGATCTTTACCCACGTCCACACATATAAACCCTATGAGTTTATATAGTAAAATTTATGAGTGTATTTAGCCAATAATAAGCTGTCAACAGGCACTAATAAAATGTCAACATACTTAATAAAGTTGTCAACACGCACTTAATAAAATTGTCAATACAAACTTAATAAATTGTGAACACACTAAATAAGTTTTCAACAAACTTAATAAACTCTCACTACACTAAATAAAATGTCAAAACATACTTAATAAATTGTCAACACAATAATAAAACTGAAACATTTTAGTAAGGCGTTGTTCGGCTCAGTGTAAAGAGTTATTATAATTAGATTATTTCTTAAAATGGATTATGTCCATCAAGATGGAAAATTCTAGAAACCAGCCTTTATGATTGTTGGAGCCCAGAAGTTGCAGTCTCGCGACACAACACTTCGCGAGACACAGGACGACGGCTCTTCCAAAGAATTCTGAAGACCACTTCCGCGAGTCTGGACAAACAACTTATACGTAATACTCCACGTCGTCTCCTTCCTAAAGACCAACCTTGTTCCTGACACCTTCAATACCTGCTCAACCAAACCAGGAGGGGGACTCCGGATTTGGCTCTCTGACGTTCAAATCAGACAAGAAGCAAACAAGCTACCAAAGACGATAAAGTGATACAAGAGTAAGAGAGGGTAGAAAGAAGTAAAGTAATGGAAAGGAGAACTCAAAATGTTAGTTAAAACGTTTCAAGTTCTATACTACCAACAAACCGAACGGCCTCAGAAATCACCCATCTCAACATTAAAAGCTCGATAGCAACACCGTGAGTTACAAACCAAGTGTTGTTCGTCCTAACGCCTCAAGGAGAAGGTCGTTTTGGAAGATTGAAGCTTTGGCTCATTCCTGTGTTTTTCTCACTCGGGAGAGGAAGACGAAGCGGTTTTCTTTCAGTAATGATCCACTCCTCTATCCATTGAGTTGCGTTCTTATACTCTTGTCAAGGGCCCACGCGAGTCAATTACCAATTTGCCCCTTGATACTTAATCTCGTCGAATCCTCTTTCTGGGCTTCGTTTGCTTATGGGCTGCTTTCGTTCTTCTGGGCTGACTTCATGGACCGATCCGGCTCGCGTTCAATGGGCCTAACCTGATTCCCTTTGGGCTTCGCGAGCCCATCGAGAACCGGCTCCAACATCCTCTTTCTGGGCTTCGTCTGCTTAAGGCTTGGGTTTGTCTTCTTGAAGTCGCGTTCTCGATATGAGAGTGGCCCCCAGACTTGGTATGATTGCATCGCGTGCGATGGTCGCGTGTACTTCGATTAAACTTCTAGGGGCGACGTTTTGAATTCAAAAACTTTTACGAATTCCCGCGCTGGACACATGTTGTCCACGTGTCGTCCTCTCATTGCACCTTCTTTTCCCCGATTTTTCCTTATAAATACCCATCTTCGTCTTCCTTTTTCATTCCGCCACAATTCCTCATCGTTCTCTTCAAACTGCAAATTCATCCTCTTCGCCGGTGCTCTCTCCTTCTCTACTGTCGTCTTCGCCTCCGCTCCCACACGATTTTCAATGGCAGGTTAGTCTATCGTTCTTCCTTCCCTTTTCTACTTCGTTTTGGCTTGATTTTAGGGTTTCCCACAGATTCGTCGCTCGACTTCTTCTTGTTTATAACTGCTGTCAGAATTTTTGCTCGGGCTCTTCGATTTGATAGGCTTCCGTCAGTGATTGTTTGTCCATTGGGTGTTTCTCGTGCCGGATTCTCCTTCCGACTCTCGTTTCTCAATATGTTGTTTAGGAAAAAACGTGTTTCGGTCAATTCCGCCATTTTTAGACCTCCGCAGGGTTCTCCGTGTTCTTGGGCCTGGTCCATCTTGATGTCGTTTTAACTTCTCCTTTGATCTTTCGAGTTTCAGTTTTTCCAGGGATTTCTTGTTTGTTCACTTCCTACTGCCTCGCGTCAGTTTCCTTAGACTCGCGTTGTTCCCACTTTCGATGTTCTCTTTTTCCTTTTTCCATCCCTGGAAAACTGAAACTTTCTTTTCCTATGCTTTCAGGTAGCGATGATTTCTATGAACGCCCAGCTCGGGCTGAGTATTCGGGGCGCACTACGTCTGGATCCGAGGGGGGCTCTGATGGTCGCGAGCCCAGCTCTCGTAGACGATCTCGCGTCACTAGGAAATCCAAATGGATCAAAGCGAAGACGTCCAAAAAATCTAAAACCAGACTCCCGTCTCGCGTTATTCAAGAGCGAGTCGAGACCAATTATGGTCAATTTGCCAGCTTCTTCTCTCATAAGGGGTCCTTACCCCATATAGTAATAGAGAAACCCTTTCTCGCGGATCCTGGTCGAATAAGTATCCTTACAAAGAGAATAAAACATACTCGCACCTTAATTCCTAACACGGCCCATCGCAGCAGTCTTAATTTTGACGATCTTCGCCGTCTCGCTACGCGATACCCTTTTCCTGAAGGGACCATCTTTGCCCTCCCCGACCATGAGGGCACTTCCCTCGACCAATATGGGCCCTTCTTTGCTTTGAGCAGGCAATCTTTAGAAGCTGGCTTCCGTCTCCCGTGGACGTCCTTTCAGACTGAAGTGATGGCGGATTTAGGCTTCAGCCCTTTACAGATGCATCCAAACTTCTGGAGTTCGCTGATCGTTTACATCATGCGATGTCTGGATATTGGGATAGCTCCCAATACGCCTCATTACGCTCTTATTAATTCGTATAAGAAGAACTCCCGCGAGGATGGATTTTATACTGCTCAAGCCAAGACTCCTAGTGCCTTCCGATTGCGCTCGAAGATTGAGGGGTGGAAAACGTGTTGGTTTTTAGTTCGTCCCCCTCTTGGTTCCGAAATTTCTGTTCAAGTACGCGAGCCTCATGCGAGAAAGGCTCCGTGCTTTTTTCCAAAGGAGACTCGTGATAAATTCATCCGTGAACATAAGGATTACCCTGACAAAGCTGTTCAAAAACGTTTTGAGTTGACAATCTCGGATGCTTTACTGGTTGTTAGGGGACTTAGCCTCAAAGCTCATGCCCGAGGTTTTTGTTCGTGTTTGTTTTTAGCGCTCGCGTCTATCGTTATTATTTTTTTTATACTTTTTTTTTTATACTCACTTGTGGTGGTCTTTGCAGATGCTGATATGTTCTCTGATCTTCCGGACTTGGAGGGGTTGGTTTTTGACGAGGTTGGCTCCCTAACCCTCGAGGCTCCTGCTCACAATATTTCGTCTGTCCCCGGTGTGACCCTTGCTCCTCCCCCCGCTGTATCGGAGTCGCCAGCTGAGCTCGCGACCACAGTTTCTGAGGAGGTCCCTCAGACCAAGAGGTCTCGTGAAATATCATCTCGCGATAAGGGGAAGCAAAAAGTATCTGAGAAAAGTCGCAAGAGGACGACGGAGGTAGAGTTCGTCTCCTCTCCAGAGCCTACTGATTCTCCGGTTGTGAACCCCACTTTCATTCATGGTTTATCTGCGACGCGTGCCTTCTTTGACTCGATTCCAACTGTTTCCCCCCCCGAACCCAGCCTTTATGAGGAAATCTCGGATAGACCTAGTGGCCTGTCTAAACTACTCTTTGCGGTAAGTTTCGCGTTCTTATCTATTTCTTGTCTCTTGGGGTATTTTTAACCCTGGAGTTGGTCATTTTGCAGGGGATGAACATTATCGCGAGCGCAAGCCGGAGGGTGCTCGCGACGGAGGATAAACTTAAAGAATTGATGGATGAGGACCAGTCAATCCGTGATGCCAATAGAGCGGCTAAGTCTCGGCTTATGGGGGAGAAGAAAATCTTGGAGGTGGAGCTTTCGAAGGCCAATGCGTTAGTGGAATCTAAAGACGCGAAGATAAAAGAGCTGGAAGCCCAACTCGTGTATGAGAGGTCCACCCATGTCAACATCGTTACTGAGTATAACACGCAAGTGAACGACCTCAGACAAGAAAATGAGAAACTTCACGCGACGATGTCTGAGAGAATCGCCTATGAGAGGAACATGGCGGTGGAAGAGTATTGCGGGGGTTACCGTCAACGTGCTCGCGTGGATTTTTACAAAAATGTTGTCAACACGCTTCTCCTTTGTATGGTGAAGGTTCAGATGCGAAAACACCAAGTCAAAGATTTCCCCTTCAACGCTCAGGACTTATGTGGTTTTTCCACCGACCTTCCCGAGTATGAGCCCCCGGTGCCGGGAACTTTCATTGATGATGGGGATACTCCACTTGAGGCTTGGGGTGTAACTCGTCTTGCGTCCAAGAAAGGCATCGTTAAGGGTAAAGAGAATCAAGTGTCTAAGCCTCCTCTTCCGAAGATGGTCATTCCGCCTCCGTCCGAAAGGTTGGAACCTGTTCCTCACACGCTTCTGAGCCCCCCTTCCCCGGCCCTCTCTCCTCGTAAGAGAAAGGTATTCGCGCCCGACGCTCTTCTTGACACCATTCAGCCCTCCCTGAAGCGTTCTTGCTTAGATCAAGCGGGGGGGTCAGGATCGCGGGTAGTTGATGCTCAAGACGTCGTGGATTTAGAGGCGGATAGCGTAGAGGATGCGAGGATGGCTCCTGAGTCTGTCGCTAAGTAATGTTTATTAACCTTCTGACACGGCCTAGTGGTCTTTCGAACAGTATGTTTTTGGTGTTCCTGTCGCGAGAATTGGGCTTTTATGTAATTATTTTTAATGCGGCCATGGTTGTCGCGAGCTATATGCTGTTTTTGGTGTTCCGTCTGCTTGTTTCATATACACTTATCTCGCCTCGTTCCCCCCGTTTTGTGTTTCGAAAAAGAGTAATTTTGCAAAAAATAAAACGTAAAGAGATGAGTGTTTCATAACTACGATCCCTCTTGTATAGTAAAAGGTAAAACTGACGGTGTTACATAATTTTTGTGAGAATCATAAAGCATTGCAAACCATTCTCCTGTTAGCTATCGCATGAACATTACACGCGAGTCCTGGTCAGTACGTTCGCTCTAGCTGGTGACAGGGTTTCGCGCTTTAGCTCTTAGTGGCTGTTGATACTCGCGGGGTTTGTCCTGAGCTCTTGTAGTCGCGAAGCATCAGAACAGTTTTTCTTCGGTATGGTTGCTGCAGAGAATTTCTTGACTTTGTAGAGATGATATAGGCGTGACGTTGCTTTTGCAGGGGATATTAAGCACTGCACATGTAGAGAGGCATTCAGTATTTGGTCTTTATGTGGTTAAGAACTTTTAAAAAGCGTGTCATGATGTGAACCCGTCCATGCTTTCGCGACCAAGGAGAGTTTTTTAGCTCAACCCTGGAAGCTGGACACGCGACCCGGGGGGTTTTTTTAGCCCAGCCCAGTGAAGCGGAATCATGGCGGGTGAGCTCATTGGCGTAAACCCGTCCATGCTTTCGTGACCAAGGAGAGTTTTTTAGCTCAACCCTGGAAGCTGGACACGCGACCCGGGGGGGTTTTTTAGCCCAGCCCAGTGAAGCGGAATCATGGCGGGTGAGCTCATTGGCGTAAACCCGTCCATGCTTTCGCGACCAAGGAGAGTTTTTTAGCTCAACCCTGGAAGCTGGACACGCGACCCGAGGTTTTTTTTTAGCCCAACCAGTGAAGCGGAATCATGGCGGGTGAGCTCATTGGCGTAAACCCGTCCATGCTTTCGCGACCAAGGGGAGTTTTTTTAGCTCAACCCTGGAAGCTGGACACGCGACCCGGGGGGGTTTTTTAGCCCAACCCAGTGAAGCGGACTTGACGACTTTTTGTCTTTTGATTTGAAGCGCTACCTTTTTAGGTGGACGAGCATTGGTCGACCAGGCTGATACTTATTTCTTGGTAACCCAGATTCGCGTGATAACGAATTGGTGGTTCAGCAACCTGTACTTATCATGTCACAGTAATCGAATGTTTTAGTGCCTTAATGCGATAATCAGTGTGACCATGGATGAAGAAAAATTTTGCTCTGCTAAAAAGCGTACCTGGGTTTTGTGGGAGGATTAGGCATAGAAGCGACGAAGTCGCATCACGTTCCAAGAGTTGGCAACGTGATTCCCGGAGTGATCCTTGAGACGATATGCCCCGGGTGCGACTTCGCGATCTATAATGTAAGGTCCTTCCCAGTTGGGGTCGAGCTTTCCTCCTTCTGTTCTACAGAGCACGAGGTCTCCTCTGGCGAATCCCCTCAACTTTATGTGCTTGTTATAATACTTCGCGACACTGGCTTTATGATTGGCCGCTCTGATATTTGCTAAGTCGCGAATTTCTTCCCGTATCTGCAACTCTAGCTGCATTTTTTCGTCATTGTCGATCGGGCTATACTGAATCACGCGATCCGTGGGCACAATGAACTCAACTGGCACTGTGGCTTCTATTCCATAGGCGAGAGCAAAAGGTGTTTCCCCAGTTGCCTTCTTTACCGTGGTTCTGTTCGCCCAGAGTACTAGAGGTAAAACTTCGGCCCACTTTCCTTTGGAGCCTTCTAACCGCCTTTTCAGATCCATGACAATACTTTTGTTCACAGATTCTACTTGGCCATTGCAATGCGGGTGAGCGACCGATGCGATTCTTAAGGCGATCCCTATGTCATTACACCACGTGAGTAACTGTGGCGAATTGAATTGTGGTCCTCTATCGGTTACGATCTCGTGAGGGAGGCCGTATCTGCAGATGATATTCTTCCATAGGAACTTTTTAACTGCCGGGACGGTAGTGCTCGCGAGAGCCTCGGCTTCGATCCATTTGGTGAAATAATCAACTGCTACAATGATGTACTCCAGTTGACCAGGCGCTTTTGGCTTGAAAGGTCCTAATAGATCTAGCCCCCACATCGCGAAGGGACAGGGGCTTGACATTATCTGTAATTCTACATCCGGCTTATGAGAAGCCGGGGCAAAGTACTGACATGGCTTACAGTTCTGAGACTCGCGTTGTGCGTCCTGTTTCATGGTTGGCCAGAAATTCCCTTGTCTTAACGCTTTATAGACCATAGGTCTCCAACCCACGTGGGTCCCGCACAACCCCGCGTGCAGCTCTCTCATAAGCACGTCACTTTCTATCTTAGACAAACACCGGAGCTCGCGTGGTCCGTATCCCCTTTTGTAGAGTTCTCCACGACACATGTAGAAGTGCGCAACCATAGAGACAAGTTTTCTCATTTCTTTTGGATCCGAGGGTCCTGTTCCGCTTGCAAGATGTTGAATTATAGGGGTGCACCAGTCACCGACTGGCTCGTCTATCTCCATCAGCTCCACCTGATTGCTTATGGCGCTCTCAGACTTTACTACCCAGAAGTATTGGCTCTTTCCATCCTTGGAAATGATGGTAGAATTTCCATCGGGACGTGCCATATTCATGTACTGAGCCTGGGAACCTCGCTTCGCGAGTTCATCAGCCCGCGTGTTTTCTTCCCTCGATATTGCTTCAATCTCAAAATGCCTGAACAACGAAATCAAGGTAGTAGCTCTCGCATGATATATGGGGAGATTGCCTGTTCGAGCTTCATAGGTCCCATTGATCTGATTCACAACAATCTGAGAGTCGCTCAGACACTTTACCACGTGAATACCCGCGTGAATTGCAATTTCCAGTCCTGCGATGAGCGCTTCATACTCTGCTTCGTTATTAGTGGTTTTGAATTTTAGTGCAATCGCGTGGTCGACCTTATCCCCGGCTGGGGATGTCAGGACGACTCCCGCCCCGCAACCGTCTACGTTTACTGCCCCGTCAATGTGCATAACCCACGTGGGGTGTTTTGGAGCTATATCATCTATTTCTAACTCTCTGAAACTTGTTTCAACAATGAAATCAGCCAAAGCTTGTGCTTTGATTGCGGGCCGTGGTCTATAGACTACGTCAAATTCAGTCATCTCAATTACCCATTTAGCGAGCCTCCCAGAGGTTGTTGGCTTACTCATGAAAGATGGGAGTGGTAAATCTGTCAATACCTCGATGGGATGAGCGTGGAAATAAGGTCGGAGCTTACGAGCGGCTGTTATCAACGCGAGTACTGCTTTCTCAATGGGCGAATATCTGGTCTCGGCCGACAGAAGGGCTTTACTGACGAAATAGACGGGGACCTGCTGTTCTCTCACCAATACTGCGCTAACTGCACGCGTGCCTGCCGCGAGGTACAACTGCAAGCCCTCACCAGGTACCGGTGACGCAAGTGTTGGGAGTTTAGCCAGATGCTCTTTGAGGCCCATAAATGCCCTTTCACACTCCTCAGTCCATTCGAAGCTTTTCGGTTTCCTCAATATGTCAAAGAAGGGGAGGTTTCGCTCCGTGAGCTTGGCACAAAACCTCCCGAGATAGTTAACCTTCCCTACAAACCTTTGGACGTCATGAGTGGATCTCGGCGGTTGCAGATCTATTACAGCTTGGACCTTATCTGGATTGACCTCGACACCGCGTGCACTGATCTGAAATCCCAGGAACTTGCCCTCGGTGACCCCAAAGACACATTTCTCGGGATTAAGGCTCATACTGTACTTTCCCAGAGTTTCAAAAACTTCTGTCAGGTCGCGAGCGTGATCTGCCTGCTTCTTGCTCTTAACTACTATGTCATCAACATAGGCTTCCACGGTGTCACCCCTTTGCTCGCTAAAGATCATGTCCACCAGCCTCTGGAATGTGGCTCCCGCGTTTTTCAAGCCGAACGACATTACTTTATAGCAGAAGGTTCCCTTGTCTGTAATAAAAGCCATGTGCCCCGAGTCGGCTGGATTCATCATGACCTGATTATACCCCTAGTACGCGTCCAAGAAACTCAGAGCTTCATGACCCGCGGTGGAGTCCACTAATTGGTCGATAGAAGGTAATGGGTAGCTGTCTTTGGGGCACGCCTTATTGAGACCAGTGAAATCTACGCACATGCGCCATTTTCCCGTCCCTTTGGGGTTTTTTTCTACCATTACTACGTTTGACAGCCACGTCGGGTATTGCACTGGCTTAACAAACCCTGCCTTTATCAACTTCGCGAGTTCCACAACAGCTGTCGCGTTCTTTGGTCTTGCCTGCTTTCGCTTCTTCTGTCTACGCGGCTTGACCTCTGAACTAATGTTCAAGGAGTGGGTCATGACACTCGCTGGAATCCCTCTCAAATCCTTTGGTGTCCACGCGAACACATCCCGGGAGCGGGCGAGCAAGGTCTCAATCTCTTGCACAACTTTCTGATCCAGTTTTCCCCCTACATAGAGCTTCTCCTCTTTGTTGGGGAATGGGGTGATTGTCTGTTTCTCAAACCCATCAAAATGTGGTTTGTGTCCCTCTTCTTCTTCTCCAGTATCTCGCGGCCTCGGAGAGGCACGTACCTCCAACTCGGCCTCCTCAAACACGTGAGGCAACCCTAAAACAAATAACTGGTTAGCGAGCAAGGCCTTGATGTTTCCCTTTTCAGATGACACGTAGCAGATACGGCTCTCCTCTTGGTTTCCCCTCGCGACACCTACTCCGGTCGACGTTGGGAACTTAAGGCAAAAATGACAGATCGACACGACTGCTTCAAACTTGCACAGGGTCTCGCGTCCTAGTATCGCATTGTAGGAGGATGTTATTGGGATTACTACGAAATCTATTTTTTCTGATCTTCTTGACCCGGTCTCTCCACCCAGGATGAGATCTAGGGTGACGACGCCCAGGGCCCTCACTCTGTCACCCGCGAAACCCACCAGTGTTGTTTTAGTAGGCCTGAGTGTAGACTGATCAATCCCCATTTTCTCGAACGCGTCCCAGTATAGTATATCGGCCGAGCTCCCTGTGTCCACGAGAATCCTTTTCACAAGTTTGGTTCCAATCTGAGCATGAATGACTAGTGGGTCAGCGGCCTCGACAGCCCAGGTATCTACCTTCTTTTCGCTGAAAACAAGCGTGTAAGGCTCAGACCGCGATCTCGCGATACTATAGATTGGCTTTCCCTGAGGCTTGGGCGCGTTGTTAATGAGCCTTTGCTCTCGTTTGCCTAAGGGAATGGGTTCATGGCGGCCTGCAATTGTACCTATATGGCCATCCAAGTGAGGGAAGTTCTGGTGCGGGTGGCGATTAGGACCCTGATTTTGGTTATTTCTCGCGGGGGTTTGCTGCCTTATCTCGTTCTGTGTTTTACCTCCTCTACCTCTTACCCCCCCTTTTTGTGCTGCCGCGACCTCCGTCACCATTTCCTCTCTGAGCAGTTAGGACTTTCTGCTCTCTCGGGTGGTGAGGTCGCGACCTACATTCCTCTGTAGCGTGAGTATCCACTCTGTGGTACTCACACCATGTGCTTGGCTCGTGGCGACCATGACCGCGACTCCCTCTCCTTTCAGCCTCGCGACGGCTATCCTGCTCGGCTACAAAATTTTGCGAGTGGAACTGATTCTGATCATGGTTCTGGCCTCTGAACTGCTTTTGACCCTGATTCTGATCTTGAATCTGCAAACCGGGCACTCGCGAGTCGATTTGCTCCTTTCCCTGACTACCTTGATGGCGCTTGTTACCCCAGTTCTGGTTGTCTCTCTTTTGACCCTGAGCAGGCTTATTCTGATTGTTTCCTTTCAACGCGGAACTTGAGTGCGCTTCCACGTTAATCTCTGTATACGCTCTTTCGAGCATGCCCTGGTAGTCCAAATCTTTCTTGCGGTATAGGTATTGCTTGAAGGAGCTTCCATCTGTGAGACCATCCAGGAACGCGACTCGGGCGGTTTTATCATGAAAATCCTCAGCTTCTAAGATCTTTTCCGAGAACCTCCTGACATAACTCTGTAGCGATTCGTTTGGTCCCTGTTTGACACCCACTACTTCTTGCATAGTCACTTTTCTTTTCCTTGAGGATCCAAAGTGCAACAAGAAACTCCTCTCTAGGTCAGCGAAAAAATGGATGCTCCCTGACGGTTGGTTAAGCATCCAGGTCATGGCGGGACCCGCGAGGGTGCCTGGGAAACCTTTGCACATCGTGGCTTCATCAGGGCACCTTGCGAGCATAGCATACTTGTAGCGTGCTAGGTGTTCGCTGGGATCTTCTTTGCCATTGTATTCTTTAATAATAGGGAATCTGAAATTAGGTAGAGGGACAGACCTTACTATGTGGTCCGCGAAAGCAGTCGGGCCGAACAAGGCCGACGGGTTATCGGACGGATAGGCCTCGTAAGCTCGTCGCGGACAGGTTGCTTGGTTGTAATAAGGTTCCCCCTCATACTGGCAGCGAGAAGGTCCTCGCTCGGCACGAATCCCATGTCCCCTCGTTTCGGTTCTTCCCCTGTAAGATTGATTCTCTACGTAGCTCACGGGGGCTTGATTCAAATCAAACCTACTGGGGTGACAAGCCCTCTCGCGTCCCTCGACCCTGGTCCTACGTGACACTGAGATTCTGTCGTTGGGTATGTGCTCAGCACTCTCCTCAGCAACTGGTTGTTCTCGTTCGCCCCGATTCCGCTCTTGCTCGCGGGCCTCAGCCCTTGGTTGCTCTTGGTTTCGACCCTTGTCCGTGCCTTGTTCCAACGTCTGAAGGAATGCGCGATACTGAACCAGCGCGGGTCCTACCAGAACAATCTCTTCCTCATTCATGTGCGGAAGAGGTGCTCGCGAGCTATTTATCTCTTGTTGTGTTCTCGTCTGGAGAGGTGTGTTGTCACTTCCCTCACCTCCAGTATTCATCCTCTCCGGTGGTTAGTATCAGAAATACGTGAATATCTGCAGTAAGCCTTACTTGTGCGAGGAAGGTCCCCACGGTCGGCGCCAGTGTTGGAGCCCAGAAGTTGCAGTCTCGCGACACAACACTTCGCGAGACACAGGACGACGACTCTTCCAAAGAATTCTGAAGACCACTTCCGCGAGTCTGGACAAACAACTTATACGTAATACTCCACGTCGTCTCCTTCCTAAAGACCAACCTTGTTCCTGATACCTTCAATACCTGCTCAACCAAACCAGGAGGGGGACTCCGGATTTGGCTCTCTGACGTTCAAATCAGACAGGAAGCAAACAAGCTACCAAAGACGATAAAGTGATGCAAGAGTAAGAGAGGGTAGAAAGAAGTAAAGTAATGGAAAGGAGAACTCAAAATGTTAGTTAAAACGTTTCAAGTTCTATACTACCAACAAACCGAACGGCCTCAGAAATCACCCATCTCAACATTAAAAGCTTGATAGCAACACCGTGAGTTACAAACCAAGTGTTGTTCGTCCTAACGCCTCAAGGAGAAGGTCGTTTTGGAAGATTGAAGCTTTGGCTCATTCCTGTGTTTTTCTCACTCGGGAGAGGAAGACGAAGCGTTTTTCTTTCAGTAATGATCAACTCCTCTATCCATTGAGTTGCGTTCTTATACTCTTGTCAGGGGCCCACGCGAGTCAATTACCAATTTGCCCCTTGATACTTAATCTCGTCGAATCCTCTTTCTGGGCTTCGTCTGCTTATGGGCCGCTTTCGTTCTTCTGGGCTGACTTCATGGACCGATCCGGCTCGCGTTCAATGGGCCTAACCTGATTCCCTTTGGGGTTCGCGAGCCCATCGAGAACCGGCTCCAACAATATAGCATAAATACAAAGTTAGGAAAAGATAAACAAATTATTATATTTAATCTATTATGTATGTGTTGCCGAATGAGGCCTAACTTGTAACATAAAACCATTGAAATGGACACAGATATTATGTATGAAAAATATGCAGTATACTAATCTTGGTTAATTCAGTTTTCCTGGCCCTTGAAAATGTGCTACGTACAGAGGTATTCTCCCCCGTTAATTTCGGAAGTTCATTCTCTTCATCAACTTTCACGTGCAACAACCTGCAACAGAGGAGAAACAGATAGGATGGAGAAGACTCACCGGCATTGCCTCGACGAAAGCGACGACGACACGGACGAGACGCGGAGGCTAATTGGAAACTCACCGGAAACGACGGCCCGAAGCTTGCCGACAGAAGGAAGGAACACGAGAAATTGCAGAGGAGATTTGGGAGAAAGAGAGAGCTCTGGATTGCAGATCTGCGGAAGGAGAGGACTTCACCCCTTTTTAAACCACTCTAGCTAAATGTTGCGAGTTTGAGGACGGGTGATGTCATGATGACGCCATTATTATGTGTTGATGAGATATTATTCAGATTTATTTAACAGGTAGCGAGCCATGTATTCGGCAAGTCCCTACCATGAATGAATGAGCTTCGCTCTCGGAAATAACCAAAAATGGAGGGGGAGCTAGAGATAAAGGTGATATCAGCCAAGCATTTGTGGGCGTTCAACTTCTTCCAGAAGCTGTGCGTGTACGCGAGCGTTTGTGTGTGTTCGTCGGATTCCAAGGAGGAAAAGCAAGAGCAGCGCACAGAGAGCGACCAAGAAGGAGACGGGCATCCGGAATGGAACCAGACGATGAGCTTCCGGCTCTCCGATCTGTCTTCTTTCTCCTCGTTTGACCTCCGATTCCAGATCCGACACCAGGCCGGCTTCCTCTTCCCTGACCGCACCATTGGAGAAGTGAGAGTCCCTCTCTCCGACCTTGTCCAGTCTTCCGCCTTCCGATTCGTTGATTACCAGATCAAATCCCCCGATGACAAACCCAACGGAGTACTCCACTTTGGGTATAAGATCAAATCCCCTCCCCATCCCCATGCGGAAGTTGAGTCAACACACTCCATTTCTGGCTATCCTCAAATTGACTCTCCCTCTACGCTCTACCCTCCTGCTCCCCATCTCTCCCAAGATACTTCGCCGGATGACGCACAACCATACCCACCTCCACTCTGGCCGCCACCGCCTCCGCCTCCGATGCCATATTGGCGACCGCCGGGACCTCCCCCACCGCCACCCTATTACCACTATCCTTGGAGTTACCCTCCAAGGTCAACACAATAACAACATGCTCAACAAACACCCCTAAGTTGACTGGTTGGTCTCATTTTTATCTTTTTTAATTTCAGTAGATTTCATTCCAAGTTAGGTGGAGCCAAAAGGAATTTGACAGTTGGGGTGTTGCTCCATTCATTCATATTTGTATCTGTGTTGTCTTTGCAAAAATCTACCCACCATGAATTTACAGACTGGGTTGTTGAATCTGGCTAGTTTCAGTAGACTGAATTCAATGGCGTCCTTTTTCGGATTTTCCAACTTACCATGTTTTTGAAATGGCCGCTGAATTGACTCCCAGTTGTTGTGCGTTATGGAAGGGAAGGAGGTCTGAATCCAAGGTCTTTGCTGCTATCTGACTTTCCACATTGTTACTGTGAGCTATCAGTTGAATGTATTAGCCAGATTCAGTTGAATGTAACAATAATGGAATTTTTGTGCTAAAGAGAACGGTATTATATGGTTAATCATGCAACCAAGTAGGATACTGATACGTTGCACTTTGTATAGCGTAACTAGGGATTATTACATTGTATTAGGAGTGATTCCATGTGAGTTTAAAGACATTTCTATGTTATGGGTCATTGGAGTTATTATGAAGACTTAGAAGATATAAAGTGAAGAATTAGAATCAAGAAGAGTTGAAGACATTTTAATAAAGACTACTGGAGCGGAACCGCGATCGCCATCTAAATACCGCGATCGCCATGTCACAACAGAAGAAAAGAGTCAAAAATAATGACGACCGCGATCGCCATGGTCAAGCTGGCGATCGCCATGAAGCAGCTAGGTCCAGGCGTAGATTGCAGAGAGGAATTGGACCGATGATGTCACGCTCATATCATTGCGATGTCACCCCTGGAGCTTTGCGTGAAGTACCTGAATTACACATGCTGGGCATGATCGAGTTGGGCTGAAGTAGATGGGCCGATGGATTGCACTTAATTAAATCAAGCAAGCTGCTTGATGTTTATAGGCAGCCGTCATATCCTCTACAGGATATATCTCGTTCTCTTTTCCTTTTCTTTAGTTTGGTTTATTTTTCTTTTCTTTTATTTCCTTGTTTGTTTTATTTCTTTCCTTTTATTAATTTCGTTTAGGATATACCTTTTACCATATATTTTTAGGGTTAGTCTCTATTTAAGAACCCTAGCCTCCATCATCTTATCATCATCTTTTCCATCAGACAATTTAGTTTTGCAACCATGAGCAGGAACTAATCTCCATTGTTTTACTTAGCGGTTGAAACCTTCAGTTATTAAGTTGTGAGATTTCTAAACTCTTGTTCTTTTCCTATGGGTTTGTATTAATTCTCTTGTTCTTCATCTATTGATTTCTATTAGTTTTGCTAGCTTGATCACCTAGTTTGATTGATAGTTTTCTATTGCTAGACTAGGTATATACGGTGGAATTCCTTGTCATTGTAGCACTCGTATATGCATGATCTGGTAGTTGATTGCTTTTATGAAAGAGAATTGATTGCATGTTAATACTTGACGGTTGTAAGTTATTGCATGCATCCTTATAATTCCTGTGCCCTTTGCTGCTATTTCATCTAATCTTGAGAGGTTTCCCTGATTGCTGAATAGTAAGTATTATCAGGACCGGTTGGTCTGCTGATATATTAAAGATTGGAATAGGAACATTCCCTAGGATTGAATAGAACTTGAGATAAATCTATGATCAACTTGATTGACTGTTGTGTTGATACTTGCTAGGTGAAACCCCTTCTCATCATATTCTCACCCAAACTTCCTCTGCTTGTTACTGGTTACTTGTGTGTTCTTGCAATCAAACCCCCCCCCCTTTGGTGACTTGTTACTAGTTGATATTTCACTTGACTGCAATGATTTGGTGTTTTGATTCCCTTGGGTTCGACCTCTACTTACTTGCTATACTCTAGTTAGTGTTTAGGTTTTTCTTTGATTTGGCACTACGACTTTAGCCTCATCAAATTTGGCGTCGTTGTCGGGGAATTGAAATTTTCTGATTCTGTGTTGATTGGGAAATTATCAACTGTTTGGTGTGAACCTTTATGGTTCAGACCCGTGCTACTGATTCATCTCTTGTTGCCTTTGACCCAGAGATTGAAAGGACGTTCCTTCGGAACCAAAGAACAACTCTGAACCAAGATAACGAGATGGGTGATCGACATGGACCGCCATTGCCTACTATGAGGCAACTCACTGCCCAGACTTAAACCAACAACCTTTGGCAGTGAGGTTTCCTCAGATTGAAGAAGGTGTGAACTTCGAATTAAAAGCTGGTTTAATTCATGAGCTACCACATTTCCATGGCTTAGCAGGAGAAGATCCCAACAAACACTTGGCTCAATTTCATGCCATATGTTCTAGTATGAAGCCAAGAGGTGTTACTGAGGAGCAGGTCATGCTAAGAGCTTTCGAATTTAATCTGAAAGACGCTGCGAATGATTGGCTCTATTATCAAGCTCCAGGGAGTATTGATACATGGGCTAAGATGAAAAATGTCTTTTTAGAGAAATATTTTCCAGCTACAAAACTGAGCAACTTGAAGAAGGAGATCACGAATCTTCAACAACACTCAACTGAGAGTCTCTATGAATATTATGAGAGATTCAAGAAGCTTTGCTCAAGCTGCCCATTCCATAGTTATACTGACCAAGATCTCCTTATGTACTTATTTAGTGACCTGATTGATGAGGATCGTCGAATGGTGAATGCATCCTGTGGAGGTAACTTTTTAAGATTGACTATACCTCAGGCTACTGAAATGTTTGAGGAATTAGCTGAGAGCTCAAGGCAGTTTGGCAGTAGACAGGGATCCCACTCAGTCAAAGCAATTAATTCAGATCAATTACAGACTGACATGAATGAACTGAAAGATATGATGAAGTCTTTTATGCTAAAAAGTGATTCTCTTCATGATCCCAATGCAGAGGTAAACGTTGTTGGTGGATGGCAACCAAGGCCAAGGTATGATTCTCATAATATTAATTATCAGCAACCTAGACCTCAGAATTCTATGACTGTTGAAGATATGATCAAGTCCTTAGCTCAGACTGTGATGCAACAAAACGCTAAGACGAAATCAAGCATCCAAAATCTTGAAAATCAGTTGGGACAGATTGCTCAAGCTGTGAGTAAATTAGAGGCCAGGGAACCGGTAAGAAACCCGAGAGAGAACGCCAGTGCAGTGTTCTTGAGGAGCGGAAAAACTTTAAACGACTGTTTTGTGCCAAAACCGCGATCGCCAGATCTGAGTGGCGATCGCTATGAGATTACAGAGAGCAAAACAGGATCTGCATCCCGACCGCGATCGCCATATAGCGATGGAGATCGCCATTCCACTCCAGAGGCTGCATCAGATTTCGACAACAATCCGCGACCGCGGGTCTTCTGCAGAAACATACTTCTCTCGGCCGCGATCGCCAAGAGCTGATGGCGATCGCCAGGAGACCCCTGAGTACATTGATGATTATTTTCGCCCGAATTTCCCGCCTCTGTCCTCTCAGAAGCCTGTAGCCCCCTTTCCTGAGGCATTGAAGGATACTCGAAGGCTGGATGACGACAAAGAAATCTTCGAAACCTTTAGTAGGTGTGAGGTAAACATTCCTTTGCTCAAACTTGTTAAGAGTATTCCTAAATTTGCTAAGTTTTTGAATGAAGTTTGCACTATCAAAAGAAATCAAAAACTGAAAGGAAAGAAAAAAGTTGAAGTAAGTGAACAAGTTTCTACAGTGTTTCAAAAACGCATGCCTAAGAAATGTGGTGATCCAGACATATTTAGCATTCCATGTGTGATTGGTGAAACTAAATTTGACAAAGCCATGCTAGATTTAGGTGCATCAATCAATGTTTTGCCTTACTCTTTGTATGAATCACTAGGCTTAGGACCTTTGCATAAAACAGGAACTGTTATTCAACTTGCTGATAGGTCTACTGTATACCCGAAAGGGGTTGTTGAGGATGTTCTTGTTATGGTTGGTGATCTGATTTTTCCTGCTGATTTCTTTGTGTTGGATATGGAGCATGCTAATAATGCCACACCTATACTGTTAGGTAGACCTTTCATGAAAACAGCACAAATGAAAATTGATGTTAATAGTGGGACTCTCTCTATGGAGTTTGATGGGGATAAGGTAGAATATAATATATATGATATGGATCCCATTGATGAGAATTCTCTATGTGCTATTGATGTGATTAAGCTTACTTGTAAGGATGAATTGCAACCTGTTTTAGAGAATATCTTAGAGTCCCCAAAAGTAGATGCTGTTTTGTCTACTAACATGCAGGAGTGTCAGGCTAAGCCATAGCCTAAAGGTAAGCTCTATTTACATCCTTTGGGCAATCGCCCTTCATTATTGACCTCGCCAGGCGAGATACCATTGATGTCTAGTGTGCAAGCACTTGACATTGAGCTTAAACAGCCGCCTGATACGGTCAAGGAGGAGAAAGTGAATGAAACCACCTTCATTGCTAAAGACAAGGTGGTCAAGGTAAGAGGGACGAGATTTAAGGCGTTCCATGAGTGGTTTAAGAGAGAATTCAGACAAGAGACGGTTTTCACAAAGCCAAATGGCGTTAGTTAAATCTCTTGAGTTTCATGTCGAGCCACGACATAAAATAAGGCGCTACTCGAGAGGCAACCCGAGGTTTGAGTTTGTTTTTGTTTGTTTTGTTCGGTTTAATTTTCTTTTTAGTTTTTCTATGGACAGGAGGAAATCACCGAAGCTTAGGGTCCGCTACAGTCAGTAGCCAATCTCGCTGTAAGTCTTCTCTCCCGTCTAAAAACTTAAGAAAATAAAAAAATAAAAAAAATAACGAAAATCCGAAAATCATTCCGAGAAAAAAATAATATATCGTATTAAAAAAAAAAAAGAGTGCAGAAAAAAAATATGAGAGAAAAGAAAGTAAGGAGTTGTATTTCATCAAGTTTGGTTTCATTGGTTCTATCATTCTAGATCTACATTCGTTGGAGCTTAGCTTGTTGGTGACCATGTTCTTTGCAAGGAGTTGATTTGTTTGGGTCACCTTCTACATTGGAGGTATTCTTTCTTTTGCTTTAGATGAGCTATGCATTATTGGATTACATTTAGTGCTCATCTAGTTTCTCATTCTACCACACTTTGAGTTTTATTGGAGGAAGGTCATCCGACCTTGTATGTGAGTCTTCTGTCTCCTTCCCTGGGTTTGTTATTATGTCTTCCATTTCATTGAGGACAATGCAATGTTTAAGTATGGGGGAGGAGAATGTATTCACATGTAATTATTTGGGTGTTGGTTGTATCTGCATGAGCTTATTGAATATATTGTTTGAAAAATCCACAAAAATTGAAAAAAGGCATACAAAATCCTTGGATAGCAAGTTCTATGCAATAAGAAGGTGGCTTGACCGACATTAGGCTGGGGCAAAAATAAGTCTTGAGTGATGTGAGTTTTGTGAGCCTGAAACAATTATTGAGTGGTTGAGATGAAAACCCGAAAGGGCGCCCAAGCAAGATGAGTGTTATATAAAAAAAAAAAATTGAGTGTTTTTAGGATCTTTATCATCTTGGCGTATGGAGACATAAGAAGGAGGCGTATAGGAGGATTCGGGTAGGCCACTTGGAGGAATAAGGTGTAGTTCTGGGTATGTGCTTATTTTATCACATTGTTCTTGATTGTTGTTGTGGTGTTTGGAGAAGTTTATTGAGTATGTAATCACTAGAAGATATTCTTGGACTTCCTGAGGCTTTGAGTATTTTATTGTATGGGTAGCTTTTCTGTAAGTTACTCGGGACGAGTAAAAGTCTAAGTATGGGGGTATTTGATACGCTGCACTTTGTATAGCGTAACTAGGGATTATTACATTGTATTAGGAGTGATTCCATGTGAGTTTAGAGACATTTCTATGTTATGGGTCATTGGAGTTATTATGAAGACTTAGAAGATATAAAGTGAAGAATTGGAATCAAGAAGAGTTGAAGACATTTTAATAAAGACTACTGGAGCGGAACCGCGATCGCCATCTAAATACCGCGATCGCCATGTCACAACAGAAGAAAAGAGTCAAAAATAATGACGACCGCGATCGCCATGGTCAAGATGGCGATCGCCATGAAGCAGCTAGGTCCAGGCGTAGATTGCACAGAGGAATTGGACCGATGATGTCACGCTCATATCATTGCGATGTCACCCCTGGAGCTTTGCGTGATGTACCTGAATTGCACATGCTGGGCATGATCGAGTTGGGCTGAAGTAGATGGGCCGATGGATTGCACTTAATTAAATCAAGCAAGCTTCTTGATGTTTATGTGCAGCCGTCATATCCTCTACAAGATATATCTCGTTCTCTTTTTCTTTTCTTTAGTTTGGTTTATTTTTCTTTTTTTTTATTTCCTTATTTTGTTTTATTTCTTTCCTTTTATTAATTTCGTTTAGGATATACCTTTTACCATATATTTTTAGGGTTAGTCTCTATTTAAGAACCCTAGCCTCCATCATCTTATCATCATCTTTTTCATCAGACAATTTAGTTTTGCAACCATGAGCAGAAACTAATCTCCATTGTTTTACTTAGCGGTTTGAGATTTCTAAACTCTTGTTCTTTTCCTATGGGTTTGTATTGATTCTCTTGTTCTTCATCTATTGATTTCTATTAGTTTTGCTAGCTTGATCACCTAGTTTGATTGATAGTTTTACTAGACTAGGAATATACGGTGAGATTCCTTGTCATTGTAGCACTCATATCTGCATGATCTGGTATTTGATTGCTTTTATGAAAGAGAATTGATTGCATGTTAATACTTGACGGTTGTAAGTTATTGCATGCATCCTTATAATTCTTGTGCCCTTTGCTGCTATTTCATCTAATCTTGAGAGGTTTTCCTGATTGCTGAATAGTAAGTATTATCAGGACCGGTTGGTCTGCCAATATATTAAACATTGGAATAAGAACATTCCCTATGATTGAATAGAACTTGAGATAAATCTATGATCAACTTGATTGACTGTTGTGTGGATACTTGCTAGGTGAAACCCCTTCTCATCATATTCTCACCCAAACTTCCTCTGCTTGTTACTGGTTACTTGTGTGTTCTTGCAATCAAAACCCCCTTTGGTGACTTGTTACTAGTTGATATTTAACTTGAGTGCATTAATTTGGTGTTTTGATTCCCTTGAGTTCGACCTCTACTTACTTGCTATACTCTAGTTAGTGTTTAGAGTTTTCTTTGATTTGACACTACGACTTTAGCTGAGGTACCCAATATTTTTGACAAAACATTCGTAAAATTCCGTCTTCCTTTGCAGATAAAGTTTTTGGAAGGAGTTATTGGTACTGCCCACTCTCCAGCTGACTGATTCAATAGTTTTACCAGAGAATGTTGAGATTCTGGGGCAAAATATTGATCTCGCTCCATTGATGAGCCTTCTTACGTCGGTCCAAGATACTGCTTCATCTGTTAGCAAAGAACATCTCTAGCCAGCCACCACTCAAGTTCTCCATCTCCAACAAAAATGCAGAGTCTTGGCTTTTGACTACCTACCTTGATGCGGATCTTCGCATCTCCAGGGGTGATGGTGCGAGCATCTTTGTGCATACATGATTGGGTGTTGTTCTTAGGTAAATGCTGTAAACTATGTGCGTATATGTATATATAGTGAGTTCACTGACACTAATTCGTTTGACATATAAACCTGCTTGGTAAAGATGACTTAGGAGAGCATGTTGATACAGATTAACGTATCTGAGAACTAGAGGATTAGAATAAGAAGGATAGATGAGATCTAATGTTCTCAAGAACAACAAATCTCCTTGTCCAAGTGAAGGAATCTAGAAGGTAGAATAGAAACCAACATCAAGAACGAACATAATGTTTGTCATAATGTTTACAGAGAGAAAAGAGAGATTAACATTTTTCATAATGTTTTACAATGAACATAAACTCCCTATTTATAGCTACTAATTTCCTATAACACATGTGTTGGTCTAATCCAAGCCCTCTTCCGGACAAAAAAAAATCCTATTCGCCTTTTGTATTACTTCCAGTGTTATATGAATAAGTGACCAGCTTTCTATTGCAAAACTGTTTTGCATATACATGGATGATATGTTATGGTTTGATTGCTTGATTATGACTTTATTTTTTGTTCTGATCTTTGTAGCGATAGAGTAGCAAATCCTTGTGATCTTTGCAGCGATAGAGTAGCAAATCCTTCCAAACAGCGTTACTACTTGATAAAGTCCGGTGGGCCGATAAACACGGAAGTCGTGTATATTAGAGCATATGCGCATTGGGCCCACAATATAATCTCATGGAGTTCCATCCTAAAACCAATTGACAATAGGAGGAGTAATCCATGGTATTATATAGTGGGCTATTATTATCTCAACTTCCGATGTGAGAAGCCTATTCTCACACGCCCCCTCAAGTGGTAACTGGCCTGACCCAGTTGCCACTTGAAAAACAGGTCAGCCCATATCGCGCCATCATGGCGGGCTAAACCCAAACTATGTCTTCAGGCCGACAAGCCAAAGGAGCCGCCCATAACAAGCCATCATGGCGGGCTAAGCTCAGATAAACCAGGAAACGAACCCATACCCGAAACCCGCTTTGATACCATGATAAAGTCTGGTGGGCCGATAAACACGGAGGTCATGTATATTAGCGCATATGCGCATTGGGCCCACAATATAAGCCCATGGGGTTCCATCCTAAAACCAATTGGCAATAGGAAGAGTAATCCATGGTATTATATAGTGGGCTATTATTATCTCAACTTCCGATTTGAGAAGCTTATTCTCACACTAGTCTTCAGCGTTACAGCTTATCAAGCCTTATATGGACGCTACTTTTCTCCTATCTGTACGCGATTTTGCACGCCTAATATAATCGAGCAACTTTTGTGCGCCTAACGTAAACGACCAGGGGTAAAATCGTCAAGTTTGAAAAATATACCCAAAAGTTGCCCGCCTAAGTTAACCACGCAAATAGAAAAGGGATTTTGAAACAAAAAGATACACATAAAGGCGAAAATATTAAAAAATTGTAAGGTTTGCACGCCTAGCACTCCTAAGTTAGGAGTGATAGAAGCTGAATTTTGTGATTTTTAAAATTTGACTTGCGCGATTAGGCGTACATTTGGTGACTTTTAGACTTGGCAATCGGGTCGGGTTGGTCGGATTCGAGTTAGAGTGTTCAAGTTTCATTCAATTTCCGACATCGTTTAGACGTCGTTTTGCTAAATTGGGCCTTAAGCCCAAAGGCATTTTAGGATCATGGGTGCTATGATATCATGTAAAGTAATGAATAAATGTTGTGATTTTCATTAATATGAGAAGCTGTACTTATACACCAAAGTTCTTGGAAAACTAGACAACCAAAAGATAACAAAAGATTACAAATAATTACATAATATCATACAATATCTTTTTGAAAATGTTCTATCCTAATAAAAAAAATATTTACCATATGATCTAAATAAAAAATAATAAAGTTATACTCATGAACTCAAACATTTTGCTAGTTGAGCTTCTTCTTCTTTATTTAAAAGAATTTATAATTCTTTTTGGTGGGAAGAACTTACCAACCTAGCTAGGTTGAGCAAGTCGTGTTACAGTTTCTTTTTGTACCTATCAAGATATGGATGAAGTCATATTTAGACTAACACTTAAACAAAATTAATCCATCATTTTATATATATACTAAACATTAGAAAAACTAAACAATATTGTAGTTAAGTACATTAATTTTGGCCGGCATTACACTGTAATATATATAGATTCCAGTATCCTTGGAACTGTTGTGGGTAGCATGAAACAATTTTATGCCTTTAATCTTAAATCAATAGCAAACCAGTCTTATTTACAGGATGTGCATACTTGTATGCTTCTCACAAACATTCAGAATTTGCATATTATAATCACTGATTTATAGCACACAAATGCTGACTTAAATATCCATCAAAATCCAAGAATCTCTTGTATGACTTTGGAGAAACTTAACAATGAGGCTAAATGAATCAGACATCTTTAGAGTGGATGAAGAACAAGAGGCTGATGATCAGAGTGTTACCCATGAAACCTCCACAGATGTTGAGGATGATAACCTCGATGATGTCAGTATCAGTAAATACAATAGAGATGATGGATCAGTTATGTCACAATCTTCCTATTCTGGTCATTGGCCTCAAAGTTACAAGTAACCTCTTTTTTTCGTCTTTACAACATTTCTCAATTTTGCCAATTATTTTCTTGCTTCATTAATTTGGTAATCTGATGATCCTGATATTTGTTGTGTGTAGAGAGACGACAGATTCATTTACCATTGCTGCATCACCAAATCTTGGTCTTCTTCGGCGATCAAGTATCTTCTCTTCACACCCAAGTGAATATGACATAGAGGACTCCAAATTTCCTTTGCTGCCTGAAAAATCAAACTTGAGTAAATTTTCAAGCATACTATCATTGCTATCTGTCAACAAAGGCTCCTTTTTTGTGCCTCCTACTGGACAATGCAGTCTAATACAGACCATTTTCAATGGTAAATTGTACCCTATTATGTATGATTAATGTCTCCTACATTGAAATCTTAAGCGACGTTTAGTAAGAGATTTGGCCAAAATCCCACTTTCAATGGTTGTTGAATCCCATTATTAATTCCAACCCTATATCTGAAATCTCACCAAGACTTGCTTAATGCGACTTCCAAGCATTTATAGCAAAAACCATTTATTTTATTTTAGCACATAATAAAGCTTTGATGAAAACTACCAATAACAAGAAGTTGAAAACAGTGAGATTCTGCTGATAAGGCAAAAGGGTCTCGCATTTTTTATAAGCTGAGCCTACACAAATCTATATTGCGGTTCTGGTTGGATACTGTATTATCTTTTATTTTAATGCAAACTCTGTATTAAACTTATTTTATCATCTCATTAACACATATACTGTACAAAATATTTTTATTGATACAGGGTTTAACTTATTTGTTGGAATTGGACTTCTTTCAATACCATCTACAATACAAGAAGGCGGTTGGGCAAGTGCAGTGTTTCTCCTAGTTTATGCAGGAATGTGTTTTTATTCAGGATCTCTTTTAAGAAGATGCATGGAAGAAGACAACAACATCCTCACTTTTCCGGACTTAGGAGAAGCTGCATTTGGCAAGAACGGCCGCTTATTTCTATCTGTAAGCCTCTTTCTTTTTTTGTTATATCTTCAGTGAGTCACATTTTCTCATTTCTGATTTTCTACACTTTGTTATATTTGCAGATTGTCTTCTACATCGAGTTATACGTAAGTAAGACGAGTTTAATAAAGCTACAATCTCAAGATAAGACTGACTAATTTCTTCTTGTTAAATACAGTTTTGTTGTGTGGAGTTCATCATACTTGAGGCAGATAACCTTGCAAAACTATTCCCAAATGCCTCATTAGCTTTTGCTGGACTCAATTTTAGCCCTGTGCATTTACTCGGAATGATTGTCACTCTCATTGTACTGCCAATTTGTTATCTTAAAGATTACAGAATAATCTCCTTCTTCTCAGGTTTGCAAATAAAGCTGCAATACTTTCTAATTTACATTCTATATTATTTGGCAATAATTAACATGTATATAATGGAGGATTTCTTGATCAAATCCCTTACATTCCTACATTTTGTGCAGCTGGTGGTGTTTTTGGAGCATTTTTTCTAGTTTTTTCATTGATCTTGGTTGGAACAATGGAGGATATAGATTTCAATCAAACCGGACCGATGATCAAATGGAGTGGTCTTCCATATTCTTTTGGCGTTTTCGGGTTCTGCTATTCTGGCCATTCTGTGCTACCAAATCTCTACAACTCAATGTCTGACAAGAAAAAGTTTAACACAGCACTCATTTGGATGTAAGAATACTAATAGCTTTATTGGTTTAATGCAGATTGAATCTACCTCCATAAAAAACATCTATTTCTAACAAGTTGCAATGCAGCTTCACTCTGTCTACCTCAGTATATCTTGCAGTTGGTGTGTTGGGATTTCTCTTGTTTGGAGAAGACACTGAATCTCAAGTTACTTTGAATCTTCCTGATGGCGCGCTTGCTTCAAAATTGGCGTTGTGGGTAACGGTTAGTTTCAAATCATATTAAAGCTTGCTTCTTTAGTCCTATAGTTTTCAACTTCTTTTGTTAGCTAACTTTTCTGTTCCTTTACAGGTCATCAGTCCATTGTTCAAATATCCTTTTTATGAGAACTATTAGGTTAAGTATTTAGTAGTTTAAAGAACTGTTATCCTAAGAGAAATGCTTAAACCATTTTCACAATAAAATAAAACCTCAAACTGAAGAATATGTAAAAAAATCTCTCCACATCAACATTCTTGACCTATGCAGTAAGTATATAGATTTAGAAAACCATTTGTCCAGAATTTCTTTTGGTTTCCCACTCTAGTTCAGCGGTTAGAGGACTCCCTACTACCCTTACATCTAAAGTTCGAGTTGCGTGGGAGCTCTCCCAACAAACAATTTTTAACCTCCATCAAGTCTCGAACTCGAGACCTCATGTTGGGTGGTTGGGGTCCCTTACCACCCGACCACATGCTTGTTGGTAAAATTTCTAATAAAGAAACTTAACCCAAAGTAAAGAGGGAAGGTTAACCCCTTTATCAATTTGTTTAACTCTTAATCAAATATCTCTAATCATGAACGTTTAACGTGGTATAAGTTAGAAAAACCGTTATAAACCCGTGATTAATATCAAAAACTACCTTAACTTTGAACACATATCCCTTGTTGATGAACCCCTTGGCTAGTTGCATAGAAGAGTTGCTGCCCTCAAGACTTTCCAACAATAATGGCTGCATTATTCCTCTAAGAACCACACTTGTTGTTTCAAGTGTTTGTGTCGCTTTCCTCGTACCTTATTTCGGTATGTCATGTAATTAAATCTCAAAAAATTGCTCATAATTCCTGTACAATTTGTTGATCTTTTTGAATTGGCGACAATTTCAGGGCTTGTGATGTCCTTGGCTGGATCACTTCTCTGTATGCTTGCAGTAAGTAAAGCTTCACCAATTATTTTCCAGAAATAATGCTGCTTAATAACTCCTTGACTAATCTAAACTGCATTGTGTTTCATTATAATAGTCTATTATAGTGCCTTCTATATGCTTTATAAAGATCAAGACTGAGCCAACATTGTTAGAGGTAAGGAGAACATTTGGACACAAATCTAACTGATTCTACCAACTTACATCAAGAACATAAATGTTTATGTTGTATTTACAACACGATATGAACATGACTTTTATGTTTTCTTGCGTAGGTCGGAACTTGCTGTGCTCTGGCTGCTGTAGGGATTGTCATTGCAGTGTTCGGAACATATTCTTCAATCTATGACATAGTTGAGAGCTATTGACTCACTTTTATAACCCAAAATTTGATGATGGCTCTCTTTTGATTCTCTTGTATTAATAAAATAGTTCGCATCTCTTGAAGGGTGTTTATAAGCGCACCTCACATTTTTATTCCCCTCGAGGAGGACAATTTTTTTTATCTTTGTCAAGCTAGAGTACAATTTCAATTGTATATCGAATTACTCCGTAAGTTGTAATCTATCTCGGTTAAACTTCGGATCCGATTCAAATATTAAAAAAAAGTAAATTTATCCGTTGAACATATTAATTTAGATTTTTGATAGAAGACATATGTACTAAATTTATTTATATTATTATAAGTTAATGCGTTTTTTTGTCCTAGAGTACGGTTTAATTTTTTTTGGATAACTTTTTGTATTCTAAGAGGATGAGTATAAATTTAGATTTAAACTTTTTTTCTGAATAAATTTGTGTATTCTAAGCGGGTTCAATATTATTTATATCTTTCTGGATAATTTAAATTTATTAAATATTTTAATGATATTTTTTTAATATATTTTCAAGACTGAATCTTTGTGCTCTCATTACCTCCGCATCATCACAGTAACGGAAAAAGATCACATGAGGACAATGTTTTAAGTTAAGAATAAGGATGGCTCCCAGCCGTTGATCTGGAAATTCCCTTTTTTATGTGAGCCGTCTGATCTGAGGCGTGAAACCACGCTCTCTTCTTTCTCTGTAACAGAATTTTAAGCTTGCTCCAGTCTCTCTTCTTCTCCTCTCGCTCTCGCATCAGCTTGCTCCTCCGGTCATCTTCTTCCTCCCTTCTCTACTCTGTTATTGTGCTCGTTTTTCGCTTCCATTGTTGCTTCTTCAGACGCGTCTTTGTTCTTCACGCTCGTCCTCTTCAAAACAGGTAATTTCTGTTTTCATAGCTTTGAATTTGTGTTCTTCGATCTAATTGGGAATGCTTATACCTTCGTTTGGGTGTTTTGTTCATTGTATGTGTATTTCAAAGTTCCATACTGTTGCGTTTGTGTTTTTCTGAATTGCTTCTTCGTTCATCATCTTCCTCCTTCTCTCTTTGTTATTGTTGGAATTGTTTAGCTTGATTTGCTTAGTTCTTTTGCGTGTCTATTGTATTTTGTTGTTTGATGTTGTTGTTTGATTCACATTCGTTTTGTTTCCATGGCAAATTACAAGAAATTATACTATCTTCTACTATTTGTCGCCATGTGAACACCCATGTGGTTTTGAATGAACACATATTTGGTTTTGAATGAACACATATTTGGTTTTGAATGAACACATATTTGGTTTTGAATGAACACATATTTGGTTTTGAATGAACACATATGCCTTTTGCATATGAACATAATAGTTCTTGTTTAGTTATCTACTGTTTATAACTTCGGATGAACACATATGTCTATATGTATGAACACATATTACTTTTGCAATGAACACACAGTCACATCTTTTCCTTTTTGTGTTTTTTAGGCAATTTTAAAATGGATACCAAGTTTCCTTCTATTTCCCCAAGCATGAGTGCTCAGTATTACACTCCTGTTTGTGATGATCAATTGAAGCCATATGTTGGTCAAATCTTCCCAAATCTGGAGTGTGCCACTAAGTTTTATGGGGTATATTCAAGCGCATGTGGATTTGACATTCGCGTGAATTCATCAAAGAAAGACAAAACTGGATCGGGTATTATAATTTGGAAGTATCTTGTTTGCACTAAAGAAGGATTTAAACATGTTTCTCCTTATGCTGAGTTTAACCCCACTGCTGAAATTGTTGTTAGGAGGAGAAGGAGGGTGTCTAATAGATGTGGATGTGAAGCAAAATTTTGGGGTAAATTTGAAGCTGGTATTGGCTATGTGGTGAATTTTTTTGAATCTCGTCATACACACCCTTTTATGGATTTGTCTGAGATGGTTTTCTCTAAAGGAAATAGGAAAGTGACTCCATTTGATCAAGATTTTATTATGAACTGTATCAAGTCCAATGTTGGAGTAACCAAAAGCTACAAAGTGTACAAGAATTTGGTTGGTTCATATGATAATGTAGGGGCCACTGTTGTTGACTTCAAGAATTTCATGAGGGGTCTGAATTCTTACATGGTTGGTTGTGATGCACATATGGTGATTGATGACTTCTTTAAGAAGAAGGAACGTTGTGACGCATTCTATTTTGATTATGATGTTAACAAGGAAGATCAACTAACTCGATTGTTTTGGTGTGATCCTATTCATCGTAAGAGTTTTTCATATTTTGGGGATGTTGTTTCAGCTGATGCTACTTACCAATTGAATAGGTATGATTATTTTTCTTATATCTCATAGTTTTTTATATGAACACAGTCAACCAATCGTATGAACACACGTGCAGTTATATATGAACACATACACTATTTCATATGAACACACGTATGTTTACATATATACAAAAGCACTTCCTATGAATTCTCATTTTCTAGTTTCTATTCATACTATATGTACAATATGGTATTTTTTATATCTCATAGTTTTTTATATGAACACAGTCAACCAAACGTATGAACACACGTGCAGTTGCATATGAACACATACACTATTTCATATGAACACACGCATATTTACATATGGACACAAGCACTATGAATTCTTATTTTCTAAATTTTATTCATACTATAGGTACAACCTGGTGTTTATTCCCTTCACTGGTGTTGACAATCATAAGAGGTCCATTACATTTGGTCCTGGTTTGCTTTTGCATGAAGACATAGAATCATATGTTTGGTTATTTGAGAATTTCAAGAAGGCAATGGGCCATGAACCTCATGTTATTATAACTGATCAAGATGCTTCTGTTAAAGCTGTCGTGGAACGAGTTTTACCCGGGTCCGCTCACCGTTTGTGCATGTGGCATATAATGATGAAGGTTACTAACAAGGTAAAATTCCCGCTTGACACATGTGTTAAAATTGTAGATTCTTTTCATAAAAAGTTCAATGCCATTGTTTGGAGTGATGAGCTTAGCCCCATAGAGTTTGAAGATGCGTGGTTCGCAATTCTTCAAGAATTTGGTTTGCAATCTCATGAGTGGTTAGGAGTAATGTTTGAGCTACTCCGTTATTGGATACCTTCTTTCTTTCATGGTGTGACTATGGCTGGCTTGTTGAGGACAACTTCAAGATCTTAAAGCCAAAACCGTTTCTTTGGGAATTTTCTAGGTTCCCAATCAAGTCTCGTTCTGTTTATGATGCAGTTTAATAGTGCAATGGAATCTCAACGACACAGTCAAAAGAAGCTGGATTTAGATTCAACTACTTGCACTCCTCGCATGAACACTCCTTTGCAGTTGGAAAAACGTTGTGCAGACATATATACAATCAATTCATTTTATGATATTCAAGAGGAGTTATACAATGCGACGTATAATTGTACACTTGCATCGTTGAAAAAGGAAACAAACAATCACTACTATGATGTTGAAGCTGAATTTGGCAAGATATGTACAGTTGAATTTGAGGTTTCTAGTGGAGATTATCATTGTTCTTGTAATAAGTTGCGCAATCTTGGCCTCCCTTGTAGTCACATCTTCATGGTGCTAAAAAATTGTCATATAAACAGTTTGCCTCCTACCCTCATCAACAATCGTTGGACGAAGAAAACAATTTTGCAACCGATTTTTGAAATTAATGGTGCAGTTTATGACTGTAGTGCTCAAATTGATGAGAAGAAGCGATTGTTGGCTGAAATTATGACAGAAATGTATTCTTGGGTTGATGTTTTGGGTGATGATATTGGTGGCCTGAAAAGCTTGTTGTGTTTGATTAAGGAACAAAAGGCATTATCTGCAAGTGCAAGCATTGTTGAGCCTTCTGTGTCTACTTCAACAAGTAAGTATACATTTCAGAAATTTGTTGGCCCTTTACCAGATCAAGTTAGTGTTCACCCCCCTAAACAAGCAAACAATAAGTTCAAGAAGAGACGCATTAGAGGTGGTCAAGAAGTTGGAATTGAAAACTCAAGAAAGAAGCGCAGAACATGTTCCATATGCAATCAGTCCGGACACAACTGCACAACATGTCCTCAATATGTCCCTTAAGTTTCATGTCCTTATTTTTATATGCTATAAGTTTGATGAACACCTTTGGCTTTACGTATGAACACATGGTGTCAATCAGATGAACACATTATTAGTTTTTATGTTTTTTATTTTCATATGTTTCTGGATTGGTGAACACATATGGCTATCCATATGAACACAAGTTGTTAGACAGATGAACATAGTTCAATTCTATAGAGAAACTTGTATTTTGTCTTTTTTATTATCTTGTTATTTATCTTTTGTTAACATTTGGCGATGAACACTTTTGTTTTGATACATGAACACTCATTTGCATACTACATATTAGCTACTAATTATTTGGTTTAAATTAATCAAATTTGAACACATATAATCACATGAACACATATGGATATACATATGAACACATCTGTATTTTCAAATGAACACATCTGTATTTTCAAATGAACACATCTGTATTTTCAAATGAACACATATAACTATACATATGAACACATGTGTGTTTTTCAAATGAACACATCTGTATTTTCAAATGGAAACAGTTGAACACATGTATTATGTAGTTTTATCTTTTGTTAATATTTTAGTTGAACACTTATGTCTGAATACATGAACACAAGTTTTTGATTTAAAAATGCAATCTAAAAACATATGGCTTGAGATTTGTTATGAACACACTCAACCAATTATATGAACACACTTGTAATGAGAGATGAACACAGTTGATATTAAGTGCTAAATATTCAAGTTTTTGCACACCACAAACTTTTCAAAACACTAAAACATTAGTCATTGTTCTAAGAATCCTACTACCACTTCCAAACACACACTATTCTATTTTTTACATCCAAATTCAGCATAACTTGCAATTACTCTTTGTTCTTTCTCTTCGTTCCTGCTCCCTTGCTTGCTCCCTTGGTCTTTAGCAATTGGTCCATCAAGGCTTGTACTGGCTTCTTTTCTTCATTGTACTCACTTGTGAGTAAAGCATAGCAGTACTTGATCCTCATGTCATTTACTTGTCTCTTGTCTGCCTTTATAATTCCAGGGTTCCAATCTGACAAGCCATTCCCCATGTATGTTTCCATATGTCTAATTGTGAAAACTCCACAATCTTCCTTGTTCTTGCCCTCTTTCCAACTCATCTCCAGTACTTCAGTCTTTACTTTCTCTTCATTTTCCAATATGTCAGCCTTTGCATTCATCCCGATGTCCCTTAGGAGTCTGACAAAATGATTTCTCTGAAAAAAATTCAAGAAAAAGAATAAAATTATAAAGCTTAAATATTATATCATTAAATAGTATAATTAAACTATAGTAAATACTAACCAGAATCTTTGGAACGCTTCTATACTTCTCTGCATCGCCACTATTTGAGTTGTCTAGTATGTGCACATGTGGATTTTTCACATTTATTGTAATGACATAAAAGGGTCCACTTTTAATGATTGGGAACACAAACTGCATGACATATTAAAAAAACATTTATGTTAGAGATCCCACATGTGCGCGCGTAGCGCGCTTCGTTAACATACCACATGAATTATGAAATCATTCACATGAACACATTTTAAAATCAGTATATGAACACACGAGTTATTTCTTATTATTTGTGCAATAAACTTGTAAGAGTTCAAATATGATTAAAGGTATGAACACATAAGATTACAGGTATGAACACATAAGATCCTTCACGTGAACACAAAAGACTACATGTATGAACACATAAGAACATCCACATGAACACAAAAGATTACAGGTATGAACACATAAGAACATCCACATGAACACATAAGAATATAAAGAAATAACTTACCAGATCAATATTGTGCATCTTGATGTTCTTGTTCTTAAAAGTTTGAACATCATTGAACTTTGCAATCAGTGCATCTTTGAAAAAGGAATATGTGGCATTTTCCGGTGCAATTGGTGATGTTACTGTAGATATCTGTACATTAAAAAAAATGAACTCATAAGAACATTCACATGAACACAAAAGAAATCAGATATGAACACATAAGACAAAATACAAAAAAATAATAAGTAATTATGTTTACCAGATGAACAGTTGGTATGAAGTATCTCCAAGGTGACAATGAACCTTTGTATCTTTCATTCTCATTTAGAATTGATGTGTAGGCATCAATTATTTCACTATCGATACACTGCTTAATCTTCAATGACTCTAAGTCTTCTTTGTAAAATTTCCACTCATTCATTTTAAAAACCAACAGCCTGCAACAAATTTTATAAAGATATTAATAAATTTATTCTGGTTTTATATTCAAATGGGCATCCAAAACTACTTACTCTAAGTCTTTTTTGTCCCCAACCATCCAATTATAAAGCTTCCTCTCGACCCCTGATGGTTTTTCAGTGATATTGATTTCTCTTGTTTTGAATGGGGATTTCACAAGGTCTGAAGGATTTGGTATCCTTTTTTAAACCACTTCAGAAGCACTGCATACAAATGTGACCTGGCAAAATGAACACATAAAGTTAACACAACTTGAAAAATGAATGAACACATAAGCATTTCTATATGAACACATAAACATTTCTATATGAACACACATATTATTTGTACCTTTTTTTTTCTTTTTCACTTTCATCCTTCTTCTCAGTCTCCTTGTTTCCCTCATCATCCTTCTTCTCAGTGGAAGTCTCCTTGTTTCCTTCATCATCCTTCTTCTCAGTCTCCTTGTTTCCCTCATCATCTTCCTTATCATTACCACCACCACCACTCTCATTCCCTTTGACATTGTCGCTTGCATTATGCATTTATATATATTTTTATTTGTATACTAAAGAATAAATCATATGAACACATTAATATAAATGCACAAAAAAGATATTTGATATGTGTACCTTCATAGCATCTTCTCTTTCACTGTCATCCAATAACACAATCTCTGCAGCATTGGTTGTGGTATCATCTTTCTCTCCCTCTTCGATCATTCCACCACTCTCATTCTACAATATTCAATGAACATTAAACATAGTATCAGATGAACACACGCTTAGACATAGATGAACACATTTTCAAAAATAGATGAACACAAATAATATGTGTACCTCTCTTGCATCCTTCATAACATAATCTTGCTCACTGTCTTCCAACATCACAATTTCTGTAGTAGTTGTTGTGGTATTATCCTTTTCTTCCTCATTCATTATTTCACCACTTTCATTGCCTTGGAATATTTCCTTCTGCATATATTTCATGAAGACCAATTAAAGATCAGATGAACACACGATGAGAGATTTATGAACACAATTTGAAAGTTAGATGAAAGCTAATTATAAGAACAGATGAACACAGATTAAATAATGAATGAACACAGATTAAATAATGAATGAACACATAAGCATTTCTATATGAACACACATAATATTTGTACCACTTTTTGTTCTTCATCATCCTTCTCATTGCCTTCACCTTTCTCTTCCACTATGCTTTCACCTTTCTCTAACTCAGAGTCTACATTCAAATTCTCATCAACTTCCATTCCTGCATTTTGAATTTCTGTAGAAAACATCTTGCACACTCTCAACTTCATGTATTTGAGTATCATTTTTTAACTCACCATCACCTTTTTCCACTTCAGGTACACCCAGATCTACATCTTCTTCTTGATTTTCTTGTGGTGCTTCTTCTAGTGTGATCACTGGTGAAACTCCCAAATCAAAATTTGGTGTGGAGTTAAAAAATTCAGCTCCTTGATTCCGAATTTAAAAAAAGATGGGGAGTTAGTAAATAACTGAAAAATATTAGCACATGCACACAATAGTGATTTGCTATGAACACAATAGTGATTTGCTATGAACACAGTGATAGTATTACCTTTTGAATTGCTTCTTGTATACCCTTTCTCTGCATTCTCAATGATGTGTATGTTCTGATAGGATTGGATGTTTCTGTTTCCTTCCCAGACGCAGTTGTTTCGCTCTGTTTAATAAATAATTTGTGTTAGGCAACACATTAATATTTCAACAGAAGATTGGAAAGTTTTTACTTACTTGCTCAATCATCTTTGATAATTTGCCAATAACATGTAACAGTCCTTGAGTTCCTAGATATTCTTCATGTGCTTGCTTCTCTTGAATTGTTTTTTCAATTTCATCCATGCATTTGACAGCCATATCCCAGAACTCATCTTGACTGTTTTGGCTTTCATTTTCAGTCCCGTCCTCTGTTTGAGATTCTGAACAAAGCTTTACTTTTATAATCTTCTCACACTCAAGGTTAACCTTGTTGAGTACACCATGTCCGGCTAGCTGTGTAGGGATTTCTTGATTCCTCTTTATGAACTTTCTTATCTTCACAACCATCTCCTCAGCATCTTGCAGGTAGCCTTCCATAAATGTCTTAACTTCATCATTTTGCACGTTGTCATCCTTTCCGTCATTTTGGAATTTGCTTGTCTGCCCTTCACCACTAAATATATGTTTTTCTCTTGTGTATCTTTTGCCAAACCCACCATACTTCAGTTCTTCATCCTCCCTTCCTTTTAGCATCTCAGTATTCCACTTAGAGATTATGGGAAATGCTCTTTCAACCCCTTTTCCTTTCAACGTCACCCTATCAGCATATATAAGCTGCATTTAAAAAAGATGAACACAACAATATAATCAGATGAACACATAAGTGTAATCAGATGAACACACTCTGAAATTCCATTCTTCTCATGAACACATATTCAGTTATGGATGAACACATGTGTAAATTACTCATGAACACATATTCAATTATGGATGAACACATGTGTTAATCACTAATGAACACATATCAATTATTTATGAACACATGTGTTAATCACTCATGATCACATAAGTTATTTCACATGAACACATACACATTTACTCATGAACACGTATGAATTGCCAGATGAACACATACACATTCACTCATGAACACAACTATATAATCAGATGAACACAGAAGTGTAATCAGATGAACACACAGTCTTCAAGGATGAACACAATAGTAAGTTTAGGTGAACACATAAACTTAATTGCATATATGATTTAAAATGATCCCTCAGATTTACATAAACTATATATAATAGATGAACATAACAATATTTTGAGGTGAACACATAAAGCATAAGCATTTGAACACATGTGTACAAGCACGTGAACACAAAGTAAATTAATATACCAAGAGAAGCAAAACAGGACCTTTGTATGTACCATCTTCTGTTTGAGCCCATGCAATTGAAGTTTCGATCAACTTATCAAATAAAAATGCACTCCAATTGTAGTCCTTGATTGATTCCACGTTATCAAGAAAATCCATTATTTCCCACTTGCATTTCCCATTGGGATAACTTTCCACCACTGTGTTGACAAAAAGCAAGATGAAATACCTCTTGAACCACTCACTGCCATCCTGAAGTGTCATCATCTTGTTCCTAATCTCAGTACAAGATATATTCCTCATAGTCCTTCCTGGGAAATCTTCGGTTACTTTGGTTTTGAGATATTCACTTCTTTTGCCTTTCTTTTGTAGCTCTATTCTGTTTGTTCCCATTGGTATTCCAAGATACTCATGTGGATCAGCTTCAGTAATGACAATGTCCCTTGAATCCTTGTGTTTGATTACACATTTGAGCGGGTCAAACTTGCTTAGCACATAATATCCAAGTCGTCCCGGTAGATCACTGACCTCCCATTCTAGCATATGTCCAAACCCCATGTCAATGACTGCTTGCCTTTGTGCATCAGATAAAGCATACTCTTTATCATTAAAGTATGTCACAAGCATATTTGGCGATGTCCTACAAAGAAGCCTTGTGTTCAGCTTGCGCAACTCTGAAATTTTCTTCTTTCCAGTTAGATCTAAAACTTTTTCTTTTCCTTTTGTTGTCTTATTCTTCTCTGACACTAAAGCTTTCCCTTTTTCCTTGTTCTCTTCAGCCTTGGATACTTGTTTCTTCTTCTCTAACACTAAAGCTGTCTCTTTCTTCTTCTCTTGCCTCTTCTTTTGTACTACAAACACTTTCCCCTTTGCCACTGCCTGCTTTTTGCTCTTCTCAACATTCAGAGGACTAGCTCCATCTCCTCTCTTTCTTTTTGATTGCCTAGTTTCTGCAACTATATCTCTTCGCGTAGGTTGTCCATCTTCTGTTCTTGTGAGGACATACTGTGTTGGTATTTGAGATGAACTGCCTGACACGACCATAGCAAGTGGACTACCTGTGTAAATGACAATATAAATACAATCAAATGATGTTGTAAACAAATATCAAAGAATGAACAAACATGAAGATTTATAATTTGAACACATATCAAATAATCAATGAACACATATCAATGAATCAATGAACACATATCAATGAATCAATGAACACCAACCTATAAGTCAAATGAACACATTTTTTTAAATTATATTTCTTACCAGCTATTTCAATTGGAGATTGAGATTTTTTCTGAATTTCTTGTTCTCTGGCTGTATATCTCATCTGCCTTGGTGATAAGGTTTGTTGATCTCCTATATTTGTCAATAGACATGAAATTCAAATGTGGTTAAACAAAAATACACAAATATATTTTTAATGAACACAGTCACTATTGAATATGAACACAAAATCATTTCAAGATGCACACAGAGTAAGATTATTACCTATTGCAGAGGTGGGGGTTCCTAGTGGGTCATGTCTTGATTTAGTTTTGCTTAGTCTTTGATCTGAAACAGTTTGGCTTGAGGATTTTGTGTCACTTCCACCTGAAGAGGATTTTGTGTGGGTGGGTGTGACATCCTTAGATGTTGTTTGGCTTAAGGAAGTTGGAGAGGGAGTTGTTTTCGTACTGCTTCCAGCTTTGTCTTGGCTTGCTTTGCTTCTGACCTCCCTCTTGGATGATTTTTCCGTTTTATCTCCAACTATTAGTGTTCCATAAGGTAGTTCCATCACTTTTGAGTCAACTAGTATTATCATTATACAGATGAACACGCATTAAGATTCAGATGAACACGTATTAATATTCAGATGAACACATAAGTTTTAACTCATGAACACATATTTAAAGATAGGTGAACACATATTAGTTTCAGATGAACACATTTGTATTTCACTCATGAACACAGAAGTTTTTACTCATGAACACATTCACTAATGGTTGAACACATGTGTAATTCACTCATTAATAAAATTCAGTTATGGATGAACACATTTTTGCATTTCTCTAATGAACACATAAGTTATTCCTCATGAACACATATTCAGTTATGGATGAACACATGTGTATATAACTCGTGAACACAAATTAGATATAGATGAACACAGTTTTGCATTTTACTCATGAACACATAAGTTATTCCTCATGAACACATATTCAGTTATGGATGAACACATGTGTTAATCACTCATGAACACATAAGTTATTTCTCATGAACACATACACATTTACTCATGAACACGTATGACTTTCTAGATGAACACATACACATTCACTCATGAACACATACACATTTTACTCATGAACACATACACATTTTGTTATTTGCATATTCTCGTCAGTTGATGAACACATATTCCTTTATTGATGAACACATGGACACAATAACCGCCAAATCAGTTGAAATTTAAGATGTGTTCATCATGCAAGATATAAAACAATGATTAAACATTTTTGAAGTTCTCAAATGCCTTCATGTATGCATTAGCTTTGCTCGTTTACTAATTTTCAAGCATTAGGTCTTATTTGGAACCAAATGAACACCGGAGATAAAGTTGAACAACAATTGAACAATTAGGGCTTGTAATTTGTGTATTTGAACTCGAAATCGACTGCGTACCTGCAATGTATGCCTTCTTGTTCATCTTGTTCGTCATTGTTGCTTCTAGGTTTTGTTTATGGCTTCGATCGTTCAACAAACTCGAAAACGCTAGAATCTTCAAGGATTTAGGTCGAAATCTTCAAGGAGTTGAATCACCACTTCGATTACACTCGATTACGCTCGAATGTGCAAGATGTTGTTTGAATTTGGGAGAAATCAGTAGAAACTGTCAAACGGTTTTTGAATTTGGGAGTGATGGTGATCGTGCTTCTTCAGATTCTGTGAAATGTGGAGGTTAATAGCTTCATTATGGTATATATAGGCGCGTGTTGAGTTTTAAAATTTTGGAGCGTGCTTCTCACGCGCCCGCTTGAGTAGAAGGGATGATGTGGGCTGTTGTGGGTAGGCATGGCTCCCGGTCCGGTCCGGTTCTGGAGCGGTTCCGGGCTGAACCGGACCAGTTTTTTATTAAAAAAAAAAACAAAACCGCCGGTTAACCGGCGGTTTTGTTTTAAAAAATAATTTTATAAATTTATAAAACTGAAAAAAAAACTTAAAAAAATGACAAAATATTCTTTTTAATAGCGTTTTTTTATAATTAAACATAATTTTTAAACTTAAAAAAAATGATTATAAAAAAACGCTATTAAAAAGAATGTTTTGTCATTTTTTTTAAGTTTAAAAATTATGTTTAAAAAACATAACAAAAAACTTTAAAAAAATGATTAAATATGAAGGAACAAAAAAATTAAAAAAATTGGGCTTGTACTTAACAGTGACTTACTTGTTAAGTTGCCTACGTATCCTCTCGGGTTAGAGGAATCAAAGCCCACGTAGTTCTTTACCTTTTTTCAAAACCCGTTACCTAAGTCGAATCTTCGGCGGATGAATCGGTGCGTATCGTAGTAGAATCTCCAATCCACTCGTCTTCCGATGACTCGATAATGTTACGTTGTTGCCTAATTGCGGCTCTCTTCCAATCGCAAACACAACATTGCGCCTCCAATGACTCCGGTGCCAAATTTGATCTCTTCCTCGTTAAAGTGTTGCCTCCTGCACTAAAAGTTTGTTCCACCGCCACGGTTGAAGCGGGGACGGCAAGAACTTGAGTCGCAATCTTCGCAAGCGTTGGAAACATGCTCCTATGATCCTCCCACCACTTCAAAACATCTAAAGTTTCACAACTAACAAACTCAAAGTTGGTGTTAAGATAGTTATCAATTTCCGCATTCGTGTTTGTAACTCTTGGTCTTTTACTAAAATACTTAGCTCCAAAGGCCCCCAAGCTAGTAGAGCTCGAAGAAGTCGGAGGTAATTGTGAAGTAGTCGGAGAATCACAAAAATGAGTAAATAAAGTTTCAATGTTTGTTCTAGTTCTAGAAACCATACCTAAAATATCCTCTAGTTCACCTTCGGCTAAAATATATGCATAATAGTCATTTAAAAGAGCGTGTAAACCGGATAATTTAAGTCTGGGATCTAAAACACAAGCAACAAGAAAACAATCGGGAATATATCTATAGTAGAGCAACCACTTACTCCTCATGCTTGCAACGGATTCCTCAATGCCGGGAATTTTAGCTCCCTCACTTAAACCACACATAACATTACAAGCTTCCAAGACAAAAACATTACTACTTGGTGTATAAACATGACTAAATCTTTTTGTTGCATCATTAAAACATTTTAAAAACGTTGCAATACTTTGACATATATCCCAACCTGATTCGCTAAAATAGAAAGGAGAGCCAGAAAGGTTTTGAGAAACAAAAGACGTTAAAACTTGTTTATATTGTATACATTCACATAGTAATATGTAAGTAGAGTTCCATCGGGTACCCACATCTTTTGAAAAACGTTTTGGGTGCATCCCGTTAGTTTTACAAAAGGTCATCCAATCTCTTGTAACTTTAGGATGCCCCCAAATATACTTAATAACGTTCTTAATTGGCTCAAAATGAAAACTCATAGCACGTAAACCATCTTGAACACATAAGTTTAAAATATGACAAGCACATCGAATATGAAAAAATTTCCCACCAAACATAGGTTGACACATTTCTTGTAAATCTCTAATAGATGCGGTGTTAGCAGATGCATTGTCGAATCCAATTGAAAAAACTCTATTAAGTAGTCTATATTCTTCTAAAATTGCACGAATCATCATAGCAATATTTTGTGCGGTATGTGAATCATCAAAGACTCTAAATGCCAACAAACGTTTTTGCATTGTAAAATGATGATCTACAAAATGACATGTAACACCCATGTAAGAATGGGTTTGAGTATTATCACTCCATATATCACTACAAATAGAAACATGCATATCATTTTGCGAAAAATAAGAAACTAATTCGGCCTTGCGTCTTTTATAAGCCTTAATTACGTTTTTCTTAATCACTTTCCTAGATACGGATTTAAAAGCGGGTTGTGTATGATCTTTAATGTACTCATTAAATCCTACATTTTCACTAAATCGAAATGCTAAATGATCAACACAAATAGCTTCGGCTAATGCTACACTATTAGCTTCATGATCAAAACGAAATAAAGGGTTACCGCTAGTAGAAGATGCAAATCCGCCGGAAATTTGTGTTTGTCCCCCTAGCATTCCCATCTCGGCGACGTGTTTGTGCTCCATGTGTCGTTGAAGGGTTCCATATCCTCCACTTTTCTTCCATTGGAATGTCGCCTCGCAAAAGTTACAAGAAACAATAATTAGATCGGGATCATAATCCTCGGCCTCGAGTTCCTCGAGACCGGGTTCTAATTTAGTAAACCACTTTACAAAAATAGGAGATGTTAGTTTCCGGGATTGGTTCCCGGAGGACCCGGACCTCCCCCCCCCCCCCCTACCCCTAGCCGGTCTCGAACCGCTAGCTTGCCCTTGAGGCCTAGCGGTCCTACCCCTACTGGACCTAACTTGGGAGGTGGGAGTGGGAACCGAGGGATAAGAAGTGACATTATCACTCTCTTCTTGGGTGTCAAAATGTTCCGCCATAATATGATTAAGAACAATTAAATAATATGATTAAAAGCAATTAAAACAATTAAAACAATAAAACAATAAAACTTAGAACAATATAATAATGTGATTAAAAATGTAAAAGCAATAAAATATTGAAAGACAAAAGCTAATTAAAAGGAAGAGATTAAGAGAGATTGTTGATGGAATTTGAGAGATTATAAGATTGAGATTTGAGAAAGAGAAGAGAGATTGTTGTTGTTGGATGTGTAATTTGAAGATTGTATGGTATGGTATTTATAGGGGTTTGATATGGGTTATTTTAATATTAAAAAATTAATTAATTTTTTTTTTTTAATTTCCTAAGGTTAACCGGCAAACGGCTACTTTTCTAGCCGTTGGAACCGGCGGTTAACCGGTTTTCCCGGTTAACCGACGGTTCTTTATTTTATTTTATTTTTTTAAAAACCGGCGGTTCCGGTTAACCGCCGGTTCTTTATTTTTTATTTTTATTTTAAAAACCGGCGGTTCCGGTTAACCGCTGGTTACCGCCGGTTTTTTATTTTACATTTCGTGAACCGGACCGTGACCAAACCGGTTCCGGTCCGGTCCCGATTTTGACCCGGTTCGAACCGGCGGTCCCGGTCCGGTCTACCATCCCTAATTGTGGGCTGTTGGAACGGATGAAACCTTATTCTTAACACCAAAGATGTCGTCGCCGGAATCGAACCCGCAGCATTTTGAAAGCTGATGCAAGAGGCGCGCCAAAAACTGTTGTAGGGTTTTGAAGGCGCAAGAAGATAAGGGACAAAATAAAAATACTTGATGTATGAAGATTTCATTTTCTGGTTCCGCGAAATTGATTACATCAAATTGGAATAGGGTTCCAAGTTCCCTGTATTCAACTGATCTCAGTCTCAATCCAAGTCTAACGAAGCTGTTCAACAAGTATTTCGATCGGACTGATGTGCAGTCATGGAACTCGGTCATCGCCGAGTTGGCTCGCGGAGGCGACTCGGTGGAAGCCCTTCGTGCTTTCTCAGGGATGCGGAAGCTATCTGTCTCTCCCAACCGATCGACGTTCCCTTGCGCCATTAAATCATGCTCGGCTTTGGGCGACATTTTATCGGGGAAACAGCTCCATCAACAAGCGTTGATTTCTGGGTATGAGTTGGATCTCTTTGTTTCTTCTGCTTTGATCGATATGTACACTAAATGTGGTGATTTAGGGGATGCACGGAAACTGTTCGACGAAATTCCTGGCAAAAATGTGGTCTCTTGGACTTCCATGATCAAGGGTTATGTGTTGAATGAAAGCCCTTATGATGCTATTTTGCTGTTTAAGGAGCTACTGGATGAAGAAGAGGGAAGGGATTTTGTTGATTCTGTTGCATTGGGCGCTGTACTTTCGGCTTGCTCCCATGTTTCGAGCAAGTCAGTGACTGAAGCGATTCATGGATTTACAGTGAAAAACGGATTTGACTCTGCATTGGGGGTAGAGAATACTTTGTTGGATGCTTATGCCAAATGTAGTGAGTTGGGTGCTTCTAGAAAGGTGTTTGATTTGATGGTGGTCAAAGATGTTGTCTCTTGGAACACCATGATTGCAGTGTATGCTCAAAATGGATGGTCAAAGCAGGCGTTGGAATTATTTAGTGTGATGGTGAATGAAAGCGACATTAGATACAACTCAGTGACTTTATCTGCTGTGTTATTGGCATGTGCACATGATGGAGCTTTAAGGGCTGGAAAATGCATACATGAGCAGGTTGTGAAAATGGGATTGGAAGACAATGTATTTGTTGGTACCTCAATAATTGACATGTACTGCAAATGTGGGAGAGCTGCAATGGCGAAAAAAACATTCGACCGTATGAAGGTGAAAAATGTCAAGACTTGGACCGCAATGATTGCTGGCTATGGCATGCATGGGCATGCTAAAGATGCACTTAACGTTTTTTATGAGATGAAGAATTCTGGAGTTAGACCTAATTATGTAACTTTTGTGTCGGTTCTCGCTGCTTGTAGTCATGCCGGCTTTGTGGAAGAAGGTTGGCGTTGCTTTAAGGCTATGAAAAGCGAGTTTAATGTGGGCCCCGGTGTTGAGCACTATGGATGTATGATAGATCTTCTTGGGCGAGCTGGACGTCTTAAGGAGGCGTATGATCTGATCATGGAAATGAAGGTTAAACCGGATTATGTGATTTGGGGAGCGCTTCTTGCTTCATGCAGAATGCATAAGAACTTTGAATTAGCTGAGATTTCTGCCATTAAATTGTTTGAATTAGAGCCTGATAATTGTGGGTATTACGTCTTGCTATCTAACATGTATGCAAATGCTGGCAGATGGGAAGACGTTGAGAGGATGAGGATTCTTATAAAAAAACACGGTTTAGTTAAACCTCCAGGCTTCAGTTTAGTTGAGCTAAAGGGGAGAGTTCATGTATTTCTGGTTGGAGATAATGAACATCCTGATCACAAAAATATTTATAAGTATTTGGAGTTGCTGTCAATAAAATTGGTTGAAGCTGGGCACGTTCCTGATAGGACGTCTGCATTGCATGATGTGGATGAGGAGGAGAAGGACATGATGCTGCAAATTCATAGTGAAAAACTTGCAGTTGCTTATGGAATTATGAATACAACGCCTGGAGCTACAATCCAGATTATTAAGAATTTGAGGGTGTGTGGTGATTGTCATACTGTAATGAAGCTGTTGTCCAAGATTGAGGATCGAATTATTGTGATTAGAGATTCGAAGCGGTTTCATCAGTTTGAAAATGGAGTTTGTTCCTGTGGTGATTATTGGTGAAAAGCCTAGTTAAGCATTTGTTTTTGTTTCTTCAGTTTTAGGTTTCCTTTATATATGCTCTGAAGACAAAATTTTTGCCATGTATGTCTTCAAAATGCTCATTGTGTTTATGTACAAGAAGAATTTACCATCACATGAGCACAAATACCTGCCTTTCAAGAAATTATTTGGCATTAAGTTACGAGTACATGTTATTTCGTTTGAAACTGAAGTCGGAGATGTAACATACCAAATTCTAGGAAGAGAAAGAGCTCTTATACAACAAACGTCTGTCTAAACAATTACTATGAAAATAAATTAGAAAACCTATGATCCTTAATGGGTTTCTTCAACCTGGCCGTACAAATCAGTTTTCACATTTTACAACTCCTCTTTAGAAGCTATGCAGTCAAGGGAGCTACAAAAATCATACAGTGGTAAATAGTCTTTACTTTTTTTTTAATCTCACCTCCATTCTGCAAGGAGAAGATATCTTCTACTCTTTTGATCGACCTTCTTTCCTTCCCTGTCTTCTGATGACGGGTTGTTGTTGCTGTTTACTGCTGCTAAGACGGGGAACGATTTTTAGTGGATGTGCTTCTGTGTTGAACACCCACTCATCTAGTGAGATTAAGGATGGAGGTGAGTATAATAGATAGAGGTACTTTAGAGTCTCTGCTAGAAAAAAGCTTTGCATCATGTTGTCCTTAACACCAGAATTTACCTGAAAAGAAAGCCAACTTCATGTTAGTTAGTTGTGTAAACAAGTAAAAGTAAAATAAAATTGAAGTATATAAACCCAACTATCTATTTTCTTAGTTTCGTTTATTATTTTTCCTATTCTGTTTAGTTTCCAGATTTCCGGTGCTATTGAAATGAATGACAGAATGTGCTTTTCAGATTTGTATCCCTTTATCTTCCATTGTTAGGGATCTAAAATAAACCCTTCTGCTCTATTAAGATACACTTCTGGTAAACCAAGATATATACCACTTTTGTGTTGTTATATAAGCCTAAAAGTTGGAATGAAGTTTGTTACTTACATCCTTGAGACCGACGTAACCAGACTCAACACGGGAGTTTTTTTCGAAGGCTTGAAATATATTCCAACCCCAATCTTTGTATGTCTTGTTACCAGTTAGGCGCCAGAGATAGAAGAGGGACTCTACAGTTTCTGGTCTCATGATGTTCCATGATGTTCCCACACTCATGTCCTGAATACATGATAACGAATTGATTAGATTATATGGCATTAAACATAAAACAGTCATTTGACATTATTGTTAACTACCTTACCTGCCCGGTATGGAAGAAATAATTTTCTCCTGCTAGTTTTGTTGGAGTTAATTGGTAGAAGTTATAGCATGTCCAGGCGAGCTGCAAGATTGGGGATAATTAAGTAAACATGATGAAGAGGACTATGAAAATAAAGAAGCCACAAAGTCAAAGATGGATAACATCAACTTAATTTGTATTAATTTGAGCATAACAGGTAAATTACTAGCATATATTCAGTTCTGCAGAATCTTTTCTGTGTGATCAAAATGCTTAGACTTACATGTTCAGCAAAAATGCTAAGACTTAACGTATATGATAAAGCATACCTCTTCAGCCAGTAGAAGAAATTTCTCTTTATCTCCAGGGCCATAATCAAATGATCCCAATGCCAACATTCCGGGGGCAAAGCAAGCTAATTCGTCCATCTGTGCATAATTGAAGAAGAAACCTAAGCGCTCATCTCATTTCTAAACAGACACATTGATTCAGAATTATAATTCCAAGAGTTACCTTATCACTGAAAGAGTGTGTATTTTTTTCACCAATATAAGCAAATGATGAAGGTGTACTTCTCCGGACCAAAGTTAACAGACCTTTCATAGATATCTCCCACATGTCTCTGTTAAAATCATGTAACCGGCAGAAACAGAAGGAAAGGAATCAGAAAATCAGAGAGAATCTTCCACTTTTGAACAATCAAACACCGTGAAGCTTCATCTCACCACCACAAAATGTAGACTGAATTTTTGTTCAATATTTACATAGTGGCCATAAGCGAAAAAGGAAAAGTAAACATATGTTGACAATAGTCATAGGAATTTCTGCCTCACCTGTAAGGCCTTACTGCAGCAGTTCGGTTTCCCTGAATCCAGACTTTGAGCAGATACTCATAGAAGCTGAAAAACTTCACTATTAGCCAGCTTCCATGATATAGCGAAAAGAGAAGGTATGCTAGTTAAGAATTCATATTGCAGAAATAACAAAGCAGATTTCATTTGATGACAAACCTTTCTAATGAATCCAATATATAAACCATTTGTATGTAGAACCAATCGGTACATACCTGTCACCCATGGCACCAAAAGTTATGGTTGAAGGCGTCGCTTGTCCGCTCTCAGGATTTATATAGATCGGAAGCAAACCATCATCAGGGAATGTTTTATTAAGCACTGCTATTACATTCTCTGCCTATCTCATCAAATAACCACTAATTACACAATGTCATCAATGGCTAAATGCAAAGAAAACTATTCTGAGAGCTTCATGAAAGAGAATTAGTAAATTTATGATAAATTGAAGTAGATAAGACTATAAGAGAATAACCTTCAGCTGATATTTGGGGTCTCCTGTTCTATGTGAGAGAGCTATAAATTCAAGTTGTTCAGTGCCTGAATCCGCCAGGATGCTGTCACCCTAAAAATGAAATAAAAATAAGAAACTCAGTGTACAGTTTCAAAAAGAAACCCAAATAATAAACTTCAATGAGCCAGCGACATAGTGAAATTTGTTTAAAAACTCAAATATATTGAAGATCAACATACATTCTAAGTATTCCTGTAGTACGTGAACAAAAAAATCAACAACTCCTTGTGTATTTAAGAATTGTAAGAACTTATAGCTTACTCTTGTCCATCCAGGATTATGTGGCCTTCCATGAGCCAAATTGATGGTGTTATATGGAACACCTGATGGTGTATCCCAAGCCGGAAGTAATCTATTTGCTATGTCTTTCGCCTTCTCTAAGAAAACCTTTTCGTTCGAGAGATCATATGCACTAAGAAGCCCACCTACAACTCTTCCATAACAATAAACATGAAGATAAATCAGAAAAGGGCAACATACTAATGCAAATTCTACAAACCAAGAAACTCTGTATAACCTAAAAAAATAGAATGACAATAAACCTTATAAAGAAACCTTATGGTTGTCTCAAAAACACTAGCTTCATAATCCTTGTTGAAATCCAGAGAATTTGCAACCCACCTGCCATAAGTAGAATTTTATAATCAGTTAAATGCACATGGATTTCAGAACAGATGGAAAAAAACGCTGGACAGTAGTGGCTTAAATGTTTAACAGTTTTAAACAAAGCATCTTGTGAAAATGGCTTCCTTGGATTGGCTAAGTGTGCAGAGGTCTTTAACTTTGATACAGCGGTATCGCCAGGTTTAATTGTGCAATCTTAAGGTTCCAATACTATAAGAGCTAATTGATTCATAATAATATACAGGAATTATTTTTATTTATGTACTGAAGGATTGAAAAACTCACTCTTTGGCTTTCTGGAACTGCTCAGAGAGACCCATTATATACAAGGTATCAAGTGAGTCAATTAAAGTTGCCCCAAGGCCTCCAAAGCTATTGAGACCATTCTTTGTTTGTGGCTGGTTTTTCATAAGAAGAGAAAATATGATATTGTCAGGAAAGTTCTTCGTGTATCAGATCCATAATAAGCAAGAAAGAATGACAGATTTTAACAACACCCAAATTTGAATGTTTTGACATTTCATTCAAAAAAATGATATGCTAGTTGAGTTACGTTATGGAATATATCCTCACAGTCCACTTTTGCAATATCCGAAGGAAGATTTATGCAATCTTTAAGTCAATGCATCCAATTTTCCCTTGACAGTTAAAACTTCAGGAGATTGGAATTTGGAACATGGAGGTCCGTAGACTTAATCCACGTCATCATGACCTAGCCTTATAAAGTTGACAATATGAGCAGAGTAGAGGAAAGGGAAGGAAGGAGACCAGACGAAATATAATAGGCTCGTATTATTCAAGACACATCAGTGTCGATATATATACAATGAGTCCTAGCTGCCACGTAGGCATAACTGTCTAACAGACTTATGAACAACTTAGCTATATACACCCTCTGGCTAATAAAAGTAAAACAGAGCATGAGAAGAAACTATACCTGAAGCTCATCTTGGCCCCATGCATATTTCTCATATGAGCTCCATGCATGAACCATGGCTTCCTTCACCTTCTCCCTTCTTTGCATGTCAATAGGATCATCAGGAATGGCTTTTATCCTGCCAACATTTGCTTTGGTGTTCTTCATCTCTTCCATCTGGAAGAGAGAAACAAAAGATTAGAGAGATATAGAGTAAAAAAAAGGCAAGACATGCATAAATTCTTCTCAGCATAAGCTAAAAGAGTCCGCGGAAAAAAATGCTAGATAGGAATTACAGTAACAAATCCCAGGCCATGGCTATCTCTAGACTGTTAAAGCCTTCAGTAAGAAAGTATCAAATTGAGCAAACGGAAATATAATGGTGTCCTGATCAGAGTAGGTCATAGAATATGAATCTGACATAAGAAACTCACTAAGCCTGAAGTATAAACTACAGATACATAGAAAATGAAAAACATCACGGCTACCACCTTACCTCATTACGCAACTCATTAACATGTTCCAATAAGTTAGATACCTCAACCTGTATAGACAGGAGACATAATGAACACGAGTATAAGGTTTACGCAATCTGACACATGTGCAAATGTGCAAATGAAATAACCAACTGGGTGGTCTTAAGTCTTCAACATATAGTTATAAAAATAATACAACAGAGAACTAATTATATGAAGTTCAATGTTAGAAGCTGAAAAGAGGCTGCACTTATAGTCCACTGACCATTAAGCAGGACCTGTAAACGAGGCATCCACATAATTTTGGTAATTGTTCAAAAACCAGTCTAATTAATGAAATCCAGAAAGCAAGTACTATTATTAAAGCCATGTAAACAAGTTCCCTTGAAACAACTAATTAATGCAATAGAGAGCATGAGATTCACTTTTTTTAAAAAACCACTTCCCTTGAAACAACTAATAATCATCCAACGTCCATGTATCCACCATTATTTTGCAAACTGGGCCTCTGAAGTATGCTGATCGTCCAAATATTACAATTCGATGGAAAAAATCAGAGAAAGAAAAAACGGATACCTCGTGCTCAGTAACGAGTGTCTGGCGATCCCAAATGACGAAGGAAACGAACACAAACAGGAAGAAGACGAGAGCTAGTCGCTTGGGACGCTTGAGGTAATAAGCAGGGTTGAAATGCCTCCACCTACTGGAAGAGGATCTGATTCTCGCCATTGTCAATCAATCAGACCTTAAAAAAAGGCGTTATCAGCTCCAAAATAACAACTATTTTACTACCAAATTGTAGATCTCGTGAGGTACAGAGATCAGAAATTCGACAGATTATTGGTCTCGTTTAGTTCGATCATCTTGTGTCAGTGCAATCTGATGAGATTAGAGAGAAAGAAGGATCTGAGACGAGGAATTCGAGTTTGATGGAGTGAAAATCGTTGTGTACGAGGGAATGAGAGGATGAACGCGTTAAGTTGAAATGAGGAGAGGGAAATTAAAGAACAATTTCTAAGTCAATAAACGACCAAAGTGAGTAGGGGCATTTTCGACCAAACAATTCTCAAAAGTCTTTGGCTTTGTGTAGAGGTTTTAGGGACTATTTCGTTAGGGATAATGTCACGATGAAACAAAATTGAATAAAGATCGTTGGGGTGATCTCTATAAATACCCTCTCTCTTGATACTCCCTCTTCTCTCTTGATTTTTTCATCGGCCCTTGATTTTCATTGAGTGTATGTTTTAGTGTCCTCTTTTCCTCCGGCGTCCTTATGTAAGAAGTTCCTCCGAACTCGAATCCTCCAAATGATTTGGGTGATGTTGTTGGTGTTCCGGGTGCAACTAAGTCTGTTTCTTCCCCGACGAACTCTTAAGTGGGTGTTTTGATGGAGTATCTGAAACCTTCTGCTGTCTTGCTGGATCCCGACATGGAGTCTGAGGAGTCGGATGTAGGTTTGGCGGCCCAGAATGTTATGCCGAGTGTTGTTGTTGCGCCTGGCACTTCGTTCCTGCAGAATCTCACCCACGACTTGCCTTCTCCGGATGAAGCGCAATAGAAGGATGATTTTCTGGAGAGGCACATCAATATTGAGTTTCCTAATGGAGAGAAGAGGATTCCTTGTGTCACGATTGGGCAAGAGGTGATTGATTGTCTGTCAAGGGCTTGGAGGAATTCGCTTGTGATTAAAATCCTGGCCCACGTATTGGATATCTGACGCTGGAAAGGAAGCTCAAGGAAATGTGGCATCCCTTGGGCAGATTTGTCATTGTCGACCTTGCAAACGACGACTCGATAGTTAGGTTTGAGATCGACCAGGACCATTTTAATGCCCTCATTGGTGGACCTTGGTCGATTTTCGGTCAATGTCTTTGGTGAATGGTCAGTTGTGAAGTATGGGAAGAATAGGGATAGAACCAGGAATGGGGACGTCGGTTAGAAAAAGCAGGGCAAAGTGTCTAGGTTGTCGTGCCTTCACATGCTCTTCACATGGGATCAACTGATGTGGCACTGACATGGACAATGCTCTTATTCTCATATCCCCCCTTCAAGCTGGTCGTAGTGATGACACGAGTCCTAGCTTGCCACACAGAAACTTGTGTTGGTAACCTCCAAGTGCCTTAGTGAAGAGGTCTGCCAATTGCATCGATGATCGCACATGTGTGGTGGAAAGAAAATCTCCATGTACTTTCTCTCTAACAAAGTGACAGTACATGTGTTAAGTGCTTTGTACACTCGTGAAACACTGGATTGGTTGCCAGATGTTGTGATGCACGATTGTCACAGTGTAAAAGAATAGGTAGAGGAATTTTAATGCCGAAATCTCTGAGTAATCCTTCTATCCAAACCAACTCACTAGCAACATAGTACATAGCTCTGTATTCACTCTTAGCAGATGACTTAGACATTGTTTTTTGTTTCTTTGCTTTCCATGAAATCAAGGATTTCCCTAAGAAAATGCAATAACCAAAAATAGAACGACATGTGTAGGCACAGGTGCCCCACTCTGCATCAGTATATCCTTGCAACTTCAACTCAACATTGCTAAGATAGGATAGAGTCATATCTATACTGCCTCTCAGATATCTCAGTAAAACCATAGCCGCTGCCATGTGTGGCTGACATGGTCAAGCTAAAAACTGACTCAATTGTTGATCACGGTAATTGATACCAGGTCTGGATAAGGTCAAATATATCAATCTCCCAACTAACCTTCTATCAGGCTCAACATCAGACAATGGATGTGTAGGTGCTAACTTCAACCCTCTCTACATAGGAAAAGCTACTGCTTTGCAATTTAACATGTTCATATCAGACAATATATTGAGAAAATACTTCCTCTGATTGAGTAGCAACCCATCTGCATTTTTGGAAATTTCTATGCTAAGGAAAAATCTCGCCAACTCTAGATCCTTGATTGTAAAAGCTTTGTCTAATGCAGCCTTGACTGTAGCAATCTCTGCTTCATTAGTTCCTGTCAGAAGCATGTCAACCAGTGGCGGAGCCACATAATGCCCAGAGAGTGCTGAAGCACCCTCTCATATTTTAAAAACGAAAAACAAGGACTAAATATTAGCAATGTTATTGTGGCCTAGTGGAGCACTCTCTCATATTTTAACAATGAAAAACAGGGACTAAATATTAACAATGTTATTGTGGCCTAGTGGTTAGATGCACTTATTTTATTCCAATGGACAAGGCTCGAAACCCATTATGGGTATCTTTTATTTTTTATTTCCTTTTCTTTGCTTTTTCCAAAGGGAGTACATTGCCATTTTGCCCATATTTTTTCCTTTTTTTTCTTCCCTCTTTTCTTGTTTAACCTCTTCTTATCTTTTCTTCCTTTTTTTTGTACTATTACTTTTTTGTGCTATAAATATTAGTACTTCCTGACCTGTTTAAAATATATGTTATAAAATCGTATTATACCCCAACTTGTAGTGTTCTAAAACTCTAAAACACATATTTGAAACACTTGAATTATAAATTCACGGTTAAAAAATGAAATTTTAACCAATATATATTTATTTTTTTGGAACAATTTTCGGTGTATTGAAAGAGGACAGGAATATACATATCAAGGAACCAAAAGGTTCAGGACAACTCTGAGGAGAACCCAAAATTCCCAAGAGTTTCAAAATAATCAAAAGAATCATCATCAAGCTCTATGCACAAAAGGAGCAAGATGAGAGTCACGTTAGTCCTAGATTAATTGACAATATGTCCCTTCATTCTCCAAGGAGCCCTTAGAATGTCGCTGCGCGTAGCATTCACTTTGTAATGTTCCATCATGAACTGTCGGACTTGTTGAAAACAGGCAGCTGGTGTAGTAGTTTTGTTCTGGTAGATCTTAAGGTTTCTTGCCTTCCAAACACAATAGACAAAGGTGGTGAGAGTTGCACATCGAAATTTGTGGCCAACAGAGCTTTTATTCTGAGCTGCAACAAGCCAGAGAGCCAAGTTCAAAATTCCGTTGAGATTATGTCTAATGCCCATCCAGTCTTTAACCATGTCCAACACTTGAAGAGTGAAGCTGCAGTGATGCCATAAGTGCAGGTGGTCCTTAGTAGCAGAGACGACATTGCGGATCGGTGACAATTCCCCAAATCTGCAGCTTGCTGAGCAAAGAGAGCTTGTTCTGGATGGCGAGCCAAGTAATGAATGAGTGGCGAGGCGAGTGGTGTGATCCCCAAATGGAATCACACCAGTCCATACTAGTGGCCTGAGGAGCAAGGATACCATAGACGTTCTTTGTACTGAATTTGCCAGAGGGAAGAGTCATAATATTAATAAGATCCTGCTGACTTTTGATGGTACGCAGATGATCTCTTCTGCGGAGCAAAGCCTTCCAAAAAATTTTAACCAATTGCATTTAAACATTGGTGTGGAAAAAAATTTATTCGGCTCAAACAAGACCCTATTCGTTTATAATTATTAAAAGAGAGACTATTATTAGTTTTTTATAAAAAAATTTAAAATTGTAATCTAGATTTAATTGTGAAATTGAGATTATTGTTGATGAGTTTTATATTAAAAGGGTTAATAAAATCAATAAAATTTCATATTTTCTAATATGTTATGTGTTATAACAAAAATAATCTCGCGTATGTATAATTTTGCCCCCTCTCAGTTGAAATCCTGGCTACGCCCCTAATGTCAACTAGAGAATAGTCTTGCCTGGATGCATGGTACAAAACCCACTCTGATTAGCAATCCGGTCAACTCTACATTCCATTGTCTACTTGTCTGTTTCAACCCATACAAAGACCTTTTTAGCAAACAAACTTGACCAGAAGAAGCTTTAGTATATCCTTGAGGTGGATTCATGTACACCTCTTCATCGAAAAACCCATGTAAAAAAGCATTATTAATGTCAAGTTGGTGAAGTTTCCAGCTCTGTGCTGAGGCTAAAGCAAGTACTACTCTTACTGTTGTTGTAAACTTAGCAATTTGTGAAAAAGTATCGTTATAATCATTTCCTTCAACTTGATTATACCCTTTAACCAGTAATCTGGCTTTATACCTTTCCACTGATCCATCTTGTTTTTACTTCATTTTAAAAATCCATTTAGACCCTATGGCCTTCTAACCACGAAGAAGAGTGGTCAACACCCAAGTCTTGTTTCTCTCAAGAGCTTCTAGCTCTAATCTCATAGCATCCACCCTTTTTTTTTTATCCAAGCAAGCTTGTGAATACAGAAAAGGTTCAAAAACCATAATAGTATTGCATAAAGAATGCACATACTCTGAACTCATATGTGTGACACATCTCCTATCATAGTGGAAGCAAGCCTGTTAGGCATTTGTCCACACACATAATCACTTAATATTGAAGGTCTCTTTACAGTTCTTGTTGGTCTATGTGTATTAGGCACCACAACCGCAAGAAGAGTTGGTACAACAGATTCTACTTCATTTGTATGATCCCCTGCATCTTGTATGATTTGTGTGGAAAGAACATTTGATACAATCTGTGCAGTAGACTCAACAGAAGGTGATGTGATTTCAAAATCCTCATCACCGCAAGGGTAAACCAAAGGTAAGGGTGTTATTGTCAGTGTGGTAGGATTATGTGGAACTTGTTTGTATGGGAAGACAGATTCTTTAAAAACTACTTGTCTACTGACAAAAAATTTCTTTATAGACAAATCATAAAGTTTATAAGCTTTCTGTCTTGGAGGATACCCAACAAATATCCATTGTCTAGTAGTTTACTGAAACTTGTCCCTAAAAGACTTTGGAATGAGTGAGAAACATAAATAGCCAAAGGTTCTAAGCTCGTCATACTTTGCTACTTTACCATTTAGCAACTCAAAAGGTATCTTCCCATTTAACACAGCAGAGGGAAGGAGATTAATCAATATGTGGCTGTTAACACACATTCTCCCCAAAATACCATAGGTAATCTAGCTTGCAACCTCAATGCTCTGGCAGTCTCAATGACATGTCTATGCGTGTGCTCTACCCTAGCATTTTGTTCAGGAACATAAGGTGTCGACCTCTGATGTACAATTCCTTTCCGATCAAGCAAAGCTTTCAATCTGTGTTGCACAAATTCACTCCCATTATCTGATCTCATAACTTTAATTGAACCATTAAACTGGTTTTCCACATAGGCAAAAAAATTGGACAAGAGAGTGAACTTGATCTTTGCTTCTCATTAAAAAGGTCCAAGTACATCTTGTATGATCATCTAGAATGGTGAGGAAATACCTAGCACCACATATGGAATCTACTCTGTAAGGGCCCCATACATTAGTGTGAATCAAATCAAAACACTTAGAAGCAACTGACAGACTTCTAGAAAAAGGAAGTTTGTGTTGTTTAGCTAACACACAAATATCACATTTTAATTGTGCTAGCTCTTGATCCTTACAACAAGGCAAATGAGCCATCTTAGACACTGAAGAGTGTCTCAACCTAGAGTGCAACAAGTTTATTCCAACCATTTTATTGCTTTCTTGAGTGTCTTGAATGACAATTTCCTCCACCGCATTGTGTGACCTATTAGAATGTAAGGAGATAGGCAATTTGTAAAGATCTCCTTGCCTCTCATCTATCCCACATATTCCTAGACTGATAAGGTCCTGTATCACACAAGCATCTTGATGAAAGAATACTCCCACATTTGGCATGTCAAGCAGTTTGGGCACATACAACAAATTGTGCTTAAAATCAGGTATGTATAAAACAATTTTAATCTCAAATCATGGAGCTAACTGTATTTTCCCTGAATGAGTTATTGTCTTAGTTGTGCCATCTGGAAGTCCAATAATCACTGCCTTATCTAATGGTTGCAAAACAGTAAACAAATCTTCTAAAAAAGTTATGTGATAAGTAGCACCAGAATCTACTATCCAATTATCCTTAGAAATCAAAGAAGAAATTGTATTAGTAGAATGAGTCTGGCCTGCAAAGTTCATGGACCCTTGATTATCCTGTGAAGCAACATCCATTAAATCCTTTCCCTTCATCATTCTGCATAACTCATTGAACATATTAACCAAATTAGCATTCCCCTTACCTAAATTCCCTCCATCTTGATCCATGGGACTGTCTTGAGTATACATGTTGTTCACACTGCTTTTGTTTCTATTCCCATTCCCTAAATATCCTGAATTATTATTTCCTGAATTCTTGTATGATGAATTATGACCATTTCCATTGGACATAACCATCATTTCCTTTCTTTCGGTCCTTTGTACCACTTTGGAAACCCAATAAGTTTGAAACAATTATCCTTAATGTGTCCCTTTTCTTTGCAATGCAACCAAGTTCTCTCTTCTCTATACCTTTTCTTTCCATCACCATCCTTGTTGGTCTTGTTTCTAGATTTCCTATCCCAGAAATTCCTAGCAGCATGCAACATCTCATGTCCATTAGCAGTACTCCCTGATCCACCTATGATTTCTTTATGCTTTTCCACTCTCAAAACCAGATGAAAAACCTTGTTCACAGTTGGCAGTGGTTCTAAAGTCAGAATATGGCTTCTTATCTGCTCATAGGTATCCCCTAACCCCATGAGAAACCACAAGACCTTGCTCTTAGCTTCCATGTCCATCAGTTTCTTTAGAACACCACAACCCCAGTTGATCATAACACCACAATTAGAGACAGGTAATCCTTCAATAACCTGTTACTCATCCCAAATCTTCTTCAACTTTCCATAGTACACAGAAACACTAAGATTTTCTTGCTTAATGTTCACCAATTCTTTTTGTAACTGGTAAACGAAAGGTGTGCTAGACTCATCAAACCTTTCAACTAAATCATCATGCAGTTCTTTTGAAGACCGCACATGAGTAAAAGTCTCAGAAATTTCACTAATCATGGAGTTAATCAGCCAACTCCTTATCATATACTCATACTTGATCCATCTAGCAAGATTATCCCTTCCCATACTAGGTCGAGAGCAAGATCCATCAATATATCCAAGTTTCATCTTGGAATCTAGAGCATAGTAACACTCCTACTCCATCTAATGAAATTAGATCCATTAAAGAGATTAGAGACCAACTGATTACCTGGATGATCAGAATTTGAGAGAAAAAATGGATCCGAGTAGTTTCCATTTACCGCTCCTCTCACATTTCCTTCTCCAAGTCCATTATCCTCTGTCATTGTATCCCGATCCACAGCTGTCGGAAAATGAAGGCCTCTCTCGTCCCCGGGAGATCATCATCATTCCTGACACCCCGACGCCGGAAATTGCTCCTCCTCTGTCCCCTGAGATCGTGGTCATTCCGGACTCGTCGTCGCCGTCTGTCTCTCATTCCCACTGTGCCTCCAACTCCGAAGAAATCTAGTTAAGTCTTCTTGAAGGCTTTGGTTTAATTTTATGTTATTATGACTTGATTATGATTAATGGATTTGCTATGGTAATTTTTTGCGTATCTGAAAGTCCTTATGTGGACTGATTTTCGCCTACTGGAAGTCCTGATGTGGACTGTATATTTTGCCTATGTATTCTGGACTATGTATTTATGGGTTTATGTATTTATGGTGTAGCTGTTGGAATTGCTCTTTTTATGTGCTTGAACTGTGGTTAAATTGCTACTGTTGTGGTTCATCTGATGAACTATGGTCAATCTGCTGATGTTGACTAGGTAATCTGATGTTGTTGTTCATCTGATGAACTGAGGTTCATCTGGTGTTGATGTGTTGTTGCTGTTGTTGTTCATCTGATGAACTGAGGTTCATTTGATGTAGTTATGGGAAATCTGATAAATATTGGTGATATCATGCATAAGAATAATCTGTGTTGCCTGAGAAATGTCTATGATGAAATCTGTTTATCATGATCTGAGATTGCATTTAATTTCCAATTCTTGTATGTACCATAGGAACACAGTAATTAGTGTCTTGTTTGTGCCTATCTGGTATGTTTAGGTTAGTGTTTAGGGGCTTGATATCAATGAGGGAATGGGGACATCTGTTATAATCAATGATGAAAATGGCAATGCTGAGATACAAGCCCTTAATTTTCACTGCATGGATGTGCTATAGGAACACTAGATATTTATTACTGACTGATGCCTATCTGGAATGTTAGGTCTTGGAATTAAGTGTTAATCATGATGGTCATGGGGACATCTGAGACAAATTTGTTGCCTTAATCACTTACCATTCTATTGCATGACTTACTGATATTAATCTGATTTTCTTTGCTTACAAAAATATGACTAGTTTAAGCATGCTTACAAAAAACAGATAGTCTAAGCATGCTTACAGTAGTCATATAGTCTTGGATAAACCCAAACAATCTCTAGTCTATGCATGCTTACCTTACATAATTATGAAGTTGTCTAAATCTTCTTGGTTGTCCCCTAAACCATTAGCTTCGATGTCTCCTAAATCATACGGTTGGTTGTCTGTTGCATCATTTGCTTGGTTGTCTTCATTATCTGAACCCCCATGAACAATCTCCCATGCTTCTATAACAGCCCAAGTAGTTGCCTTGATTATTTCTAATAGAAGACCTTGTGCTCTTAATTTCTTTTTATTGACATGAGGCAAATGATAATCATTTCCTCCTTTGACTTGTAACACTTGATTCATAACATTTTGGAGAGAAATCCAAACATCTCTTAGAGTAGTGGCATCCAACTCATAAAATGCATGATAAACTGCTTGTAGCATTTCATCAACATCTCTTGGCATCTTTTTGTGCATCAGTGATTGTATGCTCCTAAAAACCCTAGGTCTAAGATATTTAAATCATGACTATTTGTTGGCTGCTGAATTAGAATAAAAGTAAATCCATCTTGTTTGTGTACCTCTTGCCATTCTGGATCTTATTGATTGATATGAGGCCTTGCATTGTCTTATTGGATGTATATGACTTTATGTCCATTTTGTGGCCATTTAGCCTTGATTGCTGGTATGATCTGGTCAATTAACATTCTTCTTGTAACATGCTTGTTAATTGACTCTACAAGTTTTGTAACAATTGTCCCCTTTGGCCTCTTCACTGATTCCCTTTTTGCTGCTTCTTGGTATGTGAATGGAAAGATACCAATCTTTCCATCAAATGTGCATGCTCCGTCTGAATTGAACCTTGGCCTTGCAACTTCTGCCATAAACATAACCTTAGGAATAAACTTACTTGAACTAGCAGCCATGTACATGCCTCTTTCATGCTTTGCTAGATAACATCTTTGTGTCTTCTTTGTAAGAAAGAACCATTTTTCATCAATATGAATGAAATCATACATTGGATGATATTCTGTTTTTTCTTCCATTGTCCCCCCGGTGATTAGATTGAGAATCCACTCCATCCTGGTTTTCTTGTGAGCTTCACTCAAACCAGGGTGTAGTGCATTTGTGTGTGGCTTTATTAATTTCATCTTCACCATTTTGTGACAAACTGATTTGGGAATGTCTAGTTTGCTTTCTAAATCTTTGAGGCATGTTCTGTCCCCCATGCTTAGTGCTGGTATTTGATAGGAGCATGTTATATGGTGATAACTAGCGACTATTAGCATAGGATTAGAGGAGTTTAGGTGCTTGTCGAGTGTTATTTCCGGAATCCGGTTGGAGTTGTTATTATGGATTTGCGGGAAGCTCGAAAGCGATTTTGGTGGTGGAGTTAGGAGATTCCGCTTGTATCCTTCATTGGTACTTGCGGGATGGAGCTTAGGAGGAGTACACACCACACTTGCACCAGAGGAGTGGTCGAGAGGCGAAGCCGAGCTGCCTCGAGACCAGAAGAAGACGGAGAGAAGAAGCTGCAGACAAGAAATCGCGGTCGAGATCCCAAAATCTCGGTCGAGATTTTGCCATTTTCCAGCATCGAGATTCTGTTGATTCCACGTCATTCCACGTCAGCATGTGCAAATCGCGGTCGAGATTTCCAACATCTCGGTCGAGATTTCTACCCGGAGTCAGCATTGAATTGATGGCATTGGATGCTAGACCTTCCTCTCTCCATTTGATTTGTAACTCCAAAAACAAGTTATGTTTATCTTTAATTTGCTGCATTAAGACTTGGTTTTTATTTATTTTTCTTGGTTTTTCTAGGGAGAAATTATATAAACTCTTCTCCTTCTCCCTAGAGTTTTTATCTTGGTTTTTAGTAAGAAAACTCCATTGTTGAGAGCTTCCATGACTATGTGTAACTAAATCTCTATTGTTCACTTTGAGGTTTGAAGCCTTCTTTCATTGGAGGATTGTGAGTTTCCTACATCTTATATTCTATTTCAATTGTGGTTCTATTTTATAATCTCTTGTGCCTCAATTTGCTATTGAGAGATATTGATTTTATCTAGGTGCGCAACTAGGTTTGATTTCTATCTTTCATATTGCTAGACTTGATAATTCTTGTTGAAGAGTCTTGTCTTTTGGTAGCAATCCTTATTTACATGAACTTGTTGTGAGTGTTTATAGGGTAGAGATTATAAACTTGTGTCAAGTATCGGCTTGTCGCCAATGGTATTGCACAAGCCTACATATCTTTGCGCTCAATGCTATTTGGTTATTGAATCTTAGTTGTTCTAGGGTTATAATCAAATAAGGGTTTCTAGGACTTGTTGGACTAGTTACTTTATATGAACAAAGAGTAGGATAAACCAATTGAATGTGTATGAATATATGGTGTTAGGTTTCCATGATCAATTCTCCTTGCATGATTGATGTGCTAATAACCGAGAAGTGAACTTCTTTCCATCAAACTACTTAATCTCAACAATTGCGTGTTTGTTTACTTCCTTGATCTCAATTACTACAAACCCCCCCCCCCCCCCAATTTGGTTACTTGTTAGGAACAAAAATTGTGATTTAAACTGTATTTCGACTCTCTTGGGATTCGACCCTTGCTTCCCACTATACTAGTGGATTTGAGTTAGGTATTCTTTGATAGGCATCACGACAATCGCCTCATCAAATTTGGCGCCGTTGCCGGGGAGTCTAATTTACAGTCTTTATCTCATTTTTTTTGTTTCTAACCTTGGTGTGGATCATTCGTATGGTCCACACTCGTTCTACTAATCAAGCCTTGTTTCCTTTTGATCCAGAAATCGAGAGAACTTTCTTACGAAATCTCCGAGAAGGTATTCACGAGATCGTAGTGGAAAACATGGCGGAACAAACCTTGCGGCAGCTGACCGATCCGGATTTGAATGCCCAACATCTTGGGATCACTTATCCTGCCCTTAATGAAGGAGTTCACTTCGAGCTCAAAACAGGATTCATCAATTTGCTCCCGAAGTTCCATGGCTTGAGTGGTGAGGACCCAATCATGCATTTGAGCGAGTTCCACGACATTTGCAATTGTAGCAAGCCGAGCAATGTCACGGAGGAGCAATTGAAGATGAGGGCCTTCGGATTGACTTTGAAAGATGGGGCTCGAAGGTGGTACTATTTGCTTCCGGTGGGGACTATTGACACTTGGGCCAAGCTGCATAAGGCCTTTCTTGAGAAGTACTTCCCATCGAAGAAGGCGGTTGCTTTGAAAAGAGCGATTGCTAATGTTGAGCAGGCTGATGATGAAACGCTCTATGACTATTGTGAGCGTTTCGCCCGGTTGTGTGCTAGCTGCCCATTCCACGGGTTTGAGGAGAAGGATTTGGTGACCCACCTCTATAATGGGTTACTAGATCATGAGAGGAGGCTCATAGACGCCGCTTGCAATGGAAGCGTCTTGAATTTGACTCCTGCTGCTGCCCGAAACCGGATCCATGAGATTGCGGAGGGAACAAGAAGTTTCGGGCGAACTTATACAAAGAAAGGAGCAAGTGCAGTGAGCTCCGAGACTACCGAGCTGAAAGAGGAAATTGCTGAGTTGAAGAGCATGATCAAAGGTTTCACTCTTGGCAATCAAAAGCCGGGGGTCGTTTGTGGGATATGTACTCAAGAAGGGCATCATACTGACCAATGCCCCCAGCTAGAAGACCCCGCTATTGCTGAAGTTCATGCTTTGGGAGGTTACGGACCTCCTAGACCTCGTTATGATCAGAACAACACCAACTATAATCAACGAGGGAATGATCATCCGGGCTTCCGATGGAGTGATCCGGCAGGTGCTCAGAATTTCAATCAAAACCGAGCTCCTTATGCACCCAAGCCTCAAGGCCCTTCCACCGAGGATATGCTGAAGTCCTTGACCCAACATTTCACCACTCATGTCCAAACCTCTGAGTCCGGCATGAGGGATCTTAGGAACCAAGTCGGGCAATTGGCGGAATCGGTAACTAGGCTTGAACAGCGTATCTCGTCATCGTTGCCTTCTCAAACGGTGGTGAATCCAAGAGCGAATGTAAGTGCTATTCATTTGCGTAGTGGAAAGGTTCTTGAGGGCAATTTGGAAGATGAGGAGAGGGTGGAAGGCCGAGCGAGTCCCGAAGTCCAAGCTGAGTTGGACAGGAATGCCGCAGAACATAAATCGCGGTCGAGAATTGAGAATCGCGGGCGCTATTTGCGTTCTGGAGGAGATGCTGAAAATCTCGGTCGAGATGTTGAAAATCGCGGTCGAGATTTCTGTTCTGAAAATCTCGGTCGAGATGTTGAAAATCGCGGTCGAGATTTCTGTTCTGGAAGTCAATCTCGACCTGTTGGTGACATTCTCGACCGAGATCTGCATGGAGGGGGTCCTAAGCCTAAAACCACACATCCAAGGCCCGAGGAGGAGTACGAGGATAGAGGAGACTTTGCTTTGAGGCAAGAGAACTATGTGCGCCCCAATTTCCCTCCCTTATACTCCGAGAAGCCTCCCGCTCCTTTCCCGGAAGCTCTCAAGGACACAAGAAGGCCCGCCAACGATCAAGAGATCTTTGAGACGTTTAGCAAGTGCGAGGTAAACATCCCTTTACTAAAACTTGTTCAAAGTATTCCTAGGTACGCCAAGTTCTTGAAGGAGCTTTGCACCATGAAGAGGAACCAAAAGTTGAAGGGCAAGAAGAAGGTGCAAGTGAGCGAGAAAGTCTCCTCGATCCTTCAACACCGGATACCGGTGAAGTGTGAGGATCCAGGTATATTTACTATCCCTATAGTGATTGGAGACACTAGATATGATAAGGCTATGCTTGATTTGGGTGCTTCCATCAATGTTTTGCCTACATCAATTTATGAATCACTAGGACTAGGACCTTTGCTTAAAACTGACATTGATATAAGACTTGCCGATGGTTCTTGTGTGTATCCTAGGGGAATAGTAGAGGATGTCTTGGTGAAAGTGGATAAGTTGATATTCCCCGCTGATTTCTTTGTCTTAGATATAAGTGATAATGTTGCGGCCTCTATTATGTTAGGTAGGCCATTCATGAAAACTTCTAGGACTAAGATTGATGTTTTTGGTGGAACATTAACTATGGAGTTTGACGGTGATCTAATAGAACATAATATCCATGACGTCGACTCTTTTCACTTGCCTTCTGTTTGTTTGATTGATATTGCTTCACCTCCTATGAAGGAGACTCTTGATGTCAATATTGTTGATAAGGTGGTTGACCCTCCCGATTTGTACTCGGATACCACGACCACTCTCTCCACTACTGTTTTGGGCAATCGCCCCACTCTTCTTACGTCTCAGGTCGAGATACCTGCTAGTTCTTTTGTGCAGGTTGTACCGAAAGAGCCCAAACGCTCCCCACCTGACTCTAAGTATGGGGGAGGTAAAAAGAAGAAGAAGACGTGCAAGAAGGTGTGGAGAGTGACGAAGGTAAATGGTCTAAGGTTCAAACCTTTCCATGAGTGGTTCAAGAATGAGATCATGAAGGCCGAGGTTCCGAGGGGACCTATAGAGTACGGGTGAGATGATAGACGTCGTGCCACGACGCTAACTAAGGCGCTGACCGGGAGGCAACCCGAGGTAGTTTTCTAGTCTTTTGTTTTTCTTTCAAAAAAAAAAAAAGAAAAAAAAAAAAAAAAAAAAAAAAAAAAAAAGAAATTGTGCTTTTGATATTCTATCACCTCCATTTCACCTTCACTCCACCATTCCGCTTCTTTCATCCATACCTAAACGTCGTCGCCTCCCCGAGTAACATCGATCTAGCGCCGACGACGTCACCTCATCCTCTACCTCCATGTCACTCGGATCGTTGCTCATTGCAATCCCGAGTGTCACACATTCGATTCCCCATTCCGTTTCATGGTTACTTTTCCCGGTCTACCACATTGCCGGTTCACTACCATTCCACCTATCACTAGATGACCCGGTTCGTCCCCACCATTAGAGGTCCTCCGCTACACATTGAGGACAATGTTTCGTTCAAGTATGGGGGAGGTTGTCGGTTCTTCTAGTGGTTGTGAGTCTTTTCTTCCTTGGCTCTATCATGATTGTTCTGTCTTGGAAGGGAGATTAGACTATCTATCTATCTATCTTGTTTATCTCATTTCAAAAAAAAAAAAAGAAAAAAAAAAAGAAAGAATTGATGTCTTGAGAAGGGAGGTGAAAACCCGAAAGGGCGCCGAACTTAATGTGTTGTGATTTGTTTGACTTCATTGTTGAATGATTTGCACTTTTATGGCGTTGGAGACATAAGAAGGGAGTAGAAGGATTGTTTCGGGTTTTAGGATTCACCATGGAGGGATAAGGAGTTAGATATCTTGCTTTTTTTTCTCTCATTGATCTTTATTGCATACCCATGATCATTTTACTATCTCTTTCTTTGATTTGAGATTTGTTTTGGTACATCTTTGGCGGTTGTGATAGCTCTAGGATTAGGTTCTATTCTTGGAGTTTGATGCATATTGTTGTGGTTGTACTATGCAGATTTCTTGTTTTAGGATTGGTGGTTGATGTGTTGATTGGATATTATGTAGTGGTTTAGGACATCAAAAGAAGAGGAGGAATAAGAAGTGTGTTAAGCGAGAGGGTGACTCGGTTTTATTTTTTTTATTATTGCCCATTATTTGTTCCCTTAGCCTTAGAGGAGATTAGGAGTCCACTTGTGCTTATTGCACGTCACTTGGTTCGATATTGGTTACTATTTTGGAGTGGCGTCATATGAAGTGGTGATATAAGGAGGGAATTGGGTAGGTCACCTCGGAGTGATAAGAAGCTAGTCAGGAGCTAGGATTAGAGTTACTTGCTTACACACGGAGTTTGGAGTATAGTCGCTAGCAAGCTTTCCCATGCTTTTGTGACCTTTGTGCTCATTGGAGGAGTTAGCATCACTTTGCTTTCTCGGGGACGAGCAAGGTTTAAGTATGGGGGAGTTTGATAGGAGCATGTTATATGGTGATAACTAGCGACTATTAGCATAGGATTAGAGGAGTTTAGGTGCTTGTCGAGTGTTATTTCCGGAATCCGGTTGGAGTTGTTATTATGGATTTGCGGGAAGCTCGAAAGCGATTTTGGTGGTGGAGTTAGGAGATTCCGCTTGTATCCTTCATTGGTACTTGCGGGATGGAGCTTAGGAGGAGTACACACCACACTTGCACCAGAGGAGTGGTCGAGAGGCGAAGCCGAGCTGCCTCGAGACCAGAAGAAGACGGAGAGAAGAAGCTGCAGACAAGAAATCGCGGTCGAGATCCCAAAATCTCGGTCGAGATTTTGCCATTTTCCAGCATCGAGATTCTGTTGATTCCACGTCATTCCACGTCAGCATGTGCAAATCGCGGTCGAGATTTCCAACATCTCGGTCGAGATTTCTACCCGGAGTCAGCATTGAATTGATGGCATTGGATGCTAGACCTTCCTCTCTCCATTTGATTTGTAACTCCAAAAACAAGTTATGTTTATCTTTAATTTGCTGCATTAAGACTTGGTTTTTATTTATTTTTCTTGGTTTTTCTAGGGAGAAATTATATAAACTCTTCTCCTTCTCCCTAGAGTTTTTATCTTGGTTTTTAGTAAGAAAACTCCATTGTTGAGAGCTTCCATGACTATGTGTAACTAAATCTCTATTGTTCACTTTGAGGTTTGAAGCCTTCTTTCATTGGAGGATTGTGAGTTTCCTACATCTTATATTCTATTTCAATTGTGGTTCTATTTTATAATCTCTTGTGCCTCAATTTGCTATTGAGAGATATTGATTTTATCTAGGTGCGCAACTAGGTTTGATTTCTATCTTTCATATTGCTAGACTTGATAATTCTTGTTGAAGAGTCTTGTCTTTTGGTAGCAATCCTTATTTACATGAACTTGTTGTGAGTGTTTATAGGGTAGAGATTATAAACTTGTGTCAAGTATCGGCTTGTCGCCAATGGTATTGCACAAGCCTACATATCTTTGCGCTCAATGCTATTTGGTTATTGAATCTTAGTTGTTCTAGGGTTATAATCAAATAAGGGTTTCTAGGACTTGTTGGACTAGTTACTTTATATGAACAAAGAGTAGGATAAACCAATTGAATGTGTATGAATATATGGTGTTAGGTTTCCATGATCAATTCTCCTTGCATGATTGATGTGCTAATAACCGAGAAGTGAACTTCTTTCCATCAAACTACTTAATCTCAACAATTGCGTGTTTGTTTACTTCCTTGATCTCAATTACTACAAACCCCCCCCCCCCCCCCAATTTGGTTACTTGTTAGGAACAAAAATTGTGATTTAAACTGTATTTCGACTTTCTTGGGATTCGACCCTTGCTTCCCACTATACTAGTGGATTTGAGTTAGGTATTCTTTGATAGGCATCACGACAATCGCCTCATCAGTATTGTTTCTTGATCAACTTCAGTTCGCTTCCTTCCACCATTGTGATACCTTGTGGTGACATTGTAGCATTGATTTGCCTCCTTTTGTGTCATTGTTGTTCTCCAGATCCTACTAATTGTTCTTATGTGCACTTTGAACAGTTCTGTAGCTTCTTTGATGGCTCCATGTGGAAGTCTCTCCTCTGAAAATTTGGTGAGAAGAAAATTGAGAATGTGCATCTTTTTGCAACTGCTGAGTCTGGGAGTTCGGGGTTGATGATGTTGGGTTGCCTCTCCATGACCCTCAGATTCTGATGCTGCTGGCTCTTGGTTCAGATCAAAAGGAAAAAAAGGTTCTGCTCCTAAGTCCCCCATCTCCTCATTATTAAAGTCGTCATCATCAGGATCTTGAGCGTCGTTGTACATAAATGTTGAAGCCATCCTCTCCTTCGACAATGATGCAGTTTTTAATGCTCTGTTTTGTGTTTAGCAACAGTAAACGCTCTTTGCTTGCTCAGTTATAGGTTTTATAGTGTGTTACTGCCTTAGTGCAGTTGTAAATGTAAACAGAAATCTATAAGGGTATTTTGGTCATGGTTTTTTGGCAATCCGTGTGAATGAAATGGAGTAATGTGATTGGTTGTTAATTTTGTAAGCTTTGTTTTGATTGGTCGAAAAATGGGTTTGGACACTCTTCCTTATGCAAATTTCCTCTTTATCAAGTGGCAGATTTTGCCTTAATTATTATGCAAAGTACAAAGTGAGATAAACTTAAAGAGACAGATTACACAAAGTGAGATAAACTTAAAGGTACCGAGAGTACCTTTTATATGCCCAAGTGTTTCTGGTTGGTTTAGGTTTCTGTTGGTTGTGAGCTTACTTGTTGTGGTTGTAAAACTTTATGTGAGTTTAAGCCTTTCTGGGCTATAATATTTACATGGCTGCCTTATTGTGTTTACTATTGCAAAACACTTGTCAATCATGCAATCAGATAGAAAAATTGGTTTTTTTTAAACATGTACATCTTATTAGCTTTGTTGCTCAATAAATGAATAAGTACTGTTCATTGTGTGGACTCCACATAAAGACTAGAGTTTAAGGAATGTTGTGAACCAATTTACAGACGCCTTTGCAATCCTTGTAAGATTATTCTTGTAATCAACATAGTACAATCCAAAACGAACGGTGTAGCCGTCGTTCCACTCCCAATTGTCCAGCAAAGACCACACAAAATACCCCTTAACATTGCAACCATCTTCCCTGCAAGAAACCATTAACCAAATATGCATTTTGTTTACATTTTGTATCAGTAATTAAGTATAATACGCGATTAGAGTTGGAGCATACGTTATAGCAGCGGAGAGGTTAGAGAGGTAATCCCTGTGGAAGAGTATCCTCTGCTCATCTTGCAAGGCTTCCTTGATGAATATGTGAGGCCTATTTGGCTCATCAATCCCTGCCTTATCCATGAATTATATTGTAGTTAAGAAGCTATATATACGAGCTAACTAGAGATGGAGTGGATAGATAAAACAATCATTTTACCATTTTCTGTGATGACTACTGGAGGGTTTCCATAGTTGTCTTTAAGGTAAACAGCAAGCTTTCTTATTCCCCATGGCACCACGTGCAACCACCAAGATGCCGCCTGCATGATAACTTGAGCTATTTACGAACGAACCAAAATTGTTGTATTTACTAAGATTAGAACTTTAGGCACCGACCCTGTGTCCGATTGGTACGCCAGATTTATAAGCTGTCACAAAAACAACACATTCTACATATTAATATATGTTTTTGTTGCAGTATCAATGGATGCAAGATGGAATGAGTGGTATCTTACAAGTAGTAGTGACTGCGGGATCTGAATAGGCGGTGTCATGGAGAAGGACTTTGCTTATTCTTGAGTTGTCGTTTCGAGCATATAAAGTTGTATAGTGGTTGATCCCTACAAAGTCTAATGACCCTTTTAGCAACTTGGCCATCTCCGGTGAGATTTTAGGCAACCTATCATTCACCAGCTTCTGCATCGAGGCAGGATACTTGCCGTAGAAAAGTGGGTCAAGGAACCTGACCCATTTTGCTCTCCATGTTAATATGATGTTCAACTTTTGTATATGGTTTATGAAAGCGTACTTCAATGTGTTTTTACCATCCAAGAGAGAAGTCTATGGCTCTCTGTGCAGCCGCATAGTCTTCTTTTTTGTTACTGATGGGTTCGTACCACTTGGCATCTAATGAAATTCCGATCACTCCTCCTTGTTTTTCCTACAAAAGAAAACACGGATCTTACTTACTCGAGTCATTTCATACGTGAATTAATTCAAACATGAATCATGTTTAGGTTGGAGATACAATTACCTTGTAGTGTTGTTGATAGTTTCGATATACAACAGAATGGGATAAGAGGATGTTATGAGCCACTATATAGGGTTCAGTAGATGAGTCTCCTTTCTTGCACATAATATGAGCCATGATTGAGCACCTCCCTGGTGCTTGAATACCGAAATTATACCCAGCAATTGCAAACCCATGGGGCTCGTTGAATGTGATCCAATTCTTCACTCTATCGCCAAATGCTGAAAAACATGTACTTGCATACCGCTCAAAGTCTTCTCTGAAACAAAGGAAAACCAGACGCATGCATGTCAATCGCCTAGTTTTGATATTCGAATCTTCTAATACCCTACGTAAGACTTCAATCATCACCATAATTTTATATACTTACATGATTTGACTGCTCAGCCAGCCCTCATATGTGTCCTCTAGCACCTGAGGAAGATCCCAGTGATACAGAGTCACATACGGCTTAATTCCTTATTATTAAGGTAGAAAAGAGACGAAAATCAATTAGCAACAATACTTGTTACAACTTGAGGTTCTATATTATTTTCTACTTATAACCTAATTTTTTTGTTTCATTACCTTTCTGAATCAAGGCATCTATAAGGCGGTTGTAATATGCAATTCCATCCGGGTTAGGCTCTCCTGTTCCATCTTGACACAAACCATAAACAAACAAGATGATATATTAGATTCTTGAAATCTCTAAAAAATCTAACCACAACAATGTATCTGATTTTTCAGGCCGGTATTTATAATCTTGAACTACTTACTGGGGAAAATTCGGCTCCATGATATGGAGAATCGATAAGCATCTACTCCCAGGTTCTTCATTAGCTCTATATCCTCCTGTCAATAATTGGTTTTCTGTTACTATATGTCTGAAATTTGGTTAAGGAGCCGACTCAGGGAAAAGTTACGAAACACCACACGAGGATAATGAAAGAAAGAAACATTGTTTAGCAATCAGAATTGATAAGCACTTGAGTCTGCACAAGGAATTTAAGAAACAAAACAATTCCGAGCCATTACTTCGAGGGCATGAGGCTCTTCTTTTCAGTCTACATTGCTCATAAACTAAAGTGATTAGTTAGCTGCATGAAAATGTCATGATGAGAAGAGTAGAGAGTAAATAGACCTTGAATCGGTGGTATTGATCGACAGCCACATGAGCATTGCTGAAGTCGACAATCTTGCCTGGATGCTTTGTGAAAGTGTCCCATATGCTTGGCCCTCTGTTTCCTTCCTTGACACCTCCTTCAAACTACATAAAATCCAAAACTCTTAACATGCAAATTGCAATCATATAGCCCCAAACGTAACTAAAAGTTATACAAATTTAAGCATCCAACATCAATGATCACCTGAAAAGCAGAAGAGGCAGTGCCAAACACAAAGCCAGGTGGGAAATCAGCTCTGTTGAGCTCTGAATCCAAGCTGGCAACTGAGTACAAGCATGGAAATCCTGTAACTATCAGCACAAACAGTGCAACCACGGCTATCATTCTCACTCTCTCTCTATATATGTGCTTGTATACAAAGAGATGTTTAAATTTATGATCATATAAGGGGAGGGTACTATATATAGGGTATGGGAAGAAATTTATGTCAATAAATTATCGCCTGGCTTGGTTCTCAAGTTGAAGGAAGATAAGAAATACAGCAAGCAAAACAGACCATATTATCTGTTACTACATTTTGTGATTTTGTAAAGGTGTTTGGGGCGTGACTTGATGAGGTATTTTAGCTGGCAATGCCTAATCAAGTAGTGAATAAGGCGTCAAGCTAAGCCTTAATAATTTAATTAGCAAAGGATGAGAAACAGCTAGCTTGCTTCTTGGGTAGGGTGGATCATATATATATATATATATATATAGGGTCAGGATCTGGTGAGAACGGACTCCCAGGTGAGAACGGATTTCCAGGTGAGAACAGATCTGGACCGTTGATAGCTATATCGTAAGAAGCACTCAGATTAAAAGACGAACGGAACGACGCGCGCCTTCTTCCTCACTGGGATCGATTTCAGATGGCACTGGGGTTGCCCCGTTTCCTCTCTTTGCTGGCCTCCGCGAAAGCCCCACGCCGTCTTCGCGGCCGACCCCACCACCACAACCTATTCCCCAAGCCTCCCACAAATCCTAAACCCTAGATTTTCTATCTCAGGTACTTCATATTGTTCGAGTCTCTCTCCTTCCTTCTTTGTCCTCCTTCCTCCATCCGGTCCGTCGACTCCACCTCATTGCCGGCCCCATCTACCGCCTGCACCCTCCTCCCGCCGCTGAAGTTCACCACATGCTTTACCACTCCGACCACCTCTAAGATCTCGCGACCTACTCCGACCACATCAGCAGGGACAGGCAGCACATACTAATTTGTGAAGACCTCATGGTCGTTGATTGAATCTCCACTGATATCTCCGACGACTCCTCATCGTCCCGCCTTGAGGCTTAAACTGTTAGAATTGAGGTTTGATTTTTCCCCAAATTGATGAACTGGATTTTTCGTAGGTGATGAGTTCTTTATTTTGATCCGAATTGCATACTCCTTTGTGTGTTTATGTGGTTACATGCCAGATTCTATTAGATATCCAACAAGAGAAATTTCCAGCTGAATTATTAGTAGGTTGACTTCATCTATTAGTGAATGTAGAATGTATTGCACTTAACAAAAGTTAAAATCAAATACTTAGAAAGAGTTTCAACTGAGTTATGTGGGTTTATAGTTGTATATGATCATGCTAATTAGATGTTTTCATCTTTGATATTCTGAGTGTTATTTCATCTACATCACATCAGAAAAGAGTAATATTTTGTGAAGTATCTGTAGCTTGATGCTACTAGATTACATAAAATGTATAAACACTAGCTACAACAGTCATACTATTTCAATTTGACAATCTCACTTTTGATCATTTGTCATTTTTCTTTACTTTTTCCACAGGTTGCAGAGCCGTTGAGAGCAATGGTTATGGGAGCACCTTTAGAAGGTGCTCGGCATCTTGCTCAACGCTACGATAGAATGCGACAAGAAGTTGAAGCTCAGGTGTGCAACTGCTGGGACCGTTAAGAAGCTCGATGAACCCTCTCCTAGTGGGCCCACTCCCGACCTTGACATTCCTGCACCAGAATCTGCAGAAGAAGAGGAGCTCAAGGAAGTTGATGAGCTTGAGGAGAAGAAAGATGAATGAAGAAGATGCAAACTCTATGTTTACGGATCCTAGTAGTGAATGTCTATGGAGAAAAAACAGAAAAGGTTCATTCGTGCTACTTGGTTCAGGATGTCTATTGGTAGGACTTAGTAGTGAATGTCTTTGTTCTCAAATCCAATTTCTGGTATGGAAACAGATGTTCATATTAAAATCATCTTAATCTTGTAGTATTCTGGTTGCAAGATTTGTATCTGTATTGCAAGACCCATTTGCCTCAATTTGTGTCCAGAGTACATCTTTTTTCTTTTGTTATAGTTGTTGTTATTGGACATGTTCGTTTTGTGTGTGTATTTGACAGTGATATTGTATTTGACATGATACGGTCCTCACCGGTTACTCTGAAAATTTTGGACTCTCAAAGTTTTAGAATTCAGTCATGTGTATCAAGTGAAAATTTAAGCTAATCTTTAATAATTCCCTTTTTTAAGGGTAAACCTCCGATAAAAAAAAAGGGTGAAGCAAAGAAATAAAATTAAATTGATGCCAAAGAAATGGTTTTGTTTTAAGGGTAATCTCAAATTATTTTTTAAGAGTATGCAATTCCTAATAGCTAATTATGCAATTTCGAATAACTAAGTATGCAATTCACAAAAACTGAGTATGCAATTCACAAAAACTGAGTATGCAATTCACAAAAACTGAGTATGCAATTCACAAAAAACTGAATATTCAATTCACAAAAATTGAGTATGTAATTTACAAAAACTGAATATTCAATTCACAAATAGTTGAGTATGCAATTCGTAAAAACTGAGTATGCAATTTACAAAAATTGATTATGCAATTCACAAAAAACTCAGTATGCAATTCACAAAAACCGAGTATTCAATTCACAAATAACTTGCTTTTAGAAAAACACAAGTTTGAGGCTTACATTTAATTTTCAAAAATGCATATACAAATATACAATTATGAAATGCATATATTATGTGTTACGAGATGCATATGAAATGCATTTTATTTGTTTTTTTGGACAATTTTTTAGTTACGTGCCTCGAAAAAGTATGTGACGTGACTCCGAAAAGCACGTGGTGTGTCCTATAAAAACATGTTGTGCGGCCCGAAGAAGCATGTATCGTGCCTTAGGAGATGCACATGGTATGACTCCTAAAAGCACGTGTGTAGCTCGAAGAAGCTCGTAGTGTGGCTAAGAAAAGCATGTGACTTGACTTGGAGAGTATGCAATTCACAAATAACTTAGTATGCAATTCTAAAAACAGAGTATGCAATTCACAAAAACTGAGTATGCAATACACAAATAATTGAGTATGCAATACACAAATAAGTGAGTATGCAATTCACAATAAGTGAGTATGCAATTCACAAAAACTGAATATGCAATTCACAAAAACTGAGTATGCAATTTACAAAAACTAAGTATGCAATTCAAAAATAAATGAGTATGCTATTCACAATAACTAAGTATGCAATTCAAAAAACACATGGTATACAATTCACAAATAACTAAGAATGCAATTCATGTATGGTGCACTAGAATAAAAGAAAAGCACTTAAGGTGCTTCACGCGAAGCACGTGATGTGGATCAAAGAAGTACGTGGTGTGGCTAAGAGAAACATAAGTCGTGATTAGAAAAAGAACGTGTTGTGTCCCAAAAAAGCTAGTGGGTGCCTCGTGAGATGAACATAGCGTGTTTAGGAAAAGAACATGACATGTTTAGGAAAAGCGCGTATGGAGCTTAAAGAAAATCACGTGTGGTGGATCGGAGAAGAACGTGAGGTGGATCAAAGAAAGTCATGTGACATTGCTCCTAAAAGCACGTGGCGTGCACTAGAAAGTCATGTGGAACGACTCGAAGAAACATTTGGTATGCAATTCAGAAATCACTTAGTTTGCAATTCAAAAACACTTGGTATGCAATTCACATTTCACTTAGTATGCAATCCAAAAAACACGTGGTATGTAATTCAAAAAAAAACTTAGTATCCAATTCACATTTCACTTAATATGCAATTCAAGAAACACTTGATATGCAATTTGCAAATCATTTTGTAATTCAATTAGTAAGCAATTTAAAAAATACTTGATATGCAATTTGGAATCACTTAGTATGCAATTCAGAAAACACTTGATATGCAATTCAGAAATCACTTAGTATGCAATCCATGAAAACACTTGGTATGCAATATAAAAATCACTTACTATGCAGTTCAAAAAACACTTGATATGAAATTCAGAAATCACTTGGTATGCAATCCATAAATCACTTGGTATGCAATCCAGAAAATACTTGGTATGCAATTCAAAATAACTTAATATTCAATTCAAAATTCACTTCTTATGCAATTCAAGAAACACTTGATATGCAATTTGCAAATCAAATAGTATGCATTTCATAATTAAATTAGTATGCAATTTAGAAAGCACTTGGTATACAATTCAAAAATCACTTAGTATGCAATTAAGAAAACACTTGGTATGTAATTCAAAATTCATTTGGTATGCAATTGAGGAAATACTTAATATGATATTTGCAAATCAATTAGTATGTCATTCATAATTCAATTAGTATTCAATTAAGAAAACATTTGGTATGCAATTCAGAAATCACTTAAAATGCAATTAAGAAAACACTTGATATGCAATTCAGAAATCAGTTAATATGCAATTTACAATTCACTTAGTATGCAATTCACTTGTTTAGTGTTTTTTTTTCGTGTCAAATGGCCAACATAATGAGCCAACATTGAAGTGAGATGCCTTGTTTGCCAACGGTGCACATATTGCCCAGAGCATGAACAAAAGGCCAACATGATAGGCCAACTAGTGTGGGATTTTAATCGATGCATTGTTTTAACAATCTGAATTTGCAAACACGCTGAATAATCTGCAAAATCTAAATCTCTAGTTACTTTTCCTAGATTACGTGTTGATCTCCTAGATTGGGATCTTATACGCAAACTTTAAGTTGATCTCCTAGATTGGGATCTTATACGCAAACTTTAAGTTGATCTCCTAGATTGGGATCTTATACGCAAACTTTAAGTTTACACTTGTAGTCACAAGGCTTAATAAGAACATAAATTTTGTACAAGAAAGATGCAAATCTACTTAATTTACCAACCTAGCACAAAGCATATTTGGAAACTTCATAACCTTAAGAAAACAAGTAAGAACCAATTTGCTCAACAAGCAGTAACAATGATATAGAACTTCCATTCAAAATACCAACACGTTGAAGTCAACATGAGCATACAATTTTAAAATATAAAGCTATGATGTGTGAATCGAATCTTAGTTTTTTAAAGTATTCTACATGATCTGCTAGTTCTTGGAAGTCTTTGATGATGAAGGGCCTAGTTGAGTGCATGAGAGTGAACCATCTCCGGCTGAAATCAAACCAGAGCACCTCTGCTTCTTCTCCAGACTCCTGCTTTGTCTTCAAAGCATATACAAACTGGAGAAGGGTCTCCTCACCTACCAGAAGATATTACTCAGCATGCAGTACAAAATCTATAATAGTAATACCAAAAACGGGACAGTAAGATTACATCTCTTCATGTGAAGATCGATAAGCATCCCCACATTGGGAGGCCAGGAGAGTCCAAGCCCATCTCCATCATAGAGTACCTGCATTGAGAACAATATATTCTTCTATTAACATGAAAAAACTTGAGCAGAAGTGATAATAACATGCTAAACCGAAGTTGGTTATCCTTATAATCAGTCCCTGCATTCGGTCCATAAACCTTCGATCCAGTTTTACCCCACACCTGAAAAAATTGTACAACAAGAATCATTTTCAGTAGTTTTCATCATCAAATGAATTAAAAACATTCAAGAAATTACCTTCTCAAGAAAGCAAGGATGATCCACGAAAACTCGATCAACGCCTCTTTTGTAGCAATGAAAGAGGCGAGCCTTCTCAATTTTGTTGCCAAATTTTACCTTAAAACCGCCATTTTCACACCACATCATGATCCATATCCAAACAGTAGCTTGTTATATGACTTATAATTATGCTAATTATCCAAAACAGTGTAAGCCTAACCTGCATCAACATTCTTCCCATCAACTTAAGTGATACCAACTCTTTCTTGAACAACATCATAACCTGCAATTGCAGGAGCATGAACAAAATCAGCTGAAACATCAGTAAACACATCCCAATATGCTTCTTTGATCACCCAATTCAAACCTTCCAAATTCAATTAACAGTAAACATTGGGTAATGTTATGATTCAAGGATTAACAAGCAGATATATCTATTGAAAGAGCTACCTTTTCTCTGAAACTGGATACAGGAAACTCCTTATTCCAATCGTTGATCCAAAGAAAGGTAATCTATTTGAGCCTCGGACATTCAGAAATTGATCGGGATGGCAATGAATTAGGTTTTTGTCAAAATCGCAAGAAGAATTAGATCGAACTTGAGAGAGTGGAGGGACCTGCTTATACATCATGAGGAGGTTATATAGGCGTTTGACGGCGCTGGACTCGTTAGCAAAGTGGACGAACATCTCGTCGGAGTAGAGGAGGGCGGTGAATGTGAGGCGGAGGCAAGAGAGGGAGGGGTAGCGAGGGTGAGGGACTGGTGGAAGAGATCGCGGGGGTAGCGACGAAGGAAGCGAAGGGAAACGATGGTGAGGTCGAGGGTGAGCTTGCAATCGGAGATGGAGATGGAGGTGAGGAGCCGGTGGAGAAGTTGTGGAGAGTAGAAGAAGACGACGGATATGGCAGAGGAAGAAGCACGCGTGTAGATGTGCAGCATATTACATGGATCGTACGATTGTTTTAATCTAATGGATGACAGTGGTTCTCACGGGAACGAGAGTTCTCTCCTAATGATTCGTTATCACGTGAACCTCTTTATATATATATATATATTTAAGTTGTGGTGTAACAGCCTCTTACGGTGTAACGAGTATTCACCCTCAATGATATTCGGGTTTGTTAAGGTTGATATTCAACTTAATTTACCTATATCAATATAGGGTAGATATTCAACAAAATAAACATGAATAAATAGCGTAAAAGATTGAATAGAGGCACAAGCATATGAGAATGCGATTAGTGCATATATAACCTAAATCTACATAAAGTTGAATATCAACCTTAACAAACCCGAATATCATTGAAGGTAAATACTCGTTACAGCGGAACTCAATATATATATATATATATATATATATTTAATTATTAAAATGAACCCACTGTTGGAACTCGGATTTGTTGGAACCTCGTTCCAACGAAAGGGAAACCGGCAACACTCCGGATTCTCGAGTCTTTATCGTTTCTTCTTCTAGTGAACTCTCTAGTCTCTCTTGTTGTAAGGTAAATGCGTCTATGTTCCTGCAAAAGCCAAACCCGGAGTTGGGACTCCCCGGGAAGGGCACTCCGACGCTCAAGTCAGTAATTGTATAAATGATATATTTTAAGCGATAACAAAGTATAAAGAGTTGCGAGGGTATTAAACATCTGTGCATGAACGAGCTTACGAACCCTCGTTTACCAACTATGCGTACGAGCTTAAATGAAATGCAATACGAATAGCTCAATCATGGCTAAGTAGTCCAATTATATATAATAAAGTATGAATAATTCTTATCAAGCACTATACCTGAGACGCGAGGGATAAGATAATACTGATCAAATAGCTTAACCATATAATTTACCATAGTGAGACCTTACGTGGCACACTAGAATTAGCAACTTAAGCCTCGCGAGCATATATATCAAGTGGAAGATCGGAATCTCGAGCCACGACTAAAACCAAGCTTCAAGGCGGAACCTCGCGATTAAAACCACGTTCCAAGTGGATAGACGGAATCTCAATCGAGACCATGGTTCACGAGCTGAGTTGTAGGGAGTCGGAAGTCATCGATGGCCGCGAAGCACAAGCCATGGTCGGGTGCCCCCAAGGAAGATCGAGATGAGCTCGTGATCTAAGATGATGGCTCGAATCCGTGAAGTACGAGCTCAGAGATGGTGTGAATGGACATACTTTTGGAGTGATCATTAACGCCAGGTCGAGATTCGTAGAGAGCGAGAGATCGGTGGTTCGGTTTCGGCCCGAGGTCGAGGACGACCGGGATCGATACGCCTGGAAGGAAGCCGAGCCGTGACGCAAGATGCAAAGGAAGAGCTCATTTCCGCCTTTGACGACCGATAAAGATGATTCATGGATGCGACCTCAGGATGGAGATGAAATGGCTTGACCATTTGCTGGACTTCCTTTCACCTCCCGATCGTCCTTCTCCCCATTTCTCTCGTGCTATTTTGCCTCCCTCCCCCATTTTGCACTGTTCACTCATATATATATCGTTCATTTCGTGACTTAAAACCTGATATTGGGCTTATTTGTAAATGGGCTTTGGACTTCTATTTACCCGGGTCCAACACCCACCACATAACGAGTTTGTTGACTCCGGATTGCAATGAAAGGTGTCTTGTTTAATTTGTAAGGGAGGAGGATGAAGTGTTGGTTGTTTTCTTGTTTAATCCACAAGTTAGTCTGGCGTGCAATCATATATATAGTGATGTAATTGCTTGTAATGGTAGACATTGACAGTGAAATATGATATGGCTGAAAGATGAATGGCGTACTCCATCCAAAGGGATGGATATTAAGCAGGAAGCAATGGAATACTCTACGAATCCATAAGCATCCCTGTCCTTATTTTTTTACGTATATATAGTTTTCTTGATTTTATATTTTTATAACAAAATTTAAAAAATCAGCATTTTTTTCTTAATTAAATTAACTATATTTTATATACTTATTTTATATAAAAAAACAAATTAATATTATCATTTCAAATAAAAATATTATTAAATAATTATAACTCAAAAAAGAAAGAAAAAAAAAACCTAAAACCTTCCATAAACATGCTCCAAAAAGTCTTTATTCTATGATTAACCCCAATCTCAAGGGTTCCGTGAATAAGTGCTAGAAGAAAAATTAGTTGATTATGGAACGACGATGCCTTCTAATGCCCAAAAGATGCAACAAGAAATAGGTTTGTATGTTTCTCTACCTTTGTTAAAGAAGTTTTGTTTAGGTACCAATTTTGCTCTTGCTCCTCTAAACCGTCTAAGTAATGGGTGGTTCTATACGAGTTTCTGTTTAGGGTTTGTTTAGTTTGTTCTTTTATTCTTCTCATTCTCATCGCATTGTATTGGAAGTTCATTTCACTTCTTGCTCTATACGAGATTCTATTTCGTGTTTGTTTGTTTCTACTCGATTTTGCTTAGGGTTTTTGTTTGTGTTATTCATACTCGATTGTTGGACTTCGAAGTATGAAACTGGTGTACATTCCTACCGAGTGTAAGATGGATGATCTCATTTTTTCCATTGTCATAATTTGAGTATCTTCTTTCATGAACATAACATTACTACCTGCTTTCAAGAACATAAAATCTTCTGGATCTATTGATGTCATTTTCCACATTCTCATAATATTGGACCGAGCTTCGTGAATCATAGCTTCCTACTCATTTGAATGGGCCTTTATATTCTATCAAGATGAAACTGATTTAGGATATTATTTCATTTCTGATATGCTGTTGTAAAAGTGAAAGCTTATGCTGCTGAAAATCCTGATGTAGAAATGAAAGAAGTTGTTGCACGAAATTTTGTTGAGGACCAACAACTAGGTTTTGTTTCTTTCTACTCTGTTTTTCTTAAGAAACTTTGATTAGCTTGTTTTATGAATTTTTTCATTTCTGATGAAATGAATATTGTTCTCAATTCTTGTTTAGGAATTTAATGTCCTTGTAAGTGGTTTTATTCCCATTGGAGGTGGAATTATGTTGTTGTTGTTCATATCTAGAAATACGTTGTTGGGCTAGATGCATAAGTCTATAAAATTCAACAATGATATATTCTTGTATTTTACATTTATAAACACAGATCATGCCTTCTATATTTAACTTTCATTTCAAATTAACAACGAAGTTTTCCTTCATTTTACATCTACAAACCCTTGTGATGCCTTGTCCAGTTTTGTCGGTGTTAAAAAAAGTTATTGTGAAGTTGTGTTGTATTTTGGTATGGAAACTCTATCATGTTATTATTGAGTAATGGTATGAGAACTCCGTCCTGTTTGAGAAATATAAACTATATGTATTCCATTAAGTCGCACAAGTGTTACATCTTTTGATATAGGACTACCATAAGAATTACATAGATGTGAATTATATAATTGGTTTCACTATGTAATATCATTTATGTCCTTTTCTGGTCTGTGATTCATAGTAATGTTGAATGTTGTGTTGGCCTGGATTATGTATGTATTATTGGTTTGGCTTCTATCATCTTTTTTTCCCTATGCTCTGCAGTTCACTACCCATGTTTAGAAGCCAAACTTGATTTACCCAAAGATTTAGTAGCACTTTTGGATAATACATTTGAGAGCAATGATGTTGATATGTGTGAGTTCAGTTCAATGTTGTTTGTAGGGGTGAATATTGAAATTGCTGAGATTATAGCAAGAGTATTGAGGGAGATGATAATCGAAATTTGTTTTGGGAAAGTAATTTTGAGCCTTATTCAGGAGTGATTTCTCATGAATATGGGTTGCCCTAAAAGTTTGATGAGATCGTTTGATGAGATGATAATCTATGCAATTATTGTGTTGATAAAGCTGAAGATTTTAAAGAGCAAGCTACAAGCAGAATTATGGAGTTGGCAAGATTTGACACTTGTTTTGGAGACAGTCTGATGCGCTCCTGGTCTCGGGGTGGCCAAGAGGTGCTTTAGGATCTTTGATCTTGATCTCAAGTGTGTGTTGAGGATGCCTTTTGGATGGATGATGGTCAATTATGGAGATTTTGATGAGCAAACTACAAGCATAATTATGGAGTTGGCAAGATTTGGCACTTGTTTTGGAGACAATCTGATGCGCTCCTGGTCTCGGGATGGCCAAGAGGTTCTTGAGGATCTTTGATCTTGGTCTTGAGAGTGTGTTGGGGATGTATTTTCAATGGATGATTGTCAATTATGGAGAGTAACATCGGATGTCTTGGATATGGATGACGAGAATGACTCGTCAAACTAGGAGATTCGAAGATGGTGATCAAATTATGAGTTCAAACGATGAAAGAGTTTGGAGATATAGACGGAAGGGATAAGAAGTAAGAAGAGTGAGATTAGAAGATATATGTGAAGGAGGTTATTTAGCAAATTAACGAAGTGGAGGAATTCTCATCTCAATACTTCAATTCAACTAAACATAAGTTCTAACAATGGAGGCACTCAACCATATAAAGGAGTCAATAGGAAGAAGTGGAGGAATTCTCATCTCAATACTTATTTTTCAATTGAGTGTTGGTTTTGTTCTTTCAACACTTTTGTACTAATTGCGTATCTAATACATTAAGTCCATATGGTTTTCAGTTATGTGTTTACAATGTTTCAATTTATGCGATTCATCAGATCTTTTATTAGATGTTCTTTTTGTTGGGATCACTCACACAATACAACCTATACAACCTTTTTTCTGAATTTTGCTATTTGGATGGCGGCGAATCACGATTGAGGGGGATTGTCATTGAAGAGTTGTCGCCTGATGAGAACTCTCCTCTCTTCCATTTTCCCTCCAGTTACGTGGTGGATTCTGATATGATCTCCAGTATTAAAGGTAAAAAGATTCCACACAATGCATTTGCAAGTAGTAGTGGTACTGGCAAAAAAGCGAGAAAGGTGAAACCTCATAATTATTTTTCTGTCATACCCGGATTTATAGCAATCTAATCTTGAGCATTGAACTAGCAAAGGTTGATCTATGTTGCTCAGTACATACAAATTCCACTTATAATTCTAAAATTTGTCACTATTGTTGTGAAGTTGTTCACTAGGTGAGATGGCAAGGATCATGTTTCCCATTGTTGATCTTGATGCAAGACCAACAACGAAGCCGAGAATCTTCCTTGGATTGCTCTGGGAGCAGCTCAACAATCTCGGGTAATTAATTTGTAATAAGGCAATCGAACTAAGAAATTTTAGTAGAAAATGAAACAGTTCTTGATATTTGATCTACTGCTTATAGGAATGCTGGGTTTGATCCTGTTGTGCTTTGGGTTGATCCGTATGAAAATGTCGTCTACTACTATGTTGATTATGCTTCTCCTCTCGCATGGGAGATTGATCATTGGTATCCCTGCTCAAGTAAGCTAGAAATATGTGGATTGTTATAGTATTCTGTCAGATTCAGTTTATGTGATGATTTTTACTGAAATGTGGCATGAGGAGGATTGACAGTACCTGGCAATCTCAGAATTCTTCAATGGCAAGTTTGTAGGAGAAAGAACAATAAGCTGGAAATTTTAGTGCCATGGTGGGATTTGCAGTTGGGTATATCCATAAACATGTTCTTATCCATCTTTGCAGCTTCCAACTCTGATTTCAGGTCTGTGTTTTTCATTGTCAATTCAAAACGATCTCGATTGAGGTGATAATTTGGCGAGTTCATGCATAATGAATAAAATTTGCAGACACAAGGCATTCCCATGGTTGTTTGAAGAAGGTGCAAGCGAAGAGCTAAACGAGTCACAATCTGTTGATTCACACAATTTTCCTCATCATTTTGTTGAATCACAAGAGAGAATGGGGATGGCCCCAGCTGCAGTCGTCATTACTCAAAAGGATCCTTATGACGCTAAGAAACCGAGGCTTAACACACCGATCATTGGTAGAATTAATGAGAAATGGCATTTGATTTAGTTTTTTTAAAGTGGATGATTCTGATGGTGATGGTGAAATCACAACTGAAAAAAGCTTCCAAATGCTGATTCTGATGGTGATAGTGAATCACAACGAACAAGAGATAGAAGAACTTGTTGATTCTGATGGTGAAATCACAACTGGAAATCAGTTAAATCTACGTCTTCCATTTATTCAAGAGCCAAAAATCAAAGAGGATAGTGAAACCCGATAGGAAAAGGGTAAGGGAAATGTGGAAAAATGGTTCTAAATGTTGCTAACAAAATCAATTAAAGAACAACATCAAGAGATCGAAGTTGTGCAGATTCCAAAAACAGAAGATAACTCAAGATCAATTAGTGTGCCTAAGAGGCGATCTGTGTCAGGTCACCCTGTTAATGACATTTTAGAGCGAAGGAGAGGACTGAGAGAGGTGTAGGCAGAAGTGAGAGTGTGAGGGCGTTTAAGGTGATCCCATCTTCTCCATCAATGATATTGGGGATGAAAAAAGGAGTTGATTGTATAAGGAAGAAGCCATTAGTGATTGGTGATGAAGAAAATGGGCAAGAAAATATTCCAACAAACTACAACAGATTTCTCACGTATCCTTTCAGGTCAGCCAACAAAGCAGCAAAAGATATGAGACCATGTCAACATCAACCATTTGGTGGTGATCCACTGCAGAAGAAATTTATAGCAATCTACCCAATGCTACGTGATTTTGTATTATATCTCCCTATTAAGCAGTGTCTTAATGCCTTTCTTGGCTGCTTATGACTTCAGCTCAAGTAAGGCAGTAAAATTGCAAAAAGCGTTTTTGTTTTTATAACTCCAATGAGCTTATTTACAACATTAGTCAAAATCATAAAGCTATAAATGTAGATGTAATACGATATATTGGTTTCTTAATTTCTTCATTTTGTATGCGTCTGATTTTGAGTAAACTGTATAGCTATGCTAATAATTTTCATTTAAGCATATTTGAGTGCATTATTTTTTTGATTTTAGGTGTTTTTTTATTTTTTATGTGATTCAGTTTGAGATTGTTTATGAATTTGTATGAAATTGGAGACTGTGTTATTTGATTTCTAATCAGAACATTTGTGCCTTTCCACCTGACCAAGAATGATCTTAAAGGAAGCTTAATGTGATGCAAGCAAGACTGGATTGGTTGTTCAAAGCAGGACCCTTCGAATATCTTCTTTTTTATTCATAATACTTTCACCATGTGGTTTCCCCTCCCTTCGGATTCTCTTCCATTCTTCCTCCCTCATTTAGACATGAACCAATGTTTTCCAATTATAATCACCATAGTTGAAAATGAGTGTTGTTGATGATGATACCTTCGCTAGGGGAACTGATCTCTTCTTGAAAGACCATCAGTTTCCACTGAATTGTGTGGTTGGTAAGAGATGGTATGAAAACCAATGATAGTATCAAAGCATGCCTTTTAAAGGAGGGGTCAAATTAATCCCAAAAGGAAGGTCGCGTCTAGAATAACTTTCAAATTTAAATCCAGCAAGCAAGACTATCAAATACTGTTTTTTTCTTAGTTCTTTTTTGAGCCCAGACACATGCAACTTCCATCGAAGCATGCCTTTTAAAGACTGTGTTGTTGGTAAGAGATTGTATGAAAGTCGTTGATAGTGTAGCCATTTAACTTTCAATTTTTATGGAGATGCTTCTGTTAAAGTGCCAAATCATATACTTAAATCTACAGATCATTAGTCATTCTGTATTTGACTTCTAATTTATGTATGTTGGATCCCATAGCCATGAGCCTTTTTTAGCAGTAAAAAATTATTTGGGTATGTTCTTATATATAAAATTTTCAAGGTTACTCACAGTTAGATGTTTAATGTATTTCATACCTCCCGTCTGTAGCTTGGAGAGAAAACAAAAATTTAAAGGAACTACTAATCTTCAAAATTAGATTGACTAAATTGATGACCACGGGAAATTAATGCTTGATTTTAGCATAAGAGGGAACTTCTCTTCCAAGGTGGTCTAGGAAAAAAATTGTGACTATAGTGTTAATGGTAGACTAACCAGTGTTAGATATGAGTTGCAGATTTGGGAAATATGAAAGTAGTGTAGTATCTTAATATCTGGTTGTATAAAGAGCCGAGAGGGTAGGAAAAAGTAGGTTGTGTTGTTGGCAACACTACTGATGCGCCCCTGCCTTGTCTAGATCCAAGTCATGGCTCGCCTCAACGAGCTACACCTTGCCTTGTGCTTCTTCGAGGCCACTTTGAGGTTAAGCATCGTTGCCACCTCATTTCTAGGGCCTTTTCGCGTTCCCCACTCTACATGTCCAAGTGGAGGTCACCTTGCCCTCTCATGCGCCCTCCACCATGGCCGCCTCCCGCCATCTATCTCGACTCCAACGGCGCACATTGGCTCATCCTAAGCGCAACCCACATGTTTCTAGCCTTGATCACTATAGCGCCAAGCAGAGCCCCTCATCCTAAGACAAGTCCCCACTAGCGCCTGGAGCCGAAGCCACCCGATCATGAACAGTGTCGCCGACAACACTTCCACCGGCGTTCCTTGGCTCACCATGAGCGCAACCACCTGGTTGCCGGAGTTGGTCCAGCCGGCGCCGGACAAAGGCCCTTCCAAGGTGTCCGACGCCGATGCCCTAATTCCGCCTGAGCACCATCTATTTGAAGGTTGTTGTCTTCTATTTGGTTTTTGTTGTCTCAAACAATATTTGTTTCTATTTGGGAATTGTTTTCCCTATTTGCATTTGTTGTCTCTATTTGAGATTTGTTGTCTTGATCCCATGTTCGGAGACTTTCCATTTTTAGGAAGTTGTTAAGCTCGGGTTTTGCTAGCGTTTTAGAACTTTCTATTTTTAGAAAGTTTCTAAATATGGAGTGGTCCAGCCTTGCATGGTTTGGGCCGTCCTATTGGGCTCTTGGCACTCAAGCCCAAGCTCGCCCAAACCCTATCACCAATCCTAGCCGACAACCCCCTTTTGCAAACCCTAGTCGTCTAGCTTTTCCTTTATAAGGCTTCTGCCTCCACCTTTGTAACTCACGTTTAGCTTTGGATTTAAGAACCTTTGTTGAGACAAGTTTTCCTCCATCTTCTTGAACTAGGCGTCACCAATCCTTCGGGCTCTGTCTTCTCATCTCCTTCACCATATCTTCTAGTCTCTTTCGTCTACATCCCTAGCCAAAAGTTCTCATATCTTCTAATCCCTTTCTTCTACATCCCTAGCCAAAACTTCCTTCGTTTGAGTGTTCCTCAATCACCATAGCCGAATTCTTCACAAACCTAGCTTGTCGAGTTTACTCTTCATTCATATCCCAATTCGTCAAGGAAACTTGACGTCTATATCAAATTCTTCTGTTGCATACTCCCATATCTACCTTTGTTCCCCTCAAAAGACATCCACCAAAACACTTACAAGGTTTCAGTTGAAGATCTTCGAGCGCAATTGGACCGGCCAAGACCGGCCCATCAGTTGAAGATCTTCTAATCTGATGTGGAAGTGAACAAAAAATAAAGATGATGCTTGCTTAATTGGATTTCGCTCTCTCTGACCAATAATGCTGAAATGTTATAAAATGCTTTGACACCTGATTTTCTATCAGCCTTCTTACTAAATTTCTTTTGTTATTCTATTACTTCGGGACTTGGTCTTATGTTTGGCCGCGTTGTTTTGGTAAAATACTTATGTTTTACTACTCTACAACACAAAATGTATGACACGGTTAAAAAAACACGTTCGGGTCTAGTCCTCAGAGAGAAAACATTCCTAATTATCCGGATCCGTTTTTGGGCTCCCATTAAAGGAAGACTGTGTTAGTGCTCAGTTTAGCCATTAACTTCGTTCAGTTTGATTTTTCACCCTCAATATATGTCAATATCGAGTGTACGAAGAAACTAGAAAGAAGGTGTCAACATTCTTTAGTTGTTGCTTTTGACTCGAATATGGATGCTACATTTGTTTGGGTTTCGTGGTAATTACGATGAAACTGCTACTTGTCCATTTTTCTTGACTTTTGTGTGGGCAAAAATCACCTACTTATGTGAATTGTGTCAACCAAGTACCGGAGTATATATTTGTTGTCATTTTAATTAAGTTAGGTTACAACCCATTCAACTTTAAACTTACTAAAACACCATTGCTAGTCATCCCCGACACTGACTAAGTTCCTCTAGTGGAGGAGAAGAGTTTAAAACAATTACTCAATTTCAGTTTATTCAAGCAAATTAAGTCTTTCTTGTTTTATGTACATGGTTCCATTACCTTATTATGAAGAAAAGACGCCTGATATGTTATATTTGAAGTTGGATATAAGTATATTTTAGGGACATGATGCATTTGATGGGCGAAACATTTAAGTATTATAAATTGTGTGGGTTGATTTAAATTTGAAAGAGTGAATTAGTACAAGTATGTAACAGAGGCCATGATAAGGAAGTTACATGATCAGAAGAAGAAGAATAGCGTGCATGGAGATGCAGAGGATGTGTGGCTGTCATTAGTTGTTGAAAAGCAAATGACAGAATATCATATTAGCAGTGGTTTGAAGATATCCACATTCAATATGGAATCTGGGTATGATAGTAGTGTATAAGAATAAGATATTCTGAGTATAATAATATTATTATATCTAAGGAGGGGGATATGACAGCCTTATATTGGAGTACTCCGGTAGTATTTCTTATGAGTAAAAAAAGAGAAATAAAAAAGTAAAGGGGTGGGTAAGAAAGGTGAAAATCGGGGGGTAAAATGTGGGGGCTCCTGACGTCATCAAATCTCAGCCACTCATTGTGACGCCAGTACTTTAGCACCAGAATATCTCGACACGTGGCTTGCGATGGATTTCGTGTCGAAGTTTCGTGGTTAGTTTGAGTTATGTGGCTGTGGCGACGGAGACTCAAATTTATTCATTCATTCACACCCATTTCTCGTGGAATCTTCTTGCCCCCCAATTAACCAATGTTTATTATCAATACAAGTGTATGTCATGTGTACAAATCTTCTCCTCCAATATATTTCTCACCACTCCTGCATCTTCTTACATGCACCACTTATACTCATTATATCTTACTTAAATTTATTAAATACTACCGAGTACTGTAGTAAACAATTTTAAATCACATCAAAGTTCCGCTCAAAACAACTCTTAACGTAAAAAAATAAAGTTCGTGTTGATAGATTATACGTCAATATTCATATTATCAATGATAATATTCATAATTTGAGTCATAAAAACTTTTAAACGTTTTCATTTTTGAGTTTTTTTTTCCTCTCAAAATGACCTAAAAAGAATTACCGCTCAAATTATAAATAGGGGCTTACTATTTGGCACACCCTTACTTTCGTCACGAATGTATTTGGTCAGACTTTCGTCACGAAGGTATTTCACAAGAGATTCGTCACGGAAAAAAGGAGGACTTCTGTCACGAAGGTTTTCAGGAGTTCCGTCACGAAGGTATTGGGGAGTTCCGTCACGAAACGTTTTTTGAAAAAAAATAAAAAATTCAGAATGTTGTAGAGAATTTCAATACGAGTCCGTGCATATAAAATACGTCCAAAACGGACATCGTTTGCCCTTCCAAAAGCCCTAAAAACAAAACAGTCGCATGCGTTAAGTTCGTAAAAACAAAAACTTATATAATTATTAATTATAGTTAAAAATCATGCAATTAAATTTATATACTATAATTATATATTATCATTTAATATCACTAGTTTATTACTTATAAAGTACAATTATGCATTATGTTTAAATATTACGAACTTAACGAAAACGACTGTTTTGTTTTTAGGGCTTTTGGAAGGGCAAACGATGTCCGTTTTGGACGTATTTTATATGTACGGACTCGTATTGAAATTCTCTACAACATTCTGAATTTTTTATTTTTTTTCAAAAAAAGATTCGTGACGGAACTTCTGGCAACCTTCGTGACGAAAGTCCTTCGTTTCTCCGTGACGAATCTCTTTTGAAATACCTTCGTGACGAAAGTCTGACCAAATACCTTCGTGACGAAAGTAAGGGTGTGCCAAATAGAATTTGAGGGTGTGCCAAATAAAGACTTTGTATAAATATTACCGCTCAAATTATGTACATAATTTAAAACTCAAGAAACTTTACTTTTGTACGTAAAACTTTTTCTCTTTTAAACCAAATTTGAAAAGTAAAACACCATCATGTTTTTTGTATGGGATGAAATGATGGATACAATTCTCTGAAATATCGTGTGGAGATCTAGTAGTACGAAGCCAGAAATGAGCATTCTTTTAAAATTTGACCACACATTTGTATCGTTCCCCCACACACCACATCTGTCTCTATATATATGGTCTATACAGCCTATGCTCCGTTCCCTCTCTTATTTATTGGCTCCCACCATTTTCTTTGATTTTTCTACTTGTCCAAATATAGAAATGCTTCCAGAAACGAAGCGCTGCGAGCTCTGCAGCGATGGTGCTTCCGTATACTGCCCCTTCGACTCCGCCTACCTCTGCCATCGCTGCGATTCCACAGTCCACTCCGCCAACTTCCTCGTCGCTCGCCATGTCCGATCTGCTCTCTGCTGCCAATTCTCCAATTGCCGATGCGAAAACGAATCGGAGGAGAAGAACGAGTCGTCTTTGTCTTCCGTCTGCTTATCCACGACGGAATCGAGCAAGGACTGTTTCAGCGAGGTCTCATCGAAGAAGAGGAGGATGAAGGAGGAAGTCAGGGATGGCATTTTGGTAAATTGGTGTAAGAGGCTGGGGCTAGACGGGGATTCCGCGGAGGTCGTGGTTACAACGGCTGCTGGGGTGTTTCAGAGGCTGCCACGTGTCAATCTTAGGGTGGCTCTAGCGACGTCGTTTTGGGTGGGGATGAGATATTTTACGACAAATCAAGACCCCACGTGTCAGACTCTGGTTCGACTCCAGAAAATCACTGGCGTGCCAGCTAAGATGATTCTGGCTGTTCAGAGGCGCGTCGTGAACCCGCGTCGGAGGGTCGCCAGTCAACAAACTTACGAGGAAGGATGGGCCGAAAGTTGACTCATTCTTTCTTTCCTTTTTTTTTTGTTGTTGTCACATTTGCAAATGAAATTTATAAATATTGTTACTTAGGGGTGCTGAAATGCTTGTTAATCGATTGATGTAAGTTGACTTTAATATGAATTTCTACTAGGATTTCATTGATGCGTTTATATAAGCTTGTCCGCTTCAAATTCGTTACATTTTGCATGTTAGTTATATATCATGATTATATAACTCAAGAAATATCATGTACGGTCTACATTTTATCCAGTACAATATTCAATCAAAAGCAATCCACATTATCAAATGTTTTCACCTTCTAAAGGATATTTCTAAACAAATGGATAAAATAAATAAATATTTTTTTTTGGAACAATACAAATCCATATTATAAAGCTATCACTAGATGAAACTCTATTTGTAAACTGAAATAATTCGATGGTTTAGGACTACATAAAAATGAAATTTTATACAAAGCTCATCAACAAAAACTTATCTAGAAGCTAGCTACAGAAAAAAGATAATATTGTTTACAATTTATCTCTCAAAAATACTTACAATCCTCATTAATTTTGGAATACAAAAAAAAAAAAAAAATCATGGAAATTTTCACGATTACTGCATCTTTAAGATGACTTTAAAAAGCCAAGGCTCTTGTAGCCATGTGGTAAGGGACTTGTCTCCTTGTCCACACATCGGGAGTTCGACTTTCACTAATGACATGCTCTCTTTATATAGGGGTGTGAGACCTACCTTGATGAAAGGGGTCCGTTCCTAGCTTGTTAAAAAAAAAAAAAATGACTTTAAAAAAGATATTGGGAGAGAATTAGGTAATGACAAAACCATTAAGTTTTAGACCGATAAATTGAAAAAATTTGTAGACTTCAACCCCTACTTTGACCCAAACAAGTCGAGCATTAGCGATAAGGTCTCCTTATTTATCACTAATCAAAACCAATGGAATATCCAAAAATGAGAGAATATTAGATTCGGACCCCCGCGCGTATAATGTTGTAAATAGGCGGTTTAGGGTGTAGATAGGCGGCGGACGACAGTAGAGATGAAGATAAAACGGAGATTGACGAACGGGATGAAACGAAGGGATTGACGAACGGGATAAAGACGGGAATGAGTTTGGAGATTGTGGTAGAGGAAGAAAACGAAAAGGATGTGTTCTTACTTGGTGATGAAATTAATATTTAAGAGAAGAGATAAATAAGATAAAAATTTAAAATATTAGCATTTATTAGTTACAAATTACCATTACTTCATCAAATCCATCAATTTTTATATATGTACTAGATCCGGAAACCCGCGCTTCGCGCGGGGAAATCACAGTTTTTCGTTTGCGGTTAGTCATTAAACATGTCATAAATTTAAAATGAGTGAACGGTGATATAATTCAATTCTACAAACTCGTAAAATGCAAATACAACTATTGCAACAGTGGTTGCAACCGAAATCTGCAACATAAAGTATTTATATGATGTTCATGTTTTACTCAGGCCAATGTTGTTTGGCGTGTTACATGTGGTGTGTTACATGTTTTACTGAGGCCATGCATATGAATCAATCTTAGGTGTTGTCAATATATAGATTAAAAATATCTAATTAATCCAGATTAATTTTTAATCGGGGAAGGATGAGGCGTCGGAATGAAACGAAGGAATTGATGAACCTAATAGAGATGAAAATGAATTTGGAGATTGTGATAGAGGAAGGAGACGATGATGGTGTGTTCTTAGTTGATGATGGAATTAACATTTAAGAAACTAGGTAATTAGGATAAAGATTTAAAATATATTTTTTTTGGTAAAAAAAAATATTTAAAATATTAGAGTAGCATTTATTAGGTACATGTTGTTTTTACTTCTTCAAACCCATCAACTTTTATATATAGATAGACTAGATTCGGACCCCCGCGCTACGCGCGGGGCAATACGGATTTTCATATATGACATAATGTTATAAATAGACGATTTAGGGTGTAGATAGGCGGCGTACGACAGTGGAGATGAAGAGAAAACAGAGATCTTCAAATGAAGGAGGGTGAGGATGAAGGACCTTTTTTCTAGGACTGGGACTTTGTACCCGAGGAACCGAAGAACCGACCCGAACCGCGGATTTTGGTGCGGTTCGGTTCGAGTATATATTAGAACTTAAATCATACATTTATCACGGGTCGGTTCCTAGGTCAGAATCGCAGTTCGGGTACGGTTCCTGAAATTATGATTGAGCAAGGAACCGAAATACTAATAAAAAATGTAAAAAAAATTAATATATACCCTAATTTTAATTTATGTCAAATTCTAATTCTAAACCTACCGCAATCCTCAATTTCTCTCTCGACCCTAACCCTAATATGTTGATCTATCTTGATCTCTCCCAATTTCGAGTGTGAAAAACTCTAATTGTTCATTCTAAACATAGATTTGAGCCTCGTTCTCATTTATAATTATTTCAAAACCTAATTTGAAAGCCCCAAATCGAATTCTCAACCCCAATGGTGTATGCATCAACCCCTAATTTGGAAGTCCATAAATCTCCAATTCTTCACAAAGGAACAAACCTCAAGTACGAATTGTTTAATCTGTTCAATCTCAATTTCAAAATTTAAAATTGCAAATATTGAATGAATTTGTTGGTGCACTTGTTGAGTTGTAATTGAATTTATTGTTGAAATTTTATGTTGTTGAGTCAATCTTATTGAGTTGTTGTTGTTCAGTCTTATTTTGAGATGGAGTTTTATTGTTTTTGAAGAGTTTTATTGTTGTTGAACTGAGGCAAGTGAATCAACTATCAAGTATCAAATGTTGGTGTGCTGTTGTTGGGTTTGTTTTTCTTCATATGAATTATGTTTTGTAATTTTGGATTGTTTTAGACTTTTAACTGATGTATTAATATGTGTGCCAATGTGTGTGTGGAGTTTGAACACAGTCTTAAGATTATGCTTATGATTGAGCCTGAAACATGGCTCAGAGATTCAATTTTATGCAATTTATAAGATTTGTAAATTAACCGAGGAATCGAATATAGGAATCGAGAAAATACCGGTTCGGGTATTATCGGGTTCATGTGAAAAAAATCAGGAACCGAACCCGAACTATTTTTTTTACTTTGCGGGTAGGGTAGGAAATCATCAAGAATCGAAAGTTCTCAGCCCTAAGTTCATTAACTAAATTTGATATTATGGAGTTGAAGAATATGAATAAATGTAGATATTAATTGTATTGTTTGTAACTAAGAGAATATGAAAGTTTTTTATTAAAATTTCGTGAATGAGATGAGGAGGAATTAGTTCATGCATTTAATAGGTACCAGTTGCCATAACTTTCTTGAAGGCTAATAGTTTTATATGAAACTTATAGAATACAGAATAATAGAATTACCCAAACCCAATTTTAGTAAGTCAGATAAACACCATTACAAAGTGAAAGAAATTAAAATATATATTATACATTTTATTATTTTTAAGTCTTATTATTATAATATTTATATACGATATTTATGTTTGATTCCCCTGCGTAGTGAAGCATAATCAAGGATACATAGTTCTTGGTTCTTGCTTCACTATTATCCTTGTCTTCAACAATGAATAAAAAATGCTCTAGTCTCTCAAGCTATAAATTATGTCCCAATATTTCAGTAACAACAGTTTATCAAGTATCTACACAATGAAAAGTCAATACACCTTCACAATAATGGAAGTCTTGCAATATATGTTGCATATCACACATAATATTAAGTTTTAGAAGTTTACTATTTTCTTGTAAGTTAAGCTAAATGTTACATTAAAGATTTTGATATAAAAAGCCTTTCTTGTAAACCAACTAAGGTACAAAAAGCCGTAGAAAAGTTCAGCATATAAAATTGGTTATATTAATACGACATAGAGTCGCACATGTGCATGCAAATGTGCATGCAACTTTCAAGAGGCGAAGTAATGAATTGAAAGCGGCTAAGACTTGTATACAAAAGCCATAGGAAATCGTTGAGGAAGCATGGAATAGAAGACATAAACTATACCATGTCCCTTGCCCAACCTTCTTAGATGTACAGCCTAATAAAATAAATTCTTGATAGCCTCCACCTAGAAATGAAAATAACCAAAGTTTAATGGATGATCACATGAAATGTTTACACCACATTTGCTAAATTACTCTAGCAGCCTCCAATTCTTACTTGCTCATTCAGAAACTCTCTTTCTACAAATTCTTGCAATTGGACATCAGGACAAATGCATATATTAGGAATACTCTGACAATTCGAACATGAAAAAGGTTTAATAGAGGAAAATATTACACTGTAAGTTTAATAGTTTCTCATTTACCAACTTCTCAACCGATAAAGCAAGATCCTTAGCTACATCAGATAGAGGAAAAATTAAAGCATATATCAAAGAACCATCAATGCAGAATATAAGTAGAGAAGAGGAGTAACACCGGATATGCTGTAGAGATTCTACATGTTGCACCAACTATAGATCAATTACTCAAAACTAACAAAGTTAAATAAAATGGAGTTGAATCAAGAACTATGATATACGATTTGTGCAAAGTTTTCTACTTTAATTAACTTCTGAATTTTTTATTCCTTTGTTGGACCATCCTGCAACTTAATTTCACTCTCAACTCCATTTCACACAAACTCTACATCTCCTTATTGCATAAACTGTAAAATAAAGTTCTGATCAAATATATTTCTAAGTTTATCATTTGAAGATAGTTTGGCATTTCAGTAAGTTTAGTCTAATATCTTTTTACGTATATCCTGAACAATGAAACTGCACCTAAAGCTCTCTTGGCAGATCCCACATACAGCTTCGCCAATCTGATTCTTCATTTCCCGAGACAGATTTATCATCTCAATTTGCAACATTCAACTTTTGTATTGGGCGGAGAATGAGTTGATCTGAGCCCTAAGTTGTATACCCGGAATTTCCTTAATTGCCCGCCATGATACTTAACCTTCTTATCCAAATAAGGAGTCCTAAACAATTAATGTCTAGAGACTTAAGCACTGGAGTCTTTCAATCAGGTTTAAAACCTATTATTGAATTGCTAAATTAGCCACAAACAGTGTTGAAATACAGATTTAGCAAAGCAAGAAAAGTGAGCAAGCTTACCAGAGCAATATCACTGCAGTGGTGACCCATGAACTGAATTTATGCCAATATAGTAAATGAATTTCAGATAGAAAGAGATAGAGCGAGCAATCCGTAATTGCCATGCGCTACGCGCGGGTCAATTACAGATTTTTATATACGGTATAATGTTGTAAATAGACGGTTTAAGGTGTAGATAGGCGGTGGACGACAGTGGAGATGAAGAGAAAACGGAGATCTTCAGACAAAGGAGGGTGACGATGAGTGACAATTTTCCTTTTCATTTATTTTAATAAAAATATGGCACGTATACGAAACAACCATTATGTATATGGCTAAATTACAACTTGTCACCTCACATTCTCACCAATTCGATATAGATATATTTTTGTTACTCTAATTTTTATTAAGAAATACTAACAATTTTTTAGTGTTAATTTAGTGTATTCATTAACTAAATTTGATATAATGAAGTTGAAAAATATGAAGAACTGTAGATTTTAATTATATTGGTTGCAACTAAGAAAAGATAAAGGTTTTTTTATTAAAATTCATTAATGAGATGAGAATGAATCGATGAGAAGGAATTAGTTTCTGCATTGAATATATACATGACTCTTTTTTGGAAAATCAATCATACATTTTATTTTATTTTATCTTTTTTTGGTCCATTTTTTCCTTTGTAATTTTTAAGATATATTACGCGTTGCAAACATATAGTATTGTCGAATTCTTTGAAAATATTATTCACTTATGGTACTATTGAATCCGTTGATTTCGCCAAATAGTATTGGTGGTTGTAATTATTATTATTTTTTGAACTTATTGTAATATCATTGGTCAACTTATCGTGTAATTTTTATACGAAAATATTAACTCATTGTCTTTCCATATATTAATAAATGGGGAAATTGTTTGGTCTAAAATGCAACCACTGCTACCTCAACACCTTGTTTTTCTAAAGTCCGTAAAAGTCTGCAAAGTGAAATTTTTCTTTCCAAAGAAATTTTTATTTTAGATTAAAATTTATTTTTCGACCAATACATCGCCTCCAACGAAAATCATAGAAGCTATCATAAGCTCAATGTTTCTTTCTCCTAATACTTAATCGCAACAGACAAATCTAATTGTTCATAATATATAAGAAATTAGTACTTTTAAACTCATAAGTCGTTGAGGAATAGTAAACATGACGCCTGCTCATTTAGGCTCCATGATGACATCAGTGGTGTCGAGATCCTTGTATGATTCTCTAGCCTTAGGTGATTGATCAAATCTGAAACAAAAGAAAAAACTAAAGAAAAATCTAATTCAAAGAGTATGTTTAAGCAGTTCAATTGATTGACAACCATGAAGAGAGGTGAGGTACACAACCAATGTCGTCAGTAGCCATTGAAACCATATAGAATTGTAGTTAAACTCTGAAAAACTAACCGTCTGAAAGGAAACATACCAGATAGTTGTACTAAGAGAGTAAAATCAATCTAGGAACTTCAAAAGGTATAATGAGATTATCGTGTTCTGATACGTTGCACTTTGTATAGTGTAACTAGGGATTATTACATTGTATTAGGAGTGATTCCGTATGAGTTTAGAGACATTTCTATGTTATGGATCATTGAAGTTATTATGAAGACTTAGAAGATATAAAGTGAAGAATTGGAGTCAAGAAGACATTCGAAGTATGGCTACTGGAGCGAAACCGCGATCGCCATCTGAATTCCGCGATCGCCATGTCACAACAGGAGAGAAGTGGCAAAAATAATGCTGACCGCGATCGCCATGATCAAGCTGGCGATCGCCATGAAGCAGTGAATTGCGGAGATGTATTGGAGCAATGATGTCACGCTGATGTCCATGTGATATGATGTTGGGCTACGTGAATTGGGCTAAAACGGATTGGACCGAAATTAAGGGAAGCAAGCAGCGCAAATTATACGGACCAAAATTAGCAAGCAGCTGCTGAATGTCATCTTGAAGAATAAGCCAACTTGGCTTACGCTAGACTTATTTGGTTTCTTTATTTTCCTTTTGTTTTATTTTTCTTATTTTATTATTCCGTTTAGGATTTATCTTTTAGGATACCATGAGCAGGAACTAATCTCCATTGTTTTGCTTAGCGGTTGAAACCTTCAGTTATTAAGTTGTGAGATTTCTAAACTCTTGTTCTTTTCCTATGAGTTTGTATTAAATCTCTTGTTCTTCATCTATTGATTTCTATTAGTTTTGCTAGCTTGATCACCTAGTTTGATTGATAGTTTTCTATTGCTAGACTAGGAATATACGGTGGAATTCCTTGTCATTGTAGCACTCATATCTGCATGATCTGGTAGTTGATTGCTTTTATGAAAGTGAATTGATTGCATGTTAATACATGACGGTTGTAAGTTATTGCATGCATCCTTATGATTCATGTGCCCTTTGCTGCTATTTCATCTAATCTTGAGAGGTTTCCCTGATTGCTGAATAGTAAGTATTATCAGGACCGGTTGGCCTGCTGATATATTAAAGATTGGAATAGGAACATTCCCTAGGATTGAATAGAACTTGAGATAAATCTATGATCAACTTGATTGACTGTTGTGTGGATACTTGCTAGGTGAAACCCCTTCTCATCATATTCTCACCCAAAATTCCTCTGCTTGTTACTGGTTACTTGTGTGTTCTTGCAATCAAACCCTCCCCCCCTTTGGTTACTTATTACTAGTTGATATTTCACTTGACTGCATTGATTTGGTGTTTTGATTCCCTTGGGTTCGACCTCTACTTACTTGCTATACTCTAGTTAGTGTTTAGGGTTTACTTTGATTTGGCACTACGACTTTAGCCTCATCATGTTCTGTCCTGGAACGAAGAGATCGTCACTAACGATCCTAATTTGAAATGTAACAACTCAAAGAGCACGCCATACTACAGTAAAACAGACAGAACAAACCACACATAGTTGACCCGTATAACCAATCATTTTGAGCACCCTAGAATTATCAACAATAGCAGAGGTAGAGTACAAATGAGTCTTTCAATTCCATATAAAAGTACACAAAAATAGGGTCATGTCATGTGCATGTGCAATAGTAACAGAGAGATGAAAGTGAAAAATATATGACATAACCTCAGCCAAGAATTAATCATATGTGGTTGCAGTCAACACTTCTCTAACTTGCTCAGCTAATTGAGACCATCTCTTCCAATGTAAAACACACTACATAACACTATTAAACCTTCCACATGTAGAGCATATGTTAATTCTAATTACAATAGTTATTCTGTCGCTAGTTTTTACCTTCTCATCACTTCGGCGAACATGCACAGTGACACAAAACTTGTTGTTCTCAACTGGGGTCCTCATGTTGATTTAGTCTTCTCCACCAAAACCTTGTATATCTTATCAATCATAGGTAAGTAGTCTCTTGCAGCTGGGAATATAACTGATTGTTTACCCTAAATCATATAAAATTTGGTTAATTGAATTTTCTTGCTAAACAAGATTGAGCAGTAACATGTTAATCCTAATTGGTTCATACTTGATTAAATTTGCGCCCTTTGATCATTCGCTTGATATCCGTGACATGGCTACATGCTTACTGAAGCTATCCTAGTCTTACAAAATCACACACCTGCTAAAACATATTCTTGCTTCATCATTTTCTTGTAGACACATGCTAAAACAAAATCTTACTACATCATTTTCTTGTACGTGAATAATTGATAATAGTGTACCATTGCAAAACTCAAGAAAGAATATGGATGCATTTTTCATTCAAGAAAGATGGGTTATATACATGATGTTAACTGAAGCACCAATTTCACTTTACATCATGTATGTCTTTCATGGAAAATTAGTCAAGTTTTCCATATAGGGTATACATGAAGTGAAACACCAAGATATCCAGGGAAGATATGGCAAAGAAGTTGAACAGTAGATGGTTGATATCCTAGCTCTTGTAATCACTTGATAGTAATTCACACACGCGAATCCCATTTCATGTCATCATAGAAACAACCAGAGATTACCTAATCACACTCAGGTTTTAAACTTCTAAAATTCAAGTCAAATTAGAAGGGGGGTTTCTAATTTTACACCAGAAGAACATTAAATCAGAATGGAGTGAACACTTATAGGTACCCCCAACATGAGAGACACGTAAGATGAAGTATCATTATTTATTCAAATGTAATGTACATAAGCACACCAATAAACATAAATGTTAATAGGTGCCTCAAATAGGATACACATAAATGTTAATAGGTGCCTCAAAAAATAGGATAGACGGGGTACCAATGTTGCCTTTGCTGGAAGAACATTAAGCATGGTTCAGATAGGGTCAAACCAGCATATGCACCCTCGGTAGTCCACAATCTTCACGTATATACAATTTTTTTATATATAAATAGATAACCAGTACACTTAAAATCATAGAAGAAAAAAGAGTTTTACCTGCCCATGGGATAAGCAGAGCTGCTTGTTTCTCTTCAATCACATGTAAATCCAAATTTATAATAACAACACGGTTAAACTTCATCTAAGGTATGAAAGACTTGCACATATTTTCTAGAAGATGTGCAACATATTTTACTAGCCACATTGAAGTTAAAGATATTATCTTGAGCATTAGTCTAAAGGTATAATAAGGAGTCTTTAGAGTAAATGTAAGAATGATTCAAGCCTATAAAATAATTTACCTTTATTATTAATAATAGTAACTTAATCTAATGTTAAGAGAAAAATAACATGCATAAAGTATAAGTGCTTCAATATGTATAAAGTTGATGAAAGTCTGTGAACCAAGCCTCAATTCAGCATATTCATTCCCCAACACCCTATGTCATGAATTATGTGAAATATAATGAGAAAAAAGTTGTTACCGAAGGTAAAAATTGTAAACTACACAAAAAAGAGATTAGATATTTCTCAGATGAAAAGGTAATTCAAAATTAAGATGAGCCACAACCAAGAGTGGCTTATAGCTATAGAAACACAAATTCCAGCATATAACTATATAACTACAATAATTGCAAGAGTAGCTTTGAGAACTTTTGATTCTTTCTCTGCACAAACAATTTTATGTATGTTCAAATACTATATAATTGTTTGTGTTGAAATACAATATCTTGTATATGTACGAATTGAAATACAACACTTTCAAAAACCACTTGAAATTCTAGAAGTTAACTACATAACTACAACAACTACAGAGGAACTAAACTCCAACTCCTCAAAATTGATAATTTATCCTATAAATACATTTTAACATTAGTTATTTTTCCTTATATATGTACTCAGATTAGTTAACCTCAAATTCTTCACAACATGCCAAGTTCTTCCTACTGTCCCCGTCTTTCGTTTAAAAAAGAACTGTAATAAATGTGTCAAGTGCCAACTGAATATGAAGCTATCGCATTCCAGTTGCATCTTTGATCTGAATTTGATCATGCAAATCATGAAGTCAAAGAATCCAAAATGTGAGCATCGAGAAATAATCATCATAAAAAACAACAATATGAAATTAATCAATATTTTTAATCTTTTTTTCCCGTATAAGAGCTATGATCTATGGTAAAAGCAAGTAAGATGAAAACTCTATGGAAATCATATCTTTATTTTTACATTAATGTCCATACTAATCAAAGTTAATTTGATAAAGTAAGGTTGTTTTGGAGCCAATAAATATTGTTATGGTGCATAACCAGCTCACTGAGTTAAGACAACAATTGTAAAAGACTCAAACTGGAGAACTTGCGAAAATTGCGTTAGTAAGGAACTTAGATAGAGTCAAAGAAGATGATAGGGAATAAAATCATAGAGTACCACACAATTGCACATTGTTCTGCCAAAGCACGTGTGATACATTCAAAAACCTTGAAAAACATCTGACATAGCTACATGAAAACCATGAAAAAAATTCAAATCTTGCAAGAATTATAATATAAGAGAAGTAAATATATTCAAATTAAAAGTGCTAACCAGCTTTGGCATCTCAATAGTATAATTGAAGCTTTGTTTGAGTAACATCATCCAACTCTAGCAGAGACTCAATAAACAACAGACTGTTGAGTACAACGACAAAAGAACATCCAAGACTCCCAGCTTATTTCACCATATCATCACAGAGAAACCCCAGAGTGTAACAGAGATATCTGAATCTATGCAAGAGGCTCTTGTTGCATCTTTATTTCTCAAACCATTATCCTTGAGCAATTGTTTAAAAAAGAATTCTTTTTCTAAAGAGGATGACACTCACTAAGAAAATCTAACTAAAGAAACCTAGCAATTTACATTGAAAATTCATATTTTCCATTCCCCACCCCCACCTGTTGATTTATCACCATGAACCTTTATAAAAGCAATGCATTGTTCAAGATGTGTATCATAAGTTGTCCCATGTTTATAGATAACAATCACAATGATGACCTTAGTTGCAGTTTCTTCACACACAGGGAATAAACAACACAATTTTTTATTCTGGCGTTTTCACAAACAACTCATGTGCAGGGAAATTCTACAACAATTCTACTGTTTTCATCCTCAAATCAGCACCCAAAATTAAATTCGAATCACTCATATGATTCATCAATTCACTCATTTCAACGAATTCAATTTCAAAAATGCTTAGGTGTCAACAATTTGTCAATTACCTCTATATTTTCATTATCCATGGTGAACATCAAACAAATAACCATTCATGAACTTCGTTTCCATGTTGGTCTCCCAAGGATTCCTAGTTTCATCAACTTCGTACACGTCATCTAAGATGTTTTTTAACCATGGTCGTGATTTCCATGCTCTCTCGTGACTTCTGGAATGATGACATGCAGCTGTAAGTAATTCAATAGCAATTACAATCAGTTAAAGAGACACTGAATTACAACAAAAATGGGTAAAGAGAAAAGATGTGAAAGAGAACCATAACAACATCAACACAATTAAAGGTATAAGGAAATTTTGGTAAGAGAGATTGCAACCAGGGCCACTCAAACTTGGCAAATTTCGGAAGCTTCCGCATCTTACCTCCAAATAGAAATATAGCTAAATAGAAAAAAAGAAAGCAGAGTGGTACCAATTACCATGTAATGCCCGATTTGAGCTTCTTCCTATTTGTCCGCCAAGGAGGCGACAACGCCGTCTTTAGAAGTTGTGTTTGTGTCGTGCTTGCGGTATTTCTCTGCCTTTTATGTTGAGTTCAGTCGAGGAGAACCGAGAAGGGTATTTCTGATAACTGATCAGAACATTAGAAGGCTTGATGTCAACATGGAGCAATCTCCGATGGTGGAAGTAGAGAAAACTGGAGGGAGAGAATCTGGCGGGTGGCGTGCGAGTTCCACTGGGACGAATTGATGGGGTATGTAAAAATAACAACGAATGATGAGGCAAAAGTAACGACGAATTGATGGGGTTCTAATTGCTGAGGGAATTCAATACAATGCTGAGTCGGCGAAGATGAAAGGGCAAGGGGAATCGTAAACGGGAAGAAGAATGAAGACCTCAAGAGAGAAGCGTAAAGGGCAGAAATCAAAGACTGGGTGAGAGATGAGATGGAACTGTAATTAGATAATAGGGCGATGAAAAGGAAAACGGAAGGAGGAATATGAAGAGGTTCTGAGAATTGAAGAGGGAAGAAGAAGTGGGGAGCAATATAAAGCCACTAGGTCCAAGTCCCAATTGCGGGTAAAGAGGAGACTGAAATTTCGAGCCCATTAACACTATCAGATCGAAATTTATTGTTTGAGCCTGGTACAGTTTACTATTAATTTTGCAAACTCATGGATTATTATACAGAGATAGATAGATACTCCCTCAACAAATAATCTCACATATTATTAAAATCTACATCCCACAAACACCAACTGAAGACAAAATAATATTGATAGTAAATTCAAATGGCAAATTTAGTACTTCTGCTAGATGCCTGATGACATATAAATTATATAATCATATAACTTCTGATTCTCAATTATATAAATGGTTATGGAGCCTAAAAAATTTCACTAATAATACAAAATTTTCTCTGGAAAGTATTATCAAACAATCTTCCAACAACAGAACGGTTAAACAAATATTACAACATGGTACATCACTACTGTTCATTATGCAATAACCCGACTGAAACTAGGGAACATCTATTCTTTGAATGCCCATATACTATTAATCAAATAAAAATATTTTCACAATTGTTAGGTAAACATTTTAATTTAATTAATACAAATTCATTCAAAATTATGTTAATTGAATACATTAACAAGTATAAAGATGAATATAATAAAATTGAATCCCTTATATATTTTTGGTATTAAATACGGTTACACAAAAATTCTACAATCTTCAGGAATAATAATTACAATAAAAAAGACACAACACAATATGCTTTCATTTATTTCAAACAATGGGAAACAACAACTAAAGAAAACTTCGATCCAGAATTACTGCAAAGGAAAAAAAGATCTACGAAAAAGAACCAAGTATGGAAGGAACCTCCTCAAGATTGAATAAAAGTTAATTTCGACGAATCATTTAAAAATACCAACTCCTCTTTTATAGCTTGCATTGCAAGAGATAGTATAGGCCAAAATTTAGATATATAAACCAAGATAGTAAATACAAGTTCTCCTCTAATAAGTGGGGCTATGACTCTCCTAAATGCTCTTAAACTAACGATAAAACTCAAACGCCAAAATGTTATTTTTGAAGGTGATAACCTAACTATAATAAATTCTATTAATAACATTTGGAAAATACCATGGAAAATTAGAAATATTCTATTAGATATCAGTAGTATGACCAATACTTTCCAAAACTGTAAATTTCAACATTGTTTTAGAGAAGCAAATAAGGTAGCAGATTTTCTTGAAAATCCTGAAATAAATCCGCACTACATAAAAGGTAATTCTTGGATGCAATGACGATCACTCCCTATATGATGAATATATCAGAATAATTAAGCCAATCTTCATTGCTTTAGGCCTGTTTGAAACCTATCGGCCAACCTATCGGATCATAGCTAGCGATGGTCAGGGGTATCATTTTCCTGTAAAATGATAACCCGGGTCTTGCCTTTTTCAAAAAAAAGAGTTTTTTTTGTCTATGAAAGACATAAAGTTACGTTAATAGTGAGAGCCTAAATAGCACCCCGAATTTATGGATTTAGCAAAAACAACAAAAACCATTTATGTCGGTTGTCCAAATCAATCCGGACTCTGAACCCGCATTGACCTGCTATGGACGTGAACCCCTTCGCAAAACAGGCAAGACACTGGTCTAGCGACTCGCAAGAAACCCGTTTCAGTAGCGAGAAGAGCCCCACAAGCGAGCAAGAGAACTTCCTACTGTCAAATGGGCTCAAAAGTCAGCAGGAACCCGTCTAGACAGGTAGACACTCACTGATTGTCGGATTCCTGCTTCTTAACTAGTACCCAACCACCAATCAGAACTAACAACTCAATACCAGGTCCATGCCTCTTAGGCGGTAATCTGACTCTAACCGGTATTACCAAGCTCGTTCTCACTAAAAAGGAGAATCAATGTTCTTGAGCAATACTCATCCCGCCAGGAAAGACTTTACACATCGATCATCTCTCCCTGACTGACCTATCCTGCTAAGAAGAGTCCTACCCTTTGATCATCTCTCCCTGACTAGCTGCACCCCACCAAGAAGAACCTTACCTTTCAATCGTCTCTTCCTGACTGGCTGCGTCTCACCAGAAAAGACCATGCCATTCGACCACTTCCATCCGACTAACTGCACCCTACCAACGAGCTGGGAAGAGAACTTGGGCTCCAAGGAGGGTGTCCGTCCGGAAATTACCTAGAAGTCACTTTTCCTTAAGCTCTAAGTGTTCAAACTCAACAACAAAAATCACGTGGAAACTTCATTTTCTTGGGCTCCAAGTAGTGGAAATTGCCAGGATACCTCCTCGGCTTGGGCCCCAAGTCACTATTCACTATAAAAGGCCAAGCAAAAATCCAAGAACGAGGACCTTTTCCGAACACTCTTTTCCGGGCAATTCTCAAACCCGCTTTACACAAAACTTTTCACAAGAGCCTATCTTGGACCCCATTGGTTCGACCCCTCCACTCAAGAAAACGACTCAAAGTTTCTCGGAGTTAATACCCTTCGGCTTCACCTCCTTGACGGTAAACCCAAACACAAAAAAGGGTTAGCAAGTGAAAAAGAGCATCTCTAGATCTAATCACGTTTAAGAAAGAAAACACCACTTACTCTCTTTGGTTAAATTCTGACTTGGGTGTCGAAGGAGTGTTCCCGAGGCCACCCGCAGGACTTGCCTTGTGTGCAGGAAAGCAAGGTACCCAGCCGAACTGATCCTGACTATCCAAGACCGGAGCCAGCCAGACCGGGACCCGTCAGCAAAGAGTGAAGAACGTGGCGGTAAATTTAATAATTCCAATCGTTGAGGATCACAAAATCTGAAGGGAAATGTTTCGACCCCTTTAAGTAGTGGTGGTAGTGAACCTGGACTAATAATGGCGTGCACATTACGTGTAAATGGTGTAATACTTTGCTTAGTCATAACTATAGTAAAAATATGTAATCCATCAAGTTTTTATGTATATATATAAAGAAAAATATGCTTAAATGAGAATAATTTTTTAAAATGAAAACGTGAGAATGACTAATGTGCACCAAAATATACTTAAATGTGCATCAAAATATGCTTAAATGTACATTAAATTTTTTGATGCACATCTTTTGAAAAAGTGATGCACATATACAATTTTTACTTAATGTTCTTCAATTTCTCCATAAATGTTCTTTAAAAAATAAAAAAAATTCAAATTTTGGATGCTTTTAAGTTTGTCAATGCATGTGCACCAAATTAGTACTAAATGTGCACCAATTTACTATTAATGTGCATCATTCTCACGTTCGTATTTTAAAAGTTATTTTCTGGACACTTTCCCTACTTTATTTATGCATAATCAAGTACGTACATAGCTAAGATGAAATGAGATTTATTGGTTATATTGTCTTTGATTTTCTTCTAAAGGGCATAGGATAAGAATTTATAATTGAAAGAATTTAAAGATATTTTAATTTTGAGTTATACTTTTAACTGTCATAAGTTTATATTTTTATTATATATGAAAACAATTTCTATTAAAAATAAGCTTAATTTAGGATATGAAATACAAAAACCTCACTATCATATTTATTTTGCAAGCTTACATGAGGTGATATGTCACCGCGTCTTTCATTGAAAATGTTTAAAAAATTTAATGGCCCAAATTATGAACATTATTATCCAGAATATGAACATTGACGTGTAATTTGTGAACGCGAGCTGTTCTTTTTTCCTATGTTAAGAGTTATTCACAACGAAACTTTCCTCAATAAATTTAATCCGGGTTGAAATAGTTCACATAGTCTTTGAAAATTTGCCCGGCTCTTAGTAGAAAAGAGAATTGCTACAAATTTACCAAAGTTAAAGTCACATGTTCATGTTTTACAATTCCTAGTAGTAGTCTGAGCTCGTGCAATGCACGAGACTTTTTAAGATTATTTTGTAGTTTATAATTGAGTTTAAAATTGATATTTCAGCTTTAATAAAAAAAATTAAACAAATTTTTTTTAAAACTATATTATAAAAGAAATAGACCAGAAAAATAATTGTCTCATAGTCTTAAGAAGGTATGAATATTTGCATAATAATTGTATTTGTCAATGAATTTTCATGTATTTTTCGTGTACTATTTTAATACTTGGGTCACGGTTGAAATAAGTCAATTTCATGACTTTGTCTCTCGGATTCGCCGGATAACGCCTCAATATAAACTAAAAACTTTTGTCATTGATTATTTTTTATACTAAATAAAAAAATCCTATAAAAAAATCCTACATCCGTAGGCAGTACAATCAGATGAGCACTCAGATCTCGGCGTCGACATCAACCACAAATTGAAACAAATCAACCAATTCATCGTCCAAGCTCTTCACGTTTCTATCCTCAGATGACCCGCCGTATTTGCGCTTCGAAGACGCCATCCTACGAATCTCGCGACTGGAACCACCCGAACTGCTCTCGGCCCAGACATTTTGAAAGCAACGAAGGAGAACCATCTTCTAGGAGAGGCAGGTTAAATAGTACAACCACGACTGTTGTGTTGCTCAAGTTAGTTGTCACAAAACAAAATCGACCACATCAATACTGTTTTAAAGCGGAGAAGAAGGCGATGAAGACAAACTACATGACTTTACGTAAGGAGACGACGTCTTCACTTCTAAAGATGTTAAAACACCTCTTCACTAAAAAAGAACACAATGTAAATCTAAAATTACTAAATGCTCAACTTAATGCACCTCTAAAATTACTAAATGCTTATTCTAAACGTTAATTTTATATGTTTATAGATGATTTTTCTAACATACCAGTATGTCTTTTATCTTAAAAGAAGTTGTTATTTTAAAAGGAAATCATAAATCCATTATAAAGATTAAGGTTCCTGTGGAAACAAGCCTCACGGTTCGAAGTGTGAAGTATCTGCGTTTACAAGTAACAAATTAATATTCATAATTTTATTCGTCCAGGTTATTGTTTTTTTTTTAAGTTTACAAAAATTACAAAATTGTCACCGCCTAAATTATAAACATCATTATCCATAATATAAACATTAACGTATAATTGGTAAACTGTCATGGCCGTGTGCTCACTGGCTCCCCACTCCATGACAGGCTTGCAGGCCATACACCCCATGTGGGATGTTGGTAGTGGGAGTCGAACCATCGACCTTTCTCACTTACCCTTTAACAAGTGTCTTGCAACCAGTGTTCTAAAAAACGGTTAAAACGGTCGTATAATCGTTGTCTCAACGTTGGACGTTGACCCACCGTCTCGTTTTCCCCTTAAACGGGCAGAAAACGGACTCAATAGGCAAAATTGTTAATTTATACTAAATAGCCCAATATCTTGTCGTGGGCTTAAAATTGAAGCCCACTGAAGGATAGTTTGACCCAACTTTAATGGGAAGTCTAATGAAAATATGTTATTCCAACTTATTATATACACATCAGCAACTACATGTGTTTTTCAAATTTCCGATGTGGGACAATTACAAATGAGAAACTGTGAGTGACAGTCGACAGTCAATATAACCACGGAGGTGATGACGCCCTCGAGGATCAAATCCGGCTTGTTAGGATGATCCGAGGTGGGAAGAAGATTTGACCAAGGGTGAAGTGACTGTAAACCCCGTGAAGGACTGAAGGGGGGAGGAATACCACTGGTGACTGATGATTAGGGTTTGGAGGGCGAAGAGCTGGAGGGCGCTGAGCGGTGCGAGGGAAATTACAAATGCTTGCATAATATGATTTATAGGTAAAATTAAGTCATTTTAATTTAAACCGTATCAAAACCGTCTAGAAGGCCGTCCGGCCGTTTAAACGCTGGACTCTCCTTCACCGTATCGTTCCCGTATAGCGTTTTATAGAACACTGCTTGCAACCCACTTGCTAACCAACTACGCTGCAGCGTAGTTGGTTAGCAAGTGGGCTGCAAGGCACTTGTTAAAGGGTAAGTGGGATAGGTCGATGGTTCGACTCCCACTACCAACATCCCACATGGGCCTAGGCAAGGAGTGCTTAGATAATGCAAGGGGTTGGGGTGTATGGCCTGCCTGCAGGCCTGTCATGGAGTGGGGAGCCAGTGAGCACACGGCCCTGACATAAACCTAAGCGTTATGAACTTCGCACTTTGTACCGTAACTTATTTTCTATCGAAATCTCCCTCTTCATTATAATAAACTAAATAAAGGATTTAAAAAATTCAACATAAAAATTTACGAAATCTTTGTACAAATGAACTCTTATCCTCCTTAACTCATAAAAACTTATGTTGCATATCTAAGAAATGTCATGCACATTTGGGCATGTCATTTTCCTCGAAGGAATGTTTTTTTTTTTTGAAAGAGAGGCGGCACTCTCGTAAATTTTATAGAAAAAATGCTACTTTGCCACCAGGCGAGGTGTAGAAAAACCCCTCACATCGTTTGATAGTAAAGGAAGCACCCGATCGGGAGGAACATCTAACAAGGTAACCCCTAGCGGGGAAGCAAGACAATCAACAACAAAATTTGCTTCCCGGAAAACAAAACGGAATTGGATAACCCAATCCCTACGAAGGAAGCCTTGCGGCTTGGAGGCGAGGCTAAAAAGGGGGTGACAACTCTCCACAGGTTTGGAAAGTAACAGGTAGGCCAACTGCGAATCTGTCTCTAAACAAACCCTCATGTATCCCCTTGTCCCAAGCACAACCGATGCCCGAAACAATGCTCCAAATCTCATCCATAAGGACCGAACAAGTACCCAAATTATGCTCAAAACCGATCAACCAATCACCCTTGGAATTTCTGATGACCCCGCCGGCTCCAGCCCTGGCATTACAAACTGCACCATCCACGTTGACCTTGATCCAGTCAAGGTTAGGACACTCCCATTCAACATGGATTGTCTCAGTGCTACGAATAGACAACACATGATTCTTCAAATGGGCTTGTTGGTAATCCTTATAGACTCCAAGAATGAACTCCACCTTATCACTCACAAACTCCTCTTTACGGAAGACCCAAGAATTTCGCCACTTCCAAATATACCAGATAGCTATAGCAAAACGACTAGCCCACTTATGCGCAGTCACATTAGGCCCACAGTGGAGGAGGTTAAGACGAGTCCATTCCGGAAGGCCCGAATTGAAGAAGCTCGACCACGGAATGGGAGGTTGCAGCTTAGTACAAATCTCAGCAACCTCTCTACAATCCCTTAACAGATGGGAAAGGCTCTCAGGATGTAGCATACAGCACGGACACTCATCCGTATTGCTCAGATGTCTCCTACGCCGTTCCACATTAGAAAGAACTCCGCCTCTAACAAAGAGCCACGCGAACTGGCGGACCCTTTCCTACGTTTGAAGTTTCCAAATGGAATTGTAAAGAGGAGAGTCAATGTCGATCATAGCACACTGCACGTTGATGAGCCTGTAAGCTGACGCAGTGGTGTAATTGCCTGAACTGGACTCGCCCCAACAGATAATGTCAATCTGCTTGGCATCCTCCGACGGCGCGATAGCAGCCAGCTTCAGCAAATACATAGCCGGCAGGGTACTGCTGAGGCTTCCCCAATTCCACCCACTCCCATTAGTCCGGAAATCCTGAACAGGCGAGTTAATAATATCCTGGCTGATCGGAGCAGTAGCAATAGTCTCTAGAGGAAACTTTTCGAGCCAACAATCTTTCCAGAAACGGATGGTGCTACCATCACCGAGGTGCCAATTCTCACCTTTCACCACGACTTCCCTGATGGCTCTCCTAATACTCTTCCAGACAGGCGAAGGAGAGCCTCGTTCATTGAGGTTGGGCCTAATGTACTTGTTGCGAATCACTTTTCCCCAAAGAACATTGGTATCAGTCAAGAAGCGCCAAGCCAACTTACCCGCCATGGCCAAGTTCCAGTCCCTCATCGATTTGATCCCGAGGCCGCCCAGCGGTTTGGGTTTGCAGATTTTCGTCCAGTGAACGATGTGCATCCGTTTTCTGTCATCCCAGCTGCCCCATATAAACGCCCTCGTCAATTGATCAATCTTGTCACAGACGGGACCCAGGAGCACAATAGAACTCATGGTATAGGTCGGGATAGCGCTAATCACGGATTTGGCGAGGGTGACTCTCCCGGCCATGCTAAGGTTACGACTACGCCAACCCGAGAGGCGCTCCTTGATTTTTTGCAGGAGTGGGTCGAACGTCACCTTGTCAATCTTCTTATGAAGTAGCGGGATGCCCAAATAAATACCAAGATCGGTAGTCACTTGGATACCACTAACTCTACCCATGGACAACACCAAGTCCTCGCTAGCATTGGGAGATATGAACATTTTAGACTTGGCGAGGTTCACCTTTTGCCCCAAAGACCGACAAAAACGGCCCATGATCTCTTGAATGATGCCCACTTGGTGAGTAGAGGCTTCGGCCATTAACAAGATGTCGTCGGCAAAGAGAATATGGGAGATCAGAGGACCCCCTCTAGAAATCCGAATAGGTTTCCAAGTGCTATCTTCAACCGCTTTCACAATCATTTGTCTAAGACGCTCAATGCAAAGAACAAAAATGTAAGGAGATATAGAATCCTCTTGACGGATGCCCCTAGACGGGGAGATCCTTTCGGTTCGTTCTCCATTCCAAAGAACACTCATGGAAGTCGTAGAAATACATTCAACAATCCAATTGACCCATTGCTCCGAGAAACCCGCATCAAATAAGGTATCAACAATAAAATCCCAACGGAGTCGGTCATAAGCCTTCTCAAGATCAATCTTGATAATCATCCAAGTCGACTCTCCTTGTTTAAACCTCATCGAGTGGACCACTTCTTGGGCAAGAGCAATGTTGTTCGTGATGAATCTCCCCGGGAGAAAACTACCTTGCATGGGACCAATTAAATCCGGGAGCATATTTTGAAGCCGATTGACAAGAACATTGGTGATCGTCTTGTACGTCACATTGCATAAACTTATAGGCCGAAACAAACTAATCCTATCCGGATTACTCACCTTGGGAATGAGGGATATAAATGTATGATTTAAGCCCTGAGGGAGAACACTTCTGTCAAAAAAAATCCTAGCAGTGCGCAGAACTCCATCCCCAACAATAGTCCAGCATTTCTGGAAAAAGGCTGGAAGCCATCAGGCCCAGGGACCTTGAGCCCATTCATTTTCATAATAGCCCGTTTAATTTCTTCATCAGAGAAGTCCTGCTGCACCCCAGTCCATCTATGAGGATCAATAAGAGGGAACAACCCATGGGGCGTGGTGATGGGGTACAACTCTTGGGCCGGCAAACCATACAAACCTTTGTAGAAATTAACCACCAAGTTTTCCAACTCAGAATCCTTAGCAACCCACTTATCATCGTTATTGAGTAGTGCTTTAACCCTGTTGTATTTGCGCCTGATAACAGTAGAGGCATGAAAGAAATATGTGTTTCTATCTCCCGAATCAAGCCACTTTTCCCTCGATTTCCGAAGCCATAATAACTCTTCTTGCTGCATGACAGTTTTGAGTTCCTCTTTTTTACTGATCTCCTCCTCCATAAGTTCAGAAGTGGCAGCCTGGGCAATACTGATTTGAAGCTTATCAATCTCTTCCAGTAGTCTCGCCTTTTTTTCATGAATATTTTCGAAGACTCTACGATTCCAAATCTGGAGCTTGTTCTTTAGATTAGCAAGGGCTTCATTGGCGGGTAAACTACGGTTCCAATTCTCCTGAATAAAGGGCATGAATTCTGGATGGGTCAACCAGACGAGCTCAAATCTAAAGGGTCGACGACTCTTGTTAAATCTGGACTGCGGGTCAAGATTGAGGAGAAGGGGGGAGTGGTCGGAACCAAACTTAGGGAGATGCCTCACTCCTGCATTAGGCCACTTCAAACAACCGCTCAAATTCATCAAGAATCGGTCCAACCGTTTCGCAATCAAAGTATCCGGCGTGAGGCCACGGGACCACGTGAATTTCTGCCCGGAAAAACCCATATCGATCAACCCGTTGTCCTCGATGACTTTCTGAAAGACCGGGGAATCAGTGTGCAACAGACCGGGCCCACCCTGCCTCTCATCACAACTAGTGATGCAGTTGAAATCCCCTCTGATAAAACACGAACCAGGATGTTTAGCAATCTCCTCCGAAATAGCGTCCCAGAATCTCAATCTTCTCTGGGCCGTAGGAGGCACATACGTGACAATCAGCTGGAAAGTTTCCTCCCCACGTTGAACCTTGGCACTGATGAAGTGAGTTTCTTTCCTGCAATGGAGAATAGCTAATTCATGTTACGACACTTTGTACATGGACATCTGATTTCTTGAATAGTAAACTGAGCTGTAGCAAAGTCGATGAACTCATGAACACCTTGAAAGAAATCCTCTGTTATTCCTGCACGATATGGGCTCGGTTTATTGTACATCCAACTCCTTTTGATCCTTTGTTCATCCTGCAATGAAACAAAACGTATATAAAAACATGATAACAAGTTGAAGAAGAGTTTTTTTTGGTTACCTCTGATCCCATGGTGGTAAATTACTTTTCTGATCGAAGTTTAAGGGAACTGCTACAACAATTCTGCATTTATAAGGCAAATAATCGTGGTTAATTAGGGCCGGGTAATTTGCAGATCGTGGATTAGTGGGAGGTTTATACTTAATTAACGGTTATGTAACATGTGGGAGTTTATGATTGCAAAATAGCAACGGTTAATGCCGTCTGCAATCTTTCAGTTCCATATACTGATGATAGATGATCGGGTAAGCAAGAAATGGAAGAAAATGCAGGTACTTGACAACATTTCTAAAACTGAAACAAACCTTCAAAACTGAACTGAACTGAAAATTTTGAACAAATACTGTTTACATTACAAATGCTAATTCACAGAAGAAACCACTACTACCAAATAAACTTTATGTACAGACACCCATCATAATAAAATTTACCCATATACACTAAAACATCAGATGAGCTGGAGTTCCTCAAGGAAGAAATCTCCATCAAATATCAAACCATTTGTTTCTGCAACACAAAGATTACCATCCACCATTCCTCCAAAAACATACAGAAAAAGACCAGAATGGTCACCACACGCCGCATGAAACGAACGAGGATTGGGCTTATACCCGTCTGTCTTCAACCTTTTCCACATCTTAGCCAAAGACGCCTCTGAATTTGTTGAGAACGGAGGATAATGCATTTGGATTGCAGGAACTGAGTTAACATCCAACAACCATACATCATTTTTCCTGTGCCTATGAGAATCTTCGCCTCCATAAATCAAAATCTGGCCACCTAGCGTAAGTGTAGCTGAATGACCGACACGAGGAAGTGAAATTCCACCAGGAATACTTTTCAAGTCGAACAATACCTGCACCCATCTCAGTTGACCAGCTAAAGTGTCGAAAAGCCAGACATCATTCAAAACCTCGTACCCTAATCCCCTCCCACCAAAAAGAACCGTCTTTGCATCATCCACAAAAGTCAATGAGTGTCCCGAACGAGCGGGTGGTGATGGATAAGTGACAATTTCATGCCATGTCCCGAGTTGAAGATCCTCTGAGAGATGCAAAACCCACGTGTCTCCTAAGCGGATACCGTTCGGGCCAATTCCACCATAGATGAGCATTCTACTGTTGCCAATGCAACATCCGGCGTGGGCCCCGCGTGGAGGCGGGGCAACTAAGCCCACGTCGAGAAGGCTCCATGTTATTGTCATACCGTGGGTCCCACATTGTGCAATTCGACCTACCCATGTGTCGTTCTGACGAATGCCGTGGTCGTTGATCCCTCCGAAAAGGACGAGACTGTCCCCGACTACCGCACATGTGTGCCCGAAACGTCCAGTAGGGGTACCGGAATTCACTTTCTGCCATTTTAGTACCTTCTTTGTGTCGTCGGTGTATGCCACCCATGTGTCATCAAGGTGGCGTCCTGGAATAATAATTGAGAATACTGCACTTAATTGGTAGTACAAGATGTCACATGGTGTTCACAACTCAGATTAAGGCAATATGTAAACATCATTGACGATGTATAAGATTAATGATTGAGCTACACAGAACTTATTTTTATATATTATACTGTACACACGTAGCACTAGACGAGGATGTTGTGTAGGTTTAGCTTTGTAGTGATGCAATAACAGGGATAGGCATTAAAACTGGAGAAAATGCAAAATCGAGCTCATGAAATTGTTATAGTTAGTTAACAGATCAATCTAGAAGCATTAGAAATATCTTGGTAGGAACATAGAGGCCTACAAATTAAGAAAACTGAAAAGTAGGTAGTTAACACTATTCGCCTCCAAAACCCTTCATTAGGGTTTGTAAAGTCTAACTAGTTGAGTATAATTCACACTCACAATCCACCAATTGAAGTCACAGTGATCTTCTACACAAAATCAACAGATAAGAAGACTCAGAATCTGAGCAGCAAGCAGAAGCAAAATTGAACACGCAAAAGGGGAAACATGATTATCCACTTAATTTTGTAATTAAGTGGAAGTCACAATCAAAGCGGCACTGTTGAAGTAAACCAAAACGAGAAACCCTAGAAGAGAAAAGAGAAGATCTAACCTCCATCGCATCCCCCGCCAAACAAAACCAAGCAATCGGCAACAAAATTAAGCGAGTGCGAGGCTCTAGGGTTGGGAACAAGGTCATCATCCCCAACCGAGCAGATCAATTTAGTAGAGGACACATTCCCGAGCTGCGAAACCTGCTTGTACATCTTCATCCAGGGAATCTTGTTGGATTTAAGAGCGGAGGCATAAGAGGCTTTGATGGCGTCCAATCGAGTGGATCCCCAATCCCTCCGACAAACGGCTTCCCATAGCGCGTCTGAAGAGGCGAGGGAGTTGAATCTCTTGCAGGTGGTGGAGAAGGAGAGGATTGAGTTGATTGGGAGAAGGAGGAGGATGGAGTAGAGATGATCTGGAGCTATGTGGGTGATTGGAGATCCGTGGTGATGGGAAGGGGATTCAGCCATGAAAGGAAGGAGGAAGAAAGGGGGGTTTGGTTTGGTTTGGCTTGAAGGGGGATTTTTTGTTGTTGAGTTGAGGATTGTTTTGATTTGCCTTCATTTGTAATTTTGGATGTTGGTGTCTCTCAACACACTCCAAAATTTAACACTCTCTAGTAATTTAGAGAAAATTAATAATATTATTAGGCCTAAGTTGAAAATTTATGACCTCCTAGATCAAGGAGAAAAAAATCTCAAAACTAATATATTGAGACGTTTTTTATATTAGGATTTTTTTTAACCTATGCCCTTATAGGATAGAAAAACAGTTTCAAATAAGAGCATAATTATATAACGGATTTACATAAATTATACTCATTTTTTTTAGATAAATTATAATCATATTTTGATGGATAAAGACTTTTTTAAGGGATAAGACAAATTTAAATGGATAAGAATTAGGAAAAAATGGCACTGACCTTTACAAGTTGCAAACCTACCAAGTACCGACCAACAAAGCATACTTCATTACTTCAAAATGTACAATAGGCACGTTTAGTTGACTTGGAATGTTTTGTTGAGGATTAAGAAAATCAGGAACCCAAAAACTAAATTTTGGGTCATGGCTTTTCAATTCCTTTTCGCCTTATACAACAAGTATAAGGAATCAATCAAGTACCAAAATCCTTTCCAACCAACCACATAATTCTAACTCGAGAATAAAACACTTATTATATGGTAAATCAAGACTCCAAACTGTATCACACCTACAAAACTCTTAGAAAGGAAAACAAGTCATTTGTGTACACCATGCACATTGCTTTTGTCAATCAGCTTCTTCAGAGCCGCCTTAGCTTGATCTAGCGTCTCGATTGAGTGTCCTTCATCAAACGATATCCTCTGCACATTAATCTGAATTGACACACAAAAAAAATGATTTGTAGCACAAATGTATGAAAAAGAAGCAAAGATTCATGCAAGAACAGGAAAAAGAAACCTGTGCACCCTGACGAATCCGAACATTAGTTCCTTTGCTGTCTATAGATATCAATGCAGCATCATCTACCTCGGATTCCATGGATAACAGCTCTTTTAAAGGCTTTGAGAAAATAGAGTTTAGTTCCTGCTAATACTCGATACATTAGCTAAGTTGGAATGTTTTATTCTTGTTATTTGGGTGAATTTTGATTTTCTGACCTCTAAATATTGCTCCCCACCTTCTGCAGCAATCTTGTCAGGTTTAAGGTCTTCATATTCCTTGACGTCAACCCAAGCAACAGTACCAAAGCCACCGATGAAATATATATCCCTAACATTGAACATTGAACATTGAACATTGATATCTAAAACTATCATGGAAGTTTCTAGACTAAATAACAGCTCATGTTACAGAAGAACCAAGCAACTTTTGTTTTGCCAGCCAAAAGCTGCATAACGCCAGCATATCTCAATGGGGGCAATATAAATGCACCAAATATTTCACACATCACAGGTTTAAAATAAATGCAAGTACCTTATGTTTTGCATCCTAAAATAGTAAAAATTTCCCCACTGTTGAGAAGGTCCATGCTGATGTTTTGCTATATACTGCTTATGAGCCCATTCCTGATAAATAGATAACAAATTTTCGATCACTAGGATATGATAACTGAGACAACAATGTTAAACCCAAGTAAGCAGTGATCAATATAAAATCTCTCTTGTTAAGCATGTCATATATGCAGTGAGGTTATAAATTATGATACATATCTGATTCAATGCAACTTTAAAAAATAGTTTTTGAGAAAGAATAATCTTAGCAGTTATACTAAGACGGCAAAGACCTTGTTAGGGAAAGAAGATAAGCAGTTACCTGTTGAGACTCGGGAAGGGGGTAAACATCACCGAAAATTGTTACTCTTGCATTTGACAAACCACTCCATCCAGGGGTCTATGAATATAAAGCACAAAAGTCACGGAAAGGTCACAAAGGAAGAAATAGAACCATACAAGCACAAGCATAGGATATATTAATCAAAGACTAACCTGTACCACAAGTGAACAGCGTGGATCTGCCAGCAAATTTCTTGTATGGATTGCTAACGGTGAAAAGGAAAATATTGGATCTGTAAACGAAGATTGAGCACACATGCATCAGTGGTAGAAAATTTGGTGGAACCAGATATTGGCTGTAAGGTTCAGTAATTAGAACTATATGCTAACCATGCCATAACGATACGGTATTATTAATTTTACACTTTTACACACTTGTATAGATCATACAACCACATTGTTTATAGACAAAGCTACTATGACTTCAGCTTTTCTCTATGTTGCACATTACTAACAACTTTGAAAGGCTATACTTCCATCAAGTCTTAAACTTATGAATCATTCATACTCATATGAGTCATATCCTAGAACTAATATAGAAAAGATGAAAAAATGAAAGAAACAATACATAAGTTATACTTAAAAAAATATTAACAAGACAAGAGTTAGTGTTGGAGAAAGTGTCAAAATAATGCAGTCAGAGATAGAAATCTGGACACTTACGTCCAGTCGAATCTGATGCAAAATCCACTAGCGAACCGAACGGATACCCCTCTCGTCTATGATGCATACGAGACATTACGGTGCATAAATGAGCAAATCTAGCCTTTTATCACACATTCAAGCAACATTTAAGACTGATCAGTAACTTAAAAGTGTGTTCAAGTCCAAATAAATTATTGAAAATTCACCTGCTCCATAAGATTCCGGACAGCTAGCGCTGGTCTGGGCAAACCATGTGCAGATGTAGCACTTTGCACGCCTCCTGATATTGGTGTTCGGAATAGTCCAGCCCTGCTTCCACCCCCACTTACACTTCCAAATCCAATTGGCTGAGAGGTAGGTGTCTTTAACATATCATCTGAACTCTTTATGACATTTTTAGCTTGATCTGAGTAATCCTTCAGAATATGAAAGCCTCAATTACAACAAATCTGAAATAGTATATACAATCCAAACATGTTTAGAAAATGCTAAAGTACATTTATGTTTCCCTATGTATCCCATTCAAAAACAAACCACATTGAAACTCGCATACCAAATGGAAATGAATTGCTTCTTCACAATTCCTACCATAGTTCCTCCATGAAAATAAAACTTCAGCTTCAGTTATCCTAAACCTTCTAGCAGTAATATCAAAGTCTTCACAATAAAGTATTCAACAGGGATGTGGAACCAATGGCAAACCCAAAAAGAGCCATATTTAACTTAGTAAAGCATACTGCATTACAGACTTTACAAGTCTATTGAATCCATACAGACTTCACTATAACAAATATAACAGAATGAGGAAGAACTTGAAGATAATAAAGATAGACAGGAAGCTGAATTTGTAATCCATGATTAATTACCACAAATGATGAAGTGTTACTGTCCCCAGAAACCAAGGCGCCGTTTTCAGTATTAGAAGAAGGGTTTTCAACATCATCTCCAGGTACCCCCTTGCGATTACGAGAAACGGCGAGAAGTCTAGCAGCTGAATTCGTAGAGCGCCAAATTACAGAACCCAGAATACCGTCGTTCGATTTCGGGAAGACGACATGATTACTCGACAAATTGATAGAGGAATGGGCAGATTTGGGAACAACATGATACCTTTCTGGCGCTTTGGAGAGGAAAGTGGAGCTTGAGAGTGCTTCCATGGCGGATTTTCAGTCGAGCAGAGAGGGTGTTTGATTTTGCTCTGGCAAAACTGGGTTTTATGCTTAAAGGGGTTTGAAGCGAAGAAAAAAAAAAAGGGAAGTTTAGAACATAAAATCTATGATACCCGTAAACTCATAGGACCGAGCGTATCCCGCGTCGGACACTTCGTGACACTCGAAAACGCCCGAAAACACGTCGGAAACGTCTCTTGAGGGCTCGGAAACGATCAACGTTTTCGTTGACTTTTTAATCGGACACGACACTCGGAAAATGGACGAAAACGCGTTTCCGGTGGAGTTTCCTCAGTTTTTTAAAAGAAAATAAAGATATAGAAAAAGAGGAATGTAGAATTTGAAACTTAATTCCTGATTTCAGAGTCGTTTCCGCTTCTCTTCAATTTCTCTTCGCCTCTTCGGTCTCCCACTCTTCCACAACACCTCCGAGGCTCCGACCAGCGACCACCCCTGCCACAAAGGTTTGTTTATGTTGTTTGATACTCTATTTCCCTTTATTTGTGAGTTTTTCAGATTTTGAACTTGATTATGTTACTCAGAATTAAGTATGTATATTCTAGAGATATATATATTCTACTTATAAGGGAGTTAATCCTTTTTATGAATCTTTTAGAGATATATATATTCTACTATTTGTTCTCTTTACATTGATATACTCCCTCCGTTCTTTTTTAATTGCTATTCTAGCTTGCTTTCTTTGTTCCTATTTAATTGTCGTTTTAGCTATTCTGACAAGATTTTGTCAGATTTGCCCTTATGTTTATTACTAGATTTGGAATCTTAAATAATTATAATTTTGAACATTACTAATCAAAGAAATTAACTAAGGGTAATTTTGAGAAAAATTTGAATTCTTAATTTGTCTTAAAAATCCTAAAATGACAATTATAAAAGAATGGAGGGAGTATAATTTATGTTGTCGTTTCCCCGCCGTTTTCCTTTTCGTTAAATTTGATGTTGCCGTTTCCAAGTGTCTGGAACGTTTCTGTGTCAGAAACTTTCAAGAGTTTCCGGGTAACATTGCATAAAATTGGGAAGTTTAAAATAAATACTACTTCAAAGATTGTTTGGTAGAAGATAAGTCAAGATTCTTTTCACCAAAAAAAAAAAGATAAATCAAGATTTTGATGGAAAATAAAATAGAGTCCGGTTCGGGTGGGAATAAGGTCCCTTAGAGAGAATTACGAATGCTCTGCGTTCGTTAGATCAAAGCTGGAAGCTTTGATCGGACGACTGAGAAAAGAAGATGAAAAAAGCGCTCACGTAACAGCTACGTGTTTTTTGAAACTCTCACGCGCCCACGTAGTCGCTTCGTGCGCAGCACGCATATAAATACCCCCAAAAAAGCGCTCCCAAAACAACGCTTTATTTTCCATCCTCTTCCTGATACTCTCAGTAACCATCAGTGGAAACTCTAGGAAATCAGTCTGAGGAGAATTCCAGTCGTCGCTACACTCAAAATCTACGAAGATGGAAGGATCAATGGAAGAGAGAACTCAAACTACAGGTATGAACTCGTAATCGCTCGTTTCCTCGCACAGATAATGCTCAATTATGAGATTGATCAAGAATTTACAGTTTTGCTCGTTGTTATGGTGAACTTGTAACCTCTGTTTACTCGCACAGATAATCTCTTCAATTATGCAGATTGTGCAAATAAATTACAGATTTGCTCCTTTTCTCGCATCGTCAATGGGCATCCTTTGATTTTTGTTGTTTAGATTCTGTTGTTTACATGGTGATATGTAGTAAACTTGCTCAATAATCTAGCATGATGATTTTATTGAGTCAACGAGATTGCATGCACAAAAATTTGATGGAATATGCATCAATATCATTGTAATATGTGCATCTATTTCTCTATGTATGTGCATCAATATTATTCTGAATGTGCATCAAAATTATTCTAAATTTGCATCAATTTTATCCTAAATGTGCATCAGTTTTATTCTGAAAGTGCATCAGTTTTGTCCTGAAAGTGCATCATTTTATCTCTTTATGTGCATCAATTTTATATTATATGTGCAATAGTTTTATTCTGAAAATGCATCAGTTTTGTCTTGGATGTGCATCACTCTATCTCTTTATGTGCATCAATTTTATACTATATGTGCATCAGTTTTATTCTGAAAGTGCATCAGTTTTGTCTTGAATGTGCATCACTTTTACTCTTTATGTGCATCAATTTTATACTATATGTGCACCAGATATGACATCCTTGAAAACTCGTCCAAGAATATGTCCCTTAAGAACAAGTATGGCGGAATTCCCAACAAATTGGTAAGTATTTACATTGATGTGCATCAGTTTACCAATGAATGTGCATTAGTTTACTTATGAATGTGCATCAATTTTCTAATGAATGTGCATCAGTTTTATACCGAATGTGCATCAGTTTACTAATGAATGTGTATCAGTTTACTAATGACTTTGCATCATTTGTTCAGAGGGAATTGTTTGGCAACTACCTAGAAAGCCATAATTTGGAGGGCAAAGCGTCAATTGTTCGAGACGAGAAGAAGATGCTAGTTCAGAGAATAGCGATGCCATGGCGAGACACCAAAAACAAAAAAGACTGGCGTTTTTGCTATGCGACACATGGAAACTTATTTTGGAGTTGGAATGTCAAACTGGGAAAGTGATCTGAATGGGTTAAATCAAGTTCTTTAGTTTGCAATGTTTTGTGTGCTTGTGGCACTTAGACATTTTACTAGATAATGTTTTCATCATAAAATTCTTAACATTCTGCATCATAATGCTTAACAGTGTGCAACAAATTGCTTCACAATGTGCATCAAAATGCTTACAATGTGCATCGAAATGCTTACAATGTGCATTAAAACACTTAACAATGTGCACCAGATATAAATGTACGCATGATAAATGAACTCGTGAAGTCTATAAATTTTGAAAGATCAAAAAGTCTTAACAATGTGCACCAATATGCTTAAGGACGTGCATCAAAAGTCTTAACAATGTGCATCAAAATAACAATGTGAAAATCAAACAAATGGTAAGGATTCTGGCTTGAATTTGCATGTCTTCTTCTTGTGACCAGGCTTTTGACAGGATTCTGGCTCACTGTTTTCACCATTAGAAGATTTGTATGGACACAAATGTCCTTGCCTATTACAAACAATATACCGCTACAGTTTAGTGCCATCTTTTGCCTTTGTTCCAGTACATTTTCTCATAGTAAAACCTACTTCAAGAGAGTAAAACTTGTAAAATGCTTCAGCTTCATCATAGTTTGCAAACATCTGCCCCTCATATGGGGCATAATAAGTTGTATTATTCGGCGAAACAGAAACAACAACACTAGCTTCATCTCCTATAGTTAAGAAAACAAACAAAATAGTTAAAAGGATTGAAACAATGTTCATCATTATAAAACACAATGTGCATCAATTTATAACAATTGTGCACCAATATGCTAGTAATTTGCATAATATTATAGATAGAGATGCACATTATACAAACAATGTGCATCAATATAGAACACAATGTGCATCAATATAGAACACAATGTGCATCAATATAACGCAAATGTGCACCAATATGGTAGTAATGTGCATCATATATTAGAGAGAGTTACACATAAACAACAATGTGCATCAATATAGAACATAGTGTGCATCAATATAACAAAAATGTGCACCAATATGGTAATAATGTGAATTAGCACACAAAGTACAAGAATATTTACATACATTGTGCATCATTATTCACACAAACGTGCGTCATTATCATTGAAAATGTTCATAATGATCCATAATATTGCGTTGTGCATCAAGTTTATCAAAAATTTCGCCAGTTCACTTGAATTTGAGTATGTTTCATCATATAAAACTTCAAAATAAACAGAGGAGAGCGATCCATAACAAAATTGCAAAGGATAAGAACGAGAAACCTGAATTGATGACAAATTGAAGGGGATTTGTTGATTGAAATTGCGAAATCCTGTAAACAGAAAGGAGAAAGGAAACAACATCATAAATCGAAAAGATAATAAAAAACATAGCAAAAACAACTGCGGGAAGAACGATTACGAACAGGAAGATGACAGGAAGAACTAGAGCGAGCTAGGGCTTGGGAAGACGGCAGGAAGAACTAGAGCGAGCTAGGGCTTGGGAAGACGGCAGGAAGCTTGGGGGAAAAGAGATCGCGAGCTTCCTATAACAGAAAGGAGAGAGAGGAAAAGAAAAAAAAAATAATGATATTACACGCGCGAGCACACGCGCCCAATCCAACCATCCGATGCATTTCAGATCAATGGGGCACAACCATTCTCAATTCTCACGAGGAATAAGTTTCTCACGTGACCCTTTCCCAATAAAAGAAACCTGCAGATTTTTATTTAGATGTGAATGCATGTTTTCATGTGGATACCATGTTTACTTTATACTTAGCTTTATTTGCATGATGATTTTTATAACTATATATATAATTTATAAACATATAAAAATAATATTAATATAAATAAAAGCATGTATTATATAATTATATTTATTTTAATTGATTTTTAAATCAATATTATATAAATAAAAGGAATTTCAATTGATTTAAAATCTTTTACATTGATATATATGCTTTTAAATAAGAAAATGATATCAATAGATTTAGGATATTTATTTTGTATATATATTTTAATTGATTTTTGTTTAAATATGAAAATGATATTATTAGAAGGAAAAATGTCATGTAATAATAGTTCTTAAAATGATAAATGAGAATGATTGTGGAGCCTTGGATCAAGAGAGATCCAAAAGCCTATATGATGACACGTGACACCCCTTGTCATCCTTTGTCACCACCATCGGACCTCCACCGGACCATCGCCAGACCACCGTCGGACCACCTTTGGGCCTCGCCGGAATAAAATTGTCACAAAGATGTATAAAATTGTTCACAAAACAAAATTATTTATTACTAAATGTTCATCACGTTGTTCATAAATGTTCATCACAATGTTCATAAATGTTCATTTGTATATACTCTACTGAATGTCAACACATTATACTTAAAAGTTCACCAACTGAATGTTCATCACATTCTACTTAAATGTTCACCAATTGAATGTTCATCACATTATACTTAAATGTTCACCAACTGAATGTTCATCACATTATCCTTAAATGTTCATCAACTGAATGTTCATCAAATTATATTTAAATGTTCACCAACTTTATTACACGTAAATGTTTATGTTATTTGGACAAACGTCGAACCACCACCGCACCACCATTAACCCACCATCAAGCAACCACCGGACCACCACTTATGTGGAACACCACTTTAATATAATTTCTTTCAAAAACACACTTAATTTTCAACAAAAATCACCTAAATGTTCATCATCTCATACTTAAATGTTCATCATCTCATACTTCAATGTTCACAAGAATTTTAATAAAATGTTCATTACTCAAAGTTCATTACAACCGACTTAAATGTTCATCACGTTGTTCATAAATGTTCATCAAAATGTTGATAAATGTTCATCAAAATGTTGATAAATGTTCATTTGATATACTCTATTGAATGTTCATCACATTATAGTATTATACTTAAATGTTCACCAACTGAATGTTCATCACATTATACTTAAATGTTCATTAACTGAATGTTCATCAAATTATTTTTAAATGTTCACCAAGTTTATTACACTTAAATGGTTATGTTATTTGGACAAACGGCGGACCACCGCCGGACCACCACCAGACCAACACGACCGCACCACCACTAACCCACCATCAAGCCACCGTCGGACCACCACTTATGTGGAACACCACTTTAATATAATTTCGAGTAGAAAAACACTTGACCTTCATCAAAAATTACCTAAATGTTCATCATCTCATACTTAAATGTTCATCAAACATCCTTAAATGTTCACAAGCATTTAATAAAATGTTCATTACTCAAAAGTTCATTACAATTAGCTTAAATGTTCATCACGTTGTTCATAAATGTTCATCAAAATGTTGATAAACGTTCATTTTGATATACTCTACTGAATGTTCATCACATTTTACTTACATGTTCACCAATTACATGTTCACCAACAGTATGTTCATCACATTATAATTCAATGTTCATCAACAGAATGTTCATCACATTATATTTAAATGTTCACCAATTTGAATTAGACTTAAATTATCATTTATTTTTATACTTTTAACTTTTTCATTTATTATTGGACCACCACCGGACCTCCACCGGACCGCCGCCGGACCACCGCCGGACAACCACCGGGTGGTCGCTGGAAGTCGTCGAGTGGTCGCCGGACCACCACAACTACCCCCACTACAAGTGGAGGTAACTAGTTTAATCTAAGTCATTGGATGCCCGATTCATTCTTATTTATCTCTATAAGAATGTTTATTATGAGATTCACACCCTTATTAGAATTAGGTTAACTATTTTTAAATATATATATTTAATTATTCTTTTTTAGATAAAATGACATGTGTCAAATGATGACGTGACATAGCTTATTGACGAATAGATAATGTGGAATAGCTTATTGAATAGTAGATAACATTTTTTTGTTTGTAATGATATATAACACAAATTAGCATTGCGATGAATATTGATTTTTATTTAGATGTGAATGCATGTTTTCATGGGTTTGGTTCCGGGGAGGATAAGTCCTTAGATGAGGACTGAGGATGATGCACACACACGTTATAACTCATGCACACACGAGTTATAATTCATGCACACACTATGTACATGTGTCACAGATGGTGTGTATCGCCAAATAGTGTGTGCATTAGTGTATATGTGTCACAGATGGTGTGCATCGCCAAATACTATGTGCATTAGTTGTAACATGTATGTGCTTTAATTATTTCATTCGTTCATATCTTATTAATTCATTCATTGTGAACTATTCAAATTATCATATAAGACTACTATGAAATTTAATCGTCAAAAATTGCTATAAATAAAATCTTAACCTATATAAACAATACATGGGTTATGGGTCCTATTGACTTTCATACATTTTTCATTAGTTTGTGTTCTATGGAAAGCTTACATAAGTTTGGCTTTTTTTGTTGGGTGAAGAGCTTACATAAGTTTAGTTTGTCTATAGAAAGAATACACCAAACCTAAAGCTTTGGCCAAGATGGTGCTGAACTGTTCTTCCAAACTGTTGAGCAAACATTAAGCCAACACCCAACTCAAACATTAAGCCAACGCCCAACTGCATATATTGTATTATTAGAAGACGCTCATGATATTAGGCATTAGAACTAAAACACAACATCACCTAGAGTAATTGTATAAAAGCTTATGGATTGTTCCGATGTTTTGCCCTAGTTTACATATGTACAACTTCTTCTTTCTTTGCCAGTGAAGATATCAAACCACATCTTACATTCGTGTTTTCTCCATGTGTCCAGACGAACATTTACAGAAGGTGGAACCCTGCATTTTATTCATAGGCGTTGGTAAGTGTTAGAACCACAAACGTCGGTACTGTATCAGATCAAATGCATAAGCCAAGTGAAGCAAAGATATTAGGTAAAGTTCTTCAGTAGGGGTACTATAGGTTGAGTAATTCTACTTAAGCGCATCAACTTTCCGTTTAAGAAACACTGACAGGGATAAAGGACCCTAAACCAGTAATCATATAATCCAGTAATCTTTCACACATCTTTGTTCCTATATAAGGACTTCTTGAACAGACAGAACAAAAAGCATGCATCTTTAGTTTTTTTTTTGTAATCTAACCTTTTTTGGTGGGGTGTAGAGACAGACAAAGGAAGGAGGAGTAGCTGTGGCAGTACAGCAAAAGAAGAAAATAAAGAGAGAAATAAGTACATTCTTGGTTTCTCTCAAGTGGAAACATCAAACACAGCCTACAATGTCAAATATCTAAGGATGTTTTAGTACAATGCAATATCGAGCACTAAAAATTCAGGAACACTTCACCATGAATAATAGTTCACCATCTTTCTCTACTCATCATTCTTAATCCATAAACCTTGAAAACATCAACTATACCAGCCCTCTTCTTACAGTAAAACAGAAATGCTGATGCAACATCACATGTTTTGACAGAAATAGATATAAAAAATCTGAAACAGAAAGCTCACCTCTTAAAAGCTTGCACTGGTAAGATTCATAAATCACGTTAACCCTCATCATCCTCAGATTTAGTTGTGTGCTTAGAGTTTTTCACCACCTCTCCTGAGGGATCGTCCCCTGCAATTCAACATGTTAATTTCAATCCAATATAAAAATGTTATCCCCAGTCCAATCAGCCAAATTATCAGATAGCACAAAATCTTGAACTAAGAACACTAATCAAGAGGACTACATTTATTGCAGAAAGCCACTCACTTATCAGTAATCATATGTATCAGCAAAACTATCATCCACCATCCAGATTAGCACATCAAACTAAGATAGCTAGTTAAGTCCAAATCCACCCTATAATTAGTCAACTGTAGGTCAACCATAAACTACCATCATACCAAGATAGAACCTCAATCAGCTATCTCAACCACAGAATTGATCATCTCAATCACACAATTAGTCACCTAAATCACACAATTGGGCAATTAAAAAACAGTAATGTAAAACCCTAATTAGCAATTAGGGTAAAGGGGGAAACCTTGAAGGAAGTAGTCGTCGGAGGGCCAGCCACGAGAAGAAACAACATCCATGTCCGGATCAGCAGCAAAAGCAACCGAATTCGCCAAATTGGTCATGACGTGAGCGAATCCACGAGCCTGAGTTTTAGGCGGAACCCAATACGAAGATCCAGGCCGAAACGGGAGCCAATCGGGCTGAGACCTCCTCACAACGACACGATGAACAGCGTCCTCAAGCTTCTGGAGCGAGCTTCTCTCTGGCTCCGGATCCGATTCGGACTCGAATCGGCTCGAGAGCATCTCGGATCGGGTGGAGAAATTGCGTGCAGCAGAGAAGAGGAGCTGGATCGGAGGATGGTTGGAGATGGAAGAGGTGATTCGCGTCAGAGAAGTGGCCATGGAAGTTGGAATTCACAAAATTCAGAGGAGGAGGAGGAAGAAGAAGAAGAAGAAGAAGAAGAAGAAGGAGGGAATTGGGGAATCTACGCTATCCACTTTGTAAGGAGCCTTCTAGCTTTTATACTGTCATGGCATTATCACAAAATATACCTTTTGAGTTTTAATATTGCGAAATTAAACGGAAAAAGACTTTTTGAATTTTTATTATTTTTGTTTATGAAATAATTTGACTTTCTTTATAAGAATGGAACAAGTATTGTTTTGGTACGGAAGTAAAAAGTTGAACAAACAAAAGTGAGGCCAGGTTTGGACTATTTAGACCAAAACAAAGTAAGATAATATATTTTGATTCTCATATTCTTTGATTTTTGGAAGAAAAAAATATGTTAGGATGTGAAAGTAATATTTTTATACAAACACATAAATCAAAGATTTAGACACGTATAATATATGTTGTTATTATGTTTATACGCTTTTTAATATGCATTTATAATTATATGAATGCATACATTGACATTAATTGAAAATGTGTGGAGTACTTTATAATCTTGTACGGAATAATATATAATAATATAAATATGTAAAAAATGATGGGTTATTTATAAGCGTGTAAGTGTTCTTCTTATACTAGTATATGTATTTTCATAGTACGAAATTACGAATATACAACACACTACATGTGAGTACTTAGTTTCTCACAAAAAAAGCATGTGAGTATAGTTTTTTCGTATAAACTTATTAACGTAAGCACGTCAATCGTTTTTGCGTCATATATGTATGTAAGCGTTTGTTTTCACATGATTCTTATTTGTAATCGATTTGTTACTCTTTTCTTTTCACGTTTCTCGTACGTTGGATCTCCGATCTTGATAATAATGGATTTCCTTATTATTTGTAAGACAAAATCTAAACGTGAAACTATAACAATTGAATTATTATTTGTAGAATGATTAAACAATCAGGGTCAAAACAATACGAGTTCTCTCGGACAAAAATAATAATGTGAAACGTTTTGTCTTAATAGGTAACACAAATTATATTAGAAGAAAAATAGGTATCACATTCGCTAGAGTTGAACCTAATACTATAAAAAAACGATACGATCAACGTTATTGTTGACAAAAACAAGAATCGGTGGCTTGTTTCATAGATAAAGAAAGTCGTGGGTCATACAACTAATATTATATTCTAGAAAGTTGATACATATGATATGCGTAATGGTGATTATTAGCGGAATTTGTAAGAATAAAGTAAAACAACGTACTCTCGTGAATGTTGGAAAATAAGCCTTTGACTATCTGTACGTAATGGGAGTTTTTTTTCCTGTTTAAAATGTTGTTTAAGTTTTTTGGTCAAGGAAATGGACGTTTATTTGATTAATACGTACAGCTCACATACTCCCTCCGTCCCATTATATAATTCTTGTTTTTCTAATCGGATATTCCAAAAAAAAATTCCTACTTTTCTTTTATGTCTTTTGTCTTACTATACCCATCACATTCAATTATCCTCTATTTTCTCCTTTTTTACATCAAAACTCACATCAACTTACTTTTTATTTTCTCTCTCCTACATAAAAATCCACACTCTCTCACATTCTCTCACATTCTCTCTCCTTCTCACTTTTTCTTTTCATAACCTTAATTTTCCTCGATAACGACAAACATGAATTATATATCGGGACGGAGGGAGTATAATATAACAATAGTATAGTTAAAGAATTGCTCCACCGCCCACCCTTCCAGAAGAAAAGTTTGGCTAAACAGGAAGGGATTTGTTAGCAACGCAAACTTATAGCAAAATCACTCCTCAATAGCAAGTTAAAAATGAAGAAATGAAGAATATTCTCTTAGAGATTTTTCATTTTTCTAACTCAAAAGCTAAATATAACATTCCAAATAGCATTTGATATAGCATTTTTGATGATGTGTTAAAAGGGTATTGAATTTATTTAATAAATAAATTTAATATAGAATGAGAAGTTTGAGAATTAGGCAAATAAATAGCTAATTTTAACATTTGTTGTTGGTGTTGTTTTCTTTGATAAAAATAGCATTTGTTAAAAAGTACTATTTTAACTTGCTATAATCCTAGGGGACCTGCTTATTTTTACGTCATTTGGTTAGGCCTATTATGAAAAAAGTTCGGATCACTCAAGTTAAGTAGCAATACAAATCAATTTTAATTATGACCTTACAAAAAACAATTACGGGTAAGATAATACTCCACCTTATTAGCATGTCAAAATGATAATTATGCCAAGTGATGTAGACAGAAATATTTTGAAGAAGGGCTTATTAGCGCAATTAATAAATAATATATCCAATAATCGATGTTGAATTCAGTTATATATATTTAAAAATATAATAATAATTACTACTATTATAGTTTATTAATTATCACATTAAAAACTAAGTATTATTTATTTTGAAGAATAGTTATGTGATGGTACTCAAACTTACGATCTAACAAATCAAATAATATACACTAGAAAAATATATAAAATATAATTCTCTATATTTATTTAAGATCGATATATTCTTTTATATTTTATAAATGTTGGTAAAATTAAATAATCAGTGTTAGTTTAACTAAAGAAAATTTTATTAACTAAGATTTTATATATTATAAAAATTAAAATTATTGGATTCCATGAACAAAAACAAGACACACGTAACTAGAAAAAAAAGTATATGGTGACTGCTTGGAAGATTCGAACCGTGGAGGACTAGAGGTAGTAAACCCTTCTTCTTAAACGATGTGTTTTGATATTTTTTAATTACAAAATAGGAAAGTAAACTCTTCTTCTTCCCTCCCCCTTTTATTTACGGTGGCTCGTAGCCGGCCCTAAGCAACAATTGCTTTAATGGAAGTTAATCAAATACTAAGGCAATTTCATATGCTTCCGGCGGCAAAGGAGGTGCTTGATGTACGTAGGATCCCACTGCTAATATACGTATGACCACCACTACTCAGATCACAGACGTCGGCATAAGGAGTCAGATGAGTGTAGCGGTAAGAGCAACGTCAAGAAGAGTGACGTCATTCAAATCATCACGGCGACGGGGCCGAGTTAGGGCAGAGTGACATGGACGGCTCGAGCGTCCATTTGAGAAGATCTTTGGTCAGATTATACTTCTTGGGCCTATCTTGTCCGTGTCCAAAGTTGAAGCCCAACAGAGGCCCAATGACCAAGATATGGCTGATGCAAGGACCGAATTTGTTTCTGTTCGTTTGGGCAAACGGAAGATCGGATTGAGGTCTCCTTTGGATATGTTTCTGTACTTGGCCTTATCTTCATTGTGTCCAAATTTGAGGCCCATTAGAGATTGGACGAGACCGCCATGATCAGAACAAGTTTCAAGATTTTAGGGTTTTTCTAGGGTTTCCTTTTTTGGGGATCAAGCCATTCGGGAAGGCTATTTAATGTGTGTTTTTCTAGGGTTTTAGGAGATTAGACAAATTGAGAATTGAGAATACGTTTTTAGTTTTGACGTCTTTTAGCTGTAGATTTGGTTTGGTATTGAATTGCAAGACGAAAGCACTTGGTTTGATATTGACCTGTGAGATCGATCTGTTGTTGACAAATATTTCGATCTCCAAACCTTGAAAGAACCCTAGGTGGACTCCTTGGGTTAGTTCGAGTCAAGTGAGTCTTTCTAGATCGACAGTTGAGTCAAGAAAGATGTCACTTGCTTATCGTGTCCAAGCCAAGCTAGTCTACCTAGATCGACGAAGGAGTCAAGGTAGATAACACTTGTCGAAGGCCAAGGTTCGATCGATCGTCTTCCACAACGATCTCTCGAAGTCACCTCAACAACGATTTCCCCAACTTCCACCCAAAGAGAACGTTTTCAGCCTCACATATTCGATCCTGCAGATTCGCCTGCCATCAGTGCTTGAGGACCCTCAAGCACCCCTATCTCCGCCAATGATTCTACCAAAACATGCATTGTAACAGTGAGAATATGTTGCCACTTGCCTGTTTTGAGAAGGTGTATGCATTTCTTGCATGGTGATCGAGACAGTTTCAGACATATATAGTCGGCGAAACTGTACACACTACACAACAGAATACTCAAAAAAAATATCAGTGTAACAATGTTATTTGGAAGAAACTACTGCATGATTGTCGACTAAAATTATGGAACCTTAGGGCTTGTTTGATAAGGGTTCGTTTGGTACGATCCTAGAAGGAAATGGAATCCGGAATTGAAATAAGAATGTCAGATTTCAGGATTGTGTTTCGTAAGGCTCAGACTGAAATTAGAAATCATTTTCGAGAATTGATGATTCCAAGGTTTGTAAAACATTTGATTTCTCTCAAAAAGTTGAGAAATGATCTATTCCAACTTTTCACAATAATAGTTATTATAAAAATAATAATTATTAAAAATAGTAATAACAATAAGGAAAAAATTCATGTGAGAATGATTATTATCCTATTAAAAATAGAAATGATCTATTCCAACTTTTTAAAATAATAATAATTAATATTAAACATAACTATTAACTAGTAATAATTTATTATTATTATTTAATTACAATAAATATAATATTTATTTAATAATATTTATTTTAATAATCAATTATCTTTATTATTAAATAATACTAATAATTTTTCTTATTTAAGAATAATAATTATTATTATTATTAAAATTAATTATATAATAATAGTGAGTAGTATTACAAGAATCGGTCACTCTGACAGCATACCAAACACGGAGCATCAAGAATGATTCATTCAGATTCTTGATTTCATTCTCATCCCATTTCCGATTCCAGACGACATATCAAACGGGGCCTTAGTTAGGGGTTGAGAAATGAAAACCTAAAATTAATGTTTGGTGTGAGTTTCTAATCTTAATATATATATACTAGATCCGGACCTCCGCGTGGAGCGCGAGGAAATTACGTGATTATGCATACGCTTAACGTTGTTAAATAGATGTTCAAAAATTGAATTGAGACAAATTATGTTCACAACCTTGGAATGCAACAATATAACATCAACAAAGTTAAATTTATAAACAAAATCAATCAAAAAAATGATAAATAATTTTTTCAACGAAAAAAGAGTCACTCTAGCCCCTCTAAATAGGGGATATGAATACATCAATCTTTATGCATAATTTGTTTCCTTAATTTAAATAGTTGAGCATTGCGTCTTAAACGAAGGGGATAAACTTGTTGATTTCAAGCTTTGATTATTCTTTTAATTGATTTCTTTATATTTATGTTAAACTCTTCTTCAATATCAAATTTTTCAAATACATTAATTCAATGCATTAACTTGGTACCGGTTACCACTACTTTCTCAAGGCCATCAACTTATCAACTTATATATATATAGATAGATATAGATAAAGGTTGTCATATACTCCGTAGAAAATAAGTGAATTAATGAGGTGACAATTTAATGTATTTAGCCATAATTCTACCATCTTTTCTTGACAATTTAATTAACTCACCTATTAATGACTCTATATTGAATGTTATTCTTCCACAATTTGATTTTTCATAATGCTATATTCTTCTATTATTCAACATTGTACAAACTTTCAAAGAAATCCAAGAAATTAAAATGTCGAGGCCGATTACATCTTCAATGACCCAAGATCTCATACTATTTTGTTTTATTTATAATAATAAAGATATGATGAACATGACATATTAAAATTATATTTGATAAACAATTGGGCCCTATTATTGGTCTAAATCTAAATCTATATAAAGATTGCCCTTAGAAATCAGGCTTAAATGTTTTCAACTTAATGTGGTTTTATTATTTACGATTGGGTCGGTAGAACTTGAAAGGGAAAAAACCGTCTTCAATAATTGTTCTTATTAATTCTTCATCAAACCAGCAAGAGATCTTTCCAGTCAGTGAGCATATCTGATTACTGCTATGAGCCTACGAGAGATTATCCAAACCCTAATTTCTATTTTGAACTTCGATTGAAGTTTCAGTCTCACCAATGACAATGATCTCGATTTCTAGATTTTCTTCATCTTCACTGAGTAGTATAAAATATAAATGGTATATTTTTTGGGGAATATATCTCAAGGGTTATTAAAACCCCTGAGAGACATTACACACTAGACGATTTTTTAAACTAAACCAAGATATATTATCTAATATTTTTTTATAAAAGACAAAATAAGAACTCTCAAGAGTTAAAATAAACTGACTTTATAAAATTACTGTTCACGTAATTTATTTTAGTTATATCCCGATAAATACTATAATAGGGTTCATTTTCACTACTCTCTGTAACCAACTAACCATCCATTAGAATCTAGAAAGCATTTTTTTTTTAATTTCATTTCACACAACCAAATACAAAAATTTAAAACATTATATGATCACAAATTTTCAATACAACAATCCCGCAAAACGGGGCCCTTTGCCCCTATTTAGAAAACAGAAGGGGTTTTTAACATTACTCCTTTTAGATTGAAGAAACTAACCTTTTTTTAACCTAGTATATAAGTCTTCCATTCCCTTTTCATTCTCCTTCTACTCCACGCCTCCATTCCTTCTCATCCTCTCTTGTCGTGAAATTCATCCATGGATAAAAGATCGATGTCCACATCTCATCAACAACGTTTCAGCGCCTCGGATCTACGAATCGTAGCGTTTCTTCTCAGATCTACGAACCGTGGCGGCTCTTCTCAGGTCCGAACCGTGGTGGCTCTTCTCAGGTCCGAACCGTGGCGGTTCACGTGGTGGTGCTGGTGGACAAGGAGGCTTCGTTTTCGATGAACTTCGTCGCAGGACCGGAATTTTACACAACGATGCTTGAGTCGCTGGATGCGGTGGTTTGGAGTGGAGGCGGGGGAAGCGGTGGCTGAACGGAGAGCTGTGGTAGCGCCTGCGTGGAGGGAGATGCTGTCGTGATGGATTTGCGATTGTCGGCGTGGAGGTGTTCATCTCGATCAAAGAAGAGAGAAACAAATTACATCAAATTTGTATTCATTAAAAATCTGATGACAGTATGCCTTATTTCTTGATTATACATATGCAAGATGAGGTGGAAAGCCACGAATCCGGCGTCAAGGAGCTACACCTTTTTTGCTCCAAGAAGTTCGAAAGCCACGAATCCGGCGTCAAGGAGCTACACCTTCCGACGTCAAGGATCCTGCTGATGCGACTCCCTAAGAAACTAGGTATGTTCTTGAGTCTATAACTGATGTTCGTTGATCTGTTTAGAGTTTAAAATGCGGATTTGAAATCTTAATTTTTACTTGGAATTTCAGAAGTTTCAGATCTTGGCTGAGCTCGAATAGTTTTGATATTGTCATCATCATGCTTGGTTCTGCAATCAAACAGTAACATTAGAAGGATAAGGAAGCGAAGAGGAGGAAAGAGAAGATCGGGATGTGGATCTTCTTCGCCATCTCTCTCGGTGTATCTCAGAATCAGAGGATGAAGATGAAGATTTACAGTTTCTGTCATCATGTCATCTGTCATCGGCAAATTCTGTCATCTCAGGATCAGAGGACCGAAGCTCCGCCTCTGTCGGAATCTCTTCTCCTCCATCTCTCTCGGTGGATCTCAGAATCAAAGGATGAAGATGAAGATTTACAGTATCTGTCATCCTGTCATGTCATCGACAATTTTGTCATCTCGGGATCAGAGGACTGAAGCTCTGCCTCTGTTGGAATCTCTTCTCCATAAACGCTGCCTTCGTTCATCACCTCGACTAGCTTCAATCACTGTTTTCCAGGTTCGATGATGTTGTCATCGCCTTCGTTTGTCATCCATGACAGTTTTCTCTGTGCAGTTTTTCCTATGTTCGGTGATAATGTCTTTGTATTATTGCATATTCTCCTTTATTTTGTGGTCAAATGGACAAGAAAGTGCAGATTTACCTTTCATTTAATTACGATGACAATACTTTGAACAACACATTATTTTGGACAAATATTAAACGTAGATGACAAAAACTGTAATAAAAATGTGATGAAAAATGTCATTAGGCAAACTGACATCATCAGAAAATGTATCAATCAAAACTATCAAATTGTCATAAAAAAGTTACTGCCATCAAAAAATTGTTGTCATCAAAAAGTTACTGCCATCAAAATACTTTCATCAATAAATTGTTGTCATCAAAAAATTGTTGTCATCAAAAAGTTACTGCCATCAAAATACTGTCATCAATAAATTGTTGTCATCAAAAAGTTACTGTCATCAACAAAATTACTGTCGTCAAAAAAATTACTGTCATCAAAAAATTACTGTCATCAAAAATATTATTGTCATCAAACCAAACTGTCATCAACTCAAACTGTCATCAACCTAAGAGGTTAGTTACCACACTAGAAATTTTTAGGGTTAGAAAATACAACTCAAAATGTAAAAAGGGTTACTTAACCCGTTTTTGGCAACAATCCGCTTCTTTTGATGTCACTATTACATATCTAATTAAGTCCTTTTAAATAGACATTAATAAAATTGATGTCTTAATTTTTCTATGGTACCATCTATGGCTACATAGTAGACCCGTCAAAACCCGACCCAACCCGTTGGGTCAACTCGACCCGGCCCGAAAAATACTCGACCCAACCTGACTTGAAAAGTGCGTGAACCCGTTGGGTCAAACCCGGACCGACCCAAACTTCTCAAAACTCATGGAGGGACCAACTTTTCACATATTTTATTTCATTTAAATTTAAAATTAACATTATATTTTATTAAATAACAATATAATAATATTATTTAGTTATAAAATATTTTTAAAATTTTCTTTTCATTTTTACAATAAAAAAATGAACATTTGAAATCCGCTGGGTTGACCCGCACCCGTTCAACTCGAAAGTTTTGTCAACCCGATTGACCCGAACCCGTTTTCGATCCAAACCTGAACCCGACTCGTTCGACCCGTTTGCCAGGTCTACTACATAGTAATTCAATAATATTGGGAAAGAAAAACTATTAGCATAACTAACCAGCAAAATTTGCTTTTATTCAGTTTAAACAATGGGAATCCACACAATCGATCACAAATGGCCCAAAGGTAAAGAAAATCAGAATAAGAAATTAAACTAAGAACCAAACTTGGATAAACCACCACAAAATTAGATCAAAATTAATTTTGATGGGTCACATCATTCAATGAATAATTCATATCTGATGACTATATCGGAATTATGAGACCGGTATAACTGACGTCGAGCATATTCTACTCTTACTCGACCTTTTTCAAGACTATTTAGTGAGATGGTCAGAAATTGCCATATGTTGTGAGATGAAACTCCGATTTTGCTTTTATCAAAAAAAATTATATCCCGAGAAATATAGCTCCTAAAATATACAGTATCATCTAAAAGATGTACCTGCTAATTAAAATGTAATCATTCAACCCTAGAAATTAGTGTCTAACACTTGCGTGCCATCGATCGTGATTACGCCGCTCCTTAGTCGTCATCACTGTCTCATCGTCGGTGGTGCAGCTCGTCTCCTTCCATCTGTGTTTTCATTACCGACTTTTACTCATTCCCCAACTCGCCCAAGGTTTAATTTCTTGCTTTCCCTGCTTCTAGGGTTAATGAAATTCTGCCAAGTTTCTGATTTTCCCCTCAATTTCTTTCTGCTCGGATTCTATCCTTGGTGTTAGACTTTGATTATTTGATTCTCCTTTTTGTTGCACTATGATTGTGGTACACTTCAAGTAGACGTGTTATGGTTTGGATGAAACAAATTATACAATATTAACCATGAATATATGGATGTTCGATAACCACAATATTGGTTGATTCATTGCGAAGCGTGTAATAATCTTGGTAATTTTCTCACTTGTTGTATTTATTTAGACTCTGGATTGTGGAGTATAGCCCGCCCGACCCTTCCAGCCCGCTCTAAAATTTGAGAGGATAAAAGTTAACAATTTTACTTATCAAGGACGGCCCTATCCGACCCTCTTTTAATATGGCCCTTAGGGCCGGCCCTACCTGGTCCGCATTATATATAATAAAAAAATTATCTGTTTTAAATAAAACTTATCAAATAATAAAACTATATCTAAAGACTAAAGAAAAAACCTAAACTTAATTTGAGCATTGAACATTCTAAACCTAATATCACATCCACGCCTCCTTTTTCTTCTTGTTATGTTGAATTTGGTATGTATGCATATATTTGAATGTTTTTATTATGTGTCTTTGGATGGTGAATTGTTATGTAAGCACTAAACAAGTTTTGAATGTTTTTAGCATGAAGTTTAACCTCGTTCACACATTAAAATTTTTGAGTAAGTAATACAGGGTTGTCCTGAGGGCCACCCTGCCCGCCCTTATGGGAAGATATAGGCAACGAAATTGTCTCATTTAAAATGGGAGGCTTAATCCGACCCTGGTAAATTAGTGGAATTTTGAATATGGCCCGACCTGCCCCGGCCTTAGCCACAGTTTGGCTAGCTCTAAAATATAGCTTTTCTTTACTAGGAGAATAATGAAAACCTAAACTCTTAAAGTGGTGGACAATAGTTCCTTGAGCTCCTGTAATATTCTCACTTGATGTTGTTTTTTTAACGGGCTAGAATAAGACATATGTTTTTACCAAAAAAACGAATAAAACATATGTTTGCTAACATTATACTGGAATTAGGTATTTTTGAATTGAGGGCCATCTTCTTTTACGAGTTCAGGTAAATAGGTCATATATGTGACTGTAATTCTGCTGAGCAATTCAAAATATACAAAATATTCTTAAATTGTAACCAATCCTTGTCACATGCTTCTTCTATAACAATGATTTTTTGAAACTATTGTTTCTCTTTTTTGGCCACTTGTGTAGCTAACTTTGAGTCGTGGTTTAAAACCCATCAATGCATACCAGATTTGCTGCTCATGTTTGTTGGAGCCGGTTCTCGATAGGCTCGCGAGGCCCATAGAGAGTTGGGTCAGGCCCACGAATCGCGTGCCGGGTCGGTCCAGGAAGTCAGCCCAGAAGAATAAAGCGGCCCATAAACAGGTGAAGCCCAATAAGAGGATACAACGGGACTAAGTATCGAGGGGCAAAACGGTAATAGACTCGCGTGGATCCCAGGTGATAGTATAAAAACGCAACCCTATGGATAAGGAAAGGGATCCGGGTCATAAGAGAAAAACGCTTCACCTCCCTCTAAAGAAGAAAGAAAGCACAAGAGCAAACCCTAACTTCAATCTTCCGAAACACTCATCTCCTAGAGGAATTTAGGCATAAAGCACTTGTTGTATCACTTATAGTTTCGTTATAAAGCCTTAGTGTTGTTGTGAGTGGTATCTGAGTTATTCGGTTTATTGTAAAGCTCGAAACGTGAAACGTCTTTGGTAATATACTCTTCTTTCACGTTGCTTTTCTTTACCTTTGTGTATACTTGCGTTGTTTCGGTGTGTCCGGTTTTACGTTAATCTTTCTTATCGGAGCTTAAAAGAGCCGGAGCCGGTTTCCTTCTCGGTTAAGTTACGCAAGTGTCAGGTGTCGAGAGTGAGGTTAATTTCGAGGAAGAAGACGACGAATAGTATTACATAAGTTGATTGTCCAGACGCCCTGTGTCACGCGAAGTGTTGTGTCGCGTGATCGCAATTTCTGGGCTCCAACACTGGCGCCGACCGTGGGGACCTCCTCGCACAAGTAAGGCTTACTATCTATACTCGCGAAGTGTTTTCCAATACAACTGTCTGAGAAGATGAATACTAGTGGCGAAAGAAGCGACAACACCCCTCCCCAGACGAGAACTCAAGACATAAGTAGCACGCGAGCACGTTTTTCACACGTACATGAGGAGGAAATTGTTCTGGCAGGACCCGCACTGGTTCAGTATCGTGCTTTCCTGCAGACAATGGGACAAAGTGCGGGCGGAAGCCGAAACCAGCGGCAACCAAGCACTCGATCACGCGAGCACGAACAGAATCAGAGCGGACGAGAACAGTCGGTCGCGGAAGAGAGTGCTGAACACGTACCTGACGACGGAATTTCAGTGTCGCATGGAACAAGGGTCGAAGGACGCGAAAGGCCTTGTCACCCTGGTAGATTCGATTTGAATCAACCCCCTGCGAGCCACGCGGAAGATCAATCTTACAGGGGGAGAACCGAAGGAAGAGGACAGGGAATTCACTCCGAACAAAGACCTTCCCGCCGCCGGTACGAGAGGGAACCTTTTTGCAACCAGGCCACCCACCCGCGGCAAGCCTTTGAGGCCTATCCGTCACTCTTGTTCGGCCCGACTGCTTTCGCGGGGCATATAGTCAGGTCAGTCCCTCTGCCTAATTTCAGATTTCCTATCATAAAAGAGTACAATGGTAAAGAAGATCCCAGCGAGCACCTAGCACGCTATAAGTATGCTATGCTCGCGAGGTGCCCTGATGAGGCCACAATGTGCAAAGGCTTCCCAGGCACGCTCGCGGGACCCGCCATGACCTGGATGCTCAACCAACCGTCAGAAAGCATCCATTGTTTCGCCGATCTAGAGAAAAGTTTCTTGTTGCATTTCGGCTCCTCGAGGAAGAGAAAAGTGACAATGCAAGAAGTAGTAGGGGTCAAACAAGGGCCACATGAATCACTAGAGGATTACGTTAAGAGGTTCGCGGAAAAGATCTTGGAAGCTGAAGATTTCCATGATAAAACCGCTCGGGTCGCGTTCCTAGACGGACTCAATGATGGAAGCACCTTCAAGAAATACCTATACCGCAAGAGAGATTTAGACTACCAAGGCATGCTCGAGAGAGCATACACAGAAATTAATGTGGAAGCACACTCAGGAATCGCTTTGAAGGGAAATAATCAGAACAAGCCCGCTCAGGGTCATAAGAAAGAAAACCCGAACTGGGGGAGTAAGCGCCATCAGGGAAATCAAGGGAAGGAACAGTACGATTCGCGAGCACCCGGTTTACAGATTCAAGATCAGAATCAGGGTCAAAGACAATTCAGGGGCCAAAATCACGATCAGAATCAATTTCAATCGCAAAATTTTGTGGCCGAACAAGACAACCGACGCGATGTCGAGGGGAGAGGGCGTCGCGGTCATAACCTCCAGGGGCCTACCACCTGGTGCGAATACCACGGAGTGAATACTCACTCTACATTGGAGTGTCGGTCGCGACGGCATCACCCAAGTGAGCAGGAGGTCCTGACTGCTCGGAGGGGAAGCGTTGATGCAGGTCACGGCGTCACGCACAGAGGAGCGTGGAGTAAAGGGGGAGGCAGTAGAACGCAAAATGAGACGAGACAGCAAACCCCCGCGAGAAATAACCAGAATCAGGGGCCTAATCGCCACCCGTCCCAGAACTTCCCTCGCATGGACGGCCATGTGGGCACGATCGCGGGCCGCCATGAACTCATGCCCCTGGGCAAACGAGAGCAAAGACTCGTTAACAACGCACCCAAGCCTCAGGGGAAACCGATCTATAGTGTCGCGAGATCGAAGTCTGAACCTTACACGCTTGCCTTCAGTGACAAAGAAGTAGATACCTGGGCTGTCGAGGCCGCTGATCCACTGGTCATCCATGCTCAGATAGGAACCAAGCTGGTAAAAAGAATCCTCGTGGACACTGGGAGCTCAGCTGATATACTGTACTGGGACGCGTTCGAGAAAATGGGAATTGATCAGTCTACACTCAGGCCCACTAAAACCACGCTGGTAGGTTTCGCGGGTGACAGAGTAAGGGCCTTGGGCGTCGTCACCCTAGATCTCATCTTGGGTGAAGAGAAAGGGTCAAGAAGGTCAGAAAAGATAGATTTTGTGGTGATCCCAATAACATCCTCCTACAATGCGATACTGGGACGCGAGACGCTGTGCAGGTTTGAGGCGGTCGTATCGATCTGCCATTTTTGTTTAAAATTTCCAACATTGACAGGAGTAGGGGTCGCGAGAGGAAACCAAGAGGAGAGCCGTATCTGCTACGTCTCGTCCGAAAAGGGCAGTACCAAGGCCTTGCTTGCCAACCAGCTATTTATTCCAGGGTTGCCACGCGTCCTGGAAGAGGCTGAGTTAGAAGTTCGCGCCTCACCCAGACCGCGAGATACTGAGGAAAAGGAAGAAGGGCATAAACCGCATTTTGATGGGTTTGAGAAGCAGGTAATCACTCCTTTCCCCAACAAAGAGGAGAAACTTTACGTAGGGGGGAGACTGAATCAAAAAGTCGTACAAGAGATCGAGACCTTACTCACCCGCTCCCGGGATGTGTTCGCGTGGACGCCAAAGGACTTGAGAGGGATCCCGGCAAGTGTCATGACCCACTCCCTGAACATTAGTCCAGAGGTCAAGCCGCGTAGGCAGAAAAAACGAAAACAGGCAGGGCCAAAGAACGCGGCAGCTGCGGTAGAGCTCGCGAAGCTGATTAAGGCAGGGTTTGTAAAACCAGTGCAATACCCAACGTGGCTGTCAAACGTTGTAATGGTAGAGAAAAATCCCAAAGGGACGGGGAAGTGGCGCATGTGCGTAGATTTCACTGGTCTCAATAAAGCATGTCCCAAAGACAGTTATCCATTACCCTCGATCGACCAGTTGGTAGACTCCACCGCGGGTCATGAAGCTCTAAGCTTCCTGGACGCGTACTCTGGATATAATCAGGTTATGATGAACCCAGCCGACTCGGGGCACACTGCTTTTATCACAGACAAAGGAACCTTCTGCTATAAAGTAATGCCATTCGGTTTGAAAAACGCAGGGGCTACATTTCAGAGACTGGTGGATATGATCTTTAGCGACCAAAGAGGTGACACTGTAGAGGCCTATGTTGACGATATAGTGGTTAAGAGCAAAAAGCAAGCTGATCATACTCGCGACCTGGAAGAAGTCTTTGAAACCCTGAGAAAGTACGGCATGAGCCTCAATCCAGAGAAATGTGTCTTCGGAGTCACCGAGGGCAAATTCCTAGGTTTTCAGATCAGTGCACGCGGTATCGAAGTCAACCCAGACAAGGTTCAAGCCGTAATAGATCTGCAACCGCCAAGGTCCATTCACGACGTCCAAAGATTCGTGGGAAAGGTCAACTATTTAGGAAGGTTTTGCGCAAAGCTCGCGGAGCGAAACCTACCCTTCTTCGACATACTAAGGAAGCCAAAAAGCTTCGAATGGTCTGAAGAGTGTGAAAAGGCGTTTATGAGTCTTAAAGAACATCTGGCTAAACTCCCAACCCTTGCGTCCCCAATACCTGGTGAAGGCTTGCAGCTGTACCTCGCGGCAGGCACGCGTGCAGTTAGCGCTGTATTAGTAAAACAACAGCGAGTCCCCGTCTATTTCGTCAGTAAAGCACTTATGTCCGCCGAGACCAGATATTCGCCCATTGAGAAAGCAGTGCTCGCGTTAATAACAGCCGCTCGTAAACTCCGACCTTATTTCCATGCTCATCCCATCGAAGTACTGACGGATTTACCACTACCGTCTTTTATGAGTAAACCAACAACCTCAGGAAGGCTCGCTAAATGGGTCATTGAAATGACAGAGTTTGACGTAGTCTATAGACCACGACCCGCCATCAAGGCACAAGCTTTGGCAGATTTCATAGTTGAAACAAGTTTCAGAGAGCTAGAAAAAGATATTATAGCTCCTGAACACCCCGCGTGGGTAATGCACATTGATGGATCGGCAAACGTAGATGGTTGCGGGGCGGGAGTCGTCCTGACTTCCCCGGCTGGGGATAAGATAGATCACGCGATTGCGCTAAGATTCAAAGCCACGAACAATGAAGCAGAATATGAAGCACTCATCGCAGGGCTGGAAATTGCCGTTAACGCGGGTGTTCATGTGGTAAAGTGCATGAGCGATTCCCAGATCGTCGTGAATCAGATCAATGGGACCTACGAGGCCAGAACAGGCAATCTCCCCAGATATCATGCGAGGGCCACAGCCCTGATTTCGTTGCTCGGGCATTTTGAAATTGAAGCTATATCAAGAGAGGAAAACACGCGAGCTGATGAACTCGCGAAGCGGGGTTCCCAAATTCAGTATGCAAATATAGAATGTACTAGCGAGGGTCCCACCGCCATTACTAAAGAAGGAAAGGCCCCATACTTTTGGTTCGTGAAGTCTGAAAGCGCCATAAGCAATCAGGTGGAACTGATGGAGATAAGCGAGCCAGTCAGCGACTGGCGCACCCCTATAATTCAGTATCTTGCTAGCGGAACAGGTCCTTCAGATCCGAAAGAAATGAGAAAGCTTGTCTCCATGGCTGCACGCTTTTACATGAGTCGTGGAGAACTTTACAAAAGGGGATACGGACCACGCGAGCTTAAATGCTTGACTAAGATAGAAAGTGACGTGCTGATAAGGGAACTTCACGCGGGATTATGCGGAACTCACGCGGGTTGGAGACCAATGGTCTATAAAGCATTAAGGCAGGGAAGTTTCTGGCCCACCATGAAACAAGACGCACAACGCGAGTCTCAGAGTTGCAAGCCATGCCAGTATTTTGCCCCAGCATCTCATCAACCAGGTGTTGAGTTGCAGATAATGTCAAGCCCTTGCCCCTTCGCGATGTGGGGACTAGATCTATTAGGACCTTTCAAGCCAAAAGCGCCTGGTCAACTAGAGTACATCATTGTAGCAGTTGATTATTTCACCAAATGGATCGAAGCCGAAGCCCTCGCGAGCACCACCGTCCCGGCAGTTAAAAAGTTCCTTTGGAGAAACATCATCTGCAGGTATGGCCTCCCTCACGAGATCGTAACCGACAGGGGGCCACAATTCAATTCGCCGCAATTGTTTACATGGTGCAGAGACATAGGGATCACTTTGAGGATTGCTTCAGTCGCTCACCCGCATTGCAATGGCCAAGTAGAAGCAGTGAACAAAAGCATTGTCATGGACTTGAAAAGACGGCTAGAAGGCTCCAAAGGCATGTGGGCCGAAGTGTTACCCCTAGTACTCTGGGCAAACAGGACCACAGTAAAGAAAGCAACTGGAGAAACGCCATTCGCTCTCGCTTATGGAATAGAGGCCACAGTACCAGTCGAGTTCATTGTGCCTACGGACCGCGTGATTCAGTATAGTCCGGACGACAATGACGAAAAAATGCAGCTAGAGTTGCAAATGCGAGAAGAGACTCGCGACCTGGCCACCATCAGAGCAGCCAATCATAAAGCGGGCGTTGCAAAATATTATAACAAGCACGTAAAACTGAGGGGATTTGCCAGAGGAGACCTTGTGCTACGTAGAACAGAGGGGGGAAAGCTCGACCCCAACTGGGAAGGACCTTACATTATAGATCGCGAAGTCGCGCCCGGGGCTTATCGCCTCAAGGACCACTCTGGAAATCACATTGCCAACTCCTGGAACGTGATGCGACTTCGTCGTTTCTACGCCTAGTCCTCCCGTAAAACTCAGGTACGTTCACAATACTTGTGGTTATTATAACATGAAAAGCACAGGTAACGCAGTCGGATCGCGTGTCCTGCTTCCAGCTTCCAGGGCTGAGCTAGAAAACTCCCCCTGGTCGCGAAAGAGAGGACTGCTCGTGCTTCCAGCTTCCAGGGCTGAGCTAGAAAACTCCCCCTGGTCGCGAAAGCGTAGACGGCTGGGCCGGGTTTGGCTAAAAAAAACCCCCGGTCGCGTGTCCTCCTTCCAGCTTCCAGGGCTGAGCTAGAAAACTCCCCCTGGTCGCGAAAGAGAGGACTGCTCGTGCTTCCAGCTTCCAGGGCTGAGCTAGAAAACTCCCCCTGGTCGCGAAAGAGAGGACTGCTCGTGCTTCCAGCTTCCAGGGCTGAGCTAGAAAACTCCCCCTGGTCGCGAAAGCGTAGACGGCTGGGCCGGGTTTGGCTAAAAAAAACCCCCCGGTCGCGTGTCCTCCTTCCAGCTTCCAGGGCTGAGCTAGAAAACTCCCCCTGGTCGCGAAAGCGTAGACGGTTGGGCCGGGTTTGGCTAAAAAAAACCCCCGGTCGCGTGTCCTCCTTCCAGCTTCCAGGGCTGAGCTAGAAAACTCCCCCTGGTCGCGAAAGAGAGGACTGCTCGTGCTTCCAGCTTCCAGGGCTGAGCTAGAAAACTCCCCCTGGTCGCGAAAGAGAGGACTGCTCGTGCTTCCAGCTTCCAGGGCTGAGCTAGAAAACTCCCCCTGGTCGCGAAAGCGTAGACGGCTGGGCCGGGTTTGGCTAAAAAAACCCCCCGGTCGCGTGTCCTCCTTCCAGCTTCCAGGGCTGAGCTAGAAAACTCCCCCTGGTCGCGAAAGAGAGGACTGCTCGTGCTTCCAGCTTCCAGGGCTGAGCTTGAAAACTCCCCCTGGTCGCGAAAGCGTAGACGGCTGGGCCGGGTTTGGCTAAAAACCCCCCCGGTCGCGTGTCCTCCTTCCAGCTTCCAGGGCTGAGCTAGAAAACTCCCCCTGGTCGCGAAAGAGAGGACTGCTCGTGCTTCCAGCTTCCAGGGCTGAGCTTGAAAACTCCCCCTGGTCGCGAAAGCGTAGACGGCTGGGCTGGGCTAAAAAAAACCCCCCGGTCGCGTGTCCTACTTCCAGCTTCCAGGGCTGAGCTAGAAAACTCCCCTTGGTCGCGAAAGTAAGGACGGCTCGTGTTTCCAGCTTCCAGGGCTGAGCTAGAAAACTCCCCCTGGTCGCGAAAGCATGGGCGGGTTTGCATCATGTGCAGTGCTACTACCTAAGGATAAAAACCAAAAGCTAAATGCTCCTCTACATGTGCAGTGCTTGGTATCCCACGCGAGAGCAGCACCATGACTAAATGCTTTACAAAGACCAAGAATACTCCGTGACAATCACACCAAGGAAAAGCTATCCTACTGCGCCGCGGCTAACAAAGGCTAAAGGTGAACCTCGCGTGTAAAGATCATGCAGCAGTTAGCAAAAGAATAGTTTGCAATGCTCACTCACAAGATTATGTAACAAGTCAGTTTTGCCTTACTATACAGGATGGACCGTAATTGTGACTTATCTCTTTGCGTTTCCTTTTTCGCGAACTTACTCATTTTTCCGAAACAAAAAACGGGGGGAACGAGACGAGATAAGTATGTACGAAACAAGCAAACAAAAGCAAAAACAATAATATAGAAACAGCATAAAGGTCGCGACCATTATACCCGCGATATATATAAAAGTTGATTACAAAATGTCACAACTCCTAAATACAGAAAACATTGTTCAAGACAAAAGACATTACTTAGAAACAGTCTTGGCAGTAGTCCCCGTGTCCTCTACACTATCCGCATCCAGATCCACGACGTCGCGAACACCAGCCACTCGCGAACCTGAGCCCCCCGCTTGATCTAAACTAGAACGCTTTGAAGGCTGAATGGTGTCGAGAAGGGCATCAGACGCGAATACCTTCCTCTTGCGAGACGAGAGGGATGGAGAAGGAGGGCTCGGAACTGACTTCTCAAGCGGAGGGGGAGCGACCACCTTCGGGAGAGGGGGCCTGAAAACCTGACTCTCTTTGCCCTTAACAATACCCCTCTCAGGCGCAAGACGCGTAATCCCCCATGCCTCGAGTGGAGTCTCCCCGTCATCAATAAAGGTTCCGGGCATTGGGGGCTGGTACTCAGGAAGATCAGTAGAAAGCCCGCACAGGTCCTGAGCGTTGAAAGGGAAGTCCTTAACTTTGAACTTCAGCATCTGCATCTTTACCATGCAAAGGAGAAGCGTGTTGGCAGCATTCTTGTAAAAATCGACGCGAGCACGCTGGCGATAACCCCCACAATACTCCTCCACCGCCATGTTCCTCTCATAAGCGATTCTCTCAGACATCGTCGCGTGGAGCTTCTCGTTTTCCTGTCTAAGGTCGTTCAATTGCGTATTATACTCAGTAACGATATTGACATGAGTGGACCTCTCATACGCGAGCTGGGCTTCCAACTCCTTTATCCTCGCGTCTTTGGCTAGAAGGCACGCCTCCATCTCCTTCATCGTCGTCTTAGCTCTCAAAAGCTCCTCCTCCAAAGCTTTCTTTTCTCCCATAAGCCTAGACTTGGCCGCTCTGTGGGCATCGCGGGCGGACTGATCCTCTGCCCTCAGTTCTTTAAGTTCATCTTCAGCAGCGAGCACCTTTTGAGTTGCGCTCGCGATGAGATTCATCCCCTGCCAAAATGAAGAGTTAAAAACACCCCAAGAAAGCAAGAAATAGGTAGAAAGAGGAGACTTACGGCGAAAAGAAGTTTGGACAAGCCGCCAGGCCTTTCCGAAATTTCCTCGTAGAGGCTAGGTGCGGGAGGGAAAACGGTCGGTATCGTCTCAACGAACGCACGCGTCGCGGATAAGCTATGGATGAAGGTCGGGTTCGCGACAGGGGTATCAGTAGGCTCCGGAGAGGAGACAAACTCCACTTCCGTCGTCCTCTTGCGTTTTTTCTCGGCAACTTTCTGCTTCCCCTTATCGCGAACCGAAAGTACGCGAGACGTCTGGACCGGAGGAGCGTCCTCAGAAACTGTAGTCGCAAGCTCCGTTGGTGTTTCCGAAGCAGCGGCTGGGGGAGTAGGAGTCGGATCGGGGACGGATGAAACAATGCGGGTAGGCGCCTCGAGGGTTGTTAGCGCGCCCGACTCGTCAAGGGCCAACCCCCCCAGATCCGGAAGATCGGCGAAAAAGTCAGCATCTACAAAAGCCACCACAAGTGAGTATAGTGTAAATAATCGTAATAAACGCGAGCGTCGAAACAAAAACGAACAAAAACCTAGGGCATGAGCCTTGAGACTAAGTCCCCTGGCGACCAGTAAAGAGTCCGAGATAGCCAGCTCAAAACGTTTTTGAACTGCTTTGTCGGGGTAATCCTTGTAATCACAAATGAATCTGTCGCGAGTCTCCTTGGGGAAAAAGCATGGGGCCCTTCTCGCAGTGGGCTCGCGTACCTGGACGGAAATTTCAGAGCCAGGAGGGGGACAGACTAAAAACCAACAAGTTTTCCACCCCTCGATCTTCGAAGGCAACCGGAAGGCGCTGGGAGTCTTGGCTTGAGCAGTGTAAAACCCATCCTCGCGTGAGTTCTTCTTATACGAATTGATGAGCGCGTAGTGAGGAGTATTAGGAACTATCCCAATGTCCTGACATCGCATGATGTAGACAATCAGAGAGCTCCAGAAGTTTGGATGCATCTGAGAAGGGCTGAAGCCTAGATCTGCCATTACTTCAGTCTGGAAGGACGTCCAAGGGAGACGGAAGCCGGCTTCTAAAGACTGCCTACTCAAAGCAAAGAAAGACCCATACTGGTCGAGGGAAGTGCCTTCAAGATCGGGGAGGGCAAAGACGGTCCCCTCAGGGAAGGGATATCGCGTAGCAAGGCGACGAAGATCGTCAAAGGTAAGACTGCTACGTTGGGCGGTGTTGGGAACTAGGGTGCGAGAATGCGTAATTCTCTTTGTAAGGATACTCACGCGGCCGGGGCCCGCGAGAAAGGGTTTCTCTATAACTACGTGGGGCAAAGACCCCTTGTGAGAGAAAAAACTGGCGAATTGACCGTAATTGGTCTCGGCTCGCTCTTGAATGACGCGAGACGGGAGTCTGGTTTTGGATCTTTTGGGCGTTTTCGCTTTGCTCCTCTTAGATTTTCTAGAAACGCGAGATCGTCTACGAGAGTCTGGCTCGCGATCACCAGAACCCCCTTCAGATCCGGACGTGGTACGCCCTGAATACTCAGCCCGAGCTGAGCGTTCATAAAAATCATCGCTACCTGAAAGCAAGGGCAAAGTAAGTTTCAGTTTTCCAGGGATGGAAAGAAGGAAAGTAGAACATCAAAATTAGGAGCAACGCGTGTCTAAGGAAACTAACGCGAGGCTATAGAAAGTAAACAAACAAGAAATCCCTGGAAAAGCTGAAACTCAAGAATCAAAAGGGAAGCCAAAACGACATCAGAGTGGACCAAGCCCAAGAACACGAAGAACATTACGAAGGTCGAAAATGGCAAAAATTGACCAAAACACATTTTTTCCCAAACGAGCGCATCAAGGAATAAGAGTCGAAATGGGATACAAAGCAAAAACACCCAATGAACAAAAAGTGACCTTCAGAAGCCCATCGATTCAAAAGAACCGAGTGAAGTTTCTGCGAGCAAGAAGAAATGAAACGACGATGGAAGCCCTAAACAAATCAAGAAAACGAAGAAGAAAAGAGAAAGGATAGCGGAAGACTAACCTGCCATGAAGAATCGACTGCGAACGACGGCGAAGATGACGATGGAGAAGGAAGGAAAGCACCGGCGAAGAGTGTTGCAGAGAAAATGGAGGTTACGGCGGGTTTGAGAGTTGCAGAGAAAGTGAAGGTTATGGCGGAAAAGGGAAAGAGGAAGACGAGAATGGGTATATATAAGAAAAAATCGAGGGAAAGAGGGGTGCAATAATGAGTCAACACGTGGACGACATGCGCTCAGCGCGGGAATTCGTAAGGTTTTTGAATTCAAAACGTCGCCCAGAGAAAACGAAACAGAAATACACGCGACCCTATCACGCGATGGGAACGTGCAAAGTTTAAGAGCCAAGCTTACATCGAGAACGCGACTTCAAGAGGACAGGCCCAAGCCTTCAGCTATTCAGCATGAAAGCTTGGGGGGCTGGATGTTGGAGCCGGTTCTCGATAGGCTCGCGAGGCCCATAGAGAGTTGGGTCAGGCCCACGAATCGCGTGCCGGGTCGGTCCAGGAAGTCAGCCCAGAAGAATAAAGCGGCCCATAAACAGGTGAAGCCCAATAAGAGGATACAACGGGACTAAGTATCGAGGGGCAAAACGATAATAGACTCGCGTGGGTCCCAGGTGATAGTATAAAAACGCAACCCTATGGATAAGGAAAGGGATCCGGGTCATAAGAGAAAAACGCTTCACCTCCCTCTAAAGAAGAAAGAAAGCACAAGAGCAAACCCTAACTTCAATCTTCCGAAACACTCATCTCCTAGAGGAATTTAGGCATAAAGCACTTGTTGTATCACTTATAGTTTCGTTATAAAGCCTTAGTGTTGTTGTGAGTGGTATCTGAGTTATTCGGTTTATTGTAAAGCTCGAAACGTGAAACGTCTTTGGTAATATACTCTTCTTTCACGTTGCTTTTCTTTACCTTTGTGTATACTTGCGTTGTTTCGGTGTGTCCGGTTTTACGTTAATCTTTCTTATCGGAGCTTAAAAGAGCCGGAGCCGGTTTCCTTCTCGGTTAAGTTACGCAAGTGTCAGGTGTCGAGAGTGAGGTTAATTTCGAGGAAGAAGACGACGAATAGTATTACATAAGTTGATTGTCCAGACGCCCTGTGTCACGCGAAGTGTTGTGTCGCGTGATCGCAATTTCTGGGCTCCAACAATGTTAATCTGTTATGTCTTTAAATTGATTATTTGATGTCATATGTATTTGCTTACTATTGATTTCTTTTATATATATATATATATTTAAGTTCCGGTGTAACAGCCTTTTACGCTGTAACGAGTATCCACCTTCAATGGTATTCAGGTTTGTTAAGGTTGATATTCAACTTAATTTACCTATATTAATATAGGGTAGATATTCAACTAAATAAACATGAACAAAACTTAATCAAGTATTCGAGCTGAATATTGCACACTCATCTGTTTATTTTGGAAACTTCATCTTATGTGTACTGTTGATTTTGACTGAATAACATATCACTTATCATTTTGGCAATCATTAATCTGTTTCTTTATTTGAAGTGTCAACAAACTTAGGAGTACGACTATACATAAAGGTGTCGGTCTCACTGAAGTAGAAGTGTTTCTTTGGTCATTGATGAAAAAAATAAGTGTTGAACTCAAACCATCATCTCTCAGAGATGATTCAAGCTAGAAATGTTTTTAGGCAAAAAGAAATCAGTTTCATGCATGCAAAGAGAGATCCAATTTTCACACTTTGTAGTCTTGTTTACTATTCGGTTGAGGTATTTTGTTACTGCTGGTGTAAAATTTTGTGTATAGTTTTTAAAACCTTTGAATATGCTTTAGGTCTATAGTAATGTGGTTGAGGCTTTTCTAGAAGACCATTTCAAACTCATGGTATGTTAGACTATTGTATCATGTAATAGAATAATAATAATCATATGCATTGGAAATCACATTGTTATAACCAAACGGTAAATCATATGATATAGCTCTTTTTCAAATTTTCACATTTTACTATCTCAGTTACATTCTTTAATTAATGTGGGCATTCGCAGTTCACACTCTCATGAAGTTTGACATTTTTCTAAATATTCCAACTCTTCTGTTTCTCAGGTAAGCATGGCTTATAAGATCCTTTATGTGAGCTAAACCAAAAGGTCTTAAAAATTATAGATTGATGTCAAGAAAGTTTAGCCAAATGTGCAAAAACTAGCTTCTGGTGAAGGATTGTTATTGTTTAAAAAAAGGAAATACACTTAACTATTTATTAGTTTATGTCTCAAAGTGATTGAAAGTTCTCTACACACTTAGGTGGCAAGATCACTATCTTGAAGGACAAATTCAAGTCTCTCATCAAGAAAATAGCTAGAGAAATCAGATGAGCCGAAGGAGTTAAAGGTATCTGTTTTGATGGGTACACATTTTTTTGTGAAATTCAGTGTAGATGAAGCACTCAAGAAGCTGGAGACTACAATGGAGATATAAGACATAAAGACTACTACCTAGCTAGGTGGAACTCAATTAAGTGGAGATGGTTGAGGGTTGAACAAAGGCGTCATCGAATGAGAGTTAAGAATATGGCGTGAGAAGGAGCAGAAGAAGACGGTTCAAATGAAAAAACCCAGAGTAATCGATGGTGGAGAAGCAGAGGAGCTCAGTCTCAAGGAAATAAGCTATACATTTATTTATAATCCTCTAGAGTTGGAATAAAATTGTCTGATGTTAGGTAAAATAAAGAATATATGTTCAGAACCACCAACTCTAGCCGGAATTAATTGAAACCCATATTTTAACACTCACATGTCTTATTACTAACTAGAACAAGAAACGAGTAGAATAAATGAATGAGAAGCGCAAAGAAAGGAAATACTACAAGTTAAGTTTATAGGTTATTAGATTAAAATCAAACGAGAATAGCAGTTGAACAGATAGCAAGGAAGAAGAGCAAGTAACCTGTTTAGAGATCGAAAGCGAGAAGAAAAATCAAAAATCAATGGTGGACACGTCAGGTGTATATGCAAAGTAAAAAACGCAACTTAACATATATTTAGGGAAAATCCCGCAATTGAGCCACAAATGGTCAACACATTTACATTATGACGTCAAGACATTAATTCATTCTAAACCAACCTTTATACTGATATTTTCTATACTTCATGTGTTAATTTTTAGGTCTATTTCTCTTTCTTATATTATAAAATTCAAACAATAATGTATTTGATTAAATTTTACTTTATAATTGATTTTTCCATTTACATCAAAAAGTTTAGTCCCACAAATTACCGAAAAATTCTTTCGTCTCATTAGCAAGTTTCTTTCCACAAAAATCATTTTCATTCAAACCGATGGGGGCACCGAGTTTAAACCCCTCAAATCCTTCCTTGAAAGCAATGGTATCTCCCATCGTCTAACATGTCCTTATTCACACCAACAAAATGGTAGTGTTGAGACTCGTCATCATCGTATTGTCGACAACGGTCTAACCCTCCTTAAACACGCTCCCCTTCCACTACAATTTTGGGATTATGCCTTTGATGCGGCCACCTATCTCCTAAACCAATTACCCACCCCCGTTCTCAACCATGATACCCCTTACTTCAAAATTTTCTCGAAACCGGCCGACTACAAATTTTTAAAAGTATTTGGGGGTCTTTGTTTTCCCAACCTTCGACCCTATAATCGCTACAAACTAGCCTTCCGATCTGAACCCACACTGTTTTTACGATACAACTCTCACACAAGGGTTATTTATGTTACAATTGGGTGGATAAACAAATCTATGTGTCCAAAACTTATTACAGAGAATGATAACATACAACTTATTGCTCCTCCAACTAATACTGAAATTACAAATGTAGTGTTTCAACTTCCACATAATAAAACTCCGGGACCTGATGGCTACAATACAGAATTTTATCAATCATTCTGGAAAATAGTAGGACCTTCAGTTATTAGTTCAGTTAAATCAGTATTCCATTCAGGTATTATGTTAAGTGATTGTGCCCAATCTTTTATAACACTCATTCCAAAAGTGGGCAATCCAATTACTATTAATCACTTCAGACCAATAAGTCTTTGTACTACGTTATATAAAATAATAACAAAAATACTTGCTAATTGTTTACAAACTTTATTACGTAAACTAATTCACCCTTGTCAAGGGGCTTTTGTCCAAAATAGATCTATATTTGATAAAATCTTAGTAGCCCACGAAGTTTTCCATTCCTTTCACAATCGAAAAAAGGGAAAAGAGGTTGGAAGGCACTAAAGTTAGATATGGAAAAGGCTTATGACAAAATACAATGGCCATTCATAATCAAAGTTCTTGAAACTTTTGGATTTAGCTCTACATGGATTTCTTTAATTATGACATGTATTAAATCTGCATCTTTCTCAGTACTTGTTAATAATGAACCGAGGCCGACGTTTAGACCCAAATGCGGACTAAGACAAGGTGATCCCATTGCTCCATTCATATTTATCTTGACAATGGAATATTTGGCCAGAAACTTACAAAAAGAAACGGAAAAAACTAATAGTAAAGTTGGTATACAACTTACAAGAAATGGTAAATACCGTTCTTTGTTTTGCGGATGATACTATTATTCTTGCTAATGCTAACATGAAGAATATGATTTATCTTAAAAACTTACTACAAAAATTCACAAACTTATCAGGATTAGCCATTAACTATATAAAGTTCGTTCCAAACTTCATCAAATATTTCCAACAATCAACGACAAGCATTAGCGTCAATCATGAACCTACAACCTACTAATGCTATGGAAAAATATTTAGGCATCCCTAGTTAAAGCAAGGGTCAGAAATGATACCTTCCAATATGCTATTTAAAGTATGCAAAACCAGTTATCAAAGTGGAAAGTCGATACTATATCTCAAGCAAGTAGAACAATTTTAATACAGTCTAATATTCAATGTAAAACCAATCATCTAATGCAATGTTTTTACCTACCTAAAGGAATATGCAATGAAAAGGATAAGATTAATAAAAAAACTTCTTCTAGAATAACTTAAACTTAGGCTTTAGACCTATTACCAGTGGAATAACATTTGTCGACCAAAAGGACACGGTGGGTTGGTCTGCACAAAACAAAAGATTTGAATAAAGCATTACAACAAAAACTAGTATGAAAACTAGCTACAGAAAAAAAGTAACATTTGGGCAGCACTCATTAGCCAAAAATATCTCAAAGAAAAGTCAATATTTGATTACAAGAAAAAGACAAAAAATCTTGGCAATTCTCTAAAAAAACTAAAAGAATTAGGCTCTCAACAAAAACGCTCTCAACAAAAAAACCCGCTTGTCTTCTTGATAGTAACCGCCGCTCGTTCAGGGGCAATCATCGATTCTTTGTATCGATGATTAGCCCCAAATCCATAATTTTATGTGTTTTTATAATAATAATTACTTATTATTTAGTTATTGTTAGTCTCTCTTCGTGTAAGAGGTTTCAGTCCCTCCTTTTGGTGGGTGGTTTTCAGTCCCGTACTCTGACGGGTAGTGGTTTGGACTTCTATATTAGGAGAGATGCAAACAATGGTATGTTTTTCTTTTGTTCAACAGATTTGCAATGGATATCAATTTCTTGTATTCAATCTGGGGAATCAGATTATCATCTTCCTTCTCAAAACTATGGTGAATCAATAGACCCCTTCGTAGATGGTTGTATGTTAAGACAACGAAAGTTCAAACGAAGGCAGGCAGAAACATTAGATGTCATTTATAAGATTCTTAGTTTTATTGGAAAAGATTGTTATTTGATTGGATTAGATTTAGTTTCTTTGTATTATGTTATCCATTGTATACGTCTGGTGGCATACTCTAAATAAATTCTATTATTTGCCTTTCAAAAAAAAATCTTGGCAATTCTCTAGGTTATTACGTTTAAGGGAAGACTTCGAAAAAGTAATAGAATGGAATTTAGGAAATGGTAATAAAATCAAATTATGGTCTGACAAATGGATCCACAATATGGACATTACAAATTATTTTGATAACACTAAAAGTAGTATAAACGAAAAAGTATCAGAATACATAACCTCAGATAAGAAATGGAACATTACAAAACTAAATGAAGTTTTACCCCCGCATATAATTTCACATATTGTTAATATTTATAATCCACAAAATGATACAGAAGATAAAATAGTTTGGAATTTATCGGCTGATGGTAAATTCAGTACGACCTCAGCTAGAAAATTATATATAAAGGATACCCCTTCTAATAATACAGAATTATTTAATTGACTTTGGAATTTAAATATACCTCCAAAAATAAAAATATTCTTATGGAAATCAATATCTGATAACCTTCCTACAACAGATAGGCTCAATAGGTACTATAATTGAAACGAGATATCATATTTTCTTTGAATATACGTATACTGTATTACAATTACAAAAATATGAGAGATTCTTGGGATATAAATTTGACATTGAACTATGTGATTCTTTTAAAACAACACTTACAAAGACTATCCAAAAGTGTAAGGGTAACAACTATAAAATAGAAAGTTTGTTATTTCTGTGGTATCATATATGGTTGCATAGAAATGCAATTATATTTAGGAAGGAAATATTTTTAAAAGAAGGAATAGCGTTAGGAGCTCATATTCAATTCAAACAATGGGAAAATGTGTTAACAATGTCTAAAGGGCCAAAAACAAAAGTACGTAGGAACAAAATAAAAAATAAAATAAGCAATTGTTTGCTCCTCCATCTGAATGGATAAAAATTAAATTTGATGGATCCTTTAAACAAAACTTATATTCAATGACATCATGTATTGTTAGAGATAACAGAGGACATATTATTGATATATATAGTAAACAATGTAATTCCTCAACAATATTACAAACTAAAGCTCACACGCTACTTGTGAAAGCAAAATTGGCTATAAAATTAAATTACAGAAATGTAATTTTTTAAGGAGATAATCTAACTGTTATTAATTCTGCAAATAAAATATGGAAAGTACCTTGGTATATTGAAAATATAATACATGATGTTCACTATAATTTACGACTCCTAAATAATACCAAGATTATTCATTGTTTCCGTGAGGCAAATCGGGCTGCTAACTTCCTCGCTTGCCCTGACAAAAATCTTCATTTCATTAAAGTAGTTATGAATTGTAATCCATATTCCAGTTTATCTGTTGATTATCTCAACAGTATTAGGCCACACTTGTTGGCTTCTCCCTATACCCGTTATATCGGCCCTTTTTCCGGATCATCTCCGATGATGGTCAAGGGTGTTTATCCCTTAGTGGATAACACCTCGCTTTTTGCTTGTTAACAAAAAAAAACAAATCTATGTGTCCAGAGACGTCCTATTCCACGAGTCCATTTTTCCTTATTATTTTTTGGCCAAATCTACAAAACCTTCCTACTCCTCCCTCATCAATTTGCCTTGCCTTCCTAGGCTCCTTCCTACACCCGACCGACCCATCTCCACAAATAGCCCCAATCCTCCCTCTAACCCCACTTCATCAATTGGACCGGCCCTAAACACTGAACTTTCTTCATCTTGTGATCCATAATTCATCCCTTTGACCTCACCGAGTCCATCATTTCCTTCCTCTTGTCTAAACCTAACCAACCCCGCCTCGACTCCTCCTCCTGCATTCCTGCAATTCCCACCACCGACACTACACACATTGTCCCTTCCCAGATTCAAACCCGTTCCAAACACAATATCTTCAAGCCTCTTCAACGAACGGATGAAACCGTTCCCTGGCGCTCATCTCACCATTGTAATCTCATCACCACCGTGCCCGAAGAGCCCACCTGTTATTCAGAAGCCGCTAGGCACAAAGAACGGAGAGAGCCGATGGAGGCTGAATTCAAGGCTTTAGACAACAAAACATGGTCCTTGGTCCCTCCTTCGTCTGATATCAATACACTGGGAGTAAAATGGGTTTTCAAATCTAAACAAAACTCTGATGGCTCCTTGGAAAGACGGAAGGCCCGACTTGTTGCGAAGGGATTTCACCAACAACAAGGCGTTGATTATTGGGAGACTTTCATCCCTATTGCAAAACCGTCAACGATCAGACTTCTTCTCTCGCTCTTCATAATGCACAATTGGATGCTTTGGCAGCTGGATATACAAAACGCCTTCTTACATGGTCTCTTGACAGAGGACGTCTACATCACCTAGTCTCCAGGTTTCTCTCATCCCCAATTTCCTAACCATATTTATAAACTGCATCGTTCTTTGTATGGGCTTAAGAAGGCTCCCTGCGCCTGGTTTGAGAAACTCAGTGATGCTCTGGTAACAATGGGGTTCTCTGCCTCATTAGCTGATACATTCTTATTCACTTTCAAGCAAGGTTCTCAGTATGCCTTCGTCTTATTCTATGTTGACGATCTCCTTGTCATCACCTGTGACCAAACACTATCCTCTCCTTCATCACAAAATTGTCCAACCAATTCCTTGTAAAAGACATCGGACCCGCCCACTTCTTCCTTGGCATTGACATCCAACGTTCTCTTACTGGTTTCTGCCTCTCCCAAACTAAACACATCAGGGACCTCGTCAACAAAGCCGGGATGACGAACTGCAAACCTGTCCCAACCCCCATGTCCACCACATTCGATGCCTTCGTTGTCTCACCTCCCTTTTCTGATCCATCTCATTACCGAAGTATTGTCGAGAGTTTACAATATATGGCCTTCACAAGGCCTGACATCGCTTTCGTTGTCACCAAAGTCTGTCAATTTATGCATTCCCCTTGTGAAGTTCACTGGCAAGCGGTCAAGCGCATCATCCGATTTTAAAATGCAACCGTTGATCTCACCTTCACCATCTCATCTCACAAGGAACACTCCCTCTCCACTTTTTCAGATGCTGACTGGGGAGGTGAGCCACTCTCTAATCGTTGCTCCATCAGTGTGTACTGCGTTTACCATGGTCCAAATTTGGTGTCTTGGAGTTCCAAAAAGCAATCGATGGTGTCTTGTTCAACTACTGAGGCAGAATAATGGGCCAAGCCACTTGTGAAACGATTTGGCTTCAGGCCCTCTTAGTAGATCATGGCATTGCTCTTCCCAAAGCTCTGACCTTGTGGTGTGACAACATCGGAGCTACGTATCTTGTCGTTAACCCGGTTCTCCACTATCACATTAAGCATATCTCCTTGGACTATCATTTTGTTAGGGAACGAGTACAATGCAAGACCCTTGCTATTGCCTTTGTTGCGAGTCAGAATCAAATAGCCGATCTGCTAAAAAAGCCCTTGTCCAGTGCTGGTTGTCTACTGATGCACCCCAAACTCAGTTTACATGTGTTTGGTTCGAGGGGGAATAGTTGAACACGTGGTATAGGAAAGCAGCACGTGACCAATATTAGCTTCTGTTAAATTTTCCATCCAAATATTGAAATTACGATTTTATCCTTATCTTTTTAAATTAATTACACAAACTACCATGCTCAATTTCAATTTGGGGGTTAGGGTTGTTGATGAAATATTGAAATAATCCGTTTGTATTCATATTCTTTTAACTGATTGAATGAGTGCGGAGATTTGATAAACTCCATTGATGGAGTCAAAGAAAATCCGATGGCTGAAGCAAACGGAGAGATATGAACGCAAAGAAAATCAACTTGAAGAGGATTTGTCCAAAAATTATGTCGGGAAGAAATGCCAATATCCTAATTTGTTTGTAGCTTAGATTGCGTCTAAATGGAGATTTAGCTGTGACTTAGGCTACCATCTTCCTCCCTGCACAAATCACAGAAACCCTAACTCCACCTTCCTCCCTGCACCTCAAACTCCAGCCTCGGCAGCGGCGAGTATTTCTCTCGAGTCGGAGTCGGAGTCGGATCCCCTCCGAAATCCTACTCCATGGTCATCGACACAGGCAGCGACGTCAGCTGGCTACAATGTCAGCCTTGCTCAGACTGCTACAAACAATCGGATCCAATCTACCTCCCTTCCTCCTCCTCCTCCTCCTCCTTCTCCCCCGTCACCTGCTACTCCCTCGACATCCCCCTCTACCACACAAACCAGACCAGTGTATGTACCAGGTCTCGTACGGAGACGGAAATTGCACAAATCAATTTCTTTCAAACCGAACGAATTTTGAATTCACCCTAATTCCCAAATTGAAATGGAACATGCTAATTTGTGTAATTAATTTAAAATGATAAGGGCAAAATCGTAATTTCAATATTTTGATGGAAAAGTTAACAAAAGTTAGTCGAGGGTGAGATTTTGTAATAAAAAGTGAAATAGTGAGTGATTTTAAATCAATAGTGATATAAAGGGTGGTTACCTATACAATTTCTATTGTTTTGAATTGCATACAAGATCTAAATAGAGGAGGCTACATGCATTTTTGCTGATTAAAGCTGGATTTTGCAATATACAAGGCTTGCATGAGTGGTTATACAAAGATTTCCAGTGTTTTGTTGTAGTTTGTTTCATAATATTGACCATGAAAAATGTTTACTAGGATTATGCTTTTAAAGTTGGAGTTGTAAATTTCGTGTAGTTTATTTGTATTGATCATATATGGAATTGGTTAATTCAACTTTTTGTTAGTTTTCTATTGTTATCAATGCATTATCCTGATTTTTAACTATGATGGGTTAATGTTATTTTCTATGGATTTCGGAATGAGACAAGCTTCTACTTGTGAAGGGTGCAGACTGCAGAGTACCACTTAAAACATGTCTAGGAGAATTATGTAAACATATGTTATGGAATTAGTAATGGTCCAACGTATCATAAGCTGTCTTATAATGGAAATGCCTGTAAAGCTCTGATTCAAAAAAAGAAGATTGAGATGTTTATTGAAGGCATATAAGTAATTTTAGAAAATATTGCTCTTCTCCTATTTAAAATAGTCTCCATGAAGATTGGTATTTGAGCCTTTTTCCAGTCTCCCTGTATATGAATGACTAAGCCACCCTGACATTTAATCAAATGTGCTTTTGCTTATGCATATGTTTCGCTTTTCTACATGCGCACTATAGATCACTTATGTGAACCATGCTTTCTTGCATGTAACAACCAGACAGTGATGCTCGATGGGCACATCCACCAAATGGCCTGAAACGGAAGAAAGATTCATCTGAATCTTCAAGTGCGAGAGTGGTGAATAGAGACAATGAAGAGAGTATCACAAAAAAAGACAAGTCAGACCACCCCAGGAATTTGTCTAATTGGCTTTTCAACCATTCTATAACAGCTATAAATTGGCTAGATGCATCATGGCAATTTGAATCAGACATGTTGAATGCTATTGATACAGACCCTATTCTTACCATGAAAGCAGTATGTGCCCTTTATAGACAACATAAATTATGTAGTCATCAGAATTCTGGCTCAGATTTTCTGGAAAACCGAGGATTCGACAGCCTCCATGCTTTCAGGTATAGAATATTGTTCCATATACAACTATTTGTTGCTTATCGTAGTAGAGATTTTTAAAGTCACCTATACTTTTTATCTGGATCCTTGTTTCTTCTATATGAACTTGTATTTTATCTGAATGATAACTTTATTTGCTGATTGATTTTTTTTTATCTAGAAAGAGCTAGAATGAATTTTTTGCATGAGAATATTATATAGAACAACTCTTTATATCAGGGGCACAAGCCTCGGTGAGTTTTTGCTGAATGGGGATCCACAAGGTGGCATGAAAAAGTCGGTCGAGGAGCTGCAAATTCATGACCCCAGAGGTGTTGATGATTGCAAAAGGATAGCAAGCACACACTCGAGACAATTGTTCGAGATCTATGAGAGGCAAGAAGATCCTTTTTTCAGTCCCAAATGATGCGTGCTTTTCTCAAAAGAAACTTAGAAGCTTTTGCCTTTAAACTCTTATATATTTTGCATTGCAGTATAGAGAGTGAATGCTGGTAGATACTCTCAATATCATCCCTCTTTTGGTTATATATATATATGAAAAGAAGTGTAGCACGTAGATGAAGGTTTCTATAAGAAGTTGTCCCAGAGTTCTTCAGATCTTTGATATAGTGTTCATTATCTTGTTGCTTTGTGCAATATCCGCTCATCACTTATCTTTGGATGCTGTATCATGAAATTATTGTGTAAATAGGCTGTATGAGATTTCTCATTTTGAAAAGTTGAAGGCAACTTGAAGTATTATATGACAGGCTACTTTGATGCTCTCGTCTCCAAGATTTTCAACGGATTTGGCTTGTCGGTGTGGAAGAAGTCAACGATCTGTTCTCAGTAGAGAATAAGATCGAATTCATCAGCGGCGAGATCTTTCGTTCATCGATTAAGGTGATAGATTTGGGAGAGTTGCAACGCTATGATCATCTCTTGGATCTCAAATGTAGTAAGAGAAGAAACTGCAGTGTCATCTTCTCTAGCTAGTTCTGCTCATGAGATGTGGACAGAACTCTGTTCTAGGTAGTCTTGCACAATGTTTTTCAATTTCTAAGGAAATTTGCACTATTTCACAAGGAAATGAAACGATTTTGTCCTATTTTACTAGAATCGCAGGACTTCGACTGCTTTGAAAAGCATTCCATATTGCTCTTGTGGCCAGGATCTTGTTTGGCAGAAAAACATTGAAGATCAACCGCTTTTACAATTTCTAATGGGGTGCTATAATGTTGCACGGGGAACTAATTATCACCCAAAACACAAACTTGATATTCAATGGAAGGATTCACATCGTCCCAATCTCTTATGGACACCAAAACACTTCGTTCCAAGTTTTAAATTATTCTTATATGTCAGTCAAATGCTGCCCAACAATTACATCTTAAAAGAAACGTTCAAACTCAGAATCACCATTTGCGAAACCACCTGCATGCATGTAAATACAAACCTATTCAGTCATCATGGTATACATATATACTCAAATGATTTTGCACTAAGATAAAAAAAAATCAATGTAGAAAATAATACTACCCTACTGATTATTATCACCCAAAACCCATTTCTTGAATAGATCGTTCAAAAATCACAGTAAACTAGCAAAGAACTCCTTCAATGTCTAGGATAATGGTAAGAAATAAGTGAATAAGCGAGTGATGGAAGTTGGGATCGCCTATTGCTAGTTGCTACCAATAAATTTACAAATGTGGAAGAGATATTAAGTGCAGACATCCCTAATTTTGTTATGGCAGTTGGGACTTGAAAAATCCTCTTTTACTTGCAAATTCCAAGGAGATGCTAAAAAAAGTTATAGTGTACAATAAACATCAAACACCCCTATGAACTTCCGAGGAAATGTTTCAAATATATTAGTTGGGGGCGTGCAAACTGCAAAGTGAAAGAAGTATAGAGTTATTTATTCCATCGGATGGAGAACTACCAAAATATTACAATGCCATTTTTTTTATATAAAGTATATGGTATAGTCGAACAACATGTTTGTGAAGAAATTACTGTCCCTAGAAAACATAAGAAGTTGTTTTTCTAAACCCCATAAGATATTATTTAAGCTACCTCTGCTTTGATGGAACTAAAAACTTCAAAGAACTTCTGTTTCATCAAAAATAAAAGCAACTAAAAACTTCAAAGAACTTCTGTTTCATCAAAAATAAAAGCAACTAAAAACTTCAAAGAACTTCTGTTTCATCAAAAAATAACTGCTAAACAAACACAAGTATATTCTATTTCACTGTAAGTTATCTCTCCCTGATGAACGGAATTAAAAGAACTACACTAGATCCCAACTCCCAAGATATGTGAATTCTACTGTACTATTTTGTATAGGTGAAAAGTGATACATTCTAGCCACTACAAAATCTGATTTATTCAGCTAATTATCAAATTTTCAAGATATATTTCAAATAAATGATTTTGTAAGCCATTTCCTTTGCTTTCTGGGAACTAGAAGGTTCCAATAACTTTTGTTTCCCTAATAACAAACATGAAATATTTTTCAATTTCCTTTTGAGCGGACTCTCATCAAGAAACCACATTAAAATTAACTAAATTATGTGTCCAGGTGATATATTATGAGCAATGCAAACTACTCCCTCCGTCCCATATTATAGATCACGTTTGTTGTTATCGAGGTAAATTAAGGAATGGAGAAAGAAAAGTGGAGAGGAGAGAGATTGTGAGTGGGTGTGAATTTTTATGTAGGAAAGAGGAGATAAAAAAGTGAATTGGTGTGAGTTTTGATGTAAAAAGGAGAAAATAGAGTGTAGATTGATGTGATATTGATAATAAGACAAAAGATAAAAAAGGAAAGTAAGATTTATATTTTGGGACGTCCAAAATGGAAAACGTGATCTATTATATGGGACGGAGGGAGTACTACACAACTAGTCACTGGAAGCAAAGTCTTCCAAATATCTGCTATTATATATGTTTTTGGGTCCCCCGGATAAATCCTCCCAACTAATTTGGGGTAAGGATATGCCCACCCCAACCCCCAGACCCCATTTTTTCGAGATATAATGTGGCATGTTGTTGTACTACATGACCTGAAATAAGTTGGGACTCCACAGTTTTCAGCAGCATTTGGAGGACTAGTCTAAATTGGAGAAAATAAATTCATGATTGCTTGATCACTTTAGTTATCCATAAGCTTGTTAGCTCCTGATTACACAGAAAATCCACATTAAACATTTGATTCAATTGCTTGATTGCATTATTTCTGTATAGCATTCCAAGCAGTTTATTCAAAAATGCAAGTCAATGAGTATTTATACAATAGCATCATAGATTTCATATCCAGGTTGGGAAATCTCATTACTACATATAACATAACAAAGGAACACCAAGCAATACCCGATTTCAACGAAAAAGCAAATTGTAATAGCAAAATCGACAGATTCAGTTTTCCAAGCAAACACAGCTGTATAAGATCAAACAGAATATTACTAGAGAGTTAGAATAAATTCAAACCTGAGAATAGAGAGCGAAGGCAGATTAATGCGCCTTGTCGGCGTGCTCCTTGGCGTGCTGTTGGTGCTCAAGGTGGCGACGCTCCTCAGGGAGGGCGACAAGGTAGGAGAAGGCCATTCCACCGAAGCAGACATGGTAGAGAGGTGTGATTGAGCTCGTCTGGATGTACTTTGCGTGATAGTTCTCGAGCCACCTCTCGAACGCATTCTTCGCGTTGCTTACGGAAATCAATGGCTTCACGCGATCAGGAACCTCCTTGATCTTCAATCCCCTCAACTCGTTGAAGAAATTTCTCATCGCCATTTTCGCACGAAAGAGAGATAGAGATTTGTTTACAGACCGGCAATTGAAGAACCCTAGCTATAAAAGCCCCAATTTTATTAGGTTGAATTTCTAAGGGTATAATCGTCCTTTACGTTATATCCTGCCTCTGCTACACTATATTTTTTAGAAAGGGTCAAAATTTGGTCATAAACAGCCCTTAAGTGATAAATGAGAATGAACGGGGACCGTTCATTCGAATTGATCTAACGGTCCAGATCTCTCTCACTTCCTACTCGCGCTTTTTGTGTGAAACACACGCGCTACATCGTTCCAACGTGATTCAAAATTGGAGCAAAAACCGTCTCTTCCCATTCTTCTCAAAACTTCCACAGAAAACCTCTCTCGCAAAGGCGATCAAACCCTAACCTCCTACTCACTTGCTTTTTCTTCGATTTCTCAACGAAATCACTTCGTTTTCTCTCGTCGATCATCAAAAACAACATACTCCTACAAATTTCGCGATGTCTGGCTCACAGAAGAACAACGAAGGAAGAGGTATGGTGTTTAATCCCTAATTTTAGCGTATACGATGCTTTTTCCTGTGATTTCTCACTGATTTCTCTTCATTTCACTCCGTCGTTCACCAAAATCCATCAACTCGCTACTAAAAATGGCAGGATCTCAGAGAAGCCAAGTACCTAAAGGTATGGAGTATAATCTGGTATTTGGAGTTAGGTTTTTGCTTCGACATGTTAGATTTCGCTACATGCATGTTTGATTTGAATGTACTGAGTGGGAAAAGTATATTTGTATGAGTAGATCTACTATATTCGGTGTGAAATGTTCATGTGTATGTACTGAGTGGTCATTATTTGATCATGACTGTGTTTTTACTCTATGTTCACCAGATCTTATATATATGTTCATCAAAGTTCCTAACAAAGTTCATCAAAATACATGTTCATCACAGTACATCTAAATGTTCATCAAATATCTTGTATTTGTTCATCGTATCTTGTATATACGTTCACCAGATTTCTTTTCAATGTTCACCAAAATTTTTGTGATTGTTCATCTCATTGCCTATAAAAGTTCATCATATGTCTTAAGATTGTTCATCAGATTTCTCTTATCTGTTCATCATAAATCTTGTTATTGAATGTCCAAGAGGTATGAATATTATCCTCTTTATAAACTTTGTATTTTTGCACAATATATAACTTGTATGTTCAATATTACAGAGATAAGAAGCAAAAAAACAAATGACAGATCACAAAGAAATTTGTCATCCCAAGAATAACAACAACAAGAGGAAGAAACAGTTCATGGTAACTAATGTTCATCAACTCTTTTTTCTTTGTTCATCACAATTCTTCATAATGTTCATCAGAATGTTTAATAATGTTCATCATTCCTCTCATATATAGTTCATATGTATGTTTAATAATGTTCATCATTGTATTTCAATATGTTCACCATCTTGTTTGATATTGTTCACCATGATCCTTAATTTTGTTCATCAACTTTTTACATGTCTTTATACTAATAAGTTACTTTTAATGTTATAGCATCCCCTAAACATAAGATGGCAAAATTCAGGAAAGTAGTTGCTACAACAAGCAAGAGAAAAAGAAGTAGCCAAAGAATACACTGTTCTCAGACCAAGGGAAAAGAGATTCAGTTGTACAGCCCAGAAATTCTTGTAACACAAATAATGAAGAACTTGAAAAGGCCTAGGGGGGAATTGTGATAAGAGATGTTGAAGACCAACCAGAACAAGCACCTAGGACAAACAAGTCTGAAATTGTGCAGTCAAGGAAAGGGAAAGAAAAAGTGACTGAAAGCATCAAGAAGCAGTTCCCTGCTCAAAAATGTAGAAGTTCTCCAGCGCTTCTGGTTTCAACTTTGGCTAGAATGAGTCCAATTCAAAAAAGCTGCATAGTAGAGATGAGATTTGGATGCTTGCTTAAATGGAAAGTGGACAAACTTCCAGCTAAAATCAGTCACTGGTTGTTGAAGAACTTTAATGTCGTATCCTGCACAATGAAGCTTGCCAAGTCAGTGAGGCACAAAATTACAACGCAAGATGTTCACGACTACCTTGGAATTCCTGTTGGTGGGATGCAAATAGAATTGAAGAGAACATTTACTGAACATGAGGATTTACAATATCAAGATCTTCACCGAAGGTTCAGGAATCAATTTCCACTGGAAATCGACAATGAATTGGATGAAGTCAAGTTGCGTGACGCCTCAAAGATTCATGCATCACATGTCGCAGAGCTTTTGATAAAAACTGTAGTACCTGGAGAGTGGTTCAAGAGAAATTTCATGATGTTGCTTGTTGCAACCATTATGGACAGTCAGCCAAATGGTGGATTGAATTATAATATTCTTCATTACCTTGAGTGCACCGAGATGATTAATCACTGCGACTGGTCAAAATTGCTAGTTGACCTTCTGATAAAGACAAAGGAGTCTTTTGATAGGACAACAAATGCTAGTTTTTTCAGAGGACCAATCCTTCTACTACAAGTTAGTGTTCACCAATTTTAATCATTTTGTTCATTATCATATCATTATATGTTCATCAAACTAATATTTACTCATTTACTTTATTTGCTTGCAGTTGATATATTTTGATCGTGTTATTCACAAGAATGTTGAACATGAGAGAGAGTTTCCAATAATTGTTAATTGGGATGCAGCCATGCTGAGGGCTAGAGAGGCAGAAGAGATCAAGATTGGTGGATTTGGAAAGGGTTATGTCAGAGATCCTCCAATTTTTACAGATGATGATGTGAACAATGCTGCAAACATAAGAGACAGTCCATCCGCCTTATATCATTCACAAGAAGAAGCAACTGAAGATGCAAGTTTACTGGTAAGTTTTCCAATATGTGTTCATCAAATTCCTTATGAAAGTTCATCAACATTGTTTTATATGTTCATCAGATTGTCTCTATTTGTTCATCAAATTTTGTAATAATGTTCATCACATCTGTGAACAATGTTCATCAAACTTCTGAAAAATGTTCATCAAATTTCTGAACAACGTTCATCAAATTTCTGAACAATGTTCATCAAGTTTCTAAACAATGTTCATCAATTTTGCTTTATTGGTTCACTATAATTTATTTTCTTGTTCATTAATGTTTCATTGTTTAATATTGAAACAGGGTTTCTTAGAGGACCATATAAAAGAGGGACAAGAACTTGCTACCAAGATTAGAAACTTCTTGGGAGGAATTGAGCAGGCTCCCTCACGTATAGCAAGTAATAGCTTGTTCAAGAAGGTGAATGAAGCTATTGAAAGAATGCTAAATGTGAGGGATGATGAAGAAAATGCAGAGCAACCACATCAAACAGAGGAAGACGAAGAGACATTGACCCAGCAACAGTTTTGGCGCGAGGCATCTAAATGTTTGGAAGAAGTGGAGAGAACTATGAAGGCCAAGAAGAGTTATGTTGTGAAAGCTGAAGATGAAGTTCCAGAGAAGACACCAGATGAAGTCATTGGTGAGACTTGTCGAAGCATTGCTAGAGATTACATTTCAGATATTCCATCCTTCTCTTTGGGAATATTCTCCCAATCACCTGAGAGGCCTACAGTGGTAGTTGATCCGCCAGAAGAAACTACAATATCACCTGAGATGCCTCCAGTGGTAGTTGATGTGACAACAGAAACCACAAGACAGTACAAGAGGAAAATTTCATTCAAGGTAATATACAAGGCTTCTTAACTCTTATTATTATCTATGCTTTTATGTGTAATAACTTGTTGTGCTTTATTTCAATTGTAGATTCTTAAATCTGTGGTTGAAAGACAAAAGAGGTTGGATGCAGCTACCACACACTCTGAAGATATCGTTGAAAGTACTCCTGTTGTTAACAGCAATGTTGACGAGACAGTCGAGGAAATTGATCCTATAGGTGATGAGGTGAGGATGGAAGAACAAAGAATTGAGAAAGAGAATGAGGTACATATTTTGCTTATAAATGTTCATCAATTGTTCTATCAATGTTCATCAAATAATTGAGTTATGTTCATCATTATTTCTAATTACAGATAGAGAAAGAACAAGGAAAGGAACCAGAAAGAGTGGAGGTGGAAAGGATGGAACAAGGGAAGGAAATGGAAACACAATCTGAGGACAGGGGTGGGAAAGAAGGAGTTGAGGAACAAGTACAAGGGATGGAAATACAATTCGAAGAGGTGGTTCCTGAACCACAACTAAAAGAAAAGGAAAGTGTACAAGTTCAAGAGGTGGTTCCTGTTCAAGAGGAAGAAATAGAAGCCCAAGATGTGAGGCAAAATGATGAGGAGAAGAGGAAAGAAAAGGGAAAGGACAAGGTGGAGAGTGAAGGAAAACAGACAGAGGAGCAGGTTGAGAAGGTGATCTTTATCATCATTTGTTCATCAACTTTCTTATACATGTTCATCAAACTTCTCACTTATGTTCATCAAACTTCTCACATATGTTCATCAATCATATTCAGGCACTAACTGAGAAAACAATGTTTGTTTGGAAGACGGGGAGTGAGAATGGCCCAGAAGTAATCAAAAGAAAGAGACTAATTTCTTGGGCAAACAAATCTCCATACAAGCAAAGGATTGTGAACATCAAAGAGAAACCAACTGCTCTAGAAATGAAACTCAGCAGCTGAATGTTGGAAGATTTAACACACCTAGAGTAAGAAAAGTTTAATTAGTTTTCTTCTAAAGTTCATCACTGGTTTTATAAATGTTCATCACCTTGTCACATTTTGTTCATCAATTCTGTTCTAGATGATCTTCATTGTTTTTATATTTGTTCATCAGTGCTTTCATATTATCATTTTTTGTTTCAGGGACATTGTTTTCAGCGTGGGGCATTTAAATTTCAAGAAGAATGACTTTCTGAGCATGCAAAACAATCTATATGTTGAAAGCAATGTGATTGACGCATGGGCACACTTGCTGAATCTCAAAGAGGAAGAAAGAGATGAAGCAAAACCTCTTAGATTCTTTGCTTCAATTGATACAACGGTAGGAATTTTTTATATGAACAATTTTGTCATTAACATGTGGAAACATAACTAACGGAATCTTTTGATATTTTATAAAAGTCTGTCCCGACTATGGTGGGTTTTGAACTAAAAGATTCAATCACATTCTTCAATGGTGAAATGGAAACTCACTTAGCAAGACTGCCACTTCACAAATTGAATGATATTCAGTTGGTAAGTATTCTATTAAACTTATCTATAAAGGTTCACCACTCTATAGACAAATGTTCACTGTGTTGTTTAAACTTGTTCATAAGACTATCTATACATGTTCACTATATTTTTTAAACTTGTTCATCAAACTAACAAAGGAAGTTCACTGTGCAGTTTGTCTTCCCAATATACCAGAGTGAACACTATTATTGCATTGTTTTCAATCTCAAGAACCCAAGAATAGATTTCATTGATAACTCCAGTGTTCAAGGCAAGAAGCTTGTGAAATATAACAACGTTCCTAAAGTGATGGTAAGTTTTAATACTGGATATTGTTCTTCAGTTTATTTGGTAATGTTCATCATTATATTTCAGTATGTTCATCATCATATAACTGTATGTTCATCATCATATAACTGTATATTCATTATCATATAGCTGTATGTTCATCATCATATAACTGTATGTTTTAAATATGTTCATCATTGTTTTTCAATATGTTTGATATTATTGTGTTTTTATTTTACAGAGAGCAATGTTTGTGGAATTTCTAAGGAAGCATGGCATGGAAGCCAAAGCAGCTCTATTCAAAGACGAGAAAAAGGTCAAAGTTGAACGTCTTTCAATGTACTGGAGAGATGACAAGAACAAGCAGGATTGTGGTATATATACCATGCGACACATGGAAACGTACTTTGGGGAGGGGCTGACAAATTTTACAACTTCTTTGAAGAAAGGTGACAATAAGCAAATGGACATGATAAGGGTCAAGTACATTTCAGAGTTGTTAACCAACAGATTCAACAATGCTTACCCACAACTTATAGAGTGGGTAAATGGAAAATGCACAATGTAGAAGTTTGACAATGAGTACAAGAATTCTTTTGTTCATCTATATATTACAGAATGTTCATCAAATCACTGAATAATGTTCATCAGCTTAACTGTGAATGTTCATTGAATATTTAGCCAAAGTTCATCATATTAACACTGAATGTTCATTGACGTTAATCTCAAAAGTTCATCAATATGATAAGTAATTTTACTTGTATTTTTCACAAATATTCATCATATTAATAATGAATGTTCATCGAGCTTAGATACAAAGTTCATCAAATTAACACAACAAGTTCACCACATTAACAGAGAGAGTTCATCTAATTTGATATCGATGTTCATCAATTTTTCCCATGTTGTTCACCAGACTATATATAATTGTTCACCAAGTAGATTAAAAATGTTCACCAGAACTAGATTTACACATAAAGACTTAAATGATAGTTTTAGAATTATCTAACTTCAAACACTTGTTGAAGTATTCTCAGGACATGTAGAGCGATTGTGTCCGGATTTCAAACATATTGAACAACACTTCTTCACCTTGTTAGAATTCAATCTAACTTTCTCAATTGTACTTTTCAAACGTGATGTTTTTGGCCTTCCTTTGTTCTTTGATTGTGGAGGTGGAAGGACAGATATTGTATTTGGTAAAGGACCAACAAACTTCTCAAATCTCGCCTCTCTGCTTTTTGTAGGAGTCTTGTTGTTACTCATAGAAGACGACTCAGCCTGAATGGATGAACTGTACAACTCACGCTTCTCCTTTAGAACAATCATCAAGTCTTTCAATTGATCAGAATCATGCTCAATTTCATTGATAATACTATGTATCTCAGACATAACATCATACACTAAAAGCTTCTTCTCATCCATCTCAACAGATTCTTTAAATACTAAACCATCAATCTCAAAAGTTGGCTTCAATGTTGTGCTCTTACTCCATCGTGGTAATATATATTGGTCAGGCATTTTCACATCCAAAGGTGGACCAACACATCTGATTACCAATATCATGTGACAGCATGGAAGACCTATCTGCAAGAACCTATTACAAGAGCACTTATATTCATTTGTGGATGGTAAGTGCTGAACCACAAATGATTTCTCAAAATGTCCACGAACACGGTAGTAATGGACATCACCCTCTGTGAGAGAATTAACCAAGGCACAATCATAGGCAGATGAGAGAAGCTGAGTTTGCAAATCATCAAAAATAGGCAGTGTATAGACATCACAAAGCTGAACTTCCATTTGGGTCGGTGTCTTGAGAGTAGGACGGCGAGTGGAAGATTCAAAGTCATGCTTACGATGAGTATGTCTTTGAGAATCAATTGCATTTTCAAATTGCAACATGAACACTATAAGGGATGATGATGAGCCAATGAAATGTGAGAAGAAGAAGTTCTGAGATTCAGACCTCGAAGTTGTTCTAAGCAGGCCACCCATATGGACATTTTGAAAGAAAGCGGGAATCCATAAGTGTCGTAGATCAAACATTGTCTTGAGCCAAACATTGTCTTGAAGATTGAAATCATCTATAATACCATGCCAAAGCTCCTCAAAATCCACAGGAGTAATCTCATCACTCCAAACAATAGCATTGAATCTATCCCTGAAATCTTTATTTTGCTCTGGTTCAACCTTAATCTTACCGGGCACTTTGAACATTATGTGCCACATGCAAAAACGATGAACACTTGAGCTAAAAACCTCCTCAACAGCAGCCTTGACAGCAACATCTTGATCAGTCAAAATAACAAAAGGTTCATGTCCCATTGCCTTTTTGAAATGATCAAACAACCACACATAAGATGGAATATCTTCGTTCAACAATAAGGCAAATGCAAAGGTGATTGAGCACTTGTAGTTGTCAACTCCAGTGAAAGGAACAAACACCATATCATACCTGAAAACAAAAAGCAAAAACTCATAATGTTCATCAAAACTGTATTATTTGTTCATCAAATGATTGAACAATGTTCATCATTACTGATAACAATATTCATCAAAACTGGGATAAGAATGTTCCTCAACTGGTATGAATGTTCATCAATAAATCTAACAGTGTTCATCAAAACTTGTATGAATGTTCATCAATAAACTAGAAATGTTCATCAATAAATTTTTATATGTTCATCTATAAATAAAACATAGTTCATCACAACTACAATGATTGTTCACCAAAACAAATAGGAATGTTCATTAATAAATTTAACATTGTTCAACATAACTACTTAGAAAAATTCTCCTAAACAGGTAAGAATGTTCATCAACATACCTATTTGATTTGTATGTTGCATCAGCAGTTACTACATCACCAAAGAATGAAAAACTCTTGCGTGCAATCGGATCAGCCCAGAATAAACGAGTTAGTTGATTATGCTCATTGACATAGTATTCAAAATAGAGAGCCTCACATCTCTCTTTCTTGCGAAAAAGGCTATCAATTACCATTTGAGCATCACAACCAACCATATACGCATTAAGATCTCGGTTAAAATTCTTGAAGTCAACCAGCGAGGCACCAACATTTGCGTAAGATCCAACAGAATTCTTGAACATCTTAAATGCTTTGCTAGTCCCAATATTGGACTTGATACAATTAATAATAAAGTCTTCATGGAATGCAGTCAATTTCCGGTTACTCCTGGCAAGATGTCGTTGTGATTCATCAACCATATAATGTGTATGACGCTCCTCAAAAATCTTAACAGAATAGCCATCATGACTAAGATAGCGAAGTGCTAATTTAGCAACACAACCACATCTATCTGAATTTCTCTTCCTTTTTGATGAAGTGGAGTCATCTGCAGTATTTCCATCTACTTTCATATATCCCTGCCTACTGCAACAAAGATACTTCCAAATTGGAACTTTGTTCACATCTTTAGTGCTAGTCCTTGACATGATACGTACACTAAAGCCTGCCCTGATGGCATATTTTTTATAGAATTCAATACCATCTTCAATTGAAGCAAACACTTGACCAACATATGGCTTGTAAGAATCTTCACATAATGGTAAAAAGTATTTCGTATTTCCAGGAGAAATAGAAACTACACCATTGGCATTGGATTGATCAACACCTATAAAAATGTTCATCAGATATTAAACATATGTTCATCAAACTACTTATCAATGTTCATCAAACTACTTATCAATGTTCATCAAACTACTTATCAATGTTCATCACAAATCCTGTAAATGTTCATTACACATTAAAATGCTGTGAATGATCATCACATCTAGAACAAAGTTCATCAAATCAGTATTAAAAGTTCATTAAGACTGCATTCAACGTTCATCACATGTTTTATAAAAGTTCATCACAAATACTGTCTATGTTCATTATATGTCCAATAGAATGTTCATCACTTCTATTACTGTTGTTCATCAAATCCGTTATAAATGTTCATCAAATCCGTTATAAATGTTCATCACAATTCTTCTAAATGTTCATCACATCACTAAAGATTCATCTTCAGTTTTTTAAATGTCCAATATATGTTCACTAACAGTCTTATTAACGTTCATCATATGTCTTATACATGTTCATTAATTACCTCGGAAGTATGATATTAACCTTTTTCAAAGCTTAAACATAATCAACAATAGTTCATCGATGATGTTGATCAAATTTGAGATAAAAACTGCTTCATTATACACGAATCATCGTAATACTTCAACAAATAAGCTCAAATTGGAGAGAAACAGGGGGATGAACTGGTGAAACAAAGAAAATAGAAGCAAAACCTAGATCCATAGGTAGAATGAAGGAGAAACAAGCTAACGAATGATAATCGATGTGTTGGATTAGCGAACAGAGCAATCAAGAGAACAAGAACACCTGAATACAAAAAATCAACAAAATCAGCTCACGCAAAAACAAAGGATATAGAAAACAAGATGAGGAAAACAAAATTAAATACGAATGCGAGAAGAAGAAGAAGGAATTACGCAGCAGAGAAGAGAAGGCAAGATCCGAAGAAGTTTTGTTGAAAAAACTTGGGGGAAAAGAAAACGAAGGCGAGAAGAAGAAGAAGGCAATATTCTGCGGTGATTGTTTTTGTTTCTTAGTTGCTTATGTGTCATGCTTTATTGCTTTGCTAGTTCAAGATTAACATAGCATTATGAAGGTTGAAGTTTACGACCCCCTAAATAAATCTAACACCAATCTAAATTACCAAGCACATTCAAAACCAATCTAAATCACCAAACATAGCCAACACAGAATTGTTGGAAAAAGAGTGAAAATATGAAGACTGGATATAGCTGAGATGACCAAGAATAAAAAGTAAAAATATAAGGCAAAGAGTTGTGATGAATTTGCCCTCCTTTAAAAGGAACAGCAAAAACATAGATTTCATACAAGCCAATCATTCACACATTGTCATTGCCCATTATGGAGAACAAATAACAAAATTGCACATGCTAAATTTATTCATTTTGTAAGTCGAATGTTGGCCATCAGCTACATCTTCACAAAGGTAATTTTCAGCAACTCAAGACACCGAGTGCTCAACCTGCACACGTACAAACACAAATGTATTCAGTGATCATCTAACACAGCTTCTGATCTATCACTAAACTGTTTAAGCCACTGCGTTGTAAAGTTTCCATTCTTGCCACTATACAACAGAACTTTGCACAAAGATCATATACTTCAAGGGTTTGTTTTACTGAGACTGCAGATGAAACTAGTTTATATGGAAGGAGAATATTCAGAATCAATTATACTGCAGGAGGTCAAATTACTCATTAAAATATATTGAAACAAGCCAATGAGGTAAATGTTTATATGAAAAATCAATACAAACAAAGATACACAATTAATACTCAAAACCATTGGATATTATAAAGGGTATATCTTATGGGGAATGTTTTATTCACTTCATCAGTTAATAATAATATCACGTGGCATGGCCTGAACAACAAGAAACACAAGGACAAACTACTACAACATGTTAAAGCAAAACACACTAGTTAGTATCTAAGTTGGTGATCGTAGTGGTCGGGAAGAATGTGACTGAGGAATCAGGATATCATCTAGTCCTGTAAGATTGGTGTTGCAGGTGGGATAAATTTGAGAATGCAGAACATAGCAAGAAGGAATGGATAGACTGGTAATCTCAAAAGAAATTAAAGAGGGAGAAGTGCAAAAATGTTCTTAAATGGGTAACCGAATCTCAAATACAGATATTGAAATTTATGACGGTGAGTAGCTTGGATTATGACAAAGGAATAAGCAAGTCCCGTGAGTGAGAGAGAGGGAGAGAGAATTGACTATTGTCACCACTCAAAAAACATTATGAAAGTGCAAACTGCAAAAACTAGTGGATAATGCCAAGGATATAAATAACATTCTGTTTTTTGAAGCAATACAATCTTGTATAACAAAGCAATTCCTGAGACTTATTTGATTCATGCAGGCAAGAAGTCTTGTGTGAATAAATATTTAGACTTCATAGGAAAAAACACTACACAGGATCCAGGAAATACAAATATCATGTGTTTTACTCATAGTCATGATTTTTCGGGAAATGTATTTCAAAAGACAAAACTTAAGTGACCCGCAACATGACGGTTGAAAATCTATTTCTTAACTTCTCACTGTATAGTAAAGAAGACCTCATAATATAGAATGACACACATTACATATCTCACCAAGAGATAACTGCTTACGGTTCTCAACTTCTCACTGGTAAATAAGACCTCAAAATATAGGATTGTCATGGGTCACATATCTCACCAAGAGATGACTGCTTCATTATTTACTTTACAAGAGAATGAAAGGGTATGATCTGAAAGCATAATTTAGAGATTTGGTAACATTAAGCTCAGCAGCTATCCTAAGCCTGAAAGCATATTTTGAGATTGTCTTACAGAAAACCCCTGCCCAGTTTACTTTGCATATTTGTATGTTTAAAAGTAGTGAAGCACATTAAACTGAGCAAGGTCAGCCATCTGGAAGTACGACTGTTCATTTTGCATCATACACAGTGGATGAGCATTCACAATAAGACCAAGTCCCTACCTAACCTGCTCCTTTCCCTCTCCAAGAACAGTGAGAAGTCAACTGCACAAATTTCAGTTGAGAGATCTCCTTGCCCCAAAGCTTCCAATATACCGACTCTCTAAAATGATGCCATCATTCAGACAGCTTTACACACTAAATTATGTTCTAATCATTGTTTGCAACCCAACCAAACTCGATTACTTTACAAAATTACCACATTTCCCACTCCAACAAACAATTTATAACGATGATGATAGAAATAAAACCAACCAAAAGCAACAATTGATTAATTAAGATAAAATAGTATAAATTTATGAGCTCAATTCAACAACCTGAAAATAGAGGGAGAAGCGAAGAGGAATCAGTGCTTATCGCCGTGCTCCTTAGCGTGCTGCTGGTGCTCAAGGTGGCGGCGCTCCTCAGGGAGGGCGACAAGGTAGGAGAAGGCCATTCCACCAAAGCAGACATGGAAGAGAGGTGTGATTGAGCTCGTCTGGATGTACTTTGCGTGATAGTTCTCGAGCCACCTCTCGAACGCATTCTTGGCGTTGCTTACGGAAATCAATGGCTTCACGCGATCTGGAACCTCCTTGATCTTCAATCCCCTCATCTCGTTGAAGAAATTCCTCATCGCCATTTTCGCAAGAAGAGAGAGATGTGAAAAGATCTGTTTTTCAGATCGTCAATCGTGCCCTAACCCTAAAAAAGCAGAAACAAATAGGGACATAATCGTCTTTTTCCTTACACTATAAAATAAAAAAAAGTTGCAAAATTTAATTCTCTTTATTTTGGAACGAGACTTTCTGTAATACAGGAAATGCTCATCTCTTTTGTGACCAATTTTAATTTTTTTGGTGGAACAATAGTGAACAAATTGTGGATCAAAAGATTAATCTTTGTAATGCTTCCCACAACAAACAAGTTTAACTTATCTTCCTCCGATGGAATTTGGTCATAACTTGTGATTTGATCTCCCATTGATAGCATCTGTATTTCCAATTGAAGAATGGTTGACATACAAATCTATATATATTCACACACATACCAAGTAAACACAACAAGAAGCCAGACGGATCATTCGACCACAGTTTAGTATACAACATATGAACTGAAGAACAACAGCTCATTACACTATATTGCTAGACAAATGTTCTTTTATCTATACGGAAATAACATGCTGCATTCGAAATGGGAAGCCCGGGTTTTGGCTCGCACCATGAGTGCCTGTATGAATATGCACATTTCGGGAAGAAAATAACCTCAGCCAGCAAATTTGTGTTCCCTGAAAACGAGAAATGGAATGATGCATAGAAATATTGAATGAACCTTGTACATGAGCAGAGACTAGAAGAAAATAGCCTAATAAAGGCCCAGCATTCTCAATTCTGAAATGTGGCTAGGATCGAGTTCAGGGGCGTTGCTGCACTCCCTGTCTTCCACTATGTACTCCTACAAAGTATGTAGAAAAGCTTATTAGTAACTTAATCTAATGGAAACAAAATAAGTAATTAAGAAAAGAAAAGCAATTCCAACTTTATAGCAATTCCCTTGTTCGGCTTATGTAGAATCTTATCCAATGATGCTACTTGAAGATATAAAGAAAATGTTCTTCATTTTTTTACACACTTTTACATTATTTTCATCGAGATATGAAAGTTTGTCGGGTACAAACCTTTGTCAACTCTTTTTTAGCGAGCACATGGTAGTGTCGCTCACTGATCCTTTGCCCACAAATAATGGCTATAAAAAAACCATAGAGCAAACCCACCAAAACAATGGCTAAAACTGCAAAGACAAAATTTGAATTAGTTGTTAACACAATATCTCCTATTGTCATGATGATTCAAGGAGGCGTAAAAGAAAAAAAATAACAGATTCCATATAGCGTCACTAAAATGTGAAATATGTTGTAATGGTTATATTAAGAAAATATAGTAATTTTCAAGTCCAATTACGTAATAGACCAGAGTATATCATAAAGAAGGATGTCGTTATAATACCGGCCATTGTATAAAATGCATATGGGTGCTCCTCATAGCCAAACATCTCACGTAGTTCTTCACCATAGAAATTGTATACTAGCACACCGAGCAATGCCACAATCTGTTTCAACAGACTAATAAGAAAAATACCCGAGATAGCGCAAAGCATTAAAATGAGCAATAAGCTAAAATCTGACAGAATTGATACAATAATATGAAAAGGATAAAATTATATTCATAAAGCAGAGAGCACTAGTGTGAATTCAATCTTGTCAACAGAATCATTTTCTTCCGTTCACCAATACTCAATTGATAACCTTCAGACAGCTCAAAATTGAATATTCAGACACCTCATATGAGTCATATCCAATCCATCTCTTTATGGCAAGATAATGTAAATATGTTAACAGGACTAAACACTGTTCCTATCAGGCTCTGGCTCAAGAGTATAAGGCCAAACAACTAACTGCAATATATCGTTGCATTGCTTACTGGCCTGTATGATAAAGATATACAATGAAGAAAAGCGCAGTACACAATTCTCTTTATCCTTCCCTTCCAGGTATTTTTCTTCCTTTTAACTCTATAATTTCCAGAAGAACCCAACATATACCTATTAGTTATTACTTATTAACAGGCAAAAGACTTAGCTGCTCAATCACACGTGCAGAACATAACAAAGTACTCGTTATCCACAAGTGCATATTCCATCATTTCAGAAAAGATAAAAATAAAGCCATGGATCTTTTACCAGCTGGACTAATATGAAAATGAAAGCATGGTCTCTGGCAACAAGGAACTGAAATTTCAATCTCAACCACCAGCGATCACAAGGGACATTTGCACGTAATATGAAGTTAGCCCGACACTCGGTACAATGTGCAAATGCAAAACCTTCCTGCAAACATGAAAGAATAGCAACATAAAGTCACTTAAAAAACTAACAAAGTGATTTCAACTGGTGGTTTTCACATTATTAAAACTAAAAGAAAGTATGCAGCTTGAGCTTGACAATTTAAAAAAGATTAATGCATTCACATTTAGCACAATGCTAATATCTTCTTCTTTTTTCCATTTTAAACAACAAGAATGTTATGTCTTGTTAAATATCAAAATGATACAGTTTCCAAAGGCTGGTAAGTCCTACAACGGACTACATTGCATAAAAAGCAAATATAATGAAAATAGCTACAGGAGAACGATACCTTTGTAGATCTCCAGTAGTCAAGACATGATCTATGCACATACTTTTGGGTTCCTTTGCAATGGCAAGGAGATATCATGTCTTCTCCTGAGGGAATATAAGAAATATACAAAAGCATTTAGCTTTCTAAGTTAGTTGGCTATAGTAAAAAAAAACATTGAACAAAGAACACCAATCACAAAGGATTAAACATAAACACATGCAAGAGAATAATATGTAGCATTATAGTTTCACAGAAGATACAAAAACCTCCATTGTCAAGGCATATACGACATTGTGGTTGTTCCTCAATAGTCAAGCTACAGCTTTCATCAGCTTCGATACTTAGCAAATTGTTATTGTTTGCTATATCCTGCCTGTCAATGGTTATAATTTCACGGGAGGATGTTGATTCATCAATTTCTTCATACACTTTTGGCAAGATGGGGTCGGTTTCTGAACTGTCGTCTATCTGGATAGCATTTGATTCTCGCGGCATTGTGAATAATAACAGGTTGGGATCAGAGAGTGCAAATCATTCCATAAGTTACAACACCTACCAACCATTTCAGTTATCAAGCCCAGCAAAGAAACCTGCTTAAAAAGGAGATCAAACAGAAGCAGAATGAATAAAACATTACAAGAATTTCAGATCTCCAGAAAGACTACATTAACAAGGAGTGATAAGTCATAAATAACATTACAAAGTCTAGAGGCTATTAAACAAATTTCTGGGAAATAAAGTAGTATTTAAACTACAGCTAAATATTAAATTATACTTTAGAATTTATATACAGGCCTAGACAGATAAATATTTGACAAAGCACTATGCGCAGTCCAAACAATATCGAAACTAATCTAGCAAATCCCTATATACAGTCCCACTAGTTGTTTCACCATGTGTGTTACTGCCTCCAGATAGTTCAAGAATCAGTGTGTCAAAAATTGTTGGCCACAGAGCATCCACATTGTCATCTAACAAACGGATTCATAGATTCTGATACGTATCACATAATTCTAATACTAACTAGGAAACTTAAAAAATGATAGCAAAACTGCTCATTTTTTAGCAACAAAGGCCACTAGCACATAATTTCAGATACTTCCACCATTAATTATGAAAATCGAACATAACATGAGCACGAAATGAAGACAACTCATTCATCATAAGAAGCTACAGAATTAAAATCCCATAATATTAATTTGAAAAAGAGAGGAAGAAGTCTGCCAAGCATTCAAAACCTCCGGCATCATAAACATATAAAGGGAATTCAAAATCCCAAGAAACTCACCAGGTGGACAGCATACTTGTGTCCCACAAGTTGTTCCAAAACAACTGAGAATTATGGTGTTCAACAGTTCGTAAAACTGAAAGTGCGTTTAGCACGAGATGAAAGAGAGATGCTAACGACCCTGGATATAAAGCGATGAAAATTAGTTAGTACATAGTGCCGAAAATTTGGTTAGCCTAATATGGGTATACAACTTTTGGTTAAAGGTGTTTTGAGTTAAAACCTATAAATAAACGAATTAAGCAGATTTAAGTACTGTAGTCCATATCCTTCCAACAACAAAAATGTAGTCCATGGGAATAATTATATCTATTTAATGCTAGAATATCTCTAATTCTCAATAGTTTTGTAAGTTTTCTGCATTGATGTACAAATAACCTACTAAAAGGTCTTTACAACAATTTTAGCTCCAGTTAGGCATATGCAATTAGTAAAGCAATTGAGTTTCTTCCCCTTTAAAGTTATTATTCTATATAAAGACACTTCACTTTTTCCCTTTGAATTTCCTGATTCTCCAGCTAGATTTCTTCCACAGTCCATTAATCAGCTAACATTTCACAATTTAGAAGGATATTAGCTCGAAATATAGAAAAACTAATTGCAAAACTGAATTTCTGATTAAGCAATAGAATTCAAAAGCCAAGAGATCATCAGTGTAATCAATAATGTCAGATGTTAACAATTATGAGCTCAGACTTCAAAAAAAAGGTGCTTAACATCTCTGCATATCAGAAAGCAAGACAATCTGCTCATATCATCACAAAATTTCAATCTCGCACGCAAGAAATAGAAAGAAGCTGGAAATTGATGAAGAGATCACCTGTCAGGAAAATGAATTCACGGTGTAGCAAAGTTTCACAGGTCGACCTTCTTCTCAGAGGCTCGTGGTTTAGGTGGTGTGCATCTGCCTCTGTTCAGGCGTTCAATTGGACGAACGAGGCATCAAATAAGTTAGGGTTTGTGCCTGCCTTCAATACATTTTTGCCATTTTCCTGTGGGCCTAGTTTCTAGATGTGGAAGATTACGGAGTACAATTTAGAAAACGGGAAGAAAAGGTATTTTTGGTATCACATGAAAATGAAGTCGTATTTTTTAGCATAAAATAAAGCAATATTAAGCTCTTGTCCATTACAGTAGTACCGTATCATAAACGAAAAGTTAAAGTATATAAGAATAAATCTAACTCATTGGATGTCTCGCTACCTCACTTGTAGTGGGGTAGTTGTGGTGGTCCGACGGCCTTTCGGCGATCACTCGACGGCCTTTCGGCGATCACTCGACGACTTCCGGCGACCACCTGGTGGTTGTCCGGCGGCGGAGGTCCGGCGACGGTCCGACGGAGGTCCAATAATAAATGAAAAAGTTAAAGTATAAAAATAAATGAAAATTTAAGTCTAATTCAAATTGGTGAACATTTAAATATAATGTGATGAACATTCTGATGATGAACATTTAATTATAATGTGATGAACATTCTGTTGGTGAACATGTAATTAAAATGTGATGACCATTCAGTAGAGTATGTCAAAATGAACGCTTATCAACATTTTGATGAACATTTATGAAGAATGTGATGAACATTTAAGCTAATTGTAATGAACTTTTGAGTAATGAACATTTTATTAAATGCTTGTGAACATTTAAGGATGTTTGATGAACATTTAAGGATGTTTGATGAACATTTAAGTATGAGATGATGAACATTTAGGTAATTTTTTATGAAGATCAAGTGCTTTTTTACTCGAAATTATATTAAAAAGTGGTGTTCCATATAAGTGGTGGTCCGACGGTGGCTTGATGGTGGGTTAGTGGTGGTGCGGTCGTGGTGGTCCGGCGGTGGTCCGCCGTTTGTCCAAATGACATAACTATTTAAGTGTTATAACCTTGGTGAACATTTAAAAATAATTTGATGAACATTCAGTTGCTGAACATTTAAGTATAATATAATGAACATTCAGTTGGTGAACATTTAAGTATAATGTGATGAACATTCAGTAGAGTATATGATGAGGCTAAAGTCGTAGTGCCAAATCAAAGAAATAAACTCTAAACACTAACTAGAGTATAGCAAGTAAGTAGAGGTCGAACCCAAGGGAATCAAAACACCAAATCAATGCAGTCAAGTGAAATATCAACTAGTGAACAAGTAACAAGTAACCAGGGGGGTTTTGATTGTATGAAACACAAAAGTAACAAGTATCAAACAAAGGGAGTTTGAGTGAGAATATGATGAGAAGGAGTTTCACCTAGCAAGTATCCACACAACAGTCAATCAAGTTGATCATAGATTTATCTCAAGTTCTATTCAATCCTAGGGAATGTTCCTATTCCAATCTTTAATATATCAGCAGGCCAACCGGTCCTGATAATACTTACTATTCAACAATCAGGGAAACCTCTCAAGATTAGATGAAATAGCAGCAAAGGGCACAGGAATTATAAGGATGCATGCAATAACTTACAACCGTCAAGTATTAACATGCAATCAATTCTCTTTCATAAAAGCAATCAACTACCAGATCATGCAGATATGAGCGCTACAATGACAAGGAATTTCACCGTATATTCCTAGTCTAGCAATAGAAAACTATCAATTAAACTAGGTGATCAAGCTAGCAAAACTAATAGAAATCAATAAATGAAGTGCAAGAGAATTAATACAAACCCATAGGAAAAGAACAAGAGTTTAGAAATCTCACAACTTAATAACTGAAGGTTTCAACCGCTAGGTAAAACAATGAAGATTAGTTCCTGCTCATGGTTGCAGAACTAAATTGTCTGATGGAAAGGATTATAGAAAAGATGATACGAAAGAAAGAACTAGGGTCCTTAAATAGAGAACTAACCCTAAAAATATATGGTAAAAGATAAATATCCTAGAACTAATTAAGGAAAAAGGAAAAGAAAAGAAATAAAACAAAAGTAATAAAAGGAAGCAAATTCGGTCAAACCAAATAACATATTTGCTTCCAATTGTGCAGCTTCTCAACTTGGGCCCAACTTGCTTCTGATCCACGTACGGCCCACCTTGTAAATCAGCAGTAACTTCCCATGCTTCATGGCGATCGCCACCTCGTCTATGGCGATCGCGGTCGCTGATGTCTTCTTGAATGACTTCTGTTGAATGATGGCGATCGCCTGGATGGTAGTGGCGATCGCGGTTGACGTCGCAGAAGCTTCTTCATTCTTCAAGTCTTCAATCTTCTTTGGTTCTGATCTTCAATTCTTCACTTCTTAATAAATATCTCAGAACATAACAATGGCTCGAAACACATATAATAATACTCCTAAATCAATGTAATAATCCCTAGTTACGCTATACAAAGTGCAGCGTATCAGTATATCAAATGAACATTTATCAACATTTTGATGAACATTTAAGCCGATTGTAATGAACATTGGGTAATGAACATTTTATTAATTTCTTGTGAACATTGAAGTATGAGATGATGAACATTTAAGTATGAGATGATGAACATTTAGGTGATTTTTGTTGAAAATTAAGTGTGTTTTTAAAAGAAATTATATTAAAGTGGTGTTCCACATAAGTGGTGGTCCGGTGGTGGCTTGATGGTGGGTTAGTGGTGGTGCGGTAGTGGTGCGGTGGTGGTTCGCCGTTTTTCCAAATAATATAAACATTTAAGTGTAATAAACTTGGTGAACATTTAAATATAATTTGATGAACATTCAGTTGATGAACATTTAAGTATAATGTGATGAACATTCAGTTGGTGAACATTTAAGTATAATATGATGAACATTCAATTGATGAACATTTAAGTAGAATGTGATGAACATTCAGTTGGTGAGCATTTAAGTAGAATGTGGTCCGGGAGTCCGGCGGTGGTCCAGCGAAGGTGACAAGGGGTGCCACGTGTCATCATATGGGCTCTTGGATCTCTCTTGATTCAAGGGTCCACAATCATTCTCATTTATCATTTTAACAAGTATTATTACATGACATTTTTCCTATTAATTAACAGTAGTCTGTTACTTTGTATAGTGTTTTGGCGTTAAACATTTTCGAATAATCTATCTTTTCCTAGACTCAATTATAAATTTATCATATATACTATGTTAATTAAATAACGGATGACTTAGTTTGAGTCGATTTCTTTCTTTTAAAAATACTAGGTGTATAAACGGGATGTCATTTTGAGTTAATTATCGGCGTAAATTCGGACACTCAATTTTACAATAGCGTTGACAAATAAAGTTATGGACATTGTTTAAGAGGATAAACGGTGGATAAAAGTGGCGCAAAACGAACATAAAAGGTACACCAAAAAAAGGCATGTTTTTTGTTGGACGGTGGTGAGGATTGCAGTAGATAGCATCGCAAAAAACTATGTTTTTTGTGGACGGTAACGATTTTGTTTCCATGGACTCCAAGACGCTTTGAACGGATGCGATTGCCTTTGACTTTTAGTATACGTGAACATGCTTATACCCACATATAATTCGTGAGTGGAAATAAAAAGAACAATCCGTGGACAACGTAAAATTAAATGCACACATTTTAAGGAATAACACGTGGACATGAGTCGGACCACATATAATTGAAAGCTTACTAAGCACATATAATAAGGAATAACACAAGTGGACCACATGTAATATAAATTAAAACGAAATAAAATATAAAAGATATACAATGAGCCATTAATTCCAGGCCCACAAACACATAGACAGACATCGCGACATCCATTAGCAACAGTGAAGCAAAATACAAGGCAAATTGAGTGTCCGAATTAATGGCTCACATATGCTCGATCGGGAAACTTATACTCGATCGAGACCACTCCCTCTACACCATACGCGAGGGCGGAAGGACTTTGGCATGTGGCTTTCTTGACAATTGTTCTATTACCCATAGCACGAGCGGGAGAACTTCGGCCCATCATACCCTCGCACCGTGTAAACTCCTTTTCAAATCCATGATAATACTTTTGTTAACTGCCTCTACCTAGTCATTGTAGTGTGGGTGAGCGACCGACGCAATCTTGAGTTTGACCCCCATATCATTACACCATTAGAGTAGTTGTGGTGAGTTGAATTGTGGGCCTCTATCCGTGACAATCTCTTACAGGAGTCCATATTTGCAGATTATGTTCTTCCAAAAGAATTTCTTAACATCCGACATTGTTGTTGATGCAAGAGCGTCAACCTCAACCCACTTCTTGAAATAGTTCCCCTTGACTTATGTAGAATCATAAGGTTCTAACTTGTAACTTCTTAAACTCTTTTGGGTCTGAGGGTTAAGAGTCGTTCTTAAGATATTCTCGGAGCGGGAGCCTCCCGTCATCAGTCACGATGTCAACTTCCATCATCTCGACGTGGTGACTGATAGCGCTCTCTATTTTGACATGAAGGAAATAACGACTCACCCTCCCCCCTCATGGATCACAGTGGCCTCTGAGTTCGTATACTTGGCACTCGAGCCCATCCTCGTGAGATCATCCGACTTTACGATTTTTCTCCCTCATAATAGGTGTAAAATAGAAATACTTGAAAACAGTTATCAATGTCATTTCCATGACATGCTACTTTGGAAGATTTACTATCTTTGCCTCATAAACCCCTTGAACTTGATTCACTACAATTTTTGAGTCACTGAAACAACTTTACATTTCGATCGAGGTTGGGATTGCGATCTGGAGTTCGGTTATCAGAGCCTCGTACTCCACTTCATTATTTCTTGCTTTAAACTTCAAAGAGATTGCATGCTCGAGTGCCTCACCCGTCGGGGACGTGAGCATAACTCCCGCCCCACATCCCCCAGCGTTGACGACTTCATCAACATGCATTGTCCACATCAACTCTTAATTGCCCAAACTCTGATTTGATAGCTCTCGAAAGCTGGTTTCGACTATAAAATATGCTAGAGCTAGCGCTTTGATGGTTGGTCTCTGCCTATACTCGACGTCAAACTCGGATAATTTTATCACCCATTTAGTCAACCTTCCCGACATGGTGGGTCAGTGCATAAAGTTGTGCAAAGGTAAATCTGAGAGAACCTCAATGGTGTGAGCATGAAAGTAAGGTCTGAGTTTACGAGCGGTTGTGATCAGAGCCAACATTGCTTTCTCCACTAGGGGGTACCTTGTTTTGGCGGCTAAGAGTGCCCGACTCACAAAAAAAAATTGACATATGTTGCTCACTTGCTCTCTAACTAACGAGCTTGCGGCGAGATAAAGTTGTGCACTTACGACACGCGAGCTTGCGCCGAGATAAAGTTGCAAGACCTCTCCCAACACTAGACTTGACAAACGGGCCGAACGAGTCAGATTCGGGTTTGGATCAACCGGGTTCGGGTAAAAAATAGGTTCAAGTCAAACGAGTCGATAAATTTTTCGGGTTTGTCGGGTTCGGATCGGGTCGACCCAACGGGTCTCAAACGTTCGATTTCATTTTATTGTAATAAAGAAAATAAATTTAAAATTATATTTTACAATAAAATATTTATATTATATTATTATTTAAAAAATATGTTACTCCCTCTGTCCCATAATATAAGTCACATTTGCTTTTTTCGACACTATTCACAAACCGATAAAATCTTGTAGATTTCTTCCGATGTATAAGAAAAAACATAGCCGTGTGAGATCTTGTTTGATTCGTCTGAATGAGTACTTTGACAATATTAAATTTTTTAATTTTTATTAACATACAATTAGAGACATTAACTACACAAAACGCACATCGGCACACATGCCAAAAACAAATGAGACTATATTATTTTTTATTTTAAATGAAATAAATAGGTGAAAAGTGGGTCCCTCAACGAGTTTCAAGATGTTTGGGTCAGACCGGGTTTGACCCAACGGGTCTCAAGTCAGATCGGGTTTGGCACAAGATTACATTATTTTTCGGGTCGGGTTGTGTCGAGTTTTCTTCGGGTCAAGTCGGGCACACCCAATGGGTAGGGTAAATTTTTAACAAGTCTGTTGGTGACATAAGCTCGGGAGTTGTGTGAGATGTTCTTTTAAGCTTGTGAAGGTTCAAAATTATTTGGCTTCCGCGAGATTTCGAAGAACGGGAGATTCTTCTTCATCAACTTTGCGCAAAACCTGCCTAAGTAATTCACCCTCTAAACAAACATTTCTACATCATGAGTAGATTTGGGAGGTTCCATGTTCAAGACCGCTTTAACCTTATCTAGGTTCACCTCTACCCCTCATGCACTGATATGAAAGTTGAGGAACTTCCCCTCTGTTACTCTGAAAACACATTTGTCTGGATTCAGACTCATGCCATACTTTCTCAAGGTTCCAAAAACATTTGCAAGGCTGCGAACATGGTCAGACTGTTTTATGCTCTTTAACATTATATCGTCAACGTAAGCCTCAGCCGTGTTTCCCATCTGTCCACCAAAAAAATCAGATCTACCAACCTCTGAAAAGTAGCTCCCGCATTCTTCATCCCGAATGGCATCACTTTGTAGCAGAAAGTTCCTTTGTCAGTGATGAATGTCGTGTGCTCAGACTCGTCCGAGTTCAACATTACGTGATTGTATCCTGAATACGCATCAAGTAAACTCAATGCTTCGTGACCCACAGTTGAATCAACTAATTGATCGATTGATGACAGAGGTAATTATCATTCGAACAAGCCTTATTCTCCATTTCCCCGAATCTTTCTTCTCAACCATCACTATACTAGACAACCAAGCGGGATACTGGACGAGCCTCACGAAACAGGCCTTGATGAGCTTTCCGAGTTCTAATGTTGCCGCTGCATTTTTCAACCCAGTTTGCTTTCTCTTCTTTTGTCTCCTCGACTTTTTCTTAGGGTCAATACTTTGGGAGTGGGTCATTACTATTGTTGGGATTCCTTTAAGATCTTCCGGGGTCCATGCAAAAATGTCACACGACTCAACTAGCAACATTTCAATATTTTGCATAACCCTTGGGTCTAACTTTCCTCCCACGCAAAGATGGTTTGTTTCTCGAACTCATCAAACTTGGATTTTCGTTCCTCTTCCTCTAGCTTCCTAGGTCCTGGGGGCTTGCGTATTTCCAACTCCGCCTCTTCCTCGACATTCGCGTACCCAGGAAGGAAAAGTTGGTCGACAAACATTGGTTTCTTATCTCCTTTTTAGGATGAGACATAATAAGTCTTGCTTTCTTCAATATTGCCTTTCGCGATCCCGATGTCGAATGGAATAGGAAACTTGAGACATAAATGACTTATATATACCACAACTTCGAACTCCCAACGCTTTCACCATTTTATGATAGGCATCCCAATACGGAATGTATGTCGAGCTCCTAGTATGTTTCAGCTTTGAGGCTATATCTGGACTCCAACAATTCTCTCAATATTGTAGGAACCTATATTTCTACAACATATAATTTGTATAAAATACAATTAATAAAACAGAATTAAGGTAAGAAAATCGAATAAACCACTACCGAAGTCGTACGGTAGAACTTGAACGGAGTCAAGATATTATCTCTTTCCTTAATTCTGAAAATGCCCCGTAGTGTGACGGTTACCGGTGTTCCGAATCCCAAGATAAAACCGCTAATGCTTCTAGTTTGCACAACCCAAGACTGGAAGCCAACAAACGCTAGATAATGTGTGTACTCTCAGACACGAAGAAGAGAAGAGAAAGAGGTGAATAGAGACTTGAAAAACGTGGGAGAGAGTAGAATGAGATGATATTGAGTGTGTTGAAATGAGGAGGAGAAGGCTCCCTTTTATAGCCTTTCAAGGAGGATCCCGGTTTAATGTAGCCCATTAAAACCGAATCTTTGACCAACCTTATTTGGAAGATCAACCTATTCAAAACCAAATCAAAAGTTTGATATGGTAATATTTGACCAATTTAAACCTCCATATTTGTCCACTTAGTGCACTTCAAGTAAGCCACTTTGGACCTCCATTTCTCATTCAAACGGAACCCGAATTATACGTATGAGCATATTACTGAATAGTGCTCGCGGAGACGAAGCCAACGCTCCCATTATCCGACACCAACAGTGCCCGGAAAATTCGGTTCCAACAATCCCCCACATGAATAGAAATGACTCTAAACACGTAAAAACGACTCGACAAAAAGACTTTTGAGAGTACGGTCGAAGACTCACTGCATTTGGGTTGGTAGCATTTTTTCAGCCTTGAACCACCCATAGTGAGTAGCCATCGGATTTACTCGACCAGGTAGTGAACGTGATGTCTTGAACCACCCGGACTTTGATGTAAACCTAGACAACGACTATCACACAGTTTCATCTTCTCACAGAATTAGGTTCTTTGATTGTGTTCATTTTGGCCGTGAACATCCCTGGTTATTCATGAGTGAGCTTAGAGAATTCATCCTCGGTTAATTCTCCTAGAAACGGCCCCATTTCACACTCATAAGGTGATTTTACCATAAGTAGTATACCATTATACTTCACTTTGATTTTCAAAACTTATGGAATCATTAAAAGCCAACACTTTATGGCTTAACCTATAGTATACCAACGCAATTTTATCATCCTAGGAATTGGGAGAAGATGTTAATCTCCAAGTGCTCTTTAGATTTAGCTTGATTTCGTTGTCCCTTTGAATTACATCTTGGGATCTCCATTTCACACTCATAAGGTGATTTTACCATAAGTAGTATACCATTATACTTCACTTTGATTTTCAAAGCTTATGGAATCATTAAAAGCCAACACTTTATGGCTTAACCTATAGTTTACCAACGCACTTTTATCATCCTAGGAACTGAGAGAATATGTTAATCTCCAAGTGCTCTTTAGATTTAGCTTGATTTCGTTGTCCCTTTGAATTACATCTTGGGATCTCCAATCACGTAAGTAGGGTTCCCATCAAACTTCATCTTATGTCATAGGCTTTAAACTCATTCCTCTTGATGATTTTACAGCTTTCTCTCGAGACAAACCTTTAGTAAACGGATCCGCTAGGTTGTCAGCCGATCGGATATAATCAACATTGATCACTCCGTTTGAGAGCAATTGTCTTATGGTTTTATGTCGTCTTCTAATATGACGAGACTTACCATTATACATTAAACTTAGTGCCCGAGCTATTGCCGATTGACTATCGCAATGGAGACTCATAGTCGGCACCGGTTTTTCCCACATTGGTATATCCTCCAGAAAGTTTCGAAGTCATTCTGCTTCTTCTACTGCTTTGTTCAAGGCAATGAATTCAGATTCCATTGTGGATCTAGCCAGTAGAGTTTGTTTGGAGGATTTCCAGGATATCGCCGCACCACCTAGAGTAAAAACATACCCGCTTGTGGATTTTGAGTTTTTGGAGTCTCATATCCAATTAGCATCACTATAGTCTTCCATCACTGCTGGATATCGTCCATAGTGTAATCCATAATTTCGATTATATCGCAAGTAGTTCAATACCCTTGTTATGCCTTTCCAGTGACCATGTCCTGGATTACTAGTGTAACGATTTAAAACGTTCACCGCATGTGCTAAATCTGGTCTTGTACAATTTGTTAAGTATATTAGACTTCCAATCACTCATGCATACTCTACTTGAGATATGCCATCACCCGAGTTTTTCTTTAAGTCGAGGTGAGGGTCCACGGGACTCTTTGCATTACCACTTGAGTATTTCTTGAAACGTTCAAGTACCTTATCAGCGTAATGATCTTGCGTTAAAATGATTCCTTCAGAATGTCTTATGACTTTTATTCCTAGAATCACATCCGCTAGTCCCAAGTCTTTCATGTCAAACTTTCCACTAAGCATGTTCTTAGTTTGTTGGATCATATCTTTGTTACTACCAATAATGAGCATGTCATCAACGTATAGGCACAAAAAGATATATCCTTTTGGAGTTGTTTTGACATAAATACATTTGTCACATTCATTTATATTGAAACCATTTGACATCATAACACTGTCAAATTTCTCATGCCATTGTTAGGTGCTTGTTTTAATCCATATAAAGATTTCACAAGTCTACACACTTTGTGTTCCTGTCCAGGCACAACATACCCCTCGGGTTGTTTCATATAAATTTCCTCTTCTAACTCTCCGTTTAGAAAGGCCGTTTTTACATCCATTTGATGTATTTCTAGATTACGTAGAGCCGCAATCGCTATTAGTACTCGAATAGAAGTAATTCTCGTTACCGGCGAATAAGTATCAAAGAAATCTAGACCTTCTTTTTGTCTAAATCCTTGTACTACAAGCCTTGCCTTGTACTTCTCTATTGAGCCATCGGTTTTCAACTTTCGCTTGAAAATCCATTTACATCCCAGCGCTTTTGTTCCTGGGGGTAAATCAACTAACTCCCATGTATGATTTTGCATAATGGAGTCTATTTCACTTTTGAACGCTTCCTTCCATGAAGGTACGTCTGGCATTGACATGGCTTCTTTAAACGTTCGAGGTTCATTTTCTAGAAGAAACACCATTGTGAAATCTGAGCCAAATGATTTTTCCTTTCGAGCTCTCATGGTCCGTCTAGGTTCATCATTTTCTTCTTCTGTTTCTTGGACAGTAGTACTCACTATTTGCATAGAAGTGCTTGCTTGCATAGATGTGCTTGCTTCTTGAGCAAATTCGTTTGCATCTCATTGTTCACGAATCCTTTTGGGATATTCTTTATCCTTGCAAGGAAACACATTTTCAAAGAAAGATGCATTTTTTGACTCCATTATTGTATTAGCATGTATATCCGGTATATCTGACTTGTATACCAAGAAATGATATGCACTACTATTATGTGCATACCCGATGAAAATACAATCAACGGTTTTTGGTCCAATTGAGACCTTTTTAGGAGGTGGTACTGCTACTTTTGCTAGGCACCCCCACACTTAGAGGTATTTGTACGAAGGTACACTACCTTTCCACAACTCGTAAGGCGTCTTTCCAGTCACCTTATGTGGTATTTTGTTGAGAATGTAATTTGAGGTAAGCAACGCTTCCCCCCACATGTTCTGGGCTAACCCAGATTCTTGCAACATTGCATTCATCATTTCCTTAAGAGTTCGGTTCTTACGTTCCGCTACTCCGTTTGGATTCTGGTGAATAAGGAGCGGTAGTTTGGTGAACTATGCCATGCTCTCTACAGAACACATTAAAAGGTTCACTATACTCACCTCCCCTATCACTTCTTACGATTTTAATCGTTTTACTAAGTTGGTTCTCAACTTCCAACTTGTATTCTTTAAACTTTTCTAAAGCTTCATCTTTGCTACGTAACAAGTACACATAACAATATTTTATGCAATCATCTATGAAGGTCACAAAGTACTTTTTACCGCCTCTAGATTGCACAAACTTTAAATCACATAAATTGGTGTGACTTTATCTTAGAGGTTCAATTGTCCTCTCTACATCCGCATCATCTAGAGATATGATCAGCTTATCCTTTTTCAGATATTTGTCCAGATTCAACGTGCTCAGGAAGAAATGCATCTTCTGAGACCATATCCTGAATCCCTTCCCATCGAAATTATCGGGCAGAACTCCAGCATAAAATGCACTTGGCATGCTAGCCATATATGACCTTTCCGGTATCCTCACATGGGGCATTTGAACATCCGACAAGTCCATCTGATGGCTTGTTTGAGATTGTCCAGCCGGTTTCGGTACGAACCGAGCCTGGTTCTCGGCCAAAAGCTGGTCATTGACCGGAGTCGTTTCAGGGTTTCTGAACCTGATTCTGATCCAGAGTCACAGGTGACAGACCATCTCCAAACTGAATTTGGAGTGTCGACTCACCACTCTTAGTTGTAGCGGTAGCATCGACAACATTGTCGACAATCAGATATTGTATTTCAAAACATGTTCATGCTTATTAATCTACTAATAGATTATGAACATGCTAATAAAATTAATCATACCACATGCCGCATGCATATCAAATAAACTAATTATTGCACTTAATCAATAAGCAATACACGATATGCAATTTATCCAAAAATTTTCAATCAGATATTGTATTAATGAATAAATTTGCATGCAATATATAAAATCTTAAATGCCTAAATTTGACTAACATCAACACGGAAGATTACCCACTTCACTTGAACTAATGAATTGCCATAACGGACAAAAAACATGCATTTTAATTAATTGATTTAATTGGTAATGGAAGATAAATCTAATACCGAATCAATGCCACAAAATTGAACAACGACTCATCTATATCTATATAATAATTCATGGGTTTTCTGAAGTAATGGTAAACTGTACCGGGTCCGGTTCGGGCCAAGTCATTTTAAAATCGGGCTTTCGTGCTTCTCATCCTTTGAACGTTTTGACGGAGTTAATGTTCTTCACTTATTCTTCACTCCTCTTCAAGCTCTCCAATCTGTTCCTTCCTCTTCCTGCTAACATATTATTTCCAGCTCTTTCCACTGCTACATTCGGAAGATTAGGGTTGTCCACTGCTACCCACACTCAAGGAGCCTTCTCCGTCGTTGTGTAAAGAGGAGAAGTCGTCTAAAACAAACACTAGCGAAAGATGACGTTTCAGTCATAAAGGGCTATGACGTTGAGTTTCTCATTAACCGAAGGTTAGGTTTGTGACACTTACTGAGATTAAATCTATATTTCATTCTCTCGCCAAGGATGCCAAATTTCAGGTTGATTGACCCCCATTTACAGTGACTAGGGTTTGATTTCATTTACTGTGATTTTTATTTCAGGGTTTGATTCTTCATCTTAAACATTTTCTTAAGAATATGCTCTGATTAGACTGATGCATTACTGTTTGTTTTCACTGCTTGTCTCCTCACCATTCCCACCGCCTTCGCCAGGTTTGATTTCTACATATTTCGGATTATCAATTGTCTTATTTCATAGTGTTGATTGTGCGGGGGTGAATTCCCTTTCTCTCCAATGAATTGAATTCAACTTGGAATTGTGGTGTTCAGTTGGCTATGGACTTAAATTGTCTAGTTATCTTAGAGGAAAAATTATATGTTGTCTTGTAATGACTTTAGTAAGGCCGACAATGACTTGATGTGAAAATACAGTTTGCATATATTAAATATGATTTGCAAGAGGAGCTGATATGATAAGTTAGCAATATTATGAAGTACTCCGTATATATTTTGTTTCTACTACTTATAGTCTATTTTTTTTGTTTTTACTTTGGGTCTGTTTTGCTAGGTTTGATCTTGATGATGTTTGTCTTGATCTTTATCTTGGTTGATCTTGGTTCATAATTTTTTCACATGACATGTGATGTCTGCAGTCATGTAGTTGATGTGGCCACACCCCAAGGTTTCCAAAAACGTCTAGATTGACAGAAGAACGTAAAACCGATTTATGTTTTGCATCTATGTTGTCTGCCATGTTCTTTAGATCCTTTCATGAGATGAGGGATCTAAATGTTGCATAGAGATTGCTCCTACCTAATTTTAGTAAAGTGGACACCAAAATGAACTTAATCGTATGAATTTCTTATTCATTTGAGTTTTTTTTCCATGAACACTTTTTTCATTTATCTCTATATAGACGGAAGTGTTGCATAAATATTTAAAGGGATATATATGCCTGTTTTAATTTGAACACTAGAAGTTATTTTGCAACTGTACTACGTTTGACATTTCTGGAAATCCATTTGCCTATGTTTAGGTGGAAGAGATTTGTTGTGTGTTGTTGGAAAAAGACCAAATACCAGTCCAATGGTAAAAAAGTGTCAAGAAATATGTTAGCAGTTGAAAATTTCATGCAAAGCAGCAAGAGATCACTAACTTACGCCAACACAAACACTTGAGTTTTCTAAATTTTTGCTGATTTTGTTATAGATTTCAATCTTTGCTCTTAATTTGTTTCGGCACCATTGATTTGAGTCTGTTACGCTAGCCGATTGCAATTCTAAACATTGATTACCCTCTGAATTTATGGTTGTTAATCTATCCTCTTCACATGCCCGATTGGTTGCTATGTAGTTCTATCTTTTGGTGATGCACTATATATACTGTAATCTTCAGCCTCTCTTCTGTTTCGTACCTCTTTGTTCCGCAGTTCAATTCTGAGATCATGACTTCCAATTCTTCCCTACAACTTGCCGTCGGTGTTTCTTCTCAGGCCAAGACAAGAGGAAAATGTTCTCCATTGTGTTTCTTGATGACGGTACATGGCAAAGATTTATAAGCAGCTACAACATTTTCCATTTGGTAATTTCCTACTGTTTGTTTTCATACCATGATTTACATTCTATTCGGCCTATTTCATTTTACAATTCTTCTCTTAAAGTTGTTCTGTATTACACGGCAGCAAGAACCAGCTGCTGCATTAGATATTTTCAAATTGCAACAGCTATGTCGTCTAATGATCTTGAGGAGATACAAGACTTATCAAGGTAATGAAATGAGTGCATATATTCCTATATCGGTTGTTGTCAATTCATCATAGGTCAATAAGATTACTAAAAGTTGGTTCATGTGCAGCTTGACTGTATCCTTTACTCCTTAGTCGTTTACGCTCTCAATTCAACTGGAAAATTGACTAGCGAGCAAAAAGAACATGTTGAAGTTGAAGGACCAGAAGATTGACGTACATGAATTAAAAAGATTCACAGGATTATTCATACTACTGACTTTATGACAACTTGGTATGTTGATTCAATAGAGCTTTATAAATTTATATTTCGATTTTGAGTCTGTAACAACTTTGATGAATGTTTTTTATGACAATATTGTCTTTGACTGCTTTGTGCATGTAATATAAGTTTCAATTCCACACTTAGCAAAAGAACTGTGTTGTCTAATAGTATGATTACTTGATTCAGATTTATATCGAGTACAATATCTTTAGTTTTGCATCAGTTTTGCTTCTATTTTTGCAGTATTTGTTAACCAGTACAACAACCAACATTAGCTTCTGTTTTGCATCAATTTTTCTTCTTTTTTGCATCAATTTTTCTTCTGTTTTGCATCAGTTGTTAACCAGTATAGAAGACAACAACACCTATTACTTCTGTTTTGCATCATCTTTGCTTCTGTTTGACTTCTGTTTTACAAGGACTTCTATTTTAATTCTGATTTGCAGCAAATTCTGTTTTTGCTTCTAATTTACCGCTTGATTGGATTCAACTGTAATCTTTTGGTTAGGAACTTTATAGGCATTGAAAGGTGAAAATTACTAAATTCTATATTAGTCTTAGTAACTTTGAAATGTTTGCAGCTTCTGGTTTTGTTTCCCAATAAAATATTTAATCTTTCACTGGTGCACCGTAATAAAGATTTTTCATTTTTTTAGCTAATTTTTTCAGTTTCTCTTCATTGTTACCCACCTTTGGAGGTATGGAGAGCTAATAGCAGGAAAATGAAAGAACAAATGTTGCTGATACGAGGCTTCGGCAGCTGATAGATAAAGGGAATGAAGATGGATTGTACATCAGTTGTGTAGCTTCAACTACTAATCTTTGGGCCTTAATCATGGATACTGGAAGTTTCTGTTCCCAGGTGTGTGGGAGCTAGCTAGCTACCGTTTTCTTGCATAAGGTAATGATGGAGAGATCTTTTCTGTTGTTTTATTTTTACCATTGTGATAGTCTCTTATACTTTCCTATCTTCTTGAACAGGATTGGATCATGGAGCAGTGGGAAAAAAATTACTACCTCAGCTCAATAGTTGGTGCAACGAATGGAAGCTCCTTGGTTGTAATGTCTATAGGTTAGTTATGACTGTTTTCCTTTATCCTCTAAAAAAATACAAAAACAAACTGACGCCATCAATCTACTGTTTCATTCAGGGACTCCCTACACTCAACAATCATATAAAGTTAGCGAATCATTACCGTTCAAGTGGATAAACAAAAAAATGGAAAGAGGGATTTCATGTGACCTCTATGACTACTGTTGGAGGTCGATGGGGGGGGGGGGGGGTCCTGATGTCTAGGAATGTTGGATTTTTAGATCAGGTATTTGAAGCTTAGAAAAATAAAAGTTGCAATTAGTAGCCTAAAAAAACAGTTTAGCAAATTCAAAAATACTGATGTAAGCTTGCAATTTTATTTCCTGCTATTAACCATATTCATTGGGATTTCTAAAGAAATGGGGTATGCGTAATTTGTTTTCCTTATTTTCTTGGTGTTTTTCATTCGTGATGGCATGCAGTTTCCCGGTATGTTGCATGCTCTTAATCAAAACACCAAGATCCACATTAAAGAGAACCAGAGGGTCCTTGATCGTTCTTCCCTTTCTCCTCTCTCCAATCTCAGTTTGTAAGTAACATGTTTCTGTCCATTTCTCTTTAATATTAGTCATGTCAACAACTGACATTTAGTGTTTTTCATCTTTGAAACTATCAGTATATGAACATTTTATTAAGGTAAGCCCTAATAATTGACAAATATACATATATAGTTTCTGTTGTGAATAATCTTTTCCAACTTATGAGTCTTTCTACCTATGCAGATTTGAGTGGTACTAGATGAATAACTGAACAAGCAAGGTTATGCTACATTTCTCATCAAATTATGCACTTACTGAATATTAAACACTCCGTTGATAGTTTGACACATCTAGATAGAAGTTATTTTATGAATTAATAGAAGTTGAAGTTGTTTGTCTGATCAAGAAAGTATATATACGTGCATAGCGTGTGGTTCCTGTTGTGCTTGGTGACGATGATCGGTAAATTGAGGATGATTTTACTAAATGGTACTCCGGTTATTGTCAATTTATATGGAGCCAGCCAATTTGTTATTGTTGTAAATTTTGAAATATATTTAGGTGTAGTGATACCTTGATTTGCAGAAGATTAATATGTGTATTGCATACGTAGATGTGTCTTATGTAGTTGGTTTCACTATGATAAGGTCATTTTCGTCATTTCCTTTGGTATGTGTTTCATAATACTTGTATGATGTATCTATCTCTATATAAAAACTCATGGGTTTGCAGCAGTAATGTTAATTGGTATCGGGCCCAATTCTTCAATTTCGGGCCTGTGTTTTCCAATGGGCCGTAATGATTCGTCCGCTTCCTCTTCTTCCTATCACCTTCCTCCACAGACGTTATGGTTTAGGTATTGATGCTGAATTTATGGGTTGTCTTTATGTTTCCCTAATTTCTCAACGCCTCTCTTTCGTTCCTTGCATCCGTTCTTTGTGTCTCCGGCTCCTTTTCCTTGCCATATCCTTTCATCTTCTCTTCATCTTCCCCTCCTCTGTCTTCCAGGCCGTTACGGTTTTCATGGGGTTTTCAATCCGTATAAATACCCATCGCTTCCCCCAATTTCACTTAGGTTTTTCCATTTCCATTCGTAGTTTTACCCGGCTGTGCCCATTCTCATTCTCCCCTCCGATTTCCAATGGTGTCCAACTCTTCCCTACAAGTCTCGGCTGCCAACAATGCCCTCCGTAGTACCAAAGGGAAGCGTGGCAGGCCCAGTTTGCCTTCCCGTTCTCGCCTGCGTACTGATGATCCTTGCAATGTCCTTTTTTCTGGATTGGATGTCAACCGTGTCCAGTCCGTTGTTGCAATGGTTGGCCGGCGTTGGGATTCTGTGAATGTCAACGGAAAGTACATTGCTACTGAGTTCCTGTTATCAGATTCAAAGGTATTTTGTCATTCTGATATCCTACATCTGTGTATTCGTTTGTTTCAATGTCCTTTGTCCTCTAATTGCTTTTATGTGTTTTTGATTTTTTTTGCTTCTCTGTCATTTTTGGTGTGGTCTAATATGAGTATGCTTTCACTCAGGGAGATATTATCCACTGCGTGGCTCGCAGTGCTATTGCGCATTGTTTTTCTGGGAACCTTTTGGAAGGTGAAATTTATTCCATTGGGAATTTCTCGCTCATCTCGAACAGAGATTCATACCGTGTTCGTAAGTATGACTCCCATGTCATTCAACTGGAGGGGAACACTGTTGTGAAACGCCTGGATAGTGTGAATGGTGATTTTGTTCGCCACCCTTTTGAGCTCATAGCTATTGAGGACATTGAGCTATCTGGGTCTAAATTTCTAATAGGTTTGTTTTGTACTCAATGTTCATATGCAAACATGGTTGTGCCCTTTTTGATTACTCCTGCAATCCACATATGTTATGGGTTGTGCAATTAACTTGGGGAAGATCAAACCTACTCGGAATATTTCCCAAATGGTTGAATTCCACCTAATGAACGACAGGTGCCATACTGTTTAGTCTTTGGTTTCTAAATACCTTGCATCTGTTTTGTTCACCATTGGTTTTTGTGGTGGCAGAGGTCGCAGTATCAAGGTGACTTTATGGGGTTCTTTGTGCAGCAGTATTGAGAAACTAAGCAAGGTGTATTCTCCTCCGATCATTGTTGTACTAACCGGGATGAATGTCAAGGAATTTCGTGGTATGTTTAGTGTTTCCCATTTTTGAATTATCTATTGGAACTGCCCCATTCAAAAAAAATTCAAATTGTGCTGCATTCACTTGATGATGTGTAAAATGATTTTGTGTTTCTAAGTACTAATATTATGAGTCTGTGTTGTACACTGTATTTACTTCATCAGTTTGTCATTGTGTTTTGTTATTCTCATTAATCACCTATTATTTTGTCCATATACTTTGGCCAGAATTTTGATTATTTCATGTTCACTCCCTATTTTCAATGAGAATACATCAAAAGTCAGAGAACAAAACAACATAGAGAATGACGTGATTGTTTGGTTGTCATTTCATTTATTTGTGCCTTTGTCAGTTTGATTCATTACACTGTGTGTATCCCTGTTCAGGCGAGATGTACCTATCCAGCACATCGGCAACATGTATCTTTGATAAGAGTGATGTCCCAGACATTCGAAAATTCAGGGAACTTATTGGGTAGCAAGGAATTTCTCCCTTCACATCCCTTTTTTAATAGTACCATACGCTCATTTCTGACCACAAAATATGTTTCCCCACAGTGCTGGTAAGGTTCCCAAACCTGTGAAGACTTTGGATATAACTAAAGTTGAGTCACACACTTTGGCACAACTTCTAGATATGGGCAGGGCTCGGAAAGACTCAAAGGTTGTGAATATGTAAAATTCTAGATCTTAATTATGCCCTACCATTTTATGGTTTATCATTTTTTTGATTGCTCTTTCATGTGTTTCTGTTTGCACAGTCATCCACAACAGTTTATGTGGTTGGAAGGATTACTGAGGTCCGACAAAAAAACAGCTGGCATTATTTCTCATGCGGCAAAGGCAATTGTAAGAAAGGCCTTACCCGGGCTGATGGTCAATTCTGGTGCGACGCATGCAAGATCAATTGTGAATTTCCACTAATCAGGTTTGTGTGCTGTGTTGTTTGGGAAAGGAGTGTTGTTATGTTTCATAACCACAACCTTCACCACGCAGGTATCGAATCCATATGGAAGTGAGTGATGGAATGAGTTCTTTAGTTCTAACCATGTTTGACGATGTTGCTGAGTTGCTTCTGATGAAGAAGGCGTCCACCCTGATGGAGGAATTAGGGGTAAGCTATTGTAACATATTACTGTTCCCTTGCACTGTGTTATTCATAACAGTAATAACGTATGATTTCATGTTTTTACCCTCACTGTCTCTCTCAGCATGAAGACGCTGCTGCTGGGGTGTTGCCTAAAGAAATTTTGCTTATGTTAGGGACAAAACATGTGTTTGAGGTTAAAAGCTACACGTACTACAATCATGGTACGCATGAGAGTTTCACAGTCAATGGGATTTCTGAAAATCCTCATCCCAAACAGGTCAGAATTGTGTTTCTATTATTAATAAAGAAATTTGGCAACTACGCTTGTTGGAGTACAGAAAATGCAGTCTCGCGACACAACACCTCGCGAGTCTGGACAAACAACTTGTATATAGTATTTCACCTCGTCTTCTCCCTAAAGACCAACTTTGTTCTTGACACCTGTTGTACCAGCACAAACACACCAGGAGGGGGTGACTCCGGATTTGGCTCTCGACGTTCAAATCAGCAAACGTGCAAATAAGCAACCAAGGGCTACACAATTTGATACAAGAGCAAGAGAGGATAGGAAGAAACAAAGTAATGAAAAGGAGAACTCATAATGCCATTTAAAACGTTTCAAGTTCTACGCTATAAATACCCGAATGGCCTTAGAAATTACTCATTTCAACATTAAAAGCTCGATAGCTACTCCGGCAGTTATAACCCAAACGCTGATTGCCCTAACGCCTCAAGGAGAAGGTTATTTAGGAAGAATTGAAGCTCTGGTACGCTTCTGTGTTTTTCTTGCTCTCTAGAGGAAGAAGAAAGGAGAGTTTATCCAGTAATGAGACCCTCCTTTTCTCTCTGGACGGGGTTACACTTTTATACTCTCACCAGGCCCCACGCGAGTCAATTACCAATTTGCCCCTCCGATACCTAATCTCGTCGGATCTTCTTTCTGGGCTTCGTATGCTCATGGGCCGCTTTCGTTCTTTTGGGCTGACTCATGGGCCGCTTTCGTTCTTTTGGGCTGACTTCATGGGCCGTCCCGGCTCGCGTTCTATGGGCCTAACTCGATTCCCTTTGGGCTTCGCGAGCCCATCGAGAACCGGCTCCAACAACGCCCAGTGACTAACGTCTATGTGTTTTGTTTCCCAGAATATAAAAGAGGATGCCAAGGAGGCAGAAGATGTGGTAAATGCCCAGTGCTTTCCAACATCCCCGGTGGGGAAGGAGCGTTCCGAGGAAAACCAGCAGCAGAATATGGACGTTGCTGTTTTGGACATTCTGAAACATGGGAGTGTTGCAACCAATATTATTGAGACTAAAACATGTCTTATTTCTCTGTATGTTTACCCAAAGCTAAACTTGTGCGCACTGTATTTTAACCATTTCGTTACACCCCAGCTTATTTGCGTATATGTGTGCAGGGGGAACAATGACGTTGGTTTTGTTGGTAAGGGTGGTTCGTTAGTGCAGCAGGGAAAGGCAGGCGATGAGGTGGAAAGCTCCAGAACATCAACCTCAAAATCAGATTCCGAGTAAGAAAGACTTTGATGCTTTTGTTTTTGTTTAGTATGATGGCCCAATATGTCCTCTAATTACCTGTTTTCCAACAGTGATGTTGGAGATGAAGAACTGCTGGACACCAGCTCCGCAGATGCGTCATTGTTAATCAAGAAGCAGAAGCTGGGCTAACTGAAGCCACTACAGATTGGAAGTCATGGAGAGCATTTTGTTTCTTGCAAAGAACTTTTGATTTCATCATGTTTACTTTTTCCTAGACTTTAAGTTTCATTTGTGATTGGACACAATGTTTGGTTTGTTTTTCCCGGAAGCTTGATTAATTCAGTGCACTAATGGTCCCATTTATTTGTTTTCGTGTTGGAAAGTTTTCTGTTGCCCGACTGCATTTTTTCATTAGCATGTAATATTTAGACTACACTCAGCAGTATGTTTTTCTTTTTCTTCGGTACTTTCGATTAGCAGGTAGCATAGAGACTTCAAGGAAAGGACCTACCCTGGCTATTGGACAGTTCTGTGGCTGATCGCGCTCAATGAAAACTGCATTCCCACTAAGCATGTCAGTTGTTTTCCCCGACTTCAGATTTCGTTGTGGTCATTCTTTAGTATTTCTCAATTGATAAATGATGGGTATATCTCGGGTGTGTCAATTAATTGGACATGTGCTGCTGCTGAAGTGTTTTTTTACGTTGCAGGTTTTGTATGATGGAGATGAAGAAAGCCACTTACATCTGATCCATAACATTGGTGTCGGTTTGACTGACCACTTTGCCTTGAGATCAAAGGAAATGCAATCTAGATTCAGGATTATGAAGTTGGAGCGAGGTGACCAATTCCACCATTGTTTGTAAGACAACAGGCTTCCAAACAGGCCACAAATTATGATGTTATGTTTGCCTTGCTCAGAATCTGTGTAGTTCTCGCATAATTTGTCCCGTAATTTACATTGCACCCTCATTTTTTTTTTTTGATGAATTGCACCCTCATTATCATGTGCAACATTTATATATTATCTGAAACCATCATTCGTCGGAGTTTGTTCCCCTATTTCCCCAAATAAAATGTCTCAAACCTTCTTCTTTCCATTCTACATCCTAATTACATCCACAAATAACAGCCAGTATTATATGGGTCCGGTTCCTAGCGGCCTTTTATGTTTCGTGTACTATTGTCAAATTGACACCCAACACACATTTAAATACTCATGCTGTCTATTTCGAACCCGATAAAAATGAATCCACACGTACGTTGTCTATTACCATTTACACCGGGCATTGCCTAATATGAAATTTATTATTCCAAAATTAAATGAAATTTATTATTCCAAAATTAAATGAAATTTATTACATTGATTTGGTAATATTTTGAGTATCTTTATCTTCCATTTCAGTACATATACTATTGCAATGGCCCTACAAGCTGTTATCACGAATTATATATAAATGTCCAAGAGATGGACATTTGAGACACCGCCACATTTTCTTTGTGATTCTGTGTTTGAAAACACCCAACAAATAGGACGACAATGTATCCGGGAGAAGGGGGATCGTTCTCTCCAGTAACTGGTCTGTTCCGATCAGTATGGGCAGTGTTCCAGACATCAATACTGTCCGGTACACTTAGTGGAGGTACGGTTTCATAAGTTTCACCTTTACATAATGTTGTTTCAATTTTACGTGTCTTACCCAAATGCTTTGGTACAATGAATCAGGGGATCCAGCTACGTTGGAATCACGATCTCATTGGGAATCCATAATAATGCATGGTGACACAATGTAAACTTAAAATAAACAACCAACAATAATTAACAACCAATCCCATTAACAACAACACATAACATGATCATCATAGTACGAACCCATACACCCAAAACTTAAACAACAACCACCCAAATCGATGACATATAAAATATACTATCAACGAAACCATTACAAAAAAAAAGCATCACCAAATGGGAACCGTACAAAAAATACAGAATCTTACATTATCTCCGTGCTCACAGTCTAAGCCCTTATACATTACAATTAGACCTGGCCAAATTAGGGCCGGCCCGCCCGGCCCTCCCAGCCCGCCCTAAAATATGGGAGGATCTGGGTAGGAGATTTAGCCCATAAGGGCCGATCCTGCCCGGCCCTTTTTTAAAGTGGGAGGATATGGGATCGGAGTAGGGCCCTGGGGGCCGGCCCTACCCGGCCCATATTATATATATAATATAATATTAAGGTTATGAGGATTTAGATGCGAGTACTATTACCGACATAATTTTTTTATTGTGTTTTTGGATTTTTTTTGTTGAATCGGTTATGAGGATTGTTATTTAAGCATGCATTTTGGACCTTTTTAACATGCGTTTTTGGATGGTGAATTGTTTGTAAGCACTAAACAGGTTTTGAATGTTTTAGTAACACCATTTAGCTCGGTTGTAAGTAGTCGAGGGTCGTCCTGAGGGCCGCCCTTAGGGCCCTTATGGGAGGATATGAGTAGAGGAATTAGCCCATTTTAAATGGGAGGGCTTGGCCCGGCCCTGGTAAATGGGTAGAATTTGGAATTTGGCCCTGCCCTGGCCCGGCCCAAGCCCTAGTTTGGCCAGGTCTAATTACAATACTACAAGAAATCAATATAAGGGAAAGAGGATTGAAATGCAACATTTAGAAATAGACAAATCCACATCCAAGGAAAACCAACAAACCAAACAAAAGGTTGAAATGTGCAATAACATAAAACACAAAAACGCGGATGACCGTTACTGATATCAAACGGAAGGAAAAAAAAGAAAAACCGTTTCATACCCGCGCGAAGCGCGGGTTTCCGCGTCTAGTACCAATATATGATGCATGATCAACATAAAATCCTTAAAGATCCACCATTAATCACCCTTTAATGACTAATCTTAATACCATATATGACACATGCATTAGTAATTTATTACCAAATCATGCATTATAAACGTACTATTATGAATACATGATATCAAATACAAAACAATCAAGTACATACATGCAAAAACTAGTAGGTACCTTGTATCATCATCATATATATATATATAATCGTTCGATGATATCACCTATAACAAAGACTAACATATACAAGATTTCAGCATACAAATGAAAAAACTAACCGAAATGCACACTTAATATCATAATTAATGACGACATCAACCATGTAATTAGTACACAAAATTCCATCATTAATATACATGGAAATACAAGTATGGCATATGATGTCTACAAACATTCATTATATACATGTAGCGAGAGTACACGAACATGTTCAAAATCAAGGAAATGAAAACCATGATTTGACCAAAATGTAGAACCTCGATTCTACAAATTGATAAAAAAAACATTATTTATTTTTCCCGAGTTTTCTCGTATAAACGAGATCAATTTTTTTCACCGACTTCGCCTCAACCTGTTTACTCAAGGAAACAAATTTATTAGTCGTAGAAACGTAGGTAAATATTTTTTCAGAATTAAGATTGTAGGAACCTATATTTCTACAACATATAATTTGTATAAAATACAATTAATAAAACAGAATTAAGGTAAGAAAATTGAATGAACCACTACCGAAGTCGTACGGTAGAACTTGAACGGAGTCGAGATATTACCTCTTTCCTTAATTCTGAAAACGCCCCGTAGTGTGACGGTTATCGGCGTTCCGAATCCCAGGATAAAACCGCTAACGTTTCTAGTTTGCACAACCCAAGACTGGAAGCCAACGAACGCTAGATAATGTGTGTACTCTCAGACACGAAGAAGAGAAGAGAAAGAGGTGAATAGAGACTTGAAAAACGTGGGAGAGAGTAAAATGAGATGATATTGAGTGTGTTGAAATGAGGAGGAGAAGGCTCCCTTTTATAGCCTTTCAAGGAGGATCCCGGTTTAATGCAGCTCATTAAAACCGAATCTTTTTGACCAACCTTATTTGGAAGATCAACCTATTCAAAACCAAATCAAAAGTTTGATATGGTAATATTTGACCAATTTAAACCTCCACATTTGTCCACTTAGTGCACTTCAAGTAAGCCACTTTGGACCTCAATTTCTCATTCAAACGGAACCCGAATTATACGTATGAGCATACTACTGAATAGTGCTCGCGGAGACGAAGCCAACGCTCCCATTATCCGACACTAACGGTGCCGGAAAATTCGGTTCCAACAAATTTTTCATCAATGGCGGTCGATGCTACATGAAAATCATCTACTGAGCTGACGTGTCATGATCACGAGTGATTCTAGTGAAGGTGCGGCGCATGAGATTATTTGCCACGTATTTTTGTATCATTATAATAACTGCCATGGATGTTGGATCCAATGGCACCTTACTTTTTGTCGTATCACCATAATTGCTGCATCTATAGCTCATCTCCTTCCTCATCGGGCATCTCTTCTCTCCTCTATTTTTTTATTGCTCTCATAATCACAATCACGTTCCTCTACTCCAATTTTCCCTTACATCTCTTTCACTTCGAGGTCTAGGGTTCTTTAGATCTCCCAATTCGATTCGCGGATCAATCACATTCACCGTCCCACAAGATGCCGTCCGCGTATGGAGCTCGGTTGACAACGTTCGAGGACTCCGAGAAGGAGAGCGAGTATGGATACGTTCGCAAGGTTCGCTTGATGTCCTCTCCTTTACTATATCTGATTTCCGTTACACAGTGTCGATTTCGAGTCTAATCGGCTTTGATCTGTAATCTGATCCTTATTCGATCACTGCTATCAGTGAAATTACATTGTCTGTAACATGTTTTATTCTTACATTGAGAGGGAGAGCGAATGCCGACCTGAATTGCATTTTCAGCTTGCTTGCTTCTCAAATTTGTTATGAATGTTTGTGGTGTATATAAATCTGTGTGTTTTCTTCAAAACATTATCGATCAATCTATGAATATGTTATCTTCTTCCTGATAAATTAGTGAAATTTCTGATTCTAGGATTGTTGTTGCTAAGTAGCTAACCTTGTAGTTGATGGATTAAAGGTTTTTAATTAATCACGAGAAGTTTTTTTTATCTGATCTGGATTCAATGATTTATCTGTGATTTCTGACCATAAACCTGTTATAAAGGTACTTCTGTTGAATCTCTAGGGGTTGTTTATTTCTTAGTTTTGCTTACTGATTGGTTTTTCAAGTTAATAGTCAACTTATAGGTAGACATAGTATCTTACATTGCTTAGTGACTATAATGTAATATGTGGCATCCATGATTTCTGTGACATTGATAGGTCTCTGGACCAGTGGTTGTTGCTGATGGAATGGCTGGGGCTGCCATGTATGAATTGGTTCGTGTTGGACATGACAACCTTATAGGTGAAATTATTCGTCTGGAGGGAGACTCTGCAACCATCCAAGGTACTCAAATTATCTTGAAGCTTATTCTTGTTAAGGGGCCTTTTTTGCCATCTGCATATCCATTCACCCTTTCATAAGCTGTCTAACTGGATGGATTATTTTATTCACGGATTTTGGGATAATTTTTCTGTTATGCTTGAGAAATCTCAAACTTTTTTATGGAAATTGCGATAAACTATTCTTCCAGTTTATGAGGAAACTGCTGGTCTCATGGTTAATGATCCTGTTCTCCGAACACACAAGGTGATTCCTTTTCCAACTTATTATTATTTGATTTGTTCTCAGGTGGTTTGAAGTTGCTAGCAGTTGCTATTATACATATTTACTTCTTGTTTTCCATGTGCAGCCCTTGTCAGTTGAATTGGGACCAGGAATTTTGGGAAATATTTTTGATGGAATTCAGGTTTGTACTCCCTTTGTGAATCCTATTCTCACGCTTATTGCAGATCCAGCTGCATTGTGTTGTCAAACAATTAAACATCAATCAAAGTTAGAAATGTCATTGTTTGATACTGATTCAACGTTTCCTATGCTTTTACCCAGAGACCTCTAAAAACTATTGCTAAGAGGTCAGGCGATGTCTATATACCCCGTGGTGTTGCAGTACCTGCCCTTGATAAGGATATACTTTGGGAGTTCAACCCTAAGAAAATAGGTATTTGTTGAACAGGCCCCCTCCCTCCCACCCAATTTCTTCAGTTGTTATTGTTGCTAAAGAATAGGTATTTTCACTTGCATTTTGACTTACTTGTATAAACTTCTTTTATCTGTTAGGTGAGGGAGATCTTCTGACTGGTGGAGACTTGTATGCTGTAAGTTTTATCTACGGTTTCCTTTACATGAGTTCCTTTTTTTTATTCTATCACCTAACTTCTTCATGGATCTGTGTATGTAGAATGTCTATGAGAACACCCTAATGCAGCACCATGTTGCTCTTCCTCCTGATGCTATGGGAAAGATCACTTACACTGCTCCTGCTGGTCAATATTCACTGAAGGTCCCTTGATGCTTATAAAATTGTTCAAGCTTGTTTTTTCTTGACAGCTTATCCACTCTCATAGTTGAATGGCTTATGTTTAAATTTTGTGTACAGGATACTGTCTTGGAACTTGAGTTTCAGGGAGTGAAAAAGCAATTCACCATGCTTCAGGTGATTTTTTGTTATATTTCTGCATTAAATTCTAGCTTACTGCAAGAGTATTCCTTAATAGTTGTCCCTCACTTGTGCAGACTTGGCCTGTACGTACCCCCAGACCAGTGGCGTCAAAACTTGCTGCTGATACCCCCCTTCTTACCGGTCAGGTAGGTGACATATAACTGAGCAGTGAGCTAAGCACATTACTCATTGTTTTCTATTATTTCTGATACCTTTCAATATTTGAAAATGATTCTTATAATTTATATCAGCGTGTTCTTGATGCTCTCTTCCCATCTGTACTTGGTGGGACATGTGCCATTCCTGGTGCTTTTGGGTGTGGGAAAACTGTCATTAGTCAAGCACTTTCTAAGGTAATATATTGTTTCCCCTTTTCAATATTTATTAATACAGTATCTGTATTTGTAGTTACTGAATTTATTTATTTATTCCTTATTTCAGTACTCCAACTCTGATGCTGTTGTCTATGTTGGATGTGGTGAGAGAGGAAATGAAATGGCTGAGGTACATACTTAATTTTCTTAAGTGATAATTGTACTCCCATTAACCTTTTGTATACAACTATACATACTTACAACCGGTTGCACAGGTCCTTATGGATTTCCCTCAACTGACTATGACTTTGCCTGATGGACGTGAAGAATCTGTTATGAAGCGAACTACACTTGTGGCTAATACCTCTAACATGCCCGTGGCTGCACGTGAGGCCTCCATTTACACAGGTGAGTTTTTCTGTTTTAGGGCAAATTTTACTGGCCATTTCTCATGGATGCCTAGCCCTAACATAATAGCATTATTGTCACATAAGCATAAGATAAAACACCAATTTTATGTGCTGCTTTTTATGTATCAAATTTGAGTTTCGTTTGTTAGATTACATCCCACCTTATGTCTGTAGACTTAAAACAACTAAAAGATTCTACCTATCATCTTGTGGATATCCCCTGCATAAATCATGTCTCTTTCGATCCTGTACCTCAGTTAGTTCTCTTGTAAATAAATGGTGTTTAATGTTGCTGTACTTTGTTTTTCTAACTAAGTTCTCAATTATTCAGGAATTACAATAGCTGAATATTATAGGGATATGGGCTACAATGTTAGTATGATGGCTGATTCCACATCTCGATGGGCTGAAGCTTTGCGTGAAATTTCTGGACGATTGGTAAGCTTTAGCATGATGTCCTAAAAAATCCGGGTGCGTTCTCCGGTAAAAAGTAATATCTTATAATGAGCTTATACTCAAAAATAGATTATTTGTCTGACAAAAAGAAGAGTCCGGAATTAAAAGAGACTACAGCAAAGTGTACTTGAGAGAATGACTTATCTACCTATTCTGCCGAACATGGATTATGAGTTTTAAATTATTATAATAGATTATAATTTATAATAACTCTCTTGCTGAACGAGGCCTTAGTTATATGTGATCAAGTCAATTGCTGGTATTTTTGAACTAACAATTCTATATAATGCACATTGTTGGTAGTTGTGGACTTATGGGGATTTGGGATGGACAAAATTAATAATGTCAATTTGCTTTATATATAGAAGTGCTGAAAGCTAACATCCAACAATCAATTTTTCCTGTGTAGGCTGAGATGCCTGCAGATAGTGGTTATCCTGCTTATTTGGCTGCTCGGTTGGCATCTTTCTATGAGCGTGCTGGAAAAGTGAAATGTCTTGGTGGGCCTGAGCGTAATGGTAGTGTAACTATTGTGGGTGCTGTCTCCCCTCCCGGTGGAGATTTTTCTGACCCTGTTACTTCTGCAACTTTAAGTATTGTCCAGGTCAGATACTTGTTTATTCCCTGCTATTGCAAATAATTTATATTACATATATCTTCTGTCCATAGTAGTTGTTATCTCAAGTTGCATCCTATGATTTTATTCAGCAGTTACATCTATCATGCACCTATTTATAACCAGAGTTATAAAAAATAACTACACACTGGGTCCTGTTTTTCACTAATCTTTATATGGACATGTTTTCAATCTGACGGAGAGTTCATATTTGACAATGCTTGCTGTTTCTTATGTACTAGTACTTATTTTCTTTTTTATTGACATGATGAAAAGTGCCTGTTCCTAGACTCTTAATATATAAAACTATTTGCAGGTCTTCTGGGGTCTAGACAAGAAACTTGCCCAGAGAAAGCATTTTCCATCTGTCAACTGGTTGATTTCATATTCGAAATATACTTCAGTACGTTCTTGAACATTTTAACTGACTACAGAACCTCTTATGATGTTGTTTCTGGCATTACTTATATGAACTTCTTCGGCTTCAAATGCCATTATGTGCCTTTAGGTAATATATTTTGCTTTTTCTTTCAGGCCTTGGAGTCATTTTATGAGCAGTTTGATCCTGATTTCATTAATATCAGGACTAAGGCTCGTGAAGTTTTGCAAAGGGAAGATGATCTAAATGAAATTGTTCAGGTATGTTTTTCACTACTGTCTTCCTGTGTTTCTGGCTAGTAATTTTCTCCTCTGAAACTCATTAAAGTTTGAGTACCTTGGTACATGAAGGATCTATATGACTGTATAAGTTTAGTACTGATTCAAGTTAATCAAGCAAGATCCGAGAAAAAGACCTGATGTTATGTCTATATGCTAGATTGCTAAGTGTTGAGTTCTCTATGTTCATGATCCTAGAGGATTGTGATGTTAACCTGCTCTACATGTTTTTTTTGTTGTTTCTATTTTTATTTTTTATGATTGTAAATATCGGAAATTTCACTTTTCCAGCTTGTCGGCAAAGACGCTTTGGCTGAATCAGATAAAATCACCTTGGACACTGCAAAGCTTTTGAGAGAGGACTACCTAGCCCAAAATGCGTTTACACCGTAAGTCTTTTTTTTCTTCTTCTGGATTTTGTTTCCTATTTTACACATCCTTCTAAATCCGTGTTCTGGTTGCAGATATGATAAGTTCTGTCCATTTTACAAGTCTGTTTGGATGATGCGCAACATTATCCATTTCTATAACCTTGCCAATCAGGTAATTTCCTATAGATGCAAGAATTTTCTTTCATATTGGGATTAACACTCTGGCAAAGAGCAATTCTACATGTCTAATATTATTTCCAAGTTTGAAAACGGGATATTTTTATCAAGAAAAGTCTTTTCTTAGCATGTAAGTTCTATTTTCAGTCTGTGGAACGGGGAGCCGGAATGGATGGACAAAAGATTACTTATACCTTAATCAAGCATCGGCTCGGAGACTTGTTTTACCGTCTAGTGTGAGTAAATCGAATCAATGACACTTTTTCCTCGTTTTTAACAACCAAACAGAGCAACTTATGAACTAAAGTAATATGTTGTTTCTAATGAACAGATCTCAAAAGTTTGAAGACCCAGCTGAAGGGGAGGATGCACTGGTGGCTAAATTCAAGAAGTTGCACGAGGATCTGACAGCTGGCTTCCGTAACCTTGAAGACGAAACTCGATAAATGAGGGTCAAATCATCAAAATCTTCACAAGCGGGTCGAAACCCCAAAATTATTCAAAGTGTGAGCATATCATAAGTTATTGTTTCTTGCATATGGCATTTTTGGCACCAGATTTTGGTTCAGAAGAATAAGGTGGCAGTGGCATCAGCTGCAGGAAAAGAAGAAGAAGAAGAGTATTGAAGAGAAATTAAGAAAGTGTTGTTTATTGATTATTATGGAAAGACATGGGTGGAAAATGGAAATGGACATCATTGGTTATGTGTTGGATAGAACTTTATCAAGTTTGTATTCTTTTTGTAATTTCATCTCCAATGTTCATTTTTAAGTCTCAACCGCTCCATTGTGGTTGAATTGGTAAATGTCTTTGGGAATGCTATAAGCGTTCCAAAGGGCAGTTCACATCAAAACTACATTAACTTTGAGAATAAGAAGTGATGCTAGCATTACTATTCTATAAAGAGTTGTTAATAGCTTAGATATATATGTTATTCGTTTTGTTCTACCTATGCTACTATATTATACTTGCTCTTCTATAATAGGAAGCGCCCTTGCTACTTTTTTTTCCAGTTTTCTTATTTACCTTTGGAACCCATCTTTAGAAGTTATAGATATGTATTTTTCTCCTCTCAAACTCTCTCTTTCTAAAGCTCACATTGTATCAAAGCTTAGGCCTTTCTTGATTGATTTTTCCATCCTTGTTTAGCCTTTATTGCTGAACATTCTCTGGCCTTTCTACTCAGTCTTCATTGTGGAGATGTTGTTCTGTTTGTACAGCCTTTATTGTTGTGATTCTCTCTTTTTTACGACCTTCATTGCTGTAAAATATGACCACTATAGAAGTTTATGAAGTCCCTTGTATTGTTCCATTTAGAAATGAGCTTCAAGCTCTTAATCCTTCTTTTCGTTTTAATGGAAAGAACTATCTCCTTTGGTCCCAAGCTATGAAGACCTAGCTCAAAGACAAAGGCAAAGGAGCTCACCTCTCAGAATCTCCACCAATATCAGGATGAGTTGTATGTTTTTTGAGTTCGACAAAGGAGATATGGGAGTTTTTTCAACGGTCGTATTCAAAGGCAAAGAATGAAGCTTTGTTGTATGAAATCCAAGTCAAAGCCGCTAGTACTAAGCAAGGGGATCTCATTGTAAGCGCGTATGCCACTTCACAACAAGGATGTTGGCAAGAGCTTGATCAATATCAAGTGCTGAAAATGAAGTGTCCTGATGATGTTGTCCTTCTAAATAAGTTTATTCAGAAGACTCGAAGCTATCAGTTTTTGGCTGGTTTGAACTCTAAATTTGATCAAATAAGAGTTCAGTTTTGGGCCAAAAATGATTTCCCTTCCTTGGAAGAAATTTTCTCTTGTTTGGGCTACAAAAAGCGAGAGGGGTGTAATGTTACAACAAAAGATGGTTGAAGGGTTTGCATTGTTTACTAGAGGAGAGAGAAAGGATGAACACTTTTGTTCTCAATGCAAGAAAAGTGGTCATATCAAGGAGAAGTGTTGGAAGCTCCATGTGAAACCACATAGTAAAGAGTGGACAAACACTAGAGGAAGCTCTACACCCCAAGTCAACCATGTTCGACAAGCAAGTGTGAACAATTCAGAGCTTGTGAATGAAATTAGTGTTGCTGAATTTGAGAAATTCGGAATCTTTTTCATTTCTCTTGACAAACCCTAAGGTGATGCCTCTTCTACCTTATGCCATTTACTCTCTCAAGTAACTCTTTTACTCCCTCATGTTTGAGAGCTTCTGAACATTCTTCTTCTGTTTCATGGATCTTAGATTCAGTTGCTACTCGACATATGACTAATAGCACACAAAATTTTCATCTTTCCAGCTTTGTTCGAAACGCAAACATGAGCTGACATCTAATATCCAGTATCCGAAGTTGTAGGTCATGGAACAGTGTATTTATCTCAAGATATCAGCCTAAAAAATGTTCTTCTTGTACCCACACTCTCAGTCAATCTCATTTTCATACAAAAACTTAGCAAAGATATCGATTATTGGGCTATTTTTACTCATTCTTATTGTATTTTTCACGATTGGGGCTCAGAGAAGAAGATTGGTCTTGCTAAAGAAAAGAATGGTCTCTACTACCTTGAATCACCTAAGAACAACAAAGACTCCCTATTTTTCCATGCCTTGAACATCACGAGGAACAACAATGAAATTTGGCTCCTACACTATCTAAGTCATCTACCTTTTCACATTCTGAAGCACTCGTATCAAGAAAAATTTCAAGGAATTAATATTCCTTTTAAAACACAAGGCTGAACTTAGTAGTGTTATGTCTATATTTATCTACATGATTCATATTCAATTTGGAAAGCAAAATAAGAGATTTAGAAGTGAGAATGCAAGAGACTACTTTAATCAGTCCATTTCCTCTCTCTTTCAAAAACAAAGGATAATTCATTAATCATCTTGTGTCTATTCCCCACAACAAAATGGAGTGGCTGAAAGAAAAACAAACATCTTCTTGAAGTTACTCGTGCTCTTCTCTTTCAACATCATGTCCCCAAATTTTTCGGGGGGGGGGGGGGGGGGGGGGGGAAGCTCCTTACTTCTACCTTCCTTTTCCCATCAGTAATAAAAGAATTTTTCCACCTTTTGAGCTTATTCAAAATGATATTTGGGGGCCTTCTTCTAACTCTAACATTTTTGGAGCTAAATACATTCACTGATGATTGTACAAGAATTTCTTGGGTTTTTCTTTTAAACACAAGGCTGAACTTAGTAGTGTTATGTCTATATCTATCTACATGACTCATATTCAATTTGGAAAGCAAAATAAGAGATTTAGAAGTGACATTTCAAGAGACTACTTCAATCAGTCCATTTCCTCTCTTTCAAAAACAAGAGATATTTCATGAATCAATGTTGTGTCTATTCCCCACAACAAAATGGAGTGGCTAAAAGAAAAAACAGACATCTTCTTGAAGTTACTCGTGCTCTTCTCTTTCAACATCATGTCCCCAAATTTTTCGGGGGAAGCTCTCCCTACTGTTACCTTCCTTATCAACCGGCTACCCACCAAAATTCTAAAAAACCAAAGTCATTTTGAATGTCTTCGAGGATTCTACCCAAACTATAGAACTTCAAATCTTCCGCTGCGAACTTTCAGGTGTTCGGTCTGCATTTTTGCATGTTCATGGCCACAAAGAGGAAAACTTGATCCACATGCTCTAAAGTGTATATTTCTAGGATACTCGTCCACTAAAAAAGGATACAAGTGTTATCTTCTGCCTTTAAGAAAGCTTTTGTGTCTATTGATGTTATTTTTGATGAAAAAACACCACATTCCACCCATTTGATTTTGTAATTGAGCTTCACAACACTCAAAATGTCCTACCCACACTTGAACCCTCCTTTTTCTGATCATTCCCAGTAGCAATAGTCAACTGAAGCTACATAACCACCACAACAAACTTGGATATTGCAAAGATGAGCCACCAAAGGATATGACTATGCATGTATCAACAGTTGTGTGGTAAACTGATTTACTTGTCACGCACAAGGCTTGATATAGCTTTTCCTGTCTCTGTTGTAAGTCAATGTATTCACAATCTAAGACGACCTCATCTGAATGTCATTTATCAGATACTTCATTACTTGAAAGGGTGTCCAGGAAAAGGAATTCTCTTCCAAAGAGGAAATAGTTTGACTATAGAAGCCTTTATAAATGCAGATTATGCAGGTTCTTTGTCAAAGAAGATCTACTTCTAGATATTGCATGTTCCTTGGAGAAAATTTAGTCACTTGGAGGAGTAAGAAGCAGAATGTTGTAACTAGATCATCAACATAAGTTGAGTTTAGAGCTCTTGCACAAGGATAATGTGAAATGTTGTGGCTGAAAATCATCATGACATATCTCAAGATCAAATGGGAGGAACCTATGATTCTAAAGTGTGACAACAAGTCTGCTATTAGTATTGCTCATAACCCGGTTCAACATGATAGAACTAAACATGTGGAGATTGATCAACATTTCATCAAAGAAAAACTGGAAGAAGGACTGACGAAGATAACTTTAGTTAAGTCCGAAGATTAACTTGACTTGTTGATCTATTGACCAAAGGGTTCAATTGTTCCAGATTTGAGCAATTGAGTTCCGAGCTTGGATTAGTTGATCTCTACTATCCAACTTGAGGGGGAGTATCGGATCACAGGACCCCTGTAGAATCGGATCGTAGATTCAAATAGTAGAATCTTAACATTCTACGTTATACGAAAAAGTGTATATATTTACAACTTAATATTATATATTATGTTTTAGATTTTTTTTTTTGGGTTTAGGCAAGGACCGGGGCCCCCTTTATCAGGCGGGCCCCTACCCCAGCTAATGCTGGGGTCATACCGGCCTCCAGGATCGAACCTGAGACCTGTGGTACAAGGGACAAAGCCCTTACCACCAGGCCACTGAGGCGTTGGTATATTATGTTTTAGAATATTATAAATATTCTATAAAAGGTAATATTATTATCAAGATAAATCATGATGATAATTAATTATTAACACTATTACTTAAATATGAGGATATAATAGTCATTTTGTGTGAAATCGTCAAATCGTAGAATCGTATGTAAAATCAAAATCGTATACAAGATTCTAATGATTTTATTTCGATAAATTAAAATTCTACTGTAAATAAGATTCTAATAGAATCGATGATCGTTCCTCCTTACATCTACGATTTTAAAAACCATGATTGTTAGTATTACTATTTTTTATGGAGCTATTAATAGCTTAGATATATAGGTTATTTCACTTTTTCTGCCTATGCTATTGTATTATACTTGCTCTTTTGTAACAAGAAGCTTCCTTTCTCTTCTTTTTCTGTTTTCCATATATCTTGTAACTCATCTTCATCAGAAGTTTTAAATCTATATTTTTCTGGTCTCAGACTCTCTCTCTAAAGCTCACTAAAGGGATGCGTTCGACCATAGGCAATGGAAGATCAACGCTCTTTTGGCAACACAACTGGCTTGAAGAGAAACCTCTAGCTGAACTGACTACGTCTCCTTTGCCTGCAGAGATTGCTAACTGCACCATTTCCGAAATGTGGACTAATCCAGGTTGGAATTGGGCCACTAGCTCAGGGCTCTTCACTGCCAAATCAGCCTTGCGTCTCCTTCAGAATCCGATTGCTGCGGTCCCTTCATCTGTATGGAAGATTAAAGCACAGCAGCGCGCTCGCCAATTCGTTTGCCACTGATGTTATCAAACAGCTGCTGGTGTACACTGCTGCTGCTGCTGCTCGTTCAGCAAGGAGTTTGTCTACTGATGTTCTCCCAACATCGCCTCCTGCTACGCTTGCTAGCTGTTGGTCAAGACCCATTCTGAGTTGGACGAAACTAGACTATCACGAACTCCAGGGTGGCATCTTCCGCAATGAAAGCGGCTCTTTCCTGCACGCCTACGCCTTCAAAGCCGGGTTCGGGAATGCGCTGGAAGCTGAACTGAAGGCTATTATTCATGGTCTTAACATTGCTAGATCACAAGGATATCATAAGCTCATCATAGAAACAGATTCTGAACAAGCTATTGGTTTCATCAACAATAGAAGCATACCTACTCACCACTAGCTTCTATCTACTAAAACAGTCTAAAAGATTAAAGCAAATCCGGCCTCTATCTTACAGCCATGTGTCATCTTTTTACCGGCCCAAAAAAATTTAAAATCAGTTTTTTTCAACCCAATTTTACAGTCTCTCTCTTCATATTTTATACGTGCTTTTTTTCTCCGACTATCTCAACTTCTCTCCCTCCTCTAATAACCGATCCACCACGTTCCTCACATAACCGCTCACTCTGGAGTTCGTCCCCATAACCACACATATGCCCTTTGTTCCAATCTTTCTCGATTTGTTGCGTTGCTCTGACTTTTTTCAGATTACTTCTATCTCTCCTTCAGGTTGTCGGATACGACTTCTTCTCCTCCCTCCATGCCATCATCAACAAGATTATCAAATTCTTCTTCCCCGCTCTCCTCACAGCTCTACAATACCAAACCTCCATACTCGGCGTCTGGCTCCTCGCCAAATCCGCTTCCTTCCCCCGCCTTCGTCTCCTACCTTGCGATCTTCACCAACCCTAATCTCCTCCGTCACGCGAATACCGATACCTTCATCGTCTTCCAATCCTATACCCGCTGATACCGCCTTCCGATCTGCAAGCACGTTGTCCTTCAAGGATCACCTTCCTCTCCCTCTTCGTAATCCTCGCCGGCGCAAGCGCCACCGATCTAGATCTGGTTTTTCCATATTCCATGTTATTCTTTCGTTTAAGATTTTTGTCTCTCATTAACTTGGTTGTACTTGCTATCAGATCTGAAAACACACAAGGGGTTCGAATTTGCGGCGATCTTGCTCTCCGTCATGCTTCTCCAGAATTGGTACTTTAGGTATGTACTTTTTTCGACTTCTTTTCCTCTTTCTGTCATCTCATTGATGTTGGGTTTTAGATGCTTTAAGCGAAATTGCAGGAAACGATTTCCTAACATCTAAACAAGGATCTATTGCATAAACTAATTGGATTGAGAAGTAGAAGAAACGATTACCTCTTGATGCGTGTTCAATCACTCGAACGGAGAGAGTCTCACTTGAAACTCCTCTACTTAGTCCACCCGGGCAAAGATCTGGATCCCTCGAACTCAACTGCTAGGTTGAAGATGTAAGGGTGTTGGGAGAGAAAGAGAATTCTTAGAAGAGGAAAAATGGAGAGACCACTCATTAGGGTTTCCAAAACCCATATTTATAATTAACTCCTTAATTAACATTTTTCCTTTTATCCTTTAATTGATAATAACACTTTATTATTATTAAACCCTATCTCAAAACTATATCTTATATAGCATTATATTATATACTTTATATAATTAATCTCTCAATATATCCAGTCCATACACTCTTAGGGTGTGACCTCATAGGACCCAATTATAATAGCAATAAACTTTATAATATAAAGTTCATAAATCATAGTTGGCTTCTAGAAAAACACTATAACTACCTAAAATAACTAGATTATGAATCTCTATCAATAGTCCTATTTCATAATAAGTAATTGCACATCCGATTAAAGGACACAATTCCTTCAGTCTCCCACTTGTCCTTAAAACAAGTGTGCAATGTCAAAATTCCTTTGTCACTTAGTGTCTTATTTGACTATATGATGAAACTCACATTTTCCGCCAAATATGTTTCTTGAACTCTTGAGATCGAACTGTCAGTACAAATGATTACTAATAATCCATCCGAGCATGGCCATGCTTTTTCACAGTTCTCACCCTTCAAGTGGCCGGGACACCATTCCTTTCTAAATGTATCATGGTATACATGGAATAGGAGGACATATTCAATCTTGTACGACTATAGCTCTCACTCAACTTTTGGCAATCCCAATCACTGCCTTTATAGCTGCCTGTTACGGTCAGCGTTGAACAACGTCAAAGACATACCATCAGCCAAATGATAACTATATCATACTCATGTCTAAGGAACTCACTAATCATGAATATTCCTAGAACTCTACAGTAATGTCTTGAAGAATCCTAAGATCGGTATGTCCGACATGTATCGCTATACACATCTATGTAATTGATTAGACATCACTATGTCCCCATAACACATGAAACCCGGTGTTATCAATCAATCTCACAATATGGTCTTTAATAAAGTCATTTGTATCCAAGTTAATGACTCGGGCCATGGACTTCTAACAATTTTATAATTTCAGTTCACTTAATGGGGTTCCATTCACCAAAACAGTTTTGATGAACCCATTTGTTAACTATAAAATTGTTTGGATACATTATCTAATCCCAAGCAATGATTAAATAATAATATGAAACTCATATATAAGTCAAGCATAAATGTATGTGATAACGATAAACAATATTTATCATAAAACAAATAATGTTTTAAAAGAGGTCTCCAATGTGTTTGAGCCCCTTGACTCGAATGTGACTGTCACACTTGGGTCTAGATATAGGCTTGGTTAAAATATCTGCAATTTTATCATCTGTGCAATGTGCACAACCTCATGTCTTCTCTATCAACATAGTATTGAATCATGTGGCACTTTTGTAGTACTTGTCTAGACGACTAACTCGTCATTATCTCCATAAATCAAGAATTCATCCTTAGTCCTTCTTAAGTACCATAGGATGTTCTTTCATATACACCATTGACACTAACTCTTTCTCAGACCAGTAGGTCTCGTATGTCTATCTCCATAGACTTTAATGCCTAGTATGTATTCAACATCTCCCAAGTCCTTCATTAGAAATCCTTCTTACGTCACTACTTAAATGTCTCCAACATATGGATGTCATTTCTAATGAGTAATATGTCATCCACATAAAACTAGGAAAATCTCTTTTACTTCGAGCTCTTCTAGATGACAACTCATCCATTCAGAATGAAGACGTATCCAGACTGAGACTCAAAATCATCTTTGTCTGTCTAGAAACTCGCATCACTATAGCCCTTGACGACCAATTCGTCATCACCTCCATTCACCAAGACATCATCCTTAGTCCTTCTCAAGTACTTTGAATGTTCTTGGTTGCACACCAATGTGCCTTTCAGGGTTTGATTGGTATGTGTTGCACACACTCATAGCGTGCGCAACATCTGTGCAAGTACAAGTCATAGCATACATGATGGATCATATGGCTGAAGCATAAGGAATCCTACTCATTTTCTCATTTCACCATATGTCTTATGACACTGGGTTTGCTGAGACGTAATCCATGTTGCATAGGAAGGAATCCTTTCTCAGAATTCACCATATTAAATCTAGCAAGGACCTTATCTATATAAGTCTCTTGACTTAGACCAATAAGCCTTATAGACCTATCTCTATAGATCTTAATGCCTAATATGTACTATGCCTATCCTAGGTCCTTCATTGAAAAATACTTCTTAAGCCATTCCTTCACTGCCTCCAGCATAGAAATATCATTTCCAATGAGTAATATGTCATCCACATATAGAACCAGGAAGGCCACTTTGCTCCCACTAAATTTTTGTAAACACAGGGCTCCTCTTCGCATCTGATGAAAGCAAACTTTTTGACCACTTCATCAAAACACAGATTCCAACTCCTGAATGCTTGCTTAAATCCATAGATGGACTTCTTAAGCTTGCATACTTTCCTAGAATTCTCTAGATCCTCAAAACCTTCTTGTTGCATCATGTATACATTATCTTCTAAATAACCATTTAGAAAGGCGGTCTTGACATCCATTTGCCATATCTCATAATCATAATAAGAGGCAATTGCTAGGATTATCCTAATGGACCTGGTCATTACGACCAATGGGAACGTTTCATCATAGTCAATACCATGGACTTGTCTAAATCCTTTGACAACTAACCTTGTCTTATAGACAGAAACATTTCCATCCTTGTCTGTCTTGATGTTGAAGACCCATTTGCAAATCTATCAAGTCCCAAACTTGATTTTCAGACATGGAGTCCATTTCGGATCTCATGGCTCCAAGCCATTTTTCGGAGTCGGGGTCCGTCATTGCTTATGTATAGGTAACATGCTCATCATTCTCTAAAAGTAGAACGTCAACAATCAAGACAAAATCCTCATATCGTCTAGGTTTCCGTCTTGGCCTGTATGTTGCTCCGCTTGAATCTCATCAAGCTGAACATTTCTCCCACTTGACTTCTTGGAAAAGAACCCTTTTTCCAAAAAGACACTATCCCGAGCAACAAACACTTTGTTCTCAACGAGATTGTAGAAATAATAACCCCTTGGGTTAACCTATAAAAGCATTTGTCTGATTTGGGTGTGAGCTTATCACTAGTAAACACTTTACATAAGCCTCACATCCCCAGACCTTCAGAAATGACAAGCAGGGAGGCTTCCCAAACCATATCTCATGTGGTGTCTTGTCAACTGATCGTGACGAAGTCCTGTTTAGTGTGAATATAACGGTAGTAAGAGCATAACCCCAACAGGATGTAGGAACATTAACAAAACTCATCATTGAGCGGACCATGTCTAACAATGTCCTGACTTCTGTGCTCATAGGTCCACACATATCAGTATGTATGAGAGCTTAAAGCTCATTAGTCCTTTCACTTGTACCTTTGAAAAGGTGACCTTGTCATATTACCCATTAAACATGATACACATGTTTCAAATGATTCTAAATCAAATGATTTTAGGCTACCAACTGATTGGAGTTCCTTCATGCGTTTAATGCTAATGTGGCCTAAGCAACAATGCCATAGACTGGCTTCACTTATGTCATTTCACATTTGCCTTTTTGTATTAACGTTATAAACTTCAGATCCAATATGTATAGTCCAGTATTACACATATGGCTTGAGCATAATAATCTCCAATGGCAAGTGCAGCAACTCTTGCTCCATTTCCAACGCGAAGATCTATCTCACTCTTTTGCAACTATCTCTTATTTCTTGGTCCTTGCACATTCGAAATAATGTGAGAACCACATCCGGTATTTAATACCTAAGAATGAGACTTGGCTGTTGATATTTCAATAACGTAAATCCTTTCTTGATCCTGTTGACCCTCAGTTCTGAGAACAATTCTCATTTTATTTCTCAATCAAAGAAATTTGTGTCGTTCAACTTATTTTTCTCAACAATTGAGTGGAGAGTGATTTTTAGGTGTTCAGAAGACGTAGTAAGTACAGAAACAGAATAAAAAAAAATGCAGATAAATTATGCTTGACATGCAATAACTTAAAATTTAGACAAGATATAAAAATTAAGGTATTGTGCATTCTACTCAATTAAAATTGTCCCTTCCTGAGTAAAATGATTCCAAGATCCTATCTTAAATGAAACTTGAGCGTACTTAGGCACTTCCCCAAATCTCATGTAATCAAGGTAAGTAAACTCTTTACTAATTATAACCTTTTATAATTCTTGGTTGATGGTCACATCTTATGTTAGACTCGTCATTATGCCTCAAGATCCAAAACTGAGTCTAGCTTTTGGTCTCTTGTTGAGTGTAACCGTATCAAGATTTACATGCCCCTATTAGACATGCCCGCACTATCCCAAAGTCAAAGAAGGACACCTCGCTAAGGCGAAAACTATCCAACAAATTCAAAGGGCCTCATGGGTTATGATATGGAAAGACAATATCTCAATATTCTTTTAAGGGACCTAAGCATGCAATGTTGTCTATCTACAAGTGAACTAAATAGCATAAATAGACAAACAAGCATGCAAAGTGGGAAAATATTAAAGCATTCAAGTAATGCAATAAATAAATAAAAATTGTGATCCTAGTATGGCCCCTTAAAAAACCCAAATAAAGATCTAATCTTCAAGATCGTGGTCCTTCATGGATCATCATCCTTGAATCACCTCTTCTTGAATCTTCATCCTTAGTCTCCTTAGGATCTCCTTCTTGTTTTACATATAATTGAAATAAACTCTCTTCCAGAAATTTAAATTACAAAAATACATAACGATACGCAGATCGTGTACAAGAAAAACATAGTACGATACGCAGATCATATTTATCTATCCTAAGGTGGGCCATACTAGTCACCGCATGCAATAATACCATAACATTAAATCCATATGCAATAATAACATATAAAATTTCATCTAAATAAAATATGATATTAATCCAAATTTAAAAAGCATAAACAATTAATCATATTAATTATTTAATATAGAAACTCATTTCTAAATATATTAATTCAATTAAATTATGCATGAAATTAATATCATATATTAATCATTAATTTGCTAAAATTGGTGAATCTAATATTCAAAGATAATATTAAATATGGTAACTCAAAATTTACCAAATAAGATATCAAAATATCTTGTAACATTTAACTAAATCTTTATTTACCAAATAAAATATCAAATATCTTATTGATTAAAATAAATCTAATTTATTAAGATAGAATATCATATATCTTATCTTATCTTGGTAAATAATATATTTTTAGTGCAATTTCAATCCAATCAGAAGTTTATCCGAAAGCACAAAATCTTTGGGATCGTTAGTCGGCCACCGACGGCCACAACAACACAATCACCGGGGTGGTGCTGTTGCGGCGCGTGTCCAGCATGCACCGCCATCAGAATGGCAATCAGGCTGAGTCATTGATCCCGAACCATCTTTTCTATATGTTCAAAACATATACAACAGATTGCATGAACTAATTAAAAGAATCAACTTTAGGGAAAAATCATGCATAATTTTCAAAAAATCAGCAACTTACCCTACATGTAGTAAATGAATTCTATGGCTAATTTTTTTTTTGTTTCGGTCATGCAAATTAATCCATACAAACAATTTCTACATAATTGAATCAACATAAACCATGAACATGCATCAATGATATATGAAATATTATATAAGTGAGAGATGCAATTTTATCCAAATAAAAAGCATAAATAATTAATCAAATTAACTACTTAAAGTTAGAAACAATTTCTCATTATTTTGATTCAACAAGAATATGAATGGAATTAATATATGATATTAATCAATAATTTGCCAATAAAAAGAATCAAATATTCTTAGATAATATTTAATTATGTTAATTCAAAATTAACCAAATAAGATATCTACATACCTTATATAATAATTAAATCTTTGTGTATTAAATAAAATATCAAATATTTTATATAATAAATCATTTTTATAACCATTAAATGTAATGATTCATTTCTAACATTTACTAGTAGGTTGACCAAAACGTTTTCGGTATAAAATAAACCCTTATTCAAAACGTATTTATTAGCATTACGTGAGATTAACCATTAATCTTGGTCTTAAAGAAAATAATGTCAAAACATTAATCCCATTTGACTAAAAAAAAGTTACAATCACACGTACTTGTGATCTACCCTAGTTCCATGTGCAACCAACAAAAAATTGCTTGTGCAAAACAGCAATCTCTTTGCTAGTGCAAGCAAAAGAACGATCTTGGTCTAAATCAAACATTTCTCACCCAAATTGTAACAATTACAAATTTTAGGTCACGTAAAACCATACACATCTCTTGAATAAATTTGCAAATTTCCAAACATCACTTATACTCTATCGAATCTCAAAAATCATGCATCAAATTTGTTATATTAAAATTCGATCCAATCAATTTATGCAAGAGGCAACTGATACCACTGTTGGGTTTTAGATGCTTTAAGCGGAATTGCAGGAAACGATTTCCTAACATCTAAACAAGGATCTATTGCATAAACTAATTGGATTGAGAAGTAGAAGAAACGATTACCTCTTGATGCGTGTTCAATCACTCGAACATAGAGAGTCTCACTTGAAACTCCTCTACTTAGTCTACCCGGGCAAAGATCTGGATCCCTCGAACTCAACTGCTAGGTTGAAGATGAAAGGGTGTTGAGAGAGAAAGAGAATTCTTAGAAGAGGAAAAATGGAGAGACCACTCATTAGGGTTTCCAAAACCCATATTTATAATTAACTCCTTAATTAACATTTTTCCTTTTATCCTTTAATTGATAATAACACTTTATTATTATTAAACCCTATCTCAAAACTATATCTTATATAGCATTATATTATATACTTTATATAATTATTCTCTCAATATATCCAGTCCATACACTCTTAGAGTGTGACTTCATAGGACCCAATTATAATAGCAATAAACTTTATAATATAAAGTTCATAAATCATAGTTGACTTCTAGCAAAGCACTATGACTACCTAAAATAACTGGATTATGAATCTCTATCAATAATCCTATTTCATAATAAGTAATTGCACATCCGATTAAAGGACACAATTCCTTCAATTGACTCCCCCATTTCCTTTGTATTTCGTTTATCTGTTTCCCCAATTTTGTGAATTATGTTTCAATCAAGATGCTTCAGCGGTTTTCTGGCATTAATTTGATAGTTTTGTATTCTTTTTGTTGGATTTTGATGATTTGGTTGATGATATGGTGCATTTATTTTATGATGTTGGATAAGGATGTGTTTATAAACTCTTTTGTCTGAATTTGTGAATTGCAGTATATATACTCAGACAATTGTTTTTTTTGGTGCTTCAGAGCTTTCGACTTTGGTTGCGAAAGTTTTGTCCATTGTCGCTTCTTCCGACTTTTCTTGTGTTCACTCCTTTGCACAACCAGCTACTGCACTACAAGTAGATGTCTAGGATAGGAGAAAATTATGTCCAAGTTTAAGGTCTTCTTTTTCATCCATTATTTTGTCTTGGTTTAACACAAACTCATGTATTAGTTGGTTATTATCAGGATTTTTAATAGAGATGTTGTTAGAAGATATAGTTGAGCATTATTTATTAGACTTTGAGTCCCGATGAGCAGTTTCTATGAAATAAAGCAAGGATAAGGCTTTGTCTCCTTCAATTTAGAAAATATAACACATGCGTTATTAATCACAAACTAAGAGTGAGCTAGCTAATTCATTGAAACAAATTTGATTAGATGGTTTTACTAGGTGGGGTAGAGCTCGATAATTCATTAAGCGAATTTTCTTAGATGATTAAGATCTTTTAATTCCTTACACTAAAAAATGTGATACGTAAAACAAATAAAATCATGTTTGGAGTGGAAGCTAATCAGGATTGAGTCGTTGTTTTGCCTATATATTTTTTTATTATGGATTTTTAGTTTAATTTAATGGATTTGATTAGATGGTTTAATTTACTTAGATGCATTTATCATATGGGGTAGAGTTGTAGAGATCGCTAAAAATGTTATACAGGAAGCAAAACCATGTCTCTGTTCATGCAGCACAATCGTTGTTTTGGTGGTTTTTATTTGTTTTTAACTAAAGATTTTTATTAAAGTTGATTTTGTGTTGCTCAATGCTAATTTGCTGAATGTGGATGCACTATTATTTGGCTGAATATTTTATAAACAGACATAACCTATTCAGTAATTGTTGATAAAGCTTTGTCAATTACAGAAAGGAGGTGAATAGATATTAGACAGTCATAATTACATTACAAGGATAAGGATTTGCCATACTTGAACAAGTTTTTTATTTTAGTTGATGGATTTGAAGTATCCCATTTTCAAATGATATTTGGAGTCCAAGACAAGTTTTTGTAATCCCATTTTCAAATCCCATTACAAGGATAAGGTTTGCTCCTTTGAATGATGAGTAAATTGAGCCTTTACTCAGTATTTTTTTATGGTATGATAAGCAAGTTTTTGTAATTGGGGGATTAAGGGCATTAATAAGAAGAGAGAAGAAGAAAATGCTGCAAAACAAAACTGAGTCTAAAGAGCTGATCTCAAATACTTTCTTATTACAGAAAAGTGAATTTTGCGTAGTTGAAACCTTTTGGATCTATGCATAGTATAAATACAGTTCACTGCTATTAGCTTCAGTGGTGGTTTACTTTGTATCCAATATATGAATCCTTAACTTAATTATAGATGCTTTTGACATTGACTTTAAGCTTGCTTCTCAATTGTAATTGCCATGCATATTTGCAATCTTAAGGAACAATACAGCACTACCTTGGGCTAAGATTTATGTTGATCTCAAGGAACATATTTGTTCACGCACTATCGGAGTACTTAAAAATTTATGTTGATCATCAATGCACTTCAACTTTTAAACAAATATCACTATATTTTGGCTCATTGAAGTTTATTAATTGGGTTTCTTTTTGAAACCGAACAACTTGAATTTATAGCCCTTACACAGAACATGGGACCCCAAATTTTAGTTGAAGGTTATCTCTTATAGTTTATCTACTTTAATCTAACTTCAATTTTTTTTATTCTCTCATGAAGCTCTCAGCATAGTTTTCTTTGCTTTAGCTATTGGTGACATAGTGTAATTAGTGGTTGTTTGATGACATAGTTTTCTTTGCTTTAGCTATTTTTGCCTGCTACTATAAATTACCTCAATCACATCTGATGGTCCTAATGCAACTCTAATTTTCCATTCTCCTACAAGATGTAACCACACAGTCTTATTTTCGTTTTCTATAAATCTTTTTCGTTAGTTGAACTTCCATAGCCTTATCTTCAGTTCACCAAGAGTCAGTTCACCAAGAGTGAAGACGAGATGCAATTGCAGACAGATGGAAACTGAAAGCATCCGTATTAGAAGCTCTGCTGCAAGGTAATTGAAAGTTGGAAACTAAAAGTCCTTTATGTTTACTTTCAATATTATGTAATGTATATATGTGTTGGTTTAATATCTTAAATTAATAATTCGCGGTTCAACGTTTTTTTCATAACATATACACGTGTGTTTACATTTATGGCAATAATTTACGGCCTCGATCAAATTAACAGTGTGTATACGGGTGTGTATTATTTAACGGCATCAAACTATATTTTCATTGTTTTGGTTATTACAGTTAAGTACACGCCCGTATAAATTATTACAGTTAAGTATGTACGAAGCCCAAATATAAGGCCCAAATATAAAGCCCAAATATTTATTCCGTGATAAACCAAATTCCCTCTTATCTAATCGATAATCAACATAATCAAATCCCCAATTTCATTTCCTCTCTTCTTCAACCTCATAGCCGACTTTCTTCCTCCTACATGCAAACTCCAAATTTCACAAAAATCGATCACCGGATACTCCGACTAGACGCTACCGCCTCATGTGTTCCCGCTGCAACGCTAGGTAATTTTTTTTTCTTCAACCTCAATCCTATTTTGTCTCCCTTACAAACTCCATTGATTTAGGAGGTAGAAATTTGTAGGCTTTGGGGACGAGAACAACCTCAACAACCCTACTGGAGAATATACACACTATCAATGGGACTAAAGTGGCGAATATGAAATTTTCACCCTTATTGACGCCATCTTCTCGATCTTCTTGTCCTTCTTGGTGAGTCAACTTACTAGGAAAAAGATAAATAGGTATTTGTTCTGAATTTTGTGAAAGTCGTATTATGAAACACTAACCAACAAAATGTTAAGATGTCAATTTAAGCAACACCGCAGTACTACATTCCTGTTCGATTTGTTACTGCTGTAAAATCAATTTCAGTTTACTAAACCAACATATAATAATGTTTTGTTCAAATGCATGATAATTGAGATATTTAGTTTTTTTTTTCTGCAATTTTTGCTTCAGCCATTCAAAGATATCCTTGTTGAAACAATTTTTGGGTGTTTATGGTTTTTCTCTATTTGTAGATGTTTTTTGGTTGCAAATGTGGAATTCGAGTGAAGGTGATGCGGGAGCATCTGAGCTACCATCAAGAGCATCCGAGCTATCATCAAGGACACTTCGTCCTAAATCTAGAGATGTGCTAACCACTGGAGCAAGGGCTAAATACCGCTATGAGCCATCATTGGAGTCATTGATAGTAGCCCGAGCTCGTATTGTAGCCATTCAAGCTCGTATAGATCCTGTTCGAGTCAAGATGAGAAGTCAAGTGCTGAAGAGGAAATAAATTAGACTTCAAGAAAAAACTCCGGGACTTGGAATCACTCAATTCCGATCTCGTACGAGAGAGAACGAGCCGTTTCAAAAAGAGATGTCGGCGGCATGTTTCCAAAGCGGCGACCGCTGCCTTTTGGCAGCCCCCGCCGCCAATTGAATTAATGGAGAATAGCTACGAAATGGAAACGGCGATCACCGCCAACGGGCAGCGACCACCGCCTTTCCTACGACGATCGCCGCCTCCAAAACGGCGCCCGCCGCCAGCATCTTTCAGTTCCGAGTTTTTGTGTTATTTTCCGGATTATTTCTTTTAATTGGTTTTTAGCTATTTTTAGGAAATACATTTAATTAGTTATTTCTTTTATTATTGGCCACCTTATTAACCCTATATAAGGTTTGCCCTAGTTATTGTTTTAGAACCCAGACTTTGATTATTATGATGATTCTTATGAATTGAGAAAACGTTGTTTTCGTTCCTCCAAAAGAGAGCTTTTGTGAGAAGAGTGCTTGAGAGCATTTGTTGTTGAAGTTGCCCTAGTTGTACTTGTGTGTGTCAATCTCTTTCATAAGGTTGGTGCTATCGGGACTCCATAGAGCATCCTCCAGGTGCCTTGGCCTACCATAGCCATTGTGTTTGGTTGTTATCCATTGGGGTTTCTTCATCATTCGGTAAGGTTCTTGTTCCTAAGTTCAAGGGTTTTATCGTTGTTTGATTTGGTTCCAATTGGCCTATCATTCGACTTATCCTTCTTTCATCTCATTCTAATTCCGCCTATCTTCTCTGTTCGAGGTTTGGTGTCTAGATCAGACAACAGCGGCTTATCCCCGCATCAGAAGGAGATTTAGCGTTATCTAATATCTATGGAATGTTGTCCTCAATGTTTAGAATTACTTTGCCATACTATTATTGAAATACTTTTTATTTCTTCTTTTCAATTATTTGACAAATAATGAATTGCTTATTCATTATTCATGTAATTTTATTCAGAAATGACGAAAAGCATAATAACTACACGGTCAAGCTCTAGGACCAATATGCAGCTTAACCCAAATGGTACAACCCAAACTATAACCAAAGCTAGCACAACAGGAGCTAGAACCAAAGCTACCAAAACCAAAGGTTCCACAACCGAAACCACAATTGAAACTGCCACAAACAAAGCTACAACTGAAGGTGCAAACAAAGCTGCAATCAATCCTACAAACAAAAATTCTACCCATGATAAAAGCAAGGGTCCTGCTTTTCCCACTAAGTGACGCAAGACTTGTGCAATAAAACCTTTACCCCGCGTTGAAGATGATTATGTAGTTATTTTTCTGGATGCTATGCAAATAAAGAAGTTTGAAGATCTAAAATCAAAAAGAGAGATTCTTCCAACTAGGTATAAGGATGGAGAGGCTTTAAAAGTGTTGGGATTGCTAGATGATTTCAGTTATATGTTGGATAGTGTAGGTTGGACTGATTTATCAGTGTGTCATCCAACACACAAGACGTTGACATTGAAATTTATGAGCTCTCTTGAAGTTCAAGTCATCAGTGGTCGTAAATGTGAGAAAGGCTCGATAAGTTTTAGATTGATGGGCAAAGAGTATGACTTTACTCTTGAGGAAATCAATTATGTTTTTGGTTTTCCAAATGAGGGTCAAAGGAGACTAGATAGGCATTTGTTCCCGTCTGTTGTTTGGCTTGCCCTCACACGATACAATTGGTGTAATACGACCAAGCGGAACAACCACATTAGTAATTCGTGTTTGAAGTATATGCAAAGGTTCATGGCTGCCACTATATTTGCTCGCAGAGATAGTGATGGTGTTGTAAGGAGGATGAGATTGCTTTTCTGCATTCTATGTTGTTGGGTTCACTCAAGTTGAATGCAGGTTGCTTTTTAGCCCGACAACTTGATAGGGTTGAAAATCAGTCTAATGGGAAGATAGTCATTGGTAGTATTATTACTGCAATAGCCCTTCATTTGAAGTGTGATCTGAGTCATGTGCCTTGTGTCCCGGCCGGACAAGTTGTGCTTGATCTTGATATCTGTACTGCCATAGATATGGTAGAGTTTATTGATAAAGTATCAAATTCAAGGATTCTACATACACAATTCCACTCCCAAATGTTGATTTAACAACTATTAAAGAGAAGAAAAATTGGATTATGAGACCACCAGAAGGCTATGCATCTGATTTAGGTCAAAATGCTTCTTCTTCGTTTGCTTCATCCGCCTTACCTATTGCAAACGAGTGGACTGTTGTTGCAATTACACCCATGCAAGAGGAACTCAAGGAGCATAGAAAAATCTTGGAACACCTGGACATGCGTATGGAACAATTATGCAATCTCATCAAAGCTGGAAAATACGCTACCAACTCTGCTGAAGACTAAGATTTTAAGTAAAAATAATTACTTATTTTATGCTTTTTTATTTTTAATGTTAGTATAATTTCCAATTCTTATTTTGTATGTATTTCTGGTGTGTCAATGTTTTAGGTAACAGTATGGTAGCTGGTAACGCATGAAGACTTTTTGTTTGTCGTCGAATTGTGCATCCCATGTTATGGAATATTAATGTTTCTGTCTCTTATTTTGACCATGTTCATAACTCTTATTTATGTTTAGTAGATTCCACTTTTGTACCATGTTCGGTTGTATGGTGAAGCATTTCAGATCTGTAACATCAAGATCAACAAGTTCTTATGGAATGATATCTTACCCTCCTCTTCCTATTATTCATCCTATTTTGTTCACTACACTTTGAACTTTGTGATTTGACAAAGATTTGTATACTGGTGTATAATATATTACATTCCACTTCCTATTATGCATCCTATTTTGTTCACATAGGTTGTATAATATTTTATACGACTCGGCAACGTATCTCCATATATTAAATTAGTTGATTTTTTAATTACTACGCACTAGAATGTTATTGTTAGGCCAACATATTAAATTTTAAATGCCTAAAATTATGCAGTAAAAAAGGAATGGTATAAATTATATTAGATAAAAAATAGATTGGATAGATAGTAGATAAAAGGGGTTTAAAATATTAAAGAATCTTTCAAGTAGTTGTAACATATAAGTTTTTATATAAAAACAAAAAGATATCAAGAGATTTAAATTTTGAATTTTAAAAGTTTGTTACCATATATTGTTTATTGCTTAATGATCATAAGATATAAAATTAGACGTTTTTTACTACGCACTAGAAAGTTTGTTACCTAAAATTAGACGTTTTATGGAAGATGTTTTCAAAGCTTGAAAATGGTTGTAAAAGTTTATACGGGTATTATATTCGTTCTAAAACACTGAATTGTGCAGGATCCTCTTTGTGAAATTTTATACGACCGTATATCTTGCTGGATTTTCCATTCCATACTCTCCTCTTTGTGAAATTTTATACCACCGTATATCTTGCTAGATTTTCCATGCCATATTCTCCTCTTTGTGAAATTTTATACGTAGAACATGCTGTATTTTTCATGTGTCTTTCTTAAAATTTCGACCAAATTTTTAAAGCAATTACCCTCTCGTCTCTTTATCTCTCTAAAACCTACATTCCCTTCAAGCCTCTTCGCCGATCCTCTTTTTCAATCGAAACTCTCTCCTTCCTCCTTCAAGGTCGCCGTGTAGATCCACCTCGGCTCCCTTCCTCACGACCACCCCTCGGCGCGCCACCGACAAGCTCGACGCTGCACATCCAATTTCCGGTAACATACTCTCCTCTCCTCCCTCAACTATGTTACTTTAGGGATTTTGATGCACATCTTCTCCTCTCCTTCTTCTCTTCCTGAATTTAGGGATTTCGTTTCTCATTTGTGATAATGAATTCAAAGACTTGTAATTTTTTATTAGATTACGTTTTACCAGTTCTTCAATGGACCTTCAGTTTGGGAACTTCATGAGTAGGTATGAAACTGAAAATTAAATTTCGGATTGATATGCATATGTTTGATGTTGGAATTGGTTGTACACGTAACCGTTAGGAGTTACTATTCCATTTCCATTTTCACGTGACTAAGAAATATTTGAAGAAGCACAATGTCAGTGATTGTCCAACTTTTTGTCTGAGGAGAGGATTAAGAATTTATAAGTCATATTTGTTTCTTTGTTGGCATATAAGAGATTTAGTTGTTATGTTTTGTGTAAGATTTTGCAGTCTCTGTTCAGACTTGGCCAATTCTGAGGAAGAGTCTAAACTCAGACATTGTGTTTTAATACAATTGGCAGGTTCAACTATGGGGAGAAAAGGTATGCCAACAAGATCAATAAATAAGGACAATGCACCTTTGAAAGCCAACACTTCAACCAAAGCTAAAACAAAAGTGACAAAGAAAGCGACAACGAAACCTGCAAGTAAAAAAACTACTAGCAAGGCTTCTAAACAAGATAAAGACAAGGGTGTCGCTACTAGCTCAAAAAACCGCAAGAGTGCAGTAAAAACACCTTTACCGCTTTATGAAGATGAGTACCAAGTGACATTTCTAGATGATATGCAAGAAAATAAGTTCGAAGTCTTGAAACAGAACAGAGAGGTTATTCCAACTAGGTATATAGATGAGTAACGCTGGAAAGATTGGGATTGATGGAAGATGTGAGCTTTATGTTGGAAAATGTGGGTTTGAGTAAATTCGCACATATAAGAGAGCCAACATTCAAGACTCTAACTTTGGAATTCTTGAGCTCTTTAAAAGTTGAAATACCAAGTGGTTATAGTTGTCAAGAAGGATCTATAAAGTTTAGAATACTTGGTGAAGAGTATGAGCTGAATTTGGAGAAATTCAATGTCATTTTCGGTTTTCCAAATCACAGTGAAACGAAACTGAATGACTTCTCCAAGGATACTATTTGGTTTGATCTCACAGGGTATGCATGGAATGCTAAGACAAAAAGGAACAACCACATCAACAATCCAAATCTGAGGTATGTGCAACGCTTCACGGCTGCCAGCATTTTTGCCCGTAAAGATAGTGATAGTGTTGTGCAGAAAGATGATTGCGCTTTTCTGTATGAAATGTTGTATGGGACGCTTAAGCTGAACACATGTTGCTTTTTTGCTAGACAACTTGAAAGGGTTGCTAATCAAACTCCTGGAAATATAGTGATTGGTGGTTTTATAACCGCAATAGCCTGTTATCTCAAGTGTGATTTGAAGCACATGGCTGTTGTACCAGGACATAGTTCATTTGATTTTGATACGTGCATTGCCATGGGTATGATTGAGAGGGTCGATGACGACGATTATTTTCTTAGATTTAAGGATTCTGACTACACCATTGAGCTTCCTAATGTTATGCAAACTACTGTCAAAGATAAGTGTTGTTTAAATGTAACGTTTAGTAGATGAATTTCTTTAATGTGATTATATTTTGTTGTAGCAATGTATACAGACGTATAATTAATTACAACTAAGTTATGAATTTTTTTTATTATATTGAACAACAACGCATCCAGAGGTATAACTACAAAATAACAGCATTGTTCCAAATTTCACATATACACAAACGTATAATAATTTACACTAAACAGTTGTTTTGGTCTTGATGTTTCCGCAAGAGTTTTGTTGAATCTGATTCCATTGTCTCGTGATCTATCGTTGACTCATCCGAACTTTAACCTACTTCAAAGTTGTCCAATATTTTTTCAAGAATCTTGCTTGCAAAACTACAAATACTCATATTTTCCACGTGCCTTTGAAACTACGTATTTTTGCTGAATTCTCAAACAAATTATATTTTAAATGTTTTGTGAACTTTTTAGACAAATATTTTTCATAAAATATGCTCCCTCTGTCCCATAATAATGTTCCTGTTTCTTTTTGCACATTTGTCAAGACACGTTTTATATCATTAATATCTCTAACTATATGTTAATAAAAAATTATCAAATTTTGATACATTAAAGTACTCATCGAGACGAATCAAATAAGATCCCACATGACTATATTTGTTCTTATATCTTAGAAGTTATGCCATAAAATGTGTTGAAGCGTGAAGAGTGTGAAAATATGAAACAAGAACTATATAAAGGGACGAACGGAGTACAATTTAAGTCTCCGTGCCTTTTAAAGGCACGGGAAACGAACACTAGTTTAATTCAAAGGTGTTGGCATTTGATTGATTCTTATGTGGGCGAAACCCGGCTCCAACACACAAGGCGACACAACAATGAAGTCGCAAATGCTCGGGCTCAACTTTCTTTCTCTAGTCTTTCTGATTTTGTTTCTTTTGATTATTTGCCTGATACTTTACAAAACCTTTTTGATGCTGATTTGGTTCCATCTGGTTAGTTTGTATTCTTTTGGCATCTAATAAAACTTATCAACGGGTGCCGCCCGTTTTCAGACCAAAAAAAAAAGCTCACAATTTTACCTGTTGATTGCTAGGAAAATGCGGTAACATAAAGTGGCACTTTTTGTAATTTTATCAACAGGCTAAGTTAATTTACAAGACTAGAATGAACATGCAAAATTATTACTTCAAAATCTCCAATCTCAACAGTAAAATAAAAATGTCTTTGTAAGTTGATTGTAATAATTTCATAATACCAGGATAAACAGACAGCATTACTCCAATCCCAATACATAAATCAGTTTACATAGACAAGCAGCCATGTTTTTCTTTCATCCTTTAAATTGCCAATCTCTACGACACAACGGGCAATGAGCTTGCGGCGTTTGCGAGTTCACCCACTTCAAAATGCAATGGAGGTGGAAGGCATGATTGCATTGCCCCCAAACTGCAATGTGATATAATGATTTACATGCATTTTTAATGTAACAATAGAATTAAGAATCAACATCTTCTAAGTATACATCACAAATTCAAATGCTAGGTGCTTTTGAGAATCAACATCTGACCTTTAGCTGTGAACATATGAGATCAGATCAAGTTGTTGAGGATTAAACGACAAGATTTGGTACTTGTTTGGTTACATGAATTTTTTCGCTTACAAATACTTTTTTCAGAAAAAACCTACTTTTACAAGTTTTAATAAACCTGTAATGAAATTATCTTCTTTTTTTCTTGCTTTGATAAAATACAAACATACCTTTAAAACCTAACTTTTCACACAGCCATATTTTTCAACCATTTATAACCAAAAACCTCTTTATAAACTCTATCCGGAACCCTTGGTTTTATTTATTCAATGTAATAGAGACTGTAAATTTGAGGAAGACAGGATGATCTTGTTATTTTACTCAATTTCCTGGAGAAGTAGTTTGGGACGACATAGTTGGTCCTTTGAATGAATGACCAAGACTCATGGTGGATTTAGACTTATATAAACATGCAAGAATGGACTTACTAATTGGACAATCATCTCCAGGGTGTTTACAGTCTGGACAGCAGCCATCAAAGACTAGTCTGCATATGCCACACATCTCATCTTGTGCATCCCATGTCCATGAAGCCACTGCATGCCACCTGTATTTTAAAAAACCAAACAGCAACCACAGCTTAAACCCTAATTTAAAGGGATGAATGCTCAGTTGATCATTGGTAACCAATGAAAAGAAATTAAAAAATTATAAAAGAGGAGATTGACATACTCTGTTAATCAGGCCCATCAGCAAATTACGAATTCATGAGTTAAGGAGAATGTATCCACCAAAAATACTCATCACTCCATCAGTGAATCACAGCCATTACTATCACTCAAAAGAAAAAGAAACAGCCATAAAACTGAAACTAAATCGAATAAACAAACAACATGATGGATGGATACGCAAAATTTTGACCTTCATTTACTTCGCCTGCAAGAAAGAGCAAAGGAGGTAAAGATTATAGCAAACAGTGAATTCATCCAGCCAAACATACAATTTGAACCAAATGAAAGCAGTCATAAAATATTAGTTTCGAAAACAAGTAAAAATTTTTAATGCCTAATTCAGTTGGTTCTTAATTAACAATTACCATCACATTTAACTTCAACAGCTAATTCCAATTGTTGATAAAACCAAGTAGCCAATCGATTTGCAGGCTTTAGCAATGCAACATATAAAATAAGTGAATCAAACCCCTGCTGATGATGAACAACAACAAACCAACATGTAAGAGTATCTATGTGACTATGTCATAGATGAGGCAAAGGAAATTGTTCAAAGTATATTCATCCTTCCCTAAATTGAATTCATTCTCTGATCTTCTTTGGCTTAGCACCATCATCTAAGATAATCTGACTATCTCAGTGAAACCCTAAATCCCTGATTTCGTTAGTTGCATATATATGAGATGCTGATGAGCCTTAATTAATACGGATTATTTTTTTACTCCCCAAATCCCAAATCCTCTCTCTGTTGTACATTATCTCTCTAATGATCTGAAATGGAATAGGCATAAAACAACAGTCAATTCATAATACACATAGGTGATTAAGAAAGAGTTATATGCTTGAAAGCACAAGAAAATTGTATTGATGCAATTCAAATGATTGTATTTCATATAAACTTCAATTGCATTGCACCAAGAAAACTATAACAAGAGTTAACAGGAAATCTAAGGAATGATGCTCCTAGTAAAACAAATTTCGAGAAGAAGATTTTTTTTTTTTTTTGTCTGTTTCACAAAGCTACACTTATATATGGACAACAAAAAATAAGAACTGTAACAATGATGGACGAAAATTACCTGATCAAGAAACCAAACAAGATGCGGCTGGAGTTTGGTCTGGGATTAATCAGCCCAACCTGAAATGGAACAATTGTAAAGCTCACGAGGTCTTATGTTATGATCGAATGAAAAATATCAAACAAGTGAGCAAATGAATGACATAGTGTCACGAATGCAACTAGAAAAGCTTCTTAGAATAGACTTCACATAAACGATAGACAATTCTACTTCGTCTACAAGACCACATGAACACAGATAGTTCCATACTTCATCAAATACTCAATTCAATACAAAAGTACCCCCAATGAGCCAATCAAACAATGCATGGAACGAGAAAGCAGATGAATAGATAAACACTTAGCCTCCCAGTTAAGTCGTTTTGATCTACTAAACATGAACATACACATAAACCCATGAAACATGAGCAATAAACGCAAAGAGCGGAGAACAGATGCTCACAAGAATAGTGGATCGACGAGGAATGCTGGGACGATTCTCGCGCTGCGAAGGATACAAAACAATAAACCCTAGAATTTGGGGAAGTTCTTATTTTCCTTTTCCCGCTTTTTTCATTTCCCCTTTAACCGGTTCGGGGTTTATTGAACCGATTATCAGACCGGGTCCGGTCCGGTCCGATTTTGCACAGCAATAATTAACTCAGCAACCACATTCCTCTCCATTTTCATCTTCCCCAATTCTTGAACCAACCATGTCCCAATTCCTCCTCCACATTCCGACTTCCAACTCTCCACTCTTCCTCTCCCAATCTCTAAAACCAATTCCAAAACGAACCCACCTGTTTATCAAAGCCTGTTCCAGAATCCCACCTCGCGACAGAGTAATCGATTTCGGCAAATACAAGGGACGAATGCTAGGCAGTCTCCCTTCAACCTACCTCAAATGGGTCTCCTCCAATCTCCGGGCACGTGACTTCGAGGAATGGGCTAAGCTCGCTGACCAAGTCCTAGACGACGCCGTTTACCAGGACCGAATCGAGTGGGAGTTTGCTCAGAAGATCCTAAACGGCGACGTTTTGAGTTCTCCTTTATCGCCTTCCTCATCCTCTGGCGTTTCTTCTTTGCTTGAGGTTAGTGAGCGGTTTGGGTGGGATAATGAGGATAAGGTGGGGTGGAGCAGGTTGAATTTCGAGCTTCTTGGGACCTCTAATGGAGGCAGGATTCCGAGGATTAAGGACAAGGAGAAGAGGATTGTTGAGAAAGAGGATGAAGAAGAGAGTGATGCGGATGTGGGAGAGAGGAGAGGATGGAGGAGAGAGAGGATGAAATTGAAGAGGCGAGGTGTGTCTAGAGTTGGAGTTGAGAGAGAGGAGATGATGAAGAAAGAGCCTGAGTTGAAGAGGAGTGATGATAGGAGAGTGGAGAATGTTAAGTTTCCTGGGAGAGAAGGGCTAATGAGGAGAGTCATGGATGCTAAGGGGAGGAGACCTTCATTCTAGATTTCTTCTTCTTCTTTCTTCTTGTGTTCAAATTTTCAATGCAGCTACAAATATCCAACTACAGTTGTGGGTTGTTTGTACATTGTAAAATTGCATATTTTTAAGAGTGAGTTGACATGATTTTGCAAGTTGGATTAGTAAGCTAGGAAGCAAACACTTTTTTTCAATTTATCGTATGAAGAATGAATCTTCTAAGTTTTTCGTGTTCAAATCATATCCTTTTATCATGTAACATATTATCTTATTCATTGGCAAAACTCTTATGCACTACTACTAGTGTACCATAGTATTAAAGCATCCGATCACAAGGGGAGACATACTTCAGTTCTTGTGATGTAACACTGAAAAAGAGAAACAAAGTCACTTACATTACTGATGAGAGTTCATTTGTGTTTGTGGGTGAGCTTTTGGCTAAGAAAGTCTATTGCATTCAATTGACATCACAAAAGAAGCAAAACCTCTACATCCTTAATTAAGAAGCTTCATCTACGCTGAAATCAGGAAGAATCAACCTCCAATAATCACTAATACCTTTTGTTTTTTGGTGATATCCCCTCAACCGCCACGAACTAGATCTAATACCTTCACACTACTATCACGTGTTGCATCGAACGAGGCCGTTCTCTTGCTGGCTCACTCGACATTTTCCTATCTCCACCACGCTATTGTTCTTGATGACCGACAATGGCGTCTAAACCGAAACTATGCAACGAAAAATTGAAGGAAAAGAAGGATGTGCGTATTCTGTACGCACGCGAATGCATTATAAATTATAGCCAAAAAGCAATTTAAAACTAATCTACCACTTATGAAAATGTAAAAAAAATGGTAAAAAGAACATTATACAAAAACCGAATAAGTAAGGTCAAACTTTGACCTTGGCCTTGCAAGTTTCGTCGTTGCGGTTAAAAATTGAATAACCGATTTAGGGCAGAATATGTGACTCTGTCAACCAATTGAAATTGAAAGCGCCTTTTTTTTGCAGAGAAGAAGAAGAAAACGCAAAATTAGAAAGGAGGGATGGAAGGCGGTCAACATGGAGGCCAACGCGGTGGCCTGAGTAAGAGATCAGGCGACGCCGGGAAGGCGATGATAGCGATTGTATGCGGGACTTTGGTCTACTATCACTGCGCCTTCCACAATTCCTCTCTCGTCTCCTTGATTTCCGATGTCTTCATCGTCATCCTCTGCTCTCTCGCCATTCTCGGCCTTCTTTTCCGTCAATTGAACATCTCGTACTCTCCTTCTCTCTTTCTCTGATCGATTTTTTGTGTGATTTTGTACTCTTATGCTCTAGATTGACCCCAAATCCTAAACTGTCTGGAAAATTGATTAGTAGTTATTAGGTTTTTGGTGATCGGATTGGTGTGTAGTTTCCAGAATTGTGCATTTGGATTTCCGTGCCAGAGATTATCTGATGGTGTGAAATTGAAGTCCAAATCCTAATCTGGTGCTGAATGCATTTGCAGGGTGCCAGTGGATCCTATGGAATGGCAGATCTCACAAGATACAGCCAGTAGCATTGTTGCATCCCTTGCTAACACAGTTGGTGCTGCTGAATCAGTGTTGCGTGTTGCTGCAACTGGCCATGACAAAAGGCTCTTTCTCAAGGTATGCAATTCTTGATGAAATTAGTGACCTTTCTTGAGACAGCCTACGGAATTTAACTTGCACATTGATCAATAGGGACAGATAAAAGGATTTTGATGCACTAATAGATGTTATTTTGTACATTGTGCAGTAGTATGAAACAATTAGGGAGAATTAGTTGTTGGCAGCAAGTGTTAGCATCTTCTTATGAACATGAATTGTGTTGTTTTTACCGCAGGTTGTTATCAGTTTATACGCCCTATCAGTTATTGGAAGATCAGTTTCTGGTGTTACCGTGGCTTATGCTGGTAATTATTTATCTACCTCCCATCAAGCTTCATGTTCAGTTTGTTCTGATGCTTGCATTTGAGCATTTTCATACTACTTTCTTGAATATATAACGTACATTTGTCTTGAACAATTAATAATAGTTTCATGACCTAATTTGATGCTACTCTGAATCAGGATTGTGCTTGTTCTGTCTCTATATTCTTGCTGAGAGCTCACCAGCAATAAGCAGTAGACTATCTCCAATTCTAGGAAGAAGCATGGAAGTGCAAGATTAGTGATCTTACTTGTAACAATTGCAGTTGCAGGATTATCACTGAAACACTACGCGGGAAGTTAACACTGATGGTTGTTGATTTTGTTATTGTAATTATACTAGAATGAATGTATTAGCATTCATAAGCTGGATGTTTAAATGTAGTCCATCCATTGTGAATAGTAATCTAATGTTGTAGACATGGCCTCAGGCTTGTGAGTATTCAAATTTCAGTACTACGATTATTCGGTGTATTGTTGAATGCCAATGATTGCAGAATTTAGAGAAATTTTGCTTGAACTACACTTTGATCTGTATGATAACATCATGTGTGTCCTGACTGTCCTCCAAACAGGAAGACAGGCAATAAATTTGAGGCATATGGTTTATGATTTAGAGAAATTCTGCTAGACTAAAACCTCAATCAAGTTACTATGATTTACAGAAATATGGTTTATTCATTTTTATTGTATGTCGTGCAAACAAAAAAAGATACATTTTCAGTTATTTCACACACTTATAGCACCAATCAAACGACAGTTCTTTTTCCTTTTTATCTTACTTATTTGGTTTGATAGAGCTGATCTATATCCAGACAACGAGTTTGTTGACATCTACCTTTTCAATATGGTTTCATACACATTTCTAACAGAAATTAAACTAATGACAAAGCAGTAGATTAGTATTGACTGAATGTTACAACATATTGAGAACATACGTATCTTATGCAAAAAGAAGAAGAGGTTATTTGCACTCTAATTGGAAATATGGGCTTTTTAGTTGGGCCATATTTAGGCGGGTAAGAATATAGGAAGCAGACATCAATGGGGTTTGGAAGGTTTGCCGGTTGAACTCTCTTCTGCCCTTTCCTTCCATCTCTCCCTCCTTCCCCACAGAGCTTTCTCGCGCCCGATCATGGCAAAAAATCCGCCGGCGAGGAGAGAACTTTTGGAGCGATGGCGTGCCATTGAAGAAGAGGAGGAAGAGGACGCAGATGATGTCGATTCTCCCAACTTCGATCGTCTTCGTCAGCTTAAAGAACACTGGTTCGCTCTCAAATTACTCACACCTTAGTTCCTAATTAAACTCCGAGCATTGCCTCAATTTTCGACTTTGTGCGCGTGCAGAAATGAATTGAAACCGTAGAGACTTCTATTAGGTTTTGGTCAGTGCACTTTGTTCATGTTCTTGGACCTTTTGTTGTATTGATATTAGTTACTGTAATCTTCAAGAATGCCGTTTACTAGTGTTTCTTCTTTTTCAGTCTTTTGGTTTGGCTGATTCATGCATGATCGTATAAAATTGATGGCTCATTGCCTTGATTCATTGGAAGGCAGTTAGTTTTGAAGTAGGAGCTTGTGTGAACTGACTGGCATTTGGATAATGGTCAGCAAACACACTAGGGATTTTAGTTCACTTAGGGCATTTGGTGTCGATTTTTGAAAATTAGGAATCAGCATTGACATTGATATAGACCCCTTTGGTTGGGTGTCTGGTTAGAGATTTTGCAGCAAATACGGTTTATTTAGATGACACTTGAAACCAGGTGCAGCTCAGTTTTAATCTGAAGTGTGTTTGTGTAACATTTAATTATGAGGCGTTAAAAATCATGAGAAGTAGCAGAATTCTATCCTGTACACTATTGTCAATTCAAAAGTGATTTATATGATATAAGTTCTCTTAAGTGTTGTAAGACATATTTGTTCCTGTATGCAGGTTTGCAGATGCATACAACCTCATGATTGGCTTGCCAGAAGACAATCATATATGGTGTGGATGCTGGGAGATAATGGCTCCCTTTTTAGAGACATTTTACAACTACTTCAAGGTTGAAAAAGGTGATTCTCCTCTTAAGGTTTTGTGGGAGAGAACTTGTCAGGAAATGAGACAATGCACACAATGCATATCTCAAAATCATCGTGCACAAGAGATGTATAGCACGGACTATGAATCAAGTGTGGTCTCTCCCCTTCTTAGTATATTACAAATCCTCGATGAAGAACGAGTTTCTCAACACTTAAAGGAGTTTAATGTACAAATAGAAAAAGGCAATTATGATCCTGAACGTGATAGTGCCGAAGTGGTTAGTCTTATGTTTGAGGTAAGAATTTTCTGTCATAAATTTCATATTCTGAAAAACTAATTAAAATTTGACACAATCCATTTCAATTGGATGATAATAAGCTGTGTTGCTTGGGAAAAGAACGTAAGTTTTATAATCTATTTTCGAGTGCTTTACGTTGGGAGAAGGAATAAGAAGCAGTTAAACTGTTGGAGGATTGGTTTACGATTTGTGCCATATCACTACTTCTTCCTCAGCACATTTACAGGAAGTTTATAAGCAATAGCATATATTTTTTTGAATTGAATTTAACTTAATCTCTATTTAAGTTTTTTGGGTAGTAGTAGATTTAGGACGGAATGGTGTGAGAGCAGGGAAAGGGTGAAAACGAGTCTCTTGGATCAAGCTGGCATGATAACAGAGCTTCACATGACAACTTATTTCTATATACCGATTGATATTTATGGTTAAGAGTTCATTTAGAGAACATTTGGTTTCCAGTGATGGTGGTTCAGTTCTTGGTTGAGATTATGAACTCCATTAAAAATATTTATTGCAGGTTATAGTGTTGTATAAAAATATGCTTCTCTGATGGGCTTTTGAGCTAGTCGTTCATGTTTTGAACTCTCCAGATGATCCTAATGCACTTACCATATGCATGTCTTGACAGGTTCTAACATTCCCAGTTCTCCTGGATGACAAACTCGTGGCGACTGACTTCCAAACTTTTATTGAAGCTGTTGACAATATCCACGAACTGACCTTAGCTAAGCAACAGCATTTTCAGGTATTTTTATTCACATAATGTGTTAAAATAAGTTCTTTATATATGTATTTTTCTGTTTGTCCAGCAATAGTAGGCTACAATAACGATTCTCTTTCGAAAACTGCATTACCAGGGTGTCTATGCCTTGCTTTTTCTAAACAGCAGGAGAACACGGTCTATTAGTCTCAGGCTGGCTGGAAACATGGAAAAAGTGAGGTATAATAAGATTTTAATGTTGCAGACGTTTAGGTTTCTATAATCTTTCATTCCCCTCGTATATATGTATTGTGTTTGATACATGTAAGTTTGTATGTACCTATATGGTCTATTCTAATAACCACATTCATCTAGTGTTTCATTGGCTTGGAGCAACACTTTATTTCCATGTCTAGGTGTGTTGTAGATTTGGAACCTTTTTAGCCTTTATTGAAATATGTTCGGGAAATATGCTTTTTTAAACGTGCAATCTGAATATGCGAAATACTGAATCAATTGAAATTACTGAAAAATACTGCAACTATATAAAAGGAAATCTTCAAAGTTTGTCGGATCTTATTACGTATTAGTGATAATGCTGCTAGTATTCTATTGACAGATCTTACATTAAGTTGCTTCTTTTTGACAAATTGGAATATTGTGCATATAAGGATTGGTTATGATATACTTGGTCATTTTTTAACTATTTTGATACATGTCTAGGTGTGGTGTAGATTTGGAGCCGTTGCAGCCTTTATTGAAGAAAAACATCAACTTTCTTGCAGCTGAAGTGATCCCAACCCAATCAAGCTTCGAGTATGCAAGGCCAAGATTAGAGTTGGACCGTATGACCTCGTGGATCGGTATAAAAGCATTGTAGGGACCGATAAAGCTGAAAGTCAGTTTTGATAATAGAATGATATTATATTTAAAGGAAAACATAAGAGATTCCTTGTCTTCTGCTAGTTACATTTCATCTCTCTTCTATTGTATCCTTGATTTTTGTTTCTTTTCTCTTGTAGGCTTGGGTTCTTAGAACCTGCAGCACTTGAAGAAGGCATATTAGAGAAGTATCCTGTTTTTCTTAACTTTGTACTAGATCATATCAGCGACGATTCTCCTGAGTTTTCCCATGCGGTTAATTGTATGAGACAACTCTTTGAAGTCCTTGGTATGTTTACTATGAAGTGGTTTTGCCTCTATTTTATGTTGCCTCTATTTTATGTGAAGGCTGTCATGACCACGTTTCTGAACTTCAGTTTTTTCACAGGGTACAAACTGTGGCTGAGGACTTCATTGCCTCCTTCCGTAATTCGTGACTCGTTGCTAAGCCAGTGTTTTCATACGCGTAGTGAGAAAATCCATAAAGACATTTTTGATCTGTTTTATCCTTTTCTGCGGGTATGTAATCAAATATCTCTCACTTTCAAAGTTCTTGATACATTTTCCTAATGCTTACATGTCTAAACATTTCTAGTCTTTAGAAGCCTTACAAGATGGGGAGCTTGAGAAACAACGTCGGCATTTTATTTATTTTCTGCTACATCAAGTGACAAGGAGTAGTAACTTCAGTAGCTTGATGAGGGAAAAAGCTCGCCAGGTTCAGTTACTTCACACTTACACAAGTTTAACCCTGTTTTTTTCCTTGTTTCTTTGGGATCATTTTATTTAAAGGACGTTAAGCATTCTAAATTTATTTAAAGGGTTTGTAAACATGGTGATATGCATATGCATATATATATATGTATGTAGTTATATAAATGTATATGGCCATGATGTTTCTAACTTTTCTGTTAGATGTTGTGTATAGATAGCCCTGCTTATCGTTCACCGAGGTTACAAGATGAATCCACCTTGCCCACCTTCTGAATGTGCACATATGTGGTATGTAATGTTAGTTTTGTATGTTACTTCTTAGTGAATGAGCTGTAAACCTTTCCAAATACAGATAATCTACAATCTCATATCGTAAGGTTTATGTTTATATTGGAATGCTTGTTCCCGTGGCCCATCAGTCTCTTGGATTCCCGCCCCGAAAAAAGGTTACCTTGTTGCTTGACATGATTTGAATTGTAGGAAAGAAAAAAAAACATCCAAATGTTTCTCGACTTTGATGAAGTGAATTAGAATGGAAGCATTAAAATTTTCAAGCGAGTTCAGAATTGAGTTACATCTTCTCATTTGGGTCTTCGTCAGAAAGTGCTTAGGAATGAATGAATCTTGATTACTAAAAGTCATCGGATTTTATTTGTCACAGCATTTCATGTTGGTATAAAAGTTGTTTTTGTAATCAAGTACTTAACTTTCCTGCTACGACCTCTACTCTTCAGATCATCTCCTATCATTTGTATGGTGCTAATGAGCTTTCCTTACTAGCAGCCCAAAAACAATATAACTTGATTGGCTACTTTAATGACATTATGGACAGGGGTCCTTCGCTTGTGTCTTCTATCAAAGATAAAGGACTTCATAATTCTCTGCGACAACCTGCTCTTAATCTTATTGAAACTATTATCGTGTCCGAGGCAGCGGCTTTGATATCTTCTGCGATCCATTCTCAAGTTGGTCTTTCTGCTAAGCAGAATTATGAATATGATGACACATCTTCGTGTGGTCTTGTTAGTGAAGATAAAGATCTTTGTTGTTGGAATGAATTCAGTGTCCAGTGCAACACCATTTATCAGGAATATACGGAGTGGTTGTGCGTTCCTATGATATGGCTTGATGTTTTGGTTGAGATTGATCCTTCAGTTCTTCCTGTGTCATTTTCCAAGGCTGTAGCTTGGGCTCTATCTCGCTTCTCCTTGTTAGAATCTGAAAAAGATGAATTGTCACTTCCAGTTAAAAGTTGGCTGGCAACCAAGGCCATGGAAGTTTCAGTGTATTTTGGCTGGAGATATCCTACTGGTTCTGATGATGGTGGAGATTGTAAAGAGTCGAAAAATTCAGTCAGGGTGTCAACAATGTGTTTTTCTCTTATTAGAACTTTCAAGAGGTTTGTACTCCCCCCCCCACCTGCTCTTAACTTATTGTATTATAACTGTAGAGGACATTACTTGAGAAACAAATTAATTATATAGTTTGCTTTCCCTTGAACTAAATTTGAAATTCGATGTCAGGTTAGCTGCTCATTTTACAATCAAGATGGAAGTAGGTGAACTGTGGAAGCATTGGACTTGGGATGATAGAATGGCTGAGAGCTTGATTCTTTTGATGGTAGATCCTAATGATGTATGTTGACTTAGCTTCTTTTATCTTCTGATAATTCATAATTTCCTTTTTAGTAAATAGTACCTAATTGCATGAGTTATATATCTAGTATGTTTTGATCAATATGATGCCCAAGCATATTCTTATTCTCTGTGTTCTTGTATATATGTTCTTCGCACCTTCATAAATTAAGATGAATAAGATGAGTTTTTCCCTTGCCTGGTTCAGACTGTTAGACAATTTGGCAAGCGTACCATAGAGAACTTTTCGAAAACAAGGGGCGTGGCTTGTTGCTTGCGTTTTCTCTGTTCCTCCGAAGGCTCTTTATCTGCAACTTTCTTGGGGTTGAGGCATGCTCTGGAGCTGGTAAATATTTGGCCCTTTTCTGCCCCTTGTTGCTAACAAGATTGTTCACTTGACAATGTTCATTTGACTCTAACTTCCTCATATTGAACTTCTTTCATTAATGTTAGTGTTTTTTTATAGGGAAAGTATCGGGTGAGAATAAAGTTTAAGATGCGAATGTGAGAATGATGAACATTTAATATTAAATTGGTGAACATTTACTACTAATTTGGTGAACATTCATTGACAAACTTAAAAACATCCAAAAATTGAAGAATATTCATTTGTTAAAGAACATATATTGAGAAACTGAAGAACATTAAGACAAAAATCGTATATGTGCATCACTTTTTCAAAAGATGTGCATCAAAAAAATTTATGAACATTTGAGTACATTTTGATGAACATTTTTGTATATTTTGATGAACATAAGTCATTCTCACGTTCTCACCCTAGAAATTGTTCTCACCCGAACCGCACTTTTTTTTATATGCATATATAGATATAGAATATAGATATAAATTGATAGATAAACAGAGCTTATAAAGAGTCCCATATCAGAGAAACTTACTTAAAATATTTATACACATCTTAAGTCACTCATATAAAACAAAAGGCTGTCTTGAGTCTATTGAATTTATCAAAAATAATGAAACATTTTGATGATTACTATATACTAATTTTGTTTCATGTGCTTCTTTCTTGCACCTCCACCCATCCAACAGGTCCAGTTAGATCCCGTTCTTACGAACTTTCAAGCCTTACATCATTTCTTCTTTGTTCTGTACAAAGTTTTTAGAGAAGGGTTTCCGCACCCTGAGAATCTGTCTGGACAAACAACCAATGAGCTAAATACGAAGTTCTCTTTACAAGGTGGATTTCTGCAGCAACCAACTTTCAACTCAATCTCTGTTCCTGATGATGGCTTGCCAAAGGTCCTTAAAAGATCTTGGGAAAACTTCTGCTATGAGCTTGCGAAAGCTGCATGGCCATCTGTTCAGAAGTGCTTGCAAAAAGGAAAGGAGTTCACACATTATCAAATCTCCCAGGTTCTTTCTTTCGATTTTTGTTCTTCTTATGTGCTTCAACTTAAGGACCCAAAAGGGATTTTTTTTATTACTCCTCAGATATGGAATTTTGCATGTTTTTCCTTAGTCCATTTGCATTGACCTTCTTGATATAATACCTTGCTTACATTGTTTTTCTAACTTACTGATTCAGATGACTAGTGTCCGCGTGCTTGAAGTTATCCCAATTGTATTATCAAACCTTACAACATCACCTAATGGGCTGTGTGACATATATGGAAAGTTAACTGACAAGAAGTCTGATATTAGTTGGCTTCATGATTTGGTTGTCTGGGGAAAGTCATCCCTTCAGATCATAGTCCGTTACTGGAAGCAATCATGTATTTCCGTACTTGATATACTGAAAGGTTTACTTGGTGATAAGTCTTCGAAGACCATCATCTTGGCTATGGAAAAAAGTCTTTCGTGTGGTCAGTTACTATATCTCTAGTTTCTTATTTAGTAGCCAACTTTATTGACTACAACATCCGTAGTATGATTTTTGTGAAAAAATTCCAATATTTTTTTTTCAGATGCCGTTTCGATTGATTCTTTGGTGCAACAAGTAATGCAACTCTCAGTGCCACTGTCAGCTCAACAGTCTTGCACGGCAAACAAATCCTGGCCAAGGTCCACAAACACTCTTTCAGAATATATAGAAATAGGTGCACCTTTAGGAATGAAACCTCTATCCCAAGTAAGCATTGGCAAGGAGAGTCTGCATTTTGGGAAGTTGGAGAGCAAAAACAATTTGGATAGTATAGTCATTCTTTCAGATGATGACTCAGAAAGTGATGATGATTTACACAGAGATATTTTGGCTATGCATGATGATAAGAAATCTCAATCTAACTTGGCTGAAAAGAGTTCCCCTAAGATCAGCACTCCAACAGTATCAAAACCTCATCTTGAAAGAATTGCTACTGGCCAAGCTTCTCAAGTTCAGCCTGCTGGAAAGACTATCTGCTCTGTTGGATCACTAAAAAAACCATTAAAATCACTTGTAAAGGAAGCTCCTACTGGAGTTGAAACCTTGACTTCAAATTTTGGTCCAACGAGGAAAATCCAAGCATCAGTACCATCTGTAAAGCCAAGCAGCACGGACAATAAGAAAAAGGAGTTGAAGTCTAAAGGGAGAAGTGAAAGTATCAATAAACGTTCTGATAATGTTTCCAATACGGCTTCTTCGAGAAATGATGCTATTCTCAAAGCAATAGTGAGCAGTTCAGAAGATGATCCATTGGAACAGGCTCTAAAATCTGTTCCACGTAAAACATCAATATTGATAAAGCAGAGCTCTGTTGTTCCTAAACGTCAAGTGATTCAGCTTGGCGTGCCTGGTGAAAGCAGACCGGGATACATGCAAAAACAGGAGTTACGAGCCAAGAGATTTAAACCACCAAGATTAGAAGAGTGGTTCAGGCGAATTTTAGAGTTAGATTATTTTTCACTTGTGGGATTATCTTATGAGAACGAGGATGAAATCAAAACCTCGAGTGATTTGAAGGAAGTCCCAATTACTTTTAACTCATTCGAGCAGTATGTTGATATATTTCGTCCATTGGTATTGGAAGAGTTTAAAGCGCAGTTGTGTAGTTCTTTTCAAGAGTTGTCTGCATTAGAAGAGATGTCTTGTGGTAGTATATCTGTTGTATCAGTTGAAAGGGTTGATGACTTTAATCTTGTTCGCTGTGTACATGATGAAAATGGCGTATCTGCATCTGTCTCCTGCTCAGAAAATGACTTGGTTTTGCTGACAAAGCAGCCGCTGCAAAAGTCTCCACATACTATTCACTTGCTTGGAAAGGTACATTGAGTTCAGCTACAAATTTGTTAAAGTTTGTCTTATTCTAGTGTACTGTTATATATTGTAAGATCTTAGGTTGAAATCTTAGGTTGGATTTTAGGTGATGTGGGTGTACTGTTATGGGTGATGTGGGTGTGGGTGTACTGTTGGATTTTAGGTGATGTGGGTGTACTGTTATGGGTGATGTGGGTGTGGGTGTACTGTTGGATTTTAGGTGATGTGGGTGGGTGTACTGTTATATACTGTAAGATCTTAGGTTGAAATCTGTTGGTAGTAGAGTAATCTGTGTTTCTGGTTCTGGACAGCATTACTTGTTTTAGAATTGGTTATGAAAGATATCATTTTTCTATGAGCATAAGTAGAAAAAATGTAGCGTACTGGTATTGCTCTTGCTTTTCATTCTAAGAAAGCCAAAAGGGTAAGAAATATCTGTTTGATGATGATATTTGACTATTTTTCATGCTGTAGCGTACTGGTATGGCTCTTGCTTTGTTTTATGCATATATTCTTCACTATGGTCTTTTGGGAACAGTCTCCTATAGGGAATGGCTGCAGTGTACATTCCTCCCACTCAGACCCAGAGAGGCAGAGACCCTATTTATGCAGCATGTATCAGGCTTGTTGTTTGTTGCTGTGCTGAAAAATAAAGAAATTGAAAAAAGAAAAAATATACTTATATGTTGATAAGTTTTCAAGGGGCCTATGTTGACTGCTGCACATCTGGTACTTCCAAATAAAGTTCCAAACATCTTGTCTCACATAGTCACATTTGCTGCTCTTATATTTGTCTTGTTGATGTGCTTGAGGGATCTTTCAGGTAGAGAGACGTGAGAAGGACAATAAAAGGAGGTCAAATATACTAGTAATCAGAGTTTATATTCAAGGTGGTTGTTCACGTCTTAATCGGGCAAGAAAGATGCTTCTGGAGAGAAGCAAGTGGTTTATTGGTAGGGTTACAAGCATTACTTCACAGCTTCGAGAATTCCAGGCACTCACTTCCAGCAGCACAATTCCCGCTCTTCCTGTTATTCTGAGACCAGCAGATCATTCTAACCTCCATTATTCTAGATGTTCAAATTTAGGTAAACTACCTCAAGCAATGCAGAGAACTCTGCAATCAACTTTTAATGATAGCCAGCTTCAAGCTATAGGCTCTGTATTAAAAGCTTCAGATTCTGAAAAGGCTGTGGATTTATCACTTGTACAGGGGCCTCCAGGTATTTATACGAACCTAACTCTATTTAGTTGAAGATATTGCTGCACATATTGCCTGTATTTGAGTTGTGGGTTAATATGTTTCTACAGGAACCGGAAAGACTCGGACTATTGTGGCGATTATCAGTGCTTTCCTTGCGATGCATTCTCCTTGCTCAAACGTTGCAGAAAATCAGTTAAGCCACAAAATGAAACCAGACACCAGTTTAAAAGCACGGCTAAGTGAGAGCATTGCAGTAGCGCGTGCATGGCAAGATGCTGCTTTGGCTAGACAATTGAATAATGAAGCTGAGAAGGACAATAAAACAACGAGACCACTCTCTAAAAGAAGGGTGCTTGTGTGTGCACAGTCTAATGCTGCAGTTGATGAACTGGTTTCTAGATTAGCTGGGGAAGGCATTTATGGTGCTGATGGGGAAATGCATAAGCCATATATTGTTCGTGTTGGTAATGCAAAAACTGTACACGCAAATTCAATGCCCTTTTTCATTGATACACTAGTAGAAAATCGTCTAGGTCAGGAGAAGATGAAAGTAATTGATGGGAAGAACAGTGCGGGTGGAGACTCTTCCGCTATGATCCGTTCTAGTTTGGAGAAGGTTGTGGACCGCATTAGGTTTTATGAATCAAAACGGGCCAATTTGAAAGATGTAGATTCAGAAAAGAAGAATGAGAAAGCTAATGAGAGTTCTGAGATCAATAATGAGAAGGAACTATCTGATGCTGAGCTGGGAGCAAAATTACGACGCTTATATCAACAGAAAAAGGAGATATATATTAAACTTGGCGCAGCGCAGGCTGAGGAGAAGAGGAGTTATGAAGAAATCAAGGCACTCCGTAATAAGCTAAGAAGGTCTATACTGAGGGAAGCTGAAATAGTTGTTGCAACTTTAAGTGGTTGTGGTGGAGATTTACAGTCTGTCTGCTCTGAATCTGTATCTACTAGCAGAATGGCTTTTACATCTGAACAAAACCTTTTTGATGCTGTAGTTGTCGATGAAGCTGCTCAGGTATTCCTTTGTATGCTTTTCATCTATATAAAAAACGACCGGGGCAATAAATGTGAGATGAAGCTACCTTCTACAAATAATTTTCGCCTGATCGATACGTAAACAATTTGAAACTACTATTTCTGTGATTTTACTGTTTTTTTCCATCTATATATGTATTCACCCTACTTCAAATCTCAAAATTTATTTTTTCATGATTTTTTAGGGATCACTGCTAAAATTCTTCTATTTCTGTATATACATGCATGATATGTTGCGGGTAAATAACAGCCAAATGAGTCTGTACTTGATAGCTTGCCAATTTCTTTTCTTCTTTCTGCTTTCAAAAGTTCACAACGCATAAAAAAAGTGTTTGATTTGCTAGGTTAGCCTTAAGAGCAAGGAAAGTCATGCATGATGTTGTTAAGTGTCGAAGTCTTCATCTTTTCTATCTAATCTTAAATATTGCATTTGCATGAACTAGAGAAAATGCATAATCTGTAGCATCAATCTGTTCCAAACCAATTGCTTGAACTTGAGGAAAATGTTGGCACTAAGTATACAAAGTGGTTTGCTAAAAGAAACGGCTTGGTTAGTAATGAATATTCTGCTCTGTACTTTGTTAACCCTTTACTTGAGATGTTATATGTCGTTCTTTCTTCTTTATATTTTATGTATGTCTACTGAGTTGAATGATATTGTCTCTAGGCTCTGGAACCTGCCACTCTAATACCTCTTCAGCTACTAAAATCAAGTGGTACTAAATGCATCATGGTGAGTAAATGCTGTGTTGTGTTTTAAGTAAAGTAATTCTAGATTTAGATTAGTAATTGGGAAACTTTTACCTGTCTTGAAGGTTGGTGATCCAAAGCAGCTACCTGCAACTGTTCTGTCTAATGTTGCCAGCAAATATTCATACGAGTGCAGCATGTTTGAGCGTCTACAACGTGCTGGTCAACCCGTCATTATGCTTACCAAACAAGTAAATCGAACTTCAACTGATAAGAATAATAATATTAAATTTGATGTTCAGTTTCTCTTACATTTCCTTGTGCGTCATGTATAATCCTCATCTTTGTTTTCTGTATATTGTCTAGTTGTACCTTTTTTTTTTCTCTATTTCTGAACCGATTTCCTTTGTTGGCAGTACCGTATGCATCCAGAGATATCTTATTTCCCTTCCCATCATTTTTATGATGGAAAGCTGCTAAACGGTGTCCAGTTGTCCAGTAAAACCGCACCATTTCATGAAACGGAGGCTCTTGGACCTTATGTATTCTACGACGTCATTGATGGACAAGAAATGCATGGTAGAAATTCTGGAGCTTCTTCCCTCTGTAACGAGGGTGAGGCAAATGCTGCCGTTGAAACACTGAAATATTTTAAGAACAGGTAGGAAGATTATGGCCTTGTTTGGCCCCATTAACTTTTATTTACAAGCATTTCATTTTTAAAACCTACTTTTATTAGCTTTATAAGCTTGTAATAGAATTATTTCACTATTTTTCCATCGATAACATTTTCTTAACAAAATACACATTAAAAACTTTAATAAATTATTTTACTATTTTTACAGGTATCCTTCTGAGTTCAGCGGTGGTAGGATTGGTATAATTACACCATACAAGTCCCAACTTTCCCTGTTACGTTCCCGGTTCTCCAATGAGTTTGGATCTTCAGTTACCTGTGACATGGAATTTAACACAGTAGATGGGTTTCAAGGAAGGGAGGTTGATATACTCTTGCTTTCCACTGTCAGATCATCTTCATCTGCTCTCAAGCATAACAATCGAAACATCGGGTTTGTTGCTGATGTCAGACGAATGAATGTCGCTCTAACAAGGGCTCGGCTTTCCCTCTGGATTTTTGGAAACTCAAGAACGTTGAAAACCAACAATGACTGGTCTGCTCTTCTCAAAGATGCTACTCGCAGGAATCTTGTTGTTCCTCTCAAATATCCGTACAAATCCGTTTTTCAGATGAATTCAGTAAAATTCATTGAAAATCCAGGCAATTATGAAAAAAGTGAAACAGTTCAGCATGGGACACCAAAGGAAAGTTCTTCTCATCATACTCATGAAGCTAAATCTGGATCTATTAAGAAAAGGCGACGTCATGAAGGTAAAAGCTCTTTGGAGGGCCATTTTAATGAACTTAATTTGGAGAGTGCTAATGTTATGAATGCTAAAGGTGAACGTTCAAGACCGATGGATCAATCAAGCTCAGATCCTAAAAGGAAGAAAAGTAAACAGAATTCAAGCTCAGCTGATACTGGTAAATCTGTAAATAAAGATGCAGACAACACAAAACAGGCTGATCCTTCAAAAGCTTTGATTTCCACAAGGAAGCAACAGAGGGACGCTGTTGATGCGCTTCTTTCGTCTTCCCTTATATCTTCCAAGAAGTCGGAAACGTCGTTAAAAGCTATGCAGCCTCAAAGAAAGGCTCCTTCAATTTCATCTGCAGATAATAGTGTTAAACTAAAGAAGACGAAGAAAATATGAGCTTGAATGCTGGATGTGCATCAATCAATTTTGATCCCTTAATGCGATTTCCCTTTCCAATGTGCGTCACCAAAAATACACAAAATGTATGTTGTGAAATGCAGCTAAATCAATGATTTATCTTCTTTCATTGTATATATACACACACTAACAACTAACAAGTGTCTGGTTATAAAGTTATAATGTTACAGAAAACGAACATAAGACCTCTAGAAAGAGCGCTTGCGGGATCATATTTCTTTTGATCTTTAAGTATCTGGTTCGACTGGCGTATTGTTTGTACACGAAGAAAATTATCCACAGACTTACATCAACCACCGGGAATTGGATACGAGACCTCTGGATAGAACGCCTTAAGAGATAGTAAATATATATGAGGTCTTGATCATCTGGTTTGACCGGCCAGAACCGCTCTAAGTCCATATGTTGTTTTCCTTGGCTATGTTTTGCTCTACTTATACTGTTTTCCTTGCCTATGTTGTTTCTAAAGATGGAATGCAGGTGTATCAAGAAAAGGTCTAAGCCATAAGAGAATGGCCAACTCCAACTACTCCTACTATGACTCGATCCTTTTTGGGTTTTACCGGTTTCTATAGGAGATTTGTGCGTGATTTTAGCACAATTGCTATCCCATTATATGAGCTCACAAAGAAATGAGCAATTACTGAATGGAAAGAAAAGCATGAGGATGCGTTCCTATGGTTCAAGGAAAGTCTTTGCAATGCCCCTTTGTCGCAACTTCCGAGCTTTCAGAAGATGTTTGAGGTTGAATGTGATGCTTCCAATTTCGAAATTGGTGGTGTTTTGCTCCAAGAGAAAAGAAAAATTGCTTATTTAAGCGAAAAACTCTCAGGTGCGACACTCAACTACCCTACTTATGATAAAGAACTTTATGCTTTGATTAGGGTATTCAAGACATGCCAACATTACTTATACAATTTGTTGTGCACAAGGATCATGAGGCTTTGGCCTACTTGAAGCAACAATCCACTTTAGGTAGACGACATGCCCGTTGGGTAGAGTTCATGGAAACATTTTCATATGTTGTCATGCACAAGAAAGGTAAGGAGAGTGTGCTAGCCGAGCCCTTTCTCGCAGGTATGTTTTCTTGACTCATCTTCAAGCTAAACTGCTAGGATTTGCATTGATAATAGACTTGTACATGCATGATGATTTCTTTAAGTCTATTTATGAGAATTGTTTAGCTAAAGGTGAGGTAGATGGTTACTTTGTGGATCAAAATTATCTTTATAGACGGGGTAAGATTTGTATCCCTTCTAGTTCTATAAAGACACTTTTGATTCATGAAGCTCATGAGGGGCGGGGACAAACCCGCACCCGCGGACAGACAACCGTGCCAACGAAAAAGTTATTGTAGTCCTCTTCAAAATTCTCGTGTGTGATCCGCGCCCGCGGATGGGAGATCAGCGCCCGCGGATGCGTTGTTTCCTTAACTTTCCGAATTCGTTTTTGTGACGTTTTGTTTATTGTTTTCGGGTTTTTTATGACTTTCTTTAATTCTTAAGGCTGAGAACTAGGTTTAACCGCCATCACTTAGATTCTCTTTCGAACTCCTCCGTTATATGGAGACTATTGTCATTGACTACATTTCACGTTGAGTTTTAAAGCTTAAGTAATGAAGTTGAGAAAGTCTCCTCCCTTATGCCTTCATCGTCACCCCCAGTGATCGGATCCGGAATTTTTCTCTTTAGCAAACTAATCACCAAGCCTACCTACCAATTTTGTTCATCTCTTGAGTGGATTTTCAAAACATGAATTCTTGTTGAGTTGAAAAAACTCAATACTTATCAAAACCCTGAAGAGTTCTAGAAGCGACGACGATCCCTTTATACCACGATCCTCCCCGAAGACATACGAAGTCAATAGAATTCGTATCATTAAGTAATAATATCACTTTGACATACATAAACTTGAACATAAATCATCCATAAATCCCAGACATTCAAATTATATTTATTAGGAAAGGGTAAAAAAACAATACAGGGATCTATTAGCATGAGCAGTCACAAAGATATTCTAGACATTGGGCATAACAATGGGGAGGACAATACTTGACACAATCCTTGTGGGCGTTACAAAGTTCCATTGTTATGCCTCCATCCTTTTCAGATTTGACCGATTTCTCCCAATTTGACCATAACATTTCTTGTATTCTGGCTTCCACCCTCTCCATCAAACCTCTACCTACAAGATTTACATATCCTACCTCTACACATTTAGTAACAAAATCCTTTATTCTTATGGAAGTAGATCATTCAGGGAGTAAAGGGAAATTGAGGTGTTAGAGAGGAGAATTTACCCGTAGAAGCAACGATCATCATGGCTAATATCAATATCACCACCTTCACAGAGGGCTTGTTCATTGTTTTCAATTCCTCTTCAGATTTTTAGTGTACAGAGTATTGCTGTTTGCACGGTACTTCTTATGTGATTCATAGAGTGGAGGGAGATGGTACGCAATTAATTAGAAGAACTATAAATGACCCATTGTATGAATGTTCTTAATAGGAATGTTTTTTAAACCATAATTGCCTACTTTTTTCTTTTTTGAGTGTGAATCCTATTGATTTAATATGAGAAAAATATCATAATAAGCTTATTCTTACTATTTTTTTTTCAAAACTATACCTCTTTATTTTCCTTTTTTCTTTTAAGTTTTCATAATTTCTTATTTCAAAATTACTCTTGTTAACTTAATCAACTCATTCAGATTTAATTTGTGTAAACCCCATCGTTTCCCCCCCGACAATTTCTCCTTCCCGTCAATTTCTCCTCCCCATCAATTTCTACTTCACCGTCAAGTTCTTCATCGTTGAGTCTTCTCTTTGTCCTCGGTCCGGTCACCGTTAAATCCTCCATCCGACCATTTTGGATAAGTTTAGCCTAACTAAACCTACTATTTATTTGATCCACGTTTAGCCTAATTATTTTGTGAAACCTATGTTATGTAGACAAATTGGTAGAAGAGAAGGAGAAGAAGATAAACTATAAAAGAGTTTTCTTGAGAAAGGCTCTTTCTCATTATTCTCACTAGATACGGGCCTCGCGCTCCGCGCGAGAAAATTACGTAATTTCGTATGTGATTTAATATAGTTATACATTATTTGTTAATATGTTGTTGTTGTTATCAAATTTATTAATATTTGTAAATATAAGTATTTTTTATTTCCTTATATTTATGTTTGAAGTAGTTTTAAAACATAATATTAGAATAAGTTTGCATTGTCATAAGAGAAGCTCACACATTAATTTAATTTGTGACTTAATCAAGTAGACTATAAATAAATATAACATAGGGATATAAGAAAGATATTTAAATACATGCCCAAAAGTCCAATAAGAGGTGATTAAGAAATGAGTAATGCATTAAATTGGTACCAGTTTCATTCAATTTTGGCAATGGACAACCAACTTTTATATAGATAAGATAGGGTCTAGTTTTGGAAACACTAATTGAAAAGGGTCTATTAGTGTATTTTCCTCACTTAATATTGGGATGTCTAATCTGGCGGTCGGGGGTCGGGCTCTGGTCGGATAAATTCGAAATTCGGAAAAATTAGGTTCAGACAATATTCAGAATTATAACAAGTCGGAACAAGTCCGGTAGGGTCGGGTTTCAGAAAATTTCGGATCACACAACTTCATGTTTCAGACGAGTTTGAATTGGAAAATTTCGGGTTTCAGGCGAGTTCGGGTCGGACAAGTTTGGATTTGGGAAGAAAACGGTTAAGCCATTTGGGTTATTTTCGGGTTTCGAAATTGGTCGAGTTGGATTCATCTGGGACATAAACATTTTTATTTAGGAGAAAATAGATTTTAAAATAAATCAAAACGGTCCATTTTTGTGTAGTTCTGGAATGGGAGTTTTGAGCTAACAAAGTGTATTGCTAAAAAAAAGTTTTTTTATTGGTTCTTGAATCTGTAACAAACATCCAATGTGATGTATATAGCGTAGGAGGAGAATTGGTGTGCAATTAATGTAGATGAAGTGATGAACCCATTAATGATATATTATTAACTTCTTTGCATTAATGATTTTGTGTCCTTAAGTAGTAAGTTTTTTTAATCTCCATATACCTGAGCGACCCATATTTTTTTATTTTCCTTTATCAAATACTCTATGTTAGGATGTTTCAGTTGCATCTTAGCATGTTGAACTGTTTCAGTTGCATCTTAGCATGTTGAACTGTTTCAGTTGCATCTTAGCATGTTGAACTGGAAAGGACAATCTGAGGAAGAAATTTTATCGAGTCATGTGCTAAATTGTTGACGATGAACTACAAGCAACTATCTCTGAATGTCATGAAAATGTCAAAGCGTTTACTCTTGCTACATGTGAAGCTTAAAATTTGATAATTAAAAGAACGATCTTCTCTTGTTCATTGATTTGATTAAATTGAGGTTACAATGTTACAAGATAGAAAAGGAAAAATATCAAAATCATAAATAGCTTTTATTTAGGATATTAAAATGAACGCTCACGACTAGACCTGGCAATCGGGTCGGTGGGTCAGGTTCGGGTCAGAGTGTCCCGAGTTCAGTGTATTTCGGGTTGGGTTATTTCAGATCTAATAATACCGGGTCAAAACAGGTCGAGTTATAACGAGTTTATAGTCGGGTCTGGTTCGAGTCTAAATTACAGGGTCAAACCAGGTCGGGTTGTTACGGGTTTATTGTCGGGTCAGATCACTTTGGGTCAAAACCTATCAAAAGATCGAGTTATTATGAGTTCACTATTCCGCTTTTTTTCCTTTTGGTCCAATTTTTCGGGTAAAAACGGGTTAGGATGGGTCAACTCGTTTTTTACCCTGAAATTTCAGTTCATTCGAATTGGGCGAAAAACGAGTATCGAGCTCAGTTTGACGGGTGATGACCCAGAAATTTCAGATTGTGTCGGATCGGGTGATGACCCTAATCATAAATAAGTCTATCACATGGCATCGAAGCTCGTATTCACTGCACCTATGACTGAGTTATGGGGGGTTTACTATGGCCTGCATATTGCTTGGGAGTTGGGATTTTGTCGGGTCCGTGTTGAGGTGGACTCTGAGATTGTGGTCGGATTACTTAAGCAAGGGACGGTGGACTCTCACCCTCTTTCTTTCTTGGTACGTATGTGTCATGGCTTCTTGACAAGGGACTGAATAGTTCGGGTGACTCATGTGTATAGGGAGACCAATCGCTTAGCTGATGGATTGGCAAACTATGCATATTCGCTTAGTCTAGGTTTCCATTTCTTTAGTGATGTTCCTAATACTGTTAGATTTATTTTGCTTGAGGATGTAAGGGGTTTTGCTACTCCCCGTTTAGTTCTGAATTAGCTTTTTCTATTCAATAAAACGCTAGAGTGTCGCTTCTCTTTTACCAAAAAAAATTACACTCGAGCCTCCAAGGCTTCGATTCCAAGATATATGAGGTACACATCACTCAATCCTTAAGCCTTTTTTTATCCCTTTCACTTTTATAAGACCTTATTACGTCTACATAACGTGTAAAAGACAATTCTTACACACAATGACACGTGTTTGATGTTTGATATATACCCTTTCAGTTTTATAAGACCTTATTCACATGGTATTTTCTTTTAAAAAAAAGTTCTGAAAACTTTATTCCATTGTTTGATATTTGATATATACCCTTCTGTCATTTTCATTTTTTATTTCTCTTTGTTTTTTTATATTTGTAATCTTCTTTTCCTCTAAAAAAACTACCTCCCCCACCATTGACTCTTTCGACCGACCTTCGTTGAAACCAACAGTTCTGACTATCGTCGACACCTCTGGCTCCGACCATTGTCTATTATGACGACGTTACAACAGACATCAAAGGATGCAACTTGGTGGCAAGGGGGCGATCCTAGAACCAAATGGCGGAGCCAGAGGATCTTCCTCGATCCAATTGGCTCCCTACTCGATCTCTTCCTCTCTGGTTTCTCCTCGATTCTCCTCTGTCTATTCTCTTTCATTGATTTGTAAGCTTTTCCTGATATTGTAGACTTCGATTTCTAGGTTTTCGAGGTTTTTTACTTGAATTTGCTTTCTTCTTCAGTCTTTGTCCGATTTCTAGGTTTCGCCATGGATCTATCTCTAACTCCGACGATTGGAGGTTCATCCTTTTTTATTTTCAAGTTTCGTCGGTTATTTTAGTTTTTCGATTGAGTTTTCATCATTAATTCTTACGTTTTGATTTAGTTTTCTGTTTGATTTTGCTTGAGTTAGCAAGATGGATGAATCTGTGTTTATGCATCCCAATTTGACCTTGTTTGTTGAAGGAATTGTCATGCCTTCATAAATTCAAAGCATAAAAGCATAATAATGTGGCACAAATTAATGAGGCAGATCAATCATGATACTTTTCAGCAATTACTCTAGCACAAACATACAATATTATAGCACAAATATATGAACATGTGGGCCTTAAGATAAATCATGGCACTCTCATGAGAATTTGTAGCACAAACAAACAATATAATAGCACATATACATGAATCATGACACTTTTCAGAAATCACTCTAGCACATACAAACAATATGACAACACGTATGAGATTTACTCTAGCACAAACAAATAATGATGTTCACCTCTCTATTTGTTTTTGTTGTATAGGGGATCCAAAAAGTAATGACATTGTTAAGGTTTCGACTTCTCCTGGGAATACGACTTACTACACTCCTATTTGTCCTGCCGACATCAAACCTTATGTGGGTCAGTTTTTTCCATTGCTTGAAGATGTTGTTCAGTTCTACAAGACGTATGCTGGTTTTGTTGGATTTTCGGTTCGTAAGGCTACAGATAAAAAAGCTAGAGATGGCTCAGGGATTACTACTTTGAAGTATCTTTTGTGTAACCGAGCAGGACAGAAACCTTCGTACCAGGGCACTGTAGTTAAGCGTAGAAGGATCTCGTACTTATGCGGTCGTACAACAAAGTCGGTGCTACCCTTGTGGATTTCAATTTTTTTAAAAGAGATCTGAACACCTACATGCTTGACTTTGATGCTCAGATGGCAGTGGATAACTTATCCCGCAGGAAGGAGAGGAGTGAGGCATTCTATTTTGACTTCAAAGTTAACTCAATTGAGCATGCTATTTTTTGCCGAACCATTTTCCCGTAAAAGCTTTTCCTTCTTTGGAGATGTTGTTTCAGCTGATGCGACGTACAAAACAAATCTGTAAGTTTATAATTTTTGACTCTAGCATAGCATATTCAATTTATTCCAGTTTCATTACCTTAGCACATTCAGCATAATTTGAAGCACATTGTACAACTATCATAGCACAAATTAGTTGTATCGTAGCACATTTTAGTTGTATCATAGCATGTTCTACACATATCATAGCACATTCGAAGCACAGTGTACAACTATCATAGCACAAATTAGTTGTATCATAGCACATTTTATTTGTATCATAGCATGTTCTACACATATCATAGCACATTGTAGACTTACCATAACACATTTGTCTAGCATACTGAATCTAAATATTGATGTTTTCATTATAGGTATGATATGGTTCTTTGTACCTTTTACCGGTATCGATAATCATAAGTGTTCAATCACATTTGGATGTGGCCTACTGTTGAATGAAGACACACAGTCTTATGTCTGGCTTTTTGAGAACTTTAAGAAGGCCATGGGTCATGTGCCACATGTGATTATGACCGATCAAGATGGAGCTGTTAAGGCTGCTGTTGCAATTGTTTTTCCTGATGTTGTGCACCGTTTTTGCATGTGGCACATTACTTTTAAGGTCCCTACCAAGGTTAAGGTTGATCCATCTGTTGTAGAAGATTTCAGAAAGAGGTTTAATTCCACAGTTTGGAGTGATGCACTGAAGCCACATGAGTTTGAGGAGCAGTGCCATTCCATAATTTCTGACTTTCATCTCGAATCAAACACTTGGTTGCAGTCTATGTATGAATTGCGTCAGTATTAGATTCGTGCTTTCTTTTTGGATGTCACGATGAGTGGTTTGATGAGAACAACATCCAGATCTGAGAGTCAGAACTTTTTCTTCTCCAATTTCATTGGCGGGACTTCTTGCTTGACTCTCTTCCTTTTGCAGTTCGATAATGCACTAGAATCCCAACGGTATACTCAGGAGACTTGATATGGAGTCGACACATTGTGCCCCAACATTAAAGACATATCTACCAATTGAGGAACAATGTGCTTCAGTGTACACTATCAATGCCTTTTATGATATTCAAGAAGAAATTGAGATGTCTTTTGATGGGTGCTATCTGGATACTTTGGTACTGAAGGTGAAGATATTCGTCTTTATCATATTCGCTTTGGTGAGCATGAAGTGCATGTTGTGCGTCACGTTGTCTCTACTGTTGATTATTCATGCAGCTGCAACAAGTATCAATCACTTGGGCATCCTTGCTGTCATATGTTATGGGTTTTCAGAAACCATAAGAGTCCTTTTCTACCTACCCAATACATTAAAGGTCGTTGGACTAAGAAGGCTACATTGACTCCTATATTTGAGATTGACGGTTCTATTTTTAATGATAATGTTGAGTATTATGAGAAGGAGTCTTTGGTTTCTGAATTTTTGTCTGAGATGCATAGTTGCATCAATGTAATTGGTGATGATTCTGGTTTAATGAAAGAGTTTCTGGCTTTCATAAAGGAGAAAAAGGATATGTACTTGAAGACTGGTTTAATGAAAGAGTTTCTGGCTTCTTCAACTTCTCAGTCGAATGCTAGTAGATTTGAGTCACTTCTTGGTCCGAAATCAAGTGAAGTTCTGATTCATCCACCTCCTTACACAAAGAAAAAGGGCAGACCTAGAACAACTCGCCTTAAAAGCATTGCCAGTGAAATAAAGGTTAATGCATCAAAGGAGAAGAGGTGTTGCAGAATCTGTAACAAGACAGGACACAATAGCCGCACTTGCAAAGAAGTTGAATCCCTCTCAATAGTTATAGCTAATACTTGAAGCACATTGTTTACATGTTAAAGCACATTGTTTAGATTTCGAAGCACATCGTTTAGCATTTGAAGCACTCTTTTACCCTTTCACAGTTTTATTTGGAAGCACATTGTTTAGCACATTTCCTTTATTTGGAGGCACAAATACTCTTAATCAAAGCACTTTCAGTATTATTGAAACCATTTTATTGTCAGATTAGCACCTTCATTTTTAAGCACTTTCTCAAGCCCCTTATATATAGTGAATGGTCAAAATGAATGATAGAGTGCTATGCTAGAATGAAGTACAAATGCTAAGCGACACTAAGGTACAAATGTGCAACGTTATGCTAAGGTACAAATGAGGCACAAATACTCCTTAAATTGAAGCACATTTACTTTAAATGGAGGCACAAATACAATTACTTAAAGCATGGTCAATATTATAGTAACAATCTCAGGCACAATTACAAAAGGAGCATATACATCCCATTCTAAGTTTAGCATAACTAGTTTGCTTGCAAATATTACCACTAAAATTAGAAATTCTAAGATTCAATGCTTCAAAGTAAGAATTACAAAAAATACAGCCCTTGAAGGCATTCACTTCTTCTTCTGCTGCTTCTTTGACATCACATCTGCCACATTTTTAATCTCAATGAATGGGGAATCAATTATGGAAGAACAGTACTTCCTTCTCATATTTGAGGCTTGCTTTGTATCTCCAGAAACAAACTCGCTCTCCCAACCATTTACGCCATGTCCGAAATACGTTTCCATGTGTCTCATTACAAAAATGCCGCAGTCAGTCTTGTTTTCTTCATCCCTCCAAGGCATTTCCACTCTCTTGGTTTTGACCTTTTTTACATCTGCAAATGCATCTGCTTTTGTTTTTATGCCTTTATCCGCAAGAAAGTCCCTAAACATGCATCTCTGTATTACATTTTCCATACAAATATTTTAGTTTCGATATTATAGAGCACATACAGCAGTATACGAAAGCACAAATTTGAGTAATATGAAGCACAATAATTATAAAACACAAAAAATCTCACCAGTTTTTCCGGAATATCTCCATACATGTCTTTTATTCCACCTTCTGTCTTTGAATTGTCCAATATATCGAATCTCATGTGTTTCACATTAGCAACAATTAAAATGTAGTGGTTCATGTAGTGGATTGGAAAGAAAAACTGTTCCAAAAGTAGATAGAAAATTAGTCAAAATCACAACAGAAGAAAATTAAAGCACATAATAAACATATGCCAACACATTTCCATAACAGAGGAGCACTATCAATATAGGAGTATATGCAAACACATTCATATAATAGTGAAGCACCTTTATTAATAAGTCAAAACACAATTGTAACATATGACAACACATTTCAATTATTGAGTAGCAGTATTTACCATATCTATATCATTCAGTTTGTACTCTTTCCAGAGTGCCAAGCTTTGCTCCATTCCCTCAACGAACCATTTTTTCTTTTCATCATCTGTCGCACTTGGATCGTGTAGACTCATAGCCTATACATAAGAAAGAGGAAATATTTAACTTTAAATTGAGAGTTTGTGCTTCAACTGACAAATTCTATTTATACATACCAATGATTCAACTGACAGGTAAAATCTCTGAGGACTTGAATCACTCTTTAGGTCTTCATTAGCATTTAACACTTGTGACCAAATGTCCAATATGTTTGTTCCCAACCACTCTCCATCCTTCATTGTTTTCATATCTTTCTTCTTAGCTGTGTAGGGGCCCAACTTAAAAACAAACTCCCTGCATTAACCATTGAATTAATGAGAATCAAAATATCAAATTAAAGCATTCTAGTACCAAAGTGAGAATTAAATTAGTTTTTGATTCATACTCTTTGTCAGAACCGTCTTCAATGAGCCATTGGTACATCTTTTGTTCATGAAGTGACGGTTTATCATTGATTCTAATCGCCCTTTCTTTGTATGGTGATTTTCCCATCTTTGGACGTCTTGTCAACCTCTTACCCAACACTAGATCACCAACTTCTTTTTCTTTTACTGTAAATGTAATCTTTGGTAATGCTTTTGGTTGTACCCCTTCAACATTCTTCAGTTGGTAAATCTTCATCATCCTTGCAAAATCAAAATCAAAGCACATTTATTGCAAAATCAAAGCACTTCCTTTGCTATATCAAAGCACAACAGAATCAAGCACTTTAATAATAGAGGAGCACTTGTATTGCAAAATCAAAGCACATTTATTGCAAAATCAAAGCACTTCCTTTTCTATATCAAAGCACAACAGAATCAAAGCACTTCAATAATAGAGGAGCACTTGTATTGAAAAATCAAAGCACTGGTGAGATATATCAAAGCACAACAGAAGTTGTTGAATCATAAACACAATAATATAACTATTCATAGATCTATACTAGCATTTTTGTTCGAAATAAAGAGCACTTTCATAGTTTAGACTAGCATTCCAATCATAAGTCAAAGAACAAAAGGATAATATCTAGCACAATTGTACTTTTTGCTTCCCATTAGTGTGCTCTGTCTCAGTGTGTAGTGTCTCATTGGGCTCTGTCTCATACAGTTCTTTAATCCCTAAGTCAAAAGATGGTATATCTTGGTGGGGATAGGGTCTTCTTTTCAACGGTGAGAATCTTTGTTTCTCCTTAATTGTTTTCTCCACTTCTGATATACATTTTTCAGCTGCAGCCCAAAACTCTTGTTGTGATAGAGATTCTTCTTCTTCTACAGTTGTTTGTTTTTGGGTTGCTTGACAAATCTTGACGTTTAACATCTTCTCAATTGCTTCATTTACTTTGTTAAACAGGCCATTGTTTGCAAGCTCTGCAGGAGCAGTTCACATCGTCTTCAAGAACTTTCTTATTGACAATGCAAGGTCCCTTCCCTGAGTTATGTAATTTTCAAGAAACACCTGAAAAGAAATCACATCCATTAATTTTCATAGCACAATAACATTATATAAAAGATTGAATTAATAAAATATAGAATGAAGTAGCATTTTCTCATTACCAACAAGCTTCCATCTTCTTCTTCTAGTTCTTTGTCAGTGGGCTCATCTTCATTAGATTGAACATTTGGACTTGCTTGAGTTCGTACTTCTGGATGTTCTTCAACTACTGCTTTTTGTGCAGGACCTCTAACATATCCCAGTCCAAATCCTCTGAGAGCTATTTCTAATTGTTCCCTTTTCCTCAACATCTTTGTATCCCATGCTTTGATCACCGATAATGGCCTTTCTGTTTCAGTACACTTAATGACAAAAAAGCACAACCATGGAAAATAGAAGCACGACATTACTTAAGTCACAAATATATTGTTGTGCTTAATTGTTGTGCTTCTATTTTTGCTTGTTTGTGCTACAGTATATTTGTTTCAGTACACAATAATGGCTGCTTGGTACAAATCTTTTGGCGTTGGTATTGTTGTATACTACGTTCTTCATAAATCAAAGCACAACATTACTTAAGCTTCAAAAACTGAGTAAATGAGTATTCTGAAGCACAACCATGGAAAATAGAAGCACGACAATTAGATAACTGAGTAAATCAGAGCACATCAGAAGTTTCTAAAGCAAAAATATAGGACAAAGCAAAGCACAATCAAAAGAAAATGAAGCACAATCATAAGAAAATGAAGCACAGTCATAAAAAGGTAAAATGAGTAACTTGAAGCAGAGTATTCTATACTGAAGCACAAAAATAGCATATAGAAGCACACACTAATAGCACAGCATAAACAAATGTTAAACATCATTCTAACACTTTGCTATAAAAGAGAAGCACAAAAGTAGCAAAATAAAGCACAACAGAAGCATATGCTGGAACAAAAATGGATCAAAGCACATGCAAATCATTTGTGCGTCAGTATTCCACCCCCAAACTCTTATATGAACCAGTAATCGGAAGCAAAATCGCCAAAAATGCTACAATCTGAAGCACAAGAACATTATATTGTAGCACAAAGCACATTCTCTATAATGTTGTGCACAAAAATGGATCAAAGCACATGCAATTCATTTGTGCCTCAGTATTCCACCCCCAAACTCCTACATGAATCAGTAATCGGAAGCAAAATCATCAAATATGCTTGAATCAGAAGCAAATTCACCAAATATGCTTGAATCTGAAGTAAAATGAGTCAAATCCGTTCTAAACCTAGCAATAAAAAGTTTTATGTGGAGAAAACCCTAGATTCTAGTTCCTATCGTCACTTTATAGAGATCAAGTGTTTAATTGAACGATATACAACCTAGAAACTAGTTCGATTGTTAATTTTAGGTTTTCTGTAGAATCTAGTTCGAAGATTACCGTTAGAAGCGTCTTCGAGGTTTTGTGCAGATGAAGTCGCCATGGATGCGTCCGAGTGCTTCGAATCGTGGCTTCTTCTTCTCCGAATCGTAGCTTCTCCGAATCTAGTCGCCGCGGGGTTCAAATCGTCACTGAGTCGCTGCGAGTAAGGAGGTTTTCTCGCGCTTCGTATGATTTTGTTATGGCGCTTTTTTGGTTTTGTTTATTAGCGCGTGTAGTCCACCGTAAAAGCTAGCGAGTAGGGTTTATAATGGGCCGCGTGTGGAAAGCACAAATGAAAGGCTGATAAACCTTCTTATTTCGACATTAAGGGGCCCATTGCCCCTTAATGGACAACAGGAGCGTTTAATAACGCTCTTTCACTCGGATTAGGTAAACTAACCTTTTCCATCCAAACCCTAATCTATCACTGTTTCTTCTCCACCTCCTTCAACCCTCACTCCCAGCTGTCCCAGTTCTTGCTCCGCCCCTGCATCGCCACCGCCGACTCCTTCCCTCCTGCCAACTCCTTTCCTCCCGCCGACTCGCAAGCGCGCATCGCCGGAGCGTTCCGGTCGAGATACGCTCGAAGAAATCGCTGGAGAAGCTCATGGATCTCGATCTGAACACGTTGATGCGGCTGTCGACACTCCTGTCCTCCTCCACTAGCTACTTCGCCTCAGCGGCTTTCTAGACGGGAAGCAGATCCACATCAAAGCTTAATACAAGCGATAGCCTTCAGATCTACATAGAAGGGAGGAGATATCCATCAGATTATGTACGAAAGGAAGCAAATCCATATCGACTTCTCACATCGAAGCTAAATCGGAGTCGATACTCTGCTTCGAGACCTCTTCGAAGCAGAGTATCGACTCCGATTTTGTGCTTCTAACCTTGTTTCTTACCGCAGATATTATGTTCTTTGATGACAATTTGATATTATGTTATTTTAAGTTCCCTTCGTTGATCTTGTTACTTTATTTGATGCTCAATTATGTAATATGTAGGTCCTTTACTTCATTTTGTAATTTTTGTTGATATATGTGGTTATGTCTTATCTTTTCCGCTCAGTTGCTGATACAATTTGTCATCAGATGTGTTCGTTCAAGACCAAAAAGAAGAAGAGATGCTACGTTCAAGAACAGGAGGAGGAAGAAGAAGAGAGGAAAGTAGAAAGGTTTTGATTTGTATTAAATAACAAACTATCATCAATTGTAAAAAAATATTTTGATTGACATTTTTTAGGTGGGATGACAATAACATTTAAATAGATATGATGACACTTTTGTAAAGTTTGGATGACATTTTAAATTGGACGACAATTTATTATAGTGGTGTTTTTGTAGATTTATGTTTGGAATGGTTGTTGATATTTTATGTCATCGTATGATACTTCATGTCATCGTATGATACTTCATGTCGTCGTATGGCAATTCATGATGTCAGTTCATGTCGTCATCGGATGACAGTTCATGTTGTCTGGATGATAGTTCATGTCGCCCGATGACAGTTCATGTCGCCCGATGACATTTCATGTCGCCCCGATGACAGTTCATGTCGCCCCGATGACAGTTCATGTCGCCCCGATGACAGTTCATGACGCTCAAGATCCTGATGATGACGACTCATTAAATAATGAGGAGATGGGGGACTTAGGAGCAGAACCTGTTTTTCCTTTTGATCTGAACCAAGAGCCTGCACCATCAGAATCCGAGGATCATGGAGAGGCAACCCAACATCATCATCCCCGAACTCCCAGACTCAACAGTTGCATGAAGATGCACATTCTGAATCACCTTCTCAACAAATCTTCAGGGGACAAACTTCCACATTGAGCCATGAATGAAGCTGCAGAACTGTTCAAAGTGCACAGAAGAACTATTAGTAGGATCTGGACAGTAGCAATGAGACAGAAGGAGGCAAATCAAGCTTACACTATCAACACAAAGCATCACAATGCTGGAAGGAAGCGAACTCAAGTTGATCAAGCAGCAATAACAACACTAAGCATGGGGGACAGAACATGCATCAGAGATTTAGCAAGCAAACTAGACATTCCCAAATCAGTTTGTCATAGAATGGTGAAGATGAAATTAATAAAGGCACACACAAATGCACTACACCCTGGTTTGAGTGAAGCTCACAAGAAAACCAGGATGAAATGGATTCTCAATCTAATCACAAGAAGGACAGTTGCAGAAAAAACAGAATATCGTCCAATGTATGATTTCATTCATATTGATGAAAAATGGTTCTTTCTTACAAAGAAGACACAAAGATGTTATCTAGTAAAGCATGAAAGAGGAATGTACAGGGCTGCTAGTTCAAGTAAGTTTATTCCTAAGGTTATGTTCATGGCAGCAGTTGCAAGACCAAGGTTCAATTCAGAGGGAGCACGCACATTTGATGGAAAGATTGGTATCTTTCCATTCACTTATCAGGAAGCAGCAAAAAGGAAATCAGTTAAGAGGCCAAAGGGGACAATTGTTACAAAACTTGTAGAGTCAATTAACAAGCATGTTACTAGAAGAATGTTAATTGATCAGATCATACCAGCAATCAAGGCCAAATGGCCACAAGATGGACAGAAAGTCATATACATCCAACAAGACAATGCAATGCCTCATATCAATCAACAAGATCCAGAATGGCAAGAGGTACACAAACAAGATGGATTTACTTTTATTCTAATTCAACAGTCAGCAAATAGTCCTGATTTAAATATATTAGACCTAGGTTTTTTTAGGAGCATACAATTACTGATGCACAAAAAGATGCCTAGAGATGTTGATGAAATGCTACAAGCAGTTTATAATGCATTTTATGAGTTGGATGCCACTACTCTAAGAGATGTATGGATTTCTCTCCAAAATGTTATGAATCAAGTGTTACAAGTCAAAGGAGGAAATGATTATGCTTTGCCTCATGTCAACAAAATGAAATTAAGAGCACAAGGTCTTCTACCAAAGATAATAAAGGCAACTACATGGGCTGTTATAGAAGCATGGGAGGTTGTTCATGGGGCTTCAGTCAATGAAAACAATGAAGACAGCCAAGCAAATGATGCAACATAAGACATTCCATTTGAAGACAATGAAGACAACCAAGCCAATGATGCAACAGAAGACAATCCATATGATTTAGGAGACTTAGAAACTAATGGTTTAGGGGACAGCCAAGAAGATTTAGACAACTTCATAATTATGTAAGTAACTCATCATAATTATCTTGACTTATATGACTACTGTAAGCATGCATAGACTACCAGTTTTTGTAAGCAAGCTTACACTAGTCATATTTTTTGTAAGCAAAGAAAATCAGATAAATATCAGAAAGTCATGCAAGTGTTTAAGGCAACCATTTTGTCTCAGGTGTCCCCATGACCATCATGATTACCATTTAATTCCAAGACTTAACATTCCAGATAGGCATCAGTCAGTAAGAAATATCTAGTGTTCCTATAGCACATCCAGGCAATGGAAATTAAGGGCTTGTATCTCAGCATTGACATTTTTCATCATGAATATAACAGATGTCTCCATTCCCTCATTGATATCAAGCCCCTAAACACTAACCTAAACATACAAGATAGGCACAACAAGACACTAATTACTGTGTTCCTATGGTACATAAAAGAAATGGAAATTAAAGGCAATCTCAGATCATGATAAACAGACTTCATCATAGGCATTGAACAGGGAACAAAGATTATTCTTATGCATGAAATCTCTTGTTATATATCAGACTTCCAATGCCTACATTTTAATTCTTACATCAGTTCATGCACACAAAATCACCAAATGAACCTCAGTTCATCAGATGAACAACAACAGCATTTCATTCACACAAATCACCAAATGAACCTCAGTTCATCAAATGATCAACCACAATAACAACCAAAATCACAGTTCAAGCAGATTAAATAACCAGTAAACCACAAATAGATAACCCCATAAATACATAGTCCAGTTTACATACACAAAATATCAAGTCCACATCAGGACTTCCATATAGGCAAAAATCAGTCCACACGAGGACTTCCACATACGCAAAAAATTATCATTGTTCATAATTAAGTCAGATAACAGAAAATATAAACAAAGCCCCAAGAAGACTTAGCTAGATTTCTTCGGAATTGGAGGCACAGTAGGAGTGGGAGACAGAAGCGAGTTCGGGATGACCACGATCTCAGGGGACAGTGGAGGAGCAATCTCCGGCGTCGGGGTGTCGGGAATGACAATGATCTCCCGGGGACGAGAGAGCCCTTCGTTTTTCGACAACTCCGGCATCTCCGGCAATCGCTGCATCTCCATGGATTCATTCTTCCGCTCCGGCGTCCACAACATGTCAATATCGATGTCCTCCGACGGGTGGGTGGTCCATGTGTGATCTCCAACGCAACCGACACCCCACTTGCAAGGGGGACAAACAACCTTCTCGACCGGAGGAAGTGGTCGATTGATCAGGATCTGGAGAGTCGTCTTTGAAAAAAAGATCCAAAGCCACCTCCGAGTCGTTGTTCACGAAGGAGATCGATGGAGTCGCCGACAAAGGAGAAGATGGGTTTGAGACAGTGAGAGAATGATGGCCACTGGAGAGTGGAGGGGTGCCACTGTGGGTAAAGCTTTGGGAGGGCCTAGTGTTGGTGGAAGAGTCAATCGGCGAAGAAGATCGAGAGAATCGAGAGAGAAATGGTGGAGCCGGTTAGGGTTTGCAGAGAAGAATCGAGAGAGAAATGGAGGCGGTTAGGGTTTGCAGAGAAGAGAGATGAGGGGAGAAGATTAGGGTTAGGAGTATATATGTGGGTGATTATTGGGCTGGTTTTGGGCTTCGTTATGGACTGGGTAATGGGTTTAATTATGGGCTAAATGGGTTTAATTATGTTAAGTAGAGGACACTAATCCGAGTGGTTAAATTAATCCGAGATTTTTTGTGTTTTTAAGTTAATTTGTGTTAAGTTAGCTAAGTAAAAATGGAGGAAATTTAATGGAGTTCTAGGTGGTTGATGAGTTAATGGAGAAATATTAGATGTAGAAGATGATGTAGATGATTGATGTGATTGATAAAGTAATGTTAGGATATGAATAAAATAAATTGAATAAGGGTATTATGGGAAGAAATTAATGGATAGAAATAGAAATGTGACTCAAATTAAGGGACACCCGAAAAGGAAATGTGACTGAAATTTAGGGACGGAGGGAGTATGTACTACTATATTGTGTAAATATATGATTGCTAAATAAATATGTATACATGTAACCCTTCTCATGTAATCCCCATTGTGGGAAAAAAGTGTGATGAGTTACATGAATGTTGTGAAAATGATAGAAAATACTCCCTCCGTCCCTAAATGATAGTCCCGTTTCCGTTTCGGGCGTCCCCTTTTGTTAGTCCCATTTCCATTTATATCCATAAATTCCTTCCCATTATACCCTTATTCAATTTATTTTATTCATATTCTAATATCACTTTATCAATCAAATCAACCGTCTACATCATCTTCTCCATATAATATTTCACCATTAACTTCATCAACCACCCAAAACTCCATTAAATTTCTTCCATTATCACATAACCCATTTTCTTATTAACCTCTAAAATTTGTAATAAACCCATTTTTTTCTCTATAATCCGGTTTAATTAAACCTAATTAAACCCATCTGCTACCTAATTAAACCCAAAACCGAACTAATCTAGCCCAAAAACACAGCCCAAAAACGGAGCCCAAATCAAGCCCAAATCCACAGTATATAATCTCATCTGCCCTCATTTTCTCTCATTTCCACCGAACCCTATCTGCCTCCTCCTACCTCTCTCTCTCGAAACCCTAACCCTAACCTCACTGCTTCCTCTCGTATCCTCCGATGGATAGCTCCACCAACACCCGCCCATCGCAAAGCTTCACTAAAAGCGGCACCCCTTCCATGGCTAGTGGTCGGAGGTCCATTACTGTCTCCGATCCGAGTTCCCTGGATCCCACTTCCCCACTTCTCTCTGAACATGGAGATACCGATGCCGATCTTGATGAAATCTTCAAAGATTCGGATCCGTCGGCCACTGTAACCCCTAGGGAGGGGTGCTCGCTGTCCCCGCCTTGTAACTGGGGGCTGGACTGTGTCGGCGAGCACACTTGGAGTTTTGTCCTGCCGGAGGAGACCCCGGAGCACCTGAAGTGGTCACCGGAGCAGAAGAAGGAATCGGTGGAGATGGCCTGTGAAGCCCCTGAGCTCTCGGAGAATGAAGCCTTGTCCCGTCCCAGAGAGATCATTGTGATCCCGGACACCCCGACGATAGAACTGGAGATGCAGTCCCCGGAGACGTCCGACGCTGTAGATATGCCGACACCGGAGATAGCTGCTCCTCTCTCCCCAGAGTTGATCATCATCCCCGACGAGTCCTCTGTCTGTGACTCCAATTCCCTCGAAATCTAGCTAAGTCCCCTGGGCGGCTCTGTTATCTCTCTCTCTCTCTCTCTCTCTCTCTCTCTCTTTTAACTTATCAACTGTGATGAACTTGGATTGTTATGGACTTGAACTTGGTACTTGGTTTTTGCTGGTGGATTGACAGATTATAGAATCTGTTTTTTGCTGATGGATTTTAACAGATTATGGAATCTGTATATTTTGCTGGATGTATATTTTGGTATATTATGGTATCTGTATATTTTGGTATATTATGGTATCTGTATATTTTGGTATATTATGGTATCTGTATATTTTGGTATATTATGGTATCTGTATATTTGCTTGGGTCTAGATTGGTTCAACTGTTGGTGTTGAACTTTGACAAACTGTTTGGTTGGTTCATCTGTTGATGATGAACTGATTATGTATTGATGCACATTAGGACTACCTTCTGTTGATGATGAATTGTGACCCTGTCTTATGTGTTGATGCATATTGGCTCTCTGTTGAGTTAAGCATTGTGCATATTGATCCTAGTTGCCTTATCTCTGAAAGTGTCAATGATGAAATTTGTGCCCTCATGGTCTGAGATTAAGTTCAATTCTATGTCTTTTATGTGCCATAGGAACACCGTATATAATGTCTAGATTGATGCCTATCTGGAATGTTTAGGTTAGTGTTTAGGGGCTTCACATCAATGAGGGAATGGGGACATCTGTTATAAGTTATTAATGATGAAAATGTCTATGCTGAGATGTAAGCCCTTAGTATCACTACCTGGATGTGCCATAGGAACATTAGATGTGAAAACTGATTGATGCATATCTGGAATGTTTAAGGTATAGGATTAACTTAGAACAGAATCAATGACGACCATGGGGACACCTGAGACCATTATGTTGCCTTAATAAATGTATAGTTGGATCTTATGTATGTTGCCTTAACCACCAATATTCATCATCACATAATCTGTTTGGTTACAAAAATATGACTAGTGTAAGCATGCTTACAAAAAACAGCTAGTCTATACATGCTTACACTTGTCATATAGTCTTGGCTAAACCCAAAAACCAGTTAGGCAATGATACCTTACCTTACATTACTATGAAATTATCTAAATCTTCTTGACTGTCCCCTAAATTTTCTTGGGTCTCTGTTTCATCATTTGCTTGAGTCTCTGTTTCATCATTTGCTTGAGTCTCTGTTTCATCATTTGCTTGGCTCTCTGACTCATCTGAATCCCCATGAACAATGTCCCATGCTTCCATAACAGCCCAAGTAGGTGTCTTAATAATTTCTGGTAACTGACCTTGTGCCCTTAACTTCTTCTTGTTAACATGAGGCATATCATAATCATTACCCCCTTTGACTCCTAAAACTTGGTTCATAACATATTGAAGAGTAATCCAAACATCTCTTAGGGTAGTGGCATCCAACTCATAAAAAGCATTGTAAACTGCTTGTAACATTTCATCAACATTTTTTTGGCATTTTTTTGTGCATCAGTGACTGTATGCTCCTAAAAAATCCTAGGTCTAAGATGTTTAAATCAGGACTATTAGCTGGTTGCTGAATTAGAATAAATGTGAAACCATCTTGTTTGTGTACCTCTTGCCATTCTGGATCTTGTTGATTGATGTGAGGTCTTGCATTGTCTTGTTGGATGTATATGACTCTTTGTGCTCCTTCTGGCCATTTACCTTTGATTGCTGGTATTAGTTGATCAATAAGCATTCTGCGTGTAACTTGCTTGTTAATTGTCTCAACAAGCTTTGTTACCATTGTCCCCTTTGGTCTCTTTACTGATTTTCTTTTAGCTGCTTCTTGATATGTGAATGAAAATATACCAATCTTTCCATCAAAAGTACATTCTCCATCTGAATTGAATCTAGGCCTTGCAACTGCTGCCATAAACATGACCTTAGGAATGAACTTACTTGAACTAGCAGCTCTGTACATGCCTCTTTCATTTTGTGCTAGATATACTCTTTGTGTCTTCTTTGTAAGGAAGAACCATTTTTCATCAATATGCACAAAATCATACATTGGATGATAACCTGTCTTTTCCAGCACTGTGTCCCCTGATATTAGATTGAGAATCCAGTCCATCCTTTTGATCTTGTGTGCTTCAGTCAATCCAGGATGTAATGCATTTGAGTGTGGCTTTATTATCTTTTGCTTGATCATTCTATGACATACTGACTTGGGAATGTTGAGCTTGCTTGCTAAGTCTCTGAGGCATGTTCTGTCCCCCATGCTAAGTGTTGTTATTGCTGCTTGATCAACTTCAGTTCTCTTCCTACCAGCATTATGATATCTTGTGCTGACATTGAAGGTTTGATTTTCTTGTAGTTGTTGCTTGGCTGCTCTCCAGATTCTACTAATTGTTTTTCTTGTTACCTTGAACAGCTCTGCAGCTTCCTTCACTGCTCCATATGGAAGTCTCCCCTTGTCCAGTTTGGTTAGAAGATGACTGAGAATATGCAACTTCTTCGAACAGCTGAGTCTGGGAGTTGGTTGATGATGCTGTGATGCCTCTCCATGATCTTCTGCTTCTGATGATGGTGGCGTCTGGTTCAGATCAAAAAGAAATCCAGGTTCCTCTCCTATGTCCCCTAGCCCCTCAGTATTTAAACCATCATCATCAAGAGGTGGAAGATCATTCAAATTGAATGCTGAAGCCATTCTCCTCAGACAGTGATGCTCTCTTCCCTGTTTTTCTTTATGTGTTTTCAGTTTAGCAGTAAATGCTCCATTAAATTGTGGGTTGATGTATTTATAGACTGAAAATTGTATCTGGTTTGCTTAAGGGGTATTTTAGTCCCCAGATTTTGCAGTTTTGTTGGCAATCCGTGTATTAGTAATAAAGCCATCTGATTGGCTCTTAAAAATGTAAGAATGCTTTTCATTGGTTTAAAAATGGGTTTGGACACATTTACAAATGTAATCATCACTTCTTTCTCAATCTGATTTTGCCTTAATTAATGTGCAAAGTACACAAAGGGACTATAAAAAAGGGACAGAGGGAGTAATAAAATATGCTATGCGACCAATGCTATGGCTATGCAACCAATGCTATGTCACTCCCATTGCTTATAGACTAATAGTGCCTCCCTTAATGATTTTCTAATGTCGTTGTCGGATGGTATTCCTTCACGAGAAGGCGACACATACGGATTATAGACCCGGCAATTGTAAGTAAGCTTAAATCACTTGCTCTTACATTTATCTTCTTCTTTGTTTTCAAATTTTATTAGAATTCATATCAATTGAAGTTGCATCAGAAATTAGGGATTTGATTTTGGTAACTAGAACCGAAATTGAGGATTGTTTTACAGTAGGTGCAATCGAGAAGCAGTGCTATCGGTTGACCGATTTTTAAGGCGATTAAACCGGGCAGCACCCATTTTACACTCGGCACCCCCCCTCGTTCGGAACCCCGTTCCGAACGAGTTTTGTATTTTTTTTTTATTAAAATATTCTCGTTCGGAACACCGTTCCGAACGAGAAAATTTGTGAACCCGGTCCATGGACCGGGTTTTATTTAATACAAAAAATAATCCGGTTTAAAAAACTATTCTCGTTCGGAACCCCATTCCGAACGAGAATAGTTTTTTAATGACGTCATCATTCTCGTTCGGAATGGTATTCCGAACGAGAATGATTTTTTTTTTAAAAAAGCTGACGTCAGCGTTGTGTAACGGCTAGCTGACGTCAGCTTTTGCCTATATATAGTTCGTTCGGGATGCCATTCCGAACCACACTCGAATTCGCTCTCTTCTCAATCTTACAAAAAAACGCTCCCTTCTAAATCTTTCAAAAAACGCTTTCCCTCGTCTCGATAATGGCCGGAACTCCTCCTAATCCTTTTTTTTCTGATCCGATGGCTGCAGATGAAGAAATTTACGTAGGAAACGAGTGGTGGTCGGGTTATGGTGTTCCGAATGCAAGCTACGCTGGTCCTTCTGGTAGTGGTTTTTTCAACATGGACGGAGCAACTAGTAGTAGTTACAACCTCCCCACCCCCAGTTTCAGTGATCTCCAAAGGCATCAACAACACATGTTCTGGGATGCAACTGTTACAGGCGGAGCAACGCCTCAAGAAGAGCCGGAGCAAGCGGAGGAGGATGTCCGAGCAGCACGTCGGAGACGGAACACGGAGTCGGTTAGTATTTCTAAAAACCTGAAATACGCTTAATTTTGTAGAAATAGTGGAAAATGCTCAATTGTATTTCAAATGCATGCTAAAATTAGTTTATAGTGAAAAACGCTTCATTTCAATATTAACTGCAATGCATGGTAAAAAAAATTAGTTTAATGCATGTGGAAAGCGTATCAACACTTTTTAGAAAATACCAAAAAGGTTGAAAACTACTTAAAATCGCATATATGGACTTTAGTTATAATAATCGATGGTAAATTTGTATGTATTTCGTTAAAACTAGGAGGTAGTTAGAAATATCCGATCCAGAGTTGGAGAAGACAGAAATTTGGGTGATAGGCGAATCACTGCTTCTGAGAGGAGGGGGGATAGAAGATCGCGTGGTGATAGACCGCAACAGTCAGGTTCCCGGGGGTCAAGTGCTGCGGGGGTTAGAAACCCACCTAACCCAGATGTTCCGAGTGGGTCAGGTTCTTCGCGGGGTAGATCCCGACAGACTCGGCAGTCAGGTCCTGCTCCGATGCAGTCAGAAGCTGCTGCGGCTCCTCCTCTTCCAGGACTCAACGAGGGTACTATATTGACTCGTTATGGGCAACACATTGCTCATGAGATTTGGATACATCCGAATCCCGATGAAAGTGTCCCCCGTCAGCTAAAGGCGCAGACAAGGCAAAAGTGTTTCGAGCTATGGTTTCCTAGAATTCCTACCGACCCGGAGCCAGAATCATGGTTTGCTCTTGCCCAGGAGTCGGGGCTGCTTCACATCCTGAAGGGTCAATTTTGGAATGTGGACCACAACCTCCTTTCTGCATTCGTGGAAAGGTGGCACCCTGAGACGAACACATTTCATCTGAACTTTGGGGAGCTTGGAATCGGTCTCCATGACGTTTTGGAGATTCTGGAGCTTCCTATTGACGAGGGTGCTGTCACCACGCCATGGACACATTTGGGTCTAGATGCAGATTCAGCGCATTGTGCCCAATTGTTTTCCTATTTGTTTGGCGTTGACCTGGACAACCCGTTTGACGATGAGGAGGAAGCGATGGTCAAGTTCATAGGTAGGGGGAAAGTCGGCGAGCGGGAATTATTTTGCCACGTTGTCTCGATGATCAACTCTCGAAGAAGATCCGATCCGGGCTCCATTGCAACCGGCTTTTTGTGGCACCTAATTCAGCAGTCTTTGTTCGTGAACAAGACCTCCAACCTGTTAGACACATGCTTCCTGCCGCTACTAGAGGATCCGAGCAGGATACATGAATACGCATGGGGTACAGGTTGTTTGGCATTGCTGTACAGGCAGCTGGGTATAGCATCCAGGGCGAGTTGCGTGCAATTTTCTGGTTGCGTCAGGCTTCTTGAGATTTGGATTTGGTTACATTTCCCGTATTTTCCTGGGAACCCAAACCTGGATGTCAGCTCCCAAGAAGCTACTGCTCGTGTGTCCCGTTATTCCACTGGACGAGCCCCGCTGAGGCAAAAAAGGACACTGCAACAGTACAGACGCATCTTGGATGAGTATGCACCGGAAGATGTAAGTGAATCGTTTAAATGTCATTCCAAGTTGTTATTAATGTTGTTATTAATTGTTATAAGCTAATTCTGTAGGTGTGTTGGATGCCGTATCCGGATTTGGACGTGGGACCGCAAAGGCGTCATAGAGTGGCCACTTATCGTGGTGGGATCCGGTGCTTTGACATTATGGAGATGTACAACCCTGATCGGTTTTGCAGACAGTTCGGTCGCCGTCAGTCTCGGCCTTTGGATGTCCCCGAGCCAGTGGAGTATTATTGTCCGCCAAAATCAATGCGAGGTGGCCGGGAATACACTGTACGGTATGGCCCGGAATGGGATAGATGGGACCAGCGTTATGACAACCTGTGTCAGTACATCATGTCCAGCCCACCAGCTCTTATCCCTTGGGATGCTGAGGATGCTTACCTCGATTGGTTTGCTCAGGTCTCACATCCATATGTGAGCCCAAACGCCACGGCAAGACCTCGACCGCCACGTAACCCGAACCCGATCCTTACCCTCGATTTCAACCGGGTAATTCTTATATTATTTTATTTGTTGGTATTGTGTTTTCTATATGACCCATCTCCTAATTATGTGTTGGTATTGCAGCGTGTATCGACGACACTCGGTATTATGCGGACACATCGACAACAGGGGATATTATCCATGGAGAATTTGGATTACTACATTCGGATGCTCAGTATCGACGATCCGCCTACAGCTGAGGAGGTCACTCAAACTCAACGGATGTCACAAGCAGAGTCGTCCAGGAGTGCAGAAGAGAGAGCCACACCTTCTATATGGGAGCGGGCAAGGATGGGTGCGGGACAAGGCCATCCGGAACAAGAAGCAGGGCGTAATGAATGGGAAGATAATGTGGGTCACGAGTCGGAACCTTATTGGGTGATTTGAATCGTTGTATTTGTTGTTTAAGTTATAATGAATATTGTTTGGAAGCACAAAAACGGCTCAAAGTGTTTCCTCTTGCCCTCGGTGGTTTAGTTGCACTCCCTTTTACGGTCGTGGCCCCGCTTGAAGCTCTGTTGGATGCAACCGACGATTTCTTTTGTGAATCGGCTTTCGGTGGCACAGTTGCACCCTCTTCCTCTTTCATCCCCTTTTTCCTTGCTTCTGCCTTGTCCTTATCCTTCTTAGCTTGAGCCCTCTCATCCCAACCCGGATCTCGCTTTGTACCCGTCTTCTTCGCATGAATCTTAGGCCTTCCTCTCTTCGTCTCTCCCCGAGGGGGGTCCTGGACATCAACTGAAGAAGGATCCTTGCACTCACGCCACTTATCAGCCATCCTCTTCATATCGAAATCATCAACATTACCGGTAAACACCCCTTCAAAGAAATCATCCATAAGAACCTTATCTGCAGTCAATTGCACGTCGTCGTCAGAGTCGAAGTCTTTCAATTCCACTCCTTCCCACTTGATCTGCTTCCAGAAGATATCAATGTCGCTCGGCAACAATGGCGTTCCTTCTTCTACAAACACCTTAATCCTGTGTGGGCAAGGCAATCCGAGTGTTGATTCCCACCAAGGATCCTCACATGGGCCACATATCTTTCCGTCCTTTGCCTTAAGGACTTCTTTCAGTAGCATTCTCAAACACTTGTCGGAGCACTTCCTCAATATGCGCATGAAAATAGTCTTGATCCACCGAGGCCCGTCTTGTATCTCCTTCGGGCTAGTATGGTTGGACATTTCCATCTCGGCCCGTATTCGACGGTGCTGATCGACAAACATATTGTCAATGTGTTGCACTAAAGTGTCGAACCCTCCAACAGCTGAATCAAACATATGTTTCAACATCGAGTGTTGACCTTCAACCCTGACAACAACATTGTACATGTTAAACATCGAGTGTCATGATCATTCTCGTTAAAAACAAATTCAAATATCTTACCTGTTAGACGTTCTTGTGCTAAAATGGCGTATATCATCGCAATACGCAGCTATAAGTTTTTCCTTATGGGGAGTAAACCATGTGCTCTCAGCATATTGTACAAGATGACCATTCCTCCATGTTTTCCGGAAGTGATCAAGTCTCTCCTCATACTGCTTCTCTGTGTGAGACCGCATCACCCGTCGAACGCTAGCAGATGCACTTTTTTCGTCTAGGTTGTTCAATTTAGCAAATGCCTTAACATTTCGATCAACGTGCACATGGCAAAGCATATGACGCACACTAGGAAATACATGGTCAACCGCCTTAATTGTTGCCAGCTCTCGATCAGACATGATGCAATCCGGTCCTTCGAGTGCACGAAACAAATACTTGACCCGTTTCAATGCCCATGCATAGTATGGGGCTGTCTCACAACAGATGAACGCTAGCGCAATACAATATGTATAGTTGGTGCAATTGAATCCAACAAACTGAAGTAACGGCCAACCATACCTATCAACGAGGGTATATTAATAATTATAATTCTATAACGGTATTTGAATTCATAATAATGAATTTTAGTGTACCTATTAGTCTTGTACGTCGCGTCCATGATCACCACCCGAGGGAACATTCTCAACAAATGTTGACAATCCGGATGAGATATGAAAAACGCTGCCAACTTTTTCTCCCCCGTCTCCGGATTCGTCTCGTGGTAAATGTCTTTACGATAAGCTCTATGATGGAGGAAATCTAATGACCACTGGGTCACGGTTAGATTTGCCAATGCTTTCTTCCTCTCCTTTTCCCTCACAGTGTACACTTGCCTTCTTGATATTGTGGAAGTCGGATTTTCCTGAAGCAGCTGTGTATAAATAACCTTCGGCATTGCCCCGGCCGCTGATGCAATCATTATTTTTCGTCTCTGCTCTCCCGTCATCCTCGAAGCAAATGCATGGCCAATCAAGCTGCTGGAAAGACAGTGGTTGTGACATGCCTTCTCAACTTTTAGTATCCACCCAGGCGGCTCAACAAGAGTTGCTCGTCGATAATATCCTCTTAACATAAAAGGACAATTGTACTTCCTTAACCTACTAAGGTTGCTACGCTGCGACGATGGTTCTGCTACATCTCCTTCAAGATTAATGTTCTTTCCATGTTTTCTATAACTACCGGATTGCTCACAGTGCAGAAATATCCTCTTGTTGGTCATTGATGATTTCGTGGTGATAACCATACAAAACTCATAACCGACCTTTCTAACCCACTCTCTCAGAAGATCCATAGTAGGAAATCTCTCACTAGTCGTAAAATGGGCACTATAGTCGATTTTTAAATATTCCTCATCACTACAGTATCCCTATTTAAAATTACTCAAATTTCAATACTACTATACCAATAAAATAAATTATAATGAAACGCTATAAAAAAAAGGTTTACAAATACTTACTTGGAAATATGTATCATCTACCGGCGCAGACAAATCAACCTCCTCCTCCACCGACGTCTCACTAGAAGAACACTCCCGTCCTTCTTTCCAATTACCTGCCCTTGAAGAATTAGTTGAATCGCTTTCAGACGTCATTTTTTGTGTTTCTTCCGATTGGGTTTGATAATTTGGTCATACAACTCCGATTTTATAGACTCCGTCAAAATATAGCCGTTCGCATTTTCAAAAAATTTGGCCGAATCTCGTTCGGAATGGGGTTCCGAACAAGGATTAATTTTTTTTTTAATATGACGTCAGCATCTCGTTCGGAACCCCATTCCGAACGAGATATGACGTCATATTAAAAAAAAAATTACGTCACACCTCGTTCGGAATGGGGTTCCGAACGAGATGCTGACGTCATATTAAAAAAAAAATTTACTCCTCGTTCGGAACCCCATTCCGAACGAGGTGTGACGTCATAATAAAAAAAAAAAAATATTCCTCGTTCGGAATGGGGTTCCGAACGAGGATTAAACCGGTTCGCATATTGCGAACCGGTTTGGCATTTATTTAATACAAATTATTTAAATGAACCGTTTCTCGTTCGGAACCCCGTTCCAAACGAGAAACGAAATTTTAAAAAAAAAATAATTTTTCCCCTCGTTCGGAATGGGGTTCCGAACGAGGGGGTGCTGCCGGGCGCAAAAAGGGTGCTGCCGGGTTGCAACCCGGATTTTTAATGTAGGATGTCCTTTTGCCCACCTTCATATTTTTCTCCTATCCATCCGGTTAATCATTTACTCCCTCATTCCCTTAATTATCTTTCCATTTGCTTTTGACACATTTGTCGAGATATATTTTGTAACGTTAATATCTCTAAATATACGATGATAAAAATTATAAATTTTTAATATTCTCAAAGTACTCATTGAGACGAATCAAACGAGATCTCACATGCCTATATTTATTTCTATATATTGGAAGAAAACGAGAAGATTCTCTCGGTTTGTGAATAGTGTCGAAAAAGCAAATGGACCTTATATTAGGGGACGGATGTGAATAGTGTCGAAAAAGCAAATTGACCTTATATTAGGGTACGGGACTGATGAAGTATAAAATTTGTCCGAAAAATACGGTTCTAATTATTGCTATTTCACTTTTGAATTACAATAGGATTTTGCGGGTCTTTACATGTGATGCCATGCTTTGTTTGTGGGGTGTGTTCTCTTTGTTTGTTAAAGTGTAGTGCATAATTTCATTAATGAACGTATCTTTGTAATGTAATTGGTAAATTTTAGTTATATTCTATGTAAGTATACATTTATATAGATATATTTGTATTTTGTTGTTAGTGTTGTTACTATCGCATATAATTAACATGCAAAATTGAAACTAAAGTATTACCAAATGCATTCTTGTTGGGCTTTGGTTTGTTGTCCGACACCACCACTTTGGTCCAGGAGAAGTCTTCTACGTCAACAGGGCAACGAAGCTCCTTCTTGATGTCGCCCCGCCTGCATTAGTTGAGTGTTATGGAGCGATGTTTGATAATTAGTGAGTTTGCTTGTGGGAGTCGCACCTTTATGCGGTTTCAGTAAACCGTGAAACCGGCGGTTTAAAAACCGTGTAAAGCCGTCTTAAACCTAAACTGTAATCGAACGTAATCGGAACCGGGAAAAACAGTTCAAGTTCGGTTCCGGTTTCGGTTCATGATTTCATGGAACCGTGAAACCGGCGGTTTGACCGGTTTAGAACCGGTGATTCCAAACCGGTTCAAAACCGCCACTTCTAAATTAGCTAGGTAGTGACATTTTTTATATCTTTGACTTCTGAAGTCCGAAAAGTTAAGTAGACAGATTGAATATTAGATTAAATTTTGTTAATTTATCAAGTTTTTCCTTACGGTTTATCTACTAAGACAAATAATTATTATATTGTATAGTTAGAAAATTTAGTGTATACTAAATTATTGAAAAGATTGGACGATTAATGTTATGTCAACTTTAAAGTTCGTTTTATTTTTTATTTTTTTCTTACATAGAAGTTTTTCTCCGGTTTGAAACTATAACCGGATCAAAACCGTTAAAAATCGGAATCAAAACCATAACCTAACCCAAACCGGATGAAAGCGCCTAAGTTTGGTTTCGGTTTATGATTTTGTGAAACCGTAACCGACGGTTTCGTAACCATGAACATCTGTACGTCCATCCCCGTGAGTATATATATGCTCATCATGTCCTGATGCGTTTGCATTGCGATGAAGTGGTCGCATATGAACCCAAATAGAGTAATTTGTATCAGTGCACCCTGCATTGTAGGCCGAGAACATAAACACTGAAGTATTGACGTTGGTCATATTCAGTTTTTATATGTTTATTTAGGATGAAGAAATGGTTACCTGTTGTCGATGAGGTTGCAGTGGAGTTGGTTTATGTGCCATGGTGTTTTGAGGATTTCTGTTGAGCAGCCTAAGACACCAACGATATCTGTGTTTGGGTTAGTTTTGTAAGTGGGGTATCATGACGTAAGATTACATGAAAGTTTTACAATTTCCTAGCTATAAGGGATTGTGACCAGTTGTATATAATATCCTCTATTGGCACAGGGCTGAATGGATAACGGTCAAACCCGTAGTGTTGCATGTCACGTGGGTCAGTGTGGTGTCGCGGTTGAATTCAATGACGTATGCATCATCAGAGCGCACGTGATAGTGTTTACTATTCATACATATAATGTTCTACATAAGAGACCAATAAAATGGTGTTACAGGAAAATGCAAGGTTCTGTGGTGTTACAACAATAGAAGTACTGAATTTGAATAATTTACAGATGTGAAGATGCCAAAGTTGACAATGGGGTGTAGCATGTAAATCCAAGCCAACAAAGTCTGTCTGTGTGTGTTACCAGATTCCCTCCTTTGACATTTTGAGGAAATGGGCAAGGGTAGTGTTTGGGAGCTCAGCCGGGCCAATTTTCTTCGTCTTCTTGATATTTGTCATGTGTAAACCCTCTCCCCGCGTTTCCGTTACAGATGTTAAATTATAAAACTACAAAAAAGAAAAAGAGAAACATGCATTCTTAGGAATGTTTACTAGCCTTGATAAGTACGTAATTCTGGTACTAATTCAAGGGCCTCAAGCATAAAATGATATAGTTTGGAAGAACTTACTTCACAAACACCATGTAGAAGCAGGCGGTGGAAGGGGTCCTGCACACGAAACACTAGAACCTCTTCGCCTCCATCTTCTTGGATGAATGCCCGTACACATTTCTGAAATAAAGAGTTTCATATTGATAGGAAATACAACCAACTATATCATAAAAATTACTCTTGAACATTGATTGAAAGCTTTACATAATTGTTCATTCATGAAAGGAACAACAAAGAAATGTAATAACTTAATTTTCTCAGGCTAGACCCCTTAGACTTACTTGCTGACAAATATAAGAGTAGATGTAGAAACTCAAGCCCCCTCACCTAAACTAGAAAGTGTCTGTATAATGCTTAGATAAACTACTAGTGTACTGATAATTATTGTTTTAAAAAACAGATGTTACCGCTGATATTAACAGCCCCATAGAATAAAAAACTGAATCCACATATTTACACTACTTCTTATCCAAAGATGCTATGTTTAAGCCTTCATCTAATTGACAGTGCCTGGTCTGCACTGCGTGTACTTTATTAATTGGCACAAACTACACAAACAAGAGAATGAAAACTGAATTACAAGTAGAGTTACACCATTTCTGAGGAGACTCAAAATATCATCCTTTTTTTGACAGTAGGCAACTAAGCAGCATTCAAATTTTAGTGTGACTCTACCTCGTAGCCCCCAACGAGATCAGAAGGAAAGCTTCGACGAAGAGCTTCTCTGGTCCTTAAATCAATTCTATGCCACGCGTCCAGCACTGCCTTCTTATCACTGTCAACATTTGATTTTCTCTTTGAACGTGTATTTTTCAGACTGTTCATAATGGTAGCCTACAAGAACAAACAGAGCAACGTTGTTACAAGAAAGACTAAAAAACAGAACCAAAAAAGTGTACAACTCCCCAGGAATTTCAATTGCACTTTCAGGAATTTCAATTGCACTTAGTAGGAATTGGGCCTTCTTATCAATGATCTTAAAGATCTAAAAATGTACACTTAAACATACAAGGCACTGATGTAATGAAACAGATACCTAATATTAGTACGATGCAATAACAAAGAGAATCAATTCTATAATTCACGCAACACAGCAAAAAAATACACATTATTTTCCCACAGGGTAATCAAGAAATATTAACATTGAAAAGATGCAGTGATTGCAGCCTATTCTATTGGATGTAAAAATCACACAAAAATCATGGGGGGCGGATGAAGCATAAATTATAACGAGGTAAGCAAAAGGACCTCTTTATCCATGTCTATGCTCCTAAACTTATCCCAATAACTGACATTTGTCATTGAAAATGCTGATGCCGGAGCATCATCACCTGTAATTCCAATTGGATATCAATCATAAAGTAACTGTATTTAACAAGAGGCACCCATATAGAGCCATAAAATATGCTCAAAAATAACTTTTTATTTTTTGTATTTAGGTAAGAACCGGAGGTCCAGCCATATTGGATGGCAACCCCAGACCATCCAAATGGATGATCCGTGTAAAGGCAGTAAATTGGTGGTATTATCAATCCTGACTTAGCTGGGATCTGATATTCCGGATAATATTATCAGGTATAGTCTTATTATGATAAAGTGAAACTAATCCATTGAAATTTTTTTAAGAATTAAGATTTGTGGTTGATGCTTTAGAGAACTTAGTACGGGTCATGGGTAGTAAAATCAGGCACAAGTACTGAATTTGGCGTCAAGCGTGCCAAACAAATGACTATTTAACTTACCCCAAGGAGGAGGAGCAAATAAGCCCCTGACTTCTTCTGCATTTAGTCGAGGAACAAGCTCAATGAGCATCCGATCATTTAACCACCTGCGAGTTCTACGGTTGCTAACCTGCAAGCATAAATAATGGGTATAGAAGGTACTATAAGCAGCATCCTAGCATAGTAATACGTAATTACAATGGTCATTACTGAACTGAGTAAGCAGCAATTGGAATGATAATAGACAAGTCAAATAAGGGAAACCATATCCTGTAACAAAATTATTTCACAATTACGAGACTATCACAAAGAGCAAACTGATATGCAACTCATTCAGCTGATCAAACAAAAAACAGTTCTTTTCTCCCTCCCCTATGATAAATTTCCGATATTCTTCACAATAGACTAAATGTCAGCCAACTACATAAGTTTGAACCTATCAAACACTAAACCAAATTCGAACTAGTGTAGAGACAATAAAAAAAAAAATCCAGCCTTCCTACTGATGAAATACTCTAGTTTGCAGTTACTCAAAAACATTCCACAAGTACCCTACATACTCAGGCACCCTTTATGAATGTAACTAAAATCTCTCAGTCAACTATTTTCATCTCAATTCTATGAATATCTTCAGAATTTAATACTCCTTTCCCGTGATGATGACGGTGCAACAATAGGAGGAAGAAGATATTCTCAAAAGTGTTTACCCTAGATGTCAAGTTCTCAAGAAACTCGATCTTCTTTTCAATCAACGACCCACGGGATTTTGATGTTTCACCTGCCACAAAACCCCCAAAAATTCAATCAACAATGATTGACGATGGAGAAAGCAAATTGGAAAATCGCATACCCTTTAGCGGGTCGAAGATGGAGGCATAGAGAAGCAGATCTTCTTGGGTCTTCAAGATGTCTGAGGCCGCCATGGCTTTGAATCAGATTATTTTCACTTCTTCCGTCACCCTCTTCTGCGGGATGGGGTTCTCTGGTCTGTGAGTTTCAACAGCTCGATAAAATCAGCCAAGCGGATACGGCTAGACAAGATTCTACCATCTTCGTAGATTATTTGTTTTCGTATAGTTCGATCATTTTCCTAATAAAAAAATGTATAAAATTGTTAATTACCGAGCCCACCGAAAATAAGAGAGCGTGTCCCAATGACCCCTTAAAAAGCTCAATTGTCCCTAAATTGACTACGAAGTTGGTTTAAAGAAGGTATCAAATCGGAATCATGTTTAACATAAAAACTAAAAACTATTTTGAGTTGTTGATCTTTGCATTGGTGAGATAGATTAGATCCAGATTTTAAGTGATTATTGTATACGGAGGGGTATTTCGGGTTTTTTCCCTTCTATTCTCTATTCCGACCTTCCTTCTCTCCTTCGCGCGAGGTGATTAGCTAGAGATCTCCGTCGTCGTTCCGATCTTTATGCCGTTGAAATTCGATTATTGTCATCTATCAATCAATTTCTCTATATTCATGGATTCTGGTATGTTTGCGATTTTTTCTTATTTTCACGAACTCTAGATTTCGCAGATCCGGCGCCATTGTTGTAGCTTACGAATCTATGTTTGTTGTTGTTTTTTCTGCCGTCTATACTTTACTTGTTTCTTCTTCGAGTATATCTATTTGGTTGAATCACTTAAATTTCAGTACACTGATTGTTTACATTCAATTCATCTAGGCTTGCAATTTTCAACTTTCTGTAGATTGAATCTATTATTATCTTTTATTTTTATGTGCTTTTGTTCATTATTGTTTTCATTGTTGGACAACCTTTGTCTTTGTCCTACATTGTCAACCTTTTGCTGCATTATTAGTATTATGAATCTGCATCAATTCTATCATGAAATTGGCTCCATCATTAGTAGGTTGAACCTGCACCAATACCTAATGAACTTGCCTAGCTTCATCATTTGTAGGATATCTTGCCTTCATCATTAGTAGGATGAGCCTGCATCAATATTTCATGAACTAGCCTCCATCATTTAGTACGATGAACACTATCATGAACTTGCCTGCTTTGTATCATGAACTTTGGTTTAGAGTACTTAGAACGTCGTCCATTACTTCGATGACCTTGTTTGTGTACTATCATAAACTTATTAGCATTGTACCTAAAACTTGGACCATTTATGTTGACCCTTCATCATTACTTGGATGAACCTGCAACAATACCATCATGAACTTGGCTCCATCATTAATACGATGAACCTCCATCAATAATATCATGAACTTTTCTGCTTTGTAACATAAGCTTGTCTTCAAAGTACCTAGAACTTACTCCATTACTTGGATGAACTTGTTTGTGTACTATCATGAACGTATTAGCATTGTTCTTCAAACCTGCACCATTTTTGTCATAAACCTTCATCAATATTTTGGATGAGCTGTATGAATTGGTATGATGAACTTTCATCAATATCTTTGTACTAACTTGTATTTTCACCTTTTTTTGTTCAACAATTCTCAAATCCTTGGAAGTGTTTCTGGTGGTGGTAGTAGTAGTGTTTCAGGTAACTAGAGCAGTCCTGGTTCTTATTCCTCTGATTCAGATTCTACAAATTTTTACTCATGGTGGCACTATGTATTATCTTCCCACCTGTGATGAAGCTTTTGGGATGCAATTTAGGACACTGGATGAAGCTGTTAAATTTTATGAATCATATTCACTTGCATGTGGTTTTGATTCCCGTAAAGGTGGCGGGAAATATCTTGATGGTGTCGCTAATCTTAAGTTCTTATATTGCAACATGCGGGGTTGTATAACAGGTCAAAATAGCACAAGATTCGTGCGTAGTCGACCTTCTTCTAGAGTGGGTTGTAAGCCCAAAGTCTCCCTTTCTTTCATTGGTAATTTGGGTTACAAAGTTGTAGCTTTTGAACCTCGGTATACTCCTGAACTTGTTACTGGTAATGCCAAGCAGTTTTTGCATGCCAAACGGAAGTTGGATTTTGGTCATAAGAAGTCTATTATGGATTGTGAAAGAGCGCATATTAGTCTAGTTAGATCACATCGCATCTACGAGGAACTTGTTGGTGGCTATTCACAAGTTAGAGCTACTGCAGTTGACTTCAAGAATTTCCTCCATGATTTGTTGACATACATTGGTGGTTTTGATGCTCAAATGACTATCAACAAATTTACCAGCGGAAAAAGTATATCACTTGCTTTTTGTTTCAGCTATGTTGTTGAATGCTACTGGTAGGTTAACACGTTTGTTTTGGGTTGATCCTTTGTCGCGTAAGAACTTCTCCCTCTTTGGAGATGTTGTGTCGTTTGGTGCAACATACCGAACAAACAAGTACTTTTTTTCCTATGTTTTTTTCTTTTAAAAATCTTTTTCTAATTATTATGTGTCATGAACCTCTTTAATAATTCTCATTAGTACACCTCAAACTTGCTCCTCTCTTAACATGAACTTCCACTTTTTACAGGATGAACTTGTTATCTATATACTATGAATATGCTTCCTTACTAGCATGAACATACACCTTTTACTATCATGAATTGTGTTGTCAATATACCTTGAACCTACCTCATTAATAACATGAACTTTCATCTATCTTTTCATGAACTTGCAAATTTTTTTTATCATAACTATGCATCTGCCACTAACTCAAAACCATTAATCATGAACATGAACCTAAGTTAACTGAATATCCCTAAGCATTAACCAAACTATATTCCCCTTGAACATGTGACTATACTACCTTGAACTTGTGGTCATTCCATTATGAACCTTGCCTTATTTGATTTATTTTATTTACACTCACTTGTCTTCCAACTATGAATATGTAATTAGTTGTTTAACTTTTGTTTTACAATCTTTTGAATTTATAGGTACAATCTTATTTTCATCCCTTTCACTGGCCTCGATCATAACAAATCTAGTGTCACTTTTGGTTTTGGCTTGATCTTCCAAGAGGATGCTATGTTGGGTTGTTGGGACAATTCAAGGAAGTTATATATGGTGTTTGAGCCCAAGGTTATTGTGAAAGACCAAGATCAATCAATGAAAACTGTTGTTGCACAAGTGTTCCCTAATTCTCGCTATAGACTTTGTATGTGGCATATTATGAAAAAAGTTCCGAAAATAGCTATTTTTGTTATTTCAAGAGGATGTTATATTTAGTGGCTTGGTTAGGGCAACTTCCAACTCAGAATCAACAAATAGTTATTTTTGTTATTTCACTAGCAGGTACTACCGCTTAGTTGAGCTTGTTATGCAATTTGATACTGCTATGGACAGTCAGAGACATAAACATGTCAAGCTTAATTATGACTCAGCTACACTACATCCAGAATTGAAGACACAGTGTCCCTTTGAAAAACATGCATCTGAGGTCTACACGTTGTCGACTTTTAAAGTTGTTCAATACCAGATGTTGGAGTGCTTTTTATTTTGCTCCATGGCCAACATTCACGATGATAATACACAAGACCCTATACACATTTATTCAGTGTAGATGAAGGGGACTTCCTATGCAGTTACCCTATATTTCAACGTGTCAGTCTCTCTTGCTGCCACCTCTTCTTTGTTTTCAGAAATCTTCGATATGAAAAGATTCCTGGAAAAGTTTGTTCTCACCGTTAGACAAAGGATGCCACTATCACTCCTGTGTTTACACTTGACAATACTCTTGTAAATCAGTGCAATGATCTAGAAGAGCGTGAGTCAATCTTGAATGAGTTAATTTCTGACTTTTACAGCTGTGTTGGATTGCTTGACGACAAGCCAAATCAAATAAAAGAGTTTTCTACACAACTGAAGGAGAAACGAACATCGTTGTTGGCTGCTTCATGTTCTTCATCTTTTGATGGCCCATCCACTTTTGCCCAATTGAAGTCTTATGCAGGAGTTGAGGTTCTTTCTATCATTGAAATCCATCCACCACCCCAAGCTAAGATCAAAGGAAGTGGCCAACGTATCCGGAGTTCAATAGATATTTCTCAAGCTCGTGGTACTTCAAGTTAGCGTCGTTGCAGTCGTTGTAAGCATTTCGCCACTCACAATGCCCGTACTTATAGCTTCATTCTTAGTAGCCTCTATAGTCATTTGTGATATTTTTGAACTCATTTCAGTGTAAATGAACTTACTATATATATGTTGAACCTATTTTTGAACTCATTTCAGTGTTAATGAACCTACTCTATATTTTGTGAACCCGTATTGCATATTTTTTGCCAATCTCATTTTTTATTTTTCTTACGATTAATATATGAACCTGATTCCTTCAGAGAGGTGAACTTCTTTTTTCCAGCGAATGAACCTACTTGAAACTCGTATGGTTGAAGTTCAGCGTTTACAGTATTGTTAGAAAATTTAATGAACCTATTTTTGATTCTTGAACCTTTCATTTTTCATGTTTGAACCGTTTACATAAAATCAATGAATTTAACTTTATTATTTATGTTCTTAACATTCAATCATCTTTGATTCATGTTTTAAATTCGTGAAAACAATTCATCTTTGGTTCAGTTGTGTTTATTAATAATGCTTTATATGTTGTATGAACCTCATATTACATTTCATTTTAAGACATATAGAAAATTTAAATATTTATCAACCTTGAATATTGTATTTGTGAACCTGTAACAGTATACAAATGAACCTATGAACCTAGCCGGTTACCTGATTATGTCGCTCAGTTAAAACACGTTTTAAGCCTTATTAATAACAATGTCATAAAAAACTGCACACTATATGCTTCCATTGTGGTCGATATGGGCATTTCCAACCCTTATGTCCACTCTTGCCGAAAAATATTGAGAAGAGGCTTGAAGCAGAGAAGAAAAAAGAGACGGGATTCGGATCGGGTGGTGCTGCGCCGGTGGAGGATCAAAAATTTGGGGGATGGATAGTTCCGAAGCAGCGGCAACGGCCTGCCCTGAAACATGAACGACTTGTTACTAACCCTAATCCGGCGGTTAGCAGCTCTAACCCTAACGCTAACCCTAATCCACCTAAAGGAAACCCTAACCCAAACGTTGGGGCTTTGAAAAGTGGGCATGGAGGTGCTTTGAAAATAGGGTTTGGGAGTGTTAATGCTGCTGTGCATGGGAAAGGCAATGATGGAGTTCAAAAGGTTAATCATACTATGATGGATCTTGGGAAGGGAAAAGAAAAATGTCAAAATAATAATACCCAAAAGAATGTGAAGCAACCTGTTGTTTTTGGGAACAATGACACGTGGAAGGTGAATTTGGTGGAGGGCCCACAAGTCGTTGGTGTGAAGAGTCCAAGAAAGGGCTTTGGGGAAGATGCTAAAGTTATGACAAGAATTAGAAGGAGAAGGAGAGCTGGCAAAAAAGTCAGTGGGTTAAGGGCTTTATAAAATAGTGGTGGGGCCGATTTTGAGATGGTAGTGGGCTCTGCTAAAAGGGCTAGATCCACTTACGAATTGGCCATGAATCCATTAGCCCAAAAAGAGCAGGCTATTGAGGAGCTTGGGGCTTCTTGTTTGGACCCACTTAATAAACTTGGCCCTTTCCCTATTTCTTCTAACTTTGTATTCTCTAATGCGCATGTGGAGGAAGCTGAAATTCCAAGCACCAGTTCGAATATGATGAAGGAAAATTCTGATTGTGTGGAAGAGCACATGGAGGATTCGGTGGATAAGTTGGGTGATGTGGGGGCTTCTATGTCGCCTACTGACTCCACGTCACTATAACCGTCATCGGTTTTTTGTCCTTTCTCTTGTCTATTAATTATGAATTGTGTTGTTTGGAATTGTAGGGGAGCGGGAAAGCCCAACTTCTCTAGAACTATTAACTATATGTTGAAATGTCATCATGTCGACTTACTTGTTCTTTCGGAAACTCATATTTCAAGTACTCGGGCTCAAGATGTTTGGAGCAAGTTCCGCCTGAAGGAGTCTGAAAGAGTTGAAGCTCAGGGTTTTAAAGGTGGTTTGTGGATGTTCTGGGATCCCGATGAGTCGAAAGTTTCTATTACTCTTAAGAACGATCATTTTATCAGTGCTAAGATCTCTAAGGGGGAGTTACGGGGATAATTTATTTTTGTCTATGCTCCTCCTACAGTTCACCGTAGATCAAGGTTTTGGGTTGCTCTTGAGGCTGAGATATCTAAAGTGAAGGGTCCCCTCTTCTTAGGTGGAGACTTTAACTGCATCATTTCTTCGGAGGATCTTTATGGTGGCTCTGGGGGGTTGCACCCTGACTCAGATGTTTTCAAGAGTATCATTGATGATTGTGGTCATATTGATATGGGTTTCTCGGGGCAGAAATTCACTTGGTCTAGAGGTAACTCGATTGAGAATCTGATCTCTAAGCGTTTGGACAGGTTTCTGATGAATATGGAGGGGTGTCGTCTTTGGCCGAATGCGGTGGTTCGCCATCTCCCTAAATTTGGCTCGGACCATACTCCTCTTCTGCTCAGGTTGGCGCCTAGAGTCTTGTTCGATAGAAACCGCAAACCTTTTTGCTTTGAAGCTGCTTGGGCCTCCCATCCTGGGTTCCTCGAGTTTATTAAAAATTCCTGGAATCGTGATTGCCCGGTCAACATTGCTCTCGCTAACCTCAAGTCGGCTCTTATGGAGTGGAATAGAACCTGTTTTGGTAATATCTTTGAGAAGAAGAGGAGTCTTCTTGAGTTGCTTGATAAAACTCAAATTGAGTTAGCCGCTAGACCGTCGGATGAGCTGCTTAGAGTAGAGAATTGTATTGCTAAGGATCTTGAGGTGGTCTTAAGTCAGGAGGAAATCTTGTGGCGTCAAAAGTCTAGGGAGACTTGGCTCTTGGAGGGTGATCACAACACGGCTTTCTTTCACGCCTCTACTATTGTCAGACGTAAGAGAAACCATGTGAAAATGCTTCTGGACTCGAATGGTGTTTGGGTCGAGGAGAAGGCTGCGTTAGAAGGCTTGGTTGTTGACTTCTTTAAGTCTTTGTATTCCATCCCTCCTCAGGAGATTTTTCCTATCTCGACCCTTTATGGCGGTTTTCCTATTCTGGATCGTGTGAGATGGGCGGAACTTGGTAGAGATTCTCTTGGCCGTCAAGAGTATGGGTAGTCTGAAATCGCCAGGGCCGGATGGTTTCCAACCGCTGTTTTTCCAAAAGTGTTGGCCGACGGTGGGCGATTCTGTCATCAAGTTGGTTTTGGAGTTTTTAAGGAGTTGTAAGCTCCCGGCTGGATTGAACAACACTCTCATCTCCCTCATCCCTAAGGTGGCTAAACCTGATAAGGTCTGTCTTTTCCGTCCCATTAGTCTCTGTAATGTTATTTACAAAACTATCACGAAAGTGCTTGTGAGTAGATTGCAGCGTCTTCTCCCGGACTTGATCGGCCCTACGCAGGGAAGCTTCCTCCTAGGACGGCTCATCATGGATAATATTGTGCTTGCTCAAGAGATTGTTCATTCTATGAGGTTCAAAGGTGGGACTAAAGGGTGGATGATGCTGAAAATCGACCTTGAGAAAGCTTATGATAGATTGAGATGGGACTTCATTGTGGATACGCTCCATGATGCGGGCTTCGATGATACTTGGATCGGCTGGATTTCCGAGTGTATTTCTTCGACTTCCTTGAATGTTCTTTGGAATGGGGAACGCACAAAAGATATTATGCCCACTCGGGGTATCCGCCAGGGAGACTCTATTTCCCCTTATCTTTTTGTGTTGTGTATTGAAAGATTAAGTCATATGATTCTGAATGCTGTTGATGATCGCAGTTGGACTCCGATTCAGCTTTCGCGCGGAGGACCAAAGTTATACCATTTGCTCTTTGCGGATGATATTTTGTTGGTGGCGGAAGCTTCGGTTCAGCAAATTGTGGTCATTCAGAGCATTTTGGATAGGTTTTGCTGCTCTTCGGGTCAGAAGGTGAACCGGGACAAATCTAAACTCTTCATCTTTCCTAATGTTCAGCAGGGATTGATTAATGATATTCAGAGTGCGTGCGGCTTTACTGTCACCACCGATCTTGGTACTTATCTTGGTATGCCTCTTCTTCATAAGCCGATCATCAAGAATACTTTTGATCCCCTTCTTGAGAAGATCTGTAGTCGTCTCATGGGTTGGAAGAGTAGTCGTCTCAGTTTTGCGGGTCGTGTGACCCTTGCGAAGTCTGTTTTGCATTCTCTTCCGGTTTATACGATGGCGTCGATCAATCTTCCGATCTCTACTTGCGAAAAAATTGACCAAATCACTCGCTCTTTTGTTTGGGGGAGTTGGGGTGAGCAGAAGAAGATCCATCATCTTCATTGGGACGAAATATCTAAGCCTAAGGATTGTGGTGGTTTGGGCTTGAAGAGTATGGAGGATATGAACTTGGCTCTCACCGGGAAACTTGCTTGGCGCTTTCTCAAGGACGATTCTAGTCTTTGGGGAAGTGTGTTGAGGGACAAGTATGTCCGTCCGTCTCGGGCTATCCATGGGCATCCCTCGCCGGCGTGGAGAAGTATTCTGAAAGCGAAGTCGTCTGTTATTGTGTCTGGTTCTAAATGGCTTATTGGTAATGGTAAGAAAACCAAGTTTTGGAAAGACAGATGGTTACTTGAGGTCGAGCTTCTTCAGCTTGCTTTGCGGCCCATCGTGGGAGTGCTTGCGGAGGTGTCGGTGGAGTATTTTTGGAACCATGATGAGGGTTGGTGCTAGAGTCGGTTGGATAGGTTGTTACCGGCTGGGGTGCTTCTTAAGCTTGTTGCTGTCATGGTCTCGAATGATATTGATCAGGAGGATGTTAGATCTTGGGGTCTCTCGAGGGACGGGAACTACAACGTTTCTTCTGCTTATTCTCTTATTCATGCCAGATGTTCTTTGATCGATCTGGATGCTTCGATCTTCAAAGCCATTTGGAGTTTGAGGGTTCAGGAAAGAGTGCGGTATTTTGCTTGGTTGGCCTTCAGGGGTGGGATCATGACCAATTTGGAAAGGGTTAGGCGTCATATTAGCTCCTGTGATGTTTGCCCCCTGTGTCGTGCGGCTCCGGAATCCCTTCTGCACCTTTTTAGGGACTGTTGTGCTATCCAGGTTGTTTGGTCGGTCCTTCTTCCCCCATTTGCTTGGGACGAGTTCTTTGGGTGGAACTGGGCGCAATGGGTGCGTCATAATCTGGCTGATAGGACTGTGCTGTCTGGTGGTTTGAAGTGGGCGTGTATCTTTGTTAATGCCCTTTGGAGTATTTGGAAGTGGCGTAATGACTGGGTGTTCAACAATAATGTTTTTGTTGGTGATAGAGCGACCCATATTTTGAAGCTTTCCGAGGATTTCGAGCTTGTCAGCAGTCGTAATCAGGATACGGTCATCAGATCTTTGGAGACGGTCTGGGTTCACTGGTCCCCCCGACTGCTTCTTGGGTGAAGCTTAACACTGATGGTTCTGTGGTGGATGGAATGGCTTCTGCGGCTGGTGTTATTCGTGACGATAAAGGTCTTTGGCTTGGAGGGTTTGTGCAGAATATTGGTTTGTGCTCTGTTCCTATGGCGGAGCTTTGGGGTATTGTTTCTGGGCTCAGGCTTGCCTGGGAGAGGGGTTACAGGAGGGTTGTTTTAGAAACAGATTCGCAGTTAGTGCTTCAGCTTCTCAATAAACCTATGGATCGTTTCCATCCCCTTTTCAGCCTCGTCTCTCTGGCGCTAGGCTTCATTCGTAGAGACTGGGATATCCAGTTTCGTCACATCTTCAGAGAAGCAAATATGGTGGTTGACCGTCTTGCTTCTTTTGCTTTTCATTTTCCGCATGGTTTTCATTTTGTTGCTGTTCCGCCCGATTGGGTGTCTCTTTGTCTTTCAGACGATGTTAGGGGTTTCTCTACACCCCGCCTGGTGGCCAAGTAGGATTTTTTTATAAAATTCTCGAGAGTGCTGCCTCTCTTTTACCAAAAAAAATAAAAAAATAACAATGTCATAAAAGGAGCAAAACTTTTGGAATAAATTGATTTTTGTAATTGATTAAAATATTCTAATTTACTACTGCATTACTAACGATGAACTTGTTCAGTATAATAATGAACCTGAATAATTAGTATAATGAACCTGCAAGAGAGGGTGTTTTATTTGTTCTTTATAGACCTGTTACATAAAAAGAATGGACCTCTCGTTTATTATTTATGAACTTAACATTCAATGATGATTTACTACTGTGTCTGATGTGATCGTGGATCCCATCAAAGGCTTGAACCATGCATAAGGCGCAAAGGCTGACTCAAAAATGTTTTAAGTGTTTTGTTAGTTATTTTTGCAATTTAGAAATTAATTAATTTCTAGAGTTAGTGGATCTAGGGTTAGTGGTTTAGAATTAGTGGGTGAAGTTAGTGCTAAATTATTAGCATTTACTTTTATTCACTAATTAGTTATTGTTAGTGGGTCTACAGTTAGTGGGTAGAGTTAGTGCTAGAATATTAGTATTTTCTAGCATTTTCTTTAATTCACTTTTGTAGCCTATTTAAGGCAAGTTTTTATCATTTGTAAGATAAACTTTAATTGAGAAAACTTCCTGATTATAAGCTTCACCTAGATGATGGATCATGGTGTGTTATATCCTTGAATCCTTATTCTTGTTTTGGTGAGTCGTATCCAAAACACCCCTTTCGTGTGTCATATCCAAAGATGATTGTTTGATATTGGTGAGTTGTATCCTTTGTCAATCAATCTCTTCTTATGTTTCTTGGTGAGTCAAATCCATGGATCATAATTTGCCTATCCCAAACTCTTCGAGTTCATTCTTGAAGAGTTATATCCCAAACTCGTCTAGGTCCGTCTAGAAGAGTTATATCTTTCCCTTTCCAAAGAAGTTCATTACCAAAACACCAAAAGTATCAACCTTTAGTGTTTTGCCAAGAGATTCTTAACTCAACTTCTTGGCGCCCTTCACCTTGTACAGATTGAAGATCCTGGCGTGCCTTAGAGCACATTAGTGTGTGGTTATCAAGTTGGAGCTTTTGTACTTATTCTTTTTCATTTTCTTATTTAATGAACCTGTGTTATTTCTTTGCTGTGAACCTGCCCAAAACTTCAAAATATGAAGCTTATAAGGATTTCTTGGATTCCATATGAACACATGTTCAACTCTAATGTGTATCAGTATTCATTTCATAAAAGCTTCCTATTACAAAAACATTTGAACCTGAATCAGAAAATATTAAACCTTCATGGTATTTAACCTTGAACCTACAATTCCTAACAATGAACATGCTGTTTAGTATTCTTGTGAGTCCAGTTGAGTTTGCAGTACTGATTCCTCAACTAAATTTCTCACTTTGTTTTCTTCTGAATTTATAATGGTATAAACATATTTCACCCTCATTTTTTGTGTGCATTCTTTCTTGATCTCTCTTGTCATTTGGGTCTCCCATTTCATTGCTGGTTTGCCCATATACATTTTAATATGTCTAATGCAAAAAACTCCTGAATGGTATCTGTCCTCTTGTGCTTTCCATGGTAGATCAATTAGAATTGTGTCTGTAATTGCACTCAAGAGAAGTTCTCTTAAAGGACAACTTTTTGTTGGTGAGGTATCTTCCAAGATATCCAATCTGCAAAGGTATAAAAAAGTCAAAATATTATAATTAAATTATTCAGTGAAGTTGTTGTTTTAAATACAATGAATTTGTCATAACAAAAAAAATTAAAAAAAATACTGACCACACTATATAATTTTGGCTTCTACTATGATATCCGATCCCCTTGTTGTTTTGAATGTTGTCCAACACATGTATTTCAGGAGTTGTCAAATTGATTGCCACCAGAAAGTATTGTTCTTCTCCGTCCAGTACATGAATTAGAATATGAAATAGTAAACAATTAATTTGTTCCAAAAATGGGCATTTTTTGGAACAAATTCCCGTTGTAGGCATAGTTTGAGGCAAATTCCCGATATAGGCACTTTTCAGGTTTGGAAATTTGTAACGAAGGAGAGACGCTGTTATGGACAACGCCTCTCCCCGAACCTATTTTTTTTTAAATAAGCCTTCGTATGAGGCGCTGTTAGGGACAAAGCCTCATACGAGGGGAAAAAGAATTCCTATAAAAGGCGTTGTCCAAGACAGCGCCTATAGTTATTTTTTGTTTTTTTGTTCCTTTAACATTTGACATACTTACGCGGGTTCGGGTGGCTGGTTTGGGATCGTTCGGGATCAGAATCCAGCAAAACCAGTTTTGGTGGGTCCGTATCGATCTCATCTTTCACCAGATATGTCTCGCACTCGATTCCGATTCCGAACGAGTCTTGACGAGCCACTCGAACCCACGTAAGTCTCGCTACTGTAAATGAAGATTTACAAATTCATTCCTCAATATCAGACAACGAGACACATATCTAGTGAAAGTTGGGATCGTTACAGACCCAACGAAAGTAGTCTAGCTCGCTCAATTCCGATTTCGAACAATCCCAAACAAGCCACCTGAACCCTTCCACTACCTAAAGAAGCTTCATTAAGTTGACGATGTTGGATTCCGAGGGATTGTCAGGGTTCGTTCAGAATAAAAATCGAGTGAGAGACATATTCGGTAAAAGGTGAGATTGTCACGTGCCCAACGAAACTGGTATCGTTCGATTATGATTCTGAACGATCCCAAACGAGCCACCCAAACACGCACAAGTTTCGTGTGTACCTGCTATTGTAAATGGAGTTTTACAGATTCATGCCTCATTACTAGACGACGAGACACATATTTGGTGAAAGTTGAGATCGATACGGACCCAATGAAACTAGTTTCGCTCGATTTGGACTCCGAAAGATCTCAAACGAGCCACCCAAACCCGCGTAAGTCTCGTGCGTACCGATCCCAACTTCGTTTTCGATTTGGGTGGCTTGTTTGGGATGTTCGGAATCAAGCGAGACTAGTTTCGTTGGGTCCGTATCGATCCCAGATTTCACCAGATATATCTCTCACTCGATTCCGACTTCGAATGAGCTCTAACGAGTCACCCGAACTCGTGTAAGTATGTCAAATGTTAAAAGAAAAACAAAATAACAAAAAAAAGTGTAGGTGTTGTCTTGGAAAGCATCTTTTATATGCAAATTTGTCCATAACAACGCCTCATACGAAGGCTTATTTTTTCTAAAAAAGACGCCTCTCCTTCGTTACAAATTTGCAAACCTGGAAATAGTGCATATATCGAGAATTTGTTTTAAACTAGGCTTACAACGAGAATTTCGGTGAGTTGGGTGAATAACCTTTTTAAACATTTTTATTAGGAAAATGACCCATTTAGAAACTAACCCCCTGCCCCACGGGGAAAGGAGAAACCCAAGAGGTTAGTTTTCTTTAACAAAAACTAATAAAAACTACTTGGGACTAGTTTTCCTAATTAAAAACTTTGAAAGAGTCATTGAGACACTCTCTCACAAAAAACTTATTCGAAAAAATGTCCATTTGAGAAAAAAATTCAAAGAAAATGGTGTTTATTTTTATTGGAGTTATCATAGCTGCCAATTCCCCCTGGTAAAATGTTCAAACTTGATACATTAGAGTCAAAGATGCCTGATTCATCATCTACCGTTTAAACTACAAGCCATACAAATATTGGTCTTTATCATTATTGTTGAGATGTGATGAGTTTTGATTATGACAAACATCTACTAATGATTTACTTGAGTGTATAGGAATGTTACTAGTGATTACAGGATGCAGAGAAATGCTTGCTGAATTTCATGAGACGTAAGGTTACGTCGAATGGAAGTCAGCTGTGCAGAATAGTCCATCCGAGGAAGAATATTGGTCGAGATATTTTGGAGGATGACCTTGGAGAAATAAGGAAGAGTTGACTCTCAAAAAAGGAAAGAAGATTTCTCAAATAAGGAAAGAGGCAACTCGGTGGAGACTTGGTCTTGAGACGCGCGTGCCTATTGAAGACTTAAGTTGAAAGACTTGGAGATCAAGTTGGAAGATTACACGAAAGGAAAGTATGGAAATTATATCTAAGGAAGAGAATTCCTTAAAGATAGAATTTACCATATATTTGATGAAGATTTATGGAAAGTCGGATTTGAAGTCTTAGAAAAAAAGATAGAATATTATTTTGGAAGGAACAAATGATATTTTATTTAAGGAAGAAATTTCCTTATAGAAAATATATCATATCTTTGGTTAAGCTTTATGGTAATTCAGATTGAAGACTTGGAGCACAAGAAGACATCTAGTTAGGGTTATTTAGTTTGCTATATATTGTGAGGGATTCATGTAGTTTTAGCAAGTCTTTGAGAGCAAAAAAGAACTAGAGCGTTGAGAGTTGTGAAGAGAGAGACTACGGGTGTTAGAGATTGAGTTCAAGTAGAAGAGAGATCCGAGATCTAGGTGAGAAACTTAGAAGAGTGATCCAAGTTCTTATTGTAACAAGAAATCAATAACACAAGTAGACGATTCAAACTCCTTCTAGTGAGAAGGTAAAAGGGAGTGGTTTTGCCCTGAAATACTTATTGGTATTAAGGGTTTCCACTATATATCCTCGTGTTCAGGTACGATCTGTCCTGTGTTATTTTAATTCCGCTGCATTACGATCCAGGGAACAAATATTTGTTCTTTGGTATTTTACGCTAACCGATCCAACAATTGGTATCAGAGCTTGGTCTCTAGATTGTCTAAGTTAGCTTTGCAGGAAAAATGTCGTCAAACAACGCGATCAAAGACTCATTCTGGAAACCCCCAATGCTGAAACCGAGAGAGTATGACTGGTGGGCGATTCAGTTTGAATCCCATACTCAATCCCTTGATGCTCAATTGTGGAAGGTCATTGAATTGGGAGATACAATTATTCTTGACCTTGTCGGGGAAGACAAGACTAAGGAGAAGAAGAGAATCGACTACGACGATGCTGACTACAAAGTATTGGAGAAGAATGCTCGGGCCAAGAAGATTCTTCACATGGCACTAAGTTCAAGTGATCTCAGAAAGGTACTAAAATACAAATCTTCGAAAGAAATATGGGATGCACTTAGCAGAACTTACTCAGGAAGTAGCGATGTGAAGAGAAATTGCCTCCTAGCGGCACAAAAGGACTATGAAAAGGCTCTCCAAGAAAAGAACGAATCTTTGGAAGATTTTCATGCCAGATTCGAAGGATATGTCAGCCAAATAGAGTTTATCGGTGAAGATATCCCCCAATGGAAGGTTACACACCAATTCACGCAAGCTCTAAATTCCAAGTGGGATGGATTCATCAATGATGTACAAGCACAAAGTGACATCAAAGATACATCCTTAGAAGATCTTGTATGCCGTCTCAAAAGTCATTATGATATTCTCGAGCGAAAGGTGTTCGCAAGGAAGGAAGCAGACCAAGGCCAATCAATTGCTCTAAAGGCTGAAAGGGCATTTGATCTATCACAGAGGGAGAATGCTGAGATTAATGATGATAATATCATTAATTTATTTGCAAGGGCTTTCATGAATGCTTTGGAAGGAAGAAAAAATGCTCCCCGTTCCAAAAAGGAACACAGATGTCAAAAAGGTGATATGTTATCATTGTCAGAAGATGGGACACTCTGCGAGAAATTGCTTTAAGAAGAAAGGTAAAGAACTCTTTGTTCCTGAGGAAAAATATGCAATGACGGCCATATGGGGAGATTCAGACTCCGAAGCTGAAGGAGACAATGCTCCAAAGGAAGTATGCCTCATTGCTGACAAGGACTCGACCGAGAACAAGGTAAGTCAATCCTATATCCTCAATAAATTGCAAGGTAAAACCAATGCTCAATTAATTTCCATTATTAATGCTCTTGGTGAGGAAATTGGGTTCTTCACGGTGAGTTGGAGGTAAAGGAGGAGGAACTATCTAACATGGTTGACGAAAATAGACTCTGGTCTGAAAAAGTCACTAAACTTGAAAGAACCGCTTCCTCTACATCCAACTCATGTAGGATATGTCCTAACTCAAGTCCTGTATTAGCACTCTTGAAGGTAACGTTGCCAAGCTTGAATCTAAAATTCTTTCGCCTTCTGTGAGTAATAAAAAGCTTGGTAATGAACTTGCTGACTTCAAGAGGAATGAGGATCAAAAGAAGAAGTGGTGGTCAAATGAGTATGTTACTTCCAAGATAGAAGGCTTAAAAACCGTTCTCACTAAACAATTTGTGTCGTCTCGTTTTGGATTTGGCTATGGTATGCCCAACTCCTACAAAACTCATGTACCTCCTAAAATAGAGCCTGAATCCCCTAAGGAAACACAACATGAAGATCCCCATTATGGGTGTAATCATAATGTTGCAACCTCTGGTAGGAATAGTTCTATTGAAGGCAAGGGTACATGGTCTGATGGGAAAAAGGCTTATGGGATTAGTCATGTCCAGAATACCAAACCGACACAAATTGACTTTGAATCAAGGAAAGTTAACACACTCATCCGACCACGACAAAGTAAGTACGCTGACCCTAAGCAACATCGTGCTTGTTGGTACTGCAGTAACGTGGGGCATTACAAGCATGAATGCGAACTCAAAAACCAAGTTGAGGGAATGTCACGTAAATATCATTGGTCTCTTGTTAATGGTCAACCTGAGGGTACGCCAAGGGAAAGGGTTGAGGTTAATCAACCCAAACCTAAGGTGGCGCCTAAAGGTCAAGCCAGTGGTACCCCGAGGGTAAGGGTTGAGGTAAATCAACCTAAGCCTAAGGTGGTGCCCAAAGGACTGCAAAGGCATACACCAAGGGTAAAGTTTGAGGTTAATCAATCCAAGCCTAAGGTAGTATACAAGGATCAATTTGCTCTCATGCCAAGCAAGCCTAAGCTTGCTTGGGTTAGTAAAAACTAACCTCTTTTTCAGGGTGAGGCGAGGAACTATTCTGAGCACGTAACAACACATAACTAGGAACAAAGGATGGTTTGGCTCACTTCATCAGCACACCGGAGGTTCCATTACCTTTGGCAACAAGAGTAAGAGAGAAGTTGTTAGGCACGAACCAGGGATCTGCATCAACAGTGTGTACAAAGTCGGCTCGCCTTTCGTCCCTGAGGAGGAATACTACTTGAATGTTGCAGGTATCACTCCCAGTCAAGAGCCCTCAACTTATTCGGGATCCAATCCAAGGGGAACACAAGAAACATCTGAAGAAGAGACTGAGAGCAACACTGGCGTGGAAAGTAATGATCCTTTAGAGAATATAGATGATAGTTCCCTAACAGGGAAGACACAAGAGAAAGTCGTTGCCCAAATAGCCATTATAGAATCTCGTAGTGCAGACCTTCCAGGATGGCCCAATGATCATGTTTGCAACGTATTCATTCAAGTAGACAATGCCTCATCATCTCATTCCATCGATGATGGCTCCAGTAAAGTAACACTCCCTCCATTTCCTTCAAATGAATTTTGTGCTTTCACCTCTTTTGTTTACTTGGCAGAACCAAAGGCAGGTGGTGAAGGACTACAACCAACAAGAAGGAAAGAGTACACTGGTCATGCAAGTGTATCTAGATGATATCATCTTCGGCTCCACAAATGGCTCCTTGGTGTCCTAAGAGGGCAAGTGATTCACGGTGAAAATGGAACAAGCATGCATAAACAGAGCATCTAAGATAATCTTGAGATATTTGAAGGGAAAAGATGATTTCTGGTATCCTAGAGGCGGCAACATGAGCCCGGTAGGATACACGGATGCTTACTTCACAAGGAACAAAGTTAATCGCAAGCATGTCGTAGTTGTCGTTTGTTGCTCACAACTCCTATGGTTACAACAACAGCTAAGTGATTCTTTTTGTCGTCTTGATTATGTTCCTTTTCTTTGTTACAACACTAGTGCTATAAATATCTTTAAGTATCTCATGCAGCACTCAAGGGCCAGACACTTTGAGATAAGGCACCACTTTCTTCGTGATTGTGTTGAGAAAGGGTTGGTGACTATGAAATTCGTAAGAACTGAAGATCAAGTCGCTGACATATTTACCGAGGCACTCAACAAGGAACCCTTTGAGAGACTTCGACTAAAACTTGGTATGATTTCCCTTTAATGATTGTGCTTTCCTTATAAAACCCCCAATGACTGGTAGAAACTAGGAAGCTTACTTATTATAGACATGGTCTTATAGAGCTCTACAACTCCTCTTTTTCATTATTTGTTTTGAGCGTCTTGTCTAGCTGAGCCTACGTCCATGATAACTGAATTGATTATGATTGCTTGCTCTATTTGTTACTTTGCATGAAAAGGTTTTATTTTCAGCCCTAAAGAGCCCTCTTGATGATTTGAACCCACATCATAAGCCCAACGGATAGAGGGTCTCTACAGCCGTCCCTAAGCCTAGTCATGGTTGCACATTCCTATGAGCCAGTTTTATTCATCCATAATTGGAATCTCTCACCATGATTTAAATTATATGAATTCCATGAATACATTTATTGTTTTGTGTGTAATGTTCTCTTGTACCATCTCTGGTAGCGATACCCCCGCATCATACCACTCTATCTTATGGAAACCATGGAATTGGCGACGATTGCTCTTACTGGATGGGGAAATGTGTCTGAACATGGAAATATTGCAGTGAATCGATAGGCGCCTCAGTGATGGAGAGGCAATAAAAAAAAAAGAGAGAATGAGGTGGCGTTCTTTAAATGTCTGGATGAAAGTATCTTGAGGAAAATGGAGTTTAGAAGATATAAAGATGCAGATTGGATTAGGGCTCAAGATTATGAGCAAGTTGATGAAGTTGAGGAAATGACATCTGAGAGCCTTGCAAGGGAACAAATGAAGAGCTGAATTTGGTCTATGAAATGATGAACAAAATGAAGAATATGGGAAACTAGTTGGTTGTTTAAGGCAATGGGTAGTGAGCTTTGAGAAGGAGACGTCCTTTGTAACGGACGTGTTATAATCTGTGGGGACTGCATTGAACTGTTAGCATCTCAGTCCACTTCTTTTGAAGGAACAGAGCACACCTGATCTGATTCCATGGCCTTCCAACCCCACTTTTGTTCCCTAGCTGCATTATCTAATCTTCTTTTGTGTTTCTTTGTACTTTTTCTTGCTTGGTTCTGATTTTGCTTGTCTTTTATTTTCTTTTTAAGTGTTATGGACGTATGGTGTCTACAAGGCTAGGTGCTTTTAATATTTAATGAAAAATTTGCTTTAGTTGTGTTTTTCTATGAGCTCTAGTGTCTATGACATTTAAGTGTTCCTTTTTTATGATGCCAAAAGGGGGGAAATAAAGAGGATAGCATGAACTGAGGGGGAATTCGTATTCTTGTTTTAGTACTCCCTCCGTCCCTTTTTGTTTGTCCACAAGTACGATTTTCGCGGGAATTAAGGAATTATAAGAATATAATGATTATAGGAGAGAGGAAAGTATAAAGTGAATGGTTGAAGGAGAGAGATAGAGAGAAAGAGTAGATACGATTGGAATTTGGAAGAGAGAAAAAGTGAAAAGGTGGTAATTATAAGTTGATAGTAGGGATAAAATGGGTAGAATAAAGTAACATAAATGGAATAGTGGACAAACAAAAGGGGACACCCGAAAAGAAAAGTGGACAAACAAATAGGGACAGAGGGAGTAGTTGTTAATCTGAGGGGGAATGGAAGTGTCGAAGTAAACTTTCGTCCTTAGCTAGTACATATGCATTGGGCTTTTGTTGTTATTGTTAAATATGTTTGTCATCATCAAAAAGGGGGAAATTGTTGAGATGTGATGAGTTTTGATTATGACAAACATCTACTAATGATTTACTTGAGTGTATAGGAATGTTACTAGTGATTACAGGATGCAGAGAAATGCACTTGCTGGATTTCATGAGACGTAAGGTTACGTCGAATGGAAGTCAGCTGTGCAGAATAGTCCATCCGAGGAAGAATATTGGTCGAGATATTTTGGAGGACGACCTTGGAGAAATAAGGAAGAGTTTACTCTCAAATAAGGAAAGAGGCAACTAGGTGGAGACTTGGTCTTGAGACGCTCGCCCGTTTGATTCATTGAAGAAATAAGGAAATAATATCTATAAGGAATATTTCCTTATAGATAATATTTCCTCATACATAAAGAAGCAACGTGCCTATTGAAGACTTAAGTTGAAAGACTTGGAGATCAAGTTGGAAGATTACACGGAAGTAAAGTATGAAAATTATATCTAATGGAGAGAATTCCTGAAAAAGATAGAATTTACCATATATTTGATGAAGATTTATGGAAAGTCTGATTTGAAGTCTTGGAGAAAAAAAATAGAAGATTATTTTGGAAGGAATGAATGATATTTTATTGAAGGAAGAGATTTCCTTATAGAAAATATATCATATCTTTGGTTAAGCTTTATGGTAATTTAGATTGAAGACTTGTAGCACAAGAAGACGTCTAGTCAGGGTTATTTAGTTTGCTATATATTTTGAGGGATTCATGTAGTTTTAGCAAGTATTTGAGAGCCAAAAAGAACTAGAGCGTTGAGAGTTGTGAAGAGAGAGACTACGGGTGTTAGAGATTGAGTTCAAGTAGAAGAGAGATCCGAGATCTAGGTGAGAAGCTTAGAAGAGTGATCCAAGTTCTTATTGTAACAAGAAATCAATAACACAAGTAGACGATTCAAACTCCTTCTAGTGAGAAGCTAGAAGGGAGTGGTTTTGCCCTGAAATACTTATTGGTATTAAGGGTTTCCACTATAGATTCTCGTGTTCAGGTACGATCTTTCCTGTGTTATTTTAATTCCGTTGCATTACGTTCCAGGAAACAAATATTTGTTCTTTGGTATTTTACGCTAACCGATCCAACAATTATGAGTTATCACTGAGCTACCGTGTAAACCCCGTGTAAGATTTGTGAGGCAGTGAGAATTAGGGTGTTTTGCAAGCTACCAGTTTTGTTTCTACTCAATCATTTATACGGAGTACATAAATACCCAACCGCATCAGACGGATAAAGATGCAGTGGATCACTAAGATCGGTGATCGGAACAGAATTCACCACCATTTTTGCAAGAATTGCAATTACAGACAAAGAACCCTAGAAATTGGGGATTTTCTGTAAACGCCAAAATTTCAATCACAAGCTGTGATCGAATACTTCGTTTAGCTCCAAGAAACTCTCAGAAACTAAAACAAATGCAGATCAATGATCTGTAATGCGAGATGAACTCGAATTTGAGAAAAAAATCTCAGAAAAAGTGCGGAAAGATGCGATCGAAACGCATTGGCTGTGATACCATGTTTGTGTGAAGAATTGAAAGCACAAAAGAAGAGATGAATGCTCAATTACTTTCTTGAATCGTGCAAAGATTACAGAATGAGTTTATATAGAGGAGGAAGAAAGCAAAGCAACAGAACTTCGATTCATATGCGAGCACGTGCTTTGCACGTGTTTTCTCGGCTGAATCTGTTACAAACAGATCACGTGCTTTGCACGTGATGTAAACTCTATATTCCTATAATGCGTAGGGAGTTATTCGTGGGATATTTTCGATACAAGAAACATATACGCAAACGACACTACTCGCGTTTTTAGTCCTCCACAACTTTGTTTTGCCAAGTACGACGACACTGCTTCTAGATCGATATCATCAAGAATTAAAGAAGAAGAGGTTACGGACAAAGGCATGGTATTTAGTGACGCATGGCAAATCATCTGGGAGGTCAAGATTGTCAAGGGTGATGGATACAATCCCATGAATGTTTACGGATCAGTGAACATTTCGTACATTGTCGGGTCACACAACTACAACATCCAGTTGTTTTCCAGGTCATCGGATAACAATGAGGTGGTGTATGAAGGAGGGTGTGTCTCGTTGACGAGGAAGGCAACAGCTGTGCCGCTCGACGTTGATGTGAAAACGTGGATGGAGACTTGTGGGACTACATTAACGTCTTTCCGGATAAGTGTATTGGGAGAGGGAGGAAAATGTTTCGCTTCGGAGGAGGATCTGATGATGCTAACAATGTTGGTAGTTATATGCTTGAGTTGGCTAGCCCTGACAAGAACTACACAGGCGTTTTTGTCACAGCTTATTGCAATCGCGTGTCTGCAGATTACAAATTATTAGTCAGCGGAGTCGCGATTCATCTACGTATGCACATGCCCACATTAGTCATCTACGGATTTTTTTTCTGAAATGGGCATTTTTTCGAAAACAATTCCCGACGTACGCTTCTTTTAAAATAAATTCCCATTATAGGCACTTCTCAGAGGTTCGGAATTTTTTTATGTGTGAGAGACGGTGGGAAAACCAGTGTCTCTCGTCCGAAGCTAAAACTTTTGTTTTGAAATTTTTATGTATAAGAGACGCTGGTTTTCCCAGCGTCTCCCAGCGTCTCTTATACATGCAACGTTTTAATTTTTGTTTGGAAATTTTTTGTAGTTTTAATTTTTTTTTCCAAGGCTACGTATAAGAGACGCTGGATCTCCCAGCGTCTCTTATACGTTAAAATATAAAAAAAAGCTTATATGCTATTTTAACGTATAAGAGACGCTGCGTCTCTTATACATGTTCAAATAAAAAAAAAGCTTATATGAGACGCTGGGAGAACCAGCGTCTCATATAATTTTTTTTTTTTATATTTTAAAGTATAAGAGACGCTGGAAGATACAACGTCTCTTATACGTAGCCTTAAAAAAATTAAATTAAAACTTAAAATTGTTTGCAAAAAAAAAAATTAAAACGTTGAATGTATAAGAGACGCTGGGAAAACCAGCGTCTCTTATACATAAAAATTTCAAAAAAAATAATTTCAGCTTCGGACGAGAGACGCTGGGAAAACTAGCGTCTCTCACACATAAAAAATTCCGAACCTCTCAGGAGTGCCTATAACGGGAATTTGTTTGGAAATGAGCCTAGATCGGGAATTGTTTTTGAAAAAACGCCCATTTCAGAAAAAAATTCAGTCATCTACTCTTCTAATGTATGGGAAATATTTTTGATATAATATTATGACGCCTAGCATGCATTTCTATAAATATATTTATGATACTCAGAATATATATTTATATGAATAAAGCTATTCAGATTTGTAGAATCAATGTAAGATATTTCTTCTCATTGCATAATCATAAATTACATAATGGTTATATATCATATGTATACATATCAAATCTTAGGACAAGTATCAAACATCGAGGTGTTGGAGCATTCTATAGGATCTAATCTCATTGGTTATGTCATGTGCTGGAATGTTTCAATTGGTGCAAGTAGCGGCTTACGTAAGATTCGAATTCAGAGGGGCTAAATTATATATTAATTAAAATTAATAAAAACACTACATTTCAGAAGGGGCTATATCAGAAAATACTCTATTTAACTCTAAAAAAATCAGGAATTTTTTTCCGAGGGGGGGTATAGCCCTTCCTCGGCCTAACCTGTGTCCGCTCCTGGGTGCAAGATGTTCTGTGCTGGATTGATGACTATCCATTGTAGCCGTTTTGATCCAATATCCCGCCTTAATCAAAGCTGATGCATACACAAGTGAGATCACATTTCAGTGAACCTGCCTGTTGTGAGAGGTTTGGTAAGTAGGTCGACAATTTGATTTTTTGAACTAATAAAGGAGACGCGTGTAGTCTTGGCATGTGTTTGATTTTATGGGGAGTAGCAATATATTATAAAGTGTTATAATTAACCTTATCCTATATGTATAGCATCTATTCTAGAACGTTCATATTGTAAGGACAGGCTCCCCTGTAATTCCGTTAGGGCTCAAGGAATAAAATCATCATTCAATCATTTCACTGCCTCAGTATCTTATATGGGATCAGAGCGAAAGGACACGCGTCCCTCTGTTCCATAATCTTCTCCATTTTCACAAAACCAGTAAACCCTCAAAACCTGCACAACAACCAACAATGGCGTTGCAGAACCTAACCCCAAACACAAACCCTTCTCTCCCTACTTTTTCTTCCTTCATCGCCATTAAAATTACCCAAGAAAACTTCCCACTATGGAAAGCTCAAGTAGCTCCATGTCTCAGGGCACACAACTTGTTCCGTTTCGTTGATGGCAGCACTCCTGCTCCACCCATACTACTCGCAGAAGCGCCGAATCCAACTCATCAAGAATGGATGTCCAAAGACCAGCTTGTCCTCTCCGTCCTCACATCGTCGTTGACAGAGAGCGTCCTTGCTCAAGTCATCAATTGCGACACCTCTGCTCAAATCTGGACCACCCTTAACACCATGTTCAGCGCTCGGTCAATCATCCATATCTACCGGCAACTCACCACTTTGAAGATGGGCGTTGACTCTGCCTCCACCTACTACAACCGGGCGAAATCTCCGGCCTCCATGCTTTCTGCCTACGGTAACGCTATCTCTGACTCTGAGTTCAACACTTATCTCCTTGCTGGACTCCCCTCTGAGTACGACGCCATCGTAACGGCTCTATCGACTCAGCTTGTTCTTCCTCCACTGAGTCAGATACTCCCCCATCTTACGGTCCATGAGTCTCGACTCACACCAAGCTCTCCAAACGCAGCAGAAAATCTCTGTCAAACACAACGGGACCACGCAACAGCCACAAGCAAACTTCACCTCTCAGCAACGAGGTCGTGGAAATTACAAACTTCACCTCTCAACACCCCAGAGGACGAGGCTGTGGTCGTTGTCCCAATATGTTCTCTGGCGCTCCTGATACAAGGTCGGTGTGTCAAGTGTGTAGCAAGCCCGACCACACTTCCCTAAAGTGTTGGTACAATTTCGACCAAGCTTTCCAAGCTCCGACGCCTCAGCTCCCAACCAACTCCAACTTTCAGGCCAACGCCACCTCCAGCTGGTACCCGAACACCGCTGCCACTCATCACTTCGCGCCCGACAACTCCAACCTTCGAATCTCCAACCTACTCTACGACGGAACCGATATCGTGACTCTTGGAGATGGATCTCAAATCTCTATACTCAACCATGGCCCTGACTCAATCAACTCCTCTAAGTGTACTTTTGCCCTTACTAATATCCTTCACACTCCTCACATTACCAAAAATCTTCTTTTTGTCCAGAAATTTTGCTTTGATAATACTGTATTTGTTGAGTTTCATTCCAAATTTTTTCTTGTGAAGGATTCGTTGAGCAAGGAGACTCTTCTTAAAGGACCTGTTAGAGTCGGCCTCTACGAGTTGTCGGATGCACGCCCGTCGTCAGCCCAACCCCCTCAACTCCACCACACATCCACCACTTCAGATTCCCGCCTTTGGCATTCTAGGTTAGGTCACCCATCAAAGTCAGTACCTGCTTTTGTTTTTCGTAGTCTTTAGCCCAGTCCTAAAACCAGCCCAATGGGCCTTTGTTGGAATAGGAACCTATGGAACTGTGGTTCCCTAATAGGTTCCTTTCCTCTGGTCTCTTTGTTTTGACGATGACAACACTTGGATATACTATGGTACTGCTTACCTTGCTATTTCAGTTAAAAAGATAGAAGATTTGAAGACTGATAAAGCCACGAGGGAAGTCCGAAGGAACTGTGTGTTACATCCGAGTTACTCCTAACCCTAGCGTGGGCGGCGAGCCGAGAAGATTTGAAGAAGATCTTTCCTTGTTAGGATATTGTTAGAGTTGTTGTAATTCGGTCATGTAATTTATGGTAACTAGTGAGTTAATTCAAGTTAACTTGCACAGCATAGGATCGATCGTATATTAGGATATCAGTACGACATATAATATATTTCCCAGAATATCTTTATACGTCGAACTAATTCCCTATTTATATTATCGCCTCTATGTTCTTAGGTTTTATGCATTTTGACTGAGTTTGAAGTGTATCAGCCTAAGAAGAAGAAGAAGAGTGTTCTTGCATACAAGAACATCAAGTAAGTTCACTGGTATTATCATCTGAGAGTTGCTGATAAGAACTAGGTTAGTACTTAGCAATAAGTTTGTAATCTCGTTCGTCTCTAAACTCACTGATTGAATATACAAGTAGACCTTTCAAATCCTCGAAAGAGGGGTGATTTTCATCCTAAGATAACTAATTGGTTATCCAGGGTTTCCACCTAAAGTAATTGTGTTGATAATCTGTTACTTTACTTCCGCTGTGCCTAGGAACTGGACAACTCTTTGTCACAGTTCCCTTGATACTAACATACAGATCCTACAATTGGTATCAGAGCTAGTGCTCTAGATTGTGTGTTACTTGCAGGTTGTCAACATGTCTCGTCCAAACGAACAAGAATTAGGTATCTCTACGAACAAGCCATACCTATTGAAACCTGGTCAATTCCAATGGTGGAAGGAACAAATGATTGGATTCTTCCAAACCAATGACATGTTATGTTGGAAAATAGTTGAGCATTGAAACTTCGAAGTTCCCCTGGATCCAGCCGACAAAAAGACTGAGCTTGATTTCAAATGTTGGACCACTGAACATTTCTCCCAACAAGAGAAAAATGCCAAAGCTAGACAATACATCCTGAATGCTCTTACTAAATCTGATCAAGACAAAGTCATGGGAATTGATAACGCTAAGGATATGTGGAAAGCACTTGAGACTTTCAACTTGGGAAGTGAAGATCTCCAAAACAGCAGAAAGTTTGATCTTCAAGGTGAATATCACAGGTTCAAGATGCTGGAAACAGAGAATATATCTGCATATCATGGTCGATTAGAGATCCTGTGCAACAAGCTTCGCGCATGTGGAGTCAAACTTGAAGAATGGTCAAAATCACTGGTTTTTATCAATGGACTGAACTCAAAATTTGCTGTTACTCAAGATATCATGCTTCAGACCCCTACCATTTGGGAACTCCCTTTAGAAAAACTCGTTGGGCAAGCTCAACGTCATGAAGACAAGATGAAGGGAAATGAGAAAAGTTTCACTGAAGCTGGAATTGCTCTTACCATTACCAAAGTCATGGAAAGACTCACCACTGGTGCTGATTCTGAAAATGATGATGATGATGATGAGATGATTGCATTGCTCACTAGCACCGTGAGAAAATTTCATAAAGGAAAGTTCCCCAGAAATGAAATTCGTAAGGAGAAAAGGGAACTGAGATGCTATCAATGTGATCAACCAGGGCATCGTGCTAGAGACTGTCCCAAAAATGAAGACAAGACCAAAGAGGAAGAGGTTCCCAAGAAAAAGGCTCTTGTTGCTACCACCACTTGGGGGTGACAGCGACTCTGATAGGGAACTGGACCTAAACCCATCTAAGGTATGCTTCATGTCCGTCTCTGAGCAAAATGCCTTATGGGGAGACAGGGACTCTGAGGAAGACTCTTCCAAAGTCTGCCTAATGGCTCAATCTGAAAATGAGTCACCAAAAGCTGAGGTATCATCCTTTACTGAACTCTCATAAACTCTTATCAAATATGATAAGAAACAATTGATTAAATTTATCAAATCTATGAGTAAAGAAAATAGCAACCTCTTGGAAAAACTTGCTGAAAGTGAAGAAGAAAACTCTATTTTGTCTGAAGAGAGTGAGGCTTGGTGCAAGAAATATGAAAATGCCAACAAAATCACTAAATGTCCCACATGTGACTTGCATGAAAAATTAAATCTAGGAAACAGTTCCTCTTCTCATAACTCAGAATCTACCTTGCAAATTATCATTGAGAAACTTGATTGTCTTACTGAATGCATCCATGAGAAAACTGTTAACCATACTGTCTTTGTTAAACCTAGTAGAGGTCTAGGGTATAAGCCTTATGACGAGTCAAAACTCCCTTGTGATTCTCACTCCAACCTTGATGAACTCACCAAAACTCTTGAGGCTAAAAATGAAAGACTTGACCTTGCTCTTCAAACCTCTAATAGTAAGAATGAGTTCCTAGAACAGAAAATCAAGGTCATGGAAAATTCTCCCACTCAAGAAACACCTTGTGCCCCTTTCTTCAGTCCTCACATTCATGATATGTATAGAAACATGGCCAGGGGTAAACCTAGAACCTCTCCCAGGAAAAAGGTTGACTTAGGTAAAAAGAAATCCCATTACAAGACTCAGGATAAGTATCAATGGATTCCCGCAAATCGTATTTGCTGGCACTGTGGGAACCAAGGACATCTTATTTATGACTGTGAGAAAAAGAGGAAACAAGAAGAAAAAGCCTATAGAAAATTCAAAAATGGACACACTCAAATCAATGACATCAACGACCCTCAATACTATGAAACGGTCAATGAATCAAAGTCCAAAGTTCAGAATGTCACCAAAAATATCCCACAAAGGAACTTGAACAATAACTTACCCAGAAAAGCTTGGTTGGCCTGGGTTCGTAAGAATTTAATTTTACCTTGCAGGCTGAAGTGAAGAATGATGCTAAATGGTACATAGACAGTGGCGCGTCTTGCCATATGACAGGTAATAAAGAGCAACTTCATTCACTTCAGAGATACAGCGGAGGAAAGATTTCCTTCGGTGACAAAAAGAAAGGTGCAATCTTGGGAACTGGCACCGTAGACCTCTCAGAAAACATTAAGGTAAGTGATGTTCATCTCGTAGATAATCTTGGTTTTGATCTATTAAGTGTGTCACAGCTGTGTGACCAAGGAGGGAACAATGTCCTATTTACTCCCTCAGAGTGCTTTGTGATTCAACCTGAATCCCAGAAAACTCTCCTGAAAGGTAAGAGGTTCAATAATGTGTACATTGTGGACCATGACTACTCTCCTCAAGAAAAACTCTGCCTTGCCACCATGATGAACAAATCCACCCTGTGGCATCAACGACTTGGTCATGCAAGTCTTACTCTCATTCACAAACTCCAGAGAAAGGAACTTATCCATGGTCTACCCTACATAAAGGTAGATGAAACTGAATTCTGGTCAGAATGTGTTAGAGGTAAACAGGTACGTAGTTCTTTTAAACCAAAAACTTTCATAAGCACCTCTAAACCTCTGGAACTTATACACATGGATCTTTGTGGTCCCATGCGTACTCAAAGTATCAGAGGTAATAGATACATTCTTGTGATTTTGTGAAATAGTTCCCACTCTTGAATTGTCTCTGGGAAACAAAATTAAAGCAATTCGTTCCGATCATGGAACCGAATTCCAGAATGCAAATTTCCTAACCTTTTGCAGGGAAAAGGTGATCACTCATAATTTCTCAGCTCCCAGAACTCCTCAACAAAATGGAGTATTTGAAAGAAAGAATCGAACTCTCGAAGATATGGCTCGCACAATGCTGATTTCCGTCGGTCTCTCTCAAAGGTTCTGGGCGGAGGCTGTCAACACAACATGTTATATTCTAAACAGAGCCATGCTTCGACCTCAAATTGAGAAGACTGCATATGAACTTCTTCATGAAAGAGTTCCCAACATTTCCCATCTTAAAGTCTTCGGGTGCAAATGCTTCATTCACAACAACGGGAAATCTCCCATAGGAAAGTTCGATCCAAGAAGTGATGAGGGCATATTTCTGGGATACGTTCCTAACAGCAAGGCCTTCAAAGTTTACAACACAAGGACTTCAAAATTTGAGGAATCTATTCATGTTGTCTTCAATGAATCTGCCTTTCATGTGTTTTCACAGGTTCCCCACAATGAGGACATCAATGATGATGAAGGAGAGGATCCTTCAGATCCCATCTCCTCTACAATGTCCGGATTTTCACTAGAACCTACTAGTGTTGATGAAACTCAATCTGAGGAAGTTCAAACTCTCATTCCTGATCCTAGTTCCTTTGCTCAGAATAGTGATGTCCCCATTCCCGATCCTTCCACTGAGGACCCAGCTCCCAACGAGACTGAAGTTCACTCCACTCCTCTGGATGAGCCCTCTTCATCGTCAATTCCTAATGTCAACTACAAGTATAAGGGATCTCATCCAGTTGAGCAGATTATCTCTCCCTTTGATAAGACAGGTCCCTCAACTCGCTCCTCATTGAACAACTTATGTGCCTTCACTGCCTTCTTGTCGGTTCTGGAACCCAAGAACTACAAAGAAGCTCTCAATGATGCCGACTGGGTACATGCCATGCATGAGGAACTTCACCAATTTGAGAGAAACAAGGTATGGCGTCTAGTTCCCCGTCCTTCAGACAGAACCATCATTGGCACGAAGTGGATCTTCAGAAACAAACTTGATGACTCTGGCATGGTCACCAGAAACAAGGCACGACTTGTTGCACAAGGCTATTGTCAACAAGAAGGAATTGACTATGATGAGACCTTTGCCCCTGTTGCTCGAATGGAGGCCATTCGTCTCATGATTGCATTTGCCACTCACAAAGGCTTCAAATTATTTCAAATGGACGTCAAGACTGCATTCTTAAATGGGTTCCTTCAAGAAGAGTTATATGTTAAGCAACCCCCTGGATTTGAGGATAGAAGCAAACCGGATCATCTCTACTTCCTAGACAAAGCCTTATATGGACTCAAGCAAGCCCCTCGAGCTTGGTATGACAAACTAGCTCAGTTCCTGATATCAAATGGATACAGAAGAGGTTTGATTGACAAAACTTTATTTCTTCTTGAGCAAAATGAAGACATCCTGGTTGTTCAGGTGTATGTCGATGATATTATTTTTGGATCAACTAACCTGTCTCTTGTAGAAAAGTTCAAAGGTCTCATGAGCATTGAATTCGAGATGAGTATGATTGGGGAACTGACCTTCTTTCTAGGATTGCAAATAAATCAAATTCCTACAGGAACTCAAATTCATCAACAAAAATATGTCAAGGAACTCCTCGACAGATTCCAGATGAGCTCCTCAAAACCCTTTGCAACTCCAATCTCTCCCACAACCAAGCTCACTTTAGTTCCCACGGATATCAAGGCTGATCAATCTCTTTACAGACAAATGATTGGTTCCCTACTTTACTTGACTGCCAGTCGACCAGACATCATGTACGCTGTATGTCTATGTGCTCGATTTCAAGCAGACCCACGGGTCAAACATCTGGCCGCAGTCAAACGTATCCTTAGATATCTTAAGGGAACTGAAAATTTAAGCCTATGGTATCCAAAGAGTGACGACTTTGAAATCTTGTCATAAACTGATGCTGACTATGCAGGTTATTTTAAGAACATGAAGAGAACCTCGGGAATGGCTCAGTTCCTTGGACCTTGCCTTGTGTCATGGGCATCCAAGAAGCAATCCTCCATCTCCTTATCTACCACCGAGTCAGAATACATTGTCGTCGCTGCCTGCTGTGCAAATCTCCTATGGCTAAAGCAACAACTCGCCGATTTCGGTAAGTCCTATGGTCCCTTAAAGATTCTTTGTAATAACACTAGTACCATTAGTATTTCTAAGAATCTTGTGTTTCACTCTAAGTCTAAACACATTGACATAAGGCACCACTTTCTTAGAGATAATGTGGACAAGGGTATTATTCTCATGGAACACTGTCGTACTAAAGATCAAATAGCTGACATCTTTACTAAAGCCCTAAATAGAGAACTCTTTGAATACTTTCGATTACTTCTGGGCATGATCACTATTGATTAGAGGTTCTGAGTTCCCTTGTATATTTCCCTGTCTTGACTAGAAAATGATTGATTGATTTTATAGTTCCATGCTTGCTTACATGTTCCTTGATTCTACAGTCATAGTCTTGTAAAATGTGTTATTTTCTTTATGGCGTGCATAATATACGGACTCATCTTTCTTTCATGAAAAATTGACAAAATCGTACTTCTTTGATCACAAAATAATCAATCAGATTTATTTTAACCCGCAATATAAGCCAAAATGAAGATTGATTATAAACCCTCCCCAGCCTGACTTACATAAAATGTTCCTATGATCTTCTTTCATATTTAGCACCACTCTGGAACATGTTTATGTTTGTGCCATATTGCCCTCCCTAATTTGTTGTGTTTGGATGTGTACTCTTGTTCATTTTTTATTACCTATCACATATATGCATCCAAACCCCTCCCTACCAACTACTGAGAAGGAACCAGGTATAAGAACTCCCAAACCCTCTCTGACGCTGTGCTTTTTCCTCCTCGGAAACACGCTAGCTGCCTGACACACTCAATATTCTGCTTAGTTCCGTGTGCCGATAGATTGCAGGGTAATAATGAGAAATTTTGTGGTGTTTGATGGAAATTTTTGAACGTTGTGGCTGTTATGATTTTGGAAATTTCACCGAGGTTCAAGGGATTATGTTACCGTTTGGGTAAGCGGTGATTGGGGAAAAGATCTTGTGACCGTTTGAGTTATCTTCGGCCGAGATCCCTTGGAAGCACTATTTAAAGGTTACCTTAACCCTAGCTTTCCTCCTCCGCCTTATTCATCTCTAGCTCTTACTCTCAAAATCTTCAAAGCACTTCCCTTACTACCTCCTTACTTTCAAATGGCTGCCAAGAACAGCCCCATTGCCTTCACCGACGAACAGATGGAGATGTTCAGGGAGCTAATGAGAAAAATAGGAACCCCTTCCAAACCCGCCCAGCCTGCTGACACTCCATCCTCCTCCACCAAACCTTCCTCCCCACAAAAGTCTCCACAACCAAACCCCTCCAACGCCATCATCCTTCTCCCACCACCTCTCACTCTTCCCATTCCTACTCCCCCCTCCCCGACCAAGAGTGATCACTCCATTCACTCTCCCGCTCAGTCACAACAACACTCCTCCCCCCACTCTCCAGAAAACCTAGCCATCCCCTCCCTCCCAGAACCAGAGAGCGTTGGAAACGCTTTTCTTAAGCGCCTCCGGGATGAGGCCGACGACGACGAGCCCCGCATCACCAAGACCACCACTCACGGTGGTTGACAGGCCAAAAAGCCTAAACCAAACACCGTCGCCGCCAGAACCCGATCGGCCAAGCCCGTCATCTCGTCCTCCAGCTCCCTTGCCACTGTCAAGCCCGAATTCGCAGAACGGCGAATCCTTGGTCCTCTCTTTGTGGACCCCGAGCTCTGGAACTCGGATCTGAGCGAGGTTGACACTTTTCGCTCACTGTTGGCTTCCCAAGGATGGGAATCCCTGTTCATGGCCACTCAGAGCGTCAACGAAGAGGTCATTCGCTCCTTCTACTCTTCCATGTCCTTCATATCTGTCTTAGAAACCCAGGATCCTCAAGACATTGTGGTCACCATCAAGGGAAAGATGTACAAGATAACAGCGGAGATGATCTCCTCGGTTCTTGGCGTTCCAACAGGGTCTGGTTTCTTTGCCATCCAAAAGAAGCACTGGCCCACAAAGAAGAGCGACTACACCAAGACCGTCTTCGGGAACCCAGATCTGAAGGAACTCAATACCAGGTTCCTATGAAACTGCTTCACGCTTTCCTAATCAACAACGTCATCCCTCGCCAAGAGAAGAGGAGTACTGTTTTGATCGCGGATGCTGTCTTCATGGCCAAGATCCTATCTGGGGAAGTGCTCGACCTGCCCAAAATTGTTATGCACCATATGCAGGCTTGCCACAACCACCCATCTCATTCTCTGCCGTTTCCCACTCTCATCAAGGCTCTTCTGGAGAGACTTGACATTTATCCGGCACATGAGGAGGAAACACCGTTCTCCCACAAGATGGATGGCAACTACATCAACAGTCTCAAGGTGGAGGAAACAAACACCAAGAAGTCCCGCCCAATTCGTCATATTCCTGCTCGACCAGTTCCTCACTAGTAGAAAAAACACGTGTTGCAGCCCCCCTGTTGAGGCGGTCACCTTAAAAACCGACGCAAAAAGTCTTATTCTACTATCTATTGAGGCGGTCAGTCGTTTAGTTCGCTGCAACAGGTACTTTAGAGGCGGGCAAATATCCGTTCGCCTCAAATAATATTTGTGTTTTTGACTTGTTGAGGCGGTCAGTAAGGCGCCCGCCTCAAATGATGCGACGAAGAGATTAGAGGCGGGCAGTAAGGCGCCCGCCTCAAAATAACACAAAAATTAGAGGCGGGCACTCATGCGCCCGCCTCAACAAATGCTTCAAAAAAATTAGAGGCGGGCAATATGCGCCCGCCTCAACTGCTTCGACTGTAATTAAGTTACAGTCGACTGCTTTCTTCAATTGCTCGTTTTCAATTCAGTCGACTGCGCCTCCTCCTCGCCGCCTCCGCCAACTCGCCGCTTCCTCCACGCCTCACTGTCGAACTCGTCGACTGCTCCTCCTCGTCTCCTCCTCCTCCAGCTTTCGTCCTTCGAGTCATTGAGGTAGGTGAAACTTCCTCCTTTGCAAATTGTTTTCGGATTTTGATGTGCAGGAGTTGATTCCTTTTGTGGTATGAATGGTTGATTTTTGTTGTTGTGGGTGATTAGTCCCTTATTTGGTGGAATTTTGATTGATTATGTTGTTTTAGTTCTTTAGGAAATTTTGATGCACTCCAAGTGTTCGGTAAAATGCCTAGTAGAAAATTTAATCTTAATCTTGTCAATTTTACTAGTTCTTGTTAATACCTTTCATGTATGTTTAGGATTATGCTCTACCTCTTGTTTATATAGTCAATTCATATAACTAAACTTAATTTTGTCACTTTTTAGCATGACTTGATAAAAATTGTAGGAAAACAAATGAAATATGTCGATGAGTGATTTTAATGAGTTTTGCATGAGATATTGTTTTGTTAGCTAGATATCCAAATAATTTTATTTTATTTCAATGAGTGTTTTCAATGTTATGTATGTATTGGTCTTTCTACAGTTTTCTTCTGTTATTAGAAATGAGTCGTCGTTGGATGTACGGTGATCATACTAGAGCTGAATATTTGAGTGGGGTTGGGGAGTTTATTAGATGTGTTTTAGCCAACCAACAGAGTACAAAAGCCGAAAAAATCTATTGTCCCTGCCGTGATTGTAACAATGTAAGGAGGTTAGCAGACATTGATGAGATTGAGGATCATTTATTTCGTCGTGGGTTTAAGCAAGATTATCATGTTTGGTTTTGGCATGGAGAGAAAATACCTGATCGTCCAAGTTCTAGTGTAAACGAATTTGATCTTCAGGTAGACAGTGATGAGAGTGATGATAACATTTCTGAGAATTATGAGATGGATGATGATGATGATGATGAGCAAGAGGATGAAATGAATGAGATGATGGATGGGGTGAGAGATCGCTTGGATGAACGACCTAAGGTGTTAGAACAACTAACAAAGGCTGCTGAGACGCCTTTGTATCCTGGGTGTACAAAATTTACCAAGTTAGAAGCTTTGTCAGTGCTATACAACTTGAAATCGAAGAGTGGCTGGACTGATTCGAGTTTCACGACCTTATTGGAGTGGTTAAGTGAAGTTTTGCCGGAAGGCAATGAGTTGCCCACCTCTACCTATTATGCCAGGAAAGTGATGTGTCCCTTTGGCTTAGAGGTTGTCAAAATAGATGCTTGTCCAAACGATTGTGTTCTTTACAGAAAAGACCATGAAAATTTGGATGAGTGTCCAAAGTGCGGTGTATCTCGTTACAAGCGTAAAGGGGTAAATTCCGCTAAGAACGGGCCGCCGGCTAAAGTTATGTGGTATCTTCCAATCATAGATAGATTTAAGCGTTTGTTTTCATTAAAGAAACAAGCAAAAAATGACGCAGAAATCATTGGATTCTATATGTACTAGACCTACGTAAAGCCATTGTGTATATTTTCGATCCTCTCAAAGAAGCACGCAAAGAGTATGATGTATGGGGCATCTTGAGTTTGTAAGTTTTTTACTTAAAAATTGTCTTTTCAAATATTTACAAAATCAGAATTTTTGACTTGTATGTTGTTTATTTTATAGGACATACCAAGTGTATAAGTTTAATGGTGGGGTGCGTCCGAGTAAAACGACTAATTTCAAGTCTTGGAGACCCATTCATATAGAGGTATACCATCATAAATTACCTTTTTCTTTATTTTTTATATCTATTGATCTTAAAACTAAGACGATGTATTATATTGTTATTTTAGTGCGCTCAACAAAGTGGCGGAACCGAGTGTGGATATTACGTTATGAAGTTCATGTTGGAGATTGTCACGACATATCAAGAGTCTAATGAGCGACTAGATAAGGTAGTTACTTTACCTAGTCCTTTCATTTCATATATGTAAAATCTAATATTTTTCATGTTAATTACTTCACTAAGACGATGTACTATATGTTTTTGAAGGTCTATGTTCAGAGGAGTGCGCCTTATACAAGTGAGGAACTCGATGTTGTTCGTGAGCAATGGGCTAAGTTCTTTACAACCAAATATCTATTAGTTTAAGCGTATGTTTTGGATATTTGAATAATAGGTTTTGTACTTGCATATATTCTGTTGAAACTGAACACATATTGTATGTGAAATGTATCTGCAAGTGGAACTAGACGTTCAGAATGATTGAAACAGGTTGCTAGCTTATTCTGTTTCGTACAGGCTGGTTACTGTAAATTCAAACCGAATATTTTAAAAAAAAAAACACTTGTTGAGGCGGGCGGAAGAATGACCGCCTCAACAGATTCATCATTTGTCCCATCTGTTCAGGCGGGCAGAAGGGTGACCGCCTCAACAGATGGGGTCTGTTGAGGCGGGCAGAAGGGTGACCGCCTCAACAGACCCCCTCTGTTGAGGCGGTCACCCTTCTGCCCGCCTCAACAGACCCCCTCTGTTGAGGCGGTCACACTTCTGCCCGCCTCAACAGAGGTAGAAAACGTTGCACCTGTTGAGGCGGTCACCCTCCCGACCGCCTCAACAGACCCCTCTGTTGAGGCGGGCTCTGTCCGCCTCAACAGCTCATGACCTGTTGCAGCCCCCCCTGTTGCAGCGACCCCTGACCGCCTCAACAGGGGGGTTTTTGACCGCCTCAACAGGTGTTTTTTCCACTAGTGCCTGCAGATGATTCTGAGTCGACTTCCTCTGAGATTGTTGAGGAACTGAGAGAAATTTCGGCTGCTGTTCGTACCCTCAGCTCTGCTTTCATCAAGCTCGCCGACGTTCTCGCTGCACAAAGAGGATAAGGTCTCTCTACCAGTTCCTCCGATGTAGTTGGCATAGCATTCCCCTAGGGTTCCCCAGCTCATCAATCCTTGTGTTCTCTTGTTGTCTCTCTGCTTCATGATTTCTGTTTATTTTTTGTGTTTTGCTTGTATGAGTCACGATTGTCTTTGGGCTCATGATGAATGATAACAGTATTTTCTTGCTCTATGCCTTGTGAGTCTTGTCTTTCATGCTTTGCATCTTGGTTCATCTTATTATTTTCATATCTTTTCGATGATGTCAAAAGGGGGATATACTCTGAAATCTTGGAACTAATAGGACTGGCATTGTGTTTAGGGGGAACTCGTTAGACGTCTCAAAAGTGAAGGGGGAACTAATTACAACTTTTTGATAAAAGTATCTTTGTCCTAAGATTTGTACTCGTCTGCCTATTGTTCTGTGGTTATACTCATATGAGTTTGTCATCATCAAATTGTTAGAGTTGTTGTAATTCGGTCATGTAATTTATGGTAACTAGTGAGTTAATTCAAGTTAACTTGCACAACATAGGATCGATCGTATATTAGGATATTAGTACGACATATAATATATTTCCCAGAATATCTTTATACGTCGAACTAATTCCCTATTTATATTATCGCCTCTATGTTCTTAGGTTTTATGCATTTTGACTGAGTTTGAAGTGTATCAGCCTAAGAAGAAGAAGAAGAAGAGTGTTCTTGCATACAAGAACATCAAGTAAGTTCACTGGTATTATCATCTGAGAGTTTCTGATAGGAACTAGGATAGTACTTAGCAATAAGTTTGTAATCTCGTTCGTCTCTAAACTCACTGATTGAATATACAAGTAGACCTTTCAAATCCTCGAAAGAGGGGTGGTTTTCATCCTAAGATAACTAATTGGTTATCCAGGGTTTCCACCTAAAGTAATTGTGTTGATAATCTGTTACTTTACTTCCGCTGTGCCTAGGAACTGGACAACTCTTTGTCACAGTTCCCTTGATACTAACATACAGATCCTACAGCCTTGCAGATTGTGAGTCTTGTTCATGGGCCAAAATCCATGACCTTCCCCACCCACCTAGTCCTTCCACTTCACCTACACCCCTTCACCTTTTGTTCATGGATGTATGGGGTCCGGCCCACACTCTTTCAATTAATGAGAATGGATATTATCTTGCTATTGTTGATGACTTCTCCAATTTTTAATGGCTTTTTCCTTTTTCATCAAAAACTATGGTCCCACAACTCGTAATCACTTTCATCAATTTTGAAACCAAATGCTTTACCACAAAAAATTCTCACATACAAACTGACGGGGTTTTTTCCAAAACATGGGAATTAATCATCGTATCACTTGTCCATGTTCCCATCGACAAAATGTCTCCATCAATACTCGTCATCGTCGCATCGTTGACATGAGTCTCACCCTTCTCAAACACGCCTCCCTTTCTCTTGATTTTTGGGATTTTACCTTTGAAACAACAACCTATCTAATCAATCGCCTTCCCACTCCTCTCCTCCAAAATCAATCTCCCTATCAAATCCTTTTCAAAACCAACCCCGACTACTCCTTTCTTCGAGTTTTTGGATGCCTTTGCTTTCCTTAATCTTAGACCATATAACCACCACAAACTCTATTTTCGCCCCACTCCGACTCTTTTCCTTGGCAATAGTTCCCAACATCGGGGCTACCTATGCCATATGATTGAAGGCAAACCGCATGTATGTCTCTTGGGATGTCCTCTTTCATGAGAACACATTCCCATTTCATCCAAACACACATGTTCCAAACACTCATCCTCCTTAAACAGCCTTACCTTCATTGCCCCATTTACAATCTCCTCATCGGGTCCAAAATCAATTTGCACGACCCATTATCCCAACACCAACCGAGCCCATCCCTCATTTATCCAATCCACTCCCTCTTCTATCCATTCCACCTCCTGTGATCCCGCTTCTCCATCTGAGCCCATCTGACATAATATCCCAATCCCAAATCATGAGCCCATTGTTCAACCTGACCACTTCATGGCCTTCATCTACTGACCACACCACCACTTCCTCCTCCGTTCCGGATGAACCACATTCCTACATCGAGGCTTCCAAACATCCGAAATGGTGTCAAGCCATGGCCCTCGAATTTGATGCCCTCCTCAAAACCAATACATGGTCCCTCGTTCCACCCTCACGATCCTCCAATCCTCTTAGTGTCAAATGGGTTTTTAAACGAAGGAAAGCTCGTCTTGTTGCCAATGGTTTCAACCAAGTTCATGGCCTAGACTATGAGGCCTTTTGTCTCGTAGCTAAACCCTCCACCATTCGTCTTCTCCTATCCTTGGCAGCGATGCATTGATGGTCCACTCGCCTTTCTTCAGGGGTCCTTGCAAGAAGACGTCTACATTGTTTAACCACAAGGTTTTATCACCTCCTCTTTTCCCTCCCATATTTTCAAATTGAACAAATCTATTTATGACCTCAAACATGCCCCTCGGGCTTGGTTCTCTCGCCTTTCCAATGCCCTTATTGATATGGGTTTTAAACCTTCTATTGCCGACACTTCCCTATTTGTCCATTGCCATGGTCTTGATAATTTGTTACATCTTAGTATATGTTAACGATTTGTTGGTAATTTTTTATACATCCCGATATTTGTTACGTACTAGGGAGAAGGTTCCTGCGCTTCGCGCGTGTCTTATTTTTTTGATGTATATTCATGTTTTCATTAGCTTCTTTTTGTTTTATTTAGGTAGACATATTTTTGCTACGTGTGAGAAAATATATGCTTTTTTATTTTTAAAGACTATGTATTAAAGTGTATAATTGTTTTTTAAATTTTACATTTATAGGTAATAGAGGTGAATATTTATTTGAAATGTGTGAAGCTATGAATATCCTGTTTATATATTACATTATTTATATTTTTAATTATTTATGATTTTGGATTAACTCTTCTTAATAGAATTTACAAAAGAATTGATTTTCTTATTTATAAATAATTACATCTTATTCGAAAAGCGACATAGGTATAAATGTTGAAGTTATATGATTTTAAACACCGTTTATAAAATTAAACCGAAGTTCGAATCGGTTAGGATAAAAGTTCTCCTTTATTTTTATGAAAAAGAAAATAATTCTTGCAAAGTGTAAGTTTTAAATAAAATTTTCATATAGTGAAGCTTTTATGGATAAAATTCACCAATTAAAAGATAGCAACATTGAATTGAGGTGTAAATTAACCAATCAAAATGTAGAGAATTTAATGCTAAGTCTTTAATTTTCTCTCTCCGCGATTTTTAAATTATACTAGACTTTTTGGGCCGGTTTTACGACTTATAAGACTTCACAATAAGGCGTTGCGGAATCTAAACGTTGTTGAATCAAAGAGTAGAAGATGATGATATGTTACATACGAATCCATTATAGACATATGTTGATGAGTCAAAATCTTCATTTGAGGGATATATTCGTAAACGTAGAAAAATTGGGAAAAGAAAAAAATAAATTAAAAACAATGCATTAAATATAGTGTGTTTAATTTGGAAAACTCCTAATTTTATAGTATACTAGCATTTTGGGGCCCGCGCTACGCTGGTGGCAGATCATGATGTGATATAGGCCGTCACCCATTGCATGCAGTTGAGAGAAATTTGCATAAATTGTTCCATCTTCAAGTACCGGTAACAAGTGTGTGTTTGGGGTTAATTTCATGGTTGATTGGGCCATGTGTTCCTGCTAGTGTTTGCCCACTCTGTAGGTATTAAGCTAAGTTTGGGTGGCTGGTTATGATTTGTATTTTAGAAATAGAATGACTGCATTATATAGAGTTCATGTCTGTTTGTCGGTGTTGTCACATAATCATTTTTTCTTTTTTTGCAAATTTATTGGTCATTAATTGCATTCAATTTTGTTAAATTCCTGCAGTGGTAAACGTATATGGTTAATGTCTGGTAGGCGTTGAGAAATTTTTGGCTTTTAAGAGTATCTATTTGCATTGATTAATTTTCCTCTATGTAAAGAGGTGTTATGATGAAATGTTGGTTTATGTGTTCCAAATTGCTATTGGAAGACAATGTTTAACAGCCCTTATAGGGATCCTATGTAGAATGTTTACAATATGGATTGTGTGATTAGATATTAGGTTTATTATTTTATTTCATTGAAAGTAAGTATGATAACAATATTCTGGTTTATGAAAATATCAGATTGGATGGTTGTGTGTATCATGTATTTGTAAATCAAATCATTAAGAGTAGTCTATATTTTTACCTGTTTATGGGATGTTTGACATACAAATATCCCTTGTTTCCCCCATTTTGACCTGCTGTATTTGAATATATTTATTTATTTCCCCTTTTTTTTTTTTACAATATGTAGCATTTCTTTCATCTGTACTTTGTTTTTTTTTTAGTATATAAAATTAGTTTTCATTTTATCATGTGTTATTTCTCCCCAGATTGTCGTGTTATATGTGAATGAATGTTTCGTCGCTGCAGTTGCTGATGCTGCAATGGATTAAAGGTATATTTTTCTCCCCAAGATTAATGGTACCGCTGCTTGACATTTTCCATATTCAGACGATGGAAATTTCTTTTCACTGCTAAGTAAAACGTTGGGAAGTTCTTTTTCAGCAATGTTTGGTACTTGGATAATGCATGTATGTGTTGTACTGATCATTCCAAATGCTTTTTATATTGTTATTTATTTCGTAGAAGGTATTCAACTAAATGAATCCTAGAGCCATCATCGGTTGACGTCCTTTTCTTTTGACGTAAACTCCTACATATTGTGTTATAGCGGATTTCTTTGTTAGTTTAATAAGCAGTTTTCTTGAAATAGCCACATATAACTGACCATGGCAGAAAACTGGATTGGGCAAGTATAGGCCTATGTATTTTAAAGACTGGCCTTGACTCTTGTTCACCGTCATTGCATAACACGGCTTGATCGGGAACTGCCGCCTTTTCATCACAAATGGCCATTTTGTTTTTGACGAGCTTAAAGTAATTCTTGGTATGATTACCTTCTTGCCAATACAAATCCCGGTGATGATTTCAGCTTCAACAACCCACTCACCCAGTTTGGTTATGATGAGACGTGTGCCATTGCATAAGCCCTCCGTTGGATTTACATTCCTAAGTAGCATAACTGGTAGACCCACTTTCAGGCTGAGAATGTGGGGGGGCATTCCTGTTCATTTTTTCAAGGATTTTTCATGTTATTTGGGGAAGTATTGAAATTCGGTTAATTTGGATGTAACTGTTCTGCATACCTGGGAATTCAAGCGTATTCAGGAATTCTTTTGGGTACATATGCTCTTGATGTGCTGCATTTGTAGATGCCAAACAAATATCATCTGAGCTGCTGTAGGATCTTATATCGCCATGAAGAGTTTTGAACATGTGTTCGTTTATTAAATCAGCATCTGCATTTAATGGCGTGAGAATTGCACGTTCTCTCAGGTAACTTGGGTTGCTCTGGGTTCCTTGTAAGTCGTTGAACACCGCATCAACCAGCTGCTGTATTGGAGATGTTCCCGGCTCGATTATGAATTCAGATGGGATCTCTATCCATGTGGGTTCTTCTTCGTCATCAAGGGCAATTGAGGGAGCTGTCCCATCACCAACGGCTTGTATCCATTTATTGAATTCCTGCCTCTTGAAGTCTATTTCACCATTTTCGAGCCGCTCATTGACCCGCATACTTTTTGTCAATTTCAAAACCTGACAGTGATCCCATAATGGTGAGTTGTTAATAGATGCCTCAATAATATCTTGCCTCTTCCCTTTTGTTATTACTGGTAGGATTTGTCTGAAATCGCCTCCAAGGATTACACAAATACCACCAAACAACTTCTGGCGGTTTTCCTCTTGTTTATAGCCAAGAATGTCCTGAAGTGTTCTCTTTAGTGCTTCAAAAGCATTTCGTTGAGTCATTGGGGTTTCATCCCATATGATCAATTTTGCTTCTTTCATCAGTTGGGCCAATTGTGTGTTTTGATTTATTCCGCATGTGCTATTTTCTAGGACTTCTAGGGGGATCAGGAATAGACTATGTGTTGTTCTGCCTCCAGGAAGAAGAAGTACTGCAATTCCTGGAAATACATTGTCATTACAAAACAGGTAAGCATAGTATGATGGTTATGGTGTTGTTTTAGTGTTGAATACTATACCTGATGAAGCAACCGCGAGGACAATTTTCTTTTCAGCCCTTAGTTTGGCCATGATTGTATTGTAAAGATATGTTTTCCCAGTCCCACCCGCTCCATAGATGAAGAAAAACTCTCCTGTATTATTATTCACTGCATTTAAAACTTTGTTGTAGATGGCTAGTTGTTCCACATTCAAGTTTCCAAACATCTCTGAATGCAATGCTTTCATTTCTTTGTTGTTGTATGACAGTTCCTCTCTTATTAACCTGTTTTCTAAGTTTGGCAACAGGCTTTTGTCTGGCATAGGAATTCCGGGAAAATCAATGAGGCTTCTTCCATTTCTTCCAAGTATTTCCTCCAAATACATGAGGCAGTAGTTCCTTAGTTGATTCTCCGAAAGTACCAGTTCTGCGTATTTGAATTGGTTTTGTTTGTGGTATTGGATGTCATCCGACAGTAAGCCCCAACTGGACTCCCATAGTTTTCCGGGACAGCTGACAGCACAGAAAAGAAAAATTATCACAAACAACTCTTGTAACTGAAACCCAGATGCCCAATGATGTGCCTCATCAATTGCTTCAACCCATTCAGAGTCTTTATTCAACAAACCCCGAGCATAGCATGCTTCTCTGAATGTATCAAATGGCTTCCCACCCTTGACAGTACGTAAGTCTTCAAAACTTTTTTCACCTCTGACAACATTCAGTAGCGTCCTTAGGTAATAACGTTCTCCAGTTGCAGGGTGGGAATACACTATTCTCCCAATGACGTTTTGGAACCGGCGGATTGTCCAAACTCTGTCTGCTGCGTTCCACACATATTTTTTTTGGAATTTCATAGTATGTGTATTGTCTTGCCGTTGGATCGATACAATTCAGTTTGAACCATTCTGTGAACATGGTTAGCTTTACCCTTTCCTTGTGGACGACTGCATCTAATTGCTGTTTCTCTGATAAAGTTATTGAGTTCTGATCAGGCAGATGAAAATTCAGGGTTATTACCGCTGGAGTTGCTCGGTGGATATCAAAGGCATAGATGCGCCACACAGCCTCACAAGCAGAGAGATATATGCAATCTAGGAAATGCTTGATCTCATCAACTACCACAACTGTATCTCTTTCACGACCATCAGTTGATTTGGTTTCTTGGGCGAAAACAGCAGTGGCCTTGTCTGGTCCTTTGTTAATGTATTTGAAGAGGTATTTGATTGCTTTGGATCTGTTGCACCATTCCACATTTATGTGTGCATTATATTTCAGTAACAAATACCGATTATATGGCACCACATAGCGGTTGTCCAGCTTCGTCGTCCCTTTAGTCACAAATACACCATTATCACGCCGCCTGTATACTGGAAATCCGTCTTGATCTACAGTTGTTGCTTTGTAGAAAGGCTTTGGAAAGTGCTTTTTGCACTTTCCGTCAACGGTGCATGGAGCTTGGAGATTATCCACCCCACATGGACCATGTAGCATATGCTCTGTCACAATTTTGTATACCTCAGGTTCAGTCTCTTTACACGGAATCTCAGCCCGTATGAACTCATTAATATCATCTCCACTCTTTATTTTTGATGCGTCTTTTAGCCATAGTAAAATATGGGCATGAGGTAGGCCTCTTTTTTGAAACTCTATTGTATACACCGCTGAAATAGAAATAGACACATTAATTTAACTAATTTGATGCAATTATTTAGCTTAATGTTCAGGCAACGTAAATACCTGCGTTTGCCGGGCCAAAAATATGTTTCTTCACCAGGTCCTTCATTAGTTGGCTTAACTTTCTTTTGAACAACTTTGACATTACATCAGGTCTGTCATTTGTCGTTTGCTTTGGCAATGCTGCTAAGTATTCTTCTATTTCTTGCCATCCGGGATTTGCAGTGAACGTAATGAAAAGCGATGGGTTTTCGAAAGCCCTGAATATAGCCATTGCGTTTTGGTAGTTCTGGACCATGTATCTGGGTCCACCCGTGAACGATGCAGGCAAGACTATACGTTTGCCAACTGATTTAGCTTATGTGTCTCCTTTCGAAACAGCATCACATATATTATTGTAAAGTTTAGATCTCAACTCATTTTGGTGTGTTTTAATATACAACAGGCGCTGCTCCTCTATTGTGGTGTATGCGTCAACAATGTATTGATGATATAGGTGGCCACCTTGTCTCAGTGAATTTCCATCATCATCACGTTGCTGAAGTCTGGCACTGTAGAACTCACACATGGTAATAAACTCCTCATCTGAGTTGTTTTTGGAGGGGGATATTGAATAGGGTATGTTAGAGTGGTAACCATCTTCTCCATGCGGAAACGGTAGAGGGTACTACAGGGCCATGTATTGAGGATGTAGCTGGGAAATACGTTGTAGTTTTCCAGCAATTGTTTGAATAACAATATCCCTTTCTGTTGTGATTTTTCCAAAATCACCATGAATCAGACCAGCTATTTCATCTGCAGTTGGGAGGTTGTACTGTTTTTGCCCCGTGCTCCTCTCTCCGATTAGTTTCAGCTTGAATTCAATAGTGTCATGAGTCTGGGCCCAATCTGTTGCCATTCTAAAGCCCTTAACTGTTGCGTTGTGGTCATTGAGCATAGCCAACAACTGTGTCACTAATGATGGGTTCACATCTTTTGGTTTTAGATTCATGCATTCCAAACGATTTTGGACCTCATTGTATGTGTCATAGAAATATAGCTGAGAGTATTTTGGCTTCTGTCCCGCAACTGGCAACAATGTACCGCAAAGATGATAGTTCTGTCCCGAAATTCTGAATGCATATGGGCCTTTTGACCTGTTCAGAGATTCATCTATCCTTGCATTTGTATTTGGGTTCTTTGAGCTTCGCATAAGCAACAACCTTGCCTGCAATGAGAAATACGTATCTTCACTGTGAGGTCTATTTTAACTCAATTATGGGAATAGACTTGTGATTATGTATTCGTCACTGACGTGGCAGTTAGTTAGATTTCCTGATGTATATATATACTCCTAGCAGCTTCCTTTTACTGCTTGAGAGAGTTTAATACAACAGAATATTTTACCAAACTTCTTCTTCTCTCTCGTTCTCTCTGCGCACCTTTCATTCTCCTATGGCTTGTTCTCCTTAATCACAGCCAATACTATTGTTACAGTTGTTGATTAACAACTCTTTACATGGTATCAGAGCCAGTAGCGATCCAGATTTGTCACCAACCTCAGATTAAGGATTTGGTGTTGATTCTTCTTGCGATTGCCTTCTGTGCTGGTTCTTGATTGTTTCTGCTTCGATTATCTTGCTGATTGAGATCGATTCTTCTATTTTTGCACTTCTATTACTCCATGGATCGTGCATCTGGAGTTCGTGGACAAGCTGATGATGTTGACGATAACGTTGGTGCACGCGGAGGTGATCTTCATCAGCCGATCGGAGGTAAGAGATTTGATCCTTACTTCCTCTCCAACTCCGATCATCCAGGTATGACACTAGTCTCTGCGCAATTTGATGGAACGAATTACCTTAGCTGAAGCAAGAATGTTAGGATTGCTTTGCGTTCTAAGATGAAGTTAGGGTTTATCAATGGATCAATTGTCAAACCTGATGAATCTGACACTGACTTTGAGATTTGGGAACGAGTTGACTCTATAGTGCTTGCCTGGCTTATCAATTCCATGTCTAAGGAAATTTCTCAAACATTTATGTTTTCTAACACTGCCTTGGAATTATGGACTGAAATTGTTGAACGCTATGCTGAATCTAATTCTCCTATGATCTATCAGTTGAGGAGAGATGTTACTACCTTTAGACAAGAGAATTTATTTGTCACTACATATTATGCAAAGCTTAAGAGCTATTGGGATGAATTGGACAATATAGATGGCATTCCTATATGAACTTGTGGCGTGCTCAAACAATGCACCTGTGTTGTTCTTAAGCGTGTCTTTGACAGAGAAATGACTGCTAAAGTAATGCAGTTCTTGATGGGACTCAATGATGCATATGAAACTGTTAGAAGTTCGATCTTGTCTAGTGATCCTCTCCCTAATGTCAACAAAGCCTATCATATGGTCCTTCGTATTGAAAGACAACAAGGGATCACAGGCAGAACTTCTACTTCTCATGATATTTTGGCTGCTACCAGGAACAACTATTACAAGCAACAGAATAACAAATCGATTGCTCCTCATCAACTTGGTAATCAATCAGGGGCTGGTTATAATGGCATAAGTCCTGCTGGAAATGGAAATTCAAATAGGTTTGGTCTTGATCGTGAAGGAAAGAGGCAAAGGTCTGACAGTAGGAGATGCACTTATTGTAATGAATCAGGACATGTAAGGGAGACTTGTTTCAAGTTAGTAGGATACCCTGAATGGTGGAAAGGCACTAAGCAAGATGGCAATGGGAAAATGCTTGCAAATGTGCAAGATATGATGGAGTTTGGCAGTCCTCTTGATATGGATGAGCCAGCTCAAGGTAAATCTGAAACATCCTTGATCAATGCTGTTGTTCAAGAAGTTCTTAAGGAGATGCAGGCGAGGAACAATGGTGAAGAGAATGTCAGAGGAAATGACACACCTCATTACATCAACTTCGCAGGTAACCTAACTCTTTTTACTCATGACCATGTTGCTTTATCTACTTCTTGCACATGGGTGGTTGATTCTGGTGCCACGGATCATGTCACCTACAACAAAGCATTGTTCCATGAGTTAACAGATCTGCGTAAACCAATCAGAATTGGCTTACCGGATGCTTCAACTCAGACAGTGTTACAGTCAGGATCAGTGAGGATCTCTGATAACTTGCAGCTCACAGATGTGCTCTTTATGCCTCAGTTTAAGCACAATCTCCTCTCTGTTTCGCGTCTCCTTGACAATGATGATCTTGTGTTTATCTTTGCTGCGCGTGGATGCGTTTTGCAAGACCTTATAACCAACAAGGTGATAGCTGCAGGAACTAAGGATGGAGGCTTATATCGACTTGGTGTCCAGGATAATTTTTCTGTTGAAAATAATTTGGTTCCTTTGATTCAGTCCACCTTGGCTTCCAAGGTGTTGAATTCAATTTGTAATAATAACAGTGGCATGGAGCTGCAGCATGCTAGACTTGGACATCTTTCATTGTCAAAAATGAAACATTTGCATTTTAATTGTCATGATTTGAAGTCTTATGATTGTGATACTTGTGCTTTGGCAAAGCACCATAAGTTGCCATTTGCTAACAGTACATCTCAGTCTTCAAAGCTGTTTGAACGGGTTCACTTCGATCTCTGGGGTCCCTATCAGGTTCCAGCTTTGTCTGGGGGTAAGTACTTTCTTACAGTCTTGGATGACTTCTCCCGGAGTACTTGGACTTTTTTGTTGGGCAATAAGGCTCAGGTATTTGGGTTGATCAGTCACTTTGTCCAGTATGTTGAGACACAGTTTGGACTATCCATCAAGGTTGTTCGATCCGACAATGGTACATAATTTATTAATCATTCTGTTGCTGCCTTGTTCAATGCTAAAGGCATTGCTCACTAGCGCTCGTCTCCTGGAGTCCCTGAACAGAATGGTCGGGTTGAGCGCAAGCATCGCCATCTTGTCGAGATGGCTCGTGCTCTTCTTCTCCACGCTTCCCTTCCTCCACGTTTTTGGGGGTGACTGTATTCTTGCTGCTACACACCTCATCAATCTTCTTCCATCTTCTGTTTTACAATGGGAAACTCCATGTCAACGTTTGTATGGACATAAGCCAACCTATGATCATCTTCGGGTCATTGGTTGCTTGTGCTATGCGTTATTGCCGCGTCATTCTCGGGGTAAATTTGATGCTACTAGCAAACGCTGCATCTTATTAGGATATCCTACTGCCCAAAAGGCCTACAAGTTATATGACTTGGATTCAAAGCAGGTATTTGTGGCTCGGCATGTGTTGTTCACAGAGAATATATTTCCATACAAAGTTGCATCCACACCTGCTTCCTCTCCTGAGGTTTCACTACCTATAGTTTCTTGTGGTTCCGATTCTTTGGATGAGCCCATTCAGCCTATTGGGCCTGCTCATTCTACTTCAAATGGGCCTCCTATCTCTGTTGCGCCATCCGCTAGTAACATTATTCCTTCACATTCTTCCAACCCACACATTCCGCCACCATCAGTTGCTGCCTCCCCTGCTCCTTTACTTGTTGAGCCACCTCATCGCAACTTGATCCGAGCTGTGCATCCACCTTCACGCTTTGATCAGTTTGTGTTCTCCAAGTTTCCTACTCGAGCTCTCACCACAGATTCTGATTCTAACTCTTTTGCTCGTGCTTTTCATGTGATTTCTCTTCAGGATTTTCAGAGACACTCCTCTGACTACGTTCATTCCATCTTTAATGTGCTTACTGAGATTGAACCTAGTTCCTATTCACAGGCCAAGCACCATCCTCAGTGGATTGCTGCTCTGAATCTAGAACTCGAGGCTCTTGAACGAAATCACACGTGGGAACTGGTGGCCCTTCCTCCTGGCAAACGAGCTATCGGGTCAAAGTGGATTTTCAAGATTAAATTTAGACCCTCTGGAGAGGTGGAACGTTATAAGGCTCGTTTCGTTGCCAAAGGGTACAATCAGGTTAAAGACAAAGACTACAAACACACTTTCTCTCTGGTTGCTAAGTTCACTACAGTGAGGGTCCTACTTGCTCTAGCTGCTGCTAAAAACTGGCCTTTGCACCTGCTGGATATCAACAATGCATTCTTACATGGGTTCTTGGATGAGGAAGTTTACATGACGCCACCTTTGGGTTACACCGCTGCTCAGTCTGGACAAGTATGCCGCCTTAAACGCTCGCTTTATGGCCTCAAGCAAGCAAGTCGTCAATGGAACATTGAGCTTACTAAGCATCTTGTGCAATTTGGATTCAAGCAATCGAAACAGGACTACTCCTTGTTTGTGCATCAATTTGCACAATCAATTACCATCGCCCTTGTTTACGTTGATGATATGATAATTACAGGGAATGATGATGCTATGATTGCTGCCACAAAATCCTCTTTGCACACGGCCTTCACCATCAAAGACTTGGGCCTTGCTCGGTATTTTTTGGGCCTCGAAATAGCTCGATCTGCTGAAGGAATTCATTTACATCAGCGCAAGTATGTGTTGGACTTGCTCACTGATGCTGGAATGCTTACTTGCAAACCTGCCCCCTTTCCTATGCTGAGAAATCTTCAGTTCAAACCTGATGTAGGTGAGCTCATTTCTGATCCAGAGGCTTACAGGCGTATCATAGGGTGTCTCCTTTATCTCACTCTGTCTCGCCCGGATATTTCTTTCTCTGTTCAGCAGCTCAACCAATTTTTGGCTTCTCCACGTGCTCCTCATATGCAAGTTGTTGTGTACTTACTTCGATATCTGCGTGGTACTGTCAATGCGTCTTTGTTTTATCCTATGGCTTCTGCCCTCAGCTTGACAGCCTATTGTGATGCTGATTATGGCACCTGCCAGTTCTCCAGTCACTCATTGACAGGATACTGCATTTTTCTAGGGTCTTCCTTGGTTTCTTGGAAGACAAAGAAGCACAGAGTCACATCAAAATCTTCCGCGGAGAGTGAATATCGCAGCATGTGTCACACCGGCAGTGAACTCATCTGGCTTGAGGGGTTGCTCAAGGATTTCGGTGTTACTGTTCCCTTGCCCATTCCCTTGCATTGTGATAACACTGCTGCTCTTCAGTTGGCTGCCAACCCGGTTTTTCATGAGCGAACAAAGCATATCCGCATTGATTGTCACTTTGTTCGCGATCTCATCGTTGAAGGGCTTATTGCCACTGCTCACATTTGCACCCATCTACAGCTTGCTTATGTGCTCACAAAGGCCTTGGGTTCGCAACACCATTTCTTCTTTTCTCGCAAGTTGGGTCTCGTTCTCCCGAGTCCAACTTGAGGGGGTGTATGGGAATAGACTTGTGATTATGTATTCGTCACTGACGTGGCAGTTAGTTAGATTTCCTGATGTATATATATACTCCTAGCAGCTTCCTTTTACTGCTTGAGAGAGTTTAATACAACAGAATATTTTACCAAACTTCTTCTTCTCTCTCGTTCTCTCTGCGCACCTTTCATTCTCCCATGGCTTGTTCTCCTTAATCACAGCCAATACTATTGTTACAGTTGTTGATTAACAACTCTCTACATCAATGATTTAAGTGAAATGTCCGGTGTATTAACCATTAGAATTGTATGCAACAGGCAGCAGAACTGGTTTGCTCGTTACTCGTTTCACTGCTGTATCTACAAACATAAAACGGAGTTTTCCAATTTGACTGACAGTTGTGGCCTAGTTATAATTACAAATATAGAGTACCTGTTAAGCTCATTTGCAAAGCACACAACACTTGTTTTTTGTTCTCATCCAGTCCAATATTTCGTGTGTCAATTCGCAGAGGGAATATATGCCCACAGAAGCTGGGTAATTTTGCTATGGCATAGAAGATTGAAAGTTACATTGTGGAATTTGGAGGTTGTGTATTAAAAGAAATCATGAATCAGGTATACCTCTCACTGTATTCCTCATTAACTTATCTCCGTTGCCTGTGAAATAGTATGTGCATATGAACAGTAATGATAACCAGTCGGTGTAACGGTTTGTCAAAGAATAATTAGGATATCTATATTTCAGGCAGTAAACTAAAACAAAGAAGCAATAAAACTAATTTACCTTTTTCATCCTTCCGTAATGTCTTCTTTCCAGTGAACACAGGCTTTGCACTTGCACCTATTTTCATAAAAGTCATTTCATTATCTATGAGATATTTGTAATCTTATCCTATCCGGATTAGTACCACTATATCTACGTATGTCTAACCTGATGACTTCATCCTTAAACAGCAGAAACTCTGCGCTAATCCATCTCTATGCTTAATTGATGTTGTTGCAACTTGAAGTGGGAAAGCGAACCCTCCGAAGCTGGGCAGCCGATCTGTGACAATTTAAAAAAGTAAGCATATATATTGTATCATATACAACACAATATTGATTTTGTTCTACAGATTTTCATTGATGGACTTTACCTTTGGATACACATCGTTTTTTCCTACCCATATCTCGTCAACGATCCTCTATATCGAATGACAGGTTTTTTGAATTTTGGTGTTCTGTAACAGTTCTTCTCCTCTTTTAGGGAAAGTTTAGAGTATTCGCAGACTGTTAATCGCGGTAGATTGGTGTTTTAAATTTAATTATAAATGTCCAATTTAATGGCTTTTTTGTAACCCCTTTCATAATTATGGCGATCTTATGAAATAGACATATATTGCCTTAACTCCAAATATGCATGATCAAGATATATCAATCTACTATATTGACAACATGTTCCATGGTTTTCTGGATCAATATGGCATATGAAATTTTGCCGCTATTCACGTAGTTGAAATTATGAATTTATTACATATCTCAAGCACACAATATAATATACTATATAACCAGATTACAGCGGGTTGAAGAATTTACATTTGATAAAAAGATTGGATATCTTAGTATTCTTTTAAGGCATTTACTGAGTATTATAACCATTTTTATGTATAGTTTTTTAGTCTATGAGAGTAAATTCGGAATTGCCTATTAAATGCTGCTTCAACATAATCAGAATCGGCCTTCCTAATAAGTTCAAAAGAGTTGAAAATATACGCCTCTGATTTAAGAAGGTCAATTGCATTAATTACGTAATAATCTATATCTATATAATAATCCATGGGTTTGCAAAAGTAATGGTAATTTGTTCCGGGTCCCCGTTATTTACCATCGGGCCTATCTGGGTTTTGGGCCTCATTTATATTTATGTCGCGGCTCATAATGAATGCGTGAGTAGGTTTTTGTTTGAGTTTCTAATTCTTGATTCCGCCTGTTCGTCTTCTCATTTTTCCGTTTTTCCTTCTTCGCGTCATTGTCTTTCGCCTCCTCTCCTTTGGTGTTCCTCTGCCATTACGGATTTCATGTTCTCCGTTTTAACTCCTGTACTTAATTTGGCTTCCTATCTCTTTCCGCTGTTCTGCAGCGGTTAAGCTTCTTCGGTTACTCATTCACTTTGGCGTTATTCTGTGTATCATATTTTGGTATAAATATGTTCTCATTGTTAGCCGGATTCCGTCGTTCCTTGTGTTTCTATCCTTATCGTTTCCTCTCCCAATTTCAGAATGTCCTCCAACTCCTCTCTTCAGATCTGTGGTGCTGGGAGAGCAGCCAGGAAAAAGGTTTCTAAACGCCCGAGGTCCAATTCGAGTTCCATTCGGGCTCTTGGTGATGGTGTTGGCTATGCTTTGTTCTCCGAATTGTCCCAAGAGTCTAACAAAACGGTGGTCGCAATGGTGAGCCGTCGGTGGGATGCTGTGAATGTCAATGGGAAATACATTGGAACTGAATTCCTTTTGTCTGATTCAAAGGTTTGGTTCTGCTTTAGATTATATAAATTTGATACAGCCTAACTTCTTTTCGCATTTTTATATAATCCCATGTGTGTTTTGTTTATTTCATGTTTCCCATTCGTTTACCAAACTATAATATTATGTTCCATGTATTATTTACTTAACATACTGTATCATGCTTCCGTCTATCTATATCATGTGTTTCAGTATGTTGATGGACTTCAATTGTCATTGGTTTTTGCCTTTAAATCATTTTTGCATTTGCCTGTTCACATTAATCTGTGTGTCCCTGCGAAATACTAAGACCACCAGCAGTTGTTTTGCTGATATTACCTTTGCGTAGTTGTTTTCAGTAATCTCGAATTCTGAGTTTGTTACAATTTATCATAAATGTTCTTCTTTATATTTCACCTTTTACTGGATGATACAAGATGTTATGATCAGGATCCCCTTCATACTTAAAGGGGTTGTCTTTTAAGCACTGATGTCCATACTGTTGTCTTTCTCTTATGCGCAGGGTGATATTCTTCATTGCGTTGCTCGCAATCACTTACAGAATTTTAGTATCCTTGGCTTATATTGCAGTATATGTAAAGGAGAGAATGACTGTCATCTTATTCATAGTGAGCAAGATTTTTTCATCCTCTAATCCTTTTTTACAAACATGATTTATATTGGCAGCGCTTTTGCTCGCTGGTATCAATCTTCTCTCTCACACTCCTTTACTTCTATCTAGATTCACAATATGTAATTGATTGAGTTTTACTTATGCTGATTGTGGTTTTGGGAAATGTTTACAGTGAGGAGTGCAAAATTAGTGTTCCAGTAGCCCTAATTGATATGCATAACTGCAGTCTTGACGCCAAAATCAAGATGAATCTCGGTATGTATAATCAGTTTCTTGGTTGGAGTTGTTTCCCATTAAATTATTCCTAAGCCTCAACTGAACCCAGTTATAATAATCTTTTTGGGGCGTAGAATATAATCAGTTTTTTTACCCAAAATAAAAGAAAGAATGTAATTAGTTCTTTATCCGTGGATTAAATAAAATATGTTGGTCTTGGAGGCTTGGAGGATCAGTTTTTTGACCCTCAATATATAGCTACCTGTATTTATTATGAATGAAGATTTGTATTATATAGTTGTCTTCGTCTGTTGTACATTCACGTGACATATATATGATATATAAGCTATATCTGATAAACAGTTTGTGGGTAGTCATTTCATCTAGATAGCCGTTGGAATTGGAATGGATAATCTGACAAGGTAACCCTAAACTCACTGTTTTGGGCTTTTGACGGTTGTTATTCTTTGTATGGGCATGACTCTCACTCTTGACGACTTCGTGGAGCATTTTCCATGCCAAAGGAAATGCTTGCTTGGATCATTCTTCAGGACTCTGTCAGGGGACACTTTCTGAAGCATATAGCATTTATGTTTTCAGTCTTTATAGGTTATCTGCTGTTTATTTATCCCTGGGCTGCTCTAATTTTGTAAAATATGAAGATTGACTGTACAGAGAAACTGGAGATTGACTGTACATCATTTATGGAGATATCTCATATCCCCTCCCCTCCTGATCTTCATGTTTAAATGTTTAATGCAGAGCTTATCTCTTGCTCCTTATCCTGCATAGGTGATGCCATTATCTGGCTATTGTGTGGGCATGCTTTTGCAGTTTCCATCCATTATGTTGCACACGTTGCGGTTTATTCGCCACTTTTCTAATTTTGAATGCTTCAATTTTGTCTCTTAAGCTTTGTTTGCATATTAAGTTGATACTGGAGTGCTCAGATTATGGTTTCTGCTTGATCTGCACAATATTTTTACATATTTGAAATCTTCCCTAGATCTACATATCTTTGTGTTGGCTATGGCTCTAAGAGTTCAAATTACGGCTAATCTTTACTTGGTAGCTTCATGCTTTTTTTAATTCTCCTCTGATAGTTTATTACAATAGCCAATTGTCTAGCATTTTAGTTTGAGAAATATATTGGTTAGGATTTTACAATCTTTTTCTTTCTACTATGTCCTTCCTCTGATAGTTTATTACAATAAGGAAAGTCTGATGCTTTTTTGGCTGAATTTCCTATGCTTTTTTGCTCTGATAGTGTGGTGGATTGTTGATTCATAGTTCAGACGAGGATTACATGTTCTTGAGGCACAAATCTTGGACAATTTTCCAGCAAAGAGATACGGCCACTAGTAGAAAAAATACCTGTTGCAGCCCCCCTGTTGAGGCGGTCACCTTAAAAACCGACGCAAAAAGTCTTATTCTAATATCTGTTGAGGCGGTCAGTCGTTTAGTTCGCTGCAACAGGTACTTTAGAGGCGGGCAAATATCCGTTCGCCTCAAATAATATTTGTGTTTTTGACTTGTTGAGGCGGTCAGTAAGGCGCCCGCCTCAACAGAACCCAAAAATAGAGGCGGGCAGTAAGGCGCCCGCCTCAAATGATGCGACGAAGAGATTAGAGGCGGGCAGTAAGGCGCCCGCCTCAAAATAACACAAACATTAGAGGTGGGCAGTCATGCGCCCGCCTCAACAAATGCTTCAAAAAACTGCTTCGTCAAAAACTTGCAGTCTCGACTTAATTTTTCATATGCCCGCTCTCAAAACTGTCGACTGCGCCTCCTCCTTGCCGCCTCTTCCTCGCCGCTTCCTCCACGCCTCACCGCCTCCTCCTCGTCTCGTCGCCGCCTCCAACTCACCGCCTCCTCCTCGCCGCCCTCTTTCTTTGATATAATGGTGCATTTAAAAAACCTCCAGCACCCAGCACCACCTCCGCTTCCCGCCACCTTCCTGCCACCTCCTCCTTCTCGCCTCCAGCACCAGCTCTTTCTCGCCACCCTCCAGCACCTCCTCGATCTGTAATTCTTACCCTCGATCTAGGTGTAGGACTCGCTGCGACCTACAAACCTCTTTCTTCCTAACCCGACTCCTCCGCAACCCTATCTCTTCCTACGTCCTTCGCATTCAACCCGCCTCCTCTATCATTCAGTACTTCGGCGCATCTCGAGATCTTCAAGCTTGATTTCCAGTCTAGCGATGCAAAACTTCCTCTTTTGGGACAGAGTACGAGTACAGAGCGGTTCAATCGGTTGTCTTGGAGCAAGAGCGGATCCAATTTGAAGGACTTCAGCCGTGGTCTTATGGTTGGTGGTCACATCGATGGAAAAAATGGGATCCGGAACCCTAACGCTATTATAGTCGCATTTTGATTGTGACCCGGAACCCTAAGGTATGGTAAAAAGGAGAAGTTATAATCGCATTTTGCATATTGATTGTTGTGTAAGCATGAATGTCTTAACACTTGCATGATATAGCTAGTGAAGTTCACAGTGAATCAAAGTGGAAACAGTTAGGCGATTTAGCGATGTTTGCTGGGAAGGTTCTTGCTTACCCTCTGAATTTGCACTATATGTTTCTAATCTTTACCTACAAGTTTATGCATAAAACAGACATTGAAACAAAACACTTGAAAAACTGAGTAACAAAGAGGACAAAAATAAAGAAGCTAAGTGCTATTTGCAAAGCACACTCATAACACACCCATCTCTTTTGCCTCTACAAATGTTGCCTTTGCTATTTTTTGGGGGCGTGTGGCCTTCTCAATGTGCTCATTATTCTTTTTGATACATTAAAGAGCATTTTGGCAGACCAAGGAACAATTGTTTTTTACTGATCAATTATCAGATCAGTTTGTTTCATTATCCTTATATGCTTTAAATGATTCCAGTATTTTGTAGAAATAGTATGTTCAGTTTCAAAAAAAATCAAGCTCTGTGTTCATTAGGCTCGAACTTTACTGGCTTTCGCAATTTTTTTAAATGTTCATTCCTGAGTTCAACTTGTTAAAAATTGGAAAGTGAGCAGAGAACTAGTTCTTTTATGTATTTGGTACTTTTAGCGCATAGAAAGACACTTTCTGAGCCATAATGTGTTGTATGTCTAGTTTCTTATCGGTGCACTTGTGGGACTTTGTCCACATCCATCTTTCTAGCATTTTTTTTAAATGTGTTCTAATTATAATTTAATGTTCATTTAAACTTGTAGATTCCCTTTTCTATCTCACTGTTGGTAGCAACTGATATTGGTGTATCTATTCCTACTCAAAAACTATTTTCAAGTCTTATTCTCATTCTCTTAGTGCCTACGATCATTGGCAAGGTAACCCTTCCGTTCCTGCTGTATGTATCTGCAGAAGAATGATTTAAATGCTTGTTATTGATGTCAATTCTTAGAGCGTCTTGATAGACATTATTTTTCCAACATGTAACTTATGGAAATTGAAGTGTTAAGTAAAGATTTGAGTAGAAAAGCAATATCTCATGCGTGCTCAGCAACCTCATGTGTAGTGTAGTAGTGTTTATGGTAGACATGATTTCATCGTAATTGTTTCACAAAATTTCCAGTTTGTGAATATGTTTCTTAAGCAATAGAAAACTTCTAATTTTTTCTCAGTGCAACTACTTATTCTCATATGTAACAGTCTAGCTTTTCCTCAAATCTTTATCGTGTCCCAAAATATGGAAAAATGTAGAAGTTAATAACACCTACTGCTTGTGTACTCTATCATGTGCTATAAGTGAGGTCTCAATGAAGTAATTAAAAATGGTTTGGTGCTTACTCGAGGGAAAATATAAGCATTCCTGTATTATTGTCTCAGTATAATCGACATCTGTGAATGAAGTTTCAATTCGAAGATTGTATTATAGTATTGACCTTTATCCCTGCTTTCAGTTTAATAGGAAGTTCATATCACTCTTGTTGCAGTATTGAGCATGTACACACTGCATATACTCAATCTCTTAGCATAAACTGGACATCTCTTGACAACTAACTTTACCTTATTATCTAATTGCAGCGTTTTGCATGTGGTTCTGCTAGGAAGTTCATATCACTCTTGTTGCAGTAATTACAGCGTTTTTCGCATTCATCATGCATAATCCTATCGAGACTTGATTTTCGATTCTTTGTATGTTTTTGGCAGAAAACTCTGCCAGTGTTAATAGCAGTTGTGGATCAACTAGATGGATCTCTTGGTGCATCTGGGTTGCTCACTCTTCCTTGTGTTACAGCACATCTGAGTCAGGTTAATTTCAATTTCCTGATAGTCATTTTTGTATATTTTCCAATTCGATTCGACTTAACCAGAAAGTTATATGATCTGTTTGTGCAGATCCTAATGGACTCTCTTCTTATCAACTGGCTCTTTAAGAAGCCTCAACCAGCTGGGAAGTTCACAGTGAATCAAAGTGGAAACAGTTAGGCGATTTAGCGATGTCTGCTGGGAAGGTTCTTGCTTACCCTCTCAATTTGCACTATATGTTTCTAATCTTTACCTACAATTTTATGCATAAAACAGACATTGAAACAAAACACTTGAAAAACTGAGCAACAAAGAGGAGGAAACACTACTGACCCAGGTATTTATGTTGTTTGCAGGTGTAAGAAGATGAGGAAAAAGAATAATAGCACAACTTCAAATCCATGGATGTCAGCCGGAATGCATATGAACCCGAGTCGATGTAGAAAATATTTGTTTACAATCTTAATTGTGTAAACAGATTCAGAAATTGTAGTGTTTTGTAATAGAATATAATATTTTTTCTCAAGTAGAAATGGGTTTGTTGAGGCTCAGCCTCAACAAAGATTTTTTTTAATAAAATAATTAAACTTGTTCAGGCGTACACTCAAAAGTACGCCTCAACAAAGTTTTTTTACACCTGCACAACAACTTGTTGAGGCGGGCATTTAAGCGCCCGCCTCAACAGACCAGTCTGTTGCTGCGTACCGCGCCCGCCTAAAAAACCATATGACCTGTTGCAGCCCCCTCAGTTGCAGCGACCCCTGCCCGCCTCAACAGAGGGGTTTTTGCCCGCCTCAACAGGTGTTTTTTCTACTAGTGGGCGACGAGTACTTCTCTTCCATGGAAGATGCAAAGTAAGTTAGATTGCCTTTTGAGTCTCTTGCTATCGTACAATTTTTTGCTGCATTGAAAATTTGTTCATCTCTATTGAGGCGTGTACTGTTTTCTTTTTCTTTTTCTTTTCTAATTCTTTGTTTCTTTTAGAACACTGCAGCGAAATGAATTGTCCGTGTACTGTGTAGTCTTGCTAGGGGCATGTTCACGTTGAGTATTCGTCCAGTATACACAAATCTATGAATGTTTAGCATAAGTCCATTTTGCATGTCTGGATATCTTCTTGGAAGACATATATTTTGTCAAATACTCCTATAATGGCAGGTAGATGGAACGATACACAAAGGAAATTATTCAAATGGAAGGTTATTGTTTGTCAAATGTTGATGAATCGAATTAAATGATATGACGGTCCTAAGAAAATATTAAAACGTTATAAGATTAGATTCTTTTGTATAACTATGAAGTATTTAGAAGTGTAGGAATAAAATGTTTTATATAGTGGGAGTAGACTCTTAAATATTCAGTCATCTATTATATACGGTGAAGTATTCTGCGGAGTCTAACTGGTTTTATAATGTTTGTTTGCTTTTTCCCTTATTTCAACTGGTTTAATTAGGCATTGGCTGTATAAATTCAATTTCACCTGCATTGTTCTCTGTTTTTATCTAAATTTTGAAGAAAACTCAACATTTTAAAACCACTATTGATATATGTCACTATGTCATGTCTACTTTCAGAATGTGATCACTGCAGGCAATGACATCTAGGAGTCCAAATATGAGGTTTTGATATTCTTAAAGCAAGAGACATAAGTAATCAAGAGATGACCCCAAGATAAATATTTAATCATGTTCTGCTTAGCAACTGATTTTCACCAGTTTTCTCCTGAATTAAGTGTTGTTGTTGACTTTGTAAAATGCACCAGTTACTCAAGGAGAAGAGATTTTCAAATGTAGTTTTTAAATATTCCATTTTTGTGTTTTATTTATTTCTTCGTAGATGTGTTTATAAATGCAATTTTCTTCATTATAAGATGGAAATGGATTTTCCATTGAGTACATTTGAGAGTTGAACTTTGGATGCTAAGCATTTTAGTCTCACGGTCTCACCTTTTTGTTGAATACCTCCTCTGCTTATATTAGTTAAGTTTTCAACTCTGTTATGTGTGCATTTGAGCATGCACGCATGATACGCTACACTTCGTATGGCGTAACTAGGGGTTATTAAATTAGTTTAGGAGTGTTATCACAAGTATTTGGAGCTATTGTTATGTTCTGAGTTGTTTATTAAGAAGTGAAGAAATGAAGACCAGAACCGAATAAGATTGAAGACTTGAAGAATGAAGAAGCTTATGCGACGTCAACCGCGATCGCCACTACCATCCAGGTGATCGCCATCATTCAACAGAAGTCATTCGAGAAGAAATCAGCGACCGCGATCGCCATGACTCTACGGCGATCGCCATGGGGCGACAGAGACCACGACAGAGCTTTACATGAAGACCGCGATCGCCAGGCATATATGGCGATCGCCACAACAAGGCCGAAGACATTCCGGACTTTCCTTATTTTCCTTTGTTTGTTTTATTTCTTTTTCCTTATTTTATTATTTCGTTTAGGATATATCTTTTACCATATATATTTAGGGTTAGTCTCTATTTAAGAACCCTAGTTCTTTCGATCTTTTATCATCATCTTTTCTATCAGACAATTTAGTTTTGCAACCATGAGCAGGAACTAATCTCCATTGTTTTGCTTAGCGGTTGAAACCTTCACTTATTAAGTTGTGAGATTTCTAAACTCTTGTTCTTTTCCTATGGGTTTTTATTAATTCTCTTGCTCTTCATCTATTAATTTCTATTAGTTTTGCTAGCTTGATCACCTAGTTTGATTGATAGTTTTCTATTGCTAGACTAGGAATATACGGTGGAATTCTTTGTCATTGTAGCACTCATATCTGCATGATCTGGTAGTTGATTGCTTTTATGAAATAGAATTGATTGCATGTTAATACTTGACGGTTGTAAGTTATTGCATGCATCCTTATGATTTCTATGCCCTTTGCTGCTATTTCATCTAATCTTGAGAGGTTTCCCTGATTGCTGAATAGTAAGTATTATCAGGACCGGTTGGCCTGCTGATATATTAAAGATTGGAATAGGAACATTCCCTAGGATTGAATAGAACTTGAGATAAATCTATGATCAACTTGATTGACTGTTGTGTGGATACTTGCTAGGTGAAACCCCTTCTCATCATATTCTCACCCAAACTTCCTCTGCTTGTTACTGGTTACTTGTGTGTTCTTGCAATCAACCCCCCCCCCCCCCCCTTGGTTACTTATTCTAGTTGATATTTCACTTGACTGCATTGATTTGGTATTTTGATTCCCTTGGGTTCGACCTTTACTTACTTGCTATACTCTAGTTAGTGTTTAGGGTTTTCTTTGATTTGGCACTACGACTTTAGCCTCATCAACGCACGACACCAATTGAAATAGATGCGGGTTAAAAAGCTTTGTGAGGGAAGATCTTGATCCATATGCAAACCTGTAGGCAACAATTGTCGCTATACATATACATTCAAATTATGCAGCAAATAACTATATATATGCTCTTCTTTTTTTCTTTTTTTTTTTTGGTGAAACTGAGGGTTATACCCATTTTATTTAATTAACAGAGCTTACATAAGATTGCTGAATAATTCCTCCAAATCCAGAATGGCAGCGGTACCATCTGGGGGAGTATTGAACGAAGTGAAAGGTGCAGAAACATTAAAACTGAGGCTGGCCATGAGGTGCGCCGCTTGATTGTTTGATCGGGAGATATGGCGCACGGAGGTTTGCCAATCAGTCATTGCCAAAAGTTGACGGCACTTCTCAATTTGTTCTTTGTATCTGGGGAAGATCGGCTGCTGTTCATCCATTGCAAACACCACTTCCTGAGCATCCGTCACAATTTCAACCTTTGTAAACCCCATATTCCTCACCATGTATAAACCTTGCAGGAAGCCAAGTAACTCTGCTTGCAGGGCTGTTTCTCCAGTTTCACGAGCCACAAACCCACCCAAAAACTTGCCTCTGTCATCACGTACCATCCCTCCAGCGCCTATCCAGGAATTCCCTGGAATAAAAGTTCCATCAATGGACAACCGGACCCATCCACTGGGAGGTTGAAAGGAGTTGAGAGTTTCCTGTTGGTGCTTACACTTCCTTGCCAACATGTCTTTGTACTCCCCAGCCCGAGCAAGAATGAAGGCATGTTTATCTCGTGATATGCTCTTCTTTAAATTACTATGCCATTACTATGGTTTATTGGTATTAAAAACATATGTATTTATATCCTCTAATTACAAAGGCTAGAGTGTGTATCTCTATCAATTTGTTGACCGATTTTGTTTATAAAATTTAACTTTGTTAAACGCTATAATGTTGTATCGGAAGGTTGTGAATATAATTAGCCCCAATTCAATTTTGGGGCTTCTATCTAACAATGTTAAACTGCATACAAAATTCACATCTAACAAGGTACATAAATTCGTAATTGACACGCGCGAAGCGCGGGGTTCCGAATCTAGTTTTGATTGATATTTTTGAATAAATTTAGACCATAATCTTCTCATCTCTCTCCATATACTTATGTGTATTAATTGATTTAAATATAAAATCCATTTCAAACTGCTATATATCTCATCTATTCTTCGTCCTATGTATTCCATGTATTATATTGTTACTGCTGTATTCTTTATTTTGTTGTTGATCGACAGAAGAGAGGCCCATCAATACCAGGAAAACTATACAGGTATTTACAGTTTTGTTCCTGTTATTGTTAAAATATGTTTCTTGGCCCTCCTATATTAATGAATATTTAAAATGTTTTTGATACTGGTTATGTAGCAATGGCTGATGGATCCTACGTGATTAGAAATACACAAATCGCACCTCTCATGGAAATGTTCAATGTTGAATGTACCATTGGTGCTCTCTCTGGCGGTAGGTGATTTAATGTTTCTCTCACATTACACCTTCGATGTTGATGTAGTAGCCAATTTAATTGCGATGTTTTTTAATGTTTAGATCTTCCACATACCGTGACGTTTCGGGATTCGCTAAGGGACGCTATTATAAGTATCGACATTGATTTGAGTGATGCATTTTCTGATCATGATGCTGTGTTTGCTCAGTGGGTATCAACTATGACACACATTCCGCGCTTACCCCGTTCTGCCGAGTTGATGGTGAGTGACAGACGTTTTATGTTTTCCATACTCATTAAAACGATTTCCATGGTATTAGTTATTCTGTGTTTGACGGTTCTTGAATTGCCCTAAATTGCAGGCTAGGCAAGCCGTTGAATATTCGTTAAAAATTATTAAGACCATCATGGTTACTTATGGGCGTATACGTACGCTTGTTAGATGTGTAAGGAAAAGCCGTTAATTGGTGGGAAGCAAACATTCTCTACAGCAGGAAAACGCCGGTGAATAATTAATTTGTCATGCAATTCCAAATATCTCAATCCAAATTTCTCTGTTCTCTTGTAGGATAAAAACCATTACATAAACAAATCCTTTGTGTGTTCATTAATATATGTATTTTATGCCGGTGAGTAGGGGATTCTTAGTATTTGATATTTTTGGTCATCTTATCAACTGTTCTTAATTAATTAAATCAGACTATCTCACTAATTAGTCCAATTACCAATTTTGACGAAGTTATTACATTTGTGGATTAAAAGTTCTGGATTATTTATAAAAGTAGACAAAATTACAATGTGTCAAAAAGAGATAATTCAAATATTATAAATTTGTTTCTGCTACATGCGCCTGTGTGCAATATGATTGAAGGAAGTTAAATGGCATACCTTTGAACTTTGTGTCTTCAAATAATTGAATTAAACGAATAATGTAACTATAACTATTATTTAAAATAGAAGCGGGAAAAAGTACTACCGTTACATCAGATGTGATGATGTAGCACCCCTACAAATTATTTCCGCAATCTACTTCAATGCATTGCCTACATATCATCACTGTTGTGGTTGAACAGTGACAAACCAAAACTCTTTGACAGAGGTGGTTATATTTGGAGTTGGATTTTTAAACCTTGTGTTTCAACCTTGTGCATTCCAAAAATGGTGATCATGGTCTTAATTAATGTACTCTATATGTAATATACTCATATATTACTATAGGGGTAATGTGGAATTTAGTGGGTCATAATTAATTAAGAATTAATAAATAAATTTAATGTAATGAGTAATGTCCTAGAAGGTACAATAGGGAATTCGATCTTGATTCATTAAATGATGGTGGTAAATATGGAATTAAAGTACATTAGAGCAGTATCCACTCATTATTACAGACTCCAAATATAATCTTGATTTAAATGTTCATTCATCCCTTGTTTAATTGTTGTGCAGAACAGTCCCGTGGCTTTCATCAATGACCCACCTTTGTCCGAAGGGAAAGTGTCATGTGGGAAACTTAATCCCGGTGAGAACTGAGAACGGCTCACAACCGTCGATCTGAAATGCGTTCAATGGCTGAGATCCCGTGCGTGTGATCGCGCGTGTGAAACGCATTAATTTTATTTTTTTCCCTTTTCTCTCTCTCCTTTCTGTTACATTACTCTCGCGATCTCTTTCCCCCCACGCTTCCAGCCCTATCTTGCTTGCTCTCGTTCTTCCTGCTGTCTTCCTAAGCTTAGCTCGCTCTTGTTCTTCCTTTCGTCTTCCTATAATTAATCGTTCTTCCTTTCGTCTTTTTTTTCTCTGTTTTGTTTTCCTCATGAATGTTTACGCTCTTTTGTATATCCTGCAGATTTCGGGGTTTCAATCTTCAAATCTCCTTCAATTTGTCATGAATTCAGGTTGTAGGCTCTTATCCTTTGGCAATTTTGCTATCGATTTCTCTCCTCTGTTTATTTTGAAGTTTTATATGATCAAACATACTCAAATCCAAGTGAACTGGTGAACTTTTTGTTGAACTTGATGCACAACGCAATGTTATGAATCATTATGAACATTCTCAATGAACTTGATTCACATTACTACCATATTGGTGCACATTTTGGTTATATTGATGCACATTGTGCTCTATATTGATCCACATTGGTTGCTTATGTGTTACTCTCTCTAATATATGATGCACATTACTACCATATTGGTGCACATTTGCATTATAATGATGCACATGGTGTTCTATATTGATGCACATTGTGTTTTATAATGATGCACACTGTTTCAATCCTTTTAACTATTTGGTTTGTTTTCTTAACTATAGGAGATGAAGCTCGTGTTGTTGTTACTGTTTCGCCAAATAATACAACCTATTACGTCCCGATCTGTAGTGATGATATCAAGCCATATGAGGGGCAGATGTTTGCAAACTATGATGCAACTGAAGCATTTTACAAGTTTTACTCTCTTGAAGTAGGTTTTACTATGAGAAAAGCTACTGGAACAAAGGCGAAAGATGGTACTAAACTGTGGCGGTATCTTGTTTGTAATAGGCAAGGATATTTGGGTCCATACAAACCTTCTAATGGTGAAAACAGTGAGCCTAAGCGAAGGAGGATGTCTAATCGTTGTGGTTGTCCTGCACATTTTATATTTCGGCAAGAAGGAAGGGAAGGATTTTGTTTGAAAATGTTTGAAGAACGTCACAACCATCCGTTGTTACCTCTTTCGCAAGACATTTTGCACCGGACAACAGAAAACTCACTCCTTTTCATCAAGATTTCATCATCAATTGCTTAAAAACAAATATTGGCACTAGCAAAGCGTACAAGCTGTTCAAGAATTATGTTGGTTCTTATTCAAATGTGGGTGCTACACTTGTGGACTTCAAGAATTTTCAGAGGGACTTGAATACTTACATGATTGGATGTGATGGCCAAATGCTTATTGACAATTTGTTTCGAAGAAAGGAGAGATGTGAGGCATTCTACTTTGATTATGAAGTAAATGATCAGAATCAACTTTGCAGACTTTTTTATCCGATCCTATTTCACGCAAGAGTTTTTCTTTCTTCGGTGATGTTGTTTCAGCGGATGCGACTTATAAGTCAAACAGGTACTATTTTCATACTTTTCACTTCTATTATTATTGATGCACATGGTTAAATATCTGATGCTCATTCGTATCGAAACTGATGCACATATAGAAAATATTGGTGCACATTGAATGCAATGTTGATGCACATTCAGAACGAAACTGATGCACATATAGATCATATTGGTGCACTTTCAATGCAACTTTGATGCACATTGACACATTTTTGTTTGATTTCTTATAGGTATGATATGGTTTTTGTTCCTTTTACTGGAGTTGATAATAACAAAAGCTCTATTACCTTTGGGTTTGGCTTATTGTTGAAAGAAGACATTGCTTCTTATGTGTGGTTGTTTGAGAACTTCAAAAAGGCTATGGGGCATGAGCCATATATTTTACTAACTGATCAAGACGCCGCAGTCAAAGCAGCTATTGAGTAGGTGTTTAGCAACGTAGTTCATCGATTTTGCATGTGGCACATTATGTTTAAGGTCCCTGTTAAGGTTAAGCTTGATTCATCATTAACGAAAGACTTTAGGAGGATATTTAACTCTATTGTGTGGAGTAATGATTTGAGGGCCCTTGAGTTTGAGGAAGCTTGGCGTTCTATTATTACTGACTTTAGGCTTGAGGAAAATGTTTGGTTACAAACAATCTTTGATTTGCGTCAATACTGGATTCCTGCATTCTTCCAAGGTTATCATATGGCTGGTTTGCTAAGGACAACATCTAGGTCATAAAGTCAAAATTCTTTCTTCTCCAACTTCATTGGACGATCATCGTCTTTGATTCTGTTTTTGTTGCAATTTGATAATGCAATTGATGCAAAACGTCACAATAAAAGGAAGCTTGACATGGAATCATGCACTTTAGTTCCAATATATGAGAGAAAGATGCCTATTGAAGTTGAATGTGCATCATTTTATACGCTTAATGTCTTCAAGGATGTGCAGGAAGAAATAATTTCTTCAGTATATGATTGTCGTCTGACAGATCTCAACACTCAAGATGATGTTAAATATTGGCATGTGAGTGGTACTATTGGCCCTGAATGTGTTGTGCGCCATAGTATAACAACTCAAGATATTAGTTGCTCTTGCAACTTGTTTATGAACATGGGTATACCATGTCGTCATATGTTCATGGTGTTTAATAATCTCATGATTAAGTTGCCTGAGAAATATATCAACCCTAGGTGGACAAAAAAATCATCTTTGAAGCCTGCTTTTGAGATTGATGGGGTTGTCTTCAATGGTAGTGATGATTTGGATGATAAGAAAGTTTTGGTATTTGAGTTGCTCTCTGAAATCCATTGTTGCATTAATATGATTGATGATAACCCTGAAAAGTTGAAAGATCTTTTGAGTTTGATCAAGGAGAAGAAACAAGTGTATTCTAGAGAAGCATGTGCTAATACTGATTCACCTAGCAAGAGGAAGATGAGTAGATTTGAGACATTCCTTGGTCCTATTCCAGAGGAAATTTTTGTTCTTCCACCTCCTCAATCCAAGAACAAGGGCCGGCCAAAAGAAGGTAGGTTAAAAAGCATTTCTGAGAATGTCATCGTTGGTTCATCAAAGGATAAAAGGGTTTACAACATCTGGCAAAAGTCTGGTCACAACAAGAAGACATGCAAGTTCAAGCCAAAATCCTTACCAGTTGTTTGATTTTCACATTTCTTTTTTTGATGCACACTATTAAGACTTTTGATGCACATCCTTCAGATAATTGGTGCACATTGTTTAGAATTTTAATGCACATTTGTTATGCATTTCCTGGCGCACATTGTTTAGCACTCCAATGCGTATTGTGAAGATTTTCGAAGCACATTGTTAAGTTTTGATGCACATTTGTTAGGCGTTTTGATGCACATTGTTAGCGTTTGATGCACATTGTGTAGGCATTTTGATGCACATTGTTAACAATTTGTTGCACTGTCTAAGTGCCACAAGAACACAAAAAATTGCAAACCAAACAACTTGAATTAATTCATCTGAAAACATCGTCTTGTAAACTGTCAAAGTGCCCCAAGCACACAAAACGATTCAAACTGTCTAAGTGACACAAAACCAGCACACATCTTACAAATTAGTACTTCAATTTTGAAAGAACATCTTTTCCCACTAGGTTGTACTTGTTGTCAATCATTTCTTTCAAGTACCTAATGCGGATTGTTTGCATTTGTTTCTCATCCCCCTGAATCAGATCACTTTCCCAGTTTGTCATTCCAGCTCCAAAATAATTCTTCATGTGCCGCATAGCATAAATACCACAGTCTACTTTGTTTTTGGTGTCTCGCCATGGCATCGCTATTCTTTGAGCTGACATCTTCCTCTGGCTTCGAACTATTGATGCTTTTCCCACTAAACCATGGCTTTCTAAGTAGCTTGCAAAATATTCCCTCTGATCAAATGATGAAAATTGATTTAGTAAACTGATGCACATTCAGTATAAAACTAATGCACATTCAGAAGTAAATACTTACCAATTTCCCGGGAATATTGCCATACTTGTTCTTCATGCTCATATTCTTGGACGAGTTGTCCAGGATGTCATATCTGGCTTTTGTGAGATTGATAGCGATGACATAGAAGTGTTCTGACTGATAAATGGGGAAGACAAACTGCACAAAAGAACAAAAAAATTATATATCAACAAACTGATGCACATTCACACCAAAACTGGTGCACATATATTATAAAAATGATGCATAATTAACAGCAAAATCTTACCAGTTGTATATCATCCACCTTCTTGTTGTGCAACTTCTTTATGCCTTTATCCATACTTTCATTGAACCATGATTGACCATTTTTAATTTCCACATAGTCCATGAGAGGATAAGTCTAGCAAAAAAAGAGTTTAAAGATTTATTCAGAAATGCATTTTCTATAATATTTAGTACTATTGTGGAGAACAACAAGAAGATATTCTTACCGTAGTATTCAAGTCGGGAAATATCGTAGTGGTTTATCATCACTCTTGATCATTTCTTTGTGGTTTAGCAATCTTACCCACCAGTCCATCACATCTTTTTCCATATATGAGTTAAATTTCATGCATTTGAACCGTCTCTTGGTAAGTTGCACTTCTTCTGTTTTTACCACAATACATTCTGGTTCTGTTCCATCTACAACAATCCAATTGAACAGTCTGCTCTCAATTGTTGATGGTCTCTCCATTATATTTACCTTCCTCTCCTTGTATGGTGATTTAAGGGCATATGTGACTGTTTGGCTTCTTTTTGATTTCCCTGCATCAATATCCTTAATTACTTCCTTTCCGACAGCCTTTGCAACCTCTTTCGGAACTTCCTTTGCAACTTCCTTTACAGCATCCTTTATGACATCCTTTTCAACTTCTTTCCCAACTTCCTTTCCAGCATCCACATGCGGTGGTTCCTTGGGATCAATTGGCATTGATATCATTTCCGACATCTTTTCAGGAAGTGCTTCCTATTCAACAATAAAATTATATATCAACAAACTGATGCACATTCATACCAAAACTAGTGCACATATATTATAATATTGATGCACATTTAACACCAAACCGGTGCACATTTTCAATAAATTGATGCACATTTCTTACCTTCTCCGTCTCTTCCCCCCTCTCTGTTTGTTGTGGTGGTTCCTCGCTATCAATAGTCATCGGCATTGTTTCTGACATCTTCTCAGGTAGTGGTTCCTATTCAACAAATAAAATATTTTATCAACAAACTGATGCACATTTAGATAAGATTGATGCACATATAGAATTAAAGTTATGCACATTAATCTGAGGCAGTGGTTCCTTCTCATGTTCCACATTAATCTGAGGCAGTGCTTCCTTCTCATGTTCCTTTGAAATTTCTTTCTCTATCAAGTCCTCCCCACATTCTTGTGCCATTTGTTGCACTTGTTCTACAATAGATGCAGCAATTCCCTGCTGAACACATAGCAAATATGATGATCATTTATTAGATATCTGATGTAAATTTAGAGAAAAAAAGAGAGAGAACATTTTAGAATACCTGCACATCTATATCTGTTGATGGCTGCTTTTCCAACTCAGCATCAACAGTGGTAGAAGGTTCAGATTCCATTTCATTGTTTGACTTTATTACTACTTCTCTAGGAATATGTAAAAAAAGAAAAATATTTTTAAATGTTAATTAGTATTAATTTGATGCACATTAATAACAGAAGTGATGCACATTCAGAGTAATATTGATGCACAAAAGTTTTAAGTCCATTACCCTGAACAAAGTGCGTTTATAAAACTTTGAGCCTATATCATGCACAGGAATATGAGGGATCTGTCTTGGTGGAGTACCATTAGTCCCCAAACTGAATGAAGGAATGCCTTCTCGATTATTGTCTTCTCGATTATAAACCTTTGTTGCCTTTATTGTCTTCTCGATTTCTTCTAGGCACTTTTGATGCTTCATCCCAAAACATTTCTTCATTCAAGGTTGGATTAACCTCCACTTCCTCTTGTGACTCCTCCTCTGTTGGTAATGACTGGAACGTGCCTATCAATCTCTTGAGTTCGCAGTGCAACCCGATCAACATATATCATCTGTAAATGAAAAAAATAACACTATTAATTTTGATGCACATTCATAATCAAAGTGTTGCACATTTAGAACAAAACTGATGCACATATAGTGTAATATTGATGCACATTGTTTAAAGAAATTGATGCACATTGTTTAAAGAAATTGATGCACATTTATATTGAACTTGATGCACATTCATATTGAAACTGATGCACATTATTTAAAGAAATTGATGCACATTTATATTGATCTTGATGCACATTCATATCGAAACTGATGCACATATAGTGTAATATTGATGCACATATAGAGTAATATTCATGCACATACCAGTAGAAGCAATATTGGCCCTCTGAAATTCCCACTATTAGTTTTATCCCATGCCTCTTTTGCGTTGACTAGTAGATCAATCATAAGAGCTGACCAGTCATACTGATGAATACTACTAGTGTTCTCAAGTTGCCCTATGACTTTCACATTAAGGCGGCCACTTTGATGGCTCTCCATGATTGTGTTTATTATAAAAATCACAAGGTTCCTCTTGAACCATTCATCGGGTACCCTACAACTCAGAAGCTTCTCAGAAAGCGTTGATGTATGAATTTTATCCAGATCCATAGGCTTCATTTGTCCAGTTTTTGTATCAAGAGTTTCTCCAAACTGTCCGCGGAATTCCTCCAGGAGTTCTTGAGCAAAAATATCTTCTTCTTCAATTGTACTCCTTGTGAGATCAATAACCTTTCCCCCAACTGGCAATCCCAAGTAGTCATGCACATCATATTTGGTGATGTGGTGCTTTTCTCCATTTGTACTCACATCAAATTACAGGATACAGGATCAAAGTTTGTAAGAAGCCAATGGCTAAGCTTCCCTGGAAGCTTAGCCATATTCCATTGCAGCAATGGACCAAATCCACACTCTCTTACAACCATTTTTTCCTCATCAGTCATCTGCTTTAATGTATCCACCAGACACATAGGAGAACTTCTGCACTTTAATGTTGGAAAGTTCTTCTTTATCTCTCTCATCCCAATTTTAGCTTTCTTCACTGGTTCTACAACAACAATCTCATTCTTTCTTTTGGAACCTACAATTTGCTCCGGTTTCTTTGTTTGTGCCTGTTTCTTGGTAGGCTGAGGGATTGTTGCAAGCTCTTGTTTTTTGGATGGCTTAGGCAACTTAGCAGGTTCTTTTTTCTTGGGAGGATGTGGTTTTCTTACAGCTTTCTTCTCTTGCTTCTGACGCAAATTCATTTTCTCTGCTCGTCGCTGAATTGGTACGTCATCGCTATCCTCTTGATTTGAACTGAATCTTGGCGAACATCTAATAGGTATAATTTGTTTGTGAGCTGTTGTTTTTCTTCTCTTAGGAGGTGTTGGATCTGAATGATAATGATGCACATTAATCAGTTAGTTGATGCACATGCATAAACAAATTGATGCACATTTTACAAATGTAAACTAATAAATAATGAAATTAACGCACTTTTCTCATTGGCTTTGTCATTCTTCTTCTTTGTTCTGTTTTCTTCGTCGGGAGATGTCTCATGTACAGGAGATTCCTCTTGGTCTGTAGATTTATCTTGTAAATGAGATGCCTCAAGTACAAGAGATTCCTCAAGTATGGGAGATGGCTCTTGTACATGTGTAGCCTCATCTACGTGAGATTCCTCAGGTACCGGAGATGACTCAGGTACGGGAGATGGATCATGTACAGGTGTAGGCTCAGCTACTTGAGATGGCTCATTTATGGGAGTAGGCTCAGGTACAGAAGTAGGCCCAGGTACTGGAGTAGGCTCAGCTACGTGAGATGGCTCATGTACGTTAGGTTGCTCAGGTACGTGAGATGGCTGAGGAAGAGCTTCTTGGTTTACAAGACCTACTGTTGATGTAATCCATAGAAAATGAAAACTTATTAAATGATAATACTGATGCACATAAAGAATTAAAGTGATGCACACATAAAGAATTAAAGTGATGCACATTCTGAACAAAACTAGTGCACATATAGTATAAAATTGATGCACATTCATTACATTATTGATGCACTTTAGGAAAAAAAAACGGATGCACATTCATGACAAAAGTGATGCACATTCAAAAACAAACTGATGCACATTTAGAATAAAAATGATGCACACTCATGACAAAATTGATGCACATTCAAAAACAAACTGATGCACATTCAAGTAATATTGATGCACATACATAGAGAAATATACGCACATATTACAATGATCTTGATGCATATTCTTCACATATTGATGCACATTTCATCAATTTTTTGGACATGCATTCTCTTTGACTCGGTAAAATCATCACGCTATGTTATTGAGCAAGTTTACTGTATATCACCATGTAAACAACAGAATCTAACAACAACAATCAAAAGATTTCCATAGACGGTTCGAGAAAAAGGAGCAAATCTGTAATTATTTGCACAATCTGCATAATTGAACTGATTATCTGTTCGAGTAAGCGAGAGGTTACGAGTTCACTATAACAACCAGCAGAACTGTAAACTCTTGCACAATCCTCACAATTTGAGCATTATCTCTGCGAGTAAATAAGAGGTTACGAGCGATTACGAGTTCATACCTGAAGATTGAGTTTTCTCTTGCATCGATCCTTCCATCTTCTTAGAATTTGCGATGAGCGACGACTGGAATTCTCCTCGGATCGATTTCTAGGGTTTTTACTGGAAGGTGTTACTGAGTGAGTATCGGGAAGAGGATGAAAAATGAAGTGTTGCTTTGAAAACCGCCTTTTAATGGGGTATTTATATGCGTGCTACGCACATTGCGCGTGCTTCGCACGAAGCAACTAGGTGGGCGCGTGGACGTTTCAAAAAGCACGATCGTCGACGTGGCTTCTTTTTCCCACCATTACTCCCAGCCGTCCGATCAAAGCTTCCAGCTTTGATCTAATGAACGCGAAGCATTCGTTATTCTCTCTTAAGCCCCCCATTCCCACCCGAACCAATCTCTTGTCCGAATACATGAACGTACTGCATGTTGAATTGAGTCGCCATGTTATTCAATACAGGAATACAAAGGCAGGATTGTGGTGACTCAAACGCATAGAAGATTGAGGATATGATTGATTTCATGAATGCCTAAGGCAACTGTAATAGTGTTGAGATTTAAATGGAAGATAAAGACACACAAAATTAAGGAACATACTAATTTAGTGACAAATGAGGAGGGGAAAAACCAGGAATGTCGGATAAAATATAAATCACTACATAAATTACAGATAGATCTATGATTGCTAACTGAATTTCTTGTTGAAAATGGGAGTAATGTGATCTGCATTCTCAACCTCTGTATAATCCAAAACAACATCATCCTTTAAATAATTGTTCCTCTTGAATAACACCTACAGACGCATAGCCACCAATCAATGTTTGTACTCATCGCAGCTGGAAAGTAGAGAAAATTCATCGCATGTGCAGGTAAAGAAGATTACAGAAATACAGATTGTCACCTGAAGTTTTTTTTTGCTTGATATCGTTAAAATTGGGGATTACATGAGAATGTAAGCCTCATGGCATCCAAGGACAACTAATGCACACAACAAACATATACTCAATGACAAAAGAACATGAGACGGAGCTAATTATAAAGTATTCTATTACTCACCATGATGAATCTTTGACTTACGCATAGCCTACCTCCGTGAGCTTCCCTATTATTTGAATCAGTACAGACGCCAAAGCATTTAGAACCAAAAGCCGATCAGGCTTACCAATATCTTCAAATACTTGTGCCTCAAAAAGCAAAAGAACATACAATGGCAGTTTTCATATGTGAAGCTTCAGAGCATGATCAACTAATGTTAGTTCAATAAATAAGGGAAAAACTTGTTCATGCTAACACCCAAAAGTCAAATCCGGTGTTAATAAAACAGCAAACAAAAGACATTCAAATCTTTGATAAACAATGCTGAAATATGGAAAATATGTCGACAAAAAACGGCATTGTAGCTAAGCTCCATGGCTAAATTATTTTTTCAGCTTCCGCTGCTTTCTCTTTGGTTCCTCCACTTCTGTAAAGTTGTTTGCGTCCTCATCTCCAACCACTACCACACTGCCAGCACAATACAGTCCACAGCTAAATCAATATCATCAAGTTGTGAAGGTTGATTAAGTTATTCATGAATTATCAAACAGCTACAAAACTACCTTGCAGTTGTACTTGACATTAACTCATCAGCAGGTGATATCTCAAGACAACCAACATTAGCGTTACCTGCACTCCTGTGAACAAAATGAATTTCAAAGGTAATCATTTAATAGAGAATTTTGTAGCCCAAATATAAACAGGCCTCATATATACAGAGTAGGTCCTAAGGACTTGCTGCCTGGGTTTGTATATAAGCCTAGTAAATGACATAAGAAGCAATGCATGAGCACCCTATGAGTATAAATAGAAGGAAATTAAAAAAAAAAACAATTGTGCAGAAGTGTGATTGGGAAAATGGTGTGTGCTATACATTGGCTTAACACATAAAGGTAAGACTTACAGCAACGCATCCCCGGCAATGGTATCATCACACACTTGGTTGAGAAAATGTACGGCTGGGTTGGTAGTGGTAGACTCAGTTATCTTCTTATCATGCTTTTCTAGCTGAACACCTTTTCCTTCAATATCGATATCATGTTCAGTATTTTTTCCGGATTTCCTGGGGAATAAGGAATCACAAATATTAATGGAATGACCGGTGAGGGAAGAAAACTGAAAACCCTTTACGCCAATGATATTAAGGAAAATGAAAATCTATTTTCCAAACGGCTTCGTCATATCTGAAGCGTCCAATCAGTAATCAATATTAACCATAACACACTTACAGGGTGGACTCATCTATATTTTCAATGTCACCCGGTTGAGTGGCCTTTTCTGTAGATTTGTCCAGACCAATAACGCCATCAGCTTCTCTAGTGTTGACAATACCTTTGGGACCCTCCTGTGTATGGGACATTTGTTATTTTAAACTACAAACAGTGTTATTAACATCTAGTTCATGAACCTGTATACAACATACAAACCTCCAAGACCGATGTACCGGCCACTATGTCGTTGATTGTAAAACTTTCATAGAGTCCATGATTGTAGTACGTATGACTTTTTATTTCAAAAGTATGCTTCGTACCAATAAGCATCATGATATCATTAGGCACAACACAGTCAACAACAGCAACCTACATTATTAGTCAAATGAGAATCAAATGCTGTAACAATCCCTCTGCAGTATTAAACCACATCAGTACCCCTAATTCCTCCATCACGGTTGAGGCTTTCTTTCTGATAAGCAGTTCAGCCAAGTCATCAAACATAGTTAGAACCAAGGATGTTGTTCCATCTGTGACATCCATGTGTATTCTATACCTATTTGGAATTAGTTGGAAAAGTGTGAGTTTCTAGGTTGTTTATAATTTTGTAAACAGATTTACATCATACCTAACCATGGGGAATTCACACTGTGATTCACATGCACCACACCAGAAATGACCACCAGTTCTTGATAAGCCTTTTTTGCAATTTCCCTTGCCACATGAGAAGTAATGCCAACTGTTTTTCTGGCGGATATCAACAATTTCTACCCCACATTGTATGGTCACTGAGTCCTGGAATATGGAACAACCAAAACAAAATGTAGTCATTCCTAAATTAAATTGAATATTGAAACACAAATACTAAAAAAAAAACAGTGTTAGCAGGGTAATTTGATGTATTAGAAGTAACAGAAACAATACGTAGGATCTAACCTTTTGTTTTAGGGCCTTATTAGAGTGACCAATATCCAGCAGCTGGCTTAATGTGCAAACTTCGCTTTTTATGTCTTTCACAGCTTTGGAAACGACATTGACGTTAGGCTCCCTGACAGACAAACAGAAACGCTTAATGGCTGTCAAAATAGTTAAAATACATACACTAAAAGAACAAAGCTTAACAAAACCAATCACCCAATAATTTTCCGGAGACTTGAGATTGCATGAATATCAGGGCTGTCATAAATTGTTGTTGTAGAGGTACTTGACAAATAAATGTCATCTGGCAAGGGCGGAAAACTTGTTAATAACCCAGCAAATATCTGCATGTATGTGTCTAGTGAAATGATCAGAAAAATTAAAATAAGCAAAATGTAAACATACTCCTGAATTCTCTAACGTTCATCCCGGTTAATATCACGATTAGTGGGGGGACAGCTGCAACGCTAATTTTTATCAACCCATCACATATTGAACCCCATAGTGTTGCTTTGATGCTCCTTCCCCTATTAATTTTGTTATGAATAGGAATGAAGCCATGCTAACTTAAATCAACACAGTCACACAGAGAATTATTTACTCTGTCTACACCAAATACCTTTCATTCAGCAGGTGGAATTCCCCTATTAATTGTGCACTTCAAATATGGGGGAGGGAAATTAGTTCATTGCTTATCCTAGAGTAGTTTCATTTCCTTTTATTTCCCTTCGGTTTTTATTTGGTTTGTAATTTGCATGGAATTAAAAACAGAAAAAGCCACAAAAATACGAAAAAAAGGCAAATGAAAATCCTGGGATGGAAAAATCCATGCAATAAGCGGGTAGTTCGGCTTGCATTAGGCTTGGCAAAAAAGGACTTGAGGGCGGTAAGGAATGGTGAGATTGAAAATGAAATGAGTGGCTAGGTGAAAACCTTTCGAGGCGCCTAGGCAAAATTAGTGAAATGAGTGTCTTAGGACAAAATGTTTTGCATGTTAACCACTATGGAAGACCAAATTGATAGATTTATTTCTCATCATATTGTTTGTATACTAAATGTGTTAGTGATTTGTAGTTTCTTTCTTTTTCATACTTCCTGAGATCTTTGAGTGATTATTGTAAAAGAGTAAGTTTCTTGTAGCTTACTCGGGGACGAGCAAGGTCTAAGTATGGGGGAGTTTGATAAGCGGTGTTTTACATACCGCAACTATGGATTATTAGCTAGTTTTGTATAGGATTATGTTATTTGTTTCTATGTAATCTGTATCATGGAGCTGTTCGAGAGAAGATTTACATACGAGATTCCAAGAGATGATACAAGCATTGGAAGCATTGAAGCATAAGGAAGAAGCTGCTGAAGACGAAGAAGAAGACGAAGACTTGAAGAAATCAGCAGTTTCTGCCTCAGACAACATAGCCGCACCCGCGGGTCTCAAGCTGCACCCGCGGGTTTCACCTTCAGCCAAGGTTTTCGAGAAAGCTCAAGCCGCGCCCGCGGGTCCCAAACCGCGCCCGCGGCCCTCTGCCATCCTGAGAATCTGAAGAATCCCAAACCGCGCCCGCGGCTCTCAACCCGCGGGTGCGGTTCCTCGACAGAAGAATCAAATTGATGTATTTGCCATTTGAAGTAATTTGTGTTTAATTCTGTAACTTTCTATACGTTTTTAGTACCTTAATTCGGCTGTTACATTAGCTGATACTATTTAGGTGGTGGATGATCATCCTTGATCATCTAACCTTTGTTTTGCTTAAGTTTTTGGAAGAGTTTTTCACAAACTTATGAGTTGCTAAAGTTCTTTGTTTCACTTGGCGTTTGAAGCTTTTGGATTCAACAAGTTGTAAGTTTATCCTCTCCCTTTGTCTAACTCTTTGATTGTCTCAACTCTCTTGTTTGTATTGTCCATGAACTAGATTTACTACTTTAGATTGATCACCTAAGTTAGTTGTGTCTTGTTCATATTTCTAGAGTTTGATACTTCTAGTTGAATTATCATACTTGTTGTGTAGCACAATCTATTTGCATGAACTAGTTGTGATTGTTATTAGAGAAGAGAGTTGAGTACATGTCGAGTATCCGACTAGTTGTCCATGATATTGCATGTATCTATCTATTCCTGAATGCATTGCTACTTTGTTATTGAACTTTGATAGTTTCAAAGTTATAATCGAGTAAGGGTTATTAGGACTAGTTGGACTAATAACTATTCAAGAACAGGAATTAGAACGATCACTTGAGAACTTGACATAGGGATAAAAAGGATTCTAAGATCAACTTGTTAATCTAATTGTGGATAATCGCTAAGTGGAACACTTCGCTTAATCTTGTTATAACAAAGTTGACATTCGATACTTCGTATCAAAACCACAAAAAAAAACCCTTTGGTTACGTTTATTGGTTAGTCATTGTGATAACTTAAGAATTTGATAAACTGATTCTCTTGGGATTCGACCCTTACTTGCGCACTATATTACTTAGTTTGCATGTTAGGATTACTTGACTTGGCACACGACAAATTCGCCTCGTCAATGACGTCATGTATTCTTCATCAGACAAATGATGTTGATCTATTAGGATACTGAGATGCACAATGCTATAAACGATATGTAGAAATCGTTAAGGCATATTCAAGACACTATATTGATATTTTGTTCAGCTTTTTAAGTCAATGTAATGATATTTAGGAAACGATATGCATAAAGCTATTAGTGATATGCACTCTGTTGGTATTGATGTTCGATATAAACTTTGTTGGTGAACGATATGCAGAAAGCTATTGGTGATATGCAGTTCGTTGGTATTGATATTTATTAAATGAATATGCACTTTGTTGGTATTGATATTCGTTCTTGAATAGATGTGCACTTCATCAACAAGTTGATATTGTATATCACGACAACTAAACTGAATATCAACACAAACGTAATGCATATCAAAACATTCATGAAAAGAATATTGAACAATTGCAAAAGTAACACCATTATCCATGCATTGTATGTCATATGTTCAATATTGTACTAATGCAACTATTTATATGCCTTAATTCTGGGGGGAAATTCATGTAGCAACTTAACAACTTTTAATCTAGAGATATAGATCAAAACCTAAAATAAACAAATAATAGTATTGATTGCATCTGTATATCACTTCCAATGCCAACTTTGAAATCATAAAACAATAAACATAAAACATTGATTAAAAACCATGCTCAAGTGTCATTAAAAATCAAACTCAACTTCATTATAATCAAAACGTTGATACGGTGCATATGTATACATATTTGGTGCATATCAGTACAAATTTGGTGTATATCGGTACAAATGTACTGCATAACTATACATATGTGTTGCAATCCACTTGGACCCCCGCATCTGCATAAGCAACAAAACGTTTTTACAGTACCATCTAACATAAAGAAAGAAGATGACGATGATCACAAGAATTACATAGATCCCGTCATCAGTCTTGTTTTGGGTATTCACCCACGCCAGTGATACGACATCAGTTGTTGTTGTTGATCATGTAACCATGATTGAATCCTACACAAATTACTACAATAAAGACACCAAGATTAGTAACAATAGAGGCTTTAATCATGCATAACTTAACAAATAAAAAAGAGACAAGAAAAAACAGTAGAACTCCTATACTAGGCTTTTATTTAAGTTATATTAGGTAATCCACATTCAACATGACAATTTCCTGCAGCAGAGATTCTCATGTTATTATACATTACAAATTACATCTCTAATAATAAACCTCGATGAGTGCCTATATTCTTCATGCATAAGCTACTAGAGAACAAGAGTGCAAAAGCAAGCAAAACAGCTTAACACGAAACCCAACAGCCAAGGGTTTATAGACGCCATTCGATGTTTCTATATGCCTAGACTAGTTCAAAAGATAGAGCAAAACTCATTCTCATCTACATCAACGTGCCTAGAAATTAAGTATAAGAGTACTGATATTTTCAAGTTGAGACCGAAGATAAAAAAAATATACTCACACATCATCAACAACTATATAATAATAATATTTTTGAAAAGACAGTGGTCTTATCTTCATTCAACAAGAATTTCAAATCAACCTAAAGTGGAACATAGTTAAGTATGACATCCACGTTTGTTAATTAGCCAAAATTAAACCACATGCAAGCAAGAAACTCGTACAATATCAAAATTGTAATCCGACATCTTGTAGTCTTTAAGAAAAATCTCTTTTGGAGCATCCATTTTCAACTAGTATGTTTGCTTTGGTACTTCTGTTGCAACTGAACAGATAGTTCGACAAGTAATAATTGAAGAGTCAGAAGCTACATGTAAGTGTATAAGAGCAATTGAGCACAGATGGTAATATATGGATTATGTTCATTAGAAGGAAACGACTAATCCACAATACCCTAATTTTGCTGAATTAGAACGAAAGCCCTAATTTGTAAACCCTAATCTACTAAACAAAAACACACCAAATTGACGCTTACCGGCGACTACGAACGGCTGCAAGAATGGCGAGCAAGACGGTGGCGCAACGAATGGCGAGCCGGACGGCAGGTTCACTGCAGCGAATTAGGTCGAGATGGATGGGCTTGGGCGAGCACGAGAGTAGGCACGAGGGTCAGAACTGTGGTTACCGGCGAGCACGAGTATAGAGCGTAGGTTATCGGCGAGGCATGGGGCGATGACGAACAGAGATCGAGAGAGGAAGAGACGGCGACAATGGAAGAGATCGAGAGAGAGAGAGAGAGAGAGAGAGAGAGAGGCGGCGACAATGAAAGATCGAGATCGAGAGAATAAGGGAGGAGAGAGGAGAAAATAGGGAAGCTAAACTGCAAGATTTAAGGAAGTATTTTGGGTTAAAAAATTATTATTATAATTCAAAAATACAGGTGAATCTGGTTCATTCATCCATATTTGATCCAACGTCTATAGATCGTTAACTCCGTTTCTCCCTAAGAGTTGGTTTCTCATGAGCTTAAGGTTCTGTTCGGATAAAGAAAATTTAAGCTAGCTTAAATTTACCTCATTCAAAGGCAAAGAGTGTCTAAGAGGCATTAAATCTAGATAGATAAGTGTATGTTGATGATTTTTTAAGCTAGTATATATATATATTAGGGTTTGTAGATTTCTCTGACTTGTGCATTGTAACAAATTACAATTTTTACCTCTGAATCGCCTTCTCCGAATCGATTTCTGAAAATAACGTCTCTCGAGGCTTTGGAGTATAGAGTATCGAAGATGTTTTCGGGAGATGAAGGATTGAAGACGTCTTCGGAAGAGGATGGAGGATCAAAGTCTGGTTGGGGATCGAAGAGGACTCGGGAGGATGGTGGATTTTCGCAGACGACGACGGGAGAGAGTAACCCTAAATCTGACCTTATCGCTAAGCTAGACTATAGAAATCGCCTGTTCGCTGCGGCTCGGTCTGGCGACTCTGACCATTTCAAATCCCTGTCTCTTCCTCAACTCTTTATTCGAGACGATGAACGCCTCTCTCTTCTCCACGCTGCTGCCAGTTCTAACCGCATTGACGTCTCTTTCTTCTCCCTAACTCCTTTATTTCTCTATAAACCAAGTTTGGGAGCTGGCTTTGCTTGGTGCAAATGAAGCATTCAATGAGTTATCATTTGCCATGAATGCATTGGCAGGTTGTTCTCTTCTTAATAAACCATGGCGCAGACATGGAAGATAAGAAAGAATACGCCGTGCTTGAAAGTTATCCTGTTGATTTTCTTGACGAGACTAGTGATCTAAGAAAGGATTGGGAATCGAAGAACCCAAAGCCACACAGGAAGAAGCATGATTTTTGTGAAATTCGGCTATCTGGGTATTACTTACTGCTAGGGTTTAATTAATCTCTAATTTATTAGATTGAATCTTAATCTTAATTTCTTTTCTTACTATATTGGCTTCAACATTGCTTTTATGCTAATGAGTGCCTGATGTTATGAACTCTTGCATGATCATTTACAGCGTTGGAATGAATGTCAATTATATATGTTCTGATACCCATCTCGCTACTGATGCTGGAACACGTAAAAACGCAAACATTGCCTAATCTTGGTACAATAAGCAGGTTGAGGTTAGTTTGGATGAATTTATTCATTCTTGTTCCATCTTTCAGCTGTTCTAACAAGAAAAACTAAGCTCTGTTATTTTACCCTTAAAAAATCAGGGCCGAGAATATGAGCTTGTTAAGGTTCTAGGTAGTACACACCTTGTAATCCCATCTGTCTATCACTGCAATTTCATTGCGAGACCAAAAAATGGAAGTGAATCTCAGAACTATCTCTTCTTTGCTGAACTCAAGTCCACATGTGGTGAAGTTATGTGCACTGTTTGCAGCAGGATAGGACACACTCGTGCAAGTATGTATTATAAGCTTTGGTTCATTTCATTCTGATCTCTCTCTGACTTGTTCATTGTTGCAGCTTGTAATGTTTCTTTTATAAAATCATTCTTGTGTTGCAGAGAATGGACTTCGTGGCTGCCTTATTTGTAAGAATTTTCCGGTTCTCATACAGCATCCTCGAACTAAGAATGTATTCACAAAATGGCGGTACTAAGAAATATAAGAAACTACAAAACTTGGTAGTTGTGATTTCAATCTGCTTCTGTTTGTTAATAATCTTTGTAGACGTGAACCTATGTTTGGTTTGTTTTTTTAGATTTATATATGTATATATATATATAGGGTCAGGATCTGGTGAGAACACTTTCTTAGGAGAGAACTCATTCTTAGGTGAGAACGGATCTCATCCGTCCATTTATTTAAAACGCTCAGATCTAATGAAAAAATTTCTCGTTCTCTCCTCCCTCCTGTCTCTAGTCGCTCAACCTCGGACTCCGCCTCCACTCTCCTCCGCCATTGAAGTTCACGCGGCCTACTCCGACCATCCCAATCACCTCGGCAGCGTTAAGAAGCACACACTACCAATCTGTGAAGAACTCATGGTCGTCGATTAGATCTCTCCTGATAACCTCCAACGACTCTTCGCCGTCGCCGGAGCTTTGCCGCGTTCCTCGATTCCTCTTTGGAGAGTCTAAGGAAGGAGCAATCATCTCGTCGATGATGAAGGAGAAGAAAGAGGATTTAGGTTTAGGAGCAGTGTTGATTAGAAAGTAAAACCTCGCTTGACGCTGCCGATTGTTTCTTCGACCAATCTAATCGACAAATCCGTGAAGCAGGGAATGCGCATTTGACAATTGTGTGGTGAATAGAACAAGGAAAATTGTTTATGCGCATTTGATTAGAAAGTAAATCACGCTTCCATGGACGCTTTGCTCGTGGAGGAGCTCAACGCAATGAGGAAGAAAATGGAGCGACTGAGGCTCGATAGGAAGAATACAGAGAAAATGTTGAAGGAGAGAGATCAGATCTTCGAGATTCAGATGGAGGAGCTGAAATCGAAAGGCGGGTTTCATAAGGAGTTTGAGAATGTGGTTAACTTTATTCTCTCATTCAGACGCAACAATCTGAAGAGGTTTGCATTGCTTAATTTAGAGGAGATGTTATTTTAAAATCAACATGCTGAATTTGAATTCATTTTACATCAGGTCGACGACTATGACGAGTCTGAAGGTGGATTTATAAAGTTAGCAGCCACTAAAGAGTGGTTGATGGGTGAAAATCTTGTGCCTGTTAACAGGAAAATTGCTTTAAAGGTGTGATTTTGTTGTTATTGTTGTTTGTTTTTGGTATCATTAGACGGATTGAGGTTGTCGGTTACTTGTTGGACTTACAAATGTAGTTATGTCATATCAGGAATTGTAGGCTAACCGTGAAAGAAGAAAGAAGCTAAACTTTCTTATGTATGAAGTTGTATGGCTCTCTACTTCATATAACATATTAGCTCTAGTTCTTTTCTCTGTGCCTAGATGATCCACATTTTCATCTTACCAGTGAGTTATATGTGGTGACACTCAAGATGGAATCTGATTTATTTTATATGCTAAGTTTCAGGTTGCAAAACGAGTGATTACAAACATAATAAAAACATGGATCTTGATACCTAGTCTTGTCAGGCTATTTTCTTTGCTGACTTTTGCAACAATTTTCTTTCTGTATTGTGATGTTGTTTCATCTTTCTGTATGCATTTGCAATCCTCCTGCTATATACTTGGAGCATTATGAAGGTTGGGGTGAAGGTCAATTCAAAGCAATTTTCAATGGATGTTGCCGGATATAATAACATTGTAGTGAACTCTAATTTGTTGAGTTTCGACTTCTGTTGCTACTCGTTGTCGCTCGACCACTGTTGCTACTCAATGATCCTTCTTCGGACTGCATTTCAATGGTGCTTGAGTTGCTTGTCATATGTTGCAGTGCTTCATGTCCTTGTAATTCGTTATGCTAAACTGTCATTTTTTTTTTGCTACTTGCAGTTGCATATGTAGTATCATTCTATGAAGAAATAAAAATATAATGTTGGTGTTTTTAAGTCTTAGAACATATGGGTGGCTCTTCTGTCCATATTTTACTTATAAAAGAATGCAGTTTACAGTCTTGTTGTTTATATATTCTTTCTTCATGATGAATGCAGAAGTTCAATCTTTACTTATTGCTTTTGTCTGTGTTGATTGAACAATTTCTGAAAGGAAAAGAGTTGGAAGTACATGCTTCTCGCCAGGATTGTTTAGTCAATTTCATCTCTTTTGCATTGCCTGCTTCACATACATTAAAGCCTGAAGCTTGTCAGTCACCATTTACTTATTAAGGCTTTTGAGAGTGATTCTTGCATTTCCTACGACAAAAGTTTTTTTCTTGTTCAAAATCTCTCGTCCACTGTACCGATGCTTTTGGGTTGGATTTACTGATTAAGAAATTTTTATCAAGCAAAGAAAGTAGGAGAAGTTGGCTATAAATCCTATAATGTTGTGATTCCCGATAGAATATTTGGATTTGTTATAACTTATAACTCGTTAATTTACAAGCTCATTTATCAAACATGATATCCTCATGCTTTTTTTTAGGTTTGTGTATTCCTGTAGCTTATTGGTACGTATATCATACATTATACATGAATGTGTTTCGTTATGTAAGTCTTATTCCAAAAAATAATTGGTATACAATTTAAAAATAATTTAGTATTCAATTCAAAATTCACTTAATATGTAATTCACGAAATATTTGATATGTAATTTGCAAATCAATTAGTATGCATTTCATAATTCAATTATTATGCAATTAAAAAAACACTTGATATGCAATTCAGAAATCACTTAGAATGCAATTCAAAAACACTTGGTATGCAATTTAGAAAACACTTGATATGCATTTCAGAAATCACTTAGTATGCAATTTAGAAAACACTTGGTATGCAACTTAGAAATCATTTAGTATTCACTTAGTATGCAATCCAGAAAACACTTGATATGAAATTCAAAAGTAACTTAGTATGCAATTAAAAATTCACTTGGTATGCAATTCAGGAAACACTTGATATGCAATTTGCAAATCAATTAGTATGAATTTCATAATTCAATTAGTATGCAATTCAAAAAAAGCACGTGATGTGGCTCGAAGAAGCTCGTCGTGTGGCTAAGAAAAACACTTGTCTTGACTTGGAGAAACACATGACGTGACTCGGGAGATGCACATAATGTGGCTACGAAAAGCACGTGACATGCCCTAGAAAAGAAAATAGCATGTCTAGGAAGAAGCACATGACGTGCCTCGTAAAAGCATGTGGCGTGGCTCCGAAAAGCTAGTAGTGTGGCTAAGAAAAGCTCATGTCTTAACTTGGAGAAGCCCATGACGTGACTCGGGAGATGCACATGACATGGCTATGAAAAGCACATGACACGCCCTAGAAATAACTGAGTATGCATTTCACAAAAACTAAGTATGCAATTCACAAAAACTGAGTATGTAATTAACAAATAATTGAGTATGCAATTCACAAAAACTGAGTATGTACATAGAGTGCATTTTACTCAGAATAATTTTTTTAGTTACCTTTTTTTAGGAAAATAGCTTGTATTATGAAATGCAAATATAGTGTGTTACGAGATGTATATGAAGTGCATTTTTTCATGACTCGGGAGATGCACTTAACATGGCTACAAAAAAGCATGTGACATGCCCTAGAAAAAACTAAGTATGCAATTGAAAAAAACTGAGTATGGAATTCACAAAAACTGAGTATGCAATTCAAAAATAAATGAGTATGCAATTCACAAAAGTTGAGTATGCAATTCACAAAAACTTGAGTATGCAATTCACAAAAACTGAATATGCAATTCACAAATAACTTAGTATGCAATTTACAAAAACCGAGTATGCAATTCACAAAAATTGTGTATGCAATTCACAAATAACTTGCTTTTAGAAATACAAGAGTTTGGGGCTTAAATTTATTTTTCAAAAATGCACATACAAATATACAATACATTACGAAATGCATATATTATGTGTTACGAGATGCATATGAATTGCATTTTATTTGTTTTTTCGGACACATATTTTAGTTACGTGCCACGAAAAAGCACGTGACATGGCTCCGAAAAGCATGTGGTGTTGCTTCTAAAAGCATGTGGTGTGACCTATAAAAGCATGTGTCGTGCCTTAGGAGATGCACATGGCGTGACTCCTAAAAGAATTTGATGCGGCTCGGAGAAGCTCGTAGTATGGCTAAGATTATCACGTGTCTTGACTTCGAGAAGCACGTGACGTGACTCGGGAGATGCACATGACGTGACTATGAAAATCATGTGACATGCCCTAGAAAAGCACGTGACGTGGCTTCGAAAAGCACAAGCGTGTCTAGGAAGAAGCACATGAAATGTCTCTAAAAAGCACGTGGAGTGGCTCCGAATAGCTAGTAGTGTGGCTAAGAAAAGCATGTGTCTTAACTTAGAGAAAACCATGACGTGACTCGAGAGATGCACATAACGTGTCTACGAAAAGCACATGACATGCCCTAGATATAATAGAGTATGCAATTCACAAAAACTGAGTATGCAATTCAAAAAAAAACTGAGTATGCTATTCACAAAAATTGTGTATGCAATTCACAGAAACTGATTATTCAATTCACAAAAACTGAGTATGCAATTCACAAAAAACTGAGAATGCAATTCACAAAAACTGAAAATGCAATTAACAAAATATTAGTATGCAATTCACAAAAATTGAGTATGTAAGTCACAAAAACTGAGTATGTAATTCCTAAAAACTGAGTATGCAATTCACATATAGTTGAGTATGCAATTCACAAATAATTGAGTATGCAGTTCACAAATAATTGAGTATGCAGTTCACAAATACTTGAGTATGCAATTGACAAAAAACTTATTATGCAATTCACAAATAACTGAATGTGCAATTCACAAATAACTAAATATTGTCAAGAACAAGCCAAATTTACAAATAACTTAATTAAATATTGTCAAGAACAAGCCATGTTGTCAAGAACAAGCCAAGCCATGTTGTCAAGAACGAGCTATGGATCTTCTCTAAAGCTCTTGAGTTTGTGCCGGAATTAATACACAGAACATAACAAGTGTGAGGAGAAAGGAGAAAGAATAAATGTTTTAATCTGAATGTTGTTATAAATATTTCAAAAAATGCTTTAGTAATATAATTTTTACAATCTTATGGGTTAAATTTAGCACATACATACATCTTTTACATCTTTCTGATGCTATGTATAATCTAGATCAGTTGTTGATTCCGACATTGGAGGGTCTCTCACACAACATCTCGAGCAAGAAAACCAAATCCTGCACAACTGTTGTCATCAAGAAAGGCATCACAATTGATTTTGATGAAATCATGCGGCAATCTAGTCCAATAAAGTGTTACTCTTGCAAGACGAGGGATGGAGTTTGCTGCACGATCCAACACCAGTCGATCGGTAAAGTGCAGGAATTCAGCGTGGAATCTGCGAGCTTCATGAACAACATCAGCAGTTGTCTGACTTGAATGCACCCCAAAAACACAAATGCGTAAATGGAACAAGTCGCCACACCTCAACAGCGGCATGACATTCGAATAATGCGTGAAAACCTGTTGCATCCTTGGTAATTGATATTCTGAGCCCATGCTTCCGCAAAAAAGACAAGATTTTCACTTGACCGTGATTGCACCAGATCTGAAGGATCCTTGAGGGTTTGGCCGAGCAGCACCTTCCGTCACATTCATTCTTGGAGTTAACATCAAAAGAATAGAGTAAACATATTAAGCAAAATAGTTTGATAACTAAATTCAGCTAAAATATCCATGCTATATCAAATGAAAATCCTAAGACATTAAATTATGATGTGTTTTCTCAGAGGGAAGAGTTAACATCAAACAGGTAAGTGTAACCATATTCAGCAAAACAGTTGATAATAAAATTCAACAGAAAACCGTGCTATATAAAATGAAATCCTAGGACATGGATCTTAAATTATGATGTAATTTAAGATGAGTTCAGGAGGTGAAATTCTAGGGCTTACATCTGTATCTGACTTGTTGGAGGAGATTTCGAGAGTGGAACGTGGAGGATTCAAGAGTAGCACGTGACATGCTTCGAAAGAAGCAAGTGCGCGGGATCGAAAGAAGCAAGTGGGCGGGATCGAAAGAAGCAAGTGACGTGATTCGGGAGTAGCACAAGGCGTGATTCAGGTTTAGCATGTGGAGGCGTTTAAATGTCAGTTGCTCTCGTCTTCTCTACCTTCTAAAGCTGCATCACTCGTTTCTAAAGTAGGTCTAGCAAATACTGTTGGTCGATTTTGTGCTCCTCCACACACTTGATCACAACCTTCAGACAAATCAGCCCTCGTTCAGTGACATCAACCTGAAAGATATTTCACATTAGATATGAGCTGTACAGGAAACATTAGGTATTGATAGAACCAGTAGATTCTGAGATTAGAAGAGGTAAAATTCAATGTTCATCCGAGCTACAACCACCCTTAATTATCAATTTTAGTGAATGATTACTAATTTTCCCCTCAAATACAATAGCGAGTGCAATCCGAATGGCACATAAAACCTTTGGAATCTAGAATGCTAGCAACGGAGATGAACAAGAAATAAAAGAATAACCAGAAGCAATAGAAGATCCAACAAAACTCATAATGTCTTCCCCTTACTAAAACAGAAGGAGCCACTGTATGTTTTTTTCCTCAACAAGGGCCGGTAACAATAAGAGTCCCCACCTGCAAAAAACGGAGAAATTCAAAGGGCGACATATCAGTATCCATAAACTCAACATGTTTAAAGAACAAGAACAAGTACCTTTGGTTGATGAGTGAATCTTCAAGACAATTACTAAACTCAGCAGCCCAGTTTGTAGGATTTGGATCATCCCTCTGAAAATCTTCATGATCGAGTGGCAGAATTTTAGATACCAAATGGTAAGCAGGATGATATATTGGATGGCCACAAGTCTGTACAATAAAATAGAAATCATCCTTTCTGAATTGTTGGGCATAAAATCATTACAAAAACAACAAAGCAAGAATCAGTAGCCACTAGCCAGGCTTGCACGCCAAAGTCGATTTTCGAGCAAGCAATAGAGAGAAGCAACAAAAGCCCTAGTTATACACTATTTCCAGCAAATTAAAGAAAGTAGGAAGCATGCCACCAATTTACCTCATAATTCCCCTATTCGATTGAGAATGCAAAGACGAAAAGGTTGTGCTCCTAAAGAACTGTAAATAGCAACAACAAAAAATGAGCAATGGCATGTTAGCATTATGCACGAGAAGAAGCAGGTAAAATAAATAGAATTTGCACAAATCTAAAAAATTGAATAAATCTCAAGAACTGCACAACATAGTAGACCTCAGGTTATCTGAGAGCTCGAAGTCAATCATGCTGGTTGAAGAGGCTGCAACTCAGCTAGAAACTTACTTTCAAGGCTGAAATAAGAGAGATGCAATTCATAGATAGAAGCTGCATTTTTATCCAACTTGGGCGTTCGACCTTCCTTTCCATACTTTTCGATCACCAACTTAATAATTTGGTCCACATTTGACCCCAATTTGGCCATTGTTCGTACAGGACCAGGGCTTCCTTCCACGGTCATTGTAACCACCACTTTTGTGTCCTTCTGATAACCCTAATTAATCACAACCACCGCAATTTAAGAGTTGCTGAAATTCAAAGCGGAAACCCTAAAATTGAATCTCTTTAACTAACCTCATTCAGGCTGAGAATACGATCAGGCGAGAGGAAGACAGAAGAAGGAGAGAAGACATTGGCGCAAGTCATTGGACAATAAAGCCAGCCGCCGGAGAAGGATATAGGGGATCCATCGCTACTGCCGGAAGTACCAGGAAGCAGAGGCTCGGAGGTCGTATTCTTAGCGAACTTAGGCCGCCTATCCTGCAAGGCTGGACAGCACAGCTGCATGGGCAATCGTCATCTTCATCCGCATCAGGTATCATCCACATCTATATGTCTTCGTACTGAGATGTAAATCTGATATTTAAGAGGTCGAAGTGTTTATTATATGCTAACTGGATTTGGGATTTCTGAATTTTGAGCATCGATTTCAATTTTAGACCTAATTTTTAGGGGTTTTCACTGAAATTTGATGGTGGTGGTTAATGGGCTTGAAGTTTGGCATACCACTGATGGATTCTAACATGTTGAACTGTGAGAGCTACATTTAGGTGAATTGTAATTGCAAGTTGTTAGGATGACCCTATTGCTCCAGCCTCTGCTGTTGCTCAAGCTTTACATTGTGCCTTACTTGGCTTCAGAAACGCATATATTTTCTTACTTCCATTTCCTATGTTGTACAAACTTTCTTTAGGCGACAGATGATTCTGCATATGATAGTATTTCTTAAACGTTTGAGGTTATACATGGCAGACTTGATCGAGCGCATAAAAAAGAATCGATCAAGAAGTATTCGGGAAGAAATTGTTCTTCTGAACCAAGTTAATGGTCCATGGGGTAAATTCTTATCATCGCCTCAATTTTTGTGTTTCTTGTCTTCACTGATTTTTCCAGTCAGAAACTATTTCACAATATTTTTGTCTTCAGTAATTATTATATTATTTGTATTATCTTTGGTTGCTGAAAATGATTTAAGCAAAGAGTCAGTATAAGAACTTATGTTGCTCAAATTTGTTTTCTTGTATTTTTTTCTTGTGGGTAATCGCAAGAAACTGTCATTTAGTTGACATAATATAGGCATTAGGCGGAGTTGTGCTCAATCTGAACCCATTTAATTTGCATAAGAAGATAATTATGCTTGAATGTTTAAGGTTGAGATTGAATCTTTGATCAGTGAGTACAATTATCAAAATTTGAACTCATGGTTCCCCACTCACTTTTTTCTTAGACCCTCCTACAGATCTGCAGGTACTAGATACTATTTTTTGTGTTTCAGTCTCTTGTAGTTTCATTCACTGTCATAGATGCAAGTTCAACAAGTAATTTTTGTCCTCTAATCTGTAATCGCAGATGTACAACTGATGGGTTCTCTTTTACATGGGGACGATAGAACAACACAAGGCGGTGCTTTCGTCTTCTTTGAAGGTGTAAATAGAAATTTGTCACCAGTTAGGTATTGTAAATAAGTAGGGTGTTTACTGTTTAGTGCTTACATTGGTGTTCGGGTTCCATTCTTTTTGACACTTTTCAGTTATTTGCAGTTTGGTTTGTGTTTGTTGTAGAAAGAGTTGATCAGTTTGGGAATGCTATGGGGTTTTTGTGTATCATAATGTTTGCTTCAATTTTGTGAACGTGGATACACATGGTCTACAACATTGTTAATTTAACGTGATATGCCTCATCTCTACTGAGTCTTGTATTCCGGTTCGGATGCAATTGCTGGAGTTCACTCCAAAAATTAGAATGGAGTAAAAAAGTAACACAACACATCACAATTTTCCAGGGATGACAAAATTAATCAATCCATGATGAGCATTGACATCAAAATCACATTTAATCAAAATGGGAAACAGTAATTAATTAATCAATCCACATGCCGAGCTTTTAGGACTGTTTCATGGGCTTCAGATGGTAAAAGATATGGAATTGCTGCAAATTGAAGATGAAACGGATGCCTCTGTTGTACTGGATTTGATCACAAGTGCAGGGGATCCACCGGTGCTGCTCCGCAGTATTATATGCAAGATTAGGAAGTTGCTCTCGGATCCGAACTGGGAAGTGAAGATCAAGTTTATCCCTCGTATGGCCAACCAAGTAACTGATTGGATGGCAAAGTATGCTGAATTTTGTGCTACTGACTTCGAGATTTTCATTTTCCCTCCTGAAGCTTTGCTCCAGTTTATTGAGAATGACAAGATTTGTAGTGAACTGATGTAATCTTTCATTTATAATCAATCAGGGTAACCCCACCTTTTGGACCAAAAAAAATTAATCAATCCACATTGCAAGATTTGGTCAATTTAAACTAACCAGCAACTAAACAAAATTAACACTCCAATGTTAATCAGCAACTATCACACAAATTCTCTTAATTAGCAAGCATTGTTGCATAACCCAATGGAATTAGCCTTATTACTCTGAGTTCTCCCTTATCCAACGCCACAAAAATTAATTACATATTCCATCTCCAAGGCCTTGTGATCTCCATTTCATTTCTATATACTCTCGTCTTGCTTCCCTGATGAGCTTCAAGGTAACCCCCCTCCTTTTAAGTTTACCAATTCAGTAGACTGATAGCTATATGATGAAATCTGTCATTCCTGTTTCTGGAGCCACCCGAGCTGCAGTAAATGACACGACAATGTAAAATGAGAGCATAGAAACTTAAAAAGGAGTGAGACGATGAAGAGTTGGGTACCTTCCATGCATACATGGCAAAGAAGGCGACAATATCTACAGACCATACAACTGCAAATGACTTCCAGAAGAATGGGATCAATACGTTGATCAGAGGAACGGCAATGAAGAGGTAGTTGAGTGCTTCTTTCTCTTTACTGGAGCAATCCCGGGCACGAAGGGAAGGTATCGCTGCATATGATGCATATATTTAGACTCTACAACTTGGCCTCCAAAACTAACCATTTTCTTGGAATTGAATTATGTATCATCTTCTTAAGTAAAACTGAATAGAAAGTCATCCCATACTCTAGAGCCTACTCCGTATTAAACATGAAATTTCAAGTGTATGATAGGAGGAAAAAGTTAAACAACTTACTGAACATCCAAATGGACCACATTCCCATTAATCTCCATAAATCTGGCTCATCAAGAGTTGGGGTCTCTTTCTGTTCATCAATGGCCTATAAGCATAATAACAAAAACAGACAAAGATATATTTGTGAAATGCAGTTTGTTATAGATAGGTGTATATGAATCATGTATGACTGAGATAAACAGCCCTAGTCCTGATAACAGCTGCTGCATATAGCACTTAACCTAAAACATGGCTTAATAGATTTTTTTTGTCAAACAAAATGGAAGCATTCAGAAATTTGTGAAGATGGTATTTGACTACTCCAATACATTGATGTTTTAAAGAAAAAATAGAGTGCAAACCATAAGGAAAGCTTAATCCTTTACCTCTCTCTCTCTTCAACAACAACATTCTTCCTACCCTAATGACACTTCTTCCTCCCACCACCATCAGCTGCAACTTCTTTGTGATAGAGATCAACACAAGCCCGGGATCCCCAATCAAATACCTTTGCAGCCAAAACCAGAATGAAGAAAGGAAAGCAACCTAACTTCCTGCAAGACAAGGCAGTTACTGACACCAGTAATCGACTACACTGAAATGAATAAATGTGAGTGTATGTGCACCTCAGTCATGCTATTGAGCTCCATGAAAAGGTCAGGTAAAACAGCAAGGGAAGCCTCGTTCTCCCTGTCAAGTACATCATAAGAATTAAGAAAATGATTTCAAGATCTTGGATGTTAGCTGGATGACCAAACAACTGGCTTTGATGGAAACCTGCATTGAATACCTTTGTTTTATGCTTCTATATGCATCAGTAAACTGAAACTCCCTCAGGCATTCTTCCCTTAATTAATTCCAAACGATTGCCCAGTCCCAATTTCATGTAAGCAGCAGGCTCCTCCATCAACCTATTCATATACAGGATGAAATTTAAATTCAAGACATATGGTACAACACTCAAAAGACGGAATCATAAAAAATCAGTAATTTTAAACCAAGGGAAAACATACCTGCAACTCCTCGACCTTGTTCTTGGTCTTCTTCTCAGCAAGATCGTTTGCCTCGGCGTCATCAAAAGGCTGAGAACACATTGGGTGAGAAGGGGAAGAAACAATTTGTAATCAAAACTAACAACAATAGCCCCAAAATCCAATTGAAACTCGTCTAATCAAAATCCCTAAAATAAAAACCCTAGTTTCGTTTTGGAAAGATCTATATGATTTGAAAACCCAAGTTCTTGGTAGTGGTAAACCAAGAAGAATGGTGGTTGAAGTCTCAAGAGGAAGAATGAAAGTGAAGAAGGAAAAAACGATTCAAAACCGATTGAAACAAGAACGAGAATGAAAAGAGTTGTACCTGGGAGGATAGAGGCAAAACGATGTGGATCAAGCTTGAAGAGTTCAGATTCGATGAGATCGAATGATCCACAACGCAATAGCAGGGTTTTTATCAGAAAAAAGAAAATAATCGTTGCTTGCCTACCACAGATTTGACAAAGCAAGAAGAAGAAGGCATTGAAGAAGAAGAACAGATATCGGGGTCTACATTGAAGAAGAAGAACAGATATCGGTGAATCCGGACATTTAAATTAAGTGATAGTTACTCAAATTTATTGAAAGTATGGGAATGATGCTTTTTATTTCCCTCCTTTTAAGTAATAAAAAATAGAAATTTTAACTTATAAGTAGCGGCGGGAAAAAATATCCGAACAGGCCATCGGATACTTATTTTCGGACGGAAATAAGTAGAAGCGTTTTTAAGTATTTAAAAGTACAATTTAAGTAACATCCGAACTGAGCCCTAATCTTGCAAGATTTTCTTACAAATACATGTATAGTACTAAAGAGTATCTCTAATTCACCCAAGGAATGCTTGTGCAGCAACAACAAGCAAGTGGTGAATACAAGACTGAAACCAGCAACAGCAAGCAACCTTGGCTTTGTTTGGCTTCATAGTCAGCTTCATGGTTCTCCTCCTTCAGTAATAGCAAAAAAATCCATTTAAACACAAGTGGCATTAATAAAATACAGAATCACTACAGAAACATGAACATATTAGTCATTAGAGGTAGGTTTAATTCAATGTTTACCCTTGGAATCCACTCAAAAGAGCAGTGTTCATTGATAATTCATGGTCTGGCATACTGAAACCCTAGGGTTTGATCCTTCCTTCATCTTAGCAACGAAAGAATCAAATTCGAGCATTCTTCAATGAAACGTTGAATTTCAGCCAAAAGACGTGGGAAAGCTCCTTGATATCATTAAAACCCTAGAAATTAGGGGAAGAACATAAATGGTAGAGATACAGTAACATAGGTTCAATTAGGGTTCGTATTTACCTCGAAATCATTCTTGCTTCATCACCACATCCATATCCTTCATAGAACTGACAATTGGAAACGAAATTCCAAGCGATTATCAATGGGAATATCTAGCCAAGTTCAGAGTGATTCTTCTAATGTGCAGGAGACGCACAAGTTAAGGAGACGCACTGGAGAGAGGGCACTGCATCACTTTCTTGCTTCTTTGATGGAGCTTTCGTTCAGCCATGTCTATCGATCGATTGAAAATTTCTCGTTCTCCATCGTCCCCAAATCGCCATCGTTCCCTTCACCCTAGAACACCCAAAGGGCAATGCTGTCTTTTTTTCTAATTTTTCCCTTATTTACAAAATTGCCACCGTGCTATTTAAATTTATTCAAACTTCCAGATTTAATCTGAAGCGTTGATGATGTTAGATCAAAGGCTGAGATGGGTTCTTAGTGAGTTCTTAGTTCTTATATTAAGAACAGTTCCCCGTAGAACCCACCTCTCAATTATAAAGCTTTTTTTTTTATAGATAAAGTCTTTTTCTAGAATAGTGGTGTTTGGTAAAAACAACATTACAATGGCTTTGTTATGATAAAGTGAGAGATATTAAAAGCTCAAATTTCAAAGGTTAAAAATGCTTTATTTGACATAAAGCCCATTATAACTAAAAATGCCTTTATAAAGTAGGGTGTGAATCCCATAATAAACCCTATTATAGAGATAAATAAGAATGAATCTAAGTCGCTGGATGTTTTGACATCCAACGACTTAGATTAAACTAATTACCCTCACTTGTTAATCTCAATATCTCATGGTAACAAATCAAAATCTCGCGAGAAATGGGTGAAAATATCATTAGCCTCAACATTCCATTTTTGCCCTCAAAATTTTAAGTGAGGGTAAAATTGATATTTCACAACATATAACGGAGCAACTAACGGAATTGAGCGACGGGTGGCTTGGTGTTAACAGAATGACACAAAAGGGTGATTTCTTGCAAAAAGATAAATAAAGGGTGGTTTGACGCAAATTGACCCAAATAAGAGGTGGTTTGACGCAAAAACCTTTCTACAAATGTATACTATATGGTTTCTTTGAACAAGTCAATCTCCATCTGGCATAGTAAACTTGGAGTTATGGTCAAGCAAACAGATCAGCTCTGACCTTAATCATGTTAAATTAACTTGTTAAGGAATATATAATCAAGGCAAATTTTACAAGTAGAAGAGTAAAAAAGGCCATTGGGGTTATAAGCTACAAATAACCCAAGATTAAGAAGATGTTTTCTTGATTAAGTTCATCATATTTGATTTAGTTGTTACAGATTTTTTTAATTACATAGAAGGAACAAATAACGCAGAACCCTGAAATTATCACCCAACTATAGATCAATCAATGTTGTGTAAGAACAATCTACAACCCCATCTTGCATAATTGACTTGCCACTCTACGAAAACTAAGAACAGAGACCAAAAGTATTACTGTCAACCTATTTTTAAAGAGGCCGAATAAATTATCACAAGATTCGAAAGTTACCCGAATATTTGGATGACTGAAGAGAATCCATGAGCTCCCCGCCGGTAAGTTCAGTCCTAACTTATCAGATACTGATTACATCCCACAAAACAGTATGAAGCTGCCTCGGTGCATTCATTTAAGATGTGTGGTCTCAAATCTCAATCACCAATTCAAGTGAGATCAAGTTCATAACATACAACAGAATCAACAACATTCCCTACTTCTAGAAGGAAAAGCCACGGTTTTTTACTACCTTTCGTGTTTCAGGTCGTTTCTGAAAATTTCTTTCCTGATCCAAATGATGGATTTTAGCCTTCGGTTTTCCTCATATAGTTTTCACAATCATTCTCATTTATCATTTTAACAATCTTTATTACATGACACTTTCCTATAAAGTATTTCCCAAACAATACCTTAGTTTTTTTTATCGATTTGCGTGTAATGTTAATCTAGAATTAACGATAATGTTACAGTTCACCGTTAATGTAACAGTTTGGTAATAACCATTGTTTAATACTCCCTTTATCTAATAATATAAGGCTTTAGATCTTTTGAGATAGAAATTAACAACTATAATTTATGACACAATTGTCGTTCATTTTTTTTACCTAATTTAGCAACACTCAATATATGTTTGCTCTAAGTAGAATTTTTCCATAAAAATTAGGGTAGAATAGAAAAGTTTTGTAAAAAAACCTTAAAAGACTTATATTTGTTACAAAAGAAGAATACTCCATGAACTAATATTCTTAGACAAAAGGAGTAGCTATTACTGAACCGTGACTAGACGTTAGTTGTTATATTCGTGTAAAAGTTTAACGTTAATGTCACAATTTAACGTTAATGTAACAATTTAGCAATGATTACTACTCCCTCCGATCGAATTTATAAGGGGTTTAAGTTTCACAAGAATTAAGAAATAGGTATATTTGTATTTGAAAGACAATTATTACACCTTGGAAATGTGAAAAAATATGGTTTATGTGTTTGTTTTTTGTGGATTGCTTAATTTTTTCCATAATACGTTGTTTTTTTAATCATTTTCAATGAAACTTTTTATAACGAAGAAATAAGTCACAGATAGTCGATCTTATTTCTAATCTTCGTTACCCCTTACCATGTCAAGAGTCTAAGACGCCTTATATTGTTGAGCAAAGAATTGAGGCTAAAACACCTTGTAAATCTATTTGTTTCTCTAAATTGCTCTTACCTAATTTCCTTGATTAGTAATATCATAAATGAAAAATTTATAAAATTTCAACTCTAGTAATAAGCATATGAGAAAATCTAACAAGATTTTATCAAAATAGCTAAAACGACAATTATTTCTTAACAATCACGAAAGTCCAATGACAATTATTTCATAACAAAGAGCGTAGCTAATTACATTAAGTTAACTTTTAACTTAATGTAACTGTTTGTAGTAACTATTATTTAACTTTTTTTTACCGTTATTAGTAACACTATTGTTTATTTATATAATATTAGTAATTAAAAATAATAATATTAATATAATATTGTTTTATTGATTATAATAGTTTTTTCATTTAATATATTATTAATAGTGAATAATAATAGTATTAATATTTAATAATTATAAAAAGGAAAAATATCTAGTGATAAACTTTTCTACAATAATAAATGAGAATGATGGCCGTTTGATCTTGCCGGATTTGAAGGATGTGGTTTTAACCCTTTTTAGCGTGTGTACGGCGCGTTGCTTTCCAAAATCTTCTTTCCTTCTTCTTCGATTCTGTTTCTTCTTCTTCTTCTTCGTTGTCATGATTCAATTATTTTTATTATTCATATTACAGGAAAATATAACGCATTATAATAATTACAAAAGTATAGTTGGTAGCCGAGATACTAACTGGGCCCCACTCCATTAGCAATAGCAAAACCTATCATGGGGAAAATATGTGCAACATCCTTAATTCAATTATTGTTTTTCTCCGTGATTCGATTGGTTTTTGCTCCTCTCTTCCTTTCGTTTTTCTATTTTTTATTCATTGATTTGTTTTTTGTTCTTGTCAATTTTGTGTTTCATGTGTTTGAAATTATGACTCCTATTCATGAGTAATCACAAATCTCAAATATCAAGGATTTCAATTGATCTAACTATAGATTCAAGTTTTTCCCTAAAATTCTAGTTTTTCCCTCTTTCTTATTGAATTTGAAGTTTATGTTATTCGTTAAATCTTCCATCTTGAGATGAAATTGATTTTATAGACAAAAGACATGCATAGACAATTTATAAAATTATATTTTATTTTATTAATTATTATATGATTAAGGAATAAATTTGCAAACTCCATTAATATTGTCATTAAATTTTTGATACAACATTCAACTTTTAATTAGACTAGATCTGGGGCCCGCACTTCGCGCGGGAAAATTACGGTCACGTGTATTGCCTAATGACACGTATTTTCTTACATGGCTCAAATTCTCCCGCCACCATCAACTTCATGCTTAGAATTCACCCTATAGACAATGTGGGCTTTAAACACATGTTGTTTTGGTGCGGAATCGCTCTACAAATGGATACCGACCACAATAAGCATTTGTATGGGACTAAGATTTTGAAGTTGATGTTGTTATGAATTGATCATCTTTTCTGATTGCGCATGCCTGTTTAAAGACATCACCTCTCGCTTTATTGTATAATTTCAACTTCTTCTGTGTTCACCCACTTTACTAATTAAGGACATTAAAGACACTAATACATGTTGTATTTGGAACCAATTCGAAAAAACCAATGGGAAAAATAATAGAGGTGCAACCTGCCTTTGGTGAGAAGTGGAAGGTACCTTAATCTAAGAAGAAAGACAAGTTTTAGTAGATATTGTCATGTCCCTAGCAACTTCCAAAATAATCCAAGTAATTTGCAAACCATTGCATGCCTGCATTAATAAGAAACAATGCTTGGCCACAACCTCCTGAAGTTTCCTAGTGTGAAGAGGGGTGCCAAGGTATTTAATGGAAAAGCACCCTCTACTCAATCCCCAAATCTGAGTGAACACCACAGCTTGAGCCTCAGTAATACCACCAAAAAAAATAGTAGTTTTGAATCATTAGCCTTGCGTCCAGATTCAGTACCAAATTCAACCAAGCAGTCCCTAATCATAATCAAAGTGTTGACAATGGGCTTACAAAAAATAAGTAGATCAACAACAAAAGCAATGGAGGAAAGATTCATCTTCATGCATTTAGGATGGAAGGAAAAACCTCTACTATTACTCACCAAGTTCATTTTCCTCTTGAACATCTCCATTACTAAAGTAAAGAGGAAGGGAGAAAGAGGGTCTCTTTGTCTCAAACCTCTTTTTCGAGAAAAGAATCCCTTAGCTTCACCATTAATGAGAACATAATACCAAGAAGTAGTTACAACCTCCATGATCCAATTGATGAGAGTGGAAGGGAAAAGAAAGTAGTGCATAGCTTGTTCAAGGAATTTTCAACTCACACAATCATAGGCTTGTTGGATATCCAAATTGATGAGACACCTATGAGAGACATCCTTCTTGATAGATTAAATGAGATAAAGGATTATTAGTGTGCTTTTCCTTTTCTACCCTTATGTAAACCCTATATATTGTCTTATTCAATACAACCCTAACTAAGGGAGATTGCAGCCTTTACATGGTATCAGCCTTTTGATCCTCTTTTTCCCAAATCGACTTTCTCTTCTCTTTTGCTGCTTCTTCTTCCTTCAATCATGGCAGATCAGAAATTGCCCTACAATACTCTTATCCACATGCTTAATATTAAGCTTTCCTCTTCCAATTTCATGTTGTGGAAGACTCAAGTTCAGCACATCCTTCGTGCTCAAAGGCTTTTTGGCTATTTGGACGGCTCGACTCCCTGCCCGTTGTCTCCGGCGCCGCTACTGCCTGCCGCCGATCCGTCCTCCACTTCCTCTGTTGCGGCCAAGGCCGCCTTTGACGCTGCTGTCGCTGCTAATGACGCCTGGATTGCTGAAGATCAGCGCCTGTGCAGTTTGTTGTTCTCGTCCCTCACCGAAGAGGCGATGTCTGAAGTTATTGGCTGCTCATCCTCTCGTCAGATCTGGGACACGTTGTCTGCTGTATATCAGAACAGAAGTAGGTCTTCCATTCTGCAATTACGCGACCAAGTCCTCAATCTCCGTCGATCAGGTACCGTTCATGATCTCCATCTAAAATTCAAGGCTATTTTTGACAGGTTGGCTTCGATGGGATCTCCGGCTTCCAATGATGACCAGGTTCTCTGGTTTCTTCGAGCTTTGGGTTCTGATTTCAAGGAATTCAGCGCCCCTCTTATGAATCTGAATCCTCCACCTACTTACCTTGATGTCGTTGCTCAAGCGGAAAATCATGAGTCCTTTCTAAACTCGCTGTCCGCCCCTGCTGCTATGCCGCCGACTGCTCCCGCGGCGTTCACCGTTTCAACTTCTCCGTCCTCTAGCTTTGATTCTCGTGGGCGTTTTAACAACCGAGATACTCGTTCAAATCAGGGGCATGGGGGCAGTTACAATCAGAACCGTGGCGCTCGGCATTCTGGCAGTAACAATTCAGGTCGGAATCGGCCTAAGTGCCAATGGTGTGGTAAACTTGGCCATGTAGCCTCCTCCTGTTTCAAGCTCGTTACGCCCCCGTCGCGTCAATCCGTTTCCACTCACCTTGCAGATTCGTTTCAATCGTCACTTCAGTTGGAACCTCAGACCCGTTCCTCTGACTGGTACATCGACTCAGGCGCCACCAATCACATGACCTCTTCGACGTCTTCCCTTGACAACGTCTCTGCTTATTCTGGTAACTCTCGGGTTTCGGTTGGTAATGGTGCTGCTATCTCTATTTCTCATGTTGGTGATGCTCACCTTACTTCTCGGTTACGTTTGTCTGATGTCTTAGTTGTGCCCCGGATCACTAAAAATCTGCTTTCTATTGGCAAGCTAACCCGTGATTTTGGTGTTCTTATTATCTTTGATGATTCCTCGTTTGTCATTCAGAACAAGGTTACAAAGGCGATCATGGGAAGAGGTCGCAATGAGCATGGGTTGTATGTTCTTGATCGTGGTGATGCTGCTTTTGTCGCTTCTCTTCAGCAGGGTGGAGGTCGTGCATCTTTTGAGCTCTGGCATGCTCGTCTTGGTCATACTTCTTTTGGTGTTAAAACTGGATTGTTGTCAGTCTCTTCTTTATTGCCTAAACCATCTACTTGTGGGTCATGTGTTATGGCAAAGGGTCACAGGTTGTCTTTTGTTGAGAATGCTAAGCGGTCATCTCATGTTCTTGATTTAGTGCATTGTGATTTGTGGGGTCCCTCTCCTGTTTTGTCTGGTAATGGTTTTGCTTATTATGCTATCTTTGTGGATGATTTCTCACGTTTTTCTTGGCTTTATCCTCTTCGGCGTAAATCTGAATTTGTGGATATCTATATGAGTTTCGAAGCTTTCGTTGAAAATCAACTTTCGACTCGTATTAAGGTATTCCAAAGTGATAATGGGACTGAATTTGTGAATCATCGACTCCGGTCTCATTTTGTATCGAAGGGCATTCATCATCAACTTTCTTGTCCCTACACGCCGGAACAAAATGGTAGGGCGGAGCGCAAGCATCGACATGTCACCGAAATGGGCCTTTCCATGTTGTTTCACTCCCGCCTACCTCTGTCTCATTGGGATGATGCTTTCTCGGCTGCGGTTTACACTATTAACCGTTTGCCCACTCCGGTCTTGCAAGGAGAGACTCCATTTGGTCTTCTATTTGGTCGTGCCCCGTCTTACTCTGTGTTTCATCCTTTTGGCTGCCGTGTGTATCCGTTTGTGCGCCCTTCTGCTGAGCACAAGCTCTCCCCTCGGAGCATCCCTTGTGTGTTTGTTGGTTACAGTTCTCAACACAAGGGCTTTCGGTGTTTGGACCCGTCTACGGGTCGTGTCATTGTCTCTCGTCATGCTCGTTTTGATGAGACTTGTTATCCTTATGCTTCTACGGTCGGCGCTACTGAGTTCTCGTCATTGGACGTCTCTGCCTTTATTGATCCCACTGCCTCAGAGCTGCCTTCCATTGTGACTCCTTCTGTTGAGGCGCCTTGTCAGTTGTGCCCTTCGTCTGTTGCTTCTGCTGCTTCTGATTCTCCTCCGGTAGATTCCTCTCCTTCCTCAGTTGTTGATAGTCCTGCTACTGACTCTCTTGTGCCTGTCTTACCTCGCTCCTCATCCTTACCTTCTCATTCGATGGTCACTCGCTCTCGTACTGGGTCTCTTCGCCCTCGGGATTTTTCTGACTATGAGGTTTCTGGTTTTCTTGCGGCGCTTCTCGCTCAGTCTGAGCCGCGTGATTATCGCACTGCTCTTCGTGATCCCCAGTGGGTTCGTGCGATGGATGAGGAGATGGATGCTCTTCGTCGTCAGCATACTTGGGATCTTGTGCCCCGTCCGGCTGGTGCTAACATTGTTGGGTCGAAGTGGGTTTTTCGACTCAAACTTCGTGCTGATGGGAGCATTGAGCGTCACAAAGCACGTCTTGTGGCGCAAGGTTTTTCTCAAATTCCAGGTTTTGATTTTGATCACACTTTTAGTCCAGTTGTGAAAGCTGCTACAGTTCGCACTATTCTTGCCATTGCCACTATGAGGAAGTGGCCTCTTCATCAGCTGGATGTCAAGAACGCTTTCTTGAATGGTGTTCTTGATACTCCCGTTTATATGGCTCAGCCTGTTGGTTATAAGGACCCGCTTCGTCCTGACTATGTCTGTTCTCTTCGCAAGGCGATCTATGGTCTGAAACAAGCTCCTCGTGCTTGGTTTCAACGTTTCAGCTCTTATCTTGCTCGCCTCGGGTTTCGTTGTAGCAATGCTGACACATCTTTATTTGTTTTTGCTCATGGATCCACACTCCTCTACCTGTTGGTGTATGTAGATGATATCATCCTCACAGGTAACGATTCTTCCGCTATTCGTCAGTTCATTTCTCGCACTGACAAGGAGTTCTCTATCAAGGATTTAGGCTCACTTCATTATTTTCTGGGTCTTGAGGTCTCCACTACCTCTTCTGGACTCTTTTTGGGTCAGGCCAAGTATGCTCGTGACATTCTTCGTCGTGCTGGGATGACGGATTCTGCTGCTGTCTCTACACCTTTTGTCCCGCTCTCTCAGCTGCACAGCACCTCCAGTGAGCCTTTTGCCAACCCTACTCTTTATCGTTCTTTGGTTGGCGCGCTCCAGTATCTTACGATCACTAGGCCTGATCTTGCTTTCGCCGTTAACTCGGTTAGTCAGTTTCTCCAAGATCCTCGTGATGACCATTTTGCTGCTGTTACTCGTATTCTTCGCTATTTACGAGGTACTATTCATTATGGCCTATCTTTTGCCTCTTGCTGTTCTGTTACCATCTCTGGCTACTCAGATGCTGATTGGGCCCGTTGTCTGGAGACTCGCCGCTCTACTTATGGCTATGCTGTTTTCCTTGGCACTAACCTTGTTTCTTGGAGTGCTAAGAAGCAACCCAACGTTATGTAAACCCTATATATTGTCTTATTCAATACAACCCTAACTAAGGGAGATTGCAGCCTTTACACTTCTTATCATAACCTCTAACAAGTTCTTGAGCCACCAAAAAATTATGGGTGATGGATCTCCCTCGAATAAAGACACTTTGAGTGAGAGCAATACTATCTTGTAGAATAGGCCTAATTCTTTCCACAAGAATTTTAGAGATAGCCTTGAGAATATTGTTACAACAAGTAATTTGTCTGAACTCTTTGATTTGGAAAGGATTATCCACTTTAGGAATTAGACTGATAAAAGTAGCATTCCATTTTTTGAGTAATTTACGTCTCTGGAAGAATTCTTGAATTGCACCATAAACATCCTCATCAACGATCCCTTAACAAGATTTAAAGAAGCCACTTCCAAATCCATTAGGGCCTGGGGATTTATTGTTGCCAATATCAAAGTGTGAAGATTTGATGTCTCTCTAATTAGGAATATCGCAAGTATTAGAAAACTTACTGTTATCCATCAAGTTTCTAGTGAAGTTACTAAAATTGACGATAGGACCATGGATCTGAGAACCAAAAAGATTTTTATAGAAATTAAGAACTTCTGCAAATCACCTCCTCTTGTTGGTCAAGGACATTACCATTAGCATCCTTTAAAGAGAAAATGGAGCAACCAATTTTTCTGGTTTTAATACCATTATAGAAAAAAGAAGAGGTTTCCTCTCCAAATTTAAGCCAATCAATCTTGGCTTTCTGTCCTATATGACTTTGGAGCTGGTTAATTCTCAGAAAAAGGTCCTCTCTGGTCAAAGCTACATTTAACAAAATCATTCTGAAGAGCCTCATGGGCATTCTTCAAATTAGTAATGCAGTCTTCAACCATAATCTCAAGACTTCTAAATCTGCCTTTCTACCAACCTCCTGTGCATTTTTAGTATTTATGAGCTTACTCATAAGTACAAATTGATTAAGGCCACTAGCTTGCTCACTCCCGCCCTAAGTAATAAGATCAAGGAAATCATCCTCCTCACTCCCAAAATGGTATTTAAGGGTTTTTTTTTATGACACCAGAAGGATTTGTGTGAATAATACCACGGGAGTGGTCAGAGAACATTGGATCAGCAAACAAAACATATGAGTTGTTGAAAACAGTGGACCAAATATGATTCACAAAAACCTTGTCAAGCTTGCAAGCTACTCTATCAATCCCACTTTGTTGGTTACTCCAAGTATTTGGTACCAAAATATACATGATCCTCAAGACCAACCTAATTAAGAATGGTCACCAACTCTCTAGGTCTAGGGATGATATGATCTCTGATATGAAGCTTTTCAGAAGCTTCAAGAATGCAATTGAAGTCCCCCAAGCACACCCAAGGCAAATTTTCACTAGAAGCAATACAAGGTCAGTCCATAAGTCATTCCTCCCAGAAGTGGCATTAGAACCATAAACAAAGGTGGCTAAGAACTTGGTGCCCCCATTAAGAATCTGGACAAGAGTATGGATCAACTGATTTTTAACTGGAAGAATAGAAACATCAACCAATCTAGGGTTCCAAGTCACCCACATTCTACCTTTTGACCAGCTTGAGCATTAGCTCTATATTTGTAGTGTCCCGTAAGAGATATGTGTATACTCTCCTCTTTATTTTCACTAATTTTAGTTTTGAGAAGACCAACAATGACCAATTTATTGATTAAAGAGTTAGCCAATTTTATTATAGGAAAAAACTCAATCCCCTAGTGTTCCAAGCAACCAAGATGATCTTATCCATTGTCTTCATCTACAACTCTTAGCCAATCTCTCAAAGGTATTCCTACTGGTCACATAATTCTTGGATTTTTCGGGTGACAGTGTTTCTGGTCATATCACTATGTCCCACAACTTTCTTTCCCTTTACCTAAGCCCAATCATTAGCATTACCTATATTCCCTTTAGCAACTCTTTGCCATTATCAACAGATTCACTAGCAGTCTTGGAGCCACTGATAGGAGAGGATGAAACAACATTCAACTTAACATTCCGAGCCACAACAGCAGAAGCATTATCCCCACGAGCCTGATTGACGGAGGCAACACTAGTGCTCAAATCATCTGTGATATTATGTGTCAATCTATTCATTTGCCACATGCTATCTATCTTATATATTAAAACTAAGACTTTTAGAGCCTTTAGTGATTCTATGCTAGGTTTTTAAGCTATTTTTTATTTTTGACTTTAATTAAAAATATATTGAATAATTAACTCAACAAATAAATCTTTAAAAACAATCACTTCATTCAACATAAAAACAATACAAATTATCATATTCTATTAAAAATAAATTTTTAATTTAATTATGATATAATGAGATATTTATATATATAATTAAATTATATATCATACATGAAATGAATATGTATTAATTAGTATTCACAAACAAAAAGTTATATTTATTTCGCTTATTTCGTGAGAGTTAAACTTAATTTTTAGACAAACTTGACTTAAACGTATGAATTTTTACTACGAACAATCTGAAATACCCGTGCATGGCACGAGTCACTACACTAGTTTATGTTAATAGTAAAGAGAATTGTTTCTTGATACATTACTTTGATCCGAAGTTACCCAGTGTAATCCAATACCAATTTTCTCTCGAGTAAGAAGGATTAATAGAGCTCGAATTCCTACACAAACGTTTAGAAACAATCTACCTCCACTTTGCTAATAGACACAATCTTTTTCCCTCTTGCTTTTATTCCAAATCCGTCAAAAGTTACCAACTTACTTGGAACATCAACTATGCAAAAAACCCTTGAAAAATAATAAGCTAGAGTTGTTCTTGGCATGAACGGAGGTGAGACATTTAAGAACTATTATTCACAAGCAGCTGCATTTCTAACCCAATGAATAATATAATAGCACTATTCCTTATTGTAGATTTTGAGCAAGTCTAAAACAGAGATCACTTTCTCTTCCATCTCCTTGACCACTGCATCTGATCTCTCCAATCTGTTCTCAAGTAACACCTTGTAATCAAGGGCGGCCCTTAGTTTCTCCAATATCCCATCTCGCTCGTACTTCATTTCCTCCATCTCCTTCTTGCTCTTTGCCACTTCTTCTTCCACTTCTTTCCTTCTCCTCACTTCTTCAATGTATAGATTCTCAGCTAGCCTTGCCTGTCATAGTGCAGAACAACATCCCAAATTAGGATTCTGAAAAGAATAGCAATGGTAATTAACTAAGGGTGCGGTTCCAGTGAGAACAGTTTTTAAAATGAGAACGTGCGAATGGCTAACGTGCATCAAAATATACTTAAATATGCATCAAAATATACTTAAATGTGCATCAAAATTTTAATGCACATTCTTTGAAAAAGTAATGCACATTTACAATTTTACTTGAATGTTCTTCAGTTTCTCAATAAATGTTCTTTAAGAAATAAATATTCTTCAAATTTTGGTTGTTGTTATGTTTGTCAACGAATGTGCACCAAATTAGTACTAAATGTGCACCAATTTATTACTAATATGCACCATTCTCACGTTCGTATTTTAAAAGTTATTCTCACTCGATACTTTCCCATTAACTAATTGTGATCAATTACCAGGACTGAAAATCCCCATTTTTTGTTAGAGGTCTATGTGATAGATATTCAAAGTTTGGGGTACCATTATGAGTACCTTGAAAGAAAGAAAGATGGAGCTATCCCTCTTTAATTAAGTTAACTTTAAAGGCTAACCTTACGCATTGCGTCCAGAGTGTCTTTCTCGGCTTTCCGGCGTCTAGTTGATTCTTCAAAAGCTTGTCGCTTGCAAGTCTCGGCCTCGGACATGGCTTGCTCGAGATGCTCACAGAGGCGGTCATCAATACTACTCGCCTGACAATTAAAAGAAACAAATTAAGAAACTTGAATGAATAAGTTGAGTGATTCGAGGTACTCATATTATGGCCGGACACACAAACTCTTTATTTTATATGCAAATGTTGAGGTTCTAATTCAACAGAAAAAACAAATACTGAGGTTCTAATTCAACAGAAAATACATGGAGAAATTTTGAATAATCACTTGATTTATGTAGAAATGTTTTTACATACTAATGCAGGAGACATCTTACTCACCGATAAGTTATCATTGTTCGGTGGAAGAGCCAATGATGGTAGTCGAGGATCTCTATCCTGTGTTCTCATGGATGAGAAAGGTGAACTGCCAGCAGCTTCTGAGCGTGGAGAAAGGCCAAATGACAATCTGATACTCATCGTTGATGACTGATCGAGGTCATCAAAACTGCTCTCCCCAGCAATTGATCTGCTCCACGGTGTCGAGAATGCACTCGAGTTGCAAGGGGAAGCAGATGACATTCTGCTGCCTCCACTTCCATTTGAGTCTAGACGTACCAGACTCTGCTCTATTGCAGATGCTTCGCGTGTGCTAGAACTCATTGTACCTTCCCTGCAACAATCAATGACGTTCAACAGATTAGCCTTCAATGAAATTTAGACACTTTAAATAAAGGATTAGCTCCATGAGATGATGGCAGACCATGTATAATCATTGATTTTGTCCAACAGTCAAGAATATCTCAAATTTACTTAAACATAAAGCAAGCAAGGAATAAGATAAGTACACCTCAAACATTTCTAAAGTCAACTTTTGGATGGAAGCTTGAGAAGCATGCTCCAAGAAACCCCCATATTCCAAAAGGCAATAATGATGAAAAGTTAATACCTAGTATATATAAGATGATCTTTGCAGGTAAACCAAATGTGGCATGATGGAGGGGCATGCTGACGAACATAGGAAGCCTTCTTAGACTTGGGCTCTAACATTTTTCTGCAGTAGTGACATGTTGACAAGGCAAGCGAACCTCAATTACACAAGCCTTTAAAACATGACCTTGATATTTGACATATAAAGTGCATGAATGTTTTTCTGGAATGATGGGTATGGGGGGCTACTAGCACAACATCACAAACACAATTCAGCATTCTTATACCTCGAGTATTTGTTGTCAGCAGCTGCTCCCATGACAAGTTTGCCTATCCTGAACTTATTTATGAGTTCCACAATTCCTCTCTCTATGGATGTCATTTCAATGTATTCTTTCTCTACTTGAACCTGCAAGAAGAAAAAATGACAAAATGGCACAATTGGTTCATGATATTTCACCTTTCGCAACAAAATCATACCCCTGCAGTGGAGCACATTCGAAGATATTCCCCCATGAGTTTGGAGACTTTATTCCTTTCCATTTCTCTGTGCGCCTTCACTTCATTTTCCCCCAATTGACTGATGGGAAATCTTCCCCCGACTGAAATGCGACACAAACGCAACAAGGTAAAAAACCAACAGTCCCAATTTGATGCAGATATAACCCTAATAATGAAATTCTATCCATAATCCAAAATGATCAAACACAAAAGTGGAGAAGAATTACGAATGGAGACGGTTTGATGAGGCTGATGAACATGGAGAATGACGAACTTGTTTGCTCCTGCGTGCTTCAGAGCCCAAACAAGCGTTGACTTGCTGGCTTTGACTTCCGTTCCGACGGCGACAAACACTTTATCCTCCACCAGTTTCGCACCTCCGCCGACATCCATATCCGAGTACTGGGAGCTGCTTATGTCCATCGACATCCAATCCTGGTTCAGAGAAGATAATGATTTGTATAGCCGCAAAATGGGGAGAAATCAGAATCTTCTGAGATTGTATTAGGTTGGTGTGAAGACGACGAGGTTACATAAATTTGGGTTACATAATGATTTAAGGGGGGCGATCTGGGGATTATTTGAGTAAACAACGATCCTCTTATTTGCCAATCAAATCGAAAAGGACCGTTGTGACTTTTCAAACAATCTTTTTTAATTTAGTTTTTTGAAACACGGCATGACATGAGACAGAGGCTCAGTTCGGATGCAACTGATGATACTGATGAATGATGGTACGATTTTAATCCTGACGCTGGTGCTGAGACCTGATGTTTATTTTTGTATTCGTATGTTCGAATAAAATATTTAAATATATACTTTTAGATTTAAAATATATGTGAAATTATCAAAAAGGTCAATTTTTTTTTTTTATCAAAGTTTAGCAAGTGATGTGCACACTTTTCACTTCATCTTTTTCGTTTGGGATTTCAATGGAAATTGCAGTTCATCTTCTTCATTTGTGATTGCAAACTCACCACAAACTCATCATTTCTCCATAATTTCCCCCAAATTTAATCAATTCGAATCTATAATTTCCCCAAATTCAATAAATTAGGTCAAAATCCCCAAATTCGTCCAATTGGTCTCAGATCTGACGACTCTCCGCCACAACAATCTAGCCCTTGTTCGTCTCGCGCGTTACCTTTGGCGAGTTGATTGTGTCACAGTCGTCCAGGACACACCATCCCTGCCCGTTGTATCCAAAATCCTGTCCAAATCAACAAATTAAGCTTAAAAAAACACCGAAAACTCATCAAATCAGATCTGATTTCATTCGGATCATACAGACCTGAGCAGACGGATTCAAGTGCTCAAGTTCGTTGGACTGCAGCCAGCGGCCATTGGAAGTCTCGAGGAAGTTATCGGAGTACTGTCTTTGGTGCTGAGGTGCGCTCGGAATGCCAGATCTTTGCATCGGCCTGTCAATCGTCATTACACTTGTTCTTCTTCTTCTCCTTCTTCAACAGCTAGCAACAAGTTTGGTGTAACAAACACAACAGGTAGCAGCAAGTCTCGTGAAATTGAAGCAAGAGGAAAAAGAAGAAAAAGTGGAATGGCTTTTGATTTTGGGTAATTTGATCGGGGGCAACAAGGGAAGGAAACCCATTTTTTTAAAGCATCAACAGTAAGAAGTATCAAAAGCATGGGGGTGAACCTTTTTTTTTGGCACTTATAAGTGAGTAAAAGTATGGAGCAGTACTTAAAAGAAAAAACATTCGAACATACCCATGCATACTTATTTTTTTTAAAAAGTATAAGTACTAAAAATAAGTATCCAGAAGTAGACATCCGAACTAAGCCTGAATCAAACAATCTGGCATCTGGATTTGATATCAAATTTGGGATACTTTCATCAAATACTAGTCTATTTTCCGGGCGGTTTATTTAACTAATGAATTAATTTATAAGTAATTAAATATATAATTTAATCTAAAGCTGATAGTTTTGAAATAATATTGCTACACAACTAAATTTAAAATTTTATATATAAACAATAAATAACAAATAGAAATAAGCTTTTATGTCTTTTATTTGATCAAATTATCATAAGTCAATTTGTAACAATTTATACATTGATTTAAATTCTTTTCTCATTCATATAAAACTATATAATTTAAAATAATATATAACTGTAAAAAATTGAGTTTCAAAAAAATTAGTGCATAAGTGTAAGTGTATAAATGAATGCATATTTAAAAGTTAAATTACTTAGTATTTTTATTAAATTATTAATAAGTAGAAAGCTAAATAATATCAACCAACTACACGCAACTTTTTAATATTTACTTTATTAAAAATATCAAATGCTTAAGAAAAATTCAAAAAATCCACAAAATGACAAATAATTAAAAAACCTAGAATTAAGGAGAGAGATTTAAATGACTCTCTTTTAATATATATATATATAGGGTCAGGATCCGGTGAGAACACTTTGTTAGGAGAGAACAGGTGAGAACCAATCTCACCCGTCCGTTTATTTTGAGGGCTCGGATTAAAAAAATAAAATAAACATCTTTCTCCTCAACTCAAACTCCATGGGCGATAGTATCCGTTCTGGTTGCCTCTGCCTCGAGCTTCCTCCTCCTCCTTCCTAGCTCGAGAGCTTTTCAACCTCGCACCTCTAGCTCTCTTGATGCTCGCTTCATATCACCTCCGGCGACGCTAACTCTCAGAAGCTTCTTGATGAGCTTCATCGTGCTCCGTCAATGCTGGATTGAATGGCTGCGATTTTGAAGCTCCTCCGCCTCAACCAAATCCTCAGACCACCATCGAGTTTGAGTATTTCGCTTCTAAGGATCTCAAGCCCCTTTTCTGATCCCAAGCTAAATTTCAGGTTTCTCTCATGCTAATTTCGATTTCCCCTCATTTCTAGGGTTTAATGGTTTAAAATCTGTCCGTAGAGTTGTGTAATTGATTATATATCGAGATGTGGATCTGCAGACGCTAGTTGAAGGTTTAGATATTCTGTTCAGTATATATACAAATTTCAGGTTGTATATATACTGAACAGATTTTACACAAATTTTTGGCTGGTGTAATTGATTAAATTTCAGGTTTCCTCTATGCTTGTCTGCAAAATCAAACACCTGCCCAAAATTATGTTCAGTATATATATAAATCAAGCTTTAATATTCTGTTTTTTCTGATTTCTTACCTGCATTGCATAATGGACAGGCAATTGAATTCCTTTTGTTGTATGCAATTGAATTCCTTTTGTTGTATTTGTTGTCTAATGATATTTGTGTAAAAAGTTTCTATATGCTTCTTGTAGTGGTAGATCTTTTATTAGATTGTAAAGGAATTCAATTCAATTTTACTAGATTTATTAGGGCGTTTTAGGCTAGGCCGCCTCTGCTTGCAGCTTTGCAGGCCACGCTTAAGGAGACTTTCTTGGTGTGTCGAACTAATAGGGCTTATCTAGAGCAATCTGATGCCAAATTCCAATCCTCTGGTGATTGTCTTTTCATTTCTCATGCTAATTTCATCGTTGTTGCTCTTGTGTTTCTCCATATCGCAGTATCTGTGTGTTGTTGGTCTTGTGATTCTCATCTAGAACTAAACTATATGCCCAACAATTTACTATCACGCCCTTCTGCTTCTTGACACAGTTTTGTTCGGTTCTGGTTTCACTGTTATCCTTTTAACTGCAAAAATCACTTCCCTCAATCTTCTATGCCACTATGTTGTTAATATTTCTTACTTCATAACTGGCTTATACATCTTACCCCCCATTTACCATACTCTTACTATGAATATCTCCAATCCGAATCCGTACCTTGTTTGCAGAAGCAGCTTTGGTTTTCGATTTGACGAGAGCGAATGTCCTGAGAGGAAGCGTGGAGAAGAACAAGTAAGAGGAGTAATCGAGCTTGATCTTCGATGGAGTTGCTACAGTCGGGTTGCCGCAAGTGAGCATCATGGTGTGGATAAAAATGATGTGCATAGTTGAGTCAAGTTTGAGTGTAAGAACTATTGAGCTAGATGGGAAAAAGATCAAGCTGCAAATTTGGGGTATTGCTGGCCAGGAACGTTTCCGGACAATTACTACTGGTAATGTTGGAATGATTTTTTCAATAAGTGTTCCATACATCCCCATCACATCATCTAGCTTCATCTTAACTCCTTGTAACTTCCAGGTCATGAACTAAGATACCTTTAATAATGGTGAATGAATGCTCCAAGCTTGGAAAGATTGATGAGGTTGTTGTTGCAGTTAGGAAGGTTGGAGTGAAGGTCAATTCAAAGTCGTTTTCAATGAATGTTGCAGGATATAATAACATTGTAGTGAACTCTAAGTTGCTGAGTTTCGACTTCTGTTGCTACTCGTTGCCGCTCGACCACTGTTGCTACTCAATGATCCTTCTTCGGACTGCATTTCAATGGTGCCTGAGTTGCTTGTCATATGTTGCAGTGCTTCATGTTCTTGTATTTCGGTATGCTAAACTGTCATTTTTTTTGGCTACTTGCAGTTGCATATGTAGTATCATTCTATGAAGAAATAAAAATATAATGTGGGTGTTTTTAAGTCTGAGAACATATGGGTGGCTCTTCTGTCCATATTTTACTTATAAAAGAATGCAGTTTACAGTCTTGTTGTTTATATATTCTTTCTTCATGATGAATGCAGAAGTTCAATCTTTACTAATTGCTTTTGTCTGTGTTGATTGAACAATTTCTGGAAGGAAAAGAGTTGGAGATACATGCTTCTCTCCAGGATTGTTTAGTCAATTTCATCTCTTTTGCATTGCCTGCTTCACATACATTAAAGCCTGAAGCTTGCCAGTCACCATTTACTTATTAAGGCTTTTGAGAGTGATTCTTGCATTTCCTACGACAAAAGTTTTTTTCTTGTACAAAATCTCTCGTCCACTGTACCGATGCTTTTGGGTTCACTAGTAGAAAAAACACCTGTTGCAGCCCCCCTGTTGAGGCGGTCACCTTAAAAACCGACGCAAAAAGTCTTATTCTACTATCTGTTGAGGCGGTCAGTCGTTTAGTTCGCTGCAACAGGTACTTTAGAGGCGGGCAAATATCCGTTCGCCTCAAATATTATTTGTGTTTTTGACTTGTTGAGGCGGTCTGTAAGGCGCCCGCCTCAACAAAGCCCAAATATTAGAGGCGGGCAGTAAGGCGCCCGCCTCAAATGATGCGACGAAGAGATTAGAGGCGGGCAGTAAGGCGCCCGCCTCAAAATAACACAGACATTAGAGGCGGGCAGTCATGCGCCCGCCTCAAAACTCGGTTCGTTTAATTTCATCCAAAAAAACCCTACAAATTCTCCTTTACTTTACATATATATTCGGCTCTTTCTCTTCCGCCGCTTAAGTTGACTCCTCCTTCCTCTTCCTCTTAATCTCCTCCTTCCTCTTAATTTGTTCATCATTTCTACCCATCTCTACACGCAGCCAGCAGAGTTCGGAGGGGATGTAGCCGAGTGGGAAGGGATTGAATTTTATGGATTGAATTAATGCAGGGTTAGCAGAGGAAGAGTAAGCGAAGGTGGGAAGGGATTTGAGGAGGGAAGGATCGAGGCCGTGGGAGGGGAAGGAAGCGATGTCGGAGGCGGAATTGGGGTCGACGTAGAAGACGAGATGTGTGCGGCGACGGCGACCTCTGCGGTGGTTACGGATGATGTACCAGCGAGCGTAGATGTGGAGAAGGACCATCACTACGACGATGGCGAAGACTATGATAATGGCGCTCATCAGATCTGGTAACATACCATTTATGGATCGTCGACATCAGATCTGGTTCACGAGGCTTCAATTTCGAATTCCCGTTTAGATTTTTTTTGCGTGTAAGTTCACGACATCAGATCTGGTTTTTTTTGCTTCTAAGTTGATTTAGGGGCTTCAAGTTTCTTTGTATTGTTCCCAGATTGTAAAGATTAGACTTAATCCATTAATTTTGTTGAAGTTTTGTTTTTGTTCTGAAACCGTTCGATTCTCAAATCGTCAAATCGTCATTTTGGTCATGTTCTCAAATCGTCATCTGGATCGAATTAATTTGTTGCTGCAATTCTTTTTGGTTTTCCAAGCTTTTTTGAGGCGGGCAAAAGAGTGCATTCGCTTCAAAAAACCAGGTCTGTTGAGGCGGGCATACGTTTTGCCCGCCTCAATAGGCTATGTTTTCAGATATTTTTACCCATTTGTTGAGGCGAACGTATTTATGCCCGCCTCAACAGGTCACTTGTTGAGGCGAACAAATGCCCGCCTCAACAGCTCATGACCTGTTGCAGCCCCCCCTGTTGCAGCGACCCCTGACCGCCTCAACAGGGGGGTTTTTGACCGCCTCAACAGGTGTTTTTTCCACTAGTGGTTGCAAAGAAAGTAGGAGAAGTTGCCTATGAATCCTATAATACGGTGATTCCCGATAGAATATTTGGATTTGTTGTAACTTATAACTCGTTAATTTACAAGCTCATTTATCAAACATGAGATCCTCATGCTTTTTTTTAGGTTTGTGTCTATTCCTGTAGCTTATTGGTACGTATATCATACATTAAAGATGAATGTGTTTCGTTATGTAAGTCTTATTCCGAAAAACACTTGGTATACAATTCAAAAATAATTTAGTATTCAATTCAAAATTCACCATTCATGAAACACTTGATATATAATTTGCAAATCAATTAGTAAGCATCTCATAATTCAATTATAATGCAATTAAAAAAACACTTGATATGCAATTCAGAAATCACTTAGAATGCAATTCAAAAACACTTGGTATGCAATTCAGAAATCACTTAGTATGCAATTTAAAAAACATTTGGTATGCATTTCAGAAATCACTTAGTATTCATTTTAGAAAACACTTGGTATGCAATTTAGAAATCATTTAGTATTCACTTAGTATGCAATCCAAAAAACACTTGATATGAAATTCAAAAGTAACTTAGTATGCAATTAAAATTCACTTGGTATGCAATTCAGGAAACACTTGATATGCAATTTGTAAATCAATTAGTATGCATTTCATAATTCAATTAGTATGCAATTCAGAAAAAGCACGTGATGTGGCTCGAGGAAGCTCGTCGTGTGGATAAGAAAAACACTTGTCTTGACTTGGAGAAGCACATGACATGACTTAGGAGATGCACATAATGTGGCTATGAAAAGCATGTGGCGTGGCTCCGAAAAGCTAGTAGTGTGGCTAAGACAAGCTCATGTCTTAACTTGGAGAAGCCCATGACGTGACTCGGGAGATGCACATGACATGACTATGAAAAGAACATGACATGCCCTAGAAATAACTGAGTATGCATTTCACAAAAACTAAGTATGCAATTCACAAAAACTGAGTATATACATAGAGTGCATTTTACTCGGAATAATTTTTTTAGTTACCTTTTTTTAGGAAATAGCTTGTATTAAATATAGTGTGTTACGAGATGCACATGAGGTGTATTTTAATTGGGGTAACTTTTTTCGTTACCTTTTTTTTTTTAGGAAAATCACTTGTATTATAAAATGCACATACATTTTAATTGGGGTAGCATGTATAGAGCTTCAAGAAAAGCACATATGGCGGTTCAGAAAATACGTAGGTTATTTAAAAACAATGTAATTTAAGAGAAGCACATCAATTGCTTTGAGAAAACTTAGGGTGTCTTTGGAGAAGCACGTAGGGTGCTTTAGGAGAAGCATGTAGGGTACACTATAAAGTCATGTGGCGCGGTCGGAAGAAACACATGCGTGCCTCGAAAAGCCATGTGGTGTGCCTCGAAAAAGCATGTGGCGTGCCTCAAGAGATGCACATGGCGTGACTCCTATAAACATGGTGTGGCTCGTAGAAGCTCATAGTGTGGCTAAGAAAAGTATGTGTCTTGACTTGGAGAAGTACATGACGTGACTCAGCAGATGCACTTAATGTGGCTACAAAAAAGCACGTGACCTCCCCTAGAAAAAAACTAAGTATGCAATTGAAAAAAACTGAGTATGCAATTCACGAAAACTAAGTATGCAATTCACGAAAACTGAGTATGCAATTCACAAATAAATGAGTATGCAATTCACAAAAGCTGAGTATGCAATTCACAAAAATTGTGTATTGAATTCACAAAAATTGTGTATGCAATTCACAAATAACTTGCTTTTAGAAATACAAGAGTTTGAGGTTTAAATTTATTTTCCAAAAATGCACATACAAATATACAATACATTACGAAATGCATATATTATGTGTTACGAGATGCATATGAATTGCATTTTATTTGTTTTTTCGGACACATATTTTAGTTACGTGCCACGAAAAAGCACGTGACATGGCTCCGAAAAGCATGTGGTGTGACCTATAAAAGCATGTGTCGTGCCTTAGGAGACGCACATGACGTGACTCCTAAAAGAATTTGATGCGGCTCGGAGAAGCTCGTAGTATGGCTAAGATTAGCACGTGTCTTGACTTGGAGAAGCACGTGACGTGACTCAGGAGATGCACATGAGGTGACTATGCAAATCATGTGACATGCCCTAGAAAAGCTCGTGACATGGCTCCGAAAAGCACATAGCGTGTCTAGGAAGAAGCACATGACATGTCTCTAAAAAGCACGTGGAGTGGCTCCGAATAGCTAGTAGTGTGGCTAGGAAAAGCATGTGTCTTAACTTAGAGAAAACCATGACGTGACTTGAGAGATGCACATAACGTGTCTATGAAAAGCACATGACATGCCCTAGATATAATAGAGTATGCAATTCACAAAAACTGATTATGCAATTCACAAAAACTGAGTATGCAATTTACAAAAACTGAGTATTCAATTCACAAAAACTGAAAATGCAATTCACAAAATATTAAATGTTTTCTAAATTGCATATTACTTGATTTGTGAATTGCATATTAAGTGATTTCTGAATTGCATACCAAGTAATTTCTTGTTTCCATACTTACTGATTTGTGGTTTACTTTAGATATAAAGTTTTTTTGAATTGCATACTAAGTGATTTTTGATTTTTTTTTTATGATTTGCATATGAAGTATTTTTGGATTCCATACCAAAACCAGCCTTAACATAAGTACACACTAGAATTTATTTTGAGTATCCAACTACCCGGATAGTTAAAATATCGAAAAAAACACATTGTAGAAAAACAACAAGCAATACTTGACTAATCAAACATTTTAAGTCGAATTATACACAAGAGTAACTAAGGGGAGAGTAACTAAGGGTAAGCTTAAGAGTGGAGTTCCATCAGTGTATAGATTGTCTAAACTAGTGGTATAACTGTTTGTAGCACAATCCTACTTTTTCCTGCTAAGAACAAGATATATACAGCAAGAGCAATACATAAAACAAACCATGCAAATGTAGTGTTTTACAGGCTATAATACAGGGAGGACCTTCACCTCTTTAATTCTTAAGATTATACCAGCTCAGGAGCTTAGATTACATGAATCATCAAGTCAAGGATCACGTAAATTCCATACCCGAAAAGATAAACGTATCTGTCACTCACAAAATTATACCTCACAGATTTCAGCTCCTCTCTGGAACTCATCAGTCATAATTCTCACTGTACTTGCGGATACGTTGTAACTAGAGTTCATGCAAGGATATGCAGGAGTTATGATAGGCATCAAATGAAATATGTCCTTTACATTCCGTCTTGGATACGTCTTCAATCTCGCAAAGCATAACAGGATTTGGCCACCGCCACTGGGTATACACCCTAAAGAAACGAGATACCAACATGCTGGGTGATGCATTAGGGTAAAGCTGACAAATACGAGCAACAAGCAATGCCCAGTTTATACCAGGATGCTGGAAATTGTACATTCCTCTACCGCCAGCAAGAGCTTCTTTCGACGGCTCTTCCCATTCATCATACCATCAAACAGAAGAAGTGAAATCTGGAATTCTGAGAGAGAAACAAAGATAGACAGAGAGATGGTATAGCATAATTGAGCGATAACTTACACCAAACCATAGCCTATTTATCGACGAAATCAGTTCAATCACCATAGATCTCCGACTAGAGAAGAAATCAACTTGCTGCACTAAGGATTGTCGTCGTGTCTTGAAATTCCAAAAGATGAGCAAATATAGGTGCATAGTTCTTATGAAAAGATAATGGGCGCAAAATAAAGAAACAACTCACATGCTGAAGTTGATCTAGTTCTGCAGTTAGTGATTTCTCAAATTCTGATAACTACTAGACACAAAAAAGCAGGATGTATGAAATATACTCAAGAGTGGATGAAAACAATGATGCCCATTTTGCTATCATGAGTAAAAGACTAAAGCATGAACGTCTGCTTGGACCGTCGAAATGTGATCTTTTCAAATCTGGATGCAGTACAAAAGAAAGGTTAAACAAGCAGAAATTGTTATCAAGCTCGAATACTTATCTAAATAAGGTTAAGTTGCATCTAGAATAGTAAACTCTGACTACAACCTCTAAATCTCAAAACCAAACATAAATTGAGGTACCATTAATGTCTCTCATTTGTGTAGAATGTAGATCCTATTCAATTCTGAGCATGTTACTTTAGTAGCTCAACAAAAAATCACACAGTTTCATCTAAACATAATCATTCACCAAAAATCCAAGTACAAGATTCCAGAAATAGGAAAGAATCACTCCAATATTCTTAGAAAATAAGAAGTAGCAGACGAGTTTAATAAAGCAAAGGACAAGGAGATGTAGCCAAATCAGTGACATACCGTATGAATGAATCACAAGCAGACTCGTTTTGAGAAGGAGGTGACGCGAACATTCCTTGGCAAAACACAATCATGAGGCTCCAATGAGATTACATTGCTCATCCAGTTGTAGTTCACCCAACTTTGGCTTCAACTCAGCAACAATAGCCTTTGATCTTGATTAGGGAAGACCTTGAAAAGCTTAATCAGATCGTCAGTGAGCATGTCAAGGAGAGAGTCCATATCGACTCCACGGTAGTTGAAGTTCTTGAACGTCCTCTTCTTTGGTTGTCCTGCAGCCGCCACATCAAACCTCGGCTTCCGCCTGCATAAACCGAACAGTCAGAAAGCTTTCCATTTAGAGTGGTCAATGAAAGCATGACAAGAGGAAGAAAGAGCACCATTGTTGGAGCTTACAGAATCAACCGCAGATCAGGATATAGTCCATTTAGAGTGGTCATACATATGTATTCAGCATGAGTTTCAACTTTCAAGCAGCTCAAATTGCAGAAGGATGAAACATGATGCACTATGAATCATTTACGACCACCCCCCTTAAGTTCTGAATCAAAATCCACATTATGCAATTCAATTTGTTAACCAACTCCTAAAGCCAAAGATATTCCCGAGCCACAAGCTTCTTTCCCTGGATAGTAAATAACCATCACCATTCTAATATGAATAATGAGTCACTATAAGACTGCAGAAGCTACAATCTACTCCAAGAAGCAACAAATTGCTAACATATGAAATCGGAAAAATATCTATGGAAGACTAAGAATTCAACCCAACGCATGGATCCCAAGTTATTCTGGACTAATTTATGTTTTAGGTAGAATTAGGCCAAGTAAACGAAAGAACAAACTTTAAACTAAACAACACAGCAAAACCTTTTCAACTCTACTTCTGCACACGAGTTAATCAATCATATTAGAAGAAGAAAGTCCAAGACATCAGGAGAGAGGCGTCTGCAGTGGTAACACAAAGGGCATAGATTGAATTGGATAAATTCAGATTCCAATCAATACAACAAACTCATCATGCCCACTTTGTAAGAGCCTGCGGAATTACTACGCTTAAAACCAATTCTGAAGCAGAAAACTACTAGCTACTTTGCATTTGGTTTTACTGCAACCAGACTAAAAAAAACTTACAAACAGATGAAATGCATAATCAGAAAGAGAAAAGGAAAAAGCTTCAGCTTAAGTGCCTAGAATAAAACCATACCAACAAAACCACGCCTGCAAATCCGAGCAAACATTTCTCCTACAAACTGAAAAGTGTTGCCATATCATTTCTATAGCTAGGAACAACCGTTTCGCTTAATTCAGTACTTCTTTCCGTTTGAGCCGCAGAATCAACGCAATCCGTTCCGGAATTGATCAGGATGACAACAGATTAGGGTTACACATCGAGGAGGCGAGAGAGGCGTTCGACGGCGCCAAACTCATTAGGAGAGGGGCGCGGAGGAAGTGGCAGAGGACGGTGATGGTGAGATCGAGGGTTCTCTGCCAGGCGGAGCCGGAGGTGAGTGAGGAAGCCGATGGAGGAACAGTGGATTGCGTCGTTGAGGAGGAGAGCGGAAGAAGACGAAGATGATGCTGGTGAAGAGTTGAGCTTATAACACGGATCGTCCGATTGTTTTAATCTAACGGCTAACAATGGTTCTCACTGGAACGGGAGTTCTCTCCTAAGGATTGGTTCTCACCTGAACCCCTTTCTATATATATATATATATATATATATATATATATATATAGATTGGATCATAGAATGTTATTGATGGTTTTGGAACCCAAGCCAAGCAATTAACTGCTTTGTTTGTTTCACGAAATATAATGGTAAAATTTATTGTTTGGAGAATTTTATAATTTAACTGCTTTGTTTGTTTCACAAAATATAATGGTAAAATTTATTGTTTGGAGAATTTTATAATTTATTGTGAATATCATGAATGATTTTATTAATCATTTAGTTGAATATCTTGGGGATATGAAATCGGGTTAGGAATGAGTTATACCTATTTTGGTGTTTGGTAGGAGTAGATATGAGTATGAAATTGATTCCAAGGAATGACTCATACCACCCCTTATGACCAATTCTCATACCCATATAAAAAACATGGTATGAGTCATACCTATTTTTTCACTCAATTTTTCATTCCCAACCCCATTCCATTATATACCAAACAAAATGTTTCGAAAATCACTCAACCCCATTCCTCATTCCCGATTCCAACCCGACTCCTACTATCATACCAAACAAGCCCTTCATATAACTAATAACACTGAGATTGTGTCCTTTAAAAATGTCATGAGTAATATTATGCATATGAGCTAATGTAATGACATTGAGAGCAGATAAAGCTTCATTTTGAGGATTGATGTTTGAGAGATTTTCTTGTTATCCACAAAAATAATTTTACGATTTGTAATTCTGCATATACAAGCAATATAAGCTTCATTAGACAAACTTACCGATCCGTCAAAACTTATTTTATACCAACCCTCAAGGGGGCGAATCCATGTGATATGTTCCTTATGTGTTCGATTTCATTTCGGAATCAATATAAGCCCTTAGTTGTGGAGACAAGTTTTTTGCTATTGTTTGAAATGAAAAAAATGTACAATATCCGCAGAGTCATGGTTATTATTATTATCCCTTCTAAATATTTTACTGTTTCTGTGGTTTCAGAGTTCATACAATAAAAATAATAAAGATTTTATTTCATTAGGATGTGTTTTACAATCATTAAATATGTTACTTAGAGTTTGAGAGATTGTTAAGTCATTTAGTGTATGAAAGTGAGTGCTCATAATTCTCCGATATTTATGAAGGCTTTGTTCTGTTTGAGGATATGTGAAAAGGAAATGTTCCGTGTTTTCAGTTATATTATTACACAAGGAGCAATATAAGGATACTCTATGAAAATATCGATTTAATCTTTCTGTGATAAACAATTATCGGATAGTGCTTTCCAAATGGTATTTTTGACCTGAGGGTTGAGACACTAAATTTCCACATCCAATTATATAGGTAATCAAAATTATTAATATGTTGTGAGGTTTTAAGAAGGCGAGTCGATGCAGTTGTAAAATCCTCATTAGCACTAAGATTCCAAATCACTCTGTCATGATATTTGTGGATTAAAGTTACTGACCTCATCAGATATGTTGGAAATTTGTGGATTAAAGTAAGGCTTTAGATCAATATTATGTATCCAGTTATCTGTCCAAATATTTATATTAGTCCAATCTCCTACAACAACTCATGTTAACCCTTGTTGGAATATATTTCTTAGATGTAACAGTTTCAAAAACTGCCAAGATGATTTTGTGTTTTTCTTTTTTGTAATTAAAAAGGGAGTTTGTTTTTTGATATTTTTGAGTAATTGATTTAATCCATATATTGTCTTTATCAGTCATAATTTTCAAAAGTAACTTAATTTATAAAACGCTATTAAAATCTTTTGCTTTATGTAAACCTAATTCCCCTGCACTTTTTGGTGTAGAAATTTAGTCTCAAGTGGTAAGAGGTTGATAATTTGGGTTTTCTTTATGGGTTCCCGTAAAATACGCTATATTGCTCAAAATCACCCCTTTAATTGAATATTACCGAAAACCACCCGTATCAACCCCTCCGTTAGCGGAATAGCAGGCACGTGAAGAGGGAGTCAGAGGAGAGCATATATGGTCCTCCCTTGAATGTCGATGTCGGGCATAGTGGAAAGGGCACCTAGAAGATTTGGCGGTGGCGGGCGGCGTATCGACGTATGCCGACTTGAGAAAGAGATGTATGGGAGGAAGAGGAGAAGAAAACCCCTAACTGATTTTGGGGCTTTTGAAATTAGGGTTTTGCAGTTTTGGGAAATCTGGGATCGAGTGGAGAGTCGGGACATGTTGTAAGTCGGGCTGATCTGAGCGAAGAGCGATGTGTCCGCAAGCATAAAGGTAGTAGTTGGTCCGGCTGCGTTGCCGACAAGATGGAGGAGGTGGACTCGTTCCTCCTGAGTTTGAAGATGAACAAACAGTTGTTTTTATTTTATTTTTTGTTTTAAATTTATTTTCAAATTATATTTAAATAAAATATTACAAATATTATTAATATTAACGGAGTTAATAGGTGAGTGGAGTTTGGCTAATGGAAGGGTTAATATGAGTGGTTTTCGGTAATATTCAATTAAAGAGATGATTTTGAGCAATGTAGCGTTATTTTACGGGTGGTTTTCGGTAAAAAAAAACTCTTTCTTTATTCCATAAGAAATCCTTATTAGTCTTGTGGAATTGTCTACAAACGTTTTTTGGTAGCGAAAAACTTTGCGTTATGTGATTAGCTTTTGATAGTATAATAAATAGGATTAGGATAACTCTTCCTGCTAGCGATATTGAATTTTCTTTCCATTTTGAGAGTTGTTTTATCATACTCTGTGTTGCGTAGTTACAACATTCATTCTTTACTCTACCACGAACAATAGAAATACCTAAATATTTTTCCAAAACTGTAGTGGTTTGTAAATTTAGCACAACAGAAAATGATTGTTTTTGTTGGTTTGATATATTTGACGATGTTAGAAAACAGATTTTATGATAGTTAATTGAGAGCCTTGATAATGTTGTAAAATTTTGATAAAATTCATGTTTGTCATAGAGACATTTGCAATGATAAGGGTTTCATCTGCAATTCTGCAAACAATAAAAATGGTATGAACATTCCATTATCAACATGACTTTTCACAGAATCACACTCAGCTTTACAAGCTTGACTCATATATGGAGAATCAATCCCTGATTCTAGATAGAATCTTATTAATACTAGAAATTTAATTTATCAAAATAAAATTAGTAAAATTTGATTTTATATACGATTATATTATTTTATGATTTCACGCAAAGAACTATTATATCCTTCTGTTTAAGTGTATAGTGTTAATAGTTAATTATCATCGTGATTTATCTTAATAATATTAGTAGTTACCTTCTATACAATATTTATGATTTTCTAAAACGTAATTTATAATGAAAATAAGAGAGGGGCTCGGGTAAGAACATGTAATTGGGTGAGAACGTGCAAACTCTTAGATTAAGAAATTAACGCTCTAGATTGAAAGGGAGAAATATTCTGGTGTATTGCACACACGCTCGCTTAGGTGGAAAATTTTGAAATTTTGATAGTAGAATTTTATGGGAAAAAACATCTTCCCTCGAAAAAACATAACACAAGCTCTCGCTCTCTATTCTTCGCGAGAGCGAAGTTGAGACACCTTATTCATCGCGAGATGGATCTTCGTAGGTGACTTCATCTTCCTACTACTCATGTGTCATATGACCATCCACATGGACCTTATCTTTCGTGGGTTGTTGCTTCCTCCTTCTTGGGCCATGCTTGCCTCGAGGCAAGCTTGCGGGTTTGGGCCTGCTATGGGCCTCGCGAGGCTTGATCCTTTGGGCTTTGAGAATCGGCTCCAACAAGATACTTCAGTATGACCTTTATTTTGTATCTATTGAAACATATAGTTGATCTTTGATTAACATATATTTCCTTGGGATTTGATTAATTAAATGTGTACCTGAACAAATATCACTTGGAGCTTGATTTTCTTACAACTATCAGAAGACACTATTTTGGAAGAAGTTTATTTAAAAGGCTAACAATGTTGAAGAGGCTACAAAAAGCAATTGCTCAATCGATGAATATACAAGTGTCAATCATTTATCAGGTAAGAGGTACTTAAAGATAAGTGTAGAAGTCACATATCCATTTTAAGTGCCCCAAGAGCCTATGCTAGGATACAACTATAACATAGATGAAAATAGTCTGCTTTTTATATTTTGGAAATTAACTAGTACCTTTTTGGCCATGTAATTTGGGGATTTGTTATCATGTCTAATTCTTGTGAATAAAATGTAAAGGTATTCTTTCATTACTTTTGTTGATATTGTATTACTATGTCATACAAAACCGCTATATACAACATCAAATATAATTAGGTTATAACTGCATAAATATAAGATGGCCAAGGAAACCAAACCCAGCGTGGAAGCCCGACAACGGAAGAGGATGGTGTGAGTTCCATAACGACACCGGTCACACCACCGACGGCTGCTTCACCTTAAGGAGAGAAGTGGTGAGGCTCTCGAAAAAGGGAGAGTTAAGAGATCTCCTAACCGAAGAAGGAAGAGTCGCGTTCAACAAGGCTAACGGGGACAGAAACTCCCGAGCTCCACCTCCACCACCAGGCCATGCTTAGACGGTCTACACCATCTTCGGAGGATCATCAGCTAGTGGTTACACCGCCTCCACCACCAAAAGGCACGCCATATCCGCCAAGAGGGAAGGCGACGCGATGCTCGTGTCCCACATAAGAACCGTGAAACAAGATCATCCCATCACGTTCGAGGAGCCGAAGGAGGTTGTTGATCATCACAACGGCTTAGTTATCTCCTTGACCATTGGAAATTGCAAGGTCAAGAGAATCCTGATTGATAATGGGAGCTCCGCTAACATTATGACCTTATCCACCGTGAAAGAGCTCAGACTCTCCACCGACGACGTGGGGAAAAATTACATACCTTTGGTGGGTCTCAGCAGAGACATAGCCAACATGCTGTGAGAGATCTTCTTGACGACGTTGTCCCAAGGCGTCAACATGTAGACCAAGTTCGTAGTAATGGAGGTTTAGTCGCCCTACAACATAATCCTATGAAGGCCATGGTTGCACGACATGAAAGTAGTGCCCTCCACGTACCACCAGTCTTTGAAGTTTCCAACGCCATGTGAGATCCAAGAGATCAAGGGAGAACCTATCACAAAAAGAGAATGCTACAAAGTGGGAATGAAGAGTACCACTAATCCCTCCATCGAGAAGAAAGAGAAAGCATAACAATTAAAGGACTGTGAGGCGCCAACGGGGTACGTGACGCCAAAGCTCCCCGAACTCAAAGACGTAGTGATTGACGCGACCAAGCCAAAACGTTCATCCAAAGCACACCCCAATGAAACAGAAAAGAAAGGAAGTTCGCTCCAGAGTGTAATCGAGTAGTCAACGAGGAAGTGAAAAATCTCCTAGAGACGGGGAAAATCAGAGAGGCCAAGTATCCGGGCTGGCTCGCTAATGTCGTTGTGGTGAAAAAGAAGAATGGGAAGTGGAGAGTGTATGTTGACTTCACCGACGGTAGGACACGGTCAATGGTCGTGTCGGAATTGGTGGTCAATGACCCGAACACGACTTGGACACGGCCAGACACGACTTGGACACGTTTCGAATGTGAAAAAATAAAAAAAATTATTTATTTTATTAATTAATTAGAAAAAGAAAGGGGAAATGTAACCTAATTATCGTCCTTCACTCTTCAAACCCGACATCTTCGACGCCTCCGCATCTCTTCGGCGCCTCCGCAACCCTTAGTAATATTAATGTGATGTTCATTACAATAGCTTTAAAATGATATAGTATTAAAATGATCCGCCGTGTCCAATTCTTATATATTTTAGGTTCCCCGTGTCCCAGTGTCCCACCGTGTCCGTGTCCAAGTGTCGTGTCCGTGTCCGTGGAACATAGCGTAATTATTAACTAAAATACATAGTTATAATATGTAACTAAAAAATAAATTTAGTATAATTTGTAATTTTTGTAGTTATAATTATAGACGACTGTTTATGTTTTTGCGGCTTTTGGAAGGGCAAATGATGTATGTTATGTACTGACTTGTATTCAAAAACTTTACAATATTATGGAAATTTTTAAAGAATAATTGGTCCGTGACCAACCAACCTATTTCGTTTGTGATAGACCAACTTTGTTTTATTTTTTGATCGGTGACGGATCTGGTCTTGTAGTCCGTGACGAACCTGTTTTTTTTCATTCATGACGAGTCTAGTCCCGTTTTGGTATGTGACAAACCTCTCCTTGTGTTAAATAGCAAGTTGGAGTGGGTTAAATAAAAGCTTTTTATATATAATAATATATCATTCTTCAGATCATCTCCTTTAGAAAAATACTAATCTTTCTTCTTTATCTTTTCATACATAAAACTACAGTTTTTGTTGCTTCTTCTCCTCGATTGATTTGAGTTTTAAGCTTGTCCGGTTCTCACGCTGTCTTCATTCAATAAAAGACAATTGTTTAATTAATTCGGAAGTTTAAGGGAATATAACCCGGATTAGTTCTGAGTTAAAGGGAAGTTTAAGGGAATATAACCCGGATTAGGTCTGAGTTAAAGGTGCACACTATATTTGTGTGGACCTAATAACCCGTCGTAGATTAAGCACGTCCGGGTTATTTGGTTCAAACATTTTTCCATAATACTATTAAAGTCCGGGTTATTTGGTTCAAACATTTTTCCATAATACTATTAAAGTCTGGGTAACACCCTCCACTTGATCCATGACGCTCATAACTTGCGACACACTTACTCTCATGCACACGTCGTCTTCCACCACGTACATTTTCAGTCTTCAGTCTTCGGGTAACACCCTCCACAGGGATATATTGTTAGGGTCATATAAAACTCGTTCTCTTGTGACAGACCGTGTCAGAACGCTTCTATTGATGTGTTCTCGTCGCAATCTGGCACTGACAAGTTATCATCATTAAAACGATACAAGAACTTCAACAGAGACTCTCCAAACTTCTGAACTAATCTGTAGAGGTCAGCGGAATGCTTCTGGATACAACGACTACTAAAGAACTGGATCTTGAATGAATTGGAGAGTTGTTCGAACGAGGAGATACTGTTGTCGGGGAGATTAATGAAACACTTCAAGGCGGAACCTTTCAAGGTGGAACCAAACCATCTGCACATCACCGCCTCTTTCATGTTGGCGGGGACCACGCTCGTCATCATCTTTTGCTTGTAGATGGGGATGTATTTGTCGGGATCAACCTTTTTGTCATAGGCCGGCATGTCAGGGACGGTGTAGTTCTTGGGATTATCGCAGAAGGCGATAGCGTTCACGAACGGGATCGCTGCATAACTAGGCTCGTTCTCTTCTTCCACGGCTATGGGTACGCCCTGGAGTTAGCCATCTTCTCTTGCACAACTGCAAAATTTGCAGCCCACTTGCTCCTTATCATGGCCGCGATGTCTACCATGGAGACGGCGTAGCGCTCTCTATCTACGCGTTGAATTACCACAGAAGGGTGGCTAGCTTGTTGCACTCTTGGCACCGTCGTGTTGGGGTTCTCGTCTTCTACAGTCTCGCCATATCGAGCCTACGTGCTACGCTCTAGTCTCTCACGCACGTAAACCTCGAAGCCGGTGGTGTCTTCGTCGTGGATCTGGAGGAGCGGAGGGATTCGTTCTCTTGGGACAATTTCGCCATCCTCTTCTCCGTGGCGATCTTCTGCCCTGTTCCACGCTCGTCATTTCTGGGGTTGGTCATGTTTCTTAGTGGAAAAAGGTGCTCTTTTTTTGAAAAGGTGATATTTTTTTTTTATCAAACCCCATGGAGGGAGCCAATTTTTTGTAGCAAAAGTAACTACAAGTAGAAACTTAATCAATGATGTGGGTTAATGATCAAATCAGATAGTATCAACTCTAAGCTCAAGAACACGATAATAGAACTCTTAATACTTGTATATTGATCGGGGGATCAAACTTCTTTACAATGAGGAGAAAGCCTTATATATATAGGCTAACCCTAATTTTTATGTTTAAGGAAAAATCTTATCTTTTCCCATAAATCTCTAAATAATATAAACTAGGTAAAGAGATATTCTTGTATGACATTTATTTATCTCTTTACCATATACATAATTTCTATAATATTAATCAAACAAGGAAAGCTTTTAACTACACCTGGCAACACCTCTACTCGTAAGCTATGCTCATCAACGTTCCTTCTCCTACTCGTATCCCTACTCGAACGCATTGCGGCCTTAGTGGTATTTTTAGGTAAAAACATTTACTGTCACGTTCTCTTGGTGATAATAATCGAGAAATTTGCTCTTATCCTTATGATGAATCAATGGGACACATGGCACTTATCCATCATGTGAACATATTTGTTCTTGTCCCGTCCCATTCCTACAAGTAGCCTATTTCCTTAATTGAAGTTCACTTACTCGTTTTGCACACCTCTGCACAATCAGAAAGAAGGAAAACCCTAAAAATGCCATCGAATCTCAGCAGAGTCTACAATGGTTATGGATGTAGATATTGGTGATTCTGTTGAAGTAAAGTTCTTGTCGCATGGACTTCTAGAGAAAGATCAACATTTCACTTCGATCTACTAGAAAGAAATTTTTTTGTTTGTTTTGCAGATGTACTCAATTTCCATAGGACGTTCTCATTAAGGGTGCAACTAATACGTTTTTCTATGGGTATTGTCATGGAAGGACGAAATTTCACATGTATCCATTTGTGTTGGGGTTTCGTTTACCCTTTAATTCATTAGTTGCCTCATTTTTGAATACTTAACAGTTGTCACAGGAACAGTTGTTGCCTCAAGTATGGCAAATCATGTATGTTTTCACCCAATACGCCGATGTGGTTGGTATTGAAGTAGGAGTTGAACATATGATGAGTACTTACAAAATCAAAACGAAGAAAGGTGGTAGGGTTACTGTGGATAAGAAACAGAGTGTTGAGCCCTTCATTTGGGATATGAAAGTTATAGAAGACAAAGAAAAGGAACGTAAATTCTTCTTCCCCAACATCGATTCAACCGGTGTATTATGGGATGAAAGGTATTTGTATGGTCGTTTGTGTGTAGACGGTAATTCACCTCCCTTCAGTAATCCAAAACCAGGTTGATTTTGCTGAATTTTGTTCGATACTAATATAATCCTCCTTTTGTTTTGCGCAATATAACTAATTGCAGTCGAAATTCTTAGTGAAGAAATTTCTTGTCCTGATGTTGATGAAGAAGTGCTTCGAAAACTTTTCGTCGTTTGCGGTAGAGAGAAGAACTTCCAATCATCATCAATGATTCTGATTTAAAGGGACAACGATGATGCTGGCCCTAGCCAATTGGACTCAGAAATATTGTGAAAGCGGTTAGTGTATGTTTGAAGTGATCAAGTGATCAAGTGATGCAAGGATTTTCAAGATTATTTTATGTATTCAGTAACAAAGTATAACATATATATTATAAGAAATATGGTTGGCATTTTGGTTTATGTTTTGCGTAATGTAGATAATTACAATCATCATTCTGCTCGGATTTATGTTGAAACAAAAAGCATGAAAACCAAGATACCCACAAAGTATACAATCACATATTCACACGATATAAGAAATTACAAACACAGTGTTATTTCGGAATTATCAGAGGTGCGACGCAAAATCAATGAAAGCATTACACTGCAAAAATGTTATTAGAGGCGCGACACAAAAAAATGACATCATTAGATCTCACAAAAGCGTCACAAGCAACAGAAACACAAGACATAGCCAAGCTATATATTACTGAAGCAAAGTAACATCACAAGCATTCGAACGATTCTCTATAGGTCAAAACGCCGCCAACACCTAGGCAATTTTCGTCTGAATAGGCAACAAGACCAGTCTGTTTCCAACTGTTTGCATCATATGAGTGTATCACCCCTACTTGAACCCACCCATTACATCTCTTATAATCCATGTGAAAGAACCTATGTAAGAAGAGCTTCTTGAGAAGAATACACATGTCTTTCTCTTTCTCATCTTCCGATTATCGATAGTATAAATCTTGGTCCACGATTCTGCAATGCCAGTTTCCATCTGCGTCCAATAGGATGGAGCGAATGGTGGTCTTCAAGTGGAGTTTATAAACCTTCGGATGGAGTTTATAAATTGAGTAGAAATAAGCCAGACGATCTCGCAGCACGAAAACATCATCTGTGATCATGATCCCATAGAATGCAGCGAATTGTGGTCGATCTATCACTTCAAACGACTGATCGGAAAAATCAAACAAAAATATATTGGGTCATTTGAGAGGGATGACTTCACCATATACCAACAATTGTTGAAGAACCTATGAGGATAGGCCTCGAACTGCATTTCAGTTATCCTGATCCTCCCATCTCTAAACACTCGAGCGACATCAGCACGATCATCAATTCCCTAGAACTTTAATCTTGCAAACTATGACCAATAACTAATTTCGTTGTTTTGCCTAGAAGTTGAAACCTTCAGTTGATTCAGTTGTAAGATTTATAACTCTTGTTCTTTTCCTTTGGGTTTGTATTGATTGTCTTGCTTTCATCCATATGATTTCTATTGGTTTTGCAAGATTGATCACCTAGTTTGATTGATAGTTTTCTATTGCTAGACTAGGAATAGAAGGTGGAATTCCTTGTCATTGTAACATCCATAATTGCACGAACTAGTAGTTGATTACAATTGTGAAAGAGAATTGATTGCACGTTCAATACTTTACGGTTGTTAAGTTGTTGCATGCATCCTTGTGATTCCTATACTCTTTGTTGCTATTTGATTCAACCTAGGAGGTCTCTTAGGTTATCGAATAGTAAGTATTATCATGATCAGTTGGACTGCTGATATACTAAAGATCGGAATAGGAACATTCCCTAGGATTAATAAGAACTCGAGATAATCTATGATCGACTTGTCTGGTTGTTGTGTGGATACTTGCTAGGTGGAACCCCTTCATAATCATATTCTCAACCATCGTTGCTTTGCATATTCTCAACCATCGTTTCTTTTCTTTGTTTCTTATTGCATAGATTTGGTGTTTTGATTCCCTTGGGTTCGATCTCTACTTACTTGATATACTCTAGTTAGTATTTTCGGGATTCTGTGATTTAGTACTACGACAATTTGCTCTATCACAAATCTAAAGACAATGACACAACTTTAAGAGAGATCCGGTCTAATAAACTAGTACAGAAATAACCTTTTACCCCGGTTATTTGGCAAAGAATACCATGGTTCTGAACCGGGGTTAAAGTGCATGGCGTAAACGTGTTTACCCCGGTTATAGTTTTACCCCGGTTACGTGTTTACCCCGGTTCCCGAACCGTGGTAAATCAACCAACCGTGGTAATAACAAATTAATTCGTAGTCAAGATAAATTGTGGTAAACTAAACATCCGGGGTAAATGTGGACGATGTAAAATAGCGCAACCGAGGTAAATGTGGACGACATAAAAATATACAACCGGGGTAATCAGTACGTGGTATGTAATTTTTCAGAACCGTGGTAAAATTGTATCCGAATGAATTATTAAAAACCGTTTTAAAACCGCACCACCTGCTTTATAATATTTATAATACACCTTATTTATAATACAAATGATATATTATATATCAAAACGATGTATTTTTCATAAATTAAAAAGTTTTCAATAGTCTTTACAAACATAATTTCAAGGAAATTTAAGGAGAACAAAATTTGGATTTGTGAATCTTGCTAGAAAGCAGGATTCAACTTAAATGTAATTTATTTATCCACCATCGAAGCAAACAAATTAGAAAGTGATATGAATTGAAGAATAAGTTGAACTGATCATACAAAGCCTAAATCTGCTGCGCCAGGTGGAGCACATGTGTCGACATAAGGTGATTCAAGGCAGACATATCAATCGTCTTTGTTTCTATTTGTTGAGCACCTTCGAGCAAACTGGTTAGTTCAGTCTGCAAATAAAAGCATGAATTATCTTTACAATCCCCTTTGAACATAGCTCCACGTAACAAGTCACCATGCAAAATCTATAATACAAAAAATTATGCATACCTGAAGAGACCTAGTTTCATCATCAAAAGTTGTTGCTGAAGTCTCTGAGCATTTGGTTGAACCTCAGTAAATTCTTGGTTCTCTACTAAGCCACCTCAGTAAAAATTATGCATACCACTAAGCCACCCCTTTGAATTGGCTTCTTCGCCATTTATGCTAGCTTTAAGTATTTCTATTTGCTCTTGGCATGATTTTATGAACACAGTAACCTGCGAATTTCAAATTTTAACATTATATTGCATCAAAATAGAAATGCTATCGATTCAAGTGGAATAGCTTCAAACTTACTTCATGCTCAATGCTATCTCGCTCTTGCTCAGTGGTTGGATGCAAATCAACATAATCGTTTGTATGCTTCATTAACACAAGCGTTCCAGCACAAGTGTTCAACAATCAGCACAATTGTTCAGAAATCAGCACAAGTGTTCTAGCTCAAGTGTTAACAGTTTGCATTAAAAGGAAAAACATTTAAGTCAAAAGCAAAACTTGCAACCAACATTAACTAAGCAGAGATCTTTTGTACAAAAATCTTTGCAAATGCATTCTCCTAAGCAGTCGCACCTGAATTTCATCAAACAAAAAGTATGCTAGCTCCTCTTTTATCCACTTGCTGATCTACAAGAAATTTGTTTCCTACAACAGACAGAATGTGTTAAAAGGAAAAACATTAACAATCTGCATTAAAAGGCAAAACATTTAAGTCAAAAGCAAAACTTTCAACCAAAATTAACTAAGTAGAGATCTTTTCTACAAAAAACTTTGCAAATGCATTCTCCTAAGCAATCGCACCTGAATTTCATCAAAGCAAAGTATGCTAGATCGTCTTTTATCCACTTGCTGATCTACAAGATATTTGTTTCCTATAGCAGAAAAAATGTGTTTCACTTGTAATGCTTACTTTTATTGCTCCTTTTCAGCTAACCATTCTTTGATTCTACTAACAAATGGAAGATTCATAACCCAACTGGATATACTTGATTGAAAAGACTTCTCTTCCACGTGATTCTTCCAGATTTCATGCATATGCGAATGTATTTCAAGCATAGCCTGTAGATGAAAGATTATATAACTTCAGTTAAATATGCACTGCAAATGGCCCAAATGCCAATTGATAGATAGAAACATTTACATCCAAAAATATGACAGCTCACCTCATGAAAATGCAGTCGCCTCCAATGCTGAACTACCCCTTCCGTAGCGGCATAGAACATGTTCATAAGCATTGTTTTTCATACCAAGAAGCCAATGAGAAATACAACACCCAAAAAAATGCTCGGACTTTATTTAGGAGAATTCCCGCTGAAGAAATAACATTATTCAGACACCACGCTGCAAGATTTCATCCTCAAATTCCTCAAAAACATAATTTGTTCCAACTAACTGTATAAGAAAAACACTAAAACAAAGGACATTCAAATTGACATTTCATCAAACACCTTGAATTCACTGAGAGTACCTTGAGAATGTCCTTCGCTGACCTTAGCCACCTCATCTGCTCGCCGTTGCACCATTCTTAGCAGAGAGAAGGGGAGCTCACCAATGGCGGACTTCGGTGACTTCGATGAACTGAATGGAGACGACCACCGATAACCTAGGTTTCCAGCGCTTCACGAACTCGAATGGAGGCGAATATGAAGGACAGAACACCGACGACTTGTCTAGGAATAAATGACGAGATGCTTCAGACGATGACAGAAACAAACCACTGAGACAAGGCGAATTGAGCGAGAGTTCCGACAAAAGAGAAGAAGAGAGAAGATGGCTAACCTCTCGACAAGAAACAAATGAAGGAGACGATGTTTTTGGCTACGAAGGTGACGGAATTTCTGCCTACGAAGGAGACGAAGTTTCTGGCTACGAAGGAGATCAGATTTATTTACATAGAAACGGGTTTAGAGTTTCGATAAATCCTGAATTTAGGGCTGGAAACTTGGGTGAAGGAAGACTAAGAAGAGGGAAGATGATGGCGGTGGAGATTCTAGAGCTAGATTGAAATGGCGATCGAAGAGGATGTCGGCGGAAATTAGGGCGAGCTTCTGTGTCGATGAAGAAAGCATAGGTAAATAAAAAATTTCCCTGATTGATGGATTTACCCCGGTTGACATATTTACCCCGGTTATTTCGCAACCAGGGTAAATTTAATGGTATGTAGAAATTAACCGGGATAATTTCGGTTGACAAAATTACCCCGGTGGACACGATTACCTCAGTTCCTAAAATAACCGGGGTATTTTTAAAAACCGGAGTAAATTATCATATAAAACTACCCCGGTTGAGAAATAACCGGGGTAATAACACCAAAATATATAAAACCGGGGTAAAATGATAAACAAATTAAACAACTGGGGTAATTTGTCAAAAATTTTACCACGGTTGGTAAATTAACTGGTGTAAAAACTCCACTGTTGCCGAAACACCCCGGTTGTTTTATAACCGTGGTAAAAGTGCCGAGGTAAAAGCCTGTTTCTGTACTAGTTTAAAGGATGGTGTTGAAGAGGGAACCCAGGGGAAAACCTAAACTGATGGGTAGCGAGATTGCACAATGCAATTTTGAGGGTTCAGTGCGAGAATAGATCATAATCGTAAGGATCCACACCATATCTATAAACAAAGGTTAAGTAGTAGATGTTGTTGCTCAAAGGGCCCACAACCCAGATCATTGTATTCTCCCCATCGTCATGCACCAATTGAGGAGCCATTTTGAAGAATTTTTTTTTTCTATTCGATAGAGGATATCATAATTGTCGTTGTAGTTGTTGTGACAATCACTATAAGAGTCAATGACAAACCGAGAGTGGAAAATAGACAACCATGTTTTACAGACTACTTTAAAGCGAACGATGGATTTAATTGGAAGACGTATCATTACCTCCTCAAATAATTATGTGGGGAGAAGACATCCCCGCACCCCTTTTCCTCCATAGCTAGACTTTGATAGTTCTGCCATTAAATTAAGCAATAACAAGCATTTATATATGATACCTCACCACAGAGGGTTGATGTGCAATGCCATCAATTATATAAGGGCACAGTGGTCTGACTCATTCTCACGTGTTATTCTTTATCATATGTATTCTTCTTGTTGATGCTACGACTATAAACATGCAATATATCAACAACTTTCTCTCTGATTTTTCTAAAACTAGTGGGCTTAAAATCAACTATCATAAGAGCTCTCTTAAAATTTTCAAAATTATTTCTAAAGCTAAGGCTTTAAACCTTTCCAGTATCATAAGCATACCTCTAACTCCCAAAATGAAAATATACCTTAGAATCGCGATTCTTAAGGGTCGTATCTCAAAATCAGCCTTTGATGAAGCCCTTCTTGAACTTAAAAAGCATTTTTCAACCTAGAAAGCTAGATATCTCTTTACAGATGCTCGTGCACTCTTAATTCAATCTAATCTCGTCTAAAACTAACTATCTTATGCAAAGCTTTCTTCTTCCTAAAGGGGTCTGTGAAGATATTAATGACATTTTCAAAAACTTCTTCTAGAATAACTCCAAGCCTAACAATCATCCACTTATCTGATGGGAAAACATTTGCAAACCCAAATATGAATGGGGTCTTAGACTCAGGCTTTCTCTTGGAAATAATATGTCACTACAAATGAAATTACTTTGGAAACTTCTAACCAACGACCTTGATACTTGCCTTAATCATTTCTTTCATCACGTCCTTGATACTTGCTCTCTCTACAATGAGTGAAACGAGGACTCTAACCATCTCTTTTTCTTTTGCCTTTACACTTGACGAGTTTTGGGATCTCTTAACCTAAATCTTAGCAATCTCAGTGACATTGACCTTAATAATTCTTTCAGCAACAAAATTCGGGAATTTTGCCAACTACAAAGTCAATCATGATCTTGCATATATGGCTTGGTGGAATATTTGGAAAATTTGCAACAACTCTATTTTCAACCAAGTCACTCCTATGAACCCTTGAGAACTTGCTAATTTCACATTGTTGTTGATTACCTAGATTCCCACGATTTTAATATTGAAGACCTCGAGAATTTTATTGCTACCTTGGAGAAGCATCAATCACAACGTCTTCCACATGTTTTCCGAGCCTCTAGTCTTTGCAATAACAAGCATTTATATATGATACCTCGCCACAGAGGGTTGATGTGCAATGCCATCAATTATATAAGGGCACAGTGGTCCTACTCATTCTCACGTGTTATTCTTTATCATATGTATTCTTCTTGCTGATGCTACGACTATAAACATGCAATATATCAACAACTTTCTCTCTGATTTTTCTAAAACTAGTGGGCTTAAAATCAACTATCATAAAATCTCTCTTAAAATTTTCAAAATTATTTCTAAAGCTAAGGATTTAAACCTTTCCAGTATCATAAGCATACCTCTAACTCCCAAAATGAAAATATACCTTGGAATCCCGATTCTTAAGGGTCGTATCTCAAAATCAGCCTTTGATGAAGCCCTTCTTGAACTTAAAAAGCATTTTTCAACCTGGAAAGCTAGATATCTCTTTATAGATGCTCGCGCACTCTTAATTCAATCTAATCTTGTCTAAAACTAACTATCTTATGCAAAGCTATCTTCTTCCTAAAGGGGTCTGTGAAGATATTAATGACATTTTCAAAAACTTCTTCTGGAATAACTCCAAGCCTAACAATCATCCACTTATCCAATGGGAAAACATTTGCAAACCCAAATATGAATGGGGTGTTAGACTCAGGCTTTCTCTTGAAAATAATATGTCACTACAAATGAAATTACTTTGGAGACTTCTAACCAACGACCTTGATACTTGCCTTAATCATTTCTTTCATCACGTCCTTGATACTTGCTCTCTCTACAATGAGTGAAACGAGGACTCTAACCATCTCTTTTTCTTTTGCCTTTACACTTGACAAGTTTTGGGATCTCTTAACCTAAATCTCAGCAATCTCAGTGACATTGACTTTAATAATTCTTTCAGCAACAATTTCGGGAATTTTGCCAACTACAAAGTCAATCATGATCTTGCATATATGGCTTGGTGGAATATTTGGAAAATTCGCAACAACTCTATTTTCAACCAAGTCACTCCTATGATCCCTTGAGAACTTGCTAATTTCACATTGTTGTTGATTACCTAGATTCCAACGATTTTAATATTGAAGACCTCGGGAATTTTATTGCTACCTTGGAGAAGCATCAATCACAACGTCTTGCACATGTTTTCCGAGCCTCTAGTCTTTGCAAATTACACTAACTGTTGTAGAGCTTATGATTTAGGTTATTTCGTTATTTGTTTGTAAAATATCCCATCCGATCCAGATCTCTCTCTGGTTCGGTTTGTACATGTATTTTAAGAAGAAGGTCCTCCTCTGTCCCATAATATAATTGCTGTTTCTTTTTTCAGATTTGCCGAGACACATTTTGTATCGTCAATATTTCTAACTATATGTTAATAAAAAATTATAAAATTTTAATATGCTAAAGTATTTATCGAAACGAATGAAACAGGATCCCATATAACTATATTTGTTCTTATATATTAAAAGTTATGCCACGAAATGTGAATAGTATAAATTGTGAAAGAATTATAAAATGGGCGATGGAGGAAGTATATTTTTATAACTAGCACCGGACCCCCGCGCTCCGCGCGGGAAAATTACATAATTTTACATACGGTTTAACGTAGTTGAATAGACGTTCGAAAATTGAATCAAGACAAATTATGTTCACAATCTTTCAATGCAACAATATAACCTCAACAAAGTTAAATTTATACACAAAATCAATCAAGAAATTGAGAAATGATAAATGATTTTTTTCGACGAAAAAGACATCAATGGTCATGCATAATTTGTTTCCTTAATATAAATAGTTGAACAACGTATCTTAAATGAAAGCAATAAACTTGTTGGTTTCAAGGTTTGATTATTCGTTTCATTGATTTCTTATGATTCATGTTTACTCTTATTAAATATCAACATTTTCAAATACATTAACTCAAAACACTAACTCGGTACCGATTACCATTACTTTCTCAAAGTCATCGATTTTTATATATATACTAGACCCGGAAACCCGCACTTCGCGCGGGTATGACACGGTTTTCATTATCCTCCAGCTTTTTTATTATCAGTAAATGTCATACGAAATCCTCAAGCTTGGGGTGTGTTTGTGTGTTGTTGAATGTTGTATTTGGGTCAGCCTTCCCCTTCCCTTTTGTTTGTGTTTTTTTGGTTTTTATATTGTTTTTTGTTAGTTCTATTTTTCTTTTTTGCATTATTTGTGTCTTTGTTGTTGTTCCTTATTTGCTTCTCTTTTGTCTCTCATTGAAATATGTTGTGTGTTATTGGGAGTGGTGTTTTTTTTCCTCCTATGTAGTCTAACTTAGACGCTTATTAAATGTATTCTTTTTTTCCCCATTAGCGGTTTTGAGTGTATGCAAAGTATCTTCAACTGCTTATATGTTCTGCCATGTATATGTTTTTTTGTATCTTGTGGTGGTATTTGTTGAGTATTAGTACTACTTTTTGTTTGTAGTCGCTTAGTCACTGTAATTGGGGGTCGTTTTGGTGGCCATGGGGAGAGAAGGTACCAAGTTTAATTTTATTTGTTGGGCATACATGTGTCAAACGGGACGTGTGTGCCGGTTTCGGGTGAGGTTTGTTAGAGTCGGGTTGGGTTTTTCATAATTTTTATAATTTAGTTTATGAGTTCTTTCTCTTTCATTATAATTTTATTTCACGCACATCCAAGTTTGTTCCCAAAGGGAGACGGCTTTACTATTATTCCACTTTGTTAAGTTATAAACCAGACCTCGTAAATGTTTGTTCCGACTCTGGATGCAATGTACTTTTTTTGTGTGTTTGGCGTTAGTTATGCGGTTTGTATTAGTTCCTTTGTTTTTTTTTATTTCTGTTATGTATTAATCTAATGTAATGCATGTATTATTGTGAGTTTTGAAGTAGTCAACAACAAATGCAAGTGATGGGTTTTTTTTATGTTATGTAATGGCCCTTAATAAAATTGAATGTAGTTTGAGGTGACGTTAGTTTAGGGCGGTAGGTGCTAATTTAAGTTTTAGGGGTAGGAGCCTATTTTTATGCTCTGTGAAATTATTATTCTTTCTTTGTGTGGTCAAATCATAGTGGCCTTTATTTTCATTCTTTTAAATGCCCGTGATGTCTTCCTCCATAAATTGGTCCTTTGAAGGTAGTTTGCACCAGGTTGAGTTTGCGAGCTTGTGTGGAAGTTCCGGTGACGTAGGCCTTGGTGTTCTTCTGTGTTTTTTCCCGGCGGCAGGTTTGTCATTGTTCTGTTTGTGTTTGTCTTATAGTGTTTTGCTATTCGATTCTTTTGTGTCACGATGTGAGTGCTTTGTTGGGTGCAATCGTGTTATCAGTGTTGGTGTTGTTCTTACAATGTTTTGTGGTCTCGTTCCCGGTTATGGGTTTTGATTTTGGTCCAGATTTGGCCGTTGCATGTCAATGATTTGTTTCATGTTTGTATATTGTAGGTCCTTTCAATTATGCGTGGGTGGTTGTTCGGGGGAGTTGTTGTTTTGTGCACGTAGTTGTGGTCGTGCTTTGTTTTTTGTTTTCGTTGTTCTTTGGTTGTTGGTATGGTTTTGTGTTTGTTTGGTGTTTCTGAAGGTTTTTTGTCTGATGGAGGAGATCCAGTATCAAGGATAAAGGAGGGAGGAGTGTGCATAATTAGCCCTATATTGTTTCTGTTATGTTGTCTGCCAGGTGTTTGTGAAAATGCCTGTGAGAGAAGGTTCCCATTTTTTGTTTTTGGGCACTGTGTTTGTGCTGGTTTCATTGTCCCTTCTTGTAAAGCATTTTCACCTCCCTTTCCATTCGCTGGTTATGTTGTCGGTATTAGTTTGGCACTTTGCCTTAAAACTTCTGAGTTTGAAAGATCTATAAGACATTTTTGTATGGCGATAGAACTCATCAATGAGTTGTGAGTTCGGAATTTGTGTTGATAGGTTGGCCAAAGAAGTGTCGTTCAGTATGAATTGATTTATTTGGTTGCATGTTGATGCTTTGTTCCTTGAGTGATGATTGTTGTTCTTTTCGTATGTGTGTGAATTGTTGTTTTGTTGGTTTGTGGTTTTGGTGGATATATTTTGGCAAGGGTTATTTGTTCTTGTTTTTTTTGTTTTGTTCTTGGTTTGGTCGTGGGGTAGGTCGCTTGTTGTACCGATGTTTTGGTTTTGTTCTCTTTTATTATGTCCGCCCGGTGGATGTCATTATGCCTGTAGCAGTACGTTTCTGTTTTGGTGTTTTGTGTTTCATCGTTGTGTTGGTATCATTATCCCCTTCCAGTGACATTCGTTTGCATCTGGTTTCATTTGTTGTTTCTGCTATTGGTTTGAATTTGACACTTGGCTTAAGAAATAGTTATTGTGAAATACAAATAGTAGATTTGTTGTCGGGAAACAGAACGAAATAAGGAGTTGTTATATTTTTCTATTACTGAGAAGGTTGCACCCTGCCTTTATTGTTTGGTGTAAAAGTGGTAATTTGTGTGCCCACTCAGGAAACTTGGATGTCATACTCTCTTTGTTTTTATTTATTGGTGTGTCAGGATTTTTTTGTTCTGGACCGTGTAACATAGAGCATTGCTGTTGTTTGTTTTCTTTCTTTGTTACGTTTGTTGTACATTTGTTGTTTCCTGCAGTCGAAGATGCAGTTGAGGACAATGTGGTCAGTTTTGCTGTCTGTTTTGGATGTTTGTGCCAAGTTTCGTATGTTTTGTGCATGTTTTACCATTATTGTACTGGTTTTTGGTTTTCGTTTGAGTCCGGTGTGGCAAACATTTGGCTGATTCACCACACAATGCAATGCATCCCGTTTTTCCTACGTCTGTTGAACGTATCATATATGAGGTCCTTTCGTAACGTTTTTGTTTTCTATGTCTTTGTGGTATATCTTTATTCATAATTTTGTTGAAGTATGTAACTGTGTGTCCCGTATGCTTGTTTTGTGTTTGTGATTAGTCATGTAAATTTTCGTTTTGTATATTTGTCTTTATTTTGATCATTTTTTGTTTTCCTTATCTTTTATGTTGGGCCAGTTGATGATTTAGTTTTGTAGAGGAGTCCTCAAGGATATGAGCTTGGAAGGTGAAATATTTCATGTGTGAAAAATCCGTAATTCATGATGATGTGTTGAACCTTACTTTTCTTTTTAGGCATTAGTTGTGGTGTGTCTGGGTACAAATACTGGTGTTGCTTGCATTGAATTATGTACATTCAGTTTCATACTGTTTATGAGGTTGTCAATTTCATTTGGTATTGTTTTGATTGTGGGAGTCTTGGTAGTGTTCGATTGTAACTGGTGGACGCCAACTGAGTTTGTGTGGTGTATTGTTTTCTTGTTTTATTCTCTGTTTTGCCTCACATCATTTGAGGTGATCGGTACTTTTCTTGTTTCCTTACCATTCATGTACTCGTGTTGTTAGTGGGTCACTCATTATTGTTATGTTACATTGACATCTTCATATTTTGATTTTGTTTGTTTGTTGTTGGGCAGCATGGACGTGATTTCTACTTCTTCTAGTCGAAGCTCTTGGGGTGATGACACTGTGGAATGGTCATCGGACTCCTCTTTAGGCAACGATTATGTTGCAAATTTTCCTGTTGCGTTTATGCGGCTGATCGCACACGACCGGATGTTGTCAGAGGCGGTATGTGTGCGTTGTGTAGTTTTTTTCGTTTCTTTTTTTCAAGGCTCACGGTTCATGTTTTTTGCTATATTCTTCGCAGCCTTTGCCGAGTGCCTTCACGTATGGGATGGGAGATGCCATTAGTTGGGTGATGCGATTGTCCGTTCCTAGACGGATCACTTAGTGTGTTGTGAAAGTTGTGCATGGTGCAGACGACGTCTGTTGGCTCAAGGATGGGTGGGATGTGTTTGTGAGAGAGCACGGAGTAGAGGTTGGCGACATTGCTGTTTTTGTTCCCAAAGGTGGGTGTCTGTACCAAGTGAGGGTGTTTTCCTCCACAATCTGTTGAAATAGATTACGATGAGCGTCTAAGACGTCATTTAGCAGGTATCATTTTTTTTGTTTGGGGTATGTGGTTGGTTGTCTTCTCGTTCATTTGCATGACGTCTATGCATTGTTGGATGGGTTCAGTTACTGTTGTTGTGTTGTTTCCTGTATTTTCTTTGGTAGGTTCATCTCGTGATGGAGCTCTTGGGAGGTTACGTAAGAAGAGTGGTCGTCATGCTGCAGGTTACTCTTCTATTTCCCTCCGCTTACTTTTTTTAATGATTATTGATATTTGTAGGTGTTAGATTAGTTTGTTTTGTTCTGTTTGCAGGTCCATCCCACTCGGGCGCTGGGCCTTCAGGGAACAGCTCGTCTAACGCGCGTACAGTGTTCACCATGGAATTGAAGAAGTCGTATGTTACGACACCTTTTCGCATGGTATGTATGTTGTTTTTTTCCTTTTCGTGGTTTTTATTTCTTGCGAGGTCCGTTCTAGGATGGTTTGGTTCTGTTTTTGTAGTGGATCCCTAAAATTCATGTGAAGGCATATCTAAGGGGTGCACGGTTCTACTCAGCTTTGCTCAAGATTGAAGGTGTGGAATTGAATGTAGATTTATACAGATGCTCGAAAGGGATCTGTTTTGGGGAGGGTTGGGAGGATGTTGTTGTTGTTCACCGTCTGAAAACTGATGATGTGTGTAAGTTTGTGTTGACTGATCCGGCGAATGGAGTTTATGAGGTTACGATCACGCGTCGTAAGTAAGTTATGTGTAGGAATGGCTATGGGTGGTGTTTTTGGACGATGGTATAAGCCTTTCCTGGGAAAGGTCCATCCGTTTTGCATTGTAGGGTGTCATGTGAACTTTATGTTTTTGTACTTTGAAACCTGGAATGTTTATTTGTGTTGGCTTTGGAATGTGGTTTGATATTTTAGGAATGTTGTTGTTCTTGTGTTTACCAGTGGTGATTTGTGTTTTCCTTTATTTTGAAATGGTGTGGCCCTTGTCCTTATGATGTTTAGATCACGCGTTCATGCTGTGTATGAACGTCTATGAGGATGGATTGCGGTATGGGGTTTATGTTTTGTCCGGGGGTTGTGAATTATGATGCTTTGGATATTGAGTTATGGTATTTTGAAGGGTGTGTTGTGTTTCAGCTGGTGACGTTGGTGCTGACCTTGTGTTTTGGTTTTTTATAGGATGACATCTACAGTAATGGTTTGTATGTATATTTGTATCGGTATTTAAACAATGAAGTTTATTGGTTTCTCCCCCCTACTTTTCTACAGCCTCTGTTGTCAGGCGACTTGTTCGAGTGAGTTTTCACTTTGGTCATGAAGGAAGTAGTAGTGAAATTGCATTAGCGTAAATAATGTGTTTGGTTTGTTGGTACTAATGTGGGTGGCGTGGTTCATGCGTGGACGGACGTGGTTATTGGTCCGCGTTTGGCTGTGTATACTTGTATGTTCGCGTTTACTTGGGTGTTGTGTTATTTGTTTGAAAACCTTTTGTTTGATAAATAAAGTTTTCTCTTATGTGTTGCGGATCTATGTTTTGTTGTATTCATGTAGGACGGATAAAAAGAGCAGCCGTTACTTGTACGAAAGGCATGGTTGTGGAATGTTGTTTTCTGGGCATCAGACCGTTGAAAACCTCATATTACGGTTTGCGTTAACCGTCGTAGGTACCATATGCGATGTTGGAGTAGTTATTCATGTACTGATAAGTTGTACCATCAGTGATATTTGGCCGACATGTTATTAACTTCTGTGAAGGTAGGAGTGTGTGTTGCCGTTTTTTTTATCCATACGTTTTGAGCAATTTGTTTTTTCTCTTTTAAAGCAAAATAGTTATGGCTGCCCCGAACATTGTCCCCTCTTTTTTCCGACTGCTGTATGATGCTGCGTTCATTGACAAAATGGTATATACATCTTCTTCCACTTCCTTTTTTTTGTGTTTTGTGTTGGCCATATGTTTGTTGTTGTATCCCTGTTTAAGTCGCTTCATATGTTTGTAGCCTTTTCCGATTGCATTCACCGTTGCAATGGGTAGGTTGATGGACTGGCACATTCACGTGCGGGTGGGGTATGGTAGATTTTTTCATGTGCAAATCCAGCAGGAGGATGGAAATTTGGTGATGAAGGCTGGGTGGTCGGATTTTTATCGAGCTATGCCGTGGTGGTGGGTTCTATGTTGTTGTTTGATCGGGAGGATGATACACATTACAGAGTTCATATCTTACGATTCGCCCGGGCAGATAATTTGGAATTAGTATATGTTTTATTTTTCCCGCGATGGGGCACTTATTTTTTTGTTATTTATTCTTTGATGTTTTTTATGCATTCTTATGTATAGTTTGGTTTCATGGTAATTTTTTTAAATTTTTTGCTTATTTAATTTAGTTATCATAATCCGTTAATGATGGATAGTAATTGAAAATTGTCATACCAAAAAGGGTTAAAAAGGGATTGATGGATTTAATCACCTATATTTGGTTGTGGGCTTATATTTTTAAGTGGGCTGATTTTATAGTTGGTCCATTAACAACTTCATAAGCTAAATCATATAGTTTTCATTTAAGCTTCTGGCCCATTGTGAATTGGATGGGGTTTTGACTCAGTTTCGATACCGTTTTCAACATAGCGACATTCATTCTTCAACTGAAGGTCGAAGGTTCCAAGGTAAAGATCTTCTTCATTGTTTCCTTCCTTCAATTAATTCATTCATGCATATTTCCGAAGCATTGATTTGCTTTCGTTTTCGTGCGTTTTTTGTTCATCGTTGTCTTGTGTCCTTCTAGGTATGTTTAGTTGCTAATTTTGTAGGATGTCGTTGTTATGTGTTTTCCCCATTTCCTACCGTTGTTGTCATTTCTGAAGTATTTGATTGTAGTTTTGCCGGAATTCTGTTTTGGGCTGTTGTGCATGTGAATCTTGTAGTTGTTTATTATGCATCCGCCATTTTGTTTTATGTTTGTAGGTTAGACCATTGTCATTGTTTTTTTTCGGTTTCTGTAAAGCATGTTTAATTCTTCGGTTTCATACTGTTACTTGTGTGTGATTTATGTTTACTGTTCTGTATTGATCTGTGTATTTGGGTCTCTTCACTTAATTAATTTGACTGTTTGTTTACTATTTATTTGTTGTTTCAGGTCTTGTACTATTATTAAATGTTGTATTCTATTTGATGTTATCTTGTTCATAGCTCTTACGCCCTCTGTTCTTTAGTGGTAGTCTATTTCAGCTTCAGTTTCATGAATGAGTGATGTTGTTTTACGCTTTTTGTGTGTGTGTAATTGTGTTTACGTAATCTCTTGTCTTATTTATATCACTTGTGTCGATTATGTCCTAGCGAGTCTGTGTATTCTATTCAGAAATATGCGTTTGGTGTGGTTTTGATTCTTTTCCATTATTCTCCACGTATTTCTTTTTGCTTTCATTTTGTGTGTAATGATTGATGGTTTCCTTATGATTCTGGATTGTATATTATGTCTCTTATTTTCCATACATTTGGTGTTTTGTTGCTAATCAGTATATCGCCATATGTGTTTTTTGGAAATCTGACAATGGATTCCTCTTTTGTTGCGGATGACAACCTTCGTGCCTTTTTTCGCCCAGTTGTTGATAAGAATTCCTTGGTTGAAATGGTAATTTATTTATTTTGTTGATTTTTTTCCAATTTATGTTGTAATATTTTTTAAAATTTCTTTGCAACAGCCGCTGCCCAGATCATTTTCTGCTTCTATGTGTTTACCCGGTGATAGATCTGTGTTTTTGCACACGCCGGATGGCAAGGTGTTCAAGGTTTCCCTGCGCAAACGAAATAGAGAATTTTATCTTGGTTCAGGATGGTAAAAAATGACCAAGTACTATTCTGTTGGTGTTGGTTTTTTCGTTGTTTTCAATGAATTTTCTTATGGACGTTTCAATATTAAGATATTAGGTTATTCAACTTGTGAAATTGATTATTGGGTAATAGGCGCAGCGAAAGAGATATTAAGAAGTGAGTATTCTGTCGTTCTTGTTGTATTTTTGGTAATTTGCCTTTTATGGATATAATATCGTCAACATGCTTTTCATTCATCTTAAAATCAGGGGGGGCATCTGCTGATTTTCAAGTTGGGGTTGCAAATTGTGCTGGGTTTTGCATGGAAATGAAGTCTTCCTATGTGCAGAAGCATTTCAGTCTTGTAAGTTTTTTCTTCATTTTCTGTTTTCTTTTTTCCTTTTTTGATTCTCATAGGTTGTTGTTTTTTTTCGATAATGCAGTGGGTTCCTATTCCTCACGCTTCCTTAGTTTTTTGGCACTGTTATGCTAAGGAGGTGATGTTGTATGTTGGCGATCGTAAGTGGGATGTTAGCCTTTCTATTGGAGAGGACTTCACTTATTTCTCAAAAGGTTGGAAAGTTTTTGTTGTTGATAATGCGGTGAAGGAAGTTCACATTTGTCAGTTTGTGTTGATGGATCCAGGGTACCTGGTCTACAGTGTTGTTGTGTGTCATCGCCGTTAGTTAGGTTGTGTTATCGCGAATAAGGTTTTTTTGTGAAAAATGACATGTATTTTCATCGGTCTACATTTCACTGTTGTGCAGTGTTGTTGTTAGGTTGGTTTATTTTGTATGTCTAGAAGTTGCGACCTATGTTTTGAGGACTCTTTCCGGACATGTATTTTTTTTCTTGTTTTTGTAAGCAGTTCAGTTGAACTGGTTTGATACGTTGGTTTGTAGTAAGAGAATCATTGTATTGTTCTTGGTTATTTTTGTATTATGTTGCCGTTGTGTGCCGTAATATTATTCTGTTAATTATGTTGCCGTTATCAGTCTGCCTGTAATTGGATTGGTTTGGTAGTTGTGCTTTGTTTTTGCCTATAAAGTTTTTTGTGTTTTATGATTGATCAGTGTTATAATGGTTTGTGGTGGGAATTGTATTATCCTTCACTGTATTGTTTTCTATATTATTTTCAACCAATAATGTTTTTCCTGGTTATATATGTTGTTGTTGTAATATTGTTATGATATTGTGTTCTAGATCACTGTTATGGTTATAATTTGTTTTTTTTCCTTTCTGTATTTCACTTGGATTGTAGGCATTTGTGTAATTTTTTTATTGTGTCTTTGTTTGCTAAATGATTTTTTTTTCCATCCTCTTTTTTATTTTTAGACATATTTGAAGATGTAATTTGTAACACCCCCAAAACCACTTGGGAATATTACCGCCAGTGACCCCAGACTTAACCGTCCGAAGCCACCCAAGGCTTATCACAATACCATAAATACAAAACGATTCGAAATACTCATCTCATAACTTAACGTTTACAATGCGGAAGCGAAAATATATAGTCTCAAATATCATAATGGAAGACTTAACTTGAATCAAAGATTATATAAAACGTCTTATTTCAAATCCTAAGACAAACCTTATTCAAATAATAAAAACGATAAAACAATCCCGTCTTTCTTCAACGTCTGACTTCACGCCTGAGGTCCGCCTGATATGCCGTAATGGGACGGATGACACCAGCCAACCATGCAAGGAAAAATTAAGGGTTGGTTAATCTAATGATAGACTACAAAAGTGGTATTTATGTGAGGTTCTTGTAGTCATATCTAATTGTCCCTATCATCCTCGAGTGATAGCCGAGGAATGAAAGAGCTTTCGATACTCCTACTGAATAGTTTATGTGTTTAGAATATGCAACAAGAGAAGACTCCACAAGAAATGAGTCTTATGGGAAGAATATGATTTGGGAACATTATAGTTAATTTACACGCAAGCTTTGAAAACAACCCACTTAAAATAATGAGCTAACAATCAACCTCACCACATATATTGTGTGAATAACAACACATGTGAATCCAGATTGAAAAGAAAGTCATAAATCAAGGGACAGGACGGTTTCCACGTTGTACTCCTCGCCCGAGGTATATTAATTATGTGCATAAACTCGCACTTATCTTAATTTCTTTCAAAACGTATACATTCACGTTATAAGCTTTTAAACCACATATCATCCCCGCGGGATATATCGTGGACAAATTTCCGGAATAATGGCACTGGCTAAGTGCACCTCCGCTTATATTCAAATAAGAAGAACGGTCATGACCAAAGAAGGCGATAGGGCATGTTACATCCTACCCCTTATATTATCAAGAAGCAACTACCCTCCCGCAGGCCATGTAGCGCTCCTACACATACTCGTGCTAAACTACTCATACGAGTCATTCACAAAAAACACACAAAGTGCATCTATCACCCTACGGTAAAAATATATAGGTCATTCTAGCAGAATATACAACCTACAATAAAGATTCATTTTATTCACATCATTAACATATAAGTTCCCATGCAACAAAAGAATATTTATCCCAACTTATTAACAATTCGAATTAATTGTTAAGTAAGAAAAATATGGAATAAAGAGCAAGAGCGAACCGCCATTTGCCTGAAATGGAAAGAAGACGAACGAACTGAAGATGAAGTTGAGCACCTTGTCAACGAACCCGATCTTCAGAACCTTGAACAAAATAGGATACCCAAATCAAAAGAATAAATTATAATTAGTAATTTATTCGATATAATTTTCTCACTAAATTATACTGCTTAAAATATGGATCGGATTGAGTTGATAATACTTTAAGGAATAGAATATACGTACATATACATACATGATACGTATATGCATACCAAAAAAAAATCAGACCGGGCTTCACAAAGCCACGTGAACCAATAAAAATGAAGGTGGGCTTCATTTTGCAAGATTGCAATAGATGGCTTTTTAGCCCAATTAGAGCACTCGGCCCACATCCAATCCAAGTCTCAAATGTGGTCCAGTCAACTTGTAGAAGCCCGGTTCATTAATTGATTTAAATGAACCGGTTCACATCTAATAAAACAAGATATAGAAGGCACTGAACCGGTCTTCTACCTTAAGCAAGAGAGCTCGACGTTAATGGCGGATGGGAAATTTGGCAGCGATGATTCCGGTTACGAGGAAGGCGATGCGAGTTCCGGCAAGTAAATGAGCGGCGCCGGCGATCCTTCTAGACAAATAATGGAATTAAAACGGGGTTTAACTATCCCGAAATAATATCGAAACGATATCGAAAAACGAATCGAAACCTTACCGAAACTTAAATGATTCGGGTCGGTATTGATACGCCGTTAACTAGGTCGACCTGACGACGCTCCTGGAATCAAAGAATCCAGTAAACTTGTATTAAATGACCTTGAAAAATATCGAAAACGATATCGTAACGGATCGGAAACTTACCGAAAGTCTCACGAATCGACTTGGGAATGACACGAGAGTAAAGTCTGAAGGTTAGGGACGAACACCCTGCTGCGAGTTGGAACAAGATCATTATATAAACCTCCGAATTTTTAAGGAACACTCAAGGAAAAACAGAGGAATATAAACGCTTACCCTCGACTTCGGCCTCGATTTTTCTGAAGACGAAAGGTGGATATGAGGACGAATTATTCCTTGAACGAAGAACGAGGTCAAGACAGGGAGAAGGAATGGAGAAGAACTGTGAGTTATTGGTCTCGGTTTCTATGGAGTAAAACAGAGGCTTTGAGTTTGTTTTGGGATGAGGATGTATATATATACGTTCAGATAGCTTGATTCCAGGATTTGTTACGAGGGAGATCGTTCGGTTTCAACAAACAAACGAAGATGATTCTGCAGATATCGTGTTGTTACTTCCATTTTCTTCTTTTTCTTTTAATTGCTTTATAGGTAATTACGGAAATTACCCTTCTATTTTGATTGGTGGCAAAACTGCCCTTATCATTTTCTAAGCAATTACGAAAAATGCCCGAATAATATTAACGAGTTGTGAATATCATTTAGGCTGGAAATATAATTAACAATTTAATTATAGAAAGAGTAACCCTTTATTTGGATTAAGATGACCTAAAATGTCAAATTACAAAAATGCCCTTTATTAAATTAGGGATATTACAATACTACCCTCTTAAGAAAAGTTTCGACCCCGAAACTTGGCCAACAAGAAAGTAAACACCATAAAGGAAACGGAAAAACGGAGGTTATCACATCACCACCCCCTTAATAAATAGTTTCGACCCCGAAACTAAGCTGAAAACAACTCAGGGAAGCGACCGCGCATATCAGTCTTTGTCTCCCATGTTTCCCACGTCACATCTTCAGTTCCAGACTTGGACCACAGAACTCTCACGAGTGGGATGACCTTGTGACGTAGTTGTTTCTCCATACGTTCCAAGATATGAACAGGTTTCTCCTCATAGGTTCCGTTGGACTGAATCTCGATATCATCATAACTCAGCACATGAGACTCGTCGGGCACGTACTTCCTCAGAAGCGATACATGAAAAACATTATGCACCGGGTGTGCTGACGGTGGTAATGCTAGACGATAAGCCAATGATCCTACTCGACCAAGGATCTCAAAAGGTCCAACATAGCGAGGATTCAACTTCCCACGCTTCCCGAATCTGAACACACCCTTTGACGGAGAAACTCGGACAAACACCTTGTCACCCACTTCAAACTCAACATTTATGCGCTTCAAATCTGCATACGACTTCTGTCTACTCTGAGCTGTAAGCATCCTCTGTCTGATTAATGCTATGTCAGAAGCGGTCCTCTCTACCAACTCAGGTCCTAACAGAATCTTGTCAGCGTCCTCGTCCCAACAAATCGGGGACCTGCATTTCTGTCCATACAAAGCTTCAAATGGGGCCATCTTAATGGTCGAATGCCAGCTGTTATTGTAAGTGAACTCTATCAAACTCAAGTTGTCCTCCCAACTTGTTGAACGATCCAGAACGCACGCTCTCAGCATATCCTCGAGTGTCTGAATCGTTCTCTCGGATTGACCATCTGTCTGAGGATGAAAAGCAGTACTGAATCTCAGCTCGGTCCCCATGGCTTTGTGTAACTCCTTCCAGAAATTTGACATGAATCTACTATCACGATCAGATACAATGGTCTTAGGAGTCCCATGAAGACGTACTATCTCCCGTAAGAACACCTCAGATAGCTTATGTGCTCCCCAGGTCTTTGATGGCTACAAAGTGAGCACTCTTCGTAAGCCGATCAATAATCACCCATATTGCATCCTTCTGACCTTGTGTCCTTGGCAACCCAGTGACAAAGTCCATAACAATGTCTTCCCACTTCCATTCAGGCACAGGAAGAGGTTGCAACTCCCCACCAGGTCTTTGATGCTCAATCTTCACCTTCTGACATGTCAAGCACTTCGACACAAACTCAGAAACATCCCACTTCATGTTAGGCCACCAAAACTTCTGCCTTAAGTCCTTATACATCTTACTCGATCCTGGATGTATAGAGTATGCAGTCGAGTAAGCCTCTCTCATGATCAGTTGGCGGATTTCAGCGATATCCGGGACACAGACCCGATTCTGGAACCAAAGTGACCCATCATCCTGAATCACAAATCCAGGTGCCTTCCCATCATGCACCTCACTGCTTATCTTTACTAGGACAGTATCATCAACTTGTCCTTCCTTAATCTGATCAAGAGGGTAGCTTGAATCTTTAGCATACTCAGATGTCCTTCCTGACAACCAAACCAGACTTCAGTCTCGCTCCTGAACAGTTCTCATTGCAGTTCTAGCTGAGCGGTGAGTGTGGCAACAACTCTCTCATGTGTCGTCTTGCGACTCAAGGCATCAGCTACCACATTAGCCTTTCCGGGATGATACAACAATTCTAGATCATAACCCTTGAGCAGTTCCAACCACCGACGTTGCCTCATGTTCAACTCCTTCTGAGTAAACAGATATTTCAGGCTTTTGTGGTCGGTAAAGATTTGACATCTAACACCATAGAGATAGTGTCTCCAAATCTTTAAGGCAAATACCACAGCGGCCAACTCTAGATCATGGGTCGGATAGTTTGCTTCATAATTCTTCAACTGTCGGGATGCATATGCTATCACTTTCCCATTATGCATGAGCACACACCCTAAACCCTGTTTAGAAGCATCACTGTACACCATATAACCTTCTGACCCTTCTGGCAATGCTAACACTGGTGCTGTTGTGAGGCGCTTCTTCAACTCTTGGAAACTAGCCTCGCACTTCTCATCCCAGATGAACTTCTTGTGGACTTTGCGGAGTAGATTGGTCATAGGCAAGGCGATCTTGGAGAAGCCTTCTACAAACCGACGATAATATCCAGCAAGTCCCAAGAAACTTCGAACTTCTTTCACATTCTGCGGTGGCGTCCAATTAGCTACCGCCTCAATCTTCTGGGGGTCGACCATCACCCCTTTGTCATTTATCACATGACCTAAGAATGCAACTTCCTTCAACCAGAAATCACACTTTGACAGTTTGGCATACAACTGATTCTGTCTAAGAATCTCCAACACAATCCGAAGATGTTCCTCATAAACCTCTTTATTCGGGGAATAGATCAATATGTCATCAATGAACACAACCACGAACTTGTCCAGATAGTGATGAAAACATTGGTGCATCAAGTCTATGAAAATAGCAGGAGCGTTCGTAAGTCCAAAAGGCATGACTACAAACTCGTAGTGTCCATATCTAGTCTGGAATGCAGTCCTCGGAATATCCTCCTCACGAATTCTGAGCTGATGGTAACCAGGCCTCAGGTCGATCTTGGAAAAGACTTTAGCTCCCTGCAACTAATCAAGCAGATCGTCTATCCGCGGCAACGGATACTTGTTCTTGATGGTGACCTTATTCAATTCCCGATAATCAATGCAAAGCCTGAATGTCCCATCCTTCTTCTTGACAAATAGAACTGGGGCACCCCACGGTGATGCACTTGGTCTTATATAACCCTTCTCTAGCAATTCCTCGAGCTGATTCTTCAACTCCTTCATCTCCACTGGAGCCATCCGGTACGGAGCCTTAGAAATCGGCGTCGTACCAGGTTCCAGCTCTATAGTAAACTCCACATCACGATTAGGGGGTAAACCTGGAATTTCATCCGGAAAAACGTCAGGAAATTCCCCAATCACAGGAATATCGTGCAATGCAGTTCCATCCTTGGGTTTATCCAGATAGAACAAGTACCCGACACATCCTTGCCGAAGTAACTTAGATGCAACCATTGCGTTTATCAACTTGCCATTATCAGTGTCATTACGACCCTTGAACTTGCATACGAACTGCCCCCAGATGAAACTGTCACTGTCCTCGTGTGGAAATCGACCATCGCCCCGTGACGTGTCAGCCAGTCCATCCCGAGAATAATGTCGTTTGGAGCCATGGCTATACAGATCATATCAACCTCAAACTTCCCACCCTGAATGATAACTGGGAAGTCCGCCAATCGCTTGGTTCCCACTAGTTGCTCCCCATTAGGAAGGTTCACAACAAATGGTTCACATATATCGTTGCATCTTAATCCTAACTTCACTACACAATTCTCCGAAATAAAAGAGTGCGTAGCACCAGAGTCAAACAAGATGCAAACAGTAGTGGAATGAAGGTATAAAGTACCCTGAGCAACTAGCGCGTTCGGTCCATCAGTCACGCGCATCTCATACAGTCTCTGCCCCTGATTCTGACTTGTAGAAGCCACTGGGGTCTATCCCTTATTCTGAGCATTCGACTGAGAAACAGTATCTGCAGTCCTAACAGGCCTCTGCTGAGATCGGTTATTCTGATTCACCGACCCCTGTTGTGACTCACTACGGTTCTTAGGACAGAAAGTTTTGATGTGTCCCACCTTGTTGCACACAAAACAAGTCTTCTTCTCCTGCCTACAGACGTTACTCCTGTGCCCAAACCTTGCACAGTTGAAACATTGAATCCCCTGTTGACTCTCACCAGTCTGTTGAGTCGAACCGGATTGAGCTGATCCTGACTTATGTCGACTAGCCTTGGAAAAGTTGGATGATGGTGCAGGACGCTTGAATCCACCATTCCTTGGACCATTACTAGTAGCCTTCTGTTGCTTTCTCTTCTGAGATGACTCCTCTAGAGTCACCTCCACTTGGTATGCAGCATCAACGTACTGCTCCAACGTAACACAACCATGCCTCACCATCAACGGCTTTATGTCTGGGCTCATCCACTCATGGAAGTGCCAGATTTTATCCTCTTCGGTGCTTACATCATCTCCAGCATACTGTTTCAGATGATTGAACTTTGCTGCCAGCTCAATTACCTTCAACCCCTCAGTCTTGGGGTTAAGGAATTCCTTACGTTTCTCCTCCTTCATAGCACGGGAAAAGAATCGATCTGTCATCTTGGTTTTGAACAACTCCCAGCTCAGCTCAGGTAGTTCAGCTAGTCCAGTGCCCTCCCACCGTTCACTTGCCCCATCTTTCAGATGTAAGGAAGCAATATGCACCTTCTCAGCTTCAGTGCACTCAATCTTACGGAACACACGTTCCATGTGGGAGAACCAAAACGAAACTTTGACGGGCTCTCTAGTACCGTCATAACTGTCTGGCCTCATAGCATTGATGGCTTTCAAAGCTCTCTCATAACTGTTTCTGTCCCTCTGCACATGAGTCTCAGGAGCTCTTTCTTCCTCTTGACCTGGCATATCTTGGGAAACGGGAGCCGCTTGAGTTGGCGGAACTCCGGTACCCCTTGCATTCAGTGCCTGGTCTACAATCAGTCTGATTGCCTCAAGGGTTACAACGTCAAGGACCGGAGTTGCTGGTGCATTGTTAACCCCAATTCTTGGTTCGTTGCGGATTTCAGATCCCGCATCAGCTCCAGGGTTCCCTGTACCCCTCTGTAGGTTCTGACGACCTCCTCTGGTTCCCGCACCTTGGCGTACGCTTCTCCTAACGTTTGACATCTGTTTGTTTCAAATTTATTAGTTGCAATTCGCTATATATTTAAGAACATACTTGAGGCGTAGTAATTAAACATGAATCAACTAATCTTATAAGAAAACAATATGGTTCAACATTGGCGTACACCCAAATATCCTGATAAATCTGACGTAGGGAAAAGAAAAACGAGTAGAAGTCGCAGCTCCATTATTAAAAAGGGAAAACTTAGAAGGGAAAATCTAGTTCCTCTAAGGAGAATGACGTCTGGGAGGTGCCCTGTAATGTGCCCGATACTTAGCAGCATTACCATACCCCCGTGGTCTGACGGAGGATTCACCTCATGCCCTCTCCCTAGCCTAGTCTTCTTGTTGCTCTAGTTCCCTTCTAGCTCGAGTAATTTTTCTATGAAAGAAACTTTGGCGCGCTTGCTCACGACGCAAGTCTCTTTCTAAGCGGATAGTTTCTTGGATACTCTCAGCTAAGCGGTCACGCCACAGTTGTAAGTCATCGGACAACTCAATTCTCCTTCCCCCCCCCCTTTCCATAAAGGCACCATTCATAGCCTCTGGTTTAGCTCCAAAGCGATGGCCCTGTCTTTCGGCATGCTCTCGGATTTCAGCATACAGTTGTTCCCTCTCGGCTTCAGTGGGCTTCGGGTATAGCTCTAGGGGCTCTGATCTTGGGGAAGGAGGAGGAGTCTCTGGAGTGTACTCATACATCGATTCTAGAGTGCTATAAGACTCAGGTGAGTACTCTTTCATTGTTTCTCGAGTGTTGTAGGACTCAGGAGAGTAGGAAGATTCTCTTTCTTCCTCATGGAAATTCCACTGGGATTGAACCTCTTCCTCGGAAATTTCTTCCGGGTCCTCTTCTGGGTCCTCTTCTTCCTCTGAGTCCTCCTTTGGATCCACTCCCTCTTCTGGGTCCTCTTCCCTGGGAGCCTTGCCCTCTCGATGTGGAACAATCGCCATCTCCTCCTTGGGGTGCGGTATCACCACTTCCATCTCGGGTTGTAGTGCGAGTTCCTCATCGACGGTCTTTACCACTTGTCCAAAAGTTGGCTCCATCTCTGAAAGAGAACAAGGGTTTTTCCTTAGATTCTTTCTAATTATACTACTTCCTATAACTAGGAAGAACGAATTATAGACACGAGACGTTAACGGGAATTTCTGAAATTCATAAGATATCTTAACTTGTCTTCCATTTTCCAAAATTCTTTTTATGAATCTATCTATATATATTAAGCTAACTTAGCCAATTATAAAGATCGTTTTAAAGCTCATGTTTCAAAACTTGTTCGAAATCAATTATTTTTGAAATTATTTTAAAACATTTTAAAAAAAACTTTCGGCTCTGATACCATAATTGTAACACCCCCAAAATCACTTGGGAATATTACCGCCAGTGACCCCAGACTTAACCGTCCGAAGCCACCCAAGGCTTATCACAATACCATAAATACAAAACGATTCGAAATACTCATCTCATAACTTAACGTTTACAATGCGGAAGCGAAAATATATAGTCTCAAATATCATAATGGAAGACTTAACTTGAATCAAAGATTATATAAAACGTTTTATTTCAAATCCTATGACAAACCTTATTCAAATAATAAAAACGATAAAACAATCCCGTCTTTCTTCAACGTCTTACTTCACGCCTGAGGTCCGCCTGATGTGCTGTAATGGGACGGATGACACCAGCCAACCATGCAAGGAAAAATTAAGGGTTGGTTAGTCTAATGAAAGACTACACAAGTGGTATTTATGTGAGGTTCTTGTAGTCATATCTAATTGTCCCTATCATCCTCGAGTGATAGCCGAGGAATGAAAGAGCTTTCGATACTCCTACTGAATAGTTTATGTGTTTAGAATATCCAACAAGAGAAGACTCCAAAAGAAATGAGTCTTATGGGAAGAATATGATTTGGGAACATTTTAGTTAACTTACACGCAAGCTTTGAAAACAACCCACTCGAAATAATGAGCTAACAATCAACCTCACCACATATATTGTGTGAATCACCACACATGTGAATCCAGATTGAAAAGAAAGTCATAAATCAAGGGACCGGGCGGTTTCCACGTTGTACTCCTCGCCCGAGGTATATTAATTATGTGCATAAACCCGCACTTATCTTAATTTCTAACAAAACGTATACATTCACGTTATAAGCTTTTAAACCACATATCATCCCCGCGGGATATATCGTGGACAAATTTCCGGAATAATGGCACTGGCTAAGTGCACTTCCGCTTACATTCGAATAAGCAGAACGGTCATGACCAAAGAAGGCGATAGGGCATGTTACATCCTACCCCTTATATTATCAAGAAGCAACTACCCTCCCGCAGGGCATGTAGCGCTCCTACACATACTCGTGCTAAACTACTCATACGAGTCATTCACAAAAACCACACAAAATGCATCTATCACCCTACGGTAATAATATATAGGTCATTCTAGCAGAATATACAACCTACAATAAAGATTCATTTTATTCACATCATTAACATATAAGTTCCCATGCAACAAAAGAATATTTATCCCAACTTATTAACAATTCGAATTAATTGTTAAGTAAGAAAAATATGGAATAAAGAGCAAGAGCGAACCGCCATTTGCCTGAAATGGAAAGGCGACGAACGAACTGAAGATGAAGTTGAGCACCTTGTCAACGAACCCGATCTTCAGAACCTTGAACAAAATAGGATACCCAAATCAAAAGAATAAATTATAATTAGTAATTTATTCGATATAATTTTCTCACTAAATTATACAGCTTAAAATATGGATCGGATTGAGTTGATAATACTTTAAGGAATAGAATATACGTACATATACATACATGATACGTATATGCATACCAAAAAAAAATCAGATCGGGCTTCACAAAGCCACGTGAACCAATAAAAATGAAGGTGGGCTTCATTTTGCAAGATTGCAATAGATGGCTTTTTAGCCCAATTAGAGCACTCGGCCCACATCCAATCCAAGTCTCAAATGTGGTCCAGTCAACTTGTTGAAGCCCGGTTCATTAATTGATTTAAATGAACCGGTTCACATCTAATAAAACAAGATATAGAAGGCACTGAACCGGTCTTCTACCTTAAGCAAGAGAGCTCGACGTTAATGGCGGATGGGAAATTTGGCAGCGATGATTCCGGTTACGAGGAAGGCGATGCGAGTTCCGGCAAGTAAATGAGCGGCGCCGGCGATCCTTCTAGACAAATAATGGAATTAAAACGGGGTTTAACTATCCCGAAATAATATCGAAACGATATCAAAAAACGAATCAAAACCTTACCGAAACTTAAATGATTCGGGTCGGTATTGATACGCCGTTAACTAGGTCGACCTGACGACGCTCCTGGAATCAAAGAATCGAGTAAACTTGTATTAAACGACCTTGAAAAATATCGAAAACGATATCGTAACGGATCGGAAACTTACCGAAAGTCTCACGAATCGACTTGGGAATGACACGAGAGTAAAGTCTGAAGGTTAGGGACGAACACCCTGCTGCGAGTTGGAACAAGATCATTATATAAACCTCCGAATTTTTAAGGAACACTCAAGGAAAAACAGAGGAATATAAACGCTTACCCTCGACTTCGGCCTCGATTTTTCTGAAGACGAAAGGTGGATATGAGGACGAATTATTCCTTGAACGAAGAACGAGATCAAGACAGGGAGAAGGAATGGAGAAGAATTGTGAGTTATTGGTCTCGGTTTCTATGGAGTAAAACAGAGGCTTTGAGTTTGTTTTGGGATGAGCAAACGAAGGATGAGGATGTATATATATACGTTCAGATAGCTTGATTCCAGGATTTGTTACGAGGGAGATCGTTCGGTTTCAACAAACAAACGAAGATGATTCTGCAGATATCGTGTTGTTACTTCCATTTTCTTCTTTTTCTTTTAATTGCTTTATAGGTAATTACGGAAATTACCCTTCTATTTTGATTTGTTGCAAAACTGCCCTTATCATTTCTAAGCAATTACGAAAAATGCCCGAATAATATTAGCGACTTGTGAATATCATTGAGGCTGGAAATATAATTAACAATTTAATTATAGAAAGAGTAACCCTTTATTTGGATTAAGATGACCTAAAATGTCAAATTACAAAAATGCCCTTTATTAAATTAGGGATATTACATAATTTTCCTTGTTCAGGTAATCCATTTGTCATTTAACAATATTGCTATTAAGATCGGTTCAAATTTTGATTTGTATTTAATCACCTGATTTTCATATGTCTAACTTTTTCCAGTTTTTGCAGGGTACCATTTCTTTGGTGGAGTTCAGTGTTGGTAGGTTTTGTGGTTAATTTATCTTTCTTTTTTTGTTTTTATTTTATTTTATACTGAACCAAGGTCCTGGTAGTTTTTTATATGTATTGGTGTGTTGTTTATTTGATTGGATTATTAGTAGTTATGCTGAATTCATGTAGAGGTATATTATTAATAACAGTATATATATTACTGGTTGGTTATAAATTATTAAATGGGACATAGTATTTTGTTCCAAATAAACAAAGCTGTTCATAGCCAACAAAGATGATTATTACCTGGTAGATATGTTTTACATTTATGACATCACATAGAGATGTTTTTATTCATTGTTTCTATTTGTATTATACAAAGGTTTGTATTTGTTTTGTCTTCATTTATGCATTTGTAATCACAGCTTCTTCACTATGTTGTATAAGGAGTTGTAGATGTATCGTACTGTTTGACCATAGCCTTTTTTTTCACCGTTCTTTTGAATTTGCCGTCTGATGATAAAGGCTTTGTTCTGATTTGGGACTCTGGTCTTCGAATGTGACATTTTTGCTCTATCTCCCAGATTGTTTTATCTTTGATTATATCGTTGCAAGTGAAGCCTTTGTGTGTCCCGTACTCATAGTATGTATCTGATTTGATCTCGAGTCAGTGGAATGTATGCATTAGACTGTATAATGCTTTTGGTAATGTGCATTGATCCATCAATCTCTGTTTGTTCTGTCAAATTATCCAAATTAAATTAGGTAGAAGTCACATGTTCTTGGTATTATAGAATATTAAAGTTTAACAACTTACTATTGTTGTTGAAAGTAGGACTTGTGCTAGTGTTCCAATCAGCTTTTCTGCCAAATTGTTGGAAATAATGACCTCCATTGTTGCGGTTTTGTCACCAACTTCAAGTACCAACTCATATCTGTTATTGGGTTTTAATTTTCAGCAAATAATCTGTATATGATAAGAACACTAATATAGGGTGTTCCATTAAACTTACTGTGTTTGTGGTTGTTCAAACAGCGGGCCACACTCCGTGTAGTAGAAACCGTCTTGGATATGCATAAGTTTCATATTGCAGTTCGTTATTGGGCATGAAAAATAGAACCAGCTCCATCTTCTTATTATCCTTTTTATCTCCACAATGCAATATATGGTGTTTGTTGCCTGTTTTAAATGTTTTTATATTACATCTATTTATAGTGCATCAGTTTTGGCTTTTCTTTATGAATGTCTAATGATACCTGTTTGTTGAGTGCCTTTTGATGTCTTCCAATTTCCAGTAGTTGGAATATGGTGCCATTTTTTCTTATCGCTTCCTTATTGTCATGATATGCATTTTTGAAGAGACCAAACCTGTTTACAAAAATGGTTAGTTGATGTTATAAATCAGTTGTGAGACGTTTGTATTAAATTAATTGTTATGCTATTATATAATCTTGAATTTAGATATAATATAGGTTAGGTTTTTCTGCGAATACATCATCACATTGTGGTAGCTTGCTATCTGTGGCACGTTTGTATCTGTATAGATTCAATTGATGCTGCTCGTCCGTCAGGATGGCTCGACGTGGGTCCCTGTTCTTATTCCTAGTTCCACCTTCTTGACATAGATTACAGTTGTTGTAGTGCTCTCCAAATATATGGGTCCTGTATCATGGCGGATGTTTGCAAAATAAGGTTAGAAATTGTTTTGCATTGGTTTTATTCTAATTAAGTAATTAAATGTCTTGCATTGTATACCAACCTTTGTATTCTTTAACATCCATAGCTGTTAGGAGAATATGGGGCAAAGGTGTTGTTTGCTTTGTGTGATTTTTGAACGTTGTGCATGATGGTCCAAGCATCTTCACCTTAAGTTCTAATCCATGATCGTCCAGTAACCAAAATTCGATACACATAAGTCTTGTACTTGTATGCTTACCTATGTTGACGACATAAATAGTTCCAACCACATCTGCAGTAGAAAATATTACAATTACAATTGTCTAATTTCATTTTTGTTGAAATTTTGAGCTAGAATAGTTTACCTATTAGATATTCAGATCCATTTGGTTTGACATTTTGAAATGAAGATAAATCAGTTGGATATTGGCAGAAACCAGTGCAGCAATAATCCAGTTTGGTTATCTGAGTATACTTTTGAATATTGATCATGATAATGTCGTTTTTGCTGATGCGTGGATATCTTGTGATCATTGAAATCGTAAATCCTTGGATGCTATATACCTCTTCATTTCTGAGTTTCTGTTTGAATGAGTTTGCTACATCTTTTGTAGCTCAACAGATTAATGTGGTACCCTGTCACAGTGTTAGTAATACATTGTCAATTAAATATAATACAAATAGTTTAATTTAAATATTATGGTCTTAGTACAATACCTGGTCATCTGATATTAGATAATTTAGATATAATAGAGTATCAGTCACAGATCTTTCTTGCCACTGCCTGCATACCATGATGTTGTACACAGCTTTTGGCATTGCGTGCAATTGGTGGAAATTTGCATATATGTTTCCATCATCTGATGCTGTAGATTTTACTTCTTTTGCAATGAATTTGGGTGTTGTAGGATCATTCTGTTTTGATTTGTTGTGGACCTGAAGAAATAGTTGTTTCTGATGAGTGTTTGGATACAGCTTTAGCTTTGAAGTAGGCATTGGTAGGTATTGTCTCTTCACTGATAAATATGTTTCCTTGTATTATTTTATGTACTATTACTTGAAGACTTGGGATGAACATCTTTTTTCCAATGTTGTATTTTATATTTGATTTTTGAGGACTCGATTCCATATGGATGCCGTATTTATTGTTATATATTTTGTATCTCAAATTGATTGATATAGTCATTGGTGGTTTGTAATGTTGATATCACAGCAATTAATGGTGTCCATATTAATGTTGTTCCTAATTTGGAATTTAAGATGAATTACGTTGACTGTATAATGCTCTTCAAGTGGAAAATAAATCTGTGATATTAATAGTGCATAATTGTTGAATGATAATAATCCATTTTATAGAAAAAATAAAATGCATTACTTTGCAATGTGGTAATTTAGGTGTAGTATGGTTCAAATGGTTTGAAGAAATTTCAGTATCTGGAACTGCTTATGTCTTTTATACTTTTCAATGTAATCTTTGTTGTTATTTATATTGTCTGATAATCTGGTATAGTTGCTTATCATATTTTCTTCGTCTTTGCAATTATTTAAGTATATGCTTCATCTTATTATATTAAAACACATGTATCTCTGTTTTTTTTTTTTTTTGAGATATGGGGACTTGGATTCATCACTCTAATAATTATTGAGATTGATTTTATAATATGTTTAGCCCTTTAGATATACTAATCTATTGAATTGTTATAGCAGTATTGAAAACCTTTTCATGTATGAACTTATGACTACACTATTTTGAGTAATGATAAACATTTGATTATTAATTATTCTAAATAGATACATACATTTAGATTTTTTTATTACATTTGTTGCTTCAATGGTGTCCTTTCTTTTTCATCATATGTTTGTAGTCTCAATTAGTCACTGGAAGGTTGTGAAATTCTGTACTTCTGAATGCATCCACTTATTCTACTTTTTGTATGCATTCTTTCTTTAATTTCGTACATAGTTATTTTATATATCGGTTATCCTTGATTTACCTAATTTTATTTTTCTATCTTCGTTGTTGCTCTTGTCTAATTCGATTTCTCCTCAATCATGATCAATGTTTGTAGGCTGAAGTTTTTTTTTTGACTTTTCATCCCACTTTGTATTTCTTCCAGCATTATCACATCTTTATACGGGCTCCCACCATCTCTCTTTGTGTCTGTTTCTGTGAATGGTGCAATACTTTTGTCGCTGTTCTCGATCCTGGATTAAATCGTTAAATGGACTGTTAAGTATACATAGACGATTTTTTCGTATTCAGTTTGTGCTAAAAACATTGTTCTTACTTGTGCCAGACTTCATTTTTTGCAATTGCTAATTGGTGATGTGCTTCAACAACCTGTTTCATTCTGATGTATGTCTCTATGGCTCTTTGTGGATACATTTTTTGTGTTGTGCTTCTTTTGTTTTCTGTTGTCTCTATTTATATTGTAATTGGTGAAATTCCTAGACTCATTTAAGTTTGGTGTGATTTTGTATTTATGTCGTATGAATACAAAAGATTTTTCATTTATGGTGTCATTGACGCGTTGTTTGTCATATAAATGCTATGAAAACTCTTTTTATTTTGCCCTGTTTATTCCTGTATACATGATATTTTATACTATGGTCAAATAAAATCTATTACATCATTCAGTGTGAGATTCTTATATGCAATGGTTCAAAACTACCGACCTTTAATTTTATCTTTCATTGTTTATTCTATGTGTCTATTGCTATGGTATTGGAATTTACCGCAACATTTTTTTTTACCAGATGAATTGTAGATATTTACTTTTCTAATACTGATTTTCACTTATGTGTTTTGTGTTTGAATTCTGTCAATTGTTTTTTGAATTGCATAATTGTGTGATGTTGAATTATTTGATTATCATTTATATTTCACAATGTGAATACAAATTTTGGGTAACTTTTAATACTTATTTATTTTGTCGGTGGTTGTTGGATGGTGTTTTAATAAAGGTTAGTATTACCTAAGTCTTCCAATGATGTAATTCTCAACATTATGAAATTCATGTTGTTAGTTTATAGTTCTATACATTTGTTGAAGCATATTTTTTGTAATAATTTATAAATTGCATTCATATGAAATTGAATAACATACAAACATAAAATGACTACTTCATCTAACCATTTTTAGAACGTGTCAAAAGCAATCTATTTTTGTATGTGTAAATGTTACAAATGTTCAGACAATGATGTCCTTTATTTCGGGTGCACTGAAATAACTGTCAAATATATCTATTCCTTTGTTGTTGGTGTAGCTAATATATCATGTCCATCTTCGTTACGTTTTTTTGTATGGGTATGTCCTTCAAACAGTCCTTTCCTTTCTTGTGAGGTCTTCTTCATTTTGTAGATGGATCTCATAGAGTTATTTATATCGAATTTGTGATTCAAGGAATTCTTGACCAAAAAAAACAAAACCAAGGTGCTTTACAACTTAATCTTTGTTGTTTGAAATGTCACTTAGCCTGTTCTTTTCAGCTGCACATTGTTCTCCATTCACAATGGGTGAATTAGATAAAATGGTATCTTGGTCAGTACCATGGTGTGGCTGTTTTTCAATTGGTGAAGATCCAACCTTCAACTCATTTTGGATGTGTAAAAACACAAGTTGAAAGTTAATAATAGTACAGATAATATATATTTGGAAACGAATTACAAAGTGAAAAAGGTTAACAAATATCACTATCATAATCAATCCAACCTCTGTGTTTGTAGACGTTTCTGAAATCTCACTAACAGTGAAGCTCTCATACGTACCATGGTTATAGTACGTATTACTTTTTATTTCAAAGACATGCCTCGTTCCTTTCAGAAGTAATATATCACTTGGTATTGCACCGTCAGCTGCATCCTCACTCTGAGAGTTCAATTATATTACGAAACAAACTAATTATAAATTAACGGTTTCATTGGACAAAAAATTATGTATCTGAGATAAAAAATCACACACCCATTTCCTCCATCAGGGTTGAAGCTTTTTTAGTGAGCAACATCTCAGCAATATCATCAAACATAGTGACAACCAACTCACTGACTTCATCTGTTACATCCATGTGAATCCTATACCTGATTACAGTAGTAGTTAATACAAATGGTTCATAACAAACAAATGATAAGTAATAAAAACCCATACCTGATCAATGGGAATTCACAATTGCTCTCGCATGAATCACACCAGAACTGCCCCCCAGAACGTGTAAGGCGTTTCTTACAATTTCCTTTACCACATGAAAAATAATGCCAGCTGCTTTTCTGGCAAACATCGATTATCCTAACAGTTACAATGACTGTTTTTGATGCCTGGATAAAACAATTGGTGCTAATTAGTAGAGTTATTTGTTTGCAAAAACTTAGTATTCGTGGAAATTACATACCATGTATTACATTTTGTATTTATAGTATGAATTCAAAAATACCTTTGAGTCTTTCCTAGCACGTCCCATATCAAGAAGTTGATTGAGAGTACGTACTTCCTTCTTAATTGGATCTGAAGCCAATACCGGCATAGGTATTTTATCCTCCCTATGAATAAAATACGCAACTGCAAAATATTTATACGAACAATGGGGAAGACAAAAGTAAACATGTGATAATGAGATATACCCAATTAGATCACGGAATTTACGAATATTGGGGATGTCGCTTTTATCAAATATACACGTTGCTGAGGTGCTGGAAAGATATACATCATCTACACAAAAAATAAAAAATACAGGACGTGGGTTACAACAGTATTTGAAAAACAGAATATACAGTTCATAAAATAATAGTACTTCTAAATTATTTGACATTCATTCCAGTGAGAATGACAACAAAAGGTGGTGAGTAAGCTTTGTTGAGTTTCAGCATATCACTGCACAATGAACCCCATAATGTCACCTTAATACTTCGGCCTCTGCAGACAAAATGAATTATCCAAAATTAAAGATTTGGTATTTCACTGGTAAATTGCTCTACAAAATAAGAAAACGCAACAATATAATAGTATTGCAGTTGAAATTTAGGATGAAGTTTCCTAGGAACTTGTTTGGGAAATCATATTCCAACATTTCCACGAATACTATGTTTTGAGTGAATTTTGAATATACATATATCAGCAATTCGTAAACTACAGACCTATTAATTTTACGATGTAACAGAAATAACAGCAAAACAAAACACATGAAGGAAAGAAAAAACAAACTAACATGATGAAGGATCATCTGGACAACAACCGACACCTCCGGTCCCCGAGTTTGAAGGTGCATTGACGCGCTCGAGAGCTAGGGAAGTCCAACAAGAGCTGGACAAGTTAGTAGCGTTCTTCAGTTCCAAGGAGTTGAATACAGACGAAGAACCACCATTGAAGACTGTTCTAATGATCGAGGTTCGAGAACGAGAAGGGGACGGAAGAGAAGAACCGCGCCCGCGGCTGGAAACCGCACCCGCGGCTCATTCGCCAACCGCGCCCGCGGCTCAATAACCGCGCCCGCGGCTCATTCGCCGAGGCCTCCTTCTGAAACATTATTTTCGGATATTTATTTGTTTTCGGATTATTATTTTAGGATTTACTTTTTATTGTTTATTTCTTTAGTTGGCATCCTTATGAACCCTATATAAGGTTGCCTTAGTTGTTGTTTTGCCGCCCCCAGACTTTGATATTGAATACAACGTTTATCGTTTTTTTCCTCCCAAAAGAGAGCTTTTGTGAGAAGAGTGCCCCGTGTGCATTGTCGTTGAGCCGGCCCTAGTTGTGCTTGTGTGTGTCAATCTCTTCCATAAGGTTGGTGCTATCGGGACTCCATAGAGCAACCTCCAGGTGCCTTGACCCACCAAAGTCATTGTGTTTGGTTGTAATCATCCGTTGGGGTTTCTTCATCATTCGGTAAGGTTCTTGTTCTTAAGTTCAAGGGTTTTATCGTTGTTTGATTTGGTTCCAATTGGCCTATCATTCGACTTATCCTTCTTTCATCTCATTCTAATTCCGCCTATCTTCTCTGTTCGAGTTCCTATTCGAGTTTGGTGTCTAGGTCGGCAACTGCGGCTTATCCCCGCATCAAATTGGTATCAGAGTTGTGTTGACACCATTCGTCTTCACAAGAACATCAAGAGACCCCCTATCCAGAAAATCACAAAAAGAGTCAGCTTTTATTTTCTTGTTTGTCAGTTTCTTTCAGAAATTGATTTTGAGTCTTCCATTGCTTTGATATTTCTTGTTGAGTCATTACAGGTTGTGTGCAAGAAGCTTGGATCGATTAGTGTTGGTGGAGATCGAAAGATTGGAGTTTGGAGCACCCTTGTTCCCAAAATCCATTCAGCCCTTCATCCATCACAAAATCTATTCATCCCTACCAAAACGCAGCCATCAGAAACCCTAAAGAATTGCTGGAATTTCTTTCCTTGAAGCTCAAACAAGATCTTCAAAAAAAGGAAATCTTATCTTTCTACAAGGGAAATCAAGTTAGTTGTTATTTTTTTTTATTTTCAATTTTGTTGAGATTAATATCTCGTATCGAGTCTGTAATTCCTTTTGGTGAAAAAAAAAATATTCAAAAAAAAAAAAGAGAAAAGAGAAAAGAAATTCAAAAAAAAAAATCGAAAAGTCTCAAAGTCAGTAGTTTATTTTACGTTTTGTTGAGTCAAAGTCTAGTTTGATATTGTTTAAGTCAGATCTCAAGAACTCAAAGGAAATCGGGTTGAACGAGCCCGAACGGAAGCAAGAAACCACCAGGCCGCGACAGAAACCGCGCCCGCGGTTAAAGCCGCGCCCGCGGAATTCAAGTCGCGCCCGCGGACTTCAGACCGCGCCTGCGGAACCGTCACTGTTTGCCTTTCCATTCCTTTCAGATACGAGCCTCAATTATTACCTAACCCTCCCGACTCCATCTTCGATCCTTCAATCGACATCAGTCGGAACAAGTTAAGGTACGCTTCCTTTTGGCTCTTCTTGAAATTCGAAGCTTAACTTATATCTCTGTTTTGCATTCTCATTCTTGCAAAACACCTTCGAGTCTTATTTTCTTTCTTTCATTGAGTCAGTCTCTTGTTTGAGTCAGAACCTTACAGTCGAAACCCCGCACTACGCTAGCCATCTCCATCTCTACCATCATTCATATATTGCTAGGAGTTCGGTAGTTTCAACTTAGTGGGTTATTGATCCATACAAGTCAACTCATCAAAGAAAAGCTGGTTGCAACGACAATTGAGAGAGAGTGCAGAGGAAAACATACGAGAGTAAACACTAGCGAGTTGTTTTCATTTACACTTACCTTAATATTGTTCTGTGTTAGTCTTTTCTTTAGTGATGAGCAGGTCAGTTTCTCCCCATGGGAGGCAAGAAGCCCCGGAGACCCGCGCCATTACCCCGGAATTTATGACCAACATGTTTCGGGAAATGACGTCGGCCATTACCACCGCCATAGAGCGGCAGCAGCGATCCACCCCGTCCCCAAGGGTTCTAGAGCACATCGGGACCTCCTATGATGCTCCAGTCGACAATCGGAGGCCCCTGCCCCCTCAGCAAGAAGCCTATGAGGCTGCCCGCATGGGTCGGGAACCCAGACGCATGCCTACACCCCGGGACGATTTTCCACAAGGCCGGAGAGGACGCTTTCGTAACTCTCCTATACCTCACCTTAATAGATACAATGCTGCTAACCGTTTTGATGATGCGTTTCAGGACCTAGGTGATAATGATGACGAAGAGGAGCCTGAAGAAGAAGATGAGGCGGGATGGCGACCCCATCGTCCCCAAGGAGGTTACCAAGGAAGGCGAAGAGAGCCTGAGCAAGATGGAATGGGAAAGATAAAGGTTAAGATCCCGAGTTTTGAGGGAAAGTGTGATCCAGACATATATATGGAGTGGGAGACCAAGATTGAACAAATCTGGAATTGTCACAACTTTCCTGAAGCCAAAAAGGTGCAGCTGGCATCTTTGGAGTTTAGTGGCTACGCGTTAGTTTGGTGGGATAGCTTGATCAGAGGAAGAGTTGCCAATGGAGATTATCCTGTCACTACTTGGGAACTTATGAAGAGGATGATGAGAGCTCGATTTATTCCCCCACATTACACTAGGGAACTTATTCAGCGGCTCGAGAATTTGAAGCAAGGATCAATGGGAGTCGAAGAGACTTACAATGCTATGCAAATAGCGATGGTTCGAGCTAATTTGGTGGAGGATGAGGAGACAACCATGGCTAGATATCTTCGTATCCTTCACCCATATGTGTCTAGTGAGATTGAGATGTTCCCTTACAACTCAATGATTGAGTTGCTACATTTGGCTATCAAGGTGGAAAGAAAGACCAAAATTAGGAGCCAAGGGAGCAAAAACGCAGGTGGCTGGAAAAATCAGCAAGGAAGGAACTCCTATCCTTCAACCCGAGAGGTCCCTAACAAGGAAGACAGTGGTTCTCGAAGGAATCCGCCATCCACTACTCAAGTGCCCTCCAAGACCACACTTGGCCCTTCTAATCCACCCCGAGGGAGTACTTCTAACCCTACTTCTAGAGCTAGGGATATTGAATGTTTTAAATGTAGAGGAAAGGGTCATATGATGAAAGATTGTCCTAATTCTAGAGTATTAATTGTTAATCAACTAGGAGAACTTGAAAGTGAAAGTGAAAAAGAAGAGAACCTAGGTGATACGCATGATGAGGATGATCTTAGTGATGAAATTGGTTATGAACATGGTGATTCTTTGATTTGTAAAAGAAATTTACATGTACAACCCGCCCCTTGTGAAGATAGTCAAAGAGAAAATTTATTTCACACTAGGTGTTTAGTTCAAGGAAAGGTCTGCAATATGATTATTGATGGTGGAAGTTGTTGCAATATTGTTAGCACTGAATTGATCACTAAATTGCAGTTTACTACTATTTTCCATCCTAGACCTTATAAATTGCATTGGATGAATGAATGTGGTGAATTAAAAGTTCTAAAACAAGCTGAGATAACATTCACCTTAGGAAAATATACGGATACGGTTTTATGTGATGTAGTTCCTATGCAAGCTTGTCATATATTGTTAGGAAGACCATGGCAATACGATCGAAGGGTTACTCATGATGGTCATACTAACCGTCATACATTCATCTTTAATGGTAAGCCTATTACTCTTAAACCTATGACTCCAGCGCAGGTAGCAGAAGCTTACGAAAAGAGCAAAGGCAAGGAAAAGGCTTCTAACAGAAGCGAAGCAACAAAAGCAGCGACCAAAAACCGCACCCGCGGTTCAGATGCCGCACCCGCGGCTCACGATAGATCGCAACAGAAGGACCAGCACGAGAACCGCGCCCGCGGCCCCGAGGACGCACCCGCGGCTCACTCGCCAAACCACGCCCGCGGTAATTCAGCCGCGCCCGCGGGTCATCCTTCTGGCGCAACGCTGGTTCCTGCAGTGACGAATTGAGCCCTATTGTCGTCCAAAGCCGAGCTGGAAGGTGAGTATTTACCCTTCGATACTACCTTAATGATGCTTTGCAAGAGATTTGTGTTGACAGGTACCGATTCTCGACTTGATCTACCCCTTAGCATTCAAGCTATTCTTGATGAGTTTGCTGAGGTGTTTCCGGATGAGATTCCACCGGGCTTACCGCCCTTCAGGGGCATTGAGCATCAAATTGATCTTATTCCAGGAGCTTCTTTACCTAACCGGCCAGCTTACAGAATGAACCCTCAGGAGTGTCAAGAGATTCAGAAGCAGGTGCAGGAGCTTGTAGATAAAGGGTATGTTCGAGAAAGTCTTGGTCCTTGTGCAGTTCCGGTCTTACTTGTGCCTAAGAAAGACAATTCTTGGCGGATGTGTGTTGATTGCCGAGCTATCAACAACATAACTGTCAAGTATCGTCATCCTATACCAAGGCTGGATGACATGTTGGATGAGCTTCACGGTGCCAAAAACTTCACCAAGATTGATCTTAGGAGTGGCTACCATCAAATCCGAATGAGGGAAGGCGATGAGTGGAAGACCGCCTTCAAGACCAAATTTGGTCTATATGAGTGGCTTGTTATGCCATTTGGACTTACTAATGCCCCCTCTACTTTTATGAGGCTTATGAACCATGTCTTGAGGAAGTTTATAGGGAAGTTTGTTGTAGTTTATTTCGATGATATTCTGATTTACAGCAGGTCCCTAGGGGAGCATGAGCAACATCTCAGGGAAGTACTCGTTACTCTTAGTATACAGCGACTATATGCTAATTTGAAGAAGTGTGATTTTTGCACTGATAGAGTTATATTTCTTGGTTTTGTAGTGAGCTCCCAGGGATTACAGGTGGACGAGGAGAAGATTAAAGCCATTCAGGAATGGCCGACACCCACGACCGGCAGCCAGGTACGCAGTTTCCACGGGTTAGCAAGCTTCTATCGGCGTTTTGTGAAGGATTTCAGCACCATTGCTGCACCGCTGACTGAGGTAACTAAGAAGCACTCAGCATTTGTTTGGAAGGAGGCTCAAGAAAAGGCGTTTGAGGAGCTAAAACGCAGATTGACCGAGGCACCTTTGCTTGTGCTTCCCGACTTCACTAGGCCGTTCGAAGTGGAATGTGATGCTTCCGGAGTTGGCATTGGAGGAGTCCTCATGCAAGAAGGTAAGCCTATTGCCTTCTTTTCTGAAAAGTTGAAAGGTGCAAGTCTAAATTACTCTACTTATGATAAGGAATTGTATGCATTATATAGAGTACTTAAGACTTGGCAACACTACCTATGGCCTAGAGAGTTTGTTTTGCATACCGATCATGAATCTTTGAAACATTTTAGGAGCCAAGACAAACTTGATAGGAGGCATGGTAGATGGATGGAATTTATTGAGACTTTCCCTTATATTATCAAATACAAGAAGGGAAAGGACAATGTTGTTGCTGATGCACTATCTAGGAGACATGCTTTAATTGTTCAACTTGACTCTAAGGTGTTAGGCTTTGTTTACATCAAGGAATTATATCGTAATGATGCTGATTTTGGTGCTATCTATAAGCAATGTTTAGATAAAGGAACTGTGGATAAGTTTTACTTGTTTGATGGTTTCTTGTTTAGGGCTAGTAAAGTGTGCATACCTAAGTGTTCTTTGAGATTATTGCTTGTTGAAGAAGCCCATAAGGGTGGATTAATGGGACACTTTGGTAGAGATAAGACATATCATATGTTGCATACTCATTTTTATTGGCCCCATATGCTTAGGGATGTTGAGCATTGTTTGAAAAGATGTTTGGAGTGTCTTAAGGCTAAGTCAAGAGTTAAACCACATGGATTGTATACTCCTTTGCTTATTCCTACGACCCCCTGGGTAGACATTAGTATGGATTTTATTGTAGGGTTGCCTAGGACTAAGAAGGGGAGAGATTCTATTTTTGTGGTTGTTGATAGATTTTCTAAAATGGCTCATTTTATTGCTTGCAACAAGACTGATGATGCTCATCACGTGGCTGACTTGTTCTTCACCGGAGTTGTTAGGTTACATGGAGTACCAAAGACTATTGTGAGTGATAGGGATGTGAAATTTCTAAGTTACTTTTGGAAAACTCTTTGGGGAAAACTAGGGACTAAACTACTATTCTCTACATCTAGTCATCCTCAAACTGATGGTCAAACTGAAGTAACCAATAGGACCTTAGGAACCCTTTTGAGAGCTATTCTTAAGAAGAATTTGAAAGCTTGGGAAGAAGCCTTACCCCATGTTGAGTTTGCCTACAATAGAGCCATCCATTCCTCAACCTCGTTGAGTCCCTTTGAATGTGTGTATGGTTTGAATCCACTAACCCCTTTTGATCTTATGCCGTTACCTACGAAGGAGCGAGTGGATTTCAATGCAGGAAAACAGGTTGATCACATCAAGGAAATTCATAAGAGGACAAGAGCTAAATTGCTAGAAGTAGCTGCTACAAATGCTAGCAAGGCAAATAGGAAGAGGAGGAAGGTCATCTTCAAGGAGGGAGACCTCGTGTGGGTCCACTTTAGGAGAGAGCGTTTCCCCAGCAAACGCCACTCAAAACTATCCCCAAGAGGCGATGGACCCTTCAAGGTGCTTAAGAAGATTGGAGATAATGCTTATGTCTTGGAGCTTCCCGGCGACTATCAAGTGAGTGCTACCTTCAATGTGCAAGATTTGACTTTATTTGAGGGTGAAGAAGAAGAGGAGCTGGATGATTCGAGGTCAAATCCTTTTCAAGAAGGGGAGGATGATGAAGGATCATCTGGACAGCAACCGACACCTCCGGTCCCCGAGTTTGAAGGTGCATTGACGCGCTCGAGAGCTAGGGAAGTCCAACAAGAGCTGGACAAGTTAGTAGTGTTCTTCAGTTCCAAGGAGTTGAATACAGACGAAGAACCACCATTGAAGACTGTTCTAATGATCGAGGTTCGAGAACGAGCAGGGGACGGCAGAGAAGAACCGCGCCCGCGGCTGGAAACCGCACCCGCGGCTCAATAACCGCGCCCGCGGCTCAATAACCGCGCCCGCGGCTCAATAACCGCGCCCGCGGCTCATTCGCCGAGGCCTCCTTCTGAAACATTATTTTTGGATATTTATTTGTTTTCGGATTATTATTTTAGGATTTACTTTTTATTGTTTATTTCTTTAGTTGGCATCCTTATGAACCCTATATAAGGTTGCCTTAGTTGTTGTTTTGCCGCCCCCAGACTTTGATATTGAATACAACGTTTATCGTTTTTTTCCTCCCAAAAGAGAGCTTTTGTGAGAAGAGTGCCCCGTGTGCATTGTCGTTGAGCCGGCCCTAGTTGTGCTTGTGTGTGTCAATCTCTTCCATAAGGTTGGTGCTATCGGGACTCCATAGAGCAACCTCCAGGTGCCTTGACCCACAAAAGTCATTGTGTTTGGTTGTAATCATCCGTTGGGGTTTCTTCATCATTCGGTAAGGTTCTTGTTCTTCAGTTCAAGGGTTTTATCGTTGTTTGATTTGGTTCCAATTGGCCTATCATTCGACTTATCCTTCTTTCATCTCATTTTAATTCCGCCTATCTTCTCTGTTCGAGTTCCTATTCGAGTTTGGTGTCTAGGTCGGCAACTGCGGCTTATCCCCGCATCATAACATTTCATTCATCAAGTGGAACTCGAGCATTTGAGATGTGTTCCTAGTTGGTTTGATCTTCCCAATATTAATAGCACATCCGATGACATCTGCGAGTATTGAATTATCAGTATAAGAACAAAACAATAAAGGTAGTTAAAAAAAAGGGACATACCTATTAAGAATTTTGACCCAGACAACTCAATCTCCTGAATGGGTATGAGATCAAAAGGGTGTCTTACAAACCCTCCGGAAACAGATTCAATACGTTTAACAATGCTATTGCCTTCTAGCTGAATGATATTGGTGTCTTCTTTGCGCACAAGATATGAATCCTTATTGGGAATCAATGAAAAATTGCCAATGGAATAGATTTCACCTTCCAATAAGCTGGCAGAAAAACAATGAGCAATAGCACTGCGAGAAATACAATGTAGAATATCCCCCTGAATGAAAAAGGAGAAAAAGGATTAAGAAACAAAACATTGGGAGACAAAAACAAAAACAAAACAAAAAAATTGAACCTTAGGATCAGACAAAAGAAATTTAGTTCCAATATATTTCCCAGTAACATTAACAGCACCCAACGACGGCAGACCATTGCAACCACAGACTGACTTGAATTTTCCACCAAATCAGAGAAACAAACAGCAGAAGCACTGAGGACAGCAGATTGCTTACTCGATGACGCACTGGAACGACCTTTTCTGGACTTTGGACCTCTCATAGCCTTTCCAGCATGAGATAACTGAAGGGAAGAATTAGAAGCCATATCAAAGAAAGGTGAGGTATGGTGGAGGGAAATTAGAAACGGAGTGCGAAGGAGATGGAATGAAGAATGACAAAAATATAGTGAATTTATAGTGACCGGGCAAGGAAAGATAAGGCACAAAATAGGAATAATACACAACAATCATCAATGTCAGCATAAAATAGAAATTCTACGCTTCATCAATGCTATGAATTGATTTGGAAATTTAACACAATTCAATGTGAGCATTCATTCTGCATTGACCAAATTCAAGGAAAAAAATAAAAGAAAACTTGGGGACTACGAACAGAATAGCATATAGTGTGAATTGGCATCTTTTCTAAGAATTCTTTCAACTGATATACCATTTCTTTGTCAATAGCCATGAGAGAAAAACTGATTGCTTGTTTTTGGGCGAAACCCAAATTCCCAACTTATATTGATCCAATGCAGGTATGCTTCAGCACCAGATAAGATGATTCATACGTTGAACTGTTGTTGTATATATTCTTTGTTTGATTCTATTACATTTTCACAGTTTCATGTGGTGTTGCATACCTCATTACATTGTAATCATTGTTTACATCAATGTCAATACACACGGATATCATTCGAAGATGAGTGCAGAAGTTCTTATTTGCAGCAAATTTGAGACACAGTAGAATATAATGTTCTTAATTTTCAGAAGTCTTATTTGCATCAAAAAAATGAATGTGGCCTGAACTACAGACACAGTAGAATATAATTTGATGCACTTCCTCATGAAAAACTCAATTCTTATCTATTTTTCATACAGATATCCCCTTTCCTTGTAAAATCTTTGCTTCTTTAACAGTATGAAGGTCAGCAGTTCCCAACAATCGTTAGTACAATGCTTAGATATGGAACAACTGAAGTGCAAACATATGGATATTTTCATGGTTTGTTTCAGAGTAGGAAAAACATCAACATCAACTGCAATCAACACATGTGAAGATGGAGGAATCATCAAATCATTCATATCCAACAGTAATATGGTTTTTCCATAGAAACAATCTGGCGGCAATTACTTCTTTACTGATGGATTCGGTCATATCCAAACATTAGAGCTAATCTCTTTATAGGCATAACATAACTTTTCTGTTAGTGGATTGGACATTTTTGAACTTTGTATGTTGTTATGCTCATTATCCTTGTTTTGATTGCTACTTAGGCCAAAATTAGAGGTAGGTCACCGCAGTGTAAGGTTTGTGGTGAAAATGCATCGTTTGCTGCAAAAGATTTCCAAGAATTTGACTATGAAAAGTTCACCGAGACTCCCTTGTCCACGGTAAACAAAATTTTTGTTGCTTACCATCCATCATCATCCTTTAGTGGCATTGTTTTTTTTTTCTTTGCAGAAATATAAATATAGTATACTAATGTAATGAAGGGGTTTATACCATCGTGAGATTCTGCTCTAATATAATTGAATTTGAGCTATCTGGATATAGGTCGGTAATCAGAATGCAGATAAGGGAGAAATGAAGGAAGAGTGGAAGAGGTGATGAGGAAGAAGAAGTAGAATAGTAAGGCGACATTAAAGAGGGTAATAAATTGTAATTTAAATAAAATGGGAATCCAAAAATGAAAAAAGAAAGATTGAAAGAGGTGAGTAAAATAATAAGAACGCATTAAGAAGGGTAATAAATTATATTCAACATAAAAAGATGATCAAAAAAGGAAAAAAAAAAAGTAAATGAAACGGGGGTCGATACCGTTTTCATTTACTTACTTTGCTCAAACAACGATTAACTTATATATATATATATATATATATATATAGGAGGTAATAAATTTCTGTTGCTTACCATCCATCACCTTCCGTCCTTGTCTTTCTCCCTCTCAATCCCAGGTCGAGCAGCCATGGCTATTACACTAGCCACCAAAAGGACCTTTGATTTTATTATCACGCTGCTTACGGCGCTCAGTTTTCCAGCTTTATCAACCAGCTATACCCTAACTGATCATACTTACAATGTCGGTGACAAGGTCCCGCTTTTCGCCGATAAAATTGGCCCCTTGAATAATCCCAGGTTCAACTATTCACTTTCTTTTTGCCTTCTCATTTCCTCAAATTTTTGTTGTTTATGGATTATTTCCTTTTAATCTTGTGGTTGTGCTTCTACTTGCTATTAATTCATGACCTAAAACACGCATCTAAGAAGAGTTGATGTTTCCTTAGGAGATTATTTTGGATCTCAAATGCTTTAATACATGGGGGAGAAACTGTTGTATATGCCAAACTGCTTGATAGATTTGTAGCTTTGTGTTTGTGGTTTAGTCTAAATTGTAATTTCTAATGTGTTAAGCCTGTTTTGTTATCCAAAATCTTCTTAACATCAGGGTTATACCATTTCTGCTATAATTAATATGATTATAATATTTGAGGATTCAAGGATCTTGATTCCAAGACTGTTCTTATAGTAGTAAGATATATGTACGTTATTCCTTTTTTGGCGTTAACTGATTCTAGCTAAGCTTTGTCAATTATATAAGGTCTCCTTTTCCCTAAATGAAAGTTATCATTTCTTACAATCTTGCAGTGAAACATATCAATATTTTGACTTACCCTTCTGCCCACCAGGTTAGTATGAGGTTTCTCAATCACGATTGTTTGGATGTGTTATTATTATGACGACTATACTGTTAGCCACAAATGTCACTGCAATTTGTAATATGCAGTCTGTGTGCTGCAATAATATCTTCTGTTCATCAACATAAGTAAATAGTTGGTAGATTCATCTACTAAGAGCATGAGTCTGTTCATTTATTTGACTGGGTAGATAACTGAACTTGTTCTTTTAGCATGTAGTTGGATTGAACTAGAAAAAAGCCTAAATGCACTCGTATGCAGATATTCCGTTTATTAGTAGCAAAAAAGCAAAAAAAAAAAACATTTCTACTCTTCTATTCTATCTCATCATGCTTCCCTTTTCATTCTCTGTTTTTTGTTAAACCATTGTTCATGATCTTCTTAATTTGAGAATGATATTGTCTTTCTCCATTCAGTTGCCTGATTAGTTTTACATTTGATCTCTTCACATAGACCCTTCATATTGTGTCTTTAAACATACTATGCTAAAAAAAATTCAACGACTTAACATAGTTACATAAGTTGAGGGTAAACTTGATTTCTGAGATTAGACAAGTTTCTTAGTTTTCACATTTTACGTGGTTGAAATTCAATGTATAGTTTCATGTTAATGCAGATAAGCTAATCAGAAAGAGGGAATCACTTGGACAGGTTTTAAATGGTGATCGTTTGACAAATACTCGATACAGTGTGAAATTCCAGGAACAGAAGGAGGAGCTGCTATGCAGGAAAACATTTAATAGACGTGAAGTTGTACAACTTAGAGATGCCGTTGTTAGAGACTTTTACTTTCAAATGTACTATGATGACCTCCCATTTTGGGGTTTCATTGGGAAAGTTGAATCGAGTAACACAAACCCTGATAAAGAGGGGTATAGGTATTATCTTTTCAGTCATCTTCGGTTTAATGCTCAATACAATGGAAACCATGTTATTGAAATGCATGCCTTTGGTGACCCAAATCATGTTGTGGACATAACAGAAGATGCCGAAATTGATGTTAAGTTTACTTATTCAGTTAGTTGGAATGGTACAACAGTGCAGTTTCCAAACAGAATGGGAAGATACTTTAGGGCATCCTCACTGCCTTCAGTTCAGTTACTTCACTGGTTCTCTTTGGGTAACTCATTTGTCATAGTTCTTTTTTCCATTGGCTTATTTATGATTCTCCACAGGTCATATGTCAAAAATGGTTTACAAAGGTAATTTGTCGTTGCAATGCTTCAGTTAAATAGTTTAGCCTGGCTTGTATAGGTCATGCAGTGCTGCAATTTGATAGCTTTTGCAGCTACTGTATTAGTATATTCTCTACTTATTTAGCACATTGTAATAATTTCTGATATGTTTTCCAGTGTAGATGAAGAAGTTGCTTTGAATATTACCAGTGGCAATTTATTCGGAAGTCTAAAGTCCATATCAGTCTTCTGCGCTCTGATGGGATGTGGTACACAATTGCTGATCTTGTATGCTTCCTTTCCTCACAATCTTATATGGTGTTTCTATATTTCTTGTAGGAATTCATATTATATAACAGTAATGTATCTGATTTGATGATGGTTTATATATTTTACTTCACTTTGTTTTATTGCAAAGTGAAGTAAAATATATAAACCATATATGGGTATGAGATATCAGGTATGGGTATGAGATGGGTATGGGTATGAGTGATATCTTTGATATACCATGTTTTTGAGGGATATCAAAAACACACAAAAACACACTCTAAAATCATTTCGATACCCATATCTGATATACTTGGCTCATACCAAACAACAGATATCAGATTGATATCGATATACTGATTATACCAAACGCAGATATGGATATGAGTGATATCTCATACCCATACCTGATATCTAGATATCAATACCTACCAAACGGGCCCTTAGCTTATTCATGTAAAGATTTTAAGTAGCAGTTCAAATTTACTGATTAACTATTTATTGGAGTTTCGGAATGATGGGCAGACCTAGTAAGGAACCTAAGGGGCACATGCCCCCACTCAAAAAGTATATTGTTTTTTTAATTAAATTATAAATTTTTATTTATCGATTATAGATAATGTTGGACATCACCTATGTTTTATATCATTATTATTAAATTGGAACAAAACATCATCATTTATACAAATCAGTGAATGAAAAGGCGACGCCTAGGCGCGACTAGGCGCGCCCAGGCGCGACTAGGCGCGCCTCAGCCAGGCCAACGTCCAGGTAGCCCTAGGCGAGCTCCTTAAGGTTGGGCGAGCCCTAGGCGGCCTGGGCGGGACTAGGCGAGCCTAGGCAGTATGGTTGGGCGAGCCGCCTAGGGTTTCTGTCCTAATTTTAATGTGTTTTAAATTAAAATATCTATAATAAATGATTATGGAGTTACCAATACAGCTACACTGATATCTAATTAGGGTGATTATGGTTGCTACAACTTCCTAAATTGGATAATTAAAGATTTTATTTATGTTTTGTATCTTTTCAATGATCTTCTATTATATTTTGTATTTTTTCAATTATTTCTTTGATTCCTTCCTTATGTAAACGTATGATGTCTTCCTCCTTCCCCTCTACAGACTGCACCACACCCTCATCTCATCACTTCCTCCTCTGCAATCTAGATACTAGCTTACTAAATATTGACGCTTTTATGTTCTGGGCGACCCTAGGCGACCCTAGGCGCGCCTAGGCGCGACTAGGGGGGGTCACCGCCTAGGGTCGCCCAACGCCTTTTTATTCACTGATACAAATAATAATACTGTTTGTCTATAATATTTTTTAACGACATGAAATTGTGCCCCCACATGGCAGAAATACTGCGTCCGCCACTTTCCATACATATTTTTGGTCAAGTGGCCTCTAATGATTTCAGGCTCCTAATTTTTCTGGTAGGCTCCTAAAATTTTGTTTCTAAGTGATTACTTGGTCTCCCGCTTTAAAAAAGCCCTGCACGGCTGCCTGTGTCCACAGAGAACTCAGGAATGAGCTCTGGTAAAAGAAGCGGAAAAGAAAAGATTAGTGTTGGGTATAAATGTGGGATGATGCATTAATTTTCCAATAATCCTGTTCCTTTTGGACCCCTGACAGGGTGTGTTGTCTGTTTATACTTGCATTCCTTGGTGTTCTTCATCCCTATTCCCATGGAACATTATGGACATCTATTGTTGTGCTGTACACTTTGACATCTCCTGTTGCTGGCTATACTGCTGCTTCATTTCACTGTCAATTTCCTGAAACTGCTTGGGTAATTTCTTCTCAACTTAAATTTTTCTCTGCTAGTCTGCTTTCGTGTCTCAAAACTATGTATCACCTTTGCATTTCTAATGATTAACAAGATTCAATATTTGCAGATGCAAAGCGTTATTCTAGCCGGCTTTTTCTATATGGGTCCAGTGTCTCTAGTTCTCTTACTCCTTACAACACTATCCAGATCATATGAATTCACGACATCCCTTCCCTTTGGCACCATAGTTTTGCTTTTCCTTATATATATAGTTGTTGTCATACCTCTGCTTTTCCTTGGTGGATTTGTTGGCCATTTGTTTAGTTCCAGCGTTCATGCTCCATCTACCCGAAAATCTTCTAGGGAAAATACATCTTTGAGATGGTACCGCAAGACACATGGTCAGATGCTTCTTTCTGGCTTAGTCAGTTTCAGTGCTATCCTGGTGGAATATCATCAGTTTCTGGCAAGCATGTGGAGCCACAAAATATATACCTTCCCTAGTATTCTATTTATCACTTTCACTATCCTTGTTTTATTGACTGCCATTTTAAGCGCCGGCTTAACATACGTCCAGCTATGCACAGATGACCATAAGTGGTGGTGGAGGTAATAACAATCTAATTTGAAGCATTCTTTACTCAAGTATGAGTTTGTCATGATGATGTGACTGAGTGGTATAAACTTGCTTACTTAACTTTTATCTGATGCAGATCGGTCTTGTGCGGTGGATCAACCGCAGTTTTCATGTTCCTCTACTCGATATACTACTACTTCAGATCAAGTATGAATGGTGCCGTGCAGTTTAGTTTCTTTTTGGGCTACAGTGCCTGCATATGCTATGCATTCTTCTTGATGTTGGGTGCCATAAGTTTCAGGGCCTCCTTGCTTTTTGTTCAGCAGTTCTACCATGCTATCAAGTACGAATGAGTGTCTTCTTGATGACTTGATCTAATACTAGTCTTGTTGTTCCGTCCTTGCTCCTTTGTGGAGAACAAAGTTATCATATCTTTTGGACCTGTTTTGACACTGGTTTGATTTTTTTAGTTTTAGGTGGTGTCTGGGAAGGGAAATAAAATGTATCTAGTATATAGTATCATTGTTAGAAAACAAATTAATAAGATTTTATTAGGAAAAACAACAATTATCCTTACTCTTCCAATAATACATACTTTAATCCATGAACCACAATACTAAAGATTTTCTACGTTCATTTTGTTTTCCTTTTTCTTTCCGAAATTGTGTAACAAATGTCACCCTAAGCATTTTTCCAATTTTTTAAACAGAAAACTCCTGGTAACACTCACATTCGATCTCAATTAATCAAGGCAATTACATGAAATGTAACGGAAAACTCTTGTCTTCTAGACTGGGGCTCAAGTGAAACCAATAATGCGGTGATACTCTCTTCATCCCTTAGAGTCCATTGTGGGTTTCTTAACTCAACTTTTAGCTTTTTTTATTATTTTTTCATGAGTTTCTTATTAAGAAATGAGTTTCTTAGCAGAGAAACCTCTCTAGAATCAAGGTGGGTTTCTAATGCAAATTTCTGACATTTTCTGCCATTTTATTTTATTTTATTTTATTTTTCAAGGTTTAGAAACCCACAAAACTTCCATTGTGGATGTCCTTAATATAAGGCTCATTTTAATTATATTGTGGAAATTAAGAAAATTATAATGTTAATGATTGAAGAGAGAAGAAAGTGAAAAAAGTAATGATTAGAGGAGAAAGATAACAAAAAAAATTGGTTTTTGGGAGAGATGAAGAGAATAAATGAATAAGTTGAAGATAAATGATGGATAAAAAGTTTTTAAAAACTGAAAGTAAGAACTTTTTTAAACGCCCAAAAAGGAAATGCGACTTATATTATGAGACAAAGAGAGTACGCGTGAATGATTTTAGAAGGTTGGATTTAAGAGTATAAGCAATGGGTTCCCATATTTTTCAATAACATCGCTTTCTTCTATCTATATATACCCATTTTTATACCCACTTATTCACACTACTCTCACAATTGTTGTCCACTAATCTTTTGATTATTCATGTTCTCTTTCCTACTTTTTTTTATACATACCCACATAATTTTTGGTCAAAAGTGTAGTGATTTTGAGACACATAATATCAAACGCATGTTGAATGCGCATTGTTTCACTATGTGAAGAAAATGACCAGATTGTCTCACTTTCTTCCTAAATCCTATTTTTTCATATTTTATGATTATTATTTATTTATTTCTCTCAACGTCCACCCAAATGGGCAACCATTAGATATACTCTAAAATAGTCATAAAGCTTTTTTCATAACAACGACGTTGGTTCGTCCGAATTCAAAGATCATTCATCCAACTAGAGACAAAAACTCGCAGGTAGGAAGCACAAATAGGAAGCAAATTATGCAAGAGTCTGCTTACCCTCAATTGGACTAACGTGCACAAAAAGCGCAAGCAAAATTGAGAGGAACGTGGTACACACAATTTCAGCAAGGTCCTTATTGCTAAAAGGAGTGCAATGTAACACGTAGTCTGACCGTCTTGTTATTGAAATGTACTATAATGCATATCAATTGTTCATTCCCCAGAATTAGAATGGGATAGGCTAACATTGTAACGCCTTTTTACTGTTCAGGGTAAGGCAATGTAGTAACGATAATATTATGATAAGATCAAATGAGAATATTCTTATAAAGATGCTTATCCTTTTAAATCATTCTAGAATTATACTATATGTCCTTTATGGCAGCCTATATATATATATATATATATATAATGACATCATCAATTAAATCAAGGAAGAATTTATTATCCTATTATTAGCTACTATGGTATCAGAGCTTGTAAAGGACAAACATTCAAAATAGCTTTTTTTCTCTCTTTCCTCTCCTAAAAATCCCAGATTTGAAAAAACTGCCATTTTTATATACAACAATGGCTATTATAGCTTCTATCCCTCATACAAACACATCTCTACCCTCTTTTTCGGCATTTATTACAGTCAAACTCACTCAAGAGAATTTTCTCCTTTCGAAAGCACAAGTTACCCCGTATCTTCGTGCTCATGGTTTGTTCCATCTCGTTGATAGTTCAACACGCCCGCCTAAGTTCTTGATGCCGGAAAACACAGCTGATGCTCCCGCTCCAATTCCCACTTCCGCCCATCCCAACATACTTTCTGCTTCCACAGATTTCCCAAGCCCAGCCCATTCCTCACCCAACAACCCACCCGCCCCACTTCCTAGCTCCAGTCCGCCCTCAATCTTGCTTGAGCCCACACATCACATGCTCACTCGCTCCAAACACCAGATCTTCAAGCCTTTGACCTGAATTGATGGCACCCTACCTTGGCCTAGTTGCTCCTCCTCCACCTTAATTTCGGATGAGCCAACTTCCTTCACGGAAGCAAACAAATTCCAAGAATGGAGGGATGCCATGGCTCTTGAATTCCAAGCTCTCTTAGCTACAAAAACTTGGTACCTTGTCCCTCCCTCTTCCTCCACAAATGTCCTCGGGGTTCGATGGATCTTCAAAACCAAACGTCATGCCAATTGATCCATTGAACGTCGAAAAGCCTGCCTTGTTGCCAAAGGTTTCAACCAAGTCCATGGCCTTGACTATGGGGAAACCTTTAGTCCCGTTGTCAAACCCTCCACCATTCATCTCCTCTTATCCCTTGCGGCAATGAACCAATGGTCGGCACGACAACTTGACATTCAAAACGCATTCCTACACGGGACCTTGACGGAAGATGTCTACATTAGTCAACCTCTGGGCTTTATCCACCAAAATTTTCCCACACACATTTGTAAGCTCAACCGCTCTGTCTATGGCCTCAAACAAGCACCTTGTGCTTGGTTCTCTCACCTTAGTGATTCCCTTTCACTATGAGTTTTTCCCTCACAAAATCCGACTCCTCTCTTTTCATTCATCGTCAAGGATGTCATCTCGTCTTTATATTGATATATGTTGATAATCTTATTGTTTTGTCAATTAGTGATGAATTGTCTAATATGTTTGTGCAAAACTTGTCAAAACAGTTTCCGGTGAAGGATTTGGGGCCTCTTCATTATTTCCTTGGAGTTGAAGTCAAGCGCACCAAGAATGGATTTTACCTTTGTCAATCCAAGTATATCCGGGACTTCCTCACCCGCACCAAAATGCTCAACTCCAAACCGGTCCGCACACCCATGGATACCAAGTTCGAAGCGGCGTTTGATACCTCCAAGATCAAGACTCCTTCTCCGCTCTTCTTGGATCCTACACTCTATCGAAGTGTTGTCGGTGCACTTCAATACCTCTCCTTTACATGACCGGATGTAGCTTTTGCCGTCAACCGCTTGTGTCAAGCTATGCATGCTCCATTAGATGCTCATTGGGTTGGAGTCAAACGGGTAGTCCGCTATCTAAATGCAACGGCCGATCTTCAATTTTGCATATCCTCCTCTCCAAGCACTCAACTTGCGGCCTTCTCGGATTCCGATTGGGGAGCAAACAAAGCCAATGGCCGATCCACTAGTGCATATATGCATCTTTCATGGTTTCAATCTCATCTCTTGAACCTCCAAAAAGCAACCGACAGTCTCTAGATCCACAACCGAAGCTGAATACCGTGCTTTGGCCTATGCTACTTGTGAGACTATTTGGCTCCAAAATATTCTTCATGAGCTTGACATTTCCATGCCTCCCCCCACCCCCCACATTATGGTGTGACAATCTTAGTGCCACCTATCTTGTCGTCAACCCAATTCAACATCACCGCATCAAGCATGTCAATCTTGACTATCACTTTGTTAGAGAGCGAGTACGTGGTGGATCCTTGAAAGTGACCTTCATTTCCTCCAAGGATCAAAAGGCGGACCTTCTTACCAAACCGTTGCCTACGGCTTCCTTCATAGATCTTCGCTCCAAAGTTTGTCTCCGACCACTTCGGATCGAGGGGGATAGTAACGGTAATATTAGGATAAGAGCAAATGGAAATATTCTTGTAAAGATGCTTTTCCTTCTAGATCATTCTAGAATTATATTGTGTCCTTTATTGCAGCCTATATATATATATGTAATGACACCATCAATAAAATCAAAGAAGAACTTATTATCCTATCATTAGCTACTACAATGCAACCATCGTATAGCAATGGCGCATCAGCTGATTCGATCATGATTTGTTTGGGGCCAAGACAACTTTCTTTTTCGGGTGCCACAGGGGAGGTAACAGGGTGTGGAGAATATCAAGATTGTGCAGCTGCTTCAGTGCTTTAACTTGGTGAACCCCCATGGTGTTCTCCCGAGGTCTCATGCTGTTATGAGATACATGGAAAAGAAGGTATGAGTCACGCAAAGCAAGGGCCGATGTGAGGAAGCGTGTCAAGGCAGGTGATGTTTATGACTATGATCCTTTGAGCCAAACAAGAAGCTTCTAAAGAGTAAGATTTTGAATCAAACTCATCATCCTCTAACCAAACAGATTCTTATTATGAGCCTTACCTTCTTTGTTGTGGTTATTCAGCTGGATTATAGGGACACGTTTTTGTGGTTGAAACGGAAAAATCAACCAAAGACAAAGGGTACGAGCCTGACGCTACGCTTTGAACCAGATGAAATCAAGATAGGATGGTTAATGGCACCCGGATGGAGAGGCGATACGTTTCCATTGTTGTCGTTGGTTGTGCATTGGAGAAATATAGTTGGTTAGATTCATTGCATAATTGGTGTTGTCCTCGCACGTGATGTGTATAACATAAGGTTCAAACCTGTATGTGTTGACAACATGCTGGAGGTTAATCCTCTAAACCTGTATGCATTGATTTGCAAAACATGAACAATGATTTAGGCCACTCACTCGTGTATAAACATTGGAACAACTGAACTGAATACAAGATGAGAAGCGCAATTATCAAATTCCAAAATTTCCTGCCTGCATCATTCGCGGGTGATTGTCACAAGATGCTATACGCTTACATATGTTTTTAAGTATTGATGAAAGCCTCCTTGATCATTCATCATCTGAATTGTAACTGTCGTCTGACATCATCCCCATCTCATCTGTTGCCGTTGAATCCTGAGAGGCAATCATGTCATGTATTAAATAATGAGTCTGGTTGATAGATTATTAGCAGACATGCTCAGAAACTGAAGATTCCTTCTTACCTGAATCTTATCCCAGTCTTTCAACTTAGGATTAGTTAGCATATATGTGTCGCGCAATGGGCCCCAGCTAGGTTGTTCGCTCTCATCCTTACCATTTGATGTCGACACCTAGTATCATTAGTTCCAAAGATTAAAATCTATTGATGTCAACATAGCTGACAGACAACAACAAAATGGCCATTTAAAGCTCTAATGCATGGTAGTTCTTCGGTTTCGGTTCTTCCTATGACCATTGGTCACAATTATTGAATTATAAGATCAATATAAAAACAAAAAAATGTGCCAAACCTTGTTATGTCCATCAGTTGATTGTCCTGAAGATTTGCTCAACTCTTTAAGGAAGACTTGTTTTCTCCTTTGCTTCAACACTGTCAGATTCGAGAGAAAGGATCAAACACAAGATCAGAAAATGGCAATTACAGAAAAAACAAGTTCATATACACGGTACTTTATCTAGATGAACTTCGGATCAGATACTAATCCATGCATACCCTTATACTAGTGATACTGAAATTCCACAACAGATTTAAAGAGAAAATTCAGTTTTATTATTAACCTTTAGCATCTTTAGCTCTTGAAGGATTTAATCCTTTCTGAGCACTTTGGGCCTTGTTAACCTGGAAGAAGAGAAAAAAAAACACAGTGAGCTTGATATGCAGGAAGATTAAACAATAAAATGTATTCTAAATCGGAAGAGACTTACGGCATTAAACAGCTTGACCACTGAATGTTGATCAGCATGCATGAAAACCAAGAAATAAGAGCACATAATAAAAAAATCAACAAAAAACCAGTTTGATTGAATTAGAGCATAAAACACTGTACCTCCTTTAGTAGCAACACCTATCAAAAGCTTTTCATAAGTATCCAAAAAATTGGCTGGCTTCACATGCCCCTTCTCTGCAACCTAACAATTTTCAAAATCCAAAAAGTTTGAATTAAACCAAATTGCTGACCCGAAATGTGAAAACACACAGGTTTTCAAACTAGTACCATCTGTTTTTCCTTCTTGGCGTCACTTTTAGCTTTCTTCTCATCATCTTCTTCTGCAAGCTTTTCTACAACAAGCTTCTTATGAGCTGATAAAATTGGTCCCTGCCAAGACAACATAACAAGACTCAGTTACTCAAATGACAATGCCAACAGGAAATCCACAAATAATCATAAGAGATGTATACGAACCAAGTCATCATCTATATGCTTTTTCATTATCTGAATAAAGGCCACTCTAAATGCTCTGCACCCTTCAGTAAATTTTGTGATCCCGGGTTGCATATCGGTGTCTTCTTCATCAGATATTTGATTTCGGTCCAAAGTTTCAACATCATCATCTCCATTCTGATACACTTTTTCTTTAAAATTACTCTTTGGCTTTACTTGCACATCCTTAGCTTCCCCGTCAGAATCTTCATTATCTGAATTGTATTGTCTGGCTCTCTTACGATATAATTGTTTCATTCTCTTATCAATCTTCTTCACCGGACCAGGATAAGCTTTCTTTCCGTTATCAACTTTCCCCCCGCTCTTTTGCCCTCTCTTCCGTTTATTCATATCTGAAGATCTTCTCGAAACAACAGCTTCACCCATTCTGTCTTTTCTTGATGGCATCCCTACATATATGGTGGTCAAACAATAAATACAACCACTGTTGCAGAGCCAGGTACCAAAGACTAATCTCTGTTGCTTAGCAGACCTAGTCTTTCAATAAGTAGCTATCAAATCAAGGAACATATAAGTAATTCTCTTCTAAATGAGAAATCTACTCTTAAGTAGCTGGCAAATCAATGGGGTAGACCTTCTAATCTCAAATAAACAAGGCTAAAAACTAGACCTAGCAATCAGGTCGGGTGGGTTGGATTCGGGTCAGGGTGCTCCGGGTCCAGGTATATTTCGGGCCGGGTTATTTCGGATCTAATATTACCGGGTCAAAACAGGTCGGGTTGTTACGGGTTTATAGCCAGGTTGGGTCAGAGTCTAAAATTACCGGGTCGAAACAAATGGAGTATTCTACAGAAATCAGTAATAGAAGAACCTAGATGATAATAAGTGAAAAGAACAATTCTTTACTTAACCATTACAAAAGGGAGCCAATCGGGAATTTCTAAAATCATAAATTTCCATTACATACATAAAGGTGCAGTAACATCAGTAATAGATGAAAGCAACATCAGTATGGATGAACGCAACATCAGTAATAGAAAAATTATTTACTTACCCATTACAAAAGAGACAGCTGATGTTAGAATGATTTACAAATGCTAACTGCATTTGCTACTACTTAGATAATGCTAATAATGCTCTAGATTAGAGGAAACCGTAAGCCCTGATGATAATAAGTAGTCTGTAGTCATATTCTCAATTACCATGGACATAGTGATATTTTGCACAGTAACTTGTAGGACATTGTTACAAAAGCTAACTACCTCCATCTGCGTGTTAGCTCTTCTACCAAGCTCATGTTCATGAAACCCCTATGACTACTTTTGTCAATTAATTAACATGTTAATTTTACGTTAGGTTTAAACTTGAAGGAATTAGTTCACTAGACCAAGGCAGAAATCGGAGTTGAGTTGCATTCTCATCATCAATTTTCCACTCACCACAAAACTAGCCTTGCTCGACTTGACAAACCCGACATCTACGAAATCAAAAATCTAATGGTGCTAAGCATTCAATCAATCTTTAATAATCGAAAGTGTATACTAACCAGAACTTGAGAGAAGCACCGTGGCGAGATGGACGACGAAATGAGATGGACGAAGGAAGCAAGGAGAGATGGAGGAGATGCGGGGCGGCGTCACACTGGTTGAGGATGAAGAGAGTTACGATTTTTCGGTGTCTTGTTACAAAACCCTAAATTTTGAGAAATTAAGAAAATAGACCCTATTTTTGGTATAATTTTCAATTCCCCGCTTTTTTATTACTTGTTTTCGTTTTGGCAAAATTTCAATTCCCAGCTTCTTCAGAATTACAATTAGGGTTAGGCTACGAGAGGTTGTACTAGAAGAAGATTGGAGAAGGTACCTCCGTACCTGGATGCAAAAGTGTCCGACGAACTACAAAATCTGCTAAGAACAACGTCCAACTCCGGACCCTAGGGTTTTGGTCGATGGTATCTTTTATACTCAACAGTATATTTTGTACTCCCTTCGTCCTATAATATAAGTAGAGGTGTTAATCGGGTCGCTCAAGTCGTGTTCGGTTTCGTTCATTTCGGATTCGTATTGAAAACGGGCTCGGTTAATTCGAATAACGGGTCGGGTCATTACAAGTTAGCGGGAGGTTCGGGTTAACCAACGGGTTTATAACATCATTTTTAAATATTATATGTATTCTTAAATTATTAAAGGTAAATTAAATAATACATTAATAACTAAAATAACTTATTAAAATATTATTTATTTATTTTAAGGCAATTGGTAGTATTACACTAAAATAATTTTTTTATATTATTTTTCGGGTAGCTTCGGTCAGGTTACGGGTCGGTCGGGTTCGGTGAATCTATTTTCCGGGTTGCTTCAAGTTCGGTTAATTCAGGTTTTCGGTCCGGTCGGGTCGGGTTCAAATGCAGGTCGGTCATGTCGGTTTTTCGGGTTCGATCATTTTTTTACATCTCTAAATATAAGACACATTTGGTTTGTTGCGCGAGAATTAAAAAAATAATAGTGTTAATGATTAAAAGAGAGAATCAAGGAAAAGAAAGTATGATTAGAGGAGAGAGATTACGTAATTATTCTTATATTACTAGTACCAGAAACGTGGGCTGAATAAGTGTTTGTTTGGTTAGATGGAGTATTTGCAAATTGCAAATTCATGAGAATTTAACTTCTTGCATCAAAATCTAGAAAATTGAAAATTATGGAACTTGGAAAAATATGTTTGGTTGTATTGTAAATCATGGGATTTTAAACGTGAAAAGTTAGGATTTTATGTGTAAAATGGGAGAAGTAGAAATTATCTTGGGGGAGTGTGTAAGTCTACTTCCTCCATAATGTGGGAAGTTAGAATTCCCAGGAACTTAAATTCTCACTAAATTTGTTTGTACCAAACATATATACTTACCTACTTTTCAAGGAAGTTCAAATTCATATGAATTTGTTTGATAACCTATCAAACACTTAAACGTTTTTGAAACAGACAAACTCAAAGCAGAAAAGGGAGTGAAGAAACAGTATAATTACAGGCAACCGAATTCTATAAATATATAGACCGGATATCTATTATATACAATGTTAAACCTGAAGTCATGTCTTTACAAAAAATTGCGCCACTTGGCACAATTTGAGTGGAGACATGCTTCAAGATTTTTCCATTATTTTTCATTGCATAAAAATTAAATGAGCCCACTCTCCCACTTAAACCACCTACTCCACTAAGCCCATAAAAATTCTATCACTTTAGCCCACTCATCTAAATTCATTATCATAAAAAAAAAATCAATAGGTTATAAGGTCTTTTTAGCCGTAGTTCAAACTCCGTTTCCTTTGAGCGCTGATTTTCACGCCTTCAACTTCAACATGTCTTAATCCATCCTTTTCTTTCCTGCAGATAGTTGATAACGAATATGCATACAGTGTAAATGGAGATGTCTACTTTTCAGTTGAGAAATTCCCGGAGTATGGAGCCATGCGGACTTGACGTCATCCCCACCTTCCTCCTATCTGGCCGAAAATTGGAAGATAATCGAGCTGGTGAAAGAGTTGTTGTTGATTCGAGGAAGAGAAATTCTTTTGATTTTGCTCTGTGGAATGTGAGCTTCTAGCTTGAACTATTTTTTATATTTAAATGTTGGGCAATTTTCTTCCAATGTCACATCCTATCTCCGATGTTGATAGAACATAGTTGGACAATTTTTTTACAATGTCACATCCTATCTCCAATGTCACGCCTTCAACTTCAACACTGAAGTACTGAGCTAAGGGTAATACCCTATCTTTCAACTTCCACACTCGTGAGTTGGGCAATTTATATTTAAATGTTGGGCAATTTTCTTCCAATGTCACATCCTATCTTCAAATGTTGGGTAGGTGTTTGTATTTCCCAACCCTCTAATATAATGAGCAGGGTCTTGCTGAACCTTATTTTATGAAGATTAAGTTTTTGGTGCATCTTCAGATGAGTTCTTCAGTGTCAATTTGTCTCCTTCAACTGAGTTTTATTTCTCACCATATTTTTTTCCATTCAATTGTCAATTTGTAGCGTAAAAATTAGAGATGAGAAGAACATTAGGGGATGGAGGAGTGTATAATATAATAAATATATAAATATATGCATATGATATACTTAATAAAAATAAAGCAATATTGAAAATTTATTCTAATATATAGATAGTTAGTTATTGTATAATATATTTTTAATTTATTATATTATATAGTAATTATTTCATTACCCGTATGTGGTACGAGACGATCACTAGTTTAGTGTAATATAACAAGAATGTTGAATCATGCATAACAATATTTATTAATCCTTCGATGTTGTGCATGTATCCTGTGTAAGGAAACAATATAATGCGGAAGTACATGTCTTGCAAAAACTCGATTAAGCAAAACAAGGACTTATGCATGGAAGGATGTAGGCTAGATTTAAATTTTTTGAAACAATCAAATGTAGAAATTGTAGTGAACTCAAAGAGAACCCTACAACATGAACAACAAACATGAGAAATTCTTATTCAGACGAACATTACAGAGCTACGCGTGGCCATTCACGGAGAGACTCATGAATATTGACTGGTCATAAATGAATATCAACAATCTGTTTACAAATGTATACACGGGTTGAATTGTCGATAGTTCATATAGTTCTTTCCTTTTGATTGTTTCATTTTTCAAACTATCACTTGTTTTTAATCAAATTGTATTTGTACATATATTATGATATTTATAGTCAGGACCGTCTGTTGGAGCCCAGATATTCGCGATCTCGCAATCAACACCTCGCGAGATCTGGCCTTCTAGAAATCCTTAAGTGCTGGAGACCTTCCTTATGCAAACTGGAGCAACAACTTGTAATACACTGTCAACTGGATCAAAATATGCTATTCCCTTCTGTTCTTCATGTTCTTCAATTCCTGCTGCACCTGCACAACCAAACCAGAAGGTTGAACCCCCAGATTTGGCTCTCCGACGCTCAAGTCAGTAATGGGCACAGATAAACGAACACAATGCCTTAATAACAACAGCAGGATGAAACAACACAAAGAGAAGATAGCATTCAAAACAATGACTAAAACAATGAAACCTCGTGAGCCAACTCAATGAAACAGTAAATGATGAAACTTAACCAATCGTGACGAATCAACCCTCAAAAGCACGATGACGATACCGAGAGTCAGAATCCAGGTACCGATCATCCGACTTCCTACGAAAAGAGGTAAATCGGGAGCGAGGAGACGAGCTCGTAAACGAGTAATCGCCCTCTGTGTTTTCTCTTTCTCTCAAGTGGGAAGAAGATGCTCTCAGTCGACCGTCCCTTTCTCTCTCTTTGCCGTTAGGATTTATAATCACGCCATGGGTCCCACTCAATCCGTTATTGCTCTCTTAACCTATTGCTCTCTTAACCTATTGGGCTCCTTAATGGGCTTCCCGTTCTCGACCCATTTTCTGACCTTATGGGCTCGCGGCCTCTTGCTCACTCGCGGACCGGGTTTGCGTCATTAGAGTCGCGAGAACCGGGTCCACATTAATGGTCGCGAGAACCGGGTCCAACAGCCAGCCCCCCAAGTCTTTGTATTCGCGAAGGCAAAGCTTGGGTAAGAATTGAAGCCGGGTTCTCGGAGAGCCTTATGGAGATCATTCGCTCGCGACTCCTCCTCGTTTCATCGCGCTTGTTTTTGAATTTTGAATTCGAAACGTTTTGCATTCCCTCGTTCTGACACCTTTCGACACGTGGCTTCCTTTTGGGGACTTTTATTTTCTTATAAAAGGTTGCCAGACCACATTCTTCTCTTCTTCTTTACTCCAAATCTTCAACTGCTCATATTCCTCTGTAAAACCCGTCCCTAATAAAACTTCGAGAAATCTTCATTCGTTCAGACGATCTTCGAATTACAAATGGCTCGTAAGTTCTATCTTGAATTCGCTCTTTGTTTGCTTATTTCTATTGTTTCTACATATGATTCTGATATTTCTGTATCTCCGCTATTTACTGTGTTCTTTCGAAGCTTTTTACTGATTTTCATGGCGGTCGGGCGATTTCTCATCATACCTCTATCGGTCATTTACTGAGCGGTGTCTCCTCTTCTTTCTTTTATTCGATGGGCATTTCCTTTTTCCTTAAAGGTCGTTTTAGACTATTGAAAGCCTTCATTGTTCTTCAAGATCGATTCTTTTTCCCGCTCATGGCTTTTGGACTGTTCATATCACCATTTCTTAGGGTCTCTACCAGAAATCTGTTTAACTTCCCCTTAGATCTTAAATTTTTTGTTTTCCAGGGTTTTCTTTGTTTCTTATCCCCATGGCTCGCGAAGCTTCTTTCTAGCCTTCGCGTTTCGTGTTCTTTCCCTGGAAAACTAACTCCGATCTTTTTCTTCTTGATCGTCTACAGGAAGCTCTATTAATCATAATGACGACGCAGTTCCGTCTACCTCGCGACCAGAGGTAGGTTGTAGCGATAAAAGTCCTCCTCAGGAGTCTGAACTCGTAATATTTGGTCGCGAGGATTACGAGAGGTTTTACTCATGGCAAGATGATCTTCCTCGCGTAGAAATCGAAGATATTTTCCATAACCCGGCGGGACGTGTACAGATTTTGACCCGCCGCGTCCACCATAAAAAGGTCAAGAATCTAGGGAACCCATTTACGGCCCTCCCTTCTGATCTTACCCTTCGCGACCTTGAAACCATCGCGGATGCCTACCCTTTTCCAGAGGGTACAATTTTTGCCCTTCCATCTCGGGATGGGACTTCTCTTGACGAATATGGTAGTTTCTTTCCATTGAGTATGTCGTCTCTTAAATTAGGATTCAGGCTCCCCTTCTCCAATTTTACCAAAAGTCTCTTGAAAGAGCTGACCTACAGCCCAGCTCAGATGCATCCTAACTTTTGGAGGGTCTTGGTTATTTACGTGATGAGGTGTCAGGATATCGGGGTAAAGCCCAATCCTTGTCATTTTTTCCTTATGTTCTCTACGCGAAGGGCTCCTGAAGAAATAGGGATGTTCACCGCCGCGAAAAATGGTAGATCGGAGTGGGATGGTCCTCCCCGTATTCCGAAGTGGAAGGTTGATTGGTTTTTGGTTCGACCACCACCGGGTTCTGGGGTCTCGACCAAAATATCGATGCTCGCGACTCAGCCCAAATCTGGTAACTGGACCCAGGCTAAAAAAGATGCTCTTTACCGTAACTTCCATAATTTCCCTGATCTTGTTTCGACGCGCATATTCCTGAAATGTATTACCCATGAGGTGCTAGCCCAGCGTGGACTTAGTCTTAAGCACCATTATGGTATTTCTTGTTTATTATTACTTATCCTTCTTTCATTGTTACGTACTCGCGATGTCATATGCTTATGGACTTTTATTATATCCTTATTTATTTTACTATTCTTTTTATCTGCAGAGACAAAATACTTTTCGCGTCTCGCGATTATGGAAGGTTCTGATGACTCTTTTGACGAGGAACCTATTGACGAGCAAATCCTCGCCTCACAGAAAAGCAAGCGCCGAAAGCAGCCGGCGAACAAGAACAAAACTTCCTCAAAAAAGAGAAAAATCTCTGCCGGCGGTATTAATATCCGTGAACCCGTGCCTCAATCTGGGGAGACCGGAACACGCACACCCGAGCCCCTAGATGATCAATCCCCAATTGGCTCGACAATCCCCTTAGGGGCCGGCGGGTCTCCTTCTTCGCGACGAGCAACCCCTGCCGGGAGGGCCTCGGAAATTGCCAAGGGTAAACAGCCCATGACCTCTGAAGGTGATCAAAATACCTCTTCTCAGGATCTGGCTGAGCTCTTTCCCGAGGAGGAGGTAGTGAGGACGTTCTTTGATCGCGATCGACCTGGTTTCCCAGACATGCCTGGATTTTTAGAGGGCATTGTTCGGGGTAAAGCAGGGCTCGCGAGACTCAGTCTGGCGGTCAGTTTCCTTTATTCTCTTCCCGAGTGGTTTTCTTCCTTCTTGTTGGTAGGTGTTTTTAACTAACATATTTTGCTTATTGTAGTCGCTTCTTATTACCGAGGCATTTGGGCAATATTCCATCGCCCTTGAAGATGGCTATAGTAAGATGGAGGGGGAATATAATGAGATGGTCGACTATGCTGGTAAAGCACGGGATGTTAAGGAGGCCGCGAAGAAAAAACTAAAGGAGGAGCAAGAGAGGAATGCGGAGCTGCAAGGGAGGAATGCTGAGCTGATGGCGAAGATAAGCGGCTTGGAGCTTTCGGCCAGGACTATGAAGCGCAATCATGATACAGAGTTAGGTTTGCTTCGCCAAGAGAAAGACCAGGCTTTTGACAAGGGTCGTCGCGAAGGTGCCAAGCAGTATGCTTCTAGCTATCGCGAGAAATGTCGTATTGATTTTATCAGTCTGGCTCGCGACACCCTGGTGATTGCTGCACTCAAGCGTCAGCTTAGGAAGAACAAAGTGACTAACTTCTCTTTCGATCCTACGGATCTTTGTGGCCTTCCTGCCGAGATCCCTGCGTACACCTCTCCTCCTCTTGGAACCTTTGTTGACGACGACGCGAGCCTTCTTGAAGGTTGGGACGTCGAACCCTTCTTGCCTGAAGATGAGGGAGTCGTCAGAGGGATGGAGTGTCATATTCCTTTAGTCCCAGCCCCCAAGGTACCCAAGAAGGTAATTTACTCGGAGGATAGGATGAAAAAGGCGGCGGACTCCTCGACTCGCTCTTGTGCTAAATCGTCTGATGCAGGTGATGGGAACGATGTCGTGAATGTTGACAGCGAAAAAGCTGCTGCTGAAGAAAACATCGCGACGACAAAGGACGCAGGTAGCTCGGGAGGGGTTCGTGATCCAGTGCTGGCTGAAACTGACGAGTATCTGAATCTGGATCCTCTTTGATGAAGTTTAACTTCTTTTTATTTGTCGCTTGCAAACTCTTGGGTTGGTGTTACGTACAATTGTTACTTGGTTCTGTGGCTCGCGAATCGGTATGTGATTCGCGAGCCTAAATATTGCTCTCTTCGGGGTCTCGTGAGGAGACCGTACAATTATTCCCCTGCATGTCTTTGTATTTATTGCTTTTGTTCTCTCAACTACTTTCCTGCCTTGATCGTTTAATGCATTAAATGTGGGTTAGGTGATTTTTCTTCTATAAATGGCGTTTCCTGCCTTCTTCCATTCCTTCTTTTTTCAACGAATTCTGATATGGCCAGGACACGACGAACTCGAGAGGGGTCTCTACATGAGTCCTTTACCATTGTTATGGACTCTTCTGCTATTACTGGCAGAAGTTTGGTAATTATCTTTTGCTTTGTCATTCTCTGCTTAATTGTTTCTTAGACCCCTCTTTTCTCCGTATAGCGTTTTCCAAAGGAACATTGCGATCAATACCTTAGTCATTTCGGTGGTAAGGGTCTCATCCTTTGCGCTAATTCCGAGTCTTGGGATGTGATTCTGGACAAGGTTGGGAGCTCCTACTTTCTGGGCGAAGGCTGGAGTGAGTTTGCGTATGAGAACGATCTTTGTGAGGGAGATGAGGTGACTTTCACAAGGTGGCGTGCTTCTCCACCTGAAGTTCCCGTTCAGACTGTGGTGTATCAAGTGAAGGTCGTCGTTCCTCTCCGGATTTAGTGTTAATATCTTTTTATTCTGCGTTTGTATGGTGATTTCTCCTCCTCTTCCCCTCCCCCCATAGTGTTCGTGAGGATGTTTACATTCTCGCGAGCCCTATGTGTTAAGAAAGGAGGGAGAATGAACGAGTTTTTATGAATAAATTAGACTGGGATCATCGGAAAAAACTTTGGAACTCAAAATGTAATGTGCATTTATGTGCCATCGCGATTACAAGTATGTGTCTCATTAATGGAAAAAATGTTTTTCAAAATGAGAATTGTAAATGGGTCACTCTTCAACATCTTTCGTCCAGAAAAAATCCTTCTTTTGGTCCTATGAAAAACCCTGCGAGGAAATTGATCGCGTAAGTATAGATTATTCATATGTCATGACCTGTGATGCCATAAAGAGTGTGTTCTCACCTGACTACTGCATGCGTACGAGCCAGTAGTAGGGTTTTTCGCGCACCTATGAGCGTCTTTGTGTTTGAGAATGTGATTTCCTATAATGAACTTGGAATCAGATTCTTTGTTCTTGTGACAAAACAAAGTAGCTCGCGTGTTTTTCTCATCATACCTTAGCTAAGGTATTCTTGATGCCTTGGGAAATCCATGCTCGCGGATAATTGGGGCTTTAGCGCTTGTTTCCTCATAAACTGCCATTTTTCTGTTTCGTTCGCGATCATGCCTTGCGATTGTTTGCTTCTCTAATGCTGTAGCGTCTGTGAAAACAGATGGGGATTCATTAGTGTTTTGTATTGCATACTTCCATGCTAAGTATATAGTTTTACGGATAACTGGGTGGATGCTTATAGTCCCGGCCCAGTGTCACGGCTTCGCGACCTGGGTGGATGCTTATAGCCCCAGCCCAGTGTCACGGCTTCGCGACCTGGGTGGATGCTTATAGCCCCAGCCCAGTGTCACGGCTTCGCGACCTGGGTGGATGCTCATAGCCCCAGCCCAGTGTCACGGCTTCGCGACCTGGGTGGATGCTTATAGCCCCAGCCCAGTGTCACGGCTTCGCGACCTGGGTGGATGCTTATAGCCCCCGCCCAGTGTCACGGCTTCGCGACCTGGGTGGATGCTTATAGCCCCAGCCCAGTGTCACGGCTTCGCGACCTGGGTGGATGCTTATAGCCCCAGCCCAGTGTCACGGCTTCGCGACCTGGGTGGATGCTTATAGCCCCAGCCCAGTGTCACGGCTTCGCGACCTGGGTGGATGCTTATAGCCCCAGCCCAGTGTCACGGCTTCGCGACCTGGGTGGATGCTTATAGCCCCTGCCCAGTGTCACGGCTTCGCGACCTGGGTGGATGCTTATAGCCCCAGCCCAGTGTCACGGCTTCGCGACTTGGGTGGATGCTTATAGCCCCAGCCCAGTGTCACGGGATTTATGCAACATTCTGAATTTCCCGAAATGTGCGCGTACCTTTTATTTTGAGATTACGTCTCCCTTTGCGGCGAAAGTATTTATTTCTCTGGTAACTCGACGATAGATTCTTGCTAATGTTTAGTTTCAATCGGTTCTTTCGCCTGCATACAGCTTGTTAGAATGTCTTATATCGCGATTGAATTGCTTTTTATGAGATATTTATCTTAAGGTATGCAAACATGTTACGAAAACGTGGGAATTTATACCTGTGTGGGGGAGTAGGCTAGGCGTAATAGCGGCGCAGTCGCATCACGTTCCAGGAATTTGCAACGTGATTGCCAGAGCTATCCTTCAGTCGATAGGCCCCTGGGGCGACCTCGCGATCCACTATATACGGCCCCTCCCAGTTCGGATCGAGTTTTCCCCCCTCTGTCTTTCTTAGGACCAGATCTCCTTTCACGAAACCTCTCTCCTTGACATGCTTGTTATAATACTTCGCGACGCCCGCTTTGTAGGCGGCCGCCCGAATAACCGCCATTTCTTGGGTTTCCTCGCGAAGTTGGAGTTCCATTCTCATCTTCTCATCATTGGTTTCCGAGTCATAGTGAAGGAGTCTTTCGTTCGGGAATAAAATTTCTACTGGAACCACGGCCTCTACTCCATACGCGAGGGCGAAAGGACTCTCTCCTGTTGCTTTCTTCACTGTGGTTCGATTGGCCCAGAGAGTAAGTGGCAGGACTTCCGCCCATCTGCCCTTGGCGTTATCTAGCCTTTTCTTCAGATCTGTGACAATGCTTTTATTGACAGCTTCTACCTGCCCATTGCAGTGCGGATGTGCAACCGAAGCAATTTTTAGCCTAACTCCCAGATCGCTGCACCATGTCATTAGCTGGGGCGAGTTGAATTGAGGGCCTCGGTCGGTTACGATCTCGCGTGGCAACCCATAGCGGCAGATAATATTCTTCCAAAGGAATTTTTTCACTACAGGTACTGTTGTCGACGCGAGTGCTTCCGCTTCAATCCATTTTGTGAAGTAGTCGACTGCGACAATGATATACTCGAGTTGACCTGGGGCCTTTGGTTTAAAAGGGCCAAGAAGATCCAATCCCCACATCGCGAAAGGGATGGGGCTTCCCATGATCTGAAGCTGGACTCCTGGTTGGTGGGAGGCAGGGGCGAAATATTGGCACGCCTGACAAGCTCGCGTCATCGCTTGAGCATCTTGTTTCATTGTGGGCCAAAAATGCCCTTGGCGCAAAGCCTTGTACACCAGGGGTCTCCACCCTGCGTGTGTCCCACACAGCCCAGCATGTAGCTCTTCGAGATAGGCTTTTGTCTCGTAGTGACCCATGCACTTCAGCTCGCAAGGGTCACCTCCTCTCTTGTAGAGCTCGCCTCTGCTGATATAGAAACGTCCAGCCTTTCTTTTTAATTGTACGAGTTCCTTCGGGTCAGATGGACCGCGACCATATTTGAGATAGTCAATGAATGGGCGACGCCAATCTTCAGGCGAAGTGTTGATCGCCATCATTTCAATCTCGCGACTGATGGCGCTCTCTTCTTTCACAAAAAACAGATATTTTGGGGGCCCCCCTTTTGATACCATGAACCCTGACCTTCGCTCGCGTTCTTCTTTGGGACCTTCCCATCCGGCTCCCAGCTTCGCGAGTTCATCTGCTTTCTTATTCAGTTCTCTTGGGATTGCCTTTATTTCGAAATGCATGAAAAGCGAGGTCAATGTCGCGACTCGTGCATGGTACTGTGGGAGGTTCCCTGTTCGTGCTTCATAAAGCCCTTGTACCTGCTTTACCACAACTTCTGAATCACAACAGCATGAAAGCACAGAGATTGATAGGCCGATGGCTAACTCTAATCCTGCAATTAAGGCCTCATACTCAGCTTCATTGTTCGTGGGTTTGAACTTTAGTGCAATGGCGTGGCTTATCTCGTCTCCCGTAGGCGACGTGAGAATCACACCTGCGCCGCACCCCTCATCGTTCACAGCCCCGTCAGTGTGCATTATCCACATCATCTGTTCACCATACGGATTCACCACTTCCCCTTCTCTGAAACTTGTTTCGACGATGAAGTCGGCAAGCGCTTGTGCTTTGATAGCTGGCCTGGGTCGATACACTACATCGAATTCAGACATTTCGATGACCCATTTCGTGAGCCTCCCTGCAACGGTTGGTTTTGTCATGAAGCTATTCAGTGGCAAGTCTGTTAGGGTTTCAATCGGGTGCGCATGGAAATAGGGTCTTAGTTTGCGAGCAGCCGTTATCAGTGCAAGTACAGATTTCTCAACTGGGGAATACCGTGTCTCCGCGGGTAATAAAGCTCGGCTAACAAAATAGACTGGTTTTTCAGACTCGCGAACAAGGACTGCACTTACCGCCCTTGAGCTGGCCGCGAGATACAACTGGAGAGTTTCTCCCGGAACCGGGGAAGATAGGATCGGGAGTTTTGTCAGATGTTCTTTGAGGCTCGCGAATGCTTGACTACATTCTTCAGTCCACTCAAAGTTCTTTGGCTTTCTCAAAATTTCGAAGAAGGGGAGGTTTCGTTCGGCCAGCTTGGCACAGAATCTCCCCAAATAATTTACTCGGCCTACGAAACGCTGGACTTCATGGGTAGACCGCGGTGGTTCAAGATCGAGAACGGCTTTGACTTTATCGGGATTTACTTCGACACCGCGAGCACTAATCATGAAGCCTAAAAACTTTCCTTCTGTGACCCCGAACACGCATTTGTCTGGGTTTAGACTCATCCCGTACTTTCTGAGAGTCGCGAATACTTCCGCCAGATCGCGAGCATGATTACTCTGTTCCTTGCTTTTCACCACAATGTCGTCAACGTAGGCCTCGACTGTATCTCCTATCTGATCACTGAAAATACGGTCTACCAGTCTCTGGAAAGTGGCCCCCGCGTTCTTAAGGCCGAAAGGCATCACCTTATAGCAGAAGGTTCCCTTGTCTGTTATGAAAGAGGTATGTTCTGAGTCAAGGGGGTTCATCATGACTTGGTTGTATCCCGAATATGCATCTAAAAAGCTGAGTGCCTCATGTCCTGCAGTGGAGTCTACAAGCTGATCAATAGAAGGTAGTGGGTAGCTGTCTTTCGGACAAGCTTTGTTTAAATCTGTGAAGTCCACACACATCCTCCACTTTCCTGTTCCTTTCTTCGCGACCATGACAACATTAGCCAACCATGTCGGGTATTGTACTGGTCTAACAAACCCAGCTTTTAGGAGCTTCGCGAGCTCTGCGGCCGCGGCCTCATTCTTCGGACCCGCTTGCTTTCTTTTTCGCTGTCTCTTGGGAAGGACATCGTTGCTAATATTTAGAGAGTGAGTGATCACTGACGGGGGAATTCCTTTCAAATCTCTGGGGGACCAAGCGAAGACATCTCGCGATTCTGATAGTAAGTTTTCAATCTCTGCCATTACCATAGGGTCAAGGCTACCCCCTACTGATAACTTCTCTTCTTTGTTTACGAAGGGAGTGACTTCCTGGGTTTTAAATCCAGAAAACTTTGCTCTGTCCACATCTCCCTCAGAATTCAGATTTCTAGGGGGCTCGCGAACATCTAACTCAGCTTCCTCTTCAACATTAGGCATGCCCGGGACAAAAAGTTGATTCGCGAGCAGAGGCGTTTCTTCTCCTTTTTCAGACTTGATGTAACAAGAGATGCTTTCTTTCTCAACGCCTGTCGCGACTCCAGTTCCGGATGGTGTGGGAAACTTTACGCAGAAATGGCTCATGGATACTACGGCATCAAACTTGCACAACGTGCCTCTCCCGATGATCGCGTTATAGGAAGAGCTTGTCGGGATGATTACGAAATCAATCTTTTCTGATCTTCGCGGCCCTGTCTCATCTCCCATCACGACATCTAAACTCACTACTCCTAGAGCAGTGACTCTTTCTCCTGCGAAGCCTACTAAGGTTGTTCGTGTCGGTCTTTTCATTCGTGGGTCAACCCCTAGCTTTTCGAAGGCATCCAGATATATTATGTCGGCAGAGCTGCCCGTGTCAACCAGAATACGACTGACCAGTTTCGTGCCAATTTGTAGATGTATGACCAATGGATCACCAGAAGAGACCGCCCACTCATTGATCTCTTCGTTAGAAAAAACTAGTTGATATGGTTCTCTGGGAAGGGGCTTCGCGATGCTCATAACCGGGAGCCCGCGAGGGAGCGGTGCGTTGATCATCTTGCGTTGCTCACGCCTGTTCGGGGGTATAGGGACATGCTTCCCGGCTATGGTCCCTACATGACCGTCTGGTCGCGGGAAATCTTGGTTGTGTTGAGGTGGATGAGGATCGTTCGCGTGCTGCTGATTGTGCCCTCTTCCTCGCCCACCGTTGTTATTTCCCCCTCTGAATGGTCCTCGGCCAGGGTTTCTACCACCCCTGCCTTGATAGTTTCCCCCGCCTCTTTGATTCATGAGGACGGCTCTCTGCTCAGGCTCGTTGTTCGTCCTTGGACCACTCCGGCACTCGTCTGTGTTATGAGTAGTGGAATTGTGATTGGAGCACCACATTCCATCGTGGCCGCGACCTCGGCCTCCATTGCCTCGGCCGCGACCTCTATAGCCGTAGTGGTCATCTCTTTGGTTCATTAAATTCTGCTCTTGAAATTGGTTCTGGTCTGTATTTTGTCTGTAGTCTTGGTACTGATTCTGATTCTGACGCTGTGTCACCAAACCTGGAGCACGCGAATCATTCTGCCCCTGCTCAAATTGCTGCCTTTTGTTCCCCCAATTCTGATTATTCTTTCTGGAGTTCTGGCTCTGGTTCTGTTTGTTCTGACTTCCGCCCCCTGCGGGTGCGCTCGAGTGAGTCTCAACTTGTATTTCAACGTAAGCTCTCTCTAGCATGGCTTGATATGAAACTTCCTGCTTTCTGTACAGGTGTTTTTTGAATTCGCTCCCGTCGGCCAGTCCGTTTAAGAACGCGACCCGGGCAGTTTTATCATCAAAGTCATCAGCTTCTAGGACCATTAGCGAGAATCTTTTCACATACTCTTCCAGGCTTTCGCCCGCTTTTTGTTTGACCCCGACCACCTCCTGCATGGTGATCTTTCTCTTCTTCGAGGAGCCAAAATGCAACAAGAATCCCCTCTCGATATCTGCAAAGCAAGAGATACTCCCGGGCGGTTGATTTAGCATCCATGTCATGGCGGTGTCCGCGAGTGTTCCTGGGAATCCCTTGCAAAGGGTAGCCTCATCCGGACCCCTCGCGATCATAGCATACTTGTACCGGGTAAGATGCTCTTTGGGATCTCCCTTGCCAGTGTACTCTTTGACAGTCGGGAATCTAAAGTCTGGTAGCGGTGGGGCTCTGATTATATGTTCTGCAAAAGCTGTGGGGCCAAATATCGTTGAAAAGTCGAGAGGGTTCTGGGACGCCTCGCGATTGTAGTAGGGGGTTCTCTGATACTCGCGTTGTTCCTGCGCAGGGTAGTATGCGCGGCCCCTTTCGTCGTAACGAACATCATGCTGAGAGTTGTGGTGTTCCTGATGACTCATTGGAGCCTGGTTCAAATCGAACCGTCCCCGATCCACCTCGCGAGTATCATTTCTTTCCCTCGGCCTTCTAGACACCGAGTCTCTGTCATCTGGGACAATTTCAGCCACCTCTTCTCGATTAACTTCTCTCCCGTCGCGATTGGTCTGGTCGTGGAGAGGTTCGACCCTTTGGTTAGCTGTATTTGGGACAATCGGGGCGCCTTGCGCTATCCAGGCAGCAAAAAGTTCGTTCTGCTCCCGAGGGATAGTGATAAGCTCGGGAGTTTCCTCCTCGACGCGAGGGAGTGGTGGAGGATTGAGAGTGTTTTGATTGAGGTGTGATGTGGTGGCGTTTACTGTTCCGCTTCTGCCAGTTTCAACCATGATTCTGCTCTTCGCGAGCTGACTCTTGAGATTTCAAAGGGAGCTAGCTGTGCGAGAAGGTCCCCACGGTCGGCGCCAGTGTTGGAGCCCAGATATTCGCGATCTCGCAATCAACACCTCGCGAGATCTGGCCTTCTAGAAATCCTTAAGTGCTGGAGACCTTCCTTATGCAAACTGGAGCAACAACTTGTAATACACTGTCAACTGGATCAAAATATGCTATTCCCTTCTGTTCTTCATGTTCTTCAATTCCTGCTGCACCTGCACAACCAAACCAGAAGGTTGAACCCCCAGATTTGGCTCTCCGACGCTCAAGTCAGTAATGGGCACAGATAAACGAACACAATGCCTTAATAACAACAGCAGGATGAAACAACACAAAGAGAAGATAGCATTCAAAACAATGACTAAAACAATGAAACCTCGTGAGCCAACTCAATGAAACAGTAAATGATGAAACTTAACCAATCGTGACGAATCAACCCTCAAAAGCACGATGACGATACCGAGAGTCAGAATCCAGGTACCGATCATCCGACTTCCTACGAAAAGAGGTAAATCGGGAGCGAGGAGACGAGCTCGTAAACGAGTAATCGCCCTCTGTGTTTTCTCTTTCTCTCAAGTGGGAAGAAGATGCTCTCAGTCGACCGTCCCTTTCTCTCTCTTTGCCGTTAGGATTTATAATCACGCCATGGGTCCCACTCAATCCGTTATTGCTCTCTTAACCTATTGCTCTCTTAACCTATTGGGCTCCTTAATGGGCTTCCCGTTCTCGACCCATTTTCTGACCTTATGGGCTCGCGGCCTCTTGCTCACTCGCGGACCGGGTTTGCGTCATTAGAGTCGCGAGAACCGGGTCCACATTAATGGTCGCGAGAACCGGGTCCAACACCGTCCAATCAATTTTAATTTTAATTAATTTTTTTTATTATTTTAACAATTTACAAATATATATTAAATAATAAATTTAATATTTTATTATTTTTATTACGTGATATCTCTATAGGTTTAGCTAATAATGAAAATAAAGTATGTTAGGGCCGGACATATATTATCTTTTGTACATTTGAATTTAACCATGAGTTTTAAATGTGGAGTATATATGTATACTTTCAGTGTGTAGATAAATAAATACAAAATTCATTAATAATAATTGTAATACTAAATGTAATTTAAAAAAAAAAGATCGCAAAAGATAATGGAAATGGAGAAAGTCAAATCGATAAGCAAGGGAATTGATTATATTTGTGAATAATTAATAAGTTAATTGAAATTAAAATAGGCAAAAATAATTAAAATAACTCAAAAAATAAAAGTTAAAATACCTCAAAAATAACTCATAGTATAAATAAAAGTTAAAATATTAACTATTTTTCTCTTAGAAGATTAACTCAAAGCTTGGGTTATTTAAATTGTTTTTGCCATTAAAAATTTTGTGAATAATTAAATGAGCCCAAAAGAATCAAGAGAGAAGGAAACGGATCTATAACATGGGCCCAAAAGAATCAAAATAAAAAAGACAAATTCTCTTCTTGCATGCGCGCTTGTATGGATTCGAAGCCGGGATTGCTTGCTCCTCCACGCAAGTCCTACCACTGAGCTATTTTGTTATATGAATAGTATATGGGGTTATAAAATATATACTGATTTTAAAATTTCTGAGGCCCTTAAATATTTGAGGCCCTGTGCGGTCGACCACCTTGCACACCCTCATGCCCGGCCCTGCATTTGTAGTTGCTTCTATGTTCTCAAATTCAAATGTCGGTAACCCGTCAATATCTACTTGCTCGAGCTATTTTTCGGTGTTGATTCCTCATAAACATTTAAGGACTTTTCTGCTACAAACGTCAAGAAACAAACTTTAACAATGAACAAATACATTTTAGTTGATTTATAATAGTTTCTATAGATTTTTATCTTGTTTCTTTCTCTTGCATCTGCACAACACATATAATGATAAAGAAATAATCACAAAGTTCAACAATAAACATATACATCTGAGTTGATTTTGTAACATTTTCTACAGATTTTTGCATATACTTACAAAGAGATAATCACAATAGCCAAGGTGGTTAGCTAAAACAATCATGAGTGTTCTTATCTTCCTTTCTCATGCAAAGTAAATCAAAATGATCTCAACATAAAGAGTGTTCTTATCTTGCCTCTTGAATCAATGAGCTTTGATAGCCATCCACAAAGGCACATTGCATAGGATTTTTGTGTCGAAATGTAATCTAAGAAAGAGAATTGCCAATTTCATAACTCTTTCTCTAGCTGGAGGGTTGCAAGGCGATGAGAGTCGTGCATAACATTTCTTTTGTTTGAGTGTTGAAGGATTTAATTCCAGATATGATCTTGTTTTGCGTTTTGTGAGGTTATGAGATTATCTTCCAATTTGACATTAACATGTATATACTAAGACTCTAAGAGTGTAAGAATTCAAGGATAAACTTAATAAAATTATGACAATTTGGAAATCTAATATCTTTTTACCCATGTACCAGTTTGATGAGCTGAGGCTGCAATTCCTCATCTTTGAGTTTCTCAATTTGTTTGGAGATGGATTTAACACTTCGTCTCGACACCATGATCCAGTTATAGAGATACATAACTTCAAATCTTTGGTTTTTGTTGATAAGAGTAGTGATAGAATATGGATCATTGACACAGGGGCTACAGATCATATGACTGCCCATGCTCATTTACTTACTGATATTAGAAAACTTGACAAGGTCATTCATGTTGGTCTTCCTGATGGTAGTATTTCAGTTGTGGAACAGATAGGAGAGTTGATTTTGAGTTCTTCTTTAACACTGTATTATGTGCTATTAGTTCCCTCCTTTAAGCATAACTTGTTGTCTGTTGGTAGACTTGTTGAGAATTCTGATTTGGAAGCAGTATTCAGAAAGTCTTCTTTGTTTTTACAGGACCCTGGAAGTAATAGGGTCATTTGCCCAGGAGAAAGGGATTCAGGATTATACAAAATGAAGCCTACTGATGTTGAAGCATGGAATTTGTCAATTGCAGTAATTGTTGAAGCAGCTGAGAATAAAATGACTAAAGCTTGTAATAAGAAAGATAGTTTGAGCATTTTACATGCCAGATTAGGGCATACTTCTTCTAGTAAGATGCAACATCTATATTTTGCTAAACATAATCAGTTGTCTACCTGTGAGACTTGTATTTAGCCAAAATGCATAGGCTGCCCTTTCCTATAAGTACTTCACATGTTGAAAATTGTTTTGATTTGGTTCACCTTGATATTTGGGGACCTTATAAAACAAAGAGTTTTTCTAGAGCATCTTATTTCCTTACTGTTGTGGATGATAAGAGTAGAATTACATGGACATTTCTAATGCAACACAAATCTGAAGTGTATGCATTACTATGTTCATATATGTCTTATGTTTTAACTCAGTTTGGTAAGGTAGTTAAAACATTTAGGAGTGATAATGGTGCAGAGTTCATACAGTCTTCTTGTGCTCAGTTGTTTGCCTCCAAAGGAGTGGTTCATCAGAGAAGTGCACCATATTCTCCTCAACAGAATGGAAGAGTTGAGAGAAAACATAGACACTTGATTGAAATGGCTAGAGCTTTGAGATTGCATTCAGGGTTTCCAGTGAGGTTTTGGGAAGATTGTGTGTTAGCTGCTACACACATAATCAACAAATTACCCTCTTCTGTGCTAAAGTGGAAAACACCTTACCAGGAACTGTTTGGAAGTGAACCTTCTTATGATTAATTGAGAGTCATTGGATGCTTGGCATATGCCATGTTACCTGGTCATAAGAAAGATAAGTTTGGGCCAAAGGCTACAAAATGTGTGATGCTTGGATATCCTTTTGGGCAGAAGGCATTCAAGCTCTATGATTTGGAGCACATAAAGTATATAGTAAGCAGAGATGTGATTTTTTATTGAGGATCAATTTCCCTTCAAGGAACAAATTACTCAGACAGCACAAGTCACACCTTCACTTCCCTTAGTTAATCCTGCTCATGCTAATGATAATCATGAATTATCTATTGATGATCCTATACAAAGAAATCCTGCACAGACTATGGTTCAGGAACTTGAAAATGACAGAGTTCAAGATGAAAGTATGACAGTTTCAGAAAATCAAGTTGAGGGAGTAACAGTACAGAGATCAGAGTCTATAGTCTAAGAACCCATACAGAGAAAGTCTATGAGAGTTCATAATCCTCCAGTAAAGCTAAAGGACTTTATTTGTCCTTCTTTATCTCATAAAGCTCACAATGCTATGACTCCTTAAGCATTTCTTTCTAAAGTAATAGGAGATTCTTCCTATTTCTCTGATGAGTTTCTATTATCTTTTGCTAATATGGTACAAATGGAAGAGCCACATTCCTATGCTCGGGCTAAAGGAGACTCAAATTGGCAAGAAGCCATGAATAAGGAGTTAACTGCACTAGAAGAGAATGAAACTAGGATATTGACATCATTGCCTCCCAATAAGGTTGCAATAGGATCCAAGTGGGTGTGCAAGCTTAAGTATAAGCCAGATGGTACAATAGAGAGGTATAAGGCTAGATTGGTTGCAAAAGGGTATAATCAGATTAAACTATTAAAGTAAAGATTATAAACACACCTTTTCCCCAGTAGCCAAGTTTACCACTGTAAGAACATTACTTGCTCTTGCTACTGCCAAGGAATCGCCTATCCATCAGTTAGACATTAATAATGCTTTTCTGCATGGTTATTTGGATCAGGAAATCTATATGGAGCCTCCAGATGGATATTCTAAAGCATTACCAGGGCAAGTTTGTCTTTTGAAGAGATCTTTATATGGGCTTAAGCAAGCTAGTAGGCAGTGGAATGTAGAGCTTACTCAGTATCTTAAGTCTCAAGGTTTTGTACAATCCAAGCAAGATTATTCCTTATTCATCAAAGATGTTTCTAAGGGAATTCTTGCAGTACTAAGTCTATGTTGATGATTTGTATCTATTGGTGACATGTACAACCTCCAAATTAGATGCTCTCTCCCATATTGTTCTAAGGAATTGAGTTCTATGTATGGAAGTTGATGTACGCAGGACTACGTCAGCTCGTATCACTGATATCACTGAAGAAGAAGGAACAACACAAGATTGGCAGCCAGGTGGGCCGACCGTCCAAGAAGAGAAGAAGAGCCCTTCTGGGCTTAGCATGAAGGAAGCCCAAGAAGAAGAAGGCTAAGGAGACTTTACTATTTTACCCTTGAGACATTTTACTATTTAAGTTGGTTTTTAGAGCTTGTTGCTCAGATTAGACAAATTGAGAATTGAGAATACGTTTTTAGTTTTGACGTTGTTTTGACGTCTTTTAGTTGTAGCTTTGGTTTGGTATTGAATTGCAAGACAAAAGCACTTGGTTTGATATTGACCTGTGAGATCGATCTGTTGTTGACACATATTTCGATCTCCAAAGTTTGAAAGAACCCTAGGTGGACACCTTGGGTTAGTTCGAGTCAAGTGAGTCTTTCTAGATCGACGGCTGAGTCAAGAAAGACGTCACTTGCTTATCGTGTCCGAGTCAAGCTAGTCTGCCTAGATCGACGACTGAGTCAAGGTAGATAACACTTGTCGAAGGCCAAGGTTCGATCGATCGTCTGCCACAACGATCTCTCGAAGCCATCTCCACATCGACTTCCTCAACATCCACCCCAAGAGAACGTTTTCAGCCTCATATATTTGATCCTGCAGATTCGTCTGTCATCATTTGGTATCAGAGCTAAACGAGGTAAAACGTTCTAGTTTTCGTATTCCCTTTGCTTGAAGTTTACTCACTCGGGTGCATTTTGTTCATATCTACCTTAAGCCGAGAGGGTGAGAAATTTTTTTCGGCCAAATCCTCCTCAAAACGTGTGACGAGCGTCGGAGAGGAGAGTGTAACCGAGAGAAGCGAGCGGCGTCTTAGCCTAGGGACGGCGGACGGCCAGGGTGAGCCCAAAACCCTAATCCATTCTTACCCTAACCAACCCATAAATCAAGGGAAGAATCAGGTTTGAAGATTTTCTGTTAAGATTTTGTTTGCAACTATTTTTGGAAGGAAATCAGAAAAATCTTGTCTTAAATTCGAATTTTGAAAATGGCATATGAGCGGGAGGCGTTTTCACGCTCCCTACCCCTCCACGGCCAGTCGGCCATTTAAAAAAAACGAGTTTTCAATGTCCCGACTAGCCGAAGAGAAAACCGACTAAGGCGAGAACGTTTTAGGCTAGTAGCCTTGTTTGTTTAAGGTTGAGCGGGACCCGGGCTAGTAGCCTTAAGAAGTCCCAGCGGCCAAGCCAAGTGAGTCGGGCTAGTAGCCTCGAACTCCGCCCCGGCGCTTTCCCGCCCGGGGGCGGCTCTAGAGATTTTCGAGTTAATTCTTGCATTTTTTCGTTTTTCTCACGAAATTTTTTGTTAGAAAAATCTTGGAGAATAATCTCAACCGAGTCTTCTTTGGACTTTTGGAAGATCCTGTTTTAGCCAGAACCTCATCCCGAGCCAAACCGAGAGAGACTTTCTAAACAGGGAAAGCGTGAGAAATTTCGAGCCTAGGGCTGCGGAACTTAAAACGTTAACCTAATTTTGTCTCTTTTATTTCAAGTGGGCTAACAATCTCGCAGGAAAAGAGTACGAGGAGAAACGCCAAGTTGGCACGGAGGGACCCACCGAGGCGGGAGCACGCACACCGAGGTGCGCGCGCGTCCGCGCCAAGCGGGCTGGCCTTAGGGCCGGCCGAGCGGGTCCACTCCCTCTTCCCTCTTCAAATCTTTTTCCAATTTCAAAAAATAAGGGGGAAGATATTCTTGTTACCATATCTAGCTATTTGTTTTATTTTCCTTTCTTTTAGGAAAATAGAAGATTTTTTTTTCTTGGAAGATAAGTTGTTACCAAGTTGGTAAGATTTTATCTTACCAAATTAGATTTTCTTTTATTTTCTTAATTTCTTTTCTTGTTTTATTTATTTCCTTAAAAGATCATCTAGATTTTATTTCTTTTTCTCTCTCTTATCTTGTAGGATTTTTTATCCTTGGGAAGCAAGCAAAATTTTGAAGGAGCCTCAACCCTAGCATAGAGTCGGCCGAACCCCCCCCCCCTTCTCGACTCTTCTTCGTTCAATTTTTCGTGCAGCCATGGTTGGATCAGACACCGAGCAGGTTTCTTCTGAGATGAAAGAAACAATGCGAGAGGTAGTCCAAGGAGATGGAGCAAGAGCTAGCCGCAAGAATCAGTGCTACAATTTTGGAAGCAATTGAACGCAGGCAGGGCAAGCAGCAGGTAGGCGGTTCGAATGGGGCTATAGTTTATGAACCTTTGAACGATGTTGATGGGCATCCAGCAAGAGACCGCCCAATGTTTCAGCCAATACAGTCAACTCCATACCCTAGCCAAGTGGAGCAAGTAATCGACCACACCCCTATTCAGCGTACTCGTACGTTCGGGCAACCGGAATTCAGGCAAATGCAGCCGAGAGCACAATATCAGCATGAAAATCCGGAAGGAGATTACCGTGGTCAAGTCAGGCACCAAAATCCTGGCTATCTTCAGCCGAGACGAGGAGTCCCGACACACTAGGGCTTCGACCAGCAGCAGGATCGGCCAACAGCACTCCCTCAGGCTAAGGTGCAAATAGATCGCTTTTCAGGTACGTCAGATGTGGAAGCTTATATCAGTTGGGAATCCCGAACCGATGAGATTTTTGAGTTTTGTGATTACCCGGAGCACGTTAGGGTGGCTATGGCCACTATTCACTTTACAGACTTCGCCCTGACTTGGTGGAGAGCGGATCAGATTGAGAGAGCGAACCGTTTTGAACATCCAATTGAGACTTGGGAAGAGTTGAAACAGGCAATGAAGAAACGATTCATCTCGGGCAACTGTTGATATCGTTCAGGGACAGCTAGAACGACTTAGACAGGGAGCTCTTTCGCCAGCAGAATATTTCAATCAGTTGAAGCATCTTATTGCCAGATCCAATGTTACTTTTCCTGAGAGGTATGTCGTATCAAAGTTCATTAATGGATTGAATGATGATGTCGAGTCTGTTGTTCGGAATCAGTATTTTGGTCCTGAAGCTGCTATTGAGAGTGTCATGCACTATGCTACACAAGTTTTTGAGTCTCTGCCTAAGAGACGACAACAGGGAGGTAACAGGAGTTGGCCAGCGTCGCCATCAGGCAGCCGCCCATCGATTCAGACAGACCAGGCATCAAAGTCGACCACCAAGTCGGATGAACTGCCTAAGGAAGGAACTAGGGCAAGGGATATCACCTGTTACAAGTGTAGTGGAAAAGGACATATGGCTCGTAATTGTCCTAACCAACGAGTCGTATTGTTGAACGAAAACGGCGGGTATGAGTCAGCTGATAACGAATAAATTCAGGAAGAGCCGAAGGCGCAGGTAGATGAGGTCCGTTTTGCAGCCAATGATGTGAAAGGTGAGTCTTTCCTTTGTATGGTTGTCCCATTTGAAGGATCCCTGGATTTTACTGGCGACTCCATGGAAGAGGATTCTCTAGAGGACACTGCTATCAGTAGGGATCAGCAAGAGGGCATGGGAGATAATGGAGATCACCTAGAGCTGATGGGAGAGATCATGGAATGGGAGATGGAGAGAATTGAGCAGCGAGTTGACGTCCCACCAATTGATCTGACACAGCGTACCAATGCCTTTTACCACGAGATCTTCATTGGTAAGCATCCGTGTCCTTTTCTTTCTATTATCGACGGTGGATGTGAGCGTAATATAGTGAACAGAGCTGTTGTTGATAAGTTGTCTATCCCTACTTACCATTTGATGGAGACCATATCAGCAGGTTGGATTTGTCATAAATTCAATTTGGATGTGAGTGAGGGAGCCGAGTTTGATATCCGTCTAGATGGATATTCTGACAAAATTCGGTGTGTCATCTTGCCTATTGATGATATTATGGTGATATTGGGTTGTCCATGACAATTTGATCGATATGTTCTGCATGATGGTCGCCACAATCAGTACAATGTTTTTCACAATGGGGGTCGTTATCGTCTGTCCCCTATGAGCAAGAAAGACATTTCTGTGTTCCTCATGATGAGTAAGATATTGGAGGGTGCAGACGTCAATCTGGTACGTTGTCTTGAGCAGCCCCGGCGTAAGTTCCCTCTACCTCATGACTTTTTTCATGCGTCTTCCCTTTCCCCAGAGGTACCTACACACACTCCCTTACTTGGTATCACATTGTCGTCTCTGCTTGCTCTTGTTCGGATGGTTGGTCTCTATTTCTGTGCCGTCTTGGGAAAGTTTTCAAAGATTATCCTCACGAGTGTTCCAGCTAGAGATGTGGTGAAGCTGAAGAACAACAGCCAATTACAGTTATTGCTCGTGCACTCGAGCCGTCAGCTGGACCTTGCAGACCTACCACTTAACTTCAAGTACTGGGGTGTTTTCGAAGACACAAGATATTTTGTGTTTGTTTCAGTTACTATTGCAGATTCGAGGACGAATCCTTTTCTAGAGGGGGAGGATGATGTACGCAGGACTACGTCAGCTCGTATCACTGATATCACTGAAGAAGAAGGAACAACACAAGATTGGCAGCCAGGTGGGCCGACCGTCCAAGAAGAGAAGAAGAGCCCTTCTGGGCTTAGCAGGAAGGAAGCCCAAGAAGAAGAAGGCTAAGAAGACTTTACTATTTTACCCTTGAGACATTTTACTATTTAAGTTGGTTTTTAGAGCTTGTTGCTCAGATTAGACAAATTGAGAATTGAGAATACGTTTTTAGTTTTGACGTCTTTTAGCTGTAGTTTTGGTTTGGTATTGAATTGCAAGACGAAAGCACTTGGTTTGATATTGACCTGTGAGATCGATATGTTGTTGACACATATTTCAATCTCCAAACCTTGAAAGAACCCTACAGATTCGTCTTCCATCAGAAGTAGGGCTTGTGATCTTCCTGTTGAGGAGTTGTAGGAAGAATTCTATGAAGAGGTCTTGATGCGGGGATAAGCCGATGTTTGCATGATCTAGACACCAAACCTAGAACAGAAACTCGAACAGAGAAGATAGGCGGAATTAGATAAGAAGATGATAGAAAGATAAGTCGAATGATAGGCCAATTGGAACTAAATCAAACAACGATAAAACCCTTGAACTTAAGAACAAGAACCTTACCGCAAATGATGAAGAAACCCCAATGGATTACAACCAAACACAATGGCTATGGTAGGCCAAGGCACCTGGAGGATGCTCTATGGAGCCTTGATAGCACCAACCTTATAGAAGAGATTGCCACACACAAGTACAACTAGGGCGAGTTCAACAACAATGCACTCAATGCACTCTGCTCACAAAAGCTCTCTTTTGGGAGGAAAAACGATAAACATTGTATTCAATAATCAAGTCTGCGAACCTACAACAATAACTAGGGAAAACCTTATATAAGGTTTATAAGGGTGCCAATTAAAAGAAATAAAACATTTAAACGTATTTCCTAAAAAATGACTAAAACAAATTAAATAAAATAATTCCCGAAAATAAAAAAAGTTTGTAGCAATCAGCAGCTGGCGGCGGGTGCCGTTTGGGAGGCGACGATCTTCGTGAGAAAAGTGGTGGGAGCTGCCCATAGGCGGCGGTCGCCGTTTCCACTCCGTAGCTAAGCTCCATTTAATCAATTAGCGGCGGGCGCCGCCTCTTCGTCGTCCGGATTTGGCTCGTCTCGAACTCCAACTTCTAGAATCATCTTTAATGGTGTTTCCAAGGGTTCCTCTGTAATGCTAAGCTCTTTAGACAGAAAGAAAGTTTGTCTAGCTTTTGTTGGACCTCTTTAGCTCTCGAGCGAGTCAACACTCCTTCAAACTCGGGAACCACCGGTGTTGGTTGATGCTCAGATGATCCTTCATCATCATCCCTTCTTGAAAAGGATTCAACCTCGAATCATCCAACTTCATTTCATCTCTTTCAAAGAGTGTAAGATCTTGAACATTGAATGTTGCACTCACTTGATAATCACCGGGTAGCTCCAAGACATAAGCATTGTCTCCAATTTTCTTTAGCACTTTGAATGGTCCATCTCCTCTTGGGACCAGCTTTGACTGTCGCTTGTTGGGAAAGCACTCTCTCCTAAAATGAACCCACACAAGATCTCCTTCCTTGAAAATAACCTTCTTCCTTCCTTTGTTTGCCTTGCTTGCAATCTTTGCAACCTTCTCTAGCAATTTAGCTCTTGTCCTCTCATGCAGCTCCTTAATGTGCTCAACCTGTTTATCTGCATTGATATCCACTCGCTCCTTCATAGGTAACAGTATAAGATCAAAAGGGGTTAGTGGATTCAAACCATACACACATTCAAAAGGGCTTAGCGATGTCGAGGAATGGATGGCTCTATTATAGGCAAACTCGACATGGGGTAAGGCTTCTTCCCAAGCTTTCAAATTCTTCCTAAGAATGTCTCTCAAAAGGGTTCCAAGGGTCCTATTGGTTAATTCAGTTTGGTCATCAGTTTGGGGGTGACTAGAGGTAGAGAATAACAACTTAGTTCCTAGCTTTCCCCAAAAAGTTTTCCAAAAGTAACTCAGAAATTTCACATCCCTATCACTCACGATAGTCCTTGGTACTCCATGTAATCTAACAACTTCTGTAAAGAACAAGTCAGCTACATTATGAGCATCATCAGTTTTGTGACAAGCAATAAAATGAACCATCTTAGAGAAACGATCAACAACCACAAAATAGAATCTCTCCCCTTCTTAGTCTTAGGCAACCCTACAATAAAATTCATACTAATCTCTAACCAAGGGGTCGTAGGTATATTCGATCTTGTATACAATCCATGTGGCTTCACTCTAGACTTAGCCTTAAGACACTCCAAACATCTCTTCAAACAATGTTCCTTATCCCTAAGCATATGTGGCCAATAAAAATGAGCATGCAACATATGATATGTCTTATCTCTACCAAAGTGCATGTCCCATCAATCCACCCTTATGAGCTTCTTCAACAAGAAATAATCTCAAAGAACACTTAGGTATGCACACTTTTTCAGCTCTAAACAAGAAACCATCAAACAAGTAAAACTTATCCAAAGTTCCTTTAGCCATACAATGCTTGTAAATTGAACCAAAATCGCAAGTGTTTACTCTCGTATGTTTTCCTCTGTACTCTCTCTCAATTGTTGTTGTAACAAGCTTTTCTTGATGGATTGCCTTGTATGAATAAAAAACCCAATAGACTATAACTAACAAGCTCCTAGCACTATGATGAGTGATGGTAGAGATGGAGATAGCTAGTGTAGGACGGGGTTTTGACTCAAAGCAAAAAAGACTCAACAAAAGAAAGAAACAAAGACTCAAAATGTTTGCAAGAATGTAAATGCAAACAACTAAAAGACTCAAATTCAAACTCAAGAAGGCAAAAAAGGAAGCGTACCTTAACTTGTCCTGACTGGTGTCTATGAAGGATCGAAGACGGAGTCGAGAGGGCTAGGGTAAGTTCAGTAATGGCTCGGGGGGCTCAAAGTCGTAAAAACCAATCAGCAGGGGGTGGCGGTCTCCGTAAAGTAGGCAGCGGTCGCCGTGAGGTAGGCGGCGATCGCAGCCTTTTTCGGCTGAAAAATTTATGTCTTCTCGTTCGGGCTCGTGGCAATCCTGATTCCTCCGATCTCTTAAAGTCCGACTCAAATAGTACCAAATTGTACTTCGACTCAACAAAACGTAAAAACAAATGCTGACTTGAGACTTTTCTTTTCTTTTCTTTTCTTTTTCGTTTGATTTTCTTTCTTTTTTCTATTTTTTTAATATTGTTTTCTTTGTCTCAGCAAAATGAAGTACATACTCGATACGAGATATTAATCTCACCAAAAATTGAAAACTAAATGAAAAATAAAGAAACTAACTTGACTTTCCTTGTAGACGAGATACGATTTTCCTTGTGAAAGATTTTGTCTTGTGGCGCAAGGCTTAACTTTTCTCAGCACTTCTAGGGTTTGTAACGGTTGTGTTTTTGGTAGGGAGGATGAATTTGTGATAGTGGTGATGGGTTGAATGGATTTTGGAACAAGGGTGCTCCAAGCTCCAATCTTTCGATTTCCACAAACTCGAATCGATTCAAGCATCTTGTACACAACCTGAAATAGACTCAACAAGAAAGATCTAAGTATAGAAGACTCAAAATCAATTCTTGAAAGAAACTGACAAACAAGAAAAAGAAAAACAGACTCTTTTTTGTGATTTTTTTTTATAAGGAGTCTCGTGATGTTCTTGTGGGATACGCCGTTGTTTGCCTGATCTAGACAACAAACCTCGAACAGAAACTTGAACAAAGAAGATAGGCGGAATTAGATAAGAAGATGATAGAATGACAGGCCAATTGGAACCAAATCAAACAACGATAAAACCCTTGAACTTAAGAACAAGAACTTTACCGAATGATGAAGAAACCCCAATGGATTACAATCAAACACAATGGCTATGGTAGCCCAAGGCACCTGAAGGATGCTCTATGGATCTCTGATAGCACCAACCTTATGGAAGATATTGACACACACAAGTACAACTAGGGCGAGTTTAACAACAATGCACTCTGCTCACAAAAGCTCTCTTTTGGGAGGAAAATCGATAAACGATGTATTCAATAATCAAGTCTGCGAACCTAAAACAATAACTAGAGCAAACCTTATATAGGGTTCTTAAATAAAATAATTCCCGAAAATAACAAAAGTTCGTAGCAATCAAAAAGTAGTGGGCGCTGCCCATAGGCGGCGGTTGACGTTTCCACTTCGTAGCTAAGCTCCATTTAATCAATTAGCGACGGGCGCCGCTTTTTCTTCGCCCGGATTTGGCTCGTCTCGAACTCCAACTTCTAAAATCATCTTTAATGGTGTTTCCAAGGGTTCCTCTGTAATGCTAAGCTCTTTAGACAGAAAGAAAGTCACTAACTTGTCTAGCTCTTGTTGGACCTTCTTAGCTCTCGAGCGAGTCTACGCTCCTTGAAACTCGGGAACAACCGGTGTTGGTTGATGCTCAGATGATCCTTCGTCAAGTCTTATTTGATCAAATTTAACTTCTAAATTCAAAAGTGTCAAGTAGCGTTTTTAGGTGTACTACACTAGTACACCTAAAAACGGAGAGTTTGTATCAAACTGTAATATACAAGAGTTTGTATTAGAAATGGAGATTGTATTTAGACTTCGATAGTTACACGACAAACACAACAATTATATTTCACATTATACACATAAAACAAGAACACACGAACGAGATAAAAAAAGTACAAACAAATATATTACAGTTTGATTAAACAATTTCAATACCTTAATTTTTGGAGAAAGATTACAATGGTAATAGAAAACCTTGAAAAATAATAGTGAGACATTTGATCGAACACCTAAAGTGCACAATCCATAAAACCAAATGCTCACAAACAAATGATACTAAAGGACGAATCGGTTTGAGTTTAGCAGAATTTGAGGAGTAGGCAGTGGAATTTCAGTTGCTATGATTGCAAATCAAATAACTAAAGCATGTAAATGAAACAAACACATTCCAACAGTAAATTTCAGTTCAACAGAACTTCATGAGGAAGCAGTAACAAAAACAAATTACTCAGTTCTTACTTAAACAAGGACCCATCGTACACAGTACCTACACAAAATATTATCTTACAAATTAAGGAAAAAGCATCCAAATCGTTCAACAAAAGGAGTAGAAGTGATAGTAAGTTATGTCCAGTCTGGGCTTGCGGCTTTAATTTTCTCCACAAAAATATTGAAATCATGGGGTACTATTACAAAGTAGCAATATCTCAACGGAAATTCTCTTGGCACAACTTACTGACACTGAATTTCACTGTGATGGGAACTTATACCATTTCAAAAAGAACACCATGGTTAATACTGACCCCCTAAGTACATCAAGACTCATCAAACAATAAATGAAAATTGTTTTGATATAAATAAGATTACAACAAATCCAGAACCAATAGACGAGAATTTAGAGGATTTTTGCGTGTCCTCGTGAATTGGCAGGAAAAGTCTAGCTACAAAAGAGCATTTAGAAGCACCCAACAAATCCTGATTTTCAGGAACAACATAGTCTTTGTTTTTGTCTAGGAAATGATCAGACTGATATTGAACTTCTCCAGCATAATGAGCAATTATGAAATCGGTACGAGATAGTTTGGGCTTGACGAATCTCTCGTGTTTTTGGAATGTTTGATATAGCTTGTTTGAGAATGTTTCATGAGTAGACTTTGGGAACATACAAAAAAAAACATGTTGTAGTTGACATAACAAAACTTATATTATTAATCAGAAAATTTTAAGTTTTCTGAATACGAAATCTCATAAGCTTGCCTGATTGAAATGTTGTTGCAGGTTTTCATTGGTGAAATTGATACAGAACTCCTCAAAACTACAAGAGAAAATGAGTAGTAAAAAACCTGAATTTCTGCATGAAGCTAAGCAGTAAAAATTTCAAATTTTTTGAAAAAATTACCTATTTGTTTTGAATCTTTCAAAACCATAGTTATCAAGAACCCCAATCAAACATTTTGAGTTAGGATCTTGCCCATTTGAAACATTAATCTTCTCCACCAACCTACAAAACCATAACAAAAATCAGCATCAGCTATATAAAATTTGATTTACACTAAAAAAATGATAAGACAGACTTAGCAATCGAATAACCGACAGTAAAATGTCTTTGCTAATCCATCTCTACTAAATGATGCACTAATAGGATCATGACTCCTCTTAATGACTTCTTCCGGTGTGATCATTACTCGTTTGCAAAGGGCATCTTCTAACGCGACAGGATCACACCTGAATAAAGATTAATGCAAATAAACTCTTACATGAAAATAATAACTCCATTTGCATATATTATAAAGAATAACAAATCATACATGAAAAGCTTTGTTGTTGTATGAAGATGGAATTTAGAGCTTTCATCCTTTGGAACTGAAGAATCGGCTTCTTGACCCTTGGTGAACTCAATGTTACCAATGTGAAGAATGGAAGCTACAACTCTGAATATTGCATCCTACAAATAGCAAGATTAGCTTGACATAATGACATTTGTTAATATAAAATGATGAAAAAAGGTCAAAAAAAATATGTTTTACTTGTTCTTGCTTGCTAATTCCAACAATGTCCATAGCTCTTCTTGTATCAAGATAGTCTTGAGCATCACTCACACCCACCAACTCAAATCAATTCGATTGATTAAGATAGTGAAAGGATTTCGGATGTACAAGCTTATACTTCTCCATTTCCTGAAGAAAAATTGTCAATAAAATATTAACATAAGTTCTAATGAAATTAATTCTTAAGATAAGTTATGGAGAAATTCAAAAAATTAAAAGAAAATTTTAACCTCTTCTGGTGTTGCACAAAGAAGGTAAAAGCAATGGTAGTTTCGCTCAGGATCTGAAACTTGACAGACTTGAGATCTTTCTAGAAGATAAGTTCTAATGGCGGCTCCAGAGATTCTTCCACGCTTATCAAATTGAATCTCGACGAATTTTCCAAATCGACTGTAATAAAATATTCAGAAGCTAAGTATAAAATCAGCCCAACTTCATTTAGTAGGAAAGTATAAATAAGACAGTATAGGAATTGTTTTTGAAACTTACCTTGAATTGTTATTTCTGACTGTTTTTGCATTGCCAAAAGCCTCAAGAACTGGATTTGACTGCAATCAAATCATGCAGAGTATCTATGAGAGCCTAAACTTTTCGTACTGGCTTACCACAGTAAAATCAAGTCATTTTTCAAATATCATAGATCAATCTAATTGCATGTTTCCATAGATTGAGTGGCACAATAAGGTACAATAATACACTATACAAATATCATGATCTGGTTCTACAACTAGAGGATTATAGACCTATGAGTCATGGGATAATCATTTCCAACCATTAGTGTAATAACGTTCAAGATTCTATACTTCTATCTCACAGGGTCGTTCCAATCAAATTGGAGGCCCTGTTACATTTCGTACTTGTACTATGTAAGAAACTGTAAATAACACTTCACCAAAAAAAACTGTATATAACAAAGACCATAGACCATATATATTATGATAAAAGCTTGAAAGTACTACAATAACTGTTCTCAAATATCCCTTAAATTTAAAAATTCCAGAAATTAAAATCACTTAAAAAGGAGAATCCTTTTAATATTCTTTGAAACAAAGTCTTCAACCAGTTCTTCATACTCAACTTGCTCCAAAAATTCATTCTCAATTGATATCAAAGCTAGATTGTTGAGTCGATCTTGTGTCATTGTGGAACGCAAGTAGTTCTTCAATAGCTTTAGTTTAGAGAAACTCATTTCTGCAGAAGCAACAGTTACAGGAATAGTCAACATAATTCTGTAAGCAATAACTGCATTAGGGAAGCAATCTACACGCCCTAAGTACTTTAAAATATCAACAGGTCTCATCTCTTTATCAGGCAAAAAATCTTGAAGCAACTTCAATTCCACATATAAATCATAGCCATCAACATCAGATTGGTCTTGTTTCCTAAGTGCAATTTCAAAATTAGTACAACATGATAATAAACATGCATCAGTCAAAGAACACAACCTTTTAGAAGAAAATAAAAACCCAAAAACTTTATCATATTCTTGATATTGTTCAAATCTGGTCTCAAGTGAAGATACTGCATGATCAACAACTAAATCAAAATAATGAAATTCAAATTCTTCTTCAGGAGTCCTTGAAGTTATTTCAGATTCATCTATAGGATTTTCATCAAAATGCTTTTTTCGCCGAATTACACGTCTTTTACGAAACGAAGGTTCAACACCCAACTCAATAGCAATTTTCTTTGCTGATTCTAAGGCTTTTGATAATCTTGTATGTCTATATCCCTTAAAATAATAAATCAGCCCTTTAACTTGTTCAATTGCTACATCAATTAGCATACTTTTTAATTGCAATTTTTTACTAACCTCATTTACAGCACTTAAAATATCATACCAAACAACCATTGACACTAGAAACTCAAAATCACCAAGCTCATTGTGTGCTAAAGATTTTGCTTCACTTCTGATTTTTGAATCATTATCAATTTCACCAACTTGAAGTAAGGCTTCTCTTATTTCTAAGACTTAAAATCTTATAGATTTGACACTATTAATCTGACTCTCCCAACGAGTTGTAGAAAATAACTTGACTGTCCAGCCTTTTACATTCTCTTTAAACACTTGCCATCTCTTAGTAGAAAAAGCAAATATTGTATAAATACGTTGAATTATTCCAAAAAAATCTCTAGCCTTACCACAAGTGTTGCCTATGTCACACAAAGTCAAATTAAGACTATGAGAAGCACAAGACGTATGAAATGCTCTAGGATTTATATCTAAAAATATTTTATGCACTCCTTTATGCCTTCCCTTCCTATTTGAACCATTATCATAACTTTGCCCTCTCACATTATCTATATCAAGACCAAGACACTCCAGTCAGATTTTACAGCATCAAACAAACCTTGTCCAGTGGTATCATTTACCTCTAAAAATCCTAGAAAAGATTCCTCAATAGTAACATTCTTAACAGAGACGTCTACATATCTTAAAATTAAAGACATTTGTTCTTGATGACTAATATCAGGAGTGCAATCAAGAATGACAGAGAAATACTTAGCTTCCTTTACTTTGTTAAGAATTTCAGTTTTGATACTCTTAGCAAGGAAAGTTATTAACTCATTCTGAATTTTATTACCAAGATAATGAAAATGAATATCATCATTTTTAATACGTTTCACATGCTCCTGAATACATGGATCAAATTCAGCCAACATCTCAATTAAGCCTGAAAAGTTTCCATTACTCTTATCATACAATTTCTCATTAGTACCACGAAAAGCAATATTATATTTTGCAAGAAACTTCACAGCAGAAACAATTATGAGCAATACTTTTCTCCAATGACTTTTTTCTTTCCCTATTTGTTCAAGAGCCACTTTATCAATAGTTTGATTTTTTTTTTAGTCTTAGACGCAGATCATACCAAATTTTCATATTTGTAAGATGTTCAGAACTTGTTTCATGCTCTTTAAGTCTAGTGCTAAGGTGTGACCAGTCCCTAAATCCATCAGTAGTTAAAGCACCCTTTCCATGCCTTTTCCTAAAGAATTTACAACAAAAACAGAATACTTTATCTAGGTCTTTCGAATAAACAAGTCAATCTCTATCACACTTCTCACCATTTGATAAAATTCTAGTATACCATGCAGAAGAAAATCGTTTAGATAGCTTATCTTTCGGACCTTTTTCAATGGACATATCTCTCTTAGGACCTTTTACAGCTAAAACATCAATCATCTTTGAATCCAAAGCATCCCAATTTCTTGGGTCAAAAATAACAAGATTATTGAAAGCATCATCAACACCAACAACATTTTGAGTACCAACATTATCAGGAAGTACATGATCACCACTATCAACATCAATATCAATTTCATTTTGAGTGCCAAAGAAATTAGATGAATCAGGAATTTCATTAGATGTATTACCATCAACATAAACATCATCCACATTTGTAGTAGCATCAACATCAAGATCTTCATGGACCTCATTCAAGTCATTTTGAGAGTCATCAAAACTTGGATTTTCATGAGAAACATTAGCATTATTAACATCCAAACTTAGATTTTCATTAGAAACATTAGCATTATTATCATCCAGACTAATATCAGCATCAACTTGTTGATCATCAAGGGAAGCTTGTGATTCTTTAGTGAAAAACTTATCAAGTGCTCCTTTTTGAGATTGAATTATCTCATCAGTTTTCTTTTTCTTTTTGCGCTTTTGATATCCGGAATCATATTTTCTAATCCTAGAAGACATGAAAAACTGCTAGACAATACAAACAAAAATCAATGAAACAGAATAACAACAAGTAACAAAACAACCTGGATTTAGAGTGATGGCTTATTGTTGTCTACTCACTGTTACAAGCTATTGTATCTCCTGGAGCTTTACAACCACACTGTAAAAGTGTAAATCAGACTCAGTTAATGATAATCAACACAAGACAAATAAAGGTACTCAAAGTCTCAAATAAACAGGAAAGGAAGACATTAAAATAATACCCAATGCTCAATCTGTCAATTTCTCAAAACTAAATCAAGACGAAATGAACAAAATAGAACTAGTAGAATAACTAGATAAGGGATAATTAATCAAACCTTAAATTGAAGCAAAAGGGGGCCTATACACTCAGCCAATACAAGCACTTCGTGTTGAGAAGAAATCCAGATCTGAGATTGTAGAACTCAGATGCACAAATCTGAAATCTGCTTGCTTGATTTGAGAATTTCGTTTGAACGGTTTGATGAACGAACAAGATAAAGAAAACCCTAACTCAGGAACACAAAAATTGCAATTCATATGAGGAATCATTGTAGGATTTGTAGCTGTAATTTTGGTGGTTGGAGAAATCAAACGTTCAATATTGGAAAGGGAATGATTTTCTCTTTGATTTAATTGCAGAAAATCGGGAATGAAAAAATGGAGGAGGAAATTAAGTTTAGATTATGGAAGGAATTGAATGAGGAAGGAAGTGGAATAGTAGGATAAGGAATAGATATGGCTACTGCAAACAAGAAGGGTTTGATTTTTATTTTGATTTTTTTAACGGACCTATGTAAAATTTATATATTTGGGCCCTAAAAATTTGAGGGCCCTGTTCATTAGCCCATTCTTAACATGCTTATGTCCGGGCCTGCTATCTCATGAACTCGATGTCAATGCTCTACAAAAGCTAAAGATAAAGAAAATGAAAACTAAAGAAACAAAAGAAAATGTGACTTAAGGTTCGCCAAGACGAGTTGCATCTTAACCCTTATCATTTATCAGGGGAAAGAACCTATTATAAGCAGCAACATATGCTAGAACAATAAGAGATTGAAACACATCACAAGTAGCAATCTGTACCCATTTATGTGACAAGAGGGAGAAAATGTGAGAGGCAAAGGACTGGCTCCAAGCTTGACAATCAAAACAAGGATAGGCCTTCCATCCACAGGCACCTCAATGAAGTGATCTGAAAGAACATCATAGAAGCATAGTGTTCCATCTGCTTCTGGAGATATAGCATCTTCACTCGTGTTGGGGTTCATTTTTGTTTCCAGTCCCAACGAAAAAATCAGACTAAATCACTATAGACCTAGCATATCATAATGCAATGGAATATGCATGAGGTTAAGGAAGAAGAATTTAATTTGGCTAAATATGGACAACACAAAAATGCATTGAAGGGTAGAAATATCATTCAATTTCTATCAGGTGGTCAATTCTTGACATTCATTTCCTTAACCAAGTGATATGCATATATATATATATATATATTTAGGTTATGGTGTAACATGGTTTTATGGTGTAACGAGTGGATTAATTAGGGTCATTGGATCTTCTCTAAATTAATGGCCTAGGATTAATCTCGGATGGTACATAGGGCTCTATAGACTTGCATACACCCAATCATCTCTACATCCCGAAATGGATGGGATTTTTAAAATATTACCCTTTCAAAATTAATCCTAAAAATCAAAACAAAATCTACTCTCTCCAGATCACCCTCTCTCCCCCCTTCATCTTCTCGGTCGAGCATTCCAACCTCGATCTCGCACTCTCTCCTGATTCTCAGTTTCTCTCTCACCTCATTGTAACACCCCAAATCATGGGCGTTACCACCGTGGATTTCCTCTCGAAACCCACCAGGCTAAATACGACAACAAAATCGTAACTACAGCGGAAGCGACTAACATACATAAACATTATAAAACCCCTTACGAAAATTATACAATACAGTATGAAACTTTAAACACTATACTAGCACCACCGTCGAGCACCTCCAACTCCTCCATGTTGCTACCAAATTGTACAAGCTAAAGTCCTGTAACCAACATAACAAAAAGAAAACCCCAGAGTAACTCGGGTTAGAAGTTGGGATCTCAGGGGATGAACCCGCAATCAAACTACATCTCAAGAAACTAAACTGCAATTTACATACAACACATAAGCCAAAGCATAAACGCAGTTAACATATCAAACTCACAACGATACTTAACAAGCACAACGGGATCAACACTTAGTCAAACACACAAGATAGCAAATCACAATGCATCTCCTGCGTTCACCCACATACAATCAATCATACAACGCAACACATCATTAGATAACACCACTTTAACACAAGCACAAACAACATCAATTCTTTATCCTCAACAACACAAGATAACACAACAAATACATCTCCAACGGGCAACCACAAACCACACACAAGGGAATAAGATCTTCAACTACAAGCACACGCGACATCGACTTATCAACCACAACAGCAAAAATCACAGAGGCAAATTCTAATCTACCATACAAAGACAAACAACAACTCGACACATTAGGTATCACAAAAGTCGCATATAAAGGTAACCACATAAAACATTAATGCACTTAATCCAAATTACAAGCAAGGAAACACACAACATTACAGTCAGAGTTCATCAACGCAATCGTCAAGCGGGCCAGTCTGAGGCAAGCAACTAAGTAAGTCGGGGGATGACTCACCTCAAATCCAAGCAACCCATATCATACTAAGATTCATCTTCATCGAAAACCAGGCCTAAACAAGCCATACATATACAAATCATAAATCAACACAAGACACTCTTACAAACGAAAGATCATAAATTTCAGGATCTAAGAGTCAACTTGTAAAATATAAAACGTATATCAAACAACGTCCTAAAATCATCAAACTTTTCAGATCTATTGCCTCAAAGGTTACGAACTTAATGCCTCAAGAATCATCTAAATCCGATATCAAACGGAAGCTATATAATAATCCAGCTCTAACATTACAACAATCTTATAAACATATTGATTGATAACGTCACAATCACTAGAAATATGAAAATTACCACAAACGAAGGGGATGCTCTCGATCGAACAAGATGGGGACACAATAGACAAGATGAATCAATTCTTCTAAACATGGGAATGGAGGCGGTTTATCTTAGAGAATAGGGAAGCAATAAGGATTAAGTGGTGCCCTACTTACTAGGTTAACTTAGGATTAAAAAGAATTTTAAATATTAACTAGTCAAAAGACTAAATGGTTAAAAGTAAAAATACAGATAGTAAGTTTATCAAAATACCAACATAGTATTGATACATTTATACATCTTAAAATATCACTACGTACGATCTCAACACTATATATATCGTAATTGAATTAAAATAATATTTCTAAAAACACTTCGAATAGCAATATGTGAAATATCTATTGAAAACAAAGATATTACATTTTCTTATCCAAAGACTAAACGAATAAACTCCATAAATTGTGTTTATCTCGATCATTTAAAGTACAGACTATATAACTCAAGATCTTGCGTACTACACCAAGCGAAGTATAAATGGATTGAAATGACTGTTTGAACAAAACAGATTTCTAAATCATCCAAATTAAAAAGAAATTATACCAGAAATGAGGGATATTACACTCATCTTCTTTTTTACTGGCGATTCCAACCACCATCTCGCAGGCGATAGAGAGAGAAGGGTTGATTCTTGTCGGCATTTCCTTGTTTCGGCGCAACGTCATCGTCTTTGCCCTAGTTCGCATTCTCACCGGCGTTTTCTTCGTCTTCGTCATCGATTCACCCTAGAAGAATGTAAGTTTGTTGTTTACATGTTTCTCGTTTTTAAAACCTAATGAACATCTATACAGATTTCTCACCCAATTTTTTGGTTTTTGTATGAAATTTGTGGGATTACGTTGAATCTACACCCATTGCGTGAATTTACCATCATCAATTGTTCCTTCTCTGCTTCATCTAAAGGTTAGTATCCTAATTTTTTGAATGCAAAAAATTGTTTCCCCCAATTGATAAAAGAACCCTAAATTGCAAAGTGGTGTGTTAAAAATCGAAACTATTTTAGTTGTTGAAATGAGTGTAGATAATAGTTGATTTTGCTTCACCTTTGTAGTTGTTGATCGATGTCTATTATGAGAGAGCAAGTTATAGAGAAAATATCGAAATAAAGCAACTGTAAAATGTTTAAAGAAAGAAGTGGAAGAAGAATATCAACCACAGGCTGAACTCTCAAGTGGAAAAGTTGTTACTCCAAAAGTGCCTAATTGAGATGCAAGTGGAAAAGTTGTTAACAGCTAGGCGAAGAAAAGGAAAAATTGGAAAATCTCAAGTAGCAGTGGTGCAATATGCGTGAGAACAAGCAACAGAAGAAAATATGAAGATTCTGGGAGGATATAGTAGTAATGTATTTAGTTGAGAATAAGCTGCTGATGTGGCAATTTATCTTATCTTGTATATAAACTAATCGTGCTTCCTTTTACAGGATTAAGTCATTACAATAACAGAATATTCTTTATCTCTCTTCTCCCCCAATTTCCTCTCTCGATACTTTTCTGCATCCATTCTTCCATGGCTTGATTCTTCCTTATCATCACGATTATGATGATTTACAGGTATATTTAGCACTATTAACATGGTATCAGAGCTCAGGGAAGGAGATCTAAGTTGTTCTTGCTCATTCGATGGCTCAATCAAGTGATTCTAGGGCTTCGGTGTTCTCTGCTTCAAATCGCTGTTCAATCGCAATTGTTTGGCTTCGTTTGTCTCAGATCGGTTCGTTTCTGTTCTGATTTTGCTATTTCTTCTTGATTCTTGGTGATTCGATCGTGTTTCTCTCCCGATCGTTTTTGCTCCAGTGTTGTTGGAGTTCTTTACTGGTATCTCAGTGTTCGTTGCTATTTTGTTGCTGCTTGATTGTCTTTTGCTGGTGTTTTTCTGTTTTTACCTACTGCTATCAGATCGAGATCGTATTTGTTGACATCAGATCTTGTTGCCGGTGATTGTTGTTGCTTGTTGGTGTCTAATTGTTCGCTCAGTTCTTGATATTGTCTGGTATTATTACATTTGTTCGTCCTAGTTGCTGCACACAATGGTGAATGACGCACATTCCGGTATTCTTGGAGGTGAGCTTCCACTTGGAGGTAAAAAGTTTGATCCCTACTTCTTGTCTAATTCCGATCATCCTGGAATGACGCTTGTTTCTCCTTTGTTTGATGAGAATAACTTTCTGAGTTGGAGTAGGAGTATCAAAGTAGCTTTGAGGTCTAAAATGAAGCTAGGTTTTATAAATGGACTTATTGTGAAACCTGTTGAAACTGATGATGGCTTTGAGATTTGGGAACGCTGTGATTCTATTGTCATGTCTTGGATTACTAACTCCATGACTAAGGAGATATCTCAGACTTTTGCTTTTGTTAATACCTCTATGGAGCTTTGGAATAAAATTGTTGAACGATATGCCGAGTCTAATGCTCCTATGGTGTATCAGTTACGGAGAGATTTAGCTAATTTTCGTCAAGACAGTCTTTCTGTTTCCATGTATTATGCTAAGCTGAAAAGTATGTGGGATGAGCGTGAGAATATTGATGGAGTTCCATTTTGCACATGTGGAGTGATTAAGCAATGCTCTTGTGTCTTGTTGAAGAGGATTTTTGATAGGGACATGACAGCTAAAGTGATACAATTCCTTATGGGCTTGAATGACGCCTACGAGACTATAAGATCCTATATTCTGTCCAGTGATCCTTTGCCTAATACTAACAAAGCATATCACATGGTGTTGAGGATTGAAAGACAGCAGGAAATAACTAGCAAGATGGCTAATTCTCATGAAGCTTTGGCTGTTAACAGAAACTCCAATCGTAGGTCTCATCATGCTCGTCCTCAGTCACAACTTGCTGGTCAAGGTTATGGCCAAGGATACAATGCAGGAAATAATTCAGGAAATGCTTATAACACTAAGAATGGCTATGAGAGAGAAGGGAAGAAACAGAAATATGATAATAGAAAGTGTAACTACTGCAGCGAGTCTGGACATGTTCGGGAGAATTGCTTCAAACTCGTTGGATATCCTGATTGGTGGAAAGGATCCAAGGCTGATGGCAATGGAAAAATGATGGCTAATGTGCAAGAAATGGGAGATTATGGGAGTCCCCTTGATAATGAGGAACTCAGCTCTAAACCAGAGTCTTCTCTGGTCAATGCTGTAGTGCTGGAAGTTCTAAAACAGATTCAGGCTCGCACAAATGGAGATGAAGGACCTAGCAGAGGTCAAGATGCCATTCATTCTGCAAACTTCGCATGTAAACTCACTCTTTTTTCTCATGAGCATGTCTCCATGATAGCACCATGTACATGGGGGTAGATTCCGGGGCTACAGACCATGTAGCTTACAATCGGAGTCTATTCGATGAATTGAGTCCGCTCAGTAAACCTCCGTCTTTCCTTCCTCGAGCCATGACCAATCTTCCTTTGGTGAGCTTCCACTTTCCATTACCAAAGTGGTTTTCTAGACCGACATCGTCTAGCTTTCCAGTTGATATGAGATTGAGGCGCATGTCAGGAACATGTCTTACATCCTTAAGAATGACCTTGCATCCTGTGCTTGATATCAGGACGACGTCCCCCTTTCCAACGATCTTGCTTCTTCCCTCATTTCCCATTTGGACATTACCAAAATCACCGCTTTGGTAGGTTGTGAAGAAGCTTTTGTGAGGGGTGACGTGGAAGGAAGCACCAGAATCGACGATCCAAGAGCTGTCATCAGAGGCAATGTTTAGAAGATTATCTCCTCCAACGAGATATACATCACCGTCTTCGTTTGCCAAGGCAGTGGTGGTCTTGTCATCCCGCCTCTTCGATGGGTTGAACCGATCTGGCTTGACGTTACCCGTCTCTTGATCTTTCTTGAGATATCGGCACTCCGATCTCCTGTGGCCTACCTTGTTGCAATAATAACAGGTAACCCTTGTGCGTGACTTGGATCGTCCTCGAGATTGATCTCGGCCGCGACTTTTGGTACGCCCACGTGTATCATCTCTACCTTGGTTGTCTACGACGTTCGCCTCCGTTTGAGTGTCTATACCTCGTTCCTTCCTCCTAGCTTCTTCGTTTAGAAGGCTATCACTGACGGTATCCATGGCAAGCTTCCCCTCTGGTGCCGAGTTGCTGATAGTAACAACCAACGTGTCCCAACTTTCTGGCAGGGAGCTAAGGAGTAGAAGGGCTAACATCTCGTCTTCGACCTTCATGTCGAATTTGGTGAGCTGATTTGCGAGCCCCTTGAAAGTGTTCAAGTGCTCAATCATGCTCTTTCCATCCTTATACTCCAACTTTACCAACCGTCGTACAAGGTGGGCCTTGTTACGAGGTGTTTTCTTTTGAATCATGGACTCGAGTTTTGTCCATAGTTCAAAGGCATTTGTAAAAGTAGATACATGCTCAAAGAGAGTTTTATCGATGTACTTACGGATCATGGCGACCGTCTTTCGGTTTAGGAGTTCCCAATCCTTAGGGTTCTTTCCTTCGGGCTTGTCCTTGTGGATGATGGGCTCATGCAAGTCCTTGCAATACAAGTGATCTTCCATCATTGGCTTCCAATACGAATAGTTGTCCGCCGTAAGCTTGAACATGTCACCGTCATAGGTGGCGTTACCCTCCATCTTCAACCGCACGAGCTATCCGGGTTGTAGTCGTAACCTCGCTCTGATACCACTTGTTGGGAAAAACTAGGACTTTTCCCTCTTTCGTGTGTTTGAGACGGAAATGGAAGAACTATACTTGCAAGCTATATGCTAGGAAAGAGACTTGAACAAGACTAACTAATTTTTGTGGGCAACTAGGAGAATTAAGGAACTAACCTTGTATTACTCTCTTGCTTCCATACACCTTGCTTTGTATTGCTTTGCTTGGATGATTACAAACGGTAGACTTAACCCCTATTTATACTAGTGGGGGTTGCTAGAGATTACACAAGAGAATTCTAGATTAGTCTAGGCTTAAAACTTCTAGATTACTCTACAAGATTATCCTCTAAATAATTCTAGAGTTCTCCACTAATGGGCTTCTAGCTTGTGATAGATAAGCCCATTTGTTTTGGGCTAAGGAGGGAAAACCCAACAAGACTATTATGATCCCCCTCTACTGAATGCATGATATGATGATATTAAGTAATACTGGAAGCATCTTATCAATGGAGATTTATTTATGTGCAAATTTCATATTATCTGGAAGTCACTTAATTTTTTATTATTATTGTATTGGTATTGCCCCCAACTACTAGGAGAAGCAAGGAGGACAAATTGGTTTGGTAGTAGATTGTGAATGGGCTGAGCCATTGTCAGATAAAACTGAAGACCAGGATGCTGCAGCAAGGCGTCTTGACTTCCAGATTGGATGGTATTCTTTGTATTCATTGCTTAGATCAGCTAATTTATGCAAATTACCTCCCGCGATATTCTAACATGGTTTTTTGACACATTGACTTGCTATTTAGGTATCTGAACCCAATATATTACGGAGACTATCCTGAAGTAATGCGTGAAAGGCTTGGAGATAGTCTACTCAAATTTCTTGAAGATGAGATAGATTTATTGAGGAACTCTGTGGACTTCCTTGGACTAAACCACTATACTACAAGATATATTGCACATAGTACAGGGGATCTTGAAGGACATGATTATTATGGAGCACAGGAAATGGAAAGAATTGGTATCTTCTGTTCTCTCTATGTCTGAAAAATCTCTCCATCTTAGTATTGATGTTTATATTTTTCGTGATAAACAGATGAATGGGGGGAGGGTGAAAGGATCGGTGAGAGGGTAATCATATATTCTTTCCCACATACCATTAACTTACGATATCCATTAAACTGATTATTATTTTGTGGTTCGTTCTCATTCAATTTTGTGCATGCAGGCAGCATCATTTTGGTTGTATGTTGTACCTTGGGGTCTCAGGAAAACTCTCAATTACATAGCAAAAAAATACAACAATCCTCCAATATATGTTACAGAAAATGGTACCTTTCTGTCTAATGTACCAAAATCTGTAGAAGATATGGCTTCATGATTTTCTGCAAATCCAACGCCTTCGCTCATCTTCGTGCAGGTATGGATGATGAAGAGAATGAGACTGCCCAACTTGATGAGATGCTAGATGATAAATTGAGGGTCACTTACTTTAAAGGTTACCTTGCTGCTGTTGCTCAAGCAATCAGGTGAACTCCTCTTTCTCTTATTTTAATCCTCAATTTGATCATTCAGTTCACACATCTAATACAGTAGAGAAAATAGAATATTAGATCTTATTTTGTTTTAAAACATTCATAGGGATGGAACAGATGTGAGGGGCTATTTTGCTTGGTCCTTATTGGATAACTTTGAATGGGCAATGGGTTACACCAAACGCTTTGGTTTGATCTATGTCGACTACAAGAATGGACTTTCCCGCCACCCAAAGTCCTCTGCTTATTGGTTCAGGCGATTCCTCAAGGGAGAAGAAGATAAAAACGGAAAGGAAGATTAATTCTCACATTTAATCGAACCGGGTACCCGCTTTTGATTTAAACTGAGCCGTTGTTAGTCTATCTGGAATCTATGGTGATTATTATTATTAAGGCAGCATATTTTTTGTACTAGTGAAACGGTAACTAAAATGGAAATGAACTCGTCACTTTGTTGTCTTGTTTTCATTGAACAAAATAAAATCAAAAATTTATATGCTGACCGTGGGGACTGGAATTTTGGGGCGTTTAACTCCGCACCCATTTTTTTTATAAACCGCACCCGTTTTGGGCGCATCAATGCACCCAATTTTTATTTATTTTTTTGCCTTGAAAATGCCTAAAAATCCGGTTTAGGTTGAGCGCACCCAACATGCGCTCAAAACTAAACCTGGGTTTTAAGAAAAAGTTATGGATGTATCTAGGATGCGCCTAACACTGGACGGAGGTTATAAATTTGCGGGTAATTTCTGTCAAGTGAAAGGAGAAGAGAGTCCTTCACCTCTTTTCAAATCCAGAGTAAAATTTCAAAACAAAACACATTTTTGCCTGGTGCCATTTTTCAATGGAAAATAGGTAGTTCAACGGGGAAGGGATTTTGATCAATGAATCATCATCATGACAATAAAAAAAGGAGCACGTATTTGGCACACACGCACTAAAAATGACTAGATTCGTCACAGCCAAACAAAGGTTTAGTCCGTCATTGACCAAAGAAAGGGTAGGTCACGAATCAAAAGGGTAGGTTCGTCACAGATCAAAAGAGTAGGTCTGTCACGGACAAAAACAGGACAGGTTCGTCATGGACCAAAATGGTAGGTTCGTCACGAACGAAAGATGTAGGTCTGCCACATACCAAAAGGACAGTTCGTCCAATAATATTGTAGAAAATTTCAACACGAGTCCGTACATATAAAATTCATCATAAACGGACATTGTTTGCCCTTCCAAAAGCCCCAAAAACAAAACAGTTGTTAATGTAGACGCGTGTTTATATAAATTTATTATTTATACATTATAACCATGTATTATAGTTAAAAATCATGAACATAAAAACTTATATACTATAATTATATATTATAATGTGAAATCACTAAATATCATTAATTTAAATAGTTATGTATATGACTGTCAAAAGTTGTCCCGATCCGAAAAGCCTGACTGGTCTGACCGAAAAAAGTCCTACCGAAACCAGAAAAAAAGAAAATGCTTATGTCCGAGACGAATCCGACACGATCGACTAATTCTGAAACCCGAAATAACCCGAATGGATTAGCCCGTTTTTTGTCCGAAACCCGAAATTGCCCGATATGAAATCGTTAGACCCGAAACCGTCCGAAATCCGAAATCGTCCGACCCGAACTCGCCCGAAATCACCCTCATAAGACACTCCGTCACCAAACAATCACCCGCCCTCCTACCCCGTTTGGATTTCCAAACAACCACCCGCCCTCCTACCCCGTTTGGATTTCCAAACAACCACCCGCCCTCCTACTCCGTTTGGATTTCCGATAAATATTTACAAAAATTTACGTTCTTATACTATACGACTTGGATGCTACATATAAGTCATTAGAACTTGTATAAATTTAGCAAGTTGGGAGTGTGTTTCAATCAATCGTGCGAGTAACATTCTTTAAGTTCATACTAACATTTGGCTAGTTGCGAGTAACAGTTTTTGGTTGATTTTTTGTCAATAATTAGTTCAGCACAATCCATTTAAATTCATAACATTTTCTAAAACCATAATGTGTTGATGCACGCTCAGTTGACATCCACAAGTGACATTAAACAAACCATTTACCAATTCTACTCTTACTAAAATTAATCCCAGTCGATAACATGTTATGGACTAATGCTGATTAGTTTAAGTTACTAATGAAGTACTCTTATAATTTATAATGAAAGTCAATAGTAATCGTGCGACTAACATTCTTTTTCGCACAAAAAATTCGTTAACAACGGCAACATTTAAGTACCTGAAAGCACGTCTTTGATATAAACTTGTAATATATACAACTTGGTGGTAGATTTGGCCTATAAATACACAATAAGTTAGGTTATTAATTCAACATAACTGAAAAATACCAAAAACAAAGAAAGCTATTTGCAAAATCCGGTACTAGGATTAAGAAGAAGTGGGCGAACATGGCGAGGTCGAAGAGTACTTCTCCGGCAGCATTGGCTGCTATTTTGATTATGATGACCCTTGCAGGTGAGTGTATGGCCAGTTTAAAAGTTGGCTTCTATTACAACAAATGTAAGAAGAACGACGTTGAGTCCATTGTCTTCAGCATCGTCAAGTCTCACTTCATAAAAGATCCTACACTCGTCGCTGCTCTCCTTCGTATGCAATTCCACGATTGCTTTGTTCGGGTGAGTAATTTGTTTGGTGTGAACTTGAGTTGTTATATATAATTTGGTGATGAGCTGAGTTTTGAATACAATGAACAGGGATGTGATGCTTCACTATTGTTGGACGGAAAAAATAGTGAGAAGACTGCACCTCCAAATGGAAGTGTGAGGGGTTATGAAGTTATTGATGCGGTGAAGGCTGCTTTGGAAAGGGTTTGTCCTGGAGTTGTGTCTTGTGCTGATATCGTTGTCATAGCCACAAGAGTAGCCGTCGTCATGGTTAGTTACTTTGTATGTTAATATGCATGAATTTAACATACAACAGATTTATTATCGCGATTGTTTGTGTATAAATGTAGGCTGGAGGAAAATGGTACAATGTTGAAACCGGAAGAAGGGATGGGCGTGTTTCATTAGCTAGTGATGCCAATGCAAATCTCCCTGGACCAGCCATTCCTGTTAGCTCAGCTATTAAAGCCTTTTCTGCCAAAGGAATTGGCAAAGAAGATCTTGTTCTTCTTCTAGGGGGTATACAACAAGTCATATGCATATACTATTATATTGTATTAAAAGAACATATTTCATATATGTTGTATTGAACAATGCAGGTGGCCACACTGTGGGGATTGCCCATTGCTTCCTCTTCCAAGACCGTCTATACAAGTTTAATGGTGTGTCTGGACGAACGGACCCAAACATGAACCCTTCCCTTGTCCCGTTTCTTAAGAAGGTTTGTCCTCGTAGTGGAAATGGCGGTAACTCTGTGTTCCTTGATCAAAGTAGTCCAAATAGTGCAAACAGGGTAGACAACGGCTTCTACAAGGCAATTGTAGCCCGTAAAGGTATCCTTCAGATCGATCAAATGCTTGCAATTGACGCATCCACCAAGGCCATTGTGTCCAAGTATGCTCGCGATAATACTTTGTTCCAAAACAAGTTTGGACAAGCCATGGTTAAACTCGGCAGGATTGGAGTTCTTACAGGCAGCCAAGGTCAAATTAGGAAGTCTTGCCACCGGGTTAAGTGATTTTAAGTGACGAACTAAAACCAACCATCTCAAAATTCAGCAGAAACTAATATCTAATGTGAAAATCCTCTGTTTCTTTTATTTATTTTTTGCAAATTGATATATCATGTGTATGGTGTACGTGCTACTATTTCTTTTATGCTCGTGTGTAACTCAAAATTTATTAATGGATGAATACACGTTTTGGGATTAAGGTATTTGAATTAAGAGTTTAACTCATTGCAGAAACATTTTAAGTTGTCAAACGAGTTGTAAAAATACAACATAGATTCCACAATTGCAAGAGTAGGCCATTTAAGCTATTTTCGTCCAAAAAAAGAATTTATCGTTTCTACTTCTTCGGTGTTGCCTACTTTTTCGGTGTCTCACGTATACTCAATGCTTATCCATAAAGAAAAGAAACAAGAAATGAAGGATACTATTCCCTCTTTTCTGAATGATTCTTATGTAATGAATGTTCAGTAGAGATTTGGCCGTCAAGAAGAAGCACCAAAATGATATCCTTCAGTTTGCCCCCCTTGGAAAAAGAGAGGTCATCTGATGGAATCTTGTTGGATTTGACATGGAAATTATGAAGGGAACATTGTACCATCTCGAAGAGCTCCACTGATATGTCATTCCAAGAAGACAAAACACATTGTTTATTTTTGCTACAAGATCATCGGTTTTCCCCCACCTTCTGGTTCATCTTCAGGATCAAGAAACCAAAGGATTACTGCTCAAGCTTCCATTCCAAATGAAGATGTTCCAAAAATACCTGGTCTCTCTGTTGATCAATATAACTAGCTGATCGCTCAACTCTAACAAAGAGGATAACGAAGATTTTGCTAGAAATGTCATGGCATGTATCACTTCTAGTGTCTCTTGTCTTTCTCCTTTGGAGTATGTTTAAGTGCACACAATGAACACTCGAGTAATAATCAAACAAATAATTGATAGTGGTGCAACCGACCACAAGTTTTTTATACCTCTGTGTTCCATAAACTTCACTATTGCGTAACTTCTCGTAGCAATCCTATAAAAGTACTTGGTGTTTGAGTCTATTAATTTGATATGCTTACTTTGACACATTATCCCCAACACATCTTTTGGAATGATAGTAGACTTTGATTTTGTTGGTATATATTATTGGAGACTTATTTCTCTAGTTACAGAACAAACATTTATTATTAGCAACTGTATGCATTCCTTTAATTATAGGTTTCTATTTCCTAGATTAATGCATAATCCCTAGACTAATGACCGTTGCCATTCTACTACTTATAATGGCCGGCCTCCTCCTTGTACAGTAAATCAAGTTTCTACTGAATCTATTCCATTGCTTTATCACCACACTGTCACAATTCTTCATGGTATCAGTTTTCCTAAGGTTCATATAACGATCCTTCGCCTTCTTTCTCCATGCCAGACAACACTCAACAAACCGAGCCATGGAAAGACTCAAATCATCCCCTTTTCCTCCATCACTCAGATCAACCGGGTGCAATCTTGGTGTCCCAACCATTGATGGAAGACAACTTCACTACATGGCAAGAGTCAATGACCATGGCTCTCACAATCAAGAACAAATCTGGATTCATTGATGGATCTTTGTCCAAGCCGGTTGATACACCAACCGAAGAACTCCAATGGGAGCGCTGCAACGTCCTTGTCAAGACATGGCTCCTCGGATCTATGTCCAAAGAAATTTCCAAGAGCGTTATCCATTGCAAAACCGCAAGGGAAATCTGGCTCGATCTATCCGAACGCTTCTTGCAGTCCAACATAATCTCTCTTTTCAACATCGAGAAGGCTATCCATGATTGTTCACAAGGAGGGGACTCCGTCAACACTTACTTCACAAGACTCAAGGCCTTGTGGGACGAGAAGGATTCCCTCGCTGGCCTTCCGACGTGCAAGTGCAACGCAGCCTCCGAATTCAAGGTATTTTTAACAAATCAAAAGACTATGCAATTTCTTATGGGCCTTACTTCCGCATATGAACAAATTCGGGGATCGATCATTGGATTGGACCCTTTTCCCGAACCAAACAAGGCATACTCTATGGTTCTTCGCCAAGAACAACAAGCGAAGATCGCTACTGCTGCCTCTCCGCAGCCCCTTGACGCATCTGCGTTCTCTGTGAAGAGAACATATCCAGGAGAAGTGAAGCATTGTACCAAATGCAACCTAAACAACCACTCGACCAAGCATTGTCGGGCGCACCTGCAGTGTACCTTTTACCATAACAAAGGGCACTCGGTAGACTACTGCAGGAAGAAGAAACGCTCCATGGAAGGCAACCAACAACAACCTTCGTCACCTTTCCATACCTCTCTCTCAACTCACTCCCCGGCTCCACCAAACATTGCTCAAACTCCCCTCTCTGCAACCGAACATCAACAAGTTTTGACCTTGCTCAGTCGACTGCAAATCCCCGACCCCAGCAGCCAGCAGGCGGCCACCGGATCCACTGATTCGATCTATCGATCCACTGCAAACCAAGTCGGTAAACTCTCAACTTTTGATCACTTCTCAGGTACCCTATCTAACACTACCTCTCCTTTAATTTGCACATCTTGGATACTTGATAGTGGGGCTAGTGATAATATAACTCATGATATTAAATTTCTTGACTCGTTTAAGCCTACCAATAATCACTTTGTTCACCTTCCTGATGGTAAGTCGTATAAAGTTTCCCATATAGGCACTGCCTCTTTTCCACCATCATTAAATTTATCTCATGTATTGTGTGTACCTGATTTCACAGTTAATTTAATTTCCATAAGCAAACTTGTTCATGATACATCTTATGCCACTATTTTCTTAAATAACAAATGTGCTATCCAGGACATCAAAACGGGGAAGACAATTGGGACGGGGTATGAAACCGCTGGCTTGTTCTTGCTCCACCACAAACCGCAAATCACCTCCCTTTGCAATCTCACTACCTCGGACTCACTTTGGCATCAACGGATGGGGCACCCTTCATCACAAGTATCTTCTTTCATTCCCGTTTTTAAAAACAATGTTTTGAAACAACCTTGTTCGGTTTGCCCTTTGGCAAAACAAACTCGCACTGTATTTCCTACTCGACTTACTTCTAGCTCTTCTTGTTTTGAGATTGTGCACATGGATATTTGGGGTGGATACAAAACCCCTTGTTTAACGGGAGCCCGGTATTTCCTTACTATTGTTGATGATTGCTCAAAGTTTACGTGGATTTATCTTATGAAATGCAAATCCGAGGCTCGTCCTCTTGTTATTCACTTTCTCAATCTTGTTGAAAACCAATTTGATAAACGCGTTAAAATAGTTCGTAGCGACAATGGCCCTGGATTTAAATGTGTTGATTTCTACTCCTCCAAAGGAGTTTTGCACCAAACCACTTGCGTTAATACACCTCAACAAAATGGGATAGCTGAACGCAAACACCGCCATTTACTTAATGTTGCTCGTGCCCTTTTATTCCAATCTCATTTACCTAAAATCTTCTGGGGTGATGCTATTTTAACCGCTACTTACTTAATTAATCGCACACCTAGTCGTACTTTAAACAACCAAACTCCCTTTGAAAAACTCTTTTGCAAGCCTCCTGCATACTCGCATTTACGTGTTTTTGGATGTCGGTGTTTTGCATCAACACATCCTCTCCACCCAAGCAAGTTTGAGGCTCGTTCAATTGAATGTATTTTTATAGGGTATCCTGCAGGTACCAAAGGTTACAAATTATATAATCTTTCAACTAAAACAAGTCTCATATCTCGCGACGTAATTTTTTTCGAGTCCGAATTTCCTTACCCTAGCCAATCCCCAACTTCCCATACATTACTCCTGCCAATCCCCCCTTCCCATGTCATCTATGATGACACACATTACAATCTTCCTTCAACATTAACAAGTGCAGCTAGAGTGCATATTTACAGATTTTGTATGCATGCACTAGACTTTTGAAATTGTAGTTTACTAAACAATTATGAAATTGCAGTTCATTGAACAACAAAAGGAGGCTCGTAAAGGCATACCCAATCCCGACATTACTGCTTCCAAAAGCTCCAATTCTTTCTGAGATCTCGTCTCCTCTCGCTTGAAAGTTCAAATTGTAATTAATTGTTCGTAACTCACTTCTTCTAGTTCCTTATATCACCTCGAACTGCCACCGAATCAGAGACAGATAGAAAAGCGCTAGATTCACATATAGAAAGATGATAAAGAAACAAAGATAGAAGGAGACAACGGCTTGGTCGTAGTCGACTTCACAAAGGAGTGTGTGAAGGCATTGCTTGGATGCATCTTATCTTACTTGGCTCTTTAGATGTTTGTAAAAATTTCTTTAGAATGGAATCACATGTTGTGCATATGTTATGCTCAAATTTAGTGTCAAAATATGGATTAAAGACTACCAATATTTTTGCTATTGAAAAGGTTGGGATATTTCTCTACATTCTTGGTTGTTCTCGGACAAATTGAGATGCAAGGACGATATTTGGGCACTCATGGGAGACAATGAGTCGGTGTTACCACGAGGTTCACGATTGTATGGTCAGTCGAAATGAAGAGTTCAGCCTAGTTAACGATATGTTACAACCTGTTGACCCGTCATTCCCGATCCCTCAAACGTTATTGAATAACCAAAGATACTATCCCTTTTTTCAGGTAAATTCACTTGACGACTCTGAATTGTGCTTTTTTCTACTTTACTCACATTAGTGGATATATGGTGTGTATAATTACATTGGCGCAATTGATGGCACTCATATCTCTGCATTTGTTCCTAAGTCAATGGAAGGACGATTTCGAAAAAAGGAAAGGATATTTCTCATTCAATGTCTTGGCTCCTTGTGATTTTGACCTTCATTTTTCATTTTTAGCGGTTGGGTACGAGGGATCAACGCATGATTTAAGAGTTCTAAACCATGTGTTAAAGTACAACCGAGAATTGTTTCCAATTCTCCGGTTGGAAAATTGTTTCCAATTCTCCGGTTGGAAAATTGTTTCCAATTCTCCGGTTGGGAAATACTATCTTGTTGAGAAGGGATACCCCTTTTTGGCCCCTTGTCATGATGAAATTATAGATACCATTTGAGCGAATTTATGGCTTATGTTCCTTGATATGTGCTAGAGTTGTTCAATATAAGACAATCTTCTTTGCGTAGTGCCTAAAGCAGAAATGGAAAATATTAAAATGCATGCCTTAAAAAATAGTTAACCCAAACCCCTTTAATTTTTATAAAGGCTTTATTTGGCACAAATTCCAAACTCAAATAACTCCTTTTTCAAAAATCATGCCATTATAAATTACAATGCATGCCTTTATAAATTGATGTGCCAAACGCACTCTTAGTGCTTGTTTGGCTAAACATTTAAAGACATTTTTTTAAAATAAATCCCTTTTGCTAGATAAATGCGTGTGGTGATGTTAATTTATAAAGGCATTATTTAAGATAAATTCATTAAAAGTAAAGTATGATATAATTCAAAATTTACATGAACTTCAAAGTATTATAAATCTTTTTTATTGAAAAACGCCTTTATAAATGATAATGACATTATAACGGACTTCAACAAACAAGCGCTTAATTATAAATGCATGTGGACCAATTTATTTGCATTTGTGCACCAGAATTTGTTGTATTGTACACTCTAATTTTACTACTTAGTACACTTCCATTCATTTATTTAAATATAATCTTTATAATATATATTTAAAAACAGTTTTTGTATAGAATTTGATAAATCTCAGAGAATAAACTGAATTTGTTGCATTTTATTTTTGGGCGCATCCTGGGTGCGTCCAAAAACCCGGGTGCCAGTTATAAAAAACGGGTGCGGGGTTTTTTCCCGTTAAAAAAACAAAAAATTTACCGTGAATTCTACAATTACCAGTGTGACTCATAGAGTTGTTGGCAACTAATACAACATTAAAAAATTAACTTCAAATTTTAACCAGTAGCAAAAATCAAACAATTCCACGGGAAAATAAATAAATTTGCAGTTACTGTCACCATTTCTTGCCGAAAAAGAAGATTGAGTTGACTTTGCACGAAAGAATGATCCCTCAATTCTTTGTTTCCTCTAGTATAAAACTATGGTACACAACTACATATATGAAGAAAAGGAAAACTGTTGCACCCACATATTTAAAAAATTACAAAAATTTAGTTTCGAACTGAACCTGCAATACTCCTAAATAATTCCAAGGATCATTTTATCCAACAAATGACCTTGAAACAGAAAAATATATTGAATTCTTGCTTAAATTGATCCTACTTGTGACCAATGATGAATTGTATTGTGACGCCTTTTTCTTCTAATAACCACTTAAAGCGTTCAATATTTAGGATTATTTAAGAGTTGAGTTTACTGTAAAGCTGAAAATTGACCAAGATTACTGCTAAGGGAAAGCATTACAAGAATGTCATCTACTAAGTGAAAATGAGAGACTGATTTTTAGGTATATAACGAAATGATAATAGGTTGGAGGGAAAGAAATAACCTTTGCGCTGCCCCTAGATTTGCTTCCACTGTCAACACTTGGCTTGTCTTTCAAAATCTGTTGGCAATTCGTTCATCATATTGAACAACCGCTTCCTGTATTGCCAATAAAGAGAGGTTACCTCAAAACATAAGTTTGTGTGAAGTAAAACTATAGCCCATGCAAACAAGTGTGATATATTTTCTTTATTCCATATTCACATCTAGAGCAAGTTTGATATATTTTCTTCAACTAAAACTCCAAGGAAACATGTCTGTTAATTCAATGTTCCTTTCCAGATTGCAGATTTTAATCTAACCATTTTTTATGAAAATTAACTATATCCTCCTATTGACTTATTCTCTAGAGAAGGCAGAAGAGAGATATGCAAACAAGTGGTTAAAACCTTTGTCCAACGAAACTCATTCTCAATTACCTAAAAACTGTAAACACTTAGAAGATCCAAAAAGAATCTTAGGCGCTTAAGGTACAACTTGATGAGCAAGACATGGGGTTAGCGGAAAAAAGAAAGGGCTAAAAAATGAAGCAACTTGATGAGCAAGTGATATAACTAATAAAGGAATATAGCAAGTACACAGTATCTAAGACTTCATTACATGAGGCAAAATATCAAGGAAGGTAGAGAAGAGTAAACATTTTCAGAGTTAAGTATGTTCCTACAACATACTTAAGACAACAATCATCCTATTTACACTTCAGAGAAAACATCAAGGGAAAATGGTTAGACTATCAGTGAATTGTTGATTACGTCTAGATCCATCAAGAGTGGTTTAAGGTGCTTTGCCGCCAGCCTCTGTCTCCAATCTACATTCTACACCATTCACACAGAGTAGTTAATCATTATGTACAATGAATACAAAAAGGAAGCATATAAAATATGCAGGACTTGCCAACTACCTGTTTATGTGAACCGAGAGAATTCCCACCTTTTCTGTGGAAGGATGTAACAAAAACAATAAGTGGAGGAATAGTTACTGACATAAACATGCAAATATATAAAATGAGAAAACAACATGGATAAAGTAGGACAAAGCTCAGAGAGACCACCTGTTTCCACCCTTATGTATACATTACAAAGTTTGACTATAGTGCACTCGAAACTTTATTTGTTTCCTTCAGTAACACTGAATTGTGCAGAACATATAAGAACTCTGTGTAACCTTATGACAACTGCAAGTTTTTGTTGAAACTGGACGTCTGAACGAATCTTCGGAGATCCTTTCTCCAATTTACTACCCCTATATAGAAGTTTTTTCTGAAATCGATTATCCTGATTATCAAATCAAAATCAAGTAGACTCATTTAGATAGACGACTTCAAATGAACAAATGCAGCAAAAGCGGGAAGTTAACGCTCTTATGACCTAATTGAGAAGCATTTAGATTCATGCAACTAAGAACATCAAACTTTTTATAATTCTCAATCAAAAACTTCCAATTGAACATCTTACTTAGTAGCATCTTACCTAGTACTGGATACCCATTGTATAATAGATAATAATGTATAAGTTCAGCACTGTGCAACAGCAACACGACATTGTGCAATTAACATACTGAACCTAGACTACATAGTACAGTTCAGTAACTTCAGTTAACAATCAAAAGCAGTCGAGCACAGTTCAGTCAAGAAAGAGCGGGTTACAAACGTAATCAGTATCTAGGATTAGCAAAGTGTAGAGTCAAATGAGAATAAGAAAGGACCTTCTTTACTTTGTAATGAAACCAAATAGCAATTCTTCTGTTAAACTAAGAAATACGTTCTTCGGGTTTACATGGCTTGTGGAAACATGACCCCTTTTTCAGACGGTTATGAATCAATATAGATTTACAAAGTGTAGTTCCTTTATGGATTATTATTACCTTGAGATCAAGAGCACAAAATGCAGCCATGGCTCCATCCTCTCGATTAAGTCAAAAGCTGCATCGACCAAATTGTTAACAGGGCAGATCTGCAACAAACTTATTTTCAGCTCAAAGAAACGGAAATTAAGTATTATAATGAAGGAAAGTTTATAATAAATAATTTACAAGTATGATTAATAAGGGGAGCAACACCTCAAGCTTTTTTCGGAGCCTGGAAGCTTGAGTGACAGATAAATCTTCTTGTGCATGTGCAGTGATAAAGTTTTCGGATGACGAATCGCCTTCAGTTCCTTATCAATAAACTTTTGCACAACCTACACAGAGAGAAACTTTGTTTTAATTCTGTACCATGACATCAGACATTCCAGGGTAGTTTAAGGCGGGTAATTTAACACCAGAAATGACATTAAAAACAAAAATGAAACCGTTGTCATAAAGACGGAGGGTAAATTTAAACCATAAATGACATTAAAAGGAAAATTAAACCGCTGTCATTAAGACTTGGAAAAGAATAACAAAATAGGAAAGGAAAGGAAGATGGCATGAGAACGTTACCTCATGAAAACATTGAAGATGGTTCAATGCCTAATACAATGGCACACGGGAAGCAAATTGAATCTCTATGTGCAAATTGTACAAAATTAAACAGCTACATCTAGCACTGAAGCATGCATTTACCTGCCATATCGGTTGAAGAGATCTTCCAGATCACGGGATCGGTTTCGTAAAGACAGGTGGCCTACATAGAGCCGTGTACTGTAGTGGTCATCCTATCGAGGCATGTTGCCTGCAAGATCCACAGGAAAATTAGAGGGATTGCACATTCTCAAACAATAATTTGCTGGGAAAAATCGGATAGAAAGACATCTTATACTTGTATTTCATTGCTATATTAAATACCACTGGGTAGAGGGGCATTGTTAACAAAAACAACAACTTGACCACTAAAGTTCATTAACAAAATAGCTTTGTATCTCCTCAGTATCCGATTATGCTAAACTACATTAGCAGAAGAGCACTGAAACTTGAATCTTGAAACTATATTATCAAAGACTGATTAAGGACATGCCGACGAAGTAACAATTTGCAACCAAACCGATTTCCCCCCTGATTTTAGGTGTTTCTTTTCGATATCATCCACTTAATAGGTTTCTCTTGCAAACAATATGTAAAAAAAATCCAAGTGATCGATCTTAAACCTAATTAAAACTTTAGTTCAATCAAATCATTATTGAAAGCAAACTGTAGCTAACTCAAATAAACACAATATAGAAGCTTCAGAATAGAATAGCTAAAATTTACCTTTGAACAGCCTGGGTAAAAATGGATCAGCAGCGGCAAGCGGGTTCAGTTAGTGCAGTAAAGCGGTGGTGACGGCGACAAAATCTCTTCCCAGGAAAGAAATTGTTGATGGTAGGAAAGTGTAAATCTTCGAAATTGACTAAATGAGTAGCAGTTGAAGAGGAGAGGAGAGTGTTTATTTCAGGTACATGGAAAGGACGATTACGGCGAAGAAAATCTCATCCACTCCCTTCTATGTTAATAGACAGGCCCATTCTGCAGCCCAATTAATGGAATTCATTAATAGACAGGCCCAATCCGATTTTGCCATTAAAACACAGCAAGCCCGTGACCCGAAAAATTAAATGAGCGGCCCGGAACCGACCCGGTACTGATTTCATTCAATTTTGGCTATGGACATCCATCCATTATATAGACTAGACTATATACGGGCCTCGCGCTCCGCGCGAGAAAACTACTGATTTTCGTATGTGATTTAATATAGTTATACATTATTTGTTAATATGTTGTTGTTGTTATCAAATTTATTAATATTTGTAAATATAAGTATTTTTTATTTCCTTATATTTATGTTTGAAGTAGTTTTAAAACATAATATTAGAATAAGTTTGCATTGTCATAAGAGAAGCTCACACATTAATTTAATTTGTGACTTAATCAAGTAGACTATAAATAAATATAACATAGGGATATAAGAAAGATATTTAAATACATGCCCAAAAGTCCAATAGGAGGTGATTAAGAAATGAGTAATGCATTAAATTGGTACCAATTTCATTCAATTTTGGCAATGGACAGCCAACTTTTATATAGATAAGATAAGATGGATACTTTTGTATATGTTTTTGACGTTTGAGTTAGTTGTTTATACCATTTCTTCCTATGTGTAGTAGTGTTGGACCTATAACACTAAAAGCTATATAAAGTTTCCAATTCCTAAAAAGCTCAATTGCATAAACATAGAAAAAGAGGGAAAACAAGGACTGAAAGTTTTGTACAGATTATAAAGGAAGTGCTAATTTCATGCTTAAAGTAACATGTCATGATTAAAGCAAGACATATAATTGAATTTTTGTGCTTAAACGAATTGGCATTGATGTTATATGTCCATATTCATTGAGGCAATCACAATGTGGAAGTTCTAGAATCCATTGAACCACTATAACGCCTCATAGCAGTTACTGGAATACTGCACTCAACACATCGGAATGATCGAGCCTCTGAACACCGTGTTTGAAGGCAGTAATAACAGTACCTGCACGTCAATGGTGTCACAAACTCATTCTATCATCACAACATAGTTTATGTAAACAGGAAGCACGACTTAATACACATTTTCACAAGCTTAAGAATCAAATACATTGCCTCAACAAACCTGTGTTGACAGGGCAAAGCAACAAATGAAGTTGTTGGTTCTGATCCACATATTGGACAAAGAGTTTGTTTGGCTTGGCCCTTGGAGAATGAGAAAAAGAGTTTTCTGATTACAGGAGAATCCAGAAGAGGAAGAAGCAGCATCTGAATATCCTGCACACACCCAAACTTTCTAAATATCACATGCTACCTGAATTAATGTAGGTTATATGAAGCCTGCTTTCTAGTTCACATCCATTAATCCTGTTGGTAATATTTATGACTAATCACCTTGGAAACATTTCTTAAGCTAACTGAAAGCTGACTTATTATTTGCATTCCAAATACACTATAAGAAAATATAAGCTACATTATTCAAATTCCAGGCTTGACCCATTAGTCTATTGCAGTCGAAAAGAAAGAAGGAATTAATAAGGCAGACTAGCTCATGTTAGAGCAAGTATTTCACTTTCCTTACCTCCCTAAGCCACAAAGAAAAAGTAAGAAAGTTAAAGAGACCTCATTCCATTCTGATAGAAAGTCGAAGTTCGAACAAAGATTCATATCTGGACTCCCATATACGAGTCTAACTCTCAGGGATCTTTCTATCAGATTTCTGTACCTGCATCACAGTATACAAATAGCTCTTATGCTTTATTACAAACAGCTAGTAAGGTTAAGTTGTTAACTATTTCTCATTTGTCAAACAACATATACATAGATCTTATGCTCAACAGAGACTAAAAGTAGAAATATTAAAAGTAGTTGCTGGAAAACTAAGATCTTGATTTAAGATTGTAAATAAAGCTGTTCTTCTCCATATCAATATAGTCCTCTTTATCATTAGAGAAAAAAATTAAGCCTCTTAATTTATAAATTAATCATTCTGTTAAAGAGAGAGAACTTACTTTCCATTATAAAGAAAGATGAGCAAGTTGCAAAAGGAGAGGGCTTTGTAAATTCCAACAATGCGCTGTAAGCAAAACCACACATAACGTCGCAATAACCTCTGAAATAGATGAAAATTGGGTGAAAAGAGCTTGATGGTAGAAAATTCTCATCCAAACTGACAAGTAATTACACTGCAGAAGATAAAAAAGTGGCACCTGCTCTGAATCATCCCATCTACGGACAGCGAAGAAAGACTGTGATCGTACCCATATATACTGAGCGCCAACTGTGGCAATGTAGTACCATAGCTTCTGAGTAACTGTAAGTCCAGGACCATCTACACCTGTATTATGCAGATGACATTCAATTCAGAATCAGTTGTTAAGTTTCACATGTGAGTATAGAGCCTCTACTGAGGAGAATTGAGAAAATGCACATATAATCTTAGCTGTTGTACAATTTATACGCAAATGTTCGAATACAAATGCAATAGAAGAATATTCAGACTCACTTTTCGTTCTAATATCAGCCTCGCTTTCGCTCTGGTATCGCAGATTCATCAGAGCATTTCCAGGTGTTGGCTTATGTTGAAGCTACAGCTGAAGTAAAGTTCCTTCTGGTTTTGATGGTAACAAACATTCCTACTAATGTATACTTGAGTGTTTCAGGATGTCTACTCTGAGCAGGAACGTTACTCAACAGAGGCGAACTAAATAAGGAAAGAAATGGCTGAGAAGAGAATGACGAAGAAATCTCGTTTCCTTTATGGAAAATATGATTGAGCTGCAAAGATTTCATGAAGATCTTAAGGAATAAGATATATTTAAAAGATGGAAATAATATCTTCTTATGCGAAAGATATATTTTCCATAATCTTGTTTATTTCCTAGTTTAAAACCTAGTTTTATCTTTGCTATATAAACTAGTCTTAGGCTTGGGAATTGTAAGACGATTGAGAGAGTTTTACTTGTGCGAATCAAGTGTGATCGTCCAAAAGAAGAACAAGAAGAAAAGAGAGAAAGAGTGAGCAATACTTTGTCTTAGGCGTTGAGTTTGGGCTCGAGTGAAAGAAGAGATTCATGATCGTAATCCTTGCTTTCTTTTGTAACAAACAAGAAATTAATAAGATAAGTATACTCATTCAAATCCTTCAAGTGAGAAGCTTGAAGGTAGTGGTTTTACTCAACTCTTAGTGGTTGAGGTTTCCACTCTAAATACTTGTGTTCTTCTATACTTCCTGCGTTAATATTCCGCTGCTACACCTCTGAAGGAACAATACACTTTGTTCCCTCAGAAGTAATTGAACTAACGATCCAACAGTTGGTATCAGAGCCTGGTCTCTAGATTGTTACCCTTGCAGGAAGAATGTCAGGAACAGCCATCAACGACTCCTTTTGGAAGCCACCAATGCTCAAATCAGGAGAGTTCTCATACTGGGTGGAACAGATCGAATCACATATCTGTTCCCTGCATGGACAGATGTGGAAGATTGTAGAATTTGGAGATGTGAAGATTCTCGATCCCTCAGATGAGACTGGAGGAACACTCAAGAAAAGAGAAGATTATCAAGATGCTGACTACAAAGTCTTGGAGCTCAACATGAGAGCAAAGAAGGTCATACTCGCTGCCCTTGGTCCATCCGATCAAAGGAAGGTTCTAAAGTACAAGACTGCTCACGACATATTCAAATCCCTCAAAAGGATGTATGAGGGGAATGAAGACATCAAGAAAAATAGGATCTTGACTCTCATCAAGGAGTATGATAGTGCTGTTCAAGGAAAGAATGAGTCTTTAGATGACTACCATTCACGTTTCCAGGGATACGTAGGCCAACTCGAGTTCTTAGGGGAAACGATCCCTGAGTGGAAACTAACACATCAATTTCTTCAGGGATTGTCCTCTAAATGGGACGCGTTCTCTCTTGCACTCCAAGCTCAGAATGATATCAAAAACATCACCTTGAAGGAACTAGTTGCTCGTCTCCAGAGCAACGCGGGGATTCAACAGAGCAAGATGCTACGAAGGGAAGGAGAGAAGGCAGAGAAGTCCCAGAACATTGCTCTAAAAATCGAAAAAGCCTTCGATCTTGCTCAGGAAGAGGACGAAATTATTGATAAGGATGAAGAAGTTGCTCTCTTCACAAGAGCCTTTCGAAGAGTTTGGAAGGATAGCAGAGAAAAACAACGGCTCCCTGATGGGAACAAAGACATGAGTACTATCATCTGCTATCACTGCCAGAAGAAGGGACACTTCGCGAGAAATTGCTTCAAAAAGAAGGGAGGAGATGCAAATGTCCTTCAAAGGGAAAAGAAGGAAGCAATGATTGCAACATGGGGGACATCTGACTCTGAAGACGAATTTCTTTACACTCCCAAGGAAACGTGTCTGGTGGCTACAGGAGGGACTTCCGACTCCAAAGAAGAATCTCCCTACACATGTCTAATGGCTACAGGAGAAAAATCCGAAGATGAGGTAAACACTTCTGAATTTGACTCTTTCTTAGAAAACAAATCAAAAGCTCAGATTATTAGGTTCATTCATTCTCTAGGAAAGGAACAAAGTAATCTGAATTCTTTGATCGATGAGAAGGATGAAACCATTTCATGTCTAATTGAGGAAAACCAGCTTTGGGCTTCTAAGGTTGCTAGACTTGAAAAGGCTTCGTTCCCTTCGTCGGACTTGTGCAAATCCTGTCCTAAGTATGTGTCTGATATAGCTTCCTTGGAAAAGAAAATTGTCATTCTTGAATCTGAAATTAAAACTTTGACTGAGGAAAATTCAAAATTTGCTAAGAAAGTTGATGAATTTCTAATAGAGGAAGAAAACAAAAGGAAAATTTGGTTAGATGAATATATCACCTCTAAAATTGATAAGGAGAAGGCTGATTTCTCTAAACGCTTTGTACCACGTGCTGGATTAGGCTATGATAGCGCCTCTTGTTCACAAACTGCCATCTCGTCTCCTGGTATACAAAATTCCCTCTGTCATAAAGGACCCTGTGGAGGATCAATCACATATTGTTCCCACAATGGTTCTGAAGATAAAGGGAAGAAAATTGCTCAGGAAGAGAAGGTGTGGTTTGATGGACAGAAGGCCTATAAGATATGGCAAAAACATGCCAAAAGCACCAAGCCAGTAGAGGTGGATTTTAGGTCTAGAATTGAAAACAAAACCATCTGGCCTGGACAAAGTAGGTATGTCAATCTGAAACACCACAGGGTTTGCTGGTACTGTGGTGAGTCAGGACATCATCAACAAGAGTGTTGGAAAAAATCAAGAGATGAGGAGATAGCCTACAATTATTGCAATAATTCTTCTGTTAGGAACACTCCCAGAATCAAGGTTGTTTTAAAAGATAATGAGAATAGAAGATTGTTCTTCATCCCAGGTAAGCCTAGGCTTGCCTGGGTGCGCAAAAACTAATCCCTTACTTGCAGGATGGAAAGAAGAAGAGTTCCTGGTATATAGATAGCGCTTGCTCAATACACATGACTGGGAACAAAGCATGGTTTATATCTCTCCATCCTGAAAACAAAGGTTCTATAACCTTTGGGAACAACAGTAAAGGGGAAGTAATTGGCATGGGAAAGGTAAGGATCTCTGACAATCTTGTTGTGAATAACGTTACTTTAGTGGATAACCTAACCTTTGATCTATTGAGCGTACGTCAAATGTGCCAGGATGGTCAAAATAGGGTTATCTTTACTACTAATGAGTGTTTGGTTGAGAATGTTGAGACATGGAAAGTTCTCCTCAGGGGAATCATAGAAAACAACCTATACAAAGTAGATCCATCCTTTATCCCTGAAGAGGAACTGTGCCTTTCTGCACAATCTGAGGAATCCAATCTATGGCATCAAAGGTTCTCTCATGCAAGCCTCAGACTTCTACACAAACTTCACTACAAAGACCTAGTTATTGGTTTACCAAAGATAGAGAGTCAATCTGAAGAGGTGTGCATTGCTTGCACAAGAGGAAAACAAGTAAGATCATCTTTTAAGTCCAAAAACCAGGTAAGTACCTCTGAACCCTTAGAGCTTATTCACATGGACTTGTGTGGGCCTATGCGCACACTTAGCCGTGGGGGAAACAAGTACGTGTTCGTCATTGTAGATGATTTCTCTAGGTTTACTTGGACTATTTTCATTGCTTCAAAGGAGGATGTGTTTGATGAGTTTGAATTTTGGTTATATGCTATTGAAAATCAATCTGGATTTCATCTAAGGGCTATACGCACTGACCATGGTACAGAGTTCGAGAACTCCCGGTTTCTTTCCCTGTGCAGGAACAAAGGCATAAATCATAATTTTTCTGCACCAAGAACGCCTCAACAGAATGGAGTTGTTGAAAGGAAGAATAGGACTCTGGAGGATATGACAAGGACAATGCTAATTGCGAGTGGTTTGCCAAGAAACTTCTGGGCTGAAGCACTCAACTCTGCTTGCTATGTACTGAACCGTGCCATGTTGAGACCTATGATTGAGAAAACACCATATGAGCTGTTCAGAGGAAGGAAGCCGAACATTTCCCATCTAAGAGTCTTTGGGTGCAAGTGCTTCGTCCACAACAATGGAAAGGACAATCTGGGGAAGTTCGATCCGAGAAGTGATGAAGGAACGTTTGTGGGTTATTCCACACATAGTAGAGCCTACAAAGTTTACAACAAGAGGACAAGGAAGGTGGATGAAAGCATCCATGTGGTCTTTGATGAAAAGATCATGGCAGGTAACGTTGTCCATGATCCAAATGCTCCTCCACTGACTGAAGCAGACAGGGAACAGTTCAATCTCGCTGATGCTGAGGAATTCATCCCCACTACGGACATGAACATTGAAGAAGAAGCATCCCCAGATCAAGATGCAAGTGTACCAAATGGAGATTCTGAAACTCAGGGGGAACAACTATCCCCATCTCAGGACCAATCCACATCTCAGGAACAATCTGAAGAAGCTACACACCATGAAGAGGAAGAAACGCGACGCAGCACTCGTATCCATGGGCCCCCATCAAGACTCATGGACTACGTATGCAACTGTGCTTCGCTTCCCTCCTCTGATGTATCTCCAGAATCCAGTGAGAAGGTTTGTTCCATTCTTACACTAGATCCTACATATCATGCTTTCTGTGCTTTTGTCTCCACAGCTGAACCAAGAACAGTGAAAGATGCCCTAGAAGACCCTGAATGGGTCAATGCTATGCAAGAGGAACTTCATCAATTTGAGAGGAATAAAGTATGGAGACTAGTTCCCAGACCTAAGGATCGCTCCGTCATAGGTACCAAATGGGTGTTCAGGAACAAGATGGATGAGAGAGGACAAGTGATAAGGAACAAAGCAAGACTGGTTGTAAAAGGCTACAATCAACAAGAGGGAATTGACTATGATGAAACCTTTGCGCCAGTTGCAAGATTAGAAGCAATACGCCTCTTGATCGCCTACTCTGCCCACTATGGATTCAAGCTGCAACAAATGGACGTCAAGACAGCATTCCTGAACGGGGTACTAAAGGAAGAAGTTTATGTGGAACAAACACCTGGATTCGAAGATTCTTCATTCCTGAACGGGGCACTCTATGGTCTGAAGCAAGCTCCTCGTGCCTGGTATATGTGGATGACATAATCTTTGGCTCCACCAACGAGCACTTAGTTACCAAGTTCACAAAGCTGATGGAGAGTGAATTTGAGATGAGTATGGTGGGCGAACTTAAGTTCTTTCTAGGCCTACATGTTGTCCAAACAGAGGAAGGAACAAAGGTGCATCAACAAAAGTACCTACGAGAGTGCATCAAGAAGTTTGGTATGATGGATGCAAAGAATTATTCAACTCCTATGTCCCCAAATGACTCAATAGGAATGGATGTTGACAAGAAAGAAGCTGATCAAAAGGTCTATCGTGGAATGATAGGCTCATTGCTTTATCTAACCGCAAGTAGGCCTGATATCATGCAAAGTGTATGTTTTTGTGCTAGATTTCAAGCAAGTCCTAGAGAAACTCATGTCATTGCTGTGAAAAGGATCCTGCGTTACCTTAAGGGGACTGATGATCTATGTCTGTGGTACCCAAGAGGGGGAAGTCTTGAATTACTAGGGTACACAGATGCTGACTTTGACGGACACAAGCCAGATAGGAAATCAACATCTGGGATGGCTCAATTCCTTGGCCCTTGTCTTGTGTCTTGGGGATCAAAGAAACAAACCACTGTCGCCCTTTCCACTGCCGAAGCTGAGTATGTCGCCGCCGCAGCTTGTTGTTCTCAACTCATATGGCTCAAACAACAGCTAAGTGACTTTGGCATCAATTCAGGTAACGTTCCTATACTTTGTGATAACACTAGTGCTATTGATATTTCTAAGAATCCTGTGCAGCACTCTAGGACTAAGCATATTGACATAAGACATCACTTCCTTCGTGATTGCGTGGAGAAAGGGATTGTCTCTATGGAACATGTCCGCTCTGAGGATCAAATCGCGGATATCTTCACAAAGCCACTAAACAAGGCTCCCTTTGAGAAATTACGTATGGGTCTAGGTATGATTTCTCTCAACTAATCTTGATCTTCCTTGAAACCCTCAATGATTGGAGAAATTAGTGAGTTTATTCATCCTGAGTATTAGTCCTTCAAGCATATTAATACCTGCTCTTCTATGAAATAAACCTGAGTCCTTTGAACTGCTTGCATGATCTATACGTGATTAGGAAAGATACCTTGCTAGAGATTGAAATTGATAAATGCATGATTCCTTAGGCAAAGGTCTTATTTTCAACCCAAAAGATCCCTCTTGATGTACTGATCCCTCAATACAAGCCCAAAGGATAGAGGGAATCTACGGCCACCCTATAAACCTTCATGATCGATAGTCCTATGAGCCATGTTTTCCATCCACAACTGGACTCCCTCATCATGATATAAAATGTTTTAATTCATATTATGTGATATTTTTCTATGTGATGTTCTTTTGTACCATCTCTGGTAAACATACCCCAAGCATCACAATACCTTCGATATCAGATTGAGAAAGGAAAGGATAAGGGTTGAGATTTGAAATTGCTGAGGGGATTAATAACTCTGAGGCGACAGATACATGCACACGGCAGAAGCCTAAAGGGCTAGAATAGGTTCTGGAACCGAGAAAGTAATGATGGTTTTTGAGTTTATTTGATTGGAGGAAAAAGCGGCACAATTATGGAAAAACCGTTCAGATTTGGAAAAAGGATTTTTGAATTTGAAAAGTGTGATCTGGTGTTCAGATATGGAAAATTCGGCAAGTATTTAAATGTATTCTCCCAGATCTCCATCGTCCACAACTTTTCTCTACCCTCTCCCAAACACAAACTCTCTCAGAAACCCTCCCTGCAACAATGGTGAACACCACATCTGTTTCTCTCACAGGGAATGAAAGCCCAGAGACTCTACGTCGCATCCTGGCTTCCCTGGGCATCCCCACAGAATCCCCAAAGCCACAATCCCCAGCCAAAGAACCCACATCCCCACCAAAAGAAACCCCCAAAGAACCTTCATCGTCTCCCAAAGAAACCCTTCAAGAACCCTCGCCGGCAAAAGAAACAACACCGCCGGCCACACCCACCTTATCCCAGTCTAGTACCTCTACTGAAAAGTTAGCCTCCCCTACCACTGAAAAAGTCCCAAGCCCCATCTCTCAAGAAAAAACCCAACAAGAAACCACGCCTAGCCCTCCAAACTCCTCTCTCCCACAAACTGACCTAATCCTTGCCGAAATCCAGGAGGAGAACTCGCCCTTATTTAAGGGAAAGTTCCCTGAAATTCTAGAGCTCAGTGAGGAAGATGACGAGCCTCAGGAACCAGTGCTCAAAAGAGCAAAAGTGGAGCCTTCCCCTTCTCGTCCACGTACAAGGAGCGCTGCAGCCAAGCCACCCAAAGGAAGGAAAGTTCCCAAACAAGTGGCTGCAGGAAAGGCCTTGGGGAAACGAACCATCATCAGAGACCTTCTGTTTGATGAGGAGTTTCTGGTCGCCAACAGGATGGACATCCTGGTGGACATCATCCGCCACCAAGGTTGGGAAAATCTATTCTGCACTGCTCCAAAGGTGAATGAGGGGATGATAAAGCAGTTCTACAGCTCCTTCACCATTACTGAGAGGCCTCACGCCATACAAGCCTCCTTCGTCCTTGGGAAGGACACCCACGTGGTCTCAAGCACCGAACTGGGAGTCATACTCGGGGTTCCTCACGAAGGATTTGAAGAGTACGTCAAAGGGCAGTGGCCAAAAGATATAGGGCTGGCTGCTATCCAAAGGGTTTCACAGGATTACTCAACTGAAGTTGTTGGGGAGATGACCACTTCGTCCATGGGGGTAGCAAACCGGATCTTGCACAGCTACCTTATCAGTAACATTACCCCCAGAGAGCAGAAGCGCACAACCATTCTCATTCAGGACTGCCTTCTCATGGACAAGCTCCTCCTCAGGCAAGCCATTAATCTACCAAAGATTATTATGCTACACATGGCCCATGCCAGGAGGAACGATAGGCATGGTCTTCCCTTCCCAGGAGTAGTAAAGAAGATCCTAGAGTACCTGAGGGTGTATGAAGCTGGTCCCTCTGAGGTTGTGTTTGCTAGGGAGTTGGCTGAAGCAAATTTAAGGAAGATGAAGTTTGAGAAGAATGAAGATGGTGATTGGGTCCGCTCTGCTGAATTTTGTGAAACAGAGCATGTAACTGAGGACCCTCCACAGGAACAGAGTGAAGAACCAACTATGGTCTATCAACATCAGAGGATGGAAGAGTTGTGCTCACTGGTTGCCACCTTGACTGAACAACAAAGGCTTCTGGTGAATGAAGTTGCTGCCTTGAAGGCTGAGATACGTCGTTGGACGTCATCCAACTAGAGGTTCCCTTGGCAGTATAACAGTCTCTTCTCCACACCTTTCCTCCTCTATCTGACCCCCACTCTCTGTTCCTAGCACATCTATCCTTCTTCTTTTGCGCTTATTGTACCCTTTGCTTAGGGTTTTATGTGTCTTCTTTTAAAAATTCTCTATGCTTGTGTTTTCTTTTCCTTGTCCAGTATCTGTATCAGCGTCCGTTCTTATGACGCTTGTTTAAATCTATGATTAGTTTGTTTTGATGAGTTCTGGAGTTCTTTTATTTCAAGTACATGTTTAGACTTACTTTTTGATGATGCCAAAAGGGGGAAGAAAGGAACGGTCAAGGTTTGAGGGGGAACATCTGTACTTAATCCTTATAAGTAACGTTCCCTTAGGAGAATTGTTTAGATGTGTTTTGGAAGTATTCAATGAGTATGTTTGTCACCATCAAAAAGGGGGAATTTGTTGAAGCTACAGCTGAAGTAAAGTTCCTTCTGGTTTTGATGGTAACAAACATTCCTACTAATGTATACTTGAGTGTTTCAGGATGTCTACTCTGAGCAGGAACGTTACTCAACAGAGGCGAACTAAATAAGGAAAGAAATGGCTGAGAAGAGAATGACGAAGAAATCTCGTTTCCTTTATGGAAAATATGATTGAGCTGCAAAGATTTCATGAAGATCTTAAGGAATAAGATATATTTAAAAGATGGAAATAATATCTTCTTATGCGAAAGATATATTTTCCATAATCTTGTTTATTTCCTAGTTTAAAACCTAGTTTTATCTTTGCTATATAAACTAGTCTTAGGCTTGGGAATTGTAAGACGATTGAGAGAGTTTTACTTGTGCGAATCAAGTGTGATCGTCCAAAAGAAGAACAAGAAGAAAAGAGAGAAAGAGTGAGCAATACTTTGTCTTAGGCGTTGAGTTTGGGCTCGAGTGAAAGAAGAGATTCATGATCGTAATCCTTGCTTTCTTTTGTAACAAACAAGAAATTAATAAGATAAGTATACTCATTCAAATCCTTCAAGTGAGAAGCTTGAAGGTAGTGGTTTTACTCAACTCTTAGTGGTTGAGGTTTCCACTCTAAATACTTGTGTTCTTCTATACTTCCTGCGTTAATATTCCGCTGCTACACCTCTGAAGGAACAATACACTTTGTTCCCTCAGAAGTAATTGAACTAACGATCCAACAGCTTATCCACCCATATAGAAAATCTCCAAATAAGAAATTCAATGACCGCATCAAGCTCTGGTTCATACTCCGATATCATTCCTGGCTAATTCCAACAGTAAACAGTAAGAATAGAATTTTCAGAAGGATGCAGAACACTTTAAACTACTTCAGTACCTTCATCACTGAAAAGATGTTAACTAATTTCTCCTTTAACATTGCTGTCATTTCTGTGTCAACCATTGCCGCTTCTATTTGGTCTAATCTTGATGACATAATAGGGATTATAGACTGCTACAACAAGAACATAAAAATTTGGCCATAAAACAGTAGCATTGCCAAGATTAACAAAGAGAATGAATATATCAAAATAAGCAGTTGAAGTTGAAGCCATATCAGGATGCATCCTTCAAACTAGGCAAGCTCCTCTAGTTTTGATAACTGTTAAAACTTAAAAATTTCTTGCCAGTTACATGACGGAATTTCCCTTTTTGCAGAATCTTGTTTCTAACTTTGACAAGCAATGAAACCATAGCCTCCTCTAAACCTCCATTTAATCAAATAATCGATCTTATAATGTTCTTTCAGGTGTATGACTTCTCTATAAGATCCAATTCAAAACACTGTTCACCGACAGCAATGGGGCTAAATTACCATCATGAAACAACTTCATGGCCAGTTTTAACTACAGATATTGGACAATCCGCCAGAAATATTTTACAAAAAAACAAAAATGTATACAAGTGGACAATCCGTATTCGACAAACATAAATGATAAATGTCTTTGAGAAAAGAAACCTAAACTAAGTCTTATGAAACAATAATTCTAGCAATCTAGACGTATAATGACTAGAATCATCATGTGAATAACAAAAAGCGGGAAAATCAAATCAACTATGAATCCATTCAGAAAGAGAGAGGGTGAAAGAGGGATCACATGACAGTTGTGAGTAGTATAAATTAAATAATTTCTCGGACATATGAAAGTAAAGTTTATTAGGCTAAAATTACTTGACCGGATCGGAGAGATACGTCGCCTGGTCAGAGAATTTCGTCAACTGGTGCCTGCTTTCTGAATTCCGTATGGGTTGTCGTCGCCTGTGCCGTAATAAGCTTCGTATTTTTTTTGAAAAAAAATAAAAATAAAAACAAAAATAAAAAATAAACGTCGACAGCAGGATTCGAACTTGCGCAGGCAAAGCCCAACAGATTTCGAGTCTGTCTCCTTAACCATCGGACATATCGACGTTGAGTCTACTCAAATTATTTTTATAATTAGATATTGATTTTTAAAATATTCATATTAATATAAGAATTATACTTTACATAAAAACAGTTTTATTCTTCTTCCTTTTTAAGAGAAAGACATTTAAGAGAACCAATTCAAGTCAATAACATCCCAAAGGATAAGATTTCGAAGATCTGAAAATGTTGTAATATCGGGTGGTTGTGAAAATTGATGTAGTTTTGATAAATTATCAGCCACACCATTAATCTCTTAGTATAAATTATCAGCCACACCATTATTTCCTTATAGATTAATTCCATTGTTTTTAACCTAGACTATCTTAGTATAAAAGCTAGGTTTTAGGCATAGGAATATTTCGACGCATTGATTGAACTTACACGGCTGGGAAATTCAGAGAAGAAGAAGAAGAGCAATTCTTAGGCTTAGAGGTTGAGTTCAGGCTCGAGTGAGAGGAGTAATTCGTGATCGTAATCCGAGCTCTCTTTTGTAACGAACAAGAAATCAATAAGATAAGTATACTCTTCTAAATCCTTCAAGTGAGAAGCTTAAAGGTAGTGGTTTTACTCAACACTTAGTGGTTGAGGTTTCCACTCTAAATCTTGCGTCAAAGTTTACTTCTTGCATATTATTATTCCGCTGCTATACCTCCTGAGGAACAATACCTATTGTTCCCTAGGAAGTAACTGTGCTAACCGATCTAACAATTGGTATCAGAGCCTGATCTCTAGATTTGTGTTAGCTTTGCAGGAAGTATGGGTTCACAAACAACCATCAATGATTCGTTCTGGAAACCCCCGATGCTCAAATTCGGAGAATACTCTTATTGGGTGGAACAGATCGAGTCACATATTTGTTCCCTTCATGGACAAATGTGGAAAGTGGTAGAGTTTGGAGATATTAAGATTCTTGATCCTACTAACGCTACTGGAGTCAGATTAAAAACAAGGAACAATTATCAAGATGCTGATTACAAGGTGCTGGAACTCAACATGCGAGCCAAGAAAGTCATGCTCGCAGCTCTAGGCCCTTCTGATCAAAGAAAGGTCCTCCGCTACAAAACTGCCCATGATATCTTCAATGCACTCAAAAGAATGTATGAGGGAAACGAAGATATCAAGAAGAACAGGATTCTCGCACTCACTAAGGAGTATGACAGCGCTGTTCAAGGAAAGAATGAATCTCTTGATGAATTTCAGTCTCACTTTCAGGGATATGTAGGTCAATTGGAGTTTCTAGGAGAAACAATTCCTGAATGGAAGATTACTCATCAATTTCTTCAGGGATTATCAGCAAAGTGGGATGCCTTCTCTCTGGCTCTTCAGGCACAAAACGACATCAAGAACATTACTCTGGAGGAGTTGGTTGCTCGACTTCAGAGCAATGCAGGCATTCAACAAAGCAAGGCCTCTAGAAGAGAAGGTGAAAAATCTGAAAAATCACAAGCATTGCTCTAAAGGTTGAAAGGGCTTTCGATCTTGCTCAGGAAGATGATGAGGATGAAGATGGTGATGAAGAAATTGCCCTTATCACTCGGGCATTTCGCAAAGTCTGGAGAGGAAGTCGCGACATGCAACGTTCCACTGATGGGAACAAAGATGTTAAAGACATTGTCTACTATCACTGCCAAAGGAAAGAACATTTTGCAAGGAACTGTTTCAAGAAGAAGAGAGGAGAAGCACTTGTCCCTGCTCGGGAAAGAAAGGAAGCCATGGTAGCTACATGGGGTGCGTCTGACTCAGATGATGACTCTACCTATATCTCAAAGGAAATGTGTCTTATGGCTACTGGAGGAAAATCGGAAGATGAGGTAACTGATTCTGAACTCGACTCTATTTTACATACCAGAACCAAATCTCAGATCATAAAAGCTATAAAGTTGATACGCTACACTTTGTATGGCGTAACTAGGGATTATTACATTATATTAGGAGTATATTCATATGAGTTTAGGGACATTTCTATGTTGTGTATCATTGGTGTTATTATGAAGACTTAGAAGATTTAAAGGGAAGAATTGGAGTCTAGAAGACATTTGAAGTATGGCTACTGGAGCGAAATCGCGATCGCCATCAAAATCCCGCGATCGCCATGTCACAACAGAAGAAAAGAGTAAAAAATAAAGACCGACCGCGATCTCCATGGTCAAGCTGGCGATCGCCACCTTACATAAATGATGGCTCGTATTTAAGTAAGAAATGTTGCTGCGTTGGGTTGGAGTTGGGCCAAGCAAACGTGGGCTGAAGAAGACGGAATGGGCTGAGTTGGAAGCAAGCAGCTCAAGAAGCAAGCAACTCAAGCAATTAAAGCCGAGCTCACGGTTTTCCTTGCTTGCTTTAGTTTGATTTATTTCTTTTCCTTGTTTTGTTTTATTTCTTTCCTTTTATTAATTAGTTTTAGGATATATCTTTTACCATATATTTTTAGGGTTAGTATCTATTTAAGAACCCTAGTTCTATCATCTTTTCCATCAGACAATTTAGTTCTGCAACCATGAGCAGGAACTAATCTCCATTGTTTTACTTAGCGGTTGAAACCTTCAGTTATTAAGTTGTGAGATTTCTAAAACTCTTGTTCTTTTCCTATGGGTTTGTATTAATTCTCTTGCACTTCATCTATTGATTTCTATTAGTTTTGCTAGCTTGATCACCTAGTTTGATTGATAGTTTTCTATTGCTAGACTAGGAATATACGGTGGAATTCCTTGTCATTGTAGCACTCATATCTGCATGATCAGGTAGTTGATTGCTTTTATGAAAGAGAATTGATTGCATGTTAATACTTGACGGTTGTAAGTTATTGCATGCATCCTTATAATTCATGTGCTCTTTGCTGCTATTTCATCTAATCTTGAGAGGTTTCCCTGATTGTTGAATAATAAGTATTATCAGGACCGGTTGGCCTGCTGATATATTAAAGATTGGAATAGGAACATTCCCTAGGATTGAATAGAACTTGAGATAAATCTATGATCAACTTGATTGACTGTTGTGTGGATACTTGCTAGGTAAAACCCCTTCGCATAATATTCTCACTCAAACTTCCTCTGCTTGTTACTGGTTATTTGTGTGTTCTTGCAATCAACCCCCCCCCCCCCTTTTGTTACTTGTTACTAGTTGATATTTCACTTGACTGCATTGATTTGGTGTTTTGATTCCCTTGGGTTCGACCTCTACTTACTTGCTATACTCTAGTTAGTGTTTAGAGTTTTCTTTGATTTGACACTACGACTTTAGCCTCATCAAAAGTCCTTAGGGGAAGAAAATGACAATCTAAATTTACTTCTGGAAGAAAAGAATGAGACTATCTCTAACTTGGTTGAGGAAAACAAGCTTTGGGTTTCAAAAGTCACCAAACTTGAGAAAGTTTCATTCCCTTCCCCAGATGTCTGCAAGTCCTGTCCTACCTATCAATCTACCATCGCTTCCCTTGAAAGTAAAGTTACTGAGCTTGAATCAGAAATTCTTATGTTAAAACTGAGTAACTCTAAGTTAGCTAAAGAAGCAGTAGATCTAAAGGGAAGTGAGGAAGAAAGAAAGAAGATTTGACTGGATGAGTATGTTGCTTCCAAGATTGAAAAAGAGAAAGATGACTTCTCCAAGCGATTTGTACCTCGTACTGGACTAGGCTACGGAAAGACCTTTAGTTCCCAAACTAGTAACATTCCCTCAGATACTCGAACTCCTTCTCCTTACAAGGAAGATTGTGGTGGATCCAGCTCTGGTTGCTCCCACAGTGGATCCAAGGGGGAAGAAAGGTTCAAGAATAGTGAGGAGAAAGTCTGGTTTGATGGACAAAAGGCTTACCACATGTGGCTTAAACAAGTTCAGAACATCAAACCGGTACAGATCGACTTTCAATCAAGGATTAACAATAAACCCATCTGGCCAGGTCAAAGCAAGTATGTGAACCTATGGAATCACAAAGTTTGCTGGTATTGTGGTAAAGCAGGCCACTACAAACAGAACTGTAATCTTAAAAGGAAAGATGATGAAAGAGCTTACCATTCTAGGCAACAATCCAATGTTAGGAACACTCCTAGGATAAAAATTGTCCTTAATGAACCAAGAAATAGAAGGGTCTTTTCTAATCCAGGTAAGCCTAAGCTTGTCTGGGTTCGTAAAAACTAATCTTTTACTTGCAGGATGGAGGGAAGAAATGTTCCTGGTATATAGATAGCGTTTGCTCGATTCACATGACAGGGAACAAAGACTGGTTCATATCTCTCCATCCACAAACCAAGGGTTCTATAACCTTTGGGAACAACAGTAAGGGTGAAGTAGTAGGAGTGGGAAAGGTAAGAATTTCTGACAAACTCTTTGTGAATAACGTTACTCTGGTAGACAACCTTACCTTTGATCTGTTGAGTGTACGTCAAATGTGCCAGGATGGTCAAAATAGGGTTTTCTTTACTACTGATGAGTGTTTGGTTGAGAATGTTAAGACAGGGAAGGTTCTTCTAAGAGGCATTACTGAAAACAACCTATACAAAGTGGATCCTTCTTTCATCCCAGAAGAGGAACTATGCCTAACTGTCCAAACTGAGGAATCAAACTTATGTCACAAAAGGTTTGCACATGCTAGCCTCAGACTTCTATCCAAACTCCACAACAAGGACCTAGTGGTAGGTCTACCAAAGATAGAATGTCAAGCTGAAGAGGTATGCATCGCATGTACAAGAGGAAAACAGGTAAGATCATCCTTCAAATCGAAGAAACAGGTAAGTACTTCCAAACCTCTGGAACTCATCCACATGGATCTGTGTGGGCCTATGCGTACTCAGAGTCGTGGAGGAAATAAATATGTGTTTGTCATTGTGGACGATTACTCTAGGTACACAGGGACAATTTTTCTTGCATCTAAGGAAGATGTGTTTGATGAGTTTGAGTATTGGTTGCATGCTGTTGAAAATCAGTTAGGTTTACACTTAAAGTCTATTCGTACTGACCATGGAACAAAGTTCGAAAACTCTCAGTTCCTTTCCCTGTGCAGGACCAAAGGAATTAATCATAACTTCTCTGCTCCAAGAACTCCACAGCAAAATGGAGTGGTTGAGAGGAAAAACAGGACACTGGAAGACATGACGAGAACAATGCTAATTGCAAGTGGTCTTCCTAGGAACTTTTGGGCTGAGGCACTGAATGTTGCTTGCTATATGCTCAACCGTGCAATGCTAAGGCCCATGATAGAGAAAACCTCATATGAATTGTTTAGGGGAATAAAGCCTAATGTTTCACATCTTAGAGTTTTTGGTTGCAAATGTTTTGTACACAACAACGGGAAGGAAAGTTTGGGAAAGTTTGATCCAAGGAGTGACGAAGGAACCTTCGTCGGATACTCACCACAAAGCAGAGCTTATAAAGTGTACAACAGGAGAACCAAAAAGGTTGAGGAAAGCATACATGTAGTCTTTGATGAAAATATTATGGCTGATATCCTTGTGCAGGATTCAAATGTTCTTCCCCTGACTGAAGTAGACAAGGAACATTTTTAACTCTTGGAAGATGATGTACAGGATCCCAGTGAAGAAGATAACCAAGTAGAAGGAATTCTCTCTACAGAAGCAAACAATGATCAAACTCAGACAGAAAGCGTACTGGAGGAAGTATCTGGATCTCAAGGGGAACAAATCCCTAACGAGGAACAAACAGGTGTTGAAGAGCTACAAGAAGGAGGAACTCATCATAGCACTCGTATCCATGGACCTCCATCAAGACTCATGGACTACGTGTGCAACTGTGCTTCTGCTTCAACTTCCGATACATCACCTGATCCTAATTCGAAGGATTGTTCCGTTCTAACCTTAGATCCTATATTTCATGCTTTTTGTGCTTTTGTTTCTGTAGTTGAACCAAATACAATTGGAGAAGCTCTCAAAGATCCAGAGTGGGTAAATGCTATGCAAGAAGAGCTTCATCAATTTGAGAGAAACAAAGTGTGGAGATTGGTTCCCAGGGCTAAAGATAGATCCGTCATTGGTACCAAATGGGTTTTCAGGAACAAGATGGATGACAAGGGACAAGTTACGAGGAACAAAGCTAGACTGGTTGTTAAGGGTTATAACCAGTAAGAAGGAATTGATTATGATGAGACTTTCGCTCCAGTTGCAAGGTTGGAAGCTATACGTCTTTTGATTGCTTACTCTGCTCATCATGGATTTAAGTTGCAACAAATGGATGTAAAGACTGCCTTCTTGAATGATGTTCTCAAAGAGGAGGTGTATGTTGAGCAGACACCTGGTTTTGCAGACCCTTCCAATCCCGATTATGTATTCATCCTTGATAAGGCACTCTATGGTCTCAAACAGGCTCCACGTGCATGGTATGAAAGGTTATCTCAGTTCCTCTTGTCCCATGGCTACGTCAGAGGGGAAGTCGACAGGACTTTGTTCCTACTGAAGGAAGGTAAGCACACTTTGGTTGTGCAAGTATATGTTGATGTCATCATCTTTGGTTCCACCAACGAGCAACTAGTTACCAAGTTCACTAAACTGATGGAAAGTGAATTTGAAATGAGCATGGTGGGAGAACTTAAGTTCTTTTTGGGATTACAAGTGGTCCAAACTGAAGAAGGAACAAAGGTTCATCAACAAAAGTACCTCAGGGAATGCATCAGAAAGTTTGGGATGGCAGATGCCAATGATTGTTCCACTCCTATGTCCCCAAATGACACAATAGGAATTGATGCAGACAAGAAGGAAGCTGATCAAAAAGTCTACCGTGGAATGATAGGCTCATTGCTTTATCTAACCGCCAGTAGGCCTGATATTATGCAAAGTGTGTGTTTTTGTGCTAGGTTTCAAGCAAGCCCCAGAGAAACACATGTCGCTGCAGTGAAGAGGATATTGAGGTACTTAAGAGGAACAAATGATCTTTGATTGTGGTACCCAAGAGGAGGAAGTCTTGAACTACTAGGTTATACAGATGCAGACTTCGATGGTTACAAACCAGACAGAAAATCCACCTCTGGGATGGCTCAATTTCTTGGTCCATGTCTTGTGTCATGGGCTTCCAAGAAACAAACCACAGTTGCTCTCTCCACTGCTGAAGCTGAGTATGTAGCCGCAACTTCTTGTTGCTCTCAACTCATATGGCTCAAACAACAGCTAAGTGATTTTGGTATTATTCTAGGTAACGTTCCTATTTTGTGTGATAACACAAGTGCTATTGATATTTCTAAAAATCCTGTGCAGCACTCAAGGACCAAACACATTGATATTAGACATCGCTTTCTACGTGATTGTGTGGAAAAGGGAATCGTCTCTATGGAGCACGTTCAGTCTGATGATCAAATCGCGGACATATTCACAAAGCCACTAAATAAGGCCCCTTTTGAGAAGTTACGACTGGAGTTAGGTATGATTTCTCTCGAATGATCTTGCTCTTCTATAAAACCCCCAATGATTGGAGAAATTAGCTAATTTATTCATTCTGAACTTGATCTTTTGAAGCATGGTCACACTTGATTTCCTATGATATGAATTCGTGTCTTTTGTGCCGCATGCTAGTACTATTCATGCCTAGGAAAGTTACCAATCACTGCATTCATTTGATGTCATGTTATTTTAAGCAAAGGTCTTATTTCTAGCCCAAAAGATTCCTCTTGATGTACTGAACCCACAATATAAGCCCAGAGGATAGAGAGATCCATAGGACAATTGCTGGTAGCAACCCTAAGGAAAGTGTATATGTGCAAAATGCCTTGATCTCTATGTATGGGAAATGTGGGGAAACTGAGGTGGCACGTGAATTGTTTGATAAAATGCATGAAAAGGATGTGGTTTCTTGGAACACTATCGTTGCTGTTTATGCTACAAAGAATATGTGGGATGAAGCCTTTTATATGTTTGGAAGAATGTTATCAGAATTTCGTGAGGTGAGTATCATACTACGGAATACTATAGCTGGTGGGTACTTGCATTCTGGGAAGTTTGCCGAGGCCCTTCAGTTGATTTCTAAGTTAAGGATAAATAATGCAAGTGTGGACGATGTTGGAGTAGTAATTGGTCTGACTGCATGCTCACATGTTCAAAATCTGGAGTTAGGGCAACAGTTTCATGCTTCTGCCATTCGTAGTGGTTGTGATGACTATCACAATGTTAAGAATGCATTGATCACCATGTATTCTAGGTGCGCCGATCTTAAAGATGCATATCTAGTTTTCCAGCTAATGCAGCATAAGAGTTTAATCACTTGGAATGCCATTATTTCTGGCTACTCTTATTGGGACAGAGTGGATGAAGCTTCCTTTTTATTCCGAGAAATGTTGCTGTTGGGATTCACACCCAATTATGTCACCGTTGCAAGCACCCTCCCACTTTGTGGCCGAGTAGCTAATCTCCAACACGGTAAAGAGTTTCATTGCTATATTATTAGACGGGAAGAACTGAATGGCTATTTGGTACTATGGAATTCTATAATTGATATGTACGCAAGATCAGGAAAGGCTCTTCATGCAAAAAGAGTTTTCGATTCGTTGAGCCAAAAGGATGAAGTCACTTATACCTCTCTTATCTCCGGCTATGGAGCCCAAGGACAAGGAGATGTTGCATTGGAGCTTTTTAAAGAAATGAGACAACTTTTCATCAAACCAGATCATATAACAGTCTTAGCTGTTCTCTCAGCATGTAGTCACTCTGGTCTTGTAAACCAAGGTCAGCAATTGTTTGACCAAATGGAAAGCGAGTATGGAATATCCCCCAGGTTGGAGCATTATTCATGTATGGTAGATCTTTATGCAAGAGCTGGGCTGCTGACAAAAGCAGCAGAAATAATCACAAAAATGCCATATCAACCGAGTCCTGAGATATGGGTGACACTAATAGGAGCATGTCGAATTCATGGGAACATGAAATTGGGAGAATGGGCAGCTGAAAATCTTCTTGAAATGAGGCCTTCAAATTCCGGATATTATGTGTTGGTAGCGAATATGTATGTTGCCGCTGGTTGCTGGAACAAAATAGCACTTGTGAGGACTCTTATGAGGGATCTTGGAGTGAGGAAGACCCAGGGTCAGGCTTGGGTGGATTTAGGCACAGGCTTTTGCTCATTTTCAGCATCTGATGAATCGACAGAACTTCTGGGCCATATTTACCTTCTGTTGGATGGAATGACGGAGCATATGAGAGATGCTTTATGTGGCGCAACAGATGACTTTCTTATGGAAGCGGAGATTATGAAGGAGCAGAAAACCAAAGAAGATGACTTAAGTGAAGTGCAAATTTGGCATTATATGGTGCAATGAGGGGTCTATAATTCCAAGCTCAAGCTCAACTATGTTTCCTTAATCTATCTTCTCCATTTTTTTTGTATATTTGAGGCATTATATATACAGAAGGGAAATGTAGTGTGATATCATCGAAGTCGGCAATCTGGTCTCAAATAAGGTTCGTTTTCTGGTTACCCTCTATCCGTTAAGCTCGGATATTAACTTGGCTTGTCGCAAGAACATACAAGGTATATTCCTTTCTTATGTTTACTCAACATATATTAAAGTTATACTTTTATCAATTAAAAGCTAAAGTTTGTTCAATTTGTGTTGGGTGCTTAATTAAGAGTATATGCTAAAGCATTTGCATATTCAAGAAAGCCTAGTGCCAAAAATGTGTCTAGACTTCTACAAAGAATATGGCACCACCATGGCTGGACTTGAGGTAAAACGTTAACATAACACATTATTTCTATTGTATTTGGCTCTATTCCATCAACATTAACATATTTTGTTCTTCAAATAAGGCGATTGGATACGAGTTCGACAACGATGAGTTTCACGAGTACGTTCATGGAAGATTGCCCTACATAACCCTAAAACCCGACCCTGTCCTAAGAAATCTTCTGTTGTCGATGCCACAACGCAAAATCGTAACATATTCAAGGTGGTGAAGGAATTCGGATCAGTCAGCATCACATCTGATCTGAAACTCACTAATGTGTTGTTCATGTCGACTTTTAAACACAACCTTTTGTCAGTATCTCTTTGTCAGTATCTCGGTTATTGGAAGATGACTCCCTTGTATTTGTGTTTGGGGCACATGGATATGCTCTACAGGACCTTATCACTAATAAGGTGATTGCAGCTGGAGCAAAGGATGGTGGATTATACAAACTGTTTGCTCAGGTTGAAGGTTCGAATGACAAAGACAGGAATTTCAGGTTCAAGTTTCCGGTGTTGGATGCTTCAATTGTTTCTCAAACATTAAGTTCAATTTGTAATAAAACAGGTTCTGTCGACTTGTAGCATGCTCGTTTGGGGCACATTTCATTGTCAAAAATGAAACACTTCGATATTGATTGTAGTACATTGCAGAATTTGGTCTGTGATACCTGTGCTCTTGCAAAGCACCATAAATTGCCTTTTCCTAAAAGCAGTTTTTTGGCTTCCTGCTTATTTGAGCTGATTCACCTTGATTTGTGGGGTCCGTATCGGGTAGCCACACACTCAGGTGCCAGATTTTTTCTCACTGTTGTGGACGACTTCTCAAGGGCAACCTGGACTTTCCTCCTGAACAATAAATCTCAGGTTTTTGGAGTCGTTTCTCAGTTTTTTAACTAGGTGGAAAGTCAGTTCGGTGTTCGGATAAAAGGGATAAGGACGGATAACGGGACTAAATTTGTTAACCAAGCAATGCATACTCTCTTGGTCAACAAAGGAACCATTCATCAACGTTCCGCTCCCGGTGTCCCGGAACAAAATGGGCGTGTAGAACGAAAACATCACCATCTTGTCGAAGTTGCTCGAGCTTTGCGATTTCATTCCTCTCTTCCTATTAGTTTTTGGGGCGACTGCATTCTTGCAGCCACACATTTGATCAACCTTCTACCTTCATCGGTTCTTCAATGGGAAACTCCTTTCTTTCGTTTATATGGTAAGCAACCCGATTATACTCGGTTACGAGTCATCGGTTGTTTATGCTACGCTCTCCAACCTAAACACTCTCGTGGGAAGTTCGACGCCACTAGTCGTCGTTGTGTCATGCTCGGTTATCCTATTGATCAAAAGGCGTATAAGCTTTATGATTTGGTGACGCCACCTTGCTCGTCCTACTCGACCACCTCCTCGTCTTGAAGGTTTTGTTTGTGACAATATTCCTCAACGTATTCTGCCACATGATGATCTTGAGGATTCCTTTACTCAAGTCTTCCATGTTGTGTCTCTACATGATTTGCAACACCATTCTTTAGAATATGTTCACTCCTTGTTCAATGTCTTCAGCGAGGTTGAGCCGTCTACTTTTGCACAAGCCAAAGTTCATCCACAATGGGTAACGGCTATGGACCAGGAGCTTGCCGCTTTGGAGCGTAATGACACATGGGAACTAACGTCTCTGCCTCTGGGCAAGAGAGCAATAGGGTCGAAATGGGTTTATAAGGTAAAGTTTCGACCCACAGGTGAAGTTGAGCGCTACAAGGCTCGATTAGTAGCTAAAGGCTTCAATCAAGTCAAGGAGAAGGATTATAAACATACCTTCTCTCCAGTAGCAAAATTCCCTACCGTTCGCATTGTTCTTGCTCTTGTTGTTGCTCGCAAATGGCCGTTGCATCAGCTCGACATCAACAACGCTTTCCTCCATGGTTTCCTCGATGAGGAAGTCTATATGTTACCCCCTCCTGGATACACCCTTGCTCAGCCCGGTCAAGTATGTCGCCTTCGTCGCTCATTATATGGTTTGAAACAAGCAAGTAGGCAATGGAATATTGAGCTTACCAAGCATCTTCTTGTCCTGGGATATGTTCAATCCAAGCACGATTACTCCATGTTCATTAAGTTGAGCGATTCTTCTATCACCATTGCTTTAGTTTACGTCGATAACATGATTCTCACCGGGGATAATGAAGTTGAAATTGGAGCTACAAAGGCATCTATGGACAAAGCTTTCACGATCAAAGACTTAGGTCTTGCTCGTTATTTTCTAGGGCTGGAGATAGCACGTTCTGCTGCGGGAATCCATCTGAACCAGCGAAAATATGTACTTGACTTGCTCACTGACACAGGATTTCTGGACTGCAAACCTTCTTCCTTTCCTATGCAGCGAAATCTGCACTTCAAACCGGATGTTGGTGAAGTTCTTCCTGATCCAGAGTCGTACCGCCGCCTCATTGGTCGCCTTCTTTATCTCACCTTGTCCAGACCTGATATTACGTACAGTGTGCGGCAATTAAGTCAGTTTTTAGCCTCTCCTCGGGTGCCACACATGAATGTTGCTCGGTTCCTGCTTCGGTACTTGCGTGGCACAATCAACATTTCCCTATTTTATCCCGCGCAATTTGATTTCTCATTGACTGCCTATTGTGATGCTGATCATGGCACTTGCGCTTCCTCTAGTCGTTCACTCACGGGATATTGTGTTTTCCTGGGTAATTCTCTCATTTCCTGGAAAACGAAGAAGCACAAAGTCGTCTCTCACTCGTCTGCTGAGAGTGAATATCGTTGTCTCTCTCAGACGGCTTGTGAACTGATCTGGCTTGAAGGCCTGCTCACTGATTTTGGCATTCGTGTCCCGCGGCCTATACCTTTACATTGTGACAATACTGCTGCCATACAGCTTGCTGAAAATCCTGTGTTTCATGAGCGTACTTAGCACATACGGATTGATGTTCACTTCGTTCGTGAACTTGTTGCTGAAGATTTTGTCTCTCCTCAACATATTCGTTCTCACCTTCAGATTGTCGATGTCTTTACCAAGGCTTTAGGCACTCAGCAGCACATCTTTCTTTCGCGCAAGTTAGGACTTGTTTTACCAAGTCCAACTTGAGGGGGGTATATGGGAGGATATAGTAGTAATGTATTTAGTTGAGAATAAGCTGTTGATGTGGCAATTTATCTTAGCTTGTATATAAACTAATCCTGCTTCCTTTTACAGGATTAAGTCATTACAATAACAGAATATTCTTTATCTCTCTTCTTCCCCAATTTCCTCTCTCGATACTTTTCTGCATCCATTCTTCCATTGTTTGATTCTTCCTTATCATCATGATTATGATGATTTACAGGTATATTTAGCACTATTAACAAAGATAAAGCAACTATGAAAGTTTAGGGAAAGAGGTTAAAGAGTTTCAACCAGAGTTTGAAGATGACAAACAAAATGAGCTTCTTTTTACTCCAAAAGCACCTCACTTAGATGCAAGTTGCAAAAGCTCTAATGGGCCACAAAATTAAGAGTTTTCTCCTTGTTCAAGAGGGCATTGATTTATTGTATTCGAAGTTGTGAATTGGAATTTTGTCATATTAGACTATCTTAGAGTTTGGTCATTCAATCCTTATAAATAATACTCAATTCGAACTAGAATCCTTTGTGTGTGAGTTTGGTTACTGAACATGCACAATAAAGACTACAGCGCCTCAGTGATCATGTATCAGATGAACAATATGGAACAGAGCCCGAGACTTGTTAATTGGGTGGAATGAATTACAAAGTGACACCATCATGAGTTGTAAAATCGTAACGAATATTTGGTTGTCATTTTTTGTTAGACTTTCAAAATTATCAAGAAGCAGGAAGAGACCAGAAGCAAGAAATGGCGTTAAAGGGGCAAGAATTCAAGAACCTGCAACTTGAAGCTGAAATTGTAAGTTGATACATCTAGCTTATTTAGATGGTTTCTTATAATGTGTATTATATCCTAATAATTGCAATCCGTTCTCTTTTATATTGTTGTTTGAAATAGAATGGATGTGAATGGACCTCAATCTAGATAGGCATCTTTGTCTTCCAGGAAATCTACGTCTTTTTTTTATTGTTAGATGAGTTAATAATGCCTTCCTCTGGTATTACCCTTGATAAATCCTTCCTACGTTCTTTTTCAGGAGAAGCAAAAGGTGGTATATGACGAATTGAAATTCACAACTTTAGCAGGTCTACAGTACATAGGAGCTCCAAGAGCATTATCTGTTTCCACATTTCCATTTGGTTGAGAAGGGTTTCCCTGTAAAAACAAACAAGCCGTTAATATTGAACAAAATTCTTCTTGACTTGATGAAGAAATTGAGCTCAACTCAGTGAAGTGAAAAACTGATTGTGCACTTGCATCGAATGTCTATGGTGGATCTTCTGGGATTTTGGCACAGTTGATGGAGCTGAAATCATGGTTTGAGGACCAAACAATGTACCAATTCAATCCCTGCTCAATTCTTCTGGTTTTTGACGAGGAATCAGCCATGAAGAATGGAGATGATGCACGAGCTATGATTAAACTCATTGATTTTGCTCATGTTTATGAGGGAGAAGGTATTATTGATCATAATTTCTTAGGTGGACTTTGCTCCTTTATCAAATTCATCTCAGATGGTGCTTGCTGAGCTTGATGGAGTTGATTGTGCTTGTTGTACGGACAGTGAAATGCCAAGGAAATTTGATTTGAATTTCTTACTAATTGTTCTTAAATCATCATGTTCTTACTAAATAAGTTTCATATTTTCCTAGAACAGTTGTTATGTTGCTTAAATCTGTCATGAATGCTGAATTTTGTTGTGGTTGAGTTTCAACTTTGAATTGGAAGATTCATTTCTGTTCACATCTTTTGATTAGAACAAGAATCTGTTCTTCACTCTGCTGATGTCAAGCATGAGTTGTGTGTGTGGTATATAGTTGTGCTATAAATGCATCAAATAGATGTCAAGCATGAGTTGTGTGTGTGGTATATAGTTGTGTTATAAATGCACCAAGCTCTATTTGAAGACATGTTTGCACTTTTGAGTTTGCCATTTCTTAATTCTCATGGAGTCAAAGTAATATTAAGCTTGTTACCTATAGCAAACAAAAGCATTTCGTAATGGAACCCCTCTAACAGAATATATCAACAGTAGAACACGAATAACAAATATGAACATCATAATATCGTCTTCTTTATGTTTTCATTAAATCCTTTCATAATGGATTCCCTATGTCAGAATATTTCAATAGTAGAACACGAATAACAAAGATGAACATCAGAATATCGTCTTCTTTATGTAGGAACAAAAGCCTTTTGTAATGGAACCCCTATAACAGAATATATCAACAGTAGAACACGAATAACAAAGATGAACATCAGAATATTGTCTTCTTTATGTTTTTCATTAAATTCTTTCATAATGGATTCCCTATGTCAGAATATTTCATCAGTAGAACATGAATAACAAAGATGAACATCAGAATACCGTCTTCTTTATGTTTTTCATTAAATCCTTTCATAATGGATTCCCTATGTCAGAATATTTCAACAGTAGAACACGAATAACAAAGATGAACATCGGAATATCGTCTTATTTATGTAGGAACAAAAGTCTTTCATAATGGAAACCCTAGAACATAATATATCACTAGTAGAACACGAATAACAAAGATGAACATCAGAATATCGTCTTCTTTATGTCTTTCATTAATTACTTTCATAATGGAACCCCTATAACTGAATATTCAACAATAGAACACGAATAACAAAGATTAACATCTGAATACATATGCGAGACAAAACATGGTTATCAAACTTCTAATTTAATGTGACGCATAATATATTTGTTGATCGATATCTCTCTTAACGAATACAACTACGAAGAAGATGAATATCTCATATTAGAATACGAATACACACACTGTATTGTAAACATGAATATCGATTAAACAAAATCGAATATAGGGTTGCGCCACATAAGAAGGGATTTTTCCAGATTTCAGTCTAACAGCATAGTAACCAAAACTGAATATGAAGAAACCCTAATTATCAAGAACTAACCTTTACGATCAACTTCATCCGTAGACATTGTAAATTCAGGCGACAATGGAAACAGAATGAAGAACTGGAAGAAGAATGAAGAACTGGAAGAAGACCTTGAAGAAGAGCGTTAATGTTAATGTTTTGATGCAGGTTGCAATGGAGAAGACCTCCTGAAGAAGAATGTGAAGGGATATTTATGGATTCTCTCTCCTATCAATTACAGATTAACTGTTAAATTCAAAATAAAAAAACTCCTGAATAAGCGTTGATGCCACAAAATCCGATTGGGCATTTAAATTTATTTATTTTCCTTTTTTTCCATGATAAATTCAAGCCATTGATTTAATCCAATCCAACGCTCCTAATCAATCCACTCGTTACACCACAAAATCTGTTACATATATATATGGATGTAGGAGAGAGACCTCTATCTCGATCATTAACCTCCAAAGCTACATCAGCAAACAACTCCAGAAGTAGATTGCGCCTCAGTGAAGGATTTACTACCGCCTTTATTAAAACAAAAATGTGCCAAATCAGAAGATATGCTACAGATTTGAGATGAAACCCTTAACACATAAAATTTGAGGCGAAGCTGAAATTACCTCCCACCATTTGCCTCCTTCCCCCGCTGTCTCAAGAATTTGATAAACCTCATCGGGAACTTCCCTGCAATATAAAACATTTGAAGATAATCACGGATTCGATTCCCGATTATGCCGGAAAAAGAGAGCAGCAAAAATTGATACATCTTGGTGGATAAAAGTGAAAGGAATTGAAACCTGAGAGGGACATCTTGATGAATGATTCCACTCCGGTAATAGAGAATCGATAAATCAGACAATGAATTTAGGGGAAACCGAGAAGAATTGAAACCCTAAAACAAACCTCGCATGTGTTGAGATTAGGGAAGAAATTGGTGGCGAATTCAAGCGGGGTAATGCCTCAGTGACATCTTCGAACTCGATTGCGACAGTGCGGGCGGCGAATCCGTGCTTGGAAGCGAAGGAGTGGAAGGTTGAAACCGACAAGGAGGGCATGGAGGCGGTACCAAAGAAAAAAATCGATGGGAGTGGGGAAGATGAAAGACAGGAACGCGTGAACATAAAGCGAAAAGTCACATATACCCTTTTCTATTTTTCAAGAAGATAAAGGAGATCAGTGGCATTTCTCGTAATTGCTACGGGAATAGAAGGACCCTTACAAAGCCAAAAACTTAAAACGAGATCTCAACCATTCATTATCATTTTAAGCAGATGTGGCATACCTTAGAGCCATTGATAAAAGTACCTCTTAGACAAATGCATTCACACATTTATAGCAGTTAGGATAGTGTACTATATTGAAAAGTTGAATGCCTTAGATATATGAATCCTGACATTCTCTATCATATACGATTGTATAGCTTAGATTTTGTTGTTTGAGCAATACAAAATTTGATGTTTAGCGATCTTATTCTTAAGTTACCGTATTTTGTTTAGTTGTATATCAGTTTTCTTAGTTGGGAATTATGCAAGTTCTCGTTATTTCTATGGTTTGAAAATATTATGTAATATATATTTTCACTTCGTTAACACATGACCTATTAGCTTAATTAGGAGAGCAATGTTATACGTACATCGATGTGGGTTCGAGTTTCACATGGGTTAATGTATGGTAAAGTCTTATAAATATAAATTAATGCGTTATTACTAAAATTGAAATGTTGTAAAGTAATATAAATAAGCATATGAATGTATTAATGTTATTATTTTTCTTTCATGCATATGCTTATTTTTAAAAATTGAGTTATCTAGAATAAATTATTTTAAATATATACTTTGATTTATAAAATTAAATAAGTGAATTTCATACAATTTTAACAGGTCATTTAACAATTTTGACAACTTTCAACAACTCCAATTAATCCAGCTTCAACTAGATTAAAAATGCTACTCCAACTACCCACAACTATTGTCAACTTCATCTGATTTTTTTCCTCGCCGATGCCCTAAACTTCTAAGTACATTGCTTAAGAGTGATGATCAACTCGGTGTTTGAGCTCATAAATATTGTTGATGCAACTTTTTCTTACTCCATGACAACTCAATAAAACAGAAAATATGCTTGCTGGCAACAATGAATGAGAAGTCACTTTCTGGTTGATCATTTCTTTCCTGCACAGATTTGTTTTCAACAACCTTATGTGGTGTGTACTATGATTGAATAAAGTGACCCACTAACTACACTCATCATTGAAAATACTTACCATCTCTTCTTATTACTTGAAAACTGTGCAATTTCTATATGATTGGTTAGTTAGTTGCTTCTGAAATCCCCTCTGAAATCTCTCTGATTTAACTCTTCTGACATGCATTCCCCCTAACCGATCTTATTTTCTATGGTTTTGTTACATGCACTTCTTCACTTGCATACTCCGTATCATTCATAGATTCGACCATATATTTCTAATGCTATGCTTCACTTATCTACTTGCCTACTTTTATCTCTGCATATATGGTTGAAAAAGTTTCCATGTGGTACATTTTCAATAACCTTATTTGGTTGTATTTACGTATGCTCCTCCCTCCGTCTCCATTTTATAATCTCGTTTACAAAGTTTTGCAGTAAGTAAGGAGAAGGTAAAAGTGTAGGATAAAGTGATTTGACAGGGTGAGTGAAGAAAGAGTTGTGAAAAAGGAGTTATTAGGAGAAGATAAAGTGATGTGTATTTTAGGAAACTAGTGTAGTGACTCGTGCCATGCACGGGAAATTCCATATTATTCGTATGAAAATTGTATATCTTTTTAATCGAGTTCGTCAAAAAATGAAGATTAAATGTTTTCTTGTAAAGACTATTTATAAAATATATTTTTATTTCATGAAGGTTATGTACGTAACTTGACTTAATTTTTATTATAAAAAATTATCCTAATTTTATCATAAGAATATATATTAACCTTCAACATAATATTTATTCTCAATAAAATAGCTTGTATATTTGTTGTTGAAAGGAATGATATTTTTTAAAGATTTATTTATTAATATAATTATCCAATCTATTAATAATTGAAATTAAAGATAAAAAATAATAATTGTGTAACAAACTAAACCTAAAATCACTCTAAGCAGGCCCGGACATAAGCATGTTCAGAATGGGCTAATGAACAGGGCCTCCAAATTTTTAGGACCCAAATATATAAATTTTACATAGGTCCTTTAAAAAATCAAAAAAAAAATCAAACCCTTCTTGTTTGCAGTAGCCGTATCCATTCCTTATCCTACTATTCCACTTCCTTCCTCATTCAATTCCTTCCATAATCTAAACTTAATTTCCTCCTTCATTTTTTCATTCCCGATTTTCTGCAATTAAAACAAAGAGAAAATCTTTCCCTTTCCAATATTGAACGTTTGATTTCTCCAACCACCAAAATTACAGCTACAAATCCTACAATGATTCCTCATATGAATTGCAATTTTTGTGTTCCTGAGTTAGGGTTTTCTTTATCTTGTTCATTCATCAAACCGTTCAAACGAAATTCTCAAATCAAGCAAGCAGATTTCAGATTTGTGCATCTGAGTTCTACAATCTCAGATCTGGATTTCTTCTCAACACGAAGTGCTTGTATTGGCTGAGTGTATAGGCCCCCTTTTGCTTCAATTTAAGGTTTGATTAATTATCCCTTATCTAGTTATTCTACTAGTTCTATTTTGTTCATTTCGTCTTGATTTAGTTTTGACAAATTGACAGATTGAGCATTGGGTATTATTTTAATGTCTTCCTTTTCTGTTTATTTGAGACTTTGAGTACCTTTATTTGTCTTGTGTTGATTATCATTAACTGAGTCTGATTTACACTTTTATAGTGTGGTTGAAAAGCTCCAGGAGATACAATAGCTTGTAACAGTGAGCAGACAACAATAAGCCATCACTCTAATATCCAGGTTGTTTTGTTACTTGTTAGTTATTTTATTTCATTGATTTTTGTTTGTATTGTCTAGCAGTTTTTCATGTCTTCTAGGATTAGAAAATATGATTCCGGATATCAAAAGCGCAAAAAGAAAAAGAAAACTGATGAGATAATTCAATCTTAAAAAGGAGCACTTGATAAGTTTTTCACTAAAGAATCACAAGCTTCCCTTGATGATCAACAAGTTGATGCTGATATTAGTCTGGATGATAATAATGCTAATGTTTCTAATGAAAATCTAAGTTTTGATGACTCTCAAAATGACTTGAATGAGGTCCATGAAGATCTTGATGTTGATGCTACTACAAATGTGGATGATGTTTATGTTGATGGTAATACATCTAATGAAATTCCTGATTCATCTAATTTCCTTGGCACTCAAAATGAAATTGATATTGATGTTGATAGTTGTGATCATGTACTTCCTGATAATGTTGGTACTCAAAATGTTGTTGGTGTTGATGATGCTTTCAATAATCTTGATATTTTTGAGCCAAGAAATTGGGATGCTTTGGATTCAAAGATGATTGATGTTTTAGCTGTAAAAGGTCCTAAGAGAGATCTGTCCATTGAAAAAGGTCTGAAAGATAAGCTATCTAAACGATTTTCTTCTGCATGGTATACTAGAATTTTATCAAATGGTGAGAAGTGTGATAGAGATTGGCTTGTTTATTCGAAAGACCTAGATAAAGTATTATGTTTTTGTTGTAAATTCTTTAGGAAAAGGCATAGAAAGGGTGCTTTAACTACTGATGGATTTAGGGACTGGTCACACCTTAGCACTAGACTTAAAGAGCATGAAACAAGTTCTGAACATCTTACAAATAAGAAAATTTGGTATGCTCTGCGTCTAAGACTAAAAAAAAATCAAACTATTGATAAAGTGGCTCTTGAACAAATAGGGAAAGAAAAAAGTCATTGGAGAAAAGTGTTGCTCATAATTGTTTCTGCTGTGAAGTTTCTTGCAAAATATAATATTGCTTTTCGTGGTACTAATGAGAAATTGTATGATAAGAGTAATGGAAACTTTTCAGGCTTAATTGAGATGTTGGCTGAATTTGATCCATGTATTCAGGAGCATGTGAAACGTATTTAAAATGATGATATTCATTTTCATTATCTTGGTAATAAAATTCAGAATGAGTTAATAACTTTGCTTGCTAAGAGTATCAAAACTGAAATTCTTAACAAAGTAAAGGAAGCTAAGTATTTCTCTGTCATTCTTGATTGCACTCCTGATATTAGTCATCAAGAACAAATGTCTTTAATTTTAAGATATGTAGACGTCTCTGTTAAGAATGTTACTATTGAGGAATCTTTTCTAGGATTTTTAGAGGTAAATGATACCACTGGACAAGGTTTGTTTGATGCTGTAAAATCTGAACTGGAGTGTCTTGGTCTTGATATAGATAATGTGAGAGGGCAAAGTTATGATAATGGTTCAAACATGAAGGGAAGGCATAAAGGACTGCATAAAATATTTTTAGATATAAATCCTAGTGCATTTCATACGTCTTGTGCTTCTCATAGTCTTAATTTGACTTTGTGTGACATAGGCAACACTTGTGGTAAGGCTAGAGATTTTTTTGGAATAATTCAACGTATTTATACAATATTTGCTTTTTCTACTAAGAGATGGCAAGTGTTTAAAGAGAATGTAAAAAGCTGGACAGTCAAGTTATTGTCTACAACTCGTTGGGAGAGTCAGATTAATAGTGTCAAATCTATAAGATTTCAAGTCTTAGAAATAAGAGAAGCCTTACTTCAAGTTGGTGAAATTGATAATGATTCAAAAATCAGAAGTGAAGCAAAATCTTTAGCACACAATGAGCTTGGTGATTTTGAGTTTCTAGTGTCAATGGTTGTTTGGTATGATATTTTAAGTGTCGTAAATGAGGTTAGTAAAAAATTGCAATTAAAAAGTATGTTAATTGATGTAGAAATTGAACAAGTTAAAGGGTTGTTTTCTTATTTTAAGGGATATAGACATACAGGATTATCAAAAGCCTTAGAATCAACAAAGAAAATTGCTATTGAGTTGGGTGTTGAACCTTCGTTTCGTCAAAGACGTGTAATTCGGCGAAAAAGGCATTTTGATGAAAATCCTAGAGATGAATCTGAAATAACTTCAAGGACTCCTGAAGAAGCATTTGAATTTCATTATTTTGATTTAGTTGTTGATCATGCAGTATCTTCACTTGAGACCAGATTTGAACAATATCAAGAATATGATAAAGTTTTTGGGTTTTTATTTTCTTTTAAAAGGTTGTGTTCTTTGACTGATGCATGTTTATTATCATGTTGTACTAATTTTGAAATTGCACTTAGGAAACAAGACCAATCTGATGTTGATGGCTATGATTTATATGTGGAATTGAAGTTGCTTCAAGATTTTTTGCCTGATAAAGAGATGGGACCTGTTGATATTTTAAAGTACTTAGGGCGTGTAGATTGCTTCCCTAATGCAGTTATTGCTTACAGAATTATGTTGACTATTCCTGTAACTGTTGCTTCTGCAGAAAGGACTTTCTCTAAACTAAAGCTATTGAAGAACTACTTGCGTTCCACAATGACACAAGATCGACTCAACAATCTAGCTTTGATATCAATTGAGAATGAATTTTTGGAGCAAGTTGATTATGAAGAACTGGTTGAAGACTTTGTTTCAAAGAATATTAAGAGGATTCTCCTTTTTAAGTGATTTTAATTTCTTGAATTTTTAAATTTAAGGGATATTTGAGAACAGAATTTGTAGTACTTTCAAGCTTTTATCATAATATATATGGTCTATGGTCTTTGTTATATACAGTTTTTTTTTGGGTGAAGTGTTATTTACAGTTTCTTACATAGTACAAGTACGAAATGTAACAGGGCCTCCAATTTGATTGGAACGACCCTGACTCTAAGAGCTCTAAAAGGCCCAACTTTAATATATAAGATAGATTTAGTACATTTTAAGACATCCAATATGGTATACTGTCCTTATATTTAGAGACAGATGGTTTATGATGGTTTATGATGGTTTTTTATGGTTAACTATAGTAGAGTCTATAAACAATTCATACTTTAGAAATATTATACCCTTCAATTATAGTTCAGGATAGATTAAAGGACCCAAAACTTGAGTTTGGAGCGAAGAATTTCACTTTTGTACGTATGAGTAATGTGTTTATAGCTACTAGATATGGTACTCGCGCTCCGCGCGAGGAAATTACGTATTTTCTTATATGATTTAATATAGTTACGCATTATTTGTTAATATTTTTGTTGTTGTTATCAAATTTGTTAATATTTGTAATTATAAGCATTTTCGATTTCCTTATATTTATGTTTGAAGTAGTTTTATAACATAATAATGAAATAAGGCTGTAATGAGAGAAGTTTACTCAATACTTTATTTTATTTGACAATATGTTTTTCTAATATTATACACATAAATTAATTTTTGACATAATCAAGTTTCTAACATAACACAGAGGCCTTCTAAAGAGCTAATATTATAATTTATTTGTTTACTATAATTCTAAGATATATTAAATTAGAATAAGATAATTAATTAAGAAAAAAAAAACTTAAATTGATAGAATTAATTAGATTCCAGAGATCATTAATTAACAGAAACAAAAAGAACTTCAATGAATTTAGAATTAATTAGATCTCAAACATCATTAATTAACAGAAACAAAAAGAACTTAAATGGATTTAGAATTTATGATAATCAATTAATAAAAAATTAAATGAATTTAGAATTAAATAGGTATCTATTTCATTCAATTCGTTCAACCATCGGCTAGCTTTTATATAAGACTAGAAACGGGCCTCCGCGCTACGCGCGGGGAAATTACAGTTTTTAATATGATTTAACGTTGTTTAATAGGCGTCCTAAAATTAGATTGGGCTAATCATATTCACAACCCTTTATGATATAGAATCTAACCTCGACAAAGCAGTCTCTAATCTTTGTTCTATCAAAAAGAAAAAAAAAAGTTTAATTAGTGATTATGTTTTTCCTGAATGTTTTATTAATCATTTTAGCAATTGACACACAACTACCTATGAATTCGTCTCTCCCTTTAAAATCATCACATTACCTAATTAGCTCGGGTGCTTTTTTTTTGCCAAACAATTAGCTCGTGTATTGGTGTTCCTATTTTATTAGGGCTTAAATCAACAGATTGAAACCCACGTACGGGTCTTGCGTAATTATAATTTCTTAAATGTTTCATAATAGATATTGAAATGATATTATATCATATAATCAAATGAGTTTGATGATTTGTACCTCTTCTCTCAATTCGCCAAATTGTTATATCATTTTGTAATATTATTGTAATATACGGGACATAAGTTTTTAAAAATATGATTTTTAATATTCTTGTAATGTACATGACAGAAGTTTTTAAATATATGTTATTTGCGTATGCAATTTCTTCAATGCTCTATATGCTAAATTTTTGTTCAAGTCTTGTTTGCAGTATTATTACCAACTCCACAGATTTTGGTATATAAAATAAGGTAATCTATTTTGATTTATTAATAGCCAAGTTGGTGAATATATGATCTATTTTTCTGTCTATAACTCATTACAATTGAATAAACTCGAGGACCAGTTATTAAATGTCATTTCCCCATTGTACACATTTTTGACGTGTTTACTAAATTATCATGCTTGTTGGAAACTGAGTGTAAATGTTTGAAAACAACATGCTAGCATATTGCAATATGTAATATTGTTTACAATTACTAAAATTAGATGCAAACAGCCTCCGATAAGGGCTCAAAGTTTGGTACTAATGACGAAAAATGTAGTTTAGGATAAGTAAAAAGTAAACACTTCAAGCACAAAGAAATTGAAAGAGGAAAAAATGCATATCATATAGTTCACAACAGATCTCCCTCTTTGTATAAATTTAGTAATTGCAAAAGTTAAATCCTTTTACAAAGACACATGATACATGAATTGAATATAGGGAATTTAGATTCTTTGGTAAGCTGGTCCTCTAAACTTTGTAAACCTGCATATTATTTGTATATATATATACTCCATCCGTCCCAAAATATGAGTCTCATTGTACAAAAATATCTTGGATTAAGGCAAATGCTTTAACGTACATAGGTGCATTGGAAATGATGAATGTAAAATATTAAAATAATTCATTAACCAATGGGAGAAGAGTTTACAAATGAAAAGTACATAAGTGCATTGGAAATGATGAATGTAAAATATTAAAATAATATGAGTAAGAGTATAATTGGAAGAAGTTTATGGACAAAAATAAAAATGAGACTAACATTTCGGGACGCCCAAAAAGGAAAATGAGACTCATATTTTGGGACGGATGGAGTATAATTTACTAAAGCCTTCATGTGTACCTTTGAAAAAAGTTATTGATCTGGCTTTTTACTTTTTACTTTATTAATCTAATGATAAAGTCAATTACTGCAAAATCATACCATCCACTCCAAACCTTTGTCCACATGAGAAGTTTGTAAGGTCTGTTTTAGTAAACACATAACAGTAAAATTCATTGCAAGTATATTAATCTGTCACAATAAGATCATTAACTATTAAAAAATTTATTTTGAAAAGAATTAAGATTGTCAACAAGAACACTGGAACTTATAACGGGATCAAGAAAGTCATCTTCCTTGCACATTAACCATGGAATACCAATATCTAATCCAACAACAATGTTAGCAGCCCATCTCATGTGATCACAACTTTCTTGTCCAAACATCTTTCTTTGCATTTTATATTTATATTCGATCTGAAAACACAAACTGATAGCACATAATTCAGTTTTTGAAATCAGAAACTCAAACTAATTTGACTAATCTTAATTACAAGAGGTCATGAAAAAAAGAGTCAATGAAAACATACAACATTGAGTGATGTTAAGGCATTGAATTTCATGTGTACAAGAGTGATTGCCATGGAATTTCTTTTTATTATTGCCTTCAAAATGCTCAAAAATTCGATCTAGTTTTGGGCGCATTCTAGTTGCGCCCAAAACTTAACCGGGTTTTAAAAAAAAGGTTTGGGGAGCCAGTTAAAATTTTCCGAGTGCGGGATTTTTCCCCACAATCATACGGTCAAGTATGTGCGCGAGGGGGAGAAAAGACAAGTAGACATCATTCACTGTCATCTATGTAAGAAGAAAATTACCACAGTCAAAATTGAGGTTGATCGGTGAATTTGAAAGGGAGAGTGGGGATCGAGGAATTGGGGGTTATCGGCAGTGGCAGATCTAGAAAATTTCTACCGTGGGGGCTCGTATTAGAATTAAGATTATAAATTATGTTCTCTTTTTCTTGAGTATTATCAATTTGATTTAAACATATTCAATATAATATTAACCCACGTTTAAATTTTAAATTAATTTAATTTATTTGTGGTAAAATCAATAATAAATATTCTTCTACTTTTTATTCTTGTATCAAATAAATATCTTGTACATAGAAATATCATATAAAAGTTATTCTTTTTCTCTAATATTATCGATATTTAGTGGGTTTGATAGATATTAAAAATATAAAAACTCTGTATGTAAAAATTACATTTAGTTTCCTTACATTTTTAATAATCATGTTTCTCTGTTTAACACACCTCTTACTTTTCTTACCAAAATTCAAGAATAAAATAGAAAAAATCTCTATATAACTACTAAAGCAAATTACATTTCTTCAATTCTAGCTATGTCACGTGGCATACTCTTCATTCAGGCCATCCACCTGTCGTCATTTCATTGGTCACGATTTTTTATAATTTATTGTAATTTTCTCAAAAAAATTTAATTAAATTTGGAAAATCGTGTGCAAAAATATTACAAAAAGATTGCTTAAGATATATCAGATTACAAAAAGATTTTAAGCAATCTTTTTGCAATTCATCACACGATTTTCTAAATACTTGTCATTATAGGATTTCGAGACAATTAATATCATGTAAATCATAAATTTGTATATTGAAATTGATTTTCTCTCTTTATTAAATGGTCGTAAATGGAGGTAAGTGATAAATTTGAGATTTTTTTTGATTCTCAACAGATAACTAATCATTTTTTTAATATGTGTGAAAAATTCGAAAATGACAAATAAATGAAAACGGAGGGAGTATCGAATTAGCATTCGTTTGTTTGTATTGTAATAATTATTCGTATTTTGAATGTTTTTTTAGACTAGAGCAAACTCCTTTAATATAAGATCATAAATCTGTTCTTTTTATTATTGTTTGATATGGAAAATATATTTTTTATTCATCTTTGTGATTTGTAAGACCTAGCTTGAGAGAGCTTTCGGAGGAATCATTCTGATTGTAAATGATCATATCTCATGAATTGTTTGCTTCCTCTCTTTTTTATAATAAAAGTAGGCCACAAATATTGTACTAATATGGATTAGTTATCAATTAGATGGATAATGAAAAATGAAATAGCAAGTACAAATCTTAACCAATCACAAGGCAGGAGATTAGTTTTACTAAGGGTCAACTTGGTTGTTGATTGCACCTGCCATTTCTCATAATTGAGTAGTCAGTTGGATCACAATTCTCTAAAAACTCACATCTAGTTTGATTGAGTGATGATTCTCATGAATGTGAAACCTCCAATAAAACATGTATAATTCATTTTTTGTTTTAAGTTAGATGCCTTGAAAACATATGGGGATCTTCAAAGTAGCCATGTGAATGTCCTCCCTAATTATTATTAAGCCAAGTACCCAAATCCTAAATTGCTCTCCTATTATAATTGTCATTAAGTTTGAGGTTAACTTACCAGCCAAGTTAATTTGTTTATAAATTATTACAATTTGCAGGAAAGCCCATGTTCCTTTGACCATTCACCAAAATTTACATTCAACTTAAAGTTAGTCATATCCTTTAAGTGTCATCATTTCTTTAAAAAGTTAGGTGGCTTGAAATGTGTACCATATTACCATGTTTCTATTATTACATTTGTCTTTTGACATCAAACTGATACATTGTTGACATTTATTGTATCATTGAATATATAAGTGGGCTTTATTTGTGAATCAAAAAACGAATCTAAACCATTTTGATATCATTGTATATCGATAATTTTTTCGGCCTAAAAATTTCATGAGAAAGAAGGATCTCATGGGAATGGTAAAAAGATATTTCAAGTGCAAAATAAATAATAATTAATGATATTAAAGTTAACTGGATTCATTTCTTTTTCATTATTGATTTTGCAAAAAAAAAATCACTTGATTGTATTTATGAATGCATATGCTGGTGTTCTATTTCATTTTAGATTATTATTATTTTTTGGTAAAAGAGAGGTGGTTTTGTTAACGGTTATAGTGACATTATATATTAGATTTAGGCTCCTTTGAAACTACCTCCTATGGTGAAACAGTGAAACTATTTCTAAGCGTTGAATTTAGTTAGATTGACCAATGAGATGGAATAAAATGATACTATTGATGACATAAACTACACCCGAAATCGTATCCAATTCAAATCTCGTTTTCCATGATACCTCCGTCCATAAGCCTCACACCCAACCCCCTTGTTGTTGTAATTTACACAGTCGAGATTTGCACAATTTCATCCATAAATTCCAGAAGTTCAAATCGATTTCACCAAATAATTAAAAAGCTTAAATGGCTTAATGGGTTAGAGAAAAGGAGACGATGAACATGTGAGCTCAACCAGATCTGAGCAAAACTTAAGCAAGGTGAAGGTGGAAGTGTTAGGAAGAAGATGAACAATTGTAATTTCAATTTGTGCAATTTTGCCCCCCTCCCCAAAAAAACTTGGTAAACTTATAAATTTGAAAAAGTAACTTGATAAATTTGGTAAATTTTGAAAAAGGGTAAAATTGTAGTTTACAGGCTTTGACGGAAAATTTAACGGAAAATGGAAGAGGTGACTCGCTGCTAACGGAATAAAAAAAATGGTTAAAAATAAATATCGTTATAAGGGATAGTTTGATGTTAAATAGTCAACATCTATCTTATATATTAAAGCTGAGCCCTTTTGAGCTCTGAGAGTGAGTTTATGAAAGTTGTTAAGCTATTTATTTATTTATTTTCTAAAAACATTATTAACATATTAACAAATTACATTAAGAAAATAAAAACATTAATTTGGAGCAAATTATTTTCTAGGTTAAGTAAACGTAATCTATCTAATTATATTTCATCTATTTTACTTTTGATATATAATGAAATTTGAAGCAAATATAAAACCATAAATATCTAACTATGTTAAAGAATAACAAGAACTTAATAAAACTCAATATTAATTATATTTTTAATTATCCACTTAAAATTTGATTGTTAACCAATGAAAAACACATACATATATTTTATTTATTACATATATTTTTTGCGGTTGCAACAATATAAAATACTATAAATTATATAAAACGTATGTAAAAATTGATTATAAAATTCTTATTTATCCCCGTGCATGGCACGGGTCTTGCGCTAGTAAGGTGTGATTTTTCCCAATTTTTCCGATATTAAAACCTAAGAATCTTGCAGATGAATAGTAAAATTTAAAATCCTGCAGATCGATATCATAATGTGATAATTGATGTCTTCTTTGGAAAACTTAATTTGCATAGTAATAATGCATATGAGTCGATCGATCAATCAAGATTTCCCCATACCACAATCTGTCTCATTACATATATGTATGTATGGCTTGTTCTATTATTGATTATTTTTGTGGTTAAATATTCTTTAATTATTAAAGATATCTTTATTTATTTAAACGGACCAATAAAAGCGACACGTACATAATATCATCATTTTGAGCACATTCTAACATGTCAACTTTATAGTAAAAAAAACGTACGTATTTTTAATTTCTAATTTTTTTTAGAAATATATATATATGAAACTTCTGTAAAAAAAAACGTATATGGAGTATATGATTGGCTTAGCTTCAAAAGTAAAAGAGCATGGAATATTGCTAAGAATATTGCTAAAATTAGCTATAATGCATGAAGCATGGAAAAATCTCTCTAGCTTTTAAGAATATATATACAAAGTCTTTATTTGACACACCCTAAAATTCTATTTGGCACACCCTTACTTTCGTCACGAAAGTATTTGGTCAGACTTTCGTCACGAAGGTATTTCAAAAGAGATTCGTCACGGAGAAACGAAGGACTTCCGTCACGAAGGTTGTCAGGAGTACCGTCACGAAGGTATTGTGGAGTTCCGTCACGAATCTTTTTTTGAAAAAAAATAAAAAATTCAGAATGTTGTAGAGAATTTCAATACGAGTCCGTGCATATAAAATACGTCCAAAACGGACATCGTTTGCCCTTCCAAAAGCCCTAAAAACAAAACAGTCGTTTTTGTTAAGTTCGTAATATTTAAACATAATGCATAATTGTACTTTATAAGTAATAAACTAGTGATATTAAATGATAATATATAATTATAGTATATAAATTTAATTGCATGATTTTTAACTATAATTAATAATTATATAAGTTTTTGTTTTTACGAACTTAACGCATGCGACTGTTTTGTTTTTAGGGCTTTTGGAAGGGCAAACGATGTCCGTTTTGGACGTATTTTATATGCACGGACTCGTATTGAAATTCTCTACAACATTCTGAATTTTTTATTTTTTTTCAAAAAAAGTTTCGTGACGGAACTCCCCAATACCTTCGTGATGAAACTCCTGAAAACCTTCGTGACGGAAGTCCTCCTTTTCTCCGTGACGAATCTCTTGTGAAATACCTTCGTGACGAAAATCTGACCAAATACATTCGTGACGAAAGCAAAGGTGTGCTAAATAGAATTTTAGGGTGTGCCAAATAGTAAGCCCAAAAAAGATACGTTATAGATTATGGTAGATTAGCTGAGTGGCTGAATAATTGTTGCCGTAGTACGTACAGGTGATTTTCTTGAATGAATTTCTGTTTTTAAGATTAATTTTAAAGTGACCCAAATTTCACAATGAATCAATGTAGGAGATTTTAATTTGAATAACTAATCACATTCACATATCACATGGGTTGGGTTTAATTGGAGGACGGCTTCGTACATCTAGGCTATACATAGAAAGTTGAGACGGTGATATTAATATTAATTTAGTTGATTAATTAAAAAAACTAATAATAACAGAAGTTCTTTTTTTTTTAACCATATTTACATTAAATTAAAATAATGATATAATTACATGAAGTTGGATGAGAGCCGAGAAACAAGCTGCGCTCCCACATCTTTCTAAATACAAAAACTCAATCTGTGAAAGATAAATGTACCATATTTAGCATTGTTAGAGTGACTAATAGAAAGAGTCTCCAAAAATGGAGAAAACAAATGGAATGAACTTGTACACATTCTCCTCACACTTAGATGCATATTTCATTTTCTTCTTCTCCGCCGCATTGTGCAAAGCCACACCAGGAGCCCGACCATGAACTCACACTCATGCCAGCCAAAGGGAGAGATACCAGTCACATCCAAACAAGCATTCTTACCCTGAAACCAATTAAACAGTAAAAAGTCTGCATGCCTAAGATCCTTCCCAACATCTGAAAGAAACCCCATGAGAGCCTCCTTGCGCACCGCGATCCCAATTTTGGAGCAAATATCAACAAGGATGTCACGCACCAAATTATGTCTGAACTTCACACCCATCTCACTAGAACAATGAACATCGTGATCACCCTAACAATCCATCTTGGGAGCATTGCAACTAGGGCAAAGACTGCCTTCAGAGAACAAAGGTATAGTGAGTCTGTAGCACAACACAGAACGGAATTGGCGGTGGTTCATCCGCTGCCCCAAGCCATCAGTAGGAATAGTAAACAAAAAATCTTGCGCATGCGGGGCACGAATAGAATTAAGAACAACAACCTACCTTGGACTAAACATGAATCTAGCAACGAGATTTTTCTCAATAACACCATGCTAAATCTATATTTATTCTTTCTTTAATTGAAAAAAAATCAATTGAAAAAATTGAAATACTCATAAATCTTACATTTTTTAATTAATTTATTAATCAAATCAATTTACTTATATACTAAATATTTTTTTTATTATTATATTTATAAACTATATCGATCACTAAATATAATATTATTATACATTAAATCCAATCCGACGGAGTATATTTATACGGCAGGCTTAAATAATAAGTTATTTTTTATTAACGATTTTTCTAACCTATGTTCAATAAAAATAAATTCTAAATTTTAATTTTGACTTATATTTTTTATTGTGATAAAATTATATTTTTATCATATAGGAAACAATTTTTATTTAAAGTACTTTTAACCTTGAAAAACCGTTCGATTAATTATGCATCTCCATCACATGGAATTCCTTCTAGAGCTAGCTAGAGACAATCTCTCCACGATCTTCAAAGCAAATTCACATCTCAGTAACTACTATTTTTAGATTATAGTCAAACAATCATCACAATCATTAATTATTTTTAATCGCATTAAATTCCGCATATGATTATGCAGTAGCTTTCTCAAAATGGCAGTGTCTATTTGAACTGCTTTCGCTGCAGGCCTAAATTCGCGCGGAGTCAAACTCCGCACGGAGTTACGGAATGGGCGAATTTATAACCCGTCAGAATATTTGAAAATTTTAAAAAAAATTATGCTGAAAAGCTGACAAATCCTAAATCCGCTCGCCTTTTAGCTTTGAAAAGCGAGCGGATAAAGTTGACCGATTGTAAATCCGCCGGGTCGGTCGGAGCTCAGCTCCGCGCGAAGTTCAGATTCGCCGGAAAATGAAAACGGTCATTCGACCTGATTTTCGGTCTCATAAGTGTGCAAATAGGATCCCCTCAATATTCCAATTAAGAAGAGTCTGCAGTGTAGGTACATTTGACCAAACCACAATTCCAATGCATATGATATGGCCGGTTGCCCGCTGCAGCTTTTGACCCTTTTAACTTAATTAACCAAATAATAATCTAATTAATTCATCCAACACAGAATTAAACTAGCTAGCTTATTATTAGCAATTAATCTATACTCCTATAATTGACCATTAGTTAATTAAGAATGTAAAGCTCTCTACTCATCAGAAGGTTGTTTTGATTCCAAAAGGCAGTTGCACCTGCAATTCATCATACATCAATATAAAAATGCATGCCATAATTTTAATATCTTAACTGCAGGCACTGTATTATTGACTAGTGGGTACATATACTCGGTATATGTTAGTATTAATCTACAAGCAAATTTATTTTAAATAACACAATCTACCTTTTGAGGTAGCTAGGGCTGTGCAGAAAATAGAGCTAATAATCAGAAAGAATAATACTATCGATGTATACACGTTGCATAAAAATTCAACCGTATCACCTTTAAAAAAAAAAACCACAAAATAAAAAAAACCACATATAAAAAAAAAACCACACAAAATAAAATAAAGATCAATTTATATGCAGATACGATGCACATACACATATCATAATTATACATTTAAATGAAATAAAATGCATGCATGTATCGAAGTCTTAATTTCCTCTTCTATGCAGTCTAACAAGTATCAATGTATGTCAAAATGGCTATAATATGTATAAATGGAGGAGTATGGACTATTAAAGTTGGCTAAAAATTTCCTTACCACTTCCAAATTCCATGACATGCACGTATAATATATATCTCCTCACTTTTTTGTTTGTGAAACTATAGTACTTTTCATAAGTGTTTTTGTATTATATTGCATTAAGCATATACCATTGGCTGGTGCCTTATGGGCATTACTAAAATTAATTGATCATACACCTAGGCCCTAGCTATGCCAAAATAAAATGATTAAGAATAAAAATCCCTTAATGACCCAGCTAATACACACCCCCAAACATTATATATACTCACATAACAACCTAGAAAAGAATCCCATAAAAACCAAAAAACAAGATCCATCAATCACATAAATGGATCAAAGCAACCCCAAGAAATGTTCATCAAACAAGATCCGTGACATTGTTCGTCTCCAACAACTCCTTAAGAAATGGAAGCACTTAGCCAAAACCAACACCAACACCTCCCGAAGTCGGTCCGGGAGCTGCACTCCGACCACGACAGGCGGAGGTAGCAGCAACAAGGGCATAAAGTTCCTAAGAAAGACACTCTCGTTCTCCGACAGCCTCGTATCGAGCTCGAGCTCGTCGATCGAGTCAGCTGGCGCGGTTCCCAAGGGCTTTTTGGCGGTTTGTGTGGGGAAAGAGCTGAAAAGATACGTGATCCCGACGCACCATCTGAGCCACCAGGCGTTCGGGATGCTGCTCCGAGAAGCCGAGGAGGAGTTCGGGTTTCACCAGGAAGGAGTCCTCAAGATCCCGTGCGAAATCGGGGTTTTCGAGATGATTCTTAAGGTGGTGCAAGGGAAGAGTGATGACTTCTTGGTGCATGATCAGTTGGACTTGATTTATAACAATAATGTTGCTGCTGCTACTACCAATAGTAGTAATAATAGTAGTAGGTGTTCGCCTGATTGTGATCATATCTTTAACTCCCCTACACATCCTCAGCTGTGTAGGTGAGGATCTTTTGTCCGATTCGATCGGTCTGAGCTGTTCTACATTAGGATCGGATTGTTTGTGTGTTGATGTATTATGGATCTTGATTGCATGGTTTTTTGTTGGATTAAAGGGCATAATCATGTGTGTAATACTTTCTTATTGAGTTATTGAAAACATAACCATACAAAATTTCAATAAGATTTATATTAGTATTATTCGTTAATAACTGCGATGAATATTAAAAAGACGATCTTAGTAAGTACATATTCAATCAATTCTTTGGTATATGCGTTTTTTTGTCAAAACTTTGGTAATATATATGCGTATATGTGTTTACGTGATTAGTGAAGATAAATTAAGATACAATTAATTAGGTGATTGACTTTGTCTTAAAGCATATTGCAATTTGCAAATTTTATAAATTATATGTATATATGTATTGTACTATTGTGCGGAAGAACATGTCAAGCATTAAGTACCTATAATACCTGTCATGTACGTACTACTTAGCTCTACAATTTTTATAAAGCCATCTTAATTAATTTAAAATGGATGTATTTATAGTTATATGTGTTGACAAATAATTGTGTGTTAGCGGATATCGCTCTTACAAATGTACACGTATTTTAGTTTATACGTGTAGAAGTCACGTACAATAATGCAGTATATAATGAATCTTTGATGTGTTTGGTGATACTATAAAAACAAAATTAACATAATGCAATGGTTTTGATGATAACTATATGCATAAAATTGACATTGTAGAGGAATATTCCAATGCTAAATATAATTCATTTTGCTTGACTTGTGTATGACATTAGGCGTAGTTGCTAATTAATACCGAGTATATTTAACAATTCCTTGTCAAAATGGTTAATTAATGTTTCTTCTATCATACTCATAAACGTAACGTACTCCATAATGAAAAGAGAGAGAAGTTAATTTGTTTATTAAAATCAGATTGGGGCCGGTGGTTACTTGTAAAATGTATGCATTGCACTTCTTCTTTTTTCCGCATAAATATAAATCGTAACTAAAATACATTTAACTAAAAGGTGTGGACGAGAATATTTTTTAGGGTGAGAATATATGAATATTTGACGTCCATCAAAATATATATAAATAATTAATAAATTATACTCAAATGTAGGGGTGAGTGTGGTCGGTTAACCGTTATTTTGTTTACCAATCTTCGTTTAACTAAATGTTCGGTTAGTGATTTCTAATAGCCATTACAAAATCGTTATTCTCGGTTAACCACTATAGGTTAACCAAAAAGTTCGGTTTGGTAAATCGGTTAGTACAAAAATATATTCTTTAAATTGTTAAAAAAAAGAAGTTAACGACTATCATTTTATCAGTCTCCCATTTAATAAAATCCGAAAGATATATAAAGAGGTAAAAGTCACAAACTAAATTTATTAATGTTGACTCATTAGCTATTGGCGACATACAGAAAAAAGAAACCAGAACAGTCTAGAAGCAAAGCAAAGCAAAGAGATGTGTTTGTTGATGGTCTGTTGTAAAACAGAATCAACAGAGGTCATCCTTGTCTCACTGCATAAAATTTGGGCATACTATTAGTTAGAAATTTATGCTAATTCTATTACAAGTTATCGATAATTTTCGACCAAAACAAGGCCAATTCAAGACAAGTTCTCCATAATCTAAAAAAGGTTGATTAACAGCGATTAAAAAACAAATAGTTTCGAACCTAACGCAATACACTCGCTTGAGGAGGGTTATTACACTATTGTCATACCACTAGCTAGTCATATTGTTTTATATTCGTTTAATTCGGTTAACCGCAAATACAATTTAATTAACCGTTTTCTATCGTTTGACCGCAAAGAATATCATTCCATTAATTGTATTTGGAAGTTCAATTTTTCCGATACGTTTAACCTAAAATGTGATCATTTTTCGGTTTTTCGATTTCGGTTTTATATGTCCACCCTAGTCAAATGTTCATCTGAAATTTCTTTAGAAAAAATGATGCATATATACGATCTTTGCTTCTTATTTTTTGGATATTTTTAAAGAATCCGGATCAGGTGAGAATAATTATTATTGTGCGAATATGCGAATGAATGCACATTTAGGTCATTGACATGCATTTTCTTCGGTAATGACATGCACATTTAGGCCATTGACATGCACTCTGTCAGATTTGCATCTCATTGATAATATTTGAAAAGTACATGCACACACCCCGAAAGTGCATGTCAATGGCAAATTATCAATGACATGCAAATCTGACAGAGTGCATGTCAATGACCTAAATGTGCATGTCATTACTGAAGAAAGTGCATGTCATTACTGAAGAAAGTGCATGTCAATGGCCTAAATGTACATTTATTCGCATATTCGCACAATAATAATTATTCTCACGTGAATCTTTTCCATTTTTAAATTTATAAGCATATTCTTCATTCTTATCTTCGCAATTTAAAATTAATTCTCGTCCGACTAATTAATAAAAACCAATTGACGGAAAATATACCTAAGTCTAAAACTGATAGTAACTGAAAAAGTTGGAAAAATAAAAAATCCGAGCAAAAAACTTGCAGAGGGAAGCGTTATCCGATCGAAGATCCGATGCACATTGCAGCTTCATTCCCTCCTCTCAATTCCCTCCAAATTTCAACTCGATGCCTTCTTCTTCGTATTCGGTGCTCTGATTCTTCGACCAATCGAGGTTTTGGTCCTCGTCCTCCCAACGACAATGTAATGGCGATTCATCACTCTTTCCCTTAGTTCTTCATCGTTTCCGGTTCTTCATAGTTTTCGATTTTATCAATTAGGTGAAGAATCGCAACTCCTCCTCCCAAGCGGACCAGAATAAGCTCGAAAGGTGTGTTGAATTTCGCCTCCTTACTCAACAGCTCGCGTGTTTAAGTTGCTGAATATAACAAGTTTGATGTTCCTGGTTGCAGGAATCTAAGTGGTTCTCAATCGGGTCGTAAGTGGGTTATCTTCCTTGTTCTGCTCCACTTGTTCATTTGAAGTCGTTTATTAATAATTAGGATAACTGGTTTCTAATTTCTGTTGCAGAATTAGCTCCTGGATTGGGTTCTAAACTGGATAAAGGTTCTCCCAAGATTCGTTCAAACGTCCAGTTTGAGCAAAAACTTGAAGCTGTTAGAAGGTTGGACCTTATGTGTTCTGCACAATTTCAATGTTAAGTTTAAGATTGTTTTGACTTCATTATCATTTTGAATGTATATGTATATATAGGTCAGCAAAAAACCAGAAAAAGACAGTAGAAGAGAAGGATATTGGGATAATTGACTATGATGCTCCAACTGAGCCAAAAAAAGAAACCATTGGACTTGGCACTAAGGTTCGAGGTTTATAGTGATTTCATTTTGTGGCTTTATATTGTAGGCTGAAATCATGTTGACTTTTGAACATTTGATAGATTGGAGTTGGAGTAGCTGTCGTGGTGTTTGGTCTCGTTTTTGCTTTAGGAGACTTTTTCCCATCTGGAAGGTTTGGCATTAATACTCTTCACTTTCGCTCTTGTATTTGATCTCTCTTAAAACTGTAGTTTTATTTTGTTGTTTACACAATGGGGTATGCATGAGTAAGTATCAATATATATTAGTTTTAGTGCAAGTTACAGTCTGGCATTGACAAAGCTTGAAGTATAAGATATCAGTTGGTGCTCCATTATAGAGGCTACTACAGTAATACATTATGCAAAACAAAAATCTCTTTAAGAACAAATGTAATTTAGCTAGAACTTAAGTTATTTTCTTGAGATGCTACCCTGATATGTGCAGAGGTAAATACAGTTCAGGATTAGTTTTGAATTCTCATTTGTTTACGTATGAACAAATGAGAAAAATATGCGAGTTTTCTTGGCACACATTTTCCTCCCTGCTGCTATTATGAGTTACTGATAAATTGTTCTAAAGAATAGGCCAGAGAGATAAAGCTAGTGGAAGAAGGATGCTATTAGCTTTCGGGATGCCATTTTTGTAGTTTGACATTCAAAAGATGTGGCGTGAAACTTTAGTCACAATGTGCGCAAAAGATGACAAAAGAGAAAGATAGATAGAGAGCAATTACCAAATGACTGAGCAATCACCAAATGACCATGCATAAATTATAGTTTGTTGGTGTGGGATTACGGGTACTTTTTATGCTACGTTTCGAATTGTGATTGACATTTTTCAAGCTTGTGCAATTTACTCAATTGTGAGAGAGTTTTTTTGTTTGTATGGAAATGTCTCCAGCTTCACTTCTGAGGGTGACAAAGCAGTGACAACTAAACTCCCGAAAGAGGAGATAGCTATACTGCAGGTATTTTTAAAAAATGTATTTTTAGTCTTGTCTGCTGAGTTGTGTTGCTTAACAATCTACATCTTTATTTTCTCCTTAGAAGGAGGATTAACAAAGGTAATTGTTTTGGCTTTAAAAGCCTGGTATAATTAAGTGTGCATGATTTTGCACTGCCCTCATTGATGATTTGATGTTTAATAATAGGCTAAGCTGCAACAGTTTGAGGCAGCACTGTCTAACTCCCCCAAAGATCTAGCTGCTCTCGAAGTAAGTTGCCTACAAAAATAGAAGTATACTGTTCGTATCTAACAACCTTCTGTATCCTATTTATGCTACTATTCTGTTGAAAATTTTCCTTCCTCAATTATTTGGTTTTGATTCTGGCACAAGATGACCTTTCTTTTTTGCAGGGTGCTGCAGTGACCTTAACAGAGCTTGGAGAATATACGAAAGCAGCTGCACGTCTTGAAGATTTGTCTAAGGTTGTCAGATTCATGATGATATCCTTTATATTTACTTGAGTATCATATTTTCCCCTCATTTCTTCACTATAAAATGTTTTAAAATATGGTCTGATGTATTTATCTATGAAGGAAAAACCAAGTGATCCAGATGTCTTTCGTTTGCTTGGGGAAGTGAAATATGAACTCAAGGATTATGAATCTAGTGTTGCAGCATATAAGACTTCGAGAAAGGTTAGTAGCAGTTATGAGGCCAAATTAGTTAGTCTTGTTAATTGCTTAAAACATAATGATTGCTATAAATTGCTAGGTTTTGTAATTCCTTTTAACTGTTGCTTCTCAGATAGGCAACCCACTCGATTTTGAAACTTTACGTGGTCTTACAAATGCTCTTCTTGCTGCTAACAAACCAGATGAGGTATTCCTAGTGACCTCACTTTCCTTGCTTCTTTTATTAACTTCTGAATTCTATTTCTGTAAATTAATCAACTTGAAAAAAGAGAGTTTTTAATTTTGTTTTTTTGAATGAAGCAGTGCTAGCTGAAATAGTAAAGTAATATTCCTTGCATGAAGATTCCGGAATGTAGGAGTAAATTGTACTATTACTTGATGGTTGTCTTTTATATGTTTGCATTTTTTAATAACAAAACCAATGTCAAGATGGATCTCAAGATGTTACATCTGCTTTCTTTCGTTGTTCGTCATCATCGCACCATCTTTTTAGCAGGAGAAAGAAAAGGAATTGCTTCTTTAACTAAGCCAAATCTAAAGAGAGGATGTAGCATTTCTAGTAATATCTGAAAGACTAATAATTTCATGTTCTTGGAAGAAAATGCCAATGCTCCTTCGTTTTCCAGGCATCGCAACTGTACTCTACTTTAGATCATCAAGATTGCATACTTATCAGTATCACACTTGTTCTGTGAACAATATTTTACTAGTATGTTTCTTATCTAGGAAAGGGTGTTCATCAACTCTTATTCATGTAACTGAGTCATTAACGCTCGAGCAAGTTTATGTCATCACTTGTGCTATAAACAATTTTATTTAGTATAGGGTTATTTCACTACTGTCAGGTTTTTAAGCATTTTTAATTACTTCATAGCTTGATATATTTAACAGAAGAAGACATTCCTGTATATGTTATAGGCTGTTCAGGTCCTTCTGGAAGCTCGTGACACTATCAATATGGAAAAAAAGGATGCTGCTTCGGATAGTAAAAGTGAGACTTCAGAAAATCAATTGCAGAAAATGGACGCGATTCAAGTGAGAGCTCATTTTTACGTAGAAACTTTCTCTTCTAGTAATATGTTTTCCTTAGTTCATGGATTTACAGAACCCACCCACTTTTCGATCTAATCTGGCTGCCTGAATCCAGGCTAGAGAATTTGTGTAGAGTAAACTCTTTTTTTTGTCACACTGTAGCTGTAAATTTTCTCTGCTTTGATCGAATCTGAATGATGTTTAATTTTCAGGTGGCACTGTTGCTTGGGAAAGCCTATTCAGATTGGGGACACGTTAGTGATGCAGTATCTGTTTATGATCAGCTGATTTCTAGTAATCCAGAAGATTTTCGTGGATACTTGGCAAAGGTAAATATTCGATTATCTAAACTTGACACCCTCACATAAACTAGAATCTCGTCCTTTAGATATTCAATATCAATGTACTGCCACTAATGCGGCGAATATGATGCAGGGAATCATTTTAAAGCAGAATGGGAGCTTAGGGGAAGCTGAAAGGATGTTTATACAAGTAAGTTCATTTGTTTTAGTATATGCTCCCAATTCCATACTACTGATATCGTTCTTATAATTACAAACATTCAATTAAACTGAACCGAAGCTTATACTGATCATGTAATTTACATCTGCAATTGTGCAGGCACGCTTCTTTGCTCCAGAGAAAGCCAAGACATTAGTTGATCGATACTCAAGACAGTGATAATGACTGTAAAATTTTCTAGTGTGTTGTTGGACCGTCAATTATACTCCACTTACAACAGAACAACTTCAATACTACATAAAAAGTACACCAAATCATTCTCTATTTATCGCTCCAGCTAGCCTTCGTATTTACAAGTCATAATGCCAAGTACTGTGACTTGCTTAATTGCTTTGACCAATTGCATTGGGTATTTGTATGCCTACAAAGTTACAAGTAGACTTGACTCAACAAAATGTATAGTTCAATATCACAAGATGCCATTCTCATTGATTCCCAGCTCAGAAAATACACCATACTAAAATACAGACAGTCAATCTCAAGATTCGTAGCTTAAAGTCTTGGGCTTTACCAAGATAATGGTCTTTCCTAAGCATTAAAAAAGTGTATCCGAGTTAACCACAGCTTGTTAGCTGGGGGATATGAGAAGAATGCAGCAGCTGAAGTTCAAAATTCGAGATTCCAAAATTGAGAAGCAAATCCATCATATAACGTATTCCAAATACAAGAGAGAATTCAAGTATACCTATCCGACTTCAAAAATAAATTGACAGGCTCTTGCAGTGTACCTCAAGATACATGCAGTCAGACTCGACTCGAACTCTACCAAAATATCACAATAAATGTTGGCCCATCGATTAGTGATCAGCACGTTGGATATATTAACATAACTACAAGAACACAGGTGCCATGACCAATGTGATTGTCGCAAGCATTTTTATCAGCACATGAATCGAAGGTCCAGCTGTATCCTTAAATGGGTCTCCTACACTGCAAGTTTTAGTAAATCAACTACTATGTCAGAAAAAGAAAAGGAAAAAACTACTCATTGATCAAGAAACCCTACTGATGGATCAAAGAAACTTACGTGTCTCCAGTTATGGCGGCCTTATGACATTCGCTACCTTTTCCTCCAAGAGCACCAGTTTCTATGTACTTCTTTGCGTTGTCCCACGCACCACCAGACGTGTTCAAGAAAAGAGCCATGAGAATACCAGAAACTGTTGCAAACATGAGCATGGAAGCCACAACTTTGGCGCCAAGTAGAGGCTGTCCTGTATAGTATCCCAATACACGGAACACAAGACCTGCAACAGCAAGTGAAATAAGATGACCAACAAAAATGCACATTTTTCTCAAAGCAAATGGTTTGAAAATGAGACGGAAGATTTTTATATCCTTAAATCATGGAGTACCATCTTATGCATTGCACAAACTTTTCCATATGAATACATGGCAAGAACTAAATCACAATATTCAAGGGTGCAATAAAAATGCTGATCACATAGCATACTCGAAATTATATCTTTTGAAAACTGATTGCCTATTTAAAATGAACTTATTGTCTACAAGTATTGCAGTGATGTACCAGGGAAAAGAACCAAGAAAATATATCATACATACCAAGCTCAGTTAATAAGAGATGCTACAGCATCCCAGTATGTATTTATTCAGTTACACTAATCCATCTGAGAAGAACAAAGTTTCTCATTTGTCTCTGTTGTCACTATCGTATCCTTTCTTTTTGTCAAAAAACAATGCTACACATCCTAGTAGATATATTTGACACAGTTTCTCTAATCCATCTAAGAATGACAAACAAGATTAAACAGAATGAACTGAAATCCTTTAAACCCCATAACACTGTTATAAAGGACGACCGCCTAGCATCTTCTAGATAACTGCCCCAAATGCAATGATAATTTGAATTGTAAGCATATTTGCCTGACGGAGCTACGAGAACATGCACAAGTCACCACTTAATGATGTTGACAATATTGTCAGTCATGAAATAACCCCAAATGTGGAATCAGTTTAGTTAAAGAGAAAATGACATACCAACTGCTATTGGAGAAATAATGGCCAATGCACCAGGTTTAATCATTTCTCTCAGAGATGCAGACGCTACAATAGCAACACACCGGCCATAGTCGGGCTTTTCTTTGTATTCCTACAGTGGAATGCAAGTCAGTGCCTCAAACTTAGTGGAAAGATAAAAGACGGTATCAGAGCTGACACTTACCATAATACCAGGCCTCTCAATAAACTGTCTCCTAACTTCATTAACAACCTCCTGAGCAGTACGACCAACTGCTGCACAAGCCCAAGCACTAAACAGGAATATAAGCATAGAGCCTAATAACCCACCAACAAAAACTTCGGGAATGGCAATGTCGACCTGAAGATCAAGAAATACTTCCTTAAGGTATAACGAACAAAAATGTAACAAATACACAAGCACAAAATGAGACCCATTCTCACCTCTTTGAAGGATGTATGTGCAAAAGAAGCTACTTCATCCATATATGCACTGAAAAGAAGGAAAGATGCAAGTGCAGCAGATCCAATAGCAAACCCCTTGGTGGTAGCTTTTGTGGTGTTACCGACAGCATCGAGAACATCGGTGATCTCCCGAACACTTTCAGGCTGCAAAGATGGATCTTTTAGAAAAAGCTATACTAAGAGTATCATCATTTAGCCTAAATGTTTCCACTTTTAGTTAACTTTTATTAATACTTTTTGCATGCCTTTTTTTTAAACCAATGAGTAGAGATGTAAAATTTACAGGGTAAAAATTCCAATTCTCAAGAAGAATCATTACTAAATACTAATCATCTATAACTTCTTACTACGGAGGGAGTATACACCGAAGATAATTAAGAAAAATTACCTGCTGGCTCATCTCTACTATACCACCAGCATTGTCAGCTATTGGTCCAAACATATCCATAGTAAGAACATATGCAGCAGTGCTGAGCATTCCCATAGTAGCTACAGCTGTTCCAAATAGCCCACCAGTTGGATTTCCCAGTTCATCCACCAGTCCAGATGTATTACCCAACCAGAAAGCAGAAATAATTGCAACACTTATGACAAGAACTGGCATTGCAGTTGCTTCCAAGCCCAGACTAACACCAGCAATAATGTTAGTTCCGTGTCCAGTGGAGCTTGCAAGTGCAAGCGTACGGACAGGCTCATACTTGTAGTCGGTGTAATATTTGGAAATCCACACGAAAGCATAAGCTGTCATTATTCCAACCAACCCACATAAAGCAAAGTTAAACCATGCTGAAGGTGCTTGTTCTGTGTAAAGAAGCCATCGAGTAGACTGCATATACAAAGAAAGTCTTATCAGAAACCATGCAGTGCGAAACAAAAAAAAAAACAAGAGAGCACAATAACACATTTTTAGAAGTTAAGACAAAAAGACCAAATGGTATCAAATGAACTAAGAGGGTGGAAGAAGCAGTAGCATCTGACCAGTCCGAAAGTTATAACAGCCAACAGAATAGTAACAGAATAGCCTTTCTCAAGAATTTTCATCGGATCCTCCTTCAAACCCGATTCGCGTTTGCTCCGTATTGAGAATATTCCCGCTGAAGACACTACCAGATCGAAGGTGTGAACAACAAGAGGAAACAAGATAAAACCCGATGGATCTGCAAAAAAACAGAAAGGATAGGAATAACTCAATACGAAGGGGAATAAAAACAAGATTTATAAGCCTAAGCAGCTCTATGATATCATTAAAGGTATATGGAGATGACCATTCAAAAGATTCCCAATCACAAAAGTTGGACATGAGTACATGAAACTAAAATTGAGAATACAAATACCTTCTATCTTGCAACGCTTAGCCATTGTTCCACCAAGTATCATAGCACTTATAATTTCAGCAGCAATACTTTCAAAGAGATCAGCACCACGAGCAGCACAATCACCTACATTGTCTCCTACCTGTAAAATCCCCAACAAGTATTTCAGCATGAAATCAAGGTCCAAAAAAGAAAAACAATTATGTGAACAATGATTGACTTATTATTGACAAGCTAATAAAAAATCTTTGCATCAGCAGTTCAGCCAGTAAGACATTTATAATTTAAAAAAAACAATAGAATATAATCTACACAAACATTAAACAAACAGTGAAAAAGAGAAATAGAAGAGGGGTATAAGAAGGATGGAGAGCAGATCACAAGATCAACCTGAGCATCCGGGAAAAGGATCAACGAATTAAGGCGGCAATGAAACTGCTCTTAGTGAGGCCTGAAGAGTACAAAATCTACACATTTGTGCAAATCCAATGCCTCACATACAACAGTGTCAAAAGAAGAAATATATGTCTTCTGAAAAAACATCACGACAAATTTGATCAGAGGTGAATTTGTGGAAAGAATAAAAAGAGAGGCTGGTGATGTATAGAGCTAAACTGATGGTTTATTGAAAATTAGTGATGAGATTACACAAACCATAGGGAGGGTGTAAATTTACATAAAGCCAATAAGTCGAAGCGAAAGGGAAGGAAAAGGCACTACAGAAGAAACTTCTGACTTTTGTACCTGGATCATAACCAAGTGCAAAATAGTCGCTTTGAGCAAGTTAACACATGAAGAAGACAAGTGTAGTTGCATAGGAAGGAGGAAGAGGAGGAGAATTTATGGTTCAGGTGGAAATGTTCTAATCAGGATTTGGGCAGAGTAGCACAATGGGCTGGGGATATAAACTGGCAGCAAAGTGGCTAGCCTATTAACATGGCTCTCTCAAAAAGTCTAAATTTTGGCATGCCATCACAAATAGGAAGATCTTTCACAACAAAACAATTTTCTATGAAGGAAGGTAGTAGATGATTTTTGAGCAATTAAACCGAGACTTTAAAGTAAGATAGAGGAGACCAGGAAAATTAGAGGGGGGAGAACTCAGTAGAAGCTATGGAAATGTTTAAGCCTTTGAAATGCCAAAAGGTTATGCCTTCTATATGTGACTGTCAACATGTTTTTACAAAGAACCAAGACTTGAAAAGAGCAGATACTGTTAAGAAACAACTATTAGTTCAAAGTTCCTACACTAACAGGTTCACTAAATGTAATTCCAGCATTATGTGAAATCCATGTACAAAGAACCAAGACTTGAGAAAGAGCACATACTCACAGAAGATATGACCCAGGAGGGAGAAGATTTGGGTTATAGAAGCCTAGGTTGCACAGTTTGGTGTTACCGGGTGGTTTGGTGTTGCTTGGCTTTGTTTATGTTTTGTTCTTTGTTCTGCTTCATGTTTATTCAGTAAATTCTATGCGGGCATTTAAAGGGTTTGTAGGTCTTTGCGTCACTTCGGTAACTTCCTCCCAACTTGAGTGGGGTAAGGATTTAACCAACCCGACCCCCCCCCCCCCGACCTTTAACTGGGAATATAATGAGGTTTGTTGTTGTTGTTGTAGTAGTTCATGAAACTCAGAACAAGTGTAGGCATAGATGATATATTGACAAGCCAATGGACAAGGCAAAACCGAGAGAGCATTCAATAGAAAACAAAGTTACCACAAACAACATACCAAGTCTGCAATAACAGCAGGATTACGTGGATCGTCTTCAGGAATACCCTGCTCAACCTTTCCAACAAGGTCAGCCCCAACATCAGCTGCTTTTGTATATATACCACCACCCAGCTGAGCGAAGAGGGCCACAAATGAAGCTCCAAAACCATAACCAACAAGTAAAAGAGGCACTGACAGAATATAATTAAACCAAGAGTCATATGACCAGAATAGCAATAATAATAAAATAATTCTTAATGATGAAAAAAGAGGGCTTGTACTGGAAATTAGTAAACAAAAATATTGAACAATGATGAGAAAAGAAAAATTCTGCATAATGCTTGAACACACATGAATATTTCTACTTAATATCAAGCAATAATGGACCTTAATACACACAAGATCAGAAGGACCAACTAAAGAAAATTATAACAGAACTAAATTTTAGTCACAGTTTACCAACCATTATCATATCCTAAAGGATTGATACACTAATATGAACACATGATACTATAATAAGTCAAGTAACAGAAGCAAAAACGATATAAATACTCTAATGTGTGAAGGATATATATGATAGCTAATAAAATAGAGGTTATGTACTTCAGTATATCAAACAACAAAGCGAGAAGTGTGCTTACGATCCGTCACTTTCATTGAACCGGGAGAGTCTACTTCCAGCCAAACATATAGTGCCGCATAAAGAATGGCAACTCCAAGAACAGCCATTCCCACAACAATCAAAGCTGAGAAACCACCAGCACGAACAGCAATCTGCAGTTAACCTTAGTTAGAAGCGGTAATACCCACAGACTAAGCAATTGCAATCGGAACACAAACCATTAATGCTTCTCTGGCAGAACGTCTAGCTGCACTAGAAACTCTAACATTAGCACGCACTGATACCCACATCCCAACATAACCAGCGACACCAGAGCATAATGCCCCTAGAAGAAAAGCAATAGCAGTAACGAATGCAGATGTTGTCCTGAATCAGTATGATGGATCACAAATGCATTAGAGTAAAATTCTGAAGAGAAACTATCTTTGCAGGGTAACAATTTTTCAAAAGGCTGTGCATGATAACAATAAGCACATGTTCACTTACCTGCTAAGACCGGAAGATTCTTGTTCAGGGGTAGTGCTTCGGAATAGATAAATGCTCAAAATCACCAGGGCAAGCACCACAGCCATCTTGGATATGGTTCCATATTGTGTTCTGAAGAAACCTTCAGCTCCATCACGTATAGCATAAGATATCTAGCACATTGAATACAAGAAGCTCAGGACAAGCACCTAGGCAGGAGTAGTTTTATACATTGGAGAAAATATATTTAAATTTAGGGATATATAAGTAGACACACAACCACCCCATCAAAATGAGTTTTTTCACAATACGACCAATATATTAAAAGATAATCCCTTGAAAGCCTCACTGTTAGCAAGACACCATCTAGGACCAAAAACGGCCAACTTCGCATCCAGGTGTTTAATTAAGGCACATGCAAAGTTTATGGGTCATAGTGGTGTTTTCCTGATAATGAAGTATCAAGGGAGGTTTATACTTGGAATTAAATTATTAAAAGCAGTATACTCAATAGGAACATGAAAATGAAGCGAATATCCCCCCTATAATCTCAAGAATATGCTATACTATATCTGTGAAAGATAGGAAAAGACGATTAAGACTCGGGTTCAGTGAAAGCACTGCTGCTATGCTGGTTATCCAATAATGTGAACAGATGTCTAGTATACATACCTGAACCATCTCAGGAGGTCCCTCATCCTTTGAGAGAACCCATTTCGCAAGATATAAGGACAAAACAAGGCTGAGTATGCACACTGTAAAGACAAAAATGATGATTCCAGATGTCCTAGCTCCAATGTAGAAGATAGCTCCAAGGCCAAGTAACAAAAGTATAAAAAGAATGCGAACATTTATCCCCATCAGAATCCGAAAAACCTGCAAAGAAACATATATTAGTATCACAACCATAATCATTCTTCGGAATAAAATGGGGAATGATGTTGTTGTTGTAACCATAATCATTAGCATTCTCATCCCACCTCAAAACATATACATTTGCAATTACCAGTAACAAAAACACTAAGAGGGGAAAGGGATGAAAAAACTACGTCCTACTCCATTGCATATACATTTAAAATCCAGCGGTTAGATAAATATACATGCAGCAGCATAACTACAGATTAACTTCTTTAGCTTTATAGTTACAGCAGCTGTTGAATTTTACTATTTTCTACCCCCTTCAACAAAAGCATAATATTCTTGAATTTTAATTTTACAAAACAATCTCTTTCTTCGCTGAAATGTATTCCTACATTCAAGGCACATCATTCTCAATTGACCATTGAAAAGATGAACACAACACTGCAGTAGCCTAAATGCCTAATGCTTCTCCAAATTTTCTTTCAGATCATTAGGATGCCACATTTACATTTACACCACAAATTCATCCAGACGCTTGCCTTCGTGCTGCAGGCAATTTAATCACAGGAGGTAGAAACATTGTAACACGGTATTTTGTGAACCTCAGTAGATCATGGAGTCTTAGTGACAACGAATGGACAAAAAAGGATGACTCTGTAGGTGGATGTGGCACTCAAACTGACAACAGAAATATATTCGCATCATGTACTGATTTGAGCATTTTTCTTCAACACTTTGGTGGGTCTAACACAGCAATCGCACCCCAAACTCGGATAATGGTGGTTAAGTGTTTCCACCAAAAAAATAAGTTCAAATGCCAAGAGACTATTGCAGATCCTTCGTGATGCATTAAGGAATACATCCAAAGAATGCTCAGAAAGTAGCAACAGAATACAAGACATTCACATCACAGAAACAACCCTTCTTATTAGCCTGCCTTTATATCATCGGACACTAAATGTCATGAACCACTACGAGTGTTGCACCTTTCACATAATCTGATATAAGTTATATGCCGATGCTAGGGATCAAAATTCTAGTTCTATCTCAGACATTAGCGATAAACCAAAACTCAAACAATTGGCATTACGATCATACAATCCAGACAATGTCGTAGAATAAAGAAATATCAAAGTCTGAATGGAAGCAAAATTTGACGCGCAAGTGACTGTTACCAGTGGATTATAGGGTTTGGTGCGCATGTTAGGGAAAGTCCTAGGTCTATCCTGGTAAGGCAGCAGGGAGCCACCCTCAACATCATCGTCGATCATCATGATGGAGTGAGAGGAATTGACCCTCCTAGCAACAGGAATTAGGGTTGAGCTCGCCACTTTTGGGGTAAATTACCCCCTGCGCCTGCTCGCCTGAGCTTCAAATCGAACCGTCGTTCGCACGAAGAAGATGAAAAAGCTTTGTTGAAGAAGATCCAGAAATGGAAAGCAGTAGAAATGGATGAGAGATCTCGGAACCCGCCGGTTTCTCTCTGCAACCGACTTCTCTGATCTCTCTCTTGACGGGAAGAGGGGAGAGAATTTGGTTGTTTCTGCTCTTATTTATATTATCGGATTCGGATTATCGTTACGGATTGTTATGAATACAGTAATTTACACTGTACGGATCTATTTTATGGAAAAATCATCCGGTCGTTGGCATATCCAATAAGGATATTACACGTAGGATCAACTATTTCTCTTCCACCACTCCTTGGTTGCCATGTTGCTAATTATGTTCTGGCATTACACGGGTTGACTTAAAACTATAAAAGAGAATATTATACGGATAACAAGATAATCAGTACCGAGTCCGAGTAGTGCCTAAATAGTGGTTCATACCACTAATTGTACATTTATATTTTAATGGCTTATCATTTTTATATGCACTCCTTGCCTTAGAATAAACAGGTCTTATCTTATATTCATATGAAATGGGTTCGGCAAACCGTTGAGAAATTTAGATATTTAATGTACTGAATTTGGAAATGTAAAAAATGAGGGGAGAGCAAGATCATGAAGTTGGATATACAGAGAAAGAAATTACTGCATATACACATATTAACATCTCTGCTCCAAATACAATACAACTGCAACTACTTTCCTTTTGTACAACACTGCTAGTTTTATATGCACATGCAAAACATATCCCTGCGTATAGCTCCAACCGACAATGCCTCAGAACTGAACGTTGATTCATCACCCTCCCAATTTTTGTTAGCCTGTCTCACTCTTGTCATCATTATATTGCAGATCTGCACCCATTCATGCAATATATTATCATAATTAACATAATCAAAACATTATATACATAAAGTTTAATTAATTACCCATAGTAATTGAGCTTTCCGGATCGGAATGATTCATCCTTGGATCACTCATCTCCTTCTGTTGGGTATTGGTCATAGAGGAGGGAGTGCTGACGCCACTATAGAACATCATTTGCGTCATGCTATCATCAGCCAAATCTCTAAGTCTCATCAGCTCCGGCAAAACCACCCTTCCAAGATCCGGCCTATCTTTCCTCCTCATCTCAGCACATTTCACAGCCAATTTCACAAGACGTAATGTCTCATCAAACGGCCAATTCTGAACCGCGGGATCAAGAATCTCCAAGAACGCGTCTCTCCCACTCTGTATCGCTCTCGAAACATGATGAGCAATCGCCATTGGAGGCTTAGCAGTGATCAGCTGCAGCAGCAGCACACCAAAAGAGTACACATCCGACTTCACACCCAACATCCCTGTTTGCTGATACTCTGGATCGATGTAGCAAAACGTCCCAGCAGTTGATGTCATCCTGTACTGAGTCACGCTATCAGCAACCGTTGGTGGGACCAGTCGTGCAAGGCCCACGTCAGAGATCTTGCTGACGTAGTTCTGGTCGAGTAAAATGTTTGCCGGTTTAAGATCTCGGTGCACTATGGGCTCGGGTTTGGTTTGGTGCAGGAAATGTAAACCAGTTGCTATCTCTGCAGCTATTCTGAACCGGATTTGCCATGTCAGTGGTGGAGTGTTGCCTCGTCTGAAGAGCCTATCGTCTAAACTTCCTCTTGACATGCATTCATAGACCAAGACTCCAAATTCAGGGCAAGCTCCAAGGAGAAGAACTAGATTCGGGTGACGTATGCAGCTCAGAACTTCGATTTCTTGATTGAATTGCATTCTTCCTTGGGCTGCGTCGGGTCTGAGGATTTTGACGGCTACACTCGTGTGGTCGAGGTTGCATTTGAAGACGGGTCCGTATCCCCCTTCTCCAATCTTTCGAGACAGGTCGAATTGGTCGGTTGCAGATTCAATCTCTTCGATTGTGTATTTCCTGTACCTGCATACACTGTTGGCTGAAACTAGACCTTCTTCTTGTAAGAAGTATTTTCTCTCCATGCTTAGGCGTCTTTCGTTCTCTTGTAAGGCTAATCTGTTCGCTGCTTCCCCTGTTATTTCCACCATCTTGAATTTGTCTTTAGATGTGAAGGAATGGTTGTCTTCTATTGTTGATTTCTTTTCCTCTTGCGCCCTCCACTTTTCCAGCTCCAAAGCCTGCATTTTTAGGTTGAATCTTGAGTTTATCTGTTCATTGATTCATGTATGTTAAAATCAATTCACCTTCTGTTTTGCAGTGAGTGCTTCTTTGCAAGCGGTACTGTAGAGATCCATTGTTTGCTTCAGCTCCAACTTCATCCTCCTCATCTCAGCTTCAGCATCCTCCTGTGAGACCTAGAGCAATTGCAGATTTAATCAGAATCAAATTACTGGATAATTGAGAGTAATTAGATGCTCACAGTCATTTGAGATGAACACGAAGTGCGTCCACTATCTTGCGAAGAAATATACGAAAAATCATGCAACATATTGAACTCAGATCCTCGATTCCCCAATCGCGCAGAGCTGAAACTGTGCTCCGAGCTAGACGACATCCTTGGCGGCGTCCTTGACGACGATTCCATGAGATCGTAATGCGGAGAATACATCAGATCCACACTCGGCCGATCGTTACTCACAAACGAGATATCCGTGGCACAATCCGAGAAATCGCTAAACAGCTTCTCGTTAAATCTCCGCATCCTACACCGAAACCCTAATTTCAGCCCCAAATCGATCAAACCACAGACGAATTGAAAACATCACACATACATACACACATACCTGTTGGGATCTTTATCGAGAGGGATGTTATTGTGACTGCTGACGCTAGACCTATCGAACGAAACTCGATCGGGTTTAATACTCGGACTGTGCCTAGGAAGAGCTTCGGCGACGGTGGATTTCTCCTTGACTAAGGACTCCAATTGCTTCTGAAGAGGGGAGGAATGGGGGACGGGGCGAGAGGAGTTGCGGACGGAGGAGATCTTGCCTTTGGAGATGACATAGACGGTGCAGAAATCAGGAGAGCCTCGGGAGACGACGGTGGGGACGTCGGAGTGCTTGAATTTGCGCATGAAACCGCCTTTGGAAGCTCCGAGAACCAGGCTTTCAATGGCGGCATAGTTGACGTACTCTACCAACGCCTTTGCTACGTCTGTGTCCTCCAGTGTGATGTCCAGGCAAGGGATCTGTGCTTTTATATCAACGATCAGAAATACTATTTCCAGTTTCCCGCTATATGGCCAAATCAAACATTAATCTATTTTTTCATTTTTATTTATTCCATTGTGATTTCTTTTGGCCCAAATAAAAAATTAAGCCCAACAACAACAACAGATGTTCATCCCGAATTAACTAAGACACGTTGTTTATATATAGATTTGTATTATAAATTCTCTAAATAGATTAAGAAATTTATAATGAAAAAAAGTTGATTTTATTAATTTATGAGATTATAATATTGTTATGAAACATATGATAGATTTAAAAGTTTTAATTTACGATAGAAGTTATATGTTTTTAGAGCATAAATGACATTATTTGCACATATTACGAAATTTACGAGAATCCATTTTTCTAACGCACCCCGTTGTCAAAGTTTTATGTTCATATTATACAAGTTTTATGATAACATAGTTGTTTTGATTTAATGATTTTTCTAATCAGGTTAAGAGTTCATCTATAGAAAGGTTTAATAGATTTTATGCTGAAATTCTGTAATCTCTCATTGTATGGTTTTATGCTTTTCTTTTTAGATAACAGTTTACATTCTGAATAAGCTTATCCTATACCTTAAATACTGTTAGTTTAATTCATACTACTTACATTCTTGCAGGTGCACAAGACACGAAATGTGAGAAATAAATCCTTAATATTCTTGTCAAATTGTTGCCTAGGGGAACAACTTGAGTCTGGTTCAGGAATATTTGCACCCACTCCTGCAATATATATATAACATATATTAAACATATAATTACATGTATAAAACCAGATTCATTAATCAAATATATGATTAATTAAATATAAACCTGATTTAGTGTTAACAACATGAATTAAAATGATAGGATGGCCTCTAGAAACTATGTTTTCAATCGTCCATTTCAAAGCATATTGACTGGATTTCTCTCTATCAACCGCAACTGCAACCAACCCATTTCCTGAAGCTTTTTTCCCGCCACCGCCCTTTGCCAACCACATTTTCTCTCACAAGAAAAACAATAAACTGTCGTTGAAATTAGATGCAGGCATTAGACTAATAATATCTGCATCTTCTGTTTTGATGAGAGGAAAGAAATGTGAATAGAACAGGAAGAAAAAAAATCAGGAATTTAGCAAAGTGTTGGTGTTTTGTAAAATTCAGAAAGGGGGAAAAGGAAAAGAAAAGAATTTTGGATGCCTCTCCGTATATTTAGTGTAATCTGAGAATGTAATACCTTCTTCTATTCTCTTCCCTTCATTTTTAGTTAGATTTTATTTGTTAATTGCCACGGATAAGAAAAAGGATAGATTTATGTGCAAATGATGTACAAATGCTTATTCGTATGCACATACTGCCTTTTCGTATGTGCATATCGCTCATTTCGATGTGCATGTATTTTTCGATGTGTGTGCTAGTTAATTAACTTCTGAGCAGGTGCATATATTGAAGGAATTGTGTCCTTTAATCAAGGTGCAATTACTAATTATGAAATAGGACTATTTATGGAGATTTATAATCCAGATATTTTAGGAGTCGCATGCTATTGCTAGTGGCCAATACGACTTATGAGATTAATCAGGTTAAGCCCATGGCTAGAATAATTGGGTCCTATGAGGTCACACACTTAGAGTTTATGGACTGGATCGACTGAATCCGCAGGCCCGGTAAACCTGTATGATTTGGACTATGTGGAACAGTTAAAGAAGTGGATTGCTCTCCAAGTATAAGATAACAGTTATTTATTACTTAGAGATAAAAGGCTAAGACAATATATAAAGGTTGCGTCTAAATGCACACGTTTTTTTTGCTAAATGCACACTATTCTGTGCGGTAACAATTGCAGTACAGAACTGTGCGTTAACTCTTACCGCACCAGAAGACTCAGGGGCATTGTTGGAATTTTTTCTGAAACCTATACGACGCTGGTGCGGTAAGAATTACCGCACAGATCTGTGCGTTAACAATTACCGCACCAGATTAATCCCAGATTAAGCAAAAAAAAAAACAGATTTTCATTAACTTAAACCCTGTGCGGTAACAATTACCGCACAGGAATATTATTTTTTTTAATTAATATTTTTTTTTTAAAAAGTATTAAAAAAGAATTAAAAAAATATTAAACCTGTGCGGTAACACTTACCGCACAGGTTTAATAATATATTAAACCTGTGCGGTAAGTGTTACCGCACAGGTTTAATATTTTTTTAAACCTGTGCGGTAAGCGTTACCGCACAAAATGGTGCGGTAACCCTTACCGCACCACGTTACATCTTTTAAAAAAAAAAATCTTTCTCCCCCGACCTTCTTCCTCCTCTCTCTGCGAAAATTGCACCGCCGAAACCCTAAAAATCGCCACCCCTCAAACCATCGATTAACCCATCAAAACCTTCAATCGACGATGGATTCGAGTTGCCCCGACCATGGCGGTTCGTCTGGGCCCTTAATTTCTGCCGGAGTCGTCCCCCCCACCGTGGAGCAGCCAACAATGGCGGAAGCGCCGTCGACCTCGTTTCATGACGCTTGCTGGGTTGCTATGGAGGAGGAAGAAGAAGAGGAAGAGGAGGTTCCATTGACGTTCAGCGGTGGTGCCCGGAGAGAGCTCCGACGGAGAACTGCGGTGGTGCCCGACCCGACCCGACCCGACCCGATTCCCGAAGCCCGACCCGACCCGATTCCCGAAGCCCGACCCGACCCGATACCAGCAGCCCAACCCGCCCCAATACCCGCTCCGAGGCGAAGAAACCGAAAGCGACCCGTCCAAAACGTCGGTCCCGGGTACGCTACTCGAGCAAATAGAAGGTTGAATTCTCAAACCGAGGCGCAACCGGAAGCTTTTTCGACTCCCGTAGATCTACATCAAGTATGTATTTTTATTAAATATTCTATAACTTTTGTAATTTTTGAAATAGTTTAATTATTTTATTTCGTAACGTTATGAAATTATTTAATAAGTAATTTCATAACGTTATGAATTTAATAATATTTGATAACGTTATGAAATTTTTAAATAAATTTCGTAACGTTATCAATTTATTTAATTTAATTAATTTATTAAATTTATAACGTTGTGAAATTAGTTATTTAATTTCATAACGTTATGAATTTAATAATATTTGATAACGTTATGAAATTTTTAAATAAATTTCGTAACGTTATCAATTTATTTAATTTAATTAATTTATTAAATTTATAACGTTATGAAATTAGTTATTTAATTTCATAACGTTATCAATTTATTTAATTTGATAATGTTATGAAATTAGTTATTTAATTTCGTAACGTTATGAATTTAATAATATTTGATAACGTTATGAAATATTTAAATAAATTTCGTAACGTTATCAATTTATTTAATTTATTTTATAACATTATGAAATTAATTTATATGGTAACGTTATGAAATTAAGTAATTTATTGCGTAACGTTATGAAATTAAGTAATTTATTGCGTAACGTTATGAAATTAAGTAATTTATTGCGTAACGTTATGAAATTAAGTAATTTATTGCGTAACGTAATTAAGTAATTTATTGCGTCACGTTATAAAATTATATTATTTGGTAACATTATGAAATTAATTAATTTATTCGTAACGTTATGAAATTAATGAAATTTTATAACGTTATGAAATATAATAATTTCATAATGTTATGAAATATGACATTCTATATTGTAAAAGTAATGAATTAATTATTTTATGAAATATGACATTGTTCTTCTCTTATTTTGTAACGTTATGAACTATTAGTATATAAAGTATTGAAATTAGGCGAATTATAACGTTAATTTCGTAACGTTATGAACAAAATGTTTAGAAATTAGAGATGATTTTGATTAGGATTGACGTTACAACAACTGTTTGTAACGTTACGACGTCATGGAAAAGACGTTTTTGAATTTGACGTTATTTTTGTAACGCTATGAAAATAACGTTACGCTATAACAACAACATTAGGGGGTGCGAGATACGATGGCCTCTAGTGGTTTTGTTCCGGGGGCTCCTGTTGCTGCAGAGCGTGTTAGGAGGACGCAGATTACAGCGTCCATACGTCAGAGTTTTGCTACTGCTCGAGATCAGCTGAATGCTTCTAGTTCGACACCCACTGGCGAGGCTCGTGCACTTACAGATACTGGGGCAGTTAGGGATTGTGGTCTGGATGTTGATCCGTGTGCTGATGATGAGGGTTACAGTGAGAGTGAGGAGGAGGGTATGGACGTCGATGATACAGCTGCTGATTTGGATGATGATATGCTGGGAGACGGTGAGGGTTTAGGTACAGATTATATTGTATCTCATCTCGATATACCGACAGATCAGCTTAGGAGAGACGACCCTCCTACAGATTTAGGTCCTTCATCGCCAGCTCCTACAGATTTAGGTCCTTCGTCTCCTACGCCAGATGTACCACCTCCGCCGACTGATGATGTACCGCATCCGGCTGCTGCACCTCATGTACCACCTCCTGCTGTACCTTGGATGCCCGGAGGTCCTTTTACAAAGGAGTTGCTGAAGAGTTATGAGACGCACATCGCCAGGGCTATTTATGAGCTTACAGTTGTTGATCCTCCCGCACTTGTGATTCCAGCTGGCCCCCGTCCTCTTCCTCCATTTATACAGAGACAGCGAGGAGGCCGAGGAGCTCAGGCAGATGATGATGTTGCTGATGCAGACGCTGCTGATCCTCCAGCACGAGGTGGACGCGGTCCACGCGGAGGACGAGGACGAGGACGTGGACGTGGACGTGGACGTGCTGCAGATCATGCTGATTTTCCACAGCCTGCTGATCTTCCAGAAGGCGAGGCTCCTCTTGATTTGGTATGTATTTGAACTATAATGTTCATATGTGAAATATGAACGACATTCTGTAGAAGTAACTGTGTTAATTTTTTACTTTTTTTCCAGACACGGAAGGTCGTCAAGGTTCACTTCCACACCGCCTACTGCACTCCACTAGAGGCGTTTAGGAGACCTGGTCCAGATTCGTGGTTTCAGCTTGCAGAGCGATCTGGATTGACTGATCTACGCTATATCGGGTCCGGTCCTGTCGATCATGTGTTGGTTTCTGCTTTCGTCGAGAGATGGCACCCAGAAACCAACACATTTCATTTGCCATTTGGAGAGATTGGTCCTACACTTCACGATGTGGTTGAGATCCTGTCGCTGCCTATACATGGCAGGAGTTGTAGCTCAGTTTTGAGCAGGGAGGAGATCTTCACTTTTGCTGCTGAGATGCTTCACGTAGAGGAGGCACTGGTGAAGACTTGGTATAGGGATGGAGGCATTCCTTTGGGTTATCTTCAGCAGAGATTGAAGGATATGATGCGGATGGAGGATGGACAGAGAGATGAGAGCCTCATTGCGTCTATGTACTTACTGTTGCTTCTCGGCACTACAGTTCTAGTGGACAAGTCGACTACAGCAGTCAAGCACTGGTGGTTAGTTCTTTTGGCCGACCACGACAGCACTGGCCGATATGCTTGGGGAGCTGGAGTGTTAGCTCATCTGTATCGCAACCTTGGACAGGCGTCGAGGCGATTGGCTATGGGGATGGGGAGTTCTGGCATTCTTTTGCGGGTTAGTACGCAAACAACTATAGGATTGGCTATGTTTAGGAAGTCGAGTTCTAATTATCTTTTTTTTGCAGTCGTGGATCTGGGCATATTTTCCACATTTTCGTGGACATTTTGTGACACATCCACTTTCTATGGACCACGCCGCAGCTGCTATGAGGGAGGGCAGAGAGGTGCCACAGGGGAAGAGCACGGATCGTTTGGTTGCCATTCGTGGCATGCTTGACCGTGTTCGTTATGAGGAGGTCAGATTTTAAGAATGTATGCTTTCGTTATATTGTGTGAATGTAAACTATACTAACTGTTTTGTAATGTTTTGTTGCAGGTTAATTGGTTTCCCTTTGCAAATGTGGATTTCAGACTTCCGCAGTACGCCCCATCTTTGTTTGAGGGCATTCTCCGTTGTCTGGACATCGAGGAGCTCTATCAGCCAGGTCGCCTGCTGCGACAGTTTGGACATGTGCAGGGTATCCCAGATCCTCCCCCAGAGCCCATCCAGGTAACACGTAACAACAGGCTGACGCATTATTCAGTTCACTTTGCGGAGGATCTGCTTGGTGTGTGGGATCAGGACCCCAGGCCTTTGTTACAGATTCGGGAGCCACGAGCGACGTACTATTGGGCAGTCACAGATGATTATCTCGATTGGTATGATCGAGTTTCTCATCCTCTAGTGGATCCCAGATCACGTAGACTCGATCGTCCAGTTGGTCCGCTGCGTATTCCACCTTCGGTTGACAGTTTTGCGGTACGATTATAAATTTTATTAGTCATATTCATTCAATTAGTATATTTGATAGTAATGTTTTGATATGTTGTTAATATAGCGGACCCAGCTAGTGACTTGTGAGATTCGAGCTTTCTTGGAGACACCACCAGAGAGGAGGCCTGCAGATATGGATGAGTTCATGAGGCGTCTCCTTGGAGTTTTGACTGACGAGGCTCCACCGATGGCTCCAGCTCCGGTTCGTCAATCTCAGCTTTCTCGGCATTCAATCCACGAGGAAGGGCAAGGTAGTGGGCAACGTAGTGGGAATGAGGGTCGTGACTTGGAGTGATGTATAGTTTGTTTGGATACTATGTTTTGGTAATGTTTGGTTAACTTTTGCTTATTTATTTTGGGCTTTTCTTAAAAACGCGAGAAAATGGTCACAATCGCAAAAAATAATTAAAAACTACTAAACGTCAAATATTGATAAATGATTCAAAACGTGTCGAAACGACTAAGAAACGAAAAAAATCGACTGAAAACGATATAAAACAAGCCAAATCGAAATATGGAGGATTTCCGAACAAGTTGTAAAAAAGTGTAAAAATGTGGCCAAAATGATGGCATAATATGGCCAAAATGAGCAAAGTTTAGCGAAACTTGACTTTTTTGGAAAAGGCGAAAAACGACCAAGTACGTCAAATATTAATAAAAATGGTTCAAAACGTGTCGAAACGACTAAGAAACGCAAAAAATCGACTGAAAACGATATAAAACAAGCCAAATCGAAATATGGAGGATTTCCGAACAAGTTGTAAAAAAGTGTAAAAATGTGGCCAAAATGATGGCATAATATGGCCAAAATGAGCAAAGCTTAGCGAAACTTGACTTTTTTGGAAAAGGCGAAAAACGACCAAGTACGTCAAATATTAATAAAAATGGTTCAAAACGTGTCGAAACGACTAAGAAACGCAAAAAATCGACTGAAAACGATATAAAACAAGCCAAATCGAAATATGGAGGATTTCCGAACAAGTTGTAAAAAAGTGTAAAAATGTGGCCAAAATGATGGCATAATATGGCCAAAATGAGCAAAGCTTAGCGAAACTTGACTTTTTTGGAAAAGGCGAAAAACGACCAAGTACGTCAAATATTAATAAAAATGTGTCGAAACGACTAAGAAACGCAAAAAATCGACTGAAAACGATATAAAACAAGCCAAATCGAAATATGGATAATGGATAGTGGATAATGGATAATGGATAGTGGATAATGGATATAAAACAAGTCATATGTGTACAGTTTGGGCCCATATCGTTTTAACGCCTTGAAACGATGAAAATCGAAATTTTGAAATTGTAACATGACAACAAATACGGCGAATAGTTATTTTCATTTTGCGGAATCGAAAAATTATTATTGAAAATGTCAACGGGCCTAATAAGGCCTAATGAAATTTGAATGAGGCCCAAACACAAAAAACGACAAAAAATGACATAAAACGGCTTAATAAGCACTTAAAACGTAAAAGTCAAGAAATGTAACATTAATATTTGAGCATTACCAATCAAACGCTATCGTTTTTATAAGAAATTAACAACTTTAACACTTAGAAGTATGTAAACGAAGACTTTCACCTGTATGCTACTACTCTCAAGTATATAAGTTGTATAGTTATACTCATATGTATGTGATACCACTTCGTTACTAAAATGAACTTCATATAATGTGTTTATTTCATCATATAACATTAGTTTAACACTTAATTGTTATCGTTTGACTCAACTGACCTCGTATTTCATTAGTATAATATGAATTTTTATCATATAACTCTTCGTAATCTCATATTACATTAGTAAAACTTGATAAAATTATTCACAAAACTCTCAATAACGACATATTTCAGTAGTATAACATTACTTTGGGTAATAAAACTTTTTATAATATCAAATAGTATAAGAAAACAACATAAAAAATGAATTTTTATGTAATTAGGGTTGGTACTACAACAGTTACCGCACCAACCCTAATACCCTAAACCCTACAAACACCAGAATCAAATATTCTGGGTAAAAGGGCTGGTGCGTTAACAATTAACGCACAGAATCTGTGCGTTAATTGTTAACGCACCAGACTCTGTGCGTTAACAATTAACGCACAGATTCTGTGCGTTAATTGTTAACGCACCAGAATCTGGGCTGGGCTTGAATGTTGGGCGTCGTCTTTGTTGGGCTGGGATTTTTCTACATCGGCCCAAATCTAAGTTACCCTAGTAAAACCTCGGCTATAAATTCACTGCCTCAGTGAACCCTATTATCTCATTCTCACTGCGCCGTCAAATAATTAGGTTTCAAGTTCTTACTCTGTATTTCAATTAAAAGTCTCATTTTTTACTGATTTCGTTAGATATCTTCATTGTTTCTAACATGTTTTCTTACTTTGTATTACAGATTCAAACAACCATGGCATCATCTTCATCCTCCCCAGTTCCAGCAGAAGGCAGTGAGATCCAGTGCCCGAGTAGAAGGTGCTCAAGAACAATCAAGGTGTTCACTGGTAATGACAAGAACAATCCCCATACGTATGGACGAAGGTATACCACATGTCAGTGTAACTACATGATCGTGTATCTTGAGCCAGAATACGACAGTCATCATCTCCGAGTCATTGCAAAACTGTTGAAGGAAATAGCTGACCAGCAGTTGAAGCTGGTATATTTTCACCAGGCTAAGAGTATTGAAGCAGCCAAACACTGGATACAACAGAGGTTTCCCAATGACCCTGTTCCTAGTTTTTATGACAGTGACTCCGATTAGGGATCTGGGTATCAAATCAGTGAATCTCCGTTAAGTCTGTGTTTAGTTTAAATTTCAAGAATGAGTATGTTGTCTTTCCTTAATGAGTCTGTTGTCTTTCCTTAATGAGTCTGTTGTCTTTCCTTAATGAGTCTGTTGTCTTTTTAATTTATGCTGAGTGTGTTGTAGTTTATGGATTCACTGATTTCACTTCACTGTTTCACCTACCTCATCTAACTCTACTGAAAACACTATTTAAAGCAAACAAGACAAGTCATTACATATTTCAAAGCAGACAAGACAAGTCATTACATATTATAAATCAATTCCAATCGAAGTCTAAAGATCAAGGCTACTAAACTATTACAAATCAAGTCATGTAGTCCATACGCTTTCCAGCAGTGAAGCGGTATTGTCGAAACAAGTCCACTTGGCCAGCATATATCCCTTCCCACCACTTGATGTTGTCATCTGCAAATCTTCTCCACGAACCGGAACAACGTGGCAATGGTGCCCCATCACGGAGCCAAACCTAGATATACAAAGAAAATTAATCAATAAGTATAAATGATTTCGACGTTTCATGACGTTTGTTTAGATTACCACAGATTCTTACCGGTATCCAGTGATTACTGCATCCGACAAGAGCTATCCCAAATATCTTCTGTGGAGGACCAGGGCTCACTGTAGACTGCCTTATTGGCAAGCATAAACACGGCGCATCCCAGGACAGTTGCACTAAACCAACATTATACACTGTGGCAAACACCAAACCCATAAATGGCATGTCCATCCAAAATGGTCTCTCACAAGGACTTCTCATGTAGTTAACTTGAGCAATAAGATCATCCCATGTTCCTACCCGTAGTCTACGTCGTATGGGCTCCCATGTCTCTTTGTTTCCAAGAAGCTCCGCTGCCAACGCAGCACGGATCATACGATATTGACTCTGTTGCATACCCGTAAGTAGAGCCATTGACCGATACCCACAATGTCCGTCTGAACGCACATCTTTCACAGAAGTCATGTAGGAAAGCCAAAAGTAGTCAATATTTTTCACCCCCAAGTTCACCCCCATATAACTTATGGCTTCTTCAATCTCTTCTTCATCTTCTCCTTCCTCTGTTTCGTTTCGATCTGGATAGCAAGCTCTTAGGGGCACGGCATTCATGTCTTCGTCTTCTAAATCGATGGTCTCTGAAAACAATGGTTCAGGTTGGGACTGTGATCCGAAGTCGAACGACACTTGACTTGCTTGCTTTTTAGGACAAGTTGGTCGTTCACTTTGCCTATTTGCCTTCTCCTTTGCGACTTTTTGCGCATTCTCAGTATTTGTTAAGTCTTCTCTAACGTACTCGTGGTAACTCTTTTCCCTCTTTTCTCTCGGAGGAGAATTCCCATTTCGCTGCTTCTCCTTGTTCTTTGATCCCGGCGGCCTTCCTTTTCCTTTCCTAAACAAGTTTGTTGGCTCTACCAAAGAACTTTGTTCCGGATGCTCCAAGTCAATGTACAACTCACTTAATCTGAATAGAGTTCCATCCCTCAAATCTCCACTTTCCCATTTCGCCCACATTTCACGCATTCTGATCTCCGGAATAGACATTGAACGATTGTCGTCGGGTAAGGACAAATTTATTGCATCATCTTCCCATCTCAGTTCCTTCCAGAAGTCATGAAAATCATCCGGAACAAGAGGTGTCTTTGAAATGATTGCCCTAGCAAGATCGTGTACGCATGGCATCCCAAGACAATCTCGAACCCAATGATCATCACAAACATTTGAATACTCCTCCTTCAATATTTGCTGGTACATTTCCAACAACAACAGAAAACACCTATCTGACACTCGGTAAAATAGCCTTGAAAACAACATTCGAATGCCAGAAGGAAAGGTTGGGTCATCAAAGACCATTTGCCGAGTGGTAAGTGCTTGGTTCATCGTCGCCCTAATCAGGTCCATCTGAACTATGACCGCATGGTGGATCCTCACGATCACTCTGTTGAAGCCTCCTCTACTAGAACCCACAATTTCTTTCAACACCTTATGCATCCCCTCCACCCTAAATAAACACAATTTCTAATCATTAGCATTAATAATATGGTGGTCCAAATTAACAACTAAACAAACAAAGATACCTGTTTGTAGTCCTTGTGTGAAAGTGAAGAGTGTAGTCCGTCCACGCTCTAACTATGAACTCCTTGTACGGAGTAAACCAGTACTTTTCAACGTAACCAACAATGCCCTTCTTCCATGAATCTCTCAGCTTTCTCAACCTCTCTTCGTAGATTTCTTCGGTGCTCGAGCAAAATATCCCCCAACATTGCGTAACAAAGTTCTCCGCCCTTTTAGTATTTTTAATCACTTTTTCTGCGTGTGACTGGATGTTGTGCTTAATGTGCACCCAACACAATAGTTGCTTCACATCAGTGTCTTTGAACACAAGTTTGATTGCTCTCAACAAAGCCTTCTCACAGTCGGTCATTATAGCCTTCGGCATCACTCCCAAATTTCTACACAACTCATGAACGCACATCATCACAAACTTGTAATGCATTACTGTCTCCTGAGCCATGAATGCATATGCGATGTTGAACGTCTTGTGCGTGCAAGTGAAACCAACCATCTCCACTAAAGTCATATCATACCTATTTGTCTTGTATGTGGCGTCCATGATAATCACGTGAGGAAACTTCCTGAACAAACGAATCGACTCCGGGTGAGCGAAAAAAAGGACTTCAACCTCATTCGTCCTCGTGTTCCTCAAAGGTTGACAAAAATACTTGTTCTCTTTCTGAAAATTTAGAGACCACTGAGTAACTGACAATTCACCACGATCTTCAAAATTGATCTTCTGCAAAAAATTGGCAATCTGCTTCATGGATGTCACATTTTGCGGGTCTCTTTTCCTAAGCTGAATAAGTATGTTTTTTGGCGTCTTGCGATCATCCCCCGCTTCCCTTGCTATTTTCTCCTCCTCTTTGCTCATTCTACCCACGAATGAATTCCCATGAAAACTAGTAGGAAGAGTGTGGTTGTGACGACCTTCTACAACATTCACGATCCATTTATAACTATAAGGCCCTTCTTTTATACGAACCCCATATAACTCAAATGTACAACCACATTTCTTCGATTTTCGGTGACGAAGCCTCGGAACCGGCAATTCTGGATTTTTTAAATTCACTTTCGGCCTACCCGATCTAGGTTTTCCAAACCTATCGCATACAAAATCAACGCAATATTTGCTAGATGTACGATGTACCAAAACTATCATTAAATCCCTTGCTCTCTGTTTTGTCCATTCCATCATCTCTTCTTTACTATCCCACATTTGCGCAGTACTAAAATGTGGTCTAAAGTCTTCTTCCTATATTGATTAAACTACATTACTTAGATACGCAATTTTAACTAATTAACCTAAATCTCATGCAATTAAATACAAAATTTAAATTGATAATATACTAACCAAAATCGGTAACGGAGTCCAATCGTCTAATGCAATTGATACATTTGCTTCGCCTTCTTCCTCTTCTTCGTCCACTTCCTCATCGACTTCTTCGTCTTCTTCGTCTTCTTCGTCCACTTCCTCTTCTTCATCGACTTCGTATTCTTCTTCCACGACCCCTGATATCCAATTGTCGTTACCATCATCCTCACTACTCTCATAATTATAAGACATTGTAGTGTGCATTGCAAAACTTCAACAAGATAGCTCAACCTATATATACAACCAAAAAATGCCCGTTGGAATTTTATGCCCGTTGGTGCGTTAACTATTACCGCACCAACGGGCATAAAATTCCAACGGGCATTTTTTCAAAAAAACCTGTGCGGTAACACTTACCGCACAGGTTTAAAAAAATAGTTACCGAAAAAAATATTAAACCTGTGCGGTAACACTTACCGCACAGGTTTAATAATATATTAAACCTGTGCGGTAAGTGTTACCGCACAGGTTTAATATTTTTTTAATTCTTTTTTAATACTTTTTAAAAAAAAAATATTAATTAAAAAAAATAATATTCCTGTGCGGTAATTGTTACCGCACAGGGTTTAAGTTAATGAAAATCTGTTTTTTTTTTTGCTTAATCTGGGATTAATCTGGTGCGGTAATTGTTAACGCACAGATCTGTGCGGTAATTCTTACCGCACCAGCGTCGTATAGGTTTCAGAAAAAATTCCAACAATGCCCCTGAGTCTTCTGGTGCGGTAAGAGTTAACGCACAGTTCTGTACTGCAATTGTTACCGCACAGAATAGTGTGCATTTAGCAAAAAAAACGTGTGCATTTAGACGCAGCCTATATAAAAGATATATCTACTTATCTATTATTATCATTATAAGATAATTATACAATATAAGGATAAGATAATAGCCAAATATATATTAACTAGAGTGATTGAGAATCACACAGATAGATATATAATTAAGGAATTAATATATCATTAAGAAGTTAATATATATACATACGTATAGGAGGAACAAGGAGTAGGATTTTGAGATCAACTTGTGAAATATACGTAGTGGGCAATTCGGGCAATTCATAACTGGTTTTTGAGCTAATTAGGAAAGTGGTTTCCTTTTTCGTGCCAAGGTTATATCTTTGAGTTGCTCGGTCTAGCAGAAGAGACTCAAAGGTGATTCAGTTTATTGCTCGTGTGGACTAATTAGAGGAGTCACACTTGGGGCTCTAATCTCTCCATTTCAGTGAGATTCAAACACGCATCAAGAGGTATTTATTATTTCCTATGTACGATCTATTTAGTTTATGCATGAGATCCTTGATTAGATGTTAGGAAAACGTTTCCTGAAATTCCGCTTTAAGCATCTAAAAATCCAACAGTGGTATCAGTTGCCTCTTGCATAAATTGATTAGATCAAATTTAAAGGTTTAAATTTTGATGCATGTTCATGTTTTATGTTGTTTCAATTATGTAGAAATTGTTTGTATGGATTAATTTGCATGATTGAAACGAAAAATTTGATTTTTCTAGCCATAGAATTCATGAACTACATGTAGGGTAAGTTGCTGATTTTTTGAAAATTATGCATGATTTTGCCCTAAAGTTGATTCTTTTAATTAGTTTATGCAATCTGTTGTATATGTTTTGAACATACATGTTAAATTTTGATTTTTCATGTTTAAACTATGAATCAAGAAGCCTGAATTTTATGAAAATCCATTACCATAAATTTTCCTATCAAGAATTGTAAAAGTTACAAACTTTAAGTGGGAGAAACACTGTTAAGAACTGAAAAGATGGTTCAGGATCAATGAGTCAGCCCGATAGTCATTCTGATGGCGATGCAGGCTGGACATGGGCGGCAACAGCACTACCCCGGTGGTTGTGCTGTGGTGGTCGTCGATGGTCCACTAACGATTCCAAGGATATTATTTACCAAGATAAGATATGATGTGTGATATTCTATCTTAATAAATTAGATTTATTTTAATTAATAAGATATTTGATATTTTATTTGGTAAATAAATATTTAGTTAAATGTTACAAGATATTTTGATATCTTATTTGGTAAATTTTGAGTTACCATATTAACTGTTATTTTTGAATATTAGATTCATCATTTTTAGCAAATTAATGATTAATATATGATATTAATTCCATGCACAATTTAATTGAATTAATATAATTAGAAATCAGTTTCTATATTAAATAATTAATTTGATTAATTTTTTAAAATTTGGATTAATAGCATATTTTATTTAGATGAAATTTTATATGTTATTATTGCATGCGGGTTTAATATTATCATATTATTTCATGCGGTGACTAATATGGCCCACATTAGGATAGATAAATACGATCTGCGTATCGTTATGTTTTTCTTGTACACGATTTGCGTATCGTTATGTATTTTTGTAATTTAAATTTATGCAAGAGAGTTTATTTCAATTATACGTAAAACAAGAAGAAGGAGATCCTAATGAGGTTAAGGATGGAGATCCAAGAAGAGGTGATTCAAGGATGAAGATCCATGAAGGACCACGAACTTGAAGATTAGATCTTTATTTGGTTTTTAGGGGCCATACTAGGATCACAATTTTTATTCATTTATTGCATTACTTGAATGCTTTAATATTTTCTCACTTTGCATGTTTGCTTGTCTATTTATGTTATTTAGTTCACTTGTAGATAGACAACATTGCATGCTTAGGTCCCTTAAAAGAATATTGAGATATTGTCTTTCCATATCATAACCCATGAGGCCCTTAGAATTTGTTGGATAGTTTTCGCCTTAGCGAGGTGTCCTTCTTTGACTTTGGGATAGTGCGGGCATGTCTAATAGGGGCATGTAAACCTTGATACGGTTATACTCAACAAGAGACCAAAAGACTTAGTTTTGGATCTTGAGGCATAATGATGAGTTTAACATAAGATGTGACCATCAACCAAGAATTATAAAGGGTTATAATTAGTAAAGAATTTACTTACCTTGATTACATGAGATTTGGGGAAGTGCCTAAGTACGCTCAAGTTTCATCTAAGATAGGATCTTGGAATTATTTTACTCATAAAGGGACAAATTTTAATTGAGTAGAATGCGCAATACCTTAATTTTTTATATCTTGTCTAAATTTTAAGTTATTGCATATCAAGCATAATTTATCTGCATTTTTTATTCTATTTCTGTACTTATTACGTCTTCTGAACACCTCAAAATCACCCTCCACTCAATTGTTGAGAAAAATAAGTTGAACGACACAAATTTATTTGATTGGGAAATGAATTGAGAATTGTTCTCAGAACTGAGGGTCAACAGGATCAAGAAAGGATTTACGTTATTGAAATCTTAACAGCCAAGTCTCATTCTTAGGTATTAGATACTGGATGTGGTTTTCACATTATTTCGAATGTGCAAGGACTAAGAAATAGGAGAAGGTTGCAAAAGGGAGAGAGAGATCTCCGCGTTGGAAATGGAGCAAGAGTTGTTGCACTTGCCATTGGAGATTATTATGCTCAAGCCCATATGTGCAGTACTGGACTATACATATTGGATCTCAAAGCTGATGTTTATAACGTTAATACAAAAAGGCAAAAGTCGAATAAATGAAGCCAATCTATGGCATTGTCGTTTGGGACACATTAGCGTCAAACGCATGAAGGAACTCCAAAATGTTGGTCATCTAAAGTCATTTGATTTTGAATCATTTGAAACATGTGAATCATGTCTAATGGGTAAGATGACAAGGTCACCTTTCACTGGTACAAGTGAGAGGACTACTGAGCTTTTAGCTCTCATACATACTGATGTGTGTGGACCTATGAGTACAGAAGCTAGGAGAGGCTATCGATACTTCATTACATTTACTGATGATTTTAGTAGATATGAGTATATCTACTTAATGAAACATAAATCTGAGTCTTTTGAAAAGTTCAAAGAATTTCAGAATGAAGTTGAAAAACAAACAGGCAAGAAGATAAAGGCACTTCGATCAGATCGAGGGGGTGAATATTTGACCCACGAATTCGACCATCATTTGAGGAGTTGTGGTATTCTAACACAGTTGACTCCACCGGGTACACCACAACTGAATGGTGTATCTGAGAGAAGAAACAGGACATTGTTAGACATGGTCTGCTCAATGATGAGTTTTGCTGATCTTCCTACATCCTTTTGGGGTTATGCCCTCACTACCGCTGCATTCACACTAAACAGGACTCCGTCACGATCAGTTGACAAGACACCACATGAGATATGGTTTGGGAAGCCACCCAGCTTGTCATTTCTGAAGGTCTGGGGATGTGAGGCTTATGTAAAGCGTTTACTATCTGATAAGCTCGCACCCAAATCAAACAAATGCTTTTTTATAGGTTACCCCAAGGAAACGAGGGGTTATTATTTCTATAATCCCGTTGAAAACAAAGTGTTTGTTGCTCGGGATAGTGTCTTTTTGGAAAAGGATTTCTTTTCCAAGAAGTCAAGTGGGAGAAATGTTCAGCTTGATGAGATTCAAGCAGAGCAACAAACTCCACAGCACGAGGACATAGAAGATGTCACAGAGGAACTTGATTTTGGAAGCATACCGAGGTCCCACATACTGATGTGGTCGATCCTCGTTTCCTTGCAGTTCCTCAAGTTGATGAAGCACCCGAGGTCCCACATACTGATGTGGTCAATCCTCCGGCTGAAGAGGTCCCACATACTGATGTGGTCGATCCTCTGGCTGATATCTCTCCAGCTGTGGGACCACTTTGGAGATCAAACAGGCCAAGGCGGCAACCTAGACGATATGGGGATTTTGTCTTAATTGCTGACGTTCTACTTTTAGAGAATGATGAGCCTGCTACCTATAAACAAGCAATGACGGACCCCAACTCCGAAAAATGGCTTGGAGCCATGAGATCCAAAATGGACTCCCATGTCTGAAAATCAAGTTTGGGACTTGATAGATTTGCCTGATGGGGTAAAACCTATTGGATGCAGATGGGTCTCCAAGATCAACACAGACAAGGATGGAAATGCTTTTGTCTATAAGGCAAGGTTAGTTGCCAAAGGATTTAGACAAGTTCATGGTATTGACTATGATGAAACGTTCCCACTGGTCGTAATGATCATGTCCATTAGGATAATCCTAACAATTGCCACTTATTATGATTATGAGATATGGCAAATGGATGTCAATACCGCCTTTCTAAATGGTTATTTAGAAGATAATGTATACATGATGCAACCAGAAGGTTTTGAGGATCCATAGAATTCTAGGAAAGTATGCAAGCTTAAGAAGTACATCTATGGACTTAAGCAAGCATTCAGGAGTTGGAATCTTTGTTTTGATGAATTGGTCAAAAAAGTTTGATTTCATCAGATGCGAAGATGAGCCCTGTGTTTACAAGAAATTTAGTGGGAGCAAAGTGACCCTCCTGGTTCAATATATAGATGACATATTACTCATTGGAAATGATATTCCTATGCTGGAGGCAGTAAAGGAATGACTTAAGAAGTATTTTCAATGAAGGATCTAGGAGAGGCAGAGTACATATTAGGCATTAAGATCTATAGAGATAGGTCTAAGAGGCTTATTGGTCTAAGTCAAGAGACTTATATAGATAAGGTCCTTGCTAGATTTAATATGGTGAATTCTAATAAAGGATTCCTTCCTATGCCACATGGCTTACGTCTCAGTAAAATCCAGTATCCTAAGACATCTGGTGAAATGAGAAAATGAGTAGGATTTCTTATGTCTCATCCATAGGATCCATAATGTATGCTATGACTTGTACTCTCCCAAATGTTGTGCACGCTTTGAGTGTGTGCAGCAGATACCAATCAAACCCTGAAAGGCACATTGGTGTGCAACCAAGAACATTCTAAAGTACTTGAGAAGGACTGAGGATGATGTCTTGGTGAATGGAGGTGATGACGAATTGGTCGTCAAGGGCTATACTGATGCGAGTTTCCAGACAGACAAAGATGATTTTGAGTCTCAGTCTGGATACGTCTTCATTCTGAATGGAGGAGTTGTCATCTAGAAGAGCTCGAAGTAAAAGAGATTTTCCTAGTTTTATATGTGGATGACATATTACTCATTAGAAATGACATCCATATGTTGGAGACATTTAAGTACTGACTTAAGAAGGATTTCTAAATGAAGGACTTGGGAAATGCTGAGTACATACTAGGCATTAAAGTCTATGGAGATAGACATACGAGACCTACTGGTCTGAGAAAGAGTTAGTGTCAATGGTGTATAATAAAGAACATCTTATGGTACTTAAGAAGGACTAAGGATGAATTCTTGGTTTATGGAGATAATGACGAGTTAGTCGTCCAGACAAGTACTACGAAAGTGCCACATGATTCAATACTATGTTTGATAGAGGAGACATGAGGTTGTGCACATTGCACATACGATAACATTGCAGATATTTTAACCAAGCCTATGTCTAGACCCAAGTGTGACAGTCACATTCGAGTCAAGGGGCTCAAACACATTAGAGAGTTCTTTTGAGACTTTGTTTGTTTTATGATAAATCTTGTTTATTGTTATCACAAACATTTATGCTTGACATATATATGAGTTTCATATTATTATTTAATCACTGCTTGAGATTAGATAAAGTATCCAAACAATTTAATAGTTAACAAATGGGTTCATCAAAACTGTTTTGGTGAATGAAACCCCATTAAGTTAACTGAAATTATAAAATTGTTAGAAGTCCATGGTCTGAGTCATTAATTTGGATACAAATGACTTTATTAAAGACCATATTGTGAGATTGATTGATAACACCGGGTTTCATGTGTTATAGGGACATAGTGATGTCTAATCAATTACATAGATGTGTATAGCGATACATGTCGGACAGACCAATCTTTGGATTCTTCAGGACATTACTGCAGAGTTCTAGGAATATTCATGATTAGTGAGTTCCTTAGACATGAGTATGATATAGTTGTAATTTGGCTGCTGGTATGTCTTTGACGCTGTTAAACGCTGACCGTAACAGGCAGTTATAAAGGCAGTGATTGAGATTGCCAAAAGTTGAGTGGGAGCTATAGTCGTACAAGATTGGATTGTCCTCCTATTCCATGTATACCATGATACATTTGGAAAGGGTTGGTGTCTCGGCCACTTGAAGAGTGAGAACTGTGAAAACGCATGGCCATGCTCAGATGGATTATAAGTAATCATCTGTATTGACAGTTCGATCTCAGGAGTTCAAGAAACATATTTGGCGGTAAAGATGAGTTTCATCATATAGTCAAATAAGACATTAAGCGACAAAGGAATTTTAACATTGCACACTTGTTTTAAGGACAAGTGGGAGATTGAAGGAATTGTGTCCTTTAATCAAGGTGCAATTACTAATTATGAAATAGGACTATTTATGGAGATTTATAATCCAGATATTTTAGGAGTCGCATGCTATTGCTAGTGGCCAATACGACTTATGGGATTAATCAGGTTAAGCCCATGGCTAGAATAATTGGGTCCTATGAGGTCACACACTTAGAGTTTATGGACTGGATCGACTGAAGGCCCGGTAAACCTGTATGATTTGGACTATGTGGAACAGTTAAAGAAGTGGATTGCTCTCCAAGTATAAGATAACAGTTATTTATTATTTAGAGATAAAAGGCTAAGACAATATATAAAAGATATATCTACTTCTCTATTATTATCATTATAAGATAATGATACAATATAAGGATAAGATAATAGCCAAATATATATTAACTAGAGTGATTGAGAATCACACAGATAGATATATAATTAAGGAATTAATATATCATTAAGAAGTTAATATATATACATACGTATAGGAGGAACAAGGAGTAGGATTTTGAGATCAACTTGTGAAATATACGTAGTGGGCAATTCGGGCAATTCATAACTGGTTTTTGAGCTAATTAGGAAAGTGGTTTCCTTTTTCGTGCCAAGGTTATATCTTTGAGTTGCTCGGTCTAGCAGAAGAGACTCAAAGGTGATTCAGTTTATTGCTCGTGTGGACTAATTAGAGGAGTCACACTTGGGGCTCTAATCTCTCCATTTCAGTGAAATTCAAACACGCATCAAGAGGTATTTATTATTTCCTATGTACGATCTATTTAGTTTATGCATGAGATCCTTGGTTAGATGTTAGGAAAACGTTTCCTGAAATTCCGCTTTAAGCATATAAAAACCCAACATATATGTGCATGCGAATGACCACGAGTACGTTCGTATCTTAGTAATCATACACAATCTCTACCTTTTAGGGATTGCTAACAACGTGAGGTCAAAGAGATGAGATATGAGGGAGGAAAAGAGTTATTTTCTAGTAAATTAACTCAAGATTGTAAATAGCAGATTAACTCAAAATTGAGTGCATGGCGTGACCTCAAGTGTAGTCTGGAGTATTTTCGATCCTTGGCTTAATTTTCTGTTTACAATATTTGCAGTTTATACTCTATTCACAGTGTATAACGTGATCTTGTGATTTTTGTTCTTCTCTTTTCGGTCAATCAGAACGATTCTTTGCCTTGTATTCTCTGTTCATCTGATCTTTGCAATGATGTCTGAAATTCGTAATCCAATCATCGCAAAGTCATAATTCTGGTGATCAAAATTATGACCATCTTTTGAATCTTGGTTCAATCATTGATCAGCCTTTGAATCCTGGTTCACAACCGTCTGGAGCTCAGATTGATCCATATTATTTGTCGAATTCTGGCACTTCGGATATTCTGGAGCTACAAATGCAGCGGCTCCTATGCCAAGTGAAAAAGAAGGAAAAATAATATTATTTTAATAATTTAAAAAGGGTAGTTTGGGATTTATTGGTTTATTTAGGGGTAGGGCTTAGTTTTGGCACATTAACAGCTGCATGGGCTGCAGCAGACAAGTTGATCTGGAATTCTGGCGGTTAATTATTTGAAGAAGGAGATAGTTGGTATTAATGGTATTAATTATTTGAAGAAGGAGATAGTTGGTATTAATGGTACTAATGAATAACATTGTCTCGAAATGGAATTTCAATAATAACGAATCTCTTAACTTTTAATTTATAGGCCCGCATGATGCACCTTCAAAATCTGTCACCAAAAAATGTACATACTGTATGATCAGTATCAAAGGATAACAAAAGAGGAATGACACATTTTATGCATTGGCTTTCAAAACAAGTATACATATGTCGTAACCCTAAAAGGCAGCCACTTTGACATCCAAGCTGTTGCTCGATCAAGTCATTCCATACTAATATTACATTAGCTACATACAAATATATAATCGAGTTAAAACAAAAACGAACGACGTTTTATTGGGTGAGGATCATCGGCTTCTTCTCTCACTACGAATGTGTGTTTCAATTTGTGCTTCATCAGTTCTTGCCTCCAGATTCAGCTCGCTTGGTGCTTAGCTTTTTCATTATGCACGCAACGGCAACTTTGGCGCCTAAACTGTGATGACTTTTAGAGAGATATAACAATCCTCCAATCAGAATCAAGCCATTGGCTATTAGCTTCCTTGAGGGCATTTTTTTCAATTCCTTTGGAATAATCTCGTCTATTGATTCACTCACGCTGCTTAGTGTTGTTGGTGCTAGAGGTGGAGAGTGAGTCATTCTTGCATCTATTACATCCTCGAGTTCAGCAGGAACCTAAAAAAAGGTGTCACAAAATAAACATGAGATGTAATAAAAAATGATCAACTATAAGTGCTCGTTTGGTTGAATGTGGGAATTGTAATTCATGAGAAGTTATTCATATCAATCCAGATAGCATTTTGGGAATTTTTCAACAGGATTGTGAATTTACCAATAAGAAGAAAAAGTGTGTCTAGACTCCACTATCATTTTTCACTCTGTCAAAACTAGCCTTGTGCGAGACAGTCTCTCTTAAAGTTTGAAGCCAAAGGGTTATGCCCAGGCCATCAAAAACAGAAAATGGATGTTAATCAAGAGATACAAAAAGTATGATGTGCATCTTTACGAAGATGGTGTGGACAAAATACAAAAACAACCAAAGGAAACAGTTTGTGAATAGTGCTGCATCCACAATTATAGTGTAATTGACAAAGGTCACAAAAATAAGGTAATTTAAAGAACAAAGACAGAAGTTTGTCACAATAAGGTGTTATAAGCTGATCAAGTAGAAGATGGAGTGTTAATTACTACATCTACACATTTCAAAGACACCAAAGGTCTGCATGATATAAACAATCAGATGACATGAGAATTATTAAGGTGAATCAGATGAGGAACCAGACACACCAATTCATGATAAACAAAATCTAGTAGTGGGATGTCCAAAAGCTAAAAGAGTGATAAGATACTGTCTAAATCACGAGAATGATAAAATATGACTTAACACAAAAAGATTTACTGATAAAAGTGGTAATTTCGTTGAGCTTGGGATAAAAAACAGCACTAACCCTCTGGATGAATGTGACTGCTGTCACTGCTGAGGACAGCAATGATTTGTTCGTTGAAGAGAATTTTCGTAATGCCTTGTCCATTTTGCAAACATAGCTCCAAATGCCTTTTGCAAAAGCCAGCTTAGCCATCTCCACATTGAACCCAGCATCTTCTTGGTGAAACATCTTAATCTCACAGGCATTTCTACCAGGTACTGCATTTGGAAAAATCTCAGTTATGTATCATCCAAGCTAGATGAAATAGATGAGATCCCACAAACAGATGAAGGTAATGTATTAAAATTTATAATAAGGACATTCCCGGACCTATTTGCTCATGGATATATTATTTTGATCACTCCACATACAGACACTTCATCCAGATAGTTTTAACTTCTAAGAGAAAGACGGATGCATAACTAACTCATCTGGAAACTAAGCAAGGCAAAGCCAGATTAATAACACAACATATTACTTGCCTTGTCTTATTCGCCAACCGGATCTAAAGCTTCCAACTCGAACATACTTTCTGCTTCTTGGCACCATAGGATGATCCAAGTCCTAACATAACAATCATATAAAGGCAAACATTCTTAAGAAAGCCAAATCCAATTCAGGAGGCAGCAAAATTAGCAATCTATAATTTCCAAAGTTAAAGGCAGATGAGAAAGAGAAAAACTGAATCACTTCCATTCATGAAGAGTCCCAAAAGTTTTATTTCGTTTTAATAAGGTTTGAGGGCATTTATCAAGGAAGGGATCACTTGAAAAGAAAATGTGTGGAAACAGTGCATTTTAAGGATAACATTAACAAATTATGGTTAGTATCCATATAAATGTCTCGACAATTTTGATTCCTGTGATACAGGGAAGTAAATGAATCAAGACAAATGGGTCAAAATGAAGATGGTTAGAGAATATTGAGAATGATATAAAATTCATTAGCAGTATACTTTTAACATAAAAATATATTCTGAATTTTGAGGATATTGTGTGTGAGTGAAGAGGACAGGTTACGTAACATATTACATCGAGGACCAACTTCAGTGTAGTATTCAAATTTATTCAGAATGCTGCTATAAAAATATATCTTTGGAAAAAGACACCTGTATTTTACATTTGAACATAGAAAAAAACTAAGAATGGAAATATCACCTTCATAGTTTAACAGAATTGTTTTATACTCGAGGAAAATAAATAAAAAGATCTGTTATATTAGATCTTATGTGGTCAATGCAAAAGGTAGCTATGATCAGTTTCCAAAGCATAGTAATATATTACCTTAATAAAGCAATAAAACACATTGTTTTGGCCTTCCCAGACTCTCCATGCCAAAACATACTCTCTTGGTGTCAACAATGGGAACTTTTTAATTGTTCTGCCGATTTCAACTCCGGTTTTTTCATCAACATGAAGTTGTTCATGCTCAACCAAAGTCTTGTCCCACTGCTTTCTGAAATCGTTGTCCATATAGAAATCTCTTAATACTTCAGGAGAGCAACCCTCAAACAATGTCAAACTCAGATATTTTAGAGGACCATCCTGCAAAGACCAAACAGAGTGGACATCAGAATAAGATAGGGAGAGTCCTCATATATTTTGTAAAACAGAATGTACAATACACTAACTAGTGCAAAAGATAACACAAGCTTTGACTATAAAGCGCGAATTCGTTTCTGTACAGGTTAAAGAAAGAATGGTGGGTTCAGTTGCAAATAAAGGTATTAATTATATGTATCAATTATAAATTTATAATATATCTTTTTAAATGATTTGGATGAAAATGATATAAAACAAAGACATCAGTGTCCTGAAAAATTATTGAGTGAAATATAGTATTGGCATACATGCAAGCCTAAGAAGCTTCACATGAAACGAAAATAATGTGCTCCTATAAAGAAAGCATTATAACTAAACCTCCAGAGAGCAATCAGTATAATTTATTATGGGTGATCGGTGTTGAACTTATAAAGTAAAAAAAGAGTACAATTAACTGAGATTGTCGGCTGTAGCAAATGACTTAAATTAAATTTAACCTTTGGTTTGCAGCACTTTGCTTTATAAACGAGATTTGTCCTGCTTTTTTCAATAACATGTTCCCATTTGTCACCATCGCTATCCTTTTCATCCAAACTGTCGATAAGACTCTTTAGATCGGCATCTGATACGACATCTGATACTCTGTAAATAAAACAGGATTTGCTCGTTATATACTGTAAAAACTGGAAAAAGAACTCACTATTGTACAGACACATCAAACAACACTCCTTCACTCTGCTCATGCCTTTGCAAGCAGTTAAACTAATAAATCTTGTGATGGAAGATTTAACTTCCTATGTGCATAGACTGAAGAGGAAAAAAAAGCCGTGATCATGCAATTGGATATAGGCAGCTTTATGAAAAAATTTAGGCCCAATTACTTCTTCCAGATTTCTTTCTACATATTCAAATGAGTTTAAAGATCAGACAAAAAATCTTGCATTTTCTCTCGACTTGTCTCAAGTTATTATACATCCTTAGACTTATCACCCTTGTGCAGGATGAGTCAGTTGATTCTGGTCAAATACCCCCGAGTTTTGAATCATTTATCATTTCTAGGCAGGTGACTTCAATTTATGATCAAAATATGCATGAATTAATACTAATGGATCAGACAATTTAAAAAAACCAGTCATCTAATCCCAAACTTTGAGTAGGTTGCTCGCTCCTAATCATAAAACTATTGACTAAATAACCATTTGAGCAACTTGTTAACAAGTTGATACGTACTTCCTCATTGATAAACTAGAGTATGTCTAAATGAGATTACTGAAACCGACAGCATATCAAAGAACATATACAAGACAAAAAAAAGACGCAAGTTTCCCAACCTCAAAGCAATCACTAACTAGTAAACAATCAAATGAAATAAACAGAAAAACAGTGCGATCTGACATACTCGGATGGAAGGATCAGACCATCCTCCGGAGCTGCCTTCTCCTCTGACGTTTGAGCTGACAAGGTCAGCGAACGAGGCGCCGAAGCTCCACCTAATCGGGAAGACAACCACTTGGCCAATTGCCATAACAGGATAAACAATAGAGCTGCGAAAGTCGCCCATCCCCTCACCTTATTATCCTTCCATTGTTCTTCGCCGAAAAACAATCCCAATCCCATTGATTCGGAATCCGACACTGATTCCATATTCGTTTCCACAAAACCTAAACCGATATTAATCCCCAATTTTACAAAGGAAGACAAAAGGAATTTCCAAAACCTGCCGAATCAAGGCCGTTATATAAAGAGCCAAAATAGGAAATTGACTAATTCTAAAGCTCAGATGAGGAGTGCCATATCTTGCTCAGCGGAGCGAGACATCTGATGATGAAGGGATGGGAAGAGAGAAACTCTCACAGCCATGACATTGCTTGTGGTAAACCGTCTACACAGTATCAATGCGTTTTCTTCTATTTTCCTTTCCTCTTTTAAGTAAAATCACATCTAGTAAAAGATTATTGGGATCTAACTTTCAGCCACGTGACAGCTTATTACAGGTCCAGAAAATAATTTAAAACCTAATTTTTTCAGCCCAAATTTGCAGCCCATTAACTATTTAACTATTTAACACGTGCATCTTACGCTGATTTTCTAAACTGCCGCTCCCTTCTTCTCAGCTCTCAGAAACTGCTGTTTCTTCTCAGCTCTCAACCTCCATCCTCAGCAGTTGCATTTCTCCCCCACTCCCCCACTCTCCCAACTACTTCCACTCCTCCATAACCGCCTTCAACTGCCAAGTACACTCACTATTTAACCTCAAAATGCAGCTTGCTTTGAATTTTTTTTCTCTCACATTCATCTTCTCCTCTCATTCTCAAAACCCTAATTTTCTACCCAAATTACAGTAAAAAGGGCTTAGTTGTTGAGATTTACGAGGATATATTCACTGTTTATCGTAAACGGAACTCTGAGAAGAAGATCAATGAATTCGTCACAGGTTTGTTTCTCTAAAAAGGCTTGATATATTCAGTGTTTATCAGGTGCTCTTCTAATTGCTTTGTTTTCTTCTAATTGTTCTTAGGATCAAATTTAATTTGATAAAGTTCGCTTCTTGGATCACGTGAACTTGAAGAGGTTTGCTGTTTCTCGTGGCTTTGTCTTGTGTATCATATGATTTTTGGGTTTATGTGCTGAAATTGATTGTGTGAGCGCCAGGGCTGTATTATGCTTCTTCTTCTGAAAGTCTATACCTAATTTTAGGCTTCCATTCCTCATTAATTTCTGTAGTATAGATTGATTCCAAACAGAAATCTAGAATGGGAGAGGACCAATGTGAAATTAATCTTGGCTGCAAAGGATAACCTATGAGATAATTCAATGTTACTAGATTTGATGTGAAACAATGTTGCTGTGTTGTGTGCTTATACGTTATACCTCTTACCTGATTATATTTCTGTTTTGTTTGACAGCATATGATTTCTTAAACTCAAATCAAAAGTCCTTTAATTCATTGATCTTCTTCTCAGAGTTCCCTTTCATATGAACAACAACTTCTATCTGAACCTGGTAATCTCTTCTATACGGTCTTAATTAATTTCTTGTCTTATTGTTTACATTTTGCTTCTTAATAATCTCTTTTTTAATCTCTTCTCAGTTATGCCGATAAGCCGTTGATTAGTCATACACTCATACAGCCAAGACATCAGGTAATGATAAGTCTTAACCTATTTTTTGGGCACTCGCAACTGTTTTTTGTTCGTATCTAAAACCCCTTCTTTACTTATTTTCATGTAGATTTCCCAGAGTTCCCTCAGTTAAAACAACAGATAAAGAAATGTTTACATGTTGATTTTTTTTGTTCATCTGGTGTTTACTTAACAGTTAGAACCTTAAAACAGGTCACTGCTTCAATTTGCAGTTTACAAGTTGATTTTTTTGTGCATCTAGTGTTTACTTAACAGTTAGAACCTTAAAATAGAACTTTCAATTGCCTGACCAAAATTTGCAGTATACTCAGATGAAACTTACTTGGCATGTATATGACTCTACCTTATTACTTGAAAATTAGGGTTAGCATTGAATTTTGGCATCTTCATTACCTTACAATAAGAGACATTGAAGTTTTTAGTTTCTAAATTCTTGAAACAGTATGCATCTCTATTGTGAAGTTATTTACAAGCAATATGTTGTCTCTAAATTATTTATTTATTTTTTCTGTAGAATGCCCCCGTCTTCTCATTTATGCCAAGGATATCATTATGGTTGTGGAAACTTTTCCGTCCGTGTTACAGGTGGATATACCTCACCTTTAGATGGGACTACAATCGTAGTCAAGTATTTCTGCAATTTTTGCTTCAGCCATTCAAAGATATCTTTTCTGAAACAATTTTTGGGTGTTTATGGTTTTTCTATATTTGTATATGTTTTTTGGTTGCAAATGTGGAATTCGAGTGAAGGAGATTTAGCGTTATCTAATAGCTATGGCATGTTGTCCTCAATGCTTTGGTTATAGTTTGCCATACTATTATTGAAATACATTTTATTTCTTTTTTTCAATTATGTGACGATAATCAATTGCTTATTCATTATTTATGTAATTTTATTCAGAAATGACGAAAAGCAGAATCACTACACGGTCAAGCTCTAGGACCAATATGCAGCTTAAGCCTAATGATACAACCCAAACTATAACCAAAGCTAGCACATCCGGAGCTAGAACCAAAGCTACCAAAACCAAAGGTTCCACAACCGAAACCACAAATGAAACTGCCACAAATGAAACTACAACTGAAGCTTCAACTGAAGGTGCAAACAAAGCTGGAATCAATCCTACAACAAATAAGGACACCCATGATAAAGGCAAGGGTCCTGCACTTCCCACTAAGCGATTCAAGACTTGTGCAAGAAAACCTTTACCCCGCTTTGAAGATGATTATGTAGTTATTTTTCAGGATGCTATGCAAAAAAAGAAGTTTGAAGATCTAAAATCAAAAAGAGAGATTCTTCCAACTAGGTTTATGGATGCAAAAGCTTTAAAAGTGTTGGGATTGCTAGATGATTTCAGTTATATGTTGGATAGTGTAGGTTGGACTGATTTCGCATCAATGTGTCATCCAACACACAAGACGTTGACATTGGAGTTTCTGAGCTCTCTTGAAGTTCAAGTCATCCGTGGTCGTAAATGTGAGAAAGGCTCGATAAGCTTTAGATTGTTGGGCAAAGAGTATGACCTTACTCTTGAGGAAATCAATTATGTTTTTGGTTTTCCAAATGAGGGTCAAAGGAGACTAGATAGGCATTTCTTCCCGTCTGTTCTTTGGCTTGCCCTCACAGGATACAATTGGTGTAATACGACCAAGCGGAACAGCCACATTAGTAATCCATGTTTGAAGTATATGCAAAGGTTCATGGCTGTCACTATATTTGCACGCAAAGACAATGATGGTGTTGTAAGGAAGGATGAAGCTGCTTTTCTGCATTCTATGTTGTTGGGTTCACTCAAGTTGAATACATGTTGCTTTTTAGCCCGACAACTTGATAGGGTTGCAAATCAGTCTAATGGGAAGATAGTCATTGGTGGTCTTATTACTGCAATAGCCCTTCATTTGAAGTGTGATCTGACTCACATGCCTTGTGTCTCTGGACAAGTTGTTCTTGATCTTGATATCTGTACCGCCATAGGTATGGTTGAGTTTATTGATAAAGTATGGCATCTCAAATTCAAGGATTCTACATACACACTTCCACTCCCAAATGTTGATTTAACAACTATTAAGGAGAAGACAAATTGGATTATGAGACCACCAGAAGGCTATGCATCTGATTTAGGTCAAAATGCTTCTTCTTCATTTGCTTCATCCAATTACCTATTCAAATGAGTGGACTGTTGTTGCAATTAGATCCATGCAAGAGGAACTCAAAGAGCATAGAAAAATCAAAGAACGCCTGGACATGCGTATGGAACAATTATGCAATCTCATAAAAGCTGGAAAATACGCTACCAACTCTGCTGATGACTAAGATTGTAAGTACAAATAATTACTTATTTTATGCTTTTTTATTTTTAAAGTTAGTATAATTCCCAATTCTTATTTTGTATGTATTTTTGGTGTGTCAATGATTTAGGTAACAATATGGAAGCTGGTAACGCATGAAGACTTTTTGTTTGTCGTCGAATTGTGCATACCATGTTATGGAATATTAATGTTTCTGTCTCTTATTTTGACCATGTTCATAACTCTTATTTATGTTTAGTAGATTCCACTTTTGTACCATGTTTGGTTGTTTGGTGAAGCATTTCAGGTCTGTAACATCAAGATCAACAAGTTCTTATGGAATGATATCTTACCCTCTTCCTATTATTCATCCTATTTTGTTCACTACACTTTGAACTTTGTGATTTGACACAGATCTGTATACTAGTGTATAATATATTACACTCCACTTCCTATTATGCATCCTATTTTGTTCACATAGGCTGTATAATATTTTATACGACTCAGACAACGTATCTCCATATATTAAATTAGTTGATTTTTTAATTACTACGCAGTAGAATGTTATTGTTAGGCCAACATATTAAATTTTAAATGCCTAAAATTATGCAGTAAAAAGGAATGGTAGAAAGGGATTTCGAAGGGTTCGGTCCCGTGCCTTTTAAAGGCACGGAGACTTAAATTGTATGTTTTATGAAAAATATCTGTCTAAAAGTTCACAAAACATTTAAAACATTAGACATGCATCACATCGTGTCAAATTTTACAAAATCACCAGAAGATTGTCTAGATGTAACTATTAACAAAGATTAAGGCTAGAAATCAAATGCTTATACTCTAACAAAGGCATCACTGGATTCACCACCATCAGCATTCAGTGAGTATTCAACAAAGATTTATTTTTGAATTACAAGTAAGTTTCCTGATCGAACTTGTGGACATGCCGTCTGCTGCAGGAGAATTTTGAATGATCCTACGCCGACTATCATTTCCCTGTGTGGCATCGAATCATCCCTTCTTTACAAAATTCAAAATCAACGGAATTATTCATAGGAACACATCAAATTAGAATCAAGCCGAGTAATATGATCTCCTCTTGCACGGGCCTTACAAAATTATATAATTCGATAAAATTTTGCAATCTTAAAAACAATATAAATAAGCACAATAAACAGAACTGGCAGATTCCATGTAAATTCAAGAACATGATTCTGCCTTCTTGACCAGCTAGCTTCAACAAAACAATTCCGAGCCCTCCAACAGTTAGCCACTTTTGAGTTGAGAAACTCAGCAACTCCATGAACAATAAAAAACAGCAAGCCTCAACAAAACAGTTTCGAGCCCTCCAACAGTTATCCACTTTTGAGTCGAGAAACTCAGCAACTCCATGAACAATAAAAAACACCGACCCATACAACATTGTATATGGGGCTTTGGCAACAAAGTCAAATCCCATCTGTCATAAAAAAAAAATGATGTTCATGTTACAAGTGTGCAGATTTTTGCAGATTATGCCAAAACTTTTCAGAGATATATATAAGAAAGCACATTTTTTTTGAGGTTTTTGCGTCAAACCACCCTTTATTTGGTCTGTTTTGCACGGAACCAGCCCTTATATAACTTTTTGCACAAAACCACCCTTATATGTAAGTCTGTTAACAATCAACCACCCCTTTACATTTTCCGTCCACTTATCCGTTAAATATTTGAAATTACTAATCTACCCTCACTTATTTTTAATTTTAGAGGGTAAAATTTCCCTTTTAATTAATTATAACATTTGGCCACGAGATATTGATGAGTATCTCGAGAAATTGGAATGATCTCACGCTTATGCCAATTTTGTGTACCTAACCCTAAATCCCATCCCGCAGCCGGCAGCCTCCATCTTCCCTATCTTCCATCATCATTCTCACCTTTCCCTCTCACGCCACCACCCTACACCACCACCCTCACACCACCGACGACCTTCACAAAACCATCTCGTCACCGCTCTTTCCCTCGTGGGTCGAGCCCTACCAGACCACCCCTCCACATCCCCTCTCATCCACTCATCTTCCACGACCACCGACCTCAATTCCGCCTTGCCCAGGCCGAATCGACACCATAAGTAGGAGAGACACCTCCGTTGCACCGGAAATCCGCCGCCGATCCAGATTCAGTGAAAAACCAGTCGGGAAGGTTAAAATCCGCGGTCAAATCCGCTGACGTGAGGAGATTATGCGAACGACGACTTGCAGCAAGATATATGAATGTCGAAACGCTTGATATGCACAATTTGCTCAGTTGCGAATCTGCGAGAGATTTTGAGTTCAGATGTCAAAGGGCGACTTCAATCAGCCATCCACAATCTAGTAGAAAAACGAGAATTGGGGATACGAGATATTCATCAATATCTCGTGGTCAAATGTTCTGATTAATTAAAAGGACAATTTTACCCTCTAAAATTAGAAATAAGTGAGGGTAGATTAGTAATTTCAAATATTTAACGGATAAGTGGACGGAAAATGTAAAGGGGTGGTTGATTGTTATTCTCAACGCAAAATAACGTATTAAATAAAATAATAATAAGACACAAAAAAACTTAAAAGAGGAATACGAACATGACTGTAAAATATTATGCAGTCGTATACATAACTATGTCGAATGGTCGAATACGAACATGACCTTAAAATATTAAACGGTCGTATACATATCTGTGTCGATTTGCCGAACATGAGTTTTACAAGATTAGGACAGAAAGAGATCGGTGTTTAGGGTTTAAGAAAATGGACTTAATTTGTATTAAGTATTATATTATTAATCAAAATTTTATCTAAATACATATAATTTTAACACCTTCTAAGTTGGATTATTTTAATTATTATTCTCAACGCAAAAAATGTATAAAATAAAATAATAATAAGACACAAAAAAGACTTAAAAAGAGGAAAACGAACATGACTGTAAAATATTATATGGTCGTATGCATAACTGTGTCGAATTGTCGAATACAAACATGACCTTAAAATATTAAACGGTCGTATACATATCAAGCCAGTGACAATCCAATTTTAATCTTGAGCTTGGTGTAAAAAACTTTACACCTGTATTAAATGTGAAACGTGCAAAAAAATTAAAATTAAATTTGGCCAAAATTAGATAGCTACTCAGCTTTGCTTCATGATTTCATTTAATTTTTAGACTCATCAGTCCTTGCATCAATGATCTATCATCCATCATCAATATCAGTGAATTCTGTTTCAGAACCTTAACCATCTTCGTGTTCTCCACTCTCTTATCATTTGGACATCCTTGCTTTCTCCAAACATTTGTGTAATTAGCCTTACAACATACCCTAATTCTAATAAGTGATTAAATTATGACAGTTGAAAATGACCATTTATGCATATTTTACAAAGTATTTCAAGCCCTTGTTATACAGAAACAACTTGCTCCTGCCCCATTTCTTATAATCAATGAAATACAATGCTAAGAGAACACATGAGGCATTACCCAAGGCGATTCACCAATATGATCTTCATGTCCATGAGTAGTAACATGAGCTTCAATTTTATTTAATCGAATAAAGAAAGACTGGATTAACATGTTTATCACATATAATTCCATTGCAGCATTAATAAAGGGTATGATCTAAAGAGGAGAATATGAGTAATATAGATTTTTTAAACACAGATTATTTAAAATCTCAACCTCAACATTCGTGTTATGACCACAAATCTGTTAATTCACCATAAATGAGTAATACAGATTTTTTAAGGTTAACAGAATGTTGAGTGTCATCGATACTAATTAATGATACCGGGCCAAATCTTCAACATAATGTTGAGTGTTGCACTGACACTGGCACAAAAACAGAAAGAAGCAATTGAGCGAGAGGGGAGAGCTCATTTGGATCCACCACCATCACCCATGGTCAATCCCCCTTGTCACTTCAAAGAGTTTCTTTGCCTGCCATTAACACCAGCCCAAGCTCCACCCCGAAACTTCTCTTGTTTGCACAAAAATAGAAAACAAATTGATTAACTGCATGTAATGATACTGCACAGTAGACCAATAGAAGAAACCACATATATAATGCTACTATGGAGAAGTTCAATTAACATAAAAACGATATCTGTATGCCATTAAAGTGGAATTCAATTACTTGTAAAAAGAATCTCAAAAATATAATATGCATATGCCATGACACTGAAAATGAAAGAAAATAAATTAATTGATGATTTTGATAATCCACCTTACATATAAGCAGCGAAATGTCATGAAAAATATAATATTCAAAAAATGATGGCAGTCATCTTTTTTGGGGAAGTTAGCAGTGAATGAGATAGAGGTAGGTTACTGTAAGCTATGGATTCAGTTTATAGGATTCTCACGAACTCAAAACATACAACTTAAAAAATCTTTACTCACATGAATAACCTGCACAAAAACAGCCAGGTAGTGGTTTCAAAATTTTGCAAAAACTTGAGAAGTTTTATTCTTTTTGAAGTGTATAGCCACAATCTCAATTTCTTCTTCTCAATGGCATCAGAAATTGTAAGTACATGCAGCTCACCTTCAACTTACTACTCCCTGACGCAGAACCAATCTATATGGCTCAAGACTTGGCTTTGCCATATCAATGATGCCCTCACACTGTTCTGCGGTTGCAAATTTTGAAAAATACAGAATTCGGGGTTGCCAGCTTAAAACCTGTGAAAAAGAAGGGAGGCAAAACTTAATACACCACCAATATGATATGACTTCAGCTATCTATAGGCAATAAACAGTAATAAAAATGTTAAGCAAGTTAGAGTTTTTTTTTGTTTTACCAATAGAAATACAAAAGATATACTTCAGGAAAGCATGCACTACACTAAGAATAAGTTTTAGAAGGCTACCAAATACACCTTTCCCACTAGCTTGAATTTTCACCCCTCCTAAATGATATATATATATGTACATATTTGATATTTCAACAATCACAGTTTTCACCCCCAGTTTCAAGTTTGGCTCCACAACCGATCCCTGACTTTATGTATCCTAAGATCTTCGCATATTGCTTTTGATCAATCTTGAATACAAAAATAATCAAGTAAACTGTCAAAAAATTGTTAGGAAATTTTATTAAGGTTTCTTTAAAGGATTGTTGTACTACCTGGGGTCCCTTGTTCAATGCCTTCCTTAAATGGATCTCCAACATCCGCTCCATGGCTCATGCTTTCGACTTTTCTACAAGCTCATCATACACACTTTCATGCCAAATATTCTAGATCCAGCTCAACAACGCTATCCATGGTTAAAGAAGAGAGCAAAATGCGTCAGCTCAACTGCCTTGTCTACATCAGCATCTCTGCATACTATGAAGGGGGATTTTTCTCCTAGCTCTAGACTAACTGAAGTGAAATTGCTCTTTGATGCGTCTTGGAGTACCTTTTTTTTCCAGTAAGTGTCGAGCCTGTAAAAAGCAAGCTAAAAAGAATAGGAAAAAAGCCAAAATAAGTGTCCAACCTTTAATTAGAACCCAACGCAAAAACGTCAGAAAACTAAGCAGTTGAGTCGCTACACATGAGCAGACCATTGAATCATTAGAATCTAAGTCTACCAACCATACTCAAATACACATGCTAAGCAAGAAATCAGTGGCGAAACATCAATCCAGGGAAAAAGTCAAGACAACTATTTCAAACACCACCCTACTTAAGTTCAGTAATACTAAAAGACCATCATCCAAACTTTCATATATTGAGAAACGGACCAGAATTAAAGAGAAGTCAATAACCTAAATTTCTCATGTTTTTACTCATTATATTCTCTTATGCAGCGTATTAAGGATCAAGATATTGAATCCATAATTTACAACAAAAAATTGCAAAATGTAACACTTCAGATACATTTTCCTTCGAGATCGTAATATCAAATCATGAGGATGATGGTAGAAGCAAAAGTAGGTGACACTATAGTCCATGCAACAAAAAATCTTGTAAAAACGATATGGCTCATCAAAATATGCCATTGGTTTAAAAATTATTACGCAGACCATTGATCTTTTCAAAAAGGCAGAAACCCACACGAATTTACTTCAGCAAATATAACAATCATTAGAAAAGACAGACTGGGTGAAAGGAAAGCAAGACTAACTGGATACATCAAGCACTGACTTGAGAATGGATTCTAACTTCTTGAGTGTCTATGTATCACTTAGATACTACTTACACATATGAAAGAGTATTCTCAGTATGAAATACCTATAGAAAATATTGCAAACATTAGTACCTGTGAGCAAAGAAGATGTTGTACATACTCCCTAAAATCCGACTTTAAACGGGTGGTTTAGCCTCTCGAAGAAGATGTATCCAGCAAAGAAGATGTACCGAAATCTGCCTTATCCTGCGCAGAGAATTTTCCTTATGAATTCTCCTTCAAAATCCGAAATCAGTTGGCCGCAATTAAATGTATGTAGTGGAAACAGAACCTTTAGTGAGGGCATATCTGGAGAATGTTAAGGTTGTATTCATCCATCTAATCGAGATCACAACACCTTCATTCTCCCACTATCACAGTATTTCAAGAGGAGCAGCCGAGCAGCCAAAGAATTTATCAATCTCCACAACATTTCCAGCCGACTTCTTCATCCTATAAATCACAATTTACATTAGAGCTAACCTAAATCAGAACTTAATGCAGTAGGTAACATCTTAAAATGCAATTGAACGCCGCGTAAACCACTCTCTATCCTAATATTTCCCCTAAAATCCAGTTACATACGAATTTCAATCTCTGTAACCCTAAATTTGCAAATTGACGAGAATTCGAGTAAACAGTACTTACAAAATACGATAAACGGGCCGAGATGGAACCTAAATGCAAACAACCTGTAGTACGTCACAAGAGGCAAAGGAAGAGATCGAAAACTCCGTCTTTGACGACGTAGTACAGAGAGGTCAAATCCTGGGGATTCACGGTGTTGGTGAAGTCCGAAAGAGAAGGATTACAGCGGGTGGAATTGAAGAACACCGAAAACGCCATCACCAGCCCGGTGTACGACTTGAGCAAGAAGGGAGCCTTGGAGGTTGAGGCGGCAGAGGTAAATTAGGTTTCCGAGCCAGAGGAGAAGTAGCCGAAGAGTGACGACGACGAAGGAGTTGGAGGAGAAGATGGAGAGCAAGTCAGAGAAATGGGTGGAGCTATTTTAGATCGTGGGCGGAGGAATAGGAGGATTCAAAGGAATAATTGAAGAAGAGTGGGGGCGGTTACGAAGACGACAACGGTTTTAGAACGGGATTTGGTTTTAATAATTGGTTTTAATTTTTGGGTGTAATATGCTGCCACGTGGCTGCAAGATAGAGGCTTGAAGGGGGGATGACTTTAATCTTTTAGTAGATTAGGTGTTTAATACTAGTTGAAACTATCCGTTACTATTTTACAATATCTTTTTATAAGGAGCAAAATTTGACACCGGGCCAAATTTGACACGATGTGATGCATGTCTAATGTTTTAAATGTTTTGTGAACTTTTAGACAGATATTTTTCATAAAACACGCTCTCATTGCAACCGCTTCTCTCCCGTTCCTTCCTCACGATCACCCCTCGACGCGCACCGACAAGCTCGACGCTGCACATCCAATTACCGGTAACATATTCTCCTCTCCTCCCTCAACTATGTTACTTTAGGGATTTCGAAGCACATCTTCTCCTCTCCTTCTTCTCTTCTTGAATTTAGGGATTTCGATGCACATCTTCTCCTCTCCTTCTTCTCTTCTTGAATTTAGGGATTTCGATTCTTGAATTTAGGGATTTCGTATTAGGTTTTACCAGTTCTTCAATGGACCTTCAGTTTGGGATGAAACTGAAAATTAAATTTCGGATTGATATGCATATGTTTGATGTTGGAATTGGTTGTACACGTAACAGTTAGGAGTTACTATTCCATTTCCATTTTCACGTGAGTAAGAAGTACTTGAAGAAGCACAATGTCAGGGATTGTCCAACACTTTGTCTAAGGAGAGGATTAGGGATTTATAAGTCATATTTGTTTCTTTGTTGGCATATAAGAGATTTAGTTGTTATCTTTTGTTTAAGATTTTGCAGTATCTGTTCAGATTTGGCCTTTTCTGAGGAAGAGTCTAAACTCAGACATTGTGTTTTTTTAATACAATTGGCAGGTTCAGCTATGGGGAGAAAAGGTATGCCAACAAGATCAACAAATAAGGACAATTCACTTTTGAAAGCCAACACTTCAAGCAAAGCTAAAACAAAAGTGAAAAAGAAAGCGGCAACGAAACCTGCAAGTACAAAAACTACTAGCAAGGCCTCTAAACAAGATAAAGGCAAGGGTGTCGCTACTAGCTCAAAAAACCGCAAGAGTGCAAAAAAAAAACACCTTTACCGCTTTATGAAGATGATTACCAAGTGACATTTCGAGATGATATGCAAGAAAATAACTTCGAAGTCTTAAAACAGAACAAAGAGGTTATTCCAACTAGGTATTTAGATGAGTTCACGCTGGAAAGATTGGGATTGATGGAAGATGTGAGCTTTATGTTGGAAAATGTGGGTTGGAGGAAATTTGCACATATAAGAGAGCCAACATTCAAGACTCTAACTTTGGAATTCTTGAGCTCTTTACAAGTTGAAATACCAAGTGGTCATAGTTGTCAAGAAGGATCTATAAAGTTTAGAATATTTGGTGAAGAGTATGAGTTGAATTTGGAGAAATTCAATGCCATTTTCGGTTTTCCAAATCACAGTGAAACGAAACTGAATGAATTCTCCAAGGATAATGTTTGGGTTGATCTCACAGGGTATGCATGGAATGCTACGACAAAAAGGAACAACCACATCAGCAATCCAAATCTGAGGTATGTGCAACGCTTCATAGCTGCCAGCATTTTTGCCCGTAAAGATAGTGATAGTGTTGTGCGGAAGGATGAATGCGCTTTTCTGTATGAAATGTTGTATGGGACGCTTAAGCTGAACGCAGGTTGCTTTTTTGCTAGACAGCTTGAAAGGGTTGCTAATCAAACTCCTGGAAAGATAGTGATTGGTGGTTTTATAACCGCAATAGCCCGTTATCTCAAGTGTGATTTGAAACACATGGTTGTTGTACCAGGACATAGTTCACTTGATTTTGATGCGTGCGTTGCCATGGGTATGATTGAGAGGGTCGACGACGACGATTATTTTCTTAGATTTAAGGATTCTGACTACACCATTGAGCTTCCTAATGTTATGCAGACTACTGTCAAAGATAAGAAGAACTGGGTTATGAGAGCGCCTGAAGGGAATTCATCTGATTTGGGCCAAAATCCATCCTCAAGTGGAGGAGCTGTTGGAAGTGAGTGGAGTGCTGTTGCCATTAGGTCTTTGCAAGCTGAAATGAACGCTCAAAGGAATATATTGGAACGACTTGAATCACATGTTGAGGATATGTTCAATCTCCTCAAGCTGGTCAAAACTCTTCTACCTCTTCCGAAGACTAGGTCGGTAAGTTAATTTATTATTTACATTTGTGTTTTATGTATTTGTTATAGCACTTCTAACTTTTGTTGCATTATGCCGTTTTGCTGTGGCCATTTATTAGGTAACCGTATTGAAGTTTTGTACACATGAAGACATTTTGTCCATCGTCTTCTTGTGGAGGATCGTGTTGAAGAGGATGTTAATGCACTACTAATTTTTATTATGCTTATCGGTTGTAATTTTAACTTTGATCTATTTTGACTAAGTTTGGTGTTGTTTAGTTACCATGGTATGCATTTTGTATGATTTTGGATCGACGAATATCGTGACATTGAAACATAAGGGTATTATTTAACTTTACGATTATATCCACTTCATCTTATTTTTGTTAACATGTTTTACAGTTCGTAATTTTCATAGCACTCTGAATTCTTACAGTATACGGTCAACTGAAAGTTATAAAAGTTTACTTACAAGTACAACATTATATCTTAACTGAAATTTATACCGACGTAATTTATCTCTACACACAAAGTACAAACATGGCAGTTTACATCAATCGTAGCCATATTTAATTCATAGAAAAGCAACGTTAGTTTTGGATTGGATTTGATATTATTTTGGAAAATAAATCTTATTTGCCATTGATAGGATTTTATAATTAAATATTCCTAAAAGAGATTATCCTATCTTCCTATAAGATATTCTTAACAGTTTGCCCAAACAAACTAAGATATTCCTAAAAGATACAGTAACTTACCGATTCAGTTATCTACTCAAATCTACTAATTAACAAAATTAGGCAGATTTTTGTTTTTGAATTTCGTGAAATTCATAAAAACAGCCTCTCTTTTTCAAACGTTCAAAGGTTAATTGTAATTAATATTTGAATTTGAAATTTTGAATAGAAACTAACTGCTTATTTCCATGAAAAAACACAGGACTCCCAGAAAACAGGGTTTACTGTCTTTTCTTTGATGTAGTTCCAACAACTTTGCTTCAATAGTCATCAAAATCGTTCAATTGTCATCAAAATCGGCCAAGACAGAGCCTCCTTCGTTGAGGCTTTCTTCATCTCCTTCAAATTCAAAGGTGTGTCAATCTTCTGTGCATCTTTATTGATATCTATGATTTTTGTGAAATCAATAACCTTTTACTCTTTACTGTATCTTCTTCATGTGTATGAACGTCTACCTATAACATCTGGGACTACAATATGCACCTTATCTGTTTGTGAACTTATACTTGATTCATTTCACAACTTTCCGGGAACATGTGTTTATCCTGCTCCATGGTGTTTATCAACAAGTCCTTTTTTATTTAACCAACTGTTGAGGATACTTATAACGTCATGTTATTTGTTATATATTGCTTGCCCTGTATGAATTCGGCGTTCTTATTATCTTTTCGGTATAAGGTTAGGAGTATCTTCCGTAATGGAACATACAGAAAAAGTGAAAAGATTAAAGCGAAAGCTCACACTAAAGGAACAACGAAAGGCGCAGGCGCCAAAGAGACATATTCCGATCAAAGTCTTAGCACGGAATCCTTTTCGTGATATTACCAATTGTGAGTACTTCATATATGATTCTATGTATTCGTGATAGAAGTCAATTACAGATTACTGCCTAACATATTATATTTCATTTCATAGTCAATAATGTACATTCACAATTTGTCGGAGGGTCAAGCAGTTCACGCCAATCCGAAAATCAATTCATCGCCAGCTCTTCAAATCCTCTCGACGATGAAACATCGAGTAGTGAAGCATGGTCTATTGGTTCAAATAGTGATTCGTCTGAGGATGAAAGTTATACAAACACTTTTTTAGAAGGTATGCCAGTATATCATTTTTCTGAAATTTTATTGATTATGCATACATTGATTTGTGATATATCGTTTTGAAATCGTGTATAGATTCTGATGATGAAAGTGCATGTTCAACATCCTCTATAACCGGTACGTATGTGTATTGCCATGTTTTAGATATTAATTGATATTTATAGAATAATACCTTATGTGTCTTTTGTAATTTATGAAGAGCACTATTTGGATGTGGGCGATCCTGTTTATAAATGCCAAAAATGTCGTGCAAACATGTGGTATGCGGAACGAAGAGAAAAGGATAGAAAAAGGAAACTTCCAACGTACAAAGAACCATCCGTAAGTTCCTAGATCGACGATTAAAATATGAGAAATTTGTAAAAATTCACTCGTTTTTTATCGGAATTTGCAAGGAACCATCTGTAATATTAATAATTATTTAAAATCACTCAATTTTTAAACTACGTTAACAGTGAGCCACATTTTCTTTTAGATTCTCTGTTAGTAATGTTGAAATTACTCTTTTACCCCGTTTAAAAAACAAATAAATAAATGTACTTTGTCAATCTGGTGATAAATTGGCGAGAAATTCATTTTCTAGCGAGAAGTTAAAGTGAAAATATTTATATAATTCGTTTTGTCTTTACTTTCTATATAAAATTATATTTTATTATAAACTGAAAAAAAGAAAAAGAAAATCCTATTTATTTTTATCCAATTTTAAGATGTACAAAACTATATTTTTATCCATTTGTCGTTCTTCGCAACATCAGATACAGAATTGGAAGCCGAATTTGCCCCATCGTTCTTCACATCAGATCCAAGCGAGTGATTTCTGCCTACATTCACCCTGATGGAAGCCGAATCGTTCCAGCATCGTCGATCGCGCCGAGTTCGAATCTGAGATGCGCAAAATCATGCTCGCTTAGGGATGGAGGTGGATTCTTTGACCAACGCCGATGAGGGAGAAGAATTCAATCTTTTTTGTTTGTATATCCATGACAGAATTCAAAGATCTGGTAAGATGAAGAGAGATATGGGAGAAGATCAAAGATGGGGACAAAACCCTAATTTTAATCATTCCCATTTTAGGAAGAACACTTTCCTTTTCCGTATTCTGCGGCAGTGTTTTTTCATTTCTTTTTTCCTTTTTATGTATCAAATATTACTTTTTAATGGAATAGGATTTTTTTTTTCCAGTTTATAATAAAATATTATTTTGTATAAAAAATAAAAACAAAACTAAATTATAATAAATCTTTTCTTTTTAACTTCTCGTGAGAAATTGAATTTCTCATCAAATTATCACCAAATTGACGAAGTACAATTTTACCCTTGCTTTTTTTAAATGGGGGAAAAGGGATAATTTCAACATTACTAACCGAGAATCTAACAAAAAATGATCGTGGATGGCTCCTTGTTAACAGAGTTGAAAATTTTGGTCGATTTAAATAATTATTGATACCGCGGGTAGTTCCTTGTAAATCCCGACAAATAACGGGTGAGTACCTGCAAATTTCTCTTAAAATATACTCCCTCCGTCCAATATATATGACACATTTCCTTTTTAAAGTGTTTCAAAAAATAGTTTTTACTTTTCATATATTTTTAAAAACTTTTACTAATCATTTATTTTTCCTCAATAGTCAATACACTTTATTTTCTCCAATTTATTTAATTTTTTTTCGAAATCCAAAATAATTTCATGTTTCTCCTTTAATCATTATATTTTTCATTTGTCCTTATACTTTATTGATTAACTCCATAATTTTGTTTATTATTGCGCAACAACTTTGATAGGTCTTATATCATGAGATAAAGTGAGTAATTCATTGTTACAAACTTTATGCTTACATGCATATAAGCCACACTTACATTTTTATAGATGGACTATTGACATATTCTTACCTCCCAATTTATGGTTCGGATTTGAGTCTTGCTATTGACAGAGAGATGACATACCAGTAACTTAAGGCTATTGCTTGGGAACATGTTTTTTTTTGTTTGGATTTCAGCATCTAGCTAGAGACTCATTTTATTTTATAGTACAAGAGAAATCGTTTATATGGATTATATGATATAATTTTCTTAATTGTTGAACAACAATTCAATGAGTCTTATATTTTGAGATAAACTTTTACAAGTTGTAGGTAGCGTTTGTTTAGATTGTCGGAAAGGAAACGAAAAGGAAACAAACCTAGTCCATTTTAGTGGAATTGTTCATCGATTAAAATTGTGATTTTATTTCCTTTTCCCTTACTCCTAGTAGTAATGTTGGGGTATTTGTTAACTCAATTTTGCGATGGGTTTCAAAATCCCCTCGCGAACTCACCGCCGCCGCCTCTCACCCCTCTTTTCTCCTCTCTTAGTATACAAATTTTAGGAGCCAAAATCAACTTGTCAATGTATCATCACTTAATAGTTGTCTAGATTCATTTACGTTTCTTTTCCGTTTCCTTTTCGTTTCCGAACATTACAAACAAACGAGCCCTTAGACTTACATGCATATAAATCACACTTACATTTTTATAGATCGGACTATTGACATATTCTTACCATACTGGTTCAATAGAAAAATGTTTGCAACCTCGGTCTTGTTCAGTATTAGAAATTGTTGGTTTACCCGGTTTAGTGTAATCTTTGTATTAGTGTACACATGGCAAGAGTGGTTAGGAAGTTTGTTAGTCCACTACTTAACTGCTTTTCCCTCTGTAACAGATTCATTTCAATCAATTCATCCTTTCTCTCAAACTTTCTTTCTCTCTTCTCTCTGGTTCGATCATGAACTCCAACATGGTATAGACTCTTGATCGGCCGATTCCGTCCAAATTCATCGACGATCCTCTTTCGCTTCCTCAATCATGCCTCAATCTCCTCATACGCGTGAGTTTCAGCCAAATCCACCGAATCCATGGCAGCTTCCTCAGGATCACAACGATCCACTTTATCTCCATCCTTCCAATGGTCCCAATCTCCAATTGACATCGAAGGTGTTCGATGGATCAGTTTTTTTTGCCTGGAAACAATCTGTAATCATCGCTCTCTCCGCAAAGAACAAGGTAGGGTTTGTGGATGGAGAAATCCCCAAACCTGCAAGAACGGCTCCTCAATTTCGCCGCTGGGAGAGATGCAACCATATGATCATTTCTTGGCTCCTCAATGCCATGATCAAACCGATCGCAGATACTTTTCTAATTTCCGGAGATGCTCGCCAAATTTGGCTCAATCTCAATGCTCGTTACTCTCAGACAAGTAGCGCACAAAAGTATTGATGAAGGATCATCTGGACAGCAACCGACACCTCCGGTTCCCGAGTTTGAAGGTGCATTGACTCGCTCGAGAGCTAAGGAAGTCCAACAAGAGCTAGACAAGTTAGTAGCGTTCTTCAGGTCCAAGGAGTTGAATATAGACGAAGAACCACCATTGAAGGTTGTTCTAATGATCGAGGTTCGAGAACGAGCAGAGGGCTGCAGAGAAGAACCGCGACCGCGGCCGGGAAACTCCGCGAGTTCATTAACTTCGCCGAGGCTTCCTTTTTGAAACATTATTTTCGGATGTTTAATTGTTTTTCGGGATTATTATTTTAGGATATACTTTTTATTGTTTATTTCTTTAGTTGACATCCTTATGAACCCTATATAAGGCTGCCTTAGATGTTGTTTTACCCCCCCAGACTTTTGATATTGAATACAGCGTTTATCGTTTTTCCTCCCAAAAGAGAGCTTTTGTGAGAAGAGTGCCCCGTGTGCATTGTCGTTGAACTGGCCCTAGTTGTACTTGTGTTTGTCAATCTCCTCCATAAGGTTGGTGCTATCGGGACTCCATAGAGCAACCTCCAGGTGCCTTGACCCACCAAAGTCATTGTGTTTGGTTGTAATCATCCGTTGGGGTTTCTTCATCATTCGGTAAGGTTCTTGTTCTTAAGTTCAAGGGTTTTTATCGTTGTTTGATTTGGTTCCAATTGGCCTATCATTCGACTTATCCTTCTTTCATCTCATTCTAATTCCGCCTATCTTCTCTGTTCGAGTTCCTATTCGAGTTTGGTGTCTAGGTCGGCAACTGCGGCTTATCCCCGCATCAAATTGGTATCAGAGCTGTGTTGACACCATTCGTCTTCACAAGAACATCAAGAGACCCCCTATCCAGAAAATCACAAAAAGAGTCAGCTTTTATTTTCTTGTTTGTCAGTTTCTTTCAGAAATTGATTTTGAGTCTTCCATTGCTTTGATATTTCTTGTTGAGTCATTATAGGTTGTGTGCAAGAAGCTTGGATCGATTAGTGTTGGTGGAGATCGAAAGATTGGAGTTTGGAGCACCCTTGTTCCCAAAATCCATTCAGCCCTTCATCCATCACAAATTCTATCTATCCCTACCAAAACGCAGCCGTCAAAACCCTAGAAGAGTTGCTGAAAATTTCAGTCCTTGCACCCCAAGCCAAGATCTTCAAGGAAGGAAATCTTATCTTCTCTACAAGGAAATCAAGGTGGTTAGTAGTTTCTTTTATTTTAAATTCGAATTTTCTGAGATAGTATCTCAGAACATGTCTGTAATTTTGTTTTGTTTAGTTGAGACAAAAAAAAATCAAAAAAAAAATATATTAAAAAAAAAATCCAGAAAAAAAAAAGAATCGAAAAGTCTCAAAGTCAGTAGTTTATTTTACGTTTTGTTGAGTCAAAGTCTAGTTTGATATTGTTTAAGTCAGATCTCAAGAACTCAAAGGAAATCGGGTTGAAAGAGCCCGAACGGAAGCGAGAAACCACCAGGCCGTGACAGAAACCGCGCCCGCGGCCCAGTAGCCGCACCCGCGGTTCAAGCCGCGCCCGCGGAATTCAGGCCGCGCCCGCGGCTCCGCCTCAGAAGCCACTGTTCGAAATCCGCGCCCGCGGACTTCAGACCGCGCCCGCGGAACCGTCACTGTTTGCCTTTCCATTCCTTTCAGATACGAGCCTCAATTATTACCTAACCCTCCCGACTCCGTCTTCGATCCTTCAATCGACATCAGTCGGAACAAGTTAAGGTACGCTTCCTTTTGGCTCTTCTTGAAATTCGAAGCTTAACTCATATCTCTGTTTTGCATTTTCATTCTTGCAAAACGCCTTCGAGTCTTATTTTGTTTCTTTCATTGAATCAGTCTCTTGTTTGAGTCAGAACCTTACAGTCGAAACCCCGCACTACGCTAGCCATCTCCATCTCTACCATCATTCATATATTGCTAGGAGTTAGGTAGTTTCAACTTAGTGGGTTATTGATCCATACAAGTCAATTCATCAAAGAAAAGCTGGTTGCAACGACAATTGAGAGAGAGTGCAGAGGAAAACATACGAGAGTAAACACTAGCGAGTTGTTTTCATTTACACTTACCTTAATATTGTTCTGTGTTAGTCTGTTCTTTAGTGATGAGCAGGTCAGTTTCTCCCCACGGGAGGCATGAAGCCCCGGAGACCCGCGCCATTACCCCGGAATTTATGACCAACATGTTTCGGGAGATGACGTCGGCCATTACCAACGCCATAGAGCGGCAACAGCGATCCACCCCTTCCCCAAGGGTTCTAGAGCACATCGGGACCTCCTATGATGCTCCAGTCGACAATCGGAGGCCCCTGCCTCCTCAGCAAGAAGCCTATGAGGCTGCCCGCACGGGTCGGGAACCCAGACGCAGGCCTACACCCCGAGACGATCTCCCACAAGCTCGGAGAGGACGCTTTCGTAACTCTCCTATACCTCACTTTAATAGATATAATGCTGCTAACCGTTTTGATGATGCATTTCAGAACCTAGGTGATAATGATGTCGAAGAAGAGCCTGAAGAAGAAGATGAGGCGGAATGGCAACCCTATCGCCCCCAAGGAGGTTACCAAGGAAGGCGAAGAGAGCCTGAGCAAGATGGAGTGGGAAAGATAAAGGTTAAGATCCCGAGTTTTGAGGGAAAGTGTGATCCAGACATATATATGGAGTGGGAGACCAAGATTGAACAAATCTAGAATTGTCACAACTTTCCTGAAGCCAAAAAGGTACAGCTGGCATCTTTGGAGTTTAGTGGCTACGCTTTAGTTTGGTGGGATAGCTTGATCAGAGGGAGAGCTGCCAATGGAGATTATCCTGTCACTACTTGGGAACTCATGAAGAGGATGATGAGAGCTCGATTTGTTCCCCCACATTACACTAGGGAACTTATTCAGCGGCTCGAGAATTTGAAGCAAGGATCAATGGGAGTCGAAGAGACTTACAATGCTATGCAAATAGCGATGGTTCGAGCTAATTTGGTGGAGGATGAGGAGACAACCATGGCTAGATATCTCCATATCCTTCGCCCATATGTGTCTAGTGAGATTGAGATGTTCCCTTACAACTCAATGACTGAGTTGCTACATTTGGCTATCAAGGTGGAAAGAAAGACCAAAATTAGGAGCCAAGGGAGCAAAAACGCAGGTGGCTGGAAAAATCAGCAAGGAAGGAACTCCTATCCTTCAACCCGAGAGGTCCCTAACAAGGAAGACAGTGGTTCTCGAAGGAATCCGCCACCTACTACTCAAGTGCCCTCCAAAACAACACTTGGCCCTTCTAATCCACCCCGAGGGAGTACCTCTAACCCTACTTCTAGAGCTAGGGATATTGAATGTTTTAAATGTAGAGGAAAGGGTCATATGATGAAGGATTGTCCTAATTCTAGAGTATTAATTGTTAATCAACTAGGTGAATATGAAAGTGAAGAGGAGGAGCACCTAGATGAAATGCATGATGGGGATGATCTTAGTAATGAAATTGGTTATGAGCATGGTGATTCTTTGATTTGTAAGAGGAATTTGCATGTGCAACCCGCCCCTTGTGAGGATAACCAAAGAGAAAATTTGTTTCATACTAGATGTTTGGTTCAAGGGAAGGTTTGTAATATGATTATTGATGGAGGAAGTTGTTGCAATATTGCTAGCACTGAATTAATCTCTAAATTGCATATTGCTACTATTTTCCACCCTAGGCCCTATAAATTGCATTGGATGAATGAATGTGGTGAATTAAGAGTTCAAAAGCAAGCTAGGATAACTTTCTCCTTAGGGAGGTATGAGGATACAGTCTTGTGTGATGTCGTTCCTATGCAGGCTTGTCATATATTGTTAGGTAGACCATGGCAATATGATAGAAAAGTTGTTCATGATGGTCACACTAACCGTCACTCATTTATTTTCAATAATAAGCCTATTACTCTTAAACCTATGACTCCAGCACAGATAGCAGATGCATATGAGAAGAGCAACGGCAAAGAGAGAGCCACAGACGAAACTGAGGTGCTGGCGCAACAGAGCCAAAACCGCGTCGCGGCTCCAAATCCGCGACCGCGGAAGTTGGCGAGTCTCGACAGAGCCAAAACCGCGACCGCGGCTTGAAACCGGCGATCGCGGATCGAGAAAACCGCGACCGCGGCTCGAAACCCGTGCTCGCGGAAGTTGGCGCAGGAGCCCTTGTTGTTTCGACTACCCCGCCTCGCGCTCTTTTGTCCTCCAAATCCGAATTGCAAGGTGAGTACTTGCCATTAGACACTACCTTAATGATGCTTTGCAAGAAATTTGTGTTGACAGGTACCGATTCTCGAGTTAATCTACCCCCTAGCATTCAAGCTATTCTTGATGAGTTTGTTGAGGTGTTTCCGGATGAAATTCCACCGCGCTTACCGCCCTTTAGGGGCATTGAGCATGAAATTGACCTTATTCCAGGAGCTTCTTTACCTAACAGGCCAGCTTACAGAATGAACCCTCAGGAGTGTCAAGAGATTCAGAAGCAGGTGCAAGAGCTTGTAGATAAGGGGTATGTTCGAGAAAGTCTTAGTCCTTGTGCAGTCCCGGTCTTACTTGTGCCTAAGAAAGACAATTCTTGGCGGATGTGTGTTGATTGCCGAGCTATCAACAACATAACTGTCAAGTATCGTCATCCTATACCAAGGCTGGATGACATGTTGGATGAGCTTCATGGTGCCACAAACTTCACCAAGATTGATCTTAGGAGTGGTTACCATCAAATCCGAATGAGGGAAGGCGATGAGTGGAAGACCGCCTTCAAGACCAAATTTGGTCTATATGAGTGGCTTGTTATGCCATTTGGACTTACTAATGTTCCCTCTACCTTTATGAGGCTTATGAACCATGTCTTGAGGAAGTTTATAGGGAAGTTTGTTGTAGTTTATTTCGATGATATCTTGATTTACAACAGGTCCCTAGGGGAGCATGAGCAACATCTCAGGGAAGTACTCGTTACTCTTAGTATACAGCGACTATATGCTAATTTGAAGAAGTGTGATTTTTGCACTGATAGAGTTATATTTCTTGGTTTTGTAGTGAGCTCCCAGGTAGGGATGGCCGGACCGGACCGGGACCGCCGGTTCGAACCGGAACCGGTTTGGTCACGGTCCGGTTCCGATTCACGAAATGTAAAATAAAAAACCGGCGGTTCGAACCGGCGGTTAACCGCCGGTTTTTTATTTTTTATTTTTAAAAATTTTAACCGGCGGTTAACCGGAACCGCCGGTTTTTTTTTTTTAAAATTAAAATAAAGAACCGGCGGTTAACCGGAACCGCCGGTTTTTTAAAAATAAAATAAAATAAAGAACCGCCGGTTAACCGGGAAAACCGGGAAAACCGGTTAACCGCCGGTTCCAACGGCTAGAAAAGTAGCCGTTGCCGGTTAACCGGCGGTCCTAACGGCTATTTAGCCAAAATAGCCGTTAGGAAATTAAAAAAAAAATAAAAAATTAATTTTTTAATATTAAAATAACCCATATCAAACCCCTATAAATACCATACCATACAATCTTCAAATCACACATCCAACAACAACAATCTCTCTTCTCTTTCTCAAATCTCAATCTTATAATCTCTCAAATTCCATCAACAATCTCTCTTAATCTCTTCCTTTTAATTAGCTTTTGTCTTTCAATATTTTATTGCTTTTACATTTTTAATCACATTATTATATTGTTCTAAGTTTTATTGTTTTATTGTTTTAATTGCTTTTAATCATATTATTTAATTGTTCTTAATCATATTATGGCGGAACATTTTGACACCCAAGAAGAGAGTGATAATGTCACTTCTTATCCCTCGATTCCCACTCCCACCTCCCAAGTTAGGTCCAATAGGGGTAGGACCGCTAGGCCTCAAGGGCAAGCTAGCGGTTCGAGACCTAGCGGTTCGAGGCCGGCTAGGGGTAGGGGGGGCCCGGGGGGGAGGTCCGGGTCCTCCGGGAACCAATCCCGGAAACTAACATCTCCTATTTTTGTAAAGTGGTTTACTAAATTAGAACCCGGTCTCGAGGAACTCGAGGCCGAGGATTATGATCCCGATCTAATTATTGTTTCTTGTAACTTTTGCGAGGCGACATTCCAATGGAAGAAAAGTGGAGGATATGGAACCCTTCAACGACACATGGAGCACCAACACGTCGCCGAGATGGGAATGCTAGGGGGACAACAAACCCAAATTTCCGGCGGATTTGCATCTTCTACTAGCGGTAACCCTTTATTTCGTTTTGATCATGAAGCTAATAGTGTAGCATTAGCCGAAGCTATTTGTGTTGATCATTTAGCATTTCGATTTAGTGAAAATGTAGGATTTAATGAGTACATTAAAGATCATACACAACCCGCTTTTAAATCCGTATCTAGGAAAGTGATTAAGAAAAACGTAATTAAGGCTTATAAAAGACGCAAGGCCGAATTAGTTTCTTATTTTTCGCAAAATGATATGCATGTTTCTATTTGTAGTGATATATGGAGTGATAATACTCAAACCCATTCTTACATGGGTGTTACATGTCATTTTGTAGATCATCATTTTATAATGCAAAAACGTTTATTGGCATTTAGAGTCTTTGATGATTCACATACCGCACAAAATATTGCTATGATGATTCGTGCAATTTTAGAAGAATATAGACTACTTAATAGAGTTTTTTCAATTGGATTCGACAATGCATCTGCTAACACCGCATCTATTAGAGATTTACAAGAAATGTGTCAACCTATGTTTGGTGGGAAATTTTTTCATATTCGATGTGCTTGTCATATTTTAAACTTATGTGTTCAAGATGGTTTACGTGCTATGAGTTTTCATTTTGAGCCAATTAAGAACGTTATTAAGTATATTTGGGGGCATCCTAAAGTTACAAGAGATTGGATGACCTTTTGTAAAACTAACGGGATGCACCCAAAACGTTTTTCAAAAGATGTGGGTACCCGATGGAACTCTACTTACATATTACTATGTGAATGTATACAATATAAACAAGTTTTAACGTCTTTTGTTTCTCAAAACCTTTCTGGCTCTCCTTTCTATTTTAGCGAATCGGGTTGGGATATATGTCAAAGTATTGCAACGTTTTTAAAATGTTTTAATGATGCAACAAAAAGATTTAGTCATGTTTATACACCAAGTAGTAATGTTTTTGTCTTGGAACCTTGTAATGTTATGTTTGGTTTAAGTGAGGGAGCTAAAATTCCCGACATTGAGGAATCCGTTGCAAGCATGAGGAGTAAGTGGTTGCTCTACTATAGATATATTCCCGATTGTTTTCTTGTTGCTTGTGTTTTAGATCCCAGACTTAAATTATCCGGTTTACACGGTCTTTTAAATGACTATTATGCATATATTTTAGCCGAAGGTGAACTAGAGGATATTTTAGGTATGGTTTCTAGAACTAGAACAAACATTGAAAGTTTATTTACTCATTTTTGTGATTCTCCGACTACTTCACAATTACCTCCGACTTCTTCGAGCTCTACTAGCTTGGGGGCCTTTGGAGCTAAGTATTTTAGTAAAAGACCAAGAGTTACAAACACGAATGCGGAAATTGATAACTATCTTAACACCAACTTTGAGTTTGTTAGTTGTGAAACTTTAGATGTTTTGAAGTGGTGGGAGGATCATAGGAGCATGTTTCCAACGCTTGCGAAGATTGCGGCTCAAGTTCTTGCCGTTCCCGCTTCAACCGTGGCGGTGGAACAAACTTTTAGTGCAGGAGGCAACACTTTAACGAGGAAGAGATCAAATTTGGCACCGGAGTCATTGGAGGCGCAATGTTGTGTTTGCGATTGGAAGAGAGCCGCAATTAGGCAACAACGTAACATTATCGAGTCATCGAAAGACGAGTGGATTGGAGATTCTACTACGATACGCACCGATTCATCCGCCGAAGATTCGACTTAGGTAACGGGTTTTGAAAAAAGGTAAAGAACTACGTGGGCTTTGATTCCTCTAACCCGAGAGGATACGTAGGCAACTTAACAAGTAAGTCACTGTTAACTGCAAGCCCAATTTTTTTAATTTTTTTGTTCCTTCATATTTAATCATTTTTTATAAGTTTTTTTTTAAACTTAAAAAAAATGACAAAACATTCTTTTTAATAGCGTTTTTTTTATACATAATTTTTAAACTTAAAAAAAATGATTATAAAAAAACGCTATTAAAAAGAATTTTTTTTTATTTTTTTTAAGTATTTTTTCAGTTTTATAAATTTATAAAATTAACCGGCGGTTTTGTTTTTTTTTTTTTAATAAAAAACCGGACCGGACCGGACCGGGAGCCACCTCTACTCCCAGGGATTACAGGTTGACGAAGAGAAGATTAAAGCCATTCAGGAATGGCCGACACCCACGACCAGCAGCCAGGTACGCAGTTTCCACGGGTTAGCAAGCTTCTATCGGCGCTCTGTGAAGGATTTCAGCACCATTGCTCCACCGCTGACTGAGGTAACTAAGAAGCATTCAGCATTTGTTTGGAAGGAGGCTCAAGAAAGGGCGTTTGAGGAGCTAAAACGCAGATTGACCGAGGCACCTTTGCTTGTGCTTCCCGACTTCACTAGGCCTTTCGAAGTGGAATGTGATGCTTCCGGAGTTGGCATTGGAGGAGTACTCATGCAAGAAGGTAAGCCTATTGCTTTCTTTTCTGAAAAGTTGAAAGGTGCAAGTCTAAATTACTCTACTTATGATAAGGAATTGTATGCATTATATAGAGTACTTAAGACTTGGCAACACTACCTATGGCCTAGAGAGTTTGTTTTGCATACCGATCATGAATCTTTGAAACATTTTAGGAGCCAAGACAAACTTGATAGGAGGCATGGTAGATGGATGGAATTTATTGAGACTTTCCCTTATATTATCAAATACAAGAAGGGAAAGGACAATGTTGTTGGTGATGCACTATCTAGGAGACATGCTTTAATTGTTCAACTTGACTCTAAGGTGTTAGGCTTTGTTTACATCAAGGAGTTATATCGTAATGATGCTGATTTTGGTGCTATTTATAAGCAATGTTTAGATAAAGGAACTTTGGATAAGTTTTACTTGTTTGATGGTTTCTTGTTTAGGGCTAGTAAAGTGTGCATACCTAAGTGTTCTTTGAGATTATTGCTTGTTGAAGAAGCCCATAAGGGTGGATTAATGGGACATTTTGGTAGAGATAAGACATATCATATGTTGCATACTCATTTTTATTGGCCCCATATGCTTAGGGATGTTGAGCATTGTTTGAAAAGATGCTTGGAGTGTCTTAAGGCTAAGTCTAGAGTTAAACCACATGGATTGTATACTCCTTTGCCTATTCCTACGACCCCATGGGTAGACATTAGTATGGATTTTATTGTAGGGTTGCCTAGGACTAAGAAGGGGAGAGATTCTATTTTTGTGGTTGTTGATAGATTTTCTAAAATGACTCATTTTATTGCTTGCAACAAGACTGATGATGCTCATCATGTGGCTGCCTTGTTCTTTACCGGAGTCGTTAGGTTACATGGAGTACCAAAGACTATTGTGAGTGATAGGGATGTGAAATTTCTAAGTTACTTTTGGAAAACTCTTTGGGGAAAACTAGGGACTAAACTTCTATTCTCTACATCTAGTCATCCTCAAACCGATGGTCAAACTGAAGTAACCAATAGGACCTTAGGAACCCTTTTGAGAGCCATCCTTAAGAAGAATTTGAAGGCTTGGAAGAAGCCTTACCCCATGTTGAGTTTGCCTACAATAGAGCCATCCATTCCTCAACCTCGCTGAGTCCCTTTGAATGTGTGTATGGTTTGAATCCACTAACCCCTTTTGATCTTATGCCGTTACCTATGAAGGAGCGAGTGGATTTCAATGCAGGAAAACAGGTTGATCACATCAAGGAAATTCATGAGAGGACAAGAGCTAAATTGCTAGAAGTAGCTGCTACAAATGCTAGCAAGGCAAATAGGAAGAGAAAGAAGGTCATCTTCAAGGAGGGAGACCTCGTGTGGGTCCACTTTAGGAGAGAGCGTTTCCCCAGCAAACGCCACTCAAAGCTGTCCCCAAGAGGCGCTGGACCATTCAAGGTGCTCAAGAAGATTGGAGATAATGCTTATGTCTTGGAGCTTCCCGGTGACTATCAAGTGAGTGCTACCTTCAATGTGCAAGACTTGACTTTATTTGAGGGTCAAGAAGAAAAGGAGCTGGATGATTCGAGGTTGAATCCTTTTCAAGAAGGGGAGGATGATGAAGGATCATCTGGACAGTAACCGACACCTCCGGTTCCCGAGTTTGAAGGTGCATTGACTCGCTCGAGAGCTAAGGAAGTCCAACAAGAGCTAGACAAGTTAGTAGCGTTCTTCAGGTCCAAGGAGTTGAATACAGACGAAGAACCACCATTGAAGATTGTTCTAATGATCGAGGTTCGAGAACGAGCAGAGGACTGCAGAGAAGAACCGCGACCGCGGTTGGAAACCGCGCCCGCGGCCGGGAAACTCGGCGAGTTCATTAACTTCGCCGAGGCTTCCTTTTTGAAACATTATTTTCGGATGTTTAATTGTTTTTCGGGATTATTATTTTAGGATATACTTTTTATTGTTTATTTCTTTAGTTGGCATCCTTATGAACCCTATATAAGGCTGCCTTAGTTGTTGTTTTACCCCCCCAGACTTTTGATATTGAATACAGCGTTTATCATTTTTCCTCCCAAAAGAGAGCTTTTGTGAGAAGAGTGCCCCGTGTGCATTGTCGTTGAACTGGCCCTAGTTGTACTTGCGTGTGTCAATCTCCTCCATAAGGTTGGTGCTATCGGGACTCCATAGGGCAACCTCCAGGTGCCTTGACCCACCAAAGTCATTGTGTTTGGTTGTAATCATCCGTTGGGGTTTCTTCATCATTCGGTAAGGTTCTTGTTCTTAAGTTCAAGGGTTTTATCGTTGTTTGATTTGGTTCCAATTGGCCTATCATTCGACTTATCCTTCTTTCATCTCATTCTAATTCCGCCTATCTTCTCTGTTCGAGTTCCTATTCGAGTTTGGTGTCTAGGTCGGCAACTGCGGCTTATCCCCGCATCAAGTATGCTGTTGAGAAAGAGATTTCTAATATCTCTCAAGGTCAAGATAGTGTTTCAGACTATTTTACTCGTCTCAAACGCCTTTGGGATGTGAAAGATTCCATGAAGGAGTTTCCTCCATGTTCTCGTGGCCTTGCAGAAGTTGTTCACAAGCATGAAGATGAGCAACGTCTCCTTCAACTCCTTATGGGACTCAATGACACTTTCTTAGTGGTGCGAGGCAATATTCTCATGATGCATCCTACGCCTTCTATCCATCAAGCCTACTCTCTACTTACTCAGGAAGAAAGACAACGTGAGATCACTCATTCTACCTCTCGTTTAATTCTTGAATCTTCCTCTTTAAATGCTTATGCGCAGTCCAGGAACACTTCTTCTAGTTCCACTGGTTCATCTAACTCCACTGGTTCATCAAGTGGAAAGCGTCCTTTTTGCACTAATTGCAAGAAACCAGGACACTATGTTGAGAAATGCTACAAGATCATTGGTTTTCCACCAAGATCCTCTGGAAATTCTCATTCTGTTGCAGAAACTAGCATTCAACAGGATTCTTCTCTTGTTCAGGGGCTTACTTCTAGTCAGTATGCTCAACTTCTCTCATTGCTCAGTAATTCTCAGGCTGAGACATCCACAACTAATGCTAATCTTGCTGGTACTTCTTGTTTCTACTCTATGAATTCTAGTCCTAGTTCATTTCCTGATAACACTTGGATCATTGACACGGGGGCTAGTGATCATATGACATTCAATTTGGATTTGTTCAGTGAATTGAATGTTCTTCAGCAACCTATTCTGATTTCTTTACCTAATGGTCAAAAGGTTATGGTAAAAATGTCTGGCACAGTCATCATTTCTCCAATATTGATCTTGCATAATGTCCTATTTGTGCCACACTTCAAGTTTAGTCTGTTAGCAGTACAGAGACTTGTTAAGTAGTTTAGTTGTGTTGCTTGTTTCGATTCTGAAACTTCATGGATGCAGGGCCCTTCTCTGAGTCAGCCACTGGTGCTTGGTAAAGTGTGCAACAGACTCTATGTTTTCAAAGCTCCTGTTTCAAGCCCTGAAGTCTCAGCTTCTTCAATTTCTGCTTCAAATAAAACTGATCATCTTTCTAGTTTCTCTAGTGATCATGTTTTAGCTTCTAGCTATGTTTCTAAGACCAAGGATATAACTCTTTGGCATCATAGATTGGGACATATGCCCTTGTATAAAATGAGTTCAGTTTTGAACTGTGAAATAAATAAAGATTTCTTATCTGCTCGTGAAATCTGTGCTCAAGCTAGACATCACAGGAATTCTTTTCCATCTAGTTCTATTAGCACTTCTTCTGCATTTGAGATGATTCATGTGGACACTTGGGGTCCATAAAATACTCCAACTCATGATGGTCATCGATACTTCATCACCATTGTAGATGATTACACCAGAATTACATGGACTCATTTGATGAAGACCAAGAGCAGTGCATTCTCTTTACTTCAGGCCTTTATTCAGCTAATAAAAACTCAATTTCAGAAGCACATTAAGACTATTAGATCTGACAATGCTCTTGAACTTGGTCTTAGTCATGCAGGCACCAAATATTTTGCTTCCAAAGGCATTGTTCATCAAAGAAGTTGTGCATATACTCCCCAACAGAATGGTGTGGTGGAACGCAAGCACAAACACTTGTTGGAAACAGCTCGAGCTCTTTTGTTCCAATCTAAAGTCCCTATGCTTTAGTGGGGTCACTGTCTACTCACTGCTACTTACCTCATTAACAGGTTTCCAACCAAGGTCCTTGACAATCTTTCTCCTTATGAAAAACTATTCCTTAAACCACCATCCTATTCTCACCTCAGAAACTTTGGTTTCCTTGCCTATGCTTCATCTGTCAAAGTTGGTAGAAGCAAACTTATGTCAAGAGCTGTGAAATGTGTGTTTTTAGGATATCCTTTTGGAGTCAAAGGGTATACCTTACTCAATCTTGAAAACAAGTCTGTTTTCATTTCCAGGGATGTTACTTTTCATGAGACCATATATCCTTTCTCCCTTGATATTTCTCCTTTCATAAAACCTCCTTCTCCACCAATCGCCATTCTTGATGATCCTGAAACACATACTATACCTTCCTCCTCAGATTTACCTATCCCTGTCACTAATCCTTCTCCTACACCCACATCTCCTCCACCACCTCCACATACTTCTCTCCCTATAGTTGAGTCTTCTGTTGCTCCCAGAAGATCCACACGCCATATTACTCCTCCATCTTATCTTGAGGATTACTTTTGCAATTATGTTTGCATGGACTCAGAGGAATCTCTTGGTGCTACTTATTGCTTTAATGCTCTTACTACAACTGACCAACATGTCTTGTCTGTTCTTCATTCTCTTCATGAACCAGGCTCCCATGAAGAGGCAATTCAATCTCCAGATTGGCAAAATGCTATGAATCTTGAGCTTGCAGCCTTAGATTCCAACAGAACTTGGGATATAGTGGATCTTCCCAAAGGCAAGAAGCCTATAAGTTCCAAGTGGGTTTACAAAGTCAAACTCAAGGCAGATGGGACTCTAGAGAGGCACAAGGCAAGACTAGTCATAAGAGGTTGCACTCAGAAGGCTGGTATTGACTATCAAGAAACTTTTTCTCATGTAGTCAAAATGACTACAATCAGAGCTCTTATCATTACTGCCATCAAGAAGGGTTGGTCTCTCTCTCAGTTGGACATCAAAAATGCATTCTTACATGGTGAGATTGACACTAAGGTGTATATGAAGCTTCCACTTGGCTTGAGGCACCTTCATCATTCACAGAAAGTGTGAAAACTCAATAAATCCCTCTATGGCCTCAAGCAAGCTTCAAGGCAATGGTACAACAAACTGAGAAGTCCATTGTCTTCCTGGTGATTTATGTGGATGACATTCTCATCACTGGAAATGATGAGGTAGAAATCCTTCAGCTAAAGACTTTCTTGCATTCTACATTCAGTATCAAGGATTTAGGACCATTGCATTATTTCCTTGGTATTGAATTTCTTACTACTCCTCAAGGCATCATCATGACTCAGAGGAAATTCATTCAACAGATGATTAAGGATTTTTCCCCACCAGCAAAAGTTTTCCATAGTCCCTTGGACCCAGCTGTTAAATTGAAGCCAACTCAAGGTATCACCCTATCAGATCCTACTCCTTACAGAGTTCTTGTGGGAAAACTCAATTTTCTGGTAAACACTAGGCCAGATTTGGCCTTTGCAATTCAGCATCTGAGTCAGTTTATGCATGCCCCTACTTCTATCCATTGGGAAGCTGCTCTCCACACATTACAATATGTGCAACACACAGCTTCACTTGGCCTTCTCCTTAGTTCCACTTCTAGCTTTGATCTTCAGGCATACTGTGACTCTGACTGGGCAGCTTGTCCAACTACTCGAAGATCTGTAAGTGGTTACTATATCAGCCTAGGCAATGCTCCTCTTTCTTGGAAATCCAAGAAACAAGTCACAGTTAGTCTTTCTTCAGCCGAAGCTGAATATAGAGCCATCAGACGTGTCACTGCAGAACTTGCCTAGTTGAGTAGATTACTTCATGAGCTCACTATCCCAATGTGCAACCTATTCCAGTCCACTGTGATAGTCAAGCTGCAATATACATTGCCAGGAAGCCAGTTTATCGCGAACAAACTAAACACATCGACTTGGATTGTCATTTTGTTCGCTCCAAGTTGCTTGAAGGCATGATCACACTCACACATATCCCCACTTCTTATCAATTAGCTGATGTGTTCACTAAACCTCTGTCTGGACCTATGTACTTTATTGTTGTACCCAAGTTGGGTTTAGTTGATCAACTAACCTCTAACTTGAGGGGGGTTGTTGGTTTACCCGGTTTAGTGTAATCTTTGTATTAGTGTACACGTGGCAAGAGTGGTTAGGAAGTTTGTTAGTCCACTACTTAACTGTTTTTCCCTCTGTAACAGATTCATTTCAATCAATTCATCCTTTCTCTCAAACTTTCTTTCTCTCTTCTCTCTGGTTCGATCATAAACTCCAACAGAAATAATGATATTATGAAAAAGATATATCGAAGAATTGAACTAATAGCTTACCTCCCAATTTATGGTTCGCATTTGAATCTTGGCTATTGAGAGAGAGATGACATTCACCAAAACCAGTAGCTTAAGGCCATTGCTTGACAACATTTTTTTTTTTGGTTTGGAATTCAGGATCCAGCTAAATACTCATTTAGTAAAACTAGTGAAATCATTTATAATATGGTTTATATATCTATTATAAAAAATTCTGTTAGGTGGAAAAGCCTGCAATCATTAGATTTTCCCAGTAGATCACGATTTTGAATGGGAAAACTCCAAAAATGGTGGAGCGTCCAGCTTGGCATTATTACTTGAAGATATTGTTTTTTTTTCTAGTGTAAATCTTTTCAATGTTCAAGTGTCTTCATTATTGAGCTATGTGTTCTCCATTAAAACAAATCCGGGAGTGATTGAAATACCCAAACGGTGAAATTACCCACATGCCACATCACATAAATCATCTAACTCATGTACCTTTTTTTCTTCTCCAAAGGGTCTAACTCATGTATGTTAGATGGGCATTAGAAAAAAAATAAAACAAAATCAAAGCGTATTTATTACATGAAGTGTCTTCTTTTTCAATCACCCTCATTAATTTCAACTAGAATCTAAACATCAAAATGTAATTCAAAATGACCAGAAATTGATAGATTCGTGAAAGTCCGGGGACTGACCGCTCATGATCGGCCAAATGTCGTTGTCAAGATGTTCAAGATCAAGCTTGATCAAATGATTAACGATTTGACAAAAAACAAAATCTTCGGAGAAGTTAAAGCACGTAAGACCCTCTACCTATTCACTGTTATGTTTGATGTTTTGACTTTGTATTGCAATAAATATCAGTTATAGGTTATTAAATTTCGTATTACAACTGTTGGTTTGACAATTATTGCGATCTCTCAGCACGTATATGGCCATAAATTTTCATAAACTGATGTAATGCTTTATCCAACTGCATAATACGACCGTAATTTTTGTCACAATCCAAGTGCAATTCTTTCACTTAACAGAACACTATACGGCTGTATATTTTATTACAATACTAATTCTTTCACTTAACAGAACACTATATGACTGTATGTTATATTACATTACTAATGCATGCAATGAATCTCATTCCTGTGTACATGTACTGATTGGCACTTATCTATATTACTAACGCTTTTTTTTGTGTATGAAGTGATCTATACAATTGAGTTCCAAAAAAGAGGGCTACCGCATGCACACATTGTGTTGTTCCTTGAGGAGAAACTGAACACAGCGGAGGACATTGACAAGATCATCACGGCTGAACTTCCGGATCCTTCTTCTGAACCAGAACTGTTTGAAATTGTGAAGGATTTGATGCTTCATGGTCCGTGCGGGAGAAACCATGACCGGTCACCTTGCATGAGGGATGGCAAGTGTATTAAGCACTTTCCAAAAAAATTCAACAAGGACACATTTGTTGATCCTGAAGGGTTCCCAATCTATAGAAGAGAGGACAAGAGAATAAAGGTGAAGAAGCAGGGATCTAATCTTGATAATAGACATGTCGTACCCTACAACAAATACTTGATGGAAGTATATAATGCACACATCAATGTGGAGGCTTGTAATCAAACCAAGCCAATCAAGTATTTGTTCAAGTATATCAGCAAGGGACATGACATAATTACTGCAATGCTTACCACTTCTTCCGGTGAGGGTGAAGTGGTGGACGAGATTAAGAGATACTTTGATTTTAGGTATATCTCGGGATGTGAGGTTGTATGGAGAATGCTTGCTCTTCCTATCCACTATAGAAAGCCTGGTGTTGTAAGGTTACACGTGCATCTTCCGGATGAACAGAGCATAATGTTTGAAGACGACGACTCACTTGATGATGTGGCCGTCAACAGAGGATTAGGTTCGTCTAAGTTATTAGCATGGGTGCGATGTAATGTTGTTGATACGGAAGCAAGGAATTTGAGATACGCTGATTTTCCAACAAAATATGTTTGGAAGCAAGACAAGAAAATGTGGGAAAAGAGAAGCGAAAAATCGAATAAGAGTGTCGTTGGCCGTATCTATCATATCCCACCAGGTAGTGGAGAGTTATACTATCTCAGATTGTTGTTGAATGACGTTAAGGGTGCAACATCGTATGAAGATATACGTACTGTAAATAAAGTGCCTTATGCAACATTCATAGATGCTTGCTACAACTCCGGTATGTTGGATGATGAGAGAGAGTACATAGATGCCATTAAAGAAGCAAAATCTTGGGGTTCTGCTCAATATCTGCGGAGTTTATTCGTAATGTTGTTACAGTCCAAGACTTTATCTAGACCGGAACATGTATGGGAACAAACATGGCAGTTTTTATCAGAGGATGTTCTCTACACACAAACAAGAAATTTGCAAATAGAAGGTACAAAAACCTCTTTCCACATACAATATAATTACTGTCTCAATATATCTTTAATCGTCATGAACTTTCTGTAGATCTACAACTTTCGATGAGCAGTTGCAAAACTATGCTATCGCCGAAATTGATAAACAATTGGAAAGGAATGGAAGTAACCTCAGTCTATATTCGGTAATGCCTCAGCCAGATTTCACACTCTTGAGGGAAGCTGGCAATAGAATCATACATGAAGAGCTTCGTTATGACATCCCACAGTTGGCCACGGAGCATACGCAACTCACTTCCACCATGAATATGGAGCAACAACAAGTGTACGAGGAGATTTTGACCGCCGTGTCAATGAACCAAGGAGGCGTGTATTTCCTATATGGCTATGGAGGGACGGGAAAGACCTATATTTGGAGAGCATTGGCATCAGCTATACGGTCACAAGGAGATGTAGTTCTTACTGTAGCTTCGAGTGGAATTGCTTCCTTGCTTATCCCCGGAGGAAGGGAAACACATTCAAGATTTCGTATTCCTTTGAATGTTGATGATACTTCGTGTTGTAGAATTGATGCAGGGAGCCCTCTTACTGAATTGTTGATCATGGCTAAGCTGATCATATGGGATGAAGCGCCAATGGTAAGCAAGTATTGTTTTGAGGCCCTTGATCGCACGTTAAGGGACATTCTCAGGTTTTCGAACCCGAATAGTATGAACCAACCGTTCGGTGGAAAAGTTATTGTTTTTGGTTGTGATTTTCGCCAAATATTGCCTGTAATTCCTCACGGAAGTCGAGGAGATATTGTTGCAGCTACCATTATGTCTTCGTACTTGTGGCATGAGTGTAAGGTTAGAGCATACAACTATATCTCAATGGGTTTTCTCTATTTTTGTTTGTCCTTCTCTCATGTATATGTAGTTTTGTACCATATGTAGGTGTTGCGACTCAAAAAAAAACATGAGGCTTCAACATAATGCGTCGGATCCTGATGCACAAGAGATTGAAAAATTTGCAAATTGGATACTACAAATTGGTGATGGTGATATCGGGGAATCGGGTGACGGTGACGAAGTCAACGAGTACATGATGTCATTACTGGATGGGACTGCATCAGAATATTACAGTTTGGATAGTATATGCAAGGCAGATGGCGATTCTGCTATCAATGAGTTGCTATACTCATCTGACTTCTTAAACATCATAAAATGCTCAGGTCTTCCAAATCATGTGCTCAAGCTAAAGGTTGGTGCTCCTATCATGCTGTTGAGGAATATCGATCAATCGGTCGGTCTGTGCAATGGAACCAGGTTGTTAATCACTGAACTTGGGACGAGAGTCATTGAGGCGGTTGTAATTTTGGGTAGCAACATTGGTGATAAAGTTGCTATTCCGAGAATGCTTGTAAGTCCTTCAGATTCCACATTGCCTTTCAAGTTCCAAAGAAGGCAGTTCCCGATTATGGTTTGTTTTGCAATGACCATAAACAAGAGCCAAGGACAATCTTTGTCTAATGTAGGGATATTTCTTCGAAGGCCTGTCTTCACTCATGGTCAGTTTTATGTGGGAGTCTCACGAGTCACAGATCGAAAAGGCTTAAAATTCTTGATTCTTGACAAGAACAATGAAGTTGTAAATCATACCGTTAATGTTGTGTACAAAGAAGTGTTGCAGAGAGTGTGATGTATTGCTTCAAAATGTAAATAAAACAATTTGTTCTTTGATGTTTGATGCACTAATGCTTCTTACCATTTTGTAAATAGTTTCAATGAAACAGTAAGATTTTTTTTCCAGAAAAAATATGCAGGTTTCATACTTAATACAGACGTAAAGTGTTTTACAGCTTGCTTCGTATTCGTCAAAACAAATATAATTACGACCGTATAAAATGTTACGGTCATGTTCGTATTCGGCAATTTGAAACAGTAATGTATACGGGCGTATGATATTCTACAGTCAGTTTCGTATTCCTCTTTGTAAGTATGTTCTGTGTTGACAAATATTTTATACGTTTTTTTTTATTTGGGAACAATATTATGGAAAATCCAACTGAGCAGGAAAGAAATTTTTTGGTTTTTAGATAAAATTTTGAATAATAATATAATACTTAATACCAATTAATTCCATTTTCCTAAACCCTAAATTACACCGATCTCTTTCTTTCTTTCTTTCTTTCTGTAAAACTCGATCTCCACTCTTGCCTCCATATTCTCCACCACCTCCTCCATCTTCTCCACCTCCCCCCTCCATTATCGATCAGTTTCTATGGCTATTAAATCGTTTATCATGGAGTTTGATATTCTCTACGAACACTACACAAGTTATTGCAAATCCAATTCCGATACCAACCTCCTGCTTCGATTTGTTAGGTAAACTTTAATCTCAAAACTGTTTTCTTTCTTACATGATTGATCTCTATTTTGTAAATACATCCTTCTTTAACCTTGGTTTAATGTATTTTCCAGATTCATACATTAGATAACTGAAATTGTTTAATTTATGAAATTTGATAAATGTCGCATACATAGTTCCTTAACTTTGGCTTAGGGTGTCTTTTGTTGTAGCACCATTGTCTAACATCATCAAAACAACAATGTCATTAAAAAGTGAGTACATGAAACTATAGTTATCCTGAATATTATGAACCTTAGTATTATATTCTAAGCTTCAATTTATCTTAGCAACTTTGCAATTACCATCAACCTTGCAATACCCTATATATTATAATTCGATTACATGATCTTAGATGAATCGTGACTTGGCTGTGATGGGTAGATTAGTAATGCGTGGTTTTTGCATTTTGATGTGAATTGTTTATTAGTTTTATGGTTGAAATTACATTCTATTCCTTTAATGCTTTTTTATATCATATTTTTTTTCAAAAAATCTCTAACTGTATATGTACAATTAGGTTAACTATGTCTCTAAACGACTCAGTTGATCTAAACGTGTTGCCTCCACAAATAACCGAGGGGATGTAACATCCCCTCTTTGGGAATTATATGATCACTATATCAGCCCACTATGAAACTGTGAGAGATATGGAGGGATGTTTCGTAATACGCTACCGTCAACAAGTCGGTACAACAGTGAAAAATTTCACTTTCTCTTCTGAATGGGGTGGTATTCCCATAAGTGAGACGCACGCAAGATTTGTTTTGGATGGAGCAGACATACCTTTTTTCATACAGAACATGTGCGCTGTTGGCCTTGTACAGGACTTCGTCAGTAGTTATCTGGCTTCACAAGCTCCAACCTTGTATCCCCACAGATGCCCAAATATTATTGTCAATGTTCGATCACTTCAACAAATCATTGACTTGGAGCAAGATGAGCTGGTTGAACCTCCTGCTCCATCACCCGACAACATATCAGAGTCATCTGATTCTTCAACGAATCTTTTACACGCTTTGTTGGAGGTTGCAACCCTTCAACAAAGTGGGGGAGGTCACTGTGTAATTTGTTTAATTCCATTTGGGTTAGGTTTAGGCATGGAACTTTCGAGTTTGCCTTGTAGACATGTATTTCATTTCGATTGTATTCGGACCTGGTTATATTATGGCACTACATGTCCCACGTGCCGAAGAGACTACGCATGTGGCGTTTAAGATATATCTAGATTTGAGTTTAGTGTACAAAGTGTTGCTGATCAAACCATTAGTAGATAAATTTCTTTAATGTGATTATATTTTGTTGCTGCAATGTATACAGGTGTATAATTAATTACATTTAAGTTATGAATTTTTATAATTACATTGAACAACATTGCATCCAGGGGTATAACTACAAAATAACATCATTGTTCCATATTTCACATATACACAGGCGTATAATAATTTACACTAAACAGTTGTTTTGGTCTTGATGTTTCCGCAAGGGTTTTGTTGAATCTGATTCCATTGTCTTGTGATCTATCATTGACTCATCCGAGATTTAACCTACTTCGAAGTTGTCCCAGGTTTTTGCTAAACTAGAGATCGATACTCATATTTTCCACGTGCTTTTAAAACTATGTATTTTTGCTAAATTCTCAAACAAATTATATTTGAAATGTTTTGTGGATTTTTTAGACACATGTTTTTCATAAGACATACCGTTTAAGTCTCTGTGCCTTTTAAAAGGCACGGGAACGAACACTAGTAATAATACGAGGGAGTTTACTTTTGATATATTTATGACGCTAATATTTTTAAATATATAATAAAAATACAATTTTTTATATTATTAAAGTTTTTATTGAGACGAATTAAATAACATTTCACTTATCTATATTTTTTTATATATTGGAAGAAAACGAGATGATTATTCTCAACTTTTAAATAGTGTCCAAAAATAAAATGTTTCAGAGATTAATATACACAATTTTCTAATTTAGAAAAGATTCTAAATTACTTGTTTTCTTGCATGAATAAAACCAAGGATGTATTAATATTAAGATTATGAATGCCACATGTTTTTGTTTTCAATTCAAACCATCACTATCACTATCACTCTCAAAATGGATAAATGGATTAGATTGTATTGTGTAGTTTGAATATTGTTTTAAAATTTGATCATTATCCTGAAATGTGTTTAGTAGTCCCTCCGTCCTTAATGTTCTTCCCATTTACTTTTGACACATTTGTCGAGACACGTTTTATAACGTTAATATCTCCAAATATACGTTAATTAAAATTATAAAATTTTGATATTATTAAAGTTCTCGATGAGACGAATCAAACAAGATCTCATATTACTATGTTTTTTCTTATATATTAGACGATATATCGAAGATTCTCTTGTAAAGTGAATAATGTCAAAAATAACAACGAGAAGAACATTTGGGGACGGAGGGAGTATGACATGCCAACTTAAAGTCCATGAATTTGTAGTTGACTTGTATAGTTGTATACCTTTTTTATTCTTAAGCTCGTGTACGGGTGGTGGGTGGATTTTTCCATACCACCATCCAACCCGTATAAATTTTTACCATCCAACAAATCTATCATCCGCGAAACCATCAATCCATATCAAATCCATCTTAATCCATCGGGTTCATGGATGGATCGGGTGAGATATACGGGTTGTCTTATTTTGTATCATAAGATCAACATCCGTCTATCTTAAGATTTTAATCCGTATATTCGGATCGGGTTCGTGGATGGACCGGGGAGGACAATTTTCATCCCTGAGTTATAGGGACGAAGTGAGAACATCAGGCTCAGATTAAACGAGAAGATCTCGCTTCTCACTCAACTCAATCTCGCTGAGTCGTTGGCTCTGGTCTCAATCGCTATCGCACAAGGGGACGGACGCATATGTCGCCGATGAACTCCTCCGTCAACGTATCTTCACCCTCATCATCGAGCCTGGTGAGTTCTCCCTCCTCCCTCCTCCCTCCAGTCCCTCGACTTCGGACTCCCTCACCGCCGGCCACGTCTACCGCCTCCGCCGCAACCACACCAAGGAAGTCCTCGCGGCCTACTTTGACCACCTCGGCAACGTCAGGCAGCACATACTACCCATCTGTGAAGACCTTATGGTCGTCGATTGGAGCCCTCATGATATCTCCGATCAATCCGCCTCGTCGCTGGGATCCGCCTCGAGGCTTCAGTTGGTAAAATTGAAGTAAGGAGTCGGTGATCGGGTCCCCTGAAGAAGGAGAAAGTTATTAGGGTTAATACTCCCCTGAGAAGAATTATTCCCCTGCAAGAGCCAAAGGCTTCTGTATCTGCTCGACTGGATTTCCCCCAATTTGGATATATTGGACAAGGTGTAAGGGAATGGGGTGATCGACGAGGAGAAGAACAAGGTTAGGGATTTGATTGATGGCTCAACTCTCGATGTTAATTTAGCATGTGTTTGGCTGAACTCTCGATTTAGCCTGTGTGATATCATGTGCATCATTCAGTTCTGCAATTTGTTTCGTGAGTGTAAAGTAATATACACATAGCCATTGTTGATTGATGCCTAGCTAATGGTGAATCCTTGTGGAGCCATGTTGGTTCATTCAATAGTTTCATTCTCCCATTCATCTCATTAAGGATTCTGTCTGACTTGGCTTTGATGATAAAGGAGAAGCCTGATATTACGGCTATGCTTTCTTACTATTCATTGAATGAAATATTACAGTATATATAGGACCCAATGGGTAAACCTAGACTGTCACTCAAGGGATGAGTGCCAAGTGTACGCCTTAGATTACATCTGATATATATAATGAAATACTCCTAACAATATCCTAACATGTCTCAATATGCCCCCTCGATCGGAGCGAGTCGAAGACAGAGCTTTGATCGGATTTCGTGGAAGCGTGCTGTAGCGAGAGGCTTTGTTAGGAGATCTGCTAGCTGATCTTTGGACGACACAAAAGCTACTTGAAGAGATTTGGCTTGGACACGTTCCTGCACAAAGTGATAGTCAAGTTCCAAATGTTTTATCCGATGGTGCATCACAGGATTCACTGCAAGATAGGTGGCGCCTAGGTTATCACACCAGAGAAGGGGAGCTGTCGTCAATGAGATGTTCATTTCAGATAGCAGTGATTGCACCCATAGTAGCTCACAAGTGGCGGTTGCAACGCTTCGATATTCAGCCTCAGTGGTTGATCGAGAAACTGTCGGTTGTTTCTTAGATGACCAGGAAATGAGATTTTGACCAAGGAATATACAATAAGCTCTTGTGGATCTGCTGTTTGGCTTTTCTCCCCCCCCCCCCCCAGTCCGAATCAGGCAGAGAGTAGTGATGAGGAGTCGGATGAGATGTGGAGTTGAAGTTCTGCAGTAGCATTAAGATAGCGAATAATTCGCTTCACAGCTTGCCAATGATGTTGGAGGGGAGTGTGCATAAATTGGGAAACCTTGTTGACAGGAAAAGAAATGTCGGGTCTGGTGAAGCTCAAGTACTGCAAACTGCTGACAATGCTTCGATAGAGCTGCGGATTGTCAAAGGCTGGAGAGGTCAAGGGCCATGGTGTGGTGGTCATTGGCGTTGACACAGGCTTTGAATTCTGCATAGAGGCCTTGATGCATAACTCCTTGATGTAGCGGGTCTGTGAAAGGTAGAAGCCGTCGCCTTTTCGCTGAACTTATACACCAAGGAAATAGTTCAAAGGACCCAGATCCTTGACAGGGAAGCGTGCTTGCAGAGCAGTAATAAATTGACTCTCGAGAGTGGATGTGGATGAGACAACTAGCAGATCATCTACGTAGACCAGGACAAATACCAGTTGGTCACCCTGGCGAAAAGAGAATAGGGAGGTATCTGCAATTGAAGGCTTAAAACCAAGACAGATCAAAGCATCACCAAGTTTATCAAACCAAGCCCGAGGGGCTTGTTTTAGGCCGTACAAGGATTTGTGTAATTTGCAAATGAAGGAAGGAAAAGAGGGATCAGAAAAACCTGGAGGTTGCTCGACGTAGACGTCTTCGCTCAGATCGCCATGAAGGAAGGCGTTTTGTATGTCAAGCTGTCGGGCGGACCACCATCTCATGGCTGCAAGGGAAAGAAGAAGGCGGATGGTGGTTGGTTTGGCTACGGGACTGAAAGTCTCTGTGAAATCGACCCCATGAAGTTGATGGAAGCCCTTGGCCACTAATCTGGCTTTCCGTCGTTCGATATCTCCAGTGGATGTTCTTTTAGTTTTGAACACCCATTTGACGCCGAGAACATTGGACGTGGTGCTTGGGGGAACAAGAGTCCATGTGCCGGTGTCAAGAAGAGCCTTAAACTCTGCAGCCATTGCGTCTCTCCACTCTGGATGCTTGTTTGCTTCAGTGAAACTGGTGGGTGCATCGGGTATGATTTGAGTGGCGGAGCAGGTCGGTGTCCAAGGAACAGTGCCATCCGACCGGGTTTTTGGTTTGACAATGGCATTACGGAGGCGAGTAGTCATGGGGTGTGTGGAGGAGGCAAGCAGCGTGGAGGCAGCTGGAGAAGTTTGCTCATTAGGTTGAGTGTGTTCATCAGACGAGGAGGGAGATAAGTCCAGTGGGGTGGTTGTGTTTGGGTCAGGTGAGGGTGGGCTGATGAGAATGGGTTCAATTTGAGGAGGTGGATCAATGGGTTGTGGGTTTGGTAAAGGTGGGTCGGGTGGATGAATGTGGGTGGGTAGTGATGGAAGATGGGCTACAACTGGGAGGTCTGGGTTGTGTGTTTTGGGCTGGGCCGAAGGGAAGGGAAAATCTTGTTCGTGAAACAAGACGTCTCTGGAGATGTAGAATTTTGACTGAGCCCAGTCAAAGCAGATATATCCTCGTTGTAAGCTGTTGTACCCCAAGAAGACTGTTGGCGTTGAGCAGAATTCAAGTTTGTGCCGGTTGTATGGCCTGAGATTCGGGAAGGCGAGGCACCCGAAAACCCGAAGAAAAGAATAATCTGGGGTTTTTTTGAAAAGAAGCTCGTAGGGAGAGCGGTTTTGAAGGATGGGAGTGGGAAGGGGATTTTGTAGGTAGACGGAGGCTTCAAAGGCGTAATCCCAAAAGGTGAGGGGAAGGGAGGCGTGTTTGAGGAGGGTGAGTCCCATGTCGACAATCCAGCGATGTCGAGTTTCCACACTCCCATTTTGTTGGTGAGAGTACGGGCAAGTGAGACGGTGAGCAATACCGAGTGAATGGAGAAAAAGTTTAAGGGGTTTAAATTTCGTCCCGTTATCCGTTTGGATGCTTGAGATTTTTGTGGAGAGATGTTTGGTTATGAAGGTAATAAAGGACTGTAATGTAGAAGAGACAATGGATTTTGTAGCTAAAGGAAAAATCCAAACGAATTTACTGAAATCATCCACTACAGACATATAATAACGAAACCCATTGTGTGACACATGTTGAGCTGGACCCCAAAGATCCACAAACAAAAGCTCTAAAGGATGGGCCGATCTGCTAAGTGTAGGTGGATGAGGAAGAGCATGGGCCTTCGCCCAAGAACATGAGCTGCAAGGGAAGCAGTGTTGTTGTGGGCCAGAAGATGGGCCTTTTTGTGGGCTGGAAACTGAAGTAGGGCTAAAGGAGGATAGAAGTTGCCGTGTTATTCTTTCTGATGGATGACCAAGTCGAAAATGCCAAAGGGAGAGTGCGGCTGGAGCAGTGGTGGTGGAGTGGTGGTCGCCGGCAGCCTGTAAACGCCTCCTTCAACGGGTCCCCGAAGTAGAAGACGGTGCATACAAGAATCCTTCACAAAGAAATGGGTAGCATGAAATTCAAAATAAGTTAGATTGTCTCTGCAAAATTGTTGGAGAGATAAAAGATTTTTGGAGATAAAGGGAGGGTGAAGGAGATGAGTAAGATGAAAGGTACTGTTCTGAGCGTAGAGATCCGCAGCACCCTGGTTGTGAATGGGAATGGTTGAGCCATCTCCAAGAGCAATTTCCTCTGACCCGCCATACGGAAGAGCATCCAGACGAAGATTCCCAATGTCTGGGGTAAAGTGGTGTGATGCAGCTGTGTCAGGGTACCATGGGCGAGTCATCTGAGCCATCTGAGTGTTGTGGGCTTGAGGAGCGTTGGAAACAGCTTGGATAGAAGGAGGTGGTGGTGCCTGGAAAGAATGGTCGAACCTGTACCAGCATTTTAGAGCAGTATGCCCTGGTTTGGCACAAACCTGGCAAGATGGTCTCGTGTCAGGGGCTCCAGTGAACAGCTGCTTTGGTCCCCCACGTCCTCGAGGTGGTCCCCGACCACGGTTTCGGCCAGAAAAACGACCCCGACCACGCCCACCAGTCATGAAGGTGTGGTTGATTTCAGGGTTTTGAGCCAGCGTAGAGACAGAGGAAGGTGGAGCACCCAAAATAGAGGAAGATTGATGTGCTAACCTCTGTTCATGCACCAGTAGATGGGAGTGGATCTGCGCAGAGGAGGGGAGCGTTGCTTGGGTGGATAGAGAGGTTACGAGTGACTCGTAATCTGCACCCAAGCCTGCGAGAAGATAGACACCAAGCTCAGAGTCGGCAATATGGTGTCCTGCTGCAGCAAGAGTAGCGACGAGAGATCTTGCCTTGTTGAAGAAGGTTGTGGCAGAGTCAGAGCCCTTTTTGAGAGAAGCAAGTTGCAGGCGACATTGAACAACCTGCGCGCTTGACTGAGCTGCAAAAAGCTCATGAAGATTTGCCCAGATTTGAGTTGCTGATGTGCAGTCCATGATTTGGACTAAGATGGCTTCAGTAAAGGATGAAGTGAGAACTGCCATGACAAGGTGGTCTTTGGCACACCATTCAGAGAACGCCGGATTCGTAGCTCCCCCAGCAAGAGTAGGCGGCGGACATGGCAGAGAGCCATCAACGAAGGGAAATAGCCCTTGGGCTTTGAGATAAGGAGACACCTGAAGTTTCCAAACTTGAAAGTTGGTAGGGGTAACCTTTATGGTAATGAAGCTGGAAAAGGAGGGCAGATGTGTTGGAGTCGCCATTAATGGTTGTAAAAGTATTTTGGGAAGGAGTGTAGAGAGGAAGAAAGATCAAATGACACTTGTCAGTGGCTCTGATACCATAGAAGGAAAGAAAGAAAAAGGAGAAGCCTGATATTACGGCTATGCTTTCTTACTATTCATTGAATGAAATATTACAATATATATAGGACCCAATGGGTAAACCTAGACTGTCACTCAAGGGATGAGTGCCAAGTGTACGCCTTAGATTACATCTAATATATATAATGAAATACTCCTAACAATATCCTAACATGTCTCAATAGCAAGTTGCTAGCAACAGTGCATTAAAGGCGTGAATGCCTGGAATTTTAACTTGGATGATATGAAGTATCAGGCTTCCATGGTAAGTAAAATTTCTTACATATTATGCTAGCTCTCTATAAAATCTTATTGTACTTCAAATAAATTCTTTTTTCTGTATAGGTTCATGACGATGATAGTAGTTCAAGTCCATAAATTTTAGACTGGCCATCACCTTATATGACTATTGAATCAAATTCTGGACTTAGTTATGAAGTACTTGTTTCTTATTGATCTCTTTAATATCAACAGTGCATCAGGTTGCAGAGTCGTTGAGAGCAATGGTTATGGGAGCACCTTTAGAAGATGCCCGACATCTTGCTCAACGCTACGATAGAATGCGACAAGAAGCTGAAGCTCAGGTGTGCAACTGCTGGTAGCTACTAGCTAATCATATTTATTGTTTAGATAATATTGCTCTCTTCTGATTCAGGGTTTTCTGGTTTTACAAAGATATATAGAGCTGGAAAAATTTAATGACTCAAATGGTCTTTTCATTTATGCTGTCCACGTATAGGATTAGAACGGTATACTAATTTCGAATCTGCGTAGGCAAATTGTAATTTTATTTGCACTTGCAATTGAACCTAGACAAGCTATTGAAGTTGCAAAGCGACATGCAAGAGTTAGAGAATCACAAGGAAATCCTGAAATGGTTATGAAACTGGAAGCAGCGGAGTCAAAGCTTCAAGAGTTGAAGTCAAACATGAAGATTTAAGGGAAGGAAGCTACTGCAGCAATGGGTGCTGTTGAAATGCAGCAGCAAAGACTAACGCTTCAGCGGCTTATTGCCATGGTAATTCTAATTTTATCACTTGTCAGCCATGAAGCTCCTCCTCATGTTTTAATAAAGTTTGTTTTGTAGAATGGTCTTGTTTCCGAGATTTTGTGCAGCCTTTTGACAAATTTGTGTTTTTGCATTATCCTTGGTCTGTATTTTTGATCCAGGTGCAAATCACGTGGCAAGGCCAAACTATACTTCCCACTGTTCAGCTTCATGGCCTGTTAGAGACGTGGTTCGCTCGTGTGAAGATGATAGTGGGAAGCTCAGGGAAGGATTGTCATGGTGCTGGCTTATTCCAGGAAGGTGCATGTCGAACCTCCAATTCAACAACTGCCAGGAAACAATAACAGCTAGTAGAAACCACCCCAATTTACCTACAACTTCATCTAGCATGGAAAAAGAAATAATATGAGGCAACAAATGGTTAGTATAAGTAATGGCTTTTTAACATCTTCTAGCAGTATAAAATAATATGAAAGGGAAGTATTTTAGTCTACTTTTCTCAAGTTAGCTATGTCGTAGTTGTAAATGGGTTTACTGATCTTAGTTAGCTAGTTGGTGTTGTTGTTAGCTTCCATGTGCTATTGTTTACTGACTATTGTTGGATATTTTTCTGATGCTAGCTGATGTTTTCTTGCTACTGTGAGCTCAAAGGTATTGATTCAAGTTGTTGAGCTCAATAGAAATTCGGAGTTTCGAGAAAAATCTTTTAGTTTCCCACGAATGTTCTGGAGTCTATGCTATTTTGGGTCGGCATTGCTCCATTACAAATTTATAAGAAAGAGAGTCACAGGAAGCGAAAAAAGAAGAAAAGGGCGAACGAGATCACGCTTGACTTGGAGGAGCTTCGTAACTTGCAGAGTATTGCCAAGAGACCTCGAGTTGTCTCTCTCATTTCTAACGAAATCCAAAACCTAGAAATTGTTTTCTTTCCCTCCCTCTGATATGGCTTCTGCCCAACACTTCATCTTGTAGTTCTTATCCTCTTTTTCCTCACTGTAACATATGTTGAACCCATTATACTATATAATTCAAAATACATTGATAATAGTTATATATGAGTGTTTCAGTTTCACATTTTGGTTTATGGATATAAGTTGGTTGCATTTGCAAAATATTATTGGCTGGATTTGCAGAATGTTATTGGTTGCATTTGCAGAATGTTATTGGTTGATGTTTAATAAATTACAATTCAATGCGTTTTGGGAATGATTTCTTGTGTTTTCTTTTGCATTGATATCAAGTAAAATAGCTAAAACACAAATTAGGTTTGGAAGTGAATGTTGTTTTATGAATCTGGATTGTCATACTTTTTTACACAATTATTGGTTAGGCACATAGTTGTCCACTGAATTATTACGAAATACAGTAAGATTCATCAGGTGGCAACCTACACTACTAGCGGCCTCTTGTAATTTATTGTAAATATATTAGTACTTGGGGTACATGTATGTTTCTCAAAATAGCATAACCAAGTATGCAATTAACAAAAAATTGAGTATGTAATTCACGAAAACTAAGTATACAATTCACAAAAACTGAGTATGTAATTCACAAAAACTGAGTATGCAATTCATAAATACCTGCGTACGCAATTCAGAAAAACTGAGTATGCAATTCACAAAAACTGAATATGCCATTCACAATAATTGAATATGCCATTCACAATAATTGAATATGCAATTTACAAAAACTGGGTATGCAATTCACAAATAACTTAGTATGCAATTGACAAAAACTGATTATGTTATTCACAAATAACTTAGTAGGCAATTTACAAATTACTTCCTTTTATTAATTTTCAAAAAGGCACATAGTAATATACAATACATTACGAAATGCAATTCACAAAAACTGAGTATGCAATTCACAAAAACTTAGTATGCAATTCACAAAAACTAAATATGCAATTCACAAAAACTGAGTATGTAATTCACAAAAAACTGAGTATGCAATTCAAATAAACTCAGTATGCAATTCAAAAAAATTGAGTATGCAATTAAAAAATAACCAAGTATGCAATTCACAAATAACTGAGTATGCGATTCACAAAAATTGAGTATGCAATTCAAAAATAAAATAACCGAGTATGCAAGTCACAAATATAACTAAGTATGAAATTCACATATGGTGCTCTAGAGTAACACATATGAAGCTTAAAGAAAAGCACTTAAAGTGTTTCGCAAGAAGCACATATGGAGCTTAAGAAAAAACACGTAAGATTCTTCGAAAGAAGCACGTAGAATAAAAAAAATGATATGCAGTTCACAAATCAAGTAGTATGCAATTCACAATTCAAATAGTTGCAATTTAAAAAACACTTGGTATGCAATTCACAAATAAACTAGTATACAATCTAGATAAACCTCATATGAAAACCACAAATCAATAAGTATGCAACCCATAAATCACTTTGTATGCAATACAGAAAACACTTCGTATGCAATTCAGAAACATTTGGTATATGCAATTCAAAAATAACTTAATATGCAATTCACAATTCACTTAGTATACAATTCATGAAACACTTGATATGCAATTCGTCACCAAGGTCGATAGCTAAAACATTGATTTTTGCAACATAACGTTTTGGTATTATAAGTTATTACTCCCATTTAAAATTGAAATTACACCATTCAATGGAACTTCAACTTCTACATATAAGATCTTTTCCATTTTATTTTAACACTTGTTTAGTGTTGTTGTTTTTTTAATGTCAAATGACCAACTTTGTATGTAATTTAGAAAACACTTGGTATGCAATTCAAAAATAACTTAGTATGTAAATCCACACAACTCCGAACGTGCGAAGGCAATGCTCGACCGGCGTGACAAAGGACCCGACAACCGTCCTCCATCGTCAGTCCCAACTAAGATTATCAACTGCATCTCGGGTGGTTCGGAGTTGTGTGGAATATCATACTCGGCGGCCAAGAGACAGGCTAAGTGTTGTGCCCTCGATTCACCTCCACCATCGGAATCAAAGGAGAATAGGGTAAGTGATCTGCCCTCTATCACCTTCGACGACGCTGACGCATGTGAGGTGGAGCATCACGACGGTTTGGTTATCTCTCTCTCTATTGGAAACTGTCTTATACGTAGGATCTTAATCGATACGGGTAGTTCTAGCAATTTAATGAACTTATCAACATTGAAACAAATGGGATTAGCGGAGGACGATGTCAGCCCTAATCGTATTCCCTTGGTCGGTTTTAGTGGTGAGGTAAAGTATACGGTTGGGGATATCGTCCTAGCCGTGTACGCAGGAGGCGTGAACCTCCAGGTGAGGTTCAACGTCGTGGATTGCAAGTCCCCCTATAATTGCATTATTGGGAGGCCATGGATCCATGCGATGAAAGCCGTCGCCTCAACCTATCATCAAACCATAAAATTCCCTACTTAGTGGGGGATACAAGAAATTAAGGGAGAACAAAAACTAGCTAAGGAGTGTTATATGGTGTCCATGAAACAGGCAGTCGAGGACAAGTCTGCATAGCAGTCAGAGGACGGAGAGAGATCGAGCCGATACGTCGAACCTCAGACATAAAGGTTGGACGAAATTGCACTCGATCCCTCTTCACCCAAACGAACTGTCCGGATATGGGCTGACCTTGACGATGAGACAAGGATATCTTTATTACAATTCTTAAGACTAAATTCAGATTGTTTCGCATGGTCCCACGAGGACGTGGTGGGCATTTCACCAAGTATAATGACCCATAAGCTTAACGTAGATTTGAGTTTTCCTCCTGTCAAACAGAAACGCAGGAAATTCGCAGCTGAACGCAACAAAGTCATCGACGAGGAGATGACGAAACTCCTTGAAATAGGCAAGACCAGGGAGGTCGCATACCCCGACTGGTTGGCAAACGTAGTGGTCGTAGAAAAGAAGAATGGAAAGTGGCGAGTCTATGTCGACTTCAAAGACCTAAACAAGGCGTGTCCCAAAGATTCATTCCCACTTCCGCACATTGACGCTATGATAGACGCAACAGCGGGGCATGAGATGTTGACCTTCATGGACGCATTCAGTGGGTATCATCAGATTCAAATGGATCTGGGGGATCAGGAGAAAACAACTTTCGTGACTAGTCAGGGAACCTATTGTTACAAAGTTATGCCTTTTGGACTCAAAAACACAGGAGCGACGTATCAGCGGCTGGTTAATAAGATGTTCAAGGATCAAATTGGAGATACGATGGAGGTCTACATCAACAACATGTTAGTGAAATCGAAACAGAAGAAAGATCATATAGAACACCTACAGGAGGCATTTGAAGTACTCAAAAGGTATAGCATGAAATTAAATCCTACTAAGTGTTCTTTTGGTGTGTCGTCAGGGAAATTCCTGGGGTACTTGGTCAATCAAAGAGGAATTGACGCCAGTCTAGAATAGATCAAGGCGATTATGAATTTAAGGTCTCCCAGGTGCGTCAAGGACGTACAAAAGTTAACAGGACGCATAGCAGCCCTTAACAGATTCATCTCAAAGTCATCTGACAAGTGCAAACACTTCTACGACGCACTAAAGAAGAGCAAATCCTTCCATTGGGGTGCAGAGCATGAGATGGCATTCCAGGATCTCAAGACATACTTATCCAACCCTCTGTTGTTGGCCAAGCCCAAGGTTGAGGAAGCATTACCTCTTTATCTGGCGGTGTCAGAATCATCGGTAAGTGCAGTCCTGATCAGAGAAGAAGATGGACAACAACTCCCCATCTATTACGTCAGTCGATCCTTGCTACCAACTGAGACGAGGTATTCGTCGTTGGAAAAACTCGTGCTTGCTCTGGTCATGGCGTCCAACAAGCTGCGTCCTTACTTCGAGTCTCACACGATCGTCGTAAGGACCAATCATCCTTTGAAAGCCATGTTGAGGAAGACAAAATTCATAGGGCGCATCACAAAATGGGCTATACATTTGAGTGGGTATGAGATAGAGTACGAGCCACGGACAACAATCAAATCTCAGGCTTTGGCCGACTTTGTAGCTGATTTCAACCCCACCTTAGAAGAAGAAGCAGTGAAAGAACCGTCGGAATTATCTGTCATAGATCAGAAAGGAACGTGGGAACTTTTCACAGATGGGGCATCCAACGTCAGGGGCACAGGTCTCGGCCTCGTGCTGAAATCACCACAGGGGGATAACATAGCCCAAGCCGTGAGATGTGAGTGGGATGTGACGAATAACGAGGCTGAATATGAGGCACTCATATTTGGGTTACATTTGGCAGTTGACATGGGCATAGAGGATCTTAAGGTCACGTGTGATTCATTACTCATAGTTAATCAGGTCCAGGGATCGTATGCTAGAAAAGATGACAAAATGGCTGCTTACGTAGTCGTCGCTCGAGGATTAATGGAAAAGTTCAACACATTTGAAATATGCCAGGTCCAAGGGAACAAAACACTCAGGCAGACGCACTGGCCAATTTGGGGTCAGCTCTGGATCCCAAGGAGTTCCCTGTCGTGCCTATCGTCCATGTGACGACTCCTGCTATATCTAAGACAAAGGAAATTTTGGTCAATGAGGAGGAACGCAGTGGGGAGAAAATGGATGATCCGGTGGTAGTCTGGACTACGCCACTCCTAGACTACATGGTCAGGGGCACCCTGCCGGCTGACAAAGCGGCTGCCAAAAGACTCAAGGTACAAGCACTCTCTTATGAATTAATTGACGGTTTCCTTTTCAAACGATCTGTCACAGGGGCAAAGCTCAAATGCCTAACGCCATCTGAGGCGCAAGAATTATTGCATTCAATCCACGATGGCGAGTGAGGGAATCACGTTGGAGGTCGAAGCCTGGCTTGCAAAGCAAGACGCCAAGGGTTCTTTTGGCCGACTATGAACACGGACGCGCTGAACCACGCAAAGAAGTGCGACGCATGCCAGCGACATGCGCCCGTCCCACATCAACCATCTGAGTTGTTGCATCCTACGATAGCTCCATGCCCCTTCATGAGATGGGGAATGGACATCGTCGGTAAACTTCCGCCAGCACCGGGGCAAAGAGTTTTCTTTTTAGCTATGACGAATTATTTCTCAAAATGGATTGAAGCTGAAGCCTATAGAGAGATAAAAGAAGCACAGGTGATATCTTTTATTAAACGTAACATTTTGTGCAGATTTGGCATACCCTCAGAGATTGTCTGCGAAAATGGTTCCCAGTACATAGGGGGCAAGACCAGGGCCTTCTGTGCTCGATGGAACATAAGTTTGGTCACTTCTACCCCTAGATATCCACAGTCTAATGGCCGGGCAGAGTCCAGTAACAAGATCATCATCAACAACTTGAATAAGAGGTTAGAAGGAGCCAAGGGACGATGGGCCGACGAATTACCCTACGTCCTATGGGCAGATCGCACGACGCCTAAGAACGCCACAGGACAATCCCCCTTCTCATTAGTATATGAGTGCGAAGCAGTAATCCCTGCGGAAGTTCTCCTTCCAACCATCAGGTACGGGCTGCAAAACTTTGACACAAACGATGAGGCTTTGTCACACGATCTAGACACCGTCGGAGAACTCAGGGAGAAGGCTAGGGTCCGAAAAGCATCGACGGATAGGATCGTCGAGGTCGTAGGACAAGGGGCATATCGACTGGAAAGCATCGACGGATATCCCATTCCTCGAAGCTGGAATGCGACCCACCTAAAGCTGTATCATTTCTGAAAACCTCATTTATTCCTCAAAAAACTATAAATTTGTTATCTCTTGAAAACAGATACCGACACTAGTATAAAAGGGTAATAGCGTCGTACGACCCATTACCACCCAAAAATACGTTTGTCCTATTTTCAAATAAATGCAGGTGTGACAACAAGGGTCTAGAAGTGAACAAGTGGATCCACACAGACACACACTCATGATCTCATGCATACATACAGACACGATCGATCGAAACACGAAGGATTACAAAGGCACGTCGTACCCTGATCGCCTTATGACAAACAATAAGGTACGATCGTCATACATTACGCAAAACACTATTGCTAACTCATCCTTCGGACGTACGTCATGACTCTAATACTTATACATTCACATTACAGGCCATCTCTCCCTGCCTTGAGAGCAGCCGGCATCACACAGATCCACATAATCCTTTGCTGACGGGCGAATCAGGCGCCTGGGTAAACATACCCTGCGACCTTGCATACGTCACAAGGTACATGATCCTTAACCTACGCAAATACCTTTACATACAACACAAAAGAACTTTCTTGTGACCAACAAAATCGTTTTGGACAGGTCGTCATAAAGAAAAGACGAGTTATGCATTAAAAGAGCATATACGGCCAAAATCCTTATAGAAGTGGGATGCAATCCGCGATGGGGGACGGATTGCCAAAACCATTGTCTTACAAAGCCTGCGACCCGCGATGGAGGACGGGTTGCCAAAGCAAACCAAGAAGTTCAACAAAGTCAGCAAGAAAATATCGAAATCTAGAGGGAGAAAGAAGAGTCATTCGCCGGTCTTGGAAGCACTTTCCTTAGACACACAGTCGCCAGGAGCTTCAGTCCGACCCGAGCTCGACTCGGCTTCACCAACATCATCTTCGGGCCTAGGGACGACATCCAGGTACTCCGCGTGAGGGCAACCATCGGGAAAGTCGGCCAGCAGTCGAGCTTTAGCGTCGTCCAAATCCCAAGCCACATGCTGTCCCTTGGAGTACTCCTCCATGATCTCAATACGGGACGAGGCACCAAAGTACAAACCGATGGCGACTGCCTTCGACCCACAAGCATTCTTCTCCTCCTCCAGAGCCTTGTTATCTTCATTCAGACGATTGATCAACTCAGCCTCATTCTTCTCAGCTTTGTCCAGCATGTTCTTCGAGTCTTTTACATGTCCTTCAGCAGTCTCTGCCCTGTACGTCAGGTCATCAATAGCTTTGACGAACTTGTCATGACTTTCCCGGACGTGCTGAACAGCCTACGACAAGAGAGATACATTGTAAAAAGCAGAAATAAAAAGAAGAAAAAGACTCACTGAAGTAGACTTACCATCCACAGACTGTCACCAGCGAAGGCCACGTTCTCTTGAAGACTTTTTAGCTTGACGTCCACAGGAATGACGACGTTCGAGATCGTAGAAATGCCCGTCGCAGCTTCAGCACTGAGTACATCCTTCGAGAGGTCAATGATTTCATAGGACTTCCGCTTCTCACCGGATTTGGGTTTAGGAGGCAGAGCTTGGGACGAAGAAGCTTTCCCTTTTCCTTGCACAGCCCTCAGGTCCTTGAAGGAAAGACGAGCGCTGGAAAGTCCTACGCGAGTGCTCGTCGCTGCCATTACAACATGTCCCCACGGTAAGCAATCACCAACAAAACACAATACACACAAAAAGTAAGATCCATGACTTACACTTGGAAGGGGTAGAGCTTGGTCCCATGTCGCTTGAGGAGATTAGCATGTTGATAGTAGAATTCTAGAAGGTGCGATGAGCGACCGGGAACGACAAGATCCTCTTCAGTTTAGCCTCAATCGCAGGGTCACTAGGATGATCAATGTCTTCAGGAACTGTCAAAAAGGAAAAGTAAGACGAAGTTAAAGGGGTACAAAGAAGATTAACCACAGGAACAATACATACCTCGACGCAACCACCGAGTCCTCATGAAGCCGCAAACTTCCACCGTGCCAAGCGTTGCTATCTATGCAAAAAAGTACTGTTTTTTCAACCTCTGTCATTGCAACTTTGACCTAAGGCTATGGGTTTGTAACCAGGGCGAGTCGAAAAACAGTACATATGGGATTTGATGGTCATGGGTTGGTGAAGATATTCAAAATCGGCTAAGTTGAAGTGGAGATCAGGGTATCTTTCATTAAAACGGTCAAGAATCCGGAGCAATCTCCACCCATGAGGCATAATTTGGCAACAAGCAAGGTCATATCGGGCTAGGATGTCACGGAGTAACTTAGAGAATGGGAAGACATGGCCTATTTTAAAGGGGTACTCAAAGAAACATACCCACTCATCATCCTCGTCGTCGGCTCATTGGTATTCATCTGGTTTTCGAAGAGTCGACTGAGGGGGGAAATCATAACAAAGGCGGAAGAGCTTTAAGTCTTCCTCGAAGAGCTCGCTGGGGACGGCGTCTTGAACGCAGAGACACGGTGAAAGGTCGACGGATTCTATCTGAAGATGGTTCGCCATGGATGAAGGAGGGAAGAAGATGAAGAAAGGAAAAGAAGGAGAAACCCACCTAGGGACTCGGAGACGGCAGAAGGGAAATGATGGCTCTCCAGGTAGACCGTCCTCTCAATTTAAAGCCCAAAAGTAACTGCATGAAAGGATTCAAACCGTCCGCTCGTTGGGAGGCACGTGTAAGGTCGGATGAGAAGAAAAGCAACCGTTCATATCGCCAGTTGGGCCTCATCAACGCTTCCTTTTGGGGCAAATTGTTGGGCCATATTCCAGCCCACGTTCAATAGATACCAAGAGGGAGCCCATACGTGTGAGATGGTTGAAGTAATGGAAAAGAGACGTTGCAATCGGAAGGCTTAAGAGCTGGTCCATCCGAGCCATTAAGGCCGTAACGGTCACAAGGGAGTAAAATTAGGAAATCATGTAATTATAGCTAGTAACATCCTTGACTAGGATAGAAATATAAAAGGGAATTTCCCATATTTGTAAACACGCGCTCTCAGTACTGAAAATACTTGCAAACCAATAATCCATCATCAATCAAAGGAAAAAAGCAAAGTGATTCGAGTGTTCCTAATCCAAACCCCTTCGTCTCAAGTTCATTGTCTCTCGGTCCATATCGTTGTATTGCTTCGGTGATCGTAGTGTTTTTACTCAATTCTGTTGTTTTGCCTCGCTAAAAGGCATAATAATTCTTTGAGATTATCTGCCCAAAACAGTTTACATGTAATAAGACAACAGCTCTGCAACTTGAGAGCTTTCAAGGTTCGAAAGCGGGCAACCATGGCGGATAGATGGCCGTTGTCAAGATTGTAGAAATCGGTATTCTGAAATAATTCCTCCTACGTATTCATGAACATTTACAAGAGTATATATACTGAGACCCTAATCTTGCAGAATAAGATATCTACCTATACAATATCTTCTTAACCATAAATACAAAGATAGGATATCTAAATATCTTTTCCTAATATCTCTAATACTCCCCCTCAAGTTGGAGCATGCAAGTCAATAATGCCCAACTTGCCAAGTAGATAGTTAAACTGTTGTTTGCCCAAAGCCTTGGTAAAGATATCAGCAACTTGCTCATTTGTGCGCACATGAGCTGTAGAGATAAGGCCAACTAGCAATAGATCACGAACGTAATGACAGTCAATCTCGATGTGTTTGGTTCGTTCGTGAAATACGGGATTGGAAGCAATGTGCAAGGTGGCTTGGCTGTCACAATAAAGCTGCATGGGAGAATTGAGTTGAACGTCCAAAGACAGCAGCAAGGAGCGGAGCCATACAAGTTCACAGCATGCCAAAGCCATTGCTCGATACTCGGCTTCAGCTGAAGACCGTGAGACTGTCACTTGCTTCTTAGTTTTCCAAGATATAGGAGAGTTACCAATCAAAACAAAATACCCTGTTAGTGATCGACGACTCCGTGGGCACCCAACCCAGTCTGAGTCGCAGTAAGCCGAGAGAGTGAGAGTGTTGCTGCGAGAAAGAAAGAGCCCTTGACCCGGATTACGCTTAATGTAGTGCAGCACACGTAAACTTGAGTTCCAGTGATCTATATCCGGGTACTACATAAACTGAGACAATGTGTGAACAAAATAACATAATTTAGGACGGGTTATCGTCAAATAAATTAGACGACCAACTAGACGACGGTACTTCATTGGATCCGAGAACAATGGTGCGGTGGATTTGCCTAACTCATGATTCTGCGGTAACGGGAAATCAGAGGGACGAGAAATACTTGAGAGGTCTAAGATCCTTCATCCGAAAGCAACTCTGTAAATAAGCTTTGAACCGAGCAATAGAAAGAGGAGAGTCACCTGAAATAATCAAGTCGTCGACATAGACGAGTACATGAAGGACATGACCGGAGGCGTGCAGCGAGAAGAGTGAGTAATCAGCCTTGGACTGCTGAAAACCGAAGCGACGTAGAGACGAAGCAAGTTTGGCAAACCAATTTCTAGGTGCTTGCCGAAGACCTTATAACGACTTTAAAAGTCGACACACTTTTCCTAAAGGAATGATAAAGCCCGGTGGAGGTCTCATATAAACCTCCTCCTCAAGATCGCCATGTAGAAAGGCGTTGTGCACGTCCATTTGATGCAGAGTCCACCCTCGAATAGCGGCAACTGTAAGGAAAACTCAGACGGTGGTCATCTTTTCTACGGGCGCAAATGTTTCTGTGTAATCAATGCCCTCAACCTGCCGATTTCCAAGTACAACAAGTCGAGCTTTGTATCGCTCAATCGACCCGTCAGCCCGATGTTTGATTCGAAACACCCATTTGCACCCTATTTGCTTCTTGTCAGGCGGAAGAGTAGTGATTTGCCACGTCCCGTTCTGCTCTAGGGCATCGAGTTCAGCAGTCATGGCTTCCCGCCATTTTGGTGAGCGAGCAACCTCGATATAACTTGTGGGCTCGGTGGTTGTAGTAAGAGCGGCTACAAACTGCATATGAGGGCCAGAATGTTTTGAACAATTGTCATAATTAGCTATAGGGTATGGATTACCTGAGGATGGTTTGTCGAAAGGAGCCGATGGTGGAGACGGAGGGGGTTTTTGTATGCGTGTCGTGTTGCAGACGTAGTCACGAAGATGAGCTATGCTGCGCGGGATCTAGAACCCGAAGATGATCATAGCTTGGTGGACTGCCGTATAGGAGCTCGTATGGAGTTTTGTTGCCAATAACCGCAGACGGCGTGCGATTAATAAGATAGGCTGCACTAAGAACGCAATCACCCCAAAACTTGAGAGGAAGAGATGCTTGAAAACGAAGAGAACGAGCAACATTCAAGATATGACGATGTTTTCGCTCAACTCGACCATTCTGCTGTGGTGTGGCAACAGACGACGTCTCAAGTATAATTCCATTTGAGTCAAAATACTCACGAAGAGAGAAGAACTCTGTGCCATTGTCAGTGTGAAACCGTTTGACTTTGTTGCCGAATTGAGTAGAGGCAAATAGAACATGGTTCTTGAATAATAGAATTTAACTTAGAAGCTAGAGGTAACTGAAGAATAGACTGATAGGCAGCATGACCCAAACGTTTGTGCCATAACTGAGTTGATGTCGACTGAGCAACCGAACAGATTGGTGAAGCAGAGTGAACGGCACGCAACAAGTAAACCCCACCCTCCGTATTACCGGCTGGAATAACCATCCTCATAGCTAGGTCCTGAATCACACAAAGGCGAGAGGTAAGAGTCACAATACAAGAATGTGAGCAAGTCAATTGTTTCAAAGACAGTAAATTGCAAGTAAAATTCGGAATCAACAAGACATCAAGAGCACGAAGAGTATCCCCGAATAAAAATGTGCCGGAGCTAACTGAAGTGGGCTGGGATCCATCGGGAAGAGTGATCAGAACTGGAGGTGTAGTAACTAGATCAAATAACATATTTCGATCTCCCGTCATATGATACGAAGCTCCAGTGTCAAGTATCCATGGATTCTTACCCATCAATTTATCTCCCGAAGAGGAAGACTACATCTTTTGAAACATCTGGAACATTTGATTGAATTGTCCCTCGGTTAATGCAGGAGTCAACTCAGCCAGATCAACAGCAGTGGGCAATGCAAATGTTGATTCACCAGAGACCTAATCAGCGTTTGCTCGACCTCCACCACGACCCGAAGAGGAGCCGTGGCGACCACGACCTCGACCCGATTGTTGCTGGTTCTGTCTGAGTTATCCCCACCATTCAGGAAAACCTATTAATTTGAAGCAATAGGAGACGGCATGTCCTTGCTTCCCGCAGTGTGTACAGGTTGGTTTGGGCTCGTTGTTCTTTGTGGGAGGAGGAATCAACACCTTTGCAGCCATAGCAAGAGCATCAGAACGAGGAGTTTTCTGAATAGATAAGGTGTGATGATGCTCTTCCTGCACTGCTAAGGAGTAGATATGAAGCAGAGGAGGCAGGGGATCAAGCGACAATATGTGGAAACGAAGGTGCCCATAAATAGAGTTATCCAGGCCCATGAGAAACTAATGAACATGTTCATCATCACATTCAGAAACAAGAACCGATATAGAAGAGCAATCTGACTTCTTGCAGCAACAGGTAATCGGAGAAGTGTAATTCTGCAGCTCCTCCCACAACTTTTGAAGACGGCCGTAGTAGTCGGCGACAACTTGGTCGTTCTGACTGCAACGAGTGAGCTCGGTGCGGAGTTGGTGAATGCCAGGAGCGTTGCCTAGAGAGAACCGCTGCCTCATGTCATCCCAAAGAGATTTCACCGAGTCGGAGTACGTGATAGAATCACGAATGGAGGGATCTATAGACTGAAGAACCCAAGCAACGAGCATAGAATTTACGCTCATCCAGTCATCATATTCAGGAGTTGTCTCTGCTGGGTCGGTGATGGTGCCATCAAGGAACCCATATTTGCGCTTTTCCCGAAAAGCATTGTCGCCTTTGAAGGTGACGGTGCTAATATTCATCCTCGGATGATCCGATGGATGCAGATAGTATGGTGATGTTGAATACAACGCTGCACCGGTGGTTTCATTGTTAACCATGATTGTTGAACAGCAAAACGAGATCGAAAACGATCTGACAGAGGATCGCAAACGGTCGAAAAATAAAAAAAATTGACTGTGGAGGCGATGAAACAGAGGGGGACTGGTTTTGTGTTTTAGGGTTAAGTTCTTGGCTCAGATACCATGTAGAAATCAGTTTTCTGAAATAATTCCTCCTTCGTATTCATGAACATTCACAAGAGTATATATACTGAGACCCTAATCTTGCAGAATAAGATATCTACCTATACAATATCTTCTTACCATAAATACAAAGATAGGATATCTAAATATCTTTTCCTAATATCATAAAGATCAAGCGACAATCTCAAGTCAACCGTTTCCAATTAGGAGTTGCAATTAAGATTGAAATCAAGCAAACCGGTTTTACTCCCACCATCATACACCAACGATGGACCTACAAGCCCTCAATTCGACCTCCTCCACCCCTCGTAAGCAGGTCCTGAATTGTGATAAGGCATCTCTGACCCCCTCGCAGCTCCCAAGCTCCGCCAAAGCCGACGACAGAGCCTCCGATCCATGCGACGCTCAGGCTCTGGATCCGCAACTGGTGATGAGCTCCGAAGCCGAGCAATTGATCGTCCGAATGAGAGCCAGTGAGAGAGAAAACGGTAAGTGATAAGTCGGAGAGGGAGGGCAAGTGCGATAGGAAGGAGAAATCGAGTGGCCTGGAGAGGGAAATGGAGAGGGAGAGTAGGTAGGGTTTGTAGGAGGAGAGTGATACGAGCAAAAAAATCGACGGTGAGGCCGAGGGTGAGCTTGGAATCGGAGATGGAGATGGAGATAGATGCGAGGAGCCGGCAGAGGAGCGGTTTAGAGTCGGAGAAGAAGACGAATATGGCAGCGTGCAAATGTGCAACTTGTTTAATGGATGGTGCGATTGTTTTAATCTAATGGCTGACAGTGGTTCTCACGGAACGGGTGTTCTCTCCTAAGCAGCGGTTATCACCTGAACCATTTCCGAACTATTTGTGTCCAATACACCTTTTACTACTAAATAAAGTATTAAACTAGTAAACCTGTTTATTAAACCCTAAGTAAATACCCTTCATATCCAGCATTGTCGGATCTCAATTTCTCCCTTTACCAAACCTCAAGCTCCTCAGCATCTCCCTCTCCGATGATACTTCGTTATCCACTGTTTTTGCACTCTCTTCCCACGCTGCAACTTTCTCCTCCGACGATATCTCTCTCCCGAATCGGTAACAAGCGAGTAGTTAATGGCGACTCCAGAGGTGTTCGACGCCGTGGTCGCGGCCGCTACAGTGAGAGAGCTCCGGAGCGCGTTTGATGAGAAGAATGATTGAAGAACGCGAATCGGAAATTGGTGAAGCTCTCCGTTTGGACCTCGATAAGCCTGAATTCCAACGCATCCTTTGAGGTTTCTTTCTGTTAAGTTTCAATCAACTCTCGCATTCAGATCTAGAATCTTGGATAATGATTCTCCCCAATTTTTCCTACCCGAATTTTGCAGATTTTAGCATCTCTGATTAGCTCTAACAGGCACAGGAATTGGCCGATTGGAGGTTTAGTTATGTGGAATTGAAGCATTTATTACTGAACTAAGCGTTGATGAGTATTGATTCGGATACAGTGATTGGAGGTAGACACCGAAACATTTATTTTCTTCTTGATTTTTCGAATTTATTTTCTTTGATACTTTGCTTATAATGCTCGTTTTTCACTAAATTCAGAATAATCATTGTCTACGTTCTTTGAATTGGAGATTTATGGATGACTATGAATGAACAAATTAGGCTTGTTCACTGTGAACCTGTGATGGGCATTGAAATAGGATTTCTGTGGGGAGAGGAAATTTGGATATTGCAGTATTGATTGCAGTATTTGGATATGTGGTGTCCACTTATCCAACACTACGGAGAGCTGAGTTCGTTTTGGAGCGTTCATAATATAACCTCACTGGGCACTATGGAGGGACTCCAATATTGCACTGCATAGACCAAGTTTTTCCATTCAAATTAAAATGTATGCTGCTATTTCCCTTCTTGACAAAATAGTTTCTTGCTGGACCCACGGGGACATGCTACAGAACATTGATGACACTAGAAAGCAAGTAAAATCTTGTAGACAAGATGTTGCTATTGATTGCAGTATTTGGATATGTGGTGTTTTGTTGTTTTTTCTTCTTAGCTATGTGCTAAGATTTTACTTGCTTTCCAGATGAAGTGGATTCCTTCCCTATAGCGATAACAACATTTCTCCCAGCAACCTCCAGGATTATGCATGATAATGAGTGAATTTAGGAAATTTGACAGTGTTGACAAGGATTATGCATGGACAATGCAGTTTGTTTTAGTGTGTAAAAAAAATTAATGTGTTGACAATTTTTTTTTGACAATGTAATTTAGTGGTGTTGACAAGTTTTGTAAAGTGTTGACAATGTTGACAATTTTGTAATATTACTAGTGTTGTATGTTGTTGACCGTTTATTAGTCGTGCAAACAATTTATTTATTTGGGTTGACAACTTATTTAGTCGCGTTGACAACTTATTATTCTTGTTGACAGCTCTGTTAAAATTTTTGTTGACAACTCTGTTAAAAGTTTGTCGACAACTTTGTTAAAAAATTTGTTGACAAATTTTGTTGACAACTTTGTTATAATTTCCATGTCAGCAAAGGGTTATTATTGGTGTTGACAACTTATTATTCTTGTTGACAACTCTGTTAAAAACTTTGTTGACAGCTCTGTTAAAATTTTTGTTGACAAATTTTGTTGACAACTCTGTTATAATTGTCACGTCAGCAAAGGGGTATTTCCATATCACTTAAAAAAGTGATGCAAAAACTTAAAAAACATTACAGTTTTGGGGTATTTACCCAAAAACTGGAACCATTTCCTATATATATATAGGGCCTTATTATTTAGCACACCCTAAAATTTTATTTAGCACACCCACACATTCGTCACGTAACTATTTCATACATCCGTCACGAAGGTTTTATAAAGTTCCGTCACGAAGGTATCCAAAACATCCGTGACGAAGGTCTTGAAAACATCTGTGACGAAGAAACCTCAGACATCCGTGACGAAGGTCCAATTTTGCAGTTATAAAAGAGATTTTTTACCCAACCCTAATGTAAATTCTTCCTCTACATTTCCTCATAGTTTTGGCGCAGCAACAGCACACCACAACTCCATTCTCTACATTTCTTTATCTTTTTCACTACAATAATCAACAAATCAAGTGATAAGGTAATTTCTAACTCTCTTTTGCATTAATTTTCCATGTTTGATGAAGATATGTCAAAACCATTGAAATGGTGTGATTAAATTAGATTGATATGTGTATTAAGCATGTTTTTTAGTTCAAATGTTGTTTGTTTATGTTTAATTGAGAATAGTTTCAAATTTTAGATATAATCCCCAAATTGATGAACTTATGAATTAGGCTTTCACATTTTGATTAATAAAGATATGGTTGTGCTTGAAATTGTGGAAATTATGAATTTTAGGGGCTAATTCAATTGGTTAGATTAAATACTGTTTTTTGTGCTTGAAATTGTGGAAATTTTAAGCAAATTCATTCGTCACCGGATGTTTTGGCATTGCTGAATTTCTGGTTGTGCAAAATCCTTCGTCACGAAGGTAATAGGTAGATCCACGACGAAGGTTAGAAAAACCTTCGTCACGGAAGTTTAGTGGTTCTTCGTGACGGAGGTTATGCTGAGATCCGTCACGAAGGTTGAGTACAGTTCCGTGACGGAAGTATACTGGACCTTCGTGACAGATGTTTTTGCATTTTTTTGGTGTTTTTTTGTTTTGTTGGTTTGGTATGCGTAAATTCACAAAATATTATGTTTGTTTAGATGCATCCGTCTTCTAGAAGTGCCCGGAAGAATGCCCGTAATCAAACTCGAGAAGAAATCGAGGTTGGAGAGAGGCCCGCTTATCAGCCGAAGCTGAGGAAGAGGCACAGAAGAGCTGACGAGGGTACAAGTGCAAGTCAAGAGGTCCCACAACCTTCTTGGCATGAACAACAACAACTAGGTGACCCTAGTGCATATTCGAACCTTTACGAGAACATGGTTAGTTAATATGAAATTGACATTATATTACTGTTTTTTGTTATTATTAAATTAATAATTTATGAAATTTATTTTATTACAACAGCAAATCCCGATGAATCCAACCTATGAGGCACATTATCCAACTTGGAGTCCGCAGAGTGCTATAAGTATTAGTTTAAAATTTAATTTATAGACGATTATGAGTGAAAGTTGTACATTTTACTAATAACCAATTTTTTTTGTAATAGATCCCTACATGGGTTCCTCCCTCTTCTCCACAAGTAGCATGGGATGAAGCAGTAGGGCGTCAACAGGCCTTTCAGCCAGAAGCACCAGAATGGCAATCTGGTCCAACTGCTTCCTGGGCTGAAGGACAGTTTGAGGGCCATTACGGGGGGATAGATCTTAATTGGCGATGAAAAAGACGACATTTACCCGAAGTTACAGTGGGCTGTGCCTGGAGGTCCTAAGGAGATAGACTTGCTGCATAGCTTCAGCGGGCACACTGCTTATATGGTTTGGCAAGGACATGTAAGTAAAGCTATCACCTTTGGTTGAATTGTTAATTGCGTAATTTCCATGCTTTGTTAATTTAGACATGATTTGTTAATTGATTTAAATGTACTTAAAAAAATTGAAATATGATAAATAGGAGAGACCGCAATTGAGAAATACGGTCAGAAAAGAAGGTTTGAAAAAATGAAAGTTAGAGGGCGACTATCCTTGGGTTTCGTTGGCTAGGGCTTCTGGTTTGTCACATTTGCAAACCCTCATGTATCCCAACCACGACCAAGCGTTGATCAATGCATTTGTTGAGCGCTGGCAGCCAGAAACAAATTCTTTTCACTTGCCATTTGCTGAAATGACAATCACCCTATTAGATGTGCACAAGATTTTGGGTATCCCTATAAACGAAAAGGGCATGGGATTTCGCACATCTGCTGATGGAGTTGGCAAAGCGGACACGAAGGCTGTAATGGTCAACAGAGCAAAGAAGGCTTTTGGTATAGATTTACTTGACGCAAGAGTCAAAGCTGGTAATGAAGTTTCACCAGAGCTTTTGAGGGAACAATGCATGACAGTGGATAATGAGGGGAACTTTGAAATGGATCAAGTCTCAATCGCTAAGGGTTGGTTGACATACTTGTTGGGAATGACATTGTTTCCTGACAAGTCGTCGTACATGATCAAGTTGATTCACCATGAATGGCTTAATGATATGGCAAATATCCATGGTGTGTCTTGGGGTTCGGGTGCGTTGTGTGCTTGGTATGGACAACTGGGTAAATACTCCCGCAGAGATTGTGCAACGATGTCTTTCTGTTACACCTTGTTGATGGTATGTTTCTCTTTAATTAAATGTTTTGATTTGAATATTGTTTCTTTTGTTTTCCTTAGTTTTGTTTGATGATGTAGGGTTGGATCTATTTGTACTTTCCTGCTTTTGCCCCTCCACAAAACTATGAGTGGGATGAGACAATGCCATATGCAGCCAAATTTGATTTGTCTGAAAGACCGGACAATCGTCGCAACTACAGAGAGGAGCTAGACAATATGAGCGTAGAAGGGGTATGATTATTTTTTCATTATCTGTTAATTTTTTATTGTAATTTTGAACTTGTTTTAATGATTTATGTACAACAGGTTGAGTGGCAACCATATGGACGCCTAGATTTTCGTAGGGAAGAACTTCGGCCGACTTTCTTTCATGGGATCCTGCATGTTTTGGACAAGACCGAGCCTCACCAACTGGAGTATGATCCCACCAACTGGAGTTGGGAGCAAAGGGAGAACAACTCTGTAAGCTTATGGGACATGGGTGTAGAAGCAGATCCTCCATCTCTCTGCACTGATGATTACTTGGCTCATACTCATCCAATAATCTCTCCTTATACTAAGGAGCAACTCTTGCAGGTATGTAATTAATCTTCAAATTCTATAAATCTATAACATAATCAATGTTTGCCTTAATTTATTTTGTACTTCACTGTAGGCAATTCAGACTTCTGTGTACAATTTGGAGCCGTATCGGGATGCAGATAATGAGGAGAAGTATTCCCGTATGAAAGACGTTGTTTGTCACACTTTGGATAAGTTCTATCCTTTCCTTGAGTAGTTTGGATTGATGTTGGTTTTGGATTTAGTTTGTGCTTGAGTTTTAAGAACATGTTTTGTAGTGTTTGAACGATTACTTGTTATTTGGTTTGTTTGCAATTGTCTGATCCAAATCAATGTCCGGCCCCAAAACGCCATTATCTAATCCAAATCAATATCCGGCCCATCAAATGTAGATTAGAAGATGGTGGGTTACAGCTGTAACACACTCAGGACAACTAAGTGTGTTACAGCTGTTACTCGTTGTTGCACACTGAAGGCAATAAGTGAGTTACAACTGTTGCTAGCTGTAACTCACTTAAATGGAGTAAGTGAGTTACAGCTATTGCAAGCTGTAACCCATTTACCTTCAACTCTATATAAAGGACGTTCCAGCATGGAATAAGCAACACATTTCAACTTCATACAGAAAAAAAATTATGGATCCAGGAGGGAAGCTCTGTTGGTGCAACAAAGTGCCAACTGAACAGACTTGTACTGAGCAATTCAATCATGATAAGGTGAACTACGGGAGAAGATATTGGGGATGCCCTGATAGGACGTGGAACTCGGTTGATGAAGATGGTGGGTGCAAATACAGGCATTGGATCGACCGTCCATACTCAGGTAGAGCAAGGGTGGTTATAGAACAACTGAATGAGGATAATTTGTTTCACTCTACAGAGGCTGGTGGACTGCAGGAGCTAACTGAAATGCTGAGGGCAATGTCAAAAAGCCTAAACGACGAGGTAACTGAACTTCAGGAGAAAAATGCTGAGCTCATGGATGAAAATGCTTCACTTGCCGCGGAGAAGCAGGCCTTAGTTGATGAGAAGTTTGGAGCAAGTTCCAGTGGGACTAAGTAGTTTAATGTTTGTTTAAGTTTCTGTTTGTTTAAGTTCTTGTTCGCTTCAGTTGTTGTCTGTTTAAGTTGCTGTTTGTTTAAGTTCGATCACTTTCCAGTTTCTTGTATCCAACTACTTCTCTAAGTGAGTCCAAATACATGCAAACATTCAAAATCTTAGTCATTACAAATCCTAAACAATCCAGTTCGACTGAATCTTAAACGGTAAGATTAATTACGTTGTTGCCTTTCTTGTTTCTTGTTGGGGCTCTAGGCCTTTTGTACGCCGCTAGTTGCTCAGTAAAAGGGTCTATCAAGGAGCGAGCTGCCGGTGAACAGTAACGATGCCACATATGATAAACTTTAGGTAATGGAGAGTCATCGGCAATTGGCATCTACAATAAGGCAAATGATTTACAAGACAAATGTATGAGGTATTGATTTAAAAATATAAAACCAAATTGATAGAGTGAGTTAGAAATTACCGAAATGAAGTGTCTTTCATCTTCAACAAGGGCAATGCAACATATGGGCAATTTCTCTCCCGGAGCGATGTTGTCGTCCAATACTATAGGCAAATATGTTTGCCAAATTGATTTCGCAAGCACAACTAATGCACAATTGAAAGTCGTAGCAACTACACACCCCATCGCCGGGACTTGTAACCATGTCTCTTCGGGTGCCATCTTTCCTGGTCCAGTCCAAGCTAGGTTTGTAACTGCTATCTGAACAGTAGGCGTTTGAACTGGCAATACCCAACAAGCTTGCAACACATTATTCCAATGTGTAAATGTCGTTTGAGCCATTTCAGATCTAACTCTCCTCCAATTATCTTGGTCCCACCCTAATTGTTGTGCTATAGCTCTGTATCCACAATTTCCATCAGCGACAATGGGATACCAACCTTGCACGTAGGGACGCATGCATGGAGGTACGAGAGCATTATACTTTGTAAGCTTCTGCAAAGCCCACTGACCACTCTTACCCTTCCCGTATGAAGCCGGTTTTTGCTTCTTTGGAGGCGTTTCTTCAAGTGTTGCATCAGTGTGCTCCCAATGTGAAGGTTGTCTTTTCATTGGATTGTACTCTTTGTTTGGAGCTCCTGGAGGTCGTCCCTTCCCCCTTTTCACACGAGCTGGCTCCTGGAGGTTGGTCATTTGAGGGTTACCTATTGCCAAACACTTCATTGCACACTCGTGTTGGTCATAAGGTGACATTCCCTCCCATTGCTCAGCCATAAACTCATCCATCAAGTTTCTGGCTACTACCCTCCGCACTTTTAATTCGTCTTCAGTCTCTACTTCTTTCAAAGTCAATGTCCTCCAAAAGGCATGAACCGCTTCAACTGGAATTGGTTCTTGACGCCTCACATATTCATAAATGTCATGCACACATAGCAATCCATCATTCTTCCTTATTACGCATTCAAAATGATCAAGATGCATGCCATATTCCCCTTTCTTGTATTAAGTTAGCAAGCGACTCAAACAAGTATAAGACACTCTGTATTTAAGAAGCTTGAAGAGATCAACGTCTGTAATGTTACTTACAGTCTTTTGCTGCCTTTCATTGAAAGTACCCAAGATCTCCTTGAACTGATTGCGCATCTTCGCATTGTATCTTTGAAACACAGTGTCTATCTTCTGGCTTGGCAGTGACAAATAATTTTTGAAACTAGAATGTTCACTTTCAACCCTGCATAATCAAAACAATTTTTTATAACAACAAATATAAAGCTAACATAATTTGTACAACAATTTCAAACGTAATCACATTACTAACCTGTTTGTGGTGTTGGAACCTAATGTAAAGATTTTATCCACATAGATCGAAAGAAATCTATTGTCGTAGGGGTTTAGCCAATTCTTCTTCAGGTACCTAATCTCAGATGGATATTCAGCCCAATCCTTTTCAATACGCCCTAGCTCAATGTTATATGCCAATTTTGTCGACTGTTTGAATAACTTAAGACATTCACTTGCAAAATGGGTCCCCCTTGCTTGTGACCGCATTGCTAGCTTAGCATGGTCCTCAATGTTCTTTTGGATGTGCCGCCTACAGAGGAGGAAAGTAGAATCTGGAAAGATCCTATCCAAAGCGTTCATCAAAGCTTTCTCTCGATCAGTGACTAAGCAAGTTGGCGTCATCTTAACAACCCTAAACAACTCAGCCAATTGATACATGCACCACACATAGTTTTCTTCTTTCTCTTCTGACACAAAAGCCCCAGCAACAACATAGTTCTTCCACGTTGATGTTATTCCAACAATCTCTATGAAGGGCATGTTGTACCTTTGCAAGATAATACATTACTATAAGAATTTATAGAGTAAAAACAAACATCAGACTTTTTAACTTAATTATACTTACTGAATTGTGATGTATGTTGCGTCAATCAACATTACGTATGGAAACGCCTTAAGCAGTTTCATCGACTCTGGGCTTGCGAAGAACACATTTGTGATCATATTTGTCACTTCGTCGCTCTTGTGTCTTACGAAGTAGTTCAACTCCTTCGAACGATAGAAGAATTCTTGGACCACAGTTCTTCCCTCCATCCTCTCTGTTCTGAACTTGTTACAAAAGTTGTACACTTGTGACTTCTTAGTCATGCTGTCAGGAGATTCATTGAGCCTTGTGTACATCTATATTGGTCTAGCATTTCCCTTCCTCATGTCTAGTAACACCTTTTCCTCCTCAGGTGTAAGTCTTCCAGCAAATGCATTACCGTGTAAGGATTGACCAATAATATGGTTGTGAGTTCCATGATCAGCCCTTATGATCCATTCCCCTTTTTCAGTCTCTCTACATGCAATCTGAAATTTGCAACCACATTTCTTTGTGTGGGTGAATTTCCTAGTTCTCCCAACTGAATCAGGAATATAATGTCCACTGCGCTCGCATTTAAGCCAAGACCTTCCTAACTTCCCTTTGAAGTCAGTTCTACCAACCTTCAACATGAAGTTATGAGTTTTTCCAATATCTCTTGCCCACTGTTCTGCTTCTACTCTTGAGCTGAAGATCTTATTAGTGACGAAAACTTCTGAATAATCTGATGATATATGTGGGTCCTCATAAGGCACAACACTGTCAAACTGTGGTACTGTCTTCAATTTCGGGAAATACTCAATGTCTTGATATGGTTGCGATAAAGATTGGTATTGAGGAACATTAGACCAATCAGTTTGATGGGAATGATATGGAGGAGGATCAAGCTGAGAGACTATTGGCGGAATATCAAAATCCAAACCAAGATCAAACGAAGGAACTCCATCAGGTCCCAAAGGAATATCGGCATTGATCGATAAGTTTCTTAAACGATTGAACATTGGACTATTATTCTGTAAAAACAACAAAATACACAAAACAACACTCAGAAACCTGTTTTTCCTACCTTCGTCACGAATAAAGTATTAACATTCGTCACGGATAGAAGCAGTAGTTGCGTGACGAAACAATTTGCACATATCTTCTGCAAATACATTCGTCACGAATGTATGCCTAACTTCCGTCACAAAAGTCTCCTTTTGTTCCGTGACGAATGTCTTTTTTACCCCATTTCAAATTGTTTTTTACACTTTTTTACCCCTAAATTCGAATCAAACCCTAAATTCCAACACAAACACAAATTTCCACACAAACCCTAACTTCAACATTATATATTACAATTTCCACACAAACACAAATCATGCTCCTTATATGTAACACCTAAAATACACATATTTTCTATCCAACTCTATATTACAACATGATTTTCACACAATCAACACAAACAACTAACTTCAAACTATTCAATTTCATAAAAAAACATATATTTTACCTACAAACCCTAACATTAACATTATTAAAAACAACTATAACATACCTTATTGTAGTTCCCCCATGATGGACCATCTTCATCAACATTTTGGTGTATGTAATCATCCCAATTTGACATTTTCAATTGAATATTGTGTTTGAATGAGAGTGTTTAGGGTGAAATGTGGGTAAAATGAAGTGAAAAAGGTTGAAGATGAAGTTGGTTCAGATATTTTGATGGTAATTAAATGTAGTTGGTGTGGATTAGACATAATAGCTTCACTTTTGCAGGTATAGCTACATTCGTCACGGATCTCTTACGTTTCTTCGTCACGAAAGTCACCAAGACCTTCGTCACGAAGGTCCAGAATATATACGTGACGAAGGTATAACAAAATACATTTGTGACGAAGGTTTGATGTTATACATTCGTGACGAAGAGTCTATGTAATACATCCGTGACGAATGTATGGGTGTGCTAAATAAAATTTGAGGGTGTGCTAAATAAAGGCTTTGTGTATATATATATATATATATATATATATAGGTTTAGATGATGAGAATCATTCTCCAGGCGAGAACCAAAATTTTGGTGAGAACCAATATCAGACTGTTGAATCTAGAACGATCGGATGCTCCACGTTTTAACTATACCCGTTCATTTACACACGCCAGACTTCCTCTCTCCTCTTTGACGTGTCTCCTTCGACTCTCACGCGCTTGAGTTGCAGATCGAGAGCTTTATAACATAATTTCAGTTGAGTGTGATCGAGAGCTTTATAACAGAATTTCAGCTCACGCTCTCACGCACCCCTAATCAATCTATTATTACAATTTGCACAGGTGACATGCACGTGGCCTAACTAACAACATATGTCTATAACAGATCATTCCCTCCCTGAGAACCTTGTCCTCAAGGTTTAAACAATGGAAACCTCTTCTCTAATTCAAATAAGAATTCCCATGTAGCTTCTTCAGTAGCTCTAGCCTTCCATTTCACCAGCACTTGAGTTGCAGATCGACCTTGTCTGTTCACCATTATCCTTTCCAAGATTTTCTCTGGCTCCTTGGCAAATGAGTCTGGCATGACTGTGGGTAAAGCATTAGCTATGGTGGCAGGCCCTACATGCTTCTTCAACTGGGAGACATGGAAGACTGGATGGATCCTTGAATCAGACGGAAGCTCCAGTTTATAAGCCATTTTGCCCATTTTATCCAATACCTGATATGGACCAAAGTACTTTGGTGCCAACTTGTTGCTACTTCTCTGTGCTAAGCTCTGCTGTCTGTATGGCTGAATTTTAACAAACACCAAATCCCCAATTTCAATACTTCTATCACTTCTATGTTGGTTGGCTACCTGAGTCATTCTATGTTGTGCCATGAGAAGGTAAAACTTGAGCAACTGGATCATATGCTCTCTTTCTTGTAAATTTCTGGCAACTACTTCCCCTTTAGACTCTTCAGGGAGGTATGGCAAGTGTACTGGTGGAACTTGACCATATACAATCTCAAATGGTGTGAGTTGGGCTGAGGAATGAAATAATGTATTGTACTAATACTCTGCAAGAGGGAGCCACTTGCTCCACTGTAGTGGTTTGTCTCCACACATGCATCTCAAGTAGGTTTCTAAGCACCTATTCACAACTTCAGTCTGACCATCTGTCTGGGGATGATATGTTGTAGACAAGTTGAGTTGTACACCTTGCAAGGTAAATAACTCTTTCCAAAACTCACTAAGGAACACCGCATCTCAATCACTTACTATTGATTGAGGAAAGCCATGTAATTTGAATACATGGTCTAAAAAGCATTGAGCTACTGAAGCTGCAGAGTAAGGGTGTGCTAGGGCCATGAAGTGGGCAGCCTTACTCATCCTATCAACCACAAGAAATATGATTGTCTTCCCAAAAGACATTGGCAAGCCATCTATGAAATCCATTGAGATGTCTGACCATATTGCCTCAGGAATTCTTAATGGATTTAATAGACCAGGAGAAGTTGTCGTGTCATATTTGTTTTGTTGGCAAATCACACAACTTCGAATAAAGTACTGAATATCTTTTATCATACCTTTCCAGTAGAAAATCCCCTTCATTCTTTGCATTGTAGCATCCCTTCTAGAATGACCCCCAATTCCAGAACAGTGTAGCCATTCTAAAAGCTTATTCTTGAGCATAGGATTATTTGGAAGAACTAGTTTGCTCTTTCTTCTAGCAAATCATTGCTCCAGGTGAAATGTTTTCTAGCATTAGGATCAATTTTCAGCTCATCAATCAACTGCTGAATCAGCACATCAGTGGAATAGTTTTCTTGAATTTCCTTAATCAAGTTTGAGTGGAAGGAGGATATGTTGAGTGCTAAAACTTGTATCTCCTCTTGCCATGATAAAGCATCTTCCACCAGATTTTCTTTTCCCTCCTTGTATTGTATTTCATAATCAAACTTTATTAGCTTGGGCAACCACTGTTGTTGGATAGGAGTATTGAGTCTTTGCTCAAGCAAGTACTTTAAACTCCTCTGATCTGTCTTGATATCAAAATGAGCACTGAGAAGATAATGCCTCCACTTCTGTACAACAAACACCACTGCCAACAATTCTTTCTCATAAATGGAGAGGTGGAGTTGCCTGCCCTTGAGATGTCTACTGATGTATGCTAAGGGATGACCCTCTTGCATCAAGACTGCACCAATTCCAGATCCACAAGAATTTGTCTCTACCACAAAAGCTTTGTTAAAATCTGGTAGAGATAACACTGGTGCCTCACATAATGCTTCCTTCATAATTTCAAAAGCTCTTGCGGTATCTTCAGACCATTCAAACCCATTTTTCTTAAGCAACTGGCTCAATGGTCTTGAAATAGTGCCAAAGTTTCTTACAAATCTTCTACAGTAGCCATCAAGGCCCAAAAATCCCCTTACTTGACTGATTTGGGAGTAGGCCGATTCCTCACTGCTTCTATCTTCTGAGGATCTGTTGACAGTCCCTGAGCTGATATGTAGTGGCCTAGATACTCCACCTTATCCACAACAAATGCATATTTGCTTGCCTTAGCATATAACTCATTTTTCCTCATAAGCTCAAAGACAGTGGTCAAATGTTTGATGTGCTCTTCTAGGGATGAGCTATATACCAGAATGTCATTAAAGAAGATGAGGACATACTTTCTGAGCAAATCTCTGAAAACTGAATTCATCAAGTGCTGAAATGTTGCTGGAGCCTTTGTTAAACCAAATGGCATAATCAAATACTGATGAAGGATCATCTGGACAGCAACCGACACCTCCGGTCCCCGAGTTTGAAGGTGCATTGACTCGTTCGAGAGCTAAGGAAGTCCAGCAAGAGCTAGACAAGTTAGTAGCGTTCTTCAGGTCCAAGGAGTTGAATACAGACGAAGAACCACCATTGAAGACTGTTCTAATGATCGAGGTTCAAGAACGAGCAGAAGACTGCAGAGAAGAACCGCGCCCGCGGCTCCATAACCGCGCCCGCGCCCGGGAAACTCGGCGAGTTCATTAACTTCGCCGAGGCTTTCTTTTGAAACATTATTTTCGGATGTTTAATTGTTTTTCGGGATTATTATTTTAGGAGATACTTTTTATTGTTTATTTATTTAGTTGGCACCCTTATCTGCCTTAGTTGTTGTTTTAAGCCCCCCCCCCCCCGATATTGATATTGAATACAGAGTTATTAAGTTTTACTCCCAAAAGAGAGTGCTTTTGTGAGTCGAGTGCCCTGTGTGCATTGTCGTTGAGTTGGCCCTAGTTGTGCTTGTGTGTGTCAATCTCTTCCATAAGGTTGGTGCTATCGAGGCTTCATAGCGCATCCTCCAAGTGCTTTGACATACCATAGTCATTGTGTTTGATTGTAATCCATTGGGGTTTCTTCAACATTCGGTAAGGTTCTTGTTCTAAAGTTCAAGGGTTTTATCGTTGATTGATTTGGTTCCAATTGGCCTATCCTTCAACTTCCCTTTCTTTCATCTCATATATAATTCCGCTTTTCTTCTCTTTTCGAGTTCCTATTCGAGTTTGGTGTCTAGGTCGGCAACTGCGGCTTATCCCCGCATCAAATACTCATAATGGCCACTATGGGTCTTGAATGCAGTCTTATGTATATCCTCCTTGTGCATTCTTACTTGATGATACCCAGCCCTAAGGTCAATCTTAGAGTAAACCTTGGAACCCCCCAACTCATCCATTAAATCCTCAATTAATGGAATAGGAAATTTGTCCTTGACAGTGGATGTGTTTAGCTTCCTATAGTCCACACATAGTCTCCAAGACCCATCTTTTTTCTTGACTAACACAATTGGAGAGGCATAAGGGCTTGAGCTATTCTGAATGACACCAGAATCCAGCATTTCCTTCACCATTTTGTCAATTTCATTCTTCTGGTATACTGCATATTTGTAAGGCCTTTGATTTATTAGATTTTCACCTTCCAACAAGGGAATCTTGTGGTCATGCTAAGTTCTGAATGGAGGTAGTGAGGTTGGGGTTTCAAAAATGTCTTGAAACTGCCTCATTAATTCCTTGATGAATGTGGGAGGCTCAGGTTGCTCCTCCTTAGATCCCATCAATTTGATCTGTATCATTGAATCCCCTTCATGATAATGCTCTAGGGAAATCACAGTCAATTGAGCATTCTCCTCCATAGCCTTGTTCATCCTTTTAGCCTTGATTTCCCTTACTGATCCAGACTGAATCCCATGTAACACCACCTTTCTGTTGGCAATCTTAAACTCCATAGAGAGCTTCTTGAAATCCCATACCACTGGTCCCAATGTTTCAAGCCACTGAATTCCCAAAACCATATCACAACAACCCAGAGGAAGAACATCAGTCTTGAAGCTGTGATCATGTAATTCCCACTGAAAATTCTCTACCTTGGCCCTTACATTCAAGGAACTACCATCTGCTACTGTGACCTTGGTGACTTCTACTGGTGTGAGCTTACACCCTAATTTCTCATCCATGGCTTGATCTATGAAATTGTGAGTGCTTCCAGAGTCAATCAAGATGAATATATTCTTCTTGTTACTCATTCCTCGAACCCTCATAGTTCTATACCCAGACACCCCTGCTACAACATTCACTGAGATTTCCATTTCATCCTCTTCTTCAAGTACATGTTCTGCATCAATCTCCTCATTCCACTCATCCTCAACATTCATCAAGTATAGTTGAGTCTTCTTGTGCTTTTGATAATCCCCTGGAGAATATTTCTCATCACAAAAATAGCAAAGGCCTTTGGCCCTCCTTTCACTCATCTCTTCTTGGGTCAAAAACTTGCTTCCAGTACTACTTCCTTTTGTTGGTTTGTTAATCCCCACCATTGTTCCTTCTTTCCTGACCTGAGGAATTTTCTTGTCACTCTGGACTTGTTCTCTGAATGTATTTGCACCTCCCACTTGCTTTCTTGGGTGTGCAGATTCATACAATTTCCCTAGCATCAAACACTGCCTAACCGATTGAGGTTGGAACATCCTCACGTGCATTTGGGTATCCACTCTCAAACCATCTAGATAGGCACTTACTAAGTAATCCTCAGGTAGTTGAACTCTAGCCCTGATCAGTTCAAACTTACAATGATATTCAAGAATTCCCTCAGTTTCTTGAAGATTCTTGAGCTCACAAACTGGATCATCCAATATTTCACCAAACCTCTCTAATAGCATCTCCCTATAATTCCTCCAATCTCCTCTACCACCTAGATCAGATGGAAAGACTCATCGATGCCAAGTGGCAGCTTGATCATCAAAGTGCATAGCTGCCAATTGAATCATAATCTCCTCAGGAGTGCAATCCAATAAAAAGAATTGTTCACACTTGAACAACCATTCCTTCACTTTATCACCACTGAACCTAGGGAAATCCAATTTCGCCAGCCTAGTAACCCCAACATAATTGAAATTGGGAACAGTAGGCCTTACTATAGTTTCTTGATGACAATTCTGACGAAGTGTTGAAGGATCTGGATGCTGCAACAATGGACTCCGATTCCCTAAGACCTGAGTTGGACTTCCACTGCAATCCTTGCCTTTGGATGCTCCTTCTGTCAGCATCTTGATCGCTTTGACCATTTCAACGATCTTGGAATCCAACTTTTCATCAATCTGAGCAACCTTGCCTGCCAAATCTCCAAACTTATCAGCCAATGCTTCTTCCACCTCCTGAATTGTGGACTCGCGAATCACCGCATGAGATCTCGTAGCTTCCATGGTCACCGACTTTGATACCAATGTTAAGGAATTTCATATTACAACTCCTTAAACTCACACACTAGAATTCGTTGTTAATGAAAACAACCAATCCTTAACTTTGATCGCGGATTCTCTGAAGAAGAATGAGAATCGAACGAAAATGAAGAACTCACACACTTTCTTGAATTAGACAAAGGGGGAAGAAGATTACAATTTTCTGGATGAGTTTAGCTAAGTGTGATCGAGAGCTTTATAAGAGAATTACGTTCCGGCTATTTCCACTACAAAATTCAACTTTTGGCACTACATTTCTGTACGTTGAAAGCCAACATACGTTGGAAACCAAGGTACATGCAAAAATTTTGGTATACGTATTGAATATTCTTATACGTATGAAATTAAAATACAGAAAAAAATTATACATGTACGTTGGAACTCAACGTTCTTCTTCTTCCTCCTCTCTTCTTCTTCTTCCTCGCGTCGTCTGAAACCCTAAATATCGACGCCTCGCCAAATCTTCGTTTCTTTACCAAATCTCTTCGATTAACATCCAATCTTCAACGTTTTTCAGTTCTAATCCATATTCCCTTATCAATTTTACCATTCCCGCATCAAAATGGCTCCAAAATTGAAAAAACCTAAATCCCGAAAACGTAAATCGACGTCGACAAGGGAGTCGGTCCGGAGGCTCGCTGGCGGTGTTCGAGTCTGAGGCTGTGCAAGCAGAGGTGATGGCGGTGCAGAGGAGGTGGCCGGAGGTTCTGGCTCTTCAATTCCCACAGCGGAGGTTGCCGGAGAAGTTGTTGGCGTCGAGGAGGTCGTCGGAGGAGCTGTTGGCGCCGAGGAGGTCGCCGGAGCTGCTGGAGGCAAGGAGGCTGCTGGGCAAGCAGTTCGGGGTCGGGCCGGAGGTCAGGGTCGGGCTGCAGGTGGTCGGGGTGATGCGAGCGGGTCCCGAAAACGGGCTCCGTCGAATTCGCCGGAAAAACCGCACACGATTTACCAGGTACGTAATTTTGCGGAATTGTTTTCTAAAGTAGGCTTTTTTTAAGAAAAAATTCCCGATATGGGCTCGTTTTGAAACTAATTCCCAACATAGGCACTCTTATGAGGCTCGGAAATTTTTCACGTATGCATCTGAAGAAGAATTATTTTAAAAAAACTTATGTATAAGAGACGTTGGTTTTCCCAGCGTCTCTTATACGTGGGGTTTTAAAAAAAAGTATTGCATACAGATAGTCAGAGTGCCCTATACTTGTGCAAAGATCTCGTTTACCATGAATTGACCAAGCACATTAATGTTCGCTACCACTTTATCTGTGATATAGTGGAAAAGCATATCATTATGGTTAGAAAGATTGACAGTGAGAAAAATCCTGCTGATTTTGGAACAAATATCGTTACGACTGATAAATTTGTTTTCTACATGGATTTTCTCCATGTGACCGATCCAACCTAAAAGACAGAAGACCCATTTCGGCGGGTCTAAAGTCGGTGGGCCGATGATAGAAAGGATGTAAAATCACAACCATGATAAGAAGGAAGTCTATAAACAAATTGTAAAACTAAGGAATTAGGAGGGCAAATTATAGAGTTAATCAGTTTTGTAATTCGTAAGTTTTTGGGCCTTGTTTGTATGTGTGGCTGCTTTGGTGTACTAGGCTAGGATGAGGTATGATATGACATTTGGGCCTTCAAGCTCAAATGTGGTTCAACTCTCCTTGGTCTTAACCAATCTCAACAAATCATACTTAAACTGATAGGGTTTCCCTTCCTCAGTTGTGCTGAGAAGTGAATCCTCCGAAAAGCTCTCTAGTTTTCTTCTTCACTTCTTCTATGTCATTGTTGCTCTTCTCTTGAGATTGAAGGTGTTCTTTCTTATGTGAACCTTGGATACCATTTATGTGGTTGTTCAATCTCTGAAGAACTCTTGTTTCTTACGAGAACTTGATCTATTTACCTAGCTTAGGAGTTATTCTTACATATCTGATCTACTCTTTTTTCCCTTTTATACCATGTGGTCTGATCTATTTTGTTTTGTTTTTGCTTCTGCTCTACTCTTGTGTATTTACATATCTCACTAGACACTTCTCACCTTTTTTTCAAAGCAACATCGAGGCTTATCTTGTTCTTCCTACATCTACGACACAACTTTTGTGTTTCTCACTCACTCTTCTAGTTGTAACACTTGTATCCTTAATTCTTGGAAGACACTTGTAAAAATTATTGAGTGGAAAAAGCCGTCTACTTGTTTTTTGTGTAATATAGAAATCAATTTAATACTTGTTGCAAGATTTAACAATTTGGCATCCAAATGACTCTTTCTTCAACATTATATGGAATAAAAAAAAATGAAACAATGTGCAACCATCACAATATGACATACGTGCATACACAAGGAGAAACATTTAAGGGTTGCCAACATTGGGAACAAACGGAACAAGTCTTTTGTAATCCCTTCTACCAAGTGCACAGTTATCCAACACCCTACCAAGTATAAGCCTTGTGTTCCTTAGACCCGCCTCTCTCTGCGCCATCCCAGTCGGAGGACGAGGTGGATTCCTAGCCTTAGACGTCTTCTCCTTGTCAACAAACCCTTGCCCTACTGTTGTTGGAACGCTATTGCAGCTCTGCAAAAGTGCTTCCAACACACCCAAAGCATGACAGCCCAAAGAGCTCTCTACTAGCTGTGACACTACTGAATACATATGGGGGTTCTGAGTTGCAACATCTAATGGTGTATGCTGCAGAAGCTCCTTCAGCATCACAAGTATCACTCGTTGGTACTCGATCGGCCCCCTCTCTAGCAGCTTCAACAATTGGCCAAATGCTAAACCCGAGTGCTTAGGAAACCATTCATGACATAATAGCGGCGCGACACATGCAAGTAGATTGTAAATGGTTTTGAACTCTCCTTGCGAGTAAGCCTGGAAAACGGTGGATAAGCCGCCCAACGACTTTGCTCCACACCAGATTGAGATGTTGGAGGCGGCAAAACGGGCTTTGTGGAAATGTTGGTTGAGGGGTGACGTCAGCTCCAAGGTTTCCCTACTCAACTGCAAGCACAACCATGGAAGTAAGCCTATGATATGCATCAGAAGCCGAGTATCTGGGTCCCCGAATAGGGAGTCGCAAGTCGGGATTGTGATGCATAGGAGAACTTCAATTGAGACGCTGTGGCTGACTGGTGACATCAGCCCTTTGAGTACAAGGGGCTGGACTCCTTCAAACCCCGGAAGCATGCCCCCCTCGTCACGGTCACGGGGCATGCTAGAAAGAAGCACGTTTTCTGTCGTTATGTCTTGGAAAGAGAGACAGTCGACAACACGGAGGAAGAGCTCGAGAACCTGGCAGTAGACGTGGACAAATTCTGTGTGCATCAAGGCGGTGCAACACCAGAAAAGCTGGGGATAAAGGATCACTTTCTCAGCATCCATATTCTCCACCATCACTTGTAAAGTCAACAAAATCTCCATAACGAACCCTAAGACGTCGGGAACCGGGTTTTTTAAGCATCTATAGAGGCATCTTAGAAGAGAGAAGCAAGCGTCAATAGTGACCTTGGGTCGAAGTGCACGATATATCTGGTGGGAACGAGAGGCGAGGTGCCTTGAGGTGCACTCCATCGCCCATTGCAATGCTTCCTTGCCCCACGTTTCCCGTAGATCTCCTTGGAAGAATATAGCGTCTACCATGCTTTGAACTAAGGCTGATAAAAGGGATGCACTCGGAAGATGAGGCCTCGCAACTGTCGGATCTTCGTTATCCCACATTATGCTTCCGCGCTTTGACTGCACGTATTTGATCAGGCTCACAACATGTTGCTTGTTCTCACCATCGGTATTTTCATCATCATAGAGCTCCAAGTGTCGCCCTGCAAGGGAGTATAGAAGATTCACAAGAAGATGTTGGCAGTGCTCGAGAACGATGTCTTCCGAGCTATCCATGGACACAAACGTAACGTGGAAAAGCAAAGGCAAGTATTGCCTGAAATCCTCGTCGTTCTCGTACGCGATTTCTGCAAGAAGAATTAAAGCAATGTCGGCTTGAGTGAGGGAGTGTTGTTGTTGGTGTCCTTGAAGTGCACACATAAGCTCTTTAGCACTTACACCTTGCATTACAACACTAGAAAGCAAGTCTTCTCCAGAATTCGGAGTGTCAAAAAGATAATCTGCACTATCTCTGGATACATGGCGGCTACGTATACTCCCTGTTGAGGTCCGTACACCTATTATTGGGCCAGACATGTCCACCAAAGATGGAAGAAGTTGGCTTGAACGCCCAGCCGGGGTTGCAGGGTTGGTGCTTAGTTCTGGCGAAATTGGGCCTATAAGGCCAGGGGAGCTACGACAACTCATAGCAGCATTGCGCCAAGTCATAGTCATCCCGTTAGCGCTCCTCAATGGCCCATCAAGGGAACTTCTTACAAGTAAGGGAGATACGAGAGATTGGGTATCAATTAAAGGTGAGAGTTGTGAAATTGGTGGGCCTTGGGAAAATTCCAATATGACATTTGTATTGACTTCAGCCTTGAGCCTGAGGAGTTCTCCACAGTCCTCCAGCCTCCTCTGAGCTAAGTGATACACGAGGTGATCAATCGTTCTCTGAGGACATATTCGTGCCAAGTACAAGCTCACCCGTTTCGCAACAGAAAAATACGTAGCGAAAGCACCACTAATCTCGGTAGATCCATTTGAATCACAATCTTCAATACCTTTTGTAAGTAGAAAGTCAAGAACGGGACTTATGTTCCTAGATTTACTAGCAATTGTGATCCACAGCTTCTCGATTTCATCAGGAAACTGGTCACCATGGCGCCATGTGACATAATACAGGCTCTTCAACAACCTTTCAGTCCAACCATCTTCAAGTTTCCAGAAATTCAGATTTTCGATCCATGGAGCCATGCATGTCAGCACTTGATGCTGAGCAATAATGTCAACAGCGTCAAGTTGCCTCTGCATGATTTCCTCACAGAGAAGTTGGCTCCACTCGGGGTGGTCTTTGGCTAGTTGGGACGAGAGCTTGTACTGGAATTGCTGATAAGAATCGGGAAGATTGCCAACGATTGTAGCTCTGTAGCCTCCTGAAGATACCAAACCATCTCCAATCCATTGACGTGTGGACAGGGTCTCAAGCATCTGAAGAGCATCATCGCGTATTTGTCTTGACGGATCCACTACTTTGTACAGAATCAGGCTCAAAAGTCTCTGAACTTTACAGTTAGGTACCTCTTGTCGCATGTACACTTCAGCCAGCACACTAAAATAACCATCTGCTACTGCAGGATCAGAATAGTAGCACTGCAACAAAATTAACAGCCTAAGGTTAGCATCTTGATGGTAATATAACTATTGTTGTTTAAGTGACCAGACTTTAACACGATGAAATATTGATATTTAGCACATGGTAAGTGTTAAATGGGCATAGGATGAAAAGAAAAGAACATATTGCATCAGCGCTGTTATGATATTGGTCAAGAGTAAGCAATCAAATCCAAATCAGATATCCTAACAAAGGGCAAAATGAGCTACATAATTTGACCTATTAAATAAATGTATTCATGTAAATGAACTATTAAAGGAATGTGGAAAAATATAACACCTGATCAATACAAGAAGGAAATAGCTCCAAATTTGTGAGTAAAAAATTCTTCAATGCCAGCTTAGCCAAATAAAGACGATGATGGGATCGATCTGCAGCTCCGCGCCCACCTTCACCAATGTACTTTGAATAAGATGGAGTTCTTGGATCTGCAGGGGAATATCCAAAAGGAGCCCTAGGTGCTGGCTCAATGAACAAGCTGTTAATCCAAGATATGACTCGCCCACTCAGTTTTTTAGCATTATCATCAAAGCAAGGCCCATACAGGAGAGAGGCCATAGCATTCATTGAGGCCCATTGAATTGCCTCTACTTGTTCATTAAGTTCCTTGACTTCTTTCTCCACATAATCCTTTGAGCGGCCATGTTGAAAAGACTTGTATTTTTCCATTTCTCGACGATAATCGCTCAAACCATCTTGAGTCCATGCACTACTGCTATCATCACTCCAAAAAAAGAAGAGATCAAACAATTTTTTCCTAGTTCTAAGGTCGAATTTTTCTGATTTTGAGTCGACGAATTCTGGTGCAAGATATCTTACTACAGACGTAAGGGCATAACGTAGAGGTTGCATCTCCTGAAAACTCTCAGATGGGGTTGTTACGATGTGCTTAACTGTGTCCTCAATGAACTTTAGAAATTGCAGTCGGGGATGTTGTTTCTTGTTAAGCATGCCTGGCCAAATTTTCTCAGCAGCAGTACGATATATATTTGCAATATGGACTCGGAGTTCTTCACGGCGAGGTTTTGGAGACGGCTGTAAGTAATTTTAACAAAGAGATCCCACAGATCGTTCAAAGTATAGAACACATCAAAATTATGTTACCAACATAAGCACATTTCATATTCTGATGAAAAAACTACCTTCCATTTTGGCTTTCCTTCTGTCTCTTGTGAAACTTCGTCAGCAAACAGTGAGAGCTCACTAAACATGAATTCACATATTTCAAAATGAGAATGTCCAAGAGCCATAGTTGCTGCATCCTGAAAAAAGGTGAAAAGGTGAGTACCAAAATTCATCGGACATAGCAAGTAGCACAGGCTACGCAATAGAGGATAATGAACCAAAGACTAGACATGCAAGAGAGCATTCTACTATAAACATGGGGGAAGAAACATAATGAATCCAGACATACAAATTATGAATTAAGTACGAATGAATCCGGAGAAAGACAAAAAAAAACTACATGAGAATAAGAAAAAAAAATTATGTTATTCAAGAGCCTCATCAGATATATGAAGAACTAAATAATGTTGATAAGTATATGTATAATAGAGCAAGAAAGTATTTGACCACATGAGATATCAATGTGATGGGAAGCTGTCCAAGTCATCAATCACATCTTTGATTAGCTAAATGAAGGGGAACAAATAATGGCCATTATAAATCATGGTTTGTTTGGTATTGATATCACTGTGTATGCTTATTGATATTATTTATAGGCCCTTACTAAATATTGTCCCCCTAAATTACCAAATACCGCCCGGTCTCTCGCATTACGCGAGGGAGAGACACCTCGCATAACGCGAGAATTAAAAAAGGCCCTTACGGGAGATGTACATCTCTCGCGTTATGCGAGAAACACGTCCCTCGCGTAACGCGATATTAAAATTTTAAATTTATAATATTTTTTGCTAATCTCGCGTTACGCGAGGGACGTGCTTCTCGCGTAACGCGAGAGACCAGACGGTATTTGGTAATTTGACCGGGCTGTATATAGCATCCGTGTATCTATATCCATATATGTGTTTTGTCTAATTCTTATAACATTATCAAACTGATATCAAGGTATGGGTATGAGTTATTACTTATACACGCATTTGCATATATACCCTATCAAGATAAATGATTTGCATAAATACCCAAATTATTTTAGAGTTGCAAAAATACACCAAATAGAATATATTTGCAACTGAATAAGTATAAAAGAAAAATGTCAGGCTTATTAATACAAATGTCGGTCTTATTAAATAAAACATCGGGGTATATTTGCAAAAGCATAAACCCTGAAAAAAAATGTCACCCTTACAAAAATTAATTTCATTAGGGTATATTTGCAAACATTAAAATAAGTAGGTATTTTTGCAAATGAGATATTGAAAAAGGGTATGGAATGCAATTTTCTCTTACTCTTACTCGTATCCATATCTGTGTTATTTTGAAATCGCTCACAAAATGAGTATATGAAATATATCACCCATATCTATTCCTTTAACCGATATCTTGATATCAACCATACTCATATCTTGATACCTATACCGATACTCATACCTCAAATCTCATATCGTTGATAGTGATACAAAACCAGCCCTCATAGTTCACTATACTGAAACTTTTCAACATTTATAAGAAACAGTACTTACCACTTGAGATTGACATCCAGATTTAAGAGAGGGGAAAATTAATCGGAAAAGATCTTTGGTTGATTTGAAACTTCCAGCTTCCCTACTATCTGGGGGACATGCACATGCAAATATTGCATACAGGAGCCACTGATCCACACTAGTATCACCGTCTTGGGATTGATGGGCCTTACCACCCAACTCGTAAGGAGTAATTTGAGCAAGGCGCCTAATAACTTCTGCTCTGTCATTCAAAGCAGTAAGAAATGAATATGCTGAAATAAATCTTGATCTATTGGTCAATGGGACTCATGGTAGATTTCTAGTTTACTTTACCCGTTCAATCTAATAAAATCAATCCTCAAGCATTAGTAAAATTAACAAGCATCCTAATAAATCAATAAGGTGCCATCTGTAACGTATTTAAATTGTTTACAACTAAAAATGATATGACATATAGAATTTGTTAGGATACACTAAAAATTTTACATACTGTGATGACCTAGACCAATGTTTAGGGATTGCTATTGGAGCTCGGTTGAAGCTTCAAGGAGATAAGGAAAGGGTTAGAAATAGATGGGAAAGGGAGAAGATAGAGAAGGATTAATGAGAGATTAGGAAAAAGGAATTCTGAAATAATTTTTATTGCAACCTAGCTACTAATACAACATCTCTCTTTATTTATACTACAAGTACCTATACTAATCACATATCATATCTCATCAATATCCATACCATTTCATATACACTAGAAATTGTTTTGGCCTTCATAGTCATATTCAATAAACATATATTATCCATTATATAGTACATTTTTATGCGGTTAGTTACCATTATTATTGTTATTATTTATTTATGTTTCCAATAATTACTTACAAAAATGCATATAGGTCACTTGTGCTTTTGCTTGAGGCTTCACTAGTTTCTGTAGTATTAGGTTTCAATAAATTTATTAAGACTTAGAGAAGACACTTACTTTGCTGCCTGAACAGATTTTGGGCAAAGCTCAGCAGCATATTTAACAAGCTCACTTAGACAGGAAGCCCATTTGTTTTTATCAGGGCTCTCAAAGAGAATGGACTGCATAGTAACATCTGGAGGAAGAACATCACTTTCCCATCTTAGATCAAATGGACGCACAGAATCCCAGTAACAGCTAAGAACAAGGTCATCCTGTAACTTAGAGCAAGTTGTACTACTAAGAAATGTATCTGATGTTGGAAAAGGATGGACAGATATCAAGGTCGATATCAGATTAAGGTGAAAAAAATAAAACGTACCCCATGTTCTTCTAGTACATCAATTATGAAAATAAGATCAACTTGTGTTTTCACACTGCACTCTTCACCCTCACAGGTAGCATATTCTCGAATATCATTCTTCAAAGCCCGAACACAACGCAACAACTCAATTGCTGTATACCTTATCTGACTATCCACTGAGCAAAGAAAGACAAGACCAACAGAATCTATTTCTGGAGCACGAAAGTCAATTGCTTCTCCAGATACATGTACAGAAGGCTTTGGGAGACCTTTATCTTCCTTTATAGCATGTTGGGAATCTTGAGCATCAAATTCCAGTCTTTCCTCGCACAAACATACTTTCCAGAAACACATTAGCTCCAACAAGCGTCCTAGTGATGTCTGGATGATAAGGGGGAAATCATCTGGAAGTCGCAGAACAAGATTTGCCACTCCTCTGATGACCTGAAAACGACGGTGGGGCCTTGATTTCACCATTCTATTAAGAACTTGCACAGCTTCTTCCCGCACTCCAGCATCTATGCTTATCTCATGTTGAGGTGTTATTTCACTTATTTTATCATTACAGCCAACTTCTTCAATCAGTTCTGGTATGCATTTGAGGGCTGAGCGGAAGAGATAGGCTTGAGATCTCTCCTTAACAACAGAGTCTAGAAAAGAATATGTCATTCAATAGTAAACATCATCAGCTCATGGTTTACAGATAGGAATACCAAGCAACAAAACAAATACACTATGAGGAATCAAATGTAGAGATGCAAAGGGAAAAAACAATGTACACAAAGTAAAAGAGTTTCACATGCAACTCAAGCTTCATTAAAATCTGGTAAAGCATATACTGTATTTGGATATCTCAATTGACACAAGAATAAGCAGCTTTGCCATATTAGATTTAAAGTTCTAAATTTGTAAAGAGTGTATTTAGCTTAAACCTATTGTCGTCAGATGGAAAAAAGATAATATTAAAAAATCCAGGGTAGCTCCAACTACATAAATGAAATTAACCAGAATTTGAACACTGAGCATGTTGTTGAATCCTTGTATCATGAACATCTGAGGGGAAAATATTCATCTTAATAAGATTAAACTGTACATGATAAGATTCTATTCATTTTGCAGATACACCCTAACACAAATTACCAACAGTTTCCATACTAAACGTAAAAAGTTTCAGGCAAATTACCTACGACATTCTTGGGAGAAGTAAGAAGCGCCTGACCAAAGATTTTATGGCAAAATCTTAGAATGGACTCTATAGCAGCTTTCACTTTCGGAATGTAGAGTCCAATGTCAGGATCTGCCATTAAAATCAACTGCCATTAAAATCAACTATAAATAAATAAATATATACCATTAATCTTAAAGAATCCAAAAGCCTAAATCCCAGATATTATAGTCATAACTTTGGCAACAACATCTCACCTTGGAGAAAATCCAAACCGTTATATTGAGTTGAAGTAGAAGCCATAATTGTATGTAAAGCACGGAGGGCAATAACCTTTGCTTCACAAGAACTCTCTTGCTTTAATAACTCCAATATCATGTGATTCATGGAGAATTCTAGGTTATTTTCCGCAATGGTAATGCAGAAGTCAACAAGTTTGTCATGTTGTACATCATGAGTTAGCATTCCCTTCCTTAATACTGTGAGTAGTTGCGAGGTCACACTATCTAAATAATCCCAAACACGATTTGGAGGATGATTTGTTGCATACACGTTTAAGTAGAATCGCAAAACACGATGAAGGCAATCCAAGGCCATGAATCGATGGTTCTTGTCCTGTGCATTAGGTGAAATAATATAATGAGACTTAGACATATAATCGACCCTTGATCTTGAGTGAAAAGTAACATTGGTAAGAATATTGAGAAAGAAAAAAGAATGTACAGGTGACCCCACATTGGGATCGCATGTTTCGAAGAAATTAATCGTCAATGTAACATAGTAGTAACTCTAATTTGCATGATTATCATACATACTCGGAGAAGCTTGTACAGTTGCTCCATATGAGGACCAAAGTTATTCAGGAAGATTTGGGGCTCACCAAGGCAAAGGAGAAGAGTAACAATAGGGTAACCAACCTGAGAGACGACAAAATCTTCAGTAAATGTAATGAACTTAGGAAATAACATTGATACATAACAGAGTAAGGAAATCAAGATAAGATAAATTTCAATCACAAGTACTATGGACAATCAGAATGAGATTATTCATTGAAACTATAGAAAATGAAATGAACCACAAAAGGAAAGACAACTCGGTCTATCAGTATCATTTATGAAGTGGTTTATCATTATCATTAATAAACTACCATTTCATATAGTGAGGGTCTCTTTGGCACAATCAACTTATGCTATCCAAGAGTAGCCCTAAATCTTTCCAAAGCTTTTGGTTGGAAAAAAAAATACTTGCTCTATGCTACATATCTTTATAATTATTTACCATGCTATGATATGATCCACTTCAGGTAAGTATCTCACCCAAAGGATTGTGTAGCAAGAATCTCAGAAACACAATAGATTTGTTAAAGAACACTACGACTCTTTTTCATTCATTAATGTGATGAATACAAAGTGAGGATTGATAGAACTTAGATACGCTGAGAAATAAACGACCCACTAACATTCCTACCCACTAACATTCCTACGTTGTTTAGTTCTCCTAACTGCTTGACTTCATAAACTGTACAACTAATTGCTAGAATTAAGGAACTGACTCTAACTAATTTCTAAAAGACTAAATAACGCCGAATTAAAGAAATGATATGAAGTGGGAGTCGTATCATACTAAGTCATATCAATTATGATGCACATAAGTATGTTCATTAAATAGACCTTTACATGCTATTGGTGATAATAAAGCATGAGCTATGATGGATATACAAATGATGAGGCAAATATTAAATGAGAAGCAATTCTTGTGCCCTGGCTTATGGCTTCCCATATACTACAAGCATATTTGATGACAACAATAAACACATCAAAGATATTATTGATTTCTTTAAAAAGATAATGTTACATCACATAGCCATGTTTTTACAATGCATGATTTTGGGACAAGAAAGGAAGATGTCAGTAACTTTAAACATTTAAACACATGCAAGCATGGCTTTGTATCCCTTCTTTTTCCTAAATTTGCATATGCTAGGTGTCCAAAAAAACTGAGCATTATAGGAAAACATAACATAAAAACACAGAACTACTTACAGCTAAGTGTTTACTCTGCTTTTCCATCCAATAGATAAGTTGTACTCTTATTCGTCCAACTGTTTCATGCCACAGATTTAGTGGTGGTTCAGTGCCTAATGGAGGCCACTCACTTCTCCCTCCATCTGCTAGTGGTGTTAGGATACTTGAGAGCATATAACAGAGTGCATGGTGGAGTTGACTTTTTCGTTTGTGCGGAGAACGGTTGAGGGGATTTGCTTTAGCCAAAAAGGTGGTCGATGCATTAAGCCCAACCTCAGTCTTCACCTGCCAAAAACCTATCTAGTTAGTGGGTTTAGGGTTATTGATAAGTCAAAGATCCATGTATGATGATTCATCAGTTCATCTATATCAAACTTCAGATGTCTTACCGCAAGCTTCAGGTAACGCATTCCATGTATGATACATAATGTCTCACTTCGGGCAATGCTAGTGTCAATACGCCGAGTGTTAAGCTCCATGAAGAATCGTTCAGTAATAGAGCTAAATCTGTTATATAGAGTAACAACAATAAAGGTATACCTTTATAGACAATAGTACCTATCACAAAAACATCCTAGCTACTTACCTGATACGAGATAAAGCACCTAACAGTTGTGCAACATGGTCCAAGAGAAGCGCTCTCAAATCAACTAATGATGGATGATCAACTAGGCTGATAACCCTATGGTAACACGAGGAATTTGTAACTTTTCAATTAATTATTCTTGTCAGCATCAATATAGAAAGTTATCTAGTAAAACTAATAACAAACATTTCTTGTCCATGCTGCTTAATTCAATACAGCCCCTTATAACGTGTTTTCCTCGCAATATCACAAGTACAAACTATTTCCTGCCTTGGCAATTCAATTGTCATCTCCGCATCCCATTCAACCATACATTAATACCCTCAGTCACCACTGGCTATGAAATTAAGGGTATCTGCAAATAACCACTGTCTTTCATATCTTCGTCCTACTAACCTCTCTAAATCATTCAAATTTGATTGCATCTGAAATTACCACTTTAATCACTAAGCATAAAATGTTGTCCTTTTGTTAATCTATTGGAGTTGTGTATGATTTGTAAAGAGGCCAAGCAAAATTTTTGGACGTAACACATATTTTCAGTTTCTAATTGTTAAACAGAGTCTCACATGCCACATCGGAAGATTGGAGATAAGTTGCCTACTATAAAAACCCATGGATTACTCCTATTGCCAATTGATTTTAAGATGAAACACCATTAACTTATTTGTTGGGCCAATGCGCACGTTGCGCTTATAAATGTTCCGGTCCCACTTAACTGGGCTTTACCCTCGAACAGTCCATGGATTGTGCATGACCCACACAGTGTGAATTGACCATGGACCCCCGAAGTTTCACACTTCTAGGAATCTTAGATAGAACATGCATCGAGTGATATAACAACTAAATTATGCAATACTACCACTGAGCTTATTTTCCATTGCTAAGTATTAAAAAAATTGCATATTCAGATCTAAACAATAAGAAAAAACAATCTATAGGAAACAGACAAGGAGGTAAAAGAAATATGACTAGATCTTGTCAAGAAGGGAGGAGCTAACTCAACTAGTTCAAGTTAATCTTACCTATCAGCATTTATCAGCCAGTCAAACACAAAATTCTCAAGCCCAGACCAAAGCTTCTCTGCATCAACAGTGAACTCGCTCAGTTAATTGATGGAGCCGAACTTCAAAAGGATAGGAATTCAACTTCAATTAGACCTGTAAGCCCTTCCTGAGGACAATACTCCACAAACCGGATACATGCGGAACAAAATGTACACTCCACAGCAAGCTGCACCAAGAACAAAATATTGTGAAATTCAAGTTATTCAGGAAAATGCATCCATTTTAAACAATCTGCAATCCAACTTGATTATTCAGAATCCTTAAATGTATAGTATGTATGTCTGTTTCTTAACGGAATATCGTTTGAATTAGCCCCTCCTTTCTAAAGAAAACAGAGACAAGGAACAGATGAGAAGATAACAGAAAGTAATGGATTATGGGTTTAATTCATGTATAAAAACTGGCCTGAGTCTCTAAAAGATACTAATTGAATGGCTATTTTCTTTAGTAAGACTAAAAAGCAAGAACTCTTGTTGCATTAACCCAATGACCCTTACTAGTTCAACTCTTTGGATTAATACATTAAGACATGTTGCATCATAATTTCAGTCACTCTTGTCAAATAAATACAAACTTTTTAAGCCTTTTAGATTTTTATATAACAGAGATTTTATTACCAAGGGTCATGTTAACTTTTGTGAAAAGCTACATCAAAACCATCATGTCGTGTTGAATCTAAGAGATGAAAAGGAGACTCTTTTTCCTTTTCCATCCTATTTTAGTTGCATTTACTTGACAAGTGGACATGCATCTTTTTAATTTAGTCTATATTACATATTTAAAATATTTAGTAGTAAAAACTACCCTTAGCATGTCTAGCTAGACTAGAAGAATTCATGAAATTCTATACAAAGTAACACTCGATTTCCCCAAAAAGAAAATACTGAAACATATTGCAAACCTTTCTCTGAAATGTAGATGTGTCATTTGCACCCTTTGGGGATTCACTGCAGAGCATAATGTAAACATTACAATTGTCCTATAATATTTGATATAGGGAGGAAAGAAAGTTATTAAGAGTGGAAAACTCAATATACTTGTAGCTATCATCATTGCTTTATGCACTATTACATTAACTTGGAATATACCAATATGCTTTACGTAATGTAGAGTATGTAGTTATATGGAAAGGACAAAGGAGAATGATATGGGCTGAGAGAAAGATACGTTCAGTTGGTTAAAGAGATTTACTATTATTTACTTTACTATTATTTAGGACATATTATATTGTTATTGTTATATTAGGATAGATAATATATCTCTATAATTTATTTAGTTATTAGGAATGGATTCGGATCTGGTGAGAATAATTAATCTGATGTGAATATACGAATTTTTCATTCGCATGCACAACCTTCAATATTCACAAGCACAACCTTCTATATTCACATGCACAACCTTTCACATTCACATGCACACGCAAGCATGTGCATGTATTTTTCATATATTGTCAAAGATATGCACACATGTGCGGATGTGTATGTGAATGTAAAGGAATGTGCATGAAAATACAGAAGAGTGTGCACGTGAATTTTCCATTCGTAGAATAATAATTCATTCTCACCTGAATCTTTTCCATTAGGAATTAGGGTTGTTATCTCTAGCCTATATAAGGGGATTTAATCATTCAATAAAATTTAAGCAGAAAAGTTAATCACGTTTCAGAGTAAACGTATGAGAGGGTTTGGAAGAACCTGCCTTCGTCCCCTATCTATCCATCTTCTACCTATCCACCATAGCTTCTAAGAAAAGTTCTTGAGTCTCCAGACCCGTGACTACTCTAAGGCCCATAACAGAGAGTCTTTCTTGGAACACATAGACAAGTTCAATGATGCCATATATATAAAGGCTGGAATACTAGTTAGTAGTAGTATCAAACTATGAATTAGATATCATGCAAAAATTTTGAATTATCCAAGAGAAAAATAATAACCATGTAAGGTGTGGCAAGAGTAAAATTTTTGCTTAGTAATGAGATAGCCAAAAATCATACACAATATTAAACTATAGACTTATAATGTTCAGCATTCTGGCTGCTAGTAAATGTGCTAGTCTAGGTAAGTTCATTTTATAATTAGTGGTCAATAGACATCAATTTCATAGAGCAACATATAAGAGGATCAACCAAGAACTTTTACAGGCCTGATTAAAGTACAATTGAAAAGCTCAATTTCATAATTGAATATGGAGTATGCGTAGATCATGTGCTCCGAAACGTAAGATACCTCTCTCTCCATCGAAGAAGAGCTTCTAAAAGAGGTACTGGTGTATGCCGTGCTACCATGGCCAATGAATCCAGTACTTGTTCATAAGCTTGGTCAGATAGACTAGGAGATTGACCATCCTACGGAGGTTAGAAGCATAGGGAAATTTGGTATAAGCAAGGAAGGCAAAAAATAATTATAGAAAAAAAGATAAGTATATTAGAATAATCAACACAAGAAATAACATACGAGTCAGTCAATACGATATTCAAATTAGCATGCTATTAAAGGTATATTAAGTTTTTTTTATTCATAATACATTTACTATATTAGATATATGATATGAATGATATTGGGAACATGCAGTTTATAAAGATAAGATAGTATGAAGTGAAATAGAAAGACCTCCCTCAGCCTTTTGTGTAGATAATTCCCAAGAGAGTTGATGAACAACTCTTACAAAGTTAAGACCACGAAAATCAATCCTAACCATATTGAGTTTTTCCAGGACTTTCATGCCCGGCAACTGGCTATGCATTTTAGCCTCCATCCCAACTTAAATATTGTTTAATTTCTTTTTGACTCATTGTTATTTGTAAACGTGCTTTTATATATTTTCAATTAAGAAAAATGATTGTGCATGCACAACGTTATTGATATGCCAACTCATTTGAATGCAGTTAAGTATAGTCACATTTCTTAGTTTAAATTCTCTAGTACCTGTGCCTGAGCTGCTTCAATTTGGTTTTTTGCAGTGGGAAGAAACCGCTGCAGCAATGCTTCTACAATCAACTTTGGTGCACCACCTGGCTTCATTTTGTTGCATAAGAAATTCACTTATGAAGTATCGGATTATCAGTGCTCGTAGACTGCTGCATAAAGGTATAAAATCAGTATTATATATAGCTACTATCTGAATTTGAAGGACTAAAAAATGGTTGAAAATTGAAAACCACTTTATAATCATCCATTGCACAAAATTGCCTCAGGCATTTAAAATTGAACGTTATATATAGAAGCATCATGTAGTGACAAAATACTCAACTTGCCTAGCCTTATTCTGCTTCTACGACCGTTTTTGGTTCACACAAGGCAGAACATATGAACCTATACAAGATCCAAAGGATGGAAAAGCTCATTTTCATGCCACACCAGTACAAAACTAGATTCAGAAAGATAAACATCACAATAGTCATAATATTGTCTATCTCAACCCACAAGGTGTCATAAAGAGCTCACCATGATATATCAAAAAGGAGCAAAAGATCAGATGTTACCATTGAAGCAACACACAGAATTACAAGGGGAAAAGGGTTCAACAATGCATACAATACTCTATTACCGTGCACATATAATTTGCAGAAGCTTAAGCTTCAACAATTTTAAAAACTTATTAAAATATCTCCTCATCACACTGTCTTTTGCAACACAGACATCCCGCATACGCTGCAATAAGAAATCTCCTCATCACACCAAGAACTATTTTGTTCCAGTTATAAACTAAAATCCGTCGATTCTTTCAATAAAAACCTAAAAACAAATGATCAACAACATCACATTTGGCAAAAGGAACCTCGTAGAGACCAATTCACGGCGAAATCGAATCCATAAGAAGCGTTAGAATGAGAAGGGAAACAAAGTTTTTAACCAAATAAGATAAAATTTGGGAAAGTATTACACGTGCATGCGCTAATCGAGGTGCGGCAGACAAAATCAGCAGCGCGACGGTGTCTAAATGAAGAGAGAGAGCGGGCAGGCAAGCTTCCCGATCAGCCAGAGTTCTTTCTTCAACTTTTTTTTATATTTCAAATTCGATTTTCTTTTGTCATCCGGTTTAATAAGAAGACTGGAATGCAAGGACCAAACATTTGTCAATTTCACCTTTGAATTTTGAAAAACCATCACCGTATATAAAAATTTCTAATCTTACCCATTTAAAATGGCGATTAAACCGGGCAGCACCCATTTTACACTCGTTCGGAATGGGGTTCCGAACGAGTGTAAAATGTTTGGTCCATGTACAAGTTCGGAATATTCTCGTTCGGAACACCGTTCCGAACGAGAATATTTGTGAACCCGGTCCATGGACCGGGTTTTATTTAATACAAAAAAAACCCGGTTTAAAAAACTATTCTCGTTCGGAACCCCATTCCGAACGAGAATAGTTTTTTAATGACGTCATATTTTTTTTTTCAAAAATTTGTATGTATGGCGTCATGATGACGTCATCATTCTCGTTCGGAATGGTATTCCGAACGAGAATAATTTTTTTTAAAAAAAGCTAACGTCAGCTAGCCGTTGGACCGTAACGGCTAGCTGACGTCAGCTTTTGCCTATATATAGTTCGTTCGGGATGCCATTCTGAACCACACTCGAATTCGCTCTCTTCTCAATCTTACAAAAAAACGCTCCCTTCTAAATCTTTCAAAAAACGCTTTCCCTCGTCTCGATAATGGCCGGAACTCCTCCTAATCCTTTTTTTTCTGATCCGACGGCTGCAGATGAAGAAATTTACGTAGGAAACGAATGGTGGTCGGGTTATGGTGTTCCGAATTCAAGTTACGGTGGTCCTGTTGGTAGTGATTTTTTCAACATGGACGGAGCAAGTAGTAGTACTTACAACCTCCCCACCCCCACTTTCAGTGAGCTTCAAAGGCATCAACAACACATGTACTGGGATAACGCCTCAAGAAGAGCCGGAGCAAGCGGAGGAGGATGTCCGAGCAGCACGTCGGAGACGGAACACGGAGTCGGTTAGTATTTCTAAAAACCTGAAATACGCTTAATTTTGTAGAAATAGTGGAAAATGCTCAATTGTATTTCAAATGCATGCTAAAATTAGTTTATAGTGGAAAACGCTTCATTTCAATATTAACTGCAATGCATGGTAAAAAGAATTAGTTTAATGCATGTGGAAAGCGTATCAACACTTTTTAGAAAATACCAAAAAGGTTGAAAACTACTTAAAATCGCATATATGGACTTTAGTTATAATAATCGATGGTAAATTTGTTTGTATTTCGTTAAAACTAGGAGGTAGTTAGAAATATCTGATCCAAAGTTGGAGAAGACAGAAATTTGGGTGATAGGCGAATCACTGCTTCTGAGAGGAGGGGGGATAGAAGATCGCGTGGTGATAGACCGCAACAGTCAGGTTCCCGGTGGTCAAGTGCTGCGGGGGTTAGGAACCCACCTAACCCAGATGTTCCGAGTGGGTCAGGTTCTTCGCGGGGTAGATCCCGACAGACTCGGCAGTCAGGTCCTGCTCCGATGCAGTCAGAAGCTGTTGCGGCTCCTCCTCTTCCAGGACTCAACGAGGGTACTATATTGACTCGTTATGGGCAACACATTGCTCATGAGATTTGGATACATCCGAATCCCGATGAAAGTGTCCCCCGTCAGCTAAAGGCGCAGACAAGGCAAAAGTGTTTCGAGCTATGGTTTCCTAGAATTCCTACCGACCCGGAGCCAGAATCATGGTTTGCTCTTGCCCAGGAGTCGGGGCTGCTTCACATCCTTAAGGGTCAATTTTGGAATGTGGACCACAACCTCCTTTCTGCATTCGTGGAAAGGTGGCACCCTGAGACGAACACATTTCATCTGAACTTTGGGGAGCTTGGAATCGGTCTCCATGACGTTTTGGAGATTCTGGAGCTGCCTATTGACGGGGGTGCTGTCACCACGCCATGGACACATTTGGGTCTAGATGCAGATTCAGCGCATTGTGCCCAATTGTTCTCCTATTTGTTTGGCGTTGACCTGGACAACCCGTTTGACGATGAGGAGACAAAGATGGTCAAGTTCATAGGTAGGGGGAAAGTCGGCGAGCGGGAATTCTTTTTCCACGTTGTCTCGATGATCAACTCTCGAAGAAGATCCGATCCGGGCTCCATTGCAACCGGCTTTTTGTGGCACCTAATTCAGCAGTCTTTGTTCGTGAACAAGACCTCCAACCTGTTAGACACATGCTTCCTGCCGCTACTAGAGGATCTGAGCAGGATACATGAATACGCATGGGGTACAGGTTGTTTGGCATTGCTGTACAGGCAGCTGGGTATAGCATCCAGGGCGAAATGCGTGCAATTTTCTGGTTGCGTCAGGCTTCTTGAGATTTGGATTTGGTTACATTTCCCGTATTTTCCTGGGAACCCAAACCTGGATGTCAGCTCCCAAGAAGCTACTGCTCGTGTGTCCCGTTATTCCACTGGACGAGCCCCGCTGAGGCAAAAAAGGACACTGCAACAGTACAGACGCATCTTGGATGAGTATGCACCGGAAGATGTAAGTGAATCGTCTAAATGTCATTCCAAGTTGTTATTAATATTGTTATTAATATTGTTATTAATTGTTATAAGCTAATTCTGTAGGTGTGTTGGATGCCGTATCCGGATTTGGACGTGGGACCGCAAGGGCGTCATAGAGTGGCCACTTATCGTGGTGGGATCCGGTGCTTTGACATTATGGAGATGTACAACCCTGATCGGTTTTGCAGACAGTTCGGTCGATGTCAGTCCCGGCCTTTGGATGTCCCCGAGCCAGTGGAGTATTATTGTCCGCCAAAATCAATGCGAGGTGGCCGGGAATACACTGTACGGTATGGCCCGGAATGGGATAGATGGGACCAGCGTTATGACAACCTGTGTCAGTACATCATGTCCAACCCGCCAGCTCTTATCCCTTGGGATGCTGAGGATGCTTACCTTGATTGGTTTGCTCAAGTCTCACATCCATATGTGAGCCCAAACGCCCCGGCAAGACCTCGTCCGCCACGTAACCCGAACCCGATCCTTACCCTCGATTTCAACCGGGTAATTCTTATATTATTTTATTTGTTGGTATTGTGTTTTCTATATGACCCATCTCCTAATTATTTGTTGGTATTGCAGCGTGTATCGACGACACTCGCTATGATGCGGACACATCACCAACAGGGGATATCATCCATGGAGAATTTGGCTGCCTACATTCAGATGCTCAGTATTGACGATCCGCCTACAGCTGAGGAGGTCACTCAAACTCAACGGATGTCACAAGCAGAGTCGTCCAGGAGTGCAGAAGAGAGAGCCACACCTTCTATATGGGAGCGGGCAAGGATGGGTGCGGGACAAGGCTATCCGGAACCACAAGCAGGGCGTAATGAATGGGAAGATAACGTGGGTCACGAGTCGGAACCTTATTGGGGGATTTGAATCGTTGTATTTGTTGTTTAAGTTTTAATGAATATTATTTGGTTTCCTTACGTTTTGATTTAATGTTATAAAGACGTATGAAGGTGAAATTCAACACTTTAATTATGCGTAACGAAAGTATTACAAAGTATTACAAATTCAACACTTGAAATAATTGAAACAGACTCAAACAGTGCATTACTGAAACAGACTCAAACAGTGCAAAGTCATTTTAAAAGGCAGATAATTAAAGTCACTGCAGGCACAGAAAATAAGATATTGGATACCACCGCAAAATAATTGAAACTTGAGCTGATTTAAAACCCCATGAGACATTGGATTCCAGCACTATCTTACAAATTTGTTAAAAACTGATATTTTATTAAAAAAAAACAATGTATTAACCCGAACTTGATTTCAACCCGAATCCGAACCCGACCATTCAGTAGACTAGTCATTAGGATTACTGTTCTTTAACTCACTATCGAATAATATATACTCCATACTAAATCAGAACAGTAATATGTTGTAAATTCTTAATTTTTGGATTTTTAATTTTTTACTGTAGTATCTATATATATATATTAAATGAGAAACCAGTGCAAAATCATTTCCTATATCTGTTTTTTTTATCACATCAATTAGATGCTCTTTCAATTGAAACTTGAACTCGTTTAAAGCCCTCACCCAAGTGACCCAACAAGTATCTTACAAATTTATTTTTTACAGTATTCTAACATGCATGTAACACCACAAGTTGACAGAATTTTGTTGGCTATCGACTACTAGAAATTTCTTTATTGATGTCCTTTGTTGTAACAAGACGACAACACAACTGAGCATTACAAAGTATATAAACGTGACCATTTCTAATCATCATCATCATCTTCTTCCCCACCATCTTCTTCAACGTCATCATAATCATCTTCATGTTCTTCTTCCGATTCGTCTTCACCTTCGTCTTCACCTTCGTCTTCACCTTCGTCTTCATCTTCGTCTTCACTTTCGACTTCACCTTCGCCTTGACCTTCGACTTCACCTTCGTCTTCACCGTTGTCTTCACCTTCGCTGTCTTCATCGTCTTCACCACCATCTTCAACTACATGATCGTCATCTTGGGGTATCGGGTTAATATTTAGAGGCGGCATTGGTTTGCACGGTTATGACGTTAAAGAAATCCGGGACATAGATATAGATGAAAATCCGGGACTCACCGCATGGCTGCCATTTATAGACGAAAAGATAAGATCTGTTTGGGATAAGATCTGACGGAAATATCTGACCGGGTCCCACACCATCTCGTTCGGAACCCCATTCCGAACGAGATGGTGTGGGACCCGGTCAGATATTTTCGTCACAGATCTTATCTTTTCGTCTATAAATACGTCCAAAACAAACCATTTCAAACACACATTCACTATCATTCCATTATATTTATTTTCTCTCAAATTTCGATATGTATCCAAATCGTCCAACTCTATTTCCCGCCTCTTCCTCGACAATGGATCCTGGTCCGAAATTGTGTTGGTGTCAAAAAAAGCCCACGGTGCATGTGTACCGAACAAATAGAGTGGGACAAGGTCAACTATGGGAGAAGATTTTGGGGATGCCCGGATGCATGTTGGGATGCTCTTACTGAAGAAGAGGAAGAGAAAGGGTGCAAATACAAACATTGGATCGATCCACCATACACAGGTCGTGCAAGGGTCGTTATTGAAGAACTAAATGCAGACAACTTATGCAACTGGTCAAAGGCTGAAGGAATTGAGGAAGGGATGGAGCTGCTGAGGATTGGAACAAAAGAATGGGCCAACGAAATAGATGAACTGAAAGCCAAAAACACCGAGCTCATGGAGGAAAACGCTGCACTTGCTGCAGAATTGGCAGCAACACGTAACAAATAGAGAATTAAGTATTTTTAATTTCTTGTATCGTTAGTTGTTCACCGTCTGATTTGTACTCGTGCTGTTCTTTTTCAATTGTGTTGTTGTTTCAATATTAATGCTTCTATGATTATGTTGACATCATTCTGGAAAAACAATTACTCAAACATTTATAAATTGTCCACCAAAACATTAAACAAACATATATAATTCAACAAACATTAATCAAGTCAACAAACAACATACTTAATACGAACATTAATCAAACAAATACAAGATTTAGGTCATTATGGGACCGCCACCATGAAACTCTCTCTCGAATACGTAGTTGTCGAATCTACTCTGAAAGCGCTGTTCCCATCCGTCCACCGATGGTTGTTTGTAGATACTCCACTGCCTTGGAGGGGGTGGAATTGGACAATTGTCATCAACCAACCAAATCTGTCAACACAAAATTGTTATTGTATGCTAAAAAGCATATGTGAAATAAGGTACAAGAGCGGAAAATATCGATGCGTACCGGTACGTAATGGTTGCGTCTGCCTACATGTGCAATGGCGAACACCGTGGTAGGAGGCTCTGAACCGGGAGGAGCAAACATCGGAAGACATGTACAAGGACCAAACCATGATAACACCACTAGTGCAACTTGATACCTCGTGGCAAATACCAATCCCATTGTAGGTGTACACATCCAGAATTCAGGAGAGCATGGTGATCGAATGTGATTCACTTCTCGAATGAGTTGCGGGATAGTCTTGAAACCCTCTAGCATCTCATGATACATATGCCCGTTTTGTTGGAGGTGCTTCGAAAGATCAAATCGGATTTCAACGAACTGTTGCTCTGGTTTACCTAGTAAGCGAGCGAGGGATCGATAACCACAATGACCGTCATCACCTACTTTCTCCACAGCAGCTATGTATGCAAGCATGAAAAGGTCTATATTATCTATCCCCCAGTCGAAGTCGAGATAAATGATTGAATTGCCACCGCTACATTTCGATCTAGCATTTCCTCTTGCCCTCGGTGGTTTAGTTGCACTCCCTTTTACGGTCGTGGCCCCCCTTGAAGCTCTGTTGGATGCAACCGACGATTTCTTTTGTGAATCGGCTTTCGGTGGCACAGTTGCACCCTCTTCCTCTTTCATCCCCTTTTTCCTTGCTTCTGCCTTCTCCTTATCCTTCTTAGCTTGAGCCTTCTCATCCCAACCCGGATCTCGCTTTGTACCCGCCTTCTTCGCATGAATCTTAGGCCTTCCTCTCTTCGTCTCTCCCCGAGGGGGGTCCTGGACATCAACTGAAGAAGGATCCTTGCACTCACGCCACTTATCAGCCATCCTCTTCATATCGAAATCATCAACGTTACCGGTAAACACCCCTTCAAAGAAATCATCCATAAGAACCTTATCTGCAGTCAATTGCACGTCGTCGTCAGAGTCGAAGTCTTTCAATTCCACTCCTTCCCACTTGATCTGCTTCCAGAAGATATCAATGTCGCTCGGCAACAATGGCGTTCCTTCTTCTACAAACACCTTAATCCTGTGTGGGCAAGGCAATCCGAGTGTTGATTCCCACCAAGGATCCTCACATGGGCCACATATCTTTCCGTCTTTTGCCTTAAGGACTTCTTTCAGTAGCATTCTCAAACACTTGTCGGAGCACTACCTCAATATGCGCATGAAAATAGTCTTGATCCACCGAGGCCCGTCTTGTATCTCCTTCGGGCTAGTATGGTTGGACATTTCCATCTCGGCCCGTATTCGACGGTGTTGATCGACAAACATATTGTCAATGTGTTGCACTAAAGTGTCGAACCCTCCAACAGCTGAATCAAACATATGCTTCAACATCGAGTGTTGACCTTCAACCCTGACAACAACATTGTACATGTTAAACATCGAGTGTCATGATCATTCTCGTTAAAAACAAAATCAAATATCTTACCTGTTAGACGTTCTTGTGCTAAAATGGCGTATATCATCGCAATACGCAGCTATAAGTTTTTCTTTATGGGGAGTAAACCATGTGCTCTCAGCATATTGTACAAGATGACCATTCCTCCATGTTTTCCGGAAGTGATCAAGTCTCTCCTCATACTGCTTCTCTGTGTGAGACCGCATCACCCGTCGAACGCTAGCAGATGCACTTTTTTCGTCCAGGTTGTTCAATTTAGCAAATGCCTTAACATTCCGATCAACGTGGACATGGCAAAGCATATGACGCACACTAGGAAATACATGGTCAACCGCCTTAATTGTTGCCAGCTCTCGATCAGACATGATGCAATCCAGTCCTTCGAGTGCACGAAACAAATACTTGACCCGTTTCAATGCCCATGCATAGTATGGGGCTGTCTCACAACAGATGAACGCTAGCGCAATACAATATGTATAGTTGGTGCAATTGAATCCAACAAACTGAAGTAACGGCCAACCATACCTATCAACGAGGGTATATTAATAATTATAATTCTATAACGGTATTTGAATTCATAATAATGAATTTTAGTGTACCTATTAGTCTTGTACGTCGCGTCCATGATCACCACCCGAGGGAACATTCTCAACAAATGTTGACAATCCGGATGAGATATGAAAAACGCTGCCAACTTTTTCTCCCCCGTCTCCGGATTCGTCTCGTAGTAAATGTCTTTACGATAAGCTCAATGATGGAGGAAATCTAATGACCACTGGGTCACGGTTAGATTTGCCAATGCTTTCTTCCTCTCCTTTTCCCTCACAGTGTACACTTGCCTTCTTGATATTGTGGAAGTCGGATTTTCCTGAAGCAGCTGTGTATAAATAACCTTCGGCATTGCCCCGGCCGCTGATGCAATCATTATTTTTCGTCTCTGCTCTCCCGTCATCCTCGAAGCAAATGCATGGCCAATCAAGCTGCTGGAAAGACAGTGGTTGTGACATGCCTTCTCAACTTTTAGTATCCACCCAGCCGGCTCAACAAGAGTTGCTCGTCGATAATATCCTCTTAACATAAAAGGACAATTGTACTTCCTTAACCTACTAAGGTTGCTACGCTGCGACGATGGTTCTGCTACATCTCCTTCAAGATTAATGTTCTTTCCATGTTTTCTATAACTACCGGATTGCTCACAGTGCAGAAATATCCTCTTGTTGGCCATTGATGATTTCGTGGTGATAACCATACAAAACTCATAACCGACCTTTCTAACCCACTCTCTCAGAAGATCCATAGTAGGAAATCTCTCACTAGTCGTAAAATGGGCACTATAGTCGATTTTTAAATATTCCTCATCACTACAGTATCCCTATTTAAAATTACTCAAATTTCAATACTATTATACCAATAAAATAAATTATAATGAAACGCTATAAAAAAACGGTTTACAGATACTTACTTGGAAATATGTATCATCTACCGGCGCAGACAAATCAACCTCCTCCTCCACCGACGTCTCACTAGAAGAACACTCCCGTCCTTCTTTCCAACTACCTGCCCTTGAAGAATTAGTTGAATCGTTTTCAGACGTCATTTTTTGTGTTTCTTCCGATTGGGTTTGATAATTTGGTCATACAACTCCGATTTTATAGACTCCGTCAAAATATAGCCGTTCGCATTTTCAAAAAAAATTGCCGAATCTCGTTCGGAATGGGGTTCCGAACGAGGATTAATTTTTTTTTTAATATGACGTCAGCATCTCGTTCGGAACCCCATTCCGAACGAGATATGACGTCATATTAAAAAAAAATGACGTCACACCTCGTTCGGAATGGGGTTCCGAACGAGATGCTGACGTCATATTAAAAAAAAAATTAATCCTCGTTCGGAACCGCATTCCGAACGAGGTGTGACGTCATAATAAAAAAAAAAATATTCCTCGTTCGGAATGGGGTTCCGAACGAGGATTAAACCGGTTCCCAATATGCGAACCGGTTTGGTATTTATTTAATACAAATTATTTAAATGGACCGTTCCGAACGAGAAACGAAATTTTTTAAAAAAAAAAAATTCCCCTCGTTCGGAATGGGGTTCCGAACGAGGGGTGCTGCCGGCCGCAAAAAGGGTGCTGCCCGGTTGCAACCCGTTTAAAATGCCAAAATTCTATCTTCTTCAAGAACAGGTGTCAATAATTTTGCTTGTTAGACTTTCAAATTGAGAATTAAAGTACCCTAAGCTTCGTGTTATATAAGCTTACGGTATCGTGTAACTTTTATCCCTTAGTATTTCGAAAATGCTTTGCTTTTTCAACGATTTCTATAAATATTTTATTAACTATTATCGGTGTCGCTACAAATTAAATCAGAGAGATTAAGCACCAATGAGCACCATACTAATTATAATTCCAACCCATACCAATGTAGTGGTGGAGATTGAATTTGGAACTTTCCAAAACCAGTGGTAGACCATGCATCATCAATATTCAATGTCGTTGCAATACAATTTCTCCCGCTCATTAGTCAATTCTCTGATCCACCGATATAATAAAAGAAAAATATCAAAAATAATCCAAACTTCCAGTTATGAATAAAAAATTATTCAAATAACTTTTTCGATTGGAATTTTGCTTAATTTTATGATGTTTACTCAATATTTTATCATAATTTGTCAATAGTAATTGTTTTTTTTGTGTGATCTTTATTATAAGATTTTATTGTTATTATAAAATTTTATTGTTATTATAAATTTACCTTAAATTTTAGCGGAAAAAATCGTTGGTATCATTTTTGGTTGATGGATTGAAAGTTGAGATTTTTTTAGCAAACGCTAATTTGTATTTGATTAGTTGAAAAAAAAGATACAACTTTTTTTTTTTTTGCAATATGTAAGAGATTACAATCAAGGAAAGGAAGACAAACCTAGTTACATCAGATTAATAACTATGAAGTAAAGAAGGAAAACTCATACAACCAACATACCGTTCAAATCAGTCAAACAGAGAAAACAATGAAAAACACTACAAGAAAAGCCTGAATCATGATCCTGCTCCTCCTGCCACTAAGCTTAATATTGTGAATAATCTCGAACTTACATTCTTCAATGATCATCTGTGCACATGCATTGACATTAGTCCCATTGATTATCACATTGTTCCTAAGCATCCAGGAGTGGTATATCATTTAGTTTGATAGATGTTATTTTCTTCTTGTGAGATTGTCTAGATCGAATCAGATTACCACAAACACACAAGAACTAATGCAGAATGTAAATGACTCAATAAATTGTTATCGAGGTTCGGACTCAGCCTATTTCTCGTGGCCTCAAGATTAATGGTCAAATCCACTAAGTAGGTCACAAACTTACAAGAAAGCAAAGCTCTAAGTTCAGATCAAATACACAGAACAGAGATAGTAATAATTTGTAAAAGCTAAAGAAGAGAAACCCCCTAAACCACGCGTATGACCAGATCTCCTCTAAACCTCAACTCCGTCGAGCATCTGCAAGCTTCGCCACTCGTCAAAGGCCTCCAACTCCAAGCAAGAACACAATCCACTCGAAGTTATCTCTAGAAGCAAAAACTTTGCTTCTGTCGAGATCAAGCTCTCGATCCACAGTCAAGAACACTCAGGAAACCCAAACCCTAGCACAAGCTCTCTTTCACAGATGGAGGCGGAGAAGAAGAATGAATCGATGAGAGATAAAACCAGGGTTAAGGCTTTATATACCTCAGCCCAACAAGTGAAACGCGGAGCTCCAGTCACCTCAAAACGGGTCGGGTCGAGCACCTGGATCACAGTTGGTTTTCCGGGCTTCTAACAATGGGCCAAGCCCAATTACAGATTAAAGCCTCTATTCTAACTATGCATAAATGATCTGAACAAAAAACACTTAAGGATTGATTATCACAAATGACAATAATCCATTACAATTTGCCCTCTTGATTGTCATGAGACCTACTCAGCCTAGTTCTAACTGTAACACACAGCTGTTCTAAACTAGGAGTGGATTCTGGCACATCTACCATCGTCGGCCAAAGCTCACACTTCATCATGGAATGATCCAAATATGCAGGAAGTCCCTACAAAATGCAAACTTGTCAGCTGTCACAATCTTAGTACCAAAATCTGCAGGATTCAAGTCACCTTTAATCTTAGTGACCACAATCTGTTTCTTTTCAATCAGATCTCTAATAAAATGATGCCTCACATCAATGTGTTTAGACCTTTCATGATAAACAAGGTCTTTACATAAGTATAAAGCACTCTGACTATCCATATGTAAAACAGGTACATAAGTAGCACACTGGATTTCATTCAATATCCCAGTTAGCCATATGGCTTCTTTAGCAGCTTCAGTAGCATCTATGTACTCAGCCTCTGTAGAGGAGAGTGCCACAACTGACTGTTGTTGTGTCTTCCAGGAAATACAATTCCCAGCCCAAGTATAAAAGTAGGAAGTAGTTGACTTTCTAGTGTCTTTGTTGCTAGCATAGTCAGAATCCACATAGCCAAATAACTCATCTCTAGATGTATGCTCACCATACACTAGACACAAGTCTTTGGTCCCACTAATATACCTCAAAGCATATTTCATAGCCAACCAGTGGTCATTACTTGGATTGGACATGAACCTGCTCAATACACTGATTGCAAAAGCAAGATCTGGTCGTGTACACAACATTGCATACATTACAGATCCCACTGCCACATCATAAGGCACACTAGACATTTGCTCTATTTCTTTAGGATCAGTAGGACAACTATTCTTACTTAGCTCCAGATGCCCTCCTAAGGGTATAGAGGTAGGCTTTGAGTTATCCATACTGAATTTATCCAGAACTTTCTGAACATACTCAGTCTGAGATAACCTCATGAGCTTACTCTTCCTATCTCTAACAATTCTAACACCTAGAATCATCTGGGCAGGACCCAAGTCCTTCATGTCAAAATGCAATTTTAAGTCTCTCTTAACACCAGAAATAGAAACTTTAGAGTTACTGATAATAAGAATGTCATCCACATAAAGAAGCACATACAAGGGAGAACTAGACTTAACACCCTTAAAATAAAGGCAAGTGTCATAACTGCTTCTGTGAAAACCTAGTTGTTTCATGCAAGCATCAAATTTTAAGTTCCATTGTCCAGGTGATTGTTTCAACCCATAGATAGATCTTTTTAATAAACAAGCATGCTCAGGATTTTTAGTGTCAATAAAACCCTTAGGTTGTCTCATGTAAATTGTCTCATCCAATTCACCATGTAAGAAAGCAGTCTTAACATCCCTATAATTATGATGAGATATCAAACGACCCATAAATTGTAAATTGTATGCACTATCAACTAGATGTAGTAGCAACATTGAGGTACTAAAATATGTTGTAAAAATACTTCTCATTATCTTATCTATATAAAAGTTGGATGTCCAATGCCCGAATTGAATGAAATCGGTACCGACAATTAATGCTCCGAGAATTAATGGGCTTCATATGGTTTTGAAATAGTTGTTTATGGGCCGGTTCATTAGTCTGCTTAATGGACAAGTGTACTCCTGCCTAAATGTCTTCCTCTCTTTGAATGATTTCTCCGTTTGCTTAAAAAAATGCTTCCTCCATCACCCTCAATGAGAAATCCTCTTCCGCTAAATAAGAAGAAGAGAAATCCTCTTCATTCCAAACCAACGCTTCTGATGATGACAGTTTAGTTGATGACAATTATGATGATGACAGTTTAGTTGATGACAATTCTGATGATGACAGTTTAGTTGATGACAATTCTGATGATGAAAGTTTAGTTGATGACAGTTCTGATGATGATAGTTTAGTTGATGACAGTTTGCGTTTATAACATTTTTATCATATTTGATTACAATTTTTGACATCCCTATAATTAATATTGTCGTCGTCAAATTAATGAAAAAACTTCGATGACATGAAGTGTCATCCGAGTGCGACACAAATTGTTGAAGTGTCATCACAATTATATTGCAGTTTGACAATTTGGATGACAGTTTGACTTACTATAACTTTAATCATCACAACTAATTAAAGCATTCATCAGAATTGTTAAATTGTCATCACAACTACAAAATATTTAAAATTATCATCAAACGTACAAAATATCAAACTAAATACTAAAAAAACTATCATCATGACTAACAAAATAAATATACACATTTCAAATTGTCATCCCACCTACAAAACGTATCAAATCACCATGACTACCAAGATGCCAACATACATTTCAAATTAAATTGTCATCAAGATGATAGTTCTTATAATCAATCTATTACATATCATGATCGGTTGATGACAGTTCCATCCCAATAAAAAAAAAATTCCTTTCCTCACTTCTTCTTCCTCCTTCAACTCAATCAATTATCTCTCAATCCTGATGAGAATGAAGAAATGTCTATTATGATGACATTAAAAGGAGAGTCAACTGCACACATAAGTAAAAGAGGTCAAATTAAATTGTTGTCAAGATGATAGTTCTCATAATCATACCTTTCCAATGCATCAAATATGCCTGCAAGTTTTTTGTATACTCCAAGAGCATCTTGATGGCACAGAGTTCAGTGAGGCAATATTAGCAGTTACTAGTAGGACTGGATGATAGAGTTCAGTTCAAGAGCATCTTCCCTTCTCCTCCATCGTTGACGACGATTATGACATTGAGTCAACGACATGGGAGGATCGGCTCGACATTTGTTCCCTAGATCAACTTTCGTAGGTAATTGTGAGGATAACGACAAAAGTCATGACTGCAAAGGAGTGAGCGGCCATGGCGAGATCGTGGAAGCCGAGATCTGCAAGGATCCGGATGATGGAGGCGAAATGAGAGACCAATGGCCACCGATGAGCCTCGAAGTTGTTCCAGGAGGAAGAGGCAAAGCGAAGATCGACGACAATCGTGGCTGCGGAGATAGAGTGGCCATGGCGAGATCTGCACGAATCCGTGACTTCGATGTCGTGGCGGTGGCACCGAGAAATAGAGAGAGAGGAGGCGAGTTGGGAGAGGAGTGAGCGATAGGGAGAGCGTATCGGATTCGGAGCCGATGAAGGAGAAGAGAGGGATATGGTATGGAATGAGAGTGGAGGCGGAAGAAAAGGGAAGGAGAAGAAGAATTAGATTAGGATTAGGGTTAGAAAAAGGTTAGTTTCCTCAAATTAAAATGAGTTATGTTAAAAAACCCTCCTGTTTTCTAAATAGGGGCAAAGGGCCCCGTTTTGCGAATGGATTATATAGAACATTACATTCTCACCAACCGGCCCAATACACATAACCCACTAAGACCTATAGCCCTTTACAAACAATTGGCCCAAGGCCCATTTACACATGAGGCACCAATCCGGGACATGACACACCTCTGAGGTTGAGTAAAGTTTTCCATAGCCAAGAGTGATTAGTTTTGCTCTTTTTTTTTTGGTAAAGAGAGACGACACTCTCTAGGACTTTATTGAGAAAGAAGGAACAACTATGTAACAACTAAACGAGGCATAGCTAAACCTCTTACATCATCTTCTAAAATAGCACTGACAACATTATGAATAATCTGAAAGAAATGAAAGCCTAAACTTAAAGAGTATGCATAGTTAGCTAGTCCGTCTGCAAGACGATTCGCCTCCCTATACACATGAGTAACCCGAACTATCCAGTCCCTAGTAAAAAAAGTCATGGCACATACGTACCAGGAAAGAGAGAGGATGTGAGTCCACAACCCCTATCATAAGAAAACCCACCACTAGCTGAGAGTCCACCTGTAAAATAATCTTGCGAAATCCAAGCTCCCAAGCAATGTGCAAACCATAATAGACTCCCCAAAGTTCCGCCATAGGTGCAGTACAGATCCCGATATTGAGAGAAAAACCTCCCTTCCAGTCACCATTCTCTCCTCTGAGCGCCCCGCCCGCTGTAGCAAGTCCCGGGTTACCTCTGGACGCTCCATCGGTGTTCAAAGTGGTCCAACCCATATTAGGACGGCTCTAGCTAATGTCCCTTGTTGATTTGCTGCTCGTCTGACTACTTCTATATGCAATAACATGGCCTTTCCAATACTCATCTGCAGATTTCTTAATAAAATTCACCGTGTCTCTTGTATTCTGACTATCACAGAAAAGTTTCTCATTCCTCCACTTCCAAGCCCACCACAGGGTAGTAGCAAAGAAAGTCACCCATTTCTCCCCCTGACCAAACGATCGATCACCTTTGATGTTAACAAAAATCCATTCGATCAGAGGCATCCCCATAAATTCAGCAAGCAAATCCGGTGCAACAAGCTCCTGCCAAATCCAAGCAATTTCCTGACAATCTCTTAGCACATGAGTAATGCTTTCCTCCTCTTGATTACATAACCCGCATATAGCATTGCTGCAGAATTTCCTACGAGTTCTCTCTTAATTTGTCATAATACGTTCATGTGCAACCAGCCAGACAAAGACCCGTACTCTCTCCGGAACCCAAATTTTCCAGATTTTGTTGAACAAGTTACCCCACTGTGGACCGATAGCACCATCTCGGGTGATCAAAGTGTAGGCTGATTGAACAGAGTATTTGCCATCCGAGGTAGCAGTCCAGGAGATCTGATCTGATGACCCAGGTATACCATCGATGGCCACAACAGCAAGGCGCAATATATGATCCTTGTCAAGGCTATTCCTGAGCAGCTCAACGTTCCACCCGACTCCCTGCTGCCACATATTTCCTGCCTTCAGTTGCTGAACAGGGACTGAATTAACGTCCTTTTTGACATCCAACAGCGGGTAATTAACGAGCCATCGATCAGTATAGAAATTGATCTCATTACCATTCCCCAAAATCCAGGAAATCCCCTTAGAAATAACTTCCCGAAAACCCACACACACAACCCGCCAAACTGCAGAGGCCCCAGCTTTTGTTTTCACGTTAGCCAAATCATGAAGATCCCCTATACCATACTTGCTGCGGAGTGCACGAGCCCATAAACTACTCTCGTCCAGAAGCAACCTCCATCCCAGTTTACCTATCATAGCCAAGTTCATAGACCTTGGCCTTCTAATTCCCACACCGCCATCTTTCTTATTTCCGCACATAGTTGTCCAGGAAATCAAATGCATCTTTTTCGCCCCCTGATTGCCTCCCCAAATGAACTGTCTGTTGATCTTGTCGAGGGACTTAACAGTACTAGCTGGAAGCAAGATAGATCCCATAGAGTGAATAGGTATAGCTGTTAACACAGCTTTAGTCAAAGTGATACGACCCGCTAGGCTAAGGCAGTGGCTTTTCCATCCAGCTAATCTCGTGGTAACTCTTTCAACCGTGTCTCGGAATGTGTCTTTATTAATCCTTTTCTGAAGAATCGGCATTCCAAGGTAGCGACCAAGATCTCTAGTGCTCGGGATCCCACACTCTTCGCTAATTCTGGCACTAGTGTCACTGTCTACGTTTTCAGAAAAATAAATTTTTGATTTCTCAATGCTAACTTTCTGCCCCGAAGCATTACAGAAGTCAGTAAGTACCCTCCTCAGAACTCTGATTTGTGCAAGCGAGGCTTCGGTGAAAAGGATGAGGTCATCAGCAAAACAAATATGAGAAAGCAAAGGTCCCGAGCGGGAAAGTTTGATCGGCTTCCAATCCTTGCTTTCTACGGCGTTATCAATCAGATGGCAGAGTCTCTTCATGCATAAAACAAACAGGTAGGGAGAAAGAGGGTCACCTTGGCGCAAACCCTTCTGAGGGACAAACGACTCAGTGCACTCACCATTCCACATGATGCGCATACCCGGCGATTGAACGCAATTCATGATCCAAGTAACCCAACTCTGAGAAAAGCCAGCAACTCTAACAGTATCTTCCAGGAAGTCCCATCTTATTCTGTCATAGGCTTTCTCAAGTTCGAGTTTCGGAAGCATCCACCCTCTTTTACCCTTCTTCTTCCTCATCGAGTGTACAACTTCTTGTACGATCACAATATTGTCAGTGCTCAATCTCCCAGGAATGAAGCTGCTCTGAGCTGGACCGATAAGTTTAGAAATCACTTTTTTCATACGGTTCACCAAGGTCTTGGTGATAGCTTTGAATAAGACATTACAAAGGCTTATAGGACGGAATTGCTCTATTCTCTCGGGTTTATTAACTTTGGCGATAAGGACCAAGAGTACATCATTCATATTCTGCGGGAGGATTCCCGAAGCAAAGAAGTCCATGACGAACTTAACCGCTGAGTCACCTACAAGATCCCAACAGCGTTGATAGAACACCGGTTGATACCCATCCGGACATGGCGCCTTAAACGCCCCCGTGTCCATAAAAGCGTGCTTTATTTCAACACTAGTAAAGGCACGATCAAGATCTCTGGACTCTAACTCAGTAAGCCTAGGAAAACCGTCACTAGGCAGAGGGGTGGGATTAAAACTCTCACTGTCAACAGTAAACAGAGATTTATAATAGGCAACAACAGAATCCTCGAGTCTCTCCGGGTCCGTCTCCCAAGTACCATCAGTCCGGCGAAGTGACTCGATTCTATTACGACGAGGTCTAATCACAGTCGAAGTATGGAAGAAGGAGGTGTTGCGATCTCCAAGTCCAACCCACTTCTCCCTAGACTTCTGAAACCACATCAATTCCTCATGCTCCATAGTTAAATCCAGTTCTTTCTGCAGTCTCTCTTCCTCGTCCAGCAGCCCAGTATCCGGACGTTGAGCAATTAATTCCCACATGATACTAAGACGTTTCACAGTCTCATCCTTTCTAACATTAATGTTACCAAAAACTTTACGGTTCCACTTTCTAAGGTTTACACTGAGGACCTTCAGTGCAGCAGGCGTGGGTATAGACTGATCCCAGGAAACCTTTAACATCTCCTTAAACTCGGGATGTAAAGTCCAGCTAGTGATTAGTTTTGCTCTACGCAAGTGTTTCATTTGCTAGCAAATGTGAACAATTTATTTTCTTAATACATCACGCTTTGATTTAGAGTATTAGTAACGCGGCTGCTTTGTTTGCTTTTCTTCGTCGATAGAGTGCCTTGGATTGAAATAACAATAAAATAAGTTGTTTTGTTTACCGACCCGTTCCAAACTTCATACCACCAAACAAATATCAATCTCATCCTATATACTCCCTCCGTCCCATAATATAAGCAATATTTGAAGTTCTGACACTATTCATAATTCAATACTAATCTCTATATTCATTCCAATATATTAGAAGAAATATAGTGATGGTGGGTCTTGTTTGATTCGTCTCGTTGAGGGCTTTAATAATATCAAAATTTATAATTTTTATCACCATATAACTATAGATATTAACGATGCAAAACGTACACCAACATGTGTGCCTAAAACAAATGTTGTTTATATTGTGGGACGGAGGGAGTAGTTCTTTATATTATAATTTTATTTTTTTCCTTTGGTAATTAAAAAAATTAATGATATTATCAAAATAATTTTTATTAGTTTTAAATAATTACATAAGATTTTTATATTTTGTAAACATAACATTAATAGTTTCTTTTTACTGATAATTTTAGATTATATTTTAACTATAATTAATAGATTATATTTTTTAAATATTTCATCTCTTTATAATTTATAAATAATATAGTAATTATTTTAAATTACAATTCGTGCATTACACAGAAGTACATAACTGAACTAGTGATATTAATAATAGGTGTGAATACCATAATAAACTCTGCTATAGAGATAAATAAGAATGAATTTAAGGAATTCAATGGCTTAGATTAAACTAGTTACCCTCACTTGTAGTGGGGGTAGTTGTGGTGGTCCGACGGCCTCCCGGCAACCACCCGACGACCACCCGGTGGTTCTCTGGTAGAGGTCTGGCGACGGTCCGACGGTGGTCCGGTGGAGGTCCGGCGATGGTCCAATAATAAATAGAAAATTTAAAGTATAAAAATAAATGAAAATTTAAGTTTAATTCAAATTGGTGAACATTTAAATATAATGTGATGAACATTCTGTTGGTGAACACGTAAGTAAAATGTGATGAACATTCAGTAGAGTATATCAAAATGAACATTTATCAACATTTTGATGAACATTTATCAACAACGTGATGAACATTTAAGCTGATTGTAATGAACTTTTGAGTAATGAACATTTTATTAAATGTTTGTGAGCATTTTATTAAATGTTTGTGAGCATTTTATTAAATGTTTGTGAGCATTTTATTAAATGTTTGTGAACATTTAAGGATGTTTGATGAACATTTAAGGATGTTTGATGAACATTTAAGTATGAGATGATGAACATTTAGATAATTTTTGATGAAAATCAAGTGTTTTTATAATCGAAATTATATTAAAGTGGTGATCCACATAAGTCGTGGTCCGGTGGTCCGACGGTGGCTTGATGGTGGGTTAGTGGTGGTGCGGTCGTGGTGGTCCGGTGGTGGTCCGCCGTTTGTCCATTCTGTTGGTGAACATGTAAGTAAAATGTGATGAACATTCAGTAGAGTATATCAAAATGAACATTTATCAACATTTTGATGAACATTTATCAACAACGTGATGAACATTTAAGCTGATTGTAATGAACTTTTGAGTAATGAACATTTTATTAAATGTTTGTGAGCATTTTATTAAATGTTTGTGAGCATTTTATTAAATGTTTGTGAGCATTTTATTAAATGTTTGTGAGCATTTTATTAAATGTTTGTGAACATTTAAGGATGTTTGATGAACATTTAAGGATGTTTGATGAACATTTAAGTATGAGATGATGAACATTTAGATAATTTTTGATGAAAATCAAGTGTTTTTATAATCGAAATTATATTAAAGTGGTGATCCACATAAGTCGTGGTCCGGTGGTCCGACGGTGGCTTGATGGTGGGTTAGTGGTGGTGCGGTCGTGGTGGTCCGGTGGTGGTCCGCCGTTTGTCCAAATAACATAATCATTTAAGTGTAATAAACTTGGTGAACATTTAGAAATAATTTGATGAACATTTAAGTATAATGTGATGAACATTCACTTGATGAACATTTAAGTATAATGTGATAAACATTTAGTTGATGAACATTTAAGTATAATGTGATGAACATTCAGTAGAGTATGTCAAAATGAACATTTATCAACATTTTGATGAACATTTATGAACAACATGATGAACATTTAAGCCAATTGAAGTGAACTTTGAGTGATGAACATTTTATTAAATCTTTATGAACATTGAAGTATGAGATGATGAACATTTAAGTATGAGATGATGAACATTTAGGTGATTTTTTTTTAAAGTTAAGTGTGTTTTTAATAGAAATTATGTTAAAGTGGTGTTCCACATAAGTGGTGGTCCGGCGGTGGCTTGATGGTGGGTCAGTGGTGGTGCGGTGGTGGTCCTACGGTGGTCTGGCGGTGGTGACAAGGGATGACAAGTGGTGTCACGTGTCATCATATAGGCTCTTGGATCTTTCTTGATCCAAGGCTCCACAATCATTCTCATTTATCATTTTAACAATCTTTATTACATGACACGTCTCCATTAATAATAGTGTACATTCATTTTTTTAAGTTACTTTTACCAGAGGCAAAACAAATTCCTTAGTGGATATCAGGTGAATTTTAATCTTATGAGTATTTTTCGAATAAAAATGTTAGATCCACTTTAAAAACGGCAACGTGAAGCAACTACAATCTACTACTCCATAATAAAAGCAATCCTCCTTTTTTGTCACATGACATTCTTTCTTTCAACAAGCCACATGACAGTCATTTACTTCATCTTTCAATTTTTTTTCCTAATCTCTTAGATCGTCACGTGACAAGCCTTAAGCCTAATCTCTGTAAGGAAAGGGTCACGTGAGAAACTATGCCCCGTGAGAATTGAGAATGGTTGTGCGTCGTTGATATGAAATGCATCAGACGGCTGGAATGGGCGTGTGTGCTCGCGCGTGTAGTATCATTTATTATTATTTTTTCTTTCCCTCTCTCTCCTTTTTGTTATAGGAAGCTCGCGATCTCTTTTTCCCCAAGCTTCATGTCTTCTTCCCAAGCCCTAGCTCGCTCTAGTTCTTCCTGTCGTCATTTTGTTCGTAATCGTTCTTCCCGCAGTTTTTATTGCTCTGTTTTTATTACCTTTTCGATTTATGATGTTGTTTCCTTTCTCCTTTCTGTTTACAGGATTTCGAATTTGTCATGAATCCAGGCTTCTCGCTCTTATCATTTGCAATTTTGTCATGGATCGCTCTCCTCTGTTTATTTTGAAGTTTTATATGATGAAACATACTCAAATCCAAGTGAACTGGCGAACTTTTTAATGAACTTGATGCACAACGCAATATTATGGATCAATATGAACATTCTCAATGATAATGACGCACATTTGTGTGAATAATGATGCACAGTGTATGTAAATATTTTTGTATTTTGTGTGCTAATTCACATTACTACCATATTGGTGCACATTTTGGTTATATTGATGCACATCTATACACATACTAAAACAGAACGTTGTTTTGCCACATGTCGCCCTTATATTCAATTCGCATATGTGTCGACCTCTAAGTTATGCTACATCATTCACCATGTCATCCTCCACATCATCCGACTTTATATTTCGATATATATCTATGAATTAAATAAGTAAAAAAAATCAAAAAGATATCTAATAGGTTATATTACAAAAAGAAATATTGATTTTTATCTTTTATCATATTATATCTTTATCGTATATATATATATCTTTATCTATTATTATGTTATCAATCTAATTAAATTGAGTTATTAATGAGCTTAAACTATAAAACATAAATCGTAAACTATAAACTATAATCTATAAACTATAAACCATAAAGTATAAACTACAATCTATAAACTAATTAATAGTGTATAAAATATAAATATATTATTAAAATATTTATTACATGCGACACCGTACATGGTACGGGAACACACGCTAGTTGTGTTCTATATTGATGCACATTGTTTGTTTATGTATAACTCTCTCTAATATATGATGCACATTCCTACCATTTTGGTGCACATTTGCGTTATATTGATGCACATTGTGTTCTATATTGATGCACATTGTTTGTATTATGTGTATCTCTATCTATAATATTATGCACACTACTGGCATATTGGTGCACAATTGTTATAAGCTGATGCACATTGTGTTTTATAATGATGCACATTGTTTCACTCCTTTTAACTATTTTTTTTCTTAACTATAGGAGATGAAACTAGAGTTGTTGTTTCTGTTTCGCCGAATAATACAACTTATTACGCCCCGATCTGTAGTGATGATATCAAGCCATATGAGGGGGCAGATGTTTGCAACCTATGATGAGGCTGAATCATTTTACAAGTTTTACTCTGTTGAAGTAGGTTTTACTATGAGAAGAGATACTGGAACAAAGGTGAAAAACGGTACTAAACTGTGGCGGTATCTTGTTTGTAATAGGCAAGGACATTTGGGTCCATACAAACCTTCTAATAGTGAAAACAGTGAGCCTAAGCTAAGGAGGATGTCTAATCGTTGTGGATGTCCTGCACATTTTATATTTCGGCAAGCAGGAAGGGATGAATTTTGTTTGAAAATGTTTGAAGAACGTCACAACCATCCGTTGTTACCTCTTTCGCAGAGACATTTTGCACCCGACAACAGAAAACTTACGCCTATTCATCAAGATTTCATTATGAATTGCTTAAAAACAAATATTGGCACTAGCAAAGCGTAAAAGTTGTTCAAGAATTATGTTGGTTCTTATTCAAATGTGGGTGCTACACTTGTGGACTTCAAGAATTTTCAAAGGGACTTGAATACTTACATGATTGAATGTGATGGCCAAATGCTTATTGACAATTTGTTTTGAAGAAAGGAGAGATGTGAGGCATTCTACTTTAATTATGAAGTAAATGATCAGAATCAACTTTGCAGACTTTTTTATTCAGATCCTATTTCACGCAAGAGTTTTTCGTTCTTCGGTGGTGTTGTTTCAGCGGATGCGACTTATAAGTCTAACAGGTACTATTTCATATTATTGACTTCTATTATTATTGATGCACATATAGATTATTATTGATGCACATGTAGATTAATATTGATGCACATTTTTAAATATTTGATGCACATTCATAACGAAACTGATGCACATATAGAGCATATTGGTGCACTTTCAATGCAATTTTGATGCACATTCACACTTTTTTGTTTAATTTGTTATAGGTATGATATGGTTTTTATTCCTTTTACTTAAGTTGATAATAACAAGAGCTCTATTACATTTGAATTTGGCTTATTGTTGAAAGAGGACATTGATTCTTATGTGTGGTTGTTTGAGCCCTTTCTCACTGAAACCGGACTCATCTCTGTATTGCCTCTTTTATATTTTAAATCACACGATATTTCTTAATCTCCGTATTGCTTTGCTACAAACCGCAAATTTTCCTTAAAACTGTTATTTAATAATTATATAGAAAATTTATCTTATAATTTATAAATTTGAAATACGTTAAATTGAAATATATTTAAATAATTAAAAAATGATTGATTAACACTCTTTATTAAAAATATTTATCATACTAATTCAAAATTTTATATCAAATAATTAATATCTTTTTACTTTAGCTATTTAGATAATAATTTAAATTAAACAATTATTTTTAAAATTATACAAAATTTGTAAAAGTAAATAAACTTTCATATTTTAACCTAAGTTATTTCTATATTCAAATTAAACTTATATATTATAAAACAAGTATGAGCTAAGTTATTTCTATATTCAAATTAAATTTATATTTTATAAAACAAGTGCGACCGAGGAGAAACTGAACTAGTTTTAGAAAGAATTGGAAACAGAGCAGAATCTCCATAAAAAACAATTGGGAGCAAGTTTAAAATTTCTAGACCATCAAATGAAATGTGAATAACCCGGATGATCATCCAGATAAAGAACAAATTTAGTAGCCTAGAAGTATACTGTTCAGTCCAATGTTATATAACACACAACACATCAAAATTGGACTACCATCCCATACTGTTTAATACCTTTTTAAATCACAGAACCAAAATTATTTTCCGCAGCAAGGTAGAAAAGACTACAAAAACCTTGTGCCCGTATAAATAGCAGATGATTATGTAGCCTGAATTTTGCAGCTAATAGTGCTTAGCCAGAGTCAAATATTACACCTAAATTAAACGTACGACTCACGCAGATGCTGCAACAGCCTGTTGAGTATCAAATTCGCCTTGCTCCTCCTTGCCAAACTCTTCAATCAATTCTCTTTGCCTTGTAGTCAAGTTCCTGGAAAATTATATCCCAAAATTATAATTTGATGAGAAATTGTTTAACTATTTTAGATGGACCTAAGAGTTGGGAAAGGATTTTTAGTACGTACGTAGGAATGCTAACATTGAAGTGCACGTACTGATCACCAAACGAAAGTGATCCCCTAGATTTGATCCCTGACAATATAAGATAAGTAAGATATTATAATCAAGTATGTATTTCAGTTCAACAGCCCAAAGAGATTTCAAAAAACTATTCTCACCTTTTTTCTTCAAAACAACCTTCTGTCCAGGTTGAGAGCCGGGACGAACCTAAGCAAACAGATGAATAAAGATCATACAGATTTTCTTACAAAAAAAGTCAGAAGAAAAGTTTTGAAGAGTAGCACATACCTTAAGAACAACATCTCCCGTTAAAGTCGGGACCTGGACGGTCCCACCAAGGATAGCCTGCAGCAGGAGTTAAAGCAATATATTGCTTTAAATGAGAAGTTTGAAGAACAAATCATAAACATTCACTGTCACAGCTATGCCAAAAAATACTATTTGACTAGCACCATATACCAAAATACACATAAACATCTATTAATCACACAAAGCACTACTTTTGGTTTATTGGCTGCTAGTGTTATTTTTCTTTTATCAATGTGGATTTGATTGATTGAATAGTTAAATGTCCGATAAATGCAAATCAAGAATTATTCCAACCAAAAGATGCATGCATATTAATACACAATCAGATGAAAATGAGAATTCAGGGAATTCATTTAACAAAAAAAACTAGGTAAACAGTAAACTCACGTCACAAATCAAATTCTTACATCCAGCCTCCCCCTAGTAAGTACTATCTTTCAAACTCAAACAGATACTGATTCAGTTCTCAGGCAATAAATACTTCGCATGCATCAAATACAAGAGAAGATAACTAACCTGTGAAATACTAAGAGCAGCATCAACATGAATGTTAGAGCCTTCTCTGCGGAATACTGGATCTTCCTTGACCTGAAATGAAGTACTCGATGAGTTGCATACTGCTGTCTTTGTCCATATTTCCTTTGAAGAAAAAAAGGGAAAAGGAATTTGAGAAGTACCTTAATAGTCACATAAAGATCCCCTGGGTCATATCCATCAGGATCCGCTCCGCCACTTCTAGATACCTTCATGGTTTCATCACTGTCCACACCTGCTAGCCAACAACCCTTAATGATCTGGAAATACAATAAGATACAAAAAACTAGAGGACTCCCTGTTCTGGAAATTGTTTCTTTCCGATTGTTCAATTACTTTCATGCACTACAAAAATAAATGTAAACTTGGCCACTGACCCAGGGGTGACTGTTAGCATTTACTACACCGCCAATCCCATTTTCCCAGGGGCTATTATAATTTACAAGTTAGCACTCTAGGATCTAGAATTCAAAATTCCATATTCAGAGGACTTCAAAACCCGTATGTTTTTCCTTAAGCCATCTGATCTGTCTTTACATAACCTCATTAAAATTTACGTTAGAGTTAGACTGCAGCAAACTGCACAAATTTCTCATTGATCTGCAAAAACAGGTTTATCCAAATTCTTCTGAACGCTGACTAAAGACTTATGCAAATACCTTTAATGCAAAACACTAATCATATTTGTGTCTAAATAGACAGGGTGTTCATTATCAAGGGAAGAGAATACCTGCACCAATGTCTAATCTCACTGACTTGAACCCTGGCACCACCTTAATACCTTTACATGATCCACAATGGCTCTGCACATGATTGCAAACACAAATTTATTTGATGTTACTAAAGATATTTATATTAGACTTAAATCTTTATAGAAAACTTCCTTCATCCAAGATATTCCAAGGAAAACAAGAAAATACAATCTCTCTCAAATCTAAAAATTTGAGTAAGACTAAAGTTTTACTATTTTATTCTAACAAACACATAGCCAATTAAGGAACTGAATGGGAGCAAATACCTAAACAACAATGACCCCACCAATTCCACCAACCTAAGATTGATTATGTACTCCAGAACTTGAAAGTTTTTACAGAGTATCAGAACATCCTTTGTGTAAATTCGCTTTTTACTCGTATTAAATTAATCTAAAGAAGCTCTAATTGATAAGAGCAATATATAACTGTGGAATGAAAGATGGATAACCTAGTATTCCTTAGCATAACTAGATTGAATGGCATGTTGTGAGTATGACTTTTGACGTGGATGGGTCTGTAAGGTGGTAAGCATGTGGTTCATGGTGAGATCAGTGTGTATTTTCTTCCAATTATAGCATGACCTAGATACTCTAGTTTCACTAAGGAAGACTAAAGAGAGAATTATGTGGAGAAAATATCAAGGTTCTGGCTTGCCTATGTTTACTGCCTACTTCATGAGTCACAGAACAGAATGCAAAGGCATATCTACACAAAGACCAATAAAACACTATTGACTTTAATGTCAGATCCATTTGCATATTTGTGTTGGATAACAAACAAGTTGAAAAATAGAGCACCGATCACTAAAATCAAGGACCCAGGTCTACAATCAGCTGTTTTTAGGCCAAACTTTCCATAAATGAAGCCAATTTTAGAACTTTATTATAACAAAGGCATATTCAGAGCTCTGGCCAACTGGAAACTTCAAAAGGTGATGACTTCTGATGGAAACAAAACTGGACATGTATGCAAATGAGGGGGGGGGGGGGGCTATGATGCACAGATAGATTCTTGCAGGCAAGCACACGTATCAACGATAAGAGAATGACAAACAAAAAAAAAATATGTAGGCGCAAGTTATTTTCTTTTAGAAACTATCAAACCTTACCGTAAATGTTTTCCCTGCTCCACCACACTGCATACAAGTAGTCTGCACACTGAACGGGCCCTTTTGCATGAATGTCTGAAAATTGGATCAATAAGGTGTCATAAAATTAGTAGCCATCATGCAAGGAGAGATCCAGAAAAAGGCGTATTTCGTAGCTAACTAACCATGCCTTTGCCTCTGCATTGCTTGCAGGTTGCAGGCTTCGATCCAGGGGGGACACCAGTGCCACCTGCAGATGTAGGATGAGCGGTGATGAGTAATCAAGATAATCATGGCATGGTTACATACTCCATGCATGATTTCAGGAATGTTGTGAAAGCCTAGCAAATAGCTTTCTGAAACCCTGGTATTAAACCTTGAACTAACAACAAAATAGAAGTCTAGGGGGACTTGTCTTACCACAAGCTTCACAAGGTAAAGCAGTCTGAAACTTTACTGTCTTCGTACATCCCTGAACAGCTTCCATAAAGGACAGCTCCAACACAACCTACATAGAGTGCTCACTGATGTCAAGCAACCAATTTCAAATGAAAACAAAATTAGAACCAGAGGATATAGGAAGAAAAATACCTTCACATCCTGGCCACGTAATGATGGGCCTCCTGGTCGAAACATATTGAAGATCTACTCCCAATAAAAGACAGAAACCACATACTAGACCAGTTACATACAGGATAAGAGATATATTAATGATGAGATACTTAAGTGGGTGATAAGAAGAATTATGACACTAATCTTCCTTATTGCAAACTTGCAAGTCATCAGAGAGATTCAAAAGTGTGCATAAAAAAGTGACATAACATGCTATTTGAGATGGCACATTAAACTATCTCAAATACCAATAGGCACTAGCAGAAGTTTCTGGCCAGCTCATCCTTTCTATTGCATATTATCTCAAACACCACTAGGAACTAGGAGAAGTTTCAAGCTATCTCATCCTTTCTATAGCAAATTAGATGAAATCATGGTCCACTAGGTAAAATCGTCATCCAAAAAAAAATCATCCGGTAACTCTTTCTGCACTTGGAGTTCAGGAAGCTATTTATCATGCACCAATACTATAACTGAACAGATCACTTACATCCTCAAAGCCTTGGGAAAACATATCTCCAAATGGATTAAATCCACCATCTCCACCCTGGCCCTTACTTTGTTCAAATGCATCATGGCCCAACTAGATAGTAAAACATATTACAGATGTCACGAGAAGCATGAATAATAACTAAATAATACAGTCAGAAAGAAATCAAGTCCAAAAATTTTATGAAGATTGTAATCACCTGGTCATAAGCTGCCCGTTGCTGCTCATCCTTTAAAACCTAGGAGTAAATAATGTATATATAAGTATACATGAACCAGGAATCATGTAAATCGTAAGAGAACCACTCATCATTGAATTGATAGATGGAAAGTGGGAGCACCTCATATGCCTTATTGATCTCCTGAAACTTTTTTTCAGCATCAGGATCGTCTTTATTCATATCTGGATGGTGCTTTTTTGCAAGCTGGGGGTCAATCACAGTTTGTGAGGAATGACACAGGCAAAAGATTGAGAAGCTACAAGGCTATATTTATATTTTAAAAGATTTGGTTGCAACGAAAACACACCCCATAAAAGGCCTTCTTAAGCTCAGTTGGTGTAGCATTCCTGTTGACACCAAGCATCTCATAGTAATCTTTGCAAAGGAAAGCTGAGAGACAGAAAAAAGGAAAAAATGGGTGAGATTTCTTTGATCACGTAGAAAGTACATATCCAGAGGAATTCGATTGAACAGTGAATACCAGAGCTGTGAATCCCTCTTATTGACCCAAACTGTCCACGTCCATGTAGAACTTCAAACTCATGTCAAACACAGAAAATCAGCAACCCTATGACTACTTGAGCATAAATACCAAAATAAAGGAAAATATACCATCTTGTAAAACCCTTGTTGATGGTTTACACATTATATTTCTAACAGATGGACGAGTAGCCCCTTTATACAAATCATTGGCCTACAATACAATGAGATTCCAAACTGACTTATGGTTAATTACTCTTGATGCTATAAAACACCAACTTGAATGAATCACAATGCAATCTAACCAAGATTGAGGTTGTGTGACGAGCAATCATGCGCGCTAGTTTGACACCACTTGAACGAACCATCACTCTCGATGTTTGTAAACACTGAAACTTGGTAGGTAAAGCAAGCTTAGGGATTGAGTCAATTGCACGTCAAAGTCATGCTACCGGCACAAAAACATGGGAGAACTTACCAGAGAAGGTGGTCCGAAGAGGAGGCGACAAATCCGACAATGGCGGGTGGAGAAATGGCGTTGGAGAGGGTTTGTACTGCACTTCAGTTTTTTTGCTAGAGATACAGCAAGAAAGATCATTATGATTTAAAGCCCATTAGTTAAATTTTAGGCCCAATAAATTTACTACTGGGCTGGAGCTGAAGCCCAAGAAACGGCCCTATCAAACTTGCCACAGCCAGCAAGCTCTTATCTTCGTCTTTATCATCTTCCTCCTCGTCTCTGGTGGTCTCTTTCCAGTTTCTCTCGGGCGCTCCAATTCAAGCTCCGTTCTCGAACAGGTATGAACATTCCCTTAAAATGTCTGCGTTCTTTGCGCCTTTCTTCTCCTGTTTCTGGCTTCAAATCCGATTGCTTGTGTTTGTTTTCCAATTGTGTATGTGTAGTTCCGTATTTGGTGGCCTGCATTTGCGATTGATGTGCTTGATTTTCGTGTTTATTCAAAGTCCCTTGTTTTCTTAGCTGATTAGTTAATACCTACAAGCCTTAGAATTCTACATGCTTCGTTAAATTCCTAGAGTAAATAAACCTAGTGGTTTGATAATTGAATTTCATAACCGTCTGAAATTGTGTTTCATCTTAAGTACGCCATGGCAGCAGCAGCAGCATCGGCAATCTCATTTAAGCAACCAACATGCTTCCTATCCAGCATAACTGCCCAGCAGAGCAGTTCTAGGATCTCAATCAGCTTCTCAAAGTCATCTCCCAAATGCAGATCCCTTTCACTCCATTCTTCATTTCTTTGTCCGCCAAATCAAACTCTAAAAAGAAAGCACCATAAACGGAGGGAAATGGGAGCAAGGATGAGCATGGAAGCTGGGATTGGTGTCATGGCCACCAAGCTCGGGATGATGAGCTTCTTCCAGGAGGACGGTAAGGTGGTTCCAGTTACTGTAATTGGATTTAGAGAAGGAAACATTGTCACCCAGGTGAAGACAGAAGCTACTGACGGATATGATGCGGTTCAAGTCGGATACAGGAGAGTTAGGGACCGAAAGCTCAAGAAGCCAGAGATGGGGCACCTCAACAAATCTGGGATTATCCCACTCAGGCATCTTCAGGAATTCAGACTTCAGTCTGTTGAAGGCTTCACACCAAATCAGAAGATAGTGTTTGATCAACTTTTCAGTGAAGGTGATCTTGTTGATGTGTCTGGTACCACCATTGGAAAGGGCTTCCAAGGTCTGTCTCTCTATCTATCTCTTGCTTTGTTTACATAATTCTTCTATTGGATTGTATTAGTGTATTGGAATTTGATTTCTATTTTGCAGCCGAAACCGAAATAGGTAGCAGTTTATGACATTTTCATGTAGTCCCCAAAGTTCAAAATAGGGCAATCAAGTTTTTTTAGGGCTCGTTTAGTATTGATATTTAGATATAAGGTATGGGTATTGATATCATTCATACTCGTATCTGTGTTAGGTATAATTCTGATTTCGATATCAAAGTGATATCTCCTACTACGGTATAGGAGATAGATAATAGATTCATAGATATGTAGGTATGGGTATGACAGATATTAGAGAATATTAATAGTGCAATTTTGAAATCTCCCACAGAATGAGTATATCAAAGATATCACTCGTATCTATACCCTTATTTGATATTTCGATATCATTCATACTTGATATCTCATATATTTGATATCGATGCCAAATGAGGCCTTAGCTACTAAAGCTCATCATGTTAGACTATTTGGTTTTTACTGGTTTTTCTATCATCAATGGCTTAAGTTGATGAAGTTCAAAATAGGGTTATCAAGCTAGCTTTTCGGTCTATAGAACCAATTATAATGAATTAGTCAATCATTGAGGTATTATTTTGATCATTCTGATCACCATTATGTCCTCTAAACCTAAGTTTGTATGTAATGGAATTTGATTACTATTTTGCAGCCGAAACCGAAATAGGTAGCAGTTTATGACATTTTCATGTACAAGTTCAAAATAGGGCAATCAAGCCTTTTTTAGGTTTTTAGCTACTAAAGCTTGTCGTGTCAGACTCTTTCGTGTTTACTTATTATTCTATCTTCATATTTTCAATGTTGAAGAAGTTCAAAATAGGGCGATCAAGCTTTTTCGGTCAATAGAACCGAGTATTATTTTGATCATTCGTATTACAATCGTGTCCTCTAAAGCATACTTTGTAATGTGTATACAGGAGGAATAAAGAGGCATAACTTCAAGAGAGGTCTGATGACCCACGGTTCGAAAAGTCACAGGCAGTTGGGTTCAATTGGAGCAGGAACGACCCCGGGACGTGTATACAAAGGGAAGAAGATGCCTGGGAGAATGGGAGGAACAGGCACTAAGATCAGAAAGATAAAGATAATCAAGATTGATACTGATCTTAACGTTGTCTTGCTCAATGGTGCTCTACCAGGGAAGCCAGGAAATCTTCTACGCATAGCTCCAGCCAAGATTGTTGGTAAGAATATCCCCAAAAGTTAATTCCCACCAGATGTTTGTAATAGATTTGAGTGTAACACTGAGCAGTAAGTCAGTCTTCATTTTCTAGAGTTTCCTGTCTTTCTGAAATTATTATCATCTCCTGCAGATGTTGCTTACTCATACGAAAACGTGATTACTTTCATTTTGAAATGTAAATTTGCATCAAGTTCATCTATGCATGATGATCATGTTGTCTATCATATGTAAGCCCTTTTAAGCCTATATTTCAGAGAAATTCTTTCTTTATTACTTCAAAAAGCAGTCTATATTGCGCTTCACCGCCACCAAACACTTTCGGTAAAAAAAAAAATCAATCATAAAATGAAATTGTATCCCGTCTCCTTCGTTATTTACGTTTTTGCTCATCCCACCTCTTCATTCTTCATCCCAACTCCTTCATTATCTCCTTCAAACTCTCAATTCAGTAACTCTTCCACGATCTCTTTTTTTTTTTTTTTTTTTGTGTGAAGGAGAGGCGTTATTGAAGTAAAATAAAATTAACAATTAATCATTCGGAAAATAGCAACACCCCTTACATCATCCATGAGAATAGAGACTAAAATGTTAGGAATGCTAGGAAGAAAATGAAAGTCTAATTCTAAATACAGAGCATAGTTCACTAATTCATCAGCAAGACGATTAACTTTCATATACATGTGGACAATACGGACTATCCAGTCTCTGGTAACAAAGTCATGACACATATGTACCAGAAAAGAAAGGGGGGTGAGGGTCAGGAACCCCTTTGTTGATGAACTCAACCACAATCTCATAGTCAACTTCCACAATGATGTGTTTGCGACCAAGCTCCCAGGCTATATGAAGACCGTAATAAACCCCCCGCCATAACTTAGCCATTGGAAGCTGAGCAAGACCCAATGTTGAGGCCAAAACCTCCCAGCCATTGCCCAGAGTCGTCCCGCAGCACCCCTCTCTCCGAGGCGCGCCCAGAATCCCCTTTCACTGCACTGTCAGTATTCAGTTTGGTCCAGCTATCTCCCAGTTTGGTCCAAGCCACAAGAATCTCCTTATATTCAGGCTTTCTCGAATTGTAATCTTGAATACGATGACCATCAGAGTAGTCCCTCGCCCTACGAAGAACACACGCAACCTGAAAATCCTCTTTTTTCCCTTTAGCAAAAACGATTTCATTCTGCCATCGCCACCCCCACCACACAGTCACACAGAAAATGGTGCTCCATTGAATATCAGAAGAATCATCACCCTTCAGTTGAAGGTTGGAAAAAAGCCAATCATCAACTCCCATATATCACATAGATATTAGATCCTCTAACATATCATTAGACGAGCGACACCGAGCAAAAGTTGTTGATTTTGGTGTTCAAGGAACGTTGAGATTGACCAGACGCACTTGACCATCCTTGTTCAAGGTACATGGGGGTATCTCGACCCGGAATATTATCAAACAAGACAAACAAAGAGTGACGTTTATAGCTATGGTTTTGTACAACGGTGAAACAGGGGATGTCAAGAGCTTGGTGCTACAAAAACTCTGAGTCTTTGGATATGTTGGATCAAAGAGTTGTGGAAGAGGCTAGTGAAGAGAGTTGTAATGAAGCTATTGTCAAGAGACTCGAGAGCTATTGTTGAGCTGGCAAAACGTTGTGTAAGAATGAGAAGTGAAAGAAGGAATAAACAAGAATGTCATCAAAGTAGACAACAACAAACTTGCCCAAGAAGTTTCTCAAAACATGGTTCATGAGACGCATGAATGTGCTGGGGGCATTGGTGAGACCAAATGGCATGACTAGCCACTCTTAGAGGCGATACTTGGTCTTGAACGTTGTTTTCCACTCGTCACCTTCTTTGATTTTGATTTGATGGTAGCCACTCTTCAAATCTATCTTCGAAAAAATTGTGGCACCATGGATCTCATCAAGCATGTCATCAAGGCGAGGAATGAGGTGCCTATACTTGACGGTGATTTGGTTGATGGTGCGACAATCTACACACATCCTCCAAGATCCGTCTTTCTTTGACACAAGAATACCCGGAACTGTGCAAGGGCTTAAGGATTCCCTTAGGTAGCCTCGGCCAAGAAGCTCATGGACTTGGCGTTGGAGTTCCCTTGTTTCCTCCGGGCAGGCTCTATAAGCGGCGCGGTTAGGCAATGATGCATCTAGAACAAGGTCAATTTGATGCTCAATTCCACGGATTGGGGGAAGTCATGGTGGTAACTCATCTTGCATGACATCCTCAAATTCCTGCAAAAGAGAAGAAACACTAGGGGGTAGATTATCTAGTTCATGTGAATTCGAAACGCACAGTTTGAGAACTAATAGAAAACAAGGAGAACGTCAATGTAGTGTTGGAGTGATATCCCTGTGACGTGCCAAAAGTAATCGTGTTTCACATTTTCCCTAGATGGGAACCCTATCAGCAGTGGTGCTTCTAGTTCCTGTCGGGGATGATGAGAACTCAGAAGTGCCTGAAGAAGACAGTTCCTTTGCGGGTTCCCAGCGGGAACCGGTTGGATCATTGTGTCTCTGCTGAACTGGGGTCTGTCTTTCTGGGGCCTGCAATGAAAAAAGTTGTAATGAAGCTAGAAGTGGTGACAAAATCTCCTTATTTAGTGTCAAACTCCACTGAACCTTGGTACATAGATGAGTATGCAGAGGATGTGATGTCTCAGATAAGTGAAGAGGGTTTCATGTCACTTCCACTTCCCGTTGGGGATGATAATCAACTTTATATTGATGGATTCGTCACCATTTAATCTTTCTACAATATAATAACTAGATGTTCAGAATGTATTACTACATGATTCTTACTTGAAATACTGAATGTTGGTGCTTTCAATATAAAATAAACAGATTCAGGTTACACTAGGAACTACCTATTACTTTCCGTGTAATTCTAGATTCGGGCCATGTGCTCCGCGCAGGACGATTACGGGGACAATTTAATGTATTAGAAACAAAAGCAAACCAAAACGTACTTATTAATAGACCTCCTAAATGGATTTAGTTTCTCTTGGATACGAATTCAAAATATCAAGAAAAGACTTATACACATTGTCGTCAAAAACCGCGACAACATTACAACAAATTTCATTAGCTAAATGGCCACAAATAAAGCAAGAAACTAATTTTAAAATCATTTCTCCGGTAAGAATTCTTCTGAAAATTCAACTGACTTGTTCACAAGAGGCTCTTCTGGAAGGGTAAGTTCACAAGAGGCTCTTCTGGAAGGGTAATTTCATAGCATTTAGGTAGGAAGGTATTGAAACCAAGAATAAAGTTACAATTTCCCTTGAATAATTCTTGCACTCTTGGTAATTTCCTATACTACAAGAATTATTAATTCTACAACAACATGAAGATTCAACAACTTTTGATATAACATATGTAATATCAATTTTGCAACATGGAGATTCAACAGCTTGATCAGAAGTCAACACAAAAGAGTTATGTGGTTGCATATAACTTTATTTTCCCAGAATAAAACAATTTAGGCGGTGAAAATACTTCATAAAGACGAGCTCCCTAATCTTGCTCCCTTTCTCACTTGTATTGTTAATGAGCATAAGATCATTGGTGGATGGTGAAGTCTTTGCCATGCAACATATGTTGCACCATATCCTTGTGTTTTCAATATACCACGTCACACACAATATAATTCAAAAGCAAAAATATATAGCTCGAAAACATATACTTAAAAGTTCATCGTCTTTATAAGTTGAGATAACGATATATCCACTTTTTCACCCTAGAATAAAAAAAAAATATAATAATATAATACAATCAACTTATAAGAGAATTGACTATATATATATTATATGAACAAATATATTTTTTTATTAATCATATAAGCTATATATTTTATATGTTAGATTTTTTATGGATTATATGGGTAGGATCGGGTCATGAGTTGGATGAACCTCAATTCATATTCGCTCTATGATCCATCCATCAATCTGTTGATCCATTAACATCCGTTTATTTTAGTATTTTCATCTGTATATTCAGATCGGGTTCGTGGGCGGATTGGACATTAGTTGACAATTTCCATCCATATTCTTGATCAGGGTTTGTTTTCGAGTTGAAATGAAGTTGAAACGTTCAATTTGAAGGATTGGGGTTTGGACTAATTGAAATCAAGAAAATATGTTCGAGGAGGAAAGAAAGAAAGGAAAGGTACAAGAGCATGTAAATTGTTACAATCTTGGACAAGACATTGATAGAGATCGAGGAAGAAGACTTAACAAATTTTCAATCACTTGGTGCCCTTACTAGGTCCAGAGTGCGAGAAGTGGAGCAAGCAACTGAATCATTGTTGACCAAAGGATTGGAGCAGAGGCTACAATGTCGGGGATAGAATGTGGTTCCTAGTGACGTTCTCGTACCTAGGCGCTACTTCGGCGCTTGGCAAAGCAACGCCAGCGCCCTTGTCGACCTTATTAAGTGGCCTCCATAGGTGGTGGCACCCTTGTCCATGGAGCCAGAGGCTTTACTCATCTCCTTTCAGCTTCGGGAGTTTTCGATACATGTCGCAAAGTTAACCTCATGATCACTCGAGGAGCCCCAGATGCAACGCTCTCGAAGTCCCCTGGCGCAAGGCTCTCGGAGAGCTCGAGCATTCCTAGCGCTACGTCCTCAGACGCGCCTAGGGCCTTGTCCTCGGGCACGCCTCAGAGATGGCAGGCACCAGGCTTCGGGCGCTCTGCAAAACGTATGGCGATGTGTTTTCTAAGATAAAACACTTTCTATTTTTGGTAAGTTTCCTTATTAGCAAATTTAACTTGGTAGTTGTTTAAGCATGGCTTTCTTTGTGCCTATGGAAGTCTACCCTATTTATGTTTCAGTTGGCCCATATGGGCCTTGGTTTAAGGTGTGCTTGGACTAGATCAAGTTGTTGCCACTTATTTCCCTTTCCTTGTTTGAGGCTATCTATATTAAGACCTCTTGTCTTCGTTGTTTTCTCACGTTGCATTTTAATAACAAAGAATTGAGAGTATTTCGTCCCTTTGTTTTTGGCGTCACCCCCATTGATTGGATCCTATCTTGATCCTATCAACGAGCTACAGTCGTCAAGCTTACCGACCGAGATCGTCCATCCCTTGCTTGCAATTCGTCGATTTCTAAGTTGAAAAATCCCTTGTTTACCATTATCCATCAACAGAGGAGTTTTGGATCTCTCACACTCATCTTAAGCCACGATCCTTGCATCCAGGTGAAGCCATCACGTTAATTTGTATCTGCAATGGTTGTGGAAAAGCATATATGTTTGAGGGTTTTGAAAATGAAAGGGTCAAACTCATGGCCATTGCTAGAGGAATGTCCCAAGTATGCACGAAGAAGGCAAAGATGAATAGTGGACTTATTTTTATATTCCAAATAATAAAACTCAAAAAATCTACCAAACATATAGTTTTTAAGTATGAGTTTTCAAACCAATATTTCATATCATTCTCAAATCGGGATTCATATCAAACATGCCAAACCGATAATTCATATCTTTCCTAAACCAGGAAAGATATGAATACAAAAAAGAAGAAGTTAGGTCACTAGGAAGTTAAATAAAAATCCTGATTTTTTTATAAAGATAGAATTAGACAAATTATAAGACCGACAAGAAAATCAAGCTAGGACATCCTTGTGGATGAGAGCATGAAGCTTTAAGTGTGAGCCAAGCACCACCAACCTTGGCAAGTGGCCTAGAAAAGCAATCTGATCAACGACGTGATTTACTTGTTTAAAAATGTGACCAAAGGCGGTGTTTGTGAAGAAAAGCAAGTCATGTCGATTTTTTGAGATAATTGTCCCAATTTTCAAGATCAAAACCAAACACATGTGAGCACGTTTATAATATACGGGTTATCACCCTCCGTGAAAGTATTATGGAATACTATAAGAGCTGCAATTGCTGGCGCTATAAAGATAATATTATTGCCAACTTGCCACACTTAGTTACATTCATCATTATTTGGTTTCCTTGCTCTTTCCTAATAATGAAGCCGAATGTGGCCAATTCATTAGTCGATTTGGATCCATCAAAATTAATCTTGGTGTATCAAGGTTGAGGTTTCATCAATCTAAATCCCCGTTCAGTAAGTTTTAAGTGTTTCAGAGTTGAAGCTCATGAAAGTTGAAGTTGAAGTTAGTACCATTTATATGAGTTGAAATTGGGAAATGACATTTTTTAAGTTGTATAAAGAGTAGTTGAAGTTGTAAATTATGAGTGGTAAATAACTTACAAGGACGTGGATATTTTGCAAAATTACACCCCTTAATTTCCTCACCGTCATATTCAGCTTTCAAATAGCTCGATGTTTTCCCCAAATTCCATGGCTCACCCCCAATTTAGCTGTCCATGTTGAAGACGAGAACAACTTGCTCGATTTCGGTGATTTTGTGGTATGTCGTCGTCTTTGCTTCTTCAAGTCTCATCTCTTTTGATTTGTTTTCCCGATCTTGAAATCAACTTGTTGGGTCGTGAAGTAGAATTTCAGGCTGAGTGAAGAAGCTAGGTCGATCATTTGCAAAGCCAAAATCGATCATTTCCAAAGTTGCTACATGTAAGAAATCTATCTTAGCCTAAGGTGTATATTTATGCTGCCATGGTTAATTGTGTTGTGAAGTTTGTATTGAATGGAGAAGATGAAGGTTAAATGCCCTCGTATATTGTTCATGCTTTGATATATCTTTAGTCATGTTTAGCTTAATTTTATTGATAAATTTGTATTGAATGGAGAAGATTGATTAATCATCTGGACTGTCATGTATTTGAATGGATATAAATCATCTAGACTGACATGTATTTGAACGGAGAAAATTGATTAGTCATGTTGCTGTTTTGAATGGATATAAATCATCTTTCCTACTGTCATGTATTTGATGTCATGTATTATTCTTTTGAATGGATACAAAACTTTGTTGGACTGTCATTTATTTAGTGTCATGTATTTACTGTTTTGAATGGATACAACATTATGTGGGATTGTCATGTTTGTGTGTTAAAAGATTGTCATGTTTCTATATCTTTAATGTTACTGTTTTGCACAACCGTTGTTTGTGAGAAGATTGATGGACTGTCATGTTTGTGTGTTGCAAATGAATCTAACAGCAACGTCATCTCTTCAACACATCTAAGTTTTTGACATTATATGCAAAAGTCATCTCTTCAACACTTACTACTACTACATTTATCATGAAATATAACATAATAAGTTCATTTTAGCTCTTAATGGTGCAAAACAAATTAAAATTCAAAAATTAAGTAAGAACATTACCTCATTTGCATGGTAACTTGATGAACCGTCATCTCCATTCTCTCCTTTGTTGAATTCCTCTTCATCTTCCATTATTTTAGGTGTTTTTAGAGTGTTTTGAAGTTTGAAGGTTTTGAAAATGGGTTTTAATAGAGGGTGAAAGAGGTGAAAGATGATAAAAAATGTGTTAGGGTAGGGTTAATAGGTGTTACGGATTACTTAAAATAAGGGGGTAGTTATTACAGTTAGGTGGGGACAAGACATGTAGTAATGACGCACAACAACGTCCATCTGACATTCTAATCTCGCGTTCTGCGAGTACCCATACACTCGCGTTCTGCGAGGACACGTACACTCGCGGAACGCGAGATTAGCATGCATGTAATTAACCTAATTTTTTGCTAATCTCGCGTAACGCGAGTGTACGTGTCATCGCAGAACGCGAGGGACCCGGCGTTGTTTGAATAAAGCACCGGACTGTATATAAGAACCGTGTATTTATATTCTAGGTGGTACTACTTGTGCGACAAGGGATATCCAAATAGAAAAGGATACATGATGCTATATATGAAACTAAATATCACCAATCACAATTCATCAGACACATTCCAGAGAATAATAAAAAAGCCTTTAATTGTGTTCATTCATCATCAAGGACAACCATTTAAAGATGTTTTGGAATTTTGAAGAAACGATGGAAGATTTTGAAGGGTGCCTTCATTTAAACTACCCACTCAAATTGACATTATTTGTGCGTGTTTTCCTTTAAGTAACTACGTACTAGAACACAATACATTACGGTTCCATCCCAGGTGAAGAAAATGATGAAGAGGAGAAGGCCATTAAAAAGTTTACCGTTGATGATGACAACAAAGAAGAGATAATGATCCAAATTCGGTAATGATGCGATTCGAGATTCAATAGCTAAGCATATTTGAGAATACAAAAATGTATTTCTAGATGGTCTATGAGTAAGTTAGGTAAATAATATATATATATGGTAGGGGTTAGATATATATAGAGAGAGAGGTGAGTAAAAGATTGAATAGAGGCACGAGCGAGAATGCGATTAATGCATATATAACATAAATCTATATAAAGTTGAATATCAACCTTAACAACCAGAATACCATTGAGGGTGAATACTCGTTACACCGTTACGCCACAATACTCGTTACATCGGAACTCACCTTTCTCTATATATGTGGTATGCATTTTATTTTTTGGCCTCAAGTGAACATAATGGGTTAGAAAACGTGGTGTTCAGTTACAAACCAATTGGCAACTGGTTTGTAACATATATTTTGCGTAATGTTTTATTAATTTGTGCATGGTTATTTTAGCTTACAAAGTACAAATGTCTTGAATGCCTTAGGTGAAATGGGCAATATTTTGGTCTGTATGTGGTGAACTTTCCACGTAGACTAACAATTAGTCTTGGGTATTTTTTTTTTGTATGTATGCATGATAATATATGTGTATGATGATCTTCTTTCTATTGCACAATTTCATCCATAATATGATTATGTATTACTTAATATTGCCTCGGGTGAACATGCATATTTTCTTCAATAGAATGGAAAAAGGGATGATAGATTGATAATATATATGTATGATGATCTTTCTATTGCACAATTTCATCCATAATATGAGTATGTATTACTTAATTTATTGCCTCGGGTGAACATGCATATTTTGTTCAATAGAATGGAAAAAGGATGATAGATTGATACGCTGCACTTTGTATTAGGGATTATTATATTATATTTAGATTGAATTTGTATGAGTTTGGAGGCATTTCTACTACATGGAGTATATGAGATGAAGTGAAGATTTTGAAGGATTTAAAGAGAAGAGTTGAAGTCGAAGACACTTAGGAGCTGAAGTGAAGATTTGCGCACAGATGGCGATCACTATCCCTAGATAGCGATCGCATGAGGACAATAGAATACCATTGAAGATTCGAAGAAGATGACAATCGCTATCCCGAGATAGCGATCGCGTCCTGATGTCAGAAGCCTATTGAAGATTTCAGATACATGGTGATCGTGTGGCCCTAGATAGCGATCGCGTGAATCGTTCGGATTGAAGATTGAAGATTTTCCTTTTACGTTTTGTTTTATTGTTTTGTTTTGGAAAACTTTCCTTGTGTTGTATTCGGTATTTTCTTAGGGTTAGACTCTCTTTAAGAACTCTAATTCTCATCTTATGTTTATCATCTTATCTATCTAGAACTTTAGTCTTGCGAACCATGAGCAGGAACTAATTCCATTGTTTTGCCTAGCGGTTGAAACCTTCAATTGATTAAGTTGTAAGATTTATCACTCTTGTTCTTTTCCTTTGGGTTTGTATTAATTCTCTTGTTTCTGTCTATATGATTTCTATTGGTTTTGCTAGATTGATCACCTAGTTTGATTAATAGTCTTCTATTGCTAGACTAGGAATAGACGGTGGAATTCATTGTCATAGTAGCATCCATATTTGCATGATCTGGTAGTTGATTGCTTATATGAAAGAGAATTGATTGCATGTTAATACTTGACGGTTGTAAGTTATTGCATGCATCCTTTCGATTCATGTGCTCTTAGCTGCTATTTGATTTAACCTAGGAGGTCTCCCTAGGTTATTGAGTAGTAAGTATTATCAGGAACGGTTGGTTTGCTTATATATTAAAGATTGGAATAGGAACATTCCCTAGGATTGATAAAAACTTGAGATAATCTATGATCAACTTGATTGACTGCTGTGTGGATACTTGCTAGGTGGAACCCCTTCGAATTATATTCTCAGCCATCGTTGCGTTGCTTGTTACTTGTTACTTTGTTAGTCGATACAATCAAACCCCCCTGTTACTTGTTCTTGAGTTGGTTTTTCACTTGTTGCATAGAATTGGTGTTTTGATTCCTTTGATTTCGACCTCTACTTACTTGGTATACTCTAGTTAGTATTTTAGAGTTTCTTTGATTTAGCAACCACGACATTTTCTCTATCATAGAGAACATAGTTTATACCCAAATAAACATTCTTAGGTAATAATCAAAGCATCTCCCATCCATTAAAACCAAAGACAGTTACACAAAAGAAAGTTACAATAGAGAATGAAAAGCATAAAGATAAGCATGACAAGAAAGAAAACATAACACGAAAGGAAATATGGACGACGCCATACAAAAGAAAGTTCAACGACCACCTACTCAAGATTGACATGCGGAATATTGATGAGAATATTTTGGTGGCCATTCCACACATAATGGTTCTTAATAGTATTGGGGGGTCTTCACATGGTTTATAGCCAAAATTGAAAAACGTCAACCGATATGTTCCTTTTCGAGGGTTGTAACGATCGGCTGATCATACTACAAACAATCACGCTTGTAAAATCAACATAGTCACCTACTTTAAACACATTCTTCTGGTAAAATGGTGGGCGTCGCCTTATTAACATCTCGGGAACAATTTCAGTTAGGCGTTTTGTTTGGGATTCATCCTCATAGAAGTTTTCATACTCCACCATATAATAGCCGATCACTCCTTCTGGACCTGTTATTTTGGCCTCGTTGAGTGAACCTTTCAACCGTTTTCTGTTCCCAGGACCTCTACTTTCTCCTCACAAGTAAAATATTGCCTTTGATCCATGATCTTGCAAAATAGAACATAAAAAAACTTTGCCGGTTATGGACAAAATAGTATAGTAGAAAAAGTATAATGCGACAAACAAGTAAACATAGTAACAAAAAGGGTATAAGATCAAATTTACCTAAAATCAAAATGTTGAAAAGCCTCTCTTTTTTGTGCAAATAGAGATAGAGGATGGTGAAGATGCTTCAATAACTTTTTTACCTAACAAGGGTTATAGATTGTCATTTTATGCTTTGTTTGGACGCTCTATTGGAAACATATGAAATATGATAACTTGCTTTTATGTTGGTAGATATGGCCAACTGTTTTTTCCCCATTCAATTATCAATTCATTGTATCCTTCATAAACGTCAAACAAAGTTGAATAACAATTTTATAAGTTATAAGACAAGATAATAAATTATAGTAAATATTAAGTTAGACTACATAATAAGTTATTCCTTTCCTTAGTTAGAGTACTTAATAAGTTAGCCTATAAAATATGTTATTACTTGTATAATTACCATATAGATTATTCTCTTTCCTACTTATAGTATGAGAATTAAAGAATGAAATGTGTCAAAGTTGGTTTAGAATGACATCACACACACATTAAGCTAAGTCGGTGACATTAACTATCTATGCTATGTTTAGCATGTATTCTAGCATACAAAAAAGGAGACAACAAAGCATGAATGTCATCGCTAGGATATTCTTTTATTTGTCCATTTTTATGAATGATGTTGATGTTTCCATGTCATAGCTAGGGTATCTGTCCTTTTTCCTCTTCTAGATAAGGATGATATGGATATGTCAAAAACATTCCACTTATGTCCACCTTTGTATATGTCTCGATAAGAACATGAACCAAAAGCCATCAAGCTTTGTCTTGTCTCGGAATCTACATGAGCCAAATTTTTGTCAACCTTTGTTTTTTTGACTCTTATGTCTATACCCATTATTGTGACAACACCGTGTATTAATCTCATGCAATACTATAGTTGAACCTAAAGCCATCTCTTTTCGCATGGACTTTGAACAAGTAGGGAAATAGCTAGGGAATGAGTAGTTTGACTTTTATCTTAGTGGATTATTGTCCTTGACTTATACATTGTATGTTGTGTTTTGGTAGTAATGCATGTGTCATGCAACCATTTCTTTTCACATCAAAAAAATGAGGATTACTGTCCTTGACCTTATTATACATGCATGTAGTGTCTAAACAATATAGATCATTCACTTGAAAGTATAAAAATGAGGTGAATAAGGTATATTACACATGAAGGGTGGTAGATATGGTCATATATAGGTATGATGATATTCCTTTGCTATGTCCATGGGTTCGTTTGGATTTCATCGTAATGACATTATCTGGCGTTATAAATGCCAATTTTTGACATAATAATTCTAAAAAGTGGCATTATAATGTCAAATAATGTAATTATCATAGGAATCCAAACAAACTTCATAATGATATTCTATGATGATATTATAACAAATCATGAAGTAGTGTATTACCTTGTCACGCGAAAGATAAGTTTATGTAAGTGTATAAGACATCAAACATATATATATTTCCCTACTAACATTTGCAAATTTGAAAGGCTACTAATAAAAAAAAATCAATGTCAAAGAGAGGAATAAATCTCATTACCAACTCCAAGAAAATGAATACATTCACCTAGTTATGTTCATAGAATCCTGATGAACAATTATTACCATACAACAGATGCTACATTTGATTGATTACAAATTTACAATACTACAAGTTATTTCTAGTGCAGTAGTTTCAATTAGCAATAGTTGCACTATAGAAAGCCATTGTTAATCTCCAAGCTATAACACAAAATAAAATTTAGGGTTTAGCCAGTTCCATTCCTTTCAATTTCCAAATTCTGTTACATCCTAGCTAGAGACAAATCAAACCAAGTCCAACAACCTAAATAACAAAAAAACTACTTCATTTTCTTATTTGATAAGAAGATAAATTCACATCCTACAAGTTATGCTTCTAGAATCCAGATGAACAACAATTATAATACAGAAGATGTTGCATTTAATTCTTCATCATACTACAAGTTTATCTCTAGTGCGAATGTTAATCTACAAGTTATAATCAGTTTCTACTCTTTAAAAATTTCCAAATTCTGTTACATCCCAGTGAACAATAGCTCAAGTCAAGTCCCCTCTCCGGCCTTGTCTCCCAGTTTCAAGGCTTTTTGAGTATGGCTTGAATCATCCGAGTTCGTCATGCATTTAGGGAAGCTAACTTTGTTGCTGATCGTTTAGCTTCTCTCGCTTTACTTTCTCCTCTGGGTGTTCGGTGTTGTTGGCCCCCCAGATTGCATTTATGTTTTACTTGAGGACAATGTTTGGGGTCAGACTACACCTTGGGCTATCCAAATTAGTCCCTTTAAATAAGAGTATCAAAGGGTCTGCCCGTTCTTCCACACAAAAATAGCTCAAGTCAAGTCCGACAACCTACATAACAAAAAAAACTAATTCATTTTCTTATTTGAAAAGCACTACTAGAAAAATCTCATATAGCCATGGAATTTCATATACATGGCCAAATGGGCATAAAACTCGGGACAGGAAAGATAAGTCATGGCTGAGTGAAGAGGAGACGATGTTCAACCACGGAAATGACGTGGTTGAATCCTAGCCATGGGTATAGACACATATATGTCATGGCTAAATTGGAGATGACTTATACCAATTGTTTCTCCGTGGATAAATAATTGGCTATACCATTTCGCCACAGAAGAGACGTGGCTATTTTGACTATAATTTTAAAAAATAAAAATAAAGGGACGTTGAGGTTAGAATTGGTTGGTGTAGCTCATTAATTCATTTGTGAGAGAGTGTACATACGCAGACGCCTTCTACGAGCTCATCATTTTTCACATTTGGAGTTTCTACAAATCTCACAAAAAATTGTGGTTTAGAGAGAAGAGAAAGAAGGAAGATGAAGCTTCCGTTTTTATTAAAAAAAATAGTAAAAGAGGGACGTGTTTCATTTGATATGATTTTTTTATCAAATTTTTTTTAGTGATATATCTATATTCTTTTTATATTTTTTTGATTTACTCTCTTTTACAGAGTTCATACTACATTACCAATGATATTAAAGGTAATTGCTTACTACATTGTACAATAGTATTTTTTTTATTTTTCTATTTTACTATTTGGATTTTTTATTAGATTTATTTATTTATATATAATAACAATAAACACAAAAACAAAAATTAGTGTTGTGAACATTATTTTGTTATAACTAGTGTTCGGGTCCCGTACTTCTCACGGGGTACACAATTAATTTTACACAAAGTACATTTCTATTAGAAAGAAAAGGAGGATGTATTAAGATTACGATAATTACACGTTAAGCACATCAATTACATTTCACATTATACACACATGAAAAAAATGCACAGTAGAAAAAAAGAGTACAAAAACAAATATTACAGACATAACACTTCTAGATGAAGTGTCTATTCAAAATGAGGGCGCATTTTAGAACGCTTGGTTGCAACTGTCTTCTTTTCAAAAGGACGATACACCTCATATTTTGCTTATGGAGTTCAAACCAGGGTAACATGACATATCCACCGACTTTTCTCATGCCAAACATCAACTGTATCATTCAGACTATATCTCTCTTGAAATAGAGTTGTAGGAGGCACACAAATCTCGCAGTAGGGTAAAATCTCACGTTTTCTCTGTAAAGTTTTAGTATCGTAGAGTGTTAAATACCCAACTTCGTAGTGATTAACATAAAAATTACCAACGATAGTTGCCTCATACAAGGAACCAATCAGAGCACATTCTGACCCAATGATCTCAAAGAGGTCTCCAATTAAGTAGAAAGAATCCATTAGAATGAAATAAAAAGATACTCAAATGACTTATGACACACACAAGAAGAGTAAATAACCTGAAAAGAAAGAAATATAGTGTCAACATTATAGGTTGTCGTATGGTAAATTGGTGTTATTTTTATGAATAAAACCAAAAAAATGTAAAGAATATTCTGTCTTAGTGAAGACTATGGTAGTGGTATATGTCAATACTTATGTTAGCCAAATAAGGAAGCCACATGTTTGGGGAGGTGAACCTGAATTACTAATGCTCTCATACGTTCTCATGTATGCTCGCTGTAAATCTTGAACAACATTATCATCTTTGAAAATAAAAAACTACGTTTCTATTGTTTTGTGAGTTCTATATCAACTCATGGTTGCAGGATGCCAATTACGGTCTACATGTGTGATGAAAATTCATGAGGGTTAATCTCAATTGCTGAATATGGCCAAGAATATAGCAAGGAAAATCCAATCAGAGTCGGAGAAAAACCCCGCACCGTTTTTTATAACTGGCACCCGCTTTAGGCGCATTCCGGATGCGTCCAAAACATTTTAAAAAAAATCCGGTTCAGTTTTGGGCGCACTCAGGATGCGCCCAAGTTAAACCGGATTTTTTTAAATTTTGACGGCAAAAAAAAAAAAAAAAAAAATCTTGGGCGCATCCAGGGTGCGCCCAAGATTGACCCGATTTAAAAAAAAAAATTGGACGCACCCGGGATGCGCCCAAAGCGGGTGCCAGTTATAAAAAACCGGGTTGGAGGTTAAACGGCCATAAGAGTTCTTCACCAAACAAAAACAAAAACAAAAACCAGAAGCATTGTAACAACAATAAAAAAAGCAAAATGTAAATTAAAAAAATGTACTTGTAAATTCATATTAACGAGATGCCACTGCAAATAATTTTGATTTACAAAGCAGATCTGCCTAAAAATAGCTATTCAAGATAGTCACATTAAACCATGAATTGAATTAGGCATGTACTTAGATGCTGAAACAAAAAACGTAACAAAATAAGCGAATGCAGGATGCATAAATATAACAAGGATGTTCAAATCTGAAACAATTTAATCTTAATTAAATACCCCGCAAATTGGATTACAAGAGGAATGCAGGATGCACACGACCTTAATATACACGAAGAAGGATAGACCAGTTTTCTATATACATACACATGTAGAACTTATTTATTTATATATACTGTTGTAATACTATTATTATATATATTATATATAAGAATAAAAAAATAAGAAACTTGGGGAGCAAGGAGTGTGACTTTGCATGTCAAATTCATTGTTTTTGTAATGGGTCACCGACTTTTATATATATACTAGATTTTGATTACCGCGCTTCGTGTGAGGTTGTAGCGTATTAAAAAGTAATATTTAAATATATGTAATATTCTTCGTCTTTTTTTCGAGTCTTATATTATAATATCTATGTACAATATTTATATTTGACTTTATTTTCATTGAGTGAATATCAATCCGACCACATATATTTTATAATACAGTGATCATAGTAGGCAAGTTAGTAGGTATTTAAATAGTCTCATGGAGGTTGTTACATGTATTTGTTTCTTTTGGTTTGATATGGTTGTTGGGTGATTTATATGTATTGTAGTTAACGTTGTTAATTAGGCCAGTTAAGTTGTGTTTGGATCAATTTAAATTATTGGTCAAGACAGATTTGGTCTATACGTGTGCAGTTAAGTCAGTTTATTAATTAAAAATATATTAAATAGTTTAATTTTTTATTAATGATATCAAATTTAGATTTATTGTGTTCGAATTAGGTTTTCAATTTGACGCGATCATTTTTGTTTTTACTCGGACGGTTAGGTTTTGACTACGGACATTTTAAAATTAGCAATAGTAGTTAAAAGTAATATTAATTTTTTGACACCATATTAATTGGGTTAACATTGATTAGGTACCAATTCCATTTACTTTCATCTAAGGTCAACCATTTTATATATATATATATAGAGGTGAGTTCCGGTGTAACGAGTATTGTGGTGTAACGGTGTAACGAGTATTTACCTTCAATGGTATTCGGGTTTGTTAAGGTTGATATTCAACTTTATGTAGATTTAGGTTATATATGCACTAATCGCATTCTCATATGTTTGTGCCTCTATTCAATCTTTTACGCTATTTATTCATGTTTATTTAGTTGAATATCTACCCTATATTGATATAGGTAAATTAAGTTGAATATCAACCTTAACAAACCTGAATACCATTGAGGGTGAATACTCGTTACACTGTTACACCGTAAGAGGTTGTTTACACCGGAACTTAAATCTATATGAGAATGCGATTAGTGCACTACATAAAGTTGAATATCAACCTCAATTAACAAACCCGGATATCATTAAAGAAAAATACTCGTTATACCGTTACACCACAATACTCGTTACACTGGAACTTACCTCTATATATATAGAGAGAGAGAGGGACGCTCCGGTAAGACCATTCTTTTAGTAAAACGGAGTTGACGAGTATAGACCGTTGGATGAGAAGTAGATGGAAGACTGAGATTAAATGCAATATGATAAAAGGAAAATAGCAAAAAAATACCTAATATATCATCCTAATTTTACGTTAACGATCTTCTCTCTCTCTTCAAGCCCAAATCACGTTTTTCTCTCTCTCCTCTTTCTTCTCTCTCGATCTACTCCCTTACAGACGGTTCTCTTGCGTTTTTCTCCTTGGCAATTCCATATCTTGTTTGATTCATACATCAACACACAAATCTCCATGGAAGAAGGTTAGTTTCAAGATTTTTCATTCTGATATGCGAATTCGTAAAATAGATATGATATTCCGCATCCTCGTTATGCAGTAGCTACGTTAGGGTTTCACATGATATATGTTATGCATAATTTAAGTTGTAGTATGCGTTTCCATTTCTTCGTTATGCAATCAGATTTACTAGATATGCATTAAATCTGTTGTTAAGTTCTCGTTAGGGTTTATTAAAGGGTTGCGTTTTTTAGGGTTATGTCTTGTTCAATCATTGTTTACGTTATGATAATAAGGGTTACGATTTACCTATCATCACATGTTTACGTTATGCTAATTAGGTTGACGCTTTTTAGGGTTTCACATGATATGCGAATTCGTATTCTTCGATATGCTATTCTGTAGCCTCATTATGCATGAGCTACGTTAGGGTTTCAGACTCAATCTGTTATGCATTATTTAAGTTGTCGTATGCGTTTCCGTTTCTTCGTTATGCAATCAGATTTACTAGATATGCATTAGATCTGTTGTTAAGTTCTCGTTAGGGTTTAATAAAGGGTTGCGATTTTTAGGGTTATGCTTGTTCAATCACTGTTTACGTTATGCTAATTAGGGTTATGATTTACCTATCATCAAATGTTTACGTTATGCTAATTAGGTTGACGATTTTTAGGCATTATGCAGGTCTAAAGTTGTCGTATGCGATGTTGTTTTGACGTTATGCAAAAAAATTTCCTAGATATTGGATATGCAATTGTTGTTTACGGATGTGCACTAACTTCCAATTGATATGCACAATACTGACCCAGGTATGCAGAAGAACCCAATTGATGACGATGTGATCAATTCCTCCTCAGACGATGGTGTTGATTGTATGCCAGATGATGATGAAGCATTATATGGTACCGAATGTGTTTTTGACGCGAAAGACAGAAACAAAAAGTTTTGGGTTCCTCATTGTCCCGATGACATGAAACCAAAAATTGGACAATCCTTCAATTCCTTGTTGGAAGGAGAAACATTCTATGGTCAGTATGCAGAGATAGTTGATTTTTAGATTAAGAGAGGCAGCCATCACAAATTCAAAAGATCATTGTCTAGGAAGATTCAGTACTTACAATGCAATAGGGAAGGATCCAAGAATAAATCTAACAGTTTAGGGAAGCGTAAGACTACATTTGATTGAGTACAGTGTTGCGCAAGTCTGTCTCTCAAATCTAGTGATGCTATTACCTACATTGTTGATAGATTTGAGGAGAAACACACCCACGACATGATCCCTAACGTAGAAAAACATTTGATGAAGAGCAATAGAAAAATGGATATTGGACACCAAAAATTTATGTTGGCTTGTGCTAAGGCGAACTTGGGGCCAGTAAAGTCTTATAATCTCTTGAAGGATATGGTTGGTGGATATCATAACATGAGGGTCATGGCAAGGGAGTTTAGGAATTTCAAGCGGGACCTAATGGCGAACATCAAATCTGCTGATGCGCAAATGGTTATCAATCGATTTACAAAGAAGAAAGAACAATGTGACTCTTTTTACTTCGAGTATGAAGTGAACGATGAACAACAACTTACAAGGTTGTTTTGGGCGGATCCAATCTCACGTCGGAACTATGCTGCATTTGGGGATGTAGTCAGTTTTGACTCGACTTACAGAACTAACAGGTAATCCACTTCACATTATGTTAAATTCTACGTTCATTTCTATTAGATATGCAGATAACATTACATGATATGCAGATAACACTACGTGATATGCATATAGTTACTGTATGGTATTCGCACCATTCACTAGGATTGATAACCACAAAAAAAGCCTTATGTTTGGCACTGGGTTGGTCATGAAGGAGGATGTGCAATCATATGAGTGGCTCTTCACGAACGACCACCACCGAAGATCATTATTACAGATCAAGATCCGGCGATGAAGATCGCCATTGAGAATGTATTGCCTCATACTAGACATCGGTTATGCATGTGGCACATCATGGAGAAGGTGTCAAAGAAGGTTGGTGCGAAGAAAATTAATTCAAAGGATTTCATAAAGAGGTTGGGGAAGTTGGTTTGGGATGACACTCAATCAATTTCAGAGTTTGAGAAAGGATGGAAAGAATTTGTGGTTGAATATGAGTTGGAAAGTAAACCATGGTTCGGGGATATGTATGCACTACGTCGCTACCGGATTCCGATTTATTTTAAGGATATTGTGCTTGGTGGTCTTGTTCGCACAACATCGATTTCAGAATCTCAAAATAGTTTTTTTGGAAACTATTCAAACAGGAACTTCAGCCTCGTTGAGTTGTTGATGCACTTTGATAGTGCAATGGAAACCCAACGTTATAACCAATTGAGGAATGATGTTGCCTCGGATACACGAGCACATGATTACTTAACTCCATTGTTGATTGAGGAGGATGCATCTAAGGTGTACACCTTGAATATCTTCACTCTGGTGCAAACCGAGCTTGTCGCATCGTGTTTTGAATGTTCAATCACTAATGAGCAGGAAGGTATGTTATTTTTAATACAATCTCATTTAAATTGTTGTCACATTATACCTTAACAAGATATATGCATATCAGTAAATTGGCCCTTTAAAATGCAAAATCGTTAATATTGTATACGCAACATACCTTAACAGGACCTATGCATATCTATATTACTGTAATGCATATCATAACGTTGGTCATTTTGATGCAACTCATTAATATTGTTTATAAAGCATAACGTAGCAGTACCTAATGCATATCTATATTTCAGTAATGCATATCAGCGCATTATCCATATTCAACTTATGTACGTTAACTTTTCTTTGTGTTGTTTATACGTGATATACATATGCAGATGACGATTGTGTTTCGTACACTGTAAAAGAGCCTTTTGCAGAATTATACCAAGTAGAACGTGCATTAATTAACAACTTCACTACATGTAGCTGCATGATGTTCAACAGAAATGGTCTACCGTGTCGTCATATTTTCACATCTCTGAAATTTGCGGGTGTTGATAAGATCCCTGAATGTTTAATAGTTGATAGATGGAGAAAGGGTGCTGCCAAAAAGGTGAATAGCAATATTCCTAATGGTATATGGGATCAAAGTATCCAGATAGAAGAGAAACAAGCTATGATGAATGACCTATGGTCCCTAATATATTCATGTGTTGGTATTGTTGAGGAAGATGAAGAAAAGATTCGTGATTTATTGTCGGCATTGAGGAATAAGAAGGTTGAATACACTATAGGTGCTATTGATGTGAACAACCAATCCGAAATAATGGAATCAATGGTTGAGACCTTTGCGGGAACTAGTGCACCAACTGAGATTTTTGTCCATCCTCCAGAACAGGCGAAAAACAAGGGCACGGGCCTTAGGTTTAAAGATGGAAAGGAGAGGTCTGTGGCAAAACAAGCAAAGAAGAGGGCTGCAGAGGAAGCCACAGTTCAGAATAAGGGCAAAAGGAAATGCAAGAGGTGCAACAAGTATGCAAATCATGACAACAGAAACTGCAAAGAAATTCTTTAGTTCTTTAATATAATTTTACATTTTAGATATGTTGGAATTAGTGTTAAGTTTTATTTTAGGAATAATCTCTCTTGAGTTTACATGGATTTATTTGAATAATTTGATACGTGTGTAACTTTTACATGCTGATATGCAAGCAATTCACGTAGTTATGCAACGATTTGCTATGGTTATGAACAGTAGAGATATGCGTAGATATGCAATTCATAAACACAGATATGCACCAGATCCGGTGGTGATATGCATAAATTCCGTGGAGATATGCAGATAATCTGCAACATATAGATTTACCTTAGAAATAAGAGAGCTTGAATGATTTGGAAACTTTATATGCCGATGTGCAAGTTGTTCTCCAAAATGGAATAGTTTTATGCACAATGGAGATATTTGTTAATTATGGATTAGAGGATATTTCAAAATTGCGTACTTGTGCAATTCATAAATACAGGTATGCAGATAAGCAGTGGGGATATGCACAAATTCTGTCTAGATATGCAGATCTTCTGCAACATATAGTGGTCTCCATATCTTGCTTGAATGATGTTCAAATATAGATTAAGACTACCTCGTTTCAATTAAGTTAAGCAAACAGAAGTTGTTCCAGAAATTCTTAATTGTTACTAATTTAAATGAAGAACCATAACAACGACAAGTGGTTCTTAAATAAGCTACTACAAAATTACATATCGTTTAAACCAATCTGAATAACGTTAAAACATTACTGCATATTCTCTAAAATAAAAAATTCCATCTAGCTCCTGCTTGCATCTTCTATTTAATGCTAACCGAAATTCCTTTAGCCTTGGACTTGGTGATGATTTCATCCCTCAACAAGTTCATCTTAGATGTAATAAGTGCATGAAGATACTTATGTCGCAAAGGAAGAATGCACTTAGATGAGTTAGGCTTGAATCCAGGGTCCCAGTTAGCTAGTCGTCCAAAAAATGTCTCCATATGGCGCATTACATAGATCCCGCCATCAGTCTTGTTTTGGGTATTCACCCACGCCAGTGATACGACATCAGTTGTTGATCCAAAGATTTTGTACCTTGATGAAAGATTCATCAATTCCATGTATTTAAAGAACATCCTTTTCTGTGAACAAATAAAAGAATGTTTGAGGATTCCTTATGCATATCAATGATGGGACTTTAAGTACAAAAGATACCAAACTGATTGAAATGAAAGTTGATTACCAGCTTGTTGACCATTTTGTACGTGTTTCCATTCAATGACTCGTTGTATTGTTCGTCAATTAAGTCTATAGTTTTATGCCAGAAGTTGAAGCATAACAAGTAATAACAACCTTGTATTAAGATGGGAAAAAACACATGTGATTCACGTAAAATGAATTGAGCATGGGATCAAGAATACATCTATTTTAAACAGTTTGACGGGTGAATACTTAGCAAATTTGCGTCTACAACGGATGCATGAGTGGTATTGGCTACCACATCATCCATGATAGCTTTGAATGTGCCAAACATTGTGGAAGTATTGTTATTCGTTTTAGTGAAAGTCTCAATCTGTAAGTGCATATCGAAGTTAATTATTTGCATAACGTAGATATATATCTGCATATCAAGACTGAAGTATTGCATACGTAGATATATAATGAAGTGAATTATTTGCATAACGTTGTGGTATATCTGCATATCAATTCTGAAGTAATGCATACGTACCATGTTTGACGGGTAAACGAAAAAACGTGATAAAGTGTTAGGGTGTCGAAGCTCTTCTAAATCATTTAGATACACACACCACAAGTCAACAACTGTACTTGAGACAAGAGAATTTCCACAGAGCGACTTGAAATCTATTCCTTCAACAACTTCACGTTGGTTATCGAATAGGACCTCCCTGATAAATGGGTTAGAAAGCAATGATTTTAAGGATTGGGCAAGTCAGAAAAAGTATTGAATTCAATAAAAGATGTAAACGAAAAAATAAATACTAACCCAGAGGACGCTTTCGTATTCACATACTGATATAAATCACGTTGTTGCATAGTGTAAGATTTCATTGGGTTTATAAACCGGTCTATCCAAGGGCTCTTGTCTGTTATTGGAACCTTTGCACCTCGTTTGGATTGTAATGTCACATTCCTCATAGGTGTTGTAAAATCATCATCATCGTTTACGAGGTCTATTTGTGCCTGGTTTATCAAATGAAAACCCAAAGGGGTATATATAACAACTACATGCATATCAAGTAAAGAATTCTGCATACCCTGTCCTATTACATGAATATCAAAGCATAACTTTAGCATACATATAAAGTTTACGATAATATCATTAACACCAATTTTAGGAGAACATTACAGACGATTCAAATTATATAATATACAATGCATAGGTCCTGCCCAATAATTTAGTGAAGCTACCTAATTTACGCCGTTACAAAATTTGGGCTGTACACCCACCATATAAGCTAGTGAACCAAAGTCAACTACACTAAACACAAAAAGTTAAGACTTGCCCAGTATTTAAGAGTAGTAGGCTACCTCTTTAACGCCGTTACAAAAATCGTGTTGTACAAACACCATATAAGTTAAGTTGTGGAATGAAAAAGATATTAACTTGGTCAACCCAAAAAATTCGGTACTTGCATAAGATCAATTGCCACTCTTTAATCTATTACTGCTCCTCACGCTTACCAGGCCTATTTTTGGAGTTGTTTTCTTGTTTGTGTTCTTGGTATCTTTGGTTACAGCTATCTCTGATTGTGCTGGCTCACCAACTTCCGTTGGTGGATGGGTTTCAGTAATGTGCCCTAGCACTCGATTGACCATATGAGTTGCATCTAGTTGACCCTATAGAATGTGTGTGCAACAATCAGAGACAGATATGCAATTTATCTTGATCAGAAATGCAAAATAAACCACATGATACCTTGAGTTAAACCTAAACATTATGTGTATGCAAAAATAACAAACAGATATGCAAAAAACACTTAAACATACCGGATCTGATTGAATGGAGGGCGCAGTCGCATTCTTCCTAGTAAAAACCTTAGTAACATTAAGTTCAGGTCTGAAAGTCTGCGGTGGAAGAACACTTTCATTGTTCTGAACCTGTAAAGTATGAGTATGCAGAATTCACCATCAGATATGCAATTTATCATAATATGATATGCAAAATATAGAAAAGTAGAGATGTGAAGTGAGTATGCAAAATTTCAAATCAGATATGCAATTAATATTGACATGACTGATTTTCAACAGTGTGCTCCACAACTTCAGAGGGCAAATGAGTAGTGAAGTGAACACCCTGCACAATATGAATATTAACATCAGGATAAATTTCTCAGTCTCAAATCTTGCATATCCAAAAGCCCCATGCTCATAGCTACTTACCAATTCTTGCACATCACTAAGTACTGTCGTACTATCATTTAATGTTGGTGGCGAGGTAGCAGCTAAAGGTGTTGTACCTTTACTTTTACTCGCATCGTCCTGTGCAATATTGACCCAAGAGTTATGCAAATTACTTAGAACAAAACTGACTGAAAATAGATGATTTAGCAACATAATATACACCTTAGGCATATGATTAGAGACTCTGGGAGGACTGAACGAGTAAGTATTGTCGACTCCATGGTAATCAGCCGTCTCGGGCTTGATGATGTAGCTCCGTTTTAACAAGGCCGAATCAATAGATTCCACCAACTTCATTAGCTCCGGACTAGTCCAAAATGGGTCTTGAGATTGAGATAGCACATTTCCTACTTGAGTTGATGCTTGAAAAGGAGCATCAGCGTCGTAATCTGATCCAGACACACCAAGTAAAGCCCTTGCAGACTCAGTCAAAACATTAGATATCTCGTCGTCCTTGCACTCCATAGGAGTACTCTCGGTCCTATCAGATATGCTAATAATGGCATTTGCAATCTTCTTTAAATCATTAACCATGCCAGAATTATACTCCTGCAACAATAGAAAATGAGCTATAATCTGAATATCTCAAATTTCATGCATATTTGACTATGAAATCTGCATACAATTGAAATTTGCATATAGTAAAATCATTGACTACTGTGAAACTGAGACGCTCATGTGAATATAAATTCAAATTATGTAAACCTAGATCCTAAAAAACTAACCTTTTTACGGTCTGGTTCACCAACCGGGTGTGCAGCATCTTGTCTCTTAGTAATAGGCAGTTGAGGATCCAAGTTTCCATCACCAATCACACCATATTCCAACTCAATTGCTTCCCTTTGATCAACAAGATCCTAAATTGTTGGATTAGAAGTATATAGAAACTTTTAGTTAATGCAGTAACAATAAACTCGCCATTCGCTATCCAATTGCATATTTATTACCTTAGTCCAGCCAACAAAAGCAGGAAATTGCCTTGGAATAGTTCGCTTGCGGTACAAAACCATACGGTCCAGATATAAAATCTGGAATACATTGTATAAATATGGGGATCAGATACAATAGAAATCAATGCATTTTTAAACAAGCATATCACTAAAGCAGTCTTGCATAATCTATTCAAACCAGCAACTGTAAGCAATATAAAGGTTCTAAAGAAATACCGTCAAGAAGTGTAGTGGACCAGTGAAGTAGCCGTCCTTATTCTTATCCCATTTTTGTTTTGCCTCTACTAGGGAGCTTATGACAAAACCACACCAATTCATTCTCCTTAATCGATCAAGATTAGGAGAACAGCCACGGATAAGGGTCTGGTTTGCATAACTACTCTGACATGGTTCGATTAAGCAAGAGTGGAAAAATACGATGAAATTAAGTAGGAAATCAGGACCTCCTTCTTCTAATTCAAGCATACGTTCAGCAACATGATTAAATCTCATCTGGTGGTTCACCAAAGGCAAATACTGGTCCCTCCACTGCTTTACCACATCAAACATGCACTTAGGGTCTACCTTGAGTATTTCCATGGGGCCGCGTGGAATGCCAAGACATATCTCCACGTCACTATCTGCTACATCAATTGAAGACCCATCCGGAAGTAATATCTTGCCCTTTCGAGGATTGTAATTCTCAACTAGCCATCTGCACAGATATCTGAAAGACATAGTTTACAAAATCAAATTAGTAAACCAGAAGCCCAAAGATTAAATTACACTGCATAACCCATGATCATATCTACATATCACATTGGAAAATATGCATACCGACTCATGATATTTGCATACCAAATTATTAAATACAGAGTGCAAAATATATTCAAGGGAAGATCTTTACCTATGTATCACAAAGGATTCCATCTGCAGCAACCTCCCAAATCCAGCATTATGCACATCTTGTTTTTTAGCGGCATTTAGTTTTGACATGGTTTCGACGAAATAAGCAATCTCGGAACGATGATTGATTTTGACAATACCACTCTTTGGCTTGCACTGCAGTCTAGTTGGTTCAACCTCTCTGTCAACCGGAGCCTTACCCTTAACCACTTTCTTTTTCATGTTCAAAGCTATCAAAAAAAGAGTCTATTAGGCGTATTGAATAAATAAATGAACAATCAAAATAAAAACAAAATTGACACACCTTCTGGAGCTGCATTAGAGCACGAGGCCTTCCCCTTCCCCTTGAAAGGTTTCTTAAGCATTCTCTTAGCCAGGGGTTCATCATCAGAGGCAATTTGCGTTTCAGCTGGTCAAGATTTCAAATTGTATCAATTTGCTAATGTCATATTCAGATAAACAATAAGATATGCAATTTGACATCCCATTGTTCATACCTACTGCTTTCCTCTTTGCATTTAGCGGTACATTGCCTTAGGTTTAAGCTCCTCTTAGCTCGTGGAATGGATGCATTAGGTGAAGATTGATCTTTTGACCCTTTAAGATAAGATTTGAATAAACCTCAAAATCTGCTTTAAAAACGTAAGTGACTAATACTTATTTCATTTGCATATCATGAAAGAACACCATGCATATCCAGTTGTTACTTATGCATATCATAAAATATCCTATGAGGTTCATAAGATTGGATTTAAGACACACGCAAACCTTTTGATATAGGTGACTTCGAGGATCTAGATGACTTCGAGGCTGGGGAATTCAATTGCATGAAAAATGAACCTGTTACCATGATTGAATCCTACAATAGTGAAGTACAATAAAGACACAAAGATTAGTAACAATAGAGGCAGTAACCATGCATAACAAATAAAAAAGATCTTGTGCAATAAAAATAATACAACACAGTAATGTGGATTGAAAAGCAATAAAATGCATGCCCCATAGACAATAGAAAACAATAGCTTCATGATGAGGCTAAAGTCGTAGTGCCAAATCAAAGAAATAAACTCTAAACACTAACTAGAGTATAGCAAGTAAGTAGAGGTCGAATCCCAAGGGAATCAAAACACCAATCGCTATGCAGTCAAATGAAATATCAACTAGTAAACAAGTAACAAGTAACCAAGGGGGGGTTTTGATTGTATAAAACACAAAAGTAACAAGTATCAAGCAAAGAAGGTTTGGTTGAGAATATGATGAGAAGGGGTTTCACCTAGCAAGTATCCACACAACAGTCAATCAAGTTGATCATAGATTTATCTCAAGTTCTTATCAATCCTAGGGAATGTTCCTATTCCAATCTTTAATATATTATCAGGCCAACCGGTCCTAATAATACTTACTATTCAACAATCAGGGAAACCTCTCAAGATTAGATGAAATAGCAGCAAAGAGCACAGGAATCATGAGGATGCATGCAATAACTTACAACCGTCAAGTATTAACATGCAATCAATTCTCTTTCATAAAAGCAATCAACTACCAGATCATGCAGATATGAATGCTACAATGACAAGGAATTCCACCGTATATTCCTAGTCTAGCAATAGAAAACTATCAATCAAACTAGGTGATCAAGCTAGCAAAACCAATAGAAATCAATAGATGAAGAACAAGAGAATTAATACAAACCCATAGGAAAAGAACAAGAGTTTAGAAATCTCACAACTTAATAACTGAAGGTTTCAACCGCTAAGTAAAACAATGGAGATTAGTTCCTGCTCATTGTTGCAGAACTAAATTGTCTGATGGAAAAGATGATAGAAAAGATAGAAACTAGGGTATATAAAGAGTCTAACCCTAAAGATATATGGTAAAAGATAAATATCCTAAAACTAATTAAGGAAAAAGGAAAAGAAAAGAAATAAAACAAAAGGAAAATAAAACAAAGTCTCGGTGGAACATTGTGAATTGATGATGCCTGCTTCCTTAATTCATCCGATCACCATGCAAAGCTCACGAGCGGCCCATCTTCAGCTGCATGCTTCTTTCACGGCCCGTCTCGCGCACGAAGGGGAATTCAGCATAATACCCGCGATCGCGGATTTATTAAATATTATCGGCTCCTCTCTGTTGCTCCACCGCGATCGCCGCTGATCCCTGGCGATCGCCGTCGGTGATTTCTTCAAATCTTCAATATTCTTTGGTTCTGATCTTCAATTCTTCACTTCTTAATAAATATCTCAGAACATAACAATGGCTCGAAACACATATAATAATACTCCTAAATCAATGTAATAACCCCTAGTTACGCTATACAAAGTGCAGCGTATCAAATACCCCCATACTTAGACTTTTACTCGTCCCGAGTAACTTATAGAAAAGCTACCCATACAATAAAATACTCAAAGCCTCAGGAAGTACAAGAATATCTCCTAGTGATTATATAACCAATAAGCTCCTCCAAAACACACAAAACACAACAACAATAATCAAGAACAATGTGATAAAATAAGCACATACCCAGAACTACACCTTATTCCTCCAAGTGGCCTACCCGAATCCTCCTATACGCCTCCTTCTTATGTCTCCATACGCCAAGATGATAATGGTCCTAAAACACTCAATTTTTTTTTAATTTAATAACACTCATCTTGCTTGGGCGCCCTTTCGGGTTTTCATCCCAACCACTCAATAATTGTTCCAGGCTCACAAAACTCACATCACTCAAGACTTATTTTTGCCCCAACCTAATGCCGGTCAAGCCACCTTCTTATTGCATAGAACTTGCTATCCAAGGATTTTATATGCCTTTTTTCAATTTTTGTGGCTTTTTCATACAATATATATTCAATAAGCTCATGCAGATACAACCAACACCCAAATAATTACATGTGAATACATTCTCCTCCCCCATACTTAAACATTGCATTGTCCTCAATGAAATGGAAGACATAAAAACGAACCCAGGGAAGGAGACAGAAGACTCGCATACAAGGTCGGATGACCTTCCTCCAATAAAACTCAAAGTGTGGTAGAATGAGAAACTAGATGAGCACTAAATGTAATCCAATAATGCATAGCTCATCTAAAGCAAAAGAAAGAATACCTCCAATGTAGAAAGTGACTCAAACAAATCAACTCCTTGCAAAGAACATGGTCACCAACAAGCTAAGCTCCAACGAATGTAGATCTAGAATGATAGTACTAATCGAAACCGAACTTGATGAAATACAACTCCTTACTTTCTTTTCTCTCATATTTTTTTCTGCACTCTATTTTTTTTTTTTAATCCGATATATTATTTTTTTCTCGGAATGATTTTCGGATTTTTTTTTTTTTTTTTTTTTTTTTTTTTTGAACGGGAGAGAAGACTTACAGCGAGATTGGCTACTGACTGTAGCGGACCCTAAGCTTCAGTGATTTCCTCCTGTCCATAGAAAAACTAAAAAGAAAATTAAACCGAACAAAAACAAATAAAAACAAACTCAAACCTCGGGTTGCCTCCCGAGTAGCGCCTTATTTTATGTCGTGGCTCGACATGAAACTCAAGAGATTTAACTAACGCCATTTGGCTTTGTAAAAACAGTCTCTTGTCTGAATTCTCTCTTGAACCACTCATGGAACGCTTTGAATCTCGTTCCTCTTACCTTGACCACCTTGTCTTTAGCAATGAAGGTGGTTTCATTCACTTTCTCCTCCTTAACCGTATCAGGCGGCTGTTTAAGCTCAATGTCAAGTGCCTGCACACTAGACATCAATGGTATCTCGCCTGGCGAGGTCAGTAATGGAGGGCGATTGCCCAAAGGGTGTGAAAAGAGCTTACCTTTAGGCTCTGGCTTAGCCTGACACTCCTGCATGTTAGTAGACAAAACAATATCTACTTTTGGGGGCTCTAAGAGATTCTCTAAAACAGGTTGCAATTCATCCTTACAAGTAGGCTTAATCACATCAATAGCACATAGAGAATTCTTATCAATGGGATCCATATCATATATATTATATTCTACCTTATCCCCATCAAACTCCATAGAGAGAGTCCCACTATTAACATCAATTTTCGTTTGTGTTGTTTTCATGAAAGGTCTACCTAACAGTATAGGTGTGACATTATTAGCATGCTCCATATCTAACACAAAGAAATCAGCAGGAAAAATCAGATCACCAACCATAACAAGAACATCCTCAACAACCCCTTTCGGGTATACAGTAGACCTATCAGCAAGTTGAATAACAGTTCCTGTTTTATGCAAAGGTCCTAAGCCTAGTGATTCATACAAAGAGTAAGGCAAAACATTGATTGATGCACCTAAATCTAGCATGGCTTTGTCAAATTTAGTTTCACCAATCACACATGGAATGCTAAATATGTCTGGATCACCACATTTCTTAGGCATGCGTTTTTGAAACACAGCAGAAACTTGTTCACTTATTTCAACTTTCTTCTTTCCTTTCAGTTTTTGATTTCTTTTAATAGTGCAAACTTCTTTCAAAAACTTAGCAAATCTAGGAATACTCTTAACAAGTTTAAGCAAAGGAATGTTTACCTCACACCTACTAAAGGTTTCAAAGATTTCGTTGTCGTTCTCCAGCCTTCGAGTATCCTTCAATGCCTCAGGAAAGAGGGCTACAGGCTTCTGAGAGAACAGAGGGGGGAAATTCGGGCGAACATAATCGTCAATGTACTCTGGGGACTCTTGGCGATCGCCATCAACTCTCAGCGATCGCGGTCGCGAATAATCTTTCACCTCAGCTTCTGGAATGGAATGGCGATCGCCATTGCCATATGGCGATCGCGGTCGCGATGCAGATCTTGTTTTGCTCTCTGTAATCTCATGGCGATCGCCACTCAGATCTGGCGATCGCGGTTTTGGCACAGAACAGTCATTTAAAGTTTTTCCGCTCCTCAGGAACACTGCACTGACGTTTTCTCTCGGGTTTCTTACCGGTTCCCTGGCCTCTAATTTACTCACAGCTTGAGCAATCTGTCCTAACTGATTTTCAAGATTTTGGATGCTTGATTCCGTTCTAGCATTTTGTTGCATCACAGTCTGAGCTAAGGACTTGATCATATCTTCAACAGTCATAGAATTCTGAGGTCTAGGTTGCTGATAATTAATATTATGAGAATCATACCTTGGCCTTGGTTGCCATCCACCAACAGCGTTTACCTCAGCATTCGGCTCTTGGAGTTGTTGACCACCACTTTGCAGCATAAAAGCCTTCATCATATCTTTCAGTTCATTCATATCACTCTGAATTTTAGCGGGATCAAGTGAACTTACTGACTGTGTTCTTTGCCTACTACCAAACTGCCTTGAGCTCTCAGCTAATTCCTCAAACATTTCAGTAGCCTCAGGTATAGTCAATCTTAAAAAGTTACCTCCACAGGATGCATTCACCATTCGACGATCCTCATCAATCAGGCCACTAAATAAGTACATAAGGAGATCTTGGTCAGTATAACTATGGAATGGGCAGCTTGAGCAAAGCTTCTTGAATCTCTCATAATATTCATAGAGACTCTCAGTTGAGTGTTGTTGAAGATTCGTGATTTCCTTCTTTAAGTTGCTCAGTTTTGTAGCTGGAAAATATTTCTCTAAAAAGACCTTTTTCATTTTAGCCCATGTATCAATACTCCCTGGAGCTTGATAATAGAGTCAATCATTCGCAGCGTCTTTCAGAGTAAATCCAAAAGCTCTCAGCATGACATGCTCCTCAGTAACACCTCTTGGCTTCATACTAGAACATATGGCATGGAATTGAGCCAAGTGTTTGTTGGGATCTTCTCCCGCTAAGCCATGGAAGTGTGGAAGCTCATGAATTAAACCAGCTTTTAATTCAAAATTCACACCTTCTTCAATCTCAGGAAACCTCACTGCTAAAGGTTGTTGGTTTAAGTCTGGGGCAGTGAGTTGCCTCATAGTAGGCAATGGTGGTCCATGTCGATCACCCATCTCGTTATCTTGGTTCAGAGCTGCTCTTTGGTTCCGAAGGAACGTCCTTTCAATCTCTGGGTCAAAGGAAACAAGAGATGAATCAGTAGCACGGGTCTGAACCATAAAGGTTCACACCAAACAGTTGATAATTTCACAATTAGCACAAAATTGGAATAATTCAATTCCCCGGCAACGGCGCCAAATTTGATGAGGCTAAAGTCGTAGTGCCAAATCAAAGAAATAAACTCTAAACACTAACTAGAGTATAGCAAGTAAGTAGAGGTCGAATCCCAAGGGAATCAAAACACCAATCGCTATGCAGTCAAATGAAATATCAACTAGTAAACAAGTAACAAGTAACCAAGGGGGGGTTTTGATTGTATAAAACACAAAAGTAACAAGTATCAAGCAAAGAAGGTTTGATTGAGAATATGATGAGAAGGGGTTTCACCTAGCAAGTATCCACACAACAGTCAATCAAGTTGATCATAGATTTATCTCAAGTTCTTATCAATCCTAGGGAATGTTCCTATTCCAATCTTTAATATATTATCAGGCCAACCGGTCCTAATAATACTTACGATACAATAGATACTACAAGTTATATCTAGTGCACAAATTCTGTTAGCATATACTTAGATCCATTCATCAAAGATTGTCATTTTAGATGTTTGCACAATAGCCAATGAATCAAATAATTACCCTATATTTTTAGTAGTTTTCTCAAAAAAATCACAACTCACCTAATTTTTAATCAATCAACCATCATAATTTGCATAGAAAGAGTAAAAAATTACAATTTTGAATAACAAACCTCGTAACTCGATTAATACCTAAACACCTAAAATAACTATCATAATCTTAATATAATATAAAGTTAAATATTTGGTAATTAATTTAGCCCATATACCCTCCCTCCAGCCCACCTCTTCTATTCCCTTCCTCTTCTATTCTCTTCTGTCGGTGGGATTCTTTTCATATTCCCCGTAATTCTTTTATGTCTAATCTCTGCCTTTCTCGCCTCATCCAATCCCCCTAACGTCGTCGTCTTCTCCCTCAATCCCCTCCATTTTCATGACCGCGCGTCGTCGTCCCTAGAAGAAGTCGGATCATCATCCGAGTGAGTTGTTGCAGTCTCTCCGCCTTGGGCATGGCTGCGCTCAGCTACGATCGTTCAAGATGCATCTCTCTGCCACCGAGTACGGACCTAGGTACTTACTTGCAGTATTTGTCCAATGTAAACTCTGCCTGCACATTACAAACTTGCCACCAATTGTGTTGCTTAGGGTTTTACACGTTTTCTACAGCAGTGTCGTTGATTGAGGCTAATATTCACTCTTTCGATTTGAACGATTTCAATTTCTGTTGCCTTGATTGTGTCTTTGTTGTATGAATCATGAAATTGAGGTTTATGCCTTTGGAATTATATAAAGCTATCTCCAGAATGGTGAGAATTTTGAGTCAGATTCATAATGTTTATGCCTTTGGAATTCTCTGATTTTTGTTGCGCTTGCTGTTAAGTTTCTTTTATTGATTTCATCAATTGGGATTATTTCCTGGATAGTGCTGAGATGTAGAGGAATTGGGATATCTAGAATGTTGGATCGGTTAGTATAGTTACTTCCTAGGGAACAATAGGTATTGTTCCTCAGGAGGTATAGCAGCGGAATAATAGTATGCAAGAAGTAAACTTTGACGCAAGATTTAGAGTGGAAACCTCAACCAATTTGTGTTGAGTAAAACCACCACCTTCAAGCTTCTCACTTGAAGGATTTAGAAAGGTGTACTTATCTTATTGATTTCTCGTTCGTTACAAAAGAGAGCTCGGATTACGATCACGAATCACTCCTCTCACTCGAGCCCGAACTCAACCTCTAAGCTTAAGGATCACCCTTCTTCTTCTTCTCTCGATCTCTCAGTCTTACAACTTCAATCAAAGCGTCAACAGTTTCTAAGTCTAAAACCTTTCTTTTATACCTAGATCGTCTAGAATAAAACATGGAAATAAATCTCTAAGAAAATAATATCTTTTAGCAAAAGATAATATTTCCTTCCATAATATCTTCAACCGCCTAACCACCGAGATCACAATCTTCCTTGAATATCTTTTCTTCGAGTATATCTTCTTCGAATATCTTCTCTCAGATCTTTCCTTTAGAAACGCAATCCCTTGTCTTTCTCCTTTCTCGGTCTCGCCTTCCTAAGATAGAATACCGCTGTGTACCATTATGTAACGTTCCTTCCTGAGTGACGATCCTGAAACACTTAGTCATTTCATTAGAAGAATGTTTGTCTCCATTCAAAACCGAAGGAGCTTCAACATAGAACATGGTGTTTTTCGTGGTTGAAATTAATGTTACTGTTAGCAGTATACTTATCCTAACTTCCAGTGATTGTCGTGTTTTTTTACTAGAAGCATTTTATCATCTTGATGATGGTGGGTTTTTTGGAATTTAAATACAATGGTGATGTATATAATTTATTTCCCTTTTGTAACTGGGTCTTTGAGGAGATCATGTGAACTCATTCGTTTAAGATCTTCTAGCTTTTACCCCAAAAGTGTCATTCGTTGCTTTTATGTCTTTGTAGCTTGTGTATTCTGGTTTTCTTTTTGAGACTTTTAATTCATCCTGTACGGATTGTGCATGAAAAAATTTTCTAGGGCTACTTAATTTTTTATATGTTATTTATTGGTTCCCATTGTAATCAAGTATATGAACTGTCACAACATGATCTTCTATGATCAGGGAAGCTATGTGCATCACAGGGAAATTAAGGCTGCTCAGGTTCGAATTTGAACTTCGATTTTATACTCAATTCTAAATATCATTTTTATATTCTCATTTTTACAGTGATCACTGCAGCTGAATCCTTTCATTTGCTTCATTGCTACTGATATTGCAGGACTTGAAAATTTGATCAATTGAGATGCAGTGTTCGAAGTCTGAAGAGATGCGGTCGGTGAATGAGATGCGGTGTTCGAAGTCTGAAGACAGGTATGTATCCAATTCCATTTTAGGGTTTGAAATTTTATCAATTGATCAATTGGATTTGCCCACTTCAAATCAGGTAAACTCGAACTTGGGTCGGGATTACTGATTAGGCCACTCCATTTAGCTATTCTTGCGGTGGGATCTCTTTGAATCACAAGGTCGATCTCCACTGATTTCAATTAGGGTTCTCCCTTCACTGTTCAAGGGTTTGTCAGGTGCTTTTGTATTGTGCTTAAATCCTAGGAGTTTCTAGGTTTTCTATCCCCTTTATGTGACACTTATACCTGAATTGAAAGATTGAATGATCTGTACTTCATTTGAACTAGGCTTTGTTTTAAAGTTTTAGGTATGCATATTAATTTTTAGAAATTGAAGGGTGTTTTACAGTTTTAGGTATGCATATTAATTTTTTAGAAATTGAATGATTTGTCCCCTTTGACTGACACCCTCTGCTTCCGTTTTAGGTATGCATATTAATTTTTTTGGTAAAATCGACATGGATCCATGAATCCCGGTTTTAATTTGGTTGTTGAAATTGATCAGGTGAGCACGACAACTCCTCCTCTTAATAGGTTCGTGTGCACTTCATTCTGATCTTTTCCTGAATCTTTCATTTGGTGTTCAACTTTTTTTTCAAGGGCCGGATTTGTGTTTTATTTTGGATTCAGAAGGAAGCTCTAATTAGGAATATGTATAAGCTTGGTTGGAATCTGGGCAGTGTCTCCTTGGGAGAGATCTATCTCGGTTTCTTATTCTTCTCTTCTCTTTTTTCAATCCTATTTTAGGGTTTATTAATTTTATGTTGATTTGGGTTGGTTGCAATCAAGATTGTAAGTTGTTCAATTTGTGTTTTAATTAGTGATGGTAGTTTTGTTGCTAGATGCCTAGATAGGTTGGACTGACACAAGTCACCGTCTTTTACACATTTACCTTATGGATTAGTGTTATCATTTGGTTTATAAACAATTTTGGAGCTAATCTCTAATTGTTGCTAGATGCTTGAGCATGAATCCAGTCGCCACCCTAATTACATCCCTGTAATTAAAATCCAGTTGATACTAGATCGAAAATAAATATTATGAATTTGTTTGCATGATTTTCATCTTCTGTTTCTTTTTTTCCAGCCCGCAGCTTTACTGAAGCAAACACAATAAGGAATCAGAAATTCTACTTCCTAGGGTGCGCTTGGAGGACAAAGATAGATGGATAGCCCGGGCTTACTGTAAAGGTCGTAATTTAGTCCCTAATTCACAATTTTTTTCCCTAAATTGTAATTTTTAACAAAATTCAGTCCCTAATTTATGACATTTTCTAGAAAATGACTGAATAGTTGGGCTTAATATTTACTAATTTGCAGGAAGACATTAAGAATTTGCAATCACTAGGGCTGGATACTTACCTTTATGTAATGGGTTGTTATTTTCAGCCATTCTTATAAGGTAAGCTGGATTACTTTTGGGTCATTCATAAACTTTATCATGTTCAATAGATGTTCGATGGAATAGCTCATATGTTTTTTAATCTTCCAGCATCAGAATTCAAAAAAAATCAGTTTTCATATTTGAGCTTAAGCATAGGTATATGGATCTCCATAGGATTTTTCATATTAAAATGATGCAAGCCAGCTTATGTGTTTGCTTTGTTTCTCACTTTCAGTGTGTATGTTTAATTGATTTTGAAATCCTATTTAGATTGAAAACTATAGCTACTAAACTATATGTGTTGGGTTGAGCAGGATCTTGACAAATACTGTGATTACAAAAGAATGATGTTAGGGTAGACGGTTATATCGTCTATGGGAGGAGAAAGATGGCTTCACAGCCAAACAATGCCTAAGCAATTAAATGAAATAAGCTAGGGGTACATTAGTACTTCCTAAGCCTACCTAGATATTTCCCTATTTCTGTTATTTCAATTCAGCAAAGGAATAAGATGAATTCTGTGCCAGAATTCAGTTAGAGGAGAGAGGGTGGAGAAGGGGACAGCTGGAGGGCTTAGCCTTGGGGTATAAGAAGGAGGTTAGGGAGAGAGGGAATGTATCCTATCATTTTCTAAATATTCTGCGGGCGTTGCCTTGGGCTCTTAGCTTGGGATTATCTAGCTCTGAGATTGTTTTGCTCCTTTTGGCTTTGAAATCAATACAAAGAGAGGTTAGTCTGGGGTTGAGCTCTCATTCATCCATTAATTGGTGCTTTCATTGAGAGCTCATCATGGCTAAAATGGATGCGAGAGTCCTGGCGTTGGAAGAAGAGCTAGGCCGAATGAGGAAGATTCAAGAGGAGCAAGGGGAGGCCAACAAGGCCGCAGCCCAGAAATCAGAAGAGCAGTTTGCTCAGCTCTTGGCGTTCATGGAGAAGGAAGCAGCTAAGAGCATCGCATCACCATCGAGTAGCCACTCGCAACAGAGGATCATTCCTCCCGATCCACCTCCAGGGTTCACACGCTCGAATCAGAGCCAGGGCCAGAACCAGGGCCAAAACCAGAACCAGACCTTCAACGAAGGCGCTCCTCTCATGATCAAGAAGGTGGAATTCCCTGAGTTCGATGGTGAAGATGTGCTCACCTGGGTTTCAAAAGCCGAGCAATACTTCTCCATACAGGCGACCCGACCTGTAGATCGCGTGACCACCGCGATGGTTAGCCTGAACGGTTCAGCCCTGAACTGGATTCGTTGGCTCAGTCAGCAACGTCCCTACTTCGCGTGGGAAGATCTCAAGATGGAGCTTGTTAAGAGATATATGGGAATCGACGCCTCAAACAGATTCGAGCATCTGAGCTCGATCAAGCAGACAGGATCGGTGGATGAGTTCGTGAACGAGCTGATCGCGTGCGCCTCTCACACGCACGGTCTGGGGAACGACCAACTCCTGGGCTACTTTCTAGCTGGGATGAAACCGGAAATTCGAGTGGATTTGCAGTCGTTCGAGGCTCATGAGTTCATGGCGGCCATGGATGGAGCACGCAGGGTCGAGCGAAAGTTGAACTTCGAGAAGGGATTTGGGCGAGGATCGTGGAAGCGGCCCAGTAACCACAATATCGAAGGGAAAGATTGGGCCCAAAAATCTTGGGCCAGCCCACACTCTCCAAACCAGGGTGGTGTTACTCGAAGTCAGAAAGAAAGAGAACCCTATAAACCCAGCTGGTCGCCGAACCCAACCGGTTCAGGAAATTCGGGCTCCAACCCGCGAACCCGGTTCACTAGAACTCTCAGCCCTACTGAGTATAACGATTGCAAGGCGAAGGGATTATGCTTCAAATGCAAACAGCCTTTCAGTCCAATGCACAAGTGTTCTGAGCGAGTCTTCAAATTGGTTGAGCTCAGCGAAGACGAGATTGCCGCCGCTGAAGGAGAACTTGAGCTGATTCAGATTGGGGAAGGCATCGAACCTGGTCTTGAGCACAAGAGCGAATCCGACCTTCAATGGCTTGAACTTCCTCTGCACTCCATGAACAACGGCATAGCCAAGAGGTCGTTGAAAATTCGAGTTAAGTTGGGCGAAAGGAAGGTGGTTGCTCTGGTAGACAGCGGGGCTAGTCACTGTTTTGTGAATGCTAAAATCGTGGAGGTGGAAGAACTAGAGGTGGAAACAACCTCCAGATTTGGAGTCAGACTAGGCAATGGGAGTAGAGTGGAAACCAGCGGCATTTGTAGGGCTCTCCCATTACACTTTGGAAGCTGTGATATGGCTATTGACTGCTACCCATTCGACCTGGGCAATATAGACATCATCCTCGGGTTCAGCTGGCTACAAGCTATGAAGAAGACGCTTGTAGACTGGGAGGAGATGACAATTCAATTTGATGGCAAGGATGGGAAGAAAGTCACCATTCAGGGAGATCCCACTTTGGCCATCTCTGAGGTATCCATGAATTCCTTGCACAAGATAACTGAGATTGAATATGAAGCTTTGATTTGGGCAGTTCAGAAATCTGAGGCTGAGTTGAGCATAGCAGAAACAGATGACAGACAGTTGAGTGAGATGAATGAGCTACTGGATGACTACCCTAGAGTGTTTGAAAGGGGAGATGAGCTACCTCCTAAGAGATCTGTGGATCATCAGATTCCATTGAAAGAAGGGGTCAATGCTATTAATGTGAAGCCATACCGATACGGATTCCATCAGAAGGATGAGATAGAAAAGCTTGTGACTGAGATGCTAAGGGCAGGTACCATTCAGCCAAGTCAGAGTCCTTTCTCATCACCGGTCCTATTGGTCAAGAAGAAGGACGGGAGCTGGCGCTTCTGTGTGGATTACAGGGAGTTAAACAAGGCAACTATCCCTGACAAATACCCCATTCCAGTAATACAAGAGATGCTTGATGAATTGGGGAAGGCTGTCTATTTTAGCAAGATAGATTTGAAGGCGGGGTACCACCAAATCAGGGTGGCGGCTAAGGACGTTCACAAAACAGCTTTCCGAACGCATACCGGGCATTATGAGTTCCTAGTCATGCCCTTTGGGCTGACCAACGCCCCAGCTACGTTTCAGGCCACGATGAATGACATATTTAGGCCTCTCCTCCGGAAGCACGTGCTCGTGTTCTTTGATGACATATTGATATATAGTGTTAGTTGGGAAGAGCACCTCCATAACCTCAGAGAAGTGCTCCAGATCTTGCAAACCAACAGTTTTGTGGCAAATCGAAAGAAGTGTTCCTTTGGCCAACCTTCAGTAGAATATTTGGGCCATATCCTTTCAGCTGGGATAGTCTCCATGGACCCAAATAAGCTAGCCAGCGTTGCAGCTTGGCCTTGTCCCAAATCAGTGAAGGGAGTTAGAGGCTTCCTGGGATTGACAGGGTATTACAGGAAATTCATAAGGGACTATGGCAAGATTGCCCGACCTTTAACTGAATTGCTAAAGAAGGAGAACAAGAAATTCAGCTGGACTGACTCAGCTCAGGAAGCATTTGCCAGATTACAGAAAGCTATGGTTGCTGCACCTGTCCTCAGCTTACCTGACTTCTCCAAACAGTTTGTTATAGAATGTGATGCTTCAGGCATGGGGGTTGGGGCTGTGTTAATGCAAGAAGGGCACCCCATAGCATATTTTAGCAAAGGCCTAGCAGGTCAAGTTTTATCCAGGTCTGCTTATGAGAAGGAGTTGATGGCTTTAGTCATGGCTGTTCAGCATTGGCGCCCTTACTTATTAGGCAGCCGCTTTGTGGTGCGCACTGACCACATGAGTTTGAAGCACCTCCTCACCCAACCCATCACCTCTCCGGCACAGCAGAACTGGGTATCCAAGCTAATTGGATATGATTTGACCATTGAGTACAAGGCTGGAAATTCTAATAAGGCAGCTGATGCTTTGTCTCGAAGGGAGGAAGACAGCCAGATTGCAGCCCTAAGTGTGCCTTATCTCGCTTGTTGGGAAGAGATCAGGAAAGAAATAGACAAGGATCCAAGTTTGCAAGAGATTATCACTAAGCTGAAAAAGGGAGAGCAGCTGAAACAGCCTTATAAGCTCATTGGAGATAGGTTGTTTTATCAAAGTAGAATATGCATCCCAGCAAAATCTTCCTGGATTCAGAAATTGCTAGAGGAGTACCACTCAGCTCCCTTGGGAGGGCATTCCGGGGCCCTAAGAACCTACAAAAGGTTAGCTGCTAATGTCTACTGGCCCAACATGTTTAAATCAGTCCAGACTTTTGTTGCTGAGTGCTTAGTCTGTCAAAAGAGCAAATATGAAGCCCTATCTCCAGCAGGTTTACTCCAGCCCTTGCCAATTCCAAGCCAAATCTGGGAAGATATTTCTATGGACTTTATTGGAGGCCTTCCTAGATCCCTCAACATGGACTGTGTGATGGTAGTCGTGGACAGACTCAGCAAGTATTCACACTTTGTGCTGCTCAAGCACCCCTATACAGCAAGATCAGTAGCTGAAGTGTTTAGCAGGGAAATAATTCGACTCCATGGAGTGCCCAGATCGATAGTGAGTGATCAAGACCCAGTGTTTCTTAGCAGTTTTTGGAGGGAATTGTTTGAGAAGAATGGCACCAAGTTGAGGATGAGTAGTGCTTACCACCCAGAAACAGATGGCCAGACTGAAGTTCTGAACCGATGCCTTGAGACCTACCTGCGCTGCTATGCTTCTGAGCAGCCCAAGCAATGGGCTAAGTGGATTCCCTGGGCCGAATATTGGTATAATACCAATTTTCAAGGGGCTGCAGGAAGAACTCCCTTCGAATGTGTTTATGGCCGGCCCCCTCCTGTGCTACATCAATTCCTCCCAGGAGAATTCCTTGTTGCAGCTGTAGCTGAGGAGTTCTGGAATAGAGACGAGATTCTAAGGCAGCTCAAGTGGAATCTAGACAGAGCTCAAAAGAGAATGGTGGCCTATGCTAATAAGAAGAGAAGGGATCTTGAATTCAAGGAAGGAGAGCTCGTTTTCCTGAAACTAAGGCCACATAGGCAGAAAACCTTGCTGCACAGGTTGAATCAGAAGCTTGCTCCACGCTATTTTGGTCCTTTTCTCATTCTGAAGAAGATAGGAGCAGTGGCCTATGAGCTCCAGCTGCCAGCTAGCTCTAAACTCCATCCAGTCTTTCATGTGAGTCTTCTGAAGAGGGTGATTGGAACACATCAGGCAGTAACAGACCTGCCAGCTGACCTCACTCTGGAGGAGGAAGAATTCAGTCCTGAAGCTATATTAGAAGTGCAGAAACAGTCCAAGGGACCAGCTTGTCACAAGGTGCTGGTGCAGTGGGAGGGGAAGTCCACAGATGAAGCCTCATGGATGACTTGTGAGGACTTCAAGAAGCAGTTTCCCGGATCAAACCTTGTGGACAAGGTTTGTTCAGATGGGCGTGGCATTGTTAGGGTAGACGGTTATATCGTCTATGGGAGGAGAAAGATGGCTTCACAGCCAAACAATGCCTAAGCAATTAAATGAAATAAGCTAGGGGTACATTAGTACTTCCTAAGCCTACCTAGATATTTCCCTATTTCTGTTATTTCAATTCAGCAAAGGAATAAGATGAATTCTGTGCCAGAATTCAGTTAGAGGAGAGAGGGTGGAGAAGGGGACAGCTGGAGGGCTTAGCCTTGGGGTATAAGAAGGAGGTTAGGGAGAGAGGGAATGTATCCTATCATTTTCTGAATATCCTGCGGGTGTTGCCTTGGGCTCTTAGCTTGGGATTATCCAGCTCTGAGATTGTTTTGCTCCTTTTGGCTTTGAAATCAATACAAAGAGAGGTTAGTCTGGGGTTGAGCTCTCATTCATCCATTAAATGACCTCAAACGTACCTCTTGATTACGCACAACTGTATAAGGTAATAGATTAATTAATGACAGTCTGAGTTGTTTCGTGTGAGATATTTGTTTCCTATGATGGAACAACTGAGAAGCTTGCTTCAGGGTGGCTAAAGCCATTTGTAAATAATTTGAAGGGTGGAGAAGAACAATTTGCTTCAGCTCTAAAAAGAAATTAAACTCGAAGCCAAGAGATGTAAAATTTCAGAAACGTGGTTTACAAAAGAAACATTTGACAGGTTATAAGTTATCTTCTATATTCTTGAGTGATTTATGTTAACCGTCTCACCATGTCTCCTTGCTCAAATCTTATATTTTCCAAAAATTGCAGGTTTGTGCAATAGCTATTAGATGGAGTCAACAGATTTGATACTGAGATGTCTCAATTAGAGGCAACACAAAGGATTTACTCACAGGTTTTGCTCGACACTTGAATTATTATAATGTCGATATAAGTAGTATTTTAGCTTATAAATTGATGTTCTATTTATATCTGTAATTTCAGGGATTAGGGGAAGGATTCGGTATATTTAGCCTCACATTAGCAAGAGAGAATTGTTGGTGAATTGGGTTCATCGAAAACCAGGCTTCAGCCTTTTTATTCTTATAGACACGAGCATGACATAAGTATCACTCCCTCCCTGTCATCAGAAAGTTGCAGCAATGAAAAAGAAGAAATCTGGGAAGGAGTTAGACGGTGTTGCAAAAGCCGCTGCTCAAGAGGCTGCTGCAAAGAAGAAAGAAAATAACCATTACAATCAACAACCGGGCAGGTAAGGGCATTATCGTAATTGTTGGACGAATGGAAATTGTATCTTGTTTTGTTCACTTTGATGATGTGAATTGTGGAATAAGGGTTTTCTTGGATCTCTCATGTCGTAAATTATTAAGGAAGAATTTTGGACCTATCTTTGTTAGACATAGTTCCAGATGCCTTATACCCTTCATAACAACCCTAGCATGTCATGTTTGTTGCCCTTTTCATGGGTTTGAACTCGATTGTGCTTGGCTTTCGCCTTGATTAAGTGCCTTGACACGTGTCACATTTAATGTTGAGCTAAAAGTGAGGTTGGCTTTAGAGAATAGTAAAAAAAAAAATAAGCAGATTATATCTCTGTATTTCTGTGATGGATTTACTGTTTTCTAAAGAGTTTATTAGCTCGAGTAGAGTTTATTAGCTTGAGTTCAGGATCGACATAATGACGACGTGTCACATGATGACATGGCGAAGGAGGTGACATAACCTAGAGGTCGACACATATGTCAATTAAACGTAAGGACGACATGTGTCAAACAACTCTCTGTTTTAGTATATATGTATAGATAATGAAAAATGTTAATAATTAGCTAACTATAATGTGAGTGCCAGTAATTTCAAGCTTCATTTGGTTTAGTTTGCCTATGAGAAAATTAATTTATGTATTTGTCATAAATATTTTTTAATCAAATTGATCTTATTACGTACGCTTGAGATTTGGTGTTTTCGCCCATACAACAATAATATAACGTAATGATCCCGTAACAAACCATCCTACTTTGGAATCATCATATAACTCGCGTGTAACATAGATCCAAAAATCAAGTATGATATAAACTTGAATGTTTAGAGTCATAAATTCCAATCAACTTCCACAAAATTCTTCTCTTTTTGTAAATATTTTGATGCACGGGCCTAAAATCCTAGTCTATCTATATATAAAAGTTGATGGGTTTGAAGAAGTAAAAGCAACATGTACCTAATAAATGCTACTCCAATATTTTAAATTTTTATTCTAATTACCTATTATATTAAATGTTAATTTCATCATCAACTAAGAAAGCACCAACTTCGCCTCCTTCCTCTACCCGTTCATCAATTCCTTCGTTTCATTCTGACGCCCCTTCTTGCCCGATTAAAAAATAATCTGGATTAATTAGATAGTTTTATCTATATATTGACAACACCTAAGATTGATTCATATGCGCCAAAACATCTAACACGCCAAACAACATTGGCCTCAGTAAAACATGAACATCATATAAATACTTTATGTTGCAGATTTCGGTTGTAACCGACTGTTACAATAGTCGTATTTGCATTTTACGAGTTTGTAGAATTGTATTATATCATCGTTCACTCATTTTGAATTTAAGGCCTATTTAATGACTAACCGCAACCGGAAAACCGTAATTTCCCCACGCGAAGCGCGGGATTCCGGATCTAGTCTATATATAAAAGTTGATGGGTTTGAAGAAGTAAAAGCAACATGTACCTAATAAATGCTACTCTAATATTTTAAATCTTTATCCTAATTACCTATTTTCTTAAATGTTAATTCTATCATCAACTAAGAACACACCATCTTCGTCTCCTTCCTCTATCACAATCTCCAAATTCATTCTCATCTCTATCAGGTTCATCAATTCCTTCGTTTCATTCCGACGCCTCATCCTTCCCCGATTAAAAATTAATCTGGATTAATTAGATATTTTTAATCTATATATTGACAACACCTAAGATTGATTCATATGCATGGCCTCAGTAAAACATGTAACACGCCAAACAACATTGGCCTCAGTAAAACATGAACATCATATAAATACTTTATGTTGCAGATTTCGGTTGCAACCACTGTTGCAATAGTTGTATTTGCATTTTACGAGTTTGTAGAATTGAATTATATCACCGTTCACTCATTTTAAATTTATGACATGTTTGACATGTTTAATGACTAACCGCAAACGAAAAATTGTGATTTCCCCGCGCGAAGCGCGGGTTTTCGGATCTAGTATATATATTATAAATTTGGATGTTTTTGACAATAAATTACAAACACCGCGAATTAATGCAGCACATCAATCTTCCTAATTTATTTAATTCCGTATAAAACTCTTTGAATGGGCCGTGTGTTATCAGCTGGTGCTGTTTATAAATGGGTCTGTTAGCAATATCTCGGTTCATTTTTCAGCCCATCTTCAGAAGCCCAATTCTCAGATCTCACCACCCCCATTCCCATATTCTAGCTTCACCTTACATAGCCGCCAAACTCCTCCCCTTCCACATTCCTATTAGTGACCTTCTCTTCTTCCCCGTCGTCCTATATATGCGTCGCATTGTTGGACGTCACCGCCGTACCCCTCTGAACCCATTCTCTTTTGCAATCACCGATGGAACAACCCGCGGGAAGCAACGTCTCCGTCTCTGACCCCGTAGTCCACTCCGATGTCCAAAAAATTGTCGTTGAAATACACTTTTGTGACATTGAAATACTCGATCAAACATAGTTGTTGTGGTTATATACACACACCTCTCCTGTTATAACCAGATTTTTCTAACTCAATACATATCTTATATAGTTATATTGAATGATATGTACCTCTTTTGACACCATGACTGACTTTATCTTCCTTGAAAACAACATTTACGGCCTTATGAGCATCTACAAGGCTTTTGTGGTTGCTACATTCGGTTGTGACTTGAGAGAACGGGTTGTGTCCTCAGAACTTGAAGGATTTTGGAGGTCATCTACTCAGAAGTGCACCAAATATTCTTGATGATGGGCACTTTTAGTGTCGATGATCAAGCTTCTTGAAGAAAAGGAGAGATATAGGAAACAAGCATGGGGACTGACCCGTCATAAAATTATTATTTTTTGGTAAAGGAGAGGCGGCACTCTCTACGAACTTTATTGAATGAAAAACGCTAATTGCCAATAGTGCGGGGATAGCAAAACCCCTTACATTATCAGACAGAATAGAAACTAAACAATTGGGAATCTCAACAAGAAAATGAAAGCCTAAGTTTAACGACAAAGCATAGTTGGCCAATCCATCAGCAAGACGATTGGCTTCCCTATAAACATGAACAATACGGACTATCCAGTCCCTAAGAGTAAAGTCATGACACATACGTACCAGGAAAGAAAGGGGATGCGAATCAGGAACCCCTTTGTTGATGAAGTTAACAACTATCTCTGAATCCACCTCAACCAAAATACGTCTATAGTCGAGCTCCCAAGCAATGTGCAGCCCGTAATAGACCTCCCATAATTCCGCCATTGGGGTCGAACATGATCCAATGTTCAAAGTGAAACCCCCAAGCCATTGCCCACTTTCCCCTCTGAGCACTCCTCCCGCTGAAGACAAACCTGAGTCACCTTTAAGAGCTCCATTGGTATTCAATTTTGTCCAACCTGTACCCGGAGTAGTCCAACTCACCTGGACTTCAGTTTTCTCGCCTTTTGACGAAGCATGGTGCCCAATCGATCTATTGTTCCAATATTCTGCAGCCATGCATCAGATGAAATTTATTTGGAAGTTGTCGATCTTTCCATTGTTAAAGACTATCTCATTCCTCCATCTCCACCCCCACCAAATAAAAGTGCAGAAGATAGTTGCCCATTGAATGCCATCACTCATCTTCCCCTGTTTCATATTGCAATAGAGCCATTCATCAAGCTCAGAATTGAAGAAAATGTGCTTCAAATCATTCTCGACCAACTCATGCCAAATTTGGGACATTGGAGCACAGTCACGGAGGCGGTGTATTATTGTTTCAGGTGTGTTCTTACAAACTGGGCAGCGATCATCCTCTGCAAGCTTGCGACGCACTCGTTCCGAGTTGGTAAGGATACGATGTCTGATAACGAGCCAAAGGAAGACCCTCACACGTTCAGGAACAACAATTTTCCAAACCCTGCTGAACAAATTCCCCCGCTGAACCTCAGGGACGTGATTCCTTGTGATCAGATCATAAGCAGACGAAACAGAATACGTCCCATTCGAAGTTCCAGCCCAAGACAATCTATCTCTTTAGTTAACTAGTCCATCCAAGGCGACGGCAGCGATGCGCACGCAAAGTAAAGAGCTCAGTTTGGCGGAGAAGAAGCTGAAGTCCCATCCCGTACCCCTGATCCATACATCAGACACTTTTAAATCACACTCGTCAGTAGTAAGGGCCTCAGTGCAGAAATCTGATAAAGGAAAATCAGTAACCCAACTATCCATCCAGAATCGTATCGAGTTGCCATCTCCCAGAACCCATCGGATACCCTTCGAGATAACCTCATTAAATTCCGTTGTGATACTCCTCCAGGTGGCTGAGGAGCCTTGTTTAGCAGGCCTGGACAGCAGCAAGACGTCATCTGTAAACTTGTATTTAGCTCGTAAAATACGAGCCCAAAAACTTGTTTTATCATGTAGCAGTTGATGAGGCTAAAGTCGTGGTGCCAAATCAAAGAAATAAACTCTAAACACTAACTAGAGTATAGCAAGTAAGTAGAGGTCGAACCCAAGGGAATCAAAACACCAATCGCTATGCAGTCAAGCGAAATACCAACTAACAAACAAGTAACAAGTAACAAGTAACCAAGGGGGGGTTTGATTGCAAGAACACACAAGTAACCAGTAACAAGCAGATGGAGTTTGGGTGAGAATATTATGCGAAGGGGTTTCACCTAGCAAGTATCCACACAACAGTCAATCAAGTTGATCATAGATTTATCTCAAGTTCTATTCAATCCTAGGGAATGTTCCTATTCCAATCTTTAATATATCAGCAGGCCAACCGGTCCTGATAATACTTACTATTCAGCAATCAGGGAAACCTCTCAAGATTAGATGATATAGCAGCAAAGGGCACAAGAATCATAAGGATGCATGCAATAACTTACAACCGTCAAGTATTAACATGCAATCAATTCTCTTTCATAAAAGCAATCAACTACCAGATCATGCAGATATGAGTGTTACACTGACAAGGAATTCCACCGTATATTCCTAGTCTAGCAATAGAAAACTATCAATCAAACTAGATGATCAAGCTAGCAAAACTAATAGAAATCAATAGATGAAGAACAAGAGAATTAATACAAACCCATAGGAAAAGAACAAGAGTTTAGAAATCTCACAACTTAATAATTGAAGGTTTCAACCACTAAGTAAAACAATGGAGATTAGTTCCTGCTCATGGTTGCAGAACTAAATTGTCTGATGGAAAAGATGATGATCATAGATGATAGAAAGAACTAGGGTATATAAAGAGTCTAACCCTAAAGATATATGGTAAAAGATAAATCCTAGAACTAAAATAAGGAAAATAAGAAAATAATAAAAGAAATAAAAACAAAGGAAAATAAGGAAAGTCCGGAATATCTTCGGCCTTGTTGTGGCGATCGTCATAGATGCCTGGCGATCGCCATCTTCATATAATGCTCTGTCGTAGCCTGTCACCCCATGGCGATCGCCATAATCTCTCGAACTCACGAAGAGCTTCTGTTGTAGAATGGCGATCGCCATAGTGATGGTGGCGATCGCCGTAGAGTCATGGCGATCGCCATAATCTCTCGAACTCATGAAGAGCTTCTGTTGTAGAATGGCGATCGCCATAGTGATGGTGGCGATCGCCGCTGCTCCGCAAAATGTCTTCGTCTTCATGTCTTCAATCTTTGATCCTCTTCTTCTTCGGTTCTGGTCTTCATTTCTTCACTGCTTCATAAACAACTCAGAATATAACAATAGCTCCAAATACTTATGATAACACTCTTAAACTAATGTAATAACCCCTAGTTACGTCATACAAAGTGTAGCGTATCAGCAGTCGCCAACTTAATTTCCCTACCATAGCAAGGTTCATCATTTTTGGTTTCCGGATACCCAGGCCACCATTTTGTTTCGACTTGCATATATCGTTCCATGCTACCAGATGGAGTTTTCTCGTTGAGGCAGAACTACCCCAAACAAAGTTCCTGCAGGTCTTGTCAATGGTTTTGATAGTACTAGCAGGCAGGATCACCATACTCATGACATGGACGGGTATAGCAGCTAGCACAGATTTGGTAAGGGTGATGCGTCCTGCGAGACTAAGACATCTTCTCTTCCAACCGGTCGGTCTAGAGTTCATACGTTCCAACTTTCCAAGAATGTCTCCTTGTTCATACGTCCTTGGAGAATGGGCATGCCCAAGTATTTCCCCAAGTCCCTAGTGTAGGAGATACCACATTCCCTACTGATAGCAGTACACCTTTCTCTGTCCATATTGGATGAGAATAAAATTTTCGACTTGGGAAAACTTATTTTCTGTCCTGAAGCAGAACAAAAATCAGCAAGAACCTTCATGATGACACGGGCATGTGCAATAGACGCTTCACCAAATAGGATGAGATCGTCGGCAAAGCAAATATGGGATAAAGGGGCCCTGATCGACTGAGTTTAATCGGTTTCCAGTTGCCACTGCCTACAACTCTCTCAATAGCATGACACACTCTTTCCATACAGAGGACAAAGAGATATGGAGATAGTGGGTCACCCTGACGAACTCCTCTTTGTGACTTAAAAGAGTCAGTCACCTCGCCGTTCCATAGTAGGCGCATAGAAGGAGTCGAAACACAAGCCATAATCCATTCAACCCAGTTTTGAGAAAAAACCCGACGCACGCAAGGTATCCTCAATGAAGTCCCGTCTAATACGATCATATGCTTTCTCAAGATCAAGCTTGAGGAGCATCCATCCTTTCCGACCTTTTTTCCTGCGCATGGAGTGTACAGCTTCTTGCACAATAACAATATTATCAGAACTTAACCGACCTGGGATAAAGCTAGACTGGGCAAGTCCTATCAGTTTGGAGATGATACACTTCAAACGGTTTGCAAGTGTCTTTGTAACAATCTTGAACAAAACGTTACAGAGGCTAATAGGTCTGAACTGGCTGATCTTATCGGGTTGGGCAACTTTGGGAATAAGGGCCTGAAAGGTGTCATTAACGGCCTCACCAAACATGTTGAACAAGAAAAAGTCACCAACAATACGGAGAACCGAGCTGCTGACTATGTCCCAACATCTCTGATAAAACACGGCCTGATATCCGTCCGGGCCCGGAGCCTTAAAACTCCCCATACCCTTCACTGCTTCCAGAAATTCAGCATCAGTAAAAGGTCGGTTAAGGGCAATAGACTCGCTATGGGTCAAAGAAACAAAACCAGCTCTAGGGAGCTTGGCCGCAGCAGTGTCGATATCTTCTGCAGAATAGAGCTTGGTAAAAAACTCAATTGCCATATTTTCAAGGTTCTGAGCATCAGTCACCCAGCTGTCAGAATCGTCTTTAAGAGCTTCAACTCTATTAAAATTCCTTCTAATAATAGTAGACGTATGAAAGAAAGAAGTGTTGCGATCACCCAAGGCAATCCATTTATCTCTCGATTTTTGAAACCACAGAATTTCCTCTTGCTCAAGGACTTGATTCAGTTCCTGCTGGAGTTTCTCCTCTTTTTCCAGCAAATCAGTAGTAGCATTCAAGTTAATGCAGTTTTGAATTACCTGGATATCATCAATGAGAATCGACTTTCTTGTATTAATGCAACCGAAGACCTCCCGGTTCCATTTTTTCAGTTTAGATTTCAGAATGATAAGAGCCTCAGCAGTGGTAACGTCCGGATTCCAGGAGGCTTTAAGGAGATCCTGGAATGTCGGGTGTTGAAGCCATGCCGCTTCGAATCTGAACGGTCGACGCTGGGGATTAACCGTTCTATTCTGATAGAGCTGCAGGTACAGGGGAACATGATCCGAGGACATCATGGGGAGATGAGTAACCCCCGCATCAAGCCATCGAATTCTGCCCTGAGCACACACAAATACCCGATCCAACCTTTTGGCCACTCTCGTAGTTGGGTCCTTACCCCTCGACCAAGTAAATCTGCTGCCTCTAAAACCCAGATCAACCAATGACAGTTCATTAACCCAACTTCCAAAGGTCATAGAATCCGGAGAAAGTCGCCCATTACCCTCTGTTCGTTCATCTAGGCGTAGGATGGTGTTAAAATCACCTCCTACAAAAACCGGATCATTAAGCGGGAGAATTAGATCTTTTAACTGATCCCATAACTCACGCCTTCTTTGGGGAGTAGGTGCTGCATAGACAATCACGAGATGAAATTTGTCGCTCCCAGCATCCACTAGAACATGAATGTACTGCGGTGATGAAGCCAAGATAGATAAGCTGAAATTATTATCTCTCCAGAGAACCCATATTCCACCACTGTGCCCCTGCGCATCAACCCGAAAACTGTTCGGAAAACCAATCCCCCTGCAAATTCTGTCCGCACTTAAACCAGCAGCGTGAGTCTCAAACAGAGCGAGAATATCAATGTCGTACTTCTTGATCAAATACCGAATAGACCTTCGAAAATTGGGTTTATTAGCCCCCCGACAATTCCATAGAATGCACTTCATGATCAACCAATTGATTGATGAGGGAACAACCGGGGAAAACCGTTAGAAGGTGGCATCTCTCATAGAGTCCAACCTCCCCTGTTCATAAGTTGCGAACAACCGTTCTTGCATAGCTTCCTCTAAATCCGCAAGCTGAGTTTCAGATAGGGAATGCAAGCCTTTTTTTTCAGAATTCCCTTCTTTCGTAGAGCTAAAAACGACAATTGCCCTGTTATCTCCTTCTTTAGAAACCTCTTCAACCCTGACTCTTTTTCCAGCATGAATAATTCCAGAATTTTCTTTACCAGGCCTAGTGGTCCGCCTATCATGGTCATGGCCCGTTCTGTCAGTTTTGGGCCGTTCGTGACTTTTCTGTGTCTCAGTGTGGCTTGCCCTGAAGAGAGTAATGCTACCCCCAGTATTTCCTTTGCTACTAGGGGCCAAGATATTATTTTTGGCAGGAACAATTTTCGGCAGTTGGGTAGCTGTAGCAGCTTTCTTGGCAACAATATTATTATCGTTGGAATCTTTGGATATCACAGTATCTCCCTCTTTCCCTACCCCAGCTTTTTCCAGCCCCGCAAAACGGTTGTTCACTAAAATTTCGGGATCTTTCTTACCCGAATTTTTTTGCTTGATTGCCTTTCCTTTTTTCTGATTCGTTTTCCATCTGTGTTCCATCCAGGGCCCGATGGTATTGATTTCTCCGGTCTTCGGCAAGTCATCAAAAGTGTTAATCGCCGCCGATTCCATAACTTCACCTTGCTGTTTTTCAGAGTTCTCTGCATTGCTGTGACTCGGAGTAGACTGTTGAACATCCCCAGTTGGGCGAGAAGGGAAGTTATTAAGGAGATGTCCATACCTACCGCAAGTGTAACAAATCTTGTTCAGACCTTCAAACGTAACAAAGTACCGATTGCGATTAACCATCACCGTTCCTTTCAAAGGATTTCTGAGATTAACCTCAGACACAAACTCTGGAAAATCTCCCCCTTTCAGAATTGAGCGTAGTCATGTCAACCTTAAAAGGTTTACCCACACCTGCAGCAATGCCTAACAAAATCTGACGATGATAGAAGATCATAGGAATATTCGCGATTCTAATCCACACCGGAGTAGTAACGATATCATCGAGCATAGGATCGAATTCTGGTGACCAATCCTGAATGAGAATATAGCTCCCAAATATTCTCCATGGTCCACCCGTAAGCACTCTACAATAGTCAACCTCTGAGCCAAATCGAACAACAAAGAACATTTTGGGAAGATCAATGACATTCATGGTTCCTTGTGGTCTCCATAACTCTCTGAGTTTTCGTTCTAGCGTAGTCAATTCAACGACTTTGCCTAGGACCTTGATAATGACACACTGTTTCCATAATCCTGCCATTGCTTGTAAGACTTCTTGATCAATGGACACTTCTGATTCGCCAGCCTCTCCATTTGGGAATGATACAGTCATTCTGGAAGCCACAACTTCGTCATCTAACACCTTCTCCGGAATGGGCATTCCACCCCTCCCCCATTTGCAACTTTGTCTGCCCATGATTTCCTCTTGTCCGGAGGATCTCCAGGTGTCATCTAGATGGGAGGGCTCCGTTACAGGCGAGGGAACTCCGGTAGCCATTCACTCTCCACGTATGTCTCGACCGCCTTTGTCGCCCGTTTGACTCTCTGATGTGGAGGAGATCAACAACGATAAACAACGGACGAAATGGCTACTTAGAATTCAAGATCCCAACACCTTTTGCTTCGAGTTTGACGAACTCCTAACACCAGATCTCAGATCTGTGGTCGAAAGAAGAAATCCTCGCTCTTGAGCTTTGACCCGTCTTAAAATTAGAAACAGAGAGTTGTTTGCTCTGGAAACTAAAACAGAACTAAAACAAACTACATAGCATATATGTGATCGAAAGGAGTAAATCATAGAATACAATGTAAACTTTAATGATAAATATATTTATTTATAATGTATAATAGTATAATTTATGATTTGCCCGAGTTACACACACTTATCGTTGTTATATTTCCTTTTCACGTGGATATATCTTATTAATTTAATTAAATTGCGAGCTTTATGAGGTTTTATATTTAATTAATAGCCTATGTTAATTTTGATGATGTGAACCTTATTCTAAAAAATACAATCATTGAAATCTATACAATAACGATTTGTTTTGTCGAAGCAAAGAGACCCGCGCGTAGCGCGGGCTCCAACTTCCTAGTCCTTTCTAAACAAAAATGAGAAGTTAAAATGACATTCTTTAGTGAACGAAGGAAGTAGTTCTAAGTAACAAGTCTACTACTCAAAGCAAATCAACATGATTGAGCAATCGTTGCGAGTAAAGTAGTAGGATTAGCTCTAAGTGATGCTTGATTCCATTGAATTTACACCAATTAAAAAACTTGACATTTCAACAAACACCTAGAGTGCACAACTAGCAAAACCAATACAATACAATAAGAGTTTGTATGTATATCAATAATAGATAATGTCATATCAACATCAATATAAGAGAAATATGAGAATAATAAAAAATATCACCAATTTCGGGTTCAACAAAAGAGAAATTAGGGTTCCACATACCTTGACAACTCAGATTTGCGTTGTCGATTAGCCTTGCAAAATGAATCAAAGTTAGACCACTCAACCAAGATCAGAAATGATTGTCCATGGAGGAGGCGATTTGTCGCTCGAAAGACCAAAAAAGAGGGAGAGTATAGAAGAGATATACCTTGATTTCAAGGAGAGATGAGAGCCTGAGACCAAAATTAATCGATCCAGGAGGATTATAAGAAATTTTCAATTTCAATCCTGATGCAGTTGATCGACTTGAATAAATCATGGTTGATTTGGGTTGATGTAGCCAACTCCTAACAACTCCCTTCAACCAAATCATTTTTTGGTATAAACCATATCGACCACGTCATGGATCGGTTAGCTTGGCTGATTTATTCATCTCCAATCACCTTCAACTCATACTTCATCCATCTCGAACGAAGCCTAAGTTTTTTCTTTTTCCTCAGCCATCGGTTTAAACTAGATAGTTTGTAGAACCTTCATCATCGATTTCCTTAATTTTTTCCAATTTTGAATTTGTATGTTTATAATATCTCTAATTGGCTCAGAATTATCTTGTTCAAAAGATTTTTGTTCCTTTGAAACCATACAGACCAGTAACTAGCAAACTCAATTAATTATTTACTCTACAACTTAATAGTTATTTCATTTATTAACTAATCAATGCTCTTTATTTTGGTTCCTATATATAAACTGATATTATTGACAACATTTCTCAAATAAGGGCATTGTACTAGAAAGCGGCCGAGAAAATTCGGTTCCCATATAAAGCTAATAAAAAGACCTATTAATTGATTAATGTTCTTTATTTCGGTTCCTATATGGTTATATGAATTGATATTACAGACAACATTTATCAGTAAGACATCGTAGTAGAAAGTGGACAAGAAAATTTTGTTCCCATATAATATGAAGTAATACTATGTAAATATTTTTTCCCTTATAATAGTAGGTTAATTAATACTTCAATTGAATAATTACCCTATACTTTTAGCAGTTTTCTAAAAAAATCACAACTCACCTAATTTTTAACCAATCAACAATCGTGATTTGTATAGAAAGAGTAAAAAATTACAATTTTCAATAACAAACCTCGTAACTCGATCACTACCTAAATACCTAAAATGACAATCTTTTCTAAACAAAAATGAGAGGCTAAAATGACATTCTTTAGTGAACGAAGGAAGTAGTTATAAGTAACAAGTCTACCACTCAAAGCAAATCAACATGATTGAGCAACCATTACGAGTAAAATAGTAGGATTAACTCTAAGTGATGCTTGATTCCATTGAATTTACACCAGTCTAAAAACTTGGCATTTCAACAAACATCTAGAGTGCACAACTAGCAAAACCAATACAACACAATAAGAGTTTGTATGTATACCAATCATAGATAATGTCATATCAACATCAATAAAAGAGAAATCTAAGAGTAATATAAAATTTCACCAATTTAGGGTTCAACAAAAGGGAAATTAGTGTTTCACATACCTTAACAACTCAAATTCGCGCTGCCGATTAGCCTTTTGATTTGCCCTGCAAAATGAATCAAAGTTAGACCACTCAACAAAGATCAGATGGCGATTTGTCGCTCGAAAGACCAAAAAAGAGGGAGAGTATAAAAGAGATATACCTTGATTCCAAGGAGAGCTGAGACTGAGACCAAAAGTAATCGATGCATGGGCATTATAAGAAATTGTTCAATTTCAGTCGACCGACTTGAAGAAATCATGGTTGATTTGAGTTGATGTAGCCAACTCCCAACAACTCCCTTCAACCAAATTATTTTTTGGTATAAACCATACCGACCATTCCATGGATCAGTTAGCTTGGCTGATTTCTTCATCTCCAATCACCTTCAACTCACATTTCATCCATATCGAACGAAGCCTAAGTTTTTTCTTTTTCTGCGGCCGTTGATTTAAAGTAGATAGTCTATAGAACTTTCATCATCGATTTCCTTTATTTATTTTTTCCAATTTTGAATTTGTATGTTTATAATATCTCTAATTGGCTCAGAATTATCTTGTACAAAATATTTTTGTTCCTTTGAAACCATACACACCCGATACTAGCAAACTCAATTAATTCTTTACTCGACAACTTAATAGTTATTTCATTTATTAACTGATTAATGCTCTTTATTTTGGTTCATATATATAAACTGATATTATTGACAACATTCCTCAAATAAGAGCACTGTACTAAAAAGCGGCCGAGAAAATTTAGTTCCCATATAAAGCTAATAAATTCTTTATTTCGGTTCCTATATAGCTGTATATGAATTGATATTACATACAACATTTATCAAATAAGGACATCGTAGTAGAAAGTGGCAGAGAAATTTTTTCCACATACTCCGTATAAACTAATAAAAAAACCTATAATATAAAGTAATACTCCCTCTGTCCCTATTTGTTTGTCCACTTCCCTTTTCGGATGTCCCATTTTGTTTGTCCACTATTCCATTTATGTTACTTTATTCTACCCATTTTATCCCTACTATCAACCTATAATTACTACATTTTTACTTTTTTTCTCTCCCAAATTTCAATCTTATACTATTTCTCTCTATCTCTCCCCTCTAACCATTCACTTTATATTTTTCTCTCTCCTATAATCATTATATTTATACAATTCCTTAATTTCCGCAAAAATCGTACTTGTGGACAAACAAAAAGGGACGGAGGGACTACTATGTTAGTAAAGATTTTTTTTCCTTTTAATAGTAGGTTAATTAATACTTGAATTGAGTTTTTTCTTTGCTTAATTTATTAATTATTATATATGTGCCGTGCGTAAGACGGGCAATTCGACTGGTTTTCCCCAAATTTCCCCCAAATTTTGCCCCCTTTCTGAAGAGCCCTAAATCCTCCAAAAAATTGGAATTCGCTGCTCAAGCCCCGCGTCGTCGCCTTTCTTGGTTCCTCTTCAGATCCATCGATCTCTGCTTACGCTTTCGTTTTTGTCTCTCTGCTCAGGCGAACTCTCTGCCTCGACATCCACGGCTTTTCAATTCCGCGTAAGTCCACCCTCACCGCCTCCGATTTGATTTTTGTTCAATTTGTTGGATTTGATTCCGCTGTTGTCAGTAAACACCACCTCCAGCTTCACTGTTGTTCAAACCCCTTGTCTATTCTTGCTTCTTCATATGTGTCGGGTCTTGGTAGATTCAGCCGTCCGGGTTGCATTCATTGGTCGGCTTGTAATTTAGCACCCCTAATGCCATTCACACTGCATTTAATTTCCTCATATTATGCACCACATTCTTCTCCTGAGTTGTCCCATTTTGATGGTGATATCACTGTTTAGGGGCTGTTTTGATATGATTGTTTAGGGGTTCTTGGGGCTGTTTTACTTTTAAACACTGTTAATTAAGTTGCTTTCAATATGAAGCCTGGTTTAATACGTGTATCTATGATTTGAATTACACTACTAAACTGGAGCACCATAAGTGAGATCTTAGTGAATGAAAGGTATAATGAATCATATTTGCAAATCGGACTTCTTGTTCGTTTCTCATCTGGTGGCTGTATTGGGGATTTTATGATGGACGACTCAATATACTAATGTACTAAATTTTCGGGTATGACCTTGTGAAGAGCACGATTTAGAGGAGTATTAGTTGGTTGGAGTTGGGTGTATTTTCCTTTAATGCAGAAGATGGAGTTTGGGGTGACACAATCTGAAATTAGAGATATCCCCTTGAAAATTGAATGAAAAGATGAACGAAGAAGATGAGCTTTGATCCTATGTGAAAAACTATTTTTGTTTCATAGAAAATAAAAAGGAATTAAATGACACGCATTTCTAAATCTATAAAACCAGGTTTCTTCTAAAAACCTGTTTATAAACAAAAACCTGTTTATAAACTCCCATTCCAAACAGACTCATAATCTAAGGTTATTAGTTTGGGTGAAAGCTTGTTCTTCCATGGTTGGTTTTCTCTGATGTTACATTGAATGGAACTCCAAGTATGGATTATATTACTTTTTATCTTGTGAATTGATTTTGGTAATACTTTTACTCATAAGTGTCAATATTGTTGAACATTTTTGAATAAGGTTAAGGAGGAAGAACATCAGCTTTATCCTCATTACTTGTGGTTTCCCTTAATTAATTGAGTTATGTTGGGATGTATGGTTAAATTTGAAAGAAAAAAGAAGGGATCGGAATTTGAATTAGATTATTGCCCTTTGGTCGGATGAATTTCTTACAATTCAAGTTTGATGTGCAAAAGAGTGGAGGAAGATTTCTTATAGTTTGATGTCTTTTTGAAAAAATAGTAATGATCAATTTTCTCAATTTATAGCAATTGGCTAACAGAGTTTGAACTAGATTATTTCAATTTGGAGGAGGAAATTAGTGATAACAGCAGAGATGGATGTGCAGACTGTTGTTGAATAGCCTTACAACCTGATGTTGATAATTTATTAAGAGATGAAGTGGTGGGAAGAAACTTGACTAATGCCAATATGAGCTTCATAGGATTTCTCTACTTCAGGGAACAATAACATATCTTTAAAACAAACTGTTGTTGATAATTTTTTCTTGTTAAACAATAGCATATCCTTCCTAGGAAATCATTCGATAGAATTTGAACTAGTTTAGGCATCTTGTGTAGTTTCTCTACTTCAATATCATTGAGATTATGGAATTTTTTTGAGTTCTCAAGTTCAATATTAAGTTTCTGGATTTTTTTTTCTTGTACTGATGCTTCATCGAATTAAAGAGGAAGATTTTACGTCCACGCCTCCTCGAGTAAGGCTGCTCGTCCGCTTGTCTCTCTTATTTGATTATTCGGATAGCAAGATTATTTGTATATTGATGCATAGTCTTATGTTCAACTGTGATTCTTTCTATATTGCTTCATAAACTGAATTGCTAGCTAGTTCAAGTTCAATTGTAGAGATTTGAGAGTGCAAGTAATTTGCAATTAAGATTTTTTCCTTTTTACTCACATGTCGCTCGCTAGTTGTTGTTTTTATTTTTTAATTAAGAGCTGTTCTTTGTTACCAGTGCAAGGTATTTTTTAGTTAAGAGTTGTTCTTTGTAGACTATGTAGTTGAATGTGCTGCTGAATTGTAGTGAATGTGCTGCTGAATTGTAGTGAATGTGTTTAGATGAACACAATTTTAGGGCTTGTGCTCAGTTGTAGTGAACAAAGTTGGCTTAGTTGTACTGCATATTGTGTGCATACAATCATTTATCTTACTTAGATTTACCTTTTGGCATTCAAGACATAGAAACCCAAAGTCAGCACAATTTTGTATGCTAATCACAGATATGGTTGAATGACAGTGTACCTGTTTTTATAATGTAGGTTCCGGTACAGTGTGTTTTTCTATCCATCCATCCTAGGTAATATATGCCTGTCTTCAGTATGAAACTTGTTGTTGGTAGTCCAACAACCCTTAAAGTTCAATGTAACTTTGTGGCCTATTCAAAGAATCAACCAAAGTACGTTCGTTACCCACGCCGCACCAAACTTCCCCCTGAACCCGAGGCTCTCACATTCAGAAAGAAGAATTACGAATTAGTTGAAGATTCCCTGATAGATTCAGTTTATAAAGAAGAGACTAATACGACAGATTGCCACAATAGTGTTGTAAATGAACAAGACCATAAACTTCATTTGGAAGATGAAGAAGAGCTTGTTAATTGGGGTGCAGATGAAATTGATGCAATATCATCCTTATTTCAAGGAAGGATACCTTTAAAACCAGGAAAGCCAGCTAGGAAAAGGCCTCTCCCGCTTCCAGTTCCCCATAAACTTCGACCTGTAGAATTTCCAACTCCTAAGCGTCGCATTAAGTCTTCTGCATCATTGCAAGAAAAATTTTGTGACTCATTGGTGCCTAAAGACATGCATAAGGACCCCATATTCCTCATTTATCTAGCAAGAGAGATCCAAAGCCTTCGTTCAGAGGATGACGTGGTAAAAACTCTCAGTATATGGAGTAGGTTCCTTAGGAAAGGCTCTTTATCATTGACAATTAAGGAGCTAGGTCAAATGGGTCTTCCTGATCGAGCCTTACAGACGTTTTCTTGGGCACAAAAACAATCGCATTTATTCCCAGATGACAGAATACTTGCATCAACTGTTGAGGTTTTGGCTGCTTCACATTCTTTGAAGTCTCCGTTCAATCCGGTGAAATTCATTAGTTTGGGAAGTCGGTCTGTTCTTGAAGCAATTGCTAGAGGCTTCATCAAAGGGAAAAGATTCGATCTGGCATGGAATCTTCTATCAACCGCCAAAAGTGATGGAAGGATGTTGGATTCCAGTGTATACGCAAAACTAACACTAGAGCTCGCCAAAAGCTCAGATAAGGACGATTTTGTCATTTCCTTATTACAAGAGCTAGCTGGGCGGGATGATCTGAATCTAAACCAGATGGACTGCACTGCTATCATGAAGGTATCAGCTCGTCTTGGAAAATTCGAACTCGTTGAGGGTCTTTTTAATTGGTTTATACAATCAGGACAGAGTCCGTCTGTTGTTATGTACACGACTTTGATTCATAGTCGTTATTGTGAGAGGAAATTCAGAGAAGGGCTGGAAATTGTATGGGAAATGGAAGCTGCAGATTGTGTTCTGGATTTGCCAGCATACCGGGTTTTAATCAAGCTGTTCGTTGCATTACATGATCTATCGAGGGCTAAGAGATATTTTTCGAAGTTAAAGGAGGCGGGCCTTTCGCCTACATATGATGTGTTCAGGGATATGATCAACATTTATATTGTTTATGGGAGGCTTGCTAAATGTAAAGAGATTTGTAAGGAGGTAAGGATAGCTGGGTTTACAGTTGACCCACTGTTGAGATCACAGCTGTGTCAACTTGAAAAGAACTCTTAACTGTTCTTATTCTCTAGACTTTGTATGTGTATTTTCTGAAACTAGTGTTTAGTGTTGCGTAAGTTCTCTCCTCTTCTAAGAATTTGTATGAATCTAAGTGCATTGAGGTTACACTTTTATTGCTTTTGCCTTCTCCACTTTTGAGGAACTTGGAGGTGATGCTCTCAATTTTTTTATCTAGGGTCACACGTGTTGTTCAGAGTCACACGTGCTGCTTAGAGTCACGCAATCAATGTTAATATTCAGTCAATTATTTTTCAGAGGTTGAGTTTTGCTTTGAACAAGGGTGTTTCAGAGATTGAGTTTTGTTTTGAACAAGAGTGTAGGAACTCAGTTAGTTGCTAGGCTCACATCCAACTTTATGTAAATTGATTTATTTTTTTATTATAAAGTTTACAAAGTGTTAAAAACAAAATAAAAAATTGCAATACAAATAAAGAATAGTTCAAAATTTGGATGGTCTTCTTTCTGACAATTAAAACACATTCACATTCCCTGTCAACTTCTACAATAACCAAATAAAAAGTTGCAAACAAAATTTGTATTTCTATATATAATTTCTAGACCTTGCACATCCGCCTAAACTACGCTAAAATTGTGAAGCCAAAATTATGGTGAAGGAGTGGATAATTATGAACCACTGAGGGTTGGAATTTGAATTTATTGACGCATCCATCTTCCAAACTTCATTGTCATAATTTTCCTCTTCTTGTTAACCTTGTGTTTGGATGCAGCCCTAAGCTTTCTCTTTGCATTTCGTGCTGGGTCGACGACAGCCATTAGTTTCTCCTTCTGTTTCTTGGTCTCCCTTCTAAACTTGAGGTTGTTCCTTATGTGGCTGTAAGCTTCCACAAACTGTTGGCCCATAATTTTCTGCAAACTTTGACGAACACCTTCTGCATGCTGCTTCAACTCATCTGTCAAGAATCAAACCATAAAGATCAGAAATAACACAAGTAAAGGTTTTCTGAAGTGTAGAACCTAAATTTAGAATAATCAAAATATATATTTAAATAGCCTTTTCTATTAAGGGTTAAATCAATTCCTCTTTAGGAAATAGTTTGGACAAACTTACACTCTTAAATCTTTCTTGTTGTGTGTCTACTAAAAAAATTGTTGGAAAAACAGCCGAAATGAAAAAATGAAGAGAAATTAATGACATGGAAATCCATTTACATCAAAACCCTAAGAAAACTCAATTGTTTCCTAATTGTTGGTAAAAATAGGCCAGAGAAGGAAATCGTGAATGGAATATGTTATGCCAATTGCCAATACATACAAAACAGAGAATAATCTGTAGAACTTCATCATCAGATAATCACAAATGGAATGCAGAAAGCTCACCTGAAATTACTTTCCCAGCAAATCCCTCACATATCCGGTACACAGGCAGCAGTAGCTGAATTGCATAGGTCTGACATATTTCACTCTTAATTTCTGATGCAAATAATTGGAAGCAACTCAGAACAGCTTTTGCCTGCCATCAAAACAGAAGAAACATTATCAGCAAAATTCATGAAAACATACGACAGAAGAGAGCAACTCAAAATGTATTAACACCCACCGTAATGTCTTCGGATGACAGTAAAGCAATTTTCCCCATTGTCTCAAGCAGACTAGAAACTAGTAACTGACACAAGTCCTTTTGTTCATGATCAGCCTCATTTTCTGAGGATGAGGTAAGAGATTCAACAACAATTCTTCGATTACTTGAATCCAACAGCTGAGAAGCCTCCAAAAAGCAGCGTTGTTCACGAGGACCAAGAGTTGACCAAAAAACACAAGGATCTCTACTTTCTTCAATAGTTCTTGCAGCATGAAGTCCTTTTAGTGTGAAAACAATATTGGACTTTAGAATTTCAACTGAACCAACATCAGAGTGTTGTCCCTTCAAATGGCAGCACTGTGAAACAGCTACTATGAAAAGCTTATCAGTCTTTGTAAGATAAGTTGCTCCCAGTTTTGTATTTCTTAGAGACATCTGATTAAAGTAAAGCGAAACGAGACGGCTCGTTATGCCACGTATCCACATATGTGGATGCATCAACAACTCAGAGATAGCCTTCCAGATATCCTGAAATAAAGAAAGTTCATGATTGTAAATTTTCAATCAGCTGTTGAGGATCTAATGGATTGCATGATTATAAACGCTTCATGGAAAATCATTAATTAAGAAAGAACACAGAATGAAGCAACCAAAGCATTACAGTTTCTTATACAAAGAGAGCAATAACAAAACCAACTGTTGAGATTCTAAAATAGGCAACAAAGATAATTTATACTGATTAATCATCTACATCAAGAATACCACGAAGCAGCAAAGAAAGAAAGAATTAACTTTTACCTCAACATGCTGCTCAAAGTATTGCCCAGGAAACTGAACTATAATTTTCTGAAACAAAACTAGTGAATAATATGCTTCTTTCCATTCAGTGATCATCCTTTGATCAGAATGGTCTAGCTCCATGGCATTCTCCACAGAAAATTCCAGGATACCCTTCATTCTGTTTTTCCCTTCCTTGGCTGGTAGCTGTAATATACTGTTGATGTGCTTCTGAAAATCCTTCTTCATCACTTCAACTATTACCCCAGAACCTGTATGATATGAGTATCACAAGGACCAAGAAGAAACTCCATTACAATCAGCACTACTCCTTTTTCTAATTTAATTTAGATACGTTTTTTCAGAATTTCTAGATGTCTTCTGCTAAGAAAAATTAAATGTACGAAAAATTTGTTGGTTTCCAGAATCAGTACCTGCGCAGCAATACCCCAGGCAAGAGAAGACTCGAGAACTTTGTCTAGCGAACTCGAACTCATATGGCTCACTAGAAGCTGTATATCTGCAGCAATCAAGCTACGTATTTGGTTGTCAGGATCATGAATCAAGCTGTTCACCAAATTAAGAAATAATGGCATAGACCACTCATCAACGACTCTTTGTGGAAATCTCTCAATTATGACCCTAAGCATTTCAAGTACAGCCTCCCTTCCGGTGGCATGTTCATATCTGACAATGATATCAAAACAGTGAGAATAAATTCCACAATAAGGGAAAAGTATTTGTAATTCAGTGCAAGTCAGGTATGACTCTCACCTGAGGCTGTTGATCAGGAAATCAATATGCTGATTCTTTCGTTTTTCATTTAGTTGATAGTTCAGCAAGAACTGCAGCAGTATCTGACTGCACCGTTTACGAACTGGCCCATTTTGACTAGTTATCATCAATTTAACCGACCTGGGATAAAGCTAGACTGGGCAAGTCCTATCAGTTTGGAGATGATACACTTCAAACGGTTTGCAAGTGTCTTTGTAACAATCTTGAACAAAACGTTACAGAGGCTAATAGGTCTGAACTGGCTGATCTTATCGGGTTGGGCAACTTTGGGAATAAGGGCCTGAAAGGTGTCATTAACGGCCTCACCAAACATGCTGAACAAGAAAAAGTCACCAACAATACGGAGAACCGAGCTGCTGACTATGTCCCAACATCTCTGATAAAACACGGCCTGATATCCGTCCGGGCCCGGAGCCTTAAAACTCCCCATACCCTTCACTGCTTCCAGAAATTCAGCATCAGTAAAAGGTCGGTTAAGGGCAATAGACTCGCTATGGGTCAAAGAAACAAAACCGGCTCTAGGGAGCTTGGCCGCAGCAGTGTCGATATCTTCTGCAGAATAGAGCTTGGTAAAAAACTCAATTGCCATATTTTCAAGGTTCTGAGCATCAGTCACCCAGCTGTCAGAATCGTCTTTAAGAGCTTCAACTCTATTAAAATTCCTTCTAATAATAGTAGACGTATGAAAGAAAGAAGTGTTGCGATCACCCAAGGCAATCCATTTATCTCTCGATTTTTGAAACCACAGAATTTCCTCTTGCTCAAGGACTTGATTCAGTTCCTGCTGGAGTTTCTCCTCTTTTTCCAGCAAATCAGTAGTAGCATTCAAGTTAATGCAGTTTTGAATTACCTGGATATCATCAATGAGAATCGACTTTCTTGTATTAATGCAACCGAAGACCTCCCGGTTCCATTTTTTCAGTTTAGATTTCAGAATGATAAGAGCCTCAGCAGTGGTAACGTCCGGATTCCAGGAGGCTTTAAGGAGATCCTGGAATGTCGGGTGTTGAAGCCATGCCGCTTCGAATCTGAACGGTCGACGCTGGGGATTAACCGTTCTATTCTGATAGAGCTGCAGGTACAGGGGAACATGATCCGAGGACATCATGGGGAGATGAGTAACCCCCGCATCAAGCCATCGAATTCTGCCCTGAGCACACACAAATACCCGATCCAACCTTTTGGCCACTCTCGTAGTTGGGTCCTTACCCCTCGACCAAGTAAATCTGCTGCCTCTAAAACCCAGATCAACCAATGACAGTTCATTAACCCAACTTCCAAAGGTCATAGAATCCGGAGAAAGTCGCCCATTACCCCCTGTTCGTTCATCTAGGCGTAGGATGGTGTTAAAATCACCTCCTACAAAAACCGGATCATTAAGCGGGAGAATTAGATCTTTTAACTGATCCCATAACTCACGCCTTCTTTGGGGAGTAGGTGCTGCATAGACAATCACGAGATGAAATTTGTCGCTCCCAGCATCCACTAGAACATGAATGTACTGCGGTGATGAAGCCAAGATAGATAAGCTGAAATTATTATCTCTCCAGAGAACCCATATTCCACCACTGTGCCCCTGCGCATCAACCCGAAAACTGTTCGGAAAACCAATCCCCCTGCAAATTCTGTCCGCACTTAAACCAGCAGCGTGAGTCTCAAACAGAGCGAGAATATCAATGTCGTACTTCTTGATCAAATACCGAATAGACCTTCGAAAATTGGGTTTATTAGCCCCCCGACAATTCCATAGAATGCACTTCATGATCAACCAATTGATTGATGAGGGAACAACCGGGGAAAACCGTTAGAAGGTGGCATCTCTCATAGAGTCCAACCTCCCCTGTTCATAAGTTGCGAACAACCGTTCTTGCGTAGCTTCCTCTAAATCCGCAAGCTGAGTTTCAGATAGGGAATGCAAGCCTTTTTTTTCAGAATTCCCTTCTTTCGTAGAGCTAAAAACGACAATTGCCCTGTTATCTCCTTCTTTAGAAACCTCTTCAACCCTGACTCTTTTTCCAGCATGAATAATTCCAGAATTTTCTTTACCAGGCCTAGTGGTCCGCCTATCATGGTCATGGCCCGTTCTGTCAGTTTTGGGCCGTTCGTGACTTTTCTGTGTCTCAGTGTGGCTTGCCCTGAAGAGAGTAATGCTACCCCCAGTATTTCCTTTGCTACTAGGGGCCAAGATATTATTTTTGGCAGGAACAATTTTCGGCAGTTGGGTAGCTGTAGCAGCTTTCTTGGCAACAATATTATTATCGTTGGAATCTTTGGATATCACAGTATCTCCCTCTTTCCCTACCCCAGCTTTTTCCAGCCCCGCAAAACGGTTGTTCACTAAACTTTCGGGATCTTTCTTACCCGAAATTTTTTGCTTGATTGCCTTTCCTTTTTTCTGATTCGTTTTCCATCTGTGTTCCATCCAGGGCCCGATGGTATTGATTTCTCCGGTCTTCGGCAAGTCATCAAAAGTGTTAATCGCCGCCGATTCCATAACTTCACCTTGCTGTTTTTCAGAGTTCTCTGCATTGCTGTGACTCGGAGTAGACTGTTGAACATCCCCAGTTAGGCGAGAAGGGAAGTTATTAAGGAGATGTCCATACCTACCGCAAGTGTAACAAATCTTGTTCAGACCTTCAAACGTAACAAAGTACCGATTGCGATTAACCATCACCGTTCCTTTCAAAGGATTTCTGAGATTAACCTCAGACACAAACTCTGGAAAATCTCCCCCTTTCAGAATTGAGCGTAGTCATGTCAACCTTAAAAGGTTTACCCACACCTGCAGCAATGCCTAACAAAATCTGACGATGATAGAAGATCATAGGAATATTCGCGATTCTAATCCACACCGGAGTAGTAACGATATCATCGAGCATAGGATCGAATTCTGGTGACCAATCCTGAATGAGAATATAGCTCCCAAATATTCTCCATGGTCCACCCGTAATCACTCTACAATAGTCAACCTCTGAGCCAAATCGAACAACAAAGAACATTTTGGGAAGATCAATGACATTCATGGTTCCTTGTGGTCTCCATAACTCTCTGAGTTTTCGTTCTAGCGTAGTCAATTCAACGACTTTGCCTAGGACCTTGATAATGACACACTGTTTCCATAATCCTGCCATTGCTTGTAAGACTTCTTGATCAATGGACACTTCTGATTCGCCAGCCTCTCCATTTGGGAATGATACAGTCATTCTGGAAGCCACAACTTCGTCATCTAACACCTTCTCCGGAATGGGCATTCCACCCCTCCCCCATTTGCAACTTTGTCTGCCCATGATTTCCTCTTGTCCGGAGGATCTCCAGGCGGGGACGTCTCTGTATCACATTCTGCCATGGTGTCATCTAGATGGGAGGGCTCCGTTACAGGCGAGGGAACTCCGGTAGCCATTCACTCTCCACGTATGTCTCGACCGCCTTTGTCGCCCGTTTGACTCTCTGATTGTGGAGGAGATCAACAACGATAAACAACGGACGAAATGGCTACTTAGAATTCAAGATCCCAACACCTTTTGCTTCGAGTTTGTCGAACTCCTAACACCAGATCTCAGATCTGTGGTCGAAAGAAGAAATCCTCGCTCTTGAGCTTTGACCCGTCTTAAAATTAGAAACAGAGAGTTGTTTGCTCTGGAAACTAAAACAGAACTAAAACAAACTACATAGCATATATGTGATCGAAAGGAGTAAATCGTAGAATACAATGTAAACTTTAATGATAAATATATTTATTTATAATGTATAATAGTATAATTTATGATTTGCCCGAGTTACACACACTTATCGTTGTTATATTTCCTTTTCACGTGGATATATCTTATTAATTTAATTAAATTGCGAGCTTTATGAGGTTTTATATTTAATTAATAGCCTATGTTAATTTTGATGATGTGAACCTTATTCTAAAAAATACAATCATTGAAATCTATACGATAACGATTTGTTTTGTCGAAGCAAAGAGACCCGCGCGTAGCGCGGGCTCCAACTTCCTAGTCCTTTCTAAACAAAAATGAGAAGTTAAAATGACATTCTTTAGTGAACGAAGGAAGTAGTTCTAAGTAACAAGTCTACTACTCAAAGCAAATCAACATGATTGAGCAATCGTTGCGAGTAAAGTAGTAGGATTAGCTCTAAGTGATGCTTGATTCCATTGAATTTACACCAATTAAAAAACTTGACATTTCAACAAACACCTAGAGTGCACAACTAGCAAAACCAATACAATACAATAAGAGTTTGTATGTATATCAATAATAGATAATGTCATATCAACATCAATATAAGAGAAATATGAGAATAATAAAAAATATCACCAATTTCGGGTTCAACAAAAGAGAAATTAGGGTTCCACATACCTTGACAACTCAGATTTGCGTTGTCGATTAGCCTTGCAAAATGAATCAAAGTTAGACCACTCAACCAAGATCAGAAATGATTGTCCATGGAGGAGGCGATTTGTCGCTCGAAAGACCAAAAAAGAGGGAGAGTATAGAAGAGATATACCTTGATTTCAAGGAGAGATGAGAGCCTGAGACCAAAATTAATCGATCCAGGAGGATTATAAGAAATTTTCAATTTCAATCCTGATGCAGTTGATCGACTTGAATAAATCATGGTTGATTTGGGTTGATGTAGCCAACTCCTAACAACTCCCTTCAACCAAATCATTTTTTGGTATAAACCATATCGACCACGTCATGGATCGGTTAGCTTGGCTGATTTATTCATCTCCAATCACCTTCAACTCATACTTCATCCATCTCGAACGAAGCCTAAGTTTTTTCTTTTTCCTCAGCCATCGGTTTAAACTAGATAGTTTGTAGAACCTTCATCATCGATTTCCTTAATTTTTTCCAATTTTGAATTTGTATGTTTATAATATCTCTAATTGGCTCAGAATTATCTTGTTCAAAAGATTTTTGTTCCTTTGAAACCATACAGACCAGTAACTAGCAAACTCAATTAATTATTTACTCTACAACTTAATAGTTATTTCATTTATTAACTAATCAATGCTCTTTATTTTGGTTCCTATATATAAACTGATATTATTGACAACATTTCTCAAATAAGGGCATTGTACTAGAAAGCGGCCGAGAAAATTCGGTTCCCATATAAAGCTAATAAAAAGACCTATTAATTGATTAATGTTCTTTATTTCGGTTCCTATATGGTTATATGAATTGATATTACAGACAACATTTATCAGTAAGACATCGTAGTAGAAAGTGGACAAGAAAATTTTGTTCCCATATAATATGAAGTAATACTATGTAAATATTTTTTCCCTTATAATAGTAGGTTAATTAATACTTCAATTGAATAATTACCCTATACTTTTAGCAGTTTTCTAAAAAAATCACAACTCACCTAATTTTTAACCAATCAACAATCGTGATTTGTATAGAAAGAGTAAAAAATTACAATTTTCAATAACAAACCTCGTAACTCGATCACTACCTAAATACCTAAAATGACAATCTTTTCTAAACAAAAATGAGAGGCTAAAATGACATTCTTTAGTGAACGAAGGAAGTAGTTATAAGTAACAAGTCTACCACTCAAAGCAAATCAACATGATTGAGCAACCATTACGAGTAAAATAGTAGGATTAACTCTAAGTGATGCTTGATTCCATTGAATTTACACCAGTCTAAAAACTTGGCATTTCAACAAACATCTAGAGTGCACAACTAGCAAAACCAATACAACACAATAAGAGTTTGTATGTATACCAATCATAGATAATGTCATATCAACATCAATAAAAGAGAAATCTAAGAGTAATATAAAATTTCACCAATTTAGGGTTCAACAAAAGGGAAATTAGTGTTTCACATACCTTAACAACTCAAATTCGCGCTGCCGATTAGCCTTTTGATTTGCCCTGCAAAATGAATCAAAGTTAGACCACTCAACAAAGATCAGATGGCGATTTGTCGCTCGAAAGACCAAAAAAGAGGGAGAGTATAAAAGAGATATACCTTGATTCCAAGGAGAGCTGAGACTGAGACCAAAAGTAATCGATGCATGGGCATTATAAGAAATTGTTCAATTTCAGTCGACCGACTTGAAGAAATCATGGTTGATTTGAGTTGATGTAGCCAACTCCCAACAACTCCCTTCAACCAAATTATTTTTTGGTATAAACCATACCGACCATTCCATGGATCAGTTAGCTTGGCTGATTTCTTCATCTCCAATCACCTTCAACTCACATTTCATCCATATCGAACGAAGCCTAAGTTTTTTCTTTTTCTGCGGCCGTTGATTTAAAGTAGATAGTCTATAGAACTTTCATCATCGATTTCCTTTATTTATTTTTTCCAATTTTGAATTTGTATGTTTATAATATCTCTAATTGGCTCAGAATTATCTTGTACAAAATATTTTTGTTCCTTTGAAACCATACACACCCGATACTAGCAAACTCAATTAATTCTTTACTCGACAACTTAATAGTTATTTCATTTATTAACTGATTAATGCTCTTTATTTTGGTTCATATATATAAACTGATATTATTGACAACATTCCTCAAATAAGAGCACTGTACTAAAAAGCGGCCGAGAAAATTTAGTTCCCATATAAAGCTAATAAATTCTTTATTTCGGTTCCTATATAGCTGTATATGAATTGATATTACATACAACATTTATCAAATAAGGGCATCGTAGTAGAAAGTGGCAGAGAAATTTTTTCCACATACTCCGTATAAACTAATAAAAAAACCTATAATATAAAGTAATACTCCCTCTGTCCCTATTTGTTTGTCCACTTCCCTTTTCGGATGTCCCATTTTGTTTGTCCACTATTCCATTTATGTTACTTTATTCTACCCATTTTATCCCTACTATCAACCTATAATTACTACCTTTTTACTTTTTTTCTCTCCCAAATTCCAATCTTATACTATTTCTCTCTATCTCTCTCCTCTAACCATTCACTTTATACTTTTCTCTCTCCTATAATCATTATATTTATACAATTCCTTAATTTCCGCAAAAATCGTACTTGTGGACAAACAAAAAGGGACGGAGGGACTACTATGTTAGTAAAGATTTTTTTTCCTTTTAATAGTAGGTTAATTAATACTTGAATTGAGTTTTTTCTTTGCTTAATTTATTAATTATTATATATGTGCCGTGCGTAAGACGGGCAATTCGACTGGTTTTCCCCAAATTTCCCCCAAATTTTGCCCCCTTTCTGAAGAGCCCTAAATCCTCCAAAAAATTGGAATTCGCTGCTCAAGCCCCGTGTCGTCGCCTTTCTTGGTTCCTCTTCAGATCCATCGATCTCTGCTTACGCTTTCGTTTTTGTCTCTCTGCTCAGGCGAACTCTCTGCCTCGACATCCACGGCTTTTCAATTCCGCGTAAGTCCACCCTCACCGCCTCCGATTTGATTTTTGTTCAATTTGTTGGATTTGATTCCGCTGTTGTCAGTAAACACCACCTCCAGCTTCACTGTTGTTCAAACCCCTTGTCTATTCTTGCTTCTTCATATGTGTCGGGTCTTGGTAGATTCAGCCGTCCGGGTTGCATTCATTGGTCGGCTTGTAATTTAGCACCCCTAATGCCATTCACACTGCATTTAATTTCCTCATATTATGCACCACATTCTTCTCCTGAGTTGTCCCATTTTGATGGTGATATCACTGTTTAGGGGCTGTTTTGATATGATTGTTTAGGGGTTCTTGGGGCTGTTTTACTTTTAAACACTGTTAATTAAGTTGCTTTCAATATGAAGCCTGGTTTAATACGTGTATCTATGATTTGAATTACACTACTAAACTGGAGCACCATAAGTGAGATCTTAGTGAATGAAAGGTATAATGAATCATATTCGCAAATCGGACTTCTTGTTCGTTTCTCATCTGGTGGCTGTATTGGGGATTTTATGATGGACGACTCAATATACTAATGTACTAAATCTAAAAATGTTAATTAGAAAAGTTACCTCCGTAAACATAGACTTTTATGTGCAACTCTTCAGCTGAGATGGCCAATGGTGTAACTGTTTATATCACTATTTTTTACTTATGATAATCTTCTGCTCGTCTTTTTTTACCTTTTGCCTGGGAATTATCATCTCATTTTAAACTCGATGTGGAGCATATTCTACATATCTATTCTTTTTCGTATAAATTAGGCTACATGATTACTATAATTCACCCTTTTGTCATTGAAGACTCGTGGAAACCGAAAGTTGAAGCTTGAAATATGAATGTGCAGGCAATTAACCATGGAATTTATCTTGGCAGCTACCAATTCAAGCTTTTGAAAATCCGTTGGCTGTCTCAGCAGAATGAAAATCCCAGTCAGACACTGAAACTATTTTCAAGGTTTAGCACATTGAACAGTCATGGATCCCGAACTTGGGAAAGCACGCAGGTTTATGCAAGAGAAAATGTAAGATATAGGCTTAGGAAGTCTTGAGCACTGTCAGAATGTGTGGTATGAATGTTTTGACTCTCTTCTTTCGACATTTTGGGTAGACAGTGGATTAAATTTGAAAGGCTCTTTGGCCTTTGTTGTCGTCATATGGTTCTAAGATTTTTCTTTACTTTTGTAGTTTATGGTTGAGATTACCTTGGCTAGTAATTAATTATTATATCTGTCCCATGCTTTAAATTTTTAAAGTATATAACAGGAACATGCATTTCCTGAACACTATTTTGGTTTGCTGACTGACTGGAGTGAAGCTTCTATTTTTCTTTAGTTTCTCCCTTTTAGACAGGAGTGGCAATCAATGGAAGTTGAAAGTCACGTGCAGTTTAAATAACACTAAATTAGCTGATTCATGATAACATTATTTCATCTTTGCTGTTTTATTATCTGAATGAGGGCATTTGATTTCAGCTGATTTGGATTTATGATACCTTTTCTTTTTATTCTGTTTGATGAATAGCCCGGGGATTTTGTCACTACATTTTGGCTGTAGATATCAGCATTAGTTATATATGGTTCATACTAATATGACTAATTTTCTTTCAGCCTTACTTTCCTGGTGCAAAGACAGCCGCAGTCTACTGAGATACCTCATAGGAGGATTATTGATCTTGTAAAACGATTGGAGGAGGGATTATTCAAGACAGCAACTACACAGGTTGTTAAACTAGCACTCTTTTCTATGATCTGAAATCATGCATTGTCGTGTTGGTTGAATGTGTTTTTCAGTGTGATGCTTTTCTGGCCTTAAATCGGGGTTTCGTTATATGACTTGTATCCTAATATCACAGGACGAATATTTGAACCTGGAAACTCTTGAGAGTCGTTTGCATGTTATCATCAAGCGACCTCATATGAATAGCAATAACCCCCAACGTTCACAGTATGCGAACTCTTCTGCTCCTCTTGGTACTATGATACCTACTCCAGGGATGGCACAACATGGAAATTCAAATATGATATCATCTGCAGATAACTCTGCTGTTTCAACTACTATGGGCAATAACATGTCATCCTCAGCTGGCAACAATGCGTACTTGCTGCCAACTGAAAGCGGTTCATCTGCTGGCATGCACGGTGTCTCAACTGGTACTGGATACATAATAGTATTTTCTGGTTATTTGTTTTCTTGTTATAAGTTATGGTCTTTGTTTCATACACTTTCTAACTTGCAGGGTCTTTGTCAAATGGTTACCCACAATCACATGCCAACTTTTCTGTAAATTTGGGCGGAAACAATATTATATCATCCATGGGTGGGCAGAGAGTTATGAGCCAAATGATTCCCACCCCTGGATTTACTGGCAATAATAGTAATAATTCATTCATGAATATAGAGTCTGCTACTAATGGAAGCGGTTTCTCAAATAACGATTCTTCTTTTGCCCCTCAACGACTACCACAAAAACAGTCTATGAGCAATCAAAATAGCTCTGCATTGCAAAGCCTTGGGAATCAAATGGGTGGTGGAATGAGGTCAAGTGTCCAGATGAGGTCTTTCCCATCACAGGATGGTTCTGGGAATGGTGGATTTGGCAGTTACATACAGCCGTTAAATGGTTCAGGCTCTTCTGAGAACTATCTGTCAACAACAGAAATTGGTGAATCCCCAAAGTCTATACACCAGCAATTTGATCAACATCAGCAACCTCTAATGCAGGGTAATATATCCTTAGCTCATACGCTTTCCTTTACTTTCTCCCTCTAAATCTATATATTTCTCTTTTTTTTTCATGTATATTTTGTTCACAGTTTTAATTGGTTATGCTTTTAGGAGATGGATATGCGCTGAATACCGTTGGTACGTCTGGGCCTGGAAATTTTTTCGCTCCTACATCTTCTGTTGGTTCAGGGATGAACAATCAAAACTACAATCAGGGGAGGTTGCAGCCTAGATCAAACTTGCCAATGAGTAGTCAGCCAAATTTACAGAATATACAATCGGCTTCACATTTGAGACCTCAATCCAATGAAAGATCTGAGAAGATGAGCTTCCAATCTTCACAACAATCGAAAGAGTCTCTTATGTTGCCTCATCAGCAACAACAATCCAATCAGCATCAGCAACAACAATCCAATCAGCATCAGCAACAGTCGCAGTTTGCTCTACATCAAAGCCAAAACAGGCAATCAAGCCAACAACACCAAGGTTTGATAACGAATGATGCCTTGCATTCATCACAGGTATCATCTGCTGGTCATCATGTTAAAACTGAACATGGAATTGACCCTTTGCATGACGGTCTCCAATCACAAGTTTCTGGACAGTTTCAACTTCCAGAGTTTCAAAACCAGTTTCCTCAAAGCTCTGTTGATATCTGTCCCTCAGGCACTCAGTATTCTCATGATATGCCTGCCACACTCAATCAGAACCCTCAGCAAATTTTGCAATCAAATCAGTTGGGACCAGGTACCCATAATAAATTTAATGGTCTTCCTGTTGGAACACAGTCAGAGTCATTAATGCAGGGTCAGTATCATCCTGAATCAGATAATAGGTCTAGCTTACCTGGAGGTATATCGCATGAGCTGAAAGTCCAAGAAGAGTTTCGTCATAGAATAAGTGGGCATGATGATGCTCAGTGCAACAATCTGCCTTCTGAAAACTCTATCAATGAACAGAATGTTGTTGTCAGAAGTTCAGCTGGCACCCTAGGCCTAGGTAGCACCTATGGAAGATCCGTGAATGCAAATCGTGAGCGTCAGTATAAATACCAACAGAAGTGGATTCTGTTTCTACGCCACGCTCGTAAATGTTCAGCTCCAGAAGGGAAATGTGTAGATAATTGCATTACCGCACAAAAGCTGTGCAGGCATATGGATGGATGTAACATGACTCCCTGTCCATATCCACGTTGTCACCATACGAAAGTACTGATTAATCATTTTAAGAACTGTAGGGATCAACGATGTCCTGTTTGTGTTCCTGTAAAGAATTATGTGGATTCTCAAGTGAAGGCCCACATGGTCCGAAAGTCTGATGCTGCCTTGCATGGCTCCATCACTGGAGCTTGTAAATCCTCCAGTATTGTGGAGATAAATGCTAGAGAAACTTCTAAGCTTTATCCTTCTGTAACCACAGAAAATTTACAACCCTCGGTGAAACGCCTGAAGTCAGAACCTCCTTCCAACTCTTTATCTCCTAAAGGTACTAATGAACTTGTTCCCTTCCATACCAGCACCGAAGTTCAGGTTCCCATGGACTTACAGCCACAAGATTTTCAGAATGATAATAGTTCTATGCAGCTGAGGTCGGAACCTATAGAAGTAACAACTGAACCTTCTAGAATTCCTGCTCCTAATATAGCTAACAAAAAAGATAGACATGAAAGTGGTGGCAAGGCAGATGGTTCTCTGGTATTGATTGATGCTGTTGCTTCTGTGAAGCAAGATATTGTAAAAGCTGAGAAGGATGTATCTCAAATTAAGCAGGAGGATAAGCCCCAGATTTCTGAACCTGTTGTTGGGACCAAGTCTGGGAAGCCAAAGATAAAGGGTGTATCCATGACTGAATTATTTACTCCAGAGCAAGTTAGGGATCATATAAGAAGTCTTAGGCAGTGGGTTGGTCAGGTAAGTCCCTTTAATGTTGAAATATGTTCAGGTTAATCACTTTTTGCTGTGTTGGATTTTATAGTGGTCTGGAAAACAGGATTAGCATGAATATTAATAATTTGAAAAATATTTGTCAGTTCCCATTTATTTGTTTTAACGTTGAAATATAATGTCAATTGAAATATCTAAGTATGCCCCTCTTAAACTGAATTATTATAAGTATAGTTCTAGCTTCTTAGTGCCTCCTAGGCCAGGGTGGAAAATTTGTTTATTGTTTTTGTCATCTGTCTTGTGGGGGTAAACTAGTGAAGTCACTTCCAGTGCAGTACATATCTTCTAGTCACTATATGTTTAGTAGCGCTGTCTGTGACTCTGATGCTATGCCTATTAAATTGACATTTCCAAGCAGTGTGCCTTCATATCTTGTTGACTTAGAATGTCATATAAAGACAGGTAGTAGAGCAGATTTAAAGCTGTGATTGAATCTATTCACTTCAGTTTTCTGTAGGATCCTTCTTTGTAGCTGAAAGTCACAGAAAAAGTTATCATGATGATCTTCAAAAACTGAATTTTGTTACAGATATAGACTCATGTCAGTGAAACCTAGAAAAAACTATATTGGTTTTAATGTAGAATCTAATTTAAGCTTGGTTTATTTATGTAGAGTAAAACAAAAGCAGAAAAGAATCAAGCAATGGAGCATTCTATGAGTGAAAATTCCTGTCAGCTATGTGCTGTGGAGAAGCTGACTTTTGAACCACCGCCTATTTATTGTTCAAGATATGGTTGCCGCATCAAGCGAAATGCAATGTATTATACTTTTGGAGTTGGTGATACTCGACATTACTTCTGTGTTCCATGCTATAATGAAGCTCGTGGGGATTCAATTACGGTTGAGGGAAATGCTGTTGCAAAGGCTAGATTTGAGAAGAAAAAGAATGATGAGGAAACTGAAGAATGGGTAAATTCTGTCATTCCTAAATCTTATTTGTTACTCTCACTACATTAAGACTGAACGCTCACACAATTTCTTATGTGAACTATGTTTAATTGTTTTTGCAGTGGGTTCAATGTGATAAATGTGAAGCGTGGCAACATCAAATATGTGCACTATTTAATGGTAGGAGAAATGATGGTGGACAAGCCGAGTACACCTGCCCTAATTGCTATATTGAAGAAATTGAAAATGGGGAGCGTAAGCCATTGCCACAAAGTGCTGTTCTAGGGGCAAAAGACTTGCCAAGAACTATATTAAGTGATCATATAGAGCAGCGATTATTCAAACGTCTAAAGTATGAAAGACAGGAAAGAGCAAGAGTCCAAGGGAAGTGTATCGACGAGGTATTCAACTCTGCTGGCTTTTGCTATGTGTTAATGTTGCACATGACTTCTGTTTATGAATACGGAGGTGTCCTTTCAGTTTTGTTGGACATGGGTCATTACAGTCTCTCGTTTTATCATATTAGCCCTAATTGGTGAATTGATAGAAAGTTCGCACAGAATCTAACCAAAAAGAAAGAAAGAAGAACCACACAGAATATACTCAGTACCTTAGTTTCTACTGCACCTTTAGTTTTGTTCCTGATATTGGGTGCTTATCATGCTATTCTATTGCTCATACCTTTCTGAGAGGGTCTCGTTGGGTTTAAGCCACTAACTAGCAACTAAATATAGAGTACTGCAAAATTTATGATAAAAAGCTTAACTCTAGCTGTATGGCTGTATGGCATTTGTAAGTGTTGGCTTGAACACCATGCATGTACTGTCCCCTATTTGGGTTTCTGAGGAATTTCTTTTTTAGGTTCCCGGAGCAGATGGAATTGTGGTCAGAGTTGTGTCCTCAGTTGATAAGAAGCTGGAAGTGAAACCACGCTTTCTTGAGATTTTCCGAGAGGAAAATTACCCCACCGAGTTTCCATATAAATCAAAGGTAAATGAAAGTTTGCGTTATCTGGATTTTACTTTGATTATTCTTCACTGTTAATGGATTATGTGGATTCTACTTTGATTCAAACATATGTGACTTAAAAGTTATTTGCTTTATCAGGCAGTCTTGTTGTTCCAAAAAATTGAAGGAGTTGAAGTGTGCTTATTTGGCATGTATGTACAAGAATTTGGATCAGAGGCCCTACCCCCAAATCAGCGCCGTGTTTATCTTTCATACCTTGATTCAGTTAAATATTTTAGGCCAGAAGTCAAGGCAGTGACTGGAGAAGCTCTCCGTACCTTTGTTTATCATGAAATATTGGTAAGTTTTGATGAATTGCATTTATATAACAGTTACTTAACTGTACTTTTGTAGCACTGCTTTGACAACCCCAATTAACATTTTTTTGAGCGGAACCCCAATTAACTATGGTACCACGAATGTATCAATGTATTGGTACTCAAATGATCCTACGGATGTTTCGTTGAACCATAGATAAAAGTGATGATTGGAGTACTACTTGGAAGTTTTAGTAATACCTTTATACTGGTTCCTTCACATTATCTTTAGTTCTTGTTCGCCTCCCCTGGAAAATATGTAATAACAATCGAAGTCACTGATAGTTAGATTGTTTTCATACGTTTAACAACCCTTTTCTAATGTCTCTATCCAGATTGGATATCTTGAGTATTGCAAGAAACGAGGCTTTACAAGTTGTTACATATGGGCATGTCCTCCACTCAAAGGTGAAGATTATATACTATACTGCCATCCTGAGATCCAGAAAACACCGAAGTCTGATAAACTTAGGGAATGGTGAGTGTCTCAACTCTTCTGTAAAAATTTGAATTGCTCCCTCTATTTTATATCCGTTAACGGGTTTTGGTGGCTTATTTTACAGGTATTTAGCTATGCTGAAAAAGGCCACAAAAGAAAATATCGTGGTGGAACTCACGAATTTTTACGATCATTTTTTTGTATCAACCGGTGAATGCAAGGCTAAAGTGACCGCAGCTAGGCTGCCATATTTTGATGGGGATTACTGGCCTGGCGCCGCCGAAGAAATAATTGAGCAGCTAAATCAGGAAGAAGATGGCAGGAAACAAAATAAAAAAGGGATTACTAAGAAGGCGTTTACAAAAAGAGCTCTTAAAGCATCTGGTCAATCTGATCTCTCTAGCAATGCGTCAAAAGATCTTCTCTTAATGCACAAAGTAATTCTTTATCTGATTTTTTTTTCCAATTATAGCAGTTCTAATTTATTTTCATCTTGACCCCCTAAATATGAGCTATTTGATTGATTGCATTTGACCGTTTCTATTACTTTCTCTGCTTTCACTTTCGATTCATCGGAGAATGTCTACTGAAACATCCTTAATTTTGTTCTTTTTTTTTCCAGATTGGGAAAAAAAAAATTCTTGTATTACACAAAACAATAGTTACATATAAGGCCATGAAGTAGTAATCAACATGTTATTGCATCTTTTCTTTCTTGTTGGAAATGCAGAATTGAAAACTTGATGAAATTCTTCTTCTTACATAGTAGCTGTTTGTTTTTCCCCAGCTAGGAGATGCAATTATGCCCATGAAGGACGACTTTATTATGGTTCACTTACAGTATTCTTGTACTCACTGTTGCAAACTAATGGTATCTGGAAATCGCTGGGTATGCAAACAGTGCAAAAATTTTCAGATTTGTGATGAGTAAGTTTGTTTTCGCTTTGTTCTTCATACGTTGCAATTATGTTGTTCTTCATGACTTATCTGAATTTGTAAAATGGAGAATTACGCGAAAGGATGTTTATTGTGAATTTGTTCTCAAGCTGCCAATTTGCATGATAAATGAAATGAAGGATGTCTATTTAAATATAAAATATCAGTACTTAAAGAAGGTAGGCTTGGTGCAATTCGCATTTCATCCTGAGTTGAAAATGAAGGATAGCAATTTTAGTGTCATTGATCCATTTTTCCATGTTTTGATTTTGATGTAGAAATATGTTTGATTTGATAGTCATATAATACCAGTGATTTCAATCTACAGATGTTATGAAGCGGAACAAAAACGTGACGATAAAGAAAGACATCCAATGGGTAATAAGGATACACACCCTCTTTATGCGGTGAGTGAGTCACATTGTTATATATTTTTAGCTGCTAGCTATTAAGATTTGATGTAATTTCTTTGTAAATTTAAAGAAGCTGCTTGCTAATAGTAATAGGTAAGTTTGCTAATTCTGCAGGTTGAAATTGTTTGTGTACAAGATGACACCAAGGATAAAGACGAGATTCTTGAGAGTGAGTTTTTTGATACACGGCAAGCATTTCTTAGTCTTTGCCAAGGAAATCATTATCAGTATGATACCCTACGTCGTGCTAAGCACTCGTCAATGATGGTTCTTTACCATCTTCACAATCCAACTGCACCTGCATTTGTGACCACATGCAATATATGCCATCTTGACATTGAAACTGGTCAAGGCTGGCGTTGTGAAACATGTCCAGATTATGATGTATGTAATGGTTGTTACCAGAAGGAAGGTGGAATTGACCATCCTCATAAGTTGACAAATCATCCTTCATTGGCTGAACGTGATGCACAAAATAAAGAAGCTAGACAGCAGCGTGTTTTACAGGTAAACAGCATAAAAATTGCAATGATGATTATGGGAATTTTCAGAACATTAGAGTCTGCTTGGATTACCCGAGATAAAGCATTATCTGGCATTAATATCAAAAACTGCAGTAAATCTTAAGATTTAATATCACTTTTGGTATTATAATGCTAGATAGTGCGTTATCTCTAGATAATCCAAACGGTCCCTAAGTTTTTTGCTCCAGTAATCTGACAACAATATTATCCTTTGTCCCAGCTGCGTAAAATGCTTGATCTTCTGGTGCACGCATCACAATGCCGTTCTGCACTATGCCAATACCCAAATTGTCGTAAAGTGAAGGGGCTTTTCCGTCATGGAATTCAGTGCAAAGTTCGTGCTTCTGCGGGGTGTGTTCTTTGCAAAAAGATGTGGTATCTTCTCCAACTTCATGCTCGAGCATGTAAAGAGACTGAGTGCCATGTACCCAGATGCAGGTTTGTGTCCCACAACAACATATTTGAATGGGTCTTCCTATCCTATTAATTTTGTTTGCTTTTGAATCTAAGGGTGTGTTTGGATTCCTGGGAGTATTGCAAAATAATGCATTTTAATACGTTCTCCGGGTAATCCATATTAACCCTAAGTAGGAAAACCTAATCCCACCACCATGAAAAAGTAAAATCCAAAAATTAATTTGTTTTCCCTAAACCCTAAGGGCATAAGTTAAGACGCTTATAACGGAAACATTGTGTTGTGAAAGGTTTATAATTTCCAGTTTAGGGTAGCGGTTTCTCTATTAAAATATGCTTAACATGTGCCCTAGAAACACCGAAATTAATTATATTTAGCTACTGTTTCTTTAATAGACTTAGAAAACCCGTATTCAAAATAGCTTCCGTTTAATTTAATTTACTTTTGTGTGCAGAGATTTGAGAGAACATTTAAGGAGGCTACAACAACAATCTGATTCGCGAAGGAGGGCTGCTGTGATGGAAATGATGAGGCAAAGAGCTGCAGAAGTGGCTGGGAATTCTGGGTAGACATCATTTTGTATGTACATACTCTACTACTACATACACAAGGTGGACATTCAGAAGACCTTAATACATAGATGCCTTGATTTTCAATTAATGGCCTTTTTGACAATATAATGGGGTGTCAGGTGGCAGCCAGAAGTAGAACGTCGGGGGCAAATTGGGAACTTGTAGTAAATCAGGAATCTGCTTCCTCGTGGAAAAAGGGCTGAAGAAGGAATAGAAAGAAAAATTGGCGACGATTCTTTGTTTTTATAGTCTCTATGGGGTTGGATTGGCTTTGATGAGGTATCGCCATAAATTTTGGTGGCGACGGTGTTTGTAGTTTACATTTTTACATCTCATAAACTAGGAAAATTCCCTGTCAAATCTCTCTTTTCTTGCTCTCCTTTGTATATATACCGCTTTGTTTCATCACTATTTTGTAGCATGCTTCTTTTCTTAGTATTATAACAAATTATGTATTATTAGCATCCCAATTTTCCTTGAATAATGTTATTCCCCCTTTAATTCTATGTCGTTTTATTTTAGTTTTTGGTGGAATTGGGCTACGTCCACTAGACCAAGAATGACTACTAACTTTGTGCAAGGACTTTGTTTGGTGGGTTCAACATGTGAACTTAAGACTGCATATAGGAGTGGATCGTAGAGATTGTTTGCTTGATTCAGAATAGTTTATATTCGAAAGAAGTTGAAGAATAGAAAAGCTGATTCAGGATTGTATAGAAACTGGGTTATTGTACAAAATGCATTCAGATAAATCTCCAAAGCCAACATGTGGGGAGTAGTTGAAGATCATAGTGCATAAAAATTGCTACAAAAGATACTTGAACAGAACTGGAAATGCAATCAAGCCTACCACAAATGAGTGTTTCGGTAAAGCCAAGATCATCAAGAATATAGTCAAATGGCTGATTCTGAGCTACTAATGAACTTACTTGATCACTTCAATTCTGGTCGCTTGTTGCATACGACAAAATAATGCAGCATACTTGGTTTAAAAACTCATTTGGTGAATTTCAGCATACTTGGTTTACAAAGCAAATTACAAATAAAAGAAACCCTACAAGGCATGCAAATTAAAAAATCAAACTAAGATTTCTTACACAAATCCGAAGTCCCCAACCATCTGGGCATCTAGGACGCGGAAATTTTGTAACAGAGAAGGGAAGGGTCCAGTCTTAACTATGTCGAATTCTCACTTCCCAGAAACCTAATGCGAATATATTTGCTTCATTGAATGGAATTGGCCACAATACTGATATTTTCGACATGCAATGCTTTTCCTAGCTATCATGAGGCTACTAAAAACAGTAAAATCAAAACCAGAATAAATCCAACACTGCATAACAAAGGACATTAAGAAACAAATTAACCACGTTGAACAATATGGCGGTCAAGGAACTGCGAATCATGACGATAAATCATATAGCCGACAAGCTACTGCCGGGGCCACGTAAATGTGAATGCTAGCATGTATAAATCTCTGATCCTGAAGTTTAATTAATGCCCAACAAGCTTCAACTGTTAATGCATATCTAAACCCTAGCAAGTTTATACAAGCAATGGATTACTTGACTGATGGTAACAGTCACAACAAGTAAGCCAATACATAAACATTTCAAGTTGTAATATACAGCAGCAGCAGTTTTAAAGAACAGTTAATGACAATCAAATACAACAACTCCATAAACCTAAAAAAGCAAAAACCAAAAGAATATATAAGCAAACAAAGCCAAGCTCATATTCATCAAGGCATCAAAATTAAATCAAAGTCAATGTGCATTTGTAGCAGATGCTATAATCCAATTGAAGCTTATCACTTTGAAACTAAAAGCATCTCGGGCTTCTTACTCTTACTAGGTGTGTTGACATTTGAAGACGAGTTCGTTAGAGCAGTGGCTTCTGCAACAGAATGGGCTCGATTGTCTAGCCGAATCAGACTCCTTGTTGCAAGAATTCCCTGAGGAAACAGATCATGAGAAGCTCTTGCATACAGCCTCCTCACAGCCACACCCGCCTCATCCCTGATCTCTTGGTCGATCAAAGGAGCCAATAAACAGTGGCCTAAGATCCTTAAAACAGGTTGTAGCATCTCCCAAGGAAGGGGAATTCTGATCCCTTTGATAGCAGCATCCTGATGAATATCTATCCTTGCCATATGATCAACAGCAGCAACATTCTGGATCTCGTAACCGCATCCTTGATCATTCTCAAACGCAGTACAGGAAACAGCATCTTCTTCGTCTTGATCAAAGTCTAAGGAACGAGCACAAGGGCAATCCTGGCCAGCCCAGGCGGTGGCGAAGCGGCATAGCTCAATTTTGGACCAATTAGGCATCTGAGAGATGTGGTTGTAATACAAGTCAAGAGCAACTCCGACAATGCAGCCTCGTTTGGTGGATTTAACAGCAAGCTGCGGCTCCAAAGCGGGAGAAAGGACTCCTACAGATTGCGGGAGATTGTTTCTATGCGTAGAGGTAGGGTTGTGGTAGAGAGAGGGCTGATCGAGATCCGGAATTGAGATGAGGAGCGGCTTGCCACCTCGTGCTTTGGTCTCGGATGAGTAGAGAGCAAGCAGAACAGCTTCGAATCCGGCAAGCGAAGGAGGAGGAGAAGAAGAGTGGAGACGGGAGAGGTAGAGGCCGCTGAGGAGAGGGAGGAAGGAGAGAACAACAAGGGTTAGATCGGAGTCGGAGGACTGGAAAGTGTCGTAGAGCCAGTGACAGAGGGGATCATCGCCAGATCCGGAGAGAGGGGAAGCGAGAGAGGAGGATATGGCGGCGTAGGCATGGCGAGATTCAAGGAGGGAGCGAGCTGGGCGGTCGGAGTCGGAATCGGAGAAGTCGGAGGAGGGGAGCAGAGAGAGCAGAGAGTGGATGCGAGTGCGGGCTTTGGAGACGGATTCCCACCATGATTGCATCGGATCGTTCTTGTGCTGCTGATCATCCTGCTTGTTGTTGTGGTTGTGGTTGACCGAGATCGGACAAGTGTTGTTGAGGTCAGAGCCGGAGTTGAAAACGTCCATTTTCTTCTGCAGAAGATGCTGATGAGCCGGTTAGGTTTTGTGATTGTAAACAAATGCGGTTTTATTTAGTTGAATCGAACCGCGTGAACCGTACCAAACCCGGTTCGGATTTAATTCGGCCATCTGCTTCATCAGCCTCTCCTCCCTCTCGGAGTCTCAGGTATGTAGCTCACTCATTTATAGCTGTTGGTTTGGAAACGATTTCGAGTGCTTATGGGGAATTAGGGTTTGAGAGATTTAGGGGGTTTTGTGGCTGGATTTAGGGATTTGATTTACGGTCCGTTCGGTATCCCGTTTAATTTGACGCAAGTGGCTGAAAGACCCTTATTTTACGAAGAGACTATACGCACTACATTTTGAAACTTTTTAAACTACATTCTCGTACGCCCGCCCATTTTGGGCGTACCGTGCAATTTTCTCGAACATACGTATACGGTGGAAAACTGAAAAATGGTATGTACGCCCAGGATATAAAACTCCGCCTCGCTTCTTCTTCCTCCTCTCGTCTGAAGTGCTACTGTTCAAGTCGTAACCTAAAATATCGCCGCCGTCCATTCTTCCCCAAATCTATCCCATTCGACTCGTTTTTCTCATACAATCCAAATCCCTCAATCAATTTCTTCAATTTCACTCGGAATCATGCAATCCGAAGAAATGGGGAAAACTTCGAATCCGGCGACGGTGGAGGCTGCGGCGGTGGTGGAGGCGACGGTGGAGGCTGCGGCTTCGTCTGTTCTCCCTCCCGTCCGTATTTGTGCTGGTGGCGCAAGGGTGCGAGGTGGAGGAGTAGGGCGGAAGAGGAATCCGGCGAAAAAGAAAAGGGGGGTGGTGGAGCTGCGGTGGCTGCGGTGGTCGGTGGCGCTGGCGAGGGCTCTGGTGGTGGAGGGGAGGAGGTTGGTGGCGCCGTCGAGGTGGCTGGAGGTGAAGCTGGTGGAGCAGGTGGTGGTCGGGGTGGTCGTGATCGGGGCGGTGCGGAAAAACGGGCCCGTTCGATATCGCCGGAGAAGACGCTCCCGATCCACGAGGTACGTTAATATTATTTGTTATTTATTAATAAATTATTAATTAGTCGTTATTTATCGTTTAACGTTTAAATAACGATTAAAAAAAGATTTATTAATGAATTATTAATATAATATTAATTGGTCGTTATTTATCGTTTAACGTTTCACGTTAATCGATAAATAACGATTTAAAGAATAAGATTAATTAGTAAATAATATTTATTAATATAATATTAGTTAGTCGTTATTTATCGTTTACCTAAAAGAAAATAATATTATATTAATAAATAATATTTATTAATATAATATTATTTGGTCGTTATTTATCGTTTAACGTTTCACGTTAATCGATAATTAACGATTTAAAGAATAAGATTAATTAGTAAATAATATTTATTAATATAATATTAGTTAGTCGTTATTTATCGTTTAGCTAAAAGAAAATAATATTATATTAATAAATAATATTTATTAATATATTATTAATTGGTCGTTATTTATCGTTTCACGTTATTCGATAAATAACTTGTAAAAGAAAAAGATTTAATATTAAATAATATTTATTAATATAATATTAATTAGTTGTTATTTACTAAGAAATGAATTAATTTGTAATTAATACATTATTAAATAGCGTCTTAATAAATTATTAATAAGTCGTACCTAAGAAAAAATTAGTAATTAATACATTATTAAATATTTAAAAGAAAAACGTCAAATAATATAAAATTATAATTCGTAAATATGAAAATAGGCTTTAGAGAGGGCTATTACTCCGACGGGTGGTTCTGTTAGAAAGAAGAAGAAGGGCCCTCGTCACCCTAGCGCACGCGGGATCACAGCTTCCCGACGTCGTGGATCTCCTCCAGACATTCCAGGAGTGCATATAGGAGATACAGGGAAAGCTTTGATGGATGATTTGGATGTTAGTGAGGCGGAGGAGTTTTCAGAGGAGGTGGCGGAGGCAACCGAGGTTGCAGATCAGCCAGAGGTTGCAGATCTAGGAGATTTGGAGGCGCAGATGCATGATGATTACTATGAGGGATCACCTCTGCGTGAGCCATCTCCAGTTGGATCATTGTCTCCTTCTGCAGAGGATCATCAGCAGGAGATTCAGGATCAGCCAGCCCATTCAGGATCCTGTTCAGGAGCCTGTTCAGGAGCCTGTTCAGCACATTGATCCGGGCTTAGCTGTACCGGTTCCAGGGGATGCAGATTATGTGGGGCATCCTGGAGGTCCTCTCAGTTCACGGCTTTTGGTGGATTACAGCACCCACATTGCTCCGGTGATATGGACTGAGACGTCGTCTCTTGCAGAGCGTATTGAGCATGACCCGGCTTATGTGATACCGCCCTCATCGAAGGTATGCGTTGTTTTCTAAATGAATTTGTGAGGTAAAACGATCCACACGCTTTTCTAATTCATTAATTTCTCTTTCGTACATCAGCTGAAGAGGGTGTTGGATATATACACCCGCAAGGACTTCTTCAGGGAGTATGATAGGCATACATCTAATGTGCCTGGGTCATGGTGGCAGCTCGTTGAGCGGAGCCACTTACATGTCCTTGCAGATCCCCGGCTCGAGTACAACAGCATCGATCCGATTCTGATTTCTGCATTTGTGGAGCGTTGGTATCCAGAAACCAACACGTTTCACTTTGCATTTGGTGAGATTGCTCCTACCTTGTTAGACGTGCTGAAGATTCTGGAGCTTCCGATCCATGGACGAGCTGTCAGATCTGCTGAGGCAGACATAGATGGGTTTGTGCATCCTCATGTGCAACGGATGTTCGGGTTTGCTACGATCGAGGAGGCTGCTGCGCTATGCTTACGTACGTAGAGTCTATTTTATTATTTATATTTGATTCCATTTTTTAGTTGATTCAATTAAATATTTATAATCCGTGATAAATTATCAGATGGGGGTTTGAACATCCACGGCAAGATAGGCATCACCACGATCCACACCCGACTATTACAGATGTTTGATATACGGGACAGGTAAATTATCGTATATTATAAGAATTTCTCATAATTTCTCGATTAACGTTACTAATTCATTTGTTGTTATTAATTGCAGGACTCCTCAGCAAGAGAGTGATATTGCTTCGCTCTACTTGTTGTCTCTGTTAGGCAGTACGACATTTGTCGACAAGTCTCGGATGAAGGTGAAGCACAAATACCTTAGCATCCTCGTAGATCACAATGAGACAGGGTCCTATGCTTGGGGGACAGCCGTCTTGGCTGAACTGTACAGACAGTTGGGTCAGGCCTCCCGTGCTCAATCGAAGGGGTTTGCTGGCTGTCCGCTCCTGCTGAAGGTAGTTTTCGTTTAATGTTTTTTTTTTTTTTTCGTGTATATTTTGCTTATGTATAAAACATTATGAAATTCTGGTATTTGTAGGCTTGGATATGGGCGTATTTCCATGGTCTTCGGGGTCATGCTACGCAGGACTTGACATCCATGAATGCCTCAGCGGCGGCTATCCGGGAAAACAACAAAGTCAAATACCATAAGGATCCTGCTCGACTAGTTTCCCTCAGACTGGTCCTTGACCAGATCACATATGCAGAGGTAAGTACTATTTAATTAGTAATTTCATCATATGTTATGCAATTATTATTTTTAAAAATACGTTTGTCATTTTAAAAAAACATAGGTTCAGTGGAACCCCTGGGGCAAGTTGGATCTCAACGACCCCCAGTATAGGTTAGGTCTATTTCGGGGGCCTCTAGAGTCCTTTGAGGTCAGGGAGTCGCACCATCCTGACCGATGTTTGCGACAGTTCGGGTATGTGCAAGGCATGCCACATTCGGGGATGAGGACTGCACTTGGGCCCCAGAGACCCTGTCGGATCGATTGATCACCTTAGACGAGCAGGGTCGACGAGGACTTCGAGAGTATGCATGGCATTGCAAGGATGGATACCGGACATGGTTTAATGCCATGTCACATCCTTATGTTGATTCCAGATCACCCAGGCAGGACCCACGGGCACCGTTTGACCACCGTGCCGAGCACATACAGATACCTGCGACAGCCTCTGTAGTTGTGGTACGTATTTCAGTCAATATCGCTCAAGTAATAATTATAATCTATTTTATTCTACTTATATTTACATTTTGAAAATGTAGCGGGGCAACATACTCGCCTCTGAGATATCCAGTTTCCTACGTGCATATGGTGACACTCTGCCTCCAGGACAAGCGAGGATGATGAGGGGGTGGATCAGCATATGGACTAGTGATGTAGTACCAGAGGAGGATGGGCATGTGCAATGATATGTTTGTGTGCAGTATTATATTTTGGATGTTTCTGAGATGTATATTTTGGATGTCGTAGTTTTCATGGATTTATATATTATTAGGATTTTCCAACTTAAAACGGGCTAAGATGAGAATTTGTGCGAAAACCGAGAAAAAACGACTTAAAACGGGCTAAGAAGAGAATTTGTGCGAAAACCGATGAAAACCAACTTAAAACGGGCTAAGACGAGAATTTGTGCAAAAAACGATGAAAAACGACTTAAAATGGGCTAAGACGAGAACTTGTGCGAAAACCGAGAAAAAAACGACTTAAAACGGGCTAAGACGAGAATTTGTGCGAAAACCGATGAAAACCAACTTAAAACGGGCTAAGACGAGAATTTGTGCAAAAAACGATGAAAAACGACTTAAAATGGGCTAAGACGAGAATTTGTGCGAAAACCGAGAAAGAACGACTTAAAACGGGCTAAGACGAGAATTTGTGCGAAAACCGATGAAAACCAACTTAAAACGGGTTAAGACGAGAAATTGTGCAAAAAACGATGAAAAACGACTTAAAATGGGCTAAGACGAGAATTTGTGCGAAAAGCGAGAAAAAACGACTTAAAACGGGCTAAGACGAGAAATGACGCGGAAACCGAGGAAAACCTAGCTAGGGTATATGGTTTAGGGTATAGGGTTTGGAGAGTGGATAGTGGATATTGAATGTGGATAGTGGATAGTAGATAGTGAATGTGGATAGTGGATAGTGGATAGTGAATGTGGATAGTTGTGTTTGAAATGGATAGTTTGGGCCCGGTTCGTTTAAACGCCTTATAACGCTGAAACTCAAAATTTCAAAATTGTAACATGATAGAAAATTAAGTCTTTAGTCGTTATCAATTCTCGGAATCGAAAAAAAATCAACGAAAACGTCAACGGGCCTAATAAGGCCGAATTGAGATTTGGTGAGGCCCATTACCTAAAAACGACATAAAACGGGTTAATAAGACCTTAAACATTGAAAAACTTGAAATGTAAAAGTTGTATTTGAGCATTACCAATATGACGGTTTCGTTTTTATAATAAAATAACAAAATGAACACTTCGAAATATCTAAACAGTCACTTTCACCTTGTAACGAGTTAATCTCAAGTATATAAGTCGTATAGTTTTACTCATATGTGTGTGATATCAATTCGTTACTCAAATAAACTTTACATAAAACTTTCATTAAATGTTATGAAACACTCAAATACTCCAAAATAACGACATTTCACATCTTCGTATTGTCCATATTGTTTGATTACTCGATATTTAATGAAAGTTTTAATGTCGTTATTTTGAGTGTTTCATAACATTTAATGAAAGTTTTATGGACAATACGAAGATGTGAAATACGCATAAAATTATGATTAATCAAGCAATATGGACAATACGAAGATGTGAAATGTCGTTATTTTGGAGTATTTGAGTGTTTCATAACATTTAATGAAAGTTTTATGTAAAGTTTATTTGAGTAACGAATTGATATCACACACATATGAGTAAAACTATACGACTTATATACTTGAGATTAACTCGTTACTAGGTGAAAGTGACTGTTTAGATATTTCGAAGTGTTCATTTTGTTATTTTATTATAAAAACGAAACCGTCATATTGGTAATGCTCAAATACAACTTTTACATTTCAAGTTTTTCAATGTTTAAGGTCTTATTAACCCGTTTTATGTCGTTTTTAGGTAATGGGCCTCACCAAATCTCAATTCGGCCTTATTAGGCCCGTTGACGTTTTCGTTGATTTTTTTCGATTCCGAGAATTGATAACGACTAAAGACTTAATTTTCTATCATGTTACAATTTTGAAATTTTGAGTTTCAGCGTTATAAGGCGTTTAAACGAACCGGGCCCAAACTATCCATTTCAAACACAACTATCCAAAGTTTTTACTATATACCCCTTCCTTTTCAAATTTTTCAAGTTTTTTTTGGCTAAATACCCCTTGCATTATGAAAACTATTTCTTTTTGCTAAATACCCTTTTCTTGTCATTTTTCGTTGTATGTCCCTTCATAAACTCGATTTTCGCGCCGTTTTTCGTTTTAATCCCGTTTTACTCGATTTTCGCGCCGTTTTTCGTTTTAATCCCGTTTTACTCGATTTTCGCGTCATTTTTCGTTTTAATCACGTTTTACTCGATTTATTGGGCTTGGCTGGGCTGAATTATTTGGGCTTGGTTGGGCTGAATTATTTGGGCTTGGCTGGGCTGAATTATTTGGGCTTGGCTGGGCTGAATTATTTGGGCTTGGCTGGGCTGAATTATTGGGCTTGGCTGGGCTGAATTATTTGGGCTTGGCTGGGCTGAATTATTTGGGCTTGACTGAGCTGAATTATTGGGCTTGACTGGGTTGAATTATTGGGCTTGGCTGGGCTGAATTGTTCGGCTGATGGTTTGAATTGTTGGGATGAATTCTACATCTAGCATACAGCTGGATGTCACTTATATGAAAATGAATGTGTTACAGCTACTACACAGCTGTAAGTCACAGCTGGATGACATAATTTTAAGTTATTGGGCCTTTGTTGTTGTGGGCCTTTTGTCTACACCGACCCAATTTTTCCCTAACCCTAGTAAAACTTCGGCTATAAATTCACTGCCTCAGTGAACCCTTTCATCACATTCTCACTCCGCCGTAAAATCTTCATTGTTTCAAGTTCTTACTCTGTAAGTCTCATTTTTTACTGATTTGGATAGATATCTTCATTGTTTCTAAAATGTTTTCTTACTTTGTATTACAGATTCAAACAAGCATGGCATCATCTTCATCCTCCCCAGTTCCAGCTGAAGGCACTCAGATCCAGTGCCCTAGTAGAAGGTGCTCAAAGACACTCACCGTGTTATCTGCTAATAACAAGGACAATCCCCATACGTATGGACGAAGGTTTGTTACATGTGATTGTAACTGGAGGATCGTGTATCTGGAGCCAGAATACGACCCTCATCATCTCCGAGTCATGGCCAAACTGTTGAAGGAACACGCTGACATGGAGCTCAAACTTCGTATTTTTCACAGGTGGGACAAAGAATCAGCCTTATTCCACCTTGGAGTTCTGTTTCCCAATGAATATGGCCGTGGTCCTCCTTCCCCTGATTCCGATTAGGATGTAATGTTGTTATGTGTCTTGAAAGTTGTTACGTCTTTGCTAAGTCTGTTGTAGTTTCTGGAGTGTCTGTTTTAATTTAACAAGTAATCCCTTGTAGTGAATTCAGAACTTGTTTCATTTAACCCATCTAAAACATTAAAAAATAACAGACAAGACAATACTATAAAAAAGGAGTCAAGATATTAAAAGCATAACAGACATACAACAGAAGTCATCAACTAGAATTTCAAAAGGTGAAACATTCAACACATCCGAATTCACTACAGATCAACATCTATACTACCATAATTAATGCGATAGTCCTTCCATTGCTGCATCCTCAGCGCGAACCCGCGATCCAATTCATTCGCACTAGGATCCTTGAACATGCGCCAAACTCCAGGTACAGATGGTACCGGACAGTCTTCTCTAAGGCACACCTAAATTACAAAACATAAATACCATGTTAAGCATTAAGAAAATTGAGTGAAAATCACAAATACTTTAGTGAAAATCATACCGGTATGTAGTGGTTTGCTAAGCCCACACGAGCCATTGCATAAATTTTCAAACCATGACTGGAGCATTGTTGATACACCTTCATCGGTAAGCACAAATATGATCGGACTTTGGATAAGTATATCAAACCAACCTGAAACTTAGTGGCAAATGCTAATCCAATCATGGGCATACTCATCCAGTATCTTTCAGGACATGGTGATCTGCTATAGTTGACCTCTTGAACAAGAGCGTCGAAGTTGTTTGCCAAATCCGGGCGTAGTCTGGTCATGACTCGTCTGTAGATATCACTGTTCTCTAACAGCTCCGTAGTCAATTCCATGCGAATGCGAGGATATTCTTGTTGGTGATGCCCCAACAACATGGCTAGTGACCGATATCCACAGTGTCCATCCGCCCTTACGTCTTGTGCATCTACAATGTATGGAAACATGAAGAGATCAACATTGTCAACCCCGAAGTCTACCCCACATTTCGTCATTGCTGGCTGAGGGAACTCATCTGTAAGAGTGCAACCTGATAATCCGAACCCCTCTCCACCAGTGCCACTTGAATGACCAAACGCCTCTGCCGCAGTGCACCCAACAACTTCAAACTCCCTCATTATAGTAGGCTCGTTGAAAGTAGGTTGTGCCGCCGTTGCTTTTCCCTTTCCCTTTCCTCTAACCGTCTTATTCTTCACCTTCGCAGCATCATTTTTCTCTAATTCTTCCCTTGCGTACTCAAACGCGCTCATCTCTCTCTCGGTTCCCCACTTCTTTCCTACCGCTCCTCTTGGTCTGCCAGGATCCTTGATTCCCGTCGGCTCCAACGCAAGACTTTGATGTGGATACTCCAACATTGTATACAAGTCCGCTATCTGAGACCACTGACTTTCAGGAAGTTCCCCCTTTTGCCATCTATCGTTGAGCTCAATGAATCTCAACTCCCGCATGGTCTGAGGTACACCAATCTCTACCTCCCCGTTATCAAGTTCAATCCTATCCCATTGTAGCTGCCTCCAGAATCTGTGAATCTGATTGAGCTTGAATGGCTTCTTCTGAATAATATGTTGCACCATCTCGTGGATGCACGGTAGGCCTTGACATTCTCGCATCCAGTAATCTTCGCAATGTTCCTCATAATTCTTCGCCTTTATATCCTCCCATATATCCCACAACTTATGCAACGCTCTATCAGACACATTATGGAATAGATGCCGAAATATCAATTTCACTTGTGGATTCATTCGTCTGAAAACCCCGGGTGTCTTGATCCGATCCTCTTCCATGGTGGCCCTCACCTTCACAATCTGGCCCTCGATGGCTGCATGGATCCTCACAACCATTCGATTAAAACCGCCTATACTTGAACCGATTATTTTCTTCAACACCTTATGCATTCCCTCAACCCTATGTTTTATTCATTCAATGTCGCGTTTAAGTAAAACAACTGTTACATAATCAAACTAATAAATAAATCGGAAACGTTTAAGTAAGTTAAAAAAAAATTACCTGTTTGAGGTCCTCGTGAAGAAGTGAAGATTGTGTTCCGTCCATGCGCAAACAATGTTTATCTTGTAAGGGATAAGCCACACCTTTTCAATGTATCCGACGACGCCGCTTCTCCAAGATGTTCTCAATCCTAGCAGTCTTTCCTCGTATTGTTCCTCCGTTCTTGATAGAAAAAGTCTCCATACTTGCGAGCACAACCTTTTCACCGATTCCTTATTTTTCAAAATTCTGGTAGCGTTTACCTCGATGTTGTGCTTGATATGAACCCAACACAATAGGTGTTGAACCGGAAGATCTTTGAACACATATTTGATTGCAGTGATGAGAGCTAGTTCTCGATCGGTCATTATTGCAGTCGGCATTACTCCGGCATCCTCAAACAACTTTCTAAGCCTCTGAATTATCCACAAGTAGTGCATTGTTTCCTCCTTACCCGTGAATGCATATGCAATGTTGAATGTCTTATGCGTGCAAGTGAAACCGACAATCTCCACAAGAGGCATTTTATACCTGCATAATATATTTAAATAATGAAGGAAGAGGCATATGCAATATATTTAAACAAAATTTTTTTGATATACAACTATTATGTACCTATTCGTCTTGTATGTGGCGTCAATAACCACGACGTACGGAAACATCTTCAACAAGTGCAACGAGTCTTGATGGGCAAAAAACAAGATTTCCACCTCGTTTGATTTCTTCTTGCAGAGGGGATGCACTACATAGCTGCGCTCCTTCAAAAACTTCAAGGTCCATTGTGTAACAGTCAAATCTCCACGATCCTCAAAATGCATCTTCTGAATAAAGTTGGCGATTTGTTTTGTGGATGTTGTATTCCCTGGAAAGGCCGCACTCAACTGAGTAGCAATAACAGACGGCGTAGTCAAGCTGTTCGCACATACCGTCACAAATTTCACCTCGTTCGGCGTCATTCGACCCATGTACGGATGGCCAATGAAGCTAGTGGAAAGCTTATGATTGTGTTGTCCGTATTTTACCTTCACATACCATCCATCTCTCGCATCCCTCGCCCTGAACCTATATCCTCGGATCTCAAACTTGCAATCCGACTTCTTATCCCTACTATCCCGCTCTGTATTAACAACCTCCTCTGTTTCGCCATCCTCTCTTTTCTTTTTCCCTGATCTATACACTCCAGCATGCGAGCACATTATATTCATTTGACGCTCATTGCTATGGCGAGTCACTAATACCATCATAAGTTGTCTACCAATACTCTGAACCCAACGCCTCAAGTGTTCCTTAGTAGGAAACGTTTCTTCGGTATCAAACGAATCATAGTAATCCATACCCTATAATTAATAAAAACTACCATATTTATCACAACTAAAACTTAAAACTACGAGTCCACATCAATCTAAACTATCACTTCTACAAATTATTTGCAGCTAAATAACGTAAATAAATACGAAACGATTCTAATTAATTACTAACCGAAAAATCTCCGGCGTCGAAGTCTCCTCCTTCTTCGTCGGTATCGTCGTCCCACATCCCGTCGTCGGGTTCACTAAAATACTCTTTCTCATCCACGATCGCATCGTCTTCGTCACTCCCATGCTCGTTCTCTTCAACATACTCGTTCTCTTCACCGCTCCCATACTCAATCTCCGTCACATATTCAAACTCCTCACCATCACTCAAATTTGTAACTCTCCTATTTGACATTTTTGACTTCAACATCCATCCGAAGTTCCTACATTTATACACATACTACATCCCAAACGGTCATATTCTGAAAAAATAGCCGTTGGGATAAAAACAATCGTACGCCCATTATGGGCGTACGCCCATAATGGGCGTACAGGCAAAATATATCCCAACGGTCACTTCTGAATTTGGACAAATAGCCGTTACACCAAATTTTTTACTCGTACGCCCATTATGGGCGTGCGCCCATAATGGGCGTACGAGTAAAATTTTTTATTTCCCCAACGGCTATTTTCAAACGGCTATATTATTAAAATTTATACTGTACGCCAGTTTTGGGCGTACGCCCATTTTGGGCGTATACATAATACCGTATTCTGTATTTTGCCTCACAATCGATGTTGGAATTTTGCACTGTCCGCCCAAAACCAGCGTACGCCCATTTTGGGCGTACGACAATGTAGTGTGGAAAGTTGCAAAATGTAGTGCGTATAGCTTTTGCCTTATTTTAGGGTGGCTTAAGGAAGAAGCGGAAAGAGGTTCATATGTCCTTGCAATATTTGAGTTTGGAGTGATTTTGGGTTGGGGATTCATCCCAGGTTTTGATTTTAGGGTTATAGATTGGGTGGTTTTGGGGTAAGGGTTGTGAATTCGTCCCAGGCTATAGGGTTTATTTGGTCGGCTGTTTATAAACAACTTTTAGTTTATATTCTCCCTGCGAAAATATTTAGGTACGAATTATTAATACCGTGCGAATATAGAAATATGCATATTTATTCACATTGACATGCTCAGAGATGTGTGCATGTCTTTAACAACATATGAAATTCATGTAAATGTGAATGTGAAGAAATGTGCATATTCATATATTCACGCAATATTAATAATTCGTAATCCGGATTCTATAAAAAAAAAAAATGTTTGGAGGGAATTTTTTTTATATATGATAAGTAATTTTTGGTGAAAATCTGGTTGCAAGGATCGGGATTCGATTGCTTGAAGGTTGAGAAGGTGCAATCCAGAGCTACTTGGAGACGACAAGAGGTGCAGGTGTGAATTAATTGCACGCATTTCTAAATCTATAAAACCAGGTTTCTTCTAAAAATCTGTTTATAAACAAAAACCTGTTTATAAACTCCCATTCCAAACAGACTCATAATGATGCAGGGATAAGCCGCAATTGCCGACCTAGACACCAAACTCGAATAGGAACTCGAACAGAGAAGAAAGGCGGAATTAGAATGCGATGAAAGAAGGATAAGTCGAATGATAGGCCAATTGGAACCAAATCAAACAACGATAAAACCCTTGAACTTAAGAACAAGAACCTTACCGAATGATGAAGAAACCCCAACGGATGATTACAACCAAACACAATGACTTTGGTGGGTCAAGACACCTGGAGGTTGCTCTATGGAGTCCCGATAGCACCAACCTTATGGAGGAGATTGACACACACAAGCACAACTAGGGCCGACTCAACGACAATGCACACGGGACACTCTTCTCACAAAAGCTCTCTCTTTTGGGAAGAAAAACGATAAACGCTGTATTCAATATCAAAGTCTGGGGGAGCGGTAAAACAACAACTAAGGCAGCCTTATATAGGGTTCATAAGGGTGTCAACTAAAGAAATAAACAATAAAAAGTATATCCTAAAATAATAATCCCGAAAAACAATTAAACATCCGAAAATATTGTTTCAAAAGGAAGCCTCGGCGACGTTGAGGAATTGGCCGAGTTTCCCGGCCGCGGGCGCGGTTATGGAGCCGCGGGCGCGGTTGGCGAATGAGCCGCGGGTGCGGTTATGGAGCCGCGGGCGCGGTTGTAGACATGTCGCCGACAGCTCTTTTTGAAACGGCTCGTTCTCTCTCGTCCGAGATCGGAATTGAGCGATTCCAAAGCCTAGAGTTTCGTCTTGAAGTCTAGTTTATTTCATCTTTAGTACTTGACTTCTCATCTTGACTCGAACCGGATCTCTACTAGCTTAAATGGCTACAATACGAGCTCGGGCTACTATCAATGACTTGAATGATGGCTCATAGCGATCTTTAGCCCTAGCTCCAGTGGTTAGCACATCTTTAGATTTAGGACGAGGCGTCCTTGATGATAGCTCAGATGCTCCCGCATCATTCTCCCTTTCTTGAAAAGGATTCGACCTCGAATCATATTTGATATGAATGATTGGACGATCTTCATAGGCGTCATCCTCTTTAATGCACAACTTCCTCTTGAATGCCTTGAGTGCATAGCTCCACCTTGAGGAAACGATGGATTGCTGCTGGAGTGCATTGCTTTCATTCATTCCTTTAGCTCTTTTGTCCTTGTCCTTCCTCTTGTCATACTTATCAGTGACCTGCAAGAGAACCATTGGTGGAAGAACAACATCTTTTCTAGGGAAGGTAAATGAATAACAACTAGCAAAGCCATCATGAGCAACTCTTTTATCATACTGCCATGGATATTCCAATAAAAGTTGACAAGCTTGCATAGGCACAACATCACATAAAATATCATCATAATGTTCTAATGTCATGGATTCCTTAGCATGCTTGTTCAATTTCACATTAAAACAATCATTCATCCAATGCAGTTTTATAGGACTAGGGTAGAAATTTGTAGTAAGTTGCAAGGTAGTATTCAATTCCATGCTAGCAATTTCACTACAATTACCTTCATCAATTTTCATGTTGCAATCCTCAACTTTACCTAGACAATGAGTTTCTCCTATAAGTTCATCACAATAAGCAGTTTGTACATGCAAATCTTTCCTATCAATTGAATCAACATGCTCATACTCAATTTCAACTTCGTTATCTAAATCAGTTTTAAGATCATCAACACAAACAACATCATCAATACTATCACCTTTTTCATATTCAATCTCAATTTGTTCTAGGTGAATAAGCATATCAGGGCAGTCATTAATCATATGATCTTTCCCTCTACATTTCAAGCACTCAATATCTCTAGCTCTAGTAGAAGGGTTAGAAGTACTTCCCTTGGGTCCAAGTTTGGTTCGTGGTGCAGCCGGAGGGGTGTCACTTCTTGGTCTATCCCTATCTCCTTGTAGCTCCTTGGAAGAGGCATCTCGTCCATAATAAGAATCCTTACGTCCTTGCTGATTTTTCCAAGTGTTGGAAGAACCATGTGCATTCCTATTCCCTTGATTCCTATACTTAGTCTTCCTTTCCACTTTGATGGCTAAGTGCAGCAACTCATCCATAGAACTATATAGAAACATTTCAATTTCATTAGCCAAAAATGAATTGAGAATACGAAGATACCTTGCCATTGTCGCTTCTTCATCCTCAATCACATTGGCCCTGACCATGGCTATTTGCATAGTCTCTTCTACTCCCATTGATCCCTGTTTCAAATTCTCAAGTCGCTGTAGAAGCTCTCTAGTGTAGTGTGGGGGAATAAATCGAGCTCTCATCTTCCTCTTCATTAAATCCCAAGTAGCAATGGGATAATCTCCATTTCCAACTCGAGCTTTCACTAATTTGTCCCACCAAACTAGAGCATAGCCATAAAACTCCAAAGATGCAAGTCGCACCTTCTTATGCTCGGGAAAGTTGTGACAATTCCAGATTTGCTCAATCTTCGTCTCCCACTCCATGTAGACAACTGGATCACACTTGCCCTCAAAACTTGAGATCTTCACCTTGATCTTCCCAACTCCATTTTGCTCAGGCTCTCTTCTCCTTCCTTGGTACCCTCCTTGTTGGCAATAGGATCGCCATCCTTCATTCTCATCATACTCCTTTTCAAAATATGCATCATCATCTAAAGCCTGAAATCTATCAAAACGATTAGTAGCACTGTATCTATTAGAATGACGTAAAGGAGCATTAGGAGTGTGATATCGCTCCCTTGGAGCTGGAATTTCAGCACCCCTGGGGGTACCATGTTGGCGTCTATGATGAAGCTCCTGTCTGATGGTTGTAGTAAGTCCACTAACAAACCTTTCACTAAATTTGTCCAAGGAGTTCATCAACGGCAGGGTGACAGGGCTAGTTGTCGGGTCCCTTGGGGGTCTCCTTTTGGGATAAACTAACTTGTCCATTATCAAAGAAAAGACTAACACAGAATAATGTTAAGTGAGTATAAATGAAAACAACTAGCAAGTGTTTACTCTCGTATGTTTTCCTCTGCACTCTCTCTCAATTGTCGTTGCAACCAGCTTTTCTTTGATGGATTGACTTGTATGGATCAATAACCCACTAAGTTGAAACTACCTAACTCCTAGCAATATATGAATGATGGTAGAGATGGAGATGGCTAGTGTAGTGCGGGGTTTCGACTGTAAGGTTCTGACTCAAACAAGAGACTGACTCAATGAAAGAAAGAAAATAAGACTCGAAGGTGTTTTGCAAGAATGAGAATGCAAAACAGAGATATGATTAAGCTTCGAATTTCAAGAAGAGCCAAAAAGGAAGCGTACCTTAACTTGTTCCGACTGATGTCGATTGAAGGATCGAAGACGGAGTCGGGAGGGTTAGGTAATAATTGAGGCTCGTATCTGAAAGGAATGGAAAGGCAAACAGTGACGGTTCCGCGGGCGTGGTCTGAAGTCCGCGGGCGCGGATTTCGAACAGTGGATTCTGAGGCGAAGCCGCGGGGGCGGCCTGAATTCCGCGGGCGCGGCTTGAACCGCGGGTGCGGCTACTGGGCCGCGGGCGCGGTTTCTGTCGCGGCCTGGTGGTTTCTCGCTTCCGTTCGGGCTCGTTCAACCCGATTTCCTTTGAGTTCTTGAGATCCGATTTAAACAATATCAAACTAGACTTTGACTCAACAAAACGTAAAACAAACTACTGACTTTGAGACTTTTCGATTCTTTTTCTTCTTTTTTTTTCTTTTTTTTTTTGAATTTTTTTTGTCTCAACTAAACAAAACGAAATTACAGACTTGATCTGAGATACTATCTCAGAAAATTCGGATTTAAAATAAAAGAAACTACTAACCACCTTGATTTCCTTGTAGAGAAGATAAGATTTCCTTCCTTGAAGATCTTGGCTTGGGGTGCAAGGACTGAAATTTTCAGCAACTCTTCTAGGGTGTTGACGACTGCGTTTTGGGTAGGGATGGATAGATTTTGTAATGGATGAAGGGCTGAATGGATTTTGGGAACAAGGGTGCTCCAAACTCCAATCTTTCGATCTCCACCAACACTAATCGATCCAAGCTTCTTGCACACAACCTGTAATGACTCAACAAGAAATATCAAAGCAATGGAAGACTCAAAATCAATTTCTAAGAGAAACTAACAAACAAGAAAATAAAAGCTGACTCTTTTTGTGATTTTCTGGATAAGGGGTCTCTTGATGTTCTTGTGAAGACGAATGGTGTCAACACAGCTCTGATACCAATTTGATGCGGGGATAAGCCGCAGTTGCCGACCTAGACACCAAACTCGAATAGGAACTCAAACAGAGAAGAAAGGCGGAATTAGAATGCGATGAAAGAAGGATAAGTCGAATGATAGGCCAATTGGAACCAAATCAAACAACGATAAAACCCTTGAACTTAAGAACAAGAACCTTACCGAATGATGAAGAAACCCCAACGGATGATTACAACCAAACACAATGACTTTGGTGGGTCAAGGCACCTGGAGGTTGCTTTATGGAGTCCCGATAGCACCAACCTTATGGAGGAGATTGACACACACAAGCACAACTAGGGCCGACTCAACGACAATGCACACGGGACACTCTTCTCACAAAAGCTCTCTCTTTTGGGAGGAAAAACGATAAACGCTGTATTCAATATCAAAGTCTGGGGGGGTAAAACAACAACTAAGGCAGCCTTATATAGGGTTCATAAGGGTGTCAACTAAAGAAATAAACAATAAAAAGTATATCCTAAAATAATAATCCCGAAAAACAATTAAACATCCGAAAATATTGTTTCAAAAGGAAGCCTCGGCGACGTTGAGGAATTGGCCGAGTTTCCCGGCCGCGGGCGCGGTTATGGAGCCGCGGGTGCGGTTGGCGAATGAGCCGCGGGTGCGGTTATGGAGCCGCGGGCGCGGTTGTAGACATGTCGCCGACAGCTCTTTTTGAAACGGTTCGTTCTCTCTCGTCCGAGATCGGAATTGAGTGATTCCAAAGCCTAGAGTTTCGTCTTGAAGTCTAGTTTATTTCATCTTTAGTACTTGACTTCTCATCTTGACTCGAACCGGATCTCTACGAGCTTGAATGGCTACAATACGAGCTCGGACTACTATCAATGACTTGAATGATGGCTCATAGCGATCTTTAGCCCTAGCTCTAGTGGTTAGCACATCTTTAGATTTAGGACGAGGCGTCCTTGATGATAGCTCAGATGCTCCCGCATCACATAATCTAAGGTTATTAGTTTGGGTGAAAGCTTGTTCTTCCATGGTTGGTTTTCTCTGATGTTACATTGAATGGAACTCCAAGTATGGATTATATTACTTTTTATCTTGTGAATTGATTTTGGTAATACTTTTACTCATAAGTGTCAATATTGTTGAACATTTTTGAATAAGGTTAAGGAGGAAGAACATCAGCTTTATCCTCACTACTTGTGGTTTCCCTTAATTAATTGAGTTATGTTGGGATGTATGGTTAAATTTGAAAGAAAAAAGAAGGGATCGGAATTTGAACTAGATTATTGCCCTTTGGTCGGATGAATTTCTTACAATTCAAGTTTGATGTGCAAAAGAGTGGAGGAAGATTTCTTATAGTTTGATGTCTTTTTGAAAAAATAGTAATGATCAATTTTCTCAATTTATAGCAATTGGCTAACAGAGTTTGAACTAGATTATTTCAATTTGGAGGAGGAAATTAGTGATGACAGCAGAGATGGATGTGCAGACTGTTGTTGAATAGCCTTACAACCTGGTGTTGATAATTTATTAAGAGATGAAGTGGTGGGAAGAAACTTGACTAATGCCAATATGAGCTTCATAGGATTTCTCTACTTCAGGGAACAATAACATATCTTTAAAACAAACTGTTGTTGATAATTTTTTCTTGTTAAACAATAGCATATCCTTCCTAGGAAATCATTCGATAGAATTTGAACTAGTTTAGGCAGCTTGTGTAGTTTCTCTACTTCAATATCATTGAGATTATGGAATTTTTTTGAGTTCTCAAGTTCAATATTAAGTTTCTGGAATTTTTTTTCTTGTACTGATGCTTCATTGAATTAAAGAGGAAGATTTTACGTCCACGCCTCCTCGAGTAAGGCTGCTCGTCCGCTTGTCTCTCTTATTTGATTATTCGGATAGCAAGATTATTTGTATATTGATGCATAGTCTTATGTTCAACTGTGATTCTTTCTATATTGCTTCATAAACTGAATTGCTAGCTAGTTCAAGTTCAATTGTAGAGATTTGAGAGTGCAAGTAATTTGCAATTAAGATTTTTTCCTTTTTACTCACATGTCGCTCGCTAGTTGCTGTTTTTATTTTTTAATTAAGAGCTGTTCTTTGTTACCAGTGCAAGGTATTTTTTAGTTAAGAGTTGTTCTTTGTAGACTATGTAGTTGAATGTGCTGCTGAATTGTAGTGAATGTGTTTAGATGAACACAATTTTAGGGCTTGTGCTCAGTTGTAGTGAACAAAGTTGGCTTAGTTGTACTGCATATTGTGTGCATACAATCATTTATCTTACTTAGATTTACCTTTTGGCATTCAAGACATAGAAACCCAAAGTCAGCACAATTTTGTATGCTAATCACAGATATGGTTGAATGACAGTGTACCTGTTTTTATAATGTAGGTTCCGGTACAGCGTGTTTTTCCATCCATCCATCCTAGGTAATATATGCCTGTCTTCAGTATGAAACTTGTTGTTGGTAGTCCAACAACCCTTAAAGTTCAATGTAACTTTGTGGCCTATTCAAAGAATCAACCAAAGTACGTTCGTTACCCACGCCGCACCAAACTTCCCCCTGAACCAGAGGCTCTCACATTCAGAAAGAAGAATTACGAATTAGTTGAAGATTCCCTGATAGATTCAGTTTATAAAGAAGGGACTAATACGACAGATTGCCACAATAGTGTTGTAAATGAACAAGACCATAAACTTCATTTGGAAGATGAAGAAGAGCTTGTTAATTGGGGTGCAGATGAAATTGATGCAATATCATCCTTATTTCAAGGAAGGATACCTTTAAAACCAGGAAAGCCAGCTAGGAAAAGGCCTCTCCCGCTTCCAGTTCCCCATAAACTTCGACCTGTAGAATTTCCAACTCCTAAGCGTCGCATTAAGTCTTCTGCATCATTGCAAGAAAAATTTTGTGACTCATTGGTGCCTAAAGACATGCATAAGGACCCCATATTCCTCATTTATCTAGCAAGAGAGATCCAAAGCCTTCGTTCAGAGGATGACGTGGTAAAAACTCTCAGTATATGGAGTAGGTTCCTTAGGAAAGGCTCTTTATCATTGACAATTAAGGAGCTAGGTCAAATGGGTCTTCCTGATCGAGCCTTACAGACGTTTTCTTGGGCACAAAAACAATCGCATTTATTCCCAGATGACAGAATACTTGCATCAACTGTTGAGGTTTTGGCTGCTTCACATTCTTTGAAGTCTCCGTTCAATCCGGTGAAATTCATTAGTTTGGGAAGTCGGTCTGTTCTTGAAGCAATTGCTAGAGGCTTCATCAAAGGGAAAAGATTCGATCTGGCATGGAATCTTCTATCAACCGCCAAAAGTGATGGAAGGATGTTGGATTCCAGTGTATACGCAAAACTAACACTAGAGCTCGCCAAAAGCTCAGATAAGGACGATTTTGTCATTTCCTTATTACAAGAGCTAGCTGGGCGGGATGATCTGAATCTAAACCAGATGGACTGCACTGCTATCATGAAGGTATCAGCTCGTCTTGGAAAATTCGAACTCGTTGAGGGTCTTTTTAATTGGTTTATACAATCAGGACAGAGTCCGTCTGTTGTTATGTACACGACTTTGATTCATAGTCGTTATTGTGAGAGGAAATTCAGAGAAGGGCTGGAAATTGTATGGGAAATGGAAGCTGCAGATTGTGTTCTGGATTTGCCAGCATACCGGGTTTTAATCAAGCTGTTCGTTGCATTACATGATCTATCGAGGGCTAAGAGATATTTTTCGAAGTTAAAGGAGGCGGGCCTTTCGCCTACATATGATGTGTTCAGGGATATGATCAACATTTATATTGTTTATGGGAGGCTTGCTAAATGTAAAGAGATTTGTAAGGAGGTAAGGATAGCTGGGTTTACAGTTGACCCACTGTTGAGATCACAGCTGTGTCAACTTGAAAAGAACTCTTAACTGTTCTTATTCTCTAGACTTTGTATGTGTATTTTCTGAAACTAGTGTTTAGTGTTGCGTAAGTTCTCTCCTCTCCTAAGAACTTGTATGAATGTGCGATGGTTACACTTTTATTGCTTTTTCTCTACTTTTGAGGAACTTGGAGGTGATGCTCTCAATTTTTTTATCTAGGATCACACGTGCTGCTCAGAGTCACACGTGCTTAGAGTCACGCAATCAATGTTAATCTCTATATAACTACTAAAGCAAAACACATTTCTCCAATTCTAGCTATGTCACGTAGCATACTCTTTATTGAGGCCATCCACTTGTCGTCATTTCATTGGTCATGATTTTTTACTATTTATTGTAATTTTCTTTAAAAAATGATTAAATATGGAAAATTATGTGCAAAAATATCACAAAACGATGGCTTAAGATCTTTCAGATTACAAAGAGATTTTTATGTGTTAATTTTTTAGATTTTGACCACCCAATATCTTATTATGTTATTTTACAAATTTATAATTATATTTTTATGATATGACATATCACAAAAAGATTGATTTCTTAATAAATAAGAGAAAAGATTATATTTTTGTGTTATAATAGTGTTATAAATTATATAGTTTTATTTATGTTGAAATCAATTTATTTAAATTTCATAAAAATTGACCTATGATAATTTGATCAAATAAAAAAATTCGTATAAAAAATCATGTATATTCGTTGTTTATTATATTTAAAATTTTAAAACTTAGTTATATATCAATATCATTTTAAGATATCAACTTATTTTTATATAAAATTATATATTACATAATACTCCACACCACTAATTAATTATATCGAATTATATAAACTCGCGCATGGCGCGAGAACAAGGCTAGTATTCAGTCAATCATTTTTCAGAGGTTGAGTTTTGCTTTGAACAAGGGTGTTTCAGAGATTGAGTTTTGTTTTGAACAAGAGTGTAGAAGCTCAGTTAGTTGCTAGACTCCCATCCAACTTTATGTAAACTGATTTATTTTTTTATTATAAACTTTACAAAGTGTTAAAACCAAATAAAAAATTGCAATACAAATAAAGAATAGTTCAAAATTTGGATGGTCTTCTTTCTGACAATTAAAACACATTCACATTCCCTGTCAACTTCTACAATAACCAAATAAAAAGTTGCAAACAAAATTTGTATTTCTATATATAATTTCTAGACCTTGCACATCCGCCTAAACTACGCTAAAATTGTGAAGCCAAAATTATGGTGAAGGAGTGGATAATTATGAACCACTGAGGGTTGGAATTTGAATTTATTGACGCATCCATCTTCCAAACTTCATTGTCATAATTTTCCTCTTCTTGTTAACCTTGTGTTTGGATGCAGCCCTAAGCTTTCTCTTTGCATTTCGTGCTGGGTCGACGACAGCCATTAGTTTCTCCTTCTGTTTCTTGGTCTCCCTTCTAAACTTGAGGTTGTTCCTTATGTGGCTGTAAGCTTCCACAAACTGTTGGCCCATAATTTTCTGCAAACTTTGACGAACACCTTCTGCATGCTGCTTCAACTCATCTGTCAAGAATCAAACCATAAAGATCAGAAATAACACAAGTAAAGGTTTTCTGAAGTGTAGAACCTAAATTTAGAATAATCAAAATATATATTTAAATAGCCTTTTCTATTAAGGGTTAAATCAATTCCTCTTTAGGAAATAGTTTGGACAAACTTACACTCTTAAATCTTTCTTGTTGTGTGTCTACTAAAAAAATTGTTGGAAAAACAGCCGAAATGAAAAAATGAAGAGAAATTAATGACATGGAAATCCATTTACATCAAAACCCTAAGAAAACTCAATTGTTTCCTAATTGTTGGTAAAAATAGGCCAGAGAAGGAAATCGTGAATGGAATATGTTATGCCAATTGCCAATACATACAAAACAGAGAATAATCTGTAGAACTTCATCATCAGATAATCACAAATGGAATGCAGAAAGCTCACCTGAAATTACTTTCCCAGCAAATCCCTCACATATCCGGTACACAGGCAGCAGTAGCTGAATTGCATAGGTCTGACATATTTCACTCTTAATTTCTGATGCAAATAATTGGAAGCAACTCAGAACAGCTTTTGCCTGCCATCAAAACAGAAGAAACATTATCAGCAAAATTCATGAAAACATACGACAGAAGAGAGCAACTCAAAATGTATTAACACCCACCGTAATGTCTTCGGATGACAGTAAAGCAATTTTCCCCATTGTCTCAAGCAGACTAGAAACTAGTAACTGACACAAGTCCTTTTGTTCATGATCAGCCTCATTTTCTGAGGATGAGGTAAGAGATTCAACAACAATTCTTCGATTACTTGAATCCAACAGCTGAGAAGCCTCCAAAAAGCAGCGTTGTTCACGAGGACCAAGAGTTGACCAAAAAACACAAGGATCTCTACTTTCTTCAATAGTTCTTGCAGCATGAAGTCCTTTTAGTGTGAAAACAATATTGGACTTCAGAATTTCAACTGAACCAACATCAGAGTGTTGTCCCTTCAAATGGCAGCACTGTGAAACAGCTACTATGAAAAGCTTATCAGTCTTTGTAAGATAAGTTGCTCCCAGTTTTGTATTTCTTAGAGACATCTGATTAAAGTAAAGCGAAACGAGACGGCTCGTTATGCCACGTATCCACATATGTGGATGCATCAACAACTCAGAGATAGCCTTCCAGATATCCTGAAATAAAGAAAGTTCGTGATTGTAAATTTTCAATCAGCTGTTGAGGATCTAATGGATTGCATGATTATAAACGCTTGATGGAAAATCATTAATTAAGAAAGAACACAGAATGAAGCAACCAAAGCATTAATGAATTCAGTTTCTTATACAAAGAGAGCAATAACAAAACCAACTGTTGAGATTCTAAAATAGGCAACAAAGATAATTTATACTGATTAATCATCTACATCAAGAATATCACGAAGCAGCAAAGAAAGATAGAATTAACTTTTACCTCAACATGCTGCTCAAAGTATTGCCCAGGAAACTGAACTATAATTTTCTGAAACAAAACTAGTGAATAATATGCTTCTTTCCATTCAGTGATCATCCTTTGATCAGAATGGTCTAGCTCCATGGCATTCTCCACAGAAAATTCCAGGATACCCTTCATTCTGTTTTTCCCTTCCTTGGCTGGTAGCTGTAATATACTGTTGATGTGCTTCTGAAAATCCTTCTTCATCACTTCAACTATTAGCCCCAGAACCTGTATGAGTATCACAAGGACCAAGAAGAAATTCCATTACAATCAGCACTACTCCTTTTTCTAATTTAATTTAGATATGTTTTTTCAGAATTTCTAGATGTCTTCTGCTAAGAAAAATTAAATGTACGAAAAATTTGTTGGTTTCCAGAATCAGTACCTGCGCAGCAATACCCCAGAGTTGCTTGTTTTCACCCATATACCAGGCAAGAGAAGACTCGAGAACTTTGTCTAGCGAACTTGAACTCATATGGCTCACTAGAAGCTGTATATCTGCAGCAATCAAGCTACGTATTTGGTTGTCAGGATCATGAATCAAGCTGTTCACCAAATTAAGAAATAATGGCATAGACCACTCATCAACGACTCTTTGAGGAAATCTCTCAATTATGACCCTGAGCATTTCAAGTACAGCCTCCCTTCCGGTGGCATGTTCATATCTGACAATGATATCAAAACAGTGAGAATAAATTCCACAATAAGGGAAAAAGTATTTGTAATTCAGTGCAAGTCAGGTATGACTCTCACCTGAGGCTGTTGATCAGGAAATCAATATGCTGATTCATTCGTTTTTCATTTAGTTGATAGTTCAGCAAGAACTGCAGCAGTATCTGACTGCACCGTTTACGGACTGGCCCATTTTGACTAGTTATCATCAATTTAGAAACTTCAGAAGCAAGGTCATATATCTCTGGTACCACCAGCTTGCAGCGTACAATTGCCTTTAGGAGTGAAAGTACAACAAATGAAGGATTTCTTTCCAGGTCAATAAAGATTGGAAAGTGCACCACAGTGTGTAGTTGGTCTGTAGATAGAGTAACTTTCTTGCCCTGTAATAGCTCCGTCAGTAATCTCAAACATGTCTCCATCACAGGACTGTTAGGATTTGATGAGCTTTGGGCTATATCCAGTAGTGTAGTTTTTATCCCATCCCCAAGAACTGCTAGCGAAGGTAGTGGAAGCTTTATCAAATGAGAAATGCATTGAAGAGTAGCTGACAGAATTTCTTCATACTTGGATTTCAAACAGGTGGCCAGCAGTTCAACAAAAGGATCCAACATTTGAAGAACCTCAATATCCTTAATGTCAAGTTTACTGTTTCTTAGGCGATTGTAAAATAGTTGTAGAGCAAACACAGTAATAAGGTGCCATCCCTGCGGCTCAACATCAGCATAAGATATCCTCGAGATTTTATGAGTTCGAGCACCGTTCTTCTGTTCACTTGCTTTGATAACTGGTGCAGGTCCACATAAACGCCTTTCTTCAGCAACCCCGTCATTGATGAGGCCGTTTATAAAGACAAAATAATCCTTCTGATCAGCAGATGGATTCCGCTCAATGCCAGCAGCTATGTGCTTTAGCATCTTATCCAGCTTAGTTTTTGTCTTTGGTGTCAGATGCTTTTGCAGATAAACCTTCACCGGAGAAAGCAGCTTCAAGGCATTTTTCTTGAAAGTTACATTTTGTGCAACTAATTCAAGGGTTTGAAACGACATCCGCTTTCTAGCCTCCTTCATTTTTGAAGCAATCTTCTCAACTTCTTTCTGCTCAGCTACATCCTCAAGAATGTCCTTCCTTATAACACCGAGGACATCATCTAAACAACAATCAAGCTCTCCTCCTGCAGATTGATGAAGCCCTTTAACTATAACAAAGTAGAGAGTATATCCCAATACATGTAGTTCAAATCCTCGCTTCAGCGTTGCTCTTAGACTTTTAATTACAGAAGGAAGGTGCTCAGCTCCAAGTTCCTTCAAACATCCAGCCAACGCAGATCTTGCTTGGTCACGAATGCTCTCTAGCCGGTTCCTTAAGAAGTTCACTATGCGGTGAATAATGCTCGGAAGGTGTGATTGCATAACATCTGGAGGAAGTAACTTCAGAACTTTTAGTGCAGCAAGGCTGACATCTACATTGACCTTGTCTGAGTCCGAAAGGAGCAATTTTTGCAGCTTTGGAAACACAGTCTTCAGAAGACAGGTCTGCAATTGAGACTGCGTGGCAGAGCTTGCACATTTGGTTCCGACAGCCAACTCTTTCCCCATACCATCATCAGCAGGATCATTTGCATCATCATTTGCAGAATCCAGGAAACGAAATTCATTAAGAATGGAGGAAATAAGACGAAGTAAGACCTTTTGTCTCTCTGGATTTCTAGTCAAATCCCGAAAACACCTCATTAACAATGCATAATATGATTTCCATTCCATTTGTCCAGATAGAGAAGCAAGGGCATCCAAGCATGACCTTCTCAGATGCTCATCCTTATCCTTTATGTCAAATAGCATGCTCAAAAAGAAAGGGAGGAATAACTTCTCTGTAATGTCCTGAGAGATGATAGGTTAAACTGAGTCAGGGGTGAACAAACCTACACAATTTAAGTGACATGTGGGAGGGAAGAAGATTACCCTAGATAGTTCTCCTGTCCTAACGACATCTCTAAAACGATTTAACGCTCTTGCTCTCCGATGCATCTGCAAAAATAGAACAAATGTGAGGAAACATAGATTCTTATTTACCTCATTCCACGAACTTTATTAGATAGTTAAATAAAAATCTAGTACATAATTGATCAATTACAAAGAACACGTGATGGGTATGATATAACCTGTAAGTGAGTAAGATTGTTAAAAAAATCTACTTCAGCATCATCACTGCAGAGAGCCTTCAATGTTTTAAGTTTGGGATTGTCTGGAAGCCTTATGATCATCTCGCGCAGCAAATCAACCCATTCCTACAAGATATTCAATGGATAAGAGAATTATAACAAACTCGGAAGCTATTCATTATTTGAGATATGCCCCACAAACAATACCTTTTGAATTAAAAATCCTCCAGTAAAGGCATCACCCATATACTTCAAAAGGAATTTGTCAATGACACGCTGAAGGCTGGTCTCAGTCCAACAGCTACCATCAACTTCCATCTTTTCCTCCAAAGCTCTATCCCCCGCTACCTCTTGCCCAAGCAAAGAAGCAGAGAAATCAACAAATGCAAGCAATGATCTATAAGCACTATGTCTCAACAATAATTCTTCTGATGTCACGTGATGAATACAATGTGACAAAATCACTTCAGCATGCTCCACCGATATGTCGTGGAAAAGTTCTTCATCAATTTTGTCATAAGCATTGATGATTAGATCAAAATCAAGTTCGGCCACTTCCATTGAAGAAGTTGCATTCAACTGAGAAACAAGTTCAGCCTGCAGCCCATTACATAAAAAAGAATTCAGTAGACAAGTTATCACACACATGAACAATATCCAAGTAGTCACAAAGCATATTCAGTACAATTACCGTGGAAAGCAAGGACGTGTCTTTCTGAGCAAGGGCTGCAAGAAGTTCGCATACAGACAACCGCAAATCCAGCTTAGCAACAATTAAAAGTGGAGATAAGCTCTCCAAGATCATGGTTGTAGTATCACACTCTAATACCGGGACAACTTCTTTCAGAATATGCAAAGCTTCCATGGATACATCTGCAGATAGACAGACAGACAAACTATAAGAGAGATACAAGCTGATAGAAAGTAAGCAACATATGTAAGAGATCAAGATCTAACCAGAATTTTGAGCTATGCTGCGAAGGAGTGGAAGTAAGATATCTACAAATTTCTTTGCTGCTATAGGAACCTTAACATATTTTCCTGCTACAGGATCCAGTAAATATCTGGATATCAGTTTTAGAATCCTCAGTACTATTTCACTAGGACGCTTTGCAAATGCCCTGCGAAAATGACACTTGTTCAAATAAATGAATCACATAAATGAACAGCTTTATAATACCCAAGTTATCGCGTTCTGAACAGAATCTCATTTTACGAAGACAGGGTTACTTGCACAACATCTCATTTTACGTTGCAACAAAAACCTACCTCTTCTTATCTCGCTTAAGATGAAAGAGGCAATGCAAGTTGTTGATGAGCACCTCAAGATTCAGAAGCAATACATTTCTGGTATCGCTGTTTTCATTCTCAACAACAGCATCAAGATCAAGCAGATTTTCTATAAATTTAAGAACAGAGGTAATTACGGCTTCAGATGCTGTGGGGACAGGCAGAATTGAGAATACATCGGGAACAAGGTTTCTTTCCCTACATAGAAGTGATACGAGATTCTGACTTCTACTCATTGCAAGGAAACAGGAGAACAATGAGCTAGGCTTCTCACTGCTTGAACCCTCCTGCTTGAAGCCATCAATTAAGGGCTTAACTGATTCAAAGAATAATCCCCAAAATTCAGAACCAAAATTATGATCCTCATACTTGCTAATGATGTTAGAAATGATCTTCAGGCACAGAGACCTCAAATCCTTTATGTGTTTCACAGAGGTCTGCACAGAACAAGGAAAAGTCAGAGGACTTGTATATTATTAAGAACCATAGGGCTGATAACTAGCTCTTTTTATCCTAGTAGACGAAACAACTAAAAAATATTAAATGCTGTTTTGTACATGTGATTGCAATGGAAACAGGACTAAAAGCTTGGGAAGTTCATCAGACTCACAATTTCATCCTCCTTATAGGCAGGTTCATGGTCCATGGAATGATCACCCAAGGGAATTGCTCCGTCAGTCCTCGCGCGGAGAAGTCCAATGTAACAGCTGTGGAGTATCCGCACCACACATCCTGCTAGCATATTAAGAAAGGGCCTAACACGAAATTCATCAAACACCCCTAGTATATCTTCCACCACATGCAGAAATCCATATTTCTTCTTCCAAGAAAGTGCGATGGTTTTCTCCAAAGTGAAGAAGTTGAAGAAACTGATTGACTGAAATTCATCTATTGTAATCTCAAGAGTATCCCAAAACCACTTCATAGTGGAATCAGTATCTTCTTCCATCAATTGTAAAGGTTTTATCAGCATCGCATAGAACAAGGGAAGCTCACTGACATCAAGTTGTGCAATGTATCCAAGAATTGAACGTCGCGAACTCATACTACTATGCTGCAAGTCATGTTATTAATACAAGAGAAAGCAAGTTATTAGAGCTAAACAACAACAATATTAGAAGAAAACAGAACATTAAATAAATGAACAATTTGATAAAAACAATACAAATCAGATTGCAAAGAAGATGAGATATGTACATACCTTTCGAGAGGCCAGAGTTTTTAAGTTCCTAACTTTTGGCATGAGCAGTCGTATAACATAAGGCACGAGCTTCCCTCTATGTTCATCCTCAATCTGATCAGATTCACTGGATAGACTCCAGGTTGTCAACTCTTCTCGCAATGTTTTTGAAGAAATTAGGTTCTTTAAATGCTTACTGTATGGAAGTAGAAAGTCATCTTTCCAATTCAACAAGCATTCAAGAACCTTCATTTGTACTTCAGCATCAATTTCATCAAGAAACCTAAAAAGTCGATCCATAAATCAGACAACAAAAGAAGCAAAAAAACCTTCAGAAAACTCCATAAGAAACTATCAAAAATAAAATAGATCAGCAGTTCTTGAAAAGCTTGTAAAATTTTCTTACCTATTCACCAGGATTTCCTTCAGAAACTGGCTGTGATAGAAAGATCTAGGATTCTTCAGTGCTTGCAAAAGACTCAACCACTCAGTGAGAACAACTTTCCAGTCCTTCACTTTACAAACACGTGAACTGAACAACCCGACACTACATGTACTGGAAAATATAAAAAATGTGTAAGTATCTTGGTATCACTTAGAGTAAAAAAAAATGGTCAAATAAAGATGGCAGTATGTATGGCATGATTCAATTACCCATTATCAGGGTTGTAACCCAAAAAACTCAGAAACAATGGTATGATCTGCCGAGAACGAGCCTCTACCGCTCTTGGCGTTTTCTGTAAAGCTTGAAGCAGATAGGCCAATATTGATTGACAAGAATCACGGACGTGCTTGTTATTAACAAATGAATGAAAAAGTTCCGTAATATCTGAGTAAGAATGAATCAAACAACAGTCAGCCACAAGCCAAAATAACAACATCCAAGATCAGCTACAAGACCATCTGATTCGTCACATATAAATGAAAATATTTGGAAGCATTATATATTAAAATTCAACAAAAATGCATTGAAAGACTAGAAAAGTTAAGTATACCCTGAGTCTCAATAGATGAATCCACAGCCGCGTCACTGTCACTAACCTCATGAGAGGTACCAGAAAACTCATCAAGGAACTTATTAAATATAAGAAGAAAGCTGTCCCAGATTGACTGGTGATATTTCTCTAGCAAAACTGCTAAGCACTCTAAAGCTGACATAGATAAATCTCTAAACTGGTTGTGGAAAAGTCCTACAATGCCTCTCATTACAACAGGTATATAATCTTTGGACACTCTGCCACCAGAGAGTTCATGTTGTATCCTGGAAACAAGAAGAGTAAGCTTTCTGCTGGTGTGAACTGAGGCAGGTGTTTCTTCAATAGAAAGTAACAGCTGAAGGACCTATTTAACACAAAAATTTCTAGCCAATCAATAAGGAAGACATGAAGTAAATGTAGCTGTAGAAAGAGGAGCATAATATTTATGAAATGAAGACAACAGTGGAAGTAAGATCCGAAGAAGATAACATACATTGCAACATAATTCACTTTGGTTATCATCCTTCTCCTCTTTAAAGCTATGTGACTTTGGCTGTTGTTCATCAGCAAGAGAATTATAGTGGCACAACATTCTCAGTGTTGAAACACGAATTCTTTTGTCTGCATATATCAAGTTGTCTGCAAATACAGGAAGCACTTCCTTAAGGTTTGCTGATTTGAGCTCCGGATGCTTTATCCTACAAATGACATTTTCTTCAAGTGTTGGCCTGAATAACATGTGAATTACTAAATCAAAAGACGTTATCACACTAAAACGAACAACCGATGGCATAAAGAATAAACAATAAACACTAAGGTGAATCGCAGAATTTCACAACTTACCCATAAGTGATATCTAAAAAATCAGCCACAGCACACAATATATGTGGTGAAAATGTGTGTATCTCTCTCTTTACAAGACCCAGAATTCTACTAGTGTGTCCAACTGTATCGTTGTCAGTTGCATTCAATTTATGATAGCTGCTTAAAGAAGCACCAATTAGGCATTGCCAACTCTGCTGAGAAATATCTGACATATACACAAATATTAGTTTCCATTAAATGATAACAAAGAAAATATCAAGGAAAAAACTCTAAATAAAGAACAATAAAGGACAGGAGATGATCAATGCTTTAAAAAATCATGCTTCTGCTAAAACTGGAGCAGTGAAGTAAAATCGTACTTTTTAGAGAGTAGTGATTCCCTCTGAAGATCATAAAAAACATACACAGAACTCAAAACTAATATCATCTTTGGTAAAACCAAACATGCTATGTGCATAATAAAGTACCTGATTTCGACATCAAAAGTTGATCAACCACCTCTACCAAGTCCATGAGCAAAGAAGCATCCTCCTGAGCATTCACAAATGGAGGATAGCAGCGGATGATTCCCCAAAGCAAAGGCAACTTTGACTCACCAAGTTGTGCACAAGATGAATCACTATTTCCAAGCATCTTCTTTATTTTATTAATCCAAAACTTAATTTCTGCCTGAAAAAATTGAGAAATCTCTAAAACCACTTTTTCATCTATGCCTTCCAGGAGAGTACAGCCTGCGGCTTTGAGTTGCAACTTCTCACAAAAAGTCAAAATCAGGTACACAACTTGATCCTCTGATGTCTTCATTAAATCTCGACATGCACTGCAATATGCAAAAGTGAATATGTCAAACACGGTAAATATATAAGGGATAAGAATGTCAGGTAGCTAATAAAATCACAAAGGAACATACAGCATTACCTCAAGATATTGTTTCGAAACTCAAGAAGTACCTCAGGATCTTTGTGAACCAACTCTTTGAGAAATGATAACAAACTGAAATGAAAAGTTTAGGAATATTTATTGAACAGGTACAAATAAAATATATGGGTACATTTTACAGAAAATACATAAATATAAGTTACAAATACACAATATCATTTTAAAAATGTAAGGGCACGACCCAGGGGTACATGGAATAATCGAAAAGGGAAAGTAAGGGCAGCCCTTGTGAGGACATCAACAAATGGTCACAAAATCCATTAAAATCGTGGGTTGTCCCCAGAGCTATCTCATGCCCATGATTTTGTAAAACAAAAGGGGCATCAGATGATAATTGCCTAGGATAAAACATTCAAATTACTGTGAAGCCTGAATAATAGGAAACCTTGGAGTCCTCAGCTCAAATGCTGGAGTCCACTGTGCAGCAATAGTAATAGTTGGCACATCACGGAAAGTGTGCAGCCCATCAAGAGTGCATGACATTAATTGCAATATTTGGCTGACAACTTCAGACAGATGATCTTCCATCAGTCCGCTGTTTGGTGATCTAAAAAATGCTTCCATCAGTGAATTAATAAGAGCTAGCAATGTGTTGTAATCTGCATAATATAAACACAGAAAATTATAGCTGAGATCTATTGTACCACAGCAGTCCATAATAAACGAAAAAAAACAAAAGATGGAATGTTTATAGATGTTCAAGAGAAACTCACCAAATACTTTCCTCCCGTTCTCAAAGGAAACTGTTGATGTAAGCACAGACAGAAGACTAGTTAAGTATGAATATCTCTGATTAGTAAGACAGATGGTGATCCCACAGTATAAGCAATTCCACATCAGCTTCAACTCATCGGGATTCATATCCATGCATAACCTCTGAAATGTAGAAACCGCGACTTCTGCGATTGTTTTTGGTCCTGCATTTTACACTTCTGTTTCATGAAATTATTCGACATATAATGTCTTAGATTAAGAGTATGATGAAAAGACCAAAGAGTTTGCCTTCATTAAATTTCTCTCCCATGATAAATAGAGATCCATCGGTTAGCATTTGCAGCACCTTTTCCGCTTTTGAGTGGAATTTGGATGCTGTTCCTCTCATTGTATGCCACAATATAGCAGTAGCTCCATATTTTCTTTGCGTAGATGGTTTTCTTGCAACTTCGGAGATAACCTTCTTGATGCCTGATCCAGATGCAACATACAAATTTATACATGCTAATATGCATATGATTTCTGGAAGATTAAACTTCAATAGGTTTTGCATTGGTAAAAAAATTCTACAAACAAAAGCACTTCCACATTACCTATTTTAAGTTGCTCACTAGGAGCATTTCTCAACAAGAATGAAACTGCTTCTGCCATAAACTCTTGGACAAAATTCTTTTCGTAATATATCAACTTCCTAGAATGCCTGCACAAACCAGATGAGCTTGTAAACTATAGATATAATCTAAATTTTCCAACATCCATAAGCAAGCAATGTATCATCTGCAGATCTTCAATATATGATAAAAAGAAATACATCTTATCACCTCAGAACATGAGCAATATCTTGAGTTAGATATTTCTGTAAATACATTATTATATGCGAACAGGACGTAAAAATCTGCAAGCCAAAAGAGAAGAAATAAGACACATTTTGTTAGTATCACTGACACAGAGTATACAAAAGAAAGATATACCCTCCTGTATGGGGCTTATACCTGCTCAATAGTTTCCGGTTCTTTATCAGCACCATTAATGAGGAGATCCAGATAAGAATCCAATAATCTTGGTAAAAATCTGCCAAATTGAGATCAGAATGATAATCAGATAGCTAAACAACAATGGCATACAAATCAATATATCAATTTTTATAAATTTAAAATCTAATGTCATATTCATTTCTCTATGCCACATAGGAAAAATCACTTTTTTACCCTTTAAATATTTTCATTGTACGACTGACCTTAATTGTATTTATAATATCTACTCAAAAATTGATATGAAGAAATTACGCCAAATATAATAGTAACTATAATTCATTATATACAATTAATTTTCAAATTCAAGATGCACCAAATCAAGAAAATATTGCTTATATGCATTATTCAACGAAATGATAAACATTTTTATGTTTTTATTCCTTGTATTTTGCCATTTTTGAAAAAAGTATATATGTTTTACATTGTGAAAAAATTAATCAGATTTATGATATTTTTGTTGTTTACCTTTTTACTTATTGTCCGGAATTTGATTTTTTGTATAATTTCTGTTTACCAAATCGAAAAGGGGAAGATATGCTAATGAGTCCCTAAAGTCGGTTGAAGTCAGAGCTAGATACTTGGACTAAAGCAAAGTTCATAAACCAGAATAGTATGGCTTCACTACTACATCAAGGAATAAGACACCATGAAAAAAGGGTGCCCAGTAGATTTATGATTTAATTGACAAACAAACTTACGGGATGAAGTCTTCCAAAAGATCCCTTGCTAGTTCAGCAACCAATCTGTAGAAACCGAGTGCCCATCATCAAATCAATCAATAAGTTAGAGATAAACCCACAAGAAACACATCCGGCACATAATGTAGGCAGCTAACAAACCTTAAAATAGGCTCCAAGGATAACCTAGCATCCATATTTAACTTTGCAAGCAGCTTTGAAACAATCACTTCTTTGTGTAACAGCACCAAAGGCAAGGTCTGTGTGAGTGGCATCATTTCCTCGTAAAAGGAAATAAAATCTTCTGCCGTGTTTAATTCCTGAATTCAAAAGATTCCAACTAGTTACGAAGTACATACGAGCAAGTATAAACCAATCCCTCACATAAACAGAATTTTGCGTACCCTCCATTGGATGAGGCAGTCCAGGAAAAAAGTAGAATGTGATGGCTCGGGCTTCATGTGGTCAAGACTGTGGAAAACATCGATTTCCGTCTCATCAATTCTGTCCCTAAACGTTTTGAACTGCAAAGGAACAAACAGCAAAAAGAGAGCATGACAATCCAGTAGGCAGCTTAGCGAAGTAAGACATTAATTCAAGTGAGAAACTTACTACGAAGCGGCGATTGCGGCGGCCAGGGTTCCAATTGAGGGACTTGACGGCAACGGATTCCTTTGCTGTTGCCATGGCGGCGGAAGACCAAGTGGAGCAGACGGTGATAGTAGACAGAGAAAGCTAGGGCTTAGGGTCCGTGATGATGTCGCCTATGAGAGATGGGAATGATGGAGAAGCTCTGCTTAGAAAGTTTTTCAGTTATGGCGGAGTAGAAGGTTTTATTAGGGCGCGGCGTGCCGGCGTTGGAATAACGAAGAAGGAGAAAGAGAGGGTTGCGCGCGTTAGGACTGTATGACAGCGTTCTTCTTTTCACTTCTTTTTACTGTATATACTTTTCTTTTTATATATTTTTGGTATCTTACTTGGGGGACAAAGACAAGGGTTTTATAAAATAATATATTTAATATACTTATAATTATGTAATTGTAATTTATTAGAGCTGTCAAAAGTTAACCGAACCCGAAAAACCGACCGAGCCCGACCGAAAAAAATTCAGGGTTAAAACCCGAAAAATTAAACCGAAAACCCGAATAAACCCGAACCCGCTGAACCCGTAATTTTTTGGGTTCGGGTCCGGTTAACCCGGCAGGTGAAATAATTGACGGGTAAAATCTGAGAAAGCACAAAACCCTAATATCTAAACACGGCTCTTCAATCTCACCTCAATACCTCATCCATGGCTTCTCTGAAATTTCTGTACCTTTCCCTCGTCTCCCCCCTTCTTTGAGTCTCTCTACTGGAATCCTCGACCTCTCAAGCAAGGCACCCGGAATCTCGTATTTTCTCTAGCGCTTGCATCCAGGAGTCATTCAGTCTTCGTTGTTGTTCGATCGTGTTCATCGCTTGCACCAAGGGTTCACTCTTTAATTCGAGCTCTCCAACCTTCACGAAGGAGTTGTTTGATCGATTAGGTACTTTCAACTAAATCTTGTTCGATCGTGTTCATAAGTCTGAATCTGTTTATGTGTGAGATTGGTTTAGGATTCGACAACCACTTCTTTGTTGTGTTTAATTTGGGCTTTTGTTAGCTTTGTTTCCGCTTGCTGATGTGAAAACAAATAAAAGATGTATTTTTAATTAGGGTTAGTTGCTCTGTTTGGGTGTATATGGATTTATATGAGTTGTGGTTGAATATGTTTTTGTTAGATGGAGTTACTTTCAATTTCAAGATGTCTGATGCGTTCGAATGTGTATGAACAATATATGGTATGAACATGTTTTTGTTACTGCATTCGAATGTGTATGAACAACATATGGTTTGATTTTCTGTTAGCATTGGAGCAACATAATTTGGTGTTGTTTTGGTTCTGTTTCTGGATGTCTGATGCGGTGGCTGTTTGCGTACATCTTTTCGACTATTTTTCTGGTGATGTATGTCTAATGCGATGGTTGTCTGCTGATGTGCTGTTTCATTAAGGTCGTCTTAATTTCAGTTCTTCTTCGTGCATGGATTTGCTTATGAGCCCAAGTTGAGGAGAGAAAAATTGGTGTGTTTGTAGCTTGCCTTTTCACAGATTGGCCTTCAATCAGTGATTTTAGTCTCACCAAACCCCTTAAGGCTCGTAATGCTCTTCTTGCCTGAAAACCACGACCACAGGCCAAACATCATTACGAAAAGACAAATCATCAATGTGCAAGCCTCATATTTTTTCATACCATATTTGAAGTTCAGAATTCATTCATTAGTGGACCATTTATTGATATTTATGCTACACATCGTCCAATTTATAAAAAGATACATTTCAGATACTTCATCAAACTATTTGCTTCGCGCAACAAATACCTCTTCATTTTCAGTTTCTTATAGGAGGACATATTAGACACAAATAATCTCAAGAAGACCAGTCTTTACCAAATGTCCTCTAAAGGCAGTTTGAATTCTGATAGCTGCAATTTCCTCCTTTGATTTCCCAGAGAAATGTGATACAGTTGTGAGACGAACCACCTCAGCAGCTGCCTGAGCAGCAGCAACAGCCGCCTCTGCAGCTGCAGCTGTAGCAACAGCCACCGAGTAAGCGTGCTTGTCCTGGTTTCTCTCCTCAACTTCATAGAACTTTGTTTCCTCAATGGGTTGAGGATTTGTGAGAGGAGGAGGTCGCCTGTTACTGCACTGCTTGACCACCACTTCGCCCTTCCTTCTTAAATCTTACTCTTATTAATTACTTCATCCTTCTTGTTTTTATATACTCATATATATATATGCACTATTGTCCGATATAATATAGCTAATGTTGTGTTGGGTGCTTACCAAACAAAGATAAGGTTAATTCTTTAATCAAATCAAAGATTGCTGGTTGATTTAGTGCATTTTCTTTGTCTAGTTATATAGTTAGTCCAAGAATAAGGTTAATTCTTTAATCAAATCAAAGATTGCTGGCTGATTTAGTGCATTTTCTTTGTCTAGTTATATAGTTAGTCCAAGAAAGAATTTAGTGCATTTTCTGATTGTTTTTGTATTTATTCAGGTTTTCATATATATATTCTCAACTAAGACATGCCACGAAAAAATCGAGCCCCTCGTACTTCAGAAATATTGTCGTTTCTGCCTGGATGTGGAATTGCTTCTGTTTCCTTACCATCATCTTCATCATCAGTTGCACAAGGTACTTATTATTTTATGAAATTCTTTTTTGTTAATTCAGATGTTTTATATTACTCATTTAGTTGTTACTCACCTTTAGTTCTCAATAATGATTTGCAGTACCATCTTTGTATTCATCTACGAATCCAGCTGAAGATGAGTATGTATCTCCAACACCTTCTGCTACTTTAGAGACCCGAAAAAGGAAGTGGAATGCTGCAATCTGGAAACAGTATGATACCTATGATGGAGACTTGTTTAAGGATGGTGTGCCAAGGGCAGTATGCAAGTATTGTAAGGGAGGACCAATCAAAGCTCCTTCTAAAATCGGTACCTCTAATTTCATAAGACACCATGAAATTTGTGAATTTGTGGATATACTAGAGTCTAGAGATGGGGTTTTGCAACGAAAATTTGATAAGCATATGTACAACTGTACAAGGAATTGGTTTCACTTGCTATCATCAGACATGGATACAGTTTTATGACTGCAGAACATGAGGGGAATAGGAATATTCATAGGTTCTTGCATGAAGGGTGTAAACCAATAAGTAGAAATACAGCAAAGAACCATATTATGAAAATCCATGCAAGAGAGAAAGACAAGCTTAGGAAGTTTATGCTGAAAGTTTATGGAAAGGTTTGTTTGACTTCTGATATGTGGACATCTGCTGTAGATCAAGGGTATATTTCTCTCACAGCACATTTCATTGATGATGAATGGAAATTGCATGCAAAAAATTTAGACTTTTGTCATGTGGAACCACCACACGATGCAGCTAAGTTACATGATAGGTTGATGTGTCTCTTGAGTAGTTGGGAAATTCAGAACAAAGTGTTTTCTATCACACTAGACAATTGCAGATGCAATGATAATATGCAGGCCATGCTAACTAGGAGTCTTTCTATGCAAAATTCTTTGCCTTGTAGTGGTGATTATTTCCATGTGCGGTGTAGTGCTCATATTCTGAATTTAGTTGTTCAAGAAGGTTTGAAAGTGATTGATGCTGCAGTAACTAAGGTAAAAAAGTTAGTGGTCTGGACAGTTGGTTCAGAACGTAGAAAATTGAAGTTTAGAGAAACTGCTGTTTATGCTGGAATTGATTGTTCTAAGGGTTTGTTGCTGGATTGCCCTACTAGATGGAATTCTACATACAAGATGTTGGATAGGGCAATAATTTATCGCGCTGCATTTGAAAGAGGTGTGGACAGATCTGACTCTAGTTATCCTCCGCTTCCACTTAAAGAAGAATGGTGTAGAATAGAAAAGATATGTGATCTTCTAAGACCTTTTGATGAGCTTACAACTCTTATGTCTGGGAGAAACTATCCTACAGCCAATCTATATTTGAAGAGTGTCTGGAATATTGAGCTTTTACTGTTGAAATACACTTCAAGTGAAGATGCATTTCTGAAAGATATGGCATTGAAGATGAAGGTGAAGTTTGACAAATACTGGGAGTCGTATAGCCTTATTCTTTCATTTGCTGCAATGTTGGATCCTCGTTATAAGTTCCAGCTTGTTCTATATTGCTTTCAAAGTTTGGATGCTACAACAGCCATCTCGAAGGCCAACCATGTCAAAGCTGAATTCTATAAGTTATATGATGAGTATGCTATGAAATCTGGTACACAACAACGAGCAAGCTTGAGTGAGGGTAGAGAACGAGGCGGGGATGCTCTAAAGGTAAGCTACAACTAAGTTTTGAAGTTTTCTTATTTTAATTTTTGGATTTCTGAATTTATGAAGTGTTTGGACTTTGAATTGTTGAATTGATAATTGGTTCTTTACATGATATATAGTATAATCTGTACAGTTTTGCTTACTTGCTCGAAATGATATTTCTGAGGATAATTTGAATGCAGTAATAGTTGTTGAATGCTGGCTGATTTGAATGAAGTGATTTTTTATTGTTGGCTGATTTGAATGCAGTAATAATTTGATTTGAATGCAATAACAATTGTTGGTTGATTGGAATGCAGTAATAATTTGATTGCTGACTGATTTCAATGCAGTAATAATTTGATTTGGATGCAGTAATAATTTGATTTTGTAGGGCTTTTACTCTTTTAGGGCTTTTGAATGGAGCAATAATTTGATATCACCAGTTGGATTGCTGGCTGATTTGAATGCAGTAATAATTTGATTTTGTTATTAACAAATTTGGTTTTCTTTGTAGGGCTTTTACTCTTTTAGTGATATTTCTGAAGATAAGTCAGACCTAGATGCGTATTTAGAAACAGGTAGGATAAGCCCTACACAGGATATAGATGTGCTCATTTGGTGGAAAGAAAATGCAATCAATTATCCTATAGTTTCTCAGATGGCAAAAGATATATTAGCCATTCCCATCACTATGGTAGCATCAGAGTCGGCTTTTAGCATGGGTGGAAGAGTCTTAACAAAATGGAGACCTTCTCTTGATTGTGATACCGCAGATGCACTCATATCAACCCGCTCTTGGTTATTCGGATTTGATTTACCAGACGGTAACTTTAATTTAGTTTTTTGTGGACTATTTTCCAAGTTCTAATTTACAATGGTTTATTGACATGTTCATATAATTGAGCAGATGCTGCAAACCAAGAAATACATGGACTTGAAGTTCCACTTTCCGTGGACAAGGACAACAATGAAGGTGTAGAGCTGGAGGACTGAACTTGGAAGAATCGAAAGAGTTTCAAAATGTTGTATTTTTGCTCATCTAGGACTAGGAATCTAGAATGATAAACAGTTGGTATTGTATTTTCTTTTGTTGGCTCTAGTGTCAAATCTGTCTCTGTTTGCAGATGTTTTTGGATGTCTAAACTAGTGTGTTGGCTTTGCTTGTACTATTTTCTGGTGCCATATTTCTGGCTGTTCTCTTATGCTAAATCAGGTTGTTTGCTGGTGTTGCTCAGATAATACGTTTTGATCATTATATGCAGGAAATCCATCAATTTGGGCAGCTCCAGTAATTATATTCTACAAGCCAAGTAAATACCATTAATGTCCTGATTTTTGTTCAAAAAGAGAATTGATTTATATTTCTGTTGAAAATTTCTTAACTCAAATTTATTTGTTGAAGATAGGCACATGTTAGAAGTGAAATTTCCCTTGAACAATAGGCATCATGTCTGAAAATATTAAGACAGAGAAAGGCATCATCCAGATGTAATTTGTAAATGTAACAAATTTAAGGTTTAATTCTTGTATCTTCTTCATCTCTAATGATAGCCACCATCATATAAATCTAATATATTTTTTATAATATATTGTAACACTTAAAATAGTAAACACAAAAAAAAATGAACACAAAGTTAAAAATAAAATTGACGTTAAAAACCCGTTGGTTAACCCGAACCGCTCGCTAACCTGTATGACCCGACCCAACTTGACCTGCTACCCGAAATTACCAAACCCGAACCCAAGATAACCGAACCCGAACCCGACCTGACCGACCTGTTTGACAGCTCTATAATTTATTAATTTAATAAATTTAAGATTAAAAAAATTGAAGTAAATAGAATAATTTTTTTATCTCATATAAAATTTTAAGTTTATATATAAAATTATAAATATTTATTTCATATAAATATTTAGTGCAATCTCCAATAACAATTTTTTCACTCAATAATAAATTATTACCTACAAATTAAAGTCACTAGACCTTTGTGCATGGGTACGCACGGGCCTAATGAATTTTTATAAAATTATAAAATATTTTTATAAAATTATAAATATTTTTATAATTAAAAAAAAATTATGATATTGTCGTATTATAATTTTTTTAAAAAGATTAGTTTCATTCAACTAATTTATTATTATTTTTGATAATATGTAATGTGGTGTTTATAAAACATGTAAATACTTTTTCTTAAGGTCACGTCATTATTGATAATACTTATTCCTTGATAATAGGAAATAACAATTTTAATAGCCATATACTCATATACCTATATTTTATCTATCCATAAACATATAATTAAATATTTTATAAGAAATTACTTATCTCTTAATAAATACTTATAAAAGTTTTGTCTTCGGGTCTAAAATTGAATTAATAAAGATAATATATTTTTAGGCTGCATCTAAATGCACACGTTTTTTTTTGCTAAATGCACACTTTTCTGTGCGGTAAGAGTTACAGTACAGAACGGTGCGGTAACTGTTAAGGAAAGATTAACTAAAAAAAATTAAAATTTTGATTAAAAAAATTCCTGTGCGGTAACCTTTACCGCACGGATTTTTTTTTTAATTAATCGCGCAGATTTTTTTATATAAAATATATCTGTGAGGTAAATATAACCGCACAGATCTAATAATTATCGCTTCAGTCTCATTGCTCTAGTGGTAAGGCCTTGTGCATCCTTTGTAAGGTATCAGGTTTGAGTCTCAACTCCAACACTAAATCTTTTATTTTATTTGTGAAAAATAAATAAAAGAAGAGGGTGAGAAGGATTGAACTTGAAGACCTTATGCACAAATATTTGGTGTGAAACCACCACACTAATGAGTTCTCATGATATGTTTGTAATTTTATTATTACATGTTACAATAGAACTTGGTTCCATCTTATTTTATTATTAATTTTTTTTTATCTTGGTCCCATATAATTATTGAATTAATTATAATAATAAATTCAAAAAAAAGTAATTATTCAAATAATCAGATGTTTAATATTTTATTATTATTATTTTAGGCCTTGTTTTAATATATTTATTATTATTTGAATATTTTTACTATTTTTCATGTTTTGATAAATCTTTTTATATAAAAATACTATAATTATAAAACAATAAAACCTATATTACTTTTTAAGATAAAAATATTATGATAATCAATATTGTTCTCAATTTAACCTTTCTATAAATTCTAGACTTCGCAAATGACCCAAACGATGTCAGAATGGTTTGAAACTTGGTTTCTATGACTGTTAGAGGTATTTGACCATGTGGGTTACTCTCAACCACCACTTCGTATATTTCAAGTAACACGTCCTTTGTAATACTAAACAATCTTACCTCTCTAACTTGTCGATATACATATTGCGACAAGTTAGAGAGTTATCACTAGTTTGGTTTTTACAAAGGAGGTGCTCTTCGAAAAGTTAGAAGTTGTGATTGGAAGTTACCTACATGATCAAATATCTCTAATAGGCATTGAAACCAAGTTTCATTCCATTCCGACATCGTTTAGGCGTTGTTTTGCAAAGTTGGGCCTTAATCCCATTTAAGGTCTTTTAGCGTTTACGCATAATTTCGAGCCTCGTTTTGTGTGAGAGAGACCTTCTTGTGACTTTATATGCATAATAAGACTAAGCTGTATAATGTTTTCAAACATAATAATACATCGATGTTATTAATCATACCTATTACGAAAAGATAGAGAGTGGTGACTAGTTTGATGTTTATAAAGAAGGTGTCAGTTGAAAGTGAAGAAGTTTTGATTGAGAGTTATCCAGTATGGTCAAATATCTCTAATATGCATTGAAACCAAGTTTCATTCCATTCCTACATCGTTTGAGCGTCGTTTTGCCAAATTGGGCCTTAAGCTCATTTAAGGCCTTTTAAGGCCTTTTAGCGTTTACGTATAGTTTCGAGCCTCGTTTTTTTTGGGCGATACCTTATTGGTACTTTATATGCCTAATAAGACTAAGTTGTATAATTTTGTCAAAAATAATAATCATCAATGTTGTAAACCATACATATTGCGACAAGTTAGAGAGTTATCACTAGTTTGGTATTTACAAAGGAGGTGCTATTTGAAAAGTTAGAAGTTGTGATTGGAAGTTACTCACATGGTCAAATATATCTAATAGACATTGAAATCAAGTTTCATTCTATTCCGACATCGTTTGGGCGTCGTTGTCAAATTGGGCCTTAAGCCCATTTAAGGCCTTTTAGCGTTTACGTATAGTTTCGAGCCTCGTTCTATTTGAGCGAGACCTTATTGGTACTTTATATGCCTAATAAGACTAAGTTTTATAATTTTGTCAACAATAATCATCATCAATGTTGTAGACCATACATATTGCGACAAGTTAGAGAATTATCACTAGTTTGATATTTATAAAGGATATGCTATTTGAAAAGTTAGAAGTTGTGATTGGAAGTTACCCACATGGTCAAATATCTCTAATAGGCATTGAAATCAAGTTTCATTCCATTCCGACATTGTTTGGGCGTCGTTTTGTCAAATTGGGCCTTAAGCCCATTTAAGGCCTTTTAAGGCCTTTTAGCGTTTACGTATAGTTTCGAGCCTCGTTTTGTTTGGGCGAGACCTTATTGGTACTTTATATGCCTAATAAGACTAAGTTGTATAATTTTGTCAACAATAATAATCATCAATGTTGTAGACCATACATATTGCGACAAGTTAGAGAGTTATCACTAGTTTAGTATTTACAAAGGAGGTGCTATTTGAAAAGTTAGAAGTTGTGATTGGAAGTTACCCACATGGTCAAATATATCTAATAGGCATTGAAATCAAGTTTCATTCTATTCCGACATCGTTTGGGCGTCGTTGTCAAATTGGGCCTTAAGCCCATTTAAGGCCTTTTAAGGCCTTTTAGCGTTTACGTATAGTTTCGAGCCTCGTTCTGTTTGAGCGAGACCTTATTGGTACTTTATATGCCTAATAATACTAAGTTTTATAATTTTGTCAACAATAATCATCATCAATGTTGTAGACCATACATATTGCGACAAGTTAGAGAGTTATCACTAGTTTGATATTTATAAAGGATATGCTATTTGAAAAGTTAGAAGTTGTGATTGGAAGTTACCCACATGGTCAAATATCTCTAATAGGCATTGAATTCAAGTTTCATTCCATTCCGACATTGTTTGGGCGTCGTTTTGTCAAATTGGGCCTTAAGCCCATTTAAGGCCTTTTAAGGCCTTTTAGCGTTTACGTATAGTTTCGAGCCTCGTTCTATTTGAGCGAGACCTTATTGGTACTTTATATGCCTAATAAGACTAAGTTTTATAATTTTGTCAACAATAATCATCATCAATGTTGTAGACCATACATATTGCGACAAGTTAGAGAGTTATCACTAGTTTGATATTTATAAAGGATATGCTATTTGAAAAGTTATAAGTTGTGATTGGAAGTTACCCACATGGTCAAATATCTCTAATAGGCATTGAAATCAAGTTTCATTCCATTCCGACATTGTTTGGGCGTCGTTTTGTCAAATTGGGCCTTAAGCCCATTTAAGGCCTTTTAAGGCCTTTTAGCGTTTACGTATAATTTCGAGCCTCGTTTTTTTTGGGCGAGACCTTATTGGTACTTTATATGCCTAATAAGACTAAGTTGTATAATTTTGTCAACAATAATAATCATCAATGTTGTAGACCATACATATTGCGACAAGTTAGAGAGTTATCACTAGTTTGGTATTTACAAAGGAGGTGTTATTTGAAAAGTTAGAAGTTGTGATTGGAAGTTACCCACATGGTCAAATATATCTAATAGGCATTGAAATCAAGTTTCATTCTATTCCGACATCGTTTGGGCGTCGTTGTCAAATTGGGCCTTAAGCCCATTTAAGGCCTTTTAGCGTTTACGTATAGTTTCGAGCCTCGTTCTGTTTGAGCGAGACCTTATTGGTACTTTATATGCCTAATAAGACTAAGTTTTATAATTTTGTCAACAATAATCATCATCAATGTTGTAGACCATACATATTGCGACAAGTTAGAGAGTTATCACTAGTTTGATATTTATAAAGGATATGCTATTTGAAAAGTTAGAAGTTGTGATTGGAAGTTACCCACATGGTCAAATATCTCTAATAGGCATTGAAATCAAGTTTCATTCCATTCCGACATTGGTTGGGCGTCGTTTTGTCAAATTGGGCCTTAAGCCCATTTAAGGCCTTTTAAGGCCTTTTAGCGTTTACGTATAGTTTCGAGCCTCGTTTTGTTTGGGCGAGACCTTATTGGTACTTTATATGCCTAATAAGACTAAGTTGTATAATTTTGTCAACAATAATAATCATCAATGTTGTAGACCATACATATTGCGACAAGTTAGAGAGTTATCACTAGTTTGGTATTTACAAAGGAGATGCTATTTGAAAAGTTAGAAGTTGTGATTGGAAGTTACCCACATGGTCAAATATATCTAATAGGCATTGAAATCAAGTTTCATTCTATTCCGACATCGTTTGGGCGTCGTTGTCAAATTGGGCCTTAAGCCCATTTAAGGCCTTTTAAGGCCTTTTAGTGTTTACGTATAGTTTCGAGCCTCGTTCTGTTTGAGCGAGACCTTATTGATACTTTATATGCCTAATAAGACTAAGTTTTATAATTTTGTCAACAATAATCATCATCAATGTTGTAGACCATACATATTGCGACAAGTTAGAGAGTTATCACTAATTTGATATTTATAAAGGATATGCTATTTGAAAAGTTAGAAGTTGTGATTGGAAGTTACTCATATGGTAAAATTGAGATTAATTGAGATTAAATTTCCATGTCTAGAATTTATTGAAAGATTAAATTGAGATTAATATTGATTATCATACTTTTTTATCTTAAAAAGTAATATAAGTTTAATTGTTTTATAATTGTAGTATTTTTATATAAAAAGATTTATCAAAACATGAAAAATAGTAAAAATATTCAAATAATAATATATATTAAAAAGGCTAAATAATAATAATACAAAATATCTGATTATTTGAATAATATTTTTTTTTGAATTTATTATTATAATTAATTCAATAATTATATGGGACCAAGATAAAAAAAAATAATAATAAAATAAGATGGAACCAAGTTCTATTGTAACATGTAATAATAAAATTACAAACATATCATGAGAACTCATTAGTGTGGTGGTTTCACACCAAATATTTGTGCATAAGGTCTCAAGTTCAATCATTCTCACCCTCTTCTTTTATTTATTTTTTCACAAATAAAATAAAAGATTTAGTGTTGGAGTTGAGACTCGAACCTGAGACCTTACAAAGGATGCACAAGGCCTTACCACTAGAGCAATGAGATATGTCTCTCGCTCGATTCTGATTTCGAACGACCGCATACGAGCCACCCGAACACGCGTAAGTCTCGTGCATACCTTCTACTGTAAATGGATATTTACAAATTCGTTCCTCCATATCAGGCGATGAGAGACATATCTGGTGAAAGCTGGGATCAATACGGACCCAACGAAACTGGTCGTGGTCAATTCCGATTCCGAACAAGCCCATACGAGCCATCCGAACAAGCGTAAATCTCGTGCATACCTTCTTTCACCAGTTCGGAATCGGAATTGATCACGACCAGTTTCGTTGGGTCCGTATTGATCCCAGCTTTCACCAAATATGTCTCTCATCGCCTGATATGGAGGAACAAATTTGTAAATATCCATTTACAGTAGAAGGTACGTACGAGACTTACGCGTGTTCGGGTGGCTCGTATGTGGTCGTTCGAAATCAGAATCGAGCGAGAGACATATCTGGTGAAAGCTGGGATCAATACGGACCCAAAGAAATTGGTCGTGATCGATTCCGATTTCAAACGAGCCCATACGAGCCATCCAAACACGAGTAAGTCATACATAATAATATATATATAAAAACTTTGAAAAAAATAAATTAAAACAAATCCTTTGTATAAGGCGTTGGTTCTCCCTGTGCCTTATACAAATCCAATTTTTTTTTTAAAATTTTATGTGTAAGAGGAATTAAAAAATAAAAATCTTCTTCGGATGAGAGACGCTGGTATACGTGAAAAATTTCCGAACCTCATAAGAGTGCCTATGTTGGGAATTATTTTCAAAACAAGCCCATATCGGGAATATTTTCTAAAAAAAAAAGCCTATTTCAGAAAAAAATCCATTTTTTCTTTTGCAAAAATATAATTTATTTATTTATTATAATAAAAAAATCTATGCAAACTTAAACATTGGGCTTATTTTTGGTGGGCTAAGTAAGAGCCCAAAATTATGATAAATATCTTTAGTGAATATTTTTTTCATACCCCAAAAATTATATATACTAGTCCCTCTTGCCCGTGCTACGCACGAGCCAAATAAATTTTAATAAATAAAATATTAAGATTTTATAAATATGAATTAGTAGGTGTAATATTTATATTGTCTTGTATGGTTAACTTATATTTTACTTTGAATCTTGATTATAATTTTTTTAATTTATTATTGTGCTCAACTATTTTGTTATAACTTTAAAAAAAATTAAAGATAATTTGAAAAATAAAATAATAATGTACATAAACATACTAAATGCACACAAGACACGACAATATATAAGCTTCAACTTTAATTGTTTAGGAGAAACCAATAAAAATGTTTTTAACTTTTATTAGAAGACCAAAATGTATATCAAACGATTTTTTTCATTAAAGTTAAGTTAATTCAATAACAACATGACACATAATAAAAGTTTTATGTACGTTGCAAAACATTTCTCTTCGAATTTAGAAAATATTTAATTGAAAAGGTAATTTTGTTGTTTTTGGTTTATAAATTTTAAGTTGAGATTCTTAATTTTTTATTGACTTAAAAGTTGAGATTAAATTTATCTAAAGTAAAAATATGGGATTATCTTTTATTATTTCATATTATATATATAAATTTAGGTTATTACTAAAGAATGTACCTTTATAGGATATTTTGTTATTTATTGGCTAATGATAAAATAATTACATAATTTTATTTTACCATAGGAGAAATATTGAAATGTATAAAAATTAATCTTTTTTAGCGTCAAATCTTTACTGTTAAAGTTCTTTGTCATTATTCAGATAGAAGTACGAACATTCAAGTAGCTTTTTAAACAACATTTTCATCTTCAGCTTCAGCTATTCACTAGTTTCAACTACTTATTCAGTTACAACTACTATTCCATCTCAATAAACCAAACGGAGCCTTAAAAATATAATAGAAGAGATGTAATATATAAAAAAATGGAAGGATATGTAAAGTTTTTTTAAATATAAAAACGGTATGTATGTAAAGGAAAAGATATGAATATCTTCAATAGTAATTTTTTTCAATTAATGTGATGAACATTTAATTATAATGTGATGAACATTCTGTTGGTGAACATGTAATTAAAATGTGATGAACATTCAGTAGAGTATATCAAAATGAACGTTTATAAACATTTATGAATAACGTGATGAACATTTAAGCTAATTGTAATGAACTTTTGAGTAATGAACATTTTATTAAATGCTTGTGAACATTTAAGGATGTTTGATGAACATTTAAGTATGAGATGATGAACATTTAGGTAATTTTTGATGAAGATCAAGTGTTTTTCTACTCGAAATTATATTAAAGTGATGTTTGATGAACATTTAAGTAAGAGATGATGAACATTTATAAACATTTTGATGAACATTTATGAACAACGTGATGAACGTTTATGAACATTTAAGTATGAGATGATGAACATTTAAGTCGATTGTAATGAACTTTGGCTAATGAACATTTTCTTAAATTCTTGTGAACATTGAAGTATGAGATGATGAACATTTAGGTGAACATTCAGTTGGTGGACTTTTAAGTATAATGTGATGAACATTCAGTAGAGTATGTACAAATGAATATTTATGAACATTGTGATGAACATTTATGAACACTTGATGTTCATCAAAAATTGGTGAACATTTAAATAGAATGTGATGAACATTCAGTAGAGTATGTACAAATGAACATTTATGAACAACGTGATGAACATTTAGTAATAAATAATTTTGTAATATTTGTGAACAATTTTATACATCTTTGTGACAATTTTATTCCGGCGAGGCCCAAAGATGGTCCGGCGGAGGTCCAGTGGTGGTTAGAGGTGGTCCGACGATGGTCGGAGGTGGTCCGGCAGTGGTTACAAGGGGTGCCACGTGTCATCACATGAACTCTTGAATCTCTCTTGATCCAAGGCTCCACATTCATTCTCATTTATCATTTTAACAAGTACTAGATCAGTACCCGTGCCCTGCACGAGATTTATTTTGAATAACAACTTTTATAAATATTCTTTAAATTATTAAAATAATTTTAATTTTCAATAATAGTATCCTATTAACCTGATTGGTTTTCTTGTTTTTGATCTCTTTTATGTAATTTTATTACCTATATAAGCAATTAATATAAGATATGCAATATAATTTATTTAAGAGACAATAATTTTGATACCTAAAGCAAAAACAACATGAAAACAAAATTATACTATAGATTTTTTATTGTGAGATATCACTGATAAAACTGAAATATGAGAGATTGGATCTTGCAAACATTGGATCTTGCAAACATCTCGGTGTAACATTTTGATACACTATAAAATTCAATCAATGTTCAATAAAGACCAAATATAGATTTTAATTGACTAAAAAAAGATAAAATCAATGACATAAATTACTAGCTATTTGAAATGTAGGAAATCGGGGTTTTCAAGTTATGTAATTTTTTGTACTAACTCTGTTAGTAGATCCTTTTCATATAAAATTTACTACGCAAATTATTACTTTTATATCAATTTGACTATACAAATGTTAGATAATTAATTCCGGTCTTTTTTTATTGTTTTTCTTGTATGATTTCACGAAATTCACCCCTTCGCACAATTTTATTATTTCATGATAAGTTGTTTATACTATAATCATTGGAATATTTATTCATGTAATTGTATAAAATACAGAGTAATTTGTAATTATTTATAAATCTCTATATAATATTATCACTTAATAAATGATAATATTTATAAATCTCTATATAATTTTCAAGCCATTTTTTCTAAGTGGATCTTTACACAATTCTAACGTAGGATAATATTTTGCAGCTGTTGTAAATGTTAAATGGCTAGAATTTGTATTCATTCATTTGTAAATATCTGCATAATTTTACTAAGCAACCAAATTAATTATCTAACATTTTTATGGGCCCAAATCATTCATAGTTGCTTACACTGAATGTTAGATAATTACATAACTTTACACAATTCTAACGTATTCATTCATTAGTTGAATCGTTGATGTTCGGCCCAAATCAAATTTTCACCTCGGCCCCAATCAAATTTTCACCTCGGCCCAAATCATGATCTCACTGTCTAACCCAAAATAGGAAACCTTATTCTTTTCAGATAGACGCTCACTTCTTTTCTGTAAACCCTAGCCTCACCCACCTGACCATCACTCTTCCTCCCCAACTCTCCATTCCAAGTTGAGAGATCTCATCCCAGATCTGTGCTCTCCTCCCCACCTGATCGTCACTCTAATTTCTCCCCCATTTATCCATTCCATACCTGATAGCCCTCCACCAAGATTTTCTACTCGCGATCAGAATCCAGGAAGAAGAATCTACGAAGCACCTTCATCGGAGATAAACGGCTCGTTCTTCGGCTTCCTCGGCGCTCTTCTTTTTCTCAGGTAATTCCCCGAACGCGAACATGTTATTATTGGCATGAATATCACCGCCAATATCCAATCTCAGTCTTTGCTCTTTTTTTTTAGGGTTTCATCGTCCAGATCTGAGAGCTATCCATACAAATTCTAGATTTGAGCTCACAACCTCTTTTTTTCCTCAATCAATGGGAGCCAAAAGAGGAAAACGTTCTGAGGTACATTTTTTCCTTGGCTAAGTAATTTGCTTCTAATGTTTTTTTTAATTCAAAATTTATTTTTTATAGTGATTGTGGTAGTTCAACATCAAATTGTGGTTGTGCTAAAAAGGTGTTGTCGAAAATCCTAGTTAGTGCTTCATGAATTTATATGATATGCAATTTTCTACGAGTCTTGCCAACTTGACTGCTTGCTTTGAATTGGGTAGGGATTTCCTCTTTTGCTTCTGTGTGTGTTTTCTGATTCTTGAAAGCTTAGTTGCAATGTGCTGTTTTCAGTTCATAATTAAAGTGTTTTCTCTTGTTTCTGCTCCTTCATTTGTAAGAAATGAATGTTTTTTATCTCGTTTCTTACATAATGTTATTGTTTTACAATATAGGGTTGTAGGGAATTTGACTTAAATTATTTTTTGATACTTAATCTTAATCTGAATAACATACCTTGAAAGCAAAAGTTTATTTAGGATTAAATAACATAGAACTTCCTTGCAAGCTCTTAAACTGTTATTTCTCTGCATTTATTTTATCATTTCCAAGCTATTTACAGGATTTTACAAAAAAAAAAGCTAATTTGATTCAACTTTTGTGATATTGTTTCCACTTGTAAACAATTTTAATCAATGTATATTTATTCAACTGAGCTTGAATCATAATTCTGTCAAATTCTATTCTAGCTTTAAGAAACTGTAGGTGTCTCACTTCAAGTTCCTTTAAAGTGAACTGTGTGTCTGTAGGTGCTATGCTCGTCTGCATCCCAGAGCTGTAAATTGCAGGAAGAAGAAATGTGGTCACAGCAACCAGGTACAATCTTCTTGAAATTTATCCTTTCAGTCTCAGTTTGATTATGCTCGTATGCTGACACTATTTCTTGCTGAATTATTTGATATTTTAGTTTGTACTCCTTGTGTGCATCCATAAATTTTTCTCTCAAGAGAGACCCATTTGATGCAGCTAACTTAATCTCATAGTTACTTCTTTCTAAATTTACTTTAATAGGTTAATAAAATTTGTATGCATGACTAACTTATTCTGAATTATTTATAGTTTGCTCAAGTCGAAATGCAAAGGTTGCTCAATAAACGAAAACTTGGAAATTGCTGGTAGAGTTATCAAGGTTCGCAAAATTAATGCTTATTATGCTATCTAAAATTTGTGGGTGCTTGAATGGTTTGACTGCTCAGGTTTCTTTTAGAATTGCTTGTCGAGTTATCTTTATTTGTTCAAACGAATGACACGATTACATTGTTCTCAGGTTTCATCCGTTACCGAACATGTGAGAAGTCAAGAAGCTGGAACAACTACATCAGATTTTGATGATGATGATGGGGGTGGTCTGGTGAGCCTTTTTTCTTTCTTAATCTAATTGCATCAATTATGTTTAAGTTGATTTCCTTAATTTGTGCTAGGTTTTGTTATACTAATGAGCAATTCTAGCTTTGAAAAATATATTTAAAAATACACTTTCCTTTCTTCTGATTCTGGACAGAAATATGTACTCTATGTAATAACTAAATATAAATGTTCCCTTGTTGTGTTTTTAATAATATGATGATGCAGTTTTTCAAATCCATATTTTCCTTTCATTGGCCTTTAGGAAAATTTCAGGAGCCAACTAATTGAGTACATTTGTCAGAACACAACTAATAGGCTATTTCAAGTAGTAACTAATAGGCCAATGAAATGCTATTTCAAGAATACACTTTCCTTTCTTATGATTTTGGAGCCAACCAATAAGCTATTTCAACAATGAAGTACAGTAGTAACTAATAACAAATGTACCCAAATTGTATGACAACCAATCCAGACAGAGAGTTTATCATGTGTTTGTTCGTTCTTATAAATCTTTAACAAAGCCTAAATAGTTTATCTTATATCATTTTATTAGTTTCTTCAATTATGCTTTCTTGCTTTTGTGAAATGTCATTCTAGGATAAGAGTTTCATTGTTTAAATTCCTATAGGTTTCACTTTGTTGGCTCTTTCTTTTACTCGGGTTCTAAGATGGTTAAATGACATTCTTTCATTTGTTGGTTAGGTTGAGGGTTCTTTGTCAGTGTAAACAACTATGAAGATCGGGGATCCATTTATAGTTGTGAAGGCCAGAGATCTGATGAAGCTTTTATCAAGAAGTGTTCTGTTCCTGCATCCCAGGTATCTTCCACTGGCCATAACAAACACTAAGTAAATGACCTTATATCCTCATTTTACAGATTTAGTTAAAATTCATAAACTACAGAATGCTTCTGCAATTGAAGTTAAAACTGTAGATCTAGAGTATATTAATCCAAAACCATACCTGGTATCCATTAACTTTTAAGATTATCACCCATATGGCTGAAGATCTCATTGTGCCTGAAAATACATGTAAAAAAACATTATCACCCAAATAAAACATTTAAGCAAGAAGATCTAAGTAAAGGAAAATATAAGTTATCTTAATTACACTAAAGCACAGCTGCTGCACAACTATTTCTGCAAAAGCCAAGATTTGAAAGAGAGGTTTAACTTCTGCATATGTCTGAAATTTCAGTTTATAAATCACGATTTATACACAATACTCCTATACTTATATATTTACCGTTTCATCCATGAAAATTATGTTGGTGGTGGAGAATTTTGAGGGATCTGCCTTCATAGGAAAAGAATGACTCTAGGTGTATGATAGGAATATGAGAATATGGTGGGTTATGATTGGAAGAACGTCAATTTTATAATGAAACTTTAGGGTTTTATTTTGTGCAGAATATTGCTGCGTCTTATTTCTGGAATTTAATAAGTTATAATTTAGGTTAAAGTTGTAAGTCGTGATTCGATTACTGTTTGATATATTCTCCTTGGTTTAAACAAGTTGCATATTGCATATAAATACATTAATTTCCTTTTTCTTGCTTTACAGGTTTATGGAAATTGGGTTGCAGATTTTTGGCAAGAGTAACCTTTATTTTATAGTTCGATTTATTTTATATCGTTCTAGAAATTAGGGTTTTTATGATATCTTTTCCATCGTAATTTTTAATTTTGCAGATTAGTTATTATTTTTGTTTTCAGGTTCATATAATTATTGCAGGAAAATTTGTAATAATTTTTTATTTTTTTGCTTTTGGGTTTCATTATTGCTTTATAGGTTCATATAAATAGCTCAACTTAAAAATTAGGGTTTCAATTTTTTCTTTACAGTTTGTTGTACATGTTCAATAGTATAGGGTATGAACACGTTAAAAATGCCATTCACACAAGTAGGAAATAGGTATAGATGGATTATATACGATTTTGGATTACATTTGATATTTATGACCAAAATAAAAATCTGTCATAATTCAATCACCTCATAAAAAAGTTAAAAATATTCTTCCGGAAGATATCCCCAATATTTCTGAAATTATGCGTGATACTATTACCAAAAATATGCAAGTTCAGCCGTATATACTAAATTTGCCAAAAAAGAAAAAAAATACCTTCCTTGCACAGTAGTTGGAAAAAAGAACAAAATCAACGAATTGCGTTATAACACGTGGATAGGCTGAAAAGCCTTCTAGTCACGTGGCATAGCAGAGGTGAGAGTAAGGCATTCTGCTTTAGTAGTTATATAGTAGATTATTACATGACACTTTTCCTTTTATAAAATTATAAAATATTTTTATAATTGAAAAATAATTATAATATTGCCCATACTATAATTTTTTTTAAAGATTAGTTGTATTCAACTAATTTATTATATACAATATGAGATTATGATATGATATATTTCATTCAACCTTAAAAATATCAAAATGTATGTTGTATATTGTATATTGATGTATGGTAATATGATATATTAACATAGTCTTTTTTAATCCAAAAACGAATTGTGTATATTTTATACATTTTTTTAGAAAACTGATATAAAAATAAACTTTTATTATACAAAAATATGGAGCTTTTTTTCAGCTCAAAAATTATGATGAACATATTGATGAAGGTCTTTGTGAATATATAACATACTGTACAATATAACAATATTATTTTATCAAATTTATAATAACTTAAGTATGTTATTGTAAAGATGTAATGTAATCTCCAACTACCAACTGACAATCTATGTAGTGTAAAAATTATTCTACCTAGTATATTTTATTATCTTTTTTCAACTAAAATATTTTTCAATATATCTTACTCCCTCCGTCCCGGTTTGATTGTCCTGAAGGACAGTTTGCACAGGATTTTAGGAGAGGAAAAAAAAGGGAAAGAAGAGTTAATCCATCTGACACAATATTAAAACATGTTTTTTTATTAAATTTAAACCAATCAGAAGCTAGCTTAACAATTAAGCCAACCAATCAAAATGCTTGTTTACATATCACACGTATTGTACTAATATAAATACAACTAAACCTGTCTAGAGAAGAGCATTTATTGCTTAAACACCCAAAAACAGAGAAAATAAAGAGAAAAACAGGGGGAAAAGAGAGGAAAAAACAAAGCATTAACTGCATCATTGCCTGGATGCTATGGCCTCAGCTTTTAACATAAATGAAGCTCCACTTCCAGATGAAGAAGTCTTTATTGATGAAGAGATGGCTCAGTTTGAGCAGGAGTTTAATGACCCAACAAGGGACAGAGGGCTAGCATTTGACCTTAATGAACCAGCAGTAGGAGAAGACTTCCACCAACCAGAAGCAGAGCAAGACACCGAGGCAACCCAACATCATCAGCCAAATCACAAAACCACGCTCAGCAGTGAAGAAAAAATGCACATATTGAATATGCTTCTAAGAAGGGCTTCAGGGGGACAACTGCCACAAGGTGCAATTACGGCTGTTGCACAAGAGTTCAAGATGTCAGCAAGGTGTATTAGCAGGTTATGGAACACAGCAAAGAAGCAACATCAAGCCAACCAAAGGTACAATCTATCCACAAAATATCATAATTGTGGCAGAAAAAGAATTCAGTTACAACCAAATGCAATAGAGTCACTAGGAATGGGGGTGAGGACATGCATTAGGGACTTGGCAAGTAGCCTAGACATGTCAAAGACAACAGTTCATAGGATGATCAAGAAGGGAACAATCAAGCCACATACAAACTCACTCCACCCTGGACTGAATGAGGAACACAAAAAGACTAGGTTGGAGTGGACTTTAAGCTTATTACAAGGGACTACATTAGAGGTTAAATCACAATATCATTCAATGTTTGATTTTGTTCATTTGGATGAGAAGTGGTTTTATCAAACCAAGAAATCTCATAAGGTCTATCTAGGAGCAAATGAGAAGGGCAAATACAGATCAACTAGGGGTTTGTTAGGTAAATTAGATTATAAAGTGTTTGTTGTTTATAAATGGTTTATTGTTAATAAGTATGTTTGGTAAAAAAGTAGGTTTTTATTGGGATATGTGTAATTTATTTGAAATATGTGAGTGAGTGAAAAAAGTTAAATAAATTATTTTGCACGTTAATCGAAATTATAAAAATGGGTTTTTGAAAAAAAATGGTTTATAAACTAAAAACTAGTTTATAACCTCTTTGCCAAACATAGCCTAGTTCAAGCAAGTTCATCTCAAAGGTCATGTTCACTACAGTTGTTGCTAGCCTAGATTTGATTTAGAGGGACAGTGCACTTTTGATGGGAAGATTGGAATCTTCCCATTCACATTCCAAGAACCAGCAAGGAGAAACTCAAAAAAAAGACCAAAGGGGACTATTATTACAAGAGTAGTTGAATCAGTCAACAAGCAAGCCACAAGGAGCATGTTGATAGACAATATCATCCCAGCAATTAAAGCAAAATGGCCACAAGATGGACATAAAGTTATATATATCCAGCAAGACAATGCAAGAACTCACATTACTCAAAATGATCCACAATGGCAAGAAGTGTACATACAAGATGGATTCACATTCATATTAGTACAACAACCAGCAAATAGTCCAGATCTGAATATACTAGACCTAGGATTTTTCAGAAGCATCCAATCACTAATGCACAAGAAGATGCCAAATGGTGTTGATCAAATGTTAGAGGCAGTGAATGAAGCTTTTAATGAATTACAACCCCGAACTCTAGCTGATGTATGGTTGTCTCTACAATATGTGATGAATGAAGTACTTAAATGCAAAGGAGGCAATGATTATGAAGTACCACATCACAACAAGAAGAAGTTATTTGCTCAAGGGAATCTACCCGTAATTGTCAAGGCACCTATGTGGGCTATTATACAAGCTTGGAACATAGTCCATGGGGGGACACATGAAACAACACAACAAGAAGGGCAAGAAACTCAGGAAAATCCAGTAGAGCCACAAACTGAAGAGAATCCAGCAACCCAACATGCAGATGACAGTCAAATGAGGGATGATTATAGATGATTAGGGGACTATGAATTTCTAATCAGTTTTAATCATTTTGTGAATGTAATTAGTCAAGATCCGTGATGATTATGAATATAAGATGATATTTTGGAAATGCAATGAATGGAATGTGTGCAATTGTATTCTCAGATGTCCCTATATCCCACATAGACTAAAATACCAAAAACCATGTCCAAACATACCCATAGGCATCTACTTGATCACATGTGGGTGTTCCTATGGCAAAATAGGTTTGTGATTTTAACAGTCTTGCATCTTACATCTAAGTTAAGAGTTTACATCATTGATTTAAAATCTCAGTGTCCCCATTTCCCTCACAGATACAAGACTAATCACAAACCTAAAATATCACATAGAAATCAATCCATCACATGCAAAAGAGTTCCCATAGCACATAAAGACACAATTTTTTGATACTAGTCAATTCAGTTTTCAGACTTCATCATAGAAAGCACAATCCAACAAGGCAACCAAAATCATCATCTCAACAAGCCAACAGATAATCTAACAAAATGCTCAGATATTAAATATACTCCTCAGTAATCCACAAAAATGCTCAGATAAGCCACATAAGCCTCAGTAATCCAACAAAAATGCTTAGATAAGCCACATATGCCTCAGTAATCAACCACAAATGCTCAGATAAACCACATAAGCCTCAGTCATCCAACAGAAATGCTCAGATTAGCCATATAAGGCTCGGTAATCCAACATAAATGCTCAGATATTAGACATAAGCCTCAGTAATCCAACCGAAATACTCAGATCTATCAAAAACCAACATAAATTCAGAGATTATCTTAGCATAAATCCAACAACTTGTCCATGCAACTTCATAATCCAAGCAAAAACCCACAGAAATCCATCAAAATAAGTCTTTCATTACATAAAGGGATATTAAAGTAAACTTAGCTAGATCATCTCCGATCGAGAGGCTTCAGGGGTGTCAGGGATCAGTATGAGCTCGGGGGACCGCTTTTTTGGAGTGCTCATCTCAGGGGGGCTCAGTTCTGATGGAGGCATCCCAGGGGGACTTGAATCCGGTAGAGGAAAGTAGTTGTCGGCCTCGTCTTCATAATAGAGTTCAAGTGTCGGAGTATCAGGAATTACGATGACCTCTCGGGGACGTGAAAGGGCTTCGTCTTCAGAGAGCTTGGACATCAACTCCGACCGCTTCAGGTTGAAATCATAGTGCTTCCAGTAGGACTCCGGGGTGGACAGTTCAACTGTCTTGGTAGGACTCTGAGGGGGGGGGGGGAGTTGGATGCAGCCATGGATGCAGCCATTGGAGGAGAAAAGAGATCGAGAAAACCAGGAGAAGATTAAGAGAGATCGAGAAGAAAGAGAGAGTGAGATCGAGAAAACCAGGAGAAAAGAGATCGAGAAGGTTAAGTGTGGTTAGGGTTTAGTGGTGGCGGCGAGAGAAGGAGAAGCAAATGAGAGTTGGGTTAGGGTTTGGGTGAGTTTAAATAGGGGTGAATAGTGGGCTTGTTTAATGGGCTAATCCAGATTAGGGATGAATATTGGGCTGGGTTAGTTAGGTGTATACAGGTTAGATTAATGTGTTTGGGTTTTTGGGTTTAGTTAGGAATAGTGGTATAATTATGACTAGATTAGTGGTTTGTTAATTATGTAAATTTAATCCACTAATCTAATGTTTTTTGGTTAATTACATAATTAAGATTAAATTAACGAGATTAGTCACTTTTGTTTAAAGGTTTAAAGAATTGTATAAAAATGGTGGATTTTAATGGTGATGGAGATTGGTAGAGATGATATGTGAAAAGTATGAGGGAGAAAGGATATTTTGGATGAATAAGAGATAAAGTAAGGGTATTATGGTAAGAAAAATATAGATAGAAAAGGAAAGAAAATGGGATAGGACAAACAAAAGGGGACGCTCGAAAAGGAAACAGGACGAACAAACAGGGACAGAGGGAGTATTGGTTAGATATTTTCCCAATTATAAAAAGAAATATTTGTTTTTGAATATTGGACATTTTACTCGTTGGGCTAAACAAAAGCTCAACCCAAGTATTGATGAACAACTTTGTTAATATATTGATGAATATCTTTGTGAATATATAATAAACAGATATCTTTAATAACATATTTTTCTCATTTTATGATGAATATTTCGTTTATAAAATTAACTAGTCCCTCTTGCCCGTGCTACGCACGGGCCAAATGAATTTTAATAAATAAAAATTTAGTACTCTATAAATATGAATTAGAATGTGTAATATTGTCTCGTATGTTTCTTTTATATTTTACTTTGAATCCGGATAATAATTTTTAAATCTATTATTGTGTTCAACTATTTTGATATATCTTTAAAAAATTAAATATAATTAAAAAAATTAAATAATAAAGTACATAAACATACTAAATGCATACACGACACCGGAAAAATATAGGCTTAAACTTTAATTGTTTAGGAAAAACTAATTAAAATATTTTCAATTTTTACCAGAAGACCAAAATGTAGATCAAACGACTTTTCATTAAAAATTAAGAAAATCAATAACAACATGGCACATAATAATAGTTTATGTACGTTGCAAAACATTCATCTTCAAATTTAGAAAATATTTAATTGAAATTGTAATTTGGTAGTTTTTGGTTTATAAATTTTAAGTTGTGGTTCTAATTTTTTATTGATTTAAAAGTTGAGATTAATTTTATCTAAAGTAAAAATTAAGATTTTTTTATTTTCATATTGTATTATATAAATTTAGGTTACTACTAAAGATTACCTTTTCAGGATATTTTGTTATTTATTGTCTAATGATATAATAATCTTATAATTTTATTTTACCAAAGGAGAAATATTGAAATTTTAAAAAATTAATCTTTTTTAGCGTCAAATATTTACCGATGAAGTTCTTTGTCGTTATAGATATTTCTAACACGGGGAAACAAATCAAATAGTTATATTAAAATATTTAATTTATATGTTACTAAGTAGATTTGTCAAAAGCTTACCAAACAATGAAGCCGTTTGGGTCAAACCTGAATCGATCCGTGCTTCTTGAAACTCGTCGAGGGATCCATTTTTTTACATATTTTCTTTCTGAATAAATAAAAATATTGTTTAAATTTTATTTTCTTTATTACAATAAAAATATCGAACATTTGAAACCCACTGGGTTGGCTCGACCCGAACTCGACCAATGGTCGACCCGCTTAACCCAAACTCGTTTTCCATCCGAACCCAAACCCGACCCGTTTGACCCGTTTTCCAGATCTAATTTCCCTTTATCAAATAAGAGGTGAAAAAATGTGACCGAAAAATGAATAGGTTAAGATTTAAAAAGTGTTTGCTCAATATATCTTCTTCTTTTTTATTTATTCAGAAAACATGTTACTTATACATTTTATAATTCATTTTTTCTATCTTAACCCGTAATTTTAATAAGTTGATATGATTTATGTTGTCTTATTTTTTTTATAATACATTTTATCTAATGAAAATTTTATTTATGCATATATCTGATATTATTTCAAATTATATGACCCTTCAAAAATTAAAATTCTTTTATTTAGTAAAATAATTTGTGAAAAATTCTTTATTTCAATTATATGAGCCTTAAAAAAACTTATTTCCATTAAAATATGATTTATCTTGTTCACAAAATATCATTTTTCTTAATTTGATTTATTGTTATTTTTTTATTATATCCTTTTAGTTTTAATATTTATCATTATAAAAGGCAATATTTTATTTTTGATTGAACCTTTTTCTTATGGGTCAAGCAAAACCTCAATCCAAGTGAAATATATTCATGAATATCTTTGTGATTATCTTGTGTGAATATATTTCAACCACCCCCAAAAATATTTTTTCAATTATATCATTCTTATAAAATATAATTTCGTTTTTAACTTAGTAAAAGATAAAATCTTTATTAGGAAATAGATTGATGTAGTTTTTTAAAAGATAATCTTTAACTTAATAGTAATAGATTTGTTTGAAAAATATATGTGGAAATTTATTTTTAAAATATCTTGTGTGAATATTTTTCAACCACCCCCAAAAATATTTTTTCAATTATATAATCCTTATAAAAAATAATTTTGTTTTTAACTTAGTAAGAGATAAAATCTTTGTTAGGAAATAAATTGATGTAGTGTATTAAAAGATAATCTTTAATTTAATAGTAATAGATTTGTTTGAAAAATATATGTGGAAATTTCTTTTAAAAATATCTTGTGTGAATATTTTTCTACCACCCCAAAAATATTTTTTCAATTATATAATCCTTATAAAATATAATTTTGTTTTTAACTTAGTAAAAGATAAAATCTTTATTAGGAAATAGATTGATGTAATTTCTTTAAAGATAATCTTTAATTTAATAGTAATAGATTTGTTTGATAAATATATGTGGAAATTTCTTTTTAAAATATCTTGTGTGAATATTTTTCAACCACTCCAAAAATATTTTTTCAATTATATAATCCTTATAAAATATAATTTCGTTTTTAACTTAGTAAAAGATAAAATCTTTATTGAGAAATAGATTGATGTAGTTTCTTAAAAGATAATATTTAATTTAATAGTAATAGATTTGTTTGAAAAATATATGTGGAAATTTCTTTTTAAAATATCTTGTGTTAATATTTTTCTACCACCCCTAAAAATATTTTTTTCAATTACATAATTCATATAAAATAAATTTCGTTTTTAACTTAGTAAAAGATAAATTCTTTTTTAGGAAATAGATTGATGTGGTGTCTTAAAAGATAATCTTTAATTTAATAGTAATAGATTTGCTTGAAAAATATATGTGGAAATTTCTTTTTAATATATCTTGTGTGAATATTTTTCAACCACCCCCAAAAATAGTTTTTCAATTATATAATCCTTATAAAATATAATTTCATTTTTAACTTAGTAAAAGATAAAATCTTTATTAGGAAATAGATTGATGCAGTTTCTTAAAAGATAATCTTTAATTTAATAGTAATAGATTTGTTTGAAAATATATGTGGAAATTTCTTTTTGAAAAATGTAAACTTTAATATTAGACTTTTATTCCGGTGACCCAAGCAAAAGCCCAACCCAAGATGAATATAATGGGGAATATCTTTGTGATTATCTTGTGTGAATATTTTTCAACCACCCCCAAAAATTATATATATTATGATATGATACTTTTATAAAATACTAAGCACATAAATACTTTTTCAATTATATAAAACTTATAAAAATAATTTTGTTTTTAAATTAATAAAAAATAAAATCTTTATTAGTTAATAGATTTATGTAGTTTCTGAAAAGATAATCTTTAATTTAATAATAATAGATTTGTTTGTAAAATATAGGTGGGATTTTTTTTTATAAAAATATGAACTTTAATAATGAATTTTTTTCCGGTGGGACAATCAAAAGCCCAACCCAAGATGAATATATTCATAAATATCTTCATGAATATCCTATGTGAATATTTTTCAACCACCCCAAATTTTTTATATACTCAAGATGAATATATTCATGAATATCCTATGTGAATATTTTTCAACCACCCCCAAAATTTTTATAGGGTGTGAATCCCATAATAAACCTTCTTATAGAGATAAATAAGAATGAATCTAAGTCATTGGATGCCAAGACATCCAATGGCTTAGATTAAACTAGTTACCTCCACTTGTAGTGGGGGTAGTTGTGGTGGTCCGGCGGCCTTCCGGCGACCACCCGATGACTTCCCGGCGACCACCCGGTAGTTGTCCGGTAGAGGTCCGGCGACGGTCCGGCGGTGGTCCGACGTGGTCCGGTGGAGGTCCGACGGTGGTCCAATAATAAATGAAAACGTAGTATAAAAATAAATGAAAATTTAAGTCTAATTCAAATTGGTGAACATTTAAATATAATGTGATGAACATTTAATTATAATGTGATGAACATTCTGTTGGTGAACATGTAATTAAAATGTGATGAACATTCAGTAGAGTATATCAAAATGAACGTTTATAAACATTTTGATGAACATTTATGAACAACGTGATGAACATTTAAGCTAATTGTAATGAACTTTTGAGTAATGAACATTTTATTAAATGCTTGTGAACATTTAAGGATGTTTGATGAACATTTAAGTATGAGATGATGAAAATTTAGGTAATTTTTGATGAAGATTAAGTGTTTTTCTACTCGAAATTATATTAAAGTGATGTTTGATGAACATTTAAGTAAGAGATGATGAACATTTATCAACATTTTGATGAAAATTTATGAACAACGTGATGAACATTTAAGTCGATTGTAATGAACTTTGGCTAATGAACATTTTATTAAATTCTTGTGAACATTGAAGTATGAGATGATGAACATTTAAGTATGAGATGATGAACATTTAGGTGAACATTCCGTTGGTGAACTTTTAAGTATAATGTGATGAACATTCAGTAGAGTATGTACAAATGAACATTTATGAACATTGTGATGAACATTTATGAACACTTGATCTTCATCAAAAATTGGTGAACATTTAAGTAGATTGTGATGAACATTCAGTTGGTGAACTTTTAAGTATAATGTGATGAACATTCAGTAGAGTATGTACAAATGAACATTTATGAACATTGTTATGAACATTTATGAACAACGTGATGAACATTTAGTAATAAATAATTTTGTAATATTTGTGAACAATTTTATACATCTTTGTGACAATTTTATTCCGGCGAGGCCCAAAGATGGTCCGGCGGTGGTCGGAGGTGGTCCGGCGGAGGTCCGACGGTGGTGACAAGGGGTGACACGTGTCATCATATGGACTCTTGGATCTCTCTTGATCCAAGGCTCCACATTCATTATCATTTATCATTTTAACAAGTATTATTACATGACACTTTTCCAATTTTATATACCCAAGATGAATATATTGATCAACAACTTTGTGAATATATAATAAAAAAATATTTTTAATAACATATTTTTCCCATTTTATGATGAATATTTCGTTTATAAAATTAATACATTTATAAAATACTAAGCACAAAAACAATTTATTCAATTATATAATCCTTATAGAAATAATTTTGTTTTTAAATTAATAAAAGATAAAATCTTTATTAGGAAATAGATTGATGTAGTTTCTTAAAAGATAATCTTTTATTTAATAATAATAGATTAGTTTGAAAAATATAGGTGAAATGTTTTTTTTTAAATATGAACTTTAATAATGGACTTTTTTTCCGGTGGGTCAAGCAAAAGCCCAACCCAAGATGAATATATTCATGAATATCTTCATGAATATCTTTTGTGAATATTTTTCAACCACCCCCCAAAATTATATATATTATGATATAAAATACTAAGCACAAAAATAATTTATTCAATTATATAATCCTTATAGAAATAATTTCGTTTTTAAATTAATAAAAGATAAAATCTTTATTAGAAAATAGATTGATGTAGTTTCTTAAAAGATAATCTTTTATTTAATAATAATAGATTAGTTTGAAAAATATAGGTGAAATGTTTTTTTTAAATATGAACTTTAATAATGGACTTTTTTTCCGGTGGATCAAACAAAAGTCCAACCCAAGATGGATGTATTCATGAATATCTTCATGAATATTTTGTGTGAATATTTTTCAACCACCCCCAAAAATTATATATATTATGATATGATATGATATGATATGATATGATATGATATGATACGATATGATAAGATATGATAAGATAATCGATTTTCATATAAACTAATAAAGTTTGTATGAATAAGTTTTTTTAAAATATAAGTCAAGAATTATTTACACTACTACAATAACGAGCAGATGCAGCGGTCAAGTGCAGCGGTTTTAAGCTAAGGCAACGGTTATGTGCAACGGTTCTCTCAAATGCAGCGGAATTGCAGCGGATGTTTAAAAAAATCTAATGAAGCGGTTATTTGAAGCAGATTACTCAAATGCAGCGAATTTGGCAGCGGTTCGTGTATTTATTGCAACGGTTGGGTGATTCAGTAGCCTTAAAACACCCACTCCTCTTTATCTCTAACAAGTGCACAAAATTAGGGTTGCGAGAAGTTAGTCTCTCGCTAGTGAGGATATGCTCTTGAGGTCGGACTTGGAAGTTGTGGTCGACAAGGTTAGGGGTTTCCACGAGGATGGAAAGGGGATGGAAATCGAGATGGTTGGTGCTGCTTATAATGGTGGCAATTCTACTTTGGCTTCTCCCGGAATCGATCAGAAAGAGGCGAGGTTCGTTTTCTGTGGTTTTGATGTTCCCCGTTCTTGTTAAATTGTTCGATTGGGAAGGAATAAGAAAGATATTTTGATGCAAATGGAAACTTTAAGCAATCCATTTTGCCGATGATAGCTTCCAAGAGGAGAACGGATTTTTATTGTAGAATGCTCCATTATTCGCCTCTATATTAGAAATTGTTTGCATCTATGGAGGAATGCTCCATTATTCCAGCGCCACCACACTCTGCCTGACCGGGGGATCAGATCCCTCATCGAAGGAACTTGATCTCCTCCGTAGGTCAAACAAGAAATCCAAACGTGGAACAAGAGATGGCAACCAAACTATAGATGATGCATCTATGGAGGAATTCCCAACTCTACCCTCTGGAGACGGACATCAGAGCAACACGGGTACAAATAAAAATCCTTATTTGCTGCGCTTGCGGGAGGAAGGGAAGAAGAACCACTGATGTGCCATAACAATTTTTTATGGGAGGAAGAATGTATGTATGATGACTCACTGGATGACTCACCAGACATGGAAGACGACCCCCACTGCCCCGCCATTGTCCTGTCTGCGGAGGAAAAAAAGAGAATCAGGTATCCATGGAGGAATGCTATAATTGTGAAAGTGTTTGATAGAAATATTGGTTATATGTATCTAAAACAATCTCTAATCAAGAAATGGAGTCCCAAGGGTAGGGATGCACAACCGGTCCGGACCGGTGGACCGGAAATTTGAAATTTTTTGGACCGGGGACCGGACCGGTTGAATCCGGTCCGGTCCCGGTCTGGACCGGTTTGGAACGGAAATTTTTGGATTGGTTTTCGGTACGTGAATACTTGTGTGTATGGCACTACGAAGCAGGAAATGATTGCTTGTGTGTATATGGCTGAGATTGCAAATACAGCTCGAAGCATGGCACACATTCTTGAATAGTGAATACTCAACATAAACACTACGAAGCAGCAAAAATACGAATCTTCAAGCAAGTCAAGTGATGGTGGTCGATGGAGAAAATGAAGACAGCTGAGGGAGAAATTTATTTACCTCAGAGAAGAGGTAGAAGGAAGCAGAACGAAGGAGAACGAGCGACGGTCGGCCGAGGGAGAAGGAGAACGAAGCAGTGTCAGGCTTGGCGACGCAGAGAAGAGGCGGCTTGGCGACGGTCGGCTTGGCGAGAAGGAAGCAGTGTCGGGCTGAGGCGCTGCAGTCGGACTGAGGCGTGAGGCGCTGAGCACAACAGGGGACAGAGGCAGTGACTGTGAGGCGTGAACGAACGGCGGACTGAGCAAGTGAGCAGGGAACTAAGGCGTGAAACAACGAACGACGGACTGAGAGTCTGAGAGTAAAGAAAGGAATCCAAGTATCCAACCCTAAAAAATTAAAAATTTAGAATAAATTAATTATTTTAAAATATATCCGGGTTTCCGGTCCGGACCGGAAAAATGCCGGGTCGGTCCAGGACCGGACCGGAACCCGGAAACTCAAAATTTTACGGACCGGGGACCGAACCGGCTTTTTCCGGTCCGGTCCGGTCCGTTTTTCCAGTCCGAGTCAAGTCTGTGCATCCCTACCCAAGGGAGAGTTCTCAATGACAGATATTGGGAATGAGTTCTATGTTGTCCGATTCAGACACAATGAGGATTTGGAGCATGTGTTGGTGAATGGCCCTTGGCTCATAGGCGACAGTTATCTCACCATAGGAAAGGTACTGAAGATTCTCCCTATGATCTATGGAGTATTTTGATGAAGGGATTCTCCCTATGATCGGACAACGCATAGGAAAGGTACTGAAGATTGATCGTACGACTTCAGCGGCTGAACGAGGCAAGTTTACCCGCTTGAGTGTTGAAGTTGATGTCACTAAACCACTGCTCCCGAAATTCCGCATGAACGGGCGCATTTGGAAAATCCAATATGAAGGTCTCAAAATGGTTTGCTTCGGATGTGGACGGATTGGTCACACAAAGGAATCATGCTCCTTCAATAAGCATGATGATATGAACGGAGAGGGCACGAGTCATTCAAAAGAAGATGAAGAGAGGAAACATAGGGATCTCTACCCGGAGATGTACGAAGACTTTGGTCCTTGGATGTTGTACCAGAAATTTGCTACACCGTACACCCAAAAACAAGGCACCAAGAAGCAGGCTCCAGCTCCGGTGAAAAATTCCGGCCATGAGAACAGCAGTAACTCGGGTTCAGCTGTTATCCTTAGACCACAAGCCGACTCGGAATTCTCTAAACCCATAGGCAGGAAGCAGACCGGGTCAAACCAGGAAAAACATAAGGAAAACTCTTCGCATGGAATTGGCGCAAATCATGCCTCTGGGTCAAGATTTCAAATTTTATCTAAGGAAGGAGATATTGATATGGATAGCGAGATTGAGGAAATGGATAACCAGGAAAGCAACGATCCGAATATTATGGAGGATATTACGGATTTGGGAACCATCTAATTGCCGATCGTCAGGAGCACTCACCAGAGAAATCTTCAAACAAAGGCAATAACAAAATGGAGCGTGCCATTGTTCTCAATAAGGAAAACTCAATGACCACTGATATGGAAACTTCAAGGTTGTCACAAGAGGAAGTAAGGCCGGCTGTCAAGAACAATCAAAGGAGTAATTTAGGAAAACCAGCAAGCAAAGGAAATGTGAAAGACACGAATACAATAGGAAATCATTTGAAGAATAATTTGGGGAAAGGAAAGATTGAAAATTCGGCACTGAATAAGCAAACCAACAGGAATTTAAAATATCCTACCTCATCCCAAAATCAAGAAACTACCATAGTTCGTAAGATTGGCATTCCCATCGTTGGAGCAACTTCTTTAAGAAGTGTAATCCTATCATCCCCGCAGGACAAACACACAAAGCAAACACTCACAAAAAATCACCAAAAACACCCTCCGGATATCAATGACGAGCTACTGGAATCGGCTCAAACCAGGGTCCAAGCCTCGTGTAGGAATCCTGGAGAGGGAGACATTAGTATGGAAGATCTCATATCAGAACAAGAAGGAAGGCAGAATGCTGAAGGCGAGATACAGAATGGAGACTGCAGAATGGTCTCCAATGATTGCTGATACGATTTCCTACTGGAAAGATGTTAGCTCACCTCTTTTTAATTTGTGGTCAATGATTGCTCCAAACCTCAAGATCATTTCCTGGAATGCCCAAGGTGCTGGCAATCGAGAATTTCTCAACACCCTCAAGGAGCTCATCAGGATCCATGATCCTGCTATTTTGGTTTTACTGGAGACTAAAATCAGTGGTACTCAGGCGGATAAGGTCTGCGAGAAAATTGGTTTTGACAGCAAGCAAAGGAAATGTGAAAGACACGAATACAATAGGAAATCATTTGAAGAATAATTTGGGGAAAGGAAAGATTGAAAATTCGGCACTGAATAAGCAAACCAACAGGAATTTAAAATATCCTACCTCATCCCAAAATCAAGAAACTACCATAGTTCGTAAGATTGGCATTCCCATCGTTGGAGCAACTTCTTTAAGAAGTGTAATCCTATCATCCCCGCAGGACAAACACACAAAGCAAACACTCACAAAAAATCACCAAAAACACCCTCCGGATATCAATGACGAGCTACTGGAATCGGCTCAAACCAGGGTCCAAGCCTCGTGTAGGAATCCTGGAGAGGGAGACATTAGTATGGAAGATCTCATATCAGAACAAGAAGGAAGGCAGAATGCTGAAGGCGAGATACAGAATGGAGACTGCAGAATGGTCTCCAATGATTGCTGATACGATTTCCTACTGGAAAGATGTTAGCTCACCTCTTTTTAATTTGTGGTCAATGATTGCTCCAAACCTCAAGATCATTTCCTGGAATGCCCAAGGTGCTGGCAATCGAGAATTTCTCAACACCCTCAAGGAGCTCATCAGGATCCATGATCCTGCTATTTTGGTTTTACTGGAGACTAAAATCAGTGGTACTCAGGCGGATAAGGTCTGCGAGAAAATTGGTTTTGACAGTCTCATTCGAGCTGAAGCAACTGGTTTTCGTGGTGGTATTTGGGTCATGTGGAGAAGTGAGAGACTCACTGTGACTGAGGTTGACGCCCACGCTCAAGTCGTATCTATCAGGGTCAGTAGAAATGGGGAAACTGCTTGGGTTTTCTCTGCAATTTATGCTTGTCCTGATCCGCCTTCTTGGGAGGCACTTTGGAACCGCCTTTGGGAATTTGCAGCCTCCTTGAATTCCCCTTGGCTGCTCCTTGGAGATTTCAACGAAACTGCTTCCATGAATGAAAGAACTGGAGACTCGGCTGCGCTCAGAAGACGATGTGCTCGCTTCAGTAATTGGATTCATGAACTTGAATTGATTGATCTTGGGTACTTGGGTCAACAATATACTTGGTGTAGAGGTAGAGACCCATCTACGAGAACTAGTGCCAGATTGGATAGAGGGTTGAGCAATGTTGATTGGAGAACTCAGTTTGAAGACGCCTCCATCCGTCATCTCCCCATGAATCAATCGGATCATACCCCCTTACTTCTCAGCATTCAGGGGTTTGATCAAACACATAGCACCCGCCTTTTTCGGTTTCAAGTTGCCTGGATGCTTCACAATGAATTTCCACATTTCCTGGCCAACAACTGGGATAAGAATCTCCCTCTGATAGAGACCCTGGATAATCTAGCGTTGCAACTCGACTCTTGGAACAAAAATGTCTTCGAAAACCTCTTCAGAAGACGAGATCACATGTGGAGGAGAATTGAGGGGATTCAGCAAAACCAGAATCTGGGCTCCTCAGCTGGACTCCTCCGACTTGAAGGTAAATTACGGAGACAACTTGATACTGTTCTCGAACAAATCCACTTGTTCTGGCTTCAGAAAGCTCGGAAAGAGGCCATGGTGGATGGAGATCGAAACACCCACTTCTTCCACAATAGTGCTGTTATCAAAAGGCAGCAGAACCGCATTGAAGGGCTTAAGAATGAGGGTAAAGATTGGTGCTGGGACCAGAGAAACATGGAGATTATGGTCACCAACCACCTACAAAATCTGTATACAGAAGACAGTAATGCTGAGGGTCCTATTGATCTCCCTCGAGGTAAATTTCCACCTATCTCTAAAGCTAACCTGGACCTGCTCTCGCGCCCCTATAGCTCAACTGAGATCAAAGAAGCCCTTGACTGCATGGGCGCACTCAAAGCGCCCGGACCGGATGGATTTCACGCCTTTTTTATCAGAAAAATTGGACTGAGGTCAGAGAGGAGGTCGAGACTGTTGTCCTTTCTATTCTTGCTGGAGGAATGGTGCCTGAAGGCCTGAATGAAACACTGCTGGTTCTGATTCCTAAGTGACGCATCCCGAAACCGTCAACCAACTCCGCCCCATCAGTCTATGCAACGTCGCTTTTAAGATAGTTACTAAAGCTCTTGTCCTCCGCCTTAAACCTATCATGAGAACTATCATTGCACCAACTCAGTCCAGTTTCGTCCCGGGGAGAAAAATATCCGACAATATTGTTATTACTCAAGAAGTCATGCATTCAATGAGAGCCAAAACCGGACCGCAATTTACGGCCATAAAAATTGATCTCGAGAAGGCTTATGATCGCATCCGCTGGAGCTTTATTCGGGATACTCTTATGGAAGCCAGATTCCCTTCTGCCTTGACGCAGGTCATCATGGAAGGCATTACCTCTTGTAATATGAGGGTGTTGTGGAATGGCCTCATGGGTGACACATTCATGACGAGTCGTGGAGTCCGACAAGGCGATCCCCTCTCGCCATACATATTTGTTCTTTGTATGGAATGCCTGGGACATGTGATTGACGAGGCTATCTCGGCAGGGGCGTGGAAACCCATACAACTCGCTGATTCGGGGCCGGAACTGTCACACCTATTTTTTGCGGATGATCTGATTCTCTTCGGTGAAGCCTCTGTTGCGCAAATGGAAGTGGTGAAATATTGTCTTGAGAAATACTGCTCGGCTTCAGGTGCAAAAATCAATTACCAGAAGTCAGTCGTTTGCTTCTCCAATTCTACCCCTCCTGCTTTAGCTGCTTCCATCAGTAATGTTGGGAACATGGTGACTACGGATGATTTAGGAAAGTACCTCGGTATGCCAATGTCGAAGAAGCAGGTTACAAGGGCAACGTTCCAACATGTGCTGGATAGAGTTGATGCACGACTTGCTGGTTGGAAAACGAAGCTTCTTTCCTTAGCAGGCAGAGTGACACTCGCAAATTCGGTCATTGCTACTATTCCTTTATACTCAATGCAGAATGCAAGGCTCCCTCTTGGCTTGTGTGATGATATTGATAAGAAAGTTCACGGCTTTGTATGGGGCTCGACTAACGAGAAAAAGAAACTCCACCTGGTGCGTAGAGAGGAAATTTGTCGTGAAAAAGAAGCTGGAGGTTTGGGAATTAGAGGCATGAGACAAATGAATTCTGCTCTTATGAAAAATAAAATGGGTTGGAGAGTACTTACTGAACCGACTTCTCTGTGGTCCCGCGTGGTCAGAGGCAAATATTGTAGCGGAAGATGCGATCGTGACATGTTCACGAACAGATCCAACACATCCAATCTCTGGCAAGGAATTGTTCAAGCGAAAGACCATCTTCTGACAGGGTTGCTGATAAGCGGTGTTTTACATACCGCAACTATGGATTATTAGCTAGTTTTGTATAGGATTATGTTATTTGTTTCTATGTAATCTGTATCATGGAGCTGTTCGAGAGAAGATTTACATACGAGATTCCAAGAGATGATACAAGCATTGGAAGCATTGAAGCATAAGGAAGAAGCTGCTGAAGACGAAGACGAAGACTTGAAGAAATCAGCAGGTTCTGCCTCAGACAACAAAGCCGCACCCGCGGGTTTCATCCTCAGACAGGGATTCGAGAAAGCTCAAGCCGCACCCACGGGTCTCAAGCCGCACCCGCGGGTTTGACCTTCAGCCAAGGTTTTTGAGAAAGCTCAAGCCGCGCCCGCGGGTCCAAAACCGCGCCCGCGACCCTCTGCCATCCTGAGAATATGAAGAATCCCAAAACCGCGCCCGCGGCTCTCAACCCGCGGGTGCGGTTCCTCGACAGAAGAATCAAATTGATGTCTTTGCCATTTGAAGTAATTTGTGTTTAATTTTGTAACTTTCTATACGTTTTTAGTACCTTAATTCGGCTGTTACATTAGCAGATACTATATAAGTAGTGGATGATCATCCTTGATCATCTAATCTTTGTTTTGCTTAAGTTTTTGGAGAGTATTTCACAAACTTATGAGTTGCTAAGGTTCTTTGTTTCACTTGGCGTTTGAAGCTTTTGGATTCAACAAGTTGTGAGTTTATCCTTTCCCTTTGTCTAACTCTTTGATTGTCTCAACTCTCTTGTTTGTATTGTCCATGAACTAGATTCACTACTTTAGATTGATCACCTAAGTTAGTTGTGTCTTGTTCATATTGCTAGAGTTTGATACTTCTAGTTGAATTATCATACTTGTTGTGTAGCACAATCTATTTGCATGAACTAGTTGTGATTCTTATTAGAGAAGAGAGTTGAGTACATGTCGAGTATCCGACTAGTTGTCCATGATATTGCATGTATCTATCTATTCCTGAATGCATTGCTACTTTGTTATTGAACTTTGATAGTTTCGAGGTTATAATCGAGTAAGGGTTATTAGGACTAGTTGGACTAATAACTATTCAAGAACAGGAATTAGAACGATCACTTGAGAACTTGACATAGGGATAAAAAGGATTCTAAGATCAACTTGTTAATCTAATTGTGGATAATGGCTAAGTGGAACACTTCGCTTAATCTTGTTATAACCAAGTTGACATTCGATACTTCGTATCAAAACCACAAAAACCCCCCCTTTGGTTACCTTTATTGGTTAGTCATTGTGATAACTCAAGAATTTGATAAACTGATTCTCTTGGGATTCGACCCTTACTTGCGCACTATATTACTTAGTTTGCATGTTAGGATTACTTGACTTGGCACACGACAAATTCGCCTCGTCAAATTTGGTGCCGTTGCCGGGGAATCAAATTTTCTTATTTTTAAGTTCTTATTTTGACTAACTTTAGTGTTGACTAGTGAATGGTCAACACCCGTTCTACTAATCAGCCTCTTTCTATTCTTGATTCAGAGATCGAGAGAACTTTTCATCGGAATCAAAGAGAGAACAGAGTCGGGATTGAGATAGTAGAAATGGCCGATCGAGAAGCTCTTGCTGAAGTGCAACGTCAATTGGCTGACATGCAGTTGGTCGTTAATGCTCAACGAGAGCTAATTGAGACAAGGCTACCAGGAGGTGGTGTTACTCGCACTTTGAGAGAGCGGCAAACACCGAACCTGACACAGCAACCTCAAGCTGTGGTTATTCCACCCCTTGCTCATGGGGTGACTTTCGAGCTCAAGTCAGGGGTGATTAATTTGCTCCCAAGCTTCCATGGTTTGGCTGGTGAGGATCCAATCATGCATTTGAACCAATTTCATGACATTTGCATGACAACCAAACCGCCAAACGTCACGGAAGAGCAGATTAAGATGAGAGACTTCGGGTTCACTTTGAAGGATGGTGCTCGTTCTTGGTATTACCATTTGTCAACCGGTTCGGTTGATAATTGGGAAAAGTTGCACAAGGTGTTCTTGAGCAAGTATTTTCCGGTGAAGAAGGCAAATGCTCTCAAGAAGGAGATAGCCCATGTCGAGCAAAGTGAAGACGAAACTCTCTATGACTACCTTGAACGCTTCAAGGGGTTGTGTGCTTCGTGCCCTTTTCATGGGTATGATACCGAGGATCTAGTGCTTTACATTTGCAATGGTCTCCTTAACCAAGAAAAGAGGATGGTTGATGCTGCGTGTGGTGGGAATATTCTCAACATGACGCCGGAGGATGCCATGGAGAAATTGCAAGATATGGTTGAGAGCACAAGGAGTTTTGGTAGGATATACACCAAAAAGGGAGTGCACGCAACAAGTTCAGGGGATCCCGCTCTTGTAGCTGAGCTTGTAGAGTTGAAGAAGATGGTCTCTCAGTTGCAAAAAGGACAACAACAACAAGTAAAGGTATGTGGTATTTGTGCTGACCCTTCTCATTTTACAGATAAATGCCCTGAGCTTGAAGGTGAAGACGTTGCTGAAGTCAATGCTGCTGCTGGTGGGTATGGACCCCCATGACCTCGTGGTGATCAACAAAATAACTACAACCCGGGGTATAGAGATCATCCCAATTTTCGGTGGCGTGATCCAAATGAGCCCCAACAACAAGCTCAAGGCCCTCGACCCAATGCTGGACCATCTACTGCGGACCTGCTGAGATCCTTGACTCAACACTTCACAACTCATGTTCAAACGACCGAGTCGAGCATCAAGAACATGGAGAAGCAAATTGGGCAGTTGGCTGAAGCTGTTACCACCATTGCACAACAAAATTCCAATTCTCTACCGTCCCAAACGGTGGTGAATCCAACCAGAAATGTAAGTGCAGTGACAACAAGAAGTGGTAAGATTTTGGGGGAAACCAAAAACCTTGTCGAGGCTTCGGCAGAAAAATTGGATTCTGAGGACAGCCGAGAACCGCGCCCGCGGCTCCTCCACTGCGCCAGAAAGCAATTGGACTGACGAGCCGCGCCCGCGGGTTGAAAACCGCACCCGCGGCTCCTCCACCGAGGTAAAAATTTCAGACTTTCCTTCACAAAATGCTGAACTCGAAGTGGAGGATCGGGGGGATTTCCAGTTGAGACAGGACAACTACGTTCGCCCCAACTTTCCACCTCTCGACTCCACCAAGCCTCCTGCCCCGTTTCCCGATGCCCTTAGGAACACCAAAAGGCCGGAAAACGACAAGGAGCTGTTTGAGACGTTTAGCAAATGTGAGGTAAACATCCCCTTGCTCAAGTTAATTAAAAGCATTCCTCGATATGCAATGTTTTTAAAAGAACTTTGCACAATCAAGAGGAATCAAAAGTTGAAAGGGCAACAAAAGGTGACGGTAAGCGAGCGTGTCTCCGCTGTATTTCAAAGGCGAATGCCTAAGAAGTGCAGCGATCCGGGCATGGTCAGCATACCTTGCCGTATAGGCGACACACATTTTGAATGAGCCATGCTCGAATTGGGTGCATCGATAAATGTGTTGCCTTACTCTCTCTATAAGATTCTCGGGTTAGGTCCACTTCATGAAACCGGAATTGTTATTCAACTAGCCGATAGGTCCACCGTGTATCCTAAAGGTGTAGTTGAAAACGTTCTGGTTATGGTGGATAATTTGTTCTTTCCCGCTGATTTCTTTGTGTTAGACATGGAACATGATGGGCAAGCTGCTCCTATTTTGCTTGGGAGACCCTTCATGCGCACCGCTAACACAAAGATTGATTTGGCTAGTGGGTCTCTCACTCTAGAGTTCGATGGGGAAATAGTTCAATTTAACATTTTTGATGCTATGAAACACCCCGTCGAAGATGCTGCGTCTATTTGTTCAATTGATGTAATTGATCCTATAGTCCAAGATGTTTTCAATATCTTTGGCTTAGATGAATTACAAAGTGTATTAGAACACAGCATCGTTCACTCACCAACACTTGATTTGTCTCTTCCACCTAAGATTCAAAATGTTCTAGCTCGTCTAGACGCTTCGGGTAGAATTTTGGCCGGTCGGCCCATGCTACTAACTTTGGAGAGCGAAAAGCTTCTTCCTTCTATTGTGCAGGCACCGGTTGTAGAGCTCAAGAAATTACCCGAGCACTTGAAGTATGCTTTTCTTGGGGAAAATGATACCCTCCCGGTAATCATTTCAAGCAAGTTGACAGGTGAACAAGAGAGAAGGTTGGTGATGGTGCTGAAAGAACACATTACCGCTCTTGGGTGGACCATTGCTGACATCAAGGGAATTAGCCCTTCCACCTGTATGCACAGGATCCTTCTTGAGGAAGGTGCTAAACCCTCTAGGCAACCCCAAAGAAGGTTAAATCCACCTATGATGGAGGTGGTCAAGAAGGAGGTGCTGAAACTTCTTCAAGCTGACATGATCTACCCCATTTCGGATAGTCAATGGGTAAGTCCAACTCAATGTGTCCCTAAGAAGGGGGGCATAACATTGGTAGAGAATCAACAAGGTGAGATGGTTCCTACCCGAACTCAAACGGGTTGGAGAGTATGCATTGATTACCGCAAGCTGAACGCGGTAACCCGAAAAGATCATTTCCCCCTCCCTTTTATTGATCAAATGCTTGAACGACTTGCCGGTCGTCCGTATTATTGCTTCCTAGATGGGTATTCAGGGTATTTTCAGGTGGCTATTGCACCCGAAGATCAAGAGAAGACGACGTTTACATGTCCCTTTGGCACTTTTGCATATCGTAGGATGCCTTTTGGATTATGTAACGCGCCCGGGACCTTTCAACGATGTATGGTAAGTATATTCTCGGAATACATTGAACATTTCATAGAAGTTTTTATGGATGATTTTACGGTACATGGGGATAGCTTTGATGCATGTTTAAATCATTTGTCACTCGTGCTTAAAAGATGTGTAGATACTAATCTAGTATTGAATTCTGAAAAGTGTCATTTTATGGTTGAACAAGGGATAGTATTGGGGCACATAATTTCAGCTAGGGGTATTGAGGTCGATAAGGCAAAGATTGACGTCATTCAATCGTTGCCTTATCCTACTAATGTGCGTGAAGTGCGTTCTTTCCTAGGCCATGCAGGTTTTTATCGCAGGTTTATCAAGGACTTCTCTAAGATCTCCACGCCCCTATGTGAGCTTTTGAAAAAGGAAGCCACTTTTGACATGTCGAATGTGTGCAAGAAGGCATTCGACACTCTGAAAGCCCACCTCACCGAAGCACCAATCATCCAAGTACCCGATTGGTCTATACCCTTTGAGATCATGTGTGATGCTAGTGATCATGCGGTGGGAGCCGTTCTTGGTCAAAAAGTCGGAAGAGCAATGCACGTCATCTACTATGCTTCCACGACTTTGAACGGAGCTCAGAGGAATTACTCCACCACGGAAAAGGAGTTGTTAGCCGTGGTGTTTTCCCTTGAAAAATTTCGGCAATATCTTTTGGGCACGAAGGTGATTATCCACACGGACCACGCTGCTCTTCGTTATCTCATGACGAAGAAGGAATCAAAGCCAAGACTCATTCGATGGGTTTTGCTCTTAAGCGAGTTCAATGTGGAAATCCGGGACAAGAAGGCAGTCGAAAACTCCGTAGCTGATCATTTGAGCCGGATTGTGCCAGAGGACGGTAAATTACAGGTTCAAATTCAAGGTACATTCCCGGACGAAAACTTGTATCAAATTCATTCTACAATTTCTGCTTCTGCGGAGTACAAGACGCACCCACGGCCAGGAAACCGCACCCGCGGTTTATGCTCTCAAGAATTTTCGGAAAAGAGAGAGTCGCGCCCGCGGCTAGTAAACCGCACCCGCGGTTTGTGTTTGCCAGAAATCTCACTGCAAGGAGATCCGCGACCGCGTCTCAATAACCGCGATCGCGGTTTTCTGACAGCCGAGTATGCAGAAATTGACCCCGAATACAAGCTTTTCGCCCTCCGGTCTTTCAAACCATGGTTTGCCGATATCGTGAACTACCTGGTTCGCGAAGAATTCCCGCCGAACTACACCAAAGCTCAAAAAGATAGGATCAAGCGGGAATCACGTTTCTACGTTTGGGATGACCCCTACCTTTGGAGACATTGTGTTGACAAGGTAATCCGACGATGCCTCCCGGATAACGAGGTACAGTCTGTCCTTACTTTTTGTCATTCTCATGCATGTGGGGGGCATTTTGGGGCTAATAAAACGGCTAGGAAGGTATTGGACGCCGGCTTCTATTGGCCACACATCTTTCGGGATGCGTTTGCCTTTTGCAAAGCTTGCGACCGATGCCAAAGGGTCGGGAAAATTTCTAAACGAAATGAGATGCCACAAACACCATTAGTCTTTTGTGAGATTTTTGATGTTTGGGGTATTGATTTCATGGGACCCTTTCCTAGTTCGTTTGGGAATTTATACATTTTACTTGCGGTGGACTACGTTTCCAAATGGGTGGAAGCGAAGGCCACCAGAACTGATGATTCCCGAGTGGTAGCAGGTTTCTTGAAGGAGAATATCTTTTCTCGTTTTGGGATTCCAAAGGCTCTTATAAGTGATCAAGGTACTCACTTTTGCAACAAGACGGTGAGTGCACTTTTAAAGAAGTACCATGTCACTCAACGAGTCTCAACTGCTTATCACCCCCAATCCAATGGACAAGCTGAGGTGTCCAATAGGCAAATCAAGGGGATTCTGGAAAAGACGGTGGCTCCTAATCGAAAGGATTGGAGTTTAAGGTTGGATGATGCACTTTGGGCGTATAGGACCGCCTACAAAACTCCAATAGGAATGTCCCCATATCGACTTGTATTTGGGAAGGCTTGTCACCTTCCGGTAGAGTTAGAGCACAAGGCGTGGTGGGCGGTGCAAAAATGCAACATGGAGTTGGATGAGGTAGGCGACTTTAGGAAGTTGCAAATCCAAGAGCTTGAAGAGATACGCCGGGATGCGTATGAGAATGCGGTGATCTACAAGGAAAAGACGAAGGCTTGGCATGACAAGAACATCTTGAAGAAAGATTTCAAGGTGGGAGACAAGGTCTTGCTCTACCAATCTCGTCTTCAACTTTTTCCGGGTAAGTTGCGATCCCGGTGGAATGGCCCGTATGTTGTTGCTCGCGTCTTTCCTCATGGTGCCGTGGAGTTGTTTGACAAAGACAACCACAACGTCTTCAAGGTGAATGGTCAAAGGTTAAAACCTTACCATGAGGGATTCACCAAAGTGTCTTTCGATGAAATGGCTCTAGAAGAGCCAACTTTTGAAAATTGAAGACGAGAAACCAAGTCGAGCCACGACTCTAACCAAGGCGTTGCTTGGGAGGCAACCCAGGGTATTCTTCTTTTTCCCTTGAATTTCATTTTCTTTTTAATTGCTTTGTTTTCTATTTTCTAGGAAGTCAAGACGAGAAGACGATGGTCGTTTGCTACTAAAGGAATTGACGGTTCTTCTTTTCGTTTATGAAAGAAAAAAAAAAGAAAAAAAGAAAAAACAGAAAAGGAATTGACGGTTCATCTTCTACCCTTCTCCATATCGAATTTCATCTTCTACCCTTCTCCATATCAAATTTCATTCTCTACCCCCCACCACATAAAACTCTCCCACCTCCCACCACATAAAACTCTCCCACCTCCCACTTCCCTCATACCCTACCTTCCACTTCTCTTTCTCAAACACCAAAAACCTCCCACCAAACCCTTCTCTTTCCCAACACCAACACCCTCCCACCAAGTCCTCCTCCCCAGCCGCACCCGCACCCGCGCCGGAATCCAACCGCAACCGCGGCTCAAAAACCCGCGCCCGCTACCTCGCCCTGCCAAGAAATTCTCCAGCTCGCAGAAACCGCACCCGCGGCTCTCCAACCGCGCCCGCGGCTCCCTCCTCGCCAGAAATCAGACAAAAGCAAAAACCGCACCCGCGGCTCCCAACCCGCACCCGCGGCTTTCGCCTCTGTCGTCCATTATTTGATGATTTCAGTAAGTCTTTCTGACAACCGCCCTCATCGTTGTTGATTTTCTTACGCCTCGGGGAGGGCTTTTTGCTATTGTGCTGCTGCTGCTGCTTGGTATCTTTGTTGTGTGCGGATTTGTGATAGTATTTGCGTTGTGTATACACTTTGATGGCTGCAGCAGGAACATCTCGAGGCCACAAAAATGATTTGTGGCAACAACAGGTTCAGGCCAACTTAGCTTATTTAAGGGCTAAGCAGTGTGTAGCCACGAGATTTCTTCATCGACGTACGCTCGATGATTTGGGTATGACTGCATGCACTGAGGCCATGCTTGAGCACGCAGGGCTGCATGGTTTCTTGTTCAGGTCAGCTCCCACTCATGCCGAGGCTACCTATCAGTTTCTGGCGAGCCTCAAGTCCAAGACCGTCTCGGAGACCACCTTCATCTCGGCCATCCAGTTCATTTACAATGGACGGTCCTTTACGGTTCAGGCCGAACAGCTGCGCCACATCTTGGGAATCTCTCAGGTTCCCTCTGCAGATTATGACACTACAGTTGGTGACGGCCCTACACAGGTCTGGTACACATGGACGGGACAAGTTCGGGACACCCATGGTAATGACTACAATGCTAAGATGTCCCATCCATGTCTCCGCCTGACACAGCGGGCCCTATCTATGGCCTTCTTTGGGATTTCTGAGGTGAACAAGGTGCCTGCCTACCAGCTGAAGTATCTTTATGCCCTTATGCCGGAATGTCAGGTAATTCCGGATTGACTCTCACTATTTGTTCACTCCTGTAAGACAGCCCGCTCAAAACCAAGGGGACAAATTGCTTTGGGTGGCATGATCACCCTCATCTTAGAGGCTGTCGTCCCCGACTGGGAGACGCTTGACTGCGTAGGTAGTCCGGACCCCTCAATGGGTCCCTATTTGCTGGATGCCACATTTCTGCAGACTCGACTTAGGTGGCTCAAGTTGGTTACAGTAAATGAGGACGAGCGGATGTGGGTTTGGCTCGGTCCTCCCGAGATTGCTCTCACCGAGGATTTTGCTTATGGGCCAACACATACTTTTAGGATCAACCCAACACCCGCTCCCCCTCGTGCAGCTGCTCGACGACGAGCTCGCGGTGGGATCAGCATCCAGGAGCCGTTTCAGCAGCTGGATCAGCAGCCAGTTGACCTTGAGGATGAGGATGATGATGACTTCCAGGAGCCTGCCCCTCGTTTTCAGCCTCAGAGGCAATGGGGCGAAGGCTCATCATCTGCAGCTCCTGCTGACATACCTTGGGAGCAGCGTCTTTTCGAGCGGATTGAGTATGTCTACCAGTCGGTTCAGACGGTGAACCAAAATGTTGAGAGGCTGCAGCAGTCGGTGGATGACTTACGACTCGACATGCATGCTCGTTGGCCCGAATATCCAAACCGGGATGACCCGGATCAGTGAGCTTCTTTCTCTCTTCCTCATTATTTTTCTATGTCTTACACACTGAGGGCATTGTGCACTACAAGTATGGGGGAGGGAAATTAGTTCATTGCTTATCCTAGAGTAGTTTCATTTCCTTGTTATTTCCCTTCGGTTTTTATTTTGTTGTACTTTGCATGGAATTAAAAACAGAAAAAGCCACAAAAATACGAAAAAAGGCAAATGAAAATCCTGGGATGGAAAAATCCATGCAATAAGCGGGTAGTTCGGCTTGCATTAGGCTTGGCAAAAAAGGACTTGAGGGCGGTAAGGAATGGTGAGATTGAAAATGAAATGAGTGGCTAGGTGAAAACCTTTCGAGGCGCCTAGGCAAAATGAGTGAAATGAGTGTCTTAGGACAAATTTTTTTGCATGTTAACCACTATGGAAGACCAAAATTGATAGATTTCTTTCTCATCATATTGATTGTAGACTAAATGTGTTAGTGATTTGTAGTTTTTTTCTTTTTCATACTTCCTGAGATCTTTGAGTGATTATTGTAAAAGAGTAAGTTTCTTTTAGCTTACTCGGGGACGAGCAAGGTCTAAGTATGGGGGAGTTTGATAAGCGGTGTTTTACATACCGCAACTATGGATTATTAGCTAGTTTTGTATAGGATTATGTTATTTGTTTCTATGTAATCTGTATCATGGAGCTGTTCGAGAGAAGATTTACATACGAGATTCCAAGAGATGATACAAGCATTGGAAGCATTGAAGCATAAGGAAGAAGCTGCTGAAGACGAAGACGAAGACGAAGACTTGAAGAAATCAGCAGGTTCTGCCTCAGACAACAAAGCCGCACCCGCGGGTCTCAAGCCGCACCCGCGGGTTTCATCCTCAGACAAGGATTCGAGAAAGCTCAAGCTGCACCCGTGGGTCTCAAGCCGCACCCGCGGGTTTCACCTTCAGCCAAGGTTTTCGAGAAAGCTCAAGCCGCGCCCGCGGGTCCAAAACCGCGCCCGCGACCCTCTGCCATCCTGAGAATCTGAAGAATCCCAAAACCGCGCCCGCGGCTCTCAACCCGCGGGTGCGGTTCCTCGACAGAAGAATCAAATTGATGTCTTTGCCATTTGAAGTAATTTGTGTTTAATTCTGTAACTTTCTATACGTTTTTAGTACCTTAATTCGGCTGTTACATTAGTGGATACTATATAAGTAGTGGATGATCATCCTTGATCATCTAATCTTTGTTTTGCTTAAGTTTTTGGAGAGTATTTCACAAACTTATGAGTTGCTAAGGTTCTTTGTTTCACTTGGCGTTTGAAGCTTTTGGATTCAACAAGTTGTGAGTTTATCCTTTCCCTTTGTCTAACTCTTTGATTGTCTCAACTCTCTTGTTTGTATTGTCCATGAACTAGATTCACTACTTTAGATTGATCACCTAAGTTAGTTGTGTCTTGTTCATATTGCTAGAGTTTGATACTTCTAGTTGAATTATCATACTTGTTGTGTAGCACAATCTATTTGCATGAACTAGTTGTGATTCTTATTAGAGAAGAGAGTTGAGTACATGTCGAGTATCCGACTAGTTGTCCATGATATTGCATGTATCTATCTATTCCTGAATGCATTGCTACTTTGTTATTGAACTTTGATAGTTTCGAGGTTATAATCGAGTAAGGGTTATTAGGACTAGTTGGACTAATAACTATTCAAGAACAGGAATTAGAACGATCACTTGAGAACTTGACATAGGGATAAAAAGGATTCTAAGATCAACTTGTTAATCTAATTGTGGATAATCGCTAAGTGGAACACTTCGCTTAATCTTATTATAACCAAGTTGACATTCGATACTTCGTATCAAAACCACAAAAACGCCCCCTTTGGTTACGTTTATTGGTTAGTCACTGTGATAACTCAAGAATTTGATAAACTGATTCTCTTGGGATTCGACCCTTACTTGCGCACTATATTACTTAGTTTGCATGTTAGGATTACTTGACTTGACACACGACAAATTCGCCTCGTCAGCTACGCACTTCAGTCGGCGATGGAACCAGAACCATGTTTTGGTTTCACTCCTGGGTTTTGGACGAACCACTGGAGAAGTTCCGCCTCTCGCCCATCCCTATTGAAGACATTGACCGAACTGTTGGCGAGTACTGGACCGGCAACTCCTGGATGTGGGAGGAATACTCAGCTCTCTTGCCGACTGATGTCCTTATGAAAATTGCTGCAGTTACACTCAAGGAGGAAGGAGTGGGTGATAACTTCATCTGGAATGGAACACAATCAGGCGCCTTCTCCACGAAATCTGGCTATGCGATTATTCGAAGAGAAGAGGGTGATATAGTTGACAAATTATGGAAACTGATATGGAAGGTGAAGGCTCCTGAGAGGGTACGCACATTCCTCTGGCTTATGGCACATGACTGTCTTATGGGTAATGCTAACCGAGTCCGCAGACATATTGCTCAGTCCGCTAGGTGCTCCGCTTGTGATGCTCCCGAGGAAACCACACTCCATATCATACGTGATTGCCCTTTTACCAGAGATATATGGCAAACTTTCCTCATGAGCGACCGATTTGATCAGTTCAACGCATCCAATTTACACTCCCTGCTGGTGACAGAACTTGACAGAAGTGACTCCTGGCCAACTACTTTCGCCTTTGGAGCATGGTGGATATGGAAGTGGATGTTAGACCCGGCTCTCGCGACCATGACACGAACCCGGTTCGCGACTAATAAACGGACCGCGAGCCCATAAGACCGATAACCAAGTTGATACGATGCACTTTGTATAGCGTAACTAGAGATTATTACATTAGTTTAGGAGTATTATCATATGTGTTTCGAGTCATTATTATGTTCTGAGATATTTATTAAGAAGTGAAGAAATGAAGATCGGAACCGAAGAAGAAGAGATCAAAGATTGAAGACATGAAGACTTGAAGATATTCTGCGGAGCAGCGGCGATCGCCACTACCATCCAGGCGATCGCCATTCTACAACAGAAGAGTTATGTGAGTTCGAGAGATTATGGCGATCGCCATGACTCTACGGAGATCGCCATGGGGCGACAGAGGCTACGGCAGAGCTTTACATGAAGATGGCGATCGCCAGGTATCTATGACGATCGCCACAACAAGGCCGAAGATATTCCAGACTTTCCTTATTTTGCTTTGTTTTTATTTCTTTTATTATTTTCTTATTTTTCTTATTTTAGTTTTAGGATTTATCTTTTACCATATATCTTTAGGGTTAGACTCTTTATATACCCTAGTTCTAATCATCTTTTCTATCATCTTTTCCATTAGACAATTTAGTTCTGCAACCATGAGCAGGAACTAATCTCCATTGTTTTACTTAGCGGTTGAAACCTTCAGTTATTAAGTTGTGAGATTTCTAAACTCTTGTTCTTTTCCTATGGGTTTGTATTAATTCTCTTGTTCTTCATCTATTGATTTCTATTGGTTTTGCTAGCTTGATCACCTAGTTTGATTGATAGTTTTCTATTGCTAGACTAGGAATATACGGTGGAATTCCTTGTCATTGTAGCACTCATATCTACATGATCTGGTAGTTGATTGCTTTTATGATAGAGAATTGATTGCATGTTAATACTTGACGGTTGTAAGTTATTGCACGCATCCTTATGATTCTTGTGCCCTTTGCTGCTATTTCATCTAATCTTGAGAGGTTTCCCTGATTGCTGAATAGTAAGTATTATCAGGACCGATTGGCCTGCTGATATATTAAAGATTGGAATAGTAACATTCCCTAGGATAGATAAGAACTTGAGCTAAATCTATGATCAACTTGATTGACTGTTGTGTGGATACTTGCTAGGTGAAACCCCTTCTCATCATATTCTCACCCAAACCTTCTTTGCTTGATACTTGTTACTTTTGTGTTCCATACAATCAAAACCCCCCCTTTGGTTACTTGTTACTAGTTGGTATTTCACTTGACTACATTGATTTGGTGTTTTGATTCCCTTGGGTTCGACCTCTACTTACTTGCTATACTCTAGTTAGTGTTTAAGGTTTTCTTTGATTTGGCACTACGACTTTAGCCTCATCAAATTTGGCGCCGTTGCCGGGGAATTGAAATTTTTCTGATTCAGTGCTAATTGTGAAATTATCAACTGTTTGGTGTGAACCTTTATGGTTCAGACCCGTGCTACTGATTCATCTCTTGTTTCCTTTGACCCAGAGATTGAAAAGACGTTCCTTCGGAACCAAAGAGCAGCTCTGAATCAAGAGAACGAGATGGGTGATCGACATGGACCGCCATTGCCTACTATGAGGCAACTCACTGCCCCAGACTTAAACCAACAACCTTTAGCAGTGAGGTTTCCTGAGATTGAAGAAGGTGTGAATTTTGAATTAAAAGCTGGTTTAATTCATGAGCTACCACACTTCCATGGCTTAGCAGGAGAAGATCCCAACAAATACTTGGCTCAATTCCATGCCATATGTTCTAGTATGAAGCCAAGAGGTGTTACTGAGGAGCAGGTCATGCTGAGAGCTTTCGGATTTACTCTGAAAGACGCTGCGAATGATTGGCTTTATTATCAAGCTCCGGGGAGTATTGATACCTGGGATAAGATGAAGAAAGTCTTCTTGGAGAAATATTTTCCAGCCACAAAACTGAGCAACTTGAAGAAGGAGATCATGAATCTTCAACAACATTCAACTGAGAGTCTCTATGAGTATTATGAGAGATTCAAGAAGCTTTGCTCAAGCTGCCCATTCCATAGTTATACGGACCATGATCTTCTTATGTACTTATTCAGTGGGCTGATTGATGAGGATCGTCGAATGGTAAACGCATCTTGTGGAGGTAATTTTCTGAAACTAACTATACCTCAGGCCACTGAAATGTTTGAAGAGCTGGCTGAAAGTTCAAGGCAGTTTAGCAGTAGACAGGGATCCCACTCAGTCAAAGCAATTAATTCAGATCAATTACAGACTGACATGAATGAGTTGAAAGAGATGGTAAAGGTTTTGATGCTAAAAAATGCTTCCCTTCATGATCCCAATGCTGAGGTAAACGCTGTTGGTGGATGGCAACCAAGGCCAAGGTATGACTCTTCTAATATTAATTATCAGCAACCTAGACCTCAGAATTCTATGACTGCTGAAGATATGATCAAGTCCTTAGCTCAGACTGTGATGCAACAAAATGCTAAGACGGAATCAAGCATCCAAAATCTTGAAAATCAGTTAGGACAGATTGCTCAAGCTGTGAGTAAATTAGAGGCTAGGGAACCGGTAAGAAACCCGAGAGAGAACGTCAGTGCAATGTTCTTGAGGAGCAAAAAAACTTTAAATGACTGTTCTGTGCCAAAACCGTGATCGCCAGATCTGAGTGGCGATCGCCATGAGATTACAGAAGCTGAGGTGCAAAATCATCCGCGATCGCCAGTTGCTGATGGCGATCGCCGGGAGTCCCCTGAGTACATTGACGATTAGGTTCGCCCGAATTTTCCACCTCTATTTTCCCAGAAGCCTGTTGCTCCCTTTCCTGAGGCGTTGAAGGATACTCGGAGGCTGGAGAACGACAACGAAATCTTCGAAACCTTTAGTAGGTGTGAGGTAAACATTCCTTTGCTTAAACTTGTTAAGAGTATTCCTAGATTTACTAAGTTGTTGAAAGAAGTTTTCACTATCAAGAGAAATCAAAAACTGAAAGGAAAGAAGAAAGTTGAAATAAGTGAACAAGTTTCTGCTGTGTTTCAAAAACGCATGCCTAAGAAATGTGGTGATCCAGACATATTTAGCATTCCATGTGTGATTGGTGAAACTAAATTTGACAAAGCCATGCTAGATTTAGGTGCATCAATCAATGTTTTGCCTTACTCTTTGTATGAATCACTAGGCTTAGGACCTTTGCATAAAACAAGAACTGTTATTCAACTTGCTGATAGGTCTACTGTGTACCCGAAAGGGGTTGTTGAGGATGTTCTTGTTATGGTTGGTGATCTGATTTTTCCTGCTGATTTCTTTGTGTTAGATATGGAGCATGCTAATAATGTCACACCTATACTGTTAGGTAGACCTTTCATGAAAACTGCACAAACGAAAATTGATGTTAATAGTGGGACTCTCTCTATGGAGTTTGATGGGGATAAGGTAGAATATAATATATATGATATGGATCCCATTGATAAGAATTCTCTATGTGCTATTGATGTGATTAAGCCTACTTGTAAGGATGAATTACAACCTGTTTTAGAGAATATCTTAGAGCCCCCAAAAGTAGATGTTGTTTTATCTACTAACATGCAGGAGTGTCAGACTAAGCCAGAGCCTAAAGGTAAGCTCTCTCCACATCCTTTGGGCAATCACCTTTCATTACTGACCTCGCCAGGCGAGGTCAGTAATGAAAGGTGAGTCATAAGTTGTTGCTCCAGTTTGCGTAAGGAAGGTCTCCAGTATTTGAAGATTCACTGAAGGCCCGATCTCGCGAGGTGTTGATTGCGAGAGCGCGAATATCTGGGCTCCAACACTGGCGCCGATCGTGGGGACCTCCTCGCGCAGCTAGCTCCCTTTGAAATCTCGAGAGTCAGTTCGTGAAGGGCAACATCCTGGTCGAGACTGGCAGAAGCGACACAGTAAACGCCACCACGTCACACATCAATCAAAACACTCTCAATCCCCCACCACTCCCTCGCATTGAGGAGGAAGTTCCCGAGCTTATCACTATCCCTCGAGAGCAGAACGAGATTTTTGCCGCCTGGATAGCACAAGGCGCCTCGATCGCCCCAAATGCAGCTAACCAAAGGGTCGAACCTCTTAACGACCAAGCTAATCGCGAGGAAAGAGAGATTAATCGAGAAGAAGAAGTAGCTGAAATTGTCCCGGATGACAGAGCATCGGTTTCTAGAAGGCCGAGGGAGAGAAATGGTACTCGCGATGCTGAACAGGGAAGGTTCGACTTAAACCAGGCTCCAATGAGTCATCAGGAGCACTACAACTCTCAACATGATGTTCACTATGACGAGAGGGGCCGAGCGTACTATGCTGTACAAGAACAACGCGAACGTCAGGAAGCACCCCACTATCATCGCGAGACATTCCGGAACCCTCCTCTCAACTTATCAACAATGTTTGGCCCCACGGCTTTTGCAGAACACATCATCAGGGCCCCTCCACTACCAGATTTCAGGTTCCCGACTATCAAGGAATACACTGGTAAGGGAGACCCTAAGGAACATCTTACCCGATACAAGTACGCCATGATCGCGAGGGGTCCGAATGAGGCCACCCTATGCAAAGGATTCCCAGGAACACTCGCGGACACCGCCATGACATGGATGTTAAATCAACCACCCGGGAGCATCTCTTGCTTTGCAGATATTGAAAGGGGATTCTTGTTGCATTTTGGCTCTTCGAAGAAGAGAAAGATCACTATGAAAGAAGTGGTCGGGATCAAACAAAAAACGGGCGAAAGTCTGGAAGAGTACGTAAAAAGATTCTCGCTGATGGTCTTGGAGGCTGATGACTTTGATGATAAAACCGCCAGAGTCGCGTTCTTAAATGGGCTGGCTGACGGGAGTGAGTTCAAAAAGCACCTTTACAGAAAGTAGGAGGGGTCCTATCAGGCCATGTTAGAAAGAGCTTATGTCGAAATTCAAGTTGAAACTCATTCAAGCACACCCGCGGTGGGTGGAGGACAAAACAAACAGAAACAGAACCAGGGCCAGAGCTCTAGAAAAGGCAATCATAATTGGGGGAACAAGAGACAGCAGTATGATCAGGGACAGAGTGATTCGCGAGCCCCAGGTTTAGTAACCAACAGAACGCAAACGATCCTCATCCACCTCAACGCAATCAAGACTTCCCGCGATCGGACGGTCATGTAGGGACCATAGCCGGGAAGCATATCCCTATACCTCCAAACAGGCGTGAATAGCGAAAGATGATTAACGCTCCGCTCCCTCACGGGCTCCCAGTTATGAGTATCGCGAAACCCCTTCCCAGAGAACCGTATCAACTTGTCTTTTCTAATTAGGAGATCAACGAGTGGGCAGTCTCTTCTGGTGACCCATTAGTCATACATCTGCAGATTGGCACGAAGCTAGTCAGCCGTATTCTGGTGGACACAGGAAGCTCTGCTGACATATTATATCTGGATGCCTTCGAAAAACTAGGGGTTGATCCACGGATGAAGAGACCGACGTGAACCACCTTAGTAGGTTTCGCGGGAGAAAGGGTCACTTCTCTAGGAGTGGTGAGTTTAGATGTAGTGATGGGAGATGAGACAGGGCCACGAAGGTCAGAAAAGATTGATTTCGTCATCATCCCGACAAGCTCTTCGTATAACGCGATCATCGGGAGAGGTACATTGTGCAAGTTTGATGCAGTAGTGTCCATGAGCCATTTCTACATAAAGTTTCCTACACCCTCCGGGACTGGAGTTGCGACGGGGGTGGAGAAAGAGAGCATCTCTTGTTACATCAAGTCCGAAAAGGGAGAAGATGCACCTCTGCTCGCGAATCAACTTTTTGTCCCAGGTATGCCTAATGTCGAGGAAGAAGCTGATTTAGATGTTCGTGAGCCTCCCAGATATCAGAATTCTGAGGGAAATGTGGACAGCGCAAAGTTTTCCGGATTTGAAACGCATGTCACTCCTTTTGCGAACAAAGAAGAGAAATTATTGGTGGGAGGTAACCTTGACCCTATGGTGATGGGGGAGATTGAAAACTTGCTGTCGGAGTCGCGAGATGTCTTCGCTTAGTCCCCCAAAGACTTGAAAGGAATTCCCCCATCGGTAATCACTCACTCTCTAAATATTAGCAACGATATCATTCCTAAAAGACAGAGAAAAAGAAAGCAAGCGGGTCCGAAGAATGAGGCCGCGACCGTGGAGCTCGCGAAACTCCTAAAAGTTGGGTTTGTAAGACCAGTACAGTAACCAACTTGGTTGGCTAATGTTGTTATGGTCGCGGAAAAAGGAACGGGAAAATGGAGGATGTGCGTGGACTTCACAGATTTGAACAAAGCTTGCCCGAAAGACAGCTATCCGCTACCTTCTATTGATCAGCTTGTAGACTCCACCGCAAGGCATGAGGCACTCAGCTTTTTAGATGCGTACTCGGGGTATAACCAAGTCATGATGAACCCCCTTGACTCAGAGCATACCTCTTTCATAACAGATAAGAGAACTTTCTGCTACAAAGTAATGCCTTTCGGCCTTAAGAACGCGGGGGCCACTTTCCAGAGATTGGTCGACCGCATCTTCAGTGATCAGATAGGGGATACAGTTGAGGCCTACGTTGATGACATTGTGGTAAAGAGCAAGAAACAAAGTGACCATGCTCGCGACCTGGCAGAGGTCTTCGCAACGCTCAGAAAGTATGAGATGAGTTTAAACCCGGACAAGTGCGTGTTCGGTGTCACAGAAGGAAAATTCTTGGGCTTCATGATTAGCGCTCGCGGTGTAGAGGTTAATCCCGATAAAGTCAAAGCCGTTCTCGACCTCGAACCACCACGGTCAACCCATGAGGTCCAAAGGTTTGTAGGCCGAGTGAACTATTTGGGGAGATTTTGCGCCAAGTTGGCCGAACGCAGCCTCCCCTTCTTCGAGATCCTGAAAAAGCCAAAGAATTTTGAGTGGACTGAGGAATGTGGTCAAGCCTTCGCGAGCCTCAAAGAGCATCTGACAAGGATCCCGATCTTATCTTCCCCGATTCTGGGAGAGACTTTTCAATTGTATCTCGCGGCCAGCTCGAGGGCGGTAAGTGCAGTTCTTGTTCGCGAGTCAGAGAAACCGGTATATTTTGTCAGCCGAGCTTTGTTGCCAGCGGAAACACGGTATTCTCCAGTTGAAAAGTCTGTGCTCGCGCTGATAACGGTTGCCCGCAAACTAAGACCTTACTTTCATGCACACCCGATTGAAACCCTGACGGACTTGCCACTCAATAGCTTCATGACCAAACCTACTGTAGCAGGGAGGCTCACAAAATGGGTTATTGAGATGTCAGAGTTCGATGTGGTATACCGGCCCAGGCCAGCCATCAAGGCGCAAGCGCTTGCTGACTTCATTGTCGAAACGAGTTTCAGAGAAGGGGAAGTGGTGAATCCGTACGGCGAGCAGATGATGTGGATAATGCATACTGATGGGGCTGTGAATGACGAGGGGTGTGGCGCGGGTGTGATTCTCACATCGCCTACGGGAGATGAGATAAGCCACGCCATCGCACTAAAGTTCAAACCCACGAACAATGAAGCTGAATATGAGGCCTTGATCGCAGGACTAGAGTTAGCCATCGGCCTTTCAATCTCTGTGCTGTCATGTTGTTGCGATTCAGAGGTTGTAGTAAAGCAGGTGCAGGGGCTTTATGAAGCGCGAATAGGGAACCTCCCACAATATCATGCCAGGGTCGCGACATTGACCTCGCTTTTCATGCATTTCCAGATCAAAGCAATCCCAAGAGAACTGAAAAAAAAAGCAGATGAGCTCGCGAAGATGGGAGCCAGTTGGGAAGGTCCCAAAGAGGAACGTGAGCAAAGATCAGGGTTCATGGTGTCAAAGCGGGGACCCCTGAAATATCTGTTTTTTGTGAAAGAGGAAAGTGCCATCAGTCGCGAGATTGAGATGATGGCGATCAGTACTTCATTTGAAGATTGGCGTCGCCCATTCATAGACTACCTCAGATATGGTCGCGGTCCTACTGACCCAAAAGAGTTCGTGCAACTGAAAAGAAAGGCTGGACGCTTTTATATCAGCAGAGGCGAGCTTTACAAAAGAGGAGGTGACCCTTGTGAACTGAAATGTATGGGCTACTATGAGACAAAGGCCTACCTCGAAGACCTGCATGCTGGGATGTGTGGGACGCACGCAGGGTGGAGACCTCTCGTGTACAAGGCTTTGCGCCAAGGGCATTTCTGGCCTACAATGAAACAAGATGCTCAAGCGATGACGCGAGCTTGTCAGCCATGCCAGTATTTCGCCCCTGCCTCTCACCAACCAGGAGTGCAGCTTCAGATCATGGGAAGCCCCATCCCCTTTGCGATGTGGGGGTTGGATCTTCTTGTCCCTTTTAAACAAAAGGCATCGGGTCAGCTCGAGTATATCATTGTCGCGGTGGACTATTTCACAAAATGGATTGAGGCAGAAGCACTCGCGTCGACAACAGTACCCGTAGTGAAAAAATTCCTTTGGAAGAGCATTATTTGTCGCTATGGATTGCCACGCGAGATTGTTACCGATCGTGGTCCTCAGTTCAACTCGCCTCAGCTTATGGCATGGTGTAGCGATCTGGTAGTTAATTTGAAAATTGCTTCAGTTGCACATCCACACTGTAATGGACAAGTAGAAGCCGTCAATGAAAGCATTGTCACAGATCTTAAGAAAAGACTAGACAGCGCTAAGGGCAGATGGGCGGAGGTCCTGCCACTTACTCTCTGGGCCAATCGAACCACAGTGAAAAAAGCAACGGGGGAGAGTCCCTTCGCCCTCGCGTACGGGGTGGAGGCTGTGGTTCCCGTAGAAATCTTGTTCCCAAACGAAAGACTCCTTCACTATGACTCAGATACCAATGACGAGAAGATGAGGATGGAGCTCCAGCTTCGCGAGGAAACACAAGAAATGGCGGTTGTCCGGGCGGCCGCTTACAAGGCGGGTGTCGCGAAGTATTATAACAAGCATGTCAAGGAAAGAGGATTCGTGAAGGGAGATCTGGTCCTGAGAAAGACAGAAGGAGGAAAACTCGATCCCAACTGGGAGGGGCCGTATATAATGGATCGCGAAGTCGCACCAGGGGCCTATCGACTGAAGGATAGCTCTGGCAATCACGTTGCAAATTCCTGGAACGTGATGCGACTACGCCGCTATTACGCCTAGCCTACTCCCCCACACATATATGAATTCCCACGTTTTCATAACATGTCTTCATACCTCAAATGAATATTTCATAGAAAGCGATATAACCGCGAAATAAGATGTTCTGACGAGCTGTATGCAGGCGAAATGACCGATTGAGACTAAACATTAGCAATAATCTATCATCGGGTTACCAAAGGAATAAATACTTTCGCCACAAAGGGGGACGTGATCTCAAAATAAAAGGTACGTGCGCATCTCGAGAATTCACGAGATCACATAAATCCCGTGACGCTGGGCTGGGGCCAAGAGCACCCACCCAGGTCGCGAAGCCGTGACACTGGGCTGGGGCCAAGAGCACCCACCCAGGTCGCGAAGCCGTCACGTTGGGCTGGGGCCAAGAGCACCCACCCAGGTCGCGAAGCCGTGACGCTGGGCTGGGGCCAAGAGCACCCACCCAGGTCGCGAATCCGTGACGCTGGGCTGGGGCCAAGAGCACCCACCCAGGTCGCGAAGCCGTGACGCTGGGCTGGGGCCAAGAGCACCCACCCAGGTCGCGAAGCCGTGACGCTGGGCTGGGGCCAAGAGCACCCACCCAGGTCGCGAAGCCGTGACGCTGGGCTGGGGCCAAGAGTACCCACCCAGGTCGCGAAGCCGTGACACTGGGCTGGGGCCAAGAGCACCCACCCAGGTCGCGAAGCCGTGACGCTGGGCTGGGGCCAAGAGCACCCACCCAAGTCGCGAATCCGTGACGCTGGGCTGGGGCCAAGAGCACCCACCCAGGTTATGAAGCCGTGACCGTCCGAGAGTGTGTAACGACATTCGTCCTCCTCACCTCGACCACGAAGTCCTAGCCTTGAAGGGATAGCAACCAATCAAGGCACGGAGCACAGCGAGTGACACTCCTGAAAAAAGTCTATCATGAAACTATATACTTGGCTTAGAGATATGCAATACAAAAAGCTAATGAGTCCCCATCTGCTTTGACAGACACTCCTGCAATACAGAAATGAACGATCTTAGACATGATCGCGATGCAAGGCTGGGACTCTAGACATATCATCGTCCAGGTACCTAAAAAGCACTTCGTACAGACAAACCTTTTCTTCCACAAAAAGGAAGTAATATCCTTCCAAAAGACTAAGACAATTCGATCACGTGCAGCTTCGCGTCGCGAACGAAACAGAAAACCTTGGCAATTTATGATGATACTGACGCTAATACTCCAATTATTTGCGAGAATGGATTTCCCAAGATATCAAGAATACCTTAGCTAAGGTATGATGAGATAAACACGCGAGCTACTTTGTTTTGTCACAAGAACAAAGAATCTGATTCCAATTCATTATAGGAAATCCCATGCTCAAACACAAAGACACTCACGGACGCACGAAAAACCCTACTACTGGCTCATACGCATGCAGTAGTCAGGTAAGAACACACTCTTTATCACATCACAGGTCATGACATATGAATAATCTATACTTACGCGATCGACTTTCTCGCAGGGTTTTTCGTAAGACCAACAAAAACAGAAGAGTCCTTCCCGACGAAAGATGTTGAAGAGTGTCCTATTTTAGATATTAAGTGTTCTCGCTTCGGAAACATTTTAAGTTCTAAAGTCTATTGATGAAACACATACTTTTAATCGCGATGGCACAGAAGTGCACACTACATTTTAAGTTCCAAAGTTTTCCCGAAAATCCCAGTCTAACTTATTCATAAACCCTCGTTCATTCTCCCTCCTTCTTTAAACACATAGCGCTCGCGAGACTGTAAACATCCTCACGAGCACTATGGGGGGAGGGGAAGAGGAGGAGAAATCACCAGACAAACACAAAATAAAGAAACATTAAAAGTTACTAAGCCTAGAGATGAACGACGATCTTCACTTGATACACCACAGTTCGAATGGGAACTTCAGGAGGATTGGCATGCCACATGGTGAAGGTCACTTCATCTCCCTCACGAAGATCATTCTCATACGCAAACTCACTCCAACCTTCTCCCAGAAAGTAGGAACTCCCAACCTTGTCCAAAGTCACGTCCCAAGGTTCAAAATTGACGCAAAGGACAAGGCTCTTACCACCGAAATGGCTAAGGTGTTGATCACAATGTTCCTTTGGGAAACGCTATACGTGGAGAAGAGGGGTCTAAGAAACGAGCAAGCAGAGAAAGACAAAGTAAAAAAGGATACTTACCAAGCATCTGCCAGTAATGGCAGAGGAATCCATAGTAATAGTGAAAGACTCATCCAGAGACCCCTCTCGAGTTCGTCGTGTCCTGGCCATATCGGAATTCTTTGAAAAAAGCAGACAAGAAAGAAGAAGACAGGAAACACTATTTATAAAAGAAAATCACCTAACCCACATTTAATGCATTGAATGACTTGAGCAGAAAAGTAGTTGAGAAAACGAGAGAAGCAATAAATGCGGAAACACACATAGAAATAACAATACGACCTCCCCAAGAGGCCCAAAATAATCCCAAGGCTCGCGACCACACATGGTTCGCGAACCACCAAAAATTCCAAGTAGCCATTGTACGCAACATCAATCCTGAACTTACAAAGATAACATCACAAGAAAAAGAAAAGATCAAACATCGTCATTCACATGATCGGTAGGAATGTCCAGGTATTGGCCAACTTCATCCATCGCCACGTCGTGAGCTTCTTTTTCACCACCAACATCCCCAGCCGACGCGATGTTCTCATCAATAGCGGTTTCCTCACTATTAATATTCACAATATCGTCACCGTCACCTACCTCAGTTGTCTCGACACGAGGGCGCTTCAATGGGTCCCGAGTCTCTTTCATCCTTATCTCTGAATAAACCACGTCCCTAGCTCTTACCTCTCGCGATGGAAAGTTCTTTCCATCGTTCGCGGTGGTGGAGGTCTTTCCACGCTTAACTTGGCGGTAAGTTTTTACTCCCTGCTATTTTCTTGTAGACTCTTCTCTGGTTGGTTATCATCTTTAGCTCATATTCCTTCTTTATCGCAGTCGATCCTTATTAATGAGGTTGCGGGGCAATATGCTTTGGCCCTCGAGGACAGCCATAAGCAGTTGGAGGAGGATTATGAGAAGGTTATAGCATTTGGCCATAAGCTCAAAGACTCAAGGGACGAGGCGAGGCAGACTCTGGATAAAGAGAAGAAAAGGAATGCTGACTTGGAGAACAGGATAAGTGAAATGGAGGTTGCCGCCAGAGTAGAGAAGCGTAATCATGACACAGAGTTAGGCTTGATCCGGCAGGAAAAAGATAAGGCTTTCTTTTAGGGTCGTCGCGAAGGAGCGAAACAATATGCATCAAGCTTTCGCGAGAAAGATCGTATTAACTTTATTAGCACTGCTCGTGATGTACTGTTGATCGCCTCGCTTAGGCGTCAGCTCAAGAAACATCAGGTGCCCAAGTTTCCCTACGATCCATCTGACTTCTGTGGTCTTCCTGCGAAGCTTCCTCCGTATCCCTCTCCTCCCGTCGGGACCTTTATTGACGACGACGCGAGCCTTCTTGAAGGCTGGGTAGTCGAGCCTTTTTTGAGGGAAGGTGAAGGGGTTGTTGAAGGGATGGAGTCTAATATTCCGGTGGTTCCTGCTCCCAAAGCGCCCAAAAGAGCTAGGGACGTGGTTTATTCAGAGATAAGGATGAAAGAGACTCGGGACCCATTGAAGCGCCTTCGTGTCGAGACAACTGAGGTAGGTGACGGTGACGATATTGTGAATATTAATAGTGAGGAAACCGCTATTGATGAGAACATCGCGTCGGCTGGGGATGTTGGTGGTGAAAAAGAAGCTCACGACGTGGCAATGGATGAAGTTGGCCAATACCTGGATATTCCTACCGATCATGTGAATGACGATGTTTGATCTTTTCTTTTTCTTGTGATGTTATCTTTGTAAGTTCAGGATTGATGTTGCGTACAATGGCTACTTGGAATTTTTGGTGGTTCGCGAACCATGTGTGGTCGCGAGCCTTGGGATTATTTTGGGCCTCTTGGGGAGGTCGTATTGTTATTTCTATGTGTGTTTCCGCATTTATTGCTTCTCTCGTTTTCTCAACTACTTTTCTGCTCAAGTCATTCAATGCATTAAATGTGGGTTAGGTGATTTTCTTTTATAAATAGTGTTTCCTGTCTTCTTCTTTCTTGTCTGCTTTTTTCAAAGAATTCCGATATGGCCAGGACACGACGAACTCGAGAGGGGTCTCTGGATGAGTCTTTCACTATTACTATGGATTCCTCTGCCATTACTGGCAGATGCTTGGTAAGTATCCTTTTTTACTTTGTCTTTCTCTGCTTGCTCGTTTCTTAGACCCCTCTTCTCCACGTATAGCGTTTCCCAAAGGAACATTGTGATCAACACCTTAGCCATTTCGGTGGTAAGAGCCTTGTCCTTTGCGTCAATTTTGAACCTTGGGACGTGACTTTGGACAAGGTTGGGAGTTCCTACTTTCTGGGAGAAGGTTGGAGTGAGTTTGCGTATGAGAATGATCTTCGTGAGGGAGATGAAGTGACCTTCACCATGTGGCATGCCAATCCTCCTGAAGTTCCCATTCGAACTGTGGTGTATCAAGTGAAGATCGTCGTTCATCTCTAGGCTTAGTGCCTTTTAATGTTTCTTTATTTTGTGTTTGTCTGGTGATTTCTCCTCCTCTTCCCCTCCCCCCATAGTGCTCGTGAGGATGTTTACAGTCTCGCGAGCGCTATGTGTTTAAAGAAGGAGGGAGAATGAACGAGGGTTTATGAATAAGTTAGACTGGGATTTTCGGGAAAACTTTGGAACTTAAAATGTAGTGTGCACTTCTGTGCCATCGCGATTAAAAGTATGTGTTTCATCAATAGACTTTAGAACTTAAAATGTTTCCGAAGCGAGAACACTGAATATCTAAAATAGGACACTCTTCAACATCTTTCGTCGGGAAGGACTCTTCTGTTTTTGTTGGTCTTACGAAAAACCCTGCGAGAAAGTCGATCGCGTAAGTATAGATTATTCATATGTCATGACCTGTGATGTGATAAAGAGTGTGTTCTTACCTGACTACTGCATGCGTATGAGCCAGTAGTAGGGTTTTTCGTGCGTCCGTGAGTGTCTTTGTGTTTGAGCATGGGATTTCCTATAATGAATTGGAATCAGATTCTTTGTTCTTGTGACAAAACAAAGTAGCTCGCGTGTTTATCTCATCATACCTTAGCTAAGGTATTCTTGATGCCTTGGGAAATCCATTCTTGCAAATAATTGGAGTATTAGCGTCAGTATCATCATAAATTGCCAAGGTTTTCTGTTTCGTTCGCGACGCGAAGCTGCACGTGATCGAATCGTCTTAGTCTTTTGGAAGGATATTACTTCCTTTTTGTGGAAGAAAAGGTTTGTGATGCGGGAGCATCTGAGCTACCATCAAGAGCATCTGAGTTATCATCAAGGACGCCTCGTCCTAAATCTAAAGATGTGCTAACCACTGGAGCTAGGGCTAAAGATCGCTATGAGCCATCATTCAAGTCATTGATAGTAGCCCGAGCTCGTATTGTAGCCATTCAAGCTCGTAGAGATCCGGTTCGAGTCAAGATGAGAAGTCAAGTACTGAAGATGAAACAAACTAGACTTCAAGACGAAACTCTAGGCTTTGGAATCGCTCAATTCCGATCTCAGACGAGAGAGAACGAGCCGTTTCAAAAAGAGCTGTCGGCGACATGTCTACAACCGCGCCCGCGGCTCCATAACCGCACCCGCGGCTCATTCAAGTCAACCGCGCCCGCGGCCGGGAAACTCGGCCAATTCATTAACTTCGCCGAGACTTCCTTTTGAAACATTATTTTCGGATGTTTTATTGTTTTTCGGGATTATTATTTTAGGATATACTTTCTATTGTTTATTTCTTTAGTTGGCACCCTTATGAACCCTATATAAGGCTGCCTTAGTTGTTGTTTTACGCCCCCCAGACTTTGATATTGAATACAACGTTTATCGTTTTTTCCTCCCAAAATAGAGCTTTTGTGAGAAGAGTGCCCCGTGTGCATTGTCGTTGAGTTGGCCCTAGTTGTGCTTGTGTGTGTCAATCTCCTCCATAAGGTTGGTGCTATCGGGACTCCATAGAGCAACCTCCAGGTGCCTTGACCCACCAAAGTCATTGTGTTTGGTTGTAATCATCCGTTGGGGTTTCTTCATCATTCGGTAAGGTTCTTGTTCTTAAGTTCAAGGGTTTTATCGTTGTTTGATTTGGTTCCAATTGGCCTATCATTCGACTTATCCTTCTTTCATCTCATTCTAATTCCGCCTTTCTTCTCTGTTCGAGTTCCTATTCGAGTTTGGTGTCTAGGTCGGCAACTGCGGCTTTATCCCCGCATCAAATTGGTATCAGAGCTGTGTTGACACCATTCGTCTTCACAAGAACATCAAGAGACCCCCTATCCAGAAAATCACAAAAAGAGTCAGTTTTTATTTTCTTGTTTGTCAGTTTCTTTCAGAAATTGATTTTGAGTCTTCCATTGCTTTGATATTTCTTGTTGAGTCATTACAGGTTGTGTGCAAGAAGCTTGGATCGATTAGTGTTGGTGGAGATCGAAAGATTGGAGTTTGGAGCATCCTTGTCCCAAAATCCATTCATCCCATCACCCCATCACAAATTCATTCATCCCTACCAAAACGCAGCCATCAGAAACCCTAAAGAATTGCTGGAATTTCTTTCCTTGAAGCCCAAACAAGATCTTCAAAGAAGAAAATCTTATCTTTCTACAAGGGAATCTTATCTTTCTACAAGGGAAATCAAGTTAGTTGTTATTTTTATTTATTTTCAATTTTGCTGAGATTAATATCTCGTATCGAGTCTGTAATTCCTTTTGGTGAAAAAAAAAAAAGAAAAGACAAAAGAAATTCAAAAAAGAAAAAGAAATCGAAAAGTCTCAAAGTCAGTAGTTTATTTTACGTTTTGTTGAGTCAAAGTCTAGTTTGATATTGTTGAAATCGGATCTCAAGAACTCAAAGGAAATCGGGTTGAACGAGCCCGAACGGAAGCGAGAAACCACCAGGCCGCGACAGAAACCGCGCCCGAGGCCCAGTAGCCGCACCCGCGGTTCAAGCCGCACCCGCGGAATTCAGGCCGCGCCCGCGGCTCCGCCTCAGAAGCCATTGTTCGACATCCGCGCCCGCGGACTTCAGACCGCGCCCGCGGAACCGTCACTGTTTGCCTTTCCATTCCTTTCAGCTACGAGCCTCAATTATTGTCTAACCCTCCCGACTCCGTCTTCGATCCTTCATTAACACCAGTCGGGACAAGTTAAGGTACGCTTCCCTTTTGGCCCTCTTGAGTTCATACTTGAGTCGTATTAGTTGTTTGCATTTACATTCTTGCAAACGTCTTTTGAGTCTTTGTTTCTTTCTTTCGTTGAGTCATTTTGCTTTGAGTCAGAACCTTGAAGTTGAAACTCCGTCCCTACACTAGCCATCTCCATCTCTACCATCGCTCATATTAGTGCTAGGAGCTTGTTAGTTTCAATCTATTGGGTTATTGGTACATACAAGACAATTCATCAAGAAAAGCTGGTTGCAACGACAATTGAGAGAGAGTGCAGAGGAAAACATACGAGAGTAAACACTAGCGAGTTGTTTTCATTTACACTTACTTAACTTTGTTCTGTGTTAGTCTTTTCTTTGATAATGGACAGGTTAGTTTCTCCCAAAAGGAGACCCCCAAGGGACCCGACAACTAGCCCTGTCACCCTGGAGTTGATGAACTCCCTGGACAAGTTTAGTGAAAGGTTTGTTAGTGGACTTACTACAACCATCAGACAAGAGCTTCATCATAGACGCCAACATGGTACCCCTAGGGTTGCTGAAATTCCAGCTCCAAGGGAGCGATATCACACTCCTAATGCTCCTTTACGTCATTCTAATAGATACAATGCTACTAACCGTTTTGATAGATTTCAGGCTTTAGATGATGATGCATATTTTGAAAAGGAGTATGATGAGAATGAAGGATGGCGATCCTATCGCCAACAAGGAGGGTACCAAGGAAGGAGAAGAGAGCCTGAGCAAAATGGAGTTGGGAAGATCAAGGTGAAGATTCCAAGTTTTGAGGGCAAGTGTGATCCAGTTGTCTACATGGAGTGGGAGACGAAGATTGAGCAAATCTGGAATTGTCACCACTTTCCCGAGCATAAGAAGGTGCGACTTGCATCTTTGGAGTTTTATGGCTATGCTCTAGTTTGGTGGGACAAATTAGTGAAAGCTCGAGTTGGAAATGGAGATTATCCCATTGCTACTTGGGACTTAATGAAGAGGAAGATGAGAGCTCGATTTATTCCCCCACACTATACTAGAGAGCTTCTACAACGACTTGAGAATTTGAAACAAGGATCAATGGGAGTAGAAGAGACCTTTAATGCTATGCAAATAGCCATGGTCAGGGCCAATGTGATTGAGGATGAAGAAGCGACAATGGCAAGGTATCTTCGTATTCTCAATTCATTTTTGGCTAATGAAATTGAAATGTTTCTATATAGTTCTATGGCTGAGTTGCTGCACTTAGCCATCAAAGTGGAAAGGAAGACTAAGTATAGGAATCAAGGGAATAAGAATGCACATGGTTCTTCCAACACTTGGAAAAATCAGCAAAGACGTAAGGATTCTTATTATGGACGAGATGCCTCTTCCAAGGAGCTACAAGGAGATAGGGATAGACCAAGAAGTGACACCCCTCCGGCTGCACCACGAGCCAAACTTGGACCCAAGGGAAGTACTTCTAACCCTTCTACTAGAGCTAGAGATATTGAGTGCTTGAAATTTAGAGGGAAATATCATATGATTAATGACTGCCCTGATATACTTATTCACCTAGAACAAATTGAGATTGAATATGAAAAAGGTGATAGTATTGATGATGTTGTTTGTGTTGATGATCTTAAAACTGATTTAGATAATGAAGTTGAAATTGAGTATGAGCATGTTGATTCAATTGATAGGAAAGATTTGCATGTACAAACTGCTTATTGTGATGAAATTATAGGAGAAACTCATTGTCTAGGTAAAGTTGAGGATTGCAACATGAAAATTGATGAAGGTAATTGTAGTGAAATTGCTAGCATGGAATTGAATACTACCTTGCAACTTACTACAAATTTCTACCCTAGTCCTATAAAACTGCATTGGATGAATGATTGTTTTAATGTGAAATTGAACAAGCATGCTAAGGAAGTCATGACATTAGGACATTATGATGATATTATTTCATGTGATGTTGTGCCTATGCAAGCTTGTCAAGTTTTATTGAATTATCCATGGCAGTATGATAAGAGAGTCGCCCATGATGGTTTTGTTAATCGTCATTCCTTACCCTTCTATGCTAGAATTTTTGCTCTTCCACCTATTATTCATTCACAGGTCGCTGATGAGTATGACAAGAGGAAGGACAAGGATAAAAGAGCTAAAAGAATGAAGGAAGGCAAGGATTCCCCACAACATCAAATTTGTTCCTCAAGGTGGAGCTATGCACTTAAGGAATTCAAGAGGAAGTTGTGCATCAAAGAGGATGAAGCCTATGAAGATCGTTCTATCATTCATATCAAATCTGATTCGAGGTCGAATCCTTTTCAAGAAGGGGAGAATGATGCGGGAGCATCTGAGCTACCATCAAGAGCATCTGAGTTATCATCAAGGACGCCTCGTCCTAAATCTAAAGATGTGCTAACCACTGGAGCTAGGGCTAAAGATCGCTATGAGCCATCATTCAAGTCATTGATAGTAGCCCGAGCTCGTATTGTAGCCATTCAAGCTCGTAGAGATCCGGTTCGAGTCAAGATGAGAAGTCAAGTACTGAAGATGAAACAAACTAGACTTCAAGACGAAACTCTAGGCTTTGGAATCGCTCAATTCCGATCTCAGACGAGAGAGAACGAGCCGTTTCAAAAAGAGCTGTCGGCGACATGTCTACAACCGCGCCCGCGGCTCCATAACCGCACCCGCGGCTCATTCAAGTCAACCGCGCCCGCGGCTCCATAACCGCGCCCGCGGCCGGGAAACTCGGCCAATTCATTAACTTCGCCGAGGCTTCCTTTTGAAACATTATTTTCGGATGTTTTATTGTTTTTCGGGATTATTATTTTAGGATATACTTTCTATTGTTTATTTCTTTAGTTGGCACCCTTATGAACCCTATATAAGGCTGCCTTAGTTGTTGTTTTACGCCCCCCAGACTTTGATATTGAATACAACGTTTATCGTTTTTTCCTCCCAAAATAGAGCTTTTGTGAGAAGAGTGCCCCGTGTGCATTGTCGTTGAGTTGGCCCTAGTTGTGCTTGTGTGTGTCAATCTCCTCCATAAGGTTGGTGCTATCGGGACTCCATAGAGCAACCTCCAGGTGCCTTGACCCACCAAAGTCATTGTGTTTGGTTGTAATCATCCGTTGGGGTTTCTTCATCATTCGGTAAGGTTCTTGTTCTTAAGTTCAAGGGTTTTATCGTTGTTTGATTTGGTTCCAATTGGCCTATCATTCGACTTATCCTTCTTTCATCTCATTCTAATTCCGCCTTTCTTCTCTGTTCGAGTTCCTATTCGAGTTTGGTGTCTAGGTCGGCAACTGCGGCTTTATCCCCGCATCAGTTTGTCTGTACGAAGTGCTTTTTAGGTACCTGGACGATGATATGTCTAGAGTCCCAGCCTTGCATCGCGATCATGTCTAAGATCGTTCATTTCTGTATTGCAGGAGTGTCTGTCAAAGCAGATGGGGACTCATTAGCTTTTTGTATTGCATATCTCTAAGCCAAGTATATAGTTTCATGATTGACTTTTTTCAGGAGTGTCACTCGCTGTGCTCCGTGCCTTGATGGGTTACTATCCCCTCAAGGCTAGGACTTCGTGGTCGAGGTGAGGAGGACGAATGTCGTTACACACTCTCGGACGGTCACGACTTCATAACCTGGGTGGGTGCTCTTGGCCCCAGCCCAGCGTCACGGATTCGCGACCTGGGTGGGTGCTCTTGGCTCCAGCCCAGCGTCACGGCTTCGCGACCTGGGTGGGTGCTCTTGGCCCCAGCCCAGCGTCACGGCTTCGCGACCTGGGTGGGTGCTCTTGGCCCCAGCCCAGCGTCACGGCTTCGCGACCTGGGTGGGTGCTCTTGGCCCCAGCCCAGCGTCACGGCTTCGCGACCTGGGTGGGTGCTCTTGGCCCCAGCCCAGCGTCACGGCTTCGCGACCTGGGTGGGTGCTCTTGGCCCCAGCCCAGCGTCACGGCTTCGCGACCTGGGTGGGTGCTCTTGGCCCCAGCCCAGCGTCACGGCTTCGCGACCTGGGTGGGTGCTCTTGGCCCCAGCCCAGCGTCACGGATTCGCGACCTGGGTGGGTGCTCTTGGCCCCAGCCCAGCGTCACGGCTTCGCGACCTGGGTGGGTGCTCTTGGCCCCAGCCCAACGTGACGGCTTCGCGACCTGGGTGGGTGCTCTTGGCCCCAGCCCAGTGTCACAGCTTCGCGACCTGGGTGGGTGCTCTTGGCCCCAGCCTAGTGTCACGGGATTTATGTGATCTCGTGAATTCTCGAGATGCGCACGTACCTTTTATTTTGAGATCATGTCCCCCTTTGTGGCGAAAGTATTTATTCCTTTGGTAACCCGATGATAGATTAATGCTAATGTTTAGTCTCAATCGGTCCTTTCGCCTGCATACATCTCGTCAGAACATCTTATTTCGCGGTTATATCGCTTTCTATGAAATATTCATTTGAGGTATGAAGACATGTTATGAAAACGTGGGAATTCATACCTGTGTGGGGGAGTAGGCTAGGCGTAATAGCGGCGTAGTCGCATCACGTTCCAGGAATTTGCAACGTGATTGCCAGAGCTATCCTTCAGTCGATAGGCCCCTGGTGCGACTTCGCGATCCATTATATACGGCCCCTCCCAGTTGGGATCGAGTTTTCCTCCTTCTGTCTTTCTCAGGACCAGATCTCCCTTCACGAATCCTCTTTCCTTGACATGCTTGTTATAATACTTCGCGACACCCGCCTTGTAAGCGGCCGCCCAGACAACCGCCATTTCTTGTGTTTCCTCGCGAAGCTGGAGCTCCATCCTCATCTTCTCGTCATTGGTATCTGAGTCATAGTGAAGGAGTCTTTCGTTTGGGAACAAGATTTCTACGGGAACCACAGCCTCCACCCCGTACGCGAGGGCGAAGGGACTCTCCCCCGTGGCTTTTTTCACTGTGGTTCGATTGGCCCAGAGAGTAAGTGGCAGGACCTCCGCCCATCTGCCCTTAGCGTTGTCTAGTCTTTTCTTAAGATCTGTGACAATGCTTTTATTGAAGGCTTCTACCTGTCCATTACAGTGTGGATGTGCAACTGAAGCAATTTTCAAATTAACTCCCAGATCGCTGCACCATGCCATAAGCTGAGGCGAGTTGAACTGAGGACCACGATCGGTAACAATCTCGCGTGGCAATCCATAGCGACAGATAATGCTCTTCCAAAGGAATTTTTTCACTACGGGTATTGTTGTCGACGCGAGTGCTTCTGCCTCAATCCATTTTGTGAAATAGTCCACCGCGACAATGATATACTCGAGCTGACCCGGTGCCTTTGGTTTAAAAGGGACAAGAAGATCCAACCCCCACATCGCAAAGGGGATGGGGCTTCCCATGATCTGAAGCTGCACTCCTGGTTGGTGAGAGGCAGGGGCGAAATACTGGCATGGCTGACAAGCTCGCGTCATCGCTTGAGCATCTTGTTTCATTGTAGGCCACAAATGCCCTTGTCGCAAAGCCTTGTACACCAGAGGTCTCCACCCTGCGTGCGTCCCACACATCCCAGCATGCAGGTCTTCGAGGTAGGCCTTTGTCTCATAGTAGCCCATACATTTCAGTTCACAAGGGTCACCTCCTCTTTTGTAAAGCTCACCTCTGCTGATATAAAAGCGTCCAGCCTTTCTTTTCAGTTGCACGAGCTCTTTTGGGTCAGTAGGACCGCGACCATATCTGAGGTAGTCTATGAATGGGCGACGCCAATCTTCAGATGAAGTATTGATCGCCATCATCTCAATCTCGCGACTGATGGCACTTTCCTCTTTCACAAAAAACAGATATTTCGGGGGTCCCCGCTTTGACACCATGAACCCTGATCTTTGCTCACGTTCCTCTTTGGGACCTTCCCAACTGGCTCCCATCTTCGCGAGCTCATCTGCTTTTTTATTCAGTTCTCTTGGGATTGCTTTGATCTCGAAATGCATGAAAAGCGAGGTCAATGTCGCGACCCTGGCATGATATTGTGGGAGGTTCCCTATTCGCGCTTCATAAAGCCCCTGCACCTGCTTTACTACAACCTCTGAATCGCAACAACATGACAGCACAGAGATTGAAAGGCCGATGGCTAACTCTAGTCCTGCGATCAAGGCCTCATATTCAGCTTCATTGTTCGTGGGTTTGAACTTTAGTGCGATGGCGTGGCTTATCTCATCTCCCGTAGGCGATGTGAGAATCACACCCGCGCCACACCCCTCGTCATTCACAGCCCCATCAGTATGCATTATCCACATCATCTGCTCGCCGTACGGATTCACCACTTCCCCTTCTCTGAAACTCGTTTCGACAATGAAGTCAGCAAGCGCTTGCGCCTTGATGGCTGGCCTGGGCCGGTATACCACATCGAACTCTGACATCTCAATAACCCATTTTGTGAGCCTCCCTGCTACAGTAGGTTTGGTCATGAAGCTATTGAGTGGCAAGTCCGTCAGGGTTTCAATCGGGTGTGCATGAAAGTAAGGTCTTAGTTTGCGGGCAACCGTTATCAGCGCGAGCACAGACTTTTCAACTGGAGAATACCGTGTTTCCGCTGGCAACAATGCTCGGCTGACAAAATATACCGATTTCTCTGACTCGCGAACAAGAACTGCACTTACCGCCCTCGAGCTGGCCGCGAGATACAATTGAAAAGTCTCTCCCAGAATCGGGGAAGATAAGATCGGGATCCTTGTCAGATGCTCTTTGAGGCTCGCGAAGGCTTGACCACATTCCTCAGTCCACTCAAAATTCTTTGGCTTTTTCAGGATCTCGAAGAAGGGGAGGCTGCGTTCGGCCAACTTGGCGCAAAATCTCCCCAAATAGTTCACTCGGCCTACAAACCTTTGGACCTCATGGGTTGACCGTGGTTGTTCGAGGTCGAGAACGGCTTTGAATTTATCGGGATTAACCTCTACACCGCGAGCGCTAATCATGAAGCCCAAGAATTTTCCTTCTGTGACACCGAACACGCACTTATCCGGGTTTAAACTCATCCCATACTTTCTGAGCGTTGCGAAGACCTCTGCCAGGTCGCGAGCATGGTCACTTTGTTTCTTGCTCTTTACCACAATGTCATCAACGTAGGCCTCAACCGTATCCCCTATCTGATCACTGAAGATGCGGTCGACCAATCTCTGGAAAGTGGCCCCCGCGTTCTTAAGGCCGAAAGGCATTACTTTGTAGCAGAAAGTTCTCTTATCTGTTATGAAAGAGGTATGCTCTGAGTCAAGGGGGGTCATCATGACTTGGTTATACTCCGAGTACTCATCTAAAAAGCTGAGTGCCTCATGCCTTGCGGTGGAGTCTACAAGCTGATCAATAGAAGGTAGCGGATAGCTGTCTTTCGGGCAAGCTTTGTTCAAATCTGTGAAGTCCACGCACATCCTCCATTTTCCCGTTCCTTTTTCCGCGACCATAACAACATTAGCCAACCAAGCTGGTTACTGTACTGGTCTTACAAACCCAGCTTTTAGGAGTTTCGCGAGCTCCACGGTCGCGGCCTCATTCTTCGGACCCGCTTGCTTTCTTTTTCTCTGTCTTTTAGGAATGATATCGTTGTTAATATTTAGAGAGTGAGTGATTACCGATGGGGGAATTCCTTTCAAGTCTTTGGGGGACCAAGCGAAGACATCTCGCGACTCCGACAACAAGTTTTCAATCTCCCCCATCACCATAGGGTCAAGGTTACCTCCCACCAATAATTTCTCTTCTTTGTTCGCAAAAGGAGTGACATGCGTTTCAAATCCGGAAAACTTTGCTCTGTCCACATTTCCCTCAGAATTCTGATATCTGGGAGGCTCACGAACATCTAAATCAGCTTCTTCCTCGACATTAGGCATACCTGGGACAAAAAGTTGATTCGCGAGCAGAGGTGCATCTTCTCCCTTTTCGGACTTGATGTAACAAGAGATGCTCTCTTTCTCCACCACCGTCGCAACTCCAGTCCCGGAGGGTGTGGGAAACTTTATGCAGAAATGGCTCATGGACACTACTGCATCAAACTTGCACAATGTACCTCTCCCGATGATCGCGTTATACGAAGAGCTTGTCGGGATGATGACGAAATCAATCTTTTCTGACCTTCGTGGCCCTGTCTCATCTCCCATCACTACATCTAAACTCACCACTCCTAGAGCAGTGACCCTTTCTCCCGCGAAACCTACTAAGGTGGTTCACGTCGGTCTCTTCATCCGTGGATCAACCCCTTGTTTTTCGAAGGCATCCAGATATAATATGTCAGCAGAGCTTCCTGTGTCCACCAGAATACGGCTGACTAGCTTCGTGCCAATCTGCAGATGTATGACTAATGGGTCACCAGAAGAGACTGCCCACTCGTTGATCTCCTCATTAGAAAAGACAAGTTGATACGGTTCTCTGGGAAGGGGTTTCGCGATACTCATAACTGGGAGCCCGTGAGGGAGCGGAGCGTTAATCATCTTTCGCTATTCACGCCTGTTTGGAGGTATAGGGATATGCTTCCCGGCTATGGTCCCTACATGACCGTCCGGTCGCGGGAAGTCTTGATTGCGTTGAGGTGGATGAGGATCGTTTGCGTTCTATTGGTTGCGTCCTCTTCCTCGCCCTCCATTGTTGTTTCCCCCTCTGAACGGCCCCCGGCCAGGGTTTCTACCACCCCTACCTTGATTGTTTCCTCCGCCTCTCTGATTCATGAGGACGGCTCTCTGATTCATGAGGACGGCTCTCTGCTCTGGTTCATTGTTCATTCTGGGGCCACTTCTGCATTCATCCATGTTGTGAGTAGTAGAGTTGTGGTTGGTGCACCACATTCCATCGCGACCACGACCTCGGCCTCCATTTCCTCGGCCGCGACCTCTGTAGTTGGAGTTGTCATCCCTCTGGTTCATCAAATTCTGTTCCTGGAACTGATTCTGGTTCGTACTCTGTCTGTAATCCTGATACTGATTCTGATTCTGACGCTGAGTTACTAAACCTGGGGCTCGCGAATCACTCTATCCCTGATCATACTGCTGTCTCTTGTTCCCCCAATTCTGATTGCCTTTTCTAGAGCTCTGGCCCTGGTTCTTGTTCTGTTTGTTCTGTCCTCCACCCACCGCGGGTGTGCTTGAATGAGTTTCAACTTGAATTTCGACATAAGCTCTTTCTAACATGGCCTAATAGGACCCCTCCTACTTTCTATAAAGGTGCTTTTTGAACTCACTCCCGTCAGCCAGCCCATTTAAGAACGCGACTCTGGCGGTTTTATCATCAAAGTCATCAGCCTCCAAGACCATCAGCGAGAATCTTTTTACGTACTCTTCCAGACTTTCGCCCGTTTTTTGTTTGATCCCGACCACTTCTTTCATAGTGATCTTTCTCTTCTTCGAAGAGCCAAAATGCAACAAGAATCCCCTTTCAATATCTGCAAAGCAAGAGATGCTTCCGGGTGGTTGATTTAACATCCATGTCATGGCGGTGTCCGCGAGTGTTCCTGGGAATCCTTTGCATAGGGTGGCCTCATTCGGACCCCTCGCGATCATGGCGTACTTGTATCGGGTAAGATGTTCCTTAGGGTCTCCCTTACCAGTGTATTCCTTGATAGTCGGGAACCTGAAATCTGGTAGTGGAGGGGCCCTGATGATGTGTTCTGCAAAAGCCGTGGGGCCAAACATTGTTGATAAGTTGAGAGGAGGGTTCCGGAATGTCTCGCGATGATAGTGGGGTGCTTCTTGACGTTCGCGTTGTTCTTGTACAGCATAGTACGCTCGGCCCCTCTCGTCATAGTGAACATCATGTTGAGAGTTGTAGTGCTCCTGATGACTCATTGGAGCCTGGTTTAAGTCGAACCTTCCCTGTTCAGCATCGCGAGTACCATTTCTCTCCCTCGGCCTTCTAGAAACCGATGCTTTGTCATCCGGGACAATTTCAGCTACTTCTTCTTCTCGATTAATCTCTCTTTCCACGCGATTGGCTTGGTCGTTAAGAGGTTCGACCCTTTGGTTAGCTGCATTTGGGGCGATCGGGGCGCCTTGTGCTATCCAGGCGGCAAAAAGCTCGTTCTGCTCTCGAAGGATAGTGATAAGCTCGGGAACTTCCTCCTCAACGCGAGGGAGTGGTGGGGGATTGAGAGTGTTTTGATTGATGTGTGACGTGGTGGCGTTTACTGTGCCGCTTCTGCCAGTCTCGACCATGATGTTGCCCTTCACGAACTGACTCTCGAGATTTCAAAGGGAGCTAGCTGCGCGAGGAGGTCCCCACGGTCGGCGCCAGTGTTGGAGCCCAGATATTCGCGCTCTCGCAATCAACACCTCGCGAGATCGGGCCTTCAGTGAATCTTCAAATACTGGAGACCTTCCTTACGCAAACTGGAGCAACAACTTATGACTCATCTTCATCCAGATCAAAATGTGCTATTCTCCTCTGTTCTTTGTGTTCTTCAACCCTTAAGGTACCTGCACAACCAAACCGGAAGGTTGGACCCCCTGATTTGGCTCTCTGACGCTCAAGTCAGTAATGGTAATAGATAAATGAACACGATGCCTCAAACAACAATAGAGTAAAGTAAAACAGAGAGAAGATAACGATCGAAGTAATGACCAAAACAATGAAACCTCGTGAGCCAACTCAATGAAACAGTAAATGGTGAAACTCAACCAATCGTGATGATTCACACCTCAAAAGCACGATAACGGTACCGAGAGCCAGAATCCAGGTACCGATCATCCGATTCTCTACTAAAAGAGATGAATCGGGATCAGAAAGACAAGCTCGGAAATGAGTAATCGCCTTATGTGTTTTCTCTCTAGCTCAAGGGGGAAGGAAGATGCTCTCGATTGCCACCAGCCTTCTCTCTCTTTGCGGTTAGGATTTATAATCAGACATCGGGCCCCACACGATCTGGTGCCGCTCCTTTTACCTATTGGGCTTCTTAATGGGCCTCTCGTTCTCGACCTGTGATGCGGCTAAAGTCGTAGTGCCAAATCAAAGAAAACCCTAAACACTAACTAGAGTATAGCAAGTAAGTAGAGGTCGAACCCAAGGGAATCAAAACACCAAATCAATGCAGTCAAGTGAAATATCAACTAGTAACAAGTAACCAAAGGGGGGGGGGTTTGATTGTATGGAACACAAAAGTAACAAGTATCAAGCAAAGAAGGTTTGGGTGAGAATATGATGAGAAGGGGTTTCACCTAGCAAGTATCCACACAACAGTCAATCAAGTCGATCATAGATTTATCTCAAGTTCTATTCAATCCTAGGGAATGTTCCTATTCCAATCTTTAATATATCAGCAGGCCAACCGGTCCTGATAATACTTACTATTCAGCAATCAGGGAAACCTCTCAAGATTAGATGAAATAGCAGCAAAGGGCACAGGAATCATAAGGATGCATGCAATAACTTACAACCGTCAAGTATTAACATGCAATCAATTCTCTTATCATAAAAGCAATCAACTACCAGATCATGCACATATGAGTGCTACAATGACAAGGAATTCCACCGTATATTCCTAGTCTAGCAATAGAAAACTATCAATCAAACTAGGTGATCAAGCTAGCAAAACTAATAGAAATCAATAGATGAAGAACAAGAGAATTAATACAAACCCATAGGAAAAGAACAAGAGTTTAGAAATCTCACAACTTAATAACTGAAGGTTTCAACCGCTAAGTAAAACAATGGAGATTAGTTCCTGCTCATGGTTGCAGAACTAAATTGTCTGATGGAAAAGATGATGGAAAAGATGATGGAAAAGATGATTAGAACTAGGGTATATAAAGAGTCTAACCCTAAAGATATATGGTAAAAGATAAATCCTAAAACTAAAATAAGGAAAATAAGAAAATAATAAAAGAAATAAAAACAAAGCAAAATAAGGAAAGTCCGGAATATCTTCGGCCTTGTTGTGGCGATCGCCATAGATACCTGGCGATCGCCATCTTCATGTAAAGCTCTGCCGTAGCCTCTGTCGCCCCATGGCGATCGCCGTAGAGTCATGGCGATCGCCATAATCTCTCGAACTCACATAACTCTTCTGTTGTAGAATGGCGATCGCCTGGATGGTAGTGGCGATCGCCGCTGCTCCGCAGAATATCTTCAAGTCCTCATGTCTTCAATCTTTGATCTCTTCTTCTTCGGTTCCGATCTTCATTTCTTCACTTCTTAATAAATATCTCAGAACATAATAATGACTCGAAACACATATGATAATACTCCTAAACTAATGTAATAATCTCTAGTTACGCTATACAAAGTGCAGCGTATCAACCTGGTTATCGGTCTTATGGGCTCGCGGTCCGTTTATTAGTCGCGAACCGGGTTCGTGTCATGGTCGCGAGAACCGGGTCTAACATCCACTTCCATATCCACCATGCTCCAAAGGCGAAAGTAGTTGGCCAGGAGTCACTTCTGTCAAGTTCTGTCACCAGCAGGGAGCGTAAATTGGATGCGTTGAACTGATCAAATCGGTCGCTCATGAGGAAAGTTTGCCATATATCTCTGGTAAAAGGGCAATCACGTATGATATGGAGTGTGGTTTCCTCGGGAGCATCACAAGCGGAGCACCTAGCGGACTGAGCAATATGTCTGCGGACTCGGTTAGCATTACCCATAAGACAGTCATGTGCCATAAGCCAGAGGAATGTGCGTACCCTCTCAGGAGCCTTCACCTTCCATATCAGTTTCCATAATTTGTCAACTGTATCACCCTCTTCTCTTCGAATAATCGCATAGCCAGATTTCGTGGAGAAGGCGCCTGATTGTGTTCCATTCCAGATGAAGTTATCACCCACTCCTTCCTCCTTGAGTGTAACTGCAGCAATTTTCATAAGGACATCAGTCGGCAAGAGAGCTGAGAATTCCTTGAGTGTAACTGCAGTACTCTCCAACCCATTTTATTTTTCATAAGAGCAGAATTCATTTGTCTCATGCCTCTAATTCCCAACCTCCAGCTTCTTTTTCACGACAGATTTCCTCTCTACGCACCAGGTGGAGTTTCTTTTTCTCGTTAGTCGAGCCCCATACAAAGCCGTGAACTTTCTTATCAATATCATCACACAAGCCAAGAGGGAGCCTTGCATTCTGCATTGAGTATAAAGGAATAGTAGCAATGACCGAATTTGCGAGTGTCACTCTGCCTGCTAAGGAAAGAAGCTTCGTTTTCCAACCAGCAAGTCGTGCATCAACTCTATCCAGCACATGTTGGAACGTTGCCCTTGTAACCTGCTTCTTCGACATTGGCATACCGAGGTACTTTCCTAAATCATCCGTAGTCACCATGTTCCCAACATTACTGATGGAAGCAGCTAAAGCAGGAGGGGTAGAATTGGAGAAGAAAACGACTGACTTCTGGTAATTGATTTTTGCACCTGAAGCCGAGCAGTATTTCTCAAGACAATATTTCACCACTTCCATTTGCGCAACAGAGGCTTCACCGAAGAGAATCAGATCATCCGCAAAAAATAGGTGTGACAGTTCCGGCCCCGAATCAGCGAGTTGTATGGGTTTCCACGCCCCTGCCGAGATAGCCTCGTCAATCACATGTCCCAGGCGTTCCATACAAAGAACAAATATGTATGGCGAGAGGGGATCGCCTTGTCGGACTCCACGACTCGTCATGAATGTGTCACCCATGAGGCCATTCCACAAGACCCTCATATTACAAGACGTAATGCCTTCCATGATGACCTGCGTCAAGGCAGAAGGGAATCTGGCTTCCATAAGAGTATCCCGAATAAAGCTCCAGCGGATGCGATCATAAGCCTTCTCGAGATCAATTTTTATGGCCGTAAATTGCGGTCCGGTTTTGGCTCTCATTGAATGCATGACTTCTTGAGTAATAACAATATTGTCGGATATTTTTCTCCCCGGGACGAAACTGGACTGAGTTGGTGCAATGATAGTTCTCATGATAGGTTTAAGGCGGAGGACAAGAGCTTTAGTAACTATCTTAAAAGCGACGTTGCATAGACTGATGGGGCGGAGTTGGTTGACGGTTTCGGGATGCGTCACTTAGGAATCAGAACCAGCAGTGTTTCATTCAGGCCTTCAGGCACCGTTCCTCCAGCAAGAATAGAAAGGACAACAGTCTCGACCTCCTCTCTGACCTCAGTCCAATTTCTCTGATAAAAAAGGCGTGAAATCCATCCGGTCCGGGCGCTTTGAGTGCGCCCATGCAGTCAAGGGCTTCTTTGATCTCAGTTGAGCTATAGGGGCGCGAGAGCAGGTCCAGGTTAGCTTTAGAGATAGGTGGAAATTTACCTCGAGGGAGATCAATAGGACCCTCAACATTACTGTCTTCTGTATACAGATTTTGTAGGTGGTTGGTGACCATAATCTCCATGTTTCTCTGGTCCCAGCACCAATCTCCACCCTCATTCTTAAGCCCTTCAATGCGGTTCTGCTGCCTTTTGATAACAGCACTATTGTGGAAGAAGCGGGTGTTTCGATCTCCATCCACCATGGCCTCTTTCCGAGCTTTCTGAAGCCAGAACAAGTGGATTTGTTCGAGAACAGTATCAAGTTGTCTCCGTAATTTACCTTCAAGTCGGAGGAGTCCAGCCGAGGAGCCCAGATTCTGGTTTTGCTGAATCCCCTCAATTCTCCTCCACAGGTGATCTCGTCTTCTGAAGAGGTTTCCGAAGACATTTTTGTTCCAAGAGTCGAGTTGCAACGCTAGATTATCCAGGGTCTCTATCAGAGGGAGATTCTTATCCCAGTTGTTGGCCAGGAAATGTGGAAATTCATTGTGAAGCATCCAGGCAACTTGAAACCGAAAAAGGCGGGTGCTATGTGTTTGATCAAACCCCTGAATGCTGAGAAGTAAGGGGGTATGATCCGATTGATTCATGGGGAGATGACGGATGGAGGCGTCTTCAAACTGAGTTCTCCAATCAACATTGCTCAACCCTCTATCCAATCTGGCACTAGTTCTCGTAGATGGGTCTCTACCTCTACACCAAGTATATTGTTGACCCAAGTACCCAAGATCAATCAATTCAAGTTCATGAATCCAATTACTGAAGCGAGCACATCGTCTTCTGAGCGCAGCCGAGTCTCCAGTTCTTTCATTCATGGAAGCAGTTTCGTTGAAATCTCCAAGGAGCAGCCAAGGGGAATTCAAGGAGGCTGCAAATTCCCAAAGGCGATTCCAAAGTGCCTCCCAAGAAGGCGGATCAGGACAAGCATAAATTGCAGAGAAAACCCAAGCAGTTTCCCCAGTTCTACTGACCCTGATAGATACGACTTGAGCGTGGGCGTCAACCTCAGTCACAGTGAGTCTCTCACTTCTCCACATGACCCAAATACCACCACGAAAACCAATTGCTTCAGCCCGAATGAGACTGTCAAAACCAATTTTCTCGCAGACCTTATCCGCCTGAGTACCACTGATTTTAGTCTCCAGTAAAACCAAAATAGCAGGATCATGGATCCTGATGAGCTCCTTGAGGGTGTTGAGAAATTCTCGATTGCCAGCACCTTGGGCATTCCAGGAAATGATCTTGAGGTTTGGAACAATCATTGACCACAAATTAAAAAGAGGTGAGCTAACATCTTTCCAGTAGGAAATCGTATCAGCAATCATTGGAGACCATTCTGCAGTCTCCATTCTGTATCTCGCCTTCAGCATTCTGCCTTCCTTCTTGTTCTGATATGAGATCTTCCATACTAATGTCTCCCTCTCCATGATTCCTACACGAGGCTTGGACCCTGGTTTGAGCCGATTCCAGTAGCTCGTCATTGATATCCGGAGGGTGTTTTTGGTGATTTTTTGTGAGTGTTTGCTTTGTGTGTTTGTCCTGCGGGGATGATAGGATTACACTTCTTAAAGAAGTTGCTCCAATGATGGGAATGCCAATCTTACGAACTATGGTAGTTTCTTGATTTTGGGATGAGGTAGGATATTTTAAATTCCTGTTGGTTTGCCTATTCAGTGCCGAATTTTCAATCTTTCCTTTCCCCAAATTATTCTTCAAATGATTTCCTATTGTATTCGTGTCTTTCACATTTCCTTTGCTTGCTGGTTTTCCTAAATTACTCCTTTGATTGTTCTTGACAGCCGGCCTTACTTCCTCTTGTGACAACCTTGAAGTTTCCATATCAGTGGTCATTGAGTTTTCCTTATTGAGAACAATGGCACGCTCCATTTTGTTATTGCCTTTGTTTGAAGATTTCTCTGGTGAGTGCTCCTGACGATCGGCAATTAAATGGTTCCCAAATCCGTAATATCCTCCATAATATTCGGATCGTTGCTTTCCTGGTTATCCATTTCCTCAATCTCGCTATCCATATCAATATCTCCTTCCTTAGATAAAATTTGAAATCTTGACCCAGAGGCATGATTTGCGCCAATTCCATGCGAAGAGTTTTCCTTATGTTTTTCCTGGTTTGACCCGGTCTGCTTCCTGCCTATGGGTTTAGAGAATTCCGAGTCGGCTTGTGGTCTAAGGATAACAGCTGAACCCGAGTTACTGCTGTTCTCATGGCCGGAATTTTTCGCCGGAGCTGGAGCCTGCTTCTTGGTGCCTTGTTTTTGGGTGTACGGTGTAGCAAATTTCTGGTACAACATCCAAGGACCAAAGTCTTCGTACATCTCCGGGTAGAGATCCCTATGTTTCCTCTCTTCATCTTCTTTTGAATGACTCGTGCCCTCTCCGTTCATATCATCATGCTTATTGAAGGAGCATGATTCCTTTGTGTGACCAATCCGTCCACATCCGAAGCAAACCATTTTGAGACCTTCATATTGGATTTTCCAAATGCGCCCGTTCATGCGGAATTTCGGGAGCAGTGGTTTAGTGACATCAACTTCAACACTCAAGCGGGTAAACTTGCCTCGTTCAGCCGCTGAAGTCGTACGATCAATCTTCAGTACCTTTCCTATGCGTTGTCCGATCATAGGGAGAATCCCTTCATCAAAATACTCCATAGATCATAGGGAGAATCTTCAGTACCTTTCCTATGGTGAGATAACTGTCGCCTATGAGCCAAGGGCCATTCACCAACACATGCTCCAAATCCTCATTGTGTCTGAATCGGACAACATAGAACTCATTCCCAATATCTGTCATTGAGAACTCTCCCTTGGGTAGGGATGCACAGACTTGACTCGGACTGGAAAAACGGACCGGACCGGACCGGAAAAAGCCGGTTCGGTCCCCGGTCCGTAAAATTTTGAGTTTCCGGGTTCCGGTCCGGTCCTGGACCGACCCGGCATTTTTCCGGTCCGGACCGGAAACCCGGATATATTTTAAAATAATTAATTTATTCTAAATTTTTAATTTTTTAGGGTTGGATACTTGGATTCCTTTCTTTACTCTCAGACTCTCAGTCCGTCGTTCGTTGTTTCACGCCTTAGTTCCCTGCTCACTTGCTCAGTCCGCCGTTCGTTCACGCCTCACAGTCACTGCCTCTGTCCCCTGTTGTGCTCAGCGCCTCACGCCTCAGTCCGACTGCAGCGCCTCAGCCCGACACTGCTTCCTTCTCGCCAAGCCGACCGTCGCCAAGCCGCCTCTTCTCTGCGTCGCCAAGCCTGACACTGCTTCGTTCTCCTTCTCCCTCGGCCGACCGTCGCTCGTTCTCCTTCGTTCTGCTTCCTTCTACCTCTTCTCTGAGGTAAATAAATTTCTCCCTCAGCTGTCTTCATTTTCTCCATCGACCACCATCACTTGACTTGCTTGAAGATTCGTATTTTTGCTGCTTCGTAGTGTTTATGTTGAGTATTCACTATTCAAGAATGTGTGCCATGCTTCGAGCTGTATTTGCAATCTCAGCCATATACACACAAGCAACCATTTCCTGCTTCGTAGTGCCATACACACAAGTATTCACGTACCGGAAACCAATCCAAAAATTTCCGTTCCAAACCGGTCCAGACCGGGACCGGTCCGGTCCCCGGTCCAAAAAATTTCAAATTTCCGGTCCACCGGTCCGGTCCACCGGTCCGGTCCGGACCGGTTGTGCATCCCTACCCTTGGGACTCCATTTCTTGATTAGAGATTGTTTCAGATACATATAACCAATATTTATATCAAACACTTTCACAATTATAGCATTCCTCCATGGATACCTGATTCTCTTTTTTTCCTCCGCAGACAGGACAATGGCGGGGCAGTGGGGGTCGTCTTCCATGTCTGGTGAGTCATCCAGTGAGTCATCATACATACATTCTTCCTCCCATAAAAAATTGTTATGGCACATCAGTGGTTCTTCTTCCCTTCCTCCCGCAAGCGCAGCAAATAAGGATTTTTATTTGTACCCGTGTTGCTCTGTTGTCCGTCTCCAGAGGGTAGAGTTGGGAATTCCTCCATAGATGCATCATCTATAGTTTGGTCGCCATCTCTTGTTCCACGTTTGGATTTCTTGTCTGACCTACGGAGGAGATCAAGTTCCTTCGATGAGGGATCTGATCCCCCGGTCAGGCAGAGTGTGGTGGCGCTGGAATAATGGAGCATTCCTCCATAGATGCAAACAATTTCTAATATAGAGGCGAATAATGGAGCATTCTACAATAAAAATCCGTTCTCCTCTTGGAAGCTATCATCGGCAAAATGGATTGCTTAAAGTTTCCATTTGCATCAAAATATCTTTCTTATTCCTTCCCAATCGAACAATTTAACAAGAACGGGGAACATCAAAACCACAGAAAACGAACCTCGCCTCTTTCTGATCGATTCCGGGAGAAGCCAAAGTAGAATTGCCGCCATTATAAGCAGCACCAACCATCTCGATTTCCATCCCCTTTCCATCCTCGTGGAAACCCCTAACCTTGTCGACCACAACTTCCAAGTCCGACCTCAAGAGCATATCCTCACTAGCGAGAGACTAACTTCTCGCAACCCTAATTTTGTGCACTTGTTAGAGATAAAGAGGAGTGGGTGTTTTAAGGTTGCTGAATCACGCAACCGTTGCAATAAATACACGAACCGCTGCCAAATTCGCTGCATTTGAGTAATCTGCTTCAAATAACCGCTTCATTAGATTTTTTTAAACATCCGCTGCAATTCCGCTGCATTTGAGAGAACCGTTGCACATAACCGTTGCCTTAGCTTAAAACCGCTGCACTTGACCGCTGCATCTGCTCGTTATTGTAGTAGTGTAAATAATTCTTGACTTATATTTTAAAAAAACTTATTCATACAAACTTTATTAGTTTATATGAAAATCGATTATCTTATCATATCTTATCATATCGTATCATATCATATCGTATCATATCATATCATATCATATCATATCATAATCATATCATATCATATCATAATATATATAATTTTTGGGGGTGGTTGAAAAATATTCACACAAAATATTCATGAAGATATTCATGAATACATCCATCTTGGGTTGGGCTTTTGCTTGATCCACCGGAAAAAAAGTCCATTATTAAAGTTCATATTTAAAAAAAACATTTCACCTATATTTTTCAAACTAATCTATTATTATTAAATAAAAGATTATCTTTTAAGAAACTACATCAATCTATTTTCTAATAAAGATTTTATCTTTTATTAATTTAAAAACGAAATTATTTCTATAAGGATTATATAATTGAATAAATTATTTTTGTGCTTAGTATTTTATATCATAATATATATAATTTTGGAGGGTGGTTGAAAAATATTCACAAAAGATATTCATGAAGATATTCATGAATATATCCATCTTGGGTTGGGCTTTTGCTTGACCCACCGGAAAAAAAGTCCATTATTAAAGTTCATATTTAAAAAAAAACATTTCACCTATATTTTTCAAACTAATCTATTATTATTAAATAAAAGATTATCTTTTAAGAAACTACATCAATCTATTTCCTAATAAAGATTTTATCTTTTATTAATTTAAAAACAAAATTATTTCTATAAGGATTATATAATTGAATAAATTGTTTTTGTGCTTAGTATTTTATAAATGTATTAATTTTATAAACGAAATATTCATCATAAAATGGGAAAAATATGTTATTAAAAATATTTTTTTATTATATATTCACAAAGTTGTTGATCAATATATTCATCTTGGGTATATAAAATTGGAAAAGTGTCATGTATTAATACTTGTTAAAATGATAAATGATAATGAATGTGGAGCCTTGGATCAAGAGAGATCCAAGAGCCCATATGATGACACGTGTCACCCCTTGTCACCCCTTGTCACCACCGTCGGACCTCCGCCGGACCACCACCGGACCACCTCCGACCATCGCCGGACCACCTCCGACCACCGCCGGACCATCTTTGGGCCTCGCCGGAATAAAATTGTCACAAAGATGTATAAAATTGTTCACAAATATTACAAAATTATTTATTACTAAATGTTCATCACGTTGTTCATAAATGTTCATAACAATGTTCATAAATGTTCATTTGTACATACTCTACTGAATGTTCATCACATTATACTTAAAAGTTCACCAACGGAATGTTCACCTAAATGTTCATCATCTCATACTTAAATGTTCATCATCTCATACTTCAATGTTCACAAGAATTTAATAAAATGTTCATTAGCCAAAGTTCATTACAATCGACTTAAATGTTCATCACGTTGTTCATAAATTTTCATCAAAATGTTGATAAATGTTCATCATCTCTTACTTAAATGTTCATCAAACATCACTTTAATATAATTTCGAGTAGAAAAACACTTAATCTTCATCAAAAATTACCTAAATTTTCATCATCTCATACTTAAATGTTCATCAAACATCCTTAAATGTTCACAAGCATTTAATAAAATGTTCATTACTCAAAAGTTCATTACAATTAGCTTAAATGTTCATCACGTTGTTCATAAATGTTCATCAAAATGTTTATAAACGTTCATTTTGATATACTCTACTGAATGTTCATCACATTTTAATTACATGTTCACCAACAGAATGTTCATCACATTATAATTAAATGTTCATCACATTATATTTAAATGTTCACCAATTTGAATTAGACTTAAATTTTCATTTATTTTTATACTACGTTTTCATTTATTATTGGACCACCGTCGGACCTCCACCGGACCACGTCGGACCACCGCCGGACCTCTACCGGACAACTACCGGGTGGTCGCCGGGAAGTCATCGGGTGGTCGCCGGAAGGCCGCCAGACCACCACAACTACCCCCACTACAAGTGGAGGTAGCTAGTTTAATCTAAGCCATTGGATGTCTTGGCATCCAATGACTTAGATTCATTCTTATTTATCTCTATAAGAAGGTTTATTATGGGATTCACACCCTATAAAAATTTTGGGGGTGGTTGAAAAATATTCACATAGGATATTCATGAATATATTCATCTTGAGTATATAAAAAATTTGGGGTGGTTGAAAAATATTCACATAGGATATTCATGAAGATATTTATGAATATATTCATCTTGGGTTGGGCTTTTGATTGTCCCACCGGAAAAAAATTCATTATTAAAGTTCATATTTTTATAAAAAAAAATCCCACCTATATTTTACAAACAAATCTATTATTATTAAATTAAAGATTATCTTTTCAGAAACTACATAAATCTATTAACTAATAAAGATTTTATTTTTTATTAATTTAAAAACAAAATTATTTTTATAAGGTTTATATAATTGAAAAAGTATTTATGTGCTTAGTATTTTATAAAAGTATCATAATATATATAATTTTTGGGGGTGGTTGAAAAATATTCACACAAGATAATCACAAAGATATTCCCCATTATATTCATCTTGGGTTGGGCTTTTGCTTGGGTCACCGGAATAAAAGTCTAATATTAAAGTTTACATTTTTCAAAAAGAAATTTCCACATATATTTTCAAACAAATCTATTACTATTAAATTAAAGATTATCTTTTAAGAAACTGCATCAATCTATTTCCTAATAAAGATTTTATCTTTTACTAAGTTAAAAATGAAATTATATTTTATAAGGATTATATAATTGAAAAACTATTTTTGGGGGTGGTTGAAAAATATTCACACAAGATATATTAAAAAGAAATTTCCACATATATTTTTCAAGCAAATCTATTACTATTAAATTAAAGATTATCTTTTAAGACACCACATCAATCTATTTCCTAAAAAAGAATTTATCTTTTACTAAGTTAAAAACGAAATTTATTTTATATGAATTATGTAATTGAAAAAAATATTTTTAGGGGTGGTAGAAAAATATTAACACAAGATATTTTAAAATGAAATTTCCACATATATTTTTCAAACAAATCTATTACTATTAAATTAAATATTATCTTTTAAGAAACTACATCAATCTATTTCTCAATAAAGATTTTATGTTTTACTAAGTTAAAAACGAAATTATATTTTATAAAGATTATATAATTGAAAAAATATTTTTGGAGTGGTTGAAAAATATTCACACAAGATATTTTAAAAAGAAATTTCCACATATATTTATCAAACAAATCTATTACTATTAAATTAAAGATTATCTTTAAAGAAATTACATCAATCTATTTCCTAATAAAGATTTTATCTTTTACTAAGTTAAAAACAAAATTATATTTTATAAGGATTATATAATTGAAAAAATATTTTTGGGGTGGTAGAAAAATATTCACACAAGATATTTTTAAAAGAAATTTCCACATATATTTTTCAAACAAATCTATTACTATTAAATTAAAGATTATCTTTTAATACACTACTAAAAGGAAAAAGGTTTTGCTTGACCCATAAGAAAAAGGTTCAATCAAAAATAAAATATTGCCTTTTATAATGATAAATATTAAAACTAAAAGGATATAATAAAAAAAATAACAATAAATCAAATTAAGAAAAATGATATTTTGTGAACATGATAAATCATATTTTAATGGAAATAAGTTTTTTTAAGGCTCATATAATTGAAATAAAGAATTTTTCACAAATTATTTTACTAAATAAAAGAATTTTAATTTTTGAAGGGTCATATAATTTGAAATAATATCAGATATATGCATAAATAAAATTTTCATTAGATAAAATGTATTATAAAAAAAATAAGACAACATATATCATATCAACTTATTAAAATTACGGGTTAAGATAGAAAAAATGAATTATAAAATGTATAAGTAACATGTTTTCTGAATAAATAAAAAAGAAGAAGATATATTGAGCAAACACTTTTTAAATCTTAACCTATTCATTTTTCGGTCACATTTTTTCACCTCTTATTTGATAAAGGGAAATTAGATCTGGAAAACGGGTCAAACGGGTCGGGTTTGGGTTCGGATGGAAAACGAGTTTGGGTTAAGCGGGTCGACCATTGGTCGAGTTCGGGTCGAGCCAACCCAGTGGGTTTCAAATGTTTGATATTTTTATTGTAATAAAGAAAATAAAATTTAAACAATATTTTTATTTATTCAGAAAGAAAATATGTAAAAAATGGATCCCTCGACGAGTTTCAAGAAGCACGGATCGATTCAGGTTTGACCCAAACGGCTTCATTGTTTGGTAAGCTTTTGACAAATCTACTTAGTAACATATAAATTAAATATTTTAATATAACTATTTGATTTGTTTCCCCGTGTTAGAAATATCTATAATGACAAAGAACTTCATCGGTAAATATTTGACGCTAAAAAAGATTAATTTTTTTAAATTTCAATATTTCTCCTTTGGTAAAATAAAATTATATGATTATTATATCATTAGACAATAAATAACAAAATATCCTGAAAAGGTAATCTTTAGTAGTAACCTAAATTTATATAATACAATATGAAAATAAAAAAATCTTAATTTTTACTTTAGATAAAATTAATCTCAACTTTTAAATCAATAAAAAATTAGAATCGAAAACTTAAAATTTCAAACCAAAAACTACCAAATTACAATTTCAATTAAATATTTTCTAAATTTGAAGATGAATGTTTTGCAACGTACATAAACTATTATTACGTGCCATGTTGTTATTGATTTTCTTAATTTTTAATGAAAAGTCGTTTGATCTACATTTTAGTCTTCTGGTAAAAATTGAAAATATTTTAATTAGTTTTTCCTAAACAATTAAAGTTTAAGCCTATATTTTTCCGGTGTCGTGTATGCATTTAGTATGTTTATGTACTTTATTATTTAATTTTTTAAATTATATTTAATTTTTTAAAGATATATCAAAATAGTTGAACACAATAATAGATTTAAAAATTATTATCCGGATTCAAAGTAAAATATAAAAGAAACATACGAGACAATATTACACATTCTAATTCATATTTATAGAGTACTAAATTTTTATTTATTAAAATTCATTTGGCCCGTGCGTAGCACGGGCAAGAGGGACTAGTTAATTTTATAAACGAAATATTCATCATAAAATGAGAAAAATATGTTATTAAAGATATTTGTTTATTATATATTCACAAAGATATTCATCAATATATTAACAAAGTTGTTCATCAATACCTGGGTTGAGCTTTTGTTTAGCCCAACGAGTAAAATGTCCAATATTCAAAAATAAATATTTCTTTTTATAATTGGGAAAATATCTAACCAATACTCCATCCGTCCCTGTTTGTTCGTCCTGTTTCCTTTTCGAGCGTCCCCTTTTGTTTGTCCTATCCCATTTTCTTTCCTTTTCTATCTATATTTTTCTTACCATAATACCCTTACTTCGGAACCGTCCAGAGTTGGGAGCCTGGAAAAATATCCTTTTTCTGAAAAGCATAAGAAAGCATCGATCTATAAGCACATGACGTTATAAAAGGGAAATGAAGACAAAATATGAAAACAACAAGCAAATAAAATGTTACGCGAAGACATGAAGAGTACCGTAATGATGTTCAAGGCTTAACCCTCGCTGGGCTAGCACCTCGTGGGTAATACATGCCAGAAATATGCGCTTCGAGATGAGGTTAGGAAAGCTATGGAATTTATCAAAAAGGCAATCTTTCTTAGGCTGAGACCAGTCACCAGATCTAGGTTGGGTCGCGGTCATTGATATTTTAGTAGAGAACCCCGAATCTGGTGGAGGTCGTACTAGGAACCAATCCGTTTTCCACTTCGGAAGTCGGGGGGTCCGTCCCACTCGGTTATGCCGTTCTTCACAGCCGTGAACATCCCCTCTTCCTCGGGAGCCCTTCGCGTCCGGAACATAAGGAAAAAATGGCAAGGATTGGGTTTTACTCCAATGTCTTGACACCTCATCACATAAATGACGAGTGCGCGCCAAAAGTTAGGGTGCATTTGGGCTGGGCTATATGTCAGCTGTTTCAAAAGCCTTTTTGTGAAGTCGGAGAAAGGGAGCCTAAAGCCTAGTTTAAGAGAGGAAATACTCAACGCGAAGAAAGAACCATAATCGTCAAGAGAAGTGCCACCTGAAGAGGGCAAGGCAAAAATTGTCCCCTCCGGAAAAGGATAAGAATTGGCTACTGCATAAAGATCGCGAAGTTGAAGCTCATAAGGAAGAGCCGTAAACGGATTCCCGAGGACCTTGACTTTCGTATAACGAACGCGACGGGTCAGGACCTGTACACGACCCGCCGGCTTATTAAAACAATCCCCGATTTCAATGCGAGGAAGGTCTCCTTGCCAGGAATAATACTTTTCGTATTCCACGCGACCAATAATTACATCCTCAGGTTCCTGAGGGAGAAGATCGTTATTGCTACTACCCCCATCTGGTCGCGAGGTGGAAGGGCCTTCGCCATCCTTATTTCTAGTAGTTTTCCCTGAAAAGAATTAAAAGAGGGAAAGAAGGAAAAAGTCAATTTTCCAGGGCAAGAATACGAGACGCCAGGGCAATAAGAAAGCCTCGCGAACCATAAAAAAAAAAGGGAAACAAGGAAAACCCTGGAAAACGAGAAAGACAAGATCCCGAAAGGAATCGAAGAGACACTCGGATGAATGTCTAAATGAACATTCTGACGAATACTCAAGAAATGAAAAGCGTCAAGAACCCTAAATAGTTTAAAACAGGTTCTAAAGAAAGGAAACACCCAGAAAATCGAGTTTAGAAGGATGAAAAAGGGAAGCGGCGCCGCCCACTAAAAGCTAGTAGGAGGGCGGAGAAAGCCATTAAAACCTCCATGAAAACCGACATAAAAGCTTCAAAAAGCACAACAATGGCGGAATACCCGGGAAACGTCGAGATTACGAGTAAATACAACAGGAAAAGCGAAATAAAGAGCGAATTCGAAATAGAACTTACCAGCCATTTGTAATCTGAAGATTGTCTGAACGAATGAAGATTTCTTGAAATTTTATTAAGAACAGTTTTTTACAGAGGAGTATGAACAGTTGAAGTAGAGAGGAAGAGAAGAATATGATTTGATGGCCTTATATAGGAAAGTGGAAAAATCCCAAAAAGTCGACACGTGTTGGAAGGTGTCAGGGCGCGGGAGACGAGGCGTCTCGAATTTGAAATTCGAAATTCAAAACAAGCGCGATGGAATGAGAAGGCGTCGCGAACAAACAATCTTCAAAGGACTCCCCGAGATCCCGACTTCAATTATTACCCAAGCCTTACCTTCGCGAAAGCAAAGACTTGGGGGGCTGGATGTTGGACTCGGTTCTCGCGACCATGACACGAACCCGGTTCGCGACTAATAAACGGACCGCAAGCCCATAAGACCGATAACCAGGTCGAGAACGAGAGGCCCATTAAGAAGCCCAATAGGTAAAAGGAGCGGCACCAGATCGTGTGGGGCCCGATGTCTGATTATAAATCCTAACCGCAAAGAGAGAGAAGGCTGGTGGCAATCGAGAGCATCTTCCTTCCCCCTTGAGCTAGAGAGAAAACACATAAGGCGATTACTCATTTCCGAGCTTGTCTTTCTGATCCCGATTCATCTCTCTTAGTAGAGAATCGGACTCTCGGTACCTGGATTCTGGCTCTCGGTACCGTTATCGTGCTTTTGAGGTGTGAATCATCACGATTGGTTGAGTTTCACCATTTACTGTTTCATTGAGTTGGCTCACGAGGTTTCATTGTTTTGGTCATTACTTCGATCGTTATTTTCTCTCTATTTTACTTTACTCTATTGTTGTTTGAGGCATCGTGTTCATTTATTTGTTACCATTACTGACTTGAGCGTCGGAGAGCCAAATCAGGGGGTCCAACCTTCCGGTTTGGTTGTGTAGGTACCTTAAGGGTTGAAGAACACAAAGAACAGAGGAGAATAACACATTTTGATCTGGATGAAGATGAGTCGTAAGTTGTTGCTCCAGTTTGCGTAAGGAAGGTCTTCAGTATTTGAAGATGCACTGAAGGCCCGATCTCGCGAGGTGTTGATTCGAGAGCGCGAATTACCAACAGTGGAGATGTATGAGAAGATTCGGAAGAGCAGCTGATGTTGCTGGCAACAAAATTGACTTCATCCTCTATCGCGCTGCTGAATACAGAAACTCCATGAAAATCAAGGCCGAACTGAACTCGCGCGGAACCCCTGCTGTCACGACCTGGATCAAGCCTGAATCGGGGTGGGTTAAACTGAACAAGGATGGGTCTTATTGTGTTGGGAGCAACAAGATCACAGGTGGGGGATTAATTAGGAATGACATGGGAGATTTCTTATGTGGTTTTACTGCAAAAGGCACTGGTGACTCGCCTCTTCATGCTGAGATTCTGGGACTCCTCGAAATGGCGAGAGGGATGGGCATCCCTATGCTTGAGATTGAGATGGACGCCTCAGAAGTGGTTGATGCTATAACTGATGAAGACATTCTTTTCCCTAGGTATGATGCTCTTCTTAAGACTTGCCGGGAGAGGCTGACTAAAATTCGCCATGTCCCTCGTTCATGTAACCAAGCGGCTGACTGGATGGCCGCCTTCAGTAGTAGTCGCGCTGTTAACTTTCTGCTCTTTAATGGACCACCGGATGGCCTTGTCCCGGTGCTAGAAACTGACTGTTGGATGTCAGACAATATGTAATCCTTTCACTTGTTATGAATAAATGGAAGCTTCTAGAGTTTGACCAAATCATGAAACAAAATAGGGAAATTGGGATGTAAAAAAGAAATAGAGGAGTAAGAGTGGTAAGGAAGAGCAAAATCTGGCTGCTGTAATGCAAAATAAAAATTATAATGTGTTGGCAACAAGACCTAAGATCGTCCAAGAATCCTTTTAATCTTGAAAGGAAATTGTCTTTTATGTTGTGATTGGTAAGGATTATCTCTGAAACTCCACAAAAGCTTTGAGTACAGTTGTGACAACCAGGCGAGTCTTGGAGAGGATGGCTATTTCTTTCGCATCAGAGCGGATTGCATGGAAGCTTCTTAAAGGTATTGTATAATGGATACTTTTTGTTCTTTTCAGTAATCTTAATGAAAAATTAATCTTTTCTTGGCAGATGCTCCCATATCTGCAATGTGTAAAGTGCAACAGGGAATGTCAACACCAGTTTACTTCTTTTCTGTAAGTAGGATGACTATAAGAGGTGAGCTTTTCATTTACACTCATATTCAACCCCTTTCTTAAGTTATACTTGTATTAGCATACAACCGTTCCTTGATCCTAAAGAAATTCACTTTTGATCTTTGCGCAGCTCATTGTCTCGGTATTGCAGCAACATGGATCGTTCAATTTGGAATAGAGATCTATAGAAGCCTTTCCCACTTGTTTGACTCTGGAAAAAGGGTAGAATATGTCGATCTCGTGAAAGAGCTTCGGATTCAAGGGAAGAAAGTTTTTTATATCACTTTGAGGTGTGGTTCGTCTGTCTTTGTGTCCATTGGGGCAGGAGTTGGTGCAACTCTCATACATCCTTCACTCGGTCAATGGATTGGTAAGATTTGTAAACTACCTGAAAAGGGTAGCTGGGAATCGTACTATTCCAGTTGAGGTGGTTTGCTTATATCTTTTTCTCGATTTTAGTTTTGTTGATTTATTTGTGAAGTGAACTCGTATTCGCTCGAATCAACCTCAATCGTCCTAGATCTAGTGCAAGTGAAGTAATGAAACAAAGTTTAAAACGGTTTTGAACACAAGAGTTGTTGACGCAGTTCGGATAAAGATATCCTACATCTGCGGAGCCTCAAGAGAGGGAGACTCACCCAATCCACTAAGCAACAAAGGCTAAGAACAAGTTCAGTTACATGCAAGCACACACAGGCGGCAAAAACTAAAGACAAAAGCTCAGAGAGCAACAAGGCACACAAGCCAGAAAGAAAGCAAGGTCGAACAGAGAGAAGTCCCCTGGATGGACAACCTCGAAGCTTTCAGTAAAGCTTCGAACCAACGTCTCAAGAGTTCACAAGCTAACTTTGATGTTCTCTCAAAGATTCAAACCAACATCTCAACACACCATGGATGCACCAGAGATTAGCTCACAGAAGAGCTCTCTAGAGTTAGCCATGGATATCTGAGGGAGAAGGGAAGAATGCGGCGATTAGGGCTGGAGGAGAGTATAAGTACTCTGAAGGAAGCCATAAAACGCAGCGCAACAGATCTGGCAACCAATATCAGCAGACAGTGGGCCAAGCAAACAGAGGCCCAATATCAACACCAACATCAGAGGCCCAATACACAGTCTCAGCAAACAAGTCCAAAAGAACAAGAGCCAGAGCCAAATACCAGGCGAGAGACCATTAAGCCAAACATGGCTCAGTGGCTCAAGCGGCACTACGGTCAATGGATCAAGCCACCTGCCAAGCCATATGCCCCTAAGTCTCTACCTAGCCTAGTGTGCTTGCAATAGTAAACCGAAAAACAAGTGTTCATAGTTTAATACAACAACTTAGGATTAGAATACATAACAATTTGTACTGCCTCTAGGCCCTCTTACTGTCACCAGTTATAATGCTTTGCTAGATCATGTTCATTTTAGGACAATGAACCTTGATTTTTTGCGTCGATGCGAAGAAGGTTAGTGATGTATGTGAAACCTCGTTCTAAGAGTAAGCTTCCTTTCGTTAGATGCTTCTTTTGTTATAATAACTAAATGAAAACTATGGCTGTTTTACCATGATATAGATGATAAAATAGCAAATAGATGTTGCAGCCTATATGTGTGCAGCAAATGCTACTAAGAGTTCAACATAGAGGGAACTTTGCAAGACTATTGTTAACAAAGTGTGTTGAAAAATAGAATGTGACCTATAACAAAGTGTGCATTTCTTGGCCTTGGGGCTCTTGTCACTTCAGATTTTATTAGTAATGCTTCAACCTTATGTAAAAACAGTTGTTGAGAGGATTACATGATATACTCTGGATTATTGATTTTTTTAAGGTGTCATCTTTGACAAAGTTAGTTGTACGACAAATGCAGCTCCATTACTTCTCTGATTAGCCGTACGACAAATGCAGCTCCATACACTCTTGTCTTTATTACTTTTATTTTTAGTTCATTAAAGTCTGACCATCCACTCATTAAAATACTAATTTTGTGCAGTACACGTAGAGGAAATTCTGCTGAACGAGTAGGTCTTCCTACACCATTGTGTAATGCACCATCTTCCAAAACCTCGCATTCCATAAGCTTTTCACGTACTCCAAGCTTTTAGCAGACTCCATCTTTTTACCGTCGTGAACCTACACCTGTTGCAGCTCGTCCTGTTGCTACTGCAAGCTCTTCTACTTATGATAACCAGGTAACTATTCTTTCTTTTTGGCTTTTAGGGTCAAGTAATGCCATCACTGATATAAATCTAGAAGCAGATGTACCTTTTAATATGAATTTTTAATATATATATATATATACTCTACAAGTAACTTATAATTGTACAAATTCTATACAGTTACAATTAAGAGTTGGTTTGGGAGGTATCTTAAAAAAAAACTTTATACCGTTTTTTCAGTGCAAGCTAAACTACGATCATTCAGAGAAACTGATGTTTTCATTTTCTGCTTGATCTTGAAACAGACATGTCTCATTTGCCTTGAAAATAGAAAGGATATGGCCTTTATTTGTGGACACCAGGTATAATAAGTTCAGAGAATGAAATTTCTGAGTCATGCCCAGTTTGTTAAAGGAAAGAGGTATATTCTAATTTGTTTTTGTTTTTGTTTTGGCAGACATGCTGTGAATGTGGGCAAGATCTGGAGACATGCCCAATTTGTCGAAGGCATATTGATACCCGGCTATACTAATTATCTCGGTCCTTGAGTTTGTTAAATTATGTCAGTTTTCATTTGTTGGGGTTGTCTAAATTTATTATCTAGATGTTTTAGGGTTAAGTGGTTGACCAGATATTTTGTCTTACTTAGTATGTGTTGGAGTTTGATGTGGATATATGGACGATGTAACTTTTCTTCATAATTTAATAATATGTTTCTATTATGATTGATAATATTTGTTAAGTGTATATTTTTACAATAATAATTATACTAAAAAGAGACATGAGAAAACCGCTGCAATAGCTCATAAAAGTGTAAAAAAATGTTTAATAAACCGCTGCAGTAGAGGAATAAATCGCTACAGTAGAGGAATAAACCGATGGAATAATGTTTAACAAAACCGCTGCATTTGATATATTAGCAGCGGTTTTATTTTCCACTGCAGTGGCTACTAGCTTCATAATAAAACCGCTGCATTAGGTTGAAAAAACCGCTGCAATATGGCTAATGCAACGCCAGCAGATGAAGCGGTCAAAAACCGTTGCATTTGGTCTAATGGAACGGTTTTTTAGTCTATACTGTTTTTTACCACTGCTTTAGCTCGTTATTGTAATAGTGTTAAAATTTTAATATATATCCGTTAGAAACATTTAAAATTTCAAAACTATGAGATAAAATTTTTTTATGTGATGAAATATTTATAAATTAGAGCACGTAAAATATGAGAAAAGATTCCATGAGGATGACTTCCCATATAAGGAACAAGGACACATCCCCACCCTCCATTCCTTAACAGCTCAAGCCATCTCAATCGTCCACGTGGCAGATTTTATCCCCAAATTTGTTTTTTTCTCTCTTCCACTTTCCTCCTTGGTGCCGCTCGATTCCTCTCGGTTTCCTCTCGATTCCTTCGCTTCCGCTCGTTCCGTCGCCATTAATGGAGGCTTCTATGAATTCCGTCTTCGGCGACTTCTCACCCTCTGTTCAAACCGACTCTGCTTCGATCGATTCAGGTAAGGAACACTTCGCCGGCGAGTTTTATCCCTTACTTCATATGATTTTGATAATGTGTGTGATTCAAATGTTCAGAACTGATTAAGCGCACAATGTCTGATCGATCGAAGCTCTTATGTGTTTGTTTTGGTTTTGATTTAAATTTGGGAAATGTATTTAGGTATCCTTTTTCTCATGCTTAAGCTCAAATTGCTACAGCTGAACATGAAATCCTAGGATGTGTCATGCCTTATAGTCAGTGTTCTAAAAAACGCTATATGGAAGCTGTACGTTGAAGGACTGTCTAGCATCTAAACGACTGTACGGCCTTCTAGACGGTTTTGATACGGTTTAAATTAAAGTGACTTATTTCTTATATTTCTACCCTTATCCTATTATTTAGACTATTTATATAGACATTCATTAGTACATAATATCCAATACAAGAATTATTTTAGTTTATAATATAGATATATTAATACAAAAATACTATTAAGATATACAAAACCTAACCAGATTTGCGTTTTATATAAAAATAATACTAATGATCGTTAAATTCAATAAGTCCAACAAGAGTTTAAATTATATAGGCTTACTAGCCCTACGGGGGCCGTGCGATGCACAACCCTTTTTTAAATAAGTTATATTGCACACTCTTTTTTAATAAGTTACCTATAAAAATATGTATAATGTATTAATCGATATTTAGTATAAGATGTTTATCAGAGTTCATCCGTCGTATGTTGTATATAATAATAAATTATGCAGCAATTGTATTTGCAGGCATATGCATAGATATTTGTAGGTGGAGTTGTGTTTGTATTCCCTTTTTAATGTACAGTACTGTATTTCCAGTATTTGGGTTGCCCTAAACTGTTTGGGCCTATTGGGCCGATTTGTATCAGTTTGCGATTACGATATTCAAATTGAACAAGCATCTGCTCGAAAAATAAATAAATTGAACAAGCATCTGCTCGAAAATAAATACCCCTGGTGTTGAGCAACCAGTTCAGATTGTGAAGCAAGATCTGGTTCACTCAGGGATCAATCCAGGTAAGCAGAATATGCAGACTTCTCCTAGTCTTCATAGTCTTCAAAGGGGCATATGTCATGATGCTAGCAAAGGTCCCTCATCCTCTAAGGGGGTTATTGAGAGTGGTAGAAGCTCTGTTGAGTGTTTAAATGGGTGATCTTGTCATTGGCAGTTGGAACACTAGGGGGATATGCACTTCCCCTAGACCTTACTTAGTAAGGGATTTTGTGCATAGGAATAAAATGGCTTTGATTGGGTTGCTTGAAACTAAAGTTCCTAAAGATAGAGAGGTTGAGCTCTCTAAGTGTTTGATGAAACATTGAGATTTTCTTACTAATGACACTGTGCAGAATAGGGGGAGGATTTGGATTTCTTGGGATCCTGATGTGCTGAGAGTTGACTTGATTGTAAATGAATCTCAGTTTATGCATTGTAAGGTCCATAGTAAAGATGGACAATATTGCTTAATGATTACTTTTGTGTATGCTTCTAACTCTAAGCAAGGGAGGGCAGGTTTATGGAGTGATTTGATGCAGATTGCTCCTACTATTGGTATTCTTTGGGTGGTCTTGGGTGAATTTAACTGCCTTTTGCAATCATCTGAGAAGCTTTCTTTTAGGGGTCAAGACTGTCATGGTGTTGAGGAGTTGGTGGAGGTCCTTGACAAGACTTCTCTTAGTGATCATCCCTTATCTGGGGCTCACTATACATGGAGCAACCAACAGGGGGGCTTGACAGAATTGCTTGCAAACTTGATAGAGTACTCATTAACAGCCTCTGGGATCAATCTTTTCCTACCTCCAGGGTATTCTTTGGTGATCATGGCCACTCAGATCACTCCCCTGCTATCATGAGTTATCCCACTCCTAGTTTGAAGAAAATCCCTTTCAAGTTTAAGAACTTCTGGACTTAAGAGGAGGATTACAAGGATATTAGTTTGGCACTCCAATTTCACAGGTAATCCCTAGTTTGTGCTTGCTTCCAAGCTTAAGAAAGTTAAAGCTGCCCTGAAGATTTGGTAAAAGGGTAGATTTAGGAAGCTTGAAATTATGGTGGAAGAGTGTGTAGAGAAGCTGAAGGAAGCTAATGAAGTTCTCTCCTCTGACTTCTCTAATGTTGATAAGCAAGTGGTTGTTACCAATGCTAAGGATGCCATGATTCTCAGAATGAGTCAACTTCAGAGTTTTATTGCTCAGAAGGCCAAAGTTGACTGGATCAAACTTGGAAAAGAAACTTCTCCTATTTTCTATAATGGTATCAAACTCAGAAAAGCTAGATGTAGCATTTTTTCTCTAAAGGATGCTAATGGTAATTCCTTGGAGTCTTTCCCTGAGATTGAGAGAGAAATTTTGGACTTCTATATTAATTTGTTTGGCTCTCATTCTGCTATCTTTCTCATCTGTTTCAATGACTATGAGGGTGATTGTCTTGCCTCCAATCTTCATCCTGATATTTGTGCTATGCCTACTGAAGCTGTCATCAAGGATGCTCTCTTTGACATAGGTAACCTTAAATCACCAGGGCCTGATGGTTTTGGTAGCTGGTTTTTTAAGGAAGCCTGAAATGTTATAGGTCCTGATTTGATCCTGGCAGTTACAAACTTCTTCAGAAGAGGTAGACTTCTCAGGGAAACCAATGCCACCTTTGTTAGTCTTATTAGCAAAGTTGATTCTCCCTTTCAGATTAAGGAGTTTAGACCTATTTCTTGTTGCAACACTATGCTCAAGGTCATTTCTATGATCTTGGTTAGGAAAATAAGGCCTTTCCTGGATGACATTGTGTCTATTAATCAGGGTGCTTTTGTTCCTGGGAGATCTATAACACATAATATTGCAGTTGCTCAGGAGCTTGTGAGAGGTTATGATTGGAAGGATATCTCCCCTAGATGCTTGCTACAGTTTGATTTGCAAAAAGCTTATGACTGTGTTAGTTGGAATTATTTGAAGGAGGCTCTCATCTTTCTCAACTTCCCACACCAGTTAATTGAGTGGATTATGAAGTGTGTTACCTCCCCTTCCTATTCCATCATCATTAATGGAGAGGCTAAAGGTTTCTTCAGAGGAGGCATGGGGCTTAGGCAAAGGGATCCTCTTCCCCCCTTCCTGTTTGTTATTGTGATGGAGATGTTTGCTAGAAAGCTTTCTAAGGCTAGTCAGAGAAGAGGTTTTGGCTATCACCCTAAGTGTAAGCAGTTAAAGCTTACTAACATTGCTTTTGCAGATGATCTTATGATCTTTTGTAAGCCTAATCCCTTCACCCTTAAGATCATTAAGGATTGCCTTACTGAGTTTGCTAATGAATCTGGGCTTATAGCTAACAATATGAAATCTAAGGTGTTCTTTGGTGGCATTAGTAACAGCTTAAAAGAAGAATTTGCCAATATCCTTGGGTTTACCCAAGGTCAATTCCCTGTCAGATATCTGGGAGTGCTTCTCCACTCTAGAAGGTTTGAGATTGCTGAGTATGGGCCTCTTTTTGATAGAATTAAGCAAGCTATCTCTAGTAGAAGTGCTAGATCTATTTGCTATGCAGGGAGAGCTCAGGTTGTTAAGGCTGTTTTGGAAGGGATTATCTCATTTTGGATGCAAATTATGCCTATTCCTAAGAAGGTAATTAGGAAGATTGAGGGCCTTTGTAGGTCCTATTTGTGGACTGGGAATCTTGATGGCCACAGGAATCTGGTTGCTTGGAAACTGGTTTGCCATAACTACAGTTGTGGAGGGCTTAACTTCAAAGAACTACTCTCCTGGAACAAAACTCTCTTATTCAGATTCATTTTTGACTTATACTGGGATAAGCACAATCTCTGGACTCTTTGGGCCAAGAAGCATCTTTTGAAAAGCAACACTATCTGGACTGCACAGCAACCAAGCTCTTGCTCTTGGCTTTGGAAGAATATTATGAGAAGTAGGGATCACCTTAGGAATTCTGCTTATGATATCACTGGTGACTTGGTCACTAAAAGCAGTGGCAAACTCAACTCTGTTGGCCTTTACTCCATCTTTAGGCCTAGAGAGCACTACATTCCTTGGTGTGACATTATTTGGTCTGGTTGTCATGCCAAGAAATGGAGATTTATCTGTTGGTTAGCCACTCTTCATAGGCTCCCTACAGCTGCTAAACTGCATAGCTGGAGACTGGTGAGTAGCTCTACTTGTGTTCTCTGTAAGGCTGGGGATGAAGATGAAGATCATCTCTGGTTTGGTTGTTCTGTTGTGAATAGCATCATGGATATTGTCATGGACTGGCAGAATGTTCATATTAGACACAGGAACTTGAAGGAGTGGTGGGAATGGTTTGCTATTTGTCCTAAGAGAAACAACAACATCTTCATCACCAAACTCCTTGTTGTTACTGGTGTCATTTACTATAGTTACTGGTGTCATTTACTATACTTGGAAGCTTAGGAATGATGTGATTTTTAGGAATGTCACTGTGAATGTTAGTGATGTTGCTAGTAGAATCATCAATACTTGTAAATTCAGAATCTTACACAAGCTATCTTTGAAAGATCGGAGAGGTAGAGCTATGAGGTATAGATTACATGTATAGTTTTGTGGACTTCTGTTGTAATGGTGTGCTGGTGTTTCTTTTTTCTCTAATACAATCTCTTACCATTTGGCTAAAAAAAAAGTTATATTAAAATATTAGTATTTGAATTGATCACGATTGACCCAAAGCAGCTAGTATCCATTAAATTTGTTAACCAAATTCAGTTGGATTAGGAAAATGAAGCTCATGATGAAACAAGACAACACACTTTTCTTCAACAAACATACAGATCAAAGCACAAGTACTTTTGACATAAAACTATTATTGATATACTAAACCAGAGACATCTCAGGCAAAATTATACCATGAGTTATCAGTACTAAAGGCTAGCACCTCAGCCAATCAAATTCCACAAAGCAGAAATTTTAAAACTACATGTGCCTATCAAGCAAACTCCTCAAAAGGAAAAAGCTCAAAGGTGATGCATAACCAACCTCCTAACACATCCAGATTTAAGATGATCCATTTTCTGAAGCAGGAACATGATTTATGATTAAAGGAGGACGAACAGCTCGATGGTTAGCCAGATTCTGTTTCCGAGCATTGTACATCTCCTCAGTCTCAACAACCACCAACCTCTTAACCTAAAAACATAACAAACAAACAAAATTATACAATGCACATGCAACATAAAAATCATATCACACAATGAAATTCAATAGCAATCAACCTGCTGCAACATTCCTCTAACAGTTGGAGCGTTCCATCTCATGACGGTTCGATTGCATTTTCCAAGGCGCAAGGCTTCGAGCGTACGCCTATGGAGCCGCCTCGTTCCTGGTATACCTCTCACCAATGTAATGTAGAGGTTGGGACTCCATGCGATTGGAACCCGTGCTTTAAAAGCCTTGAATGCATTCATTTTTCTTCACCTGCAACAGCCATCGATATCAATGAATCAGTCTTCTCCTCATCAATCATCACAGAAAAGTAATAATGCAATTGAGTTGCAGAAAGTTGAGGTTAACACATCACTGCACACAAATCCACTGTATAAATTGAACTATTAAACTCAAGCCTCATGTTAGAAACCAGGTTACAATAATTAAACATCAGGAAAAAGGAAAGATGGTGGGGAACTCAAAACATGATACCTCAAAGTTAGAATGAGATTAGGAAGAAGTGAACCTGACGGAGAGAAAAGATCACATTCAATTGCCTGAAACAAAGCATCAGAAGTCCTCCGTTTGAATTTATGACAGAAGAAAGGAATTTCACATAGAAAAGCATATTGCAATACTCCTTAATTAACACTTTATGGATTAACACATATCAAAGAAAATATTCACCTATATACACTATCCAGAGAAAGAAAGTCTGTCTTCTTAGACAAAGCATCAATTGAGTGAACCATACCGTGGGTCAATTGCAACAACCATGTCAATGAGAGGACCAATGGAGGCTCCTTGAAGTGCAGCAGCACCCATCAAAATATTAAACCTCTTACCCTGCTCATGGAAGAGCAATCCACGGCTTCAGTATACATACATGAAATCTCTTAATCTCCAGAAAGTGTGTTGAAGGAAAAAGAGCCAGACATATTACCTCCTCATAAGAAGGTGTTGCGAGTAGCCAAGAAATAAAATAAAAATAGTCAGGGAGCAGGAACCTGGGATGGATTTTGGCACGATCATGCAGATATGGATCTGTCAAGGACACAACCAAAGCATAGCATAGCGTCAAATAAACCTATCAACAACGTCACATTCAACTTGTAATCAAATTTCAGCAAAATTAAACAGAACAACAGACAATATGATCAACAAAGACGAAAGGGAGAGCACAGAGAACGAACCTTCGGGTTGGAGCCGATGAACGCTGCTCCAATATATTTCCCTTGTAAATAAGTAGCATCCCACTGCCTACAAATAAGAACCCTAATCTCAGCATCGACCCCAACAACCAAATGCGACAAATCAAGCACGTCTCCTTCGTCCTTTTTCGCAACGCAACCGTAAGAAGGGCCACCGGAACAGGGTATGCAAGAGATGAGCTTTCGGGAAGGAGGAAGAAACCAGGAGTGGATGAACAGAGAGGGGGCTAATATAGCACAAATACGACCCTCGTGCTTCCGAAGATTGCAGGACATCATTAATACCGAAGGTGAATCAAGCGGTGGAGAGGAAGAGGCAAAGAAAACGAACAGTCGGAGTACGAAAAAGAAGTGCGGGGATAAGAGATTAATCACTCAATGAAGGGGAAAGAGCAAGTCGCCAGGGAGAGAAAAGAGATTACGGAAATAATGGCCCAACTTCAATGCACCTCAAAATTAGCCCCAATTATACCGCTAAAAAGAGTGAATGTGTATTTCAAACGTCAATTTTATATGTTTATAGATAATATTTTATAATTATTATATAGAAATTATCTAATTAATAATATAAGCACATTATTTTATAATTGTGCATATAAATTTGATTTTTCTAATAATAATGTATAATATCACTTAATTAAATATGCTAAATTTTACTATTTTAAGAGAATAGATTTTATCATTTAGAAAACAAATTAAAATACATACTCAATTAAAGAAAAAAGATAAATTCTACATAAGAATTATATAGAATCAAATTAATATGCACAATTATAAAATGATGTGCTTATATTATTAATTAGATGATTTCTATATAAGAATTATAAAATGTTATAAGCCTATATAATTTAAACTCTTGTTGGACTTATTGAATTCAACGATCATTAGTTTTTTTTTTATATAAAACATAAATCTTGTTAGGTTTTGTATATCTTAATAGTATTTTTGTATTAATATATCTATATTATAAACTAAAATGATTCTTGAATTGGATATTATGTACTAATGAATGTCTATATATATAGTCTAAATAATAAGATAGGGGTAGAAATATAAGAAATACGTCACTTTAATTTAATTAAACCGTATCAAAACCGTCTAGAAGGCCGTACAACCGTTTAGACGCTAGACAGTCCTTCACCGTACAGCTTCCGTATAGCGTTTTTTAGAACACTTATACGTTTTGCACACGAGAGTATTTCATAAGTTTTTCTCTTGTGTTTATTATTTGCAGGTATAATATGATATTCATTCCATTCGCTGGAGTTGACAATCACAAAAGGTCCATCACATTTTTCGCCGCTTTGCTTTTGCATGAAGACATTGAATCGTACGTTTGGCTTTTTGAAAACTTCAAGAAAGCTATGGGCCATGATCCTCACGTCATCATAACTGATCAAGATGTTGCCGTTAAAGCCGTTGTTGAACGTGTTTTCACTGGATTTGTTCACCGTTTGTGCATGTGGCATATTATGATGAAGGTTGTCAACACAGTCAAATTTGCTCCTGCGACACCTCCTTCTTTTAGTGCAGAAGCCAATAAAAGACAATGACAGTGGAGGCGTTGTGCCGACTCTTCATGATAGACTTTTGAAACCGGAGAAATTCAGTTGGAGTGCAGGAATCGGTTTAACAACTCGGTCGAGTCTCGTACTTCCAGTGGATGTCCATTCACAGGAAGAGGAAGAAGGGAATGATGGAGAGGAACGGCTTCAGGAGTTTTTAGTGACGGAGATTAGTCACTGTGATTCTTCTCCAGGCAAAGCTTCAACTGGATCGGATCCAGGAACGAAGGGCTCTTCCTCAGCTTCAATCCGAAAGGACTCAGCTCCGCCAACGGATGATAATCCACTTTCGAAATTTCAGCCGGATCATACTGTTGTCAAAACCAAAAAGCAAATATAATCAATTTTAACCTAACTCTGAGTCTTATCCATAATCGAAGAATCAACAAAGACCTGGTGAGATGGATCGAGTTTGGGGCGATTGGAGAGGGAAAAGCCATGGAACATTCGTTGTTCACTCTCTTGTTCATCTGCGCCGCCACATTCGGCGAGGTCGATGAGCTCCGACTTTACACGAACCTCTTTTCGGCGAGGCTTATCGGATTGGACGGGAAACTTTTCGGAGTTCATCATATGGACCATATTCGGGATCAGAATCAGGAATTAGGGCTATGAGAATTTGGGGACGGAAGTGGAAGAAGAGAAAATTAGAGCAAGCAAGTTCGCAAGTATGGTCGGCAACGTAGACATAAAAATCTCTCCCTCGTGGCAACATAATATTTTGTCGCGCAAACTTTCAATCAAACGTGACAAAAGATCTTTGTCGCCCAAACTAGTTGTTTGTGCGATAAATAATAATTTTGTGGCCCATGATGAACATTTAGGGCGACAAATCAAAATTTGTCATCATTGACATTCTTCTGGCGACAAAATTTATAGTACGTAGCCTTAAGTTATTTTCCGTGACAAATTTTATAGTCCGTAGCCTTAAATTATTTTCGGTGACAAAATTTCTATTTCGTCATCCATGTATTTTATTGCGTGACAAAGTAAACTTTTATCGCCCAAAGTCCATTTTGGGTGACGTAAAAAAATTTATCACCAAAGGTTTGGAATTTCGTCGCCCAAACACACTTTTCTTGTAGTGCACCAACCCAATTCCATCAACTATCTCTCATCAAGGGGGGAAATTTAAAAAGTCCCAGAAAACCAGAGGGGGGGAGATTTCATTTGGGATTTTCATTCGAGAAGACGAACAATCGAACCAGAAATTCAACACCAAAACACTAGCACCAAATACATCAAAGTCGGCCAGAAATTCGACTAAAAAATCTTGCCCTAATCCATCCCTAGCAACAATTTCAACAATTGTACCACAATCCACCCAAAATCATGTTGAAGATCATCACCGGGCCCAATAAGGTGTCTCAGAACTGATAATGGCGGAGAATACACCTCAAATGAGTTTGAAGGGGGGATGTTAAAGTCCATCATCACCGAAGCCCATTAGTGGAGAAGAATGGGCTAATGGCCCAAAACAAGAAAGGATATTACATATCAAGAAATGGCTAGAAAATTCTAGTAACAAGGTTAACTAGACTAATCAGTAAACCTAGAGCACTCTAGACATTGCTTAGCAATCTCAAGCAATCTTCCACTAGTATAAATAGAGGTATGCTACCTCATTTGTAATCATCCCACAAAGTCTCAATCTACTAATTAAGTGTTTCCTTTGTAAAAAAAAAAAAAAAAAAAAAAATCCCCCTCATCACCGACTCTCGGGTGCACATTCCAAGCATGGACTTGAACTTACCGAACTTTGGTATTGTCAATGCTTTCGTGAAGATATCCGCAACTTGATCATTAGTGCCTACTGGAACGAGTTCTACCTCACCACTTAAGACTTTCTCCCGTATGTAGTGGTGATGCACTTCAATATGTTTCGTCCTTGCGTGGAACACTGGATTCGTTGCCAGCCTTATAGCACTCTGGTTGTCACAGTATATACCAACTGTGTAATCTGTGTCTTGGCCCAAGTCTTGAACTAGCCGTAGTAGCCAAGTGCACTCTTGTGCTGCCATTGTAGCTGCTCTATACTCTGCTTCCGTAGATGACAATGCGACGGTTGGTTGTTTCTTGCTGCACCATGAGACTACTCCTGATCCCAGGTTGAATGCGTATCCACTAGTTGATCTACGAGTAGAAGGATCTCCTGCCCAATCAGCATCAGTAAATCCAACAATCTCAGGTTGGACTTTGGCTTTGTAGAGTATCCCATACTCCACTGTGTGCCTTACATATATGACTATCCTTCAGACTGCTTCAAGATGTGGTTTCCTCGGTTTCTACATAAACTGACTTACCACTCCGACTGCATATGATAGATCCGGGCGAGTTATAGTCAAGTATATCAGACTACCCACCAATTGTCGATATAATCGAGTATCCTCTAACTCATCTCCTTCTTCTGCACGTAGCATATGTCTTACCTCCATTGGTGAGTCTATAGGCTTGCAGTTCTGCATCCCATACTTCTTTAGAAGATCTTCTGCATATCTCCTTTGGCACACGAACAATCCTCTAGAGCTTCTTTCGACTTCCAACCCGAGAAAGCTCTTCAACTCTCCTAAGTCTTTCATCTCAAATCGTGATGAAAGATGTCTCCTGACTTCTTGAATCTCCTCTAAGGCATCTCCAGTGATTATAAGATCATCTACATATAGTAATATGATTGAGAACTTACCTCCAACTTGCTTCACGAACAGGCTTGAGTCACTTCGAGATAATTGATAACCGCAGAACAAGAGGAATTCTCCAATTTTTCCGTACCATGCTCTTGGTGCCTGCTTAAGCCCGTATAAGGCTTTCTTCAACTTGCACACATACTCTGGATGCTTCTGATCTATGAACCCATCCGGTTTCTCCATGAATATTTCTCTGTCTATATCTCCATGGAGGAATGCGTTCTTCACATCCATCTGCCACAACTTCCAAGACTTGCTTGCTGCTAGAGATATAAGCACTCTGACTGTAGTCATCTTAGCTACTGGAGAGAAGGTCTCTTCATAGTCTATGTGATACTGCTGAGAGAAACCACGAGCTACCAAGCGGGCCTTGTATCTATCAATCGACCCGTCACTTCTCCGCTTGATCTTGTACACCCACTTACAAGATATCGGCTTCACTCCTTTAGGTACCGGAACGAGTTCCCATGTCTCGTTCTTCTTCAATGCATCTATTTCCTCCTTCATTGCTTTCTCCCACTCAATGACTCCTTTTGCTTCATTGTATGAAGTTCGCTCTTCATCCTTGTTTGGAGAAATACAACACTGCTGAAGGGATATAACCTCAGCAAATCCTGCATCCGCGTACCTCGGATTTGGTTTCCTCATCCTTGTAGACCTTCGAACTCCAGGTTCATCATCGACCACTCTACCAAGTTCTGGTGTTCTTGATGGTGCTTCATCATCTCTACTCGAGCTACTTCCTCCACTAGACATAGTCTCCTTTTCAGGTCATTTCCTTACACCTGACTTCCAAGGGCTTGAAGTACTTTGAGACCTTGGACTCTTAATCTCTGGTCCTGAGTCACTGATCACCGATGATTCAGCCTGCGACTCCACATGTTCTTCCTCTGGAATATCTACTACCATAGTAGTCAGAGCACATTCTTCCTCATCTTCTTCTATTGCTGCATATGTAGCAGTAACGTCCCACTCGTCTTCACTATCCTCTTCACGAGTCCTCGATTTTTCCTCAATCGAGTTTCCTTCGACAATCTTTACTCTGCAATCCCGAGCAAAGTGACCCAACTTGCCACACCTGAAACATCTCCCAGAGTTTTTCCTTGGACCTACCTTCTCCTCCTTAGGACCCATGCTTCTTTGCCTCTCTTGTTTATCACTGCTCGGTCCCCCCTTGAACTCATCTGGCTTCTTCCTATAGTAGGGCCTTTGATTCTTCCCTTTGTTTGAATAAAGAGCCTCCTCATGGTCTTTGACAGAAAGACCGGTCATCTGCTTTGCCAGCGTCTCTTGATTTACCAAGAGATTCTCCAACTCCAACAACGATGGCTGTGTGGGCCATCCTTGTATCGCCGTGATGAAGGTATTATACTCTGGCCTTAACCCGTGTATAATAATACGCCTCATACGTGCCTCACTAATAGCCGACTCCTTATATAGCTGGGATATTTCTTGACATATATTCTTTACCCGCATAAAGTATTGAGATATGGACATTTGACCTTGTGCAATTGTCCCCATCTCGTTTTCTAGCATTTGTAATCGTGCGTCATTCGCACGTGAAAATAGAGATGCAAATGTGTCTCATGCTTCTTTCAGAGTCTTTGCATCTCTAATATGCTCAATTAAATGTGTTTCAATAGTAACCTTAATAACATATAAGGCTTTAGCGGCACGTACCTTCCATTTCCGTAAGGCCTCTGCATTTGTTGGAGTACTCTCTGGACGGGTTGTGCTTGCACCCGCTACCGTCTCCCATAAATCTTGCCCTTGGAGATATGACTCCATGCACGATCTCCAATATGTATAATTGTTGTTGTTTAGCTTCTCAATCCCACTTGTCGTACTCGATATATCTGCCATTGCTCCGAGCAATTAATTACTCCGGCAGCACAACGACGCAATTTGAGATTTCTAAACACCGACGAAAACCTCGTTACTCCCTGAGCAACAACCACGATCCCAGACCGTAAAATTTCTCCGAACCCCGACTAACCGCAAAGCCCGCAACACGACCCGACTCTGATACCAAATGTTGAGGAATAGAGGGCTTTGTGGTATTGGCAAGATTTAATTTAGGTGGAGATTTGGGTGTAATGGACACAAGAAAACACAAACGAAGGAAGGAAGGAATTATACAAGAAAACTTACGTAGCTTTATTGTTGTGGTGGAGTAGTCCAACTACAAAAGAGCACATCATAGCTCCTATATATACTAGGAGAGGTCGGTTGATCACAAACACAAAAGTAAATCGACCTTCTCATATATCTAGGTAGATATTTGCTTAGATTATTCTAAATTATGCTAATTTATCCTAGATATCTCCTAATCAAGTTTTATCTTGATTTCTCTAGACATTTCTTCATGTGTAGGCTGATGTTTCTTGAGCCTTTCGTGGCTTGGGCCATAAGCCCAATCTGCAAATTGGGCCCGGTGATGATCTTCAACAAATTACATCCCCGAACCCACACATGCAAAGGAGAACAAATGTTACAGAAAAGAAGAGACCAAAGCAAGAGAGAAATTCAGATTGAGACAATTCAGATTCTTCTACGCCCAAGAAAGAGTTTTTGAAAAGGGAGAAGAAGCGGTTACCAGAGAAAATGAGGAAATCTCGCCCGTACATTAATTTGATAGGTATGAGTTCTTCTTGGGGTGGTCCAATAAAGCCCATTAAGAGGGCCCACCAACAAAGCCCATCTACCAGACTACACACCAAAACCAAAAAATCACCAAGTGTACTTAGCGCGCTTGATTTATCAAAGTCCATGCGCGTCCTCCCCCTCAACAATACAACCTTCCGAGTAAGGAAAACTTTAAATGTTGTGCCTCTTAAAGTCAAACAATGCTTGACACCCTCAACGCGCTACATTTTTGTCTCATGTCGTCTCCTCTTAGATTAAAAACCTATGAGAAGACAAAGGGTTGTGATGGAACCATCATTTGCACACCTCTGATATCTCGCATTTCATATACCTAACGCGCTCTCTCATGGACCCAAGACGCTCCAAAAGATCGATTTCCATGAGGTCGATATTCGCGCAATTGATTCTTAAACGCTCTCTCCCTTTTGAAGTCAGTTGCCATTATAAGCACGTCCACATCCTGCTTGTTGCCACCAATCAAAAACCTCCAAGTGACACGTTTTGCAATCATCTCAAGCTCTATAAATAGAAGCCTCATCCTTTCAAATGAAGGATAAAAAATCTTGAGAGAGAAAGTCGATCTGTAGACGATTCTAGTGTAAAGAGAGATTCGAAGAGAGATAAATAGAATGAATCAAACTACATCTTCTGCTCTAATCAATAACAACGCGTTTCCCAATCCTTGTTCTCAAAACTTCTCTTTATTTAAATCTATAAAATGCGTCAGATATGCCTTTATTTAATTTCACAGAAGGTAAGTCGATGATCATATATTCTAGTTCACATAAATTAGGCACAAGTTCAATAGTGTAGTCCATAACTTCGCTATATGCCTCAGGCGAGCAAAATCATCAACTTATTGCCAAAAGCATCAGCATAAGTGCATATCCATTAATGATCTAGAATCAAGATCACAACTTCAACGCAAAATCAAATTACCACCAAAAGTGCAACTGCTCGAGGACCAATTGAGGAAGAAGCAACCGCTTATAGTGAAGCTTCTTTCAACTCGTCTCATACGCCTCATCGTTGTATATTCCAAGCTTTCAACCCTAAATACGCAAAAGAAACACATCATTAATATTTTTCTCTCTTAAACATTTCTACAAACAGACTGTGGGTGCAAAGAGAAGATTCGACATCTGAGCAGTAAAGCTTCGAACAAAATGGAGCAACAATTTCAAAGTAGGGGAATCAATTAAATCAGAGCAAATCCAAACAAAAGTTCAAAGGAGGAGCAGTTCAGAGGACAAACTAAAGCAATGGGGTATGTCTCTGTCGCCGTTGTCCTTAGTAGCACGCATTTAGGAGATGATGGGCCCAGAAGAGGAGCAGTTAAAAGGACGAACTGAAGCTCCATCACCGTCGTCAAATGTCGAAGCTTTGCTCCTTCGGTGTCGAAGCTTGGCGTCTGTGGTAAGGCTAAAGTCGTAGTGCCAAATCAAAGAAAACCCTAAACACTAACTAGAGTATAGCAAGTAAGTAGAGGTCGAACCCAAGGGAATCAAAACACCAAATCAATGCAGTCAAGTGAAATATCAACTAGTAACAAGTAACCAAAGGGGGGGGGGTTGATTGCAAGAACACACAAGTAACCAGTAACAAACAGAGGAAGTTTGGGTGAGAATATTATGCGAAGGGGTTTCACCTAGCAAGTATCCACACAACAGTCAATCAAGTTGATCATAGATTTATCTCAAGTTCTATTCAATCCTAGGGAATGTTCCTATTCCAATCTTTAATATATCAGCAGGCCAACCGGTCCTGATAATACTTACTATTCAGCAATCAGGGAAACCTCTCAAGATTAGATGAAATAGCAGCAAAGGGCACAAGAATCATAAGGATGCATGCAATAACTTACAACCGTCAAGTATTAACATGCAATCAATTATCTTTCATAAAAGCAATCAACTACCAGATCATGCAGATATGAGTGCTACAATGACAAGGAATTCCACCGTATATTCCTAGTCTAGCAATAGAAAACTATCAATCAAACTAGGTGATCAAGCTAGCAAAACTAATAGAAATCAATAGATGAAGAACAAGATAATTAATACAAACCCATAGGAAAAGAACAAGAGTTTAGAAATCTCACAACTTAATAACTGAAGGTTTCAACCGCTAAGCAAAACAATGGAGATTAGTTCCTGCTCATGGTTGCAAAACTAAATTGTCTGATGGAAAAGATGATGGAAAAGATGATGATAATAAAGAAAGAACTAGGGTTCTTAAATAGAGACTAACCCTAAAAATATATGGTAAAAGATATATCCTAAACGAAATAATAAAATAAGGAAAAAGAAATAAAACAAACAAAGGAAAATAAGGAAAGTCCGGAATGTCTTCGGCCTTGTTGTGGCGATCGCCATAGATGCCTGGCGATCGCGGTATTCATGTAAGGCTTTGCCGTGGTCTCTGTCTCCCCATGGCGATCGCCGTAGAGTCATGGCGATCGCCATGATCTCTCGAACTCATGTAACCCTTCTGTTGAAGTATGGCGATCGCCATAGTGATGGTGGCGATCGCCGCTGCTCCGCAGAATGTCTTCATGTCTTCAATCTTTGATCCTCTTCTTCTTCGGTTCTAATCTTCATTTCTTCACTTCTTAATAAATATCTCAGAACATAACAATAGCTCCAAATACTTGTGATAACACTCCTAAACTAATGTAATAACCCCTAGTTACGCCATACAAAGTGCAGCGTATCAGTCTGCTTCAAGGCAGTTGAGAGGATATCGGGGTGGAATTAAGAGGAGGAGGTCCATTTGAGATAATTGAGAGAAGAATCAGTTGAAGAGGTGGTTTCTTTTTCCGAAGTGGAGAAGTGGAGAGAGATCGTGGGATTTGCAGTTGATAAAAAGAGAGGAGAAGAAAGCTGACGTGTCAATCAGATAAAGTATCTAGATGTCAAGTAGATAGCCTGCCAAGTCGATTATTCGTTTCTACATAGATGACTTCTTCTTTAATGTTTTAAGGCAGATATATACAAACCTCAATTTTCGCCACATGTCACCTCCTCACTAATACCGCCACATGCCATTTCATTTTGTCACATGTCATTTTTTAATCATTTTCCTTTTTGATCAACAAAATCATATAATAGAAAAATTATAAATATATTTGTGTATGTTTATCTTAGAGTAATCCAGATTTACAAGATACTATGCTTATTTATTTATGGAAAGTACCTCATAATAATATTTCTTAAAATAATAAATAAGAATGATTATGGAGCCTTAGATCAAGGAAGATCCAAGAGTCAAGATGATGACTCGTGACACCACTTGAAACCACTTGTCGGACCATCATCGGACCACCTCCGGACCTCGTCGGACCCCTCTAGGCCTCTTCGGAACAAAATTGTTTACAAAGATGTACAAGTTTGTTCATAGGGATGTACAAAAATGCTCATTACTCAAAAGTTCATTAAAATTGGCTTAAATGTTTATCAAGATGTTAAATAAGATGTTCATCAATATTCATCAAGATGTTCATAAATGTTTATCTGGATTTACTCAAATAAATGTTCATCAAACAATACTTATATGCTCATTAAGTTTTATTACACTTAAATGTTAATGTCATTTTGACAAACGGCGGACCACCACCGGATCACCACTGAACCACCACCGGCCCACCATCGAGACACCAACGAACACCACTTATGAGACACTACTTTGAATATGATTTCGAGTAAAAAACACTTGATTTTCATCAAACGTACCTAAATGTTCATCATGTCATACCTAAATGTTCATCAAGTCATCCTTAAATGTTCACAAAGATGTAATAAATTGTTCATTACTCAAAAGTTCATTACAATTGGCTTAAATGTTCATCAAGTTGTTCATAAATGTTTATCAAAATGTTCATTTGCACATATTGAATGTTCATCAAACTATACTTAAATGTTCATAAAGCTTCATCACACTTAAATGTTCATGTCATTTGGACAAACAACGGACAACCACCGGACCTCCACCGAACCACCATTGGCTCACCATCTAGCCACCAAAGGAACACTGAACCATAATATATGTGGAACACAACTTTACTATGATTTCGAGTAAAAGCACTTGATTTTCATCAAAATGTACCTAGTCGTACTTAAATGTTCATCAAGTCTTCCTTAAATGTTGACAAAGATGTACAAAATTGTTCATTACTCAAAAATTTCATCAAGATGTTCATAAATGTTCATCAAGATGTCCATAAATGTTCATCAAGATGTCCATAAATGTTCAACTAGATTTACTCAACTAAATGTTCATCAAAAAATACTTAAATGTTCATCAAGTTTTACTACATTTAAATGTTCATGTCATTTGGACAAACGACGGACCACCACCAGACCTCCACTGGCCCACCATCAAGCCACCAATAAACCACCGGACCACCACCGTGGAACACCACTTTAATATGATTTCAAGTAAAAAACACTTGATTTTCATCAATACATACATAAATGTTCATCATGTTATACTAAAATGTTCATCAAGCCTTCCTTAAATGTTCAAAAGGATGTACTAAAATGTTCATTACTAAAATTTCATTACAATTGGCTTAAATGTAGATCCAGTTGTTCATAAATGTTTATCAAAATGTTCATTTGGATATACTCAACTGAATGTTCATCAAACTATACTTAATGTTCACCAATTTGAATTAGACTTAAATTTCCATTTATTTTTTACTTTAATTTTTATTTATTTTTGGACGGTCGTCGGACCTATGCCGGACTCAGCCGAGAGATCGTCGAAAAGTCGTCGGGTAGCCGCCGGACCACCACACCCACTCCCACTTGTAGTGGGGGTAACAAGTCATCCAATGGCTAAGATTCATTCTCATTTATTAACTTAAGGGGTTTTATGGCTAGATCCACACCCTTTATTTATTTATTTACTAGAATTTAAACGCCGTGCTACGCGCGATATCTTGGCAGTATAAGATACGATATTATATTATATATTGATTTTTTTAAAATGTACTAATTTTATGCTTAGTTTAATATATGAATGAAGTTTATTGTTTGTATAATATCTTTGAATTGTATAAGGTGATCTAATTTCTATGACCCTGCTAAATTGTCAATTATTTTATTATTTTATAAGGTCAACCAACATTAGAAAGATAGAGTTCCATTTAAATGAGGAGAGGAGAAAGATGAATTAAGAGAGGAGAAAGAATTAAAGTCTTCAATAAATGTGATTAATGAGGCATTCAACTTTTTTGTATCATGCCAATTTTATATTAGATTTAGATTTAGATACTTTTAACCTCTCAAAATCATATTTTATGTGCTTTAATATATAAAGAGTTATTGAATAAATATGTAGAAAAAATTAATCTCATATTTATAAATTCTAAATACTTTAAACTGAAATATATTTAAATATTTAAACTCTCTTTATTAAAAATTTATCATATCAATTCAAAAACTTCATATTAAAGAACTACTAAATTTTTACTTTAGCTTTTTAGGTAATAATTTAAATTAATCAATTTTTTTTTTTTAAATTATACTAAGGGTATGTTCAGTTCCATAAAGATGAACAAGGCTGAACTGAACTGGATCTGTAACTGTAAAATTAAGTTGGCGACTGAACTGAATTGAAATTGTTGACTGAGTCATGAAATCGTGTTCGGTTCATCTTGACTAAACTAGCATTAGAAATAAGAAAATACCCAAACTAGCCTTATATTTAAATTTTGGAGGGCATCTCTTTATTAATGGATTTTGTTATAGATGTTTTTGCATAAAATCACCCCTTATATAGGCTGATTTACATGGAATCACCCCTTATTTGCATATTGATTTTAAACCACCCATTATATTAAAGACCACTTAGGCTCTAACCATAGACCGTTAAGTTTTCTGTCAAAATGATAAAACTACTGATTTACCCTTGAGTTTTTAAGAAAATTACATCATTTACCAAGTTTATTTCCGGTTTTCTTCATTTTCGTTACGAGGACTTGTTATTGATCTGGAGAAGTCGGCGAGGAAGATTGTATACAAATGGATAAGGAGGAGGCCATGGGGGAAATGGGCCGCCGACATCCGTGACCGGAGTAAGGAATGCCGGGTCTGGCTAGGGACCCTCGCTACACAGGAGGAAATCGCGCTACAAAGGAGTTGCTCACGCATCTGCGGTGAATAAGCCCAAATCAATTTCCCTGACCCGCCTCTGGATTCTGCTCCGGCTATGAACTGTAAAACATTGATTTTTCCCCAAATATCATCGATTCATTGAGCTAGGGTTGTACAAAATTGGCCCGGACCGTACCAGAATAACCTGGACCGGACCGACATTATTCCGGTCCGGTCCCGATCCACAATATTTTCTTATTCCAGTTCCGGTCCGGTCCAAAAGCCGAAAAAAACCGGTTTGGACCGGACCGGGCCCGTTTTGTATATTTTAATATTTTAATATAAATAATATATATAGTAGTTATATTTTTAAGAAAAATAAATTAATATAATGTTAAACTATACAATATATTAATTAAAATATAAATAAAATTAATTTTTTAATTATTAAAATAACATAAAATAAATCGAATAGAAATTCCGGTCCAAACCGCTCCAAGATCGGACCGGACCGGACCGGAAGGTCTTCGGTCCAAGGTTTTAAAAGTTCCGGTCCAACCGGTCTGGTCTGGTCCGGACCGGATGTACAGCCCTACATGCTTAGCAATGAAGAGGATGAAGATGAAGGTGAAATTTAATAAATAAAATAGGTTTTTGCATAAAATCACACCTTATTTGGGCTAATTTGCATGGAACAACCACTTATATCTCTATTGATTTAAAACCACACACTATTTCACTTTTTATTACAACCACTTATATCTCTATTGGTTCCGGTGAGGATGATGCACACAAACGTTATAACTAATGCACACGATTTGTGCATGTGTAATAGATTGTGTGCATCACAAAATACTGTTGAGTTATAACGTGTGTGCGTTAATTATAGAGCTTGTGTGCATCATATATCCTTAGTCCTTATCTAAAGATTCATCCTTACGAGATCTTTTCCCAAAAATATGACATGTAGTATCATTGTGATATTTGTTTGTCCTGATTTTTCTAAGTTTCCATATATTTTTCTAAATTTGATATATATATTATTTTAAAAATAAAAACGGTAACCAATAGAAAATCGACAAGTGGGTTGCTCTAATAAAAGTTGCATACGTGGCATAGTTAGAATGAGAGGAAATGGTTTTGCTTTAATAGTTATATAGAGATTAATGATCTATAATTAATTTGGATTAACTAGATCCGGAAACCCGCGCTTCGCGCGGGGAAATCACAGTTTTTCGTTTGCGGTTAGTCATTAAACATGTCATAAATTTAAAATGAGTGAACGGTGATATAATTCAATTCTACAAACTCGTAAAATGCAAATACAACTATTGCAACAGTGGTTGCAACCGAAATCTGCAACATAAAGTATTTATATGATGTTCATGTTTTACTGAGGCCAATGTTGTTTGGCGTGTTACATGTGGCGTGTTACATGTTTTACTGAGGCCATGCATATGAATCAATCTTAGGTGTTGTCAATATATAGATTAAAAATATCTAATTAATCCAGATTCATTTTTAATAGGGGAAGGATGAGGCGTCGGAATGAAACGAAGGAATTGATGAACCCGATAGAGATGAGAATGAATTTGGAGATTGTGATAGAGGAAGGAGACGAAGATGATGTGTTCTTAGTTGATGATGGAATTAACATTTAAAAAAATAGGTAATTAGGATAAAGATTTAAAATATATTTTATTTGGTAACCAAAAAAATTTAAAATATTAAAATAACATTTATTAGGTACATGTTGCTTTTACTTCTTCAAACCCATCAACTTTTATATATATAGATAGATGCAACACTAGTTGACCGGCCTCTACATAAATCTCTCGGCCCTCTCGGTATGTAATCTTATTTAACATAAGCTTCTAAATTTACAATCTTGAATCAAATGCTCAGACCTTGGTTTGATCCAAGAAGCCCGTTTGGATGTGACTAGCAACATGAAAGTTGAGTTGTAGTTCTTACAGTCACTTGAAATTATGATGTCAGGTTTGGATAAGTTACAAAGAATCAAATTGGATTGGAAGGTTTATCTGGATTGATCTGTTAATATGTTTTGGGAGGTAAGCTCTTAAAATTCCATTTTTCAGTATCATTCATCATCAAAATAGAATTTGAAGAGCTTACCTCCCAAAACATATTAACAGATCAATCCATATTAACAGTTGCAGATATAATTTATTGACTTTGTCTTTCTATCAGCATTATTATTATTATGTGTGCATGATACATAAACTAACAATATAAACGCAATTAAATTCGAGCAAGAAGTAGGAAAAATAATAAAACATTTTCCATATTCTCGGTTTCTATTTCTTTTTTGTACTTGATAAATTCTTTAATTATCTTTTTCCTTTTAATATCTAAAAAATATCTTGTGAGTTCATCCAACTGTCCATCTCATCTAATCTAACGTCTCTCATTGATACATCTCATCTACTCTATTTTTTTTTTGGTTTTTTGAAGGGAAAACGATGTCCGTTTTGGACAAATTTTATATGTACGCGATTGTATTGAAATTCTCTACAAGATTATGGAAAAAAAAATTCATACGTGACGTAAGAAATGTTTCCATACGCGACATATATATGGATACGTTTTGTACTAATGACATTGGTGTATCGCGTATGAATTGCATACATACACGACACGTCGAGAGTGGAAGATGAGTAAGAACAATGGGGGCGAAGGTGAGGTCTAGAAACATGATTTTTTATCGATGTTATAGATCCGCATATAAAACTGTGTATAAAACTCTTGTATTAAAAGAATTTCTATAGCGACGGTTTTTGGATGTATATATCACGGTTTAGTGGGATAGGATATAGTATTGTTTAGGGGATTCTTTCCACGGTTTTACAGGAATAAAGGGCCACACCGAATGGCCCTACCTTCGAATAAACCCCAAAAGCTGTATTTTCGGCTTTAGAGGATCCAATTTAGGCTTAAAGGGTACTCACACGATGCAGAGTTGTTGGCCTGCTAGACAAAATCAGCCATTGTAAACAGTACATTAAACATAGATGAGTTTGGAGCGCTTATCTTGTGTGACTCCAAAAACAATACTCTCTCCGTCCCTTAATATAAGGTCCGTTTGCTTTTTCAACACTATTCACAAATCGAAATAATCTTCTCGTTTTCTTCCGATATGTAGAAATAAATATTGGCATACGAGATATCGTTTGCTTCGTCTCAATGAGTACTTTGACAATATAAAAGAATTAAAATTTTTATCATCGTATATTTAAAGATATTAACGTTACGAAACGTGTCTCGACAAATGTGTCAAAAGCAAATGAGAAGATCAATAATGGACGGAGAGAGTATATATTATGATATGATGACTACACTTAAAGGTACTCACGATGTAGAGTTGTTAGCCTGGTAGACAAAATCAACCATTGTAAATGGTACATTAAACATAGATGAGTTTGGACTTTGGAGAGCGTCATATCCAACATAAAACCCTATACTGAACCCTTACAAACACACCTATTCTAGACAAAATATGGATGGATATATAACACCCAGATGAGTATTAGCAAAAGCATGGACCCAACATCGAACCCTATAGTGGACCCGTACAAACATACATAATTTACCAAAAACATGGATGGATCAGTAGTAGCAAACGCATAATAATTTACTATACGTTCAGTGAGATTCACCGACCCTGCCTTTGGCAATATCAACCGAAGGTGCACCCTTCCTCGAAATGCAAAGCTCGAGCCTTAGACAACCATCGTTAGCAAACAAGTAAGACGGGACTTGAATAAAGTCTTTAGACGGAGCGCCAAGAGTAGCTCCCTTGCCCGATGGGGTATTCTCAAAGCGACTGGTCAGCGACTGAAACCTAATGCAGCTGTCCTTTCCTCTTGCAATAAGAGCATAAGCGAACCTGTCTCCCACCGAAACATCGGACCCGTCGATGCAGCTGATCGCCATCCTGTCATACTTGTTGAGAATAAATAGCGTCCCGTTCACCTCTTCGCGGAAGACAACAAACTTCTCGGCCCTGCTCATGGAGAACTTGCACACCTGATTGAAGCGTAGACGAATGACCGAGGTTGTGTGCTTGTTGTTTAAGTGGAGGGAGAGTCGTTTCTGACAATCCACAAAGTTGCAATCGGTGAAGGGGCATCCAAACAAGCCATTTCGTGGGAACGCTAGCTCAACTCTTTTGGGCAGCCCTGGCTTTGGTACGAACAAGGGACTTTTACTGATTCAAGCACACTTTCAATCGCCCGACAACGAATGTTCCCTATCTTCTTACAGCATGAAGGGCACTTTTGTTTCACGCTTTCCCGGCAGGTGGAGCATAGCACATGCCCGTTACCACACTGGACTTGGAACAAATATGAATTAGTATTTACAAACAAGTATGCTCAAGGAAGGGAAAGAAATCAGTTTTTGAAAGCTACAACCGAGTATAGTTAAGGGTTAAAAGTGTATTAAAACAGAGACAACTCTCCCTGGTTTATGAATTTCGTACCTGAAATACAGGTAGGGTTAAGGGTTCACAACAATACGGGCAATCCAACACACTCGGGTCAGATAGTCCAACCGAGTATAGTTCGTCGGCTTCGGCGTCAGCAACAGCTTCCTCCGGCTGTTCACCGCTTTCATCCTCCTCCGAATCATTCCTTACTCGAGGGGTCCTTTTCCTCTTCGGCAGCGATTGCGATTCACCGTTCTCCATGCTTTAGTCCTCGTACTACCAGAGCTGTTTTTCGAATTAGGGGAGAGGAAGAGCAAACAATTTACAGTGGGGTGAGTCTGTAATAAAATTTGACACAAGTAATTTAATCAACTCATCTGTGGCTCTGCTCAACATGGACATGTGCCTCGTTTTGCAAAGGAATAAAATGACATGTGGCTTATTTTCAGAAGGACGTGGCATGGTAACTTAAGAATAAGACTGACATGTGGCTTATTTTCAGAAGAATAAGAGAATTTACAGTGTGGTAAGTCATTTTTCTCTTATACGTGCCTCATTTTTCTCTTGTACAACTTTACTCCGTAGGATTTTTTTTGAAGTAGTTTTTTTTTTTTAAAATATTTTTAATTTGGGCTCGTTTTGAAACTTATTCTCAACATAGGCGCTCTCATGTGATTCGGAAAAATGTCACGTTGGAGAAACTCTGGTTTTGCCAGCGTCTTCCAACCGAAGCAGAATTTTATTTTTTTAATTTTCCCGTGTAAAACCAGCGTCTCTTACACATAAGATTTTTTTTAAAAAAAATTGGTTTGCATTATACAAAGGCCTTCTTTTCATTTTTTTTTCCAAATGTTTTATATATATATATACTATTGCATTGGACTTACGCGTGTTCGGATGGCTCGTATGGGCTCGTTCAAATCGAAATCGATCACGACCAATTTCCTTGGGTCGGTATTGATCCCAACTTTCCCCAGATATGTCTCTCGCTCGATTCTGATTCTGAACGACCCCATACGAGCCACCCGAACACGCACGATACTTACGCGTGTCTGGGTGGCTCATATGGGGTCGTTCGGAATTGGAATCGAGCGAGAGACATATCTGGTGAAAGTTGGGATCAATACGGACCCAACTGTTGGAGCCGGTTCTCGATGGGCTCGCAAAGCCCAAAAGGAATCAGGTTAGGCCCATCGAACGCGAGCCGGATCGGTCCATGAAGTCAGCCCAGAAGAACGAAAGCGGCCCATAAGCAGACGAAGCCCAGAAGGAGGATTCGACGAGATTAAGTATCAAGGGGCAAATTGGTAATTGATTTGCGTGGGCCCCTGACAAGAGTATAAGAACGCAACTCAATGGATAGAGAAGGGGGGATCATTACTGAAAGAAAAACGCTTCGTCTTCCTCTCCCGAGTAAGGAAAACACAGGAATGAGCCAAAGCCTCAATCTTCCAAAACGACCTTCTCCTTGAGGCATTAGGACGAACAACACTTAGTTTGTAACTCCCGGTGTTGCTATTGAGCTTTTAACGTTGTGATGGGTGATTTCTAAGACCGTTAGGTTTGTTGGTAGCATAGAACTTGAAACGTTTTAAGTGACATTTTGAGTTCTCCTTTCTATTACCTTACTTCTTTCTACCCTCTCTTACTCTTGCATCACTTTATCGTCTTTGGTAGCTTGTTTGCTTCCTATCTGATTTGAACGTCAGAGAGCCAAATCTGGAGACCCCCTCTTGGTTTGGTTGTACAGGTATTGAAGGTGTCAGGAATAAGATTGGTCTTTAGGAAGAAGACGACGTAGGGTATTACGTATAAGTTGTTTGTCCAGACTCGCGGAAGAGGTCTTTAGGGTTCTTTCGAAGAGCCGCCGTCCTGTGTCTCGCGAAGTGTTGTGTCGCGAGACTTCAACTTCTGGGCTCCAACACTGGCGCCGACCGTGGGGACTTCCTCGCACAAGTAAGGCTCACTACAGATATTCACGTATTTCTGATACTTAACCGCCTGAGAGGATGAATACTGGGGGCGAGGGAAGTGGCAACACCCCTCTCCAGACGAGAACACAACAAGAGATAAATAGCTCGCGAGCACCTCTTCCGCGCGTGCATGAGGAAGAGATTGTTCTGGTAGGGCCCGCACTGGTTCAGTATCGCGCGTTCCTTCAGACGTTGGGACAGAGCACGGACAGGGGCCAAAACCAAGAGCAACCAAGGGCTGAGGCCCGCGAGCAGGAGCAGAATCAGGGCGAACGAGAGCAACCAGTCGCTGAGGAGAGTGATGAGCACGTACTAGACGACAGAATCTCAGTGTCACGAAGGACCAGGGTCGAGGGACGCGAGAGGGCTTGTCACCCTGGTAGGTTTGATTTGAATCAAGCCCCCGTGAGCTACGTAGAGAACCAGTCTTACAGGGGAAGAACCGAAACAAGGGGACATGGGATTCGTGCCGAGCAAGGACCTTCTCGCTACCAGTATGAGGGGGAACCTTATTACAACCAGGCAACCTGTCCGCGGCAAGCTTACGAGGCCTATCCGTCCATTAACCCGTCAGCCTTGTTCGGCCCGACTGCTTTCGCAGACCACATAGTCAGGTCAGACCCTCTACCTAATTTCAGATTCCCTATTATCAAAGAATACAATGGCAAAGAAGATCCTAGCGAACACCTAGCACGCTACAAGTATGCTATGCTCGCAAGGTGCCCTGACGAAGCCACGATGTGCAAAGGTTTCCCAGGCACTCTCGCGGGTCCCGCCATGACCTGGATGCTTAACCAACCGTCAGGGAGCATCCATTTTTTCGCTGACCTAGAGAGGAGTTTCTTGTTGCACTTTGGATCCTCAAGGAAAAGAAAAGTGACTATGCAAGAAGTAGTGGGTGTCAAACAGGGACCAAACGAATCGCTAGAGAGTTATGTCAGGAGGTTCTCGGAAAAGATCTTAGAAGCCGAGGATTTTCATGATAAAACCGCTCGAGTCGCGTTCCTAGATGGTCTCACAGATGGAAGCTCCTTCAAGCAATACCTATACCGCAAGAAAGATTTGGACTACCAGGGCATGCTCGAAAGAGCGTATACAGAGATTAACGTGGAAGCGCACTCAAGTTCCGCGTTGAAAGGAAACAATCAGAATAAGCCTGCTCAGGGCCAAAAGAGAGACAACCAGAGCTGGGGTAACAAGCGCCATCAGGGTAGTCAGGGAAAGGAGCAGATTGACACGCGAGTGCCCGGTTTGCAAATTCAAGATCAGAATCAGGGTCAAAAGCAGTTCAGAGGCCAGAACCATGATCAGAATCAGTTCCACTCGGAAAATTTTGTAGCCGAGCAGGATAGCCGTCGCGAGGCTGAAAGGAGAGGGGATCGCGGTCATGGTCGCCACGAGCCAACCACATGGTGTGAGTACCACAGAGTGGATACTCACCCTACAGAGGAATGTAGGTCGCGACCTCACCACCCGAGAGAGCAGAAAGTCCTAACTGCTCAGAGAGGAAATGGTGACGGAGGTCGCGGCAGTACAAAAAGAGGTAGAGGAGGTAGAACACAGAACGAGATAAGGCAGCAAACCCCCGCGAGAAATAACCAGAATCAGGGTCCTAATCACCACCCACACCAGAACTTCCCTCACTTGGATGGCCATATAGGTACGATTGCAGGCCGCCATGAACCCATTCCCTTAGGCAAACGAGAGCAGAGGCTCATTAACAACGCACCCAAGCCTCAGGGAAAGCCAATCTATAGTATCACGAGATCGCAGTCTGAGCCTTACACGCTTGTTTTCAGCGACAAGGAGGTAGATACCTGGGCTGTCGAAGCCGCTGACCCACTAGTCATTCATGCTCAGATTGGAACCAAACTTGTGAAAAGGATTCTCGTGGACACATGGAGCTCGGCCGATATACTATACTGGGACGCGTTCGAGAAAATGGGGATTGATCAGTCTACACTCAAGCCTACTAAAACCACACTGGTGGGTTTCGCGGGTGACAGAGTGAGGGCCCTGGGCGTCGTCACCCTAGATCTCATCCTGGGTGGGGAGACCGGGTCAAGAAGATCAGAAAAAATAGATTTCGTAGTAATCCAAATAACATCCTCCTACAATGCGATACTGGGACACGAGACTCCGTGTAAGTTTGAAGCAGCCGTGTCGATCTGTCATTTTTGCCTTAAGTTCCCAACGTCGACCGGAGTAGGAGTCGCGAGAGGAAACCAAGAGGAAAGCCGTATCTGCTACGTATCATCCGAAAAGGGCAACACCAAGGCCGTGCTCGCTAACCAGTTATTTGTTCCAGGGTTGCCTCACGTGTTTGAAGAGGCCGAGTTGGAGGTACGTGCCTCTCCGAGGCCGCGAGATACTGGAGAAGAAGAATAAGGACACAAACCACATTTTGATGGGTTTGAGAAACAGACAATCATCCCATTCCCCAACATAGAGGAGAAGCTCTATGTAGGGGGAAAACTGGATCAGAAAGTTGTGCAAGAGATTGAGACCTTGCTCGCCCGCTCCCGGGATGTTTTCGCGTGGACACCAAAGGATTTGAAAGGGATTCCCGCGAGTGTCATGACCCACTCCCTGAACATTAGTTCAGAGGTCAAGCCGCGTAGGCAGAAGAAGTGAAAGCAGGCAGGACCAAAGAACGCGGCTGCTGCTGTGGAACTCGCGAAATTGATAAAAGCAGGGTTTGTTAAGCCCGTGCAATACCCGACGTGGCTGTCAAACGTAGTAATGGTAGAGAAAAATCCCAAAGGGACAGGAAAATGGCGCATGTGCGTAGATTTCACTGGTCTCAACAAGGCATGTCCCAAAGACAGCTACCCATTACCTTCTATCGACCAGTTAGTAGATTCCACTGCGGGTCATGAAGCCCTGAGTTTCTTGAACGTGTACTCTGGGTATAATCAGGTCATGATGAATCCAGCCGACTCGGGGCACACGGCTTTTATCATAGACAAGGGAACCTTCTGCTATAAAGTAATGCCGTTCGGCTTGAAAAACGCGGGAGCTACATTCCAGAGGCTGGTGGACATGATCTTTAGCGAGCAAAGGGGTGACACCGTGGAGGCCTATGTTGATGACATAGTAGTTAAGAGCAAGAAGCAGGCAGATCACGCTCGCGACCTGGCAGAAGTTTTTGAAACTCTAGGAAAGTACGGAATGAGCCTCAATCCCGAGAAACGTGTCTTCGGGGTCACCGAGGGCAAGTTCCTGGGATTTCAGATCAGTGCACGCGGTGTCGAAGTCAATCCAGAAAAGGTCCAAGCTGTAATAGATCTACAACCGCCGAGATCCACTCATGACGTCCAAAGGTTTGTAGGGAAGGTTAATTATCTCGGGAGGTTATGTGCCAAGCTCGCGGAGCGAAACCTCCCCTTCTTCGACATATTGAGGAAACCGAAAAGCTTCGAATGGACTGAGGAGTGTGAAAGGGCATTTATGAGCGTCAAAGAACATCTGGCTAAACTCCCCACACTTGCGTCACCGGTACCTGCGGAAGGCTTGCAGCTGTACCTCGCGGCGGGAACGCGTGCGGTGAGCGCAGTGTTGGTGAGAGAGCAGCAGGTCCCCGTCTATTTCGTCAGTAAAGCCCTTCTGTTGGCCTAGACCAGATATTCGCCCATTGAGAAAGCAGTACTCGCGTTGATAACAGCCGCTCGTAAGATCCGACCTTATTTCCACGCTCATCCCATCGATGTATTGACAGATTTACCACTCCCATCTTTCATGAGTAAGCCAACAACCTCTGGGAGGCTCGCTAAATGGGTAATTGAGATGACTGAATTTGACGTAGTCTATAGACCACGACCCGCAATCAAAGCGCAAGCTTTGGCTGATTTCATTGTTGAAACAAGTTTCAGAGAGTTAGAAATAGATGATATAGCTCCAAAGCACCCCACATGGGTTATGCACGTTGACGGGGCAGTAAACGTAGACGGTTGCGGGGCGGGGGTCGTCCTGACATCCCCAACCGGGGATAAAGTCGACCAAGCGATTGCACTAAGATTCAAAGCCACTAATAACGAAGCAGAGTATGAAGCGCTCATCGCAGGACTGGAAATTGCAATTCACGCAGGTATTCACATGGTGAAGTGTCTGAGCGACTCTCAGATTGTTGTGAATCAGATCAATGGGACCTACGAAGCTCGAACAGGCAATCTCCCCATATATCATGCGAGAGCTACAACTTTGATTTCGTTGTTCAGGCATTTTGAGATTGAAGCAATATCGAGGGAAGAAAATACGCGAGCTGACGAACTCGCGAAGCTAGGTTCCCAGGCTCAGTACGTGAATATGGAACGTCCCGATGGAAATTCTACCATCATTTCCAAGGGTGGAAAGAGCCAATACTTCTGGGTAGTAAAGTCTGAGAGCGCCATAAGCAATCAGGTGGAGCTGATGGAGATAGACGAGTCAGTCGGTGATTGGCGCACCCCTATAATTCAATATCTTGCAAGCGGAACAAGACCCTCGGATCCAAAAGAAATGAGAAAACTTGTCTCTATGGTTGCGCGCTTCTACATGTGTCGTGGGGAACTCTACAAAAGGGGATACGGACCACGCGAGCTCCGGTGTTTGTCTAAGATAGAAAGTGACGTGCTTATGAGAGAGCTACACGCGGGGTTGTGCGGGACCCACGCGGGTTGGAGACCTATGGTCTATAAAGCGTTAAGGCAAGGGAATTTCTGGCCAACCATGAAACAGGACGCACAACGCGAGTCACAGAACTGTAAGCCATGTCAGTACTTTGCCCCGGCTTCTCATCAGCCAGGTGTAGAACTACAGATAATGTCAAGCCCCTGTCCCTTCGCGATGTGGGGGCTAGATCTATTAGGACCTTTCAAGCCAAAAGCGCCTGGTCAACTGGAATACATCATTGTAGCAGTTGATTATTTCACCAAATGGATCGAAGTCAAGGCTCTCGCGAGCACTACCGTCCCGGCAGTTAAAAAGTTCCTACGGAAGAATATCATCTGCAGATACGGCCTCCCTCACAAGATCGTAACCGATAGAGGACCACAATTCAATTCGCCACAGTTACTCATGTGGTGTAATGACATAGGGATCGCCTTAAGAATCACATCGGTCGCTCACCCGCATTGCAATGGCCAAGTAGAAGGTGTGAACAAAAGTATTGTCATGGATCTGAAAAAGCGGTTAGAAGGCTCCAAAGGAAAGTGGGCCGAAGTTTTACCTCTAGTACTTTGGGCAAACAGAACCACGGTAAAGAAGGCAACTGGGGAAACACCTTTTGCTCTTGCCTATGGAATAGAAGCCACAGTGTCAGTCGAGTTCATTGTGCCCATGGATCGCGTGATTCAGTATAGCCCGATCGACAATGACGAAAAAATGCAGCTAGAGTTGCAGATGCGGGAAGAAATTCGCGACTTAGCAACTATCAGAGCGACCAATCATAAAGCCAGCGTCGCGAAGTATTATAACAAGCACATAAAGTTGCGGGGATTCGCCAGAGGAGACCTAGTGCTCCGTAGAACAGAAGGAGGAAATCTCGACCCCAACTGGGAAGGACCTTACATTGTAGATCGCGAAGTCGCCCCCGGGGCATATCGTCTCAAGGATCACTCTGGGAATCACATTGCTAACTCTTGGAACGTGATACGACTTCGTCGCTTCTATGCCTAATCCTCCCACAACCCAGGTACGTTTAACAAAGTTTAGCATAGCAAAATTTTTTTCTCATTAATGGTCAATGCTTATCGCATTAAGACACTAAAACATTCGATCACTATGACATGATAAGTACAGGTTGTGGAACCAGCAATTCGTTATCACGCGAGTCTGGGTTATCAAGAAATAGGTCACAGCCTGGTCGACCAATGCTCGTCCACCTAAAAAGGTAGCGCTTCAATTGAGACAAAAGCCGTCAAGTCCGCTTCACTGGGCTGGGCTAAACCCCCCCCCCCCAGGTCGCGTGTCCAGCTTCCATGGTTGAGCTAAAAAACTCTCCTTGGTCGCGAAAGCATGGACGGGTTTACGCCAATGAGCTCACCCGCCATGATTCCGCTTCACTGGGCTGGGCTAAACCCCCCCCCCCAGGTCGCGTGTCCAGCTTCCATAGTTGAGCTAAAAAACTCTCCTTGGTCGCGAAAGCATGGACGGGTTTACGCCAATGAGCTCACCCGCCATGATTCCGCTTCACTGGGCTGGGCTAAAAAAACCCCCAGGTCGCGTGTCCAGCTTCCATGGTTGAGCTAAAAAACTCTCCTTGGTCGCGAAAGCATGGACGGGTTTACGCCAATGAGCTCACCCGCCATGATTCCGCTTCACTGGGCTGGGCTAAAAAACCCCCCCAGGTCGCGTGTCCAGCTTCCATGGTTGAGCTAAAAAACTCTCCTTGGTCGCGAAAGCATGGACGGGTTCACATCGTGACTCACACGTCTTTCAAAAGTTCTTAACCACATAAAGACCAAATACTGAATGCCTCTCTACATGTACAGTGCTTAATATCCCCCGCAAAAGCAACGTCATGCCTAGATAATCTCTGCAAAGTCAAGAAATTCTCTGCAGCAACCATACCGAAGAAAAACTGTCCTGATGCTTCGCGACTACAAGTGCTCAGGACAAACCCCGCGAGCATCAACAGCCACTAAGAGCTAAAGCGCGAAACCCTGTCACCAGCTAGAGCGAACGTACTGACCAGGACTCGCGTGTAATGTTCATGCAATAGCTAACATGAGAATGGTTTGCAATGCTTTATGATTCTCACATAAATTATGTAACACCGTCAGTTTTACCTTTTACTATACAAGAGGGATCGTAGTTATGAAACACTCATATCTTTACGTTTTTTTTTTCCGTAAAATTACTCTTTTCCGAAACACAAAACGGGGGGAGCGAGGCGAGATAAGTGTATATGAAACAAGCAGACGGATAAGTAAAACCAAAAACATAACAAAACAGCATATAGCTCGCGACAACCATGGCCGCATTAAAAATAATTACATAAAAGCCCAATTCTCGCGACAGGAACACCAAAAACATACTGTTCGAAAGACCACTAGGCCGTGTCAGAAGGTTATTAAACATTACTTAACGACAGACTCAGGAGCCTTCCCCGCATCCTCTACGCTATCCGCCTCTAAATCCACGACGTCTTGAGCATCAACTACCCGCGATCCTGACCCCCCCGCTTGATCTAAGCAAGAACGCTTCAGGGAGGGCTGAATGGTGTCAAGAAGAGGGTCGGGCGCGAATACCTTTCTCTTACGAGGAGAGAGGGCCGGGGAAGGAGGGCTCGGAAGCGTGTGAGGAACAGGTTCCAACCTTTCGGACGGAGGCGGAATGACCATCTTCGGAAGAGGAGGCTTAGGCACTTGATTCTCTTTACCTTTAACGATGCCTTTCTTGGACGCGAGACGAGTTACACCCCAAGCCTCAAGTGGAGTATCCCCATCATCAATAAAAGTTCCCGGCACCGGGGGCTCATACTCGGGAAGGTCGGTGGAAAAACCACATAAGTCCTGAGCGTTGAAGGGGAAATCTTTGACTTTGTGTTTTCGCATCTGAACCTTCACCATACAAAGGAGAAGCGTGTTGACAACATTTTTGTAAAAATCCACGCGAGCACGTTGACGGTAACCCCCGCAATACTCTTCCACCGCCATGTTCCTCTCATAGGCAATTCTCTCGGACATCGTCGCGTGAAGTTTCTCATTTTCTTGTCTGAGGTCGTTCACTTGCGTGTTATACTCAGTAACGATGTTGACATGGGTGGACCTCTCATACGCGAGTTGGGCTTCCAGCTCCTTTATCTTTGCGTCTTTAGATTCCACTAACGCGTTGGCCTTCGAAAGCTCCACCTCCAAAGTTTTCTTCTCCCCCATGAGCCGAGACTTAGCCGCTCTATTGGCATCACGGATTGACTGGTCCTCATCCATCAATTCCTTAAGTTTGTCCTCCGCCGCGAGCACCCTCCGGCTTGCGCTTGCGATAATGTTCATCCCCTGCAAAATGACCAACTCCAGGGTTAAAAATACCCCAAGAGACAAGAAATAGATGAGAACGCGAAACTTACCGCAAAAAGTAGTTTAGACAGGCCGCCAGGTCTATCCGAGATTTCCTCGTAAAGGCTGGGTTCGGGGGGAAAAACAGTTGGAATCGAGTCAAAGAAGGCACGCGTCGCAAATAAACCGTGAATGAAAGTGGGGTTCGCAACCAGAGAATCGGTAGGCTCTGGAGAGGAGACGAACTCTACCTCCGTCATCCTCTTGCGACTTTTCTCGAATACTTTTTGCTTCCCCTTATCGCGAGATGATATTTCGCGAGACCTCTTGGTCTGAGGGACCTCCTCAGAAACTGTGGTCGCGAGCTCAGCTGGCGACTCCGATACAGCAGGGGAGGAGCAAGGGTCACACCGGGGACAGCCGAAATATTGTGAGCAGGAGCCTCGAGGGTTAGGGAACCAGCCTCGTCAAAAACCAACCCGTCCAAGTCCGGAAGATCAGAGAACATATCAGCATCTGCAAAGACCACAAGTGAGTATAAAAAAAAAAAAATGATAGACGCGAGCGCTAAAGACAAACACGAACAAAAATCTCGGGCATGAGCTTTGAGGCTAAGTCCCCTGACAACCAGTAAAGCATCCGAGATTGTCAACTCAAAACATTTTTGAACAGCTTTGTCAGGGTAATCCTTATAGTCACGGATGAATTTATCACGAGTCTCCTTTGGGAAAAAGCACGGAGCCTTTCTCGCATGAGGCTCGCGTACTTGAACAGAAATTTCGGAACCAAGAGGGGGATGAACTAAAAACCAACACGTTTTCCACCCCTCAATCTTCGAGCGCAATCGGAAGGCACTAGGAGTCTTGTCTTGAGCAGTATAAAATCCATCCTCGCGGGAGTTCTTCTTATACGAATTAATAAGAGCGTAGTGAGGCGTATTGGGAGCTATCCCAATATCCTGACATCGCATGATGTAAACGATCAGCGAACTCCAGAAGTTTGGATGCATCTGTGAAGGGCTGAAGCCTAAGTCCGCCATCACTTCAGTCTAAAAGGACGTCCACGGGAGACGGAAGCCAGCTTCTAAAGATTGCCTGCTCAAAGCAAAGAAGGGCCCATATTGGTCGAGGGAAGTGCCCTCATAGTCGGGGAGGGCAAAGATGGTCCCTTCAGGAAAAGGGTATCGCGTAGCGAGACGGCGAAGATCGTCAAAATTAAGACTGCTGCGATGAGCCGTGTTAGGAATTAAGGTGCGAGTATGTTTTATTCTCTTTGTAAGGATACTTATTCGACCAGGATCCGCGAGAAAGGGTTTCTCTATTACTATATGGGGTAAGGACCCCTTATGAGAGAAGAAGCTGGCAAATTGACCATAATTGGTCTCGGCTCGCTCTTGAATAACACGAGACGGGAGTCTGGTTTTAGACTTTTTGGACGTCTTCGCTTTGCTCCATTTGGATTTCCTAGTGACGCGAGATCGTCTACGAGAGCTGGGCTCGCGACCATCAGAGCCCCCCTCGGATCCAGACGTAGTGCGCCCCGAATACTCAGCCCGAGTTGAGCGTTCATAGAAATCATCGCTACCTGAAAGCATAGGCAAAGAAAGTTTCAGTTTTCCAGGGATGGAAAGAGGAAAAAGAGAACATCGAAGGTGGGAACAACGCGAGTCTAAGGAAACTGACGCGAGGCAGTAGGAAGTGAACAAACAAGAAATCCCTGGAAAAACTGAAACTCGAAAGATCAAAGGAGAATTTAAAACGACATCAAGAAGGACCAGGCCCAAGAACACGGAGAACCTTGCGGAGGTCCAAAAATGGCGGAATTGACCGAAACACGTTTTTTCTTAAACAACATATTGAGAAGCGAGAGTTGGAAGGAGAATCCGACACGAGAAACACCCAATGGACAAACAATCACTGACGAAAGCCTATCAAATCGAAGAGCCCGGGCAAAAATTCTGACAACAGTTATAAACAAGAAGAAATCGAGCGACGAATCTGTGGGGAACCCTAAAATCAAGCCAAAACGAAGTAGAAAAGGGAAGGAAGAACGAAAGACTAACCTGTCATTGAAAATCGTGTGGGAGCGGAGGCGAAGACTAAGGTAGAGAAGGAGAGAGCACCGGCGAAGAGGATGAACTTGCAGTTTGAAGAGAACGACGAAGAATTGTGGCAGAATGAAAAAGGAAGACGAAGGTGGGTATTTATAAGGAAAAACCGGGGAAAAGAAGGTGCAATGAGAAGACTAACGTGCGCCCAGCGCGGGAATTCATAAAAGTTTTTGAATTCAAAACGTTGCCCCGAGAAGTTTAATCGAAATACACGCGACCATCACACGCGATGCAATCATACCAAGTCAGGGGGCCACTCTCATATCGAGAACGCGACTTCAAGAAGACAAACCCAAGCCTTAAGCTATTCAGCATAAAAGCTTGGGGGGCTGGATGTTGGAGCCGGTTCTCGATGGGCTCGCGAAGCCCAAAAGGAATCAGGTTAGGCCCATCGAACGCGAGCCGGATCGGTCCATGAAGTCATCCCAGAAGAACGAAAGAGGCCCATAAGCAGACGAAGCCCAGAAGGAGGATTCGACGAGATTAAGTATCAAGGGGCAAATTGGTAATTGATTCGCGTGGGCCCCTGACAAGAGTATAAGAACGCAACTCAATGGATAGAGAAGGGGGGATCATTACTGAAAGAAAAACGCTTCGTCTTCCTCTCCCGAGTAAGGAAAACACAGGAATGAGTCAAAGCCTCAATCTTCCAAAACGACCTTCTCCTTGAGGCGTTAGGACGAACAACACTTAGTTTGTAACTCCCGGTGTTCCTATTGAGCTTTTAACGTTGTGATGGGTGATTTCTAAGACCGTTAGGTTTGTTGGTAGCATAGAACTTGAAACGTTTTAACTGACATTTTGAGTTCTCCTTTCTATTACCTTACTTCTTTCTACCCTCTCTTACTCTTGCATCACTTTATCGTCTTTGGTAGCTTGTTTGCTTCCTATCTGATTTGAACGTCAGAGAGCCAAATCTGGAGACCCCCTCTTGGTTTGGTTGTACAGGTATTGAAGGTGTCAGGAATAAGATTGGTCTTTAGGAAGAAGACGACGTAGGGTATTACGTATAAGTTGTTTGTCCAGACTCGCGGAAGAGGTCTTCAGGGTTCTTTCGAAGAGTCGCCGTCCTATGTCTCGCGAAGTGTTGTGTCGCGAGACTTCAACTTCTGGGCTCCAACACCAACGAAATTGGTCGTGATCGATTTCGATTTCGAACGAGCCCATACGAGCCATCCGAACACGCGTAAGTCTAATTCAATAATATATATATAAAATTGAAAAGGGGGCCTTTGTATAAGGCCCTCATTTCTATGCAAACCAATTTTGTTTTTTGAAAATAAAATTCTACTTAGGTTGGGAGACGCTGGTAAAACAAGTTCAAATCAAGATTTTTTTTGAAAAAAAGGCCTACTTCAGAAAAAAAAATTCCTTCTAGTTTGTTCTAACTTCTAAGAGTGACTAGTGTAGGTCGCAGGCTGCGCACGCAGTTCCTTCTAGTTTGTTCTAACTTCTAACAGCTTTGCTTCCTTTATCGGCTTCATTATCCGAGACTTGTTGGGTCGTGTCTCGTTTATCGAACAAATCAGGACCCCAGATTCTTCCATTATTGTCTACGAGGCTGCTGCTCTGTTGGAGGGCCTAAGGGTCGCCATTAGACTCAATATTAAGAAGTTAACTATTGAAGGAGATAATCTTGTTCTTATTAGGTGTATTAGGGATTCCTGGAAAATCCCTTGGGAGATTCGTTCTCTTATACTAGATATCAAGGAATTGCTTAATTCCTTTGATGTTTTTAGGGTGTTTCATGTTGTTAGGGAAAGCAACAAGGCTGCAGACTTCCTTGCGAAGAAGGAATTTAATATAGAAGAACTTCAGGACGACATTTTCAGATGGAACGAAAGTGTTTTTCCTCATCAAATTGAGAACCTAAGGAGTGACCTCCTTTCCCCGATTTCGAGACTCTTTCTCGTCAGGGATTTCTTCAAGATCATTCGCGCGGATGATTTAGGTGTAGTCTATGTGTAATAGATCGCCTTTTGTTTGCTTGTACAAAACAATAAATAATGAATTTGATGATAAGGTAATTAAAAGGTAGAAATAAGCTTTAATAATACATATAATAATGGAAAAAATTAATGGATTTTTCATTCAGTTTTGTAAGAATAACGAAACTAAACTACTATTTAAGATAACATCAATATCATATGATAAAGAATCTCTCCTTAAACATATTGAAAAATTGGATTGTTTTTAAAATTGATCATTTAAATAGGAAAGTTGAGATAGTAGTGGGGTCTTTTCTATTTAGTTGAGAAAATTTCTATTTTTTATAATTAAATTTGACTCATTTTTCTTTTGTTAAAGCAATGAAGTGGCAGTGAGGTTTCGTAGTTATTGTGAATTTCTTACTCTTTTATTGTCCCACAACGAAATATTGAAAATGGATTTGAGTGGCACCTCTCTATATAATGACTAAAAAATTCCTAATATTGTACTAAATAGAATTTAAACGCCGCGCTACGCGCGACACTTTGACACTATAAGATACAATCTTATATATTAATATTTTATAATGTTTTTTATGTTTAGTTTAATATATGAATGAATTTTTATTGTTTGTATTATATATTTTAACTGTATCAAAGATATTTGGATATAAGAGGTGGTCTAATTTCTATTACCCTACAAAATTGTCAATTATATTATTATTTAATTGGCAATTTAAACCTTCTTGTGTAACAGCTTGGTGTATTTAATGGAGTGGGTAGCAATACTGGAGATAATACGAGTATTATCAGGGTTACTCATGAAGTCAAGGTGGAGTGATTGGAGTTTGTTTTGAGTGTTTCTAAGTTGGATAAAATTGTTTTGGTTGTTGTCTCTCACCCAGGCTCTAGAGAAACGCTTTAGCAGTTGGAGTTTGGAGTTGAATTTGTAAAGGTACGAACCATGGAATTTATAATTCCATACTTTGTGAACGATTTATGAATAGGAAGCTTTCAGGGACCACGCACTCTCGTATCTAAAGGGAAGTTTGATATTAGGGTTATTCGATTTAAGGGAGAACGTAATAAGGGCATGATCAGAAGTAGTGAAGGGGTGAAGGTGTACAATAAATTTTGGAATATTAGGGATAATTGTATCACGGATAAGAACTCTATCAAGGCGTTCCAGGATATTATTAAGCATATTTTGAGACTTCCTCCAAGTAAACGGGAAGCCAGAGGTTTTGGAATCCGAAAGGACAAACTCCGTGATGAACTTGTTAAGTCTAGAGAATCTGGCCGAGGATACTGGGATCCCACCAACCTTATCAGGCGGTGAAAGAAGTTCATTAAGGTCATCAATGATGATAACAGGAAGGTTGCTATTCACTATAATACAGGTCCCAGAATGCAGGTTTATCTGGTTCCCTAGAGGGGGCGTATATGAAAATGATAAGAATGTCAAGGTGTTGAATAGTATAATTAAACACTAAGATGTTATTATGTATCTGATTAATCGAGAATTTTTTGTATTGAGATTATTCTTTGACAGGAGCCAAAGGCCTCCTTTCGTTCCAGTAGATTGGACAAAGGAAATATTGTTAAAGCCCATTTTTCTAATCATGCTTATTGAAGGAGGAGACTCAGATTTAGTTTCTGCTAAGCAGAGCAGATCAAGGTGGTTCTGTTTTTTAATGCACGCAATTTCCGTTAAAAAAGTCTTGTGACACACACCCCTAATGTTCCAATATCCAATATTCATGACAACTTATGATTAAAATGAGGCCATTTATAGATAATCATGGTCAAATATTGAACATGTCTAGCATTGAGCAGATAGAGCATTAACTGGAGAAAGTTAGGGAAATCATATGGCAATAACGGAAGATTAATAGCATGATTACAAATAATCCAAGGGAAGACAAAGGATCTGGTTTAGTGAGAAGTTTAGTCGGAGAAGAAGTAGTTTAGAATAGTGTTCATAATAAAATTAGTATTCAATCCAACTATGTAATGAACAAATATGCCCATATTCAAAACACTTAGGCCATTAGTAAACTGAAAATCATTATTGTTGTGAATATGACTAACTTTTGTAAAGATTAGGAGGTAGTAACCATTGCGCAAATTAAGAAGTAATGGGACCAAATTAAATCATAGTGTGAAGGATAATAATCATGGATAGCATTCATCATAACAACATGGTAAAACCATGGCAAAACAGTAGGATAAAAGTTCTGGGTAGAGTGGTTCGAACCCGCGCATGGGTTAATCACAAAAACTTGATCAAAGTTCAACAAAAGACAAGCAGAAGATATGGGGACTAATCATAAACTTAACTATTGATGACTACAGCCTTGTTCTTGGCTGATTTACCTTTCTTCTGTTTCTTGTTGACAGGGGTTGGCACAGGTTCTTCAATATCTTCTTTTTTCTTTGGATCCATTCCCGAGCCAGAGGAATCAGCATGAGCAATCTCCATTCCATCCATCTTCCTCAAAATGGTGTTGTTGGACTTTTCAGAAGCCGCAGGAGAAGGAGCCGAGTCGACAGGTACTGGCACAAAGCGGGGGTGGTAAGAAGTCATGGAGGCATTCTGAATAGCAGGCCTTATCATTCTAGGAGCAAGAGCAAGTGGGAGGCTCATAGGGTGAGATGGAGGAAATGCAAATTGATGCATTTGAGCCAAGAGTTGATGGTTGTACATTTCTGGAGGGAGAGCAACATGTATAGGGTAAGCTTGGACAAAGTCAAGGGGAGTAGGGCCATTTCTGGAGTTGTAGGGCATGGAGTGAACAGGAAGGATAGCTGAAGATGGAGAGGAGTTACTGGAGTTACTTAGAGAAAGAGAGGAGAGAGCTTGGCTTCCAGTGATGCTGAATTTGGACGCGTGAGTAGGAGCTTGCCTAATGAAATTAGGACCCTTCTTGACAGTTGAAACAGCAGCAGCTTTGGCCATTAAGCTTCCAATGATTCTTTGTTTTGTTGCTTTGGCAGCTTCTTCATCATCTGAGGAGCCAATGAGGTTACTGGAGTGAACGGGAAGGATAGCTGAAGATGGAGAGGAGTTACTGGAGTTACCTGGAGCAGGAGAGGAGAGAGCTTGGCTTCCAGTGATGTTGAATTTGGACGCATGAGTAGGAGCTTGCCTAATGAAATTAGGACCCTTCTTGACAGTTGAAACAACAACAGCTTTGGCCATTAAGCTTCCAATGATTCTTTGTTTTGTTGCTTTGGCAGCTTCTTCATCATTTGAGGAGCCAATGAGGTTGAACTCGAAGATGTGGGGAGGGAGGTTGTTGAGAAAGCAATTCTCGAATAGGTGGTCAGGCTCTCCACAGCATCCACATCCCGGGGAGAAGTCCTCGGACCACAACTTGAAGGTGAGGATGCTCTTATCAGAATGCTCGATCTTGACAAATCCAGGGACATCCGAGACAGTGACATTGATGCAAAACCTGACAAATCTTCTCTTGTTTTTGATACTAGTACGTTCATCCATTCGGATAAAAGTACCAATATTGTTCTCACGTATGATCATATTGAGGGCATGTGCATTATGAAAGAAAAATGGAAGGAGAAGGATCATGACCCAAATATCATCAGTGCCTACCTCATAAGCCAGAATCCAGGTGAAAAATGAAAAATGAAAGAGAACTGCTTGAGGAGGACAAGTTTGTTTTGCACTCGATATGGTCTATTGTTCCACATCAGATCTTTGGCTTCTCTGTTGGAAAAAGTGAGCAGAATCCAGGTGCCCCATTCTCCAACATCAATGTCTCCTTCGATGCCTTCCCAAGTCTACCTCATTTTGCTAAGGATAGCAGAAGAGGTTATGTTTGTAGTGGTATCAACCATCCTAATCAGCAGGGAGAGGTTAGTGAGGCGGGTTAAGTGATCCTGGACAGCAGGGAGGGCTAAGGGATCTGGGATACGATGGAGCATGTTGTGAGGAGGGAATTCAGGCATGTCAAAGCCACACTATTGATTGAAGATTTGTTATGGGTTTAGGTTGGAGTGGTCAAATTGTGGAGCTTCCTGAGAATGACTATAGTGAGTAGCATGGTTAGGTTGAGGGGGGGAGTTGCTTCCTTGGGAGATTGGGACAATGGAGGTGGAGGTATTAGTCATGTTTTGTTGTATTGCTGAACTTTCTAGGAGATGGAAATCAGAAGGGGGAATTAATGAGAAGTTGATTACAACATTGTAATAGGACGTCCTCCATTGGAGTGTTACTGGTGTACTTAAAGGATATCAGGAGAAGTGAGTTTGTAAACAAAGCAGAGTTGGTGAGTGAAGCAATAAATGCAAGGGCGTTATTTATAGAGTTCTTGGGTAGGGGATGAGTCGTTTCGTGGCATTGGATTTGAGGTGGAAGAGCAAGAGATGTTACAGAGATCATGACAGTCATATGAGAATATGAGAAATTGTTACATGCAGTCATCCTAAAGGTTGCGTGATCAAATGGATATACAATAAAAGAGTGAGAACAACTAAAAGAGTGAAATATAGAGCTACATATCGACTTGTCAGTCAATGATCTGGAGAGCCAAGTTGTCAAGATGATGGTCTTAAGGCACAAGGCCGGTTCGAGGAGCATCCACTCACGCAAGTCCACCAAAGTAATGGGGTATAGAGTGACTCGGATTCCACCTGGCCCCGGGCGCAATAAAGCCACCGCGGACATACAGAGGCATCCGAGTCATCTCTGACACCAGCCACACATCGGGTGCTACTGAGGGAGTTCCTAAGAGACAAGAGAGAGCGTCCATACCTGGGAAATTGGAAACGGAGGTGAGAAGGAGCCATCGAGCCACGCGAGCAACACCAGACGCGTACTCGTGCAGAGCTGAAAGATCCCAACACCAATCCATGAAAGGGAGACTGCAGAAAGTGGAGAAACTCGAGGAGAGATGAAATGATTGAAGTCGATCTTGAGCAGAGCAAGTGCAATCATCCATCTTCGAGCGCCACGCCATCAAGTTGAAGAAGCCATGGGTGGATTGGAGCAACCAAGACAGCATGCCGTCGCGCACGCGGTATTGGAGGCAGTCCTCTTTGTTACAAGAACATAAATCATCTGAAATCAACTTAAAGTTAATAATTCGTACCAAATCAGGTTTTAGAACAAAACATAAGTCATTGTTTGTTTGACACAAAAACAAAATAATTTATTCATGAATCATGATGCAAACATCTCTACTACTACATCATCTAAATTTTGTGATTTGTACTGAACCTCACATTTCTCAACAAATCTTCTCACCACAGGATCCTTCACTTTGTAAAGATCATCTAGCTTAATGTCAACACATCTATGAACTGGATTGGTTGGGGACTCTATGAAGAACAGATTTACCCGAATGAAATATACACTAGTACAAAATGTCAGTTTTACTACGGTTCAAATGCATGTTTTACTACGGTTCAGAACCGTAGCAAAAATGGTTGTAGTCTTTCTGTTTACTACGGCTATCTGTTTACTACGGTTCTCGTAGTAAATATGTATGTAGTAATATTGTTACACCCGTAGTAAATGTGTATGTAGTAATGTTGTTGCAACCGTAGTAAATGTGTATGTAGTATTATTATTGTTATAACCGTAGTAAATGTGTACGTAGTAATGTTGTTATAACCGTAGTAAATTTGTGTGTAATAAAATTGTTAGAATCGTAGTAAACTTTCATTTTCTTTAATTTGTTATAATCGTAGTAATATTGTATGCTCTACTATCCTGTATTTTAAAAGATGAATATAAATATTTTATGCCGGCCTCAATATGTAAAATAAAGAACGATTGTGCCTCAATACTCTACTGAAACTATTTTTGCTTTACTTTTACCAATATTTAAATTTGCATAATTTACATCCATCAACTATATCCTTACACATGCTGATGACATTCATTTTTCCCTTAAATAATTGGTAGAATCTTGGGGGATTTTAGGTCGATTCATTTTGAGTCATAAATTGATTATGTAGTATTATTGTTATAACCGTAGTAAATGTGTATGTGGTAATGTTGTTATAACCGTAGTAAATTTGTGTGTAATAAAATTGTTAGAATCGTAGTAAACTTTCATTTTCTTTAATTTGTTGATATTTTATTCTGGCCTCAATATGTAAAATAAAGAACGATTGTGCCTCAATACTCTACTGAAACTATTTTTGCTTTACTTTTACCAAATATTTAAATTTGCATAATTTACATCCATCAACTATATCCTTACACATGCTGATGACATTCATTTTTCCTTAAAATAATTGGTAGAATCTTGGGGGATTTTAGGTCGATTCATTTTGAGTCATAAGATGAATTGAAGTTAATGAGTTCGATACAAGAGTTTCCATCTTTAATTTAGATGGCCTGCTTCAATTGGCACCTGCAAGAACAATAGTATTGTGGTGGTCAGGAAACTCTTGTATCGAACTCATTAACTGCAATTTCATTTTTTATGTTTTTTGTCACTGTTGTTCAACGCTGCATCATTTTCTTCAATTATGCCACTTATGGGAAATATTTTTTTTTTCTAAATCATAAGGGATACATATGGGGAATATCTGTGCTATATAGACTATAAACTGGAAGCTTTTTTTCTTTTGATTGGATATATCTTTTTACTCTGTGATAACAGGGTTAAGGATTTGTATACCTGTATGTGTTTGTGATGGATATGAGTGTTGTCTTGCTTGTTGAAAATCCATTCTATACATGATATGTACATAGGATTGATCCCAAGGAAAATTGGTCTGAGTTTGCTGCTGCTGATTTCAATTGAAAGAGTAACAAGAAAATCAACATTTGGGTAGGCCAAAAAAAATGCTTAAAAGAACTTCAAGGTTTGGCATCAGAATATTACAGTTAGGCAGGATGAATCAAGATCTGTATCTGGGATTGAAACTGGGGCACTAATTGATCATTGGAGTCCCATTTCAGCTTCACTCATGCCCAAATCAGATACCGAAAGGTACGCTAAATTCGCCATATCGGATGTCATTTCACTTTTATGAAAATTGGACGAACAAGCCTCAAAAACCTGTTATGAAAAACGATATTGTAAATAATAAAGACATTCAAAGGAAATTTTGAGTTGATTGATTTTACATTGCAAGCTTTGTTGCTACCTCTTTGGAAAATAAATCTTCTATTTTGAAATCAAGCGTTGGACTGAAAGCCACCAGCTTCATGGATGTTTATTAGAGAAGGAAAGCCTTAAATTTCAGATTACATGAATCAAGAGCATTTGAAATTTCAGATAAGTTTTACATACCTCAACTTGTCGTTGAAGTGACTGGACATAGTTGATTATTTCATCCAGCATCCATGCCTTTACTTTCTTTCATACAGCTAATGCCTACTAACTTGCTAAGACTTTACCCTTTTATACACCAAAAAAATGCAGTTGTATATTCAGGTCTAAAAACTTGATTAAGATTGCAAGATCTATTAAACATGTTCCATATGCCTTAGTCCAGAGATCCATGAAGCTGAAAGCTGCTTAATTGGCAAGTGCAACAATGAGCATGTAGCAAACAAATCAAACGTGAAAAACATGGAGATAAAAACATATGGTACAAGCAAAATCAGGCTCATTTAAAAAATGATATGACATGATGTTGGATTACTTTATCCCATGGGCGTGAAGCTTTGGTTGGATCATCATTCCTCTAGGATAAGACATTACATGCCACAAAGCCTGCCAAACCTGATTCATTTGCGAGACATGTACGTGATATATCATTCTTCAAGCTCACAATAATTTAGTTACCACTCTAGCTACAGTTAAGTATAAATAATCATGATTGAAGCTAGCATGAAAAAAGAACCTAATGGAGTAACTACTGAATCTGATGATTCTGATCCTCCACAAAGCATCATGTCCTGAATAAAGCACAAACAAACATGTTCAGCTGAAAATGGGCAACTGCACTTAGTATACAGGAATTGCTTGTTGTACAGGCAGTGGAGATGAAGTAGTTTGGACCCATCCATCCCTACAATACAATACAATAAAATATAGTGCTTACTTGATTCATTCATGATTCTGTCAGAGAATTAAGTGACAACTACTTACCAACTTTGTGGCAAGAAGTGCGGAACCCATATCAGTCAAGGAGAAGGGGACAAAGAAGGGGTTTATTCATCTAGGGGATAAACCCCAGATAATAACAATAAAAATACTTCAAATATGAAATGTAAATGATAGATGGAAGGGAAGTTACCTTGAGCCACCAAAGGTAGATTCAATGACAACTCCACATCTGGTTTTATCAATCCTCCTCATCCTTGAAAAGCAAAGAGAAGGGAAATCAGAAGGAAGATTAGAAGCTTACACACTTCTGTAGATCTCGTAGCCGCATAAGAGTTCCAGTCAGCAAGCAATGACGACGCCGACTGTGAGTTTGCCGATTCGTCGCCACCAGTTAACCACGCTTGTGTCGTCTTCACCGCTTAATCACCAAAACCCAAATCGTGAAGAATCGAAGAAGCAATTTTGGTTTCTGGAAGTATAGGACGTGAAACAACCGACAATTTGCAGGAATCGAAATTTTGAGCGAAGCTGTGAATCTTCTTTTTTATCTTCGGAAGAGTTTGGAGATCGAAACGAACTAAACCTAGATTCAGAACGTATTTCTCTCTTCCTCTTCTTCTTCTTCGGAAGAATTTCGCCGTGTTATTTTTACTATGGTTTTAAGTGAGTCACCTTTACTACGGTTTTAAACGGGTCATTTTTACTACGGTTATTGTTTAACGTTACAAAACAGTCAATTAAATAAACATGTCTAATGAACCGTAGTAAATTGGTAAGCCTTTTTATTACGGCTCTTTAAAACCGTGATAAAATTACCAATTTAATTGAAATACTTCAGAACCGTAGTGTATGTGTCAATATTTTACTACGGTCTATAAATAACCGTAGTAAATTAGATAATAAATTATGACCGTTCATGCAAAAACCGTAGTAATTCGATCACACAAACAAAATTACTACACAGAAAACAAAAAACCGTAGTAAAAAAAATTGACATTTTGTACTAGTGATATTTCCATGTGAGATATATTGTACTGGGATCATTGCCTTAAAGGGTACTGACATATTTTCTCTATCTAATGTAGTCTACAGGGCTTCAACATCAGCAGGATCAATAACAATGACCTGTAGCAGGATAAACACCATGTATTTATAAGCATTTTGTTTGACGTGACTTTACAGTGAGGCATATAGTGACTCATGCTTTCATGCCACAAATGCCAAATAAGTTAGTCAATGATCATCGATACTTAACATGCAATATTCACTCTTCTTCCATTCACTTCACTCCCTCATAAAGCTAACCTAAACATTCAAATAAGCCGTGCGGAATAGAATCTAAGTAGAGCATATTCTCATCTATTAAAATTTGATAATGATTTTCACACAAACAACTAAGTAAGCATAATGAAAGCTACTTACAACTATGAATTTTCCTGCAGTACTCAAAATTTAATTACTCCAGACATACACAACAACTAATTGCAGAATCACTACTAATTAAACTTCAAACAAGCAACTTTGAAGTCCCAATAATTTATGTGTTTATAAGCCAAACTAAAAGTTAAGTAATCAAACTACTACCCATATTTCATTCTTACGAATACAAATGTGAGATTCCTTTACCTAAAAGAATCAAGGGTAAATGCTATGCTAATTTATATTGCATGGTATGTGAAAATTCTGAAATTTCTACTTCCTACATTCGTTTGTGCAGTATATTACCCCTTGCCAAATCCAGGTCCTATTTCTTCCACCTTAACTTAACAGAACATGCACTTGCAGGTTGAGTTTTTTCCTCAAACTATTTGTAATCTTCTCCTAGCTTAATGATCTCGTTAACTATTTTATATAGTCATGCCTACATCAAGGTCCTATTTAACAATTTATATTTACATTAATGAAAAGTACCTGCCGAAGACCACCTCCTAGCTTAATTGTCTGGTTAGTCATCGTTGAGAGGTCAAGAACTATGCTTGCATGAATCTACATTATGGTATCATTTTGAATTAGATGACTGCAGGAACCTACATTATGGTATCATTTTGAATTAGATGACTGCAGGAACCTACATCATGGCATCATTTTGAATTAGATGACTGCAGATATTGTAAACACAAAACACCACTTAAAGCCGCATAATGCCCAAACTTATAATTCTAGTTCAAGAAGAACAAGATGAATTAATTAACACAACTAACAAATTTAAAACTATTGTACTTTCGATTCTTGTAAAGAACAATCCATTCGACTTATCTTCCTCCCTTGCGGGATTCATTCAATCAGTGACAAAATAGATTAAGAATTCGCTCAATCACTCTCCAAGACAGGGCAATCAAAGCACCTACCACCTCAATAAATCTACACCATCGTGAATAAGTAGGTGGCCAGAGAAGGAACCACAAAACCTTAAAATCCATAGATTTTTGATCGCCACGGAACACCTACTGCCACCACCTGCGTTGGAGGATAATTCAAACTCCAAACTCCTTCCAAACATGGTCGTCTCTTAAATCTAATTGGCGGTAACTTAAGCATCAGAACTAAAGGAGCAAAAATCAACAAGATGAATCATGAATATGGTGGAAGAGATGAGACGAGGCAGTGGAAACTGGAGATTTCGACCCGAAAAAAGAGGCAAAACATTAATGACTTCACGGAGGGGTGACGACGTCAAAAAAAATCGTTAAAGTATTGTTCATGAGGGGGGCTTCAACTTTTAAGATACTATAGATTTTCAGCCATATGTAAAATCTTGGTTTGCCAATTTTAATTTTTTAAAATAGTAATGTATTCTCCTGACTCTCTTCAGGCTCCATTGTTTTTAAACTTTTTACTTGTGGTATTTTGGCGTTATTGCCTTTGTAACTTTTTTCTCCACTAAGGTTGATTATATACATTCTACCTTAATTCTAATTGAATTATCTAAAGAAGTGGTGGTGTGGTGCTACTAGCATTATACATGAGATGTTTTGGTTTGAGACGCGTTTCGGGTTCAGGTCAATTTGGGTTTGGATCGATTAAGATTTCAGGTCGATTAAGGTTCGAGTCAATTTGGGTTGGGGTTGGGGTTGATTCAGATCGGGTCAATTCGGGTTCGAGTTGATTCGAGTTAAAGTCAATTTGGGTTTGGGTTGATTCGGGTTTCGGGTTGGTATCAAGCGTGCCTATTCGAATGCAAGCGGATAATGTGCATTTTTAAATCGGGTTGTTTTCTTTTCGGGTCAAATCGCATCTGGTCAGGTCGATTTCAGGTTTTGTTTTATTTTCCTTTCGGATAACGTTTAGATCCGGATTCAGGCGGTTTTTTCGGACCGGTTGGATTTTTCCAAGTCTAAATAAATACATGTGGCAAATACTTTTACAAAATTATTTAATAAATGGCAAAACTGGATTTAACCACCCGTTAAATACACGATATTACCCATAACCACACGTTTTTTCGATATTATTTTTAACCACCCGTTAAAACCATTTCGTTAACAATTCATCACCGTCATCTCTTTCCGTCCAAAAATCTGTTAAATGTGGTGAAATTACTTAAATGACCTTGATTTTGAAAAAATCATGGGCCAAAATGCCCTTCTTCTCCCTCCTCTTGTTTATGAAGAACTAAACCAGTTCATCCATGGTTGAAGATCAACCTCTTCCAAATCGCAACCTCCAACACCGAGTGTCCTTGTTAAGCTCCACCTAGAGTTGTCATATGGATTGGTCCGGTCAAATCCATGATTGATCCGGTCCATCTGAATTGGATCCATCATGGTCACATGTAACTCACAGATCCGGACCGAACCCGATCCGTGGACCTAAATTTTTTATCTTTCAAAGCCATCATCATCTATATCACCATGCATTGTCCATCTTGTGTTACTTCTATTAATCCCAACCATGATCAAATGTCCTTTTACTGAATCAATGTCACCATATACAAGGTTGCCACAATTTACTCAAAGGGCATGAGACTTTTTCGCCTTTTCTAAAATGTTTGATTACAAGATTAATAGAATCATGAACTCCATTCTTATATTCTTTCGACAATGAAGTAAATTTGTGATTCACAAAAAACGATATTGCAAGAAACAAAATTAATTAACAAAGAGAAGGACAACATGAACAATTTGAAGAGCATCAACTCCATATATTATGCACTTACTTCAGAAATACTCAATCGGCATTTAAAGAATCTATATGTAAGCAAAAACCGAAGAGCATGAATTATTTGAAGAACATGAACGATCTGATTAGCAATAGGTTTAATCAAACAAAATTCGTTTAGATTTGGGTTAATATATCTTTTAATAATCTTTATTTAAATGTATCTTTTAGACTGTTGTCAAAATTAAAGATATCACTTTACTAAAAAATGTAGTGATACACAGAAATCGGACGGTCTCGTTAATCTAATCCCACGATAGTTAATTTAATTCATAACTCAGTTCACATGTTTACCCGGTTCTCAGCAAAACTGGGGTGATTCCAATGGTATGCGGAAATTAAGGCAAAATACCCTTGTTGTCGACAATATTACCCTGATTCCTAAAATAACTGGGGTAATTGTCAAACACCCCGGTTGTTGTTGAACTGGGGTAATACCACCAACGTATAGAAAACCGGGGTAAAATGTCTAAGTAATTACTCTGGTTAATAGCAAAACTGTGGCAAAGTAAGATGCATGAATAACCAGGGTAATTTGTCAACATATTTACCACAGTTGGTAAGTAGTCAGGTGCAAAACCTCCATTATCCTGAAGCACCACAGTTGTTTCGTAACCGGGGTAAAATCCTATTTCTGTACTAGAAAATGAGTGTGCCGACCGATTGCTAATTAGGATAACCTTTTCCCAAGCACTAGAACCGACTCAATAACTCTCTCTACCAAATTCAAAGTATAATGACGCCAAATCTTTTTGCATAAACGAAGTATGTCAAGACATAGATCAAGAGGATCGAAGTTACAAAAATAGTAGACTATCAATTTCTTTTTTTTAGTATTAACTAGTTAAACTCATAAAAAAATTAAATATCTTAAACCTACGAGATCGACCAAACCCGATTCGAATCTAATGGAGCTGACAATGTCAGTGATTCGATTGACCCAACAAGATTTGACTCGAAACTGTTCCACCGACTCAGATCTTTATACGATAAAGGTTTCAGTGAAATAAACATTACAATGCGAAGTGTGAAGTGCTCGCGTTCACAAAATAACAAGATAATGTTCATAACTTAGGCAATCATATACATCATCTGTCGATCAGTCCGTTCAAGTCATTTTCAAAACAAATAAAAATAAAAATAAAATAAAGTTCATAAAAACCGTGTAACTCATTTAAAAGTTTCAAAATTATCGTCATCAAGATTATTATCATTACCATCCAAAATATGAGGCTATCAGCAATGGGAGTCGCATAACATGGGTCGCATAACATATTTTATTATTTTATCTCCTTTTCACATCACTTATGTAACCCACCTTACTTTTTCTCCACAATGGGGGTTACATGAGGAGGGTTACAAGTATACATATTTATTTAGCAATCATATATTTACACAATATAATAATACATATATCTTAAATTCAAATTTTTAATAAATAATGTATTATAATTTTATTAATTTAGATTAATATAAGTGTAATTTTTTTTTTATACTTTCAAATGAAATTAATACAAATCAACGTCATTATGCTTAAACTTCATGCAAACGAAAAAGAATAGAAATACAACAAGTACATAAAATGATAACAAAATAATCAAAACACATCGTCAACTAAACATGAAATCATACATAATTATGTCTAAACTTCTCCCATATGTGTTCAACCAAATCTTCTTTTAGTTGTTCGTGTGCAACTCTTTTTTAAAGTGTAATTTTTTTCGAATCCTGTTTATGATTCGAAATTAGCAATTATGTTTCTAGTTTTCCTAAGTGGACAATTATATTTTTATTTTGTATTGAGCTTGAATGTTAAATAAAATAGTATATGATTGACTCAATTTATTTTAATAGAAAAAAGTAGAGGTTTTTGCGTCAAACCACCCTTTATTTGGGCCAATTTGCGTCAAACCACCCCTTATTTAACTTTTTGCAGGAAACCACCCTTTTGTGTCATTCTGTTAACACCAAGCCACCCCTCACCCATTTCCGTTACTTGCTCCGTTAGAGGTTGTGAAATGTCAATTTTACCCTCACTTATTTTAAAAATTTGAGGGCAAAAATGGAATTACTAAAGCTGATGATATTTTGAGATAATCTCACGAGATATTGGTTTTTACCGTGAGATTTTCAATTTATGTCTTAATGAGTTAACTTTTACTGTTGCAATTCCAATTCAATTCAGAGGGTCCCAATTTCACACTCAACAACCCAAAGACGACATGTAGGGTTCCTCTTTCCTTTTACTGTTCATAATCTCTTCTTCATCTTCTCCATTGATAATCAATGTTTCCTATTCCGTTTCATTCTCAGTTTCATCACCAATGGATTCCATTTCCAGCTTCAGACGAGAAGAAGAAACCCTAACCCTAAATCACACCAACAACGCACCTGAGGAAGACGACGAAGAGGGCTTCTCGATCGATCCTCTCCCACCAGTCGACCCAAACCCTATACTACTCCTCTCCGCGCTGAGCGATTTCAAGCCCGAGCCGCAGGAAATGGAGCTAGTCCCGCAGCAAATGGAGTTAGCCCGAGTCCCGCAGAGAAAGTCGTCGAAGGATTGGCACACGAAGGTCGAAGGTCGACGGCGAAGAATCAGACTCCCCGCCGCCTGCGCCGCTAAGAGATAACTCCTTACCTAATAGTCGCTCTTACCTTGTCAATTCGAAAAAGCCCCAAAATGAGGAACCCTAAATCAGTTCGCACCTCCTCCTTCACCTTCGAACTCGGAAAGCCAACCCGACTATGCTCGTCGACTGTCCTTGCTCGTCGCTCTTCCTTCCTTGCTCGTCGCAGTTCTTCAGCTTCGAGAGAGAAAGATGATATGGGTTTAAGTTAACTCAATAATACATGAATTGAAAATCTCATGGTAAAAATCAATATCTCGCGAGATTATCTCAAAATATCATCAGCCTAATTAATTTCGTTTTTGCCCTCGAATTTTTAAAATAAGTGAGGGTAAAATTGACATTTGACAACCTCTAACGAAGCAAGTAACGGAAATGGGCGAGGGGTGGCTTGGTGTTAACAGAATGACACAAAAGGGTGGTTTCCTGTAAAAAGTTAAATATGAGGTGGTTTGACGCAAATTAGCCTAAATAAAGGGTGGTTTGGCGCAAAAACCTCAAAAAAGTAACATGTATATATCAAATATGGGTGTCTATGTGTAGATAAAAATAAATTATAAATATTGAAATATTTTTTTCTATTTTTATAATCTATATAAGCCTAATATTTGGTTGAAAATCTATATTATATTACTTAAATACAAATTTATGAGAACCATTGGATCATTTTTAATCTATGGTTGAAAATGGATGAAAAGTGGTCCACTTTTCCTATGTAATCCAAATATGGGTTACATACCAAGCATGAGTTATATAGCAAAAAGGACACATTGCTATATAACCAATTATTATTTTATGGTATGTAACGTGGATAGCCTGAATATTGACTATATAATCTATAAACTCGAGCGAGTTCGAACCGTAACTTACTTTCTACTAAACCATCGAAATCGTCTAGGGGGTAGTTTGGTTAAATTAATATGTAAATTTTTCCCGGTTTTTGGGTAAATACCCTAAAACTGTTATGTTTTTTAAGTTTTTGCATCACTTTTTTAAGTTATAAGAAAGTACCCCATTTGCTGTCAACAAAATTTTTACCAGAGTTGTTAACAATTTTTTTTTACAAAGTTGTCAACAAATTTTTTAACAAAGTTGTCAACAATTTTTTTAACAAAGTTGTCAACAAAATTTTAACAGAGTTGTTAACAAAATTTATAACAGAGCTGTCAACAAATATTTTAATAGAGCTGTCAACAAGAATAATAAGTTGTCAACAAGAATAAAATATTGTCAACACGACTAAATAAGTTGTCAACACGACTAAAAAGTTGTCAACACGACTAAATAAGTTGTCAACACGACTAAATAAGTTGTCAACACGACTAAATAAGTTGTCAACACGACTAATTTACGGTCAAGAACATACAACACGAGTAATATTACAAAATTGTCAACACTTTACAAAACTTGTCAACATACTGAATAAAATTGTCAACACATTTTAAAAACTATAAACACACTAAAAAACTGTCAACACATACTAAAAAGAAGTTGTCAACACATTAAATTAAATTGTCAACGTACTAAATTATGTTGTCAACACGATTAATAAGAGGTCAAACACCCTTATTAATCGTACTACAATGTTTGCTGCCAAGTTGCTGCCAAACCAAGCCTTTGTCAATTTTTGAACCATGTTTGGTTCCAAACCAAGCCTTTGTCACTTTGTGTACCATGTTTCTTGCCAAGCCAAATGACTCCAAATGACTACAAAAATCACACACTTAAAAAAATACAGGAGCAAGAACTAAAAATACAAAAAAGGAATCCAGTGTCAATGTCCTATGTGTTTGTATTACTTGACATTAAGCTAAAAAAAATTGACAACACAAAACAGTAATCTCTCTTTACAACTCTCCCCGTTCCTGTGATTTATCCCTTCATGGTAATTTTGGTGCTTGCAAATCTAAATTCCAAGGAAATTTCATCAACTTTCAAGACAAATTTCTTTCTGATTACGCACATGAAATAAAATCCATCAATCGAAGCACCAAACACAAGCTCTGAATCAAAATTCTTTGGAGTATAGTTTGAAGCAAATTTTCAATTTCATAATAGCTTAGCAGATCTAAAATCTTGCAGCATACACGAAATAAAAAGGAGATTAAACTACTGATCAATTCAAACCACACGCATACGCATAAAATCGAACGCAAGAAAAGAAGAAGATAGTGATTGTAACCTGAGATGTATCCGCGGATGCACGAGTAGTTTTAGCAGCGGCAATCTATGAAGAAATGAGCGAGAAAGGGAGGGGAAGAGTACTCTGAAATGGATCGATGTTCTGCGCAACGAATTTGAGTTTTGGAGGTGCGTGGAAGCTAGATCTGAAAAAGAGCGAAGACGACGACTCCCGTGCGTAGCACCTGTGAGGAGGAAGAGCGAATACAACAACTCCCGAACCGACGACGGTGAACGAGAGTGAGTCAGCGACAGAGGAGGAAGAGAGCGGACGACGGCGACGGCGGGGCGAAGTCTGCCGCAGTGGAAGAGTGGTTGGGGAAGGGACGTAGTGTGGGTGGAGTGGAAGCTCAGATCTGTTTTTGCGGTGAGTGGGAGTGTTGGGGGAGAGGGGTAGATACTTAGTGTTTAATAAAGAGGATTATTAATCAAAGTTTTAGTTTGAAAGGGTATATTGGACACAAATTGTTGTTTGCCTTCTGTCTTCAGTCTTGTTCAGTAAGAGTTGTGCGAAAGGGCGCGGAGCAGAGTACACTGTGGAAAACTCGCTCCACTTGCTTGCTGACTACTGATTACTGATTACTGAATGATCTCCAACGACCGTCACCAAATCCGTTGCCGAAACCACCGCCATTAAAGATGAGTACCGTAGACAAGATGCTTATCAAAGGAATCCGGAGTTTCGACCCGGAGAATAAGAACGTCATCACCTTCTTCAAACCCCTAACCCTAATCGTCGGCCCAAACGGCGCCGGGAAAACAGTAATCCGTTTTCTCCAAACCTACACTTGCTCTCTTACTTTTCATTTCAATCTATGTAATCCTTATGAAATTCATGCAGACGATTATCGAGTCGTTGAAGCTTTCCTGTACAGGAGAGCTCCCTCCCAATGCCAGGTCTGGCCAGAGCTTCATCCACGATCCGAAGGTCTCATTCCTATTTCCGTCTCTTCTGTTGAATTTGGACTGTTGCTTGTTTGCATCTACGAATTAATGTGTCATTCTGGTTTGGATGGATGTATTGCCAGGTGGCTGGAGAAACGGAGACCAAGGCGCAGATCAAACTTCGTTTCAAGACGGCTGCCGGCAAAGATGTGGTTTGTATTAGGTCGTTTCAGTTGACGCAAAAGGCGTCTAAGATGGAGTACAAGGCTATTGAAAGTGTGCTTCAGACCCTAAATCCTCACACTGGCGAGGTACTTGTACTTGTTTTTACTACTTACATGCTCTGTTGATATGGTATTGTAACTTTGAAGTTCGATCTTACCATGTGATCATGCATTCTTACAGGTAAAATTTGAATATTTTATAGTGAAATGTTATGTGATTACTACGAGGAGGCACTAACTTGATTGGGGCCTCGTGATTTTGGGAAAGTTTGCGTCAGCAGTTGGATTATTTGTGTTTTTAACATGATTAGTTCTCTTTTTAACAGTATCACTTCTGCTTCTTTGCTGATGTTGCAATTTATTACTTTCTCGTCCTTCCTTTTGGGAAAACCTATAGATTCCTTACTTTCAGTCCATCATTTCCTTATTCAATCATGTACAAAATGCACTTTTGAGCATTGTAAATTTTATTTACAACTCACTGCTTGACTTGTATTGTCATTTTTTTTGCTATTGTTTGTTTATTCTAGTAGTATATAGATTGAAGCCATAATAGTGAATTTTGCATATGATAATCCTAAATGACTGTCGTTTTCATTCTTGTTGTATATGACATGATGAGAACATCCGTTGACAATGCAAATGTCTTCAATTTATTATGTATATTGAATCCGTCCGCTTATTTGCTGGCAGAAAGTCTGCTTAAGCTACAGATGTGCTGATATGGACCGGGAAATTCCTGCTCTAATGGGAGTCTCAAAGGCAATATTAGAGAACGTCATATTTGTACACCAGGATGAGGCAAATTGGCCATTACAAGATCCTTCAACATTGAAAAAGAAGTTTGATGATATCTTCTCTGCTACACGGTAAGTTCTTCATATTTATGCCCTTGTTATAGTTCATCGCCCTCAATTGGACATTATCTTACTTGTTCTTCTCATATCTTAGGAAGTGTTTTGCAACACTATTTGATAGCTTATATCTAGCACATGTGTAAGAGTAGGCTTTTAATCTGATTTATTGTGAAGTGGCATTATGTGGTACTTCAAATATTTTACTTAACAGTTATACCCCCTAGGCTTATTACACTTAGGAAATGGTATAGAGGTGTGATTGCTTGTCATTTTTATTTAATTTGCAAGCTAGAGAAAGCATGCTATTTATACCTTTTTACATCCCTGAAAGGTACACAAAGGCATTAGAGGTTATCAAGAAACTCCACAAGGAGCAGGCTCAAGAAATTAAGACCTACAAGCTCAAGTTGGAGAATCTTCAGACTTTGAAGGATGCTGCATATAAGGTCAGCCTCTTTTTGCTTAGAGGACCTAAGTCAAGAATTGCCTTATTGCTTTATAAGCTAGGAAATCAATTTTATTTCATTATCTTGTCCTTTCATACCCTTTATACTGTAGGTGAATAGGAAGATATTTATCTTTGATCTCTCTTACCCAGCTTCCAAATCATCTTTTGTTCCTGAGGTTGTTCAAAGGTTAGACCACTTGCATGTGAAATAAAAATTTGTGACTTTCTAACTCGAGCTTTCCCCCTTTGTTATATGCCTAAGTAGCTATACAGCATGAATCTCTCGGTAAGATTGCACTTATGAAGCAGTGAATGTTCATTAAGAATTTAAGATACTCAATTTTCAAGAAATCCTTGATCATACAATACCTTATAGCCTCCTTCTGGATTGTATGTATATAAATTGGATGTGTTACTATGTTATTTTAGTTTAGTAGAGCAGTATGTGATGGGAGGGGTCACATCTTTCTTGCCTATATGTTTCCTTTTTTTAAGTATCTGAATGTTTCAATCACTAAAGAGTTTTTGCCTGTATAGCTTCGGGAAAGTATTGCACAAGATCAGGAGAGAACAGTCACTTTGACAAATCAAATGAAGGATCTGGAGACAGAAATTGGAGATGTTGAGGCTAAGTTACATCATGGGGAGATGACCCTAAAGGGTTTACGGAAATTACTGGACCAAATAAACACAAAGACTTCTGTACGGAGCACCAAATTTAAGCAGCAAGAGGAACAGTATGCAGTCCTTCAAGAGGAAAATGAAGGTCATACTTCTTCAAGTAACTATAGAAGTTATTTTTGCTCACGTGTTTTCTTACTGTTACTTGTACAAGTATTGCTGTATATACTTTTTCAGTGTTATTTGTTTCCAACATCCAAGCCACTGTTTGGGGATTTGCTTCCTCATCAGTATTGGTCACTTATATTATGAGGTTTCCATTTTATTTCTGTCTACAGATACTGATGAAGAGCTTAGAGAATGGAAGACCAAGTTTGAAGAAAAAATTGGATTGTTGAAGTCTAAAGAAAGCAAATTACAAAGAAAAAAGGACGATACCGAGATACAGAGAACATTGCACATAGATAAAGAAAAAGATTATATCAAGGAGATAACCAAGCTTCAAACAGAAGCAGAAGTATGTTAATGAATCTATATGTTTGTTGTTTGTGACCAAGTTTGCACTTACCTCGGAAATTTGATATTTGTGTCCAAATTTTGCTTCAGTTTTTTAACATTGATATTTACGTGCAGTCTTGGATGTCCTGGAAAGTTAAAAGAGATTCAATAATCCAGAAGCTATTTGCAGAACACAATTTGGGGCCTCTTTCACATGCACCTTTCACTGATGAAGCTGCCTCAGAACTTACAAATCGAATAAATGAAAGATTGGTTGATCTAGTGAAAGACGTGCAAGATAAAAAGGTAGTTTGGGTTCTGGTATATATTGCTAATCTACTATCCCACTCTATCTTTCTTCTTCAAGAATGTCTTCGAAAAATATATTTCTATGTGTCGAACTTCCTCTATTAGGTCAGTTACATAAATTTCTTGCTAAATATAGAAACTTATAACAACAACATGCCCCATTATATCCCGAAAAAATGGGGTTTGGGTCGAGATGGGTAAATCCTTACCCCAAAAGTTGGGAGGATGTAACCAAAGTGACCCAAGACATAGAACACCACAAGAAACCTCCACCACAAGAAACCTCCACATTCCGAACCCTGCAAACAGATAAGAAAACAAACCAACCCATCCCATAGGAACAAAGCTGACGGGGAAAGTGAAATGAGCTAAATATAGAAACTTACAATCAATGAAATTTCACGCCAAAACATCAACATATACCCTGCATTCTATAAGAGATAATAAAACAGATCCCTTTTGTGTTCCGACAAGTAACTTTCTGCTAAGGTCAAAGGTGGCGAAGTGACAGGCAAAGTGCGGCACGTTTGACATTTTTCTGTTCTTTGTAAATGATCATTTCACCCGTTAAAATCAAGCGCTTGTTAAGGACTATATCTGCTTGCGGTTGCCCAAAGCATGATTACAGGCTAATGTCGTAATGGATACCTTAATCTCTCTTTCATTTAGTGAAGGAAAAATGTTATGTGCTATATGTATTGGCATTGCCATATTTTTACGGGTATATCCTACATGTATTGTTTTATGTCTCATGCTACATGTATTTTCATATTTTTGTTACCAACTGTGCGTTTTGAATAAGCAAAAAGTACTAAGTGATATTGATGCAGAAATCGAATAGCATAGAGATAACCGCCGCAAACAACCTGTACATGGATGCTAAGAACCGCTGGCAGGTGATTGATGCTAAGAAACATGCAAACGCACGGACGAAGGTGGTGATTGAATATAATTAATGTTCATCATCTCTCGTTTTTATTTTTGACGTGCTAGATGTTTAATTCAATGGTTTTCACTTGCAGGTTGGTTTACTAAAACGCATTGCAGACAGAGAAGAAGAGCGTGATTCATTAGAAACTCGAGTTTCCAACGTAAATCTGGCCCATTTAGATGAAAAAGAGAAGAAAATGGTGATACATTAGCTAATTTTTACATTTCTCCCTTTGGGTTACCTTTTGAAGTGTTCACAAGCATCTGTTTCTCATTTGCAGTCTAGTGAGGTGGAAAGGAGGACCAGCCAACTTCGTCAACGTGATTTTGACAGTGCTATACAGAAGAAGAAAAGTGAGCTGTTCATTCTAGAGCAAGAGATTAAAGCCTTACGTCGAGAGAAAGATGACCTTTTGCTTGATTCAGAAGATCGAGTAAAACTATCTTTGAAGAAGTCAGAGTTAGAGGACCGAAAGAAAAAATTGAAAAAAATGCAAGTTTGGTCGTTTTGGTTCCCATAAAATAGAATCTTTGATAAGCTATTGTTAATCTTATCATTATTACACCCTTGTATATTTTTGAAGCTGATTATTGTGTATGCTTTCTAGAATTGACGAACACACGGATAAGATCAGAGGAATTCTTAAGGGCAGGCTTCCCGTGGACAAAGATTGGAAACAAGAAACCAGGAAGGCTTTAAGGTTTGTTTAAGGATGCAATTAAATTAGATGGAAATGCATCATATTGCATTTTTCCCTATATTCCACACACGCCCTAAACGCTTTGTTCTTTTTTATCCTTGTTATAGCAAAACGTTTGCTATTAAAATACTGCGGAGCAGAATTTAAAATAGTAAACTTTTAAGCTCTCAAATTTATGGTAACACCATGGTTTGGAAGCTTTGTTTCACTTGAGTAGGAAATGGACCATGTATATTGTTATTTTCGATGTCTGCAAATATGTTACTGTAGATTCATTCTGAACATTGCTAACTAGTACAAATAGACGGTGCTTTGGTTTAGCTCATCACTAATGTCAATCAGCATTCCCGATGTTCCATATGTTGGTTTAGTGTGCATGATCACATTCATCATAGTCTCATCTTGGATGCTGTGTTACTTCTGCTCAGCAATTATTTGTTTTGACATAAGCTTATCTTAGATGTAAAACTGTGCAATGCTGTTTTAGAGTATATATGGCCTTAAGGTCTTTCTGCTGTATGATCCATCTATAACTAAAATAGATGACATCCTTCTTTCCTTTTTTTGCAGATGATACTTTTATACAAAATCATATATTATTTGGCATGGATTTTATGTGATCTTTGCTATATCCTATAAGCTAGTTTGATGTATATAAGTATATCTGATGTATTTTTTACATTTCTCATCTTGAGCTGTACTTTCAAGGAAATATCCTATTCTATAAAATGGTTGCATTGCTAACCAGTTTATGTTGACGTTGTAAGAATAGCTTATTATTTCGATTGCAGAAGCATAACCAAGGAGTTTGATGACCTCAGCTCAAAGTCCGGTGAGGTGGAAAAGGAGGTGAACTTAGTTCAGATGAAAATTGAGGAAACTAATAGCAATCTGTCCAAATTTCAGAAGGACAAGGACTGTAAGTAAATCTCTCTTAAATGCATTTCTTTCCCTTAGTAAGAGCAGTTTGAATTATGGATATATTCCATTGCAGGCTGAATTAGGCATGTGGCTTTGGGTTTCACTTGCCAATAATTTCTATAAAAGATGATGTGATTTTGTTAGAACCCTAGAACTGAAAATAAACGATAGATAATCTGAAAAACAGGCATCTCACTATTCATCCAATTTTGAGGAATGCTCACCTTTTGTCATTCATTTCAAGAATCAAGTCCCCCATTGCAGATGTGCATCCTCCTTTACAATGGGTAAACTATCTCCTAAAACTAATAAGAATAATACTCTAGATAATGGAAAGCAATATGGAGGAAGTGGAAAGTGCCTAAGAACTAGGAAGTAGAAATCTGAAATATCAAACAAACTAATTAGGAAAAGGAAATTTATGGAAATTATAAAGTAGATAGTCTTGGGAAGGTATCAGATTTTCTGCCAAAGTCAATTGATAGGTTCCTGCTTGCTGATTTTCTAAATAATATAGTTTTAGGATTTGTGTTTATTTAGTTAATTACTTAATATCTGTAATTTCCCTATAGTTAGTTTCCAGGAGTCCGTTTCCTGTTCCCCACTCTCTCCACCTCTGCACTATCTAGTTAGTTGTTTATTTATTTAATTAGTATTATAAGGAATTAGTTATTTGCTCTATTGTCTATTTAAGTTCAATTCATTGCTTGTAATCTTCATCGTTGAATTAAAGAAAATAGTCTGTAGGTTCTTTCCTACTAAATTTATGGTTTGCACCAGTGGTCTTCCTCTTGGTTAGTCTTAGCCTAGAGTGGTCTCTATCAGTCTTGTATGTGTGTGTGTCATACTGCTTTAAATATAATATCTGTTGAAATCATGCAGCCAGGAAGAGGTTTATTGAAGCTAAACTTCAATCAAGTGTTGGGTCCTTTCATGAAACCTTGAATAAGGCTAAAGCAAAACGTGACTATTGCAAAAGGTTCTAAAATTGACATAAAATTGTACATATAAAAGGTTGTCATAGTGTGATTATCATTAATGGCTATGAATATTGCAGAGAATTCAACAATATAGAAGGCTATTACAAAATGTTTGAACCCTTTCAAAAACGTGCGCGTGAGGACCATCGTTGTCCCTGCTGTGAGCGACCATTTTCTGCTGAAGAGGAAGATGAGTTTGTCCAGAAGGTTTGTAGTTCTTTATAAAAGCTTACTTTACAAACAGTTTTATCGCTCCTGAATATTTTGTATGCAGCTTCTGTTTTTTTAGTATGCAGCTCTTAATCTTTAGAACCCATACGTAATTTTCCTTCCATTCCCTTCCTTCTCCCCATCAATGACATCCATGATTTATCATCTGAATGAGCTTGGATACACTCCCGAATGTAGTTCAGCTCTGATCTTATAATTCCATATGAAATGGATTATTATTTTTTGGTCGAATGTGAATTTGATTCTTTAGTACAATACTTGTGTATTTTAAATGATATGTTTTTTTTGGCAGATGATTTATTATCATATATTCTATAGAGGAGAAAATCCCTTAACAATGTTGTATAAAAGGTTCATAGATTTTAGTTCTCCAAGTTGTTAGTCCCGCCACCGCTAAATGATCTATATCCACCTCTGTAATTGCAGTTCCCCTTCATAGCTCCCTGTCAATTTTATCTCTCTGTTTTGTTTGTTCCGAAACTGATGAAATGGCAATCAATCTGTTCCCAGTGACAACGAAAAAAACTTTATATACTTGTGGATATGCACAGCTGTCTTTTGTGGTTCGCACGTCCAACGCGTCTGTGCATATTTGGTTTGCGCATCCGACGCGTATTTTGGGTAAATTTGGTCACCGCGGGTTATCTTTTTTGTAATTTTCAATATTTTTGACGCCGCATACCATTTTTGAAAATCTGTGTGGTGCATATGTACTCTTTGGACTTGATTCAGTGAGTTGGGCTTTTCTTCTAATTTTAGTGTTTTTCTTCCAAATTACAGCAAAGAACTAAAGCTTCCGGCTGTACTGAGAATATAAAGACCCTGGCTGCTCTGTCTTCAAATGCAGACTCTTCCTTTCAGCAGCTCGATAATCTTCGGGTTATGTATGAAGAATATGAAAAGATTAGCAATGATACAATCCCTTCTGCAGAGAAGAATTTGGATAAACTAAATGAGGAGCTGGAGCAGAAGTCACAAGCTTTAGATGATGTAATAACGAGTCTGGTCGATTTTAAAACTTCAGTAACCTTCCTCTGTCTCTCCTTGGCAACCTCATTTGTGATGTATAATGATGAAGTCCAGATTTTGTTAAACAATTCTTGGTTGTGTTACAAAGATGAACAGCTTGATTTTGCTGCATGTAGCCTTTTCTCTTGTTTATAGTGAACAATGGAAATTTTGGGTTGATTAAGTAGTAAGGATTTTATAATGGATCTTCAACTTTTTAGGAGAGGGGAGCATCGAATTCTTGTTAAATTATTCAGTATGATTTTTTCCGACTGAATCTCTTAGCTGCCTGAAATCTCTTCCAGTGATTTTCTAATATGTTTTCTATGATGTCTATTTCTAGATTTTAGGTGTTTTAGCTCAAGTAAAGGCTGACAAAGACACAGTTGATTCCCTACTGCAACCTACAGAAGCTGTTGATAGGCTATTACAAGAGATCCAGAACCTACAAACGGACGTTGATGATCTAACATATAAGCTGGAATTCCCAGGAAAAGGTGTAAGATCTATGGAAGAAGTTCAGGAAAAGCTGAATGCTTTGCAGGAGACAGAGTATGCATCTTTTGACTTAATTGCTTCTTTTCTATAGATCTACGTTGCATATGATTGTCAAATCTTGTACTTGCATTCTCGCTTTTAAGTTTTAAAGTCACATGCGAATGATCGTTTTATTATTCTTATCGTTTCTCTTCATATTTTTTGGCTCTTCTTTTTGCTCCCAGGATGACTTTGCGTAATGATATCGATAAGTTACAAGATGAACATATGCATTTGGTGAAAGATTTTACAACTATGCAAGCGCGTTGGCATTCTTTGAGGGAGGAAAAACAGAAAGTCGTTACTCTACTTTCTGATATTAAAAAACTTGATGATGAGTTGAAAGTTATGTCAGAGGAAAAAGACCAAATTGAGCTTGACGAGAAGGTAATTTATCATTATTAGTCATTGATTCCTTGCAAAGATGAAGAAATACAAAAAATTATCTTTCAGAAGATATTGTTGCACATGATTCATTTAAAACACATGGAGTTACAGGTTGGTGGTTTTATATTTGCAGCATCTTTCAGAGGCCCTTGGTCCATTATCAATGGAGACAGAGAAACTACTAAGCGATAAGAATATTTTAGAATCAAGGCTTGGCAAAGAGCTTGAAGAGCTGAATGAACGTAGGAGAAGTTACGAGAATGACACCGGTCCACTCCGAACAATTAGCTCTCATACTAAAGAGTATGATTCTAGAGCGCTTAGCATATGAAGTGTTATAAGATCCATAGGCCTAGATTCTTTTTCGTGTCTCTTGTAGAGTCTTTGTTTCTATGTCGTATTTTTATTTTTGCTTTGTGTTGGGCTTGTCCGTTCACATCCTCTCGACAAGTGTCGGGGAATGGATTGTCCACAACTAGCCTCCTAGACCCTGCTCCGCGGGTACACACTGGGTTGATTGTTGTTGATTCTTGTATTAAAAAGTATGTTGGAGCTACTTTTCTCTGTGCAAATTTAATATTATATATTTGTGGTGGAACAGGTATAATGAACTAAGAGAAGAGAAACGGCTGAAAGAACTTCAAGAAAACCTATCAGTTTCTGTGTCTGCAATTCAGAGATACGAGAGAGAGAACCAGGAGATATCAGTTGAACTGGAGAAAATCAACAATCTCATGTCCACTCAAGATCAGTTAAAACGAAATATTGAGGACAACTTGAAGTACAGACAAGTGAAGGCTGAAGTAGATAATCTTACCCATGAAATTGAATCACTCGAAGAGAGTATATTAAAGTCTGGTGGTATTTCTGCAGTGGAAGCCGAGCTTGTGAAGCTGTCTAAAGAAAGAGAGAGACTTCTCTCTGAGGTAAGCTTTATCTTACAATAAGTAGTGCTGAGTTGAGCAAATTTTTATTCATAATACCTTTCAATTACTGGTCGTAATGTGGATCAATGCTTTTTCTTTTTGAGATGACAGATACCTTAGCATATCAGCAGTTTTACTTTACAATCAGTATCTAATTTCCATTGATTTAAGACTTCAACTATACTCTCATGGTAGGGCATCATTAATGGTAAATAAAATGTGTATTGGTTAATTATCTGTTAGTCCTGTATTTTAGGTCTTGCCAATTAGGATAATATTTGCTAGATAGGGTCTGTCTATTATTTCCATGAACAGGGTGAGTGGTTGTCACCTTATGGATATTTGCAAACAATCTTTTGATGTGCACATTTGGGGTATACTCACATTCAATAAACCCCTGTAACAAAAAACTGATGTGATAGTATACACTTATATGTCAAATGCTGAGTTTAATGGTCTCTCTGAATCCACTTATTTCCTTTCTTAAGATGCTCTGGGAAATGCACTGTTTTTATACTTTTAGTTTTGATATCTTCTATAAGGATTCAAAAAGGACAATAATAGAATGTCTTCTGCAGCTGAATAGATGTCGTGGAACATTGTCTGTTTATGAGAGTAATGTATCAAAGAACAAGGTCGATCTCAAACAGACTCAATACAAGGACATTGATAAACGCTACTTTGACCAGATGATCCAACTGAAGGTTGCTTCACTTATGGTTGTTTGAGGAGTCCTGACTTGATTAATTGTATTTACTTTGACTTAAGTGCTGTCTACTGCAGACAACAGAGATGGCAAACAAGGACCTGGATAGATACTACAATGCACTCGACAAGTGAGTGATTAAGAACGGTTATTTTGTCTCTTAGTGGGATTCACCTAGATTAGTAATCTTACTTGCCGAGAATAATTAACCTGCAAAGCATGCATTATGTTATGCATGACCTGAACTCTCAGTTATTAGTCTACTGTGTTAAAGAGACTGTAATTCTGTTCTTTACACAGTTATTTGAGCTCCCTTCTTTAACATAGCTTCTCTTTTGTTGTTTTTGTTGCTGAATCTTTTACATTCTTACCTTGAAGTTTTGTTTAACCCTGTCAGAGCTCTGATGCGCTTCCACACTATGAAAATGGAAGAAATCAATAAAATTATCCGGGAGCTTTGGCAGCAAACTTACAGAGGACAGGACATAGATTACATTTACATACATTCAGATTCCGAGGGTGCTGGAACAAGATCTTACAGCTACAAGGTATATATTATCATTTCAATACATAAAGTTCTCTCCTACTTCCTTTTCGGGATATTTGATACAAACCACTTTAGGCAAGAATGTCACACCAAGAAATATCTGGAGAATCTAAGTATTTGATATATTCATTTCAATTAAATTAAAGCACTTGATTAAGGTAAACTAATAACTCTAATGTAAAGAAGACACTAGCATGGCCAGTTAAGCCACTTAGGGAAATAACTGACTCCAACTATGCGGTAAATAATTGAAAAGCAGCAGTACACAAACAAATAAAATATCTAATCCAGGAAAGTAGAGTTTCATGTGACATTGTCACATTTGCTCTTCTAGGTTCTCATGCAAACTGGGGATACTGAACTTGAGATGCGAGGAAGGTGTAGTGCCGGTCAAAAGGTGAGCGATGACTTATAGTCTCTTTTGTTTGCTATAATGTTTATACACAAACTATTTTCTCTCATATTATAATGTTTATATGTTGTAGGTCCTTGCTTCACTTATTATACGTTTGGCTCTAGCTGAAACTTTCTGCTTAAACTGTGGAATACTAGCACTGGACGAGCCGACTACTAATCTTGATAGTCCTAATTCTGAGAGCTTGGCTGCTGCTTTGCTCAGGTATTTGTATTTCATAGTATTTTCAGTCTCAACTCTTAAGTAATGATTTATATTGCATTCTATCTCTTTTTTATTCTTGTATTTTGAAGAATCATGGAGGACAGAAAAGGCCAGGAAAATTTCCAGCTGATTGTAATTACTCATGATGAGCGGTTTGCGCAGCTTATTGGTCAACGCCAACATGCTGAGAAATACTACCGTGTTATCAAAGATGATCAGTAAGCTACTCTATTCCCTTGGTTATTTTTAGTTCCTCTCATACGATACAGCTTTGTCGCTACCTAATGGATCCTTAAATTTCAGTTCAATATTTTCATTATATCTGGGTTAGAATTGGTGCTTAATTTGGAAAACATTATTAGTGCTGCTACATGATGAAGTGGGCACAAAGTGCCAGCAATCTGTAATGATAAAAGATGGAATCTACAACCATTATTTTGTCTGTATTTTGGGCTTCAATTCTTTCTTTTGACTATCTTTTTTTTTGTAGTCAGCACAGCATAATTGAAGCCCAGGAGATCTTCGACTGATCTTTCAGCTTGTAAAGTACCAATATCTTGTGACTGAATTTTGCAGCTAACTAAGGTAGCATAGGGATCATTTAGTCCATAACAGTAATTATCCCATGAAAAAAACTTATGGTGTCGTCTAATCCCTGTATTTTATTATAGTTTGTCTTTAAATCGTTAAAACTTTCTTCGAGTGCTTTTGATCTGTGCTTTTGTCATACTAGTTCGCATGTTGAAAGTTTAACTGGTCTCTATAGACTCAAACTACCACGTTATACAGGATAGACCAATATTATAAGTTGTACTATTAAGACTCGTACACTATTACACTTCCTTAATTATATCATATCTCACAAAATTTCTTTTTATTCAACTTTTCTTTTATTCGTCATTTTAAAGGGGGGAACTTTTTGCTTAAAAAAGGAGAAGAGAAAACTTCACACGATGAATATGCATGCTACTGAATCCAATTGAATCTTGCATAATCCATATGGTATTTTCAGTCACCTATGTGTCCATGAGTTGCTGCTGAATCCATTTGAAACCTCCATAATCCATATGGTATGTTCAGTCACCCACTTCCTTAATATGCATGCTAAGATCAACATCCCATTGTTGAATCTTCGCATCTCCTTTAGCTTTATTTCCATGGTATAAAAATTCAAGGGGTTGCCGAGAAGCTTGACCACCATGGATCATTTCCAAATGGAGGATACCGTTGTAATAACGCTTATTTTAATAAGGGTTTATTGGTAACTCGTCAAAATATTTCTAATAATTTTTTTCCCCATAATTTTGTTTTTAATTATGAGATGGAATAAAAACTTGTTACATAAAAGTTGTACAATATTGTCATATATGAATGAAACTTATGATTATTAAACGTAGAATATTTAAATCAAACTAACAAAGTAGTGTTAAGATTTTAAACATGGTAAAAATTTGAAAAATATTAGTGAAAAAATCTTAACCTATGTACACCTTCGTAACTTTATTTTGGTGTTAAAATAATTATTATAAGATTTGAATAATATTCATACTTTCTTATAATTGAATAAGGCATTTTTGCCATAAACCTAAATGTTTGAGGTATTTTTGTAATTACTTGAAATCAGATTAACCTAAGTTACACAGTAACTTTATTTTGGTGTTAAAATAAAGGAAAAAGATTATTTGAGAATAATTTTTATCCTACGAATTACGAATACATGCACACTCTTCTGTATTCTCATGTATATTCATTTACATTCACATGCACATTCGTAGATGTGTGCATGTCTTTAACAATATATGAAAATAAATGAACATGTCTACGTGTGCATGTGATTGTGAATGAATGTGCATGTGAATATAAAATGGTGTGCATGTATTCGTATATTCGTATGATAAGTCAATTCTCACCGGATTCAACTCATAAAATACATATTATAATTCATTTATATGATTTGTTTAATTAAAATACTTATTCGTAGGACAAGGCCATCCTCAAATTCAATTCGCAACTAACTAAAATCTTCAATCTCCGACATTCAAATTAAATCTATATCCTTCAAAGAGTTGGTTAAGATTTGGATTTATTTTCCGATTGAAATATAAAATAAGACACCCTAAATTCTATTTTTCTCCATCAAACAAACAGAGCTTCCCTTGTTGTTTATCTCATGCATCTTCATTCTTCCTTCGTCCCACCTTCTTTCTCTGGTTTCTCTGTAAAATCGAGAAACCTAGTCTATAAGCCTATGGATTACTCCCTCTATTGCCAATTGGTTTTAGGGTGGAACCCCATTGGGCTGATTTATTGGGCCTAATGCGCATATGCGCTCGTGTGTGCACGCCCCCGGTCTATCTAACCGGTCCACGCTGCCCTCTTGCCCGTTGACCCCCAGATTGTCACATGGTATCAGAGCCAGATTCTGTCCTGGACCCTTGGGTTGTGGACCACCCACAACCGTGTGTTCAAATGTCAACTGGGCTTCCGCCCATTGCACTTGCGGGGGTGTGTTGAGAATAGTATCCCACATCGGAAGTTGGGAGTAAAGAAGTCTAGTATATAAGAAGCCTAGTATATAACCATATGGATTACTCTCCCTATTGCCAATTGGTTTTAGGGTGAAACCCCATGAGCTTATCTGATGGGCCTAATGCGCATATGCGCTCGTGTGTGCACGTCCCCCAGTCTATCTTACCGGTCCACGCTGCCCTCTTGCTCGTGGACCCCCAGATTGTCACATGGTATAACTATTTTTAGGCCCCACCTTGTTTTTTTTAACGCACATTCTATCCACAGTGGATTAAATAGAATTCATTCATTCTGGATGAAATATAAGTTTATTGTTCGGAATCAATATAGATTCATCTGTTTCAGATCAATTTTGTTTTTGAGATTTTTCTTGTAAGGAAATTTAATACGAGTCTGTTCATATAAAATTCATTTGAAACAGACATTGTTTGTCCTTCCAAAAACCTCTATTCTCTATTTCCTATAAATTTGATAATATCGTTTTCCATCTCTGAAACATTTTCGTTTTCGGCAAACATAGATGTCATAGTCTCTTGATTTCATTAGGGTTGTTATTTTCATATATTGAAGCTTTCCCTATAAAGAAGGGAAAAAACTAACATCCATTTACTTCCCACTCCCAATAGCATAAAGTTCAAAATTATAGATCAACTGGAAATATAGCAGTCTTGATTTTGTACACATGCAATTGCAATAACTGTAACAAATTCAACTACCAATCACTTATTTCCTAAACAAAAAAAACTTGAATGAGAACCAAGCTAAAGTCATTGAAACATTAAACCAACGGCTCTTGATCTTTCAGAACAAAACCAAAGGATATCTAAGCTCCGTCATTAGATCCACCCTGAACGCCGCCTTGACCATTTTGTACACATGCAATTGCAATAACTGTAACAAATTCAACTACCAATCACTTATTTCCTAAACAAAAAAACTTGAAAGAGAACCAAGCTAAAGTCATTGAAACATTAAACCAGCGGCTCTTGATCTTTCAGAACAAAACCAAAGGATATCTAAGCTCCGTCATTAGATCCACCCTGAACGCCGCCTTGACCATTTTGAGGTCGTTTGATAATACCATGCAAACGACTCTCAAGAGTGTCCATGTTCAAATATTCCTCCTGTGATTAAGTCATATAGAAAAATCCCGATCAAGTCCAAAAGCACATCACATAGAAAAAAATAACCAATTCATTCCTGAATAATAGGAAAAAGTGCTAGTTTAATTACCTGTGTTGCTGCTATCCTGAATAATGCCTTCTCCAGGCGCTTTACAAGATCTTTAAGCCTACTATCAGGTATATCATGATTCTGCGACTTTCTTTGCTCCAGGAAATTAAGGCTGAAAGAACATTGGTGATATTAGTGTCAAGTTATCAACTATGTAATCAATGCTGATATCTACAACCAAAATGTAAAAATCAAATCCTAAATTTAGTTATCAAACAGAACAAAAAGAAACAGTGTCATAAAGCCAAAGCAACTGGAAAAATTAATTTCCGCATTCAAATATTAAAAACAGAAATGAGCTAATTCTAGTGTTATTTAAACTGCACGTCTTTTATCTTCTATTAGTTGTCACTCCTATTATTCAAACTGCACATGTCACACATTTAAAGCACAGGACAGTAAAATAATTATAAACTACTAGCCTAACTAGTCTCAAACGTAGACTACAAACGCAAAGGTTAATCTTAGAACCATAGGAAAACACAGGCCAAAGTGACTTCCAAATTTAATTCATTGCCTACCGAAAAGTGTGAAAGAAGAGAAAATGTAATCATTCATACCACACATTATAACAGTCTTTAAAATACTTCCTAAACAGATATCTTACATTTTCTCTTGCATAAACGTGTGAGCTTTTATGAAATCAGGATCTGAAATAACAGATTTGTCAGTAGATGATATCGTTGTACCAAGAGGAGTACAAGAGTTGACATTGTTACTCATTTCAGATTGCCTGATAACAACATGCAGACGACTCTCAAGAGTTTCCAGGTTCAAATATTCCTCCTCTGATATTAATATATAGAGGTTTTTACCGAAAACCACCCCTATAAGTACCTACATTGCTCTAAACCACCCCTTTATTTGGATATTACCGAAAACCACCCATATAACCACTTCCGTTAGCGATTAACCATCCGTCGTCAACTTCTGTCATGTTTGTACTCCACGCGTCTATAATGCGAGTGAGCATTGTTTAACATCTATTTATATAACATAATTCACCCGAATTTTTTTCCTTCTCAGAAATTGCAACCACCAAGAACCCTAATTTGCGAATTCTTCGATTTGGCGAAATCGAACTCAAATTGGGGAAATTGGAGGGTCATTCCATTGTTATTTGAAGGCTGAAGTCTCGATTCTTGAAGGAAGAAAGGTATTTTGCGATTTTGCTTGAAACCGTGAAGAACCCTAATTTTCCAGATTCATTTAATCTCCCTTTTTCTTCTTCATTCGTAGGTTTTTAGTTTGATATTGTTCAAGAACGATGTCGAGTATGTCAAATTCAAGCTCTTCAAGCAAAAATTCGAAGATGCAACAGATACTTTGCAAGTGTGGTCTTTTGGCTAAGGAATCGACTGCACACACCCATGTTAACTATGGAAGGAGATTCTGGGGTTGTCCTATGTACCAATCAAATTCAAAATGCAACTTTTTTATGTGGAGGGATGATGAATACAGTCACAATGTCATCCAAGTGATTACGAAATTGGTGAAAGAGAAAAAAAATCCGGAAGTGGAAAATGTGAAGCTTCTTGAGTCCTTTAAAGCTGCTCAGATGGAGAAGGAAGGGTGCATAACTACTTCAAAAGCAATGATTAGGAAAGCTAAGGATCTTGATTATGGTTTGGTTATTGCACTTATAGTTTTTATGGTGTTTTTCATGTTTATCAATGTTGGAGTTGTTGTTATGTTATCAAAGTAGACAGTGGTTAATGTAAGCTTGTTGATTTGATGAATGAAATCAACTCTATCATTTGAGATCAAGAGTTGTGATTTGAGATCATATGTGGCAAAATGGGAACATCAGTAAACTTGAAAGTGCAAAGATAAGGAAAGTGCATCATTAAAACACACCAGGAAACTGCAAAAATAAGGAAAGTGCAAAGATACAGCAGTAAACTTGAAAAAAAACATCAGCAAAACACACCAGGAAACTGATTGCAGCAAAGGACTTGAACAAAACACTAGCATACTTGAATCAAGCCTTGAATAGCATAACCCTATAGGAAGCTTCAGCAAATCCAAGATGATACACCTCAAATAGGCATGCATCATTAACATTGATTCCATGAGCATCTACAAAAGCTCTCCGCCCTTTTCCAAACTTGTATGAGTTCCCACTGTATTTCAGAAGTACTGGCCATTCTTGGTTTCTGAAAACAAGTGTGATTTGCTCATTGATGAAACGCCTCAAATACTTGTTGCAATGTGGGGATGGTAGAAGCTGCAAGTAAGGAAGATATAAGTGACAATATTGAAGATTAACATATGTTGTTAAGAGTTAACTTACAATGCGACAATCGCCCTCGACAAATGATTTGTGCATTTCTACAATAAAGCTTTTCGGCTTGTCACATGGACACTTAGTAGCTCTTTCAAATGCAGAGAGTCTTGGTGTTTCAACTGTGGCAACACTGTCAGAGCTAACTTCAACAGATGCACTTGTGTTAGTGGTGGTGTAATTGGTGGCGTAAGTGCTTGTGTTGTTACTGGTATCGGAGGTGGTGTAAATGGTAGAGCTAATCTCAATCACTTCATTATCCATTGTAAATTTTTTCTAGGCCAAGATGAGGGTTGTGAGAGGATGAATGTGGGAATGTAGGGAAGGAGAGGAGGTATATATATAGGCTGAGATTATGGTGCAGAATTGTAAATGTTTTCTAGCATTTAAGCAGAGTAGGTGAGTTTGGAGTTACGAGATGGTCAAACTGCAACATGCACTGTGATTCATTGCATTTTGGGAAACAATAAATGGATGAAAACAGTTGAATTTGACCAATAAAACCTGCATACACATTACAAAACCAAACATACACATAATCCAAACTTGTCCAACCTCCATAACAACCAAACTTGTCCAAACCCGTCTTAACACCCAAACTTGTTCACACACAATATTTTACAGACCATTACATTTGGACACATAATAAACTAAGCATAATCCAAACTGAAGACATATTGCTTAGTTTTTGGTTTTCTTCCTTGGTGATCTTCTCAGAACTTGCTCCAATACCTTTCTTGTTGCAGTGATCTTCCTCTTTGATTGCCTTTCTGGGATCATTGCACTTGGATTAGATTGGCTGCAAGCCCCTTGAGTCATATTCATGGTGGGCTGTGAAAAAAGTGCACAAAAAACTAGTATTAGAGTGTGGAATCATTAGACTTGGATTAAACTGAAGGAATATGACGAGGCATATGATGCTTGAGAAGGTATGAAATTACTTCCACCTGCAAAATGGTCTTGAGACACATTGGGAACACTTTGATGAACTTGAGACACCCCACTAGCATTTGGAACAGTTGGAACCTGAAGACATAAAAAAAAGACAAGTTTAAGTGAATGGAAAAAATGAGGCATAACATGAGAAATAATAATGACATTATACCTTCCTAGTATACTTCCTTTTTTGAGACCCAATAGGAACAGTTCTATCACTCTTAGGTCTTCCACCACTGTTATGCTCCTTGGGTGGTTGTGGACCTCTTCTAGCATTTTTACAACTTGTCTTGTACCAAGAGTTTCCAGGAGTACAAGAGTTGACATTGTTACTCATTTCAGATTGCCTAGATTGCCTGATAACAACATGCAGACGACTCTCAAGAGTTTCCAGGTTCAAATATTCCTCCTGTGATATTAATATATAAGTAAGATAACAAAACAAAACAAAACAATTTATTCAGCCAATGACCAGGCACGATTTTCCATCATAGACAAAAGTGCTAGTTTAATTACCTGTGTTGCTGCTGTCCTGAATAATCCCTCCTCCAGGCGCTTTACAAGATCAATAACCCTACTATGAGGTATATTAACAGCATTCTGCCGATTTCTTCTTTGCTCCAGGAAATTAAGGCTGAAAAGCACATTGGTTATATTAATATCAACTATGTGAACAAAGCTGACATCTACAGCCAAAATGTAAAGATCAAATCCTTAAGCAAGCTATCAAACAGAATATTAAGAAACAATATCATAAAGCTAAATCAACTGGAAAAAAGTGTAACCATTGATTCAATTATACAAAAACAGCAAGGTAGAATAATGCCTTGACATTTGACAATCAGCTAATTTAGTGCTAATTAAACTGCACATGTCTTCATCTTCCAATGATTGCCACTCCTTTCCTATAGCTTAACAGCCCTAGTCAGCAACCCAAAATAATGTTCACGAAATGCATGTTCTCATTCCATAAAATTATACATTTCAAGGATGTGACAGTAAAAAAATTATCAACTACTGGCCAAACATGTCTCAACCGCAGACTACAAACACAAAGGTTAATATTAGAACCATGGGACAACACAAGACGAAGTGACTTCCAAATTAGATTCATTGCCTACCCAAAAGGGTGAAAGAAAGAGAATCTGAACATATTAATACCATACACTAGAACAGTGTTTAATGACTTTCAAAACCAGTATCTTACAGTTTCTCTTGCATAAGCGTGCGTTCTTTTCTAAGTTCAGGATCCATGACTGTTCAATATGCTGAGCCTTATAGCTTCAGTGTCTGATGGGAAGTGGGTATTCACTAGCTTGAATTCGCAGCAACTAGATAACTTCCCTGGTAGATGTGCCTGCACATTCATGTTTCAAGATTCAACTTTGGGTTTTTATATGCCTTGAATGACAAAAAGGTGAATTATTGCAATCATATAGCCTAATATATAGTAAGAGAATAGTTACGAACTTGAGCATATGCTCCACAACAAGCCTAAAATAAGATGCTAAATTCCCATACAAAAGTAAACATACATACTTATATACTTCCAGAGTTCAACTACAAACACATTGAACACAATCCCAGTTATAAATTAATGTTATATAGGCTGGAGGGGGAGAGTAGAAACTTAGGTTGTGTTTGTTCTATAGTTTCGGAAACGGTAACGGAATGGAAAAGAACCTATATCATTTTCTTGTCATTTGATAAATTGGCAACAAACAACAAGGACATGCCCCATGACAATACAACAAATTCCAAACGTCAGGCCAATAAACAATACCACAAACCAGTCGGATAAATAGCCAAATGATGATCGAAATTTGCATATATCGCAAAAATAGTTTGATCCAATGTAGGGTTCGGTTCGGACAGAAAATGTGATATTGATTTGACCTATTCGCTCGACAACAAAACCGATTGTTCTCTAACCACAAACGATTCAATGAACAATCAAGTAAAGAATCTGAATGCAAGAGGACACACAGTATGTTCACGCGGTTCGGCAAACCCTAATCCGCGGAGTCTCAGTGGGGAGACTCAGCCCAACAATGCACTAGGATACTCAGGGAGTTCGCACAGAAGTTACAAAGCAAGGCAAGAACGGTAAAACACAGAATACATGTAAGATCTAACACAGATCTAACAAAGAGATGAGGAAGAGAAGGAAATTGGGATTCAGCCCCCAATAGGCTTATCGCCAGAAATCGCCACCCTAGGACCTCTGCAGAAGCTCTTCAAGAATTCTCTCTCTTTCTCTGAAATCTCTCTCTCTCTCTTTCTGTAATGAGCGCCGCGAACAGTGATCGATCTAGGGCAAACTTCCTTTTCAAGAGAAGCTTATATAGCTAGGTCTTCTTGTCAACAAGTCTCACCCGATAGCTCAAGCGGGCTTCGTCCACTTAATCAACAGATGCGGCCCAAACAAACAACAAAGCCCAACTCCAGATATAACCCAATACCAGATTATGCCATCCAATCGGTTACCCGGCTTGCATGATATCCGATTTCAGATTAATCATAAAGGTAGAACAAGTACAATCTACCAATCCCTACACTTAAGTTTTGTCATACTAACGTGCAAACTACTTAGTTCATACATGAACTTAGGATTATGACACTTACAGAAAACAACAATTATCAATGTCTTAACAAATACTAAAACCAGATGATGGATATGTGTGGGGTCGAACTCACCGGAGAGAAGCAATTTGGTCGGAAATTCGGCTATGGCGAGCACGTCAGAAGCGAGCGAGATTACGATTTCATCAAATCTGCAGAGTGCGTGGTTGAAGATTAAGTCGGCGGCGTTGACGAAGGTTTTGGGAAAAGATTTGCAACAGAAAATAGAAGATTGATAACTACTTATATATACATGACACACGGGTTCAATAAGCGCCCACTAAAACTAAACCAGGAAGAACCGGGTTCTAGAATTGCATTACAATAGATCGTGTAAACCGGGTTGAGGGGTAAAATAATTAGGAAACATTTTTTTTTGGGTTGCAACGGGGCGGCACCTTTTTTGCGCCCAGCAGCACCCTCTCGTTCGGAACCCCATTCTGAACGAGATTGCCCGAATTTATTTTATTTTTTAATTTTGTTTCTCGTTCGGAATGGGGTTCCAAACGAGACCGGTCCGGAAAAATCAATTTTCATTTAATAAATGTCGAACCGGTTCGACACTCGTTCGGAACCCCATTCCGAACGAGGTTTTTTTTTTATATATTTATGACGTCATAAATATTCGGATAATCTCGTTCTGAATGGGGTTCCGAACGAGATTACCCGGTTTATTTTACGGGTCGTGGCCCGTTCGGAACCCCATTCCGAACGGGAAAACGGCTATATTTTTGGAAAAAGCCAACGGCTATATTTTCATGGAGTCTATAAAACCGGAGTTGTATGGCCAAATTATCAAACCCAATCGGAAGAAGCACAAAAAATGACGTCTGAAAGCGATTCAACTAATTCTTCAAGGGCGGGTAGTTGGAAAGAAAGACGGGAGTGTTCCTCTAGTGAGACGTCGGTGGAGGAGGAGGTTGATTTGTCTGCGCCGGTAGATGATACATATTTCCAAGTAAGTACCTATAAACCTTTTTTTATAGCGTTTCATTAGAATTTATTTTATTGATATAGTAGTATTGAAATTTGAGTAATTTTAAATAGGGATACTGTAGTGATGAGGAATATTTAAAAATCGACTATAGTGCCAATTTTACGACTAGTGAGAGATTTCCTACTATGGATCTTCTAAGAGAGTGGGTTAGGAAGGTCGGTTATGCCTTGTGTATGGTTATCGCCACAAAATCATCAATGGCCAACAAGAGGATATTTCTGCGGATATGGATATTATTGCAATATTCACATTACATTTTATCCTAGTCCCCTTACTTGGGCGCTGCTTTTTTTTTTTTTTTTTATCTGAACACGATTTTGCACGCCTTATATAACCGAGCAATTTTTGCGCGCCTAACGTAAGCGATCAAGGGTAAAATCGTCAAATTTGGAAAATATACCCAAAAGTTGCACGCCTAAGTTAACCGCGCAAATAGAAAAATGATTTTGAAACGAAAAAATAAACATAATGACGAAAATACTAAAAAACTGTGAGGTTTGCACGCCTAAGGAGTGCTACTAGCATTCCTAAGTTAGGAGTGCTATGAGCTGAATTTTGTGATTTTTAAAATTTCACTTGCGCTTGTAGATTAGACATGCATTTGGTCACCATTAGATCTGGAAATCGGGTCGGGTTGGTCGGATTCGAGTGAGGATAAAGAGCTCTTTCTTTTCCTTGTTCGAGTGAGGACAAAGAACTAGGAAGTTAAACATGTTAGGGTGAGAGTAGTTCTGGGATGAGTGACCTTCTGGGAAGTACCCACGTTGACATGGGGATAGCGCTTTAAGGCTTGGGGACTTACAAATGGTATCAGAGCCGACTCAGGGTTCCGAGTGAGCTTAGCTTTAGTGCAGTCGCTCGACCTAGAGGCTGGTTTCTGGGCTTGGCGGGCCTTGACGAGGTCGTCAAGGGTTTAAGTGAGGGTGATTGTAACACCCCGTGTTTGTAATCCTCTATAGGGATTAAATTGCTACCCATGTCAACAAGAGCTCTTCCTTTTCCAGGTCCGAGTGAGGACAAAGAACTAGGAAGTTAAGCGTGATAGGGTGAGAGTAGTCTTGGGATGGGTGACCTCTTGGGATAGTCCTTCTAAGGCTTGGGGACTTACACGGGTCCGATGTTGACATGAGGATAACGCTTCTAAGGCTTAGGGCCTTACACGGGCCCAATCGATTCAACGGGTGTCAAATGTCCATTTTTAATATACTGTAATAAAGAAATAAAATATAGGCTCAAATACCGAAAACCACCCCTTAAAAGGGTTAATTTGTTAAAAACCACCCCTTAAAATTTTTTTTAGCGAAAACCACCTCTAAACTACCTCCGTTATCCCAGAACCACCCCTTTTCACTGTTCCGTTCCATATCGTTAAATCCATTATTTTAATATATATGCTTTCATTAATCTTTTTCACTACCCAAGATTAGGGTTCGATTGAGGAGTCCAAATTACACTCAAATCTCACTCTCTCTCCCTTAGCTGGTGAATCATATCCCAAAATTTAGGGCTCAAACAGATTTTCGGAGAGGATGGTGAGGGGAGATTAGAGATCAGAGAGGGAGCAGAAGCAGTCCATTATTTCCGCATTTGCTGCCATCGAAGTCGGCGACGAACTCCTGAATGAAGGCGAGCAAAAGCGGATGAGAACCGCGTTGTTCAGCCTCGACCATTTCCCTGTATGATTGTGAATCTGCTGCGCTCCGATGGAGTTTCAGAGCTCGGGGAGTTTTCGAATGACTATAAAATTGGCGTCGAGGTAGATGCCTCCCAATTGGTAGAGTATCGAGGGGCATAGGAGATTAGAGAGGTTCCGAGGGATCGGGATTTGACCTGGATTAATTTCGCCTCTATTGAGGCGTTCAAACCAATCGAGCACAGGAGTGGAAGAGAAGAGCCAACAAATGTCAGGGGTGATAGGGAGGATGCGGATCCGAGATTAGAGAGGGGGAGAGAATTAGGCATCCGATTGAGGAGTCAAGTGGTGGTGGTGAGGAATTGCTTGGTTGGGGTTGTTGGATGGTTGTGTTGTTGTTGTTGGAGACAGAGATGAAGATGAAGAGTTTGAATGCTAGGGTTAGAGAGGAGCAAATAACGAAGCTTTTGATCCCATCTATTTTTGTCTACTGCTCCGATCCCATCTATTGTTGTTCTCGGTTGATTATGATCGTCAACTGAACTTAAATTCAAGAACCCTAAAATTTGCCCTCTTTAAAAATTCCCAATTAAAAACTTGGGTGAAATCTTTCGGGTCGGGTATGATTAGGGTCGGGTTTGGATAGTGAAATTTGGATGTAATTAAGCAAAAAAGATTAATGAAAAAATATATATTAAAATAATGGATTTAACGGATCTGGAACGGAGCAGTGAAAAAGGGTGGTTCTGGGATAACGGAGGTAGTTTAGAGGTGGTTTTCGCTAAAAAAACATTTAAGGGGTGGTTTTTGACAGATTGACTCATTTAAGAGGTGGTTTTCGGTATTTAAGCCTAAAATCTAAATGATATACTTATAATAAAATAATACGGAGTAATAATATATTATTATTTAATAAAATATATTGTTATTTTCTAATTTAAATAAAATAAAATATGTGTAAATTGGAACCTTCAACGAGTTGTTTTAAGACTAACAAATCTTTTAGTTCCCTATTTGCTTTGTTAATTTTTTTTTTTTTATCTCTTAATTTGAATGGTAAACTATCTAATTATCTTATTATTTACTCTTTTTTATTCATTTTAATTGACAATTTATAAGGCTTTTTCAACCAAAAACTATTTTTTAAGAATAAAAGCTTAATTAGTTCTATTCCATCCATCCCTAAATATTCTTCCCATCTCTTTTAGGCATATATGTCGATGTATGTTTCATATCGTTAATATCTCTAAATATAAGTTAATAAGAATTATAAAGTTGTGATATTCTTAAAGTCTCAATGAGAGAAATCAAATAAGACCCCATATTACTATGTTTATTTTATATATTGAAAGATATCAAACAAGTTCTATTAAAACATGAATAGAGTCACATTATTTGGGATGAGCATTTAGGGACAAAAAGAGTACTATTTATAAATAGCTAGGTACACATTGCCCTTCTACGCATAACTCAATTATTTATTTAAATGTATATTTATTCAAATGTATATTTATTACAATATATTAATTATATAAAATACAATAATTCATAGATTTATAAATTCATCGAGTTTCATGAATTCTATATTTTTAATCTCGAAAATACAATTATTTATATGACTAAATTACAACTTCTCACCTCACCTTGATTTAGGCCCCTTTCGGTATATTAAGCTGGAATAGTAGCTGAAGCTGAAACTGGAGGTGGAGCTGAAAGAATAGTTGAAGCTGAAGTTGAAAATGTTGTTTATAAAGCTACTTGAATGTTTGGTACTTCTAACTGAATTTGTAAGAATAATAGTAAAATTAAGAAAAAAAATATAATGAATTATTTAAATCTTTATTGCTAAAGGGTAATTGTGGATTAAAAATTAAATTAAGCTTGTTTAAGCTCCATTAACCTAGGGGTGTAACATTAACAAATTAATCTACTTTAATCTACATTAAGCTTGTTAAACTAGATGAATGTTTTTTTACCGAACACTTAATAACTAGATGTAATAAAAAAATTAAGTTTCGTAATGTGCGTAAAAAGCTCTGCTGGACGGAGCCTTAGATATATTTTGTTACACTAATTTTACTTAAAAATTATTAATTATATTACTTATTATTGAATACTAATTTTTTTAGAGTTACAAATTTATTAATTTAGTACATTCATTAGCTAAATTTGACATCATAGAGTTGAAGAATATGAAGAGTTGTAAACATTGTTTATATAGCTTGAAACAAAGAGAAGATGATGGTTTTGGATTAGAGATTCATTAATGAGATAAGAATTGTTTTGCTTATTATTTTGGATAAGTGTTGAATAGGCACTGGTTACATTTACTTTTGGTCAATGTCAACCATTTGTTTATATATATAGATTAGGTACGGCGCGCCTCACACGAGCCAATTATTGATTTTCGTATCCAGTTTGACATGTTTTTGGAAACTACGAATTTTCGTATCCGTATCTAGTTTGGCATATTTTTGTATATTCTTTTACATTGTTAAACATACGTACGCTCCTAATTTGGATTGAGATTAATCATATTCACAACCTTCCAATACAACAATTTAGTTACAATATTTGGACTCCCTCTTAATACAAAGTGTTTTAGTAAGATGTTTAAAATATGATGATAGAGAATGAGTGATATTAAGATGTTCAAAATAAGATAACAAAGAATGAGTAATGAAGACCATAACAATACTCATTCTTGGGCGTACCGTCTGTCGCTACTTTCCTAGGCGTACCCGTACACTGGGAAGAACGATGCTCTACTCCTTGCCTTCATATTCATTATGGCTTTGGCGATTTGGCAGTCTTAGAGCTTTTGACAACGAACTTCTTGATGCGAAACTTTTTGGCTACTCGGATTTTATTCGCCTTTGGGAGAATTTTCGCTTTCTCGTTGTCTACTTTTTTACGCCTTCGAGAAAATCCTTTTCTCTTTCGCTTTGTTGGAACACGTTTAGCGTCGACGTTCAACTTACTATATACAACACCGAGCGAGAAGAAAACAAATGTCGTTAAGTGGTGAACTGACTAAAATTGACGAGGAAAAAGCTCCAGCTGATGTTGGTGAGCCTCGCAGATTTCACCGCAGCTTTCAGCCAACTGCAAAAGTAAGTTTTGTCCTTATTTTTTGTATAATGCCTGCTGCAGTGTTGCATAAAGTATGATTTTTTGGTTGAACAATAAACCCATTCCTTGAAAAATAATTATTTTGTTAATTAGTATAAGTTAACCCCCTTCTTAATAATATTATCTTGCAGCTTCTTGAAGGACTTCAGAGCTCATCACTGGCAATCCCGAAGATGTCTTCCGTATATCACATTACAAAGTCCATCCCAGGTAATCTGCTCTATGAACCAGAGCATTACTATTTACCACTATTCTAATCTTCTATTGATCTCACCCTCTTAGTTCTTACTCTTTGTTGTTGGTCCAATTAATTGGGTTAAACTGCATACTTCTGAAGGTTCAAAGTTGACATTTCTTCAGCACGGTCTCACAGAGTACTTGCGAGTCCTAATGGGATTAGTAAAAGTTGACATATCTATGATCAGGTGCAGTCCTCCATCGAAACCTTTTTTATGTGTATTTAATTGATATGATCTCTTTAATTGATTATGCATTCAGATGCTTTAATATTTTACTTACAAATTCATCTTCATGTGTTTTATTATATCAGGATGTTTGTCATGATATTTAGTGTGATGAATTGCAGCTTAACATTACAGAAGAACCAGATGAGTCCATTCTGCCAATAGACGAGGTAATTTTTTTTCCTTACAAAAGATCCTTTATTTGCAATTAATCTGTTGGAAATATGTAGTTTAGACGTTTCATTGCTCCTTAATTTCGGATTTACAGTAGTTTGTTTATTTTGAACTCCTTTTGGATTGATTTTTCCTGTAGATGAAATATATGCAGAGTTTATCGGGTCTGGATTAGAAAATTGGAATGGGAATCCCCCGCCTCACACAACTGGAAATTGAATGAAATCTTCGCCATTGCGTTGTTCTTGGTGGATACCAAGTAGTGGTGACAGTTGTGTTCTTCTAGGTCATGAGACACACCAACTTCTTCTTTATAAACCCGCCTTATTTCCTTCAAGTTAATCTATTTAACTACCAGCTTAACTTGATGTTAATCTATCTAACTACCAGCTGAACTTCCTCAAATCCTGATATTTTTTCAATCCTTCCATCTATTTGCAGAGGACTTTTCATGTAAAATCAATTTGTGGAAACCCAGATGAAATGATTTCGGTATTATACCTACAAGAGAGTATCATCAGCCAAACCCTGATCTTTGACAGAAGGTCCTGTGGATTTTTTCGTTTGTCGATGCTCAAGAATGCTTTTAATGGGTGTTGTCATGGCTGCTCAGCTGGTAACCAAACAACCAAACTCTTTTCTTGCTGCTCATCTCCAAAATCTAAAGGAAACCAAAAAAAACTTTTCTCTTGAATGGAAAAGGGCTTACTTATTTGATTAAACGAAAAAGTGGTCAAACAAAGTTTTTTTCTCAAATTGTGAAAAATAGTAATTAAATTGAATTCCTGTATGCTGATTGAGGTTTGTAAAGAGTTGGATTCCTTCGTGCATGTATGGCTGTTAAATATTGAATTCAAGCTTCTGAAAATAGTAGGTTGCGAACTTAAGATGGTTGGAAGGGTAAAGCGCCTCTGAACCTATTTCTTTTGGTGCTCTTTTAGCTTTTTTTAGGTGATCTGTTTTTCTTTCTAAACAGATCAATTTTAGATGGCTTTGTTAGTTAGATTTGTAATCCCGAGTCTTTTATGCATTTATGGATGACCCATTAGGATAGTCCATTATTAACTCATGAGATCGAAAAAAATCTTCCTGCTAGCTCCTCTAAGGTGATGGATTACTCTATAATCTGGCTACTTTACCTTTCTTCTTACATCCAGTGTCCCTTGATTTATGTTGATTTTAGGTTTTCATGTGTACAACTATGATTTGGTTTGATGCTGCAATTTGATTTTTGCCCAAAGAATGTCTTTGAAGTGTTTTGCTTTGTATCTTGCACACCTTTGATTGGCTTCCTCCCATCTTTTGGCGGCCGTATATGGTTCAAAGAATGATTTAATCAGTGCGATGTGTACTGCTAAACTACACTCAACATCAAAGGTTAATTTTACATTAGTCTTCCAAAGATGCATGATGTATATACTGCAAATCCTGTAAATTTTGTTATGGAAATTTTGCTGCATCAAGTTTTTTTTATGTTACTCTATATCTATCATCTCTAAAATAGGAGTTATTTTTATGTTATCTGAATAACATGTTCTTGACTTCTTTGATTGTAGTATAATGGAGTAAAGAAATTGCTGATTTTTGTATTTGCCATCATTACCGAAATTTTCCATTCAAGTTTTTTTTAAAGTTTTTTTTATGTGACCTTTCAGTAGCTCTATATTTATCGTCTGTTATTATTCCATCATTTAGTATTTGCAAGTCACGATGTCTTGGAAGTAATTAATCTAGAACTACTGAAAGGGTATGATATGTACCAAGTTAATTATTGTTTTTATTATCAAGTTTCAGTCTAATGCATTTTGATTTACGTTTTTTAGTCTAGATTCGTGTTGTACTCACTTCGAGAATTTGGATATTGGACAGCCAAGTGTTGCAACTCATCTATGAGTAACTCTATCTTAAATTTTAACATTTGAAAGCATCTTTCACTTCTTCTCAATCGAGTATTTGCCCCAATATATGTGTAAGTAGCTAGACTGAATGGTTTCATGCCCACTAAGATGACTAAATTAATCAAGTAGCTATTTATTAAGTTTCTGTTTTATCGATCCATATCTATTCTATGGAATCAATAAAGCGTGCATTCATATTGATATTGACTTTTCAAAACGTTGTTGTTTTGAATGGAATTGCATTTCTTAAATTGGATTTAGGGAGGTGAGAGTAGTCTTCATATAAGTATTAAATGTATTGGTCCATATGAAGAGTTTTTTGAAGTAAGAAGAATAGCTCAACCAATCAGATGATGAAATTGGAGAAGAAAGCGGTTACAATTGTACACGAGCTTGACGGTGGAGAAGATGGTTGAGGTTCAGAAGATTAGTCATTTCAGGAACTGTTTTGTATTGATTTTAATATATGGGATATGCTTCTTGATCACCCGAAAATGTTTTATGTGTCGAATAAGGTAAGTGACATACAATTGTTTTGAGGCAAGAAGGATGCTTCTTGATCTGGCTAAGTTAGGACGCCATGGGTTGTTGACTTAGCTTAAAAATTTGAGGAGCAGCGACTATCATCAGGAAGAGGAGAAAAACACGGAGCATGTGAACTCATTTTAAAGCCTTTGTGTTGTTAAAGATATGTAAGAAAACTGTCTCTAATGTTGGAGTACAAGTGTGGATATGCCAGATATATGTTACTATTCTGATAAATTTTAACATTTTCTACTACTGATAAATTTTAACATTTTCTACAAACATCTTAGTATCGATGCATTGATTTACTACTAAATTCTGTTGACATTTCAATGATTCCATGAGTTAATAATGTGGTGTGTGATCTATTTTGCCGTACAAATTTCATGGGTGCTTCATAGGAAGTGGGTTAATCACAATATGAATTCATATATTAGTTAGATGTTAGATGTTAGATGTTGATGAATCAGGTACAAGGTGAAAATTGACTCATGTAAAAAAGTTTATATATAGGGATGTTATACTAATATACAGATGTAAAAGATACAAAAAGTAAATTATATTTAAATAGTGTGTAGAAAGTACATAAATGTTTTAGGTAAAAGAAAATTACTTAATTAAATTAATATGTGGAGATGGGAAGAAAATGAAAATTTTAGGCAAAGAATAATCAATTAATTAAATTAATACGTATAGATGGGGAGAAAATAAAAAATTTAGGTCAAAGATAATCAATTTATAAATTATGATATTTTTGCAGGTTTCATAAATATGTGGCATTTATTTTTGTCTTTTATTGGATTTTTTAAGTCATGACGACGTGACAAATGTCGTGGATAATGAGGTGGCATAGTCTAGAGGCCGACACATAGGCGAATGGGGCGTAAGGACGACATGTGAAAAAACACCGCTCTTTTTAATATATGTAAAGATAGTATTAAAAATAGTTATCTTATGCATGACATTTAAACGAATTCGAAATGTTATAGGTTGGAGAAAAGTACCTTCTACTTATACAAATATATTTCACTAAGAATAAGAAGTAATTTATGAAAAACTTATTGATAAAAGACCTTTTTACTTATGAGAAAGATCCAGGTAGAAAGAAGCCTAACAGGTAGGAAGTACAAAAGTTTACCATTCATAGATAACAAGTTAATGCTGATAATCTGAGCGTTCATGTACATAATCTAGAGATCATTCCGTTCAGGTCATTTTAAGGAAAAAAACAAAAAATATTGTTAACAAAAATTACAAAATTGTTACCGCGTACCTTTCTTAAAAAGTTTAAAATTGTCACCTCCCAGATTATGAACATTGATGTGTAAACTGTAAATGCCAATCCTTTGTATTTCGTACGTACCTTATTAATACAAGCCTCCAAAAAAAATTATGTTTGGTTTTCAATCATTATCATTCTAAATTCGGCTTAACTTTAGGACTTGGTGGGTGTATTCTTTAAATTTTACAAGAGTACAAATACTTAATAGAATTACATTTGTTTGTTAGCGTGAACTCAACAACTAATTAGATATATATGAGATATGATTTAATGGAATGTTTAACCACCGCATATGTCGTAATCAATACAATATAAAAATTCTATATGACACACGTAAAAGACACGCGCGTAGCGCAGATTCCCGAATCTAGACAACATTTTGATTAAGTATTTTCTGTGTATTATCCAAATCCATTTATGTATACTTAACATGTATATATCTGTTAGACAACATTTTAATTTGCATAAATTTCTTACATACACTGATAATTGAAAATATTCTTTTTCGTTAATTTTAATCATACACATTGACCAATGAAATTAATATTAGTTTATATCAAAATGATAAATAATTTGAAACATCGAATTTCATTCAAAATGACAAATGAAAAGAAGCAGAGGAAATATGAATTGAACATTTTTAAATTATGTATCCATGATGATCTAATTGTTATGAGGTGAATTTTTAAGGTAATATGATGACATTTAGTCAATAGTTATGAGGTGAATTCTTCGTTTCATCTGTTAGATGACATATGACTTCGTTTCAGCGTATTCAGCAAATTCTCAGATTCGATCCGATTAGAAGACATGGTTCCTTCGATTTCAGTAGCACTTAATGTTTGATTTTCCCTCCTTCTATGCTATTAATTTACTTATCTACATAGATGTTTACTTATTTTCTATATAAAACTATGTTGTCTCTTAGATATACTTAGTTTATTTGGTATGTCTCCTTAGTCTATTTTGTATGTACTACCTTTAAAAATGTTGGCAGAAGAAGCTTAACAGTTTTCTTCCATCGTTGAGGCTCAATATCACTTTCTTTTCATCTCAATTTTATATGAAGTTTGTGTATAGTTATTGATTGTTTTTTTATTACATTAATGATATGCACATACAAAATTGTAAAATTTGTCTTTACGATCAATGATCTCAAAATCATTTTAAATGTGTGTGATTGGCTTTGTTCCATATTTCTTTTTGTTGTTTTGTCGTAAATTGAAAAAGTGTGCTACATAGATTTTTTTTAAATGTCAGGTGTGTTGCATAGAGTTTTTTCAATGTGAAGTATACAACATAGATTTTTTTATGGTTTTACTCAATCCTTTTTTGGCCTTGAATCAGAATGGTGGAGTTGCAAACATGCGTTTTTTGAGTGCATCTAATTGGCATGCTGGTGCTGGACTTCTCTAAATGCACAAATCAATGATTGTTGAGACTTGATTTCTGACTGACGAGGGCTAATCACAGGAAGCTCAATTGTTTAGATACGCAAACGCTTGACTCCTACTTGGAATTCAACTTTATTCGTCGCTGAAATCATGACAATCAGTTATTTCCCTCTTAACTTTAACTTATTGCCCTACTATGTGCACTAGGTTTATGTGTATTCGTCGAGGGTGGTGCTTCCAAGTGAGAAGTTCTCCAGAATCTGACAGACTTCCAGATTCCATGCGTAAGTTCTTATGGAATCTATAAAATATTTGATTTATTAAGAGGAACATTGAACCAACAAGGAATCGCCAAGGGATCAATGGACTTCAACCACTTTTTTGTTATGATTAAAGGGCTTTGAATCCTGTGAAGGAGGGAACTCTTTGATCAGATTGCTAGGGTGAGTAACCTCGGAGCTGGAAATCTTTATCTTTTTCTCATGATAGGAAAACATTTAGAACTAGACACATCAAGTACTTGATGCTGCATGTTCTAGACTTTAACTTAATAGGAATTTCACCCTTCTTTTTTAAGTTCCTACAGTAAGTGTACTATAATTATATTTTGTGAGGGTAAACCAACCAGTGCACATTTAACATAAATGCTTGCTTTCTATGCCATCATTTTATCCCTTCTGTTAATTTATGTTGGATATTTGAAGTATTTGTTTATTCATCCTTCTTGGTATAATGAAAGTCATCATCTCAGTCTTTGATTGGAACCTCATACATCATCTATAGGTGAATGAAATTTGTCCTGTTGAAGGAGAGAAGAACATAGAGATATGAAGATGTAACATCTAAACTGAGGAATTTCTTATTTTGAGGGCCACCATATAGGATATTAAATAAAAAGATGCCATATAAAATGTGTTTTTTTAAGTTACACAATTGGATTATTCTAATGCACTCACAGGTGCGCCGCCTGTCAAGTTGTTAATAATTAGCAAGTTTCCATCCTAAATAACATATGATGGTTTCTCTGTCAAAAAGTAAATATAATAGTATCGGATCTGGTACTAGACCATTTATTTATGCTGGTTTATGGGCCAATTTTATGAGTTTTTCCATATAAATCGACTTTGTCAAGTGTAATATGAAATTTCCATGCATAATGTATTCTTATTTTCTATTTATACATGAGAGATTCTAACAATGGTTTTCGCCTCTCAAATCGAATTCTTGATATGCCGTAGATACGTTTTGATTCTAACAATGGTTTTCGCCTCTCAAATCGAATTCTTAACCAAGGGGGTGTGACAATCAACTTTCATATTAGATTCACAAGATTCTTTCATGTAAATTGACGGTCATGAGGGTGATGAAATTTGATTTACCTATTTAATTTTACTATAGGTTGCTAGGGTGAGATTTTGATATGCGATAAAGTAAATCAATATTTTGTTCGTAATCTCCGTTATGCAGTAGTTATGTTGGCTATCGCCCCTAAGTTATTTTTTGCGGTTATGCAATCTGATTTATTTGGTATTCACTTATTCTTAATGAATGTGCATTTATGGTTCATTGTTATGCACAAATCTGGTTCAGGTATGCAGAAGAACCGAAATGATAATGTGATCTATTCTTCCTCACACGATGGTGTTGATTGTATGTCAGATGATGCTGAAGACCGAGAAAAGATCAATAATTTATTCATTTTGATATGCGCTGAAAATAAATCAATATGCAGTTCGTAATCGTCGTTATGCAATAGTTATGTTGGCTTTCGTCCCTAAGTTCTCTTTTGCGGATATGCAATCTGATTTATTTGATATGCATTTGTTGTTAACGAATGTGTACTAGCTGTTCATTGATATGCACAAAAGTAGTTCAGGTGTACACTACTATCAATGCACTTATACACTACTAAAGTTGTAATATGCATTTTGTTTTCGCCTTTATGCAATACTTAAATTGTAATATGCAATTTATTTTTGTCGCTATGCAATTGTAGGGTTTCGAATCAATGCTAGTATGCAGTACTTAAGTAGTAATATGCAGTTCGTTTTCATTGTTATGCAGTACTTTAAGTGTAATATGCAGTTCGTTTTTGTCATTATGTAGAACATTAGGTGTAATATGAAGTTAGTTAACTCCTTTATGCAATTTGTAGGGTTTCGTTTTGAATGCTATTATGCAATACTTAAGTTGTAACATTAGGTGTAATATGAAGTTCGTTAAGAGATAAGTGCTAATGTATTTTCTAAGGTTTACAACTTTCTAGTTGAAATGCAACACATATCTACAGATATGCACCAAATATTTAATGATATGCACCAAATCTGATAGATATGAACCAAATTCGTTGCGATATGCACTATAACCGTATAGATATGCACCAAATCTATGTGGATATGCACCAAATAGTACATCACCATTGGATATGCACCAAATAATTCAATGAGCTTATATATTTGCCACATAATGAAGCATGTGAGCTTAGCTTTTGGTGCTCCAAAATTATTGATTGAGGAGGGATAAGATGTTCTGAAATCTTCTGTAAGACCATTGTAAACTTCACTTTTTCCTCCCCAAAAATATAAGCTCAGGAAAGTATACAAGCTTAGGTTTCTTTTGCTACTATATAAGCTCAACCGATAATTTCCTGTGAAGGAGTATTGATGGGCATGCATGAGTTGTCTACACTTATAGACATACCTGTTATTTGTATTATGCTGAACTTATACATCTGACATGATACATATATGAGCCAAACCATAAACTCCCCTGTACTCATCAATGAAGGGTGCTAAGCTATCGAATCTTAAATGCTAGTAGTGCTCTACTTTTGCATGTATTTGCATCTTATTTGCTAGGAATTGTTTTAGTCTGCACAAAACATGTTTCTAAAATTCAACAAGCATAAACAAAATATCATCATTGACATGATGTATAATGTACCAAAACAATGATCTCAAATGGAACCATAAAGAATCTTTGGAGATGTATATGTTTAACATGACTGATAGTATCCACCTCGGCTTGAAACTCACGATCTCCCTGTCCAGATGATAATCGGTGTCAAATAGCATCCTCCAAATCCGCAAATTAGCCCTAATTAATACTCGTATCTAGGTTTGACGAATTTCAAATAGCATGGGAAAAAAGAAATAGAGGACTAACTTGATGCTCGGGCTTGCTCCGACAACGGTCTTGGGCTAATTGGAACTGTGGAAAAGGAAGAGGATGCGTAGTAAACAGTCTCAAGCTTACTCCGACAACGGGAGAGTTTCGATGTTAAAGATGATAGAAAGAAAAAGATTCGTGTGCGAGAGAGAGAGGCGGTAGCAAAACGGCTCCGACGAAGGCTTCTTACGACGGAGATGATGGAGGAGGCTGCTAGGGCAAGGAGCAAGGAGAGACCGAGAGAGGAAGGAGGAGAAACGAATGAGGAGAAAGTAATGAAGCGAGAGGCGAGAGCCTTCACCAGTAGCTTGGAGAAGCTGTCAGCACTGCTGAACAAGATAAAAATCAAGATGTGAGCTTGGGCAAGAATTGTTAATCAACGTGCAAGCTTGTAGAGAATCAGACTCAATTTCCAACTGTGAGATTTGTAGAACATAACCAAATTCAAGACCATGGAGAATCGCCCATAACTCAGTTGTTAGAGCTCCGCGGAAACCTGTTAACTCAGCCTCCTCGTGGATGCTAAGGCGCGCTCGGATCTAGACTCAAGATGGCTAAGTCGTCTTGAAAGTGATGAAGTGTTGCCTCGGATGAGACTAAGTGTTGGCGGTTTTGTGGATGAGTGTGTAAGCGGAAGGCTTTGGATAAGCAAAACACAAGTAGATCCTTATCACACGAGTGTTTTGGGAAGGTTTTGAGGTTTTTGTACTCGGTAGATCTTTATCACACCAAGAACGAGGGAAAGATAGGGGTTTTGACGCCGAAATTACAAAGGAATGAGAGGCTCTCAACTTAAGCTTTGTATTCAAATTCAACGTGTCTTTCAATGAGCCTTGAGAGGCATATTTATACTAATGGAAACGTCCTTAGGCTGCAACCAAAGGATCACTCTTCCAATCAACATAAATGAGGCGAAAATCATGGTAATAAATGCATAATCTAAAGGAGAAGATGGTGGGATGTGCTAGGCACTTATGATGACGATCCAATGGCTGAAAATGGTGATCCTTGTGAGCCTCACACGGATTGATGACATGGCATTCAGCTTGGAATTGAATGAGGGACACAAGGCACCATTTTAGGCGAAATTGGTGGCGTGAATCAACTTGGTCGGACCAAATGTGTCTTGGCCGAGCGTTCTTGACTTGGACCATCTAGATGGTTCATTTGAAGGTTGTTGGACCCATGTGTGCACGTGGAACCTCTTTGGATTGCTAGGACGCTCGTGTCATGGCTTGGTTGAGCGTTCCCGGGCGCCGAGTCACTAAGGCTTGTCATGAGGCATGGCTTGGCTGAATTAGTGTCTTGTGTACTCATGTTGGCATAGCTTCTTGAGACTAATGATTGAGTAGCTCGAGTGATGGCCTTGATCCGAGCTCGAGTGATGGGACCCTCGGACTTTAGGCTCAATGCTTCCTCTTCTTCTAATGCACTCATATTGGGGAGGGTCACATCATCGTCCCCCTCTTGGCTTTGAAACGTCCTCGTTTCAAGCTTGTCAAATTCAGGAGCTGTATATGGTGAGAGATCTGCCACATTGAAAGTAGAATGGACATTGTACCCATCCGGCAAAGATACTTGGTAGGCGTTGTCACCAAAAGCTCGTAGTATCTTGAAAGGGCCATCTCCTCTATCATCAAGCTTGGTTTTTCTTCTTTGAGGGAAGCGCTCCTTTCTCAAGTGAACCCAAACAAGGTCTCCTGGGGCAAAGATCATGCGCCGTTGGCCCTTGTTGTTTTGCTTTGCATATTGGTCAGCTCTCCTCTCCAATTGGATCCTTGTTCTTTGATGCAATTCTTGAACAAATTCAGCTCTCTTGTTGGCCGGTACATGCTCACCGTCCTTGAAAGGCCTTGGCACTAGATCCATTGGGGTGTGAGGATTCCTTCCATACACCACTTCGAATGGTGTCATCTTAGTCGCCGAATGTCGAGACCTCCTAGATAGTGCATCGGCGACCACATTTTCTTTACCTTTTTTGTGCACAATGGTGAAGGGAAATGTCTCCATGAACTCCACCCATCTAGCATGGCGCCGACCCAAAGTTGCTTGGCTCTTGAGATAAGTTAAGGCTGCATGATCCGAGTGAATCACAAATTGCTTTGGCCAAAGATAGTGTTGCCAAGTTTTTAGAACCCGAATGAGTGCATAGAGCTCCTTGTCATATGTTGGATAATTCAGCGTAGCTCCACTCAATTTCTCACTGAAGTAAGCAATTGGTTGCCTATTTTGCATCAATACACCGCCCACTCCAAAGTGGGAGGCGTCACACTCCACCTCAAATGTTTGCGCAAAATCCGGAAGTTGGAGTAAAGGGGCGTTGCAAAGAGCATCTTGGAGAGCTTGAAAAGCTTTTTGGTGAGCTTCAAGCCACTCAAATTTCGTCCCTTTCTTAGTGAGCTCATGTAGAGGTGCGGCAATTGTGCTAAAATTACAAACAAAGCGTCTATAAAAACCAACCAAGCCAAGAAATGAACGTACCATGGTTGGAGTGGTCGGTTGTGTCCATTCCTTGATTGCACGAATCTTCTCTTCATCTACCCGGATTCCATCTTTGGAGACTACATAGCCAAGAAAGACCGTGGAGTCCGTGCAGAATGTGCACTTGGCGAGATTTGCATAGAGCTTCTCTTTTCTTAGGCACTCAAACACTTGCCTAAGGTGTTGCGCATGCTCCTCCATACTTCGACTATAGACCAGGATGTCATCGAAGTATACCACCACAAACTTGCCCAAAAACATCCTTAGGACATGGTTCATGAGGCGCATGAAGGTTGATGGAGCATTCGTCAATCCAAATGGCATTACAAGCCACTCGTATAGACCATACTTTGTCTTGAATGCCGTTTTCCACTCATCCCCGGCTAGCATTCGAATTTGGTGATAGCCACTCTTCAAATCAATCTTGGAGAACAATGTGGCACCATGCAATTCATCGAGCATGTCATCGAGCCTAGGGATTGGATGACGGTACTTGACGGTGATTTGGTTGATGGCGCGACAATCTACACACATCCTCCAAGATTCGTCTTTCTTTGGAACCAGAATGACCGGGACGGCACAAGGACTAAGGCTTTCCCTTACATAGCCGCGGTCAATCAACTCTTGAACTTGTCATTGAGCTTGGGCAAGAATTGTTAATCAACGCGCAAGCCTGTAGAGAATCAGACTCAATTTCCAACTGTGAGATTTGTAGAACAGAACCAAATTCAAGACCATGGAGAATCGCCCATAACTCAGTTGTTAGAGCTCCGCGGAAACCTGTTAACTCAGCCTCCTCGTGGATGCTAAGGCGCGCTCGGATGTAGACTCAAGATGGCTAAGTCGTCTTGAAAGTGATGAAGTGTTGCCTCGGATGAGACTAAGTGTTGGCGGTTTTGTGGATGAGTATGTAAGCGGAAGACTTTGGATAAGCAAAACACAAGTAGATCCTTATCACACGAGTGTTTTGGGAAGGGTTTGAGGTTTTTGTGCTTGGTAGATCTTTATCACACCAAGAACGAGGGAAAGATAGGGGTTTTGACGCCGAAATTACAAAGGAATGAGAGGCTCTCAACTTAAGCTTTGTATTCAAATTCAACGTGTCTTTCAATGAGCCTTGAGAGGCATATTTATACTAATGGAAACGTCCTTACGCTGCAACCAAAGGATCACTCTTCCAATCAACATAAATGAGGCGAAAATCATGGTAATAAATGCATAATCTAAAGGAGAAGATGGTGGGATGTGCTAGGCACTTATGATGACGATCCAATGGCTGAAAATGGTGATCCTTGTGAGCCTCACACGGATTGATGACATGACATTCAGCTTGGAATTGAATGAGGGACACAAGGCACCATTTTAGGCGAAATTGGTGGCGTGAATCAACTTGGTCGGACCAAATGTGTCTTGGCCGAGCGTTCTTGACTTGGACCGTCTAGATGGTTCATTTGAAGGTTGTTGGACCCATGTGTGCACGTGGAACCTCTTTGGATTGCTAGGACGCTCGTGTCATGGCTTGGTTGAGCGTTCCCGGGCGCCGAGTCACTAAGGCTTGTCATGAGGCATGGCTTGGCTGAATTAGTGTCTTGTGTACTCATGTTGGCATAGCTTCTTGACACTAATGATTGAGTAGCTCGAGTGATGGCCTTGATCCGAGCTCGAGTGATGGGACCCTCGGACTTTAGGCTCAATGCTTCCTCTTCTTCTAATGCACTCATATTGGGGAAGGTCATATCAAAACCGCATTGAAACGAGAAGGAAATCATTAGTTTTTCATAATCTCACCCTTTTTCCACATGAGGAATAAGTTTTTTTAAGAGAGACGACACTTTATGAAGTTTTATTAATACTGTAAAAAAAGGCTAATTTTCTGTCATGTGGGTAATCAATCCCCGCACATCGCCCATCAAAATAAAAACTAAATGAATAGAAATTTTGACAAAGAAATGGAAACCTAAATCTTAACTGAAAGCATAGGAGGAACAAGTTTTAAGACATGAAAATTAATTCTCCAAAATCATGGTATGTCTGTTTTTTATCGTGCTAGATTGACTGCATTAGATTTTTTCTTTAAGGACTGGCTTTTTGTGGACATGTTGAATTTAATAAATCAAGTAATCAACGAAACTTTCTTGAAATCCTACACTTCCTTGGTGACCATAATGATGAAATCAAGAGTTGTGTTGGATAAAAAACCTGATAATTTGAAATTGACATCACCTATGATTCAGAAAGATATTATCAATGCAATTGTAGCCGAGACAACAATTTCAATATGATTAGACACATGGGTTATAATCATGTTTCTATTTTAGTTGATGAAGCACGTGATATATCGGTGAAAGAAAAAATGGCAATCATTTTTCTTTTTGTAGATGACAAAGGATCTGTTGTTGAGCGTGTTCTTGTGATTGTTCATGTTGGCGTTACCACTAGTTTGTCATTGAAATTGAATATTGAGGCTCTTCTTTGCAAGCATGGTTTAAGTATTTTAAGTTTGTGAGAGAAAAGTTATGATGAAGCAAGCAATATGCATGTGAATTCAATGATCTGAAAAGCTTCATAAGGATGAAGATTCAACCTACTTATTACGTTCATTGCTTTCCTCATCAATTGCAATTGACACTTGTTATTGTAGCTGAAAGTTAATTAGAAGTAAGTAAGTTCTATGATGGTGTCTCTTTGACAAATACTTGCCCGGGAGAGGGCAATATCAAGAAGTATCATTAGGTCGAGCGGGAGCAACACATTGGGGTTCTCACTGCAAAACATTCGTTAGTTTGAACATTTTATTTGACTCAATAATTGAGGTACTTATAGCCATTGAAAATGACGCAAAAAGTCAAAAGCAAAGAACTCGGGCAGATTATCTCATAGAATTCATTGAAACCTTTGGATACATGCTCATCTTAGTTTTCAACAAGTTGTTACAAGCCTTGTAAAGAAAAGATCAAGATATTGTGAATGCAATGAAACTTGTCAAGGTCACCAACATTCATGTCCCAAGTAATGAAGACTTGTCATCCTATGAAGATCTCACAAGAAGATGATACAAATTACCATTATGTTTTTTTTTATCATTTTGACATCTTCCACGATGTTACTGATATGTAACATTTTGAGTTGAATGATCTCTTCAATGAGGCCAGCTTATAGGATGAACCCTCAGGAGTGTCAGAAATTCAAAAGCAAGTGCAGGAACTCCTAGATAAGGGTTATGTTCGAGAAAGCCTTAGTCCATGTGTTGTCTCAGTCTTATTGGTGCCTAAGAAAGATGACTCTTGGAGAATGTGTGTTGATTGTCGAGATATCAATAACATAACCATCAAGTATCGTCATCCTATACCAAGACTAGATGACATGTTGGATGAACTTCATGGAGCCACAAGTTTTACCAAGATTGATCTTAGGAGTGACTATCATCAAATAAGGATGAGGGAAGGTGATGAGTGGAAGAATGCCTTCAAGACTAAATTTGGTCTATATGAGTGGCTTGTGATGCCATTTGGATTGACTAATGCTCCTTCTACTTGTATGAGACTTATAAATCATGTCTCGAGAAACTTTATATGAAAATTTGTTGTCTTTTATTTCGATGATATCCTGATTTTGCAGCAGGTCCCTAGAGGAGCATGAACGTCATCTCAGGGAAGTACTCATTACTCTTAGGCTACAACACTTGTATGCTAATTTGAAGAAATATGATCTTTGCACTCATAAAGTTATATTTCTTGACTTTGTAGTGAGCTCTCAGGGAGTACAAGTCGATGAAGAGAAGATTAAGGCCATTCAAGATTGGCCAACCCCCACCACCATTAGCCAAGTAAGAAGTTTCCATGATTAGTTAGCTTTTATCGGCGTTTTGTGAAGAATTTCAGCACCATTGTTGCATCCCTAACTGAGATAACGAAAAAGCATTGCCCATTTGTGTGGAAGGAGGCCCGAGAAAAGGCGTTTGAGGAGCTAAAATTCAGATTGACAAATTCGCCATTACTTGTGCTTCCAGACTTCACTAGGCCTTTTGAAGTGGAATGTGATGCCTCAGGAGTTGGCATAGGAGGAGTGCTCATGCAAGAAGGTAAGCCTATTGCCTTCTATTCTGAAAAGTTGAAAGGTGAAAGTCTAAATTACTCTACTTATGACAAGGAATTGTATGCATTGTTTAGAGTGCTTAGGACTTGGCAACACTATCTATGGCCTAGAGAGTTTGTTTTGCATACCGATCATGAATATTTGAAACATTTTAGGAGCCAAGACAAACTTGATAGGAGGCATGGTAGATGGATGGAATTTATTGAGACTTTCCCTTATATCATCAAATACAAGAAGGGAAAGGATAATGTTGTTGTTGATGCACTTTCTAGGAGGCATCCTTTAATTGTTCAACTTGACTCTAAGGTGTTAGGCTTTGTTTACATCAAAGAGTTATATCGTAATGATGCAGATTTTGGTGCCATTTATAAGCAATGTTTGGCTAAAGGAACTTTGTTTACACTATTTATGGCCTAGAGAGTTTGTTTTGCATACCGATCATGAATCTTTGAAACATTTTAGGAGCCAAGATAAACTTGATTGGAGGCATGGTAGATGGATGGAATTTATTGAAACTATTTATGGCCTAGAGAGTTTGTTGTTAATGCACTTTCTAGGAGACATGCATTGATTGTTCAACTTGACTCTAAGGTGTTAGGATTCATTTACATCAAGGAGTTATATCATAACGATGCTGATTTTGGTGAAATTTATAAGCATTGTGTGGCTAAAGGAACTTTGGATAAGTTTTACTTGTTTTGATGGTTTCTTGTTTAGAGCTGATAAAGTGTGCATACCTAAGTGTTCTTTGAGATTATTGCTTGTTGAAGAAGCCCATAAGGGTGGATCGATGGGACAATTTGGTATAGATAAGACATATCATATGCTGCATGCTCATTTTTATTGGCCACATAAGCTTAGGGATGTTGAACATTGTTTGAAGAGATGTTTGGAGTGTCTTAAGGCTAAGTCTCGAGTGAAGCCACATGGATTGTATACTCCATTACCTATTCCTACGACCCCTTGGGTAAATATTAGCATGGATTTTATTGTACGGTTTCCTAGGACTAAGAAGGGGATAGATTCTATTTTTGTGGTTGTTGATCGTTTCTCTAAGATGGCTCACTTTATTGCTTGTCACAAAACTGATGATGCTCGTAATGTCGATGACTTTTTCTTTACAGAAATTGTTAGTTTACATGGAGTACCAAAGACTATTGTGAGTGATAGGGATGTGAAATTTTTGAGTTACTTTTGGAAAACTCTTTGGGGGGAAACTAGGAACTAAATTGTTATTCTCTACATCTAGTCACCCCCAAACTGATGGCCAAACTGAAGTAACCAATAGGACCCTTGTAACCCTTTTGAGAGCCATTCTTAGGAAGAAATTGAAAGCTTGGGAAGAAGCTTTGCCCCCATGTTGAGTTTGCCTATAATAGAGTCATCCATTCCTCGACCTCACTGAGCCCCTTTGAATGTGTGTATGATTTGAATCCACTAAACCCTTTTGATCTTATTCCGTTACCTACGAAGGAGCGAGTAGATTTCAATGCAGGAAAACAGGTTGAACACATTAAGAATGCTAGCAAGGCAAATAGAGGAAGGAAGAAAGTCATATTCAAGGAAGGAGACCTTGTGTGGGTTCACTTTAGGAGAGAGCGTTTTCAAAAAAAGCATCACTCAAAGCTATCCCCATGAGGTGATGGGCCATTTAAGGTGCTTTAGAAGATTGGAGACAATGCTTATGTATTGGAGCTTCCCGGTGATTATCAAGTGAGTGCAACATTCAATGTGCAAGATCTTACACTTTTGAATGAGAAGAGGAGGAGCTGGATGATTCGAGGTCGAATCCTTTTCAAGAAGGGGAGGATGATGAAGGATCATCTGAGCAACAACCAACGCCAGTGGCTCCCGAGTTTGAAGGTTCCTTGACTCGTTCAAGAGCTATGGAGGTTTAACAAGAGTTAGACATGTTGGTCGCTTTCATCTTCTTAAGGAGCTTACTAGTACAAAAGATCTCTTGGAAACACCTATGAGGTATGTGTTCGTTACTAGTGTTCAAGAAGACCCGAGCAAACATGGCAACGGAGGAACGAACTGGAGCACGAACGCGATTGCGTCCCTGACGCTCGCGATCGCGTCCTGACCGCCATCGAAAAATTCTGCTCGCGTTCTTTTAATTGCAAAAGTCGTAGCCAAAGTTCTTAAAACGTGATTGCGTCTTGAAGATGGCTATCGCGTCAACGAGACAGAAGACTTTCTCAAGATTTCCTATTTTGGTTGTTTTCGTTTTCTTTTAAGTTATCTTTTAAAATACTTTTAACTTCTTTATTTCCTTTAATTGGCCACCTTATGAACCCTATATAAGGTTTTTCCTAGTTATTGTTGTAGGTTCCCAGACTTTAATATTGAATACATCGTTTATCGTTTTTCCTCCCAAAAGAGTGCTTTTGTGAGCAGAGTGCATTGAGTGCATTGTTGTTGAACTCACCCTAGTTGTATTTTTGTGTGTCAATCTCTTTCATAAGATTGGTGCTATCAGGAATGAAATGGAGCACGAACGCGATTGCGTCTTTGACGCCCGCGATCGCGTCCTGGCCGCCATCGAAAAATTCAGTTTGCGTGCTTTTAATTGCAAAAGTTGTAGCCAAAGTTCTTAAAACGCGATCGCGTCTCGCAGATGGCCGATCACGTCAATGAGACGAAAGACTTGCTCAAGATTTCCGATTTTGGTTATTTTCGGGATTATTATTTTTTTAAATACTTTTAATTTCTTTATTTTTTTAATTGGCCACCTTATGAACCTTGTATAAGGTTTTCCCTAGTTATTGTTTTAGGTTCCCAGACTTTAATATTGAATACATCGTTTTCAAGATTTCCTATTTTGGTTATTTTCGAGATTATTATTTTTTAAATTATTTTTTAAAATACTTTTAATTTCTTTCTTTTTTTAATTGGCCACCTTATGAACCTTGTATAAGGTTTTCCCTAGTTATTATTTTAGGTTCTCAGACTTTAATATTGAATACATCGTTTATCGTTTTTCCTCCCAAAAGAGAGCTTTTGTGAGCAGGGTGCATTGAGTGCATTGTTGTTGAACTCGCCTTAGTTGTACTTGTGTGTGTCAATCTCTTCGATAAGGTTGGTGCTATCAGGACTCTATAGAGCATCCTCCAGGTGCCTTAGCCTACCATAGCCATTGTGTTTTGGTTGTAATCCATTAGGGTTTCTTCATTCGGTAAGGTTCTTGTTCCTAAGTTCAAGGGTTTTATCGTTGTTTGTTCTGGTTCCAATTGGCCTATCATTCGATTTATCCGTCTTTCAACTCATTCTAATTCTGCCTATCTTCTCTGTTCGAGGTTTGGTGTCTAGATCAGGCAACAACGACTTATCCCCACATCAGCAATGATGCTCACAAGAAGCGATTCAACATCGTGTTGGTCACCTGCACCACTGCTCGTCACACAGACCTAGAAATTAAAGTCTTTGGAGATCGGTGGGGGCAGACGGCACGCCAAACTGAGGCGGCAGAGCTAGGGATTTGGCGGAGAAAGTTGTTTGTAGAAACAATTGAAGACATACAGCAGAGTATATAAGCGGTTGAGAGGTGGTTTTCAGAATGTGGGTAGGGAATTAGGGATGTGCTGAATTTGGAGAACAATTGAAGAAAGAGTGGAGGGAGACGACGGAAAACAAAAGCGATTTTTCAGAGACAAGAGAGAATAGGCTGGAAAAAAGGCTTGAAAATTGGATTTGGGGTTGTAAAGGGTGCCACAGTTTTCTTGCCTGAAGTTTGTTTTTCGAGATGAAAATTCATTTCATTATGAGAAATTATTATTTGGCGATAAACGAGGGTTTTGTCACTGATTAGAACACTTTGGGCGACGAAATTCGCAGTTTTGTCACACAAAGTGAACTTCTTACGACGAACTTGCATTTTTGTCACTAAATATTTAATTAATGGGCGATAAAACAAGTTTTTGTCTCCGAATGTTAGTTTTGTACGACGAAAAAAACCTTAGTTATTTGATTTTATCGCCCACATGCATTGAACAATCGTAACATACTAAAATGAAACACTAATCATCAACGAAACAACACAAATTACAACCAACAATGTGACAAAACCCATCTCTAGCGACCCTTCAGCGGCGGACGTGAGCTGAATTCCCCACGTAAACCAACTTTTCTTGACAACCAAGCTACCATTCCCATCAAGTGTCACGTCAGCACCAACATTATATTGATGCCTCTTCATCTTCCAAAACACAACCAAATCATATTTGTTCAGATTAATTCAATATCAGAATTAAAGTGACCTTCACAACATACGCCATATAGGCCAACTTGTCACGTCAGCACCAACATTATATCGAGATACAATATGACATGTTGTTATTTATTACCAATAAAAAATGATCTCGATATAATGTTGTATTTTGTGACGGAGTAGTAGGAGTGTAATTCTCATTTTTCTCGAATGATTCGAGATACAATATGACATGTTGTTATTTATATCGATATAATGTTGTATTACAGAGAAAAATGAGAATTAAGGCGGAGAATATCTAACTTGAATCATAACTTGTTTTAGGGAAAAAATCTCGTAAGGATTAAATTTTAGATAAAAAAAACTAAGGATGATGCACACAAACTCTATAATTAATGCACACACATTATAACTTATGCACACAGTATTTTGTGACGCACACAATCTATTACACATGCACACAGTGTGTGCATTAGTTATAACTCGTGTGTGCATGAGTTATAATGTTTGTGTGCATCATCCTCATCCTCAGTCCTCATTTAAGAAACCATCCTCACTGGAACAAGCGGTGAAGGAGTAGTAGGAGTGCTTTATTCTCCTAAGTATGAGGTGACTGACTCCCCCCCAAAAGTCATATTTCATCTTCCACCGAAGCCTACTTCACTCAATCAATATCCTAATCTGAATCCTACCTCCCTGATTACAACTCAATCACCAAGAGCGGGAGAGCCGTCATGAAATGATAGATGTGCAACGCATCCTGTAAGGCGGCTAAGAACTAATTCTCTAACAATAAAACACCTTATCTACCGCATCAAAAGGTAATCCTGCATCTGATCCTGCAATTCTCCTTCCCTGAGGAAAGCTACGAAAATAGCTAATAAAAGTCATCTTCACAAGGAGTGCTAGCTAGTCTAGTCTAATGCTAGTCTAGGCGATTCCTCTCTATCAATGATTGAAGCAACATCCAGAGAGAGCCCACTATTTAGCATTTTCTTATGATAAAGGGAAGAGCTTATTCCGAATAGAACTGAGCATAAGTCATATTTAGGTAGTCACTCAAAAGTGAATTCCTGACTTCTCCGTCCTTTAAGAGTGATTCTTTCTATGGGAGAAGGTTTGCACAAAAGCATCGAATTCTCTTGCTGCGCTTAGGCTTATTCCGACAAGAGATTCATCGGTGACTGGATGCGTACTAATACTAAGAGGAAGAAAGTCCGAAATCAGGTGGGCAAGCATCCCTGGTGCCAAGCGAATTCCCAAGCTAAAGACAAGGATCACATGAATAAGAGAAAAAGAGTGCTTATGGCGAATATCTTGAACTCACGGTAACCCAAGACTATGAACAATCATACCAGTAAATCGAAGATGTTCCAAATCGTTCTCTATCGAATCGTAGTCTAGAGCCAACTGTAACTGATTCTACTTGAGCAAGAAGACGACTCTAAGTATGCTGACCACGGACTTACTATTGCATCAAGAGCTATCTCTCCCTCACTTGGTATCTGATCTTTCCTAAATTCAACATTTTCCTTCCTTTCTACGCGTACTCCTACTACTTCTAGTTAGTCTACGAACCTCATTCTTTAATAAGAAGAAAATTGACCACTGTCAAGCCTAGTAGAGCTCCTATTCCGACAAGACTATCAAACAAACATGCTACCCTTTGTTTGCTACCAGGCCTAGCTAGCACAGAAAGTAAGGTAAAGCGTAAAGTAAAGCCAGCTCTTCCCGATCTGACATTGCCGGGAAATAGTTAGCTTCCCATAAGCGGAAGTTAAAACCTTAGATCTCCGATATATAGGATTGAATGGCAGTTTCAAATTGTTTAGATAGTATCTTGATAAGGAAAAGAATATATAATTGCATATGAAGTGGCCCTCATCACACTATGAATATCATAAGAGAAAGCTTTTCGAAAGCATGAAAAAGACTTGCATCTCCTACGATAATAACTGAATGCTAAATTACTGTAATTACAAAAAGAGAAAGAAGAAATAGAGGGACTTTATATCAAATAAGTGCTTATTAAGTTCGTGGAACACTCACTTTCATTTTGTTTTAAGCTATTCATCACAGTCTTTAAATTCTTAAATATATAGGTAATAGGGTTCTTTTTCTCTTATATTGAAGGGCAGGTCACATCAAGGGTTGAACCACATGAAAGTTGCTAGTTAATGAATCTGTAATTGCGTAGATAGAAAGAGCTGAGACTAAGCCCTCAAGAGAGGAAAGGTAAAGCAGCGCAAACTTGATTTCAATCCAACTCAAGCGAACCAAGCAAGATTCTTGGACCAGTTATTAAAGTAAAGTTGCAGTGGATCAGCTACAGTAAGAACTCTTCGACAACCGCTAATGCAAGACCCGACTGAAGACTAGCCGCTCAATCTAAACAAAAAAGTAAGTCGCGGAACGTTCGGACCCATGTAACTTCGAGAAGAGCGTAAACTCTTCCTAAAAGCGGGTAGGGCGGCGAGGTGCTTACCGACGAGGAGCAGAGTGAGCTTCTTTGTTTGGCCCGGTTGGTCTTACGTGTGTTATCTACTTTTAGGTAGAAAGAGAGCAGTCTGCCCCTTCTCTACGCATAGGAAATCTCTTATCTACTCGAACATAGCATCTTTTGGCTTGTCCTTAACCCCTTCCCGAGAGAGGCTCGGTCCTCGTCCGTTTTTTTACGCCTGTGTCTTTTTCCTTGGCGTGTAAAAAGCCCCACTAGGGCATCCGGTCTGTGTGCTAGCAGGCGAATAAAAGTCAGCGTGTCATCCTTGGAAGCGAGCGGCCGGGTGAACGAATCGCCAGCCGAACTCGCCATTCAGACTTTTTTAAAGAAGAGAAACAGATTCTCCGAGTTTCTGGGCTCTGCTGACAGGGAATGACGCGGATGGAAGGCTAAAACTATCACATCCCAAGGGAACAATGAACCCTGGTTCTCTTGCTTTCGCACAAACAGGTCTCTGCTCGGCCTTTTGGAGAGATACGGGGGAGAGAGAGAAGTTGTGCGTAACTAGGGTGTCCTTGCGCAAGCAAGGGCGAATTGAATCCAATCGAATCTTTTTATTAAGATATTCATGAGACTTATACCGTACCTACGGATTTAAAAAGGAGTCTTCTTCAACTTAAATAGAATAGAAATTGAATAAGAAAGCTACGTTCATTCAAGGTTGCTGGTGCGGCTAATATCTCTTTTGCTAAGGGCTCGATTCCCTTTAAACAAAACCTTTGGTTTTTTCTTAAGTAAGGGTCGATAGCCAAGTGAGAAAGCATACTAAAGTCACTGCGAATATCCCGTCCCGTGCTATCACTCTTTAGAGAGGAAAGTCTAAGTTCTAGCAGAAGCTTTTTATAATTTAGTTGATTGATCGATAAAGTGAGAAGGCCAAATGGCTCTAGAGTCATGCCTTTCGAGGTCGTAGAGAGGGGAACGATCGTCTAAGCTCTCTTATTACACGAACTTCTGCTCCTTTTCATGAGTAGGGCAGAGAAGATCTTCTACTCTCACATTAAATAGGGGAGTAGTAAGAGGTAACTTCGACTGGGCTGCCCGCTGACTGAGGTAAGCGATCTGTCTTAAAGCAGAAGATTGACAGGGTTCTTGCTCATCATTTACCTAAACGTGGGATTTGAAGGGCTAATAAAAGAGGTAAGAAAATGAATGTATTACTTTAATATAATAAGGTTCAAAAATAGGGTCTTCTTTCAGGGAAGGGAAGCAATCTAAGATCCTAATGGCGAAAAAGAAGCACCTTGCCCATATTGTTGTTTAAGATTTTATAGTTGCATATCGATACGCCCCTACTCGGTTTTATACCTTTTAAGGTAAGGTTTGGAACCCTTAGCCGGGGGAGAAAGCAGTACCAATTGTGGGAACATCAGCTTATGCCGGAACAGCAGTAAAGAAAGCAGCAGCCAGCTCGATGAATCTGAAGCAGCAGACCTGCAAGACTCGGTCCTTCTTTCTCAGTTGAAAGAGAGGAGGGGAAGGGTATGGGTAAGCGGAGTGAAAACCATTGAGTCATTCCCAGCCTTGTATCTGTAAGCCATTGAGTCTAGCTCCGTCAGCAAGGATGGGATACTCATCCCGCTCTCTAACGCTCTTCTAACCTTACAGCCCCCTCAAGCCAGTAAGCTAACCTTTTATGAGCCAAACAGCAACCCTGTCAGCCAGTAGTGACAAGCCTTTTGGGACTCATTATACCCTCACCCTCTTCCTTGTATGAGTCATCCCATCCCCGGTAATAGATATTTTTTAACTCATTCCCAACTTGTGGGGCTGCATCAGCAGGCGAGTCTTTTTTTCTACCCACGCCTTCTTTAGTACGACACCCAATGATCTTTGCCTTGACTATCAGGAAAATGAAATGATTGGGGGGGGGGGGGGATATCCTTTGTTTGATGAGCTCCTCCGGGCAGTGGAGCCCTTTTTAACCGGACTTTCAGAAGGGGCCTCAAATAATAAATCCCCAATTCCCCGAGCCTTGGGGCGGCCATAATGGCCTTTATGCCTACCAGCCGGAGGAAGAGACGGGTGACCCGCAGCCGGTGGGATCGCCCGATGACCTGGGTGATAGCAACTGGGGCCGCAAACAAATTAAGGAGGCCCAGCAGAAGCTCAACGAGGAGCTTCAGAATGCGGGTTCCACCCGATTTGAGTATCTACACAAAGAAAAGCCCGGATTCAGCAGCAACGGATTGTCATTTTTTCCGCTTGGTTCAAAGAAAAGGGGGTGTCTTTATGGACGCGGAAACCCTTCGACACGGAGTCGAAAAGCATGGGTTTATGGGGGGGCCGACGAACCCTAAGAAACGCCATTTTGGACTTGAAAAAGCATGGGTTGGAAAGCGGAATCTGGGACGGTATTCTAGAGGAGCTGGAAGACCTTGCTAAAATGTCGTAAGACATAAAATCCCATGCCTTTCTTGGTTTGACCGACCGGTGATTTCCTACAAGTCTTTTCGAACAAGAAGCGAAACTACAGGGATGAAATGAAAAGTGTTTCTTACGATTACGCCCAACAGCCCACTTGAGCAATTTGTCATTATCCCATTGATTCCTATGAATATAGGAAACTTGTATTTCTTATTCACAAATCCATCTTTGTTTATGCTACTAACTCTCAGTTTGGTCCTACTTCTGGTTCATTTTGTTACTAAAAAGGGAGGAGGAAACTCAGTACCAAATGCTTGGCAATCCTTGGTAGAGCTTATTTATGATTACGTGTTGAACCTGGTAAACGAAAAAATAGGTGGTCTTTCCGGAAATGTTAAACAAAAGTTTTCCCCTCGCATCTTGGTCACTTTTACTTTTTTGTTATTTCGTAATCTCCAGGGTATGATACCTTATAGCTTTACAGTCAGAAGTCATTTTCTCATTACTTTGGGTCTTTCATTTTCCATTTTTATTGGCATTACTATAGTGGGATTTCAAAGAAATGGGCTTCATTTTTTAAGCTTCTCATTACCCGCAGGAGTCCCACTGCCATTAGCACCCTTTTTAGTACTCCTTGAGCTAATCCCTCATTTTTTTCGCGCATTAAGCTCAGGAATACGTTTATTTGCTAATATGATGGCCGGTCATAGTTCAGTAAAGATTTTAAGTGGATCCGCTTGGACTATGCTATGTATGAATGATCTTTTATATTTCATAGGAGATCCTGGTCCTTTATTTATAGTTCTTGCATTAACCGGTCTGGAATTAGGTGTAGCTATATTACAAGCTCATGTTTTTACGATCTCAATCTGTATTTACTTGAATGATGCTACAAATCTCCATCAAAATGGTTATATATTTATAATTGAATAAAAGCGAGGTATTTACAATACCGCCCAAAAAATAAAAATAAAATAGGAGATGCAATGCAGATATAAACCCTAGGAATATCAAACTCAAGCCTGAGAGTTGGTATTCCTACTGAACCTACGACTTATCCCATTGAAATCCACTTACGTCGTTCATTCTGTGGGCTCGTTTCGGTATAAGTTATTCTTGCACTCCTCATACCTTTAAACAAAGTATATATGAGGGAGCCTTTATTCGCTGCCAGCGCCTCCGGCCTTTGGCAACTAAGCGGGCTTTGCACCTATCAAGACTGCCGCTTTTTGTTTAACACGCCATGTTCTCCCTATTATATTGGTAGCCTTAGGAGGAGGAGGAAGAGTCCAAGTCTTAGTAGCCATGAGAGCATTCAATTCTCGACCATAGCCTTGCCTTACATTTGACCAAGAAAAATGTCCATATTCTAAAAGTAAAAGGGCATGAGAAGAAAAGGCGGTCATGATCTTTAGCAACAGAAAGAAGTGAGGTTCTGCTTTCTTACCCCGATAATATTTACAAGGGGCTTCGTTCAGAGGGATGAAGTTCTGCACGTACATACTTAGGCGCGGTCCAACCAAGAGAAGGAGATGAGAGCAATAGAAAGACGACTCAGGTAGAAGTGGATAGAGAGTCGCAGCACTTCAGCTCAAATTTAGGCACCAACCTAAGATTTATTTTGAAAAAATGCCCACCGATCGAATAAATATAAGGATCCCCCCTGCTACTATCCTCTCCCGTTGGTCGAGCGTCTTCAAACCTACTTCTCTCTCGATTTGGTTGATCGCAAGCTACCTTAGCGCAGCGCTCACACCTGAATATCTCGTACAAACCCCTTGTTTTAGTTCATTTTTATTAATTATATTATCTGTTCTTTTTTCACGTAGGTGGTTTTGATTTAATTGTTTATTCTTGTTTGAAGGCACGACTACGATGTTTCTTTTTGTAGTTTTTTTATGTTTTTGAATATACTATAAAATTAGGGGTACTCCAAATTAAATACACTGCATTTAATGCTTTGTTTTTAATTTATCATTTTTTTTATTTTCTCATTTTTTTATTTTCTCATTTTTTTCCTACATTTACAAATATATCGTTCAAATGAAGATTTTAACTCATCAACACATGTTTATATTGGATTCGTATGGAACATATCATCATCTTCTACTCTTTGATTCCACAACGTCTAATTGTCAAGTTTTATACCTGATCTCCGTGATCAGATCCACCCTAAATGCCGCCACTCCATCCACCTTAACCGCCTCTTCCGCCTCCTTCCTCCACAAACCGTCGTCATCACCGCTAAGAATGAAGCTAGCGGCCCTTTGATCTTGCCTACCGCCTCTTTGCCCGAGTCCGGGGAGGAGAACGCTCCCCACCGAAACTGGGTTGGAAGCTGAACGAGCCGGTTTGTAGGAAAGGGTGAAGTTGAGGGCGTCGTAGTAAACATTTGTGTTCTTGTTGCGGTTGTTGTACAATGTTAGAGTGAACGAGACGGTGGTGTCGTTGGAGGATGAGTTGGTGGTGGTTAAGTCGGGGTTGAGGTTGAGTCGATCGAGGTTGCAACGAGGCTCGCGACCATGGAGGCCGAGCCATATGAATAGAATTATGATGCCGATATATGACTATAATGAAGGCGAAGCATATGACAGTTATCTTGAAAAGTAGTGAAGCCGGAGTTTTGTTACTTTGGTTGTCAACTTGCTCTGGTTGAACGTCGTCGTTTTCTCCCATCTTGAATGTTTTTTTGGAAGGTTGGAGCTAAGGCTGTATATATAACGAGATGGGTTTTGACCACTTGACAAGAAGAAGACAACGAGATGTGATTGTAATTGTAATGATGAACACTTACAAGAAGATATTAGTATATGGAGGAAGAGGAAACATGGCCAATTGGGCACCGTCAGCAGTCAACAACTACCACACATTTATTTGTTGATTTTACTCCCTCCGTACTCAAACGTTATTCTCAATGTTCTTCTCATCCATTACAAGAGAATATTCGATATATCGTCTAATATATAAGAAAAAACATTGTAATATGAGATCTTATTTGATTCGTCTCGACGAGAACTTTAACAATATAAAATTTTTATAATTTTTATTAATCTATATTTAGAGATATTAACGTTACAAAACGTGTCTCGACAAATGTGTCAGAAGAGAATGAGAAGAACGGATGGAGTATTATTTTAATTTATACGGAGTAGATGAGAACAAAAAGCTAGAAAGAGGAGCCATCAATCTTTCTTGCTGTAAGAGCCGCCAGGGTCCTTCAGCAATGATTTACGTATGTACTTAATATCAAGTTGATTGATCTATAGTGTAAGAGCAACCCCTCAATACAATATAATCCGTCCGTCCTAAACCTCGGAAACGGGTCGGGTGGGTCGGGTTCGGGTCAGAGTACATCGGGTTTAGTATATTTCGGGTCGGGTCATTTCAGGTTTAAAATTTACCGGGTCAAAACAGGTCGGGTTACGATGGGTTTATCTCCGGTTCGGATCAACCCATCGGGTCTGATTACGCACTTTTTTTATTCCTTTTCATACGTATGCATAGTTTCGAGCCTCGTTTTGTGTGAGAGAAACCTTATTGTGATTTTATATGCCTAATAAGACTAAGTTGTATAAATTTTTCAAACATAATAATACATCAATGTTGTTGACCATAAATATTGCGACAAGTTAGAGAGTGATGATCAGTTTGATGTTTAGAAAGAGGTGTTACTTGAAAATGAAGAAGTTTTGATTGAGAGTTACACACATGGTCAAATATCTCTAAAAGGCATTAAAATCAAGTTTCATTCCATTCCGACATCGTTTTGGCGTCGTTTTGCCAAATTGGGCCTTAAGCCCATTTAAGGCCTTTTAGCGTTCGTTTACGCATAGTATAGTAACATACTATGTGTATATAAGGTTGGTACAAGCAGTGTTCTAAAAACGCTAAACGGAAGTTGTACGGTGGCGGACTGTCTAGAGTTTTTATACGTTGACGGGAGTATAGACGGTCCTGACAGATCAAAATAAAATGACTTATTTTCTCATATTTATAGTCATGTGCTATTTTTCATATTATATAGATGTATTAATTCATAATCTCTATTTAAAAAACAATCTATTTCTTAATATAAAGATTGAAAGCAAAGGGAGCACTATTTTATGGCTATTGTATAAAAGAACACACTACTAATGTTCAAATGAAACATTAGTCCATAATCAAAGTGGTCATCAGATCTCCGATTGCAGACTTAAGAGATGGCTACGACAAAATAATTAGTATAGTATTGGATATAAAAACACGATTCTTATATACAGCCCGGTACTTTATTCAAACGCAGCCTGGTTTCTCGCGTTACGCGAGGAACGTGCTTCTCGCGTTACGCGAGAATAACAAAAATATTAAAAATTTAAAATTTTATTCTCGCGTTACGCGAGGGACGTGCTTCTCGCATAACGCGAGATTAAAAGTTAATATTTTTGCTATTCTCGCGTAACGCGAGAAACACGTCCCTCGCGTAACGCGAGAAACACGTCCCTCGCGTAACGCGAGAAACCAGGCTGCGTTTGAATAAAGCATCGGGCTGTATTTAGTAATGGCCTATAAAAACACACTACTTAGCCCATAAAATAATTAGTTTTTAGAAAATAAGCAATTTCATACAAAATTACTAAAGAAAATAATAAACAAATAGAATTCTTCCATTGTAAATTTGCTAACATCAATTTAAAGTTGTAAAGTGCAAACTCATCACTAATATGGGGTCCGGTATGGAATTCTCGAAAATCTTGGACACCGGGACACCGTCCGGAATTTGGACACGGGTACCGGGACACTGTAAGGCGGACTGCGGGACCACCTCTTAGAGTGAAACCAAGTTAGTGATTCATATCTGTTGGATCAAATCTAGATGAATGGATTAGATTTAAATAAAATTATTAGTAATTTTAAAAAATTAACATATAGAATTTATAGGGATTCTCTTTCTTATTCTCTCTCCTCTATGCTTCATCGTCTCTATTCTACCCTAGCAGTCAAAACGCTCTTTTCGTCGCTGCCCACCATCTCGCCCGATCTCGCCGCAAAACTCTCTTTTTCTCACCAACGATCTTGCTTCTTATCATCGTCGTTATCAACTAAACCAGGTATTCATTCATCTATTCTCTTTTATTGTTTCGTCTCTGCATCTTCCCTTGTTTCCTCTCTCTCTAATTTTTAAACTTGCTTTTGAATATACCCCAAGAATTGCCTTCGTCTTTAAAACTCTGACAAATATTTTCTCTCCTACTTAAATTGCTTGGCCGACCTGAGTTGAAACTTTTAGGCTTCATTATATACTCCACTGTAGAATGTTGGTTTGGTTATTTTATAAAAATGTAGAGATTCAGTGTACATCTAAAATAAAAAGAACAATACTTTGTGGTATGGGTTACAATAATTTCTTTCCTCCGCCACTGCTGGCCTTCTTATTTGTATTTCAAATCATGGATTAACGCTCGTACGACTATCGGAAATCACGGCTTAGCTATGTGCAAATAATTTTAGAATGTCTCTTCTCTATGATCATCTCCGTCTTGATATGTATCTAGAGTAAATTGATGTGCATTGTGTATAGACTGATTTGCAAGAATTATTATATTGGATTATATGAATTTTTTTGTTGTTGTTATTCATTTTGTGCAATTTAATAATAGGCAATTTATATATGTGATATGCATGCATTTGTGTACGCACTTGTACTAGTTAATTATGCACTCTTCATTGATTGATATCCATTTGCTTTTAAGCCATATTCACTATGTTGTTATTGATATGCAATACCTCTTATATAGGTTGGCTAAGAATCCGAAGGCTTTCCACGATAGAAACGCAAGGTTATCCAAAAGGGGTATAATTTATGAGAAGAATGGTCTACCATTATTAGTTTGACTGGATGGATGGTTCGTTGATAACAGTTATAGGCATAAGTGATTATGCATCGATTTAGGAGAGTAGTGAGAATGAACAAATGATTTTTAATTTTGTAAGTTTAGTGGATATCGCTGCAAATTTGGTGAATATCGCTGCAAATTTGGTGCATATCTATATTGATTTACTGCATATCGATACGGATTTGGTGCATATCTATAAATATGTGTTGCATATCAACTAGAAAGTTGTAAACCTTGGAAAATGAATGCTGGTATGTCTTCAACGCCAATAACACATTGAGTACTAAATCATAATAATAATAATTCGTTTGTCAAACTATTATTTGAAACATCAAAAAACATCGTATGAGGAAGAATAAATCACATCATCATTTGGGTTCTTCTGCATATTTGAACTTGTTCTGTGCATATCAACTAAAAAAGTGTGCATTGAGGAAGAAATAGATCACATCATCAATTGGGTTCTTCTGCATACCTGAACCATTTTTGTGCATATCAATGAATAGTTAGTGCACATCCGTTAACAATAGTTAGTGCCAACGTCTTGTGCCTTCCATTAATTCCTAGTTATAGAAAGTATTACAACTAGATGTAATCTGAACTTCCTTGTATTTTTTCGACAATAGTTCTAGCCTTCGTCTCCTTATTTCTGAATGCCGACCTATTCTTGATGTAGAGTCGGGATGGGTGCGTCTACATTCTTAGTACGTGGAATTTTTTTCTTTCGTAAAGGCTTTCTCCCCGAATACCTAGACAAGTTTTGTCACCCGCCAGAGCGGAGTTCTTCGTTTGAAAGACCAAGCGATCGTTAAGAAGATAAGAATGGATGACTATTAGAGTATAGTTATCATATTAGTTCATTTTAGATTTCAGAACATTAAAGCAGTAGTTTCTCTTTATTGTTCCCTTTGTATCGTCTCGGTATTCTACCGTCATGATAATCCTTATTCTATTCTGCCATATCTAAATTATCTTCATTTATTTCACGTGAGAGTCCCTTTGATGAATTTTAGTTATCTTTTCTAAGAGTTAATCTCATATTCTAGAGCCTTTATCATTTCGTTTATTCCGAATGTCATGTCCATGTGGTGTAAATGAACGTCGATTCAATACAAGATAAGTATTATTATGAATTGACTATACTTGTATGGTATGAAGCAATATCTTCGCATGTGTGACAATTTCTTACCTGGCTACGTGCAAGTTTCGGGGTCGAAACTTTTCTTAAGGGGGTAGTATTGTAATAACCCTCATTTTCAATAAGGGTATTTTGGTAATTTTCCCATAGAAATAATTTTTCTTATAATTATGTTAATTAATTATGAGATGATATAAAACTTGTACATAAAGTTGTACGAGTATGTGATGTCACACATAAATTGAAACCTATGATTTATAACCTAGAATATTTAAATCAAATTAACAATTGAATGTTAATGTTTAAATATGGTTAAATCAATATTGATTAAATTATTTTAAGCTAAGTATTATTTAATTTAGCGTTAAAATAATTATTATGAGTTATCTTTAAAGTTTAGATAAATTCTATTGTTTCCTAGAACCGTTGAGGACAGTTTTGCCACAACATAAAAAGGTTGGGAACTATTTGTAAGTCGACCAAATAATAGGGTGGTCGATTGTAATTAACAGAAATATAAGCTTTTATTTCCCCATTTCGATTTCAATCTTCAAATCCGAAATTCGAACTCGTTTTAAAATCCGGGATACTCTACTCAACTTCATCTATGTAATTCACCTTTTACCTGGTTGAATTTGGTTGTAAAAGGGCCCAGATTCATCCGTAATCTTGTTAGACGCGTTTTAGGGTTTTGATTTGAAATCTTTAAAATTCGATTCGATTTCAATCAATTTCAGCAAGAAAAGATATGGATCTTGTGCGTGGCGATCAAGGCTACTAAACCCCTATAAATATAAGCACATTCTTCAAGTTTTCGGCATCCAATTCATCCAAACAAACCCCAAAACCATTCATTAGCTCTGTTTTCCGAAGCTGTCTGTTATGGCTTCCCCCTACTTCATTACTCCATCGTTTTCCAAAATTCGTGAGCCTATTATGAAGCCAGTATCAATACGAATCCGTAGCCACCGGCCTCACTCGATTTGGTTTCCGATTGAGCCCGTACGAGCCTTTTGAACTCAGCACAATTTTGTGCTCTGTTTTTCCCGACCTGTCTTTTAGGGACAAGCAAACTAAAGTTTTAGTCGTTGGCCTCCTTTGTTCATTTTGCAAAGGTTTGGACCAAGTCCGAATCTACCTTTCTCTACGTATTACATTGAAGGTATATAAATTATACTCCCTCCGTCCCGGTTTGTTTTTCCCACTTTCCCGAATGAGTGTCCCTAAAAGATTTTCCCACTTCCCTTTTCGGATCTTTTTATTTGCCAATATCACCCTCATGAAAATTTCATAATCCCCAAATTATCCTCATTTAAACCCAACTACTCCGTACTATCCTACTCTCTCACCTACCACCTAATCAATGGCCAATTGACTCCATTCTCATCCTCAATTCACGCCTCCTCTGCTTTCCATTATTCAATTTGCCTTATCTTTTTCCCTCCCCTTCTAAATCAATCTCTACAAAAAAACCCTAGAAACCAAATCTAAAACTTGTTGGTTGTTGACTGTTGGTGACTTGTTGGTTGTGTTTGATGCTCTGTTTCTTCTGGTTCCTGGTTAAGATAAAAAAGGTGTACACCTTCTTCCATGTCCCCAATTGCCCCAGATTCTTCCATTTCTTCATCAATATGGTCCACATCGTTTGGAAATGGAGCTTCGTTTAGATTAAAGGCTGAAGCCATCAAGCTCAAGCAATGATGCTTTTTTTACTGTAATTATTTTTGTTTATAACTTCTGGATCTGATTCTTCCCCTGTAATTGTGTTTAAATAGGTGTATATTTCTTAACTCTGTACTTTTACTATAGCTTCTACAATAAAAAAAAATTGGCTCAATCCGTGTGCTTGGAATACCATGTTGTGATTGGTTAATAAATTAAGTAGAAGGATTTCTATTGGTTTATGAATTCTGTTTGAAATTTTGAAAAATGGGTTAGCCTCCAATAATTACCCATCAATCATTTGTTCCCTTGTCTTCCCTTGCCTTAATTACCGTGCCTAATCTGAAATGGAAAAAACAAACCGGGACGGAGGGAGTATAATGTATAACATATATATTATATGATGTATGCAAATTATACCTTTCTCTACGTATTACATTTAGTAAGATAATTATACCGGAATAAATTATTAACTATAGTTCATTCTTGTAATGTGGGTATCGCATTTGGATCGGGATCTTCGAAGTTCGAGTTCGCTGACAAGGCTCCCAACTCCGACTTCATCCGTTCATTGCCTTTCATGTCAGGCAAGTGGCGGTTCGCTCTTGCTTTCTCTTCTCTTTGCATATTTAACCGAAAATTAATATTGAAATTAATTGTTGAATAATTGGGTAATTTCTAAAACCTAATTAATTTGTTTGGGAACACTTTGTGTGCTAAATGTGTTGCATCTAGGTTGTTAGATATTTTCGATATCTATATTTGGTTATAAATATTAGGTTGATTAACGTCTTACGACGATGTGTGACCTTTGTGTGCTATGTGTGGACTTAATTGTAATTCATATATTAATTAATAAACACAATAAATAAAAGAAGTTTAATGTGTAGGAGCACTACATGCCCTGCGGGAGGGTAGTTGCTTCTTGATAATCATGTTAGGTTGATAATTCCCTAATACTTCTTTGGTCATGACCGTTTCACTTTTCCGTGTACAAGTGGAGGTGCACTTAGCCAGTGCCGTTATTTGGATCCATTCCCACGAGTATCCCAAGTGGATCATATGTGGTTTAAAAACTTACAAGATAAATATTAGACTAGCACGCGCATGCGTAGGAGCGCTACATGCCCTGCGGGAGGGTAGTTGCTTCTTGATAATATAAGGGTTAGGATGAGAAATGCTCTATCGCCTTCTTTGGTCATGACTTACCCTTATGTATATCCCGTGAGGATGACTAAGTGGTGGTGCACTTAGCCAGTGCCATTCTTCTGTTTCACTAGGTATCCTAGGAGGAAGATGTGGATTTTAAAAGCTTATAACGTGAATGTATACATTTTGGAATCAAATAAGATAAGTGCGGAATTATGCACATAATTAATAAACCTCGAGCGCACTTAGCCAGTGCCATTATTCTGGTTCTCTTCCATTAGGTATCCTTCGAGGAAGATATGGTTCAAGAGTTACAAGCTGGAATCTTTTACTAAGTATCCCGAGAGGAAGACGTGGATTAAAAGCTTATAATGTTAATGTATATTTTTTGAAAGTAAATAAGATAAGTGTCGGATGAGCACATAATTAATTATACCTCGGGCGAGGAGTACAACTTGGAAACCGCTCGTTCTCTAGATTAAGAGGGTCGTCTTTTCAATCTGAATACGCACACTACGTATGCGGTGAGGTTGATCGGACCCGATTATTCAAAGGAGTTCTAATGTGTGTCATGTTTTTAAAACGTTCCCAAATGAATCATATTTTCTTCCCATAATACCCACCTTCGTTTCGGGTATTCTCTTGTTGCATATTTTTTGGTCTATCCTCCCTCTTCAGTGGAAGTATTTAGTTATATATCGTCTTTCGGCTTTAACTCGATAGACTACGATAGTAGCTTAGTACAACCACATAGAACCTCACATAAATTCCACTTGCATAGTCTTTCATTAGACTAACCAACCGTTTTCTTTCCTTGCATGGTTGGCTGGTGTCATCCGTCCCTATACGGCACATCAGATGGTAGTTCCTCTTAAGTGAAGAATCAAGTTCCCGACGTTGAGTGCAGCTGATAATGTTTTAGAGTTTCTATTTATAAGATTAAGATTTTGAGGTTAGTAATAGAGTTTAAGACCTATTTTGTAATTCCAATATTTTAATTAAGTCTTCCGTTGTAATCTCTATAATAAAGTATAGAATTTTATATTCATTATTATAAAGCTTCCGCATTTGTAAACTCGAACAAGTATTTTAATAATATAATTGCATTTCAATTACTATTTTGTATTTGCGATGCATACTGTAAAGCCTTGGGTGACTTTGGACATTTAGTCTGGGGTCACTGGCGGTAATATTCCCAATGTAATTTAGGGGTGTTACACAATGAACCGTAAATGCACATTCATTAAGAACAAGTGTATACCAAAAAAATCAAATTGCATAACCGCGAAAAAATAACTTAGGGCGAAAGCCAACATAACTACTGCATAACGGAGATTACGAACTGAATATTGATTTACTTTATCGCATATCAAAATCTCACCTTAGCAACCTATAGTAAAATTAAATAGGTATACAAAATTCAATAGGTAAATCAAATTTCTCACCCTCATGACCGTCAATTTACATGAAAGAATCTTGTGAATCTAATATGAAAGTCGAATGTCACATCCACTTGGCTAAGAATTCGATTTGAGAGGCGAAAACCATTGTTAGAATCAAAACGTATCTACTGCATATCAAGTATATCCGGTTGCATAACAGCGATTACGAAACGCATACGACAACCTTTTTACTGCATAACAAAATTCATGTGAAACCCTAAATTGCTACTGCATACCACCGAATCATCTGATGCATATCGTTTTATTGTTGTCGCATATCAGAACGAAACCCTATTTAACCCTAGTTTGATGCATATATCAAAGTCGAATATAATCAAACCCTAATCAAATCCCAATAAAACTCTAATCAAATTCCTATGAATCTAATATATCAAATTCGATTTTAGTAAACTATTTTGATGCATATCACGATACTAACCTTCTTCCATGGAGATTTCTGTGTTGTTGTATCAATCAACTATTGTTACCGTCTAGAAGAAAAAACTGGAAGAGAAGAACGATGGAAGAGAGAGAAGGCGTTAAATTGATGGAAGAGAGAGAAGTTGTTGATTTGGAATTGTCGTAAATTAAGGAAGGAGTTTTGATTATTTTTTTTCTTATTTTCTTTTAATTCCAAGACTCATAATCTAACCCTTCATCTAATCTCATCTTATGGCTCTTATTCGTTAACTCAGTTTTACTATAAAAGTGGTATTACCGGAGTCTTCCTCTATATATATATATAAAATACCATGGTAAAAAAAAATATGATATCTCAAGTAAAAGATTTTGAAGCTCAAAAAAAAGTAAAAGGTAGTATTGATGTTTGAGTTTTACATTTATACCCTTTTTAAATGAATGAATTTACAAACACCCACCCTCTTCTTCCTCGTTGGAACAATCAACAGAGCACAGAGCATTCATGCTCTACTCCATTAATTTCCATTAATCTCAAGGACACCTCTGCAGTCGACGGCAACCGGAATTAAAACCACCGTTGAGTAGCTGAACTTGGTCACACCACATGCTATACAGAGTCTTCTTCTTCCCGAATTCGTTGTCGTCCAAACCAGTGATGCCTTGTGTATACTCAGTTGTTCAAACTTTCTCCCACATCGGCGGATGGTTCACCTCCTTAGGTTAATCTCCTGTATAAAAAGAAGTGTAATCAGCATTTGTTTGATGGGTCAAATATCCAACCATTATTGATGGGCTGGCAGAGTTTTGGGCCCATTTTATTGATTATCAGTAAAAAAAAGTTAACTTGGGCCAGTGCCGTATCCGAGTTTTTTTCATATTTTTTTCCCATATTTTTTCTAGTTGTTATTTGGTAGAACCCAACGGGTTGACCCGACCTGATCCGTTTTTTACCCAGTAAAATGTCGGGTTTGCGGATCGGGTCATATTTTATTGTCCACTTTAACCCACCCAATTTGTCGCAACAAATCTTTATTATTTTGTTCAGTTAACCTTGAACCACTCAACCCATTTTTTCGCTAGTTTTCCGTTAGTTTTTGCAAAATTACTATTTTTCTCCACTTTCTTATAGTTTTCAAGAATAAAAATGTACTTTGACAGCTCGATGTTTAGTTGAGGTTTTTGCAAAAAAAACACTTGTTATTTGTCAATTTTTGCAAATATCGTTGATTACATAATGCCACTCATATTGTGTATGTTGTTTATAAATTATCATTCCTTAACTGATTCCATCTTAATTTTCGTTAGTAAAGTAAATTGGCTATTTATCCTTTTGTTTTATAGCAAATAACTGATAACGCCTAATTTATTATATTTAGGAGTTTAGTTACATATGTCAAAAATCCTGACTACTAGACTCAAGGGCTGCTTAGGTCGGCTTGTCTCTCAAAGTCAAAGCGCCTTTGTTCCGGGTCGTCTCATAACTGATAATGTCTTAGCAGCGTTTGAAATGTTTCACTATATGAAAACTCTCAAGTCCGTCAGGAAAGGGTACATGGCTCTCAAACTCGACATGGCGAAGGTATACGACCAGGTTGAGTGGAGTTTTTTGGAGCATTGCTTGAGGAGGTTTGGGTTTGCCGAAGGATGGATCCCGACTGGTTCTGAAATGTGTTTCCACTGTCTCCTTTTCTGTTCTCATGGATGGTAAGCCTTCAACAACCTTTTCTCCAGGCCGAGGTCTCCGCCAAGGTGATCCCTTGTCTCCATATCTCTTTCTATTGTGTGCAGAAAGTTTGTCTGGGTTGCTCCGAATTAGTGAACAGCAGTAGCGCATTACTGGTATATCCATAACTCGAAGAGCGCCTTCTATTTCCCACCTATTTTTTGCCGATGATTGTGTCCTATTTGCAAGAGCAACTAGTCAACAGAGCTCAGAAATCGCTAATATCTTCCATGTCTATGGAGCAGCTTCGGGTCAACAAGTTAATCTTGCAAAGTCGGAACTTGCTTTCAGTAAGAATGTGTCTAGAGAAAAGAGAGATGAGATTCAACAACTACTGTCTGTAAAAGAAGTTGAGAAGCATGAGAAATATTTGGGCTTACCGACTATTGTGGGGAGATCAAAGAAGGTCATCTTCGGTCAGGTTAAAGAACGGATTCTGCAGAAAATTCGAGGTTGGAAGGAGAGAACTCTTTCCCGGGCTGGTAAGGAAGTTCTTATCAAATCTATTGCTCAGTCAATCCCCACTTATACCATGTCCTGTTTCGCTTTACCCTCTGAATTGTGCACTGAAATTGAGTAGCATTTGTGTAAGTTTTGGTGGGGTGATGGTTCAGATAGGAAGAAGATCCACTGGATGCGTTGGAAACGACTGTGTAAGCCGAAGAATGCTGGGGGTGCTCGGTTTTTGGGAATTGGAACATTTCAATACAGCAATCCTTGCTCGACAGGGCTGGAGAATTCTCTCTAATCCAGATTCTCTCATTGCTCAGATTTACAAGGCGAAATATTTTCCTTACACGAGTTTCCAACAAGCCTCGGTTGGTTCGAATCCCAGCTTTACTTGGCGTAGCATATTGCGTGGTCGGGATGCTTTAAATCGTGGGTTGTATTGGAGTATCGGTAATAGCTCATCTGTTAACGTCTGGCGTGATAAATGGCTCCCACAACTTCCGGGATTCCATGTTTTCTCCACCCCTGGCACTGTCGACCCTGAAATGACTGTCCTGAATTTGATCGACTGGAACACTTCACAATGGCAAGAAACTTTTATTCGTGACCATTTCCTTCCTTGTGATGTGTCGGCTATACTGAGCATTAGGCTTACAGGTCATTTATGTCAGGATGAACTTGCGTGGGCTTATACGAGAGATGGAAATTTTACAGTCCGTTCTGCTTATCACCAGATTGTTCACTTCAGTGATGCACCAAATTGTTTACCTAGTAGCTCAGATCCCAAACCAACTGAGAAGCTTTGGAAACAGTTATGGAAGATTCCTACTCTCCCAAGGATTCGTTCACTTTTATGGAGGGCCTGTCGGGAGGTTTTACCTGTGAAATCAAACCTTTTTCATCGGCAAATTACACAGGATCCTCTCTGTGAACTTTGTGGCAAATTTGAATCAGGCTCCCACGCTATTTTTGAGTGTCCACATGCCAAGGGTGTTTGGCGCCTCGTCCCAAAACTCAACACTGCTGCAGCAGGCGCTCCACTGCTGATTCTCTTTGAGCGAATGGTGAAACTCTTATCACAACAGGAGTTGGCACTATGGGCTTCAATTATCTGGTGTATATGGTCTAATAGGAACAAGACTCTGTTTGAGAATGCTACAAAAAACGCGCGAGATACTTTGTCTGATGCTCGCTCTCTGCAGAATGACTACAACACACACAATGACAGACTGGTGCTTGAGTCTCATCACAACTTACATCCCACAAACCCGACTGGTGCAAATAAGAAGTGGTCTAGGCCACCCGAGGGGTTTATTACAGTCAATTGTGATGCATCTTTGGCGCACTGTGGCAAAGCTGGCATCGGTATTGTTGGGAGAGCAAGTGATGGCAAGGTGGAATTTTATGGCTCTCGTCAAGTGCAGAATGTTGTCGAGGCTGAGATTGTGGAAGCAGAGGCTCTCGTTTGGGCTATGGAAGTTTGTATTGATCAAAGTATTACCCACGTATTGTTTGAATCAGATTGTTTGACACTCATATCCAAAATACACAAAAATCATCATTGGAGAGGTCAAATTGGTAACATAATCCGCAGAATTCTCACCCTTGAAAAGGAGTTTTTATACTGTTATTTCAGCCACATCAGTAGAGTTGCGAATAGAGCAGCACATTTAGTAGCTACCTTCAATCCTAATAGTTGTTTGTTGTGTTTATTTCCTAGTCTCCTTCCGTCTGAACTTGCTGTAATAACTTCTTCCGAAGCTTTAATATAAGTTGTGTTGTTTGGGTGCTAAAAAAAAAGAAGATCATTTTCGTGCATATTTCATATATTTTATAATTAGTTTCATATTCGGAATTTACGCTCGTGTTTTCGTGTTTTTCTATTTATTTCAGGTTTTCTCCTTAAAACTTGAGTTGATTTGGACCGTGTGCTATAGTTTGTTGAGGAGCTGATGTTGTTGATTATCGTTACATGACACAAATTTGGGCCAGCTAATGCACACTTGTGGGCTGTAAACTATTGGGCTATTAAAGACTTCACGTGGACAAGCTGGAGGCAAGTTAACAGAGTGGGCCGACATCAAATGAACGAGGGAGCGGTAGAATGGAGGAATGGTTTTACCGAATAGTTTAATATATGAGGTTTTTAGTTTAAACCACCCGTTATTTCTCTAAATTTGCAAGGAACCACCCGTATTTCTCTTAATGATTTTAAACGACCCAAAAGTGGGTTTCCGTTAACAAAAAGCCACACAGAGCTTCTTTCCGTTAGTTTTTTCATTAATTTTTGTGAAATTACAAAACTACCCTTCGTATTTTCCTAAAATTTACTGAAAATGCCCTTGTTGTCCATTTGCCATTGATGAAGAGCTTGGAAGCTCGCAATTCCGGCCGGAGCTCTTCGATTCTCCTCCGTATCCAACGATTTCACTACCAAATTGACTAATTGATTTGGGAATTTGATCAGCCAAACTTCGATCCTCAATCGATTGAGCTCGGAAGCTTGTAAATCCAAAATCCCCAAATCAAATCTGCAAAATGCGGAACCCTAGAAATGCAAATCTGCAGATCCTCATCAAAATCGATCGAAACTCTATTGTTTTCACCAATTCGTTCACGGAATCCACAAATCGAACCCTTATTCACCCCGATCTAGGAGCAATTTGGTTGGTTGTATCAAGAATTGGAAGGAAACTCGCCGATGAGTTTGATTAATATACATCATCGCTGACGGAATCCACAAAGTCGTTTACTATAATTTTGTTGCCATCATCCCTGACGAAACCTAACACCCACCAATTCTCCATATTCCCTTCACTATCTTCCATTTTCACTTTGTTTTTATGTCTGCATCGTATCCAACAATCCCTACCTAAAATCCCATCTCATACCCAATAATAAATATAATTAAAAATACGAACGGAGAAATCCACAAACAGGACAATTCTCCATTGAATTCCTTTGTTTTAGGAATCTAATTCAAGAGGCAAAACAACATTCCTTGATCCTCCTCCTCCTCTAAATGTGAAGCAAGATCTACTGCTGCTACTCTCTTCACGAGCTTCCAAGCTCTTCATCAATGGCAGATGGACAACAAGGGCATTTTCAGTAAATTTTAGTAAAATACGAAGGGTAGTTTTGTAATTTCACACAAATTAACGAAAAACTAACGGAAAGAAGCTCTGGGTGGCTTTTTGTTAACGGAAGCCCACTTTTGGGTGGTTTAAAATTATTAAGAGAAATACGGGTGGTTCCTTACAAATTTAGGCAAATAACGGGTGGTTTAAACCAAAAACCTCTTAATATATAGGGCCTATTTTACGATTTATCCACGTTCCCGTCTTCCGAAAATATATTCAAGAAAAACGGACTGCCTTCTCCATTTTTCATCAAACCCTTCTGCAACTTCTCTCAACGAATTTGATAGTGAATTTCATCGCCCCGTTTGATTTCCGCATCAATTCAAATCCAGCTAATTCGAATCAAACCCTAAATTTCAACACAAACCCTAAATTTCTCACAACTCCTAACTTCAACATTATTTAAATAACTTTTTATCATGCTTATGAAAATCACATCTTTTCTATATTACAACATGATTTTCACACAATAAACACAACCACTAACTTCAAAACACATCAACTTTATACAAAACCATAAATTTTACTACAAACCCTAAGCTGTACATTATTTAAAACAACTATAACATACCTCATTGTAGTTTACCCATGATGGACCACCTTCATAAACATTTTGGTGAATATAGTCATCCCAATTTGACATTTTTTCAAGAGCTTGTGGTTGAATGAGAGTGTTTAATTTTAAATGTGGGTAAAAAAAGAAGTAAAAAAGGTTGAAGATGAAGTTGGTTATGATGTTTGATGGTAATTAAATGTAGTTGATGTGGATTAGATATAATAGCTTCACTTTTGCAGGAATAGCCTACATTCGTCACGAATGTTTTCGTTTCCTTTATCACGTATCTCCAAGGTGTCTTCGTCACGGATGTCTTGAAGTTCTTCGTGACGGATCTATGGTTAAATTTCTTCGTGACGAAGATCGTCTTTTATACATTCGTGACGAAGATGAGGGTGTGTCAAATACATTTTTAGGGTGTGCCAAATAAAGACTTTGTATATATTATCATTTTACGAGATTAGAGGAGGAGAGAGACCACGTGGACTTGAGTTTTTAGGTTTGTTTTCAGTTCTTGTTTTGGGAGATTAATTCCCGTTGTATTTACTAGATTAGTTCCCGTACTATGTACTAGATTTGTACAATTTCTTAAAATTTAAAGATATTGTATATTAAGTTTTATCTTAATAATTGATATAATTAGTATTTAGGTAAAATTAGATTAAACCGCCGGTTATTTAGACTATATAGCCTAAACCACCAACTTTAGTTGCAAAAGGGTTCACACAAAAGGTTGGAATAGACAATCATGAGACCTTCTCTCTTGTAGTGAAGATGGCAACAATAAGGAGTGTAATCTCAGTGGTTGCTGCTAAAGGATGGGATGTACATCAATTAGATGTTAATAACGCTTTCCTACATGGCTTGTTGGATGAAGAAGTCTGTATGAGAATGTCAGATGGTCTACCTAATCCCAACAATCATGTTTGCCATCTCAAGAAGTCCCTATATGGCTTAATACAAGCATCTAGACAGTGGTTTCACAGACTTTCCACAGCTCTTCTTTCCCTTGGCTTTCTACCGTCCAAAAATGATTACTCCCTTTTCACTAAGAAGTCTGAGGCATCCATCACACTTGTCACTGTTTATGTTGATGACTTATTAAACACAGTATAAGATATTGTTTCCCATCAAGAAAAATTAGAGTAAATATACCCCTTAGATTATCAAAAGGATAAAATATACTTGTTAAAAAAATTATAACTAAATATACCCCATAAAATTTTAAAAGACAAAATTAACCTTTTTTTAGGGTCAAACACCGAAAACCACCCCTTAAAAGGGTCAATTTGTCGAAAACCACCTCTTAATTTTTTTATCGAAAACCACCTCTTAATTAGTTCCGTTAGCCAAAAACCACCTCATACCATTATTCTGTTACACTTCCGTTAATTTTGTTATTTTATTTTTTTTCTTTTATTAATCTTTTTTAATTCAATTTAACTTATTCATCTTCTTTCCCCCAAATCTCCAATTTTCAACTCTCCAATTCTTCAACAGTCGTTTCCTGGTTGATGAAAAGTGCATTTAATGAACACATTTTTGCCTTGTATTTCGATTGAGGAGAGGTTAATTCGTTGTTGACTTGTTGTTGAAGCTCCCTCTCACAAGAGGCCGAGGAGTTGCTCAGGCAAGAGGCCGAGGATGTGGGGATGCGATTCGAGGAGGAGAACTTTGATGTTTGCGAGCTGGGCGGAGAAGCCATGGAAGACGGGTCGTATGAGCGATGACGCGGAGGGTTGTAACGGAGGAGAGAAAGGATTTGTACTAGTTGGTGAAGGTGGGGAGACAGGGAGATGGAGAGATGATATCCGAAAAATAAGGGAGAAAGAAGGTGGCAACCATGGAAGGAGGTTGAGTGAAAGTGGTGAACCCAATTTCTCATATCTACTCAGGTGGAGGGGAAGAATTAGGGTTCCATTTGTAGATGTTGGGGGGAAAGAAGATGAATAAGTTAAATTGAGTTAAAAAAGATTAATAAAAGAAAACAAAAATAATAAAATTAACGGAACTGTAACGGAATAATAGTATGAGGTGGTTTTTGAGAAACGGAGCAGTTAAGAGGTAGTTTTCAATAAAAAAAAATTTAAGAGGTGATTTTCGACAATTGACCCTTTTAAGTGGTGGTTTTCGATGTTTGACCCCTTTTTTTAAGATTAAAGAGCCTCTAACCTAATTTACTTGCTTTATCCCGTTCAATCTAAAACATTTTAGAACACTACTGATCACCTCCGATCAACTAAGCAACTTCGATTTTAGGTTATGTACTTATGTACAATAAAATACGAACCCCGACACTATACTATGACTAAATTCATATTGAATTTACATAGTAAAGAAATTATGATTTGAAATTTTATGTATAATTTACCAAAGCTACGCATATATATCTCTATGGTTACTCATCAACTTGCAGATGATTCGATAGAATGATACAAATTATAATTTATTGTAGGAGCATACTACCGTTCTTAAAGACGGGCATTGTCGGCACAGTCTAATACTTATAAGATATTCGAAGAGTCCGACCATCGTTTAACATCTACAAGATGCGGATAACATACTTACAAGACATTCACATGACACCTACATGACACCTATAACATCCTATACGACGCTTACCATAACCCTACAAGACACCTACAAGATATTTGAAACATATTTATAATTAACAACATGACTCATTCATACAGGATCCTACAAGAACTCTACAAGACACCTACAAGACACTCAAGACACCTACAAGACATCTACAAGACATCTACAGGATATCGATAATTAACTACATGACTCGTACATACAAGATCCTACAAGACACCTACAAGACACCACAAAGACATTTACAAGACGCTTACAAGACAATGCCGACGATACAAAGACATATACAAGACTCCTACAAGACACAACTAAAATGCCTACAAAACACTATCAATACATCTACGGAAAATAATACTTCAATTCTACAAGAGAAACTATTATATCTATATTACCAAGACCCTTCCAAGATAATTATAAGACACTATCAAGAGTACTAAAATTAATATCGTATATAGATATGATAAGAACCTTCATTGAACCGTCAGCCAAACCGTCCATGAACCGTTGGTGGTTTGATAGCCCTTAATTATCGACGATGCTGGGTTTTACCGGTGACTTGAAGGAAATTAGTAAAATAGTGGGAGACCTAGAGATACTTACGACAAAATGATGAATGTTTGTTCTATAATTAAGGAAAAATAATTAGGGATAAATTAGTCTCTTTTAGTTGATTAGGGTATAATTACTTAAACTCTATTATCAAAATAGAACAGAAACCCAATTCCCTCTTTCATCAATGCTCTTAAGGCTTTTCTGGATTTACAGTTCAGTATCAAAGATTTGGGAAAGCTCAGTTACTTTCTCAGTCTGTAAGCATCATACTTACCTATAGGGATTGCTCTAACATAGGCAAAGTTTACTAAAGAGATGCTTTCCAATGTTGATCTTAGCAATGTCAAGTCTGCTTTTACCCCTTTACCTCTCAACTATAAACTACTCCTTCAAGATGGTGATTTACTAATAGACCTACACCATACAAGATGCTCATAAGCAAGCTGAATTTTTTAACACACACCAGACCAGATTTGTCATATATTGTTCAGACCCTAAGCCAATTCATGCAGAAACCATGTACTTCTCATTATAATTCTTTGCTCCATACCGTAAAATATATTAAGACAACAACTGGCTATGGCATTGTTCTCAATGATAGTGACAGTCCAACATTATCTGCTTATTGAGATTCAGATTGGGCTTCATGTCCTATATCCAGGCGTTTTGTCACTGGCTATGTGATTTTCCTTGGTAAGTCTCCCAATAGTTGGAAAAGCAAGAAGCAAAGTGTGGTTTCTAGGAGTTCTGATGAAGCTGAATGCAAGGCCATGGCACAAGCAGTTGCAGAAATAACCTGGTTAGTAAGACTACTTGATGATTTAGGAATTAGCACACCCCAGCATGTGCTCCTTAATTGTGATAACCGTTCAGGTCTTCAGATTGCTCAGAATCCAGTATATCATGAAAGGACAAAGCATATTGAGATAGATGTTCATTTCACAAGAGATAAGGTGATGGAGGGACTATTACAACTTCATGCATTCCTACTGCTGAACAGTTAGCTGATGTTTTCACCAAGGTGTTGCCATCTACACAACAAAAGCTTCTTATGTCCAAGTTGGGCATGCATCTTCCAAAGCTTCCTGCTCCAGCTTGCGGGGGGGGGGGGAGAAGAATAGTTGATATCATGTAATTAGTGACTCACTTGTTCAATCAATCAATAAACAAGTTCTCGACTCTCTCTCCTTGTTTTCCAGTCTTTCCCCAATTATCAGGTTTCATCAGAGTCAATTGATACTAATACAAATAGGCAATGGCTATATGCACGCGATTTTTTGCGCTCAACTTATGCGCACCATTATGTGCGCAGGTGTTATGCGCACAAGGGTTTTACGGGGTATTACGGGTACTTTTCGTAAATTTTCAGAATCTGTAACAACTGGTGCGCAGAACTACTGCGCATAGGTTGAACATATGTGCGCCGAGATTCGGCGCACCGGTTGAACATAGTAGCCGTTGAAATTTTTGAAAAAAGTAGCCGTTAAATGTAAACCTGTGCGCTGAGGTTCTGCGCACATATGCTTTAGGGTGTGGGTGTGTGCGCATATGGTTTGCGCACGGGTCTTTACAGTTTAGGATCCATCCATTTGGACCACAACGGTCATAAATGTGCCTATATAAAGCCATAATCTCTTTGTTTCCAACAAATTCATTCAAAACCTCTTCGTTTTCCAACAAATTCATTCAAAATGTCTCGTCTTAATCAAAACTCTCGTATGTTAGCATTGATTAATCAAAGTTGTGAAGATAGTGATGAAGAACATGATTGGGATAGCGGATCACAAGAAGAGGAAGACGACCCGAACGACGACGAATGGTTGGATGGTTTCTTAGAAGATGAAGAGTTCGGCGACTGGGATCCGAGTGGTGAATTTGTGGTTAGTATAATATGTTATAATTAGTTTTATATGGTAGCGTAATTAGTTTGAAATTAGTTTCATATGGTAGCGTAATTCGTTTCAAATTAGTTTCATATGCTAGCCTAAATAGCTTCATATGCTAGCGTAATTAGTTTCATATGCTAGCCTAATTAGTTTCTTATGCTAGCCTAATTAGTTTCATATGATAGCCTAATTAGTTTCATATGCTAGCGTAATTAGTTTCAAGTAATGATTCGTATTTTGCCTTGTTATTTTGGTAGTAGTGTAATTGTTGCTTTTTTTCGCTCTACAATTACGTATAGGGGAAGGATTATTCGGATTATTTTAAAACCGCACAAACGTGGGATACTCCTCAAGAATTGTACGAGTGGGCGAGAGATAGAGCAAAGAAGTTAGTGATAGCTTTGGTAACGCGTAATTCAAGTCCGTACCAAATAAGTATTGTGTGCGATAGATTTGGAAAACCAAGATCTGGGAGGCCAAAGGTGAACAAAGAGAATCCAGAGTTGCCTGTTCCTAGGCTTAGAAAGTCGAAGTCGAAGAAGTGTGAGTGTAGATTTCAGCTACTGGCAGTGCGAAAGAAAAACATTCCCGGGGTTGCAGGAGAAAAATGGATTTTAGGTGTCATAGAAGGTCGGCATAACCATGTGCTACTTACTAGTTTTCATGGGAATGCATTCATGGATCGAATGACGAAGGAGCAAGAGCTTTGTTCTAGGCGGTGGGGAGATGGAACTGGACGCAAGAGGCCAAAAGAAATTATCTCTAAATTGAGGGAAAAGTACCATGGTAATGTTACTTTAAGGAGACAAGTTGCAAACTTTTTGCAGAAGGTGAATTACGAAGATCGCGGAGAGCTAAACGTGACACAGTGGTCCCTTAATTTTTTGCTTGACCATGACTACGTAGTTCACCCACATAGAGACACGACAAACGGTGAGGTTGCAATATTATTCTTTGCTAACCAAGAGTCGTTGCGTTTGTTGAAGAAGTACCCGTGACGTACAAGACAAACAAGTAAGTCTCTACAAAATAGGTCGATATTTAGTTCGGATAAACTATACTATATTCTATAGTGATATATGTTAATGTTTCAATAGATAAGAATAGTTGATATCATGTAATTAGTGACTCACTTGTTCAATCAATCAATAAACAAGTTCTCGACTCTCTCTCCTTGTTTTCCAGCCTTTCCCCAATTATCAGGTTTCATCAGAGTCAATTGATACTAATACAAATAGGAATGGCTATATGCACGCGAATCGAGGCCTATATGCACGCGATTTTTTGCGCTCAACTTATGCGCACCATTATGTGCGCAGGTGTTATGCGCACAAGGCTTTTACGGGGTATTACGGGTACTTTTCGTAAATTTTCAGAATCTGTAACAACTGGTGCGCAGAACTACTGCGCATAGGTTGAACATATGTGCGCCGAGATTCGGCGCACCGGTTGAACATAGTAGCCGTTGAAATTTTTGAAAAAAGTAGCCGTTAAATGTAAACCTGTGCGCTGAGGTTCTGCGCACAGATGCTTTAGGGTGTGGGTGTGTGCGCATATGGTTTGCGCACGGGTCTTTACAGTTTAGGATCCATCCATTTGGACCACAACGGTCATAAATGTGCCTATATAAAGCCATAATCTCTTTGTTTCCAACAAATTCATTCAAAACCTCTTCGTTTTCCAACAAATTCATTCAAAATGTCTCGTCTTAATCAAAACTCTCGTATGTTAGCATTGATTAATCAAAGTTGTGAAGATAGTGATGAAGAACATGATTGGGATAGCGGATCACAAGAAGAGGAAGACGACCCGAACGACGACGAATGGTTGGATGGTTTCTTAGAAGATGAAGAGTTCGGCGACTGGGATCCGAGTGGTGAATTTGTGGTTAGTATAATATGTTATAATTAGTTTTATATGGTAGCGTAATTAGTTTGAAATTAGTTTCATATGGTAGCGTAATTCGTTTCAAATTAGTTTCATATGCTAGCCTAAATAGCTTCATATGCTAGCGTAATTAGTTTCATATGCTAGCCTAATTAGTTTCTTATGCTAGCCTAATTAGTTTCATATGATAGCCTAATTAGTTTCATATGCTAGCGTAATTAGTTTCAAGTAATGATTCGTATTTTGCCTTGTTATTTTGGTAGTAGTGTAATTGTTGCTTTTTTTCGCTCTACAATTACGTATAGGGGAAGGATTATTCGGATTATTTTAAAACCGCACAAACGTGGGATACTCCTCAAGAATTGTACGAGTGGGCGAGATATAGAGCAAAGAAGTTAGTGATAGCTTTGGTAACGCGTAATTCAAGTCCGTACCAAATAAGTATTGTGTGCGATAGATTTGGAAAACCAAGATCTGGGAGGCCAAAGGTGAACAAAGAGAATCCAGAGTTGCCTGTTCCTAGGCTTAGAAAGTCGAAGTCGAAGAAGTGTGAGTGTAGATTTCAGCTACTGGCAGTGCGAAAGAAAAACATTCCCGGGGTTGCAGGAGAAAAATGGATTTTAGGTGTCATAGAAGGTCGGCATAACCATGTGCTACTTACTAGTTTTCATGGGAATGCATTCATGGGTCGAATGACGAAGGAGCAAGAGCTTTGTTCTAGGCGGTGGGGAGATGGAACTGGACGCAAGAGGCCAAAAGAAATTATCTCTAAATTGAGGGAAAAGTACCATGGTAATGTTACTTTAAGGAGACAAGTTGCAAACTTTTTGCAGAAGGTGAATTACGAAGATCGCGGAGAGCTAAACGTGACACAGTGGTCCCTTAATTTTTTGCTTGACCACGACTACGTAGTTCACCCACATAGAGACACGACAAACGGTGAGGTTGCAATATTATTCTTTGCTAACCAAGAGTCGTTGCGTTTGTTGAAGAAGTACCCGTGACGTACAAGACAAACAAGTAAGTCTCTACAAAATAGGTCGATATTTAGTTCGGATAAACTATACTATATTCTATAGTGATATATGTTAATGTTTCAATAGATATGAAATGCCGCTCGTAGAGATCGTTGGATCAATAGGGTCGACACTAGTAAGATATCGACCAGGATAATCTACGTCGTCATGCAAATCTCCTGTCTGTCCATCTATCTCCATATGCTCACCATCTATCTCCTGCTGCTGCTGTGCCTCGTCGTACTCATCATCTGGCTCACGACGGTCACGAATCATATTGGCGCTGAAATATCGTTCGAGGCTGTCAAACTCTAGTCGCACACCGGCTGCCACATCATGTCGACGTGGGAGCCGTTCCGGTAATGGTGCGAGCATCGTATTGTCGGTCTGATCCATGACGGCTTGTATAGTCTACATGTTTTTACATTTTTAGTATGACTAATTCATACTAAAATATTCGGAAATATTTGAAAACTTCATAATCATATTCGATTCTTTATATCTAACTAAATTTTTTAATATGAATGCTTAGAAACTTAACAATTAAGTCATAACTAATTATGACTGTTAAGTTTCTAATATTTAATTCATAATTACTAAAAAATAATAATCACTACTAATACGAATTCTTACAAATTATTAACAATTCACTAACTAAAATAATAATCACTACTAAGTTTGCATCGTCTTAATAATTACAATTAATTATGAATCCTAAAGGCCCCGAATATCTATTACATTATTTACGAAATTATATAATAAACACAACAATTACTAACTAACATTAACGAATCATAATTATTACTAAAAAATAAACGATGCCTAACTACTCAATTTCCAAAATTAAATACGATTAAAATTTGAAAAAAGCGGGTTTAGAAATTACATACCGAATGAAGCTCGTGCGGTGTCGATAAAACCGGATCCGTAGTTGTCGACGCCGGAACCCGAGTCGCCGGAGCCCGACCAGTCGCCGGAACCCTACCAGCCGCTGGTGCCCGCGCCGGAACCCTACCAGTCGCCGGAATGGTCGCCGGAATAGTCGTCGGAGCCTCATTTGCCGCTGCCAACGCCGCTCGAGTCGCATACCGCCTCCCGCCTCCATCCACCAAGGTTTCGGCGTCGGGCAAGGTCGCCGGAGGTGGCTCCATTGTGACGGAGGTCGCCGGAGGTGTAGGGATCGGGACGGAAAGGATATCGTCGGGAGCGGAAGAATGAGGTGGTTGAGAATCCATTAACGGAATTGCGTTTAGAGGAGGGAAACGATCGGAAAATGGAAAATTGTGAAGGCGCCGTCGGGAGTGAAACGGAGAAGAAGAAAAGAAAGAAGGAAGAAGAAGCCGTTGCGGCGCTTAGGGTTAAAGACCTTGTGCGCAGGTAATTTTTGTGTGCAAACGTTCAGCGCACAACAGTTGTCAGCCCAGGCCAGATTTTCATATTTATCCCCAAAATACCCCTGCGCACAAACTCATGCGCATAACGTCTGCGCACATATTCGCGTGCATATAGTAAAAATTTCGCGTGCATATAGACGTTTCGTACAAATAATAAGAAAAAATTATATATTAAAAATTATAATCTCAATATTATGACATATGATAACGGATAATTGTTCTCAATACAATATAATTCTAAACTTAGCAGAAACATTCCTTAAAAAGATAAACTTAGCAGAACATGAACTGGAGTCGGAATCATGTCAACTTTATATAACTTAGACGATACTGCAACCTTGTTTAGAGTGTAATGTAGCCGTTGGAAATCATCCACTGCAGACTCCAGTAATTGTTGACATTCTTGAAAGTCCAATAAGCCCATCCAAACGAGGCCTTGCCGTACACTTGAAGTTGTGCATTTGCAAACCTTTGATAGTCCTCCTTAGATGCTCCTTGAGCTTTCCAATTTGCAACCCATTCCCCTGCAAAATTGTCAATGTTCATTAGATATACTACGAAAGCTAAACGTATAATGTAACATTAGCTTCAATTCACTTGACATATAAATTTAACAAATCATTCATTAGGTTATAAATTAATGCTAGGATGATACCACATTACTTGTTAGAATTTTGTATTCCCCTCCTATAAGCGCTTATGTACTTGTTAGAATTTTGCATTGGTGTATCAACTTTTTGATCTCACGTATAAAATGGATGAATATTAATACCTAGTATATAGGTTTAGCGAATTATTTTTATCTATTTCAATTAAGCTAAGAACACAACAGAAGTGATTGAACAAGAGATGTGATTTTCAAAGAGAGGAATACGCACCGACGAAAGTGAGCGGACCGTCGGAAGTAGTGATTTGAGCCAACTGAGAAGCTCGAGTGTTGTAAACAAAGTCAATATGTTGTTTGGGAGTCAGTTTGTTGAAATAGTCAGAGAAGAGGTTGTAATAGTGGACGTCAATAACTACGTTTTGCATTCCACTTGCTAGTGAGAAGAGCTCTTTCGAATTTATGGGTCCAAGCCTATTTGACAAGATGACGTATGCACTTTGGGTATGTTTTCGAACGACGTCGTATCCCATTTGATAGTACTTTTTTAGGCTATCTAAGCTTACTCCTGGCGCCAAGGGTTCGTTTATCAGCTCCACTGCATATAGGCTAGGGTGTGTCGCGTACCTGTAAATTTCCATATTTTACGCATCGATACAAAAAATCTTAATTGTAAAAAAGAATATGGTTGAATATAATAATACTATCAATCTGATTGATAGGTCTAATTACAAAGTAACGCTACATATCCTCTAGTCCAATTTTACAGTCTATGGTAGAAAAAATAGAAAAAGTTCACTTCAACAAAACAAAATCAAGAGATACTCCCTCCGTTCCTGATTCTTCTCGTTCTAAAGTTTGACACTATTCACGTTGCAAGAGAACCTTCGATATATCTTCTAATATATAAGAAAAAAATATACTGATGTGGGGTCTTGTCTGATTCGTTGAGCTTTAACAATATCAAAATTTATAATTTTTATTAACGTGTATTTAATGATATTAACATTACAAATGTTTCAGAAAGAGGTGTGAAGAACATTAAGAGACTACCTTGCAGCGAGAAAGTCGATGACATCGACGGTTTGTTGGATATTGGCGTCGGTTTTCCCCCACTCCTGTGAGCCATCTCTGCTACCACTGTGCTCGTTTCCATTTTGGGAGCCAGGGGCAGCATGTAGGTCTATTATTACCTTAATATTGTATGTCCTATACCAAATAAATGGAGTACATATTAGTTTCATCTCCAAATCGAGGATTCAAGATGGAAGTGAAAAAGTATAAACATACGAAGCCCAAGAGAAGGCATTGTCCAACGAATTCAAGGATCCTCCGACGAAAGGCTTAGGAGGGTTAGGATCACTTGCAATCCACCATCCCACCGGAATCCGAACTCCGTTTATCCCATTTTGTGACATGAACTTGAAGTCCTCTTCTACTATGTAGCTATTCCAATGATCCTTTATGAATGACCAAATGAGATTAGGATAAGGATCAAGTGAGAATGACGTATATGTTCTTAAGTTATGGTAAAATACGTTATTTCATATGAACACACGTACTTACCCTCATAACCTGGGATGCCCTAAGAGGACCATAGCCATTGGTAATCTGGTACTCTCCATGCAGAGACGATACGATCGTCATCTCAAAAACTGAGGGATTCTTGTTGCCCCATCCTCCAACTCCCGAGTAATCGGCAGTCAAAATGTGCTCTGTTTTTGCTTGGATAAAGAGGCCGTTGGATGCTCGGATCTTGATCCTGTTCCTGTTAACGGAATTCCTGATAATTTGAAACGCCTCTGAGTTGGTTGGGTTTGTTGCCACTGCAACTACCCTATTTGGGACTCCTTCTCCACTTCTCAACCCTATGAATTGGTAGAAGAACACTCTCAAGTTGAACGTGTGCTCGTCAATTCTCCTCAACTATCCACACATGTAACAATTGTGAAATGGAATGGCATTATTTTTTATACTCTAAACCCTAGATAAATTAAAAACTTCCATTAATGATATCAATAAGTTGGATAAAGAAATGATATCAATTAAAGTCAACCAGTCAACTAGCCTGTAACAACTAATCCGGAGAAATAAAATATATTTAGACAATACTTAGTATCATGATTAGAAAACTAAATAATAATAATTTATTAAGAAAAATGATCCAAGAAGTGGAATGAAAGAGTGAGTGAAGTGAATGAACTCTTTTTACATTGAAGGTCTCCCAAGTAGAAGCAATAGTTCGGTTGGCAACCATGACTGATCCTCCGCCTAATTCCGCAGACACAAATTTCCCCATCGTCACTGATTTCAGCTGAATACGAGTCCCATCCTGCCATATAATTACACGGTTCTTATATACAGCTCGGTGCTTTATTCAAACAATGCCCGGTCACTCGCGTTCTGCGAGGACACGTACACTCGCGGAACGCGAGATTAGCAAAAAATTAGGTTAATTTTTAAAATGCTAATCTCGCGTAACGCGAGTGTCACGTACCTCGCAGAACGCGAGTGCACGTCACCTCGCAGAACACGAGATTAGCATGTCAGATGGACGTTGTTGTGCGCCATTACCACATGTCTTGTCCCCACCTAACTATAATAACTACCCCCTTATTTTAAGTAATCCGTAACACCTATTAACCCTACCCTAACACCTTTTTTTATCATCTTTCACCTCTTTCACCCTCCATTAAAACCCATTTTCAAAACCTTCAAACTTCAAAACACTCTAAAAACACCTAAAATAATGGAAGATGAAGAGGAATTCAACAAAGGAGGGAATGAAGATGGTGGTTCATCAAGTTACCATGCAAATGAGGTAATGTTCTTACTTAATTTTTGAATTTTAATTTGTTTTGCACCATTAAGAGCTAAAATGAAGTTATTATGTTGTATTTCATGTTAAATGTAGTAGTAGTAAGTGTTGAAGAGATGACTTTTGCATATAATGTCAAAAACTTAAATGTGTTGGACGGGTGCGTTAATTGTTAACGCACATATCTGTGCGGTAAGAATTACCGCACCAGATTCATATACGTTTTAGAAAACATTCCAACAATGCCCCGGAGCCCTTTTGTGCGGTAATCCTTAACGCACAGAAGTGTACTGCAACTCTTACCGCACAGATTAATGTGCATTTAGCAAAAAAACGTGTGCATATAGACCAAGCCTATAATTAAATCAAGTAATTAATCTGCCATCACACCTAAGCTCACAGTTTTGTAAAATTCGAGTTATATGTCTATTTTATATATCAGTTTTAAAATCTAAGGATTATAAAGTTCACTTTATATCGGCAATGTTTTGAAATTTGGTGATCTATCTTATATATTAAAGCTAAGACTGTTAGAACCTCTAGAGTGATTTCAGTCTAGGTTGTTAAGTTATTTTTATTTTTTATTTTTAACTTTAATTAAAAATATATTGAATAATTAACTCAATAAATAAATCTTATAAAACAATCACTTCATTCAACATAAAAACAATACAAATTATTCTATCCTATTAAAAAAAAAAATTAATTTAATTATGATATATATAATGGGATATTTATATATATAATTATATCATTCATGAAATGAATATTTATTAATTAGTATTCACAAACAAAAAGTTAAATTTATTTCACTTGTTTGGTGAGAGTTAAACTTAATTTTCAGACAAACTTGGTTGAAAACCGCATGATTTTTACGACGAACAATCTGGAATACTCGTGCATGGCGCGAATCATTATTCTATTACGTTATGATTTTAAATGCTTGCTTGTTACTCCCTCCGTCCCATAATATAATTCCTCTTTTATTTTTCATATTTGTCGAGACACGTTTTGTATCGTTAATATCCCTAACTATATGTTAATAAAAAATTCTAAAATTTTGATATGTTAAAGTACTCATCAAGACGAATCAAACAAGACCCCATATAACTATGTTTGTTCTTACATATTAAAAGTTATACGACAAAATGTATTAAAAGGTGAATAGTGTAAAAAATGAAACAGAAATTATATATCGAGACGGAGGGAGTAGTTTATAAAAATCTAAAGAATCACGTGATAGCGTTTAAAAATTGGTGTAAAAAAAATCGGCTCAAACGAATTGCCATATCTTGGATTTAGAGATAAAAAGTGGTTCCTCGTCGGCTCGTCCTATAATTTATACTTCATCCATCTGTTTTAAAATAAATGTCATTTTAAAGTTTTTCATCCATACTGTATTAAGAAAATAATTAATTATATTTTGAAAAGTTAATTTTTTTTCAAAATAGACATTCACCTCATTTTACAACCAATGCATGAGCTAGTGAAAAAAATTAACAATATGAAATTCCAATACACAAATTTATGATTTTCATGGTATTAATTGTCTTGAAATCCTATAATGACACATATTTTAAAACGAAATTGAGAGTCTAGAATTACATCTATTTTGAAACGGAGGGAGTATTTCATAAGAGAAACGTATGCGGAGAAGAATTTTCTTTTATTTTTGTGATTTTTTTTCCGGTCAGATTTCATTATTAGTAATAAAGAAGTACTCTGAAGTAATTAGTTGTGGTAGCAATTTTTTGCTCACAATTAAATTTTATAGATGAAAACGAAGGACCCGAATATTGAAGAAGTAGTAGAAGAGATGAAAAGAATGGGAGTTGCTCTCCTAAGAAAAAGAGCGTAAATTTTATTCTGATGGAATCTAGGGTTTTCCAGCCTCTTAATGGATTTTTATACCTCGTTCTTTGTTAGAGAAATTAATATTTAGGGAATACAACTTATTAATTACAAAAGGGATTAACTTTCGCAGTTAGCCCTATCTACCCCTGATTTTAACTTATTACTAGTTACTGAACTAGTTTTCTAATCATCAAAATAATAATAAGAATATTATAGTTATCTAATCGATAATTTCTAGCTCCTCATTAGTCAAATAACCTGAGATAAATGTTATTATTACTATAGATATAGTATTCTTTATACATGACATTGACATGAAATAGTAATTTCTCAATATGATGAATACAAATCAGGGGTATAATTACTATAGAAAAATAGTATTCTTTATACATGACGTACCAATAGGTCATTGTTGGGAATTCCATCGAAAAGAGAAGGTAAAATCCAGCCTTCAGTAACAAGCCATCCTCCTAAACTCACAGCCTTAAGCTTGAAGCTTGGGTCTGTTCGGCCATGGCTTCCCTGAGGAACTATTGCACACACCAATAACAACAACATAGTACAACTCATACCCTTCAATTTTTTGGAGCTCATTTATTTTGTTTTTGGTTAATGGCATAAAATGAAAGTGTGGTTATATGGATGCTTGAATTTAGGGTTTGGTTTGGTTTGGTTGTATATATACAAGTAACATGGAGCAATTAATGACCGGTTGATAGAGGGTTACTTTTCGGGTCAACCCTCCTTTATCATGAGTCAAGATATTTGATGGTACACATGCACTTAAATTTCGATAGATTAATTGGAGCTTACTTGAGAGTGGGTTTGGGATATTGGAGGTCAAGAGGTAAACTCGTCTTTATCCTGAGTCAAGATTCTTTATGGTCCACACTTTCCTCGATCTTTTAAAAATTTACCAGACATGTAAATATGGGTAGCTTTTTTTTTTAACATGCAAGAAACGGGGTGCTGTCCAGTACGGTATAATCACCCTGACCATTCTCAACGATGATCTTGTAAAAAGGCTGATAAAGCGAGTATAGAGGAGAAGCCAAAAGATGTGGCCTAATACTGTGGAGATAGTCATCAGATAGACTAGAGTCCGGGTTGCAGTTCAAAACTGCTTTTATGAAATGAAGATTTTTATCTGGGCATGCAATAAAATCAGCAGCCCGGTTTGCTTTACGAAAACAATGTCTAATTTTAGTGTTACTGAAACATTGTAGGTTAGACTGCACATCTTTTATTATATTTTCAATTTCCCATGGTATTTTACATATTCTATTTGCCGAATTGATAACAGTCAAATTATCTCCTTCAAATATAATATTCGAATGTTTTAATTTTGCGGCTAGTTTTTTTGCCAAAAGTAGTGCATGTGCTTCGGTTTGTAAAGCCGAAGATGAATAACAATGTTTACTATATATATCTATGACTTGACCCTTACAATCTCTAGCAATGCATGCTCCAGTTGAAGATGTGTTTTCCTTATAAGACCCATCAAAATTTATTTTTATCCAATTCGTAGGAGGTGGAATCCATTGTTTATTTTTATTTTATTTTATTTCTATGACTTTTCAATTTAGGTCCCGTAGATATCGTATATGCATTATCTCATTGTTTGAAATATGTATAAGCCGCATGGTCTATCACCTGTTTAGAAATTATTTCGTTTCTAAATACGACTGCATTTCTATGTAACCATAAATTAATACCACAAAAAGATAAGGCTCTCTATCTTTTTAATTTCTTGTTTATATTTTTGTATAATATGTGTTATAGTCATCTTAAAATTATTTTGTATTTCAATATCATATTTGTATCCTGTTATTCTTTCATATTTTTCTATATGTAATTTAGTAAATGAACACTCATAGAATAGATGTTCCCTTGTTTCAACTGGAAAATTACAAAGGGAACAATATGAAGGAACTCTATTATAATACTTGTTTAACCTATTCGTAGTGGAAAGATTATTTGATATTGCTTTACATAGAAAGTTTTGTAATTTTGGCGGTATATTTATTTTCCAAATCTAATTAACTAGATCTGCTTTATTTGATGGTGCATCAACAGTATATAATTTTCTGGCAGATGTTGTACTAAAATTACTGTCCGTTGTTTGATTCCAAATTAGCTTGTCCTCTAATTTGTGGAATGTAAATATTCATTATTCGAGATATGATATATTCCATACTTTATTTGAAGTTATGTATTCATAAACAGTTTCATTTAAGTTATTATGATTAATTTCCATAAATTGTGCTATATTCTTGCCATTAATTCATTTGCCAGTCCAAAATTTTATACTTTTACCGTTACCTAGACTCCACTCTACTCCTTTTTTAAAATCTTCACGTAGATGTAATAGTCTTGAAAATTGTCAAGACTATTTAGTTTTTTTCTTATAATCAAATATGGATTTTTCTTTTAAATATTTTTGACATATAAGTTTAAACCAGATAATATTAAAGATAAAGAAATTTTTTTTGTAGTAATCATAGTTAATATCAACATAATAAAGACAGAAACCAACATAACAATAGATCGTACTCCCTCTGTCCCTCAATGTTTGCAACATTGAGGGAATGACACAGGATTTAAGGGAAATGGAAAGAGAAGAAAATGCTGCAGAATTGAGTCAGAACCACAGAAGTGATTTCAGCTTATAATTAAATTTATTAAAATAATCACAGTTAACATAACACAATCTCACTAAACCCATATTAACCAATAGGAGATCAGCATTCAACATACACGGATTGAGCTTTTTCACTGTTTAAACAACAGTGTTTATATAAACACAGACAAAACAATCTGTTCTTAACACAAGAAGAAAAAAAAGAGGAAAGAAAGAGAGAGAAAACAGAGGAAAAAACAGAGAAATAAATTCTGCATCATTGCCTGTTGTGAATGGCTTCAACATTTAATGGAGAGGATGCTCAACCTCTAGAAGATGGAGAGAACCAAGATGCTGACGAGGGTCTTAATGATGCAGCTTGGGACACAGGGGAGCATGCTCTTCTTTTTGATCTGAATTATGCACCAGCTAATGAAGAAGAGCATGAAAAATTTGAAGTAGAGCATCAACACCAGGTTCCTCACCAACCAGAAGCAGAGTATCAGACAGGGGCAACTGGACATCATCAGCCAACACAGACAAGGCTCAGCAGGGAACAAAAGGTGCAGGTCATTCACTTCCTTCTCAACAGAACAATAGAGGGACATCTTCCAAAAGGTGCAATCTCTGCAGCTGCAATCTCTGCAGCTGCAAACAAGTTCAATGTGTCAAGATTCACCATAGGCAGAATATGGAAAGTAGCTGAACAACAACTAAGGTCATCCCAAAATATCAATGTGAGCACAAAGTATCACAACTGTGGTAGAAAGAGAATTCAAGTAGCACCAGAATCAATCACATCAATAGGAATGGGGGACAGATCATGTATAAGAGATTTAGCAACCCAACTCAATATATCCAAAACCACAGTTCACAGAATGGTCAAAAGAGGAGTACTGAAACCACATACAAATCCACTTCACCCTCGACTGAAAGAAGAACACAAGATATCAAGATTGGATTGGTGTTTAATGCAAGGGGACAGTGCATGTACTAAGAAAGAGTATTATCCTATGTTTGACTTTGTTCATTTCGATGAAAAATGGTTCTTCCTAACCAATAAGTCACAGAAAGTCTATCTAGAACACAGTGAAAGGGGCAAATACAGAGCAACTAGCTCAAGCAAGTTCATACCCAAGGTCATGTTCACAGCAGTGGTTGCTAGACCTAGATTTAATTCAGAGGGACAATGTACTTTTGATGGAAAGATAGGGATTTTTCCTTTCACATATCAAGAACCAACAAAGAGGAAGTCAAAAAACAGAGGCAAGGGAACAATCATCACCAAGCTAGTTGAATCAGTCAACAAACAAGTGACAAGGGACATGCTTATTAATCAGATTATTCCATCTATCAAAGCAAAGTGGCCAAAAGATGGGACAAGCAGAATAATATTCATTCAACAAGACAATGCTAAGCCTCACATTACACAAGAAGATGCAGAGTGGCAACAAGTATTCCAACAAGATGGGTTTACTTTCATATTAATTCGACAACCACCAAACAGTCCAGATTTAAACATATTAGATCTAGGATTCTTTAGAAGCATTCAGTCACTTATGCACAGGAAAATGCCTAAAGATGTTGATCATATGCTAAAAGCTGTGAATGAAGCTTTTTATGAGCTAGACCCCAAAACTCTAGCTAGTGTTTGGATGACATTACAGTATGTGATGAATGAAATACTCAAAGCCAGAGGAAGAAATGATTATGACATGCCCCATCATAACAAGAAAAGATTAGCAGCTCAGGGGAATCTACCAAGAGAGGTAAAAGCACCAATGTGGGTTGTCATGGAGGCATGGGACATTGTTCATAATCCTCCACAAGTATCACATTCACAACAAGGGACTCAGGCAACAGATGCAGATGAAGAACCAACTCAAGGGACTCAGGCAACAAATGCAGATGAAGACAGTCAAGATGCAATAATTTGAACACAGTCAATGGGACATTATATGAAATGTATTCATATAATGTGCCCTTGACTGTATTAGCAACTATTGTAATCAATCATGTAAAGGGCAAGTTTTTGTGCAGTTGGGACATTTTGTGGTGATTTTATGTAAAGGTCCAAGTTATTTTGGAAAAAAATTCATCTCAGGTGTCCCATAACCATCATTGACACAATTCAATCTCCAAATACCTCACCACACTTGGCCTCATTCAGTCACACCTATCACTGGTTTCCTAGAGCATGCTAAGGCAAAGCTTAACATACAATGGCGTGCCAGAGTGATAGATATTACTGATTTCCTATGGTAAAGCAATGAGAATCCACAAGAATTGCATCTCAGAATTAAAGAACTCATCATTGATAAAAAAATGAAAAAAATTAATCTCAGGTGTCCCTATACCCATCATAGACACAATTCAATCTCCAAATACTTTACCACACATGGCCTCATTCAGCCACACCTATCACTGGTTTCCTAGAGCATGCTAAGGCAAAGCTTAACATACAATGACGTGCCAGAGTGATAGATATTACTGGTTTCCTATTGTATGGTAAAGAATTTGAGATTTCACAAAGAATTGCATCTCAGTTTATAAGAACTCATCATTGATATAAAAAAAAAACAGAGGGACCTCAGCAATGGGACAAAATTGCAACAACAACATTAATCACACAATGGGACCTCAGCAATGGGACAAAATTGCAACAACAACATTAATCACACAATGGGACAAAATTGCAACCACGACAATAATCACACAATGGGACCTCAGCAATGGGACAAAATTGCTAATACAAATTCAATCACACAAAATTGCAACCACAACAGTAGTCACACAGAGAAGATGCTCAACAGAATTGCAACCACAAGAGTAGTCACGCAAATTCCTCAACAGAATTGCAACCACAATAGTAGTCACACAATTTCCTCAACAGAATTGCAACCACAACAGTAGTCACAGTTCATCCTCAACAGAATTGCAACCACAACAGTAGTCACACAAATTCCTCAACAGAATAACAGAATCATACTAATAATCCATAAATCCACCAAAATATTAACATAGTCCAGGAATCCACCAAAAAATTACAAAGTCCAGGAATCCATCAACATAAAACAGAGTCCATAATTCATAAGCAAAATGTGGAACATAGTGGGACAATAGAGCGACATAGCTAGATAGTGTCAGAGCGGGATGGGGGAGGCAGAGACAGAGGGCGAGTCGGGAATCACAATCAGCTTCGGGGTCGGCATGTCAACATCAAAGGAAACCTCTGGCGTCGGAGTGTCTGGGATGACGATGACCTCCCGGTGACGAGATAAAGCCTCGTTTTCAGAGAGCTCGGGGGACCACGTCATCTCCATTGACTCTTTCTTCTGCTCCGGGGACCAGAGCATGTTGATGTCGATCTCCTCGGACGGGACATAGCTCCATGTATGATCTCCAACACAGTCTGGACCCCAATTGCAAGGCGGGGACAGAGAGCAACCCGATCGACTTTCTGTGGGATCGTCATCGGCCGAATCCCTGAAGAACTCATTCAAAGCATCTTCTTCATCGTGGTTGGGGAGGTTTTCAGAGATGGAAAAGGATTGAGGATCAACAGATTAGTGGGTTGGGTAGATTAGGATTATCAGAAATAGATTAGTGGGTTAGTTATTGTTTTCTTAAAAAATGAAATACTTAGACATGGTTAAGGTTAATTAAGAAATTTGTTATGTAAAAATGGAAGAAGTTTAATGGAGATGAAGGTGGTTGATGAATTAATGATGAAAATTAGATGGAGAAGATGATGTAGATGGTTGATTTGATTGATAAAGTTTTGTAAAGATATGAATAAAATAAAATTGAGTAAGGGTATAATAGGAAGAAATATATGGATATAAATAGACATGTTGCAAACATTTCGGGACGCCAAATACGGTAATGTTGCAAATATTAAGGGACGGAGGGAGTATTAGAATATTGAAGAAGGTTGTAGTAGATAAGATGAAACTTCAGAAATGCATCGAATGAAATCATAAGAAGTGTCAAGCTCATGATACTTCCTATGCATTAAATCTCCGTAATAGATAGATCGGATCATAGATTTAAGAAATTTACGTGAAGGTTGGAATAATTTAAGATACATAATCCCCTGCTTAATAGTAAGATCAATATTACTCTCATAGTGAAAAAACGAATCTTCATGATGAGATATACTCGATTTACCATGGTTATACATGTAATGATTGTTTAGAAAATTAGAATCAAAATTAGAATCTTGGTTATCATCAAGATTATTGATGTAGTTATGATTAGAGTAATAAGTTATTTGAACAGAGTAAAGTACCAACTTACCTGAACTCGGACACATACCAAAGTGATTGCAATTGAAGATCAGCAGAAGCTGGTGTCCATAGTACAATATAGAAACTTCCAGCGTATCCCAGTAGTATTTCAAGAACCACACGTAAACATAGATATATTTGTGGTTGTGGAATTTAATTCCACAGTTTTGTTTTTGCTTTTGGTATGGGGTGTAGATTTGATTTTGATTGATAGTGTTGATGGAGAAACATAAAAGAAAGAGAATTATACCTGAGTCATGGCTAAAACCAGAACACCAACAATTCACCCCAATCACAAGGGCTGTTCTTTGACGGATGACCACATGTTCACCTCCATAACGTAACGAAGACTGATAATCATATTGCAAGGTAAGAGCTTCCAGTGTAGTCCAGTAGTAATTCCTATTAACGATAAGATTAGATATTGTTTCCATATATCTTTGTATTGTTATATTTTCCATATTTTTTATATCTTATCTTTAGATAAGATTGTCTATGTTGTATATATTCTGCCCTAAGAGGCCTAATCATATCATCACATTATTCTCCCAAATCTACTCTAACATGGTATCGGAGCAGGTTTTCTAAAAACACGTTTTTTTTTCCTATCTTCTTTCTCCCTTCTTCTGACGTTTCTTCACAACCTACATCATGGTTGATCCCAAAACAAAACGTTTAAACAATAACGTTGATTCTCCTTATTATCTTCACCCTTCCTCGAACCCTCCTCTCACTGAATTAGATAAATCAGCACTCGGCCCTGCAGTATCAAACAGTGACTGGCAAACTGTCCTCAAAGTCATCAGTTCTCTGAAATCTCAGCCTGGCGCCACAGACAACTCCTCTGGTACGTCTACTTCATGGATTCTCGACACAGGAGCATCCCTGCACATGACTGGAAACAAAGATCTTCTTCAAAATTTTGTCTCTATTCCTCCTGTGTCCATTAAACTTCCAGATAATCGTTTCGCTTCCGATACTCAAGAAGGATCTCTTGTGTTCTCACCAAACACTAAACTTGATCACGTTCTTTACATTCCTGAATTAGATTGCAATCTTACTTCTCTATGGCAACTTGCCAACGATGGTTCTTGTGTGATTACACTAACTAATAGACTTATTATTATTCAGGAACACAATTCGAGGATGTTGATTGGTGTGGGTGAACCAAGGGGAGGGGTCTACTGGCTGCGCAGCTTCGGACATCAGCTTCAAAGGCGTCTTTCTAGGATATCCACCAGGCAAGCGTGGATGGCATATCTACGACATCTCCACTGGACGCATCTTCGTCTCTCGTGACGTGGTGTTTTACGAAGACTCTTTTCCCTTCCTGTCCAATCCAAGTTCAACGACAGGGGGAGTTGTCCCGCCAATGGCGTCTACTCCAGCTATATACGACACACCGATTCCCTTAGAACCTCTAGCTGAACCATCACAACCACCTCTGTCGGGTATGCCTCCACCCTCTCAGTCCACTTCTCCTTTGCCATCTTCATCGGATTCTTGTCCCCTGCTTCCCTCTGATTCACCGGCTTCGGAAATTCGGCGAAGTGAACGCCCTCGCCACACATCTGTGCTTCTCAAAGATTATGTATGTCATACGCTGCAAAGTCAAGACCCCCCCTCTCACGTCACCCCCACAGTCAGTTTCCTCAGGTAAGCAATATCCTATCGCTGCATATATTTCCTGCAATAATTTTTCGTCTAACCATGCCAGATTTCTCGCCGCCATTACTGTTGGTCATGAACCAACCTCCTTCAAAGAAGCATCTCAACATGCTCCTTGGCGCGTTGCAATGCTCTCAGAATTAGCTGCTTTAAAGCGTAACTCGACTTGGGAGATATCTGATTTACCTGTCGGAACGAGACCAATTGGGTGCAAGTGGGTCTATCGCATCAAATACAAATCTGACGGCACCATCGAGCGATACAAAGCTCGCCTTGTGGCTCTTGGAAATAGGCATATTGAGGGCATCGACTTTAACGAGACTTTCACCCCGTTGCCAAAATGGTTACTGTACGAGTATTCCTCTCCGTCGCTGCTATTCGTGGTTGGGAGCTTCATCAAATGGACGTTCACAACGCATTTCTCCACGGCGATCTTGATGAGGTGGTATATATGACTCCACCTCCTGGCTACTCTCGTATTCCTCCGGGTCAGGTCTGTAAGCTTCGAAAGTCACTCTATGGTCTTCGTCAAGCTCCTAGAAATTGGTTTTCTAAGTTGGCCACCGCCCTTCGAGCTTTTGGTTTTCAACAAAGTTACGCTGATTACTCGCTTTTTTCCATGCATCAGAATGGCAACGTTATTCACATTCTCATCTATGTGGACGACTTGATCATCTCAGGTAACAACTCGGCAGCCATCTCGTCTTTTAAAGCTTACCTGAGTCGTTGCTTCCACATGAAAGACCTTGGCGTACTTAAGTATTTTCTTGGCCTTGAAATTGCTCGTAATCCATCCGGTCTATTTGTTTCGCAACGCAAATATGCTCTTCAGATTATTTCTGATACAGGCCTTCTTGGATCCAAACCATGTGACTCGCCTATGGACTCCAATCATCAGCTCGCCAACGCTACAGGCCCTGATCATCATGACCCGGAAGCTTATCCGCGTCTCATTGGGAGACTAATTTACTTGACCATTACCCGCCCGGATCTATGTTTCTCCGTTCATATCTTGTCTCAGTTCATGCGCCAACCAAAGGAAGCACATTGGCTAGCTGCTCTTCGTGTCGTTCGGTTTCTCAAGACTCATCCCGGGCAAGGCCTTCACCTATCTCGTCACAGCTCGCTCCGTCTCTCTGCGTTCTGTGACTCGGACTGGGCGACTTGTCCTAAAACTCGTCGCTCCGTCACCGGTTATTTTGTAATGCTTGGTCGATCTCCCGTCTCATGGCGCACCAAGAAACAACCGAAGGTATCTCGTTCGTCTGCTGAGGCTGAATATAGGGCCATGGCGGTCACTTGTTGTGAGATTGTGTGGTTACGATCTCTTCTTCTTTCACTTGGCTTTGATCACTCACCTCCGGTTCGACTTTACTGTGACAGTCAGGCAACACTTCACATATCTTATAATCCTGTATTTCACGAGCGAACCAAGCATATAGAAATATACTGTCATTACGTTCGAGATTTGATTGTCATAGGCAAGGTCGTCACCTCTCACATTTCTACGACACATCAGCCTGCAGACATTCTTACAAAGGCATTACCAGCACCTCAGTTTGTCTACATGTCTTCCAAGTTGAGCATTCTAGATCCTCATGCTCCAACTTGAGAATGAGTATTAACGATAGGATTAGATATTGTTTCCATATATCTTTGTATTGTTATCTTTTCCATATTTTCCATATCTTATCTTTAGATAAGATTGTCTATGTTATATATATTATGCCCTAAGAGGCTTAATCATATCATCACATTATTCTCTCAAATCTACTCTAACAATTCCAGAGCCACATAAAAGCAAAAAAAGTTGTGGGTGTGGAAAGTTCCACAGTTTTGTTCCAGATTGTGGTATTGGGTGTAGATGTGATTTTGGTACATAGTTTTGATGGAGAGAAGTAAAGGGAAGAGATACTTACCGAACGTCGAATCGGCAAAAAATCAAAATCGTTCTTCCGGCTTTCGACTTTTATAGTAATTAAACAAGGTGCAAAGATATCTATGAATTTAATCGCTTGTTAACCGTAATCAAATGTCTATATAACTAATAAAGTAAAACAATTTTCTCCAATTTTAATTATGTCACGGTGTATACTCTTCATTCAGGTCATCCACTTGTCGTCATTCTAGCTATGCAACGTGACATACTCCACATGTTTAAAAATATCACAAAAAGATTGCTTATGATTTTGAACTTTTTTCTGAAATGGGCCTTTTTTCTAAAAAAAATCCCGATGTATGCTCATTTTAAAACAAATTCCCGTTATAGGCACTTCTGAGAGGTTCGGAGCGTCTCTCATCCGAAGCTGAATTTTTTTTAAAAAAAAACTTATGTATAAGAGACGCTGGGAAAACCAGCGTCTCTTATATATGTATTTTTTTTTAACCCCACGTATAAGAGTTTACCAGCGTCTCTCATACGAGGGGTTAAAAAAAAAGTAATTTGGGGTAAGAGACCTTCAAAAAAAAAATCTTCATCATCGTTCTCCAAACACCCACCTTCACCATCGTTCTCCAAACTCTCCTGCATATCCACTTCCAAACACCAAAAAAACTCTCCCGCAACAATACTCTCCCGCAGCTTCATCATCGTCTTCTCCAATGGCTTCCACTTCCATCGGCGCCGTCGACCGGTCATTCACGATGCAACTCCGATCCAGTCCCTAGCTGCACAGCCCTTGCTCTGTTCTTTCAACGAGCGCATCCGTCCTCTGCTCGACGCCGTCGATTGTCTCCGATCACTCAAAGTCACCAAAGAAGGTATCCAACTCCTCCACCATCGTCGTCCTCGGTGACCAATCTTCCGGAAAGAGCTCCGGTCTGTCGTCAAAGACGAATCCTCCGTTGGGCCGCCCGCTATTGAAGACGCGACGCGGGAGCTCGCCGGGAACTCAAAGGGCATCTCCAATGGAAGTGGAAGCCATAGACGAGTTAAACGAGATAGTTTTATGGGTGTTTGGTGCTGCGGGTTTTTTGGGTGTTTTGGAGGACGATGATGAAGCGGGGCTCGCCGGGAACTCAAGATGAAGCGTGTTTGGAGAACGATGATGAAGCTGGTTTTTTAAAGGGTGTAACCAGCGTCTCTTACCCCAAATTACTTTTTTTTTTACCCCTCGTATGAGAGACGCTGAAAAAAAAATATATATATAACCTCTTATACATAAGTTTTTTATTTAAAAAAATTTCAGCTTTGGATGAACACATAAAAAAATTCCGAACCTCTCAGAAGTGCCTATAACAGGAATTTGTTTTAAAATGAGCATACATCGGGAATTTTTTTTAAAAAAAGGCCCATTTCAGAAAAAAATTCTATGATATTTGAGATTACAAAAAATATTTTATGTGTTAAGTTTATGGATTTTGACCCTCCAATCCTATTATGTTATTTTATAAATTTATAATTTTATATTTTGATATGACATATCACAAAAAGATTGATTTCTTAATAAATAAGAGAAGGAAAATAGTCATGTAATAATACGTGCCACCCCTTGTCCCCACCACCGGAGCACCGTCGGACCGCCGCCGGAGCGCCGTCGGACCGCCGCCGGAGCGCCGTCGGACCGCCGCCGGACCGCCGCCGGAGCGCCGTCGGACCGCCGCCTGAGCGCCGTCGGACCGCCGCCGGAGCGCCGCCGGACCGCCGCCGGACCGCCTTCGGACCGCCGCCGGAGCGCCTTTGGACCGCCGCCATCAAGTGTTCATAAATGTTCATTTGTATATACTCTACTGAATGTTCATCACATCTTATCTTATCTATATAAAAGTTGGCTGTCCATTGCCAAAATTGAATGAAATTGATACCAATTTAATGCATTACTCATTTCTTAATCACCTCTTATTGGACACCACCGGAGCACCGGAGCACCGGAGCACCGTCGGAGCGCCGTCGGAGCGCCGCCGGAGCGTCGCCGGAGCGCCGTCGGAGCGTCGCCGGAGCGCCGTCGGAGCGCCGCCGGAGCGCCGTCGGAGCGCCGCCGGAGCGCCGCCGGACCGCCGTCGGAGCGCCGCCGGAGCGCCGTCGGAGCGCCGTCGGAGCGCCGCCGGAGCGCCGTCGGAGCGCCGCCGGACCGCCGCCGGACCGCCGCCGGAGCGCCGCCGGACCGCCGCCGGACCGCCGCCGGAGCGCCGCCGGAGCGCCGCCGGAGCGCCGCCGGAGCGCCGCCGGAGCGCCGCCGGAGCGCCGCCGGACCGCCGCCGGACCGCCGCCGGACCGCCGTCGGAGCGCCGCCGGACCGCCTTCGGACCGCCGCCGGAGCGCCTTTGGACCGCCGCCATCAAGTGTTCATAAATGTTCATTTGTATATACTCTACTGAATGTTCATCACATCTTATCTTATCTATATAAAAGTTGGCTGTCCATTGCCAAAATTGAATGAAATTGATACCAATTTAATGCATTACTCATTTCTTAATCACCTCTTATTGGACTTTTGGACATGTATTTAAATATCTTTCTTATATCCCTATGTTATATTTATTTACAGTCTACTTGATTAAGTCACAAATTAAATTAATGTGTGAGCTTCTCTTATGACAATGCAAACTTATTCTAATATTATGTTTTAAAACTACTTCAAAACATAAATATAAGGAAATAAAAAATACTTATATTTACAAATATTAATAAATTTGATAACAACAACAAAATATTAACAAATAATGTATAACTATATTAAATCACATACGAAAATCCGTAATTTTCTCGCGCGGAGCGCGAGGCCCGTATCTAGTTATACTTAAAAGTTCACCAAATTTTGATGAACATCAAGTGTTCATAAATGTTCATCACATTATACTTAAAAGTTTTCCAACTGAATGTTCATCACATTATACTTAAATGTTCACCAATTTTTTATGAACATCAAGTGTTCATAAATGTTCATCACATTATACTTAAAAGTTTTCCAACTGAATGTTCATCACATTATACTTAAATGTTCACCAATTTTTGATGAACATCAAGTGTTCATAAATGTTCATCACATTATACTTAAAAGTTTTCCAACTGAATGTTCATCATATTCTACTTAAATGTTCACCAATTTTTGATGAACATCAAGTGTTCATAAATGTTCATCACATTATACTTAAAAGTTTTCCAACTGAATGTTCATCACATTCTACTTAAATGTTCACCAATTTTTGATGAACATCAAGTGTTCATAAATGTTCATCACAATGTTCATTTGTACATACTCTACTGAATGTTCATCACATTATACATAAAAGTTCACCAATTGAATGTTCATCTAAATGTTCATCATCTCATACTTCAATGTTCACAAGAATTTAATAAAATGTTCATTAGCCAAAGTTCATTACAATCGACTTAAATGTTCATCAAAATGTTGATAAATGTTCATCTTCTCTTACTTAAATGTTCATCAAACACCACTTTAATATAATTTCGAGTAGAAAAACACTTGATCTTTATCAAAAATTACCTAAATGTTCATCATCTCATACTTAAATGTTCATCAAACATCCTTAAATGTTCACAAGAATTTAATAAAATTTTCATTACTCAAAAGTTCATTACAATTAGCTTAAATGTTCATCACGCTGTTCATCAAAATGTTTATAAACGTTCATTTTGATATACTCTACTGAATGTTCATCACATTTTAATGTTCACCAACAAAATGTTCATCACATTATAATTAAATGTTCATCACGTTGTTCATAAATGTTCATCAAAATGTTTAGAAACGTTCATTTTGATATACTCTAGTAAATGTTCATCACATTTTAATGTCATGTTCACCAACAGAATGTTCATCACATTATAATTAAATGTTCATCACATTATATCTAAATGTTCATCAATTTGAATCAGACTTAAAATTTTCATTTTATACTTTAACCTTTTCATTTATTATTGGACCACCACCGGACCCCCGTCGGACCCCCGCCGGACCGCCGCCAGACCCCCGCCGGACCTCCGTCGGACCTGCATCGGACTTCCGGTCACCGGACAACCACCGGATGGTCGTCGGGAGGTCGCCGGGAAGTCGCCGAGAGGTCGCCGGGAAGTCGCCGGGAGGTCGCCGGACCACCACAACTACCCCACTACAAGTGGGGGTAACTAGTTTAATCTAAGCCATTAGATGCTAAGGCATTCAATGACTTAGATTCATTCTTATTTATATCTAAAAGAGGGTTTATTATGGGATTCTCACCCATAAGAGAAAAGATTATATTTTTGTGTTATGATAGTGTTTTAAATATATAGTTTTATATATCTTGAAATCAATTTATTTAAATTTGTTAAAAATTGACCTATGATAATTTAATCAAATAAGATTTTTGGTATAAAAACTCATTTATATTTGTTGGTTATTATATATTTTAAATTTTAAAACGTAATTATATATCAATATCATTTTAAAATATCAACTTATTTTTATATAAAATTATATATTACATAATACTAGTAACTATATCGAGTTATATAAACAACATGAGTACCCTAGTATACATAGGCCCTTGCTAAATACCGCCCGGGCGTTTTCTAAATAACGCCCGGTCTCTCGCGTTCTGCGAGAGAGCGTATCCTCGCAGAACGCGAGGATGCGTCACCTCGCAGAACGCGAGGGTGGTTTTTCCCTATAAAAGGGGAAAAACCCTACTCGGCCCATTTTTTACCTCACACACAATTTTCTACCGCCGCCTCTCACCATCTCTCTCGGTTCAAACTAGTTTTTCTTCCTCTTTTCACTACAAATCTCCATATAAGGTATGTTTCTTATACTCTTATGCTTTGTAATGTTGTTTCTAGATGAATATATGTTGTTAGTATAGGAAATTGCATATTATATGATGTTTTGATATTGAATGTTGATTTAGAAATGGTTGTATAATGGATGAAAGATGATGATTTTGAATTATGGTGGATGAGTGGATGTTGATTTTGAATTTTCGCCTGAAATTCTCGCCGGAAACTCATGATAATGCAAATTGACGCAGAACGCTACACCCCTCGCAGAACGCGAGGGTCATGCTACTCGCAGAACGCGAGATCATGCCCTTCGCAGAACGCGAGAGTCATGCTGATCTGCTACTATGATTATAAGCATTGTTGTTGTTTGTATAGATTATGAATTTGATTGAGTATGTAACTATAATTTGGTCAGGTTTGTGATTATACAGATGTCCAATTCCAATCAAGAATCTGATATTTCTGATATTAGTACGGTGTCTAGCATTGGAGACAACTTTGATATGCTTGAACGGGAGAGACTTGAACGGGAGAGACAAGAACGTGAGCGACGTGAACGGGAGAGACAAGAACGTCAAAGGGAGAGAGGGGAACCATCCACTAGACCAAGGATGACCGCACGAGAATTCAGGAACCTCTTCAGGCCGTTCAACCCTCGTCGTTAGATCTTTCTTTTGAAAATTTATCGACCTTCTTTGTTTGCTTGTTCCGTTTAATGTTGTTTGTTTAGAATTACTTATTATGTTGAACCTTATTATGTTGCACCTTTGAAGTGTTGAACCTTATTATATTTCTTTATTTATATGGTGTGTCATACATATTGCGACCTCGTTCGGTTTTCAAACTAGGTTTCACTTCCAAAGGAAGAAATCTTAATTTCAAGTTACACACATGATCAAATAGACATTATAAGGATTGAAACAAAGTTTCATTCCATTTCGATAAAGTTTCGATGACGTTTTTGCCGAATTGGGCTTTATCGCCTTAAAAAAGACACTAAAAATGTGTTATTTTGCACACTTAACTACAATGCTTCTGTTAATACGCTTTAATGTGCATCCTCGCGTTTCCTAAATAACGCACCCTCGCAGAACGCGAGAGTGCGTCCCCTCGCAGAACGCGAGGGTGCGTCACCTCGCAGAACGCGAGGGTGTTTTTTCCCTATAAAAGGGGAAAAACCCTACTCGGCCCATTTTTTACATCACACACAATTTTCTACCGCCGCCTCTCACCATCTCTCTCGTTTCAACCTACTTCTTCTTCCTCTTTTCACTACAAATCTCCATATAAGGTATGTTTCTTATACTCTTATGCTTTTTAATGTTGTTTCTAGATGAATATATGTTGTTAGTATAGGAAATTGCATATTATATAATGTTTTGATATTGAATGTTGATTTAGAAATGGTTGTATAATGGATGAAAGATGATGATTTTGAATTATGGTGGATGAGTGGATGTTGTTTAATGTTGAAATTCATTAGGGTTAGGGTTTTTGATTAGGGTTGTTGATTTTATTTAGGGTTTTGATGTTTATTTGGTAATTTACTTAAATTGATAGGTATTTTAGCTAAAATATTGAATTTTCGCCGGAAAATCTCGCCGGAAACTGTTGCCGGAAACTCATTATAGTGCAAATTGACGCAGAACGCGAGGGGTGTAGTATACTCGCGTTCTGCGAGGGTCATGGCACTCGCAGAACGCGAGTGTCATGGTACTCGCAGAACGCGAGGAATTGACATAAGAGGAAATTCTTTCCTCTTCTGCAGATTTTTATTATATACTGATTTTACTTTATATAATGTTATATTTATATACTGATTCTACTTTACATTTTTTTAGGTAATGGATCTTCCTGGACGTTCAACCCGTCGAAGAAATAGGAACGCTGTGAGAGAAAATCCACCGGTTGAAAATGCAAAAGGGAAAAGGAGAGCAAAGAATACAACACCGGTAGAGCTCTTCCCCGAGGGGCTCCCCGACGTTGATTATCGCCCCATAGAGCGGTACAGTGGTGTCCATAGTTATGCCGGGGAAGACTGTTCTGTGCCTAGTGGGATAGAACGAGCAGATACATATCAAGGGTATCGAAATGATGATTGGGACCTTTATTCTCAAGAGTCAGTTTCATGTGCACAACCGTCAACTCAATGGGCACCACAATCAACTCCATATGAACAATCGGGAAGCTGGGACAATTTCATTCCTCAGTACGCTGTAGTGGAAGTTGGACAAGGGTGGGGTGGACAAAGTTGGGTCGGTGGACAAGGGTGGGGAGGTGCATTTGGTGAGGGAAGTGTTCCTGAAGACATGGGTCAAGGAAGTGGACAAGCTTGTTCTTCTTCTTACAATCCTCAACCAGAACCGATGGAACAAGAGTACCAGGATGAAGGTGTTGGGGAAGAACACGAAGAAGAAGGTGATGATGATGATGATGATGATGAAGAAGAAGAAGAAGAAGAAGAATTGGTCCAGAAACCAACAAGAAAGAGGAAGTCCAAGAAGAATGAGCCAAAGTATGATCCTGAGCTCACTCATGCCACACCTGGCGGTCCAGAAGATCCCGAGTTGCTTAAGGGATTTGAAGCACATGTGGCGTTCCACATCCAGAAAGGGGAGGTAATTTACTAATTTATTGATTTTCTGCATTTTTAATACATTAACAGAAATTCTGCAGAATGCACAGAAAATGCAATTTCTGTGCATTTTCTCGCAGAACGCGAGGAGTGGCATACTCGCAGAACGCGAGGGTGTTACTCTTCGCAGAACGCGAGAAAATGCTTGGTTTCTGCAGAAGCTGATAATTCTGCAGGAACTGTATTTTTTGTAAATTTGGCCTGCAGTGTGTAATTTTGTATTTTTCTGCAGTTGAAAGGTCCGATGAAGCCACAACAACGGACAAAGCAAAGCAGTGACTGGCCATTGGACAACGATGACTGGTCAGAGATTCCCGGTGCTGTTGGATTGTCAGATCTACCTGACATGATGTACGAAGCAATCGACTATCCGTTGATTGAAGCGTTCATCGAACGATGGCAACCGGAGACTAACTCATTTCACCTCCCTTGTGGTGAGATCACTATTGGCCTTCTGGATGTACATATGATTTTAGGCCTACCTATAGAAGGGAAAGCAATGACTACTTGTAAGAAACTGGGGGCCAAGTTTAGTCATGATGAGATTATAAAATACTATGGTAGGAAGGGGGCGGAAATTTTTGGAGTAGATCCCCACACTTTAGATTCTGGGAGGGTGAAAGCTGATTGGTTTAGAAGGCATTGTGAAACCCTAGGTCCAGAGCGAAAGGGTTTAGGATGGGTGTTGTATACTGCTTCCTCGCTCTTATTTCCGGACAAGTCACAGAACTTGATTCGGCTTAGATATGGGCCTTATTTGGAAACCTATGCCCATGCTACGGGCATATCGTGGGGTTCAGCTGCTTTGGCCCATCTCTATAGGCAGCTGGGGGTATGCACACGACAGGGTTGTGCGCAGATGTCTTTCTGTTACACCTTGTTGCAGGTATTATACTTTCTAAGCGTTTAATTTACATACTTGTATATATTTTCATATTTAACGTACTTTGTATTTCTTAGGCATGGATCTACAACTACTTCCCACACTTCCGACCTACTGAACGTCCTCGGTGGAGAGCGGAGCAACCATGGGCATACCGGTGGATGCCTAAGAATGTAAAGCTGAAGAAGGGGCAAGTCGGAAGGGACTATAGGGGAGCGCTCGATATTCTTATGCCGGAGATGGTAAGTTTCTGCATTTTCTGGGATTTCTGCATTTTGTTAGTATGCAACATTTTCTCGCAGAACGCGAGTCTGTGGCTTCTCGCAGAACGCGAGGATGGACACACTCGCAGAACGCGAGAAAATGCAAGTTTCTGCATTTTGTCCTAGTTTCTGCAGTTTCTGGTGTTTTACACACTTCACCATGCGTTTTTCTGTCATTTTGTTAGGTATGTTGGAACCCGTATGGAGCACAAGACTTCACCGATCCTGAGCTTGCTCCCGCTCTATTTCACGGGGTGCTATCTTGCTGTGACATCACCGAACCACACATGCCTGATAGGTGTCCCAGACAATTTGGGAGAGTGCAGCGTATTCCTAGGCCAGTCATCGAACCGCTCAAAGCTCATAGGTTGAAAAACATTAGGTGTTATAGTGTTTTTTATGACGCCAACCAATGGCTTTGGGAGTCAAGAGATGTCAAATCTCGCTATCGGTTTGCCACTCCAGAGGATTTTGATTCATATCACGCCCAAATGCTCCTAAGTATGTCAAATCTCGCTCCCTTCCGACCACGAGAAGACGAGTAGCCTTCCGTTTTGTGTTTTGGATTGTGTTTTGGATTGCTTTCTTAGGTGTTTTGTTGATTGGATAATTTTGTTGGATTATGTTTAGGGATATGTTGGTGTTGCTTCAATTCTGTTCGTTTTTTGCATAACCTCGCAGAACGCGAGGTGCACAGCACTCGCAGAACGCGAGTCTGCCCTATAGGAAACAGGGTGCTCTCAGTTGATATGCACGGTCTGTGGCACGGTTGGTGTTACTCGCGTTCTGCGAGTGACACCATCCTCGCAGAACGCGAGTAACACCAACCGTGCCACAGACCGTGCATATCAACTGAGAGCACCATGACATTAGTTCCAGTTTAAGAATTTAAAAAACCATCTCCAGTTCAACATTACATTACAAATTCAGCGAATAAAACATAACTTCAACATTACATTTCAAAGGCGGCACATCGATGTGACACAAGATCGTGCAAAGAAAAAGCATCTCTTTCAGCGTTTCGCCACCAAGGAGTAAACACATGAGGTAATGGGCAGTTTTCTTCAAGACGCAACTACAAGAAAACAACAACGTTAGGAAGTTGCATATTAGATAGTAATTCATAAGTAGATCCAAAAACTTACCGGAGAGTGAAGACATTATCCGTCCATGCTGAAACAAGTCTTTCTTTGTAACGGTTTAGCCAATTCGTTCTCACGTACTTCAATACGGCTGGATAAGCTCGCCATTCGTCCTCAAGTTTCTCCAAAGTACTCTTGTAATCTTCTTCAGTGGTTTGTTCGAACACGTTATAATAATCATTTGAAATATGAACCCCCAATGCTTGTGTGCCCATAGCTATCTTGGCTCTCGCCTCTATGTTCTTCCTTACATGTCGCCTACATAAGAGAAACTTTGCATTTGGCCATAACTTGTCTGTTGCATTCATAAGAGCCATCTCACGGTCAGTGACGAAGCAAGTAGGCGATGCTCCTATTCTCAAATACATCGTCTGCAGCTGCTGCAACGCCCATAAATAACTATCCTCGCTCTCAGCCTCTAACCATACCCCGCACACAACAAAATTCTTCCATGTAGAAGTCAAACCGACTATCTCCAGGAAGGGAACATTGTACCTGGAACCAAAATACAGTAAGATAAATACAACATAAAAACAGAATGATAAATACTTACCTGTTCGTGCTATAAGTCGAGTCCATCAAAAGGACATATGGAAACGCCTTTAAGAGTTTCATTGATTCGGGGCTAGCAAAGAACAAGTCGCCTATTAACGAAGGGTTCGTTGCACTTGGCCTATACTCCATGAAGTAGTTGCTCTCTTTGCATTGGTGAAAGAATTCTTGAACCACGGTTCTACCTTCCATTTCCTCTTCCCTTATATGTCTTACCAAATTGTACACTTGGTTCTTCTTTGTGCAACTTCCGGGATCCTTGTTTATCTCAGTGTAAATCTGATTTGGAGAACAATGTGAAAGTACCATCTCACGAACCTTTTTCTTTTGATCCGGGGTTGGCCTCCCGGCAAATGCATTCCCGACCAAACTATCTCCAATAGGATGGTTGTGCAAACCACAAACAACCACTAATCTCCAATTCTCTTCAACCCGGTTCTCCATGAGCTTCAACTGAAATTTACACCCCGTTTTCTTGCTCTTTGTGTTTGATCTAACACCGACACCTTTAGGCCTATGGCTTCCCCCTTTCTCACAAATGATTTGAATCTTACCACTTTGCCCCAGTTTAGCTGGTACAGTCCTTCCAATAGAGATCATAAACTTGTGTTGCTTTGCAACATTCAAAGCCCACAAATGACCAATCTCCTTAGAGGCAAACACTTGCTCCGTAGTGAAATATTCCGAATAATCCCTAGAAACAACCTCTTCCTCACATACGGGACTATCAAACTTTGGTGCAGTGCGTAAAGAGGGAAGAAAACACATCTCCTCTCCTACGTTTGTTGGTGGGTTAGCAAATTGTGAATGAAACGCATCATAGCTTGATGGCACCTCATATGTACATGGCAATTCACAAGTAGATGGCACGGGCAACTCATAAGTAGATGGCACATGTTGTTCATATAAAGATGGTTGATGATAATATCCAAAGTCGTCAATCCCTAAATCAAATGACGGTGGCGAAACGGGCACCGTATTCCGCGAGGGGTAGGTGTAGTCATTCAACTGGATTGCATTCAATCCAGTGAACAAAGAAAAATTCACCTATACACAATGCTTCTGTTAATACTCTGTAATGTGCAACTTCTCGCGTTCTGCGAGGGAGGCACTTCTCGCGTTCTGCGAGTGGCTTCCTCTCGCAGAACGCGAGAAGTTGCTATTTCCTGAAACTAGTTACTGAACGGGATAATTTAACATAACATGAGTTCCTACATTCAAAACCATAAAAACCCTAAAAACATGAACACATCTAAGTTTTTGACATTATATGCAAAAGGCATCTCTTCAACACTTACCACTACTACTAGATTTAACATGAAATACAACATAATAAGTTCATTTTAGCTCTTAATGGTGCAAAACAAATTAAAATTCAAAAATTAAGTAAGAACATTACCTCATTTGAATGGTAACTTGATGAATCACCATCTTCATTCCCTCCTTTGTTGAATTCCTCTTCATCTTCCATTATTTTAGGTGTTTTTAGAGTGTTTTGAAGTTTTAAGGTTTTGAAAATGGGTTTTAATGGAGGGTGAAAGAGGTGAAAGATGATAAAAAGAGGTGTTAGGGTAGGATTAATAGGTGTTACGGAATACTTAAAATAAGGGGGTAGTTATTATAGTTAGGTGGGGACAAGACATGTAGTAATGGCGCACAACAACGTCAATCTGACATGCTAAGCTCGCGTTCTGCGAGGACACGTACACTCGCAGAACGCGAGGACACGTGCACTCGCAGAACGCGAGATTAGCATGCATGTAATTAACCTAATTTTTTGCTAATCTCGCAGAACGCGAGTGGCCGGGTCCTCGCAGAACGCGAGTGACCCGGCGTTGTTTGAATAAAGTACCGGGCGTTATTTAAGAATCGTGTATACATACTAACAAAAGCACGATGCAATCCAATCACACTAGCAAAGCAAGAAAGTAGCTTTCATATAATAGCACAGCTAGATACAGTATATAAGAGCTGTCAAGGTAAGGGAATTTTGATTCTTTTTGAGTTTTCACAGACGAAATGATTTGCCTCCTGCCACAGGCTTGCGCAGCATGCATCAGGCTAGCTCCTCAGCTGAAAGAGGCAGCTGGAGCTAGGCAATTTTCCTTTGTTGCTGATTTACGGAGTATAATTTCTAGCGTGACATGTGCTTTAAATTGGAGTATTTTTATTTTAAAGTTAATTTGCGACGTCGGCATCATGGTTAAAATTTCCTCTTACGTTTGGAAGACGTTTATTCCGAGTTTGACTCTTGTGTATGGTGTTTGAGACGGTGTAGGCATCTTCTAGGTTAGACAAAGAATAATATTTCCTCGATCCTTTATTATAGTTCTCGTTTGTCATTATCGAGGTAAATTAAGCAAAGGGGAATGAAAAGTGGAGAAGAGAGAGATTGTGAGTGAGTGTGAATTTTTATGTGGGAGAAAAGATAAAAAATAATTTGGCGTGAGTTTTGATGTAAAAAGAGAGGAAAAGGAGTGTAGTTTGATGTGATGTTGATAATAAGACAAAAAATATAAAAGGAAAACAATAACTATATTTCGGAGCGCCCAAAATGGAAAACGAGAACTATAACAGGGGACGAAGGGAGTAAGCTGTTTTGTAGGTAACAGAATAGTGAAATGCAGAATTAAAACAATAAATAATGTTTCCTAGAGAGAAAATCTCAAGTAGCCAATTAGTTTCCGTAAGGAAAAAATCTTTTACCTCTAGGTTTTTAACCTAGTAGGATATTGTTGGAAGAAATTAGAATGTAGGGCTATTTCGAAAACCTTTGTAAAAACAGTAACCGAAAACTTGTTGCGTCGCGGTATGTAAGCCGCTGCCTTAGAAGCGAATTCGCCCTGACCACCGGAGCTCAGTCAGATAGGCGTCGCCCCCCAAGGTTATCACATCATCCTCCGATCGCGGGCTCTCGCCAACGAAGGATTGGAATCCAAAGGAATGCTCAGAACAAAACAGTGTTTAGGTTAAAGACAATGTTTAATTAGGAAGAAGATGAAGATATTTTTTTGTGTCTTTCTTAAGCAGAATGAAAAAATCATTTAAAGAGTTAAAATATACAGATCTCTGGCACTAACTCCATATCACAAAACGTGGAGTAATGCCAATAAATCAGGGCAGTTACAAATTCATTTTTGAAAGAGTCAAAGGAAGTTTTAAATACGAATTTAAAACAAATCGGAAGAATCTGATGCGCAATTAATTTACGTTCGAAGACTTCGAAAGCCCAAAAATTAATTTGCCTCGGAAAAAGTAAGACCCATCCAACCACACCGCGCATGTGCCACGAACACGGATCGGATCCGGAACGGAACATAACGTCGGCGGCGGCGGTATGCGCGCGAGGGGGCCTCTTTCTAACTCAACTAACCCTTTAATAGAATACTCAATATATATACATTCCATGTTGCTTCTTCCTAATCGATGTGGGACAAGTAATATCCCAAAATCCTTTTTTTGAGATTTATGTACTCTCACAATCCCCCACAGTACATAAACCGGTTTTCAAAAAAATTTAGTTAAAAACAAGTTTTGAGCATATGTAAGGTTTGAAGCTTAAGTGCTGGTGTCTTACGACTTGAACCAATACATAGTGAAATCAAGTAATCCCTTCACGAGAAGAGTGAACAAATCTAGAACTCTCTCGTTTAAGGATTGTTCTCAACAACACGCTCCTTACTCAAAATCCAGTTGATTCCTCAATAATTTCTCTAAGATAGCCAAATCTTCCTTGGGATGCTAAAGAGTGCTCTAGAAAGATTACCCGAATACTTTCATTGAAGGTGGCTAGCCCTTCACACTCCTGTAGGTGACTTCATCAAGTCCCCCCTCAGAGGACCACCCTACATGGGCTATGAAGTCATTAAGAGTTAACTAACTCAACCTCTCGATTCAGCGGTGAGCTCATCAAGTCCGTCTCAAAGGACAACCCATATCCTGGGCTATGAGTTCATTAAGAGCTAATGCTCATCCTCTACAGTACACTCAAATTAGAATGGGATGTAGTGTAACATCATATGAGTCTTTTCAAGGCTTCGTTTGACCGCAGTGTGGATCCACCTAGAATTCCTCATCTCACGGGTTTTAGACCCATTCCCTTCGACGTGTCAAGAACTAATATTTTGTTTAGTCCCTTAGTCAAAGGATCTGCAATGTTCCTCTCAAATCTCACATACTCCAAGCTGAATACTCCATTCGTAATCAGTTGTCTCACAGACGCATGTCTAATCCGAATGTGTCTCTTCTTGCCAGTATAGGCATTACTGTTTGCTATGCAAATCGCAGCTTTATAGGGGGAGCTGGGCGCCCCCACAGTGGTAAGTCAGTCAGTAAACTTCTTAACCACTCAGCCTCCATAGTAAATCTAGCTATACAAGTCTGTTTAGAAGACTTCCAAGAAATAGCACCACCACATAATGTAAACACATAACCACTAGTGGAGTTAACTTCTTTATCATCGGTTACCCAATTTGGATCAAAATATCCCTCTAACACTTTAGGATAACCAACATAATGTAAACCTGAATCCATAGTGCCTTTCAGATATCTCAATAATCTATTAAGTGCACTCCAATGATCTTTACTAGGGTTATGAGTATACCGACTAAGTCTTCTAACAACATAAGCAATATCAGGCCGAGTACAATTCATCAAAAACATCAAACTTCCAATTACTTTAGCATACTCACTATGTCAAACACTATCACCTTGGTTTTTCTTTAATATGCTAGAGTCAAAGGGAGTTCTAATTGGCACCACATCAAAATGATTAAATTTCTTTAATACTTTCTCTACATAATGAGGTTGAGATAAAATGAAGCCACTTTCGGTTCTAGCTACTTTAACACCTAGAATCACACCAACTTTCCCTAAGTCTTTCATATCAAAACGAGATGATAAATATAGTTTGGTCGAATTTATAGCATTTATATGTGTTCCAAAGATTAACATGTCTTCAACATAAAGACATATAATCACACAATCAGCACCAAACATCTTTGAATAAACACATGCATCAGATCCATTTACTTGAAACCCAAAGCTTAGAATAGTCTTATGAAACTTATCATACCATTGCTTTAGCGCTTGCTTCAAACCATAGAGTAACTTCTTGAGCCTGCACACCCTGTTCTCCAGTCCAGGAACCACGCACCCTTGCTCCATATAAATCTCTTCATTAAGATCACCATTTAAAAATGCAGTTTTAACATCCATTTGATGTACCAATAACTTATAGCTAGAAGCTAAAGCAAATAATGCACGTATGGTGGAAATCTTGGTGACAGGAGAGTAAGTGTCAAAGAAGTCAATTTCATATTTTTGAGTGAAACCTGTAATAACTAGTCTCGCCTTATACCTTTCTCTAGAACCACCTGTTTTAAGTTTTCTCTTAAAGATCCACTTACAACCAATGGCCTTGTTTCCCTTAGGTAAGTCAACTAGTTCTCATGTGTGATTTGACATGATAAACTCTATTTCATTGTTAATGGCATCTTTCCAAAAACTAGCATCCAATGATCTCACAGCTTCATCATATGTCTTAGGGTCATCCTCTAGCATATGCACACTAACAAATGTATCATTCAACACATCTAGATCATGGAGTTCAATCAAGAATGCAGTCACAAAATCAGAACCAAAGCTAGTTTTTCTTTTCTGTCTCTTACTCTTCCTAGGTTCAATTTCATGAATAGGCATGGAAGGTTCAACTTCATGAATAGGTATGGAAGGTGAGGTTATAGAAGAAGATGCAACATTACTAGCCATAGAATCAACTTGCACGTCATTTTTCTTTAAAGGAAAAATATGCTCAAAACATTCAGCATCTCGATATTCACACAATGACCGATCACTCAAAACCATAAATCGATAAGGTGCACTATTTCTAGCATAACCAATAAACACGACATCAAAAGTCTTAGATCCGAGAACTTGAAAGTAAAGCATTCATCATTTCTTTCAAAGTTCTGTTTTTCCTTTCTGCTATACCATTTTGTTCTGGGTTGTATGGAGCTGTAAATTCATGAATTATATCATTGTTCTCACAGAATTCCTTCCACGAGTTGGTGATGTATTCACCACCTCTATCAGATCTAATCCTTTTGATTTTCTGGTTCAATTGGTTTTCTACTTCTGCCTTATAAGTGTAAAAGACATTTTCAGCTTCATCTTTGGATCTCAATAAATACAATTTGGTGTATCTAGAATGGTCATCAACAAAAGTGATATAATACTTTTTTCCACCTCTACTTTCAGTGTTGCGAAATTCCGCTAAGTCTGAATGAACTAATTCTAACAACTCAGTTGTTCTTTCATTTACAGAATTAAAAGGCTTCCTCTTGAACTTAGCCTCAACGCATACACCACATTTTCCATGACCATCTTTTGTCAAATTCGTAATTAAACCCATTGCATGCAAACGATTAACAGATTTAACATTTAAATGTCCAAGTCTAGCATGCCATAAATCCAAAGTCTCAATGATATAAGAAAAAGAGGTAGCATTCTCATTACCAACCAAAGTCTCAAGCACATACAAATTTCCAGACCTATAGATGTTTCCTACGAATTCACCATTCTTGGTTAAAACTATTTTTCCAGATTCAATCACTTGTTTTATGCCAACAATTTCTAGTAAAGCAGAACAAATTAAATTCCTACGCAAAGAGGGTACGTATAAAACATTCTGCAGTGGAAGAGACTTCCCTGAAGTGAGCTTTAGAGACACCTTCCCTTTTCCCAGCACCTGAGAGATACTTGAATTCCCCATGTAGACTTGATCAAATTCAGCAGCTTCTTGAAATTCAGCAAATAGCGACCTGTCAGCACAAAAATGCTTAGTCGCTCCTGTGTCAATCAGCCACTCGACCTTCTCAGCTACGTGGTTGGCTTCAGCAGTTGTGATGATGGTAATTAGATCGTCAGACCCTTCAACAATGTTGGCTTGAGGTTTGGTCTTGTCTTTCTTAGGCTTCGGTGCATCCTTTTGGTTGTCAGCTCGGTCATAGCATTGATAGGCTCGATGTCCCATCTTGCCACATATGAAACATCCTTGATTGTTATTCTGGGGCTTCCCTTTCTTCTTGAAGTTAGGAGCCCTCTTGTTCTGCACCTTGCCCTTCTTGAAATTCTCCTTTTTGTCCTTCTTCTTGAACGTGTCAGAATTTTCAGAAGACTCTACAAGATTAGCCTTAACCGAATTATCAGAACCTTTAGAAACAGGCTTATCTTTGAGGCGATTCGCCTCTTCAATCTTCATGTGCTTGACTAGTTCTAGAAGGGTTAAATCCTTCTTCTTGTGCTTCAGTTGATTCCGATAGCCAGACCAGGAATCTGGAGCTTCTCGATCAGAAAGTTGGCCTGGAGGACTTCACACATTTTCATCCTTTCAGCCAGGATGTGAGCCACCAGATTCTCGTACTCATGGACTTGAGCCATGATTGGCTCGTCGTCCACCATCTTGAACTGCATAAATTTCCCGCAGATATACTTCTTCTTTCCTGCATCATCAGTTGAATACTTTGCCTCCAGGAGATCCCACATCACCTTTGCAGATTTCTGGGAAGCAAGAAGATCGAAGATCGGGTTGGTAACATGGCTGAGCATGTGACCACGAGTCGTCTTGTTGTCAGATTTGTACTTCTTCATGGTTGCTTCTTCCACCGTGACTGGAGTTGCTCCAGGAGACGGAGTACCGTTCATTCCAGGAGTGTTTGGAACAACGAAACCTTCGACAACAGGAGGCTGTTGAAGGAGAACGTAATCGACCTCCAGTTGCTCGAAGAAAATGAGCATCTTCTGAGACCACCTTTTGTAATTTGTCCCGTCAAGAGGTTCGAACTTCGACAAATCCAACATCGGCTTGATGTACATCGTAATTCTGATTTCCAAATTCGCTTCTAAATTGTTGGAAGAAATCAGAATGTAGGGCTACTTCAAAAACCTTTGTAAAAACAGTAACCGAAAATTTGTTGATTCGCGGTATGTAAGCCTCTTCCTTAGAAGTGAATTCGCCCTGACCACCGAAGCTCAGTCAGATAGGCGTCGCCCCCCAACGTTATCACAACGTCCTCTGATCGCAGGCTCTCGCCAACGAAGGATTGGAATCCAAAGGTATGCTCAAAACAAAACAGTGTTTAGGAAGAAGATGAAGATATTTTTTTGTGTCTTTCTTAAGAAGAATGAAAAACTCAATTTAAAGAGTTAAAATCTGCAGATCTCTGGCACTAACTCCATATCACAAAACATGGAGTAATGCCAATAAATCAGGGCAGTTACAGATTCATTTTTGAAAGAGTCAAAGGAATACGAATTTAAAACAAATCGGAAGAATCTGATGCGCAATTAATTTACGTTCGGAGACTTAGAAAGCCCAAAAATTAATTTGACTCGGAAAAAGTAAAGCCTACCCAACCCCACGTGCCACGAACACGGACCGGACCCGAAACGGACGGATGACGGCGGCAGTGCGCGCGAGAGGCTCCTTTCTAACTCAACTAACCCTTTAATACAATACCCAACATATATACACTCCATGTTGGTTCTTCCTAATCGATGTGGGAAAAGTAATATCCCAAAATCCTTTTTTTTTGAGATTTATGTACTCTCATATATATTAACCGTTTATTTATATTACTAATCCAAAACTATTACAAGGAAGTCTACTCCCTCAACCTAAATTCGTCAAAGATATACAAGCTACCCGTAATTCCTAGTCTATTAACAATATAATAATCCACACTCTCAAATCCTATCCAAACACTTACATTCATGGATCACTTTAGATTAGTCTTCACTAGCCTAGGTCCCGCGCATGGCGCGAGTTTATATGAAAATAAGTTGATATCTTAAAATGATATTGATATATAATTAAGTTTTTAAATTTAAAATATAATAAACAACGAGTATAAATGAATTTTTATACCAAAAGTCTTATTTGATCAAATTAAATATCATAGGTCAATTCAACAAATTTAAATAAATTGATTTCAACATATATAAAACTATATAATTTAAAACACTACCATAACACAAAAATATAATATTTTCTCTTATTTATTAAGAAATCAATCTTTTTGTGATCATATCATAAATATAAAATTATAAATTTGTAAAATAATAAAATAGGATATTGGGAGGTCAAAATCTAAAATATTAACACAAAAAAAATATCTTTTTGTAATTTTAAATATAATAAACAACGAATATAAATGAATTTTTATACCAAAAGTCTTATTTGATCAAATTAATTATCGTAGGTCAATTTAACAAATTTAAATAAATTGATTTCAACATACTCCCAATTCATTTAAAGGGAACAATAGAAGATCATCAAGTTCGCATACTAAAGTTTAAGTGATTTCATTAAGAGAAAAGGATATTTACAAGCACTTCATGAAACATGCAAACAAGATATTAAATCAGGACAGACAAGCAAAATCAGAAACACTAGATAAAAACAACAAAAACAGACGTATAATGTGCTAAGGAGAATTTGTAGGGGGGTCCACTTAAAGTTGAGGCGGTTCCTTTGAAGTTGGGTCGGATATGTGCAAAAAGGTATTGATCATGTGAGACATCAATTCTTTCAACCCATGTATATGGGAGACAAACTGACCGATTCCCAAACTAATCTGCCGCAACTCTAGCAGTTGTTCCTGTTGTAAAGCAATAGACGTTTCGGAAGAGGACAACTTTCAAGAGGAGGGCGAGGAATAGTGGAAGGCCTTCAGAGAGAAGTTGTGGCAGCTGCTTCTTTTGTTCCAAGGCGATAGATTCTTTGCATTTCATTTGTGCAATGTGAGGACTAGTTAGCTCCCAGATTCTAGTTGTTTCACTGGAATTGTCATAGACGCACTCATGAATTAACAACTTCTTCAACAACCATGCGTAGGACAGTGAATGAGATTTTCCCTTTCCCGAGGGAGCAGAGACCTTGCCTATGTGGATCAGAATGGTTCTGGGCAAGTCAATGGGCTCCCTATGGATGAATGGATCCAGGAGAAGTAGATCCACATTGGTGACTAAGTTGCGTCGCTCTTGTCGCGGAACAACTCCCTTGATAAGAACAATATGACACACTCTTTGGAACCGTGTCAAATCTCATGTTCCAGCTACTAGGAGCACCTTTCCCAACAATCTTTGGCAACTCCGATCCTTGAGTTGCATTTGTTCCTCTGTGGGCTTGTTCGAAGGAAGATCACAGAAGCCAGTGGTAGGAACACCAAGAAGCTCTCCAAAATTTTAGGAGAGAGCATGATAGTTTCCCTCCTCAACAAAGAAGTGGCCAAAAGAGCACCAGACTTGCTCCTTGTCGGAATAAAGTCAGAAAATAACTCTCTGATCTTGTCTTATTGACAGAGACCTTGGAAAAGAAAAACTTGCTCCATCATTGAGATTTGAGCAATTCTTCAACCTCCACATAGGTGGGATTGAGGGTGAAGGAATCTTCAGCAATATAAATTAAAACTCTAACAACACCATCTTGTTTTGCCAATGGTCCAAAGAAAATCCAATAGGCAAATCTCTATTGCTCGGAAGCTTACACATTATGTATGTCCTACTTTGTCCTTACCTGCTTCGTCTTCCTCTAATTTGTCTACTTACTTGGGAGATCTTTCCAGATTCTCTCATGCTTTTGTGACTTCTTTATCTAAGACTCTTGATATCAAAGAGCCACACACGTATAATCAAGCCAAGAATAATCCTCATTGAGTTGATGCTATGGCTAAGGAAATTAAAGCTCTAGAAGACAATTGCACATGGGAATTGACTACTTTACCACCTGGTAAACATTCTATAGGTTGTCAATGGATATATAAGGTTAAATTTCGTCCAGATGGTAGTGTTGAGCGCTATAAAGCTTGACTGGTGGCTAAGGGTTACAATCAAATTGAGGGGAAAGATTTTAAACATAATTTTTCCCCTGTGGCCAAATTTACCGTTGTCAGAATGATACTTGCTTTGTCTACTATCAGAAAGTGGGAGGTTCATTAGTTGGATGTAAACAATGTCTTCTTACATGGCTTTGTTGATGAGGAAATTTACATGGATGTTCCTCCGGGATACAATGCAGATCCAGATAAAGTGTGCAAACTGCGCAGGTCCCTTTATGATCTACGCCAAGCTTCCATGCAATGGAACTTTGAGTTGACCAAGTTTCTCAAAAACTTGGGTTTTTCCCAATGCCATTATGATCATTCCTTGTTTATCAAACCTATTCCTGTTGGGCTTATTGTGATCTTGGTCTATGTAGATGACTTGATCATTACTAGTGATGACATTGTTGTCATAAGTTCATTCAAGAGTGCTTTGCACATAGAATTCACTATTAAGGATCTAGGACTTAGCAGATACTTCTTAGGGCTTGAAGTATCTCGTTCTGATCAAGGTATCCTACTGAACCAAAGGAAGTATATTGTTGATTTGTTGGATGATTCTAATCTTTTAGACTGCAAACCATCTCCTTTTCCCTTGCCACGAGGTCTTGAGTTGTCCATTGATAAAGGGGTGTTGCTGGCTAAACCAGAGTTGTATTGCAGGCTACTTGGTCGATTGTTATATCTCAATCTTTCTCGACCTAACATCTCCTTCCCAGTTCAGCATCTCAGACAGTTTGTTCATCAACCCAGAGTTCCCCATTTCAAAGCTTCCTTACATGTCTTACGGTATCTTAGAGGCACCATTGACTTGGGTTTGTTCTATCCTGCATCCAGTCAATTATCTTTACGTGCTTATTGTGATGCACAATGGGGGTAATTGTGAGTTCTTTGGACGATCAGTCACTAGATATTGTGCTTCCCTTGGTGATTATCTTGTCTAATGGAAGACTAAGAAGTAGAAAGTTGTTTCGAAGTCTACCGCCGAGTCAGAATATCGCAGTATGTCCCAAACCTCCAGTGAACTTTTATGGCTTGACAACTTGCTTGAAGGCTTCCTTTCACCTTCTCATGTTAGCTCTAGCACTCAAATTGCAGATGTTCTCACTAAGCCTTTGGGTGAAGCTGCTCATCGCTTCTTTGTGTCCAAGTTGGGTCTTGTGAATCTTCCACCAGATCCAACTTGAGGGGGATATTAATATTATGTTGTACATATTACCATAGTACCCCTTAGGACTTTGTATATAATTGACACTAATGTGTCATCTTCAATAAGAGAGTCCAGTATTTACTCCTGGTTTCTGTTATTTCACTCCCAAGCTCTACATATTACATCAATGGTGGCTTCAGATATTATTCCTCGCACCATTTCAAGGAAGACCTCACGATATACTTAGTTGATTGATCGTAAGAGCTACATTTATAAGTGTCTAGCTACAAGTATTAAATGTAGGCAATGGATAATAAATGATTATATCTCAATACAGGATTATTTTACACTTAGCAGGTCGTATCATATTTCTACGCAGCTTTATTTTTAGAAAGATAGTGAAACCTTTGTCTAGAGTGTGATGTAGCCGTTGGAAATCATCCACTGCAAACTCCAGTGATTGTTAACATTCTTAAGAGTCCAATAAGCCCATCCAAACGTGGCCTTGCCGTACACTTGAAGTTGTGCATTTGCAAAGTTTTGGTAGTCCGTCTTCGATGCTCCTTGAACAGCCCATTCCGCAACCCACTCTCCTACATAATTGTTCATGCATCAAGATTAAGAAGATTAGCCACGCACATAGAGCGAACATCAAAAGTACAAATCATGATTATTGACGATTGACGTTATGTCGTCTGCATGGGCTTTTTAAGCTATTCGAGTTCGTTTCGGACCTCAATGCCTTTTAATATTTTTCCATTATTTCCATCTTTTGCCTTTAGGGCTTGGCTTGTTAGTTGACCTAGGGTTTAGTATTTCATATTTAAGCATGATTATTTCCTATGTTGCACACTTATCTTTCATTCAATAAAAAGTTGAACAATTTTCTCTCATTCTTGGTGGGTTTCAGAACTTTGTTTTTCAAAGTTCATCACTTATAAACTCTTTTATTGATTTGGGTTTAGCGTTAGTCTTAAGGACTTAGTCTTGTGAAACATGACAGAAATCGAAACTAAACAATGCGGTTGAAAAAGAGACACGATTTTATAACATAGGATTACTTACCGACGAAAGTGAGAGGGCCATTTGAAGTGGTGACTTGACCCAAATCGGAAGCTCGATTGTTGTTAATGAAGTCAATGTTTTGTTGGGGAGTCAAACTAGTGAAAGAGTCTGAGAAGAGGTTGTAGTAATGAACGTCGATGACTACATTTTGCATCCCATTTGCTAGTGAGAATAACTCCTTAGGATCCATGGGTCCAAGCCTATTTGACAAGATGACGTATGCAGTTTGGGTGTGTTTTCGAACGACGTCATATCCCATTTGATAGTACTTTGTTAGGCTATCTAGGGTTACTCCTGGAGCTAACGGTTCGTTTATCAGCTCCACCGCGTATAGGCTTGGGTGTGATGCATACCTGCAAACGTTATATATTGTAGTTATTGACACTATCACACGAAATCTTGATCGTCAAATAAAAATCTAACCCTTAAGATCATGCATCTTCTCTTGAACTTTGTATAAGTCCATTGGGATCACGGTATGTCCGTGATAGTGACGGATTGAGATCGTGCGGACAAACGCGTGTATGCGCAGTTGGGCCTAGCAGACAAGCCCATAAGATTCAATCCTAAAACCAATTCGGTGATAGGAGGAGGAACTTATGTACTTATATACTAGACCATCAAGCTCTTTACTTCTGATATGAGATGTACATTCTCACATCTTCTGTAAGACTAGGCTAGAATTTCATGACTCGATTGACTGATCTAATTATAGAGTACCTTGCGGAGAGAAAGTCGATGACATCAACGGTTTGTTGAATGTTGGCGTCCGTTGTACCCCATTCTTGTGTACCATCTCTTGTGCCACTATGCTCATTGCCATTTTGGGAGCCAGGGGCAGCATGTAGGTCTATTATTACCTTAATATTGTATGTCCTATACCAAATAAATTAGAACATATATACATATTAGTTTCATCTCTAAATTGAGGACTAAAGATGAAAGTGAGAGAGTATAAACATACAAAGCCCAAGTGAAGGCATTGTCTAAAGCATTCAAGGATCCTCCGACGAAAGGCTTAGGAGGGTTAGGATCACTTGCAATCCACCATCCCACCGGAATTCGAACTCCGTTTATCCCATTTTGTGACATGAACTTGAAGTCGTCTTCTACTATGTAGCTACTCCAATGATCCTTTATGAATGATCAAATGAGATTAGGATAGATCAGGTGAGAATGGCGTGTACAGATGTTTAGGGGTACTCACCCTCATAACCTGGGGTGCCTTAGCGGGACCATAGCCATTGGTAATCTGGTACTCTCCTTGCATAGTTGATACGATTGTCATAACGAAAACCGAGGGGTTATCGTCGCCCCATCCTCCATCTCCCGAGTAATCGACTGTCAAAACGTTATCGGTTTTCGCTTGGAGGAAGAGCCCGTTCGATCCTTGGATCTTGATTCTGTTCTTGTTGCCGTCATTCCTCACGATTTGGAATGCCTCTGAATTGCTTGGGCTTGTGGCTACTGCAATTGCCCTGTTTGAGATCCCTTCCGCGCTTCCCAACCCTATGAATTGGTTGAAGAACACTTTCAAGTTGAATGTGTTCTCGTCAATTCTCCATAGCTATATATATAGGTAAAAAATAATGAAATAAATTTCAATAATCAATGTTTTGTGTGACACTGACTAGAATAATGTATTAAATGACAGTTAAAATAATCTCTAGCTGCATTTATTTTCAGCTTGAATCACTTCATTTTCAAAAACACCTTTGATGTGTCTAATGGCTCTATAGACAATAGGAAATATACATATATTTAGTGGAACTTTATATTAAAATCAACCTAATTATAAGAAGTGATTCACACATAAAGATAAGGGAAAGTGTCCGGTGAGAATAACTTTTTAAATACGAACGTGAGAATGATGCACATTAGTAGTAAATTGGTGCACATTTAGTACTAATTTGGTGCACATTCATTGATAAACTTAACAACATCCAAAATTTGAAAAACTTTTATTTTTTAAAGAAAATTTATGGAGAAATTGAAGAACATTAGGTAAAAATTGTATATGTGCATCACTTTTTCAAAGGATGTGCATCAAAAAATTTAATGCACATTTAAGTATATTTTGATGCACATTCAAGTATATTTTGGTGCACATTAGTCATTCTCACGTTCTCATTTTAAAAATTATTCTCACCGGAACCAAACCCTAAAAATAATATCTTAAGTATAGCCGTTATTTCTTTTTATAGAGAACTGAATGCTTACACTCTTCTACAAAATCCTACTTATACTTAATCTAATCTAAGTTAGAACAGTTTTATCAAGTTTAGGAAGAAAAAATGGTGTGATCCGTATATTATATAGTTTAGGTGAGATTACTTTGAAGGTTTCCCAGCCAGAAGCAGCAGTTCTGTTTGCAACCATGACAGATCCTCCGCCTAATTCTGCGCTCACAAATTTCCCCGTTGTCACTGATTTCAGCTGAATCTGGGTTCCATCCTGCAACAACATATATACTCAAGTAATTAAACATAAATTACATAGTTACTTGCTATAATAGTATATAGTATATATAGATACGTACCAATAGATCCTTGTTGGGAATTCCATCGAAAAGAGAAGGCAAAATCCAACCTTCAGTAACAAGCCATCCTCCCAAATTCACAGCCTTAAGCTTGAAGCTTGGGTCTGGTCTCCCATGGCTTCCTTCAGGATGAACAAAAACACTCAATACCAACAATAAGAAGATACTGATATTACTAGGGCTGCTTTTCAAGCTCATTTTTCTTATTTTATGGATTCTTGATCGAAGAGATTTCGCTGTATTTATACAGTACCCATGCAGGCTGCAGCAATAAAACGTTTCATAATGGGTTTGGCGGTCAACCATTATCCTCAATCAATATTCTTATTTGTCCACCTTTTACAAATTATTTCATTTTTTTTATATAGAAACTTATTATATCTGGATTGTCATTGGTCCATATAATGTTTTTTAAATGGATAATTAGAAGACGGGATTGTGGACAAAGTCAGTGATCTAGAACCTTTGAATACGTTACAAAGTGAATTGATAGTTTTATTCCTTTGACATTGCCCATTCGTTCATTAATCATGGCCGATAAAGGCTGTCAATTGACTCCATATAGCGTCATCGATCGCAAAATCAAAAGATGTAATTTATATTTTTGTGATCATCTAATTTGATTGAATAGACAAAGTCATTTTACGTTTAACTTGAAATATTGGATGTTTAAATAATAGAAATACAAAGCGCTTAAAAATATTGAATATCAACAAGCTAAGGTATAATACATTGCCCTTGCTTACTTTTCGGGTGACAACCGGGCAGCACCTTTTTTACACTCGGCAACACCATCTCGTTCCGAACGAGAATTCCTGAATTTATTTATTTTTTTAAAAAAAATTCTCGTTCGGAATGGGGTTCCGAACGAGACCGGTCTGGAAAATGATTTTTTCATTTATTAAATGCCGAACCGGTTCGACACTCGTTCGGAACGGGGTCCGAACGAGTTTTTTTTTTTTATTATTATTTATGACGTCGTAAATCTCGTTCTGAACAGCGTTCCGAACGAGATTACCCGTTTTTTGCGTTTTTGCGTTTTTAAGTATTTTCGATCAACTTTTTGTGAAGGGGAGACCTTATACACTCTTTATATGCCTACTAACACATAATTGTATAAGTTTTTGAAACATAATCAACATCGATGTACTAGACCCTTCATATCTCAACTACTTCGACTATTTCGAAGAATGAAAGACTAGTGAAGGTTTACAAAGGAGGTGTTACTCGAAGAGTTCGAGTTTTCGATTCGAAGTTACCGACAAGGTTAAATAGCTATAATATGCATTGAAAACAAGTTTCATTGCATTCCGACGTCGTTTGGGCATCGAACCGCCTATTCTCGACCTTAACAGGCCATCAGGACCGATAAGGCGTTTTTGCGTTTTTGAGTATTTTCGATCACTTTTTGTGAAGGGGAGACCTTATACACTCTTTATATGCCTAATAACACATAATTGTATAAGTTTTTGAAACATAATCAACATCGATGTACTAGACCCTTCATATCTCAACTACTTCGACTATTTCGAAGAATGAAAGACTGGTGAAGGTTTACAAAGGGGGTGTTACTCGAAGAGTTCGAGTTTTCGATTCGAAGTTACCGACAAGGTTAAATAGCTATAATATGCATTGAAAACAAGTTTCATTGCATTCCGACGTCGTTTGGGCATCGAACCGCCTATTCTCGACCTTAACAGGCCATCAGGATTGATAAGGCGTTTTTGCGTTTTTGAGTATTTTCGATCAACTTTTTGTGAAGGGGAGACCTTATACACTTGCGTTTTTGAAACCCAAAGCTTAGAATAGTCTTATGAAACTTATCATACCATTGCTTTAGCGCTTGCTTCAAACCATAGAGTAACTTCTTGAGCCTGCACACCCTGTTCTCCAGTCCAGGAACCACGCACCCTTGCTCCATATAAATCTCTTCATTAAGATCACCATTTAAAAACGCAGTTTTAACATCCATTTGATGTACCAATAACTTATAGCTAGAAGCTAAAGCAAATAATGCACGTATGGTGGAAATCTTGGTGACATGAGAGTAAGTGTCAAAGAAGTCAATTTCATATTTTTGAGTGAAACCTGTAATAACTAGTCTCGCCTTATACCTTTCTCTAGAACCACCTATTTTAAGTTTTCTCTTAAAGATCCACTTACAACCAATGGCCTTGTTTCCCTTAGGTAAGTCAACTAGTTCTCATGTGTGATTTGACATGATAAACTCTATTTCATTGTTAATGGCATCTTTCCAAAAACTAGCATCCAATGATCTCACAACTTCATCATATGTCTTAGGGTCATCCTCTAGCATATGCACACTAACAAATGTATCATTCAACACATCTAGATCATGGAGTTCAATCAAGAATGCAGTCACAAAATCAGAACCAAAGCTAGTTTTTCTTTTCTGTCTCTTACTCTTCCTAGGTTCAATTTCATGAATAGGCATGGAAGGTTCAACTTCATGAATAGGTATGGAAGGTGAGGTTATAGAAGAAGATGCAACATTACTAGCCATAGAATCAACTTGCACGTCATTTTTCTTTAAAGGAAAAATATGCTCAAAACATTCAGCATCTCGATATTCACACAATGACCGATCACTCAAAACCATAAATCGATAAGTTGCACTATTTCTAGCATAACCAATAAACACGACATCAAAAGTCTTAGATCCGAGAACTTGAAAGTAAAGCATTCATCATTTCTTTCAAAGTTCTGTTTTTCCTTTCTGCTATACCATTTTGTTCTGGGTTGTATGGAGCTGTAAATTCATGAATTATATCATTGTTCTCACAGAATTCCTTCCACGAGTTGGTGATGTATTCACCACCTCTATCAGATCTAATCCTTTTGATTTTCTGGTTCAATTGGTTTTCTACTTCTGCCTTATAAGTGTAAAAGACATTTTCAGCTTCATCTTTGGATCTCAATAAATACAATTTGGTGTATCTAGAATGGTCATCAACAAAAGTGATATAATACTTTTTTCCACCTCTACTTTCAGTGTTGCGAAATTCCGCTAAGTCTGAATGAACTAATTCTAACAACTCAGTTGTTCTTTCATTTACAGAATTAAAAGGCTTCCTCTTGAACTTAGCCTCAACGCATACACCACATTTTCCATGACCATCTTTTGTCAAATTCGTAATTAAACCCATTGCATGCAAACGATTAACAGATTTAACATTTAAATGTCCAAGTCTAGCATGCCATAAATCCAAAGTCTCAATGATATAAGCAAAAGAGGTAGCATTCTCATTACCAACCAAAGTCTCAAGCACATACAAATTTCCAGACCTATAGATGTTTCCTACGAATTCACCATTCTTGGTTAAAACTATTTTTCCAGATTCAATCACTTGTTTTATGCCAACAATTTCTAGTAAAGCAGAACAAATTAAATTCCTACGCAAGAGGGTACGTATAAAACATTCTGCAGTGGAAGAGACTTCCCTGAAGTGAGCTTTAGAGACACCTTCCCTTTTCCCAGCACCTGAGAGATACTTGAATTCCCCATGTAGACTTGATCAAATTCAGCAGCTTCTTGAAATTCAGCAAATAGCGACCTGTCAGCACAAAAATGCTTAGTCGCTCCTGTGTCAATCAGCCACTCGACCTTCTCAGCTACGTGGTTGGCTTCAGCAGTTGTGATGATGGTAATTAGATCGTCAGACCCTTCAACAATGTTGGCTTGAGGTTTGGTCTTGTCTTTCTTAGGCTTCGGTGCATCCTTTTGGTTGTCAGCTCGGTCATAGCATTGATAGGCTCGATGTCCCATCTTGCCACATATGAAACATCCTTGATTGTTATTCTGGGGCTTCCCTTTCTTCTTGAAGTTAGGAGCCCTCTTGTTCTGCACCTTGCCCTTCTTGAAATTCTCCTTTTTGTCCTTCTTCTTGAACGTGTCAGAATTTTCAGAAGACTCTACAAGATTAGCCTTAACCGAATTATCAGAACCTTTAGAAACAGGCTTATCTTTGAGGCGATTCGCCTCTTCAATCTTCATGTGCTTGACTAGTTCTAGAAGGGTTAAATCCTTCTTCTTGTGCTTCAGTTGATTCCGATAGCCAGACCAGGAATCTGGAGCTTCTCGATCAGAAAGTTGGCCTGGAGGACTTCACACATTTTCATCCTTTCAGCCAGGATGTGAGCCACCAGATTCTCGTACTCATGGACTTCAGCCATGATTGGCTCGTCGTCCACCATCTTGAACTGCATAAATTTCCCGCAGATATACTTCTTCTTTCCTGCATCATCAGTTGAATACTTTGCCTCCAGGAGATCCCACATCACCTTTGCAGATTTCTGGGAAGCAAGAAGATCGAAGATCGGGTTGGTAACATGGCTGAGCATGTGACCACGAGTCGTCTTGTTGTCAGATTTGTACTTCTTCATGGTTGCTTCTTCCACCGTGACTGGAGTTGCTCCAGGAGACGGAGTACCGTTCATTCCAGGAGTGTTTGGAACAACGAAACCTTCGACAACAGGAGGCTGTTGAAGGAGAACGTAATCGACCTCCAGTTGCTCGAAGAAAATGAGCATCTTCTGAGACCACCTTTTGTAATTTGTCCCGTCAAGAGGTTCGAACTTCGACAAATCCAACATCGGCTTGATGTACATCGTAATTCTGATTTCCAAATTCGCTTCTAAATTGTTGGAAGAAATCAGAATGTAGGGCTACTTCAAAAACCTTTGTAAAAACAGTAACCGAAAATTTGTTGATTCGCGGTATGTAAGCCTCTTCCTTAGAAGTGAATTCGCCCTGACCACCGAAGCTCAGTCAGATAGGCGTCGCCCCCCAACGTTATCACAACGTCCTCTGATCGCAGGCTCTCGCCAACGAAGGATTGGAATCCAAAGGTATGCTCAAAACAAAACAGTGTTTAGGAAGAAGATGAAGATATTTTTTTGTGTCTTTCTTAAGAAGAATGAAAAACTCAATTTAAAGAGTTAAAATCTGCAGATCTCTGGCACTAACTCCATATCACAAAACATGGAGTAATGCCAATAAATCAGGGCAGTTACAGATTCATTTTTGAAAGAGTCAAAGGAATACGAATTTAAAACAAATCGGAAGAATCTGATGCGCAATTAATTTACGTTCGGAGACTTAGAAAGCCCAAAAATTAATTTGACTCGGAAAAAGTAAAACCTACCCAACCCCACGTGCCACGAACACGGACCGGACCCGAAACGGACGGATGACGGCGGCAGTGCGCGCGAGAGGCTCCTTTCTAACTCAACTAACCCTTTAATACAATACCCAACATATATACACTCCATGTTGGTTCTTCCTAATCGATGTGGGAAAAGTAATATCCCAAAATCCTTTTTTTTTGAGATTTATGTACTCTCATATATATTAACCGTTTATTTATATTACTAATCCAAAACTATTACAAGGAAGTCTACTCCCTCAACCTAAATTCGTCAAAGATATACAAGCTACCCGTAATTCCTAGTCTATTAACAATATAATAATCCACACTCTCAAATCCTATCCAAACACTTACATTCATGGATCACTTTAGATTAGTCTTCACTAGCCTAGGTCCCGCGCATGGCGCGAGTTTATATGAAAATAAGTTGATATCTTAAAATGATATTGATATATAATTAAGTTTTTAAATTTAAAATATAATAAACAACGAGTATAAATGAATTTTTATACCAAAAGTCTTATTTGATCAAATTAAATATCATAGGTCAATTCAACAAATTTAAATAAATTGATTTCAACATATATAAAACTATATAATTTAAAACACTACCATAACACAAAAATATAATATTTTCTCTTATTTATTAAGAAATCAATCTTTTTGTGATCATATCATAAATATAAAATTATAAATTTGTAAAATAATAAAATAGGATATTGGGAGGTCAAAATCTAAAATATTAACACAAAAAAAATATCTTTTTGTAATTTTAAATATAATAAACAACGAATATAAATGAATTTTTATACCAAAAGTCTTATTTGATCAAATTAATTATCGTAGGTCAATTTAACAAATTTAAATAAATTGATTTCAACATACTCCCAATTCATTTAAAGGGAACAATAGAAGATCATCAAGTTCGCATACTAAAGTTTAAGTGATTTCATTAAGAGAAAAGGATATTTACAAGCACTTCATGAAACATGCAAACAAGATATTAAATCAGGACAGACAAGCAAAATCAGAAACACTAGATAAAAACAACAAAAACAGACGTATAATGTGCTAAGGAGAATTTGTAGGGGGGTCCACTTAAAGTTGAGGCGGTTCCTTTGAAGTTGGGTCGGATATGTGCAAAAAGGTATTGATCATGTGAGACATCAATTCTTTCAACCCATGTATATGGGAGACAAACTGACCGATTCCCAAACTAATCTGCCGCAACTCTAGCAGTTGTTCCTGTTGTAAAGCAATAGACGTTTCGGAAGAGGACAACTTTCAAGAGGAGGGCGAGGAACAGTGGAAGGCCTTCAGAGAGAAGTTGTGGCAGCTGCTTCTTTTGTTCCAAGGCGATAGATTCTTTGCATTTCATTTGTGCAATGTGAGGACTAGTTAGCTCCCAGATTCTAGTTGTTTCACTGGAATTGTCATAGACGCACTCATGAATTAACAACTTCTTCAACAACCATGCGTAGGACAGTGAATGAGATTTTCCCTTTCCCGAGGGAGCAGAGACCTTGCCTATGTGGATCAGAATGGTTCTGGGCAAGTCAATGGGCTCCCTATGGATGAATGGATCCAGGAGAAGTAGATCCACATTGGTGACTAAGTTGCGTCGCTCTTGTCGCGGAACAACTCCCTTGATAAGAACAATATGACACACTCTTTGGAACCGTGTCAAATCTCATGTTCCAGCTACTAGGAGCACCTTTCCCAACAATCTTTGGCAACTCCGATCCTTGAGTTGCATTTGTTCCTCTGTGGGCTTGTTCGAAGGAAGATCACAGAAGCCAGTGGTAGGAACACCAAGAAGCTCTCCAAAATTTTAGGAGAGAGCATGATAGTTTCCCTCCTCAACAAAGAAGTGGCCAAAAGAGCACCAGACTTGCTCCTTGTCGGAATAAAGTCAGAAAATAACTCTCTGATCTTGTCTTATTGACAGAGACCTTGGAAAAGAAAAACTTGCTCCATCATTGAGATTTGAGCAATTCTTCAACCTCCACATAGGTGGGATTGAGGGTGAAGGAATCTTCAGCAATATAAATTAAAACTCTAACAACACCATCTTGTTTTGCCAATGGTCCAAAGAAAATCCAATAGGCAAATCTCTATTGCTCGGAAGCTTACACATTATGTATGTCCTACTTTGTCCTTACCTGCTTCGTCTTCCTCTAATTTGTCTACTTACTTGGGAGATCTTTCCAGATTCTCTCATGCTTTTGTGACTTCTTTATCTAAGACTCTTGATATCAAAGAGCCACACACGTATAATCAAGCCAAGAATAATCCTCATTGAGTTGATGCTATGGCTAAGGAAATTAAAGCTCTAGAAGACAATTGCACATGGGAATTGACTACTTTACCACCTGGTAAACATTCTATAGGTTGTCAATGGATATATAAGGTTAAATTTCGTCCAGATGGTAGTGTTGAGCGCTATAAAGCTTGACTGGTGGCTAAGGGTTACAATCAAATTGAGGGGAAAGATTTTAAACATAATTTTTCCCCTGTGGCCAAATTTACCGTTGTCAGAATGATACTTGCTTTGTCTACTATCAGAAAGTGGGAGGTTCATTAGTTGGATGTAAACAATGTCTTCTTCATGGCTTTGTTGATGAGGAAATTTACATGGATGTTCCTCCGGGATACAATGCAGATCCAGATAAAGTGTGCAAACTGCGCAGGTCCCTTTATGATCTACGCCAAGCTTCCATGCAATGGAACTTTGAGTTGACCAAGTTTCTCAAAAACTTGGGTTTTTCCCAATGCCATTATGATCATTCCTTGTTTATCAAACCTATTCCTGTTGGGCTTATTGTGATCTTGGTCTATGTAGATGACTTGATCATTACTAGTGATGACATTGTTGTCATAAGTTCATTCAAGAGTGCTTTGCACATAGAATTCACTATTAAGGATCTAGGACTTAGCAGATACTTCTTAGGGCTTGAAGTATCTCGTTCTGATCAAGGTATCCTACTGAACCAAAGGAAGTATATTGTTGATTTGTTGGATGATTCTAATCTTTTAGACTGCAAACCATCTCCTTTTCCCTTGCCACGAGGTCTTGAGTTGTCCATTGATAAAGGGGTGTTGCTGGCTAAACCAGAGTTGTATTGCAGGCTACTTGGTCGATTGTTATATCTCAATCTTTCTCGACCTAACATCTCCTTCCCAGTTCAGCATCTCAGACAGTTTGTTCATCAACCCAGAGTTCCCCATTTCAAAGCTTCCTTACATGTCTTACGGTATCTTAGAGGCACCATTGACTTGGGTTTGTTCTATCCTGCATCCAGTCAATTATCTTTACGTGCTTATTGTGATGCACAATGGGGGTAATTGTGAGTTCTTTGGACGATCAGTCACTAGATATTGTGCTTCCCTTGGTGATTATCTTGTCTAATGGAAGACTAAGAAGTAGAAAGTTGTTTCGAAGTCTACCGCCGAGTCAGAATATTGCAGTATGTCCCAAACCTCCAGTGAACTTTTATGGCTTGACAACTTGCTTGAAGGCTTCCTTTCACCTTCTCATGTTAGCTCTAGCACTCAAATTGCAGATGTTCTCACTAAGCCTTTGGGTGAAGCTGCTCATCGCTTCTTTGTGTCCAAGTTGGGTCTTGTGAATCTTCCACCAGATCCAACTTGAGGGGGATATTAATATTATGTTGTACATATTACCATAGTACCCCTTAGGACTTTGTATATAATTGACACTAATGTGTCATCTTCAATAAGAGAGTCCAGTATTTACTCCTGGTTTCTGTTATTTCACTCCCAAGCTCTACATATTACATCAATGGTGGCTTCAGATATTATTCCTCGCACCATTTCAAGGAAGACCTCACGATATACTTAGTTGATTGATCGTAAGAGCTACATTTATAAGTGTCTAGCTACAAGTATTAAATGTAGGCAATGGATAATAAATGATTATATCTCAATACAGGATTATTTTACACTTAGCAGGTCGTATCATATTTCTACGCAGCTTTATTTTTAGAAAGATAGTGAAACCTTTGTCTAGAGTGTGATGTAGCCGTTGGAAATCATCCACTGCAAACTCCAGTGATTGTTAACATTCTTAAGAGTCCAATAAGCCCATCCAAACGTGGCCTTGCCGTACACTTGAAGTTGTGCATTTGCAAAGTTTTGGTAGTCCGTCTTCGATGCTCCTTGAACAGCCCATTCCGCAACCCACTCTCCTACATAATTGTTCATGCATCAAGATTAAGAAGATTAGCCACGCACATAGAGCGAACATCAAAAGTACAAATCATGATTATTGACGATTGACGTTATGTCGTCTGCATGGGCTTTTTAAGCTATTCGAGTTCGTTTCGGACCTCAATGCCTTTTAATATTTTTCCATTATTTCCATCTTTTGCCTTTAGGGCTTGGCTTGTTAGTTGACCTAGGGTTTAGTATTTCATATTTAAGCATGATTATTTCCTATGTTGCACACTTATCTTTCATTCAATAAAAAGTTGAACAATTTTCTCTCATTCTTGGTGGGTTTCAGAACTTTGTTTTTCAAAGTTCATCACTTATAAACTCTTTTATTGATTTGGGTTTAGCGTTAGTCTCAAGGACTTAGTCTTGTGAAACATGACAGAAATCGAAACTAAACAATGCGGTTGAAAAAGAGACACGATTTTATAACATAGGATTACTTACCGACGAAAGTGAGAGGGCCATTTGAAGTGGTGACTTGACCCAAATCGGAAGCTCGATTGTTGTTAATGAAGTCAATGTTTTGTTGGGGAGTCAAACTAGTGAAAGAGTCTGAGAAGAGGTTGTAGTAATGAACGTCGATGACTACATTTTGCATCCCATTTGCTAGTGAGAATAACTCCTTAGGATCCATGGGTCCAAGCCTATTTGACAAGATGACGTATGCAGTTTGGGTGTGTTTTCGAACGACGTCATATCCCATTTGATAGTACTTTGTTAGGCTATCTAGGGTTACTCCTGGAGCTAACGGTTCGTTTATCAGCTCCACCGCGTATAGGCTTGGGTGTGATGCATACCTGCAAACGTTATATATTGTAGTTATTGACACTATCACACGAAATCTTGATCGTCAAATAAAAATCTAACCCTTAAGATCATGCATCTTCTCTTGAACTTTGTATAAGTCCATTGGGATCACGGTATGTCCGTGATAGTGACGGATTGAGATCGTGCGGACAAACGCGTGTATGCGCAGTTGGGCCTAGCAGACAAGCCCATAAGATTCAATCCTAAAACCAATTCGGTGATAGGAGGAGGAACTTATGTACTTATATACTAGACCATCAAGCTCTTTACTTCTGATATGAGATGTACATTCTCACATCTTCTGTAAGACTAGGCTAGAATTTCATGACTCGATTGACTGATCTAATTATAGAGTACCTTGCGGAGAGAAAGTCGATGACATCAACGGTTTGTTGAATGTTGGCGTCCGTTGTACCCCATTCTTGTGTACCATCTCTTGTGCCACTATGCTCATTGCCATTTTGGGAGCCAGGGGCAGCATGTAGGTCTATTATTACCTTAATATTGTATGTCCTATACCAAATAAATTAGAACATATATACATATTAGTTTCATCTCTAAATTGAGGACTAAAGATGAAAGTGAGAGAGTATAAACATACAAAGCCCAAGTGAAGGCATTGTCTAAAGCATTCAAGGATCCTCCGACGAAAGGCTTAGGAGGGTTAGGATCACTTGCAATCCACCATCCCACCGGAATTCGAACTCCGTTTATCCCATTTTGTGACATGAACTTGAAGTCGTCTTCTACTATGTAGCTACTCCAATGATCCTTTATGAATGATCAAATGAGATTAGGATAGATCAGGTGAGAATGGCGTGTACAGATGTTTAGGGGTACTCACCCTCATAACCTGGGGTGCCTTAGCGGGACCATAGCCATTGGTAATCTGGTACTCTCCTTGCATAGTTGATACGATTGTCATAACGAAAACCGAGGGGTTATCGTCGCCCCATCCTCCATCTCCCGAGTAATCGACTGTCAAAACGTTATCGGTTTTCGCTTGGAGGAAGAGCCCGTTCGATCCTTGGATCTTGATTCTGTTCTTGTTGCCGTCATTCCTCACGATTTGGAATGCCTCTGAATTGCTTGGGCTTGTGGCTACTGCAATTGCCCTGTTTGAGATCCCTTCCGCGCTTCCCAACCCTATGAATTGGTTGAAGAACACTTTCAAGTTGAATGTGTTCTCGTCAATTCTCCATAGCTATATATATAGGTAAAAAATAATGAAATAAATTTCAATAATCAATGTTTTGTGTGACACTGACTAGAATAATGTATTAAATGACAGTTAAAATAATCTCTAGCTGCATTTATTTTCAGCTTGAATCACTTCATTTTCAAAAACACCTTTGATGTGTCTAATGGCTCTATAGACAATAGGAAATATACATATATTTAGTGGAACTTTATATTAAAATCAACCTAATTATAAGAAGTGATTCACACATAAAGATAAGGGAAAGTGTCCGGTGAGAATAACTTTTTAAATACGAACGTGAGAATGATGCACATTAGTAGTAAATTGGTGCACATTTAGTACTAATTTGGTGCACATTCATTGATAAACTTAACAACATCCAAAATTTGAAAAACTTTTATTTTTTAAAGAAAATTTATGGAGAAATTGAAGAACATTAGGTAAAAATTGTATATGTGCATCACTTTTTCAAAGGATGTGCATCAAAAAATTTAATGCACATTTAAGTATATTTTGATGCACATTCAAGTATATTTTGGTGCACATTAGTCATTCTCACGTTCTCATTTTAAAAATTATTCTCACCGGAACCAAACCCTAAAAATAATATCTTAAGTATAGCCGTTATTTCTTTTTATAGAGAACTGAATGCTTACACTCTTCTACAAAATCCTACTTATACTTAATCTAATCTAAGTTAGAACAGTTTTATCAAGTTTAGGAAGAAAAAATGGTGTGATCCGTATATTATATAGTTTAGGTGAGATTACTTTGAAGGTTTCCCAGCCAGAAGCAGCAGTTCTGTTTGCAACCATGACAGATCCTCCGCCTAATTCTGCGCTCACAAATTTCCCCGTTGTCACTGATTTCAGCTGAATCTGGGTTCCATCCTGCAACAACATATATACTCAAGTAATTAAACATAAATTACATAGTTACTTGCTATAATAGTATATAGTATATATAGATACGTACCAATAGATCCTTGTTGGGAATTCCATCGAAAAGAGAAGGCAAAATCCAACCTTCAGTAACAAGCCATCCTCCCAAATTCACAGCCTTAAGCTTGAAGCTTGGGTCTGGTCTCCCATGGCTTCCTTCAGGATGAACAAAAACACTCAATACCAACAATAAGAAGATACTGATATTACTAGGGCTGCTTTTCAAGCTCATTTTTCTTATTTTATGGATTCTTGATCGAAGAGATTTCGCTGTATTTATACAGTACCCATGCAGGCTGCAGCAATAAAACGTTTCATAATGGGTTTGGCGGTCAACCATTATCCTCAATCAATATTCTTATTTGTCCACCTTTTACAAATTATTTCATTTTTTTTATATAGAAACTTATTATATCTGGATTGTCATTGGTCCATATAATGTTTTTTAAATGGATAATTAGAAGACGGGATTGTGGACAAAGTCAGTGATCTAGAACCTTTGAATACGTTACAAAGTGAATTGATAGTTTTATTCCTTTGACATTGCCCATTCGTTCATTAATCATGGCCGATAAAGGCTGTCAATTGACTCCATATAGCGTCATCGATCGCAAAATCAAAAGATGTAATTTATATTTTTGTGATCATCTAATTTGATTGAATAGACAAAGTCATTTTACGTTTAACTTGAAATATTGGATGTTTAAATAATAGAAATACAAAGCGCTTAAAAATATTGAATATCAACAAGCTAAGGTATAATACATTGCCCTTGCTTACTTTTCGGGTGACAACCGGGCAGCACCTTTTTTACACTCGGCAACACCATCTCGTTCCGAACGAGAATTCCTGAATTTATTTATTTTTTAAAAAAAAATTCTCGTTCGGAATGGGGTTCCGAACGAGACCGGTCTGGAAAATGATTTTTTCATTTATTAAATGCCGAACCGGTTCGACACTCGTTCGGAACGGGGTCCGAACGAGTTTTTTTTTTTTATTATTATTTATGACGTCGTAAATCTCGTTCTGAACGGTGTTCCGAACGAGATTACCCGTTTTTTGCGTTTTTGCGTTTTTAAGTATTTTCGATCAACTTTTTGTGAAGGGGAGACCTTATACACTCTTTATATGCCTACTAACACATAATTGTATAAGTTTTTGAAACATAATCAACATCGATGTACTAGACCCTTCATATCTCAACTACTTCGACTATTTCGAAGAATGAAAGACTAGTGAAGGTTTACAAAGGAGGTGTTACTCGAAGAGTTCGAGTTTTTGATTCAAAGTTACCGACAAGGTTAAATAGCTATAATATGCATTGAAAACAAGTTTCATTGCATTCCGACGTCGTTTGGGCATCGAACCGCCTATTCTCGACCTTAACAGGCCATCAGGACCGATAAGGCGTTTTTGCGTTTTTGAGTATTTTCGATCACTTTTTGTGAAGGGGAGACCTTATACACTCTTTATATGCCTAATAACACATAATTGTATAAGTTTTTGAAACATAATCAACATCGATGTACTAGACCCTTCATATCTCAACTACTTCGACTATTTCGAAGAATGAAAGACTGGTGAAGGTTTACAAAGGGGGTGTTACTCGAAGAGTTCGAGTTTTCGATTCGAGGTTACCGACAAGGTTAAATAGCTATAATATGCATTGAAAACAAGTTTCATTGCATTCCGACGTCGTTTGGGCATCGAACCGCCTATTCTCGACCTTAACAGGCCATCAGGATTGATAAGGCGTTTTTGCGTTTTTGAGTATTTTCGATCAACTTTTTGTGAAGGGGAGACCTTATACACTTGCGTTTTTGAAACCCAAAGCTTAGAATAGTCTTATGAAACTTATCATACCATTGCTTTAGCGCTTGCTTCAAACCATAGAGTAACTTCTTGAGCCTGCACACCCTGTTCTCCAGTCCAGGAACCACGCACCCTTGCTCCATATAAATCTCTTCATTAAGATCACCATTTAAAAACGCAGTTTTAACATCCATTTGATGTACCAATAACTTATAGCTAGAAGCTAAAGCAAATAATGCACGTATGGTGGAAATCTTGGTGACATGAGAGTAAGTGTCAAAGAAGTCAATTTCATATTTTTGAGTGAAACCTGTAATAACTAGTCTCGCCTTATACCTTTCTCTAGAACCACCTGTTTTAAGTTTTCTCTTAAAGATCCACTTACAACCAATGGCCTTGTTTCCCTTAGGTAAGTCAACTAGTTCTCATGTGTGATTTGACATGATAAACTCTATTTCATTGTTAATGGCATCTTTCCAAAAACTAGCATCCAATGATCTCACAGCTTCATCATATGTCTTAGGGTCATCCTCTAGCATATGCACACTAACAAATGTATCATTCAACACATCTAGATCATGGAGTTCAATCAAGAATGCAGTCACAAAATCAGAACCAAAGCTAGTTTTTCTTTTCTGTCTCTTACTCTTCCTAGGTTCAATTTCATGAATAGGCATGGAAGGTTCAACTTCATGAATAGGTATGGAAGGTGAGGTTATAGAAGAAGATGCAACATTACTAGCCATAGAATCAACTTGCACGTCATTTTTCTTTAAAGGAAAAATATGCTCAAAACATTCAGCATCTCGATATTCACACAATGACCGATCACTCAAAACCATAAATCGATAAGTTGCACTATTTCTAGCATAACCAATAAACACGACATCAAAAGTCTTAGATCCGAGAACTTGAAAGTAAAGCATTCATCATTTCTTTCAAAGTTCTGTTTTTCCTTTCTGCTATACCATTTTGTTCTGGGTTGTATGGAGCTGTAAATTCATGAATTATATCATTGTTCTCACAGAATTCCTTCCACGAGTTGGTGATGTATTCACCACCTCTATCAGATCTAATCCTTTTGATTTTCTGGTTCAATTGGTTTTCTACTTCTGCCTTATAAGTGTAAAAGACATTTTCAGCTTCATCTTTGGATCTCAATAAATACAATTTGGTGTATCTAGAATGGTCATCAACAAAAGTGATATAATACTTTTTTCCACCTCTACTTTCAGTGTTGCGAAATTCCGCTAAGTCTGAATGAACTAATTCTAACAACTCAGTTGTTCTTTCATTTACAGAATTAAAAGGCTTCCTCTTGAACTTAGCCTCAACGCATACACCACATTTTCCATGACCATCTTTTGTCAAATTCGTAATTAAACCCATTGCATGCAAACGATTAACAGATTTAACATTTAAATGTCCAAGTCTAGCATGCCATAAATCCAAAGTCTCAATGATATAAGCAAAAGAGGTAGCATTCTCATTACCAACCAAAGTCTCAAGCACATACAAATTTCCAGACCTATAGATGTTTCCTACGAATTCACCATTCTTGGTTAAAACTATTTTTCCAGATTCAATCACTTGTTTTATGCCAACAATTTCTAGTAAAGCAGAACAAATTAAATTCCTACGCAAGAGGGTACGTATAAAACATTCTGCAGTGGAAGAGACTTCCCTGAAGTGAGCTTTAGAGACACCTTCCCTTTTCCCAGCACCTGAGAGATACTTGAATTCCCCATGTAGACTTGATCAAATTCAGCAGCTTCTTGAAATTCAGCAAATAGCGACCTGTCAGCACAAAAATGCTTAGTCGCTCCTGTGTCAATCAGCCACTCGACCTTCTCAGCTACGTGGTTGGCTTCAGCAGTTGTGATGATGGTAATTAGATCGTCAGACCCTTCAACAATGTTGGCTTGAGGTTTGGTCTTGTCTTTCTTAGGCTTCGGTGCATCCTTTTGGTTGTCAGCTCGGTCATAGCATTGATAGGCTCGATGTCCCATCTTGCCACATATGAAACATCCTTGATTGTTATTCTGGGGCTTCCCTTTCTTCTTGAAGTTAGGAGCCCTCTTGTTCTGCACCTTGCCCTTCTTGAAATTCTCCTTTTTGTCCTTCTTCTTGAACGTGTCAGAATTTTCAGAAGACTCTACAAGATTAGCCTTAACCGAATTATCAGAACCTTTAGAAACAGGCTTATCTTTGAGGCGATTCGCCTCTTCAATCTTCATGTGCTTGACTAGTTCTAGAAGGGTTAAATCCTTCTTCTTGTGCTTCAGTTGATTCCGATAGCCAGACCAGGAATCTGGAGCTTCTCGATCAGAAAGTTGGCCTGGAGGACTTCACACATTTTCATCCTTTCAGCCAGGATGTGAGCCACCAGATTCTCGTACTCATGGACTTCAGCCATGATTGGCTCGTCGTCCACCATCTTGAACTGCATAAATTTCCCGCAGATATACTTCTTCTTTCCTGCATCATCAGTTGAATACTTTGCCTCCAGGAGATCCCACATCACCTTTGCAGATTTCTGGGAAGCAAGAAGATCGAAGATCGGGTTGGTAACATGCCTGAGCATGTGACCACGAGTCGTCTTGTTGTCAGATTTGTACTTCTTCATGGTTGCTTCTTCCACCGTGACTGGAGTTGCTCCAGGAGACGGAGTACCGTTCATTCCAGGAGTGTTTGGAACAACGAAACCTTCGACAACAGGAGGCTGTTGAAGGAGAACGTAATCGACCTCCAGTTGCTCGAAGAAAATGAGCATCTTCTGAGACCACCTTTTGTAATTTGTCCCGTCAAGAGGTTCGAACTTCGACAGATCCAACATCGGCTTGATGTACATCGTAATTCTGATTTCCAAATTCGCTTCTAAATTGTTGGAAGAAATCAGAATGTAGGGCTACTTCAAAAACCTTTGTAAAAACAGTAACCGGAAATTTGTTGATTCGCGGTATGTAAGCCTCTTCCTTAGAAGCGAATTCGCCCTGACCACCGAAGCTCAGTCAGATAGGCGTCGCCCCCCAACGTTATCACACCGTCCTCTGATCGCAGGCTCTCGCCAACGAAGGATTGGAATCCAAAGGTATGCTCAAAACAAAACAGTGTTTAGGAAGAAGATGAAGATATTTTTTTGTGTCTTTCTTAAGAAGAATGAAAAACTCAATTTAAAGAGTTAAAATCTGCAGATCTCTGGCACTAACTCCATATCACAAAACATGGAGTAATGCCAATAAATCAGGGCAGTTACAGATTCATTTTTGAAAGAGTCAAAGGAATACGAATTTAAAACAAATCGGAAGAATCTGATGCGCAATTAATTTACGTTCGGAGACTTAGAAAGCCCAAAAATTAATTTGACTCGGAAAAAGTAAAACCTACCCAACCCCACGTGCCACGAACACGGACCGGACCCGAAACGGACGGATGACGGCGGCAGTGCGCGCGAGAGGCTCCTTTCTAACTCAACTAACCCTTTAATACAATACCCAACATATATACACTCCATGTTGGTTCTTCCTAATCGATGTGGGAAAAGTAATATCCCAAAATCCTTTTTTTTTGAGATTTATGTACTCTCATATATATTAACCGTTTATTTATATTACTAATCCAAAACTATTACAAGCAAGTCTACTCCCTCAACCTAAATTCGTCAAAGATATACAAGCTACCCGTAATTCCTAGTCTATTAACAATATAATAATCCACACTCTCAAATCCTATCCAAACACTTACATTCATGGATCACTTTAGATTAGTCTTCACTAGCCTAGGTCCCGCGCATGGCGCGAGTTTATATGAAAATAAGTTGATATCTTAAAATGATATTGATATATAATTAAGTTTTTAAATTTAAAATATAATAAACAACGAGTATAAATGAATTTTTATATCAAAAGTCTTATTTGATCAAATTAAATATCATAGGTCAATTCAACAAATTTAAATAAATTGATTTCAACATATATAAAACTATATAGTTTAAAACACTACCATAACACAAAAATATAATATTTTCTCTTATTTATTAAGAAATCAATCTTTTTGTGATCATATCATAAATATAAAATTATAAATTTGTAAAATAATAAAATAGGATATTGGGAGGTCAAAATCTAAAATATTAACACAAAAAAAATATCTTTTTGTAATTTTAAATATAATAAACAACGAATATAAATGAATTTTTATACCAAAAGTCTTATTTGATCAAATTAATTATCGTAGGTCAATTTAACAAATTTAAATAAATTGATTTCAACATACTCCCAATTCATTTAAAGGGAACAATAGAAGATCATCAAGTTCGCATACTAAAGTTTAAGTGATTTCATTAAGAGAAAAGGATATTTACAAGCACTTCATGAAACATGCAAACAAGATATTAAATCAGGACAGACAAGCAAAATCAGAAACACTAGATAAAAACAACAAAAACAGACGTATAATGTGCTAAGGAGAATTTGTAGGGGGGTCCACTTAAAGTTGAGGCGGTTCCTTTGAAGTTGGGTCGGATATGTGCAAAAAGGTATTGATCATGTGAGACATCAATTCTTTCAACCCATGTATATGGGAGACAAACTGACCGATTCCCAAACTAATCTGCCGCAACTCTAGCAGTTGTTCCTGTTGTAAAGCAATAGACGTTTCGGAAGAGGACAACTTTCAAGAGGAGGGCGAGGAACAGTGGAAGGCCTTCAGAGAGAAGTTGTGGCAGCTGCTTCTTTTGTTCCAAGGCGATAGATTCTTTGCATTTCATTTGTGCAATGTGAGGACTAGTTAGCTCCCAGATTCTAGTTGTTTAACTGGAATTGTCATAGACGCACTCATGAATTAACAACTTCTTCAACAACCATGCGTAGGACAGTGAATGAGATTTTCCCTTTCCCGAGGGAGCAGAGACCTTGCCTATGTGGATCAGAATGGTTCTGGGCAAGTCAATGGGCTCCCTATGGATGAATGGATCCAGGAGAAGTAGATCCACATTGGTGACTAAGTTGCGTCGCTCTTGTCGCGGAACAACTCCCTTGATAAGAACAATATGAGACACTCTTTGGAACCGTGTCAAATCTCATGTTCCAACTACTAGGAGCACCTTTCCCAACAATCTTTGGCAACTCCGATCCTTGAGTTTTCGATTCAAATCTCAACTACTTCGACTATTTCGAAGAATGAAAGACTGGTGAAGGTTTACAAAGGAGGTGTTACTCGAAGAGTTCGAGTTTTCGATTCGAAGTTACCGACAAGGTTAAATAGCTATAATATGCATTGAAAACAAGTTTCATTGCATTCCGACGTCGTTTGGGCATCGAACCACCTATTCTCGACCTTAACAGGCCATTAGGACCGATAAGGCGTTTTTGCGTTTTTGAGTATTTTCGATCAACTTTTTGTGAAGGGGAGACCTTATACACTCTTTATATGCCTAATAACACATAATTGTATAAGTTTTTGAAACATAATCAACATCGATGTACTAGACCCTTCATATCTCAACTACTTCGACTATTTCGAAGAATGAAAGACTGGTGAAGGTTTACAAAGGGGGTGTTACTCGAAGAGTTCGAGTTTTCGATTCGAAGTTACCGACAAGGTTAAATAGCTATAATATGCATTGAAAACAAGTTTTATTGCATTCCGACGTCGTTTGGGCATCGAACCGCCTATTCTCGACCTTAACAGGCCATCAGGATTGATAAGGCGTTTTTGCGTTTTTGAGTATTTTCGATCAACTTTTTGTGAAGGGGAGACCTTATACACTCTTTATATGCCTAATAACACATAATTGTATAAGTTTTTGAAACATAATCAACATCGATGTACTGGCCCTTCATATCTCAACTACTTCGACTATTTCGAAGAATGAAAGACTGGTGAAGGTTTACAAAGGAGGTGTTACTCGAAGAGTTCGAGTTTTCGATTCGAAGTTACCGACAAGGTTAAATAGCTATAATATGCATTGAAAACAAGTTTCATTGCATTCCGACGTCGTTTGGGCATCGAACCGCCTATTCTCGACCTTAACAGGCCATCAGGACCGATAAGGCGTTTTTGCGTTTTTGAGTATTTTCGATCAACTTTTTGTGAAGGGGAGACCTTATACACTCTTTATATGCCTAATAACACATAATTGTATAAGTTTTTGAAACATAATCATTATCGATGTACTAGACCCTTCATATCTCAACTACTTCGACTATTTCGAAGAATGAAAGACTGGTGAAGGTTTACAAAGGGGGTGTTACTGGAAGAGTTCGAGTTTTCGATTCGAAGTTACCGACAAGGTTAAATAGCTATAATATGCATTGAAAACAAGTTTCATTGCATTCCGACGTCGTTTGGGCATCGAACCGCCTATTCTCGACCTTAACAGGCCATCAAGACCGATAAGGCGTTTTTGCGTTTTTGAGTATTTTCGATCAACTTTTTGTGAAGGGGAGACCTTATACACTCTTTATATGCCTAATAACACATAATTGTATAAGTTTTTGAAACATAATCAACATCGATGTACTAGACCCTTCATATCTCAACTACTTCGACTATTTCGAAGAATGAAAGACTGGTGAAGGTTTACAAAGGAGGTGTTACTCGAAGAGTTCGAGTTTTCGATTCGAAGTTACCGACAAGGTTAAATAGCTATAATATGCATTGAAAACAAGTTTCATTGCATTCCGACGTCGTTTGGGCATCGAACCGCCTATTCTCGACCTTAAGAGGCCATCAAGACCGATAAGGCGTTTTTGCGTTTTTGAGTATTTTCGATCAACTTTTTGTGAAGGGGAGACCTTATACACTCTTTATATGCCTAATAACACATAATTGTATAAGTTTTTGAAACATAATCAACATCGATGTACTAGACCCTTCATATCTCAACTACTTCGACTATTTCGAAGAATGAAAGACTAGTGAAGGTTTACAAAGGAGGTGTTACTCGAAGAGTTCGTGTTTTCGATTTGAAGTTACCAACAAGGTTAAATAGCTATAATATGCATTGAAAACAAGTTTCATTGCATTCCGACGTCGTTTGGGCATCGAACCGCCTATTTTCGACCTTAACAGCCCATCAGGACCGATAAGGCGTTTTTGCATTTTTGATCAACTTTTTGTGAAGGGGAGACCTTATACACTCTTTATATGCCTAATAACACATAATTGTATAAGTTTTTGAAACATAATCAACATCGATGTACTAGACCCTTCATATCTCAACTACTTCGACTATTTCGAAGAATGAAAGACTGGTGAAGGTTTACAAAGGGGGTGTTACTCGAAGAGTTCGAGTTTTCGATTCGAAGTTACCGACAAGGTTAAATAGCTATAATATGCATTGAAAACAAGTTTCATTGCATTCCGACGTCGTTTGGGCATCGAACCGCCTATTCTCGACCTTAAGAGGCCATCAAGACCGATAAGGCGTTTTTGCGTTTTTGAGTATTTTCGATCACTTTTTGTGAAGGGGAGACCTTATACACTCTTTATATGCCTAATAACACATAATTGTATAAGTTTTTGAAACATAATCAACATCGATGTACTAGACCCTTCATATCTCAACTACTTCGACTATTTCGAAGAATGAAAGACTAGTGAAGGTTTACAAAGGAGGTGTTACTCGAAGAGTTCGTGTTTTCGATTCGAAGTTACCGACAAGGTTAAATAGCTATAATATGCATTGAAAACAAGTTTCATTGCATTCTGACGTCGTTTGGGCATCGAACCGCCTATTTTCGACCTTAACAGGCCATAAGGACCGATAAGGCGTTTTTGCATTTTTGAGTATTTTCGATCAACTTTTTGTGAAGGGGAGACCTTATACACTCTTTATATGCCTAATAACACATAATTGTATAAGTTTTTGAAACATAATCAACATCGATGTACTAGACCCTTCATATCTCAACTACTTCGACTATTTCGAAGAATGAAAGACTGGTGAAGGTTTACAAAGGAGGTGTTACTCGAAGAGTACGTTTTTTAAACAATTCATTTATGTACGTTTTGTTTTCTCAATATCTCTAGTTACGTATTAGTAAAAAATATAAAAATTTGAAATTGTTATAGTACTTGTTAAGACGGATCAAACAAGACCTCACATGACTATATTTTCGCTTGTAAATCGGAAGAAATTGAGAAGATTCTCTCGAATTGTGAATAGTGTCGGAAAATGAAATGAGACTTATATAATGGGACAGAGAGAGTATATAAAAAGAAAGCAAAAACCAAAGAAAGGATTCACACGCTTGCTAATAACAAGCTTTATCATTGGGCTATTTTTAGGCCCTTACTATTTGACGCCCACTCAAATTGCTATTTACCGCCCAGTTTTTGTGCGTCACGCATGGAATAAAACCCTACGTCGCGAACGAATTTGTTTTTTCAAAAAAATCCATGCGTCACGCATGGATTAAAACCATACGTCACGTATGGATTTTTTTTTGTTTTTGCTTGTTTTTTTCCATAATCTTGTAGATAATTTCAATACGATCGCGTGCATATAAAATTCGTCCAAAACGGACATCGTTTGCCCCTTCAAAAGGCCAAAATACAAATTTATCACACATAATTTATTGTATCAACAAGTCCGTTAAAACAACACACCATTTTTCAAAAAAATTTATAATATGGTAGATAACTTAGGAAAGATTTTATTTAGTGATGATACTTAAATAAAATTAATAACTACAATTTATAAGTACGGAGTAATAGATTTGTTACACTTAATCATAATTACTTCACTATTTTTTGTTTTTTAGCCTTTTGAAGGGGCAAACGATGTCCGTTTTGGACGAATTTTATATGCACGCGATCGTATTGAAATTATCTACAAGATTATGGAAAAAAAAGCAAAAAATAAAAAAAAATCCATACGTGACGTATGGTTTTAATCCATGCGTGACGCACGAATTTTTTTGAAAAAAAAAATTCGTGCGCGACGTATGGTTTTATTCCATGCGTGACGCACAAAAACTGGGCGGTAAATAGCAATTTGAGTGGGCGGTGAATAGAAAGTATGTATTTTTACTTCTTTGTTTCATACACACAACATTTATACTTATTTTATATCAGACCTTCAAATTTTGGGTTCTCCAGAGTTTTGGGGCCCTGTGCAGTGACTCATCTTACACACCCTCAGGGCCGGCCCTGGAACTGATTGTCCATTTTTCTTTCTGGACTAGATACATCGGATTGTTCTGCTACGCAGAGCTGAATTATTTATTTAAATATATTTTTGTTATGAAATATTAACTATAAAATAAAATAATTTATATAGATTTATGAATTTATTAAGCTTTACGAATTGTATATTTTCAATCTCAAAACTACAATTATGTATATGGCTCAATTACAACTTCTCACCTCACCTTCTTACCAATTCGATTTAGATATACTATTTTGTAACACTAATTTTTACTTAATTTTTTAATTATATTTACTTATATATTATTGAATACTAATAATTTATTAGTGTTAATTTTGTTTTTAATTTAGTACATTTATTAGCTAAATTTGATATCACTTTAAAAAAAAAAAACTAAACTTGATATCATGAAGATTTTGAAATCTCATTTTATCTTTAAGTCGTTGCTTTGTTAAAGTGATAAAAAAGGCTAAAACTTGATATCATGAAGATCTTGAAATCTCATTTTATCTTTAAGTCGTTGCTTTGTTGTGAATTAGCTGGTGTTTCTGTGTGTCTCAGTTTATACCATGCTCTGTTGTGAATTAGTTTGTCTTTCTATGCGTCTCATTTTATTGCATGCTTGCATTAGGTTTTAATATAGTGTGCTTTTTTGTCTTAATAACATCTCATTTTGTCTATTTTTATAGATGGATAAATGAAGACTTTATTGAGATGTCAAGGAGATATGTATGTATTAAAGATATATACAATATATCTTTATGGTTATAATTGTATATACTATCTTTAGGTTTGATATTTTGATTTCCTTATATATATTCTTTTTAAGTATATATTGCTCTTTGAGTGGCTAATCATATCATCAGAAATTCCCCAAATCACTCTCGTTACATGATATCGGAGCCTTATTCTGATCAATTTTTTTCCCTAACTCTAGTCCTGCTCACGTCGTCAGAACCGGCTGCCGTCAGATCAACCGTTGCCGATCCTAGTTCTGCTTTGCTCAAGCGGTTCGGCCCTCTTCTCTGATCGCCTATCAAATCTGCTCAGCCCTCTCGTACCGAAATTTGGGCATTTTTTGGTGTTCGTACCTGTGTTGCTCTGCGTTGCTCAATTTGCTGTCCAGTCCTCTCTCTTCCCAGCATTTGCTGTACCTGTGTTGCTCTGCTTTTGCTCAAATACAGCACTTGCCATACTTCACAATTATTTTGTGGTTTGTTTATTCAACCCACTTTCTCTTCCCAACATTTTTTTTGGATAATTTTTTTTTATTGCTTGATTTAGGTGTGCCCAATTTGAAACCTTGTGCAGTTGTGCTGGTACTTCTGCTTTATTGGCATTTCCACTAGTGTTAATATATTATTATTGAGAGAATTCATCGATTTGTACTCCTCAAATTTACTTGTCCGTCCTCAGGTTAATACTTGTTCAGCTATTACTCCTAGCAGTATATGTAGGATATGTACGTTAGTATCAAGGGAACTGTGACAAAGAGTTGTACAGTTCCTAGGCACAACGGAAGTAATATAACAAGTTATCAACACGATTACTTTAGGTGGAAACCCTAGATAACCAAATAGTTATCTTTGTTGATATTGAAAACAACGCTTATCGTTTTTCCTTCCAAAAGAGAGCTTTTGTGAGCAGAGTGCCCTGTGTGCATTGTTGTTGAACTCGCCCTAGTTGTACTTTTGTGTGTCAATCTCTTCCATAAGGTTGGTGCTATCGGGACTTCATAGAACATCCTTCAGGTGTCTTGGCCTACCATAGCCATTGTGTTTGGTTGTAATCCATTGGGGTTTCTTCATCATTCGGTAAGGTTCTTGTTCCTAAGTTCAAGGGTTTTATCGTTGTTTGATTTGGTTCCAATTGGCTTATCATTCGACTTATCATTCTTTCATCTCATTCTAATTCCGCCTATCTTCTCTGTTCGAGTTTCTGTTCGAGATTTGGTGTCTAGATTGGACAACAACGGCTTATCCCTGCATTAACATATATGAGTTGTACGTAACTTATTGTTCACACCTATCGATCTATAAATTATATGGTCAACATTGTATGTCTACATGCATGCTATGAAATCGTAATAACACGTACAACTAGACGTATAATTAGGGGCACATTCTGATGTCTAATTACAACATGCAAGCAGCTGACCTCACATGGGTACACAATCACTGACCCAATTTTTTGTGTTTACCAGGAGATCGAGTTACAATGTTGGTGTACGCATCATACTTAAAGTCAATACAAGAACACAATTATCAAATAAATTAATGACTCTTAAAAACCAAATTTTAGAAGATACTAGAATCGGTCATCCGCGCTTCACGCGGGCAATTACGAATTTCGTATGCGGCTTGGTTAAACTAGAATAAGATGTTAGGATTTAGAATCAATAAAGCTTAGAATAAAATAATTAATTAAAAAAAGTAATACAATTTAGCAATCAAGAAAGGGAGACGAAAGGATAAACGGATTAGGAAGACGATAATTAATAGAGGTTTTTATCGAAAACCACCCGTAAAATACCGTACATTGCTCAAAACCACCCCATTAATCAAATATTACCGAAAATCACCCATATTAAGCCCTCCGATAGCCAAACGCCACCCATCCTCATTTTCCGTTTGAAATTCCGTCAACGCGCTACACGCGCGAGATTTTCCATTTTTTTATTATTTTCTTTCTCCAATTTTAATTCTAAAATAAAATAAAGGGGTTTTAAATCCAAAAAAAAAAAGCAAAATGAAAACATATTCCTACTGTACATCATCCCCTCCAGCATCACCTTGTAAAACCACTGGCTACCTCTTCCTCCCCCACTGAAAATCGATCCAAACAGTCATCTCAGAAAATCGAGCCTTTGGAAGTAGCCATGTGATGCTGTGGTCTGGGCTAAACCTCCCTGATCTTCTTCTTCCTTCCTAGGACAAGGCGGGGAAAGGCGGTCAGAATTTTAACAAGGCCGACTCGGAAAGTTAAAATCGAACGGGGAATGGCGCAAAAATTTTGAGATCGAATGAATCTGGATTGACTTTGCCCTAAACTTGTCAATCTGGATCGACTTTGCCCTAATTTTGAGATCGAATGAATCTGGATCGACTTTGCCCTAATTCGAATTGGACACGGCCTGAACAGCATCATCGTCCACTTCTCTGGCGGCCTTGAGTACTTCCGCTCCAAATTCGACCCCTAGCTACGGTTGTGCCCCTATTCCGAGTCCCTCGGCCTAGACAACGGAGACACCTTGCGGAAGAAGCCGACGTACAATTGGATCTCAGATTGATGGATTTATGAAAATGGCATAGTTTGAAAATTTGATGGATATGAAGGGGCATTTTGGTCAATTAAATTTTTTTATACTTAAAAAATCAGAAAAAGTCAATTAATTTGTTTTATAATATTAAAATGTAAGGTTAAAATGGTAAATTTAGATATTTGACAGAATTTTAGACGGAAAACGAGGATGAGTGGCGTTTGGCTAACGGAGGGCATAATATGGGTGGTTTCCGGTAATATTTGATTAATGGGGTGGTTTTGAGCAATGTACGGTATTTTACGGATGATTTTCGGTAAAAACCTCTAATTAATAATATCAAAAGAAGGATTAAAACCTAAGAGGATATGCAAATTTCGCCCATATGGCCCAGTGAATAAATGAAAGTGGCCCGGTACGAATTGTCATTACAGTATTTCATCAAACCCAACAACTTTTATATATATATAGATTATAATTCAATTAGCCATATTTGACTCTTCAAAACCAAATTTTAGAAGATATAATTCAAATAGCCATGTTTTAATAAGATAAAAGAATTATTTGATAGTATAATAAACTTCTTGATTTTCAATATTCTTATTGGAAGCAACGGGCTAAAGTTACACATATTAAAGACATGGATAAAAAATACTAAGTATTTCTAAAACACTTTTAACATCCGTACTTTTAAGCCAAAAATAAATAATTATCAATCACTAGATAATAAATTATTATGATCATAATGAGATTCAAAATAATACTACTAATTAAAGACATTCACACTCGATATATGTCTTTGCATACACAAAATATTATTGACGCTAAACTCAAAAGAAATCCTCTTCGCATTACTGATGAAGATAATCAATCTTTACTTACTCAACCTGAAGCTACGGAAATAAGAGCAGTACTTTTTAAACTACCTAAAAATAAGACTTCGGATTCGGACGGTTTTAATGCTGAATTTTATCAAAATTATTGGCATATAGTAAGTGACTTTTTAATTAGAGTTGTCCAAGAATTCTTTACTCAAGCTTACTTTTATCAGATTGTGCACAATTATTTATTTGCTCTTATTCCAAAAATTGAGAACCCAATGAATATAAATCATTTTAGGATAATTAGTCTTTCAACTACTATTTACAAAAATATAACAAATAATATGGCTAATCGATTACAAAGATTACTTCCCAAACTGATTCATCCTTGTCAAGGTGCATTTGTCAAAGACCGTTCAATATTTGATAGCATATTGATATCCCACGAAGTATTTCACTCTTTTCGTAATCGTGAAAAAGAAAAACGAGGTTGGATGACTCTTAAACTGGATATGAAAAAAGCATACGGTAAAATTCATTGGTCCTTCTTAACTAGAGTACTACAAAAATTTGGTTTTCATGAAACTTGGATAGAAAGGGTTATTACTTGTATTTCCCATGCATCATTTGCAGTTCTTGTCAATAATGAGTTGAGACCAAGTTTTAGACCAAACTGTGGATTGCGCTACGGTGATCGAGTTGCACCATTTAAGTTTATTATATTCATGGAATATTTGGCTGGAATCTTACAATATGAAGCAGATAACCGACAATATAAAGTTGGCATACAACTTAATCATCATTGAATGTGTATTCCCTTTCTATGTTTTGCTGATGATACTTTAGTTTTTGCGAATGCAAACGTATCAAACATGAATTCATACAAAAAAAGGTTTTACAAAAAATTACAACCATCTCAAGGTTAGCTATTAATTTTCATAAGAGCTCTTTGCAAACCTCAACAAACATTACTAAACAGCAAAAACAAGTCTTATCCTCAATTTTAAATCTACAACTTACTACTTTATGGAAAAGTACTTGGGAATTCCTATTGTAAGAGGCAGAGTTAAGGCCGAATGCTTTGAAGTATGATAAAACAACTATCTAAATGAAAAGCGAACTCAATTTCTCAAGCATGTAGGGCTATTCTGATTCAAAATATTTTATCTAAAGCAAACCACCTAATGCAATGTTTCTCGTTACCAAAAACAATATGTACAAAATTTGATAAGTTAATAAAAATTTCTTCTGGAACAGATCTAACCCAAACTATCGACCTCTTACAACTTGGGATAAAATTTACAAGCCTAAATCAGAAGGTGGTCTACAAAAAGGGAGAAGACCTTAGTAATGTCTTTCAGATGAAAATTTGTTTTGAAAACTCATTAGCGAAAATGATAATATTTGAGTTAGACTTATTACTCAAATATACTTAAAACAAACCTCAATTTGGAATTACAAAAAAAAAGGAATTTTGGCAATTCTCAAGACTCCTTCATCTTCAAGAATTGTTCCATAAAGACATACCTTCAGAAGTTGGAGATGGAAACCTAATTAATTTTTGGACTGATAATTGACTCCATGATATTGATTTAAAGGTATATTATAACTCAGAATATGGTGATATCAAGATAAAGTTTCAAAATACATTTTACATCAACGTCAATGAGATATTGTCTCACTTAATAATATTTTTCCTCCAAATATTGTTCAACATATTAAATTCATTCACATATTAGAAACACGGGCCCAAGATCGAGTAATATGAAAAATAAATTCCAATGGAGTTTTAGTATGAAGAGTGCTAGACTTTTAAATAAAACACAAAATATTAATGATTTACAAAGCCTTTACAACTAGTTATGGAATTTACAAATACCTTCCAAAGTTTAAAATTTCATGTGGTAATCATTATCAGATAATTTACCACAACAGAATGTTTGAATCATTATTACTAATTTACAATAGAGTACCTTCTTATTACTTTTTATGTAATAATACCTCGGAAACCATTGAACATTTCTTCTTTACATGCCCTACAACAATTAAGAGTCTCTCTAAATATCAACATTTATCAGGTAAAAAAACTTAATTAACTCATATAAAAATGATAACACCAAGATCATAGAAAAAAATATTCTTTTGGTATGAATTATATATGGATAAATAGGAACAATTCAGTATTTGGTAGAAAAGGACAGGATAACAGGGAACCTGCAGATAAAGCTTTTTTCCATTTCAACCAATAGATCAGTGTAAAAATGCACACTTCTGGACCTAAAAAGTACTAAAAAAAGAAATAGAAAAGGTAAGAAAAATAGTATGTGGACCAAACCCCCTTTAGGTTGGGTTAAAATTAACTTCGATGTGTCTGTCAACATGTCTACTATTCCTTAATTATATTTCATGTATTTGTAGAAATGCTAATAGTAAAGTTTTGTTTATTGATAAAAAAAATATCTGTCAAACCTCAATCGTAAAATCAGAAGCGTTGGCCGCTTTAAATGTTGGTAAATTAACAAAACAAAATAATTTAGACAATCTCATCTTTGAAGGTGATAATCTAACTGTTATAAACTCGATTATACGACTTTGGAAAATTCCTTAGAAAATTAATACAATAATTAAAGATATTCATCACTTTTCCAAAGATATACAACATGTTAATTTCATCCACTGCTTCTGGGAAGCAAATAAAGTTGCGGACTTTCTAACTTCGCACACAGTCAACACTATTCAACTTAAACTTGCATTATTTCATAATAATAATGTAAATTTACCTGATGAAAATACCAGGATCTTAAGATTGTGTCTCCAGTCAACACTCTTCCATGGTTTTCTCTTTTGGATCATCCATCAGGGGTTGTCATCCACTTAAAGATGGAACTACATTGTTTCCCTTGACTAAAAAAATCAAATAATATAGTTTCTTCTAGCATGTATGTTATCTAGTTTTTTTAGTATTGCCATTGATTTCATTTAATTTAATTAAAGATTTTCTCATTCTATGTGAAAATTTAGTTGAAAAAATATTTAGATATCATTTTAATCCCCATATTATTAAAGACGAGAGCATACGTACAATCAACTTTGGGAAAAAAATGTACGATCAGATTTTTAATGCGCACACACGAGTCCAATTCATTACCATAAGAAAAAATTATGCACAAAAAAAAGCCTTTCACTTTTTAATTGATTTGCGACTTGTTCAATATCCAATCCACAATTTAAATCCAAACACTTTTTTTTTTGAAATAACTAGGTCCAATGATTTGAATTTGACATTAAGATGGGTTTATAACCCTTTTTTATTTGGACTAGGTAAACTAACCCAATCTAAATCACATCCGGTCATCAAACTAAAATTGTCATCAATATAATACGTCATCAACTGAAATTGTCATCAATACAACATGTTATCAACTGAAACTGAAATTGCCATCAACATAAACTGTCATCAGCACAAATTGTCATCATGTATAAAAGGGTTTAGTTAACACACTATAAAAAATTTAAGATTAGAAAATAGAAATAAATGTGCAAAAAGATTACTTATCCTAAGAATTTTTTTTTGTCCAAATTTAAATCCAAACAATGAAGCTCTTGAACATCCTTTCAAAAAAAAAAGACTTGAGAACATTTTCCTTACTCCATAGTACTTTCTGGGCCTATATTCCTTTTTGGTGCATGGGCCTATATTCCTTAAATTTGAAATGGTCTTAGGCAACTTTCGATATCCAATCCAAAATTTAAAACACCACTTGTTCAGTTTCGAGGCTCATCTTTTCAACAATCTACAATAGTTGGGCCTTGGGCCAAGTTATAATGTAAACACATCCCTCCTGACCCAACCCACTCTAGCTTTCGTTGCACCTTTTTGCGAAATTTTTAATTTTTAATTTGTTAAGTTTCGAATTTCAAATGAGATTGCTTTCGGTCACACTCATTCGGTTGCTTAATTGTCTTGGTTTATCTTTTTCCATTACGTGTCCCCACAATACTGCTGTATCCTTGACGAAAATAGTCACACACCATGTGAGTGCTCAATACCCTAAATACAGAGCAATGCACCGACTCCCATTCATTATTATAGCCAACTTGCAGGGGTATAATCGTCACTTCACCGCTCATCAACCAACATCCGTGATTAAAGCCAGACTTTGTTTAATTCATCCGTCACTCTTTTTCTTCACTTTAATTTTGTTGTGTGGTTCCGCTTCTTCTCCTCCAATCGCTCTACTGATTTTCACACAGACAGAAGAGATGAAGCTCATCGTTGCTGCTCTCCTTGTGCTTTCCATGGCGGCGTTCACTGCTACCGCTCGTCATCTTCCTAGTCCCTACTCAGTCATTGGTCGCGTCTACTGCGATACTTGCCGTGCCGGCTTCGAAACTCAACTCACCAATTACATCGCTGGTACTTTATTCCTTCATATTTTTTTCATCTTTTCAGTTTTTTGAAGCTTCTGTTGTTGGATCTGGTGGATCTAAGCTCAAACACGCTCTTGTAATTGCGGTAATTTCATCTCTACATGACTAGATTTGCGCTCTATGCATCTATGCTGATTCTCTCATTCAAAACCCTAACCACTGTTTCACACCTGATTCTACTATATTTTTGTTTCGTCAGATCTATCAGGCTTCTTTCCGTCGTCTGCAAAATTAGATTCTCATGTGTTAATCTCTAGTCTCATATCCTTGCTATCTGGTCTTCAATTTCTGTATGCAGGTGCGAAGGTAAGAGTTGAATGCCGACACAGAGAATCAGCGGAGGTGCAATACACAGCGGAAGGCATCACCGACTCAACTGGAACATACAAGATCCCAGTCCATGAGGATCAAGGCGACCGATTCTGTGATGCAGTGCTCATCAGCAGCCCCATCCGAACCTGCAGAAAGGCAGATCCAGGCCGTGACCGATCCCGTGTCATTCTTACAGGATTCAATGGTATGACTTCGACTCAACGTTATGCTAATGCTCTTGGATTTGTCCAGGCATACTCTTTGGCTTCTTGCACTCAGGTTCTTCAGCAGTACCAGATCTATGGCGATGAGAATTAGTTGCTTTTATTAATTAATTTGTAGAGTTATGATGTGTTTGTGTTGTTGATTGTTGAATTAAGGATGTGCCGCTGGTGCTTATTGGCTGCTTCTGCTGTTGATTTATCCTCTACTATGGTTGATTTTATCTGGTATTTATGAGTATGTTGTTTGTTTAGCGATGATTGATGGGAATTTAAGGGTTGTTTTTGTAGTCAGCGAGAATCCAGCTACGCGGATTTGTCTTATGATTAACTTTCCTCGAAATAGGATACACTAGTCAACTTAAGTAATTAAAAAATTATTTATAGATTTTGATCATGCATATTAGTACTCTGGCCCTAATGTTCTTCTCATTTTCTTCTTACACATTTGTCGAGACACGTTTTGTATCGTTAATATCTCTAAATATACGTTAATAAAAATTATAAAATTTTGATATTGTTAAAGTTCTCGCTGAGACGAATCAAATAACATCTCATATTACTATGTTTTTTCTTATATATTTGACGATATATCGAAGATTCTCTTGTAATGTGAATAGTGTAAGAAATTAAAATGAGAAAAACGTTTAGGGACGGAGGGGGAGTAGTATAATACGGAGTACTCTATAACTCAATCGCCACATGTATGTACGTACAAAAATCTATTGCTTCAATTATAGTCTTGGATTAATCTGCATCCAGATATAAGAGTAGGCCGTTTGAAAGACTTCCGTTGAGGGAAAAGAATACTCCATGCGCGTTCGAGTGGCGAATTGCTGGATTTTGGCTTTACCCTGAAGGTGGACAGCTAAGGCATCTCCATCTCTATATAAATACAAAAGGGATTTTCCATAAAGTCGTCCGTTATCTCTTATAACCTAATTATAATAAATCAACCAAATTGTGTATTTTTGTTACAAATCGTCACCCTTTGACGGATTCCGTCTTCATTTCCGTTAGTGAATTAAAATGACCATTTTACCCACTTTTTTTCATAAAGACTAGTAACATAAAAAATGGTAAAATGGTAATCTTCTTTCAACTTTCTTCTTCCTCTTTAGCGGCAACATGGCTTTCTGAGTAGCCTCTTCAATCTCAAATTCACATGGCCTAACTCTCCACTCCTCCTCAAGCTTCGAATCTGCCTCCATTACCCACATATAGAAGCTGCTTCCCCAGTACTCCTAGAAAACCAGCGTGCGCCTGTTTTCTCGGGATTGAACCTCATCGGTGTGTCGATTTCTCTGTTCCCCAATTTAACCTCGCGATTAGGTTTTGATGATTGTTGCTCGCAAGCCCGTGAAGATATTTCTTTGACATTTTCCTGTCGCCCTCGGATCGACGAAAGCGAATTTTGCACTCGGATCTCTCTCCGGCAATTAAGGCTCGCGTCCGTTGGTAAAAGGCGCAAAGCCCATATGAGCGAGAGCGGCCCACAAGTGAGGAAAGACCCAAAGACAAAGTCCAATAAGCTCAAGTAGCAAGCAGATGAATTCGTGAATAATCCGTGTGGGACCCAGGCGAGAGTATAAAATTGTAACAGAAAGGAGAGAGAAGGGACAAAACATCATTACCAGGAAAATCCTCTTCTTCTTCTTCCTCTCGAGAGCGCAAAAACACAAAAGCTTCCTGTTTGTGCCTAAAAATACGACGAGCAACGCGTGACAGGTTACGCGTAGAATGATCACGTCGACGTGACGAGAAAAAATGAAGATGTTGTCGACGTTGAAGATAAAGTCGGCCGGGTAGATATTATCTTTTTTCTTTATTATATTGTTGTAATTGGTAAAAGATACGAGAAATAATATCTTTTTACCTTATTATTATATCGTCGTTAGATAAAAGGAAGAGATAAGATCTCGTTTCCTAAAATATATTATTATGGTTAGCCTATAAAAGGAGGCTAACGCCTGCTTTGTAATCATTCAACCACCACACGAGTAATACAAAAGTTCAAGCTTCAACCCTAATTTCATATATTGTTCTTGAGTGTTGAGATTATACCGTATTCTTTGATCTTTGCCCTACAATTGCTTAGTTATCATCTCGTTGGTAATTTCGCTACAAACAATTGACGCCCACCGTGGGGCAAGATAAAAAAGGTATCGTCTCTCCATACGAAAAGAGCTTCTTTTTTTGCAGGAAAATCATGACTAGTCCGAAAAACAGCCCGCGTGAGAACGAGAAGAGATCCGAGGAGGAAGATCCCGCAACGATTTCTCTCGTTCCAGTCGGCGAAGAAACAGATAAAGCTCTCGAGAAGACCGCCACTACTCCAAAGAACAGTGCTCCCGGAGAAAAAGGGGTGGATGACTAGATAACCGACGTAGCTGCCGTCCGAGCGCAATTCAACGCCTTCGAGAAAACCTGGGCAACAGCCAAGTGCGCGAGCGAGAAAACGACGCTGGAGCTTACTAAGGAGAACGAGATGTTGCATTCAATGATCAGGGAACTCAAGGTGGGATCTGCAGGACCACACACCTAAGTCCGTGGTCAGAGCGTCGCTCGACGTCTCGACATGGACGCGGCCGTCGAGGAAGACGACATATACAAACCCCAAGAGTACCACGATTACGTTCCCCTTAGGGAACCGGTTCAAAAGAGGAAACTTGAGGAAAATATGACCCCGAGCGCCGTCGCCACGCTCGTAGCACAACAAGTCGGAACTAAGAGAGGCAATGATGTGCAAATTCTTTAGTTCAATGTTGAAAGGTCCGGCCTTGACATGTTTTATTCACCTACCAAAGGGAAGTATCTCGTCCTATGCCGAGCTCTGCAACATATTCCGCCTACAATTCGCCAGCAGTAAGATGTTTGCAAAGCAGCCTTCAGACCTCCATAATATGCGCATGAACAAAGGCGAAACCATAAGAGCCTTCATGAAGCGTTTCAACGACGAGAAGATTACGATCCCAGACTGTAGTGAACCCACTGTTGTCGACGCGTTCAGGCGTGCTCTCCCCCGAGATAGTGACGTATACAAGGAATTGACAAAGACTCGTCCTGATTCACTCGTCGCGACGAGGGAAAGGGATATGGAAGCTATGCGTCCAGAAGAAGATCTCCTAAGACACGCAGAAGAAAATCCTCGTTCTTCGCGTAGACGATCTCCGACGCGTAAGAATTCCCCCCAGCGCCGACATAACGACCGCCATCAGGAACGAGGAGAATGTCACGATAGGAGGAACAAACCATTCCAGAGAGAGCCACCCATGGTGCACAACGTGAGCGAAGTTGACAGCGTTTACATGGTCGATAGAGATATCTCCATGAAGACTGACGCGTTGCAAGTTATGAGCGCGATGGAAGGGCTGCGTGACGTACAATGGCCTAATTAGCCGAATCCAGGGAGAAGACCCGGAACAGGGAAGGGGTATTGTGAATTTCATAATGATACATGCCATACTACGGATGGTTGTTACATTCTGAGAAAAGAGGTATTAAGGTTGTTAAAGAGGGGAGATTTGAGGGAATTGCTCTCCAGAGAAGGAAAGAACGCGTTCGAAGGAGTGAAGAAAGAAAGGAATTCTCCTACCCCTCCTCCACCTCCGTCGAGTCATACTAGAACGATACATACCATCCTCGGAGGCTCCTCCGCGAGCGGCTATACTGCATCCGCCGCTAGAAAGAATATCAAGATCCTACGCGATAATAGTGATATGACGCGAGTTTATCAAATCCGTCCTACTAGAAGGAACTACCCGATCACGTTCGAGGAACCAAACGAGATTGTAGAGCATCATGATGGTTTTGTCATCTCTCTCACCGTCAGCAATTGCCTGGTCAAGAGAATCCTCATTGACAACGGAAGTTCCGCCAATATAATCACTACATCCGCTATTAAAGAACTCCGACTCTCTAACGACGACGTCATGAAGAAGTACGTCCCCTTGGTGGGATTCAGTGGTGAAGTGGCGAACATGCTAGGAGAGATTACGTTAGCAACCTTGGCCAGAGGTATCAACATACAACCAAAGTTTGCAGTTATGGAGATCGAATCGCCTTACAATATCATCCTAGGAAGACCTTGGTTGCACGACATGAAAGCTATACCTTCAACGTACCACCAGTCCCTGAAATTCCCGTCCCCATGGGGGATCCAGGAGATCAAACGCGAGCTTCAAGTCGTGAGAGAATGCTATAGCATCGGAGTAAGAAATGCTACCAAGGCATCGTTGGGTAAAAAGAAGGAAGCGTAGCAGTCAAAGGGACCGCGAAGAGAAAGCTAGGGGTGGAAAATCAATCCCCGACGCGACAAGAAAAACAAAATTCGTCAAGCAAGAGGGTACCAGACTACCAAGTAAGTACAAGCAAAAAGTCCAAGCAAAGAATGACAATTTAAGCTGCATGTTCCTGAAACACCACCCGCCGTGAGTCAAGACCAACAAAAGTGATAAGAATTTCCATGTTTCCTAGTATTATTTTCTTTGTGCCTTTTCTTGCATGAGTAGAATCAGTTTCTTTGAAGAGTTTCAATAAGTAGCGTCGTTATCTTAGGGTCGGAACGACAAGGAGTCGTGACGACTAGGGGTAAGCGTCGGCGTCAAAGTTTGTTAGTCTATGAAGCATCTTTCTATTAATATATGAGTACACTCTTCTTTTCTCCAACATGTTAAAGTATGCTGAGCTGTTGCATTTCCAAATTACTTGCTCTATGTCTATGACGTAATACAAAGTTAAAAAAGGCCGCGGAGAAAATCCGCGCCGTGGAGGAATTTCGTTATTCTACGCGTTCAAGGCTTCATCTATGCGTACACAACGTTAGCCAAACCGCTGACTCCGAGTCGATGCTTCCCATGATTGTTAGCGACGTGTGGCAATGGTCATGGGGAATGAAGCCCGGAACCTCACGAAACCGACACGGTCCGCTGAGCAAAGAAGGGAAACCTATTGCCATAACCACTCTCCACGAACGCGTACTTGCGCCTTCCACGGCCCCTCGGAGAGTCATGAATCCACAGGCAAATCGCCAAACCGTCTGGGAGGCGTCCACCGACATCGTATGTCCAAACAATCAAGAAATCGGACGCTACACGATGAATATGTCCGTCTATTAAAAAAGTTCGACGTCGACCTAACGCTAGCGTGTGGCAAAGGATCCACCATAAAGTAAGGGGTAGCGTCACAAGCTGATAAAATCACACGCTGACCTACGTCCTCCACTCTCTGCGGGTTCGGAGGAAATGCTTGACGCAACCTTCATATAAGCCGACAAAATAACAAAAGCAGCCGCAATGACCACAATTATACCAAGGGTAGAAAATTGAACTATAAAGACAAGTAACAAAGGTCAAAGACTGAACCTATATACACATAAGCAAACTATACGATTAGAAGTTGCAAAAATCCTACACGTATACAAGATAAGACGCCCATACTCAAAGTACACAACGCCACAAAACGTACAAGCAGAGGTAATATGGAAGTATTTGGTAGCTCTAGCCCAGCCAACAAGAACCCGAGCTAAACCTACCAAAAGGGGTGGAACTGTGCCCAAAGAATCAAAAGAAAAATACCAAAAGCGACAACGCCATCGCATAAGCAACGAGGAACTCATACGACAAGAAACACCATGCCCCAAAAGAACACGTCTGGACGTAACGACATACTCAAAGCGTAGAAGATCCAGGAATTAAAGAGTTATATTATAAAGACCCGCCAAGAAGGGCGAGAACAAAAGTATTTACAAGAAAACACCCCAAAATAGTAGTCAAGAGCTGGAGGAGTTTGAAGCCCCTTCATGGCGGGCAAAAACGTTCTCCCGGGCGCGACAACACGAGAAATGGCTCCCGAAAAGTCGTCGACGGTCTCGAATTCAAACTTCAATTTTTCAACAACCTTCTCTTGCCCTTGCGCGACCTCTTCGCCTTAATTGAAGAAGGAGATGGAGATGAGACGAGAGAAATCATGGGTGTAATATGGATAGGAGCCTCGGAAGCGGTTCCCTCTCCGATACGACTCCTTTTCCTTGACGCGATGAGAGCGGATGCGGATTCTCCTCCACTACGAACGCAAGAAGCGGCTGCAGATACTAAAGAACGACAAAAAAAAGGAATTAAGGCTCTTGAAACAAGAAAGAAGAAAGAACAAGGTAAAGGAACACGAGCGCTATACCAGTCTGAGCCATAGGAACAATACAATGCCCCTCCCCGTAGTGACCTTGAAAAGTTCGTTCACTCTCCGGGATCTCGAGGAGTCTAGCGATGACCTTCTTAGTCTCTCGCCTCACCACGATAACGTCTGTGTTGACTGCAAAGAATGTAAAGACGAGACCCAACATGAGTAAAACATCGACGTACAAAGACATACATAAGGAAAGAAGGAAAACTCACTCGCAGGGTTGCAGCATTCGATAAGCCAAGAACACTCTTCACCAAGAGTCAATTTATTCACAAAATAAAAGAAGTCGGCTCAATGACGGTCGGCCTGGCTTACCTCGATGGCGATTCGGGTTGCCTTAGGTCTCGACTTCAAACCTACTCTCCCGGCCATTTTACTCTGGATCATCAAAGACTGGGCGAGATCATCTACGACGACCTCGACGCCATGCCTCTTCGCCACGTCGTCCAGAGCGCCAAAAACCCTCCATGCATTCGGCAGGAGTTGCCCGACAGCTACTCCTAGCGTAAGCATGAATGCCTTCGTCAAAGGCGAGAAAGGGAATCGATGTCCGGTGAGAAAAGGATATTCATACACCGCGATCCATCCCGGGCGGAATGCATCGGCCGATACCCCTTGAGAAGGTATTTCGATCTCCACTTCAGGCCCAAGATTCGCCAACGATTGTAACCTTTCGACGCTATGCGCCTCCGAAGATTTGTAGTCGGAACCCTTTAAGATATTCATTGGTACATAGAAAGAAGCCATTTCAAGAGTCGAGAAATAGGTGAAGAGGAAACTTAAACAGAAAGAGGAAAAGCAAACGGTCTGTTGAGCGTGAGTAGATGAGAAAGCAAATTCAGAATGGATAAGTTGTAGAAGGGGTCGGAAGAAAGTAAAAATCTCCCCCTTATATAGCCAAAGAGATCGCGAGAAACACGGAGAAAACTTCAACGACATTATAGCCGTTGGGAAAACTAGTCGTTACAGGTGAACGTTGCCGGCACAGATAACAGAGCTCTTCGTCAGACGCATGGAGATAATGAAAGAGAAATGATGATCGAAGCGTTACGACGAAGTTAAAATCTCAAGTGACGTAATCACCAACGCGTTCCAAGTTTAATGAAGACGTATTCCTTGAAGAAAGAAGGCGTCTCCCAAGTCTACTAGATGATAAGCCCTGTAAGACGCCTTAGGGGTACTGTTTGTGCCTAAAAATACGACGAGCAAGGAACGCGTGACATGTTACGCGTAGAATGATCACGTCGACGTGATGAGAAGAAATGAAGATGTCGTCGGCGTTGAAGATAAAGTCGGCCGAGTAGATATTATCTTATTTCTTTATTATATTGTTGTAATTGGTAAAAGATACAAAAAAGAATATCTTTTTACCTTATTATTATATCGTTGTTAGATTAAAGGAAGAGATAAGATCTCGTTTCGTAAAAGATATTATTAGGATTAGCCTATAAAAAGAGGCTAACGCCTGCTTTGTAATCATCAGCCACCACACGAGTAATACAAAAGTTCAAGCTTCAACCCTAATTTCATATATTGTTCTTGAGTGTTGAGATTATACCATCTTTGCCCTACAATTGCTTAGTTATCATCTCGTTGCTAATTTCGCTACAAACTTTTCCCTTTGCTTCAATTCACCCAATCGACCTTATTTATGAGGCGTTTGGATGATCGGTACTTGGATTCTGATTCTCGGTGCTACGATCAAGCTTTTGTGATGGGAATGAGTGAATTATGAGAAATATGGTGTTTTGTGTGAAGAGAAAGTTTGTAAAGCTTGTTCATGGTGTTTTGAGCGTTTGCATTTCTTCCCCTTTTGCCACATTTTCCCTTTGGTTGTGTCATTTTGCTTTATTCTCTCTTGCATTATTGCATATTTGCTGACTTGGGCGTCGGAGAGCCAAATCTGGAGCCTCCCCCCTTCTGGTCAAGATGGTATAAGACGGAATTTGATCGAGCAAGACGTGGATTTCAAGTTGTTTGTCTAGAAGTGTTGAAAAGGTCCTCGACATTTGACTGAAGATTTGCTCTCCCATATCTCGCGAGGTGTTGTGTCGCGAGGTAGCATATTCTGGGCTCCAAGACTGGCGCCGACCGTGAGGACCTCCTCTCGCAAGTAAGGGCATTTAGCGAAGTCTTGCGAGATTAGTAACATCACAGAAACTGAAAATGGCCACTGTAGGTGAAGGCAGTGGCGCAGTCAACAACACGCCACTACAGACGAGAACACAGCAAGAAGTGAACAACATGCGAGCCCCTCTCCCTCGCGTAAATGAGGATGAAATCATTATCAGAGGGGAGCCGATTGAGAAGTACCGCGCCTACCTTCAGTCGCAAGAGCAGTGTGCCGGCAGGGTTCAAAATCAGGGGCAACCGAGAGTAGTCTCTCGCGAAGTAGGGCATAATCAGGTAAATCAGGAGCGTGCTGCCATTGAAGAAAGTGTTGAATATGTGTCGGATGAAAGGATTTCCATGTCGCGGGGTCCTAGGGTCGAAAGATATCCAAGAGCAAGCAATCCCGGGGGGTTTGATTTTAACCAAGCCCCCGCGAGCTACAAGGAACACCATTATTCGAGCAGGGGAAGGCCTGACGTAAGGAATTACGAGCGTCGGGAGGCACGCGACCACTCACGCCATCACTGTGATGATGAACCTTATTATTCCCAGGCACCGTACGCACACCCGACTTATGAAGAATATCGACCAATCAATCCCCCCACACTCTTCGGTCCAACCGCCTGTGCCGACCATATTGTCAGGTCAGTACCTCTGCCGGATTTCCGGTTCCCTGTGGTTATAGAGTATAATTGCAAGGGAGACCCAAGTGAGCATTTGGCTAGATACAAGTACACCATGCTCGCGAGGTGTCCTGACGAGGCTACGATGTGCAAAGGCTTCCCAGGCACCCTCGCGGATGCAGCTATGACTTGGATTCTCAACCAACCGTCCGGGTGCATTTCCTCATTCACAAACCTAGAGAGGAGTTTCTTGTTGCACTTCGGCTCCTCCAAGAAAAGGAAGATAACTATGCAAGAGGCTGTGGGTATCAAGCAGAGCCCCAACGAGTCACTCGAGAGCTATGTCAAAAGGTTCTTAGAGAAAATCCTAGAAGCAGAGGATTTCTATGACAAGACCGCCAGGGTCGCGTTTTTAGACGGGTTAACAGGTGGGAGCTCCTTCAAACAATACCTCTATCGCAAGAAAGAACTGAGTTACCAGGGCATGCTCGAGAGAGCATATACAGAGATACATGTCGAGGCTCATACAGTCTCGCGACTAAAGGCAACAATCAAAGATCCTGCTCGGAATCGGAAGAAAGAAAGTCAGATCTGGGGCAGTAAACGGCATCAGGGTAATCAGAGTAAAGATCAGAATCTACCGGATTACAGATTCAGGATCAGACGCGTGCTCGAAGAATATACGTGTGCTCGTGAGACCACGAATAAAAGGAGGAGATCTCTCCGGCTCAGCTTCATCGTTCTTTGGTGACGTGACAACCTCTTTCCCTTTCTCTTTGTCGCGAGAACTGTCAGCTGAGGCAGTCCGTTTTCCTTTATCACGAGAAGAACGACTACGGGTGTTTTCCTTCTCGGCAGTCTTATCTCTAGTCTTCCCTATAATAAGTGCCACATCCTTTTGAGGTTGAGGAGCATGACCCAGGCGCGCTCGGGTAAGCTCTGGGGAGGGAGAGTCTTCAATGGGATCAGCTGCAGGAATCTGTGTGGGGAGCGGAGGATCAACGCGAGCTAAGACATCATCCTCCAAGACAAGGCCATCAAGGCCAGGGAACTCCGCAAAACAATCTTCATCTGAAAGAAACGACCATGTCAGTAAATGAAATAAAGTAAGAGAGTACAATGAAAATACCTCGCGACCCTTAACCTTTAGAATAAGGCCTCAGACTCAACCCTCTAGACGTGAGAAGACGAGTGTTAACCACACTCAAAAATATCTGCTCGACACCTTTATTTGGAAAATCTCCATAATCTCTAACGAATTTATCGCGAGTCTCTTTCGGGGAGTAGCAAATTCTTTTCTTCTTATTTTGCTCACAAACTCGCACGGAGATGTTGGAACCGGGAGGAGGGCGAATCAGGAACCAGTCATTCTTCCACCCATCAACCTTCCCCGGAAGGCTCCAAGCACTCAAAACCTTTATCTGAGCGGTATATATACCAACCTCACGAGAGTTCCTCTTGAGAGAATTAATGAGAGAATGGTGAGGCAGGTTAGGAACTATCCCTATATCCTGGGCTCGCATGGTGTAAATAATAAGAGCGCTCCAGAAATTGGGATGCATCTGCGAAGGGCTATAGCCAATCTCCTCCATCATCTCAGACTAAAAAGAAGTTCAAGGAAGACGGAACCCAACTTCTAGAGATTGACGACACAACGCGAAAAAGGGACCATATTGGTCTAAAGACGTACCCCCGTGATCCGGTAAAGCAAACATGGTCCCCTCAGGGAAAGGATACTGACGAGCAATAGAGTGGAGGCTCCCGAGGGAAAGAGTGCTCTTCTGAGCAGTAGTGGTAAAAGGCGCAGGAGTGTGTTTTATTCTCCAGGTCAAGATCTTTATTTTGCTAGGTTCCGCAAGAAAGGGTTTTTCTATTATTATGTGCGGTAACGGCCCAATAAAAGAAAAGAATGATGTGAATTTCCCATACTCTTTCTCCGCCCGCTCCTGAAGCACTCGAGAAGGTACAGAAGGAACGCGTGGAAGCTACGCGTAGAAGGATGCCATCGACACGATGAGAAGAAGAGAAGACCTCGTCGACGTGACGAGACGTGGCAAAGATCCCGTTTGTGTTAAGTATTAGGTCGGCCGAGTGGATTTTATCTTGTTTTATATTATATTGTTGTAATTGGTAAAAGATATGGTAAAAGAATATATTTTACCTAGTTTATTATATCGTTAATTAGATAGAAGGAAAACATAACATCTTATTTCCTTAAAGATATTATTAGGGTTAACCTATAAATAGAGGCTAACGTCTGCCTTGTAATTATCCAAGTCATACCCGAGTAATACAAAAGCTAAAGATTCAACTCTAATTCTCTCGTCTTGTTCTTGAGTGTTAAGATTATACCATTCTCTTTGATCTTTGCCCTACAATTGCTTAGTTATCTATACGTAGGTAATTTCGCTACAAACAATTGGCGCCCACCGTGGTGCTGGATCAAAAAGGTATCGTCTTTCCACACGAAAGGAACTTCTTTTTTGCAGGAAACCATGACATCTCCAACCAACAACCCGCGTAACAATGAAAAAGAGTCTGAAGCAGAAGGACATACAGAAGATCCTATCATTCGGGAAGAAGAAGAACCGAGGAAAGAACCTGAAACCGCCCTCAACACTCCAAAGGCTCTCGTAGAAAAGCAGGGGGTAGACAGAGAAATAACCAACGTGGCCGCCGTCCGAGCACAGATCGAGTCCTTCGAGAGAACTCAGGCTGAATCCCTACAAGCAAGCAAGAAGACGGCGTCAGAACTTGCCAAAGAGAACAAGAGCTTAAATTCCGTAATCATGGAACTCAAGGCAGGCTCCGCAGGACAACATACCTATGTCCGTAATCAAAGTGTCGTTCAACGCCTAGATATGGACGAAGCTATCGAGGAAGACGACGTATACCATCCTCAAGAACACCATGAGTTCGCCTTGCCCAGAGAACTGATGCAGAAAAAGAGGTTCGAAGAGATTTTAATCCCAGATGCCGTCGCTGCGCTCGTGAATCAACAAGTTGGAGCCTTGAGGAAAGAGATGATGGTGATGCCCGGAGCCCCCAAGTCCATAGTTCCCGAAGACGAGTTCGCTTTCGAAGAAAGCCCGATCATCACCGCCATCGCCGCCCAAAAGATCGCTAAGAAGTACACCGTCGCTGATCTCCCCGTTTATGATGGATCAGACGATCCCGAAGAACATATCTTACTCTACAAAGCTAAGCTCTCCACAAGCCCGATCGATCCAAGGTTGAAGGAGGCAATGATGTGCAAATTCTTCAGTTCAACGTTGAAAGGTCCCGCCTTGACGTGGTTCATTCACTTGCCCAAGGGAAGTATCTCCTCCTACGCTGAACTCTCTAATCAATTTCGATTGCAATTCGCCAGCAGCAAGTTATTTACAAAGCAGCCTTCAGATCTCCATAACATGCGCATCAACAGAGGCGAGACCATATGAGCTTTCTTGAAACGCTTCAACGACGGGAAGGTTACGATCCCAGATTGTACCGAGGCTACCGCGACTGATGCATTTAGGCGAGCTCTCCCCCGAGATAGAGACCTATACAAAGAGTTAACGAAAACCCGCCCCGAATCATTCGTGGCAACTAGAGAAAGAGCCATGGAAGCCATAAGATTAGAAGAAGACTTACAGAGGTATAAAGAGGAAAATTCTCGATCTCCACGAAGGCGAACTCCTCCGCGAAGGAACTCTCCTCAACGTCGACACAACGACAGACATCAAGAACGAGGAGAACGCCATGATAGGAGAAACAAACCCTTCCAAAGAGAACCACAAGCGGTACACACAGTGAGTGAGGTCGATAACGTCTATATGGTGGAAAAAGGTATTTCTATGAAGACTGATGCACTCCGAGTCATGAGCGCGATGAAAGGATTACGCGACGTGCAATGGCCGAGGAAGCAGAATCCTGGGAGGAGACCCGGGACAGGCAAGGGATATTGCGAGTTTCATAACGACACAGGTCACACGACGAACGATTGCTACACCCTGAGAAAGGAAGTGTTAAGGCTGCTAAAGAGTGGAGACCTAAAAGACCTACTCTCCAAAGAAGGAAGAAACGCTTTCGAAGGAGTCAAGAAAGAAAGAAAATCTCCCACTCCACCCCCATCACATCATGCTCGCACCATACATACCATCATCGGAGGCTCCTCCACGAGTGGATATACCTCGTCGGCCGCCAGAAAGAACATTAAGAATATGCGCGACGAGAGAGACATGACGAAGGTTTACCAGATTCGTCCTACTAGAAAGAACTACCCAATCACGTTCGAAGAACCAAACGAGATAGTGGAACATCACAACGGGTTAGTAATCTCTCTTACTGTTAGCAACTGCTTAGTCAAAAGGATCCTCGTAGATAACGGAAGTTCAGCCAATATCATCACTACGTCTGGCCTAAAAGAGCTCGGATTGTCTAACGACGATATCATCAAGAAACACGTTCCATTGGTGGGATTCAGTGGCGAAGTAGCGAGGATGATAGGAGAGATAACATTAGCAACATATGCAAGGGGTATCAATATACAAGCCAAGTTTGTCGTGATGGAGATCGAGTCACCTTACAACGTTATCCTAGGAAGACCTTGGTTGCATGACATGAAGGCCGTCCCCTCAACGTACCATCAATCCCTGAAATTCCCCTCACCATGGGGGATCCAGGAAATCAAAGGAGAGCTTCAAGTCGCGAGAGAATGCTACAACATCGGAATGAAAAAAGTGATCAAGGCGTCGCCAAGTAAAGAAACGAAAGCATAGCAATCAAGGGATCGCACAAGGCGAGCTAGGGATGAAGAGTCTATACCCAACGCAATGAGGAAAGTAAGGTCCAACAAGCCAAAGAATATTAGCCCACCAGTTAAGTACGATCAAGAAATCCATACAACAAGAAACGATTTAAGCAACATGTTCCTGAAGCACCATCCACCATAACCCTAAAAGAAGTGATATGAATTTCCAAGTTTCCTAGCATTTCTTTCTTTATGCTTTTTCTTGCATGAGTAGGATTAGTTTCTTTCGATAGTTTCAATAAATTTAGAGTCGTTATCTTAGCGTCGAAGCGACAAGGGGTCGCGACGACTAGGGGTAAGCGTCGTTGTCGAAGTTTGTCACTTCATGATGCATTTTCTTTATCAATATATGAGTACACTTTTTCTTTCCCGGCGTGTTAAAGTATGCTGAGTTGTTTTATTTCAAAGTACTTGCTCTCTGTCTATGATGCAACACCAAGCTGAATAAGGCCGCGGCGAAAATCCGCGTCGGGGGCGAATTTCGTTAGTCTACGCGTTCAAGGCTCCATCTACGCGTAGGCAACGTTAGCCGAACTGCCGACCCCAAGTCGAAGCTCCCTATGATTGTTAGCGATGTGTGGCAATGGTCATAGGGAATGAAGCCCAACACCTCACGAAACCGGCACGGTCCTCTGGGGAAGAAGGGAAACCTATCGCCACAACCACTCTCCAGGAACGCGTACTTGCGCCTTCCACGGCCTCTCTGAGAGTCATGAATCCACGGGCAAAACGCCAAACCGGCAGGGATGCGCCCACCGGCATCGTAAGTCCTAACAATCTAGAAATCGGACGCGACACAATGAATAGGCCCGTCGATTAAAAGAGTTCGACGTCGACCTAAACGCTAGCGTGAGGCAACAGACCAACCTTAAAAGTAAGGGGTAACGTCACAAGCTGATAAAAATCACACGCTGACCTATGTCCGCCACTCGCTTCTGGGTTCGGAGGAAATGCTTGACCCAACCTTCATGTAAGACAACAACGTACCTAAAGCAGCCGAGATGACCACAAGAAATACCAGGGGTGGAATAAACGAAACCCCGAAATCGAAAGTCAATCTAAGCATCATGAGTAGAAGAACAAACGAGACACCACATCAGGGGTAGAGACACATGCTCCCACAAAGAAAAGTTAAGAGTTAAATCTTCATACTCACGCACAAGCTACGTGTAAAAACTTAAGAGAAAGTTGAAATCAAAGCTATACAAAAGATAAACTTCCATGACAAAGCACAACGCGAACATCGACGCACAAAAAGTAAGAAAACAAAGTACAAGATACGAGAAAAAACTAAGGACATTACTTTGTTACCTAGCCTACGAGAAGCCTAGCTCAAACCTACCAAAAGGGGTAGACCATTCCTATCACTCCAAGAAACTCAGGAACGAGAACGCCATCGCCAAACAAAACGACATATTCAAAGAAAGTTTAAGACGTCGGAAGTATTCTTGCCAGCGAATAAGCAACTCAAGAACGTTATCAAAGTTATACTAAGAAAATCCCATTATCAAGGGCAAGAACATAATATTTACAAGAAAATCGCCTCGAAGAATGGCGACGCATAAAAATAAAACTATACAAGACACTTCAAAGAAAGAAAAACTCCAGGAAGTTAAGGAGACTCGCTGTCAGATTCAGAAGAGCTCGATGAAGAAGCATCGCCATCCTCATATTCAAGCTCATCTCCTTCTTCGCCCTCGGAGTCTTCTGCGATGACTTCTTCGCTACCTCCTCCGTCATCTTCAGCGCCATCATTGGGATCAGCTTCGTTAAGATGTGGAACATCATCTTCCATAACGTGAGGACTCGCGGGAGGATTCATAGGCGTAGGCCCCGCATCAACACCCTCAGGAAGCGTTGGGTACGACTCATCGAATTCCCTCCGTTCTTTTACCGGATCCCAACCATGATACTTACCAGCGACACATTGTTCAATAACCTCCACACGAGAAAGCCAAGACCAGTAAAGCTTCACCTCCTCGAGATCAGAAGCGTTCTTCTCCTCCAACTTAGCCTTCTCGTCCTCCAGAGTAGCAATCTTCTCCTTCGAATCCTCGACTTGTTTAGCAAGTTCTACGCGAAGCTTAGACTCCGCCTCAACCTTCTCTAGCGCCTCGTTCTCGGCCTTACGCAACGCCTCAACCGCCGCATTAAGTTCTTGGATCTTCAACTCGTCGGCCGATTGCTTGGCCTCCATTGTGTTCATCCGATCAACGAAGTCAGAAAAATGCCCCTAAATACACAATGACGCCTGGAGAGCCTACAAAAAGAGAATACGAACAAAATTCAAGACAAGAAGCAAAAGTCAAAAGCTTAGTACAAGAAAATAGAAGAAGAACCTACCTGCCATTGCGCAGCGAGAGACTCTCCTACCACATCCTCTGTCTCCATTGGAATATAATAGTCAAGCGATGGAGGATTACAGAGTCGCTTCATAGCAGGCAGAAACGATCTCCCAGACGCGACGACACGAGAGATGACCCCCGGAAAGTCATCCACGTTCTCGTAATTGAACTCCAGCTTCTCGACCACCTTCTCCTTACCCTTACGAGCCTTCTTCGCCGGAGTTGAAGAAGGCGACGGGGACGATACAAGAGATATCATCGGCGTAATGTGAATAGGAGCCGCAGAAGTCGTTCCCTCTCCGGTACGACTCCTCTTCCGCGACGCTATAAGGGCAGACGCGGACAACCCCCCACTGCGAACGCGAGAAAGATCCGCGGACACTGAAGAATCAACAGGAGAAAGAGAAAGTCAGAATCATAAAGAGAAGAGAGAAAAAAATCGAGCAAAAGAAGCATAAACACGTTACCTGTCGGAGCTGTAGAAGCGATACGACGACCTTCACCATCGTGACCATGGACGGTCTGATCGCCTTCTGGAATTGCGAGAAGTTTAACGATGACTTTCTTAGTCTCTCGCCTCACCAAGATAGCATCCGTATTGACTGCGAAGAAAAGAGGAAAGAAAACATGATACATTGACGAGAAGAGCGCGTATAGTGAAGATACAAAGGAGAAAGCAAACTTACTTGAAGGGTTCCAGCATTCAATCAACCAGGCACATTCCTCACCAAGAGAAGATTTCTTCACGTAGTATAAGAAGTCAGCCCAATGACGATCGGCTTGACTTCCTTCAATCACGATCTTGGCCGCTTTCGTTCTTGATCTAAGGCCTACCCTCCCAACTGTTCTGGTTTGAACATTAAAGGAGTGAGCAAGATCGTCGACGGCAAGCTCGACGCCGTGTTTCTCCTTCACGTCGTCTAAAGCGCCCAAGATCCTCCAGACACTCGGCAAAAGCTGCCCCATAGCCACGCCTAGCGCAAGCATAAATGCTTTCACCAGTGGGGAAAAAGGGAATCGGTGCCCAGTAAGAAAGGGGTACTCGTACACCACAATCCATCATGGTCGATGCGCGTCGGTGAACACCCCTTGAGGAGGTATTTTAATCTCAACTTCGGGACCAAGATTCGCCAACGACCTCAGTCTCTCGACGTCACGCGCCTCAGTCGATTTGCAATCACCATCCTTCAAGATATACTTAGGAACGAAGAAGGAGGCCATTTGTAGTAGAGAAGTTAGAAAAGATTTTCGAAGAAAGAATACGCATGTAGCCTTTTTTGAGCGTAAGAGAAGCAGGAAAGCAAGAGATAATCGAAATGAATGGAAAGAGTAGGGAAGGGGATAAAGGTTTCCCCATTATATAGCATAAAGAATCACGAAGATTACGGAAGAAGAGTTCAACGACATTATAGACGTTGGAAAAACTAGCCGTTGCAACTGAGCGTTACTGGCGCATATAACAAAGCCACTCGCTTTCTGCATACAAATGATTGAAGAAAGATGACGATTGAAGCCTTGCGACGATATTAGGAATTCAAGTGATGTAATCATCAACGCGTTCCTAATGAAATGAAGACGTATTCCATGAAGAAAGAAGGTGTCTCCCAGTTCTACTAGACGTTAAGCCCTGTAAGACACCTTAGGGGTATTGTTTGTGCCTAAAAATATGACGACTAAGGAACGCGTGGAAGCTACGCGTAGAAGGATGTCGTCGACGCGACGAGAAGAAGAGAAGACCTCGTCGACGTGACGAGACGTGGCAAAGATCCCGTTTGTGTTACGTATTAGGTCAGCCGAGTGGATTTTATCTTGTTTTATATTATATTGTTGTAATTGGTAAAAGATATGGTAAAAGAATATCTTTTACCTAGTTTATTATATCGTTAATTAGATAGAAGGAAAAGATAAGATCTTATTACCTTAAAGATATTATTAGGGTTAGCCTATAAATAGAGGCTAACGCCTGTCTTGTAATTATCCAAGTCATACCCGAGTAATACAAAAGCTAAAGATTCAACCCTAATTCTCTCGTCTTGTTCTTGAGTGTTAAGATTATATCATTCTCTTTGATCTTTGCCCTACAATTGCTTAGTTATCTATACGTAGGTAATTTCGCTACAAACAACACCCGTCAGAGCCTTGCTCCGAGCCTGAAGTAGTACGGCTTGAGTACTCGGCTTGAGCAGAACGTTTGTAAATATCTTCACCATCTGAAACACGAAGTGGACGGAATTAGTTTTCCAGGGAGGAAGGAACGATGAGACACCCTCGCGAGACAAAGGCACGTGAAGTAACGATGAAATAAAAACACGAAATCCCTGGAAGACAGAAGTCTGAAGGATCAACGAGGAAGTTGAAAAGGCACAAATAATCTTGACTCAAGAACAGGGTGAGTCCTTTAGAGAACTCGAAGAACATTAATGGCGGAAATGAAAAGTCAACTCTTTGGTGAGAGAAAAAACAGGGAATTAGTAATTTGTGAACGGATAGATGAACGCCTAAAGAAGACCAAACGTCTAACAAGGTGAAAGGTCGTTAGAAAGGGGATTAAAATGAGAAAAGTTAGGGTTTTTTATCCAAAATTCTGACAAGATGAACTCGAAAAGATGAACAACAAAGCAGTTGAGATTAATTCAATATCAAACAAAAAAAAAGCAATTGTAGAAAGAGGAAAAGAAGAATAGAGAACGAACCTGCCATTGGGGATTATTAATCGACGAAGAAGATCACCGACAGGGGATTTTATTCAGGGGAAGTTACATGGATTTTTGGGAGAAGAATAAGAAGTTTTAAAAAGAGTAGAAGAAAGAGAAGAAGGGAAATTTATAGGAAAAGAAAGTGCCCAGGGAGTGACACATGTCCGACATGCGCTGGGCGCGGGAAGATGAAAAGATTTGAATTCGAAACGTTGCCCGCTAAAATAAAAAAAGGACACAAGACAAACCCTCGCGGGGTCACGAAGAAAAGAACTACGAGAACCCGACTTCAATAAGACAAACCCAAACCTTAGACCATGCGGCATAAGAGCTTGGGGGGCTGGATGTTGGAGCCGGTTCTTGAGAGTCTCGCGAGGCCCAAGAAGAGCCAGCCCATTAAGGCTCGCGTCTGTTGGTAAAAGGCGCAAAGCCCATGTGAGCGAGAGCGGCCCACAAGTGAGGAAAGTCCCAAAAGACATAAGTCCAATAATCTCAAGTAGAAAGCGGGTGAATTCGGGAATAATCCGTGTGGGACCCAGGCGAGAGTATAAAATCTTAAACAGAAAGGAGAGAAAAGGGACGGAACATCATTACCAGCAAAATCCTCTTCTTCTTCTTCCTCTCGAGAGCGCAAAAACACTGAAGCTTCCCTTTGCTTCAATTCATCCAATCGACCTTATTTCTGAGGCATTTGGACGATCTGTACTTGGATTCTGATTCTCGGTGCTAAGATCAAGCTTTTGTGATAGGAATGAGTGAATTCTGAGATATATGGTGTTTCGTGTGAAGAGCAAGTTTGTAAAGCTTGTTCATGGTGTTTTGAGTGTTTGCATTTCTCCCCCTTTTGCCTCATTTTCCCTTTGATTGTGTCATTTTGCTTCATTCTCTCTTGCATTATTGCATATTTGCTGACTTGGGCGTCGGAGAGCCAAATTCGGAGCCTCCCCCTTCCTGGTTTGGTTGCGCAAGTTTCTCGAAGCTCAAGAACAAGGAAGCAGTTAATGGAAAAGATGGCAGAAGGTGGACTTTGATCGAGCAAGACGTGGATTTCAAGTTGTTTGTCCAGAAGTGTTGAAGAGGTCCTCGACATTTGACTGAAGATTTACTCTCCCATATCTCGCGAGGTGTTGTGTCGCTAGGTAGCATATTCTGGGATCTAACAGCCATTGAAGCAACCAATCATGGTGAAGAGAGGGTAGGTAGGAGGAAGAAGAAGATGACAAGATTAATTATCATTTACCCTTTTTTATGTTACTTGTCTTTAAGGAAAAAAAAAGTGGATAAAATGGTCATTTTAATTCACTAATAGAAATGAAGACGGAATTCGTCAAAGGGTGGCGATTTGTAACAAAAATACACAATTTGGGTGGTTTATTATAATTAACTTTATAACGGGTGGTTTTGTGCAAAAGTCGACAAATAACGGGTGATTTTATGCAAAAACCCCTAAATACTAAAGCAAAACACCTTTCTCTCATCTTAGCTATGGCACGTACAATACTTTTCACTTAGATCATACACTTGTCGCTATTTCATTAGTCACAATTTTTACTATTTATTATAATTTTCTTAAAAGTTTTGATTAAATTTGCAAAACCATGTGCAAAAATATCACAAAAAGAATGCTTAAGATCTTTCAGATTACAAAAAGATATTTATTTGTTAATTTTTTGGATTTTTATATTTCAATATCCTATTATGTTATTTTACAAATTTATAATTTTACTTTTATGATATGACATATCACAAAAAGATCTATTTCTTAAAAAATTAGGGAAACGATTATATTTTTGTGCTAAATTATATAGTTTTATATATGTTGAAATCAATTTATTACAAATTGTTAAAAATTGACCTATGATAATTTGATCAAATAAGATTTTTTTGTATAAAAAAACATTTATATTTGTGATTTATTATATTTAAAATTTTAAAACTTAATCATGTATCAATATCATTTCAAGATATCAACTCATTTTTCATATAAAATTATATATAATACATAAAATTACTTATTAACTATATTGAGTTATATAAACTCGCGCATGGCGCGAGAACTAGACTAGTGACTTCTATAAATGGAGATAACAAGTTTATAAACTTGCGCATGGCGTGTGAACTAAACTCGTGCATTACCGTACACGTAGTTTCAGGGGCAATTTTGGATTTTTTTTGAAACATATACTAAACATGTGCGTTAACTTATACCACAAAGAGTGGTGCGTTAAGATAGCTTAATCAGAGATTAACAATCGAACTTGGGTTCACCTCATTATATTATTAAAAAACAGTTTTTTATCTTGGTCCCACATATTTATTAATAATTTCGAGAAAAAATTATTATTCAAATAATATTTTAAATTAATGAGTTTTTTTTTTAATAATATAATGAGGTAGACTCAAGTTCGATTGTAACTTGTAATAATAAAATTACAAAGATACCAACATAACTCATTAGCGTAGTGATTTCACTCTCATTACTTGTGCATGAGGTCTCAAATATGACTCTTCTCACGCAATTTTTCATTTATTTTTCATCAAAAAAAAAAGAGTGAGTGTTGGAGTTTAGAATCGAACCTGAGACCTCATCGAGGTTGTGCACGAGGTCTCAAGTTCACTCGTTAGCGTAGTGGTTTCACTCTCATTACTTGTGCATGAGATCCCAAGTTCGACTTTTCTTACACAATTTTTCATTTATTTTTCATCAATAAAATAAAAGAGTGAGTGTTGGAGTTGAGAATTGAACGGACACCGTACCTCATAGAGGTTGCACAGTGCTTTACCACAAGAGCAATGAGGTAGTAATGAAAAAATAACAAAACTTGTGTGTTAAATCTCTACCACTATGTGCGGTAAGAGTTAACGCACATGCTTATTATACGTTTTAAAAAAAAATCTAAAACTGCCCCTGAAACTACGTATGCGGTAATTGTTTACGCACAGATCTGAACTATAAGAGTTGGTGCTTTTAGAAAAAAAATAAAAAATGTGCGTTTAGACCAAGCCACAAATTAGGAGCACATCATAAAGCAACAATTCTCTTTATAGAAAGATTTTCTTCTTCTTTTTTGTCTGAAAAACGGGGCTAACCCGTTAAGCTGTATTATTAGCCTTCAACATACCACTTACTCAGAAGCAAGTAAATCCTCGGAAAATAAATCAGAGACAAAGTCAGGAAGTTCAGGAAATAACACAAAGTCAGCAACATAGAAAAAGAAAATTGAACCAAAGCATTAGCAACTTCGTTATTGTGTCGTCTCGTGTGGAGAAGACGGATTTATCCTTCATAATCATTGACCATGTGCCTGCATCGAGAAATCATATAGAAGGCCTTGTGGGTAATCATATTACGGTCTTGGATTAATCGGTAAGCCTAAAAAAAATCTGTCTCGATGAGAAGTTGGTTAATACCCAAATTCGAAGCAACAGAAATACCATGGATGATGGCTTGAAGTTGAGCTTCAATAGGGTCCCCGTATCCTCTCCTGAAAGCATAAGCATGGATAAATTGACCTTAATTGTTCAACTTAGTCTAATCCAATGTGTTGCTGCAACAGATGTTCGAGGAGGCTGAGGTGCAGCAACCCGCTGAGGCTTGCATCAACAGCACGATAAATAATGCCTTGCTTAACCACGACAGTAGATAACGAGGAGGAACGATCCATACCCTCAAAAACCAGTAAGTTTCGCGTCTTTCAATCAAACCAAGTCATATTTGTAAACTGACTTGCGCATTGCACATCCCTCTCAAGATTGGAAGCAACCCAATCCTTAACTGAAGCTTCAGGTATGACATATTGCCCCAGATTGTTTCCTGAGATGGCCATCCAGACATCTCGAATCTGATCGCAATCCCTTAACGCATGAAGCAATGTTTCTTCCTTGCCACAGCTTTTGCATTCAACGCTCGTTGCCATGTGTCGTCGGCCTGTTCGGCATTACAGAGCACCCCTCCTTTTACCATCATGTATAGGAAATGCCTATCACGTTGCTGCATAGGTAAACATCAAATCTTCTTCCAAAAACCCGACGACTCGACTTCAGGAGAATTACCCAGGAGACGTACTGCAAATTTTGCTGAGAAGATTCTGGAGCTAGTCTCACGTCAATATAATTTCTCGCGAGCAGAGTTTGCATTCTAAAGACAAACCCCAACAATTCTATGACAGATTGCAGGTGGGAGGTGTTGGTGAAGAATCTTCCGGTTCCAACCATTATTGACCCAAAGCTCAAACACTATACAATCTTCAGACCCAGGTGTGAGCGGACTTATGACTAAATCCGCTAAGGGCCTATTATCAATCCATGGATGCTGCCAGAATAGGGTGGTCCTTCCATTGCCAATAGAAGATTTCATCCCCTTACAAAGTGTTTCTGCGCCATGGCAAATGTCGGCCCATTGACGCGAGTCGCCTTTACGTTTACAGAACATGTCATGATCAAGCCTACTATTGCAATACTTGACCCGTATGACCCTAGACCAAAGAGAGTTAGGTTTCTGCAACTTTCTCCAACTCAGTCTTGCTAGAAAGGCTGAATTTAAGCCTCGCATAGGACGAATCCCCAGACCCCCGTCCGCTCTTGGTTTGGTAATAGTATCCCAAAGAAGCAAATGGACACGTCTCATTTCCTAAGTGGAGCCCCAGACAAAGCCACGAATCTTTTCATCGATCGAGTCACATATTCCTCCCGGTACCAAATTAGACTGCATCGTATAATCCAGAAGACTAGCCAAGACGAAGTTGGCCCACGTAACTATGTAGCAATCCTATAACTTATAAATTTGTATAAAATACAATAATAAACAAGAATTAAGGTAAGAAAACAAATAAACCACTACCGAAATCGAACGGTAGAACTTGAACGGAGTCGATATATTATCTCTTTCCTTAATTCTGAAAACGCCCCGTAGTGTGACGGTTACCGGCCTTCCGAATCCCAGGATAAAACCGATATCACTTCTGCTTTGCACAACCCAAAAGAAGAAGCCAACGAACTCTAGAATTGTGTGTACTCTCATACTCGAACAAGAGAAGAAGAAGAGATGAATAGAGACTGAAAACTGTGGGGGAAGGAGAATAGGAATGCTCAACAGCTGTTCGTATTTGTGTATTGAAATGAGGAGGAGAATGCTCTCTTTTATAGCCTTTCAAGGAGGATCCCGGTTTAATGCATCCCATTAAAACCGAATCTTTGACCAACCTTATTTGGAAGATCAACCTATTCAAAACCAAATCAAGTTTGATATGGTACCTTATTTGGAAGATCAACCTATTCAAAACCAAATCAAGTTTGATATGTTAATATTTGATCAATTTAAACCTCCACATTTGTCACTTAGTGCACTTCAAGTAAGCCACTTTGGACCTCCATTTCTCATTCAAACGGAACCCGAATTATACGTATGAGCATACTACTGAATAGTGCTCGCGGAGACGAAGCCAACGCTCCCATTATCCGACACCAACGGTGCCCGGAAAATTTGGTTCCAACAATCCCCAACATGAATAGAAATGACTCTAAAACACGTGAAAACGACTCGACATAAAGAATTTTGAGAGTACGGTCGAAGAATCACTGCATTTGGGCTGGTAGCATTTTTCAGCCTTGAACCACCCCTAGTGAGTAGCCATCGGATTTACTCGACCAGGTAGTGAACGTGATGTCTTGAACCACCCGGACTTTGATGTAAACCTAGACAACGACTATCACACAGTTTCATCTTCTCACAGAACTAGGTTCTCTGATTGTGTTCATTTTGGCCTTGAACATCCCTGGTTATTCATGAGTGAGCTTAGAGAATTCAGCCTCGGTTAATTCTCCTAGAAACGGCCCAATTTCACACTCATAAGGTGATTTTACCATAAGTAGTATACCATTATACTTTACTTTGCTTTTCAAAGCTTATGGAATCATTATGAGTCAACACTTTATGACTTAACCTATAGGTTACCAACGCACTTTTATCATCCTAGGAACTGGGAGAAGATGTTAATCTCCAAGTGCTCTTTAGATTTAGCTTGATTTCGTTGTCCCTTTGAACTTACATCTTGGGATCTCCAATCACGTAAGTAGGGTTACCATCAAACTTCATCTTATGTCATTGGCTTTAAACCCATTCCTCTTGATGATTTCACAACTTGCTCTCGAGACAAACCTTTAGTAAACGGTTCCGCTAGGTTGTCAGCCGATCGGATGTAATCAACATTGATCACTCCGTTTGAGAGCAATTGTCTTATGGTTTTATGTCGTCTTCCAATATGACGAGACTTACCATTATACATTGAGCTTAGTGCTCGAGCTATTGCCGATTGACTATCGCAATGGAGACTCATAGCCGGCACCAGTTTTTCCCACATTGGTATATCCTCCAGAAAGTTTCGAAGCCATTCTGCTTTTTCTGCTGCTTTGTCCAAGGCAATGAATTCAGATTCCATTTTGGATCTAGCCAATAGAGTTTGTTTGGAGGATTTCCAGGATATAGCCGCACCACTTAGAGTAAAAACATACCCGCTTGTGGATTTTGAGTTTTTGGGGTCTGATATCCAATTAGCATCACTATAGCCTTCCATCACTGCTGGATATCGTCCATAGTGTAATCCATAATTCCGAGTATATCGCAAGTAGTTCAATACCCTTGTTATGCCTTTCCAGTGACCATGTCCTGGGTTGCTAGTGTAACGACTTAAAACGTTCACCGCATGTGCTAAATCTGGTCTTGTACAATTTGTTAAGTACATTAGACTTCCAATCACTCGTGCATACTCTACTTGAGATATGCCATCATCCGAGTTTTTCTTTAAGTCTAGGTGAGGGTCCACGGGACTCTTTGCACTACCGCTTGAGTATTTCTTGAAACGTTCAAGTACCTTATCAGCGTAATGATCTTGAGTTAAAATGATTCCTTCAGAATGTCTTATGACTTTTATTCCTAGAATCACATCTGCTAGTCCCAAATCTTTCATGTCAAACATCCCACTAAGCATGTTCTTAGTCTGTTGGATCATATCTTTGTTACTACCAATAATGAGCATGTCATCAACGTATAGGCACAACAAGATATATCCTTTTGGAGTTGTTTTGACATAAATACATTTGTCACATTCATTTATATTGAAACCATTTGACATCATAACATTGTCAAATTTTTCATGCCATTGTTTAGGTGCTTGTTTTAATCCATATAAAGATTTCACAAGTCTATACACTTTGTGTTCCTGTCCAGGCACAACATACCCCTCGGGTTGTTTGATATAAATTTCCTTTTCTAACTCTCCGTTTAGAAATGTCGTTTTTACATCCATTTGATGTATTTCTAGATTACGTAGAGCCTCAATCGCTATTAGTACTCGAATAGAAGTAATTCTCGTTACCGGAGAATAAGTATCAAAGAAATCTAGACCTTCTTTTTGTCTAAATCCTTGTACTTCTCTATTGCGCCATCGGTTTTCAACTTTCGTTTGAAAATCCATTTACATCCCAGCGCTTTTGTTCCTGGGGGTAATTCAGCTAACTCCCATGTATGATTTTGCTTAATGGAGTCTATTTCACTTTTGACCGCTTCCTTCCATGAAGGGGCGTCTGACATTGACATGGCTTCTTTAAACGTTCGAGGTTCGTTTTCTAGAAGAAACGCCATTGTGAAATCTGAGCCAAATGATTTTTCCTTTCGAGATCTCTTGCTCCGTCTAGGTTCATCATTATCTTCTCCTGTTTCTTGGACAGAAGTGCTCACTATTTTCATAGAAGTGATTGCTTCTTGAACACATTCATTTGCATCTCGTTGTTCACGAGTCCTTTTAGGATATTCTTTATCCTTGCAAGGAAACACATTTTCAAAGAAAGATGCGTTTCTTGACTCCATTATTGTATTAGCATGTATATCCGGTATATCTGACTTGTATACCAAGAAATGATATGCACTACTATTATGTGCATACCCGATGAAAATACAATCAACAGTTTTTGGTCCAATTGAGACCTTTTTAGGAGGTGGTACTGCTACTTTTGCTAGGCACCCCCACACTTTGAGGTATTTGTACGAAGGTACGTTACCTTTCCACAACTCATAAGGCGTCTTTCCAATCACCTTATGTGGTATTTTGTTGAGAATGTAATTTGAGGTAAGCAATCCTTCCCCCACATGTTCTGGGCTAACCCAGATTCTTGCAACATTGCATTCATCATTTCCTTAAGAATTCGGTTCTTTCGTTCCGCTACTCCGTTGGATTCCGGCGAATAAGGAGCGGTAGTTTGGTGAAAATGCCATGTTCTCTACAGAACGCATTAAGAGGTTCACTGTACTCACCTCCTCTATCACTTCTTACGATTTTAATCGTTTACTAAGTTTGTTCTCAACTTCCAACTTGTACTCTTTGAACTTTTCTAAAGCTTCATATTTGCTACGTAATAAGTATACATAACAATATCTTGTGCAATCATCTATGAAGGTCACAAAACACTTTTTACCGCCTCTAGATTGCACAAACTTTAAATCACATAAATTGGTGTGACTTTATCTTAGAGGTTCGATTGTCCTCTCTACATCCGCATCATCCAGAGATATGATCGGCTTATCCTTTTTCAGATATTTGTTCAGATTCAACGTGCTCAGGAAGAAATGCATCTTCTGAGACCATATCCTGAATCCCTTCCCGTCAAACTTATCGGGCAGAACTCCAGCATGAAATGCATTTGGGATGCTAGCCATGTACGACCTTTCCGGTACCCTCACATGGGGCATTTGAACATCCGACAAGTCCAACGGATGGCTTGTTTGAGACAGTCCAACCGGTTTCGGTACGACCCTAGCCTGGTTATCGACCGAAGGCTGGTCATTGAACGTATTCGTTTCAGGGTTCTGAACCTGATTCTGATCTAGAGTCACAGATGGCAGACCATCTCCAAACTGAATTTGGAGTGTCGACTCACCACTCCTAGTAGTAGCGGTAGCATCCGCAACATTGTCGTTGGTCATGTTTCAAAACTTATATTTTGAAAACATGTTCATGCCTATTTATCTACTAATAGATTATGAACATGCTAATAAAATTTATCATACCAAACTGAATTTGGAACTTCTTCACTCACCCTAATAGGGAGCAAGTTATTTATTTTTCCGGAGTTTTCTCGTATAAACGAGACTATTTTTTTTCACCGACTTCGCCTTAACCTGTTTACTCAAAAAAACAAATTTGTTAGTCGTAGAAACGTAGGAATTTTTTTTTTTTCAGAATTAAGATTGTAGGAATCCTATTTTCTACAACTTATAAATTTGTATAAAATACAAGAATTAAGGTAAGAAAACAAATAAACCACTACTGAAGTCGAACGGTAGAACTTGAACGGAGTCGCGATATTATTTCTTTCCTTAATTCTGAAAACGCCCCGTAGTGTGACGGTTACCGGCGTTCCGAATCCCAAGATAAAAATGATATCACTTCTGCTTTGCACAACCCAAAAGAAGAAGTCAACGAACTCTAGAGCTGTGTGTACTCTCAGACTCGAACAAGAGAAGAGGAAGACTGAAAACTGTGAGGGAAGGAGAATAGGAATGTTCAACAACTGTTCGTATTTGTGTATTGAAATGAGGAGGAGAAGGCTCCCTTTTATAGCCTTTCAAGGAGGATCCCGGTTTAATGCAGCCCATTAAAACCGAATCTTTGACCAACCTTATTTGGAAGATCAACCTATTCAAAACCAAATCAAGTTTGATATGGTAATATTTGATCAATTTAAACCTCCACATTCGTCACTTAGTGCACTTCAAGTAAGCCACTTTGGACCTCCATTTCTCATTCAAACGGAACCCGAATTATACGTATGAGCATACTACTGAATAGTGCTCACAGAGACGAAGCCAACACTCCCATTATCCGACACCAACGGTGCCCGGAAAATTCGGTTCCGACAAACTCTACCCGCAATCGACAAAGTCTTTGCTTTCAATCCACATAGACGCGCCGTGACTTTATCTTGAAGAAAGTGGTAGCGGTCATTAATCATCTAACCAACTGTCGTAGGTACCCCAAGGTAATTCCCAAAGTCGTCAGAAATAGGCATGGCGAGTAAGTCACTAACCACTGTTGCCTCCAGGGTTGTACATATTTAGAGAAGAGAATGTTGCTTTTGTGATAATTAACTTGCTCACTTGACATACCGCAAAAGGACTTGAGACAGTCCTTAATTACCACCACATTTTTTCGCATTTGCCCTTGCAAATAAAACAAGATCATCTGCGAAGAAGAGAAGCTTAACCGTACCAATGTTAATAGGGTCCCAGTTTCCAACATCAACAACAGACTGAATTATATGTGAAATTCGTTCCATGCAGAGAACAAACAAGTATGGTGAGAGCGGATCACTGTTTGTAGCGAAATTACCTCCGAGAAGATAACTAAGAAATTGTAGGGGAAAGATCAAAGAGAACGGTATAATCTTAACACTCAAGAACAAGAGAGGAAATTAGGGTTGAAACTTTAGCTTGGTATTACTCGAATGACGGCTTGAATGATTACAAAGCAGGTGTTAGCCTTTATATATAGGTTAACCCTAATAATATCTTTAAGGAAACGAGATCTTATCTTTTCCTTCTATCTAAATAACGATATAACAAACTAGGTAAAAGATATTCTTTTACGATATCTTTTACCAATTACAATAATATATCATAAAATAGGATAAAATATACCCAGCCGACCTAATACTTAAGATAAACGAGATCTTTGTCACGTCTCGTCACGTCGACGAGGTCTTTCCTTCATCTCGTCGCGACGGCGACATTCTTCTACGCGTAGCTTCCACGCGTTCCAGGGCGTCTTACAGGGCTTAACGTCTAGTAGAGCTGGGAGACGCCTTCTTTCTTCATGGGATACGTGTTCATAATATCAGAAACGCGTTGATGATTACGTCACTTGAATTTCTAATATCGTCGCAGGGCTTCAATCACCATATTTCTTCAATTATTTCCATATGGCAGGTGAGAAACTTCGTTATCTGTGCCGATAACGTTCATCTCCAACGACTAGTTTCTCGGTGGAAGATGTTGTCGTTGGAAGAGTATCTTCCCCGGGATCCTTGCGATTTCCTTCCTATAAGTAAGCGGGGATCTCTCCTTTCTCCATACACTTCTTCTAATCTTCATTTCCTCTGAACATTTCATTGCTCTCCTCATCTTCTTCCCGTTCGATCATTCTATTGCTTCATCTTCCCATCTACTTCCTTTCTAATGGCAACTCCAGTACTTTATGAGCCGAGAAAGGTACTTCATGAATCGGATCGTTACTCCTCTCTGGCGCACGACGTCAGCCGTCTAAGGACCATTGCTGAGCTCAGTCCAGACGTAAAGATTGAGATTCCCCCGGAGGGGGTTTGCGCGGACGCACATCGGCCGGGATGGGTAGCGGTCTACGAGTATCCTTTCTTGGCGGGGCATCGGTTCCCGTTCTCGCCTCTGGTCAAGTCATTTATGCTTGTTCTTGGTCTGGCGATTGGCCAACTTCTTCCTGGGGCGTGGCGCATCTTGGGCGCCCTTGACGACGCCATTGAAAAACATGGCTTAAATTTTGTCGCGGAGGATCTTGTTAATTCTTTGACCGTCTCGCTCAATTCGTCGGGGAGGGTTTATTTTTAGATCAAGCAGAAGAAGGCTAGGATAGCCTTTGAGAAGAGCATGGATGATCGAGGTTGGGCTGAGATTTTCTACTTTGTGGAGAAATCTTCCCTTGGAGATGCGTGTTCTTGGCTCATCGAGGAGTGGAATCCTTCAAGTAAGTTTGTTTCTTTGTTCCAACAATCTTTTCTTTTTATAAGGATGTATGCTTTTGCTCGTCGGTGTTTTTCTTATGCATAATCTTATGTATATCGTAGTTAACGGGGAGGCTCTCAAGACAAGAAAGGAGTCTAAGAAGGCTATAGCCGCACTTTTGGAGATTCCTCAGGTTGACCGTACTTTCTTTGGTCATGATGGAGAAGGTCATCGTTGCGGCCTTGCGACGCCATCTGGTACGTCGGCTTCTTTTCGCTTAATTTTTTCCAACTTGTTTCCTTACTCTAATGTTTTGCTTGTTTGCTCTGTGTGGGCGGTGCAGCTTCAATCTCCCGTGTTCGTTCTCGCGCTGATTCCGCTACTGATCTCGTGACGTCAAGGAAAAGGCATCTTGCCATAAAAAGGGTGTTCGTCCGCCGCTCCTTTGGACGTTGAACTCATGGCTACTTTGGAGTCTACTCCGTCTCCTTCTGCTAAGGTGACACATTCGAAGAAGGGGAAGGAAAAAGTGGTTGAGACTTCTGAGGAACAATACACATCTGTGGACGAGTTTCCTGGCGTAATTTCGAATGCTTTTGCTCCGGGACGGGAGCTCCTGAAAGCTGTGATGGGGCTTCGATCTTCGTCGTCTTTTAATCATTACGCGTCGATGGATCCCGCGGACGTCATGGGAGAAGCTTTTGCCGCTCAATGGCAGGTAGGTTTATAACTTATATTTTCTTGACAGCTTTCCTACGAACTTCTTTTCTTATCAAGGTAGACTTCTTAATTTCAGGGGATTCAGGCGTCGCTATGCGCCTGGACGCTCTTGTCTAAGTATCCAGAACAAATGGAGGCGTTGGAAAAAAGGTGTCTGACGCTTCGTCAGAGGCTGCACGTTTGAATGGTTTGTTGGAAACGTCTCGTAGTGCGGAGAAGATGGGGAAGGAGAAGGTTGTCGAGGTTCTTTCTCTTAACGAGGCGTTTACCGAGCGCGTTGAGGGTTTGGAGAAGGATCTTTGTACCTTGAAGGAGGACGTGGAGAGGAAGATGGCGCAACATGACAAGGATTTGTACGAGGCGAAGATCTATTGGTCTTGGCTATCCAGAATAGAGGTTTACGAGGAATATGTTGTTGGCAAACAGGAGGATTGAGATTTAGCGGGTGAACGCGCTGAGTTTAAGGAGGCTTACCCGAAACTCCCTGAAGGCGTTGATGCTGGTCCTTCTTGGAAGCGTCCGGATGCTCGTTCCGATGTCGCGGACGATGAGGGTGAGGAGCACGGTGATGAAGAGGAGGTTCCGTCGGATGAGGAAGAAGGTGACGGCGGTGCATCTGGATCTGGGTCGTCTGAGGGCGAATCCAAATATTTGTAATTCCCGTGTTTCTTTTTTAGCGTAGGATAACGTTGCTTATGCGTAGCCTGTAGTTTGTAACGCTTCTTTCTCGTTTTGGAACGTTGTTATTTCTCTTCTCTAATATTGTATCGACGTCTTTGGTGACTTCACTGTTTGCTTTCTTGTTCTTGCATCGTTGATATCCTTTTAGCGCTCTTTCGTTCCTTTTTGGTGTATCTCCACCCCTTTTGGTAGGTCTGATCTAGGCTCCTTGTAGGCTAGGTTAGAGCAACCAAAGATTTCTCGGGTTTTCTTGTATCTCATACTTTGCTTCTTATTTCTTGAACGTTGTTCTTCGCGTTACGTTTGTCTTACATGAAGGTTGGGTCCAGCATTTCTTCCAAACCCTGAAGCGAGTGGCGGGCATAGGTCAGCGTGTGATTTTTATCAGCTTGTGACGTTACCCCTTACTTTTAAGGTGGGTCCGTTGCCTCACGCTAGCGTTTAGGTCGACGTCAAACTTTTTTAATCGACGGGCCTATTCATCGTGTGGCGTCCGATTTCTAGATTGTTAGGACTTACAATGTCAATGGACGCATCCCTGCTGGTTTGGCGTTTTGCCCGTGGATTCATGACTCTCAGAGGGGCTGGAAGGCGTGAAGACGCGCTCCTGGAGAATGATCGTGTCAAATAGGTTCGACCTTGTTTGCTCAGAGGATCCGGCTGGCTTCGTGAGGTATCGAGCTTCACTCCCCATGACCATTGCCACACGTCGCTAACAATCATGGGAAGCATCGACTCGGGGTCGGCGGTTCGGCTAACGTTGCCTACGCGTAGATGAAGCCTTGAACGCGTAGACTAACGAAATTCTCCCCCGGCGCGGATTTTCACCGCGGCCTTCTTGCTTCTTATTTGGTACACCGTACTCGAGAGGCACGTTCTCTTAATAGACACATAGCAAGTCGTGGAAATGAAACAACTCAGCATGCTTAACACGTTGGAAAAGAAAGGTCTACTTGTATATTAATAAAAGATGTATCATGCTATAATAAACGTGACTCTGACGCCTACCCCTAGTCGCCACGACCCCTTGTCGTTTTGACCTAAAGAGAACGACATGCCTTTATTGAAAACTTATGAAAAGGGAAACAAAAGGGAATCAAAGGGTGCATAAAAAGTATCTCGGTCTTTCTCTTGACTATGACTTTTATGGTGGATGGTGTTTCAAGAACATGTAGCTTAGGTTAGGGTTTTCTGTCATGAACTTTCTCCACTTTTGAACTTGGAGATTTTGCTTATGCTTCCGTTGAGATGTGTCGTGCTTATCGACGCTTTTATCTTGCTCTACGGGTAGATCTTTCTTTGACGTGTCGGGGGTCACCTTTCTTCCCCTAGCTTCTCTCTTAGACTTTCTACGGCTATTCTTTGTTTTTCGATCTTTGGGTTTTTTGCTATTTGATGGTTCAGACCATGAAGATGCCTTTCTTTTCTCTACTTTTCGGATGGCGTATGATTTCACTTCTAAGATGTACGTCTTGTCGCCTACCTGGCCTATTTCTTCTTTTATCTCGTAGAGTCTTCGTTGAGCATATCTCACGCGTTCTTCATGGTCTTTTCGTTGCTATGCCTTGGTATTTTCAAGGCGTATGGCTTCCATTGCCCTTTCCCTAGTTGCCACGAACGATTTGGGGCGGGTCTTGGTTAATTCCTTGTACAACTCGCTATCTCGGGGAAGGGCACGCCTAAATGCGTCGGCGGCAGTAGCTTCAGTACAATCTGGGATTGTAACCTTCTCGTCGTTGAAGTGTTTCAAGAAAGTTCTTATGGTCTCGCCCCTGTTCATGCGCATGTTATGGAGATCTGAAGGTTGCTTTGAAAATAACTTGCTACTGGCGAATTGCAACCGAAATTGATTGGAGAGTTCGGCGTATGAGGAGATGCTTCCCTTGGGTAGGTGGATGAACCACGTCAAGGTGGGACCTTTCAACGTTGAACTGAAGAATTTGCACATCATTGCCTCCTTTTAACCTTGGATCGATCGGACTCGTGGAGAGCTTGGCTTTATAGAGTAAAACATGTTCTTCAGGATCGTTTGATCCGTCGTAAACGGGGAGATCCGCGACGGTGAACTTTTTGGCGATCTTTTGGGCGGCGATGGTGGTAATGATGGGCTTTCTTCAAACGCGTACTCTTCTTCTGGTACTATGGATTTGGGGGCTCCGGGCAATAGCATCATATCTTTTCTTAGGGCTCCAACTTGTTGAGCTACAATCGTGGCGACGACGTATGGGGTCAAATTTTGCTTGGAGGATTGTTCTTCCCGGGTTGATTCTCTCGACGGTGCGGCCCTCGAGCGCTCCTGGGGTCTATGATTCTCTCCTTCATCGGCAACGGCATCCATATCCAGGCGGCGAACGACGCTTCGGCTACGAACATAAGCTTGAGGTTTCGCTGGTTCCGACCTGAGTTCTTTGATGACGGAACATAGTCGTTCGTTCTCTTTGGTGAGTCCTAACGTGTTCTCTTCGCTGGCGTTCTTAGCTTCTGTCCAAGCTTTCTGGATAGTGTCGAAGTGGGCTCTGACAGAGATCACGTTGGCTATATCGTCGCTCACGTCTTTCTGGCCCGTAAGGGCGTCTTCTTTCGTAGCATTGGGGACGTCTTCGAGACCTTCTTACGTGCCTTCATTTGCCGGAATGACAGGGTCTGTTGCTCGTTTGTCCTCTTCGGACCTTTCTCCGTCGTTGTGGAGGTTGCTGGTTGGAGTTGCCATGATTTCTTGCAAAAAAGAAGTTCCTTTCGTGTGGAAAGACGATACCTTTTTGATCCAGCCCCACGGTGGGTCCCAATTGTTTGTAGGGAAATTACCTACAAGTAGATAACTAAGCAATTGTAGGGAAAAGATCAAAGGGGACGGTATAATCTTAACACTCAAGAACAAGACGAGAGAATTAGGGTTGAATCTTTAGCTTTTGGTATTACTCGGGAATGACTTCGATTTTTACAAAGCAGGCGTTAGCCATTATATAGGCTAACCCTAATAATATCTTTAAGGAAATAAGATCTTATCTTTTCCTTCTATCTAATTAACGATATAATAAACTAGGTAAAAGATATTCTTTTACCATATCTTTTCCTAATTACAGCAATATTATAATGAACAAGATAAGAAATACTCTGCCGACTTAACCCTTAAGGTAAACGAGATCTTTGCCACGTCTCGTCACGTCGACGAGGTCTTTTCCTCTTCTCGTCGCGTCGACGCCTTCCTTCTACGCGTAGCTTCCACGCATTTCTTAGTCGTCATATTTTTAGGCACAAACAATACCCCTAAGGCGTCTTACAAGACTTAACGTCTAGTAGAACTGGGAGACGCCTTCTTTCTTTATAGAATACGTCTTCATTACTTTAGCAACGCGCTCACCAGAAAAAAAAAAATCTAACGTCGTAATGATATCTTCTTCCATACGATCCTCATTTAATGCGACCAATTGACCCGCATCCGCTCTAACGGCTACTCTCCCAACGTTCGGATTTACCTTCAACGGTAACAGGCCGGTTCTTGGGAATCTTGAACGATATCTTTCCTTATTTAAACGCGCCCCATCCTTCTTCTTCTCTACTCGTAATTTTCTTGCAAAACCCTAATCAATAGAAAACTATCAATCAAACTAGGTGATCAAGCTAGCAAAACTAATAGAAATCAATAGATGAAGAACAAGAGAATTAATACAAACCCATAGGAAAAGAACAAGAGTTTAGACATCTCACAACTTAATAACTGAAGGTTTCAACCGCTAAGTAAAACAATGAAGATTAGTTCCTGCTCATGGTTGCAGAACTAAATTGTCTGATGGAAAAGATGATGATAACAATAGAAAGAACTAGGGTTCTTAAATAGAGACTAACCCTAAAAATATATGGTAAAAGATATATCCTAAACGATATAATAAAATAAGGAAAAAGAAATAAAACAAACAAAGGAAAATAAGGAAAGTCCGGAATGTCTTCGGCCTTGTTGTGGCGATCGCCATAGATGCCTGGCGATCGCGGTCTTCATGTAAAGCTCGGCCGTGGTCTCTGTTGCCCCATGGCGATCGCCGTAGAGTCATGGCGATCGCCATGATCTCTCGAACTCATGTAATGCTTCTGTTGAAGTATGGCGATCTCCATAGTGATGGTGGCGATCGCCGCCGCTCCGCAGAATATCTTCAAGTCTTCATGTATTCAATCTTTGATCCTCTTCTTCTTCGGTTTTGGTCTTCATTTCTTCACTTCTTAATCAATATCTCAGAACATAACAATAGCTCCAAATACTAGTGATAACACTCCTAAACTAATGTAATAACCCCTAGTTACGCCATACAAAGTGTAGCGTATCAAATACCCCCATACTTAGACTTTTACTCGTCCCGAGTAACTTACAGAAAAGCTACCCATACAATAAAAAATACTCAAAGCCTCAGGAAGTACAAGAATATCTCCTAGTGATTACATACTCAATAAACTCCTCCAAACATACAAAACACAACAACAATAATCAAGAACAACGTGATAAAATAAGCACATACCCAGAACTACACCTTATTCCTCCAAGTGGCCTACCCGAATCCTCCTATACGCCTCCTTCTTATGTCTCTATATGCCAAGATGATAAAGATACTAAAACACTCAATTTTTTATTTATTTTTTATAACACTCATCTTGCTTAGGCGCCCTTTCGGGTTTTCATCCTAACCACTCAATAATTGTTTCAGGCTCACAAAACTCACATCACTCAAGACTTATTTTTGCCCCAGCCTAGTGCCGGTCAAGCCACCTTCTTATTGCATAGATCTTGCTATCCAAGGATTTTGTATGCCTTTTTTAAATTTTTGTGGCTTTTTCATACAACATATTCAATAAGCTCATGCAGACACAACCAACATCCAAATAATTACATGTGAATACATTCTCCTCCCCCATACTTAAACATTGCATTGTCCTCAATGAAATGGAAGACATAAAAACGAACCCAGGGAAGGAGACAGAAGACTCACATACAACGTCAACTAGATGAGCACTAAATGTAATCCAATAATGCATATCTCATCTAAAGCAAAAGAAAGCATACCTCCAATGTAGAAGGTGACCCAAACAAATCAACTCCTTGCAAAGAACATGGTCACCAACAAGCTAAGCTTCAGCGAATGTAGATCTAGAATGATAGTACTAATGAAACCAAACTTGATGTAATACAGCTCCTTACTTTCTTTTCTCTCATATTTTTTTTTTCTGCACTCTATTTTTTTTAATCCGATATATTATTTTTTTCTCGGAATGATTTTCGGATTTTTTATTTATTTATTTATTTTTTTATTTTTTTGCACGGGAGAGAAGACTTACAGCGAGATTGGCTACTGACTGTAGCTGACCCTAAGCTTCGGTGATTTCCTCCTGTCCATAGAAAAACTAAAAAGAAAATTAAACCGAACAAAAACAAATAAAAACAAACTTAAACCTCGGGTTGCCTCCCGAGTAGCGCCTTATTTTATGTCGTGGCTTGACATGAAACTCAAGAGATTTAACTAACATCATTTGGCTTTGCAAAAACAGTCTCTTGTCTGAATTCTCTCTTGAACCACTCATGGAACGCCTTGAATCTCGTCCCTCTTACCTTGACCACCTTGTCCTTAGAAATGAAGGTAGTTTCATTCACTTTATCCTCCTTGACCGTATCAGGCGGTTGTTTAAGCTCAATGTCAAGTGCCTGCACACTAGACATCAATGGTATCTCGCCTGGCGAGGTCAGTAATGAAGGGCGATTGCCCAAAGGATGTGAAGAGAGCTTACCTTTAGGCTCTGGCTTAGCCTGACACTCCTGCATGTTATTAGACAAAACAACATCTACTTTTGGGGGCTCTAAGATATTCTCTAAAACAGGTTGCAATTCATCCTTACAAGTAGGCTTAATCACATCAATAGCACATAGAGAATTCTTATCAATGGGATCCATATCATATATATTATATTCTACCTTATCCCCATCAAACTCCATAGAGAGAGTCCCACTATTAACATCAATTTTCGTTTGTGCAGTTTTCATGAAAGGTCTACCTAACAGTATAGGTGTAACATTATTAGCATGCTCCATATCCAACACAAAGAAATCAGCAGGAAAAATCAGATCACCAACCATAACAAGAACATCCTCAACAACCTCTTTTGGGTATACAGTAGACCTATCAGCAAGTTGAATAACAGTTCCTGTTTTATGCAAAGGTCTTAAGCCTAGTGATTCACACAAAGAGTAAGGCAAAACATTGATTGATGCACCTAAATCTAGCATGGCTTTGTCAAATTTAGTTTCACCAATCACACATGGAATGCTAAATATGCCTGGATCACCACATTTCTTAGGCATGCGTTTTTGAAACACTGCAGAAACTTGTTCACATACTTCAACTTTTTTCTTTCCTTTCAGTTTTTGATTTCTTTTAATAGTACAAACCTCTTTCAAAAACTTAGCAAATCTAGGAATACTCTTAACAAGTTTGAGCAAAGGAATGTTTACCTCACACCTACTAAAGGTTTCGAAGATTTCTTTGTCGTCATCCAGCCTCCGAGTATCCTTCAACGCCTCAGGAAAGGGAGCAACAGGCTTCTGAGAAAACAGAGGTGGAAAATTCGGGCGAACATAATCGTCAATGTACTCAGGGGACTCCCGGCGATCGCCATCAACTCTCGGCGATCGCGGTCGTGAATAATTTTTCACCTCAGCTTCTGGAATGGCATGGCGATCGCGATCGCGATGCAGACCCTGTTTTGCTCTCTGTAATCTCATGGCGATCGCCGCTCAGATCTGGCGATCGCGGTTTTGGCACAGAACAGTCATTTAAAGTTTTTCCGCTCCTCAAGAACACTGCACTGACGTTCTCTCTCGGGTTTCTTACCGGTTCCCTGGCCTCTAATTTACTCACAGCTTGAGCAATCTGTCCTAACTGATTTTCAAGATTTTGGATGCTTGATTCCGTCTTAGCGTTTTGTTGCATCACAGTCTGAGCTAAGGACTTGATCATATCTTCAGCAGTCATAGAATTCCGAGGTCTAGGTTGCTGATAATTAATATTATGAGATTCATACCTTGGCCTTGGTTGCCATCCACCAACAACGTTTACCTCAGCATTGGGATCATGAAGGGAAGCATTTTTCAGCATCAAAGCCTTTACCATCTCTTTCAACTCATTCATGTCAGTCTGTAATTGATCTGAATTGATTGCTTTGACTAAGTGGGATCCCTGTCTACTGCCAAACTGCCTTGAACTTTCAGACAACTCTTCAAACATTTCAGTGGCCTGAGGTATAGTTAGTTTCAGAAAATTACCTCCACAAGATGCGTTTACCATTCGACGATCCTCATCAATCAGCCCACTGAATAAGTACATAAGAAGATCATGGTCAATATAACTATGGAATGGGCAGCTTGAGCAAAGCTTCTTGAATCTCTCATAATACTCATAAAGACTCTCAGTTGAATGTTGTTGAAGATTTGTGATCTCCTTCTTCAAGCTGCTCAGTTTTGTGGATGAAAAATATTTCTCTAAAAAGACCTTTTTCATCTTAGCCCATGTATCAATACTCCCTGAAGCTTGATAATAGATCCAATCATTCGTAGCGTCTTTCAGAGTAAATCCGAAAGCTCTCAGCATGACCTTCTCCTCAGTAACACCTCTTGGCTTCATACTAGAACATATGGCATGGAATTGAGCCAAGTGTTTGTTGGGATCTTCTCCTGTTAAGCCATGGAAGTGTGGTAGCTCATGAATTAAACCAGCTTTTAGTTCAAAGTTCACACCTTCTTCAATCTCAGGAAACCTCACTGCCAAAGGTTGTTGGTTTAAGTCTGGGGCAGTGAGTTGCCTCATAGTAGGCAATGGCGGTCCATGTCGATCACCCATCTCGTTCTCTTGGTTCAGAGCTGCTCGTTGATTCCGAAGGAACGTCCTTTCAATCTCTGAGTCAAAGGCAACAAGAGATGAATCGGTAGCACGGGTCTGAACCATAAAGGTTCACACCAAACAGTTGATAATTTCACAATTAACACAGAATCAGAAAAATTTCAATTCCCCGGCAACGGCGCCAAATTTGATGAAGCTAAAGTCGTAGTGCCAAATCAAAGAAAACCCTAAACACTAACTAGAGTATATCAAGTAAGTAGAGGTCGAACCCAAGGGAATCAAAATACCAAATCAATGCAGTTAAGTGAAATATCAACTAGTAACAAGTAACCAAAGGGGGGGGGGTTTGATTGCAAGAACACACAAGTAACCAGTAACAAGCAGAGGAAGTTTGGGTGAGAATATGATGAGAAGGGGTTTCACCTAGCAAGTATCCACACAACAGTCAATCAAGTTGATCATAGATTTATCTCAAGTTCTTATCAATCCTAGGGAATGTTCCTATTCCAATCTTTAATATATTAGCAGGCCAACCGGTCCTGATAATACTTACTATTCAGCAATCAGGGAAACCTCTCAAGATTAGATGAAATAGCAGCAAAGGGCACAGGAATTATAAGGATGCATGCAATATCTTACAACCGTCAAGTATTAACATGCAATCAATTCTCTTTCATAAAAGCAATCAACTACCAGATCATGCAGATATGAGTGTTACAATGACAATGAATTCCACCGTATATTCCTAGTCTAGCAATAGAAAACTATCAATCAAACTAGGTGATCAAGCTAGCAAAACTAATAGAAATCAATAGATGAAGAACAAGAGAATTAATACAAACCCGTAGGAAAAGAACAAGAGTTTAGAAATCTCACAACTTAATAACTGAAGGTTTCAACCGCTAAGTAAAACAATGGAGATTAGTTCCTGCTCATGGTTGCAGAACTAAATTTTCTGATGGAAAAGATGATGATAACAATAGAAAGAACTAGGGTTCTTAAATAGAGACTAACCCTAAAAATATATGGTAAAAGATATATCCTAAACGAAATAATAAAATAAGGAAAAAGAAATAAAACAAACAAAGGAAAATAAGGAAAGTCCGGAATGTCTTCGACCTTGTTGTGGCGATCGCCATAGATGGCTGGCGATCGCGGTCTTCATGTAAAGCTCGGCCGTGGTCTTTGTCGCCCCATGGCGATCTCCGTAGAGTCATGGCGATCGCCATGATCTCTCGAACTCATGTAACGCTTCTGTTGAAGTATGGCGATCGTCGTTGCTCCGCAGAATATCTTCAATCTTTGATCCTCTTCTTCTTCGGTTTTGGTCTTCATTTCTTCACTTCTTAATAAATATCTCAGAACATAACAATAGCTCCAAATACTAGTGATAACACTCCTAAACTAATGTAATAACCCCTAGTTACGCCATACAAAGTGTAGCGTATCAGAGGGCACAAACACAAAATACCAAAATATCAAAATGAAACCCGAAATCGACCATGTTTAACTTAAAAATCAAGTTAATACACATGAACATCAAAGATTCATCACAATTTTAAAACTTTAAATACAAAAAATCACCTTGGAGTCTGATTCTTTAAATGTCAAGAACTACACAACTTGTTGAAGTTTTTGTTGATTGTGCTGCAAAACTCACACAAACATCTCGATTAGGATCGAATGGGGAAGAAACATCAAGAAAATTGATCGATTGGGGAAGAAGCATACCTAGAGGCTGGAACCCTAGAAATCGTTCCATCTTCAAACCGAGATGATGTAACCCTAGACAAACAGATGAATCCCAAATACCCATCTCAAGGATATTTGGAGAATTTCTCCATCTTCAACTTGATTGAAGTTGATGAAATTCAATAAGCTACCCCCAAGTATATGCAAACCAGTGGGAAGGAACTGAAGTTTAGCCATTCTGTCAACCACCAGCATCAACTTCATCCACCGTGCTTTGGTCGACCCGAACACGCCTAGGCGACATCAACTGGATGAAATCGACCAAAATCAACCCAGAACACCGGCTGAAGTTGAAGAATTGGCCTTGCCGAACGGTCCCTTAGTAGCTCTTGACAAAAAAACACTCCAACTTAATACCTGAGCTGCTAAAGCTGATAGACTAAAAATTTGACTGAATTTGAAAAGGGTATCACAATAATAATAATAATATATGTTTGTATGATAGTTGATAGGCTAAATTGATTGAGTTTGAATGATAACACTAGAAGCAAATATATGAAATTTCATAAGTCAGCTTCCAAAATGTTGATGATTAACATTACTACAATTTAAGAAATTTCATCTAGCAAAAAAATTATTCTTCCACGTTTGAAAAGGCCCTCGTACCCTCACGAGTTTGGGCCTATTGGTCCCATAGGGAATTATCTTGTGTCTAAATTCGCAAAGTTAGAGGATCGGACGGGTCAGTCATCGATTGACCAGGTCTACACACGGCACACGCTGCCTCGTGTGCAAATTCAGACTCAACCTTTCTATCACGTTTATCACACCAGCTTATAATCTGACCTTTAATTTTGGTCTCTTTTCCCTCTTCAACTGGCACCAAAGTATTGACATACGCATTATAGCTTTTCAATAGTGTTACTCGTGTTACTCTTACAAATTACAATCAGCTTGGCCTCCCTCCAAATAGTGTTCAAACAAAGTCTTCTTCAACGTCCTTACAAAAATATAAGTTATCTTAATGATTACAAACAACACCGGAAGATATATAGATTCACATATGATCCAGTTTGAAGCATTTTATAATGTTATATTATAGGTTGGAGTTTTCTAAATAGATATTGTTGATTTGACGAGTAATTAAGAATGAGACATTAAGTTCTCAAAAAAAAAAGAGACATTAATAAGAGAAGGGCAGCAAAAGTTTGGTGGGCATATATGTATGTGGATCGATCGACGACTAATAATAAATTTCCTGAATCATAAAAATTAAATAATGTTGGGTACTAGGGGGCACATGTTGAGTACGTGCACGTGACATTGCATAACAACAACCCATCTTTATAAAATGCATGTTATACATTATTGGTATACTATATGAGTATATGCTGAGTGGGAAAGAAAAATGTATAGGCGAAATTTTGGAGGGTAGGTGAAGGTGTAGGTTGCATGATGTTATTTGGAGGAGTCCAAGGGCTGAATTTCTCTTCATATATTGGTGGCTCTTTCTTCGCTTACTCCACCAAACTCTCTAATCGTTTCATCATTATGCACTCCTAAACCTAACTCTATATAGTTTGTTCTAATAAAACTTATAGTTGATCAAAGTTCTCGATAAACAAATAGAGTACAGTATATGTTATGTACGTTGTAAGAATACATCAACATACGTACAACAACGATGTTTACTTGAAATAACTTATAAAAGCTTACAATTGATGAACTGTTGACCAAGTGGTTAGAACTCACATATTTTTACCGAGCATCATCAAAGAATATTCCCAATTATCTTATAAAATATTCCATCATATGTACAGTGTGAACCGTTTTCTACATATGTCTATTTTCAATTTTTTATTTACTCCGCCGTTTTAAAATATAGATCAAATCTATATTTTTGACACTATTCACAATTCAATAAAAATTTATAAATTTAATTTGATAAAAAGTTATAAATTTATTTCAATATATAAAGAAAATTGTAGTTATGTGACATCTTGTTTGATTTGTCTCAATGAGTATTTTAAGAATATTGAGGTTTTATACATTATTTATTACTAACACGTAATTTGAGATATTGACGAAAGAAAAAACAAGCATCGACATCCATTCTAAATGTGGATCAGAGGATAATATTTGGATATATTGCATACAAATATACAATTCACCCGCGCATTGGATTTTGATCTTCACCAGAAAATATTAAAATTTATTATTTTATAAAAAATTTAACATAACGATAATTGAAATTTCATATTAATTCATTAAATGATTGTCTTTAGAAAAAAAACTAGTTGATGTGCCCGCGCCCTACACGAGATTGTTTATTTTATATTTTTAACATTTGATGTGCCCGCACCCTGCACGAGATTGAGTTTATTTATATTTCAAACAGTTCATGTGCTATTATAGTTGCTCAAACTAAAATTTGATATTAGAGAAGAATAGAATAGAATAAACTTTTCAAATATCTCAAAAATAAACTTTTCAAAAAATATATCTTCTCGTCAACCAATATCATTTCTTTCCCAATAATAATATCTTTATTGTCGAAACTTATTTTACATATGCAACACACGAACTTGAATCTTCCAAGTGACAATATTCTTTAACTTTAAATCTTCAATGAAATGATTTATATATGAATGGAAAAAGATAATACTTTTAAGAATTAAATTATATTTGGATAGTGTGTAGAAAGTAGAAAATTTTTTTATATGTGACATTTTTTATTAGTTTTTTTTAAGTCCTGACGACATGGTAGGCGCATGGCTAATGAGATGACATAACTCAAATGTCGACACATAGGCGAATTGAACGTAACGACGACATGTGACAAAACACCGCTCTGTTTTAGTATTGTATATATATATATATAGAAGATAGATAGATAGATAATATATATAGAAGATAGATAGATATATAAGTAGCGTGTGTTCCCGTATCATGTACAGGGTCGCTTGTAATAATATTTTAATAATATATTTATATTTTATACTATTAATTAGTTTATTAATTAGTTTATAGATTGTAGTTTATACTTTATGGTTTATAATTTATAGATTATAGTTTATAGTTTAAGGTCATTAATAACTCAATTTAATTAGATTGATAACATAATAATAGATAAAGATATATATATATAAGATAAAGATATAATAAGATAAAAGATAAAAAATGATATTTCTTTTTGTAATATAACCTATTAGATATTTTTTTGATTTATTTAATTCAAAGATATATATCAAAATATAAAGTCGGATGATGTGGATGATGACATGGTGGATGATGACATGGTGGATGATGTAGCATAGCTTAGAGGTCGACACATAGGCGAATTGAATATAAGGACGACATGTGGCAAAACAACGTTCTGTTTTAGTATATACTAGCGTGTGTTCCCGTACCATGTACGGGGTCGCATGTATAAAAATATTTTAATAATATATTTATATTTTCTATTATTAATTTGTTTATAGATTTTATAATTTATAGATTATAGTTTATAGTTTACGATTTATGTTTTATAGTTTAAGTTCATTAATAAGTCAATTTAATTAGATTGATAACATAATAATAGATAACGATATATATATATATATATATATAATATGATACTCCGTAAAAGATGAAAATTCATATTTTTTTTTGTAATATAACCTGTTAGATATCTTTTTTATTTATTTTTACTTATTTAATTCAAAGATATATATTAAAATATAAAGCCAGATGATGTAGAGGATGACATGGTGGATGATGTAGCATAGCTTAGAGGTCGACACATAGGCGAATTGAATATAAGGACGACATGTGGCAAAACAACGTTCTGTTTTAATATATGTATAGATAGATAAGATATATATAGAAGATTAGAACATAAATAGATAGAAGATAGATAGATATATCAACCCTTTAAAATCTTTATCTTTAGGAAAAAATAAACTTATAAAACAAAATAGATCAATAAATTAAGTAATATCTGCAAACTTTCGATCACAATCTTTTTTTAATGCGTCTAGTCATGTTAATCGTTAATAATAAATTAAATATTAAGTCTAAATTTTAAAAAAAGTAAAAAAGTTGGCCTATTTATTTAGCTTTTTGGTATAACCCGTTGAATTGTTGACCCAAAAAAGTGAATTACTAAACTCTTTATAAGGTTAAGCGACCCTTCTCCTCTCTATTTTCTTCTTCCCTCGCTTCGCTATAAAAAAACTACTCTCCTCGAATTTGCGTTGTTGTCAACTCTTTCTCTGATTCAAGTTTGTTCACTACAGCATTGTGTTGATCAACCGCTGATTTCTTCATAAATTCGGTAAGATCTCTCTTTCTCCCCATCTATTTTTAGTTTTTTAAGCTGCTATGTCGTTCGTGTTTAAGAATCGGTTTCCTCATCTGTTGTTAATTGATTGTTCGTCTTTCAATACTGGTTGTACGCTTCGAAAGTTTCCTCTTTAATTGCATTTTTCTGGCCTGTAGTGATCAACACACTCGCGCTACTTAGACATCATGTAGAGGTCGCCATTAGATTATTCTTCTATGCTACGATTTTCATTGATTTGTTTGTTTTTACTAGCATTGAAGAATCCGCCCTTCTATGATCATCAAGCGGTAAAATCTGTAAGCGAATTTAATGTTGTTGTTTTTGGCGTGTTTAGAGAAGAAGCCAAATTGGACTATTAAACAGTCATTTTCAGTTTTCAATTAGCAAGGCATCTGATTGACTTAATTTTCTTGCGTATTGTTTTTCATATTTGAGTTCCTGATATTTAATTGGTGGTGTCTCTAATTTTTACCTTGGCATAGCTTTTAATTTTCTAAAGATGTCTTCTTTTTTGTTTGATTCTGGTATATGAAAGAAATAAGGCTGCGGTGCATTTCCTATTGTATATGTCAAATAACTTTTCAGCATTGTGTTGTATCAGAATGGCTGCATCAGTATACAACCAGGTTGTTAGTCCCCTTCAATCTGCTGGCTCTGACAGTAGTTCTGGCTCTCATCACGTATATGGAAATTCGATTCTTAAAGTTTACCCTAAAGGATGTAATGTTGGTGGCTTTGGATCACTAAGAAGCGGAGGCTTTAGTCTTGGCAAGAGAAATTTCAGTCCAATTCAAGCCTCAACTTCTCAACTGTCTGCTCCCGGTCCTGTAACTGCACCTTCAAAAGACATCCCCAGTAGCACCAGCAAGAAATCAAGTAAGGTCCCCTTATAGCTTGATTTGCGCGAATAACATAAAAATTTGGCGAGACATGTCATCTTTTGATATTTAGTTTGTAACAACCCTCACAAATTAAGCTTATTGAACTACACCAATCCCAGAGGTGGTCATATGATCCTTACAACAGAAATAACTTTTAACAACATGTTATGTCTCATGGCTTTATTATCATAATGCAACGGTATAGGCAGTTGTATAGGTCACTATGACTCATGTAGAATATAGCTCAATGAAGCCAGGAACTTTCTCAAGTTCTGTACTGGGTTATTATTGTCTGGTCAAGGTTGATTGAGGTAATTACAGTCTCCTTGACTGCTCTGGGCAGGGAGGAGCATTTTCCAGTCTCAGTTTGCTTGGTAGTAGAAATTTATCAGATTTGCCACTAGTCTGTTCAGTTTCTTTGAGAACATGCAGAATGTGTTTAATTTGATCTAAGAGGGTGTATCAACATTAATATCATCTCCACTGGGTTGCAAATTGTACAATTTAATTAAAGAAGTAGCTAACATGACTCAGAACTTCAGTGAATAAAGGATGGGTCATTTTAGAGAGCATGAAACCATAAGAAACCAAGAAATTGCTCTATACAAGCCTTGTATCTCCCTTTAACTTAGTTGAACCTTTTGTAACAACCCAAGCACTGTATCTTTTGACTGTTGTTTTAGGTCCATATTTCACCTTATAAAGCCTCATAATGTCAGTAGCTTGTTTTTTTATTTATTGAAAAAGAGTGTAAGGAGCTCCCAGTACAATTCTTGTAAACTCAGTTAGGTGTCTATCAAGCTAGTCTGAATCTCATAGGTCCTGGATGATGATCATGGGTTTGAAAATAGGATATGTATAGTTGGATTAATGATAAAATGGTGGAATTTTCATCTGTTGTGGGCTTGTGGCTAATGATACTATAGTTAAATCCTTGGTCCAAGGGTTCCTTGTAAGACTGTAATATATTTTAGGATATGTAGGCATTTGACGCAGTGGTAATAAATGGAAGGATTGGGCTCAAGTTTGATGGTTCAGGCAGTGAGCTTATGTTCATATCTAGTAGTCAGTAGGTTCGAAAGTGTTCTTTGTGTAAATTAGTGGCTGTGCTGTGGACCTTGTGGGTAGTATGAAGATGTGGAAGGCTTGGTTGTTTGTTGTAGTGAAGAACGAACTAGTATATGAGCATAATTGTTGTTATGTGTCTTCAGGATTAACGGTCATTACAGGAGGATCTAGGCTTGTGTTGAGATAGAGCATTGGAATTAGCTTCTCTGAATGTCTTTTTCCGTTCTACTGCATCAGATATACAGCAATACGAAAACATGCTCTTTCTACTAATGATCTCACCTTGCAGTTACCAAAATGTTTGAAATTTTCCCCTGAAAATTTGTTTTGTCCAGAGCTTCTTTTGCTGTATTTCTTGGGCAGCATTGGATTTAGGCTACAGCTTGAGCATTTAGACACTCTTCAGCTTCAATTTCTAAACCAATGAGAATTCCCAATTAACTGTACCAGCAAATTCTTCTACATAACTTCACATTCCCCCCTCCCCTCCCAGTCATAGCCATAAGCCATCATTGATTTTCATCAACATTTCGGTTCAGCTTAGAAAGGTCTATATATCAGTGAATAAAAAGGCGTGCTTTGCTCTGGGGGCATAATCTGGCGCCTGCCTCACTTGAGGCGTGCCTCGTGTGGCCGCCTTCTGAAACCTATACATATACTAAAACAGAGCGGTGTTTTGACACATGTTCCAACTTCTCCTTCTCTCTTCCTTCGTTCTTGCAACCTTGCACAGCTGCTTCCTGAGATTTTGCTGCTGGTGTTCACTTCAGTTGTTCCTGAGATTTATGCTTAAAGATTGTTTTTTTATGCTTTAGACTTCATATTATAACATGATTTTCTTTAAGCTTAGTTTTTAAAACGATTTTAGTACTTGTCTGCTGTAAACTTTATCTGCATTTTATGTGGCAAGACGCGCGCCTTGCACCCCCCCAAGGCACGCCTCAAGGTCTAGGTACCTCAGCGCCTTGGGTGTTTTTATTCACTGGTCTATATGCTCCACAGTTAAATCTTGACAATTATGCAAACTGTTATCCATCCTATGTTTCTCCACCTCTGTACATTAGACAGCAATGAAGTGTGAGTGAAATCTGAAAATGCTTTGCTGTTATACCTTCTCAAACCAAATTTATTGAACTTCACAAACTGTACATTTAACCCCATCAATGTCGGTCAAAAAAAGTAAAAAACACAGCTTCCTTTTTACTAGTACTAGCTGATGGGGCAATGTCAATAAACTTTATAGAAGGAAATATGCAAGTTATCTGCATGACATAGGGATTTCCCAAGATTTTGACACTTGGATATTAATTTTCTGAAGTCTCTGTTTCTTCTTGTCATTGTGCCTCCTTCAGATGAAGCAGCCCTCATCCTTGTACGTCATGGCGAGTCTTTATGGAATGAGAAAAACCTTTTCACGGGTTGTGTTGACGTGCCATTGACAAAAAAAGGAGTTGAGGAGGCTATTGAGGCTGGTAAGAGAATTTGCAACATCCCTGTAGACATGATCTTTACATCTTCACTAATCCGTGCACAGATGACGGCCATGCTTGCAATGACACAACATCGACAAAAGAAGGTAAAAAACATTATGTTTACAATCTGATCTTGTTTTTTTTAGGTAGTCTGGAAGTTCTTTTTTTTGGCCTAGTGAGTAGCTAGATATAGCTTTATATGCATCTATCTACATGGCAAAACCCTGATTTCTTCAGAATGGCCATGAATAGTACTGCAGTTCTAAAATTTGTAGTTTTAGGGTTCGTTTGGATTCTGAAATTAGTGCATTAAATGTGAGATTTAGTGCAAGATAATGCATCATTTTTGAAATCCAAACAAACTTTTAGTCTTTGTCTATCAGGCTATCTGCTCATATAGTCATATGTTTTTCGACTGCTATCAGGTACCAATTGTCGATCATAATGAGAGTGAACGGGCCAAGATCTGGAGTCAAATATACAGTGACGACACTGTAAACCAATCAATTCCAGTTATACCAGCCTGGCAACTGAATGAGAGAATGTAACTACTTTCAAGAATTATTTCAATTATATCCTTCAATTTTTTCACACATGCAACTTACAAATCTGAAATTGTCCTGCTTTAGGTACGGAGAACTCCAGGGACTAAATAAGCAAGAAACTGCAGATAGGTTTGGACAGGAAAAAGTGCATGAATGGCGGCGTAGTTATGACATACCTCCTCCAAATGGAGAGAGTTTAGAAATGTGTGCAGAACGAGCAGTTGCCTATTTCCGAGAACATGTAACCTCAACTTAAACTCTGGTAATTTTTAAAACTAATTCTCTCAGATCAACTTTTATTAATGGGTGTTCAAATTCTATCTTGCAGATCGAGCCACAACTATCATCTGGGAAAAACGTGATGATTGCTGCTCATGGAAATTCATTGAGGTCCATAATAATGTATCTTGATAAACTAACATCTCAAGAGGTAAACTGACTTCTAATTTGTGATACTTACTTATTTTTTTTACATCATTCTTTCCGCTCATGAAAAAAACTTTCTTTTGAATAGGTGATTAGCCTAGAGCTGTCAACCGGGGTACCACTACTTTACCTAGTCAAAGAAGGAAGGTTTATAAGGAGAGGGAGCCCTGTGGGGCCTAATGAAGCTGGAGTTTATGCGTATAGTAGGGTATGATAACTCCTTTCTTTGCACTTTTTTTTTTGAGGTTCAGTAGATGGAACTTGAAAAAAAAAAAAGAAGTGTAGTATAATGTATATGATGACACTAATAGCAGCTGTTCTTATATTTGGATGCAGAGCTTAGCTGCATATAGGGAGACGTTGGATGAATTGTTGATATGAAATATTTGGAGCAAGCTAGGAAGCTATTGTGAGTACAAAATACTCCATCCCTTAAGTTTTATTCGTCATTCTAGCAATTTTCAAACAAAACAGAAAGTTATATCATTTTCTACCAAAATTACTCTTATTTACTTTCCTTAATCAGTCGTGATTAAAAAATACAATTGATTATTATTAGCCAAATCTGGTAATAAGTATGAGGAAAATTTGGGAAAAGTCGGGCCGAAATATCTAAAACAAAAAATATCAGTTAACAAGGACTTGAGATTATAATGACGAATAAAAATTTTACGGAGGAAGTAGTACAGAAAGAGCCAATTTTGAGCCAATTTTCATACGTTTATGTGTTTCAATTTGTTGATGGTCATGTTTTTGGTTAATTTTTTGAAGCAGGAGTTGGAAGTGGCAAAGTTACTAAGTTAGCATAGAAAGCTGAGAATCATAGTAATTATATGATGTGGTCTGCTATGTGGATTTTGTAGCGCATTTACAATGAAAAAGGTGATTCTTTTGTTATGTTTTCTTTTGTTTTTTGGTGTTGTATTTGTTTCAAAGACTAATCTAAGGATTTGGATTCATGGTTTACAATTTATGAATGTATTGAATGTAATTCATGACCAGTTGTGAAGAAACAACACTAAATTAAAGTATATTGCCATATTTGGGACTATGTTAAGTGCTTATTGCCTCGGATTTATACTACGGAAAATTGCTGATTAACCACCCAGAAATATACCAGTTTTTGGGTAAATACCCCAAAAGTAAGTGTAATGTTTTTTTAGTTTTTGCATCACTTTTTTAAGTTATAAGGAAATACCTCTTTGCTGACGTGACAATTATAACAGAGCTATCAACAAAAATTTTAATAGAACTGTCAACAAAAATTTTAACAGAGTTGTCAACAAAATTTTTAACAGAGTTATCAACAAGAATAATAAGTTGTCAACACCAATAATAACCCTTTGCTGACGTGGAAATTATAACAAAGTTGTCAACAAAATTTGTCACAGAGTTGTCAACAAAAATTTTAACGGAGTTGTCAACAAAATTTTTAACAGAGCTGCCAACAAGAATAATAAGTTGTCAACACGACTAAATAAGTTGTCAACCCAACTAAATAAATTGTTTACGCGACTAATAAACGATCAATAACATACAACACGAGTAATATTACAAAATTGTCAACATTATCAACACTTTACAAAACTTGTCGACACCACTAAATTACATTGTCAAAAAAATAATTGTCAACACATTAATTTTTTTTACACACTAAAACAAACTGCATTGTCCCTACAAAGTTCATTGTCCCTGCATAATCCTTGTCAACACTGCCAATTTTTTTTTGTCAACAGTCCCTGCATAATAATCAAATCCTTGTTTTTAACCAAAGACACGGAAATCAAAACTTTACTAGAGCCTAATTCATTGAATTAGTACTGCATGAACACTAACACAAGATAAATTAACTTGTCAACACTGTCAAAAAATTTGTCAACACACTAAGTACTCCCTTCGTCCCCTTATTTCATTCTTGATTCTGTTTTTGACACTATTCACGAATCAAGAGAATCTTCGTAATTCCGACTAATATATAAAAAAAAACATAGTGATTTGTGATCTTGTTTGATTCGTCTTGTGAAATACTTTAATAATATTAAAATTTTATAATTTTTACTAATTTAGAATTAGATATTTTAGTAAAACAAAACGTGCATCGGCATACGTGTCTGGGAGAAACAAGAAGGAAATAGAGGGACGGAGGGAGTATATCCAATTTTTGTGAAGCATTGAGTGGAAGCATCAACAACTTCAGTGGTGAAACAAATAACTCAATTCTTCCTGAGACTTCAGAAACAATTTGTCAGCTAGTAGAATTTAGCAAGAGTCAATCAAATCCAATTCATACATTAGTCCAAAATCAACAGCTCCAATAACAAGTGATGCTCAAAACAGCTTGTCTCAATTCAAAATCAACTAATTCAAACTAAATTCAAAAGTAGAAACAAATCCGAAATCTGCAGAGATACACCTTAGAATCCGAGCTTGTGCCTGCACTTCGCATTATACCTAACCAATCCAAAATGAAGATTTCATTCAATCAACAGTCCAACCTCTCTGCAGATCACAAAGAAAGGATGATGAGCACCAGAAAATCAAAAGTCAACCAAAACAGAACCGACAATTTTGAGCATCACTGTTACTCGAGTTGTTGATTTTGTACAGCATGAAATCAATCACCAAATTCACTGCTCACAAATTAACTAATACATGCATTAGCAACGATTGCTACTGCTACCACTTGACAATTCAGATTTGAAAGAAAGGAATAAGCAAAGAGCCGAGGATAGAGACGCGACTATTGATACGCTGCACTCTGTATAACGTAACTAGGGATTATTACATTAGTTTAGGAGTATTATCATATGTGTTTCGAGTCATTATTATGTTCTGAAATATTTATTAAGAAGTGAAGAAATGAAGATCAGAACCGAAGAAGAAGAGTCGAAGACGAAAAGACGAGTTTAGAATCAGGAGCGACCGCGATCGCCATGGTTTGATGGCGATCGCTATATGGCGATGGCAGCAGAAGCCATGTTAATATATATTGAAGAGTTGGGCCATGATTATTTGAGACGAAGCCCACGAAGATAGGGAGAAGGCCGGCCCGTATCGGTGAAGAAATTGAGGAAGCATGGACTGCTGTGTTGTTGGGTCCATTATTGAAGAAGCAAAGGCCAACCCACATTTTGGACAAAAGAAGCCACGTGAAGGAAGTGTGAAGGAAGTGGTGCGCTGATGTCATGGTGACATCACGCTGATGCAAGCGTCTAGATGTTGGGCCTGGATTGGACTGGGCTTGCTTTGTTGGACTGGGCCGAAATTGTGGAAGCAAGCAGCTTGGAGTCACCGCCAACAGTGTTTCCGAGATGATCTTGTTTCTTTTATCTTGTTCTTGTTTTATTTCTTTTAGTTTATTTCCTTATTTCCTTATTTTGTTTTAGGATATTTTCTTTTACCATATATTTTTAGGGTTAGTCTCTATTTAAGAACCCTAGTTCGCATCATCTTTTCTATCATCATCTTTTCCATCAGACAATTTAGTTCTGCAACCATGAGCAGGAACTAATCTCCATTGTTTTACTTAGCGGTTGAAACCTTCAGTTATTAAGTTGTGAGATTTATAAACTCTTGTTCTTTTCCTATGGGTTTGTATTAATTCTCTTGTTCTTCATCTATTGATTTCTATTAGTTTTGCTAGCTTGATCACCTAGTTTGATTGATAGTTTTCTATTGCTAGACTAGGAATATACAGTGGAATTCCTTGTCATTGTAGCATTCATATCTGCATGATCTGGTAGTTGATTGCTTTTATGAAAGAGAATTGATTGCATGTTAATACTTGACGGTTGTAAGTTATTGCATGCATCCTTATGATTCCTGTGCCCTTTGCTGCTATTTCATCTAATATTGAGAGGTTTCCCTGATTGTTGAATAGTAAGTATTATCAGGACCGGTTGGCCTGCTGATATATTAAAGATTGGAATAGGAACATTCCCTAGGATTGAATAGAACTTGAGATAAATCTATGATCAACTTGATTGACTGTTGTGTGGATACATGCTAGGTAAAACCCCTTCTCATCATACTCACAACCAAACCTTCTTTGCTTGATACTTGTTACTTTTGTGTTCCATACAATCAAAAACCCCCCTGATTACTTGTTACTTGTTCGTTAGTTGATATTTCACTTGACTGCATTGATTTGGTGTTTTGATTCCCTTGGGTTCGACCTCTACTTACTTGCTATACTCTAGTTAGTGTTTAGAGTTTATTTCTTTGATTTGGCACTACGACTTTAGCCTCATCAAATTTGGCGCCGTTGCCGGGGAATTGAATTATTCCAATTCTGTGCTAATTGTGAAATTATCAACTGTTTGGTGTGAACCTTTATGGTTCAGACCCGTGCTACTGATTCATCTCTTGTTGCCTTTGACCCAGAGATTGAAAGGACGTTCCTTCGGAACCAAAGAGCAGCTCTGAACCAAGATAACGAGATGGGTGATCGACATGGACCGCCATTGCCTACTATGAGGCAACTCACTGCCCCAGACTTAAACCAACAACCTTTAGCAGTGAGGTTTCCTGAGATTGAAGAAGGTGTGAATTTTGAATTAAAAGTTGGTTTAATTCATGAGCTATCACACTTCCATGGCTTAGCAGGAGAAGATCCCAACAAACACTTGGCTCAATTCCATGCCATATGTTCTAGTATGAAGCCAAGAGGTGTTACTGAGGAGCAGGTCATGCTGAGAGCTTTCGGATTTACTCTAAAAGACGCTGCGAATGATTGGCTCTATTATCAAGCTCCAGGGAGTATTGATACATGGGCTAAGATGAAAAAAGTCTTCTTGGAGAAATATTTTCCAGCCACAAAACTGAGCAGCTTGAAGAAGGAGATCACGAATCTTCAACAACATTCAACTGAGAGTCTCTATGAGTATTATGAGAGATTCAAGAAGCTTTGCTCAAGCTGCCCATTCCATAGTTATACTGACCAAGATCTCCTTATGTACTTATTTAGTGGCCTGATTGATGAGGATCGTCGAATGGTAAACGCATCTTGTGGAGGTAATTTTCTGAAACTAACTATACCTCAGGCCACTGAAATGTTTGAAGAGCTAGCTGAGAGTTCAAGGCAGTTTGGCAGTAGACAGGGATCCCACTCAGTCAAAGCAATTAATTCAGATCAATTACAGACTGACATGAATGAACTGAAAGATATGATGAAGTCTTTTATGCTGCAAAGTGGTGGTCAACAACTCCAAGAGCCGAATGCTGAGGTAAACGCTGTTGGTGGATGGCAACCAAGGCCAAGGTATGATTCTCATAATATTAATTATCAGCAACCTAGACCTCAGAATTCTATGACTGTTGAAGATATGATCAAGTCCTTAGCTCAAACTGTGATGCAACAAAATGCTAGAACGGAATCAAGCATCCAAAATCTTGAAAATCAGTTAGGACAGATTGCTCAAGCTGTGAGTAAATTAGAGGCCAGGGAACCGGTAAGAAACCCGAGAGAAAACGTCAGTGCAGTGTTCCTGAGGAGCGGAAAAACTTTAAATGATTGTTCTGTGCCAAAACCGCGATCGCCAGATCTGAGTGGCGATCGCCATGAGATTACAGAGAGCAAAACAGGATCTGCATCGCGACCGCGATCGCCATATGGTGATGGCGATCGCCATTTCATTCCAGAAGCTGAGGTGCAAAATCATCCGCGACTGCGATCGCCAGTTGCTGATGGCAATCGCCAGGAGACCCCTGAGTATATTGATAATTATGTTCGCCCGAATTTTCCACCTCTATTCTCTCAGAAGCCTGTTGCTCCCTTTCCTGAGGCGTTGAAGGATACTCGAAGACTGGATGACGACAACGAAATCTTCGAAACCTTTAGTAGGTGTGAGGTAAACATTCCTTTGCTCAAACTTGTTAAGAGTATTCCTAGATTTGCTAAGTTTTTGAAAGAAGTTTGCACTATCAAAAGAAATCAAAAACTAAAAGGAAAGAAGAAAGTTGAAATAAGTGAACAAGTTTCTGCTGTGTTTCAAAAACGCATGCCTAAGAAATGTGGTGATCCAGGCATATTTAGCATTCCATGTGTGATTGGTGAAACTAAATTTGACAAAGCCATGCTAGATTTTGGTGCATCAATCAATGTTTTGCCTTACTCTTTGTATGAATCACTAGGCTTAGGACCTTTGCATAAAACAGGAATTGTTATTCAACTTGCTGATAGGTCTACTGTATACCCGAAAGGGGTTGTTGAGGATGTTCTTGTTATGGTTGGTGATCTGATTTTTCCTGCTGATTTCTTTGTGTTGGATATGGAGCATGCTAATAATGTCACACCTATACTGTTAGGTAGACCTTTCATGAAAACAGCACAAACGAAAATTGATGTTAATAGTGGTACTCTCTCTATGGAGTTTGATGGGGATAAGGTAGAATATAATATATATGATATGGATCCCATTGATAAGAATTCTCTATGTGCTATTGATGTAATTAATCCTACTTGTGAGGACGAATTACAACCTGTTTTAGAGAATATCTTAGAGCCCCCAAAAGTAGATACTGTTTTGTCTACTAACATGCAGGAGTGCCAGGCTAAGCCAGAGCCTAAAGGTAAGCTCTTTCCACACCCTTTGGGCAATCGCCCTCCATTACTGACCTCGCCAGGCGAGATACCATTGATGTCTAGTGTGCATGCACTTGACATTGAGCTTAAACAGCCGCCTGATACAGTCAAGGAGGAGAAAGTGAATGAAACCACCTTCATTGCTAGAGACAAGGTGGTCAAGGTAAGAGGGACGAGATTCAAAGCGTTCCATGAGTGGTTCAAGAGAGAATTCAGACAGGAGACTGTTTTTACAAAGCCAAATGGCGTTAGTTAAATCTCTTGAGTTTCATGTCGAGCCAAGACATAAAATAAGGCGCTACTCGGGAGGCAACCCGAGGTTCGAGTTTGTTTTTATTTGTTTGTGTTCGGTTTAATTTTCTTTTTAGTTTTTCTATGGACAGGAGGAAATCACCGAAGCTTAGGGTCAGCTACAGTCAGTAGCCAATCTCGCTGTAAGTCCTCTCTCCCGTTCTTAAAAAAAAAAAAAAAAAAAAATTCGAAAATCATTCCGAGAAAAAAATAATATATCGGATTAAAAAAAAAAAAAGAGTGCAGAAAAAAATACGAGAGAAAAGAAAGTAAGGAGTTGTATTACATCAAGTTTGGTTTCATTAGTACTATCATTCTAGATCTACATTAGCTGGAGTTTAGCTTGTTGGTGACCATGTTCTTTGCAAGGAGTTGATTTGTTTGAGTCATCTTCTACATTGGAGGTATTCTTTCTTTTGCTTTAGATGAGCTATGCATTATTGGATTACATTTAGTGTTCATCTAGTTTCTCATTCTACCACACTTTGAGTTTTATTGGAGGAAGGTCATCCGACCTTGTATGTGAGTCTTCTGTCTCCTTCCCTGGGTTCGATTTTTCTGTCTTCCATTTCATTGAGGACAATGCAATGTTTAAGTATGGGGGAGGAGAATGTATTCACATGTAATTATTTGGGTGTTGGTTGTATCTGCACGAGCTTATTGAATATATATTGTATGAAAAAGCCACAAAAATTGAAAAAAGGCATACAAAATCCTTGTATAGCAAGATCTATGCAATAAGAAGGTGGCTTGACCGGCATTAGGCTGGGGCAAAAATAAGTCTTGAGTGATGTGAGTTTTGTGAGCCTGGAACAATTATTGAGTGGTTGGGATGAAAACCTGAAAAGGCGCCCAAGCAAGATGAGTGTTATAAAAAGAAAAAAATTGAGTGTTTTAGGACCATTATCATCTTGGCGTATGGAGACATAAGAAGGAGGCATATAGGAGGATTCAGGTAGGCCACTTGGAGGAATAAGGTGTAGTTCTGGGTATGTGCTTATTTTATCACATTGTTCTTGATTATTGTTGTTGTGTTTTGTGTGTTTTGGATGAGCTTATTGGCTATGTAATCACTAGGAGATATTTTTGTACTTCCTGAGGCTTTGAGTATTTTATTGTATGGGTAGCTTTTCTGTAAGTTACTCGGGACGAGTAAAAGTCTAAGTATGGGGGTATTTGATACGCTGCAATCTGTATAGCGTAACTAGGGATTATTACATTAGTTTAGGAGTATTATCATATGTGTTTCGAGTCATTATTATGTTCTGAAATATTTATTAAGAAGTGAAGAAATGAAGATCAGAACCGAAGAAGAAGAGTCGAAGACGAAAAGACGAGTTTAGAATCAGGAGCGACCGCGATCGCCATGGTTTGATGGCGATCGCTATATGGCGATGGCAGCAGAAGCCATGTTAATATATATTGAAGAGTTGGGCCATGATTATTTGAAGATCGGTGAAGAAATTGAGGAAGCATGGACTGCTGTGTTGTTGGGCCCATTATTGAAGAAGCAAAGGCCAGCCCACATTTTGGACAAAAGAAGCCACGTGAAGGAAGTGTGAAGGAAGTGGTGCACTGAAGTCACGGTGACATCACGCTGATGCAAGCGTCTAGCTGTTGGGCCTGGATTGGATTGGGCTTGCTTTGTTGGACTGGGCCGAAATTGTGGAAGCAAGCAGCTTGGAGTCACCGCCAATAGTGTTTCCGAGATGATCTTGTTTCTTTTATCTTGTTCTTGTTTTATTTCTTTTAGTTTATTTCCTTATTTCCTTATTTTGTTTTAGGATATTTTCTTTTACCATATATTTTTAGGGTTAGTCTCTATTTAAGAACCCTAGTTCACATCATCTTTTCCATCAGACAATTTAGTTCTGCAACCATGAGCAGGAACTAATCTCCATTGTTTTACTTAGCGGTTGAAACCTTCAGTTATTAAGTTGTGAGATTTATAAACTCTTGTTCTTTTCCTATGGGTTTGTATTAATTCTCTTGTTCTTCATCTATTGATTTCTATTAGTTTTGCTAGCTTGATCACCTAGTTTGATTGATAGTTTTCTATTGCTAGACTAGGAATATACGGTGGAATTCCTTGTCATTGTAGCATTCATATCTGCATGATCTGGTAGTTGATTGCTTTTATGAAAGAGAATTGATTGCATGTTAATACTTGACGGTTGTAAGTTATTGCATGCATCCTTATGATTCTTGTGCCCTTTGCTGCTATTTCATCTAATCTTGAGAGGTTTCCCTGATTGTTGAATAGTAAGTATTATCAGGACCGGTTGGCCTGCTGATATATTAAAGATTGGAATAGGAACATTCCCTAGGATTGAATAGAACTTGAGATAAATCTATGATCAACTTGATTGACTGTTCTGTGGATACTTGCTAGGTAAAACCCCTTCTCATCATACTCACAACCAAACCTTCTTTGCTTGATACTTGTTACTTTTTTGTTCCATACAATCAAAACCCCCCCTGATTACTTGTTACTTGTTCGTTAGTTGATATTTCACTTGACTGCATTGATTTGGTGTTTTGATTCTCTTGGGTTCGACCTCTACTTACTTGCTATACTCTAGTTAGTGTTTAGAGTTTATTTCTTTGATTTGGCACTACGACTTTAGCCTCATCAACTATCCTGAGAAACGGCACCGGGCTGACGAGCGCCGAGTCGATCTGATTTTTGATGAAGAGAGAAAATATTGGAAGAAGAGGAGATCGACCGTATTAGGTTAAAATTTGGGGTTTAAATTGAATTTTCTATGAAGGCCTCCACCCTGCGCTGAAACTCCTCGTTGCTCAGATCTTCCACTATCTTTCTCATTTCCTTCGATTTGTTTCCAGATGTGAGAGATTTCACAACAACCTTAGTTTCTGACCATTGGAGCTTGAATTACTCTGTCACTTCCGCACCAATGATAAGCTCCGAGAGACAGTCGCCTGAGTGGTGCTCGGATCCAAAATCTAAAATCGACGTCGGAGTTATGATGCTCAACTATGTGCTCGGTCAGCTATGGAAACGATGAATTCCCAATCGAGAGGAGGAGTCGGAATGACGAAATTGAAATGAGGAGGAAGGTGAACAGTGTAAATAAGAATTGAGATAACTCAAAGAGGGGCGCGTGTACCACAAACGAGGAATTTTCATAGTGTTTAGAAAAGGACGGTAGAAATTACTAATTTATTCTCATTAAGGGCAACGGGCCTAAATAGTTCCAGAAATGTAAACCATATTTTCCTTATAGAAATACAACTAAGGCCCAAGGCCCACCACAAGCTATTGGCCCAAGGGATATGACAATTTACTCAAAAAATTGTACTATGATACGAAAGACAGAATAAATAAGTTGTGCATTCATCTAGTAATGTGTCTGCATTTACTCATCAAACTAGCATATATTTCCGTATATTTAAAAATAATTTAATAATATAATTTTGTTAACCACTTGATAATAATATAAGTTAAAGTGATAGTTAATAAATATAATTTGAGTTCTAATTGATAGTAAAATAAATAAATAAAGATATATATATATATATATAATTTGTTCGATATCATTTTAGTTTTATAGTATGGTGAGAGATATAAAAAAAGAATAATATGATCGATTATATATCTTTTTAAAAGAATTTTCTTATGTGGTCTATTTTTCAAATAAAACAAAAGAAAAACGAATGATGTGGCGGATGATGTGGAAGATGAGGTGGAATAGTCCATAGACAAATTGAACGTAAGTTCTTTAATATTTTATAGATAAGCTAGTATGTGCTCAGAATTTTTTTTCCGAAATATGCAATTTTTTTCAAATTAATTCGCAATGTAGGCTATCCTCCAAAGTAATTCCCATCATAGGCGTTAACTTTTGCTTCGGAGAAGAAGGGCGTTGGAGAGAAGTTGTTTATAACCGCGTCTCCCAACCGACTCTCCCTTTTTGTTAAAAAAACATATACGTAATCTTGTAAGCAATAATTTTAAAAACAATCCCAAAAAAAGACTTTAAAACCAACGTCTCATTTCAAAAAAAAATTGAACTTTCACGTATAAGAGCGTCTCTTATAAAGTGTAGTTAAAAAAAATTAAGTAAGACGTTACACTTCAGTTTTTATTTATTTTTGAAGTATAAGAGACGTTGTTCTAAACATTGTCTCTTAGAACAACGTCTCTTATACTATATTAATTTTAAAAAAAATTGTGGGTTTATGTAATTCCGGTTCAAGTTTTGTAGTTTAGATAAATTAACTTATTTTACACAAATTTTTATTTATTGATTGGAATAATATAAATATAAAATGTTTGATTGATAAATCCGATTAACATATGCGTAAACTTCTAAAATTGAATGAAAACTTTTACATTGACTAACATGTCGCAATCCTAGTCATAATCCTCGTCTTCATACTCTCCCTCACCATCGTCTTCGTTATCGTTTTGTGCATTATCGTCGTCTTCTTCCTCGCTTGGTTCCGGAACGGATGCTAATGTAGGACCAAACTCAAACCCAAAATGGTTATGTGCATCCCTAGAAATAGGGTGTATGCATTGATTATGTCGTGCATGGATACTGAATGAGGAAGTTCATGAATATTCATCGAGTCCTGAAAATGACGGTGCAACACCAGGCCTTGAAGAACTACCAAACCCTTCAAATGATGGAAAATATGTCGGAGGTGTCAATCAAGAACTAGGAAACCCATGATATGATGAAGGATGGAGATGAGGTGTTGGAAAGGCCATGGGAAATAGACATTGGTTGCGGCGGAATATAGTATGGTGACATACACATTGGAGGATCTTTATACGTGTCTGAAAATTATGAAGTACAAGATCCTCTCCCCATATCTTGTTAGCTCCAAAAGAATGATTGATCAAGAAACAATTGGTTTAGCATATCAATCCCCTGCGTAGACACGTGTTGTCGTTGGAAATAAAAAATTAAGTATGTCTGAATATTCAACGTAAATATTTCAAAATGATTTGTTATATTCCATGCTCACCATCATATACAAGTCCTAGGACAATGGCTAGTATTGTCCTACTGGCGGACGAATTTGTGGACTAATGAATCTACGAGTAATTGTCCTGTACCAGCCCAATGGGCTGGTATTGTCCTACAAGTTGAGCCCATATGTCGTTCTTCAACTGTTGAAGGATATGGGTCATTGAGAGGCATAGCAATCCAATATGCACGCTTGTTCCACAAATCTATAAACTGGTTGTGAAATATGCTCCATTCTGTCTCATGCTTCCCCCTTCTATTCACAGTATGGAAATCTACATAGGTTTCACACGGATCCAGAACATGTTGTGAAAATCCGAATTGGCGAATCACACGGTCAGATCGATGGCACTCAACTATGTTAAAACAAATCAGAGGGGCTTGGGTCCTCCACACATGAGATCCTGGTGAACAAATACTAGCAAGCCTCTACAATTCAGTTGTTGTGTAGGGCTTCCATGCAAAATGGATATAAAATAAAACGACCTAATATACGTATTGAGAAAACTTCTGGTGAGAACAAGACTTAATGTAATAAAAACGAAGTTTTTACATTCACAAATAACAAACTAATGTTCTTAATGTGAGTTGTAATGTTTTCATAATTTGGGAGATAAAAAATTTTGAGGTCATTTTGAGAGACCAAAGAACAAAGTTCGAAGTAATTACAAGTATGCCACCACGTCCTTCACTGAAAACGATCAAATTTTTTATGGCCAAATATGAACATTACCATCCATATTATGAACATTGATGTATAATTTTGAATGTGGTACGTTCGTTTTTCCTACATTAAGAGTTATTTGCACCTTAATCTTATGCAATTAGACATAAAAAAAATCTAACATGATCGCTGCCTAGCCTATCCAATGCATCTCGGTAATACAAAAGGTCATGGCTTTTACCATCATACATATAATCGAAGTTCAACCACCTAAATGAAAAACGACATCGATAAAAAACCGCGCGAGATATAATATGCAATAATGATGAATGTTACCTCAAAGCAAGTGCATCTTGACCAATATGAAATTGGTCAGCAAATGGTGGATGTTGTGACCCTTCAGATAGGATTGTCTTAGCCCGCCTCCTTCTTTCTCTCCTCCAGCTCTTTGTGGCATCTAGCTTCGGGGTTACGACACCGACACACCTGGACCTCCCAATCGGCAACGTTGTCATGCCCATAACTACAATCATGATATTAATCAACCAATGAATGATAGCTTTAATTTAAATAAGTTATATTATATACCTGAAGTAAGATTAATGGACCGCCTATATGGGAGTGCTCTTTCTCCGAGGCTTTGCATAAGTTGTGATAAAGATATGCCAAAAATAGCACTTCCCCAACTGTAGTGTCCCGCAATCTCTAAATCATCCAGCAATGGAAAATACATTACTTGTATTTCACCTCCATTATAATATGAGAATAGGAGGCCACTCATTACCATCAAAATGAATGCCCTTGCTTAACACTTGACCATCTCCTCATCTGTACGTACTATCCGGCAAAACACAAAAGTTATTGCGTAGCCATGAAATTTTCAAAGCTGAGACGTTGAGCATTCGACCTGGATCTTGACTGAGTAGACATACAATCTCTGATTTCCAATGGTGAGTTGAACTTCCCTTTACAACATGTCCATCCACACATAATTCGAACAACACTGCAACATCTTGAAGTGTGATCGTCGCCTCACCCACATGCAAGTGAAAAGTATGTGTCTCAGGTCTCCATCTCTCAACAAATGTTGTAATTAATTCCTTGTATAATTTATGTGTAGATCCAAGATGGAATACGCAAAAAAATCCAACTCGATGAATGTACTTTAGAACCCTAGGATCGGGATCGATCCATTTTCGTAGGTGAAACTCTAGTTTCTAACTGTCTCATGGTCTACACAAAAATAGATTGAAAGTACTGAAAGTTATAATCAAGGTACAAATTAATTAATGAGAATCGATAACGGAGATGGTTTATACTTACATATTCAACATTGTTCCACACATAAGAAGATTTGTCCTTTTCTTGTCGACGGAGTACTTCAGAAGATAATGGACCAGGGTTACTCCCTGTACTACCCATTGAAACAACAACCATTAATACAAACTTCAATACAAACAACAATCATTAAAAATGACTTCAGAAACAACAGCAATAACAAACATTAAAAATGTCTCCTGAAACAACAACAACATACGAGAAAATGTCTTCAGAAACAACAACAATCATTAAAAATGTCTTCAGAAACAACAACAATAACAACCATAAATAAGTTCAAAAAAAAATCTAAAGCTAATTTTGTTGCCCAGAACCCCTAGCTCGTGATCCACATGTGCTACTGTTGTGTCTCTCTTTCCCACATAGTTTATAAGCGGTGTTTTACATACCGCAACTATGGATTATTAGCTAGTTTTGTATAGGATTATGTTATTTGTTTCTATGTAATCTGTATCATGGAGCTGTTCGAGAGAAGATTTACATACGAGATTCCAAGAGATGATACAAGCATTGGAAGCATTGAAGCATAAGGAAGAAGCTGCTGAAGACGAAGACGAAGACAAAGACTTGAAGAAATCAGCAGTTTCTGCCTCAGACAACATAGCCGCACCCGCGGGTCTCAAGCCGCACCCGCGGGTTTCATCCTCAGCCAAGGATTCGAGAAAGCTCAAGCCGCGCCCGCGGGTCCCAAACCGCGCCCGCGGCCCTCTGCCATCCTGAGAATCTGAAGAATCCCAAACCGCACCCGCGGCTCTCAACCCGCGGGTGCGGTTCCTCGACAGAAGAATCAAATTGATGTCTTTGCCATTTGAAGTAATTTGTGTTTAATTCTGTAACTTTCTATACGTTTTTAGTACCTTAATTCGGCTGTTACATTAGCTGATACTATTTAGGTGGTGGATGATCATCCTTGATCATCCAATCTTGGTTTTGCTTAAGTTTTTGGAGAGTATTTCACAAACTTATGAGTTGCTAAAGTTCTTTGTTTCACTTGGCGTTTGAAGCTTTTGGATTCAACAAGTTGTGAGTTTATTCTTTCCCTTTGTCTAACTCTTTGATTGTCTCAACTCTCTTGTTTGTATTGTCCATGAACTAGATTTACTACTTTAGATTGATCACCTAAGTTAGTTGTGTCTTGTTCATATTGCTAGAGTTTGATACTTCTAGTTGAATTATCATACTTGTTGTGTAGCACAATCTATTTGCATGAACTAGTTGTGATTGTTATTAGAGAAGAGAGTTGAGTACATGTCGAGTATCCGACTAGTTGTCCATGATATTGCATGTATCTATCTATTCCTGAATGCATTGCTACTTTGTTATTGAACTTTGATAGTTTCAAGGTTATAATCGAGTAAGGGTTATTAGGACTAGTTGGACTAATAACTATTCAAGAACAGGAATTAGAACGATCACTTGAGAACTTGACATAGGGATAAAAAGGATTTTAAGATCAACTTGTTAATCTAATTGTGGATAATCGCTAAGTGGAACACTTCGCTTAATCTTGTTATAACCAAGTTGACATTCGATACTTCGTATCAAAACCACAAAAACCCCCCTTTGGTTACGTTTATTGGTTAGTCATTGTGATAACTTTAGAATTTGATAAACTGATTCTCTTGGGATTCGACCCTTACTTGCGCACTATATTACTTAGTTTGCATGTTAGGATTACTTGACTTGGCACACGACAAATTCGCCTCGTCAATAGTCTGCAATTGTTTTTCCCTGGAACATTGATAATGTCCATCTCATTATGGAATCGAGTCGCTTTCCTTCCACTAAGTCTACCAACATCCCAAAGGGACTCAGAATTTGGCTTCAGTAACGGTCCCTCAATCACAAGTCAATCTAAAGTATCTCCTACTGAATAAAAGGCCGTTTGGTATGTCCTCATAAGAGCCTCAATAGTGTATAAAGGATCAACATATGCAACATACATTGCTAATACGTGAGGGCAAGCTACCTCATATTTCTTCCATCTTTGACAAGTACATGTCCTAGCTGTCAAATCCACGACGTATGATAAGCGTTGGCCGTATTCCTCGACGGGTGGAAAATGCACTTCATAGACATGTCTTGATACGTTGAATGAGATCACCTGAGCACGATGAGCTATTGTAACATTGTCCTCAATCATCTTCTCCACTATATTAGCGTATTGTTCCCTTGCAACACTACATGCTCTTGCCTTTCCAAGACGCTCTATAAAGTAGGTATTAAGTTTGTAGAACGTCGCTTGAAAAACACTAGTGATAGGTAAATTTCTGGCACCCTTCATCACCCTATTAAAACACTCATACATGTTGGTTGTCATCACTTCATACCTGAAACCTCCATCATGACATAAGTACCATTTTTCCTTTTGAATGTTGTCCAAAAATGTTTGTATGTTGTTGAACCAATTAATCTCTTCAAATTCTTGTTTTAAACAAATTTGTTGAAATTTAAAACTACATGACGAAGGCAAAACCTGTGATATGCATTCGGCTCTCTCCAAAGTTGGAGTTCTCTTATAGCCTTTGTTTGTGCCTAAAAATACGACGAGGAAGGAACGCGTAGTAAGCTACGCGTAGAAGGATGATGTCGACGCGACGAGAAGAAATGAAGATGTCGTCGACGTGACGAGACGTGGCAAAGATCTCGTTCTCCTTAAAGATTAGGTCGGCCGAGCATATTTTATCTTATTCCCTTGAATATTATTGTAATTGGTAAAAGATACTAGAAATAATATCTTTTATCTTATTTATTATATCGTTATTAGATAGAAGGAAAAGATAAGATTTGATTTTCCTTAAAGATATCGTTAGGGTTAGCCTATAAATTAAGGCTAACGCCTGCTTTGTAATGATTCAACCACCATTCGAGTAATACCAAGTTCAAGCTTCAAACCCTAAATTCTCATCTCGTCTTATATTGTTCTTGAGTGTTGAGAATATACCGTATTCTTTGATCTTCCCTACAATTGCTTAGTTATCATCTCGTTGGTAATTTCGCTACAAACCATTGGCGCCCACCATGGGGAAGATCAAAAAGGTATCGTCTCTCCATACGAAAAGAGCTTCTTTTTTGCAGGAAATCATGACGAGTCCAACCAACAACTCACGTGACGGCGAAAAGAGGTCTGAAGAAGGAGACCACGCGACAATTCCTCTCGTTCCGGTGGACGAAGACGCAGGGAAAGATCTCGAAAATACTCCAAAAGACAACGCCCCCATAGAAGAACAGGGAACGAACGGCGAGGTAACCGGTGTGGCCGCAGTCAGAGCACACTTCAACACCCTTCAGAAAACATGGGTGGAGACCAAAAATGCCAGCGAAGAAAACACGTTAGGACTCACCAAAGAGAACGAGCGACTTCGTTCCGAGATAAAGAAGCTTAAGCCGGAAGCGGCGAAACCACACACCTATGTTCGTAGTCAAAACATTGTGCGACGCCTAGACATGGACGTCGTCACTGAGGAGGAAGAGATCTATGAGTCCCAAGAACACCGAAGCATCATCCCGTCAAGAGAGACGATCTCAAGGAAGAGAACCGAAGAAGCCATGACGACGAGCGTCGTTGCAACGCTCGTAGCACGGCAAGTCGGCGCCTTGAGAAAGGAGATGATGTTGATGCCCGGAGCCCCAAAATCCATAGTTCCTGAGCATGAGTTCGGATTTCAAGAGAGTCCTTTTGTCGCCGCTACCGCCGTCCAGAAGATAGCCAAGAAATTCACCGTCGCTGATCTCCCCGTCTACGACGGATCCGACGACCCTGAAGAACATGTCTTACTCTACAAAGGCAAGCTCTCCACAAGTCCGATCGAGCCAGAGCTAAAGGAGGCGATGATGTGCAAGTTCTTTAGCTCGACGTTGAAAGGTGCAACATTGACGTGGTTTATCCACTTACCTAAGGGAAGTATCTCCTCCTACGCCGAACTCTCCAACCCGTTCCGATTACAATTCGACAGCAGTAAGTTGTTCGCAAAACAACCTTCAGATCTCCATAACATGCGTATGAACAAAGGCGAAACCATAAGGGCCTTCATGAAGCGTTTCAATGACGAGAAGATTACAATCCCAAATTGTAGCGAGGCTACCGCTGCCGATGCGTTCAGACGTGCACTCCCCCGAGATAGTGATCTGTACAAGGAGTTGACAAAGACTCGCCCTGAATCATTCGTCTCAACAAGGGAAAGAGCCATGGAAGCCATACGCCTTGAAGAAGATCTCCTAAGGCATCTTGAAGAAAAGTCTTGATCTCCACATAGACGAACCCCTCCACGCAGAGATTCTCCTCAACAGAAAGGCGGCGAGCGGTACGATAGGAGAAACAAGCCATTCCAGAGAGAACCTCCCATGGTGCATAACGTGAGTGAGATCAATAACGTCTATGCGGTCGAAAGATGTGTATACATGAAGACCGACGCGTTGCGAGTCATGAACGCGATGGAAAAGCTCCACGACGTGAAGTGGCCTAAAAAGCCAAATCCGGAAAAGAAATCAGGATCATGAAGAGGATATTGCGAGTTCCACAACGACTCGGGACATCCGACAGATGATTGTTATACTCTGAGGAAAGAAGTGCTACGCCTCCTGAAAAGAGGCGACCTGTTAGATTTGCTTTCCAAAGAGGGAAGGGACGTGTTCAAAGGAGCAAGAAAAGGGAAAAGATCTCCAACGCCACCACCTCCCTCGTCGAATCATTCAAGGATAATCAACACAATCTTCGGAGGCTCTCCCATAAGTGGCTATACCGCCTCCGCCGCCAAAAGGAGCGTCAAAGCGTTACGCGGCGAAGGAAGTACTTTACTTATCTACCACGTCAGGACTGTTAGAAACGATTGTCCAATCACATTCGAGGAACCCAATGGAAGCGTAGATCATCACGACGGGTTAGTTATCTCCTTAACCATTAGTAATTGCAAGGTTAAAAGGATCCTCATCGATAACGGAAGCTCGGCCAACATCATCACCTTATCCGCAGTCAAAGAACTCGGATTATCTAGCGACGACGTGGTGAAAAAGTACATCCCCCTAGTAGGTTTCAGCGGCGAAGTCACCGATATGCTGGGAGAGATCACCCTAACCACTCTGGCGGAAGGGGTCAATATGCAAACTAAGTTTGTGGTGATGGAAGCAGAGTCACCCTATAACATAATCTTGGGAAGGCCGTGGTTACACGATATGAGAGCTATACCCTCAACGTACCATCACTCCCTGAAGTTTCCATCTCCATGGGGAATACAAGAGATCAAGGGTGAACCGCAGATAGCAAGAGAGTGCTACAGCATAGGAATGAAGAGTACAACCAACGCGTCCCTAGAGAAAAAGAGTAAGGCGTAGCAATTAAAAGACCATGGAGAACAAGTAAGATATGCTCAACGAAGACTCTACGAGGTGAAAGAAGAAATTGGTCCGGTAGGCGACGAGACATACATCCTAGAAATCAAGTCATACACCGTCCGAAGAGTAGAGAAAAGGAAAGCATCTTCATGGTCTGAATCACCAAGTAACAAGGGATCAAAACGCCCAAAAATGCGGAAGAGTGATGGAAAGCCTAAGAAAAAATCTAGGGGTAGAAAAGTAACCCTCGACGCGTCGAAGAAAGAATCATCTAAGAAGCGAGATAAGAGCGTCGATAAGCACGACGCGTCTCTGCGGAAACATAATCAAAATCTCCGAGTTAAAAAGTGGCGAAGATTTATGGCGGAGAACCCTGACCTGAGCTACATGTTCTTGAAACACCACCCACCATAAGAGCACCGCCAGAAAAAGTTGGAAAGATTTCTATGCATCTTTTGATTCCTTTATGTTTCCCTTTGCATGAGTAGGATTAAATTTTTAATAAGAACATATCGTTATCTTTAGGTCAAAGCGACAAGGGGTCGCGGCGACTAAGGGGTAGGCATCGATGTCAGTGTTTGTTACTGCATGATGCATCTTTTATTAATATACAAGTAGATCTTTCCTCTCCAACGTGTTAAGCATGCTGAGTTTTTTCATTTTCATGACTTGCTCTATGTCTATTAAGAGAACGTGCCTCTTGAGTACGGTGTACCAAATAAGAAGCAAGAAGGCCGCGGTGAAAATCCGCGTCGGGGGCGAATTTCGTTAGTCTACGCGTTCAAGGCTTCATCTACGCGTAGGCAAGGTTAGCCGAACCCCCGACTCCGAGTCGACGCTTCCCATGATTGTTAGCGACGTGTGGCAACGGTCATGGGGAATGAAGCCCGGTACCTCACGAAGTCGGCCGGATCCTCTGAGCAAACAAGGTCGAACCTATTTGACACGATCATTCTCCAGGAACGCGTCTTCACGCCTTCCAACCCCTCTGAGAGTCATGAATCCACGGGCAAAACGCTAAACCGACAGGGATGCGTCCACCGGCATCGTAAGTCCTAACAATCGAGAAATCGGACGCTACACGATGAATAGGCCCGTCGATTAAAAGAGTTTGACGTCGACCTAACGCTAGCGTGAGGTAACGGACCCACCTTAAAAGTAAGGGGTAACGTCACAAGCTGATAAAATCACACGCTGACCTATGTCCGCCACTCACTTCATGGTTCGGAGGAAATGCTGGACCCAACCTTCATATAAGCCGGCAACGTAACGAAAGCAGTCGCGTTGACCATACCACCCTATCAAGTAAGAAAAACTTTCTAACACGTTCACTACGAACAAAGTGTCATACCAGGGGTAGAAAACCACACCCTAAAGATAAAGTAGCAAAAGCAAAAGCCAAGGACCAAACCTACGCATTCAAAAATAAGCTACGCGTAAGGGGTCACAGAAGTTAAAGTCAAAAAGAAGAAAAGGCTCTACGCGTACCAAAGCGTAAAGTACGTGAAACATCAAAACCAAAAGAGCAAGACCCCAAGACGTCTCCGAAGTGAAGAATACACGCACACGACGCGAAAAATAAAGTACAAGATGTAACGAGTAAAGAAAGCACAAGGATCTTTGGCAGCTCTAACCTAGTCTACGAGGAGTCTAAGTCAAACCTACCAAAAGGGGTAGGATTACGCCAAAAAGAATGAGAAGTACCTAAATGGTAGCAACGACGTAAGAACAAGAAATTTGACAGCAATAAAACGAGATAAGAAAAGCAGCGTAGAGGATTCAAGGAAACAAAAGAACAAGTGCATTGAAAAGAAAGTTTCATCAAGAAGAACGTGGATAACAACGTTTGAAAAGAACAGAAGCGCCCCAACTACAAGCAACGCGTACAAGTGCCCTACGCAAAGAAAAAGAGAAAATTACAAAGATTTGGACTCGCCCTTAGACGACCCAGAGCCGGATGCGCGACCATCTCCTTCCTCTTCATCAGTCACAAGCTCCTCTTCGTCGACGCGTTCCCCGCCTTCAACGTCTGCAACGTCGAGATCAGCGTCAAGACGCGAGGAAGAAGGACCATCTACGACACCTTCAGGAGGTTCTGGAAAAGCTTCCCTAAACTCGGCGCGCTCACCCACCGGATCCCAATCTTTGTAATTGCCAGCAGCATACTCCTCATAGACCTCCACTCTAGACAACCAAGACCAATAGATCTTCGCCTCGTGTAAGTCTTTGTCATGTTGCGCCTTGTTTTTCTCCACATCCGCCCTCAAGGTGACGAGATTCTCCTCCAAGTTCTTGACTTGCTCAATGATCTTCTCGTTAAGACTAAGGACTTTAGCGACCTTATCCTTCGTCACCTTCTCCGCATCACGGGATTTCTTTAATTCACCATTGAGACGCGTAATCTCCAACAACGCGTCAGACGCCTTTTTCTCCAACGCCTCCATCTGTTCCGGATACGTAGACAAAAGCGTCCAAGCACATAACGACGCTTGAATCCCCTGAAAGAAAGAAGAAGAAAAATAAGAAAGAAAGCTCATAAAAAGATCAAAGAGAAAACAAAAACTACAATCCTACCTGCCACTGAGCAGCGAAAGCCTCTCCCATGACGTCGGCAGGATCCAACGACGCGTAATGGTCAAGGGACGCTGAAGAACGAAGCCCCCTCAAAGCCTTTAGAAGTTCCCTTCCCGGAGCAAAAACACGTGAGATCACGCCAGGAAAGTCATCTACAAACTGGTATTTTTCCTCGGAAGCTTCGACCATTTTCTCCTTTCCCTTCTTTGAACGCGTCGCCTTAGCCGGAGAAGGAGACGGCGTAGATTCCAAAGTAGCCATAAGATCGACGTCTAGGGGGAGCAGTAGACGAGCATCCTTTTATGGCAAGTTGTCTCTTCCTCGACGTCACAAGGTCAGTAGCAGATTCGTCACGAGCGCGAACGCGAGAAATTGAAGTTGCACCACCAACAGAAACTGAGCAATTAAAACATAAGTGTGAAAAGAAAAGTCGAAGTAAGCTAAACGAGAAGGAGTCGGCTTACCAGATGGCGTCGCAGGACCACTACGATGACCCTCTCTGTCATGACCATGGAAGGTCCGATCAACTTCAGGAATCGCCAAGAGCGCGGCTACCGCCTTCTTCGACTTGGCCCTCGTCTTAAGAGCCTTCGCGTTGACTGAAAAGCACGTAAAGTTACACGTAAGCAAAGCGTCGACAAGCAAAAAATGTGCTCCTGTGAAAAGAAAAGATTGATAAGACAAAGTAAAGAAGCTCACTCTTAGGATTCCATTCCTCGATAAGCCACGAACACGCATCTCCGAGAGAGGATTTTTCCACGAAGTAGAAGACCTCGGCCCAACCCCGATCAGTCGTGCTCTTCTCGAAGGCTATCCTAGCCTTCTTCTTCTTGATTTTGAAATAGACCCTGCTAGGTGACGAGAGCGAGACGGTCAGAGAGTTGGCGAGGTCCGCCGCAACAAAATCCAAGCCATGTTTTTCAATGGCATCGTCAAGAGCGCCCAAGATGCGCCAGGCCCCGGGGAGAAGTTGACCCATCGCCAAGCCTAGAGTGAGCATAAAAGCCTTGACCAAAGGCGAGAACGGGAATCGATGCCCCGCCAGAAAAGGATACTCATAGACCGCTATCCATCCCGGCCGATGAGCATCCGCACAAACCCCCCTTGGAGGGATTTTAATCGTCACGTCTGGACCTAGTTCAGCAATGGTCCTCAAACGGCTAACGTCGTGCGCTTCAGAGTAGTAATGATCCGACTAGCGGAGTACCTTCCCTGGCTCGTAAAGCACTGGAGTTGCCATTAGAAAAGAAGTAGAAAGAAGAGCGGCGTAATAGAACGATCGAGTGAGAAGAAAATGAAGAGAACAGAGAGATGTTCGGAGGAAATGAAGATTAGAAGAAATGTATGAAGAAAGGAAAGATCCCCGCTCATTTATAGGAAGGAAATCGCGAGAATCTCGGGAAAGATATTCTCTAACGGCAACATTCTCCACTAGAGAAACTAGCCGTTGGAGATGAACGTTGTCGGCACAGGTAACGAAGCTCCTCGTCTCTCGGGTGGAAATGATTGAAGAAAGGCGATGATCGAAGTTCTACGACGACATTAAAAATTCAAGTGACGTAATCATCAACGCGTTCCTAGTGTAATGAAGACGTATTCCATGAAGAAAGAAGGAGTCTCCCAGCTCTACTAGATGTTAAGCCATGTAAGACGCCTTAGGGGTATTGTTTGTGCCTAAAAATACGACGAGAAAGGAACGCGTAGTAAGCTATGCGTAGAAGGATGATGTCGACGCGACGAGAAGCAATGAAGATGTCGTCGACTTGACGAGACGTGGCAAAGATCTCGTTCTCCTTAAAGATTAGCTCGGCCGAGCATATTTTATCTTATTCCCTTGAATATTATTGTAATTGGTAAAAGATACGAGAAAGAATATATTTTACCTTATTTATTATATCATTATTAGATAGAAGGAAAAGATAAGATCTGATTTTCCTTAAAGATATCGTTAGGGTTAGTCTATAAATTAAGGCTAACGCCTGCTTTCTAATGAATCAGCCACCATTTGAGTAATACCAAGTTCAAGCTTCAAACCCTAAATTCTCATCCCGTCTTATATGTTTCTTGAGTGTTGAGAATATACCGTATTCTTTGATCTTTGCCTTACAATTGCTTAGTTATCACCTCGTTGGTAATTTCGCTACAAACAGCCTTCATGATACTCGAATGTCCGTCTGATATAACACACAAACCAGTGTGGTCTGTTACTCATCGACCAATTAAATCCATGAACCAATGTCAGTTCAAACCATTCTCACTCTCAACAACAACAAACACAAGAAGAAAAAGTTGTTGATTTGCATCCACAGTCATTGCTATAATTAAAGTACCTTTGTACTTTCCATACATGTGAGTGCCATCAACAGTAATCAAAGGCCGACAATGTTGGAAACCTTGGGTGTGATAGAGCCAATGTCGTGGTTGCTAAATCAAAGAAACCATAAACTAACTAGAGTATAGCAAGTAAGTAAAGGTCGAACCCAAGGGAATCAAAATACCAAATCAATGCAAACAAGTGAAATATCAACTTAAGAACAAGTAACAAGGGGGGGGGGGGGGGTTGATTGTGTAAAGGCTAACAAGTAACAAGTAACAAGCAAAGCAAAGATGGGTTGAGAATATTATGCAAAGGGGTTTCACCTAGCATGTATCCACACAACAGTCAAGTGAATCAATACAAACCCAAAGGAAAAGAACAAGAGTAATAAATCTCACAACTTAATAACTGAAGGCTTCAACCGCTATGCAAAACAATGAAATTAGTTCCTGCTCATGGTTCGCAAAACTAGAGTTGTAGATGGAAAAGATGATAAAACCATAGAGAGAACTAGGGTTCTTAAATAGAGTCTAACCCTAAAATAATACCGAAAATAAACAAGGAAAGTCTTCCAAAGAGAAAATAGTAAAATTAGATAAATAAGGAAAATCCGGAATTCTTCTTCTGCTACGCCACACGATCGCCAAGTGTCCATGGAAATCGCCATCTTCATTGTGTAATTTGTCGTAGCCTCTGCTGCCTCATGGTGATCGCCACCTTGACCATGGCGATCGCGGTCATCATCAAATTCTTGTCTTTGGCTTCTGTTGTAACATGGTGATCGCCATATATAGATGGTGATCGCTATCTGGAGATGGCGATCGCTATCTGGAGATGGCGATCGCCATTTCTGCTGCGTACCTTTTGATGCGGGGATAAGCCGCTGTTGTCCGATCTAGACACCAAACCTCGAACAGAAACTCGAACAGAGAAGAAAGGCGGAATTAGAATGAGATGAACGAAGGATAAGTCGAATGATAGGCCAATTGGAACCAAATCAAACAACGATAAAACCCCTGAACTTAAGAACAAGAACCTTATCGAATGATGAAGAAACCCCAACGGATGATTACAGCCAAACACAATGACTATGGTGGGTCAAGGCACCTGGAGGATGCTCTTATGGAGTCCCGATAGCACCAACCTTATGGAGGAGATTGACACACACAAGTACAACTAGGGCGAGTTCAACAACAATGCACATGAGGCACTCTTCTCACAAAAGCTCTCTTTTGGGAGGAAAAAACGATAAACGCTGTATTCCATATCAAAGTCTGGGGGGGTAAACAATAACTAGGGCAAACCTTATATAGGGTTCATAAGGATGCCAATTAAAAGAAATAAAGAAATAAAAGTATTTTCCTAAAAATAGCTAAAAACCAATTAAAAGAAATAATCCCGGAAACAAAATAAAACAATAATTCTCGGCAAAATCAACAGGTCGCGATCCGCGATCGCGGGTCTGGATCCGTCGCGGGTGGCATGGCCGCGGTCGCGGATTTTCCACTGTCTCTGCTGCCTTCGTCGTTTGGCTCCGAGTGCTCTCGAACCTCAATTATCATAACCGTCTTCAATGGTGGTTCCTCTTCAACACTTAGCTCTTTAGACATGAAGAAAACTACTAACTTGTCTAGTTCTTGTTGGACTTCCTTAGCTCTCGAACGAGTCAATGCACCTTCAAACTCGGGAACCGTTGGTGTCGGTTGATGTCCAGATGATCCTTCATCATCCTCCCCTTCTTGAAAAGGATTCGACCTCGAATCATCCAGCTCCTCCTCTTCTTCGCCTTCAAACAATGTTAGATCTTGCACATTGAAGGTGGCACTCACTTGATATTCACCGGGAAGCTCCAAGACATAAGCATTATCTCCAATCTTCTTAAGCACCTTGAATGGTCCATCACCTCTTGGGGACAGCTTTGAGTGGCGTTTGCTGGGGAAACGTTCTCTTCTAAAGTGGACCCACACGAGGTCTCCCTCCTTGAAGATGACCTTCTTCCTCTTCCTATTTGCCTTGTTAGCATTTGTAGCAGCTACTTCTAGCAATTTAGCTCTTGTCCTCTCATGAATTTCCTTGATGTGATCAACCTGTTTTCCTACATTGAAATTCACTCGCTCCTTCGTAGGTAACGGCATAAGATCAAAAGGGGTTAGTGGATTCAAACCATACACACATTCAAAGGGACTCAGCGAGGTTGAGGAATAGATGGCTCTATTGTAGGCAAACTCAACATGGGGTAAGGCTTCTTCCCAAGCTTTCAAATTCTTCTTAAGAATGGCTCTCAAAAGGGTTCCTAAGGTCCTATTGGTTACTTCAGTTTGACCATCAGTTTGAGGATGACTAGATGTAGAGAATAGTAGTTTAGTCCCTAGTTTTCCCCAAAGAGTTTTCCAAAAGTAACTTAGAAATTTCACATCCCTATCACTCACAATAGTCTTTGGTACTCCATGTAACCTAACAACTCCGGTAAAGAACAAGTCAACCACATGATGAGCATCATCTGTCTTGTTGCAAGCAATAAAATGAGTCATTTTAGAAAATCTATCAACAACCACAAAAATAGAATCTCTCCCCTTCTTAGTCATAGGCAACCCTATAATAAAATCCATACTAATGTCTACCCATGGGGTCGTAGGAATAGGCAAAGGAGTATACAATCCATGTGGTTTAACTCTAGACTTAGCCTTAAGACACTCCAAGCATTTTTTCAAACAATGCTCAACATCCCAAAGCATATACACTTAGCCTCTAGACTTGATGCCATGGAGGTGGCCATGGAGAAAGAGTCATGGTGTCAAGAAGAGGTTACCCGGTTTTTCGGCTTTTCATGTAGTTTTAGTCAGTGTCATCTCTCTGCACCTTCAAGGTCATCTTGATCATCCACCGATGCTTCTTCCTTGCCATTTGCTTCATCACCTTCACCGGGTCTCCTAAAGAACACCCCAGATGACTTCACCGATAACATTTCTGAGTCTTCGACCTCTCTCCTTCCAAGCCTCGCGCCAGGAAACTCCTATTTATCAGATCTGAAATTGGACGTGATCCACATTTGAGGAGTCGAGAGAGGTCGAAATCGATGTTGGCGGGACCAGGGGAGGTGGGAGACGACTTCATTCATGGTGGAGGATTTTGATTGTTGCAGGAAATTTGGGGGTTTAGGGATTTTGAGGTTTGGATAAAGAGGGTGAAGGTTGAAGAACTTTTTGTTTTTTTAATTAATTTTAAATCGTTTTATTAAATTAATGTTATATATATGTTTTTTTTTATTTTTTATACATTTTTAAATAAAAAATATTGTAAATTTTGACACGTGTACTTAAAATTAACAGAGTTAGCTCGAGGGTGGTGAAACGCTAACGGATGGCTTTATAAGGGTGGTTTCCGGTAATATTCAATTAATGGGGTGGTTTTGAGCAATATAGCGTATTTTACGGGTGATTTTCGGTAAAAACCTCTTTCCTATGGATATAGATAGATAGATAATTATTCTTCAAACAATAAATAATTATCAGAAATTTATCGACTTTAATGTTTTAAATGGAAATTTTGTTCTACTGTTTTGTCCTTCAAATTGTAAAGGATAAATCATATACTTAGTTAAATCTGTCTTCTATAAAATAGAAAACAAAACTAAAAAATATCAAATTCCATCGGTATAATAAAGCAACGAACTGGTGTGAGAATATGACATTACTCGAGTTATAATCTCAAAATTATGATTGATGAGAGCGCGAGTTAGCTGTGCACATGTGATTAATTAGAACCTGCAAGTGATAAATTACGGACGACTTGCCACATCGATCATATGGATGATCATTAATTCTTCACTAGCATAATGTGACACTATATTCATTTGACGTTGACAAATTCTCTTTATTACTTCTGTCCCATTTTGTTAGTCCCATTTCAATCCGGCACATATGTCGAGACATGTTTTGCATCGTTAATTTAATAAAAATTATAATTATTTAATATTGTTAAAGTACTCATTGAGACGAATCAAACAAGACCCCGCATGGCTATGTTTTTTCTTATATATTAGGAGAAATATACAAGATTCTCTCAGTTTGTGAATAGTGTCACGAAATGAAATGGGACTAACATTATGGGACGGAGGGAGTACTTTTAAATGATGGATTGACAGATTAATACTCTTAATTTAGTTATTCATGAACTCTTGCACTAATTTTCATGCTTTTCAAATTAGGTGAACTAATACCACAAACACAACATCTACCTTTCTAGATAAAGGACAACCTAATGTATCCACTTACATACTCTCTCCGTCCCATAATGTTAGTCTCATTTCTTTTCGTGACACTATTTACAAACCGAGAGAATCTTGTAGATTTCTCCTAATATATAAGAAAAAACATAGTCATGTGGGGTCTTGTTTGATTCGTCTTAATGAGTACTTTAACATTATTAAAAAATTATAATTTTTATTAACATATACCTAGAGATATTAACGATGCAAAACATGTCTCGGCATATGTGCCTGATTGAAATGGAACTAACAAAACGGGACAGAGGGAGTAACATTTATGTTCTTAATTTGATAAAATAAAAATAATGCTGAATTGCAGATGTCTACTGGTTGATTCACAAATTTGCTAGCCTTTTTATGTTGTTATATATATAGGTCTGTTTCGCAATAGGAATAAACGACATTGTTATTTAAATATATATAATAATCACACACTTCATTATCAAAAGAGTTTACAATGAATTAGTATTAAATTTGCGTGTTAGGTTCGTATACACATTTACCATAATCTATCTATCCGCGAAATCTTATACTAGCTTATGAGGTTCTAAATCTAATCGAATATAATTTTGTAAAAATTTATAAGTTGAAATACATATATGTCTACACTTCGGACCCGTGAATTTTCACACTTTATCACGAATTTCGAATTCAGTGAGGATGATGAAGATAGGAATTATTGAAAGTATACACAAACAATAAAAAATATACTTATGTTTGCATAAACGTTGAAACATATGCATATAAATTCGAAAGGCTTATTGCACTCCTGACACACCGTGTGTCAGACGTTAAACTCCGCGCGTCGGTCAGCTCCGAGCGGAATTTAACTATTTACATAAGTTCCCGAATTCAGAATTCGTGAGCTTAGAAAATTAACCTATTAATATAAGTTCCCGAATTCACAATTCGTGACCGTGGAAAATAGAAATATAAAAAAAACGGTTCAGACTTAGGGAACCGGATGAAGTGAACCGGAAGTATTGAACCGGAAATAGTGAACCCGATGTAGTAAACATGTTTGGGCAATTGAGAAATCTGGTATTGAACCGGGGTTGGAAGATAAAAATTTGAAACCAAACGAATGGAGCATTCGTGAGCTAGTAACAGTCGAAAAAATCTCGGAAATTGTAATTGCCATGTCAGAACAAGATTGACCGTAAAATCCTGGAAAATTTGAATTAGAACCTCACGAATTGTGAATTCTCGGAAAAAATCCTGACAAAAAACCTTCCGATTTGTGAAAGCAAACCTCACGAATCTTGCATTCGTGAGATCCTAATAACAGTAAAAAATCTCGGAAATTGGATCTGCCTCGTAAATGCAAGTTTGACCGTGGAATTTGAAATTTGAATTTGAACCTCCCGAATTGTGAATTCGGGAGAGATTAAAATAGGTTAAAAAAAACACGATGAAATTCCTATAAGTAATCATCCGAATCGTGAACTCGGCGTCTTTTCATCATCCCAAAAAAATAATGGACAACCATTGGTGGTCTGGAATATTGGCCGGCAGTTTTTTCGACGAATCGCCTCCGGAAATTTCTATTGAAGAGGTGATGAGGCAATCGAGAGAGATGAACGGAGGCGGTGATACGGTGGCTAGAGAAGAAGTTGCAGATCCGAGTAGAGGAGGAGGGTCGGATGTAGATCCGACAGTTGGCCCGAATCGGGAGGAGGCGATGGAGCCCGGGTCGGTGGGAGAAGTTACTGAGGCGTTGGAGGCCGGTTTCGTGGGAGGAGTAGATCCGGCGGTTGAGATGGAATGGGAGGCGGGTTTGGCCGGAGGAGTATGTCCGAGGCAAGACGAGCAGCGTGAAGCACAGGCGGATTCGGGAGGAGACATGCGACGAGAAGAGACGGGCTTGGATGGTGGAAGGGCCGGCGCCGGTAAGGGAGAATTCGCGGAATCCGGGAATATTTTAGCGAGATGTGGATCTTTGGGTGCGGCGGTGGCGGAGGAAGAAGATGGAGCCGGGAATATGGAGGTTGAAGACGAAATGGTTGAGGAAGAAAGGAGGAAGGGGAAGGCTGCGGTAGAGGAGGAAGAAGAAGATGAATATGGGCAGAGGCACCCGAATCCAGAAATCGAGAGCTCTGAGGAAACCGAATCTGAGGGTGACCCAATAAGCATTGCAGCAAGGGTCGGAGCGGAGGCGGTGAAGATGGCGGAAGAATTAATTGCTGATCCCCCTCCTCCGAAAAGAGCCCGACGGATTTCCGACGCGGTATGTAAAATTAATAAGTTTTAAATGTTTTATCCTAGTAATTAAAGTAGTAATTGAAATGTTATTAAAAATAGTAAATGTAAATATTTGGCATGATATAAAAGTTTTAATTATTTAGCATGATATAAAATAGTAAATGTATATATTTGGCATGATATAAAATAGTAATTAAAGTATAAATAGTGTAAGTAAAAGTATAAATAGTGTAAATAGTGTAATTAAAAGTTGTAAAAATTATTTAGCATTTAATTATGAAGTTTTAAAAACGGTAAAAATTGTAAAAATTGTATAAATAGTATAAATAGTGTAATTATGTAGGTATGAAGCAAAATCTTTAAATGTAATTATTTAACATTTAATTTATAGTGTTGTAAAAATGAAAACTAGTAACAACATAAGTTGCATTTCAAAAGAGATTAAAACGTTAAGTTGAATTGATTGCATGTAAAAAGATATTAAAGACGTTAGTACAGAATGTTATATTAATAGACATGTGTGTGTTTAAATAACTAATTAGTATAAGAAATGTAAAAAAATTAGGCCATAGCTGGTAAAATTAGGAGATTGCTTCCTGGTGGAAGAAGAGTTTCCGAGCGTATAGTCACGGCTTCGGGCCGCAAGAGAGGTGGGTCTAGAGGGGGTGTTGGTTCATCCTGGGGGCGTAGAGGTCGCGGTAGGGGTAGGCTTGTCGCTTCTGATCAGGTGCAGTCATCAATAGGCTCTGGCTTAGATGATATTTGTAATGACGACCCGTCTTTTTCACAGCCTCCAGTAGTACCCTTTATGAGTGTGCCTCCTGCTTCAGTTGAGCCCTCTACTTCCACTGCACCTGTTGAGTTGCAGTCACATTCCCCGCGTATTGTGGATGGATCACCGATTGGGTTTGATGATGAACGCCCTGGTCTCCAGTCTCCTCCTAGAGCTGACCCCCAACCTTCTGCACCAGTTGATACACCACCTCCTCCTCCCGTTCTGCCCGATCCTGTTTTGCATAGTTTCGAGGCACACATTTCTCATAAGATTGCAAAGGAGGAACTAGCAGGCGATCCCCCACGGGAGTTCACACGGAGAACCCGATGCTACACCCGGCCCACTGATTTCGGACATTTTAGGCCGTACTTACCACAGGATCCTCCTCCTGGTTCTTGGTTCCGGATCGCTGAGGAGACGAGGTTGACACGTAATAGGGATTTGCAGTATGGGTTTGTGAATCACAACCTCATTGGAGCGTTCATTGAGCACTGGCACCCGGAGACGAACAACTTCCATTTTCCTTGGGGAGAGATCACGATTACGCTGCATGATATAGCAATGATTTTGGGCCTTTCTATTGAGGGATTACCTGCGACTACAGGTCCATTTGCTAATGCCATGCAAGAGAGGAGGTATTGTAATGATCTGTTTGGGTACATGTACGGAGTTGATCCCAGTTATGTGTCCCCACTAGATAAGTGGAACATGACAGGGCCTCTGAGGCAGGGTCGGGTAAGGGCTTGTACTTTTTGGCCCCACGTGTTGCGGATGATTGAGGACGAGGATGATCCTGATTGCATAGCCGTTGGATATTTGTGGTATCTTATGTCGAGTAGTTTGTTTGTGGACAAGAGCACCACCCTTCTGCAGACCCACTTGTTGCCATTATTTGACGATCCGACGAGAGTAGTCGATACGGCTTGGGGCTCTGCTGTCCTCGCAAATCTGTATCGGGAATTAGGCGAGGCATCTAGGAGTGGAGTGGTTGGTTTCGGCGGTTTTCCTTATCTTTTACAGGTATGTAGTAATAGTAGAAGTGATATACACTTGTAAAGTTGTGTGACGTTAACGATTTGCATTAATTGTATCAGATTTGGATATGGATGTACTTCATTTACTTCTCGGGGAACCCGAACTTCCAGCGTGATATGGCAAGTGATGATGAGAGACGCGCATCCCTTTACCACACCGACAGGACTGCTACGCAGCACGAGTTGAGCCCCCATGTTTACAGGCGGATTCTGGATGAGTATCGACCAGAGGATGTAAGTATTGTTTAACGACTAGTTGTATACGTACATTATTTGAACTTGGCAAATTGTTAACTTTTTACATTTGCATTGTAATCTTGTAGATATGTTGGATGCCTTACGGCCAGCTAGATTTTGTTGACCGGTTTAGGGCCTCTACATATCGAGGAACCACTAGATCCTATTCCACCATCACGGGTCTCTCGACCAATTAATAAACGCGGGAAGAACAAGTATATTATGGAGTTTGCTGAGGAGTGGGATCGTTGGGAGAGGATGCAAGACCATCTCTGTCCGTACATTCTGGAGAGCCTCGTAGCTTCTCCTCCTTGGTCGGTGGATCCTGCATACTTAGACTGGTACCTCTAGATATCACATCCATATGTCAGTCGGTTTTCACAGAGGCAGGCCCCTCCCAATGTTGTTCCTTCGCCGTTTATTGACACTCATCGGATAAGTTTGTTTTAGTATCATGCGTTACAATATTTTATTATAGAGTTTACATCTACTTACGTAGTCATTGTTCTTTAATTACAGCGTCTTGCTCTTATTACTTCCTACGTCGAGAGACAACTGCAGATAGTCTCTCCTTGTTGTAAGGAACAGTTGAGAAATATTTTGCAACTTGCCACCGATGATGTTCCTCTTGTTAGGGCGACACAGATGGATCCCGGGACTTCTTCGACACCCGGATCCAGCATTCGATCTATATTTGAGCGAGGGGAGTCGTCTCGTATGGCGGAGGAGCGCGCAGCAGCCGAGGCAGCAGGTGGGGCAGACCCCGAGGAAGATCTTGATGATGCAATCCTTGATGATGATGTTTGACGTTTTTCATGTTTTTATCGTCTGATGTTTATGGCTACTTGTTTTTTGTATGTTTCGGGTTTTAGACATTTAACTTTTGTGTTCGATAAGACATGGTTTATTTGATGATACGTATTACATTTGATGTATTAGTACGTCACATTTTGGTGTTGAACACGGTATTTGCGTTTCTCGGTAAAACGTTATGTTCGTTACAAACATTATCTCTTACAAATTCAAGTAGTTAAAAAAAATTTCTTCATTACTGTTAACGGTGTTTGAAACAGTAGTTGTTCGAAGATGAGTTCTTATTATTCAACTTAAATTAATTAAATACACTACGTAAAAAAAGAAAGTGTTTCTGAAAATGCAGAATGAACCCAGATATCCCGAATTGTGCATTCGTGATACCTGGCGAATTCTGCATTCGTGGGTAAGTTTAGTATTTCAAAAAGCTTTGTACGTGGGTAGTAAATAAAAAAATAGCTGCTACATAAGATTAGTAACTGAAATACAAGGAAAGTGCGTTACAAACTTCTTCAGCAAGATCTCAAAGTGCTTTAGTTTTCCCCGGGGACATGGTGGTGAGTCGTAAATAATGGAAATGGTTTATACGATCCTGAAATTGATGTTCCCAACCGCTTACACTCGAATGATGGTGGTGGGTCCAATTATAAGCAACCGGAGGAATAGGAGCGTTATCTGATAACTTGACCTGCATAAAACATAAATATAATGTCAAAAATATTCCAAGTCATACGATTTCGAAAAATAATTAAAGTACATCTCATTTTACTAACCGGTATGTAATGATCTTGATTTCCCACCAAAGCAATGACAATTACGTCTTTCGGCTCTACGGGGCTACCCTTGGAGTAGAATGGGAGCGTAGTATGTGAACCGCCCCATGATAACAGCACAATAACTTTTTGGAATGTTGTAGCCGCTATAAATCCACAAGCAGGCATCTCCATCCAAAACTCTCGGTTTGTACATTGCCCTAACCAACCTATACGCTGGACCAATACATGTAATCTTGTGAATGTGTAACCAATGTTGTTGTAAAAGTTGTAGTTCTCTTGAACCCCGTTCACCATTGTTGTGCGCACATGTTTCCATGAATCCTCATCTTCTAAACCAAGAAGCCATGCAAGAGATCGGTACCCACAATGACCATCTCCCCTTACAGTTTTGTAGTTCGTAATGTAACCAAACATGAAATGATCTATCTGGTTTTGGCCAAACACTTTCTTATAATCAATACCCTGACTTACACCTGACCGCTCATCATCAGCATCGTCTTCCAAGTCGTCCTCGTCCTCGTCCTCAAATTCTTCGTCGGATTCCACAAATATCTCCCCTTTTGGCCTTTTGTACCTCCTCCGACCTATATTATCATTGCCTGATACATGCTCATACCAAGTCTGCTCCCTCTTCTTAGGTTGAGTCGTACGTGGCCTGCCTTTTTTTTTATTATATCCCGGTGGCGGCTCTTGCAAAGGACGTCTGCAACCATTGTTCACCTCATTTTCCTCGTCTAGGGGGACTGTATATCCTTCTGCTGGTTTATGCCAAACAATTTGTTTCCAGAAGTCGTGAATTTCCCCTAAAGGAATTGGCACCCCCATACTCATGTAGCTGTACAAATCATGTGCACAAGGAAGGCCTCTTACATTTCTCCACCATCTATCGCTGCACGCATGAGGGTGGAAACTCTTGGAAGGATTCTCGATCCTATCCATGGTCTCCATAAGTATATTCATACAGTCAGTTGAAACCTTATTTACGAGCTCCACATAAAATGTATACCGCCCAGTTCCTTCCATGCGAATAACTTTGGAGAGTCTGGTATTGACATCCATTTCCATTTTCCGCTGAATATCCAGAATCTGAATTAAGATAGTTGAGTGGATCTCTTGTGCTATGGTGTTAAACGAACCAACACTGTTGTCTATGAAATTTTTCAACCTCGAGTGAGCACCTTCAACTCTACAATACAGATTAATAATTAATATCAATAATTGTAAGACATGATTATATATACAAATTCAACACATACATAAATAACAACAGTAATACCTATTCGTTGTCCTCGTAAGCAAATGAAATATATTGTACGTCCATGCCCGTACAATGCGCTCTTTGTAAAGAGACAACCACGTCTCTTATAAATAAGGATAAAAGCCTGCATACTTCTTCCTTATCTCAGCGACACGGATATTATATGTCTCTACTGATTTAGAGTTGAATACACCTCTACAACTATTCCCAAACGCTCCAGCAAAATTATGGTTTCCCGTTGTTGTTTTTACTTGTGCCTTGCAGTTACACAGTATATGAAACCAACACAATAGGTGTTTTGCATTAGGAAATACCTCAGCAATTGCCTTAATCTCCGCCAGATCACGATCCGTCACAATCGCTCCAGGACTTTGTCCAATGTGATCGTACATTTCCTTCACCTTCAAGAGAGTCCACCTATAGTGGTCAAAGTTCTCTCGTGCCATGAATGAGTACGCAACGTTGAACGTCTGCCCGGTGCAAGTAAACCCTACAATCTCCAACAACGCCATATTGTACCTGCATTTTCACATAATATTTATTACTACACACTTTCTAACAAATTATTCAAATTAAACAAAAACATATACAGTTATCATACTTGTTCGTCTTGTACGTAGCGTCCATGATGATGACATATGGGAATAACTGCAACAAAAACAACGACTTCGGGTTTGCCCAAAAAAAATCTTGAATTATGTCGTTGTCGTATGACATAGCACGGGATCGTACCATATAACCCCTCTCCAACAACCAACTTCGTGTAAACTCTGTTACATCTTTTCCATCCATCTCCTTAAGACGTAGAGTGTAACACATATTTTTAATTTGAGTCTTCGACGTAATCATCCGTCCACCATGCTTCGCTGCCAAAAATAAAAAAATCTTCGCCGGCTTCACATGCGCTTTTATCAGAGAAATGATATCCCTTTTTTGTTCCTCGTTCATTCTTCTGGCATATGCATGACCCACCAGTCTTTCTGGGAGGGGGTGATTGTGACACCCGCACACCACTCTCAATGTCCATTCGCTATCCTCACAATGACAATGGAGGCGAAACGGACACATACTTTTTTTGGACCTCGGGTTGCGAATCAACAATTTTTTTACCCCACGATAAGCCCCATATTTCTCACATGTAAGCTTCACATAGTTCTCTCCTGAACTGTCAATTATTAAGATCATGTTGTTCTCTGTACCGATTCCACATGCCCAACATAACACATCTTCTTTGTTATTCCACACATAATCGTTTTCAAATAACGATGTGTAGTCTTCCTACAAATAACGATGTGCAATATAACTCATTAACTTTGTACTCCGCTTTATTAAATAATTCAGTTAAAATAACATAAATAATGCTAAAACAGAACAATGTGTATTCTTAACTACCTCGCGAATCCTAAATTCACAAGGTATAATTCATACTCCCGAATCCTCAATTCGGGATGCATATTTTACTTCAAATTCATCTACAACAGTTTACTTTCTAACTCCATTTCTAAAAATACAGTACACAAATATTAGCTTCACCACCTCTAAATTACAGTACAATATGTACGTACACATCATGACGTTTTACACTCTTAAAAAATTGTAATCTTGGATACGTATTCTAACATACAATGTATTTATATATATATATACATTCACAAAACTAAAATATTGACTGAAACAATTAAATTATAAGTACATTATGTAACTTACCATAATTGTCTTCTTTTCTTTTATCGAATCTCTTATTTGAAATAATGTCGATTCTCCTTCCTCTTCTTCTCCTACTCTCTTCCTTCCTCTTCTCCCAACCTTACCATCACGTACACTATATATATACCCGACTAAATCAATTAGGGCATGCAAAGTAGCCGAATTCTAAATTTGCGAGGTCTTCGAGCCTTTTTCCTCGGGAAACCGATCATATCCATGCCCTAGATTCCTGACAAAACTGCGAATGCATTATGTACAAGCTCACGAATTATGAATTCGTGAGGTATGTATTTTCCTCGAGATGCGTAGATATTCTAGCCCTAGATTCCTGACAGAACTGCAGATTTATGCTCTAACACCTCACGAATTCAGCATTCGTGATGTCTGTACATGCTAGACCGGATTATCATTTCAAAACCAGATATCCGAAAAATTAATTACTGAACCGGTTCAATTTATTACTGAACCGGTCGCCTCATATATATTTTATTTATTCAAACCGGTCCTAATTAATGTTAAGAAAACCTCACGAATGCAGAATTCGTGAGCTATGGGGCGGTGTTAAGTGCCGCGCGGCGCTTGCTCCGCCGAAAAATGAAAAAGGTCATTCCACCGTCCATCAGTCCATTCCAGTGCAATTAGAATCCCCTATAAATATTATAATTCATCCGTAAGCGTTACGATTCATGCAGATGCCAGTATAATCTGTAATGACACAATTCCATTTTCATTTCCATTATCACCAAAAATATCAGTTGAGGAAAAAACAGCGCCTACCATTTTTCAATCCTCTCTATTTTCGGTTCTTCCATCTTATCTCTTCTCTGTAGTTTTTCCAGCAGACCAGGTAGCAGATATAGCATGTGTTGAGCACGTGAAATGCACTTCTTGCGCCTTCCATACTGGAACGTTTGCTGCGCTTCCCATATTTATTCTTTATACTATAATTTAATTCTAGTAGTTTCCAGAGACTGCGAGATGCATGTAGAAGAAACTCAATTTACTATGCAAAAGTCTTCCTTTAAATCCGATTCTCTGCAGCTTGATTGTAAATTTGGAATCCTACACATACATTACTTATACTTATTCATTCTTTGTGATCGATCATTAATCAAGTTAATTACTATAGTTACATCTCCAAACTCTGTCTTCATTTATAATCCTGTCTGACAGTTGCTTTCAGTTAAACAAGCCCTATATTATATCATTACCGAGTAATTGAAGTAAGGGGTTTGACCCTCCCCGTTTTAAGTTGGGTCGTATCTATATAGCGTGCGAAAGTGCTGCCTCTCTTTGACCCAAAAAAAAGTAAATTTTATTATATTTTGAACACTATATTGGGGAATATGTATCGTCTAGGAAACTCTTTTCAAGAGTTGTTTTCTGGAACGGTAAAGATTTTGTCGTTAAATTTTTATCTTAGAGTTCTCATTTTTCATGGCTATTGATATATGTTTCACATCTTAGAACAATCAATGATAAAAGTTTAGATACTTGATATAAGTTTGAATCGTGTAAAACATTTTTCGATATCAAATAACCTTAGGAATTTCACGAAATTTGAGGTATAAGACAAACCAACTCAATTTCGATCAGGACTACTTGATTAGAATCAAACTTTAAAGATCATGTATTGGGGAATCGTTGTTTTGGATAGCGCCTCTCTCCGAACTATTTAGGAAAAAAACAAGTTGAGGGCAAAACAATTTCAGGTATGACAAAGGTTTTTTTCAAACATTTGACATATATAGTTATGCGGGTTGGGGTGGCTCGTTTAGGATCGTTCAGAATTGTAATCGAGCGAGATAAGTTTCGTTGGGTCCGTATCAATCTCAACTTTTACCACATATGTCTCTCACTCGATTCCGATTCCAAACAAGCCATCCGAACCCGCGTAAGTCTCGCTACTGTAAATGGATATTTACATATTCATTCCTCAATATCAGACGACGAGACACGTATCTGGTGAAAGCTGGGATCGCTACAGACCCAACGAAATTGGTCTCGCGCAATTTCGATTCCGAACGATCTCAAACAAGCCACCCGAACTCTTCCACTACCTTAAGAAGCTTCATTAAGTTGACGATGTTGGATTATGAGGGCTCGTCATGACTCGTTCGGAATCGAGTGAGAGACATATCTGGTGAAAGATGAGATCGATACGGACTCAACGAAACTGGTCTCACTCGATTCCGATTCTGAACTATCCAAAACGAGTCACCTGAACCCGTGTAAGTCTCGTGCGCACCGATCCTAGCTTCGTTTTCCGATTCAGGTGATCGAGTGAGACCCATTTCGTTGGATCCGTATCGATCCCATCTTTCACCAGATATGTCTCTCACTCGATTTCGATTCCGAACGAGTCCTGATGGGGATATTATTAATGTTGAGGATATTATTAATGTTGAGGATATTATTCTTATCCCAGTGGCTCTATATCTGATTTTTTTTTGCGTTGTATGAGGTGTTGTCCACAACAACACCTCATACAAAGGCTTATTTTAAAAAAAAAAAAGCTCCACAAAACAATGTTTCTCCTTCCTTATAAACTTCCAAACCTGATAAATTTGTTGGGAATTTGTTTCAAACTACGCCTACAATGAGAATTTGTTCCAAAAAAATGCCCAGAAAAAAAAAAAAAAAAAAAAGGATTTTTAGTAGTATGTTTATTAGGGAAATGCCTTTTTCCTTGAGAGGTTATAACATTTCTTGAGTTGTCTCTTTTAAAAGAGATTTAAAGTGGAAATTACTTTAAGTTGAATTTCCAATATGAAGCTACTCCCTCCGTCCCCAAAAGTTTTTCCCATTACAAATAATGACATTATTCACGTATCAATTTAATTTGTTAGATATCTTATGATATATAAGAACAAATACAGTGATGTGAGTCTTGTTTGATTCGTCTCACCGAAAACTTTAAGAATATCAAAATTTTATAATTTTTAATAACGTATATTTAGAGATATTAACGATACAAAACGCACATCGACATACGTACTTAAAAGAGATGAGAAGAACATTTGGGGACGGAGGGAGTATAAGATATCTCATATGTATTTTTTCGACTTTTGAACAAATGCAGTCCAAATGTACGCGCAATGTATTGACCAAATGTTAGTTTGCTTATTTTGTTGAATAAAAATGCAGTGCTCAATTTTGTACGCAGTCTAGCTGTCTCCAGATAAACACGAGTACTACGTACTCCATGAAGCTTTTGATGAGGATATTATTAATGCTGCATTCAATCTTACTTTAATTACGTATTGCTTCCATTATAAACTATCGCAGTTGTCAAACTAATGTACACCGATGTGAATAATGTGATAAAAGAGGAAGAAGAGACATGTATTATGAATATGATATGTGACGCACACAGTCACATTATCATTTTTATTTTTCTTACGACTAGTTTTTTTCAAAATTATTTTTTAATAGAAAGAGCGATGGTACTAAAAAAAAAAGACCTTTTTTATTTTTTGGTGAGGAGTAACAATCTTCGACCATCACGCGAAATACAAACCCACACCCAAACGGATGGAAAGTCTAAACCATAAATTTCTAGCGGAAAGAAAAAGCAAAAGGAACAAGACGATGAGCTAAAATTTCTGCTTCATGAAACACATTACGAAATTGGATTTTCCAGTCCATACGAAGGAAGCATGGGCCAAAGGTATGAGGCAGAAAAGAATGTGACAACGCTCCACAAATTTGTCCGATAAAAGAATTGTTTATTGTGAGTTGTTTCAAGGCAAACTCTCATGTGTATCTTCTATCACAGGCGATCTGAGACCGGATGAAAAATGCCCCATTCTTCCTTAGGTGAACACAAGTAAAAGACCAATATTATAGACGAAATCACTTAATCAACCGTCATTGAGGGTTGCGAAACACCCCACCCGTTGTAGCTAAGCTCTCCAGAACAGAACCCTCGCGGCACCAACCAAAGGAAGAATCGAACCCGTTCCTGTTTTTTTTTAACATCCATTGTACACGTAAAAATCTATATCTATATATTAAAGGAGATTGATTTAGAGCTCTCTCTTTAGTTTTAGCTATCTTATTAATCCTTTAATGTTAAACTATTAATAATTTTGTTTTTTTAATTCACAATAATTATAGTTGTTTGTTAACTATAATGTAGCCTCCAAATTTAACAATAAGTCTAATATTTTGTAATATTTTATTTCATGATTTCTTATGGTTGATGTTTATTAAAGTCATACTTTGTTAAATCTAATATTTATAATCTTACATTTCATGATTTTTTACGGGTATTATATTTTTTATTTAAAATTGAGTAATAAAGTCTTAAGATGCATAAGAAAAACATATCAAAATATTAAAAAAATACATGTCCAATATACAAATTAAAATCTTATATAATGTGCTTTATTTGAATGTGTTTTGTACTATATATTATATTATTTGATATATGATTATTGTTTTTACATTATTGTTTTTTATAAGGTGTAAATCAAATCGATTTGTAAAATATAAATTTATTATATATCCAATAATTAGTAAATTAACTTAAATAAATATTAATATATAAAAATGTTTATTTTATTTTTCTACTTTTCCACTAACATGAATTTTGTAGGAACGTAGTGTGTTAGACAAGGAACAGTAAGTTGTTCCAAGGGGCAGCGGAATAATAGAACACATAAATAAAGTAATGAACAATGTTCCTTAGAGAGAAAACCTCAAGTGACCAATTAGTCTCCTTCAGAAAAACTACTACCTTTAGGCTTTTAACCTAGTAGGATTTGAACCGTGTACTTATATTATTAATCTGAGACTGTTACAAGCAAGTCAACTCGCTCAACCTAAATTCGCCAAAGGTATCCAAACTACCTTTACTTGTAAATCCTAATCTCTCAATAATTTAACCCACACTCCCAAATCCTATCAAAACACTTACTCAAACATGGAACACTTCTATTACGTCTTTGGTCGACTTCTTCAATGAACACTTGGTTCTTTATTCACTCTCTTAGCTCTTGAACTGGTACATCTATATCATCTTTGTAAAGGAACATCTCACGATTTCCTACACTTCCCCCTTTTGGCATCATCAAAAGAGTACAAGCAAAAGAGATAGCTAACAAGTTCGTATAGTAAAGTTTTTCATTGATTGCACGACAAGCTTAAGACAATATACATGGAAAGGAGGGATAAGAGGACATGCAACTAAATCAGGAAGACAAACAAGACATGATACACCTAAAAGAAAACGAGAACAGAGGGTAATGCGACTGAGGAGAGAAAAGAAAAGGGGTTCCACTCAAGACTACAACTTGTCCATGGAAGGTGAAATCTGTTAAGTGTTCCAATAGTCGATTAATGATGTTCTTCATTGTTTCAATCTCCGAGAACGTTAGTGTCATGCCCTGATTGATCTGGTGGAGCTCAAGTAGTTGTTCCGTCTGTATGACAACGATTGTCTTAGGCATAGGACGAGGTGGGGGAGTGGATTCATGTAGAGGGTGGAACAGTCGAAGAGCAAGCACGTGCTTGTTCCATTTTTGTTCTCGTTCCACATCTTCTTTACAACGCATATGGGCAATGTGGGAGTGGCACAGTTCCCAGTTCCCTGAACTCTCTATTTCAGGATCGTAGACGTCATTGTTGACGAGTAATTCTTTCACTAGGCTTGAGAGTTGCCTTTGTTGGAAAGAGCAGAGACATGTCCCATGTGTAGTAACATAACTTTGGCTAGGCATATCGGCTCCTTGTGAAGAAAGCGATTGAGAAGAAGGTTATCAGAATCTGTTACGCTGGTTCAATTCTCCTTCATGGGAACAATGTCATTGATGATGATAGTGTGACATACCGTATGAAATCGAGATAGCCTTTCTGTGTTTATGGTCTGCCAGACATCACCAAGTACTCGCTTGCAACAGTTGTCCCTAAGCTTTTGTTGTTCCTACGTGATCCTATCAGAGAAATATCAAAGAATCCTCCGAGTGGAACAGAAAAAATAATGGTGATGGTCTTTGGAGGCACTAGAATTTGTTCCCCAACGGCAGAGGAGGAGGCGGGGAGAGAATCTGACCTACTTTGAATGAGAGTGAAGTTTGAGTAGAATTCAAGTACTTGTGCCTCATTGAAGAAAACCTTACTTTGAAACAGGTTCTGCCATCCCTGAGTCCTTAATAATTCTTAACCTTCACAAACTCAAAGTTGAGAGAAAAGAACTCTCTTGGAATAAAAGTTCATGGAGCACTGAGAGACCTTCCGAGGAACCTTCTTGGCAGTGTTTCTTGGCGTGCCTGGCATCAGCGGAACGTAGAGAGCAGAGACGACGACCCACAAAAGGCTTGGGAGAAGTGGACTTGGTGGGGGGAGAGCACCTCGTTTGATGAGATTTAGTGATCAAGATCTTCCCTTTCCCTTTTTCTTTTAGACACAATCTCTTCCACATTGAGATTCTGAGAGGAGGAGGCGAAGTTCTCAGACATATGCTCAGTAGAGGCGGCATCGAGAGATTCTGCCGCCATGGTTGAGGCTTCCCTAGCAATATCAAGAACTTATTTAGGTTGGGCGGCCAATTTTTGGGACGTTGTTGAGAGTTAGGTATGTGTTTCTTGAAGTTTTTTGATGGAGGCTTCAATGTTGGACAAGGAGTTGGGAGAGGCCATTTGAGGAGTTTGGTAGACAGAGGGGAGTTTAGGTTTGGTTGTGAGGAGCGGCGGAGATTGGAGAGAATTCTGGGAAAGAAGGATGTGGAGTGGAATATGGAAAATTTGGAGACGGATATATATCCTTGTGAGAGGGACAAGGACTTGTGCATTTTTTTCCATGGGAGTTCGAAAGGGTTTGGCAGTATCCATTCCATATTTCTTGAGAAGTTCCTTAATGTACTTTTGTTGATGAATTTTGGTACCTTCTAGGGTTTGCACGATCTAAAGTCCAAGGAAGAATGCCAATTCGCCGATCATGCTCATTTCAAACTCACTACTCATAAGATCCTTGAACTTTTATACCCGAGATAGGTTTGTAGAGCCAAAAATGATGTCATCCACATCCACTTGCACAATTAGAACATCTCCCTCGTGTTCTAGTAGAAAGAGTGTACCATCAATCCATTTGAGAGAAGGAATTGAGCAAGTCGATCATACCATGCACGTGGGGATTGTCTTAGTCCATATCGGGCTTTGTCTAGTGCATACACAAGGAAGGATTTTGAGGATCTTCAAATCCTAGGGGTTGCTTGACATACACTTCCTCTTGAAGTATTTCATTCAAGAAAGCTGTTTTGACATCCATTTGGTACAAAGTGAATCCTTTGAAGGCCGCATAAGCAATAAGAAGACGAATGGCTTCAATTCTAGCAACCGGAGCATATGTTTCATCATAATTGATCCCTTCTTGTAGACAATATCCTTGTGCAACCAGTCTGGCTTTGTTCCTTACTACTTCTCCAGAGTCATCCAGTTTATTTCGTAAAACACCCATCTTGTTCCAATTGGGTTTTTGTTGAATGGTAGTGGAACAAGTCTCCAAACCTTGTTGTGCTCAAACTGATAAAGTTCTTCTTGCATGGAAACAATCCAAATAGATTGACCTTAGAGGAAGGCCTCTTTCCCCATAAGGGGTCACCAAATTATCTAAAGGGTGATTCATAGAGACAAGTCTGCTTTTGGAGACTGTTGAGGAGGAGATCAAGGGAGGAATACTGTCGTCTGAAGGAATTGAGTCACTTAGAGGAACAGACTCAGGAGGAAGATCTGAGTTTCCAAAGGGATTGACAAACTGAGTTGTTTCACTGGTGGAACCATTGTACCTTCGTACTGAAGAGAAGGGAATATCTGCAGAATCATGATGCGGAGCAGGGGGATACTGTTAGGAACACTGGGAGAATTAGAGATAGTGACACCATGAGAAGAGTCATCGCCTTCATCGTCTGAATCTTCTCTCTGCATTGAGGGCCTTTCACTGTCACTATTTGGAGGGAAGAGTTCCATGTTTTCATCTTCATAGTAGAAGAAGTTTTCATCACAAACGACATGAATATTTTCTTCCATTTTTCCCGTCCTTTGTTGAAAACTTTGTTGGCCCTACTTCCTTTGACATAACCTAGGGGAATTATTTCATCACTCTGTGGCTCGAGCTTTCCTTGATTGTCCTTTCCGATGTTGTGAATGAAACACCTGCAACCAAAAGTGAGAAGATGCGAAAGATTTGGTTTTCGTCCTCTGAATAGCTCATAAGGAGTTTTATTGATGATTGGTCTAAGCATAGCACGATTAAGAATATAGCATGCAATGTTGATTGCTTCAACCCATAGAACGTTGATAAGCGGTATTTTACATAGCGCTACTATAGGTTATTAGCTCATTTTGTATAGGATTATGCTAGATGTTATGATGTATTCTGTAATCATGGAGTTTTGGAGAGTTGATTTACACATGAGATTACAGAAGATGATGTGGAGCATTGAAGCATAAGAAGAGGAGTCGAAGCTGAAAAAGACCACAGGTAGCATTGGAAGCAGCTGAAGACGAAGCCAAGGAAGCCACAGAAGCCAAATCCGCGACCGCGGGTCACAAACCGCGATCTCAGAAAACCTACTGGACCAGCCAAGATCACAGAAGAAAATCCGCGATCGCGGGTCCCAAACCGCGATCGCGGAAATCCGCCAGAGAAGACTTTCTTCATTTGCCCGATTTAGTATGTTGTGTTAAGTTTTGTAACGTTTTTAGCTTCAATTTGTCAGTTTAATTCTGCAGAGATTTATAGGTTTTAGGTGTGGGTGATCTTCCATCATCTTACACATTCCATTTCCAAGTTTTGAGAGTTTTGCTCAAGAACTTCATCAGTTGCTAAGTTTCCATTGTTTTGCTTGACATTTGAAGCTTCCGGATTGATTAAGTTGTGAGATTCCTTTCCTTTGTTCTATTCATATTGATTGTCTCTATTCTCCTGTGTGTATTGATATTGAATTAGATTTGCTCCTTTAGATTGGCCATCTAAGTAGTTTCATCTCATTCATATTGCATGTTTGGTTATTTCTAGTTGAAATACCATACTTGTTTGTAGCACACACAATTTACATGAACTAGTTGTGAACGCCAATTTTGAAGAGAATTGAGTACATGTCGAGTATGTGACTAGTTGTCTATGGTATTGCATGTATCTATCCATTCCTGAACTTAAAGTTGCTTTATTATTGAATCTTGATAGTTTCAAGGTTATAGTTGAGTAAGGGTTATTAGGACTAGTTGGACTAATAACTACATTAGAACAGGGATTAGAACGATCATATGAGTAATTCGACATAGGATTAAAAGGAGTTTATGATCAACTTGTTAATCTGTTAGTGGATAATTGTCAAGTGAAACACCTTCCATTGATATATTTACAATCCAAATCAACCTTCGTTACTTTGTTCTTAAGACATACAACCCCACCCCCTTTGGTTACTTACACTCGTTAATCATTATTATAACTTTAAGAATCGATAACCTGATTCCCTTGGGATTAGACCCTTGCTTGCCTACTATACTTGTTAGTGAGCTTGTTAGGATTACTTGACTTGGCATACGACAAATTCGCCTCGTCAAACGTGAGGAAGGTTGCTAGAGATGAGGAGAGTTCTCGCCATTTCTTCAAGAGTTCTGTTTTTTCTTTCTACTACGTCGTTTTGTTGGGGAGTTCTTGGGGCGGAGAACTTGTGTGTAACGCCTTTGTTTTTGCAGAAGTTGAGAAAGTCTTGGTTTTCAAATTTTGCTCCATGATCGGTTCTAATGTCTTTAAGCTTCAATCCAGTGCTGACTTCCAGGTTCTTGACGAATGGTTCAAGGGAGGAGAATACTTGTTCCTTGGAACACGGTAAATTGGTCCACGTGAATCCAGAAATGTCATCTACAGTAACGAAGACATACATGTTACCAGAAATACTTGTTTGTCTCATGGAGACCACAGAGATCCATGTAGATCAGTTCAGAGGGCAAGTTGTAGTAACATCTGGTTTAGATTTAAAAGACATGCGAGTTTTCTTCCCTTACATTTATGGAACACAAACATCATCACACATGGCACGTACTTTTGGAAGTCCTCAAACTAGATCTCGATGGTGGAGCTTGTGAATCAATTGCAAGTTTGTGTGACCAAGTCTTTTATGTCATAGTTGTGTATCACTGGAAAGTGATCCAAAGCACAGTTCCTCCTTCGGTTTGAAATTTTTCTCCACAATTTACACATTATTGTGTCTTACTCCTCTAAGAATGACTTCTTTAGTCTTTCTATTCTTCACATATCATTCATCCGAGAGGAACGCAGTTTTGTTGTTTCCCTGATCACTTTGCTGGGAAACACAAAGAAGACTAAAACTGAGTTGATTAACCAGACTTACCTTACTTACCTTGACATTTGGATTCATCTGAGTATCTCCAATTCCTAAAATTTCTCTTTGTCTTTTATCTCCAAGGGATACGCTTCCCATGGAGTGTTTCTGGAGTGAGGTAAGTAAATCTATTTTTCATGTCATGTCACAGGAACAAGCACTATCTATGTACCATAAATTGGTGTTGTGACAGGATTTAGGGTAGCCAGCTGCAAATATATGCTAGATTTCACATTTCCATCCAAATGTAATAATATTTAAACTGGTTGTAACATATTCCAGTATATGTAACAATTTTTCAATAAAATGTAACATAAAGATAATGCTTGCACATATATGTTACATTATAGTTAAAAACCGTCACATACACCAAAAGTAAATTTTCTGAATGTATGTAACATTTTGATCACTTGTAACACTTTTTAGAATAAAATGTAACATTTTATCACTGCTCAAATAAAAGTGTTACAAATAACTTCACAAAGTGTTACTATAGACCTAATGTAACGCGACCAAATAAAGTGTTTTAAAAATGTTACAATAGGTCAAATGTAACAATTACATAGCCTATTGTAATACTTTTTGAATGTTACAAAAGGGTCTTTATTTACTAGTGTCATTGTGCCTTAGTTGAACTTGTAGAGAAGAGATTAGTTTTTACCGATCCATGTAAGACGAGTCTTTCTTGGTCGTGTAGAGACAAATTCATTCACAATAGTATTGCTTTGAGTTTTCTTCTTCCTTTTAGATTTAGATTTATTGAATCTTGAAGTGGAACACGAAACAAAGTTATCAAAGAAGTTTCTCATGTCAACGCCATAGCTAGTAATGTTACTTCTAGGACTAGATGTACTGACAATAGTGTCAAATTTGCAACTTTCCTTCTTTCTTGGCTTGATTCCATTTGACGGCATGCACATGGTATGACTCGAAATTGACATCATTTATGGATGTGTCGGAAACAGTGGAGTTATTGTTCCTGGCATACTCTTTCATAATGTTGTCAAATTCATTTTGTTTACCATTTGTAGCTGATTTACGCCACTTGGCAGCATAGATTTCATATGGTTTGCTTTCTGGATCATCCATGGGATCATAGATGTATTTGTCAGTCTCTTTCCGATATTGATTCAAAAGTTCTTCAATGTCATTACCATTTTTTTTATGCAAGACTCAACATTATGACCAACATATCCACAAAATGAGAAGATCAAGATGCATTTATTCCTATCATGGTTTCTAGAGAATATTTTATTATTTCGACTCGAAGGAACAGTTTCATGAAAAACTCTAGAAAATTCACCTTCCCTTTGTTTCTTTAGAATGTCTCTATGTTAACTTTCAGTTTCTTTATCATGAAGGTAATAATCAAGATAAGGCTTATCGAATCTCTTTCCTTTGTTTTCGACATTATCATCTTGACCTAAAAGAGATTTCTGAAAACGTTTCATTTGACTCTTAATTCCATGCATGTCATTCCTAAACTCAGAGGAGAAACAGTAAGAGTCTTTGTTTTCTTCACAGATAGCACACGGAACAACAGAGATATTCAAGGAGTTTTTTATTCTTTCGCATTCGAATTCAGACATGGCATGTTTATGCAGAGAGTCATTATGATTTTTGTTAATTTCATAGATAGTATCAATCAATTCATCCTTGTCAAGTTTGTTAAAAAATGATAAGGAGTTATGATATTTTACCTTGGATTGATTGTTGGATTCTGAATTAGTTGAAGATTTACAACAAATTTCCTTTGTAATGTCATCTTCTTCACCGATTGCCATGGCACACATGACCGTTGCAAGGCCTTCAGGATCCTCATCACTGGAGTCAACACACTCATTTCCCCACACATCGACAAATGCATTCTTTTCTTGTCTTGTTGAATTTTCGTTGTTTCTTTTTAGCTTGGAACACGAGTTAGAATAATGTCCCTTTTCGTTACAGTTGTAACAAGTGATGTCCTTTGTATCTCTTCTTTCAGTGGAGTTGTTCTCTTGAAACCTTCTTCTGGTGTACATTGATCGAACAACTTTAATGAGACAAGCTCAACTCTGGATCCTGTGATGAAGTATCATCATCTCTATCTTCATCCATTTCAAATGCTTTCTCCATTTTGAGAGCTAGTCCTTTCTGAAGACTTGGAATTCCCCTTTTCTGTTCCTTTTCTTATTTTTGGATACTCCCGAACACTTCATGGAACGTTAGAGTGGCAATATTGCCTGTTTCATTGAGGATAGCCTTTGTCATGTTGTGTCTGTGAGGAAGGACATCAATGATAGCAAATATTTTCTCATCGGGTAACATTTCGGAGTCCTTGATATCGTGAGCAGCTAAGCGAGCGGTGATCTTTTCATTTCGGGATTGATAGCTTCCAACCTCTTCTCCTTCCATCATAGAAAAGTTGTAGAAACCTTTCTTGGCTATGAACCTGTCAAACTTCCTAAGATCATTACTTCTCATGTACATTTGTTCAAGAGTTGTCCATTTGCCATTGGCTGCTTCACATGATTGAAGTTTTGAAACATCCTCAGCACTCAAAGAATTTGTGATGTACATAGCCGCTTTTGAATTCTTTTCCATCTTAAGTAGGTCCTCTTGTTTCCATTCAAGAGACTTTTTTTTGTTATCCAAGTCTTCTACTAGAAAGTCACCAATGGTTATGATCAACCAATATTGATAGTCATTTGATGCTACACATTTCAGAAATAAATCCTTCCAATGTTGATATTGTCCTGGAACTAACAGAGGAGGTTTGTTGTCCCCGATTCCAACATTTGTAAGACCACCGGATATTGTTACCATTTAATATACTTCTGCAAGTAACACACAATCTAGAGCACCAAGCTCTGATACCAATTGTAGGAACGTAGTGGGTTAGACAAGGAACAGTAAGTTGTTTCTTGGGTAGCGGAATAATAAAATGCATAAATAAAGTAATGAACAATGTTCCTTAGAGAAAACATCTCAAGTGACCAATTAGTCCCCTTGAGAAAAACTTCTATCTCTAGGCTTTTAACCTAGTAGGATTTTAACCGTGTACTTATATGTATTAATCTGAGACTGTTAGAAGCAAGTCAACTCCCTCAACCTAAATTCTTTAAAGGTATCCAAGCTACCCTTACTTGTAAATCCTAGTCTCTCAATAATATAACTCACACTCCCAAATCCTATTGAAACACTTACTCAAACATGAAACACTTTTGTTACGTCTTTGGTCGACTTTTGCAATGAACACTTGGTTCTTTCTTCACTCTTAGCTTCGTCGTCGACAACCATTAACAAAAGATGTAGTCCACTATTAATACACACACTAACAAACCCTAGAAAATGCTAAAACATAAAGCCCAAGCAATATCTAAGATATGTTCCAAAAATACATTAAAAGTGTGCCGCTTTATATTTCTAAACAGCTGTTTTGCAACCCTAGGCAAAACTTCTAAGCTTTCTTCTTTTAGCACGTTGATCTGATGGACCGCTGGATATCAAGTGTTTCTTTCTCCAGTTTTTGCTTCCTTCACTCTTTTGTCCTAGTTGTTCCTTCATATGTTTAATCTTGTAAGAAACACTAAAGAAACACTCGAGGATACTTAGTGCAATGAAGTTTGTTATTACCAAAAGCTAGAGAAACACTTGTGTGGAACAGATGTCACAGACGTTGTTTCAACAAATTTGAAAAGACTTATAAGAAATTTGTTGGAGGTCGGGCAACAAACTAAACGCTCACACCTTTTTTAATGTAAAAACTCTATTTATGAAAAATAAGGCCCAAACTTGGTGCTAGTAGAGATACTCAATAAAAACAATTTAATTCTTCAATGTATAAATAATTTTGGAATTCAATTTAATAAAACTGTTACAGGTGAGATCTATATAATCCTTAATATTATATTTATATAAACATTAAACAATCTCTCTCGTGCATGGCGGGGGACTATACTAGGACACGTAACACACCATTTAAACTTCCTTAGTTGTTATATATTTTGTCCGTTACTACGTTGCAAAATTAAACAAATCCCTCAATCGCTTCAAACTAAAGATAATTTTAAATGGGTCTGGAATTTGAAAATTCCACCTAAAATACAAAATTTTATTTCGAAAGTGATAGCCGATATTCTACCTATGACCGAGTGTCTCAACAAACATTATAATAGAGTCCCTAATTATTGTTCAATGTCTAATGGATTAACACTGACGAGAGAGCATTTGTTTTTCAAATGTCCAATGACGACCCAAACACTTTATAAGTTCCAAACACAAACACTAAATAATATGAACTTTATAATAAATCATGGTAAAGGTTTCAAAAACACATTAGATAGTATAATAAACGATTATAGAAATAGAAAATTTAGAATTGAAGCTCTTCTTTTTTACTTGGTATTATTTATAGCTTTACAAAAAAAATTGTGTATTCGGAAATTCAAACAATACTCTTAGATCACCGGCATAAATCGCCTTTTTCAATTCCTACAGTGGGTGAGTACACATAACCAAATGAAAGGACCAACACAAACTAGAAAACATAAAAGTGAGGACTTCAATGGGTAAAATGAATCTTTTATTGGATGCATAACAAGGAACTCTAATGACAAGATCCTATTTGTGGAAAACAGAAAAGTGAGGACTTCGTCGGTACTCATGGCTGAAGCGTTAGCTGCTCTTAATGCAATACAAATCACTTTTTTATTTAATTTTAAAAATATCATTGTAGAAGGTGACAACCTTACAGTAATTAATTTTATAATTAGATTATGGAAGATACCATGGGAAATTAGGAATATCATTCATGATTTACATGAACTTCAATGTGAGTTTCACAATATTAAGTTTTTCCATTGCTACAGAGAGGCTAATCAAGTTGTTGACATACTGGCAAGCACAACTACTAATAATTGTTTTTAAGAGGGATATGATGAATATTTATCAACCAAATTTACCTGATGATTATATAAGGAATTCGCGTACTCAATTACAACAAGTTGGACTGCTTGTTCATTTCTCTTCCTTTAGGAAAACCATCCGTTTGAATGGTTTGGGATTGCCCTCCACTTGGGAGTGAGCCCGATCCTTACCTAAGAAATTTTTTTGGAAATTACCCTCGGTTGTAATCAATCAAAATTTGTCAACAAATAATTTCCTTTGGGAATAAAGAGGTTATGGCACATTTGTTTTGCATGTTAAAGCTTTACCTGCTTTACACGCACTTAAACTAACAATTATAAATAATAAAAGTCAATTTATTTTGAAAGGGGCAATATAACCTAGTAAATTATATTATTAAAATTTGAAAAGTATCTTGAAAAATAATTATACAAGATATCCACGCATTACTCCAAAAATTCTCAAGAATTCGTATTTTCCATTGTTTCATAGAAGTCAATAGAGAAGTTGATACAATTCTTAATGAAATATAAGTGTCAATTGCATAAGACATACTTTGCATATTACTAATAGATATGTGATACATGATGTTTATACCAGGATAGTTCGTAACGGTATGTTCTTACAACTTTCTTACGCTAAACTATTATGTTTATTCGGATCATCTGTTTGGATGATCGGGGTTTGTCATCCATTTTGGATGGACTCTCATGTCTTGCCTTAAAAGGGGTGCAGGAAACCACCTGTTATTTGTCGACTTTTCCACAAAACTATCTTTTATATCATTAATTATATAAAACCACCCAAATTGTGTATGTTGTTTATAAATCACCACCCTTTAACCGATTTCGTCTTAATTTCCGTTAGTGAAGTAAATTTACTGATGGACTCTCATGTCTTGCCTAATTCAAAAAAAGGGTTTTGCAGGAAACCACCCGTTATTTGTCGACTTTTGTACAAAATCAACCTTTATATCATTAATTATATTAAACCACCTAAATTATGAATGTTGTTTACAAATCACCTTAACCGATTTCGTCTTAATTCCCGTTAGTGGATAAATTGACTATTTTACCCTTTTCTTAAAAGCAAGTAACAAAAATAAGGGCAAAATGGTCAATCCAACTCCATTCTGCCATTTCCACCTGGAATTGAGCTCAATTTTGATCAAGATATTGTGGTCCAGTCATGGGTGTTTACCCCCACCTATGACATCTTCTTCTTCGTCCTCCTCATGTCGCCTCAAATCTGTTTTTCCTCCGGATAGATCAACTCCAATTCCGTCCTGGTGCAATACACCGAGCTGGTAAAGCTTGTCGAGAAGGCACTACTTCTTCCTACACTCGAAGATAAAGTTGGAAATCACAATTCTCATGGAGCTAGAATGGAGAGGAGGAAGAAGATAATGGATTGACCATCACACCCTTATATTTGTTACATGTCTTTTAAAAACAAAAGGGTAAAATAGTCAATTTACTTCACTAACGGAAATGAAGACGAAATCAGTTAAAGGGTGGCGATTTGTATACAACATACACAATTTGGTTGATTTTATATAATTAACGATATAAAAGATGGTTTAGTGAAAAAGTCGACAAATAACGGTTGGTTTCCTGCAAAACCTTAAAAAAACAAATAATTTCCTTATAGTGTCGTATTTTGTAGAGATCAAAACATTAATAAATAAAATTTATCGTATTATGTAGAGATCAAAACCTAAAAAAAAAGAAATTTTATCAGTGCTCATTAAGTTAACTCATAAGGAGTGGGGGTGGGCATTAAAAAAACGAACTGAAAAACCGATCATTTTTAGGTTAATTATACCGAGAAAATAAAATTTTGGGTTACAATTAACCGAACAATATTATTTTTGTTAACCGATTAGGAAAAGGTTAATGAAATTGTATTTGGTTAACCATTCTAACTGAATATTTAATGTGTATATATTCTTGAATAGAAAACAATACCAGTATTATAGTCGTTGAGGTTGGTTGAAGTGTGATAATCAACTCATCATAAGATTGTGATGGATTCGAAACCCGAGAAACTCAATTTTTTTTACTTTATATACCACTTTAATCTAACCGTAATTGTTCTTTTCCATTCTTATCGATTACCATTGCGTCTCAGGCTCTCAGTCGCTCGATAGTTGACACTTGCTCAACATCCTCAACATCAAAATTTATTCACCTTCTTCTCTCTAACATTCTTCTATCTCTTTCAAAATTCAATTCAACATCCTCCTCTTTCAAACATACTTACTTCTTGGAGCTCATGAGTAGTCGAGGCTAAATTACAAATCCCAGCTTCCTTTAATGATCTCGAGAGGTAATTTGATATTGGAATTCGAAATTTAGTCTCTTAATTTGAAAAGAATCTAAATCAAATTATTTTTCGTTAAATATATACAACTTATTTCCATCACATTTCTTATATGTAAGATAGTCATCTCAACTTCAACCCAAATCACCATCTTTTCTACTATGTTAATCTTACATTGTCTTGCTCATGCATTATGCATTGTGATTAATTCAGTTCGATTTAAGCCATCAAAAACTTCCTTTGCTTCTTTTTTTTTTTCTTTTGCGTGCTGCCAATAACCAATGAGCCAACATTATGAACTTTTTCTTGTGGCTTTTTTAGCTCTTTACATATATATTTTGTGAATTTTTTATTTCTCTTTTTCTTATTAAACAGTTTATATTTTGTAGTTTTTGTTATTTTGGTTAGCCAAAATAACTGATATACCGTATCAAACAATCTGGTTCAGCGAAAATTACAGCTATGTAATGGTTATTAGAAATCACTTATTGAACATTGGTTAACTGAACAACAATTTACCAACCACGCTCATCCTAATAAGAAGTGTGTAAATTTATTAATCATTTATTTTGCTCATGTTACTTAAACCATTTTCCGATAATTAAATCTATATCTATATATCAATATATATCTATATTAAAGGAAAGTTATTTAGAGTTCTCTCCTAAATTATAGCTTCACTATTCTTATGTGTCATTATGTTATTAATCGTCAAAAAATAAATTATTAATCTTTGTTTAATTTTTAAAAATCCTTAACAAATACTATTGTGATACTTTGTTAATCTCCAACAAAATTATTACAGTTTTTTTTGTCATTGGTCCAGATAATGAGTAGAGGTATTGTTAGCCGACGAAGGGTAGATATCTCCCAACATCAATCTCTATATGCTTCCAGCAGAATTCGAACTCGAGACCTATAGATAAAATACTTAAGAGAATTTAGTGACAAACCCTAGACCAATTGAATGTTGCTAGTTTTTTTTTCTTTTGGATGCAAATGGGTTTTAAATGAATTTTAGCATATTCACTATTTAGTATTTACACTTGCACACTATTTCATTCTTTGAAACTAATTTTTTTAATATTTTATCTTATTATAGTGCTTTAAATTATATAGCTTTATATAAATTAGAAAAAATTTAAATTAATTTATATAAATTTGATTAAAACTTATGATAATTTGATTAAATAAGGTTTTTATTTCGAAAGCTCATTTATATTTGTTGTTTATTGATTATATTCAAAATTTTGAACTTAATCGTATAGTAATATCATTTCGAAAATATTAACTTATTTTTCAGAAAGAATTATATATGATACTACTTATTATGACTCATGTATATCTATATTTTATATATAAAAGTTGGACGGTTTTGACCGAAAGTAAATGTAACCGGTACCCATTCAATGCATGAACAAAACATTATCATCTCATCATGAATTTTTAATCCAAAACTCTCATCTTCTCTTAGTTACAACTATACAACTAATATTTATAACTTTTTATATTCTTCAACTCCATGATATCAAATTTAGCTAATGAATGTAATAAATTAATAAATTCTTAATACTAAAAAATTGTTAATATTCAATAATAAGTAATATAATTAATAATTTTTAAGTCTATCGATTTACATATTTCTATTTATATATATATAAAAAAGTTGGTTAGTATTGCCTAAAGTAATGACAATTGAGATTCATTAAATGTCTAATAAAATCATAATTTTGTGCTTAATTGGTTGATATTTCTACCATTTTCATCTTTTTTTCATTTTTCGCTCTTCGCCTCCAATCCGTATGGCGATGGAGAACAATCCAAGTATCGTCAATGACTGTGTGATTCTGATACATATAAGAGATATTCTATATTTTATTAAAAATTACTCCAAAAATACATATATGAAAATAACATCTTAAGTATAAAAATATCGATAAAAATAAAACGCGTTCGGCCCGTGTGAAGCGCGGGAAAATAGCCTAGTGAATTAAATAACACGGGGATTAGATTAGTTAAGTTAATTACCTTGAAGTCATTTGCTTCCAACTAGGGATGCACAACCGGTGCGGACCAGACCAGAATTTTTTAAACTCTTGGACCGGGGATCGGACCGGAATTTTTTAAACTCTTGGACCGGGGACCGGATCGGGTTTTTTCTATATAAAAAATATAAAATTTTCCAAATTCTTTAACAATTTTCCGGACCGGACCGGACCGGACCGGAAAATTCATGGACCGAAACCCGAAATTTCTGAAATAGGATGGTCCCAGGGTCTTTTTTGTGCATCCCTACTTCCAACGTACTCTTTGTAATGGGCGTCCTTTCACACTAACAATAAGCTGTTAAGAGAGGAGTTCTCACGTACCCTTGCTCTACTGTCTCGTTTAATATGATGAGCGGAAATTGATTAATCACAAATTTTATTCAACCATATGATTATTCTACTGTATTAAATCTCAATAGTCTTGCGGACATCGCTGATATGTGCAAGTTTAATCATGACAACATGTATTAACAATTACTTTTTGCGGCTCTCAGATAATTTTGTTTAGTGCTTATGATGCAAAGAATATCAAAGTTGGTTGTATTTCAACAATTTTATTATATGTTTTGATAACTTATTGTCATTTTTCTAATAGTTTGTGAACATCATCATTGGTAAGCCGTCCTTCTAAGTAACATTATCATTTGTGGAGCTTATGCTTGGCTGATATTGAACTCCATTAAAATTTGTTTGATTCCAATGCAAAAGTCAAACAGATAAATGTTGTGCACGAAGCAGATTTATTAGTTAATGTATTCTGATACTTTGATCATGGTGTTTTTTATGTGAAATCTGCCTTCAAAACAATGTTATCTTCATTGCGCCATCTTTGGGTTGATCCTTCTCTTTTTTGGAATCGGAAAATTCCTCCTACAATTAAGAGTTTCCTTTGAAAAGCTTCAGTTGATTGTTTACCTACTACCTCTCGTCTTAATAGATTCTTCAATAGAGTTTCCGATAGATGCTCTCTATGCGATGAAGCAAATGAAGATCGTAACCACTTCTTCTTTCATTGTCCTGTTACTATTAGACTTTTCAAGTATCTAGAAACCTTTGCTAATACGTCATTTAAGATTGATTATTCTTTGGATTTTGTGAGTAATTTTGCTAACTTTATTCAAGATAATACTGAATTAAATCTTGCATTCTTTACCTGGTGGAATCTTTGGAGATGTCGAAATAACTTTATTTTTAGACCTTTAAACGATGATTTTATTAATTTTGAAAAAATTGGTTCTTGTGTTCTAACCCAACTTGCCACTTGGAATGCAGAATCTAAAACTTTAAAAGACGACCTTGTGAATATTCAGAAAAACAGAAAAAGAACTATATGTCATACTACTTGGACTAAACCGCCTACTTCCTTTTTTAAAATTAATTTTGATGGTGCAAAAAAGGGAGACTTGTCTTCTTATATTGGTTTTATTATTCGGAATGAATTTGGGAAAACTGTTATGGTTGAAAGTAAACAAATACCTAATTCTTCTATCTTGTTAAATGAAGCCCTAACGGGTCTTGAGGGACTTCGGACTGCTCTTCGCTTAGGTATTAGGAATATTGTTCTGGAAGGTGATAATCTGACTGTCATAAATTCTATAAGGAATACATGGAAAGTACCTTGGGAGATTCGTACTTTTATTCTGGAAATTTAACATCTTGCCTCGTCCTTTAATTGTTTCAAGGTTTCTCATTGTTTTAGGGAAGCAAATGCAGCGGCAGACTTCTTGGCCAATAGAGACATACATATTCAAGATCTAAACTCAACGCTGATCAGGCTTAATGGTGATGCAACAGATATTGAAGTCCAAAACTTATGCAAAGAATTGCACTCTAGAGGTTCTAGACATTTTAAGCTTAGATATCTCTTCACAATCATCTGGTGTGATGATTTAGGTGTAACTTACGATTTGTAAGTACCTTTTGTTGGCTTGTTAAAAAAAAAAGATTGATGTATTCTTCTATGTTCATGAATTTGTTGAGAGTGGAAAAAGAGGTTAATTATAGAAACAAACTAGCCCTATGGAGGCCGTGCGATGCACGACTCCTATGCTACAGTGTTTGACTTAATTTTTGATTTCTAATGTTGGTGGTTTTGGTCATGTACATGGTTTTTTAGTTTTTTTGAAGTAAAATTTGTTGTATTATTGGTTGGGCACACTTGTTATGCTTGTGATTGTTTTCGTTATGCTCTACTTTCGTATTTCAACCGGTGTGGAATCCGGCTGTAGCAAAGGTATGAAGAGGGAAAGAGAAATGAAGAATTTTGCTTTTAGCTCTATATTTTGATAGACAGGGGAATTCTTTTTGTACTTACAAGAACATGTGTTTCCTTGGTTGTTTTTGTGTGTGTTGGATGTGTGAGTGTTATTGATTTTGTTTTTAGGTTACATGTGCGTAGGAATGGGCACTCATCAAACCCCGAGCGTGATGTACTTTTTTTCGATGTATTTGCAAATCCAACATTCACAAACGACCTTATATTTACACAATGGGAGTCGCATAACATGAGTCGCATAGCCTATTTTATTATTTTCTCTCCTTTCCACGTCACCAATGTAACTCATCTTACTTTTTATCCACAATGAGGGTTACATGAGGAGGGTTACATTTATACATATTTATTTAACAATCATATATTTACACAATATAATAATACATATATCTAGTTTTCCTAAGTGAAGAATAGTTTATATAAAAATTATGTTTTTATTTTGTATTGAGCTTGAATGTTAAATTATTTTTGAACGTAATCTATATATGATTGACTCAATTTATTTTAATAGAAAAAAGTAACATGTATATATGGAATTTGGGTGTCTATGTGTAGATAAAAATAAATTATACATATTAAAATATTTTTTATTTTTTTTATAATCTATATAAGCCTAATATTTGGTTGAAAGACTATATTATATTATTTAAATACAAATTTATGAGAACCATTGGATCATTTTTAATCAGTGGTTAAAAAGTGGTCTTTCATTCCTATGTAACCCAAATGTGAGTTACATAGGATGTAACCCAAGCATGGGTTACATAGGATGTAACCCAAGCATGGGTTACATAGCAAAAAGTACATTTTGCTATATAACCAATTATTATTTTATTCTATGTAACCCCCATTATGAGTGTTTTTAAGTCCAAAAACTTGTGTAGTCGTCAAAATTAGACTTAGGTAGAGGGAAAACATATGCATACTCATAGCCTTGAAAATTACTTTATAAAATTAACATGGATGGTTTATTAGTTTCATAATGCATGTCAACTGCTCAACTTTCCCCAACCAAGCACATCATCTTACACTAAAAAAAGGCAATTCTGGAGGGACTTAGTCCATCTCAAAACCGAACAATTCCTCCACTGAAGTATATGATCTACCATCTATTAATTTATATTTCAACAGTTCAAACACAAAGAAAGTTCTGGAGAAATTCTAACCAAACACACATTTCTTGAATTGACTATCGTGCAAATATGAATATTACTTTGGTCTGTTACGTGACTTTCCAGACTTGTTGTTTACTACTCCATATAAATGGAGGCATAAATTCCATTGAAGAAGTACACCATTTAAAATACTTCATATATGTCGTAAACCTTTAGTTAATTATCAAATCACATATTAAGTATGATTTACTTTTTAGAATTTCTATACCTTTTAAAAATTACGTTATAAATTAACATGGATGATATTAGTTTCATAATGCATGTTAACTGTTGGGAAAAAGAGTTTGAACTAAACCGGGTCCACAATTGAGAAAATGAGAATGAGCTAAACCGGGTCCACAACTGTCGCACACCACAATTCAATTCACGGATCTAAATACACCACTACACACTATTAATGCTTAAACAAAAGGTCATCTTTATAGTATATAAGATTTATACCTTCATAGATCCGTGCCTTTTTTATTTCTATATATAAGTAGAGATAAGCTGGACAATAAGTAAAACAAACTTTTATTAAAACTACATAAAAAATATGACTCGTAAAACAAACTTTTATCAAACATCTATCCCTCAACAATAAAATCATTAAACACTTCCAATTCTATTGTGGAACTTATTGTAAAAAATATATGAGCTTTTGAACAAGAGAAAGCATGATGCTTTATGATCATTTTTCTATTTCTAAAGCTATCATCAAGAAATTTCGAAGATTAGCCAATCATAGTACTTCTATTAAGATAACAACCTTGATATTATCCCCTCGTTATTTGTTTAAGGGGTCTTGTTTAAATAATGTTTTTTTATTTTCACATCGAAATAAAAACGCTACAACGTTAGTTTAACTTTTGATTTTAAAAAATTGATTTTATACCACGGTTCTGAAAATTTTGGGGTATACAATATCAAAACCCCACGTTGTGGCGTTTTAAAATCAAGTTTATAACCTGGACTTTAAACAGTTCAAGGACTTTATAACCCGAAGTTTTTCATAACCGGGGTAAAAAGTAAACCTTATAACTCGGACTTTACAGAAACGTGATATAAAGTCAATTTTTAAGCTCCACGTCGTGGCGTTTTAAATCGGTGTAAAACTCAATTTTCTCGTCTCAAACGCTCTGATAGAATCTATCCACTCATATTGAGAATGATCAAGTGAGAAAGATCTTTAAGGTGAGAAGGGAGAATTAATATTGAGCTTTAGATAAAAATCAAATTAAGGGCGTAGACTACCTCTCCAAAAAGTCAATAGTCAGCGGTCAACATTTATTCGCGCAATTTTTTTTTTCAACCAATTTTCGTTTCTGGGCCAAAAAAAATAAGTGCACATTTAAACAAATTATGCACATAAGTTGTATAAGATTTGCACATTTTTTCAAGCACAAATTTTGATGTTTTTTTTAAGAATCCTTTTTTCCTTAAGCAAATTTTCGTTTCTGAGCCAAAATTATACGTGCACATTTTCTACATAAAATATGTGCCCTAGTGGTATAAGATATACACATTTTTCCAAACACAAAATTTGAACTTGTTTTCCAACTTTTTTCAATAACAAACTTTACATGTGTACATTTTTTTCAAACACAAATTTTAAACTTGTTTTTTTCAAGCTCTTTTTTAATGATAAATTTCGTTCCTGGTCCAAAATTACATGCACATTTTCTGCATCAAACAGGCACACTAGTTTTATAAAATGTGCATATTTTTCAAACACAAATTTTGAACTTATTTTTTCCGAGCTCTTTTTTTATTGAAAACTTTCTTTTCTGTGCCAAAATTACCTGTGCAAATTTCCAGCAAAAAATAGACATATTAGTTTTATAATGTGCACATTTCAATTTTCGAACATATTTTTCCGAGCTCTTTTTTCATCAAAACCTTTCTTTTCTGGGCAAAAATTACATATACACATTTTCTGCACAATAATTTTCTAAAATGTGCACATTTTTGGCAGAAAATAAACATATTAGTTGTATACAATGTAAATATCTTATTTAACATAAAAGTGGACAAGTGCACTTTTTAAGTTGAAATTGCACATCCTTACTACTCCCTCCGTCCCATAACATAAGCAACATTTCTATTTTGAGCGTCTCAAAATATAAGCAATATTTTCCATTTTTAGTATACTTTTTACACTCATTTATCTTCTCTCAATACACTTTTCACTTTCTTCTTTCCTCTAATCATTCAATTTTCTCTTTCTCCTCTCCTTCTTCTCTCTATCTCTCTCATCTAACTATTACACTTTTTTACTTTTCACTCTCTTTTAATCATTAAACTCAAATTTTTCTTAATTCCAGTGAAACACCTCAAATGTGGCTTATATTGTGAGACGGAGGGAGTAATAAAAATTAGGGTATATTAACATGAAAAAATACTAAATGGGTCAAGCACAATGAGAAAAATTAGGTTTCGATGAGTTTTCGGACATTTTGATTGCTTTTCGTATGTCTATTGTTCTACTATCTTTTATATCGTTCTCTATAAAACGTATTTATTAAACAATTGGGCAGGAAGATCAAAATCTAAGTATAAAAAAAAAAGAATTGTGTATATTAAACCTGAAAAAAATACAAAAGAAAGTTCAAATATTCAACTGAGAGTGCAATTATTTTTGGCGGTCCATGTTGAACCGTCAACACTGAAAAACCCAGGCGTTACAATTTTGATTTTGCAGGTGTGAACGCATCCTAAACGGGTCAAGCACCACCTTGACGGACCCACCACAACAACCCGAATGAAAACCACCAGCCACGAGCCAGTCACCACGCCACGTGTCTTACTCCCATACGCTCAACAACTCCAGCCCCGTCACCTTACGTCACAACACAAACCGGTAAACCGGATGTGAAAAAATAATTACCAAACCGTAAAAACCGGCGGTTTACGCAGAAGAAGCGCGAATCACGACGACAAGTCCAATTAAACGAGTGAAAAGGGCTCCAACTTGCTCTATATAACACTCCTTCCTCACCACCACTTTTCATTGTGAGTGACAAAAAAAAAATCCACAACAAAGTGAGGTAGAGCGATTCTTTTTCTTTCCATTCATTTTGCAATTTCTCCCCCCTTCAAATCTCCCTTTCTCTTAATCATCTCCGTCTTTCTAAGTTTTAGGTTTTGGATCATCTTCAACTGGTTTGCGATTCTTTCAGACTGATTTTAGTGCAACCGAAATCGAGCTTAGTCAAGTATTCAGGTGTTTTCCAGAAACGAGATCCATAAGTTTTTTGCTTGGATTTCTTTCTCCTTTGAAAAACTTCTTTTTTTTAGCTTTACAAATCATCTCAGAGGGCGATTTTTAGCCACTCTTTGTTGATTTCTGCAGGTGAAGAGAGTCTATTTGAAACCTCTCTTGCAACTGTGAGTATATAGTTTGAAACCTGTTCTTGATTTTTCAAAAGAATCAGGTCCTCTTCGTTTTCAAAATCTCAAAAAAACAAAAAAAAAAGTTTAATGGCAGCTTCAATGGATATATACAGTAGTAGTAGAGCATCAGATCCGTTCGGGAATGAGCTCATGGAGGCGCTTCAGCCATTCATGAAAGCTTCTTCTTCTTCACCTTCTTCCACCATCACCGATTCTTCCCCTCCACCTCTTCCTCCATCTCCTTACACATTCACAAACACCTTCTCCAACCTCTCAGATCCCGGTTTCTTCTACTCCAACAGCGGATCTGACTTCTCCTCCACCTTCATCCAGCAACAGCCACATCAATTCATCGCAGATCCACTCTCAACCTTCCATCAAACCATCTACAGCCCAATCCCTAAACCTAACCACTTCCTATCTCCAAAGCCGATCCCGATGAAGCAATACGGAGCCTCTCCTCCGAAGCCGACGAAGCTCTACAGAGGCGTGAGGCAGAGACACTGGGGAAAGTGGGTGGCTGAAATCCGTCTCCCGAAGAATCGAACCAGGCTTTGGCTTGGGACGTTCGACACAGCGGAAGAGGCGGCGCTTGCCTATGATAAGGCTGCCTACAAGCTCAGGGGCGACTTCGCGCGTCTCAACTTCCCTAATCTCAAGCACCAGGGATCTCACATCGGCGGCGAGTTCGGCGAATACAAGCCTCTTCACTCCTCCGTTGACGCTAAGCTCGATGCTATTTGTGAGAGCTTGGCTTTGAATCAACCTCTGGAGAAGAAGAAGAAGCAGATCAAGTCCAAGAAATCCGAATCCACGCCACCTCCTCCTCCACCTGTCGCTCCGGTGACTGAAATCTCTTCCGAGAGTGATGGATCCGGCGGATCGTCGTCGCCGCTGTCAGATCTGACGTTTGGCGATGCGGAAGATGTCGGATCGGAGAGTTTCTTCATGTTGCAGAAGTTTCCTTCGCATGAGATCGATTGGGATGCTATCTTGGCTTCCTGATGCGATGTAGATGATGAAGTTTAGGGGAGTAATTAGGAGTTTCGGGAGCTGACTGCAATGGAGTTTTTGGAAATTGCAGTGCTCAGATTTCAAATTTTATTTTACTGTAATCTATGTTATGTAAGGAGAGTCTCATACTCAAAACAGGTAATTTTTGGTCCTGTATTTGAGATTTCTGGGATATTCTGAAGAAGTAGATTTCTTTTCTTTGTGTAGCTTGGAGTTGTAATATGTCTCAGTTATTTTACTACCTTAATGTCAATCAATGGGAGCTTTATATTAGTTGTAAATTTTGTGTTGGAAGTCAATTAGTTGAATTTGATTTGATGCTACTTCATGGATTTATTCTAAAATTGGTGGAGATATGAAGGACCAGTGTGTGGTCCAATTTGTGATAACATACAGTGTGTGAAGAAGAAGAAGAAGAAGAAGATTTTACAATCTTGTAAAGATTAGAAACTGTTGCTGATTATTATGTCCACAAAAATGGAGATAGTGGATGTGGGGGAGATGGAGATATTAAATGGTTAGCTTGGAATTTGAAAATGTGAGGTGGGGCTCACGCGGCAACGCATAGTTGGTAGTAATTGGAATAAGCATTTTCTGAGGGACCACAAGATCTTATTAAATCATGTACTCAGATTTACTTCTACGTCTAGGTAACATACTTGAAATAACATGTTCACATACTTCAAATATGGGGCGGAATTATTAGTACAAAATTTAATCTTACATAAGTTTAGGTGTAAATCAGAAATATGTCAGTTGGTTACTTTATTTGCTTGTTTTATTGTAATTTAATAACGGATCAACTACCAGTATTTCCTTTCTGTGATACTGGTTTAAGCAACTAATTAAACTCAAATGAAAGGAAATTAAATTTGTATTGAGCTAGTATAATTTTGGGTAAATTTCATGATTAGTCTCTAACTTCAGACATTTTATGGTTGATCTTTATTTTTATTAACCTAGCGATGCAGGTTATATATATCTTTGAGGTACAATTTTAGCATACTGAAATAGTTGGCGTATTTTAGCATAGCTTTCATCTCAATTATATAAATATGTTACCACGAAGGCACGAACTATGATTAAAGTTGAGCTTTGAGATATGCATATAGCTAGCGAATTGATATATCAAAAACAGGGGCAAATGGATATATATAAAATCGAAAGGCCAGAGTGTCTTATTATCATTCGAGAACATTCCAAGTAAAGACAATGTTACATGATCACCATCCATAAAGCAACGTTATAACTTTTATAACGTTACGTAAAGTACTCCAATATGTGCATAGTTTCTTCCTAATTTTACAGCAGCTGGCGTTCTCACATAACGTTTTTCTTAAATTTATCATATTATAGTGTGAATGAAATAGTTTTTCATAATGTAAAGATACTGTATAGATGATTATGATATTTATCTAAATCTACACTCAACTTGATTTGAGTTTAACCATAGAAAAAGTAGTGACACGAGGTGTTGAAATGGTGGAAATATCATAAAGAGCCAAAAACAACATCTAATCAGTTTTCTAAGTTTGACAAAATTAGGGGTAATAGGTCATCCAAATCAATCTCCAAACCTAACAAGCAATCAAAGCCTGTCTATGTCAATTCCATTTGATCGACTAATTAGCTCTAATACAACTTTGATTAATGGAGAGTTGATTTTCTTGAGAGGTCCTCCTTGCTTGTGAGCTTTGACGTACAATGGAGGTTGAATTTTAAACCAAAAACTACTCTCTTCGTCCCATATTATAGATCTCATTTGTTGTTATCGAGGTAAATTAAGGAAGGGAGAAAGAAAAGTGGAGAGGAGAGAGATTGTGAGTGAGTATGGATTTTTATATAGGAAATAGAAGATAAAAAAGTGAATTGGTGTGAGTTTTAATGTAAAAAGGAGGAAAGAGAGTGTAGATTGATGTGATATTGATAATAAGATAAAAGATAAAAAAAGAAAGTAAGATCTATATTTTGGAACGCGCAAAATGAAAAACGTGATCTATAATATGGGACGGAGGGAATAGTTTTTTTTATGATAAAAGATCGATGTTGAAATCTTGTTTTCCTTTATTTTACTAAGGTACTCCCTCCATCCCGGTATATAATTCATGTTTCATTTTTGATACTATTCATTTTTTAATACATTTTGTTGTATAACTTTTAATATGTAAGAACAAACATAGTTATATGGGGTCTTGTTTGATTCGTCTTGATGAGTACTTTAACATATCAAAATTTTAGAATTTTTTATTAACATATAATTAGAGATATTAACGATACAAAACGTGTCTCGACAAATGTGAAAAGTGAAAGAGAAATTATATTATGGGACGGAGGGAGTAATTCACAATTAAAATGGTCTAAATTAAAATTGTGCGTAAAATTGGAATCAAACAAGCGAAAGGTTATACAGCATCATTGCCAAGGAATAGTTTTTAGGGTTGAGCAAATCGAAAGTGCATATATTTATTATATTTGTACGTGCACTTCAGTATATTTCTTATGCATGTTTCGACTAAATGCATTGAACCTAGCTACTCGATGTATGTATATATTGATGATTCTTTAATTCACGCGTATTACATACCGGCGGAGCCAAGATTATTATAAAAAGTGGGCGAAATTTTCTATAACATAAAATTATTTATTTAATTATAATAAATATTTATAGTATAAAAAAATAAATTAAATATTAAAGAGAGTGTATTGAAATTTAAAACAATAAAAAAGTAATGGAAAAGGTTTGAACTCCTAACCAATGGTACTTTTGTAAATCATTTACCAACTAAAGAAACTTATTTTCATAGTGTACAATATACTATATTTATTAAAATTTTACCGAAAAATATTAATATTCACTAATTCAGAGCCGGAAAGAGAAGGCGGTCGACCACCGTGCTCCCCTGGCTCCGCCACTGATTATATATATAAAGTCTTTGTCTTTTGCATATATATGTTTGGTTAAGATCGATCATGTGAAGAGCAAAACATGGGGTACATAACGTCAATCTATAATATGTAAGTTCAAATTTAAACCCATATGTATAGATCCCTTTTTCGTCGCCGTATCATGCATGTGAGGGACAATTTTTGTTTCTTTACCTCATTTACCTTGAGCCCTTATAAGTAGTGAATTCAAAACACACCATCTTGTGATTATTAATTAGAGTTGATTATTAAATACATTCTTAGGAGTATTAGATTTAATAAAACTCAAAGTTGATGAAATTTATAAAGAAAATATCTAAAAATTTACACGTTGATTATTAATTATATATACCCTTAATTAATACTGGTAGAATTATTAGAGCATCTACATTGATGTTACTTGGAATAACAAATTTTATTTAAAAATTGAAAATAAAAATGACATGACAATTTTTGTGATAGAACCAATGTAATGAGTGAAGCAGAAGTAACAAAGAAGTGTTACTCCTCTTGCAAATAATACTTATATATTTTTGCCAAATGACTCTCTATCATTGTATAGAAAATGAACCTCACCACTAAATTAATAATTCAACCTATCCAATTTTTTCTTCAAAATAAAAAACAAAAATTATTGATATATGAAACTCGAATTGAATAACATTATTGTGAGAATAGAGTAACATAAACTTAATAAAACAAATTATGTTATGTTACAAATCTAATGTGCTTGAACTAGAAGGAGAGAGTAGAAAGTAAGAAGTATGAGAGTAAGAGAGAAAGAGAGAGAGAGAGAAATAGTATGTCTTGTTTTTTTCCTTTGCATAAGTAAATCTCAAGCCTATTTATAGGCCCTTGCTAAATACAGCCCGGACGTTTTCAAAATAACGTCCGGGCCCTCGCGTTACGCGAGGGAGCGTCTCCTCGCAGAACGCGAGGGTGCGTCACCTCGCAGAACGCGAGGGTGTTTTTCCCCTATAAAAGGGGAAAAACCCTACTCGGCCCATTTTTTACATCACACACATTTTTCTACCGCCGCTCTCGCGTTTTCTCTCGGTTCAAACTTCTTTTTCTTCCTCTTTTCACTTCAAATCTCCATATAAGGTATGTTTCTTATACTCTTATGCTTTATAATGTTGTTTCTAGATGAATATATGTTGTTAGTATAGGAAATTTCATATTATATGATATTTTGATATTGAATGTTGATTTAGAAATTGTTGTATAATGGATGAAAGATGATGATTTTGAATTATGGTTGATGAGTGGATGTTGATTTTGAATTATGGTTCATGAATGGTTGTATATTGAATGTTGTTGATTTTAGAAATGGTTTTTGATTAGGATTGTTGATGTTTATTTGGTAAAAGGGGATTGTTGATGTTTATTAGGATTGTTGATTTTAGAATTTTCGCCGGAAATTTTCGCCGGAAACTGTTGCCGGGAACTCATGGTAGTGCAAATTCACGCAGAACGCTACACCCCTCGCAGAACGCGAGAGTCATCACACTCGCAGAACGCGAGAGTCATCACACTCGCAGAACGCGAGTGTCATGCTTTCCTCATCTGCAGATACATATTTATATACTGATTTTACTTTATATACTGTTATATTTATATACTGATTTGACTTTATATTTTTTTAGGTAATGGATCGTCCCGGACGTTCAACCCGTCGAAGAAATTGGAACGCTGTGAGAGAAAATCCACCGGTTGAAAATGCAAAAGGGAAAAGGAAAGCAAAGAATACAACACCGGTAGAGCTCTTCCTCGAGGGGCTCCCTGACGTTGATTATCGCCCCATAGAGCGGTACAGTGGTGTCCATAGTTATGCCGGGGAAGACTGTTCTATGCCTAGTGGGATAGAACGAGCAGATACATATCAAGGGTATCGAAATGATGATTGGGACCTTTATTCTCAAGAGTCAGTTTCATGTGCACAACCGTCAACTCAATGTGCACCACAATCAACTCCATATGAACAATCGGGTAGCACTATTGGTGGCTGGGACAATTTCATTCCTCAGTATGCTGTAGTGGAATATGGACAAGGGTGGGGTGGACAAAGTTGGGTCGGTGGACAATGTTGGGGAGGTGGATTTGGTGAGGGAAGTGTTCCTGAAGACATGGGTCAAGGAAGTACACAAGCTTGTTCTTCTTCTTACAATCCTGAACCAGAACCGATGGAACAAGAGAACCAGGATGAAGTTGTTGGGGAAGAACACGAAGAAGAAGGTGATGATGATGATGATGATGAAGAAGAAGAAGAAGAAGAAGAAGTGGTCCAGAAACAAAAAAGAAAGAGGAAGTCCAAGAAGGAAGAGCGAAAGTATGATCCTGAGCTCACTCATGACACACCTGGAGGTCTAGAAGATCCCGAGTTGCTTAAGGGATTTGAAGCCCATGTTGCGTTCCACGTCCAGAAAGGGAGGTAATTTAATTATTTTTTTATTTTCTGCATTTTCAATCCATACTGAAAATTCTGCAAAATTATCAGTTTCTGCAGAATATATGCATTTTCTCACAGAACTGCGAGTTGTCACTCCTCGCAGAATGCGAGAAAATGCACAATTCTGCAGAAACTGATAATTCTGCAGAAACCAAATTTCTTGAAAATTTGGTTTGCAGCGTCTAATTTTTGTATTTTTCTGCAGTTCAAAGGTCCGATAAAGCCACAACAACGGACAAAGCAGAGCAGTGATTGGCCATTGGACAACAATGACTGGTCAGAGATTCCCGGTGCAGTTGGACTGTCAGATCTACCTGACATGATGTACGAAGAAATCGACTTTCCTTTGATTGAAGCGTTCATCGAACGATGGCAACCGGAGACAAATTCATTCCACCTCCCTTGTGGTGAGATCACTATTGGCCTTCTTGATGTACATATGATTTTAGGCCTACCTATAGAAGGGAAAGCAATGACGACATGTAAGAAACTGGGTGCCAAGTTTAGTCATGATGAGATTCTAAAATACTATGGTAGGAAGGGGGCGGAAATTTTTGGAATAGATCCTCATACTTTAGATTCTGGGAGGGTGAAAACTGAATGGTTTAAAAGGCATTGTGAAAACCTAGGTCCAGAGCGAAAGGGTTTAGGTTGGGTGTTGTATACTGCTTCCTCGCTCTTATTTCCGGACAAGTCACAGAACTTGATTCGGCTTAGATATGGGCCTTTTTTGGAAACCTATGCCCATGCTACGGGCATATCGTGGGGTTCAGCTGCTTTGGCCCATCTGTATAGGCAGCTGGGGATATGCACACGACAGGGTTGTGCCCAGATGTCTTTCTGTTACACCTTGTTGCAGGTATTATACTTTCTAAGCGTTTAATTTACATACTTATATATATTTTCATATTTAACGTACTTTGTATTTCTTAGGCATGGATCTACAACTACTTCCCACACTTTCGACCTACTGAACGTCCTCGGTGGAGAGCGGAGCAACCATGGGCATACCAGTGGATGCCTAAGAATGTAAAGCTGAAGAAGGGGCAAGTCGGAAGGGACTATAGGGGAGCGCTCAATATTCTTATGTCGGAGATGGTAAGTTTCTGCATTGTCAACAGTTTCTGCATTTTTGAGTACGCAGCAGTCATTTTTCTCCTTCTGCATTTTCTCGTACTGTAAGTTTTTGCTGTCATTTTTTTAGGTATGTTGGAACCCGTATGGATCACAAGACTTCACCGATCCTGAGCTTGCTCCCGCTCTATTTCACGGGGTGCTATCCTGCTGTGACATCACCGAACCACACATGCATGATAGGTGTCCGAGACAATTTGGGAGAGTGCAGCGTATTCCTAGGCCAGTCATCGAACCGCTCAAAGCTCATAGGTTGAAAAACATTAGGTGTTATAGTGTTTTTTATGACGCCAACCAATGGCTTTGGGAGTCAAGAGATGTTCACTCTTTGTCTCTCGATGATATGGCGCCAATTGCCTTTGCACCACATGAATGCTCCCATGATTACATGGATTGGTACATCAAGAGGACCCATAGGTATATCCGTCCTGCAATCCCTGGGATGATTACTGAGAGACATGTAATATTAATTGTTTTGGTTTATCTTGCGTTTCTAGTCTTTGTTTGTCTCTAATATTAACATAGAATGAATATTTACTTGCGTATAGGTGATTGGCCAGGTGTACAATGACATGGACTGGTATCGGTTTGCCACTCCAGAGGAATTTTCTTCATAAAACGCCCAAATGCTACTATGTATGTCAAATCTCGCTCCCTTCCGACCACGAGAAGACGAGTAGCCTTGGATAATTTTGGATAATTTTGTGTTTTGGATTAAAAACCCTAAAAACATCTCTTCAACACTTAAAAAAACCCTAAAAACATGAACACATCTAAGTTTTTGACATTATATGCAAAAGTCATCTCTTCAACACTTACTACTACTACATTTAACATGAAATACAACATAATAACTTCATTTTAGCTCTTAATGGTGCAAAACAAATTAAAATTCAAAAATTAAGTAAGATTACCTCATTTGCATGGTAACTTGATGAACCACCATCTTCATTCCCTCCTTTGTTGAATTCCTCTTCATCTTCCATTATTTTAGGTGTTTTTAGAGTGTTTTGAAGTTTGAAGGTTTTGAAAATGGGTTTTAATGGAGGGTGAAAGAGGTGAAAGATGATAAAAAGAGGTGTTAGGGTAGGGTTAATAGGTGTTACGGATTACTTAAAATAAGGGGGTAGTTATTATAGTTAGGTGGGGACAAGACATGTAGTAATGGCGCACAACAACGTCCATCTGACATGCTAATCTCGCGTTCTGCGAGGGACGTGACACTCGCGTTCTGCGAGGACACGTACACTCGCGGAACGCGAGATTAGCATGCATGGAATTAACCTAATTTTTTGCTAATCTCGAGTAACGCGAGTGTACGTGTCCTCGCAGAACGCGAGTGACCCGGCGTTGTTTGAATAAAGCACCGGGCTGTATATAAGAACCGTGTATTTATAGGCCAATACATGGGAAGGTCATGTGTTACATGTACATCCATAACATAAGATAATATAACACTCCCCCTTGGATGTACATAACTGACTGCCTCGTTAAAAACCTTATCTTGAAAAAACTCATTGGGATAAAAACCAAGACTAAGGGAAAAAGAGTGCAGTCGTACTCCCCCTGAATTATCATACATCCTTTAAACTACACATCCTGATGCCACAAACGAGTTCCTTGAAAACTTTTGTCGGTAATGCCTTTGTAAACAAGTCTGCTAAGTTTTTGCTTGATTGAATTTGACGAACATCAACCTTTCCTTCGACTTGAAGCTCGTGAGTAGAGAAAAACTTTGGAACTATGTGTTTCGTCCTATCTCCTTTGATGTAGCCTTCTTTGATTTGAGCGATACAAGCTGCATTGTCTTCATATATCACTGTTGGAATTTGTTTGCTTGATTCCAGCCCACAAGATGTCTCAACGTGGTGGATAAATGATCTCAACCACACACATTCTCTTCCGGCTTCGTATAGAGCAATCAACTCTGCATGATTTGACGATGTAGCTACCAAGGTCTGTTTTGTTGATCGCCATGAAATTGTTGCTCCTCCATACATAAATAAGTAACCCGTTTGTGAAATGGCTTTATGTGGGTCAGACAAATAACCCGCATCAACATAAAACCAACCAATTCTCGAGCTACCGGTCGAGTTGATATATTACACATTATCAAGTTGATTGTATAATGGATCTCTTCTGGAGGTATGAATCAAAGGTTACACAAACTCCCTCATTAAAAACCTTGCTCGGAAAAACCCAATGGGATGAAAAACCAAAGCTAAGGGAAAGAGAGTGCAGTGAGAGCAAAAAACTCCCCCTCAAATGAACATATACTCTTCATATGGTCAATACATAACATTTTGTTCTGGCATAGGATATGGTACTTCTGGACCATTCATAACATTATCTCACATCAAAAGACATTTTACCTTAATTTTTCCGATTGTCAAATCCTTTTAATGAACTAACAAGTCGATTTATTAGTTTTCTAATGGTCTCTGCTGGAGCACCAATATTCACATCTTTATGAGTAATAACTTTCACTACAAGTGAATATGTCGTCTTTAGCTAGAAATATATTAACAAAATTCACTACAAGTGAATAAAGTTTTATATCTAGTCTAGACTCTTAAACCCTTAAGAGATCGCTCTATCTTCAGATAACAATATCATTGCACTCATAAAAACAATGCATGTGTGTCTAATTTCATATTTTCTGGTGTTCACCCAAAACACACCCTGTCATTTACGAAAAATTGACTTCCTTACTTTTCCTCGTATTAATAAGGAGTCTACAAAGAATTTTCTTATTGATACTATTTGTAATTGGCTCTCAGCACAATATGTGACTTGTCACACAATAACAATAATAGATTTGTTAACATGTAAGTTATACACATTGAACACCTTGTTCATTCCCTTGAACTTCTAGTTCATTTCATCACTTGAACTTCAGGTTCTTTCACTTGAACTTCTGGTTCGTTCACTTGAACTTCTGGTTCGTTTAACATGAACTTCTAGTTCATTTAACTTGAATTCTTGACATATTAAGATTGTATACCATACAATTTCTTAGATAGTAGTCTTGTTTCCTTCTCCCCTTGAAGTTGGATTTTTCACCTTGTCAAATTTGTAATCTTAATACCGAGCATTACATTAATCACCCATTCACAAGCTCTAGGTATTAATAAACGATAAGAAACAAAACCTCTCATATATTTCCAACTTTTCATGTGGCATTATTTTAATATATCGAGGGAGGTAAGAGGGTGTATACCACATATTTGAATAATATTTTGCTCTCTTCTGGAGACAAGCTTCAAATAGGAGAATTGTAAACAGTCGATCTTAGTCGAATTTATTTCTCGACATCCAAACTTTATGATTTGATATGATCAACGACTCTACCAGGTTGTGTACGTCATATATTAGCATTCGTCAATGCAAGCATATACCTAATGACATTACCTAGCCATTTTTTTCCATTTTGACTGTATAATAAGCGACACTACTAGGTCGTTTTCTAAATTTATAGGAGCTACAAGATGCTCAACTAATACACTAATTAAATAATCACATTCTCCCCCTTAATTTGTGTAGCCAATGTGTTGAGGCATCTATCAACATCATACAATATATGATTATTCTCATCGGTCTACATGCGAGTATACTCAATCCTCATTTATCTCTTGAACTTAGTCAAGGATCATAGAAAACTTTACATTCGTGGTCACCCTTATCCTTTAGGAGATGAAACTTCAGGTTTCAGGAGCTTTTGGTCCTTTACTTATTAATGTAAGTAATCAAGTTTATCATGCCACATAATATTCAAACTTAACTTCAGGTTAGTTTATAATGCGTATTGTAGGCATCTTTTCTTTAGACTTTCTTCAGACTAGTCTATGAGATGAATACTCAGTCAATATCATCATATGACAACCATTTTGTCAAAATATATCTTTATAAATATATATCTTCATAAATTCTTGTATCTTCAGGTAACAAGATAGATACTCTTCCGGAGTCTTTTATGAGATCGTTCCCTTAGAACATAATATCCACACCAAAATTTCAATTTGCATGGTAATGGAAAACTTCTGGTTTCCAATTAAAATAATTAAACTGAATGACATCATCGACAAACATAATTGTCTACCATTGAAAATCCGCACCTGGGTGATCCATTAATAATTTGGAAGATCATCAACTCAAAATCGAATAAGCCTTATATTAGATTTCTTGAAAAAAATCATGCCTCGAGATGGGTGCATTTAGAACTAAACTGTGTCTTCAAGACATTCAAATGGAACCATACATATATAGGGTCAATTTAGTAATCACTATCATGACTTACGGTTGCGCGCTTAACCGTAACCTCTTTCACACCCTCTTCCGGAGGAGACATGCTTCTGGCATGCGAGAGGTTGTCGTATATATACTAGACCATTCCGGCGGTCATTAATAAATTGTTCTGAATATGATATAACCTTATTGTTATTGTACTACTAGAGTACATGATTTGTTAGGAGATCATGTAACTCTTCCGGAGCTTATAATGATCTCTTATTGCCAATATCGAGTCTGCAAGATCTCGTATAGTTGATGATAAAAAGTCCATGCATAACACAATTCTACCCGAATTCTAGTGTTGCATGTTTCTCCCAAAATTTTACTAGTCATAACTTTGACGTTAGAAACTCATATCAAGTTAGCGTGCGAATATAATAATCATAACATATATGATGATAAATACTAGACCTTTCGTAATATTTCATCAAGAATTAAAATCTCTAGAAATCTCAATTGTCAACTTCGAGTGACAAGTGGGCATAAGATTCTTTCAATGACTTTGATCATCTACTACCGGAGATGATATCCCAATATTTATTTCATTAGTTATTGCGAGAAAATATGAATTTCATTGATAAATATTCACCTTCTTCAAGAGATGATATATTCTTATCACTTACTTCTAGAAGCGAATAATCCACCTCCAGGGATAATATATACACCTACAAATCTAATAGCCACTTAAAAGAGTTATGCGTAAAATAATAATTAATTGCATGGTATTGTCAACTTCCGGTGGCAAGAACACAACCATATATGACTAGCTATATATATACATGTGATGACATAAATTAAAGCTATATATATCCGCATATAATTATATGTATAATACATATATACGAAAAAAATAAAATGAATAGATCATATACTTGCACCATTTATTATTATTAAAAGCAAATAAACAAAACCACCAAAAACGCATTCTTAGTGACAATAAACATGGTCAAATGTCAAAGCAAAAAACAAACGCATGCAAACTGATCAAAACAACTTTAACATTAATTGAAATAATATAACGCATGCAAATGTTAATTAACATACAGTGGTGTATTAATATACCGTACGTTAATTTTGTCATATTCAACACTATTAATTGTTTTTCTTCTCGATTCTCAACATGAACTTCTCAATCGTATATGAAACGACATGCGGTATAAATAAAGACAAAAAAATAATCTCATTTTGATAAGTACTGATAATCGAAAAATAATACAAGACCAATCACGAAAATTCATCTTCTTCGGGAGATGATTTTATATGTCCACTTCAGGGGATAAAACGAGATTGAATCATGTAAAATTCTCTTCTTCGAGAATAATATGATTGTATATATATATCCACTGCAGGGGATAAATCAATATCAAGTTACGTAAATTCATCTTCTCCGGGAGATGATTATATATATATATCCACTTCAGGGGATAAAAACGAGATAGAATCACGAAAATTCATCTTCTTCGGGAGATGAATATATATCCACTTCAGGAGATAATACAAGATTGAATCATGTAAATGCATCTTCTTCGGGAGATGATTATATATAGATTATATATTTCCACTTCAGGGGATAAATCAATATGCATCGACATTGGGGATACAATTTAAGCGAAATTGGATTTAACTTGTCTCTACGGGGACAAAATAATCACTTCATGGATCATAAAGAACAGCTATCACTTCATGGATCATAAAAACTTAATCGCTTCATGGATCAAATGAGTCTTAATCGCTTATACAAAACTTAATCTCTTCAGGGATCAAATGAGTCCTAATCTCTTCAGGGATCAAATGAGTCCTAATCTCATTAGGATCAATTGAAGTATAATCGCTTCAGGGATTGATTGAAACATGATCGCTTAAGGGATCGAATTTAAACATGATCACTTCAGGAATCGATTGAAACTTAGATCACTTCAGGGATCGATTAAAAATAAGATCGCTTCAGGGATCGCTTAAAACTTAGATCGCTTCAGGGATTGTGTTCTTGTGCATAAGATCAATTAGAATAAAATAAAATAAAATCTCTTCTTACCGTCTTCTTGTGCATAGATGATTATGCGAGGTGCATATATGATAGGAGATGCATCATTTTCTATGTGAGCGATATCGTGCTGATAACGTGTTACAAATCTAATGTACTTGAACTAGAATGAGAGAGTAGAAAGTAAGAAGTAGGAGAGTAAGAGAGAAAGAGAGAAATAATATGTCTTGTTCTTTTCCTTTGCATATAAGTAAATCTCAAACCTATTTATAGGCCAATACAGAGAAAGATCATGTGTTACATGTACATCCATAACATAAGATAATATAATACTTTACTTATTTTGAGTAACACCAATATAGACGCTCTTACCAGTCTTACAAGTGGGTGAGGAACTGCTGCGGATTTTCAAGTCAGTGGGCTCCTAATTCCAAACTGCTCTCAATCAGTCACCGTTGTTTGTTTGTTTTTATTCTCTGCCGACAAGATTTAATCACTGACAAAGTATACAACTTAAGGTTTCATGTGATTCCTTTTTGGTTTCTACCAATTCTATTGTTGTAAAATGTGTTAATTAAGCACTTCATACTGTTATACAATTTACAAAGAAAACAAAGTTTTTCTAATATTTAGTTTATTTACAACTTACAAGGATATGTTCCTCTTATAAGTTCACATGGAATGTGGCTTACCAAGTCTAGTCTTGGATAAATGGTACTCAGTAGAAATCAAATGTGGTTTTTGTTCAATAAAATCGCTATCACTTGCTTATTTAACACACCCTAAAAGTTCATTTAACACACCCATACATTCGTCACGAAGATATTTGGCCAGACATTCGTCACGAAGGTATATGGCCAGACATTCGTCACGAAGGTTCGAATGACATCCGTCACGAAGGTATTGGAGAGATCCGTGACGAATATTTTTTTTAAAAAAAATAAAAAATTCAGAATCTTGTAGAGAATTTCAATACGAGTCCGTGTATATAAAATACGTCCAAAACGGACATCGTTTGCCCTTCCAAAAGCCTCCAAAACAAAATAGTCACATGCGTTAAGTTCGTAAAAGCAAAAACTTATATAAATTTAGTATTTGTATAATATAATTATTAATTATAGTTAAAAATCATGCAATTACATTTATATACTATAATTGTATATTATCATTTAATATCACTAGTTTATTACTTATAAAGTATAATTATGCATTATGTTTAAATATTACTACGAACTTAACAAAAACGACTGTTTTGTTTTGAGGGCTTTTGGAAGGACAAACGATGTCCGTTTTGGACGTATTTTATATGCACGGACTCGTATTGAAATTCTTTACAAGATTCTGAATTTTTTATTTTTTTTAAAAAAACGATTCGTTACGGATCTCTCCAATACCTTCGTGACGGATCTCCTCAATACCTTCGTGACGGATCTCCCAAATACCTTCGTGACGGATGTCCTTCGAACCTTCGTGACGGATGTCTGGCCATATACCTTTGTGACGAATGTCTGACCAAATACCTTCGTGACGAATGTATGAGTGTGTTAAATAAACTTTTAGGGTGTGCCAAATGAAGACTTTGTATTTAAATCACAACTTGAATACGGAGTACTTGTAATAAGGTGATGCTCCTTCCTATGGAAAAAATAATTTTGTAAACCAAATTTTCAGATATTTATTATACAAGTTTCTCAAAAATGTGCTTGATGTAGATATTAAACAAATGCCATTAAGAACACCAAACAACTTCATATCTTCTATGGCCAACTTTCAACCAACTTACTTTTTTTAGTATGTCTTTACACCTAACCTAATAAATCCTCAGCAAACCCTAATTACAGTCTCAAAATGTGTTTTTTTAATCCCTCCAAAACAAATGTATATTTTTTGAAAACAGGTTTCAGTTCAAACTAGAAACTTAGAAGTATAGGAAAAACAAAACTTAACAAAATGTAACAATGTTATTGTTACCTGATTATCTGGAATAAAGATCTACAATTAAGATTGATATGTCCAAGCCACGTATTTACGGGCGTTCTAGAACCTAATTATTATACTAGCATCAGTATTCACTATTCAGCAGTGAGTTTGGCCCACAGCCCATACCTTTATTTTTTTGTTAGTCAAATGCTGTGCTGGTGTAACTCATGCATGCATTGTATTAATTGCTCACATGTCCCAGCAGTACTGTGGTAAATTCACTAACCAACGAGGAGACTATTTGCACTGTTTTTTTTGTTGCAGGCTTAAATCCGCGCAGAGCTTAATTACGGAATGGGCGAATTTATAATCCGTCAGAATACTTGAAAATTTTGTAAAAAATTAGGCTGAAAAGTTGACAAATCCTAAATCCGCCCGTTTTTTAGCTTTGAAAAGCGAGCGGATAAAGCGGGTGGATTGTAAATCCGCCGGGTCAGTCGGAGCGAAGCTCAGCTCCGCGCGGAGCTCAGATTCGCCGGAAAATCAGAACGGTCATTCGACCTGATTTTCCGTCCCATCTCAGTGCAAATAGGATCCACCATTATAGCAGTATCTTTTGGCGCTTGCTATTTATCGCCCTGGACATCCTTACGCCGCGTAAGGATTCCTTACGTGACGTAAGAATTGTGTATTTCTGAACGATTTTTGATGTCATCATCCTTACGGCGTGTAAGGATGAAGCAATTCTTACGTCGCGTAAGGAATAACAATCCTTACGTCGTGTAAGGATTGCTATTTCAGAAATCCTTCAGAATTTTTAAATCCTTACGCGACGTAACAATCCTTGTATTCCCGTACCATGTACGGGGTCGCATGTAATAAATATTTTAATAATATATTTATATTTTACACTATTAATTAGTTTATAGATTGTAGTTTATACTTTATGGTTTATGATTTATAGTTTACGGTTTATGTTTTATAGTTTAAGTTCATTAATAACTCAATTTAATTAGATTGATAACATAATAAAAGATAAAGATATATATATATATAAGATAAATATATAATATGATAAACGATAAAAATCGATATCTTTTTGTAATATAACCTATTAGATATCTTTTTGATTTATTTACATATTTAATTCAAAGATATATATAAAAATATAAAGTCGGATGATGTGGAGGATGACATGGTGGATGATGTAGCATAGCTCAGAGGTCGACACATAGGCGAATTGAATATAAGAGCGACATGTGGCAAAACAATGTTCTGTTTTAGTATATGTAAGATCTTATCTTATATACATATACTAAAACAGATATAAATACTCATCATAATTTTTGACATTTGCTTAGCCCACCAAAAAAGAAGCCCAATGGGGTTTTGCTTGGGCCAATGGAAAAAAATACAATATTATAAAAATGCCAATACTATAAAAATGCTAAAATGATAAAAGTTATGATAAAATATAAATCTTATATTAAATGATATTGGCACCACAATATATTTAAAGAAAAGTTCACTTATACGGAAAGGATTGTAAGCAAAAAAACGTGCTCACGTATTAAAGATATAAATATATATCTAAAGATATTATTCACGATATAAATCTTATTATTTTAGTATCCTTCAACTTTGTGAATATATGTTAAATTCTTTTTTTCTCATAAGGATAAAATATGATCACTTATTAAAGGAGATTGTAAGGATTACGTTTAAATAATAAATCTTGGAAAAAAGAAGAATAATTATATTATGAGTTACGTAGCTATCATGATTATGAAGTTAAATTAAATACAAAAAAGATAATGTTTCGACATTACAGGACACCCAGGTGTGGTTTTAAGAAAGATAACTTAACTTGATAGAATTAGATGGTAAAAAGATAAGGAAAAGTGTCATGTAATAATACTTGTTAAAATGATAAATGAGAATGATTGTGGACCATTGGATCAAGAGAGATCCAAGAGCCCATATGATGACACGTGACACCCCTTGTCATGCCTTGTCACCTTCGCCGGACCTCCGCCGGACCACCACCGGACCACCGCCGAACCTCCGCCGGACCACCTCTGACCACCGTCGGACCACCTTTGGGCCTTGTCGGAATAAAATTGCCACAAAGATGTATAAAATTGTTCACAAATATTTCAAAATTATTTATTACTAAATGTTCATCACGTTGTTCATAAATGTTCATCACAATGTTCATAAATGTTCATTTGTATATACTCTACTGAATTTTCATCACATTAGACTTTATAGTTCACCAACTGAATGTTCATCATATTCTACTTAAATGTTCACTAATTGAATGTTCATCATATTATACTTAAATGTTCACCAACTGAATGTTCATCACATTATACTTAAATGTTCATCAAATTATATTTAAATGTTCACCAAGTTTATCACACTTAAATGTTTATGTTATTTGGACAAACGGCGAATCACCACTGACCCACCATCAAGCCATCACCGGACCACCACTTATGTGAAACACCACTTTAATATAATTTCTTTTAAAAACACACTTAATTTTCAACAAAAATCACCTAAATGTTCATCATCTCATACTTAAATGTTCATCATCTCATACTTCAATGTTCACTAGAATTTAATAAAATGTTCATTACTTAAAGTTCATTACAACCGGCTTAAATGTTCATCACGTTGGTCATAAATGTTCATCAAAATGTTGATAAATGTTCATCAAAATGTTGATAAATGTTCATTTGATATACTCTACTGAATGTTCATCACATTATACTTAAATGTTCACCAACTGAATGGTCATCACATTATACTTAAATGTTCACCAACTGAATGATCATCACATTATACTTAAATGTTCATCAAATTATTTTTAAATGTTCACCAAGTTTATAACACTTAAATGGTTATGTTATTTGGACAAACGGCGGACCACCGCCGGACCACCACGATCGCACCACCACTAACCCACCATCAAGCCACCGTCGGACCACCGGACCACCACTTATGTGGAACACCACTTTAATATAATTTCGAGTAAAAAAACACTTGATCTTCATCAAAAATTACCTAAATGTTCACCATCTCATACTTAAATGTTCACGGACATTTAATAAAATGTTCATTACTCAAAAGTTTATTACAATTAGCTTAAATGTTCATCACGTTGTTCATAAATGTTCATCAAAATGTTGATAAACGTTCATTTTGATATACTCTACTGAATGTTCATCACATGTTACTTACATGTTCATCAACAGAATGTTCATCACATTATAATTAAATGTTCATCACATTATATTTAAATGTTCACCAATTTGAATTAGACTTAAAATTTCATTTATTTTTATACTTTAACTTTTTCATTTATTATTGGACCACCGTTGGACCGTCGCCGGACCTCCGCCGGACCTCTACCGGACAACCACCAGGTGGTCGCCGGGAAATCGCCGGACCACCACAACTACGCCCACTTGTGGTGGGGGTAACTAGTTTAATCTAAGCCATTGGATGCCACCATTCTTATTTATCTCTATAAGAGATATTATTATTGGATTCACACCCAAAAGATAATACTATCACATATTAATCAAGATATTCATCAATATATTCATCAATATTTTTGGGTTTTTACTTAATCAATCGGAAAAAAAGCTCAATACCACACATACTCTTTTATTATAGTAAATAAACAAATTCCTATTTTTAAGATTCATAATTGAAAACAATTGTTATTGAAGATGTTTATAAACGCTATATATCTATTTAGCATATCTTTGTACAATATCTTTACCAATATATATAGGCTGCGTCTATATGCACACGTTTTTTTTTTGCTAAATGCACACTATTCTGTGCGGTAACAGTTGCAGTACACTTCTGTGCGTTAAGGATTACCGCACAAAAGGGCTCCGGGGCATTGTTGGAATGTTTTCTGAAACGTATATGAATCTGGTGCGGTAATTCTTACCGCACAGATCTGTGCGTTAACAATTAACGCACGGGATTAAAAAAAAATTAAAATTTTGATTAAAAAAATTCCTGTGCGGTCTGTGCGGTAAATATAACCGCACAGATCTAATAATTATCACTTCAGTCTCATTGCTCTAGTGGTAAGGCATTGTGCATCCTTTGTAAGGTCTCAGGTTCGAGTCTCAACTCCAACACTAAATCTTTTATTTTATTTGTGAAAAATAAATAAAAGAAGAGGGTGAGAAGGATTGAACTTGAGACCTTATGCACAAATATTTGGTGTGAAACCACCACACTAATGAGTTCTCATGATATGTTTGTAATTTTATTATTACATGTTACAATAGAACTTGGTTCCATCTTATTTTATTATTAATTTTTTTTTATCTTGGTCCCATATAATTATTGAATTAATTATAATAATAAATTCAAAAAAATATATTATTCAAATAATCAGATGTTTAATACTCCCTCCGTCCCTAAATTTCAGTCACATTTCCTTTTCGGATGTCCCCTAATTTGAGTCACATTTCTATTTCTATCCATTAATTTATTCTCATAATACCCTTATTCAATTTACTTTATTCACACCCAACAATACTTTTTAGGGGTAAAGTTGTCTTTACATTGTAATAAGTTTTCTATTGGTTGAATTTTATGGTTTTTTGTGCCATTATTTACACTTTTACCTTGATTAGACTTCTCTTAATATTTGTGCAAAGTACCAAATGTGACCCAAATTTAGGGACGGAGGGAGTATTTTATTATTATTATTTTAGGCCTTGTTTTAATATATTTATTATTATTTGAATATTTTTACTATTTTTCATGTTTTGATAAATCTTTTTATATAAAAATACTATAATTATAAAACAATAAAACCTATATTACTTTTTAAGATAAAAATATTATGATAATCAATATTGTTCTCAATTTAACCTTTCTATAAATTCTAGACTTGGCAAACGACCCAAACGATGTCAGAATGGTTTGAAACTTGGTTTCTATGACTGTTAGAGGTATTTGACCATGTGGGTTACTCTCAACCACCACTTCGTATTTTTCAAGTAACACGTTCTTTGTAATACCAAACATCTCTTACCTCTCTAACTTGTCGATATACATATTGCGACAAGTTAGAGAGTTATCACTAGTTTGGTTTTTAGAAAGGAGGTGCTCTTCGAAAAGTTAGAAGTTGTGATTGGAAGTTACCTACATGATCAAATATCTCTAATAGGCATTGAAACCAAGTTTCATTCCATTCCGACATCGTTTAGGCGTTGTTTTGCAAAGTTGGGCCTTAATCCCATTTAAGGTCTTTAAGGCCTTTTAGCGTTTACGTATAGTTTCGAGCCTCGTTTTGTTTGGGCGAGACCTTATTGGTACATTATATGCCTAATAAGACTAAGTTGTATAATTTTGTCAACAATAATAATCATCAATGTTGTAGACCATACATATTGCGACAAGTTAGAGAGTTATCACTAGTTTGGTATTTACAAAGGAGGTGCTATTTGAAAAGTTAGAAGTTGTGATTGGAAGTTACCCACATGGTCAAATATCTCTAATAGGCATTGAAATCAAGTTTCATTCCATTCCGACATCGTTTGGGCGTCGTTTTGTCAAATTGGGCCTTAAGCCCATTTAAGGCCTTTTAAGGCCTTTTAGCGTTTACGTATAGTTTCGAGCCTCGTTTTGTTTGAGCGAGACCTTATTGGTACTTTATATGCCTAATAAGACTAAGTTTTATAATTTTGTCAACAATAATCATCATCGATGTTGTAGACCATACATATTGCGACAAGTTAGAGAGTTATCACTAGTTTGGTTTTTACAAAGGAGGTGCTATTTGAAAAGTTAGAAGTTGTGATTGGAAGTTACCCACATGGTCAAATATCTCTAATAGGCATTGAAATCAAGTTTCATTCCATTCCGACATCGTTTGGGCGTCGTTTTGTCAAATTGGGCCTTAAGCCCATTTAAGGCCTTTTAAGGCCTTTTAGCGTTTACGTATAGTTTCGAGCCTCGTTTTGTTTGAGCGATACCTTATTGGTACTTTATATGCCTAATAAGACTAAGTTTTATAATTTTGTCAACAATAATCATCGTCGATGTTGTAGACCATACATATTGCGACAAGTTAGAGAGTTATCACTAGTTTGGTTTTTACAAAGGAGGTGCTATTTGAAAAGTTAGAAGTTGTGGTTGGAAGTTATCCACATGGTCAAATATCTCTAATAGGCATTGAAATCAAGTTTCATTCCATTCCGACATCGTTTGAGCGTCGTTTTGTCAAATTGGGCCTTAAGCCCATTTAAGGCCTTTTAAGGCCTTTTAGCGTTTACGTATAGTTTCGAGCCTCGTTTTGTTTGAGCGAGACCTTATTGGTACTTTATATGCCTAATAAGACTAAGTTTTATAATTTTGTCAACAATAATCATCATCGATGTTGTAGACCATACATATTGCGACAAGTTAGAGAGTTATCACTAGTTTGATATTTATAAAGGAGGTGCTATTTGAAAAGTTAGAAGTTGTGATTGGAAGTTATCCACATGGTCAAATATCTCTAATAGGCATTGAAATCAAGTTTCATTCCATTCCGACATCGTTTTGTCAAATTGGGCCTTAAGTCCATTTAAGGCCTTTTAGCGTTTGGGTCGTTTGCCATGTCTAGAATTTATTGAAAGATTAAATTGAGATTAATATTGATTATCATACTTTTTTTTATCTTAAAAAGTAATATAAGTTTTATTGTTTATAATTGTAGTATTTTTATATAAAAAGATTTCTCAAAACATGAAAAATAGTAAAAATATTCAAATAATAATATATATATTAAAAAGGCTAAATAATAATAATACAAAACATCTGATTATTTGAATAATATTTTTTTTTGAATTTATTATTATAATTAATTCAATAATTATATGGGACCAAGATAAAAAAAAATTAATAATAAAATAAGATGGAACCAAGTTCTATTGTAATATGTAATAATAAAATTACAAACATATCATGAGAACTCATTAGTGTGGTGGTTTCACACCAAATATTTGTGCATAAGGTCTCAAGTTCAATCCTTCTCACCCTCTTCTTCTCACCCTCTTCTTTTATTTATTTTTCACAAATAAAATAAAAGATTTAGTGTTGGAGTTGAGACTCGAACCTGAGACCTTACAAAGGATGCACAATGCCTTACCACTAGAGCAATGAGACTGAAGTGATAATTATTAGATCTGTGCGGTTATATTTACCGCACAGATATATTTTATTTAAAATAAAATCTGCGCGATTAATTAAAAAAAATTAAAAAATTAAAAAAAAAATCTGTGCGGTAAAGGTTACCGCACAGGAATTTTTCAAAATTTTAATTTTTTTTAATCCCGTGCGTTAAATCTTACCGCACAAGATATTATTATTTAAATACTTTTAAAAAAAAAATTATTAATTAAAAAAATAACAAATCCTGTGCGGTAAGAGTTACCGCACATGTGTTTAAGTTAATCAATTTTTTTTTTTTGTTAATCTCGTATTAACGTGGTGCGTTAATTGTTAACGCACATATCTGTGCGGTAAGAATTACCGCACCAGATTCATATACGTTTCAGAAAACATTCCAACAATGCCCCGGAGCCCTTTTGTGCGGTAATCCTTAACGCACAGAAGTGTACTGCAACTGTTACCGCACAGAATAGTGTGCATTTAGCAAAAAAAAACGTGTGCATATAGACGCAGCCTATATATAGATGTGACGAAAAAGATCAATCTTAGAAGTTTTTGGAAATTTAAGATACTAATTCCTTCCGTGAGGTTTTCATGCTTTATAAAATATCACGGAAAAGAAAAACTATCGTATCCGAATAAACTTATCTGAACAACATGATATTAAAAAATAAATAGAAAACGAGAAGAAGAGATGGTACACAAAAAGAAAATTTATCATGCATTATTAATTTAGTTTAAATTAATTATCCTTTTTTATTTTGTTGTCCAAAATATATCACATATATAATATAATTATTATAATTTTGATAGATACATTATACTCCGAGGTATTTATAATGTAAATTATATAAAAGTCCATCACATTATGTATTTTCACTGAATAAGTGAAAATAAAAATTAGTTGAAAACTAAAACTAAAAAGTATCTTTATGGGCTCAAGTTAAATTATGAATTAAATAATAGCATATCATTTCTATTAATTCAATTTTATACCCGAAAACAAATATTTATTAAGAGATAAGTAATTTCTTATAAAAATATTTAATTATATATCTATGGATAGATAAAATATAGGTATGAGTATATAACTATAAAAATTATTATTTCCTATTATCAAGGAGTAAATATTATCAATAATGATGTACCCTAAGAAAAATCGTACTTACAAGTTTTATAAACATCACATTACATATTATCAAAAGATAATAAATTAGTTGAATACAACTAATCTTACAAAAATTTTTATAGTATGGGCAATATTAAAATTATAAAAATATTTTATTATTTTATAAAAGTTCATTTGGCCCGTGCTACAAAGGTGAAGTTATTAAAAAGAGTTGGAGTTGGTTGAGCTGCTGGCGGGGGTGGTATTTTTCTCCGGGCATACTGCTTCCAGAACGGACACTGCTCTGCCCTAACTGCTAAATCACATTGCAAATTTTGCTTTAACTCTTCCTGCAACTTATTATACTCTAGTTTCCCCTTATGCCTCTCTTCATAAATTTATTGATGCTGATGTAGCTCCGTCGGACCAAAACTCTTAATTTCCATTCTTTAATAACACTCGCAGAGGCTACAACCTCGTTTTCAGACCCAAAAAAAAATAGACTTGGAGTTGGAATATATTGTATAGACATTCATTTTTGGGTAAGTTAATTCATATATCCTCATCTCTATAGGTGAGTGAAAAATATCTTCACCTCTGTTTTATTATAAAATTATCCACACCTTTATAACAATGTGATTATTTTATCACATAACTCAAATTTAAATGCTGATTCCATTGATGGAGTTGGATCCGGTGAAAAAAGCTTTATCCTATGAATATACGAATACATCTACACCCTTTTGTATTCACATACACATTTTTCACACACGCATGTAGGGCTGGGCATGGGTCAAAAACCGAACCGAACCGAACCGAACCCGAAAAACCGAAACCCGAAATTCCCAAAAAATCTGGACCGAAAACCGAACCGAAATCTTTCGGGTTGGGTTGGTCCGGGTTTGAGTCGGTTCGGTCCGGTCCAATAAAAAACCGAATAGGACCGAACGGGTCAAAGTACAAAACAAGTATATGACCTTTAGAATAGTTATTCCTGTAAGCTGTAAACTCAAAAACACATATAAATGATAAATGATGACATTTTAATGTTCACCTAAATTCAAAATAAGTTCAAAACAAGATAAAATAACAACTACATAGTCCAAAATAGTTGATAGTTCCACATCTTCTTAATGATGACATTTTAATGTTCACCTAAATTCAAAATAAGTTCATACAATCATTATGTAGAAAGCAAAACAGTAAATTATAAACACTTAATTATCAATAATTTAGTTTTCACTAACAATGCAACAAGCCACTAAAATATAAAAACTATAACAATACCTTTGATTATCGTAACTGTTTCATAGCGTACTTGCTTTGCTAAGCAAACTCCATTTCTTTTTCCACCTCTAAAAACCATATATTCAATCCATGTCTGATTCGAAGTTATTCAGCGAATTTTCTGAAGCAATTGATCGAACCAAGTCTCGAGACTCATGTTGAGTATTAGAAGTAGCCGCTCTCGATCTCTTTCTGGATTGATTCTTTTTTGTTTGAGCTTGGAACTTTTTGGATTGAGAGCTCGACATCTACAAATTAAAAAAATATGTCAGTTTAATGTAGATAATTTACATCATATGAATCATAACACGAAAATAAAAATCTTACTTACATTTGATGAAAATTGATCCGTTGTTTTGGTTTTCAACTCTCTACCATATAGTACTATGAACTTGTTAGAAATCTATAAATCAATAAAAGAAGACAAGTCAGTACTTTCTGATTCTGAATTTCTGTTGGCTGGGCAAAAAAATTGAATTGAATAAAAAAAAATCAAATTGAAGGGAATGAATTGAGTCAATTGACCTGTTGAGTGCGGGGCGGGGCTGCTGGTGTCTGGTGACTGGGCGAGATGCGGGGTGTGCGGTGCGGGCGAGTGGGCGAGACTCAAGGTGTGGGGTACTGCGGTGCGGTGCGGGCGATTGGGCGACTGGGCGAGCCGTTGTTGGTTGCTGGTTGGAGTCGAAGTCTCGAAGAACGGAAGAAGGAAGAAGAAGACTCGAAGAACGGAAGAAGGAAGAAGAAGACTCGGGGGCGGGGAACTGAATTGAAATACGCAAGACGGCTGACGGCAAGAGCAAATCCCAAATAAAATCCAACCCTGGCCTAATTAAATCATCTTCGGTTTACCCAAATAGTTCGGTTTACCCGAACCCGAACCCAACCCAAACCGAAAACCGAAATTTCATATAACTTAACCCGAAAACCGACCCGAAATTACTTCGGTCCGGGTTCGGTCCGGTTTTTTCGGTTCAATCCGGTTTGGGTTTCGGGTTTACCCAACCCGTGCCCAGCCCTACACGCATGCGCACATAGACATGTGCATGTTTTTTCCATATATTGTCAAAGACATGCACACATTTGTGAATATGCATGTGAATGTAAATGAATGTGCATGTGAATATAAAAGGGTGTGCATGTATTCGTAATTCTTAGGATAAAAAACATTCTCACATGAATCTTTTCCTTCATTGAGTTGGTAGTTGACATAATAATAAAGCATAAATCAAAATATAAAATTACTAAAATATATTAATTAAGATAAAATACATTTCTTATAATTGTGCCCTTGCTTACTCCAAAAACTATCCACTATATACCAAAATATATTGAGTTTTTGGTGAACTAACATGTTCACCCAAGTGCTAACGCCCTTTCTTACTCCAAAAACTTTAGTCTATATACCTATACCCTTGTACTCTGGCCATATACCAAAATGTGGTGAGTTTTCAGTGAAATAATATGGTCACCCAAGTAACAACGCCCTTGCCTACTTCAAAAATTTTAGCTATATACCTATACCCTTGTACCATTGCTATATACTAAAATGTGGTGAGTTTTTCGGTGAAATAATATGCTCACCCAAGTAACAACGCCCTTGCCTACTCCAAAATGTGATGAGTTGTCTAAGTACTCACTCAAGCAAACTATATATCATAAAAGCCTTCTCTTACCTTGTTAGAGACCATCCAAGTAGACACTTTTGTACTCCCATATAAGCCTAGCAATGTTGTCCCGGACTGCAACCATCATGGAGGTTAGATCGTCGTCATCTTCATCCTCAAGAGCAGGAAATTTGGTTGGCGGTTCTTCATCTTCATCGGCTTCGTCAGGAACTGAATCGTAGTGCTTGTGTTCAAGGATGAAATTGTGGAGTTCAATGCAAACGCGGATGATATCAATTTGGGTCTTAATGTCAAATGATGGCATGCCTCTGAGTATCTTCCATCGCCTTTTCAAAATCCCGAAGCATCTTTCAATTGTCGTCCTTAGAGATGAGTGAATGCGGTTAAATCCTTCACGATGGTTTTGTGGAGCCTTCCTCATAAATTTGTATTGATGGTACTTTGTTTTGTTGTACGGAACCATGAACTCTTTCCTATCTGCATAACCCTTGTCCACTAAGTAGTACTGACCTAGAAACAGGGGTATTGATACACCAATGAAATTATATGACATGGTAGATTACACTTACATACAAAACAATGACACTTATAAACTGTAGAACCTGGTGGAGGAGTACGAAAGTTCATATATGGATTGGTTAAAGCGTGGTCCAACACCCTCGCGTCATGTTCACTGCCTTCCCACCCGGCATAAACAAATGTGAAGTACATGTCAAAGTCACATACATCCATGCAACTGAAAGATGTAAAGCCTTTACGAGTTCGATACGGGAATTGCTCAGCCTTGGGAACAAAATTAGCCATGTGAACACCATCGATACATCGTATATATAACCCTATGTTAACGAGCATTTAATTGTGTCAAACTCCACATTCTACAATCATACTAAAAAATTTCCTGAAGTTATTTACCTTAAAGAGGCTATACTTAGGCTCACCCAACACCTTCTGGAGGATGTTTGAAAATGTAGGATCATGGGGCTTCAACAACTGACGAACTAGGCCGTTAAATCTAGGGATGAAAATGGATCAGGTGGTGGACCGATTTACCCATCCAATCCGTATAAATTTTTACCATCCAATCCATTCGTCATCCGCGAGACCCTCAATCCACATCCAATCCACGTCAATTCATCGGTTTCACGGGTAGGTGAGATATGTGGGTTGTCTTATTTTGTATTATAAAATGTATATAGCATATAAAAAACAAAAGTATAAGCATACGAAAGAAGCACGTAAATTGAACGGAGAGTCGAGCACCAGAGGTGAAGAATGGAGCAAGAGAGGAGAAGAGAGAACTCAAAACTAAAATCAGCTAGTGTAATTTATGACGTTGGAGAGAACTCAGAGAAGAGGAGATAAAACATTAAGGTTAAAAGTTACTACTTAGAAGAGTTTTTTAAATTTTTTATCATAGAAATTATATATTATTTATAGAAATAAAAAATATTTATATATGTTAAAAATTATATGAATTATGCAGGTAAGATCGGGTCGCTGGTCATGGATCGGATTGTGGGTTGGATGAACCTCAATTCATATCCTCTCCATGATCCATCCATCAATCTGTTGATCCATCTGCATCAGTTTATCTTAGGATTTCAATCCGTATATTCAGATCAAATTCGTGGATGGATTAGACATTCGCAGACAATTTCCATTCCTAGTTAGATCCAGTTTTCCTTCCAATCATAGCATCAAGAACTTGGTGAAACACCCTACTGATCGTGTCCCCAGATCTCTGAAACCTCTCGCACGTGTCTCTATTGCTTACCCCTATAGCGATGACATGTAGGAAAATGCCAACTTTCTCTAAAACCGACATGTGCCTTGACCGGGATAGCCCATGATTCCTATGTAGTTCTTCACATAGCTTTCCAAGCACACGTCGTTCCATTCTAAATGCTTGCACGCATCGAACCTCGGAACAAGAGTCCATAATTTCCCGCGTCCATTCATACCCGCTCAACGTAGAATCATAACATGGAATTTTCTCAATATATCTAAGAAAGTAAGCAGTCGATAGACGACCAACCTGAGACATCAGATACCCTACTTGAGCCGCCCATAACTTAACTTCCGTTGTTCGCTCCTCGCTATTTCCCTTCTAACCCTTAGTGGATCACGCATGTCTATGTAGTAGTTCACATAACTAGTAGCTGAACACAACATAAAACAATGATGGCCAATTATCAGTCACATATAAGAAAATCAAGAACAACTAACACTAACAAAGCAATAATTATGGATAAACAAACTAAACACAACAATCAAATTAAAACAGTCATTGGTAACATATGCAGAAAATCCAAACAACCATGATAACATACACAACAAATCCAACTGCACGTCGGATTACACAAGAAGCAAAAACAGTCTAAATAAACTTTAAAATATATCACAAAGCAAGTGTGCAAAGATCATCTCCGGCCCTTCGTGACACTCCTCAACCGAATCTGGTTCCTCATCCTTCATCATAGTACGAAACTCAAACTTCAGCCACGCCATACAGTTCAAATCTTTTGGGAAAGACATAAACACCTCACTCCTCTCCTTCAACCCAAGTTCACTTGCAGCAAAGCAATACAACCTCAAATTCTCAGTCAAATCACCAGCTTTTAAGAGACGGTTAATGATCTCAACGCAGTCAACATACATCCACTTTTTTGCTGCTCCAGACGACCACTTTCACCCTGCTTAACAGTCAGCATCTGCCTGGTCGGATCACCACCTCTTTCATGTTCTCCGTGAAAAGCATTCCAGTAGCTGATTGCTTTCTCTTCTTCCTTGTCGGACCAACTGTGTCATAGAGAGGGTTGATGTCAGTTTGTGCATTGGATGGACCTGAAACCTGCGAACCTGAATTAGTCGTGACTACTTGGTGAACGAGCCCTAAGGTTGTGGCAAGAGTCATTTGTGGAGTGATTCTGTTCATAACTTCGACGAAGGGATGCAACGTCCTCTAGCTGATCCAGTTCAATCTGTATGTCAATGCTGTCATTGCTTCTTGAACGAACATGTTGGTCCTCTTCTAACCCCGCAAAACAAAGTGGAGCTTGTACATCAGCAGACTCTAGTGACAAAGGAATCAATTGAGAATCTTGGGTGGGTGATATGACATTATTTCCCACTGCACAAAGTGTCCCGAAGACTTCATCCCACAAATATGAGAGCTCTGGATTGACATGTTTCTTCCTAAATTGATAGAACTTGTCATTTTTTCATGTAAACACCAAAGTAACAACCATTAAACAATAACAATATAGTAACTAGGTAGACATGAACAAATGTAGATAAGAATATGACCACAAATTATTCTTACATGCCTCCGCTTCTCCCACCGTTCAAGAAAGGCAGTTACAACATTTGTTTGAGGTTCCCATCCAACTCCGGTCACATTGTTTCACAAGTCACTCCAAATCCGCCACAACTTTTAAATGTGCTCGGCCTTGTTCCTCATAGTTGATACCTTTATTATCAATCCAGTTTTTCCTACAAATGTTTTATGCAACTCAGCCCAACCAAACATCTGATTGTAGTTATGGCTTGTTTGATATTCTTTGCATATTTGCATCAATGCAATAGCAAGTTCATCAGTCCATCCAAAGGAGACCTTCTCATTTCCCTTTCCTTTTCTAGAAGACTGAGTAGTTTGGGACGAGTTCCCCGTATTAGAAGAGTTTCCAACCATGACTTTCCCTAATATACGACAACCGCAAATTCATAACAACTCCAAATAGTCCATGAAAAGCAAACAACAGAGCATTCGACTACATCAAACCACACGAAGAGAAATTCAGAAGTGTTCAACATACCTATATCAAGCAATATCTTTGAAGTCCTCAGCATCCCAAACCGAAGCACAAATTGCAACTACGCCTAAACCCGCAGCTTGATCAAACTTTATACAACTAATACAGCAGTGACATAAACTTCCTCAGAAACCATACAATCATCCAACCAATAATGTGACTCAAGATGTAGCATCATGCTATGAAGTGCAAAATAACAGACAAAACAGACAAAACACAAAACACAAAACAACATCAAAGTGCAAAATAAAAACCAATAATGTGACTCAAGATGTAGCATTACGCTATGAAACAATAAAACTATCTACACTCATGTTGTTAAACTAAAGTATCAACAAATAACGACTCAAGTATCAACTAGGGATTGAACTTACCAAAGATTTAAGCCAAACCTCACCATTGTGCTCTGCTGTCTCAGTTCCCTTAGCTCAAACCGACGAGCCCTAACCAGAAAATCGGAACCCATTAGCTCAACCGGAACCCATAAGCTAGAGAGAGAGAAAGAAAGAGGTACCGAGAAGGAGCTTCGATCGTGTGAGATGTGGGATGTCTCACTTCCCGAATCGAGTTAAGAGAACTAGCTTCCAGCTCCAAGTCACAAATGGAGAAAGTGATGGATCAGGAAAGTGAATGAATAATGATAGATAAAACGAGAGCACGTGATCTGGTATAGGAGGGCACGTGATATGTAATATTGTAAAATAGCCATGTCTTTTTCTGTCATTTTACACCTCAAATACCCTTACTTCAACTAGTTCATTTTTATGCTTACTGAACACACCTTTAACAATATCAACACCTAAATCAACTTCCACACTTTTAAATTAAACGTTACCAAACGGACCCTACACATACATGTTTTTTGTTGATTGAAGTTGTTTAACTTTTTGTTTTCAACAAGTTGATTCAATAACAAACGTTTGGTTACAATTTTAGAGTTGATTTGTATGATGAGTTGGCACTTGAAAAATGACGTGGTGGTTGAAAAAAATTGTTCATTTCAACTAGATCTCGCTAGGGTTGTTCATTCGGGTAGAAACGAACCGAACCGAATCGGACCAGACCGAACCAAGAACCGAACTACCAAATTTTAGGAACCGAGAATCGAACCGAATTATTTTGGTTCGGTTCGTTTCTTTCGGTTTTGGTTTCAGTTTTAACCGAAAAAACTGAAATATGATTTTTTTTTTAAATATTAAAAAATATATAAAAATATCATATATATTCGATTTTTTATTTTTTAAAATTTAATAAATTTTATTATTAAAATATTTAAATTTAATTATTTTTAATAAAAAAATTCGGTTTTGGACCGAACCGAACCGTAAACCGAACTCCTGAAAAATGAGAGCTGAAAACCGAACAGATGTAACTTCGGTTCAGTCCAAAACCGAACTAACTTCGTTTTGGTCCAAAACCGAACTAACTCCGTTTCGGTCCTAAACCGAACTAACTTCAGTTCGGTCCAAAGCCGATTCAAAACCGAAATTTGCAAAGCCCTAGATCTAGTAGACGGGTCGAACGGGTAGGGTTCAGGTAATTCAAATCAATAAAATTTTCGATTGGGCAGGACAGGTCGACCCAACGGATTTTAAATTTTGATTTTTTATTATAATATAGAAAATAAAATTTAAACAATTGTAGTTTTATAATAAAATAATAAAAAAATTATTATTTAATAAAAAAATATAATGTTTTCAATTTAAAAGAAATAAAATTTGTGAAAAGTTGATCCCTCGACGAGTTTCGAGAAGTTCGGGTCGCCGAATTTGATGCAACGGGTTTCATGAACTTTTCGGATCAGAATGGGTCGAGTTTTTTTACGAATCGGGTTAGATCGAGCTTTTTCCCAATCAGATCGAGTCAAATCCACCCAATAGATTGGATCAGCTTTTGACATGTGTAGTTTCAACACATTTTTATATAGCAAGGAGAGCTACATGAAATTTTTGTTATTGGTTCATTATCATTGAGAGGATGTGATGCAACAAAAAAGTTATAATTAAGTGTATTTCTTTTGTCTTTTTCACTTTATTTTCAGTGAGTCGTTTGATAAAATAGTCTCCCAAAGTTTCATGGTTCGGAAGCAGCCAAAGATATCTGTATCAGACGGGCTAATCCATTAAGTTGTTGTTGTATACTCCATCCGTCCCAATAAATAGATCAAATGTCATATTTTTTCACATTATTTACAATTTGATAAAATTTTATAAAATTCTTCCAATATATAGAGCAAAACAAAATCATATAGAGTTTTATTTAATTCATATCGATAAGTGATTTAACAATATCAAAAGTGTATATTAATATTTAGAGGTTTTTGCGTCAATCCGCCCCTTATTTGACCGAATTTGCGGCAAACCATCCCTTATTTCACTTTTTTGCAAGGAATCACCCTTTTTTTTTTGCTATTCCGTTAACATGGAACCACCCCTCCATCTATTCTTTTAAGGGTTTTTTACCGGAAATCACCCGTATGATAGGCTATATTGCCCAACACCACCCGGATATTTCAATATTACCGGAAACCACTCATATAAGACACTTCGTCACTCAACAACCACCCTTCCTCATTTTCTGTCTAAGTCCGTTAAAATTTTGTACACGCGGCAATTTTTATTATTTTTTATTCAATTAAAATAAAAAGAAAATTAAGTAAATAAATTATAGATGAAAAAAAAAGAAATAAATGAAAAAGTGGGACCCACCAATCTTCATCCCTTCTTCTTCTTTCCAGATTTTCTTGAGCTTGAGCTCCTCCATCCATGGCGGACTGAGGCTTCGTCAGACTACCTGCTGCATACCGTTGGCTTCCTTGTCGCCTCCACAACCACCACTTGATCGTCTCCCTATCGACTTTCTCCCGAGCATTTGAAAAGCATCGAAACCACAAACCTCGTAGCCGAGGAGGAAACGAAGACGCCAAGACCGCTTACCTCAAGGATCGACAACTTTAATGTCGCTAAGAGTGTGCAAATTCTGTAATTAAACCAATCCGATGCAAATTTGATAGAGCCCCAAATTTGAGAAAGTGAAGTCAAAACCCTAAAATTTTCAAACCTGAAATCAATTTGTTATTCATGATTTTTTTGTGAAATTGTTATCTGAAACCTATCCTATATGTTAGAAATTTTGCTTCACCACTACCTTTTATGTGTAATCGTGCAATTTTTGTGAGATGGGTTGAATGGAGGCACTTGAAATCTTGTGGTGATTGGTGGCAATGTGTGGTGGACCGTTGATGCACCACTGTTAAGATCGGTTGGTTGTCGGTTGAACCCAAATATGCTTCTCTCGTTTTCCATCGATGAACATGGAGGAAGCACAGGTTGAAGATGAAGATTCTTCTTCTCCTTTTTATTTTATTTTTTTAATTAAAAATAAATAAATGATTTAATGGGCATAATGAAGAAGGGTGAGATGGTAATTACACAATTTTAATTTTTTTTTTCCATCTATAATTTATTTACTTCTTTTTATTTTTATTTTAATTGAATAAAAAATAATAAAAATTGCCACGTGTACAAAATCTTAACGGAGTTAGATAGAAAATAAGGAAAGGTGGTTGTTGAGTGACGGAGTGTCTTATAGGGGTGGTTTTCGGTAATATTGAAATATACGGATGATTTTGGACAATATAGCCTAGGGTTAGCTCCCGGTCCGGTCCGGTCCGGTTCCGGTTCCGGTTCCGGTTCCGGTTCGGTCCGGTTCAATCCGGTTCTGGACCAGTTCCGGCTCGAAACCGGAACCGGCCGGTTCAGTCCGGTTCGGGCTGAACCGGCCGGTTTTTTATTTAAAAAAAAAAAAAAAACCCGCCGGTTAACCGGCGGTTTTGTTTTTAAAAAAAAAATTTATAAATTTATAAAACTGAAAAAAAACCTAAAAAAATGTAAACATAATTTTTAAACTTAAAAAAAGTGATTATAAAAAAACGCTATTAAAAAAGAATGTTTTGTCATTTTTTTTAAGTTTAAAAATTATGTTTAAAAAACTTAAAAAAATGATTATAAAAAAACGCTATTAAAAAAGAATGTTTTGTCATTTTTTTAAGTTTAAAAATTATGTTTAAAAAACTTAAAAAAAATGATTATAAAAAACGCTATTAAAAAGAATGTTTTCATTTTTTTTAAGTTTTTTAAATTAAATATGAAGGAACAAAAAAATAAAAAAAATTGGGCTTGCACTTAACAGTGACTTACTTGTTAAGTTGCCTACGTATCCTCTCGGGTTAGAGGAATCAAAGCCCACGTAGTTCTTTACCTTTTTTCAAAACCCGTTACCTAAGTCGAATCTTCGGCGGATGAATCGGTGCGTATCGTAGTAGAATCTCCAATCCACTCGTCTTCCGATGACTCGATAATGTTACGTTGTTGCCTAATTGCGGCTCTCTTCCAATCGCAAACACAACATTGCGCCTCCAATGACTCCGGTGCCAAATTTGATCTCTTCCTCGTTAAAGTGTTGCCTCCTGCACTAAAAGTTTGTTCCACCGCCACGGTTGAAGCGGGGACGGCAAGAACTTGAGCCGCAATCTTCGCACGCGTTGGAAACATGCTCCTATGATCCTCCCACCACTTCAAAACATCTAAAGTTTCCCAAATAACAAACTCAAAGTTGGTGTTAAGATAGTTATCAATTTCCGCATTCGTGTTTGTAACTCTTGGTCTTTTACTAAAATACTTAGCTCCAAAGGCCCCCAAGCTAGTAGAGCCCGAAGAAGCCGGAGGTAATTGTGAAGTAGTCGGAGAATCAGAAAAATGAGTAAATAAAGTTTCAATGTTTGTTCTAGTTCTAGAAACCATACCTAAAATATCCTCTAGTTCACCTTCGGCTAAAATATATCCATAATAGTCATTTAAAAGAGCGTGTAAAACGGATAATTTAAGTCTAGGATCTAAAACACAAGCAACAAGAAAACAATCGGGAATATATCTATAGTAGAGCAACCACTTACTCCTCATGCTTGCAACGGATTCCTCAATGCCGGGAATTTTAGCTCCCTCACTTAAACCACACATAACATTACAAGCTTCCAAGACAAAAACATTACTACTTGGTGTATAAACATGACTAAATCTCTTTGTTGCATCATTAAAACATTTTTAAAACGTTGCAATACTTTGACATATATCCCAACCTGATTCGCTAAAATAGAAAGGAGAGCCAGAAAGGTTTTGAGAAACAAAAGACGTTAAAACTTGTTTATATTCTATACATTCACATAGTAATATGTAAGTAGAGTTCCATCGGGTACCCACATCTTTTGAAAAACGTTTTGGGTGCACCCCGTTAGTTTTACAAAAGGTCATCCAATCTCTTGTAACTTTAGGATGCCCCCAAATATACTTAATAACGTTCTTAATTGGCTCAAAATGAAAACTCATAGCACGTAAACCATCTTGAACACATAAGTTTAAAATATGACAAGCACATCGAATATGAAAAAATTTCCCACCAAATAAAGGTTGACACATTTCTTGTAAATCTCTAATAGATGCGGTGTTAGCAGATGCATTGTCGAATCCAATTGAAAAAACTCTATTAAGTAGTCTATATTCTTCTAAAATTGCACGAATCATCATAGCAATATTTTGTGTGGTATGTGAATCATCAAAGACTCTAAATGCCAATAAACGTTTTTGCATTGTAAAATGATGATCTACAAAATGACATGTAACACCCATGTAAGAATGGGTTTGAGTATTATCACTCCATATATCACTACAAATAGAAACATGCATATCATTTTGCGAAAAATAAGAAACTAATTCGGCCTTGCGTCTTTTATAAGCCTTAATTACGTTTTTCTTAATCACTTTCCTAGATACGGATTTAAAAGCGGGTTGTGTATGATCTTTAATATACTCATTAAATCCTACATTTTCACTAAATCGAAATGCTAAATGATCAACACAAATAGCTTCGGCTAATGCTACACTATTAGCTTCATGATCAAAACGAAATAAAGGGTTACCGCTAGTAGAAGATGCAAATCCGCCGGAAATTTGTGTTTGTCCCCCTAGCATTCCCATCTCGGGGACGTGTTTGTGCTCCATGTGTCGTTGAAGGGTTCCATATCCTCCACTTTTCTTCCATTGGAATGTCGCCTCGCAAAAGTTACAAGAAACAATAATTAGATCGGGATCATAATCCTCGGCCTCGAGTTCCTCGAGACCGGGTTCTAATTTAGTAAACCACTTTACAAAAATAGGAGATGTTAGTTTCCGGGATTGGTTCCCGGAGGACCCGGACCTCCCCCCCCTAGGGGCCCTAGCCGGCCTCGAACCGCTAGCTTGCCCTTGAGGCCTAGCGGTCCTACCCCTACCGGACCTAACTTGGGAGGTGGGAGTGGGAGTGGGAGAAGTGACATTATCACTCTCTTGGGTGTCAAAATGTTCCGCCATATGATTAAGAATAATTAAATAATATGATTAAAAGCAATTAAAACAATTAAAACAATAAAACAATAAAACAATAAAACAATAAAACTTAGAACAATATAATAATGTGATTAAAAATGTAAAAACAATAAAATATTGAAAGACAAAAGCTAATTAAAAGGAAGAGATTAAGAGAGATTGTTGATGGAATTTGAGAGATTATAAGATTGAGATTTGAGAAAGAGAAGAGAGATTGTTGTTGTTGGATGTGTGATTTGAAGATTGTATGGTATGGTATTTATAGGGGTTTGATATGGGTTATTTTAATATTAAAAAATTAATTTTTTTTTTTTTAATTTCCTAACGGCTAATTGTATAAAAAGCCGTTAGGACCGCCGGTTAACCGGCAACGGCTAGTTTTCTAGCCGTTGGAACCGGCGGTTTACCGGTTAACCGCCGGTTAAAAAAATTTAAAAAAAAAAAAAAACCGCCGGTTCGAACCGCCGGTTTTGAAAAACGTTTTTCGTGAACCTGAACCGGACCGTGACCAAACCGGTTCCGGTTTTGACCCGGTCCGGTTCCGGTTCGAACCGGCGGTCCCGGTCCGGTCCGGCCATCCCTATTATAGCCTATCATACGGGTGGTTTCCGGTAAAAAAAACCCTTCTTTTAATTATTTCATTAGCTTGTGTGAAATGTCTACTATATCCCCACTTATTTCAAAAAATTTTGGGCAAAATTGTGATCTCTTAAGGGGTGAGATATTGAACGTAATTTTGACGAGAAATTGGGCCAAAATTGTGGAATTGGGCCAAAATTTTGACGAGAAATTTGAGCACAACTACTTCGATTCATCTCCAATCCCTACAGATGTAGACACTCCCCCCTCCCAAAACTCTCCAATCCCTAAAGATGTAGACAAAATTGTGGAATAGGACTTTGAATCTCCGTCTCACTATGATTTCATACATTAATTTGATATCTAATTGTAAGATATATTACTTGATTCTGTATTATGGAATTGTAAATAAAATTTCTTTCCTTGTACACACCACAATTTCTTGTTAATGTCACCTTAGGGCCTGTTCGGTTCGGCAAAGAAATAAACTAGCCGAAGTTGTTGTACTAGTTGCAGTAGCTGAAGCTGATGTGCTTTTTGTAAACTAGCTGAAGCTGAATTTTTGTAAACTAGCTGAAGTTGGTGTGTTATGTGATTGAAATTTGTAAAATTTGTGAAATGGCGTGTTCGGCTCGGCAAAAAATAATCTAGTTGATCGATACTATTACAAATGCAAAATGACCAAAAAGGACATGGTCAAATCCATATATTACACAAATTAACTACCCACACCAAGACATGTGTCGGTCACGTGACCTCATTTTAATAACATCTGAAGCTAGCTTGAGCTAGCTTTCCCAATTTTTCATCCACAATTTTCTTTCCCGACATCAATGGCGCCCAATTTGGAGGTCATCTTTGCTCTTCGAATGCTCAGGTATGTGAATCTACGTCTGTTTTCAAGCACCTGGTTTGCTGTAGCTTAGCTCAATCATGGCGACTTGCTTTACCTGGCAGTCGGGGTGGTGTTGTATTGGTTTTAGGGTTTAGCTCAGCCACTGATCATGGCGACTGATTTTCCATAGGCATTCGGGTTGGCATTGGTCTTGTTTATGTTGAATTTAAGTAGCTGCAGTGTGTTGCTTGATTTTCAATTTAGGTCACCATCGAAACTGCACTGTTCTGCTTGATTTTCAATTTAGCTCAGCCTTCAATGCAGTGTTTTGCTTGATTTTCAAATTGGGGCTGGTGGCTGACATTCATGGATTAATCAGTGAATAGAGTTTTCATTCAAAACTCTTTAATGATCCTTTACTGCACTGTTTTGTTGTAAACATATGTTAATTGAAGTTAGAAGCATTGAGTTAGAAGATTGTTGGACTTAAAGCATTGAGTTGTTGTGTAATAGCTGTCCTCTGGAAGGCGAAGAACAAGTACTGCACTCACCAAAATTGTAAGTTTCCAGCTATTTTTGTGTGTGGAAATATTTTCTAGGTTGGATACACTGTTGTTTGCTTGCTTGTGTGTATTTCTTTTCATTTGAGTTGTTTGGTTTGTTACTATGATGGTGTATAATTGATAAGCATTAAAACTGAAAACATGTTTGGTTCGATTGGTTTGATTTTAGACTAATTTTTATGTCATACAATTGTTGTAAAGAAGGTTTGTCTGGAAAAATGGACAAAGAAACATCAAATGGGAAGCCAAGTAAAAAGGCAAGAGGAAAAGGAAAGGGAAAACAGGTGGAATTGGACATTGACATGGAAAAAACCATCTTCAAATTCAGTGATGATGATCAGTTATCTCTGATGCAGTGTTGTAAGGATTTTCATGCTGAGTTTACATATGCTCAACCGTTTCTTTGGGATAACATTGCTACACGGTTTGAGACAGCGACTGGGAAGGTGGTTGCAAAGACGAGTTTGAAGAACAAGTTTGAACACATGAAAAAAATGTGGAGAGCATGGTCGGCCTTAAAGCACAATGTGACTGGAGTCGGCTGGGATCCCAACACCGGATTAGTTACTGCGTCTGATGAATGGTGGGAAAGACAGAAAACGGTATATGAAGGACTCTATTTTTTCCTTAATTTGAAACTTCTTTGATGTGAATAATAGTTGACAGTTTTTTTACTTTCTTACAGTCAAAGAATGACAAGTACTACCAATTCAGGAAGAAAGCAATTAGCTCGGAATTGAGTCAGTTGTGGGACGATGTGTTTGGTGTTTTGTCTGCAAATGGAAGGTTTGTGGTTTCACCTTCTGTGGACATACCACCTCTGCCTGTAAAAGAAATAGAGGATCCCTCCCAAACTCAATCTCTGCAACTCTATAGTTCTCAAGGAAATTTTGGTGATCTTGAAGGTTTGTTAGCTGGATCGCAAGACAAGTTTTTTGGGTCCGAGATAACTAATAGCGGTGGCTGTTTCGATTCTGAAGTTGTTGTTGTACAGGACCTTCCTCTTCGATTGATGCAATCTCCGAGTAATGAGAGTCTGGATTGTGGAATTGATAGGGAGAACGAAGAAGTAACTAGCTTGAAGAATGTTTTTTGGGTCCGAGATAACTAATAGCGGTCTAACTAAAGCTTTAAGTACAACTTCCATACCTTTAGATCAATCTCTTCAATTAGTTCCTGTTAAGAGAGGTTTAGGACAAGGTGCTGGGGAGGCTGGTGGACCCTCAGGTGCATTCCAAACTCAGCATAAAACTCTTAAGAGAGGAAGTATTAGTGCTCCTAGCGAGCCAGTCAAAAGAGCAAGGAAAAGACCAGCTCCAAAACAAACTGCTTACACTAATTCCCTTGCCGGAGTGGATACATCTACCCAGAAGTTGCTGACCTTGATAGAAGGCGGGATTGAAAGCACTGCAAGCAGACAATCCAAATATTCTTTCAAGACCTGTGTTGATGCTCTAGACCGCATTTGTTTGGATAAGACATTGGCTTTTGAAGAGGACTCGCCATTGTTCTGTTTTGCTTGTAGCCAGTTAGCTTGTGAAAACAAAAGGGAGATGTTCATGACTCATTGAAGGATTCTTCAAGGGTGGCGTGGTTGAAGTACGAGTTTGGTCTCCAGAAACAATGAAGAAGTGACTGTCATGTTTCCGTTGCAAGTTCTGGCCTTTAGAAATCTTTTTATTTCAGTTTTGTGTGTGTGTCCCCAATAATTGAGTCATCTGTTACATGTGAATGATGTGTGCTTATAGTTTGATGGATGTTTGGATTTCTCAGTGTGTGTTTCTGTTTCTGTTCGAACAGTTTGTCATGAACTTATTTCATTTCAGATCAGTTTATATGTAGTGGTTGGATTTCAGCATTTTTGAATCTGTTTTTAACAGATTCTGTTTTCCTTTTTAACAGTCCAGTTATTGCATTCTGCACTAATGGCGCCAGACTTAGGTATCCGGCAACCGAGGTCAAGACGTGATCGGTTGAGGAGACCTGCTATTATGCTCAGTATTTTGTTAGCAAACCGTGCACGCCTCGCTACAGCCTACTATGCGAGGTACTTGTTTAAAGTTCCTTGTTATAACTCACACTTAACTGGCTATATATGGATGAAGCAAGTTATGGATTCCGGATCGGAGGTTCGATGTGTGAATGCATTTAGAATGGAGAGGCATGTCTTCCAAAATCTTTGCTATGAACTGCAAACTAACCACAGGCTCGCACCTTCACGACATGTGTGTGAGCGTTTCCAAAGGTCTAGAGACACGATTAGTAGGATCTTTCATCAAGTCTTGGATGCTGTTGTTGGACGGAAGAATGGCTTTGGAGGCTTGGTGAAAAGACTTCTTAAACCAAGGGATCCAACTTTTGCGAACATTCCCGCTAAAGTGTTAAGTGAGCCACGATATAGGGTATTTAAGTTACACAAGTAATTATACATTTTTCCAGCGTGTTTACAATGTCCGGTTATGTTTCTTATCTGATTTACAACGCCATTTCCTTAGGGAGCTATTGGAGCAATTGATGGGGTTCATGTCGAATGTGTCGTACCGGAGACTGAACAACATCCTTTTAGATGTCGCAAGGGTTTTACGTCGTTCAGCGTGATGGCCGTGTGCGACTTTGACATGTACTTCACGTTCATCTCTTGTGGATGGGAAGGTAGTTCCCATGACGCACGGGTCTTCGACCATGCTTTGAGTGAATCACATATGAACTTTCCTCATCCTCCTAACGGTACACGTTAAATGGTTTCCTTTTGACAAATACGTAAATGTGTAGAGATATTGGATTGTCTTTTTATTCATTATATTCTTAAGCACACATGCCTCTTGTGTAGGTCGATACTACTTGTGCGACAAGGGGTACTCGGATAGGAAAGGCTACATGGTCCCGTATTCGAAAACCAAATATCATCAATCACAGTTCGTACGACATGTTCTGGAGAACTACAAAGAGGCCTTTAACCGGGTTCACTCGTCTTTGAGGACAACTATTGAACGATGCTTTGGAATTTTGAAGAAGCGGTGGAAGATATTGAAGGGTATGCCATCGTATGATCTTGAGACTCAAGTGGACATCATTTGCGCCTGTTTTGCCTTAAGCAACTTCATTCTAGAACACAAGCATTACGACTCGGTCCCAGATGAAGATGATGATGACACCGATAAGGAGAGTACCAAGTTTACCGAAAATGATGAAGAAGATGAAGATAATGATCCGAAGTCGGCAATGAGTGGGGTTAGAGATGCCATAGCTAGGCATATATGGGATTACAAAAACGTATATTTGGTTGGGCTTTAGGTGTAGGGTGCTTGTAAAGATCACTTCGTTAGGGTAAGGATCGATGTAGAAGATCAATTTTTTGCCTAAGTTGAACCGCACCTATAGTTTTGAAGCGATTCAGTTACAAACCGCATTGACGTTGGGGTTTGTAACCTTTTGGGTTTGTAACGTTTTAATGTAAGAAAGTAATTGTGTAGAAGAACATGGCCCGAGCAACAAACTGCATTAAAAGAAGAACATCGAAACTACAACTTGAAATGGGAAAACAAAAACAAACAAAACGAAACGACCGTACGATGACACCTACGCCTAGTCGACATGCACGACGGGAACATTGGCCAACACGTAACCTTGGCCGTTCCAAACATGATGACTCCTAAGATCACCATGCTTGGCTAGGCGAGTTTCATCCTTGAAGTCAAAGAAACTCAGCCAATACATTCCCTCATCAAAGTTGCACTCCTCGACTTTCCGAAACGGAAGCACTGGCCATCGAACCAATCGACTAGGTCCCCGACCTTGAAGTAGTTGGGCCTATGGAAAGGAGGCCGAGGACGTATATCAGTATCTATCACGACTTCTCTAACGACGTCGTGAAAGGTATCTTCGTAGTAGTTGGGCTTGAGGTGCTCGTACTCGACTTTGTAGTACTCAATCGCCCCCTTCGGAGCCGCTTCCAGGATGATGGCTTCATGAAAACAGCCCTGGAAGTACGGTCCTCCTCCCGTCACCTCCACAGCGGAACCGATTATCCAGTCGCGCCTTTGGTCCATGTAGGCTGTTTGTGATCCGTGCTTATCTGCAAAAAAAATGCTACAACTTTTGAACAAAGGAAGAGTCCTATATATAGGAAACTTTTTGAGCTTTGCAGCATAATAACATCAAAAAACGTAAAAGTATAATTAATTCAAGTTTTTTTTTCCCACATTACACGTTTTGCATGCATATGAGGAATCATTCTTCGTTGCCAAATTTGGGTTGTTTGAAGCAGCTTTTCCGTAACATGAACTCTTTGTTGGAAACTGCTAAATTAATGTTGTCTTGTATGTTTTGTGCTTTAACTTTGGGTGCTATGCTGTGCTATAATTTTTTGTATAGTAACGTAGATGCATAAGAGTTGTAATAACACATTACATATGCTAACTAAAACCACCAACTTTTTATTACATCAATTGATACGCAATACACAACATAACGACAAAACGATAAAACGATAACACGATAAAACGATAAAACGATAATAGGATCACCCGCTTACATGAGTACCCGAGTACACGAAATACTCCAGATGGACTACGGGGATATTTTCCGGTACATGAGTTTCACCATTCCAAACAAAGTGACTCCTAAGACTGTTATGGGGAACACAACATGGTTCTCGATCGAACTCAAAAAACGTTAAGACACACATTCCACTAACATAGTCGGTATCACCGACTTCTGCATAGTTCCAACACTCACCGTCAAACCAATCTACATGATCACAAACTCGATAAAAATTGGGCCTTTCCAACGGCGTACGAGGACGTATTGACGTCTCGGGGACAGTTTCTTGGAGGTATAGATGATATTGGCTGTTTCCCGGAATTCCCTTATATTCGACCCTATAATACCCCATGCAGCCTCCGGGGGATCCGCCAATGATTTCCCCATCAAGGATGGCACCTGCGAACCGCTCTAGGTGACTCAACACCTCGACTTTCTCCTCGCATGTGTAGAAACGTCTTCGGTCCATAATCTAGGAATGGAAGTAGGAAAAATATAACTATGTGTGCCGTTTTATATAGTTAAGGAAATAAGGTGCAAGTACGATTCATGTAAGATCACTTTCAATTCCTTATATAGTAAAGAACTATGTAACAAATAGTAGGTAGTTGTTATGCTGCCTTTAATGGTGTAACATATACTACTTGGGAAGTTGCTTTCACTTGCTCATTTTGTTATAAATTGAACATTGACTACAATCCAAATGTTACACAACATGTATGACTCTTCACATGTGGCAACATTCAAATTTAAACGTCAATATCGGCCATATGTTGGACATAAAAGTGATGTTACATAAGTGAGTAGGCATTCACCTTCCCTATTTGCATAAATAGCCGGTTCATATCTTGCCAACACCAACCATAAGTTGGGCCAATGGCAATACTTCAATTCGGATGTGAAAGTGACATGTCAATGAAAAAGTTTACAAAAACATGAAACCAAAGTTGAGAAAGTGACTAGGCTTCGTTTTGTGCAAGTGATTAGGCATAATTTTGTGTAAGTGACTAGGCATTCCTATGTGTAAGTGATTAGGTTGGTGCCTATGAGTTGTTGCATTGTGTGGTTGGGGTTAGTAAATGAAAAGTGATGTTAAATGAGGGTTGTGGCAGCCTTCAATCTGAAACGAGGGCAGCAAGACATGTCGAGGTGTGCATTGCAATGTGGAAGTGATTTGGTTTGTTGCTATGTGCTTTAGATTAAAAAAAGCATCTTTGAGTTAAATGTATGACATTACTTTTTTTATATAAATATACTCCATGCAGTTACATTTTTTTATGCATTGTAGCGAAACCGAGAACCAAAGAATTATAATACCGAGGCAAAACATACGAGGAGAAGAAGAATGGAAGGTTATCTTTTAATATTGATGTTGTTAGCTTCCTATCTTAACTATTTTTCTGAAGTTATTATTTACTATGTTGAAGTTTTATACATATCATAATGCATTTTGTGTAGGCGGAGTTCGATTCACTTGGACAGATGATGATATTCAACGGTTTGTCGAGGTGTTGATTGATCAACAAGATATGTACGATGCACATGAGAGCTTCAGTTGGGGGATTGTCCGTGAAGACTTCGGACGAGCGACAAGAAGAAATGCAAGTACCCAGATGTTGAGGAACAAGTATGACTATATGAAGAAACGATGAAACATATGGAAGTCCTTCAAACAAAACTATATTTTTGAGTGCGATCCCATAACGGGCGATGTTTTGAAAGACGATGACTGGTGGAGAACGGCGGTTAGTACATTTTTCTCCGTCATTTGTGTTTGAAATTTGTACCGTTCTTGGTCTAAATCATGTTGTTGTTCTTTAACCTTTAGGAAAAGGAAAAATATGTATGCCTCCGTGTTAAGGCGATTAATCCAACCATGAAGACTTTGTATTCTCGCCTTTTCTATCCTTAACGAGGGAGGGATTGCAGCAACGAAAGCGGTGCGAATTTGTTATGTTTTATTGCTCTTAAGTTTAAACTGTTGTTTTGTAACCTTTAAAATGACTTTTGAATGTTGTGACTTATTATGTACTACCAATCTTATGGAGCTTATGATATTGTTATTTGTAATGCTAACAAAATGATGTGTTGTATGCTACTTGCAAGTATCATGTTGATATCATGTTGAGGAGATTATTGTGATATTGTTATGTCATTGATATCATGTTGAGGCTACTCAATTTTTTGGGGGAGACATACATTTATGTATGTATGGTTAATGGTTGGTTTCAAATTAATAAGGACCAACTTGTACATCTTTTTTTGGCATAAAATATGTTAGGTTTGATGCTATAAATAGCTCCACCTAAGGCACCACATTCCTCACATCATACATTAGCATCCTTCAACATTTGCATTGTACAAGATAAGACGCAACATTCACGAACAAACTCCTGGGTACTTTGTTACAAATATTATGTTTTCACTAACTTATGTCATGTAACATTTACTCTTACAAACTATGTGATTTTACGTGTACGCTTGTAGGACTTTTCGACATGACGACCACGTACCGTGCAGGGGACAGTGTCGAGATCGTTGCAACCGAGGAAGGGTTGATCGGGGCGCTTCACCCCGCTGTGGTCCGTGGCTGCATGGAGCTTATGGGGTACTTTAGGGTCGAATACGAGACCCTAAATAACACGAACGGACGCCCACTCATCGAGGTCGCTCCTGTAGGAATCATGCACCCAATGCCCCCCACGTCAATGCATGGTCGGCTATTCAACCCGGGGCATCACGTCAATGCATGGAACAAAGGGGCTTGGTGGTATGGAGTGGTCACCGAGAACTTCCTGGGACTAAAATCATATGAGGTCACATTCCCGGGCCTCGACTACGGCAACGAGACGGTGAGTGTCAATGCTTTGCGTCACCACTTCCACTGGACTGGTGTGTCGTGGGTCCGACCCCGCAACACACCAAGCCTCATGTAGGTGCAAGTGGTCAAAGCCGGTTTGAGCTGGGGTGGGTTCGCAAGTGGGGATTTTATTGTACTTCTTTCGTTTGCTTGTTTTGGTTTCTGTTTGTGTTTTTTCGTAATATGTGTTGTTGTCTTACTTCCTTAGGGGTTATTGTTGTTGTTATTTGAATTTTCTTGAATGCAAACCGGTTATGTTTCCTTAGAACAACTACCATAGTGTTAATCTCGCCCGATGAAAAACCACAAAACAAACAAACATCAAACAAATAAACATGGGAGTTGAAATAAGCAAACGCAACCGTAAGGAGTCACTCATTGAACCTAGATTTGTGAATCTTGATACGCTGCGGGGTGCGCTTGAGCCATGCGTTCCCGTACCAATGAAAGTGTCGTCTAAGTTCTTCACTAGAAACGTTAGTTGGGTTGTCATACCCAAACTTTTCCAAATAGATCTCATACCGATTCGTGTCTATGCAATACGACTTCACCATCCCATACCACCAGCCATCCCGATTATAGTATTCAACATCATCCCCGATCCTATAAACCTCAACCGTAAGGAGTCACTTATGAAAATTCATAAAGCTTGTTCTATAGTAGGAAAATGAATAACCAATTGAAAATGCACCATGCATCGGCCAAAAACAAGTCTCATCTTGTTGTTGTCCCTTTCATCAGGTTGTGTTGTCACACCAAAAGTAGACAAAAGATGTCATAAAGCTTAGGGTAACTTAACTTTTTACCCTAATAAGGCATAGGTGTAAGATAGGGTTATGGGTTGCATTTCATTTTTTTGGCTTGTTCCAATCAATATGATGCCCTAACCGATCACATGCTTGCCAAACACATTGTTTGTGGTGAAAAAATTCCATTAGATTGATTGAAGGAAGGAAGAGTAATGAAAATATATGCTGACTAGAGGATTCCATAAGTATTAAAAATGATGTTACAACTTGGTAAAAAAACGTTAATGAAACGGTACAACGATATCAAACACCGACTGAAACATTAAACGAAACGTATATACGGACAAGTGCTCCGTCGAACAAGAAGTTACTTCATTCCCTCGTACCAAATATCGATGGCATATCCTTCGAGATAAGGAGGAAATTGATTGTTGCGGAGCCGGTCTGCACCGTGGGCAACCTACACACATGACCGGGTATTTAGAAATAGATAGTGTGTATACAAAAAACAAGTTCGGGAACATACTCGTGTTCTTGGCTCCCGCCATGCATCATCTGCAATGATGGCCCCCGTATGAGGGTCGATTTGGACGTACGGATCAGACTCCCTCAAATTCTTCCATATCTCGAAGTCACGCTCTAGCTCCATGTATTTGATGCGGAATGAGTCATAAGACACGGTTATAACGTTCCAACGCATGAATTCATCGTAAGCCATACGTAAGTTCTTTCGTAAATATGAACGACGCAAATCCGGAGGTAGTTCTACACTTAGAACCCAACAAACGCCAATAAGCCTCCCGACAACTTCTTCCGTCCATACTACTACCCACCTTGATTCATTTTCCATCCTCAAATCCTCGCTAGTTGTGATATCCTTTTGTTAGTTTGGAATGGAGGTTGTAGGATGCTTGGCTAACACATTCTCGAAATGGCTTATATAGGAGGCCAAAACTTAAGCTTCTAAACAATTCTTGAAAATGCTATTAGTGTTGGTTAAATATTTATGAGGTTGTCTTGTAAAGACATTAGAGTAGGTAAACATTGACCATATAACTCCTCTTTAATGGAGTTAGTTGAATAGCCAAATCGGTTGACAACTTCATGATACGAAAGACGGACAATTGTTTACACCGAAAAAACCAAACACAAGTGCATTTTCATGAATGCAGAAGATCATACATAACTGAAATGAACAACATAAACAACAAAGAAACATGTAGCCAATCACAATGAACATGTACTTGGCATGACATCGATCTTAATACTAAGAGGCAACGTTACATGGACATACAATTTCAACGTGAAACAGTAGCCTACAAGCCTCTTTGACACTCGGTTTTAGAGGATGTCTTTGGATATCCATGAAACTTATATCAACCTGATTACATTAAGTAAACATTAGGTGAACAATTAATATTATAAGGTTTTAGAGGACTCACATCATCCGCTAGCACTTCCGCCCACCATTGCTCACCCCCGAGGATTGCCCCAGTAGTTTCATCACACACAACATTGTAGTTTTGTGTAAAACGAAACCATATCTTAAATTTGTACTTCATCATATCTATCTTGTTCTTCAAAAACCTAATGTGAAATGATTTACCGGTGGCTTGGTTAAAGTACCCCCGAATGACTTTCCAATCAAACACTGAACAATATTCACCCTCAATCATTCTCCAACAGATGCACGCATCTAGCAACACATCCATATCAGCTGCGTCCCAATAGGAGGGACGAGTGAGGCCAGCATCTAATAAGCATGGGTAGGTAAGTTTCGTTAAGGACACATACATTTTCCAAACAAATTCAAAGTGAACCAAACAAAGTGAAAACCATACCTGCATGAAGATCTCTAGATGAAGACATAAGACAAAGGGATATTGATGCCTTTCTTTTGTTGTGTGATTATACATTGGTAATGTGATCCATATATAGGACTATCATAAGGGAGGAACGTCAATAATTCATGACATAGAATACTAATATACTCATGTTTGTTTTGTGGTGTTGTCAAATCCAAATAATGAGCTTTACATGCCCCACAATTGGCTTGACCATTCATGATCACTATCACAATCAAGCGTGCAATGCATTTGAATTTTCGTAGCTAGGCTTACAATATATTACAAAAAGACCATTACAACATATATTACAATATGACCATTAAAGGTTTGGTTACAACATCCCTAAAACGAAAGTGTCACAGAAATCCAGAATACCGCAAAAGAAACACATATGTTAAGACTGCAGTTAGCTTGGTTACATCTAAAAAATAACAACTCCAAACTTAGCCATAACAATACCAAAGAGGATAAAAGCAAATGACACACAACCCATAACAAACCATCCAGACTTCTTCTTCTCGGCAACATATTTCATAAGTAATTTCTTCTCGGAGATCAGGCTGTCACGCTCCAACCGTAGTTGCACATTAGATGTCGCGAGGTCCGCCACATGCCCATACAGTTGCTGGTTCTCCTCAGCCATGATCTTCCCTTGCTCACGTTGTTGAATCGCCTCAGTCCGAGCACCACTAAATTGCTGAACAAGCGTAGCACACTGGTTGCGAAGATCTGCGGCAACGTGTCTTAGAAAGGCCACCCTTCCATCACCTGCAGCAACAACCTCGGTGATAATACGATCGTAACGATCGACATGTTCATCCTACAAAGTAAACAATTGATGATCAAGTGAGCATGAAATTTAAGGTGGGAAGTGAGAATTAATATTAGGCTTTAGATCAAAATCAAACTAAGGGTGTAGATTAACTCTCTCAAAAAGTCAACGGTCAACGGTCAAACTTCGACCGGTCTAAAAAATTTTCCGCCAAAATTTTTCCTCGTCAAAAAAATTTTCCCGCCAAATTTTTTTCCCCTGCAAACATTTGTTTCTGGGCCAAAAAAAATATGTGCACATAAATAGTATAAGATGTGCATTGTTTTTTCAAGCACAATTTTGAACTTGTTTTATTACGAGCTCTTTTTTTCAAGCAAATTTTCATTTTTGTCCCAGAATTATATGTGCACATTTTTCTGCCAATAGTTGTATAAGTTGTGCACATTTTTTCAAACACAAAATATTAACTTGTGTTTATCAAACCTTTTTCAATGAGAAACTTTCGTTTATGGGCAAAATTACATGTGCACATTTAGCTGTATAAGGTGTGCACATTTTCTCCAAACACAACTTTTGAACTTGATTTGACGAGCTCTTTTTTAATGAAAAACTTTCGTTTTCATGACAAAATTACATGTGCATATTTTCTACACAAAATAAGCACATTAGTTTTATAAGATGTGCACATCTTTCCCAACACAATTTTTGAACTTGTTTTTCAGAGCTTTTTTTCCATGAAAAGCTTTCGTTTTTGGGCCAAAATTACATGTGCACATTTTCTGCACAAAATAGGCACAATATAATAAGATGTGCAAATTTTTCTCAAACAAACATTCGTTCCGCCAATTTTTTTCATGACAAACATTCGTTTTTAAGACAGTTATATTTGCACATTTTCTGCACAAAATAGACACATTAGTTATAATGTGCACATTTCTACGCATCATGATAAAAACATGTGCACATTTCTTCTTTATGCACACAAATCAGGTGAAGAAAAAAAAATTGACCGACAGTCAACGGTCAAATTTTTTTCTTGTGCTAAAAAAATATGTGCACATTTTCTACACAAAAATGTGCACATTGTCGACGGTCAACAGTCCCGCCAAATTTTTTTCCGTCAAATATTTTTTGGGCCAAAAAAATATGTGCAAATTTTCTACACAAAATGTGCACATTGTCGACGGTCAATGGTCATGATCAACGGTCAATGGTCAACGGTCAAATGTGCACATTTGATATTCCCATCCAAGGGATGGATATTATTCTCATTTCTCACTCTAAGGGCCCTTCCCACCGGATGAGAACCCGTATAACAAATAAGTAATAAACATTAGTCTTTAAAAAACCAGAACTTGAAATGAAACAGTAGCCATACACTTGTCATACCTGATACGTCATTTCATTCTCCGTGTAGGGTCGCCTTGGGTAAAGGGGGGAGCCAGGTGGAGTACACTGATTACTACAAACAGAAGGCAGAGAACGAGGCGTTGAAACAGGGTTGTAGTTTGTCATTGTCTCGAGCACTTCCGTCGGAAGACTCCAATGTTCAGCCTCCTCTTGTTCAGCAAGGAGTAGGGCTTCCATGTCATGTGCGTAGTCATGCGACAACATCTACAACATTAAAAAATAATGTCAATTCAAAAAATTTCAGTATGAATGGAATAAAACATCAACATAGTGGAATTATGCTGATGTTTTATAGTGGAATCAAATTGGATGTGTGATCCATATATAGTGGAATTATGCTGAGGTTCTATTTTATTGATGTGTCAATGGTTCCTATAAAGTTTTATGTTAACTCACATCAAACAATCATACCATTCAAACCTAAACAGAAATTAGACTCACCGGATTGAACAATCAAGCTTACACACACTAGCAAGTTGGATAAATTAGATGAAGACACACCCATATAGTCAACATTGTTGACATAACAAGTGATGCAACACAGAAACTCAACAATGAAACAAGCAATGGCATGATACAAGCAACTCAACAACAACAAAAACATTATGGAATTCAGCAACAACAAAAACAAGCAACTCGGTAACAACAAAAAACAAGCAACTGAGCAACAATGAATAATCAAGCTTACACACACTACCAAAAAACAAGCAACTGAGCAACTGAGCAACAACAAAAACATTATGGAATTCAACAACAACAAACAAGCAATGTCATAAATTGGATATACAAACAAGCAATGGAATTCAGCAATAGAGGATTCAAACAGATTTCATGAAACATGGCAACTTTAATTTATCAAACTTGTAAACTAAACACACAACAACAATCAAAGGCCAATAATTTATCAAACACATTTCAGCAACAACAAGCCTCAACTGAGCCCCAATAATCAAAGGCCAATAATTTATCAAACACATTTCAGCAACAAAAATCCTCAACTGAGTATCAAAGGTATATAAAATCTGTAAACTAAACACCAAAAACTGATCTATTCATGGGTTTGTAGGGATAACTTACCTTCACAGCCCAATCCTCAACTGAGCCCCAATTTGAAGTCGTTAAAGGTGCTGCATACTCATACAAACATCTCGATTATGATCGAAATGTGATAAAACATCAAAAATTCATTCGAATGGGGAAGAATCGTACCTGCCGACGAACCCTAGAAATCCCGTTGCTCTTCAAAATTCGAATTCGGGATGCTCTGTAGGTTACCCTAACAAATGGAAAATTGCAAATGGCAGGGGCATTTCAAGAATTATTGCCATCAACCCGTAGTTGAAGTTGACGGAATTCCATAATGTTGGGGGGCAACATTATGGAATTTCATCAACTTCAACTAATAGGTGGTAGAAGATGATGATTTTGATCAGCTGCCCAAGCTTCCTCCGCCATGACGATCCGAACAGACCACCATCGTCATCAGCTGGTTGATTCTGCCATTTTTGTCAACTTCAGCTAGTTGATTGGCACAAAAAGGCCATGCCGAACGGGCCCTTAATTACTTGGGTCGGAGTTAGATAAGGCAAATATGGTAAGCAACTATATACAACAATGATATTCCAAAATCAAACCATATTTTTTTGGTTTGACTGAATTGGGTTCACATAAGTTGGAAATCTTTCAGCGAATAGAAATCACAATCTTGAGTCGGCGAATAGAAATCATAATTTTGCTCAAAACTTTGAAATAAGTGGGAAATATATTAGACATTTTATACAAACTAACGGAACAATTAACGAAATAGATGGAGGAGCAAAAAGAAAAGGGTGATTCCTTGTAAAAAGTGAAATAAATGATGTTTGACGCAAATTCGGCCAAATAAAGGGTGATTTGAGGCAAAAACCTCAATATATGTGCACGAAAGAGGAGATCTGTCGACTAAAACCCCTTCCACGAAATACAGCCGATGACGGAGGAAAAGGAGATTATTTATTTGTCCACGCCGGAAATGAAGAAACCCTAGAACGATGCGAATCAGACCGGAAGATCGTCGGCACGAGCGCACCTCAACACCACCGCCTTTTGCAGATTAATCCCCCTTCCAAAATCTACAAACCCTAACCCTAGCACCAAACCCCCTTTTCCTCTTCCCCTCATCGCGATATATATACGGAACTCGCAGTAGTCGTTTTCCTACCCTATCCCTTCAAAATCAATGGTGGAGCACCGGAGCACCAATGGCCAACCTCCATCAGGAAATGGCGGAGCAGCAGCAGCAGCAGCAGCTGGAAGCAGCCGCCCCTACGAAATCAAACTCGACATCTTCTCTGTGAGGTTGAAGTCCATGTACAAACACTGGGAGAATCACAACCCCGATTTATGGTCCGCCGCCCAAGTCCTCTCCGTTGGGACTCCTCCAGCCTCCGATGACCTCAGGTATCTCAAATCCTCCGCCCTTAATATGTGGCTTTTCGGTTACGAGTTCCCAGAAACAATCATGGTCTTCTCCAAGAAGCAGATCCACTTTCTCTGTACTCAGAAAAAGGCAGCCTTGCTCGAAGGCGTCAAAGGGAAGGCCAAAGAGGCTGTTGGTGTTGAGGTCATTACTCACGTTAAGGCCAAAGGAGATGATGGGAGGGCCCAAATGGATGCCATTCTTACTAGTGTTGGTGCTGTTGATAACAACACTGCTATGGGGGTTTTGGCTAAAGAAGCGCCTGAGGGAAAGCTGTTGGAGGCTTGGGATTCCAAGCTCAAGGGATTGGATTTGTCGTTTGTTGATATCACAAACGGCTTGGCTGATTTGTTTGCTGCCAAGGATAAAGAAGAGCTTCTTAGTATTAGAAAGGCAGCCTTGTTGTCTGCTGCTGTAATTAAGAATTTCGTAGTTCCGAAGCTTGAGAAGATCATAGATGACGAAAAGAAGGTGAGCCACTCGGTTCTTATGGATGATACCGAGAAAGCTATTCTGGAGCCATCTAAAGTCAAGTTGAAACTGAAGGCTGAGAATGTTGATATCTGCTACCCACCAATCTTTCAAAGCGGTGGACAGTTTGATCTCAGGCCCAGTGCTTCCAGCAATGATGAGAATTTGTACTATGAGTCTGCTAGTGTAATTATATGTGCTGTTGGGGCTAGGTATGGTAACTACTGTTCGAATGTTGCGAGGACATTCTTGATCGATGCCACTTCAAAGCAGAGCAAGGCTTATGAAGTTCTGTTGAAGGCACAGCAAGCAGCTATAAGTGCTCTGAAACCTGGGGACAAGGTTAGTGCGGCTTATAAAGCAGCTGTGGCTGTTTTTGAGAGGGATGCTCCTGAGTTGGTAGGAAATATGACTAAATCCGCTGGTACAGGAATTGGCCTCGAGTTTAGGGAGTCTGGGTCAAGCCTAAATGCTAAAAATGAAGCTGTACTGAGGCCAGGGATGACATTCAATGTTCTGCTTGGATTGCAGAATTTGCAAGCTCAGACGAGCAATCCAAAAAGCCGCAATTTTTCTTTGCTGCTAGCAGATACCGTTATCATTGGCGAAAAGGGACCTGAAATTGCCACTAGGGAGTGCTCAAAGGATCTAAAGGATGTTGCCTATTCTTTCAATGAAGGGGACGACGAGGAAGAAGAGCTACCCAAGGTGAGGGCTATAATAAACTTCTTGTTCTTTTTTGTCAAGGCTACTAAGGTGACCGTTAGGGAGCGCCTACTTTCCTTGATTTGTTTTTCCTGAAGATATGCCTTGCACTTGATAATAATAGCTGTATTTTGTCGTTCTATATTATCCAGCAATTGCCTCATGATGATTAGTGAATTTATTGTTTTAATTTTCAACCTTGTGCCTCAGGTGCTTGATAGTACTTAATGTCGTTTGTTCATAGAACTGAATATTGGGATCCAATATATAGCAACCTTAGGATATCCTCATATCCTGTAATCAGCGAAGACATTTTGACTTGTAGGATCTTTGCTGTAATGTTACACATTACATCATGTGATATATGTGAAAGTGATGCAATGGAGCATGTTTAGGAAGGCTTGTGTTATACCTCATAAATGATGTTCATTATTTTATACACAAATTTCTATTAAGGCTTATGTCGGGTTTCCTTTTGTAAGTTTCCTTTAGTGATGATCACTTTTTTATCTGCAGGTGAAACCGCAGTCTAATGGAAATGACGCATTTCAAAAGACTAGTCTTCGATCTGACGGTGGAGAGATCAACAGAGAAGAACAAAGAAGGCAGCATCAAGCTGAGCTTGCCCGCCAAAAGAATGAAGAAACTGCTCGCCGTCTTGCTGGTTCTGGTTCCGGTGCAGGAGATAATAGGAACTCATCACGTCCTTCCACTGAGTTAGTGGCTTACAAGAATGTGAATGACATGCCTCCCCCAAGAGGAGAGATTATGATCCAGATAGACCAGAAGCATGAGGCTATTCTCTTACCTATTCATGGAGACATTTGTAGTTTCCATGTTGCTACAATCAAGACGGTTAACAGTCAGTCAGATACTAACCGGAACTCGTATGTGAGGATACAGTTCAATGTTCCCGGCGCCCCTTTTGCTCCCCATGATGCCAAAACTTTGAGGCATCAAGGAGCTATTTTTGTCAAGGAAGTATCTTTCCGGTCAAAAGACTCTAGACATATCAATGAAGTTGTGTCACAGATAAAGACACTGAGACGACAGGTTGCTGCTAGGGAGTCTGAGCGAGCTGAGAGGGCAACACTGGTAACCCAGGAGAAGCTTGTACTATCTGGGAACAAATTTAAGCCAATAAGGCTTTCTGATCTGTGGATTAGGCCTGTTTTCGGTGGTCGTGGAAGAAAGCTCCCTGGTACTTTAGAATGCCATGGAAACGGGTTCCGTTATTCCACCTCGAGGCCAGAGGAGCGTGTTGATGTGCTGTTTGGCAATATTAAACACTCGTTTTTCCAGCCGGCAGAAAATGAAATGATAACTCTGCTTCACTTTCACCTGCACAATCACATCATGGTAGGAAACAAGAAAACCAAGGATGTTCAGTTCTATGTTGAGGTGATGGAAGTGGTTCAGACTCTTGGAGGTAGCAAAAGATCGGCGTACGACCCAGATGAAATTGAGGAAGAGCAGCGTGAGCGTGACAGGAAAAACAAGATCAATATGGATTTCCAGAGTTTTGTGAATCGAGTAAATGATTTATGGGGACAGTCGCAATTTAAAGCGTTTGATCTGGAGTTTGATCAGCCTCTGAGGGAGCTTGGATTCCATGGGGTACCTTACAAGACAACGGCTTTCATTGTCCCAACTTCAAGCTGTTTGGTAGAGCTGATAGAAAATCCTTTCCTGGTGATCACGTTGAGTGAGATTGAGATAGTGAATCTGGAGAGAGTTGGATTTGGCCAAAAGAACTTTGATTTGGCAATCATTTTCAAAGATTTTAAGAGAGATGTGTTCAGAATCGACTCTGTGCCCACTACCTCTCTTGAGAGTATCAAGGAATGGATGGATACGACAGACATCAAGTACTACGAGAGTAGAATGAATCTTAACTGGCGACCCATTCTAAAAACCATAATTGATGACCCACAGAAGTTCATAGAAGATGGAGGATGGGAGTTTCTAAATATGGATGCTAGTGACTCAGACTCGGGTTCAGCAGAGTCTGACAAAGGGTATGAGCCATCAGATGTGGAGGCGGAGTCAGAATCAGAAGAGGAAGCTTCTGAGAGTGAATCATTGGAGGATGAAGAGGATGATGAAGACGAAGAGGATTCAGAGGGAAATTCTGAAGAAGAAAAAGGAAAGACATGGGAAGAACTGGAGAGAGAAGCAAGTAATGCTGATCGTGAGAGAGGGGATGAGTCTGATAGTGAAGAAGAGAGGAGGAGGAAGAAGATGAAGGGATTCAGACCCGGTCCAAGTGGTGGTAGTGGTGGTCTTTCTAAGCGTCCAAAGTTGAGATAGGTATCTGTTTGTTTATCTATTTCCTTGCTTATTAATTATTGAAGGAGTCCAGTCTTTTTGTGGTTAGCAAACTAGAAATATGTGGACTTTGCTGTTGAATACGTCTGTCATTCTCCTCGAATCTGGTTTAGTTAGAGTTTGATACTGGGAAAGAAGCTTGGGTTTTCATGTAAAGCATTCGTCTAATTTGATGTCCTTCTCTGTGTGTGCTTCATCTGTCATTTTTCAGCTTCTGAAGCACAGCCAATCTTAAACCTTGCATTTCTGTCCTGGTTCTATCTACGAATGCTATCTAGATAGCAAAATGGAAATTTCGTATTGAGAAATTAGACACTCGAAACCCACTAACAGTTATTGGGTTCAGATGAGTTGTAGATGACAATGATTAAGAACTTCCAGATGACCCTGCTGCTCTTGCCCGATTAATAGTCAAGAGACTTGAGTGAACTGATTTCAAGCTGAACATTATTAGGAAATGCTACTCATAGCAACCGATTTCAAGCTAAATCATGTAATATTTATTTACTTGTACGTGTAGATAACTACAATCTAACATGTTCACATACTCGAATCATATGGCAGAATTATTACTACAAAATTTCATTATGTTGGAAATATATTAGTTGGTATTTTATTAGTTTGTTCTATTGTATAAATTCTCATTTTCATGAGTCGGGACCCGTCTGTTCTAGGACCCTTATTTTGATGGAATCAGGATGTCTTGTTCAAATCTTTATTGGGTTGGATATTTGAGCAATTTCAATGGTTTAATTCACTTTTTAAAATGAAAATAAAAGTTGTAGAATTACACATTAAAAATCCCGATCAACATCATATGTCACGAGTCACGACACATTCAAGCCATTAAACAACCGTTTATGTATATGGATTTGTTTTTTCTGAACACGTAATGACACTTTTATTAAATAATGATGACTTATTGTCATTAAATGATACATAATATTGTCATCGAGTAGTGATCATAAGTTGTCATCGAGACAAGAAACACTAGGTATATATGTCAAAAGAAATAAAATCTATTAGGGTAAAAAACCACAAAACTTATTATGAAAGGGGAATTGGCTCAGCATTTCCTATTTTCATTTCTTCTTTCAAGCCACGTTCCGCCCACACTAAACCCTACAGTATTTATTATAGCCTTATTTCAGCAATCAGCAGTAAGATTGGTTCACTTCCCATACCTTTTTTTTCCACTACTTTGCTTCTTTTTCTTAGTCAAATGCTGCAAGTCATTCACACTATTAATTGCTAACGTGTCTCATAAGGAGAAGGTATCTGATGCAACACTTAAACTACCATACTCTGATTGCATCATCTTGTCACCACATCATGTCACCATCATCTTCAGTCTGTTTCCTTCACATCTACTGTACTAAATTTAGTAACTAAATGCAAAACAATTATCAAAATTACTGAAAACAATCAAGTTAAATTTTAATTTACTACATAATGCAAAACATCAGGTTGCAGTTTGTGACATTACCTCTGCATATAAAAAACTGCCTTGTCTTGCATTTGCATACAGCAGAGAATTAATCTGAAAATTATCTTTTTCATCTGTATCATCTATGTATGAAAGAAATACGACTGTGTATAAGACAACTAAAGGATGAATCGAATCCGTTGATCTGTGCATTACTTTCATCGTATGCTTGAATTTTCACATAATCAGATTCCATCCATGTCCTGTTTTCCTGAAAGGTATCTGTCGCAAAAGTCATCCTCTCTCAACCAAACAGCAAATAGATGACTCAACATGTTGAGCTCCATGCCAAATGTGATAACTCTCATTAACTAAATTTTCCAATTTCCATCTTCTTTTTAATCGCCTTTTGTCCATGGTATACAAATGTATCTATTATTCCAGATACTGTGAATACACCTGAGGTGATGAATGAGAAAACACGTTCATTCAACATGCATCAACTAAAAAAACATGGCAGTACATCAAAGTGTGTCTAAGACGAGTCTTACCTCCAACAATAGCACAAACGTTGGTCAAGAAGTGAAGAAATGATACATGTTGCTCCGTGAATGTAACCTGAAACATGAGCGCAAAAGTTTACAACAGATCCATAAAAAATAGCTAGTAAAAAAGAAATGTTTTTAAGTAAATAAAGAAGGGTCATTAATTTTATGCATTGATTCTAAAAATATTCTGACATTTTTTTCTCAACATTTTTATTAAATATTTACGATATCGCAAATATCACCATTGGAGATGACCTTAGTGTTCAAAAACATCTAATACTCTGAACAAGGCTCCTAAAGATTATTGAACATTGAATCATCTAATGTGTAAAGTTAGAAAATTTGGCATGCAGCCATGCAGGTGAGATCTTTGCTCACAACAGATTTTATTTTGTGTTTCGACGTTCCTGATTCACCAGATCGGCATCTCACCTTGATTGGAGAGAGATCATAGAAGAAGAAAACTCCTGGGAGAGTCTGAAAGACACCTGCTGCCGAACCCCGGAAATGTTCAGTCACTGAAAACTGGACATGAACGAAGAAAAACAAGTTATGTATAAAGAACATACATAAAACTGAGATCTAACAGATATATTGAAACTGAGATCTAACAGATATATTGAAACTGAGACTGCACCTGATTTGATTGTATACGGTTTCCACGCACATCTGTGTATAAAGTCGGTACTACCTACAAAAAAGAGGTTAAGACTTTGTTTTACCTATAAAAGGAATCTTCAATCATTTAAAAACACAACTCTGTCTTCTTATATCAATACTAGACATGCCTAAATTCAAAGCCATTTCATATTCTCCAAGCAAGAATCTAGAGTCATTTTTTCAGGCCAAGTAAGTTCCATCTGATTATACTGCAAATTTTCTCGTCCAAATACAACAATGACCTCTTTTAAGGTGTATTTCTATACGAATCTTTGATATAACAAAACTTGGATTTGACTACAATCGTATAGGAATCACTACACTGCATTTAGAAGGATCTTTCAAGATAAATACTACCTTTAGAAAATACTGGTACATTCCATTTGGAGATCCATGAGTCCACTCAACACTGAAATTTGGACATGACAGGAATCACGATTTTATTCAAGGAGTGAGAACAACAAGGAAGAAGCAGAAGAAGAGAAACATACCCATCAAGAGGATTCACAACGCCAGGGATGTAATCACCAAAAGATAATCTATTAATCTTATGGGTTATCTGCGGCATAGTAAATTAGCATTTACTCATATGAATGAACATGGTTGCTCAAAATAGGGTAACTGCATAAAAAACAAATTGATTCAGAGGACCAGAGTATTCTTACATTGAAACTATCCTTCTGAAAAGTCAGCAAGTCATGGATATGAACACCTGATTGTTGAAAGCTTTTACCGGGAGCAAAATGAAAATTTCCAGCTACTTTGTTCACTTCCAAGAATCCATAAATGTTGCAACCTTCACCTTCTTCATCTTTAATTCTTTGCAAAAAACCTTCTCTTTTGCACTGACACAGACATGGAAATCCAAGCAATAAGAAAATATACTCTTAATTAAAAAGCAGCTGCTTGCTTATTCACGAGTGCCATACATCAACAGTAAATCTAAAACATTAAGCTTTTCTTGTTCATTTTGTTGGCATCTGACACTTTTTTAAAGTTTCTTAAATCTTATTAAACAATACTCCCTTCGTCCCTAAATATAAGACTGATTTGCTTTTTTAACACTATTCATGGTCGAAGAGAATATTTCGATTTCTGACTAGTGTATAAGGCAAAGTATAGTCATGAGTGGTCTTGTTTGATTCATATCAATGAGTACTTTAACAATATCAAAATTTTACTTAACGATAGATATTGACGAAACAAAACGCGCATCGACAAATGTGCCCATTTGAAATGGGAAGATCAAAAGGGGACGGAGGGAGTATAATACTCTAATCCTGGAAAATGACCATGTAATAGATCCAGTTGCTGTTTGTAATCTCGTACTTTGTTTCCCAAAACATATACTCTTAAATCAGAATTACAGATTATCTTATTTGAATTTGCTTATCAATAGCTTGAGAATTCTAGAGAAGCCAAAAAGCATTTTCTTTCCCCCTGTTCTTCCCCCCTGGATCTACCTTCTTGCTACACTAATACAGTTCATGACGTTCCTTTTAAAGAACATTAAAATGTAGGTTCAGCGAAAGACCATAGTTGTGACCCATCGACAATCACAGACAATAAATAAGAACGCTAGGACATACAGATGAGCTCTGAACACGTATTTGAGCCCAATGTGTAACTTCACATATCCATCCTGTAAGGAAAAATTATAACATATATCTGGAACCAGCGTACCTGGTCAATCATATCTGGATTTGTAAGACCCCAGCCCTTCTTTCTATAAGCTTCACGAACATCTTCACAAGTGTTGCAACAGTGATCATCAGTCTGCAATTCCATTAACAATGGGGCAATCAGCGGCTACATCTTTCATTCTTTTTTCTCTTTCACATGGAAGGATATATATACACAAACACGCACACTCCACTCTATTCATGCAACGTCAATTCATTAAATCATATTTTATTCCCAACCAGATGAAAAGATATTTCGTTATATTATTCAAATCAGCAAAACATTTTCATGTTCTACAAAGCATAATGGCATCTCTAATCAATCAATCATAGAATTGGTAATTTTCAAGCACAGAACAAGCAGAGTATATATGTTATGGCAGATTTGAGAAGCACTAATAAGTATAAATAACCCAAAATAGCAAGGAGCTTTACATCTTCAGCACCAAAACATGAGCCACAATATGTCTCGTTCTGTTCGAGCCTGCCACCATGTTTCTGCAAAGGCTTCTCTATCTGTGTCAAGCACAATGATAAATGTTAGTCCACGCGAAAGAGAATGATACTTTAGAAAGATCATACCAGCAGAAAAGGTTGAAAATAGTGACATATAAGCCAAACAAATCCTAAGATGTGAAATGCAGGGCTATTCGGAAAAGGTATGCATGAAAAAAATTATAAATGCTGAAGTAACAGGAAGAGTTTATGTTGGAAGTGCAGGACATCCACCAACATCTGGAACTGGCATCAGATCACTATTCTAATGCTTACAGAGCAACACATTTGATGCAAGACTAATATATATATAATCAGTAAGATCCATAGACCTGCTATCCAACTTGCATTCTATGAGCGCTGAATGACATGCAAAAATCATTATTTCTCAACTCTCAAGAGCAATAGACCTCCAGGGAATCATCCTAGGGAAAATTTCTACAGTTCTACCCCCCAAAAATTCCAGTCAGAATCTGTTATGGGCCTTAGAATCGGATCTAGTCACGGGTTTAGAGACTCCTAGGAGGTTCGTCCTTGACAGAACCCTTCTACGTTTACTCTGAAACGTCCTTAATAACTTTCTGCTTAATTTTATTGAATCACTAGCTTAACTCCCGTGCCTTGCACGGTATTGCATAATAATATTATATTTAAGTTATTATATAATATATAATCAAATTTACTTAATTAACATTTAAATTAATAAAAAGTTCTATAATTTAGATTAATATATGTAGTATATAATCAAATTTATTTGATTAATGTTTAAATTAATAAAAAGGCAATTATAGAACTTATGATTGGTTTCCAGTCTTGTTAATTGATTTCTTTCAAATAAATAAAGAACAAATATAGAATTCTTATAGTCTTGTATATATAATTTATTTTAGAAAATAAAGAAATGAGGGATAAAAAATAGAGTAAGAAAAGGTCACATTTGTCATGTGGCAAAATCTAGTTTTAATTTAATATATAAATAATAGATTTAGACGAAAATGACTTTAGTACACAACTGCGATAAAAAATAAGCTTGTATTTATAATAATTGAGATTATATTGTTTTTCATAAAGTACATCTCCCAAAGTTAAAAAAATTTAAACATCTTATTTTAATTTTCAAAAATAAATGTAATAAAATAATTAATTAATATTATATAATTTTTTTAATTAAAGTACATATTTGGGGGTTTGATTCCGGTGATGATGGATCTTTAGATGAGGACTGAGGATAATGCACACAAACGTTATAACTCATGCACACACGAGTTATAATTAATGCACACACTGTGCATGTGTCACAGATGTTGTGCATCACCAAATATTGTGTGCATGAGTTATAACGTGTGTGTGCATTAACAATTGTGTTTGTATGCATCATCCTCATTCCTTATCTAATGATTCATCCTCACAAGATCTTGTCCCCATATTTGGATATTATATATTATTATGAAAAATATTTTTTTGTGAATCTTTAAATCTCAATTCCGATGTGAAATAATTTTTAAGTTATTATAATCTTTGTAGGCAATTCTTTGTAATTATAAATTGTTTAAATTTTAGGTATATCTAAATTAGGAACGTTTTAGATATTGTATCATCAAATCTTTCTATATAATTGTGTAATCAAATCTTTGTAAATAATTTTGAAAATTCCTAATTAGATGACATGTGGCAAGAAGGTCAATTTGGATGACATGTGGCAATTTAAATGGAGAGATGACATGTGGAAAAATTAGTGCTTTGCTTTAATAGTTATATAGTAGATTAAAGCCCCTTATATAGGCTAGAGATAACAACCCTAAAATTCTAATAAGTAAACTATCAATAATAAGAGATATATTTTCTATCCTAATATAACAAGATAATATAAACTACTCCTAAATAATAGTGAAGTAAATCAGTAGTATATCTCTTTATTCATTGAACGTATCTTCTTTCTCAGCCCGTATCTAAGACCGTATCAGAATCATCGTTTCAAAAGGCAACCTATCTACCCTCTACTTAAACCCTCTAAGCAGAAGAACCCACCGGGCTGATACAATGAGTGCGTTCAAAGGTCCTATGTAGGGGACAAGGGTAAATCTAAAACATTGCATTTAATGGCTTGCGGCAGAAGGACATCAAGAAAATAGCTGCATAAAAATGGAGGACATAACCTAGAGAGCTGTATAGAATTTAAGGTAATGTCATCCAGCCTTGGAAATGCTGCAGTTACATTCCAAACGTCAATGAATACTCCAGCTACCTATTCATGGGACTTTCACGGGCACTATAGACGGTGACTGACGACAAGTGAGCAAACCCCTGATAGACTATGGAAGTGAGCAAACTTTTAAGAGACTGCTGAAACTTAATTAAGCCATTCAGGATCCATAGTAACGCTGACTTTTTCAAAGTACTATTAATTGCAAGAAATTTGGTGCTAAACTATGCTCACTGCCAACTAGATAAGCAGGAAGTAGAGAGAATCAACACAAATTTACAAAAGCATCATAATCCATGAAATAATTGTCCTGGAAATGTAACAACAAAACAAAACCTGCTTCAAGATCCATATCAGAAATGGAGAACACATCTTAGTCCCTGTGGGAAACAAGAGAGGGATCATATTGATGAAATTTAAGTCAAGACACTAGGAACAAAGTAAAAGTGAATTGCATGAATGAGATATTTTTAACATCACGTAAGGTCAGCAAAAAACTGCACTGGGAGCATGCAAAAACACTACCCTCGTGATGTTATGCTCCATATGCCAATTTACAGAGTCAGTAATTTACTTTTTCCACAACACATCCAATAAGTGAAAAGAATCGGAAAATTAATAACTTGTGACTAGTAACTTTGACGCTAACCTTGGGAGCACCAATTCCATCAGGCCTCGACTCTATCACATTTCCATGACTATCAATTCTTTTCTTGATTATGTCATGTCTCTGCAAGCAATGTAATATTATTCATTGTTAAGAGACAACAATTCAGTGTTAGACGAGAAACAAACACAAATCTGAATCCACCAGTCCATGTAATTTTGCAACATTTATTTTGATAGAAGTAGTTCAAACTTTGAAAAATTTAGTTTAATTTCCACTTAATGAGATGAAATGGATAGAAAAATATGTTGTACTTCCGAAGGGTCTGTTGGAAGAGCTTCTTCAGTTCACACTTTGTTTCATATCTTACAGACAAAACAAAATACTAATATAAATGACAAACATCCAAATTTGTGCTATATTTGAGGTCAAATCCTTTTTTAGGTATTGGTTTGCCTTTTACATTTGAAACCATGGTTAGTATACTTTCTTTCACTGAGAAAGGTTTGGACTCCCAGATTGCAATAATTCATTCTAAATACTATCCACTATAGTGTTGCATTAAGGGCTAAATCTACAACTGAGCTTCATGACAATATTGAGGTTTCAATATTTATTTTTTTATCTTGAGATCACCATTCATGTAGTTCTGCAACAGATATATTAAAAGTACTAGTTCAAACTACGAAATCTAGATCAAAATGTTCTGCACCTTCAAAGGGTCTGCTAGAACAACTTTTTAGTTGTAAACCATGGTTGCTATATTTTCTTCCACTGAGAAAGAACTGAAATTTCAGATTGCCATAATTCATGATATAGAGCCTACCACTCCATTGTTGTATTAGGGTCTGAAACAGCGCATCCTGTCTAAAAATAAGCATTTATAAAAGAAGTTAAAGTTGGAGATTTTATGGCCAAACATTCACTTTTTACACCAAATCTATCTCGTGACCAGTTGCTTTTTCCATAGCTAATATTTGATAAATTTATAATAAGCCTGCTAGATAATTTTTAACTAGTCAAAACTCAAAACTTCGTAAAAAGCTCTCTAGTAAACTGATTTCTTGCCCTGGCCACTGCCTAGGCTGGGGTATTTACTCGGAATTTTAGTCTAGGGGATTAAGCTCAGGTTTCCAACACTGAGGAGTACATTGCCGACATAGTGACATATTGATAGCTGAACAATTCACAATGTTCAGGTAGGGTATAAGATGACGCAGAATTTGACCAAACCCTAGCATCAAAGTCAATAAACTCCAAAGGATCCTCTATGAGATACTGATCAACTTTGCCAATGTTTGGATGCACATGAATTGCAAACTATGATATGGAAAAAACTTACAACATCAAGATGCTGCTCCCCACTGATATCCATGGCATCAACGCTAAGTATTGAACACGGAAGGGCTGGAAAAGTGGCATCAAACTGCAAGTTTCCAAAAAAACGGAAATATAACTCAACTATTTTGCAGAAAAAAAATACCAGACATTTAGTCGAGTCACATGACGCCTGATATGATATGAGAAAATAATAATTTCAAGGTAAAATAGTAAAATACAATTTTATTTAACAGAAGATAATTCCAGATAAGGTAAGAATTAAGAAGAGTCAAATAAATAAGGCCTTTTGTCACAAAGCATAGTCATACAATCAGTTTCATAAAGTTCACATTACATTAATACGTAGGGTCCCTCCTCTTGAAGTATCCACTAAAAGCTGGGTTTCAGTTGCAGCATACAGGTATAGACCTGAAAACATAGATAACCACATAAGCAGAAGCCCATACTATCAAGAGGCAGAATGATCATCTACAAACAAACCAGGACTTCAAGAATAAACCAAAAGAATTTGCAATTGTTATCCAGGTTATACTGAAAAGACTGCATTACTCCGTGTCAGAATTCGCCAATATCCTTCATCATAGCATAACAACAGCCATAGACACTTTCTAACCATTAAGAGTTGATGGTTTGCATTTTACGTATCAGTGGCATAATCAATCACCATTTTTCACTGTAATGTAATGTGCCTTGTATTACCTTTTCTATCTCTCTTTCAAAAGATTGCAGTTACACTCCAGGGGGCAAGTGTTTAGTAATTTATTAGCACGTGATGTGACAAATAGAGCATATGCATTTGCATATTTATTCATAAAGCCAGAGATATACAAAATATTTACAATGGGGACACAAGCAAATCCTCTTTTACCAACTGTCATTCATGAGCTAAAAGAAATTGCTTTTCTGTTTAAATTGAAGATGCAACGTTTCAACCCTTTGTAACCCAAACTAGCTTCCATTTTTCCAAACATAGCCAATTATGACACTGTATTAGGCATTCTCTTTCTGGACAAGTCACAAGTGACAAAATCAATAGTTTGATGAACAGATAGCTTCTCTAAAGCATTCAAGGAAATATCACTCCTCAGTGTGTCACACAGAAGAAGCAATAGCAGTTGCTTCTAAATAAACCAACTCTCAGTTACTCACTTCTTATCCTCGACCCTCACCGAAAGGAGAGGGAAAAAACTCTTCATGTTTGAAAACGAAACCAATCATCTCAATTATGCTTCATCAGAAGAAGCAAGCACAATTATCTAAGAAAATCCAGCTCAACTAAGTTACAATATTGACATCACAAATAATTCAGCTCACCAGCGCTCAAGGAAGATCAGCAAACTTTCTACCAACAACATTTCAACACATTGTTCATCCAAATCAAAATCTTAGATAGATCAATCTCGGATTTCTGCCAAATGATCACAACTAGGTGACCGAACTGCAATATGCCCCAGAATTTAGCTCTAAGACCACAATTTCGATCCCCAAATCTCTTCAAATTCTAGATCAAAATAAATGCAACAATAAAAAGAATAAGATAGAAGGGCGTACGGAGTTCGGAGAAGAAGAGGAGCATCATAATAAAGGAGGAAACGAGTGTGATAAGGCCACCGGAGAGAGTACGGCTGTAGAAATCTTCATTGATCTTAGGGTATGCATCAAGATTCCGAATCTTGCTGAATATCCCGTCCATTATTATTTTGCTATGCAGGAATTCGTTCCCGCGGAGATCAAATTCTTATTTAGGGGAATCTAGAATGAAATTCCGAACAAAAGAAAGGTGTTTGAAAGAGGAAGACCGATGTTGATATAGAGCAGCGCTCTCTCTTTCGATCTTCGTCTGCAATTTTGCGCTACTTGTGTACCGGTCAATCTGTCTCTAACATCGGATTTGGACCTAATTAACTTTCCGGTACACGTTAATTTAACACAAAGTTTTCGATAGTGTGGAAATATAAAAACATAAACAAAAATCGACTTGAGAAAAATATAATTTCGATAAAGATTTTAGTTAAATGAATTGAGAAAGTATTTCTTCCATCTGAAGAAACGATTATTCCAATTGAAATAGATTTAAGAGAAGAAATCAAATGAGAATTATCTTTAAGATTAAAATTGAGAATTTATATAGATCGTTTGATTATCATCATCCAACGCTTTAGAATAAATTAACTTTTAAATGAATTTTTAATAGGAAGAGTAATTTTGTAATTTTCGTCCTCTCCTATTTTTCTTTTCTACAATCGAGCTCTGTCTCTAGACGATGGTGATTGTCATGACAGGAATCTCCATCTCCTTCCACCTCCGTCAGAGTCTTGATTCCTCGCTTTTCCACCGACGATTAAGACCTCATCCACCTCCAAAAGCGTCTTCGTCGCCTCGCTCTCGCAGAGGTCTAGCCAAATGATGCGGGAGCATCTGATCTACCATCAAGAGCATCCGAGCTATCATCGAGGACACTTCGTCCTAAATCTAGACTGGATCAAGGGCTAAAGATCGCTATGAGCCATCATTGAAATCATTAATAGTAGCCCGAGCTCGTATTGTAGTCATTCAAGCTCGTAGAGATCCGGTTTGAATCAAGATCAGAAATCAAGTACTGAAGAGGAAATAAACTAGACTTCAATACAAAACTCCGAGACTTGGAATCACTCCACTTCGATATCGGACGAGAGAGAACGAGCCGTTTCAAAAAGAGATGTCAGCGACATGTTTCCAAAGCGGCGACCGCCTACCTTACAGCGACCGCTGCCAATTGAATTAAATGGAGATTAGCTACGAAGTGGAAACGGCGATTGTCGCCAACGGGAAGCGCCGTCGCCATCATCCTTCACATCTGAGCTTTTTTGTTATATTCGGGATTATTTATTTTAATTGGTTTTTTTTTTTTTTTTGAAAATACTTTTAATTGTTTTATTTCTTTTAATTGGCATCCTTATGAACCCTATATAAGGCTTGCCCTAGTTATTTTTGTAGAGGACCTAGACAGATTATTATGATGATTCTTATGAATTGAGAAAACGTTGTTTTTCGTTCCTCCAAAAGAGAGCTTTTGTGAGAAGAGTGCTTGAGAGCATCGTTATTGAACTCGCCCTAGTTGTACTTGTGTGTGTCAATCTCTTCCATATGGTTGGTGCTATCAGGACTCCATAGACCTTCCTCCAGGTACCTTGGCCTACCATAGCCATTGTGTTTGGTTGTAATCCATTGGGGTTTCTTCATCATTTGGTAAGGTTTTTGTTCCTTAGTTCAAGGGTTTTATCGTTGTTTGATTTGGTTCCAATTGGCATATGATTCGACTTATCATTCTAATTCCGCCTATCTTCTCTGTTCGATTTTCCGTTCGAGGTTTGGTGTCTAGATCAGGCAACTGCGGCTTATCCCCGCATCAAATTGGTATCAGAGTTGTGTTGACACCATCACCGTCTTCACAAGAACATCACGAGACCCCCACTATCAAAAAAAATTCACAAAAGAGTCAGTTTTTGTTTTCCTGTTGTCAGTTTCTTTCAGGAATTGATTTTGAGTCTTCTATACTTTGATCTTTCTTATTGAGTGTGTTTCAGGTTGTGTACAAGAAGTTTGAATCGATTCGTGTTCGTGGAGATCGAAAGATTGGAGTTTGGAGCACCCTTGTTCCCAAAATCCATTCAACCCATCACCACCATCACAAATTCGTCCTCCCTACCCTAAACGCAGCCGTCACAAACCCTAAAATTGTTGAGAAAGTCATTCCTTTCAGCCTAAGACAAGATCTCCAACAAAGGAATCAGATCTTCAAAGAAAGAAATCCTATCTCTTCAACAAGGAAATCAAGTTAGTTGTTATTTTATTTATTTTTCAGTTTGCTGAGATTAATATCTCATATCGAGTCAACAAAAATATATTCAAAAAAAGAAGAAAGAAGAATCAAAAGAAAAAGAAAAGAAAAGAAAAGAAAAGTCTCAAAGTTAGCATTTGTTTTACGTTTCGTTGAGTCAAAGTCAAGTTCGGTATTGTTTGAGTTAGAATTCAAGAATTTGGAGGAATCGAGATTGCCACAAGCCCGAACGAAGAAGACAGAAAGTTTCACCCGGAAAAGGCAGCGACCGCCGCCTATCTGGAAGCGACCGTCGCCCCCTGTTGATTTCTTTCTGCGACTTCGACCCCCCCCCAAGCCATTCCCGAACTTATCCTAGCCCTCTCGACTTCTTCTTCGATCCTTCATAGACACCATTCGGGACAAGTTAAGGTACGCTTCCTTTTGGCCCTCTTGAGTTCGAATTTGAGTCTTTTAGTTGTTTGCATTTACATTCTTGCAAACGTTTGAGTCTTTGTTTCTTTCTTTCGTTGAGTCTTTTTGCTTTGAGTCAGAATCTTGAGTTGAAATCCCGCCCTACACTAGCCATCTCCATCTCTATCATCACTCATCATAGTGCTAGGAGCTTGTTAGTTTCACTCTATTGGGTTTTTGATTCATACAAGGCAATTCATCAAAGAAAGCTTGTTACAACAACAATTAAGAGAGAGTGCAGAGGAAAACACACGAGAGTAAGCACTTGTGAGTTGTTTTCGTTTTCACTACCTTAACATAGTTATGTGTTAGTCTTTTCTTTGATCATGTCTAGGACATCGATCTATACAAGAGGTCATCAGGGAGAGTACTTGGAGAGTGAAGATTGACAACCATATAGAGATGTCCAAAGAAAAAGAGGACGTGAGCTAGAGCAAATTGGCTTTGCCAAGATCAATGTAAAAATTCCAAGATTTGAAGGGTGGGACATGGATGACTATATGGAATGGGAAACCAAGGTTGAGCAAATTTGGAGTTGTCATAACTTCATGGAAAACTGAAAGGTACGATTTGTTGTCCGTGAATTTACCGGCTATGCACTGAATGGCGGAATAACCTTAAGAAAGAACGGAGAAGAGCACTTGGTCCAGCCGTGAACACTTGGAGGCAAATGAAGACCTTGATGAGAGCTCGCTTTGTGCATCCACATTTCGCACGTGAGCTAAGGCAAAGGTTGGAAAATTTGAGGCAAGGAACCATGTCAGCAAAGGAGACATACAATGCAATGTAAGCTGCTATGGTTCGAGCTAATCTGCATCAAAATGAGGAGACTACTATGGCTAGGTACCTTCGTATACTTAACTCTTATTTAGCTAATGAAGTATATTTGTATCACTACTCCTCCATGGAAGAATTTCTACACTTGGCCATCAAAATTGAGAGACGAACAAAGGGTAGGAAACCAAGGTTGAGCAAATTTGGAGTTGTCATAACTTCATGGAAAACTGAAAGGTACGATTTGTTGTCCGTGAATTTACCGGCTATGCACTGAATGGCGGAATAACCTTAAGAAAGAACGGAGAAGAGCACTTGGTCCAACCGTGAACACTTGGAGGCAAATGAAGACCTTGATGAGAGCTCGCTTTGTGCATCCACATTTCGCACGTGAGCTAAGGAAAAGGTTGGTAAATTTGAGGCAAGGAACCATGTCAGCAGAGGAGACATACAATGCAATGCAAGCTGCTATGGTTCGAGCTAATCTGCATGAAAATGAGGAGACTACTATGGCTAGGTACCTTCGTATACTTAACTCTTATTTAGCTAATGAAGTATATTTGTATCACTACTCCTCCATGGAAGAATTGCTACACTTGGCCATCAAAATTGAGAGAAGAACAAAGGGTAGGAAGCAAAAAGAAGAAGCAAAGAAGGCTAAGGAGAAAGAGTTGCAAGTGCGAGTGGCAAATAGCCTTGCCAAGATCGAAGCCCAGTTTGTGCGTTTCTGTTGTCCAAACAAAGAGATTGCCAAGAAGAAGAAAGGGCACAAGAAGCAAGAAAAGGATCTAAGGACAACCTCTCCACTACAAGATGTTAATCAAGGGAGTACTTCTAATCTTTCTACTACAACTGCAGTTGTTTTGTGCTTAAACTGTCAAAGTAGAAATCATATGATTAATGACTGCGCTGATATGCTTAATCACCTAGGTCAAATTGAGTTTCAATATGAAAAGGGTGATAGTGTTGATGATGTTGTTTGTGTTGATGATCTTAAAACTGATTTAGATAATGAAGTTGAAATTGAGTATGAGCATGTTGATTCATTGATTGATAGGAAATATTTGCATGTACAAAATGCTCATTGTAATGAAATTCTAAGAGAAACTCATTGTCTAGATAAAGTTGAGGATTGCAACATGATTATTGATGAAGGTAGTTGTGGTAATATTGCTAGCATGAAATTGAATACTAAATTGCAAATTACTTCACTATGCTACCCTAGTCTTTATAAACTGCATTGGATGAATGATTGTGTTGATGTGAAATTGAACAAGCATGCTAAGGAAGCCATGACATTAGGACATTGTGATGATACTATTTCATGTGATGTTGTGCCTATGCAAGCTTGTCAAGTTTTATTGGATTATCCATGGCATTATGATAAGAGAGTTGCCCATGATGGTTTTGTTAATCGGCATTCGTTACCCTTCTATGGTAGAATTGTTGTTCTTCCACCTATGATTCCTTCACAGGTCGCTGATGAGTATGGCAAGAGGAAGGACAAGGATAAAGGAGCTAAATGAATGAAGTAAGGCAAGGATTCCCCACAACATCAAGTTTGTTCCTCAAGGTCGAGCTATGCACACGGAGCATTCAAGAGGAAGTTATGCATCAAAGAGGATGACGCCTATGAAGATCGTTCTATCATTCATATCAAAGTTGATTCGAGGTCGAATCCTTTTCAAGAAGGGGAGAATGACGTGGGAGCATCTGAGCTACCATCAAGAGCATCTGAGCTATCATCGAGGACACTTCGTCCTAAATCTAGAGATGTGCTAACCACTAGATCAAGGGCTAAAGATCACTATGAGCCATCATTGAAATCATTAATAGTAGCCCGAGCTCGTATTGTAGCCATTCAAGCTCGTAGAGATCCGGTTTGAGTCAAGATGAGAAGTCAAGTACTAAAGAGGAAATAAACTAGACTTCAATACAAAACTCTGAGACTTGGAATCACTCCATTCTGATCTAGGACAAGAGAGAACGATCTGTTCCAAAAAGAGATGTCGGCGACATGTTTCCAAAGAGGCGACCACCTACCTTACGGTGACCGCCGCCTATCTTACGGAGACCGTCCAAAGCGGCGACCGCCTACCTTATGGAGATCCAGTTTGGAGTTGTTATAACTTCATTAACGTCACGGCGGAGATTGTTCTGGTGAGCTTCTGCTAATTCTTAATTTCAATTGTTTAATGTTTGTTGCGGTTCATACTGAGTTTCATTCATTTTGTTGTGATTAGTTTATATTTCTTTCTTGTAGGAAAAAAGTTTTTATTAGAAGTAAACTTAATATGTGTTCTTAGGGCATAGGTTAGAAACACCATAGAAGAAATAAGGATCAATTTTATTCTGTAGGGAATGTGGTGAGTCCCGTGCATACTCTATCTTTCTTCCCATGCGCTTATAAAACCAAAAAAGCGACCTCATTCTTCTCGATTCTAGATATGAAATTCTCCTCTCTCTTTTTCTCCCTCGTTGTATCGATCGATTTCAAGAGTGATTCGAAGAGTGGAATAAAGAACGAGTTGAGTCAGTGAAAAAGTGCATGGGTGAGTGCATAAATGTGCATAAGGTAGTCTAGTAAAAATACATATGACAGCTTTTTGCATGTGCATGACTCACTGAAATAAAGTGCATGAGTGAGTGCATCAATGTGGATGAGACAATGCATCAATGTGCCTTGAAATAAAATTGCGAGATTCTGTTTGCAAGTCCCATTCAATCACAAAACATTACTCCATGACAATAAAATTATAGTTTCATGCTATCAAAAAGAAGAGAAACTTCGAACTACTCCAAAATAATTTCAAAATATTCAAGTCTCATTAGATTCAATATAAATTTGCAATTACAAATTCGATTCACAAACAATTTTGAATATAATTGCCTAAATATGAAGAACCAAAGAGATTGAAGCTCCAGTTCCTATTTCGTGTTTAATAAGACAAATTGAAACATCACTTATGGCACGGAGAGTGGAGATTGATCCTCACTCCTTTGGATAGACATTCTCACCGGATCTTTCTCCAAAAGATGTATAGGTTTTTTTATTTTCATTTTGGTATAGTAAAATCTTGATTGACCTAGATTTTGTTATTAATTTAGGATTTACGATTACCTTGTAATAAATATTTCTTGCGTTGATATATATACGATTATAATATATGGAGGTAATTATTCTTCTAAGTTATTTGCATCATAAATAAATTAGTATAACCTGTAAAAGAAAGGAAATGTCGAGTGAGAATGAGTTTTTAAGAGGCACTGAGAATACCTATAACAAATGAATTTAAATCATGTGCCACATAGGTGAATACTTCGGGATGTAGCACGCAAAAATACATCACGACGGATGATCAAATTTCGACTATATACATACTGTAGTGCATGGACATGTACATTATGATGCTTGAAATCACAAATATACTCGGTCCTCGCCAAATAACACATACTCAGTGCATCCTTATCCAACAATTACATGATATGAAGCTATACACCTCAACTATGAGCATAAAAAAGTTCATAGTAGTAACAACTTAACCATGGGTAGAGGCATGTAGCATCAAGAGAATGTTGTACCATTCTCTGAAACAATAAAAAGGAGTCGAAAGAAGTAATGGAGTCCCACCCACTGGTAGCTTACTCACTCAAGTTGTTAATTACAAATTTAGAATTCAAACCTTGTTTGTAACACGTTTATCCTTTAGAAATATTTTTCCCTTTTCATCCTCAAACCTATATTATCTACCTCTAGATTTACAAATCTCTAAATCACTGAATAGGGATGATAGGCCCACACGTAAAATACACAGGGCCGACCGGTGATGTTTAGGGCCCTGCGTCAATATGAAAATGTGGCCCTCCAAATGACAACAAGATATATAATAGCTCAAACAAAAATCAGAGTCTGTTGTAAATAAACATATCATTGTCTTTTCCTACAAAAAACAACCAGACTTTGTTTAAAATTGTATTATAGAGAGAAAAGAAAATAATTTAGACATGTATCATTTAAAATAATTTACCAGTACTAAACAAGAATCCAAAAACATATTCAAAATCTTGATATTGCTCAAACCTTCTAATAAGTGAAGCAAGTGCATCATAAACCACATATAAAAAATAATTGGTCCTAAATGATTCTTCTTTAGATAATGATGCATCACTGGAAACCTCATCAAATTGTATATTTCTTTTAATCACATACCTTTGAGGAAGACTGGTTCTACACCAATTTTATTGGTAGTTTCCTTAGCTTCTCTTGTGGCATCTAACCACTTTCTCTAGATCTTTTAAAAAAAGAAATCATCCCAGACATCCCTTCAGTTTTTGCAATAGCATCATCAATAACTATCATATCTTTATCAATATCTCTTACTTGAAGTAAAGCTTCTCTAACTTCTTGAATGTGACACTTTACACCCTTTACACTTTCAACGCGACTCTCCCAACGAGTCGATGACAATGATTTCATAGAAAATCTTTCATATTACCTATTAAAATTTGCCATCTCTTGATAGAATTTGCAAATATTTTATAAATTCTTTGAATAATTCCAAATAAATCTCTCGCTTTAACACAAGTGTTGGCCATATCACATAATGTCAAATTAAGAAAATAAGAAGAACAAGAAGTATCGAAGCTCTAGGATTTATATCTAATTGTCTTTTCTGCACTTCACTATGTTTCTCTTTCATGTTTGATTCATTATCATAAGAATTTCCTCTAATATTATCAAAATCAAGACATTTCAACTCATTTTGTAGAACATTAAACAATCCTAGGTTTGGTTTTTGAAAGTCAACTATATAGGATGATCATATATTGTTGAAACTTCTGAGTCAAGCTAAATGACTTAGTTCATCCAAAGAATAAAATAATTGAAACAAAATTTTGAAAAGAAGAGCAAGAGGATTATATCTAAATTACCACGTCTCGAAAACAAAAGCATATAAAAATTGAAAACAAAATTTTCCTTTAAATCGTATGTGTAATGCACATTTGACTTTAAGAAGAGGATTAAGGATGAAGGAAAGAGTGAAGATGAAGATGGTGGTTTACTAGTTTAGGGTTTCGTGAGAGAGGTTAGCATACGAAGAATTCAGTAAAAAAGAGGTGTGTTTTTAGTTATTGGGAGCAATTAAAGGGAAAAAATATATTTTATACATACATAGGTTGGAGAAATTTGGGCCACAATTTATTGGGGGCATGTTCCATTGGGAGTCATGGAACAGGGTCAGAGCTACTCCAGAAATAAATACTTTACTCCACCTTTTCTCACCCCCTACGCAATTCCATATCTGGAAATCTCTCTCTCTCTCTCTCTCTCTCTCTCTCACACACACACACACACACACACACACACTCACACACACACACACACAATTTGCTTTGATCGATTTCAAGAGCGAATTCCAATTCAACTCGTTGCAGAAGCAATCTTGGTTGATTCAAGAGTGAAAATCGCAGTTGATTCCAACTCGATTCAAATACGTTGCAAATCAACTTGATGGTGTTCCAGACGAAGTTGGTACGGTTTTGACCAATCTATAAGTGATTTTAAGGAGATTCTTTGCGATTCCTTCGAAATTAATTCGTCGCGGTTCAGTGATTGTAATATAAGTTTGTGCACGAGCTAGTTAAGTATAAGATCATGATTTAGTTCTTCTGAATACATGAACATTTCTTTTGAGTGCATGAGTCATTATTTGTGTGTATTCTCCATTTGCAGATCTTTCGTAGTGAGTTGCATCGGTTGTGAATGATGTTTTTGATGTTGAGTTGCAGAGGGAGAATTTTGTTAATGGTGATTAGATGTTTAATACGCTTAAGTTAGCTTTGCATTTGGTGAAACTCTATTGTTGAAAGTTAAGCCAACTTTTGGAGGCGGTGCATCAGCTTGAAGAGATTAATCTGAAGTTGGTTGCTTGAGTTGTATTTTTGTAATGTTTATTGGGAATAATTTATTCTTAATACTTTTGATGTATGTGCAAATTATTGAATAAAGAATGTATAGTACTGTATGGGTAGATATTCATCAAAATGTAAATACAACTCTATATCCTTTGTCCTGTATAGACCTGGCCAAATACGGGCCCAGGTCGGGCCATGGCCGGGCTTAGGTCGTTTTTTCAGCCCATTTTCACGGGCCGGGCTAGCCCGAAGCCCAAATGTAGGGCCTAATAACACATTGTCCATACCCGGCGCTTTATCCGGGCCGGGTAGCCCGACTCGATTTTTTAAATGAAATTTAAAGAAAAAACTAATTAAAAATGCTTAAAACAATGCAATAAACTTTTCCAAAATATTGTATTGAGAGTGAAGCGGAGGAGGCGGAAGGAAAATGATTCAGTTAAGTTAGACTCAAATGGCGCTTGTACTAAATTTTTATTTTTTTGGCTAGACTTTTGATATATATATTTTTTAATTAATTTTTATTTAATTATATATAATACGGGCCGGGCCTACCGGCCCTCCAGGGCCTGAAGTCTATACTGTATCCGACCCTCGTACCCTTACGGGCCGGGCTTAGCGGCCCGACAGGGCTTTACCTAGTGTCCAAGCCCGCGAAGCTAGAGGGCCGGGGGGGGGGGGGGGCGTCCCTAGTTTGGCCAGGACTAGTCCTGTACAACAAAGGTTTTTTTTTTTGGATCAGGCAAACACCGGGACTCCTTCCTAAGAGGCAGGCCCTACCCACAATTTACTAAATTGGGGTCATACACCAGCCTCCAGGTTCGAACCTGTGGTACAAGGGACAAAGCCCCTACCACCAGGCCACTGAAGCTTTGGTCAACAAAGGTATTTTCAATGAGTCATTTTATATTCATCTCTTGAAAAAGAAGATTTTAATAAATAAGATTTCAAGTATGTTAATCAAATATTTGGTTGTGAACTAGTCAGTGATACAAAGTGTCTGAGTGAGTGCATGAATATGAATGAGCCAGTGAAACAAAATTCATGAATGGGTGCATCAATCTGCATGAGGCAATCTAACAAAAATGCATATGACAACTTCTTTGCGTGTGTATCACTCATTTCAAAAAAGTGTATGAGTGAGTGTATGAATATACATGAGTTAGTGAAACAAAATGCATGAGTGAGTGCATCTATGTGCATGAGGCACTTCAACAAATATCCATATGGAAACTTTTTTGTGTATGCATGACTCATTAAAACAAAGCGCATGAAGCACAGTCCAAAAAAAATGCATATGCCAACTTTTTTGCAAATGCACGACTCATCAAAAAAAAGTGTATGAGTGAGTGCATGCATTAATATAACAAACTGCACGAGACAATTCACATGACAACTTTTGTGCGTGTCCATGACTCATTGAAAGAAAGTGCATGAGTGAGTGCATGAATATGCATCAAACAATATGACAAAGTGCATGAGGCAGTTCAATAAAAATGAATATGACAACTTCTTTACGTGTGCATGACTCATTAAAAGAAAGTACACGAGTGAGTGCATTGATATGCATCATTCAATACAACAAAGTACATGAGACAATAGAATATAACAACTTCTTTGCATGTGCATGACTCATTGAAACAAAATACATGAGATGCATGAGTCAGTGAAACAAAGTGCATGAGTGAGTGCATCAATGTACACGAGAGTCCAACAAAAATCACAAAGCTTCTTTGTGTCTGCATTAGTGCATCATTGAAACTAATTTAAAAAATCACAAAGCTAAAGTTGAAGATAAATTTGCAACTGCTCAAAGTTAAAATTGTGAGATTCTGTTTGCAAGATCATTCAATCACAAAATATCACTCCATGATCATAAGATTATAGTTTCATGCTATCAAAAAGAAGAGAAACTTTACCGTGATCAATACTAATGTCAATATATTCAAATCTCGGTAAATTCAATACAAAATTGCAATTACGAATTCAATTCACAAACAATTTCGAATATGTCTGCCTAAATATGAATAACCAAAGAGATTGAAGCTTGAAATTCGATTTCGTGCTAAACAAGACAAGTGGAGAAATTTCCAGGTGTAAACAAATTTGAGGAACCAAAATACAATATCAAGATCTAGATATGAATCGAGCGGATGAACCATTTTAACAACGGAAAAAGAAGACGGAGAATGGAACAACAATGTTATGGAGAGATCGGCGGAGGAACAATGTTGATGGAGAGAATGACAGGAGAGTGGCTGAGTTTTCATTGCAGAAAGAGAAGGAAGAAAGAGAAAGAGAAAGAGAAAGGAGAAAAATAGACGGACGAGGTCAAACCATTTACTTGGGAACGGATGATGAAGATTGATTCATACTTCTTTGGAGAGACATCCTCACTAAAGATTTTTCCTAAAATATAAACCCTTCACTAAATACATAAAACCTGAACCTTAAATTTTAATTTACCTCCTAAATTTTAAGTTTATAGAGAATATAAAGGAGCACGGAAGGGCTCGTTGCCATTGAATTAAACTAATATTGAAATTTCGAAAACAATTACTCAAGATCTATATATATATATATAGGCAAAAGATCAAATGAGAAGTTAATCTTAATATGAGAAATGAGAAAATAACATAGACCGTCAGATCTAGGGTAGATCTATGGACTTCCTTCCCCCTTCCCAGGCGCGTGCATAGGCGCGTTCTCATACCTTCTGCCATTCGAAAACTGTTCCACTAGATCTCGCTTCCTCTCCCACTCAATTTCTTCCTCGATCCAGCCAGCTCCCCACTCAATCTCTTCCTCCTTGGTTCCGCTTTTGTTTCTCCTCGATTCTTCTCTGTCTATTCTCTTTCATTGATTTGTAACCTTTTCCTGATATTGTAGCCTTCGATTTCTAGGGTTTCGAGGTTTTTTACTTGAATTTGCTTTCTTCTTCAGTTGTTGTCCCGATTTCTAGGTTTCGTCATGGATCTGTCTTTAACTCCCACGATTGGAGGTTTGTCCTTTTTTATTTTCAAGTTTCGTCGTTGATTTTTTTGTTCGATTACTGTATGGCTTCAATTTTTTGGTTGAAACCTTGAACTTCTTTGTTTCCAGTTGTTGTTATCCAAATTATTTCGAATTCGGCATGTATCTATGTTTATCTCATTCCACCGGAGGTTTGTACTCTTAATTATTAATTTTCGACATTGATATATGTTTCTCGCATTGTAATTTGGGTTTACGTATCGGTTTTCTCCACTAGTTAACTTCATCACAACAAAGTGGAGCACTATCGCGTCAAGTTCTATGACACCAGTTAACTTCTTCTATGATTAACCAAGTTCTATGAGCACCATAACAAACTGAAGCACCAGTCAGAGTATACTGCAGCACAACAAAGATTTATTGAAGCACGGTGATAGCAAATTAAAGCATAATCATAACAAAGTGAAGCACAATCATTACAAACCGAAGCACAATATGAGTAATCTGAAGCAAAACAGAAATCTGTTGTAGCACAATCATTTCATACTAAAGCACAATCATTTCATACTAAAGCACAATCAGACTAAAATGAATCACAAGCATATGCAACTGAAAGCATAACAAAGCTAGAACTCTTCGTTTGTTAAAACAGTTATACCTTCAGTTGGTTTTATTGTTGTTAACATTCATAATTGTTTCAATCTTCATATTGTTGTAGAGGGATTCTACAGAGAAATGATCATTTAAGGTCTCTATTTCTCCCGGGAATTCCACCTATGTCACTTGTCCTGACGACATCAAACCTTTTGAGGGCCAGTTATTGCCATCTTTTGCAGAAGTTGTTCAGTTCTATATCAAGTACACTACTTTTGTTGGATTCTCGGTTCGAAAGGCTACAGATATAAAGGCTTCAGATGGCTCAGGGGTCATTGTTTTAAAGCATCTCTTGTAAAATAGAGCAGGCTACAAACCTTTTTATAAGGGGATTGCAGCCAAGCGTTGGAGGATTACATTTAGATGTGGTTGTCTTGCTAAAATCATTTTTTGTTATGTAGGACTCGATGAATATCGTGTATCACTTTGATAGTTATCACTTGTAAACAAGTTGCATCCCCCAACAACTACAACTGATACTTGATAGTCATCACTTAAGATTATTACTTTGAAGCACATTTTTTTATGTATTTGAAGCACATTTTCTAGCAATTACTAGGCACAATGAAGTTTTTTCCTGATAGCTTTATGTTTAAATTGTTTAGCACATCCTTGTTAAATCAAAGCACAAATATACTAAGTCCAAGCACTTTTGTTTCTAAAACAAAGCACAAAAAGAGCATATACTAGCACATCCCAATGACAGAGTAGCACGTTCCAGTAATATAATAGCACTTTCAATTAAAGCAGCACTTTCAATTAGAGTAAATCAAAGCACATTCCAGTAGTAGAATATAACAGCAAAAGTAGCAAATTCCAGTAATAGAATAGCAGCTTCAACATTTAATATAGTAGCACTTTCATTAGTAAAACAAAGCACAAAAGGATCATATACTAGCACATTTCAATAATAGAGAAGCACTTTTATTACTAAATAAAAGTTTGTGTACTTTTTTTCCCAAGCCCCTTATACAATGTTATAGCACATAGGCTTTTACTGTTATTGTTCTTGAATTAGTAGTGCAACACATCATTCATAAACCGAAGCACAAATGTACAATGTTATAGCACAATGAAGTTTATTCTGACATCCTTCTTAAATCATCACATCATTCATTTTGCTTACAAGTGTTAAAACTGTTTCAAAACTACATTATACGTGAGGCTAAGCAGTACCAAAATTACAACATTACAACAAGTTCAACGTTCAATTTTTGGACTTCTTCAACATCATCTTTGTGACATTATTTATCTCATTGTATGTTCTATCAAGCATGGAAGAACAATACTTCAGTATCATGTTCGACACTTTTCAGTTGAGCTATCCTTTGGTGCATTTGACACGTCCGTTTCTCTCCTTCTGTGCCCTTCTATGCTTCATATGTGCTCTTCTATTATGGAGTTGAGCCTTTCTCTATTGTATAAAAACAATTAGTAAATCAAAGCACAAAAGTGATTTCGCTGCTTCTTCTTGTAGTGATTTACCTTTTGCTGCTTCTTCTTGTAGTGATTTTGCTGGCTAAATCCCAATGACTAATGCATGTTTAGTACGAATCTTTTGGCGACGATAATGTTGTGTATCACGTTCTGTATAAATCAAAGCACAACATTGTTTAAACTTCTCCATTCACAAAGATCTGAAACTTCTAAAGCAAAAATCTAGAAGAAAGCAAAGCACAATCATAATAATATGAAGCACGGTCATAACAAGGTAAAATGAGTAAACTGAAGCACAAATATTACAAACTGAAGCGCAACCATGAAAAATAGAAGCACAACCATGAAAAATAGAAGTACAACATTAGCATATGGCAACACACAGATCTGAAGCTTCTAGAGCAAAATTCTAGAAGAAAGCAAACCACAATCATAAGAAAGTGAAGTACAATCATAACAAGGTAAATTGAAGCACAAATATTACAAACTGAAGCAAAACCATGAAAAATAGAAGCACTACAATAGCATATGGCAGCACACAGATTTGAAGCTTCTAGAGAAAAATTCTAGAAGAAATCAAACCACAATCATGAGAAAGTGAAGCACAATCATAACAAGGTAAACTGAAGCACAACCATGAAAAATAGAAGCACAACAATAGCATATGGCAACACACTCTAATAACTGAGTAAATCATAGCACGTCAGAAGTTTCTAAAGATCAAATGCTTCTAAAGCAAAAATCTAGCAGAAAGCAAAGCACAATCATAAGAAAATGAAGCACAATCATAAAAAGGTAAAATGAGTAAACTGAAGCACAGTATTATAAACTGAAGCACAACCATTGAAAATAGAAGCACAACAATAACATATGGAAGCACACACTAATAGCACAACAAAAGAAAATGTTAACACTCATTTCTAACACATTCCTATAAAATAGGCACAACAGTAGCAAATTAAAACACAACAGAAGCATATGCTAGCACAAATTAATCAAAGAACATGCAAACAATTAAGTAACATATTATTGTGGTGTAAATTAAAGCACAAGAACAATATATTGTAGTACAAAATTTAATTAAAGCACATGGAAACTATTTGAGTCGCAGATTCTGCATAATGTTTTTGGATCAAAGCACATACAAATCATTTGTGCCTCAATATTCCACCACAAACACCTATATGAACCAACAATCTGAAGCAAAATCAACAAAATGCTACAATCTGAAGCAAAATCAACAAAAATGCTACAATCTGAAGCAAAATCACCAAATACGCTAGAATCTGAAGCAAAATGAGTCAATTCGTTCCAAACCTAGCAATTTACAACTTTCTGTGGAGAAAAACCTAGATTCTAGTTCCGATCATCACTTTATAGAGATCGAGTGCCTAATTGAAGGATAAAAAACCTAGAATCTAGTTCGATCGTCAATTTTAGGTTTTCTGTAGAGTGAATCCAATTTTTACCGTTAGATGCCTCTTTTAGGTTTTGTGCAGAAGGATTCGACATGGATCCGACCGAGTTGCTACTAGAAGGTGCGATCGAGCTTGGTGAATTGTTGAACTCCGAATCGAGTGGCTTCTTCTCGAGCTTCGGATCGTCATCGCGTCACCGAGTTGTTGCTGCTGTGTGGAATGGATTTATGGCGCTGCGTATGTATTGTTATGGCGCGTGTCTTCCACCATATAAACCAACGAGTAGGAGTTCAATTGGGCCTCTTGTGGGAAGCTCCATTGTGAAGCCTTCTTATTTCTCATCTTAAGGCTCACTTCTCACCTGATTTAGACCCATATATATATATATATAGAATTTGGTTCCAGTGTAACAACCTCTTACGGTGTAACGAGTATTTACCCTCAATGGTATTCAGGTTTGTTAAGGTTGATATTCAACTTAATTTACCTATATCAATATAGGGTAGATATTCAACTAAATAATCATGAATAAATAGCGTAAAAGATTGAATAAAGACATAAGCATATGAGAATGCGTGATACGCTGCACTTTGTATAGCGTAACTAGAGATTATTACATTGTATTAGGAGTGATTCCATATAAGTTTAGAGACATTTCTATGTTATGGATCATTGGAGTTATTATGAAGATTTAGAAGATATACAGCGAAGAAGTAGAGCCACGAAGAGAAGAGCTAAAATCAGGATCGACCGCGATCGCCATGGTCAGGAGGCGATCACTACCTTACAAATTGAAGCTTTACAAATTGATAATAAAGCCACGTGAAAATGTTGGGCCATGGCTAAGATTTGATGGGCCGGCCCATTTGAAGAGAAATAGGTGGACCAGCCCAAGAGAAAGCCTACGCGGAGGAAGAGAAATGGAGAAGGTGTGTTGATGTCGTGATGATGCATTGATGATGTCACCTGCTGATTTCCTTGTTGGGCTGGGCCGTTCGTGCATGGGCCTAAGCTGCTCAAGCAAGCTCCTTAATTCCAATGAAGCAAGCAGCTCAAATCAACTTAGCCGAGCTTTTGTTACGGATTTATTTGTTTCCTTGTTTTTATTTCTTTTCCTTTATTTTATTAAGTTTTAGGATATTTCTTTTACCATATTTTTAGGGTTAGATTTCTATATATTGTTTAGACCTAGTTTTGGAAAGGAGTCTTCTTCTGAACCCTTTTTCCCTTTTCCTTTGTGTTTAGAGTTGGCTAGACAATTGAAGCTTTCGTTTGTATTTGGTTGTGAGATTCTAAACTCTTGTTCTATTTTCTATTTGGATTGTATTAATTCTCTTGTGTTTATCGGATTGAATCTACGGGCCTTGCTAGGATAGTATTCCTGGTTGGAACTCTTATCACCTACGGGTAGTTGTATTCATCATATGATTTCTATTGGTTTTGCTAGCTTGATCACCTAGTTTGATTAGTAGTTTTCTATTGCTAGACTAGGAATATACGGTTGAATTCCTTGTCATTGTAGCACTCATATTTGCATGATCTGGTAGTTGATTGCTTGTATGAAGGAGAATTGATTGCATGTTTAATACTTGACGGTTGTAAGTTATTGCATGCATCCTTATGATTCCTGTGCCCTTTGCTGCTATTTCATCTAATCTTGAGAGGTTTCCCTGATTGCTTAATAGTAAGTATTATCAGGACCGGTTGACCTGCCAATATATTAAAGATTGGAATAGGAACAACCATAGAATTGAATGAACTTGAGATATCTATGATCAACCTGACAAACTGAAAGTGGATATTTGTCTAGCCAGACTATTTATCTTTTATTGTTTTCTTAGTTAGATTGATTACCACAATAATCCCCCCTTTCGTCTTTGTTATCAATTGGTGAATGATTTTACAAATAGGATATATAACTTGATTCTCTGTGGGATTCGACCCTTACTTACCAAAGCTACATTAGTTAGGTGTTTAAGGTTTATTTTGATTAGGCACGACGACTCTAGCCTCATCAATGCGATTAGTGCATATATAACCTAAATCTACATAAAGTTGAATATCAACCTTAACAAACCCGAATACCATAAAGGTAAATACTCGTTACACCGTTACACCACAATACTCGTTACACCGGAACTCACCTCTATATATATATATTAAAACATAATGATTTAGAGCTCTAACATTCATTTTGGCCCCACTATGCTTAGGTGTCAAATTGTGGTAAATTCTCATTTTATTTTACATTTTAAGATTTATTTAAAATTTTCTAATCTCTTAAATTTAAGATTTAAACACTAATAGAGCTAGATTCTAGATATGTTTTGAAAAGTTGTTACACTTACAGATTGAACCTACTTAGCTTACAATAATTATTGTGATTTTTTATTAGTTATTTTATTATTATCTATATATCTATATTCTATATATGTTATATAAAAAATATTTAGAGCTTTTGCTATTTTTAATAAATTATTCACTAAGTAATTTAATTTATAAATATGCATATATTCATACACTATTCACTACTTTGCTAAATTAAAAAAAATTGAGTAATCAATACAAAAATTAAAATGTGCATACATTAAAACGGGCTAAGTTCCGGTGAGGATGAATCTTGAGGTGAGGAATAAGGACGATGCACACAAACTCTGTTACGCATGAACACACACGTTATAATGTATGAACACATTTTCGACAATGAACACACAATATGACATATGAACACACACTATGACATGCACATAACGTATGAACACATACGTAATGATTGATGAACACACACATTATAACGCATGAACACAAAAGTGTCATGAGTCTTAACCTAATAACTTATCATCACCGGATCTTTTTCCATTTAAAACATATTCACTACTTACACAGCTACACTTATACACTATTTGATTTTTTGAAACTCAATTTTTTTACTTATAAGCTGTTTCAAATTATATAATTTTATATAAATAAGAAAAGTGTTCAAATCAATATATAAATTTATTAAAAATTGACTTATGATAATTTGATCAAATAAGAGACATAAAAGTTTATTTATATTTTTGTTTATTAGTTATATAATTTTAAACTTAATTCTGTAACAATATCATTACAAAGCTTATGTACGAGATTAAACGTCGGTCGCGCAGGAGGCGGGAATTAGACTAGTTAATTATTAAAGGTGCCAATGGAAGTAGAAATGTGGCAAGGAAACAAGGAGTAGGAGGATCGAGCAAAACAACAGTCAATCCACCAAAAAAGCGTTGACCGCAGATTTGCACTTTGTGTGATGGTAGAATTGGCATAAAGTCAGAGCCGCAATTGTGAATGTGTCCAACATGAGCGCGTTGCAATATTTTTCCGCTGACCAAAAACATGGACGCATATTACCGTTACTTAGTAGGCCTGCCTTACGTGTTAGCCATCCAAACACGACTTTTCAACCCACAAACAAGCAATTTATCCTCTCGTATAAATACCAAGATACAACATCACATAATTGATACCAAGTTAGTTATCAAGCATGGGCAATCCCAAGTTATCATTAGCTCTCCTCCTCTGCATAACAATAACAATAACAACAGTCGCAGCCCAGAACTGCGGGTGTGACAGCGGGTTATGCTGCAGCCAATACGGGTACTGCGGTACGAGCGACGCCTACTGCGGTGACGGCTGCCAAGAAGGGCCGTGCACCTCCTCCCCTGCAGGAGACACTGGCGTTGTCGTCTCTGATGTCGTTACCGACGACTTCTTCAACGAGATTATAGACCAGGCTGACTCCTCGTGCGCCGGAAAGAACTTCTATTCGCGATCCACGTTTCTCGACGCTGCATCCGGGTACCCCAAGTTCGGGACGACTGGATCGTCCCAGGATGATTCCAAAAGAGAGATTGCTGCTTTCTTCGCTCATGTTACACATGAAACTGGATGTGAGTATTTTATTCACCAACTTATCAAATCATCTCTTGCATTGCTAATTGTTTATAATGCAGAATGACCAAGTCTTACATTTCTCTAATTGTTTAGCAAGTTAGTGTATCCTTTTTTATGCGTCCATTGTTTATTGTGGTGTATATTGAAGATGTTATGGTTAAGAAGAGTAGATAGAAAGTTTGACTCAGAAGTTTTCAACTATATATGATCATCATATATATAGTTGACTTTCTCAAATCAAATATAATTAACCGGCCCTTTTGAAGTCTACTTATGAAAAAAAAGCTAGAAAGTAGTCCACGTATTAGATACTTGTAATTAAGTGAATTAATCTGTGTTTAACAATTAATTGCAGTCTTTTGCTACATAGAGGAGATAAACGGAGCATCAAAAGACTATTGCGATGAGACGAACACACAATGGCCATGCAACCCTAACAAAGGGTATTACGGGCGTGGGCCCATTCAGATCTCATGGAACTACAACTACGGGCCTGCGGGCCAGAGCATCGGGTTTGACGGGCTCAACTCACCTGAGACGGTTGCAAATGATCCCACCATCGCCTTTAAGACCGCCTTCTGGTTCTGGATGAACAACGTCCATTCCATCATCATCGGCGATAAAGGGTTTGGAGCCACCATTAAGGCCATTAATGGTGGTGAGTGTAATGGTGGTAACACTCCAGCGGTTAATGCTAGGGTTAAGTATTATACTCAGTATTGTCAACAACTTGGGGTTTCTACCGGTGACAATCTTACATGCTAGTTTGAGTGAGAGATAAGGAATTGCATAATTTCCATTTAACTATTGATAAGATATATATCAAGAGAGCTGAGGTGGGTGTAACAGAATAAATGTATGATTGATTGAATGAATGTATACAAGTATACCTTCCACCCAAAAAGAATAGTGTATGAATCTAGCTATGATTTTCGATCAATTGGTACATATATGTAGGGATAAATATATGACAGAAGTTAGAAGGTAACAAATAAGTTTGGGGAAGGTGTGATCAGGGGGAGCAGGGTCAGTGGCTTTCTAGGTTTGTCTCCAGGCGCTCGTTGTCTAGGCGGAATTATGGGGGATATCCTTGGCCTTGAAACGGTCTGGGGCGCTACTGTATGAATCAACCTATGAAGCTATGATTGTCAATCAATTGGCATACGTGCGGATTTCATAGTTATAGAGAAGCATACATAGGCGAAAAGCGTAGCACATTTCATCCATAAAGAAGCAAATCTAGGAAAAAGTGTAGCACACTTCAGCTAGCCATAGAGAAGCACATATAGGCGAAAAGTGTAGCACATTTCAGACATAAAGAAGCACATCTAGGCAAAAAGCGTAGCACATTTCACCTAGCATAGAGAAGCACATATAGGCAATAACGTAGAACACTTCAGCTAGCCATAAAGAAGCACATATAGGCAAAAGCGTAACCTATTTCAGCCATATAGAAGTACATTTCAGTCATAGAGTAACACTTATGGTAGCACATGCTTTGCAAGTTCAAATTTTGGCCTAAAATACCATAGCACATGTCAACCATATAGTAGCACATTTCAGGCATTTTGACGCACTTAATTTTGTATGTACAAAATTCGACCTAAAAAAATATTCTTTGCCCAAAAAAATAATTTAAAAAGTCAACGGCCGGTCAACCCCGATTAATGGTCAAAGTCGGTCAAACCCGGTCAATGGTCAATCACTTGTGTCAAAACCCTAAAAGAGTGTAATCCTAGCCATTGGAGTTCTCTAGCTAAGATTACTTCTTATTTCATTATGTTTATGTTTTCTCATTTAAATATTTGTGTTGAAATGTTAAATACTCTTGTTGACAGATTTTTAGTTTGTTAACAAATTTTTTAGTGTGTTGAAAATTTTATTTTACTGTGTTGACAATTTTATTTAGTATGTTGACATTGTTTTTTAATGTGTTGACAAATTTAATAAAACTGTCAACGGACTGTATTCCAAATTTATTTAATGTCTTGTTGACAGTTTTATTTAGTGTGTTGACAGATTTGTGTAGTGTCTTGTGGACAAATTTATGTAATGTCTTGTTGACAGTTTTATTTAGTGTCTTGTTGACAATTTTATTTTGTTGACATATTATTTTATTGCGTGGACAATTTTTTAAGTGTGTTGACAATTTTCCTCACAGCAACATATCTTCCCTAACTAAATTTGAGCTCATCCATGTGGACACATGCGGTCCTTACAATACTTCAACCAGAGAAGGGTACAAGTATTTCCTAACTGTGGTAGATGATTACAGTAGGGCCACATGGACTCACCTTCTCATCTGCAAAAGTAATGCATTTGATTTCATCTAGTCATTCATCATGATGGCAGAGACTCAGTTTGGTTGTAAGGTGAAGATACTCAGGTCTGACAATGCTTTAGAGCTTGGCTCCAGTCATGCAACCAAGCAATTCCTCAATGAGAAAGGTATAATCCATCAAACCTCGTGTGTTGCTACCCCACAACAGAATAGAGTAGGGGAGCGCAAGCACAAGCACTTGCTTGAAACATCACATGCTCTTCTATATCAATCTGGCTTACCTCTGAAATTCTGGGGCGAATGCATCCTCACTACAACCCACCTAATCAACAGGTTCCCTTCTTCTATACTCAGGAATCTATCTCCTTATGAAATCCTATACAACACCAAGCCAGATTACACTCTTCTTAGATCTTTTGGTTGCCTTTGTTACGCTTCCACCCTCAAACAAGGTTGTGACAAATTCCAACCTTGAGCTACTCAGTGCATCTTTATTGGGTATCCTTTTGGGAAGAAAGGATACAAGTTGTACAACATGGAAACACACTCTATCTTTGTTTCTCGAGATGTGATCTTCCATGAATTTATTTTCCCTTTCACTCAGTCACAAAATTCTCAGCCTCCTGTGTTTCCTGATTCTGCCACTTATGCAGAAGACCCACTACCTCAAACACAATCCTTCCTTTCCACATCTAATTCCCAATCACCTCCTTCTCACGCCTCAGAAAACCCTCCATCACAAATATCATCTCCACATATACCTATTGACCTGCCTATTCCACAACAACCTGATGAGTCTCTAAGAAGATCATCTAGATCACATCAACCGCCAAATTATCTTAATGACTATGTGTGTGCCAGTGCCTTAACAAACACACATGATATTGCCACTACCTGTCATCATACTATCACTTCTTTTTTACCACAAGCCTTTTGCTTTCATGCCTTGGCTGCTAGTGCATCTATACCTGAGAAGGAACCCATTTCTTACTGTATTGCTAGCCAAGACCCTAGGTGGGTTCAGGCAATGGACGCTGAATTTGATGCTTTGAATCAAAACCACACCTGGGATGTTGTTGAATTACCTAAGGGGAAGAAGGCAGTGGGCTGGAAGTGGGTATATAAAATCAAGCACAATGCCAATGGTAGTGTGGAGAGGTTCAAGGCAAGACTCGTAGTCAAAGGCTACACTCAGAGAGAAGGTATAGATTATACCAAAACTTTCTCTCTTGTAGTCAAAATTACTACTGTGAGGAGCCTAGTAGCTTTGTCTGTCAAAAGGGGTTGGAACATTTTTCAACTTGACATTAACAACGCATTTCTCCACGGTGAATTACACGAGGAAGTCTATATGAAAGCCCCACAAGGACTGTTACTGGTGTCTGATTCCTTGGTATGTCGTCTTCACAAATCCCTATACGGACTCAAGCAGGCGTCCATGCAGTGGTACACTCGTCTGTCAGGTGCTCTTCGTTCTAAAGGATTTGTGCAATCCTTGAATGACTACTCTCTATTCCTGAAGCGTGACAATGGATCTGAGGTGTTCATTGTGGTATATGTCGACGATATATTGTTAACAGGGAATGATGAACTAGAAATTGGGCTGTTGAAACAGTTTCTGGACAAGGAATTTAAGATAAAGGACTTGGGTTATCTCAATTTCTTCCTTGGAATGGAATTCCTGTCTCATCCAGATGGAATTATTCTTACACATCGTAAGTTTATCAATGAACTTCTGGATGATTTTAACTGCAGTGATGTGCGCCCTCTACTTACTCCATTAGAGCTAAATTGCAAATTGGATGCCACTTCTGGGGAACTTTTTCCAGATCCATCTACATATCGGAGGTTAGTCGGGAAATTAAATTTTCTTGTGCATTCCCGGCCAGATGTTGCTTTCACAGTCCAACACTTAAGTCAATTCTTACAGAAACCTCGCATTCCTCATTTCACTGTTGCTATCCATACTCTTTGATACTTAAAGGGTACTGTCAATCTGCGAATTCTGTTGAACCATCATTCAGATTTACACCTTCAAGCATTTTGCGATGCCGATTGGGCATCTTGTCCTCTCACTCGACGCTCTGTAAGCGGGTTCGTCGTGTTGTTTGGTGGCTCGCCTATCTCTTGGAAGTCCAAGAAGCAGCAGACCGTCTCTCTCACGTCAGCTGAAGTAGAGTATCGCTCAATGCGACACATTTGTGCTGAGTTAGCCTGGCTAACGCGACTGCTGTCTGAATTTGGTGTCTCAGAAATCACTCTAGTAGCTCTGAAATGTGATAATTTGGCTTCCATTCATATCGCCAAAAATCATGTCTATCATGAGCACACTAAACACGTGGAATTAGACTTCCACTTCATCCGAGAGAAACTCCTTGAAGGGTCATTTCTCTTTCCCATGTTCCAACCAAGCTGCAGTTAGCTGATATTCTCACAAAGCCATTGACAGGCATTCAGCATCATGACCTTTTGCGCAAGCTAGATGTGGTGTCTCCACCTCTCCAGCTTGAAGGGGGGGGGGGGGGGGGGGGGTGATAGGGGTCATGATATTCTGTAATATTCAGTTAGAGTTTGTTAGTGCCAGCTCATACTTATCACAGCAGAGAGTTAGGAGTTGTGTTAGTTTCACTCTCCTTGGTATATATTAGTTCTTGAACATTGTAATTCATTAATTCAATTACAGAGAAAATCATTCCCCAAAACTCTCGTTTCTCTCCTTTAATCCTAACAATATTGGCTTCTAAAGCATACTGTCAATTTTACATCCTTTACTTTGAGCAAATTAAATTAACAACCTACTGTCAATTTTCATTCTACAATATAATAATTACATGGAATCTCAACACTGCGAAATAAATTAAGCAGGCAACTCATCTGCTATTAACTCTGTTGGATAGTTAATTCTCTTATACTGCTTTCTATTAGTTAGTAATTAGTAGCTTAGTTGTTTACAGTTGTTACTGATGTGGCTTGTAATGTTACAAACACACTCTTGTAATACCTGAAATCTCTTATATTCGCGAGAGTGCCGCCTCTCCTTCTACCAAAAAAATACCTGAATTCTCTAATTCAAGCATTCAGATATTCTCGAACTCTATCTATCTTGTTCAGCAAGTTTATTTTCTCTCGCGGTATCAGACATTTTACGATCATATTCCGCTTCGATCTTCATCTTTTTGTGATGATTTCTTAGGGCTTCTTCTTCTTTTGGTGTCTTGATTACCTTTTGCAATCCTCTATGGCCCCTACTGATGTCGATTCTGCTCACCTTGATCCCTCGTATTTGCATCCATCTGATAATCCTGGTTTGATTCTGGTTTCCAAGCCTTTCAATGGCGATGGCTTCAACGCTTGGAGACGAAAAATGTTCTTGGCTCTTTCTTCCAAGAATAAGATCGGTTTTGCGGATGACTCCGGTATTCGACCACCTTTGGATTCTCCTGGTCTTCGCGCTTGGGATTGTGCCAATGACATGGTGATTTCTTGGTTATTAGGTTCCCTTCAATCTGATATTGCGTCCAGTGTGATGTACTGCTCCACTGCTAAAGCAATCTTGGATGAATTGGAAGAACGCTTTGCTCAGTCTAATGGAGCACGCTTGTTTCAATTACAGAAGGAAATCAACAATGTCTCTCAACGTACTGACAATATTTCTGTCTACTTCACTAGAATCAAGCAAATGTGGGATGAATTGTCTAGTTTACAGTCTTCGCCTCTCTGTTCTTGTGGGGTTGCTCATGAATTTCACAAGAAGGAACAAGTTGAGCGCCTTATGCAATTTCTTATGGGACTCAATTCATCTTACACTGCTATTCGAGGCAACATCTTGATGATGTTACCTCTTCCTTCTGTCTCACAAGCCTATTCTTTTCTTGTTCAAGAAGAACGCCAGCGAGAAGTTCATTCCTCTACTCAGGTTTTTCAAGAACCATCTTCTTTGAATGCTTCTTCTCAATGACCTGCTCCTCCTTCTTCTTCTACTACACCTTCTAATGGTTGATCCAATCAGACACTGTGTACTAATTGTAACAGAACAGGTCATCTAGTTGAGGATGCTATCATACTATTGGTTTTCTTCCAGGTTACAGAAATCATCAGAGACGATCTGCTCACAATGTTGATGCTGAAGTTTCTATTTCTCTTCCACCTGGTTCTTCTTAAGGCTTTACCACTGTTCAGTTCAGCAACTTCTTTCTCTCTTGAATTAGAATTCTGCCACACATTCTACTCCTCCCACTGCACCTACCTTTGCAAACTTTGTTGGTACTCACTCTAATCCTTCTACTTTTAATTCTTCTACTTCTTGGAAGTCTAATAAAGGTATTTTGATTATTGACTCTGGTGCAAGTGAACATATGGCTTGCGATAAAGCTTTGTTTCATGTGCTTAGGCCTATGCCTTGTGTGTGTTTAGTTGCTTTACCTATTGGTCAAAAGGTTCAGGTTACTCATTGTGGAGATATTGAGTTCAGTCCTTCTTTTGTTCTCAAGGATGTCTTGTTTGTTTCTCACTTTCAACACAACTTGTTGAGTATCCAGAAACTCTATCTGCAGTGAGCATGTTTTGTCACATTCTTTGATGACAAGTGTATTATGCAGGCCCCTTCTCTGAGGAAGCCTCAGGTTCTTGGTAAAGCTGAAGGAGGAATTCATCTTCTCAATCAGTCAACACCTACTCTCACCAATGATATTCCTACTTGCAATGCTGCTCAGCTTGACAGTTATTCAACATGACACTTCAGACTAGGACATTTGCCTTGTTACAAGTTGTCATCCATGTTTGATCAATTAGGAGTTACTAAGTCAGTAGATGTTGCTTCTTTTTCTAATAAAGCTTGTGATATATTTCATCAAGCTAGACAACATAAACTGTCTTTTCCTAGATCTCATATACATTCTACTCATATTTTTGAGCTTATACATGTGGATGTATGGGGTCCTTACAATGTATCTACACATGGTGGACACAGATACTTTCTAACCATTGTTGATGATTATAGTAGAGTCACTTGGTTACGTTTGATTCAAACTAAGTCTTCTGCTTTTGATATGCTTAAGTCCTTTATTTCCATGGTTGATACTTAATTCAATACAAAGATTATGGGTTTGTTCGGTTACAGACTTAAGTAGCCTGAAGAGTGCTTAAGTGGGATGAAGTGGAAAAATAAGCCATTTTAAATAAGTCCAACTCAAAACATGTGTTCGGTTAACGAGCTACTTAAGTAATGTTTATTAAGTAAAAAATGATTGATCTAAGCCCAGAAAGATAAGCATGGGCTCGATGCTTTTCTAATAAGTCCATTGAACTTAAGTAAATAAATCATTCCATCACCCATAATTACACCCCGATACCCCTGCAATTCGTTCATCTTTCTCGTTCATCTTCTCATTTCTTCATCCTCTCACTTCTTCATCTTCTCTCGTTTTTTCGTTGGGTTCGGTTCTCCTCTCCAGATCCACCGAATTTGAGGCTTCTCCTCTCCAAGTCCGGCGAGTTCGAGGCTTCTCGTCTGTCCAGATTTAAAGTCGAGGTTCTTCAAATCCGACAGGTTGAATTTCAGATTATAGGGTTCACTCACCTCGACCCAAAGCTTTCTCACCGGCGTCAACCTCTACTCTTCGCAACCGATCTCGTCTCGAACGACCCGACCTCGACTCGATCAAACTCGGCCGGCCTCAACCTTGCTCACGGCAGCCTCTTCGCAACTCGAACGAACTAGACCACGACTCAAACTAAGAATCACAACTCGAATTACACCGAAATGACTTTGACCGGACTCAGCCCGAACTCCAACGACCTCCACTCTAGCAATCTCTTTCCAATAGCCAATTTCAAACGAGCTCTAAAAAAATCCCCAAAACCTTTGCTTGCGATTCATTCCAGGAGAACCAAAGTCATTCAAAACAAATAGAGGTCATGTGCAAAGCACGTGATACCCTTCTATCATTTAAAATTAAGGGTATTTTAGACATTTTAAAGCTTTTTCGGTTTGGATTAGTCATGGTAAACCGAACGAGTTTTTTTATATTACAACTTCAGCTTCAGCCTAATTCAGCACTCGACTTAAATTTTACACTTCAGCTTCAGCCAGTTCAGCACCTTACTTCAGCATCTGTCATCATCAGCCCTGATTAACCAAACAGACCCTAAAGTGATGAGATCAGATAATGCTCCAGAATTAGGTACTGGAAATATTGCCAAAGCTTATCTGTTGTCAAGGGGGATTATACATCAGACTGCTTGTGTTTATACCCCTCAACAAAATGGAGTTGTTTAGAGGAAACACAAACACTTGTTGGAGACTGCCTGAGCTCTTTTATTTCACTCCAAACTACCTACTATCTTCTGGGGAGATTGCTTGCTCACAGCCTACTATCTGATTAACAGGTTTCCTTCCAAGATTTTGTTTGGTAAGTCTCCTTATGAGGTTCTTTTTGGTAAGATCCCTGACTTATCTCATCTTAGGGTACTTGGTAGTCTTTGTTATGCTTCTACTTTGGCCAGGAACCGAGATAAGTTGCAGCCTAGAGCTTCACCCTGCATTTTCTTGGGTTATCAATATGGTAAAAAGGCCTACAAGTATACAACATAAAAGATAAACAATTTTTCACTTCCAGAGACTTGGTCTTCTATGAGCATATTATTCCTTTTGCTCATCTTTCACCATCCCAATCCCTTTCTTCCTTTCCTTTTCCCACTCCTTTTCCTGAAGACCATTCTCCTAGCCCACCTCCTCAAACTTCCTCTATTCATGTACCCTCCTCCACTCCTTTACTTGCTCCCAGAAGGTCCACACGTGTCCATAATCCTCCAGGATATTTGCAAGATTATTCTTGTCAATCTGCAGCAGCTGATTCCTTTTCTTTCCTAGATGATCTCACACCAGCTCACCATGTTTGCTTTGTTTCTCTATCGTCAGTCATTTGTGAACAATATTTCACAGCTCAGAGAACCTTTTTCTTATAGTGAAGCATCCCTTTCTCCAGAATGGTGTGCTGCTATGGACCATGAATTTGAAGCTCTTAAAGCCAATGGCACAAAGTCTTTGGTCCCTTTTCCTCAAAACAAGAAACCTATTGCTTGCAGATGGGTTTATAAACTGAAGTTTAAAGCTGATGGGAGCTTAGAAAGATATAAGGCTCGCCTTGTTATCAAGGGTAATACACAGACTGCAGGTGTGGACTTCACTGAGTCCTATTCCCCTGTCATTGAAATGACTACTTTGAGGTGTTTAATTGCCACAACTGCTAAGAAGTCATGGCCTTTGTATCAACTAGATGTCAACAATGCTTTTTTACATGGAGATTTGTTTGAAGATGTTTACATGAAGATCCCTCAAGGGTATATCTTGCCTTCTCCTTGTTCTTCTTCTTCCTCTCCTATGGTGTGCAAGCTCAACAAATCCTTATATGGTCTTCGCCAAGCTTCCAGACAATGGTATTCTAAACTCACCATTGCTCTTTAGTCTACAGGATTTCAATATTCTAAGAATGATTATTCTCTCTTTGTGAAATACATTGATGATACTGTTGTCCTGGTTGTTGTATACGTTGTTGATCTGCTTATTACATGAAGCAATGAATCTGAAATCACAAAATTAAAGTCATTCCTTGATGATCAATTCAAGATTAAGGACTTGGGTAAGCTCAGTTATTTTTTAGGCATGGAGATTTTGGATGAATCTCATGCTTATATCATCACTCAGAGGAAATTTGCTTTGGAATTGGTAGATGAGGCCGGTTGTTCAAATTCTTCTTCAGTCTCTTCTCCTTTAGATCCTACTGCAAAACTTTCTCTGGACTCAGGGGAACTTTTTCATGATCCATTCCTCTACAGAAAGCTCATTGGCAAGATTAACTTTCTGGTTAACACTAGACCAAACTTAGCCTTTACTGCACCACATCTAAGTCAGTACATGTCTAAACCCAGGAAGCCACATTTTGATGCTCTTCTTCATGGCTTAAGATACATCAAAGGTACTGCTTTTCTTGGTTTGGTCATGGCTAAAAACACAGATTACAAGTTAGAAGCTTTTTGTGATTCTGATTGGGGTGCTTGTTCTTCCACAAGAAGATCTGTGAGTGGTTTATTTGTTTTACTTGGTGGTTCTCCTATGTGTTGGAAGTCCAAGAAGCAAACCATTGTTGCTCTATCTTCAGCAGAGGCTGAATACAGGTCCATGAGGCGTGTGGTTATTGAATTAGCTTGGTTGACCAGACTTCTTTATGATATAGAGGTTGTTTCTGATGTGACAACCAAGCCGCCATATACATAGCCAAAAACCCAGTTTTTCATGAGCGTACTAAACATATTGAGCTTGATTGCCATATTCGAGAGAAGCTTCATGATGGCTTAATTGCTCTTGATTACATCTCTACTCATAATTAGCTAGTTGATGTCTTGACAAAGCCTTTATCTGTGCCTCTACATCAGCAGTTCATTGGCAAGTTGGGCTTGGAAAGACTTTCCAACTTGAAGGGGGATGTTGGATAGTTAATTCTCTTATACCGCTTTCTATTAGTTAGTTAGTAGCTTAATTGTTTACAATTGTCACTGATGTGGCTTGTAATGTTATAAATACACTCTTGTAATACCTAAATTCTCTAATTCAATCATTCAAATATTCTCAAACTCTCTCTATCTTGTTCAACAAGTTTATTTTCTCTCATAATCCTCCTCAACTCTCATTCATGACAACCATGATTTTCTAGTCAAAGACTCAAAATAAGCAAATCAGATTACGTTTGTTGTTGACTTAGTATGATTCTAGGTCCAAAAAAGCACCATAATCCAATGATAGAAATTTTGTTCTACAAATGTTGTAAATGTTCTAGCCCGATCACAATATCTAGGAGCTAAAAACTCACATTATACTACATCAAACAATATGTTCTTTCTTCATCTCCTATATCAAATCGGAGATGGAATATTTCCAAATCACACCAACTTACCCCCCGAAAATCAAGCAGATATGCTATTTCCAGCCACAAAACCCCAAAGTTGGACTGCTTTCATATTAAGCTCAAAACGGAACTCCCAAACACTATCAATCGCAACAAATTCCAACAAGAAGAACGTCGATCGTTTGGAAAATCTAGTTTACACAAATGCCAAACAATGACAACAAAGAGGAAGAAAGAGATTAATACATACCTGCTCGTCACACAAACGGCTACCACATATGCATCGTCCCATAGATGGTTCTGTCAAATTTGACTTGTTTGTGCATACCTCCTCGTTTACCTCTGACATCTCGAACATCCAGACCGAATTCCGGCGACTATGGCGCCGGGATACGACAGCGAAAGGGGAGCAGGAGCAGTGGCGGAGCCATAAAGTTTTAGAAGCTGGGCTAACTTAAAACAACTTATAAATTTCAAATGATAAAATTTTAGTTTATAAAATATCTTTTTTTAGTAGGCTTATAAAAATATCAAATTCAACTAATAACACATATAAAATATAATAATTCAATGTCATAAAATATAGAAACACAAGGTTATTTATTCATAATCACCCAAATAAATTTAATTTATATGGGCTATGGCCTATATATCTATATCTATCTCTATCTCTAATATTATATATAAGCATAAAACAAGAAATTTAAGTATGTTTATATCCCCGCTCAAACAAAGTATGTTTATATCTTGTACTAAATGAGACAAAATTATTCTTACCTTTTTTGGTTTATATTTGGTCGAGTGAATTAAGAGATGAAGCTCTTTTTGTTTTAATAATTCTCACTTTTTTGGTTTATTTTTGCTCCGGTGAATTAAGAGATAAAGTAGAATGAGTTATTTCATTTATATGGGTTGGGCTTTTAACACAATAAATTTAGGCAATGACTATATGCACGCGAATCGAGGCCTATATGTACGCGATTTCATGCGCGCATCTTATGCGCACCACTCTGTGCGCTGGTGTTCTGCGCACTTAGGTATTACGGGTACTTTTCGTAAATTTTCAGAATATGTAACAACTGGTGCGCGGAACGACTGCGCACAGGTTGAACATATGTGCGCCTAGATTCTGCGCACAGGTTAAAGAAGTAGCTGTTGAAATTTGCTTACTTTGTGCGCATTAGGTCAGCGCACAAGGTTGTGTTATTTTCAATATTTGATTATGTTTGAAAAACTTATACAAATTAGTGTTATTAGGCATATAAAGTGCGTATAAGGTCTCCCCGTCACAAAAAGTGGCTCGAAAATACGCAAAAACGCTAAAAGGCCTTAATGGGCCTTAAGGCCTTTTAAGGTCCAATAAGGCGGAACGATGCCCAAACGACGCCGGAATGCAATGAAACTTGTTTTCAATGAATATTATAGCTATTTAACCTTGTCGGTAACTTCAAGTCGAAATCTCGTACTCTTCAAGTAACACCTCCTTTGTAAACCTTTACTAGTCTTTCAATCTTCGAAATAGTTGAAATAGTTGTGATATGAAGGGTCTAGCACATCGATGTTGATTATGTTTGAAAAACTTATACAAATTAGTGTTATTAGGCATATAAAGTGCATATAAGGTCTCCCCGTCACAAAAAGTGGCTCGAAAATACGCAAAGACGCTAAAAGGCCTTAATGGGCCTTAAGGCCTTTTAAGGTCCAATAAGGCGGAACGATGCCCAAACGACGTCGGAATGCAATGAAACTTGTTTTCAATGAATATTATAGCTATTTAACCTTGTCGGTAACTTCAAGTCGAAATCTCGTACTCTTCAGGTAACACCTCCTTTGTAAACTTTTACTAGTCTTTCAATCTTCGAAATAGTTGAAATAGTTGCGATATGAAGGGTCTAGCACATCGATGTTAGTGTTATTAGGCATATAAAGTGCGTATAAGGTCTCCCCGTCACAAAAAGTGGCTAGAAAATACGCCAAAACGCTAAAAGGCCTTAATGGGCCTTAAGGCCTTCTAAAGTCCAATAAGGCGGAACGATGCCCAAACGACGTCGGAATGCAATGAAACTTGTTTTCAATGAATATTATAGCTATTTAACCTTGTCGGTACCTTCAAGTCAAAATCTCGTACTCTTCAAGTAACACCTCCTTTGTAAACCTTTACTAGTCTTTCAATCTTCGAAATAGTTGAAATAGTTGCGATATGAAGGGTCTAGCACATCGATGTTGATTGTGTTTTAAAAACTTATACAATTTAGTGTTATTAGGCATATAAAGTGCGTATAAGGTCTCCCCGTCATAAAAAGTGGCTCGAAAATACGCAAAAACGCTAAAAGGCCTTATATGCGCATTGGATCTGCGCACATCTTTTTGTGCGCAGGCCAAATGCGCACATCTTTCAGCGCACGACGTTTCGGATTCCCGAAGTTGTGCGCTGGACGTTTGCGCATTACCTTTTATGTGCGCTGGTGTCCTGCGCACGAGTTTGTCAACCATTGCCAGAATTTTCAAATTTATCCCGAAAGCACCCCTGTGCGCAATACAACAGCGCACCAACCTATGCGCATAACTTCTGCGCACCAAATTGTGTGCATATAGTGAAAAAGTCGCGTGCATATAGGCGTTTCGTAAATTTAAATAAGCCCAATTACTTGTTTCTTTCTTAGGAGACCAAACTCTTCTTCTTCCTCTACGAACCCTCGCAGTCAGTAGGTGCTGATCTTCGCCTCACCATCTCCGATCTACACTGCTAAATTAATGGCTCTACGGGGGGAAGGAGGTGCTTGAGCACCCTCAAGCACTCCCTGGCTCCGCCACTGCAGGGGCTAGGACGGCGTCAATTTTGTTGTGCTCGGATCGGGGACTGAGGAATGAATTAAATGTGAAGCAACGCGTGTTTAGTAAGTAGGGAATGAACATATAACTTAATAATCTAGTTTAAAAACTAATAAAACAATCTAGTTTTGGTATATTTATCCGAAAACTAGCCTTGAAATTTTTGTTTTGTTTATTAATTTTAAAAGTCTCGTTCCTCAAAAAACTACAACGTACCTAACCTTTGATTTATTTCTTAATTATTAATTGGATATTAATATGGAAAATATATTGACTTTTTGACAAAAATTTTGAAAAAAAATTATTATCATGACTTAAATGCCTATTATTAAAATAGACTTCATTAAGTCAAAATATTTATAATAATATCAACATCAAATTAAGTATATATATCTATATATAAAATTGATGGTTTGGGAAAGTAATATCAACATCAAATTATTATCATGAGGCCGCGGCCGCAGAACTCGCGAAACTCCTAAAAGCTGGGTTTGTTAGACCAGTACAGTACCCGGCTTGGTTGGCTAATATCGTCATGGTCACGAAGAAAGGAACGGGAAAATGGAGGATGTGTGTAGACTTCACAGACTTAAACAAAGCTTGCCCGAAAGACAGCTACCCACTACCTTCTATTGATCAGCTTGTAGACTCCACTGCAGGACATGAGGCACTCAGCTTTTTAGATGCATACTCGGGATACAACCAAGTCATGATGAACCCCCTTGACTCAGAGCATACCTCTTTCATAACAGATAAGGGAACTTTCTGCTACAAAGTGATGCCTTTCGGCCTTAAGAACGCGGGGGCCACTTTCCAGAGATTGGTAGACCGCATTTTCAGTGATCAGATAGGGGATACAGTTGAGGCCTACGTTGACGACATTGTGGTGAAAAGCAAGGAACAGAGTGATCATGCTCGTGACCTGGCAGAAGTCTTCGCAACGCTCAGAAAGTACGGGATGAGTCTAAACCCGGACAAGTGCGTGTTCGGGGTCACAGAAGGAAATTTTTTGGGCTTCATGATTAGTGCTCGCGGTGTCGAGGTAAATCCCGATAAAGTCAAAGCCGTTCTCGATCTTGAACCACCGCGGTCTACCCATGAGGTCCAACGATTTGTAGGCCGAGTAAATTATTTGGGGAGATTCTGTGCCAAGTTGGCCGAACGAAACCTCCCCTTCTTCGAAATTTTGAGAAAGCCAAAGAACTTTGAGTGGACTGAAGAATGTGGTCAAGCTTTCGCGAGCCTCAAAGAGCATCTGACAAGGCTCCCGATCTTATCTTCCCTGGTTCCGGGAGAAACTCTCCAGTTGTATCTCGCGGCCAGCTCAAGGGCGGTAAGCGCAGTCCTTGTTCGCGAGTCAGAAAAGCCGGTTTATTTTGTCAGCCGAGCTTTATTGCCAGCGGAGACACGGTATTCTCCGGTTGAGAAGTCTGTACTTGCGCTGATAACGGCTGCTCGCAAACTAAGACCCTATTTCCATGTACACCCGATTGAAACCCTAACGGACCTGTCACTGAATAGCTTCATGACAAAACCAACCGTAGCAGGGAGGCTCACAAAATGGGTCATCGAAATGTCAGAATTCGATGTAGTATATCGGCCCAGGCCAGCTATCAAGGCACAAGCGCTTGCCGACTTCATTGTCGAAACGAGTTTCAGAGAAGGGGAAGTGGTGAATCCGTATGGCGAACAGATGATGTGGATAATGCACACAGACGGAGCCGTGAATGACGAGGGATGTGGCGCGGGTGTGATTCTCACATCGCCTACGGGAGATGAAATAAGTCACGCCATCGCACTAAAATTCAAACCCACGAACAATGAAGCTGAATATGAGGCCTTGATCGCAGGGCTAGAGTTAGCCATTGGTCTTTCAATCTCTGTGCTATCATGTTGTTGCGATTCAGAAGTTGTAGTAAAACAGGTGCATGGGCTTTATGAAGCGCGAACAGGGAACCTCCCGCAGTACCATGCACGGGTCGCGACATTGACCTCGCTTTTCATGCATTTCGAAATAAAGGCAATCCCGAGAGAACTGAATAAGAAAGCAGATGAACTCGCGAAGATGGAAGCCGGATGGGAAGGTCCCAAAGAAGAACGCGAGCGAAGATCAGGGTTCATGGTATCAAAGGGGGGCCCCCCGAAATATCTGTTTTTTGTGAAAGAAGAAAGCGCCATCAGTCGCGAAATTGAGATGATGGCAATCAACACTTCGTCTGAAGATTGGCGTCGCCCATTCATTGACTACCTCAGATATGGTCGCGGTCCAACTGACCCGAAGGAGCTCATGCAATTAAAAAGAAAGGCTGGACGTTTCTATATCAGCAGAGGTGAGCTTTACAAAAGAGGAGGTGACCCTTGCGAGCTGAAGTGTATGGGTCACTACGAGACAAAGGCCTACCTCGAAGAGCTGCATGCTGGGCTGTGTGGGACACACGCAGGGTGGAGACCCCTGGTGTACAAGGCTTTGCGCCAAGGGCATTTTTGGCCCACAATGAAACAAGATGCTCAAGCGATGACGCGAGCTTGTCAGGCATGCCAGTATTTCGCCCCTGCCTCCCACCAACCAGGGGTCCAGCTTCAGATCATGGGAAGCCCCATCCCCTTCGCGATGTGGGGGTTGGACCTTCTTGGCCCTTTTAAACCAAAGGCCCCGGGTCAGCTCGAGTATATCATTGTCGCAGTTGACTATTTCACAAAATGGATTGAAGCGGAAGCACTCGCATCGACAACAGTACCTATAGTGAAAAAATTCCTTTGGAAGAACATTATCTGCCGCTATGGGTTGCCACGCGAGATTGTTACCGATCGTGGCCCTCAATTTAACTCGGCCCAGCTGATGGCATGGTGCACCGATCTGGGAGTTAATTTGAAAATTGCTTCAGTTGCACATCCACACTGCAATGGGCAGGTAGAAGCCGTCAATAAAAGCATTGTCACGGACCTGAAGAAAAGACTAGATAGCGCCAAGGGCAGATGGGCGGAGGTCCTGTCACTTACTCTCTGGGCCAATCGAACCACAGTGAAAAAAGCAATAGGGGAGAGTCCTTTCGCCCTCGCGTATGGAGTGGAGGTCGTGGTTCCAGTAGAAATTTTGTTCCCAAACGAAAGACTCCTTCACTATGACTCGAATACCAATGACGAAAAGATGAGGATGGAACTCCAACTTCGCGAAGAAACTCAAGAAATGGCGGTTATCCGGGCGGCCTCTTACAAAGCGGGTGTCGCGAAGTATTACAACAAGCATGTCAAAGAAAGAGGTTTCGTGAAAGGAGATCTGGTCCTCAGAAAGACAGAGGGGGGAAAACTCGATCCCAACTGGGAGGGGCCGTATATAGTGGATCGCGAGGTCGCCCCAGGGGCCTATCGACTGAAGGATAGCTCTGGCAATCACGTTGCAAATTCCTGGAACGTGATGCGACTACGCCACTATTACGCCTAGCCTACACCCCCACACAGGTATGAATTCCCACGTTTTCGTAACATGTCTGCATACCTTAGATAAATATTTCATAGAAAGCGATAAAATCGCGATATAAGACGTTCTAACAAGCTGTATGCAGGCGAAAGAACCGATTGAAACTAAACATTAGCAAGAATCTATCATCGGGTTACCAGAGGAATAAATACTTTCGCCACAAAGGGGGATGTGATCTCAGAATAAAAGGTACGTGCACATCTCGAGAATTCAGGATGTCGCATAAATCCCGTGACGCTGGGTTGGGGCCAAGAGCACCCACCCAGGTCGCGAAGCCGTGACGCTGGGCTGGGGCCAAGAGCACCCACCCAGGTCGCGAAGCCGTGACGCTGGGCTGGGGCCAAGAGCACCCACCCAGGTCGCGAAGCCGTGACGCTGGGCTGGGGCCAAGAGCACCCACCCAGGTCGCGAAGCCGTGACGCTGGGCTGGGGCCAAGAGCACCCACCCAGGTCGCGAAGCCGTGACGCTGGGCTGGGGCCAAGAGCACCCACCCAGGTCGCGAAGCCGTGACCGTCTGAGAGTAAGTAACGACATTCGTCATCCTCACCTCGACCACGAAGTCCTGACCTTGATGGGATAGCAACCCATCAAGGCACGGAGCTCAGCGAGTGACACTCCTGAAAAAAGTCAATCATGAAACTATATGCTTAGCATGAGAATATGCAATACAAAACGCTAATGAATCCCCATCTGTTTTGACAGACACTCCTGCACTAAAGAAACGAACGATCATAGGCATGATCGCGAGCAAAAAAAAAAAAAAAAAAACGGCAGTTTGCGGGGAAACTGGCGCTAAAGCTCCAATTATCCGCGAGCATGGATTTCCCAAGGCATGAAGAATATCTTAGCTAAGGTATGACGAGATAAACATGCGAGCTACTTTGTTTTGTCACAAGAACAAAAGATCTGATTCCAATTCATTATAGGAAATCACATTCTCAAGCACAAAGACACTCATAGGTGCACGAAAAACCCTACTACTGGCCCATACGCATGCAGTAGTCAGGTAAAAACACACTCTTTATCGCATCACAGGTCATGACATATGAATGATCTATACTTACGCGATCGATTTCCTCGCAGGGTTTTTCGTAAGAGCAACAGCAGAATCTTTCCCGACGAAAGATGTTGAAGAGTGCCCTATTTACGATATTAAGTATTTTCGTTTCAGAAACATTTTTAAGCTCTAAAGTCTATTGGTGAGACACGTATCTTTAAATCGCGGTGGCACAGAAGTGCATATTACATTTTGAGTTCCAAAGTTTTTCCGATAATCCCAGTCTAATTTATTCATAAACCCTCGTTCATTCTCCCTCCTCTTTTTACACATAAAGCTCGCGAGACTGTAAACATCCTCACGAGCACTATGGGAGGGGGGAAGAGGAGGAGAAATCACCATACAAACACAAGATAAAGTGACGTTAAAAAGCACTAAGCCTAGAGAGGAACAACGACCTTCACTTGATACACCACAGTCCGAACGGGAACTTCAGGTGGATTAGCACGCCACATGGTGAAAGTCACCTCATCTCCCTCACAAAGATCATTCTCATACGCAAACTCACTCCAACCTTCGCCCAGAAAGTAAGAACTCCCAGCCTTATCCAGAGTCACGTTCCAAGGTTCGAAATTGACGCAAAGGACAAGACTCTTACCACCGAAATGGCTAAGGTGTTGATCACAATGTTCCTTCGGGAAACGCTATACGTAGAGAAGAGGAGTCTAAGAAACGAACAAGCAGAAAAAGGCAAAGTAAAAAGGGTATTTACCAAGCATCTGCCAGTAATGGCAGAGGAATCCATGGTAATAGTGAAGGACTCATCCAGAGACCCCTCTCGAGTTCGTCGTGTCCTGGCCATGTCGGTGTTCTTTGGAAAAAGGCAGACGAGAAAGGAGAAAGCAGGAAACGCCATTTATTAAAGAAATACACCTAACCCGCAGTTAATGCATTTAATGATTAAAGCAGAAAAGTAGTTGAGGAAACAAAAGTAATAAACACAAAAGACATGCAGGAAAATAATTGTACGGTCTCCACATAAGACCCAAAGAAAATCGTCTAACCCACATCTAGACTCGCGATCACATTCCGATCCACGGGCCCCAGAACCAAATAACAAACTGTATATAACACCAACCCAAGAGTTTGCAGACAAAGCATAAAAAAGTTAAACTTCATCAGGAAGATCCAGATACCCATCAGCCTCAACCAACGCTAAATCGCGAACCCCTCCCGCACTACCAACGTCTTTGACCGACGTGATGTTTTCTTCAGCAACAGTCTGTTCGCTGTCAATATTCACAACATCGTCCCCAGCATCCACATCAGACGATCTAGCACAAGAGCGGGTCGAAGAGTCCGTTGTTTTCTTCATCCTTTCCTCCGAGTAGATTACTCTTTTAGGCACTTTAGGAGCTGGGACTAGAGGAATGTGAGACTCCATCCCTCTAACGACCCCTTCGCCTTTAGGCAAGAAGGGTTCGACGACCCAACCTTCAAGAAGGCTCGCGTCGTCGTCAATAAAAGTCCCAAGAGGAGGAGAGGTATACGCAGGGAGCTCGGCAGGAAGACCACAAAGATCCGTAGGATCATAAGGGAAGTTAGCCACTTTGTGCTTTCTGAGATGACGCTTGAGTGCGGTAATCACCAGGGTGTCACGAGCCAAGCTGATAAAATCAATACGACATTTCTCGCGATAGCTAGAAGCATACTGCTTGGCACCTTCGCGACGACCCTTGTCAAAAGCTTGGTCTTTCTCTTGTCGAAGCAAAGATAACTTTGCATGGTGATTGCGCTCCGTAGTCCTGGCCGAAAGCTCCAAGTCACTTATCTTCGCCATCAGCTCATTTACCCTGTCCTCCAAAACAACATTCCTCTCTTTCTCCTCTTTTAGCTTTTTCTTCGCGGCCTCCTTGACATCTCGGGCTTTGTTAGCAAAATCGACCATCTGGTTATATTCTCCCTCCATCTGGACGTAGCCATCTTCAAGGGCGATGGCATATTGCCCCGATGCCTCGTTGAGAAGAATCGACTACAATAAGCAAAATATGCTAGTTAAAATTACCTACCAACAAGAAGGAAGAAAACCACTCAGAAAGAAGAGGAGGGAAACCCACCGCCAAATTGAGTCTCGAGAGCCCTACTCTACCTCGAGCAATGCCCTCTAAGAATTCAGGCATCTCTGGGAAACCTGGTCAATCGCGATGAAAGAACGTCCTCACCGCCTCTTCCTCGGGAAAAAGCTCAGCCAGGCCCTGAGAAGGGGCATCTTGACCACCTTCAAGGGTCATAGGCTGTTTGCCCTTGGCAGTCTCCGAGGCCCTCCCTGAAGGGGTTGCTCGGTGCGAGGTAGGAGTCCCGTCGGCCCCTAAAGGGATTGTCGAACCAATCGGGGATTGGTCGTTAAGAGGCTCTGGCGCGCGAGTCTCGGTCTCCACAGATTGAGGCACAGACTCGCAGATGTTAATGCCCCCAGCAGAGGTTTTCCTCTTTTTAGAAGGAGCCTTGTTCTTATTCGCCAGTTGCTTTCGGCGCTTGCTCTTCTGCGGGGCAGGAACCTGTTCATCAACAGGCTCTTCGTCAAAAGAGTCATCAGAACCCTCGATGGTCGGGAGACGAGAAAAGTATCCTGTCTCTGAAAATAAAAAAAATATATATAGTAAAAAATCCATAAGCATATGACATCGCGAATCCGTAACAATAAAAAAAAAGAGAAAGGATAAGTAACAACAAACAAGAAAACCGTTAGACGAGAGACATAAGAAATACCATAATGGTGCTTAAGACTAAGTCCGCGCTGGGCTAGCACCTCGTGGGTAATACACTTCAGGAATATGCGCGTCGAAACGAGATCAGAGAAATTATGGAATTTGCGGGAAAGACAATCTTTCTTAGGATGAGACCAGTTACCAGATTTGGGTTGGGTCGCGAGCATCGATATCTTAGTCGAGATCCCAAAACCAGGAGGTGGTCGAACCAAAAACCAGTCAACCTTCCACTTCGGTATGCGGGGGGGACCGTCCCACTCCGACTTACCATTCTTTACGGCTGTAAACATCCCCATCTCCTCAGGAGCCCTTCGCGTGGAAAACATAAGGAGAAAATGACAAGGATTGGGTTTTACCCCGATATCTTGACACCTCATCACATAAATAACCAAGGCCCTCCAGAAGTTAGGATGCATCTGAGTTGGGCTGTAGGTCAGCTCTCTCAGGAGCATTCTAGTAAAGTTGGAGAAAGGGAGCCTAAAGCCTAGTTTGAGAGACGATATACTCAAAGGAAAGAAAGTGTCATTATCATCAAGGGAAGTTCCACCCGAAGATGGAAGAGAAAAAATTGTACCTTCTGGGAAGGGATAGGCATCTGCGATAGTGAAAAGATCGCGAAGGTTAAGATCAGAAGGAAGGGCCGTGAACGGGTTCCCAAGGTTCTTGACCTTTTTATAACGAACACGGCGAGTCAAAATCTGTACGCGACCCGCCGGATTATTGAAAATATCTTCGATCTCCAAGCGAGGAAGATCGCCTCGCCAGGAGTAAAACATCTCATAGTCCTCACGACCGATTATTACAGCCTCAGATTCCTGAGGAAGATCTTTATTACCATAACTCGCATCTGGTCGTGAGGTAGAAGGAACTTCATCGCCATTATTTCTAACAGGGTTCCCTGTGGATGATTAAGAGGAAAAAGATCGAGTTAGTTTTCCAGGGCGAAAGTACGAAACGCGAAGACTAGAGAGAAGCTTCGCGAGCCATAGGAATGAAAAACAAAGAAAACCCTGGAAAACGAGAAATATAAGATCTAAGTGGGAATCAAGCAGACTCGAAGAGGGCACTCTAAGGAAGGGCAAAATGAGCAGGTTAGAAGCCATGGGAGAAAAACTGACTTTAAAGGATGATGAGAATCCTAACAGCCTAAAATGGCTTCTTAAGGAAAGAAGAGCGCCCATCACACAAGAGAAGGAAAAAAGGGGCACCGCCCAGCGAAAAACCAGAAAAGGTGCGGAAAGAACACCGCCCGACCACCATGAAAACCAGTGAAAGCTTCGAAAGAACACAAAGCAGCGGAGATATGAAAATACCGAAATCATGTATAACAGAAATGGAAAAGAACAACAAGTAAAAAGCGAATTCGAAATAGAACTTACCAGCCATTTGTAAGTCTGAGGATTGTCTGAACGAGTGAAGGCTTCTCGAAATTTTATTAGAAATAGGATTTTACAGAGGAACACGAACAGTTGAAGTAAAGAGGAAGGAGAGAATATGACTTGACAGCTTTATATAGGAAGACGGAAAAAATCCCCAAAAAGGCTACCACGTGTTAAAAGATGTCAGAGCACGGGAAGACGAAGCGTCTCGAATTTAATTCAAAATTCAAAACAAGCGCGATGGAATGAGAAGGAGTCGCGACCGAATGATCTTCAAGGGACTCCCCGAGAACTCGACTTCAATCATTACCCAAGCCTTACCTTCGCGAAGGCAAGGACTTGGGGGGCTGGCTGTTGGACCCGGTTCTCGCGAGTCGTGACACGAACCCGGTTCTCGCGATTAAAGTGATACGAACCCGGTCCGCGACTGAGAAACAGACCGCGAGCCCATAAGGTTGAGTAACCAAATCAAGTATGAGAGGCCCATCAAGAGGCCCAATAGGTAAAGGGAGCAACACCAGATTGTGTGGGACCCAACGTCCAATTATAAATCCTAACGGCAAAGAGAGAGAAGGGTAAGCGACTGAGAGCATCTTCCTCCCCCTTGAGAGAGAGAGAAAACACATAAGGCGATTACTCATTTCCGAGCTCGTCTCTTCGATCCCGATTCACCTCTTTTAGTAGGAAATCGGATGATCGGTACCTGGATTCTGACTCTCGGTATCGTCATCGTGCTTTTGAGGTGTGATTCGTCACGATTGGTTGAGTTTCATCATTTACTGTTTCATTGAGTTGGCTCACGAGGTTTCATTGTTTTGGTCATTACTTTGATCGCTATCTTCTCTTTGTGTTACTTCATTCTGTTGTTGTTATTGAGGCATTGTGTTCATTTACCTATAGCTATTACTGACTTGAGCGTCGGAGAGCCAAATCAGGGGGTCCAACCTTCCGGTTTGGTTGTGCAGGTACCTTAGGGACTGAAGAACATAAAGAACAGAGGAGAATAGCACATTTTGATCCAGATAACGATGTGTCACAAGTTATTGCTCCAGTTTGCGTAAGGAAGGTCTCCAGTATTTGAAGATTCATAGAAGGCCAGATCTCGCGAGGTGTTGATTGCGAGATCGCGAATATCTGGGCTCCAACAGTGCATACCTCCTCGTTTACCTCTGACATCTCGAACATCCAGACCGAATTCCGGCGACTATGGCGCCGGGATACGACAGCGAAAGGGGAGCAGGAGCAGTGGCGGAGCCATAAAGTTTTAGAAGCAGGGCTAACTTAAAACAGCTTATAAATTTCAAATTTCAAATGATAAAATTTTAGTTTATAAAATATCTTTTTTTAGTAGGCTTATAAAAATATCAAATTCAACTAATAACACATATAAAATATAATAATTCAATGTCATAAAATATAGAAACACAAGGTTATTTATTCATAATCACCCAAATAAATTTAATTTATATGGGCTATGGCCTATATATCTATATCTATCTCTATCTCTAATATTATATATAAGCATAAAACAAGAAATTTAAGTATGTTTATATCCCCGCTCAAACAAAGTATGTTTATATCTTGTACTAAATGAGACAAAATTATTCTTACCTTTTTTGGTTTATATTTGGTCGAGTGAATTAAGAGATGAAGCTCTTTTTGTTTTAATAATTCTCACTTTTTTGGTTTATTTTTGCTCCGGTGAATTAAGAGATAAAGTAGAATGGGTTATTTCATTTATATGGGTTGGGCTTTTAACACAATAAATTTAGGCAATGACTATATGCACGCGAATCGAGGCCTATATGTACGCGATTTCGTGCGCGCATCTTATGCGCACCACTCTGTGCGCTGGTGTTCTGCGCATTTAGGTATTACGGGTACTTTTCGTAAATTTTCAGAATATGTAACAAATGGTGCGCGGAACGACTGCGCACAGGTTGAACATATGTGCGCCTAGATTCTGCGCACAGGTTAAAGAAGTAGCTGTTGAAATTTGCTTACTTTGTGCGCATTAGGTCAGCGCACAAGGTTGTGTTATTTTCAATATTTGATTATGTTTGAAAAACTTATACAAATTAGTGTTATTAGGCATATAAAGTGCGTATAAGGTCACCCCGTCACAAAAAGTGGCTCGAAAATACGCAAAAACGCTAAAAGGCCTTAATGGGCCTTAAGGCCTTTTAAGGTCCAATAAGGCGGAACGATGCCCAAACGACGCCGGAATGCAATGAAACTTGTTTTCAATGAATATTATAGCTATTTAACCTTGTCGGTAACTTCAAGTCGAAATCTCGTACTCTTCAAGTAACACCTCCTTTGTAAACCTTTACTAGTCTTTCAATCTTCGAAATAGTTGAAATAGTTGTGATATGAAGGGTCTAGCACATCGATGTTGATTATGTTTGAAAAACTTATACAAATTAGTGTTATTAGGCATATAAAGTGCATATAAGGTCTCCCCGTCATAAAAAGTGGCTCGAAAATACGCAAAGACGCTAAAAGGCCTTAATGGGCCTTAAGGCCTTTTAAGGTCCAATAAGGCGGAACGATGCCCAAACGACGTCGGAATGCAATGAAACATGTTTTCAATGAATATTATAGCTATTTAACCTTGTCGGTAACTTCAAGTCGAAATCTCGTACTCTTCAGGTAACACCTCCTTTGTAAACTTTTACTAGTCTTTCAATCTTCGAAATAGTTGAAATAGTTGCGATATGAAGGGTCTAGCACATCGATGTTAGTGTTATTAGGCATATAAAGTGCGTATAAGGTCTCCCCGTCACAAAAAGTGGCTAGAAAATACGCCAAAACGCTAAAAGACCTTAATGGGCCTTAAGGCCAAGGCCCATTAAGGTCCAATAAGGCGGAACGATGCCCAAACGACGTCGGAATGCAATGAAACTTGTTTTCAATGAATATTATAGCTATTTAACCTTGTCGGTACCTTCAAGTCAAAATCTCGTACTCTTCAAGTAACACCTCCTTTGTAAACCTTTACTAGTCTTTCAATCTTCGAAATAGTTGAAATAGTTGCGATATGAAGGGTCTAGCACATCGATGTTGATTGTGTTTGAAAAACTTATACAATTTAGTGTTATTAGGCATATAAAGTGCGTATAAGGTCTCCCCGTCATAAAAAGTGGCTCGAAAATACGCAAAAACGCTAAAAGGCCTTATATGCGCATTGGATCTGCGCACATCTTTTTGTGCGCAGACCAAATGCGCACATCTTTCAGCGCACGACGTTTCGGATTCCCGAAGTTGTGCGCTGGACGTTTGCGCATTACCTTTTATGTGCGCTGGTGTCCTGCGCACGAGTTTGTCAACCATTGCCAGAATTTTCAAATTTATCCCGAAAGCACCCCTGTGCGCAATACAACAGCGCACCAACCTACGCGCATAACTTCTGCGCACCAAATTGTGTGCATATAGTGAAAAAGTCGCGTGCATATAGGCGTTTCGTAAATTTAAATAGGCCCAATTACTTGTTTCTTTCTTAGGAGACCAAACTCTTCTTCTTCCTCTACGAACCCTCGCAGTCAGTAGGTGCTGATCTTCGCCTCACCATCTCCGATCTACACTGCTAAATTAATGGCTCTACGGGGGGAAGGAGGTGCTTGAGCACCCTCAAGCACTCCCTGGCTCCGCCACTGCAGGGGCTAGGACGGCGTCAATTTTGTTGTGCTCGGATCGGGGACGAGGAATGAATTAAATGTGAAGCAACGCGTGTTTAGTAAGTAGGGCATAAACATATAACTTAATAATCTAGTTTAAAAACTAATAAAACAATCTAGTTTTGGTATATTTATCCGAAAACTAGCCTTGAAATTTTTGTTTTGTTTATTAATTTTAAAAGTCTCGTTCCTCAAAAAACTACAACGTACCTAACCTTTGATTTATTTCTTAATTATTAATTGGATATTAATATGGAAAATATATTGACTTTTTGACAAAAATTTTGAAAAAAAATTATTATCATGACTTAAATGCCTATTATTAAAATAGACTTCATTAAGTCAAAATATTTATAATAATATCAACATCAAATTAAGTATATATATCTATATATAAAATTGATGGTTTGAGAAAGTAATGTGAACTGAGACTAATTAATGTTAAAACTAATTTTTTCACTCTCTTTTATCTTCCATTACCCAATGATAGTTGAGACTTATTTAATGTCTAATAAAATTATAATTATGTGCTTAATTAGTTAGTATTTTTTTGTTAATATTTTCATCATTTCCATCTTTTTTTTCTCTTCGCTCTTCAACTCCAATCTGTATGGCGATAGAGAGAAATCCGAGTACCGTCAACGACTATGTGATTCTGGTTTATATATGAGAGATTCATTTTTTTTATTAAAAATTACATATATGAAAAGAATATGAATATCGACAAAAATAAAAGGCCCGCGCAAAAAAGCGGGAAATGACCTATATATTGATGAGTGTTGTCAAAAGTAAATGTAATCGATACTCATTAAATGTCATGTAAATTTATATTCATTCTACTTCATGCTCTTTCCATCATTTTCACCTTCTCCATCTTTCGCTTCCAATCCTTTTAACTATGGAGAGCACCCGAGCAATAGTCCATCACACCGCGGATCTCCAATCCTTATAGTTTTTTTATAATGATATAGACTATTATGTAGATATTGACTATATAATAGAAAAAATTAGTAATTATGCATTGTATATTCCAATGCTAATATCTTATGTTAAAATACAAAGATCATAAAATATATTAAAAATTATATATTTACTTAAATAAGAACATCAACTATGTTATTAAAAATTACTACATAATTATATACATAAAAATTATCTATATATACAAATATTGATAAAAATAAAATTCGTTAGTTAGATCCACGCTTACTTCACCTAGCAAACTATACTACTTGCAGTTACGCCCCCGTTCTAAAAGATATGTCCTAGATCCGTGATGGTCCATTTTCACATTTATTTTCCATTGACCCGACACATGTAAAACATATATTACCTTTACTTCCAAACCCTATTTTTCAACTCCATCAAAATCTCTAAAACGGGTAATTAATTCTATAAATTTATGTTTTGTTTTTACAAAATAATTTGCGACAACCGGGAAAAGGATTTTACTCGCGCTCGGCTTTCCTTGATGCTGTATCAGGATATCCGGAATTTGGGACAACCGGGTGGAATCAGGATGATTCCAACAGACAGATTGCTTCCTTCTTCGCTCATGTTACACATGAGACTGGATGTAAGTATATGTATAAGTCTATACATGTAGGGCCCGTTTGTTTGTAGTGTTCGGAAACGGAAAGAAAACGCAAATGAATCTAGACAAATATTAAGTGAAGATACATTGACAATTTGATTTTGGATTCTAAAATTTGTATGTCAAGAGAGGAGAAAAGATGGGGGAGAGGAGGGGGAGGTGAGTTGGCAAGGAGGGGGTGATGAGTTGACGAAGGGATTTGGAAGCCCCTCTCAAGGGGAGGTTAACAAATATCCCAACATTAATACTAGGAGAAGGGGGAAAGGAAATAAAATCACAATTTTGATCAATGAACAATTCCACTAAAATGGACTAGGTTCGTTTCCTTTCCTTTTCCGTTTCGACAATCTAAACAAACGTCACCGTAATAATAAATCTCTTATGCTGTTAACTATGTACCTGAGTTTGAATGTAACTTTTGTGAGCGAGACATTAATTGGATCGTATCAAAACTTATTAATTAAGAAAAATTCAACAATACTACATTCGGATCTCCGCGCTACGCGCGGGTCAATTAGAAATTTTCGTATATGGTATAATGTTGCAAATAGACGATTTAAGGTATAGATAGGCGGCGGACGACAGTGGATATGAAGAGAAGATGAAGATCTTCACACGAAGGACGGTGACGATGAGCTATCTTTTTTTTTTTTTTTTTTCGTTTCATTTATTTTAATAAAAATATGGCACGTATACAAAACAACAATTATGTATATGGCTAAATTAAAACTTCTCACCTGACATTCTCACCAATTCGATATAGATATATTTTGTTACACTAATTTTTATTAATAAATACTAACAATTTTTTAGTGTTAAAAATTTATTAATTTAATGCAATCATTAACTAAATTTGATATTATGAAGGTTAAGAATACGAAGAAATGTAGATATTAATTGTATTGGTTGCAACTAAGAGAAGATAAAGGTTTTTGATTAAAATTCATGAATAAGATGAGAAGGAATTGATGAAAAGGAATTAGTTCATTCATTGAATAAGTATCGGTTGTCATAACTTTCTCAAGGGCTAATAGTTTTATATGCGGCTTAACGTTGTTAAATAGACGTCGAAAATTGAATTGAGACTTACTTTCAATGCAACAATTTAACCTCAACAAAGTTAAACTTGTAAATAGAATCAATCAAGAAAATGATAAAAGATTTTTTCAACAAAAGAAAAAGACACTATGTAAATAGGGAATATGAATACATCAAACATCATTAACTCGGTGCATTAAATCGGTACCGATTACCATTACTTTGTCAAGACCCATCAATTTTTATATATAGATAGATTAAAAATATAACTAATTATTATTTTGAGAAAAGTTCTGGTGCAAATAACTCTTAACGCAGGAAAAACGAACAGACCGCGTTCACAAATTATAGGTCAATGTTCATATTCTGGATGGTAATTTTTATAATCCGGGCCATAAAAGTTTTTGAACGTTTTCAATGAGGGATGCAGTGACATACTTGTAATTACTGCAAACTTTGTTTGTTTTTTCTCAAAATGGCCTCAAAAATTTTATCGTCCAGACTATGAACATTACTGCTCAAATTATGAACACTAGCTTGTTATCTATGAATGCGAAAAACTTCGTTTTTCCTACATTAAGCTTGGTTTATACCAAAATTTTTCTTTTAATATTGTAAATAACTATCTTATATATTAAAGCTAACTCTTTCAGAAGTCTTAGAGTGATTTTAGGCTTAGGGTTAAGCTATTAATTTTTAATTTTTAATTTTATTTATCAATATATTTAATAATTACGTTAAAAAATTGAGTCATATTATGCATATACCCTTCATGAAATAAAATATGTATTTATTAATAGTGTTCATAAATAAATAAAAAACTATACAATTCGCCTATTTATTGAAAGTTAAACCCACGTTGAGACAAATTTAAATCAAATGAAATTTTTAGACGTATAATCTGAAATGCCTATGCATGACACGTGTCACTACACTAGTAAAAATAATAGGTAGAAATTGATTTTTCAAAGTATTAAATAACTTATAAAAGTTTTTAAATAATTTTTTATGTTCACTAAATCTTGAAGATGGTTATGGTTAAACAGTCTACCTAGAAAGTTTGACTCCGAAGTTTCAACAATGATAATCATAAATATAGTTGACATTCAAATCTATTCTTTCGAAATTTATATGATAGAAAAGAAGTATATCAATTATAGCAATCTAAGTACTAGAAAAATTCGGGGGAAGAAAGCTTAAAGGAAAAATATGAAGCATTAACGTTCACAACTTACACATTAAAGTTTATATTTTGGATTTTAATATTTATAATCTGAGCGGTGATAATTTTAAACTTTTTAAGTGAGTCACGTGGCGACAATTTTGTAATTTTTTGTAATAGAGTTTTTTTCCTTTTTGAAAATCACCGGAACGAAAATGATTGTCAGATTATGAACATTATTATCCAGAATATGAATATTACACTAATATATTGCCCTACACTTAGCCTCGAAATTATCCTTAAATATAGTCACAAAATAATCTTAGTATCGAATTTGACCTAGACTTTAGCCTCGAATCTAAATTCCGGGCAAAAACGATCGAAGTTAAATTCAAACTCAAACATTTACCCTAAAAATCAAACATTAAGGTAAATAACCGCGATATTTATTTCGGGCTATTATAGGTATTGTTAGCCTCAAAATAATTAGAAGCCAAATTTGTTGCTATGGAGGTACGAATATAGCCTAGAATATGAATAGAGGTTACAATAGAAGCTAGTCCTTCCTAGCTAAATAAGATAGATTGCGATATTTATTTCGGGCTATTATAGGTATTGTTAGCCTCAAAATAATTAGAAGCCAAATTTGTTGCTATGGAGGTACGAATATAGCCTAGAATATGAATAGAGGTTACAATAGAAGCTAGTCCTTCCTAGCTAAATAAGATAGATTTTGATCGTTAATTATTTTTTATGGTACATTTGAGGGTTAATAACTTAGAATTTAACCTCGAATTTGGTCCTAGTTATCATCATTATAAAATCACTTTAGCCATGTACTATTTTTCAAGATACATTAAAGGGTAAATAGCCTCAACCTTAGCCATATCTATAACCATAACAAAAATTCGAAATTCAAATAAAAACATTTAATACATTACATATAGACCTGTCAAAAGCTGACCTAGCCCGCTGGGTCGACCCAACTCGACCCGAAAATACTCGACCAAAATCCGACCCGAAAAGTGTTTGAACCCGTTTGGGTCAGACCCGTTTTCGACCCGAACCCGTTGGGTGGAACCCGGGCCGACCCGAACTTCTCAAAACTCGTGGAGAGTCCCACTTTTCACATATTTTATTTTCTTTATTACAATAAAGAAAAGCGGACATTTGAAACCCGCTGGGTCGACCCGAACTCGTTCAACCCGGAAATTTTGTCAACCCGATCGACCCGAACCCGTTTTCGACCCGAACCCGACCCGTTCGACCCGTTTGCCAGGTCTAATTACATATGACCTTTTATATAAAAAAAGCAACACCTGTATAAATGAAATTTCTAGCACCAAAATCATAAAAGTAATACATTCACAAGATCATAGCCATATAAGTGAAACATTCATCATAAAGAGTATGGTCGTATATACCAATTAACCTACTTCAAAAGTACTTATTCATTTGCAAGACAACCATAATAAAAAAGGTACTAACTGTATCTTGCAAGGTTTGCAAAAAGAAATAAGTCTAAACTCTTAAAGTCATCGAAGGTATTAGTTAGAGTTGGAAATTCCAATTGAATTTAATTTCTTGAAATCTAAGAAGTTGCTCCAACATTTTCATCTGGAATTCATGTTGTTGTTGTTGTTGTTTTTGCTGATTCATAAGCTCCACCAAGGTTGTTTGAAGCTCTTGAATCTTATCTTTTAACGGTTGAACTTGAGCCTCTTGAAATGCTAGCTTGTGAGGGTTCTGTTTGGATAATAAAAGAGTTTCATATTCTAGTGTGAATAAGAGTTTTAACTTGTTCTCCCAAAGCAATAATCTTCTTATTTTGAAGTCCATCACATGGTTGAATCCATAATTCCGTCTCAATTAGGTTATAATTATAATCAGATGCACCAATTTGAGTGATAGACACATTATCAAACTTTTCCTAAACAACGTTAATGCATCAATTAGAAAAAAATCAGCAGATAGAAAACAAATACAATAGATAGAAAACAAATGCAACAAATAGAAAAAAGAAAGAAATTTACAACCATTTTTTAACCACTTCAAAAAACAACTATATATAAAAACTTGACAATACAAGCCCATGGGGTTCCATCCTAAAACCAATTGGCAATAGGAGGAGTAATCCATGGTATTATATAGTGGGCTATTATTATCTCAACTTCCGATGTGGGAAGCCTATTCTCACACGCCCCCTCAAGTAGTCCTGGCCTGGCCCAGTTGCCACTTGACAAACGGGTCAGCCCATATCGCGCCATCATGGCGGGCTAAACCCAAACTATGTCTTCAGGCCGACAAGCCAAAGGAGCCGCCCATAACAAGCCATCATGGCGGGCTAAGCTTAGATAAACCAGGAAACGAACCCAGACCCGGAACCCGCTCTGATACCATGATAAAGTCCGGTGGGCCGATAAACACGGGGGTCGTGTATATTAGCGCATATGCGCATTGGGCCCACAATATAAGGCCATGGGGTTCCATCCTAAAACCAATTGGCAATAGGGGGAGTAATCCATAGGCTTATATACTAGGCTTCTTTGACTCCCAACTTCCGATGTGAGATACTATTCTCAACACACCCCCGCAAGGGCAACGGGCGGAAGCCCAGTTGACACTTGAACACACGGTTATGGGTGGGCCTTCTCAGTCTCTTTATAGCCAAACCCCACAACCCAAGGGTCCAGGATAGAGTCTGGCTCTAATACCATGTGACAATCTGGGGGTCCACGGGACCAGTTAGATAGACTGGGGGCGTGCACACACGAGCGCATATGCGCATTAGGCCCAATAGATAAGCCCAATGGGGTTCCAACCTAAAACCAATTGGCAATAGGAGGAGTAATCTATGGTATTATATAGTGGGCTATTATTATCTCAACTTCCGATGTGGGAAGCCTAATCTAACACGCCCCCTCAAGTGGTAACTGGTCTGGCCCAGTTGCTACTTGACAAATGGGTCAGCCCATATCGCGCCATCATGGCGGGCAAAACTCAAACTATGTCTTCAGGCCGACAAGCCAAAGGAGCCGCCCATAATAAGCCATCATGGCGGGCTAAGCTCAGATAAACCAGGAAACGAACCCAGACCCGGAACCTCGCTCTGATACCATGATAAAGTCCGGTGGGCCAATAAACACGGGGGTCGTGTATATTAGCGTATATGCGCATTGGGCCCACAATACAAACCCATGGGGTTCCATCCTAAAACCAATTGGCAATAGGGGGAGTAATCCATAGATTTATATACTAGGCTTCTTTTACTCCCAACTTCCGATGTGGGATACTATTCTCAACAGAGAGTCTACTTCCAGTTAAATTATTTCTTCCCGCTAAACAAATACAAAAGAAGAAAAAAAGAAAAAGAAATATGAATTGGGAGAGGAAAAAATGCAGCATGAAGAAAATGGAGAAAGACAATAACTCAATGGAACAAGCATTTTCATTGTGATATGCAACAAACTCAATCCATTATCTAAAAAAAGCAGCAAGCATTTTCATTATGAAAAAATGAGCAAACTCAAGCATTTTCATACTAACTACAAGTGTCGTTGAAAAAATGCAGCAAATAGAAAAAAAATGGAGCAAGACAATAACTAATATCATACTAACAACAAGTGCAACTGGTATTGTCCATGTTCCATCTTCCTTTTCCATTACTTTCGAACCATATAAGAGATCTTAGGCCTTTTTCCAAATTTTTCCTCCTTGGATCATAAAAATAAATTTTAGCTATAAAACTAAAATTATATGAATTTAAAATGGATTTAGATGTGGACTAACTAGGATTTCAGAGCAATCACCCCTACAAACTCCTTTTTTTCCATCATTAGGGGATGATCCATCGACACTTACCGACCCATTAACTAAAGTTGGAGTTGAACCCGTTTCATCATCCTCAACCATATCATCAAACTCTTCCTCGAGGATATTGTTGTTTGACAATGGTGTGTTGGAAACAGTAGGCGGGTTAGGTTGGGCACACCGTGCAGAAACATAAGGCGGAGAAACTACAAGTGGAGCAATTTTTTCCAAAGGACTTGGATTGACCTAACCTCGAGCAAGAATGGAAAATAGAAAACGTGCACAACGTTCACGATTTGACACCATATCAATAATCCTAGAAGAAAACATTAATAAAAACTTATAATATGTTCATACAAGCAGTAATTCTCAAAAGAAAAAGAGACAGAACTATCTAGTTTGTATTGCGATATCCTCTCTACCATGAACATTAACTAAAGGTGTTTATCCATGAGCAGTCCAACGAGAGTAGTTGTCAACAAAATCTTTTTGTATGGATGAACGTGCATGGTTTCCAAATCTTGAAATTTTGCATTGTTACACTTTACACACGGACACCTAATATTCTCTTCATCCATCAAATGCACTTGAGATTTTTCAAAGTTGATGAATTCTTCATTCCAATCTCCACCATTTCGAAGATGTCATATATACATCCAATGTCGACGACTATTCATTTAAAAATTACCAAGTATGAAACTATTAGAAGCATCATGTTGTTGTCAAAGTAAAGATTATAGAAAAACTATATAAGCTTTCCGAAATTCCGAAATGCTAATATATACCCATGAACATACCCTTGAGTATACCCATAGTCATCAAAATAGTCACGAATACGCACTCAATTAATATACGATTTCGAGACTAAATATCACCTTAAATCTTCATCTTAAAATAATAAAACCGAGTAAAAACAACATTGGCCATGAATAAGCCCTCGATATATCTTTACCATGACAACAAACGATATACTAGAGGTTATTTGCGATCCTATACCGAGTAAAAACAACATGTGGCTATGTCTAAGAACCAAACATCACCAACATAATAAATAGTACACATAGCACTCTAACTTGGATTTGCTTATCCTAAATATGAAATTAATAAAAGAGATGTTACTTATCAGTAATGAAGATTGTTGAATCCACCAAAACTCTTTACATGAACCACAATCTCTTTAGAATCACCTTAACAAAATGAATAATGTTTGAGAAAACAAAATAATAGAGAGGTGTGTTTGGGGAAGAAGAGAATGGACATCTGAACATCGTTTCAAACAATAAGGTTGTTGAAGATTAACTATGAAATAGTTGAAAATTAATTGTTACATTTATTGCGTAGGCTAGCCTTAAATATATCATTCAATTGTATTACAGGGTATATTCGAGGGTAGTAGTATCATATATAACCTCAAATTTAGCATTAAATGTAAAGGAAAAATATAACCTCGCATTTACCCTCAAATATATTTTGCGACTAAATAATCTCGAAAGATAGCCTCGAATTGAGCTTGAATCTAACTTTGGAGGTCATTCTATTATCTAATATACCCTCGAATTTAGCCACAATTTGTAATTGAGGCTAAGTGCCCGCGATTATAACACCAACATAATTCTTCATGACTATATAGCATCAAATTTTAGTCAGGAACAATATACACGGTTAAACAACCTCGAATATGTGCTTCGAGGGTAAATATTGGTTGAGGTAGATCTTCACCCGGTTCACATTTCACAACCCATACGTTTTACATAGGTCTAATTAAGTGTATAACATATCATTTAAGTAACATCCCTTAACAATTCATTGTAGTCTTTTGTAGCATAGAAGAGATAAAGGGAGCATGGAAGGACTACTGCGACGAGACGAAAACACAATATCCATGCAACCCTAATTAACAAAGGGTATTACGGACGCAGGGCAGAGTATTGGATTTGACGGACTCAACTCTCCCGAGACGGTCTCTAACGACCCCAAAATCTCGTTCAAAACCGCCTTATGGTATTGGATGAACAACGCCCGGCCACCATACGAGCCATTAGGGTTAAGTATTATATGCACTATTGCCAACAATTTGGGGTTTTTCCTGGTGAAGACCTTTCATGTTAGTTTGAGTGAGATCAATACTTGGTTCGTGTTTAACAAACGTTATATTGTTTGTAAGAGAATAAATGTATGTTTTCACAAAGATATATATATATATATATATATATAGTGTCAGGATCTGGTCAGAACAGATTCGTAGGTGAGAACGAATCTGAGTCGTCCATCGCGGAGCGCGCGTCATCGTTAAGGAGGGGAGAAAAAGTGTTCACGCGCGTCTCGGCCTTCTAAACGGACACGTCCAAACACGCGCGTGTCTGAAAAATTTCCTTCTTCTCAAACCCAATAGAAATTGGGGAAGGCGATTTCGACGGCGAAATTTTATTCCTTCTTCGATCAAATCACAATCAAAATTGGGTAACCCTAAAGCAAAAGCACGACGAAGAACTCCAATTTCAGCAATAACGTCGACATCAACTGTAACAAATCTACAACAAGAGCATAATACAAATTCAACTGTAACTAACCAGGAAGAAACCCTAGGTCCCAATTCGACTACGTCTGAGAGTTTAAACCCTAATTCGACACATCAAGAAGAAGAAACAGGTATTAACAATGAATTTTAACTTATTTTCGATATGAAAATTGAAATTCTGAATAGAATTTATGGAATTTCAGATTTCAACCCTATGAAAATATGAATTGAAAATCCTAAGTTGCTTTGCTGTTGTTGAAAATCTGAATTGAAAATCCTAAGTTGCATTCAGATTGCTTTGTTGTTGATAGGATTACGATTAAATTATGCATATTAGGAAATTGGCTTCTGCATACTATGAGAATATGAATTGTATATAGAGAAATATTCATAAGAAGGAGTACTGATACTTGATATTACTGAGTTGGGTGCACTTTGTTTTGCCAATGAATGATATGAGATTCTGAATTGCATATAGAGGAAGTTTCATTTTGAGAGAAACATGTGCTTTAGGATTTGGAGATTTACAATATATATAAATCTTGCTGCAGAAAACAATGAAATTCATATTTCTCAAGGGGGCACAACATATTACATCCCAGTATGCAGAACTGAAATGAAACCAGTGGTTGGACAAGAATTTGACAACACAGAGCAAGCAGACGAATTCTATGATAATTATGCAAAAGAGTGTGGTTTTGAAGTGAGGAAAAGCACAAACAGTGGCGGAGCCAGAAATGTTGTTAGGGGGTGCTCAATTTCATTATTGTTAGAGGGACAAATAAGTAGTATATGAAATAATTGATGTTAAATTTAATTGTATAAATTCAAATATAATATAGTTAATATTTTATAATTTTTTTACTAATTATGCACACTTGAAAAACTATAATAAGATATATTTTATTTTATTTATATAAAATATAGTTATGTAACATGCACAAATACAAGCAAAATAATATAAAAATACAATTATCTTACGTTATTTTATTTTGAATTATTAGAAAAGATAAATAGGTAAAGAAATTTATGGGCTAAAAATAATGGGCTAGGAAGGCCCATGGACAAACATAAATCGGGTTTATATGTGACATAACTAACACTGTAACACACGCAATTGAAATGTTATTCGTGGAAGATTCAAACCTGAGGTACAACGCATTAGTAAAACGACTCCGTTTTGATATACATTTAAAATAAAATGAAAATGAAAAGTAAACCCATCTTCTTCTCTTTCGAGCCGGCCCTAAAACTGTAGCAGGTGCGCTTCAATGGCGTTTTTCAAAAACAGAGGTAACCTCCACTGCTTCCGGCGAGAAAGGGGGTGCTAGAGCACTCTCAAGCACCCCCTAGCTCCGCCACTGAGCACAAACAAAAAGATAGATGGGAAAACAGTATGGAAGTACCTCTTATGTAATAGAGAAGGACACAAAAGAGTTTCACCAGTCATGGCAGTAACACCTATTATAACCAAAGTAAAGAGACGAAGAGTGGCAAATCGGGCTGGATGTAGGGCAAGGATAACTTTGAAAGGGATTGAGGAAGGGAAGTTCAAGATAAAAGGATTCGTAGAACGACACACGCACCCGATGATGACTGAAAGAGAACATCAGTTTGCCAAATCCAACCGAAATATAGGAGCTTTTGAAGCTGATTTCATTCTAAATGGTGGAAAGGCAAATATTGGGGCAACAAAGGGATACCGAATCTACAAAGAGCTAGTAGGATCATATGGTGCTATAGGAGCTAGCGTAACAGATTTTAAAAATCTGAAGAGAGATCTAAATTCATATTTGGAAGGCTTTGATGGGCAAATCATAATAGATAAACTGAAGAAGAAGAAAGAAGTATGCGAGGCATTCTACTTCGACTATTTTGTGGACAAGGAAGGACAGCTAGAGAGACTGTTTTGGGCAGATCCTATAAGTAGAAAAGGTTTCTCATTCTTTGGAGATGTTGTTACAGCAGACACAACTTACAACAAAAACAGGTAATATTTTTCATGTCTAAATTCAGATCTTATTAATGAGAATATGTTTGATGTGACTTTGAAAATAATAATTTGAATTGCATACAGAGAAGTTGGCTTTTGAATATAATGAAATCAGATGTGAATATAGGAAACTAGGTATTTGATAAATTTGATTTAGAAGAATACATTTCAAATGAAATTCTGGATTGCATACAGGGACATTTACATTTGAATAAAAAAAACTTTTGAATTGCAGCTGAGCATATGAATGAGCATCTGATTTGCATATGAATAGCTTAGGATATGAATAGAATGAGAATTACATTTTCATATAGTGGATTTGAAGAATGAGATAACATTCTGAGTTGCATGCAGGTATAATATGGTATTTATACCATTTACAGGAGTAGATAATCACATGAAATCAGTGACATTTGCAGCTGCTTTGATGTTGAAAGAGAACACAAAATCCTACGTGTGGTTATTTGACAACTTCAAAAAGGAGATGGGCCACGAGCCATACATCATACTGACTGACCAAGATCCTGCAGTAATCAAGCTGTTGAACAAGTATTTGAGAATGCAATGCATCAATTCTGTATGTGGCATATCATGTTCAAGCTGTCAGACAAGATAGAAAGCAGAATTTACAACACCTTAGAATTCAAATAAGCAATCAATGCTCTGGTTTGGAATAAAGACATCACAAAATTAGAGTTTGAGGATGGCTGGAGGGATTTTATAGAAAAATATGAATTACAAGACAACGACTGGCTGAGGAGAATGTTTGACTTAAGGAGATACTGGATACCTGCATTCTTCAATGATATAAGGATGGGAGGCATGCTCAGAACAACATCAAGGTCAGAGAGCCAAAATAGCTTCTTTGGAAGATTCCTTGGGCAATCCTCTTCATTAATCTAGTTCAATAGCCAGTTTGAAAGTGCATTGGATCAACAGAGACATGAACAACACAAGCTTGCTGCATCATCATCAACAAGCAAAGCCAACATGAAAAAAGATTGGGTTGTTGAAAAGGCATGTTCCAAAGTCTACACAATCTCGATATTTTATGAAGTACAACAGTCTATCTACAACTCAAACTACAAGTGCATGGTAACAAGCATGATTAAAGAAGGGACAGTAGCAAAATATGAGATTGAACAAGAGAACAACAAAAGGTACACAATCACAGATTTAGATAATGTTGATTTATGTTGCACATGCAACAAATTTATGAGAGTTGGCTTGCCTTGCCAACACATGTTTGTGGTTATACGGAACAAGGGGCTTAAGGAAGTGCCAGAGAAGTATATTCAAAAGCGTCGGACAAAAGAAGCTTCATTACAGCCAGTATTCAACATTGATGGTTTGCTGTATAAAGAAAGTGCTGAAACAGAGGAGAAAAAAGCAACAATGATACAACTCTTGGGAGAAATGCACAGTTGCATAAATTTGATTAAAAGCAAGCCAGAATACATGAAGGAGCTACTGGACACAATAAAACAAAAGAAGGAATATTTTGCAGAACAGATGGGTGCAAGCTCAAGTGGATTAGCCTTCACTGTGGATTTTGAAAAATATGTAGGACCAACTCCAGCTGAGGTTCAAGTGTTACCACCAAAACAAGCAAAAAACAAGGGGACAAGAAGAGGACGAATGATAAGCCAAAAAGAGTTGGGCATTCAAACAGCTGCAAAGAAAAAGAGAGGTTGTGGAATATGTGGTCAGTATGGACATAACAGGGCAACATGTGGAGATAGAGAAGGTAACAAATTAATTCAATAATTTTTAATACATTAACTCACTTTCCATATACACATTTTAATGTAACTAAATAGTTTTACTTGATCTTTCTATGCAGATTAAATGAAATCATAGAAGAAACAATTGGATGAAGGCATGCAAGATATATAGATTCTTATGGCATATTATAGATACTGGTTCTTATTACATGGAGTGTAATCATACTGTTTGGAAACTTATTGCTTAAAAAAAGAATTCAAACTAGCTAAAATGGTTGTTTTCAAATATTAATATGCCTACCATCCAGGAAAACATCATATGCAAAACGGAAAAAATTAATATGCATTACTAAACCTCGTATACAAACCATATATAGTTGGTATGCAAACTATATATGCTTTATATGTAACTCAAAATAAACATTATATGCAAACAGGAATTTTAAAGTTTTCAATCTAGATAGGCCTTATATGCAATCAAGATGAAACCACATATGCAATCTACATAAACTTCATATGCAAATCACAATTTAAAGTAGACTATGTAAGTATAGGCCTCATATGTAAACCACAAATCATAAAGTTTAATCTAGATATGCTTCATATGCAATCAAGATAAACTCCATATGCAAATCAAATAAAACTCATATGCAAACCACAAAATTAATGTTTTCATTAAAGATATGCCTTATATGCAATCAAGATGAAACCACATATGCAATCTACATAAACTTCATATGCAACTCAAAATGAAACTCATATGCAAATCACAATTTAAAGTAGACTATGTAAGTATAGGCCTCATATGTAAAACACAAATCATAAAGTTTAATCTAGATATGCTTCATATGCAATCAAGATAAACTACATATGCAACTCAAATAAAACTCATATGCAAACCACAAAATTAATGTTTTCATTAAAGATATGCCTCATATGCAATCAAGATGAAACCACATATGTAATCTACATAATCTTCATATGCAACTCAAAATGAAACTCATATGCAAATCACAATTTAAAGTAGACTATGTAAGTATAGGCCTCATATGTAAACCACAAATCATAAAATTTAATCTAGATATGCCTCATATGCAATCAAGATGAAACCACATATGCAATCTACATAAACTTCATATGCAAATCACAATTTAAAGTAGACTATGTAAGTATAGGCCTCATATGTAAAACCACAAATCATAAAGTTTAATCTTGATATGCCTTATATGCAATCAAGATGAAACCACATATGCAATCTACATAAACTTTATATGCAAATCACAAAATCATTTAAAGTAGACTATGTAAGTATAGGCCTCATATGTAAAACCACAAATCATAAAATTTAATCTAGATATTCTTCATATGCAATCAAGATAAACTACATATGCAACTCACAATGAAACTCATATGCAAACCACAAATCATTTAAAGTAGACTATGTAAGTATATGCCACATATGTAAACCACAAATCATAAAGTTTAATCTACATATGCCTCATATGCAATCAAGATGAAACCACATATGCCATCTACATAAACTTCAAATGCAAATCACAAAATTAATGTTTTCATTAAAGATATGCCTCATATGCAATCAAGATGAAACCGCATATGCCATCTACATAAACTTCATATGAAAATCACAAATCATTTAAAGTAGACTATGTAAGTATAGGCCTCATATGTAAACCACAAATCATAAAGTTTAATCTAGATAAACCTTGTATACAACTTAATATATCTCATATGCCAAACACAAAACATAAGTTTTCAATCTAGATAGGCTTTATATGCAATTTAAATAAACCTCAAATGAAGACAAGGAATAAATGATATGCTCAAATACAATCTACAAAAAGTTTACAATACAAATATAAAGACAAAACACATATGCAAAACTAAATACACTTCAAATGCAAATTCTGTGTGGACAACATCCTCTTCCAAGGTCATGTTGATGCAGGATTGTACAAGTTGTCTTCTGATGTGCCCATTGGTTCGTTTCCACTACCTCAAGCCCACCTATCATCTTCCTCTGTCGCTGCTCTGTGGCAACCCAACATCTGCACGACCCAACTTGTCTTTTCTGCACTCTCCCTAAAAACGCCTGGTGTCTTTTCTGATTTTAAATGCTTAGCTTGTTCTTAGACCTATATAAGGTATTATTCAGACATATGACCAGAGATTAAGTAGGAATAGTGGAGCTTTATTTCCGATTTCTCATTAAAGCTTTAAAGACAACAAATCAATAGGATGCTATCCAGATTTCCCTTATATGCAATGCAGATAAAGCGCCATATTTAAACCAAGTAATAATCAAATTGAAATTACAAACCAAAATAAACTTCAATCCAGATCTCTAAATTGCAAACCAAAATAAAACAAAATAAACAACACATACAAAACAAGTTTTGTTGCAAACCTACTATTCAAAGGGAAACGTAAAGGATCTATAAACATTAATAAAGATGAAAAAGAAGCTGGATTCATATTCACAAGTGCAAGCATCACAGAAGTCTATATCATCATCACTCTCCATGCAATAGTCATATCTCAGCCATGGGTTCTTCCTTTGACATGGAACATGATCCTTCTCAAGGATAAGTTCTTTGAATAGAGGACGTTGATGAAACACCCAAAGATAACGAACAGATTCACGAAAGTTTATTCGACATTCAACAATCTTACTTCCGAGTGAAGCCTTGACAAATTTGATGTGATCCATTCCCTTCTCTACATTTCCAGAAACACTGGACAGTAAGATAACACCCAAGAGATATCTTGCTTGCATATGACCTAAATTAGCAGCCCTTTCAAGCATTTCCAATCCTTGGTCATAGTTGAAATCACGGAAGAAATGATCCTGCATACAAAAGACAACACAAGTAACAAAAAAAAAATTGTGCCATTAAATTATCAAGGTTTCCAAAGATATTTACAAAAACTTATTTAATAATAAAAAACATACAAATCCCTTTCGATATATGGCACCAGCATTATCGTTGTCAATGCATAGATGGAAGAAAACACCAGCAACAACCTTCTGGGCTTGAGAAAGATTATCAGTATCGAAACCTTCAACATTAACTTGGGAAAGAACATGTTTCTCCTGCCCAATTTTTTCAAGCGACTTGCAACTAAAAATTAATAACCACCACAAAAAAAAAGAATATGATCAGTGTAATAGCAACAAAACTAAGAAATGAAGGCTTAATTTCAAATCCAAACAAGAATTCAAAAAGGTATGAAATCGAAAAATCACTTCGCATGCAATCTAGAAAACACTTCGAATGCAAAAAACAAAAACACTAAGTGTTTACCTCATTATGCAATTAAAGTAGTTGGGAAGAGAATCAGAACCAACTCTCGAAACAATTTCAGTAATCAGATTGTTTGGAAGAGACAAAAAAAGACTCTGACAGAAAGATCGTTAGATGAAGAACACTTCTGTCTTTTTGCCATTTTTCAGAGGATGAAGATGAAGAAAACCGAAACCCTATCGGTATAAGATGAAGAAGAAGAAGATGAGAAAACTGAAGAGTCACACGGGGAAGTGAAATGAATTGACAAGAGACATCCGGTCATTTATAAGGGATTAAAATTGTCCGATTGGTAACTGCTATAATGACGGTTGGAAAACGTGCATGTAACACAAAAAAAACAAAGAAAAAACGAAAAGTAACACGTAAGTTAAGTTGCATACGGAGTACTTGTATCAGATATTATTTGACAAGACTTGAAAATTAGTTATATTTTAATTAAATATAAGGGACAACTATCAACCACATAAAAACCATAAATCTCAAAAAGGAAGAAAGCAAATTTAACACATAAAAAGTAAAAATAAAACCCGACCTCAACATTGGATATAAATACAAAGAAAGTAGGGCAAACTAGCTTAGAGAACTGCATTCAAATACATCTCATAAAGAGAGTTCGAGAGAAACCAACAAAAATATTCAAGGATTCAGCTCTCAAGCAAGGAAAGGCAGTGCAACAAGAAACACTTTGAGTTGTTATTTTGTTATGAAAACTTTATATTGGTGTGACTATGTAGTAGTTGTGTTGCAACTAAGAAACACTTTGGTGACTAGGAGATCCACATTTTGGAATCAAAATTATGGAAACTCGTTATGTGTTTAAGAATTGCATAACCAAATATTTGCATTTGTTATATTTTGTACATAAGAAATTAAAACAGGGATGACTCTGGAAGCAACTAGGTTGCTTCAAATAGATGCACACAAGTGTTCCTGGGAAATGCATATCAGGTGCATCCAGATATACATGAAAATTTTACAATACATTCACATATGCAAGTTTGTTAAAATTGCTTTCTTTTATGATGAACAAGTTGTTTGAATGATCAACAAATAGTAAACAAACAAGAAAATAGGAAAAACGAACAGAAAAGAAGCAGTACTAAAAACAGTATGTATGCAAGAAACAACTGATTCATAAGCAATCATGAAAACACATATCCAGTTCAAAATATGACTTCATATGCAATCCTGAAACAACATAAAATGAAATTCAAAAGTGAAGACAAGTGTCTGCAGATCTACTTAGACGGTTCAGACAACAATAGCTAGAGAGTTACAGAAAGTTGATGCATAGTTTCATAGTTACAGTTTTCATTCCAAATCTAACTTCACAGAGGTGATACACTTTCCTTGTACAATGTTCGCCATCTTCTGGTCATTTGGAGGACATGTGTTGACAATCTTGTTCAGGTACCTGATCTTCAAGGTGGTAATATGGCTTGCATTGTTGTTAATCAGTCTGTACTTCCAATCCTTTAAGCCAGATCCCATGTATGTGTCCATGTTGTACATGGCAAAGAAGGCCAAATCTCTCTTTTCTATCCCTCCATAAATGGGAAGACGAGGCTTTGAAATTTCCATCTTCGAAATCATTTCAGATTCGGTAGGAAAACTTAAATGTTTGAAGTATAGTGCAAAAACAGTTTTCTGAAAAAGAATAACAAATAGCAGTTAGAAAAAACTCTTGAAAAAATAAAAAATACAATCAAAATATCTTACCAGTTGTTCAGCAAAGCAGGTGTGATTGAAATTTGGATTGGTACAGGGATCCAGCAATTCACACTTCTTGGTCTTCATGTTAAATGTAACAACAAAGATATGCTCCCCTGTGCTAATGGGAAATACAAACTGTGTTGGGAGGAAAAACAGAAAGTTAACATTAAGAAGGTTAACATTGAAATAAGGAAAAATAAAAGGAAACAACAGAAATAACATACATACCAAGCCAAAGTCCAGAGGGTAAACACCAAGTTTCAAATTCACAAACTCAATGCGCATTTGCTTTTCAAAAAGGACAGTCATAGCATCAGGATCAGTGACTGTAACTTGCTGGATACTTGCATCCTAAAAAATTATGCAAATATAAAAATACATTATAAAACAAATGTTCAGACATGCAAACAACATATATAGAGACACTTACACAAACTTTTGTGCTTGCAAAGAATCTATAGATACTGGTTTCACATCTCTTTAACTCTTCAAAGTTTAATACTCGGGCCCACACATCAACAATCTTAGTGTCAACACTGTAGAAGCGAGCTTGACAGAATGTATGAAAATCACGACAAGTAAGCTTTAATTCAGCATGGCTGAATATGACTTCCCTGCAAGAACAAAACATTGCATCACAATTCAACTAGTATGCAGTTCACAATTAAACTAGTATGCAGTCCCAAGTAAACATCAAATACAATCCAGATAATTCCCAAAAATAATACAAAACCAACTAGTATGCATGACTAGATATGACTTCCCTGCAAGAACAAAACATTGCATCACAACTCAAACTAGTATGCACTTCACAAATCAAACTAGAATGCACTTCACAATTCAAACTAGTATGTAGTTCACAATTGAACTAGTATGTAGTTCACAATTCAACTAGTATGCAGTCCCAAGTAAACATCAAATCCAATCCAGATAACTCCCAAAAATGATACAAAACCAATATAACAAGGCTGCGTCTATATGCACACGTTTTTTTTTGCTAAATGCACACTATTCTGTGCGGTAACAATTGCAGTACACATCTGTGCGTTAACGCTTACCGCACCAAAGGACTCAGGGGCATTGTTGGAATTTTTTCTGAAACCTATACGACGCTGGTGCGGTAAGAATTACCGCACAGATCTGTGCGTTAACATTTAACGCACACAGTTAATACGAGATTAACAAAAAAAAAACAGATTTTCATTAACTTAAACCCTGTGCGGTAACAATTACCGCACAAGAATTTTATTTTTTTTAATTAATAATTTTTTTTAAAAAGTATTAAAATACTAATAAATTGGCGCGGTAATAGTTACCGCACCGTATTTTTTTGTTTTTTTAAAAATAAAAAAATACGGTGCGGTAACCCTTACCGCACCAAGTTACATCTTTAAAAAAAAAATTTCCCTCTCCCCCGACCTTCTTCCTCCTTCTGCAAAATTCCGCCGCCGCCGAACCCTAAAAAGCGCCGCCGTCTTCTCTCCCTTTTCCCACCGATTAGCCCATCAAAAGCTTCAATCGAGGATGGATTCGAGTTGCCCCGACCATGGCGGTTCTTCTGGCCCCCAAAATCCGCCTGAAGTCCCCCCCGCAGAGGTCCCGCCGTCTTCTCTTCCGTCGACGACGACGCCGCCGCCGCCATGGCTGGCTGTGGAGGAAGAAGAAGAGGAGGAAGTGGAGGTGCCACTGAGGTACAGTGGTGGTGCCCGAATCCGGCCAAAATCCTGAGCCCGACCCGACCCGATACCCGTTGCCCGACCCGATACCAGCAGCCCAACCCGCCCCGATACCCACACCCGAACCCGCTCCGAGGCGAAGAAACCGAAAGCGACGCGTCCAAAACGTCGGTCCCGGGTACGCTACTCGAGCAAATAGGAGGTTGAATCCACAAACCGAGGCTCAAACCGAGGCGCAACCGGAAGTTTTTTCGACTCCCGTAGATCTACATCAAGTATGTATTTTTATTAAATATTCTATAACTTTTGTAATGTTTTTAAATAGTTTAATTATTTTATTTCGTAACGTTGTGAAATTAGTTATTCAGTTTCATAACGTTATGAATTTAATAATATTTGATAACGTTCTGACATTTTTAAATAAATTTCGTAACGTTATCAATTTATTTAATTTAATTAATTTATTAAATTTATAACGTTGTGAAATTAGTTATTTAATTTCATAACGTTATGAATTTAATAATATTTGATAACGTTATGAAATTTTTAAATAAATTTCGTAACGTTATCAATTTATTTAATTTAATTAATTTATTAAATTTATAACGTTGTGAAATTAGTTATTTAATTTCATAACGTTATGAATTTAATAAAATTTGATAACGTTATGAAATTTTTAAATAAATTTCGTAACGTTATCAATTTATTTAATTTAATTAATTTATTAAATTTATAACGTTGTGAAATTAGTTATTTAATTTCATAACGTTATGAATTTAATAATATTTGATAACGTTATGAAATTTTTAAATAAATTTCGTAACGTTATCAATTTATTTAATTTATAACGTTATGAAATTAGTTATTTAATTTCATAACGTTATCAATTTTTTTAATTTGATTAGGCGAATTATAACGTTATCAATTTATCTTCTCTTATTTTGTAACGTTATGAACTATTAGTATATAAAGTATTGAAATTAGGCGAATTATAACGTTAATTTCGTAACGTTATGAACAAAATGTTTAGAAATTAGAGATGATTTTGATTAGGATTGACGTTACAACAACTGTTTGTAACGTTACGACGTCATGGAAAAGACGTTTTTGAATTTGACGTTATTTTTGTAACGCTATGAAAATAACGTTACGCTATAACAACAACATTAGGGGGTGCGAGATACGATGGCCTCTAGTGGTTTTGTTCCGGGGGCTCCTGTTGCTGTAGAGCGTGTTAGGAGGACGCAGATTACAGCGTCCATACGTCAGAGTTTTGCTACTGCTCGAGACCAGCTGAATGCTTCTAGTTCGACACCCACTGACGAGGCTCGTGCACTTACAGATACTGGGGCAGTTAGGGATTGTGGTCTGGATGTTGATCCGTGTGCTGATGATGAGTGTTACAGTGAGAGTGAGGAGGAGGGTATGGACGTCGATGATACAGCTGTTGATTTGGATGATGATATGCTGGGAGACGGTGAGGGTTTAGGTACAGATTATATTGTATCTCATCTCGAGATACCGACAGATCAGCTTAGGAGAGACGACCCTCCTATTATTTCAGAGGATCATGCTGGTATGGGGCCTTCATCGCCAGCTCCTACAGATTTAGGTCCTTCGTCTCCTACGCCAGATGTACCACCTCCCCCGACTGATGATGTACCGCATCCGGCTGCTGCACCTCATGTACCACCTCCTGCTGTACCTTGGATGCCCGGAGGTCCTTTTACAAATGAGTTGCTGAAGAGTTATGAGACGCACATCGCCAGGGCTATTTATGAGCTTACAGTTGTTGATCCTCCCGCACCTGTGATTCCAGCTGGCCCCCGTCCTCTTCCTCCATTTATACAGAGACAACGAGGAGGCCGAGGAGCTCAGGCAGATGATGATGTTGCTGATGCAGACGCTGCTGATCCTCCAGCATGAGGTGGACGCGCTCCATGCGGAGGACGACGTGGACGTGGACGTGCTGCAGATCATGCTGATTTTCCACAGCCTGCTGATCTTCCAGAAGGCGAGGCTCCTCTTGATTTGGTATGTATTTGAACTATAATGTTCATATGTGAAATATGAACCTCATTCTGTAGAAGTAACTGTGTTATTTTTTTACTTTTTTTCCAGACACGGAAGGTCGTCAAGGTTCACTTCCACACCGCCTACTGCACTCCACTAGAGGCGTTTAGGAGACCTGGTCCAGATTCGTGGTTTCAGCTTGCAGAGCGATCTGGATTGACTGATCTACGCTACATCGGGTCCGGTCCTGTCGATCATGTGTTGGTTTCTGCTTTCGTCGAGAGATGGCAGCTAGAAACCAACACATTTCATTTGCCATTTGGAGAGATTGGTCCTACACTTCACGATGTGGTTGAGATCCTATCGCTGCCTATACATGGCAGGAGTTGTAGCTCAGTTTTGAGCAAGGAGGAGATCTTCACTTTTGTTGCCGAGATGCTTCACGTAGAGGAGACACTGGTGAAGACTTGGTATAGGGATGGAGGCATTCCTTTGGGTTATCTTCAGCAGAGATTGAAGGATATGATGCGGATGGAGGATGGACAGAGAGATGAGAGCCTCATTGCTTCTATGTACTTACTGTTGCTTCTCGGCACTACAGTTCTAGTGGACAAGTCGACTACAGCAGTCAAGCACTGGTGGTTAGTTCTTTTGGCCGACCACGACAGCACTGGCCGATATGCTTGGGGAGCTGGAGTGTTAGCTCATCTGTATCGCCACCTTGGACAGGCGTCGAGGCGATTGGCTATGGGGATGGGGAGTTCTGGCATTCTTTTGCGGGTTAGTACGCAAACAACTATACGATTGGCTATGTTTAGGAAGTCGAGTTCTAATTATCCTTTTTTTGCAGTCGTGGATCTGGGCATATTTTCCACATTTTCGTGGACATTTTGTGACAGATCCACTTTCTATGGACCACGCCGCAGCTGCTATGAGGGAGGGCAGAGAGGTGCCACAGGGGAAGAGCACGGATCGTTTGGTTGCCATTCGTGGCATGCTTGACCGTGTTCGTTATGAGGAGGTCAGATTTTAAGAATGTATGCTTTCGTTATATTGTGTGAATGTAAACTATACTAACTGTTTTGTAATGTTTTGTTGCAGGTTAATTGGTTTCCCTTTTCAAATGTGGATTTCAGACTTCCGCAGTACGCCCCGTCTTTGTTTGAGGGCATTCTCCGTTGTCTGGACATCGAGGAGCTCTATCAGCCAGGTCGCCTGCTGCGACAGTTTGGACATGTGCAGGGTATCCCAGATCCTCCCCCAGAGCCCATCCAGGTGACACGTAACAACAGGCTGACGCATTATTCAGTTCACTTTGCCGAGGATCTGCTTGGTGTGTGGGATCAGGACCCCAGGCCTTTGTTACAGATTCGGGAGCCACGAGCGACGTACTATTGGGCAGTCACAGATGATTATCTCGATTGGTATGATCGAGTTTCTCATCCTCTGGTGGATCCCAGATCACGTAGACTCGATCGTCCAGTTGGTCCGCTGCGTATTCCACCTTCGGTTGACAGTTTTGCGGTACGATTATAAATTTTATTAGTCATATTCATTCAATTAGTATATTTGATAGTAATGTTTTGATATGTTGTTAATATAGCGGACCCAGCTAGTGACTTGTGAGATTCGAGCTTTCTTGGAGACACCACCAGAGAGGAGGCCTGCAGATATCGATGAGTTCATGAGGCGTCTCCTTGGAGTTTTGACTGACGAGGCTCCACCGATGGCTCCAGCTCCGGTTCGTCAATCTCAGCTTTTTCGGCATTCAATCCACGAGGAAGGGCAAGGTAGTGGGCAACGTAGTGGGAATGAGGGTCGTGACTTGGAGTGATGTATAGTTTGTTTGGATACTATGTTTTGGTAATGTTTGGTTCACTTTTGCTTATTTATTTTGGGCTTTTCTTAAAAACGCGAGAAAATGGTCACAATCGCAAAAAATAATTAAAAACTACTAAACGTCAAATATTGATAAATGGTTCAAAACGTCTCGAAACGACTCGAAAACGATATAAAACAAGCCAAAATGTAATTTGAAGGAATTCCGAACAAGTTGTAAAAAAGTGTAAAAAAGTGTAAAAATGTGGCCAAAATGATGGCATAATTTGGCCAAAATGAGCAAAGCTTAGCGAAACTTGACTTTTTTGAAAAAGGCGAAAAACGACCAAGTACGTCAAATATTAATAAAAATGGTTCAAAACGTGTCGAAACGACTAAGAAACGAAAAAAATCGACTCAAAACGATATAAAACAAGCCTAATCGAAATATGGAGGAATTCCGAACAAGTTGTAAAAAAGTGTAAAAATGTGGCCAAAATGATGGCATAATATGGCCAAAATGAGCAAAGCTTAGCAAAACTTGACTTTTTTGAAAAAGGCGAAAAACGACCAAGTACGTCAAATATTAATAAAAATGGTTCAAACCGTGTCGAAACGACTAAGAAACGAAAAAAATCGACTCAAAACGATATAAAACAAGCCAAATCGAAATATGGATAATGAATAATGGATAATGGATAGTGGATAGTGGATAGTGGATAATGGATAGTGGGTAATGGATGTCATATGTGTATAGTTTGGGCCCATATCGTTTTAACGCCTTGAAACGATGAAAATCGAAATTTTGAAATTGAAACATGACAACAAATACGGCGAATAGTTATTTTCATTTTTCGGAATCGAAAAATTATTATCGGAAACGTCAACGGGCCTAATAAGGCCTAATGAAATTTGAATGAGGCCCAAACACAAAAAACGACAAAAAATGACATAAAACGGCTTAATAAGCACTTAAAACGTAAAAGTCAAGAAATGTAACATTAATATTTGAGCATTACCAATCAAACGCTATCGTTTTTATAAGAAATTAACAACTTTAACACTTAGAAGTATGTAAACGAAGACTTTCACCTGTATGCTACTACTCTCAAGTATATAAGTTGTATAGTTATACTCATATGTATGTGATACCACTTCGTTACTAAAATGAACTTCATATAATGTGTTTATTTCATCATATAACATTAGTTTAACACTTAATTGTTATCGTTTGACTCAACTGACCTCGTATTTCATTAGTATAATATGAATTTTTATCATATAACTCTTCGTAATCTCATATTACATTAGTAAAACTTGATAAAATTATTCACAAAACTCTCAATAACGACATATTTCAGTAGTATAACATTACTTTGGGTCATAAAACTTTTTATAATATCAAATAGTATAAGAAAACAACATAAAAAATGAATTTTTATGTAATTAGGGTTGGTACTACAACAGTTACCGCACCAACCCTAATACCCTAAACCCTACAAACACCAGAAACATTTGATTCTGGGTAAAAGGGTTGATGCGTTAACAATTAACGCACAAATTCTGTGCGTTAAGTGTTAACGCACCATACTCTGGTGCGTTAACAATTAACGCACAGACTCTGTGCGTTAATTGTTAACGCACCAGAGTCTGGGCTGGGCTTGAATGTTGGGCTGGTCGTCTTTGTTGGGCTGGGATTTTTCTGTTGGATCTTGACGAAGTTCTGTTATCAGTTGTGCGTTTATTGCTAACGCACCACCATATTTTGCTTGAGTGTGTTACAGCTACCACACAGCTGTAAGTCACCTTTGGATGACCGAATTACGTTATTGGGCCTTTGTTGTTGTGGACCTTTTGTCTACATCGGCCCAAATCTAAGTTACCCTAGTAAAACCTCGGCTATAAATTGACTGCCTCAGTGAACCCTATTATCTCATTCTCACTGCGCCGTAAAATAATTAGGTTTCAAGTTCTTACTCTGTATTTCAATTAAAAGTCTCATTTTTTATTGATTTCGTTAGATATCTTCATTGTTTCTAACATGTTTTCTTACTTTGTATTACAGATTCAAACAACCATGGCATCATCTTCATCCTCCCCAGTTCCAGCAGAAGGCAGTGAGATCCAGTGCCCGAGTAGAAGGTGCTCAAGAACAATCAAGGTGTTCACTGGTAATGACAAGAACAATCCCCATACGTATGGACGAAGGTATACCACATGTCAGTGTAACTACATGATCGTGTATCTTGAGCCAGAATACGACAGTCATCATCTCCGAGTCATTGCAAAACTGTTGAAGGAAATAGCTGACCAGCAGTTGAAGCTGGTATATTTTCACCAGGCTAAGAGTATTGAAGCAGCCAAACACTGGATACAACAGAGGTTTCCCAATGACCCTGTTCCTAGTTTTTATGACAGTGACTCCGATTAGGGATCTGGGTATCAAATCAGTGAATCTCCGTTAAGTCTGTGTTTAGTTTAAATTTCAAGAATGAGTATGTTGTCTTTCCTTAATGAGTATGTTGTCTTTCCTTAATGAGTCTGTTGTCTTTTTAATTTATGCTGAGTGTGTTGTAGTTTATGGATTCACTGATTTCACTTCATTGTTTCACCTACCTCATCTAACTCTACTGAAAACACTATTTAAAGCAAACAAGACAAGTCATTACATATTTCAAAGCAGACAAGACAAGTCATTACATATTATAAATCAATTCCAATCGAAGTCTAAAGATCAAGGCTACTAAACTATTACAAATCAAGTCATGTAGTCCATACGCTTTCCAGCAGTGAAGCGGTATTGTCGAAACAAGTCCACTTGGCCAGCATATATCCCTTCCCACCACTTGATGTTGTCATCTGCAAATCTTCTCCACGAACCGGAACAACGTGGCAATGGTGCCCCATCACGGAGCCAAACCTAGATATACAAAGAAAATTAATCAATAAGTATAAATGATTTCGACGTTTCATGACGTTTGTTTAGATTCCCACAGATTCTTACCGGTATCCAGTGATTACTGCATCCGACAAGAGCTATCCCAAAAATCTTCTGTGGAGGACCAGGGCTCATTGTAGACTGCCTTATTGGCAAGCATAAACACGGCGCATCCCAGGATAGTTGCACTAAACCAACATTATACACTGTGGCAAACACCAAACCCATAAATGGCATGTCCATCCAAAATGGTCTCTCACAAGGACTTCTCATGTAGTTAACTTGAGCAATAAGATCATCCCATGTTCCTACCCGTAGTCCACGTCGTATGGGCTCCCATGTCTCTTTGTTTCCAAGAAGCTCCGCTGCCAACGCAGCACGGATCATACGATATTGACTCTGTTGCATACCCGTAAGTAGAGCCATTGACCGATACCCACAATGTCCGTCTGAACGCACATCTTTCACAGAAGTCATGTAGGAAAGCCAAAAGTAGTCAATATTTTTCACCCCCAAGTTCACCCCCATATAACTTATGGCTTCTTCAATCTCTTCTTCATCTTCTCCTTCCTCTGTTTCGTTTCGATCTGGATAGCAAGCTCTTAGGGGCACGACATTCATGTCTTCGTCTTCTAAATCGATGGTCTCTGAAAACAATGGTTCAGGTTGGGACTGTGATCCGAAGTCGAACGACACTTGACTTGCTTGCTTTTTAGGACAAGTTCGTCGTTCACTTTGCCTATTTGCCTTCTCCTTTGCGACTTTTTGCGCATTCTCAGTATTTGTTAAGTCTTCTCTAACGTACTCGTGGTAACTCTTTTCCCTCTTTTCTCTCGGAGGAGAATTCCCATTTCGCTGCTTCTCCTTGTTCTTTGATCCCGGCGGCCTTCCTTTTCCTTTCCTAAACAAGTTTGTTGGCTCTACCAAAGAACTTTGTTCCGGATGCTCCAAGTCAATGTACAACTCACTTAATCTGAATAGAGTTTCATCCCTCAAATCTCCACTTTCCCATTTCGCCCACATTTCACGCATTCTGATCTCCGGAATAGACATTGAACGATTGTCGTCGAGTAAGGACAAATTTATTGCATCATCTTCCCATCTCAGTTCCTTCCAGAAGTCATGAAAATCATCCGGAACAAGAGGTGTCTTTGAAATGATTGCCCTAGCAAGATCGTGTACGCATGGCATCCCAAGACAATCTCGAACCCAATGATCATCACAAACATTTGAATACTCCTCCTTCAATATTTGCTGGTACATTTCCAACAACAACAGAAAACACCTATCTGACACTCGGTAAAATAGCCTTGAAAACAACATTCGAATGCCAGGAGGAAAGGTTGGGTCATCAAAGACCATTTGCCGAGTGGTAAGTGCTTGGTTCATCGTCGCCCTAATCAGGTCCATCTGAACTATGACCGCATGGTGGATCCTCACGATCACTCTGTTGAAGCCTCCTCTACTAGAACCCACAATTTCTTTCAACACCTTATGCATCCCCTCCACCCTAAATAAACACAATTTCTAATCATTAGCATTAATAATATGGTGGTCCAAATTAACAACTAAACAAACAAAGATACATGTTTGTAGTCCTTGTGTGAAAGTGAAGAGTGTAGTCCATCCACGCTCTAACTATGAACTTCTTGTACGGAGTAAACCAGTACTTTTCAACGTAACCAACAATGCCCTTCTTCCATGAATCTCTCAGCTTTCTCAACCTCTCTTCGTAGATTTCTTCGGTGCTCGAGCAAAATATCCCCCAACATTGCGTAACAAAGTTCTCCGCCCTTTTAGTATTTTTAATCACTTTTTCTGCGTGTGACTGGATGTTGTGCTTAATGTGCACCCAACACAATAGTTGCTTCACATCAGTGTCTTTGAACACAAGTTTGATTGCTCTCAACAAAGCCTTCTCACAGTCGGTCATTATAGCCTTCGGCATCACTCCCAAATTTCTACACAACTCATGAACGCACATCATCACAAACTTGTAATGCATTACTGTCTCCTGAGCCATGAATGCATATGCGATGTTGAACGTCTTGTGCGTGCAAGTGAAACCAACCATCTCCACTAAAGTCATATCATACCTATTTGTCTTGTATGTGGCGTCCATGATAATCACATGAGGAAACTTCCTGAACAAACGAATCGACTCCGGGTGAGCGAAAAAAAGGACTTCAACCTCATTCGTCCTCGTGTTCCTCAAAGGTTGACAAAAATACTTGTTCTCTTTCTGAAAATTTAGAGACCACTGAGTAACTGACAATTCACCACGATCTTCAAAATTGATCTTCTGCAAAAAATTGGCAATCTGCTTCATGGATGTCACATTTTGCGGGTCTCTTATCCTAAGCTGAATAAGTATGTTTTTTGGCGTCTTGCGATCATCCCCCGCTTCCCTTGCTATTTTCTCCTCCTCTTTGCTCATTCTACCCACGAATGAATTCCCATGAAAACTAGTAGGAAGGGTGTGGTTGTGACGACCTTCTACAACATTCATGATCCATTTATAACTATAAGGCCCTTCTTTTATACGAACCCCATATAACTCAAATGTACAACCACATTTCTTCGATTTTCGGTGACGAAGCCTCGGAACCGGCAATTCTGGATTTTTTAAATTCACTTTCAGCCTACCCGATCTAGGTTTTCCAAACCTATCGCATACAAAATCAACGCAATATTTTCTAGATGTACGATGTACCAAAACTATCATTAAATCCCTTGCTCTCTGTTTTGTCCATTCCATCATCTCTTCTTTACTATCCCACATTTGCGCAGTACTAAAATGTGGTCTAAAGTCTTCTTCCTATATTGATTAAACTACATTACTTAGATACGCAATTTTAACTAATTAACCTTAATCTCATGCAATTAAATACAAAATTTAAATTGATAATATACTAACCAAAATCGGTAACGGAGTCCAATCGTCTAATGCAATTGATACATTTGCTTCGCCTTCTTCCTCTTCTTCGTCCACTTCCTCATCGACTTCTTCGTCTTCTTCGTCCACTTCCTCTTCTTCATCGACTTCGTATTCTTCTTCCACGACCCCTGATATCCAATTGTCGTTACCATCATCCTCACTACTCTCATAATTATAAGACATTGTAGTGTGCATTGCAAAACTTCAACAAGATAGCTCAACCTATATATACAACCAAAAAATGCCCGTTGGAATTTTATGCCCGTTGGTGCGTTAACTATTACCGCACCAACGGGCATAAAATTCCAACGGGCATTTTTTCAAAAAAAAACTAATACGGTGCGGTAAACGTTACCGCACCAGTTTTATTTTTAAAAAAACAAATAAATACGGTGCGGTAACTCTTACCGCACCAATTTATTAGTATTTTAATACTTTTTTTTAAAAAATTATTAATTAAAAAAAATAAAATTCTTGTGCGGTAATTGTTACCGCACAGGGTTTAAGTTAATGAAAATCTGTTTTTTTTTGTCAATCTCGTATTAACTGTGTGCGTTAAATGTTAACGCACAGATCTGTGCGGTAATTCTTACCGCACCAGCGTCGTATAGGTTTCAGAAAAAATTCCAACAATGCCCCTGAGTCCTTTGGTGCGGTAAGAGTTAACGCACAGATGTGTACTGCAATTGTTACCGCACAGAATAGTGTGCATTTAGCAAAAAAAACGTGTGCATATAGACGCAGCCTATAACAAATATTTTTACTTACTTTTCATTCCTATCCTGAGAAACCCATTGAAACAGACGACGTTCTTTGGCATTAGGTTTCACATCTGGATAAATATGTCTTTCCAACCATGGAGATTCTTGTCTCGCTAATTCTAGGAGCTCTCATTGCTGCCATGTTATCACGAAACCTATCATTTAAGCTTTGAGGAGGACGCATTGTGCGCTGAGAAGGAAAATTTCCTCCAGTTGACTGAAAAATAAAATAAAATGTTAGACAACATAAAAAAATGAATCAAAAATATGATAAGTGTAAGTTGAATCAAATACCCTAGTAGCTCGATGATATGGTTTTGGGGCAACAAGATTTACAGAATTTGATGCAGGTTGAGACACTGTATGGAAAGGAACCTGAGGCATACACTATAAAAACATTAATAAATAGAATATATAAAACCAAACAGAAAACTACACAAGGTCTAATAATTAAAAGCAACTATTACCTGAATAGTAAAAGCTGGTGGGATTGTGCAAAACTGGAAAGCAGAAGGGCTTAATCCCATATTAATTGGTGCAAGATCTGATTTTTCAGAATCATACATTGATTTTGCAGAAACAAATGATGAAGAAACAGTGGAAGACGATGCACAAATTTCTAAAGGAGGGCTGTCCAGCAATACTGTAATAGGATCATTAATGGAATTACCTTCACCATTAAGAGTAAAACGGGGACTGCGGCAGGGAACCAAACCACTGAACCTAGGCATTTTCTTCTTCTTCTCCTTATCTTTAGCATCTGCAAATACAACAAAGAAAAATCATTAAGGTAAGAAATTCATAAATAAAGTAGGCTAAAATTAATTAACTAAACTTTTCATACCAACAAGTAAGGAAACATTAGATGCTGCTTCTGTAGAAGGTAGAGATGCCATTGAACATTTATCAATTGTTAAATCAATAACATTTGTTTCAAGTCCACTGTTACTTGGATCAGATTGTTCACAGTCTGCCACTGTACCCACAGCTACTACAGATTGTTCAAGAGACGATGCTACTGCAGATTGTCCAAGAGTGGATACTACTGCGGATTGTTCCACTGGAACTTCTGAATCTCCACCTTCTGAAGGAATAACTGGTACATCTGAAACTTCAGATTCTCCAAGTTTGACAGAGGTTGGGGATGATAGAGCTTGATCCGTTGAAACATCAAAAACATTAGTTGGTTGCTCAAGTGGAACTTCAAAAGAATCATTGACAGCATCGTGAAAAACTGTGTCATTAAAATAAATTACTGGGACCGGCATCTGTAATGGAAAGAAACAGAATAAAAATCAAGAATAAATACATATGAAACAATATAATAGACGAAAAAGTAATGAAGAAGAAAGATGAAACACCAGTAGGCATGGGTACATGCTCTGTAACTTTCTTCTCAGCAACAATAGCTTTCTCTACTTCTTCAATCATATCAAAGACAATCGGATCAGACCAAAAGCGCTCATCACTATTATCTAAATTTCCAGAAGCATCAACATCATCTCCAGCGACAGTTGTTGGAAGTTTTATCTTCAAAAGCCGAGTGCATTCTTCATTGACTTTCTTGAAGAAAGTATTCTGAGCATGTTCTACTGGAGCAATTTCAATGTTGTTGTAGAATTCACGAATATTGTTAGCAATTTGACGAACAACATTATATTGCTGAAGAACAAAATCCTGAAAACAAGAACAAAGATACTTAGATTATAAAATCAAGGAAAAAAAGGGATAACAACTAAAAAAAATATAAAACAAAAACATACATGAATGGTTCCATCACCAAGACACTCTTTAGGAATGGGGCAAGAAGTTTCTGGTTGCAATGGAGGCTGAGTAGTTTCTGGTTGCAAAGCAGGCTCAGAAACAGGTAGAATTTTGCCCTTCCCAAACGCACCAACAAGCATCTCATCAGCCTCTCTGGATGTCAACATTGAAGTTGTCCACACTTTGATCAGAGGAAGATCCCTTGGAACAGGTTTGTTGAGAACCATAACTCTATCAACATAACACAACTACAAAAATGTAAATAAATTATGAAATTAATATAGGAATCATTTATAGGCAATAAGTAAGTATTCAAATCATAAATCACTAAGTATGCAATTCGGGAAACCATACCAAAAGAAATAGAACTGGACCTCTAAACTCGGACTTAGAGCAAAGCGACCACTACACCTTATGTTTAATGGCCAAATCGAAGATTAATTGGCACCACTTATAGTCTTTGATCTTCGAAACATCATCCAACAAATCCAATGGTCTCATGCTCATGACTCCACAACCTTGGCTTTCAATCACTAAAGTGTAAAACAGCATAACGAAGTTCCTTTTGAACATATCATCATCAGCATTAGAATCCACAATTTTCTTGCATATTTCAGAGGGCTTCAAAGTTGTACTATTGGAAGGCTCCCGATACTGTGCCCTAAACTCATCTAATAAGTTAAAATTGTGAACTCTACTTGGAAGAACTATTGGAACACCACAGTCAGGAAGCCCAAAAACCCTTTTGACATCTACAACTACTAGAGGTATTTCTTTACCTAAAGAACTCAATTTCAAAGAACAGTCCCCAGCTTCAAAACTCTGAACAACAAAGTGAGATAGATTTCTAGGCAAAGTTTGAATGTTCCAGTCAAGGATGCTACCAAATCCAATATCAATAAAAACCTTCTTCTGATCTTCAGACATCTTTTTAAGAGCGATAAACAAAGCCTTGGGGGAGTTCCTAGAAGAGAGGGTATCAAAATGAGACTTCATGGCGCCCATAAATTTTTTCCTAACAACAGTGCGACCATCGTGAGATATGAGAGCTGGCTGCTGGTTATGAGCCAAATATCTTCTTATATCCAATGCTCTCTTCAACTCAGGATCTTCATCTGAATCAGAACTGTTATCAGGTGAATCTGCATATGTCACTTTAGCTTTTCCTTTACCCATAATTGCATCCTTAGCAGCTGTTTTTCTGGGAACTTTAAGCCTATGACTATTCCTAATAACAATGCCAGCCTCCTTATCCTTACATGGCTTCTGCAACTTAGGAGAAGAAACAACAAGAACTTGAGGAGGAGAAGGTATTGACTCCTGAGAAACTGATGCTTTGAGAAGGTTAAGCCTAGGACTACTCCTAATAACTATGACACTCTGCAAGTTGGGAGAAGAGAGACCAGTAACAGGAGGAGGAGGAGAAGGTACAACATTGATGTTGTTGTGTTCATCTTGAAATGCAGACTTGGCAAGTTTAGAATTCAATATACTTGCAGGAGTGTGGCTACTCTTCCGTTTCCCTAAAATGTAACTTCTTCCTGCAAAGATAAAGACTTAACATTATGAAAAGAATATACATTCTAGATAAGCATCAAAGGAATACAGATAAACAACAAATGATAGAAAGAAACACTGAAATGCAAACCACAAAGACTTCATATGGAAAAAACAACAAAAAACTTCAAACATCAGTTAGGATGTTAATAGCATCTAATAATTAACTACCAATTGAGGAAGCACTTCATATACAAAACACAAGTCACTTCATATGAAAACATAGGAATACAAATAAACCACAAAATCAAAGAAACAAATGAAATGCAAACCCGAATGACTTCATATGAAAACACCAAAAAAAACTTCAAACATCACTTAGACTGAAATAAAGCATCCTAGTCATTAACTACCAATAGAGGGAAAACAGAAAATGTTGTAATAGCATAAACAGAACAAAACTCACTTCATATGCACACAATAAGTCACATTATATGAGATCACAAAACACTTACAAAAAAACCACACAGTAATAGTGAATAATGTAATGACATGCATACAACAGATAGAGTAAAAAACAAATTTAGGAAGTTGCAATAAACATAACACAAATTAGGGTTTATAAAAAGTAAGTTCAAATTTAAAATACAAGTATTCGACAAAAATAATACCAATTACAGAAGTTTAAGAGCAAAACAAACAAATAAACTAAACTTAATAAACAAACCTGAAGGACATTTTATCTCATCAGAAGCTTTGGAATCAGAAGACATGGTAAAGAGACTGGTATGGAGATAAAACAAAAAAAAACTATCGGAATGAAGAGAAAACGAAGAGAGAATGAGATATGAAGGAGGAGAGCTGGGAAAAAGGAAAAAATGAGCTTGAGAAGGATATCAACAATGGCGATTATGGAGCGAAATTTGGTCGGAAGAAGAGTGAAAGGGGAGAGCTGATGAAAAAAGAAAGGGAAGCGGGATTTATAAAAGGCGCGTGGGCGCGTGTTAATGAAATCCACGTTATAACGTGGACCGTTGGATGAGAAGGATCAGACGGCTGAGAATCGTTCTCACGATAAGGCCGGTTCTCTCCAAACAAACCGTTCTCACCTGAACCGGTTTATATATATATATATATATATATATGAAATAAGGTATAAGTGTAGAATGACCCGGGGAATAGCAAATCAACACAAACCAAAGAGATAAATGAATTTATAAACACCATAGTTGATTGATGCAACCAGAGGCGGATCCAAAGGGGGGGCCGTGTGTGCCGCCGCCCCCACGGATCGCCGACGAGACGCCTAGCTGATTGGATTAGCCCCCTCGGTGCCATAAAAATGAGCAGATCTAGAAACCAAGCAAACGGAGAAGACGATGAATGATTTCTTTTTCTAATTGTAATTTTATTTCAATTTCGGAAACAACGGCGTGCGTATTACTACCACCAGGCTTATGGATTTGTTTCACAATGGCCAATAAGGCCCAATACTAGTTACTACAGTATTAAATTATACAAAGTACAATCTATATGGCCTATTCTTAATACATGAGTACAAGATTTTGTACTAAATATATATTCGATAGGTTAATAAATATATTATTGTACTATATATTAATTAGTTGAAAAACTTTGTTCTTATTTGAAATTAATCAAATGTTTGAAATGAGTGAGAGCGAGCATCAATAAAAAAAAAATTATGTAGAGAAAATATGGTGAGTTAGGTAAATAACCTTTTATATGTTTTTATTAGGAAAATGACCACTTTAGAAATTAATCTCTTACCCCAAGGGGAAAGGAGAATCCCAAGCAATTCGTTTTCTTTAACAAAAAAAACTAATAAAAACTAATTGAGGCTAATAAAAACTAATTGAAGCTAGTTTTTCTAATTAAAAACTTTGAAGGGGTTATTGAGACGCGCTCTCTCAATTTTAACCCCTTTCTAACCGAGTAATGAGAACTTATAAATTTTTCACTATGAATTGTTTTTATGGCTATTTTTATTTTTCATTAGATTAAATAATTATATTTATATGTGAGCCCCCACAAAAATTTTAGTCTAGATCCGCCACTGGATGCAACCGACAATCTATTTGTTGCATCAATTTTTCTCTTCTTGCCAAAGAAAGTACATGTTTACCTAAGAGTAGTTCACTTCAACCTCACCCTCTACAAACACATATACACAAGCACAGTTTAATTGTTTGATTGATATAAGTTGGAATTAAAAAACAATTGCAACTAACTCACTTCCAAGATAGAGAGCTTGACTTGCTTCATAATCAGCTTCATGGGTTCTCTTCCTTCAGTAATTTTGAACAAATCCATTACAACACAGTCACATTAATGAACTACAGAATCACTACAGAAACATGAACAAATTAGAGGTAGGTTTAATTGTATGTTTATGTTCTCAAAACAGCGGTGGTAAAAATTGTTGATCAAGCTTAGAGTTTTTTTGTACTTGTTGCAAGAACAGGTTTCTTGTTTCATATAGACCAGTGATCTGTTTTGTGCAGCATAGGAGAATATAAAAAATATTTGAACTATTTAGCTACATAATTGAATGAGCTATATAAAAAATTACCAAAATAAAGTTCCTAGTTAAGTAACCTGATTGTGCACAAGTAGAGAATCCCCCAGACATTAGTATACTTGAATCCATGGTCACAGGCAACATCAACAAAAGCATCAACTCACTGATTACTAACCATGTCAGAAATTTTGTCCATGGGTTCCTACAAGCATCTACCCTACAAAAAAACACAAACATCATTCTGAATAAAAAGCAAGTTTAAAAAAGTTTAAAACATGCTAATATAGTTTGATTATGTTTATAACTGATTGTCACATGCTTCCTTTGGCATCAGAGATTCCTCGGACCATCTCGTCTCCTATAATTGTATCGGCGCATTCTTCTAGTCCTTAGACCTGCAAGTTTTTTCAACATTTTATAACTCTCAAAGAAATTATTCAAGAAATCCGGTAATATAGTACCTTTCTCATTCTCAAAACTTAGCCAATCACAAGATTAAAGCCCTAATTTACTCAGTTCTGCATAGAAAGAAGTTAAAATCCAACAAAGGTATGAAAGATCATTACAGTTGACTCAAGTTACCCATCATATGTGAGTGCAATGCAACACAAAGCAATCAAAAGTCAATAGCCAAAGAAGGTTCCATTTGGCATTTGATTCTCCCATAAATTTATTTTATATCATTAATTTTAAAAACTCCTTGCTGAGCAGCAAACACATGATGATGGATTAATGGTAATTGGAAATCCACCTACTTTCTACATTGTATTTTTCAGCAACATTGATGGAAGTGGTGGGATGCCCAAATTGCAATCTGATATAATGGAGAAAAACATTATGGGGTGACCCTAATCCTCAACCTCGAAAGTAAAAGATTAGGTAAGCCTAATCCCTTTGAAAACTAAATCTACAATATGGTTTAGTTGCATTTGCATCATCCTCTAACCCACTAATTCTTCCCCTTGCAAATTCATATATATAAACAACACTTCCTACATATTATCATACCTAAGAAACCATGGAAGAAGAGAAACAAAGATGCGATGATACGAGTAACAAGCGACGAATGTTGCAGCATATTTCGGTTCCATTCCTCTGGGAAGAAAAGCCCGAAATGCCCAAGAAAGAGTGGCCGGCACCAGAGCATGATATGTTAATGCTTCTGCCTACTCGTCCACCACCTCCACCACCAGCTGCTCCTGCAATCCCATTCAAATGGGAGGAGAAACCCGGGACACCAATTCGATCCTTCACACGAGACCCATCATTAGCACCAAAAAACAAGAGTCTTCTTCCCCTGCGTCCTGCCTACTACTCTCAGTTCTTTGAGTGTTTTGACAACGAACAAGAAAGCTCGAATGAGGATGATGATGATCCTGATTGGTTAACCGAGCTTGATGCTTCAAGCTCTGCTCCTTCTCTGTTGGCTAATCGCCTTGTTCCCATTTCAGCAATCTCATCTGCTGTTCCATTTGATAGAAGTAGCAGCAGTGCAAGCAGTAGCAGTACAACAGGAAGCACAAGCCCTGTTGGAAGCTCCATATTGGAGCAGCTTTTCCCTCTCTACACTCCAAAGCTTAATTGACCCTCTTCTTGCTTCTCCACTGCAAACTCAAGTTGTCAATCACACATTAAGAAATCAACCAACACTTAGAATCATGTAGAGAAAAATTACAAAAGCTCTAACCTTTGGTCTTGTGCATGTAAGGATTATGCCTCGTTCTTTTATAATGAAGGATCCCTAAAGCAACGAGTATTGAGAGTATACCGATTGTGAATCCGAGAGCTATGGCAAATCTCTTAGGCCATGCAGTTCCTTTGATTCCCACAATAACATCAAGTGTGAGAAAAGAATCATGACTCAACAAAATAAAGAGAAGTCTTCTATAATAAACACCTGAAGACGAGGTAATCCACGATGATAGAAGATTGTTGTTGGTTGAACCGGAGCAGCCATATGCATCTTTGCTTCCACATATAAGAGGATTCCCTTGAAAACTACAAGAACACAACATTAAACAATGAACTCATGTGTATTTACTACTTATACTATAATAGAACCCTGATTATGAAATGAAACATACTTGAAATTACTACTCAAAAACTTGGGAAGAGGCGACTTGAGGTTATTAAAGGACAAATCCCTACAAGAGCAACCGAACAAAAAACAAACAAAAAACAATAAAAATTAATGGCAGCTAGCATGAAGCTCCATTGATATGAGTATCCAGACAAGAAGAAAGTGAAAGGAAGAAAACAAAAAAGCCTTTGTAATGTAATTGTTACATAGATACCTTAACATGACATGGTAATCATCAAGTTTTGCAGGTAAAAGATCCTCTAGGATCAGAGCCTGACGGAACTCATCGAAAGCTTGTAGCTCTTCTACATCACGGACATCCTCAATGGAGACCGAGCTAACACGGCCATCACTCTTCCTTCTTCCACTACTCCTCCTTCTAAGAGAATGCTTCAATTTTGTTGATGCATTTAATGCTTTCTTTTTTAGAGACCAAAGATCTTGATCTCCTCTCATTTTCAGAGTTCTCAAAATCAGATTTCCTCTCTCTTCTATCCTCATTACCAGAAGATCCCTCAAAACCTAAACAACACAAGACATCACAACTACACATTTAAAATCTGACAACAAACAAAACCCTAGGCAGAAAAAGAAAAACCAGCTCAAATTGAGAACTCACAAAGTCTAGCAAATCGATCAAGAGATCCGGACATGGCTTCAAGCTCTGATAATTTGGTTACCTACAAAAAAACTGCATCACAATCGGACCCAAAATCCATACCAAGCAAGAAACTTTCCCAAAAATAAATCTTCAGGCATACCTTTTCTTTCAATTCCGATCACTGTAAATCTTCAGGAATATAAAAGCAGTAGGAGCAGAAACCCTACCTAAACCGAAAGGCAAAGGCGAAGCCTCGGAAACGCTAGCCTCAACAAAATCAGACCCATGTGCGTTAGAAGAGGATGCTTCAGACTCTTCAAGGGCATCAAAAGCAGGCAATGACGAAGCCGGACTCTCGGAACAAAACTCAAGTGGTGAGAAGTAACCTCCGACGCCGCGAACGACGGAGTTCCGAAGTCAGTGAGCTTGACGCCTACATCGCCGTCGAGGAGGATAGGGTCGGGGAGAGCGAGCTGGATCTCCGAGGGAGGGGGGAAAGAGGAAGATCGGGAAGAAGAGGGCAACCTTCTCTGACCCCAAAAATTCCAATATCCGGTTAGTCAACCCACGAGAAATTAAACGGGGCAAAACGGGTCAAAGAGGAATATACATTATTACCCTTCATTTAGTTTTGGAAAGCAAAAGAATAGCAGTGGCATGGATCGTAATTCCTACGGAAATCCAAGCTACATTACAAAGGCAAAACTTGAGATGAGATCAGCCATCAAATATCATTTTTAGCTTATGTGGCATAATGTAGACCACTGATAAAAGTATATATGTAACAATTGCATTCATACATTTATTGTAGTTAGGATTTTCTGATTTTCGCGGGACTTAAAGCATTTCACCATCCTCAACTCCATTCAATCAGGAAAAATAATATTTGTGTGAAATCTGATAAATGACTAAAAGTTTATATTATTTTGAATTGCTGTATTTTTTTGTTAGCCAGTGAGGAGTACTTCAATGATTTTCCTAGTGAAATTCCAATTGTCGTAAAGACATGTTGAGATGTGACGAGTTTTGACTTGAGTGTATAGGAATGTTACTAGTGATTGCAGGATGTAGAGAAATGCTTGCTGGATTACACAAGAAGTATCCTTACTTCGAGTGGAAGACAATTGTGCGGTGAAGATCGGGAAAAATCCGAAGATAAATATTGGTGAAGATATTTGGAGGATATTCTTGAAGAAATCTGGAATGAAGAATTATATTAAAAGAAGAGAAGAGGTTGTTACAAGGAAAAGAAGTTTTGGAGAGAGAAGATTGCAAACAAGGAAAGTATGGAAATTATATCTAAGGAAGGGATTTCCTTAAAGATAGAATTTACCATATCTTTAATGAAGATTTATGGAAAGTCGGATTTGAAATCTTGGAGAAAAATATAGAAGATTATTTGGAAGGAAAGAATGATATTTTATTTAAGAAAGCGATATCCATAAATAAAATATATCATATCTTTAGTTAAGCTTTATGACAATTAAGATAGAAGACTTGCAGCACAAGAAGAAGTCTAGTTATGGTTATTTAGTTTGCTATATATTGTGAGAGATTCATGTAGTTTAGCAAGTCTTTTGAGAACCGGTAAAGAACTAGAGCATTGAGAGTTGTGAAGAGAGTGACTACGAGTGTTAGAGATTGAGTTCAAGAAGAAGAGAGATTCGAGATCTAGGTGGGAAGCTTAGAAGAATGATCCAAGTTCTTATTGTAACAAGAAATCAATATAACACAAGTAGACGATTCAAACTCCTTCTAGTGAGAAGCTAGAAGGGAGTGGTTTTTCCCTGAAATACTTATTGGTATTAAGGGTTTTACACTATATATCCTCGTGTTAAGGTTCGATCTTTCATGTGTTGTTTTTAATTCCGCTGCATTACGTTTCAGGGAACAAATCTTTGTTCTTTGGTATTTTACGCTAACCGATCCAACAATTGGTATCAGAGCCAGGTTTCTAGATTGTCTAAGTTAGCTTTGCAGGAAAGATGTCGTCAAACAACACGATCAATGACTCATTCTGGAAGCCTCCAATGTTGAAAACTGGTGAATATGATTGGTGGATCATTCAATTCGAATCACATACCCAATCACTTGATGCTCAAATATGAAAGGTGACTGAATTTGGTGATGTCATTATCTATGATATCTTTGGCGAAGACAAGACCAAGATTAAGGAGCGAAAAGATTATAGCGATGCTGATTACAAAATCTTGGAGAAGAATGTTAGGGCAAAGAAGATACTTCACTGGCACTAAGTCCTAGTGATCTCAGAAAGGTGCTGAAGTACAAGACTGCTAAGGAAATATGGGATGCTCTAAAGAGGACTTACTCTGGAAGTAGCGATGTAAAAAAGAATCGTCTTTTGGCCGCCCAAAAAGATTACGAACAAGCTATTCAGGAAAAGAATGAATCGTTAGAAGAGTTTCATGCAAGATTCAAAGGATACGCCAGTCAGATGGAGTTTCTTGGAGAAGACATCCCTCAATGGAAAATAACCTATCAATTCATGCAAGCTTTGAACTCAATGTGGGATGGGTTTGTAAACACTCTTCAAGCTCTGAAAGATATCAAGGAAATATCCCTTGAAGAACTTGTTTGTAGTCTCAAAAGACATTCTGGTATCTTGAGCGAAAGTTGCTCGCAAGGAAGGAAGCAGACAAAGACCAATCAATTGCTCTAAAGGTTGAAAGGGCATTTGATCTATCACAAATGGAGGATGCATGTTGGGATCAATGATGATGATATTATTGATTTATTCACAAGGGCTTTCAGGAAGGCTTTGGAAGGAGGCAAAAACTCTCCCCGTTCCTCATAAGGGAACACAAATGTCAAAAAGGTGATATGTTATCATTGTCAGAAGACGGGGAACTTTGCGAGAAAAAACTTTAAGAAGAAAGGTGAAGAACCTTCTGTTCCTGAGGAAAAACATGCAATGACGGGCATTTGGGAGATTCAGACTCCGAAGCTGAAGGAGACAATGCTCGAAAGGAAGTATGCCTCATTTCTGACAAGGACTCAGCCGAGAACAAGGGTGAGGCGAGGAACTATTCTCGACATGTAATAACACATAACAAGGAACAAAGGATGGTTTCACTCACTTCATCAGCACACCGAAGGTTCCATTACCTTTGTCAACAAGAGTAAGAGAGAAGTTTTTAGTTGAAAGTTTAAGCATAGGTAAAACTCTACTAAAAGGGATTTTCACTAACAAAGTTTACAAAGTCAGGTAAGGGTTTTCCACTATATATCCTCGTGTTCAAGTTCGATCTTTCCTGTGTTGTTTTTAATTCCGTTGCATTACGTTTCAGGGAACAAAGCTTTGTTCTTTGGTATTTTACGCTAACCGATCCAACAAGACATATATCCAATTACACTTGCCCACTTGTCCATATGAAGATTCTTTTCTAGGTTACAATCTGGATCATTATACACCTTGTTCGCTTGTTCGGCTATGGTAATTTAAGCTAGCTTATAATTTTGTGAAATAGTTATAATTTCTAGGTTACAATTTGGAATATTATACACCTTGCGGGGTTGGAGCATTATAATTTAAACTAGCTTAAATTTTAATAAAGAAAAGCCCTTTTGTCGAAGATAGGCTACCAAAAGTAGAACTCTTGGGCATCCTTAACTGGTTGTAATTTTCTTAGGATAAAAGTTTCAAACAAGTTTGGCTTAAATGATATTCACACAACTTTCTATACATCAACTTGAGACATTTTGGATTTATTTTGTACTCTAATATTAAGGACTCTTCTCCTTCAGTTGGATCATATAATTTGTTTTTTTGAGTTTCTGAACGTAAAAGTTTACAGGGATCCCCGATGGGAATATGTATGAGAATTTCCGATGGGATGATGGCATTCCCAACCCCATCCCCGCAATGTGGTATGATTTGTCTCATGCCCACCCCCATCCCGTCAAAAATCTTCATCTCCATCTCCGTAGCATGAATTTTCCGGAGATGGGGATTCTCAATCCCATTGTCATCCCTACATGAAACGTTGTTTAAAATCAATTTAAAAATGAATCATAAACGTAAAATAATTAATATTGCGTAGCAGTATATTAAGACTATGTATATTACATTGCATATTACGTAATGTGATTTTTTTTGTTATTTGCGTTGTAATAATATTGACTTTATGTTGTTATTTAAAAAAGTTATAGATTATTAGTTTGTGTATTGTGTGTTTTTTTTGGTTCATTTAAAATTATATGGATATTTTATATAATTATGTGATCGAGAGTTTTATTTCAGTCGTTAAAACTAAAGCAAAACACTATATTCATCAATAAGGTATGTCACATCATCTACTAATTAATAAGTCACGCCACATCATCATTTGAAATATGTTATTTTTTTCAAAAATAAAAAAACTAAATATATATGTTTAAAGATAATTAACCTAATTGTAATGATATCATTTCCTTATTTATATACATAGTTATAAACATCGCTGTGCAAATTCTGCGCATGACGCGGAAATAAAGGTAGTGAAGCAACTAAAAAAAGGATACTCAACCAATCAAAATAAAGCAAATTGTTATGTTAATTTTGAAAGTTTCCCATTTTATATACTCCTTTTATTTAATAAGTTGTAGAGATTGTCATTTGTCAGCACTCAAAAAAGGAGTAAGATTGATGTTGAGATCTGAGTCACTGAGTGGGTGGTGCTGGAGCTTAGTCGAGCTGGGCCCTGATGAATCATAGCCCAAACAGCAACCGCTATATAATGGGCCCACCTCATGTGGGTCGCACCATTTAGGCCTTTTTCCGTTGCCTTACTTATACTGGGCTCATTTTTAATCAAAGTATGTATACTCCTAACTTCAAAACAACATGCCTTATTATAATAACGGCAATGCATGATCGAACAATTATAAAACTAATGTGACTATTCTCATAATTAATTCATTTCAAGTTATGCATTGGGCGACTAGTATGTGTGGTCCAATATGGAGGTTGAGATTGTGTTCTCTATTCTAGACTTAATTCATTCGTTTTGCTGGTTATGATCTTTCATTTTACACTTTTTTCAGGCGATATGGCCTCATTTTTTGCCATGCTATTTCCCATAAAAATAATGTAATCCCTACTGTTTTATACTCATTTATTTTTAAGTTGACATCTCCAAGTTGGAATTATATCTTGGTAGCTGATTAAATTCAAAATTACTTATTTTATTTCTAGTTGATTTAAGGATGAAGTAAGTTTATGTGTTGGATATTTTATGCATGTACTCACGTAATTCATTCATCCACCGGTCCACGGTTTCTCACTCTTCAATGGAATTGAAATTACTAATTTACTAGCTAGTCAAAATAGGAATTATACGGTTCAATTTAACTCAACTTTGTTCTCTGTCATTCTTAGTTTGTAAATTGAGCACACAGATGCATGCACGTATTAATATATAGTCTATGAAGATCAAAAATGCGTGGGTGGCCATATGCTTTTATGCAAATTGCATGTGCATGCGCCGACGACGACTACTTTCGTTTGACCGTTTTCTGTTGACTCCACAGATTAATTAACTTCATAACATCCACTATATAAATTGTACTGTGTGTTATTTTTCGACGTTACTTCACTCTTTATATATAGTATGTTGACTCATATTACTACGTACAAACCAGAATCTTCTAACGACGTTCTTCATCAATTGTATATTTATGTTTGCGTTATTTAATAAATAATAAAATCGATCAAATCAAAAATAGGATGAGTAACTTTCTTGGCGACAAAGTTTGTCAGCTCTCAGTCACCGCTGAATATTCCCACCACTAAGTAGCCTAGAATATAATCGAATCCCCAATAAAATTATCCTCATTAAAACATTTTCAAATATAAATATTACTGTACTAACAATTAAGCAGCTGAATTGGTCATGTCTCCGTGTTCTATGGCTATCTTTTATTTTTTTAACAAGTAAACAGAAGGCCGGATGTTACCAACAATTCAGGCCTAATTCATCTTCGCGGATGATCTTTACAAACTCTTTCAGATGGAAGAATGAAGAGTTCCTAGATACTAGGAGGTTCTGAAGTTGACGAGTCGCTGCAGTCGAGGAGCTGAGATTCCATCTAGTAAGAAAACTGCGCAGTCCTTCGATATCGAGATTCGTGGAGGCCAGGAAGTCCACCGCTCTGTTACAGTGCCTACGAATATGGCAAAACCTGCAAGTTTCATAAGAATCGGATATGAATCAGATGTCCATAATGATCGTTTTAATTTCCCACGGATATGGATGGGCTATTTTTTACTCTTGCATCTTGCTTAATTCATACGGAGTACAATAAAAAAAAAGATATTGGTAAAGTTTCATACTATCAAAATTATACTGTATAACTCAATCCACATTTTTCATTTTTATGCACAATATCATACTCCCTCCATCCCTTAATATATGTTCTTTCCATTTCATTTCGACACATTTGTCGAGAAACGTTTTGCGTCGTTAATATTTCTTATTATATATTTCTAAAAATTATAAAATTTTGATATTGTTAAAGTACTCAATGAGAGGAACAAAACAAGATCACGCATGACCATGTTTGTTCTTATAGATTGAGAATAATCTAACAAATTGTATTAAATCGTGAATAGTGTTAAAATTGGAGATGAGAAGAACATTAAGGGACAGAGGGAGTATGTATGAAGTAGGATAATCAGATTCTGATAATGATATGTAATTAGTTTTTGTTTTGGTGAAAATGATATGTAATTAGTGACATAGGCGTTTTATGTTTTAGTATAAAAGTGACATTCTGTTATAATAGGACTTAAATTCATCTCTGTAATGCAAGTACTCTATTTTGCTAGTTCTTTATTGGCGATTTTATAGGTGTCTAATAGTAAGTTTGTAGTCGTCTTTCTTTTACGCATAATATAATTTTTTTAAAGGTGGATTTCTTGTAGTCGTCTTAGCTCGTAGGTTTCTTATAGTTGTCTTGTAGTCGTTTTGTAGACGTCTTGTAGTTTTCTTGCAGGTTTTTTGGAGACGTCTAGAAAGTGTGTTGTAAGGTTTTTTATAACGTCTTCTATATATTCTTATAAGCTTCCTTTAGATTTTACAAAGGTTTTCTCTAAATGTCAATTTTCCATTATTGAGGAAATTGGGTTTCTATACTATTTTCACAATAGACTTAAACTAAACTTACTCTATCCTATTTTCTCCAACTAAATGTACCCTAATTTAAACAATAACCTAATATACCCTTCCTTAATTATAGCCCTCAATCTCTTTTTATTAAAACCACTAAATCCTTACGTAACCAGATTTCCATCGATAATAATGACGGAACACATTATTCCATAGTAGCAAACTACCGTCGTCAATCTTTCTCCTCCATATTCCACCGTCCTCACTTATCTCATAGAATACCGTCAACAATCGTCAACATCAAGCAATCTTCGAGAAATGTCGAGCCATCGTCAAGAAATTGTTGAGCCATCGTCAAGATCGTTGAGCTATGGCCAAGACGTCGTCTAGAAATCGTTGAGACATCGTCGAGTCATCATCATTGTCAAGCGACCATCAAGAAACCGTCATGATAACTGTCAAGATCACTAGGTGTCTTGTTGATATCTTGTCGGTATCTTGTAGGTGTATTGTCGGTGTCTTGTTCATGTCTTGTAGGTGTTGAGATATGATGAGGTTTTGATTAAATGAAAAACATCCACTAATGGTTTACTTGAGTGCGTAGGTATTGTTACTAGTTTGTGTGCAGGAACGAAGGAAGTCTACTTGTGTGTAGGCAGGACCAAAGGAAGTACAAGCAGGTACGAAGGAAGTCTTGCTGGAATTCATGAGACGTAAGGTTACGTCGAATGGAAGACAGCTGTGAAGTCGACGAGGATGAGTCTCGGCCTGCCGTCGACGTCTCTGAGACGGCGCCGAGGCAGGACGAAACTCTAGACGACTTCGAGAAGGAACTTGAAGCCGATGTCCTTATTCTTGCCTCTCAGAAGGGAAAGAAAGAGGGCAACAATAGCGGCGTCACCGGGAAGAGAAAAACCCGCTCTCAGTTGGCCAGAGAAGCTGCTCAGATGACCTCTGAGGAGACGATTGAAGAGATGTCCGAGCCCAAATTGCCTTTGCCAAAGAAAGCCAGGGTTACTCCCCTGTCGAGGAAGAGTGCCAGAAAAGGGAAGGGAGCGGTTGTGAAAAAGGAGAGTTCATCACTGAAGAATGTGTCTGGAAGGTCTATAGTGAGAGAGCTGATCTTGGAGGAGAAGTTCTTGGAGGAAAATGGTTTAGAAAAGGTGTATGAGCTTCTCAAGGCTCAGAAATGGAGTCACTTGTTCGCAGACGGGGAGAGTGTCAACTCAGAGCTATTCAAGGAATTCTATGGAAGCTTCACTCTTGAGGAAAGACCACACGCCATCACAGGAAAGTTTACTGCTGGAGGTCAACCGTGCTCCATCTCCTGCATCGAACTCGCCTTCATCCTAGGGGTCCCTCATGAAGGATTCTGCAGTTAATCCAAGGGACAGTGGCCGCAAGATGTCCAACCGATGGAGTTGAAGAAAAGGATCAGTGAAGACGAGAATCCTCCTAACGCTGACGTCAAGACAAACTCAATGGGAGTGATCAATCGCCTTCTTCATTCCATCTTGATCAGTAACATTACTCCCAGAGAACAGAAGAGAAACACCATTCTTATCCAAGACTTCATGCTGATGGAGAAGCTGCTTAGGGAAGATCAGGTAAACTTGGCCAAAGTCGTCCTGTTGCACATGGAACACGCGAGCAACAGTGAGACCCATGCTCTTCCCTACCCCAACATCGTCAAAAGGATCTTGAAGAGTCTGATGGTGTATTCGGAGGAGAGTAAAGCCGTGTTCTACAGGAATTTAGATGAGAGCAACCTGAGAAAAATGAAGTTCAAGAAGGATGAGAATGCAGGCTGGATAAGGGCTCAAGACGGTCAGATTGAAGATGGTGAGGAGGTTTTGTCTGAGAGCCCTGAGGGGGAACAAAATGAAGCGCCAACGATGGTCTATGAAACGCAGAATGCCATAGGGAAGTTGAGTCGTGCTGTTGCTAGTCTCTCCGATCAACAACAGCGGCTGATAGGAATCTTTGAAAAGGAGATGAGTCTTGTGAGACTCAAGCTGGAGACAATAGAGACAACACTTGGAAGTCTCCTGCCCCAATCATCTTCTCGTGACGACATAGAATGATCCTATCTTTCCATGGCACATCCGACCCCCACTTTTTGTTCCCTAGCCTCATTTACTGTCTTCTCTTTGTTTTTATTTCACTTTGATCATGCTTCTTGTTGTCTATGGTTGCATGTATTTCTCGTTTTTGTTTATTGGTGGTCTGATCGATGTAAGGAGGGCGTGGCCCTTAGTTAATCTTAATAGAATTATGATTTCGTTTTTCTGATTTATGAGCTCTTAAGGTGCAATTTGACTTGATTTCATTCTTTTTGATGATGCTAAAAGGGGGAAATTAGAGGATACCAGGACTTGAGGGGGAATTCATGACTTAGTTGTAGCTCGTTGTTTTTTTGAGGGGGAATTTTTAGTGCTATGTTAGTCTTTGCTCCTTAGCTAGTATATATGTCTCAGGTTTATACTCTTATTGTTAAGGATGTTTGTCATCATCAAAAAGGGGGAAATTGTTGAGATATGATGAGGTTTTGATTAAATGACAAACATCCACTAATGGTTTACTTGAGTGCGTAGGTATTGTTACTAGTTTGTGTGCAGGAACGAAGGAAGTCTACTTGTGTGTAGGCAGGAACAAAGGAAGTACAAGCAGGTACGAAGGAAGTCTTGCTGGAATCCATGAGACGTAAGGTTACGTCGAATGGAAGACAGTTGTGAAGAATAAGTTCATCCGAGGAAGATTATTGGTCGTAGATATCTTGGAGGATGGCCTTGAAGAATTATGGAAGAGTTGCATTTCAAAGAAGGAAAGAAGATCTTGACAAAGAAGGAAAATAAGATCTCGCCAAAGATGGAAAGTGGCAACTCGGCTAGGATTGGGCATTGGACGCGCGTGTGGGAATTACCAAAGAAATAAGGAAATATCATGCGCAAGGAATATTTCCTTATACGCATTGTTTCCTTATATGATCAAGACGGCGGGCTGAAGAGTAAGCCCCAATGGTGACTACTTGGAGAACAAGTCGAAATGTCACACGGAAGGAAAGATATCTTAGGAAGAGAATTCCTTTGGAAAAATATTTTAGGAAGAGAATTCCTTGGGAAAAGATATTGTGAGATTTATGGTGATATCAGAACGGCTAGATTAGTGTTAGATTTGAGCTATTTAGTGTGCTATATATTGTATGGGATTTACATAGCTTAGCAAGACTTTGAAGAGCGAAAACCTAATACTCGGTTTAGAGTTGTTCTACGTGTGTGAGATTGAGATTCAAGTGAGAAGAGTGATCCGAGATCTAGCTAGGAAGTCTAAGTGAGTGATCCAAGTTCTATTGTAATAAAGATATCAAAACAACAAGTAGACTCGTTCAAACTCTCTCTAGTGAAAGCTAGAGATGAGTGGTTTTTCGCCTCGAGGACTTTTTGGTACTTGGGGTGTTTCCACTATATATCATCGTGTCAAGGTTTGATTTACATTATTGTTTGTCTTTCTACATAATCTACTTATCAAGGAACAATAACTTTTGTTCCTTGAGTTTTTATACGCTAATCGATCCAACAATTGGTATCAGAGTCTAGTCTCTAAATTGTTTCAATTAGCTTTGTAGGAAAAGATGTCATCCAACAATGCAATCAACGACTCGTTCTGGAAACCCCCAATGCTGAAGCCGGGAGAGTATGACTGGTGGGCAATCCAGTTTGAATCTCATACTCAATCCCTTGATGCCCAACTATGGAAGATCATTGAATTTGGAGATATAGTTGTTCTGGACCTTGCCGGGGAAGACAAGACCAAAGAGAAGAAGAGAATCGACTACGACGATGCCGATTACAAAGTCTTGGAGAAGAATGTTAGGGCCAAGAAGATCCTTCACATGGCTCTAAGTTCAAGTGATCTCATAAAGGTATTAAAATACAAATCTGTGAAAGAAATATGGGACGCACTTAGTAGAACTTACTCAGGAAGTAGCGATGTGAAGAGAAATCGCCTTCTAGCGGCACAAAAGGACTATGAGATGGCTCTCCAAGAAAAGAACGAATATTTGGAAGATTTTCATGCCAGATTCGAAGGATATGTCAGCCAAATAGAGTTTCTTGGTGAAGATATCCCCCAATGGAAGGTTACGCATCAATTCATGCAAGCCCTAAATTCCAAGTGGGATGGATTCATCAATGCTCTACAAGCACAAAGCGACATCAAAGATATATCCCTAGAATATCTAGTCTGCCGCCTCAAAAGTCATTCAGGGATTCTCGAAAGAAAACTCCAAGGAAGGAAGGAGGTTGACAAGAGTCAATCCATTGCCTTGAAAGTTGAGAGAGCATTCGATCTATCCCAGATGGAAGACGTCGAGGCTGAAGATGATGAAACTGTAGCCTTGATTACAAGTGCCTTTCGTAAAGCCTGGAGAGGGGGCAAGAGTGATTCTCGTCCCACTGACGGAACGAAAGACATGAAGGAAGTCATATGCTATCATTGCCAGAAATTGCTTCAAAAGGAGAGCGGGAGAACCACCCGCTCCAGAAGGAAAGCGAGCAATGATGGCAACCTGGGAGGATTCAGAATCAGATCAAGAAGACCAGAAGAGTGGTAAGGAAGTGTGCCTTATGGCAGCTGAAGATAGCACGCCTGAAGCCGAGGTAAGTCTTTCTTCCATCATCACTAAATTACAGAGCATGTCTAATACTCAATTAATTCATGTTGTTAGAAGACTTGGAGAAGAGAACGGGGATATACAAGAGAAATTAGATGAGAGAGAAGAGGAACTCTCAAGACTGGTTAACAAAACAAAACTCTTGTCTGAAAAGGTTACCATGCTAGAAAGCCTCTCTTCTTCTTCATCTAGCTCTTGCGAAAAATGCCCCGGGCTCAAAAACAAGATCATATTCCTTGAGAGTAAGGTTTCTGAGCTCGAAAATACAAAGTCTTCTCTTTCTCATGAGAATGAGAAGCCGTGTAATGATCTTGTGGTACTCAAGGAAGATGAGGATCACAAGAAAAAGTTGTGGCTAGATGAGCATGCTAGATCCTACATAAATGGCCTCAAAACCGATTACTCAAGTCGATTTGTGCCCCGCAGTGGAATTGGATATGGTTCAGATAAAAACCCTAAAACTCATGAGTCACCTAACATGAATTTGGAACCTCCCAAGGAACCATCACTGGAAAACCCTTGCAAAAGGTGTGTCACCAAGGTGGAGTCCTTAGGGGGAAACAAATCTGTCAAAAGGATAAACACATGGTTCGATGGGCAGAAAACATACGCAATCTGGTTGAGCCAACTTCAAAACACAGAGCCGACACATATTGACTTCGAGCCCAGGAAAGCTAACATTCCCATCTGGCCAGGACAAAGCAAGTATGTCAATCTCAAGCAACATCGTGTTTGTTGGCACTGTGGTAACATTGGGCACTACAAGCATGAATGTTCCCTCAGAATCCAAATTGAGGAAAAGATATGTGCTCCTTATCGAGCTCAGAACGAGAGAAAATCAGAGGATACATCAGAGACTCAATCTGAGTCAAAGATGAGATCCAAAGATCACCCTAAAGACACTCCCAAGACTAAGTGTGTGAATGCTCAAAGTGGGATAGGATCAAGAGGATCACCAAGAAGTACCCCAAAAGTAATGGTTGAGGTTAATCAATCTGAACTCCAAAATACTACGAACAATAGATCTGTCCCACAAAACTCAAGCAAGCCAAGACTTGCTTGGGTAAGGAAAAACTAACCCTTTCTCTCAGGTGAAGCGCAACTATCCTTGGTACATAGACAGGGTAAACTTACAGGGAACAAATGATAGCTCTATGCCACTTCACCAGATCATCTAGAGGGATCCCTCCCTCTGGATCAAAGGAAGGATACAACAGAACATGTCAAAGGCATTCACTCATTCGTCGCTCCTTGGTATTGACTTGTTGAGAAACTCAACTGTGTCAAAGGGGGAAGATACAAAGTCGAATCAAGTGATCAAGAAAAGGTATGTTTTAAATGAAGTTGTGTTCCCCCACAGGTATGGTTCCTTTAATTCTTGTTTTTTATTGCTTCCGCTTTCGATTTCTGTACCTTGTTCTTTCTAGCCTCCTTATCAATCAAAAAAAAAATGGAACTCTTACCTCGAAGGGAACACAACTCCTCATACCAGAGGCTCTCCAAATCAGAAGTTTGCTAACCTTGGTCAAAGAAGTCTTCCCTATCAAGAGCACTAAGCAAACGATCACCCCAGAAAGGAAGGAACTCACTAAGGTATGTTTTCTTCTCTCTATGTTCCTTATATCTCTCGAAATGCTTCAATGATTGGCTAAAACTTGAATGATTTCTTGCCTCTTGCTCCTAAATCTCATAGAGCTCTACAACTCTTAATTTCTATGTAAGATTGACTTCGTGTAATGCCTAAATCATGTCGTTCCTCTCTATGATCATTTACATGATTGCATGCTTCTCTGAAACTTCATTTTGGATGAACAATGTCTTATTTGTAGCCCAAAAGAGTCCTCTTGATGATTTGATCCCTCATTATAAGCCCAAAAGATAGAGGTACTCTACATCCGTCCCTTAAGCCCGAATCATGATTGTATATTCCTATGAGCCAATTTTATGTCATCACATCTGGAATCTCTCATCATGATTTTTAAATTATCCATATTATTATTTCGTATGATATTCTCTTGTACCATCTCTAGTAACGATACCCCCCATATCATACACTACGATCTTTTTGGATTGCCTTGGAAAGAAAAGGATCGTTTTTGTCACGCAAGGAGTTCGATTGGGTAGAGAAAGAGGTGATGCGTGTCTACAGCGTGTAGAGGCTCGAGGTCTGTGTTGACGTGTGAAAATTAAATGGGATAGCAATGATTACTGAGTTGTGAAAAAGGAAGGGTGAAGAGAGTTGTTTAGAAAGTGTGCAATTTTTGCAGTGATTGTGGCGTATGAAAAGGGGGAAGAATTTTCAAACGGCCGAAATTCAAATCCATCAAGAATCGATTCAATCATCCGGGTAAATCTCTTCCTTCCCTTAAATAAATTCTCTTTCCCAAATCCCTAATCTCAAGCTTCCAAAATTTCCTGAAATTTCTCAAACTCCCCTACTCCTCAAAAATCCCAAGCTCCTCAACAATGGCCTCCAACTCCTCCCAAAACCCAACCCTCGTCATCACCAATGACGAAACCCTAGATAGCCGTCTCCAAAAATTGGCCGCCGCGGGATATATGTCCCAGGAATCCCTCATCCCTAATCCCTCTCCCATCATCTTCCAAACTTCAATCATCGACCCCATGTCAGCCATGGTGGTCTACAAAGAGCCCAAAGCCACAAAGCCCAAAAATCATGAGCCTAAAAACCTAGAATGCCAAACTGCTCCTATCCCTGAAACCCTTACCTCTCCTCTCCCAAATGAGTCACTCATCGATGTCGACGAGGATGAGTCTCGGCCTGCCGGCGACGTCTCTGAGACGGCGCCGAGGCAGGACGAAACTCTAGACGACTTCGAGAAGGAACTTGAAGCCGATGTCCTTATTCTTGCCTCTCAGAAGGGAAAGAAAGAGGGCAACAGTAGCGGCGTCACCGGGAAGAGAAAAACCCGCTCTCAGTTGGCCAGAGAAGCTGCTCAGATGACCTCTGAGGAGACGATTGAAGAGATGTCCGAGCCCAAATTGCCTTTGCCAAAGAAAGCCAGGGTTACTCCCCTGTCGAGGAAGAGTGCCAGAAAAGGGAAGGGAGCGGTTGTGAAAAAGGAGAGTTCATCACTGAAGAATGTGTCTGGAAGGTCTATAGTGAGAGAGCTGATCTTGGAGGAGAAGTTCTTGGAGGAAAATGGTTTAGAAAAGGTGTATGAGCTTCTCAAGGCTCAGAAATAGGGTCACTTGTTCGCAGACGGGGAGAGTGTCAACTCAGAGCTATTCAAGGAATTCTATGGAAGCTTCACTCTTGAGGAAAGACCACACGCCATCACAGGAAAGTTTACTGCTGGAGGTCAACCGTGCTCCATCTCCTGCATCGAACTCGCCTTCATCCTAGGGGTCCCTCATGAAGGATTCTGCAGTTAATCCAAGGGACAGTGGCCGCAAGATGTCCAACCGATGGAGTTGAAGAAAAGGATCAGTGAAGACGAGAATCCTCCTAACGCTGACGTCAAGACAAACTCAATGGGAGTGATCAATCGCCTTCTTCATTCCATCTTGATCAGTAACATTACTCCCAGAGAACAGAAGAGAAACACCATTCTTATCCAAGACTTCATGCTGATGGAGAAGCTGCTTAGGGAAGATCAGGTAAACTTGGCCAAAGTCGTCCTGTTGCACATGGAACACGCGAGCAACAGTGAGACCCATGCTCTTCCCTACCCCAACATCGTCAAAAGGATCTTGAAGAATCTAATGGTGTATTCGGAGGAGAGTAAAGCTGTGTTCTACAGGAATTTAGATGAGAGAAACCTGAGAAAAATGAAGTTCAAGAAGGATGAGAATGCAGGCTGGATAAGGGCTCAAGACGGTCAGATTGAAGATGCTGAGGAGGTTTTGTCTGAGAGCCCTGAGGGGGAACAAAATGAAGCGCCAACGATGGTCTATGAAACGCAGAATGCCATAGGGAAGTTGAGTCGTGCTGTTGCTAGTCTCTCCGATCAACAACAGCGGCTGATAGGAATATTTGAAAAGGAGATGAGTCTTATGAGACTCAAGCTGGAGACAATAGAGACAACACTTGGAAGTCTCCTGCCCCAATCATCTTCTCGTGTCAACATAGAATGATCCTATCTTTCCATGGCACATCCGACCCCCACTTTTTGTTCCCTAGCCTCATTTACTGTCTTCTCTTTGTTTTTATTTCACTTTGATCATGCTTCTTGTTGTCTATGGTTGCATGTATTTCTCGTTTTTGTTTATTGGTGGTCTGATCGATGTAAGGAGGGCGTGGCCCTTAGTTAATCTTAATAGAATTATGATTTCGTTTTTCTGATTTATGAGCTCTTAAGGTGCAATTTGACTTGATTTCATTCTTTTTGATGATGCTAAAAGGGGGAAATTAGAGGATAGCAGGACTTGAGGGGGAATTCATGACTTAGTTGTAGCTCGTTGTTTTTTTGAGGGGGAATTTTTAGTGCTATGTTAGTCTTTGCTCCTTAGCTAGTATATATGTCTCAGGTTTATACTCTTATTGTTAAGGATGTTTGTCATCATCAAAAAGGGGGAAATTGTTGAGATATGATGAGGTTTTGATTAAATGACAAACACCCACTAATGGTTTACTTGAGTGCGTATGTATTGTTACTAGTTTGTGTGCAGGAACGAAGGAAGTCTACTTGTGTGTAGGCAGGAACAAAGGAAGTACAAGCAGGTACGAAGGAAGTCTTGCTGGAATCCATGAGACGTAAGGTTACGTCGAATGGAAGACAGCTATGAAGAATAAGTTCATCCGAGGAAGATTATTGGTCGAAGATATCTTGGAGGATGGCCTTGAAGAATTATGGAAGAGTTGCATTTCAAAGAAGGAAAGAAGATCTTGACAAAGAAGGAAAATAAGATCTCGCCAAAAAAGGAAAGTGGCAACTCGGCTAGGATTGGGCATTGGACGAGCGTGTGGGAATTACCAAAGAAATAAGGAAATATCATGCGCAAGGAATATTTCCTTATACGCATTGTTTCCTTATATGATCAAGACGGCGGACTGAAGAGTAAGCCCCAATGGTGACTAATTGGAGAACAAGTCGAAATGTCACACGGAAGGAAAGATATCTTAGGAAGAGAATTCCTTTGGAAAAATATTTTAGGAAGAGAATTCCTTGGGAAAAGATATTGTGAGATTTATGGTAATATCAGAATGGCTAGATTAGTGTTAGGTTTGAGCTATTTAGTGTGCTATATATTGTGTGGGATTTACATAGCTTAGCAAGACTTTGAAGAGCGAAAACCTAATACTCGGTTTAGAGTTGTTCTACGTGTGTGAGATTGAGATTCAAGTGAGAAGAGTGATCCGAGATCTAGCTAGGAAGTCTAGGTGAGTGATCTAAGTTCTATTGTAATCAAGATATCAATACAACAAGTAGACTCGTTCAAACTCTCTTTAGTGAAAGCTAGAGATGAGTGGTTTTTCACCTCGAGGACTTTTTGGTACTTGGGGTGTTTCCACTATATATCATCGTGTCCAGGTTTGATTTACATTATTGTTTGTCTTTCTGCATAATCTACTTATCATAGAACAATAGCTTTTGTTCCTTGAGTTTTTATACGCTAATCGATCCAACAGTAGGTGTCTTGTAGGTGTCTTATAAATGTATTGTCGGTTTCCTGTTGATAAATGTATTGTCGGTATCTCGACTGTCTCATAATCTAGTAGGTATCGATTCGCAAGTCTTGAGTTGTATTTGCAATGGTTATTATGGTTAATTGAATGATTATATTGTAGTGTAGTTAAGTAGAATGGATACATCGAACATAATTATGTAATTCTAATTGGGTTAGAAGCTTTCATGAAGATTAGGAGGAAAAAGGTTAAATTTATCTTTCTAATTTTCATGGGTATATTTAGTTGTAGTTTTTATTAATAGATATAATTTGTTTACTTGCTTATCTAAAGGTATATTTTCTCCAATTTTCCATTATTATACATGTCTTCACTACGCATCTATCTATATATAAAAATCCATGAGTTTGACAAAGTAAAGGCAACATGTACCTCATAACTACTCTTAAACCCTATATTTTTCCAATCTTTTAATAGCTTCATAAGAACACATTCATCTACTTTTTGCCGTTACTTGCGTCTCTTTCATTTCCTCGTCAAAATCCCAATCTATTAATCCCTTTCTTCCAATTCTATTCCTTTCTACAATTCATTCGCCTCCATCCAACTTCTACAGTTCCTCTCCAGCCAACTTCAAATATGTAAAATCGAAAACCCTCATAACGAGGAGTCGGAGCTATAGACGGAGTCAGAGCTATAGGAACATGATTATGCCACTCATTAAGAATATAAACCGAGTAAATGACGATCGAAATCCCGACGAAGAACTGCTCGAAATTGAAGAAATTCAGATTGATTGCGAGGAATCCATGGCAACAGTTGCTCCTCATTTTGTGAATCTGCAATGGCGGCCTCAAACCCGAGAATCAGAATCGCAGCAAAAAAAAGGGAAAGGAGGGTATGTACCTAATTCCCCCAAATCAATTTAGGGTTTGTACCCCTAAATTGGTGTAGGTTTATTGTAAAGGTTTATGGCATGTTTTCTCTCTGTTTTATCCCCGAAGAATCAAATTGGTATGTACATGCTTTAGTAAGTTCAGTTATGATGGCTTGCATTTGAATATCACAGGAATACTGGATAGTTGATAAGAATATGCAGTGCGCATATGCAGTGTGCCGTTAATTTACCATGGATTTCTTCTAATTTTCATCAACTGGATTTCATGGCAATTGACTGCACTATATGGCCATAGAAGTTTACCTGATATCAATGGATTTATGGGTGTGATGTTGTTTACTTTGAAAGTAGATTCTTTTCAAAACACCCTTTTCAACATTGCACGTTTAATTGCAACAAGTTCCAAATTTGTACGTTTCATTACTTGACATGTCTTACGTTTTGAATTTGTGCGATATTTTACTTTATATACATATACATTCTGAGGCATGAGCCATTATTTGTCAATGAAGGTATATATTCTTTGTTTGTGGTATGTAGTTGGTGGTTAAAGTATTATCTCAATAGTGATTTCCAGAGTTTATGAAAATGAAAGGAATTCATATTAAATATTGTACTGTGAGATTCTAAATTTTTTTTGCCAATATATTGCAAAAAACCATTGATATCAGTTAAACTTCTATGGCCATATAGTGCAGTCAATTGCCATGAAATCCAGTTGATGAAAATTATGAGAAATCACGTCAAGACGACGTTAAGTAATTCGGTAGCATCGAGATTTATGGATGTGAAAATGGACAAGGCAAGCTTCATATGTAATTGTATCACTAACAAATCCAATTCATGTTGCTTCAGAGAAGATGTGTAAACGACGTAGTAATTGGGTAATTGGATGTCTACAAGCAAGATTATCGGCATACTGACGTATGGCTGGTCTTTACCATTCAACTTTAATCCGCATCTTTAATTTAGACTATTGATTCAAGGATTTTGAACTCTTTCTTATTCTTCCTCAATATGTAATTGCAGTTCTAGGGACATCCTCATGCGAGTTGTAACAACAAATATGTCGTCAGTTGACTCTGGTGGAAAAGGTTTTTTTGTAAGCAGAGAAATTTTTATATTTAGCCCCTAGAAATATTATTTAAATGCTAATTATCCTTATATATTAAAAGATTAAAACTGTTTAGCAATAATTAGTGCAATCTGTAATATCTGATCCCATTATTCTTAATCTTTACCCCCGTTTTTCTCTGACAGAAGGTTGTTACACGGCTTGCCTCTTGCGCCTCTCTGCTTGCTCGAATGCTCATATATTGAGTTGATGATCTAATTTCGTCGAGGGGTCTATGGAATTTTTCCACTGCGTTTGTTTCGTGAGTCAAAGGATGCAAATGGTGATTTGACCGATTGTGGTGAATTCAGTCGGATGTAGATGGGGTGAATCTCAACTCTGGGGAACTACTTTTCTATTAAAAAGGTCGATTGATTTCTTCAGATTTGCGGATCCTTTTTTCCTGTTGATTTTTGTTTTTCTTATAATTTTGGGTTCTGAATTCATGAGTTTTGTTAATAGAGATCAGAAATTGCCGAAGAAAGAACAATATGTTTCTTTTGTCCCCTGTTGTTATTTAATCTCTGCTGATGTATTCAGGTTTCAGTTGCTTTCAAGCATTCTTGAATGGCAAAAAGCACCGGTAGGATTGGAACTCTACATCTTTTAATTTACCTTTCGAGAACTTAACTAACTAATTACGGGGCTCAGAAGTATGAATTAAGTATTAGAGGATTGTTTCCAAACGTGGTAGCATCACAAGAACATTTTCCATTATGCCATTATCGGTAGAAAATGGTTAAGGTTTCCCATAAATCAAGCATCATCCTTTAAATAAATAGCTCCATTTTTGTATGTGTAGGCGAGTTCAACCTCCAGTGATAAAGAAGATCCTGCTATAACACTTTTCATTCTTGGGCTAACTAGGTATGTATCAGTTCTCAGTTCCTAATGATCTTTTATTTGAAGGATATTTTTGTTAGTTTAATCAACACTAAACTTCCAAACTAACTTATGTATAGGATATTTGGGAACTATCTCTATTTCTCTTTGGTCTTAGCTTCACAAATCCAACTTATGATGCTTCATTCATGTGTCCACATTTCTAATGGCTGCAATTACGGGGTCAATTTGATAAAGATTTATCAACTTAATAAAATGATCGTTTTTTAAAACTGTGATCTGAATTCTAAACTCTCTTCTCGCAGCCTCTGCCTCTCCCTACAAGAAGGATGAATTGGTTGGCCGAGGACGAAGAAGATGATTACACTGAGAGTGAGGATGGTGTTGAAGACAATGAGGGGGAAATCGAGTTGGAAGGTTAGGGTTTTCTAATAAATTGGTAAGTTTCCCACTTTTGTTTCCTCCGAACCTGATCTTATATAAACCATGAGATGGCTCTGATGATTCTCTTTGTAATATTGAAATCAGGAGCATCTATGTATGTTGAGATCATTTGGTATTCATGTCCAGAAGAATCACATATTGGTTAAAATATGCATTTTTTACAATCTAATATGTTCTCTATAATAGACATGGATATTTTCATTACTGATATGTGCTGAGATTGTAGGCTATATGATATATTATGAGTTGATTATGTAATTAGTTATGAATGATTGTGCAGAAAATGTGAAATCTTGAAGCTTTTCACTTTTATTTTACTCTGTGAATTGTTGGATCGTCAAATTAAAGACAAAGGAATTGGGTTACTGGGATTGAAGGACTTATTTAGCAATTTTATTATTTGATCAGATATAGATGTTTGATTCAAAACAGGGACATACTTACTTGCATTATGCTGCTCATTATGGTTATTCAGATTGCCTTGAAACCATTCTCTCCACATCCAAATTTCCTCATACGACGAGTTTGTTGCAATGATGAAAACACGAACGGATTGGAGAAAGGCATCAAGACATTACACAAGAGTTAAGAGGCAGATTTAACAGCCTAAGCATGAAGCTAATGAAGGGTAGTTCTCTTAATTTGGGATCAAGTGACACTAATAAATGAGCATTTCGATTTTTAAGGCACAAATGACTTAGAAATGTACATAGATAACTCATCACCATACATTGTCTATGTAGATATGTCTTTGTCAAAAGTGAGTTTTCAATTCTGCTTCCAATTGAGAAAATTATTGATTGAATCATTCTATTAGATTATTTCCCAGTTTTATATAAGCAGTATTTAATTTAATGCTTCTTCTGATTAGTGAAATTTCAAATTTTGATTAGTCACCTTTGCTCTTCTTGAACAGAATACGTCTCTCATGTCACCTGAAATACTTATCACTGAAGGGGTTTCATGCTGCAGATATCCATATTTTAATTCAGAAGCCAATTATTTCCTCAATCTTTAACTTCTTACGTGATGAATGTGCTAATTAAATATTCTTCTAATCAGGTTGGTATAAATTGTCGGGGAGTTTGTTGTCACATTCCCGAGGGCCTAGGTATTAGTCATGGTAAAGCTTCTTATGGATATCAACCATACAAAGGTATGCTCTTATATTTTTCCGAGGATTCAAAGTAAATAACTGCTAGACATATCTAACGTTTCTTATGATACATTGGTTTTTACGTTCAATATTAACATTTTCTCATCATTCAGGGAGATGTTAAAGGGGCTTTTTGTCTAATTGGATTTTTTTTTATTTGGAGGGTGAGAGGGGCAATGTCTGCAGAGTTGTGATGAGAATGGAAGCCTCTGAGTACTGCTTTTAATGATTATTTCATTATTCTCTTTAGTTTGTAGACTCAAGTGTAAATATTTTTGGAAATCTATGAACCATAATCGGGGTCCATTTTTGTGATAATTTCGTATTCAGAACACATGGTATTCATTGTTATGTAATTTCCTTACTTTTTTTTGACGTTTTCTCTTAATTTTTTCTTAACTATGAGAACCATTATCTGATCGTGGATGAATTTCACATACGATTTAGCCTACGCGTAACCGTCTGATTTGCATACCTTCAGCCATGGGTTTATTGCAACCGTAACCACAAACCAAATGGACAACTACAACACATAGATCGCAACAACATCATCATTCGTTCACAAATGAACAAAAAAAGGAGGAAGAAATGATTTGAGGAATCTCAAAACATATTTATAACATACCATTCATCATATATCCAAAACAACTGCTATGCCTAAACCATTACAAGATACTGAATGAACAAAACCCTTACACAAGAATTTCAAAAAACATCATTAACAGTCAGAGACAACAAAATCAAAACACCCATTAGTCTAAAACTGAAGATCAAAAGCTACGAAAATGATATCAAAAACACAAAACCAAATGAGGAAAGAGAGTAACTCCTTCAAATTAGGGATTCCAAAAGGAACGCCTACGGTGAAAATCAACATGTAAACAACAACAAAGTAGTAAAATTAGAATAACACAATACAAACAGCAACGCCTACGGTCAAAAGGAACGCCTACGGTCAAAAGGAACGCCTACGGTCAAAATCATGTTAGTGTGTTACCCATTTTATAATCTTGAACAATTGTACTTCATTTCAGGTAATCACATAATTGAAACCTCCGTGTTAGGTTTTTATCATATATTCGCCTAATATTTCAGTATTGCATTTCCCACATGGATTTTTACATTTCACAAAAGTCAAATGTCTAATTAATTCTTTCAATAAGATGCGATTTTAAGATAATGATTCAAAACACAACAAAGAATAAATTAAAATCCCGTTTGTGAAATGCCACGATTAAAAAACACGTTTCAGACCCGCGCGAAGCGCGGGTTTCCGGGTCTAGTTCTAATAGATGTGTTTTTAATCTTTTGAGTGATTCTTGTAATCTTGCAAGTATTTATTGTAGGGTGCGGTTCCAGTGAGAATAATTTTCAAAATGACAACATGTAAATGGCTAATGTGAATCAAAATATACTTAAATGTGCATCAAAATTGTTGCACATCCTTTGAAAATGTGAAGCACATATACAATTTTTATCCGAATGTTCTTCAATTTCTCAATAAATGTTCTTTAAAAAATGAATGTTTTTCAAATTTTGGATGTTTTTAAATTTATCAACGAATGTGCACCAAATTAATACTAAATGTGCACCAATTTACTACTAATGTGCATCATTCACACGTTCGTATTTTGAAAGTTATTCTCACCGACACTTTTTTCCTTTATTGTATAATCTTGTATAGGTGGAGTAGTTTGTCTACTCTTGTAAGCGTTTATTATAATGACTACAAGACCATTCTCAAGAAAAAATTGTATCCATTAATTAGACAAATTAACTAGCTTAAGAGAATGGACAATGAATCCTTTCGAGAATTGCATGACATCCACTGATCTCGCAAAAGAAAGTAATCAAATTTGCTTGAATATTTAATGGTTTGCAAGATATAATAAAAAGGAACATCTTGAAAGTCATCGAGAGTACTTTCTCTTGCAGATTTGTTGTATGAATTTAATTGAATGGAATCGATATCGACGATTTCGTTGTAGAATTAACTGGCCACTAATAATGGAGGAGCAATTAATTTGTCGATGAAAGAGAGAATGATTATGTAGAGTCTATTGTCATTAGATTAGAAGTAATTAATTTAATAATGTGTAAGGCTATTAGTGTCAACATACATTAGTGGAAAATTAAAGATTTTCGTATACAATTTAACGTTGTTAAATAGACGTCTTAAAACTGAATTGAGGTTAATCATGTTCACAACCTCCAAATGCAACAATTTAACATCAACAAAGTTAAATTTGTAAACAGAAACAATCAAGAGAAAAACAAATATGTTCTCTGGACGAAAAAAGTCTCTATAGCCCTCCTAAATAGGGGATATTAATACATCAATGTTCAATTGTTCATGCATGATTTTTTTCCCTTAATATGAATGGTTGAGGAGCAAGTCTTAAACCAAAGCTAGATAAACTTGTTGTTTTCAGGTAAACTTGTTGATTCAACTCTTATTCTTCCGTTCTTTTCATAGATGTCTTATGATTTATGTAAACCTCCTTCAATATCAAGTTTTTAATATATTTATTTTCTCAAAGGCTTGTCAATTTTATACTCTCTCCGTCCCCGTACATAGTTCATCGTTTCCTTTTTAGTCTAAAATTAAGGAGATTGGTGAAAAGAAGAAAAGAGAGTAAAAAAGTAGGGGAGAAAGAAGGTAAAAGTTGTATTGGGATAAGAGAATTCAAGAAAGAGAGTGTATTAGATGGTTGAGATCATAGTAGGGTATTAGTAAAAGAGAGAGGGATGAAAAAGTAGTTTGAATTGTTGTAGGTTGAGATGTAGGCTCCGTTCGGCAGAGCTTTTTTCCCACATTACGGAGCTTAAATTTTTATTACATCTAGTTATTAAGTGTTCTGTAAACAAACATTCATCTAGCTTAACAAGCTTAATGTAGATTAAGGTAGCTTAATTTGTTAATGTTACACCCCTAGATTAATGGAGCTTAACAAGCTTAATTTTATTTTTAATCCACTAATACCCTTTATCAATAAAGATTTAAATAATTCATTGTATCCTTTTTCTTAATTTTACTATTATTATTACAAATTCAGCTAGAAGTACCGAACATTCAAGTAGTTTTTTTAACAACATTTTCATCTTCAGCTTCAACTATTTATTCAGTTTCAGCTCCAGCTCCAGCTACTATTTCAGCTCAATACACCGAACGGAGCCGTAATATAAAATTTTCATAAGGGTATTTTGGTCAAAATAATTTGATATTAAAAAAAGAAGAGGAATAACAATAAAAGACACCTGATAAGAAAATCATGAACTATAAATAGAAACGGAGGGAGGAATATATATATAGATTTGATTGCAAAAAGCTTCAACGGAGATATTTACAAAGTCTTTATTTGGCACACCCATTTTCTTTATTTAGCACACCCGGAGATTCGTCACGAAGGTATTACAGCTGATCTTCGTCACGAAGGTATTACATAATAGATTCGTCACGAAGGTAAACGGGAGTTCCGTCACGAAGGTAAACAAGAAATTCGTGACGAAGGTAAACAAGAGATTCGTCACGAAGGTAAACAAGAGATTCGTCACGAAGGTAAAATATTTTTTTAATTTTTTTTCAGATTCATGTAGAGAATTTCAATACGAGTCCGTGCATATAAAATACGTTCAAAACGGACATCGTTTGCCCTTCCAAAAGCCCTAAAAACAAAACAGTCGTTTCCGTTAAGTTCGTAATATTTAAAAATAATGCATAATTATACTTTGTAAGTAATAAATTAGTGATATTAAATGATAATATATAATTATAGTATATAATTTTAATTGCATGATTTTTAACTATAATAAATAATTATATTATACAATTAATAAATTTATATAAGTTTTTGTTTTACGAACTTAACGCATGCGACTATTTTGTTTTGGAGGCTTTTGGAAGGGAAAACGATGTCCGTTTTGGACGTATTTTATATGCACGGACTCGTATTGAAATTCTCTACAAGAATCTGAAAAAATATTTAAAAAAATATTTTACCTTCGTCACGAATCTCTTGTTTATCTTCGTGACGAATCTCTTGTTTACCTTCGTCACAAATTTCTTGTTTTCCTTCGTGACGGAACTACCGTTTACCTTCGTGACGAATCTATTATGTAATACTTTCGTGACGAAGATCAGCTGTAATACCTTCGTGACGAATCTTCGGGTGTGCTAAATAAAGAAAATGGGTGTGCCAAATAATAAGGCCCTATATTTACTCTTACGGATAGCAAAATTAAAATAGGTATATTTTCTCCAATATATCTAATATTATGTATGTTATTGGTTCCACGAAGATATTATTCTTGCTAGTGCTATGGTGGCGGTTAGCAAACTCTTCTATTCTTTTGCACTTGAGAATTGAGATGTGATGATGAACAATATAATATATCGATACGAACCTTCCTTGATAATATGATTTTATTTAATCTCCCTTTTTCAGTTTAAAAAGTTAAAATAACATGATAGAAATTAGAAAGTACTCCGTATCTTTTATATCGATTTAATTGTAATATTTGGGTTAAAATGACCTGGTTCTTACTTGCATGCGTTCAGTGGCGGATCTAGAACAAAAGCTCCGTGGGGCTCAATATTTATATAAAAAAAACTAGACATAATCAAGTCAAAGTTTATAAAAATAGGAACACATAACGCATTATAAAAAGAGTTGTTACTTTCGACTCTTCAAACTACAAACGAGGTAAATTCATCCTACGACTTTTCATATTTTGAAAATGTTGAAGGATAACTTCATTATCAATGCTTCTGAAATTATCTTTCTCCACATAGCACACAATTTACCTCTGTAAGAAGACGGTTTGATAGATTATGATTCTCCTAAATGTAAATAATTTAATTTAATCAATATAAACTGAAAATTTTAACAATTTCAACACTTCAAACAATTTAATAAATTTCAATCAAAATAGATATAATTATTCCAACGCTTACAAATCAGTATTATTTAATGCTAATAGATTTTTGAAATTCTAAAATTATTTAAAATTATCAATTTATCATATATAAAACCTTAATAACTGAAATTTGAAAACCTAAAATTAATTAATTAAGTAACAAACTTACAATTGATTGGAGATTTGGAGATTGAGCAGCGCCGACAAGTTGAATTTAGTAAGGTTATTGAAATCTCGTTGATAAAGGTAGGAGGATTACTGTATAATTTAGATGCAGTCAAATACGGAGTAATCCCTCCGTCCCTTAATTATGTTCTCATTTTCCTTGTTTGCACGAGAATTAAGGAGAGGAGAGGGGAGAGGGATGAAAATAGAAGAGATAGTGTATTGAGATGAGAGAATGGTGAGAGATGAGAAATTAAAGGGTTAAGATTGAGTGAGAAAATAATGAGAGAGAAAAATTAAAGTGTATTTTTTATTGTTGTGGTTTTGAGGGAAATTAATGGGTTTTGATGAGAGTATATTGGTAAAGATTTGTGGTTAAAAATTAAAATGAGAACATCAAAAATGAAAAATGGAAACATAAAAACATAAAAAAAGGGACGAAGGGAGTATATAAATTGGCTCAAGTACCAATCAAACAAAATGTAAGCTTTTATTTTTTTTCCCTTTTAAAAATGATGGAGTATAAACCGTACACTATCTCATTAAGTTAATATAAACCGTACACTATCTCATTAAGTTAAACGGCATCGTTTTTTTATATAAAGAAACAATTGAAATAAAATTACTCCTTCTTCAACCTTTGTCCAACCTTTGTCCATTCTACGTATACCTCCATATATGCTCAGATCTAGCTTTAATGGTGAAATTTTTTTCGTTCACCGTGGGGCTCATCTCTACCGCTATACTGCTCGTCGGAGCTCCGTGGGGTCGACCGTCCCCACCGACCCCACTGTAGATCCGCCTCTGCATGCGTTAATTAATTTAGTAATTTAGAAAGATATGCATGATTGAATAGAAAGCAGAAACTAAATAATTTGTACGTATCGGCTTGATTAAGATTACCACATATAAAACGTGCATGCATATATGAAACAACAAGTTGATCACTTAGATGTCGATCGAGATACAAATGTTTGTTTAATACGTTAAGAGATCTATTGGAAGATTAGTCAATTAGTGACCGAAACTTGTGGTCTAGAAGTATTTTACTGGTGCTCCAAAAAAAAAGTATTTTAATGTGGAGATCGAACTTCAAATGGAATCTCATGCGTCTGCTATTAGGTGTCAATCATTCTAGCAACTGAGTAACAAACCACATTAATTATTTATCAGAATTATTCTAATTATATATTCTTTTCTTTTCATAAATTTATTGATCTTATTTTCCGTAGTGCGCCTGTAAAGTGGTATAAATAAGAAGTGCATGGTTCGAACTTCGAACAACATAGTTAGGCTGTTTGCCTAAGTTTTATGGACTTTTAGTTAGATCCTTGATCGGTAAGTAAGTTATTCCATGATCACTTATATAGTTAATTCAAAATAAGATGCTCGGAAGTGCATAGCACGAATAGTTTAATCATATATTCTAGGTGTAAACATACTCTTAAATATGGTAAATGACTAATCCGGCCTTATACCAATAGTAAATTAATAGAAGCATGTATATACATTTAAAAGTCAGGGAATCCTCGCTAGTATGTTCCTTTCTTTTTAAAAGCTTTAGCATGCATGTGTTAAGCATAAAGTCGAATTGCCTTTCTACATGCAAGATAGACGACTTTCAAGAATGAGAATCATTCGTACGTTTATCATACACATAGATAGATATAGTATATACATACTTAAGGATCCAATTCTGGTGAGGACGCCCTCTTAGAGAAGAAATAAGGATCTACTTCATCCGAATGATGGAGTAAGATGGAGTAAGATCCAAGGATCAGCAACTAAAGGAGGATTGTGGTGGGACATATTGATACACACACTATATAAAGTATGAAAGGGTTGTCATTCTCTCTTTCTCGCTAAAAAAAAATTGTTCGTCTTCTCCAAAAACCTCCCCGGTTTTCTCTCTCGCTCGCAGCTCTCGCACTCGATTTCTCTCTTGATCGACGACAATCACTCGTTCTTTCACTCTCGCTCGACCACCTCCCCTACAATCTCGCTTCCTCTTTCGAGTTCTCGAGCCGATTTCGCTCACAAACCCTAGAAGGAAGAAGAAGCCATTTCAGCACGATTCCAAGCAATTTGACGGAGATTTCAGCGACGATAACACAAATCAATAACAACAAACAAAACAACAACAATGAGGTCAAAAATAGCATCTGGAACCTCAGGTATAAACTCGACTTAAGAATTTTGGTTGTAAACTCCATTTGTTAATCACTTCATCATATGTTTATGGATTTTATATAGTATGCATGAATAGATCTAGAATAACTGTGTATAGATCCTTGAAATTGCATGTGTTGTCACTTGATATAATATTTAGGGTTATTTACCGAAAACCACCCGTATGATGACCTACTTTGCCGAAAACCACCCCTATGTTGCAATATTACTAGAAACCACCCTTATCATACCCTCCGTCACTCAACAACCACCCATCCCCAAATCCGTTTATTTTTCCGGTTAACGCGTTTCACGCGCCATTATTTTATTTTTATTTTTATTTTCTTTTTTTCTTCATTTAACTTCTTTTACTTATCCTTTTTTATCTTTTACCTTCATTCATCTTCTTCCCTAACCCGATTTGGGGATTTTGTTCTCAAACCCTAATCCCGATTTGGGGCTTCGATTTGGGTGTTCGATTGGGAAGGTGTGGGTTGTTTCTAGGGTTTCCGAGTTCGATTGGGTGGGTTTGGGAGCGAACCATCAAGAGAAGTCGAAGAAGGCGATTTCTGGGCGATTTGCGATTTCGAAGAAGGAGAAGTGCGATTTCTGGGCGATTCTACTCTCGATTTCTTCTAACTAGCTAAGGTAAGTTATTCAATGGCATTTCTCATCTTAATTTGATGTGTAATCGATCGAATTTTTGAATTAGGGTTTAGGGTTTTCGAAATGGAATTTGGGGCTTTTTTATTGTGATTTCTCGAGATGCTTTCTGAGCATTGGAATGATGTTTCACTGTGGATTCTTCCCTTTTTCAGCATGAATTATAGCAAATATTCGTTTTTTGGTAAAGCTTTAGTATATGGACAAAGTTGAGGGTTATTTATTGCATGTGGTGGGGTCTAAAGTTTTTGGTTCATGTGACCATATGAATTGACTGCATTATATAAGTCTTAAAATGCTTATAATATAGGGCATTAATGGTTGTTCAATATTGGTAGGTATGACATTCAGTCAAATTCATATTAGGGTGATGTATGATGGTATCTTTTACAAATCAAAAGATAATGATCATCTTATGTACAAGAAAAACAAGGTCCATTATTATAGGGATGTGGATCCGGATATGCTTTCTAAGGTAGTGCTGGAAAATATGTTATGTGAAGATGTGGGGTTGATGGACATAAAAGAGATGTGGTTTTTAACTCCTGGGTTGTCAATTGAGAAAGGGCTCCAGTTAATTGATAGTGACAAGGGCCTTATGCTTATGGTGAAAAAAGTTGGCAAGGACAACTTAATGCACTTGTATCCATCAAAAACTTTGAGGGAAGAAGACCCAAGTTCTCAGCCCACAGTAGAGAAGTCTGGTGTCACTGAAAATTCATCAAGAGAAGGATATAAGAGGGATGAGGTGGAACAACCTAGGTCTAATAATTGCACAACCAAAGAGGCAGCCAAAAACAACAGTGCTCGAGGGAAGGGTGTTGTGAATGAAGATCTAGAGGCAAATGTTCAGAGATTGGTGTTCACCTCAGATGAAGAAGAAGATGAAGACCCAAATGCAGAATTAAGGTATGATTCATCTTCCTCTGACAGTGAAGAGTTCTTTTCAGAGAGTGAGGATGAAGATGATGATATCTTCAAGGATAATGTTGATCCAAGTGTAGATGACTTTAGGCTTAGAGAGGGTTTGAGGGATGGATGTCTGAATTTAGGAGTTGGTGTATTGGTTATGCTGGATAATGTTGATTATGTTGATTATGTTGATTATGCTAATTCAATTTTATTGATTCTAATTCACTGTAATTTTAGGTACCACAAAACCAACAAGGAAATCTAGGAAGTACACCTGGGGGGAACCAACAAGGAAATGCAAGTGATGGTCCTAGTGGAAGTTATGGTGGACAGATTGTACCAAGTCAAGGTTATGCTCCAAGTGCAAGTCATGGTGAAGCTCCAAGTGCAAGTCATGGTAGCAACTTCAGCCATCAAGGAAATCCAAGTGCTAGTCATGGCATAACCATGAGTCAAGGTGTGTGCAGCCAATCCAATCCAAAGCCATTCAGGTCACCTAGGATGAAGATTGCTGCTTCCAAGACCAAACTGATGAAAGAGGTTCCTAGGTGTTCACCAAGGAAGAAGACAAAGAAGTAGTCTCTTTACTGCAACCTGGAAATGTATGCTTTCAATGTTTGTAATGTCTGGATTAAGGTTTCAATGTTTGGATTTTAGTTGGCAATGTTTGGATTTTAGTTGGTAATGTATGGTTTTAAGACAGCTTTCCCCTTATGTTTCTAGAATTTGGTGTGTTGAACAGTTGTTGCAAGTGGTATGAAAATGTTATATTTTGAAAAGGATTGCACAGGTTTGGTCACAGGTTTTAGCACATGTTTTTGCACAGGTTTATTTTGAAAACGACACTGTCATTGATGCACAAATTGCACAGTTTCCTGGTGTCCCTGGTGTCTCATTTCCTGGTGTTTTATTTCTGTTTTTGTTGAATTTCTGTTTCATTTCCTGATGTCAATGTTAGTTTCCTGATGTCAATGCACTGTCTTCACATCACTCCAATTCTTCTCATAAAATTTCATTCCATTCAAATCTCATAAAAGAGCACATTACATTGACCAATACTAAAACATTTGCAAACATGAAGAATATGAGGAAGACAAGTACAACTACTACATCACTACAACTGATTTTTCTAGGGTTCATAGCCACTGCTAATATTGGTGCTTCCTTATCAATCTGATTTTCTCTAACTGCATCTTGAAGCTTCACAACTTCAGCCTCCATTTTCTTCTTCTCTTTCAATAATTTGTTAATCACATAAGTGGGTCTTCCACTATATTCCTCATCCTTCCACATAAAGAAATTGCAACTCTTTGTCTCTGAACCATAAAAACGATAGCCCCAAAATCTTCTCATGAAATTGAATTCAGTTTTTTGAAGTTGCTTCAGATGGTGGATAACCACACTTGCAGAATCGTTGTTGGGAATTAATTGATGAAGAGCTCGACTTTGACATTATCAAACCTAGCCCATAAATCAGAAAAGAGGAGATTAGGGCTTCGCAATCAATCGGAATACTTGCAAACACTGATATACTTACCGATTTAGGGCTTCGCAATGTCTACAATCTTCAATCGATTTACTTCCTCGCGTTAATCGTAAGAAAAGAGAAGAAATAGAGCTCGATTTCAAATCTGGCGAAAAAACTAGGGTTAGGGTTATAGAATCGGGAATGAATTGGGGGTAAATGGGTATAAAAAGATGAAATGGTAAAAGATAAAAAAGGATAAGTAAAAGAAGTTAAATGAAGAAAAAAAAAATTAATAATAAAATAATGGCGCGTGAAACGCGTTAACTGGAAAAATAAACGAATTTGGGGATGGGTGGTTCTTGAAACATATAATTGGTTTTGGTGCATCATCCACTGTGTTTTGGTGCATCATCCGAGCCTTGTGCATGGATTATCGAGCGCTCAACAAGAGAACCTAACCATCACGACTAAGAGAAAGCACTCCAATGGCTGACAATCACTAGTAAGATAGGGATCAAATTGAATCCTTTCTCTTATTTTAGATAGAAGGATGGAAGGCTTCTCCATTCTTATTCGCCGAAAAACAGTAGGTTTTGGTGCATCATCCACTGTGTTTTGGTGCATCATCCACCGTGTTTTGGTGCATCATCCACTGTGTTTTGGTGCATCATCCACCGTGTTTTGGTGCATCATCCACTTTCTTTTGGTGCATCATCCATTTTGTTTTGGTGCATCGAATGTATTTTGTGCATGGTATGTGATGTACTGAATCAAATAGTTGTGCTGGTGCATTATTTAGTGTGTGTTGGAGCATCACACAAGAATATTTTTTATGTATAAAATGTAGGAAAGAAACAGGAGCTAAGATATGGAACACTAATCATTAGTTATCCACCACATATAAACACTAGTACGTTTGTATAAACGCATGTATAGTTATTGTAAAATGCATGAGTGGTTGTTTATTGGTGCATGGGCTGATGTCTATTGGTACATTGATGCATATGTATTGGCTGCTATTCATTAATGATGTATGTCTATGGTTTAACAATGGCAGAAGAAGAGGAAATACCATCAACTTCAGCAGAATATCATGGAGAAACAATTCCACCTGATGGTAAACACTAATCATTTTGCCATTTTTTTAATAATCTGTGTGAGTTGGTGCATCACCCATTTGGTTTTGGAGCATCACCTATTTGGTTCAGGTGCATCACCCAGTGGGTGTTGGTGCATCACCCATTTGGTTTTGGTGCATCACCCAGTGTTTGTTGGTGCATCACCTAGTAAGAGTTGGTGCATCAATGATATATCTATTGTCTGTCATTTTATTAATTATCTATGTGTTCTTTTTAATGATAACAGAAAGTGGAGAAGAAGTTGACACATTCAACAAGGGACGTAGACGTGGACGTGCAAAGTAAAGAGTAGAAAGATGTAGGGATGAAATAGGAAGATGTGAACAATTTGGATGTTTGTAAACAGTTTGGTTTGTAGTAAGACATATTTGGTTTTAGAAAACAAATTTGGTTTTTAGGTTGTAAGACAAGTTTGGTTTTTAGGTATTTGTGGTTTGCACATGAAAATGGTTTGTGGTTGCTTATGACTCACAATGGCAGAAAATGCATGAGTAGTTGTTTGTTGGTGCATCACATGATGAAAATGGTGCATCACAGAATCGAAATTGATTCATCACGGGATATATAGTTTGTGCATCACTTAATGAAATGTGGCGCATCACTTAATTGAAAATGGTGCATCACTTAGTTATATTTGGTGCATCACTCAATGATAATCGGTGGATGAATAAGATACAGAAAATGAATGGATAAAAAATTGAAAAATAAAATCAAGACTAATTCAGTCAAGCAAACAAGGTGCTATGCATTGTTAATTAAAGTTGGTACATCACTGAGATGCAATTGGTGCATCACCGAGATGCAATTGGTGCATCACCGAGATGCAATTGGTGCATCACCGAGATACAATTGGTGCGTCAGTCATAACTAATAGGTGCATTACCAACATATCTGGTTAATAAGTAATTACAATGAAAGCTCAGAGAAACTAATGGACATATTGAGGACAAGTAGTGATGTTGTGTCCCGACCTCTTACAAATTTTACAACCCCTTTTCTTCTTCTTGGAATTTTCAATTCCAACTTCTTGGCCACCTTTAATACACCTCTTCTTGAACTTGTTCTTTGCCATTTCAGGAGGATGGATATTTACTTGATCAGGTAACGGGCCAACAAATTTCTCAAACTTGTAGTTTCTAGCTGGTGTTAAGGAAGAAGGATCAACTACTTCAGATTTTGTGAATGCAGTCTTTTGATCCTTTAAAATAGCTAAAAACTCTTTCAATCTATCCATGTCATCACCAACAATGTCAACACAAGAATACATTTATGTCATCACTTCGGCCAACAAACGCTTTCTTTCATCAATCTCAACACTAGAATCATACACTGCACCGTCTACTTCAAAAATTGGCTGTAGAATAGCTTGATTGGTCAATCTTATAATTAGGTGCATCAGATCCTGAAATAAGTTGCATCAGTCAAAGCTAAAAGGTGAATCAACCAGTGAATATTAATGCACTATGCACATAAATCATCAATGTTTTCAACTGGTGCATCATAGCATATTATATGGGGCATCAGTCAAAGGTAAATGGTGCATCAGCCAATGAACATTAATGCATTATGCACATGAATCATTAAAATTCTCAACTAGTGCATCGCAGTCTATTAAAAGGTGCATCACTCAATTGTAAAAAGGTGCATCACTCAATGGTAAAAGGTGCATCACTCAATGGTAAAAGGTGCATCACTCAACCAAATCACGTACAAAAATCCAGATATCTAAGACATTATATTGATATTGTAATGAAATGCAATATATATGCAGAAACAACAATCAAATCAAACACACAATACAGATCTAAACCTGATGAAGTGTCAAACAATGTGGTTAATGAGGTGTCATAGCTCAGATGTCAACACATAGGCCAACTGAACATAAGGATACCTGTGTCAAACAACGCTCTCTTTTAGTATATGTATAGATTATTCGTCTAAAAAACGGATAACTTATTAGTTATTATCAATTTTTATAGGAGTATATGTTTCCGTTGTTGAGTAACTGTAGTATAGTAATTTTTCAGTTTAATATATTAGTGAAATTTCTACAGAGCTTAAGCTTTAAGTCTTCAATGGATTCCTCATGATCTCCTCGGTACCAACATGGTATCAGAGCCATGGGTGGTTCTTCGTTTGATTCTGCACATTTCTCCGATTGATTTCTTGTTTGAATCACTAAAGTTCCTTTCCACAGATCAAATTTGATTTATTCGATATGTTCTTCCCTAAATTCTTCATGTTGTTGATTTCTGGATTTTAATCCAATCAACTTGCTTGATTCAATCATGGTGATTGAAAATTCAGTTTCGATCACTAATCTTGATGATCCTTTGCATTTGTATTCCTTTGATAGTTCGGGCATGGTGCTTGTCTCCAAACCTTTCGATGGAAAAGGTTTCCTATTATGGCGGAGGTCCGTTTGGGCTGCTCTCAGTGCCAAAAACAAGGTGGCATTTGTTGAAGATAGCTTTCCACGATCATCGGAAACTGATGCCGCTCGTCTTCGCCTATGTGACCGGTGTAACATCTTGGTCATCTCAAGGCTTCTAACATCGCTGGATAAGGCGATCGTTGATTCAGTCGTATTTGCCTCAATTCTGAGCGCTATTTGGTCTCAGATTAACTCGAGATTCGGTCATGCCAATGGAGTGTAGGAACCTATATTTCTACAACATATATTTTGTATTTTATACAATAAATAAAACAGAATTAAGGTAAGAAAATCGAATGAACCACTACCGAAGTCGAACGGTAGAACTTGAACGGAGTCAAGATATTATCTCTTTCCTTAATTCTGAAAACGCCCCGTAGTGTGACGGTTACCGGCGTTCCGAATCCCAGGATAAAACCGATATCAATTCAGCTTTGCACAACCCAAAAGAAGAATCCAACGAACTCTAGACTGTGTGTACTCTCAAACTCGAACAAGAGAAGAGGAGAGATGATAGAGTTTAAAACCGAGTGGAGGAAGGAGAATGAGAAGCTTTCGAATGTGTCTTTTTTAGTTCTGCAGAGCCTCCTTTTATAGGTTGCAGAGGAGAATCTATGACTTGAATGGCCCAACACCGCGTGGCATTAAGTTGCTCGGATTTTTCCGCGTGACATTAATGCCCACAATCTGCAGCTTGAATGTTCTGGTTGACTGAACGAGGTATGTTTGAACTAAGCCCAAAAGTCATATCAAACTTGAGCTAGGCCAAAAAAGACAACCTCCTCCTCGGGCCTACGGCCCATCCAATGAGACCAATGAGACCACGAGCCACGAGCCGAGCCTATCCGATCCGAACCGAACCGCGCGCGTGTGGTCTTCGAAGGCCCAAGCCCACTAGGATAGCCTCCTCTGGCCCAATCACATCCATTACAATCCAGTCCTAGTTTATATACTAGTGAGCTTTTCTCCTCCTAATCAATGTGGGATACACATTAATCCTCAAAATTCAACTTAGTTACATTAAATGTAAGTCCCTTATTTCTCATTCAAACGGAATCTGAATTATACAAATGAGCATACTACGAAATAGTGCTCGCGAAGACGAAGCCAACGCTCCCATTATCCGACACCAACGGTGCCCGGAAAATTCAGTTCCAACAATCCCCTACATGAATTGAATGACTCTAAAACACGTGAAAAACGACTCGACAGAAAGACTTTTGAGAGTACGGTCGAAGAATCACTGCATTTGGGCTCATAGCATTTTTCAGCCTTGAACCACCCATAGTGAGTAGCCATCGGATTTACCCGACCAGGTAGTGAACGTGATGTCTTGAACCACCCGGACTTTGATGTAAACCGACAACGACTATCACACAGTTTCATCTTCTCGCAGAACTAGGTTCTCTGATTGTGTTCATTTTGGCCATGAACATCACTGGTTATTCAAGAGTGAGCTTAGAGAATTCAGCCTCTTTAAATTCTCCTAGAAACGGTCCCATTTCACACTCATAAGGTGATTTTACCATAAGTAATATACCATTATACTTCACTTTGATTTTCAAAGTTTATGAAATCATTAAAAGCCAACACTTTATGGCTTAACCTATACTTTACTAACGCACTTTTATCATCCTAGGAACTGGGAGAAGATGTTAATCTCCAAGTGCTTTTTAGATTTAGCTTGATTTCGTTGTCCCTTTGAACTTACATCTTGGGATCTCCAATCACGTAAGTAGGGTTACCATCAAACGTCATCTTATGTCATAGGCTTTAAACCCATTCCTCTTGATGATTTTACTACTTGCTCTCGAGACAAACCTTTAGTAAACGGATCCGCTAGATTGTCAGTCGATCGAATATAATCAACATTGATCACTCTGCTTGAGAGCAATTGTCTTATGGTTTTATGCCGTCATCTAATATGACGAGACTTACCATTATACATTGAACTTAGTGCCCGAGCTATGATTAATTGACTATCGCAATGGGGATTCTAAAATTTGTATGCCAAGAGAGGAGAAAAGAGGGGTGAGGCGGCGGCGGTGAGTTGGTGAGGAGGCGGAAGTGAGTTGGAGAAAGGATTTTGAAACTCACCGCAAAATTGAGTTAACAAATACTCCAACATTACTACTAGGAGAAGGGGGAAAAGAAATAAATCATAATTTTAATTGATGAACAATTCCACTAAAATGGACTAGGTTTGTTTCCTTTCCGTTTTCGTTTCTGACAATCTAAACAAACGCCACATTAGAGTAGTGGCATGTATTCTTATGAGTATACATACATTCATACCTGAGCTCATACGATCGACATACACAAATTCAACGTTGGTTGATTAGTTATGCGAACAAGGAAATTTTTTTTCCTCCTACGCCTAGCTAATAATTTGATGGTGTTCACATTTGGATGTCCCGACATAATTAAACATCTCCTGTAAAAGGAAATCATATACATCATTAACGTTAATTCGTACGTGCGTGGGTTTGGCAACTAGTGATTTCCAACTCTTTATCTCTTACTCCCTCCATCCCCAAATGTTCTTCCCATCTCTTTTAAGCACGTATGTCGATGTGCGTTTTATATCGTTAATATCTCTAAATATACGTTAATAAAAATTATAAAATTTTGATATTCTTAAAGTTCTCAATTAGACGAATCAAACAAGACCCCATATCACTATGTTTGTTCTTATATATCGTAAGAAATCTAACAAATTCGATTAATACGTGAATAGTGTAAATTTTTGAATTGAGAAGAACTTTGAGGGACAAAGGAGTAAAAGTTAAAATTCAGCTAAAAATGTTAATGTTTTGTAATTTTTTTGTATTAATATTAATAAGTTATAATTAAAGCTAAAGTCTCTATGTTTGTACCAAATTTAGTTTTTTTCAGTACTCTCTCTGTCTTCAAATACTTGTCATTTTAGTTTCTAAATACTTGTCATTATAATTAATATAATGTAAAACATAAATATTTGTATTAGAATTTTATATTATTGATTTTCTCTTTTGATTTATTGGCGGTAAATGAAGGTGAGTGATAATTTCTAGATTTTTTTATTCGGACAAAGCACGGGACCCCTGCAATACAGGCGCGCTCCTACCCGAACTAAACTCGGATCGGATACACATTGATGGCGGTGACTTTAGAACTTACATTGAACTTACATTCAGCACACTAATTATATTCTTGTGAAAATTTTTACAAACAAATGAATAGAAATGGAAGGAGTATATAAAATGGTGCGGAAAATCAAAATTCCTACTATTATTGACAATATGAAAAGCGCGTAATTAGTGCTCATTATGTTGTCATGACTCAAGGTTAATATTCAATATATCTTGTGCTAGATTACCTTACTGAGATGCTATATACACAACATAACAAGTCAAAAGAGACAAAATTGACAGTTCAAGTACTCCAGAACTGAAACATTCAAAGAAACTAAATCATACTACAGTATAAATTAATACAACAAGTAAGATATGTTGAGCTGCGCTTATGGTTTTGATATAATACACCTAACGTCGTAGTCTTAGTCCCTAGTTTTCTGCTCCTTGTTTTGGTTCAACGGGAGCATAAGATCGACAGTCCAATTTACTCAATAGTAACTCAAAAATAAAAGTCAAAACATAAGTTCATTCAATCTCTATTCAATCTCTATATAACTACTAAGCCCTTGTTTAATTTATGGTGTACTTCCCAAGAAATTGAATTTATCCACGAAGTAGATTTTCTTCCTGTGTTTTTTTTTTAAAAAAAAATACAGAAACTCAATTCCCATGAAGTTGTAATTCCTACAGTTATGGAAATTTCTCTTACCTTATTTAAGTAGGTAAGTTTCACTTTCTATGTTTTTTGCTTAAAAACTTCTCAAATCCTACATTAATACAAATTGCATCAGTTTGAACCAAACATGATTTCTTATAGTGTAGAATTTACAATTCCGGTGAAGTAGCTAAGTTCCCGGGAATTTAAATTCTCACATTGAACCAAACGAGGGCTAAAGCAAAACAAATTTCTCCAATTCTAGCTATGCACGTGGCATACTCTTCATCTAGGTCATCCACTTATCATCATTCCATTGATCACAATTTTTTTACTATTTATTGTAATTTTCTTAAATGTTTTTATAAAATTTGGAAAATCATGTGCAAAAATATCACAAAAAGATTGCTTAAGATCTTTAAGATTACAAAAAGATATTTATTTGTTAATTTTTTAGGTTTTGACCTCCCAATATCCTATTATGTTATTTTACAAATTTTATAATTTTATTTTTATGATATGACATATCATAAAAAGATCGATTTCTTAATAAATAAGAGAAAATATTATATTTTTGTGTTATGGTAATGTTTTAAATATAAAGTTTCATATATGTTGAAATCAATTTATTTAAATTTGTTAAAAATTGACCTATGATAATTTGGTCAAATAAGATTTCGGTATAAAAATTCATTTATATTCGTTGTTTATTATATTTAAAATTTTAGAACTTAATTATATATCAATATCATTTTAAGATATCAACTTATTTTTATATAAAATTATATATTACATAATACTACTTATTAACTATATCGAGTTATATAAACTCATGCACGACAATTAGACTATTATTGATCTAAATTAAAATGAGCATCAACATCTCTACAACATCTCTATATACAAGAACCGGAACATCTACTGCAATATAGTACAGACTGTACAGTACCGTCAATACATAATTATTAAGTTGTTTTTTCCTTTTTATTCTCTTGATCATTATCATAAAAATTGTCATTTTAGGCTTGTTTTTTAATTTTATGAAGATAATCAATTATGAATTTTGAAAACAGTTAATATTCTCAATAGTTAATAACAAGAATGTTACAAATCTAATGTGTTTGGAGTAGAAGGAGAGAGTAGAAAATAAGAGAGTAGGAGATTAAGAGAGAAAGAGAGAAAGAGTATGTCTTTGTAAACAAGTCTGCTAAGTTTTTGCTAGATTGAATTTGACGAACATCAACCTTTCCTTCGACTTGAAGCTATGAGTAGAGAAAAACTTTGGAGCTATGTGTTTCGTCATATCTCCTTTAATGTAGCCTTCTTTGATTTGAGCGATACAAGCTGCATTGTCTTCATATATCACAACTGGAATTTGTTTGCTTGATTCCAGCCCACAAGATGTCTCAACGTGGTGGATAGATGATCTCAACCACACACATTCTCTTCCGGCTTCGTATAGAGCAATCAACTCTGCATGATTTGATGATGTAGCTACCAAGGTCTGTCTTGTTGATCGCCATGAAATTGCTACTCCTCCATACATGAATAAGTAACCCGTTTGTGAAACGACCTTATGTGGGTCAGACAAATAACCCGCATCAACATAAAATCAACCAATTCTCGAACTACCGGTCGAGTTGATATATTACACATTATCAAGTTGATTGTATAATGGATCTCTTCTGGAGGTATGAATCAAAGGTTACACAAACTCCCTCGTTAAAAACCTTGCTCTGAAAAACCCAATGGGATGAAAAACCGAAGCTAAGGGAAAAAGAGTGCAGTGAGAGCAACAAACTCCCCCTCAAAAGAACATTTACTCGTCATATGTTCAAAACATAAGATTTTATTCCTGCATAGGATATGATACTTGTGGACCATTCATAACATTATCTCACATCAAAAGACATTTTACCTTAACTTTTCGGATTGTCAAATCCTTTTAATGAACTAACAAGTCAATTTATTAGTTTTCTAATGGTCTCTGCTGGAGCACCAATTTTTACCACTTGACTTGTTTCTCTTTTCATAAATTTGTGACAATCACAATATTCAAAGCTTTATGAGTAATAACTTTCACTACAAGTGAATATGTAGTCTTTAGCTAAAGATATATTAACAAAATTCACTACAGGTGAATAGAGTTTTATATTTAGTCTAGACTCTTAAACCCTTAAGAGATCGCTCTATCTTCAGATCACAATATCATTGCACTCATAAAAACAATGCATGTGTGTCTAATTTCATATTTTCTGGTGTTCACCCAAAACACACCCTGTCATTTACGAAAATTGACTTCCTTACTTTTCCTCGTATTAATAAGGAGTCTACAAAGAACTTTCTTATTGATACTATTCATAATTGGCTCTCAGCACAATATGTGACTTGTCACACAATAACAATAATAGATTTGTTAACATGTAAGTTATACACATTGAACACCTTGATCATTCCCTTGAACTTCTAGTTCATTTCATCACTTGAACTTCTGGTTCGTTCACTTGAACTTCTGGTTCTTTCACTTGAACTTCTGGCCCGTTTAACTTGAACTTCTAGTTCATTTAACTTGAATTCTTGACTTATTAAGATTGTATACCATACAAGTTCTTAGATACTAGTCTTGTTTCCTTCTCCCCTTAAAGTTGGAATTTTCACCTTGTCAAATTGGTAATCTTAATACCGAGCAATATATTGATCACCCATTCACAAGCTCTAGGTATTAATAAACGATAAGGAACAAAGCCTCTCGTATATTTCCAACTTTTCATGTGGCATTACTTTAATATATCGAGGGAGGTAAGAGAGTGTATACCGCATATTTGAATAATATTTTGCTCTCTTCTGGAGACAAGTTTCAAGTAGGAGAATTGTAAACAGTCGGTCTTAGTCGAATTTATTTTTCGACATCCAAAGTTTATGATTTGATATGATCAACGACTCTACTAGGTCGTGTACGTCATATATTAGCATTTGTCAATGCAAGCATATACCTAATGACATTACCTAGCCATTTATTACCATTTTGACTGTATAATAAGCGACACTACTAGGTCGTTTTTTAAATGTATAGGAGCTACAAGACGCTCAACTAATACACTAATTAAATAATCACATTCTCCCCCTTAATTTGTGTAGCCAATGTGTTGAGGCATCTATCAACATCATACAATATATGATTATTCTCATCGGTCTACATGCTAGTATACTCAATCCTCATTTATCTCTTGAACTTAGTCAAGGATCATAGGAAACTTTACATTCGTGGTCACCCTTATCCTTTAGGAGATGAAATTTCAGGTTTCAGGAGCTTCATGTCCTTTACTTATTAATGTAAGTAATCAAGTTTATCATGCCACATAATATTCAAACTTAACTTCAGGTTAGTTTATAATGTGTATTGTAGGCATCTTTTCTTTAGACTTTCTTCAGGCTAGTCTATGAGATGAATACTCAGTCAATATCATCATATGACAACCATTTTGTCAAAATATATCTTTATAAATATATATCTTCATAAATTCTTGTATCTTCAGGTAACAAGATAGATACTCTTCCGGAGTCTTTTATGAGATCGTTCCCTTAGAACATAATATCCACACCAAAATTTCAATTTGCATGGTAATGGAAAACTTCTGGTTTCCAATTAAAATAATTAAACTGAATGACATCATCGACAAACATAATTGTCCGCCATTGAAAATCCGCACCTGGGTGATCCATTAATAATTTGGAAGATCATCAACTCAAAATCGAATAAGCCTTATATTAGATTTCTTGAAAAAATGATGCCTCGAGATGGGTGCATTCAGAACTAGATTGTGTCTTCAAGACATTCAAATGGAACCATACATATATAGGTTCGATTTAGTAATCACTATCATGACTTACAGTTGTGCGCTTAACCGTAACCTCTTTCAAACCCTCTTCCGGAGGAGACATGCTTCTGGCATGCGAGAGGTTGTCGTATATATACTAGACCATTCCTGGTGGTCATTAATAAATTGTTCTGAATATGATATAACCCTATTGTTATTGTACTACTACTAGAGTACATGATTTATTAGGAGATTCTCTTACTCTTCCGGAGCTTATAGTAATTCCTAATTGTAAATATCGAGTCTACAAGATCTCGTGTAGTTGGTGATGATTAAGTTCATGCATAACACAATTCTACCAGAATTCCGGTGTTGCATGTTTCTCCCAAAACTTTACTAGCCATAACTTTGACATTTGAAACTCATATCAAGTCGTTTCTTCTGGAAACACTTATAGTATGCGGATTAAAATGCAACAATCATAACAAATATTAGACATTTTCTCATATTCATCAAGAATAGAAACCTTGTGAAATCTCAATTGTCAACTTCGCGTAACAAAAGGAAAGCTTTTATCATCTACCACCATGACCTCCATCACGGCTTCCACCACGGCCGCTTCCACGTTAGCCACCACGACCTCCACCATGATCGCCACCACGGCGATTACCACGCCCTCGGGCTCTACCACGTCCTCTACGGGAGGAGGTAGCATTTGCATTAGGGGCAACTCTATATGAGTCAGATAGTGGTGTGGAACCAGTAGGTCGGGTTTGATGATTATTGAGAAGCAATTGGTTGTTTTCTTCTGCTAAAATCAAGCAAGACAATAACTCCGAATAGGTTTTGAACCCATGTGCCTTGTACTGCTGCTGGAGCACAAGGTTATTAGCATGGAAAGTAGAGAATGTTTTCTCAAACAAATCACCATCTTCTATACTCTCTCCACATAGCCTTAATGTGGAAACGATGCAAAATGATTCAGAGTTATATTCAGAGACCTTTTGAATATCTTGGAACCTCAAATGCATACATTCAAACATTGCACGAGGTAAAAAGACAATTCTTTAATGCTCAAAACGTTCTTTCAAACTCTTCCAGAGTTCAAAAGGGTTTTTTTAGTGTCAAATATTGAGCTCTCAGGTCCTCATGGAGATGATGACGAAGCAAAATCATTGCTTTGACACAATCTTACTGAGATGCGCTAGAATAAAACATATATATAATGTATACGTATTATTACAGACGAAGTGACGTGCATACACAAAAATAGAAATTAAACATACACTAAAATACACATACTAAAATAGCATGATTAGTCAAAGCAAATTTGAAACAAATTTAAAGCAAATTTAAAGAAATAAAGCAAATTTACTACACATACTAAAACGGCTTGCGGCATGTGTGAACGGATCAAAATAAAAACTTGCAGCCTCATTAGTCAAACTTATCCTTTAATATGCAATTACTAAGGTTCATTAGTACTAGTAAATCAATAAAAAAAACATGCAAAAATTGATGGAATGATAAACTAGCATACGGAAGTTTTACATATAGAATATAACTGATGAGGCTAAAGTCGTAGTGCCAAATCAAAGAAAACCCTAAACACTAACTAAAGTATAGCAAGTAAGTAGAGGTCGAACCCAAGGGAATCAAAACACCAAATCAATGCAGTCAAATATCAACTAGTAACAAGTAACCAAAGGGGGGGGGTTTGATTGCAAGAACACACAAGTAACCAGTAACAAGCAGAGGAAGTTTGGGTGAGAATATGATGAGAAGGGGTTTCACCTAGCAAATATCCACACAACAGTCAATCAAGTTGATCATAGATTTATCTCAAGTTCTTATCAATCCTAGGGAATGTTCCTATTCCAATCTTTAATATTTTAGCAGGCCAACCGGTCCTGATAATACTTACTATTCAACAATCAGGGAAACCTCTCAAGATTAGATGAAATAGCAGCAAAGGGCACAGGAATTATAAGGATGCATGCAATAACTTACAACCGTCAAGTATTAACATGCAATCAATTCTCTTTCATAAAAGCAATCAACTACCAGATCATGCAGATATGAGTGCTACAATGACAAGGAATTCCACCGTATATTCCTAGTCTAGCAATAGAAAACTATCAATCAAACTAGGTGATCAAGCTAGCAAAACTAATAGAAATCAATAGATGAAGAACAAGAGAATTAATACAAACCCATAGGAAAAGAACAAGAGTTAGAAATCTCACAACTTAATAACTGAAGGTTTCAACCGCTAAGTAAAACAATGGAGATTAGTTCCTGCTCATGGTTGCAAAACTAAATTGTCTGATGGAAAAGATGATGATAAGATAGAAAGAACTAAGGTCCTTAAATAGAGAACTAACCCCAAAATATATGGTAAAAGAAAGATCCTAAACGAAATAATAAAATAAGGTAAAAGAAATAAAATAAAAGAAGGAAAATAAGGAAAGTCCGGAATGTCTTCGGTCTTGTTGTGGAGATCGCCATAGATGTCTGGCGATCGCGGTCTTCATGTAAAACTTTGCCTCGTCTCTGTCGCCCCCATGGCGATCGCCACGCTCTCTCGAACTCATGAAATGCTTATGGTATAGAATGGCGATCGTCGCTGCCCCGCAGAATGTCTTCAATCTTTGATCCTCTTCTTCTTCGGTTCTGGTCTTCATTTCTTCACTTCTTCATAAACAACTCAGAATATAACAATAGCTCCAAATACTTGTGATAACACTCCTAAACTAATGTAATAACCCCTAGTTACGCCATACAAAGTGTAGCGTATCAAATACCCCCATACTTAGACTTTTACTCGTCCCGAGTAACTTACAGAAAAGCTACCCATACAATAAAATACTCAAAGTCTCAGGAAGTACAAGAATATCTCCTAGTGATTACATAACCAATAAGCTCCTCCAAAACACAACACAATAATCAATAATCAAGAACAATGTGATAAAATTAGCACATACCCAGAACTACACCTTATTCCTCCAAGTGGCCTTCCCGAATCCTCCTATACGCCTCCTTCTTATGTCCCCATACGCCAAGATGATAATGGTCCCAAAACACTCAATTTTTTTAATAACACTCATCTTGCTTGGGCGCCCTTTCGGGTTTTCATCCCAACCACTCAATAATTGTTCCAGGCTCACAAAACTCACATCACTCAAAACTTATTTTTGCCCCAGCCTTATGCCGGTCAAGCCACCTTCTTATTGCATAGAACTTGCTATCCAAGGATTTTGTATGCCTTTTTTCAATTTTTGTGGCTTTTTCATACAATATATATTCAATAAGCTCATGCAGATACAACCAACACCCAAATAATTACATGTGAATACATTCTCCCCCCCATACTTAAACATTGCATTGTCCTCAATGAAATGGAAGACATAAAAACAAACCCAGGGAAGGAGACAGAAGACTCACATACAAGGTTGGATGACCTTCCTCCAATAAAACTCAAAGTGTGGTAGAATGAGAAACTAGATGAGAACAAAATGTAATCCAATAATGCACAGCTCATCTAAAGAAAAAGAAAGAATACCTTCAATGTAGAAAGTGACCAAACAAATCAACTCCTTGCAAAGAACATGGTCATCAACAAGCTAAGCTTCAGCGAATGTAGATCTAGAATGATAGTACTAATGAAACCAAACTTGATGTCGTACAACTCCTTACTTTCTTTTCTCTCATTTTTTTTTTCTGCACTCTATTTTTTTTTAATCCGATATATTTTTTTTTTCTCGGAATGATTTTCGGATTTTTTTTTTTAAAGGCGGAAGAGAAGACTTACAGCGAGATTGGCTACTGACTGTAGCTGACCCTAAGCTTCGGTGATTTCCTCCTGTCCATAAAAAAACTAAAAAGAAAATTAAACCGAACAAAAACAAATAAAAACAAACTCAAACCTCGGGTTTCCTCCCGAGTAGCGCCTTATTTTATGTCGTGGCCCGACATGAAACTCAAGAGATTTAACTAACGCCATTTGGCTTTGTGAAAACCGTCTCTTGTCTGAATTCTCTCTTGAACCACTCATGGAACGCCTTAAATCTCGTCCCACTTACCTTGACCACCTTGCCTCTAGCAAAGAAGGTGGTTTCATTCACTTTATCCTCCTTGACCGTATCAGGCGGTTGTTTAAGCTCAATGTCAAGTGCCTGCACACTAGTCATCAATGGTATCTCGCCTGGCGAGGTCAGTAATGGAGGGCGATTGCCCAAAGGATGTGGAGGGAGCTTACCTTTAGGCTCTGGCTTAGCCTGACACTCCTGCATGTTAGTAGATAAAACAGCATCTACTTTTGGGGGCTCTAAGATATTCTCTAAAACAGGTTGTAATTCATCCTTACAAGTAGGATTAATCACATCAATAGCACATAGAGAATTCTTATCAATGGGATCCATGTCATAAATATTGTATTCTACCTTATCCCCATCAAACTCCATAGAGAGAGTCCCACTATTAATATCAATTTTTGTTTGTGCAGTTTTCATGAAAGGCCTACCTAACAGTATAGGTGTGACATTATTAGCATGCTCCACATCTAACACAAAGAAATCAGCAGGAAAAATCAGATCACCAGCCATAACAAGAACATCCTCAACAACCCGTTTCGGGTACACAGTAGACCTATCAGCAAGTTGAATAACAGTTCCTGTTTTATGCAAGGGTCCTAAGCCTAGTGATTCATACAAAGAGTAAGGAAAAACATTGATTGATGCACCTAAATCTAGCATGGCTTTGTCAAATTTAGTTTCACCGATCACACATGGAATGCTAAATATGCCTGGATCACCACATTTCTTAGGCATGCGTTTTTGAAACACAGCAGAAACTTGTTCACTTACTTCAACTTTTTTCTTTCCTTTCAGTTTTTGATTTCTTTTCATAGTGCAAACTTCTTTCAAAAACTTAGCAAATCTAGGAATACTCTTAACAAGTTTAAGCAAAGGAATGTTTACCTCACACCTACTAAAGGTTTCGAAGATTTCGTTGTCGTTCTCCAGCCTTCGAGTATCCTTCAATGCCTCAGGAAAGGGGGCGACAAGCTTCTGAGAAAACAGAGGGGGAAAATTCGGGCGAATATAATCGTCAGTGTACTCAGGGGGCTCTCGGCGATCGCCATCAACAACTGGCGATCGCGGTCGCGGATGATTTTGCACCTCAGCTTCTGGAATGGAATGGCGATCGTGGTCGCGATGCAGGCCCTGTTTTGCTCTCTGTAATCTCATGGCGATCGCCACTCGGATCTGGCGATCGCGGTTTTGGCACAGAACAGTCATTTAAAGTTTTTCCGCTCATCAAGAACACTGCACTGACGTTCTCTCTCGGGTTTCTTACCGGTTCCCTGGCCTCTAATTTACTCACAGCTTGAGCAATCTGTCCTAACTGATTTTCAAGATTTTGGATGCTTGATTCCGTCTTAGCGTTTTGTTGCATCACAGTCTGAGCTAAGGACTTGATCATATCTTCAGCAGTCATAGAATTCTGAGGTCTAGGTTGCTGATAATTAATATTAGAAGAGTCATACCTTGGCCTTGGTTGCCATCCACCAACAACGTTTACCTCAGCATTGGGATCATGAAGGGAAGCATTTTTCAGCATCAAAGCCTTCACCATCTCTTTCAACTCATTCATGTCAGTCTGTAATTGATCTGAATTAATTGCTTTGACTGAGTGGGATCCTTGTCTACTGCTAAACTGCCTTGAACTTTCAGCCAGCTCTTCAAACATTTCAGTGGCCTAAGGTATAGTTAGTTTCAGAAAATTACCTCCACAAGATGCGTTTACCATTCGACGGTCCTCATCAATCAGGCCACTAAATAAGTACATAAGAAGATCATGGTCAATATAACTATGGAATGGGCAGCTTGAGCAAAGCTTCTTGAATCTCTCATAATACTCATAAAGACTCTCAGTTGAATGTTGTTGAAGATTTGTGATCTCCTTCTTCAAGCTGCTCAGTTTTGTGGCTGGAAAATATTTCTCTAAAAAGACCTTTTTCATCTTAGCCCATGTATCAATACTCCCTGGAGCTCGATAATAGAGCCAATCATTCGCAGCGTCTTTCAGAGTAAATCCGAAAGCTCTCAACATGACCTGCTCCTCAGTAACACCTCCTGGCTTCATACTAGAACATATGGCATGGAATTGAGCCAAGTGTTTGTTGGGATCTTCTCCTGCTAAGCCATGGAAGTGTGGTAGCTCATGAATTAAACCAGCTTTTAATTCAAAATTCACACCTTCTTCAATTTCAGGAAACCTCACTACTAAAAGTTGTTGGTTTAAGTCTGGGGCAGTGAATTGCCTCATAGTAGGCAATGGCGGTCCATGTCGATCACCAATCTCGTTATCTTGGTTCAGAGCTGCTCTTTGGTTCCAAAGGAACGTCCTTTCAATCTCTGGGTCAAAGGCAACAAGAGATGAATTAGTAGCACGGGTCTGAACCATAAAGGTTCACACCAAACAGTTGATAATTTCACAGTCAACACAGAATCAAAAAAAATTCAATTCCCCGGCAACGGCGCCAAATTTGATGAGGCTAAAGTCATAGTGCCAAATCAAAGAAAACCCTAAACACTAACTAGAGTATAGCAAGTAAGTAGAGGTCGAACCCAAGGGAATAAAAACACCAAATCAATGCAGTCAAGTGAAATATCAACTAGTAACAAGTAACCAAAGGGGGGGAGGTTGATTGCAAGAACACACAAGTAACCAGTAACAAGCAGAGGAAGTTTGGGTGAGAATATGATGAGAAGGGGTTTCACCTAGCAAGTATCCACACAGCAGTCAATCAAGTTGATCATAGATTTATCTCAAGTTCTTATCAATCCTAGGGAATGTTCCTATTCCAATCTTTAAAATATCAGCAGACCAACCGGTCCTGATAATACTTACTATTCAGCAATCAGGGAAACCTCTCAAGATTAGATGAAATAGCAGCAAAGGGCACAAGAATTATAAGGATGCATGCAATAACTTACAACCGTCAAGTATTAGCATGCAATCAATTCTCTTTCATAAAAGCAATCAACTACCAGATCATGCAGATATGAGTGCTACAATGACAAGGAATTCCACCGTATATTCCTAGTCTAGCAATACAAAACTATCAATCAAACTAGGTGATCAAGCTAGCAAAACTAATAGAAATCAATAGATGAAGAACAAGAGAATTAATACAAACCCATAGGAAAAGAACAAGAGTTAGAAATCTCACAACTTAATAACTGAAGGTTTCAACCGCTAAGTAAAACAATGGAGATTAGTTCCTGCTCATGGTTGCAAAACTAAATTGTCTGATGGAAAAGATGATGATAAGATAGAAAGAACTAAGGTCCTTAAATAGAGAACTAACCCCAAAATATATGGTAAAAGAAAGATCCTAAACGAAATAATAAAATAAGGTAAAAGAAATAAAATAAAAGAAGGAAAATAAGGAAAGTCCGGAATGTCTTCGGTCTTGTTGTGGCGATCGCCATAGATGCCTGGCGATCGCGGTCTTCATGTAAAACTTTGCCTCGTCTCTGTCGCCCCATGGTGATCGCCATAGAGTCATGGCGATCGCCATGCTCTCTCGAACTCATGAAATGCTTCTGGTATAGAATGGCGATCGCCATAGTGATGGTGGCGATCGCCGCTGCTCCGCAGAATGTCTTCAATCTTTGATCCTCTTCTTCTTCGGTTCTGGTCTTCATTTCTTCACTTCTTCATAAACAACTCAGAATATAACAATAGCTCGAAATACTTGTGATAACACTCCTAAACTATTGTAATAAACCCTAGTTACGCCATACAAAGTGTAGCGTATCAATAACTTAATTAATTTTTTCATTCTCAACATAAATTACTCATCGATATCTGAAATGACATGCGGTATAAAATAAAAATAATCTCATTTCGATAAGTATTAATAATCGAAAAATAATACAAGATCAATCACGGAAGTTCATCTTCGAGAGAGATGGTTATATATATCCACTTCAAGGGATAAAACGAGATCGAATCACGTAAATTTATCTTCTTCAGGAGATGATTATATATCCACTTCAGGAGATAATACAAGATTGAATCATGTAAATTCATCTTCTTCGGGAGATGATTGTATATAGATTATATATTATATATCAATCATGCAAATTCATCCTCTTCGGAGGATGATTATATATATATCCACTTCAGGGGATAACTATATCAACCGTGCAAATTCATCCTCTTCGGGGGATGATTATATATTTATCCACTTCAGGGGATAAAACTATATGCATCGGCATCGGGGATACAATTTAAGCGAAATTGGATTAAACTTGTCTCTACGGGGACAAAATAATCACTTCATGGATCATAAAGAAAAACTATCACTTCATGGGTCATAATAACTTAATCGCTTCAGGGATCAAATGAGTCTCAATCGATTATACAAAACTTAATATCGCTTCAGGGATTGATTGAAACATGATCACTTCAGGGATCAAATTTAAACATGATCACTTTAGGGATCGATTTAAACTTAGATTGCTTCAGGGATCGATTAAAAATAAGATCGCTTCAGGGATCGCTTAAAACTTAGATCGCTTCAGAGATCGTGTTCTTGTGCATAAGATCAATTAGAATAAAATAAAATAAAATCTCTTCTTACCGTCTCCTTGTGCATAGATGATTATGCGAGGTGCATATATAATGATAGGAGATGCGTCATTTCCTATGTGAGCGATATCGTGATGATAACGTGTTCCAAATATAATGTGCTTGAACTAGAAGAAGAGAGTAGAGAGTAAGAGAGTAGGAGATGCCTTTAATTGGCGGAGCTACCAAGGATGGGTTGGAGTGTATGGGTTGCAGTCCTTGTAATTGGGTCGGCCCAAAGCAGCAGGTGTTAGGTAAAGGGTGGAGGTCTCAGGTTCGAGTCCCACCAACAACCTCTTGAGAAATAGTTGTCTTTAATAGGCTGGGCTACCAAGGATGGGTTGGAGTGTATGGGCTGCAGCCCTTGTAATTGGGTCGGCCCAAAGCGGCGGGTGTTACAGTTTCAACACACTACTCAAACAAAAGCAAAGGAGATAGAATTGTATGACAAAGATAGATCTGATGTTCATGTGACACAGATTATGCAGAACTTGAAAAACCAAGTGGGATAATTATAAGAGATATCCAAGACCAAGCTGAACAGGTTTCTAAGACCAACAAATCTGAAATTGTGCAATCAAGGAAAGTGAACAAAAAATTATTGTAGTTGAATCAAGCAAGAAAAAGGAGTTCAAGACCCAAAAGTGTACAAGTTCTTCTTTGCTTCTTGTAATGGTATTGCTTTCAATGAATACTCTTCAGAAAAAATGTATAAGGGATATGAGATTTGGATGTTTGTTTGACTGGACAATAGAGAAACTTCCTGCACAAATCAGCTATTGGTTGTTGAAGAATTTAGATATGGTTTCATGAACAATGAAGTTTAGCAATTCTGGGGTGAGGCACAAAATTACAAAGCAAGATGTGCATAACTACCTCAAGTTTCATGTTGGTGGTAAGCAAATTGATTTGAAGAGAACTTTTACAAAGCAAGAAGATTTACCATATCAAGATCTTCATGTAAGGTTTGGGAACCAATTTGGACTGGTAGTTGATCAGGAAAGTGGTGAAATAAATTTGCGTGAAACTTCAAAGATTCATGCATCAGATGTGCCTCTACTATTGAAACATTGTAAATTCCCTAGAGAGTGATTTAAGAGAAATTTCATGACGTTGTTAGTTGCAACAGTAATGGACAGTCAACCAAATGGTGGTTTGGATTACAATATCCTACATTACCTCGAGGACACTAAGAAGAATACATAATTTGACTCTTCAAAATTTCTAGTTGACATTCTGATAAAAACAAAATAATCTTTTGATAGGACAAAGAATGCTAGTTTTTTCAGAGCACCAATATTATTACTGCATGAAATTGTTCATCAGTTTCCTTATATATGTTCATTAACATTCTCATCAAGATTAATATATAAACATTTCTTTTTTTATTTTGCAGTTGATACATTTTGATCGTGTAAGTCTCACGGGTGTTGAATCAAAGAGAAGTTCTCCAATAATTGTTAATTGGAATTTAGCAATGTTGAGGACAAGAGAAACTGAAGAGATTAAAGTCAGGGGGAGAGGGAGTGGAAGAGGTTATGTTAGAGATCCTCTTATTTTTTTAAACGGAAGATGTAAATGTTGGGAAAACAACAAACAGTTCAGTCGAGTCTTCTCATACAGATCAAGATGAGGATGATGATGCAAGTTTACTGGTAATATATGAATAGTGTTCATCTCCTTTGTTATATATGTTCATCTTGTTGTCTAATAATGTTTATCAAATTCTTTAATAATGTTCATTTTAACATATGAATAATGTTCATCAACTCTGTTATACTTGTTCATCACATTTTTATTATATGTTCATCATGTTCCCTGTTAATGTTCATCAAAATATTTAATAATGTTCACTATAAATTCTATAAATGTTCATTAACTTGTTCATCACATATTTGAACAATTTTCATCACCTTTGTTCTATATGTTCATCATGTTATATGTAAATGTTCATCAATATATTTAATAATGTTCACAATAAGGTTTTGTAAATGCTCATCAATTTTTTATACTTGTTCATCACATATTTTAACAATGTTCATCATTTATTATAAAATATTGATAACAAGCTTTTATTTTGTAAAAGTGAAACATGGATTTTTAGAAGACCACATTAAAGAAGGCGAAGATCTTGCGCAACGGGTCAAAAAATTCTTGGGAAGTATTGAGAAGGCTTCATCACGTATAGTGATGAGGCTAAAGTCGTAGTGCCAAATCAAAGAAAACTCTAAACACTAACTAAAGTATAGCAAGCAAGTAGAGGTCGAACCCAAGGGAATCAAAACACCAATCGCTATGCAGTCAAGCGAAATACCAACTAACGAACAAGTAACAAGTAACCAAGGGGGGGTTTTGATTGTATGAAACACAAAAGTAACAAGTATCAAGCAAAGAAAGTTTGGGTGTGAATATGATGAGAAGGGGTTTCACCTAGCGAGTATCCACACAACAGTCAATCAAGTTGATCATAGATTTATCTCAAGTTCTATTCAATCCTAGGGAATGTTCCTATTCCAATCTTTAATATATCAGCAGGCCAACCGGTCCTGATAATACTTACTATTCAACAATCAGGGAAACCTCTCAAGATTAGATGAAATAGCAGCAAAGGGCACAGGAATTATAAGGATGCATGCAATAACTTACAACCGTCAAGTATTAACATGCAATCAATTCTCTTTCATATAAACAATCAACTACCAGATCATGCAGATATGAGTGCTACAATGACAAGGAATTCCACCGTATATTCCTAGTCTAGCAATAGAAAACTATCAATCAAACTAGATGATCAAGCTAGCAAAACTAATAGAAATCAATAGATGAAGAAGAAGAGAATTAAAACAAACCCATAGGAAAAGAACAAGAGTTTAGAAATCTCACAACTTAATAACTGAAGGCTTCAACCGCTAAGTAAAACAATGGAGATTAGTTCCTGCTCATGGTTGCAGAACTAAATTGTCTGATGGAAAAGATGATAGAAAAGATGATGATGGCTAGGGTTCTTAAATAGAGACTAACCCTAAAAAATATGGTAAAAGAAATATCCTAAACGAAATAATAAAATAAGGAAAAGGAAATAAAATAAACAAAGGAAAATAAGGAAAGTTCGGAATGTCTTCGGCCTTGTTGTGGCGATCGCGGTCTTCATGTAGCGTCTGTCGTGGTCTCTGTCGCCCCATGGCAATCGCCGTAGATTCATGGCGATTGCCATGATCTCTCGAACTTATGAAGAGCTTCTGTTGTAGAATGGCGATCGCCATAGTGATGGTGGCGATCGCCGCTGCTCCGCGGAATGTCTTCAAGTCTTCATGTCTTCAATCTTTGATCCTCTTCTTCTTCGGTTCTGGTCTTCATTTTTTCACTTCTTCGTAAACAACTCAGAACATAACAATAGCTCCAAATACTTGTGATAACACTCCTAAACTAATGTAATAACCCCTAGTTACGCCATACAAAGTGTAGCGTATCAAATACCCCCATACTTAGACTTTTACTCGTCTCGAGTAACTTATAGAAAAGCTACCCATACAATAAAAAATGCCCAAAGCCTCAGGAAGTACGAGAACATCTCCTAGCGATTACATACTCAATAAACTCCTCCAAAACACACAAAACACAACAACAATAATCAAGAACAATGTGATTAAATAAGCACAAACCCAAAACTACACCTTATTCCTCCAAGTGGCCTACCCGAATCCTCCTATACGCCTCCTTCTTATGTCTCCATACGCCAAGATGATAAAGATCCTAAAACACTCAAATTTTATTTTTATAACACTCATCTTGCTTGGGCGCCCTTTCGGGTTTTCATCCCAACCACTCAATAATTGTTCCAGGCTCACAAAACTCACATCACTCAAGACTTATTTTTGCCCCAGCCTAATGCCGGTCAAGCCACCTTCTTATTGCATAGATCTTGCTATCCAAGGATTTTGTATGCCTTTTTTCAATTTTTGTGGCTTTTTCAAACAATATATATTCAATAAGCTCATGCAGATATATAAATAATTACATGTGAATACATTCTCCTCCCCCATACTTAAACATTGCATTGTCCTCAATGAAATGGAAGACATAAAAACGAACCCAGGGAAGGAAAACAGAAGACTCACATACAAGGTCGGATGACCTTCCTCCAATAAAACTCAAAGTGTGGTAGAATGAGAAACTAGATGAGCACTAAATGTAATTCAATAATGCATAGCTCATCTAAAGCAAAAGAAAGAATACCTTAAATGTAGAAGGTGACCCTAACAAATCAACTCCTTGCAAAGAACATGGTCACCAACAAGCTAAACTCCAACGAATGTAGATCTAGAATGATAGTACTAATGAAACCAAACTTGATGTAATACAACTCCTTACTTTCTTTTCTCTCATATTTTTTCTGCACTCTATTTTTTTTTAATCCGATATATTATTTTTTTCTCGGAATGATTTTCGCAATTTTTTTAATTTTTTTTTTTAAAGGCGGGAGAGAAGACTTACAGCGAGATTGGCTACTGACTGTAGCTGACCCTAAGCTTCGGTGATTTCCTCCTGTCCATAAAAAAACTAAAAAGAAAATTAAACCGAACAAAAACAAATAAAAACAAACTCAAACCTCGGGTTTCCTCCCGAGTAGCGCCTTATTTTATGTCGTGGCTCGACATGAAACTCAAGAGATTTAACTAACGCCATTTGGCTTTGTGAAAACCGTCTCTTGTCTGAATTCTCTCTTGAACCACTCATGGAACGCTTTGAATCTCATCCCTCTTACCTTGACTACCTTGTCTTTAGCAATGAAGGTGGTTTCATTCACTTTCTCCTCCTTGACCGTATCAGGCAGCTGTTTAAGCTCAATGTCAAGTGCCTGCACACTAGACATCAATGGTATCTCGCCTGGCGAGGTCAGTAATGAAGGGCGATTGCCCAAAGGATGTGGAGAGAGCTTACCTTTAGGCTCTGGCTTAGCCTGACACTCCTGCATGTTAGTAGATAAAACAGCATCTACTTTTGGGGGCTCTAAGAGATTCTCTAAAACAGGTTGCAATTCATCCTTACAAATAGGCTTAATCACATCAATAGCACATAGAGAATTCTTATCAATGGGATCCATATCATATATATTATATTCTACCTTATCCCCATCAAACTCCATAGAGAGAGTCCCACTATTAACATCAATTTTCGTTTGTGCTGTTTTCATGAAGGATCTACCTAACAGTATAGGTGTGACATTATTAGCATGCTCCATATCCAACACAAAGAAATCAGCAGGAAAAATCAGATCACCAACCATAACAAGAACATCCTCAACAACCCCTTTCGGGTACACAGTAGACCTATCAGCAAGTTGAATAACAGTTCCTGTTTTATGCAAAAGTCCTAAGCCTAGTGATTCATACAAAGAGTAAGGTAAAACATTAATTGATGCACCTAAATCTAGCATGGATTTGTCAAATTTAGTTTCACCAATTACACATGGAATGCTAAATATGCCTGGATCACCACATTTCTTAGGCATGCGTTTTTGAAACACTGCAGAAACTTGTTCACTTATTTCAACTTTCTTCTTTCCTTTCAGTTTTTGATTTCTTTTGATAGTGCAAACTTCTTTTAAAAACTTAGCAAATCTAGGAATACTCTTAACAAGTTTGAGCAAGGGAATGTTTACCTCACACCTACTAAAGGTTTCGAAGATTTCTTTGTCGTCCTCCAGCCTTCGAGTATCCTTCAACGCCTCAGGAAAGGGAGCAACAGGCTTCTGAGAAAACAGAGGGGGAAAATTCGGGCGATCATAATCATCAATGTACTCAGGGGGCTCCCGGCGATCGCGGTCGCGGATGATTTTGGACCTCAGCTTCTGGAATGGAATGGCGATCGCCATCTCCATATGGCGATCGCGGTCGGGATGCAGATCCTGTTTTGCTCTCTGTAATCTCATGGCGATTGCCACTCAGATCTGGCGATCGCGGTTTTGGCACAGAACAGTCATTTAAAGTTTTTCCGCTCCTCAAGAATACTGCACTGACGTTCTCTCTCGGGTTTCTTACCGGTTCCCTGGCCTCTAATTTACTCACAGCTTGAGCAAACTGTCCTAACTGATTTTCAAGATTTTGGATGCTTGATTCCGTCTTAGCGTTTTGTTGCATCACAGTCTGAGCTAACGACTTAATCATCTCTTCAGCAGTCATAGAATTCTGAGGTCTAGGTTGCTGATAATTAATATTAGAAGAGTCATACCTTGGCCTTGGTTGCCATCCACCAACAGCGTTTACCTCAGCATTGGGATCATGAAGGGAAGCATTTTTCAGCATCAAAGCCTTTACCATCTCTTTCAACTCATTCATGTCAGTCTGTAATTGATCTGAATTAATTGCTTTGACTGAGTGGGGTCCCTGTCTACTGCTAAACTGCCTTGAACTTTCAGCCAGCTCTTCACACATTTCAGTGGCCTGAGGTATAGTTAGTTTCAGAAAATTACCTCCACAAGATGCGTTTACCATTCGACGATCCTCATCAATCAGACCACTGAATAAGTACATAAGAAGATCATGGTCAGTATAACTATGGAATGGGCAGCTTGAGCAAAGCTTCTTGAATCTCTCATAATATTTGTAGAGACTCTCAGTTGAGTGTTGTTGAAGATTCGTGATCTCCTTCTTCAACCTGCTCAGTTTTGTGGCTGGAAAATATTTCTCCAAGAAGACTTTCTTCATCTTAGCCCATGTATCAATACTCCCTGGAGCTTGATAATAGAGCCAATCATTCGCAGCGTATTTCAGAGTAAATCCGAAAGCTCTCAGCATGACCTGCTCCTCACTAACACCTCTTGGCTTCATACTAGAACATATGGCATGGAATTGAGCCAAGTGTTTGTTGGGATCTTCTCCTGCTAAGCCATGGAAGTGTGGAAGCTCATGAATTAAACCGGCTTTTAATTCAAAATTCACACCTTCTTCAATCTCAGGAAACCTCACTGCCAAAGGTTGTTGGTTTAAGTCTGGGGCAGTGAGTTGCCTCATAGTAGGCAATGGCGGTCCATGTCGATCACCCATCTCATTATCTTGGTTCAGAGCTGCTCTTTGGTTCCGAAGGAACGTCCTTTCAATCTCCGGGTCAAAGGCAACAAGAGATGAATCAGTAGCATGGGTCTGAACCATAAAGGTTCACACCAAACAGTTGATAATTTCACAGTCAACACAGAATCAGAAAAATTTCAATTCCCCGGCAACGGCGCCAAATTTGATGAGGCTAAAGTCGTAGTGCCAAATCAAAGAAAACTCTAAACACTAACTAAAGTATAGCAAACAAGTAGAGGTCGAACCCAAGGGAATCAAAACACCAATCGCTATGCAATCAAGCGAAATACCAACTAACGAACAAGTAACAAGTAACCAAGGGGGGGTTTTGATTGTATGAAACACAAAAGTAACAAGTATCAAGCAAAGAAAGTTTGGGTGTGAATATGATGAGAAGGGGTTTCACCGAGCGAGTATCCACACAACAGTCAATCAAGTTGATCATAGATTTATCTCAAGTTCTATTCAATCCTAGGGAATGTTCCTATTCCAATCTTTAATATATCAGCAGGCCAACCGGTCCTGATAAAACTTACTATTCAACAATCAGGGAAACCTCTCAAGATTAGATGAAATAGCAGCAAAGGGCACATGAATTATAAGGATGCATGCAATAACTTACAGCCGTCAAGTATTAACATGCAATCAATTCTCTTTCATATAAACAATCAACTACCAGATCATGCAGATATGAGTGCTACAATGACAAGGAATTCCACCGTATATTCCTAGTCTAGCAATAGAAAACTATCAATCAAACTAGGTGATCAAGCTAGCAAAACTAATAGAAATCAATAGATGAAAAACAAGAGAATTAATACAAACCCATAGGAAAAGAACAAGATTTTAGAAATCTCACAACTTAATAACTGAAGGCTTCAACCGCTAAGTGAAACAATGGAGATTAGTTCCTGCTCATGGTTGCAGAACTAAATTGTCTGATGGAAAAGATGATAGAAAAGATGATGATGGCTAGGGTTCTTAAATAGAGACTAACCCTAAAAAATATGGTAAAAGAAATATCCTAAACGAAATAATAAAATAAGGAAAAGGAAATAAAATAAACAAAGGAAAATAAGGAAAGTCCGGAATGTCTTCGGCCTTGTTGTGGCGATCGCCATAGATGTCTGGCGATCGCGGTCTTCATGTAGCGTCTGCCGTGGTCTCTGTCGCCCCATGGCGATCGCCGTAGATTCATGGCGATCGCCATGATCTCTCGAACTTATGAAGAGCTTCTGTTGTAGAATGGCGATCGCCATAGTGATGGTGGCGATCGCCGCTGATCCGCGGAATGTCTTCAAGTCTTCATGTCTTCAATCTTTGATCCTCTTCTTCTTCGGTTCTGGTCTTCATTTCTTCACTTCTTCGTAAACAACTCAGAACATAACAATAGCTCCAAATACTTGTGATAACACTCCTAAACTAATGTAATAACCCCTAGTTACGCCATACAAAGTGTAGCGTATCAAATAGCAAGTAGTAGCTTATTCAAGAAGGTATATGAATCTATTCAAAGGATGCTCAATGTAAGGGTTGATGATAAACATGGACAAAAACACCATTAAATGGAGGAAGAGGAGGCTGTAGACATTAACACAACAACAGTTTTGGCAGGAGGCTTTCAAATGTTTACAAGAAGTTGAGAAAACAGTGAAGGCCAAGATGACTTATGACGAGCAGGCTAACAACTTTAAAAAGTAATGTTGAAAAGACAATAGATGAAATCGTTACAAGTTTAGATATTTCATCCTTCTCAATGGGAATAAACTCCCAATTACCATTTAGAAATGCAAGTCTGGTAGAAAACCCAATAAATGTTGACAATGCCACGATTCAATACAAAAGGAAGATCACATTCAAGGTATATACACAAAGTTCTTAATTATAATTCTCTATGTTGTTATTTATAATAACTTGTTGTGTTTATTTTCAATTATAGATTCCTAAATATGTGGTAGAAAAAGCTAAGAAGTTCAGAGCAACTGAAATGCACAATGATGAGATGGATGAAAGTAATTATGTTGTTGAGAAGACTGCTAATGAGGTGGATGAAAGTAATCTTGTTGCTGATAACAATGAGGTAAGGATGGATATAGATGTGACTAAGAATGAGAAGCAGGTACATGAAATTTCAATTTCTTATAAAAGTTCATCAATGTTACTATCAATGTTCCTTACTTTCTTTACTAATGTTCATCAAAATATTTAAAAATGTTCACCTTAACAGATAGAATCAACTTTTGAGATTGCGAAGAACAAGGAAGGACAAGAGTTTTGTCAAAATGTGGTTGAGGAAGAACAAGTTGAGGAGAATGTAAATCAGCAACATCAAGTGGATGGAGTAATTCATGTGAAAGATATGAATGAAATGGGAAAAGAGAATGTACATGTGGAGGATAAAAATGAAGTGAATGATATAAATGAAATGGGAAAGAGAATGAACAGAATGAATTGATTGATGTCAGTGAAATGGGGAAGCAGGATGAACAAAATGAAATGAATGATGTTACTGAAATGAGAAAGGAGGATGAACATATTGGGGAGGGAGGGAGGGAGGGGGGGGGGAGAGAGAGAGAGAGAGAGAGAGAGAGAGAGAGAGAGAGAGAGAGAGAGAGAGAGAGAGAGAGAGAGAAGAAAAGGAAGATAAGAAGAATGAAGAGCAGGTTAACAAAAAGATTGAGGGACAAAAACATCAACCAAGAGTTTGGAGAAGGTTGTTGAACATGCTAAAATGGACAAGATGTGATTTATCTTTCCTTTTATTCATCAGTTTTTTAATATTTGTTCATCAAATTTACCTTTAATGTTTATCCAACAGAAGGAAGTATAACCTCAAAAGACAATGTTTGTTTGGAAGAGAGGTCAATTTAATCCAAGTAATGACGCACCAAAGGAGAAAAGGAAGAAAATTATTTCTTGGGTACATAAATCACCTTACAAACAAAGGATATTTGACATCATAGAGAAACCATAAAGTACTGATATCAAAATCTACAACTTGAAATAGATTCGAGCTTAACGGTTCTGTTTTTGGGAAAACCTATGGATCGTTGTCACCCCCTCTTCAGTCTCGTGGCTTTGGCTCGGGACTCCCTCAGTAGGGACTGGGTTATGCAGTCCCGTCACATTTTTCGGGAGGCTAATCGGGTGGCTGACGGGCTCACCGATCTTGCTTTCTCCTTTCCGTTAGGTGTCTGTCTCATGGGCGATCCCCCGGATGGGATCGGCCCTCTTTTGTTGGATGACGTTAGGGGCACTTGTTTTCCCCGTCTTGTTTCTTCGTGATTGTATTTTCTTGTTTTATGCATCTTAGACTTGTCAGCTCGCTTTCACCAAAAAAAACACATGGAGTAAGAAATTCAGTTATTATATTAAAGAAATGCATCACACTGCCTTATCAAATAATGTTCTATAGTAGCATGTTGTCTAACATTCCCTATGTCATCATTCATTTTTCTGGATATAGTTTTTAGTATGGGTGTTTTTAAGCTACAGAAAGGTGGACTTCCTTAGCATGAAGCGTAAACTATATGTTGAAAGCAATGTAATTGACTCGTGGTCACAATTACTGGATTTGAAAGAAGAAGAAAGGAGTGATTCCAAGCCTCTAAGTTTTTTTCCTTTAGTTGGCACAACGGTCTGTATTTGTTCAAGTAGTAACATTCGATATTTCTTACATGAACCATATATTCATTAAAAATGAATAATAACATTTGAAATTTTTTTGATGTTTATATATAGGCATTACCAATTACAGAGGGTCTAGAACTTTGTGATGCTCAAACGTTCTTTGATGATAGTATGGAAGTTGCTTTATCAAAGTTGTCAAGTCACAAGTTGAATGGCATTCAGTTTGTAAATACTCTATTTCTCGTATTCGTATCTAATATGTTAGTTCATTAGTCCAACAATGGATCTTCACTATATAATTTCTAAAGGTTCACCAGTCTATCATCAAATGGTCAATGTGTTGTTTATAATTGTTCACCAGCTTATCAATGAATGTTCACTACATTGTCCTCAAAAGAAGGATCAAAACTGCATCAGCTTGTTCACCAAACTAACAAAGAATGTTCACTTGTTTATTAATAAATGTTCACCAAATCATTTAATAATATTCACTATGTATAACTTATCTATAATAATTTTCAATGTGCATCCAATATACCACAATTATCATTATTATGTGATTGCAATCAATGTCAAGAACCCAAGGTTTGATATCATTGATAATTCAAGTATTCAAGGCAAGAAGTTAGACAAATATAATTGCATTCCTTCAGTCATCGTAAGTTTTAGAACTTAATACAATTTTATATATTTATTTATAATAGGAAACAATTGGGTGCTAATGTATTTTTATTGCAGAGAAAAATATTTGTGAACTTCTTAACGAAGAACCATATGGAAGTAAGGGGTGAAGGTCCTAACTGAAAAACTTGTAATGCCTTGGAGAGATGATAAGAACAAGGAAGATTGTGCGATATTTGTTACGTGAAACATGGAAACATACTTAGGAGAAGGATTAGCAAATCGGGAATGTCATTTGAAGCGCAATGACAAAAAACAACTAGAGATGATGAGAATCAAGTATCTCTGAATTGATAAGTCACAACCAATGCTGGAAATGATCTCTGAACAAGAAAATGTGTAAAAGTGGTTTGGTTCAGACAATATTTTAGGTTACTTTTAGTAGTTGGTGTTGAAGACATTGTTACGTAGTGGGAATGAAAGACATGGTTTTTATGGTTGGTATTATGTTGGTTTCTAGACTGATGGTTTATGGTTAAAGCACATATGGTAGCATGTTGTGTTATTCCAAAAATTCATGAATGTTCACCAAGTTATTCGAAAATAGTCATTAAATTTCTACATAATGTTCATCATCTTTATCTTAAATGTTCGTCAATTTACAACCTAATGTTCATCGTCTTTGTCTCTAATGTTCATCAAATTAAAACATAAAGGTCATCAAATAAGCTATAAATGTTCATCATCTTTATCTCAAACGTTCATCAATTTACAAACTAATGTTCATCATCTTTGTCTCTAATGTTCATCAAATTAAAACATAAATTAAATAATCTATAAATGTTCATCATCTTTATCTCAAATGTTCATCAATTTACAAATTAATGTTCATCATCTTTGTCTCAAATTTTCATCAAATTAAAACATAAAGTTCATCAAATAATTCTCAAATGTTCATCAATTTACAAATTAATGTTCATCATTTTTGTCTCAAATGTTCATCAAATTAAAACAGAAAGTTCATCAAATAAGCTATAAATGTTCATCATCTTTGTCTCAAATGTTCATCAAATTAAAAGAGAAAGTTCATCAAATAAGCTATAAATCTTCATCTAGTCTGAATAATTACTTGTAATGATAGAGAGAAATACCAACATTCATAAACATCTAATAACAGTATGTTCAACAATATATCATTAAATGTTCATCAAATATGATAAAGACGTTCATCAATGTCTCACATATTGTTATTCAGGTAAGCTATAAATGTTCATCAAGTATTTTATAAATGTTCACCAACACAGAGAAACAGAGTAATGATATTTTTTTTAAATTCTATAACATTCAAATAGTTGATGACGTCTTCTCGGGCATGTAGTGCGGTTGTGAAAAGATTTTAAACATATAGAACAACCCTTGTTTACCTTGTTGGAATCAACTATTACATTCTTTATTGTACTCTTTATACGTACACTTTTATGCATGTCTTTGTTCTTTGATTGTGGAGGTGGAAGGACATAAATTGTATTTGGTAAAGGACCTAGAAACTTCTCAAATCTTGCTTCTATGCTTTTTGTAGGAGTCTTGTTGATACACACATGAGATGACTCATCCAAGATGGATAAATTGTAAAACTCGCGCTTCTCCTTTAGAACACCCAACAAATCTTTCAATTGACCAGAATCATGCTCAATAATATTGATTATACTATGTATCTCAGACATAACATCATAAACCAAAATCTGCTTCTCATCCATCTCAACGGATTCCTTAAAAACTAAACCATCAATTTCAAATGTTGACTTCAATATTAAGCTCTTAGTCCATTTATATAATATTGGTCACGTATTTTGACTTACAAAGGTTTGCCAACACATTTGATAACCAAAATCATGTGATAACATGGAAGGCCTATATGTAAGAATATATTGCAAGAACACTTATATTCATTTGTGGATGGTATATGTTGAACCATAAATGATTTTTCAAAAGACCACGAACACGATAGTAATGAACATCACCCTCTATAATATTATTAACAAGAACATAATCATAGGTAGATGACAAAAGCTTCATTCAACAATGGACCAAACGCAAAAGTGATTGAACACTTGTAGTTGTCAGCTCCAGTAAAAAGAACAAACACCGTATCATACCTAAACAAAAGAATTAATTATTATTTATAAGAAAAATAACCAATGTTCATAAAAAATGTTATGTTAGTTCATCAATACTGTTAAGAAAGTTCATCAAAAAAATTAACAATGTTCATCGAAACTACTAACTTTCTTAGTAGTACTAAGAAAGTTCATTACAACTACTAACAATGTTCATCAAGACTACTAACATTGATCATCAAAATTATTAAGAAGTTAATAATTGACAATCACTACTAGAAAACGCTGGAATAGCAACGGCTTTAGCGATTGCCCTAGCGACGGCCGTAGCGACGAACCCTTATCCCCATTGCTATACGGATCGTTGCAATTAGCAACGGCGTTAAGCGACGCTGTTTAGCGACAGATTCATCTTTCGCCCCTGATTTCGTTGCTAATTCGACGAATCTATTGAGGCATTACAGCAACACAATTAGCAACACTTCTATCCCGATGCAAATATGCGTCGCTACTAGCGTTTCCCATGGAATTTGCAACGGTTGTGGCAACTGCAGTAGCGACGACTTTAGCGGCGGCCCATATGTAACGGCACTACGGAAGTGGCAACGACTGCATCGATGAAATAATCAACATTTGTGACGACTATTCCAACGGTCGGAGCGACGAGTCTTATAAATTGAATGTTCAATGAGAATTTGTGTTTTGAATGTTTTTCCATTGCTAAAGGCGTCACTATTTTAGCAATGGACTACATTTCGTCGCTAAATATGTAACTAAATTGACACGAATGGCTTGACGTCTCTATTCATTACAAATTAGCGACGATTATAGCGACGAATGTCATGGCCGGTGTCGTATTTGCAGCAAGGTTAACAATCCGTCGCAAGAGTCGTTGCACTTAGCAAACATTGATATTTGCGATGGATATTAACCACAAAATTAAAATTTTGTCTCAAATTTAGCAACGAAACTGTAAAGTTGTATGTTTCGGTGTCGCTAATTAGCAACGGATGGTAGTCGTCGCTAAAATGTCATTGTTGTTTCAGTGTTTTCTAGTAGTGAATGTTCATCAAAATGATTAAGAAAGTTCATCAAAATTACTAACAATGTTAATCAAATTTTAGTTCATTAAACTTATTTAAAAAATAACTATATGACAACAGATTGGATGGCAATCAATTTATAATCATAAGTTACCTATTTGATTTGTATCTTGCATCAACAAACACTACATCACTAAAGATTGAAAAACTCTTGCGACCAATTGGATCAGCCCAGAATAAATGAATTAATTGATTACGCTCATTGACAAAGTACTCAAATTAGAAGGCCTCACATCTCAATTTCTTACGAAAGAGGATATCAATTACCATTTGAGCATCACAAACAACCATAAAGGCATTGTGATCTCGGTTAAAATTCTTGAAATCAATCAAAGTGGCACTGGAATTGGCGTATGATCCAACAAAATTCTTGAACATCTTCAATGCCTTGCTTGTACCGATATATATTGGACTTGATACAATTCATAATAAAGTCCTCATGGAAGGGAGTCAATTTCCTGGTACTCCTGGCAAAGTGTCTTTGTGATTCATCAACCATATAGTGTGTATGACGCTCCTAAAATTCTTTACAGAATAGCCTTCATGTTCAAGATAACGAAGGGCTAATTTAGTAACACAACAACATCTATCTGAATTCCTCTTCCTTTTGGATGATCTCAAATCATCTTTAGTATTTGCATCTAATTTCATATATCTCTGTCTAGTGCAACAAAGGTACTTCCAAAGGGGAACATTGCTTCCATCTTTAGTGTTAGTCCCTAACATGATATGTACACTAAAACAAACCTCAAGTATATATTTTCTATAAAACTTGATTCCATCATCAATTGTTGGAAAAACTTGACCAACATATGGCTTATAAGAATCACAACATAACGGTAAAAAGTATTTCGTATTTTCAGAAGAAATAAAAACAACACCATTAGAATTGGATTCAACAAGTCCCACACAAAGAGAACAACAATAAGTAAATAGAGTACATTATATATACAATGTGCATCAACTGTATTAAATATGTTCATCAACCCCCTTAAAAATGTTCAAAACTGGAATAACAAATGCTTATAAAATGTCCAACACTTGTCTCATAAATGTTCATCACATCTCTTATAAATGATCATCACAATTCTTATAAATGTCCATCACATTTGTTATAAAAGTTCATCATATCTGTTATAAAAGTTCATCACAATACTTATAAATGTTCATCACATGTCTTATAAATGTTCATCAAATGTCTTATAAATCTTCATAAAACCCCTAATGAATGTTCACAAACAGTTTAATACTGTTTGAATTTTTAAGAAACAAATTAAATGTTCATCACATGTCTTATAAATGTCCATTCATTACTTCACAAATAAGATAAAAATCAATGTTCGAAGCTTATTGTTGATCAATGGAAGTTCATCGACGACGTTGATCAATTTTGAGATAAACTACTTCTTATATATACATGAATCTTCGTAATACTCAAAAACAAATAAGCTTAAATTTTACATAACATGTACGAAAGTGGAAAAATAAAGAAATTCAGATAAAAACCTCAATCCATAGTTAGATCGAACGAGAATAGCTAATAATCGATATGTTGATTACGCAAAGAGAACAATTAAGAGATCTTTGAAGCCTGCGTCAAAGAGTCAACAAAAAAATCAGAGGGAGCAAAACACACAATTTCGTGAAGTCGGTTAAACAGAAAATCAGATCGGTGAATGAAAAACCAAACAAAAGGAGGAGAATGAAGCTAATAATTGGTCGAATAACGATGAGGAAAAGAACGAAAGTGAGATTTGTTGAAGAATCTGGTGAAAATGATAAGGAGAAAAAGAAGCAAGAAGAAGGAAAGAGATTTGTTGAGAATGAACGCGCCAGTACACGCACCCAAAAGCAAATAACCACATCTGTCACATCAAGCAAGATCGAACGACCTAAAATCATTCTCATTTATTACTGTAGCAAGTATTATAACGGGATACTTTTCCTACTAGTAATTCATGAAGTTTTTACTTTCAATTAACTCATATCCGACCTAACTCGATCCACCCAACTCGTCTACTCCCTTCGACCCATATTGTTTGTCCTTTTAGACGTTTAGACATTTGTGATACATTTTTTCGTCGTTAATGATGGGATCCTGTCTAGACAACAAAGGATCTATGTTGAGTCCTGCTAGTCCGCATCCATGGAGACCTCCTTGGTTCAACATGAAATGGTATCCTCTCTATAAGACAATGATATCCAGTTCCCTCTCTGATAAGTACAGGTCAGTTCCCATCAATGTGACCATCGTCAGTTCCTTACCAGCAGAGCATACCTTGAGGTTCCTAACCTCCAGTTCCACAATGCACACGCTCTCTAGTATTGACACCTCCAGTTCCAACTCCCGTTCTCAGTGCCAATTCCCGACTTCAGTTCCTGAAGACAGTTCCTTTGGCACCAGTTCCTACGAGTTGTAAAGCTTCCTATCTTATTAGTTATATCCAAAAGCTGCTTATCTTACTAGTTTCCCTTTTATTATCTTCTTTATTACTTTCTTTAATTATTTTGCAAGATACTCTTTTGTAAAGGCTCGCCTATATATATGGCTTGCCTTCTTCATTAATATCACGTTTAGCTTTTGGATTAATTGATAAAGTCGACTGCATCTCCTTGTTAATCCCCTAGGCGTCACCAAACAAAGTCTAACTTCTTTATCCTTTCTTCTTACTTCTAATCCTCTTCCCCGGTGGATTTATCTACCAAACCCTACGTAAACCTACACTTTACATCCACTTCATCCCTACAATTCATCCGCTCCATTATTGTTGCTTGTCTCCACAAGTAACAACATCACTATCATTCAGTTCCCCAGTTACTGTCAAGTCTTCTGCCGCCCTCCGAGTTCCCAAACTCGGCCAGTTCTTGAGAAGGCCGACTCCCTACGAGATCTAGATCGCTCCAGCAAGTCATTCTTGACCTTTTCGAGGCCAGGAACGCATCAACTGGTATCAGAGCGCCAGAGATCTTGTAAGTCACGTTCTTCTCTTGTTTGTGATTGTCACTCTTCCACTACATAATCCCCTTCCTCCATCACTTTGAGAGCCTTAGAAATACTCCATATTCGACCTTCATTCACCTAAGAACCCAGAAAGATCAGATCTTGTTCGAAACCCTAGGAGAAAATATTTTGTTTCCTTATCTTGCTAGTCGCTTCCCTTATCTTGCAATATCTTGTTAATTTCGATTGCTTGCAATTTAATTGATAAGTATAGAGATTATTTGATTTGCATATCTAAGGAAAAAGATAGTATCTAAAAGATTTGTTCTTTCCTTGTTTGTTGGCCGAAATATTCTCTCTTGTGCTCAAAAGATCTTGCTTGCACTCTACTCTAATTTCTTTCCTTGTGTAAAAGCTTTGACTTTTCTTGCATATCTTGTTGCATATTAGTTATTTTCGGATCCTAACAGAAAAAGGGAATCTGAAATCAAAAAAAAAAAAATCAAAAAAAAAAAAACGAGTTCGAAAACAATCTCATCCAAAGCCAAAATAAGGTAAGTTTGAGATATCACTAGTCAAAGTTTCCATATTCTTGTCTCTCCATCGTCTAGGTTTGCATACTAGGAAGTTTGAATCTTTTTGCTTCTTCTCCTTGTGTTTTCTTATTCCAATTCTCTCTTGCTGTTCATTGAATTGTTCAACTTGATTGCTTGATATTGCTTGATTGCCTTCAGTTCCCCCCTGACCGCCCTCACGGCTTTGCTATTCATAGTAACCTGAGAGTGTTGTCACTTGCTTGAGTTGAATGTGCCTTCTTGATTGTTGTCTTTGATATCACTTGTGCTACTTGATACTCGCATTGGTTAGTGGTATTTTAATAGGTACAATCAACCATGGATCGTCTATAATGGCTTCGTCGACGACGTTTTCCCGGTTATGATGATCCCGAGGAGTTCTTGGAGTGGACCCGACATATGGCCTATTACTTTAGACATCGAGACTATGATGAGTACGAGCAATGCAACATCGCCATTAATTGCTTCACCGACTACGCCCTCGACTGGTGGTCTTATGTGGAGAATGATCGATGGTACCGTGGTCGCCTTCCCGTTAAAACTTGGGGAAAACTCGTCTATGAAATGACACGCTACTTTGCCCCAAGGATTGATCCAGAGGCCCATGCAGCTCATTCGTATCGTCGAACCCAATCCCCGACTCCAACTCCAACACCGCCACCAATGTGGGTGAGACGACTTGCGAAATGGAAGGCAGATCATGCCGAGTGGTTGAGGAACCAAACCCTATTGGAGATCCAGGAATGTGCTACCCCACCCAACGTGTCACCTTCGAATCCGGTGGCGACACAAACTTCAGTTCCCTCCAAAGTGCTTGTTCCTTCTCCAACAACATCTACTCTTTCCCCAGTGGTGAATCCCTCTATTGTTTCGATTGTAGAACCAGCACCGACACCAACTCCAGTTCCCCCCATAGTGGTTGTTCCTTCTCCAACAACATCTACTCTCTCTCCAGTGGTGATTGCTTCGATTGTAGAAAAAGCTCTGGAACCCACAGAGGAACCCACTCTTCCCATAACTCCTCCATCAATGATTTATCCAGCATGGACGCTAGTTCCCTCAGCTCTACCCAACACGTTGATGGTACCAACACCTTGTGAGTCCATATTCTTGTTTTTGACTCAGCATCATGATAGTTGCACCACATTTGTTGTTGATCGGATAGTTCCCCTTGCACTCACACGCTCGAAGCGAGGACGCTTCGAATCCAAGGGTTACCAACAGAGCATACCTTGAGGTTCCTAACCTCCAGTTCCACAATGCACACACTCTCTAGTATTGACACCTCCAGTTCCAACTCTCGTTCTTAGTGCCAATTCCCGACTTCAGTTCCTGAAGACAGTTCCTACGAGTTGTAAAGCTGCCTATCTTATTAGTTATATTTATTATTATTTCCTATTTTAGTATATGTTATTAGGTTAAGGGTGTGTCTACTCTCATGCTTGAGAGGCCGGCCCTAGTTTCCCTTTTATTATCTTCCTTATTACTTTCTTTACTTATTTTGCAAGATACTCTTTTGTAAAGGATCGCCTATATATATGGCTTGCCTTCTTCATTAATATCACGTTTAGCTTTTGGATTAATTGATAAAGTCGAGTGCATCTCCTTGTTAATCCCCTAGGCGTCACCAAACAAAGTCTAACTTCTTTATCCTTTCTTCTTACTTTTAATCCTCTTTCCCGGTGGATTTATCTACCAAACACTACGTAAACCTACACTTTACATCCATTTCATCCCTACAATTCATCCGCTCCATCGTTGTTGCTTGTCTCCACAAGTAACAACATCACTATCATTCAGTTCCCCAGTTACTGTCAAGTCTTCCCCCGCCCTCCGAGTTCCCAAACTCGGCCAGTTCTTGAGAAGGCCGACTCCCTACGAGATCTAGATCGCTCCAGCAAGTCATTCTTGACCTTTTCGAGGCCAGGAACGCATCAACTGGTATCAGAGCGCCAGAGATCTTGTAAGTCACGTTCTTCTCTTGTTTGTGATTGTCACTCTTCCACTACATAATCCCCTTCCTCCATCACTTTGAGAGCCTTAGAAATACTCCATATTCGACCTTCATTCACCTAAGAACCCAGAAAGATCAGATCTTGTTCGAAACCCTAGGAGAAAATATTTTGTTTCCTTATCTTGCTAGTCGCTTCCCTTATCTTGCAATATCTTGTTAATTTTGATTGCTTGCAATTTAATTGATAAGTATAGAGATTATTTGATTTGCATATCTAAGGAAAAAGATAGTATCTAAAAGATTTGTTCTTTCCTTGTTTGTTGGCCGAAATATTCTCTCTTGTGCTCAAAAGATCTTGCTTGCACTCTACTCTAATTTCTTTCCTTGTGTAAAAGCTTTGACTTTTCTTGCATATCTTGTTGCATATTAGTTATTTTCGGATCCTAACAGAAAAGGGGAATCCGACTCCCTACGAGATCTAGATCGCTCCAGCAAGTCATTCTTGACCTTTTCGAGGCCACGAACGCATCAGTTAATATCTCTAACTACATATCATTAAAACTTATAAAATTTTGATATTGTTAAAGTATTAATTGAAACAAATCAAACAAGACCCACATGACTATGTTAATACGCATAGATTGAGAATAATCAAGCAAATTATACTAATAGATAAATAGTGTAACATTCAGTCATAGGGCAAACAAAGTGGGACGGAGGGAGTACTTATAATCGAAATATATTTTTTAAAATGGTAATTTATAGTTATAGCTACGTCTAAGGAACCCTTCAATAATTACGGAGGAAAATCCCGGGCTCGAAGAATTATAACCCACATCCAAGATTGGGTGCGGTAATAATGTGTCCAATATTTTTTTTTTAAAAACCTTAATATAGTTTTGGGCACATCCTGATACGCCAAAATTAGACCGGTTTTTTGGACATTTGGGCGCAGTTAGGATGCGCCCAGAATTGAACTGATTCGTTTGGACGCGTGAAAGATGCACCCAAAACAATTGTGAAAAATAAATAAAATGAGTGCGGGGTTAAACGTCTAATTTACTGATAGAATGAATTCGTTCATTCGAAAAAAGAGTATCAGATGCATCTCCAGGGGATAAAATTAAGTTTAGTTACAGAAATACGAACTATATATATGTATAATAAATTAAGCAAATGTCGTATCTACTAGAATATTTAAGCTACTGGAGTATTTTTCTACAACAATAAAAGATGATTAGGGCTGGCTAAGTAGATAAGCTATAGTTTGATGTACATACAACTATACAACACGTAATTGGTTTGTACATGGCGTTGCCTTTATAGGTTAGAAAAAAAAACATTCAATGATCTTTCTTATTGGGTCTGAATATTCAATAATCCTTTTAGCACGTTGTATGATACATTTCTCTTTTTTACTGTTACAAAAGTAATTCTTAATTACAATTAGTTTAACATTTTAAATAATTTCATAAAAGGTTACATAGTTTTATTGAAATAAATTTAAAAGTTAATTTCACTCAATAAGTTATTCAACCTTACGCCTCAGTCGGCGTCTCACACCTATAATATTGTCGCTGTGAACAATTTCATTCAACCGCGGTGGATATCCCACTAAAAAAAGTTGTAACTTTTACAAATTTGAATAGGAATATTTATGGTAATAGTTTTTTATAAATTCAGATTTTTTTTTCATAATATAAACATGAAAAATTAGATATTTACGTGTATATTAAAAAATACATACATCAAATTGCATAAATTACAAAATAATCAATTTTATGACAACACCATGCGGATTTTCAAAAAATCAGCAACTTATCCTACATGATATACGAGATTTTTCCAGGCTAGAAAAATCAAACTTTTTCGTTTTTAAGCATTTAATTATTGCATACAATCAATCTCCGTGGAATCAACAAAGAAATAGATTCAGACCCCCGCGCTACGCGCGGGTCAATTAGGAATTTCCGTATATGGTATAATGTTGCAAATAGACGATTTAAGGTATAGATAGGCGGCGGACGACAGTAGATATGAAGAGAAGATGGAGATCTGCACACGAAGGAGGGTGACGATGAGCTATCTTTTTTCTTTATTTTTTTTTCGTTTCATTTATTTTAATAAAAATATGGCACGTATACGAAACAACAATTATGTATATGGCTAAATTAAAACTTCTCACCTGACATTCTCACCAATTCGATACAGATATATTTTGTTACACTAATTTTTATTAATAAATACTAACAATTTTTTAGTGTTAAAAATTTATTAATTTAATGCATTCATTAACAAAATTTGATATTATGAAGGTTAAGAATATGAAGAAATGTAGATATAAATTGTATTGGTTGCAACTAAGAGAAGATAAAGGTTTTTGATTAAAATTCATGAATAAGATGAGAAGGAATTGATGAAAAGGAATTAGTTCATGCATTGAATAGGTATCGGTTGTCATAACTTTCTCAAGGGCTAATAGTTTTATATGCGGCTTAACGTTGTTAAATAGACGTCGAAAATTGAATTGAGGCTTACTTTCAATGCAGCAATTTAACCTCAACAAAGTTAAACTTGTAAATAGAATCAATCAAGAAAATGATAAATGATTTTTTCAACAAAAGAAAAAGACACTATGTAAATAGGGAATATGAATACATCAAACATCATTAACTCGGTGCATTAAATCGGTACCGATTACCATTACTTTGTCAAGACCCATCAAGTTTTATATATAGATAGATTTTATCTAATCAAATTATACAAGAGACAATTGATATCACTGTAGGGATTTTAGGTGCTTTAAGCAGAATTTCAGAATACGTTTTCCTAACATGTTACCAAAGATCTCATGCATAAATCAAATAGATCATAATAGGAAGGATTGTATACCTCTTGATGCGTGATTGAGTTTTCCTGAAATGAAGAGATTAGAGCCCCAAGTGTGAATCCTCTAATTAGTTCACACGAACAATAAACTGAATCGCCTCATAAGTAACTCTTCTCGAGTTCAGGATTACCTTAGTTGGGAGAATATTGTGACACACTCTCCAAAGGAAAGATCGCACCCGAGGAGGAGCCCTGATCTTCCTAAGTTCTTCCTAGATAACTCAATTGTTGATGTAGAAGAAGATGACTCGACACGAGCTTCGTTAACTTCCTTACGCACCAACAAGTGATAGGCCGATCAAACTGTAAAAAAACCCATCTTTTGTGTGATACCAGGCCAGCTCATCTTGTTTTCATTGGTGCATAAAGCTTCATTCCCAAAATTAAGTCCACATCACAAGGAATGAAAGTTGTCCGAACCAAGCTAGGTCTCCAACACCTCGACTCCCAAATGAAATCGATCAGCCTCGTACTTGGGGGGGGGGGGGGACTCCCAATCAATGAAATTGATCTTCCTCTCCGGTAACCGCCGTGGGGGCTAGGGTTGTCCACGCCCTCGTGTGAGATTCACCGGTGTTGTTTTGGCCTTTCGCTTCTGATTGATAGGTTCTGGTTGTGATTAATGGTTTCGAGGGGTGATGATGGATGTGACATACATCTGACGGTGGAGGAACTAGTTGTAGTTGATGGAAGGACTAAGATTTTGAACAACAATCCTCCACTCGGGTCGTTGAAGTTGGTTGGTTCTTTGTTAATCTCACAATATTTAAATTCATATGCCCTAAAAGCGACAATGAAAGGTGCCTAGAGAATTCGTAAAGGATTTGTGTTACGGTAGCTAAGAAACAATATATTCATATTCCAATTTTCCGACGTAGGGGATAAGGAGAAAGTGATGAGAAGTGGTCCTTGGGCCTTTGATAAAGTGTTGCTTGTTCTACGCGAACCAGGATATGAACAACCCTCCATGATGAGTTTTGATATGGCATAATTATGGTTTCGCCTATATAACTTATTGACGCCAATAATGAGCACAAAGACGGTTGGGAAGATCCAGGCAAGTTTCTGCAAGGTTATTGAGGTTGACGACTCTGAGTTGTTGATGTGCGGTTGTTTCTTGCGAATTAGGTTTTCTATCGATGTTTTAGAACCTCTTCGTAGGGGAGTTATGATACAGAATGGACCCGAAAATTTTGGATTAAATAGAAGTATGAAAGACTCCCGAACTTTTGCTATACATGTGGTAGATTAGGGCATGTTGATGGTGAAGATGAGGGGGCCATAAACACTCAGAATGAATATGGAGAGTATCTTAGGGCTTCTTCAACGAAAGTGCCTGAGAGAAACGTAGCAGAGAGGGCGAAGGAGTCTGATATTTTGAAGACGGTGTTTGGAGGATAAAATAGAGTTGATTTGAGTTCAGCAAATTCGAGTAAGTTTTAATCAACACGTAAGTCTCTCTTGAGCCTCTTGGAAATTGCATATGTGAAAAATGAGAAGGATGATGTGATAAGAGAGTGTGCAAGGAAATGTTGATATAAAGGTTGAAGATTCTTTGCAGGAAGATGTCATAGGGGATGGAATGTTGGATAAAGGGAAAAGTGTTGTGGTTGGGTCAAAAGATAATGGTGGTGAGACATCCAAAAAAGGTGTGTAGAAAAGATTTGGAAACGAGTGGCTAGAGCCACTGGGGGAATTACTGAGAGAGGGGGAGAAAGGAGAAAGGGTTGGAGTCAAAAGAAAAGATGGGGGTAAGGAAAAGAATGATCGAGGGGACAGTCTTGATTGTGAGCCGGGGGGAGGAGGAGAGAAGTGAGGATAAAAGAAGGAAGGTTTTGCATGCTTCAATATTCGTTGCAATATCGGCACGAGAGGTTGATGGCCTCTCCTACCGAAAGCCATGAATATTCTCAGTTATAACTGTCGGGGATTGGGGAAGGCTCTGGCAGTTAATCAACTCACCCCTTTGGTAAGGAGGGAGGCCCAAAAGGTTCTCTTTTTAATGGAGACCAAAAAATATAGGTGTGTATGAAGGGTATTCAGCGTAAACTAGGGTTCAAATCTTGTTTTGCGGTGGATTGCGTTGGAAGATCGGGTGGTATCTGTTTAATGTGGGACGATGGTGTTGATATTTCTATTAATTCTTACACTATACATCATATTGATACTTTGATTGTGGTGAATCGAGAAACAAGTGTGTGGAGGCTGACTAGGATACATGGTTGACCTAAAAAAGAGAAGAAAGGCCTTACACTGGAGTTGTTTAAAACACTGTCTTGTGATTCTCATGTGGGATGGATGTGCATTGGTGATTTCAACATGTTGTACAATTTTCAAGATAAGTCACGAGGATTACAACCAAGTGTTAGTGAAGTGCTTCAATTTAGAACGATTATGGAGGATTGTAATCTGAGGAAAGATTGGTTTTCTGGGTATGCATTTGCATGGGATAATGGTAGAGAAAGGCTGGATTTTATTCAGGAACGATTGGATATCGCTTTTGTGAATAAGGCATGGATGCAAATTTACCCAGATGCAATCCTCACTCATCTTGATCGATGTGGCTCGGATCATATCCCTATTAAGCTCGTTTTAATTCCCGGTAATATTGAGGGGCTGCCAAAAACTCCACGGCCTTATAAGTTCGAGGCTATGTAGCTTGATGATGCTTCGTGTTAGAAGGTTGTGCGCAATTCGTGGACTAACCTGGAAAGTTCTCTTACTTGTGATAGTATCGTGGGCAAGGTTTCCGGATCTCAAATCTTGGGATTTTGGAGTTTTTGGGAATGTCCACAAGAGAGTTAAAAGAAGGTGAGGGAGGAACTCCGAGCTTTGGGCAAGAGTGGGATGAACGGGGAACTTGTGAGGCTAAGAAGGAAGGTGAAATATAGAGAGTGGGAAATTATAAGGAGGGAGGAGGCCCTGTGGCTTCAAAGATCGAGGGAAAATGAGATGAAGGGGTGATCATAAAACATTTTTTTTCATCAGAATGCATCAGGCAGAAAGAAAAGGAATTATGTGAAACAGCTTGTTGATGAAAACGGAATAGAGTGGCGATCTTTCGTTGGTAAAGTTAAAGTGGCCATTGATTATTTCCAGAACCTATTTACTTCATATGTAAGAATTGTTGATGCGTCGGCTTCTCAAGGAATCAATACTTTGTTAACAGATGAGGACAATGCCAAGCTTTATACTCCCTTTACACCGGAGGAAGCTAAGTTTTTTCTTTGGGGTGCGAATTGGGTTGCACCAAGGATCATCTCTAAGCCCTTTCCTTTTCACGGTTTTGATGGATGTGCTTACAGGTGACTTGCAAGGGGAGGTCCCATGGTGCATGTTGTTCGCGGATGATATTGTGTTGGTTGACGAGTCCAAAGAGGGAGTCAGTAACAGATTGGAAGAGTGGAGAGCAGCATTAGAACCAAAGGGCCTCAGATATAGTAGAGCCAAGACCGAGTATATGGAGTTTGATTTTGGAGCTTCGTCAGACAGGGATGTAGGGTTGTTGCTTGGAGAGACTTCACTGCGCGTGAGAGACTCCTTTAAGTACCTCGGCTCTATCTTGAAGAGAGATGGAGGAGTGGATGAGGACATCAAGTCCAGGATTCAGATAGGTTGGCATCGTTGGAGACAGACATCTGGAGTCTTGTGGGACAAGAAAGTCCCCCTTAAGCTGAAAGGCAAATTTTATAGGGTGGTAGTCAGACCAGCGATGATCTATGGAGGTGAATGTTAGCCAGTTACTCTGGCTCAGGAGAAGCAGATTATGGTAGATTAGATGCGGATGCTACGCTGGATGTGTGGTCATACTAGATTGGATAGGGTCCGTAATGAAGTTATTTGAGGCAAGGTCGGAGTGTCTAGTATTAAAGATAAGTTGTGAGAATCTAGACTCCGATGGTTTGAGCACGTTCAGAGGAGGCCACTTGATGCCCCAATTCGCATCGCAGTTGTGAGGTTCTGGCGTTGGGGGACTACCGTCGTGGTAGAGGGCGATCAAAGAAGAGTTGGATGGAGGTCATCCGAAAAGACCTCGCCGCCTTGGAGCTTTCAGTAGACGTGGCTCAAGACAGAGCTTTGTGGAGGGAAAAGATTCGAGTTCTGAAAGCTTGATCTGGAGTCCCTGGAGCGTTGTTTCCTCGTTACTCGGGCTAGGAGTTGTGCACTGTTTTCTCTGTTTTTCTTTGTTTCTCTCTGTTTTTATGGTCTTGTTGTAGGCTCATGTTCTTTTAGGTCATATCGGTTACTTCCTCCCAACCTGTTGGGGTAAGGAAATACCAATCCCGACCACCCCAGACCCCATTCTTCGGGATAAAATGGGGAATGATGTTGTTGTTGCTATGCATTCCTCTAAGTCTCCCGACCCTAATGGTATGTCAACTCTCTTTTATCAAAAGTTCTAGCATATCGTTGGGGGTGATATTACTAATTTTATTCTATCTATCCTCAATGGTGTGGATTTCTCCGAAGGCTTTAATCATACCTTTATCTCCTTAATTCCTAAAGTGAATGAGCCTTGCAAAATGAAGGATCTTCGTCTTTACATCTTGTGTAGCGTGTTGTACAAGATTGATCGTATCAAAGATTCTTTCTAACAGGTTGAAGCAATGCTTACACAAGTTGGTGTCTCCGAGTCAGAGTGTGTTTGTCCCAGGAAGTTTGATCACTGACAATGTTCTCTCGGTGTTTGAGATTTTTCACTACATGAAGAAAAAAAAAGGGAAGAATGGGTTACCTAGCTTTGAAGCTTGACATGGCTAAAGCATATGATAGGGTGAAATGGTCCTTTTTGGAGCATTGTATGAGAAAGTTGGGTTTTGCATTTGGAAAAACATGGATTTCTCTTATTATGTGGTGTGTCTCATCGGTTTCTTTCTCTACTCTCATTACTGGTAGACCCACCGCCACTTTTACTCCATCTCAGGGATTGAGACAAAGAGACCCGCTGTCTCTTTTCTTGTTTATTCTTTGTGTCAAGGGTCTGTCGGGAATGTTAAGATGTAGTGAAGCACAAGGCAGGTCGCATGGTGTGTGGATACTAGGCATCGATCCAGTCCATTTTGGACGTACGGGAAGTGGAGAAGCATGAGTGTTATCTCGGGTTACCTACTATGGTGGGTAGATCGAAGAAAGTTATCTTTTCGCAACAGAAGGAGAGGGTTATGAACAAGATTGGTGGATGGCATTTGAACAATTTGTCAAGAGCGGGAAAAGAGGTGTTAAATAAATCAGTTTTCCAAGTCATCCCTAATTATACGATGTATTTCTTTCGTCTCCTAGTGGTTAGTGCAAGGAGATGAAGCGAATGTTTTGCAATTTTTGGTGCCGAGAGCAAATGTCTTGCTTTCGTCTCCTAATTACACAGGGTCTAGTGACTCGTCTAAGATTCATTGGCTCAAATGGAAGCGTATGTGTCTCTCGAAAGTACTTGGTCGTTTGGGTTTTAGAGGTTTGGAAATTTTCATTGAGGCTCTTCTTGCAAAACCATGACGACACATCATTCAAGATCCGAAAAACCTTCTGGCTAGGATTTTTAAGGCTAAGTCTTCCCCACGGTCTGATTTTTTTAGTGCTAAGATTGGAAATTAACCGGGCTTCACGTGGAGAAGTATCCTGCATGGTAGGGAGGCGCTGGATTACAGCGTTCATTGGTGTGTTGGCAACGGGGCTTTGATCGATATATGGAAGGTATGGATAACAAAATGATATGAGAGTGTTGTTTTATATATCTCTAAAAAAACTGGGTATATAAAATATATGAATCATATTCATACACATACCTTGATATCTATTATGGATCTCATACTCAGAGAAAAGTTCTGGTGCGCATATCTCTTAACGTAGGAAAATCGAACATTTTGCGTTCACAGATTACAAGTCAACGTTCATATTCTGGATAGTACTCTTCATAAGCTGAGCCATAAAAAAATTTGAACGTTTTGAGTGAGTGACGCGGTGACATACTTATAATTACTGCGAACTTTGATTTTTTTTTCTCAAAATGACCTCAAACAATTTCATTGCCAATATTATGAACATTACCGCCCTAATTATGAATATTACCGATCATACTATGAACATTAACTTGTTATAGGTAAACGCGAAAAACTTCATTTTTCTTACGTTAAACGTTGTTATCACCAGAACTTTTCTCTCCACCCATACATAAAAGAGCTCTAAAGTTTTAGTATCAAACTGAGTATTGATAGGAGTATCTCAAACACTAAGAATAATCACAACCTTGCGTGCTTCCCATGGACCACATACAAAATGACTTTATAGTGTGATATATCATTTTTATTAATTTAACCATTATTTGATTATCTAAAAAGGCTACATTTTCACACCACTCTCTCGCATGTTTCAACATTGACGATTCCTAGTGCTAAGTAACCTCGGTTATTACAGTAGTTATTACTGAGGGAGTTTGGTTCTTTAATCACTTGAAACGTGGCTATAAATTGAGTCTCTCCCCCCTCTTCTTTTCTCCATCCTCTTCCCCTCATTCGCTCTCCTCTGTTTTCAAAAAAAAAAACCCACAGAAATCATCAAGAAAGAGAGCATACTAAAAGCTCGATGACGAACAAAAATGTGTTCTTCATCAAGAAGATCCATCCTCAAGATCCTTCCAAGATCAACTCTTGGGTCGATTCAATGAGATCTTCTTCCCCTACCAATCTCAACCGTGGCTTAATCACTCCCACAAACTCCTCTTGGATGCTCAATCATCCATCTGCTCTTGGTTCTTTTGAGAAGATGATGAGTGCTTCAAAGGGGAAAAAGATTGTAGTCTTTCTTGATTATGATGGTACTCTTTCCCCCATTGTTGACGACCCTGATCGCGCCTTCATGTCTGATGAGGTTACTTTCATTTCCTTACCAAAATTATATTATTTTCAAATTTTGTGGATGTTCTGAAAAGATGAAGTTTTGTAACAGATGCGAGGAGCTGTAAGAGAAGTGGCCAAGCATTTTCCTACAGCCATTGTTACTGGAAGATGCAGAGAGAAGGTATAATCATATAGTTTTGATTATACTAAAAGCTACACTTGTCACATATGATAATAATTTAGTGATTTTTATTATTACTCTAATGGAGCAGGTGTGCAGTTTTGTGAAGCTAACTGAACTCTATTATGCCGGCTGTCATGGAATGGATATTAAAGGACCTACCAATGGGCGCAAATATACACAAGTCAATGTATTCACTCATCAAATTCACTTGTTTTTATTATTAATTTCATCTGTTTTGTAGCACTAAGACAAAGAAAAAAATGTTGTAATTTTCAGGCAAAAGAGTCTCTTCTCTTTCAGCCTGCAGCTGAGTTCTTGCCCATGATTGATGAAGTGGGTAACTTAGCTATATACTTTTTTATGATTTTTGATATTGGGTATTGATCTAAACTCCATTATTGGCAAAATGAAACAGGTTTACAATGCTTTGTTGGAGAAAACAAAATCCATTCCTGGAGCAACTGTTGAGAACAACAAGTTTTGTGCTTCTGTTCACTTTCGCCGAGCTGAAGAAAAGGTAAAACAAAACAAAACATGGTTAAATGGTTACCTTTTTTGGGTATTTGTTTTAGTTCCAAGGAATTGAGAAAGCCATGTTGAATTTTCTTGTCATTGACAGAAGTGGGCAGAGTTGGCTGAGCAAGTGACAGAGGTGGTAGCTGCATACCCAAAGTTGAGACTAACTCAAGGCAGAAAGGTGAGTTGAAGAAGACTGTGCTTGTTTTTTTCCTCTTTCTTTCTTATCTATCTTTTTAGTGTTTTTTGAAGGGTACAAGATTGTTGTCATTGTCTTAACTATTAGGTGTATGTTTTGTTCTTTTCCTTTGCAGGTTTTTGAAATCAGACCAACTATCAAGTGGGACAAGGGCAAAGCACTTGAGTTTTTGTTGGAATCTCTTGGTAAGTTATACTTTATGATTTGAGTTTGTTGTCGATGTGTTGTTAGAGCATTTGTAATGTTTACAAGATATTAATTGCGCGCTTGTGTCTTATGTTTTCTTGCAGGGTTTGCAAATTCTGAAAACGTCTTTCCCATTTACATTGGAGATGACCAAACTGATGAAGACGCGTTTAAGGTTTTGCGCGCACGAAATCAAGGAGTTGGGATCCTTGTTTACAAGTTTTCCAAGGAGACTGATGCTTCCTACACTTTACAAGGAACAACTGAGGTAAAAAAATATAAAAGAAAAGAAAATATATACATTAAATTTGCAATTCAACGTTAAGTACTAAATTTGTTCTGGTTTTTTGTTTTATTGTGCAGGTTAAGTCGTTTCTTCAGAAGATTGTTGAATGGAAGAGGCTGTCTCGACGTGGATCCTACTATAGGAGGAATTAAGCATGGAAAAAGAAGAGGGGCAGCAATTTAAAAATCTATCCCTTTTTTATTAATACTGTAATTTGTAACCCATTAAGGAGGGTTTGTGTTATTATGACAATAACTTTGTATGTGGTGGTTTAACTTATTTTATATAGTTAAGGATGTAGAGGGGATCAGAAAAAGGGGATCTTCAAATATATTATCATCCCTTTTGTTGTTAACAATATATATATGGGAATAGGTTTCTCCTTGTATAATTATTGTGTAAAATGTAATGTGAAATGCAACTTAGAATAATTTGTCTTCTTCGATCATATGTCCTAATACTAAATAGTGCTTGATGCTTGCCAAGAAAATCTAGTCCTCTCATCAAGAAAGTTATTTGGTATTAAAAATGGGGAATATGTATATTACAAATACTTTTTATTGTACGAATGAAGAATTGCTAGTAGCAATTTGGAAAAAATTTGGTAACAAACTTGGAGAACATATATTGGAGAACACTGATATACTACACATGTATAGAAAACTGAAGAATATTTCTAAATTGGAAAACATTAAAAATTAAAAGAGAATTTCATTGTAGAGAAAATGGATTTGTAAGTTCCGGTGTAACACCCTCTTACGGTGTAACGAGTATTAACCATCCATGGTATTCAGGTTTGTTAAAGTTGATATTCAACTTAATTTACCTATAATAATACAGGGTAGATATTCAACTAAATAAACATGAACAAATAGCGTAAAAGATTGAATAGAGGCACAAACATATGAGAATGTGATTAGTGCATATATAACCTAAATTTATACAAAGTTGAATATCAACTTTAACAAACCCGAATACCATTGAGGATGAATACTCGTTACACCGTTACACCACAATACTCGTTACACGGGAACTCACCTCTCTCTCTATATATATATATATGTTTACACCTAAAACTTCCCTTTAAAAGAATAATATCCATTCAAATGTTCCAAGCTATATATCTCATGCAGAAAGGGTTTATAGTATAACCAACTTGTGATAAATCTTTGTAAATTAAAAGGAAAGATATGAAGATGTGGACAATTCACCAACAAATGAGATCAAATCAGTTATACCGACTAATTACTCAACAATTAATGGAATAATCAGCATATTGCAAATCACAAGTCATTTTTAATCACATGCATAAAAATCAGATTTATATACTGCGGTCTCATTGCTGGAAATAAATATTCTGCAAGAGAAAAAAAGGAAAGTAGTTGCAGAATATTATTTTTAGAACTGTACAAGCAAGCAACTATCCCCATGCATTCCATTGAAATTCCTGCAAAGCCCTGAGCTAATGTTTTGTACGGCATTTATATATATTATGATATGTAATTAACAGTAGTATTATTATTGTTGTATACAAACTGTTACAATGTACTTAGACATTCAAGTGAATCTTGTTAGAATAATTGGTGAGATGCTATTCCCATCCACATTAGCTATATGAAGAGTAGCTAGGCTGCTATCTAGATATACAAAGCCACCTGAATAGTATAGTAAAAAGTTAAACATTTTTTTTGGGACGGTCAGAAAATGCATATGCTTCACTTAAAGCTATGAATTGAATGATGCTTCATACAAAGACAAAAGCAATGCATAGTAAAGTTTATGCAGATTCTTGGCTGCATTATGGGATCAGATTCAGTCAACAAGAGCTTTGCTTTGCTTTGCTGCATTATGGGCTCGGGACTTCTTCATTAAGGATTGGGTCATCCAGTTCCGCCAATTTTCTACTAGTGCAAATCGGGTTGTTGACGGTCTCGCTGCTTTGCCTTATAATTTCCCTTTTGTTAATTTTGTTTTTGTTTTAGGTGATCCTCCCAATGGGATTACTTCTCTTTTGTTGGACGATGTTAGGGACCTCGCCTTATTTCTTTGTGATTGTTTTTCGCGTTTTATGCATTTCGAGAGTGTTGTCTCTCCTTCACCAAAAAAGAAGCTAATTAGAGCCGTTTTTTATGTTTTTTTCTCATGATTGAGAGGAAGATAAAACGATAAGAAAGAACACAAATTTAACATGGGTTAAATACAAATATTGTGTTGATTACATCCACATGCAGAAGAGCCGCTTTTATTAGGAGACTTGAAACCAAATTTTGATACTCCCTTCGTCCCTTAATGTTTTTCTCATCTCTTTCCGGCATGTTAGAGTAGATTTAGGAGAATAATGTAATGATTTGATTAGGCCTCTTAGGGCAGAATATATACAACATAGACAATCTTATCTAAGGATAAGATATGGAAAATATAGAAAAGATAACAATACAAAGATATATGGAAACAATATCTAATCCTATCTTTAATACTCCCCCTCAAGTTGGAGCATGAGGATCTAGAATGCCCAACTTGGAAGACAGGTAGACAAACTGAGGTGATGGTAATGCCTTTGTAAGAATGTCTGCAAGCTGATGTGTCGTAGAAATGTGAGAGGTGACGACCTTGCCTGCGACAATCAAATCTCGAACGTAATGACAGTCTATTTCTATATGCTTGGTTCGCTCGTAAAATACAGGATTAGAAGATATGTGAAGTGTTGCCTGACTGTCACAGTAAAGTCGAACCGGAGGTGAGTGATCAAAGCCAAGTGAAAGAAGAAGAGATTGTAACCACACAATCTCACAACAAGTGACCGTCATGGCCCTATATTCAGCCTCAGCGGATGAACGAGATATCGTCGGTTGTTTCTTGGTGCGCCATGAGACGGGAGATCAACCAAGCATTACAAAATAACCGGTGATGGAGCGACGAGTTTTAGGACAAGTCGCCCAGTCCGAGTCATAGAACGCAGAGAGACGAAGCGAGCTGTGACGAGATAGGTGAAGGCCTTGCCCGAGATGAGTCTTGAGAAACCGAACGACACAAAGAGCAGCCAGCCAATGTGCTTCCTTTGGTTGGCGCATGAACTGAGACAAGATATGAACGGAGAAACATAGATCCGGGCGGGTAATGGTCAAGTAAATTAGTCTCCCAATGAGACGCCGATAAGCTTCCGGGTCATGATGATCAGGGCCTGTAGCTTTGGCGAGCTGATGATTGGAGTCCATAGGCGAGTCACATGGTTTGGATCCAAGAAGGCCTGTATCAGAAATAATCTGTAGAGCATATTTGCGTTGCGAAACAAATAGACCGGATGGATTACGAGCAATTTCAAGGCCAAGAAAATACTTAAGTACGCCAAGGTCTTTCATGTGGAAGCAACGACGCAGGTAAGCTTTAAAGGAGGAGATGGCTGCCGAGTTGTTACCTGAGATGATCAAGTCGTCCACATAGATGAGAATGTGAATAACGTTGCCATTCTGATGCATGGAAAAAAGCGAGTAATCAGCGTAACTTTGTTGAAAACCAAAAGCTCGAAGGGCAGTGGCCAACTTAGAAAACCAATTTCTAGGAGCTTGACGAAGACCATAGAGTGACTTTCGAAGCTTGCAGACCTGACCCGGAGGAATACGAGAGTAGCCAGGAGGTGGAGTCATATATACCACCTCATCAAGATCGTCGTGGAGAAATGCGTTGTGAACGTCCATTTGATGAAGCTCCCAACCACGAATAGCAGTGACGGAGAGGAATACTCGTACAGTAGCCATTTTGGCAACGGGGGCGAAAGTCTCGTTAAAGTCGATGCCCTCAATCTGCCTATTTCCAAGAGCCACAAGGCGAGCTTTGTATCGCTCGATGGTGCCGTCAGATTTGTATTTGATGCGATAGACCCACTTGCACCCAATTGGTCTCGTTCCGACAGGTAAATCAGATATCTCCCAAGTCGAGTTACGCTCTAAGCAGCTAATTCCGAGAGCATTGCAACGCGCCAAGGAGCATGTTGAGATGCTTCTTTGAAGGAGGTTGGTTCATGACCAACAGTAATGGCGGCGAGAAATCTGGCATGGTTAGACGAAAAATTATTGCAGGAAACATAGGCAGCGATAGGATATTGCTTACCCGAGGAAACTGACTGTGAGGGTGACGTGAGAGGGGGGTCTTGACTTTGTAGCGTATGACATACATAATCTTTGAGAAGCACAGATGTGTGGCGAGGGCGTTCACTTCGCCGAATTTCTGGAGCCGGCGAATCAGAGGGAAGCAGGGGACAAGAATCTGATGAAGATGGCAAAGGAGAAGTGGACTGAGAGGGTGGAGGCATACCCGACAGAGGTGGTTGTGATGGTTCAGCTAGAGGTTCTGAGGGAATCGGTGTGTGGTATATAGCTGGAGTAGACGCCATTGGCGGGACAACTCCCCCTGTCGTTGAACTTGGATTTGACAGGAAGGGAAAAGAGTCTTCGTAAAACACCACGTCACGAGAGACGAAGATGCGTCCAGTGGAGATGTCGTAGATACGCCATCCACGCTTTCCTGGTGGATATCCTAGAAAGACGCCTTTGATGCTGCGGGCTGCGAACTTGTCACTTGGTTTTGGTTGACGAGCAGCGTAACAGAGGCAGCCAAAAACTCGAAGCTGAGAGTATAAAGGAGGTTTGCCGAACAGCAGCTCGTATGGAGTACGATTGGCGAGCAGCGGGGTTGGCGTCCGATTGATGAGATAGCAGGCCGTCATAATGCATTCACCCCAAAAAGTGACCGGAAGTGTAGCTTGAAATCGTAGGGCTCGGGCAACATTTAAAATAGGTCGATGTTTGCGCTCTGCCCGACCATTCTGTTGAGGTGTGTACACACATGAGCTTTCAAAGAGGATGCCTTGACTTGCAACATATGGCTGTAGGGAGATAAATTTGGCTCCATTGTCTGAACAAAGACGCTGAACTGGTTTGGAGAACTGAGTCTTCGTCATGGCGATGAAGTCACAAATGATTTTGGAGACCTCTGACTTATATTTCATAAGAAACACCCATGTAGATCTAGAAAAATCATCTATAATGGTTAAAAAATATGAAGCACCGGTACTAGAAAGGGTGCTATAAGGACCCCAAATATCACAATGAATCAAGTGAAACACCCATGTTGTGCAGCGTTTGCTACGGGAGTGCCACGACCCCGACCCCGACCCCCTTGAGGACCAGAACTACGACCACCACGACCAGAACTGCGAGAAGGAGGAGTGTAGCCTTCTGGAAAACCATGAATGCGAAAGCACATATTGATTAAACGTTTTGTTTTGGGATCAACCATGATGTAGGTTGTGAAGAAACGTCAGAAGAAGGGAGAAAGAAGATAGGAAAAAAACGTGTTTTTAGAAAACCTGCTCCGATACCATGTTAGAGTAGATTTGGGAGAATAATGTGATGATTTGATTATGCCTCTTAGGGCAGAATATATACAACATAGACAATCTTATCTAAGGATAAGATATGGAAAATATGGAAAAGATAACAATACAAAGATATATGGAAACAATATCTAATCCTATCTTTAATACGGCACATTCGCCGAGACACGTTTTGTAACGTTAATATCTTTAAATAAACATTAATAAAAATTATAAAATTTTGATATTGTTAAAGCTCTTGATGAGACGAATCAAACAAGACCCCATATTACTATATTTTTCCTATATATTAGAAGATATGTCGAAGATTCTCTTAAAACGTAAATAGTGTCAAAATTAAGGATGAGAAGAACTTTTGGGGACGGATGGAGTATTAGAATATGATATAAACATAAACAACTATATATAATGCTCTATTGTACTCCAAGCTAACTTGAAACCCAAGTAACTTGTCTAAGTAAAATCACAAGTCCAAAACTACGAAAATCTCGTGATTGCTTATCGCGGTGTGCCATTCAAATATAACGGGTTATGAGAGTTGAGCATCTTGATTAGTAACAATTAGTTTACATTGGATGGCGATGCCCTAAGGGTAGGTTGATTGGATATTGTTAAAAAAGAGAGGTTAAAAGTTGTGTTGTTTTTCAACTAAAGAATAATAGTACTCCGGTATATGAGTGAGTGACAATCCCTATATAATTGAGTTACCTATAAAGCAGGAAGTAAAGGAGCGGAATGGAGTAAAACCAGGGATAGGTGTCATCGTAACAAGCTCACACAAAAACCAAACCATGTCCAATTCTCCATGCCAGGCTTTTATAAATCAGAATATGCTTACAATGTGTTAACAAGCTTAGGATTTGTTTGACATGCCTAACGAATATGATACTTGTACTCAATTAGGTCCAATCAAACAACTTAATTAGTAACGTATAGTTGACTCTATATGACATGCAAATGACTATGTTTTCAACAATAGAAATCGATCTTGTGACAACTTGCGAGCACTTTCTTAGATAACTACAATTTACTCAAGTAATTGCTCCTTTTGAGGATAAGATATCATCTTAAGATAACAAATTTCTTGGAACACACTAGAGAGTAGAGCACACTAGTTATCAATATGGACAATACTATGAAAACAAGAGTTAAGTAAAATATAATGGAAAGCCTTGCAAAAAGCGATCACATAGAGATGTGCAATTCGTTGTTTAGATTTGAGAGATCCCACCTTGATGGCAAAAGAAAAGACTAAACTAATAATGTGTTTTTTTTTATAATAATTTAATCAATGGAATTTAGCTTAAGATTGATCGCAAATTATATTCAAAAGGGTAATAAGTAGGTATAGTGAAAAGGAAACCCACTAGTCCAGGGCATGCAGAACAATAAAGGTGAATAGATGGTTGAAGAGGAGTTGGCTTCCACTTCAAACAAGACACCTTTGTAGTGAAACAAGACTTGTTAATGTTTTTTTTTAAATAAAAATGGAAAAGACTTATTAATGTTTTTTTTTATATAAAAAACATGAAATAGAAACTTGGTTCTTTCCTCTTTTTCTGATTAGTTCAGTCGTGTAAAGAAGAGACTCCACACAATGCCCTAAAATCACATATCATTGGTGCCTTATAAACTCGGATATTAAACTCCCTACTCTTTTAGCTTCAATTATTGGTGCAAAAGTTGCATTAAATTCGCCATAGACAAACCGACCAAGCCATGTCTCACACTCTCCAAATTTCATGCACTTTTTGTTAGAAGATTTAGCTTGATGAATATCTAAGTAGATTATTTCTCCTATAACGTACCTATATATATTGAGTAATCAACTAAAACATTTGATAAGATAATACTTTTCTTTGTACTTAAACATGATCCCGGCCGTCATTTGTTGTTAGAACGTTAACCTCATTTGATATCAATAGTCAATGCTCTAGGAGATCATAGACGAGAGATGAATATGGTGAGATAGGGTATAGCATTTAGATAAGGACCATATAGATTAAAAATTTATAAATGCATCATTTATGTAATTATTTGAGTATATATATTTCAAAATTAATCCATTGAATTTTTATAAACTATGTCGGATGAAATATATATTTTATGATGAATCTTAATTTTACCAAACTAAATCCTACATTTTTAGCTATACCGACATGTTGTAAAATGTTCTTGGTTTCACAATTCAATATCACAGACTTCTTATGTCATAGACGTCTACAGACGAAAACTTCTTACGCCTTAGACGTTTTAATCACAAGAGTTGTTTATATGTTTTTCCCTGGCCCTTTGAAGTAAGGCTATGAAGCTTACAACACAACAATATATAGTATCTCATTGTTTATGCATTTGAAAGAGCTAGTATAAAAAGGCAACCTCATTGGTGTTGCACTGCCAAAGAAAATTCGTAAGAACATAAAAAGAAGCACAAACATAATGCACAACACTGGAATTGGATTCCTTCTCAACCTCATTTTCTGTATATAACATCAGTGGGCTTACTAAATACAACCCTCCTTTTATATCAAATACCGTCCGGTTTCTCGCGTTACGCGAGGGAGAGACACCGCGAGAATTAAAAAAAGGCTCTTACGAGAGATGTACATCTCTCGCGTAACGCGAGAAGCACGTCCCTCGCGTAACGCGAGATTAACATTTTAAATTTATGTTACTTTTTGCTAATCTCGCGTTACGCAAGGGACGTGTTTAACGCGAGAAATCGGACCGTGTTTGGTATTTTGACCTGGCTGAATATAACATCCGTCTAATTATAAGAACCAACCCTTTGCATTTGACTTGTCGAGATATCCTGAACTTGCACGATGGTCCCAAATTTCTCCAATTTTTTTTCCTTTTATTTTGGGATTTGCAGCACAAAAAGTAGCTCTCTTTTTTCGACACCCAGACTCTCTAGATCTAGCTAGTCTCTAAAGCTATGAAATTCATCATGTTATTGTTGGTCGCCTTATTTCTGCATCATACTTAAATTGGGTAGAGTAAAATAAAAGAATTGAATTCTAAAGGTGTGTGTTCTTTTACGTGGATAGATTCCTTCACTTGACCCTAAAATATGCATGGCATGTGAACTTGTTACAGGGTGCAAACCATTATCATGTCTGCACTGCAGGGTTATATATATACATATATACGTACTCATCACTCTTTTGAGTACTGTACATGTAAAAATATGGGGTCACAAAAGTTATACTTGGGCAATTCATAGCCGTTAATTCACCCTTTGATTAGGAATACTATAATCTCATCTTTCTAGATACTACGAGTACATGCAGGGGGACCTACATAGAGACCATGTGCCCCCAACGACATTGAAATATGAACGAAATTGTACATCTTTTCAATACGAGTCCATGCATATAAAATTCATCAAAATCGGACATCGTTTGACCCCTGAAAACCCCAAAATATAAAACGCTCACAAGTTGCAACCACGCCGCCACAATACAAAACTAGACAATCAAGATGGCGTGTTTCAAACTATTTGAGGTCAGGGACGCAACACGAGGTCTTCTTTTTAGTTCCTTACACGTTTTTTCATGTGTTGTTTCATTTTGAAGCGTCATAAACAACTTTTTTATGTGTTGTTTAATTTTGAATAGTCATTAAATAGAAAAATATTTTTATTGAATTGGTCTTTGTACAAGATTCTACTAGAAAAAATTGAGTTGAACTGTTTTGTGTAGAGTGTTGAGCTGATGTAAATATTTTGTTTGTATATGCTTGATCCGTGATGTGAATAGTATTGAGATGATTATTAGTTTTGATTGTATGTACGTTTGATTAAAATTATGTTAAATTCTTATGCGATCAAAAAAAAATTTAGCCGAACATGCCCCCACTGACTTGAAATCCTGGGTCCGTCAGTGAGTACATGGTTAGATAACAATGCTTAATTAGCAAGCTTGATGGTTTAGTGCTAATTATTCTCAATTGGATGCCACCGAGATTTTTGTAAGATTCATTTGAGAGGCATGTATCATGCATGCATATATAGATAGGGTTTGATGGTTTCACTAATGGTTATCAAAGTGTATAATGACAAAGTTTTGCCTAAAATAAATTAGGACAACACTCGTGAAAGGAGATTTGGGAAGAAAAGAAAATGCAGAATGTTAAGATGTAATGGGTTTTGATTAAATGACAAACATTCATTAATGATCTACTTGAGTGCATAGGTATTGTTACTAGTGATTGCAGGAACGAAAGAAGTCTTGTTGGAATCCATGAGACGTAAGGTTACATCGAATGGAAGTCAGCTGTGCAGTATAGTCCATCCGAGGAAGAATATTGGTCGAGATATTTTGGACGATGACCTTGAAGAAATAAGGAAAAGTTGTCTCGCAAATAAGGAAAGAAGATTTCTCAAAAAGAAGGAAAGAATCAACTCGGAAAAGGATTATGTCTTGTGTAGCGCGCGTGTTTAAATGGTTGAAGAAATAAAGAAATAATATCTATAAGGAATATTTCCTTATAGATAGTGTTTCCTTATACGAACAAGACGGCGCGCCTAATTGAAGACCTAATGTTGACGACTTGGAGATCAAGTTGGAAGATCACACGAAAGGAAATATATTTTAGAAAGAGAATTCTTTAGGAAAGATATTGTGAGATTTATGGAAATTAAGGAACGACTAGATATTGTATTAGGTTAGAGCTATTTAGTTTGCTATATATTGTATGAGATGTAGGTGGGAAGTCTAGAAGAATGATCTAAGTTCTATTGTAATCAAGAAATCAATAACACAAGTAGACTCGTTCAAACTCTCTCTAGTAAAAGCTAGAGATGAGTGATTTTTCGTCTTAAAGTACTTATTGGTACTTGAGGTGTTTCCACTCTACATCATTGTGTCAGGTTTGATTTTCTTTGTTATTTGTCTCTTTACTTTAGTACGTGTCAAGGAACAATAGCTTTTGTTCGTTGAGATTTAGACACTAATCGATCCAACACGGAAGAAAAGAGAGAAGAACGTACATAATGATTTCTTGATTATTGAACAGCTAAATCTGTTACAGAGAAGACAATATCTAATTACAACAAGATGTGAACGCAAGTTATCATCCATCTGAATCATGTAGTTGACTCAACACTAGGCACATGCTAGAGACGCGACTTTATTAGCTCCTACAGGAGATGCTGCAAATGGTAAACTATACATATACATAAACTAAAACCCTAGGGGACTAGGTCAATATTTATCATCAAACGTTGTGCGTCGACAACTCCAAGTAATGTTTTAAAAGTCGTTACACGATCACCGTCAGGGAGGGGTTTAACACATAAGTAATTGAATGTACACTCTATTCAAATCAAACGTTAATGCAATAACAATATTTATACATTCTTTATCCTCTAAGACATTGCCGTTTTCAACATTACAGACTAGAGTTTATACTACTAAATTTCGTGATGATAAAACTTTAGAAAGATTCACTACATAGCTATATGTATACATATTTATAAGTGTGTGTTTTCACATAAGTGAAAATATGAAATTTAACCCTGCATGAATGAAGGATTTAATTTTCCAAAATAATCGAATCACAAGTCGAATGCTATTCAAAGAGTGGTCTTAATCAAACAGACTTCCCCCCCTAAAATAACAGAGTTGTACAAGCTTGTCTTTCTAATACATGCATAATTTAGAAGTGCAGGCGACCATATTCAAGAAACGATTGGGCACTTAAATAGAGTAGGTGACACTTCTGCAATTTTATTTCTATTTTAAGAATAAATATTCGATTCTCTTTTGGCTCAACATATTACCAATTATAGCAAGCGAAGAACAACTCAAATTGATACTAAATAAGTTATCCATGTAGCAATTGCTCCTGTTATTGTAAGCCGCGTGTAGTGGGGGCTAGGTTCTTCCATTATTGTCTTTCTGCACATTTTAGTATCATATAATTAGGCATTTTTTTAAGTTAGACTAGAAACTACAAATATGGTCTAAGATCTTACCTACTCTATTTCCCCCACATTTCAAGGTACAGTAATCATTAATGCTGCATTTTTTTTGCGTTTTACAAGGTCTTGTTTGCTTTTTATCCACATACGGAGTATTTTGTATGAGTATGACGTTATAAACATTATACATTTGTTAGTCGATGGCATATGATATGAGCGAGTATATCTAACATTGCATCAGGAAAAAACGATTTTCGTGTTAGATTTGACACGATAATACCCTCTACAATAATACCTCTTGTAGTCTCGTGAGTTGCAGTTGTTTCACTTATTCACAAATGAAGAGTTTGAAATTAAATAGGGGCGGGCATAAAAAATTAAAACCGAAAAACCGAATTGAAAAATCGGAAAATCGGTTGCTTTGTAAGTTAATCGTACCAAAAATATCAAATTTTCAAACACAATTAATCAAATGTTACTATTTGTGGTAAAACGGTTAGAAAATGGTTGATTTAATTGTATTTGCGGTTAACCGAATTAACAAATATACATTATAAATTTTTGAATAGAGAACAATATGGCTTGATAGTCTAGTGTAGACCTGGCCAAACGAGGGTTGACCCGTCTGGACCGACCCGACCCTTCCGCCCCTCTAGCTTTGCGGGCCGAGTAAGGCTAGGTATGGACCTCAAGCCCTGGAAGGCCGACAGGCCCGACCCGTATTATATATTAATAAATAAAAAATAATTTTAAAATATATCTTATCTATATAAAAGTTGGTTGTCCATTGCCAAAATTGAATGAAATTGGTACCAATTTAATGCATTACTCATTTCTTAATCACCTCCTATTGGACTTTTGAGCATGTATTTAAATATCTTTCTTATATCTCTATGTTATATTTATTTATAGTCTACTTGATTAAGTCACAAATTAAATTAATGTGTGAGCTTCTCTTATGACAATGCAAACTTATTCTAATATTATGTTTTAAAACTACTTCAAACATAAATATAAGGAAATAAAAAATACTTATATTTACAAATATTAATAAATTTGATAACAACAACAACATATTAACAAATAATGTATAACTATATTAAATCACATACGAAAATCCGTAATTTTCTCGCGCGGAGCGCGAGGCCTGTATCTAGTATACTCATAAGTCTAACCTAAATTAGGTTTTCTCTAACCTTCACTCTGAAATTATGAGACTTTATTGCATGATTTATGCGCTGTTTTGGGACATGATTTAATGCACTATTTTGAAAAGGTTTTATTGCATTGTTTGAAGTATTTTTATTCGGTTTTTTCTTTAAATTTTATTAATTAAACAGGTTTAATATAAACGGGCTACCCTGAGGGCTACCCAACCCGCATTGAGGGTCGGGTATGGACAATGTGATAGGCCCTATATGCGGGCCGCGAGCTAGCCCGACCCACATAAATGGGCTAAATAAATGAGTCTAGCCCGGCCCCGTCCCGCGTTTGGCTAGGTCTAGTCTAGTGGTATGACAATAATGTAATAACCCTCCTCAAGAGAGTGTATTGCGTTAGGTTCGAAACTATTAATTTTTTAATCGTTGTTAATCAACCATTTTTAGATTATGGAGAACTTGCTTTGAATTGACCTTGTTTTAGTCGAAACATTATCGAGAACTTGTAATAGAATTAAAATAAATTTCTAAGTAATATTATGTCCAAATTTCAGGCACCGAGAGAAAGATGATCTATCCTTTTGTTTGCAACATATCACCAACAAACAAATCACTTTGCTTCTGTTTTGCTACGACCATCAAACTCTTTGATTTTCTTTGCTTATGGTTTCTTTCTTCTGTGTGTCGTCAATATTTGATGAGCCAACATTAATGAAGTTTAGTTTGTGGCTTTTACCTCCTTAGATATGTTTTGAATTTGTGATTCGTGACTTTTTAGCTTTTGTTTTTCAAGTAACTAATTCCTTTAGCACTCTTTTTGATTTTTATTATATGGGAGAGTAATAAAACGATTGTGGTTAACTCTTTTTTTAACAATTTAAAAAATATATATTTGTAACTTTTATTATTTTTGGTTAACCGAAATAACTGATTTACGGTGACGGACGTTTTGGTTAACCGATAATGATTAACCAAAAATTACGAATAGATAATGATTATGAAAAGTAACTAATCGATGATTGCGGTTAACCGATCACGTCTATCCCTAATTAAAAATAGGGATGGCTCCCCAGCAAGTGTACTTAAAGTCGAGAGAGTCATATAAACCTTGTTTGTTTCAAGAACAATTTAGTATGTTATGCCTTTGGATATAATTCATACACGTATGGCTATATATCCAAAGTCGGGGTTGGTATCAAACTATCCCTTAAAACTCGGTATGATTTGGCTCGGGTTGTTTCAAATTAAATATTATTAGATCCAGGCCACCCCATCACTCAAATTAGTGTTTCTTGGGCTGATATTGAGGTACATGCAATTCCAACTAGGTTAGACGCGCTTTTAGAATTACAACATTTTGAAATCGTGGGGACCACACCCCCTCCAGCCACGTGACAACTCATCTGGATTTTCATTTTTTTCAATTGATAACTACTCTAATATCCGTGCTTAATATAAAAATATGTTTTTTAAAATTAATTTTCTATTATGTAATGTTTTATTATAGATTAAATTATTTTTATATTTAAAAGGAAGATATCAAGTAGTTTATACTTTATATGTATATGTTTTTATAGTAGAAACATATTGAGATGCTTTTAAATTTTTATTTATTTATTGAAATCAATTGTTGAAATTATATAAGCTATGTATAATTTTCAAATACAAATATTCCAAATTGATATTAATAATATTTTCAAGAATAAATTTATCTGAACAAATTTTCAAGAATAATAATTCTTTAATTTCAATCATTAAAAAGATGATTTTAAAATTTAATTAGATAAAAATTATATTATATATCTAACTTTTATTAATTATATTTTTTGAAATTTACAATTGATTTTGTTTAATAAATTATAAATCTAATAACTTATTCCTCAAAACACTCTTAGAGCTTGAAAAGGCTTAGCTTTAATATATAAGATAGATTTTTTTTTGAATGGCAAGACTTATTCATTTATTTATAAATTAAATTAGATACAATAATTAGATTATTTTATTAATTAATAAACTATCAACACGATTAATAAATTGTCAACATGACTACATAAATTGTCGGAGTACTAAATAAAATTGTCAAATAGACACAAATAAATCTGTCAACAAGGCACTAAATAAAACTGTCAACAAGACAAAAAATAAATCTGTCAACAAGGCACTCAATAAATCTGTCAACAAGACACTAAATAAAACAGTCAACAAGACACTAAATAAAACAGTCAACAAGACACTGAATAAAACTGTCAACACCACCGAAAACTTGTCAACAATACAACAAATAAACTCTCAACACCACTAATAACTTGTCAACAACATACAACACGAGTAATTAAACTTTCAATGCGAAAAAAGTCAACGCCACTAATAACTTGTCAACACGACTAAATAATATGTCAACACCAATAAGAACTTGACAAATGAAGTGTCAAAACAACTAATAATTTGTCAACCACACACAAATGAAGTGTCGACACCATTTTGAACTGTCAACCTTATTGCATAGATAATAGGATTCTACAATAAACAGTGTATAATCTACTACATATATACCCTACAATAAAACAATTATACAACAAAATGATTTCAAATAATAGCAGCCCAACAACTCTACAAACTTTACCTTGTAACGTGGATCCATGATTGCAGCACATGCCAAGATTAAGCTGTTTTCAGACCAGTACTTATCAAATACTGCTTCCATCTCTATGATTGTATTAGTCAAGAAACTGTGTGGGCCTTTTGATATTTCTAGCATGCGCCAGTGAACCATCAGTAAACCCTTCAAGTAAATATTTGTTGTAGGATATGTGGTAGTTGTTGATAAAGTCCGGTGGGCCGATAAACACGGGGGTCGTGTATATTAGCGCATATGCGCATTGGGCTCACAATACAAGTCCATGGGGTTCCATCCTAAAACCAATTGGCAATAGGAGGAGTAATCCATGGTATTATATAGTGGGCTATTATTATCTCAACTTCCGATGTGGGAAGCCTATTCTCACAGTTGTGACCATGCACGTCACGTCGTATATCATCTTCAGAAACTTGTGAACAAGATTTAGGCTTTGCCAAGTTTCTTCACTTCTCATATTGTGTTCCCACTCAACAAGATGCATAAATACAGTTTTGTAATACATAACAAAGTCAATAAGTTTATATGTGGAGTTCCATCTTGCTGGTATATCAATCCAAAGATTTCTCCCAGCTGTCAACTAAAACGTTTTCTCTGCAAGGTCAAAGAACTTCTTCCTCTGGATTAGTGATTTGTTAACATACTTGACAAGGTCACAGATTTTATTAAGGTCACCAGTAACCAAATTCAAACTAGACTATGCAATCAGATTTAGAATATTGGCATAACAATGTACTTGAAACACAGAACCTCCAGCTGGAAGAAGTTTATTTGATAGTAGACCACTCTATTGCACATAAGCAAATAAAGTAGAATAACTACAACTACACAGCAGCAACAACACTCTATTGCACATCAGAAATCAATTACAACTACAACTACACATCAGCAACAATTACAATTAGTTTCTAACATTGAAAACCCTAGCTTAGCTAGCAAATCACTGGAATCTATCTCCTTTCGAGAAAAAGTGATGTTGATTGCAGAGAAGAAGAGACGCAAAAGAGGAATGGAGAAGGAGAGAACGACGATTGAGAGCGTCGGTTGGGAGCAAGGCGAAGAAGCCTGGGTTTTGGAAGGAGACGAGGGAGTGGGAACTGGAAAGAGCCTGATGGAGAAGGGTATGTCCCTAGTGTTTAACGAAGGCGTGCAAAAATCACACATTTAATCCCAAACCAGGTATTGGGCACAAATCTTTCCAGGTAAAGAATATGTAAACAAGTTTTAAAATTGCGGGCCAATTTGAGGACGAGCCCATAAGCCCAGATCAACCAAGCCCTTTAATATGTACTGGGCCATTAAAGCCCCGCCCATTTTTTCCCCGCGTGTATGCGGTTTAATGTCGTTAAATATACGTTTCAAAATTAGAGGCGTTAATCATATTCATAACCTTCCAATATAACAAAAATAACCTCAACGAAGTAAAATTTATACAAAATCCAGAAGGTTATACTTGTAGCACAAAATCTTTATTCAAAACCTTTTAATACAACAAAATCTTTATTCAAAATCTTCCAATACAACAAAATTATTTTTACCAATCAATAATACAAAGCAACTGATGCAGAAATTTCCAATCATTAATCCCAATCGAGAACGTTCTACTTGTAGCACAAATAGGGTAGCAAGACACATCCTATAATATATAAGCTCAAAAAGCATTTTCATGATAATCTGAAACACAAAATTGATCGTAATTGTAAGTTAACAATTTTCTGCATGTGGAGAAATGGATAAATGTGTACCTCGTTCATGAAGGTTTTGACCAAGCTAATCCATGCTTCTTTCTTTGCATTCTTCATAGTCCACCATCTTAGAGTCACATGGGTAGAAAAATCTGCCCGCAAGAAGAATTAACATAACATAAACATTTTTCATTTTATTGTTGTGGGTTCAAATCCACAACTGATCCGCTCAAGCTTAGTTATTAGTATTCAACAGAGACATGGAGCTATGTACATACATGCCAACAATTTTTTGTAGATATAAATTACTCAACTCAGGGGAGGATCGATAAAGGAAGAAGAGACAACTTTTTATTTTAGACATTAAGACGAAAACCAACAAAGATAATAATTAGAATTTTGCGAATTATTGCTTGCTACCTTTCAAACTTTGTGCGCCATTAGTCAAACAATCAGATTTGTTAAGAAATTTGTTGATCTTGTAGTATATATCATATTGTCTGCTGCTACCCTATATAGTCAAATCCAAGCAGATATGATCTCTACTTAAAATAAAATAAATTTTACGTTTTCCGTGTCAAGTTGACAGAAGATGTTTGGGCCATCCGGATCAACAGAGTCAGCAGGCGGTTCATCGGGAAATGGATAAACCTTCATAAGGTACAATTTACATCAACAATTTAGTCAATTCATATGTGACTAAATTTGATGTTTTCTGTGTAATTTGTTTCTATTCCATGATGATTTATTATGTACTCTCTCTATCCCCTTTTATAAGCCCCATTTGATTTTTCAGCACTATTCACAATTCAAGAGAATTTTCTCGATTTCTTCCAATATATAATGAAAAATATGGTCATATGGGGTCTTGTTTGATTCGTCTCAATGATTACTTTAACAATATCAAATTTTTATATTTTTTACTAATAAATAATTAAAGATATTAACGAAACAAAACGTACATCGATATCCGCACCGAGGTCAAATGAGGCTTATATTGAGGGACAGAGGGAGTAGTATGTACTAACTCAATATTCAAAAAAAAAAATAGTCACGGTTTGACTGTTTGTACAATTAACATTTACGTAATATGCTTACAAGTTTTCTTCATTACACGAAGATGGTAATGAACTCTGGTTGAATTCATTGTAGGAGAGATCTATATAACTGGAAGGAAAGACATAAAAAAACCATGTGATTCAGATATCCCTCAAACACAATTTTGAAGCCTTAGATTGAAAGTAAAGCCAACCTTACTTGAAACCTGCTTTCATGATCCAATCAGGTACAGATCCGATAAGAAAGTTGTATGTCAGATAGCTAATAAAAAGGGATAAATGATTACAATATATATGTGAACTAAAATCTTGAGGATTAGTGGAGAGTGGTGAGACAATGTTAATTGAGGATTAGGGTTAATGTTGTTGGACATGCTCACCAACTTCTTCTTCAACTTTGTGTTCCAATTTTTTTTATATCATAGTCTGTCCTTCCTGGTAATTGTGATGTTATAATTGACCACCTTCAAAACAAATTTAAGAAAATAGATATTCGTTACTTTAGTTGATATGTAGTATTATAGATGGTTCATTTGTTGATATCAAAATTTCCTACTACACAGATCTATCTAGATTCATACAAACACCATAGTATAGAATAATATGTTCCTGCATATAGTACTTTGTGGTGGTAGACCATTAATTCATGCAGGCTTGCAAGCTACCACAAACCATTTCTAGATTAATATTATAGGGCCAACCAAGTTGTTGAAACTAAGATCTCTGAAAGAAGACAACAAACTTGTTATGAGAAATCAACCAAAAGATTAAGAGTAATGCAAAAAATATGATGCAAATACATTGATCTCCAAATAGATAAATCAGCTAGGTAAGATGGTAGATCCAGAGATATAACAGTTCCTCAACATCCTGCAAAATAAATAAGAGTCAACTTTACACTGCTTCAGCCTATCATCATAGGATTTCTTTTGATCTAGATGAACTTTGGTTTGTATAGAGAGCTCACAAGGCTGCAAGGCTGCAACCCCATTCTTGAAAATTACTTATGCAAGGTTGCAACCCCAAGAATTAAAATTTCAATCAAAACTTAACATGAGTTACGTGATCTACTGCAATCTGAAATCCGTAGGCATGGTCTGACGGTCAATTATGAAACATGGCGAGCCAAAGTTTTTCTTTTAGGTATGGTCATCGAAGACTGGAACTTGGCATCAACAACAGTAAAATCTTGGTTGTGTGTTTGAAGATCACAATCAGAAAATTTTAGAGTGAAAACAAATATTAGATAAATTCTCAACATATACTATGAATGACATTAGTTCTAAGAACACATAATGTCCGAATGAAATATATAATCATGATAAGATGAAAATGGAAATTAAAACACAATGACTATATGTTAACCTCATAACTTCACCAGTAAATTAGATTGTAATCCTCAATCTTCAAAATTTTATAGCAATTAAAATCTAATTTAGCAACAAATTAAGTAAACTTGATCAATATTGATGATTATCATACTATGAAGTTTACAGTAAGGCATAGATGAAAATTTTACCTTTACCAATATAAGAACAATGCCACAACGTATCTCCAAAGCTTTTATTCCATGAAAGTTGCACAAACCCCTAACAATTGTAAATGTGAAAAATGGGGGAAATTGTAATAAAATATAAGCTTAAAGATGAAACATTCCATTAGAAGAAAAAAGACATGAGATGCCCCTGCTTGAACCAAACACAACCAAAACAAACAAACAAAAATTCTCCTAAATTGTAAAACATATTTCAACAAACAGGTTGTATGAGAACCTTATTAACAAAATTAATTAAACCACCAAGGAAGAACCGATATAACCGATGGTGAAATGCCGCCGACGCCACACGGGCTTCAGCCAGCGAGGTCGTCATACTCGTTCCCCATTGGAGGTCGGGTTTCGGGGGTTGCAAAAGAGAAGAAACAGGCGAATGGCGCAGCTAATTCCGAGCCCTCTGTTCTGACGAGGTGTAAGTCAGCCCCGATGAGGACACAGACGGCTAAGTTGTCACCCCCAGAGCTGGCTTGTCCTGGAAGAACAGGAAGATTGAGCCACATCAACCAGCTACTTGTGGCGTCGGTGCAGCTGGGGTCGAGTGCTGAGGTAAAAAGTCTGGACCTGTAGTAATTTGAAAGAATTTTTGTTTATGGTATAGGAAGTAGTAGGATAGTACATTCAATTATTGTTGTTTCATAATTTACAATCCACTAACTTGGGTATATGGGATGTTGAAGGGAACAAATATTATAAAATTCATCACAAACAGTAACCGTTGTCGATTAGTGTTTTGGCAGTAACCGTTGTCGACAAACAGTGGCAGGTAGCATGAAAATATACTCTTACTGAGATTTGGGTGCCTATATGCAACTATGACATGGATGAAGTCTGGGTTAAAAGTACATAACAGTTTTGGTTCAACCAAACATAAGAAAGCAAAACAGAAAGCAAGGAAAACGAATTATCTATGCCAAGATCCATATTTTCCAGTTTTGGTTTCTCAAAATGATTGGATGACCACTCTAATCGAAGAGTTTTCAATTGCAAGGCTGACCTAAGAGTTGTTTCTCCAATTCCATGATCAACATCTTTCCAACTCAAAACATATCCCAAAAAACTCCAAACTATATGGTATTGAAGAAAAAACCACAGTACCTTCTTTAATATAGCAAACCTATCAGCTTAACAACTTCCAACTAAAATCCATATTCTCTTCCTTCTGGAGGCAAAATCATAAACTAAAGAACCTCAACTCCTATGCACAGACATACCCTAACTTATATATAGTTCGACGTTAAACACCTAGAGTTCTCTAATTTTGGAATTCGACCCCACCTTAATTGTTAGTCTTCTAACGATCATATTGAATTGCCAAACACTTATCAACAAATGAAATCAACTACAGAAAGCAGAAATTACACAACATTTGAGTGGAAAGTCTGAAAAAATTACCTTGATCCGACGAAAACCGGAATTGAAGCGGAAAAGCTCAGTAGCACTGCCTAAATCCATGGTTATAGGGAAATATAAGCTTCTAAGGGGCCTGATCTGTCCCTTCAAGCCATTAAACATACAAGCTCAAGATTTGTGGAGCTCCTTCGCCGATTGAGCTCAAACATACAAACCGTTGTGGAGATCTAATTCTACTCAGCACCATAATTTGCAAAGATCCGGTTGATTCTGGAAAAAGGAAAAATAACAATATCATGGTATCTTATACGACGATTTGTTACTTGATAAAACTATTCAATTGATTTTTTGGAAAACTAATACCTCTACTACTTTTTCACAATGCCACTAAATGTGACTAATGAAAATACACGAAGTATACCTGTAAATTTGGTCTCCTAGATTCTGACAGTGATCTCATTGACCAGCTTTGTTCACTGCTAAGTTCGAACATACAAATCGTTCATCCGCGTTTCCCGGTGATCGTGCGGAGACGCTAGGAAGATATATATATACATATACATTATGAAACCGTTTCTTGAAGGAATTTGGACTTAATGGTGTCGAAGCGAAGCACAACTTCTTCAAGTAGAGATTTGTATACATACACACAAAATGGCAAGGAAGATCTGCAATCATTTGAAAGAACTTTTAAATATTCTCAATCCAAATACATCCAGGAAGGCATTGGTATCTAATACAAAATGGCAATGCAAAACTCTACATCTTATTTCTGGAGATATATATTTATATATGAAAAAATTTGCATTCATAACCATGTACAGGATTCTACCCAAGTGCAACAACAAAAATAATTGCTACATATTGCTCTCATATAGCAGATAGGTTTGGTAATACAACAATTAGAATTAGCTTTGGACTTGTGAAATCTCTAAGATTCTAATTTTAAAATTTGAGTAAAAATAAGGCAAGCAGGAAGGTAAGGTAAGCAGATACAGACATAAATGTATAGCTTATTTCAGATAGAAAATAAAAGAAGTTTGACAGCACAAACAACTAACATTTGTAATGATTTAAGATATTTTTTTTAGGGACTCAGAGTTAAACAACAGCACAAAGTAATTAAATAAGCAGGCAACATACAAACTTGTGCTAGTGCGAAGCTTTAAACCTATTTCATCGTGGCTCTTGCCAGACAAACTCTTGCATAGCCTTTCCTGCAGGGAATGTCTAGGAGCACCTATTCATCAATAGAAAAGGAAGATTATCCATTATGTTTGTGTTCATCATTGCTAAATAGTAAACTCAGAAAAAGGCCTATTCATGGCAAGAGCCTTACTTGCAGAAACCCATTGAGGCTTATTATCTATTTGCAAGACAAGTGATTTACTGCTCAGAGAACTATCTCTATGCAAGTCAATGCTTATTGGAGCCCTAGCCATTGAGGGTTGTGGCCTATAGACACCCAATCTCCAGGAAGCAGAGTTGTTGCTTGCTCCCCATCCAATGGTGCAAATTGCCCCAAATGTTTGTACCTAATCAATTAAATTGTATAATTTAGAGGATTGATAAATTAATTCTATCTATCTTACAGTTTATCCTATATTACTCCTTAATTAGTTACCTGAAAGGATCGAATGTGTGGCGACCCTCACCTCTTAATCTGATAGGACCTTCAGGGTTTTTTTCACAGTTCTCCATTCGGTTAAAGCAATCAGCAAGATAAGATCCTTGTTGAGCAGCAACCTGAACATAAAATCATATGATTTCAGATTTCAGCTGAAATGAATGAATGTAATGACTTAGGATTTACTGAGCTTCCTGGAGTAAGTGAGCTGCATCAGATACTCCTCAGATGACTCGCTCACCTTCCTCTTTATCACTCCTGATGCAGGACCTGATTTCACCTGACACTGCCCCCTCACAAAGAAGAATTTCGGTCTCCTCGAAACTTTATAACAACCTGAAAACAACAATATAAGAGACAAAGATCAATTAAGCTTGTGTATGTCACTTTTTATGTATGCAACATTAAAATGTAATGAGCAAACTTACTTCATCCTCATTAGCAAGTAGAAATTTCCTTGCAATATACTTCTGAATGTACGACACAGGCATCTCGTTGTTCCTGTAAATGGGACAAGAGTTATTATTATCTTGATTAGAGTAAATGTGAATGAGAAACAATGAAATCTCACTTGAGCTTCAGAAAACGCGAAGGGAGTTGAGGCAAGCGAGCGACTTTTTCCCTGAATCATAAACCAAGTGACAGCTAATTTTCAGCAGAGTATTTAAATGTAGGCATGGATAAATGAGAGTGATGACTTACTCCTCTTTAGAAGCAACCATAGAGAACCAAATAGGCATATTGGACTTGTCAAGTCTCACGACATCAATGAAATCAACTTGTGGAGAGTCAGGTGAAGCTTGTGATGCTGGAGCAGATACAAATGTTTTCTCTGATTCAGCATTAGTGACTTCATAATCATCAGTATCTTTAGCAGATGATGACACTAATTATCTTGAACTGGTACTACACTACAACAATGTTGTACTTCTGGGTCCAACTGTCAAGGTCAACAAAGTCGTATTCTAAAAGAGAGTTATTTAAGTATGGCTAAGTAGTTATGAAGGGAGGCCAACCTCAGAAGTTGTTTGAACCTTTGGATATCAGGGACGTCGTCGCGGTCATAAAAAGCAGAAGCGGCAAACATGTTCTGGGCAAGAGGGACGCCTAATTGACAGTAGAGAAATCAACGAGTTTGATACTGCAATGGAACACAAAGAATTCATATAATCATGGTGTATAAATCGGTTCAATCAGTCAGTAATACAAACTTGGCGCAGATCTCTCGCCTTCAACATTTCCGCTTCTTCGAAATCGTTCCTCATCCTGAAAGATATAATGTTATGTTATCAAGTTACTTAAGCATTCTCCTTGTAAAGGTAAACACGGATTTTTGAGACTGCATACCAAAATCATAATTAGCAATATATGTTTTCAGAAGCTTCATAATTAGGCTAGGATTCTAATGTATATGGAAAGCTGGAGCATACATTTTAGCGGTGATCGCTTCACTCTGTAACCCTATGTGATATCTAATTGTTGATTTGGAATGAGGCTTACTCCTCTTTCCGGCGCGCCAAATCTTCTCCAATGGTGTAATTTGTAATATCGTTCCACGAATCCCATTCCAAATGACATCATTGATCTTCACCTCCTTGACATCGACAACAAACAAATTCTGGTGATTCAACATTTCACTTGTTCTCCCGGCCAGGGTGCTTCGCGAGGCCTTCGCTCGTCGGCCGACCTACTGCCACTATGGCTTAGGGCGTTGTCGTTCACCTGGGAGGGGAAAGTAGGCATTGCGTTGATAGAAACCAGTGAGGATTCCAGATTGCGATCGGAAATTTGGAAGATGTTGCAGAAGGGATGCATTTTTGGGAGATGCGGCGGTGGAGAAATAGATGGGAGAAGGGGAGGAAGAGAGTGAGAGAGAGGCGTGCAAGGGAACGACTGGAGAAACGATGACTAAATTAAGAGCCCATACACAGCCGCATGTAAATTAACTTTGTACCAATTGCATTCAACAGTCAATCTTTATATAGATAAGATAAGATGTTAAGTGCAGTGATTTATGTTCTAGTGAATGTGAAACGTGACTTATGGTAAAATGTGAGAGATAATTAAGTTATTGATCAAATAAGATGACTAGATCAAGGACTGCATTTAGTTATTTGTGAGGTCTTATTTCGTAGAGAAAAACTCAAGTGAGAACAAGGCTTAACGTAACAAAAAACAAAGTTTTTCGTGTTCACAATGTTCATAATTTGTGTGGTAATGTTCATAATTTGAGCGATTAAATTTTTTGAGGTCATTTTGAGAAAAAATCAAATTTCGCAGTAATTACAAGTATGTCACCGTCTCTCACTGAAAACGTTCAAAAAAATTCATGGCCCAGATTATGAAAATTAACATCCAGAATATGAACATTGAAGTGTAATTTGTGAATGCAAACTGTTTGTTTTTCCTACCTTAAGACATGTTAGCATCGGAACTTTCCTATATTTCTTAGGCAAATAATGCATGGTTGTAGTGTTTTTTGGTTGATGTTCAACATTGTCATTACATATTTTTAAGAGGTGTGTAATGTCTTGGCCCTCTATCAGTTATTATTGAAGTAATTCAGCAAAATTAAGCTTTTAAACCTTACAATTGGTATCAGAGCAAAACACTGGAAAATGGTAGAAAAGCTGCAACCTTGAGTTGTTAAACATGAGAAGATGAGCGAGGACAAGACGCTTATGAAGATTCCACATTTTGATGGTCATTATGATCATTGGAGTGAGATGATGGAGAACTTGCTCCGCGTAAGAGGCTGGTGGAATCTCATTAAGACTTGTTTTGAGGAGCCTAAGGATTTAAAATTCTTATAGAGCTTTGACGCAAGAAATTAGATTAGACTCGGATGCAAGATCATCACGTAAAAAATTACAACTTTTAAGCTTTGGATAGAGAAGTTCATCCAAGGTTGTGTGGGATTTCTTCAAAAAGAATCTTGGTGGGAGTGAGAAAGTTAAGAAATCTAAGTGCAATACTCTAAGGATGGAATTTGAGATTCTGGAAATGAAGAAAGGGGAAACCATAATAGAATCTTTGCAAGAGTCATTGTGGTTTCCAACAAGTTAAGGGGCAATGGAGAAATCATGCTAGATTCCAAAATTGTTGAGATAATTTTGAGAACTCTAGGTTCACCCACGTGGTTGTGTCCATTGAAGAATCAAGGGACACATGAGATAAGTCAAGGGATGAGTTACATAGACCCTCATGATGTACGAACATAATTTTTATTGTGCCATTAGAGAAGAAGAAAATCAAGCTCTCAAAGTTTAGGATAGAACAAGAGGTAGCAGCAGAGGTTCATGTCGAGGGCGTGGACATGGGAGAGAAATATCCTCCTACAAGCAGGCCACAATTGAATGTTACAAATGTCATAACTTCGGACATTTTCAATTGGAGTGTCCTAAAGGAAGAAATGAAGCCAATTATGCAGAACTGGGAGAAGAGCTTCAACTCATGGCTTATGTAGAGGATCACAAGATTAAGAGAGAAGAAGTATGGTTCATTGACTCAGGTTGCTCAAACCATATGTGCAACAAAAGATTGGAACTTGCTAGGAGAGGAGTTGTGAAGGTGATTCTTGGAGGCACAATATATGCAGTAGGAGATGTATATTATGGGCATGACTTGAAGAATAATCTTCTAAGTCTGGGACAACTTGAAGAGAAAGACTTAACTCTCTTGTTCTATGGAGACAAGTGCAAAATGTTCCACCCAACACGAGGCTTGATGACAGAATCTATAATGCGTACAAATCGTTTGTATGTGGTGTTATCTATGACAAATGATGCTTCAAAGAAGGAGATGCATGAAGAGAATTGTCTAGCAAACCAAGCTATAGATCTTTCTAAGCTATGGCATCTGAGGTATGGACACTAAGGTGGCGTTTGTTTAGATTGTCGGAGACGAAAACGGAAAGGAAACGAACCTAGTTCATTTTAGTGGAATTGTTCATTGATCAAAATTGTGATTTTATTTCCTTTCCCCCTCCTCCTAGTAGTAATCTAGGGGTATTTTTTAACCTCATTTGAGGAGGGTTTCAAAATGTCTTCGCCAACTCACCTCCGCCGCCTTGCCAACTCACCTCCCCCTCCTCCCCCTCCTCTTTTCTCCTCTCTTGGCATACAAATTTTAGAATTAAAAATCAAATTGTCAATGTATCATCACTTAATAATTGTCTAGATTCATTTACATTTCATTTCCGTTTCCTTTCCGTTTTCAAACACTACAAACAAACGAGATAAAGGGCTACAAATTCTATATGATAAAGAGATGGTTCAAGGACTTCCAAAGTTCACTTTCGCGACCACAACTTGTGTTGATTGTTTAAATGGTAAACAATCAAGGGATCCTATACCAAAGCAGAGTTCATGGAGGGCAAGCAAGCCATTGGAGCTAGTCTACTCTGACATTTTCGGACCTTTCTTGCTTCCAATAGTGGTACGAGATACTTTTTAAGTATTATTGATGATTTTAGCATGAAGAGTTGGGTTTAATTTTTTGGAGAAGAAGTCAGAAGCTTTGTATTGTTTCAAAGCTTTCAAAACTGTTGTTGAAAATGAGACCTACTTGAGCATCAAGTGCCTTTTAACAGACAAAGGAGGTAAGTACACATCAACAAATTTCAGCAGTTTTTTGAAAGAGAATGACATTAGAAGGCAACTCACTAATGCTCATATTCCTCAACAAAATGGGGTAGCAGAGAGGAGAAACAGGACTATGATGAACATGGTCAGGGCTCTACTATCTACTAAGAAAATCCCTACGACATTTTGGCCAGAAGTAATGAAATGGACATTCCATGTCTTGAACAGATGTCCTATTCTACCCGTGAAGAACATGACACAACAAGAGGCATGAAGTGGAGTAAAGTCGTTTGTTCATCACTTCAAAGTATGAGGATGCCTTGCTCATGCCCATGTTCTCAAGGAAAAAAGAAGTAAACTAGATAACAAAGGCATTTTCTGTATTTTCTTAAGAGTGAGTGAAAATACTAAAGGTTATATATTGTTTGATGTTACATCTAAGAAAATTATCGTAAGTAGAGATGTGGTATTTGAGGAAGGTGAGCACTGAGACTGGGAGAAAGACCATGAGAAACAAGTTCATAAGGAACTTGAATGGGAAGAAAGCACAGAGTGTGAACCTAAGGAAAATGAAACTGTGAGAGATAACCTTGAGGGAGAAAGGGAAACAACGAACAAAGAGCATAGTGAGGATCACATAGAGCATAGTGAGGATCACATAGAGCATAGGGAGGATACAAGGGAAACACAGGGAGAACCATGCAATCAAACACAAAGGAGACAGAGAAGACCTCTTGTCTGGATGGGAGATGGAATATTCATATGGATACAGTTAGATTAATAATAGCATTAGATGCACAAATGAGATGGAATATTCATAACCTAGAGGTAAAGTTTGTTTTCCTGCATGGAAAGTTAAGTGAGGAGGTTTTTGTTGAGCAACCTCTGGTTATGAGAAGAAAGGCAAGGAACACATGGTATACAAACTGCAAAAGACCTTGTATGGACTAAAACAAGCTCCACGTGCCTGGTAGACCTAGCCAAACAAGGGATCAAATTCTAAATTTCACCCATTTAACAGGGTCGGGCTAGGCCCTCCCGTTTTAAATGGGAGGGCCTAGCCCGACCCTGTTAAATGGGTCGGGCCACACAACCCTATATATATCCTCTCTTAAGGGCGGGCCACACAACCCTATACTACTTACGTAAAATGTTTAATGTCAAAACCGGGTACTATAAAATTCAAAACCTGCCTAGTGCTTACATAATTCAAAGTTCACCATCCAAAAACGCATACTAAAAACATTAAAATACCTTCTTATATAACAATTCAAAATTCAACATACAAAATGCATAAAAAAAAAGGTTTCAATTTCTAGTAAATCTATGCCATGGTAAGAGTAGTCACATCTGAACATTCATCCTCGCCATCATTAAAATAACCCACACACACATTTTATTCATAATATTTTATTATATATAATATGGGTCAGGTAGGGTCGAGCCTAAGGGCCATGTTACCATATCATATCCTCATGTATTTAAAAAGGGTCGGGCCGGATGGGTTAAACCGCTTGTCCATATCGTCTCAAATTTTAGGGCGGCTTGGGAGGGCCAGGTAGGTCGGCCCCAGTTTGGCCAGGTCTAGTGCCTGGTTTAATAAGATCAAGGATCACTTTATAGATGAAGGCTTTCTTTCATGTAACAGTGAAAAACTCTTTTTACTAAGAGAAACACATGAGGCAAGTTCATAATTGTGAGTGTATACGTGGATGACTTAATACACACAGGAGATGATGAGGATATGATGAAAGAATTCAAAGCAAGCATGGTGAGAGAGTTTAATATACCGATCTAGGAAATATGAGTTATTTCTCGGGTATTGAGGTTGTGCAGAAGAAAGAAGGTTTTCTATAGGTCAAAAGAGATATGCTAAAGAAGTTTATAAAAGATTTGGGATGCTAGAAAGGAGTCCAGTGAATAGCCCAATAGCTCTTGGATGCAAGCTTGACAATGACATAGAAGCAGTGACAGAGCCAAGGGGTGCTTGAGGGTGCTCAAGCACCCCCTTCCTTGCAGAAATACGTCAAAGATTACCTTTGATGTTATAAAACTTCCATTGAAGCACCTTCTATTTAGTATTTAGGGCCGGCCGTTTAAGAAGAACAAAATGAACAATTTCTTTTTTCATACTTTAAAAAGTACTATATGTATTTTAATGCGGTGAGTTGTGTAAATGACCTTTGGGTAACGTTTTTATTAAGAAACTAACCCCCTTAAAAACTAACCCCCTCTCCCAAGTTTCTGTCTCAAGTTTCTAATTATTTTAATAATATTTTTTAGTGACACTTTCCGACTAATGACACTTATTTTTTAATGACACTTTTATACTAATGACACTTAGTTTTAAATGACACTTTATACTAATGACGTTTTTACACTAATGACACTTTAACGCTAATGACACTTTTAAATTAATGACACTCTCAAACTTATGACACTTTTATATTGTTTTCATGTAACACTTTTGGTCTAAAATGACACTTTTATGTATCGAATAAAAAGTGTCATTACACTCACAAACTCACATGAAAAGTGTCATTATATTAATAAAATGTGTCATTATATTATATTTATAGAAATTGTCATTTACACAATTAAAAAGTGTCATTACACTCCTAGCACCAAATAAAATGTCACTATATTTGTAAAATCACATTAAAAAGTATCATTATACTCATAAAAAGTGTCATTCCACCAACAAATCAACATAGTTATCATACTATTCTTGAGTTCTGAGTAAAGTCTTGATCATCCCAATGAGATGTGGCAGCGTATCAATGTTATCATCAAATGACTTGTTAACACATGACTCTAACTCATTTGTGGCATTAGATTGTCATGGTCGAAGCTTTGTTGACTCGTGTCTGTCTTGACACACCACCGTCGACCTTTGCATTTGTTGTAACATCTGCCGCTTTGGGTCGGCCCAATCCCAAGGGTTGCAGCTCATACACTTCAACCCATCATTGGTAGCTCCGTCAATTAAAGACATCTATTTATCAAGAGGTTTTTGGTGGGACTCGAACCTGAGACCTTCACCCTTTACCAAGCGGCAACGCTACTTGGTAACCAACTATACTGCAGTGTAGTTGGTTACCAAGTAGCGTTGCCGCTTGGTAAAGGGTGAAGGTCTCAGGTTCGAGTCTCACCAACAACCTCTTGTGAAATAACTGTTTTATTAATAAGAGCGCTTCCTTAAGGGATTTGAGATTTGATTTGATTGAAATTGTAATATCCCGTGTTTGTAATCCTTAATATGGATTAGATCGCTACTTATGTCAATAAGAGCGCTTCCTTTCGTGTTTCGAGTGAGGAAAAGAACTAGGAAGTTAAGCGTGCTGGGGGTGGGAGTAGGTCCTAAGATGGGTGACCTCATGGAAAGTTCCCACATTGACATGGGGATAGCGCTTCTAAGGCTTGGGGCCTTACAAATGGTATCAGAGCTGACTCCGGGTTACCGGTGCACTTGTCCTGAGGGCGGTGGCTCGACCCAGAGGGAGGTCTTTGGGACATGGCGGGCCTTGAGGAGGTCGTCAACGGTTTAAGTGGGGGAGAAAAGAGGTTTTCTGAACAACATATAGACAATAGGAAAATAGAGGTTATGCTAAAAGACATCGAACCTGAAATCACCAATGAAGACAATCAAAGACTTGTACAATATGTCTCTAATAGCGAAATACAAGCAGCCTTGAACGATATAAAAGACAACAAACCACTAAGACCAGATGGTATGCCAACGGGATTCTATGAGAAGTTCTGGAACATTGTTAGCCCCGATATTATCAAAACAACCAAGAGTGTTTTCCACTCCGTAAAAATGCTCAAACAACTTAACCATACCTTCATTACGCTTCAACCGAAAAATGGCAACCCTCAACCAACTAACCACTAAAGACTAATTGGCCTATGCAATACAATATACAAAGTAATCTTTAAAATTATCACAAATAAACTAAAAAAAACTAATGCATAGAATAGCATACCCTCTCCAAGGGGACTTTGTAAAAGTTAGAAGCATCCTGGACTATGTACTGGTAGCACATAAAATATTTCACTTTCAAAAACAAAATAGGACAAAATGGTTGGCTTGCATTAAAACTGGACATGGAAAAAGTCTACGTCCGAGTCGATTGAACATTCCCCATTCTTACCTTGGGAAAATTTGGATTTTGTGAAAAAATTATCAATTGGATCAGAGAATGTATACATACGGTGTCATTCTCAGTCCTCGTGAATCAAAGACCAACAAACCAATTCTACCCTACTAGTGGATTACGTCAAGGAGATCCTCTTTCACCATTCCTATTCATCATTAGTGCGGAAGTTTTCTCTAGAAATCTTCAAAAAGCATAAGAAATTAGAAAAAAAATAAGTTGGAAATAAAACTACAAAGGGGTACTAAGATTCCCTTCCCGGTCTTTGCTGATGATATTATAATCTTTGCTCAAACAAAAGAAACCAAGTGTTAAAACATTAACAATTATTGATAACTACTGTGACGTTTCTGGGCAAAGAGTCAATTTTAATAAATCAACCTTCCAGGCTACAAAAAATACAAGCAGTGACATAATACAACACATTACACAAATATTCCAAATCAATCAATCCATACTTGGATGCCCAATAATAAATGCTAAAGTAGATAATAGCACATTTTTTCCAATCGTTGAAAAAACTACACAACAACTAACAAAATGGAAAGCTAACACTCTATCCATGGAAGAACATAAGGTCCTAATTAAAGCTAATCCATCAACTCAACCTAACTATATGATGCAGAATGTTATGCTCCCTAGCAAGACACACAAAATACTAGACAAAATGAACTGAATCTTATGGAATAAAGGAGAAAATCATAAACCAATTATTAAATGGGATAATATTTGCAAACCCATGGAATTCGGAAAAGCAAGGACATGAATACAGTGTACAAATGAAACTGATTTAGAAAGTTCTTGAAGAACCAAATAATTTTTTATCGTAAGAGAGAAGTATCTTAAAACAAATTCACATATTAGACTACAACAAAAAGCCAAAGAAAATTATTCTTGGCAATGGACTCAAATGTTCAAACTTCTTGATCAACTTAAACAAGGCCTAACACAAAATTTTGGAAAGATAAATGGTTTCCAGAGCCATTAATAAAGCAAATAAAAACAAATGAGGCAATAAATGACCAAGTTACAATATCATATTTCCTTAAACTAGATAAAACTTGGAATACTAGTAAACTCATATTGCATCTTGATGATGTGTTTATCAACAAATTAACGACATACTCAATCACGAATAATAAAATTCAAGATAGACTTTATTGGAAATTTAGCAAGAATGAGTTGTTCTCAACAAAGAGTATCATGAAAATGATTTATACAAACAAAATCTAGCCCCATCCCACAATGAGTGAATTTGGAAACTAGACGTATCACCAAAAATAAAAACCATCATATGGAAAATCTGAAGAGATGGCCTTCCACCAAGGCAAAACTTTAACAAAGACACATACCAATTACAACTGAGTGTTTGGGTTGCAATAATCAATAATAGGATCCAAAACACTTTATTATTGAATGTCCCAGAACTTTGCGAATCATAAAAAACTACAGTTCAAAACTATGTGAGGACCTAGATAAGGTTGATAGTTAGAATCAATCTACAATTGAATTACTAAACAATATAAGAAGCAAGATTCCAAAAAAGGAATTTGAAGAACTGGCAATAATCTGGTGAACCTTATGCTTCTATAGAAACAAAGAAATTTTCAACATAGAGGAACACACTAAATTACCAAATATCCATCAATTATAAGGCATCAAATAAGTGATTGAAAACTTGCTGGAAATGAGGAAAGACCTGATAAGGAAAAGGAAACCCCTACTACCACTAGGAGAAAGAGGAAAATAATAAGAAGGAATAAACCAAAATCAACATATACCAAATAAAATGTTGATGCCTTATGCCCGACTAATGGACCAAAATCCTTTTGATTTATCATTAGAGATGAAAATGGCAAACCTACCAAAATCTCAAACAAAACATTAGGTACTATTTGAGGCTCTAGCGATGCGTTATGGCCTTACGGAGTTTATTCAACTTGGTCTCAGACATGTTGATATCGAAGACGATAATCTTCACCTTATTAATGCCATAAACGGCGTTTGGGACTGTCCATGGGAAATTGATTTGATCATGACTGATATCTTAATGGACGTGCGCTCCTTCTCTGATAGTCGAATATCTTATATTATTCGGGAAACTAATGGTATAGAAGACCTGATAGCCGCACCATTTGACATTGCAATTCGATTTTGGAGCCTTTCCAAATCTTTTGGATCTCATCTTTCGGATGTTCTAGGACGGTATCATTCTTGGTAGATAGACATGCTTGCCTATATGTTTTACTCATAAAAAGGCCCCCTTTGATGATGTGGAATACAGCTGGATTTTGATGGCTAATGGACACAAGAACAACCAATATTTGGGTCAAAAATTCCCTTCCTAAATGGGACACGAATGGCCCAAATAGATGCAGAATTTAATCCACAAATATGGGCCCAAATGTTGTGGATCCATAAACTTTTGTTTGAAAACAAACCTAACTGATTTAATATTGTGCGCACGCACACCTACAACAGAGGAGTTTTTTTAATAGAAAAGCTTTTAGGGGGTTCATCTAGCGAGAATGAAACCGCCCTAGAGCTTCCCGAAGAATGAGATCTGAAAGATCTGGATAGGCTGCTAAATCGAGTCGAGTAGGCAAATGATAAAGTTAAGCTATAAGGTCAGCTACTTCATTCGTCTCCCGAAAGACATGAGAAGTTTTATAGTGATTAAACTTAATAAGATCCATAATGATATTAGTCACTATCATCTCAATTTCCCACAGGCAGTCTCAATTGCCGTTTATGACATTATGGGTTCCCGGACAATGATCACAACCTTTTTTTTTTATATTGTAAAGTTGACCTCGAGATCTCCATAGAAGAGCTTAAAATAGGTGGGTATAGGTGGTAACGATGAGAACGATGAAGGGACAGTGACCAGATTGAAGGCAACGGTCATTTCATTTTTATTGGGGATTTGGTTATTCTGATATTGACGGGGGAGGATAGAGATTGTGGGCGCCTGTAGGCGCGTTCCACAGAGGGAAAAAGGGTATTTGGTTAAATCATAACACAATTCTACCCAAATTGCCAGAGGAGGAGGAGTTGAATGACTTGGTTTTTGTTTAATTCGCCATGGCTTTGTTCATGATTAGAATATTGCATTTCGCTTTTCTTGTTTCCTGCAGTAGACTGATTTCTTCCCTGATTTAATATTTTCTTCCACCGTTACTGAGTTTCTCTGGAATTTAAACCTACTGAAATTGTTAAACCTAAAGCATGTAAATTTATGATCAGAATTTGACTTGACATCCTTTATCTAAAATTGTTATCAAAAGTTAGAACCTAAAGTATATACTTCATATGAAAACATAATTCATGCATATACACTGCAATATGAGAATTCTCATCAAAAGTAAAGTATGTTGCATCTATAAACATAAACTTGACTTGGCATCCTTGATCTGAATTGTTATCAAAACGTAGAAAACGGAACACAACCAAGAAGTTGATCTCAATAACAAGGGACATGATCGTGACCTCCGAAATGGGACGGTCATGGACTATTCCAGGCATAGGTAAATCAAATTTGGTGCGGCATCTAGGCGAATTTGATGTCAAATTGCATGTTGTGTATCTGATACCAACAATTGGTGATTTTAGTAAGTCAACGTTCGTTTTAGTATATCAAGACTTTCATATTGCTAACGAGATATCGAGTCGTTAGAACGTGGGTTATGAGTGTGTGGAGTACACACTCATGTCAACGAACTTCGATTCCAGATTTATATTTTGTAATGTAAGGTTTGAGCATATGATCCGAGATATTAATCGGGTCGGAAGAGTTATATAACTTGGACAAAGTATGTCCGTGTTATTTATGCGCTAGAGGAACAAGGGCTTATAATCTCGTCATGTCAGTTGGGATAATATCTTGTGTTGTAAGTAACTGCTTCAAAATATACTCCGGTTCAGAGAAGATCCATTGTAAAGTGTCAGCGTGGGATATTTCACAAATATGCTCTTTTGGCGGTTGTAACCGTTTTTAACCGCCCTTTTGTCTTCCCCAAAATATGTGGACGACCCATACTCTATATATAGGGTCATGTGGGTGTTGACAATGAGTTACAAAATTAATCAATCGATTTTACGTAATCAAAGTCACAAGTACAAAACACGTGTAAACTTCAAGTGTTTCTAGTTGATTGCCTTGATATTCTAGAGTTTGAAACGTCTTATCCCACTTCAAATTTCGTGTAAACCAGTGATTAGTGAACAGGCCGAAATATTGATTTCGGAAAATGTGTTTAACACGATTCGTTTGCGTATCCATGTACCAAAATTAATCAACGACACCCCTTTGTACAACAACAACTCCTCATCTTTAAGGTTTTACCTCTGTGTTTTTTTTGCAGAAGAATCGTTTGATGATGACTCTCCTCTTGGTATATAAACTATATACTCCTATAAAGCTTTGTAATTGATGGAAAGAAGATACTGTCATTCATTGACATTACAGAGGTTCTTATAGAACTTTACAGAGAATGAAAATAACAAACCCTAGAAAGATTCTACAAGATCAAAATCATTTCCTAAAAGATATCAATAATATATTTACTTATTGTATATGGAAAGACTAGAATTTACCGATGGTAACTCTAGGCTTAACACCCCCCGGCAATCTCAACGGTGTGGTCGAACTCGGAGACGATGTCGTAGAGATTGGAAGCGAGTAGTTTCGACGGCCTTTGTGAATATGTCGGCCACTTGATCATGGGCCCGTACATGTCGAACCACCAAATCACCGGCTTGAACTTGTTCACGGACGAAGTGGTAGTCGAGTTTAATGTGTTTGGACCGTTGATGAAATACAAGATTCTTGTGTAGGAAAGTAGCACTGAGGTTGTCGCAGAGAAGGATTGGAGGACCAACAAAAGGATCCTGCATTTCGCTAAGGAGCTGTTGTATCCATATGAGTTCAGCAGCGGCAAAAGCAATAGCCCGATATTCGGCCTCAGTACTAGATCGCGAGACAATCTTTTGCTTGCGGGAGGACCAATTGATCAGATTTCCTCCGTAGTATATGGAGAAACCATGTTGAGAGCGAGAGTCATCGGTGTCGGATGTCCAGCCGACATCAGTGAATGTAACCAACCGTGAGTCAGAAGCCTTGCCAAAAACGAGACCAGAGGAGATTGTGCCCTTTAGGTAGCGTAATATTCTTTTGACTGCAGCCCAGTGAAGTTCAGTTGGATGATGCATATATTGACAAACGCTATTCACGGCATACGCAATTTCTGGACGAGTGATGGTTGCATATTGCAATGCTCCGACTATGCTCCGATACAAATGAGGATTGGACAGTGGATCACCGGCTTCTTCAAGACGAGAGCCTGGTGTAGCAGGGGATGAGATTGGTTTGGCGCCGGACGTACCACAACGATCAAGTATCTCACATATGTACTTCCGTTGGGAGAGAAGTATACCATTAGGGCTGCGGTGAACTTCGATGCCGAGGAAGAAGTTTAGATGACCCAAGTCTGTAAGGGAGAAAACGGTGTTGAGATGTTTAATGAATGATTCAATGAGCACCAAATCTGACCCTGTGACTATTAGATCGTCGACATAGACGAGCACATAAATCACTGTGGAACCCTGCTTTCTAATGAACATAGATGTGTTAGACTTGCAAGGCTTGAAACTAGACTGAATAAGGCATTGTTGGAGCTTGTGAAACCCAGCTCGGGGCGCTTGTTTGAGGCCGTAGAGAGCCTTGCGAAGACGACATACATACGTTGGCCTATCAGGAGCAACAAAACCTTGCGGTTGATCCATGAAAACAGTCTCGGTTAAGTCGCCGTTAAGAAAGGCGTTATTGATGTCAACTTGCCGAAGAGACCATCCATTGGTGACTGCTAGACTGAGAACAATGCGGATCGATGTTGGTTTGATAACAAGACTAAACGTGTCGAAGTAGTCAACTCCCTCCTCTTGGTGAAAGCCTTTTGCAACCAATCTCGCTTTGTAGCGCTCGACCGAGCCATCTGCTTTCTTTTTAATCCTGTAAACCCACTTACAACCAACAATATTAGTCCCAGGAGGCTTGGGAACTAAGTCTCAAGTCCCATTACGCATAAGGGCATCAAATTCTAACTGCATCGCATGTTGCCAATTTGGGTTCTTTGTAGCTTGTGAAAATAACTTTGGTTCCACTGGTAAAGATGCATCAGTAGGGGATGAAAACTTAGTAGTAATAAAAGATTTGGGTTTGAGATTACCAGTGCGAGATCGAACTACCATTGAATCCTCGGAATCTGAAGCTTGACGAAAATAAGACGGAGCCCCTGGATAGTCTCTAGTCGGTGGCGGGGAGATGGGTGCAATTTGTGAGGATGAATTTGATTGTGGAATTGAGTTTTGTGGCTAGGGTGAGTTGTCCGTGTAGCTAGGTTGCTCTTGTGGGCCATGAGAGGAAAGAGTGGGAAGTGGAGTGGTTGGGCTGGGCATAATATGGGCCGGTTGGTTGTTTTGGGCTGCTGAGGGCAAAGATAACGATGCAGCAACCTGTAGCATATCAAGAGATGAATTTGGACTGATTTGTTAGTCACTGTCGTTAGTGTCTATGAGAGTAGAGTATGGGAATTTTGACTCATCAAATATAGCATGACGAACGACATAGATTTTTAAGGTAGGAAAATGCAAGCAAATATACCCTTTATGTTTTGGACTATATCCAATGAAAATGAAGGTATAGATCTAAACTCCAACTTGTTTTTATTGTAGAGGCGAATAAATGGGTAACATAAACAACCAAAAGATTTTAAAAAGCCAAAATCTGGTTTTCGATTGTAAAGTTTCTCAAAGGGAGATTTAAAGTCAAGATTAGGCGTGATAGTTCGGTTGTTCACATAAACCGCTGTATGAAAAGCATTTTCCCAAAATTTTGTTGGAAGTTTAGAGTGAGCAAGCAAAGCAAGACCTTTTTCGATTATGGTTCGGTTGAGTCGTTCAGCGGGGCCATTTTGTTCGGGTGTGTAGGGGCATGAGACTCTATGGATGATGCCAAGGGAAGCAAGTAGACTTGAAAGAGGCCTATATTCTCCGCCCCAATCGGTTTGAAGGGCTTTGATTTTGGTGGAGAACTGTGTTTCAATCATTTGTTTAAACATCAAAAATACTGAATAAACTTGAGATTTATTAGATAAGAAATAAACCCAAATAAACTTAGTATAATCATCAATAAATGAAACAAAGTAACGATGACCATTAATAGATTCAAAAGAGGCCGACCCCCATACATCCGAATGAACAAGAGCAAAGGGTGTCGTTGATGTCTCAGATCAGCTAGGTAGAGGATGTCGATGACTTTTACCTAACTGACAAGAGGAACAAATAGACGACAATTTATTGGAGGAAATAGGTAAAACTGACTCAGACACTAAACGACGTAAAATACACTCGTGTGGATGTGCTAGACGATGATGCCAACAATCAAGAGATGTACGTTCACCAAGGAAAGCACGAGCAGGAGACGACACAAAAGAAGACACGGGCGTGGATGTAGGAAGCCGATACAGACCATTTTCAAGAGCTCCTCTTAGTAGCGTCTGCCCCTGTAGATTCTTTACATAACAATGAGAAGGGTGAAATTCAATATATAGGTTATTGTCACGAGAAAGTTTAGAAACTGAAATGAGGTTCTTTTGTATTTGTGGGACAAAGAGAACATTATTCAATTGAACAGGAGAGGACAAGTCAGACGATGCAGGTAAAATTGAATGACCTAAATGTGAAATGGGAAGGGACTCACCGTTGCCAACCATGAGACCGTCATTACCGTCATACAGATGTGTGAGTGACAACCTGCCTAGATCGTTTGTGATATGATGTGTGGCACCGGAGTCGATCACCCACAGGTCATGAATGGTGGACGGGGATGACGACGAGGCCATGTAGGCTGCTGCGGGAGGAGCCGAGTGTTGCGGAGGTTGTTGACGAGGTTGTTGCGACCCGTTTTGACGACGAGTAGCCGGATACTCGTTCGTGTTGTGCCGTTGATAGCAGTTTTTCGCTTCATGACCCATGCGATTGCATATTTGGCACTTGGGTCGCGAGGACTCGGCTTGATCACCAGATGGATGCTTAGGACGACGCCCACGACCACGAAAAGCAAAGTTAGCTTCAGGAGGGGAAGCCACAACGTCCTTGATTTCCTCTTCAAGACGTTGCTCTTCTTGGAGTAGGTGACTGAGCAATTCGTCGGAAGAGAGGTCAGCGCTGTGGAGAGAAAGAGCAGCACGAAACGAGCCGTATGCCAGACCTAGACCATAGATGATGTAGGTCACTAGATCGGCATCGGGGATCACCACGAGACATTCGAGAAGGCTGTTGGCAATGACACGTTTCTTCTCAAAATATTCGAGCATGGTGAGAGAGCCCTTAGTGAGGGTTTGCAGTTGTTGACGAAGGTACATTTGGCGAGACTTCGTTTGAGCATGAAACATACGTTCAAGTATGGACCATGCGTCATGAGCGGTGACGGCACGCGCAACTAGACCAAGGAGAGGCGTGGAAAGAGTCGACCGAATCCAGAGCAACACCAACCGATCTTTTCGAACCCAAGCAGAGAAATCCGGGTTGGGAATGGTGGTGGCTGCGGTAGTTTCCGTTGCTTCAACAGAGAGGACTTTGGAGGGAGGTGCTGGGACATTAAGGCAATAGTCAAGATCGTAAGCCTCAAGAGCGGAACGAATGGTGCCGCGCCAAAGGGAGTAGTTGGTACGATCAAGTTTCAGAGAGATGTGCGGAAGGTGGAAGGAAGAGCCAGCAGTAGGGTTCGCTGCCATGGCGAGAAGTTGAGGAGAGGAGGTGTTTGAGGGAATGTCGTTGATAGTCATGGGATCGAGGTTAGGTTGATACCATATAAAGCTTTGTAATTGATGGGAAGAAGATACTGTCATTTATTGACATTACAGAGGTTCTTATAGAACTTTACAGAGAATGAAAATAACAAACCCTAGAAAGATTTGATTCTACAAGAACAAAATCATTTCCTAAAAGATATCAATAATATATTTACTTATTGTATATGGAAAGACTAGAATTTACCGATGGTAACTCTAGGCTTAACAACTCCATATGAATTTCTATGTTTTGATTTTTTGTGCTTAGTTTTTGGGAAATAGCAAACTGTCTAATTGTTTCGCAGTTCTTATGAAACTGTTTAGAGTAAGAGCATATGTTATTCTACTTGATTAACATACTTTAAAAAAATGGTTAGAACTTTTGATTGAACTAATAAGGGAAGACAGTAACAAAGAAGTGTTATTCTTCTCTAAATTTTAACATTGACATTTAATTTTCTTTTCTTTTTTAAAAATGACTAATGTACTCAAAATTACACCACTAAAGATGCTCTATAAGTGATTGGAATGGCTAGGTTGTTAGAATGGTCAGTGAGTTAATAGAAGATTTAAAGAATCCCGTGGTAAGATTTCGGGATCTTGAAGAAATTGCTAGTTATGCTGGTGATGTTTGTCAATGCAAATGAAAGATGGCAGGCTAAAATGGGTGAAGTATTGAGAGACCAATGACACAAGAAAGATGAATTGATGAAAGAGTGGGCCAAGTCTCCAACTCGAACTATTGAGTTTGGTTTCCCAGATTGTAGTTGACTCTTTTTCTAGCTTAATTACACTGAAAGATCAGGAGATCATCATATTTTCTTTTGTGTACTGTCCTTTTTCTAACTTCATTAAATAGCTCTGTCCCATGAGACTAGGAAAATTTCATAAATGAAGATATTTCTCTCCTAAAACTTAAATGAAGATATTTCTCTGTATTAGTCCAACCAAGATAGAGGCCCATTTTCGATTATGCTATTTGATCTCTGTCAACCCATTTTCACTAGTTTTGTTGTTACACTTTGCAAGTTAAGTAAATTACATGTGACTAGAGATACAAATCTCATGGCAATGTAGCCTACAACTTTCTTATTTCGTAGATTCCATACAGAAGAATGGTTTATCTGTTAATTTCTCTATACATAAAAGTATCTGTAGTTCCATATATATATCCATATACCAAATCACCACCATATAACTGCACACCAAGATTCATATTCTTTCAATGAACTGACTCTGCTGCATTCGCCTAGGTTGGCTTTCTAGCAGAAATCATAATGAAGAAACCGTTCCTAACGCACGTAAAATCAACTAAACCACAGCTCCTGCAGAGATCTTCCAGCTCCCTTTCAGATAGAAATAACCGACTGCCTGAAAACTGCACCACAGACTAGAATACAGCAGAACAAAGTTTTGTAGAAGACGGGTCAATTGGATTAAAAAACTTAAAATGGATATGTCAGATTAAAGAGATGATTGAGGAATAATAATTTACCTCACGAAAGTACTGCAAGAAAGGTATCAACTTAAAGGGGCCATCTGCAACTGTAGTTGTGGCAACAAATACTCCCCCGGGTTTTAGTACTCGGCTTATCTCAGCTACCTGCAAAATTTCTGAGTGTCAGTTGTAACTCATTTTCGGGTTTTTTACAAAGATACCAATAAAATAGCTAAGATAGGTAACGAGAGTATATACATGGCAATTCATTAGAGCAATATACTCTTTCATATACCAGAGTCCTATTTAAAATATTTTTTAAAACTCTGCATAATAGAATCCGTAGTAAAAGCATTGCTCATAATATAGAACCTACAGCAGCGGAAGGAGAAGGCCAACAGTGAAGTGCTGCACCAGCATGAATAGCATCAATGGAGCGAGAAACAAAAGGAAGTCTGGCGATATCAGCCCTGACCATGGTTAAGACACTGAAAACAAAACTATATAAGTTATTACTTCAACTAAATCCTTGATGATAAACAAGAAAAGGTTTACTCATTATAGAACAAAAACTAAATACACAATCTTCGAATGATCTCAGGTGTATGCAGTACAAACTTAAGAAGCAAATCTCTTACTCTTTGGGAAATGCTTGTTCTTCCTGGATAAATTTCAAACACTGCTGCAACATTGACTCTGAGTAATCAAGAGCTATAACAAGAGAAAACAATCGGCTCATGGCAAAACGTCTTGCGAACAAACCACTGCCACAGCTAGCATCAATTATTGTCCCGCCTAAAACTGGCCGAAAGTAGTCTTTGGCCATTTCAAACTGTAGCCAAAATCATTACATGATAAATATATAATTAGAATTTCTCATTAGAGATATGGTACAGCTAATCAAGTGTCCATAGATCTGGTTTAGTTGTCTAACATCACCATTATAATAAAGATAGAAGCACATTTCAAGATTCAAACAAGGGGATGCAATAATCACCTCCTTGTCTGCACCCGGAAAACCACCATACCCGAAATTCTGACGCCATCCCCTCTCATAAAGAAAACCCATGAAAGGAGTTCTGTTGCAAGTCATGCACAAAGATCATAGAATCTTAATCAGCTATAAAATTTATACAATTATATACACAAGTTAGACCACTAATTCAATCAGCAACCTGAAAAACTCTGTGGCAAGTGGCTTAGACTCGACATAATCCTTTGCTCCACTGGCAACTGTGAGGTCAAAATGAGCTTCATTGGCGTAATAACTCTTCTTGCAAGTGTTGCATTGTAGACTTGTACCTCGAACAGATTCACTAGCAAAAAATAGGAACCATCAAAATCAAGGGCTGTGAAACAATATGAAGAAAGAATAGTTGAATTTCTTGTATAAACATACACTGATAGGCTTGAATCTCCACTCCAAGTGAGTTGATCATAGCAGATGGGGCAAGCTAATACATCAGCTCTAGAATCTACTACCCTTTCAGCTGAAATTGGTTGCTAAGAACACAAAGCAATGAAACATTAAGCACCCTATTTCAAACAAGGGGAATTCAGCTCATCTGTAATAGTAATTAAGAGTAAAAGAGCAAGAGCAAAACGACGTGGTATACCATAGGGGTTTGGATGATGGCAGTAGAAGCGGCGGAAGCAACCCGGTGGTGGACAAAACGAAGAAGAGGAGAAACGGGTAGAATCCTCCAGAACCGGCGGGTCAGGTATCCGGGTCGACCCGGGAAAGACGCCGGAGCTACTTTGCTGGAAGCCATCGAAATTTTTCGTGAACGGAATTGGAGAGAGTGGGAATAAATGAATTATTTAAAATAGCACTGTTTGTGTGGCTTTTATGCGAGTGCCAAAACCGTGTCTGTTTATTAGATTATTATAATGGTTCAATTCTAATAAACAAAAAGCCCGTCTAGCTCAGTTGGTAGAGCGCAAGGCTCTTAACCTTGTGGTCGTGGGTTCGAGCCCCACGGTGGGCGCTTGTTTTGTTTTATAAAGTTTTCAACTATATAATAACATAAATTTCGGGGAGTTTATTGGTTTAAAAACGTTAAGAATTATTTATTTTGGAAACACATATTTGCAAACTTATAAAGTTGTTGGGAAGAAACAAAAGAGAAGTTGTAAGGGAATAATTAGTTATGTTTGCTTCATCCTACACGTAAGTAAATCGATTATTGGTTCTAATTAGCACCAAGTACGTAGAAGAATGCCATATCGAATAGGCAATGAGACAAGGGTTTTTTGTGTTTCTAAAGAAGCACCTTAAATATGTGCATGTCAAACTTAGTACGTAACTTCGTAAGCAATATACTAATATGTAAGCTGAACGAAACAATATAGCACCAAAATTATCATAATCAACGAAGAGCTTTAAGGAAACTAGCCAGCTCGATTTACATTCTTTTTCATACTCCGTATTTTGTTATTTCATTTCTAGGACCATTTTATGCTTCTAATTAAAATAAATTTATATATCAATTCAACTTTAAATATGTTTCTATGTGTGGGTAATCTGATAATAGGTCGAAGTAGTTTATACAATCACGTTTAAAGTTATTTTTAGCACCTTTAAAGTTGTTAAAGAAAGTATCAGGGTCGATATGATAATAGGCACTTTTATCAAATTCGGAAATTTAGAACGAAGGAGAGACATTGTTACGGACAACGCCTCTTCCCGAACCAAAATTCACTTTTAAAAAAAAATAAGTCTTCGTATAAGGCGCTGTTATGACAACGTCTTATACGAAGGAAAAAAAATTCAAAAAAATTCATCTTGAAAGACGTTGTCCATGACAACGTCTTTAGTCTTTTGTTTTCCTTTGTTTTTTTTAATATTTTACATACTTACGCGGGTTCGGGTGACTCGTCAGGGCTCGTTCGAAATCGGAATCGAGTGAGAGACATATCTGGTGAAAGTCGGGATCGATACAAACCCAACGAAACTGGTATCGCTCGATTCCGAATCCGAACGATCCCAAACGAGCCACCCAAATCGAAAACGAAGTTGGGATCTGTACGCACGAGACTTACGCGGGTTCGGATGGCTCGTTTGGGATCGTTTAGAGCCAGAATCGAGCGAGATCAGTTTCATTGGGTCTGTATCGATCCTGACTTTCACCAAATATGTCTCTCAATCGATCCCGATTCCGAATGCGCCCTCGGAATCCGACATCGTCAACTTAATAAAGCTTCTTAAGGTAGTGGAAGGGTTCAGGTGGCTTGTTTGGGATTGTTCAAAATCGGAATTCAGCGAGACCAGTTACGTTGGGTCCGTACCGATCCCATCTTTAGCCAGATTTGTCTATCACTCGATTCAGATTTCGAGCGAGCGCTGAAGAGCCACCTGAACCCGTGTAAGTCTTGCTGCTGTAAAGGGAGTTTTACAGATTTTTGCCTCAATATCAAACGACGAGACACATATCTGGTGAAAGTTGGGAGCGATACGGACCCGACGAATCTGGTCTTGCTCAATTCCAATTTCGGACGATCTCAAACTAACCACCAGAACCCGCGTAAGTCTTGTGAGTACCAATCCCAACTTTGTTTCCGATTTGGGTGGCTCGTTTGTGATCGTTCGAAATTGGAATCGAGCGAGACCAGTTTCGTTGGGTCCGTATCGATCTCAGCTTTCACCAGATATGTCTCTCACTCGATTCTGAATCCAAACGAGCCCTGAGGAGTCACTCAAACCCGCGTAAGTATATCAAATATTTTAAAAAAAAAACAAAAAAACGAAAGACGCTGTCATGGACAGCGTCTTGAAAGATGAAATTTTTTGAATTTTTTTCTTTCGTATAATAACAATAAGAAACTACTCTTACAAGTAAATGGATACGCCCATTACAAAAACAAATCACTAAAATGACAACATCTAATCACTAAAATGATAATTGGTAATACTTAATCATACATTTCTAAAATTAACCTCTTATTTAAGGACAAAGATCAAGTACGAATGACTTATTGTACGAATATACGAATATATACACGCACATTCTTCAATATTCACATGCACATTCCTTCACATTCACATGCGGTACTTTCATATATTGTCAAATACATGCACACATCTACGAATGTGCATGTATTTACATATGTATGTGCATGTCAATGTGAAGAATTGTTGACGTGAATTTTCCATTCGTACAATAAAAACCATTCGTACCTGAATATTTTCCCTTATTTAAAGAGGTCAATTTTAGAATGACCAAAGCTTATTGTATGCTCCTTATTATATGCACCTCCTAATCATGGTTTATAAATGACCAAAGCTTTTTGATGGGCATATTTGTAGTAGATTATGGAGGAGGTGGAAGATTGTGGAAAAATAAATTTTTGACACTGAGGTGGCGCAATCTTTTGTAAAGACTTAGTTTCTCCCTTATATTATAGTTAGGTAGATTTATTCTAAAAAATGCTCATTTTAGAAAAAAAAATTCGATCTGGTGTGTAATAGGTTAGGCGATCAAAAACTATACACGACAGAAATGTATATACACAAACTTATGATGCAAAACACTTGCAATATAAAACTGCATCAATTTTTACACTCTTTTTCTATTAAAATGGTCAATTATCAAGTACGACCGAGTTGTTTTGACATCTATATCTATATATATAAAAGTTGATGAACTTGAGAAAATAATGTTAACTGGTTGAAAAAGTAATGATAACTGATATCGAATTAATGCATTTAGTTAATGTATTTGAAATCAACAAGTTTATCGTCTTCGTTTAAGACGCGTTGTTCCACCATTTATATTAAGAAAACAAATCTTAATATATATAAAAGTTGGTGGATGGAAATTCCAAAGGTCTTAAATGTGTGGTATTGAATGTTAGTCATGTTTTCTCTATTTTCTTGTGTATAAGGGGTAAATTGAAATAAAGGTTAAACGAAAAAGTCAAATTTTAATCCAATGTGTAGATTTCATTAAATCATAGCCCTTAATGCTAATTAATGGTTCAAATTTATCCAATATCTCATTCCTCACAACTATAATAGAAAATAAGATATTTGATGGTTAGTTATTTCCTCTTTTATTCTTAACGTAATGAAAAACACTTAGGATTAAAGAAAATTTCTCTAATCTTACACAGAATTGACCAAGATCAAGTGGAAAATAATTTTATAAATTTATAAAATGGAAAATGATTTTATTATTCTCCTTCAAATCTTATGTAAGTACGTTGAAAAAAAAACACAAATCTCATATATTGCTCTTTCGTTTGAAGTTTGTATAAAGATTATTACTGAGCATAATCTTAACCATCTTGCACAGTGCTATTTCCTTTTAAATTTAAAAAGGGGTTATACAAGAACAAATTAAAAAGTAAAGAAATCTTGATAATTTTTTATAATTATGATAAATCCTCTATTTGTAAAATATATAAATAAATAAATCTTTTCTCAAAATACTTTTAAACTTTTATATTAAAAAAAAACAAAAAAATGATTTGTAATTAGAATTGAAGGCTGGAACTGGACAGGAAAAATTATAATTCTGATTTGAACTAATTAGGCAAATAATTAAAGGCTGAAATCGAATCAACTCTTTTCGTTAACAAAAACGTACGTTTCAATTGAATGTTTGAATTCAATTAGGAAACGGGGAAAAACCGCACACTCATTCTTTTTACACTGTACTTAGGGAGGGCAACTTAGGGAGGTAGGTCCAACCAATTTGGAGAGAATCAATAGAGATTCCTTTTCGGGAGCGATTCATCCTTCCCTATCAGGGGACATACTTTATATGAATAGAAAAGAGTTTCAATATCAACAGCTTGAACTAAACAAAACTCAAGTACGGAACTACTGCTTGGTGAGAATAGAAAACATCCTATCTAAAAATGGGAGATCATAAGATTATTATCTAGATATACCAAAACCAGACCCGACTTTGCTTTAGGCATTAGAAAATAGGTTTCTCCGTGAGGAGCTATCTTACAATTGCATTGAAATGATTTAGCTGCATGAGACGTTATACAAACAACTAAACGCTCAACAACTTCACATATATGCTAAGGGGTGATGCACGCGGTAACCCATAGAACATAGGAGTTTTTCTTTATCTACGGCGCAAGAGGTACGGGAAAAACATTCATGTACAAGACAATAATGTCTCAAATACGTACAAAATGAGATATTGTCCTGGCAGTTGCATCCTCGGGTCAACAAACACCATTAATAAATAACGCAAAAAACTCAATTAAAATTAACGAAATTAATACAAAGTGACACTGATGTGCAAAAATAGCGTCACTTCTTTTACAAGGAAGAAGAACGACTCATATCAGGTTCCTCATCCCAATCGAGCTACTTGACAACAGTACATGTGGAATCAAACAAAATACACACCTAGCTCAATTATTGCATGAGGTGAAGCTGATTATATGAGATGAGGCACCAATGACGCATAGACATGCGTCCGAGGCCTTGAACAAAACTTTACAGGATATTTTGGGATTGAAGGATGAACCCAAAAGAGATAAACTCTTTGGAGGAGTAAATGTAGTTCTAGGGGAGATTTCAGACAAATCCTACCCGTTCTCACAAAGGGAAAACGACAAGACATTGTTGAGGCTTCAATTAACAACTCAACATTGTGGGACGAATGCCAACTATTTATGTTAAGCAAAAATATGCGCGTCAACACTCTGAGCGAAGATGGTACAATAGATTTTGAACGACAACAGTTCACTGAATGGATAAAAACTGTATGAGATGGAAATGCATCAACCATAGCCTTGCAAGATGAGGGAGAGGAATCGTGGATAGAATTCCCCAAAAGATTTATTCTTCAACCAAGCTTAAATCCAGTTGAGCAACTACTAGCCACAGTCTTCCCCGATTTTCATAATAATGGAAAAAATCCGTCATATATACAAGACCGTGCCATACTGACACCTTTGAATGAGGACGCGGATCAAATAAACGACTATATGTTCAAAAAGATCAAAGGCCTAATGAAGACTTACAAAAGTGTGGACGCCATATGCATGCCGTCCACCGATGTTGTTGAACAAGAACACATGTTCCCACAAGAGTTCTTAAATACTCTTGATTTCCCAGGTACCATTTAAATAATTTCAGAAAAATTAATCATTTGCCTATAAAGAATAATCGTGTCGTTAGCAAACGGCTTACATAAACTTATGAAAAAGACCTAACACATTGTAAAATTAATAACATGAATCCCTCCACATGTCTTGCATCTAAAGGTCGGCCTATCGGTAATGCTCATAAGAAATGTAAATCCAAGCCAAGGTTTGTGTAATGGCACCCGTCTGCTAATAACTAAACTAGGCTCTTGGGTTGTAGAAGCTCTGATGATAACAAGCACTTGCGTTGGAAAAAAGATATTGTACCCAGAATTACCTTTTTTCAACCCAGAGTAAATGGCCATTCGTAATGAAGTGGCGATAGTTTCCCCTAAAGTCATGCTTTGCAATGACAATCAATAAGAGCCAGGGTCAGTCATTGAAGAATGTGGGGTTGTATCTACCCAAACCAGTCTTCAGCCATGGACAGTTGTATGTCGCAATTTCAAGAGTAACGAACCCCAAAGGACTAAAAATACTTTTACTAAATACGGGAAACTAGCTAGAGAACCGCACAAGGAATATTGTTTTCAAAGAAGCTTTCAACAATCTTAATGTTGTACCCTTTTTAAGTGATTAATATGCGACACAACAATAAATTAAAAGGGTCGATCTGACAAATTTAAAAATTCTGACCTACATATACAAACCACCCATATAAAACGTAGCTTGGTAGAGATGACTAAAGATCAAACAAAGGAATACATGACGACCATGTAGGCAGACACATAAAGTGAAAAAATTTATTTGAACAAATACAAAACGAATAAATCACAACCACAGTCACCTACAAAACAGACAAATAAAAATAAACGGCAAAACATAAATCATAAATCAATGCTTCATCATTTCATGTTTAAATTTTATCAATACTACGCCTTTTTAATTGACCACTACTATGTCTAGCATATTCTATACCTTGCTAATGTTGTTTAAAACAAAATATAACAACAAATGATGTTAACATACACGAGGAACAAATTAAAAATGTCCTATACTGCCACGTTAAAAGAACAAAAGCACATAACAAGAAAAACCATTTTTATTTTAATGTGTATAAACAATTACAATATGGTATGTTAAAATGTATCTCCAAAAAATAGTGTCTACTAAGATTAATATAAAAACTATATGTCCTAACATTTTTACACATAGAAATATATATGAAACAAACATACGAGTCTAATCTAAAAATAAAGTTATGTGCATAAGATTTTAATAACCTTAATTAAAAAGTTCAGCCACAACAATTTATATTGTCACTTTAACCTAGCAATGAACTCACCGCATCTTCCACGTGGAAACGAAAGAGACACAAACAACAACAAAAATAACATGGAGCAACATCAAAACGTACCAGTCCACAAGGGCAGTATTGTTTTGAAGGAGGATATTTCACACGGTAAAACGGTTTCTCTGAATAAAGAATAATTTTTTATTATTATTACCAAACACCCAACGACACAAATGGCACTAAAGTGTGCAATAACACCTCATATATATAAATAAAAATGTTTCATACTAATTTGAAAAGGAAAACTGATTTCGGGGAAAAGTGAAACGTTAAAGACAGATGTGGACCACACGCAAATACACCCATATAAAATGCAAGTTCACCGTACTCGGATGATTGCTACGAGGACTCGAAATAAAAAAACCGAAGGAAAAAGAGGAGTACAGAACTCAAGAAATCGAAGGTGAAGAACATATCACTCACATTTTAATGTAATTTCATGTCTATCACATTCAGAAAAAATAACCAACGAAGACGACGCTGTCACAGGTACACAACACACAAACTCACTACAAAGCAAACAATACACAGTCCAGGAAAGAAGACATGATAGACGACACCGAAATTACAACAACAACCCAAAGCGGAGATATAATATCAACAGGTAGTTGTATTTCAATATAAGAACCAAAACCAAAAACAATAACAACTAAGCAAAATGTGAGTGCTAAAGAATAATAAAATGGTAAAAGGCAAAGAAACTTATATCATAAACTATATATTAAATTGGCAGATGCCAAAAGTATGCAAGTGGTGTAGCGCAAAAGGGTGAGGAAAGAAGCACATCAACAAGATGTTGAGACAATGTAGGGATTATCCTGCCAAAAATAAAAACAAATCCTGCAATCCTTTATGAACTACTACAGGGACGATCCGAACAAGCAAACTCATTCAAAAAAAAACATCCGACGTATAACTCGATGTTTTCTATGAACAGGTGTGAGGGTTGGCTTCCAGACCCATCACAAAAGACCGATACAATGAATACATTAAAATTGTATGGTGAGTTTTACCACATATGCAGACCACGACTATTGTTGGATGACGAATGGAAGAACAATCCTGAAGACCAGTGTCACAACGAAACGAACGCATGGACCAGAAATTTAATAATCCAACAAAACAAAAACCATGGAGTGGACAATGACATAGCTACAGAAATCACCGATATGCTACTGGCAAACAATTTACCACTGCAGATGTTCAAAACTGCCAAGGAGTGGGCGAAAAACAGCCCGGTAAAAGAGTACACATTAAAACTACATGGTGTAAGGTTAGAGGAAGCGGTGGAAGAGAATGGAACAGATGTGACAAAAATAGGATCCCAAATAATGGGTGACAACACAGAGAGACAAGAAAACCATGACATCAACCTTCGATATAACGATTCGTGCTATGTAAGGGTGCCTGTGACACACCCATTGTACATGTCACTCCAGTACCCCTTGTTGTTCCCGTATGGAGACGACGGATACAACATAGGGTCAAGTTACTTATGGAAAAAAGGGGTGCTCCAAACTCAACAACAAAAGTTGAACATAAGGCAATACTACTCAGCCAGGCTACATCAGAGTACTGGGGAAGGAACTTCACTCATACAAGGAGGACTACTATACCATCAGTACATAATTGATGCATACATTTCCATTGAAACACATCAGATGACATGGATAAAGAGCAACCGACAAATCATATGAGAACAAATGTACAACAATGAATATGACAACTTAACTAGACACACCAAGGATAGAAGAACATTAGCCGCAAGGGTAATTCTACCGCCCACTTTCGACGGAGGGGCGAGGAAAGCAATATACAAAATTACATGGACACAACAACTATTTGTGGGAAATATGACACCCCTACAATATCAATCACCTTTTCTGCTAATAAAGATTGGGCAGAGATATACGATTAAATTGCTGACATACCAGAACAAACAACAGATGAAAGACCTGAAGTATTGGTGAAGTTGTTCAAGATAAAACTAGACCAGTTGATAGAACACCTCAAAACATATTCTAACATAGGGGACACAAACGCGTGTGAGTTCGGAAGCAAAACACATTACAGCATACTGTATATTTTTGTATAAAAAAATTAACCAGTTTGATGCATTTCACCAGGTATGGAGACAATACACTTCAACAAAATGGGCATACCAGAAGCACGAATACTAATGTGGTTGGAAAAAAACGGTGGATCATTGGACCGTTAGTTCATGATAAAATATAAAAGAATATTAATGCAAAAATACAACACTGAGATCAGTTTGGAGTGTGGCAGTAATTCAAAGACAAAAGATTTATTGCTAAGACACACAATGACGGGAAATGTGGCAAACATCATAAATCTGATCCAAAACAATGAGTGGCCAAAAGATACATACAAATGTCACGAACCAAGGGTGGATGAAATAACAGTATACTTACAATCAAGGAAACTGTTTGCAACAGAGGCAGCCCTACGCATATACGGAATCAAAGCACACAAATGCACCCCAAAAGTGATATGGCTGTAATTCCACATCCAAACCAATACAGATGTTGACCCCACACGTGAAGGAACGAAATATGCCATAATGCACCAAAATACAACACATCTATCCATGTTCACATCCTGGCTAGAACTGAACAGAACCACACCAGCAACAAGAAGCTACACATACAGTGAAACACCAAATCACTACAAATGGAATGAAATTTCGAAAACAAAGCAGAAGAGACCCCTAACATAGTTGGAAGAATACTCAACATAAACAAGGCAAATAGGGAATAGTACTATCTACGCATGCTTCTGAATATAGTAAGAGGGCCAACATCATTTGAGGACATAAAAACAGTGGACGAAATACAATTTGGGAGCTACGAGGACACATGCAAAGAGATGGGAATTCTGGAATATGACGAGGGAGTATGGTATAGCAAAAATAAACAGACCTGTTGGATACACGACGATCGCATAGCTGAAATGGCAACAATTTTAGAAGCAACACAACAGGAATACATTAGACAACAAGAGGGAAAAAAATCATGGACAAACACTCTGACATATGACCTAGCGTCATACTAAATGCGACATAATTAGGTAATGATAATTGTTCTTTGAATATTATACATTCCAAAAGGGAAAAAACATAACCGCAAATTGAAACAACAAAACAACTACCACTAACATAATATTACTAATGCTTCAATTGCAGGGGGAATAAACCTCAAAGGGAAACAGAGGTGACAATGACGCAAAAAGCAAGCAAAAAAGAAGGAAAGGCAAGAGCTTAAAGAAACAAAAAAAAAAATCACAAAGACACTTCAAGTCTTCAACAAGCTTAGGTAATTCAAAAACATAGAACATTTAATAGCTACATGTTTTACTTTATCAGCTTTTAAACACGAAAAGAGCATAAGTCAAGAAGAAAACAAGAGAAAACTTTGAAATGTAGGTGTGTTGTAAGAATCACGACAAGTAGAATATTAAGGATTTCTATTATGATCTGTATTCACATGAGAGAGGACGAGAACTGGTCGCACGACTATAAAGTCTGTTAGGAGTTACCTATTGATAGAATATACAAATAGTTCAACTTGAAAGATGATCATTTTCCATTTTATGACAACAACAAGGAATAATTTATAAAATAGAAGTGCAGTTATAATGATTCTTCGAATCCTCAATATTATTAGAATTTTCATAAGGCAAGGAAAAAGAAATATATTACACTCTCCATATCATCTTACATTCTTAATATCCTTATGACATTAGCCACTCCTCCAATAAAATGGTAGCTATCAATAGCATACTGGACCAAAACTCTCAATATAATAATTGGATTCATTTCTCAGATTGAAAAACCAATTAAAAAAGAATCAAGAAAAGAAGACAAACACTTTTTTAAGAGATAAGTTCATGTTGTTAAAGAAGATTTGGAAAGAAGAGACAAATGAGGAAATAGGAACATATTCAATTCAAAGATAACTTAAGTTTAAAATCATTGATAGATATAAGAGTCAAGTCATTCTATGATCATTGAGTAACGAAGTACCATCATTCACTTCTATTCGTGCAAGATCCCACAAATTATAGCAATTTTTTTAAGTCTTAGCCAAATCATATCCGGAACATGCTTGTGAGATAAAGTGTTAATCCCAAGAATCTCATTAACTTCTACCCAAACAAAATGGGCCTTGGTCATCAAAATGCGCCATTTCCCACTCAAACCTTTTTTTGCTATGACACACAATAAATGCCAAGGCCAATCACTGAAGCTCGTAGGACTATATCCGCGTAATCCAGTTTTTGGCCACTGAAAACTATATGTGGCAATATCTAGAGTGATTGATCCACAAGGATTGAAGATACTACTTCTACACAATGGAAAAGAACCTAAGAACTATACAAGGAACATAGTTTTCAAGGAATCATTCAACCACATACATGGGAATTACAGGTGCATATACTTGCCTACAACACTACATTGTTTGTTGTTGTTTGAAGAATTACATTAGCCAAATAAACTCACACACTAATAGGCACACAATCCCACTGAAGCATAATACCTGATTAATGTCCCCCTTCGGTTGTAGGAACAAATTCAGTAGAGAAAACAGAGTCTTGACATCGGAATTTGCATATTAACCCAGCTACCATAGGATGGAAGTTGCACGGTCAAGCTGAAAAATGATCTAGAGGAAAAAATTCAAATGATGTACATGGAGTAAATTCAAAACATAGCTACATTGAACTCAAACAAAGTCCACGAATATCACCAAATATATCCTACTCACCCTATCCACACAAAAATCCAGGTAAGAAATAGAAGTTACAAGCGTAGCAAAAAAGATTAACCGACATTCACAAATATTATGAAGGAAGACCACTTGCAGGAGGAGATAGGGTGTACAATTGATCACCGAAAACGCCACCCCTGCAAATTAGGGATTCTACCAATGGACTCCAATTCCCGTTCATCCCCACAACAGAAACGGACAATCCACTCAACACTATGTCTCACAGCTAAGCTTTGCAGAACCCGTACAACATCAAATGCCCCGCAGTAAAGGAAATTATTCTTCGTCAGGAGAAAAAACGCATGGAACATTAAAGCCCCCTTACTGTCCTTAATTTTCTATGCATCGAACAGCAGAATCAAATGCCCGTAAAAGGACAAAAAAAATCACCGATGCCACTTCCATTGCGAGGCCAAAACGGGGCCCTGTAAAAACAAATTATATTTTATGGAAATTAAAACCCATCCTCTCTTAAATGCAATACTACTGTATTAAATATACACATAACAATAACAAAACATTCTGATTTGAATCAAACAAGTATACTACAGTAATACTTAACCTTTTTTAATTTTCATTTCCAAAAAACGATTATATTCCAATTCAGTCCAACGAAACTCAAATAAAAACACTAATAGGTTTAAGAATTCAACTATCTCCAGTACTCTATTATATTACGTAACTGAATGTTGTATGTACATGCCTCAAGCTTCCACATTCAACCTTAATTAGGAACCGTAATACCGTACACAAACTCGGAAATCACAACCCGTATTAGGAGAAGAACACAAAAACAAATTTGAAAAGGGATGGATAAAGATGAGATGCGCTAATTATTGCCCTCGGAGTTGTGGGGTGTTGTAGAATACTCTACTCGGTACCAAATTAAAGCATCTCCACAAGGATAAGCTACAAAAGTAAAAATATACGTATATACACTATTATATACAGAACCTAAAAGGGTGAGACAACTGCAAAATTATTTAATAAGGTTTCAATTTTTAAAGAATGAAAAACTTGGAAAACAACATATTGAAACCCACAACATAATTTCATTGGAAAATAGAGATGTCCACAAAATACAACAAATAGACACCTCCCAAATAGAGTAAGATCAAATCTCACGTTTTATTATTTGCAGTTCTATTTAATAACTATAACGAGGCATACTCCATATAGTTAATAATCATAGACTCATATTTTGGAAAAAGAAAACATTGACATACGAAAAGTAATAGTCTAGACGAATCAAATTGAAACACATATGATGACATTTATTATTATAAATTATAAGGAACTTACACATTTCCATAACATTATGAACAATGAGAACTGAGAATAGTTGGACGAAAGAAACAATCACCTATGTACGACACCATATGGCCATAACCTATGTTATAACCACATATTTTCAATATATGGGCTAAATAAAAATGCAACAAAAAGATAAGTAGAGGTGAATTAAATAAGTTTGAAGACAAAAGAAACACACAAATTAACCTATTGCAGTTTTAACTATTAAAGAGTTGGACAATTATGTGCCTCTACTACACAATGTGTAATCAATTCTATACATACAGAAACATATCATATGAATTGGCAGACACACAATCGTAATATTGTAACCAAATATCAGTAGTTTGGCAGTGCCCCGCCTATAGCAAGGGTAGCAACTGCTAGACCGAGATTAAATTGAAGTGTTAGAAAGAAGAAAATTACAAACACAAGAAAACACGGGAAAAAACATACGGAAAGATAAATAAGAAACAAAACAACTAAAAACATACCATCGACAACCGAAAGACATAACACGAAAAACACTAATGATACTACGGTCGTGCTACGCACGGCCTATAGTCCACTAGTTATGTATGAACATTGAAACCCACTATTTAGAGGGGCTAGAGTGACTCTTTTTTTTCGTCGAAAAAACTCATTTATCTTTTTTTTGATTGATTCTTGTGTAAATTTAACTTTGTTGAAGTTATATTGTTGCATTGGAAGGTTGTGAACATAATTATTTTAATTCAATTTTCAAACGTCTATTAAACCACGCTCGCAACACAGGGGTTAGGGGTGGGCATGGGTGGTTAACCGGGGTTTTGGTTAACTGACCTTCGGTTAACCAGTCTTTCGGTTAGTGATATAGGTATACCGTAAACCATACCGTTAACGTCGGTTAACCATATATCGGTTAACCGCCGGTTTCGGTACGGTTAATCGGTTAACCAAATAACCATAATATTAAAATACTTAAATAACTGTAATTTTTTTGGGTGTAAAAACTGTAATTAACATACTTAAATAACGACATCACTTGCATTAACTATAATTAAAAACTAATAAAACATAACACTAGCATAACTTAGCATTATCCTCCAAACAAAACCTAATAAAAAACTTAATAACAACATAAATTGTCATGAAATGCAATGCCCTGCAAACAGAAACTCCAACAATAAAACAACTTTGCATGCTTCTTCAAACAAGAAGCTAATCATTTGTCATAATCACCGGTTGCTCCACTGTCAAATTATTCATGCCTATAATTAAATAAAATAGTGTAAAATAGACATGCCATTCCAATTGTGAGCCGACTGTGAACTTCGGCTTTAGACGAATTAAAAGGGGAAGACTTGACATTTTCTGTTTTTATTATTATACAATAAATAAGCAACATTATATTGAAGCTTCATTAATTAATATTAATATCATATTAAAAGGGAAGATATGGAAATGTGAGAGTGTGAGTTTGTCTAAGATCGTGAATTTACAAAGCATCTTTTCCCTTTTCTTTTTTTATATTAAAACTAGAAGTATATACTTAAATCTATTACAATTAACTTATTTAGTTATATAGTTCTAATTTTAAAAATATATTTTATATATTCTCGGTTAATCGGTTAACCGAGGTTAGAAAAACTCAAAACCGTAACCGTACCGAATAACCGTAAAATGTTTCGGTTGGTTAACCGTAACCGCAAATCGGTTTTTCTTCGGTACGGTTAACCAAGAGTTTGATCGTTTTTTCGGTACGGTTTTTCGGTTACGGTTTTTTGTGCCCACCCCTAACAGGAGTTAAGTTGTAGTGTTTTTATAAATTTTTCACAGTCGGCAACATTATTTTTCTTTTGGTAAAAGAGAGGAACTCGGCAACATCATTTACTCACAAGTGTGCATTGTTAATTCCAAAATCCTAGAATCTTTCATGAAATTCATGATATTGATGTTCCATTACTACAATAATGTTCCACTATTGCGTGACATTTCGCTTACCACTATCTAGATTTACAAATGATCCAATTATTTTTAAGAGTTTTAGAAATAACCCTTGTGATGCTTTTTGCCATTACTTTTGATTATTTGTTTATTTAACTTTTCCAATTATAATTAAGAATTGATCAATTTTATTTTAGAAAATAGTATGATTTCCCCCGCATACTAGCTTTATATAATAATGTGTACCCATTATCAAACACTAAAAAAACCATTATTTTTAACTTTTAGTTTCGTAAGTAATAATTAAGGCAGACACAAGAAATTTCACTTTCTACTCTTTTCTGAAATAGTTACCTTCATTTTAGAGAATAGTCTAGTCTATAGTGTGGCTTTATATAACTCATGAGTCAGTCACTAAATAATTTCATGTAAAAATTTATTTGAAAAATAAGTAAATAGTTCTGAAATGATATTAGTATATTACTACATATTAAGTCTAAATTAGTGAATATAATTAATAAACAACCAATATGAATGAAATTTTATACAATAATACTATTTAATTACATTACTATAAGTCAATTCTTAACAAATCTATATATCTATATTCTACACATTTATATTAATTATTTTGATATATTTTATTAAATAATACTCCCTCCGTCCCATAATATAGTGCATGTTTTCCTTATTTGGCGTCCCAAAATGTTATGTCTGTTTCCATTTATATCTTTCGTCTTATTATCCACATCAAATCACTTTTCTAAAAATCCACATCTAACTACATTCTCTCTCCTTCCTTTTTACATCAATTTTCACACTTAATCACCTTTTATCTTTTCTCTCCTACATAAAAAATCACACTCTCTCACAATTTCTCTCCCTTTCACTTTTTCTTTCTCACTTCCTTAATTTTCATCGAAAAATGCAAACGGACACTTAATATTGGGACGGAGGGAGTACTTGTTATTAAAATTTTGATTAAGTTTTATAACAATCAAAAGAAATAAATTGTTTAAATCTAATAGGTCGACACGATCTGAAACAGTCCGATCAAAAATTATAATGATTTTATTAATATGAATGCGATTTACCCAAACTCGAACGACTCAAACTTGGTCTCGATTTATCCGTTTAAGAGCATAATTTGATAGTGGAATGGATTTGTTAAGATCTAAATATCAATTGTTAATAATTCTTTTTTGTCATTTATAATTTTATTTAGAAAATTTAAGAGAGGGATAAGGAGAAATTGACACGTAAGCTAGGTGGGGCAGAGTGAAAGAGAGAACTCCAAAACATTTTTTTAACTAGATTTTGATCACCGCGGATTGCGCGAGGGTGTAGTGTATTAAAAAGTAATATTTAGATATACAGATATATGTAATACTCTTCGCCTTTTTTAAGTCTTATATTATAATATTTATATACGATATATATGTTTCACTTTATTTTCATTGAGTGAATCTCAATCCGATCACATATTTTATAATATAGTGTTCATAGTAGGCAAGTTAGTAGGTAATTAAATTGTGTTATTGAGGTTGTTACATGTGTTTGTTTCTTTTGGTTTGATATGGTTGTCGGGTGATTTATATGTATTGTAATTAAAGTTGTTAATCAGGTCAATTAAGTTACGTTTGGATTGAGAATGGATTAGATACATTTAGATTATTGGTCAAGACGGATTGGGTCTATACGTGTGCAATTGAGTAAGTTTATTAATTAAATAGTTTAAATAGTTTATTTTTTATTAATGATATCAGATTTAGATTTATTGTGTTCGAATTAGGTTCAAGTTTGACGCGATCATGCTGTTTTTACTCGGACGGTTAAGTTTTGACTACGGGCATCATCATTTAGAGAGATCAAAATTAACAAAAGTATTTACGAGTTAAATTAATTTTTTGACATCACATTAATTAGTTTAACATTGATTAGGTACTAATTACATTTACTTTCATCTAAGGCCAACCATTTTATATACATAGATAGATTTAGGTTCCGATGTAACTGGCTTTTACGGTGTAACGAGTGGATTAATTAGAGTGATTGGATCTTCTCTAAATCAATGGCCCATGATTAATCTCGGATGGTATTTAGAGTGACTATAGGCTTGCATACACCGAATCCTCTCTCTCTACCGAAATTAGTGGGATTTGAAAAAAAATAAAATTCATTTCAAAATTAATCCCCAAAATCTAAAAACGATCAAAATCTTCTCGCTCTCTCCAGAATCACACTCCCCCCCCCCCCCTCTCTCCCCATCTTCTCGGTCGAGCTTTCCAAATCGATTCCCATCCTCTCTCTCGATTCTCAATCTCTCTTTCACCCTCTCGAACTCGTAGGCGATTCCAACGTCAAACTCTATCACCCTCTCGAACTCGCAGGTGATTCCAACCCCGAACTCCCATGCGATAGAGACAAAAGGTGATGCGTTGTCGATATTGCCCTAGTTTGCATACTCATCGACGTTATCTTCGTCTTCCTCCTCGATTCCCCCCAGGTTAATGTAAGTTTGTATGAATTTTTGTTTTCCCCAATTGGTTAAAACCCTAAATTTCGAAGTGGTGCGTTTTCTTCGTCTTCCTCGTCGATTCACCCATTGCATGTTTGATTGTAGTCTTTTATTTTAGTCACTGAATTTATACATTTTCTAGTAGCCACTGAATTTATACATTTTCTAGTAGCCACTGAATTTAGAGTTAGCCACTTAATTTATACATGCTGTTACAATTTAGAGTTAGCCACTGTATATCTTTTCTTGGTGTTGCTTTACTCATGAGAAGAATCTTTGGCTCTCGTTCATCATGATAAGATTATGTAGGGAGTTTTATTAAGTTCATGAAGAATTCACCTGTTAAAATAGAGTTATAGCAAATGGTACAACCATCATAAACATTTCTAGTCGCAGTTATAAGTGATTCCAGATTACAACTGATGAATAAAGTGTAGTAATAAAGATCAGTTTCAGTATGCAACTCCTTAAAACGTCATCGTAAGGTGCTGGAAACATATATGGAAAGATTGAAGGAGAAATTACCATTGATTCCTTAGTAGACACTGAAAGAAAGCACTACTATGTCTTCTTTGACATATTTCTCCACAGTTTGATTGCTTCAGTGTCATTAATGCAACTTCTTTCAATTAATGCACGTTCTACTTTCAAAGAAGACAAAGATAATCAGTTTTATCTAATTGTAATTTCAGGAAACCCAAGATTGCAACCAAGCGTAAAAAGCTTGTTAAAGTTGCAGATTTACGCAGAATCGAGGAGACAATCACATCAACTGACTTAGTGATTCATGGCTCGAAAATTCCATCTGGGGTTGATGTGGATAACAATCCTTTCCTAATCCAGAAACAGAACCTACCAACCAAAATGAAAATGGTAATATTCACTAGCCATATTCCATAATAAAATTCAGTCAAAATAGTTATGTTATATGCTTCTTCAGTAGTTATATTATTCAATTTGTTTTATATCATATTCATATACTTTAAACGTCATATTAATTTTTTAATGATCTTGGCAGCATTGTCATGTATAACTCTTCTTCAATTATAGACTTACTCATCTTTCAAATATGCTAGCCACATCGATCATACTTTTTATTCATTGTGTAATAATTATTTTGAATGATTATTATCTGATTTTAGAATTTAGTATTAATGCAGTTGCTACACCAGACGCTGTAGATTTTGAAGATGGAGAACCATTGTTAATTAGGCGGAAACGGCTTTTCCAAGACTGAAGACATCATGTCGAGGAATCTGTACACGGTAATATCCCTCAATAGTTGTACTGTTTTATTGAACTTCAATCCATTATTTATATTACTTGCATTAAATTATTAACAGAATATTATAATGTTGTGTTTTCCATTTAGTTCCTAAGGTTCCAAGGGCAAAACTGAAGGAGCAAGCAAGGGCTTTTAACAATAATGCACTGGAAGTGAGATCGTCCAACACTAAAGATAAGGGAAAATCAAAGCTCTGGACAAGGGAAGATTGAAGAAGACGACGAGCAACGTGGTAAGGTTCGTAGGAAAAATGCCACTGAGGAGTTCCCCGGAATCAAGCAGCGTTCCGGTTTAGGGATATTTGTCACGACCATATCACACATGAATGATACACAAAGAAAGGTTGTAGAAAATATTGGGTTTGGGTCGTTGTTGAAGCTGCAGGATATTGGAATTCTAAAGTAAGTATCTCTTTTGTTTTCAAAAATAAAAGCAATTCATATATGTATTCATTTTATTACTTATTAATATTCAGTTTACAGTTGGTATAGAATTTGAAAGGATGGTTTTATACAATGAAAGTGCACTTGATATGTGGAGGATATTTTTTACAGTTGGTATAGAAAGTTGTAGGATATTTTTGCAGTTGGTATAGAAAGAATTTGAAAGAATACTGATGTTGGCATTCAGATCCCTTTCAATGACGTTCATTTTGTTTTATAGCATAGATATGGAAGTTATAATTGAAAATTAGAGATCTATTTGTTTCCAACTTGTTATGATTGAAACTTTATTGTCGTACCCTTTCAATTCTATGGTCTCTGTAGGCTTATTGATTTCACTGGAATGTATTATCGTACATTAGTTTGCCTGAATTGTGATCGATTTGGTAGAATTTGTGCCATAGACTGATAAATTTTTTGTTGGATGCTCAATCACTGTGTTTCTACTTTGAGGCTGCTTGTATGATCCCAAAAAGATTGAAAGATCGAAATCGAGTAGATATGGAAGTTATCATTGAAAATTGGAGATCTGTTTGGTTGTAATTTATAAGGACATTCAGTGAGATCATAGATGACATTAGGCTTATTAATTTCATTGGATTGTATTAACGTACATTTTGCCCGAAAACCGATCTATTCGGCCTGAATTGTTCGTTTCTGCCTTTAATTTGTGTCATTTTGTTTGTTGGATGCTCAATCACTGTGTTTCTACTTTGAGGTTGCTTGTATGATCCCAATCACTGTGTTTCTACTTAGAATGTCATTCATCTTAAATAGTTATGTTATTCAATTTACAGGACATAGAATTTCCACTGTTATTCATTTTGTTTTTTTTATCATATTCATATACTTTGAATGTATAAAATTTATGTTTTATGCATCTTCCCACAGTTTAATATGTTATTCATGTTCATAGTGAAAATTTTCTCCTATTACATGTCCATAATATTTTTTCTCTCTCTTTGTATGAGCAAGTTAATATGCTATTGGTTGGTGGAACATTACAATCCAAGGAGAGGGAAAATCCTATTTCCGGATGGCCATCACATTAATGTCCTCGACAAAGATGTCAAAATCTATCTTGGCTTCCCCCGTGTATCAATGGAAGTCGTCAAGCATGGCGCCCTAGTCAAGACTCACGTTCTTGCGCAATGAAGGGATCACATAGGAAAGACCTTGCATTTGACTAGATATGGTGATGTAGCTGCAAGCATGCTTAATGCTGATGATGGTGGTGAAGTATTTGTTCGTGATTTCATCGTCCTTCTTCATTCTTGTATCATTGAGCCAGAACAGAGTGGTGTTGCAAACCAAACACTCGTACGCAACTTAGAGGACGTTGATGATGTTGGCAAGCGGAACTGGTGCGATTTCACCATGTATGTGATACATGCATTTTTTTATAAGCTGTTAATTACTGTCATGCTGCCAGAATCTCTCCGATAACAACATAATTCATGAAGTTCTTATTTTACTTTACGATCTCATTCACATCTCCCAAAGTATATTATGTCCTAAATATTCATGGTTTTCAAGGCATGTCTTCTGCATCCTTGTATGGTCACAAATGCTAATATCATGTATAATGTTACTTATATCATGAGATGCAGAATCTGAGATGCAGTATTTTACCTTGTCATAGTATATTTTGGTGATTTATTTAGGTTCTTTAGGTTTTCTTATTCACTATTCTGTTGTTAACATATATTCATGCGTCACAAATGCTAATTAAAGGATTCATCTTGTTTTTTTTTTCAAGAAACGATGCACTTGGACACTGTGGTTACAATTGTGGTGAGATCAAATGCAAAGACCTCTACTGCCAAAATCTACCAAGACAAAGGGAAGAAACCACTGCCTATTGTGGCCAAATCCACAAATACGAAGATGAAGGTTCTGAAACCCAAGAAACAAGATCCGGTAAGCTTGAGGAGGAGTGATAAGCTTGCATGGGGGAAGTGATGTAATATTATGGGTTTGTAACCGACACTATAAACAGCCCGACTACTCAAACTACCCGCTAGATTTTGTAATTACATAGTCGGGTAGTAATTATATAGGATAAATATTTTTTAATCTAATATTGGGGTAGTACTATGTAGGATAACTACAATCTTGACCAAGTTATTATGCATTGGATATTGAGTATTGCTTAATTTCATATTAAGTAATGATTCATCACGACTAAATATAATGCATTTGAGACCATTTATTTTGTATTATGCATATATTTGATATTCAGATTTGAATATTCATGTTACTATGCATTATATATATAATATTGTTGTATTGAGATGTTCACGTTTTAGCTTATTAAGGTTCATATTATGTAATCAATGAACAAGTCTGGTTATTATGCATTAGGGAGCGAACATTAGAAAAGTATCCAGAATATACTCCATATTACGTAATCAATATTCATCTAATTATGCGTTATATATATTAATTATGGTTGTATTGACATGTTCACATTTTTTCCTTCTTATTATTCATAACTTAAAGCTTCTTATTCATGACCCTGGCGACTTCACCACCCCTGCAAAAATCAACATTCATGCTGAAAGGAGGCCCACCAAGTTAGCACCTGTAAACAAAAGTTCATGGTTTCCTAGGATTATTAGCAGCTCGAAAAGCCAACTAGAGAACAAAATCCGATATTATGCATATGTTACTCAACACGTTCGGAAAGAATAAGTATATTCCTTATTCAATCACAATCTCCCTATATTCACACCATTTTCTAACTGCTTCATGCTTAATTTCGTTATACCCAAAAGAGCAACATTATACAAATCAGAAGACACTGAAGTACTTGTTGAAGACTAGAAGAAGAAGGTTGTGATGTTACCGTAGGCATTATAGACCTATGGTGTACTTATCTTAATAAAATGGAGGAACGTCGTAATACTAGCTCATCATCAAGGATCTTTGTCCCACCATCAACATTGGTATGTACATATGTACCGTTTTGTATTGTACATTTCAAGGACCCAATTTAACTAGTTAATGGTTGTCTATGTATATTATCACTTTGAGTCGTTCAACGTGCAAGGACCCATTCCACCTAGTTATAATTATTCAACGCCCAAAGCTGGAATGAACGATCTACTTCCACGTCTAAAACACTCAACTCTTGAAAACGTGCATCAGGTAATATTTTACAAGTTATTCAGTATCGCTTTCATGATGTTGATTATATTTGTACATGATATTCAGAAACTACATATTTTCAGGTCTTCTTCCCTTTTACACTTTTCAAGGCCTATTTCATAATTTGTTACAATTTTGTGCGTGAAAGAATTGAGATTTTGGACAATTCTACCACATTCGACCAAAATACTCGCGGAAAATACGGTTCAACCGTCAAACTCTTGGTAACTTCAATAACCAACCTCATACCTACTTATACCAATGAAAATGTTGTTATTGAACAACAAAATAATTTACTGCTTATTGTTTCCAAACAGTCAAAGATGTTTTTCCATTATAGGGTCGATTGCAACCTACAAGGAAGGTGTGGGATATTGGGAAACAAGCCTCCACATATATTAGACTTGCCTGGAGTATGAATGTGCATAGTTCGGATTGTGGAATTTATGTCATGCGCCATATGGAGTCCTATCTCGGTCAAGACGTGATGAATTGGGACTGCGGTCTAAGGGCAAACTCTGTATCTGGTATTATTTATTTGTGCATCAAGTACCTCAGTGTTCTTCTTACTATGAAGGATAACAAGGTTTACAAGGCTTTGCAGCAACGTGCACCTAAGTTTATTGCAAAATTCAAGGCATCAGGTTCCCAGTGCGTCTTCACTGATGACAAGTTTTAGTGCCTATTACTTCAAGTAGACCTATAGTATAAACGTTTTTGTTTCATTTTGAATTGGTTTAATAATGGTTTTGGATATACCAAGACCTATAACTTTAGGAACAATTAAATCTTTATCAGTTTTATTAGATTTTATCTAAAATGAATAATGTTTACGAATGATGCCGTACCTATTGGTTTTTACCACTACGGTTTATTTATGGAAAACATTGTTATTTAATATTGTAATGGTCATTGGGAACATATTCGTACTTAGATGGTCTGACATTCAGTAATAATATGCAAGGGAAAAGTCACTTTACATATGCGTAACATGCTTTAGACTACTCTAAGTATATCAAATTATACACACCCAAACACTCTGGTACACATGACTACAAACAGAAAAACAATCGTTTCATAATTGAATATCTCATGCATACTAAAAACATGAATATCAACCATCTAAACTAGAATACAATATGTAACAAACATGAATACTGATTACTTAACTTCAAACAACAATTTTTAATATTCATAACTCCGCAAGGCAATATTCATTCACTAATCAATAGTTGTAATCATCCATAAGTTTGCCAAATCTAATATAAATAACTTAATATTCCAACATCCCTTCATAAAATTAGCAGTATCTAATATTATAATGATTCTTTAATCATCATCATCATCATCCACAATAAATTCCTTGTAGTTCCTCTTGTCATGTCTTGCGTATTTGTGACACCTCGCGCACCTCCGCAATTCCTTCCGCGATTCTTCATTTCTTCTTGCGATTTTTCTTTCATGCTTTTAATACGCTTGTCCCTACCACTCCCTTTGTTCTTTGCTATGTAGTGAACTTGCACTTCAATTTCATCTGGTACATCTACTCCGGTAAAGCTCTAGATCATCGAATCTTGAACAATAGTTTATTACACGCGAATATCAATTAATACAAACCCGAACACATAATGTTAGAAATACGAATAATTAAAAAAACAAAATACCTGAGACTTTATCATTGTTGTCGGTTCCATTTATCACATTCTTTAAAGCTTTCCTTCTTCCTATTTAAAGTCTTCAATAGATCCTTCAATTTATCTATATCATCCTCTTTTAGACCAACACATGAGTATATGATCGACCATACCTCATTCAAGACAAATTGTTTCTCTTGTATCTTAACACTTCCATTCCATACATTATTTGATATTCCACTCTTTGCATTCTTGACAACACCTTTAGTCCACCTATTAAGTACAAGATTCATCGGGATCTCCTTACAATCTCTATATTTCAGGACCGTTAATATATGCCGAAATGGAAGGCCTATCTCATTGAACATCATGCAACTACACCTTGTAATGTCAAAATCCAACATGTGATTCAGATCAAAATCTTCTTCTCCCACTGTAATCTTGTAATGTACTAGATTAGCATCTGCTTTACGACCTACAAATACATCAAATTTAGAAAACAGTAACTTACGAATATTACTCTAATATTATCTAAATACGTAGTTAACAAAATCTGAATACTGTAAATAACAACAATACTTTGTTTGACTGGTGTGAGACTACAGAAAAAGCACGCGGACTCTATCTCTTCCTGCACTAGAGTGAATATCTTTAATGTATAAACTTTAGATGTGCACTTTTCAATCGGCAATAGAGTCTTTAATTGATGAGACCTTCTATCCGAATCAAAGTCGTTGCACACTTGTGTATGCCGTTGTGTTTCCATTGCACTGTCAAAATGCAGCATCAACCTAACCAAGCCGAAATCTCTTTTTGTATAAGCACCAAAGAAACTGTTTTGCGAGTCGGAAATGGATGTTGTGCGAACAAACCCACCAAGCACAATGTCTTTGAAATAGGCAAGTATCCAATAGTGTCGAAGGTTATACATATCCTTGAACCAGACCCTTGATTTGTCTCTAAGATCCTCATCGTTCATGAACTGCTTCCACCCAGTTTTGGATTCATCAATGGTCAGTCTATCATCTCACACCAACCTACCTAACCGCTTCCTAAAATCTTTGAAGTTTATTTTCTTAGCACCCACTTTTGTCGACACTTTATCCATTATGTGCCACATGCATAATCTGTGCCTTGTGTTTGGCAATGATTCTTCAATGGCAATCTTCATGGCCGGGTCTTGGTCTGTCACTATCACTAGGGGTGCATGGCCCATCGCCTTGACAAAGTGCTCAAAAAGTCATTTGTAACCAGTCATGCATTCCTTCATCACCAAACCAACTCCAAATGTTAGACTCTTTTTATGATTATTAATCACAGTGAACGGAGCAAACACCATATAGTACCTGAATATACGGATTAATAAGTTAAATAAAGAACAAGATCATAGAGACAACATATGAACACAGTAACATTCTAGATTGAATATCACAGGTAATAATACGAACACGCCTTGAAAAATTCACATGTTTGTTCTATAGGTAGAGTCAAACGATGCGACATCACCAAAAGCTGTAAAATTTCTCCTTCAGATTGGATCTGCCCAAAACAACCTAGTCAACCGATTCTCTTTATCAAGAAAATACTCAAAATAGAATCCACTACATTGTTCCTTCTTCTTTGTGAACCTATCAATGACCATTTGTGCATCAGCTACATTAATGTCTTTCATTAAATCCCTGAAGTTTTTGAAATCTATAGCCAATGCATTGATGTGCGCAAAACCACCAACCATCTCTTTTAGAAGCTTGTAAGATTTGATTATATTGGTCCTAAATTTGCCTTTGCACAACTGAGCATGAACTTTTGGTGTCCAATCTCCAACTTCTTGCTACACATCAGCAACTGCCTTGCTATCTTGGGCACCATATCGTGATTGTGATGCTCGATGAACTTATCAACAATGTACACATCACCAACATACCAAACAAATTTGATCATAGCTCCGCATTCAACACGGTTGGTTGGTGTCCAACCTCAGTTTCTTCCTCTTCACCAACATATGTTATTTCAGTTTCGCAAACCTCCATATCATCCCTGAATAGTCGGTCCCCAAATCATCACTTGACCATTCTTCGACCACTTTTTGCGCTGGTCAAAACCGAATATCATTTAGTACATTCAGAACAGAATCAAGTGTCATTACTAGAAAAAACTTTTTAACTTACACGTGTATGTCAATTTGAACAATGAAGTACACTATATTATATTTGTTTATAATAAAGTGGTCAAAACCGGAATAAAGACCTTTAATAATGGAACATCTATAATAGAATAAAACAACAGTAGAACACGAATACCTACATGAGACAAAACATGAATATTAACCTTTTATTGAATGTGACGTCAAATATATACTGGATACCTACTCTGGTAAAGAATACAACTTCGGAAAATTAAATATTGTTATAAACATAATACCATACTATAATATCTGAATACCTAGTCTATTAAAGAATACAACTACGGAAGAACACAAATATCCACCATTAGAAACAGAATACACACACATTGTTGTAAACATGAATATTGATTAATTAATATCGAATATATACTGCAAATAAGACAATTAATTTTTCAAGCTGAACAACAAACATAATAGTAACCTTTACTGAATATGACATATTTATTAAGAAGTATTATTCAAGATTGTAACGACTGTATCGTCTTCTTTATATTGGAACAATAACCTTTAATAATGGAACATCTATAACAGAATATATAAACAGTAGAACACGAATATCAACGATTAACAACAGAATACCTACACGAGACAAAACATGAATATCAACCTTTTAATTGAATGTGACATCGAATATATACTGTGATCGAAAACTATATTAAAGAATACAACTACGGAAGAAGATGAATATCCACCATTAGAAACATAATACACATACATTGTTGTAAACATGAATATCGATTAATTTTTATCGAATATATACCGCATGACATGAAAATTAATTTTTCTGAACAAAATAGTAACCTCCACTGAATATGACATATCTATTAAGAAGTAACCTCCACAAAAACATATAAATTTTTAATCGTTAATGGGAAGATGTTGTTGTTTTCGTCATAACTTTGTAGTGGTAGGGCTTCAATTTTCTTACCTGAACGAAGAAGAATGAAGAACTTGAAGAATAACCTCATGCGGCAATGGGAAGAACACGTTTAGCAACCGTCAATCAAAGAAAAATAAGGGTTTCGATTTATCAATTAAAGATTTTCGTTTATAGTTTTAAAGATTTAATTAAAAAAAACTTCTTAATTCCACTTATTCCCCAAAACACGGCAAATCCCCCCTCTTCCTCTGATTAAATCACGTCATTCAATTAATGAAATCCCACTTCCCTACTTTATCCACTCGCTACATCATAAAACTCGTTACACCGAAACCAACCTCTATATAGATATACATATATATATATATAGAGAGAGAGTTGAGATCAAGTACATAGTAGAGTTATTGTAAATAGTGAGGAGTTATTGTAGATTGATCCAGTGATTAGGAATTAACCAACCCTCTTTCCAAATCCCTTAATTAACGCTTTCTTTATTAACTTACTTACATTAGGGCATGTTCAAGGAAACAACTGTTCATGTTCAAGTGAACAATAAGAGATTGTGGTAAAAAAGTTGTTCATTTGAACAATTTAGTTTCACTTGAACAATGACGTGGAAGAATACAAACTTTTCTACTTGAAAAATATGAATTGTTCTATTTAACAACACGAACTGTTCGGATGAACAACACAGACTATTCAAATGAACAACACGAACTGTTCGGATGAACAACACAGACTATTCAAATGAACAACACGAACTGTTCGGATGAACAAAAAAATTGATCGATTAATTGAACAAAACAATTCTTCAGTGAATAAAAGTTGAATGGAGCATTTTTTTTGAGAGCGATAGAGAGAAATATTTTGACTGAAAAAAGTCATATAAAAGAATCTATGAACATTATTAAATGGGTTTACATGAAGGAGATTTTAGGGAATAATTTCTTCTTTTTTTTCCTTTTAGGAAATTGTTCATCTATCTTATCTATTAAAGTTGAGCCTTTTCAAGCATTCTCCTTGCTTTAGCCCTATCACATTCTATTTAGCAAATTTAATTGGTTGTTATTATTTATATTTACAATTTTTGATTCGTAACAATTTTAATAGATAAATTTATCTTATATATTAAAGCTAACACTTTTAGAGACTTTAGAATAATTTTAAGGTAAGTTATTCAACAATTACTATTTTTATCTTTAATATTCATTATTGATATATTACATTGTTACATTAACAAAAACCTTTCAACAACAAATATACAAGCTATTACATTAAAAATAAAAATTACTCTGATAGTTAATATATCATTTTAGGATAAAACTAGGATAATTTTCGATAATAAAAAATAAGTCAAACTATGTACATAATATTAATGAAATAAAATATATTTTTATTATAACTCTTTACAAGAAAAAAAATTAAACATAATTCTCTTATTATATGAAAGTTAAACTTAAGTTTTATAATGAATTCTAATTAAAATATATAAAATTTTCATACGAATACTATGAAATTTTTCGCATGACACGTGTCACTACACTAGTTGAACAATTAAAGTATCATTATACTCTAACGTGTTTTTTTCTACTTTAGATCTAAGTAATCTAACACTCTAAATACTTTCCTACTACTGTAAGGATACTCTTCACTCTAAAAACTTTCCTACTACTGTAACTGTAAGGATACTCTTCACCAGACTCTATATATAAATTATTACTTTTTTTCGTATATCTCCATGAACACAATAAAAACATATTATTGAGGAATTAAGGAAGGGCAGGTGGTTGATTCATTTGCATTTTAGTGATTATTACAACCAGTGATTAGCTTTCGCATAGATTTGGTGCGAAATGAGGACACAGAACAATTTTAAGTGTTTAAGATAATGACTGTGAGCAGGAGTTACAAGTGACCATCGAGGAGGAGCATATATGAGTAGGTATAATATCGACCCACAAAAACCACATCAAACACATATACTTTTCATTAAAATATATATATAGTATTTAGTTGTTGTAACTTGCTAAGACTTAAGAGGATGTTGGCTTTTCAAAATTTACAAAAATAAAATAAAATTGTACTGGTATTAAGAAGGATATATGGTATGTTATTTTCAAATATTTGTATCTCCAATTCTATTTCAAAATAAACTAGCAGACTTGTGTTTGGAATATTTAGATTGCACCCTCATCAAGTTAAGTTCGTTTTTGTTTACTGTGGTGTTATATGTGTTGTCAGAGGCAAACTTTTCATGATGTATGTTGTTTGTCGATGAATGTTTTAGTACACGAGATCATGGCTGGTTTAAACACTAAACTAGAGAGTTGGAGGGAGAAACTGGAATCAAGGGTCCTAAACTGAGCAGGACTAAACATAATAAATTGAGTTGAAGTTTGGCGGGGACGAAGAGATTGAGCAAGTTGTGCGGCTTGATGGGAATGTTGTTGTGCAGAAGGAGGTCTTCAAGTATTTAGGGTCTTGTGTGCAGAGCAACGACAAGATAGTGCAAATATACAACATTCGATACAAATGGGTTGACAGAAATTAATGGCAAGGGCCTTTAGGGCTCTAGTGTTATAAGCAAGTTACAACGAAGCTTAAAGGCAAATTCTATCGAGTAGTAGTTACACCAACATTTTTATACATGGCGGATTGTTGGCCTACGACGAAGGCTCAAGAGCAGAAGATGGCAGTGGCAGAGATGTGGATGTTGCGTACGTTGGATGTGCGGTTATACCAAGGCCGACATGATCGAGAACGAATTCATTAGAGAGAAGGTTGGAGTGGCCGACATTAGAGACAAGTTGTGGGAAACAAGATTAGAATGGTTGGGGGTGTGTTGCGGAAGCAACCAGACGCACCAGTTCAGAGATGCGAGAGACTAGATTCGGCTTATTAAAGAGAAGTAGAGGTCGTCCAAAAAAGAGTTGGAGGAAGGTGATTAAGAAAGATCTCGCGCACTTGAGTTTGTCAGAGGAGAAATGTGATTCAGAAGGAACTCGCGCACTTGAGTTTGTCAGAGGAGGAAGGTGATTAAGAAGGATCTCGCGCACTTGAGTTTGTTAGAGGACATGGCTCGGGCCATGAACATTTGGAAGAATAATGTTAGGATAGTAAAACCATAGATAAGTAGGGTGGGAACCTCCTATGCGAGAGACTAGATTTCGGCTTATTAAAGAGAAGTAGAGGTCGTCCAAAAAAGAGTTGGAGGAAGGTGATTAAGAAGGATCTCGCGCAGTTGAGTTTGTCTGAGGACATGGCTCGGGACATGAACATTTGGAAGGTTAAGATTTAGGTTGTAGAACCATAGATGAGTAGGGTGGGAGCCTCCTAGTCTTTGCGAACTTGATTTTTAGTTTTTAGCCTATTTCCCATGTTAATTAGTGTCTCTGTTATACGATGTTTATGTTCTATTTTTTTTCTCTTTTTCCTTTGGGTCCTCTATTACATATTCTCTCGAGTTTTGGTATGTTCGAGAAATGACATGTCTACATCTGACCCTCACAAAATTGGGATAACACTAGATGAATGTTGTTATTATAGTTGGTGATGCACATTTCAGTAAATCTTGAGCATACGTATTAAAAAAAATGAGAAAGTGTGTCCCAATGACCCCTTCAAAGTTTTTAATTAGGAAAACTAGTCCCAAGTAGTTTTTATTAAGGAAAACTAACCCCTTTCCTTTCTATTAGGGGTAGAGAGTTAGTTTCTAAATGAGTCATTTTCCTAATAAAAACGTACAAAAGAGTTATTTACCCAACTCACCGAATTAAAATCAATAATGTTTTCCAAGTAAAAATGCCTTAGTGCTCGTTTGGTTGAATGTGAGAATTGTAAATCATAATAATTGAATTCATGGGAATTGAATTCATGGGAATTGAATTCAAGAGAATTGAATAAAGGTGATTTGTAATATAGAGGATTTTGAGAAAATGTGTTTGGTTAAAATTTGCAATAGATAGATCAAAATAGGAGAATTTAAGATTTCATCTGTAAAAACGGGGGAAAGTGAATTACCTTGGGGGGCTAGGTAAGATCAATTCCCACATAATGGAGGAATTGAAAATCCCAGGAAATCAAAATCTCATGATTTTCACATAATTTTTTTCAAACCAAACACAAATATCCATTTCCATTTTCTGCAGATTTTCAATTCCTGAGATTTTAGACTCCAACCAAACAAGCACTTATACTACACTTTAAATTTGCATCCATTAATATATAGAGATTACATTACAATATACATACATGAATTGAATGTGCTTCTGCCTAGTAATATGTTTGCAAACTTTGCATTGAATTAGTATATATAAAACTAGACTTTTTGGGCCCGCGCGTAGCGCGGGTTTTACGATCTATAAAACTTTGCACCTTGCGGAATCGAAGAGTAGAAGTTGATGATAAGTTTCGTACAGATCCACTATAGACATATGTTGATGGGTCAAAATCTTCATTTAAGTGACATATTTGTAAACGTAGAAAGAAATAGAAAAAGAAAAAAAATCAAGAAAATACATAAATTAAAAACAAAGCATTAAATGCAGTGTGATTAATTGGAGGAACCCCTAATTTCATAGGGTGATATATATAGACATTATTTGTATTTTTTACCAACTTCTGGAGTAATCTCTAAGACAAAAATTTGTTTAGTTGAAGATGATGATCTCATCCACCTACTCATTGAAGAAACAATGTTTAATTAATTAGTATATTTATACTCAACAAAACCATTAACATAAATAACTCACTCACATAACTCAAGAGTAAGATAGGAAAAAACGAATTTGAAATTTATCATCAAATTAATCCATTTTGAAATTCAAAACTAAACTTGTCCGGAATTTGAGAAGAATAAGATTTTGTGTCTTTTGTTTTAGTCCAAAATAATGGTCAATCCTTTTGTTGGGAAACTCCAAAAAAACGTATAAGACTCGTAAAAATGGTCGGATTAGACATATGTCATGTGTTTAAAAAATTGTTGAAATAATAAGAGAGAATAAAAGTTCTTTTATGTCATGGTCAATTAAAACACTTCAACATTGACTGTGAAACATTCATTTTTAAAAATCACAATTTATATATTAGATTAGATTGAAAATAAAAATAATCATCTTTTAAAATCAAAGTTTTAATTCTATAAATATTCACACATTCAATTTTTTATGAAGTTCGATCCATTATAATGTATAAAATCCACCAATTAGAAAATATAAGTATTAAATTAAGGAGAGCTATTAACCAATAAGAATGCAAATGTATTTAATGCGGTCTTTAATTTTCTCTTTCCGCGATTATTATATTATATTATATTATATTATATTATATTAAGATTCTCCAATCGTTTTGTAACGTTAATATCTCTAAGTATACGATGATAAAAATTATAATTTTTTTTATATTGTCAAAGTACTCATTGAGACGAATCAAACGAGATTTCGCATGCCTATATTTATTTCTATATATTGGAAGAAAACGAGAAGATTCTCTCGATTTGTGAATAGTGTCGAAAAAGCAAATAGGCCTTACTTTAAGAGACAGAGGGAGTATTGTTTAATAAAATATGTATTTATTTATTAATTTAAATGAAATAAGATATGTAAAAAGTGGGTTCCTCACCAAGTTTCGAGACGTTCGAGTCAGACCGGATTCGGGTCATCGAGTTACAATTATTTTTTAGATTGGGTTGGTTGAATTTTTTTCGAATCGAGTCGGATCGACCAAGCAAATTGGTTCAACTCTTGATAGGTCTAATTGTTGTGATAAATAATATTCATATAGAATGTCACTAGGAGGCGCCAAATATATTTTAATATTAACTTATATGTTTAATTACTCAAGAGTGAAAGACATACAACTTATTACTTTCATTATAAAATTTCATTTACCTAACTTATGTGGAAATGTTCTTGGCCAAAAGAAAACTTATCTAAAAGTGATGGCTTCAAACCACATAGTTGAAATGCGTTCAAACCTTCGGTCTTATAGTTTTACGAAATCATGAACTGAAACCAAATTCGAACAATTTGGGCTAACTACGATTTTAAATGGTTTCGAAAACCGGGTTTAATTGTTTTCTCAAACGAGTGAACACTAAGCTAATCGAAATAAGGTTATCTTCTGCAGTATAGTTGTATTTATAGGTATCCAGAATTAATGACATTTGTAAAACTAGACGATCGACGGATCCTATGACCTATCTACCTAATTGTACGGAGCAAGAGTATTTCCTTATTTGGGTAAAGGGAAAAGAAAAAGAAATTTCTCGTGAGCGTTGCCGGCAAAGAGAAGAATCCGGAAACAAATGGATTGCTGTAACTGCAACCCTAAAATCTTTACTTATACGTTAACGTCATGTTTTATGTCCATTTAGATTTTAGATACGCCCCACCACCCAAAATCTCAACAATAAAACTCAAAGTTTATCCGTGTTTCAAAAAAAGAAACGTATTTCGATACTTACGTTGCCTCAGTTCTTATACCAAAATGCCCTATCAAATTCACACATTTCTCCCCTTCTCCATATCATCCACCCTCACATGCACCATCATTATTGCATTAGTCTCGATGGTTTTATAAAACAATATTAACATGACAAATGGTGCGTTGTGTCTCCATCATTAGCTAGGTCTATAAATCACTCGTGTACAGACTATATATTATAACTAATACGGAGTAATATGTATGCCAATCAAATTAATTCAGAGTGCTAAATTCTATTAGTGGTCTTATAATTATGTTTTACCTTATGATATATCAACATAACCTAAATATCTATATGGCTAGCTCACCTATATATGTATAACTACCCTACATATATAAATTCAATCAAGCTATACGAAGTACAACTTACACTAAGATACAATATATATACATGTGGTAATCTTTGCCTTACAAGGCATGAGTACTACTAATAAGATAAATCATTCTTTAGCTTATAATCTTTCCAATCAAAACACATTACTTTATCTTCCACTCAAACCCATTTAAGAAACTTGTTTTTTCATGTCATATGAGAGAATAAGACAAATTCTACTCGACCATATTTCAGCATACATACAAATTTTCATTATATATACTCGTATGCTTTTTTATAAACCAACAAAATATACTTCAACTGTAAAAAATAAGTAATCAAGATACTATTCCATTCAAGATCTACACATTATTGAGATATTAATTCTGTAAATTATGTGTAGAATCGTTCACCACCAGTATTACATATTGCATCACGAGTTCAAAATGATAAATTCCATCATTAATCATTATGAAGTTACAAAAATCGTTCTAAGCACAAGCTGGTACAGATTCTCACACAGCAAACTGGTACACCAATGCCAATTTAGTAAGCAAGGTCAATTTCGGTAATAATGAATAAAATCGTCGTATTAAAAGTTTATCTAGCTGTTTTTCTCCTCTGTAACCGGTTAATATACCATCAATTACTGACAGGTGTCACTAAAATTCGATTCGCCACTCGGATCGCACATGCTTCCAGAGACTTTTAAGCTACAAAAAAGAGATAAAAATTAACGGAAAAGAATTTCAAAATTCAAATAGTGGAGGAGAGAGAAAGTACCCCACGGCTATAAAATCCCACGCAAATTCCAAATACCGAAACCTGCAGCTGAGAAAGAAGAGTCAGGGGCATTATCGTCATTTCGTCCAGCCCCCTTTTCCCTCTTTGGTCCCTCTATAGCTAGAGAAGAATTCCCCGATTTCCAATCTCCATTGAACAACAAGCTTTGCTGAGCTCACTGTCTTTCGACTGCTTTGAAGAGAACAACGAAGCCATTGTAATGGAACGAACCACTCCGGTGAGGAAGCCTCGCGCTAGCACTGCAGATCTGCTCACTTGGTCCGAGATTCCTCCGGCGGAGTTCAGCGCCGGCTCCGCTCCTCGTCCCGTTCGTAATGTTCAGGTTCTGTTTTTCATCCTTCCTTTGTAATTCCTTTCGAAATTCGTGTTTTTATCTTCTTCTGATTCGATGGCGATTTGGAAAATGGCAGCCGTCCGATGGGATCAGCAAGGTGGTGTTTGGAGGCCAAGTGACTGATGAAGAGGTTGAGAGTCTGATGAAAAGGTGAGATCTAGATTTTCTGGCTACCAAATCCCTGTTTCCTGGTATTTGTTTTAAGAAATTGAAGAAAATAAGGAAACTAATTGGTTTCGCATCTATCTGTGATTCTGTATCTGCTTAAGTTCACGTTTTTCACATTAAGGAAGATCTTCTGAGATTGATCTTGTTTTCTGTATAATTTCCTTATAAATTTGGTGTGTTTGAGTTAGTCTACTAGCTAATTGTTTGTGAGATACCATTGCTAATATGGCGCGTTACTTGGTGATTGGTGATCTATTGAGTGATGACTCAGTTACTTGTTGTGGTGAATGCTGATCGGTGCTTTGTATCCTTATGTGATTGATATGTGATAGCGACTTTGCATCTAATTTGTTAATAGAAAACACTTGTCACTTCACTTCGTGTTTAATCATCCTGATTATCATAGGATTAGGATCTTGCCGACAGCTTTGTTTTTTTGTTGTTGCTTTCTCTAATGGGGCACGTCTTATATTAATAACTCGACTATAAAACAAGGGTTTGAATATTCTGAAATTATGAGTGGAATAACATCCTTTGGTGTTCATTGTGAATGCTTTTAAGTTTTGAAGTGTTACAGAAGGGTTTAATCTGAATTGCATAGCACATTTGGAATCAAATTGACAGTGTTTTCTTGGTGTAATTGCTGTGTTAAATACTTGGTTTCTAGCTATTACTTAGTGCATTGTGATTTTCTTAGGAAGCCTTGCTCAAGTAACAAAATGAGGGAGATGACTGGTAGTGGCATTTTTGTCGGCGATGGAGAATCCGAACCACTTGAAGCTGAAGGAGCTAGTGCTACCCCAAATACCAAACGAATGTACCAGGTATATCATTTTTCCTGATTGATTTTTCTAAAGCGGTATAAATCAACTGTGTTAATTCTTCTTACTTCATCACTGTCTGTATATACTGTAACAGCAAACTGTAGCTGGGATGAGCCAAATCTCATTTGCTGAGGACGACAACGAAACTCCAAGAAAGCCCACCTCAGTTCCTGAGGTAGCAAAGCAGCGTGAGCTGAGTGGTAACCTAGACAGTGAATCCGAGGCAAGATTGAAGAAACAGCTTTCCGATGCAAAGTGCAAGGAGCTTAGTGGCCATAACATTTTCGCCCCACCTCCTGAAATTTTACCGAGGGAGGTGAAAAGAGATCCAGAAGCCCATGTATGTCGCATTTCATAACTTTTTCATACTTGCCTCTTGATATTTCTTCTCTTATACATGTTTTTGTGTAGATCATGACATTTGGTGATGAGCCTGTGATGAAGACATCAAAGAAAATCCCGAGTCAGAAATTTGCTCATTTATCAGGGAATGATATTTTCAAGGAGGGAAACACTCCCAGCTCTGCAGACAAGCCATTGAGCCATGCTAAGATGAGGGAGATAAGCGGTAATGACATTTTTGCAGATGGGAAGGCAGAATCCCGAGAATATTTGGGCGGTGTTCGTAAACCTCCTGGTGGTGAAAGCAGCATTGCTTTGGTTTAATCATCATCATCAATGGATTAGGCATCTGACTTGTTTGGATTTTATCTTTCTATTTTAGGGTTATTATTATTATTATTATTGATGTGTGTTTATGTGATTTCAGTGGTGGTTGGGTATAGATGAACTCTGTTATTGATTGTGGTTTGTCAACTAATGCAAGTCTGAAATTCCTAATTAAAATCTGAAATGCTTTATCCATATGAGTTCATACTTCACTGAGACTTTGCGTGGAGATTTAGCTGCTGTTGATGCTTGTATTGTATGCCAAGGAATACACAGCAAATAAGTGTTGAGCAAAAGGCTGAAAAGGGGTTTCATCTGCACGTGCTCCATGTTACGCCCAGCAATAAAGTGTAAAGTGGTGGACACAATAAAAACAGAGCAGTTCATTCAATTTCTCGATCAGTAAACAAGTCCAGTGTGTACAACGAGAATGAAAATCATTACAAAGTTTTAACGTGTGCGCGAGGTGTTACAACGAGAATGAAACACGTACCTCGCCGCCCTCGCGTAACGCGAGAAGCATGTACCTCGCGTTACGCGACATTAGCAAAAGTTAAGATATTTTTTAACTACTAATCTCGCGTTACGCGAGGGACGTACTGCTCGCGTAACGCGAGAAATTATATTTGATATACGTTGTTGTGCACTTGTCTTGTCCCCACATAACTATAATAACTACCCTTTATTTTAAGTAAACCGTAATACCTATTAACCCTACCCTAACACCTCTTTTTATCATCTTTCACCTCTTTCACCCTCCATTAAAACTCATTTTTAAAACCTTCAAACCTCAAAACACTCTAAAAACACAAAAGACAATGGAAGATAAAGAGGAATTCAATAAAGGAAGGAGCGGAGATGGTGGTTCATCAAGTTACCGTGCAAATGAGGTAATGTTCTTACTTAAATTTTGAATTTAAATTTGTTTTGCACCATTAAGGGCTACAATGAAGTTATTATGTTGTATTTCATGTTAAATGTAGTAGTAGTAAGTGTTGATGAGATGACTTTTGCATATAATGTCCAAAAGATTTGTTCTTGAACCTTATTTTGTTTAGAGTTTATGCTTTTAGGGTTTTTAATGTACAAAATTTAGTTTTGTTCATGTTTATGATAAATGACCCCGTAGAACTGTGTTTGTACCTTTGCAATTTCCCGCGTTCTGCGAGAGAGGGCACCCTCGCGTAACGCGAGAATAGTCTCCCTCGCAGAACGCGGGAATTTGCACATTACAGAGTTTAACTCTGTTTCTGTATGTTTTGTTGTGTTTTATTGTGTATAGGTGAATTTTTCTTTGTTCACTTGATTGAATGCAATCCAGTTGAATGACTATACCTACCCAACGTCCACGGTGCCATGTTCGCCTTCGACATTTGATTTAGGGATTGAGCTTGGTGATTATCATCAATCATCTACATATGAAGTGCCCGTGCCATCTACTTATCAAGTGCCCGTGACATCTACATATGAATTGCCCGTGCCATCTACTTATGAATTGCCATGTACATATGAAGTGCCATCAAGGTATGATGCGTTTCTGATACGCTCCACTTTGTATAGCGTAACTAGGGATTATTACATTGATATTAGGAGTATTATCATAGGGTTTTGGAGATATTATTATGTTATGAGACATCTGTTAAGAAGTGAAGAAATGAAGGTTAGAAGTTAAGATTACTGAAGACTTGAAGAAACATTCAAAGAGAGACTCTGCCGCACCGACCACGATCGTCACCACTATCCCGACGATCGCCATCCTACAGCAGAAGCCATACTTGAGTTCAAGAGAAGACGGCGATCGCCAGGAACCAGATGGCGATCGCCAGGGAGCAACAGAAGCTACGACCAAAGAATTTATGAAGATGGCGATCGCCATATTCTGGTGGCGATCGCCATATTGCGCTGAAGACATTTGTTTCCGGATTTGTTTTATTTATTTCTTTTCCTTTTATTTTATTATTTCCGTTTTATTCTAGGGTTGGACTCCTTTTATACCCTAGCAGCTTTCTTTTGTTCATCATCATCTTTTCCATTGACAGTTTTAGTTTGGCAACCATGAGCAGGAACTAAACTCCATTGTTTTACTTAGCAGTTGAAACCATCAGTTATTAAGTTGTGAGATTTCTAAATTCTTGTTCTTTTCCTTTGAGTTTGTATTAATTCTCTTGTTCTTCATCTATATGATTTCTATTGGTTTTGCTAGATTGATCACCTAGTTTGATTAATAGTCTTCTATTGCAAGACTAGGAATAGACGTTGGAATTCCTTGTCATTGTAGCATCCATATCTGCATGATCTGGTAGTTGATTGTTTATATGAAAGAGAATTGATTGCATGTTAATACTTGACGGTTGTAAGTTATTGCATGCATTCTTATGATTCATGTGCCTTTTGCTGCTATTTCATCTAATCTTGAGAGGTTTCCCTGATTGTTGAATAAGTAAGTATTATCAGGACCGGTTGGCCTGCTGATATATTAAATATTGGAATAGGAACATTCCCTAGGATTGATAAGAACTTGAGATAATCTATGATCAACTTGATAGACTGTTGTGTGGAAACTTGCTAGGTGAAACCCCTTCGCATAATATTCTCACCCAACGTTTCTCTGCTTGATACTTGTTACTTTTGTGTTCCGTATAATCAAAACCCCCCCTGGTTACTTGTTACTTGTTCGTTAGTTGGTATTTCGCTTGACTGCATAGTTATTGGTGTTTTGATTCCCTTGGGTTCGATCTCTACTTACTTGCTATACTCTAGTTAGTGTTTAGGGTTTACTTTGATTTAGGAACAACGACATTTGCTTTATCAAATTTGGCGCCGTTGCCGGGGAATTGAATTATTCTATTTCTGTGCTAATTGTGAAATTATCAACTGTTTGGTGTGAACCTTTATGGTTCAGACCCGTGCTACTGATTCATCTCTTGTTGTCTTTGATCCAGAGATTGAAAGGACGTTTCGTCGGAACCGAAGAGCAGCTCTGAACCAAGACGACGAGATGGGTGAACATGGACCGCCACTGCCTACTATGAGGCAACTCACTGCCCCAGACTTAAACCAACAACCTTTGGCAGTGAGGTTTCCTGAGATAGCAGAAGGTGTGAATTTTGAGCTGAAAGCTGGTTTAATTCACGAGCTTCCACACTTCCATGGCTTAGTAGGAGAAGATCCCAACAAACACTTGGCTCAATTCCATGCTATATGTTCTAGTATGAAGCCTAGAGGTGTTACTGAGGAGCAAGTCATGTTGAGAGCTTTTGGATTTACTCTGAAAGATGCTGCGAATGATTGACTCTACTATCAAGCCCCGGGAAGTATCGATACATGGACTAAGATGAAGAAGGTTTTCTTAGAAAAGTACTTCCCAGCCACAAAACTGAGTAGCTTGAAGAAGGACATCACGACCATTCAACAACACTCAACTGAGAATCTATATGAATACTATGAGAGATTCAAGAAGTTGTGCTCAAGCTGCCCATTCCATAGTTACACTAACCAGGATCTTCTTATATACTTGTTTAGTGGCCTAATTGATGAGGATCGTAGAATGGTAAACACATCTTGTGGAGGTAATTTCCTAAAATTGATTATACCTCACGCTACTGAAATGTTTGAAGAGTTGGCTGAGAGTTCAAGGCAGTTTGGTAGCAGACAGAGCTCCCACTCAGTGAAATCAATTGATTCAGATCGAATGCAGACTGATATGAATGAGCTGAAAGAGATGGTAAAGCTTTTGATGCTGAAAAGTGATGCCCAACAGGAAGTGAAAGCCATTCATGATCCTCATGTGAATAATTATCAGCAACCTAGACCTCAGAATTCTATGACTGCTGAAGATATGATCAAGTCCTTAGCTCAGACTGTGATGCAACAAAGAGCTGAAACGAAATCAAGCATCTAAAATCTCGAGAATCAGATAGGACAGATTGCTCAAGTAAATTAGAGGCCAAGGACTCGGTAAGAAACCCGAGAGAGAATGTCAGTGCAGTATTCCTAAGAAGCGGCAAAGTGCTGGATGATAAATCTGAAACAGAACCTCGATCACCGGATTTGGGCCGCGATCGCGGCCTTATTACAGAGACTACAGATATTGGCTGTGTAACAAACCCGCGATCGCCAGATATTTCCCACGATTGCGGGACTTCTGCAGAAACAAATTGTTCGCGACCGCGATCGCCAGTTGCTGATGGTGATCGCCGAGAGGCCCCTGAGTTCAAAGACGAATACGTTCGTCCCAATTTCCCTCCCTTGTTCTCCCAAAAGCCTTTGGCTCCTTTCCCTGAAGCATTAAAGGATACTCAAAGACCGGAGAATGACAAAGAGATCTTCGAAACCTTTAGTAGGTGTGAGGTAAACATTCATTTGCTCAAACTTGTTAAGAGTATTCCTAGATTTGCTAAGTTTTTGAAAGAAGTTTTCACTATCAAAAGGAATAAAAAACTTAAGGGAAAACAAAAGGTTAAAGTTAGTGAACAAGTTTCTGTTGTGTTTCAAAGGCGTATGCCTAAAAAGTGTGGTGATCCTGACATGTTTAGTATTCCATGTGTTATTGGTGATACGGAATTTGAGAAAGCCATGCTTGATTTAGGTGCTTCAATTAATGTTTTTCCCTATTCCTTGTATAAATCACTAGGATTAGGACCTTTGCATAAAACAGGAACTGTCATTCAACTTGCTGATAGATCTACTGTCTGCCCGAAAGGGGTTGTTGAGGATGTGCTTGTTATGGTTGGTGATCTGATTTTTCCTGCTGATTTCTTTGTGTTGGATATGGAGCATGCTAATAATGTTTCACCTATACTGTTAGGTAGACCTTTCATGAAAACATCACAAACGAAAATTGATGTGAATAGTGGGACTCTCTCTATGGAGTTTGATGGGGATAAGGTGGAATATAATATATATGACATGGATCCCATTGATAAGAATTCTCTATGTGCTATTAATGTGATTAATCCTACTTGTATGGATGAAATGCAACCTGTTTTAGAGAATGTCTTAGGAGACCCACAAGTAGATATCGTTTTGTCTACTAACATGTAGGAGTGTCAGGCTAAGATAGAGCCAAAAGGTAAGCTTTCTTCACATCCTTTGGGAAGTCGCCCCACATTACTGACCTCGCCAGGCGGGATACCATTGATGTCTAGTGTGCAGGCACTTGACATTGAGCTGAAACAACCGCCTGATACGGTCAAGGATGAGAAAGTGAATGAAACCACTTTCATTGCTAAAGACAAGGTGGTCAAGGTGAAAGGGACGAGGTTCAAGGCGTTCCATGAGTGGTTCAGGAGAGAATTCAGACAAGAGACGGTTTTCACGAAGCCGAATGGCGTTAGTTAAAATCTCTTGATGTTTCATGTCGAGCCACGACATAAAATAAGGCGCTGCTCGGGAGGCAACCTGAGGTTTGAGTTTGTTTTTGTGTGTTTTGTTCGGTTTAATTTTCTTTTTAGCTTTTCTATGGACAGGAGGAAAACACCGAAGCTTAGGGTCAGCTACAGTCCGTAGCCAATCTCTCTTTAAGTCTTTTCTCCCGTCTAAAAAAAAAAATTCTGAAAATCATTCTGAGAAAAATAATAATAAATCGGATTTAAAAAAATAGAGTGCAGAAAAAAAAAAAATGAGAGAAAAGAAAGTAAGGAGTTGTATTTCATCAAGTTTGGTTTCATCGTTTCATCAAGTTTGGTTTCATGGTTTCATCATTCCTATCATTTATGGATCTACATTTGTTGGAGCTTAGCTTGTTGGTGATCATGTTCTTTGCAAGAAGTTGATTTTGGGTCGCCATCTATATTGGAGATATTCTTTCTTTTGTTTTAGATGAGTTGTGCTTTGTTGGATTACAGTTGGTGCTCATCTAGTTTCTCATTCTACCACACCTTGTGTTTCGTTGGAGGAAGGTCATCCGACCTTGTATGTGAGTCTTCTGTCTCCTTCCCTGGGTTCGTTATTATGTCTTCCATTTCATTGAGGACAATGCAATGTTTAAGTATGGGGGAGGAGAATGTATTCACATGTCTTTATTTGGTGTTGGTTGTATCTGCATGAATTTATTGAATATATTGTTTGAAAAAGCCACAAAAATTGAAAAAAGGCATACAAAATCCTTGGATAGCAAGTTCTATTCAATAAGAAGGTGGCTTGGCCGACACTAGGCTGAGGCAACAATAAGTCTTGAGAGATGTGAGCTTGTGAGCCTGGAACAATTATTGAGTGGTTACGATGAAAACCCGAAAGGGCGCCTAAGCAAGATGAGTATATGAAAAAAATTGAGTGTTTTAGGATTTTTATCATCTTGGCGTATGGAGACATAAGAAGGAGGTGTATAGGAGGATTCGGGTAGGCCACTTGGAGGAATAAGGCGTAGTTCTGGGTTTGTGCTTATTGTATCACATTATTCTTGATTGTTGTTGTTGCGTTTTGTATGTCTTAGGCTTATTGAGTATGTAATCACTAGGAGATATTCTTTTACTTCCTGAGGCTTTGAGCATTTTATTGTAAGGGTAGCTTTTCTTTAAGTTACTCGGGACGAGTAAAAGTCTAAGTATGGGGGTATTTGATACGCTGCACTTTGTATAGTGTAACTAGGGATTATTACATTGATATTAGGAGTATTATCATAGGGTTTTGGAGATATTATTATGTTATGAGACATCTGTTAAGAAGTGAAGAAATGAAGGTTAGAAGTTAAGATTACTGAAGACTTGAAGAAACATTCAAAGAGAGACTCTGCCGCACCGACCACGATCGCCACCACTATCCCGACGATCGCCATCCTACAGCAGAAGCCATACTTGAGTTCAAGAGAAGACGGCGATCGCCAGGAACCAGATGGCGATCGCCAGGGAGCAACAGAAGCTACGACCAAAGAAGTTATGAAGATGGCGATCGCCATATTCTGGTGGCGATCGCCATATTGCGCTGAAGACATTTGTTTCCGGATTTGTTTTATTTATTTCTTTTCCTTTTATTTTATTATTTCCGTTTTATTCTAGGGTTGGACTCCTTTTATACCCTAGCAACTTTCTTTTGTTCATCATCATCTTTTCCATCGACAATTTTAGTTTGGCAACCATGAGCAGGAACTAAACTCCATTGTTTTACTTAGCAGTTGAAACCATCAGTTATTAAGTTGTGAGATTTCTAAACTCTTGTTCTTTTCCTTTGGGTTTGTATTAATTCTCTTGTTCTTCATCTATATGATTTCTATTGGTTTTGCTAGATTGATCACCTAGTTTGATTAATAGTCTTCTATTGCTAGACTAGGAATAAACGTTGGAATTCCTTGTCATTGTAGCATCCATATCTGCATGATCTGGTAGTTGATTGTTTATATGAAAGAGAATTAATTGATTACATGTTAATACTTGACGGTTGTAAGTTATTGCATGCATCCTTATGATTCATGTGCCCTTTGCTGCTATTTCATCTAATCTTGAGAGGTTTCCCTGATTGTTGAATAAGTAAGTATTATCGGGACCGGTTTGCCTGCTGATATATTAAAGATTGGAATAGGAACATTCCCTAGGATTGATAAGAACTTGAGATAATCTATGATCAACTTGATAGACTGTTGTGTGCAAACTTACTAGGTGAAACCCCTTCGCATAATATTCTCACCCAATGTTTCTCTGCTTGATACTTGTTACTTTTGTGTTCCGTATAATTAAAAAAAAACCTGGTTACTTGTTCGTTAGTTGGTATTTCGCTTGACTGCATAGTTATTGGTGTTTTGATTCCCTTGGGTTCAACCTCTACTTACTTGCTATACTCTAGTTAGTGTTTAGGGTTACTTTGATTTAGCAACCACGACATTTTCTCTATCAGTTTCATTCACAGTTTGCTAACCCATCTACAAACGTAGGAGAGGAGATGTGGTTTCTTCCTTCTTTACGCACTGCACCAAAGTTTGATGGTCCCGTATGTGAGGAAGATGTTGTTTCTAGGGATTATTCGGAATATTTTACCATAGAGCAAGTGTTTGCCTCTAAGGAGATTGGTCATTTGTGGGCGTTGAATGTTGCAAAGCAACATAAGTGTATGATATCTATTGGAAGGAGTAAACCATCTTTACCGGGGCAAAGTGGAATGGTTCAAATCGTTTGTGAGAAAGGGGGAACTTATAAGCCTAAAGGTCTCGGTGTGAGGAATAACACAAAGAGCAAGAAAACAGGGTGTTCATTTCAGTTGAAGCTTATGGAGAACCGCATTGAAGACAATTGGAGAGTAACTGTTGTTTGTGGTTTGCACAACCATCCTATTGGAGATACTTTGGTCGGGAGTGCATTTGATGGGAGGCTCAGCCCTGTTCACAAGAAAATGGTTCGTGAGATGGTACTTTCTCACTGTTCTCCAAATCAGATTTACACTGAGCTAAACACGGATCCTGGAAGCTGCATAAAGAAGAGACAAGTGTACAATTTGGTAAAAGATATAAGGGAAGAAGAAATGGAAGGTAGGATCGTGGTTCAAGAATTCTTCCACCAATGCAAAGAGAACAACTACTTCATGGAGTATAGGCGAAGTGCAAAAAATCCTTCGATAATAGGCGACTTGTTCTTTGCTAGCCCCAGATCAATGAAGCTCTTAAAGGCGTTTCCATATGTTCTTTTGTTTGATTCGACTTATAGCACGAACAAGTAAGTATTTATCATTCTGTTTTTTATGTTGTATTTTTAGAATCATGTCAATTTATTATATGTGTTAAATAATACTCACGCGTTACGCGAGAACACCACCTCTCGCGTAACGCGAGAAATGTACTTGATTTAGTGTTTCTGCATTTTAGAAAACATAGATTCTGGAATAGAGTACATTCTCGCGTTACACGAGAGGTGGTGTCCTCGCGTAACGCGAGAAAATGCATTACAAATGACTAATTTTGTAAGATTTACTGGATTTAATGTTTCTGTATTTTGGTCACAGGTACAATGTTCCCTTCCTGGAGATAGTCGGTTTGACTTCTACATGGAAGAATTTTGTCGTTTGCGGGGTATGGTTAGAGGCCGAGAGTGAGGAGAGTTATTTGTGGGCGTTGCAACAGCTGCAGACGATGTATTTGAGAATAGGAGCCTCGCCTACTTGCTTCGTCACAGCCCGTGAGATGGCTCTTATGAATGCCACAGACATGTTATGGCCAAATGCAAAGTTTCTCTTATGTAGACGACATGTAAGGAAGAACATAGAGGCTAAAGGCAAGAAAGCTATGAGCACACACGCATTGGGACTAAGATATCTAATGAATATTATGACGTGTTCAAACAAACCACTGAAGATGACTACATCAAGAAGCTGAAGACACTTGAGAGAGAATGGGTCACTTAAGAGAGAATGAAGACACTTGAGAGAAAATGGATCCCTCCTCCTCCTCCTCTTCTCTTCTTCCTCTTCTTCTCTATCCCCAAGAACTTCATCCTCATTTTCTTCTTCCATCTCTTGTGGTTGCTGATTGTGAGAAGAAGAACCAGCTTGTCCACTTCCCTCGGCATATCCATGACCCATGTTTGGATATCCACTTCCCTCACCATATCCACCGCCCCATTATGCACTACCCCACCCCTGTCCATAGTCCACTATGGCACCCAGTGAAATTAAATTGTCCCAGCCAACCTAAACTTGTCCAACAGAATAACTGCTAGACGACATTTTTGATAGTGGGTGGTCCCAACCACCTGCAGGGTAACGCCCCTTATATGAGGCGTTACTGATGCGGGGATAAGCCGTTGTTGTCCGATCTAGACACCAAACCTCGAACAAAAACTCGAACAGAGAAGATAGGTGGAATTAGAATGAGATGAAGGAAGGATAAGTCGAATGATAGGCCAATTGGAACCAAATCAAACAACGATAAAACCCTTGAACTTAAGAACAAGAACCTTACCGAATGATGAAGAAACCCCAATGGATAACAACCAAACACAATGGCTATGGTAGGCTAAGGCACCTGGAGGATGCTCTATGGAGTCCCGATAGCACCAACCTTATGGAAGAGATTGACACACACAGGTACAACAAGGGCGAGTTAAACAACAATGCACTCTGCTCACAAAAGCTCTCTTATGGGAGGAAAAACGATAAACGTTGTATTCAATATCAAAGTCTGGGGACCTAAAACAATAACTAGGGCAAACCTTATATAGAGTTAATAAGGTGGCCAATTAAAAGAAATGAAATAAACAAAAGTATTGCCAAAAATATCCTAAAAACAAATAATCCCGAAAACAACTAAGTATGGAAAACTTGCACTCTTCTGCCGCCTGTAAGATGGCGATCGCCATGGATATATAGCGATCGCGGTTTTTTTTATTTGGCTACGGCTTTTGACAATTAATTGTTGGCGATCGCCATGGTTGGGACGCGATCGCGGTCGCTCTCCAACAAGCTTCCTTCGTTGTCTTCGCCCGGGTCGTCTCGAACGTTGATAATAAACACCATCCTCTTGGGTGTTTCCGAGAGATCCTTTGTACTCGTAAGCTCCTTAGACAAGATAAAAGCGACTAACTTGTCTAACTCGTGTTGGACCTCCTTTGCTCTCGAACGAGTCAACGGACCCTCGAACTCGGGAACCACCGGCATTGGTTGATGCTCAGATGATCCTTCATCATCCCCCCCTTCTTGAAAAGGATTCGACCCCGAATCATCCAGCACCTCCTCTTCTCCCTCAAAAAGTGTAAGGTCTTGCACATTGAAGGTTGCACTCAATTGATAGTCACCGGGAAGTTCCAACACATAAGCATTATCTCCAAGCTTCTTAAGCACCTTGAATGGTTCATCACCCTTGGGGACAACTTTAAGTGGCGTTTGTTGGGAAAACGCTCTCTCCTAAAGTGGACCCACACAAGGTCTCCCTCCTTGAATATGACCTTGTTCCTTCTCTTATTTGCCTTGCTAGCATTTGTTGCAGCCACCTCTAGCAACTTAGCTCTTGTCCTCTCATGAATCTCCTTGATGTGCTCAACCTGTTTTCCTGCATTGAAATCCACTCGCTCTTTCGTAGGTAACAACATAAGATCAAAAGGGGTTAGTGGATTCAAATCATACACACATTCAAAGGGACTCAGCGAGGTCGAGGAATGGATGGCTCTATTATAGGCAAACTCAACATGGGCAAGGCTTCTTCCCAAGCTTTGAAATTCTTCCTAAGAATGGCTCTCAAAAGGGTGCCAAGGGTCCTATTGGTTACTTCAGTTTGGCCATCAGTTTGGGGGTGACTAGATGTAGAGAATAACAATTTAGTTCCTAGTTTCCCACAAAGAGTTTTCCAAAAGTAACTTAGGAATTTCACATCCCTATCACTCACAATATTCTTTGGTACTCCATGTAACCTAACAATTCATGTAAAGAACAAGTCAGCCACATTACGAGCATCATCAGTCTTGTTGTAAGCAATAAAATGAGCCATCTTAGAGAATCAATCAACAACCACAAAAATAGAATCTCTCCCCTTCTTAGTCCTAGGCAACCCCACAATAAAATCCATACTAATGTCTACCCAAGGGGTTGTAGGAATAGGTAAGGGAGTATACAACCCATGTGGCTTTACTCTAGATTTAGCCTTAAGACACTCCAAACATCTCTTCAAGCAATGCTCAACATCCCTAAGCATATGTGGCCAATAAAAATGAGTATGCAGCATATGATATGTCTTATCTCTACAAAAGTGTCCCATCAATCCACCCTTATGGGCTTCTTCAACAAGCAATAATCCCCTAGAACACTTAGGTATGCACACTTTATCAGCTCTTAACAAGAAACCATCAAACAAGTAAAACTTATCCAAAGTTCCTTTAGCCACACATTGCTTATAAATGGAACCAAAATCTGCATCATTACGATATAACTCCTTGATGTAAACAAATCCTAACACCTTAGAGTCAAGTTGAACAATCAATGCATGTCTCCTAGAAAGTGCATCAGCAACAACATTATCCTTTCCCTTCTTGTATTTGATGATATAAGGGAAGGTCTCAATAAATTCCATCCATCTACCATGTCTCCTATCAGGGTTTTTTGGCTCTTAAAATGCTTCAAAGACTCATGATCGGTATGCAAAACAAACTCTCTAGGTCATAGGTAGTGCCGCCAAGTCTTAAGTACTCTAAACAATGCATACAATTCCTTATCATAAGTAGAGTAATTCAGACTTGCACCTTTCAACTTCTCAGAAAAGAAGGCAATAGGCTTACCTTCCTGCATGAGCACTCCTCCTATGCCAACTCTTGAGGCATCACATTCCACTTCAAAGGGCCTAGTGAAGTCGGGAAGCACAAGTAATGGCGCATTTGTCAGTCTGCGTTTTAGTTCCTCAAACGCCTTTTCTTGAGCCTCCTTCCACGCAAATGGGCTATGCTTCTTCGTTATCTCGGTTAGGGGTGCAGCAATGGTGTTGAAATCCTTCACAAAACGCCGATAAAATCTAGCTAATCCATGGAAACTTCTGACTTGGATGCTGGTGGTGGGGGTTGGCCAGTCCTGAATGGCCTTAATCTTCTCTTCATCCACTTGTAATTCCTGGGAGCTCACTACAAAACCAAAAAATATAACCTTATGAGTGCAAAAATCACATTTCTTCAAATTAGCATATAGTCGTTGTAGACTAAGAGTAACGAGTACTTCCCTGAGATGTTGTTCATGCTCCTCTAGAGACCTGTTGTAAATCAGGATATCATCAAAATAAACAACAACAAATTTCCCTATAAACTTCCTTAATACATGATTCATAAGTCTCATAAAAGTAGAGGGAGCATTAGTCAATCCAAATGGAATCACAAGCCACTCATATAGACCAAATTTGGTCTTGAAGGCAGTCTTCCACTCATCGTCTTCTCTCATCCTTATTTGATGGTAGCCACCCCTAAGATCAATCTTGGTAAAATTGGTGGCTCCATAAAGTTCATCCAACATGTCATCTAGTCTTGGTATAGGATGACGATACTTGACCGTTATGTTATTGATAGCTCGACAATCAACACAATCCTCCAAGAATCATGTTTCTTAGGCACCAACAAGACCGGGACAACACATGGACTAAGACTCTCTCGAACATAACCCTTATCTAGGAGCTCCTGCACTTGTTTCTGAATCTCCTGGCACTCCTGAGGGTTCATTCTGTAAGCTGGCCTGTTAGGTAATGAAGCTCCTGGCATAAGATCAATTTGATGCTCAATACCCCTAAAGGGCGGTAAGCCTGCGGAAATCTCATCCGGGAACACATCACCAAATTCCTCTAGAATAGCTTGTATGCTCGGAGGTAAATCAGCTTGAGAATTGGTACCTGTCAACACAAACTTCTTGCATAGCATCATTAAAGTAGTGTCAAAAGGTAGGTACTTGTTTGTAGCAAAATTACCAACGAGATGATAACTAAGCAATTGTAGGGCAAAGATCAAATAATACGGTATAATCTCAATACTCAAGAACGATATGGAAAATTAGGGTTGAAGCTTGAACTTGTGTATTACTCGTATGGTGGCTGAATGATTACAAAGCAGGCGTTAGCCTTTATTTATAGGCTAACCCTAGTTTTATCTTTAAGGAAACGAGATCTTATATTTTCCCTCTATCCTATGACAATATAAAAATAAGGTAAAAGATATTCTTTCTAATATCTTTCATCAATTACAACAATATTATAAAGAAATAAGATAATATATACTCGGCCGACTTCATCATCAAAGCAAACGGGATCTGCGCCGCATCTCGTCACGTCGACGTGATCACCCTACGCGTAGCTCAGGACGCGTTCCTTACTCGTCGTATTTTTAGGCACAAACAATACCCCTAAGGCGTTTTACAGGGCTTAACGTCTAGTAGAGTTGGGAGACGCCTTCTTTCTTCAAGGAATACGTCTTCATTAAACTTGGAACGCGTTGATGATTACGTCATTTGAGATTTTAACATCGTCGCAGAGCTTTGGTCATCATTTCTCCTCAATCATTTCCACGTATCTGATGGAAAGCTTCCTTATCGATGCACCCAAATCGAGCATGGCTCGTTCAAAATGTGTGTCGCCTATACGGCAAGGTATGCTGACCATGCCCGGATCGCTGCACTTCTTAGGCATTCGCCTTTGAAATACAGCGGAGACACGCTCGCTTACCGTCACCTTTTGTTGCCCCTTCAACTTTTGATTCCTCTTGATTGTGCAAAGTTCTTTTAAAAACTTTGCATATCGAGGAATGCTTTTAATTAACTTGAGCAAGGGGATGTTTACCTCACATTTGCTAAACGTCTCAAACAACTCCTTGTCGTTTTCCGGCCTTTTGGTGTTCCTAAGGGCATCGGGAAACGGGGCGGGAGGCTTGGTAGAGTCGAGAGGTGGAAAGTTGGGGCGAACGTAGTTGTCCTGTCTCAACTGGAAATCCCCCCGATCCTCCACTTCGAGTTCAGCATTTTGTGAAGGAAAACCGGAAATTTTTACCTCGGTGGATGAGCCGCGGGTGCGGCTTTCTACCCGCGGGCGCGGCTCGTCAGTGCAACTGTCTTCTGGCGCAGGGGAGGAACCGCGGGAGCGGCTTTCAACCCGCGGGCGCGGCTTTCAACCCGCGGGCGCGGTTCTTCAGGAACCCTGCTTTCTGGCTCAGTGGAGGAACCGCGGGCGCGGTTTTCAACCCGCGGGCGCGGTTCTTGGCTGTCCTCAGAATCTAGTTTTTCTGCCGAAGCCTCGACAAGCTTTTTGGTTTCCCCCAAAGTCTTACCACTTCTTGTTGTCACTGCACTCACATTTCTGGTTGGATTCACCACCGTTTGGGACGGTAGAGAATTGGAATTTTGTTGTGCAATGGTGGTAACAGCTTCAGCCAACTGCCCAATTTGCTTCTCCATGTTCTTGATGCTCGACTCAGTCGTTTGAACATGAGTTGTGAAGTGTTGAGTCAAGGATCTCAGCAGCTCCGCAGTAGATGGTCCAGCATTGGGTCGAGGGCCTTGAGCTTGTTGTTGGGGCTCATTTGGATCACGCCACCGAAAATTGGGATGATCTCTATACCTCGGGTTGTAGTTATTTTGTTGATCACCTCGAGGTCGTGGGGGTCCATACCCACCAGCAGCAGCATTGACATCAGCAACATCTTCACTTTCAAGCTCAGGGCATTTATCTGTAAAATGAGCAGGGTCAGAACAAATACCACATACCTTTACTTGTTGTTGTTGTCCTTTTTGCAGCTGGGAGACCATCTTCTTCAACTCTACAAGCTCAGCTACAAGAGCGGGATCCCCTGAACTTGCTGCATGCACTCCCTTTTTGGTGTATATCCTACCAAAACTTCTTGTGCTCTCAGCCATATCTTGCAATTTCTCCATGGCATCCTCCGGCGTCATGTTGAGAATATTCCCACCACACGCAGCATCAACCATCCTCCTTTCTTGGTTAAGGAGACCATTGCAAATGTAGAGCACAAGATCCTCGGTATCATACCCATGAAAAGGGCACGAAGCACACAACCCCTTGAAGCGTTCAAGGTAGTCATAGAGCGTTTCGTCTTCACTTTGCTCGACATGGGCTATCTCCTTCTTGAGAGCATTTGCCTTCTTCACCGGAAAATACTTGCTCAAGAACACCTTGTGCAATTTTTCCCAATTATCAACCGAACCGGTTGGCAAATGGTAATACCAAGAACGAGCACCATCCTTCAAAGTGAACCCGAAGGCTCTCATCTTAATCTGCTCTTCCGTGACATTTGGCGGTTTGGTTGTCATGCAAATGTCATGAAATTGGTTCAGATGCATGATTGGATCCTCACCAGCCAAACCATGGAAACTTGGGAGCAAATTGATCACCCCCGACTTGAGCTCGAAAGTCACCCCATGAGCAAGGGGTGGAATAACCACAGCTTGAGGTTGCTGTGTCAGGTTCGGTGTTTGCCGCTCTCTCAAAGTGCGAGTAACACCACCTCCTGGTAGCCTTGTCTCAATTAGCTCTCATTGAGCATTAACGACCAACTGCATGTCAGCCAATTGACGTTGCACTTCAGCAAGAGCTTCTCGATCGGTCATTTCTACTGTCTCAGTCCTGACTCTATTCTCTCTTCGATTCCGACGAAAAGTTCTCTCGATCTCTGAATCAAGAATAGAAAGAGGATGATTAGTAGAACGGGTGTTGACCATTCACTAGTCAACACTAAAGTTAGTCAAAATAAGAACTTAAAAATAAGAAAATTTGATTCCCCGGCAACGGCGCCAAATTTGACGAGGCGAATTTGTTGTGTGCCAAGTCAAGTAATCCTAACATGCAACCTAAGTAATATAGTACGCAAGTAAGGGTCGAATCCCAAGAGAATCAGTTTATCAAATTCTTAAGTTATCACAATGACTAACCAATAAACGTAACCAAAAGGGGGGGGGGGGGGTTTTGTGGTTTTGATATGAAGTATCGAAATGTCAACTTGGTTTTAACAAGATTAAGCGAAGTGTTCCACTTAGCGATTATCCACAATTAGATTAACAAGTTGATCATAAAATCCTTTTTATCCTTATGTCAAGTTCTCAAGTGATCGTTCTAATTCCTGTTCTTGAATAGTTATTAGTCCAACTAGTCCTAATAACCCTTACTCGATTATAACCTCAAAACTATCGAAATTCAATAACAAAGTAGCAATGCATTCAGGAATAGATAGATACATGCAATATCATGGACAACTAGTCGGATACTCGACACGTACTCAACTCTCTTTTCTAATAACAATCACAACTAGTTCATGCAAATAGATTGTGCTACACAACAAGTATGATAATTCAACTAGAAGTATCAAACTCTAGCAATATGAACAAGACACAACTAACTTAGGTGATCAATCTAAAGAAGTAAATCTAGTTCATCGACAATACAAACAAGAGAGTTGAGACAATCAAAGAGTAGACAAAAGGAAAGGATAAACTCACAACTTGTTGAATCCAAAAGCTTCAAACGCCAAGTGAAACAAAGGAACTTTAGCAACTCATAAGTTTGTGAAAACTCTTCCAAAAACTTAAGCAAAACAAAGGTTAGATGATCAAGAATGATCATCCACTACCTATATAGTAGTAGCTGATGTAACAGCCCAATTAAGATCCTAAAAAACGTATGGAAAGTTACAAAATTAAACACAAATTACTTCAAATGGCAAAGACATCAATTTGATTCTTCTGTCGAGGAACCGCACCCGCGGGTTGAGAGCCGCGGGCGCGGTTTTGGATTTCTTCAGCTTCTCTGGATGGCAGAGGGCCGCGGGCGCGGCTTGAGACCCGCGGGCGCGGCTTGATCTTTCTCGAATGGTTTGGCTGAAAGTGAGAACCGCGGGTGCGGCTTGATAGCCGCGGGTGCGGTTTTAGCTTTCCCGAATCCTTGTCTGAGGATGAAACCCGCGGGCGCGGCTTGAGACCCGCGGGTGCGGCTTGTTGTCTGAGGCAGAATTGCTGATTTCTTCAAGTCTTCGTCTTCAGCAGCTTCTTCCTTATGCTTCAATGCTTCCAATGCTTGTATCATCTCTTGGAATCTCGTATGTAAATCTTCTCTCGAACAGCTCCATGATACAGATTACATAGGAACAAGTAACATAATCCTATACAAAACTAGCTAATAATCCATAGTTGCGGTATGTAAAACACCGCTTATCAAACTCCCCCATACTTAGACCTTGCTCGTCCCCGAGTAAGCTAAAAGAAACTTACTCTTTTACAATAATCACTCAAAGATCTCAGGAAGTATGAAAAAGAAAGAAACTACAAATTACTAACACATTTAGTATACAAACAATATGGTGAGAAAGAATTTTATCAATTTTGGTCTTCCATAGTGGTTAACATGCAAAAAATTTTGTCCTAAAACACTCATTTCACTCATTTTGCCTAGGCGCCTCGAAAGGTTTTCACCTAGCCACTCATTTCATTTTCAATCTCACCATTCCTTACCGCCCTCAAGTCCTTTTTTGCCAAGCCTAATGCAAGCCGAACTACCCGCTTATTGCATGGATTTTTCCATCCCAGGATTTTCATTTGCCTTTTTTCGTATTTTTGTGGCTTTTTCTGTTTTTAATTCCATGCAAAGTACAACAAAATAAAAACCGAAGGGAAATAACAAGAAAATGAAACTACTCTAGGATAAGCAATGAACTAATTTCCCTCCCCCATACTTGTAGTGCACAATGCCCTCAGTGTGTAAGACATAGAAAAATAATGAGGAAGAGAGAAAGAAGCTCACTGATCCGGGTCATCCCGGTTTGGATATTCGGGCCAACGAGCATGCATGTCGAGCCGTAAGTCATCCACCGACTGCTGCAGCCTCTCAAAATTGTGGTTCACCGTCTGCTGCAGCCTCTCAACATTCTGGTTCACCGTCTGAACCGACTGGTAGACATACTCAATCCGCTCGAAAAGACGCTGCTCCCAAGGTACGTCAGCAGGAGCTGCAGAAGACGAGCCTTCGCCCCATTGCCTCTGAGGCTGAAAATGAGGGGCAGGCTCCTGGAAGTCGTCATCATCATCATCCTCAAGGTCAGCTGGCTGCTGATCCAGCTGCGGAACCGGCTCCTGTATGCTGATCCCACCGCGAGCTCGTCGTCGAGCAGCTGCACGAGGGGGAGCAGGTGCTGGGTTGAGCCTAAAAGTATGGGCTGGCCCATAAGCAAAATCCTCGGTGAGAGCAATCTCGGGAGGACCGAGCCAAACCCACATCCGCTCGTCTTCATTGACTGTGACCGACTTGAGCCACCTAAGTCGGGTTTGCAGAAACGTGGTATCCAGCAAATAGGGACCCATTGAGGGCTCCGGACTACCTACGCAGTCAAGCGTCTCCCAGTCGGGGACGACAGCCTCTAGGATGAGGGTGATCATGCCACCCAAAGTAATCTGTCCCCTCGGTTTTGAGCGGGCTGTCTTACAAGAGTGAACAAAAAGTGAGAGCCAATCCGGAATTACCTGACATTCCGGCATGAGAGCATACAGATACTTCAGCTGGTAGGCAGGCACCTTGTTCACCTCAGAAAGCCCAAAGAAGGCCATAGAGAGAGCCCGCTGTGTCAGGCGGAGACATGGATGGGACATCTTTGCATTATAATCATTACCGTGGGTATCCCGAACTTGTCCCGTCCATGTGTACCAGACCTGTGTAGGGCTGGCACCAACTATAGTATCATAATCTGCAGAGGGAATCTGAGAGATTCCCAAGATGTGGCGCAGCTGTTCAGCCTGAACTGTAAAGGACCGTCCATTGTAAATGAACTGGATGGCCGAGATGGAGGTGGTCTCTGAGACGTTTTTGGACTTGAGGCTTGCCAGAAACTGATAGGTAGCCTCGGCATGAGTAGGGGCTGACCTGTACACGAAACCCTGCAGCCCTGCGTGCTTCAGCATGGCCTCAGTGCATGCAGTCATACCCAAATCATCGAGGGTACGTAGATGAAAAAATCTCGTGGCTACACACTGCTTAGCCCTTAAATAAGCCAAGTTGGTCTGAACCTGTTGTTGCCACAAATCATTTTTGTGGCCTCGGGATGTTCCTGCTGCAGCCATCAGAGTGTATACGCAAAACAAATGCTACCACAAATCCGCACACAACAAATATACCACACAGCAGCAGCAGCACAATAGCAAAAAGCCCTCCCCGAGGCGTAAGCAAATCAACAACGATTAGTGCGGTTGGGAGAAGACTTACTGAAATCAGTAAAATGGACGCAGAGGTGGAAACCGCGGGCGCGGGTTGGGGGCCGCGGGTGCGGTTTTTGCTTTTGTCTGATCTCTGGCGAGGAGGGAACCGCGGGCGCGGTTTTGGGGCCGCGGGTGCGGTTTGTGCGAGCTGGAGATTTCTTGGCAAGGCGAGGCCGCGGGTGCGGGTTTGTAGCCGCGGGTGCGGTTTCGTCGAGACAGAAACGTCTGGGCAGAGTCAGGGTGCGGGTGCGGGTGGTGGCTTTTGAACCGCGATTGCGGTTGGATGTCGGCGCGGGTGCGGGTGCGGGTGCGGGTGAGGAGGATTTGGTGAGGGTGTGTTGGTGTTGGGAGAGAGGGGTTTGGTGGGGGGTTTTTGATTTTTGAGAGGTAGGGTATGTGGTGGGAAGTGGGAAGAGAGGCTTTTATGTGGTGGGAGAGTTTGATGTGGTAGGGGGTAGAAAATGAAATTTGATATGGAGAAGGTTAGAAGATGAAATTTGATATGGAGAAGGGTAGAAGATGAACCGTCAATTCCTTTTCTTTTTTAGCTTTTTTTTTTTTTTTTTTTTATAAACGAAAAGAAGAACCGTCAATTCCTTTAGTAGCAAACGACCATCGTCTTCTCGTCTTGACTTCCTAGAAAATAGAAACAAAACAATTAAAAAGAAAATGAAATTTAAGGGAAAAAGAAGAATACCCTGGGTTGCCTCCCAAGCAGCGCCTTGGTTAGAGTCGTGGCTCGACTTGGTTTCCCGTCTTCAATTTTCCAAAGTTGGCTCTTCTAGAGTCATTTCATCGAAAGACACTTTGGTGAATCCCTCATGGTAAGGTTTTAACCTTTGACCATTCACCTTGAAGACGTTGTGGTTGTCTTTGTCAAACAACTCAACGGCGCCATGAGGAAAGACGCGAGCAACAACATACGGGCCATTCCACCGGGATCGCAACTTACCTGGAAAAAGTTGAAGACGAGATTGGTAGAGCAAGACCTTGTCTCCCAACTTGAAATCTTTCCTCAAGATGTTCTTGTCATGCCAAGCCTTCGTCTTTTCCTTGTAAATCGCCGCATTCTCATACGCATCCCGGCGTATCTCTTCAAGCTCTTGGATTTGCAACTTCCTAAAGTCGCCTACTTCATCCAACTCCATGTTGCATTTTTGCACCGCCCACCACGCCTTGTGTTCTAACTCCACCGGAAGGTGACAAGCCTTTCCAAACACAAGTCGATATGGGGACATTCCTATTGGAGTTTTGTAGGCAGTCCTATATGCCCAAAGTGCATCATCCAACCTTAAACTCCAATCCTTTCGATTAGGAGCCACCGTCTTTTCCAGAATCCCCTTGATTTGCCTATTGGACACCTCAGCTTGTCCATTGGATTGGGGGTGATAAGCAGTTGAGACTCGTTGAGTGACATGGTACTTCTTTAAAAGTGCACTCACCGTCTTGTTGCAAAAGTGAGTACCTTGGTCACTTATAAGAGCCTTTGGAATCCCAAAACGAGAAAAGATATTCTCTTTCAAGAAACCTTCTACCACTCGGGAATCATCAGTTCTGGTGGCCTTCGCTTCCACCCATTTGGAAACGTAGTCCACCGCAAGTAAAATGTATAAATTCCCAAACGAACTAGGAAAGGGTCCCATGAAATCAATACCCCAAACATCAAAAATCTCACAAAAGACTAATGGTGTTTGTGGCATCTCATTTCGTTTAGAAATTTTCCCGACCCTTTGGCATCGGTCGCAAGCTTTGCAAAAGGCAAACGCATCCCGAAAGATGTGTGGCCAATAGAAGTCGGCGTCCAATACCTTCCTAGCCGTTTTATTAGCCCCAAAATGCCCCCCACATGCATGAGAATGACAAAAAGTAAGGACAGACTGTACCTCGTTATCCGGGAGGCATCGTTGGATTACCTTGTCAACACAATGTCTCCAAAGGTAGGGGTCATCCCAAACGTAGAAACGTGATTCCCGCTTGATCCTATCTTTTTGAGCCTTGGTGTAGTTTGGCGGGAATTCTTCGCGAACCAGGTAGTTCACGATATCGGCAAACCATGGTTTGAAAGACCGGAGGGCGAAAAGCTTGTATTCGGGGTCAATTTCTGCATACTCGGCTGTCAGAAAACCGCGATCGCGGTTATTGAGCCGCGGTCACGGCTCTCCTTGCAGTGATATTTCTGGAAAGCACAAACCGCGGGTGCGGTTTACTAGCCGCGGGTGCGGTTCTTTCTTTGCCGAAAACTCTTGAGAGCATAAACCGCGGGTGCGGTTTCCTGGCCGCGGGTGCGGCTTGCACTCAGCAGAAGCAGAAATTGCAGAATGAATGTGATACAAGTTTTCGTCCGGAAATGTACCTTGAATTTGAACCTGTAATTTACCGTCCTCTGGCACAATACGGCTCAAATGATCAGCTACGGAGTTTTCGACTCCCTTCTTGTCCCGGATTTCCACATTGAACTCGCTTAAGAGCAAAACCCATCGAATGAGTCTTGGCTTTGATTCCTTCTTCGTCATGAGATAACGAAGAGCAGCGTGGTCCGTGTGGATAATCACCTTCGTGCCCAAAAGATATTGCCGAAATTTTTCAAGGGCAAACACCACGGCTAGCAACTCCTTTTCCGTGGTGGAGTAATTCCTCTGAGCTCCGTTCAAAGTCGTGGAAGCATAGTAGATGACGTGCATTGCTCTTCCGACTTTTTGACCAAGAACGGCTCCCACCGCATGATCACTAGCATCACACATGATCTCAAAGGGTAGAGACCAATCGGGTACTTGGATGATTGGTGCTTCGGTGAGGTGGGTTTTCAGAGTGTCGAATGCCTTCTTGCACACATTCGACATGTCAAAAGTAGCTTCCTTTTTCAAAAGATCACATAGGGGCGTGGAGATCTTAGAGAAGTCCTTGATAAACCTGCGATAAAAACCTGCATGGCCTAGGAAGGAACGCACTTCACGCACATTAGTAGGATAAGGCAATGATTGAATGACGTCAATCTTTGCCTTATCGACCTCAATACCCCTAGCTGAAATTATGTGCCCCAACACTATCCCTTGTTCAACCATAAAATGACACTTTTCAGAATTCAATACTAGATTAGTATCTACACATCTTTTAAGCACGAGTGACAAATGATTTAAACATGCATCAAAGCTATCCCCATGTACCGTAAAATCATCCATAAAAACTTCTATGAAATGTTCAATGTATTCCGAGAAGATACTTACCATACATCGTTGAAAGGTCCCGGGCGCGTTACATAATCCAAAAGGCATCCTACGATATGCAAAAGTGCCAAAGGGACATGTAAACGTCGTCTTCTCTTGATCTTCGGGTGCAATAGCAACCTGAAAATACCCTGAATACCCATCTAGGAAGCAATAATATGGACGACCGGCAAGTCGTTCAAGCATTTGATCAATAAAAGGGAGGGGGAAATGATCTTTTCGGGTTACCGCGTTCAGCTTGCGGTAATCAATGCATACTCTCCAACCCGTTTGAGTTCGGGTAGGAACCATCTCACCTTGTTGATTCTCTACCAATGTTATGCCCCCCTTCTTAGGGACACATTGAGTTGGACTTACCCATTGACTATCCGAAATGGGGTAGATCATGTCAGCTTGAAGAAGTTTCAGCACCTCCTTCTTGACCACCTCCATCATAGGTGGGTTTAACCTTCTTTGGGGTTGCCTAGAGGGTTTAGCACCTTCCTCAAGAAGGATCCTGTGCATACAGGTGGAAGGGCTAATTCCCTTGATGTCAGCAATGGTCCACCCAAGAGCGGTAATGTGTTCTTTCAGCACCATCACCAACCTTCTCTCTTGTTCACCTGTCAACTTGCTTGAAATTATTACCGGGAGGGTATCATTCTCCCCAAGAAAAGCATATTTCAAGTGCTCGGGTAATTGCTTGAGCTCTACAACCGGTGCCTGCACAATAGAAGGAAGAAGCTTTTCGTTCTCCAAAGTTAGTAGCATGGGCCGACCGGCCAAAATTCTACCCGAAGCGTCTAGACGAGCTAGAACATTTTGAATCTCAGGTGGAAGAGACAAGTCAAGTGTTGGTGAGTGAACGATGCTATGTTCCAATACACTTTGTAATTCATCTAAGCCAAAGATATTGAAAACATCTTGGACTATAGGATCAATTACATCAATTGAACAAATGGACGCAGCATCTTCGACGGGGTGTTTCATAGCATCAAAAATGTTAAATTGAACTATTTCCCCATCGAACTCTAAAGTGAGAGATCCACTAGCCAAATCAATCTTTGTGTTAGCGGTTCGCATGAAGGGTCTCCCAAGCAAAATAGGAGCAGCTTGCCCATCATGTTCCATGTCTAACACAAAGAAATCAGCGGGAAAGAACAAATTATCCACCATAACCATAACGTTTTCAACTACACCTTTAGGATACACGGTGGACCTATCGGCTAGTTGAATAACAATTCCGGTTTCATGAAGTGGACCTAACCCGAGAATCTTATAGAGAGAGTAAGGCAACACATTTATCGATGCACCCAAATCGAGCATGGCTCGTTCAAAATGTGTGTCGCCTATACGGCAAGGTATGCTGACCATGCCCGGATCGCTGCACTTCTTAGGCATTCGCCTTTGAAATACAGCGGAGACACGCTCGCTTACCGTCACCTTTTGTTGCCCCTTCAACTTTTGATTCCTCTTGATTGTGCAAAGTTCTTTTAAAAACTTTGCATATCGAGGAATGCTTTTAATTAACTTGAGCAAGGGGATGTTTACCTCACATTTGCTAAACGTCTCAAACAACTCCTTGTCGTTTTCCGGCCTTTTGGTGTTCCTAAGGGCATCGGGAAACGGGGCGGGAGGCTTGGTAGAGTCGAGAGGTGGAAAGTTGGGGCGAACGTAGTTGTCCTGTCTCAACTGGAAATCCCCCCGATCCTCCACTTCGAGTTCAGCATTTTGTGAAGGAAAACCGGAAATTTTTACCTCGGTGGATGAGCCGCGGGTGCGGCTTTCTACCCGCGGGCGCGGCTCGTCAGTGCAACTGTCTTCTGGCGCAGGGGAGGAACCGCGGGCGCGGTTTTCAACCCGCGGGCGCGGTTCTTGGCTGTCCTCAGAATCTAGTTTTTCTGCCGAAGCCTCGACAAGCTTTTTGGTTTCCCCCAAAGTCTTACCACTTCTTGTTGTCACTGCACTCACATTTCTGGTTGGATTCACCACCGTTTGGGACGGTAGAGAATTGGAATTTTGTTGTGCAATGGTGGTAACAGCTTCAGCCAACTGCCCAATTTGCTTCTCCATGTTCTTGATGCTCGACTCAGTCGTTTGAACATGAGTTGTGAAGTGTTGAGTCAAGGATCTCAGCAGCTCCGCAGTAGATGGTCCAGCATTGGGTCGAGGGCCTTGAGCTTGTTGTTGGGGCTCATTTGGATCACGCCACCGAAAATTGGGATGATCTCTATACCTCGGGTTGTAGTTATTTTGTTGATCACCTCGAGGTCGTGGGGGTCCATACCCACCAGCAGCAGCATTGACATCAGCAACATCTTCACTTTCAAGCTCAGGGCATTTATCTGTAAAATGAGCAGGGTCAGAACAAATACCACATACCTTTACTTGTTGTTGTTGTCCTTTTTGCAGCTGGGAGACCATCTTCTTCAACTCTACAAGCTCAGCTACAAGAGCGGGATCCCCTGAACTTGCTGCATGCACTCCCTTTTTGGTGTATATCCTACCAAAACTTCTTGTGCTCTCAGCCATATCTTGCAATTTCTCCATGGCATCCTCCGGCGTCATGTTGAGAATATTCCCACCACACGCAGCATCAACCATCCTCCTTTCTTGGTTAAGGAGACCATTGCAAATGTAGAGCACAAGATCCTCGGTATCATACCCATGAAAAGGGCACGAAGCACACAACCCCTTGAAGCGTTCAAGGTAGTCATAGAGCGTTTCGTCTTCACTTTGCTCGACATGGGCTATCTCCTTCTTGAGAGCATTTGCCTTCTTCACCGGAAAATACTTGCTCAAGAACACCTTGTGCAATTTTTCCCAATTATCAACCGAACCGGTTGGCAAATGGTAATACCAAGAACGAGCACCATCCTTCAAAGTGAACCCGAAGGCTCTCATCTTAATCTGCTCTTCCGTGACATTTGGCGGTTTGGTTGTCATGCAAATGTCATGAAATTGGTTCAGATGCATGATTGGATCCTCACCAGCCAAACCATGGAAACTTGGGAGCAAATTGATCACCCCCGACTTGAGCTCGAAAGTCACCCCATGAGCAAGGGGTGGAATAACCACAGCTTGAGGTTGCTGTGTCAGGTTCGGTGTTTGCCGCTCTCTCAAAGTGCGAGTAACACCACCTCCTGGTAGCCTTGTCTCAATTAGCTCTCGTTGAGCATTAACGACCAACTGCATGTCAGCCAATTGACGTTGCACTTCAGCAAGAGCTTCTCGATCGGTCATTTCTACTGTCTCAGTCCTGACTCTATTCTCTCTTCGATTCCGACGAAAAGTTCTCTCGATCTCTGAATCAAGAATAGAAAGAGGATGATTAGTAGAACGGGTGTTGACCATTCACTAGTCAACACTAAAGTTAGTCAAAATAAGAACTTAAAAATAAGAAAATTTGATTCCCCGGCAACGGCGCCAAATTTGACGAGGCGAATTTGTCGTGTGCCAAGTCAAGTAATCCTAACATGCAACCTAAGTAATATAGTACGCAAGTAAGGGTCGAATCCCAAGAGAATCAGTTTATCAAATTCTTAAGTTATCACAATGACTAACCAATAAACGTAACCAAAAGGGGGGGGTTTTGTGGTTTTGATATGAAGTATCGAAATGTCAACTTGGTTTTAACAAGATTAAGCGAAGTGTTCCACTTAGCGATTATCCACAATTAGATTAACAAGTTGATCATAAAATCCTTTTTATCCTTATGTCAAGTTCTCAAGTGATCGTTCTAATTCCTGTTCTTGAATAGTTATTAGTCCAACTAGTCCTAATAACCCTTACTCGATTATAACCTCAAAACTATCGAAATTCAATAACAAAGTAGCAATGCATTCAGGAATAGATAGATACATGCAATATCATGGACAACTAGTCGGATACTCGACACGTACTCAACTCTCTTTTCTAATAACAATCACAACTAGTTCATGCAAATAGATTGTGCTACACAACAAGTATGATAATTCAACTAGAAGTATCAAACTCTAGCAATATGAACAAGACACAACTAACTTAGGTGATCAATCTAAAGAAGTAAATCTAGTTCATCGACAATACAAACAAGAGAGTTGAGACAATCAAAGAGTAGACAAAAGGAAAGGATAAACTCACAACTTGTTGAATCCAAAAGCTTCAAACGCCAAGTGAAACAAAGGAACTTTAGCAACTCATAAGTTTGTGAAAACTCTTCCAAAAACTTAAGCAAAACAAAGGTTAGATGATCAAGAATGATCATCCACTACCTATATAGTATTAGCTGATGTAACAGCCCAATTAAGATCCTAAAAAACGTATGGAAAGTTACAAAATTAAACACAAATTACTTCAAATGGAAAAGACATCAATTTGATTCTTCTGTCGAGGAACCGCACCCGCGGGTTGAGAGCCGCGGGCGCGGTTTTGGATTTCTTCAGCTTCTCTGGATGGCAGAGGGCCGCGGGCGCGGCTTGAGACCCGCGGGCGCGGCTTGATCTTTCTCGAATGGTTTGGCTGAAAGTGAGAACCGCGGGTGCGGCTTGATAGCCGCGGGTGCGGTTTTAGCTTTCCCGAATCCTTGTCTGAAGATGAAACCCGCGGGCGCGGCTTGAGACCCGCGGGTGCGGCTTGTTGTCTGAGGCAGAATTGCTGATTTCTTCAAGTCTTCGTCTTCGTCTTCGTCTTCAGCAGCTTCTTCCTTATGCTTCAATGCTTCCAATGCTTGTATCATCTCTTGGAATCTCGTATGTAAATCTTCTCTCGAACAGCTCCATGATACAGATTACATAGGAACAAGTAACATAATCCTATACAAAACTAGCTAATAATCCATAGTTGCGGTATGTAAAACACCGCTTATCACAGGTCGGGGACTCGAAGGCGAGTATCGCTTCTTTTGAAGACGAGATATCCAAGAAGGAGAAGAAGCATGCTTCGGAGCTTCGTGAAGTGAAGGAAGATGCTCCTAGGTCTAACGATGTTGATCCTAACGAACGCGTTGGAAATGATGAGGGCGTCGACGAGGAAGTCATCGTGGAGGATTCTGAAGGCGAGGACGAGGGAGAATGTGAATATGAGGATGCAGACGGTTCTTCGTCTAGTTCCTCTAAGGAAGAGAGTGAATCTTCATAATAATTTTCTTGGAGTCGCTCTTTCTCTTTTCCTTTGTAAAAATCATTCTTTTTGTTTACGCGTCGCCGGTCTTTAGGGCGTTTCCTTGTAAATACTATCATCCTTGCTTTCCTTGATGGGGGTTTTTGTAATATATTTCCTTTGATTCTTGGATTTTCTAAGCTTGAATATATTACTTTGTCTGAACGTGTTCCGTCTGGTGATAGCATCTTTTCTTGTCTGAGTTCTTTATTCTCAATCTTACTTACGCGACGGCTGGTTTTTGGTATTTTTCTTCTAGTCGTTGCCATGATAGATTACTTTTTTCTGACTTTTTGGGCGTAGTTCTACCCCTTTTGGTAGGTTTAGCTCGGGCTTCTTGTTGGCTGGGCCAGAGCTACCAAATACTTCCATACTACCTTTGCTTGCGTGTTGTGTGGTGTTGTATACTTTGGGTATGTACGTCTTGTCTTGTGTACGCGTAGGATTCTTGCGACTTCTAAGGTGTAGTTTGCCTATGAATATATAGGTCTAGTCTTTGATCTTTGTTGCTTAACTTTAGGGTGTGAATTTTTACCCCTAGCGTAGTGCTTTGTTCGTTTGACAGGGTGTTATGGTCATTGAGGCTGCTTTTGTTATTTTGCCGGCTTATATGAAGGTTGGGTCCAACATTTCCTCTGAACCCGGAGCGAGTGGCGGATGTAGGTCAGCGTGTGATTTGATTAGCTTGTGACGTCACCTCTTACTTATGGTGAATCCTTTGACACACGCTAGCGTTAGGTCGACGTCGAACTCTTTTAATCGACGGTCTTGTTCATCGTGTAGCGTCTGATTCTTGATTTCTTGGAATTACGACGCTGGTGGATGCCTCCCAGCCGGTTTGGCGATTTGCCCGTGGATTCATGACTCTCAGAGGGGTCGTGGAAGGCGCAAGTACGCGTTCTTGGAGAGTGGTCGTGGCAATAGGTTTCCCTTCTTTGCTCAGCGGACCGTGCCGGTTTCGTGAGGTTCTGGGCTTCATTCCCCATGACCATTGCCACACGTCGCTAACAATCATGGGAAGCGTCGACTCGGAGTCGGCGGTTTGGCTAACGTTGTGTACGCGTAGATGGAGCCTTGAACACGTAGACTAACGAAATTCCTCCCCGACGCGGATTTTCGCCGCGGCCTTTTTCAACTTTGTGTTACGACATAGACATAGAGCAAGTAATTTGGAAACGGAACAACTCAACATACTTTAACACGTTGGAGAAAGAAGAGCGTACTCATATATTAATAGAAAGATGCTTCATAAACTAACAAACTTTGACGCTGACGTTTACCCCTAGCCGTTACGACCCCTTTTCGTTTCGACCCTAAGATAACGACGCTACCTTATTGAAACTTTTGAAAGAAACTAATTCTACTCATGCAAGAAAAGGCACAAAGAAAATAACACTAGAAGGCATGGAAATTCTTATCACTTTTGTGGTCTTGACTTATGGCGGGTGGTGTTTCAGGAAAATGCAGCTTAAATTGTCACTCTTTGCTATGACATTTTGTCGTCTCTTTACTTGGAATTTTTGCTTGTACTTACTTGATAGACTGGTACCGTCTTGCTTGACGAATCCTGTTTTTCTCGCCGCGTTGGGGGTTGATCTTCCACCCCTAGCTTTCTCTTCGAACTTCATTTTACTCTCATAAGACTCTTGATGTCTCGACCCCTTGACTTTTTTATCCTTAGACCAAGAAGACGCCTTTCTTTCTATGATTCGTCGGAGAGCGTATAAACGTCATCTTCTTCGGCGACGGCGTCCATGTCAAGGCGTCAGGCGACACTTTGACCGCGGACATCGGTGTGTGGCCCTACAGGTCCTGTCTCGAGTTCCTTGATTATCGAGCGTAACCTTTCGTTCTCCTTAGCGAGTTCCGACGTCGTCTTCTCGCTGGCGCATTTAGCTTCTGTCCAGGTTTTCTCGAAGGCCTCAAATTGTGCTCAAACGGCGGCCACATCGGTTACTTCGCCGTCTACTCCCTGTTTTCACCAGGGACCTTGGTATTTGGAGTGCTAGGAGTCCCTTCGAGAGCTTTCTCTACGTCCTCGCTACCGGGAACGAGAGACACTGTCGTGAGATCCTCTTCTTCAGATCTCTTCTCATTGTTGCGCGGGCTGTTCGTCGGACTCGTCGTGGCTTTCCTGCAAAAAAAAGAAGTTCTTTTCGTATGGAGAGACGATACTACTTTGATCTTGCCCCACGGTGGGCGCCAATTGTTTGTAGAGAAATTACCAACGAGATGATAACTAAGCAATTGTAGGGCAAAGATCAAATAATACGGTATAATCTCAACACTCAAGAACGATATGGAAAATTAGGGTTGAAGCTTGAACTTGTGTATTACTCGTATGGTGGCTGAATGATTACAAAGCAGGCGTTAGCCTTTATTTATAGCCTAACCCTAGTTTTATCTTTAAGGAAACAAGATCTTATCTTTTCCCTCTATCCTATGACGATATAAAAATAAGGTAAAAGATATTTTTTCTAATATCTTTCACCAATTACAACAATATTATAAAGAAATAAGATAATATTTACTCGGCCGACTTCATCATCAAAGCAAACGAGATCTTCGCCGCATCTCGTCACGTCGACGTGATCACCCTACGCGTAGCTCAGGACGCGTTCCTTACTCGTCGTATTTTTAGGCACAAACAGTACTCACCTTGCAATTCGGATTTGGAAGCCAAAAGAAAACTCGGAGGCGAAGGCAATATCTGCGTTGCTCGCTTCTATGCGATCACCTGGTTTTTACCGCGACCGCGTCCTCATGTGCTCTTCGAGGGAGCCTCTGCAGTGACGGACGTGATCACCAGGGATTTCCCGCGATCGCGGTCGCTCTTTGTAGTGGCTTCTGTATTTGCTGCCGTGATCGCCAGGGCTTTCCCGCGATCGCGGTCGATCCGGGTGGCTTCTGCCTCTGCTCCGTCCTCCTCATTCGAGGCCAATCCTCCTTTCCCTTTGCTCTTCTCATATGCATTTGCTATCTGTGTTGGAGTCATAGGCTTAAGAGTAACAACTTTTTTATTGAAAGTAAATGAATGGCGGTTAGTATGACCATCATGAACAACTTTCCTATCGTATTGCCATGGTCTACCTAACAATATATGACAAGCCTGCATGGGAACAACATCACACAAAATTGCATCTTCGTATTTCCCTAATGTGAATGTTATCTTAGCCTGCTTTTGAACTTTCAATTCACCACATTCATTCATCCAATGCAATTTATATGGCCTAGGGTGCAAAATAGTAGCAATTTGCAATTTAGAAATCAATTCAGTACTAGCAATATTGCAACAACTTCCTCCATCAATGATCACATTACAAACCTTCCCTTTAACCAAGCATCTAGTATGAAACAAATTTTCTCTTTGGTTATCTTCACAAGGGGCGGGTTGTACATGCAAAGTCCTCTTACAAATCAAAGAATCACCATGCTCATATCCAATTTCATCCTCAAGATCATCCGCATCATGACTATCAACTAGGTTCTCTTCCTTATCACTTTCACTTTCATATTCCCCTAGTTGATTAATAATTAAGACTCTAGAATTAGGACAATCTTTCATCATATCACCCTTTCCTCTACATTTAAAACATTCAATATCTCTAGCTCTAGAAGTAGGGGTAGAAGTACTCCCTCGGGGTCCATTGGAAGGACTAATTGTAGTTCTTGTAGGCACTTGGACAGCTGGGGGTGGGTTCCTTCGTGAACCACTATCTTCCTTGGAAGGACCATCTCGGACTGATGGATAAGAGGACCTTCCCTGCTGATTTTCCAATTGTTGGAAGACCCGCTTGCATTTCTGCTTCCCTGATTCCTAGCCTTAGTCTTCCTTTCCAACTTGATTGCCAAGTGCAGCAGCTCAGTCATAGAATTGTAGGGAAACATCTCAATCTCATTAGCCACATATGGATGGAGAATACGAAGATATTTGGCCATAGTTGCCTCTTCATCCTCAACCAAATTGGCTCTGACCACAGCTATTTGCATAGCATTGAAGGTCTCTTCTACTCCCATAGTTCCTTGTTTCAAATTCTGAAGACGTTGTATAAGCTCTCTAGTGTAATGTGGGGGAATAAATCGAGCTCTCATCATTCTCTTCATTAGATCCCAAGTAGCAACGGGATAATCTCCATTTCCAGCTCTTCCTCTTCCTAAGTTGTCCCACCAAACTAGAGCATAACCATTAAACTCTAAAGATGCAAGTTGCACCTTCTTATGCTCGGGAAAATTGTGGCAATTCCAGATCTGCCCAATCTTCGTCTCTCACTCCATGTAGATGTCTGGATCACATTTTCCCTCAAAACTCGGGATCTTCACCTTGATCTTCCCAACTCCATCTTGCTCAGGCTCTCTTCTTCTTCCTTGGTATCCTCCTTGTTGGCGATAGGGTCACCATCCTTCATCTCCTGCATCATCGTTGTCAGCAGGCTCCTCATAGTCCTCGTTGTCATCTAGAGCCTGAAATCTATCATGAAAACGGTTAGCAGCATTGTATTTATTATTATGAGGTATAGGAGAGTTATGGAAACGCTCTCTTCGAGCTTGACGGTTGTCAGCTCTGGGCGGGGTCCTGACTCTGGGCTCGAGACGAATCCCATTCGTCGCCTCTCTGGCTCTCCGGGTCATCTGGGCAGCCTCATATACTTCCCGTTGGTCTGGTAAGGGACTCCGGGGAGTGTCTGCGGGAGCGTCTCGGGAAGCTCCAATATGCTCCGTTGCTGGTGGTGTACGACGAAGCTCCTGCCTGATGGTTGTAGTAACCCCACTAAGGGATGCTGTAATACCCGATGTAAGCTCTTGCCTAAACTCTCGAAGAAAATCCATCATGAGCTCCGGGGTGACAGGTCTGGCCGCTGGATTTCTCCTCTGGGGAGAAGGTGACCTGGACATTATCAAAGAAAAGACTAACACAGAACAATGTTAAGTAAGTGTAAATGAAAAACGACTCGAAAGTGTTTACTCTCGTATGTTTTCCTATGCACTCTCTCTCAGTTGTTGTTGTAACAAGCTTTTCTTGATGGATTGCCTTGTGTGAATCAAAAACCCAATAGAATGAAACTAGCAGGCTCCTAACACTATGATGAGTGATGGTAGAGATGGAGATGGCTAGTGTAGGGGCGGGGTTTCAACTTAAGGTTTCGACTCAAAGAAAAAATGACTCAACAAAAGAAAGAAACAAAGACTCAAATACGTTTGCAAGAATGTAAATGCAAAAAACAGTCAGACTCAAAATTTGAACTCAAGAGGGCCAAAAGGGAAGTGTACCTTAACTTGTCCCGACTGGTGCCAATGAAAAGATCGAAGACGGAGTCGAGACGGGTAGGGTAGGCTCGGATATGGCTCAGAAGAATTGCAGTAGCTCCAAAAGGGAGACGGCGATCGTCAGGCAAAGGTCGCGATCGCGGTTTCTGTGTGGCGATCGCGGTGTGCTCGCGAGGTGGTCGCGTGGCTCTGTCTGAGGTTCTTCAGAAAGTTGGCTATCAAGGATGGCGATCATGGTTCTTAGGTGGTGATCCCGGTTTAACACCGACTTGGAAATTCTTCGTCTTTGTAACGGGCTCGTGGCAATCCCGTTTCCTCCAAATTCTTGAATTCCGACTCTAACAAGACTCAACTTGACTCAACAAAACGTAAAATAAATGTTGACTTTGAGACTTTTCTCCTTTTTGTATTTTTCTTTTCTTTTCTTCTTTTTCTATTTTTTTTGAATATATATATATATATATTTTTTTTGTCTTAGCAAAATAAAGAATACAGACTCAATATGAGATATTAATCTCAGCAAAAATTGAAAAATAATTAAAACACAACTAACTTGATTTTCCTTGTAGAATATTAGGATTTCCTTCTTTGAAGATCTTGTTTGGGCTCCAAGGAAAAGAAATTCCAGCAACTCTTCTAGGGTTTGTGACGGCTGCGTTTTTGGTAGAGATGATGAATTTGTGATGGGGTGATGGGATGAATGGGTTTTGGGACAAGGGTGCTCCAAACTCCAATTTATCGATATCCACAAACACGAATCGATCCAAGCTTCTTGTACACAACCTGAAACAGACTCAACAAGAAAGATCAAAGTACCGAAGACTCAAAATCAATCTCTGAAAGAAACTGACAAACAAGAAAACAAAAACTGACTCTTTTTTGTGATTTTTTATAGTGGGGTCTCGTGATGTTCTTGTGAACACGGGATGGTGTCAACACAGCTCTGATACCAATTTGATGCGGGAATAAGCCGTTGTTGTCCGATCTAGACACCAAACCTCGAACAGAAACTCGAACAGAGAAGATAGGCGGAATTAGAATGAGATGAAAGAAGGATAAGTAGAATGATATGCCAATTGGAACCAAATCAAACAACGATGAAACCCTTGAACTTAGGAACAAGAACTTTACGGAATGATGAAGAAACTCCCAATGGATTACAACCAAACACAATGGCTATGGTAGGCCAAGGCACCTGGAAGATGCTCTATGGAGTCCCGATAGCATCAACCTTATGGAAGAGATTGACACACACAAGTACAAGAAGGATAAGTCGAATGATAGGCCAATTGGAACCAAATCAAACAACGATGAAACCCTTGAACTTAGGAACAAGAACCTTACGGAATGATGAAGAAACTCCCAATGGATTACAACCAAACACAATAGCTATAGTAGGCCAAGACATCTGGAGGATGCTCTATGGAGTCCCGATAGCACCAACCTTATGGAAGAGATTGACACACACAAGTACAAGTAGGGCGAGTTAAACAACAATATCATAAAAACAAATAATCCTGAAATCAACTAAGTATGGAAAACTTGCACTCTTCTTCAGCCTGTAAGATGGCGATCGCCATGGATATATAGCGATCGCGGTTTTTGTTATTTGGCTATGACTTTTGACAATTAATTGTTGGCGATCGCCATGGTTGGAACGCGGTCGCGGTCGCTCTCCAACAAGCTTCCTTCGTTGTCTTCGCTCGGGTCGTCTCGAACGCTGATAATAAACACCATCCTCGTGGGTGTTTCCAAGAGATCCTTTGTACTCGTAAGCTCCTTAAACAAGATAAAAGCGACTAACTTGTCTAACTCCTGTTGGACCTCCTTTGCTCTCGAACGGGTCAACGCACCCTCGAACTCGAGAACCACCGGCATTGGTTGATGCTCAGATGATCCTTCATCAGGTACTTGGCATCGAATGACTAGGGAGAGGAACGTCTCCCCCCCCCCCAAAACTGTTCCTATCCGCGTATTCGTAGTTTAGTTGGATGGGTTCCTCAGGGAACAACTCAACGGGTGTTGGCCTCTTTGTTTTCCTCTTCCCTTTTCCTTTTGCAACCAGTGGTTCTTCACTCCTTGTGTCTCGGTTTTTCACAAGAGTCGAACGTCCTGGATGGTGGTCCATTACCTAAAACAATACAAAGCAAAATTAATATAAAAACAAATGCAGAAACAAAAAAAACAGAATCTACACATGATGCACATGTTCTGCAGAAGAGGGAATTGTCAGTTATGGCAATTCCTCGCGTTACGCGCAATGCGTGACGTTACACTTTCTTCTCCGGTCATCTCATCTCTTTCCGGGCAGTTCCCGCGACATTTCAAAATAAATTCAATAATATTTCAACATAAATTCAATATTTTAGCTCAAAAGCCTATCAATTTAAGTAAATTACCAAATCAACATCAAAACCCTAAATAAAATGAAAACCCTAATAAAAAACCATAACCCTAATGCAATTGTATCTATTCAATATCAAAAAACATTCACTCATAAACCATAATAAAAAACTATCATCTTTCATCCATTCCAAACAACCTAAGGTGGCGTTTGTTTAGATTGTCGGAAACGGAAACGGAAAGGAAACGAACCTAGTCCATTTTAGTGGAATTGTTCATTGATCAAAATTGTGATTTTATTTCCTTTCCCCCTTCTCCTAGTATTAATGTTGGGATATTTGTTAACCTCCCCTTGAGATGTAACGCCCCAAAACCGAGGAGTGTTACAGTGCCAGGGATCCCGTGCTTGGAATCCCCACAGGCAGTTTAAAGGAAGAGAAAAAAATGTACAAAAGAACAATTAGAAATGTAAACAAATAGATAGTCTCGCAAGACGTCCATACAAGTACGTCGATAAGGACCTAACATGGTCGTACGATCAAAGTACCAAAACCTGCTTCAAGAGGGTCATCAAACATGTTTGTCCACAAAGACTATAAATGCATCAAAGTACCAAAAGATGCCTAGTTTAGCAAAACAACAGTTTTGAAAACCAAAGTGAAAGTGAACCCGAATAAACCCATCCTAGCTTGCATCAAGTCGCCTGATCTCCTCCACGCCCTGCAACAGACTGGGTACCTGACCATGTCAAACACAGCCAGTTCCCCCACCGAAATGGGGGTTAGTCTCCAACCAGACTAGCAAGTCATTCATAAGCATAATACGAGTAATAGGGCAAGTAAAGGAGTAACAGATTAACAGACATGCAAACCTAAGTTATGTTTTTAGAAATGATCACGCATGAGTAACGATTACTTACAGATTCACAAACAAACAAGCGATCAATCACAAGCAACATACAAACAAGTGTATCAAGTAAACAGAGATCCAATTGGAAAATAAATTACGAAAATGTTTTGAAAACAGGTCCAAGACTGTCTTGGATCCGAAGGTACCTTCTTGCCCGTACATTGGGCCAAATCATTCCTATACCAAAAGGTAGGGAACGGAATCACGGGCCAAGTGATCCGGTCTACCCAATTGGCAAGGCCCACCAACGACCCACTCTTCCGATAGAGCCATAATCGAGGGTGTTACGACATAAAACCGTTCGCAATCAAGTGAGGGATCGGAACAATCCTTACCCCACATATAAATCTCAAGCACAATGTGTACTCACCGATAACTTCACATAATCGCATCTAAAGCATATAAGCACAATCACCAGGATGCACATATCGTCAAGATTCTCACGAAAGAAGACATGTTCAACATAACACATAATCAAATAATCACAATAGAGCATATATTCATGTAATCACTAAAATAGCATTCGTATTCCATACTTCATTAAGATTAAAGCTTATTTACTATTTAGAAGTTTGATGACATGCATAATCCGATATCCTAAACTTAACCTACAACACGCAAACGCTTATAAACAACTTGCCTCAATCGACGATCAACACAAGTAATCCGTTTGTCGTATAAAGATGTCGCAAGGTTCACGAAACGGTCCTAAGTCGAACCTTCACGAAAAACGCCATAACTCATCACATATACATCCAAATCGAAAACCGTAAAATTCCTCATACTCGTAGGGAGATTTCTCACCTTAAAAAGTCAGTCCTAACTTCCCAGAAATTACGAATTCTGCCCAGATTTTCCAGCAAGTTTACCAAATGGCCCAAAACTCAAATCCTTCCTTATTCCTTCAAATCTCAACTTCAAACAACCTATATCATCCATTATTTCCGCCAATTTCAGTCCAAACATCAATTTTAACATAAACCCCTAAATTAAAAAAACTAGGGTTCTAAAGAATTAGGAATTTCTCAAGAGAGGTGAAATGGATGGAGGGGAGGGCGGCTCACCGACGAACTGCAAGGTGGTCTGCCACCAAGACGACGCCGGAGACGAGCCAACGAGCTGCTGCTGTGCAGAGGAGAAACAGGGCGAGCTGCTGCGCAGAGGAGACGGGAGGACGAGCTGCTGCGCAGAGGAAGAAGACGCGAGGCAGGTCGGGCTGAAGTGCTGGTCGAGCGCGCGGCTGAACGGGCTGCTGGCTGAGCTTGCTGAACTGTTGGCTGAAGTAAAGAGAGAGGAGGAGGAAGGGAGGTGCTGCGTGAAGAGAGGAAGAGATGAAGAATTTGGAGTTGAAAAGTAACGTGAAAGATAATGAGGTGGGGCCCAAAAGGTAGTTTGTAGAAAATTCTAGATAGAGGATATTAAATTAATTTTGGGTATATATCCTTTATGTAGGGATAAAATAGAGTACGTCGGGTTTTTAATAAATCCCGGTGAAATGAGGCAAATTCGACAATCGCTAATTACCCAATTATTTGAAATAGGCAAGAACCTGAAATTCTCAACTGAAATACGTAGCTATTAATCCAAAAGCTTCCAGAAGAATCAAATTCGGCATAATTATACTGGAATATGTTACTACTTGTAGGTGAGCTCGATATCGCCATATATTACAGAGCCAATAATTTACGGGGCATTTCATCCTCTCCCCCTTAAAAAGAGTTTCGTCCCCGAAACTAAACAACAAATAAGAATGGGTATCGTTCTCTCATGTCTGCCTCTGTCTCCCATGTGGCTGCATCAGTGCCATGTTTAGACCATAAAACTTTCACCAGAGGAATCACCTTGTTTCTCAACTTTCTTTCCTCGTAACCAAGGATCTTGATTGGTTGTTCTTCGTAAGTGCAATCCTCTCCAAATTCAATCTCCTCGTAACGAATTACATGTGAAGTGTCAGCGACATACTTTCTTAGTTGAGAAACGTGGAAGACATTATGTATCTGGCTCATTGATGGCGGTAACGCAAGACGATAAGCTGATGTCCCGATCTTCTCCAGAATCTCAAAGGGTCCAACATAGCGAGGACTCAATTTCCCTCTTTTGCCGAATCTGAATACACCTTTGGTAGGTGAAACCCGGACGAACACGTGATCCCCGACTTGGAATTCAAGGGGTCGGCGACGCACATCGGCATATGATTTCTGGCGACTCTGCGCCGTCAGCATTCGTTGCCTGATCAATGCAACTTCATTTTGTGTCCTTCTCATGATGTCTGGGCTCACTAATAATCTCTCAGATAAGTCATCCCAACACAGTGGAGACCTACATTTCCGCCCATATAAAGCTTCATAAGGAGCCATCTGAATGGAGGCATGCCAACTATTGTTATACGTGAACTCCACTAGTGGTAACTTCGCTTCCCACCTTCCCGGCCAATCTAGAGCACACGCTCTCAGAATATCCTCCAAGGTCTGAATGGTTCTTTCTGATTGACCATCTGTTTGTGGATGAAAGGCAGTGCTAAACCTCAGTTCTGTACCCATGGTTGCATGTACTGACTTCCAGAAATGTGATACAAACCTTCCGTCACGATCAGACACAATAGTTTTGGGGATGCCATGTAATCTTACTATCTCTTGAATATAAAGCTCTGCAAGTCTGTCCGGACCCCAAACTTTCTTAATGGGTAGAAAGTGAGCAGATTTAGTCAATCGATCGACAATGACCCAAATGGCATCCATCCCCTTCTGTGACGGTGGTAGCCCCATAACAAAATCCATAGAGATGTCTTCCCACTTCCATTCTGGAATTGGAAGTGGTTGTAGTTCTCCAGCAGGTCTTTGATGCTCAATTTTAACTTGCTGACAAGTAAGACACTTAGCCACAAATTCAGCTACTTCCCTCTTCATGTTACTCCACCAGAAGTTTTTCTTGAGGTCCTTGTACATCTTGTTAGCCCCAGGGTGTATTGAGTAAGGTGAGGAGTGGGCTTCCTTCAGAATCAAAGTCTTTATCTCTTCATTTGCAGGCACACAGATTCGGTTTTTGAACCTCAAAATCCCATCATCGTGCACCACAAATCCCGGTGCCCTATTCTGGCTTATGTCGTTTAAGATCTTACTTAGCCTGGGGTCATCTTGTTGCCTTTGGCTTATCGTTTCTAGTAGTGACGACTTAATCTCTAGAAAGCAAAGCTCTCCTTGACTCCTTTGAAATCGAACTTCGATCCCCCTTCTCATCAGTTCCCTTTGCAATTCTGGCTGCGAGGTCAGACATGCAATCAGTTTCTCCTGTGATGACTTTCTGCTTAGGGCGTCCGCTACCACATTAGCCTTGCCTGGATGGTATAGAATCTCAATGTCATAATCCTTTATCATCTCTAACCACCTTCTTTGCCTCATATTCATCTCCTTTTGTGTGAAGATGTATTTCAAGCTCTTATGGTCCGTATAGATTTGACAGGTTATCCCAAAAAGGTAGTGTCTCCATATCTTGAGAGCAAACACAACGGCTGCTAGTTCTAGGTCATGGGTGGGGTAATTCTTCTCATGTGACTTCAACTGGCGGGAAGCATATGCGATAACCCTTCCATGTTGCATCAGAACACAACCAAGGCCTTGCGCTGAAGCATCGCTGTAAACAACAAACCCATCAGTTCCTTGAGGTAACGCTAACACCGGAGCACTGGTTAGTCTTCGCTTAAGTTCTTCGAAGCTATCTTCACATTTCTGGTCCCAATCAAATTTCTTTGACTTACGCAACAGATTAGTCAATGGTTGGGCAATCTTAGAAAACCCTTCTACAAACCTCCTGTAATAGCCAGCCAAGCCCAAGAAGCTCCGTACTTCCTTGACGTTTTTCGGAGGCTTCCATTCAGATACTGCTTGGATCTTTTGCGGGTCCACCATCACTCCTTCTGCAGAAACTATATGCCCAAGGAAGGCTACTTCGGTCATCCAGAAGTCACATTTTGATAACTTTGCATACAACTTATGTTGCCTCAACAATTCGAGGACAATCCGGAGATGCTCAACATGCTCCTCTTTACTCTTAGAATAGACCAAAATATCATCTATGAACACGACCACAAACCGGTCTAGGTATTCTATGAATACCCGATTCATCAACTCCATGAATACAGCAGGGGCATTTGTTAGTCCAAAAGGCATCACTACAAATTCATAGTGACCGTACCTTGTACGAAATGCTGTTTTGGCAATATCTTCATCTCGAATCCTCAATTGATGGTAACCTGATCTCAAGTCAATCTTTGAGAACACAGTTGCCCCTTGCAGTTGATCCAACAAGTCATCGATCCGGGGTAATGGGTATTTGTTCTTTATCGTCACCTTATTCAACTCTCTGTAATCAATGCAGAGTCGAAGAGAGCCGTCCTTTTTCTTCACAAACAACACAGGTGCTCCCCAAGGTGACACACTTGGCCTAATATAGCTCTTCTCAATCAACTCTTCTATTTGTTTCTTTAATTCCTGCATCTCTAGTGGCGCCATTCTATACGGGGCCTTAGAGACGGGAGTTGTTCCTGGTTCAAGCTCAATTGCAAATTCAACCTCTCTGCGAGGAGGCAGTCCCGGTAAGTCCTCCGGGAACACATCTTCAAACTCACACGCAATTGGTATCCTGGACAGTTCAGGTTTTCCTTTATCGTCATCTCCTATAACATAACACAAATATCCCTGACATCCCTTCCTTATCAATCTCGCAGCTTTCATAACACTAATGACCGACCCTGACTTGGTGGGATCTCTACCCTCAAACACATGTATCGCTCCACTCACGGTGGTTACACTAATAGTCTTCTTACGTAGATCCATTACCGCTCCATGACGTACAAGCCAATCCATGCCCAAAATGACATCATAATGATTCAAATCAATCTCAATCAAGTCAGCTAGCCAATCCTGAATGCCGATACGAACAGGACAATTCCTAAACTCACGAGTACCAACTAATTTGCTACCATCTGGTAACTCAACCACAAATGACTCGCAATCATGCCCACAAGTAAGACCAAGTCTAGACACACATGCCTTGGAAATAAACGAATGGGTAGCACCAGTGTCGAACAATATATAGACAGGTTGAGACTGAATCCAAAGCGTACCTGTAGCAACTGGGGCATTGGGCTCCTCGGCCCTCATCTCGTATACACGTGGCTTCCCCTTCAACCCACTAGTTGATTGTTGTGAACGAGTTGGTGCGGAACGAGACTGTTGTTGCGGGTATGATTGTGCAGGGCGCGGTTGATTGATTGATCCTCGTGAAGCCGATGCAGAGGTTTGAGACCGAGAGGGGTTTGCTTTACCACCTCTACAATGGATTGAGATATGGCCCTTCCCTCCGCACTTGAAGCATGCCTTATCTGGATGCGGACAATCTGATCTGAAGTGCTTCTCACTGTTGCAGTTAAAACACTGGTATCCCGCAGGTGGTGTTCCTTGAGCTCTGTTAGATCCTGGAGACCCAAATGTCTGATTTGGTTTCTTGGGAGGAGGTTGTGGTTTAAAGCCACCATCTTTAGTACTAGTGAAGGAAGTCTGGGTCTTCTGTCTCTTGAAGTTCTGAGTCAAAGATCTTTCTTCTTCAAGTCGTCTCTCAACTGTCAAGGCTCTATTATAATACTCTTCCAAGGTAGCACAAGTATGCCCTGCCATCAAAGTCCTAATCTCTGGTCGTAGCCATGATTCGAAATAATCGATCTTGTCCTCTTCATTATGCACCGCCCCAGAAGCATAGCGAAGGAGCTGATGATACTTTGCACTAGCTTGTGCCACTGGCAACCCTTCAGGTGGTGGGTGCAAGAACTCCGAGCGCTTCTGCTTCTGCAGTGAAACCGGATAAAACCGATCTCGCATCTTTGTCTTGAAGCCTTCCCAACTCATAGTTCCCTCGGTGGGCTTTACAGAATCCCACCATTCATCAGCATCCTTAGTGAGGTAAAAAGAGACATGTGTTACTTTCTGATCCTCAGGGCACCTCACTCTTTCAAGAATCTTTTCCATCTGTTTGAGCCAATACTCTACTTCTGCTGGCTCCCCCGACCCATCATAAGTGGGCGGCTTCAATTTCTCAAAGGCAGCTGCGATGTTACTAGCATCTCTCCCGTCAACACTAGGTGTCAACTCTTGGGGAGGAGGTTGATTCTGTATAGGCGGAGTTACTTGTTGAGGATGCGACTGAGAGTATGCCTGAACAGCTTGACCAATCATCTGCTGAAGCATGGCAAGAAACCCAGCGTCCATGCCCGCAGGAATTGTTGTCGGAGAAGGTGCAACAGGAACTACCGGAGGAGCTTCATGGGGAATCTCATGCTGATTCACTTGGGGATCAACCCTTCCTCCTCTTTGTGACTCATGACCCATTTGACTCTCAACATCCTCAACCCGCGGAACTTCAGCAGGGTTGTCTACCCCAAACCTTGGGCGGCCCCTACTTGATCGACCTCTACCACGAACACATCTACCTCTACCTCTACCTACCATCTGCATATATTTACTAGTTTAGACACGGGAACACATAAATATACTTATATCAGCAACTTAAGTGAGCAAGGAGGTCATAATGCGACATGCGATGCAAGTTCTACCCCTTCCCCCAAAAGAAGTTCAAAACCTCGCTCTGATACCAACTTCTGTAACGCCCCAAAACCGAGGAGTGTTACAGTGCCAGGGATCCCGTGCTTGGAATCCCCACAGGCAGTTTAAAGGAAGAGAAAAAAATGTACAAAAGAACAATTAGAAATGTAAACAAATAGATAGTCTCGCAAGACGTCCATACAAGTACGTCGATAAGGACCTAACATGGCCGTACGATCAAAGTACCAAAACCTGCTTCAAGAGGGTCATCAAACATGTTTGTCCACAAAGACTATAAATGCATCAAAGTACCAAAAGATGCCTAGTTTAGCAAAACAACAGTTTTGAAAACCAAAGTGAAAGTGAACCCGAATAAACCCATCCTAGCTTGCATCAAGTCGCCTGATCTCCTCCACGCCCTGCAACAGACTGGGTACCTGACCATGTCAAACACAGCCAGTTCCCCCACCGAAATGGGGGTTAGTCTCCAACCAGACTAGCAAGTCATTCATAAGCATAATACGAGTAATAGGGCAAGTAAAGGAGTAACAGATTAACAGACATGCAAACCTAAGTTATGTTTTTAGAAATGATCACGCATGAGTAACGATTACTTACAGATTCACAAACAAACAAGCGATCAATCACAAGCAACATACAAACAAGTGTATCAAGTAAACAGAGATCCAATTGGAAAATAAATTACGAAAATGTTTTGAAAACAGGTCCAAGACTGTCTTGGATCCGAAGGTACCTTCTTGCCCGTACATTGGGCCAAATCATTCCTATACCAAAAGGTAGGGAACGGAATCACGGGCCAAGTGATCCGGTCTACCCAATTGGCAAGGCCCACCAACGACCCACTCTTCCGATAGAGCCATAATCGAGGGTGTTACGACATAAAACCGTTCGCAATCAAGTGAGGGATCGGAACAATCCTTACCCCACATATAAATCTCAAGCACAATGTGTACTCACCGATAACTTCACATAATCGCATCTAAAGCATATAAGCACAATCACCAGGATGCACATATCGTCAAGATTCTCACGAAAGAAGACATGTTCAACATAACACATAATCAAATAATCACAATAGAGCATATATTCATGTAATCACTAAAATAGCATTCGTATTCCATACTTCATTAAGATTAAAGCTTATTTACTATTTAGAAGTTTGATGACATGCATAATCCGATATCCTAAACTTAACCTACAACACGCAAACGCTTATAAACAACTTGCCTCAATCGACGATCAACACAAGTAATCCGTTTGTCGTATAAAGATGTCGCAAGGTTCACGAAACGGTCCTAAGTCGAACCTTCACGAAAAACGCCATAACTCATCACATATACATCCAAATCGAAAACCGTAAAATTCCTCATACTCGTAGGGAGATTTCTCACCTTAAAAAGTCAGTCCTAACTTCCCAGAAATTACGAATTCTGCCCAGATTTTCCAGCAAGTTTACCAAATGGCCCAAAACTCAAATCCTTCCTTATTCCTTCAAATCTCAACTTCAAACAACCTATATCATCCATTATTTCCGCCAATTTCAGTCCAAACATCAATTTTAACATAAACCCCTAAATTAAAAAAACTAGGGTTCTAAAGAATTAGGAATTTCTCAAGAGAGGTGAAATGGATGGAGGGGAGGGCGGCTCACCGACGAACTGCAAGGTGGTCTGCCACCAAGACGACGCCGGAGACGAGCCAACGAGCTGCTGCTGTGCAGAGGAGAAACAGGGCGAGCTGCTGCGCAGAGGAGACGGGAGGACGAGCTGCTGCGCAGAGGAAGAAGACGCGAGGCAGGTCGGGCTGAAGTGCTGGTCGAGCGCGCGGCTGAACGAGGCTGCTGGCTGAGCTTGCTGAACTGTTGGCTGAAGTAAAGAGAGAGGAGGAGGAAGGGAGGTGCTGCGTGAAGAGAGGAAGAGATGAAGAATTTGGAGTTGAAAAGTAACGTGAAAGATAATGAGGTGGGGCCCAAAAGGTAGTTTGTAGAAAATTCTAGATAGAGGATATTAAATTAATTTTGGGTATATATCCTTTATGTAGGGATAAAATAGAGTACGTCGGGTTTTTAATAAATCCCGGTGAAATGAGGCAAATTCGACAATCGCTAATTACCCAATTATTTGAAATAGGCAAGAACCTGAAATTCTCAACTGAAATACGTAGCTATTAATCCAAAAGCTTCCAGAAGAATCAAGTTCGGCATAATTATACTGGAATATGTTACTACTTGTAGGTGAGCTCGATATCGCCATATATTACAGAGCCAATAATTTACGGGGCATTTCATGAGAGGGGTTTCCAAATCCCTTCGTCAACTCATCACCCCCTCCTTGCCAACTCACATCCCCCTCCTCTCCCCCATCTTTTCTCCTCTCTTGACATACAAATTTTAGAATCCAAAATCAAATTGTCAATGTATCTTCACTTAATATTTGTCTAGATTCATTTGCGTTTCCTTTCCGTTTCCGAACACTACAAACAAACGGGCCCTAATACTATATAAAACCATTTCTAGATCAACATTCAATATCAAAACATTATATAAAATGCAATTTCATATACTAACAACATATATTCATCTAGAATCAACATTAGAAAGCATAAGAGAAGAAGAAACATACCTTAATTGAAGATTTGTGTTGAAAAGAGGAAGATGAAGTAGTTTTTTTTAGAGGGGGGGTAAAAACGCAGCGATAATGCTGTAAAAATCAGGCTGAAGTAGGGTTTTGTCCCTTTTATAGGAAGGAATCCATCGCGTTACGCGAGGGAGACATCCTCGCGTTACGCGAGATGTCCCTCCCTCGCGTAACGCGAGAGGCCGGACGTTATTTGGGAAAACGCTCGGTTGTATTTAGTAAGGGCCTTTGGATTACACAACTTATTCTATTATTTTATTTATAATTTTACATTAAATAAGATTAATAAAATCATAAACTAGCTATCAAACAAAAAAATAGTGGGATGAAATTTTTATTTAGGTTACAAATAATGTAATCCAAATATGAGTTACATATAAAAAAGTACTAATCAATTATTAAAATATTCTATGTAACTCATGTACACTAAGGGATCCTTGTATGTGTTTTTTGAAACCGAGGTTGAAACACCAATACTAGAGTTTGTTTGTTACAACATATTATAATGGGCTTATTAGTAATAAGAGGATTTTGGACTAAAAGGGTTTTTAAAGTTTTGTTAGTAAAACTATTATTTCATTAAAGTACACGACATATAATCTAAAAATGTTTTATCTCAAAAAATCATGAGAATTTACACGACCTCATATAACGTATAAACATGAAAGTTCGAGGTCAACTCAACACCAAGTAAAATGCCTTTTCCTTGTGCTGCTATGTTGAGTAGTGTGAGTGTAAGTAGTGACAACTGTAATGTGTAACTAAATATAGAACAACAAGTTGTAACAAACTTTCTCGACTTTCTTCTAATGAGACTTCCTTCATTTTGTTTCTTCCTCTTCACTCTTTAATTCAGATCTCCCAATTCTCTAGATTGTAACATGGTATCATTGTATCTATGTGATGAGAACTTGCACATCAATACGACCTCTGACGAAGAGCACCATGAACATTTGTTCCTAAGGACCTATCACTCAAGCTTGCGCGCGACTTATCATCAACGACACTCAATCCATGGTGGTCATACTCGTTGCAAGACAATGAGTCGCCGCTTTAAATCTGGATCCTCTTCGTCTCTTCACATTCCAAGAAGAAGACACACTAGACTCAGCGCGCTAACAAATCTAAAAAAGAAAAGAAAACACGCGTTGTTAGAGCGTACCAAGCTTGAGAAGACCAAAAGATGCGCATTGTTCTCATGTAGCTTTATTGTCTATTATGGGTTTTGACCAATATTGTATATTGGGTCGGCCCATTATGTTTAACTTGTGTTTTTTTGACCTACTTTTTAGGAGCATCTGTTGTAAAAGCCTTAACTTTGGCTTGAGAGCTCTCACTTTTTGAATTGAACGCTAAGTTTTAGAATTGAGTGTGTCTCTCTTTACCTTATCCTCATTAGTCATTGAATACCTCGCCTCCCTTGTCAGAGCGAACCTACCTGAGTCGCCGACTCACATCACTGAGCATTTCAAAGCTCATCGTCGTCCTCCGGCTGATGAGCTCTACTGCCCAACGCGCCCAGCTTGTCTTGTCGTTGTCAATCTAGAATGTGCAACTTACTTCATCATCATCGTCGCCTTCGTTACGAGCTTAGTCTTTCGTCACCACTTCGTCGCTCGCCATCAAAGCCCACTATTGGCAGTTCCCACACCCAGATGTATGTTCTTCCGGAACATACACGAAGTCGTGAACTCAAGTAGGATGAGACTAAGCACGCATTCTAGGTACGGCCAGTAACAAATCATTATAGTTCGAATCCTTTTTAATAGGTTAAAATGTTGGAGATCAACTCAGGTTACTGAATATGAAAGAAAGGTAAGGAGGTAGCTTGACTCTAAAAAAATATTAATTAGATATTTCTGTATAGATATCATTATAGAAAAACTCTAGCTTGCAGGACGACAACACCAAGCCTCGTAGTAACTCACTAGTAAATGATAGGGGATCATGAAGGAATTGTGTCATTTAATCAACGATGCAATTATTAATATAGAATAGGATTATTAATGGAGATTTATAATCCAGATATTTTAGGAGTCGCACGCTATTGCTAGTGGCCAATACGACTTATGAGATTAATATGATTAAGCTCATGGCTAGAATAACTGGGTCTTATGAGGTCACACAATTAGAGTTTACGGACTGGATCATGCGAATCCGAAGGTCCGGTTAGCCTATAGGATTTGGGGTAGGTGGAACAATAAACGAGGTGAATTGTTCACCGGGTGTCAGATAACCGTTATCAGTTATTTGGAGTTTTGACAAAGGTAGACATGTGTCACACATGCCCAAGGTGGACATGTGTCACACATGCCTAAGGAGCAAGTGTCCACACCTTAGACACTTGTCCTCTTCCTTGCACACCAAGGACTTGGCTTGGGCCCCAAGTTGTCTTGGCCTCCAAGTTCTTAACTTGGGCTCCAAGGACTAAATGCATATATATAGGCCTCTCTTATTCCACATAGAGAGCACCCAACACACTAGACACACCATATATTCCACACCCCGTACATCCTTGTGAATTTCGGTCTTGCAGAAGAAACCATAAGGAGATCCAGTTTATTGCTTGTGTGGACCAAGTAGAAAAGTCACATTTGAGGCTTTCATCTCTGTTTTTCGGCATCTACGAACACGCATCAAGAGGTATTTGATTCATCTTATATACATGATCGGTATCAATATATGCATGAGGTCCTTATTAGATGTTAGGAAAGTGTTTCCTGAAATTCCGCTTTAAGCATCTAAATTCCTAACAGTGGTATCAGAGCCTCTTGCATAAATTGATATTGATCTTAATTTTGATGCATGTTTAACCATCATTTTGATCCAAGATGGATAAATTGTATTTATGGGTTAATTTTCATTATTTTCTAGTTTAATGAAATTTTGAATTTGCATGTCTAGAGATGCCTGAAATTGATTAAGTTTATGAAATTGTTTCATAATCTTATAAATCAAAAACGTTAATTTTATGAAAATTAACATCACAATCCTACTTCAAATTTTGTCAAAGTTACAATTTTTGAGTGGGAGAAACACCGCGGCTGGGTGAAATCTGTTCACGGCGGTGAAGATAATGGTTGACGATTAGACCGTCGACGGGTGGGTCTTGATGACTTGTTGGATAAGTTTCCTAGTGTAGGAATACTTTATAGATAAAACTTGCCATAAAGTAGATGAAATATTAGATATTTCATTTTGGAAAATACGATTTTCACATATGTATTTTAACGATTAATATTAGATATTAATTCCATAATACAATTAATAGAATTAGGGATAGATTTAATTAGTCTTTTGCTAATTAATATTTTCATGCATTTTAATTTGATTATTTTGCATGAGTTTTATCTATAATATTTGATATTATTGTGCATGTATGTTTTAATATATGATATTATTATTTGCATGCGGTGACTAGTATGAGTTATACTAGGATCACAAATTCTTGTTATGACATTTATGAATGCTTTACAAATTATTTTAAGCTTGCATGATTCTTTATTTATTTGAATTAGTTCACTTGTAAATAGACAATCATTGCATGTTTAAGTCTCTTAAAAGAAAATTGAGATATTACTTTTCCATGTCATAACCCATGAGGCCCTTAGAATTAGTTGGATAGTTTTCGCCTTAGCGAGGTGTCCTTCTATGACTTTGGGATAGTGCGGGCATGTTTATATAAGGGGTATGTGAACCTTGATATGGTTATACTCAACAAGAGACCAAAAGGCACAGTTTTGGATCTTGAGGCATAGAGATGGTCAGACATGTGATGTGACCATCAACCAAGAATTATAAGGAGTTATAATTAGTAATTGTTACTTACCTTGATCACATAAGGCTTAAGGAAGTGCCTCAGTACGCTTGAGTCTTATCTGAAATAGGATCTTGGAATCATTTTATTCACAAGGGACATATTAAAATTGAATAAAATGTGCATTAGCTTAAATTTTAAAATGTTTTGATTTGAGCTCTTGCATGACAAGCATAATTTATCTGCATGTTATTTTCGTTCCTTGTAGTTATTATGTCTACTGAACCTTTGAAATTCACTCTCCGCTCGATTCTTGAGAAGAATAAACTGAATGGGAAAAATTTTCTCGATTGGGAAAGAAACTTGAGAATTATTCTCAGGTCTGAGGGACAAGAGGATGTCCTTGAAACACCAATCCCTAAGTTAACTGACATCTCAACCGTTGAGGAAAAGTCAGAAGAAGAGGCTATAAGACGTAAGTCTGTGAATGTCACATGTCTTATGCTTGCTGCCATGGAACCTACACTTCAAAACAGGTTTGAACTGTAGGATGCTTACACAATCATGTCAAACCTGAAAGTTTTGTTTCAGGAACAGGATAGGATTGAGAGGTATGACACTCATAGGTGCATACTAGAAAGCAAGCTTGAAAAAGAAAAACCAGTCTGGGTTATCCTTACGATGTAGAGATGGCAACTGACATCATACTACATTCCCTACATGATGGATACAACCAGTTCAGACAAATGTATCACATGCAAGGGATGGGTAAGACCCTGAATGAGCTACATGGCATGCTCAAAACAGTTGAGCAAAATATTTTACATTACAATAAGAAGGAAGTTCTTATGGTCAAAGGGAAAGGTTTCAAAAAGGGGCCTCAGGGGAAGCGTAAGCAGACATACCAAGGGAAGGGCAAGCAAGTTACTCATACCAAGGGAAACACAAATGTTGTGAAGGTGGCTGCTGAACATGAATGCTTCTACTGCAAGGCTAAAGGGCACTGGTAGAGAAACTGTCCTAAGTACCTGGAAGATAAAAAGAACGGGGTTGTGAACTCCAACTGAGGTATATATGTTATTGAAGTCTTAACTTCCAAAGTTTCTACTTGGGTATTAGATACCCGATGTGGTTCTCACATTATTTCTAATGTGAAGGGACTAAGAAATAGTAGACGCTTGGAGAAAGGAGAGGTAGACCTGCGCGTTGGAAATGGAGCAAGAGTTGTTGCACTTTCCATCGACGATTATAGTCTATCTTTACCTTCTGGTTTAGTATTGGAACTTCATAATTGTTATTTTGTTCCTTCAATTACTAAGAACCTTATTTCGACTTCTGCTTTGGATAATGAGGGTTTTGGATTCAACATTAAGAATGGTTGTATTTTTGTCATTAAGAATGACGTTTTCTATGCAAAAGCTATTATGAATAGTGGAGGACTATACATAATGAACCTCAAATATGAAGTATATAATATTAATACCAAAAGGCAAAAATCGAATGATTTAAGTGAAGCAAACCTATGGCATTGTCGCCTGGGCCACATCAGTGTAAAACGCATGAAGGAACTCCAAGCAGTTGGAATCCTAAAGTCAATTGATTTTGAATCATTTGAGACATGTGAATCTTGTTTGATGGGCAAGATGACATGTCACCTTTCACTGGAACGGGTGAGAGGGCTACTGAACTATTGGCTCTTATACATACTGATGTGTGTGGACCAATGAGCACGGAAGCTAGGGGAGGCTATAGATACTTCATTACATTTACTGATGATTTTAGTAGGTACGGATATATCTACTTAATGAAACATAAATCTGAATCCTTTGAAAAGTTCAAAGAATTTCAAAATTAAGTTGAAACACAAACTGGTAAAAAGATAAAAGCCCTCCGGTCAGATCGTGGTGGCGAATATCTGAGCCACGAATTCGATCATCATTTGAGAAGTTGTGGAATCGTTTCACAATTGACTCCACCAGGCACGCCACAGTTGAATGGTGTATCTGAGAGGAGAAATCGAACATTGTTAGACATGGTTCGCTCAATGATGAGTTTTGCTGACCTTCCTACATCCTTTTGGGGTTATGCCCTCACAACTGCTGCGTTCACACTAAATAGGACTCCGTCCAGAATAGTTGACAAGACACCACATGAAATATGGCATGGAAAGGTTCCTAGCTTGTCATTTCTGAAAGTCTGGGGTTGCGAGGCTTTTGTAAAACGTTTACTATCTGATAAGCTTGCACCTAAATCAGACAAATGCTTCTTTATAGGGTACCCCAAAGGAACAAGGGGGTATTATTTCTACAATCCAACAGAGAACAAAGTGTTTGTTGCTAGGGATAGTGTATTTTTGGAAAAAGATTTTTTTTCCAAGAAGCCAAGTGGGAGAAATGTTCAACTTGACGAAATTCAAGCTGAGCAACAAACACAACAACAAGATGACATTGAAGATGTCACAGAGGATCTAGATTTTGGAGGCATACCCCTTCAAGGGAAAACCGTCCAGATTCAAGAACAAGTTCCTCAAGTGGATGAAGTACAAGAGGCACCACAAGATGTTGTGGAAAACCCTCCTGCTATTATCCCTCCTGTTGTTGCACCACTTTGGAGATCAAGTAGGCGAAGATATCAGCCTAGACGATATGATGATTTCGTCTTGAATGTTAGTCCTTACATACTACTTTTAGAAAGTAGTGAGCCTGCAACCTATAAGCAAGCAATGACGAATCCCAACTCCGAAAAATGGCTCAAAGCCATGAAATCCGAAATGGACTCCATGTCTGAGAATCAGGTCTGGGACTTGATGGGTTTGAAGAAGTAAAAGCAACATGTACCTAATAAATGCTACTCCAATATTTTAAATCTTTATTCTAATTACCTATTATATTAAATGTTAATTTCATCATCAACTAAGAACGCACAAACTTCGTCTCCTTCATCTACCACAATCTCCAAACTCATTCTCATCTCTATCCCGTTCATTAATTCCTTCGTTTCATTCCGACGCCCCCTCCTTGCCCGATTAAAAAATAATCTGGATTAATTAGATAGTTTTATCTATATATTGACAACACCTAAGATTGATTCATATGCGCCAAAACATCTAACACACCAAACAACATTGGCCTCAGTAAAACATGAACATCGTATAAATACTTTATGTTGCAGATTTCGGTTGTAACCAACTGTTGCAATAGTTGTATTTGCATTTTACGAGTTTGTACAATTGTATTATATCATCGTTCACTCATTTTGAATTTAGGACCTATTTAATGACTAACCGCATCCGGAAAACGGTAATTTCCCCGCGCGAAGCGCGGAATTCCGGATCTAGTCTGTAGAAATTATTAATCGAGAATACTTAATTACTCCATAACACGAACAAATTAGGAGCAAATATTTTGTCAAACCATCTAAGGGTCCATTCGGTACGAAAGAAGTTGTGGTTGAAGGTGATTGAAGGAGAATAAAGTTTATGAAATCAACCGGGCTGAAGAAGTGACATGAACAGTAAGTTTGGACCCAAAAAGTGTATGGTGCCTTGATCAGGGCTAAGTGTCTCTTTTTTTCCATTTAATTTGTCTATAAACCTGATCAATTAATTGCCTTTACTCTATATAGGGATATATCGTATATAGGTTGTTGTAAATTAGAGTTTTTTATGTAAATTCTGCTGGATTAAATTATTTCCCTAAAAATTCATGTACTGATAAATTGCAGCTTGTTGTATTCCCTTGATTATTGTCAGTGCTCACTGTTATCTCTCTTTTAGCAACCAAGTTATACACAATTTTTAGAAGAAAATTTATATAGGCTTGTTGTTATTCTGATTTGCAGATGTAAGAAAAATGTATGATATGGGAAATAATATCAACAAAACAGCACGTAGTACGTAGGTAACAAATGGGTGTTGAATGTGTTTATATAAAGCAATCCGTCTCGCATCGAAGATTTTGTAAACTACAGGAAGGATGGATGTGTATAGAATAATATAATGAATAATGAAAGGATCCCATATCATTCAGATGGGCCTTTCATAAAATAGTGGGCCAATCTCTCTGAATGGGTTTTAATATTTAGGCCCATTAGAAGAGAATTGTTACTTATTCAATATGTTTATAGTCGAATTTTTCCTCTATTTCCGTTTCAAGTCCCGATTTTATCAAAATAGGCACGGTGGTCGTAGAACACTAATGAATAATGATCCAAATATTGTTTGTCTAACTATTTCCTCTATAGTTTGTCATAATTCAAATATTGTTTGTCTAGGTTGTAACTCTACTTAGATATTTATGTGCCAATTTTCATACAAACACACCTGAAATTAACCACAAATGTAGCTTGATAATTTTTAGATTCTTTTCTTCAATAAGTCAACAACACACAAATTTGCAATAGTTTTTTCGAGCATGGGGTTCACAATGTTTTAATTATTTTACATCATAGATTCATAGCCATTTTGCAAGATCAACACTAATCAAGTTTTGTGGAAGGGTATGTATAACTATTACTCTATTTCTTAAATATTTAGTGAGTTCCAAGCTTTCCATCGAAGAATATGGAAAACGATTATATCCAAGCTTTCTTAAACATATTTTAAATATTTATATTAGCGTTGATGTATTATCTTTTAACTGAGATGGTCGTCTATTGGACGTGGCTTCTAGTTACACCTTTGAGGAGGGGAATGTGGCGTATGTTTTATTTCTTTTCAGCTTTCTTGTTCTTATTGACTCAAAAACTATATATTCTCTGAGTGCAGTCTCGAACTAGACGCTATATTTGTACGAAATGTCAATGAAGTTGAGGTAACTCTTCCCCTCGATAAAGTTTCTAATAAGACAATAAATTTCTTTATTTTGATATCGAAGTATATGAAAGTAACTATAACTATATTCCTAGAGGTGGAAACAAAATATGAAGAGAATAGTTTGAGAGATACGCAAATGATGGTTGATCAAAACAAGTATTTGAAGATGTGCCTACCAACTTCCTTGATATCAATCAATCCCCACTCAGTAACAATACAATACATAAAGGAAAGGAGTAATAAAAGAGTTGTATTGTGTTACTACTAAGATAAAATCACAGGGATGAAATAATACTCTTCATTTTCACTATTCCATGGTCAAAATTTGAAAATACAAGTAGATAATTCTTTAGTCCATGTCAAACAAGTAATGAAGTCAAAACTCCGTTTTCCTTACGTTTGACACAGCCGTTACCAGTTTATCACTTTGTGTTTTATTCTAGATGAGGGCAAAACAAGTCCTCAGTACTACCTCATGCCGATCGATTGATCTCCCTCACATTTGTTTAACATGGGTATAGATGTCTTCAGGGCATGCGGTGACGGTGGATCCAGCGTCAAACTCAGGCTCACCACCATCCAGAAAGACGACAACTACAGAGATATCATCATGGATTGTTCGTTTTCTTGCTCCCTTCTTTGTGTTCTTAACCATAAAATGAAGTTTATTACTCCTGTGTGCAGCCTTCTCTACAACAACTTGTACAAGCCTCTTAGCAATGCCCTGCATATAATAGATAACATAGTATTGAGATTTAAGACAACCAATTTAACGGGATCATTAAATGATGGTGCAAAAGAATTATAAGGAGTTAATTACTCTTTGGGTTTTTTTTTTTGAAATAATCTGAACTGCATCTGCATCATCCAATTGTTCCCACAAACCATCAGTTGCAAATATCACAAACTTGTCTTCTCGGGTGATGGTTCTTTGGTGTAATTCAGGTTCTGCTGACAGTAATGAGGGATCTACAATTATAAGAAACCCACCCGTAATCCCCCATTACTGTCAGCAGAACCTGAATTACACCAAATAACCATCACCCGAGAAGACACGTTTGTGATATTTGCAACTGATGGTTTGTGGGAACAATTGGATGATGCAGATGCAATTCAGATTATTTCTAAAAAAAACCAAAGAGTAATTAACTCCTTATAATTCTTGTGCACCATTATTTAAGGATCCCGTTAAATTGGTTGTCTTTAATCTCAATACTATGTGATCTATTATATGCAGGGCATTGCTAAGAGGCTTGTACAAGCTGTTGTAGAGAAGGCTGGACACAGGAGTAATAAACTTCATTTTATGGTTAAGAACACAAAAAAGGGAGCAAGAAAACGAACAATCCATGATGATATCTCTGTAGTTGTCGTCTTTCTGGATGGTGGTGAGCCTGAGTTTGACGCTGGATCCACCGTCACCGCATGCCCTGAAGACATCTATACCCATGTTAAACAAATGCGAGGGAGATCAATCGATCGGCATGAGGTAGTACTGAGGACTTGTTTTGCCCTCATCTAGAATAAAACACAAAGTGATAAACTGGTAACGGCTGTGTCAAACGTAAGGAAAACGGAGTTTTGACTTCATTAATTGTTTGAATTGGACTAAAGAATTCTCTACTTGTAATATTTTCAAATTTTGACCATGGAATAGTGAAAATGAAGAGTATTATTTCATCCCTATGATTTTATCTTAGTAGTAACACAATACAACCCTTTTATTACTCATTTCCTTTATGTATTGTATTGTTACTGAATGGGGATTGATTGATATCAAGGAAGTTGGTAGGCATGGGTCTTCAAATACTTGTTTTGATCAACCATTATTTACGTATCTCTCAAACTATTCTTTTCATATTTTGTTTCCACCTTATAGTTACTTTCATATACTTCGATATCAAAATAAAGAAGTTTATTGTCTTATTAGAAACTCTGTCAAGGGGAAGAGTCACCTCAATTTCATTGACACTTCGTACAAATATAGCGTCTAGTTCGGGACTGCACTCAGAGAATAAATAGTTTTTGAGTCAATAAGAACAAGAAAGCTGAAAAGAAATATGAAGAATAAACAGAAAACATACGCTACTTCTCTGAGATACTTGTGTTGATGGACTCTAGTACCGTCATCACCTTGCAGAACTTGTAGACTAAGAAAGAATTTCAGCTCCCCAACTAATGTGTTGTTTGTTGAGCCAAAGATGATATCATCCACATAGACTTGCACGATTAGAGTATCATTTTCTTCCTTCAGTAGGAACAATGTTTTGTCCACTTCTCCTCGAACGTAACTGTTGGATAGCAGATGTCGAGATAGTCTTTCATACCATGCTCGAGGAGCTTGCTTGAGGCCATAAAGGGATTTGTCCAGTACATACACATGATTAGGGTGAGTGGAGTCGATGAACCCTGGTGTTTGCTCCACATATACTTCTTCCTTCAATTCCCCAGTAAGAAAGGTAGTCTTTACATCCATTTGTTGTAGTTTGAAGCCATGATGCGCTGAGTATGCACTTAGTAATCTTATGGCTTCCAATTTGGAAACAGGAGCAAACGTCTCATCGTAGTATATTCCTTCCTGCTGATTGTATCTTTTAACAACCAGTCTTACTCTTTTTTTTCTTGTGATATATCCCTTGTCATCTAGCTTGTTTCAAAATACCCATTTAGTTCCTATGATGGTCGTGTTACCAAGATTAGGGATTAATCGCCACACTTTGTTTCTCTCAAACTGATGTAGCTCGTCTTGCATTGCTTTGACCCATTCAGGATCCTTGAGAGCTTCGTCGATCGTTTTTTGTTCTGTTAAGGAAACAAAGGAGGTGAAGGCACAAAATTCATTTGAGGGTAAGGGAGATGACAAACTTTCACTGGAGTTGTTCTCTGTTGTGATCGATGACGAGGGGTCTTTTATGACTACATTGCATATGTAGTCATTCAACCATCCTGGTAGCCCAGCGCTTCGAGAAGCGCGTCTTGTTTCAGTGGGAATTTCTTCGCTTGTGGCTTCTTCTTGTGTGTTCCCTGTTGGAGAACTGATGTCTGGATTTTCAAGAAGGTTGTTGTTTTCCTCATCACTTCCATTCTCTGTTTCTTCTGAGGAGCTCTCATGTGTTTCTTCTGAGTTGTTTTCAGGCGAGCTTGTTGGTTCTTGGCTTGGAGCCAGAATTGCTCCATTTGAACTTTGCTCTCCAAGGTTTGTAACCTCCACTAGGGTGAAGTTGTCCTCCTGAGTGTAGGGCATACTGTCTCCTTGCACAGTTTCACCAGCCATGGTGGATTCATCGAAGAATACATGAATATTTTTTTCAATTTTCCTTGTTCGCTTGTTGTAGACCTTGTAGGCTTTGCTTTGAAGAGAGTATCCTACAAATGTCCCCTCGTCGCTTGTCCTTCCCGTTATTGTGAACAAAGCATCTTCATCCGAAGACCTTGAGATGAGAGACATTTGGCTTTCTTCCATTCTGAAGCTCATATGTTGGATTCATCGAAGCTCATATGTTTCGTTTCGATTTTTTCAGTTTTGTTTCGATTTTAACAGAAAAACCGAAATATGATATAATTTTTAAAAACATTATTATAAAAAAATTAAAGATAAAAATAAATTATAAAAAATTAAAATATTCGAAAAATACCTCATATTAATCGAATTTATTTTATTTTTATTTTTAAAAAAAATAATATTTAAAAATTTAAAATTTAATTAATTATTTTTTATTTTACAAATTCGGTTATAACCGAACTGAACTAAAATAAAACCGAACCAAAAACCAAACTTCTGAAAAATGAGAACCGAAAATTAACTTCGGTTCGGTTTGGTTATTTATGGTTTCGGTTTCGATTAATAACCGAATTTTTCACAACCCTCGTATAGTCGATTTTTCAATATTCCTCGTCACTATAATATCCCTATTTGAAATTACCCAAATTTAAATATATACCATATGTTAAATATGAATTACAATTAAATACTATACAGAAATTATATATACTTACTTGGAAATATGTATCATCTACCGGCGTGGACAAATCAACCTCCTCGTCGACCGACGTCTCACTGGAAGAACTCCTTGGTCTTTGTTTCCAACTAGCTGCCCTTGAAAATTTTCTTGAATCACTTCCAGACGCCATTTTTTGTGATTAGCCGTTTTGGTTTATCAAATTGTATACACAAATCTACATTATATAACAAATCTGGATTGTAGCCGTTAACATAGCCGTTACACAGATTTTAAAACAAATGATTTTTTATCCTTTCGAAAAGGGTTGCCGAAAGACCCAAAATGACAAAAATACCACCCTTTCAGCACCATGTGCCGAAAAGTACAAAATGACAAAAATACCACATTTGCCGAAAGACACTAAATGACAAAATTTACCACCCTTTCAACACCATATGCCGAAAGACATTAAATGACAAATAAAATAACAGTGTCGAAAGGGTTAATTAATTTTTGAACCGATTCGCAAAATTCGAACCGGTTCATTATTATTTTAAATGTTTAATGATTTTATTGAATCGGTCTTCTCGACACGAATGCCGAAAAGTAGGGTGGTGCTAGGCGTAAAATAAGTGGTGCGCGGTTGATTATTGATTTAGGGCCGTTTAACCGCGCACTCAACGTTTTTACACCGTACACTCAATTGGGGACTACACGACGTGTAGTTGGAAATTTTTTGGGTTCACCCCAACTACACGTTTGTAGTTAAAAACCGGTTCAATTTTTAATATAATTTTAATAAAATAAATAAATAAATTGGTTCGGTCCGGACCGGTTCGGGTTAAAAGTAAACCGGTTTGGGTCATCGGAGCCAACTACACGCCATGTAGTTGGATCGAAGCCAACTACACGTCATGTAGTTGGATCGAAGCCGACGTGTCGTGTAGTTGGACTTATATTGTTAAAATGGTTAAGTGTAGGCCAACTACATGTCGTGTAATTGGCAACAACGGCTAAAAAAATTGAATTTTGAAAATCGATGACGTCAGCATGACGTCATTAATGTCTGGAAATATATATATATATATATATATATATATATGATGTCACTGATGACGTCATCTCGAATTTTAACCGAATTGGTTTTCAAAAATATAATTAATTATTTAATTTATATATTGAACCGGTTTACAATTAATTACTAAACCGGTTATCAAAACCGATTTAGTAATGAACCGGTTCAAACCAACTACACGTGGCCTATTTTTCCAAAAACAAATCTGGTTCAAGCCAACTACATGACGTGTAATCCCGGACTGAGTGTATCGTGTAAAAAATGAGTGCACGCTTTTTCGTGTTAATGTATCTCGTCTCCATGGGACGGATCGATATATTGATTCTTAAGTTGTGCATTTCTCCCTTCTATGCTTTGGTATTACTCATTTTAAAAAAAATCTCGTATGAATCTTTATATCAACCCCTTAGAAATAATCTTATAACTTTCCATAAACTATATAAACTATATAAACTCAACTTAAGACTTTGGTATAGCCTTTCAGTTTCCTACGCCTCATGTCGTACAATTTTGAATACTCTTTGTCAACCTAATCCTCGAACCATTATTATAACTTGGGTTCATTCGCTCATGATTAATTGAATACTCTTTGTCAACCTAGTCCTCGAACCATTATTATAACTTGGGTTCATTCGCTCATGATTAATTAACGGTGTTACTTCATGCACCCCATTACTTCTTTATACACTCTATTTAGACACACATACCCTTTTTAATTGTAAAAATTACTTTTCACCCGTGTGTGAGCTGGCCAGCGGAGCGTTACTAAGGTTATGCGTGAAGACGAAGATGTTACAAGAAGAGCATCAACGGAGGAAGCATCAACGGAGGACGACGATGGAGGAGAGATCGGCGTCGGACATTAGGTCGGTGACGTTTGTGGAGGAGAGCGTCGACGACTTCTGGGGGAAAGCGGGAGTCGGCGACATGTATAGGGTATACTAGTATAGTAACTAAATTTTTGGACTAAGAGAAGTGGTCGATACATCAATTGGGGTAGGAACTTTGTTAATCCAAAAGGGTAAATGTGTCAGAATAATGAAAATAGGGGTGCGTCCAGCAGCTTTGGGGGTGCGCGAAGAGCGGGCTTTAATTAATATGAATATAGGCTATTGGAATGTCCGGGGTAGACGTCGTAAGGATCTTATCACTGAAATTTCTTACATTAAAAAGAAAAATAAGTTGGATGTTCTATGTTTGTCTGAAACTAAGGTGGATGCTCCTCCCTCTACTGATCTTATTAGAAGAATGGGGTTTGATAACATCATCTTTGTTCCTTCGGTAGGTGTCAAAGGTGGTTTTTGGCTCCTTTATAAAAACTTGTTTACTACGAAACATTTCAATCATAATCATTATCATGATAATTTTATTTGTATGAATTTCGTGATTAAGGATACGCGTATCCTTCTCTTTTTTGTCTATGCCCCTTCCAGGGAAACTGAAAAAAATTCTTTTTGGACTCTAATGCATCAATTTCCAATTTTGATCTACCTGTTATAATTGTTGTGACTTTAATGAACTCATATCCCCCTCAGATAAGATTGGAGGCATTCCCCCTTTGTCTTCTCGTTTTTTGCGACTCCAATCTATGTGTACTGATTTGGATCTGACAGACTCAAACTACACGGGCTTCCCCTTCATCTGGCGGAAGTCATAGAATATGCAGAACAATATTCTCGAAAGATTAAATAGAGTTCTGGTACATTGCTCTCTTACCTCCCTTTTTCCTAATTTAACCGCCCACCACCATCCCTTTTCTTCGTCTGACCACACCCTCATTTCCTTCTCTATTGGCTCGACTGTATCCCCTATTCAATTACCATTCAGGTATGAACCATATTGGTCCCGAAACTCCGACATTAAGAATCTTGTGACAAAAGTATGGAAGTATAAAATCCATGGCTCCTACATTTACCAATTTCATTCTAAACTCAAGCTTCTTAAAAGATACACTCGATCCTGGGCTAGTTTAAATCATGCAATAATTTCTCTCAGCTTAAACACACGAAAGAAAAACTTCAACAACTCCATTTGAACTTCCTTCAGGACCCTACTAATACCCGTACCATTCAACAGCTCAATGTTCATTCCAGGAAATTCTCTTCCTTCCTTCGCTTTCAAACTGATGTTTGCAGACGACGGGCTAAGACTAAACACATTAAGGAAGGCGACCGTAATTCAAAGTATTTCCACTCTATTGCTAAAATGAGAACGTTCAAACAAGTTATGCTCCGTTTTTGCTCCAAAGATGGCATTGTCCTTCATGATCATGAAGGAATTACTCGAGAAGTTACTAAAGAGTTAGCTAATCGGTTACAAGTTAATGGTGCTATTGGAATAACTAATGTTGAATTAGAAATCATCCCTAGTCTTATTACTGAAGAGGATAATTATAATCTCACTAACCCCCCCCCCCCCCCTCGGAAGCAGAACTTCGTAAGGCCAATTTTGAACAACCACCGGATAAAACTCCGGGCTTGGATGGTTTCTCAATAGAATTCTATCAAAAATACTGGAACACTGTCAAACTTTCTCTTCATGCTGCTGTCAAAGCCTTCTTCTACTTCTAACAAATGCTTACTTCCATCAATCACTCCTTCATTGCTCTTACTCCAAAGACTGACTCGCCAATGACTATCAACCATTATAGACCCATTAGCCTCTGCAACTCTTCCTATAAAATTATTACTAAAATAATGGCCAACATAGTCAAACCCTTGCTTGGAAAAATCATCTCCCCTTTCCAATGTGCTTTTGTGGAAGGTCGTCTTATTTAATACAATATCTTGGCAGCACATGAGATTTTCCATTATTTTCATAAAAAAAAAAGTAGTATTGGTTGGATGACCCTTAAACTAAACATGGAAAAAGCTTATGATAAACTTGATTGAGACTTTCTTTGTAAAATTCTTTTCAAATTTGGTTACGATCCTAAATGGGTCAATCTGGTTAAATCATGCTTTAATACAACTTCCTATTCTGTTCTTATTAATAATCAACATGGGCCAGAATTTAAGCCATCATGTGATATTCGCCAAGGAGACTCCTTAGCCCCGGCCCTTTTTGTCATAGATATGGAATTCTTGGCTAGGACTCTGGCTTTGGAAGCTACTAACCCTCATCCGCATGTTGGCATCAAGTTAACTCGAAATGGGATTCCGATCCCTTTCCTCACTTTTGCAGATGAAACTATTATCCTGGCAAACGCAACTACTAAAAATATCCATTTTATTAGAAACTTTCTTATTCGTTTTGCTAAGCAAAAGCGGACTCTCTATTAACTATCATAAAAGTTCAATACAAGTCTCCAACAACATATCCTCTTCTTTTGCTAGAAACTTGGCAGCTCACACGAATATCCCTCTTACCTCTTTAATGGGAAAGTATCTAGGAATCCCTATACTCCAGGGACGTGTTTGTAACGAGATTTTCGATGAAGCCATTATAGCCCTCAAGAAGCAGAGGTCCAAGTGGAAAGTTGGCTCTCTCTTCCAAGTAGCTAGAGTTGTTCTTATTCAAACAAATCTTGTTTCCCAAGTTAATTATTTTGATTTGTTTCCCAAGTTAATAATTTAATGCAAAGTTTCATTCTTCCTAAAGGGTTTTGTGAAGAAATTGATGATATCAACAAGGAATTCTTCTGGAAAAAGAAAACATCCTCTAGCCACTCCCTTCTTCATTGAACAACATTTGTAAGTCTAATTGTCTTGGTAGTTTAGGTATCCGAACGGCCTGGGATAACAATCGAGCCCTCCAAATGAAATTAATTTGGAAAATCATCACTCAACCTAACAATATTTGGGTTTCTGTTCTTAAAGATAAATATTCTCTAATTTAGATTTCTTAACCTTAGACCGTAAGCCAACCCAATTCTGACAGTTTAGTCAACTGCTACTACTCCTAGAAGACTTTAAGAAAGGTATTATTTGGCAACTAGGTGATGGCAAATCTATTAATTTCTGGACTGACATTTGGCTCCCAAAATGTCAGCTAAGTCAGTTTAGACAACCTCTCCCTTCAACCCTTAAAGTAAGTGATTTCATCACCCATGACAAACTATGGGACATTGGTAAACTTTCCATTGTTCTCCCAACAAGTGTTATTAACGAGATAGTTAAAGTTTGTATCCCCCTCACTGAAACTGTTGACCAAATCATATGGAAAACTGCAATGGATGGCCAGTTCTTGGTTAAATTCGCCTATCATCTTATCAGGCCCCTAGATTCCAAGATCATAGATCTTAACCTTTTTTGGAAATCTAAGATACCCCAAAAATTCAGAATTTTCTCTGGAACACATTTTCTGATTGTCTCCCTACTACGGAACGCCTTAATCGACATTTCCATCGAGTTTATCCGGTTTGTTGCCATTGTAACTCTTTTGATGAAGATAAAAATCATTTCTTCTTTAATTGTCCTTTCACTATTTCTGTTTTAAATAATCTTAGTAGTATTAGTAACACTGACCTTCACCTCGATAGCAGTGGAGACTTCAAAAATTCATTTGCTACTTTCTGTAAATCTAAACCCTCTCTTGAATTGGGCTTCTTTGCATGGTGAAACAAAATTATTTTTAGAGCTGATCCTGCCTCAAAATCACCTACCCCTCTTGGTATTGCTAAAGCTATTATTTTCCATTTTCTAGAGTGGAAAAATGAGTCACCTTCGCCTATTAACCATAAAACTAAGCCTCGCAATAGTAGACCGTCTAATAGGTCTTGCTGGAAGAAACCTTCAATTTTTTTAAAGTTAAACTGTGATGGTTCTAGACGAGCCAACTCAGAGTCTTATATTGACTTTATTATTCGTAGTAGTTTAGGCCAGCCTTCCTTTGTGGAGAGGCTCCGCATTCCCGAGTCCTCAGTTTTAATTACTGAGCAACAACTGTTCTTGAAGGAATTAGAGCATCTATCCGCCTTAATATTAAGAATATCTTTATCGAGAGTGATAACTCCACTGTTATTAATTGTCTTTCTAAACCGAAATCCCCTCCTTGGGAGATTAGATCAATTATTAAGGATATCAAATCTCTTGTTTCCTCGTTTGACAATCTCATGTTTTTACATATTAGCAGGGTATGCAACAGTGCAGCTAATTTCCTTGCCTCCCGGTACTATAATCTAGACTTTCTCAGGCCATCTATCATCCAGTGGAACAATTGCGCGACAAGTCCTGAGTCCTGACTGGTCGACGCTCCAAAGTCTCCTCACCTCTAGAGACGCAAGAGTTCTTCCTATGAAGGATTTTTTCAAGATGATCCCTAAAGATGATTTAGGCTTAGTTTGTTTGTAACAACGACCTTAAATTTTCTTTTCCTTTTTTTAAAAAAAAAGAAAATTTAGCTCCAGGTTTCGTCAACTTACCCTTAAACATGTAAACCCAAGTGATAAGGAAGGTCAGCTGCGACGACTTTGATCAGATTAGATTCTGAGCACACAGTACAGAGAGTATCACCCTCTTGAGCTGCACTCTGTAGGGAGAGAGAGAGAGAGAGAGACAGACAGACGCGTTATCCTTAAGCGGTGGCCACATTTCAAACCCCCCAACAATTCGTCTTTTCGAACCAGAATCAAAACTCCCAAATTCGATTCTCATCTATACGGATCCAATTTATCTTCCCCCTCTCTAAATCCAACCCAATTCACAACTCTTCACACCATTCGCGACCCTTCAATTCATAATTTCGCCTTCCTCTCCAAATCCTCTTATTCCCTCCCCTTCCAATCAATCCAATTGTTGATTTCCCACATGATTTTTTATTCAATTAGTAGCGGGAAACAGAGATACAGATAGAGGGAGACAATTTTAATTTCTGTCTTAGGGTGTAGATGAAGGATGAGGATTAGGGGAGCCGGCTTTCAAATCGCGCTTCTGCTGCTTCTCGGACGGTTGCTATTCAGCGTTGCGGATCAGAGCTCGGCTACATGCCCTGTCGTATCGGTTGCAGATTCGTTTTTAGGGTTTCGAGATTGGGGTTTTGGTGTTAACGATGGCAAACAGATTTTCCCTGTTGCTATCATTGAGGTATTATTCTATCTTCTTCCGTTTTCATTGCATGTGCAAGTGTATGATTCTCCTGTCTTTCGGGTTACTTTCTGTTTCTACAAGCTCTAGTTTTGCTGTTCATGGGTAGCGTGTGATGGGAATGAATGAATTTGAAGATAATTCTTCCAAGTGACCACCAATGTTGTGCTTATTAGTTTCCAGCTTCTGCGCTCTTAGCCAATTGATTCACCTTATGATAGGGAGTTGACAACAGGATGCCCACTACATCTGAATGAAAAAAGATATCCATGATTTTCTATCTGTACTAAGCTCATATCATGTAGCATTTCATCTCTATATTTTTCTGCCGGCATGTAGAATTGTTATAAAGCAAGTGTAAGAAACTTACCATGTAGTTAACCTGAGACATAGTAAGCAAAATATCAACCATATTCTGAAATTAGCCTCGAGGCTTGAGTCTTCAGTTCTTCACTTATATGAGGCAGTCGCAGGACACCAATTTAAGGGGATTACAAAGTGGATGTAAATGTGTGTCATTTGTGTCTCATTGAGTTTGGATGTATCATCATGGGTTCCAAATTTCCAATCAATCTATCCCTGTAAGTTCAGCCTGTGATTGTTTTCAACACTGCCTATTATGTGGAACTTTGAATATATTATTTCGTGCATTTCTTCAGTGCAATCTCAAAAGTATGTTATACAATTGATTGTGGGTGCTGAGTATTTTCTGATTTGCTCATTCAGTTCTCATTTTCCCCCCTGCTATGTGATAAGTTTGAAATCTCATATGTAGTCATCAATATGACGTGGTCTGCTAATCAGAAGCATTTTATTCTATTTTTGCTATCTTATTGGTAGATGGGAGTGATCCCTTGGCTTTTTCCTTTTTTGGAATAGTGTTTTACCCTGATAATTTTGAACCTAAAATGAATATAGGTACCTTGATTTTAAAGCTACTATGGGTACTTTAGCTTGTGATATTTGCTGGGTTGTCAGTTGTCACTTACAACGTTAGGTGCCAATATTTTGCTGTTGTTTTTGCAAATTGATTTACCTAGGTCTAACCATGCTGTTCTATTTTTTTTCTGGAACATGCTATTATTTTCTCAATGAAACAGAAACTAACCTTCAATTGTTGCTATAAACAAGGGAGGCGAGGTTGCTTTGCAGAAGGCTCTGATTAGCGTCTACAGTGATAGCAACAAATATGTAGCTATTCTCTTTTATGCATCCTGGTGTTCGTTCTCCAGGACTTTCAGACCAACCTTTTCCATCCTTGCTTCCTTGTATCCATCCATCTCCCATTTTGCAATTGAGGAATCATCCATTAGACCAAGGTGCACAGCTCAGAACATGTCCTTTCCTTTTCAGAATTCAGAAAGTAAATTGTGTTCTTAACAGTATAATATGACTAAATTCTTGCAGCATACTTTCAAAGTACCGGGTACATGGATTTCCAGCTCTTTTCATCCTTAATTCCACCATGCGTGTTGACTATCACGGTTCCCGTACCCTTCGTTCCCTTGAAGCTTTTTACACTGATTTTACTGGTAACAAGCTTTTCTTTTGCTTACCGTTCTTAATTAGTTATTATGAAACTACCATAAAGGACCACTAAACTACAATATAAATTGTGAGGAACAGGACCACTATCTCCAAATAACATGACCCGATTCAATGTAAAACGACAATGTGGGGAGGGGGGGACTCCTCAACAAGGGACAATTATTAAATTAAGGGACCGAGACTTAAATATGAATGCATCAAACTTGGAAAATGACAGTGATTGCTTTCACCATTGTTTCATAATGCAGGGATTCAATCTGACACAGCTCATCAAATGACAAAGAACAAAGTACAGTGTCTATCAAATTTCGACAAAACCGAAGAGGAAGAAGACTGTCCATTCTCATGGGCAAGATCTCCCGAAAACATCTTGAGACAAGAAACATATTTGGCTTTGGCCACAGCGTTTGTACTCATGAGATTAGCGTATCTCCTCTTCCCCTACGCCCTCAAGCTTGCACGTGTTGCATGGACAAGGTACAAGGAAAATCTGAGACCGACCCGGTTGTGGGACCATCCTCTAGCCTTCCTTAACAGATTGACTTCCTTGTTCAACTCCCAACGTGACCCACGTAAAAGACACAATTTGCAAGAAGGGGCAAAAGCCGCTAGAACTTGGGCTTCAAAGTCTCTAGCCTCAGCAGTTCCTATTGGAGAGGCGAGTAGTAGCAGAGGTGCAGGCTTGGTTGAGGGCCAACAACTAGTCAACTAATGAATTCAGGATGGAGTGAGCAGGGTATTAGGCAACCTAGTGCTTTTAGCTTCTCCAAATGGAGCAGTTAATGCATGTGAAAGAGTGTAAGATTATTTGGGTCATTCCTCACTTTGTTGTTGTGAATAGTTGATCTGCTGAGGCTAAAGAAGATGATCAAATTTGGATTAGAGGGAGTCGAAGCCTCGCTTGTACCATGAGTACATTGTTTTTTTTTTTTTGGAGGTTGGGTTAACAATTAACATACATCATTTGCTGTAGTCTGTCGACCACCCTCTTTGCTATTTTTTTTTCCTTTTTTTTGTTCTTTCGCTTGGTTCCATCAATCGGAGCTCTTTTCCTCCAGACAATATCGCATGTTTCCTGATGAGCCGTTCTTTAGGTGTCTCTGGAAAGTCGAGGTGCAGGAAAAGGCTCGTGTTTTTACCTGGCTGAGCATGAGGGGTTGATTCTCACGAATGCCGAGAGATGCCGGTGTCATATGAGCTCCTTGGATAGCTGCCCGGACTGTGGTGCTTACCAAGAGTCTTTGATACATCTTTTTCAGGATTGTAGAGCTTCTAGAGGCATTTGGGTTGAGCTGAAAGGTGCTGATTTTTGGGATGTGGATTTTGCCTCTTGGTTGAGAGGCAATGTTTTGTGCAAGGTTGTGGTTAGCTTTGGCATGGAATGGGGTTGCATTTTTATTTTCGCCTCGTGGTGGATTTGGAAATGGTGCAATCGTCTAGACGGAAGGTGAAGGTTTCTAGATATGAGGCGCAAATTGCTTGGTCTATGTCGAGTAATGGGGTGATCAAGATCGATATGAATGGTGCGGTCCAGGCAGGTCGTGCTACTTGTGATGGTGTTTTGAGAGACTCTGTGGTTGGATTTATGGATTTGTGTACAATATTTGTTGTTGTTCGGTGTCGAAAGTAGAGCTTTGAGGTATCGTAGGGTCTCAGACTTGCTTGGGGTAGAGGGTATATGAGAGATTTTGACTAGAAACAGATTCACAACTAGCGTGTGTTCCCGTATCATGTACGGGGTCGCATGTAATAAATATTTTAATAATATATTTATATTTATACTATTAATTAGTTTATAGATTGTAGTTTATAGTTTACGATTTATGTTTTATAGTTTAAGTTCATTAATAACTCAACTTAATTAGATTGATAATATAATAATAGATTGATATATATATATATAAGATAAGATAAAGATATGATATGATAAGAGATAAAAATCGATATTTCTTTCTGTTATATAAGAAATTAGATATCTTTTTGATTTTTTTACTTATTCAATGCAAAGATATATATCAAAATATAAAGTCGGATGATGTGGATGATGACATGGTGGATGATGACATGGTGGATGATGTAGCATAGCTTAGAGGTCGACACATAGGCGAATTGAATATAAGGGCGACATGTGGCAAAACTACGTTCTGTTTTAGTATATGTATAGATTATTGATTCCGTTACTAAGCAAACTTATGAACCGTGGTCACCTCCTTTTCAGTCTTGTTGCTTTGGTGCATGACTTCATTTTTAGGGATTGAGACATCCAATACCGTCATGTTTAGACGGGGAAAATTCCGTTGGTGCTTACCTTGTCTCTTTGGCTTTTTCTTTCTCGCTTGTTTTGTTGTTTTAGAATCTCCGCATGTGAAGCTTCTTCCTTTCTTTTTTTCTGACATTATAGGTGTTTGTTCGCCTCGTCTGATTCTGATGTAATTGGTTTTGCTTTGTTTGTTATGAATTCCCAAAGTGTTGCCTCTCGTTTCCACCAAAAACATCGTGTGTTTTAGATGTCGAATACAACTCGATGTCGAATACAACTCGATGCCAAGCCTATAAACAGGCAAATAGAATTAGAGATTGTCATGTGGCAAATTAAATGTAAATGTGTCATATGACAAATTAAATGTAAATTTGTCATGGGACAAGAATGGAGGTCTATTTTAATGTATATATATATATATACTAGGTTATTGCCATGCGCTTCGCGCAAGCTAACGCGTTTTTATTTGTTTGTCAATATTTTGATATTATTTTCATATATGTATATATGTAGTAATTTTTAATAAAAGGATAGATGTTCTTAATTAATTAAATAAATATAAAGTTTAATATAATAATCTTGTCTCAGGTTGATGGTGCTCAGATTAGTGTTTGGATTGCTCTCTATCGCCATAGTGATTGAAGGAGAAGTGTAAGAGTGTAAGAATATTATTTAATTAGACATTTAGTAGGTCTCAATTGTCTTTACTTTCATCCAATGTCAACCATTTTTTATATATACTAACATCGGACCCCCGCGCTCCGCGCGGGAAAATTACATAATTGTACATACGGTTTAACGTAGTTAAATAAACGTTCGAAAATTGAACCGAGACAAATTATGTTCACATTCTTCTAATGCAACAATATAACCCCAACAAAATTAAATTTATAAACAAAATCAATCAAGAAATTGATAAATGATAAATATTTTTTTTTCGACGAAAAAGAGTCATTCTAGCTCATTTAAATAGGGGATATGAAGACATCAATGTTCATGCATAATTTGTTTCCTTAATATAAATAGTTGAACAACGCATCTATCTATATATAAAAGTTGATGGGTTTGAAGAAGTAAAAACAACATGTACCTAATAAATGCTACTCTAATATTTTAAATCTTTTTTTTTACCAAAAAAAATATATTTTAAATCTTTATCCTAATTACCTATTTTCTTAAATGTTAATTCCATCATCAACTAAGAACACACCATCTTCGTCTCCTTCCTCTATCACAATCTCCAAATTCATTCTCATCTCTATCACGTTCATCAATTCCTTCGTTTCATTCCGACGCCTCATCCTTTCCCGATTAAAAATTAATCTGGATTAATTAGATATTTTTAATCTATATATTGACAACACCTAAGATTGATTCATATGCATGGCCTCAGTAAAACATGTAACACGCCACATGTAACACGCCAAACAACATTGGCCTCAGTAAAACATGAACATCATATAAATACTTTATGTTGCAGATTTCGGTTGCAACCACTGTTGCAATAGTTGTATTTGCATTTTACGAGTTTGTAGAATTGAATTATATCACCGTTCACTCATTTTAAATTTATGACATGTTTAATGACTAACCGCAAACGAAAAACTGTGATTTCTCCGCGCGAAGCGCGGGTTTCCGGATCTAGTCTTAAATGAAAGCAATAAACTTGTCATGTCAAACCCTTATTAAATATCAACTTTTTCAAATTCATTAACTCAAAGCATTAACTCGGTACCGATTACCATTACTTTCTCAAAGCCATCGATTTTTATATATAGACTAGACCCGGAAACCCGCGCTTCGTGCGGGTCTGAAACGTGTTTTTTAATCGTGTCATTTCACAAACGGGATTTTAATTTATTCTTTGTTGTGTTTTGAATCATTATCTTAAAATCGCATCTTATTGAAAGAGTTAATTAGACATTTGACTTTTGTGAAATGTAAAAATCCATGTGGGAAATGCAATACTGAAATATTAGGCGAATATATGATAAAAACCTAACACAGAGGTTTCAATTATGTGATTAACTGAAATGAAGTACAATTGTTCAAGATTATAAAATGTGTAACACACTAACATGATTTTGACCGTAGGCGTTGCTGTTTGTATTGTGTTATTCTAATTTTGCTGCTTTGTTGCTGTTTACATGTTGATTTTCACCGTAGGCGTTCCTTTTGGAATCCCTAATTTGAAGCAGTTACTCTCTTTCCTCATTTGGTTTTGTGTTTTTGATATCGTTTTCGTAGCTTTTGATCTTCAGTTTTAGGCTAATGGGTGTTTTGATTTTGTTGTCTCTGACTGTTAATGATGTTTTTTGAAATTCTTGTGTAAGGGTTTTGTTCATTCAGTATCTTTTAATGGTTTAGGCATAGCAGTTGTTTTGGATATATGATGAATGGTATGTTATAAATATGTTTTGAGATTCCTCAAATCATTTCTTCCTCCTTTTTTTGTTCATTTGTGAACGAATGATGATGCTGTTGCGATCTATGTGTTGTAGTTGTCCATTTGGTTTGTGGTTACGATTGCAATAAACCCATGGCTGAAGGTATGCAAATCAGACGGTTACGCGTAGGCTAAATCGTATGTGAAATTCATCCACGATCAGATAATGGTTCTCGTAGTTAAGAAAAAATTAAGAGAAAACGTCAAAAAAAAAAGTAAGGAAATTACATAACAATGAAAACCATGTGTTCTGAATACGAAATTATCACAAAAATGGACCCCGATTATGGTTCATAGATTTCCAAAAATATTTACACTTGAGTCTACAAACTAAAGAGAATAATGAAATAATCATTAAGAGCAGTACTCAGAGGCTTCCATTGTCATCACAACTCTGCAGACATTGCCCCTCTCACCCTCCAAATAAAGAAAAACCCAATTAGATAAAAAGCCCCTTTAACATCTCCCTGAATGATGAGAAAATGTTAATATTGAACGTAAAAACCAATGTATCATAAGAAACGTTAGATATGTGTAGCAGTTATTTACTTTGAATCCTCAGAAAAATATAAGAGCATACCTTTGTATGGTTGATATCCATAAGAAGCTTTACCATGACTAATACCTAGGCCCTCGGGAATGTGACAACAAACTCCCCGACAATTTATACCAACCTGATTAGAAGAATATTTAATTAGCACATTCAACACGTAAGAAGTTAAAGATTGAGGAAACAATTGGCTTCTGAATTAAAATATGGATATCTGCAGCATGAAACCCCTTCAGTGATAAGTATTTCAGGTGACATGAGAGACGTATTCTGTTCAAGAAGAGCAAAGGTGACTAATCAAAATTTGAAATTTCACTAATCAGAAGAAGCATTAAATTAAATACTGCTTATATAAAACTGAGAAATAATCTAATAGAATGATTCAATCAATAATTTTCTCAATTGGAAGCAGAATTGAAAACTCACTTTTGACAAAGACATATCTACACGGACAGTGTATGGTGATGAGTTATCTATGTACATTTCTAAGTCATTTGTGCCTGAAAAATCGGAATGCTCATTTATTAGTGTGTCACTTGATCCCAAATTAAGAGAACTATCCTTCATTAGCTTCATGCTTAGGCTGTTAAATCTGCCTCTTGACTCTTGTGTAATGCGTTGATGCCTTTCTCCAATCCGTTCGTGTTTTTATCATTGCAACAAACTCGTCGTATGAGGAAATTTGGATGTGGAGAAAATGGTTTCAGGGCAATCTGAATAACCATAATGAGCAGCATAATGCAAGTAAGTATGTCCCTGTTTTGAATCAAACATCTATATCTGATCAAATAATAAAATTTCTAAATAAGTCCTTCAATCCCAGTAACCCAACTCCTTTGTCTTTAATTTGACCATCCAAAAATTCACAGAGTAAATAAAAGTGAAAAGCTTCAAGATTTCACATTTTCTGCACAATCATTCATAACTAATTACATAATCAACTCATAATATATCATATAGCCTACAATATGAGCACATATCAGTAATGAAAATATCCATGTCTATTATAGAGAACATATTGGATTGTAAAAAATGCATATTTTAACCAATATGTGATTCTTCTGGCCATGAATACCAAATGATCTCAACATACATAGATGCTCCTGATTTCAATATTACAAAGAGAATCATCAGAGCCATCTCATGGTTTATATAAGATCAGGTTCGGAGGAAACAAAAGTGGGAAACTTACCAATTTATTAGAAAACCCTAACCTTCCAACTCGATTTCCCCCTCATTGTCTTCAACACCATCCCCACTCTCAGTGTAATCATCTTCTTCGTCTTCGGCCAACCAATTCATCCATCTTGTAGGGAGAGGCAGAGGCTGCGAGAAGAGAGTTTAGAATTCAGATCACAGTTTTAAAAAACGATCATTTTATTAAGTTGATAAATATTTATCAAATTGACCCCGTAATTGCAGCCATTAGAAATGTGGACACATGAATGAAGCATCATAAGTTGGATTTGTGAAGCTAAGACCAAAGAGAAATAGAGATAGTTCCCAAATATCCTATACATAAGTTAGTTTGGAAGTTTAGTGTTGATTAAACTAACAAAAATATCCTTCAAATAAAAGATCATTAGGAACTGAGAACTGATACATACCTAGTTATCCCAAGAATGAAAAGTGTTATAGCAGGATCTTCTTTATCACTAGAGGTTGAACTCGCCTACACATACAAAAATAGAGCTATTTATTTAAAGGATGATGCTTGATTTAGTGGGAAACCTTAACCATTTTCTACTGATAATGGCATAATGGAAAATGTGCTTGTGATGCTATCACGTTTGGAAACAATCCTCTAATACTTAATTCATACTTCTGAGCCCCGTAATTAGTTAGTTAAGTTCTCGAAAGGTAAATTAAAAGATGTAGAGTTCCAATCCTACCGGTGCTTTTTGCCATTCAAGAATGCTTGAAAGCAACTGAAACCTGAATACATCAACAGAGATTAAATAACAACAGGGGACAAAAGAAACATATTGTTCTTTCTTCGGCAATTTCTGATCTCTACTAACAAAACTCATGAATTCAGAACCCAAAATTATAAGAAAAACAAAAATCAACAGGAAAAAAGGATCCGCAAATCTGAAGAAATCAATCGACCTTTTTTAATAGAAAAGTAGTTCCCCAGAGTTGAGATTCACCCCATCTAGATCCGACTGAATGCACCACAATCGGTCAAATCACCATTTGCATCCTTTGACTCACGAAACAAACGCAGTGGAAAAATTCCATAGACCCCTCGACGAAATTAGATCATCAACTCAATATATGAGCATTCGAGCAAGCAGAGAGGCGCAGGAGGCAAGCCGTGTAACAACCTTCTGTCAGAGAAAAGCGGGGGTAAAGATTAAGAATAATGGGATTAGATATTACAGATTGCACTAATTATTGCTAAACGGTTTTAATCTTTTAATATATAAGGATAATTAGCATTCAAATAATATTTCTAGGGGCTAGGTATAAAAATTGCTACCTTTTCCACCAGAGTCAACTGACGACATATTTCTTGTTACAACTCGCATGAGGATGTCCCTAGAACTGCAATTACATATTGAGAAAGAATAAGAAAGAGTTCAAAATCCTTGAATCAATAGTCTAAATTAAAGATGCAGATTAAAGTTGAATGGTAAAGACCAGCCATACGTCAGTATGCCGATAATCTTGCTTGTAGACATCCAATTACCCAATTAGTACGTCGTTTACACATCTTCTCTGAAGCAACATGAATTGGATTTGTTAGTGATACAATTACATATGAAGCTTGCCTTGTCCATTTTCACATCCATAAATCTCGATGCTACCGAATTACTTAACGTCGTCTTGACGTGATTTCTCATCATTTTCATCAACTGGATTTCATGGCAATTGACTGCACTATATGACCATAGAAGTTTACCTTATATCAATGGTTTTTTGTAATATATTGGCAAACAAAATTTTAGAATCTCACAGTACAATATTTAATATGAATTCCTTTCATTTTCATAAACTCTGGAAATCACTATTGAAATAATACTTTAACCACCAACTACATACCACAAACAAAGAATATATACCTTCATTGACAAATAATGGCTCATGCCTCATAATGTATATGTATATAAAGTAAAATATCGCACAAATTCAAAACGTAAGACATGTCAAGTCATGAAACGTACAAATTTGGAACTTGTTGCAATTAAACGTGCAATGTTGAAAAGGGTGTTTTGCAAAGAATCTACTTTCCAAGTAAACAACATCACACCCATAAATCCATTGATATCAGGTAAACTTCTATGGCCATATAGTGCAGTCAATTGCCATGAAATCCAGTTGATGAAAATTAGAAGAAATCCATGGTAAATTAACGGCACACTGCATATGCGCACTGCATTTTCTTATCAACTATCCAGTATTCCTGTGATATTCAAATGCAAGCCATCATAATTGAACTTACTAAAGCATGTACATACCAATTTGATTCTTCGGGGATAAAACAGAGAGAAAACATGCCATAAACCTTTACAATAAACCGACACCAATTTAGGGGTACAAACCCTAAATTGATTTGGGGGAATTAGGTACATACCCTCCTTTCCCCTTTTTTGTTGCGATTCTGATTCTCGGGTTTGAGGCCGCCATTGTAGATTCACAACATGAGGAGCAACTGCTGCCATGGATTCCTCGCAATCAATCTGAATTTCTTCAATTTCGAGCAGTTCTTCGTCGGGATTTCGATCGTCATTTACTCGGTTTATATGCTTAATGAGTGGCATAATCATGTTCCTATAGCTCCGACTCCGTCTATATCTCTGACTCCTCGTTCTGAGGGTTTTCGATTTTACAGATTTGAAGTAATGGCGATTTATAATCGAATTGATCCTTGTAGAAGTTGGCTGGAGAAGGAACTGTAGAAGTTGGATGGAGGCGAAGGAACTGTAGAAAGGAATAGAATTGGAAGAAAGGGATTAATAGATTGGGATTTTGACGAGGAAATGAAAGAGACGCAAGTAACGGCAAAAAGTAGATGAATGTGTTCTTATGAAGCTATTAAAAGATTGGAAAAATGTAGGGTTTAAGAGTAGTTATGAGATACATGTTGCCTTTACTTTGTCAAACTCATGGATTTTTATATATATATAGATAGATAGATAGATATAGACTAGACTTTTTGGGTCCGCGTTATGCGCGGGTTTCACGGCCTATAAAACTTCATAATAACGCGTTGCGGAATCAAAGGGTAGAAGATGATGATATGTTTCATACATATCCATCTTCTAATCTCTATCAGTACATATTCAAACACATAGACTATGTATATTGCAGAACTTTTTGATAAACTTTTGGTTTCATAATGATTTCAATACTTGATATTATCTCATGTATCACTATAATATTGATATATATCATTATCACCACATTTTTATAGAGCAAATTAAAACGTACAAAAGGATACACCTTGATCTGAAAGGCGGTCGCTTTTTGCATCTCGCCTAGGCAATAGAACCATCATCGCTTTTATATGTCATTTGCCTTTTTCTTCACTTGTCCGGGATAAATGGGGATTGATGTTGTTGTTGTTGTGTGTCGACTTTTTCTTCACTTGTTCGGTCGGTCGGATTCGGACCGGACACTTGCTTATCGGCTGAGATTCAAGTTTCAGGATAATTTTGGTCGAATAGTTTTCGAGTCAGACAGTTTTCCGGTCGGAACTATTTCGGGTCGGACCCGTGTTTGGATCAGGCCATGCTCGTGTTGGAACAATCTCGGGTCGGGTCGATTTCGGTTGGGCTGTATTCGAATCAGATGAATTAGTTTTTTTATTCGGAAAAGAGAAGATTAATTGAAAAAACTATAATTTAAACTATTTAGTTGTCCATAATTAAGTAGTAATTGATCAAATAATCTCTAGTTTTTGGACAATTTCGGCTTTTAGACAAGTTCGAATAGGACAATTTCGGGTTTCAGACAGCTTCTGATCGGACATTTTCGGGATTCGGACGAGTTCCGATCGGGCAAGTTCGGGTTTCAGGCAGCGGGTTAATCCATTCGGGTTATTTTCGGGTTTCGATCGGGCCGATCAAGCTTTTCAGGTCCGATTGAGAGCCTATATATTGTATAACTTAACTGCTCAAACTAAATGTAATCTACTATATATATATATATTAAATCAATCCTCCATTTTTGTCACATGTCCTCCTCACTAAAACCGCCACATGTCATCTCATTATTTATGTTGTCACATGTCATTTTTTAATCATTTTTCTTTTTGATACACAAATCATATAATAAAAAAATTATAAATATGTATATGTTTATTTTAGAATAATTCAGATTATAAAATATTATGCTTATTTATTTATTTACACTTTTAATCTTATCTAACCCATATGTTATGTTCTTTAATTTACAAAGAGTTATCTAATAATTATATATAAAAATTTAATCTCAAATTTATAAATATTAAATACTTTAAACTGAAATACATTGAAATATTTAAAAAATGAGTGATTAGCACTCTATTTATTAAGAGTATTTATAATACTAATTCAAATCTTTATATTAAATAATTGATATCTTTTTTACTTTAGCTATTTCGATAATAATTTAACTTAAGCAATTATATTAAAAAATTATATTGTAGAAGGTAAATAAAATCTATTTGATAAAATAATTTAACCTAAATTATTAATTAAATTTATTATTTTATAAAACTTGTCATGAACTCCTTAATAAGAAAAATAGACGAGTAGAAGGCGGTTGTTGACCAAGTCAAACCTTTTAGAATGACGAATGGTATAAATTCTTGGCTGGCGCCAAATGCATCTCAAAAGCTCTTTTCTTCTGAAAGAGAGAAAGGGAGAAAGAGCGAGAGTTCTTCGATATCGATTATCGAACACGAAGATCGTCATTTCTGCTCAAGTTACACATTTTCCCGAGCAAGAGAGTAGAATTGTTCTTCGATAGCTGTTTGATCCGGTTCATGCGGTTTGCGTTCGCAATCCGGTGATATTAGTCCTACTTCTGGTGATCGTAGTCCTTCGAAATTTCGAGATCTCTGAAAATATGCAGAAATTAGGGTTTAAAAACATGAAATCTCTCGAACGTCTCAAATCATTTCAAGTTCCGTCTCCGAAAGCCGTTGAACGCATGCCAGCTCCTACGCGTACGTGGTCCGATACATCTACTTCAGGGAGCTTCGCAGGCTTGAAGATCGCTGCTGGTTCGTTATCTGAAACTAAGATTGATTCGTTGCAATGTTCTTCCGATTTTGTGAATTTTGTTCGTTATGAGTGTTTTTTTGCAGAGAAATTGGTTCAAGAGCAAGCTTTGGTAAAGACGGAGCTTGATTTAACGGTACTGTCTTCGTTGTTCTCACTCTCTTTCTGCTTGTTTTCATTGGCAATAGTTTCATTTCTTCCTCTACTAAGTGACGCAAAAACACTATAATACTTCGGATACATGTAGTTTCTATTCTTAGGTCAGCTAGGGATTACTGCTCAATTGTGCGTTATGTGGCCACAAGTTCTTTCTGGAATTATGTATCTAAATTGGTCGCATTTGCTTTAGTGAGCCTATCAGTAATTTGTTTTAACACGCAAATTTATAAAATTGAGTCGGATTCTTTTGAACTGCAGAATTCAAAGTTGAAGAAATCTCTGGAGTATATCAAAATGCTGGAAGAAAAATTACAGACTGCATTTAACGAAAATTCTCGGCTCAAAGTAAAGCAGCAAGCACAAGAAAAACTTTGGCAAGAATTAGATACAAAATTCTCTGAAACCAATGTCCTGAGTGGTAAAGTAACTGAAACAATGAAGGTACTAGCTAGCCAGGTCGAAAATGGTAAGCCATCACTTAATCTCCATTTCTTCATTCATTAATTATTGTAATATCCTTTTAATGCTGTGTTGAACAATATAAACAGCGGAGAAGGACAAACAGTTGATTGAAGAAAATTTGTCTTCAACTTCTGCTGTATTGGTCACCTTGAATGATAATTTTAATAAACTTTCTCTGAAGCTGGATTCAGCATATGAAACTTTAACAGATCGTAAGTTTCATTTTTCTAATTTTCCAGCTGATGTAGAATTCCTGAATTTATTTGAGCAATACTGCATTTTTAATACATAGGAAAGATAGATGTGTAGCTTTGTTTATATGGAGTAGTTAAAAGAAACAATGATGGTCACTGCTTCATCACTGAAATTCAGGTAACAAGGAGTTGAAGGAATTAAGAGCTGAGAAACAAGAGAGAGAGGCAGTTTATCAAGATCAACAGTGCAGATCTGCAAAAGCTTTGGAGAATAAAGGTGACATGTCAACCTGGCATTAACTTTAAATGGATTTCTCCTTAAATTAATAGCTTGGGACATGACTTGCATATCACTAGTCAGATGAAAAAGATGGAACGGTCAAGGCGTCAAGCTCAAGAGATTGAAAAGATTTTCTAAGCTGCTCCAAGGATACATTTAAATGGATTATATATAAAACAGAATTGGCACCTGCTATATTATCATCTTGTATCATGGATTTAATAAGATTGCCTAGCTAGATCTTGTTCAGTATGCTTTAAACTCTTAAGTCTACCGCATTGTTTATGCAACAAGGCATTCTTAAGTAAAGAGTATTGGAGATCTTTTAAGTGCAGTCTGTTGCTTGCAGATGCCATGATCAAATCTCTAGAAGCAGATGTGATGACTAACAGAGTGAGCAGTGAGAGCTTAAAATCTAACTTGGAAAATGCACACCAGGAGCTAAGACAGAAAGAAGAAGATATTACACAGATGAAAGCCTCACTCGAAAAGTTAGAAAGAGAAAATATCAATATTCACTCAGCTAATCAGGAGATATCTGGCAAATTATCCAGATCTCTGGTGGAGATACAAAATCTTAAGGACACAGGCAATGCCTTTTCGACTGCATTGACTGAATTGGATAAACAATATATGGTGATGGAAGATATGATTACTAAGCTGCTTTCTGTCTGTGATACATTCTGCATGCTGAGTAAGAACGAAAAAGTGCTTCTTACTAAGCAAGCAAAACAGAAGCATGACCAGCTTTATCAAGAATATGTGGATATGAAATCAGAGAAAGATGGACTACAGTCAGCAAATCAGAAACTAAATGATAAGGTGTATGAACTGCAAAGGGCTGAAGAATCATTATTGGTGCAGCACGCAGAGGAATGTCAATCAACAGAAGAACAGATGAGGAAATTACAGTCTGAAGTAGACACACTTACCTCAAAGAAGAATGAGAATGTGAAGTTGATAAAGGAATTGGAGGATAAAGCTGGGAACCTATCTGAGAGCCTGAGATCATCTCAGGATAAAACGGTATAACCTTTTTAGAAAATTCTTATTGGTTCAAATTTACTTCAATAAAATGGTTTTAGAACAACAGCACTCTATATGTGACTTCAATGAAAAAAAAAAGAAATCACCCCAATGCTTCTCCCTCATCTCTGTTTGAGCTATGCTTTTCTGTATCTTTTTACTATTTTTCACTTGGTCCTTCTTATCATGCTCTCATTTTCTGTAACCTTGCAGAAAGAGTTGTTGCTGAGAATATCAGAATTAGAATCAGACAGCAAAGAAAAAAATGATAAACTACAGGCTGATGCACAAAAGAGTGCAGATGAATCTGTGGTACTACAAACAGAGCTAGTGAAGTGTGTGGAACAAGTAGACTCTCTAGAAAAACAAGTCAACCAACTTCATGATGATTTGAAGGATAAGGAGCAGCTGATTTTGGAGTATGATGAAAGAGAAAAGTGTTTGGAGAATCAGAAGGCAGAGGTCAAACTTCGATTAGAACTTGCTGATACAATTCTCAACTTCATAAGCTATAAATCTTATGTTTCCAGAGTTCTGCCATTTTATTTAGCAGATTCAAGCACTTTTGGTCGATGCAGAAAGTAAGTTCAGTGATGCTAAGAAGCAGTATGATTCAATGTTGGATAATAAGCAATCAGAGCTGTCTAAGCATTTGAAGGAGATATCTCAGCGGAATGATCAGGTTTTTCCATTTAGAAAACCTTATTAGAAGATGTTAATATACACTTTAATTACCTTGTACCTGACAGTAACAGGTTTGATGCAGGCGATAAATGACATTAGGACTAAGTTTGGGCTGGAAAAGCAGGAGATTCTTTCCCTTGAAAAAGAGAAGGTGCATGCTTCTTTGTGTTACATATTCCCTTACTTTCTTTTCACTAATTTTGATTGTATATTTTGGATTTGCAGGCAGAAAAAGCAGTTGCGGAAATGGAGAGGACCTGTGAGCAAAGACTTGATCAATGTAAAAAAGAATCACAGCTTCATTTGACACATATTCAGGAAGAACATACTATGATGGTATGATTTGGAACAATTGTTTATTCATATGCATGTGAGCAGTATTTGTCTGACTGAAAAAGATGAACTATTCCTTACAAAGTTTTGATCTCTAAACTTTTCAATTGATTAACTTACCAGAGAAATCGAGCTAATATATCAAACTCACGGTTCTCCTGTTTCTCATAATACAAAAGCTCAAGAGCATGCAAGCGGAACATGAAAAGAAGGAATTGAATCTCACATCCAACCATGCTGAAGAACTAAAACACATCCGGCTTCAAGCTGAGATTGAATTAGAAGAGGTATACGCAGATTTTAGGACTTAACTAAAGTTTGCATGATAAGATCAATTCTATTACTAAGAGCACGATTTGCAGAAAACAAAGGTAATCAAGAATGAGCACGAGCTACAATTAAAAGCTTTGAGGATGCAAAATGAAAAGCAATGCAGAGAGCTTCAGGATCAACTGGATGTTCAGATATCCAAGGTAAGTGTTTAAATATGATTATTTATTTGTTTATTTATCTGGTTTATCTTGTGCATGCTAATGGAGCATGGTAAAAACTCCCAGGAAGAAAGGCAGAAGGCCCTGCTCCAGCTGCAATGGAAAGTGATGTCTGACAAACCACAAGAAAACAAGGAATTAGATTCGGAAAAGGTTTGCATGTCTAAATAATCTATATAGGATGTAAAAAATCCCACATAATATCTGTTTAGAGTCGAAAAATTAGTGAAGGTCTTTTATTCTTAAAACTAATTTAGCTTCATCTATATGAGCATGTCACCGTTATTATACTAAGCAAATTCCCCTAATATATATTTAAATTACACTGGATATTTATTCATTTTCTTTAGGAACACTCCGTATCATCTGTGAGGATGAGAGATCCTATAATAAGGAAGAGGAACATGCCTCCCCCAGTCAGGTCCAAAGCAAATGCAAAGGTATCAGTGTCATAAAACTTATTGATTATAAACAATGGCTTTTACGTTATTATATGTAACATTTTTCTTTTGTTGGTGCATTGTGCCATGTTTAGGACTCATATCCAGCTGAACAATCACCTATGTCCGCCTTGCTCAGAAAAGTTGAGAAAGCAAACTCAGGCATGATGGACTTGTCAAACCACAGCAAGAAGGTTTCTTCCTTTCACCTCTAAAAACAGAAACTAATGTCAAACTTTCCATACCATAAGTACTAGCTCTCTAATTGGACATAATAACGCATTAATGGAAATTGGTCTTGAAACAGAGTGCTTATTATTAATTTTTTCCCTTTCTGTGCATGTATCACATATTTAGTCTGACAGGATATCATAGTTTTGACCCTGCATTTTTCGACTTGTGTTATGAAACTTGCAGGTAACCCGGCGAGAATATGAAGTTGAAACTGACAATGCTGGAAAAATTACCAAGCGCCGTAAAACACGTACTGTCACGTTCGGGGTATGCATCTATACATATTATGTTGGGTATTATTAGCACAGCAACTATATAAATCTTCTGTTCTTTTTTACATTATATCAGGATCCTAGAAGACATAAGAAGGCAGTTACACCGAAAAGCAATACTCCCAAACTATCCACCAAGGCAAGTAAAATCCCCTTCTAATGATTTATTTGTATTTCTGTTTGTGGAAACTACCCAACTACTAGTTTGTTAAATTAGAAATAACACTGAAACAAAAGTCCTTTTTTTTATACAGGGAAATAACTTCATTGCTCCTCCTACACAGCCATCCAACATAGGTGATCTATTTTCAGAGGGATCTCTCAATCCATATGCTGATGACCCATATGCATTTGACTGAAGGTATGAACTACCCTAAACCCCAATACTCGGCGAATGTGAATCCAAACATAAAACTTTGGAGCAGTATTGCCTAGTTGAAGCTCCCATTGCTTTTAGGTACTTGTTTGACACTTAGTTTCTGCTTATATTTTCTCTAGCATGGGATCATCATAGTGCAGACTTTATGCTAATCATTTCATAATACTGCATTACAGTATTTTGGGAAAAGTAGATAGCTCTTTTTTTTAATTCATCTGTAGTATAAGCTAAAATTGGCACCACTGTTTTAATACTTCAAAAACCCAATAGCCCAAAAAAAATTGAGTTAAATAAGTACACAGATATTGAGTTTTATTAAGGGACAGAAAAATGAAATGAATGGGTACATATTTTTTCTTTTTTTTCCCCTAAAACACACATAAAATGTGCTAATTCACATGTAATTGCCTTGTGTCTTTTTCAACCAACACACATTGTCCTCCCGGTTTGTGGGCCCGAAACCCATTTCGTTAGTTCCCACTCCATTTTTTGCAAGTTTTGTTCATGTGCTTGGCTGAACATCTTCGTGAACTTGGATAGAATTGAAACCACTACATCTCAAAAAACAAAAAAGTATTTAAGCACAAATCTTGAATGCAAATTCTTTGTTCAGATGCATAGTCAAGTAGAAAAGCTTGGAACAGGGGGTAAAAAGACGTAAGATGGCAAGAGATTACTGAAAGCAGTAAATGTTGGACAATAAAGCAATATTTAAGAGATCAAATTATTCAGCAAACATTTGTTCAAATTATTCTGAAGATAGTTGAAAACAAGTTCAAATTATTCCGAAAGTAGTTGAAAACATAAGTTCAAATTATTCCCAAAATAACTACTCTATAGGAAATCAGTGCATCTCTGAAGAAACAGAAGAAGAATACCTTGTTCAAATGAGGAACGAGCAAGATCTTCCTCAAAATATGTAATCAGTGATTCAATGCATCTACTTTTCTACCCTGGATCACAGATTTCATCTTCAGAATATTAGATCGTAAATAATTAAATATAAAAGAGGAGGAGGAGGAGGTATTAAGGGCTAGACATACCGCTAAGGAATATAGTGTCGGTTAATTTTTGAATAGCAGACTGATAGGAAATAATATTAGGTGTTGGCTGCATATACTGTCACTAATTTAAAATTCATAGTGGTCAGTTAATTGAGCCATTAGCACTTATTAGTTTCCCTATTTAAGTCGTAGTCTCCTTTGGGTAAGATCCTTGCTCAATATGTATGAAGTTTTCTTCGATAGTAATGGTTCCTGTGAATGCACATATATAGTCCCTATTATCATTTAGTGATTGAACTTCTGGTTATCAAAAAAGAGAAAATCATATGCTCAGAGAGATGATACCAAGTAGAAAAATTCAGATAAAATAAACTGGAGGAAAGGAACTAAAACATCAAGTTGTCTTTTCTTTTTGAAGTCAATGCTGTAACCACATCCAGGAGAAGCCATCTGACAATTGTTGTGATCAGCAATCAAGAAGTAAGTACTATTACCTAGTTCATGCACATGTCAATATAAATAGTACCTTGCGAAATGCAAGAACCATCATTCTCTGATTGAGAAACTTTCTGTAGAACTTTCTCCAGACCGTTACTGATTGATTGCGTCTCCTCAGCAAGCAATTTTAGTTAGACCTGGATAGAAAAATTGTAAAGCAGATCACACTTATAGCGTGTATCCATGTCAAAACATGACTATACCTGAAAATTTTATATTCAATCATAATTGTTTTTTTACCAGAAGCACAAGATGATAGCTGACCACAAATTTTTATCTTTGGGTGACATTTGGTCAGAACATTGTTTCAAGCAAGAATATGAAAGATCTATAATTTCATTCCATATCCAAATTGAAGACCTAAAGAGTTTAAAATCAAATTTTAGTTTACAAACTCCTAACAACCCTATGTCACGTGTACAAATTAACTAACACCTGTTATCCCTATAACAAATCTCCCATGCTCAAAAAACCTTGTCCTCAAGGTTTGAATTGAGAAAATTGCTTGCTGAAGTCATAGAAGAACTCCCAAGTTGCCTCTTCAATGGGCTGATTTAGCCACTTGACCAAAACTTTGGTAGCTGCTTTGCCTTGTCTGTTCACCATCTTCCTGTCCAAAATAAGCTCGGGCTCCTTTGCAAAAATATCTGGTAAAGTGGAAGGAAGTTGATTGGCAGTGGTGACAGATCTCACATGTTCCTTTAACTGAGAAACATGAAACACATGGTGTATCTTGGAAGAAGTTGGTAATTCTAACTTGTAGGCAACCTTTCCACACTTGTCAATGATCTTGTAAGGACCAAAGTACTTAGGACTGAGCTTGTGGTTGCTTCTTTGAGCCAAGCTCTGCTGTCTATAGGCCTGGAGCTTCACAAATACCCATTCTCCAATAGCAAAGTGCCTATCTGTTCTATGTGCATTAGCCACCTGAGTCATCCTGTGTTGAGCCCTGAGCAAGTGAAACTTAAGCAATTGAATCATGTTTTCCCTCTCTTGGAGACTTCTAGCTACCACTTCCACCTTGGATTCTCCTGGCAAATAGGGTAGATAGGTAGGAGGGCTTTGACCATATACTATCTCATAAGGTGTCATCTGTGCAGCTGAGTGATAAGTAGTGTTATACCAGAATTCTGCTAAGGGTAGCCATTTGCTCCACAGCTGAGGTCGATCACTGCACATACATCTCAAGTATGTCTCTAGACATATGTTGACAACTTCTGTTTGACCATCACTTTGAGGGTGATAAGCAGTGGATAAGTTCAAACTTACTCCCTGTAGAGTGAAAAGTTCCCTCCAAAACTCACTGAGGAAGATGGCATCTCTGTCACTGGTGATGGTTTGAGGAAAGCCATGTAGCTTATACACATTATCCAGGTAGGATTGAGCCACAGAGGCAGCTAGATAAGGATGAGCTAAAGCCATAAAGTGGGCAGCTTTACTCATTCTGTCAACTACTACAAAAATTACACTCTTCCCATATGAACTAGGCAATCCATCAATAAAGTCCATAGAGATATCTATCCATACAGCCTATGGGACTGGTAGAGGTTGAAGGAGACCAGGGTAAGCTGCATTGTCATACTTGCTTTGCTTGCAGACAACACAACTTCTAATGTATTGGTGCACATCCTTGATCATACCAGTAAAACAAAGATTTCATTCTCTGAAGTGTGGCATCTCTCCCTGAATGTCCCCCTATTCCTGAGCTGTGCAACCACTGTAACAACTTGTCCTTCAAGACTGGATCATTTGCAATCACCAGCTTACTTTTCCTTCTCAAAGTGTTATTAGACCAAGTATAGTGTTTCTTGGCTAAAGGATCCACCTTGAGGTCATAAATAATTTGCTTAAGTACTGCATCATCATCATACTTAGCTTGTATCTCTTGCAAGAGATCTGATTGAAAGGTAGCGATAGCCATTGCTACTGCCTCCAATTCCTCTTTTCTAGATAGGGCATCAGGCACCAGATTTTCTTTGCCCTTCTTATACTGGATTTCATAGTCAAATTCCAGTAATTTAGGTAGCCATTGTTGTTGAATTGGAGTGCTCAACCTTTGCTCTAGAAGGTACTTCAAGCTTCTTTGGTCTGTTCTTATAATGAAATGGTCTTGGAGCAAATAATGCCTCCACTTCTGAACTGCAAAAACTACTGCAAGGAGTTCCTTTTCATAGATAGACAAATGAAGCTGCTTTCCCTTCAAGTGTCTACTTATGAATGCCAGAGGGTGTCCTTCTTGCAACAACACAACTCCAATGCCATATCCACAAGCATCTGTCTCAATGACAAACTTCTTGGTAAAATCTGGCAATGCCAATACTGGAGCTTCACAGAGAGCTTTCTTCAACTTTTCAAAAGCCTCTGTTGTCTCTTCATTCCACTCAAACCCATTTTTCTTGAGCAACTGACTTAGTGGTCTAGCAATTGAACCAAAATCCCTCACAAACCTTCTGTAATACCCAGCTAAACCCAGAAATCCTCTCAACTGCTTGAGGTTTTTAGGCTGAGGCCATTTCTGTACAGCAATTATTTTCTGAGGATCTGTGGCCACTCCCTGTGCAGAAATAAAATGGCCTAAGTACTCCACTTTCTTCACTGCAAAAGCACATTTTGACTTCTTTGCAAACAACTGATTCCTTCTCATAGTGTCAAACACTACCCTCAGGTGGTGTAGATGATCTCCTAGTGAAGCACTGTACACTAGAATATCATCAAAAAATATCAACACAAACTTTCTCATAAATTCTCTAAACACAGAGTTCATCAAATGTTGAAATGTGGCTGGTGCATTTGTAAGGCCAAAAGGCATCACAACATACTCATAGTGTCCACTGTGTGTCTTGAAGGCTGTCTTGTGAATGTCCTCCTTGTTCATCCTCACTTGATGATAACCAGCTCTCAGATCTATCTTTGAATAAACTTGTGATCCACCAAGTTCATCCATCAAGTCTTCTATCAAGGGTATTGGGAACCTATCCTTAATAGTGGAAGTGTTTTAACTTCCTATAGTCTACACACATCCTCCAACTCCCATCTTTCTTTTTGACTAAAACCACTGGAGATGCATAAGGACTTGAACTATTCTGTATCACCCCAGATTGTAATAGCTCCTTTACCATCTTATCAATCTCATCCTTCTGGTACACAGCATACCTATAAGGTCTTTGATTGATAGGATTTGATCCCTCTAGCAAAGGAATCTTATGATCATGATCTGGTCTAAGAGGAGGTAGGGCAGTAGGTTCCTCAAAGATATCTTTGTACTCCTCTATCAAAGAAGTGATTTCAGGGAAGGATTGATCTCTAGTTTGCATCTCTGTCTGTAGTAAGCTAATACTGAAATCCTCACTGGTGGCAGGTAGCTCCTCCACACACAACATAGCTAACTGAACAGTTTGAGCCTCCTTCTTGTTAAGGTCCTTGGCCTTAATCTCTCTTACAGATCCCTGAGTAATCCCATTGAGCACCACTCTTCTCTGCCCCATTTTGAATTCCATAGCTAACTTCTTGAAGTCCCATAACACTAGGCCTAAGGTTTCCAACCATTGGATTCCCAAAACCATGTCACAATTACCCAATGGCAAGATCATTACATCAGTTTTGAATGTAATATCTTGAAAACTCCAACTGAAGTTCTCAACCTTAGCTACAACTTCAAGTGAACTTCCATCTGTTACTCTAGTCAATCCCATAGGAGTGTGCTTGCATCCCAATCTTACAGCCATCTTAGCATCTATGAAGTTGTGAGTACTACCTGAGTCAATCAAAATGAATAGGCTCTTCTTCCCAGACATACCTCTCACTCTCATTGTTCTGTACCCAACAATACCAGCGATAGCATTTACAGAAATTTCCATCTTCTCTTCTTCCAAATCATCCTCTACTGTTACTGTTTCCACCAGCTCTGGTTCCTCTTCCACATCCATGAGAAACAACTGAGTTTTCTTGTGCTTCTGGTAATGCCCTGGTGTGTATTTCTCATCACAAAAATAGCACAAGCCCTTTGCTCTCCTCTCACTCATCTCCTCATTGGATAGAAACTTTCTGGGAACATTGGTGGTTTCCCTCTTTTTCCAACCCTCAAATGGCTTAGCTGAATCTGAATCGGCTCCCTTCTTGAAGTTAAGGATACCTTTCCTTGTTGATTGTGCATTCCCTGGCTTAGCAACACCATTATTCCCAGATACAGTGTTCTTAGGATGAGCAGACTCATATAGTTTCTCAAGCATTAGGCATTGTCTCACAGTTTGAGGTTGAAACATCCTAATGTGCATATGTGTATCAATCTTTAAGCCTGCAAGATATGCACTTACTAGATAATCCTCAGAAAGATTAACTCTAGTCCTAATTTGCTCAAATCTGTCATGGTACTCCCCAATACCATCTACTTCCTGCAAATTTTTCAACTCAACAAAAGGATCATCCAAGATTTCTCCAAATCTTTCTAGCAACAACTCCTTATATGCCAGCCAATTTCCACTAACCAATCTACCACTGTCAGATTGCATCAAAGACCTATGCCAAGTGGTCGCTTGCTCATCAAAATGGATCGAAGCAAGACTTACCTTCAAATCTTCTGGTGTATGATCAATTAAGAAAAATTGTTCAATCTTGAACATCCATTCTTTAACTCGATCACCACTGAATCTTGGGAAATCAATTCTTGCCAATCTCGTCAGATTCCCATAGCCCCCATTGAAGCTTGATTGTCTATTGCGCAGACCTTCTTGTGCTGGCAATGGTGATGAATTACTCCCTCCTGGAGCTCCATCTTGATATCCCCTAGGACTCCCTCCGGATCCTGCTATGCCAACATGTCCAGGAATCATCTTCACAACATCGAACTATTGAGCCGTGATCGATGAAAGTTTGTCATTCATCTCTGCCATTTTCTTAGAGATGATCGAATTGACTTGCGTAGTCACCACCTCCTCTAGCTCGCGAGAGGCGACTTCCTTCAAGATTGCTTGCGCACGCGTTTCCGCCATTGTTGTAGGTACCAGTTAGTGGCTCTGATACCTTTGATGAAGTAAAACGGAATAAGAACCTAAGAACAAGAAGATAAGTGAATCTGATGTTCAACAAACAACAAATCCAAACCTCAGGTGCAAGAATTCTATGGAGAAGAAAGAATTCCGGGCAACAGGAAGCAACTTTCCATTAGAGAGAATTGAGAGATTACAAGAACGAGTTTCTGAATCAGAATGAATGAAGATGAGATTCTGTATTTAACAGCTAACAGAAACGTGCTAGTCACGTGACATAACAAACTCCTAACAACCCTATGCCATGTGTACAAATTAACTAACACCCCTATAACAGTTATTTCAAAAGATGTATGCATAATGATGAATCAGAAGTATGGCAAATACGACGCATATGTATCTTTTAAATTTTCTTCCAGGGGTTTTTAAAAAATCTCCAAATTCATGCAGACATAACCATTAAACAAAATCGGACTACTGCAAAAATAAATTGCCAGATGGTTTAGCTACTTAGACTGACTAAAAATATTAACGGTTGCAGAGAAAAGGCTTTCAGGTTCAGATATGTCAATCTCTGGAGCACTAACAATGCCAAAAAATTAAAAAAAATAGTAAACAGAACATTACTAAGATAAAAAGTGTTTATAAAGAGATTACATACACTGAGATCTCTCCAGTTATTTGTGTCTGAGTCCACTTGTTCAGAGGATAGCATACCTACTTTAGTTTTTCATCTAAAGTATAAGCTAAAAATGGTATACTACAAAACCACCATGGCCCAAATATTTTTGAGTTAAACAAGTACACAGATAATTGAGTCTTATTGACTTTGAAGTTATAGGAGACACAAAAATAAAAATGAATAGGATTCTGTGCCATATATCTGTTTTTTTTTTCTAAAACACGCATAAAACGTGCTCATTTGCATTTGATTGCCTTGTGTCTTTTTACTCTATGAACCTGAGATCTGGAAATAACCATCATTCAACCATAATTGTACATGGATACAGATTATTTATTTCCTAATTCTTTCTTCTTCTCCAACTCTATTTTTTGCAAGTTTTGCTCTTGTGCTTGGTTGAACAACCTTGTGAAGTTGAGTAGAGTTGATACCACTACATCACCAAAAAAAATAAAACAGTTATGTAGCAATCTTGAAGATTATTCTTAGTTTTACTGTGCTGCAAAAACCCCATATAATTCTGTGGTGATGATATCATTTTAATGCCTCCTCGATCAGTAAGGAATAAATTGAGCATCTCTGAAGCAAAAGAACAATATTACCTTGTTCAAATGAGCAACGAGCAGGATCCTCCCCAAAATAGGTAATCAGTGCATCTACTTCCCTACCCTGGATCATAGATTTCATCTTCAGAATATCAGATGACAAATAATTAAGCATGAAAGAGGACGAGCAAGGAAATAGTAAGGGTTAGACATACGACTACAGAATAAAGTGAGGCGAGAGACTTCACTTCATCCTCAGCAAAGCATATAAACTCCTTTAGATTCTGCATAACAGACACGATTTAAGTTTGCTGGAATCCAAAAACATTCAGTACAAATAGAAATTCAAATGTATCTACAGTTGATTTGTTTATTCACTGACTTAGATATATAGGTAAATGTTTATGTAATATACATGAAGTTTGCTATGAAAGTAATGGTTTCTGTGGATGCATATATATAGTCCTGTTCTTATATAGTGATTGAATGACTTCTGACTATCAAAAAGGAAAAAAAGAATCTTGAAACTGGACTATGCACAGTTAGAGCCGGTGCGCGGAGAGATGATGCCAAAGAGAAAAAAACTGAGATAGAATAAAGTAGAGGAAAGGAATTAAAATATCAACTTCTCTTTGTTGATCTATACACAGCTGATAAACAGTGGTGAAATTCAAGACTCTTTAACTGTAACACGATATTTGATATGCTGGTGTTGACTGCACAGAAGTTACAAAATCAACCACTACCTAGTTTATGGATTTGTCGATATAAAAGAGTACCTTGCGAAATGCAACTGATGCTGAACCATCACTCTCTGATTGAGAAAATTCCTGTAATACGTTCTCAAGCCCTTTACTGATTGATTGCATCTCCTCAGCAAGCAATTTTATTTGGACCTGGATACCAAAATTGTAAAACCGGTCAAACTTAAAGTGTTCATATCCATGCAAATAGAATTGCCAAAACATGACTACACCAGAAAATTTTGTGTTTAAGCATAACTGTTTTTTACCAGAAGCACAAAAAGAGATGCACAAATTCTTGGGTCAAGTGTGATCACGCTTACTCAAAACATTGTTTCAAGCAAGAATATGAAAGATTTATCATTTCATCGAAGATCCAAATTGAAAAGTTGAAGAGTTTGAAATAAAATCCTAATCTACAATCATGGTTGTCAGGATCGAGATCCCACTTTGAGAAATTGAGCGATCTGAATGATAAAATGACTATTACAGGTCTTTATAGTACAAATAATATAAAATAAACGTTTTTACTCACATAAGGTCGATACTAGCGTCATACATAGTTAAAACGAATGCTTTGTAAACATACTTTAAAAAATGCTTACCATAATCTGATAATTAAAATGCTTAACATAGTTAAATGATTGCTTCTAAGCATACTTTACATAGTTAAAACGATTGTAATCAAGCCGTCGAGTGTTATTTTAAACTTTACATTTATTCAAAATCCAAATAATACAAGGATCGCAGGAACGTACACGATCCTACTAATCCTACCCGATTCTATGTAAGATTGGGACATACCTACATAGGATCGGGATCGTTTCGTAAATTTAGGATCGTAGGATCGCAAGATCCTAGAATACGGATCTAGATCGTGACAACCATGTTTACAATGTCAGCTTGACTTAGCTACCATTTAAAAAAATGCATATCAACGAATATTTGAGATGGACTTGCAATACAATCATAGACTTCAATGTGCATTCTCTATTTTTATTCAATTTATACGGAGGTGTCAGAATGAAAGTAGGATCCCAACAAAAGATTACTCACTTTCATTAAAATAGCTAAGAGCAGATAAATCTCAAGGAGCACCCTTAATGAGCCAACATCTGAGGAGATTAACTCTGAAGAGTCCCAAGGCTAGATCTCGAATTTCCCTACTGATTTCTGGATAATTTCTACTAAAAAGATCTCTTCCTATATATGATCTTCTCTACCCGGATCATAGGCCACTCTCTAACCGCCTATGTCAGAATATTCCCTCATTACATAAGACCCAAATACCCTTACTCATAACTAACTTTAGACCCTGTTTATTTGCATTCCTTTCTTCCTTCTAGAATACACAATAAAGTCACATGTCCTAACAGGAGAAAAATATCATATAGTCATTTATTATTATTAGCTTGTGATATTATCATGTTCACATGCAACGCAAGTGATTACTTAATTAATCTAAGAACAGGATACCTTTGATGCAGGCTCCATGCAGGTAAGATCCTTTGAAAAATCTAGAACCTCAGGTAACTTTTCATTGATCACCTAAATCCCACATGAAAAAAGCATAGACAATTATTTCAAGGAAAGAATAAAGACAAAAAACAGCAACGTACCCATCTTTGATCGTTATTAAAAAAACACTAAAATTGGTTGTATTAATACCTTGCAGAGATAATTCATCAAGGTCATCTTATTATTTCTTGCACGAGTTTCATTGAGCTTAAGTAGGCTATCCAACCGAAAACCAACAGCAGAACCTAAGAACACGTTTGCAAATAGACTATAAATTTCACGCAAAAAAGAAAGAAAAAAGACAAGAGAATATGAATGAAGCATATTGGAGTGACCTACCCCTAGCAGTTCCCTGGTTCAAAGCATTTCCTAGAGAGAGAACTGTCTGCATCACTCTCTTCAACTTTGTTGAATTTCTGATCTGATAAATACAAAAAATTATCCTTATCAACTGTCATCGAAAGTGCTCTTCAAGCAAGTTCTGCAGTATAACGGGCCACAAATTTAAATTATAAATATCAAACTCATATATTCTCTAAGCTTTATATTCAAGAGTCATTTAAAGACGATCTGTACCAAATGACAGGACTAATATGATCATAACTTGCCTGATCTGATGCAGAAGTTACAACATCCAGATTACGTCTAAGGTCAGAGACCTACATAATTTATAAAAGAGTTAACAAAATGATATTGTGTTATGCCTCTTGAGTTCTAATGTGATTAATTACCTGGGTACGAAACTGTAGCTTAAATGAGTAAACTCTGAGTTTAGCTTCTACTCGTGGGACTAGCATCAATGTCAAGAAGAACTGCCATAAAAAGATTTATAATATAAAAGTAGCCAAGAATCTCAATTAAAAGATGTCATAAGCCATGAGGAGTCTACATACTTGCTCACACTTCCCTAATTTTTCTCGCTCCCCATTATAACCCTGAAATGGATACAAAAGAAAAAGTAAATAAAAGTAGTTAAACTGGTATTGAACTGATTATATATAGGAATACAGCAAGCTAACCTTAAGTAGATCTATTTCCTCTTTAGTTGGACAAAACTTTATTAGATTATCAACTTGATCAGCATCCATAACAGATTCATCCAAGGTAAGTACTAAACTCTGCAGGAAATATCAAAACTCAGCACTATTCAAAACTACAGTCATTATGGTGCAATTATGTTGAACTTGTTCAGAGCATTTTATTGGATCACAATCACAACGGTTTACTTACCATTAGCTCATTTATTGGAGCTTTAACCTTTGACAGCATAATTTCACAATTACAAGCACGTCGAGTATCAATCTGCAATCAAAGGTTTAATTTCACTTTCATGATATCATAGATATGTTATTTCAGTTAAATGTATGCATAATGATTCAAAAGTATGACAGGGCAGACTCTATTAACACTACTTCCTGTCTACCATTCCATTGCAAAAAAATTCTCCAAGATTTATTCAGACATAAAACTTTCTTCACAAAAATATCCACCACTGAACAAAGTCAGTAAATTACAAAATTAAAATACCAGATGGTTTAGATGCTAAAAAAAATAGAAAAATTAGTTTTACCAGTTGCACTTTATCGGTCTTGGGCTGCGCAATACTGCGGCCAGACTTTCCTGAAGCCTCATTGCCTGCAGTTGGAGCTGTTGCAGAGAAAAGGCTTTCAAGTTCAGACATGTCAATCTCTGGAGCACTAGCAAGGGGAAAAAATAAATAGTAAGTGAAACTTAATTAGACCATCTAAACAAAAACCGCACTAAGATAAAAACTGCTAAAATAACACATACACTGAGATCTCTCCGGACTTTTGTGTCTCAGCCCACAAACTCCCTTTCACTGCCCTGTTCAGTTTCATCCAATGCAACGGCTTCAGTTTCTTGGTCTGAGGAATCTTCAGACCTAATGAACGCAGTGGGCCCCGACTTTTAAGTGAAGGTGGTGGCTCAGGAATATGAGCACCACCCGATTTTACCGCTCCTTTACTCAAACTAGGTGGAGGTGGAGGTGGAGCAGAAGGGACTGAAGGAGTTGGAAAATTAGGGTTGGAAGGCGGCGGAGGCGGTGGTGGTGGAGATGCTGAAATTGTTGAATTTGATTGTATGATACACTGTTTTGTTGTTGAAGATCCTGACTTCAATGAATCTATGTGATCTGACGGTGTTGAAGACAATGCAGTAGTAGTTGAAGGTTTAGAAGGTAACGGTGGAGGCGGAGGTGGTTGAATTTTAGATTGGAAATTCTTTGTGATTGAGGATTGTGGAGGTTTTGATGACTGAAATTTTTCTTGAGCAATATTTTCAGAATGAACTGATTCAGTACCGACAGGATGACGTGGCAAAACTGATGAAGGCGGTGAAATTCTTTCTAATCTATTTGGCTGCTCTAAAGCCTCAGTCTCACGTCGTTCAGCTTTCTCTTCTCTTTGACTTGCATTTACAGACAGTAAATCCATCTTTTCTGTTAGATTGCTAGGTAATGCTGTATGTTTTTGCTCGTCCTGTAGGTTTCGGGGGCTTGATTTGCTCTTTGGCGTGCTATCTTCTTCATCTGACTTGTCTGAAGAGTGTGATTCCGATATTTTTTGGAGTACACTAAGAGCTGCATCTGCTCTTGAATCCAACCAATCCACGTGGCTAAAGAATTCCTGAACTTTAGCAAAGGCTTCAACTGGAAGTCCCTCTTTTTCCTCAAAACAAGATGAAATTGCAGCTTTGACAACAGAATCAACGGCATCCATGTCTGAGAAGAGAATCTAATATAACAAGAGTATGATATTAAAATATGATTAAAAAAAAGAGAGAGATGATCAAAGCTAAGAACAAACCTCTGCTCCGAAGTCCTTTGGAAAATTGTCTGTAGTATGCCATAATGTGTCAACTTCATCTCGGTTTAAGATTAGAATATTGGACCTTATAAAAGCAGTATTGAACATGACACGAAACATTGTTTCTTCATGTTCTATGGAGTCGTCGAGGTGGAAACACTCCAGAACTATGTCACCTTGGAGATTGCAGTTGATGTCAATTTTGATAATATCAGACTCAGCCTACCATATCAATAATATTAGTACTGCCGAATGTATTTAAACAGACACCTTTTTTAAGATACTGATTTGCATAGTTTCTAAATCTTGCTAAGAATCAAGGAAAACAACAAAATTTGCATCACCCATATTTCTTAGATTCAAAAAATTCATTAATACTCTAGAAATGACACTGCCAATTCTTCAAATTATTAAATAGAAGCTAATTAATAATAAACCTCATTGCGACACACTCTCTCTCTTTGCGACACCACACCGATTAGCAACTAATCTAGATGCATGACGATATTCAAAATTTTGAAACTACTTTTTTCTGACAAAAAACATTACAAAATTTGACAAGAATAACTAGTTAAACAAACATCACCTGTTTATACGACCGAACAGTTTTAAGGTTCTTTGCAGTTGAGAATAGCAACTTAGAGTTTCTATCAGCAACATCAAGAGGGTCTTGTCCATAAATCCGAAACAGAGGACGACATCCACCCTCTCCATCAAAATCAGGAACTACTCTAATAACAACACAGCTCAGATTCAAAGCCTTATCTGCAGGAGGCCACTCTGAAGCCACATTCCGTCTTGCAACATATTGAAGATACCGAAGTTGAGACGGTACAGGATTCAGTTGAGAATAAAACGGTAATAATTCATCAGGAGCTTGCTTATAAATCATATCTAAAGTCTTTCTCTCTCCTGTATACTGATTCCTATAGAGCAATAGTGCAGCTAGCATAAACGCCAAAACCGCCCATCCCCCACGCTCGCAATGCATCAAAAGCACGTTTTGTGGCTGAATTTTAAACCAACTGTCTGTTGAACGAAGAAAATGGTTGACTAACTCCATTGAGAGAGCTGGGCGGCCCTGATAATAACTAGGGTAATCCATGATGGTCATATCATATTCAGACAAGATTTTTGACATTAGGCTTTCTGTCTCCATCGGCCGAAAGTTGAACACCAAAAATGAAGCATCAGGAAAATGCTCTTTCACCTGAGAAATTATACTTCCTATGTACTCTTTATAATTCTTGTCTACTTCCCGTGTGTCGGTAGTAAAACAGCAATCAAAAACTGCAACCAAGAAAATAAAACACTTGTTAGTCATTAGAGCATCTTTAACCATGAAAATGGGTATGAATTTCTTGATACACGCCCACTTATGATATTTATTTTTGCTTTCTTTTAAATTTTGTTTTATGAAGGCCTTAAGGTGTTGTGTTTATCTGATTATGGAAATGGTGCTAAATAAATAACTTCACTAATCTGTTTCATAGTGAATTCTATGGTATTTTTAAGGGAGGGGTGTACTTGCAATATAAAGATTGACAAACACAGACAAATTTGCTATGAAGATACCCATATAATTTCTTCCTTCCTTTATTTCCAATACAGCAGAAAGTTAAGTTAGATTAGTCAATACTTAAAGCTTAACTGTAGTCACACATCAGAAGATGCTGATGAAGAACAAATTACCCAAATTTATAAATGAACCCTAACAACATCCCCTAATATCGATCAGAAGATGAAATTATAAAATATTGCAGGAAAGAAATTATAAAGCGAAAATATGAGAAGAGGTTTGTTTTTATTACCGTAAACTCTCTCGGAAATCTCAAGCAGGCCTTCTGGCGGTTTACGATAAAACAACTTGCGAAACAACGCCATATCCTTAATTCATACTCCGATTTCAAAATCCTTCAGCTTCCAAATTAGCACCACGATGAAACAAAGAAGATTAAACAGGAAATAAAAATATATTACTTTTTACTGATTATCGCTCGCCGGAGAAGTAGAAGTTCACTTTTTTAAGAGCTTCCTCGTAAAAATTGGATCAGTCTGATCTTTTTGTTCTTCTTTTCCAGAAAAATCAAAACTGGAATTGGAGCTTTTGGCATTTCTCGTCAGATTTGTTCATTGTTGCTGCAGTAACAAAACGTGTCACGCTTTGATACATGTCCATCGCTAATTTATACCTATCTAACACGTGTCACCACATTCCAGGAAAAAAACAGGAAAAAGTACACACGTGCCACCAGCTCAGTGTTCAGTAGCCATGAAATAACTTGGCTTGCACGCAGCTGAAAACTCATGCAAATTGACGATCAATGAATCATCCTTTAGTTTTATGATTCCCAATTTGGTTATATACGATGATACACGTCATTCTCGTTAACAGCAATTGAGCCTACAATGTAATCTCCGTACCATATACCAAGAACAATGTTCATCTCTGTTGAATGCAGAAAAAATTATTCTCATTATTGCACCAAAGAAAGGCGAGTGTGGGATCACTGATCTCTGAACGCAGCGTTTTATATACCTTCTAGCAGGAATCTCCTTCTAGATGGATTTTTTCAAGTTTTGAATAACGTTGCTGGTACCTAAAGAAAACAGAAAGCTGTCAACACCATTTTTTCCTTACAAAACCATTTTACAACATATATTTTGGAACAAAAAAAATGATAATAGAGATGAAGTTACCTTGAGATGATGTGGCATGATCTTGATATCGTAGGGAACACAGAGCCAGGATTCAGGAGGGTAGAACAAGAAGTTTTCGGGCTTACTGGTATAGACGTCAGCATATCGATGGATGTGGTAAGCTAATGCTGATTCCTGGCCAGTGTCGGTCAGAAAAGTGGCTCCAAAGGATTTGTTGAACATGTTCTTCATATTGCATCGTGTTCTTTGTCTCTCCAGATTTAACTCCTCCATCAGTGACTTGTAAGCTTCACTTGTTTTAGAGCTGACTGTTGCGTGTAGTTTTCCGAGCAGCTCTTGAATAATATGGAATTTTGCCTAATTGTGGAAAATAATTTATAGCTAAAAATCTTCTAATATGATGCTTGAATTATAAACCAAAGCAAGTAAGATTAACAAAGCAATACTGAACTACACAAATGTACCTGCTCAAAGCGATAGCTATCTTCGTTCTGTATTTGTATTTCATGCTGCATCAATAATGAATAAAAACATGAGAACAGAAATAAAAAGGAGAAGAAACTACAATAAGTGGAAGACAGAGAATATATGAATAACACTTGTAGCTTTAGGGGAAAAAGCCAAACATTTGGATATAACTAGATTGAAGCAACATTTTATAAAATGAAAAGTTGTCTAAATCATATATGAAGAAAGAAAAGATATACCTCTAATTCGTGTATGATAGCAGCAGTACGCCAACCAGCTTTTGAAGGTCCTCTAAGATCGCTTAGGAGGTGGTCCCCAAAGTACATCACCTGAAATTGTACAAATCAAGATTTGCATTTAGTGTGACAAAACTAAACAATTCCTCTAGATTGTCAGGAACAGTACAAAAGCAAGTGTGTACCTCCATCCCATGCCACTTTGTGATTTCGATAAAGGATTTTAGGCATCCATGGTAATAAATCTTATTTGGCTGAAACGACTCCACCTTGGTGAAAGCCAATGTGTCTTTGTCTACATCGTAGCATCTGTAGAGAAGGTAATAAGCAACAGATAGTATACAATGAGAAACGACTTAGACAATGGAGATAGTATAAAGCTAGAAATGCATGTGAAAATTAGCATATACCACAACAAAACACTACCCCGCTTTTAGAGCCACAGTAAATGTTTACACATTTTTCTGTCAAGAACTAATGGTGTAACCACTTCTTGGTGCTCCTCTTTTGTGAATTAGTCCGACGGCATAAGCCACAACTCTCTCACTAAAGTGGCTGTAGACGGATTTTTGTAATTTCAACAAGTCTTTACGATTCTATTGATTAATGTATTCCTGAACTTATTTATTAGGATAAGATTTCAAATATAATAAGAAAATGACCCAATACTTTATAGAAACAGTTCCCTTCACATTCTAAAGATACCACCTACTCCGATTACACTATGAGAAACTGTTCGCTTTGAGTAGAATGTACTATTTCAGCTAATCCCAACAATTAGCAATGAAAATTTCACCATAGATATTCAGTAATAAAAAACATTAGCAGCTAGCAAAGGAAGAACTATACCGGAATGGGCGCTCTGATGTATAAAAATCTGGCTTGTTGGCTTTAGCAATTACTACATCAAAAAGCTCCCTCCAAGATTCTCCAGAGCCAAGAGAATCCTATAACAATAAAATAAACCGATAATCGATCAATTCTTCTGCCAAGGAAAAGCGAGAAAGTATATGACAGACTATTTGCCAGCTTATGACAAAACCAAAATTACAGTAACACTTGTTTGCAAAGAAGATATATTAATTTCCTGGTGACAACCGTTTTATGCAACAAAGATGTTAGGAAATTGGAGCAGCCTGACAAACTAAAATGGCAACAGCAGACACAAGGTTTCTCAAGAGCTTCAAGTTAAGACTCAGGATATCATACAATTACAGCAAAATGTGGTTTGTCTAAGAAACTTAGATGTTGACACAAAGCAAGAGTTTATGGAGTACTAGGCTTCCATTTTATAGAAGGGGAAAAAAAGCATCATGTTAATGATATATTATTCAAAATGTCGTTCCAATAAGAGTGAGCCTAAAGTGTGTGATTTCATTAATTTGTAATATATTTCAAGCAGTTCGAAGCACTATAATTATTGCATTCCCTATCTGGATCAACAAACAGAATATGAAAACAATGTGAGATGTAAGCAAGAAAAGTATAACTCATAAGCCATTTTACCTCCAAAAGATAGCGCATTCCCCCATCAACAAAATAATATGGAGAATTAGTTAGCAAGAATAACTTCTTCCCATTCTCCCTCAACGTATTAAGAAACCGGAATAACTGGCCCTGGTACATAATTTTTTATCATGTAAATCAGCAGCAGATAAAGGGTAAAACATTAATCTCTCTTCAAAAGAAGACAAGTAATGCAATCTGACTTACATTTTTAACTAGGTATTTCTCGGGATCAGAAAGAATTGTCTTATGAGCCACACCACTACGATGAACATGCTGAATTGAATGGTTTACATCGTGATATACATAAGAAGGGTCAAACTCCAGTTTTTCATCCAGAAAATGTTGCACAACATCTGCTATCAAGCATGCCTGCAAATAAAATTTATTTAAGTATATAAAATGAAGGTATCCAGTTATATAGATACAGATGTTTATTGTGAAAGAAGAAGAGCAACCTCACTAAAGCAGAAGAAATCCAACAAACTAACAAGTCCACGTGCTTGATCCCGACCAATGTGCCTCGTTCCATACATCTTTACAATTTCCTCCAAATCAAGCTGAAAAAGTGGGTGACAGCAAACATCATAAAATAATAACAAGCACACTAGCATGAAGCAGCTCATAATTTGAAAGTAAACAAGTAGATGCAATACCTTACGGCGACCATAAAAGCACCCATCAACCTCAATAGACCCGAAAAAATCCAACTTTAAAAGACACCCTTTCAATTTATCGTAGCATAAGCCTCTAATGGGAAAGGTAGGATCATATTTAAACTTCAAACAGCTCTCCGGGTATCTAAGCTAAAAAGAAAGATCGAACAGAGAAAAACTAGGTTAATTGCACAAAATATCTCCAAGAAAATATATTAACCCCTGAAAAGTGAAAAATGAACAAACCTCATTCACTAAATGCTCTTTCGCGTGATCATATATCAAGCTTTGCAGATCAGCAGTGTAATGAGCCAATGTGTAGTCATAATCAAACCCATACACTTGAACTGTATCCAGCCTAACATTCTTGTTGACATATATCCCTGATTGTAGCACGTTAATTAGATTATCATTACTATTATAGATGTGAAAGTGTAGGAACATTAAGTCAAAGAGCAAACCTTCTGGATTCATCTTAGGCATTGCCTTGAGAGCCTCAGGGATCCTGCAAAAGCTCTGCTTGGCAGCAACAAAATCACTCTGAATCTTCGTGATCTCATCATCAACTGCCTCTTGCTGAAGTTTTGCTATGGACTGCTCAAGCCTAGAGCCAGCACTATATCTCCTAACACTCTCTCCAAGTCCTTGATCAAATCCAAATACAAGTCAAGTCAACACAGAGTCTACATTATTTCATTTGGCCTATATTTCAAACCTAAACAGAAAAACAACAAGAATAAAACGGAATGAGAGAGTGGGACCTTTAGCTGGAAAAGAGAATCTGGAAATCTGCAAAGAGAGAGAAGAGAAATGATCAGTTAATGACGGAACATTTGCAAAAGCAAGAGACATGAGACACGAACCTGCGAAAAGTAGCAGAGAGTAAAGAGCCTTCTTTGGATGAATCCCATGGAGCAAAGAAAAGATTCAACGCAACATCAGAGGATTGCAGAGCTAGGGTTTTGTAGAATTGTATGTGAGGAAGGAGAAGAAGATGATACGTGGGAGAAGGATGACGGCGGGATAGCGAGGGAAATGAAACTGGACTTTTTTGGCACGAGATCGCCTAACAGTACTGGTCTATGGACAGACAGACCGAGAAGGAATGAAGGCAATTTTGTGATGGAAAAAAGTGGCAAAACTTTAACGAAAAAAATGATCACTGATACAGATTGTTCAGCTAATGGGGTTAGAAGTTAATAAATGAACTAGTGCAATAACCGTGCCATGCACGTGGTATGTTTATATAATTACTTAATAATAATTTTATAATTGATTTTGACATACGTTTTATATAATTTATAGTATTTTATATTGCTACAACCTCAAAACATATCTATAATAAACAAAATATATTTATGCGTTTTTTCATTGGTTAACTATCAAATTTTTAGTGGATAATTAAAAATATAATTAATATTGAGTTTTATTAAGTTCTTATTCTTTAACATTCGCAATTCCGGTGAGGACGCCCCCTTAGAGAAGGAATAAGGATTTACTTCATCTGAAGGATGGAGTAAGATCCAAGGGCCAGCAACTAAGGAGGATTGTGGTGGGCCCATTTATCACGCGCGGTATATAAGCCTCGAAACAACCGTCATTCTCACATTCTCACTAAAAAAAACCATTCATCTTCTCCAAAAACCTCCCTCGCTCTCGCTCTCGCCGTTGCTTTCTCTGTCGATCGGAGGCGAAATATGTTCATTCTCTCTCACTTTCTCTCGCTCTTGCTCTCTCTTACCAGTTCTCGAGCCGATTCCACTCAAAAACCCTAGAACGAAGACGAAGCCATTTCCAGTAGTCGAAGGGCGATTGGAAGGCAATTTCGGCGTCGACATCACAAATCAACAACAACAACAAACAAAAAAGTACCAATGAGGTCTAAAATTGCATCTGGAACCCAAGGTATAGATTCAACTTAAAAAATTTGGTTGTAAACTCCATTTGTTAATCACTACGTCGTATGTTTATGGATTTTTATACAGTATGGATAAATAGATCTAGAATCACTGCATCAAATGTGTTTTGGTGCATGTTTTGTCATTTGATATAGTTCTTAAGCATTTTCTTTAACATATATGAGGTGTTAGTGCATCGAATATGTTGTTGAAATATATATAGTGTTTTGGTGCATCATGCACAGTGTTTTGGTGCCTCATGCACAGTGTTTTGGTGCATCATCCACTGTGTTTTTGGTGCATCATCCACTGTGTTTTAGTGCATCATCCAGTAGGTTTTGGTGCATCATCCAGTCAATTTTGGTGCATCATCCAATGTGTTTTGGTGCATCATCCACTGTGTTTTGGTGCATCATCCAGTAGGTTTTGGTGCATCATCCAGTAGGTTTTGGTACATCATCCAGTAGGTTTTGGTGCATCAACCACTATGTTTTTTGTGCATCATCCACTGTGTTTTGGTGCATCATCCAGTAGGTTTTGGTGCATCATCCAATGTGTTTTGGTGCATCATCCAATGTGTTTTATGTATAAAATGTAGGAAAGAAACAGAATGATAATGCAATAGTCAAGGAGCTAAGATATGGAACACTAATCATTAGTGATCCCCCACATATTAACACTGGTACGTTTGTATAAACGCATGTATAATTATTGAAAAAGGCATGAGTGATTGTTTATTTGTGCATGAGCTAATGTATATTGATTCATTGATGCATATGTATTGGTTACTAGTTATTCATTATATATGTCTTTGGTTTAACAGAGGAAGTAGAAGTGGAAATCTCAACCACGTCATCTGATTATCATGGAGAAACAACTCCAATTGATGGTAAACACTAATCATTTTTCCATTTTTATTAATAATGTGTTTGAGTTGGTGCATCACCCACTGAGAGTTGGTGCATCACCCAGTGGGTGTTGGTGCATCACCCACTGAGAGATGGTGCATCACCCACTGAGAGTTGGTGCATCATCCAGTGGGTGTTTGTGCATCACCTAATTAAAAATGGTGAATCAATGATACAATAATTGTCTGCCATTTTATTAATTATCTCTGTTTTCTTTTTAATGATAACAGAAAGTGGAGAAGAACTTGAGACATCCCAACAAGGGAAGAGAAAGAAATCAGTAGCTGTTGGGAAGAAAAGTTCAAAAAAACAAAAGCTAATGCCGGAAGAAGACTCTGACTATGAAGAAGATATGGAGGCTGAGAGGTTGGTCAAGCTCGAAAGGGAAGCATTAGAAAAGGGGACAGGGAATAAGGATGTAGACCGAAAGGGAAAGAGGAAGATGGAAAAGACTAATCCTAAGAAGGGCGAGAAGGTCTTTGTAATGAAGTCCAAACTGCAAAAGCCCGGGAACAAAAAGGGCATTAAGAAGTTAAGAGATGATTTTCCAAAATTGAAGTGCAGAACATCGCCCTCCCTATTCAGAAACTACATTATATCAAGCGTATTCAATGACAGCCATAGGATCGCTGTGGAGGAAATGGGATTTAAATGTGTCAGTTGTTGGGATATCAAGGAAACTCCAGGACGGCTAGGACATTATGTGTTCAGCAATTTCCACTCATTGAATTCTACAATTAAACTAAAGGTCGGAAGGAAGATTGTTGTTACAGAAAATGATGGGCATGAATACTTGGGTATTCCAAAAGGTGTAGCTGAAATTGTTGAGCCTAAAAAACTCACAAATCCAGGGATGAGGCAGAAACTGCAGGAAGATTTCCCTGGGAAAGATTTAAACAAAATCTCAGCAGGTGATATTTATGAAAAAATGATATCTCTTGATGGATGCTCATGGTTCAAAAGATATTTCATTCTTCTGTTTGTCAACACAATGGTAGCATCCTATGGGAGTGGGTACGTCAAAACATCCATTATTGAATTGCTTGAAGATGTTGATAAAATAAGGGACTTCAACTAGAGCTCATACCTCTACAAGCCCCTTATTGACTGTGCACTTGTGTGGGGGAACAAACAAGCTTCTAGTTTCAACGGGAGCATGCTCTTACTTGAGGTAAAATATATATTCTTTTTTCTGCAATTTTAGTTGAATTAGTGCATCACCCAGTGGGTGTTGGTGCATCACCCAGTGGGTTTTGGTGCATCACCCACTGGGTGTTGGTGAATCATCTAATTAAGCTAATTCACTCTATTTTTGTTATACACAGTTAATATATGTAGACAAATTGAGATGGAAAGGTCGTACAGTTGATGAGGCTAAAGTCGTAGTGTCAAATCAAAGAAATAAACTCTAAACACTAACTAGAGTATAGCAAGTAAGTAGAGGTCGAACCCAAGGGAATCAAAACACCAATCGATATGCAGTCAAACGAAATACCAACTAACGAACAAGTAACAAGTAACCGGGGGGGTTTTGATTGCAAGAAGACACAAGTAACCAGTAACAAACAAAGGGAGTTTGGGTGAGAATATGATGAGAAGAGGTTTCACCTAGCAAGTATCCACACAACAGTCAATCAAGTTGATCATAGATTTATCTCAAGTTCTATTCAATCCTAGGGAATGTTCCTATTCCAATCTTTAATATATCAGCAGGCCAACCGATCCTGATAATACTTACTATTCAACAATTAGGGAAACCTCTCAAGATTAGATGAAATAGCAGCAAAGGGCACAGGAATTATAAGGATGCATGCAATAACTTACAACCGTCAAGTATTAACATGCAATCAATTCTCTTTCATAAAAGCAATCAACTACCAGATCATGCAGATATGAATGCTACAATGACAGGGAATTCCACCGTATATTCCTAGTCTAGCAATAGAAAACTATCAATCAAACTAGGTGATCAAGCTAGCAAAACTAATAGAAATCAATAGATGAAGAACAAGAGAATTAATACAAACCCATAGGAAAAGAACAAGAATTTAGAAATCTCACAACTTAATAACTGAAGGTTTCAACCGCTAAGTAAAACAATGGAGATTAGTTCCTGCTCATGGTTGCAGAACTAAATTGTCTGATGGAAAAGATGATAACGAACTAGGGTATATAAAGAGACTAACCCTAAAAATATATGGTAAAAGATATATCCTAAAAACTAAATAAGGAAAAAGAAATAAATAAAAGAAAACAAACAATAAGGAAATAAAACGAACGTAGTTATTTGAGTTGCTTGCTTCCTTTACATCAGCTGCTTGGTTAATTTGTTGATTATGGAAGCTGATTACGGTGCAGCTTCCAGTGGGGCCAATTCACCAGCTTGCTTCCTTTAAATCAGCCCAGCTTCTTGCTTCAAATCCACGGCCCGTCTCGCGCACGAAGGGGAATCCAACATAATACTCGCGATCGCGGATATTAATCTGCGGTCGCGGATTTATTAAATATTCGTCGTCGGTGATTTCTTCAACTCTTCAATATTCTTTGGTTCTGATCTTCAATTCTTCACTTCTTAATAAATATCTCAGAACATAACAATGGCTCGAAACACATATAATAACACTCCTAAACTAATGTAATAACCCCTAGTTACGCTATACAAAGTGCAGCGTATCAAATACCCCCATACTTAGACTTTTACTCGTCCCGAGTAACTTACAGAAAAGCTACCCTTACAATAAAATACTCAAAGTCTCAGGAAGTACAAGAATATCTCCTAGTGATTACATAACCAATAAGCTCCTCCAAAACACACAAAACCCAACAACAATAATCAAGAACAATGTGATAAAATAAGTACATACCTAGAACTACACCTTATTCCTCCAAGTGGCCTACCCGAATCCTCCTATACGCCTCCTTCTTATGTCTCCATACGCCAAGATGATAATGGTCCTAAAACACTCAATTTTTTTATATAACACTGACAAGGCGAATTTGTCGTGTGCCAAGTCAAGTAATCCTAACATGCAAACTAAGTAATATAGTACGCAAGTAAGAGTCGAATCCCAAGAGAATCAGTTTATCAAATTCTTAAGTTATCACAATGACTAACCAATAAACGTAACCAAAGGGGGGGGGTTTGTGGTTTTGATACGAAGTATCGACTGTCAACTTGGTTATAACAAGATTAAGCGAAGTGTTCCACTTAGCGATTATCCACAGTTAGATTAACAAGTTGATCTTAAAATCCTTTTTATCCCTATGTCAAGTTCTCAAGTGATCGTTCTAATTCCTGTTCTTGAATAGTTATTAGTCCAACTAGTCCTAATAACCCTTACTCGATTATAACCTCGAAACTATCAAAGTTCAATAACAAAGTAGCAATGCATTCAGGAATAGATAGATACATGCAATATCATGGACAACTAGTCGGATACTCGACATGTACTCAACTCTCTTCTCTAATAACAATCACAACTAGTTCATGCAAATAGATTGTGCTACACAACAAGTATGATAATTCAACTAGAAGTATCAAACTCTAGCAATATGAACAAGACACAACTAACTTAGGTGATCAATCTAAAGTAGTAAATCTAGTTCATCGACAATACAAACAAGAGAGTTGAGACAATCAAAGAGTAGACAAAAGGAAAGGATAAACTCACAACTTGTTGAATCCAAAAGCTTCAAACGCCAAGTGAAACAAAGAACCTTAGCAACTCATAAGTTTGTGAAATACTCTCCAAAAACTTAAGCAAAACAAAGATTAGATGATCAAGGATGATCATCCACTACCTATATAGTATCAACTAATGTAACAGCCGAATTAAGGTACTAAAAACGTATGGAAAGTTACAGAATTAAACACAAATTACTTCAAATGGCAAAGACATCAATTTGATTCTTCTGTCGAGGAACCGCACCCGCGGGTTGAGAGCCGCGGGCGCGGTTTTGGGTTTCTTCAGATTCTCAGGATGGCAGAGGGCCGCGGGCGCGGTTTGAGACCCGCGGGCGCGGCTTGAGCTTTCTCGAAAGCCTTGGCTGAAAGTGAAACCCACGGGTGCGGCTTGATACCCGCGGGTGCGGCTTGAGCTTTCTCGAATCCTTGTCTGAGGATGAAACCCGCGGGTGCGGCTTGAGACCCGCGGGTGCGTTTTTGTTGTCTGAGGCAGAACCTGCTGATTTCTTCAAGTCTTCGTCTTCGTCTTCGTCTTCAGCAGCTTCTTCCTTATGCTTCAATGCTTCCAATGCTTGTATCATCTCTTGGAATCTCGTATGTAAATCTTCTCTCGAACAGCTCCATGATACAGATTACATAGAAACAAATAACATAATCCTATACAAAACTAGCTAATAATCCATAGTTGCGGTATGTAAAACACCGCTTATCAAACACTCATCTTGCTTGGGCGCCCTTTCGGGTTTTCATCCCAACCACTCAATAATTGTTCCAGGCTCACAAAACTCACATCACTCAAGACTTATTTTTGCCCCAGCCTAATGCCGGTCAAGCCACCTTCTTATTGCATAGATCTTGCTATCCAAGGATTTTGTATGCCTTTTTTCAATTTTTGTGGCTTTTTCATACAATATATATATAATAAGCTCATGCAGATACAACCAACACCCAAATAATTACATGTGAATACATTCTCCTCCCCCATACTTAAACATTGCATTGTCCTCAATGAAATGGAAGACATAAAAACGAACCCAGGGAAGGAGACAGAAGACTCACATACAAGGTCGGATGACCTTCCTCCAATAAAACTCAAAGTGTGGTAGAATGAGAAACTAGATGAGCACTAAATGTAATCCAATAATGCATAACTCATCTAAAGCAAAAGAAAGAATACCTCTAATGTAGAAAGTGACCCAAGCAAATCAACTCCTTGCAAAGAACATGGTCACCAACAAGCTAAGCTCCAGCGAATGTAGATCTAGAATGATAGTACTAATGAAACAAAACTTGATGTAATACAACTCCTTACTTTCTTTTCTCTCATATTTTTTTTTTTTGCACTCTATTTTATTTTAATCCGATATTTTTTTTTTCTCAGAATGATTTTCGGATTTTTTTTTTTTTTTTTTTTTTTTTTTTTTTTTTTTTTTTTTTTTTTTTTTTTTTTACGGACGGGAGAGAAGACTTACAGTGAGATTGGCTACTGACTGTAGCGGACCCTAAGCTTCGGTGATTTCCTCCTGTCCATAGAAATACTAAAAAGAAAATTAAACCGAACAAAGACAAATAAAAACAAACTCAAACCTCGGGTTGCCTCCCGAGTAGCGCCTTATTTTATGTCGTGGCTCGACATGAAACTCAAGAGATTTAACTAACGCCATTTGGCTTTGTGAAAACCGTCTCTTATCTGAATTCTCTCTTGAACCACTCATGGAACGCCTTAAATCTCGTTCCTCTTACCTTAACCACCTTGTCTTTAGCAATGAAGGTGGTTACATTCACTCTCTCCTCCTTGACCGTATCAGGCGGCTGTTTAAGCTCAATGTCAAGTGCTTGTACACTAGACATCAATGGTATCTCACCTGGCGAGGTCAGTAATGGAGGGCGATTGCCCAAAGGATGTGGAGAGAGCTTACCTTTAGGCTCTGGCTTAGCATGGCACTCCTGCATGTTAGTAGACAAAACAATATCTACTTTTGGGGGCTCTAAGAGATTCTCTAAAACAGGTTGCAATTTATCCTTACAAGTAGGCTTAATCACATCAATAGCACATAGAGAATTCTTATCAATGGGATCCATATCATATATATTATATTCTACCTTATCCCCATCAAACTCCATAGAGAGGGTCCCACTATTAACATCAATTTTCGTTTGTGCAGTTTTCATGAAAGGTCTACCTAACAGTATAGGTGTGACATTATTAGCATGCTCCATATCTAACACAAAGAAATCAGCAGGAAAAATCAGATCACCAACCATATCAAGGACATCCTCAACAACCCTTTTCGGGTACACAGTAGACCTGTCAGCAAGTTGAATAACGGTTCCTGTTTTATGCAAAGGTCCTAAGCCTAGTGATTCATACAAAGAGTAAGGCAAAACATTGATTGATGCACCTAAATCTAGCATTGCTTTGTCAAATTTAGTTTCACCAATCACACATGGAATGCTAAATATGCCTGGATCACCACATTTCTTAGGCATGCGTTTTTGAAACACTGCAGAAACTTGTTCACTTATTTCAACTTTCTTCTTTCCTTTCAGGTTTTGATTTCTTTTGATAGTGCAAACTTCTTTCAAAAACTTAGCAAATCTAGGAATACTCTTAACAAGTTTGAGCAAAGGAATGTTTACCTCACACCTACTAAAGGTTTCGAAGATTTCGTTGTCGTTCTCCAGCCTTCGAGTATCCTTCAATGCCTCAGGAAAGGGCGCCACAGGCTTCTGTGAGAATAGAGGAGGGAAGTTGGGGCGAACATAATTGTCAACCGGCTCAGATGACTCATGGAGATCGCCATTCATGGACGGCGATCGCGGTCGCGACCCTTCAGCTTCTGTTGAAATATGGCGATCGCCAATGAGTTGTGGCGATCGCGGCTCCTTCTCGGCCAGATTCTGCTTGTTCTCTGTAATGTTACCGCGATCGCCACCAATGTTTGGCGATCGCGGTTGGTCTTCTGGAGTTGTTGTCTCAGGATTTTGCCTTTGTTTGCTCTTTTCAGCATTAGATTCCTCAACCAATAATTTTCCACTTCTCAATGTCACAGCACTGACACTTTCTCTCGGGTTTACTACCGTTTGAGATGGTAGCTTTCCTGAATCTCTAGCTTCTAAGTTGCTCACAGCTTGAGCAATCTGCCCTATCTGTTTCTCAAGATTCTGAATACTCGACTCCGTTTTAGCATTTTGTTGCATCACAGATTGAGCTAAGGACTTAATCATTTCTTCAGCAGTCAGAGAGTTTTGAGGTCTAGGCTGATTTTGGTGATTTTGCAATACTTGAGGGTTTTGAACATTATTCTGATTATCCCACCTCAAGTTAGGATAATTCCTTGTACCTGGATTATAATGATTAGCATAAGGATCAAATCTAGGCCTAGGTTGCCATCCTCCTGCAGCATTTACCTCAGCACTCGGTTCTTAGAGTTGTGGACACTCGTCAGTAAGATGTCCTGTGAGTGTGCATACCCCACAAGCTTTCACGTGTTGTCGACCACCACTTTGCAGCATAAATGACTTCATCATATCTTTCAGTTCATTCATATCACTTTGAATTTTAGCGGGATCAAGTGAACTTACTGACTGTGTTCTTTGCCTACTACCAAACTGCCTTGAGCTCTTAGCTAATTCCTCAAACATTTCAGTAGCCTGAGGTACAGTTAATCTTAAAAAGTTACCTCCACATGATGCATTCACCATACGACGATCTTCATCAATCAGTCCACTAAATAAATACATGAGAAGATCATGATCAGTGTAGCTGTGGAAAGGACAACTTGAGCACAACTTCTTGAATCTCTCATAATATTCATAGAGACTTTCAGTTGCGTGTTGTTGGAGATTTGTAATGTCCTTTTTCAGGCTGCTCAGTTTAGTTGCTGGAAAGTATTTCTCCAAGAAAACCTTTTTCATCTTAGCCCAAGTATCAATACTCCTAGGGGCTTGATAGTAAAGCCAATCATTAGCAGCGTCTTTCAGAGTGAATCCGAAAGCTCTTAACATTACTTGTTCCTCAGTGACACCCCTCGGCTTCATGCTAGAACATATGGCATGAAACTAAGCCAAATGTTTGTTTGGATCCTCACCTGTTAAGCCATGAAAGTGTGGAAGTTCATGAATCAAACCAGCTTTTAATTCAAAATTCACACCTTCTTCAATCTTAGGAAACCTCACTGCTAAAGGTTGTTGGTTTAAGTCTGGGGCAGTGAGTTGCCGCATGGTAGGCAATGGCGGTCCATGTCGATCACCCATCTCGTTATCTTGGTTCAGAGCTGCACTTTGGTTCCAAAGGAACGTCCTTTCAATCTCTGGGTCAAAGGCAACAAGAGATGAATCAGTAGCACGGGTCTGAACCATAAAGGTTCACACCAAACAGTTGATAATTTCACAATTAACACAGAATCAGAAAAATTTCAATTCCCCGGCAACGGCGCCAAATTTGATGAGGCTAAAGTCGTAGTGCCAAATCAAAGAAATAAACTCTAAACACTAACTAGAGTATAGCAAGTAAGTAGAGGTCGAACCCAAGGGAATCAAAACACCAATCGATATGCAGTCAAACGAAATACCAACTAACGAACAAGTAACAAGTAACCAGGGGGGGTTTTGATTGCAAGAAGACACAAGTAACCAGTAACAAACAAAGGGAGTTTGGGTGAGAATATGATGAGAAGAGGTTTCACCTAGCAAGTATCCACACAACAGTCAATCAAGTTGATCATATATTTATCTCAAGTTCTATTCAATCCTAGGGAATGTTCCTATTCCAATCTTTAATATATCAGCAGGCCAACCGGTCCTAATAATACTTACTATTCAACAATTAGGGAAACCTCTCAAGATTAGATGAAATAGCAGCAAAGGGCACAGGAATTATAAGGATGCATGCAATAACTTACAACCGTCAAGTATTAACATGCAATCAATTCTCTTTCATAAAAGCAATCAACTACCAGATCATGCAGATATGAATGCTACAATGACAGGGAATTCCACCGTATATTCCTAGTCTAGCAATAGAAAACTATCAATCAAACTAGGTGATCAAGCTAGCAAAACTAATAGAAATCAATAGATGAAGAACAAGAGAATTAATACAAACTCATAGGAAAAGAACAAGAGTTTAGAAATCTCACAACTTAATAACTGAAGGTTTCAACCGCTAAGTAAAACAATGGAGATTAGTTCCTGCTCATGGTTGCAGAACTAAATTGTCTGATGGAAAAGATGATAACGAACTAGGGTATATAAAGAGACTAACCCTAAAAATATATGGTAAAAGATATATCCTAAAAACTAAATAAGGAAAAAGAAATAAATAAAAGAAAACAAACAATAAGGAAATAAAACGAACGTAGTTATTTGAGTTGCTTGCTTCCTTTAAATCAGCTGCTTGGTTAATTTGTTGATTATGGAAGCTGATTACGGTGCAGCTAGCTTCCAGTGGGGCCAATTCACCTGCTTGCTTCCTTTAAATCAGCCCAGCTTCTTGCTTCAAATCCACGGCCCGTCTCGCGCACGAAGGGGAATCCAACATAATACTCGCGATCGCGGATATTAATCCGCGGTCGCGGATTTATTAAATATTCGTCGTCGGTGATTTCTTCAACTCTTCAATATTCTTTGGTTCTGATCTTCAATTCTTCACTTCTTAATAAATATCTCAGAACATAACAATGGCTCGAAACACATATAATAACACTCCTAAACTAATGTAATAACCCCTAGTTACGCTATACAAAGTGCAGCGTATCAACAGTACCTAGGAAGTATCCCATTATCTACAACTGGACCACCAAGATGCTTAAAGATAGGGAGGATGACGAAATAATGCATGGTGGGTTTGGTAATGGGATACTTCTGGGCCGACCAAGCTTCAGCGCGTGTGTCAATGTGAGGGAAGAGGAACATGAAGAAGAAGAAGCTGACATCCAATCTCTGCCAGAGCCTGCAGTGGAAACAGATGAAGAGTTGAGATCTTACATGGCTCGCTACATGACAAGAATTGAGAATATTGCTCAGAATGTGAGGGAACTGTTGTTGCAAAAGGAACAAATGCCCCAAAGGCTGAAGAGAAGTGCAGCATTAAAATCTGTGAACCACGAGGCTCAGAAAATAATTAACGTCAAACTGGAGCAAGAAGGTATGGATGAGGAGGATGAAGAACAACAACCATCCCAGAACACAGAGTTCTGGGATTTCGCTGTGAAGTGTATGGAGGAAGTTGAGAAAACAATTGCTCAACAACAAGAACACAACAACAACATGGACATGCCGGGATTTTCAGATTTGCTCCATCAAATCTCAAAAGATGCTGAGGTTTTGGGAGTAGCTAGTTCCAGCAATCCTGCAAAAGAAGCTGCAAAAAAACCTGCAAAGTCAAGTCAAGCAAAAGTTTATGTGGCAAGGAAAAGAAATGTAAGTGATTATACAAGTTAATATGGCAAAGTTTATGTTGGTGCACCATCCAGCGGGTGTTGGTGCATCACCCAGTGGGATTTGTTGCATCATCCAGGTGATTTATCTTAGGTTGTTGATTTGGTCATCAACTAATAACTGGGTTTTTTTCTTTATAATTACAGATTGGTCCAGAAATTCCTAGTTTTGACCTAGGCTTATCTCCCTTGAGATCGTAACCTACAACCGGTGAGGGATCTTCTATAGAGGTGCAGGATGCAGCTAGGAGTGTTCTTGAGAAGGAAGACACAGTAACTGAAAATGAGAAGGAGCAGGAATTAGAGAAGGAAGATGAGACTGAAGCAGAAGAGGGAACAACCAAAGTGAATGTTCTTGAAACAGAAGAGGGACCAACTGACAAGCAGTGTGAAACAACTGAGGATGTTCTTGAAACTGAAGCAACAGATAATCAGCATCAAGTACAACAACAACAACAAGAAAAGGGAGTGAAAGAAGAAGCTGAGAAGGAAGGAAATAACAAGGAAGCAGAAGCAGTGACAGACAAAGGGGACAATGTGAAAGAAAAAGAGAAGGAGGTTTCTGAGGGAGTAGAGGACACAACTGGAATAGAGGAGGTTGACAAAGAAATGGGAAAGACTGAACAACAAAAGGAAGTTGTGGCTGGGACGGAAGTGGAGGTTGTCGATCATTTGCAAACAAATGTTGCTACAGATAAAAGAAAGGGGGTAGATAAAGAAATGGGGGATGAAGATCAGATGGAGGTGGATACAACTGAGCAGGACAAATTCGGCCAACAAAAAAAGGTATTAAAATTCAAATATGGTTTATGTTGGTGCATCACCCAGTGAGTTTTGGTGCATCACCCAGTGGGTGTTGGTGCATCACCCACTGTGTGTAGGTGCATCACCAAGTGGGTGATGGTGCATCACCCACTATGTGTTGGTGCATCACCAAGTGGGTGATGATGCATCACCCACTGTGTGTTGGTGCATCACCCAGTGGGTTTTGGTGCATCACCCAGTTGGTGCTGGTGCATCACCCACTGAGTGCTGGTGCATCACCCACTGAGTGCTGGTGCATCACCCAGAGGGATTTGGTGCATCACCCACTGGGTGTTGGTGAATCATCTAATACTTCTATTTGTCAGGTGAGATTTACATTCAAATCAGATGCAGAGGCTGACACTAAGAGGGAGAGACTTCCTTCTGCAAGCACAGTCTCACCTTTTAAGGAAAGACAGTGTAACATTTCAGCTGCACTAACAAATAATGAAAAAAAAAATTACAACTGGTTGATCAGTGAAGAAGGCAATGAAATGTAACAATATATTTACCTTAGTATTACTAAATTTCTATAATATGAAGGAAGTTAACAAATTTATTTTTTTGTTATACAACAAAGAGTATCTTTTCAATATACACAGTGCAAATCTAAAGAAAAGCAACTTCCGGTGCATGAAGAAAAATGCAGAGCTAGACAATGACATGGTGGATGCTTTCATTTTAATGTTTAATGAAAATGACGAATTCAGAGCCCCACAGTCACCATTGAGATTCTTTATACCTTGCATGGCAACTGTAAGTCAATATATTAGAACAACATATTTAGATTATTATTTTTGCAAAATATTTATCTCAAATATTTTATTTTTACAGGGTTTTCTTATAGACACTGAAATGAGTACTTACAGTTTGGAAGAAAGATATAGTCTATTCGCCGAACTTGCCAAGGAAACCTTTAACAATGTCAAAGCTTTTAACAGGAGAGGATACAAGTGTTGGATGGTGCATCACCCAGTGTTGGATGGTGCATCAACCAGTGTTGGTTGGTGCATCATCCAGTGTGGAATGGTGCATCATCCAGTGTGGGATGGTGCATCACCTAGTTAGATTTGGTGCATCACCTAGTTAGATTGGTGCATCATGCAGTGTTGGTTGGTGCATCACCATTGATATGTGTTATTGTTAACTTATAACTTGATTTTTCTCTCTTGCACAGTGTTTCTTGCCAATTCTCAGAGAGCAGCACTATTATTTGCTAATCATTAATGTCAACAAGCCAAGTATGGAGATCCTCGATAACTCATCAGACGGGGAGATGGATAAATATGCTCATGTACCAACTACCATTGTAAGTCCACTTTTAAAATATAATTGGTGCATCACTGTAAAGTCATTGGTGCACCACTGAATTATAAGTGCTGCATCACTTATGTGATTGTTTATTCATGCAGGGGACAGTGATGACCTACTTCTTCAGGGATAATGGAATGGAATCCAAAGTTGCCTTGATTAAAGATATGTCGTTTGAAAGACTCGAAATGAGTTGGAGGGACAAAGAGAACAAAAAAGACTGTGGAGTCTTTCTACTACGGCACATGGAGACATACAAAGGCAATGGGCTGGCTACTTGAATTCAAACTTGAAGAAGAAAGACGTGAAACAGTTGGCCAAGCTTAGAGTAAGATATTGCCATTTACTTCTAACAAGCAGCTTCAATTTAGCAAACAATAGAATTGAAGAGTTATTAGAAGAACTGAAAGTAATGAAAGCTCAACAAGCAGCTGAGAAGGCAGCAACATCTAGACGTGGGCGGGCACGTGGACAAGGAAAGTAAAGATTAGAAAGCAGTAGGAAATATTTGGTTGTGAACAGTTTAGATGTTTGGTTGTGAACAGTTTGGTTGTGAACAGTTTGGTATGTAGTAAGACGTATTTGGTTTTAGAAAACAAGTTTGGTTTTTTAGGTTGTAAGTCAAGTTTGGCTTAAGGTATTTGTGGTTTGCACATGAAAATGCATGAGTAGTTTTTGGTGCATCACATGATGAAAAATGGTGCATCACAGAATCAAAATTGATGCATCACTTAATGATAATCAATGCATGAATAAGCTTAATTGAAATGGTGCATCACTTAGTGATAATTGGTGCATCACGTAGTCATATTTGGTGCATCACTCAATGATAATAAGTGCATGAATAAGCTACAGAAAAGAAATCAACAAAAAACTTGAAAAATAAAATCAAGGCTAATTCAGTCAAGCAAACATGGTGCATCACTTAGTGATAATTGGTGCATCACATAGCCATATTTGGTGCATCACTCAATGATAATCAGTGCATGAATAAGCTACAGAAAAGAAATCAACAAAAGGTGCATTGTTAATTAAAGTTGGTGCATCAGTCATTACTAAAAGGTGCATTACTAAAATATCTGGTTAAAAACTCATTACAATGAAAAGCTCAGAGAAACTAATGGACATATTGAGGACAAGTAGTGATGTTGTGTCCCGACCTCTTACAAATTTTAGAAACCCTTTTCTTCTTCTTGGAATTTTCAATTCCAACTTCTTGACCACCTTTAATACGCCTCTTCTTGAACTTGTTCTTTGCCATTTCAGGAGGATGGATATTTACTTGATCAGGTAACGGTCCTACAAATTTCTCAAACTTGTAGTTTCTAGCTGGTGTTAAGGAAGAAGGATCCACTACTCCAGATCTTGTAAATGCAGCCTTTTGATCCTTTAAAATAGCTAAAAACTCTTTCAATCCATCCATGTCATCACCAACAACGTCAACACATGAATACATTTTTGTCATCACTTCGGCCAACAGACGCTTTCTCTCATCAATCTCAACACTAGCATCATACAGTGCACCGTCTACTTCCAAAATTGGTTGTAGAATAGCTTGTTTGGTCCAGCGAGTGTTAATGAGGCTAGGAGGCAAATTAGTTACATGAGAATTCTTTAAGGCAAAGAAAATGTATCGGCAAGGAAACCCCAATTTTTGAAAATTGTTGCAAGAACAAACATACTCATTCCTTGCAACAACATGTTGTACATCACAGATTCTACCAAATTCATCTTGAACCCTAAAGTGATGAGTATCATACTCTTTTCGCAGTTCATCAAGGGTGCAGTGATACGTACCACTTACAAACGCCTCTTGGACATCATAAAAGGCATTGAAAGTGTAGATGGCTGCAAGATTCTTTTCAAACTGATAAGGCGTCTTCATACGTGGAGTGGAAGTACAAGAATCCATATCACACTTTTTTCTGATTGTGCCGCTGAGAATCAATGGCACTACTATACTGCATCATGAAAAGAACAAGGCTAGATTGAGAACCTAGAAAATTTCCATAAAAACTGTTTTGACTCTCAGACCTTGATGTCGTCCTCAATAAGGATGACATTCTCACATCTTGGAAAAAAGCTGGGATCCAATAACGCCATAGTTCAAACATTACTCCTAGCCATTCATGCCCTTCCAAACCATATTCTCCAAGAACCGAAAACCACTCATTTTCAAATTCAATAGGAGTAAGTTCATCATCCCAAACAATATTCTTGAACTTCTTTTGGAACGCATCAAAGAAGGAAGGATTTGAATCTGGAGGGAATTTAACCTTGCTAGAAACCTTCATCACTATATGCCACATGCAAAAACGGTGGAAAGAATGATAAAACACTCGTTCAACAGCAGTCTTGACGGACGCAGCTTGATCGGTGATAATGACATGCGGTTCATGCCCCATCGCCTTCTTGAAATTCTCAAATAACCACACATAAGACTCAATATCCTCATGCAAAAGCAGAGCAACAGCGAATGTTATAGACCTTTTATGATTATCCACTCCGGTAAATGGCACAAAGACCATATTATATCTGCAATAAAGGAGTACAATAGTTTAGCATTAGATGCATCACTGGTAGAGGATTGGTGCATCACTAGTGGAAGATAGGTGCATCAGAAGTATAAGATATGTGAATGAGTAGTAAAGCTAAAAGGTGCATCACCCGTAACTAAAAGGTGCATCATCCATAACTAAAAGGTGCATCATCCATAACTAAAAGGTGCATCATCCATAACTAAAAGGTGCATCATCCATGACTAAAAGGTGCATCAGTTGTAGAGGATAGATGCATGACTGAGAAAACATAAGTGCATGAATTAGTAAGGTTACATATGATTTACCTGATTAATTGATATGTAGCATCAGCCGACACAACATCACCAAAATAAGAGAAACACTTGCGATTTATAGGATCACACCAAAACAACCGACAAAGATGGCCCTCCTTGTTGAGATGATAATCAAAGTAATATGCACTACAACATTCTTTCTTCTTAACAAATTCATTGATGACCATTTGAGCATCACTTCCTTCCATGTATGAGTTCAACCCCCTCATAAAGTTCTTAAAGTCAACAACAGTGGCGCCTACATTAGCATACGAACCAACTAGATTCTTATACACTTTGAAACTCTTACTCACACCAATATTGGATTTAATACAGTTCATCATGAGTTCTTGATGGAATTGAGTAACTTGCCTTTTCCCTTTTGAAAATACCATATGGGACATCTCCAACATAGAATGCGTGTGACCATACTCAAGTTTCGTAACGCGGTAACCATCCATACCTTCATACTTGAGCCAAAGCTTAGCTTCACATCCACATCTATTAGAGATTATCGTCCTCTTCACAACATCTCCATCTGTCGGGACATCATAGTTGAACTCAGAATATGGGGATACAACTTTATATCCTGCTCTGTTACAACACAGGTACTTCTAGAGAACAACTGGTGTTACACTTTTCTTATCTCTCTTGGTCGAACAACAACGAACAGTGAAACCACATGCAGTGCATAAGCTTCATAAAAGGTGATGGCATCATGAAGAGTTGGAAAAAGCTGACCAAGATAGGGCTTCAATGAATCATTGCACTCGGGAATGATATAGTCAGCATTAATGCTGGAGAAATGGATATAATAGTAGGGATACTCTGACTACCACTCCCTGACAAAAATTAAATAGGGTGCATCAGTCAAAGTACAAAGGTGCATCAACCAGTGAACATTAATGCACTATGCACACAAATCATCAATGTTTCTCAACTGGTGCATCAGTCAAATGTAAAAGGTGCATCAGTCAAAGCTAAAAGATGCAACATTCAAAGCTAAAAGGTGTCTCAACCAATGAACATTAATGCATTATGAACACGAATCATTAAAATTCTCAAGTGGTGCATCACTCAATACTAAAAGGTGCATCACTCAATGATAAAAGATGCACCACTCAATGATAAAAGGTGAATCACTCAATGGTAAACGGTGCATCACTCAATGATTAAAGGAGCATCACACTACCACATTATTAACACAAAAATAGATGCACGTACCTAATTCAAACTAGCACATATCTAAATCAACCAAATCACATACAGAAATCCAGAAATCTGAGATAATATGTTGATACTATAATGAAAACAACAATGAAATCAAACACACAGTACAAATCTATACCTAAATTAGGAGAAGCTTTAGCCATATCACGGAGGACACTGGATTTGGCCGGCTACAAACGCAAAAACAGAAAACACAATGGCGCAGCACCACTGTCGAACACAATGTCGCCTCGGAAACACCAGGAACAACCACAAAACAACAATGGCGGCGAGTAATATGAGCAAAAGAAAGATCCGATGAGAAGAAGATATTGCGGCGAGTAAACGATGAGAAGAAGCAATGGCGGCGAATCTGTTTTGGAGAAGAAGACTTCTGTTATATCGAACAAAGAGCCGAGAAAAAAAGGAAAAAAGAAGGAGAAAAGGGAACGGCCAGGATTAGAACTCTATGGGAAAAATGAGCGCCCAGGATTCATCCTCATTCCTTCTCCATAAGCCCATCCTCACTGGATATTTTTTGTTAGATATTTATAGTTTTTTATCTGCTTTAAATTTCATTATATATCAAAAGTAAAATAGATGAATAATAATTAAATAGATTAAGTTTACTTAAACCTAGAAAATAATTTACTTCAAATTAATGTTTTTATTTTCTTAATGTAATTTGTTAATATGTTAATAATATTTTTTTTAAATAAATTAATAAATAGCCTAACAACTTTCCTAAACTTACTCTAAGAGCTTAAAAAGGTTCAACTTTAATATATAAGATAGATTCAGGTATCATAAGAGATGTGAGATGAGATATTGTGTAGAGTATTTACAACTTAGATCACTGATATATTTTTATTTTAAGTATATGAATATAATTTTATTTATAGACAAATAATATTAGTTTTCATTAATATTTTTGTTTTAAATATTATAAGTAATAATTGAACTTTATTATATCAATAATAGAGGAAGGATCAAATGAGAACCAAGCTTAAGATAAAAATTAAGAACTCTTTAGGATCGTTGATCTATGCTCATCTAACGGTCAGGATTAGATCTGGTGTTTAAGTGACTATTGCACACAGAGGGGTATTCTGGTCATTTTCGTTCTATTTTGTTATCCCACCTTTCTTCTCTTCTAGCGCGAGACGATTCACATGAGATTTCTCGACGTCGGTCCGATCTTCAATCTGTTGATATTCGCAGTGTTTATGTCGGATTCCTCATCGGTCGTTGTTGTCTATCAATCTAGTTGTCTATAATCATGGATTCATATATTTTTGCGAAATTCTCTTATTTTCCCGAACCCTAGAATTCGCATATTCGACGTCATTGTTGTAGCTTAGTAATTTTTTGTTTGTTGTTGTTGTTTTCTGTCGTCGACTATTACTTTACATGTTTCTATTTGGTTGAATCACTCAGATTTCAGTAGAGTGATTGTTTTCATTCAATTCATCTTTGTTTACAATTTTGAAATTCCTAAACATTGAATCTGTAATGATCTTTTTTTTTCCTGTATATTTCGTCATTACTATTTTCATTGTTGGACAACCTTTGTCTTTATTCTTCACTGTCAATGTTTTTGCTGCATTATAAGTATGATGAACCTGCTTCAATTCTATCATGAGCTTGGCTCGATCATTAGTAGTATGAACATGCACTAATACCTAATGAACTTGCTTTTTTTTTTTATCTTTGTGTGCCGGTTGCGATAGACTTTTTCCTTTGCCCTTGTTGTTGGGATGTCTCAACTTCTTCTCCACTTTCTGTTATCATAAAAAAGAACACATATATAATTAATAAAATGGTTGACAATACATATAATAGTGAATTAGTGATGCACCAACCCATACTAGGCGATGCACCAACCCATACTTAGTGATGCACCATCCCATTCTAGGTGATGCGCTCACCCACACTTGGTGATACATCAACCCATATTAGGTAATGCAACAGAACATTCTAGGTGATGCACCAACCCATACTAATTTATGCACCATCAACACAAATTATTAATAAAATGACAGTGATAGAGCAAATGTCGTGGTTGCTAAATCAAAGTAAACCCTAAACACTAACTAGAGTATAGCAAGTAAGTAGAGGTCGAACCCAAGGGAATCAAAACACCAATAACTATGCAGTCAAGCGAAATACCATCTAACGAACAAGTAACAAGTAACCAGGGGGGGTTTGATTATATAAGACACAAAAGTAACAAGTATCAAGCAGAGAAACGTTTGGGTGAGAATAATATGTGAAGGGGTTTCACTTAACAAGTTTCCACACAACAGTCAATCAAGTTGATCATAGATTATCTCAAGTTCTTATCAATCCTAGGAAATGTTCCTATTCCAATCTTTAATTTATCAGCAGACCAACCAGTCCTGATAATACTTACTTATTCAACAATCAGGGAAACCTCTCAAGATTAGATGAAATAGCAGCAAAGGGCACAGGAATCATAAGGATGCATGCAATAACTTACAACCGTCAAGTATTAACATGCAATCAATTCTCTTTCATATAAACAATCAACTACCAGATCATGCAGATATGGATGCTACAATGACAAAGAATTCCACCGTCTATTCCCAGTCTAGCAATAGAAGACTACTAATCAAACTAGGTGATCAATCTAGCAAAACCAATAGAAATCATATAGATGAAGAACAAGAGAATTAATACAAACCCAAAGGAATCTCACAACTTAATAACTGATGGTTTCAACTGCTAAGTAAAACAATGAAGTTTAGTTTCTGCTCATGGTTGCAAAGCTAAAACTGTCGATGGGAAAGATGATCATGAACAAAAGAAAGTTGCTAGCGTATAAAAGAGTCTAAACCTAGAATAATATCCTAAAAGATAAATCCTAAACGAAATAATAAAAAAAAGGAAAAGAAATAAAATAAAACAAAAACAAGCAAGCAAGGAAACGTAACAAAAGCGGCTCGGCTTAATGATTTTAGCTGCTTGCTTCTTATTAAATGGGCCAGCTGCTTGCTTCTAATCCATGGCCCAACTACGTGAAGTCCAGTCCAATCAACGCGGCCCAGCTGCTTGCTTCACTCCCAAACGCAGCAGCTCCTCTTCTTATTCAACGCGGGCCACAATTCATGTAAGGTAAGCGGGCGATCGTCGTCGGCATTATTTTTTACTCTTTTCTTCTGTTGTGACATGGCGATCGCGGTTTCCCTCCAGTAGCCTTAATCCGAATGTCTTCAACTCTTCTTGACTCTATGTCTTCACTTTATATCTTCTAAGTCTTCATAATAACTCAAATGATCCATAACCTAGAAATGTCTCTAAACTCATATGGAATCACTTCTAATACAATGTAATAATCCCTAGTTACGCTATACAAAGTGCAACGTATCAAATACCTCCATACTTAGACCTTTATTCGTCCCGAGTAACTTACAGAAAAGATACCCTTACAATAAAATGCTCAAAACCTCAGGAAGTACAAGAATATCTCCTAGTGATTACATACTCAACAAGCTCCTCCAAACATACAAAACACAACATCAAGAATCAAGAACAACGTGATACAATAAGCACAAACCTAGAACTACACCTTATTCCTCCAAGTGGCCTACCTGAATCCTCCTATGCACCTCCTTCTTATGTCTCCATACTCCAAGATGATAAAAATCCTAAAACACTCAATTTTTTTATATGCACTCATCTTGCTTAGGCGCCTTTTCAGGTTTTCATCCTAACCACTCAATAATTGTTCCAGGTTCACAAACTCACATCACTCCAGACTTATTGTTGCCTCAGCCTAGTGTCGGCCAAGCCACCTTCTTATTGCATAGAACTTGCGATCCAAGGATTTTGTATGCCTTTTTTCAATTTTTGTGGCTTTTTCAAACAATATATTCAATAATTTCATGCAGATACAACCAACACCAAATAAAGACATGTGAATACATTCTCCTCCCCCATACTTAAACATTGCATTGTCCTCAATGAAATGGAAGACATAATAACGAACCCAGGGAAGGAGACAGAAGACTCACATACAAGGTCGGATGACCTTCCTCCAATGAAACACAAAGTGTGGTACAATGAGAAACTAGATGAGCACCAAATGTAATCCAACAATGCACAGCTCATCCAAGACAAAAGAAAGAATACCTCCAATATAGATGGTGACCCAAAATCAACTCCTTGCAAAGAACATGGTCACCAACAAGCTAAGCTCCAACAAATGTAGATCCATAAATGATAGGAATGATGAAACGATGAAACCAAACTTGATGAAATACAACTCCTTACTTTCTTTTCTCTCATATTTTTTTTCTGCACTCTATTTTTTTAAATCCGATTTATTATTTTTTTCTCGGAATGATTTTCGGATTTTTTTATTATTATTTATATTTTAGACGGGAGAAAAGACTTACAGCGAGATTGAGGTTCATAACCAGTAAAGTTTTAATTGTTTCGAAAATGTTGTTTTCCCTGCACCTTTGTGTATGTAACATCACTCTACAAGTGCACTAACTTACGCAGAAGGTTTTTTCTTTGTTTAAATCACTCTCATGAATTTTTCTTCTTCTTTCTTCTCTATAAGCTCTGTATAGAAACTCTAGCTCAAGCCTCCTGTGTCTTTTTCAACTTCTTCTGTGAATTCATTCCCTAATTCTTGAAAGTATGACTTTTACTCTTTTTTTTTTAGTATCCCTAACTCTATCTTCTATGCCTTTTCTCATTGATTTGTACCCTCTTTTGTGAATTTCTTATTTCTGTGGTAATGTTTAGTGACTAATGCTGGGATTATACTGCACTGTTGATACAATTACTGATTATACTGCACTGCTGGTCCATTAAGGCTCGAATTGGCAAAACGACAACCAAACGATGTCGGAATGGATTGAAACTTGGTTTCAATAACTATTAGAGGTATTTGACCATAAGGGGTATTCTCAACCACCACTTCGTACTTTATAAGTAACACCTCCTTTGTAATACCAAACAACTCTTAATTTTCCAATTTGTCATTGTACGTAGGGTTAACACAAACAACGGTTGATTCTGTTTGAAAACGTTGTGCAACTTAGTCTTATTAGGCATACGAAGTTCCATAAGGGTCTCTTTAACACGGAATTAGGCTCGCAGCGGTGCGAAAACGCTGAAAGACGCTAAATGAGCATAATGGTCCACTAAGGCTCAAATTGGCAAAACGACGACCAAACGATGTCGAAATGGATTGAAACATGGTTTCAATGACAATTAGAGGTATTTGACCATTTGGGTTACTCTCAACCACCACTTCGTACTTTATAAGTAACACCTCCTTTGTAATACCAAACAACGGACTATAGCTGACCCTAAGCTTCGGTGTTTTCCTCCTGTCCATAGAAAAGCTAAAAAGAAAATTAAACTGAACAAAACACACAAAAACAAATAAAAACAAACTCAAACCTCGGGTTGCCTCCCGAGCAACGCCTTATTTTATGTCGTGGCTCGACATGAAACATCAAGAGATTTTAATTAACGCCATTCGGCTTTGTGAAAATCGTCTCTTGTCTGAATTCTCTCCTGAACCACTCATGGAACGCCTTGAACCTCGTCTCTTTCACCTTGACCACCTTGTCTTTAGCAATGAAAGTGGTTTCATTCACTTTCTCCTCCTTGATCGTATCAGGCGGCTATTTCAGCTCAATGTCAAGTGCATGCACACCAGACATGAATGGTATCTCGTCTGGCGAGGTCAGTAATGTGGGGCGATTGCCCAAAGGATGTGGAGAAAGCTTACCTTCAGGCTCTGGCTTAGCCTGGAATTCCTGCATGTTAGTAGACACAACAATATCTACTTGTGGGTCTCCCAAGACATTCTCTAAAACAGGTTGCAATTCATCCATATAAGTAGGAGTAATTACATCAATAACACATAGAGAATTCTGATCAATGGGATCCATGTCATATATATATTATATTTTACCTTATCCCCATCAAACTCCATAGAGAGAGTCCCACTATTCACACCAATTTTTGTTTGTGCAGTTTTCATGAAAGGTCTACCTAACAGTATAGGTGTGACATTATTTGCATGCTCCATATCCAACACAAAGAAATCAGCAGGAAAAATCAGATCATCAACCATAACAAGCACATCCTCAACAACCCCTTTCGGGTACACAGTAGATCTATCAACGAGTTGAATAACAGTTCATGTTTCATGCAAAGGTCCTAATCCTAGTGATTTATACAAGGAATAGGGCAAAACATTAATTGAAGCACCTAAATCAAGCATGACTTTCTGAAATTTCGTATCACCAATAACACATGGAATGCTAAACATGCCTGGATCACCACATTTCTTAGGCATACGTTTTTGTTCACTAACTTTAACCTTTTGTTTTCCCTTAAGTTTTTTATTCCTTTTAATCGTGCAAATTTCTTTCAAAAACTTAGCAAATCTAGGAATACTCTTGACAAGTTTTAACAAAGGAATGTTTACCTCACACCTACTACAGGTTTCGAAGATCTCTTTGTCATTCTCCGGTCTTCGAGTCTCCTTCAATGCCTCAGGGAAAGGAGCCACAGGCTTCTGGGAGAGCAAGGGAGGGAAATTGGGACGAACGTACTCGTCTATGAACTCAGGGGCCTCCCGGCGATCGCCATCAGCAACTGGCGATCGCGGTCGCGAACAATTTGCTTCTGCAGAAATCCCGCGACCGCGGGTTTGTTACGCAACCACTATTTGTAGTCTCTGTAATAAGGCCGCGATCGCGGCCCAAATCCGGCGATCGCGGTCGATTTTCTGTTTCAGATTTATCATCCAGCACTTTGCCGCTTCTTAGGAATACTGCACTGACATTCTCTCTCGGGTTTCTTACCGAGTCCTTGGCCTCTAATTTACTCACAGCTTGAGCAATCTGTCTTATCTGATTCTCGAGATTTTGGATGCTTGATTTCGTCTCAGCGCTTTGTTGCATCACAGTCTGAGCTAAGGACTTGATCATATCTTCAGCAGTCATAGAATTCTGAGGTCTAGGTTGCTGATAATTATTCACATGAAGATCATACCTTGGCCTTGGTTGCCACCACCACCAGCGTTTACCTCAACATTAGGATCATGAATGGCTGATAATCAAGGATACTTTCCAAAATTCAAAAGATCCAACTTTCAAATCCCTACAATTAAGGCTGGACGAATTTGGTAAGTGCCTCCCCTACTCCAGTAATTAAAATATCATTTCCTTAAACGCAACCACCTCTCCCTAAAATCTGGGTGTTTTGGATTCAAAAATCTCAGCATACCCTCGGTTAAAACGCTATATCTTTTGTTTCACAACTGAGAAAATTATAAACTTTTGAGGGACAAAACTAGACTCCTTTATGTAAATCTGGGAGTTGGAATCAGTCAATTCCGAGTTCAGATGAAAAAGAACGAGCCAGTTGAAGTCAGGCTGTAATTCTAGAGAGTTGCTGTGGTTCCTGCGGGGTTGAAGAGCAAATGGGCTTGAAGATTCGCGGACGAATCCTCTTCAAGAAAGGGAGAATGATGCGGGATCATCATCACCATCACCACCCTTATGTGAAGACCATTCTAAGCTTGAAGACAAGACCAATTTGATGCTCGGAATGAAAGAAGAAGACAAGAAGAAGAAGACCTCAAGTGTGTTCGAGGAATGAATAATATTGATGTAACTCATGAAATTATTTCCCTTTTAAGTTGTTTTTCTTTCATATTATTTTTAAGACATTAGGACATGGCCAGCCCCTCCCTAGGAGTATAAAAGGGCTTGCTCTTGTCATTTGTAAGAAGGCTGAATTTGGTTAAAATGTTAATCTTTTTTGCCTCATAAAAGAGAGCTCTTGAGAGAGAGAGAGCTCAATATAGAAGATGATGGCTTGGCTGTTCTTGGCTATGTCAATTTCATATGGAGATTGGTGTTCCAAGTCGTCACAAGCATTCTCCTTGTGCTCGACTTTCATAGTCGTTGTGTAAGGTTGTAGAGACGAGGGTTCATTCATCATTTGGCTCGGTTCTTCTTCATCTAGATGTTGGGTTGAGTCATTGTTTGATTGGGTTATTTTCTATCTATCTTTCCATTTGTTTTGTTGCATCAATTCTTATTTCGAGTCATCTTTTCCTTGTTGTTTTGAGTCAATTTCATGAGTTTACAACTTGAAATTCGTAGCCCTTCTTCCTCAAACTTCTTCCATTGATGTTTTGAGTCGAGCTTGGTGTCTAGATCGTCAAAACGGGCTCATCCCCGTATCAAAGCAATGATGCGGGATCATCATCACCATCACCACCCTTATGTGAAGACCATTCTAAGCTTGAAGACAAGACCAATTTGATGCTCGGAATGAAAGAAGAAGACAAGAAGAAGAAGACCTCAAGTGTGTTTGAGGAATGAATAATATTGATGTAACTCATGAAATTATTTCCCTTTTAAGTTGTTTTTCTTTCATATTATTTTTAAGACATTAGGACATGGCAGCCCCTCCCTAGGAGTATAAAAGGGCTTGCCCTTGTCATTTGTAAGCAGGCTGAATTTGGTTAAAATGTTAATCCTTTTTGCCTCATAAAAGAGAGCTCTTGAGAGAGAGAGCTCAATGTAGAAGATGATGGCTTGGCTGTTCTTGGCTATGTCAATTTCATATGGAGATTGGTGTTCCAAGTCGCCACAAGCATCCTCCTTGTGCTCGACTTCCATGGTCGTTGTGTAAGGTTGTAGAGAAGAGGGTTCATTCATCATTTGGCTCGGTTCTTCTTCATCTAGATGATGGGTTGAGTCATTGTTTGATTGGGTTCTTTTCTTCCTATCTTTCCCTTTGTTTTGTTGCATCAATTCTGATTTCGGGTCATCTTTTCCTTGTTGTTTTTGAGTCAATTTCATGAGTTTACAACTTGAAATTCGTAGCCCTTCTTCCTCCATCTTCTTTCATTGATGTTTTGAGACGAGCTTGGTGTCTAGATCGTCAAAACGGGCTCATCCCCGTATCACCATGGAAGTGTGGAAGCTCGTGAATTAAACCAGCTTTCACCTCAAAATTTACACCTTCTGCTATCTCAGGAAACCTCACTGCCAAAGGTTGTTGGTTTAAGTCTGGGGCAGTGAGTTGCCTCATAGTAGGCAATGACGGTCCATGTTCACCCATCTCATCGTCTTGGTTCAGAGCTGCTCTTCGGTTCCGATGGAACGTCCTTTCAATCTCTGGATCAAAGGCAACAAGAGATGAATCAGTAGCACGGGTCTGAACCATAAAGGTTCACACCAAACAGTTGATAATTTCACAATTAGCACATAAATAAACTAATTCAATTCCCCGACAACGGCGCCAAATTTGATAGAGCAAATGTCGTGGTTGCTAAATCAAAGTAAACCCTAAACACTAACTAGAGTATAGCAAGTAAGTAGAGGTCGAACCCAAGGGAATCAAAACACCAATAACTATGCAGTCAAGCGAAATATCAACTAACGAACAAGTAACAAGTAACCATGGGGGGTTTGATTATATAAGACACAAAAGTAACAAGTATCAAGCAGAGAAACGTTTGGGTGAGAATAATATGTGAAGGGGTTTCACCTAGCAAGTTTCCACACAACAGTCAATCAAGTTGATCATAGATTATCTCAAGTTCTTATCAATCCTAGGGAATGTTCCTATTCCAATCTTTAATATATCAGCAGACCAACCGGTCCTGATAATACTTACTTATTCAACAATCAGGGAAACCTCTCAAGATTAGATGAAATAGCAGCAAAGGGCACATGAATCATAAGGATGCATGCAATAACTTACAACCGTCAAGTATTAACATGCAATCAATTCTCTTTCATATAAACAATCAACTACCAGATCATGCAGATATGGATGCTACAATGACAAGGAATTTCACCGTCTATTCCTAGTCTAGCAATAGAAGACTACTAATCAAACTAGGTGATCAATCTAGCAAAACCAATACAAATCATATAGATGAAGAACAAGAGAATTAATACAAACCTAAAGGAAAAGAACAAGAGTTTAGAAATCTCACAACTTAATAACTGATGGTTTCAACTGCTAAGTAAAACAATGGAGTTTAGTTCCTGCTCATGGTTGCAAAGCTAAAACTGTCGATGGAAAAGATGATCATGAACAAAAGAAAGCTGTTAGGGTATAAAAGAGTCTAACCCTAGAATAATATCCTAAAAGATAAATCCTAAACGAAATAATAAAAAAAAAGGAAAAGAAATAAAATAAAACAAAAACAAGCAAGCAAGGAAACGTAACAAAAGCGGCTCGGCTTATTAATGATTTTAGCTGCTTGCTTCTTATTAAATGGGCCAGCTGCTTGCTTCTAATCCATGGCCCAACTACGTGAAGTCCAGTCCAATCAACGCGGCCCAGCTGCTTGCTTCACTCCCAAACGCAGCAGCTCCTCTTCTTATTCAACGCGGGCCACAATTCATGTAAGGTAAGCTGGCGATCGTCGGCGGCATTATTTTTTACTCTTTTCTTCTGTTGTGACATGGCGATCGCGGTTTCCCTCCAGTAGCCTTAATCTGAATGTCTTCAACTCTTCTTGACTCTATTTCTTCACTTTATATCTTCTAAGTCTTCATAATAACTCCAATGATCCATAACCTAGAAATGTCTCTAAACTCATATGGAATCACTTCTAATACAATGTAATAATCCCTAGTTACGCTATACAAAGTGCAGCGTATCAGACAGAATGTACAAATGTTTATCAACAAGTGGAGTTGACTTTTCCTGGTACTCGGATGATGCGGATGGTTGTTCTTCTTCTTCCCTCACTATTAAACAATATATATCATAAATAAAGTAGCAGTCAATACATATGCATCAATGCATCAATAAACATTAGCTCATGCACCAATAAATAACCAATCATGCATAAAAAATCATCCACCTCATGCACCAATATTTATGTATTCATCCATGCATCCTTATAAATAAAAAAATCACTAATAAAAAATCAGAATATACACATGCACCAATATACATCCACGTATGCACCTTCATAAAAAAAGGACTTGTACTCCAATAACTACTTACACATGGAATTTTTAATAACAAGTGACTGATGCACCAACACATTTTAACTGATGCGCCAAACTTCTTTCAGTTATGCATTTTATTCACTAACACATACAAGTTTATGCATTTTCCCCAAACACACTCAATTACAAATGAAAATTAACTCATGGTATGCACCAACAACATATCAAATCATGCATTTACAATAATTTTACATGCATTTATACAAACTTATCAATGTCTATATGTGGTGGATCACTAATGATTATTGTTCCATATCTTTGCTCCTTGACTATAGCATTCTGTTTTTTTTTCTACATTTATACATAAAAAACATTCCTAAACAACAATTTATATATTTTCACATGAAAACAAATTTACTCATGCACTAATCCTTCTGTAGTCATGCAACTATATCTAGGAGACATTGCACCTAAAATAAATTTATAAATATTACATATATTCTTAATCCAAGAATCTTTCATTTATTCAAATAATAGTTGATGCACCAAACACGCTTGTGTGATGCACCAACACACACTAGATGATGCACTACAACACATACCATGCACCAACACATATGATGCACCAAAACACACTAATTGATGCACCAAAACCTATTATATGATGCACCAACACATTCGATGCACCAAAACACAGTAGTTAATGCACCAAAACCTATTATATGATGCACCGACACATTTGATGCACCCACACCTCATATATGTTAAAGAAAATCCATAAACATTATATCAAGTGAACAACACATGCAATTTTAATGATGTATAAACAGTTAACGCTAGATCTATTCATGTATACTGTATAAAATTCATAAACATTTCATCAAGTGAATAACAGATGCACTTTACAACCAAAATTCTATAGTGGAGTTTATACTTGGTGTTCATGAGGCGATTTTTGATCTCATATTTGTTGGTTTGTTGTTTGTTGTTGGTGATTTATCCGAAATCGCCGTCAAATCGCCTTGAAACTCCTCAAAGCCGCGTTGAACAAGAGTATTCTCCTTTCTAAGGTTTGAACTAGAAATCGCCTCGAGATCGTTTGCTTTTGCACTCGAAAAAATTACGAGATCGTTGTAGACGGAGAGGAAGTGTGATCGTACGTAGATAATCAACAAAGAATCAAAGAGAAGTTTTGAGGTTTTGAGAGAATACGAACGGTTTCTTGGAGCAGAGAGAAGAAGGCGCTAGTTTGATTTTTGATTTGTTGGGTGTTATTTCTTATGTATAGCGCGTGTCTTCTAAAATGGATGGGGCCCACCAGAAAAGCCTCATATAGTTGCTAACCCTTGGATCTTACTTCATCCTACAGATGGAGTAGATTCTTATTTCTACTCTAAGAGGACATTCTCACCGGAATTGGACCCTACATTTTGTATCTATATTCTCATGTAGTTGGTAATTTTGATTTTATATTTTGTTTTAAAACTAGATTAAATAAATAATAATAATAATAATAATAATAATAATAAGATATGTATAGATTGTATTACTATTTATAAATGTGTTTTTATCTTTTATTCACTAATATATATATAAACCATAAACTATATTCTACATAGTAATATAAATATAATTATATTATTAAAAATATTCAATATATGCGACCCCGTACATGGTACGGAAACACATGCTAGTCTATCTATACATATACTAAAACATAGCGGTGTTTTGACACATGTCACCCTCACGTTCAATTAGCCTTTGTGTCGACCTCTGAGCTATGTCACCTCCTTCGTCATGTCATCTGACATGTCGTCGTGACTTTAAAAAAAATTGACACATCATCATGGCTTTAAAAATTCCAAAAAAATCTTAGATTGATTAATTATCTTTACCAGAAAAGTTATCTACTTTTCATATACTAGCCAAATATAATTAATTTAGTCAACTTATTCCATGCAATATTTGATCTTCAATCAATATTGTTACATATGTATTATATAATATATATTTCGTATACTATATTGTTCAATTTCTCAATCATACGTACTATAAATTAATGATAAATACTCTCAATTTCATTACATTTGTATTATATAATATGTACTTTGTATATTATATGGTTCTATTTCACTATATTCATATTAAACAATACGTACTTCATATAGTATATGATACATCGTATAATGTGTATGTGGATAACTTATTCCTTCTAATAATTAATTTACCGTCCTTTAAAAAAAAGATCTTTTAATTAGAGAACAAATTGATCTTTAACCCATTCTATCTTTAATAGGAAAAAAATATTTATACATATTATGATAAGATGTATGTGGATAACTTATTATATCTAATAATTAATTTACTCTTCTTTAAAAGGATTTTTTTTAATTAGAGAATAAATTGATCTTTAACTCATTCTATCTTAATAGGAAAAAAGTTTTATACATATTTTTTATCTACTTTTTATATATTATGTATTCCACGGTTCCACCTCATCTCCTTAGAAAATTATTTATAAAATAAAGCCTAGCTAAGATCAAACTTCTTAATTAAATTTAGATCTATTAGCAACTCATATTATGTGTCCGGTTTATATTTATATAATTTATACTAATCTTTTTAATCAAATAATCATTTTCATAATCTTCAAGTAGAATCCATTGAAGTAATCTATGAAAACAATATTAGATATCAAAAATGGATTTCACATATGATACTTACACCATCAGATACGTAATTCTTATCGAATTTTAGAGGGGGTAATTTATGGTGGTTGTTTGTTTTGCCGTTGCTATCAACAAAAATCATTAAATTTCACTCTCTCGAGTTTAATATCTATATGTTGTATTTTCTAGAGTAACAAGGAGAAATGAATTAAAGGTCTTAATTGGTGATAATCAAGTTTGTCAAAATACAATCACAAATGAGATAATCAATTATATGTGTTTCTCACTTCACGACTAGTCATATGATTCTATACATATAGAGCATATTAAAACTCAAATTTTCTTTCATTTGATCATATAATATTTTTCAAGAAAATCTCAAAATTAATAAAGTGAAATAATTCGATAAAATATATAAATAGGTGATTATTTTGATATTTCTTATAGTATTACATATCTAACGAACACTAATATAAAATAACAAAATATTTTAAATATTGCAATTTTTAATATTTTATTAAAAATATAAAATAAACCCAACCCCGTCCAAGGCGAGGACACATCAACTAGTTAATACAAAATGTTCACCATTCTCATGTTCACATTTTGAAGTTTATTCTCACCCTTCCAATTTTCAAATACTAAAATTACAAAATTTTAATAATCTAATCAAATTTGCAAAAGCTAGAATATTAAATAAGTTTTGAATATTAGATATATTTTAGTTGCAATTTGTTTTTAAAAAAGTGAGTTTATACAAAAAATTATTCTTTAATTCCAATTTATAAGCCAATTTGAATCATTAAAACGATGGTATTGAAATTTTATTAAATAAAAATTATACGGTATAACTAAATTTTGTTAACAATTTTTTTGAAATTTATTATTGATTTTGTTTATAAATTAATCAATTATAAATTTAACAACTTAGTCTTAAAAACAATCTTAGAGCTTAAGAAAGACTAGTTTTATTTGTATAATTTTGTAAATTATAAAACTATAATTTTTTAATATTGTTAAAGTACTAGTTTTAATGTATAAGATAGAAAGACTAGTTTTTAATATTTGTATACATAATTTTTTATAAATTATAGTTTTTATAGTCCCATTTGATTTTCTGACACTATAATTAGAGATATTAACGATACAAAACGTGTATCGACGTATGTGTGTGAGAATCTAATGGGACTATTAAAATGGGAGAGAGGAATGGATAAATGGATTTAATCCAAGTCAATTGTGCTCAACACGGTTGGCTCGAATACATGGCTTGAGCCTAGCAAAAGCCCCAACGGAACAATTCATATCCCAACACAAAAAACAAAAACTTGGCAGATCGGTCTTCTTCTTCCCACAGATCGGACTTCTTCTTCCCACACAAGAAAAACCAGATCTGAAGCAACCAGGTATTAACCTAAACCCTTACTGTTTCAAAACCCTAATTTCTCCACCCATCCATTGATTCGCTAATCGACTGTTCAGGGATCGGACTTTGATCGACGAGGAAAGCGGTGGAGATTTACGATGCCGAGGTTCCATGTCGGTGGAAAAGTGGTCGACACCATCGATCTATTGCGGAAGAGGAGCGGGCTATGGCGATTGGATGCCTGGCCCTTGCTTATCCTCTACGCTGCCTGGTTATTCGTCGTCGTTCCCAGCATTGACATTACTGATTCCTTCATAGTGCTTGGCGGCCTTTCCGTCTTCCACATTTTGGTGCTTCTCTTCACGGTTTGGTCTGTGGATTTCAAATGCTTTGTCCGCTATAGTAAGGTATCATCGTCTTATCAACTCTAAGGTTGTTTTCTTAGATCAAATTATAGGTTGTTGGATTGAGTTTGGATAGGGTTTTCATTGTTTTTATTTGGCTTCAATTACTAAGAACGAATGATCCTTATGAGTTCTGTATATACAGAGGATGATCTTGAGTATCCTTTTAGGAGTTATATAGTAAATGCAGTTTTGCTTATAAAGATGGCTTTATGTAGTACAGTAGTATATGAGTAGTGCAGATGAGCTAGCGCCTAGCTGACCTCACCATTTAGTAAACAGAACAATCTTTAGCGAAGAAGTTGACGTGCCAATTTTAGCTAGTTGACCGCTGGAATCAAGAATACTAGCTGTGTTATTGATTGGTTGGTTTGTTATAGACTAAGAGTTGACTGTACTTGGAGCTGAACCAAAAAATATATAGAAACAGTTGCCTTGAAAGTTGAAACCATATTTTTCTTGTTTGGACTAAGAATATGAAATGTACAGCAAGTAGAAATCGTAAACGCTATGCCACCTCTTTTGAATTTCTGTAATTGGTAGAAAAAATATTTCTTACTTCCTCTCATCACGGGGAAATGGAACCTACCTATTCTTTCAAGCTAAAATATAGTGAGAGGTAATTGATCTGGGAAGAATATCCTTTTGCTGCCACTCTCCTTGTATTTATGTTTCAGTTGTCACTGTGATCTTGTGAACTTGCAGGTTAATGATATTTACGTAGCAGACTCATGCAAAATTACACCAGCAAAGTTCTGTGGCTCAAAAGAAATTGTTTCCCTTCACTTTCACAGAGTAAGTACATCTAATTATTTCACTCTTTGAACACTTCTTTTGTTTATATCATGCAGTCGTTATTGCTTCATGTTGGTGTGGGTTTCAGAACTAATTTACAATTACAAGAAATATAGGATAAAAGTGTCAAAAATAAAATTACGAATAAATATAAAAATTAAGAATTTGTGCATAGTGTCAAAAATAAGGTGTAAGTTCATGAAGCTATAAATGAATAAAGTGGCGGGGGAGTATAGTGCAATATAGAATCTTTACCTTGTGTTTCTATCTCTTGTTATTTTAGATATGGAATAAAAAACTGCTAAAAAAAGATATGCAATGAAATTTTGGACATCATAAATCCTTCTCGTTTAATTAACTCGGAATTGTTTCATGTCAGTTAAGTTCATGTCATTTCAAGGCATAACTTGATGTTCTGGTTCCAAAACTCATGTCCTCATATGGGTTGTGTCCATGACTGTCATGTTTTGGTGTTACATCTTGTTTCAAGTTTTCTTAAATCATATGTTTGGATACCAATCTGGATGACATCTACAGTTTAGAACAAGAGAGTTATCCAAATTGACATTGTTGGAAACTGATTATGCAATGGATTTTTTACTTCAACTGTCCAAGTTGTTGGCTTATAGGTTCTCTCAACTTTAGTTGGTTCAGGTTTATAGATGGAACTAGCAAGTAGAAACAAGTTCAGCCTACGACTCCTTCAATTTGTTAACACAGAGTAATGACATTCAATAGAGATTACCCAACAATTTTTCAACAAATAAAATAAAAAATAACAACTTAAATGTTTGTTCACTGGGGGCTATTGTAACTAAAATGTTTGTTTAAGCATCGCTCATCTCCTATTGTGATGTATTTCTGATTACCCAAACAACATATATGCCATATAGCTCATACCATAACTCCATAAGAGTGCATGTTCCTAATCATATTAATCATTCATTGTTGCTATTTGTTTGTTTTTGCTTCTGGATTCAGTTTGACATATTCTATTTATGTTGAAGAAATTTCCATAAATGTTGTGCATTGGCGTAGTTGGCAGGTTCATCAACTGGTGGAAATGTTGAAGAAATTTCCTTTGACTTTAGAAAGCAAAGATTTTTCTACTCAAAGGAGAAGGATAACTTTTTCAAGCTTCCTTTCCCTACTAAAGAAACATTTGGGCAATATCTCAAAAATACTGGACATGGATCAGAAGCTAAAATTGTTGCTGCTACCGATAAATGGGGACGAAATGTGTAAGATCTTCTGATGATTTTTGTGCAGTCGCTTTATACTTTAGAATGCAGTTTTCCATAAAAACTCTCAAAGAAATTCTAGAATCTCTGGGGATCCCTATTTATTAGTCGTGGGCTATCAATTCATCTTTCGTCCGTTGTAAAACGTATAGTTCACGAGGAAGACATTTTCACCTTTGGTGGTAGGGATGCACAAAAAAGACCCGGACCGGACCGGAATTTCCCGGGTCCGGTCCGGTCCCCGGTCCGTATAATTTAGGAATTCCGGGTTCCGGTCCGGTCCGGTCCATGAATTTCCCGGTCCGGGACCGGAAACCCGGATAAATTTTATAAATAAATAAAATAGTATAGAAAATATAATTTTTTTATATAAAAAATACCGGTCCGGTCCGGTTGTGCAACCCTATTTGGTGGTTGTGAAGAGATAGAGCAGGATGTACAGAGAATCATGGCTGAGTTTTCATTTAGGCTAATGATTTGTCATTCTTGTCATCTTGTGTAGCCTTAAAGTGGTAGGTTTGCCTATTGATCTGACGATGGTAACAAATGAGATCTTTGTATGACATTGATTGCATCAATGTGTACTTTTGCTTTCTGATGCTTCAGTTCCTTGGTTTTGTTGGGTTTATGTAATTGTCAGTGTTAGGGTTAAATTAGGATAAGCAACAAATGGTTTATTTAATCTTTAATTTGTCTTTTAGATCTTTCAAATTGTTGCATTGAAACGTTCTATCTTAAACTTGTCGTAGTTACTTGGTTGTATTTTGAATGAGAATTGGCCTCCATCTTATTCTTCAAGGCTTTCTGTATGATGAAAGTTCTTATAGGATTTACTCAGGATTTACTCTGGCTCGTCAACATGAACTTTTTTTTATTTCTAACATCTTCTAGTCTGTGTCCGGATTCTTTTTGGTAATTGGAGTTGTCATTTATTTAATTTTTTATATCCTCGTGTGCTTATATGCAGTTTTGAGTATCCTCAACCTACATTTCAGAAATTAATGAAGGAACATTGCATGGAGCCCTTTTTCGTGTTTCAGGTTCGTTATTGATGCACTCCTTTCTGACTCAATTAGTAATCTATTTCCTGACGTCTTCCTTGCAGGTATATATAAATATATATGTTGAGCAATAAGTTTCTGATTTCAGTGGCATTATATTTTCAGGTTTTCTGTGTGGGTTTATGGTGTTTGGATGAGTATTGGTACTATAGTTTGTTCACTCTATTCATGCTGTTTCTTTTTGAGTCTACAATGGCAAAGAGTCGCCTAAAAACTTTAACTGAGCTTAGGCGTGTACGGGTGGATAGCCAAATTCTCGTGGTTCATCGTGGTGGGAAGTATGTATTCCCCTTTTCTAGTTTCAACTCTAGTTTCTCCAATATATCAGAAATTGCTCACTCATTGTTCTATATAGGTGGGTCAAAATATCTGGTACAGATCTTCTTCCAGGGGATGTTGTTTCAATTGGAAGATCATCAGGTCCTAATGGAGAAGACAAGTCTGTACCAGCAGATATGCTTTTACTCTCAGGAAATGCCATTCTTAATGAAGCTATTCTTACCGGTGAATCTACTCCTCAATGGAAGGTGGTCCTCTTTCTGCTACTTCAGTCTGTTCCTCTTTTATATAATTACCTTCAGCTGCAGCCCATGAAATCTGTTTGTGTGTATCAAATTTGTTTCTGGAGAATGCCTCAAGCCCCTTTAAACTAGCTGATGAATTGTTGTGAACGTAAAATGATGAGCTTGAAATACTTGACATCAGGTTTCTGTCTCTGGTAGAGGGATGGAGGAGCGCCTGTCAATCAAACGCGATAAAACTCATGTTTTGTTTGGTGGGACAAAGATATTGCAGCACACCCCTGACAAGGTAGCTCTTTCTGTCACAAGCTTGTTATTTTTCACTATTTATAATACACGTGCTAATTTGTGTGCTTGTGGGTCAGTCATTTCCTCTCAAAACACCAGATGGTGGCTGTGTAGCTGTTGTCTTGCGTACTGGTTTTGAAACAAGTCAAGGAAAGCTGATGAGAACAATCCTATTTTCAACTGAGCGGGTGACTCATCTTTGAAGCTGACCTCTTCCTTTCCTATCTATAAGGATATCTATACAACTGCTAACTCCAGTTTCCTATAACAGGTTACAGCTAATAGCTGGGAAAGTGGATTGTTCATCTTATTCTTGGTTGTATTTGCAGTTATAGCTGCTGGTTATGTGTTGAAGAAGGCAAGTGCTACTTTGAGTTCTCTCTCTTTTTTTCTCTTTTTTTTTTTTTCCATGTATGCATATATCTGATGGGTGGGCTTTCTTGTAGGGTCTGGAGGATCCAACCAGGAGTAGATACAAACTTTTTCTGAGCTGTTCATTGATCATTACTTCTGTTATCCCGCCTGAGCTGCCAATGGAATTGTCCATAGCTGTCAATACTTCTCTGATTGCGCTTGCAAAACGAGGAATATTTTGTACAGAGCCATTTCGTATCCCATTTGCAGGAAAGGTAGTCAAATAACAAAGCTAATAAAATTTTGCGAAACTATTTATGATCTACGGAGTATTAACTTTGGGGTATATCATATGCCTCATTATTAGGGAATGAGTGATAGTTTCTGAATATGCCAAAATATGCCAATTGTAAAGATAGGTATGTGTGCTAAGCTTTTGCCAATACATAAGGGTGTAACAGATCTAGTATATTTAGGAACTAAAAAGTTAAGTAAACTCAATGGAGGACCTCTTAAATAAGAAGAGAAAATGATATTGATATTGGACACTCCAATACATTGCTATGTTCATCTCAGTGTTTTTACTTCTGATCTTTCCAGGTTGATATCTGTTGTTTTGACAAAACTGGAACACTTACATCAGATGACATGGTAGGTTATTTTCCTTTTTATGCATGCATGCTACTTGCATAGTTGCTTTTCCCCTTTCCATGATCCATCTTGTCTTTCCTAGGAGTTCTGCGGTGTTGTTGGAACTACTGAGACCGTGGAATTAGAGTCAGATGTGAAGAAAGTGCCGAGCCGTGCATCGGAAATTCTTGCATCTTGTCATTCTTTGGTTTTCGTTGATAACAAATTGGTAAGTGTATGCAAAATATTTTTTAGTGTTGATGGACAGTGTTCCATTATAAAAAAATGGTTGTTTGAGTTTTACTGTTAAAATGATACCCGGACTGCAGACTCTTACTCATCATTTATGTTCATTAGTTGAATAATTTCATTAAAAAATTTCATGTAGGTGGGCGATCCTCTCGAGAAGGCCGCACTAAAGGGAATTGAATGGAGTTATAAATCTGATGAGAAGGCAATGCCCAAAAAGTAAGAAAATGAAATCACCCTATTTAGCTGTTATTTCTTTCAGTCTGCCATCCCTAAATGATTGTACTATCGTAGTACTGTTTTATGTTCTGATTCAAGAATGAAATGAGACAGATAAATTTCATGGTTTACTAAACTTTTTAACTATTATGTTTCTTTGTAGCCAAGACTTGTTCTTGCAATGTTGGTGTGAACTCACATGAGATATGTTGTGCCAAATTATGATATTATTAATTATTTGTGGTACAGGGGAAGTGGCAATGCTGTTCAGATTGTTCAGAGGTATCACTTTGCATCCTATTTGAAGCGTATGTCCGTCATTGCACGTATTCAGGAAGAATTCTTTGCTTTTGTGAAGGTTTATATTCCTGCTGCTCTCTTCTTAATACTAATAGCTTATTGTTCTTTGTCTACTCTCATTAAATTGTTGAATAGGATGTTATTTGTATCCTTGGCCTAATTAGAATTTTATTTTAAAATACTTTTACAGGGTGCACCAGAAACTATCCAAGATAAATTAGTTGATCTGCCAGCATCTTACATTGATACCTACAAAAAGTACACTCGCCAAGGATCCAGGGTTCTGGCGCTTGCTTTCAAACCCCTTCCAGATATGACTGTAAGAACCTTTTTTTAATTACTGTAGGTGTCATTTTAACCTTGAGATAAGTAAGTAAGCTACATGTAGTTAAGCAAATAAAAAGACTTGTATGAACTAATCCATTTCTTTTGGCATTTTGTAGGTCAGTGAAGCCAGAAGCTTGGAGAGAGATGAAGTGGAGAGCGACCTTATTTTTGCTGGTTTTGCGGTAAACTACTTTATCATATGTGCTTTATTTTAAGAATCCGGATCAGATGAGAATAATTATTATTGTGCGAATATGCGAATAAATGCACATTTAGGCGATTGACATGCACTTTCTTCAGTAATGACATGCACATTTAGGCCATTGACATGCACTCTGTCAGATTTGCATGTCATTGATAATATGTGAAAAGTACATGCACACACCCCGAAAGTGCATGTCAATGACAAATTATCAATGACATGCAAATCTGACAGAGTGCATGTCAATGGCCTAAATGTGCATGTAATTACTGAAGAAAGTGCATGTCAATGGCCTAAATGTCTATTCATTCGCATATTCGCACAATAATAATTATTCTCACCTGAATCTTTTCCTTATTTTAATGATATAGTTTGTTTAACTCACTGCATTTTGCTTTTGAAATTCCAGGTTTTTAACTGTCCGATAAGGGCCGACTCTGCTACTGTTTTGGCTGAGCTGAAGGGGGCTTCACATGATCTAGTATGTCACAGACTTCCCTCTGAGAGACGTTGTCTATTATCTAGCTTTATCCATCAATGTGCATTGTCTTTCAAAAAAGTTCGCGACTTTAGTTTGACAGGTTTGGTAGAAGGAGTGGGTTTAAAAATTTATAAAGTGTCAACATAAACCCTACATCTAGCAGTTTTCTGCATAGCTTGGAAAATTCACCCAAGGAAACTGAACTATGCCTGATACATTCAAAAGCTCATAAGGAATTAATACACCGGCAAAGTTATTTTAATCCCATAGATGCAAGCTCCTTAAATTACAATTTTCCTTGCAGCTCACAAAACACATTCTCAGCCCACTGAATACTTCTGTTATTGTTATTTTGTAGATGATGATTACTGGCGACCAAGCCTTAACAGCTTGCCATGTTGCTAGCCAAGTGCACATTATCTCAAAACCTGCATTAATTCTCTCACCTGTTACATCTGGTACAGGATATGAATGGATTTCACCAGATGAGAAAGAAAAAATACCTTACAAGTAATCTCCTTTTCTTTTGCATTCTTGTTCCTAAATAATAGTTTCCGTCTATCTGTTATATGCTCATTAGAAAATAGCTGTACTTGCCATCTAATTTCCTAAAATCTTGAGGACATGAATGTTGATTTCTTATTCTCTTGGTTTCTGTTGCAGTGATATAGAAGTAGAATCATTGTCGGATACTCACGATCTCTGCATTGGAGGTGATTCCTTTGTGATGCTGCAGCAGACTTCTGCTGTTCTGCGAGTCATCCCTTATGTGAAGGTTATATCTTGTACCATTTCCCTTCCTAATTTATCTATTATTGAGGCTTTATGGTAATTTCATTATTTATTCAATTAGGTCTTTGCAAGGGTTGCTCCTGAACAGAAAGAGCTAGTCATGACCACTCTGAAAACTGTGGGGAGGATGACATTGATGTGTGGAGATGGGACAAATGATGTTGGAGCTCTCAAACAGGTATATATATCAGAATTCAGAACCTTTTCATAATTTCTGGAAATTAAACAGTGATCATGTTAGGAAACATTCAGCAAAGGATGAATGATCTAAAATGTAGCACATTTAGGCTCTGTTTGGTTGGAGTATGGAATAAAATTTCCTTAGGGATACAGAAGGGATAATGTTTTTTGTCGTTCTAAAATATTGTTATAAAAGATAAAACATTATACACAAATGTAAAAGAAAGTTTCATTATTTTACAAATACTTCTGGGCACATAATTTGAAGTAACAAAAGTAATGTGCATAAGAAGACTTCATAATCATTTTTTTTTCTCTAACTGCAGAACTAAGACTTAAAGCCATCAGATACAAATAATTTGCTATGTTTATGCTGATGATTCAAATCTGATCTTTCCAGGCTAATGTTGGAGTCGCCTTGCTAAACGCCATTCCACCTGCCAAAACTGAGGGTGAATCATCTAAAACTGAAACCAGCAAACCTAAGCAGAGAAAACCCAAGATCTCTTCAGATTCTGGAAAGCTAATCTCTGAAAATCCAGAAGGTTCCAAATCGAAAGCTCTCGCTAGCACCTCTGCAACCTCCAAAGAATCAGCTGCTACCCGCCATCTAAACGCTGCAGAATTACAGAAAGAGAAACTCAAAAAGCTCATGGACGAGCTCAACGAAGAAGGCGACGGCCGCTCAGCACCAATAGTCAAGCTTGGAGATGCCTCCATGGCCTCACCCTTTACTGCAAAGCATGCCTCAGTTGCCCCAGTCACTGATATCATCCGTCAGGGTCGGAGTACACTCGTCACCACCCTCCAGATGTTCAAAATCCTCGGCCTTAACTGTCTTGCAACCGCCTATATTCTAAGTGTTATGTACTTAGATGGTGTCAAGCTTGGAGATGTTCAGGCTACAATCAGTGGAGTTTTCACAGCGGCTTTTTTTCTCTTCATATCCCATGCTCGACCACTTTCCGTCCTCTCACCCGAACGGCCCCACCCCAACGTGTTCTCCTGTTATTTATTGCTATCACTGCTCGGTCAATTTGCTCTCCACATCTTTTTCTTGGTATCATCAGTCAAAGAAGCTGAAAAGTACATGCCAGATGTGTGCATCGAGCCAGATTCTGAGTTTCATCCTAATTTGGTAAATACTGTCTCCTATATGGTGGGTTTAATGCTCCAGGTTGCCACTTTTGCAGTAAATTACATGGGCCACCCGTTCAACCAGAGTATTTCAGAAAACCGCCCATTTCGATACGCTCTTGTTGGAGCTGTTGTGTTCTTCACTGTCATTACGTCTGATATGTTCAGAGAGTTGAATGACATGCTTAAATTGGTGCCTTTGCCTAAAGCATTGAGGGATAAATTGTTGCTTTGGGCTTTTCTCATGTTCTTGTGCTGTTATTCATGGGAGAAGTTCTTGAGGTGGGTATTTCCTGGAAAGATGCCTTCGTGGAGGAAACGACAACGTCAAGCTGTGGCTAATTTAGAGAAGAAGCGTGTTTAGACGGTTGAATAGAGTGTTTCGATGCCAAGGTAAGTGCCTGATTTGGAGCTTTACGTTTTCTGATTATATTATGCTGGCAAGAATGTTGTCTGGGAAATTTTGTTACACAAGATCTTAATTTGGTTTTTAATATTTGCCTCAAGATGACAGTAGCTTTGGTCTTTTGATAGAAATAACACTTCAAGGTGCAGTTCTTTTAGTCACACTGATTATAGACTATTAGTTCCTGATTTTTAATCTATTTAAGTTGGTAAATGAATATTTTCTTATGAAACTTTACTGGATATCAAACTATAGTTATTATTCCGACAAAAAAAAACTACAGTTAGTAAGCAGCAAAGCATCTGAAATTTTTCTACTGAACTTTGGTAAAAACGAATCTTGTCTAATGGGTATATTTGTAATTCGTAAGCAGCAAAGCTAGAAAGTATGAAGTCAAGTCAACCGCCCCACGCATCACAAAGGAGAAAGATTTTATTCGTTTCTATTGATTCCTTATCTTCTGTACTCGATCTCTTCAGCATTTGATTATTCTCAAAATCAGCTTTCCAGTTTTGGCTTTCTGTCTTTTCCTCGTTTCCCCAACAGGCGAATCAAATATTCAATCTTCTCAATATGGAAATATTCCATTCAAAGTTTATTCACATCCAAGAATTAATAATACTCCGTACTCCATTTCTTTCCTTCAACAACAGAACATACAAATTAATGTACAAATATTTTCCCACTGAATCTATCACATCCTTCAGCCGGAAAAAGATTTCGATGATCGGAGATCCGACCCAATCGGCGACTATAACCGATCAAAAACTCCATGTTTTCCGGCAAAAGACAACCACCCTGTGAAAAAAGTAAAGACTAATATATTTATAAGAAAGCAAAAGACAATTCAAAGGTGATTAAGCTTGACACCAAATGATTAACGAAGAAGACGATTTAGAGAGGCTAATATAAACTAGTTAACAGAACGGATCCAGAAAACTGCGTCCCGTTTTGCTGAATTAGCAGCGATTCTCAGAACGACGGAACCACACCGTACATATCGTCGTTGATAAAGAATCCTCCTCCGACGACACTGTTGACGCCGGAGTCGGCGTAGATCTGGTCCACTTCGTCAGTGTCGGCTTTGGTTCGTCTGGCGAATCTCCCTTTGATTCTCGGCCTCGTCTCTGCGTATGCTTTTCTGGATGCGTAACGGATCGTCTTCTCAAACTTTCTGTTCTTCCTCTTCTCTCTGTACCTCATCACTCTCGCCTCTCTGTCAATCCTCGATAACTGCACTGGCACAGCAGATCCGCCGCCGTCGATGACACCGCTCTTTGTGCTCATCGACTTTGATAGCGTGAAATTGGACACCTCTGAGATCGAGTTTGTGTTTCCGTCAGGTACTATTCCGACATCCGATGAGGAAACCTGGATAAGAAAGAGATGAGATAATCAGTATCATTTATTTCGAGTTAAGATGAATCGAATTGATGGAAGAGAGGACTTACGCTTTGACTGATGCACTGAGCGGAGAAATTGAAGGGAGATAGCTTCGATTGAGTGAAATCGATCTCGAAGCAGTTCTCGTTATACAAGCTACTGAGATTCCGATTCTTCGTCTGATTCGGAACGACGCTATCCGTTCCAGATCCGAACAAAAAACTCCGATTGTTGTTCCCTATCTGCTCCTCGCTCACCAGATTCTTGACATCCAAAAACGAATCCACAAGAGGCTCGCAGATGAAATCCGCGCCAGCGAGCTTTCCATGGAGATTCGGAATCAACCAGGACTCATCATCATCATCATCAGCATAAGCCGAGTCAACAGCGAGCGGCGCCTTGATAGATAGATCCGAAGGCGATTGATAGAAAGGAACAACAGGAACACGTTCATGGCGACGCGCGAGCGGATTAGCGGAGTGGATGTCACGGTCACAGGAAGTACAGAGCGCAGCAGCGTCGGCCTTGCAGGTGACGGCGGCCGGAGCTTGCTCGCAAACCTCGCACATCCAGACGCGTTCATGGCGGGAGGCGAGCCTGTTGGCGGCGTGGATCTTGGAGTCGCAGACGCCGCAGAGGAAGGCGGAGTCGGCGCGGCAGAAGAGGAGAGCCGCCGTTGACTTGCAGGAGTCGCAGGGCTTGGCTCCGAGGCCCCATGATGATAGTAGTCCCTTCATACTTTGATCTTCGATCGGCATAGCTTGAGCTTCTGGTTTGTGGTTAGATTTTGTGTTTGCAGGAGGAGGAGGAAGAAGATAAGCGCGTAGGGATTAACAGAGAGAGTGAAGAGATTTTATTATAAAAAATAAAATAAAATAAAAACGGGTGGGGGCCAAACTGCGTTGGTGACTAGTGCAGATCGGACACGTGGAGCCTGTACAGCCATGTAAAGTCTATAGCAAATACTCGTATATATCTTCGGTGTAAGGGAAAAATATAAATGAGTAAAATGAAAATGGAAGGAGTTGTGTTGTGCCGACGTGGACCCACCACAAAGTGGGGCCCGGAAGAGATATGATAATAGTGAGTTGGATGGGCCCACTTTTTTGGGCTGAGCCCATGACTCCCACGGGTACACGAGGACCATGGTCCATGCCCACTCTGCTGGATTTTTGCTTTTTATTTAATTCTGTCATCAGATGTGGAGATTGGGATGTTCATCGCTCGTCAATTCTGATCGACTCCTATCATTTTGTTAATTAATTATTCGGTTTACCATAATCTAGATGCCAAATCTTTCTAATTTCTAAGTTGTTATTATTAGGCAATTTCCAATGATATGTTAAAAATCATAACAAACTTCTAGTAAAATCACGATCATATTCAACCTAGCTAGCTAGCTAGCTGGCTTAGAGCAATCTTAGTTGGTTTAATCAACCACTCATTGACCAAACACACATTTGATTACTATTTAGAAAGATGGAAAAGGTATACCGAATTCAGATCATCTAATATCTTGTTTGATGAAGCTTGCTTAATTGGAATGATTGAGTTAGATAGGGCATAAGAAAATAGCTTTAGCTAAAGATGGAAAATAAAAAAAAGAGGATAAAAGATAGAAATCATAGAATTGGGATTATGATATGGAAATGAAAGGATCAACTCATACGCTGCTGGAGTTGGGCAAGAGGTTGGTCCCTTGTTTTGGTGACCACAATAAAAGTTGTGTCATGTTTGTTTCTATATTGTGTGCCCAACTCAACAAATATCTCTCATATATACCCCTAATAATTTGTTTACATGTTACCGTGTTCTATTTGGATACATGTAATTTAGATATACCTAAAAAATAAAAAAATTATTTGCCTACAAAGATTATAATAACTTATATATTAATTTCACATCGGAATTGAGATTTAAATATTCCCAAAAAAATATTTTTCATATAAATAATTTTTCATAATAATATATAATATCCAAATAAGTACTTTAATTAAAAAATTATATAATATTAATTATTCTATTACATTTATTTTTGAAAATTAAAATAAGATTTTTAAATTATTTTTAACTTTGGAAGATGTACTTTATGAAAAACAATATAATCTCAATTATTATAAATACAAGTTTATTTTTTATCGCAGTTGTGTACTAAAGTCATTTTCATCAAAATCTACTATTTATATATTAAATTAAGGATTCGAATCTGGTAATAAAGGGCCCTTTAGAGATAAATGAGAATGAACGGGAACCGTTCATTGGAATTGATCGGACAGCCCAGATTGCTCCACTTTCCATGCTGGCAACTTCCTACTCGCTAGCTTTTTGTGTGAAACACACGCGCTACATCGTTCCAACGTGATTCAAAATTGGAGCGAAAACCGTCTCTTCCCATTCTTCTCAAAACTTTCACAGAAAACCTCTCTCGCAAAGGCGATCAAACCCTAACCTCCTACTCGCTCGTTTTCTCTCGCCGATCATCAAAAACAACATACTCCTACAAATTTCGCGATGTGTGGCTCACAGAAGAACAACGAAGGAAGAGGTATGGTGTTTAATCCCTAATTTTAGCGTATACGATGCTTTTTCCTGTGATTTCTCATTGATTTCTCTTCATTTCACTCCGTCGTTCACCAAAATCCATCAACTCGCTACTAAAAATGGCAGGATCTCAGAGAAGCCAAGTACCAAAAGGTATGGAGTATAATCTGGTATTTGGAGTTAGGTTTTTGCTTCGACATGTTTGATTTCGCTACATGCATGTTCATCAAAATACATGTGCATCACAGTACATCTAAATGTTCATCAAATATCTTGTATTTGTTCATCGTATCTTGTACATACGTTCACCAGATTTCTTTTCAATGTTCACCAAAAGTTTTGTGATTGTTCATCTCATTGCCTATCAAAGTTCATCATATGTCTTAAGATTGTTCATCAGATTTCTCTTATTTGTTCATCATAAATCTTGTTATTGAATGTCCAAGAGGTATGAATATTATCCTCTTTATAAACTTTGTATTTTTGCACAATATATAACTTGTATGTTCAATATTACAGAGATAAGAAGCAAAAAAACAAATGACAGATCACAAAGAAATTTGTCATCCCAAGAACAACAACAACAGGAGGAAGAAACAGTTCATGGTAACTAATGTTCATCAACTCTTTTTTCTTTGTTCATCACAATTCTTCATAATGTTCATCAGAATGTTTAATAATGTTCATCAGAATGTTTAATAATGTTCATCATTCCTCTCATATATAGTTCATATGTATGTTTAATAATGTTCATCACTGTATTTCAATATGTTCACCATCTTGTTTGATATTGTTCACCATGATCCTTAATTTTGTTCATCAACTTTTTATTTGGTAATGTTCATCATTATATTTCAGTATGTTCATCATCATATAACTGTATGTTCATCATCATATAACTGTATGTTCATCATCATATAATTGTATGTTCATCATCATATAATTGTACGTTTTAAATATGTTCATCATTGTTTTTCAATATGTTTGATATTATTGTGTTTTTATTTTACAGAGAGCAATGTTTGTGGAATTTCTAAGGAAGCATGGCATGGAAGCCAAAGCAGCTCTATTCGAAGACGAGAAAAAGGTCAAAGCTGAACGTCTTTCAATGTATTGGAGAGATGACAAGAACAAGCAGGATTGTGGTATATATACCATGCGACACATGGAAACGTACTTTGGGGAGGGGCTGACAAATTTTACAACTTCTTTGAAGAAAGGTGACAATAAGCAAATGGACATGATAAGGGTCAAGTACATTTCAGAGTTGTTAACCAACAGATTCAACAATGCTTACCCACAACTTATAGAGTGGGTAAATGGAAAATGCACAATGTAGAAGTTTGACAATGAGTACAAGAATTCTTTTGTTCATATATATATTACAGAATGTTCATCAAATCACTGAACAATGTTCATCAGCTTAACTGTGAATGTTCATTGAATATTTAGCCAAAGTTCATCATATTAACACTGAATGTTCATTGACGTTAATCTCAAAAGTTCATCAATATGATAAGTAATTTTACTTGTCTTTTTCACAAATATTCATCATATTAATAATGAATGTTCATCGAGCTTAGATACAAAGTTCATCAAATTAACACAACAAGTTCACCACATTAACAGTGAGAGTTCATCTAATTTGATATCGATGTTCATCAATTTTTCCCATGTTGTTCACCAGATTATATATAATTGTTCACCAAGTAGATTACAAATGTTCACCAGAACTAGATTTACACATAAAGACTTAAATGATAGTTTTAGAATTATCTAACTTCAAACACTTGTTGAAGTATTCTCAGGACATGTAGAGCGATTGTGTCCGGATTTCAAACATATTGAACAACACTTCTTCACCTTGTTAGAATTCAATCTAACTTTCTCAATTGTACTTTTCAAACGTGATGTTTTTGGCCTTCCTTTGTTCTTTGATTGTGGAGGTGGAAGGACAGATATTGTATTTGGTAAAGGACCAACAAACTTCTCAAATCTTGCCTCTCTGCTTTTTGTAGGAGTCTTGTTGTTACTCATAGAAGACGACTCAGCCTGAATGGATGAACTGTACATCAGATATTAAACATATGTTCATCAAACTACTTATCAATGTTCATCAAACTACTTATCAATGTTCATCACAAATCCTATAAATGTTCATTACACATTAAAATGTTGTGAATGATCATCACATCTAGAACAAAGTTCATCAAATCAGTATTAAAAGTTCATTAAGACTGCATTCAACGTTCATCACATGTTTTATAAAAGTTCATCACAAATACTGTCTATGTTCATTATATGTCCAATAGAATGTTCATCACTTCTATTACTGTTGTTCATCAAATCCGTTATAAATGTTCATCACAATTCTTCTAAATGTTCATCACATCGATGTGTTGGATTAGCGAACAGAGCAATCAAGAGAACAAGAACATCTGTTGTTCATCAAAACTGCTTCATTATACACGAATCATCGTAATACTTCAACAAATAAGCTCAAATTGAAGAGAAACAGGGGGATGAACTGGTGAAACAAAGAAAATAGAAGCAAAACCTAGATCCATAGGTAGAATGAAGGAGAAACAAGCTAACGAATGCGAGAAGAAGAAGAAGGAATTACGCAGCAGAGAAGAGAAGGCAAGATCCGAAGATGGGGGAAAAGAAAACGAAGGCGGAGAAGAAGAAGAAGGAAATTTACGAGATCTGTTGAACGCGCTTGTACACGCGCCCAAAAGTGAATTATCCACATCCGTCCGATCTGGCGAAATCAAACGGCCCATAATCATTCTCATTTATTACTGTAGCAACTATTATCACCGGACACTTTTCCTTAAATTAAAACTAGCTTTTGTCACATGACATTTTTGTATTGAATTTGTCATGTGACGTTTTCTTACTCTATTTTTTATCCCTCGTTTCTTTATTTTCTAAAAGACTCTGAATTCTATATTTGTTCTTTATTTATTTGAAAAAAATCAATTAACAAGACTGGAAACCAATCATAAGTTCTATAATTGCCTTTTTTATTAATTTATACATTAATCATACAAATTTGATTATATACTACATATATTAATCTAAATTATAGAACTTTTTATTAATTTAAATGTTAATTAAATAAATTTAATTATATATTATATAATAACTTAAATATAATATTATTATACAATCCCGTACAAGGCAGAGAGTTCAGCTAGTGTACAAAATAACTCATCCCCTCAAAACTAGGATGGTAATGAAACGGGTTTCGGGCGAAGGGCTTCGTCCAGATTCCCATCCTTGTTTACAAATTTATTTATTTTTATCTCATTCAGTGATCAAAATTTTCTCTCATCTCTATTTTATCAGGTCTTATTTTCGCAAATTTCTATCCTATTGTCAAATCTTATTTCTAAAATGTTAATTTAGTATATGTATTTAATAGATTTTTTTCTTACTATTAACATTTGATTTGAAAAATGTAACAGTTTGAACTCCTACATATATGATATATGGTATAGTATGAGTTAGTCATTCCTCAGTCCCATCTTTGATTTATTTTGGATTGGTTAGTCGAGTGTTATCCATTTATTATCTCTACTAGAAACGGGCCTTCGCGTTGGGAAATTACAGTTTTTAATATTATTTAACGTTGTTTAATAGGCGTTCTAAAATTAGATTGGGCTAATCATATTCACAACCCTTTATGATATAGAATCTAACATCGACAAAGCCGTCTCTAATCTTTGTTCTATCAAAAAGAAAAAAAAAGTTTAATTAGTGATTATGTTTTTCCTGAATGTTTTATTAATCATTTTAGCAATTGACACACAACTACCTATGAATTCGTCTCTCCCTTTAAAATCATCACATTACCTAAATAGTTCGGGTGCTTTTTTTTTGCCAAACAATTAGCTCGTGTATTGGTGTTCCTATTTTATTAGGGCTTAAATCAACAGACTGAAACCCGCGTACGGGTCTTGCGTAATTATAATTTCTTAAATGTTTCATAATAGATATTGAAATGATATTATATCATATAATCAAATGAGTTTGATGATTTGTACCTCTTCTCTCAATTCGCCAAATTGTTATATCATTTTGTAATATTATTGTAATATACGGGACATAAGTTTTTAAAAATATGATTTTTAATATTCTTGTAATGTACAGGACAGAAGTTTTTAAATATATGTTATTTGCGTATGCAATTTCTTCAATGCTCTATATGCTAAATTTTTGTTCAAGTCTTGTTTGCAGTATTATTACCAACTCCACAGATTTTGGTATATAAAATAAGGTAATCTATTTTGATTTATTAATAGCCAAGTTGGTGAATATATGATCTATTTTTCTGTCTATAACTCATTACAATTGAATAAACTCGAGGACCAGTTATTAAATGTCATTTTCCCATTGTATACATTTTTGACGTGTTTACTAAATTATCATGCTTGTTGGAAACTGAGTGTAAATGTTTGAAAACAACATGCTAGCATATTGCAATATGTAATATTGTTTACAATTACTAAAATTAGATGCAAACGGCCTCCGATAAGGGTTCAAAGTTTGGTACTAATGACGAAAAATGTAGTTTAGAATAAGTAAAAAGTAAACACTTCAAGCACAAAGAAATTGAAAGAGGAAAAAATGCATACCATATAGTTCACAACAGATCTCCCTCTTTGTATAAATTTAGTAATTGCAAAAGTTAAATCCTTTTACAAAGACACATGATACATGAATTGAATATAGGGAATTTAGATTCTTTGGTAAGTCGGTCCTCTAAACTCTGTAAACCTGCATATTATTTGTATATATATATATATATATATATATACTCCATCCGTCCCAAAATATGAGTCTCATTGTACAAAAATATATTGGATTAAGGCAAATGCTTTAACGTACATAAGTGCATTGGAAATGATGAATGTAAAATATTAAAATAATTCATTAACCAATGGGAGAAGAGTTTACAAATGAAAAGTACATAAGTGCATTGGAAATGATGAATGTAAAATATTAAAATAATATGAGTAAGGGTATAATTGGAAGAAGTTTATGAACAAAAATAGAAATGGGACTAACATTTCGGGACGCCCAAAAAGGAAAATGGGACTCATATTTTGGGACGGATGAAGTATAATTTACTAAAGCCTTCATGTGTACCTTTGAAAAAAGTTATTGATCTGACTTTTTACTTTTTACTTTATTAATCTAATGATAAAGTCAATTACTGTAAAATCATACCATCCACTCCAAACCTTTGTCCACATTAGAGGTTTGTAAGGTCTGTTTTAGTAAATACATAACAGTAAAAGTCGTTGCAAGTATATTAATCTGTCACAATAAGATCATTAACTATTAAAAATTTATTTTGAAAAGAATTAAGATTGTCAACAAGAACACTGAAACTTATAACGGGATCAAGAGAGTATCTTCCTTGCACATTAACCATGGAACACCAATATCTAATTCAACAACAATGTTAGCATCCCATCTCATGTGATCACAACTTTCTTGTCCAAACATCTTTCTTTGCATTTTATATTTATATTCGATCTTAAAACACAAACTGATAGCACATAATTCAGTTTTTGAAATCAGAAACTCAAATTAATTTGACTAATCTTAATTACAAGAGGTCATGAAAAAAAGAGTCAATGAAAACATACAACATTGAGTGATGTTAAGACATTGAATTTCATGTGTACAAGAGTGATTGCCATGGAATTTCTTTTTATTATTGCCTTCAAAATGCTCAAAAATTCGATCTAGTTTTGGGCGCATTCTAGTTGCGCCCAAAACTTAACCGGGTTTTAAAAAAAACAGTTAAAATTTTCCGAGTGCGGGATTTCCCCCCACAATCATACGGTCAAGTATGTGCGTGAGGGGGAGAAAAGACAAGTAGACATCATTCAGTGTCATCTATGTAAGAAGAAAATTACCACAGTCAAAATTGAGGTTGATCGGTGAATTTGAAAGGGAGAGTGGGGATCGAGGAATTGGGGGTTATCGGCAGTGGCGGATCTAGAAAATTTCTACCGTGGGGGCTCGTATTAGAATTAAGATTATAAATTATGTTCTCTTTTTCTTGAGTATTATCAATTTGATTTAAACATATTCAATATAATATTAACCCACATTTAAATTTTAAATTAATTTAATTTATTTGTGGTAAAATCAATAATAAATATTCTTCTACTTTTTATTCTTGTATCAAATAAATATCTTGTACATAGAAATATCATATAAAAGTTATTCTTTTTCTCTAATATTACCGATATTTAGTGGGTTTGATAGATATTAAAAATATAAAAACTCTGTATGTAAAAATTACATTTAGTTTCCTTACATTTTTAATAATCATGTTTCTCTGTTTAACACACCTCTTACTTTTCTTACCAAAATTCAAGAATAAAATAGAAAAAATCTCTATATAACTACTAAAGCAAATTACATTTCTTCAATTCTAGCTATGTCACGTGGCATACTCTTCATTCAGGCCATCCACCTGTCGTCATTTCATTGGTCACGATTTTTTATAATTTATTGTAATTTTCTCAAAAAAAATTAATTAAATTTGGAAAATCGTGTGCAAAAATATTACAAAAAATATTTTTATGTGTTAATTTTCTAGATTTTGACCTCCCAATATCCTATTATTTTATTTTACAAATATATATTTTATTTTTATGATATGACGTATCACAAAAAGATTGATTTCTTAATAAATAAGAGAAATAATTATATTTTTGTGTTATTGTAGTGTTTTCAATTATATTTTTATATATGTTGAAATCAATTTATTTAAATTTGTTAAAAATTGACCCATATTAATTTGATCAAATACGATTTTTGGTATTAAAAATTCATGTATATTCGTTGTTTATTATATTTAAAATGTAAAAACTTAATTATATATCAATATCATTTTAAGATATAAACTTATTTTCATATAAAATTTTATATTACATAATACTCCTTACTACTAATTCACTATATCGAGTTATATAAACCCGCGCCATGGCGCGAGACCTAGTCTAGTTTGTGTATAAAATTAAAAGGCTAAAATGACTTACGTTATATTACATGAAAAATAAAATCAAATCAACTTCATGTAATTCTATTAATTACTTAGAGCATGTTTATTGTGGGGGGCTTTTTGAGGGGCTTTTAAGCCTCTCATTAATTAAGAAGCCCCTTTCCATTTTAATACTTTTATTGTATGGGCTTTTAAGGGGGCTTTTCAACTATTATATATTAATATTAAATTGATATTTATAGTTTATAATAAAATTATAAATTTATATTTATATAAAATAAATAATATTTATTATCTTAAAATATAAAATTATATTAATTTTTTTAATTTGAATTAAGATCAATAATTCTATTATACTGAATTTGAATTTAAGACTAGAAGGCCATGTACTTATCAAGCTATTTAATCTAATTTGAAGTTTTTCAATATAAATAAATATATAAATAACTTAATAAGTATATTTTTATAATTTAAATTGTCATAAATAATAATAATAACATGGTTTTGACCTAATCATACTTAAAATTATACATAGAATATATTAATTTCAACCGAAATTTAAATTTAGTATATATATAATATTTTAACATATATGAATATTTGAAAACACCATAAGTAATAATAAAATTATTAGATTTAACTTTAATGGTATTTATATACCAGAATAAAAATAAAATTTATTAAAATATATTGAAAATGGATGTCTATGGATAGATAAAATTGTAAATAGAATTATGGTATTTTTTTTTTTTAACTTACAGGTAATAAAATATATTGATTTTTCTTAAATTAATTACGGATGGCCAGATTAAATCTGGACCGTCCGTAAGCGCCACGTGTCACCCATCGGACAAGCCCACGCGCTGTCCAGTCTCAAGACGACACGTGGCGCTGCACTTTCAAATTTTTGAGGGGAGAAGTCGGCTTCTCAAACCCCAAAATTAAAAGCCCCTCCCCAAGGGCTTCTTCATTATTATATTTAAAAAAATTGAGAAGCCCCCCTAAAAGCCCCACAATAAACATGCTCTTAGTAATTAATTACCGTTGTGTAAATTGAATTTAAAAAATATATATTAAAAAACTAACTTCTTATATGATACTAAACTAGAGGAGTATAATCAGTATATCACATTTTTACTTAAAATTTAAAACAATTAAATCTCTAGTTTGGAAAATTTTAACCGTTGTACAGTTTTACCACAGATCTAATGAAAGAAAAAAAGGAGGGTGTTTAATTTTTTAGCAAAACGCTTCGTTTTGATCTTTTGGACATCTTTTTAAATTAGAAAAAATGGTTGATGTAAATTTATTCAGTGAAATCCTAAATTTATCAATGGAGGGAGCAACATTTATGAGGTACCAATTTCATTTAATTTTGACATTGGATAGCCAATTCAATCTTTATATAGATAAGATGTTGTTATCTACTTAGCTAGAAAATGAAAATCTATCTATTGACATTCATTTGTTGGCTCTTCAATTTAACTTGATTTTTGTTGTGTCGAAAAGACTCGAATTCATGATATTGACCCAAAGCTCAATTCAAGGCATAACTCATAAGTATTCCCTTCCGGGAAGGAAAAGCCAGTGACATCATGCCGTGCGTCATCGCGGTAGGACGATTGTGTGCCATCGGATGAAGAGATTTTGCTTTGACGAGATTAAACTCATTTTAATCATTATTATTATCTTCAAGTGTATTTATAATCTGTTAATGCTTATCATGATCGTTTTTCAAGTTAGAGGTAGACTGACAAAGTGACAGGTCGGTGGTTAACAGCCTTTAATTACTTGTTTGGTATCATCAACATCTTTTAACGTTGTCTTATTTTCTAGAGTATATTAATTTAAAAATATAAATTTCACCTCTTCTAAAGACACATGTCGAATATGCTTTGTTTCTTCAATATTTGTAATTATGTGTTTGTAATATATATAAAATTTAAATATTTTTAAAGTATTCATTGAAACGAATCAAACAATATCTTATATGATTATGTTATTCTTTGTATATCGAAAGAAATCTATAAAATTCTCTCAACTTGTGAATAATGTTAAAAAGTGAAACGTCTCTAATATTATGAGACGAAGGGAGTATAAAAATATTAGTAAAAGAGTTTGTCTAATGTGTGTCAATGAGCACACAATAAACAACTAAATCTTTTTCCAACATATTTTTATAAGTTTTGATCTTAGTGCTTGTTTTTTTATAATCTCTAAACAAAGTAATTAAGGTCATCAACAATGGTGTGCTTGGCAGTTTCCTAAACAACAACAATCCAGTTTTTTCGCGTTGAAACAGGGCCTGTGAGGCTACATGTGGACAATCCATATCCCGATACTTGTCGAAAGGATGTGAACTGACAAGCCTAAGACTTAACAAAATAAAAACGAAAAATAGAAACAACGACTATGTAAGAGATATGCGAAAGAAATCTAGGTCTCTATAATCATTCTTACTAAAAAGCCTCTATAGCTCTTATCCCTCAATGTGTTCTTGTCCTAAACCATATCGTTTGTCAATGCTAAGTGCGTCAAGTCCTTTTGTATCACCTCTTTTCAAATCTTCTTTGGACGACCTCAACATCTTAGTAGCACGTCGAAATCCAATCTCTCGCACCTACGAACTGGTGTGTCTACTTGCCTCCTCTGCACATGCTCAGACCAATGTAGTCTAGTTCTCTGTAATTTTCCCATGATGTCAGCTACACCTACCCATTCTCTAATAACTTCATTTCTGATTTTGTCTTCTCTGGTATTGCCACACATTCAATGCAACATCCTCATCTCTGCTACTGCCATCTTTTGTTCTTGATCCTTCGTCATGAGCCAACACTTGGCTCCATACAACAACGTTGACCTATCTGCAACTCTATAAACTTTGTTTTTCAGCTATGCTGACACTTTTAAAATCACAACAGTCCTGAAGCACCTCTCCATCTCTGTCATCCCATCTGAATGCGATGTTGATTGTCCGTATCTATCGCACCATCGCTTTGCATTAACGACCCAAAGTAACTAAACTTTTCCTTCTTCGCTACAACCGCTCCCATCAAGCTGAACTTCACCCGAATTCCTCAATATCCCCAAATTTGAACTCTACATACCCTGTCTTTGACCTGCTGAGTCTGAGTCTCTTAGACTCCAACCTCTCCCTCCATCGCTCTAGGTTAGCATTTATACAACCCCTAGTCTCTTCCACTAGCACAATGTCATGCGCAAACAACATACACTACGAAATATTATCTTAGATATCCCCTGACAAAAAGTTTAGCACCGCTGTAAACAGACACAACCTTAAGACCGAGCCTTGGTGCAAACCAACGTCGACACGAAAGTACTATTTGTCTCCTCCAGGGGTACACACACTAGTTGGAGCTCCCTCATACATGTCCTTTAGAAAGGTATGATCTTGAAACCTTCTTAGACCCTAAACAACTCCACAACAACTCCCTCAGTATTCTATCGTATGCCTTCTCCAAGTCGTTAAACACCATTTGCAAATTCTTCTTTCTATCCCGGTAAGCCTCTATCATCTTCCTCAATAAGTGGATGACCTCCATACCATGAAACCAAATTGGTTTTTCGACACACACACAAGTTGTCTCAATCTTCTATCTATAATCCTTTCCCACAACTTTATTGTATGGCTTAGGAGCTTGATACCCCTATAGTTGTTGCACATCTCCCTTGTTCTTTAAAATTGAAACCAATTTGCTAAGCCTCCATTCCTCGAGCATCTTAGCCTTCTTTAGGATCACACTGAAAACCATGTGAGGCAATCCAAACCTTTACATCCCAACCACTTCTAAACCTCCATTGGGATGTCATCTGGACCTACCGCTTTCTTCCTCCCCATCATGCGAATCGCCTCCTTGATCTCTTCCCTATAGATACGTCTGTAATCAATGCAAATAGATCATCCCTCCGTATCTTGGTTAGTTGTAGTTGTCGTACCCCCCTCATTCGGCAACTTCTCAAAGTATTGTTGCCATCTGTGTCTGATATCGTTGTCTTCCACCAGCACCATTCCTTCCTCGTCTTTAATACATCTCACTGTATCTAAATTTCCGCTCCTTATTTCTCTTTCCTTTGCTAGTCAATACACTAGTCTTTCCCCACCCTTCTCATCCAATGCTTATACACACTCTCAAAGGCGTTCTCCTTAGCTTGTGCCATGCTTTCTTAGCTTCCTTCTTAGCTGCCTAATAGTCGGTCAAACAACCTGCTTTATCTGCTTTGCTACTTTCCAACAACTTCTTATAAGTCACTTGTTTAGCTTTGATCTTCCCTTGCACCTCTGCATCCCACCAAATATCCCTTTTCTCTTTCCTAAACACTAAAAATTAAAAGCAAAGCAATTAAATTGTTATAAAATGGTAAGAGAAACCTGCATTGATTCTTGAACCATCTCTTCTTCAAGAACTTCGTTTCTCTTACACATCTCTTCCTCACGAACTTCATTTCTCTTACACATCTCTTATACACAAAGTAAATTAACCAATTATTTTTTCTCTTTTTACTTCTAAAATAAAAAATACCTTGAGTAATGTAATTATGATAAGTAAAAAAAATTAGATTAATTTCTCCATTGTGAATAATTTTTTTATTAATCTCTTATACACACGTCCGGACCCGAAAACGACCCGACCAGAAACACGTCCGGACCCGAAAATTGTCCGACCCGAAAACCGTCCGACCTGAAAATCGCCCGACCGAAATTAGTCCGAAAACCCGGTTTTGGCCGATAAATAATTGTCCGGTCCGAACCCGACCCGAGCCGACTCGTTCCGACTTGTTATAAATTCCGAATAATATCCGACCCGAATTTGTCCGAAGCCTGAAATTGTCCGACCGAAACCCGATCCGACCGTCCGATTTGACACCCCTAGTGATTGCTACAAATAATATTATCTGTTCACATGCATTTGTATTTGAAAATAATTTAGATACAGGTAGAAGATACTACTACTGTATTATTATACTCCCTCCGTCTCTTTTTGTTTGTCCACAAGTACGATTTTTACGGGAATTAAGGAATTATAGGAATATAATGATTATTGTAGAGAGAAAAGTATAAAATGAATGGTTAGAGGAGAGAGATAGAGGGAAATAGTAGATAAGATTGAAATTTAGGAGAGAGAAAAAGTGAAAATGTGGTAATTATATGTTGATAGTAGGGATAAAATGAGTAAAATAAAATAACATAAATGAAATACTCCCTCCGTCCCTAAATTTGAGTCACATTTGGTACTTTGCACAAATATTAAGACAAGTCTAATCAAGGTAAAAGTGTAAATAATGGCACAAAAAATCATAAAATTCAACCAATAGAAAACTTATTACAATGTAAAGACAACTTTACCCCTAAAAAGTATTGTTGGGTGTAAATAAAGTAAATTGAATAAGGGTATTATGAGAATAAATTAATGGATAGAAATAGAAATGTGACTCAAATTAGGGGACACCCGAAAAGGAAATGTGACTGAAATTTAGGGACGGAGGGAGTAGGAGACAAACAAAAAGGGATAACCGAAAAGGAAAGTGGACAAACAAATAGCGACAGATCTAGACTGTCCAATGAGATTCAAGTATTTGATATGCACTTCATCACTGCAAGGCCCACGTGTCCCCTCACCACCTTTCACTTTCATATATAAATATAAATATAATATTCACTGGGGCTTGTGGTTTTGTGTGGCTATGGATTGGCTGGATCTATGCATTACAATCTCATCTCACCTATATATGTGATTTATTATTATTATTTTTTCCAGCATTAACTAAAAAGAGGTCTTATCTTCAACTTTTTTTTAGTCGTGATGGATCGAGAGGTCAACAAAATGTCACCCGGCAGCAGAGAACGATAATTTTTCCAGAAGATGTGATACAATTATGTAACAAAGTACTTCATTCAACCACGCCGCCGCCATGATCGTAATCTCATGCAAACAACATCTTTAATCGAAGAACTTGAACCCCACTTCATGAGAGGAATGAAAAAGTGTCCAATGACAAAAGTCAAGTCTTTGTTAAAATTACGCACTTGTCGCTCATTTATTAGCCATATATCTATATTTTAAAATATTTTTTTTGAAAAAGATTAACTATATCCACCACCTTCTTCACATTTTGATTATATTAAGATTATTTATTTATTAAGTTTAAGAATAAATAATTTTAAAAATAAGTTGACAAATTTTAATTTTATTCTTTATAATAATTATTAATAAAATAGTTTATAATATAATTTATAAATATATAAATCATTATACATAAACAATACATTTACATAATTGCTCGACAGACTTACACTAGTTCTCATTCATTTGATCAGACATTTTGAGTCCCAAATTGCCTTGTAACATTGGGCTGTTAATTCCATAAATATGGGCCTTCGATATTGACAAAGTAGGATCGGCTTATTTTGGGCCGACCCATCAAGTATCATACGTGTTAAATCTTACCGAGTGCCTTGTTTATAGTCATATCAATGTTTTGTTTGTTTTTTTGGGTAAAAATGCCTTGGATGAATGTTCGTTCTGATATTAAAACTAGACATTTCAGTTTCATTCAATCACAACCATAGGACGGTTAGCATATAAGTATATTAGGAGGAGGCCAATGTTAACAAGACAGTATCAATTAAAATTGGCTAGAGGCGAGTGTTAACAAAAGCATTACCATTACAATCATTCATGAATATCCTACCAATCCAATCCAACTCCGCTGTAACCTCATATATCAAAACATTACAATTTCGTATAAGCCATCTTCGCCAATGAATTTCTTCACCAACAAGCAACAAGATGGTAGAATCAACCGACGAAAAATCTAACCACTTGACTGGAGTGTATTGCTCAACCTACATTAGATGAATGTGTGGTTTCATTTTATTAGTAAGAGCATATAAAACATTTTGAAAGTTTCAGAGTGTGAGAGCTTTTTTTTTACCAGTCTAAACCCTCAAAAAGGCCTTCTCCTTTTGTTGCAGACGTCTTGAAAATAGCCCACTGACGGCTCTTGATCTTGTGTAATTCTAATGCCTCAGTCACAGATGCATCATCAAGGGCACCAGGAAGATCCTGTAAATTCAATATACCAACAGAATGTAGCATCACTCAACTGAATCCATAGTAAGCAACAAATGCACCGAATCTGTACAGCATCACAGAGATCCTCTGGGAATTTTCTCTAGGTGTTTAGAACCCAACAAATGCACTGAATCTCTACAGGCTATGGCTCAATTCGAGTTAGAAAGCATGTACTGTATCTAGCATGACTATTTTCACCTTATAATTGCACATGTTTAAACAAGTTAAATAAACGGAGTTACAGCTTAATATCAAGCTCATGTATATAATTTCAAAAGAGTACATAGTTACATCTTTTACTAGCAGACATGCATCTTGAGAATTCAGTTGAGCAAATTACTCAGCAGTCCGCATGCAAATTGGATTGCATGTCCCAAACTCACAAGTATAGCAGTAACAGGCAATGATATAATATAACCACATACTAACCTGCTTGTTTGCAAAGATGAGAACAACTGCACCCTTTAACTCTTCTTCCTGAACAAGAAGGATAATATTTCTCCTATTAGCTAAGAGAAATAGAAGAGTGCATAATTGTTTGTTTACAAGCATCTCAAATCTTTAATTATGTTTTTAGGTTTTTTTTATAGGAGTTCTTCAGCCAGCACTCAAACCAGATGGTGCAACAATACATCATCTCATATACAAATTTTACGAGATTGCTACGCGATTCTTGTACAATAAAAAGATAACTAGAGTAAATTGAGAAAACTATAGAAATAGTATGAATTACCTTCTAAGCACATAGCAGAAAATACAATAGATTAATAATTCAGAGGAGTATTATTACGAACTTATATCAAGACCAGGAAAGATGTTTAGATTTCAGTATCCAGATAACTTCTCCAAAGGTCAAAAAATAGGTTGAAAACCAACAATTACCTCCAAAATTGCATGAAATTCATCCTTAGCTATTGCCAGTCGGTCAGTGTCACTTGAATCAACAACATATATTATGGCTTGAGTATTAGGAAAATAGCATCTCCAATATGGCCTGTGATTATAAACACCCTCTCCCAAGAGAAAGGAGCAAAGGAAAGAGGAAAGTATAGATCAGAACCAAAGACATCCATTACAAGTTCTTTCCATGTACAAGTTATCAATGTCCCATTTATGAGCATATCACGTGTCACGATAAACTAAAATCCAAAAGCATGGGGAGTGATAGATCTACCCCAAGGGTGATCCACCTTTGTCTCTAATTGGTTATCATAATTTTTAATTATAAACCCTACACCTTTTAAAAAAGTAAACCCTTCACTAATAAATATACAACCAATCGACGAGAAGGTAATTCTTGAGGATCAAACACTCTTGGGATGAATGAATCATTTTCACAAAAGCATGCATAATGTAAACTATAAATATATGATGTTGATATGAACACGATCACTACATACATAATGTGTGTGGATATTTAATGGAAAACAATCTATCATAATTCATAACCGATAATATTCAACAACACTTGATATCTGATATTGAGCAAACCATACCTTATACTAGTCTGTCCACCTGCAACAAACAAACAAACAAAAAGTTAATCAGGTAAAGATAGATGTATATTCGAAAAATGAAATTATCAGCAGACAACGTGGTAGTCAAGAATACGCAAATACACCAAGTCAAAGAGCTCAAACTACAGAAAAAATTGCAGGACAGTCATTTAAATTAGGTAAAACCACCATGTATGAAATCCTAGTCTAAGCTTCGTCGTGCCATGCTCTACACTTCAATGTACTATAATTCGTAATGTTATATGTTCTATCAAATTCCTAGGATCATGCAACAGTCATACAACTACATCATATGGTTAGAACTTAGAACAGAAAAATTTAAAGAAACAAAGCTGTGATAAGGTTTCAAAGATGAAGGAAATCCTCATACCAAGATCCCAAACTTGGAACTTAATGTTCTTATACTGCACTGTCTCCACGTTGAATCCAATAGCTGCACACACCAAATGAGACAAAAGTAAGCGTCACCATTCTAGACAATAAATCAGTGAAGTTTAATTCAGAATACCAACTTGGTATAGTGGACACTACTTCACCCATCTGAAGCCGATCTGAAAACGGAAGACAGGGAAAAACAAATCAAGAAATCTGAAGAAATGAACAGCTACAAGATCACGTAAAACAAGAAAAAGTAAGAATAGTAAGCTGAATTTTACAGAGAATGGTGGTTTTCCCGGCATTATCAAGGCCGAGGACTAGAATTCGAGCTTCTTTGTTGCCGAAAAGCGAAGAGAAGAGACGAGTGAACACTATTCCCATCTCGCAAGAAGCTTGATTTCAGATCAGAGCATCAATCAAAAGAGTGATTTCAGATCTGGGTAGCAAAACCCTTAAATATGAAAACAAGGAAAAGCATCAAAAACAAAAATCAATGAAAGAGAGAAGAGATTCCGAAACAGATTGAAAAACTGTTGAGATTGATAAAATGTATAAGCAAGAGTGCACACATACCACTATTCCCCAATTCGAAACCCCTCTTCTTCTGAGTGTTGTGAGAGAAGAAACAGAATCGCGGAAAAAGAAGTTGGAGTTGGAGAAACGCCAATTGATCTACAATTGTTTTAGATTCGGATTCACTTTTTTTTGTGTAATAATTTCATAAAAAATAAAATCTGAAATCAAGCTGCAGAAAACTTTTTTTTTTTTTTTTTTTTTTTTTGGTGAAAGAGAGGGCCGAAGCCCTACGAATAAATACCCTAGGCTACTTTAGGAAAACCCGAGGTGAGCCTGCAACCCCGAACTACTTTGGAATAACCCGGGTGTAGTTCGACCCCTTACATCGTCTCTAAGAATGTTCACAATAAAAGAGGGAGGCGAAGTAAAGAGGGAAAATCCTATGAGAACGGAGAGGGCTAAAGAAGTCAACGAGTCCGCCCCAAAATTGGCTTCCCGGAACACATGCCGAACTTGGATTGACCAAGCTCTACGAAAAAAGCCTTGACAACTAGAGACAAGGCTAGCCAGAGGATGGTTAGGATGGATGGTTTGTGTACGAGATCGATTGCTAACTTGGAATCTGATTCAAAGATGACATATTTGAAACCTCTGTCCCAAGCGAGTCTCATGCCATTGAGGAGGCCCCAAAGTTCAACCATCGGGACCGAGCACACACCAAGGTTATGAGCAAAACCAACAATCCACGCACCATTGTGGTCGCGAATGAGGCCTCCCGCTGCTGCTCGTGTTCCCTCGAAGATAGCCCCATCTGAGTTCACTTTGACCCACCCCTTCGGCAGGTCCGTTCCAGACATTTTGGAGGCCATGTACATTTTTATTTTATTGTGCAAGATTAATTGTTTAACATTTTAAGAATTCTATTTAATATTATTAATGTTAGTTTGGAAAAAGAAACAAGATAGTACCTCATCTGAAAATTAAAGTGATCGAAAGGAATCCGAAAAAGAGAGAATAACAAAATAAACTCAGAATCAGTAACCTATATGTCAAAATCTATGTCTTTGAATGATGATGGAAAAACATATAGAAAACCCAAATTTATAACAAAATATTTGATAGTATTCATTATAAATTACCAAGTAGTTATGGTTTTAAAATACTAAATATATCTGTTTGAACTGGAAATCAACAATAATTGAAAGAGCCGAGACTAATTTCTAGAAGGATCGAATTTGCACAAAGAGAGGTAGAAACTAAACACTCATTTACACTAAGTCAATGATTTAGGCCTTTTAAATTTGGAGATAAAAATGAGAAAATATATAATAAGTCTAAAACTAAAATATGGGCCCTGAAATTTTGGGGGCCCTGTTCCGTCACCCACACGTAACACCCCAATGCCCGGCCCTGCCCTTCGGAGGGGGAGTCCAGCTGACCTGAATCTCAATATTCTCCACGATGTTACGTCTAGTTAGCGAACTAGCACCTTGTACTCTTCCACTGCATCTCTAATAAAGGCAATCCTATCTCCATTGAAGAGAAAGCCTTCAAAGATCATCTTGTTCCTCCATTTCCATGCCCACCAGAGTGTCATTGCGAAAATGCTCCTCCATAATTTACCATCTGAAACTGTATGAGAAGAAAGCAAGTTAGAACGTACCCAAGTAGAGATAGGAAGGGAGAAAAAGGAAGGGTCATTAGCCACAAAGGGCCATCCAAGCCAGAAGTTCCGCATAGCCACGCAATCCCGGAAGAGGTGCTCATAGGACTCGTCCTCATGGTTGCACAACGAGCAAGTCGGTGAGCTAGCAATATGTCTATGAACACGCTCCACATTACATAGAACTCCTCCTTGAGAGAGGAGAACTTCTTTTTTTATTTAGCAATTGTAATTTATTTATTATTATACATGTATGATCTTGTAGTAGAAATTGGTTGAGAGCCGAGCAACCAGATGAGCCCCAACCCGCTCTTGAATAGCAAATCCAATCCTATAAAAAAAGAGAATGGAAATTTCGCGTGGTAATCCTTAATTTTTGTCTTTTTTCGCGAAATACCAAAGTTTTTTGACAATTTCACTCGGTAACCCTGAGGTTTTGACTTTGTCTATGAAATAACTCTCCTTCAAATGTACAGTTAAATTAACGTTAAAGAAAAGGAAAAAAAACGCAGACCAGGATCTTTCGTTCTTCCACCCCGATTCACTTTCCCTTCCACTATTCACTTTGTCTCTCTTTCATGAAATTTTGGACGACACCGGCGACGATGAAGGAAGAAGGCGGCGAAGGCGTGGGCGTCTCCCTTGCTTGACAACGACGACGACAAAGGCTTGTATTCATTTCCTTGCTTGACGACGACGGTGAACGACAACTGTGGAGGTGATTCAAGGTATATTATACTTCTGAAACTTTGTGTTTAATTATGCAAAATTTAAGACTCATATGATGTGACCGGAAATTTAAAGTTTTAGGGATTTTATTATAAGTTACGGTTTGTAGGATTTAAATTTTGGGTCAACTAGCTAGCAGAAGCTGAGTTAGTTCATTTGAGTTTGAGTGGGTTATAATGGTTGAATGGGTGAGATTAGAGAGTATTTGGTTTCTTATAATTTATTGTTTTGAATTTTTATGTACAAAATGGAAGGGAGAATAGTCTTAAGACTTTGTTACATTCATCGCGAGTATGTGGAAATTTTAGTGAATGACCTAGATAGGTGTAATATCTTGGGACCTATATGTAGATTTGCTTGAGGGGGCTGAAAAAAAGGGTATGTTGCTTCCAGACGAACCAACATTTTGGTATGCACATAATTCTCGGAATTTTAAGGTGGAGAGAAATAGAGATCTCGTGAAGATGTTTAGTACGTTGCACGACAAGATGCTCGTTAATTTGGCAATTGTTGTGATGATGCACCATGCAAGGCTCTTGAACTAACACGATTACTGATTGAATCAAGGAAACATTCTAACTCTACAAGTGTTCAAGCTCATGATGCTAATAATCTGAAACCACCAAGATCAAGTCATACATCTGTTAGCTTGAAATCACATTCTTCAAACAGGAAAGTCCCAGCAACAAGTGCACGAAGAAAAGGGTTATATGTTCCTAAAGTTGGAAGTACTTCTCAAAGTTCAGGTAGTGAACCCACTTCTGGAAATCTTAGTGTAGTTGACGGAATTATGTACCCACCTTCTGAACCCACTTTTGTCAATTTGAATCCAGCTGAAGTGCCTTTTGCTGATGTTGCCTTGGCTGCTAAAGAGCCCTCTGATCTTGATGTGTCTTCTGATGATTGTCAAGATAAAAGAGATAATTTATACTTTGATGCCCTCATGGATAATGGGGAGTTTTGTGAAGAAAATGGCTTTGGAAAAGTTGAACTCAAAGAATGGAGGCTCTTTCTGAACAAAGAGCACATGATGGATGTTCTGAGGGATAATTGTATACAAGAAGGGTTCTCCTTTGTTGTGATAAAATGTGAGAAACACAGATATATTGCTGAATGTGGGGATCCAATATGTGAATGAAGAGTTCTTTCGTCTAGGTTAGCAGATGGCGTTACATGGGCAATACAAACTTTGAAAGGAACCCATACTTGCTTGAGATTAAACTTTCACAATCCAATGGCTACTCCAGGATGGGTTGCAACTAAGATTCTAAAAGATGTCAGAGAAAATGAAAATGTCTCTGGGAAAAGTATTAACGAAAATTTGTGGAAGAGATTTGGCATCAAATTGAAGTCTACATCCGTGTATAAAGCAAGGGCACTTGCTTTGGCAAAGATTAGAGGAGACGAGGACACTTCGTATACAAATCTGCCTATATATTGTGAGGTATTACAGAAGACTAACCCTGAATCCAAGGCTCAATGTGTATGGAAAGTTGTTGAAGATAACCCCGAGAAGCCTATTCAGTTCAATAACATATTCATATCTTTGAAGCCAATGATTGAGGGTCTCATTCAAGGTTGTAGAGGGCTTATTGATGTTGATGGAGCTCATCTAAAAACCAAATATGGTGGAACATTGTTGGCTGCAGTTGCGATTACGATAGCTAATGAGATATTTCCGGTAGCATATGGTGTTTATGCGGATGAAACCACGAAAACTTGGTCTTCTTTCTTCTATCATATTAGAGAGATTTTAAAAGATGATGAAAGAGACAACTGTACCATTATTTCAGACATGCAAAAGGTATGAACAAATAACTGCATGTGGTTTCTAACTTTTATTTATTTATGCTTAATAGATTTGGTTTTACTTATTGTAGGGTGTTGACCCAACTCTTGTAAATGTTTGGCCCACAACTTCAAGAAAATTTTGTTGCAACCACCTATATGCCAATTTTAAGAAGTATCCAGGACATATACTACGTGATTTGTTTTGGAAATGTTGTAAGGCATACTTCGAGTCTGCATTCAGAAGGGCAGTTGAAACAATACCGGACAAGACATTGACCGAGGTTGAGGAAGAGGAGCTCATGAGCATAAGATCACTTGGTCCAGTGACAAGAGCAAGGGCACGAGCAGTGGATAAGGCAACTCAATCGATGGTCACAAAAGGATTGGCTCAGAATAGCTTCTTCGGTACAACTGAGATGACATGGAGCTTAACAACGCTCGAGGAGGTGGGAGACTACCAGGGGCTTGGCGAAGCAACGTTGACCTTAAAACCAGTCTCATTAGAAAAGAGCCAACCAACGGTTTTGCCATCCACTTCCGACGAGCTAGAAGATGAAGTTACATAAGCACCGACCGCGGCCAGAGACGCGACCGCATGTGGTCAGACACGACTGTGATACAATAACCTAAGAAGGCCACCTGGTTCGTTTGCCAAAAGAGCTTTAAAACCAAGCCGGGCTTGTTATTCTCCAAATACCAAGCCATCATGGCATGACACAACATTCTTCACTGGCACAACATTCTCCAAATACCAAGCCATCATCTCTCGAAGAAGATGAATTTACATGATTCGATCTCGTTTTATCCCCTGAAGTGGATATATATAATCATCTCCTAAAGAAGATGAATTTTCGCCATTGATCTTATATTATCTTCTGAAGTGGATATATATGATTTATTTATTTTTTATATATACCCCATGTCGATTCATATACCGATGAGTAATATATGTTGAGAATGAAGAAGGGAAAAAGTATTAAGTTTAATACTACATCTATATCTATATCTATATATATATCCTCTCTCTCTATATATATAAATTATTGAGTTTGATGAAGTAATGTCAATTGGTACCTACTTAATGCATTGAATTAATGTATTGAATTTTTTTAAAAGGTTAAGACATTAAGTTAATACATTAAAAAAATACCTCATTTAATTAGGCTCTTACAATTATCGTCGAACGTCTGTTCGTTTCTGCCAGTTTCTTTTCCTTTCATTCAATCTCCTAATTTGAGTGTTTTAGTTAGGTTTTGAGTGTATGTTCGTTTCTGTATCGTATTTCCCTCATCGATTTTTATATGTTCAATGCTTATGTCTTTTGAGATTCTCTTTCATCAGGTTATTATTATGTTGATAATGATATTAAAATATCACTAATTAATAATTATACCTTCCAGATTCCGTTACTAATCAATATGTTAAGATTTATATATTTAATTAATTAAAAACATCTATTTTTTATTAAAAGTTACAACATAAATACATATGTGAAAATAATACGAAATATATAAATACGATAAAAGTAAACGTATTAGGCCCGCGCTCCGCGGGTAATGAACTAGTTAATTAATACAATAACTTTGTATAAATAAGAAAATATATACCTCATCAATATCAAATGCGGGAGGCCGAGGAATTTGTTGGGGCTCTGAGCTAGGGTCCACATAAGGGTCGAGAAAATAGTTCATATTATACTATAAATATGTTGGGGCTCATCACACTCCCACGACCACTTGCATCGCTGAGCATCATTGTCGAACAAATGGCTCTCACACTCTTCCCACGTAGGATACTTTCGTCCCCTATGAACTTCATCTTGTCTATCTATCTTATCTTAATATTATACTATAAAATTAGGGGTTTCCCAAATTAAACACACTACATTTAATGCTTTGTTTTTAATTTATCATTTTTTTGATTTTTGTCTTTTGCCATTTCTTTCCTACGTTTACGAGTATGTCGCCCAAATGAAGATTTTGACTCATCAACACATGTTTATAATTGATTCATATGGAACATTTAATCATCTTCTACTCTTCGATTCCGCAACGCCTTATTGTGAAGTTTTATAGGCTGTAAAACACGCGGGTAGCGCGGGCCTAAAAAGTCTATATATACTATAAAATTAGGGGTTTCCCAAATTAAACACATTGCATTTAATGCTTTGTTTTTAATTTATTATTTTTTTGATTTTTTTCGTTCTCATTTTTTTCCTACATTTATGAATATGTCGCCCAAATGAAGATTTTGACCCATCAACACATGTAAATAAATCTTAATCTTAATCTTAATATATATATTATAAAACTAAATTAATCACACTACATTTAATGCTTTGTTTTTAATTTATCATTTTTTGATTTTTTTCTCTTCCCATTTATTTCCTACGTTTACGAATATGTCGCCTAAATGATGATTTTGACCCACCAACACATGTCTATAATGGATCTGTATGGAACATATCATCATCTTCTATAATGGGCCTAAAAAGTCTATATATACTATAAAATTAGGGGTTTCCCAAATTAAACACATTGCATTTAATGCTTTGTTTTTAATTTATTATTTTTTTGATTTTTTTCTTTCTCATTTTTTTCCTACGTTTATGAATATGTCGCCCAAATGAAGATTTTGACCCATCAACACATGTAAATAAATCTTAATCTTAATCTTAATATATATATTATAAAACTAAATTAATCACACTTCATTTAATGCTTTATTTTTAATTTATCATTTTTTGATTTTTTTCTCTTCCCATTTATTTCCTACGTTTACGAATATGTCGCCTAAATGATGATTTTGACCCACCAACACATGTCTATAATGGATCTGTATGGAACATATCATCATCTTCTACTCTTCGATTCCGCAACGCCTTATTATGAAGTTTTATAAGCTAGAAAACCCGCGCGTAGCGCGGGCCCAAAAAGTCTAGTATATATATAAAAACTGGACGATCTTAGCCGAAAGTAAATGAAATTGGTACCTATCCAATCCGTTTATTTGAAGTTCAAATCATACATGGCTATCATTTATTTGTCAATATCTTATTTTGGTAGGTTTTATTGGTATCATTTGTGATTGGAATGTAGAGTACTGACATTATGTAGAGTAATACTGGATTAACTTATAATTTGTTTGTTTGTAAGATTTTGTGCTCATATTATTGTCCGTTATTAAAGACATTATGTAGAGTACTGACAGCATGAAAAACAAAGACGTTAAAATGTTGTGTACAATTATACCCAAACAGGAAGATTTCCATCCAAACCTTCCATTACTCTCTCACTGAACACCAACAATGCTGTTGCGTGTTCGTTCCATTCTCTGCTTAGCTGGTTCAAATAAAGAAATCCCGCAAACCCATTAAAAGGGAACCTTAAACCAGAATGAGAACCTTAAACCAGAATCGAAAAGAAGTTCTTTGAAGCAACACAACATGCTTAGCGATGGCAACGAAACAATTTAACAAAGGGAAACCATGTAGAAAATACCCATGGCTAAAACAAACAAAGGGCTAGCGATATCAATGTATGCTGGAAAAACTTTTAAAAGCAAATAACCATCTAGAAAGAAAAAAACTAAGAACACAAGGCGCACAAGAACCCAACACCACGTTCCCAACAATGCAAGCCATTAAACTTCAGCAGACAACCGATTCTTTCTCTTTCTTTCTGTTTTGGATGGGGTCATCATATGTGGTTCCTTCTCAAGCACGATCAAAGTCCTGCATAAAACATACAATGTTCAATGAAGCGTTGAACCTATTCCGAAGGTGTAAAAAGGTATCCATAGTTCATAAATAATATAAATAATAGGTAATTGAAGGTCATACTTGTATGAGTACTTCATGTTCGTAGTAGCCGCGTCTTTCATTGTGTCACCATTTTCTATTCCCCCAGTGTCATTTGCGGTGATTGTTGGCCTGTCATCTTCCGTAACCGCTTCGACCTCGTGTTCAGGGGCATCGATGTTTCTGCAGAAAACAAACATAATACAATGAAGCGTTGTACCTACTACAAAGGTGTAAAAATGCATCCATAAACAATCCATAAATATATAAATAATAAGTGGGGAATCAAAGGTTGTACTTGTCTGAGTGCTTGCTGATCGCAGTAGCTGTGTCTTTGAGTGTGTCTTCAGTTGTGTCGCCATCTTCTAGTCCCCCAGTGCCATTTGTGGTAACCGTTTCACTATCATTTTCAATAGCCTTTTCGACCTCGTGGTCAGGAGAAGGCGTTGTTGGCGGTACTATCCTACTCACGGTGAAGCTCTCATACTCGGCATGAGGGAAATATGTGTGACTCTTGAGCTCAAATGTGTGTGTTGAATCAATTAGTTGTTTGAGGATATATGGGTACACCATTTCTTCGGGATCATCCTGCAAGGGAAGATAGGGATTAGTAATGTGGGGCAACAAAAAACAAATAGGAAAGGGATGGAAATATACACTAATCTCTGTCATAAGATGGTCAATCTTCTTATTCACTAACTCCTCAGCTATGTCGTCAAACACTGTGACTACAAGTGGTGAGGTGTCGTCCGACACAGCCAGGTTCAGCCGATACCGTGTTTGGGGGAATTCCACTGTCTTCTCACATGACTAACACCACATATGCCCGTCTAGAAACGTCATGCCTTTTTTGCACGTCCCAAATCCACATGAAACATAGTACCAACTGCCTTCGAGGAGTATATCATTGATCGTGAGAGTGCAGTTGAATGTAAACGAATCCTTGCTCTTGAAATCTTTTTGCTCCCGACCTAGTGTGAGCAGCTCCATTAGAGTTCCGTTCCTTGCACTGTTAACTTGTTGCGCAGTGGAACAGATTGGTCCAACATCATCCCTGAACACAACATTGTATGCGAAGGATCAATGAGCAATTAAATAATTGCGACTTGGGAAATGCATCTACAACTAAAAGTCATTTAAGACTCACCCAAGGGACTGCCTAAAGGAGAGCACTTCAGGCACATCATCGTTGTCGTAGAAAGAAGTGGCGGTTGTGCTCGAGAGAAAGAGTTCACCTGTGGAGTAGACCAGGGAAAAAATTAATATTAAGTCGACTCAGAATGTTCAGCAAGTGGGCGATCAAGACAAAAGGATAACATGGTACCTTGGTATTCCCTAACATTCATGGAGGTAAACACGACCACATATGGTGCAGTTGTTTTTCCATGCTGCTTGGAAAAAGTGTTGCACATGCCCCTCCGCAACTTGATCTTGAGCCTAAACCCTCTGCGCATGTGTAATTAAAGGGAATTAATAGATTGTAGGGAGAAGGGGAGGGATGGTAGGGAGATAGACCACCTTTCGTTAATGATGAACAACTCTAGTAGAAGTGAACCGGTTGAGGTGGGCCTGATGCTTCCAACATTTACAACACAACCGACAACATCTGCAATAGCTTTCGGTTACAATATATGTCGGCGGTGGCATAAGGAAATCAGTTCAGAGTATGTCGTACGAAGCAGGAATTTCGAACCGTTAAGGGCCACATCCTCTAATTGGGTTACTTGGATGCCATTACGATCAAAGCCATCATCACCATCCTCGACAACCTTCAAAATAAGGAAAATGATAGAATTTCAACATATTTGGCACATGTTAACCAAAAAACTGCGTAGATGGCACTATAAAAAACACCCAGCACCCAGAGTATAACAATGACAACAACCAACACTTTCAACAAAGAATTGGATGCAGGGGTACTACATAATATGCCATCTACGCAGTTTTTTGAAAGTGATAAAATGATAAAATGCTTTCCAACACTTTCAACAAAGAGTTGGAAAGCATTTTTTATCATTATGATTTAGCTTGCTGTTTGTTGGTATTTTGCAACTGGCTGACACGTTAAGTCTCAAGCAAGGTATATGAGAACTCCAACAACTAACTTGACTGTTCAAGAGGATAAAAATTGGATGCAGGGGTACTACATAATATGCCAAATACAATTAGCTATGCAATAACTCATGACATGTCATTTACGGAGGCTAGGATAAAATTTTATATACTATATAATATATAATATGCCAAATACAATCAGCAAGATCATAATAATGAAATACTCACCCAAAACATATTAAATTGATCGATGTATGATGTAGATATAATATATCAAATTACTCATGATATAAGTTTTTAAAGGTGAAGCTGGATACTTGGGGAGGAAGTAGTGGAGCAACAGTATATATTTTACTCACATTTCAACCATTTCAGAACGTACAACAAAATATTTGTTACAGTATGCAACTGAATAAAATGTGTGGCAAAAACTTTTAGGGTTAGGTTCATGAGAATCTCGAGCCTTCAAATATATGTGTCTATTCCATTTAAAAAAAATGATTCAGACTGATCCGAGTTTGATTCTTCAAATAATTTTATATGAGTGCATAAGGGAGTAGAAGGATCTTCACATATGTATTTCCCTCTAGTTGGATGAAGTGAGTATGGCTCTTGTACAGTCGGAAGGTGGCCTTAGCAGGGCGGACTGTGAAATCCTTCAAGATGCAGATGTTTCCCACCTCTAGTTTAGTATTGAAACAATGGGAAATTGCCGAGCGGGCAACACAGTGGATGGAACCTCCCTAGCAAACAACAGAGATATGGAAATGAGAAGAGAGACACTTAACATTTATACTAAATAGGGGGAAAAATATACCTAGATGTCAGAGAGCAGGAAATCGGTGCTCATGTAGTTGTCGTTGAAGCTTGCAATCCATTTGCGACAAACCATAACCTTAATCACAGGCTTCATACCTTGAGACAATTCAGATAGGGGGACGACAATCTCCGGAACATCGCTCAAAGACGGGGATGCAGTGACCTTCTTCCTGAGCCTCTTCAAAGGGGATGGAGCACTGGAGGACGCAGCGGAAGGCATTGGATGCAGGAACATATCATCTCCTACTCTTTGATTCCGCAACGTCTTATTACGAAGTTGTATAGGCCGTAAAACCCGCGCTACGCACGGGCTCAAAAAGTCTAATCTTAATCTTAATCTTAATATATACTATAAAGTTAGGAGTTCCCCAAATTAATCACACTGCATTTAATGCTTTGTTTTTAATTTATCATTTTCTTTATTTTTTATTTTCCCATTTCTTTCCTACATTTACGAATATGTCGCCCAAATGAAGATTTTTACCCACCAACACATGTCTATAATGGATCCGTACCGTAAAACCCGCGCGCAGCGCGAGCCCAAAAAGTCTAGTAATAGAAATAGGGTGAGAATCTCATAATAAACCCTCTCTTAGAGATAAATAAGAATCCAATGGCTTAGATTAAACTAATTACCTCCACTTGTAGTGGGGGTAGTTGTGGTGGTCCGGGGGCCTTCCGGCGACCACCCGACGACCATCCGGTGGTTGTCCGGTAGAGGTCCGGCGGCGGTCCGGCGAAGGTCCGGCGGAGGTCCGGCGGCGGTCCGGCGAAGGTCCGGCGGAGGTCCGGCGGCGGTCCGGCGAAGGTCCGGCGGAGGTCCGGCGAAGGTCCGGCGGAGGTCCGGCGAAGGTCCGGCGGAGGTCCGGCGGCGGTCCGGCGAAGGTCCGGCGGAGGTCCGGCGGTGGTCCAATATTAAATGAAAAAGTTAAAGTATAAAAATAAATGAAAATTTAAGTCTAATTCAAATTGGTGAACATTTAAATATAATGTGATGAACATTTAATTATAATGTGAGAACATTCTGTTGGTGAACATGTAACTAAAATGTGATGAACATTCAGTAGAGTATATCAAAATGAACGTTTATAAACATTTTGATGAACATTTAAGATAATTGTAATGAACTTTTGAGTAATGAACACATTTAAGGATGTTTGATGAACATTTAAGTATGAGATGATGAACATTTATCAACATTTTGATGAACATTTATGAACAACGTGATGAACATTTAAGTCGATTGTAATGAACTTTGGCTAATGAACATTTTATTAAATTCTTGTGAACATTGAAGTATGAGATGATGAACATTTAGGTGAACATTCAGTTGGTGAACTTTTAAGTATAATGTGATGAACATTCAGTAGAGTATGTACAAATGAACATTTATGAACGTTGTGATGAACATTTATGAACACTTGATGTTCATCAAAAATTGGTGAACTTTTAAGTAGAATGTGATGAACATTCAGTAGAGTATGTACAAATGAACATTTATGAACATTGTGATGAACATTTACGAACATTGTGATGAACACTTGATGTTCATCAAAAATTGGTGAACATTTAAGTAGAATATGATGAAAATTCAGTTGGTGAAATTTTAAGTATAATGTGATGAACATTCAGTAGAGTATGTACAAATGAACATTTATGAACATTGTGATGAACATATATGAACAACGTGATGAACATTTAGTAATAAATAATTTTGAAATATTTGTGAACAATTTTATACATCTTTGTGACAATTTTATTCCGACGAGGCCCAAAGATGGTCCAGCGGTGGTCGGAGGTGGCCCGGCGGTGGTCGGAGGTGGTCCGGCGGAGGTCTAGTGGTGGTCCGGTGGAGGTCCGGCGGTGCTCCGACAGTGGTGACAAGAATTGACAAGGGGTGCCCCGTGTCATTATGTGGGCTCTTAGATCTCTTTTGATCCAAGGCTCCACAATCATTCTCATTTATCATTTTAAGAACTATTATTACACTACACTTTTCCATCTTATCTATATAAAAATTGGCTGTCCAATGTCAAAATTGAATGAAATCGGTACCGGGCCGTCTTTTAAGCCTTTTATTTGGGCCTCATGTACTTGGGCCTCCCTTGCTAATCCACTCCTGCTCATCTTCTTGCCCGTTTCGATGCTCTCCGACAGTCACCCCCTTACACTTTCATCTCCTCACCGCCTTATTTTTGCATATTTCCTTGAGAAACCCCTTCTTCAACCTTTGATTATCCGTACCTTATCTTCTTTTCTGCATCCAAGTGCCAGACAGCAGTTGAGTCGTCGAGTTGACCGACTTCTTTCTCAACTCACATCTGGTGGAAGCGGGGGAGGTCGCCCACACCAAGTCTCCGCCTACACGCCACAGGGTATGTAGATATTTAACCTCTTAGATTTATCCTTTATGGGGTTTTAGGGTTTATTTGAAACTGTGTTTTTGGAGCTACAATGTATTTGGGCTTAGGGTATCGATAATTTGGGGATTTCGTATCCATTTCCTTTCCTTTGACCCATTCAGTAGGTGAAGAACAACAGACAGGTAACTAAAATCAGTTCTTCGTTTAGATTCCTGTCCACTGAAGGATGATGCCTCATTCTTTTCTGGTTCCTACACTGTTTTTTTTTTAGGAATTTAGAACCACGTTTTAGTCTTTGGAATGTTTGTTTGTTGTGGGATTTCCATTTGTCATCCTAAATTCTGTAGCAGTTTCATATTTTGAGAAGCATTACTTTCAAAATTGTAGATTGGTCGTCATGAATGGTTCATGAGTTTGATTTTTGATAAATTTGAGGTCAACTGAAAGTGTTATGAAACTACATTTTATAAAATTATAGAATTTTTAATATTGTGCAATTGAACTAACTCGATAGTAATGGGAAATTAACACGAATGTAAAATAAGATCTCGAACTTCAATCTCATCTAAATAGAATTTCTCATATATGAACCATATATGATGCAATAAATCATCATAGGCGTGTGGAATTTGTGACCTATATGGCAGTATTTTAACATATTTATTACACTTGTAAAATGTGGTTGGTCCAATGATGTACTGCTGTACCAGAAAATTGGCTAGTGTTCTTCTTTAGGTCATTTGGCTGAAGTGGAAGCATATTATCGCTAAACATATTTATACCTTCGTTAGGGATGTTCTGTTGACTGAATGAGCAATTTTAGTTTCAAGTCAGGATTCCTTCGATTTGGATGCTATATCTCATATCGACCTTCAAATTAGAATAATTCGAAGCCTTTCCCTTTCTGACAAGTTTGAGATTGCAGTTTCCAGTTTCCAGTTTACAATGTCGGGCAAAATAGGTTATAGCTGATGTGTGAATCCAGTATTCGGTTTGCAGTGGTGTTTGAAATGGCCTGGAGACAGGGGCATTGAAGCCGGAAATTGTTGTTTCACTGGCCAATTGCGTCAATCAAAACGAGGTTTGTTTTCTTACTCACTTTAATTTGGCCAATGACGTAACCGTTTTTGTAATTGTTTTTCTTTGCTCAAAAATTTTCCATTCAAACCATCCCATTGATGATCCATTCAATTCCTCCTTTATGTTGACATTGATTTCTGTATTTCCTATTTCGTTTAGGTTTTGCATATTTCCTGGTTTTGCATAATTCCTTTCATTCATTTCCAGCTTCATTTGGTCAATGATGTAACCGTTGTTAGTAATGGAATTTTTTGCTCTTAAATTTTCCATTTAACCCATCCCATTGATGAGCCCTAAAATTCCTCCATAAAGCTGGCATTGATTTCTTTATTTCCTATTTGGTGTATTCTACTTTAATTTTGGGCCTATAAAGAGTCTCATTCTTGGATTTTCCAGTATAATTCTCAGGCTTTGTTTGTGGTTTTCCAATTCCTCTCCATTCCTCTTATCTCTTATCGCTTTGTTTGTGATCTTTGTTTCTCCAAATGTGCTAGGAGATGCAAACACAGTTGAAAATTGTACTCTTGGGTGAAGACACAAATTGGATGTCAGAAGAGAAGGAAGTTATTTGAAAAGAAATACCTTTGGAGGTAAGAGATTGCAGCTATTCAGGGGTCAGATTGCCAACGATCGCCATGATTCTTAGTGCTTCGAATATTCAGTACATATCATTCTAATCTGAATTTCATATTTCTGTTTGGTATCTACAGTTGTAAATATTCGATTTGTAATCTTTTGCAAGGAGATCCTGAATTTCATTGTGCTCTTAACCTAAAGTTTTTTTTTGTTGCAGCCAAAGAATGACTTCGGCGACAACGTTGTTATTCACTGGAATCAGACCCGTAACAGAGATAGAGATCAAGGTTTACCACTTTGGGTGCTAGACGAGCCATTCTTTGTGCCTAATCTCGGTTTCAGATCTCCTTCTTCTCTCCAATTTCCGCTGGTTTCCCTCTTTAATCAAGTACGATTTCTCCACCGACCCCCAAAACCACCGTGAAGGTATTTCTGACTTGATTTAGTCGTTTGTTGTATCAAATTAATGAATGTAGCATTCAGTAATGTCGGTAGTATCAAATGTTCACCTTTGAGAGAATGGAAGTAGGGAAAAATTGGCATATATATAGCTAGGAATTCACGATTAAACGGATCGGTTGTTACTGAGGAATTTGGTATGGTGTTAAGTTTTTTCCGCGTTTCGTAGTTGATTCTCTACGCTTTACTTTCTAGAAATATCAAATAAATTTGAAAAGTATAAACAAATTAACACGACTAACTTCTTTTGTTTGGAAAGTTTAACAGGACTAACTTTCACATTGGCTTTGACGCAGTCGTAGTCAATCTGCTAAGAATGAAGCAATGTGGAAAAAAGTGGATATCTACCTCTTTGGTTCAGCAACTGAAGGTGTGCTTCCCACAGATAGCTCTCAAGTTACTAAACTAGAGGGTCGTCTCAGGCATCCTAATCTGGAAGCATATAAGTACACTATGCTGTTATTGTCAGATCATCTAGCTTGGTTTGTACGATTTGCTGCAATAGTAAGTTTGAGTTAGTTGGTACTGGTGTAGGTAGGGTTGTTCCAAATTTATTTGGTCCATATAAGCAGGTCATCTTTCTTAACTAAGCAGTCAAGAAACAATGTACTTTTTTCATTCAATTTTTTTTCATTCTGTAACTCACTTGATTTGATTTATGTGTTGTTATGCATTGATGCAATGTTGTATCAAACTTATCAGTAAAAACAAGATGAGAGAAAATATGTGCAAGGACTCCAATGATTAAGTTGCCTTTTGTTTATTTTTCATAAGCATCTTCTGCGAGACTTAAAAAAGTTACATATTAGATATTGCCTTGTATGGTGGGATCGTATTATGCTTTGTGACAAAGATGGTGATGCAGGCATTGTAGAAAACAATTATATCAAACTTTCCCTCCTGTTTGTATGTTTTGAAACTCATCTCTTTTATCAATTCTTCTCTAACAGACTTCGTTAATAGCTACTGATGTTTCATGTATTTCTTTAGCTACTGGTGTTTCATGTATTTCTTTAGCTATACATTTTCTTCATTTATGAATGTTGCTTTGTTACCTCTATAGCATGTACATGTAGAGGCTTTCATATAGAGGATTGAGCCATCAGATGAATTTATTTCCAAGTTGTTGCCAAGCGAGGCCATTAGCTGAATTTTTATCCTTTGTGTTGGATCTTTTGGGGGATTTTGGAATATGTTGTTGTCTCCTGTTCATCAGCATTTTTTTCCATCCCTCTTCTGGTTGTATAACACTCTCTAAACCCTTTTATATGTATATAAATTTAATTATTCGGAAGAAAAAAAATTATGTTCTATATATGTGAGGCCTCCTGACAATACTATATCCGAACGACCACTTATTCAAAGACGTTGCATATTCTAGCATTCCTAAATACACCAACACAATTGATGTCAATGCTTGAATCTTACTGTTGTATCTTATGCATATTGTAAATAATATAATGATTTGGTTGTGTCAAAATTGTACATGAAATTAGTAATTTATTGCCGAAGTTTGTCAATTGTAATTTCTTATTTACTACCATGGCAACAGCTTTTTATATTCAAATTTCTAAATTTGACAACACATTTATCAATTCGTCCATTTTTGTCGATCCTAAATTATCATTTGATAGTCTAGCTTATCTGTTGTATCTAATCTATATACTTTAGAGAGTTATTTAGAGCTAGGTTCACCAATCTTATATTCCTATGTGTCATGTTGATATTAATTCTCAAAATTAAAATCATTAATATTTTTAACCCTTTAAAAATCTTAACAATTAATAATGAGTAGTTAGTTTGTTAGCTATTTTGTAGTATCCGAGTATTGTTTTCACAAAGTCCTACAAATATTGGAATTGTATACAATAATTTATTCTTATGTATATTAATTAACCACAATTATATACAATAATTTATTGTTAAGTATATTATTTTAATCAGAATTTGATAATATAACATCCTTAAAATAACATAGAAAAATAAATATCTACAAATCAAAACACAGATCATATGAGAGATTTTAACATTGAGAAAATGTGGGATATGACTAAATTTTATAATATAACTATAAACACAAATACAAAATGAACTATATAAATCCGCGCAAGGTGCGGGAACTACACTAGCACTGTTCGGTGGGCAGTACCTTCAAATGTAATTTATGAGAATATCAAGGTGTTTTGCTGTATCTTGTTATAAAAGCAACTAATAATGTGCAGGAAATGACAAGGTATTTTGCTGAACGAGACCATTGTTTGAAGATGAAGGTTCAACCGCTGTTGAATTCCCGGACGATATTACTATACGTGTAAATACTGGTGACGATAATTTATCAAATCCAAAGAAGGATTTTGAATTTGACAAGGTTTATGGGCCTGATGTTGGTCAAGGTAAGCACATAATTGTCTTTTTGTTTATGCTTGGATAATGTACCTTTGTTTTTGTATATCAATTCCATACTTCATTTATTTTAAATTGCTCCGGGTTCCTATGTATAAGACTACCGAAATTCAAATTATCTACACATTTCCTGAATTCATTCAGTGAAATGCATATATAATTGTTGATGTTTGTTCCCTTCGGGTCTGGACAATATTAGGGTGTGGAGTATCATGTGTCGAATTTGAAATGTTGACTGTGAGATTGTAGAGGGTTCGGACTTGCATTCTCAGACAAGGGAGCACCAGAAGCAGGCTATGGATATGGTCATGAGCATCAAGCAGCAATACTCTAAGAAGCAAAAGTAAGCTTTATACATTTTTCTTTCTGTTTGCAGGAATCTAAATGGCCTTATTCCGTCATTTCATTCGTGTGTGAGTATTAATTAAGTTAATATATTATATAAATTATTTTGAAAGAGCATTACCTTGATTTTTGATAACTTAATTTTGAAGCATCTCATTTCGGTATTCACACGTTCATGGTCTAGGGTGTCAACGAAATTAGAGAGAGGGATATATGATTTAAAAGTTTTTGGTAATTTGTTAGTCTAATTCTTGATTTCGGTAATCTGAGTACCTTTTCTTATTTGTTGTTTTAATGAATTTTTAAAATAATTTGAAGGATTATGATTCAAGAGAGGGATATGGATAATGTGAAGACCATTTTGAATCTGATTTGGGTTCCACTCACTTACATTCAACTTTTCTGCGAACCTGTAGTTGAAATCATCAATGAAGTTAAACCTGATCATCAAAGGTTGTGTTGGAGCCTTAAGTTGAAATTGGAGGAGGCAGTGAAATGCTGCCATTTTTACAAAAACGTGTGGTTGTATTGCACTGTTTGTTTGAAGACAGTTTCGATTTACCTTTTTCCCCTCACTTTGGCTAATATTTCATAGTCTAGATTTTTTTTTGCAGCATCATCCGGATGTGTGTGACTACTGCGGGATTCAATTTCATTAGATAAATGAAGCTTATGATCTTTTTCTATGTGACTTTCACATCTGATTTTCTTCATCGATTAACAGATGGAGTTCACCTTTGAATTGATCATGTTATGGTGCCTTTTCCATATTATAGGTTGTAGTGGAAATATTTAGAGAAGAGACTATTGAAAACTTAAGATTTGGAGACATCCGAGGATTTGTGGGAAGAATTGATGGGATGGGAGGTAAGCAACCAAAATGGGCCATGTATAATGCACTCAAGTCCAACTTTATATTGTCCGAACATCCTATTCTGCAAGGATGGTGTGATGCCCATGTTTGCTTCCTCCACCTAAAATATTAGGAGTCATCAACGTACGATTCATAGATATATTAAATTGACCAGTTTCTCCTGTGAAACTCTATGCTCCAAATTTGATGGGGTTGAGTTGTGATCAGAGCTTAAGTTTTCAAGAACGTTGCTCCACATCTTGAATTGACCTTTTCTTTAATTACATAAGAGAGAAGAAGTTGCATCATTTTTTAATTAAACATCAAAGCAAAATATGGGCACTATAAGCATATGCCCCTAGATCAAATGGAGCTCGGGCTCTTTTGCGTAAATATAATTCCTAAACAATCCCAAGTTTATTCGAGGTTGTTAATTTATTCACTTCAAAAAATAAGAACTGGTCTAATATACACAGTAGATAATAAAGTGTGTGAAATAAGCAGGCACAGAGAGATTTCCCTGTGACAAAGAATTCAGATCCCTCTGGACTTTGTAAATTTGAGTGCGATCAATTCTGTGAAACCTAAAAGCAAGTTCTTTTCAGATCAGAGCAGAATTGCGACAATATAAAACAGATTCAGCAATGTCTTTGCTGACAGAGTGTAACAACCAAGAAAACACCATTTTGTCGCAACGATCCCAGTAAACACACAGATGAGAATCAATTGGAGGCCTAACAGAACTGCCATTGACAAATCCCAATTTTTTCTTGGCAAACAAAGAAACTTCAACAGATCGTTTCAAAGAAACGTAGTTTCTATCATCCAATAGAGTTGTAGAAAGAACATACGAGGGATGATCGGAGTGATGCAAGTACAGCTCATCCATAGGATGAATTGAATCAGGACCAAAATTGCGCCGATCTCCATTGTTGCGCACACCAGAATTGTGTCCGCCATTGCCGCGATCTCCAGAATTCTCATCACCTGGATGTCGATCACCAGAGTTGTTGCCACGATCTCCAGATCGAATCTCAGGGCTACGATCATCACGATTCCATTGATTTGGGGGAATCAGAGCAGGATTGAAGGCAGGTCGAACCATATTGGCTAAGCTGATACCATGTTATCCGAGGTTGAAAGACTAATTGAGAGAAGAAGACTTTTTATTATGAGTAAAAGTGTGAATTACAGAAGACTTGTTGAGTATTTATAGTAGCTATTACAAGACACTCTATAACTACTATAACAGAGATAACAGACTTCTACAAATATAAACAGAAAGACTAATATAGTACATCTAATAGTTTTTCATATCCTAAACTTGAACACTTTTCATAATTATGAATATTGTAGTTGATCATATGATTTAATTCAATTTTTTTTATTTATGTGTCGATTGTGGTTCCAATTATCTCCTTGTGATTCTAGGTGTTGAGATCAAGAAGATTGTCATATGTGTACCGTCTCCACAAAGGATCTTTGTGATTCTCAATCTGTCATTCAATTGTTATTGTCATTACTTTCACAATCAGTAGCCTATTTCTATCGGATTAAGATGATTGTTGTATCCTTTTCCTCTGATTTAATCTTTTCCCTCTCATTCATGTGATTCATCTAATTCTACTGAAATCTAATATCTAATATCAAATATCTGATCCTATATAAATTAAAAAATTAGTTGTTTTTTGTCAAAAATTAATGTAATTGACACTTATTTTCACCACTATCAATATTCCTAATACTTCTCATAACAATTTATATTGCCATGTTTTTTTGCTTTTTTATGTTGGGTTTTCATGATTAAAAAGAATTCATATTAAGTTAGAAATAAAACTACACGAATGTAATTTTGAACTTTGTATCTCATTTTTAATGTTGTCAAATTTCATTGTTTGCACGACAAATTATTAAAGGTTGAGATTTTTAAATCATTTCAAAAAAATTATATATATGAACCAATATTATGTTTCAAAACAACTTCAAACATTAATACGAAGCAATCAAAAATACATATAATTATAAATAAACAAATTTGATAACAATAACAAAAATATTATCAAATAATGCAAAATTATATTAAACCACATAAGAAAATCAATAATTTTGCCGTGCGGAGCGCGGGGGCCGTATCTAGTATAAATAAAGGGGAGGGGTATTTGCTAAATATTTAATTATCTATTAAGGGCCCAAGCCCGGCCCAACTGTCTTTGAGGCCATTTCCAAAACCGTCCTTTGACTAGCATGCTTGCATTTTGTACAATGAGCCACTTTCGTATCCACACAAACAAGTTTGGCTCACAAGAAATGTAGTTAAGAGTTATATTATGGTGTTAGGTTATAAAACTTGCAAAATTGACTCTGTAATTTAAGCTAAGGAGTATTTTATATATATTATACAATATCATATACATACATAGTTATGAGCAAGGTTGTAGCCATGGCGGTAGTAGTTGTAGCTCTCTTTGTACTCATTTGTGTGGTCTTTGAAGTAATCCTTGGTTGAGGTGAAGTAGAGTTGTGGGTTCGGGTACGGCCAAAACTCCGCCCTCCTCACCGTTTTCAAAACCTTGTTTCGCTCCACGTAACCGATCACAGTCACCTTCTCCATCTCCAAATCCACTCCTATAACATATGCAAGATTTAAGGTTTTTGTTGGGCCCAGATTTCGCTGGTCCATTCGGTCCTAAGTCAAGATGACCACAGTTCATTCGGTCCTAAGTCAAGACGGACGCCCAGAAAACTTAAATAATCAAATCCCACCAAGATCGCCGGAGATCTCGCCTGATAGCTCTCCATTCATTGCTATGAGCATTATATCAACAATCAAAGGGAAAGTCAAAGACATTTAAGAGAGAATCAAGCATATTCAAGAGCATTAAAGACGGAATCAAGAGCATTTATGAGCAAATCAAGGCCATTCTAGGAAGGTTGATCCAATTATAAATAGGACTTTGGGAGAAGCCTCAAGGGGAGGGGGGGGGGGGGGGGGAGAACCACATCCAACACACACTCCACCGAATCACTTATCTCTTTGTAACCCTTACAAATATTGTAATCGCTTAAGTCAAATCGAGGTCCCTGAGGATACCCGACCGACGGAAGTGTTCATCCTACGACCCATCATCTATTTGTAATCCTTATTAGTATAATTAAACTCATCCTACTCTCGTCTCATCTTTATCTGGTTAAATTGTCTAGGACGTCCTGGTTTTTAGTCTTGTCTCGATTGATTGACCTCATCCTAAGGCGATTTAGTCCATTGAGATTATTTGCCCAAAACAATTTGGCGCCCACCGTGGGGTAATCGATCGATTTCAGGTCCTAACTAAGTCATCCGACAATCAATCAAGATGGTGAATGAGATCCCTGAGATTCTCGCACAAGGTTTGGCTCCCACGGTTCCCAATCCCGAAGGCACTCCGATCGTAGAGACACCTGGCCAAACTGAGGACGATCTAGTGACAAATTCCAACGACAACCTTGTCCCTGAGGAAATCTCCCACATCCAACACACACTCCACCGAATCACTTATCTCTTTGTAACCCTTACAAATATTGTAATCGCTTAAGTCAAATCGAGGTCCCTGAGGATACCCGACCGACGGAAGTGTTCATCCTACGACTCATCATCTATTTGTAATCCTTATTAGTATAATTAAACTCATCCTACTCTCGTCTCATCTTTATCTGGTTAAATTGTCTAGGACGTCCTGGTTTTTAGTCTTGTCTCGATTGATTGACCTCATCCTAAGGCGATTTAGTCCATTGAGATTATTTGCCCAAAACAATTTGGCGCCCACCGTGGGGTAATCGATCGATTTCAGGTCCTAACTAAGTCATCCGGCAATCAATCAAGATGGTGAATGAGATCCCTGAGATTCTCGCACAAGGTTTGGCTCCCACGGTTCCCAATCCCGAAGGCACTCTGATCGTAGAGACACCTGGCCAAACTGAGGACGATCTGGTGACAAATTCCAACGACAACCTTGTCCCTGAGGAAATCTCCCAGTCAACCCGAGAGGAGATGCGACAGATGTACCAGTCCTTGGAAACACTCCGTCAGGAGATGCTCGATCAGCGCCAACGCTATGAAGCATTATCCGCATCTAATGGTAAACTAATGAGTGAAAAATTATTTCTTAGAGCGCAGGTACAGTCGTCGAGGTCCAATGTGGTCAGGACTAGAAGGACCGCAAACATCTCTAACGTCCAAACCAGGCTCAATATGGGGGACGTGGACATGACTCCCTCGGCCGACCGTAGGACATCTATCGCTGAAATACAGGTCCCACCAAGCAACAACATTCGGATGCTCATAGACCAACCTCTCAACGAGCATCTCAAGGCTTTGGATGGACGAATTGCTCGGATCCCAGGCGTACCTCGTCCTATCGAGAAAGAAGCCCCGGACGGATTCGAGGATTCACCGTTCGTCGAGGAAATCGCTCGGGCAGAAGATCCCAAAAAAATTCCACTTGCCAAACATGGCTAGTTACGACGGTACCAGCGACCCAGACGATCACGTCGCCCTTTACAAGCACACGCTTATGGCTATCTCAGTACCCCGTGAGAGCCGAGAGGCGGTTATGTGCAAGAGTTTTGGGACATCATTGTGTGGGCCTGCCCTCACATGGCTCATGCTTCTGCCACGAGGATTTATCGCCTCTTTTGGCGAATTAGTTGATTCATTTAAAAACCAATTCATCAGTAGTCGCAAACTGAAGAGACAGTCCAGTGACCTATATCGGATCATACAGGGGAAAGATGAAACATTAAGGGACTACTTGAACCGATTCAATCGGGAGAAAGTTGGGATCCTTGACCGTGACGTTTACGAGTATGTCGCCCGAATTAGGGACTATCTTATCTTAATATACTATAAAATTAGGAGTTTCTCAAATTAAACACACTACATTTAATGCTTTGTTTTTAATTTATCATTTTTTGATTTTTTTCTTTTGCCATTTCTTTCCTACGTTTACGAGTATGTCGCCCAAATGAAGATTTTGACTCATCAACACATGTCTATAATTGATTCATATGGAACATTTAATCATCTTCTACTCTTCGATTCCGCAACGCCTTATTGTGAAGTTTTATAGGCCGTAAAACACGCGGGTAGCGCGGGCCTAAAAAGTCTATATACTATAAAATTAGGGGTTTCCCAAATTAAATACATTGCATTTAATGCTTTGTTTTTAATTTATTATTTTTTTGATTTTTTTCATTCTCATTTCTTTCCTACGTTTATGAATATGTCGCCCAAATGAAGATTTTGACCCATCAACACATGTCAATAAATCTTAATCTTAATCTTAATATATATATTATAAAACTAGGGGTTCCCCAAATTAATCACACTGCATTTAATGCTTTGTTTTTAATTTACCATTTTTTGATTTTTTTCTCTTCCCATTTATTTCCTACGTTTACGAATATGTCGCCTAAATGATGATTTTGACCCACCAACACATGTCTATAATGGATCTGTATGGAACATATCATCATCTTCGACTCTTCGATTCCGCAACGCCTTATTATGAAGTTTTATAAACCGGGCCCAAAAAGTCTAGTATATATATATATATATAAAAACTGGACGATCTTGGCCGAAAGTAAATGAAATTGGTACCTATTGAATGCATGAACAAAACCCTTCTCCTCTCATCATAAATATTTAATCCAAAACTCTCATCTTCTCTTAGTTTCAAGTTATACAATTAATATCTACAAGTATTTATATTCTTTCAACTCAATGATATCAAATTTAGCTAATGAATGAACTAAATTAATAATTCTTAATACTAAAAAATTGTTAATATTCAATAATAAGTAAATATAATTAATAATATTTAAATCTCTCTCTATATATAAATTGATTGGTATTGTCCAAAGTAATGACAGTTGAGACTTTTTAAATGTCTACTAAATCATAACTATGTGCTTAATTGGTTGATATTTCTACCATTTTCATCTTCTTTTCGCTCTTCGCCTCCAATCCGTATGGCGATAAAGAGCAATTCAAGCATCGTCAACGACGGTGTGATTTGATACATATATAAGAGATATTATTTTTTATTAAAAATTACTCCAAAAATACATATATAAAAATAATTTCTTAAGTATACAAATACCGACAAAAATAAAACGTCTTTGCAAAGCGCGGGAAAATAACCTAGTCTAAAAAATACTTACGTATGCCTTTTCTTACGTATTTAAGATCATTCCATTAACTTTTGTATTGCAACATGGTCAATGGAACACTTTTTCTTTCCCTTCTTCTTATCAAGAATTCTTGCAGCCTCCCGTTTCTACCTTAAAGCATCTGCATTGGTGTTATTTCAAGTAACATACAATTTTTTTTTAAAGGAAAACAAAATTAAAATGTCAGCCATTTTGTTTGAATCAATGCATGAGTAATAAAGAGTTGTTACTCTTCCTGACACAAATCAACCCACTCTTCCAATTACATATTAACACACTAGATTCGGACCCCCGCGCGTAGCGCGGGTCAATTAGGAATTTGTGTATATGGTATAATGTTGTAAATAGACGATTTAAGGTATAGATAGGCGGCGGACGACAGTGGATATGAAGAGAAGATGGAGATCTTCACACGAAGGAGGGTGACGATGAGCTATCTTTTTTCTTTATTTTTTTTTCGTTTCATTTATTTTAATAAAAATATGGCACGTATACGAAACAACAATTATGTATATGGCTAAATTAAAACTTCTCACCTGACATTCTCACCAATTCGATATAGATATATTTTGTTACACTAATTTTTATTAATAATTACTAACAATTTTTTAGTGTTAAAAATTTAAAAATTTATTAATTTAGTGCATTCATTAACTAAATTTGATATTATGAAGTTGAAGAATATGAAGAAATGTAGATATTAATTGTATTGGTTGCAACTAAGAGAAGATAAAGATTTTTGATTAAAATTCATGAATAAGATGAGAAGGAATTGATGAGAAGGAATTAGTTCATGCATTGAATAGGTATCGGTTGCCATAACTTTCTCAAGGGCTAATAATTTTATATGCGGCTTAACGTTGTTAAATAGACGTCGAAAATTGAATTGAGGCTTACTTTCAATGTAGCAATTTAACCTCAACAAAGTTAAACTTGTAAATAGAATCAATCAAGAAAATGATAAATGAATTTTTCAACAAAAGAAAAAGACACTTTGTAAATAGGGGATATGAATACATCAAACATCATTAACTCGGTGCATTAACTCGGTACCGATTATCATTACTTTGTCAAGACCCATCAATTTTTATATATAGATAGATGGCCCAATAACAAAATTCTCTTATTTTTCTATTAGTTTAAATTTAAAATACATAAACATTTATTATAATTATTTTTCAAATATTTTTAATTTATTTTTATCTTTATATTGACATCTATATCAACTATGTAATATATTATCTAAATTTATACAAAAGATAAAAATAAAATATATATTATTTGATATAAATAACATGATTGTAAATGAAAACTCATTTAATATTAAAATAATAATCTATGCTGTATAAAGATGCTCTTAAGCGCTTTAGCTCATGACAACAGTCTCAATCATTAATAAAACTTCGCAAAGAGCATAGCTCTCGTTTCACAACCACAAAAAAATATCAATATGCAAGCGTTTTTTTTTTTCTGACTAACAGTCTCAATCTGGCTGCAATATTTTTTTTATCCCTTCCGTTGACGCTTGCACGAGTAATTAAAAAAAAATCTAATACATTGAATCATTCTAAATGCTAGATTTTTTGGGCTCGCGCTACACGCGGATTTATGGCCTATAAAATTTCATAACGCCTTATTATGAAGTTTAATAGGCCGTAATATGTCGCTCAAATGAAGATTTTGACCCATCAACACATGTCTACACTTTTTGGGCCAGCGCTACGCGCGGGTTTTACGGCCTATAAAACTTCATAATAAGCCGTTGTGGAATCGAAGAGTATGTTACATACACATTCATCGTAGACATGTGTTGGTGGGTCAAAATCATCATTTAGACGACATATTCGTAAATGTAGGAAAAAAATGGGAAAAGAATAAAATCAAGAAAATGATAATTTAAAAACAAAGAATTAAATGCAGTGTCATAAATTTGGGAGAACCCCGTAATATGTCGCTCAAATGAAGATTTTGACCCATCAACACATGTCTATAATGGATTCGTACGGAACATATCATCATCTTCTACTCTTCGATTCTGCAGCGTCTTATTATGAAGTTTTATAGGCCGTAAAACCCGCGCTACGCGCGGGCCCAAAAAGATGATGATATTTTTCATACGAATCCATTATAGATATGTGTTGATGGGTCAAAATCTTCATTTGGGCGATATATTCGTAAACGTAAGAAAGAAATGGGAAAAGAAAAAATAAAAAAAAATGATAAATTAAAAACAAAGCATTAAATGTTGTGTGTTTAATTTAGGGAACCCCTAATTTTATAGTATATAGACTTTTTGGGCCCGCGCGTAGCGCGGGTTTTACGGCCTATAAAACTTCATAATAAGACGTTGCTGAATTGAAGAGTAGAAGATGATGATATTTTTCATACGAATCCACTATAGATATGTGTTGATGGGTCAAAATCTTCATTTGGGCGATATATTTGTAAACGTAAGAAAGAAATGGGAAAAGAAAAAATAATAAAAAATGATAAATTAAAAACAAAGCATTAAATGTAGTGTGTTTAATTTAGGGAACCCCTAATTTTATAGTATATAGACTTTTTGGGCCCGCGCGTAGCGCGGGTTTTACGACCTATAAAACTTCATAATAAGACGCTGCGGAATCGAAGAGTAGAAGATGATGATATGTTCCGTACGAATCAATTATAGACATGTGTTGATGGGTCAAAATCTTCATTTGAGCGACATATTACGGGGTTCTCCTAAATTTATGACACTGCATTTAATGCTTTTTTTTAAATTATCATTTTCTTGATTTTATTCTTTTCCCATTTTTTTCCTACATTTACGAATATGTCGTCTAAATGATGATTTTGACCCACCAACACATGTCTACAATGAATCTGTATGTAACATACTCTTCGATTCCACAACGCCTTATTATGAAGTTTTATAGGCCGTAAAACCCGCGCGTAGCGCTAGCCCAAAAAGTGTAGACATGTGTTGATGGGTCAAAATCTTCATCTGAGCGACATATTACGGCCTATTAAACTTCATAATAAGGCGTTGCGTAATCGAAGAGTATAAAATGATTATATGTTTCATACAAATCCATTATAGACATGTGTTAGTGGGTCAAAATCATCATTTGGGTGACATATTCATAAACGTAGAAACGAAATGAGAAAAGAAAAAAAATCAAGAAAATGATAAATTAAAAACAAAGCATTAAATGTAGTGTGATTAAGTTGGAGAACCCCTAACTTTATAGTATACTAGACTTTTTGGGCCAGCGCTACGCGCGGGTTTTACGGCCTATAAAACTTCATAATAAGGCGTTGCGGAATCGAAGAGTATGTTCCATACAGATTCATTGTAGACATGTGTTGGTGGGTCAAAATCATCATTTAGACGACATATTCGTAAATGTAGGAAATAAATTAGAAAAGAATAAAATCAAGAAAATGATAATTTAAAAACAAAGCATTAAATGCAGTTTCATAAATTTGGGAGAACCCCTAATTTTATAGTATATTAAGATTAAGATTAAGATTAATATAAGATTAAGATTAAAATATGCTTTGACCATGTTTAAGATGTTGCAAGTGCTTCTAATGCTATGCGTAATCCGTTTAATTTCTAAATGCTATTTATAATGTGTATATGTGTGTTTTATTTTAGTGCATGTGTATATGTATTGGTCATTTATTTATTTTTTTATTTTTTTTATATGTATTATACATATAATCTTATGCGGATATATATATAGTTTCAATTTTACTTCCGCATGTTTATAATATGGTTTTATATGGTTGTACATATATCTTATATGTACAACTTATCAAATGTAATCCGTGGATAAAGCTTTATTTGCCATTAATATTGCCATCGTTTCATTCCATGTAGAACGTTTGTTTTTTGTATATTAATTATCATTGATGTATCATGGATCGAATTAGAAATTAATCAGTTAATTATATATTTGACCATTTCATATGTAACACTTATCAAATGGTAAAGATTCATATCATGTATTGGTAGGTATATTGATAGAGATTTATATCATGTAAAGTAATTAGTGTATGATAAGAATTTTTTTTCCTTTCATGTTTTTATGATAGTATTGATGATTGAGTATATGAGATTGCTTACATTTCAATGTTCTATATTTCCCGAAAATATTATGTCATATATTCATGTATATACGTGTATATACATATATATGTACACACAGATGTGAGTTCCGGTGTAACGAGTATTGTGGTGTAACGAGTATTTATCCTCAACGGTATTCAGGTTTGTTAAGGTTGATATTCAACTTTATATAGATTTAGGTTATATATGCACTAATCGCATTCTCATATGCTTGTGTCTATATTCAATCTTTTACGACTATTTATTCATGTTTATTTAGTCGAATATCAACCCTATATTAATATAGGTAAATTAAGTTGAATATCAACCTTAAAAACTTGAATATCATTGAGGGTGAATACTCGTTACACCGTAAGAGACTGTTACACCGGAACCTAATCTGTACACATAATTCATTACTTTTATAGAGTGGTTCATGGTTTTACATGCATATTTTTATATGACCTCTTATCATAGTATATATTATATATGCATGTATAATCAAATGATAGTATTTCCTTCCTGAAATATAAAGATAAATCTCATTTCTTATAGTAAAAGATAAAATAATGTGGTAGTTTGTGGTTGATTTCTCGTCACCTGAAGTTGACATGAAGCTTTTGTTATTCTCTAAAATGTAAACCTTTGAAGCGGTATTTATGTAGGAATATTATTCCTTCGATTGGACTAATATATAATTTCACTTCTAGAAGTAAGTGATAAGAAATATATCATCTCTTGAAGAAGATGAATATTATTGTATCTTACAATAAATTATGAAATGCATATAAGTATATCATCTCCTGTAGCAGATGATTAAAGTTATTGATTGAATCCTATATATGGTTACTCACTTGTCACTCGAAGTTTTTCACGAGATTTTTATTCTTGATGAAATATTACGAAAGGTCTAGTGTTTATCATCATAAATATTATGATTATTATATTTTAATCAGAACAATTGTGTTACGCTCGAGTAGAATTGTATTATGCATGAACTTAATTATCATCAACTATACGAGATCTTGCGTACTCAATATTGACAATAAGGGATCATTATAAGCTCCGGAAGAGTTACATGATCTCCTAACAAATCATGTACTCTAGTAGGAGTACAATAATAATGGGATTTATGTCATAATCAGAACAATTTATCAATGACCACCAAACATGGTCTATTATATGAAGATTATACTTTGACAGCCTCTCGCATGCTAGAAGCATGTCTGCTCTGGAAGAAGGTGTGAAAGAGGTTACGCTTAAGCGCGCAACCGTAAGTCATGATAATGATTACTAACTCGAACCTATATATGTATGGTTTCATTCAGATGTCTTGAAGACGCAATTTAGTTCTGAATGCACTCGACCACCCATCTCGAGGCATCATTTTTTTCAAGAAATATAATATAAGGCTTATTTGATTTTGAGTTGATGATCTTCCAAATTATTAATGGATCATCCAGGTGCGGATTTTCAATGGTAGACAATTATGTTTGTCGATGATGTCATTCAATCTAATTATTTTAATTGGAAACCGAAAGTTTTCCACTACCATGCAAATTTAAATTTTGGGGTGGATATTATGTTCTAAGTGAACGATCTAATAAAAGACTCTGGAATAGTATCTATCTTGTTACCTGAAGATACAAATTTTTTTGAAGATATATATATTTATAAAGATATATTTTGACAAAAAGGTTGTCATATGATGATATTGACTGCAAATTAAACAAGTTTGCATATGAGTCAAATATTCGAGTATCCATCTCATAGACTAGCCTGCAGAAAGTCTAAAGAGAAGATGTCTACTTACACACCTTCTTTGTATGACACTTATATATAACTATTGAATTGTTAATACAACTAACGAGAAGTTAAATTAGAATTTTATGTGGCATGATAAACTTGATTACTCATGTGAACAATACGCATGATCATCATTAATAAGTAAAGGACCTGAAGCTCCCGAAACCTGAAGTTTCATCTCCTAAGGGATAACTGTGACCGCGTATGTAAAGTTTCCTATGATCCTTGACTAAGTTCAAGAGATAAATGATGAGAATAATCGTATATTGTATGATGTTGATAGATGCCTCAACACATTGGCTACACAAATTAAAGGGGAGAGGATGTGATTATTTAATTAGTGTATTAGTTTAGCATCTTGTAGCTCCTATACATTTAGAAACGACTCAGTAGTGTCACTTATAATACATTCAAAATGGTAACAAATGGCTAGGTAATGTCATTAGTTATATGCTTGCATTGACAAATGTTAATATATGACGTACACGACCTGGTAGAGTCGTTGATCATATCAAATCATAAACTTTGTATGTCAAGAAATAAATTCGACTAAAACCGATTGTTTACAATTCTCCTACTTGAAACTTGTCTCCAGAAGAGAGCAAAATATTATTCAAATATGCGGTATACACCCTCTTACCTCCCTCGATATATTAAAGTAATGCCACATGAAAAGTTGGATTTATACGAGAGGTTTTGTTCCTTATCGTTTATTAATACCTAGAGCTTGTGAATGGGTGATCAATGTACTTCTCGGTATTAAGATTACCAATTTGACAAGGAGAAAATTCCAACTTTAAGGGGAGAAGGAAACAAGACTTTTATTTATGAACTTGTATGGTATACAATCTTAATACGTCAAGAATTCAAGTTAAACGAACTAGAAGTTCATGTTAAACGGACCAGAAGTTGAAGTGAACAAACCAGAAGTTCAAGTGATGAAATGAACTAGAAGTTCAAATGAATGAACAAGATGTTCAATGTATGTATAACTTACATGTTATCAAATCTATTATTGTTATAGTGTGACAAATCACATATTGTGCCGAGAGCCAATTATGAATAGTATCAATAAGGATGTTCTTTGTAGACTCCTTGTTATTAAGAAGACACTAAAAGTTTCTAGTGGAGAATGTTGATCCTCAAACAAAAACGTCTGTGTTGTAATTATGATATTGCATAAGTTGCAATGAGGAAATATGAGAAAGCCAATTTTTGTAAATGACATAATATGTTTTGGGTCAATAGTTTCAACACCGGAAAGTATGAAATTAGACACATGTAGTAAAAGTTATGAAACATTCACTTGTAGTAAAAGTTATTACTCATAAAGTTGTGAATGTTGTGATATCTTTACTATTTCATATCTATATGAGATACTATAGTTCTTTAAGATTTTTTTTTTAACAAGCAAACAAAAGGCTTTATTGCTAACAGCAATTCAAGCCTAAATCATCTGCACGGATGATCTTGAGAAACTCCTTCAAACAGGGTCTTCCGGAAGTAGACTCTGAGAAAAAGTTGCGCAGAGCCAGGAGCCCTTCTTCAGAAAGTTGGTTGTTCCAACACGTGATTCCATCTCTGAGTTCGTCAATATTGAAATCCTGCGACGCGAGATAATCTGCACCTCTATTGCCCTTCCTGCTAATATGATAAAATCGAACATCATCAAAAGAAACAGAAAGAGATTTGATGTCCAATATGAGAGACCTTATTTCCCATGGAGGCGGGTTGTTGGACTTAATACATTTGATAACAGTAGCATTATCACTTTCAATAATAGTGCGTTTCACTTCGAGGCGAATTGCAGCAGCTCTAATCCCTTCCAGGACAACAACTGCTTCAGACACTAACATCGACGAGCAGGGGACTCCTGCTCGTTCCACATAAGAAGGTTTACCTGTAGAATTGCGAATAATAAAACCTATAAAACAGCTATTATTGGCTCGTTTAGAGCCGTCACAATTCATCTTAAAATAATCTTCAGGAGGTTTGGTCCATCTAGTCTTCTTACCTATGTGCTTACTGGTCTTAGGCTTAGGCGGAGGAGGCTGGAACACTGATTTCCATTCAAGATAACGAAAGAGAGCTGAATTTCCAATTTCCTTAAAAGAAAGAGGGTTCGAAGAAGAATCCCCTCTGAAAATCTGATTATTACCGGTATTCCAGAGCGTCCACCAGATAAAAAATCCTACCTCAGCATTACTATTGATCTTGCAAAAATCTTGGAAAGAAGTTTCAAAGTCTGAAGAAAAATTGAGGAGCAAATTATAGGGGCGTAATGTATTGACATGGTTAAAAGCATTAATCGTAACAGGTCAGCAAAAGAAGAAATGATTTTATCTTCATTAGTGGAGTGACAAAGACTACAAACATGATAGACTTTATGGAAATATCTGTTTAGGCGTTCAGTGGTAGGAAGACAATCAGAATAGGCTTTCCAAAGAAAATTTTGAATTTTCGGTGGGATTTGTGTTTCCCAGAATATAGACGGGTCTAAGTCTGGTTGGGGAATTGGTCTAATGAGGTGATATGCAGTTTTAACAGAAAAATTGCCATCATTAGAAGGTTCCCAAATGATATGGTCAGGGAGTGGGGTTAGCGTGGGGTTAGCGGAATACGGATCGTGGCAATTATATTTAAAATGTGGTTAGGAAGAATAGCCGACAGTTTGTTATAATCCCATTGATTATCATGTGTAAAATATCATAAACCTTCTGATCGATGGGCATTTGATGTCGAAAATTAGAGATATCACAATCCGGGATCCAATTATCAGTCCAGAACTTAATGCTCTGACCATCTCCAATTTTCCAAGAAATACCTTTCTTGAATTCATCAAGGAGAAGGAGGAGCCTACTAAATTTCCAAGATTGAGAGGGCTTACGGGTTAAAGAGAGGAAATCAGTATTGCTAAAATATTTATCCTTAATGATAGTCACCCAAACATTATTCGGCTTAGCCAGAATTTTCCAAAGAAGCTTCATCTGTAAAGCTCGATTATTATCCCAATCTTTGCGAATACCAAGTCCGCCCAAAGATTTTGGCTTGCAGATATCATCCCAGTGAAGAAGAGAATGAGACGATGGGTTTTTTTTGTTCCAAAAGAAATGTTTATTAATAACATCAATTTCATCACAAACTCCTTTAGGAAGAAGGAAACTTTGCATTAAATAATTAACTTGTGAAACCAGATTTGTTTGAATTAAAAGGGCTCTAGCAGCTTGAGAAAGTGAGTTTGCTTTCTATTTAGATCGTTGTTTCTTAAGGGCTGCAATAGCATCATTAAAAACATCATTGCAAACCCTTCCCTAAAGAATAGGGATACCTAGATATTTCTCCATTTTAGAAGTAAGGGGAATGTTCATAAACGCAGCTAGAGACCTGGCAAAAGAGGAAGAAACGTTGCACGAAACCTGAAGCGAGCTTTTATGATAATTGATAGTTAATCCAATTTGTTTCGAAAAAATGTTTAAGAAATTGTGAATAAAAGTAATATTTTCCATTGAAGAATTTGCTAAAATTATTGTGTCATCTGCAAAGGTAATAAACGGGATAGGCGTGCTATTTCTAGTCAGCTGAATGCCAATATGAGGGTTAACTTGTCGAGATTCTAAACAAAGTTTTCTCGCAAGAAATTCCATAGCAATAACAAATAAGGCTGGAGCCATAGGGTCTCCTTGACGAATGCCACACTTAAGTTTAAATTCTGGTCCAGGTTGAATGTTAACTAGGACAGAATAAGATGCAGATTCCAAGCAAACTTTAATAAGATTAATCCATTTGGGGCAGAAACCAAAACGAGCCAAAACTTTACAAAGAAAATCTCAGTCAAGTTTGTCGTAAGCCTTTGGACCAGATCAAAATAAACCTCGGTTCGGTTTTTCGATTCAGGTCGATTTTATACATCCCTACGTGTCGGGCATACGTGAAGATTCAACAATGCCTATAAATTCTTATCTGAAAGACTGAAACACACATTAAACACAATTATTAAGAAAGAGAAGTCATCAACTCATACTAGGCAAAAAAATGGGTAAAATCATTCCTTACGATATCTATTTGGAACTTGAATATAATTTTTTTCTAAAGTAGGTTTTTTTTAGAAAAAAATCTCGATATGTGCTTGTTTTGAAACCAATTTCCAACATAGACACTCGTATTTTTTTAACTCACGTATATGACATGGGATGTAAAAAAAAAAAAAAAATCAGTTTAAAAAAAAAACCCAGCTTCCATCATCTTTGAGATTGAAGATGATGCCGTAAACAAACTCTTGGGAATTGCAAACTTCCATCATCTTCAACATGTATTTCAGGATTCCGTCTTGTGCACTTGACATTTTCTTCCTGCGAGCTTGCTCCTGGAGCAGACGTTGTCTTGCCGGATCCATCGGCTCTCGGCTCATGCTCTGTCTTGGGTCCTTAGATTCTTCTCAAAAGATGAAGTTTTTTTTTTTTTTTTAAGTTATTGCAAGGACAGCGTCTCTGACATTAAAAAAAATATTTTTTTTAACTCACGTATAAGAGACGCTGGTTTTCCAGCGTCTTTTATACATAATTTTTTTAAAAAAAATAAAATTCTGCTTCGGATGAGAGACGCTGGCAAAACCAACGTCTCTCATACATGAAAAATTTCCGAGCCTCATACGAGTGTCTATGTTGGGAATTAGTTTCAAAACGAGTCCATATCGAGAATTTTTTCTAAAAAAAAAGCTTACTTAGAAAAAAATTCGCTTGAATAAGTATTCTTGAAAACTTGTTCAGATTATTAATATCAATTTGGAATTTTATTATTTGAAAATTTTACATAATTTATACAATTTTAACAATTAATTTCAATAAATAAATAAAATTTTAAAAGCATCTCAATATGTTTCTACTATAAAAACATAAAAACTTATACGTATAAAGTATAAACTACTTGATATCTTCATTTTAATATAAAAATAATTTACTCTATAATAAAATATTATCTTATTTATATTATAATAGAAAATTAATTTAAAAAATATATTTTTATATTAAACTCCATGACACGGATATTACACTAATATCTTGAAAAATCTTGTGCTTTTGATCTTGTGTTTCTAACATTTCCAGATGTCTTCCGTTTCATAATGGAATCGCTTGATCTATAGGATGTCAACTTTAATAAATAAGGTTAATTATGCATGAAATTAAACGTAGCAGCTAAGTGAGGTGGTTCAACCCAAAATGACGAGATTTTATCCCACGTTTCAAATGGCAGGCCTATCGTACTATTAACTTATCTCTATTGCTTGGCTTGTATATATTCAATCATCTATATTCTCTAATATCAACATCGTCGATTTGAGTAAGTTGTTCGACATAAATTATAGAAAGTACATGCATGCATGACTAAATTATTGAACGTATAATACTAATTGTCCCAAGTAACACCTTCACTGGTTAATAATGTTGAATGCCAAAGCTTTTCTTGTTGATTTATACACCATTTTCTGGGACATAACATGAGTGGATAATAATCACATGCATAGCTATCTAGTAAAGCTTTTTGTGTGACTATTGTTGATAAGCTAGTGAGGTATGTTAGTGTATTATAAGATTTGACTCCACTAATTTAATTTAGTAGCAAAAATGAATTAATAAAAAAGTGATGGTCAGTTGGTAAGTTGTACAATATAAAATATGACACTAGGAAGTATGAGGCATCATATATATCCGAAGTGGATTCGTTGGATCTCCTAATAATTCTATCTTACGGACGTAATAATTTCCTTTAACTTGGAATATAATTACTCCTCTGTCCTGTCCCATATTGATAGTCTCATTTGATTTTTGTACACTATTCAAGAACCGAGAGAATTTTGTAGATTTCTTCCAATATATACAATAGAACATAGTCATATGAGGTCGTATTTGATTCGTCTAAATGAGTACTTTAACAATATTAAAAAATTATAATTTTTATTAACATATAATTAGAGATATTTACGATACAAAACGTATCTCGGTATATGCATCAAAAGCAAATGAGACTATCAATATGGGACCCCATAGAGTATATGTTAATCAGTTATTTGTTACGTAATTAATTACTTTACTTTGACAACTCTCCACTCGTCCGAGGTGGAGGATAGACATTCACTGATTCACATTCCAAGAACTTTTGAGAATAATCAAAGGCCAAAAGATAAAATAAAATAAAATAATAAATATATACCAAAAGGCATCGATTTTCAAACGTCGCTTGACTCCTATTACGACAATGATAGCTATATATTGGCTTACTTAAACAAAAAATTGCAAGTGTATTCTTGATTCAATATATTTGGTTTAGATTATATATGTCATACATGCTATCACCACCAATATAATGTATGGAACAATAAGCCATGCTACTTCTTAGATAAAATAAACTCTATGTTAGCTTAGTGTACAAAGAAGTATTACAATATTCTTGTAGTCAAATATATATTCATGCAAATGAAAAAATATAATAGGACCAAGACTTGACGTTATATATTATTTATAGTTGTGGTAGCCAATTTTAATCGATCTTATTGACATATGCAAGATCAAGAATACAATGAAACTCTATAAAAAATAGTTGGAAAATTCATTGGAAAATTAAAAAAATTATCCAAAAAATTCAGAATATTATCAAGTCCTTTGAAACTGTCTAATTTTATCACTGTTTTAGAGAAGTCAATAAAACGGCAGATTTTCTAGCCAATCTTTGTATAAGTATACACTTCATCAAAACTATTCTAATCAGGATAGTGTATTATCTGATGACTACATCAGACTTATCTCTGACTACTAGATTTTTTTCCGGACTCCTTAATTTGCCTTCATAAAAAAAATGAAACTCTCATTTTCCTTTATTAACCTAGCTAAATGTGTTTTCATATATAAATGATTAGGTATTTATGCATGATAGGAGTGCAAGTTTACAACATATTACGGAGTAGTCATTAAGATGAGACAGTTTCGTCACAATATTTGATTGTTGTTTGTTTCAGTTTTGACCGGCCTGATGCATTTTGATTTTGACACTAGTACATAATCATAGTGTAAAAGCGGTTTTTAGTGAATTAAGTTCATATATATGTACACTCTTAGCGGTTTTTAGTTATAAAACTTTTTTTATTTTAAAAATCTTACACTGTTAGCGCTTTGTTAGCGCTTTTCACAAAAAAACGCTATAATTTATTTAGTTCGGTCTTTTAAAAACTGCTGTAAATTTTATACATATATTTTTTATTTATTTTCGGTAATTTAATTTACTCCTTACACCTGCTTGCTTGTAAATGTACAATGTTAAATTTCATTAAAAACAGATTTAAAGCAAATGAATACCACATTTAAAACACTTTCACAAAAAACTCTTAATTCTATATTCATTGAATTGATTCCTTGAAATTCAAACACCATCCAAACAAAATCAATTTTAACCTAATGCATTTTGACCTCCTTAAAATTCAATTTTAAATATATATATTCATGCCACATCGAAATTTGTTGTTCAATTCTTTTGTACGTCGAATCAACACTTACAATTCTATCCAAAGGTTTTTAAATACAGTGAAAAACAGAAAAACGGCTTTGACAGTTTCATATATATAAAGTACAGTACTTTTAATTTTTATTTAAATCAACAGAAAATTAATTAAATAAGTGAAGAATACGACAATCAGTATTTCCAGCTATGTAAATTTATCAAAGATTGGAAGCAAAAAATTAATGGAAAATGAAATCAATCTATCTGTAATTGCTTAATCGGATTGCCACATATTCAATTATTCATATTAATCTCGGTAGGAACCGAATTTCAAAACTAAGCAATCTGTTTATCATGAATAAAAAAACAGGATTAAGGAATTGAATTATAGAAGCGATCAGCCGAGAGGGATTTCTCTCCTTAATTCTGAAAAATGCTCTGCAGTATGACGGTTCAATGACGTTTAGAACCTCGGGATACAAATGCAAACACTTTTGATCTTGCACAACTCGGAACAGAAGACGACAAACTCTTTTCTGTGTTTCTCTTAGACACGACAAAACAGAAGAGGAAGAAGAGGATTAGAGACGCAGGAGGATTTCAGATTTTTCTATGTTCTAAATGCTCTGCATAACGTCTTTGTGGAGAGAATCGTGGGCGTGAGACTTGGTCTCTAACCACCCCCTTAATTACGAGGTGCGCAATCAATACTTTTTCAAGTCTCAAGCCCGACCCAACCCAGCACGAACCACGCGTGTGGTCTTTGAGGACCTTGTCTTCTCAAGAGAATTTTAACTCTACTAAAAAACACATCCCTTGTAATTCTATTGAGGTATATATACCTTCAATTTAACCACTTTCACTTCCAATGTTAGACAAGATTTATCCCACGTAAAATGGTCTCATTTTCGCATTCAAATGGAGCCCGAATTTAATATATAAGCACATTACAAGATAATGTTCGCAAAACCGAAGTCAACGCTCCAATAATCCAGCGCTACGATAGTCGGAGCCTATCAAAAATGCGCCAGGAAGTATGCCAAAATTTCAGTTCCAACAATCCCTATCATTTAAAGCCATTCAATTACAAACAATAAAAACTGATTCTTACTATTTCCTTGGTCGAAACGTGAAGAACTGAAGATCCATTGCTCGAAAGAGTCACGAAGAGATATTCTCTTCGCGGTTCCCAAACTCGACCAGGAATATTAATCTATATGCTCGAGTACAAATAAAATAAAATAAAATTAATGAACATTGCTTTAAAAAATAAAAATAAAAATTAATGAACACAATAAATTCCTAATTAAATTAACCACCACTTGTAGAAATTTCCCTCCACGTAAGATGGCCAATCTGCCATGTTTCACTCTATAAGTGGTCAATTTCCCTCCAAAAAGTACAGCTGCATTAAGTTAGACATTACAAAGGGTCAAATAGTATTAATTGGGATAAGAATGTAGGCTTTAATACTTTAGAAATCATACATTTTACGGAAGATTTATAAGTTCAATATTAATATATTTAAATTTGCTGCTTCTTCCATTAAAAAACGTGACTTTCCCGGAAAATCAATTAACCACTTTGGTTTCGCCAAACAGTCATCTGACTCCTAATTTAGCTCTGACCATTACAACCAAAATCAGCTTGGACTTCAAGTTGGAAATCTTCATCCCTTTTACCTATTCTCTCACACTCTGGAAAGGCAATATCAAATTTCAAAACCATGGGGTTTAAGTTTAAGCCACAATTATATAAACCCAAGCAAAGAGTGAATGTTATATCATTTCTATACAAAAAGTATTTCCATTTTCCTTCTAGCTTGAGCAATCACAGATCAACAATAACTGTAAACCCAATCTTGGGTCTTCATTACAGCTGATCAAAAATTGCAAGCCAAGGAATTGATTGATATAAAGAAGCCCACGAAGAGTTGTTCTTAGTTTCTTAATTTCTTGTTGTTGAAGATGAGGATTACTGGCACTTTAGGTAAATATCAGCTCGGACCGGAAATCGGACATGGTGCTTTTGCTAAGGTGAAGGAGGCTATAAACACCATTGATGGCAAGAAAGTTGCTATCAAGATCATAGACAAGACCATGGTTATGCAAAACAAACTCATTTCTCAGGTAAATTTTTTCCTATAATTAATCAACTTTTTCTCTGTTTTTCTTTCTTTCTAATTTCCTTAATTAAACAATATATGGTGGGTGCAGGTGCAGAAAGAGATCAGCAATATGGAGCTTCTGAATCATCCTAACATTGTCAGAATACACGAGGTACTTGCGTCGAAGACGAAGATTTACATAGTAATGGAGTATGTAACAGGAGGCCAGCTATCTCATAAATTGGTGAGCAGACACAATACAATAGTAGTTCTTGAATCTTCATCTTGATTTTTTGTTTCTTATTTATTGACTTTTTTACCCTTGCTTAGCTATCTTCTAAAAAGTTGAGTGAGAATGAAGCAAGAAAACTGTTTCAGCAGCTAATTGATGGAGTTGAATATTGTCATTCCAAAGGAGTTTATCATAGGGATCTAAAGGTATTTTTTTATAAAATTTTTTAACCAAAAACAAAATCTTAATCTTTCATGAAACTTAATCAAATAAATTTTATTATTTGCAGCCTCAGAATCTTCTCCTGGACAACAGAGGAAATCTGAAGATTTCTGACTTTGGATTAAGTGCATTACAGAAGGTAATCACTTGAATCAAAGATGTTGATTTCTTTTGTTTTACTTTTGAAGTTACTAAGTAATGTTCTGTCATTGATTTCAATTGCTTATAGCCTGGAAGTTTGCTATCAACAGCATGTGGCTCTCCTTCTTATGTAGCACCTGAGGTAAGAAAAAAATTCCAAAAAAGATTTTAATTATGAAAAAAATCATAATTTACATTTTCAAGAATATTATTAACAACAAATTACATAGAATGAATTCTGATCTTGAATCTATGGATGAAAAAGCTCATAAGTAACCTAAAATACAAGGGAGCAGCAGCAGACGTATGGGCTTGTGGCGTTATATTGTTTGAAATGTTATCTGGGGATCTACCATTCAGTGATCCAAGCCTACAAAAGTTATATCAGAAGGTAAAAGATATATTTTTCTTGACAACCAACTGAAGTATACTCAGGCCTAACTAGTTACTGTCTTGTTCAGATTTTAAAACCAGTCTACCAATTTCCAGAGGAGTTTACTAAAGGCCAAAGGAGCCTGTTGTCAAGAATATTCGAAAGCGATCCTGAGAAGGTAAGGCATATGATTGATTATGAAAAGTAAATATATCATCTGTTTATAACTGGAAAGGTTATTCTTGCAGAGAATTACAATCCCAGAGATTATTGAAGAAAACTGGTTTCAGATAGATTATGAGCCTACAATGGAAGCAGAGTTTGTCGAGAGATGGGAGTCGAATGATGATCTTGCAAATTTTGATTCTGTTAAGGTAAGAGCGGCACATATTTCAAAATTTTATTAACAAAAACTTAACTTGATTGTCGTGAAATATTTTATGCAGGATTTCAGTATAGATGAGGTTGTTCCGAAAAAATCTGGTTTCATCAATGCCTTTAAACTTATAGCAATGTCAAAAGAATTGAACTTGTCAGGCTTATTTGAAGAGAAGGTATACCAAATTATAAACCTGCGGATTATATTATAATTCAGCATTTTTGGTTGTTTTAATGTTAAACTAAATTAATTTTCCTGCAAATTTAGGACAATGGAAAACAAAGAGAATTTATTGTCTCCAAGTACACAATTACTGAAACTATGACCAGAATAGAGGCTGCTGCAAACCATTCATCACTCTTGGTTGAAAGGAAGAGAAACTCAAGGGTACTAATCTTGTCTTTCTTATCTCTTTTAGCAATTATGGTTTAGGATTTACAGTTAGATCTGATGGCATTTATATACATTTCAGATCAAAATGTTTCCACGAAAGACGCCTAAGACATGTAGGCCATGTGTTAATCTATTGGCAGAGGTAAATTTAACATCATAATTAACTTCTAGCAAATCAAGAAGCAAGGAGCTTACTTATTCTCATGTGAAAATTTCAGGTGATTGAGGTTGCTCCAACTGATTGTGTTGTAGAGTTATCAAAATCCACAGGAGAGCTACCAGTATACCTCGATGTAATTACACGTAACTTTTTAGCTCCTAATGAATCTGATTTAAATCCATCAATCTTGATTTACTGAACTCTTGTGAAACAGTTTTGCGGAAGCTTGAAAAGTCTTCTTGGAGATTCATCTTATTCATTGACGAGGCAAATGTCTAGAGACGATAGTATTATCGGTATACATACACAGACAGAAAGGTAAGCCCCATCACCATAAAATTGATTTAAGATAGAGAGTTTTACTGGAAGCTTAATTATATTATGTTTAATATGATGCAGTTCTTCATCAATAGAGAACACCGCTTTCCGTGATTACTCTTCAGAATAACATATAGAGCTTTTATACACAATTTTGGTTATCATACTGTATCAAGAATCCTAAATCAGGTTATAGATATGGTTGGTATTATCAGCTAGATTAATTACGTGAGATTAGCTAAACATACAGAGTTAGCTCCAAAAACCGCGGAAATGGTACTTGGTTTTTGGATAATGATTTAGGCATTCAAAATTTGTAAGCGCTGTAACAATGTAAGATGGTGGAAGTTGTATGTATACATTCATTATAGTATATGTCAAGAGTACAATTAGGTTATGTTAATTTGGTGTATAAGAAAACAGCTTCTTATGTCAGAAATCACTGACAATTCAGAGGGTGGTCAAAGTTTGAAGTTATCAATCATATGTGAGATAACATGAGCTCCGTCCGAATTTAACCAGTAGCTCTTCACCTGGATTAAGAAACAAAGAAGTTATTTAGTAGACGAATATTGAAATATAACCCAATATTATATAATCTCCAGGTTCTTGCAGGAAAATTAATAGACTTTCTGTGCAGAAAATTGTACATGGTTGCATTGTTATCAGTCTAATAAAATACAAATGATTAAATGAACCATTTTACTTTTTTATCATAACTACAAATTAAACTACCTATCATTCATCCTTTAAATTCTAACTTGTACATGAACCCTCTACCACTTTCCTGTACTGTTTATCCACAAAAAATGTTAGCAGATCTTCATGGATGTGGATATAACTACTAGTCTATGAAATGTTAAGGAAATGAAGTTGCCGGAAAGACTCAAATTGAATAATTCATATTTTGAAACTGACCGGAATGGTGTTCACCCTTACAACCTTAAAAACTGAAGCATTGACGTTTCTCTATGCGGTTAAACTTATCATAAAATTGTCATTTTTGAAGGAGATAATCTAACATTTATCAACTCTATTAATAACATTTGGAAATTCTCTTGGGAAATTAGAATCATCATTTATGATGTCAAACAAAATTTTAACATTTTTTAAAATGTTAAAATTACGCATTGTTGTAGAGAATTAAATATGACGGCTGACTTCAGTGAACCCTGATATAAACTCTCACTATATTAAAACAATCTTAGGATGTAACAATGATTGTGCACTATCTTATGAGTATATCGGAACCCTCGTCCTCTGACTTCAAGCTTATTTGAATCTTACCGGCCTTTCTCCAAAATCATCAACTACAATGATCAGAGTTTGTCATTTCGAATGAGATGACGCTTCCTGGCTCGCCCTTCTAAATAAACGGAAACATACCTAATGTATTTTGACCTCGGTAATATTCATTTTTAAATTAAACAAAGAATCAAAGGAATGTTCAGAGTTGTTTACTTTGCATCATGCCACATCGAAATTTGTTGTTCAAATCTTTTGTACGTGGAATCCTATTCAACACGTACTCTGTACTATTTTTAAAAATTATATCTAAAGGTGTTTAAATAGAGGAGATACTAATTACGTTCGATTTGATGGATTGACCGGTCGAATGACCAACGAGGTTTTTCTGGCGAACCTAACCTTCGCGCGGAGGTAAATTTCGTGCGAAATTTGCCTCCGTCAGATCTGACGGGTTTATAACCTGACAGATAAAATCGGTGTAAATTGATGCGGGGATAAACCGTTGTTGCCTGATCTAGACACCAAATGGTACGAATCCGGGATGACTCGTATGCCCTCGGGAAGGATCGTCGCAGAAAGGGAAGTCGATGGCGCTTCTAGAACTCTTCTAGGGTTTGATAAGTATTGAATCTTTCGATTCAATAAGAACTCGAAGTCTTGAGAGTCCACTCAAGGGATGATCGAATTCAATAGGTAGGCTTGATGACAGTTCGCTGTCGAGAACAACTCCGGATCCAATCAGTGGGGTTTGACGAAGAAGGTTTAAGGGAGGAGATAACTCAACTTCAATGCTTAAACTCAAATTCAACGTCAAAAACAACAATGGTGAAGGTTCAACATATAAAGAGGCTGCTACTAACAATGACCTAAAAATGCAGCCCTAATTCGGAATTAAAAAGTCTTAATCAAATAATTAAAAACGCTAAAAAAAGGGAACTCGACACATCTTCAGCGCAGTGTCCGCGATCGCGGAATTCTGGGCCGATCGCGGATCACTCGCGGAAATCGAGGCAGCCCCTCAGGCTACGACATCGTCCGCGATCGCGGAAAAGCTTCTGTTGGCTTCTTTCGGTTGGCTCGACTCGTCCGAGATGGCGGATTGACCCGTGTTTCGACCCTTGACTATTAAGGATGGCTTGAAGGCCAGCGTTGCTTCGCCAAGAGTCCGGTTGCCTTCCACCTCCTCGAGTGTTGTCAAGCTCCAAGTTCTCTCGGTTGTACCGATTCCGCTATTTTTGGCTAAGCCTTTGGTGACCATTGATTGAGTAGCCTTTGCTATCGCTCTTGCTCTTGCTCGGGTCACTGGGCCTAGTGAGCGTATGCTCATGAGTTCTTCTTCTTCAGCCTCTGTCAATGTCATGTCCGGTATCGTTTCACTCTCCCCTTCTTGGCCTCGACACGTCCTCGTGTCGTCAATGTCTAAGTCCGGGGGGATGTATGGGGACAGATCAACAATATTAAATGTCCCATGAACACCAATACCTGGAGGCAATTCAAGCTCATATGCATTAGGACCAAAAGATCTTAGAATTTTATAGGGTCCATCACCTCTGTCATCCAGTTTGTGCTTTCGTCTTGCCGGAAAGCGTTCTTTTCTGAGGTGTAGCCACACCATATCTCCGGGGGAATAGGTGACTCTCTTCTTCCCTTTGTTTGCCTTTGATTCATATTGTAATGAACGACGCTGCAACTGCTCCTTTGTTCTTTCATGCAATGCCTTGATCAGTTCTGCCCGGTTAGCTCCTGCAGCTTGTTCACCATCCTTCAAGGGAAGTGGAATCATGTCCATCGGGGTCAAAGGATTTCGACCGTACACCACCTCGAATGGACTCAGCCCTGTTGCCGAATGGACGGCCCTGTTATAGGCAAACTCAACATATGGTAGTAAGTCCTCCCACCTCTTAGGATTAACACGAAGCATGGTCCTAAGAAGTGAGCATAGAGTCCTATTTGTAACCTCAGTTTGGCCATCAATCTGTGGGTGGTAGCTAGTAGAGAATAAAAGTTTAGTACCTAGCTTTCCCCACAATGTTCTCCAAAAATGACTCACAAATTTCACATCTCTATCACTAACAATAGTCTTAGGAATTCCATGCAACCTAACCACATCCTGAAAAAAGATATTACTAATGTCGGTAACATTATTAGTCATTTTGCATGCCATGAAATGAGCCATTTTGGAGAACCTATCAACTAAAACAAAGATGCAGTCACTCCCCTTCTTAGTTGTAGGCACCCCCATCACAAAATCCATGGATAAATCTTCCCAAAGTTGATTGGGAATTGGTAGGGGTGTATACAACGAAGAAGATGAACGACTTTTCACCTTGTGACAAGTCACACAACCATTGACAAATCGTGTGACATGTTTGATCATATGTGGCCAATAGAAATGCTCTTGAAGAGCGGCTAAGGTCTTGGCTATTCCAAAGTGTCCTCGCCCTTCATGAGCTTCATGAATCAAAAGTGTTCTTATAGAACTAGAAGGGATACAAACCTTGCCCCGTCTATAAAGAAACTTTTGATCCACAAAGTAGCCATCCACCTCACCCTTATCTACACAACTCTCATAAATAGGCTTGAAGAAATCATCTTGCATATACAAGTCTATTATCAATGAAAAACCGAGTAACTTAGCTTGTAGGTGAGTCAAGAGAACATACCTGCGAGAAAGGGCGTCGGCTACCACATTCTCCTTACCTTTCTTATGCATGACAACATATGGGAAAGTCTCCATAAATTCTACCCATCTTGCATGGCGTCTCCCTAAAGTGGATTGTTGTTTCAAATACGCCAATGTCTCATGGTTCGTGTGAAAAACAAATTGTTTGGGCCAAAGGTAGTGTTGCCAAGTCTTGAATACCCTAATCAAAGCATATAGTTCTTTATCATAAGTAGGGTAGTTAAGTGTCGCACCTGAGAGTTTTTCGCTGAAATAGGCAATAGGCCTTTTCTCTTGGAGCAAGACACCACCAATGCCGAAATTGGAGGCATCACACTCAACCTCAAACATCTTTTGAAAGTCTGGGAGTTGCAATAATGGAGCATTGCAAAGACTTTCCTTAAGCTTAAGGAATGCAGCCTCATGTTTGTCTTTCCAGTCTACAATGGCTCCTTTCTTTTTGAGCTCATGTAATGGGGCTGCAATTGTGCTAAAGTCTCGCACAAATCTCCTGTAAAAGCCTGCCAATCCTAAAAATGATCTTACCATAGTGGGAGTAGTAGGAGTTGGCCATTCCTTAATGGCTCGGACCTTTTCTTGGTCGACCTGTAATCCATCCTTAGAAACAACATACCCAAGAAAGATAGTAGAAGTAGAGCAAAAGACACATTTTGACAAATTAGCATACAATTGCTCATTCCTAAGACATTCTAGGACTTGTCGTAGATGGTCAACATGATCATGCAATGAACGGCTATACACCAATATATCATCAAAATAAACCACAACAAATTTTCCTAAGAAGTATCTAAGGACATGGTTCATTAATCTCATAAAAGTATTTGGTGCATTTGTAAGTCCAAAAGGCATTACTAACCATTCATAGAGACCATACTTTGTTTTGAAGGCTGTTTTCCATTCATCACCTTCCTTCATACGAATTTGATGGTATCCACTCTTGAGATCGATCTTGGAGAATAGAGTAGCACCATGTAATTCGTCAAGCATGTCGTCTAGGCGAGGAATAGGATGCCTGTACTTCACTGTAATTTGGTTGATGGCTCTGCAGTCGACACACATACGCCATGTGCCATCCTTCTTTGGCACTAAGATTACTGGGACTGCACAAGGGGAAAGGCTTTCCCGAACATAGCCTTTATCCATCAAGTCTTGAACTTGTCTTTGTAGCTCAGCTGTCTCTTCCGGGCTTGCCCTGTATGCAGCTCTGTTGGGGAGGGAAGCGCCCGGAACCAAGTCAATCTGGTGTTCGATGCCTCTGACTGGAAGCAATCCACCTGGTAAGTCGTCGGGATAAACATCTGTAAAGTTCTGCAAAAGGGATTGAATCACAAGGGGTAAATCTTCCTGTTTGTTACTCGAAAGACACGCTTTAGGTATTAAAAGAAAGCAAGGTGAACGTCCCTGAATGATTGGAGTGATATCCCGAGAGCGCGTCAGAAGTATTCTGTTCTCACAACGTCCCTGTATACCCGACTGATGCTTATATGGGTCTTTCATTCGAACCGAGGGCGAAACAGAGGAACTGTCGGGGATTTTGGGATCCGCGGTCGCGGGTGCCATTTCCGCGATCGCGGAAAACTCTCTGTTGGTGCCCGCGGTCGCGGGTCGGACACCCGCGGTCGCGGATTTGTCTCTGCGAGTTTCTGTTTTTCGGGCTTTGGGATCCGCGGTCGCGGATTGTCTACTGTTGATCTCGGTTTCTCGAGTTGTTGGGCCCTTAATTTCTTGTTTTGCAGCTTCTATAGCCTTGTTTCTGCTCCTCTCTTGATGATCCATGAGGATTTCATGTGGTGTCATGGGGAGCAAGGTGACTCGTCTTCCTCCATGGACGAACGAGTAAGTGTTGAGTAGGCCATCATGCACCGTCTTCCTATCAAACTGCCAAGGACGACCAAGAAGAAGGTGGGTAGCATCCATTGCAATAACATCACACAAAATCGAATCTTTGTATGGACCAATAGAGAATGAGATGTGGCATTGCCTGTTTACCACATCTCCCTTACCTTCGGTTATCCATTCTAGACCATATGGTTGAGGGTGGGGAGTTGTTTGGAGATTAAGGTGGTGAACCACCTTAGCATTGAGGATATTGCAGCAACTTCCACCATCAATTATAACACTCAAAGATGCCGTTTGAACCAAGCATTTAGTTTGAATTAGATTTTCCCTTTGGTCCATTAGCGCGGCTTCTTTGATTGTTAATGCTTTCCTCGTGACAAGGCTAAGCGCTGTACCTCCATTATCCGAAGGTGCACAAACGTAAGGATCATTATCTTCTTCATCTTGTGCAGCCTCCTCATATTCATCTTCCTCCTCAATACTCTCATAGCCGCCTTGTTGATTGAGCAACACCTTTCTTGGATATGAGCATTCTCTAGAAATATGCCCATGCCCTCCACACTTGTAGCACTCCTTGTCTGTTGTGCTACTTCGGTTGGAACCTCTTGATGGCTCTTGGGGAGTATTGGTGGCTTCCTTCTTGTATGGTGGCCTGGTTTGTTCTTGTACCTTTTGCTGCACATCTAGAGTAGATTTAATAGGTTTGGACAAACTTTCACGAGAATTATACCTTTGATTGGAAGCCCATGGAGAAGATTTCTTGCGCACTAATTGGTTGTGAATTTTCATAGCTGTGTGCACAAGTGAGTTGAGATCCTTTATGGGCAAAATCTCCAATTGGTCTCTAATAGATACATTCAAACCACTCAAGAACTTGGTTCGAATAGTAGCTGGGGTCACACTCATAGCTGCTTTATAGTACATATCTTCTAAAGAAGCATAAAATTCATTGGGAGTTTGTGTACCTTGTTTAGCAAGTGCAATCTTCAAACGCACCTCATTTTTGTAATCAGTTGGGACATATTTCTGTGTCATGATGTGCATCAGCTGATTCCACGTTTCGACAGGTGGAAATCCCCGTCTCTCTCGCATGGTCAGATCTCGATTCCACCATGTCTTTGCAGCCCCGGTGAAGTGTAGGGTTGCAACCTCCACTTTTTCGTGAGCCTCATAGTGGCAGTGGTTCAAGACATGCTCTGTTGTCTGCTTCCATTCTAAAAATACAGCAGCATCATATTCGCCTGCAAAATTTTCAATACGTACCTTGATGTCACGGCGGGCTGGACGTCTGTCTTCATAGTGATCTTGTTGTTGAGGACGTCTGTCATAGCCCCTGGAATCATTGGCACGGCCTCGCCCTCTTTGTTGTACCCGGGGTTGTCTCACATCATTGTACTCATTATTGTTGAAACCCCGAGCATTGTTCCTGAAATTACGATAAGCAGGAGGATCGTCATATATAAGGGGAGGGAGGTGACCTTCGAGATGTTGTTGGTTCTCAATTGGTTCCTCAAGTGGTGGATGGAAGTTGTTTGGGTTGGCTTGTCCAAAGAGTTCCAGGTCCTCTTCATCATATTCGCCAAAAGCAATTGGCGTCTTTACCCGCTGTGGGCGCCTGGAATCCCTATCAGAGTACTTCTGTCGCCTTCTATTAGACCTGTCTGTTCTTCTAGGCGGTTTTGATCGCCTAATAGATCGTGACCCCCCATGGGTGGGAGTCTCATCTTCCTCAGAACCATTCTCATCTGACTCTTGTTCGGACCGGTTTGGTTTGTAGCGGTCATTGATGGTGTCTCTTTCAATGACACTAGATAGTCGCGGAGCTGTTGGGTATTTGCCTTTGGCTAGGATTCTCTGGTTGTAAGAATGGGACTCAGCAAGGGCCTGTTTTGTGAGCGCCAGCTCCTCCTGTAATCGAGCATTCTCAGCCAAAATGTCTGCTGGACCACTTCCTTCACCCTTTTCAGACATTGTCACAATTAGAGATCAACAGTAATCAGAATTGTAAGTTCAAAGAGTAGCAATCAAAACACTATCAATCACGTTATAAGGTGACTAATTTTAGTAATCCGTGAGGGAAGGTTCGGCGAGCTCAGGGCAAAGATCAATATATCCAAGTCAACAACAAATTCAGTAATCAATGATAGATGCAAGCAAGTAATTGATCAAAACTTAACTAGCATGCAATCAAGACGCCAAACTTATAAATAGACGATGGAGAGATAGGCACAATGGACACTTGAGATAGTGAATAGACTACTAGTCTAGATCTCCTGAGGATTTCTTTTTGCTCGAATTTATGATCGACTTTAGATCTCAAGTGTTGCTGTTTTTTTTTTATATAGCAAGAATAGCATGCAATTTCGTATGATGCTAAAGGTAAAGAAGAGGCAAAGTAAAGCAATCAAGAATGAAAGATAATCAAGTAATCACAAAAACTTGAAGCAACAATATTGTTGCTTCAAGTTTTTGTGCAACAACAGGTGATTAATCAAAGATTTAACAATTTGATGAAGCCTAAGATATTTGCGATCTTCGGGTTATTAGTTATCTTCAATCTCTCTTAGTTTTTCTGTTTTTGTGAGTAAAGCCACGACGATTTCTTGATTCAAGATTTCGTCACCTAGGGTTAGGGTTTCACTCGAATTTTTCAGTTTTCTTACAATGCGGAATTTGGTGGATACGAAAGGGAAAACGTGAAAGAAAGAGTTTTAGGATGACTACACCTTTAAACCGCTGGAAACTGATACCAATTGGTACGAATCTGGTATGACTCGTATGCCCTCGGGAAGGATCGTGACAGAAAGGGAAGTCGATGGCGCTTCTAGAACTCTTCTAGGGTTTGATAAGTATTGAATCTTTCGATTCAATAAGAACTCGAAGTCTTGAGAGTCCACTCAAGGGATGATCGAATTCAATAGGTAGGCTTGATGACAGTTCGCTATCGAGAACAACTCCGGATCCAATCAGTGGAGTTTGACGAAGAAGGTTTAAGGGAGGAGATAACTCAACTTCAATGCTTAAACTCAAATTCAATGTCAAAAACAACAATGGTGAAGGTTCAACATATAAAGAGGTTGTTACTAACAATGACCTAAAAGTGCAGCCCTAATTCGGAATTAAAAAGTCTTAATCAAATAATTAAAAACGCTAAAAAAAGGGAACTCGGCACATCTTCAGCGCAGGGTCCGCGATCGCGGAATTCTGGGCCGATCGCGGATCACTCGCGGAAATCGAGGCAGCCCCTCAGGCTACGACATCGTCCGCGATTGCGGGTCGCGGAAAAGCTTCTGTTGGCTTCTTTCGGTTGGCTCGACTCGTTCGAGATGGCGGATTGACCCGTGTTTCGACCCTTGACTATTAAGGCTGGCTTGAAGGCCAGCGTTGCTTCGCCAAGAGTCTGGTTGCCTTCCACCTCCTCGAGTGTTGTCAAGCTCCAAGTTCTCTCGGTTGTACCGATGCCGCTGTTTCTGGCTAAGCCTTTTGTGACCATTGATTGAGTAGCCTTTGCTATCGCTCTTGCTCTTGCTCAGGTCACTGGGCCTAGTGAGCGTATGCTCATGAGTTCTTCTTCTTCAGCCTCTGTCAATGTCATGTCCGGTATCGTTTCACCAAACCTCGAACAGAAACTCGAAAAGAGAAAATAAGCGGAATTAGAATGAGATGAAAGAAGGATAAGTCGAATAATAGATCAATTGGAACCAAATCAAACAACGATAAAACCCTTGAACTTAAGAAAAAGAATCTTACCGAATGATGAAGAAACCTCAATGGATTATAACCAAACACAATGGTTATGGTAGGCCAAGACACCTGGAGGATGCACTATGGGGTCCTGATAGCATCAACCTTATGGAGGAGACTGATACACACAAGTACAACTAGGGCGAGTTCAACAACAATGCACACGAGACACTCTTCTCACAAAAGCTCTCTTTTAGAGGAAAGAAAACAACGTTTTCTCAATTCATAATAATCATAGTCTGTCTGGGCCAATTAAAAGAAATAAAGCAATTAAAAGTATTCCCAAAAAATAGCTAAAAACCAAATAATCCTGAAAATAACACAAAAGCTCGAAAGTGAAGGATGCTGGCGGTGGGCGCCGTTTTGGAGGCGGCGATCGCCGTGAGAAAGACGGCGGGCGCCGCTTTGAAAACATGTCGCCGACATCGCTTTTTGAAACGGCTCGTTCTCTCTCGTCCGAGATCGGAATTTAGTGATTCCAAGTCTCAGAGTTTTGTCTTGAAGTCTAGTTTATTTCCTCTTCAATACATGATTTCTCATCTTGACTCGAACCGGATCTCTACGAGCTTGAATGACTACAATACGAGCTCGGGCTACTATTAATGATTTCACGGATGACTCATAGGGATCTTTAGCACTCGCTCTAGTGGTTAATATTTCTTTAGATTTAGGACGAAGTGTCCTCGATGATAGATCGGATGCTCTTGATATTAGCTCAGATGCTCCCGCATCATATCCGATTTTTGTTACCGGATTGTAAACCTGCCGACTTTTAAAAAAAATTATCGGCGCGATCTCTAGCTCCGAACTAAGTTGAGGTTTGCACAAATTTGAATGGTGTCATGCAAAAAGACTTTTCGTTAAATGGTGAAAACCAGAAAACGGCTTTGACATACAAAGTACTGTACTTTAATTCAATTTTTCAATCAACAAAAACTAAATTAAATAAGTGAAGAATATGACAATCAGTATTTCCAGATATGCAAAGCAAATCTATCAAGGATTGAATAAGAATAAAATAATGAAAGTGAAATCAATGTATTTGTAATCCATGATCAGGCGCTTAATAGGATTGCCACATATTCATATTAAATTCTATTAACCCCGATCATCTAAAGTCATTCAATTATATAAACAGTGAAAACTGATTCTTACTAGTATTTCTTTTAAATATTCCAGACTGAAGATCCATTTGTTTTGATCGAAGCGTGAAAAAACGGAAGATGCATTGCATAACTCGAAAGAGTCACAAAGAGGATATACTCTTTGCGGGTTCCAAACTCGACCCTAAGGAATGCTTAATCTATATGCTTGCGTACAAATAAAATAAAATTAACGAAATTTTAAAACAATAAATTCCTAATTAAATTAATTAACCACTACTTGTAGAAATTCCCCGCCACATAAACCTCCTTTTGCCTCATACACACGACACGAGGGATCTCATGGAGAAAGATGGACAATCTGCCACGTGGCACTCTAGAAATGGTCAATTTCCCTCCAAAAAGTGCAGTTTCGTGTAGCTTTTTCAATTCCCCAATTTTGAAGGAGTATAAACAGCTGTTAAGTTAGACAATTACAAAGGGTCAAACTGTATTAATTGGGATAAGAATCTAGTTTTGAATATCTGGAAATCATTAGATAGGATAAGTGTTTGTTTGGGGTCATAAATTGTTGGTTTTTTGCCCTGGGTTACAACTTTGTTAAGCGCCAAACAAAAAACAATCACACCTTCCATTCAAAAACGTGACTCTCAAATTACCACTTTGGTTTCGCCAAACAGTCACCTGCCTCCTGATTTAGCTCTGACCTTCCACTAAACATTACACACAAAATTAGTTTAGAGTTCAAGTTGGAAATCTTCATCCCTTTTACCTATTCATCTTTAACCCACCTCTCACAATCTGGAAAGGCATCACCAAAATTCAAAACCATGGTGTTTCAGCTTAAACCACATCTATATAAACACAAACAAACAGTATCATTTTTATACAAAAAGGATTTCCATTTCCTTCTAACTTGAGCAATCACAGATCAACTATAACTGTAATTCCAATTTGGATCTTCATTACAGCTGATCAAGAAGTGCAAGCCAAGGAATTGATTAATATAAAGAAAGCCACAAACACAAAGAGCTGTTCTTAGTTTCTTGTTGTTGAAGATGAGGATTACTGGCACTTTAGGTAAATATCAGCTCGGATCAGAAATCGGACATGGCGCTTTCGCTAAGGTGAAGGAGGCTATAGACACCAGTACCCCTGATCGACAGAAAGTTGCTATTAAGATCATAGACAAGATCATGGTTATGCAACAGAAACTCATTTCTCAGGTAAATTTTCCAACAATTAATCAACTTTTTGTCTGTTTATTTTTCTAATTTGCTTAAATTAACCAATTTATTATGGGTACAGGTGCAGAAAGAGATCACCAATATGAAGCTTCTGAATCATCCTAACATTGTCAGAATACACGAGGTTATTGCTACGAAGACGAAGATTTACATAGTAATGGAGTATATAGCTGGAGAACCACTTTCTGATAAACTGGTGAGCAGAGACTCAATACAATAGTTCTTGAATCTTGATCTTGATTTTTTTGTAATTGACTTTTTGTACCCTTGTTTGGTAGTCTCATTCTGGTTCTCGTTCATGTTCAAATTTGAGTGAGAATGAAGCAAGAAAACTGTTTCAGCAGCTAATTGATGGAGTTGAATATTGTCATTGCAAAGGAGTGTACCATAGGGATCTAAAGGTAATTTGAAGAAAAAAAAATCACCAAAAACAAAAATCTTAAACTTTCATGAAACTTAATCAATCAGAATTTTATTATTTGCAGCCTCATAATCTTCTCCTGGACACCAGAGGAAATCTGAAAATTTCGGACTTTGGATTAAGTGCATTACGAAAGGTAATAACTTGAATCAAATATGTTATCTTTTTATTTTACTTTTTAACTTGCCTAGTAATGTTCTGCCATTGATCTGAACTGTTTATAGCCTGGAAGTTTGCTATCAACAGCATGTGGCTCTCCTGCTTATGCAGCACCTGAGGTGAGAAAAAAATAAATCCAAAAGGAATTGTTATTGTGAAAAAAATCTCATACTTCACATTTCCAAGAAATCATTTGCAACAAATTACATAAAATCAATTGTAATCTTGAATCTATGGATGAAACAGCTCACCAGGCACCTAAAATACGAGGGAGCAGCAGCAGACGTATGGGCTTGTGGCGTCATTCTATTTGAAATGTTATATGGGCGTCTACCATTCGATGATCCAAGTGAACAAAAATTATATAACAAGGTATAAAATATAATTTTCTTGACAACCAAATGAAGTATGCCTCATGACCTGATTATTTTCTTGCTCAGATTCAAAATGTAGATTACAAATTACCCAAGGAGTTTACAGAAGGCCAAAAGAAGTTGTTGTCACGAATATTCGAAAGCCATCCTGAAAAGGTAAGGCATATAGCTGATAAATTTTCAGCTTGACAAAATTAAAATTCTTTTTTAACTGGAAATATTATTTTTTGCAGAGAATTACAATTCCAGAGATTATTGAAGAACAATGGTTTCAGATAGATTATGAGCGTACAATGGCAGCAGAGTTTGTTGAGAGATGCGAGTCGAATGATGATAAGGTAAGAGCTACACAATTTTCAAATTTTTATTAACAAAAACATAAATGGATTGTTGTGAAATTTGTTTTGCAGGATTTTAGTAACGATGTTGTTTTGAAAAGATCTTGTTTCATCAATGCCTTTAAACTTATAGCATTGTCAAATGAATTGGACTTGTCAGGCTTATTTGAAGAGAAGGTATACCAAATTATAATTCTCGGGGTTATATTATAATTCAGCATTTTTGGTTGTTTTAATGTTAAGCTAATTTATTTTTCCTGCAAATTAGGACAATGGAAAACAAAGAAAAATTATTGTCTCCAAGTACACAATTACTGAAACTATTATCAGAATAGAGGCTGCTGCAAACGGATCATCACTCTTGGTTGAAAGGATGAAAAACTCAACGGTATTAATATTGTCTTTCTTAACTTTTTTAGCAATTATGGTTTAGGATTTACAATTAGATCTGATGGCATTTATATACATTTCAGATCAAAATGTTTCCACGAAAGAAGCCTAAGACATGTAGGCCATGTGTTAATCTATTGGCAGAGGTAAATTTAACATCATAATTAACTTCTAGCAAATCAAGAAGCAAGGAGCTTACTTATTCTCATGTGAAAATTTCAGGTGATTGAGGTTGCTCCAACTGATTGTGTTGTAGAGTTATCAAAATCCACAGGAGAGCTACCAGTATACCTCGATGTAATTACACGTAACTTTTTAGCTCCTAATGAATCTGATTTAAATCCATCAATCTTGATTTACTGAACTCTTGTGAAACAGTTTTGCGGAAGCTTGAAAAGTCTTCTTGGAGATTCATCTTATTCATTGACGAGGCAAATGTCTAGAGACGATAGTATTATCGGTATACATACACAGACAGAAAGGTAAGCCCCATCACCATAAAATTGATTTAAGATAGAGAGTTTTACTGGAAGCTTAATTATATTATGTTTAATATGATGCAGTTCTTCATCAATAGAGAACACCGCTTTCCGTGATTACTCTTCAGAATAACATATAGAGCTTTTATACACAATTTTGGTTATCATACTGTATCAAGAATCCTAAATCAGGTTATAGATATGGTTGGTATTATCAGCTAGATTAATTACGTGAGATTAGCTAAACATACAGAGTTAGCTCCAAAAACCGCGGAAATGGTACTTGGTTTTTGGATAATGATTTAGGCATTCAAAATTTGTAAGCGCTGTAACAATGTAAGATGGTGGAAGTTGTATGTATACATTCATTATAGTATATGTCAAGAGTACAATTAGGTTATGTTAATTTGGTGTATAAGAAAACAGCTTCTTATGTCAGAAATCACTGACAATTCAGAGGGTGGTCAAAGTTTGAAGTTATCAATCATATGTGAGATAACATGAGCTCCGTCCGAATTTAACCAGTAGCTCTTCACCTATATTAAGCAACCAAGAAGTTATGAGTAGACGAATAATGAAATATAACCCATTATTATCTAATCTCCAGGTTCTTGCAAGACTATTGATAGACTTTCTGTGCAGAAATACATTGTTGGATTGTTATCAATCTAATAAGATACAAACGAATCATTTTCCTTTTTTATCATAACTACACTTTAAACTCCTTTCCCTATCATTCATCTTTTAAATTCAAACTTGTACATGAGCCCTCTACCACTTTCCTGTACTGTTTCTCCACAAAAAATGTTAGCAGATCTTCATGAATGTGGATATAACTACTAGTCTATGAAATGTTAAGGAAATGAAGTTTGCGGAAAGACTGAAATTGAATAATTCATATTTTGAAACTGACCTGAATGGTGTTGTGTGCAACGTATCTTTGTCTACTTTTGTGGAAACTGACATCAACACGTTCCCAAGGTACTTGTCTAAGCCCTCTGATCATCTCCTCTGCAGAATTAAAGAGCAGAACTATGAGCTATGAAACAGAATTCAGTTGAGGCCAAAATTTTCAAATAAAAAAAATGCCGTATACTATAAGGCCCTGACTTGAATAGTCTACTATTAAGATGATCTGACTGTGATTTCTCACCTGAATAAATTGTACTATATAGAAACTTGTCTTCTCACAAGCTCTACGGTATATAAAGGGTTAAGACTTGCAAATTCTATGAGAAATTTTGAAATAACGACTTCCAATCGTACATCAATTGTAGTAGTTCTGCATACAATCTTACACTGAAAAATGTAAAAGTTGCAAAGAAAAAAAATAGGACGTTTGAACGGATAAAATTTTCACATCTCAGATTGGCAATAAAAAAAGGATAACTCTCATATCATGCAGATGATTAATTTGCTAAGCTGTGAAGCAGATTGAATAATCTATGTGACACTAGCTCAACTTCACAATCCTTTTCAGAAGGAAATTCTGATGCACACAATTCAACAAAGATAACCATCTAATTCTTACAGACAGTAGTGAGACCAGTGCTGCATACTTTATATATGTAATGTGTACGGAAGCGTAAACAAACCTTCAAAGTCAATCATTTCATCCTGGGTATAGGATGCTGCTTCACAAGGACTCTCTTCTAAAGTTTCATCGATGTACACTATATGTGGGTATGAATCATTCTTAACCAGAAGATTAACCTGCATATTTTTGCGTATGAGTTATTCAGCATTTTTTTCCCAGTTCATCCAAGCATGTTAAAACATACATTAATGATAAAATATAGTTAACCTGTGGAAGTTCTTTTGGGCGTCGGATAGATGATGTTCTCCACCCAACAACATCTTAATATTATGTCAAGTTAAACATTCCCCAAAAAATGGTACCAATTGACAAAAACAACAGCTATACACCAGAATTATATGTATGTATCAATTAACTCAAATAAACCACTCAAAGTGAAGGATACGATCATAGTCTGTATTTGCATATGCAACACGGCGCTTGAAAGACCGTAGAGCTGATCTGCATAGCTTTGTGGCATTAGCAAAATATAATCTAGTGATATACTACAAGAATTTCCAGTTTGATGCTCATATACGTACATGAATTTTAGGTTATACGAGTCGGTAACCATTCTAAGAAGAAGGGGAGGTTTCTCATCATCACTATCAGTAAGGAAAAGGTGCTTCCCAGATTTTCCAGCAACCAAGTGTGCAGTTTGGGAGGCTTGTTTCTCCAAGAAAAGAAACCCACACAGAAATGGAAGCTGAGACGGAAAAACAACACAGTTGCGGATCACTTTTATAAACATTAAATTCATATGACCAAAACAAATTATACAAGATATCAAATTTCAGAGAGTAATCATTTTTTCATTACCTGTCTGTGTCCAATTGATCCACAATGTGGAGTTGCAACGGTTATAAAATTCATAGGCTGTAATCCAGCAATTCTAGCCCTGTTTGTTTCTTCACCACTTTCAGACAGCTCAATTGCCTCACTTAATTCAGATCTACTTTCTTGAGGAGCTTCATAAAGTTTCCCAATAGCATATCTTGCAACAAGCCCGCCTAAAGAGTGAGCAACAAACGATATCTTCCGCAATTCAGGCCTCTTTTTAACAACACCCAATACCTATAACACATTCAACTTGTTTTACTGTACGTCTGTACCACATTTTAGTTGCAATCAGAAACAAACAATGTCTACATGTACCTCATGAGCCAACCTCTCACCCATCAAATCAACCCCATCGAAGGTCAAACTAGCAGAGTTACATTCACTACCTAATTCAGAACACACAAATTTCATATTCTGATTGATTCTCCAGCAAATTCAGTAAAATTAGCAGGTATGAATTGCTTACGGTGAACAGCTACTCTATCAGGAAACCTCTTCAAAAACTGCTCAGCAGCAAATTTCCAATCCGCAGCACTGAAAACACCAAAAAACCCTAAAAATCAGATATCAAAATCAAATCAAACCAATCTCAAGTAAACCAATGGTAAGAAGCAAATAACCTTCCCATGAGACCGTTAACCATGACTACAAGATGTTCAGAGGAAACCTTAGCCTCGAGGTCGATCGAATTCGTCATCTGCTGTGGAAATTTGAGGCGATCACCGAAGCAGCAAATCCAGGATGTGGCGGGGGAATCATGATCCATGGAAACCGCTTTGGTGAATCGCCACGGAAGTTATTGGATTGAAGAGATTATTCGGGATTGCAAGAATGAGGGAAATCGGAGAGGGGAAGTAGGAATAAGGAATCAAATTCGCTGCGATTCATGGTTATGGTGTGAACTGTTGTGGAACTGTGTTGAAGAAAAAAGGAGTTTGATGTAATTTGTTTAGGGATTTGGTTGGTGGGATCCAAGTAATCCAACTGACGTAAGTCTGGTGGGAAAGCGGGAATTGTGACGTACAAATTTGGTAAAGAAAACTTTAGAGAAAAAAATTAAGGTTGAGGGCCCAACCGGGTTCGAACCGGTGACCTCTTGATCTGCAGTCAAATGCTCTACCACTGAGCTATGGACCCTTGTTGTACGCAAAACAGCTTTAAACGTTCTATACGAATATTACAATTTGTTAATAAACACCTGTTACATGTCACTTTTTGCACGAAATCACCCGTTATATCAATAATTATTCTAAATCACTGTAAAATGTATTTCGTAACAAAAAGTCATCCATTGTTTGTTTCCATTAGAAAGTTTGTCAAAGAAAATGAAAATGGCCATTTTTCCCTTGAATTTTATAAGGATTTCTGCAAGAAATCATCAGTTATTTGTTGAATTTTATACAAAATCGCCTTTTATTTCATTAATTATATTAAATCACCAAAATTCTATACACCACTAACAAATCATCACCGCCATTTGACAGATTATGTATTGATCATCATAGTTAGCTGAAATCACTCTCCTACTTTGAACGTGCTTGCTACTGAGTTTCGTACCAACAGTTTTCTACCCTTCTGACACACATCTATATCCCTCGCTATAGAAACACATCACACTCCTTTTATTGATCTTAACATTGATAATGCTACTTCACGTGATTCTGTTTTTCCTCTTCTCCTCCTACTTCTATTTAATCTCAAACACACGGCTCATCTCATTCTCTGTGTGCATCTCATTCTATGTGTGCATCTCCTTATTGATCTACTTAGATTGCATAGAACTCCATGACATGTGAAAGAATATGTTTGTTGTGGTGTTATAAGTTCTCTTGGTGCAGATTCTCCTAAAAACTGAAGTTCCTTTTTTTGTTCTCATGTTTTCTTAGCATGTCTCCTTTGTTGAACCAACATCTTTTAAAGTTGCATCTGATAATCCTTTATGAGTCACTACTACTATGGATAAGGAAATTGATGCTTTGAATACATAATACCAATTAGTGGAGTTGCCACATGGAAAAAAAAACAATACCCTACAAATGGATTACAAGGTCAAACTCAAGGCATATGAGACCATTAAGAGGTACAAAGCCAGACTAATGGATTCATATGACAACTTGGAGCTAGTAGACTACCATGAAACTTTTTCTCATGTGGTTAAAATGTCTAGTGTGAGATGTTTACTTGTAGTTGCAACTTCTTATCAATGGCCTATCTTTCATCTTGATATAAATAATGCATTTGTTCAAGATGGTGCCCGATGGATTCACTATGGCTCTTGGTCTTGTTTGTCGATTAAAGAATTTATTATATGGCTTAAAACAAGCTTCTCGCCAGTGGTTCTCCAAATTGACATCTTCTTTGTTACATCTTCTTTGTTACATCTTGGGTTCTCTCAACCAAAAAATGACTATTCTCTTTTTATGAAGACTAGCTTTGCAAGCTATGTGTTATTAGTTGTGTATATTGATAATATTTCACTACCCGGCCCACATCAGTATTAAGACCTGGGAGAGCTTCACTTCTTTCTAGGACTTGAAATCAATCATGTGCAACAAGCCATTAACATGACTCAAACAAAATTTGCTTAAGAACTCATCAATGATAGTGGTATCTTACAGATTGAAGCTTCTCCTATAGTTCTTGGTACACTTGTGTCTCTTCACTGTAAATTGACACCCCATAACAGAATCTATGGATAAATCTTCTCAAGGTTGGTTGGGAATAACGAATTAAATAGTATACCATAAAAATATATTTTATTCATACTCAATAGAAAATGGAATTTGTAGTCGAATCAAGAAATATTTTATTATTATTCTTTTACATTCTTCAACAACCTTCCGTCTACCGTCTTTCTTGGACAATTATCGGATGAAGTATCATCTGACTGCTTTCCATTTATAGTACTAGCATAAATTAATTAAAAATATAAAAAAAGTTCGGTGTAAAATTGGAATGAGATAGATAAAATAAGTTAATTGCTTCATATTCTTTGCTATGTTCATAGCATCATTGGACATGGTATTCTTCTCCAAGGCAACACTACCCTTTGTCTTCAAGCTTTTCCAGGCTCTGACTAGGCTTCTTGCCCCCACTACACGAAGATTAGTAACTCAGTAACTAGATATCTCACTACCTTAGAAGGTTCTCCTATATCCGGAAAAAGTAAGAAACAATCTACTATGTCAAGAAGCTCCGTAGAGGTTGAGTACAGAGCTATGGCGCAAACATTTGTAGAGATCACTATTGTTCAGTCGTTCGCCTACTTATACATCTTGAAGAAATGGGAATTACAAAACTTCATCATGTCTAATTACATTGTGATAACAACTCAGCCACACACATTGGAAGAAACTTCTCTCACTAACGTACTAAACATATTCACATTGATTGCACCTTCACACGAGAGAAGGTGGTTGAAGGATTGATCGCCTTAGAAGAAAACGCAATATGTTGGCTCATCTTCCCAACAATGAGTAGTTTGCCGATGTTTTGACAAAAATACTTCCAACTCCTCAACACCTATATATTCTATCCAAGAAAACGTCCTCATATAGTCTAGGCAAAAAAAATAAAAGAAAAGAGGTGGAGGGCCCAACCGGGTTCGAACCGGTGACCTCTTGATCTGCAGTCAAATGCTCTACCACTGAGCTATGGACCCAATTGATGAACATAAATATTTAGAAATAATTTATATCATTGAAATATCACAATTTTCATTTTTGACACACTTTCTGTGTGTCAACATTACACAATTACAATAAAATTAGATTAGCTCCGTGTCGATTAACTTGGAATGTTTTTTGAAGTTGTAGCTAGTGCATGATCACATTTTTCATAAAATGTGTCCAATAACCTAGCTAGCTAGTTAGCTTAAGCTCTGATCAATACGGCCTTTGACCAATGTAGTTACCCGGAGGATCATAGTTACAAGTAATAAACACCCCAGCTCCACCCAAACACACAACCCTAGCACACCCGAGCCGCTTCGTCGCCCTCCACACGATCTGCGTAAAATGGCCGCAATCCTCTCCGAACCGACACGAGTTGGAGCCTCGGTCGTAAAACCGCCCCTCGACCGCCCACGAAGAGACGGCGTCAGCGGCACTCCACCCCGTCCCGCTCCCCCAGTATATATTCTCCCCGTAGGGCCCGTTCGAGTGTACCAGGGCGCAGTCGTTACGACGCTTGTTCGCGTAGTTTTGGGCGTACGACGCCAGGCTCGGGCTCCACGACAGAGGAGGGAGCCCGAGCCGGGCGCGTGCCACGTTGTGTGGGGCGAGAAAGGCGTACGCTAGCCCACCCGGTTTGACCGGAGGGAGGTAGCTTTTCGGGATCGGGGGGCGGCTGAAGGGCGGGACTGGGACCGGGGCTCGGAAAAACGACCCCGAGGCCGCGCCGAGGACGGCTAGGAGGAGGAGGAGGCTCAGGTTTAACTTAGGTGGACACATTTTCATCTTTTTATGTTTTGTGGTTCATTTGGTAAGTGGATACGGTATTTATAATACTAATGTTTCCTTCTTTTATAGCTAGTTGATGTAATGTAGATAAAATTGAAAGGGTCTAGGGTAAAGTATACTAGTTTGTGGGTTGCATGTTCGATAATGCTAAGCACTTGTATAACAGATTTTCTTAGTTAGACCTAAGAATAGTTAATTTCGTTTATTGTTTGGTAAACGCGTATATGAGTAATTAATTTGAGAGTATAGCAGTCTGAATTAGATACAAAGTTGATTTCATTTTGCCGAGCTCTGACCCGTTATAATGTACTAATATAATATTCGCATAATAATATTATATGAGCAATTCACATTTATGCATACGGATCGACTTTATAAAGTAAGGTTGTTGTTCAAGTATGAGAGTAATGCACATTCAAACGAGTTAGTGATGAACGTAGATATATAAATATGTGATGAACATCTAACCATAAAATATCTATGAATTTTCCCGCACTATTTCCAGGCTAATTTTCGATGGTTCTGGGCCGGACACCATTAGCGCGTGTCTAAATAATAAATAAGAGAGGATTTCAAAAAAAGGAGAGAATTGGATTAGTCTTTGTGAGTTCATAGTAGTACTATGTTTATAGGCACTTTTGCAAAAATACCTCACTTGGGGTATCTAACAAAACTAGTTAAATTCATAATATTTATATTTCATTTTATTTTGTCTTTTCTTTTTGCTTTGGTAAATGAATAAAAGTTTTTGGAAAAAGTTAAAATAAAATGAAAAAACATTATAATAATGAGCTGAGAAAGAGGAAAAAAGAAAAAGAAAATTTGACGAAAAAAAAGAAAAGAAGAAAAGAAGGGAAGAAGGAAAGAAAAAAAAAAGCAAAATTCGTACATGTGTCAGGTTTTATGAAATGATGATATTGCTATAAAAGGACATATGTCAGGATATTTTTAAAGAAAAAACGGATAAAATGGGAAAGGCGTCAGGAAAACACAGATCATCCACAAAAAAACTGACAGACCGTACAATTCACTATTCACTCGTACCACATTAATTCCCAGCCACACAATTCAACTTTGGCGGTACACTTTCCCGCCAAATTTGATGTAACCTCACTTAGAGCAAATTTTTGCTCCAAAATTATTGTAATTTCTCTTATCTTAACTTCATCTTCCTCATTAATTCTGTTTTTTCTCTTCTCCTCATTAAATCTGCTTCAAATCCTGCCAGGCAACAGTTTCCATCTCTTTACATCCTTGGTGATTTTGATATCTCTCCACCATACACAAGAAGGAATGGATAAGTTGACATATTAAATACAAACGTTTTTTTGTGTATTGGTAGCCGTAAATGACTATGTTTTCTTGTTTTGGCTTGTTTAGGTCAAACATATATACTCTCCTTAATATGTGGAGGCAAGTGGAAGGTGGAGAATGAACTTTGGGTGTATGAAGACCCTAAAAAGGCAAAGGGTTTGATGGTAAGTGATGAGATTGGTTATGAAGGGCTGCTGAAAATGGTTGAAGAAAAACTTGTCATTGATCTTAACAGGTTTGACTTAAAGCTCAGCTACATGCTTCCACAAAATGTTCATCTTCCTCCTTTCGATATTTCTGATAATGATGATGTAGACGCATTCTTCTTCTTGAACATGTCAAACTGCAAAGATAGAATATGGTCAATTCCTTTGCATTCTGTCGTGGTGCCTAAATGTTTTGGTTCAAATGAAAATCCTAATTTAATTCCAAAAGAAGAAGAAGAGATGATGGATGTTCAAGGTAGTGCACCTCAACCTTGTTCTCAGTCTGAAAATGTTGGTGGACCTTCTTACCATGTAAGAGTCCTAAAGAGAATGTCAGATCACGTGTTTAGTAACATAGTAGATGATGAGCTGAGAGAAGAAGAAGACATGTCAGGATCATATGATAAGTGTGTCAGGATATCTATGGAAGGTGGAGAGAAAGCTAAGAAAGCTAAGAAAGGCAGTGAACCTGATGTTGTGTCACTAATCAGTGACGATGAAGAGGAGGAGGTTCAAACCAAGGAGGAGGTTGGAGATGTCTTTCAAACCAAGGAGGAGGTTCAACGATCTTTAGTCTCATATGCTGTGGAAAAATGTATAGAAATGCGTGTGAAGAAGTCTGATAAGAGCACTTATGTGGTGGAGTGCCAAAATGGTGGAGCATGTTCATTTGGGTTTCGTGCTTCAACGAAGGGTGGTAAAGCTACTGGTCTGTGGTGGGTCCGAAGGCTTGAACCATCTCAAAGAAATAATGTGTGTTGTTCTGGCGGTTGTTGAGGGTCCATAGCTCTCCTCTTAGCCAATTGATGTCCCTAACACTATCTGCCGTTGGAGCCCAATCTTCGCAGAGACCACCTTCGTAAGTGTGGCTCGTGACACTAACCATTCTTCCGCTGCTGGGGACAAGGGAACCACCATAGTGAACTTCATTATAGACTCTTGTCAAATCCATAACGCGGTCCATTTTTTTGATAATTTATAGACTGAGAGCATGAACAATGGGGTAGGAAACTTTGTTATTTATAGACTTCAAGGCTAACACAAATTAAAGGCGGGGTTTTTTAAAATTTTAGGCGGGTTTTTTCAATTTTGAAAATTTTATCCTGACAATATGTCATTTTCATCCTGTTAATGTGTCTTTTTTATCCTGCACAAGGACAACTGCTTTACTTTGGCAGTTGTCACATCCTACCATTTTGAGTTGTCATAGGTGGTAAGGGTAAGACAATAAACTTGCATTCATACTAAAAATTTGTATGACAATAAAACAGAAATCAAACCATTGTTCAACTTTCAATCATGGCTAGACCAACATAGGTCAACAAAACCAATATTCACACAAACACACCTTAAAACTGTTCTGAAACATAACACATAACAATCAGAAATACAAATTATTCCTACTGTGTAACATCATCGACATTATTCAACCTAGTGACCCATTTCTCGTCAAACAGGCTGTTAGCAAGGTCAAATCTGTGCAAGTCGGTCGTCTTGTCCGAAATGAGGGAGAGATCATTATTTCCAAAACACAGCCACTCAATGTATTTCACAGTGTATACACCACAATCACCACTGCAAACAAAAAAACAATTACTCACAGATTTATAAATGGTGGCGGGTAAAAAATATAGTAGTGGAGGGATATATTACCTTCTTTTATTCTGTGGTAAACCATCAACCCTTCCATCGTAAGTCAGGTCCTCCTGAAGCCTATGTGCATACTTTGTGGACAGAGCCTCGTGTTTGCTTAAAAACTTTGGCACATATGCTGGTTTTGCTAACCTCCAATACTGTAGGGGTTCTCCGGTACAGATTACGCTAGGGGTTTTCCGTCCTTCTCCGGTAGGGGCTCGCCGCCATGGCTCCCCCAAAGGACAATGGAATGTCGACTCGGTCCTCTGGCAAAGGTAATCCTCGGAATGTGGCCCCAGGTAAAGGCAAATCGAAGGTTCCGCTGGTTCCTATCTCTGAGCACCCCTCCCCTAAACCCTCCGATTCAGCTTCGAAATCTCCCGATTCTGCTTCGAAATCTCCTGATACTACCCAAGTCGAGGAAGAACTTGCTATTTCAGGGGCTGTCGAGACTGTTGCTCAGCCGATTCCTCCACCGCCGCCTGATGAAACAGTACCAGAGAAACGTTTGCCCTCAGGTATGAGGAAGCTGGATTTCATACCTAATGTTGATAAGACTTGTTACAAGTTCACGAAGGATGAAGTTAAGGAAAAGGAAAAGGAGTGGGAATCCACATTGATGGGGGTCGTTGTTGGAGACAGGCCATCGTTTTCTGCTGTTTCCTCTTTTGTGCAGGCAAACTGGAAGATAACAACCCCAAAAATCCACTTGAAATCTAATGGCGTATGGCTCATCCAATGTTGTTCAAAGGAAGATCTAGATTGGATCCTTGCTAATGGTCCTTGGATGCTTCCTAACCAGAGGCCTTTTGTACTTCAATCTTGGCAACCTGGCATTAAGCTTGACTGGAGCAGTTTTAAATCTCTGCCTGTGTGGATCAGGATTCCCAATATTCAGCCTATTTTTTGCTCGATGCATATGCTTTCGGTGATTGGGAGTATGATTGGTGCACCTATTGGGATTGATGAAATCACTAGTACTCAGTCACGACTCTCCTATGCCAGGATGTTAGTGGAAGTAACTCTACAGGAAACAAGCAGGAAAAGTGTGAAACTCGAAGGCTATGATGGCAAATTGTATGAGCAGCCTATTGAATTCGAATGGCTTCCTTGGCGTTGTTTCAAGTGTAATGAATTTGGTCACTCTTTTGAAGCTTGTAGTCCTCCTCAAAGATCACAAAAAGCAGCAAATGCTAAGCCTAACTCTGCTGCTGATTCTTCTCATACTTCTAGTAAGGATAAGGCTCCTGATGGTGCCATGTCTAAGGCTCCTTCTCAGGCCAGCACTCAGCCTTCACAAGTTACTCATAAACTGGTCTGGAAGGAGGTCCTTCTTAAAGATCCTAACTCTGCTCAGCACACTGAAAAATCAGCATCCACTTCCTTTGCTTCTCCAAATTCTTTTGCTCTTCTGGGTGATGGGGGTCCTAGCAGCTCCTTATCAGGTGCTAATGGATAGATTGAAATTCTGTGCTTGGAATTCCAGGGGCTGTAATGGGATTCGAGCAATTGGACGTATTAACAGCTATGTACAAAAGATGAGATTTTCTGTTTTTGCCATCCTTGAGACCAAGATAGATCAGTCTAAAGAGAGTCATATTGTTGGTTCTTTGCTTAGTAATTGGAATTATGTTACCAACTCCACTCCTTCCAGGAAGGGAAGAATCTGGCTCAGCTGGAATGCCAGTATTGTGCAGGTTACTGTGATCACCATTGACGCACAATTTATTCACTGTCACATCAAAGTTCCTGGTGTTGCTCACACTATGGCTCTCACTGCTTTATATGCCATGAACTCTCCTCATGATAGAATTCCTCTTTGGACCAGCCTAGAACATATTACTAGCAACACTTCTATTCCTTGGGCTGTTTTAGGAGACTACAACTGCGTTCTTGACGATTCTGAAAGACTTTCTGAGCACCCTATTTCTGTTTCTGCTTTTGATGAACTGAAAACTGTCATGGATAACTGTGGTATTGATGATCTTGAATATGCTGGGCACCTTCTCACTTGGGACAATCAGAGAGGGGGGAGAGATCGTGTTGCTTGCAAATTGGACAGAGTCCTTGTCAACTCTAAATGGAGGGATCTCATTCCTAATTCTTCTGCACTGTTTGATGATCCAGATGAGTCAGATCACTGCCCTGCTGTCCTCATTATTTTCACCACCACACCTCCTAGACTTATCCCATTCAAGTTCAACAATTACTGGACTAGGGATCCCACCTATTCTGATTTTCTCTCTAGTAATTGGCAATCACGGGTTTGGGGGTCTCCTCAGTTCATTTTGGTTTCCAGACTTAAGGCTTTCAAACTTAAACTCAAAGCTTGGAGCAAAGCATCCTATTCTAATCTGGATATACTCATTGAGGAGAGTGAAGCTAAATTTTCAGTGGCTTTCAAAGGGCTTCAGGCTGACTACTTTAATTCTGCTAAACAAATTGAAGTTAATCATGCTAAAGCTGAGATGATTCTTAGGAGGAAACAAAAGGCAGATTGTGTTTCTCAGAAGGCTAAGTTGGATTGGATTGAGTTTGGGGAAGAAACTTCCTCCTTATTTTATAGAAGTCTGAAAGCAAGAAGGACCTTGAATGCCATTCACTTGTTACACAGCTCTGATGGTAGAATTCTAGAGGATCAGACTGATATTGCCAATGAAATCACTCAGTTCTACATCAACCTCTTTGGAACCCAAGCTCACTCCTCTATTCCTAATTTTGTGGGACTTGAGGGTGGTCTTATTGAGGATCATGATCATACTGCCTTATGTTCTATTCCGGATGCCAAAGAGATTAAATCTTGTTTCCACAGTATTCATGTGAACAAGTCCCCTGGCCCTGATGGCTATGGAAGCATGTTCTTCAAAAATGGCTGGGACACTATCCAGGACGATGTTTGTGCAGCCATACTTGACTTCTTCATTTCTGGTCAGCTTCTTAAGCAACTCAACACTACTTTTGTCACCATAATTCCCAAAGTTGCGAAGCCTCTAGTGATTAAGGACTTCAGGCCCATTTCATGCTGCAATGTTGTTCTAAAGGTGATCACAAAGTTGCTGGCTAACAGGATCTCTAGCTTTCTGAATGACACCATCTCTCCAGGGCAGGGAGCTTTTATTTCTGGGAGGAGTCTTGTACACAACTCAGTTATTGCTCAGGACTTGATCAGTGCTTATCAGAGGAAGAATATCACCCCCAGATGTATGATCAAGATTGACTTAATGAAGGCCTTTGATTGTGTAAATTGGGATTTCCTGGAGTATTCCCTGAATTACCTGAACTTCCCCTATCAGCTTGTGCAATGGATCATGACATGTGTGAGATCCCCCATGTTTTCCATCCTCATCAATGGAGAGCCTCATGGTTTCTTTCCCGGGAGGAGGGGCCTAAGACAAGGAGACCCCTTGTCCCCTCTCTTATTTGTCATTGTCATGGAGCTTCTAAGCAGGAAACTTCACCTTGCTAGCAAATCTAAGGAGTTCACCTTTCACCCAAAATGTGCTAAGCTTAACATTGTTGATCTATCTTTCGCAGATGATCTCTTGATCTTTTGTAGGGCTGATAAGGATTCTATTCTGACTGTTAAGCACTCTCTTGAGCTCTTTAGACAGGAATCTGGTCTCTCTGTCAATGACACTAAATCTCACATATTTTTTGGTGGTGTGAGTGACGCTGTCAAGGCTGAACTGCTGAACCTTGCTCAGTATGAGGAAGGCACCTTCCCAATCAGGTATCTTGGGCTGCCTCTCCACACCAGGAAAATCAAGATTAATGAGCACTCTGATCTTCTCAAGAAACTTACTGGGAGAATACAGAGCTGGACAAGCAAAGCACTTTCCTATGCTGGGAGGCTCCAAGTTATTAAGTCAATTATTCAAGGGATCCTGGGGTTTTGGTCTCAAGCTATGTTGTTCCCTGAGGAAGTCATTCATAGAATTGTTGCACTGTGCAGAAGCTTTCTTTGGTCCGGCAAAGCTGATGGCAGGCGAGCTCTGGTAGCTTGGTCCATGGTTACTAAACCCCTTGCTGAGGGGGGACTTGGCATCAAGGAGGTGCTAGCCTGGAACAAATCCATCCTGTTTAAACTCATCTTTGAGATTCACATGGATAGGCAAAACCTTTGGACTTTATGGGCCAAGAATATGCTTCTCAAAAATTCTTCTATCTGGCAAAGGCATGAGAAGGCTTCTGACTCTTGGATCTGGAGAGTTCTCTTGAGGATTAAGGATGAAGTCCTTCTTTTCTTCCCTCCTATTGCTGGCATTGTCTGCCTTTGACACTATCAGGAAACCAGGAGGTAATATGAACTGTAAGGCTCTGTATGATCTCTTCAGAAGTCATGGCACTCCTTCCATCTCTTGGGAGTTGCTATGGCGAAAGCCCATTCCTGCCAAATGGGCTTTCATTCACTGGCTTGCACTGGCAGATAGGCTTCCCACCAAGCATAGATTGTTCTCCTGGGGGCTAATTGACAATGAGACATGTGTTTTCTGCGATAGTCATGCTGAAACTATGAGTCATCTGTGGTGGGTCTGTCCTTTTACCAAGTCTGTACTCACTTCTGTCCTTGAGTGGCTCCACATCAGATATCAGAATCTTTCTGCTACTCAATGGCTTCACTGGATTTCTACCAGAAGAGAAGTTAAATGCATCAGAAATATGAGCACTCTTCTTGCTTTCTCTGCATCTGTCTATACTCTATGGAGGCACAGGAATGACATTGTCTTCAATGGTATTTCGCGGAATCATGATAGTTGTCTTAAGGACATTATACATACTTGTAAAGTGAGGTTGAATGTTTTTTGCAAAAGGGATACTAGGAGGTATAGGGATCTGAGAGATATCCTTAGATTTTGATCTTTACAGTTCCATCTCTTTAAGTGTAGCATGGGGATGTCCATGCCTCTTAAAGATGTTTTGTCTTGGTGTTGGATTTTGATCCTCACTTGGGTGTAAATCTTCCCCACTTTTGTTAATATACTTACCATTAACAAAAAAAAAAACTTTGGCACATACTTCAGGATTGGGGCCACATCTTTTTCTATGACCCGCTCTGGCTTCAAATCGGTGTTGCAGTCATACACATTGAGCTTCCAGTTCGGGAGGTCTATTTCAATGGACACCCAATGGTTGCCTCCAACAAAGAGTGGTGCATAAATGAAGTCCACATCGTCCCAATTTTTTCCAAATAGAAATGGAAGACTTCCCTTGAAGTACCTCACAACACAATCTGGAATAACTGGTACTTCAACTCCACGTGCTTCACTCCTATGTTGGTCCTTGTAATTCTCAGACCATAGGCAATCCATTGTGGCAGCCTTGTGATTATCAGCTGGTTTTTTCCTGAGCTCAGACCTCACGTGGCAAAGAACCTCATCGATGTGCTGCCAATACAAGTACACATTAATTACACTTAAGACTGAAAAAATAAAAAATAAAATTTTTATCTTGTCACCCTTACCAAATTATCCCACCAGTGTCGTGGTTCAATAATTGACTCAAAGAAAGCATTGTCAATAGCAACTCCACTCAGACCATCAAACTCCTCAGGGCTGAATCATAAAACACAATATAGGAGTATAAAATTTCATTGTAATCAGCATAAAAGATATTTAGTATATTGATACACCAATTTTTTCAAGTACCTTTCCCCTTTGTACCATTTTATTGCCTCTGCCATTTCTTTTATAGCTAGATTGTTGGTTATCTTCTTCCAAAAAGCTTTCGAATAGACTTCCTTCTTGTCCTTGTTGTCCTTCTTGGTGTTTTTCTTCTTGGTGGTCTTGGATGTGTAAGGAGAGCTGAGAGAAGTAGAAGGCTTTGTATTACGCTTGGGAAGGATCCTGCAAAACCACAGTGAACTCAAAAAATATCATATCATGCCATTCAACACAAACTATCCTGTCATACTCCAAAAACTATCATGTAATTTCAGAAGTTACCTCTGTTTCTGTGGAGACACCTTGTTTGGAGAACGGTCACTAACATGCTTCACCCTTTTGCCAAACACAAGTTTGGGTTTGGCAAAATCACCTGCCTTGTCCTCCTCACCTTTCTCCACCTCTGTCATTTCCACATCAGCCTTGTCCTCCTCAGTCTTTTGCTCCTCTGCCTTTCCCACCTCAGCCTTGGCCACCTCTGCCTTTGTCACCTCAGCCTTGCCCACCTCAGCCTTGGTCTCCTTAGTCTTTTCCTCCTCAGCCTTGGCCACCTCAGCCTTTTTCTCCTCCTCAGCCTTTGCTTCCTCAACCTTTTTCTCCTCCTCAGCCTTTGCTTCCTCAGCCTTTTTCTCATCAACTGTAGCCTACTGAGTGAGCCCTTCCTTTGGTGCATCTTCAAGTTCATTATCTTTCAACTCATCTTGCACCTTAGGGTCGCTCTCATCCTTATCAGATGCCTTCTCAGCTAGCTCAGCAACAACATCCATTACCACATCTCCTTCTCTTCTACCAACACCAATTAATTGAAAATCTTGGACCCCCTACAAACAATCCTGTCATGCTTCAATATATATCTTGTCATTCAACAAACACTTCCTGGACACCAATAAACTAAATCATACCTCATTGTCACTAGAGTCCTTGGAGCTTACAAACTCCTCATTCAAGTTTACACAAGGAGCGTCAACATTATCCACTGGCTCCAGAACTTCCTCACCATTCTCAACAACAACTTCATCAACATTGTCAACCCCACAAGGAGCAGCAACATTGTCAACCCCACCCTGAACAACAACTTCATCAACAACATGTACTTCATCCCCAACAACATTATCCTGTGGAAAAAGATGGTCCTCCAACTCCTCATTATTACCAAAATCAAATACTGGTTCATGGTAAATAACAAGTCATCTTTCCTGCAATAAAAGTTTCTTAAATCCTATATTTCAAACTTCACAAACTATCCTGTCATACTTGAAACAAAATCCTAACATGCTCCATAACCTATCTTGTCATGCTTCACATTCTATCCTAGTATGATTTAATACTATCATGTCATGCAGCCCAAATTATCATGTCATACTCAAATAATATCCTGTCATGCTTTAATAAAAAACTAAATGAACAAAACAAAGTATACATACCTCATTCTCAGTTGTCACTGCCTTGTCCTCTGCTTCACCACTGTCACTGCTTTCCACCTCAGATTCTCCACTTTCCTCAGCATCCTGTTGTGTTGTCTCCACCTTATCTTCCCCACTGTCACTGCCTTCACTGACACTCTCTTCACTCTCAGACTCCTCTTCATACTTTTCACTCTCTTCACTAGAAGCCTCTACTGGTTTCTTACCCTTCCCGGCTGGTCTCTTTACACTCTTCCTTGTCATCCTCTTCCTTGGGACCTCCTCCTCCTCACAAACAAAGTTCCTTCTCTCCAGCCTTTCAATCATCTGACAAAGACCAGCCTCCAACTTGTCAATCTTCATGAACAAAGCCTTCATGACCCCCATTAGCTTACCTTGTTCCCCACTAGATTGTCCTTGTGATTGGTCTTCTTCTTGTCTAGGCTCACTATCCTTTGTCTTTAACACAAACTCAGATGTAATTTGGTCAAAGAAGAGGTCCTCTACTTCATCTGAGAATTTGCAACCATTAAGCAAGGTCTTCTCATATTCATCTGCAACCAGTAGAGGCAAGACTTCTAGACCTTCTCCTTCAAAAGACAACCTTAGTGATCCATGCTCAGGGCATTGGGTTGCAGACCAACACACTCTTCTGGGGATTTGGGTCTCACTAATCCTTGAGGCATACTGGACTCCAATAGTCTGTACACACTCCCAAATCCACACCTACACATAAACAAACAAAACCATTAGTAATCCTGCCACACTTCAATATATATCCTGTCAGACATGTACTACTATACCTGAAACACCACTGGCATCCCTTGAAGGCTTTATGGTATCCTTCCATCATCTGAGAGTTTGACAGACTTCTCCAAGGATATCATTCTTCTTGCCATTGATCTTTTCAATGCCCTGTCCATATAGGCAACTCTTCTCCATGGATAACTCCAAAACTTGTCAATGGTTTCCACTAACCTCACATGTTCAACTTTGACAAGCCTCTTCTTATCACCTCCAAGAAGAATCTCTTCCACAATTAGCAATAATGCTAACTTGAAATTGTGGTTGTCCAAGACTTTGTGCTTCATGAATCTTTTATAAAGGTCTTGCACTGAAGTTTTAGAACCATCAGGACCACCAAAAAAAATTGTCCATCACTTGGTTGTCTTGCTTCCTAGATGATTTAATCTCCTTGGGAAGAGAGCCACAGTTCAAGCCAGTTATCAAAGCAAACTCTTCCAGCGAAAATCTCAATGGCTGACCAGCAATCTCATACCATGTCTCCCACTTCTTTTCACTCTTCAACTGCTTGAAGAGAACTGAGTGCACGGTTTGAGAAGAGAAGGTCACTTGATTGACCATTTTCACAACATCCCCAAAAGGGCTGCCACATATTCTTCTCCAATCTTGACATGTTAGCTTAGACTCTATGTCTTTGAGATATTGCCTCCTACAGTTAATAATCACACGACCATGCAATGCATCTCCCGAAGTAAGCATACATCACCTACAGAAACATAACATGGCAGGAAAATATTAGTAATATGCCAGGATGCACAATTCATATGACAGGAAACATTATTCAGAGGTGGGGAGATATGCAAACTACACATAATCTCATTAACCCATGCACAAATGAAATTCCTTACAAAACTAAATTTTTTCACAAAACATCAATCCAAATACTTCCACTACATAAACTCCTAAATGCACATAAGCTACACAAAACCAAAGTTCAAGTGTCGGGACACAGAGAAGAGGATGTCAGGACACAGTGAGGAGGTTGTCACGATAACCCTAAACAATCTAGACACAGTGAGGAGAAGAGGATGTACATGCATTTCCTTAAAAACTAACAATATTTAGAAACTCAAATTCAAATACTTCCACTACATAAACTGGTTCACAATGCACATGACAGGAAGTATTTTTAGATGTGTCAGGATTCATAATACACATGAAGAAATGAAATTCCTTAAAAACTAACAATATTCAGAAACTCAAATCCAAATACCTCCACTACATAAACTCCTAAATGCACATAAGCTACACAAAAACAAAATTCAAGTGTCGGGACACAGACAAGAGGATGTCAGGACACAGAGAAGAGGATGTCCGGACACAAAAAGGAGGATGTCAGGATAACCCTAAACAATAATCAAATTATTCACAACTTTGTTCTCAACTCCAATTACAGGTGCAAATGTACATATTATCTCAAATTTACATGCATTGGCTTCAGTCATGAACCATAAATTCACCAATTTAACTCATATACTCGAATTGAATAACATAATTTCATAAATTTCACTTACATTGTCGTTAAAAGCCAGAGGCTCGATGGTTCTCCATTTTTCCAAGAGATTCAAGACCTCCTTCTTCCTCTGGGAGATTGTGGCTTCCCCTTTGGGCTCCGACTTCGCCGACGAACCCTTAGTAGATTTGGGGGTTTTCTCGGTTTGCCTCTTCTTTCTTCCTTTAGAGTCTCCATGTGTGTCTCTCTTTCTTTTCTGGGGTGCGGAAGCTCTGGTGACGGCCATAACTGGAGCGGTAGATGATTGGGAGATTGAGAGAAAGAGGGAGAAAGAGTTGTCGGAGGTTGCGAGCGGTTGCCGGCGGTTGAAAGCAGTTGAGAGAGGTCGGGAAGTAAGAAAATGGTGAAAATGGTATGTCGAGAGAAGACGAACATGTTTTCAACGAGAGAGAGAAATGAGAAAATAGGTGAAGGTTGAGGCTGCTTAATGAGAAGTTAATTAAGTATGCTTAGGAAGCAGTTACTTTTTGTAAACCGTCATTACAAAATGCTTAAGTTTTCCTTTTTTCCTTTTTTTATTATTTTAATTTCCTTTTATTTTTTATAAAGTGTTTTTTATTTTTTTTATTTCCTTTTATTTTTTATTTTGATTATCCTTTTTCTTAATTTCAGAAAATATTAAAATAATCATTTGAGTTAAAAAAATAAAGATAAATTAAATTATAATAAATCTTTTTTTTTTAATAGCAAAAATATTTTTTTGGACTATTATAACCCTCAAATGGATATAACAGTCATATTCGCTTGAAATTAGGCAGTTGTTTAATTTAGGTACGAAAAGGGGTATTTGAGACAATATTTTCATGTTTATATAATAAATTTGGGTTATGTTTAAATTAGAAATAAAAGATAAATTTTGATTGGTTGAAGAGAATCAAAATTGAGTTTCCACATGAAGTTTCAGATCTCACAGTAGAAGTTGGAGGAAAGATCCTAGTATAAAAACTACGAGGATGTGTCATGAAGAGTGATAAGACTTGGACTTTCCAAAATTACACACACGTGGTTCAGTTCAATTTGGGACGAAACGAGTAAAGAAGAGAAACTAGTATCTTTTTAGAGTTAGTCTAAACTAAGCATTAAATATTTTTCACTCTAATGCCCTTTGCATAGCGGCAATACAACATCATTCTCCAACACACCAACACTTACCGCCTTCGATCAGCTCTCTCAATCTCCTTCATTGTCTTCGTCTTCTTCTTCGGGGGGGTTTTGTGTCTAAGAGTACCCATAAAATGTTGGTTTGTAGCCTTGCTAGATTTGAGTGTGCAATCCTGAAGTTTTAACAGTTGTATCCCGGGATTCAGATTCAATAGAAACGTCATACAATACGAGTGATTTTAAAATTAAGGAAAGAGATTTTAATCTCGACTCGACATCAGATCGTCGTTCCGTTGAACTATTGAGTTGTAATCTCATTTCTATAATTCCGTTTCGATATGGAAATTGGTACATTCTGTCTTTCCAATTGCACTTGTTTATCGTATCAATTCCTCGTTTTTTTATCTCAATTTGCGTGGACCGAAAATGATTAGTACATAGAGATCCTACAGAATCCTGATTTTTCGTTTAATACCTTAAAGAATTAATCGATTTGTTTGTCAGTTTTTTTGCATATATGCATGAACCTCAATCGAAAATCTATCTCGTATTGGTGACAGTCTGTAAAAAATTAAAATTAAAATCTATTTCTGTAATTTGGTTAAATTTTGCTTCGCTTAAAATTTGTTTCTACTGAATTCGATTTCTGTGTTCTTACTAATTGGATTTTGATTTTCTAAAAAAGTTTGAACAATGACTAACAACAATGCGTGTGAATGCTTCTGTTATTGTTGGAAATAAAACCAATGATGAAACCCCGAGTGAGTTGACGTCCCAAATTAAGTTTGAAAATGATTTACCGCAATAAATTTTTTCGGAAAAATCAATCTATGACGAATCAACCTAAAACTGTTCAGTATCTTAATATATAAGAGAAATTTGCAGGGAACCACCCGTTATATCTCGAAATTTGTAAGAACCACCCGTGTATCAATAATTATTTAAAGCCACTTGTTTTTGTAACTCTGTTAACAAAGAACCCCCACCCCCATTTTCTTTTAGTTTCTCCGCTAATGAAGTTGAAGTTACCATTTTGCCCCCAATCTTTTTTAGTAATCAAGGACAAATTTGTACATTGGAAATTTGGTGGTAAATTGAGGAGAAAATAAATTTCTCGCGATAAGTTAATTCATAATTTAAAATTAACCTTTGACCTAGGTTTTACTTTTCACAAATTGGGGATTTGTTCGGATTTGGGGATCTAGGGTTTTGTTCATGTGCTTGGCGATTCCTTCTTCGCGAAAAATCTATGCTCAGTGTAAAAGGCGCTGACTCATCTATGCTCAGTGTAATCAAAAAATCCTCGGGCTTGGAATTAGTGAAGAAAACTGAATCCCATCTTCACAAATATGCATCAAGTGGATTAAGAAGAACACTAATAATTGGCATGAAGGAACTCAGGGCCCGTTTGGTATCCATATACTAGTATATCAGATATCAGGTATGGGTATGAGTATCAGATATCAGGTATGAGTATGAAATTGATATCTGATATCTGTGTTTGGTATGCAGGAGATATCAGTTTGATATTTGATATTTGATATCTGTGTTTGGTAGAGTTTTTTCAGATATGAGATATCAAAACTAATTTTGAAAAAATAAGTTAATTTCTAACTTGAAGATAGTAAAAATATAATTTAAATAAAATCATTAGTTAAAAAACACAATCCTCTAACATAATATATATCTTAAAAAGTGTTTTTGCAAGTGTCATTGAAGCTTTACATCTGAATCTACCAACATCATCATAATGTGCAAAAAAACCTCCTAAAAGTTAGGGAATAATGAATGTTTGCTAGATAAATTAGGCAAAAGCACACGAAAAATTACACCATCAAAATAACCTTGCAATCACAAACCAAAAATATTATCTTCCCAACTTCGTTCTCTTACAATTTGTGTATCCAGCGTCTACTAGATAATACCCTTTACATAATAACATCATTTTATCTAATTTATATACTGATATATCATTATATGATACCAAAGAAGCCCTCGATGCCTCAGAAATTCATCAATGGCAAACTTCATATGAGTCAGCAAATTCCGCTTTGATTGGACGAGAAATTTCCAATGTACAAATTTGTCCTTGATTATTAAAAAAGATTGGGGGCAAAATGGTAACTTCATCGATTCTACCCTAATTAACTACGAGTATGTCTCAAATTTAGCCCTTTCATCGTCCTCTATCTCGCTCAAACAAACACCAGCTTGCTCCATCTCGATTCTTCAACTCGATCATATATCCTCGCTCAAACACCGGCTTGCTACGTCTCGATTCTTCAATTCATCCTCACTTGACCGCGGTCGTGCTGCCTCTCGTTTCTAATAACGCCGTGCTGCGCGCCCTTCCTCACTGCCGTTAGCAACCGTCGTTGCGCCTCTCGTCAGTTCCGATTGCAACCGTCTCTGCGCCTCTCGTCACAGGTATGAATCCATGTATCTCTACTTCTAAATTTGACTCCTTGTGTCTGATCGAGTAGCTGTTTGTATGTGTTCTATGTGTTCAATCTTTTTTGCACCTCTTGTCAATCTTGTTCTATGTGTTCAGTAATTGTAGCTTTGGGATAGAATCATATTTAGTTTGGACTTATTATATATATGGTTGCCAGGGAAAGGAAAGAGGTGAATATTCTAAGACATAGTAATGGAGATTATTAAGACTACTAACTAACAGTACCCTAAATTTCAAATCAGAATGCCATTTTTTTTTAAGTTGATAAGAACAAACAAGCACTAGAACAAACACAAATTTCATGTTTTTTAAGGGGGTAAATGGAACTCCATCGTAGTAAATAGAAAACAAGATTAGATGTACTGACCTGGTGCACAAAGAGGAGTTGTGGTGGTAAATTCTTTATGTGTTGGTTGAACAAACTATAAACACATCTTTTAGACTAAAAGCAAAGAGTAAGCTTTATTAGGTGATAGAGACTAACTTGCATTAATACAAGTAATTTTGCTACTCCGTATGAGATTTGTACCTTTGAAACCTCGGTGCCACTCAGATTTCCTCCCTTTACCATATACTCCATCATTTGGAAAAATGCACCTTGTCCTAGCTCGGTGCAGTTTTGCAGTAGTACAAGCCCAAATCCCAGGATCTCAACCTCAGATTTTTAAGATGTTGTTCGATATCGGTCTCGTGTTTTGATACCAGAGGTTGTAATAACGTCTCATACACATAGTTTGTTCCCTGATTGAATATACATATATAAGTTGTAGTTAATAGTTTATGGTCACTGGAACAATTTGAGAAGAAGAGGACTTATATCTTTTGTTTGTACCTTAGTTTTTGGGTACCGTAAGTATATGATATGTGCTAGTTTAAGCTCCTCATATAAAGGAATATTGTTGAAATAAAGCAATGTACATCAGTAAAATATACAAATTGTTTTCCAATATTCCTTTAACTTTACTATCTTTCTGGAAATGAGTTGGATTTCTGATTCCTTCTCGTTGTCTTTTTTTACTGACATCAAACCAAAGAAGGCAATCCTAATAATAGACCATCTCTTACAGCTAAGCTCATGAATCAATGTCATTTTCCAATATTTCTTTAACTTGTTTTTTCAATCTTGGGCATTGTCATTTCATGAAACAGATTGCATAAGTTGCTTCTAGGCCACTGGCAGAAGTTCACATTTATTCCCAGGTAAAACTTTCAAATTACTTTTTTCTATAATCTAATAAATTCTGCGTGGGTTAACTTTTATCTTGGTTGTTTGATGTGAATCACTTCTGAATTATGTTACTGCTTTGAGTTAATGAGGATATAAGTTGTAATTCATGTGCAATTATAATTGCTATATCTACAATTAGTTTTAGTAGTTAGTGTATAACTGGTTGGTATCTGTAGAAAGCAATTGTGAGCAAGTAGTGACTTGTTTGTGTGAATGAGTACACTGCCTACTTTCAAAGTTATTGTAAATACAAAGCATTTAAAATCCTAATACATAGATTACAGTTTATTTTAGTAAGGATGCTTATTTAATCTATCCTGATGATTACAGTTTTTCAAATTCTAGATAGGTAGTACTTTTTACTACGCCTATGTTTTAGATACAAATTATTACTAATACTTGGAGTACTATTATATTGAGCTTTAAATATGTTTTGTTGAGTGATTTGAATTTATATTATTGCATCAAAACTATTTATTCTGGAACAGGTGCTAATCGTACAGAAAAATCAACTACAGTCTCTTTTGCAAATAGAAGAAACCATTGCATGTTTGTGTGACCAAGATCTGGTTAGTGAGGGCTACTTTCTTAGAGTTTCTGAATCCCCTTGTTCCGATTATTATGCTACATCAACTACAGTCTGTTTTTTACGGTTAATCCTCTGGTTGCATGCCTTGCTGGATTGGCTTTATCATTTTCCTACTATGATAATTCGTTTGGTGTCCTATAGGATTTACAGCCTCAATCAAAACCCTACACCTGCGCATACCAACTGTTTGATAAAAGTCCTCAAAGAAATCACAAAGTTGTTGAAATGAGCATTCCCCGGCCGCTTCGTAATCTGTTTATAGCGGGAGCTTCAGTTACCGGTGGAGTGTTTGTACTATCTCTTGCCTCCTCCGTTACTCTTAGAGTTGTCCGATCCACTGTTGAGGCCAAAAGGGTACAGTTCAATTGCTAACTTCCATTACATCCTCCTTGAATATATACAAGCTTCCTTTTATCAAACTCTTATCTTTTACAATTCTGCATGCTATGGATTTCCCAACTGGTTTGTTTGGGGTTTCGTCTGTTGCAGAAGAAAACGTCAAAACCATGTGAAGTTTGCAAAGGAAGGGGAGCTTACTCATGCAAACTTTGCAAAGGCAATTCCACCATAGAATGGTCTCCTATGTATGACCCAATTGCCATTAATCCTTGTCAATGCCCTACATGTGAAGGTCGCTGGTTCGTCGTCTCTTCCCACAACTTTATTTGTTGCCTTTCATGAACTTGATACACAAAAATGAGATCTAATCAGCTTGTATATATGTTTCAGTATCCAACGGTGCCTCAATTGTCTTGGAAAAGGCTACTACGTTTGAATTTGATAACAAGGTTGGTAGTGTATCATAGCTATGGAGTTTGTATTTGAATCTCCACTCCTTGTGCAAATCATTTCTTCTTCTAATTATTCTCTCTTCATGAATTTTTGGGCAGGTGAATGTGATTTCACCTTTGAAAGATTGTAAGCTTGTAGATGCGAAAGTCTTCTACCCTAATAAGGTTGTATTTTGTGTATCGAAAAGCAACCTTTTGGTTTCATTACCAACAAATCTCTGCTTGAAAGTAATTAAATACCCATATCTGTGACGTTTTCTTAACTAAGAAATCTCAAAAACAATTGGGCCTATCATGAAAGCTTGGAGTTATGATGTTCAGGAGCACTACATGTACAAACTTGTCTCCAAGATTCTTAAGAGTGCCCTTAAGAAAGTCTGCTATGGAGATCAGAATAAAAGAGAGAAAAAAAACCCTCTAATTTATCCAAACACTGACCCTACTTATCTCTGATAGGCTGAAACTTTTCCTCCCGAAAATTATTGGCTATTACCAAGGTACATTCGCTCCTTGACTCTCCATCCGCCACAACACCCTCCTTTGTCACCAACTTCTTAAACATTATGGTTGTGATTGTGTCTCCCCGAGAAGTGCTATCAAAGTCGATATAATGATGAAAGTTAAGCTTACCTATTTCTTCTTGAATGAGAAGCAGAAGCTCCGATGGTTGAGAAAGAGTGGCTGCAGGAGAAGAAGATGACGGAGGAGGAAGAGAGGCTGATACGTATGAGGTCTGCTTTTTGCAAAATAAGAAATAAAATATAATTTCATTCATATCTAAACAAATTAACATCATTAATATATATATTTTATATCCATTCACGATATGAATATGGACTTCATGTTTTTTCGGTTTGGTCACATGTAATTGTGCTTTTTTTTTGTCGAATATATGTTACCAATCTGATCAACGCAATTATTATCCTAGCCTAAATCATGAAAGCCAGAGTTAGTGTTATAATACTCGAATGTTTGAAGAAAATGTATTGATAATTCCAGTACACGAAGATGAATAACGTTATGATTGAATTGAATGGAATCAGAAGGGCCTAGAGCCATCCCAGTTACCGGGCGGGTCATATTCACAAACAAATATCAAACCCCTCCCATTCAAACACGAGGCCTTAGCACACCCAACTCGCTTGGTGGACTTCCACACAACCTGCGTATAATGCCCACAATCCGGCCCAAAACACTTATTCAGCCCATAATTATACCACCTCTTCTCCGACAGCCACCCCGCCACCGCCTGGGCCGCGGCCCATTTATTCCCGGCCCCCCAAAACAGATTCTCCCCGTACGGCCCGTTCGAGTGGACCGTCGAGCAGTCGCGGCGGCGTTCGTTAGCGTATCGGGCTGCGAACGAGGCCAGCTTCGGGTCCCACTTCAGGGCCGGGAGCTTCAGTTGCTTTCGGGCTAGGTTATGTGGGCCCAGGTATTGGCTCGACGTGTCGGATTGGGCCGGGCTTGGGCCTAGGACCAGGAGGACAAACAAGAGGAGGATTGGAATTAAGAGGACCTTCATTTCTTTCTTTAATTTTGATCTCAATGTTGGGGTAAGTTTGCTTTTATATGAAATGTGTATGAATTTTGAGTGGCACCCATGTTCGATTATGGATGCCATTCTTTAAATTTTGGTCTTGTCGCTTTCCTAATTAGCTGGAGATGAAAGTTTATTTTCAGGTGGATACATTCTTCGTGGTGGTTACAAATACATTAGGAACATAAAGCTTTGTGAGTGGTGCTAGCTAAACATCTCCTCAAATTTTCATCACCATTTTTTAAGTACAAAAATACCCCTGAAAAAGAATTACCTTTAAAAATACATGTTTCTCAAATTAGCCTATCTTCTATCAGCGTTTCTGTTCACCGGAGTTTCTTCTCCTTCGCCATTCCTTCTCCTCCACACTCTATTGCGTCCTCGTCGCCGCCAGAGATCTAATTTAGTTCGGCTACATGTAATCCCTAAAGAATTTCAACTCTCTATTTCATCAACTGAAGTCGGGGTTTTGTTCATATGATTATCTGCAATTGTGTAGATACTATTCATGGTTTTAGAGATTCACAAGCTTAAATTACTAAGCTCCTTGGATAAGTTTCTTGCTAATGGCATTAATTAACAATTTTTGGGTGTTCTAGGCACATGTTTTTGCAGCATCTGCAGAGAGCACCAAAAATTTGACTTTAATGGCCACTCCAAGTCTAGTGTGTGGTAAAAATTTGACTTTAATAGGGTTTTACAAAAGCTTACGTATTTTTCACTTTATATTAATGAACTTTAAAAAGTTAAGCACTACTTTTCTTTTCTATGAACATGTTTCCTCTTTTTTTCTTGTTTCCTATATTAGATGGATGGAAATTGGAAAGAGATCTAATCTTCTTAAGGGTAATAATGTCACATTCATCCAAAATAGAGACAAGTTAGTAAAAAGCCGGTGTTGTTCCGGTAGAGGTTCTAAAAAACTCTATGGGTGGAGTTAGGCAAATCTCAGTCATTCATTAGTTTTAAAGGTGAGATGGAGTATAGAATCTTTTTGATTATGTAATTTAGGGAAGGATCTTATTTTTAAAGATAATTAAAGATATTTTACCTTTTTTGTTTCTCTCCTATACTACAGAGAGTATACATGAAGAGATAGTCCTTTTGATTCCACCGAAAGAAAGAGATCGTTCTTTTGAATTGATTAAAACACCATTTTAACATTACCACTTGCAACATGTTTTGATTTTTATTAGACCTCATACTTATGGAGGCATCTTACCAACAACATGGATTTCATAGAAAGTTATAAAAGTGGCCTGCAAATCCACCTTTCTCTCCCTGTTCAATTCGGCATTGATGGGCATTTTTCCAATGGTTCACTTCGGGATTGAAAACGAGAGAAATCAATAGAAAATAAGAGCAATCGAGGCTGAAAATTTGAAAAACAACATGGATGAATTGAGAGTTCGATGCTAAAAATCAGACCAAGTGATATCGAATAGTCCATGGGGGGAGGAGGAAAGAGAAGATGCCACAAGGAGAAGTGCAAAACCTATCAAATTAATTGAAGAACTTTAATATTAATATTAGTATTTTATTTTTACATTTTATAACCAAAATAATTCTATACTGCATCTTACCATTAAAACTAACTTGAGATTTGCCTAACTTCACCCATAGAGTTTTTTAGAAACTCTACCGGAACAACACCAATAAAAAAAACAGATGATGTTTAGCATCCATGAAATAAATAAAAGTTTAGTCAGACTAGTATTTTTAATTGAATAATAATAATATTATTATTAAGGAGTTGGTGGTTGTTCATCCTAGACCCAACAATGGGCTATAGCATTACTGTATAGAATTCTGCAATCTTATAGGATATATTTGCATTATATCCATTTAATATATAAAAATTGTTGAGTTTGATGAAGTAACGTCAATTTGTACCTACTTAATGCATTGAATTTATGTATAATGAGTTAATGTATTAAAAATACCACATTTAATTAGGCTACTACAGTAGTCGTCTCACATCTGTTTGTTTCTGTCAATTGCCCTTCCTTTCATTTAATCTCCTAATTCGGGTCATTTAGTTATGTTTTGACTGTATGTTCGTTTCTGTTAAGCGGTATGGGCCCAATGAGTGAATATCATATTTTGGCCCAATAAGCTTAATGAGATTCTATTAGGTCATCATATAAAAGTCGATTAGGTTATATGGTCCCCAATGAATTAAATCATCCAGCAGCCTTCATATTCTCTACCCATCAGAGAGAAGGCAAAACCCTAAAGATATTTGATTGAAGAAGACGATATACCTACGGTTCTCGTTCTTAGTTCCGCAAAAGATTCGACTATTGCTATGGATATAAGTATGTCTTAAAGTTGTTCTTGATAATCTTGATAATCCTAGCGTGATAGATCTTGGCGTTTTAGTGTTTAGATGAATTATTTCCAACAAGTGATATCAGAGCCATTATCATATTATATTATTAGATCTGGTTTCGGTAATTGATAATTTGTCTGTCTACAATTTTGTGTTTTTGCGATGCCTATATGCTTTGGATCTTTTGTTGTCGAGCAAATTTGCATGTTGGATTTGCAGTTTTAGTTGAATTGTGTGTCTGATTTAATTGTATAGTCATAGGATTGTCTCTCGTATAAAGGTGTCAATCAGGTCGGTCAAGTCGGGCTCGGATTCGTTCATTTGTTCGGAATGAAAACGGGTTCGGTTGGATAATAGGTCAACTCGAGACGGGTCATTACAGGTTAGCGGACCGTTCGAGTTAACCAACGGGTTAATCACATCATTTTTAAATATTATATTTATTATACAATTATTAAAAGTAAATAAATAATACATTAAAAACTAAAATAACTTATTAAAATAATATTATATTTAATTATTTTAATGCAATTGGTAGTAGTATTACACTAAAATAATATTTTTATATTCTTTTTGTGTAGCTTCAATCAGGTTACGGGTCAGTCGGGTTCAGTAAGTCTATTTTTTGTATAGCTTCAGGTTCGATTAATTCAGGTTTTTGGTCTGACGGGTCAGGTTTAAATGCAGGTGTGTCAGTTCGGTTTTACGGGTTCAATCATTTTTTGACAGCTCTACTCTCGTACCTTTATCATCATCATTATTGGATATGATATTATTGTTGAACAAAAATGTGTAAAAATTGCAAAACATATTTTATTTGATTTTTTAATACTTGAGTTCAACCCTCTCTCGTTACCCTCTTGATTAAAAGTGATACAGAAAAACCTAAATTTGAGTGTTTTGATGATTTGGGCTTCACCCGAGTTTTTAGCGAGTTGCCTACATAATTGTTTGAAGAAAATCAAACCTTATGTAGTTCAAAGTGTTTAATTAGCGTACATCAGAGGAACTAGTCTAAGTCCACGTTCTCAAAAGGGTTTCCTAACTCAATTTTGTTTTTGATCATGGCCTCTCCCCCTTTTTATATAACTTTGTGTTTGTCGAGAGGATATGCATCGGGTGCAGAAGTTCTCCTGACCTTCTCTTCCCCTGTTTGTTTTGAGCATGTACCAACCCTCTGTTTGGTTTTGAGAAGGGCTCATCTCTATATATATAATACTCCCTCAGTTAATAAATATTTATCCATTGATCAATTTTAGGGAGAATTTATTAATCAAAATTTTAGACAAATATATCCTTTAAAGTTTAAGTAATGACATAATGAATAAATGAAATGAAAGAATAGTGAGAGAATAAATAAAAGAAACAATAACAATATGGTAAATTTGGAAAAAAAAGGGTATAAAATTATATTAAAATGATAAATAATTTTTAACAAATAACTTAGACTACAGGAACAGTAATTTTTAACAGGAGATGGAACAATTAGTATATTGATATTAGGGAAGTTATCTAAATAACTACCCATCAAACCACGTTCAATATATTGCTGAGTGGATTGGATTTTTTTCTGTTATTTAAAAAAAAAAAAATTCTCCGAGTTAACTGCCCATCAGCCCATGACATCGTTTTTGAATTGTCAACCTGATTTCTTTATATTATTTGAACAAACTCATTCCATATTCAACCCAATTTTAATATGAATCCCATAGTAGTTTGGGCCGATGCATGATGAACCACAATTTCGCGTAAGGCCTATCTATATTATGTGTATAAAAATTGTTGGGTTTGACGAAGTAATGACAATTGATAACTAATTAATGTATTGATTTTTTTTGAAAGGTTAATGCATTGAGTTAATAAATTTAAAAAATATCACATTTAATTAGGCTCTTACATTTGTCGTTTGTTTGTTCTTCCTTTCATTTAATCTCCTAAATTGGGTCTTTTAGTTATATTTTGAGTGTATGTTCGTATGTTCGTTTTTGTATCGTATTTCTCTCATCGATTTTTATATGTTTCATGCATATGTCTTTTGAGATTCTCCTTGGACATATTGGTTGTCTTTTGAGATTCTCTTTCAGCACGTTGTTATTATTTAGATAATGATTTTAGGAAAAGATTCAGGTGAGAATAATTATTATTGTGCGAATTGTGAATGGATGCACATTTGGGCGATTGACATGCACTTTCTTCAGTAATGACATGCACATTTAGGCCATTTACATGCACTCGGTCAGATTTGCATGTCATTGATAATATGTGAAAAGTACATGCACACACCCCGAAAATGCATGTCAATGACAAATTATCAATGACATGCAAATCTGACCGAGTGCATGTCAATGGCCTAAATGTGCATGTCATTACTGAAGAAAGTGCATGTCAATCGTTCTTGGGAATCTTGAACGAGATCTTTCCTTATTTAAACGCGTCCCAGCCTTCTTCTTTCCACTCGTAATTTTCTTGCAAAACCCTAATCTGCATCTTTTTCTTCTCGATGGCTCCGATTACTTACGATCCCAAAATGATTCTTAGCGACACCAATCGTCGTTCTTCTTCGGCCCGCGATATCGAGTTCTTTCGATCTATAGTGGGGCTTTCCTCCCACGTAGAAATTGCCATTCCACCTTCCAACGTATTCGTCGACGCCTTACGTCCGGGATGGATTTGCGTCTATGAGTATCCTTTCCTGGTTGGACACCGTTTTCCCTTTTCTCCTTTGGTTCGCTCTTTTCTATCTTCTTTGGGTATCGCAGTCGGACAAATTCTTCCGAGTGCTTGGAGAGGTTTGGCTGTACTGGATCACATCCTGGCTAACTTCGACATCGCGTTTACCATTGTTGACGTTATGCATTCGTGTATCCTTTCTAGCCCTTCAGCGGGTAGAATTAACATCAAATCTCGCGCCGGGGTTCTTCCTTTGATGAATGAAGGGACTTCGTCTGATCGGGGCTGGGCAGACAAGTTTTACTTTATCAAGAAGTCTACTCTGGGGAAAGACTGCGCTTTCTTGCTTGAAGAATGGACTCCTTCAAGTATGTTTCTTTATTTTTCTATGATCTTTTCTTTGACTTATGAATCTTGATGCTTATCTTGGCATATGACTTCGTGCGTAGTTGACATCCACGCCATTGTGGCGCGTGAAGAATCAGAGGAGATTACCAAGAAGATCCTGGCGATTCCGTTGGTAGAGCGTACCTTTACCGCCCGCGACGGGAAAGGATATCGTCTCGCGACCCCTACTCTTTCTCGGGGTGAGGTTCTTTGGCGGATTCGTGCGTTACTTTAGTGTTTTCCTTCTGCTTGGTCTTTTTCTCCAAAATGCATTCTTGTTTTAGGTGTTGCATCTCGCACTCGTCAGGAATCCTCTCATGATTTAATCTCTGCGAAGAGGAGATGTATTGCAGAGGAAAAATTGAGAGTTGCAAAGGAGGAAGCGGCTTCTACTTCGTTATGCGCAAAGGAAGTAACTCCATCAGTTGCAGGGTTGCAAACGTCTTCAGATGCGCCTTCACGCGTAGGGGAGAAAGATTTACTCGTCGATCCTTCGGAGGACAATAGGGAGAGTGAAGCAATAGACCCTGGTACGACTTCCGTCACGTACGTCGAAGTAAGCGACTTTCCCGCGATTGTATCTCGTCCTGTAGCGCCTGCGCATAACTTTATTCCTGCGATGCAAGCTTTGGGTTCTACTTCTTCTTGGAACCACTATTCATCTATGCAGGCCGTAGATGTCTTGGGCGATTCTCTCGTAGCACAGTGGCAGGTGTGCACTTTTTTCCTTACATTTTTCTGTGTCGTTTCTTACTTGTTAGTATCTTTTTAGGCTTTCCAAGCGTCGCTGTGCTCTTGGGAACGTCTTCATAAGCGTTCTGACTCCGAGGAGGCCATAAAGTACGAGGTAAAGAGCCTTGGCAAGAAAATTAAAGATCTTAACAAGAGAGTTGCTCGTCTTACGGCGGCGGAGAAGGATGCTCGCATGGAGACGGCGAAACAGAGAGGTGTGTTGGCGCCGAGGAGCTAAATGGAAAGGTTGCGTCTCTTGAAGCTGACGTCGAGGAGAAACCAAGGGTGTACGAGAGGAATTTACGAGAGATTGGTACTTACTATTCATGGTCATCTCGTATTGAAGTTATGGAGGAATTTCGAGCAGGTCGTCACGTAGATTGGGATGTGGAGCGTGAGCGTGGTGAATTTACGGTTCTTTATCCCATTCCGCCAGAGGGAGTTGCGTCTCTACTTGTTTCTTCGAGTTCGCCAGCCTTGGCGTCTGTCGACGTAGCTTTAGATGATGATGTCACTTCTAAGGATAACGTTGTGCCTCCTTCTTTTTAGATGAATATTTTTTGACGATTTCGCTTTCTATGGCTTTTGCCATGTTCTTGTGTGGTGGAATTTTTTTCTTATAGCATGCGTATTGGATACTTGTTACTCTTTTTTGCTTCTATGGTGTTTGATTATCCTCGATCTTTGGTGGGACTACTATCCCCTTTTGGCGAATCTAACTTTGAATCTTTGATGAAGTTGGGTTCGTCAAATATTTATTTCTTATGACGCTTGAGTTGCTTTGAGGTTTCGTTCTTTCTACTGCTTGTATTGCTATGGTCATCGTGGCTGCTTTATGTACGTTGCCGGCTTACATGAGGGTTGGGTCCAGCATTTCCTCCGAACCCAGAAGCGAGTGGCGGACATAGGTCAGCGTGTGATTTCTATCAGATTGTGACGTTACCCCTTACTTTTAAGGTGGATCCGTTGCCTCACGCTAGCGTTTAGGTCGACGTCGAACTCTTTTAATCGACGGGCCTATTCATCGTGTGACGTCCGATTTCTAGATTGTTAGGACTTACGATGCCGGTGGATGCCTCCTTGCCGGTTTGGTGTTTTGCCCGTGGATTCAAGACTCTTAGAGGGGCCGTGGAAGGCGTAAGTGCGCGTTCCTGGAGATGGGTCGTGGCGATAGGTTTTCCTTCTTCCCCAGAGGACCGTGCCGGTTTCGTGAGGTGGCGGGCTTCATTCCCTATGACCAATGCCACACATCGCTAACAATCATAGGGAGCTTCGACTCGGGGTCGGCGGTTCGGCTAACGTTGCCTACACGTAGATGAAGCCTTGAACGTGTAGACTAACGAAATTCGCCATGGCGCGGATTTTCGCCGCGGCCTTATTAAGCTTGGTGTTGAATCATGAACAAAGAGCAAGTACTTTGAAATGAAACAACTCGGCATGTATTGCATATTAATCAAGAAAGGGCATACTTGTACATAGATGAATATTTCAAGCATTTTGACGAACCTAGGACGCCTACCCCTAGTCGTTACAACCCCTTGTCGCATCGACGCTAAAACACGCTTAGGCATAGTAAAAACATTAAACATGCATAGGAATGAATGGAAATCAAGTCAACTATCATATTCTCTAGTGGTAATATTTCTTAAGATGCGTTGCGTTCTAGGAACGCATCAATGGTACTCCTTCTGGTGTTGTGAGTTCGTAGTCCCCTCGCCCCACGACTTGTGCTATTTGATACGGACCTTCCCAGGACGCGGTGAGTTTTCCGACGCTCTTATCCTCGGTATTCGGGAATACTTTTCTTAAAACCCAATCTCCCACTTGGAAAGTTCTTGCTTTTACTCGTCGATTATAGCTTTGGGCGGCGATTTGCCTTTGTGCTGCCATCCTCAATGCCGCGTTGTCTCTTATCTCGTCGATCGTATCTATCATGAACGTCATCATCAGAGTGTTTCTTTCTTCGGGGAGGGATCAATATCTTTCGGTTGGCACTTCCACTTCAATTGGTAAAACGGCTTCACAACCGTATACGAGGGAGAATGGCGTTCTTCCTGTTGCTCTCTTAGGCGTTGTTCTATCGGCCCATACTATAGCTTGGAGTTGGTCTGCCCAATTTCCCCTACATTCTTCTATCATTTTCTTGAGGTTGCTCACGATAACTTTGTTACTTGACTCTGCTTGTCCGTTCTCTTGGGGATATCTTGGCGTCGAGTAGACTAGGCGTATTCCTTTTTCTTCGCAGAACGACACGATGTTCTTGCTAATAAATTGCGATTCGTTGTCGCATACAATGGTGTGAGGGATTCCGAATCTCATGATGATGTTTCTTTCGATGAAGGAGATGACGTGGGAATCTTTGATGTTCTTGAACTCTTCGACTTCTATCCATTTGGAGAAGTAATCTGTGACGGTGAGTGTTTGTGCCTAAAAATACGACGATTATGGAACGCATGAAAGCTACGCGTAGAAGGATAGAGGCGACGCGACGTATGAAACGGAAGATGGCGTCGACGTGACGTTATAAAGAAGAACGTGTCGTTAAGCTATGGAAATTAGGTCAGCCGCCACTTAGTTACCTTGTTCTATATTATATTCGTTTAAATGGTAAAGGATAAGCTGAAAGAATATCTTTTACCATATTTATTATATCGTTAGAAGGAAAAGGAAAAGATATCATTTCCTTAGCAAGATCCTAGGGTTAACCTATATAAAGGTTAACGCCAGCCTTTTGTAGATAGATCGTACTACGCCGTAATATCAATACCACAAGAAAGTTCAAGTTTCAACCTTATTCTCTCGTCTTGTTCTCTTAGTGTTAAGATTATACCGTTCTCTTTGATCTTTGCCCTACAATTGCTTAGTTATCATCTCGTTGATAATTTCGCTACAAACAATTGGCGCCCACCGTGGGGCTTGATAAAAAAGGTGTCATCTTTCCACACAAAGGGAACTTCTTTTTTGCAGGAAGCCATGACGTCTCCAACCAATAGCCCTCACAACAACAGGGATTCAGAGGCCGAAGAACGTGCGAAGGATTCCCTCACTCCCAGGGATGAGAACGTTGAGAAGAACCTCGAAGTCACCCCCAACACTTCAATAGATAACGATCCCGCTGAAAAGCAAGGGGTAGACGGAGAAGTTAGCAACGTAGACGTCATCCGAGCACAAATCGAGTCCTTCGAGAAGGCCCAAGCCGAAGCCTTGCAAGCAAGGGGTAGACGGAGAAGTGAGTTTGTGAGTCTGGAACAATTAATGAGTGGTTAGGATGAACACCTGAAAGAGCGCCTAAGCAAGATGAGTGTTATAAAAAAAATTGAGTGTTATAGGATTTTTCTCATCTTGGCGTATGGAGACATAAGAAGGAGGTGCATAGGAGGATTCGGGTAGGCCACTTGGAGGAATAAAGGGTAGTTTTGGGTTTGTTCTTATTTGATCACATTGTTCTTGATGTTGTGTTTTGTATGTTTGGAGGAGTTTATTGAGTATGTAATCACTAGGAGATATTCTTGTACTTCCTGAGGCCTTGAGCATTTTATTATAAAGGTAGCTTTTCTTTAAAGTTACTCGGGATGAGTAAAGGTCTAAGTATGGGGGTATTTGATACGCTGCACTTTGTATAGCGTAACTAGAGATTATTACATTGTATTAGGAGTATATTCATATGATTTTAGAGACATTTCTAGGTTATGGATCATTGGAGTTATTATGAAAACTTAGAAGATATAAAGTGAAGATATGCAGTGAAGCTGAGAAGAGTTGAAGACGCAGTCGAAGTATGGCTACTGGAGCGGAACCGCGACCGCCATCCTAGATTGGCGATCGCCATGTCACAGAAAAAGAGAAGACTTTGAAGAATTGCCGACCGCAATCACCATATACCAGGTGGCGATCGCCATGGGTCAACAGAAGCTACAACATTGGATTTCATGAAAATGGCGATCGCCAAATTCTGATAGCGATCGCCATGGTGTGCTGAAGACTTGTTTCCGGATTTTCCATGTATGTTTTAGTTATTTCTTTTCCTTTTATTTTATTATTTCGTTTAGGATTATCTTTTACCATATTATTCTAGGGTTAGACTCTATTTAAGAACCCTAGTTGCTTTCTTTTATTCATCATCTTTTCCATGAGCAGAAACTAATTCCATTGTTTTACTTGGCAGTTGAAACCTCCAGGTATTAAGTTGTGAGATTTCTAAACTCTTGTTCTTTTTCTTTGGGTTTGTATTAATTCTCTTGTTCTTCATCTATATGATTTCTATTGGTTTTGCTAGATTGATCACCTAGTTTGATTAATAGTCTTCTATTGCTAGACTAGGAATAGACGGTGGAATTCCTTGTCATTGTAGCTCCCAGAAGCCATGGATAACTCCAGATCGATCGAGGGTTCCCAGAACGAAACCCTCACTGTGTTAGGAGGACCACCATCTCGTACAACCTCCAATGCAAAGAGGCTCGCAAGAACTGTCAGAGGACAGGACGACTCCGTTCTAGTTCATCTCTCCAAAACCGCCAACAAAGACTTGCCCATCACGTTCGAAGGCCCAGACGAGAAAGTCAGACATCACGATAGCCTAGTGATCTCCGTGGTAATCCAGAATTGCAAAGTGAAAAGAATCTTGGTAGACAATGGGAGTTCAACTAACATCATCGCTCTTTCCGCCATCCTCGAACTCGAACTTTCCGTCGACGATGTCTACGGGAAGCGTATCCGTTTGAAAGGCTTCAGCGGGGAAATATCCGAGATGTTGGGAGAAATCACCCTTGAAACGATAGTCCAAGGCATCAATCTCCCGACTCGATTCGCGGTGATGGAAGCAGAGTCTCCCTATAACGCCATCCTAGGAAGACCATGGATCCACAATATGCGAGCGGTCCCGTCTACGTATCATCAATCTTTGAAGTTTCCAACGCCATGGGGAGTACGCGAAGTTAAAGGCGAACCCTACACGGCTAAAGAATGTTACAGGATCGGGATGAAAGGAACCACAACGCCGGAGGTCAAGAAAGATGAAGTAAAAGAATTTCAAGTAAAATCACCCACTAAGTACGTCAAGCCAAAGTGTCCAGAAGTCGAAGACGTGGTAATCGACGATATGAAACCAGAAAGGGTTGTGAAGATAGGGACCGACGTCCCTAAAGGGATTAGAGAAGAACTAATAATGTTTTTAAGATCAAAAGTTAAGTGCTTTGGCTGGAGCCATGAAGACATGACAGGTATATCTCCCGACGTGATGCTCCATAAACTGAATGTCGATCCGAAATACGTTCCAGTCAAACAAAAAAGAAGGAAGTTCGCCCCAGAACGCAACAAAGTCGTAGATGAAGAAGTCAAGAATCTCCTCGAAATAGATAAGATACGAGAAGCAAAATACCCTGACTGGCTCGCCAACGTCGTGGTCGTCCAGAAGAAGAATGGGAAGTGGAGAGTATGCGTCGACTTCAAAGATCTCAACAAAGCCTGCCCTAAAGATTCCTTTCCCCTCCCTCACATAGACGCCATGGTTGACGCAACGGCGTGGCACGAGATGCTGACGTTCATGGACGCGTTCAGTGGATATCACCAGATACAAATGAACCCCGCCGATCAAGAAAAGACCGCGTTCGTGACGAATCAAGGGATTTATTGCTACAAGGTCATGCCTTTCGGCCTTAAGAACGCCGGAGCTACATATCAACGCTTGGTGAATAAGATGTTCGAGGAGCAGATAGGAGACACCATGGAAGTTTACATAGATGACATGCTCATGAAGTCCAAACGAGCAGAAGATCACGTAGCACATCTAAAAGAGGCGTTCGCAATCCTGGAAGAATATAGCATGAAGCTCAACCCTACCAAGTGTTCCTTTGGAGTTTCCTCCGGAAAATTCCTCGGATACGTAGTGACACAAAGGGGGATAGAAGCTAGTCCCGAAAAGATTAAAGCCATACTCGACCTCGAATCTCCACGATGCGTAAAAGATATCCATAAGCTAACAGGGAGAGTCGCTTCGCTAAACAGGTTCATCTCCAAGGCCTCTGACAAGAATCGGCTCTTCTACGACACTCTCCGGAAGAACAAGTCTTTTTCCTGGACAGAACGCCATGAGGAAGCATTCACGGAGCTCAAGAACTATATGAAAAATCCTCTACTCCTGTCAAAGCCTAAAGACGGAGAGCCCTTATTCGTATACCTGGCGGTATCCGAGATCTCCATCAGCGCCGTTCTCGCAAGGGAGGAAGGAGAAGAGCAACAGCCCGTTCACTACGTGAGTAAAACGCTATCCTCAGCAGAAACGTGATATTCCGCTATGGAGAAGTTGACGCTGGCGTCCATGAAGTTAAAACCCTACTTTGAATCCCATACCATCGTAGTGAGAACCACATCTCCGTTAAAGAACATAGTGAAAAAGCCAGAACTCTCTGGGAGAATGACAAAGTGGACAGTTCACCTTGGCGGCTACGACATCATTTTTTGAAGGAAGAAAAGCAATAAAATCTCAAGCATTAGCAGATTTTGTGGCGGATTTCAGCCCAACGTTGGACCAAGAAGCAACCTCACAAGCAAACAAAGTAGAATTCGCAAAACGGACCTTGCACACAGATGGAGCGATGAATCAGAATGGGGTAGGATTGGGCATCGTTCTAAAATCGCCACAAGGGGATAGGGTCGTCCAAGCCATAAGATGTGACTTCAAAGCAACAAATAACGAAGCCGAGTATGAAGCCCTAATCGTCGGTCTACGCGTCGCTATCGATCTACAAGTTCAGAAGCTCCTAATCAATTACGACGCGATTATGCAACCAAAGACTCGAAGATGACGTTATACGTGAAAGTGGTGAAAGAGCTGTTCGAAAAGATCGAGAGCTGTCAAATCAGACAAATCCCCAGAGACGCCAACGCGCAAGCCGACGCGTTGGCAAAACTAGGATCCTCGATCGACCCAAGAGAGTACCAAAAGATCCCGTTTCTTCATCTCAGCAACGCGTCCATCAACAAAGAAGTAATCCCCGAACAGACCCTCACCGTAAGAAGTCAGGATTTGTGGGCAACGCCTTATTATGAATGGTTGCAACACGGACGTCTCCCAGGTAACGCGTACGATGCAAGGTTATTAAAGCAAAAAGCGACTACCTTCGTAGTGGACAAGGGCCAATTATTAAAGTGGTCGTAGAACGGTGTATTCCTGACATGCCCAACGGAAGAAAAAATTCAAGACATCCTACGCGAGTTACACAACAGAGAGTACGGGAATCATTCAGGAGGAAGAAGCCTGGCGGCCAAAGCACACTCGGCAGGATATTATTGGCCCACGATGAGACAAGACGCGTTGAATTACGTCAAGAAGTGCGACGCTTGCCAAAGACATGCTCCAATCCCACATCAGCCAGCAGAGAAACTCCATTCCATAACATCTCCTTGGCCATTCATGCAATGGGGGATGGATATAGTGGGTCCTGTTTGTAGCGAAATTATCAACGAGATGATAACTAAGCAATTGTAGGGCAAAGATCAAAGAGAACGGTATAATCTTAACACTAAGAGAACAAGACGAGAGAATAAGGTTGAAACTTGAACTTTCTTGTGGTATTGATATTACGGCGTAGTACGATCTATCTACAAAAGGCTGGCGTTAACCTTTATATAGGTTAACCCTAGGATCTTACGAAGGAAATAATATCTTTTCCTTTTCCTTCTAACGATATAATAAATATGGTAAAAGATATTCTTTCATCTTATCCTTTACCATTTACACGAATATAATATAGAACAAGGTAACTAAGTGGCGGCTTACCTAATTACCATAGCATAACGACACGTTCTTCTTTATAACGTCACGTCGACGCCATCTTCCGTTTCATACGTCGCGTCGCCTCTATCCTTCTATGCGTAGCTTTCACGCGTTCCGTAATCGTCGTATTTTTAGGCACAAACAATCCCCTAAGGCGTCTTACAGGGCTTAATATTAAGAAGAGCTGGGAGACGCCTTCTCTCTTTGTAGAATACGTCTTCAAAATTACTGGAACGCGTTGATGATAACGTCATCAAAATTCTCGACATCGTCGTTAAGCTTCGATCAGGATTTTTCTTCAATTCTTAACACGTGCCGGGGGAGAAGCTTTGTTTCCTATGCCGGGAACGTCGAAACGCAACGGCTAGTTTTCCCAATGGCTATAATGGCATTGAATACTCCTCGATTCTCGCGACCTTCTCTGGCTATATAATGGGTGAATCTCCAATCTCATTTACTTTTCTGCTCCCATCTGATTACTCACTATCGTCTTCTTGCTTCCTCTTTACTTTGATCCGAACTTTCTTGCTCATTCTTTCTCTTCGTACCTTCTTCCAAACTTCTTCTTATTACTTCCAGATGGCCTCCTTCTACGTTCCCAAGATTATCTTGAAGGGCTCCGACTGTAAATCAACAGAGGTACGTGACGTTGAAAGGTTACGGTCTCTGGCGAATCTTGGTCCTGAGGTGGAGATCGAGATACCTCCTCCCGGGGTATTTGCTGATGCGCACCGGCCGGGATGGATTGCGGTGTACGAGTATCCTTTTCTTACTGGCCATCGCTTTACTTTCTCGCCGTTGGTCAAGGCGTTCATGCTCGCTTTGGGGGTTGCAGTGGGGCAGTCCTGCCAAGCGTTTGGAGGATCTTTGGTACTTTAGACGACGTGGTGGAGAAACATGGCGTCGATCTAGCCGTCGAGGATATCGCTTATTCTTTCAACGTCCAAACGAAGACGGTGGGAAGAGTAGGCCTTAAGTCTAGGCCGAAGGCGCCTAAGATCGCGATCGAGGGGAGTCAGGCCGATCGTCACTGGGCCGAATACTTTTACTTTGTGAATAAGTCTTCTCTTGGCGAAGACTGTGCTTGGTTGGTTGACCGCTGGAATCCTATAGGTAAACTTTGATTTCTTTGAAACTCGCACTATGTGTTCAAGGCCTGGATCTTATTTTTTCTTCCTTTATGTAGTGAATACGGATGCTATTATAGTAAGGCGAGAGACCCAGAAGGTCATCGATAGGCTTCTTGCCATTCCTGAAGCGGGTCGGATTGCTTCCGTACTCCCGGCAGGTAACGCGTTCGTTCATCTGAGTTTTACTCGGTTCTTATTTCTTTTTGCTCATGATTCTTATACGTGTCCTTTTGGTTCTTTCAGTTTCTGCGGACTTATCTCGCGTCCGTGGTGGAGGGTTGTCCGCGTCGGCTTTGGTAGCGTCGCGTAAAAGGAGTCGCGCCGAGGAGATGACGGCTTCAGGGACCACGCTTCAGGCCATCCCTATGATTTCTTTGCTTTCATCCCCGTCTCCTTCGTCTACTCCGGCGAAGAGATCGCGTAAGGGAAAAGAGAAGGTAGTCGAGAAGTTGGACTTTGGCTACGAGTCTGTAGACGACTTTCCGGGGGTGATTTCTCGTGCGGTCGCATCTGGGAGATCGTTTATCCCTGCCATGAAACAACTTCAAAATCCTCCTTCACTTGATTACTACTTGTCGAGGGAAACTGAGGACGTGATGGGCGAATCTCTCGCGGCGCAGTGACAAGTATGTTTCAATTTGAATTGCTTTCTTTTTACTGGAGCTTTTGTTCTCGCTCTCTGTAATATGTGTACTTGAACGTCTTCTTTCTATAGGCTCTTCAAGCTTCTTTATGCGCATATGGGCGCTTCTCTAATTTCGTTGATCGAACGAGGTCTATGGAGGCTAAACAATCGGCCGACGAGATAAAGATTAAGGAGCTTACGTCGTTGGTCGAGGCGTCATAGAAGGCAGAGAACGAGGCGAAGGAGAAGGTGGAGGCAGAGTTCAAGCTTCGTGAATATCTTTCTGGGCAAGTCAAGGATCTTTAAGCCAAGATTGGTGCTTTGGAGATTGAGAAGGCCCGGGTGGAGTTGAGGTTGGCTTCCGACCTCAAGAATGTTGCGGAGTATTGGTCTTGGTTATTTCGCGTGGAGGTCATCGAGGAGTATGCTGCTGGTCGTACTCATGGATGGGACCCGGTGAAGGAGCGAAGGGAATTCAACAACGCGTACCCGGAGCGTCCCAAGGGCGTTGAAGTGGGACCTACGCCGATGAAGCCTCCGGCTGAGCCCCATATTGAAGAAGATGTTGCTTCTCATCTCAACGAGGTTGATCCCAACGATGGCGTCGAGGACGATGAAGGCGACGACAAGGATGTCGTCACGGAGGATTCTGAGGAGGAGAAGGATGCTTGTGAATATGAAGACGGCGATCCTTCTTCTAGCGATGAATCTTCTTGATTTACTTTCTTTGAATCTTCTTTTGTACATTTGTACATGTACGTGTAGCTTTTTCTCTCTCTTTCTTTTGTAAAAATAATTTTGCCTTTTTATGATGGGCTATTTATCAAAGCCTCCGATCTCTGTTACTCTCCAAATTCTGACGAAACAGGCTTTCGCTCCTAGCTCTCTTGCGACGGCACGTATCAACGCGTCGTCGGTTTCTTATGATGTTTATACGTTCCTTTGGGAAGTTCTTTTCCTTTCTTACGTATCTCTACCCCTTTTGGTAGGTTTGATCTGAGCTTCTTGTAGGCTTAGTCTAAAGCTACCAAAGAAGTCTTTTATACTTTAACTTGATATACCTTGTTGTTCCCTTTTTTTTTCTTTACTAATATCGCGAACGCGTAGAGCTTTCTTTCGGTTTCTGATCTTTTTGTATGGTACTTCATGTTCGTGACTTGGGTGCTTGATATGTGCTCATTGGCTTTGATCGAGAGATGTGGTCAATGCGACTTACTTTAGCTTATTTGCCGACTTACATGAGGTTTGGGTCCATCATTTCCTCCGAACCCAGAATCGAGTGACGGACGTAGGTCAGCGTGTGATTTTGATCAGCTTGTGACGTTACCCCTTACTTTAAAGGTGGATCCGTTGCCTCACGCTAGCGTTTAGGTCGACGTCGAACTCTTTTAATCGACAAGCCTATTCATCGTGTATGTCGTCCGTTCTCTTGAGTATTAGGACTTACGATGCCGGTGGACGCATCCCTGCCGGTTTGGCGAATTGCCCGTGGATTCATGACTCTCAGAGGGGCTGGAAGGCGTTAAGACGCGTTCCTGGAGAATGATCGTGTCAAATAGGTTTCCCTTGTTTGCTCAGAGGATCCGTCCGGCTTCGTGAGGTACCGGGCTTCATTCCCCATGACCATTGCCAGACGTCGCTAACAATCATGGGAAGCGTCGACTCGGGGTCGGCGGTTCGGCTAACGTTGCCTACGCGTAGATGTGGCCTTGAACGCGTAAACTAACGAAATTCTCCCCCGGCGTAGATTTTCACCGCGGCCTTCTTGCTTCTTATTTGGTACACCGTACTCGAGAGGCACGTTCTCTTAATAGACACGGAGCAAGTAATTGGAAACGAAACATCTCAGCATGCTTGACAAGTCGGAAAGAAAGGTCTACTTGTATATAAAATAGAAGATGCATCATACTTGAACTAAACGTGACACTGACGCCTACCCCTAGTCTCTACGACCCCCTGTCGTATTGACCTAATCGAGAACGACATGTCTTTATTGAAAACTTAAAAAACTACTCATGCAAAGGAAATAGAAGGGTAATTTGATGGACGCATAAAAAGCATCTTGATTACTCTCTCGACCATGACTTATCACGGCGGATGGTGTTTCAGGAACATGTAGCTTAGATTGGGGTTCTCTGCCATAAATTTTTTCATCTTTGGACTCGGAGACTCTGCTTGTACTTCCTTAGGGATACGTTGTTCTTATCGACGTCTCTGCTCAACGTAGGGGATGAATCTTTTCCTAATCTTTTGGGATGCGTCTTTTTCTTTTTGGCTTTCCTCTCTAATTTCTTGTTCTTCTTGAGTTTCTTGTTGTTTGGGCGTTCTGACCATGAGGAGGCTTTTCTCTTCTTTATCTTTCGGATAGTATGCAACTTTACTTCTAGAACGTATACTTCATCGCCTATCTTGCCCACTTCTTCTTTCATGTCACAAATCTTCCGTCGGGCGTATTAACTAGGGATTATTACATTAGTTTAGGAGTATTATTATATGTGTTTCGAGCCATTGTTATGTTCTGAGATATTTATTAAGAAGCGAAGAATTGAAGATCAGAACCGAAGAAGATTGAAGACTTGAAGAAATCACCGACGGCGATCGCGGTAGATCAGTGGCGATCGCGGTGGAGCAACAGAGAGGAGCCGGAAATATTTAATAAATCCGCGATCGCGGATTAATATCCGCGATCGCGGGTAATATGCTGAATTCCCCTTCGTGCGCGAAACGGGCCGTGGATTTATTACCAAGTAGGCTGGCCCATTTAATGAAGAAGGAGATGGGGCCCATAAGAAGCTTGCAGCCGTACACAAATTGGGAGCAAGCCGTAATGCAATTGGAAGCAAGCCGTAATTGGAAGCAAGCCGTAATGCACTTACTCGTTTATTTCCTTTTTGTTTGCTTTCTTTTATTTATTTCTTTTTCCTTATTTTCCTTAATTAGTTTTAGGATATATCTTTTACCATATATTTTTAGGGTTAGTCTCTATATATACCCTAGTTATTATCAACTTTTATCATCGATCTTTTCCATCAGACAATTTAGTTCCGCAACCATGAGCAGGAACTAATCTCCATTGTTTTACTTAGCGGTTGAAGCCTTCAGTTATTAAGTTGTGAGATTTCTAAACTCTTGTTCTTTTCCTATGGGTTTGTATTAATTCTCTTGTTCTTCATTTATTGATTTCTATTAGTTTTGCTAGCTTGATCACCTAGTTTGATTGATAGTTTTCTATTGCTAGACTAGGAATATACGGTGGAATTCCTTGTCATTGTAGCGCTCATATCTGCATGATCTGGGAGTTGATTGCTTTTATGAAAGAGAATTGATTGCATGTTAGTACTTGACGGTTGTAAGTTATTGCATGCATCCTTATAATTCATGTGCCCTTTGCTGCTATTTCATCTAATCTTGAGAGGTTTCCCTGATTGTTGAATAGTAAGTATTATCAGGACCGGTTGGCCTGCTGATATATTAAAGATTGGAATAGGAACATTCCCTAGGATTGATAAGAACTTGAGATAAATCTATGATCAACTTGATTGACTGTTGTGTGGATACTTGCTAGGTAAAACCCCTTTCTCATCATATTCACAACCAAACCTTCTTTGCTTGATACTTGTTACTTTTGTGTTCCATACAATCAAACCCCCCCTGGTTACTTGTTACTTGTTCGTTAGTTGATATTTCACTTGACTGCATTGATTCGGTGTTTTGATTCCCTTGGGTTCGACCTCTACTTACTTGCTATACTCTAGTTAGTGTTTAGAGTTTATTTTCTTTGATTTGGCACTACGACTTTAGCCTCATCAAATTTGGCGCCGTTGCCGGGGAATTGAAATTTTCCAATTCTGTGCTAATTGTGAAATTATCAACTGTTTGGTGTGAACCTTTATGGTTCAGACCCGTGCTACTGATTCATCTCTTGTTTCCTTTGACCCAGAGATTGAAAGGACATTCCTTTGGAACCAAAGAGCAGCTCTGAACCAAGATAACAAGATGGGTGATCGACATGGACCGCCATTGCCTACAATGAGGCAACTCACTGCCCCAGACTTAAACCAACAACCTTTAGCAGTGAGGTTTCCTGAGATTGAAGAAGGTGTGAATTTTGAATTAAAAGCTGGTTTAATTCATGAGCTTCCACACTTCCATGGCTTAGCAGGAGAAGATCCCAACAAACACTTGGCTCAATTCCACGCCATATGTTCTAGTATGAAGCCAAGAGGTGTTACTGAGGAGCAGGTCATGCTGAGAGCTTTCGGATTTTCTCTGAAAGACGCTGCGAATGATTGGCTCTATTATCAAGCTCCAGGGAGTATTGATACATGGGCTAAGATGAAAAAGGTCTTTTTAGAGAAATATTTTCCAGCTACAAAACTGAGCAGCTTAAAGAAGGAAATCACGAATCTTCAACAACACTCAACTGAGAGTCTCTATGAATATTATGAGAGATTCAAGAAGCTTTGCTCAAGCTGCCCATTCCATAGTTATACTGACCATGATCTTCTTATGTACTTATTCAGTGGACTGATTGATGAAGATCGTCGTATGGTGAATGCATCATGTGGAGGTAACTTTTTAAGATTAACTGTACCTCAGGCTACTGAAATGTTTGAGGAATTAGCTGAGAGTTCAAGGCAGTTTGGCAGTAGACAGGGATCCCACTCAGTCAAAGCAATTAATTCAGATCAATTATAGACTGACATGAATGAACTGAAAGATATGATGAAGTCTTTTATGCTGCAAAGTGGTGGTCAACAACTCCAAGAGCCGAATGCTGAGGTAAACGCTGTTGGTGGGTGGCAACCAAGGCCAAGGTATGACTCTCATAATATTAATTATCAACAACCTAGACCTCAGAATTCTATGACTGTTGAAGATATGATCAAGTCCTTAGCTCAAACTGTGATGCAACAAAATGCTAAAACGGAATCAAGCATCCAAAATCTTGAAAATCAGTTAGAACAGATTGCTCAAGCTGTGAGTAAATTAGAGGCCAGGGAACCGGTAAGAAACCCGAGAGAGAACGTCAGTGCAGTGTTCTTGAGGAGCGGAAAAACTTATGACGACTGTTCTGTGCCAAAACCGCGATCGCCAGATCTGAGTGGCGATCGCCATGAGATTACTGAGAGCAAAACAGGTTCTGCACCCCGACCGCGATCGCCATATGGCAATGGCGATCGCCATTCCATTCCAGAAGCTGAGGTGCAAAATCATCCGCGACCGCGATCGCCAGTTGTTGATGGCGATCGCCAAGAGTCCCCAGAGTACATTGATAATTATGTTCGCCCGAATTTTCCACCTCTGTTTTCTCAGAAGCCTGTAGCCCCCTTTCCTGAGGCATTGAAGGATACTCGAAGGCTGGAGGACGACAAAGAAATCTTCGAAACCTTTAGTAGGTGTGAGGTAAACATTCCTTTGCTCAAACTTGTTAAGAGTATTCCTAGATTTGCTAAGTTTTTGAAAGAAGTTTGCACTATCAAAAGAAATCAAAAACTGAAAGGAAAGAAGAAAGTTGAAATAAGTGAACAAGTTTCTGCAGTGTTTCAAAAACGCATGCCTAAGAAATGTGGTGATCCAGGCATATTTAGCATTCCATGTGTGATTGGTGAAACTAAATTTGACAAAGCCATGCTAGATTTAGGTGCATCAATCAATGTTTTGCCTTACTCTTTGTATGAATCACTAGGCTTAGGACCTTTGCATAAAACAGAAACTGTTATTCAACTTGCTGATAGGTCTACTGTATACCCGAAAGGGGTTGTTGAGGATGTTCTTGTTATGGTTGGTGATCTGATTTTTCCTGCTGATTTCTTTGTGTTGGATATGGAGCATGATAATAATGTCACACCTATACTGTTAGGTAGACCTTTCATGAAAACTGCACAAACGAAAATTGATGTTAGTAGTGGGACTCTCTCTATGGAGTTTGATGGGGATAAGGTAGAATATAATATATATGATATGGATCCCATTGATAAGAATTCTCTATGTGTTATTGATGTGATTAAGCCTACTTGTAAGGATGAATTACAACCTGTTTTAGAGAATATCTTAGAGCCCCCAAAAGTAGATACTGTTTTGTCTACTAACATGCAGGAGTGTCAGGCTAAGCCAGAGCCTAAAGGTAAGCTCTCTCCACATCCTTTGGGCAATCGCCCTCCATTACTGACATCGCCAGGCGAGATACCATTGATGTCTAGTGTGCAGACACTTGACATTGAGCTTAAACAACCGCCTGATACGGTCAAGGAGAAGAAAGTGAATGAAACCACCTTCATTGCTAGAGACAAGGTGGTCAAGGTAAGAGGGACGAGATTCAAAGCGTTCCATGAGTGGTTCAAGAGAGAATTCAGACAAGAGACTGTTTTTACAAAGCCAAATGGCGTTAGTTAAATCTCTTGAGTTTCATGTCGAGCCACGACATAAAATAAGGCGCTACTCGGGAGGCAACCCGAGGTTTGAATTTGTTTTTGTTCGGTTTAATTTTCTTTTTAGTTTTTCTATGGACAGGAGGAAATCACAGAAGCTTAGGGTCCGCTACAGTCAGTAGCCAATCTCGTTGTAAGTCTTCTCTCCCGTCCGAAAAAAAAAAAAAAAAAAAATAATAATAATAATAAAAAAAAAAATAGAAAAAAAAAAATAGAGTGCAGAATCTTTCCGAGAAAAAAAAATAATATATCGGATTAAAAAAAAAAAAAAAAAAAAAAAAATAGAGTGCAGAAAAAAATATGAGAGAAAAGAAAGTAAGAAGTTGTATTACATCAAGTTTGGTTTCATTAGTACTATCTTTCTAGATCTACATTCGTTGGAGCTTAGCTTGTTGGTGACCATGTTCTTTGCAAGGAGTTGATTTGTTTGGGTCACCTTCTACATTGGAGGTATTCTTTCTTTTTCTTTAGATGAGTTATGCATTATTGGATTACATTTAGTGCTCATCTAGTTTCTCATTCTACCACACTTTGAGTTTTATTGGAGGAAGGTCATCCGACCTTGTATGTGAGTCTTCTGTCTCTTTCCCTGGGTTCGTTTTTATGTCTTCCATTTCATTGAGGACAATGCAATGTTTAAGTATGGGGGAGGAGAATGTATTCACATGTATTTATTTGGGTGTTGGTTGTATCTGCACGAGCTTATTGAATATATATATTGTATGAAAAAGCCACAAAAATTGAAAAAAGGCATACAAAATCCTTGGATAGCAAGATCTATGCAATAAGAAGGTGGCTTGACCGGCATTAGGCTGGGGCAAAAATAAGTCTTGAGTGATGTGAGTTTTGTGAGCCTGGAACAATTATTGAGTGGTTGGGATGAAAACCCGAAAGGGCGCCCAAGCAAGATGAGTGTTATTAAAAAAATTGAGTGTTTTAGGACCATTATCATCTTGGCGTATGGAGACATAAGAAGGAGGCGTATAGGAGGATTCGGGTAGGCCACTTGGAGGAATAAGGTGTAGTTCTGGGTATGTGCTTATTTTATCACATTGTTCTTGATGTTGGGTTTTGTGTGTTTTGGAGGAGTTTATTGGTTATGTAATCACTAGGAGATATTCTTGTACTTCCTGAGACTTTGAGTATTTTATTGTATGGGTAGCTTTTCTGTAAGTTACTCGGGACGAGTAAAAGTCTAAGTATGGGGGTATTTGATACGCTGCACTTTGTATAGCGTAACTAGGGATTATTACATTAGTTTAGGAGTATTATTATATGTGTTTCGAGCCATTGTTATGTTCTGAGATATTTATTAAGAAGCGAAGAATTGAAGATCAGAACCGAAGAAGATTGAAGACTTGAAGAAATCACCGACGGCGATCGCGGTAGATCAGTGGCGATCGCGGTGGAGCAACAGAGAGGAGCCAGAAATATTTAATAAATCCGCGATCGCGGATTAATATCCGCGATCGCGGGTAATATGCTGAATTCCCCTTCGTGCGCGAAACGGGCCGTGGATTTATTACCAAGTAGGCTGGCCCATTTAATGAAGAAGGAGATGGGGCCCATAAGAAGCTTGCAGCCGTACACAAATTGGAAGCAAGCCGTAATGCAATTGGAAGCAAGCCGTAATTGGAAGCAAGCCGTAATGCACTTACTCGTTTATTTCCTTTTTGTTTGCTTTCTTTTATTTATTTCTTTTTCCTTATTTTCCTTAATTAGTTTTAGGATATATCTTTTACCATATATTTTTAGGGTTAGTCTCTATATATACCCTAGTTATTATCAACTTTTATCATCGATCTTTTCCATCAGACAATTTAGTTCCGCAACCATGAGCAGGAACTAATCTCCATTGTTTTACTTAGCGGTTGAAGCCTTCAGTTATTAAGTTGTGAGATTTCTAAACTCTTGTTCTTTTCCTATGGGTTTGTATTAATTCTCTTGTTCTTCATTTATTGATTTCTATTAGTTTTGCTAGCTTGATCACCTAGTTTGATTGATAGTTTTCTATTGCTAGACTAGGAATATACGGTGGAATTCCTTGTCATTGTAGCGCTCATATCTGCATGATCTGGGAGTTGATTGCTTTTATGAAAGAGAATTGATTGCATGTTAGTACTTGACGGTTGTAAGTTATTGCATGCATCCTTATAATTCCTGTGCCCTTTGCTGCTATTTCATCTAATCTTGAGAGGTTTCCCTGATTGTTGAATAGTAAGTATTATCAGGACCGGTTGGCCTGCTGATATATTAAAGATTGGAATAGGAACATTCCCTAGGATTGATAAGAACTTGAGATAAATCTATGATCAACTTGATTGACTGTTGTGTGGATACTTGCTAGGTAAAACCCCTTCTCATCATATTCACAACCAAACCTTCTTTGCTTGATACTTGTTACTTTTGTGTTCCATACAATCAAACCCCCCCTGGTTACTTGTTACTTGTTCGTTAGTTGATATTTCACTTGACTGCATTGATTTGGTGTTTTGATTCCCTTGGGTTCGACCTCTACTTACTTGCTATACTCTAGTTAGTGTTTAGAGTTTATTTTCTTTGATTTGGCACTACGACTTTAGCCTCATCACGTATCTTAGGCGTTCTCCGTGGTCCTTTCGTTGCTATACTTTGATCTTCTTTTCTATTGATGCGTTGCTGGTGTTCTTCATCCCTATGTTATAGCACTCTCTCGCTACTTGTTGTTCGCCTTTAATTTCTTGTATTCCCCAGGGGGATGGAAACTTCAGGGACTGATGATACGTGGATGAGATGGCTTTCATGTCGTGCAGCCATGGTCTTCCCAGGATCACGTTGTATGGTGATTCAAGCTCCATTACGACGAATTTAGCCCGCGTATTAATACCCCTGGTGTAGGTTGATAGCGTAATTTCCCCTATCATCTCTGTCACTTCGCCGCTGAAACCTACTAGTGGTACGCATCTCCTGGTCACGTTGCTAAGGGATAATCCTAATTCTTTCAGGGCGGCCGTAGTGATGATGTTGGCCGAGCTACCATTGTCCACGAGGATTCTCTTAACGAGGTGGTTACTAATAGTGAGAGAGATTACTAACCCGTCGTGATGCTCCATCGTCACGTTCGAATCTTCAAACGTGATAAGCTGCTTGCTTCGGGTAGGGCGTACTTGATAGACTTTCATCGCGTTACTCTCGTCTCCTAGAATTTTGATACTTTTCTTTGCCATCGTAGACGCGTATCTGCTTGCTGAAGGTCCTCCGATGATGGAATGAATGGTACGAGCGTGGTGAGCTGGAGGTGGAGGTGGAGTGGGAGACTTTCTTTCTTTCTTTATCCCTTCAAGGGCGTTCTTTCCTTCTTTGGAGAGTAAATCTTTCACGTTTCCTCTCTTTAGCAGCCTCATCACTTCTTTTCTTATGGTGTAGCATCCATCCGTCGTGTGACCTGTATCATTGTGGAAATCGCAATACCCCTTGCCCGTTCCAGGTCTCCTTCCAGGGTTTTGCTTTCTTGGCCATTGAACGTCGCGTAACCCTTCCATTGCGCTCATGACGCGTAGGGCGTCGGTCTTCATGGAGATTCCTCTCTCTACGACGTAGTTTCTTTCTACCTCGCTCACAGTATGTACCGCTTGGGGTTCTCTTTGGAAAGGTTTGTTTCTTTTATCATTGTGTCCTCCCTATTCCTGGTGCCTATCGGTATATCGACGTTGGGGAGAATTCCTTCGCGGAGGGGTCCGCCTACGTGGAGATCTGGCAATCTCTTCATCATATTGCTTCAAGTCCTCTTCCAATCTTATGGCTTGCATGGCCCTTTCCCTCGTTATTTCGAACGATTCGGTGCACATCTTTGTCAGTTCTTTATACAAGTCGCTATCTTTGGGGAGGGCGCGTCTGAACGCGTCGGAGGCGGTAGCTTCCGTGCAACTTGGGATTGTGACTTTCTCATCGTTGAAATGTTTGAGGAATTCTCTTATGGTTTCGCCTTTGCTCATGCGCATGTTATGGAGGTCTGATGGCTGCTTTGGAAAGAGCTTGCTACTGGCGAATTGTAACCTGAATTGGTTGGAGAGCTCGGTGTAGGACGAGATGCACCCTTGTGGTAGATGAATGAACCATGTCAAGGCGGGGCCTTTCAGCGTTGAGCTAAAGAATTTGCACATCATTGCCTCTTTGAATCGCGGATCAATGGGGCTCGTGGAAAGTTTAGCTTTGTAGAGCAAGATGTGTTCTTCAGGATCACCTGATCCGTCGTAGACTGGAAGATCCGCGACGGTGAATTTCTTGGCGATCTTTTGGATGGCTATACTCTTGATGAACGGGCTATCTTCGAACGCGTATTCTTCTTCCGGCACTATGGATTTAGGGGCTCCCGACATCGACATCATCTCTTTTTTGAAGGCCCCAATTTGTTGTTTCACGGTAGCGGCGATGGTATCCGGAGTTAGGGTTTCTTCGGATGTCTTCTTCCGCGCGGAATCCTTGGGTAAGGTGAACCCATGGTGTTCTCTGGGGTGGTAGGCGTCGTCCTCTTCAAGAGCTTCATCCATATCTAAGCGTCACGCGACGCTCTGGTTGCGGACGTAAGTGTATTGTCCGGATTGGTTTGCCTTGAGTTCTAGGATGGTGGAGTTTAACCTTTCGTTTTCTTTGGCGAGTTCCGACGCCGTCTTCTCTCTTGCTTGCAAGGCTTCGGCTTGGGCCTTCTCGAAGGACTCAATTTGTGCTCGGATGACGGCTACGTTGGTAACTTCTCCGTCTACCCTTTGCTATTCAGCGGGATCGTTATCTGTTGAAGTGTTGGGGGTGACTTCGAGGTTCTTCTCAACGTTCTCATCCCTGGGAGTGAGGGAATCCTTCGCACGTTCTTCGGCCTCTGAATCCCTGTTGTTGTGAGGGCTATTGGTTGGAGACGTCATGGCTTCCTGCAAAAAAGAAGTTCCCTTTGTGTGGAAAGATGACACCTTTTTTTATCAAGCCCCACGGTGGGCGCCAATTGTTTGTAGCGAAATTATCAACGAGATGATAACTAAGCAATTGTAGGGCAAATATCAAAGAGAACGATATAATCTTAACACTAAGAGAACAAGACGAGAGAATAAGGTTGAAACTTGAACTTTCTTGTGGTATTGATATTACGGCGTAGTACCATATATCTACAAAAGGCTGGCGTTAACCTTTATATAGGTTAACCCTAGGATCTTACTAAGGAAATAATATCTTTTCCTTTTCCTTCTAACGATATAATAAATATGGTAAAAGATATTCTTTCATCTTATCCTTTACCATTTACACGAATATAATATAGAACAAGATAACTAAGTGGCGGCTGACCTAATTTCCGTAGCTTAACGACACGTTCTTCTTTATAACATCACGTCGACGCCATCTTCCGTTTCATACGTCGCGTCGCCTCTATCCTTCTACGCGTAGCTTTCACGCGTTCCATAATCGTCGTATTTTTAGGCACAAACAGCCATTATATAGGCTAACCCAAATAATATCTTTAAGGAAATAAGATCTTATCTTTTCCTTCTATCTAATTGACGATATAATAAACTAGGTAAAAGATATTCTTTTACTATATCTTTTACCAATTACAATAATATAATACAAAATAGGATAAAATATACTCAACCGTCCTAATGCTTAAGATAAACGGGATCTTTGCCACGTCTCGTCACGTCGACGAGGTCTTTGCTTCTTCTCGTCGCGTCGACGTCTTCCTTATACGCGTAGCTTCCACGCGTTCCATAGTCGTCGTATTTTTAGGCACAAACATCTACCTAACAGTATAGGTGTGACATTATTAGCATGCTCCATATCCAACACAAAGAAATCAGCAGGAAAAATCAGATCACCAACCATAACAAGCACATCCTCAACAACCCCTTTCGGGTACACAGTAGATCTATCAGCAAGTTGAATAACAGTTCATGTTTCATGCAAAGGTCCTAATCCTAGTGATTTATACAGGGAATATGGCAAAACATTAATCGAAGCACCTAAATCAAGCATGGATTTCTCAAATTTCGTATTACCAATCACACATGGAATACTAAACATGTCAGGATCACCACACTTTTTAGGCATACGCTTTTGAAACACAGCCGAAACATGTTCACTCACTTTCACTTTTTGCTTCCCCTTCAGTTTTGATTTCTTTTAATAGTGCAAACTTCTTTCAAAAATTTAGCAAATCTAGGTATACTCTTAACAAGTTTGAGCAAAGGAATGTTTACCTCACACCTACTAAAGGTTTCGAAGATCTCTTTGTCATTCTCCGGTCTCTGAGTATCCTTTAATGCTTCAGGGAAAGGGGCTACAGGCTTCTGTGAAAACAGAGGAGGGAAATTTGGGCGAACATAATCATATTTAAACTCAGTTGCCTTCCCACGATCTCCACCAGAATATGGCGATCGCGGTTTCCATGCAGGGGCCTCAAATTCATCAGGCAACATATGGCGATCGCCATCTGATGATGGCGATCGCGGTCGCTGTGCAGTAACTCCAGATTCCTCATAAATAAGATGGCGATCGCGGTTTTGACACGGAATTATCATCCAGCACTTTGCCGTTTCTTAGGAATACTACACTGACATTCTCTCTCGGGTTTCTTACCGAGTCCTTGGCCTCTAATTTACTCATTGCTTGAGAAATTTGTCCTATCTGATTTTCGAGATTTTGGATGCTTGATTTCGTCTCAGCGCTTTCCTGCATCACGGTCTGAGCTAAGGACTTGATCATATCTTCAGCAGTCATAGAATTCTAAGGTCTAGGTTGCTGGTAATTATTCACATGAGGATCATACCTTGGCCTTGGTTGCCATCCACCAGCAGCGTTTACCTCAACATTAGGATCATGAATGGCTTTCACTTCATGTTGGGCATCACTTTTCAGCATCAAAAGCTTTACCATCTCTTTCAACTCATTCATGTCAGTCTGCATTCGATCTGAATCAATTGATTTCAGTGAGTGGGAGCCTTGTCTATTACCGAACTGCCTTGAACTCTCAGCCAACTCTTCAAACATTTCAGTAGCCTGACGTATAGTCAATATCAGGAAATTACCTCCACAGGATGCGTTTACCATTCTACGATCCTCATCAATCAGGCCACTAAACAAGTACATAAGAAGATCCTGGTCAGTGTAACTATGGAATGGACAACTTGAGCACAACTTGATGAATCTCTCATAGTACTCATTTAGACTCTCAGTTGAATGTTGTTGAATGGTAGTGATGTCCTTCTTCAAGCTGCTCAGTTTTGTGGTTGGGAAGTATTTTTCCAAGAAGACCTTCTTCATCTTAGCCCATGTATCAATGCTCCCTTGGGCTTAATAATAGAGTCAATCATTCGCAACATCTTTCAGAGCAAATCCAAAGGCTCTCAACATGACTTGCTCCTCAATAACACCTCTTGGCTTCGTACATATGGCATGGAATTGAGCCAAGTGTTTGTTGGGATCTTCTCCTGCTAAGCCATGGAAGTGTGGCTCATGAATTAGACCAGCTTTCAACTCAAAATTCACACCTTCAGCAATCTCAGGAAACCTCACTGCCAAAGGTTGTTGGTCTAAGTCTGGGGAAGTGAGTTGCCTCATAGTAGGCAACGGCGGTCCATATTCACCCATCTCGTCGTCTTGGTTCAGAGCTACTCTTAGGTTCCAACGGGACGTCCTTTCAGTCTCTAGATCAAAGGCAACACGAGATGAATCAGTAGCACAGGTCTGAACCATAAAGGTTCACAACAAACAGTTGATAATTTCATAATTAGCATAGAAATAGAATAATTCAATTCCCCGGCAACGGCGCTAAATTTGATAGAGCAAATGTCGTGGTTGCTAAATCAAAGAAACCCTAAAATACTAACTAAAGTATAGCAAGTAAGTAGAGGTCGAACCCAATGGAATCAAAACACCAAATCAACGCAATCAAGTGAGATATCAACTGACGAACACGTAACAAGTAACCAGGGGGGTTTGATTATATGGAGCACAAAACTAACAAGTATCAAGCAAAGAAACAATTGGTGAGAATAATATGCGAAGGGGTTTTACCTAGCAAGTATCCACACAACAGTCAATCAAGTTGATCATAGATTATCTCAAGTTCTTCTCAATCCTAGGGAATGTTCCTATTCCAAGCTTTAGTATATCAGCAAGTCAATCGGTCCTGATAATACTTACTATTCAACAATCAGGGAAACCTCTCAAGATTAGATGAAATAGTAGCAAAGAGCACAAGAATCATAAGGATATATGCAATAACTTACAACCGTCAAGTATTAACATGCAATTAATTCTCTTTCATTAAAGCAATCAAGTACCAGATCATGCAGATATGGATGCTACAATGACAAGGAATTTCATCGTCTATTCCTAGTCTAGCAATAGAAGACTATTAATCAAACTAGGTGATCAATCTAGCAAAACCAATAGAAATCATATAGATGAAGAACAAGAGAATTAATACAAACCCAAGGGAAAAGAACAAGAGTTTAGAAATCTCACAACTTAATAACTGAAGGTTTCAACTACCAAGTAAAACAATGGAATTAGTTCCTGCTCATGGTTGCAGAACTAAGCGTTGTTGATGGAAAATATGATGAATAAAAGAAAGCAACTAGGGTTCTTAAATAGAGTCTAATCCTAGAATAATATGATAAAATATAATCCTAAACAAAATAATAAAATAAAGGGAAAATAAATAACTAAAAAAAACATGGAAAATCCGGAAACAAGTCTTCAGCACACCATGGCGATCGCTACCGAAATCTGGCGATCGCCACCTTCATGAAATCCAATGTCGTAGCTTCTGTTGACCCATGGCGATCGCCACCTGGTATATGGCAATCTCGGTCGGAAATTCTTCAAAGTCTTCTCTTCTGCTGTGACATGGCGATCGTCGAGCTAGGATGGCGATCGCGGTTCCGCTCCAATAGCCATACTTCGACTGCGTCTTCAACTCTTCTCAGCTTCACTCCATATCTTCACTTTATATCTTCTAAGTCTTCATAATAACTCCAATGATCCATAACCTAGAGATGTATCTGAACTCATATGAATATACTCCTAATACAATGTAATAACCTCTAGTTACGCTATACAAAGTGCAGCGTATCAATGGGGCGGGGACGGGGACATGGAAAACTTTTAGAAAAAAACGGGGATGGGGATGGTACTCCCCGCCCCATACCCGCCCCCATTGCCATCCCTGCACGTGGCATACTCTTCATTCAGTCCATTCACTTATCGTTAATCCATTAGTCACATAATACTCCGTACTACTTATGAACTATATCGAGTTATATAAATTTGCGCATGGAGCGGGAACTAGGCTAGTAATATAACTATATTTATATTATTAAATAGTTTTTTGCATCTTATAAAATATGATTTGTGATACGGGGATGAGCCGTAATGATTCGGATCAAGACGAAGAGACCTTGGCAAAACTGAAAACAAAGAACAATGAAGAAGAAGACACAAACCAGAATTGGAAATGCAAATCTACTATTAAACTATTAATGCAATCTTCAATTTTTGTCACATGTCACCTCCTCATTAAAATCGCCACATGTCATTTCAAAATTCATTTTGCCACATGTCATTTTTCTATCATTTTCCATTTTGATAAAAAAATCATACAATAGAAAAATTAAAAATGTGTGTAAATGTTTATTTTAGGATAATTAAGATATGCATGTCAGATACTATGCTTCTTTATTTATATTTTTAAAATTCTCCAAACCATATTTTGTATACTTTAATATACAAAGAGTTATTTATTAATTATTATATATATATATAAAATTAAGAAAAGCCTTTTAGTGATAGTTGAATCCATCACAAATGGCGACGTAATTTTGAGTTTCGTCGGAAATATTGATAGTGTCTCAAACGTCAGAATAATCGATGAGGTTGATACCGACACTTTTGAATAACAAAAGCACCGACAAGTTTAATTGTCGACATAAATTTTCTGACAGATTTGATTGTCACATCTATAATACCGACGTATATAATTGTAGAAATATAACCGATGATTTCATTTGTTGGTAAAGTTTTTGACGATTATATTTTTCAATTAATTCCCATCAAATATAATCGTCGGTTGCATAAAAAACTACACCGACCTTTTTGTTCGTCAACAACTAATTCTGACATTTATAATTGTCGATAATGTAGACGAATGTGTTTATCGGCATCAACCTTCTAACAATTTTATTTATCAAATAGAGAAACGACAATATTTGTCAGCAGTATACTCTTAACGATTATATTTGTCGGTCGTCAAGATAAGTATATTTGTTGGTAATAACAACCCGACATTTATTATAGTCACACACATGAACACTTATATTTGTCGGTATAAAATTCCCTATACTCTATTATAATTAATTATTTAAAAAACTAAAATCATAAATGTAATAAATTAATATATACAATAATATATATCCGTCCAAATATATATAATATATAATATATAATATAATAAGCAAATGTGATATTAAGATACAAGCAAACCAACATTATATTAAAATCAAACAAACCAAAGTACTTGTACTACAATCAAACAAACCAAGCAAAGTATATGTACTTGCTGAACACACAATCCAAAACAAACCAAACAACAAACAAACCAAAGCACGTTTTTGCTGAACACACAATCCAAAACTAACCAAACAACAAACAAACCAAAGCATGAAACCAAACAGTACTTACTAATTACTAATAGAACAAGTTGCTTTCTTTGATAGTCTTCTAGTAGTGTTGATCATCTTTGTTCTGTTCCACCATAGTATGCACCAGTGGGGTGTTCTCCGTACCCACTCCGAACAAGTTGCTTTCTTTGAAATGGCATATGGTTTTTCATAGTCGGAAGAAGGGGGGACCTACTTGAATCCATTCTTGGGACGTACAGAGGCTGCATCGTCAATCGTTGAATCATTTCACTTTATTGTTGTATTAATTTGTAGAGGTCAGCCACTTGACTTTGGGTTGCAACTTCAACATTAGATGGAGCAGCAGCCTGAGGCACCGGAGAAGAAGAAGAAATACGAGGCCTTGAAGAAGAACCACCATGTAGTGGAGAAGAAGCTTTAGGAGAAGATGGGGCCACAACTGCTGGATTTAGCACATTATCCGTCTTGCGATATAACGATCCTTGTGCATAAACTCTTTTTCTAGAATCTCCACATACATCAACCCATAATTTGTTAATATCTTCTTGAGACATTTCCTCCCGTGGATGAGACTCTTTCCATTGACTACACACTCGATTGAAATGGTCCTACAAACAAACAGCATACAAATTTCTTTAGAAATAATAAAAACATCACATACTCAATCACAAGCATACATGAAAGGAGGAGAGAAGAGGCAATGGAAACCATCTGAGCACCACAAGTCACCTTGCAAGCCAAGAGCGATAAATTTGAATGACAAAACAACGGTTGCAGAGAACAAATTGTATAATTGGTTAACTGAAGACTCATCCAATGCCAAGTAAGCTATTCGCATGCATATTCTCACTATTCACATGCATATTCTCAGTATACACATGCACATTCTCAGTATTCACATGCATATTCTCAGTATACACATGCATATTCTCAGTATTCACATGCACACTCTCAATATTCACATGCACACATTCATTTATTATCAAAGCATGCACAATCTATCAAATGTGCATGTATTTACATCTATTGTGCATGTCAATTACACTAATTGTGCATGTCAATTTGCAGGGAATTGGTGGTAAAGCTTGGGAATGTAACTGCAACAAAAGAAGACTTTAAATCAATGAAGCATGGGCAATATGTAGATTCAAACATAATTGACTTGTGGACAGATGAGTTGAATATGAATGAACAATTCAAAAGTGATAAAAAAACCTCGAAGGTTCTTCGTCAGAATAGAAGTTTCGGTATGCATTAACTATATTGTATAGTTTAAGAGATCATAAACTAATTGTTCACATGTTAATGTTATGTTAAATGATTTGCAAAACTGGTCAATTTTAGTAGACGAACCATTGGAGGATAGGTCTAGTATGTTCAACGACGAAATGGAAAAGGTTATGAAAGAGTATTCATTTTCAACAAAGGAAGCAATTGATTTGGTAAGTACAGTATATATTTAGTGTGCATGATGTTACTTTTGTATGTGCATGTTATTAAATATAATTGTGCATGTCATTCCTTGTTTTGTGCATGTGATTCCTTCTCTTGTGCATGTCATTCCTTGTCTTGTGCATGTCATTTCTTGTTTTGTGCATGTTATTCCTTGTTTTGTGCATGTCATTCATGGTTTCTAACTTTCTGATTCTTGTATTTTCTACAGTTTGTATTTCCAATATGTCACTTTAAACACTACTATGTGATTGCCATAAATGTCAAGAACCCGAGATTTGATATCCTAGACAATTCAGCTGTTGATGTTGGTGTACAAGAGAAGTATGGAAAAGTACCATCCAAATTGGTGAGTTTTTTAATAAATAATCACATGTACTTTCTATTCTACTAAGAATGGATCATTAATTGTTTATTTTTTCTTTGGAATGCAGAGAGAGTTGTTTGTGAACTACTTAATGACACACAAAATGGATAACGTGGCTGCAGTTTTAAGAGATGAAACCCAAGTGCCTACTGTAAGACTGGAAATGCCATGGAGAGACAATGCAAACAAGATTGACTGCGGGTTATTTGCCATGAGACATATGGAAACTTACTTTGGAAATGGTGTGGATGATTGGGACAGTCAACTAAAGAAAGAAGATGCAAAGCAAATAGAGACTATGAGGATTAAGTATTGCACTTCAATCATTGATAATCATTGGAATTCAGAGAAGAATAAGGTTGTAGCAATGGTCTCGAAGGCAAAAAAGAAGACAACATCTGTTTGAATACATGTTGGAGTATCAAGACTAATATGATCATGTATTGTGTTATTTTGGAGGAAATATTACTAGTTGGATGTTATTTTGGATGATATGTTTTTAGAACACTGTAATTGAGTGGTGTGTTTTTACAGTGGGGTATTTGCAAATGAAATGTTTTTAGAGTTATGAAAATTATGATGTGCGTGCATGTTATTTCAACAGGATATGCATGTGAATTCACATAATGTGCACGTGAATTCACATAATGTGCACGTGAATTCCCATATATGAACACTTGGACAGAAAAGTTGCAATTTTTAAGGATGTGCATATGAATTTCCAAAATTTGCATGTGAATTTCATAAATGTGCATGTAAATATGCATATTATGCATGTGAATTCACATATTGTGAACGTGAATACCAATATATGGGCACTTGTACAGAAAGTTGCAATTTTACAGTATGTGCATGTGAATTTCCAATATTTGCACATATGATGGAATATCTTCATTCAAGAGTAAACCAAAACCAAAAGTGACTGATTTCTTGTTATTATCAACTCCGGTGAATGGGATGAAAACCATATCATACCTAAAAATATGTTAATAAACAAAAAACAGAAGGTGGGTATAGCTAGTCATCACATACAAACTTAAGGTGCATGTAATTTGAACATATGTGCATGTGAATTACTCAATTATGCATGTGTATAAACAAACCAGAATAACTGGGTATAGGTATGCATCACTAACAAACTTAAGGTGCATGTAATTTGAACATATATGCATGTCAATTACTCAGGTATGCATGTGAATAAACAAAACAGAATAATTGGATATAGGTATTAATCACATACAAACTTAAGGTGCATGTAATTTGTACATATGTGCATGTGAATTACTCAAGTGTGCATGTGAATGTGATTTTATTGTACATACCTATTAAACTGATATGTTGCATCGGCTGAGACAACATCACCGAAGAATGAATAACTTTTGCGACCGATGGGATCAGAGTAAAACAAACGGCTCAACTCATTCTTTTCATTGACAGCATAATTGAAATAGAACGCCTCACACATTTCCTTCTTACGAACCATATTGTCAATTATCATTTGACCATCACAACCTATCATATACGAGTTCAAATCCCTCTTGAAGTTTTTGAAGTCAGTCATTGTAGCACCAATATCGGAGTATGTACCAACAGAATTCTCGAGCAGCTTGTATGCTTGACTTGTACCAAGATTTGACTTTAAACAGTTAATAATGATGTCCTGGTGGAATGGAGTCAGTTATCGATTGTTCTTCAAGAAATGTTGATGAGATTTAGGAACCATATCATGAGTGTGAGATTCCACAAATCTCTTTACACAATAGCCATCACGTCCACCATATCGAAGAGCTATCTTTGCTTTGCAACCGCATCTGTCTGAAGTCCTTTTTTCTTTTCTTTGACATCTGGGAACTTGGGGTTAAAACACGTGTTTTTGTGAATCCTTCCTTGCTACAAACCAAATAGTTCCAGAGAACTACTTTACTGGAATCATTCGCTTTTGTACGTGTACCCATACGAACATTAAATCCACATTCATTTGCATAGTGCAAATAAAACTGAACCCCTTGATCAAGTGAAGAAAATATTTGACCAACAAAAGGCTTAGCAACATCAACATCATTGCAAACAGGAATGCAATTTCCTGAATATCAACAAAGCAAAAACACAATCAAATACAGAACAATGGGGAAAAACTAATTAATGGCTAAAAGACCTAAAACCTGGAATCAATTGCAAGCAACTACAGAAAGTCGAAATTGAAGCAACAATCATACATAGGAATACTAATAAGACGAAATCAACACTGAAAATCAGTGAAATTACTGAAATCAATCAAAGGATATCTCGTACACAATAATTCAGCAAAAATTCAACAAAAGATAAACAAACAATCTGAAAAACGAGAATGAAGCCTAATTAAACAAATTAACCTGGTTCCATGACGTCAATTGATGTGTAACGAGCTAAGAACACTTGCAACACATGAACAAAACCAAAAATCAATTACAAATCAAAAACAGAAGAAATCGAGAGAAATAAACAATGATAAGGAGAATGGAGAGTCGAGATTAAAACGAACGAGGAGGAGAAGAGGAGGAGGAGAAGAGGAAGAGAAGAAGACGAGGAGAAGAGGAGGAAGAGAGGAGATCGACGGCAGAAAGAAAAGCGCGAGGAAGAGGAGAAGAGGAGAACAGAATAACAGAAAGGATTTAATGGAGAAGGCCACGCGCGCGTGAGAAATCAAGTGCTACTTGATGTGAGCTGTCTGATTGGTTCAAAATGGAGAGTGGAGATTCATTCTCAATTCTCACCATATAATATATTCTCATGTGATACTTTATCTTTCCTAATAAAGATTTTATCTTTTATTAATTTAAAAACAAAATTATTTTTATAAGGATTATATAATTGAAAAAGTATTTGTGTGCTTAGTATTTTATAAATGTATTAATTTTATAAACAAAATATTCATTAAAAAGTCTGTGTTCATCAGTCATAACGTCTGTGATCATACGCCACAGCATGTGCATGTCATACTGTGTGTTCATATGTCACATTGTGTGTTCATTGGCGAAAATGTGTTCATACATTATAACGTGTGTGTTCATGCGTAATAATATTTGTGTTCATCGTCTTTATTCCTCACCTTAAGATTCATCCTCACCGGAACTTAACCCCATAGAGTGTCAGTTTGTAGTTGGAGATTACACTACATCTTTGCAATAAAATACATATGTTATATTAAATTTGCTAAAATAATATTTTTTTATACCGTTATATTGTACAGTATATTACTATATCCTTTGTTCATGAATTTATATTCTCTAGAGATATTATCAAATAAAACTCTTATCAAAAATGAAAAAAGTTTATTCTTTATTAGCATACTAAAAAAATTCAATATTAAATACATACACATTTTGTAGTTAGATATATTTAAAGTCAAATAAACAATTTTATCCTATAAAATAATATGTTTTAAAAAGGAAAAAAAATAATTCCATCATTTATAAATATGCTATGAATTCATATCTCATAATACACTCAAATGACAATCAAATAATTCTACATGCATATAAAAAAACATATTATCATGATCATCATAATATATCATCATATAATAATATATAATTTTTGGATAGGAGAAAATATTCACCCAATATAGATATTAGAGACACTATATCATTATGGTTACTAGGTCTTTCTCCAATATATTCACAACGACCTTCATTAATATATTCATCATAGTTTTTTAGCATTTGCTTAGCCTACTGAAAAAAGCTTCATATTTTTATATCAGTTTTCTTAAAAGTTGTATAAAATATACAAAATTTGTTTTTGGATTAAAAAGGACTATGTTAATATATCATAACATCAATATACAATATACAACATACATTTTGATACTTTTAAAGTTGAATGAAATATATCATAATCCTAATCTTAATCCTAATCATAATATATATAATTTTTGGGGGTGGTTGAAAAATATTCACACAAGATATTCACAAAGATATTCACAATGAATTTTGGGCTTTTTGCTTAGTCCGCCGAAAAAAAAGCCCAATGTTATAGTCCACACGATTTTTTGTTATAATAAATATACAAAACTATATCTTTTATTATGATATTCACAATATGTTCGATCAATAGTCCACACGATTGCTTAGTCCTATGCACATTATTATCTAAAGAAAAAAAATATTTTAATGATTAAATTCGAAATCATTATAATAATGTAATTATTTTTTTTTTTATCAATAAAAAATATGATAATTCAACTTCAGGGAACAAATACAAGAAACAACTTACAAAAAGTTGGTTGGGAGACGAGAAACAAGTTGAGCTCTCACACCCTTTTGAATACAAAAAGCTAATCTATGAAAGAGATAAATCCCCGCCTTGGCGTTATTAGAATTACTAGTAAAAACAGTCCTAATATGAGATAGTGTATTAATAACCTCTTTATCCAGCTCACCAAAAGTAGTAAAGACAAATGTGAGAAACCTATACCCATTCTCCTCGCACTTGACCGCGTATTTCTTCTTCTTCCTCTCAACAGCATTGAGCAGAGAACACCAAGGAACCCATGAACTCAATCCCATGCCAGCAAAGGGAGAAACACCAGTCACATCCAGACATGCATCCTTCCCTTGGACCCAATTGTAGAGCAAAAGGTCAGCTGACCTAAGATCTCTACCAGCCTCTGAAAGGAAGCCTGGGAACCTTCTTACGCACAGCAACCCCTGCTTTAGAACAAATATCAACCAGGATGTCGCGCACCAGATTGTGCCTAAACTTCACACTCACCTCACTGCAACAATGAACAACATGATCCCCCCCCCCCCATTTGTCCATCTTAGGGGCATTGCAACTCGGGAAAAAACTCCCCTCAATGAACATGGGTATCGTGAGTCTATAGCAAAGCACAGAGCGAAATTGGCGGTGATTCATTTTCTGCCCCAAGCCATCAATACGGATAGTGAACAAAAAATCTTGAGCATGAAGGGCACGAATGCATCTAAGGACAGCGACCTGCCGAGGGCTAAGCATGTACTTAGCAACAAGATTCTTCTCAATAACATCAAAGTGACATTCTGCCAATCTTTTCATGATTTGGGGGGAAGAGTTACCAACACTAAGAGAGAGAGCATCCACATTGCAGAAGACATTGAAACAATCAAGCGCTTGCTGGAAAGAAGTACCCAGAGAGACAATCCCTGAGTGAGACAAGATACGGGTCTAAAGCGTACTCGTTTGAAGGCGAGAAGCAAGAAAAGCGTAATGGATGACATACCCTACAAAATAGATGCCAAGGCCACCCAGTTTAATAGGGAGAGTGGCAAGTCGCCATTGCCAATCCCCAAACCCAGGTCCTGAAGCAGTAACAATCTTCTCCAAAGAAATACGCAAGGCTTGATCAAACTGAACTTGAGCATCCAAAAAATTCAAAGGAGAGCAGGTTCTCAAAGCATAATACAGTCTTGCAAAACCTGCACAATTACGAAGAAGGAGGAGCTCACATTGGGGATCATTGAGTTTGTTAACCGCCTCCATTAATTCAACAGTTTTGAAGACCCTTTTCATAACTATATCACGACAGAAGCCCACATCTAAACTCACTGGCCCACCAAGAAGTTTCCCACCACTGCAAGGGCGAGAGATGTTGGGTGGGAACACCCCATCCACTCTGGTCCTAGGATCCTCCACAGGCCAAAATAACTCAGTCTTGTCAACGTTCAAAAGCAACCCACAAGTTGGCCCATCGGATCTAATAATGTCAAAAGCCTTGGCAACCATGAGTGTATCACCAGCGATAGTGCCATCATCAAGATACCAGGCCTGAAGGTCGAGCTTACAAGTATAACTGATATTAAGCACCAAATGGTGCAGAACCAAAGCGAAGAGCAAAGGACCTAACAGATCACCTTGTTGAACTCATTGGCAAGACTAGAGGATGGGCGGAAAGGGTATTAAAACAAACCTGATGTTGTGCGTTCGGAAGCTCTGAATTATGCCAAATAAACTTTGTGTCACAACTATCTTATATATTGTTATCTTCTGGAAGAAATAAATGCCCATTGATACCAAGTAAGTTCTGTGTCAGTCGTTTCTATAATATTGTCAAACGTATTAGGTTGCGATTAAGAGGTCATTTTCTTAAAGTTACTAATAAATATAATTTATTTGTGAGGATTTAAGGAAAAGTCTTGGGTAATTTTGTATATGAATTTACATTTTTCTTTTAAATTTTATATTTATTAGCCAACTTTTGTCGATGGGTGGCTAAAAAATATCCACCTATTATATTCACAAGTATATTCATTTTGGGTTAGGCTTTTGTTTGTCCAAACAGGAAAAAATCTTTAGACTTTAGAGATTTTAACAATTTTATATATCAACAGTAAGAAAAAAAATTAGGCATGGACTGTAGAAAAAGTAAACGACTTCATTTTACATAGGATATATTTCCGTGTCATACATACGGTAACATGTATTAGATATTTTAAAAATATAACTATGTTATATAGTATTAAATAGTTTGTATATTTAAAACTTATTAAATAACTTATATAATTCATTATAAAACTTGTTTTTGTATTTAATCTATTTTTAAAACAAAAGATTAAATTGGAATTATCAATCACATGAGAATATAGATATGATTGTCGATGGGGTGGTTGAAAAATATTCACCCATTATATTTACAAAGATATTCAACAATATATATTTATTTTGGGTTGAGTGTTTGCTTTTCTCACCGGAAAAAAATCCAATATTTTAAAAAGAAAAATAATGTTTTTATAATTAGAAAAAATCTAATATCGGAAGGATGTGCCAATAACATATATTTCCTTTTCTATGGTGAACAATAGAACTACATAAATATATCTAATATCTATACATTTGATTCCAAAATCAATCGAAAACTCAAAGACAAAAAAAATCACGATTAAGGCTTCGTAACAAAATATCTCAAGGGAAGTAGCAATCTTACGTTATGAAAAGTAATTTTAGAGGACTTTAGGGTTTAGAGATTTTAACAATTTTACATATCAAAATTAATAAAAACAATTAGGGCATGAACTCAAGAATAGTAAACGACTTTATTTTACATATGATATATTAGCATGTGTTCCCGTGTCATACATTTGGTCTCATGTATTAAATATTTTAATTATATAACTATTTTATATAGTATTAAATAGTTTATATATTTAAAACTTATTAAATAACTTATACAATCCATTAGGTAACTTTTTCCCCCTTATTTAATCTATTTTTTAAACAAAAGATAAAATCAGAACTATCAACCACATGAGAATATATAAAAAATTTCAAGTGTATTAAATTATATTGGGATAGTGTATACAAAGTAAATAATTTTTTTAGGTAAAAGATAATCAACTAATTAATTTAATATAGATGAGAAATATCAAATGTATTAAATTATATTTGGATATTGTGGGTAGCTAAAAAATTTATATAATATAGAATTAATTAATTAAATTAAGATTTATTTTCAATATTACCTAGCATAATCTATTAATTATAAGATAAATAAGGTTAGTTACAAATAAATGATATCACAAAGTGATAGAAGGAAAACCAATTTGGAAAGAAAGAAATTATAAATTTTTATAAAGAAAATTACTAATTTTTTATTGGAAAGAAAGAAATAACAAAATGAAATATTAATTATGTTTTTGAATGGCAAAATAACGTAGCAGGTGATATTATTATACCTATTAATTCAATAAAATGATAATGTTATACCTATTAAATAGAGTTTAGAAAATATTATGCGTCATTCATAATTAGACTCGGTAAACGGGTTGGACGAGTCAGATTCGTGTCCGAAACGGGTTTAGGTCAAAATGCTAATTCATATTTATAAAGTATTAATTTCTTTATTTTAATTTCATTTGGCCCGTGCGTAGCACGGGCAGAAGGGACTAGTAATATATATAATTTTTGGGGGTGGTTGAAATATATTCACACAAGATATTCATGAATATATTCATCTTGGGTTGGGCTTTTGTTTGGCTCACTGGAGAAAAAGGTCCATTATTAAAGTAATATTTTTTTTAAAACAATTTCACCTATATTTTTCAAACAAATCTATTATTATTATTAAATAAAATATTATCTTTTAAAAAACTACATCAATCTATTTTCTAATAAAGATTCTATCTTTTATTAAAACACAAATATTTCTTCTTTATAATTGGAAAAATATCAAACCTATAAGATATACTGAAAAATATTTTAGTTGAAAAAAGATAATAAAATATATTAGGTATAATTTTTTTACACTACATAGATTGTCAATTGGTAGTTGGAGATTACACTACATCTTTGCAATAACATACTTAAGTTATATTAAATTTGATAAAATAATATATTTTATACCGTTATATTGTACAATATTTTACTAATATCCTTTGTTCATGAATTTTATATTCTCTAGAGATATTATCAAATAAAAATCTTATCAAATAGGAAAAAAGTTTATTCTTTATTATCCTACTAAAATAATTCAATATTAATACATACACATTTTTTAGTTAGACAAATAAAAAAATTAAATAAGCAATCTTATCCTATAAAATAATATATTTTAAAAAGAAATAAAAATCCATCATTTAAAAAAAACCCAATATTATAGTCTGCATAATCATAATCATCTCATAATATCATATCATAATTCATAATATGTATAAACTTTAAGAGTGGTTAAAAAATATTCACAAAAGATATTTATCATAACTTTGAGAGTGGTTAACTCATTATATTCAGAAAGATACTCATAAATATATTCATCTTTGATTGGGCTTTTCCTTGACCCATAAAAAAATTCCAATACAAAAATGGTATTTTATAATAGGAAAACAAAACTAAAACATATAATAAAAAATATGATAATTGAAAAAATGGTAAGAAAATGTGTTCATAACAAAGTCATTTTAGTATAATGATTAAGATTAAAATATTATATAGACTATATTATGATATAAAAATTAGATACTATAGAGTTGTATTCCAAATCCATCATATTGAATAGCTTTTTATTCATATTACGCATCATAAATTATACAAAGCGTTTTATCATCGGATTTTCTCTTTTGATTATTTATATTCGAAATTCATTATTATGATTATTTTTAATTGGTTACGAATTACGATGATAATAATGAAATTGGAAAAAAATCCAATGTCATGCATATTAGACATATTCATTTAAAAAATTTACATAGACAAATTTTATGTCTAACTGTACGTAGTAATTTCAAAACTAAATATATATATATATATAACAAATTTTAAAAAATTACAGTAAATAATGGGTCCGATTCCGGTGAGGATGACCCTCTAGATAAGGACTAAGGATCAACTCTATCCGAAGGATAAAGTTGATCCAAAGGCCCAAATTATAGAAGAGGGGCCCCACAAATAAAATCAGACGCTTCTCTCAAAAACATCTCAGCTCTCCCAAAAACAACTTCCCCCAAGTTTTCTCTCGCGACCTAGCTTCCACGATTTCCCTCTCGTCCACGATTTTGACTCCAATTGCCTCCCTCTCGACCTAATTCCACTGCATTTCCGTTTTATTGCAAGCGAGCGGAGGAGAGATTGAAGGAGTGAGCGAGAAGCAAGGAGGCGAAGCACAATGAGCGAGCAAGGAGGCGAAGCAGAGTCTCAATTTCCTATTCTCATTCTGGTATGCTACGAGTCTTCCGCTCAGCAGGTATTTTGCTGATTGTTACGTTGAATTGAAGTTCTAAATTCGGATCATATTGTTAATTGCTTTGATTCGTGTTTACTGCGGTCGATAACTCTGGTTGTTTGTTTATTGATCTAAAATGCAGGAACTTTAGGATGAGAATGTATGCCTTATACTGAAATTTAGAATAATGGATTTCATGCCTGCAAGGTGTTTGATGAACTGCTTCTAAAGAGGACGACTGCTTGTGCTATTCATCTCAGTTTTGCATGCATTTTAGAAAGAAAATATGTGATCAAATATTACGTGCATCACTTTTATAGGAGAATAATATTAATACTCTAGAATGGATGAGTGTGCAGAGGTTTTAATATGAGTGTGTATCAAATAAACTTCAATATTTTGGGCATGAGCTGTGTGTGCAAAGGTTGTAATGTATGTGTACATCAGTTTTGGTTTGTGTGTGCAAAGGTTTTATTGTGTGTGTGCATAAAAAAAAACTACAAATATTGCGTGCATGACTTTTATAGGAGAATGATATTAATACCCTAGAATGGATGAGTGTGCAAAGGTTTTAATGTGTGTGTGCATCAGATTTGGTTTATGTGTACAAAGGTTTTAATATCTGTGTGCATCAAATAAACTTCAATATTTTGGGCATGAGTTGTGTGTGCAATGATTGTAATGTATGTGTGCATCAGTTTTGGTTTGTGTGTGCAAAGGTTTTATTGTGTGTGCATCAAAAAACTATCGAATGGATGTGTATGCAAAGGTTGTAATGTGTGTGTGCATCAGTTTTGATTTGTGTGTGCAAAGGTTTTATTCTGTGTGTGCATCAAAAAAACTCTATTTTCTGTATTGTGTGCATCAAATATTTCTTTTGTGTGCATCATATCTTTCTTTTGTGTGCATCAAATATTTCTTCTGTGTGCATCATATCTTTCTTTTGTGTGCATCAAATATTTCTTCTGTCTGCATCAAATATTTCTTCTGTGTGCATCATATCTTTCTTCTGTGTGCATCAAATACTTCTTTTGTGTGTATAACACCCTACTCTCTCTGAATTGTTCAGTTCATGTTCACTGTACACAACCAAGGGCACTACTTTGTGATTCCTATAAATGTCAAGTCTCCACAAGTGCATATTCTGGATAACTCAGCAATTGGTGAAGAGGATAAATATGGCACAATCCCACAATCATTAGTAAGTACACAAACAGTATAATTATGATTTGATTATTACAATGAAATAAAGAACTAAAGCATTAAATATCTTATTTTGTTGCAGATACATTATTTTTTCCAATTCCTAAAGAACAACAACTTGATAGGCAAAGCTCTGCTGTTAGATGATGAAGTAAAAGTTCCAACAGAGAGGTTGGAAATGACTTGGAGGGATAAAAGAAACAAAAAAGATTGCGGGGTATATGGTATCAGACACATGGAGACGTACATGGGGACGGGACTATCCGATTGGAATAGTGGCCTAAAAAAAGGAAACAAGAAGTTGTTGGACACTCTAAGGGTCAAGTACCTTTACAAGCTACTGACCAGCGAATTCAATGCACATCGAGATGTGACGCAGATTATTCAAAGGGAGCAAAAACCGAAGACTGCAATGTAGTAGGGAGAAACATGAAATATTATGTGTAATTGGTAGTTGAATGTTAGGTTTTAAACAAATTTTAGTCAGTTTTTGATGAATGTTGTGGATGAATAATGACAGTAACTCTTTTGTGGTTAGATATTACGCTTATGTTGGCAAAACAATGTAAATCCGCACCAGCTTGTATATATATTGAGAATGGTTTATATTGTGCATGACTTAGTTATATGTGTTTGGCTAGTACAAAAGTAGTGTGCAACACAAAACTACATCTGTGTGCAACACAAAAAAAATCTCGCGCAAAGGTTTTAATGTGTGTGTGCATCAGTTTTGGTTTCTGTGTGCAAAGGTTTTAATGTGTATGTGCATCAACTTTAATATGTGTGTGCATGACTGTTAGAGTTGAATTATATTATTACTCTAGAATAGATCTGTGTGCAAAGGTTTTAATGTGTGTGTGCATCAGTTTTGCTTTCTAGTACAAAACTAGTGTGTGCAACACAAAATAACAATTGTGTGCATCACATATTTCACCTGTGTGCGTGATATTATTCTATTGTGTGCATCACTTTGAAAAAAAGATGTCCTGCAATAATATATAAGTCTAAAAACTGAATATTACAAAACCATGAGTCTAAAACCCACATAAGTCTAAAAAATAATGAGTTTATATTTAATCCACATATTGGGGGCATGTCTTAATGTTGTGTCCAAACTTATTGCAGATCTTACAAGCCCTCTTTTGCTTCTTCGACTTTTCAATACCGATCTCTTGACCACTTCCAAGGCGTGTTTTCTTAAACTTGTTGTTTGCTTGTTCAGGAGGATGGACGCTAACTTGGTCTGGTAAAGCACCAACCAATTTCTCAAAGATAAACTTCTTGGGTGAGGTTGAGGCAGATGACCATTGCAAAACTGTTGAATGCAGCCTTTTGATTCTTTAGCAAAGCCAAAAACTGTTTCAATTTATCAACGTCTTCTCCCACAACATCAACACATGTCTAAGACACATCTTCGCATCACATCCACAACGATTAGACACATCCTTCTTTTGACAACATTCTCACCTATTTGATTGAAATCTGCAAATGGGGATACATATTTGAATCCTTCCCTCGAACAACAAAGATACATCCACTTAATTGTTTTCTCTGAATCGTTGAATTTCTTTGTTGAACACACGAGTAGCAAAAACCACATGCATTTGCATAAGATGCATAAAATTGCATGCCATGAAGAAGAGTTGGAAAGAGCTGACCAACATATGGCGTCAAGGCAACATCGCACTCAGGGGTGTAAAACTGAGCTAAACTACCAGGAGAAATAGAGAACATGCTTCCTTCAATATGGGTTCCATCTCCTGAAAATGAATGAAAGAACAAAACACATTTATACTTCTGTGTGCATCAACTATGTCTGATGTGTGCAGTGGTTATGCCTCATGTGTTCATCACTTATTTCATGAATACATTATTTCAAATCATACACTAATTATAGTTTGTGTGTGCAACAGAAACTTCTTAGGAGTGCATCAGAGATACAAATCCAATGCAAAATCAATTTAGTTCGTCCAAAATTCTTATATACATGAAAACTTTGAATTGGATGAGTATACAAGACATTACAACTCGAATACACTTGCACATAACATATTTAACCTAAAATCATACCAGAAACATAATTGCAAATCATCATCTGCGGCAATTCAACTATAAAGCATGGCAAACCTAGGTTTTCATGTTCAGATTCAATCTAACTGACATTGTGTAATTAATAATTCATGGAGTCGCCGACGAATAGAAAAGAAGCACTTACCAGAATGGATCGATGCAGAAACCGCTTTGGACGGAGGGCGAGAAGTCACCGCCGACGGAATTCATAGAAGACTCCATTAAATGGCGAAGGAAAACGAGCGAACAAGACGGAATCGACGCAGGAATCGAGAGCAAAGACAGAATAAGCAAGACGAGCTTGAGGAATCGAGCAGGTGGAGAAATCTGGATGCAACTTGAGTGCTTGACGGAATCGAACGAAAGAAAGAGAAATTGGAAGAGAGAGAAAAAAAAAACAAATTTGGGGGAAGATTATGACACGTGGACGGTTGGGATGGGGTAGGGTTGTTAAGGAATGGGGGGTGGGGATATGTCCTTAATCCTCATATGGCAAGCCATCCTCATGGATCTTTTTCCGTAAATAATATCCTTTGGGGATCATATAATTGGAAAAATTTATTCCATTCATTCTTAAAGTCCATATAGATGTTTTTAACAAATTTATTGTAAGAAAAAAAACAAAATCCTATCATTAATGAATCATATAAACGGGAAATAATGTTACTTAACATATTTATAAATAAAATTTTCTTCATATAAAATTCATTGTAAAAAAAAGAATCATCAATACGATAAATCCAATTAAGAAAAAATGATATTTTGTAAACATGATAAATCATATTTAATAGAAATAAATTGTTTTAAGGATCCTATAATTCAAATAAATTGTTTTTCACAAAATAAACCAGGATAAATCAAAGATATGTATAAATAAAATTTTCTTTAGATCAAATATATTATAAACAAATTAAACCAACATAAATCATATCAACTTAGTAGAATTATGGGTTAAGATAAAAAAAATGGTTTACAAAATTTATAAGTAACATATTTTCTCAATAAATAAAAAAGAAGAAGAAATATTTAGCAAACACTTTTTAAAATCTTAATCTTTTCATTTTCCTATCACATTTTTCCACCTCTTATTTGATAAAGAAAAATTTATTAATTTAATTACTAAGGATTATACATTGCAAATGGGTCGAACGGGTCGGGTTCAGATCAATCGGGTTCGAGTAAAAAACGGGTTTGGGTTAAGCGGGTCGAAAAAAAATTCGGGTTGGTCGGGTTCGGGGTTCGGGGTTCGGGTCAACCGACAGATTTGAAATGTTTGATGTTTTTATTGTAATGAAGAAAACATTAACAATATTTTTATAATATAATAATAATATTATATTATTATTTCATAAAATTCATTATGATTTTTAATTTAAATGAAAGAAAATATGGAAAAGTTGATTCCCGGAAGAGTTTCGATTAGTATGGGTCAGTTCGGGTTTGACCTATAGTTGTTTCATGAATTTTCGGGTCAAGTTGGGTTGAGTTTTTCCCGGGTCGGATAAGCTTTTGACAGGTCTACTTATGATGTAATAAGATATAAATTCAATATGTTAATATAATTATATGTTCTTTTTCCTATAATGACTAAGAACTTCATAGTAAAGATTTGACGCGGTCAGGGGGACTAGTGTACTAGTATTTTCAAGAGCTTTAAAATGATATATAATTTTAAAAAAAAATAAGTTTCCTCGCCGCTTCCTCTTTTGGTATTTTTTAGAATCGTCGCTTCCCTGTGTCCTGACGTTTGCGTTTCCCGTTTTCCGTTTCCGTTTCCGTGCATCATAAATTATAACACTTGTAATTAACATGAATGATACATATGAAGGGGAAACCTAATCCATATCAAGGAGGTCCTTGTCTCTACTATATTGTGTTCAAAGCATTAAAAATATGTTTGAATAGGTCATGGTTTTTCAGTTGCTATGCTGACACACTAGTAGAAAAAACACCTGTTGCAGCCCCCTGTTGAGGCAGACATCTTAAAAACCGCCGCAAAAAACCTTTTTCCACTATCTGTTGAGGCGGTCAGTCGTTTTATTCGCTGCAACAGATTCTTTTTCCTCTTTTGACTTGTTGAGGCGGTCACCGAGTGTTCGTCTCAAAAAGTCTACCTCTGTTGAGGCGGTCTAGATGTTCGCCTCAAAATACTCTGAAGCTCAAAAAATTAGAGGCGGGCACCTCAAAAACATTCTCAAAAACCATCTCCTAGGGATCCCTCTCTGAATTGTCTCGACATTTTATTTCCTCAAAAATCTCTAAGTACTTCGACGGGGCGACTCCTTGCCGGCCACCACCATCTCGCCTCGTCGTCTCCTCCTCCTCGCCTCGTCGTCTCCTCCTCCTCGCCTCGTCGTCTCCTCCTCCTCGCCTCGTCGTCTCCTCCTCCTCGCCTCGTCGTCTCCTCCTCCTCGCCTCGTCGTCTCCTCCTCCTCGCCTCGTCGTCTCCTCCTCCTCGCCTCGTCCTCCTCGCCACCTCCTCCAACTCGCGTCGTTGCCTCCTCGTCGACTTGGCGGGCGGAAGGGTGCCCGCCTCAACAGATACAACATCTTCCACCTCTGTTGAGGCGGGCAGCTGCTTGTGCGCCTCAACAGAAGGGTCTGTTGAGGCGGTCACCCTTCTGCCCCCTCAACAGAGGGGGTCTGTTGAGGCGGGCAATGTTCGCCTTAACAGCTCATGACCTGTTGCAGCGACCCCTGTCCGCCTCAGCAGGTGGGTTTTTGCCCGCCTCAACAGGTGTTTTTTCAACTAGTGACATAAGTGTTATAACACTTGTAATTAACATGAATGATACATATGAAGGGGAAACCTAATCCATATATGCAAACGTGTAGAATTGGCCGTAAAAAAACATAGTTTCTATTTGACGCCCACCCCTTTTGCTATTTACCGCCCAGGTCATCCGTGCGTCACGCATGGAATTAATCCGTGCGTGACGCACGGATTGCACATTCCAGAAAACGCATGGATTGTATCCATGCGTGACGCACGGATTGTATCCATGCGTGACGCACGGATTAATTCCATGCGTGACGCACGGATACAATCCATGCGTGACGCACGTATTTGCATATATGAAACTTCTAACTTTCAATGTATTCAATGTATTTCTAGTTAAGTGTGCAAAGAAACACATTTTTAGTGTCTTTTTTAAGGCGATAAAGCCCAATTCGACAAAAACGTCATCGAAACTTTATCGAAATGGAATGAAACTTTGTTTCAATCCTTATAATGTCTATTTGATCATGTGTGTAACTTGAAAATCAAATTTAGACCTTTGTAAGTGAAACATAGTTTGAAAACCGAACAAAGTCGCAATATGTATGGCGTACCATATACAATTTGAAATATAATAAGGTTGAACATTCGTCAACATAACAACAATATAAGCATTCTAAATATAAAAATAAGATTTTGCAATATAAAACCATGCGTCACGCATGGAATTAATCCACCCACGACGCATGGTTTTACACCATACGTGACGCATGGATTTTCATATGTTTTTTTGTTTCTTATATGATTCATGTCAATGTATTCAATGTATTTTTAGTTATGGCACACAAAATAATTCATGTTCCGTGTTGTTTTTAAAGGCTTTAAAACCACAATTCGCCATAACGTCGTCGAAACATCATCGGAATGGAATGAAACTTGTTTACAATGCTTATTAGAGATATTTAACCATGTCCGTAACTTTGCATCAAAACCTTTTGCTTTTAGAGTAACACGCTCTTTGTAAAACATCAAACTACTCACCACAAGCTTAACTTGTTGCAATATATATGGTCGTAACATTGATGTTCACGTATGTTTGAAAAATTTATACAAAAATGTGTTATAAGGCATATAAAGTCCCAATAAAGTCTCACACATACAAAACGGGATTCGAAACTATGCCAAAATGCTAAAACCACTAAAAACGCCTTAAATAGACTTAAGGCGGTTTTTGGCGAAACGACACACGAACGATGTCCGAATGTAATGAAACTTGTTTTCAGTGGCTATTATGGATATTTAACCATGTGGGTAACTCCCAACCACAACTTCTAACTTTTAAAGTACCGCCTCCTTTGTAAAAAACATACTAGTCGTAACTCTCTAACTTGTCGCAATATGTATATTCTACAACATTGACGGTGATTATTGTTGAAAATACTATACAACATACTCTTATTAGGGATATTCAGTAGAAAAGAGGTCTCGCTCACACGAAATGAGGCACGTAAACGCTAAAACCACTAAAAACGCCTTAAATGGACTTAAGGCGGTTTTTGGCGAAACGACACTCAAACGATGTCCGAATGTAATGAAACTTGTTTTCAATGCCTATTAGGGATATTTAACCATGTGGGTAACTCCCAATAACACCTATTAACTTGTAAAGTAGCATATCCTTTGTTTGGACTTCTTACGTGGCCTAAATGTCCAACCTTTGACAATATGTAATTTTATTTTGATTGGAAATCATGCACACATCAGTGTTACTAAGAATCAAAGGGATCATGTGCCATTTTGTGCGTCACGCATGGAATAGAACCGTGCGTCACGTGTGGATTATATCCATGCGTGACGCACTGTTTTTCTTTTCAGAACTCATGTCAGCACGTACTAGTTGTATGACTAAACATGTTGATATGTGAATTTATGTTGATTTATGATATTTGAAATGTGAAACCTAGTTTGAAAGTGAAACGAGTCGACATGTTTTAAAATACCTACAAAATAGACACTCTTAAGAAAAAACAAGTAGTTCTTGCAACACAATAAGGTTCAACATAATAAGGTTCAACATAATAAGTAGATCTAACGACGAGGGTTGAACGGCTTGAAGAGGTTCCTGTATTCTCGTGCGGTCATCCTTGGTCTAGTGGATGGTTCCCCTCTCTCCCTTTGACGTTCTTGTCTCTCCCGTTCACGTCGCTCACGTTCTTGTCTCTCCCGTTCACGTCTCTCCCGTTCAAGCATATCAAAGTTGTCTGCCACGCTAGATGCCGTACTAATATCGGAAATATCAGATTCTTGATCGGAATAGGACATCTGTATAATCACAAACATAACCAAATTATAGTTACATAATCAATTAACTTCTGCATAGTCTAAATGTTGAATGTGGCAATTCCACGCGTGACGCATGGAATTGCCACATTCAGAACTTCAGTACTGCTTTCTAATATATTCTCAAACCCTAATCTCAACATTTTTTTCTGAAATTCAACAGTTTGTCAATAATTTGATTAAAACCACACCATATCAAATTTCAACACCCTCATTTATAACCCTAATTCACAAAACCCAAATTCAGTATCAAAATCCTAATTACACTATCTACACATGAAAATATCAAATTCAACAAGAAACTATCAACAAAGTACACAATCCATTCATATATTACAAGTTTAATCTCTTCTAATCAAAGTATAACATACACATTGGATCTACATATGTAAATATTATCAAAACAACATCAAAACCTCATATATACATCAATACCATACCATAACAATGAAATCTTAATGTTTACATACCTTATATGTAGAAAGATGATGAAAATTGTTGAAAATGGGGTAAATCCGTGCGTGATAGAGCTTCAGCCGCCGTCAAGAGAATGAGGAAGAGAACAAAATGGTAGGGTTTCGATGTTGGGCCTTTTATAGGCAAAAAATTCCATGCGTCACGTATGGAATACGACCATGCGTCACGCATGGTTTGTATCCATACGTGACGCATGGATTTCAATGTATATGTTTTTGCTTATGTAATAAATTTCAATGTATTCAATGTATTTGTAGTTATGTCACGCAAAATAATTCATTTGTTGTGTTGTTTTTAACGGCTTTAAAACCACAATTCGCCATAACGTCGTCGAAAATTCATCGGAATGGAATGAAACTTGTTTACAATGCCTATTAGAGATATTTAACCATGTCGGTAACTTTGCATCAAAACCTTTTGCTTTTAGAGTAACGCCCTCTTTGTAAAACATCAAACTACTCATCACAAGCTTAACTTGTTGCATTATATATGGTCGCAACATTGATCTTTTTGTATGTTTGAAAAATTTATACACAATTGTGTTATAAGACATATAAAGTCCCAATAAGGTCTCACACATACAAAACGGGACTCGAAACTATGCGTAAACGCTAAAAGGCCTAAAAAGGCCATAATGGACTTAAGGCCCAAATCAGCCAAACGACCCTCGAACGATGTCCGAATGGAATGAAACTTGTTTTCAATGACTATTATGGATATTTAACCATGTGGGTAACTCCCAATGACAACTTCTAACTTTTAAAGTACCACCTCCTTTGTAAAAAACAAACTAGTCGTATTTCTCTAACTTGTCGCAATATGTATATTCTACAACATTGACGTTGATTATTGTTGAAACTACTATACAAATTACTCTTATTAGGGATATTAAGTAGCAACAAGGTCTTGCACACACGAAATGAGGCACGTAAACGCTAAAAGGCCTAAAAAGGCCTTAAATGGACTTGAGGCCCAATTTGACGAAACGACACTCAAACGATGTCCGAATGGAATGAAACTTGTTTTCAATGCCTATTAGGGATATTTAACCATGTGGGTAACTCCCAATAACAACTATTAACTTGTAAAGTAGCATATCCTTTGTTTGGACTTCTTACGTGGCCTAAATGTCCAACCTTTGACAATATGTAATTTTATTTTGATTGGAAATCATGCACACATCAGTGTTACTAAGAATCAAAGGGATCATGTGCCATTTTGTGCGTCACGCATGGTTGTAAACCACACGTCACGCATGGTTGCAAACCACACGTCACGCATGGTTGCAAACCATGCGTGACGCACGGATTTTCTTTTCAGAACTCATGCAGCAAGCACGTCTTGTCTCACCTACTGTAATAACTCCATTAATTTTTTTACCATTTCCGTAACACCTACATTAACCCCTATTATCTTCCTTTCTTTCCATATTTCAAATGTCAAAACCCTTTTAACTCCATTGTTGAACATTCTTGAGAGCAAAACACACCATTTTATCCCAAAAAAGCTCTTTCTATATGGAGAATGAAGAGGAATGCACCAATGAAAGAGGTGGAGAAGCACCATTTTCAAGTTACAATCTTAATAAGGTAACATTTCTTGTTCATAATATTAATTTTTAAGGTGTTGACTTCTTTTAGGGTTTGATTTAGTTAGGTTTAATGGATTTCAAATGTTCAAGGTATTAGTTGTATGACTAAAGATGTTGATTTGTGAATTTTTGTTTACTTTAGTGATTATGATGTTTGAAAAGTATTATAATATTAGTTTTTAAGGTGTTGACTTGTTTTAGGGGTTTGACTTGTTGGGTTTTATGGACTTCATATGTTAAAGGTATTAGTTGTATGACAAAACATGTTGAGTTTTGAATTTATGATGTATGATGTTTGAAATGTTAATGAAACATAGTGTGGTTAACAGAATCATACGAACCATGACAAAAGATGAATGAAACTGCATGTTGTATTTCTATGCGTCACGTATGGAGTGGAGCCATGCGTCACGCATGGGTTGTAACCATGCGTCACGCATGGAATGGATCCACACGTGACGTATGGATTTGCCATACAGAAGCTTAACTGGTTTGTTATCTGTGTGTTTGTGCATAGATGAACTTTTCTGTGTTTACTGGATTAGACAAGATTACTCTTAATGACTGCCCACCTCCGTCATACCTCGACTACATACCTTCGTTTGATTTGGGCATTGATTTGACAACATGGGAGCAACCGCAATCACAGTTTGGTGATATCAACACTGGATCTTTTGGAACCGGTTACGGTTTGTCGCAATGGCCTTCGCATTTGATGAGGCCACTTTCAGACACAAGTAGCTTAAATGTGTTTCGTCCTTTGCGTACTGCACCAGAATTTGATATTGAAGTTCAAGAAGAACAATATGTCTTTGTTGATTACTCAGAGTTGTTTGCAAATGACTTGGTATTCCCCTCTAGACAACAGGGAGTGGATTGGGCCGTTAACATTGCACAAGCCAACAACTTTTGCATAGTCAATGGAAGGAGTAGAGCACCTACCGAAACAAAATCTGGAAAACTTCAGCTTATCTGTGATAGAGGACGAGTGAATTACTCAAAAGCTAAGGGAGTGAGGAAAAACATCAAGACGAAAAAATGTAGATGTTGGTTCGAATTAAAACTTCTAGAGGAGCATAGAGGGGCTTGGAAACTTACTGTAATGTTAGGTACCCACAACCATCCTATTGGTAGTAGCTTGTTTGGGAATGCGTTTGCAGGCAGATTGACGCCTGATGAAGTGTGTACAGTAGTTGAAATGACCAGGGCTCATTGTAAACCAAATGAGATTTACACTATGCTCAACAAGTCTCCAAAGAACCTTACAAAAAAAAAACAAGTATACAATTTGATGGCCAAGACGAGGATCGAAAACAGGGAAGGAAGAACTGTTATCCAAGAGTTTTTCTACAAATGCAAACAGAGCGACTATTTCATGGAGTATAGGACAAGCAAAGATGATGCATCTATGATTGGTGATATGTTCTTTGCGTCCCCTGAATCAATGAAGCTCTTGAAATCATTTCCCTATGTACTTATAATGGACTCCACATATGCCACAATCAAGTAAGTTTTGTGTGATTATTGACCATTACATATGATTTTCCATAACATTGCAATAATATTATTTCAAATTATTTATTTACAGGTACAAAATGCCATTTTTCGAGATTGTTGGAATCACGTCTACATGGAGGAACTTTGTAGTTTGTGGGGCATTTCTTGAGGGCGAGACTAAAGAGCATTATTTGTGGGCAATGCAACAACTTCAAGAGATGTATAGAAGAATTGGAGCAACGCCCACTTGCATTGTCACCGACCGTGAACAAGCTTTAATGAGTGCAACGGATATTCTTTTTCCAACTGCAAAGTTTCTTCTATGTAGACGACATATAAGGAAAAACATAGAGGCCAAAGCTTCCCTCGAAATGAGATCGAAACTAAAGGGAAAAAACTTATCCAACGACTACTACAACTTGTTCGAGGAAACCACCGTAGAAGGATATGAAAAAAAGTTGGATACTATAGAGAGAGATTGGAACGCGCATATTCCCGTACTGCAATATGTTAGAGACAGTTGGCTTGGTCCTTTCAAAGAAAGATGTGTGTCGGCATGGACGGATGACGTGTTTACTCTTGGAAGCAACACGACAAACAGGTAATTTATCTATAATTGCACTTACACAACTATATTCAGTTTTCTGTGAATTTAAACAGTTTCTGTAAACTGCACATTTATACGTCACGCACGGATTTGTTCCATGCGTCACGCACGGATTTGTTCCATGCGTCACGTATGGATGTGCAGTTTACAGAAACTGCACAAGCACATTCCTGTTTGAACACCTTAATAAAAATGCAGAGTGGAAGGAGCGCATTCCTGTTTGAAGTCATATTTGAGTGGTGGACAAGGTAGGCTCGACACAGTGTTTGAGGAATACAGTGACATGGCACGAAACCAGCTGAAAGAGATATTGGGTTCATTTAACGAGAGTCTAACAAAGACGTTTAGACTTGTTCACCAAACATCTTTGTTTGTACATTTGAAGTGCAAAGTTTCGTACAAGGCAATGGAGCTCTTGATTAAAGAATACGACAAAGGTGTACAAGGCATGTACAATGCACAATATTGCGATTGTGCAACCAAGGTCAGAGACGGGATGCTGTGTGTCCATGACCTTGCGACTTGTGTGAAGAAACAAATGCCAATTCAGCCCGTGTCTTTGCATCCTTTTTGGAGTACGTTGTCTTTGGAAGAAGTGGATACACAGTGTCATCTTGAAACTAAGAAAAACGTGGCAAGACGTTTATTTGATGAATTTTATGAAGAAACATGGAACACCTTGTCACCACATGATCAAGAGAAGTGTATTGAATCTGTCAGAAAGATAGCTAAAGTGGATACACCTCTCAAAGAGCCGCCTATTTCGAAACACACCGGTGGTCGTCCCCAAGGAGCTCCTAACAAAGTGCCTAGATCTACACAAAGAAAGAAGTCAGCATGGGAATACACCGACCAAGAGATGAGGTCTAGAGCTTTGGAAGAAACACCTCCCAAGAAGCAAAGGGTTCCTAAACCCTTTGGTGCACCTCCCGCTCCACAAAAAATGTATGCGCCTTCTAAGTACATTAGAAAGATACCAATGTGCATGAGACCATATGTGGAGGGGTGGTTTGACATCAGAGCCGATGGAAACTGCGGGTTTAGATCTATTTCTATGGAAACAGGTGAACGATATTATCTTCACTCTAATGTACACTTTATCCAAAATATTCCGTCACTCAATCTGTTTTTGAGAGTCATGTAACAGGTGGGACCCAAGAGCATTGGAAGTTCATACGAGAAGAGATGATAAGAAAGGCTAAAGAGATTTGGCATTTACTTAAAGGCACGTGGATTGGTGGAGAAGTAAATCCAACATTGGAGTCCGCTATACATCAACTTACATGGGAAAGCGATTACTACCCAGCTCCAAGGGATAAGTGGCTTACCGTACCAGAAATGGCATGTTTGGTGGCTTCGGCATGTAATTGTGTCTTTGTGTGTCTAGGCGAGCAAATTAAACAGACATTCCTACCTCTTAGACTTCCGACTTGGTATGGTCAACCTGGAGCCAAGATGCAAGTTGTTTGCCTATTACTACTCACACAGGAAGAACATTTCATCCCGGTATGTTTTTTTCAATTGCTATTTACCTAGTGCATTACATGTAAATTTAATTATGCAATTCCGTAAAATCTATCTCAGATTCGCCTGAAGGATGGATGTCCACTACCACCTGTTTATAATCTTTGGGAGCGTAATTGTGAAGAATCTGCTGCGGCCTTGTATGACGAAGTGTGGCAAAGATGTGGGGCTTACACCCCCCCGAAAAGAGGAGGACATCAATCGTCCAAACAAAGCATCACAATTCCAGACGATGATGAAAACGATTACTAGTTCAAGAGTTATTGTCAGTCATGACAATGTTGTAATGTGTATTTTATTTCGAGTTTCGAATGACCTTCTAATGTTGTAAAGTTGTATCTTTTGATGCACATTTCAGTCTTTATGTGGTATTTCTGGGTTACATTTCACGTGAAACAGGTGCTTTGCATCTGAAATGGAATTTCTGCATTCTGTAGGAAAAATGCAATTCCATGCGTCACGCATGGATTAAATCCATGCGTCACGCATGGTTTGTGTCCATGCGTCATGCATGGAATTGCATTTCAGCTTTACTTGTCAAAAGCAACACTTCCGAATTGTTTTCTCAAAAGGAGACATATGAGTTGTCTTGTCAAAAGGAGACATGTGAGTTTTCTTGTCAAAAGGAGACATATGAGTTGTCTTGTCAAAAGGAGACATATGAGTTGTCTTGTCAAAAGGAGACATATGAGTAGTCTTATGAAAAGGAGACATCAGAATTACAACATAAAACAGATATATTACAACATAAAACAGATACGTTTCAACAAAAAACCGATACATTACAAAATAAAACAGATTCATTACAGCATAAAAAAGACTCATTCTTGAAACGTAAATTAAAACGAACATAACAAAGACAAAACACCAAGACACTTCACATTACATCTTAAAAGGAACGAAATACTAAGACCACTACGCATCGTCAGAATCGGCTGGTTTCTCTTCAAAATCCTCATAGAGCTCCTTCACCCACCATTTAGCCGTTTCCAAATCTTTCTCTTCGTTAAAGATTCCCAGTTTCGCTGCCATAGTCCGGTTTTCCTCCAACAATTTCGTCATAACACGGAGATGATGACGGTCATACTCAGGATCAAGAAACACCCACCTGAAGTTACATTGGCATGTAAAAAACCTTCGGCCATACTGGTCTGGTCTCATCTTGTCATTAGCGCTGAAAACCGTGATAGACTTCCTACACCTCTTATTTGGACACTGAATGGTGCTGCCTTCTTGTGGTATTGAAGATGATGATGAGGATGATGCCATGTTGGTTTCCAATCTGTAATACAATGTAAGAAAACAAGTGAGAAAGTAAGGAATAAGATGTGGAATATGGAGCTTCAAAGAAGAACTTCAAGAATCAACTTACAGGCTGAGGGAGTGAAAAGGAGAGATTAATGAGTGGAAATGGTATGCTGAGGGAGTCAATTTATAGGCGTAGGTTAACAATTCCATGCGTCACGCATGGAACGCATCCGTGCGTGACGCATGTAATGCATCTGTGCGTGACGCATGGTTCGACATTTGACTAACAGAATGCAGATTTATGTCTTGTGCACCCTAAACAAATAATCCAACAAATTCAACAACGCTAATCAGAATTGAAAAGTTCAAACACAAAACAACCTTAACAAACAATCCAACAACGTCATAGTTTCCTTACGAAAAAAGGACAATCCTGAAAATCTGAAAACAAACAGTTCATAAAAAACAATCGAACCCAATCCAACAAGATCACCACCGATGTTGTTGATACATAGTTGTCCACGGCTCAATATCTTGAAGGACCTCGGTTATGGCTCCATGCATTGCAGAAACATCATAGGGATCAGGCAAGGTTGCATATGGTGACAAGTGATCGTAGACCCTGTCAAAAACCTACAAATAAAAATAAATATTGAAATAAGCTATTTGCATAATGTTTACCTTAAATCAAACTTAAAGAAAAATCAAGATCTCAAGTTACATGAGATAAATGTATTACCTGCTGTGCTTCCAAGCTAGCGTGTCTGCCGGGTATCAGAAATCGATGAGTGCGGGGGATGTACCACATAAGATACTCCGGAGCTTCTTCAAAACCTGTCTGCGCAGGTGGTCCCATCTGCTCCAGGGTCGCCCTGTGGATATCCATCCCCTCCCAACTCCACGCCATTCTATCATAATTCACCACATATGACCTAGGGCTGATGAGCCTATGGGCTCTAAGGGGTGAAATTGGAGGCCTGGGAATCATCTGCACCCTACCAAACTGCCTAGGCGACCTATCGGGATGGTGGGGCTCGGTTATGTCCATGCAGCTCAGCACCCCGAAAAAAAGAGCAGGAGCATAGGCAGGATCACTGAAGTCGATTTCACCATACGGGTTCCAATTAACCTAAAAACAATATCAACGTCTTGCATTACTCAAACAGTAATTTTACACCTTAAGGTCCAAAACAGAGGTAAAAAAAAGTCCTCAGTTTTTTTTGCAATTCCATGCGTGACGCATGGATCTGATTCGTGCGTGACGCATGACACAGATCCATGCGTGACGCATGGAATTGCAAAAAAAACTGAGGCTTAAAAATGTAAACAAAATGCAACACAAATACCTGATCCGCCCTCATTGCATCTAGTTCAGCTCTGTAGTTTCGTGCTTCAGGGTCGTAGTTCGGCAACGCTTCCTCTGGTAGAAACCGAAACGCATAAGGATGATCAACTGACCAACCAGGATTACGCCGAACACCAGCTGCTAAGGATGGGAAGTATGTGTATATCCAACCCTACCATTTAAAAAATATAGTTAGCATTAAAACCATAGAAATAAGTTATGATTGCTAAAAAATGTAGTTCCTAAATAATTAAAAACTTACTTGAAGGAGAGTGAAACAAAATGAGATCAAACCACAATTTTGGCGTGTAGCGATGCCCATTTGGCGATAGAAATATGCTAGCGCCGCAGATCCCCAAGAAATACTTCTTGCCTCTTCAACACTCCCTAGAAATGCACCAAATCTCATCGGGAGCTTATGTTGTGACTTGTCAGTGAAGATTGTGGAAGCCAGCAAGTGGAATATATATCCCATTCCATGAACTACGGGATCATTTAGGCCCTCAATGTGCGCCTTAAACTTTTTCGCGCTCATCCAATAACTATCGAGCTGTTCATTTTGAAGATGAAAATTTTGCCGTCCCTTTTCACCAAAAAAGTTCTTGTTCGTAGTTCTCCCGACTGAAGCGGTGGGGTCGGTCACCATAGCTTTCCCGTGAATAGGAAGCAACAACAGCTTCTTGATGTCGAGCAACGTTACTGTCATCTCACCAAATGGCATGTGGAAGCTATTTGTTTCAGGATGCCACCTTTCTATAAAGGCGCAGATGAGCGGATAATCAATCACATCGTACATCAATACCCTGAGATGAGTCAGCTCCGTTGCAATTGCGTGATTACCCCATGACAAGTCAGAATTAAGTTCCCAATCTTTCAGCTGGGATTGTCTTGTCTGGTAAGGGAGTACGCCTCTATCCTGTAAATTGATTACGTAACACAAATAATTTTAATAACGCATAAATTTTTTCCAGAAACTGCAGAATACAGAAACTGCATAAATTTGGTTAAGGTGCAATGTACAGAATGCAGAAAGCAGTTTCTGCATTCTGTGTAATGCAAATCCATGCGTCACGCATGGACATGAACCATGAGTGACACATGGACATGAACCATGCGTCACACATGGATTTGCATTACACAGAATGCAGAAAATTCTGTACAGCACACCTTAACCAAATTTTCAACAAAACTACAAATATTTCAACAAATAATCCATTTGGTTAATCAAATCAATTCATACATTAACAAATTTATTATCACAAATTCTATAAACCAAATAAGTTATGATAAGTATTGAATCTATAAACCAAATTCTAATTACATACCTTTCCTTTTTGCACAAAAAAGGCTGTATGAGCTTCAAAGCTTATGAGCAGCTCCGGAATTTGTGGACCTCCAGGAGTACCCCCCTCTAACTGAGGGACGTATATGTTTTTGACCGGAGGTTGTCGTCGTCGTCGTCTTCTGGGTTGTTCCTCCTGCTCCTCTTGCTCTTCCGCTTCTTCATGTTCTTCATGAACATTCCCATAGGTCCGATCCTCTTCCTGACCCTGTTCCTCATGCTCCTGCTCATAATCAGAATCAGAATCACCATTGGCACCCCCAGCTGATGGCCCTGCACTGCTACAAGCAACCAGTGCGTACTGGTCATCACCCGTCTGAGGGTTCTGAAAGTGATGAGAACCAGTAGCTTGCCTCATCATCTCCACAAATGATTGGTCATGTTGTGGATAGCCCGGATAGCCTGAAAACTGTGTTTGTTGTGGAAACATAGTTTGATGTGGGATCAGAATGGGGGTGCCAGGAAAGTAATGAGGGGAACCCTGGGGATCGAAACCTGCAGCAGACAAAGCTAGTTGTTGCTGTTGTTGTTGTTGTTGTTGTTGTTGTTGTTGTTGTTGTTGTTGTTGTTGTTGTTGTTGTTGTTGTTGTTGTATCTCATCAGAAAACTCTAAACGACGAGGAGGCGATTCTTGTCTATTCTTCTTCTTCCTTTGTTTTGGAACTACGGGATCTTTTTTCTTCAGATCTCTGTTTCTTTGACGAGTATCCCGTCCAGGTCGACGACCACCATCCATATCTACATCATAAAATGTGCAATTCCACAAAATTAATCAGTTTACTGAATTTAATCAGCATATCATCAAAAACTCAATCAGCATATCATCAAATACAATCTGAAACTGCAGAACACAGTTTCTGGAATGTGCAATTCCATGCGTCACGCATGGATTCCATCCATGCGTCACGCATGGTTGCAATCCATGCGTGACGCATGAAATTGCACATTCCAGGGTTGTGTTCTGCAGTTTTTCATGGCTTTCAAACCCTAATCTCAACACTTTTTCCAAAATTATAACAGTTTTTCAATAATTTCATTAAAACCATACCCAATTTCAACAACCTAATTCATAACCCTAATTCACAAAACCCTAATTCAATATCAAAACCCTAATAAACTATATACAAATGAAAATATCAAATTTGTCAATAAATTATCAACAAAGTACACAATCCATTCATATATTACAAGTTTAATCATTTCTAATCAACTAATTAACATACACATTGGATTTTGAAGTAAATATCATCAAAACAACATGAAAACCTCATATATACATCAATACCATACCATAACAATGAAATCTTAATGTTTACATACCTTATATGCAAAAAAGATGATGAGAAAGATGGATTTTGGGGTAAAATGGTGCGTTATGGATTGCAGCCGCCGTTGTTGTTGTTGAAGAATATGACAAAATGGTAGGGTTTGATGTTTTTGGGCTTTTATAGGAAAAAAATCCATGCGTGACGCATGGTTTGTGTCCATGCGTCACGCATGGTTTTGTTCTGTGCGTGGCGTATGGATTAAAACCATGCGTCACGCACGGATATAATCCATGCGTGACGCACGGCGCCTGGGCGATAAATAGCAAAAGGGGTGGGCGTTAAATAGTAAGGGCCTAAAAAAAGTAGACAATTTTGGGTCTGTCAAGCCTAGCATTAATTAATCATACTTTGTGTTTGATATACAGAACTAAGGGACTGGACACTTATGATCCTGTATATCAGCATTTTGTCACAAGTTATTACTATGTTTGTCTATTTTGTGTCCTCTAACTTGTGCCTAAATGTTACAAGCCACCTTCACGGACATACTGAAGCTGCTAGGTATCCTATTGGCCATCTTTAGATTTTAAATATATATCAATACATGATTACATACCTTCGAGTTTTAACATGCAAGCAGTGAGAGTCAACAATTCTGAATATTGTAACATACTTACCATTGTCTTCTGAGGTGAGGTCGAAAGATGAAATGTTTTTATATAGAAAGATTTCATCTTATAATTCATAAATTTTAAATATTTTAAAATAAATATATTTAAATATTTAAACAATGCTTGATTAACACACTCTTTATTAAAAATGTTTATCATACTAATTCAAAAACATTATATTAAAGAATTAATCATCATTTTACTTTAGCTATTTAGTTAATAATTCAAATTAAACAAGTACTTTTAAAAATTAAACTAAATTTGTATGTGGTAAATAAACTAAATCTATTTGATAAAATAATTTAGATTAAGTTATTTATGTATTAAATTTATTAATTTATAAAACTCGTGTGAGACACAGAAAACTAAAGGATAGGAAGATGGAACCAAAAAAACGAAAGAAAGCAACCCTTGAACTCGAACGAACAAGGACCTCAATCAATCTGAAGTTAGGGACTCTGTCTTGTACAATCTCACACAACGAGAAGACGAATCCTCAAGAGCGCGAGAAGAAGGCTTATGAACACGAGATAACACCAAGACCATGATGGAATCGACACACACCCACATCTGCTAAGCTATTATCATCAACCATGTCGAATTCACGAGGCCCGCTCATGTTTCTTTTTGAAGACGACTCACGGGGCCCTTTCAAGGATCTTCATGTATGACTCACGAGACCAATATCACAAGGAAAAGATGAAAAGCTCTCATAAACTTTTCAAGTCTGATCTATATTTATATAAAAGTTGTTAGGTTTGATGAAGTAATGGAAATTTATACCTAATTAAAGCATTGATTTTTGTTGAAAGGTTAATGTATTGAGTTAATACATTAAAAAAATATCACATTTTATTAAGCTCCTACAATAGTCGTCTCACGTCTGTTCGCTTCTACGAGTTGTTATTCCTTTCATTTAAATCTCTTAATTTGGGTCTTTTAGTTATGTTTTGAGTGTATGCTCGTATGTTCGTTTCTGTATCGTATTTACCTCATCGATTTTTATATGTTCCATGCGTATGTCTTTTGAGATTCTCCTCGGACCTGTTGGTTGTCTTTTGAGATTCTCTTTCCTCTACTAGAGAAATGTCTTTTCCTGACAGATTCTTACCGATATAAAATAGTGTTGGAGGTGTACCGACGAATATTTTTGTTAGTATCTCCCTCAAATTTAGCTTCATACACTTACCGACACTCATGATTGTCGGGTCAAATTCCCGACGATAGTTGGCCGATACTTTTTGAAGTCGACAAAACAGTGATAAGTATAATTGTCGGTATAGCTAACAAATATAGTTCTCGATGTCTGTAAGTGTCAGAAAGAGCCACTACCTCTTGATAGTTGGTCGACACTCATATCTACATTTAAAATTGTTGGCAATTATTTACATAATATTTAGTTGGATGTAGTATTATTTTATTTTATGTTATTTTATACAAGTAAAATAATTTATATAATTTTATAAGCATATTAAATAAATAAATAAATTATAGAATATTTTATTAAATGAGGTTCATTAATATAAAATTAAATATCACAAGTATATATCATATACTCATATCATATATTAGCTAAAAATAGGATGTTATTATATTTTTAAATTATGTATGTATTTTAAATTATGTATGTACAAATACATCTAAGTAATTCAAAATCTATATAATATGTTTAAAATTTATAAATAATTGATAATTGAAAGAATGTACATTTAATTAAATATATATAGATTTTGGCAATTAACCCACGTTCTCCTTTATTTTTGAATTGTGCTAGCTAACTGCTTGTACCAAGCACTAACCCACGATCTTGATCTCCCCTTATATAGTCAGAGCTCCACAACTGCCTCTTGCCATCCTTTCTCTTTTTCAGAAACCAAATCCATCAATCCACCATGCCTTTGGAATGGCCTCATTCATCTGCCTCCTTTCGTTCTTGATCTCCCCTTATATATAGAGGTTTAGGTTTGATGATCTCCCCTTATATATAGAGGTTTGGGCTATGACTCGCGATTGGAATGACTTCATTCATCTAACTCCTTTCGTCCTAACACACCCGCCATCAGCCACGGTCAAACATCCACCATGCCTTTTGTCGCTGCAAATTTGTCTTGCCTCTTCCACGTTCGGATGTGAAAGTGCAACCGACGTCGGTCACCAGAGCGACAACCACATCGACTATTCTCCTTCTCTTCTTCCATTGGAGACTAGGCCGTATGAAGACGCATCAGCACAGTCCCCGGTCACGCATGCACTTCCTTCTCTGGTGTAGCGCAGCGCAGCGCATTGTTATGGCCGCTTTATGACCACGGCGATACATGCCTTGTCGGATGCTTTTCTTTCGATGGGAGTACGTGGGAGGGACTAATACACAGCTTATAAGTATTTAATTTTCTATCTACTTAGCTTACATGAAGATAACCGATTCATTATATTCTACGGTGTACTGTATGTGTACGTATGTGCTGAATTTTGCAATATAAATTATGTTTCTTACCTAGTACTCCGTATTAGGTTTCCTTATTACTCCCTCCGTCCCTTTTTGTTTGTCCACAAGTACGATTTTCGCGGGAATTAAGAAATTGTAGAAATATAATGATTATAGGAGAGAGAAAAGTATAAAGTGAATGGTTGGAGGAGAGATAGAGAGAAATAGTAGATAAGATTGGAATTTGGGAGAGAGAAAAAATGAAAATGTGGTAATTATAGGTTGATAGTAGGGATAAAATGGGTAGAATAAAGTGACATAAATAGAATAGTGGACAAACAAAAGGGGACACCCGAAAAGGAAAGTAGTCAAACAAATAGGGACAGAGGGAGTAGTAGCTTGCAATAGGATTAATTTATTACTACTATTTGGATGAATTCTATATAGTGGTTGGACATAAAAAAAAACAATATATATAAAAGTAAAACCCACATTATATAGCTAGGTTGATGCCTATGATATCAACAATTACAGATGTCGGAATTAGTTATTGACGAAAAGAAACGTCGGTGTACCCTTTTTATGCAAACAACAATTATATTTGTCGGGATTTACTTACCTACAACAATTATATCTATAACCGTCAGTATCAACCACACCGAATATACCGACGTTTCACTCACTATCAATATTTCCGACGAAATCCAAAATTATGTCGCCATTTGTGATGAATTCAACCATCACTAAAAGACATTTCTCTAGCAGCAGATTGTTATTATGAAGATAATGATTTTAAAATATCACTAATCAGTAATTACTTTCACATTTCGTTACTAATAAATATGTTAACATTTATATATTTAATTAATTAAAAATATCTATTTTTTTATTAAAAGTTACTGCATAAATACATATGTGAAAATAATACGAAATATATAAATACCATAAAATTAAACGTGTTAGGCCTTCGCGCGCAGGAGAATGAACTAGTTTTTCATTAATAAGAGCCTCAGAAATAAATGAAGGAGAAGGAGTCCTTAAATACTCCCTAGGGTCGGTCATCCTATGTGAACCGAACCGAAGCTTATTAAAAACAGAAATTAAGCTATTTAAAATGGAAATGATCCAAATACAAAATACGAAATACAAAACAAAAATGGCCTATCATAGGCAACACTTAGAAAGCTCAAATCATCTTGTAATCTTCAGTCTCTTCCTTGCTCTTCCAAATTGTTGATGGTGCCTTTTGCTGCCTCGAAGGAGTAAGAGTTGTAATAGATGATCCTTCATCATTCTTCCCTTCTTTAAAAAAGATTTGTCCTCGAATCTCCTCGATCTTCATAGGGGGGAAGTTCACCGTCATTCACCTTTAACGAACACCATACTCTTGAAACTGGGTCCTAGTGCAACTAAAATTAAGTCAAGGCTCTTATGAAATAAAAGACCTTAGCCTAAGATCGTGCAAACAATGATTCTCCACCAAGGAGTAAACACGGTAGGTAAGGGGTTGTTATCTTGAAGGTGCGGCTACAATAAAACAATAACATTCGGAAGTTGCATATTAAATGTTAAGTATAATAATAAGTTTGTTAAAAAAAGATTAGAAGTTTACCGGAACGAAATGTTTCTCCCTCTCAAAATATAATAAGCAGATCGTGTTAAGTGTGCACCTTGGTTGATACCAAGTAGGAAGTTGTAGAACAAGAAAGTATAGTTAGCATTTTTTTCACACCGTTACGAACACTACGTTGAATGTGGAAGCCACAAGACATCCCATTTCCGGGGTTGCTAGCCAATGATCTTCTGGAGTCATCCCTATTCCTTGCCATGTAAGTTGGTGTACGACGCTCTTCAGAGTTGGGGCTTCTTGAGGTCCAATCCAAGTTCCTTCTACTAGATGTTAAATATCCTTGACCTTAGCTATCATTAAAATCTTTTACTTCCCTCCATAAGTGTTGGTTCTCCTCCGTCTCATACGCTATTGATCTAAATCCACAATTTCCATCTCCATTGACTTCAAACCATCCATTCACATAGGTGCGCATTGATTGAGGTACCCGAGCCTTGTATTTGGCAAGCACCTTCATTTTTTTGTTTCTTCAATATTGTAGAATTAGAAGCATTTTTTTGCTTCTTTAGAGGTATTTCTTCCAAAGCTCTAGCATCCATATCGGCATTAGTGTGCTCCCATGCAAACGGTCTTCTTTGGGTTGACCTAGGCTCTTTGTTAGGAGCTCCGACTGGACGACCCCCGATGTGCTTTGAAATAGTCGGCTCTTTTAGAGGAGTATTTACTTTCCCAATGTCTAAAACTATTTGTGCACACTTCTCTTGATCATGGGTTGACAAGTTCAGAAATGTTTCCTGATAGAAACTATGAAAAAGACGTATTGCCACCATACTCTTAACTTCGAGTATTCCGGGTACATCAACCTCTTTCAAACTCAATGTACCCCAGAAAGGGTGCAACTCTGATGGTAAAAGAGGTCTTTGCTCCTTCTAATGTTGGTCAATCTGATAGAGACACATCAACCCGTCTCTAATCTTGATCTCACATCTACAAAACATAGGTGTGTAAAAACCATATCTCTGTGTATTCCTTAAGCAATTCCTCTATGCATTTGTAAACCACTCTGAACTTCAAGACTTTAAACAATTCGGCCCCTTCAAAAACTATGAAGCTCTTACTCAAACTCTCGGCAAAAGACACATTAATCTCCATAAGTCGGTTCGCTGCCATTGTTTTGTATTCACCGAACATTGTGTCTAGCCTACCCTTTCCACTACTCAAGTACGACTTAAGACACGAATGTGCTCCTTCAACACTAAAATGTTCAAAAAAACAATGTAAATTGACATAATATCAGAAATTGTGAATTTGCAATTGTGCTTCTATAATCTGCAAATTCACACGTAACGCGAGGCATCCTACCTCGTGTGAAGCAACATAAGGTCTCCTCGCGTTACGTGTGAATTTGCATTACAAAAGTTGTAATACAGATTTACATTAAATAAAAAGTGCATAACGTTTAAATATAAAAATAGTGAACATACTTGTTTGTCGTGTTATTCCCAAGAGTAAAGACGTTAGCCAATTCTCTCTCCCGTAGTTAATTACAGTTGGATAAGCGGCCCATTCACACTCTAGTATCTTCAACTTTTTATAGTAGTCTTCTTCAGTGGTTAATTTGTTTGAACACCTCAAAATATTCCACAGAAATCTTTGTCCCCAATGTGTATGTGCCCATATCTTCCTTACATGTCGTCTACATTAGAGAAACTTTGCATTTGGTCATAACATGTATGTGGCATTCATAAGTGTCATCTCATGGTCTATGACGAAGCAAGTAGGCAAGACTCTTATTCTCAAATACATCGTCTGCAGTTGTTGCATCGTCCACAAATAACTTTCCTCACTCTCTGCCTCTAACCATACCCCGCAAATGACAAAATTCTTCCATGTAGAAGTCAAACCTACTATCTTCAGAAAAGGAACATTGTACATGTGACCAAAATACAATTAAGCAAAGAATTGTGCATCTGTAATGTATTTCTTCACGTTATGCGAGATCGCCATTCCTCGCGGAACGCGAGAAAGTAGTTTATTCCACAATCTTCTCAAACAAAAAACAGAAACATTCAATCCATTAAAAAAAACATTTCTCGCGTAACACGAGGGATGGTACTCTCGCGTAGCGCATAAGTATTTTTTACCATATATATAAAATTTCACATGAATTAAAAAAACAGATTGATAAAAAAATAGAATGATAAATACTTACTTGTTCGTGCTATAAGTCGAATCCAACAAAAGGCTATATGGAAACGCCTTTGAGCTTCATTGATTCGGGACTATCAAAGAACAAGTCACCTATCGTCGAAGGATTTTTTGCACTTGGCCTATACTCCATGAAGTAGTTGTTCTCTTTGCATTTTTGGAAGAATTCTTGAACCACGGTTCTACCCTCCATTTCTTCTTTCCTTATCCCTTGTACCAAATTGTACACTTGTCTCTTCTTGGTGCAGCTTTCGGGATCCTTGTTTAACTCAGTGTAAATCTGATAAGGAGAAAAATGAGAAAGTACTATCTCACGAACTGTTTTCTTCTGATCAAGGGCGGGCCTCCCAACAAATGCATTCCCGACCAAAGTATCTCCAATAGGATGGTTGTGCAAACCACAAACAACAGTTACTCTCCAATTGTCTTGAATACGGTTCTCTATAAACTTTAACTCAAATTGATACCCAACTTTCTTGTTCTTCGTGTTTTTCCTCACAAAGAGACCTTTAGGCTTATACTTTCCCCCTTTCTCACAAAGGAGTTGAACCCTTCCACTTTGCCCCGGTAAAGATGGTTTAGTCCTTCCAATAGAGATCATAAACTTATGTTGCTTTGTAACGTTGAACGCCCACAAATGACCAATCTCCTTAGAGGAAAACACTTGTTCCGTTGTCAAATATTTCGAATAATCCCTAGAAACAACATCTTCCTCACATAAGGGATCATCAAACTTTGGTGCAGTGCGTAAAGCAGGAAGAAACCACATCTCCTCTCCTACGTTTGTAACAGGTCTCAACGTAGGTGGATTAGCAAACTGTGAATCAAACGCATAATAGCTTGATGACACTTCATATGTACATGGCAATTCATAAATAGATGACACGTGCACTTGATAAGTAGATGACACGTGCAATTCTTATGTAGATAAGTAGATGACACATGCACTTCATACGTAGATGATTGATAATAATCACCAAACTCGATCCCTAAATTCAAATGACGGTGGCGGACATGGCATCGTGGACGTTGAGTAGGTGTAGTCATTCAACCCAATGAACAAAGAAAAAATCACCTATACACAACAAAACATACACAAACAGAGTTAGGCTCTGTAATGTGCAATTTCCCGCGTAACGCGAGGAATTCCATTCTCGCATAACACGTGAAATTGCATAACTGTGTGCAAACGCAGTTCTACGTGGTCATTCAAACCTAAATAGAAAAATAACGTGAAAATTCGCAAAAATCTCATTCAATACATCATTTCTTATCGTACACTTTAACATTTCACTAATATAATCTATAATCACTAACATTGTACCCAAAATAGCATAAACATGAACAACACTAAATTTTGTACATTAAGAACCCTAAAAGCCTAAACCCTAAACAAAACAACATTCAAGAACAAATCTTTTGGATATTATATGAAAAAGTCATCTCTTTAACACTTACTACTAGTACATTTTGCATGAAATACAACATAATAACTTCATTGTAACTCTTAATGGTGCAAAACAAATTTGAATTCAAAATTTAAGTAAGAACATTACCTCATTGGCATGGTAACTTGATGAACCACCATCTTCACTCCTTCCTTTATTGAATTCTTCTTCATCTTCCATTGTTTTTGGTGGGTTTAAAAGTGTTTTGAGGTTTGAAGGTTTTGAAATCTGTTTTAATGGAGGGTAAAAGAGGTGAAAGATGATAATAATAGGTGCTACAATTTACTTAAAATAAGAGGGTAATTATTATAGTTAAGTGAGGACAAGACATCTATTAAATGAATCACAACAACGTCTATCTGATATAATCTCTCGCGTAACGCGAAATGTGCATTTCCCGCGTTACGCAAAATGCCCATTTCTCGCGTTACGCGAGATTAGCATTATGAAATTATGTTAATTTTTCTTAATCTCGTGTTACGCGAGGAATGGGCATCTCGCGTAACGCGAGAGACTTGGCGGTGTTTGGTAGTTTAGGGTGGCGGTATATAGAATCCGTGTTATTGTACGAATATATGCATAGTTCTTCACAATTACATGCACATGCAGACATGTGCATTTATTTTTCATATGTTGTCAAAGACATGCACACATCTGCAAGCGTATTCGTAAAAATATATGGAAAAGAAAAGGACATCCGATAATTATATCTAAATGTGCATGTCAATGTAAAGAATTGTGCGCATTCGTACATTCGTACAATAATAATAATTCGTACCTGAATCTTTATCTTACAAGATACGGTGGAAGTATTAATAACAATAATATAAATACATATTCCTATTCATTTACGGTTATTATCTATGAGGGAGAACACGACATCATCACCATGCTTGATGAGCTCTTTGCTGAGTGTTCTGATCTGGAGTTGGATGACGAGAATAGGCTTTATCCTACAAGATTGGAGATTGGAGATGGAAATTTAGAGGCAAGTGATTTTGAAAGCGATTACACGTTATTTGATTCGTTAAGGGACAATAACATTTGCTTGCTAGATGAAGATAGATTTAAGAGAGAAGATGTTGGCATTGCATTTCTCAAGGGGTTTCTATTCTAGCAGAGGAGTTGGATGAGTTCTGTTGAGATGAGATCACAGATTGTTGTGTGCAATTTAGTGATTCTGAATGTTCAAGAGATGATGTTGACGAGAGAGAGTTTGACAAGTTCTTGAAAAACTATGGATGTACTGCACAAAACCCTCATTTTAACTTCAATTAGGATTTTTTTATTTCCAGCACAGTTAACTCGTTTACTTCGATACATTCTTTTATCATCACCAGAACATACACAATGGTTGCCCATTTAGTTGTGGTCATTCAATAATTTATTAATATCTCTCTTAAATTTTCTAATATCCATTTTCAATACTCATCTATATTTATCATTATCCCAATGGTTATCCATTAATTTGTGGTCATCAATCTTCTCTTTTATAATTTTTTATTAAAATTATGACATAGGGACAAATAAAGTTGTGTTTTTTAGACACTTATCAAACACATATTGAATGCTAATTTGATACCCATTTGATATCCATGGTCATCACAATACCTGGGTGAACCTCTCTCTTCCAAAATCCACTTTTTCATTGGTTTAATAATATTTTTAGTTTCTCTCTCCCAATGTCCACCCAAAGTGATAAACCATTAGGTATGCTCTTACAAGAACATAACCGAAGCACCTGAAACTGAGGGTGAGATTAATCAAGGACGCACCAAAGAGAGATGGGCAAAATATGAAGATCAGCCAAGGGAGCTTCATCAAATACTTTGGCAATGCAAGTGAAGAGACACCTGAAGAGCAGCCTTCAAGTTTTAAAGATTCCATATCTCTTGGCATAGGGCAAGAAGAAAATGAAAATGCAGAATTCATTGACATACCCAACTTAGGATTCACAACGCAGGCTTCTTTAGCGGATCTTGAAGAAACAGGACATCCCAATATAAAGAAACTTTCTCTAGAAGAAGGTGGCATTGCTAGTTGAAGCATTCCAAAAGATTATCCCACACGCAAATATTTAGTTGATGTATTAACTTGTTATGTTGACAAACCGCTAAAGCACAGTTTCAGGCTTTCAGAATGTAAATAACAAGTCAAAAAGATGAACTGCTCCACTTGTAACTATAATCAATAAAATTATCCACTGTAATTAGATAAACCTGTGTTTTGTAGTATAGCATTAAAAGCAACCATGATGCACCTCCTTATAACAACGACTGCTGAACCTAATAGATAATCAATGTTGAGTAACTTCTCAACCATCTCGTTGGTAAATACGCCCTTTAGCCTTTTCTGCTATCTCGAACCATTGTCTTGACAAAGAGCTCGCCTGCCCTATATGAGGATCTTACCTACACCATGAAGAAAAGCAAGGATATGGGGTCAGGCCTTAAATATAGCTTGCCAAGATCCACAATCATTTCATGTTCAGGATGGGTGTTTTTTAAGATAAGACATTGGCGAAATGATTGACATTTCTTATGAGTCCGCCTTCAAATAAGAATTACAATTCAAACCACTTCCTATATCAGACGTGATTATTCCTGTACTGGAACTTATATAAATAAACTAGTAAATGAAACTCCAGTCAAATTCAGTTTTATTTCCTCGCCTCTCACATAAGTATTCTTTTTTTCCAATTCCATCAAGGCAATAGAAGCAGACTCACCAGTGGACCACTAGCTACGTAGCGGAAACCTATAGACTCTCCGTACTCCTTCCAGAATTCAAACTTTTCTGGAGTCACATACTCTTTGACAGTGAGGTGCAGTGGCGTAGGCTGTAAAATGAAAAAGGACAAGAATATGTCGTCAATAATAGAGCATACAATCTTGGAACAATGAGGTCTGTCCCACTGCCTTGAAATTATTTCATGAGTACAAAATCAGTATAAGCAAACATGTGTACAGCAAGATTCCAGCCGAAGCCACTAGCTATACAAGATCTTATGTATATTGTATACCGTGTTTATACGCAAACTGTCTCATTTGTATATAAATCCAAACAAATATCTAATCTCTAACAGTAACTTGGAATATTACTGACCTGCAAATATTGTCCCAATGTCAGGATATCCACACCGATAGACCGCAAATCAACCATAGCTTCCTTCAATTCATCATCAGTTTCACCAAGCCCTAACATTATGGATGATTTGGTAATCATTCCCTCCTTGCTGATCTTGGCATGTTTTAGAACAGACAAGCTCTGCTCATACCTGCACACATGAGCTTGAATCTTAACTACCTTCCACAACCATGAGGTCAATAAGGTTGTGCTTGGATAAAGTTCTCTAGTACGGGATAGACATGATTCCCTTAAGTGAACAAATATCACATACACATGAGTTTCAAACATCAAAATGATCACATGGCTTGAAGCGAAAACCCTCTAACCCGTGATGTCAAAAGGAACAAAAGAGGCCTTAAGCCTCCCCCTTACTTCTCTTACTATCCCCTACTTACCATCACCAAAAAAATACCAATTAACACACCTTAAACACTATGCTTTGTTATGGTATTCCCTCAATTCAAATATGACTCAGATATCCAACTTCAAGTACTTCCAATTTACAATGGAAGTACCACTAGGTCCCTCCTGTACTTTTTTCAGTGAATAATACTATACACGTCTTTTTAGCGTTTTACGAACTGTATATATCAAAACCTAGAGGTATATCCCGACTTTTAATTCTATTGGAAGGTAGTATGACTGTTAAGCTCATTGGTTGAACCGATGTAGAGAAGTGTATTAGATTACTCACCCTGCTCGAGGATCTCTGACAAGTCGTTGAAGACGCTTTACAGTTTCTACATTATGAGCAAATACATCCAATCCTGAGTGTACAAGAATATCTACAGCGTTTAAATCACCCCTAAAATCAGAGGTTAAGCACTCAACCATGATCTCAGGTTTTAGTTTCTGCATGATCAGACAGTTAAATATCAGATGCAAAAAAAAAAAAAATGTATTCAGTTGGTTTTTAGTACTTGGAATATATTCTCAAGTACCTTCATGGCTTTAACCGTTTCTGCAAAATGGCCACTTCCACCATCAGGTAAATCATCACGATCTACACTAGTCAGTACGATATAATCCACACTGCAATAGTAATAATCAAGAAGACATCAGCAGCTAAAAAATGAACAGTTGGTAATCTCTATTACATGAAAAGGTGTGTTTATGATCAGAGTACGCTAGCTTGCAATTGCTACAAAATGTGTATTTGTAGGCAGGATGATCAATGAATTACAAAACAGTGTGGTCGTAGGCATTAAGGACAAACTCGAATGCTGTGTTTAGGCTCTATTACCCTATCCTACACTTCGTGCCTTACATCACTCAAAAGTCAAAACACTCACTATTAAACGACTCAAATCTGCAAGAAGTCATACCTTGCATGTATTAAAACGGCTTAATAGAATAAACACGAAGCCTAGTTTAGATATGTATAAATGGAAAGACAGAAAAAACAAGAATGATTTGAGTAAATTATATAAGCTCATACCCCCAACTTGCAATAGCCTTGGCAGTGTTCTCAGGCTCCATGGGATCAGGTGGTGGAGGATTCCTACTAGTCTTGACTGCACAAAATCTACATCCACGAGTACAAGTATCCCCAAGAACCATAATAGTAGCTGTTGCAATGCCATCTCCACCCCCATTCCAACACTAAAAATAAAAATAGAGTGAGAGCAACTCAAAATGAACCATCTTCACCACGAAGGAAAAAATGAAACACAGACAAGAAAAATAGATTAAGCAAGACATACGGTAACAAAATCACAACCAACAAATTTCTAAAATGTGCTTAGTTCATGCTATAGCGGACACATAAGCATTTAACTAATAAAACTCAGCCTTAAGTTATAAAATTAGACAGAAATCAAGCAAAAACAATCAAATTTGGATTAATATAATGAAAGAGAGAGATAGGATCATACTTCACCAATGTTAGGGCACTGAGCTTCCTCACAGACAGTGTGGAGTTTCAAGCTGGAAAGGGAATCCTTGACATCCTGGAACTTGGCGCCTTGAGGAGCCTTCTGCCTGAGCCACGCCGGTTTCTTCAGATTCGGATCCCTACCCGTATGCAATCCCATGCCTCCAGGATTCGGACCCTTGGCTTTCTCCTCGGATTCTAACAGACGCCCGTCTCCTGCTGCTGCTAATTTAGCTTCTTCCTCAGCAATGGCCGAAGAATCCGCCGCTTTGGCCCTAATTTGAGCTCTCAATCGGCGAACATTGCAATGGAAACTGAGTCTAGGGGACTTTGGGACGGGGATCGGGATTGAGGGTTTAAGAATTGCTTGGTTCATGGTGTGATGTGAACTGAATGAATTGGATTGGAAGGAATTGTGTTAATTCAGCATTCAACATTGAAATCTCCGTCGTTGCTCCCGGTAATTCACAAAAATAAGTTGGTATTCCTAACTTTTGATTTTTTTGCCGGATGTACAATTGTACAGCTGTTAGTAAAAGTTTATGACCGCCTTCATAACATCGATGTTATTATTACACTATCAAGATGAAGAGAATTACACCAAAAAACAGTCAATTACAGTCAATTAAAGCGGCAAATTAATTAATCTGATGTTAAGCACACCAATTCCTAGATGGTTAGGGCAACGAAATTCTCAAACTACCAATCTGATGCTCAAACTACCCAAATCCCCAAATTGGCAGAAGAGAAGGAGCGAGATTGAATTGAGCATCTGGGAAATATTAAATCAGAAACCTGGGAGAGACGAAACGACGACGTGAAGACGGAGCAGGGAAGAAGCTCTGCGAGGCGGGCTCTCTGCGAGGCGAGTGAAGACGAGGCTCTGCGAGAATTTTTGAAAAAGAAGAAGCTCTCTGCCTCTGCGAGCCTGCTAGTGAACTGATCCATGGATCGATCCGGATCGGTGATGATTAAAATCCATTGAATTAAAATGCTTTTTTCACATGGACCGGATTGGTCCGATCTGGACCGGATCGGACTAAAGTCCATGACTGGACCAAAAGTGACAGGCCTAAGTATATGAAAGTAGTCACTCCAATGGAATCCGAACAAGTCAATTTCATACTTAATTTTGGAAAAAAAAAATAGTCAAACTTATAAGTATTTAGAAGTAGAAAATAAGTGGAATCCGAACAGACTCTAATAATTATTATTAGGCAAATAAGCCTTTTGTTTGCTTTAAAAAAAACGTTCCATTTGATATAGGCGGTCATAAACTTTTACTAACAGTTGTACAATTGTACATCCGGCAAAAAAAATCAAAAGTTAGGAATACCATTTTATTTTTGTGAATTACCGGGAGCAACGACGGAGATTTCAATGTTGAATGTTGAATTAACACAATTCCTTCCAATCCAATTCATTCAGTTCACATCACACCATGAACCAAGCAATTCTTAAACCCTCAATCCCGATCCCAGTCCCAAAGTCCCCTAGACTGAGTTTCCATTACAATGATCGCCGATTGAGAGCTCAAATTAGGGCCAAAGCGACGGATTCTTCGGCCATTGCTGAGGAAGAAGCTAAATTAGCAGCAGTAGGAGACGGGCGTCTGTTAGAATCCGAGGAGAAAGCCAAGGGTCCGTATCCTGGAGGCATGGGATTGCATGCGGGTAGGGATCCGAATGTGAAGAAACCGGCGTGGCTCAGGCAGAAGGCTCCTCAAGGCGCCAAGTTCCAGGATGTCAAGGATTCGCTTTCCTACTTGAAACTCCACACTGTCTGTGAGGAAGCTCAGTGCCCTAACATTGGTGAAGTATGATCATATCTCTCTCTTTCATTATAATAATCCAAGTTTGATTGTTTTTGCTTGATTTCTGTCTAATTTTATAACTTAAGGCTGAATTTTATTAGTTAAATGCTTATGTGTCCGCTATAGCATGAACTAAGCACATTTTAGAAATTTGTTGGTTGTGATTTTGTTGACGTATGTCTTGCTTAATCTATTGTTCTTGTCTGTGTTTCATTTTTTCCTTCTTGGTGAATATGGTTCATTTTGAGTTGCTCTCACTCTATTTTTATTTTTAGTGTTGGAATGGGGGTGGAGATGGCATTGCAACAGCTACTATTGTGGTTCTTGGGGATACTTGTACTCGTGGATGTAGATTTTGTGCAGTCAAGACTAGTAGGAATCCTCCACCACCTGATCCCATGGAGCCTGAGAACACTGCCAAGGGTATTGCAAGTTGGGGGTATGAGCTTATATAATTTACTCAAATCATTCTTGTTTTTTCTGTCTTTCCATTTATACATATCTAAGCTAGGCTTCGTGTTTATTCTATTAAGCCGTTTTAATACATGCAGAGTATGACTTCTTGCAGATTTGAGTTGTTTGAGTGTTTTGACTTTTGAGTGATGTAAGGCACGAAGTGTAGGATAGGGTAATAGAGCCTAAACACAGCATTCGAGTTTGTCCTTAATGCCTACGGCCACACTGTTTTGTAATTCATTGATCATCCTGCCTACAAATACACATTTTGTAGCAATTGCAAGCTAGCGTACTCTGATCATAAACACACCTTTTCATGTAATAGAGATTACCAACTGTTCATTTTTTAGCTCGTGATGTCTTCTTGATTATTACTATTGCAGTGTGGATTATATCGTACTGACTAGTGTAGATCGTGATGATTTACCTGATGGTGGAAGTGGCCATTTTGCAGAAACGGTTAAAGCCATGAAGGTACTTGAGAATATATTCCAAGTACTAAAAACCAACTGAATACAGTTTTTTTTTTTGCATCTGATATTTAACTTTCTAATCATGCAGAAACTAAAACCTGAGATCATGGTTGAGTGCTTAACCTCTGATTTTAGGGGTGATTTAAACGCTGTAGATATTCTTGTGCACTCAGGATTGGATGTATTTGCTCATAATGTAGAAACTGTAAAGCGTCTTCAACGACTTGTCAGAGATCCTCGAGCAGGGTGAGTAATCTAATACACTTCTCTACTTTGGTTCAACCAATGAGCTTAACAGTCATACTACCTTCCAATAGAATTAAAAGTCGGGATATACCTCTAGGTTTTGATATATACAGTTTTGTTCCTTTTGAAATCACGGGTTAGAGGGTTTTCTCTTCAAGCCATGTGATCATTTAGTTAAAAGGAGACTTTGAATCAAGCCATTGCATATGATCTCGAAGAACTCGTTCAACGGAAGAAATCTTGTGTCTCTAGTTAAAAGGAGACTTTGAATCGTCAAAGTTTCTTCAACCGATGAAAATGCATTGCTTTTAGCAATCAAAGAACTTGTCTCTTCCCGATTAAAATCTTGAGAAACTAGGATATCAGCAGCTTTATTGTTACCCCTATGGACATAAAACACCTGAAAATTATCAAAAAAAGGAAAAGACAGATTAAATATCCATTATAATGGATCGAATATCCTGGGGGGCGAGTGTCCGACGAGAGACACTTGACCACCGACCTATTATCACTTTTGATAATAATATTTTTGATGTTAAGGTGAATGGTCGTCCTAACGCCCTCAAGAACTGCTCCAGCTTCCGAGGTTAAGACAGAAGAAGATGGAATGCGAAGCTGTTCAACAAAGGAAACTCTTCCTTCGAAGTTTCGAATAACAAAACCTATAAAACTACTAGAATCCGAACGTCTAGACTCATCAGAATTAAGCTTAAAATAGTTGGTTGGAGGTTTGAGCCATTTAGACTTGGTAAGATGTCTTTTCTTGTGAGTATTGTTAGGAGAGGGAAATTCGTTCTTCCATTCTAAAAAATAGAATAGAGCTGATTGTGCAATGTCCAAAGGAGATTGTGTGTTAGTATCATGGTTAGGCTTAAATATACGATTATTCCTGACGTTCCAAATAGTCCACCAAGCAAAAAAAAGAGCAAGTTTCAGGTCAATATTTTTTGATAGAAATCCGAGAAAGCAAGTTCGAATTCATTTGAATATGGGAAATCGAAATTAGAAGATCTCAGGGAATTTAGCTCCTTAGATGTAAAAGGACATTTAAAGAAGAAATGTCTTTTATCCTCATCAACAAAATTACAAAGGGAGCAAGTAGCACCAATCTTATAGTAGTATCGATTAAGTCTTTCAGTAGTCGGGAGTAGGGATGGCCAGACCGGACCGGGACCGCCGGTTCGAACCGGAACCGGACCGGGTCAAAACCGGGACCGGACCGGGACCGGAACCGGTAGGAACCGGTTTGGTCACGGTCCGGTTCAGGTTCACGAAATATGAATTTCAAAACCGGCGGTTTTTTATTTTTTTAAAAAAAATATTTTAACCGGCGGTTAACCGGAACCGCCGGTTTTGTAAAAAATAAAATAAAAAAAAGAACCGCCGGTTAACCGGGAAAACCGGTTAACCGCCGGTTCCAACGGCTAGAAAACTAGCCGTTTGCCGGTTAACCGGCGGTCCTAACTGCTATTTAGCCAAATTAGCCGTTAGGAAATTAAAAAATATATATAATTTTTTAATATTAAAATAACCCATATCAAACCCCTATAAATACCATACCATACAATCTTCAAATCACACATCCAACAACAACAATCTCTCTTCTCTTTCTCAAATCTCAATCTTATAATCTCTCAAATTCCATCAACAATCTCTTTTAATCTCTTCCTTTTAATTAGCTTTTGTCTTTCAATATTTTATTGCTTTTACATTTTTAATCACATTATTATATTGTTCTAAGTGTTATTGTTTTATTGTTTTATTGTTTTAATTGTTTTAATTGCTTTTAATCATATTATTTAATTGTTCTTAATCATATTATGGCGAAACATTTTGACACCCAAGAAGAGAGTGATAATGTCACTTCTTATCCCTCGGTTCCCACTCCCACCTCCCAAGTTAGGTCCAGTAGGGGTAGGACCGCTAGGCCTCAAGGGCAAGCTAGCGGTTCGAGACCTAGTGGTTCGAGGCCGGCTAGGGGTAGGGGGGGGGGGGGGGAGGTCCGGGTCCTCCGGGAACCAATCCCGGAAACTAACATCTCCTATTTTTGTAAAGTGGTTTACTAAATTAGAACCCGATCTCGAGGAACTCGAGGCCGAGGATTATGATCCCGATCTAATTATTGTTTCTTGTAACTTTTGCGAGGCGACATTCCAATGGAAGAAAAGTGGAGGATATGGAACCCTTCAACGACACATGGAGCACAAACATGTCGCCGAGATGGGAATGCTAGGGGGACAAACACAAATTTCCGGCGGATTTGCATCTTCTACTAGTGGTAACCCTTTATTTCGTTTTGATCATGAAGCTAATAGTGTAGCATTAGCCGAAGCTATTTGTGTTGATCATTTAGCATTTCGATTTAGTGAAAATGTAGGATTTAATGAGTATATTAAAGATCATACACAACCCGCTTTTAAATCCGTATCTAGGAAAGTGATTAAGAAAAACGTAATTAAGGCTTATAAAAGACGCAAGGCCGAATTAGTTTCTTATTTTTCGCAAAATGATATGCATGTTTCTATTTGTAGTGATATATGGAGTGATAATACTCAAACCCATTCTTACATGGGTGTTACATGTCATTTTGTAGATCATCATTTTACAATGCAAAAACGTTTATTGGCATTTAGAGTCTTTGATGATTCACATACCGCACAAAATATTGCTATGATGATTCGTGCAATTTTAGAAGAATATAGACTACTTAATAGAGTTTTTTCAATTGGATTCGACAATGCATCTGTTAACACCGCATCTATTAGAGATTTACAAGAAATGTGTCAACCTATATTTGGTGGGAAATTTTTTCATATTCGATGTGCTTGTCATATTTTAAACTTATGTGTTCAAGATGGTTTACGTGCTATGAGTTTTCATTTTAAGCCAATTAAGAACGTTATTAAGTATATTTGGGGGCATCCTAAAGTTACAAGAGATTGGATGACCTTTTGTAAAACTAACGGGGTGCACCCAAAACGTTTTTCAAAAGATGTGGGTACCCGATGGAACTCTACTTACATATTACTATGTGAATGTATACAATATAAACAAGTTTTAACGTCTTTTGTTTCTCAAAACCTTTCTGGCTCTCCTTTCTATTTTAGCGAATCAGGTTGGGATATATGTCAAAGTATTGCAACGTTTTTAAAATGTTTTAATGATGCAACAAAAAGATTTAGTCATGTTTATACACCAAGTAGTAATGTTTTTGTCTTGGAAGCTTGTAATGTTATGTGTGGTTTAAGTGAGGGAGCTAAAATTCCCGGCATTGAGGAATCTGTTGCAAGCATGAGGAGTAAGTGGTTGCTCTACTATAGATATATTCCCGATTGTTTTCTTGTTGCTTGTGTTTTAGATCCTAGACTTAAATTATCCGGTTTACACGCTCTTTTAAATGACTATTATGCATATATTTTAGCCGAAGGTGAACTAGAGGATATTTTAGGTATGGTTTCTAGAACTAGAACAAACATTGAAACTTTATTTACTCATTTTTGTGATTCTCCGACTACTTCACAATTACCTCCGACTTCTTCGGGCTCTACTAGCTTGGGGGCCTTTGGAGCTAAGTATTTTAGTAAAAGACCAAGAGTTACAAACACGAATGCGGAAATTGATAACTATCTTAACACCAACTTTGAGTTTGTTAGTTGTGAAACTTTAGATGTTTTGAAGTGGTGGGAGGATCATAGCAACATGTTTCCAACGCTTGCGAAGATTGTGGCTCAAGTTCTTGCCGTCCCCGCTTCAACCGTGGCGGTGGAACAAACTTTTAGTGCAGGAGGCAACACTTTAACGAGGAAAAGATCAAATTTGGCACCGGAGTCATTGGAGGCGCAATGTTGTGTTTGCGATTGGAAGAGAGCCGCAATTAGGCAACAACGTAACATTATCGAGTCATCGGAAGACGAGTGGATTGGAGATTCTACTAAGATACGCACCGATTCATCCGCCGAAGATTCGACTTAGGTAACGGGTTTTGAAAAAAGGTAAAGAACTACGTGGGCTTTGATTCCTCTAACCCGAGAGGATACATAGGCAACTTAACAAGTAAGTCACTGTTAAGTGCAAGCCCAATTTTTTTATTTTTTTTGTTCCTTCATATTTAATTTAAAAAACTTAAAAAAAATGACAACACATTCTTTTTTAATAGCGTTTTTTTATAATCATTTTTTTTTAAGTTTTTTTTAAAAGTTTTTTGTTATGTTTTTTAAACATAATTTTTAAACTTAAAAAGAATGTTTTGTCATTTTTTTAAGTTTTATAAATTTATAAAATTATTTTTTAAAAACAAACCGGCGGTTTTGTTTTGTTTTTTTTAATAAAAAACGGGTCCGGTTCAGCCCGAACCGGACTGAACCGGATTGAACCGGACCGGACCGGAACCGGAATCGGAAAAACCGGTTTTTTCCGGTTCCGGATTCCGGAGGACCGGAACCGGACCGGACCGGGAGCCATCCCTAGTCGGGAGACAATCAACAAAGGCTTTCCAAAGAAAATTATGGATCTTGGGAGGTAGTTTTGTTTTCCAAAAGAGATTAAGATCAATTTTTGGACTAACATGAGGCTGAATAAGTCTATAAGCAGATTTGACAGAAAAAGATCCATCAAAAGTGGGAGTCCAGATGATTTGGTCCTCTTGAGGAGTGACGGGTATTCGGATTTGGGCTATTTTCTCAATGGTATCTAAGGGTAGCAGACGGTGAAGTTTCTCAAAATCCCATTGTTTATTAGGTGTAATAAAATCGCAAAAATTCTGAGAGATGGGCATCTGTTGCCGGAGGCCGGTAATAGAGCAGTTCGAGATCCTGTTGTCAGTCCAAAAGTTAATCGAAGTTCCGCTTCCTAGTTCCCAAGACATGCCTTTCTTGAAGTCATCAACGAGTAGAAGCTAGAAGTCTACTAAAATGCCAAGATTGAGAAGGTTTGCGATCAAGAGACAAAAGGTCTGAGTTTGGGAAGTATTTTTCTCTAATGATTGATACCTAGATATTGTAGGGTTGAGTAAGAATTTTCCAAATGAGCTTCATTTGGAGAGCACAATTGTTATCCCATACTTTACGGTTACCAAGCCCACCAGAAATTTTAGGTTCACAAATGTTATTCCAATGAAAAGAGATTGACTAGAAGGGTTCTTTTCATTCCAGAAAAATTTCTTGTTAATATCAATAATATTTTTGCAAACTTCTTTAGAAAGGAGAAAACTTTGCATAAGGTAATGTACCTGGGAAATAAGATTAGATTGGATTAAGAGAGCTTTGGCTGCCTGAGAAAGAGAATCTGCTTTCCATTTAGCGTTAATTTTCTAGCTAGAAATTCCATAGCCATAACAAACAGGGCAGGAGGAAGGGGATCACCTTGTCTAATACCACAAGAAGACTTAAATTCAGGTCCAGGTTGATCATTGATAAGTACTGAATAAGAGGCCGTATCGAAACAGGCTTTGATGAGATTAATCCATTAGAGCAGAAGCCAAAATGACTAAGAACTGTACATAAGAAGTCCCAGTCCAATTTGTCATAAGCCTTTTCCATATTCAATTTAAGGGACATCCAACCAATTTTATTAGTTTTATTTTTATGGAAAGAGTATAAAATTTCGCGGGAAGAAAGAATATTGTCTTGCATAAGTCAACCTTCCACAAAGGCTCCTTGAAAAGGGGAAATTATTTTTTCCAGGAGAGGTTTGACCCGATTAGCCATTATTTTAGTGATAATCTTGTAAGAAGAATTACAAAGACTAATAGGTCTATAATGATTGATAGTGGTGGGGGACTCAACCTATGGGATAACGACAATAAAAGAATGGTTAATCGAAGAGAGCATATGTTCAGAGTGAAAGAATGCCTTAACGACGACCAGAAAAGAAGACTTAATGAGAATCCAATGCTTTTGATAAAAGTCAATAGAGAATCCATCAGGTCTTGGAGTTTTAATTTGTCCGGGGGTTGATCGAAGATTGCTTTCCTGAGTTCATATTCGGCGACATAGTTAGATGGATATTGTCATTATTAGAGATGAGATTTGGAATAATTTCAAGCTCATTAATCCAAGATGCATGTAGCACCATTGTGTTGGAAGCGGTGCGCTAGCTCCTTAGTCACTTCAAGAGTAATATTTTCATGGTCATGAACCACAATACCATCCTTAGTACAAAAGCTAAGCATGGCCTGTTTGAAGCCTTTTTGTTTAGCAATCGAGTGAAAATATTTAGTATTTTTGTCACCATCCTTAATATGCTTACTTTTCAATCCTCGAAAGAGGGATGATTTTCATCCAAAGATAACTAGTTGGTTATCTAGGGTTTCCACCTTAAGTAATTGTTTTGGTAATTTGTTTATTACTTCCGATGTGCCTAGGAACTGGACAACTCTTTGTCACAGTTCCTTTGATACTAACATACAGATCATACAATCAAGTTAAGCATTCATCCAAACTGTTACACCGTTGGAATTCATTGAAATGGGTTGATGGTATTTCTTTCAATTCCATCAACTCCATTACACTAGCCCTATATCCAAACTACTTTGCCCCGCCCTGATTCGAACCGAACCGCGTGTGTGGTTTTAGTGAGTCCTACCCTCTCGAGGGAGTATCCCCTTAGCACTAGTACACATCCCTTGCATATGTCTACTAGTGAATATAGTTAAGAAATTTTCCCCTAACTACCAAAGTTGGATGAGACAACTTTATCCCAAAATCATATTGTTGCATTGCAAGCAATTAATTTTGAGCTTTCATTTCTCATTCAAACAGAACCCGGGTATATCGTATGAGCATACTTCGAGTATGTGCTCACAGAGACAAAGTCATTGGACACGTGGCCGAAAGTTTTTATAAAAATGTGGTTCCAACATGTGCAGAGAAGAATGAAACTGAAATGGAGTGTAGTCGTGTGACTTGATCTATCCGCATGAAGGAGAGAAAGGAGAAAGATGAGCAAAAATAAATAAATTAAGGTGGTTAGAAAACACAACTTTGTACTTGTTTTGTTGTTACCTTATTAGCTCCAACATGAAATAATGAGAATCAGAGTTTAACTCCAATCAAGGTGAGCAAGAAATCTCTGTAGTCTCCAGATGTATCTCCGATGATTGCTTGATCCACACCTTCTTTGTTTAGCTCAAAATAAACCTCTTTGACCCTCGACATGTCAACTTCTGCTCGACTCAGTATTCCCCTCGTTAATGAATCCTCGTCTGTCCCCAACCCAACTATGGATGCCCGTATTACCTATTCCAACAATCATCAATTCAAACCCATAAAATATAAACATCACTTAAGGGAAATTTGTTATGCTGACCTCGGCAAAGTGTTTTTCCGGACAATCAATGCACATGATCACTATTTTCAGGAATGCCTGTGAGTTACCATTTCCAGTGTCTGCAATTTGCTGTAAAAACAAGAGCAATAATCTTGAAACTAACAAAATTCAACATATATATATAATACGAATTAGGATCAAGTGCATACTCTTATAGTAAATAGTGAAGAGTTTTCTTAACCTTAGATCAAATCAATCCAACCATCAGGATTAAAGCTAATTAAGAAACAATATAAATTAAAAATCACACATTTTTTCAATCCCTTGACTCACGCTCCAATATTTTGGGTGAGTTGGGTGAATAACCTTTTTTCTACGATTTTATTAGGAAAATGACCCATTTAGAAACTAATCTCCTACCCCAAAGGGAAAGGAGAAACCGAAGGGGTTAGTTTTCTGTAACAAAAACTAATAAACATTATTTGGGGCTAGTTTTCCTAATTAAAAACTTTGAAGGGGTCATTGGGACACACTCTCTCCAATACTTTTCTGTTATGATTTTTTTTATAATCTCTCTAATATTCTATTGAACCATTGTTCTCCATTCTCCAGATCCAGTTTTCTCCATCTACTGCATGCTCAATCATCTTATGAACGAATTGTTCACGAACAACTTGTCTTGTTCATGAACAATTCTTAATGTTTATCTGCGAACTAGTTCAGATTTGGTTAAGAACAATACGAATTGTTCATGAACAAAACAAAATGGAGTCGACCTTGAATGAAGAAGAGGCCACTTGAACAATTGGATCAATGAAACACTGGACGACAAATTAGTCTAGAATCTTTTAGCAAAACGTCTTTTGGTCTTCCCCAAAAATTCTCCAAATATTAAATGAAGTCAAATTTGCGATAAACTTTAGGGAAGAATTATATTAATTGTTCAAATGAACAATTGATTCTATAGTTAATTTAAGCGTATTTTCATACCGTAGGATTCTCCTTATCTAAGATTGTAGAGAGCTCCTTACTATTTACTGTAAGATAGCTCATCATCAGAACCCGACTCTATATAAAACTATGTAGTATATATAGAAAAAATGACGGTTATAGAAAAATGACCTGAAGAATAGTTTTGTTGAAGGTAATCTGGTAGGAAGCAAAAGTTGCCCGAAGCTGGAAAAGGTTCCTGGTAGTGAGGATTAATGCCAAGTCGTCGTGATCGAGTTGGTTGCTTAGAATAAGATGATGAAGCTTGTCTGCCTCTAAGTCGGCTAGTTTTTCGTCCACTACTTTCTTGTCGTGCCTATACGAACTCACTAGTCCAACAAGAAGCTGTACAAATGATTACAAATTTAAATACAAGATTGTTGTAATTATATATGATATTCACCTACGTATACGTACCTTTCTGATGGATAAGGGAACATGTGAGACAATGTCTTCTTCGAGTGAGCAATCAAAGAGAGAACAATACATCTGCCTAACCGCGAGGAGATGGTTAGCCGATGATGCGCACGCTATTTCAACAATCACTTGTAACTCATTCACTCCTCTTTTCTTCTTTAACATCATCAACGCTTCTTTACCTACTCTTGCGTCCCTTTCCGCTACCTCGTACACCCATAGCTTTATCGCTTTCTGTCAATGTTAATAAAACCATTACCTAAGACCATCATCTGTGACATATGAACACACATTATGACATACACATACTTGGGCGTATAAACACAGACGTTATAACTGATGAACATACACATTATAACACATGAACACAAAAGTGTCATGAGTCTTAACATAATAATTTATCTTCACCGGATTTTTTCCATAAGGCACCCTGACATCATCCAAAAACAAAGAAATAAGGTCCGAAGGTTTCTTGGAACGTATGTTGTCTTCGATGGGGAACACTTTGTATTCACCATAATTATTATCAGCTCTAAAGTGCAACATCCCTTTGTGCATTAAGTTAATTAACTTTGACCCGTTTGAATTTGTGACGAACAAAAAACGGTATATTCTATTCTCCATACATACATATATTGTCACAACAAAGAACATGCATTTAGATGAAACTACCACCTAGCAATCAACAATACAATCCAATGGATTTAATTTTTGGATCTTAGAATAAAATTAATAGGGAGAGATAATTACTCCGAAGTCCCCGGAAACTATAGAGATGGCATCAATAAGAGTTTGATTGTAAAGCTGTTCATAAGCTTCTCTAATCGCCTTCCTCTGGCTTGCATTTCTGTGTCCCAAAATTGATATTATTGCTTTCCCATCCACTCTCCATCCTTCACCATTAATTCAAATTCTATAACTAATATTTACAGTTTAATAAAATAAAGGCTATTCCAATGGAAAAAGAGGGGAACCTTCAAAGGCGTGTTTCAACTTCTCTGCATCTTCCTTTGGAGGAGGAATCACATCTGGGATTAACAGCGTACCCATCTATCTTGCTAATCAAAATCAAGAATGTAAATACAAGGTTAATCTACAATATTTTAATGAGGTTGCGGACTAAAATTGTTCAAGAAGAAAAAAAAACGTTGATGATGTTTCTTTTAATTCAACTTTTTACTAATTTTGTTTCTTACCCGTTTTAGTTTATGTATTTTTTTTTTAACAAACCCCCTTGAATTTATCGTCTTTATTACAACCTCATAAAAACTTACCACCAATTAATTGTCGTCATGTAATATTGACATGTACAAAAATCGATTTTAAGAAAAATGTTTTTTTTTAAAAATTAATCCATATTTATTTTAATAACCGGTTATAAATCGAGTGAATATAGACAGAATAGAGAGAAGAGAAACGACTCTTGTGTATTCTTACAACATACGAGCCTTTATATAAACAAATATCTTAGGGTTACAAATAAGGGTATAAATGTGGAAATAACAAAAGCTAGATGTTACATTCACTATTAATGTATTTGTAACACTCCCCCTTGGATGTACATTTCTTAGACTATTAACTGCCTCGTTAAAACCCTAGTCTGAAAAACCCAATGGGATAAAAAAACAGAGTAAGGGAAAAAGAGTACAGTTATAACTCTTCCCCTCAAACCAACATAAATCCTTGAAACGACGAACCCTCTTAGATATACAAATTGCCTCGTTAAAAACCTTATCTTGGAAAAACCCATTAGGATAAAAACCAAGACTAAGGGAAAAAGAGTGCAGTCGTACTCCCCTGAATTATCATACATCCTTTAAACGAACGAGTTCCTTAAAAAACTTTTGTCGGTAATGCCTTGGTAAACAAGTTGCTAAGCTTTTTCTAGATTGAATTTTATGAACATCAACCTTTCCTTCGACTTGAAGCTCGTGAGTAGAAAAAAACTTTGGAGTTATGTGATTCGTCCTTTATCACCTTTGATGTGAGCGATACAAGCGGCATTGTCTTCACATATCACTGTTGGAATTTATTTGCTTGATTCTAGCCCACAAGGTGTCTCAACGTAGACACATTTTCTTCCGACTTCGTATAGTGCAATTGACAATGTAGCTACCAAGGCATGTTTTGTTGTTCGCCATGAAATAACAATACATCCATACATAAACAAGTAACTAGTCATTGAAACCAAGTTTTAATCTATTCAAGCCATCTTCACGACGTGACGATTGAAAAAACCAACAATCGGTTTTCGATCTTCAAGGATAAGCTGAGAGAGCATACTGTTATACCATATATACGCAAAGCAAATACAAGCTCATTACTTCAGATAAGTGAACAGTTCAAACACATAGGTAACCACTTAAAACATTAGTATATACAGATTTGAAAAATGTTCATTATAACATTAAAGAAACCATCTCCTAAACCACAAGTATTGCCACAAGGGGGTTTCCTCCCCACATTCCTGATCAAAGAGAAAAAATTAACAAACACAAACCAATCAAAAGTGGCAGGATCAGTAACATTGTCAATTTTTAGTTCCATGACAATGCTCAGTAACCAATTGTGCAGATTATGTAGCTATCAACAAATAAGTTTATAGGCCCAAGTAAAAACTCAGGTGAGAAGCTAATTAGAAAGCAATCAGCGGAATCGTTGAGAGCGATAAGCAGAAGAACAGCCAGGGCACCTAACCAAAGCATTTTCGTTGCAGTCCATGCACCTCTTCATAATTTTATGATCCTCATCAAACACCTTCCTACTTCCGCTACAGTTTAAGCACAGGTATCACAAAAGACTCCTCTTTCCCTAAGGGGTAAATTCTCGAGAATCTTTCGCAGTTCACCCAACTCATTTAAGTGCTTGATCATCTCTGCCCCGCCTACATATCTTCCCTTGATAAACACTTGAGGCAAGCTCACATCTCTATCGCTCATCACATTCTGCAATTCCTTCCTGTAGGAGAAATCCATGGACACGTCTCTTTCATCTACATAAACCTTGTATCCCCTGAATATTGTACGAACAGCGTAGCAATCCTCAAATGTCCTCCTCACACCACGTAAACTGGTGAAATATACAACCACACAATCCTCTGCACCAGGCAACGAAATTGTTGATGCGCCCAAGATTGAATCACAACTCAAGGAATGCACGTGCTTCAATTTACTCAATGATTGTTGTGGCTGGGAATGCAATTGCTCCTGTGCCAATTTGATGGTTTTAGGGCATTTACGAAGGAAGAAAAGCAATCAAATCCCAAGCGTTAGCAGAAGCGTGGATATCAACTACGCATAAAGTTGCACGTAAGAATAAACGCCGAGATGAATGAGTCTGAAGAAAATCATAAAGGTTAGAGAGACTTACTGGAAGGAGTCCATTCCTCAAGCAAGAAAGCACAATCTTTCCCTAAGGTAGATTTCCTGATGAAGTAGAACTTATCTGCCCAACCCCGATCGGATGAAGTTCCTTCGTTCACCAGAGGAGGTACCCTGACACGAGATTTGATGTTGACTCTGCCCGTCGAGGGACTAGAAAGGATGCAAGAATGCATGAAGTCGACAATCGTGAACGCGATGTCGAAGTTAGCCAGAATATGGTCCAACACCACTAAGCCTCTCCAAGCACTCGGAAGAACGTGCCCGACTGCGATACCCAAAGTAGTCAAGAAAGAACGAACCAAAGGGGAAAAAGGAAAGCGATGTCCAACCAAGAAGGGATATTCGTAGACGCAAATCCATCCCGGGCGTAAGGCGTCAGCGAATACATCAGAGGGAGGAATAGCAATTTGTACATGAGCAGAAAGCCCTGCTATGGAACGAAAAAACTCAATGTTACGAGCCGAGGAAGAACGACGGTTAGCATCGCTGAGAATCATTTTGGGATCGTAGGTAATCGGAGCCATTGAGAAGAGAGAAAGGAAAAATTAGGGTTTTTCAAGAAGATTACGAGTTAAAGGAAGGAAGCCAGGACGTGTTTAAATAGGGAAAGAAGATCTCGTTCAAGATTTCCCAAGAACCAATTTGTTACCGTTAGGAACAAATCCGAACGTTGGGGAAATAGCCGTTGGAACATATACAAGTCGGTTAGCCGCACTAAATGAGGATCAAAGAGAAGAAATTATTACGAAGTTGAGATTTCAGTTTGAGTGAATGTTCAACGCGTTCCGAATTCAATGAAGACGTATTCCATGAAGAAAGAAAGCGTCTCCCAGCTCTACTAGACGTTAAGCCCTGTAAGACGCCTTAGGGGTATTGTTTGTTTCTAAAAATAAGATGAGTACGGAACGCGTGAAGATCTACGCGTAGAGAGATGGTGTCGACGCGACGAGAGAAAGAGAGGATGGCGTCGACGTGACGAGACGTGGAAAAAGTCTCGTTATTCTTGAAGATTAGGTCGGCCGAGTATGTTTTATCTTGTTTATTATGATAATGTTGTAAATGGTAAAAGATACGGTAAATAATATATTTTACCTTGTTTGTTATATCATTATTTAGATAAAAGGAAGAGATAAGATCTCGTTTCCTTAACGATATTATTAGGGTTAACCTATAAATAAAGGCTAACGTCTGCTTTGTAAGTATCTAAGCCGTCATTCGAGTAATACCAAGTTAAAGTTTCAACCCTAATTTCCTACCTTGTTCTTGAGTGTTGAGATTATACCGTATTCTTTGATCTTTGCCCTACAATTGCTTAGTTATCTTCTCGTAGGTAATTTCGCTACAAACAGTGACCACGGAAGGTTTAGTTACGATGTTATGTTACGACAATCGTCGTGATCCCATATAAATATAGAAGATGAACCAGATTGAAATTTAGCCAAGACGTGTAAACAGTGCTAGTCCTATACTTTAGGAGGCCCTAGGCAAAATGAAAATTGAGGCCCCAACACAATAAATATATAATATATATTCAAACAAATACATAATAAAAGAGTTTTTGATTTTTTAATTTAAACATATATAATTTGACAAAATATAGTTATAATAATATCCATTATAAAAATAGTTGAATTTATTCATATGCAAAATAAAATAGATTTTTTTTTAATTGAAACATGTAAGTTACAAGAATTCTAGGGTTAAAAATGAAATTATAACAAATTTTTTGTGTATATTAAAAATCAAAATCTATAATAGAATTTAAAGTTTAGTAAATAATTGATGGAGGCTAAAAGTTGAAACTTAATAAGAAATTTAAAACTTTTAAGCAAAAAAGGCAAGCCGTGGAAAATTGAACTAATGACCTTTACCTAAGGTGTTGTACCCATCTACCACCAAACCAACAACTACTTTTTGTTAAAATTTTATAAAAATAGTTACTATAATACTAACTTAGACTTAAGATTGGGCACCTAAAATTCAAGGGCCCTAGGCGATCGCCCCTCTCGCCCACCCCTTTGGGCCGGCCTTGAGTGTACACTTGAAGTTTTTATAATAGAATAGTTTACATCATATGTAGCCCAAGCGAGAGATTGGTGGACTATATTATCCAACATAATTGTGTGGACTCACATATTTTGTAAGATAATTATATATGGCTAAACATAAGTTGGCTCGATTAAATGACTCGGTTTAGTTAAAAGCCAATACACTTCATAAAGCGATATGGGCCGAATGAGGGGATACCGGGTGTGGCCCAATAGGCTTAATGTGATTCTCTTGGGCCACTATATATAGGAAACATGGATTATGGTCCACACTATACTAAATCTTTAGAGCGTCTATCGTTATCTCTCCTCATCAGAGAGAAGACAAACTCATTGGTGTTCTTGGTGATTTAGTTGAGAAAGGTCTTAATACCTACGACGCTCGTTTGTATTTCCGCATACAAATTTGATTGTCGCTATGGATCCAGGTATGTGTTCTAATCATTTCTTGATAATCTTATCATGATTGATCTTGGCATATTATAGTTTAGATATATTGATTTATAACATACTTGAAATATTGGTTTTTAAAAGTACATTTAGTACGATTTAATTATGTATTGAAGTTCTAATGATTGATGAACGACACCCTTTAGTACAATTTCTAGAAGATGAGATACTTGAACCTGAACTTTAGGACCCGATGTCCGAGGATTGGAGTAATTTATGGATTCAATGTGAAATCCACTATTTTTTTTTACGTCAAACTATACGTGGAGGTAACTCTCGATACTGACCGATAGTAAGTACCGGAGGATTGCAGTATTTGATTGATTAGTGTACCTTGTTGTATTTGTGTCTCCTGACGGTGCTCTAATCCTCTAAGCTACATGCCCCATCCTGCCTCCATTGAATCTGTTCCCGAGAGCGAGAGTATAAAAAAAAAACGACCCTCTTTCCAACCAAACCTGAACCTGACCATCACAACCCGTTTAAAGAGGTCTAATTACACGATTTGCAAATTGCAAATCCGGGTAGAAATGGAAGGCGAAGAAAACTAGAAGCCCGTGTAAAAGAAAGGACTCTTCCCTCCCTTGTTGGCTTTTCTTCTTTTTCCCTCCTCTTTCCTTTCCACTTTAATTTCCATCAAATTCAAAATCTGTTTTCATTTTTTAACAGAGTTTAAAGAAAAAGCTCTTACTTGTCCTCTCTCTCCTCGAAAAAGACCTGCATCGAAAAAATTCCCAATTCCGAGCTTACCAAATCCCTAATACTCAACCCCATTTCCCAGCCATTATGCACCTGAATCCAGTGATCCACTTCCTCCTCCCACCACAGAGGTAAAGCTTTCCCCCTTCTCACCCCTTTCTGTTGTAAAAAATTTAAAATTTCTATCCATATAGAATCAGCTTCCGCAATTGAATGAATAAGAGCACGGTAGTCGAGTTCCGATGATCCAGTATCGTAATTGATTGCCGAAATATGGATAAGAAGAGTGAATTCTCTCCGAGGGCGAGGAGTTCGGCCTTCAATCGGTCGTTTACAATCACGCCTTCCGCATATGAGACCCCTGAGAAACCATCTCCCTTTTCTATGCTCGATCGTAGCGTTTCAGCGAAGAAATGGTTTAATCCATTTGAGACAGCTGGTAGTTCGATTAAGGGCAAGGCTAGGCTGCTAAGTAGGGTTTCAATTTCACCGACTCCATCACCAATGCCAATGTCAGTTTCAATTTCACCGACGCCATCACCACAGTTATATATTAAATACATAGATCAAGTATGAATGAGTGACATGGAAATTACATGCAAAGTGATCTCTAAACATGCCTATTCCAACTGATCCTACTTTATACGGAGATCAATCTAAAATACTATGTTTAGGAATCTTTATCATGACACAAGTCACAAAACTTCATTATGCATAACCAAACATAGAACATTCATACAAACTCCCACGAAACCAATGTATCATGTGCCAACACAAGTATAAGCACTACGCTCATAAATAACTTTAGAAGGCAACGCCGTAGTTGATATCATTGAGCATGTGCTTATGTGTTCTATGTATAAAACTTGATTATCCCGAACTTTTCCTTCATTAAAAAAATCTTGATGTTAGTATTTATTTTCATAGTAACTTTAAAGGACTCATGATGCAATATATGCAACCTAATGACAAACCATAGTAGAAATAGTTACAAGTGTTTGAATAACACTTTTCATAATATAGCTATTGAAGCCAACATAAACTATAATCATAAATGGATCATATATCTATAATAATAATATCCAATTAAATCAACATTGAGCTAATGATCTCCAAAATGTTGATTTCCTGTAGGTTATAATGAAATATTTCATTTTCTACAAAAGTACATCATGACCCTTTGATAACCTTCCAAAAAGGTTGCTTAAGTATCTGCATAAAACTTTAGGGTAGTATCGTATAGCCAAATGTTTACATACTAAAATAAAAATTAGACCCCCTAAACAATACAGATGGAATCTTTTATATAATAAAATACGAGAAGGGATCAAATGAGAACCTCTTTTAAGATAAGAACTAAGAACTTATATAGACCGTCTGATCTAGGAAATCGACGCTCCTGATTAAATCTGGTAGAAATAGAAGGAAAATGGAATTTAAATGATGCCGTGGTAAAACTGTAAATTAGAAAGATTTATACAAAATGACTATCCTACCCTCGTCGTTTCTCAAGCTCTCAGTCTCTTCCTTCCTCCCTCTTCCCGACTCCTATGGTGACGCGAACCCGAACCTTCAATTTCCGATGGACATGAGATTTCAACGTCGAGTACTTATGCGGCGTTGCTTAGGGCGGAATTCTTTGGCCCGAGTTCAGTGAGGCATCATCTGGAATGTCAGAGAAGGGATCGGGGCTAGGGTTAGAGGGAATGAGAGGTTTGACAAAGAACCTTTGACTGGTTATCTCACAATGTATTAGGCAATTGTGTTTACTTGTGGAATGCCTGCAGCAATAAGGTATATAATCTTCATTATCTGGTTCGATTAGTTTATTGATTCTCAATTGCAATGTGAGATTTTGACTGCTTGTCGATTACCTCTTTGAAAATTTCAGTAACAGATGAAAGGGGTTCATGGATGTACACATTAAGGTTCATGATCTCATTCATTGAGGTTCATCAAGAAATTAGGTTAAAATTTCATAAAACCTCTAACTTATGTAGCATGAGTTGGTGTTGATTGTGTAGCATGAGCTGATATGTGTGTAATAGGCATAAACCTGTTACTTATAAGATTTTGTTTGGTGTAATAAACTAGATGTGCATTAGGTAGGTGTGTCTCTTATAATGATTACTTATGAATGGTGTGTAACTGTGGCTTATGGTTCATGGACTTTCTATAAGTAAGAAAGTGTTGATAGAAATAAAATGTGTCTAGTACGTGCTAGCCTAATTTGGAGTATACTACTTGGTGGCTTGTGTATTATGGACCAACTCATCATGTTTATTTGAATTTGAAATGCAGATTGATGACAATGAGTGGGAGATAGTGTTTTCTAATGAGAAGTCAAACATAGTATGAAACTGGGAACTGGAGAAGTCAAATATAGTATAAAATGTGTCTAGTACGTGCTAGCCTAATTTGGAGGGTACTACTTGGTGGCCAGTGCATTATGGACCAACTCATCATGTTTATTTGGATTTGAAATGCAGATTGATGACAGTGTGTGGGAGATAGTGTTTTTCGATGAGAAGTCAAACATAGTATGAAACTGGGAGCCTGTGCATTATGGACCAACTCATCATGTTTATTTGGACTTTCTATCTTCTTTCCCAGGTAATCTTTGTACAGTCTCTTTGGTAATAAATACTTAATAAAATGCCAAGTGACTGTCAGGCTTTTATGCCTTGATATTGATACAAGAACCTATTGTAGTGTCAAAGCTTCAGGATGGGGTAGATCGATGCTTAGTTTTATCGAGCTTCTAAACAATAATTTGTAAAATTTTCATAGATGGGTGTGTTTATATAATCATAAGTTCTATAGGTTGATTCTATTCTGGGTGATCGATTCCCATCGATTGAGGACATGAAGAAACTTACGTATACAACTCGAGTGATCAATGAAGTAAGATGATGAATTTTCCTACTAATGAGTGATACCTTTGTGCATTTTTTGACAGGTATTAGCTGTTACTTGGGTGACTGACTAATGGGTCTGTAATCATTATAACTTTTGGGCCGAAAATCCCAATTGAAATGATGAAGCTCAATCTAGTGACATACCCGACTCTTCAAGAAAAAGAAGGGTAGAGAGGACTTTTTCATATGACCACGCTATAAATACCCCAACTTCCATTTGAAAAATGATCTGTCTCATTCTTTTCCCACAACAAAATCTTTTATTAAAACCAAGAGAGAGAGAGCTATTTCCATCATTGTTGAAAGTTTAAGCTTTCAACAATTTTCTACTCTTTTCCTTACGAATATGAATAATCCAGGACCCGGTCTAGTTTTCCCTCTTCTTCCGCTTCCTTTAATCATTTATACTCGATTTGGAAAAACACTGACTTGAGCGTCAAAGAGTTACCCCAAGGAAATGCTTCTCCTTGGGTTTTCAGGTGAAGCAGAAGCAGAAGAGAAGTAGAACCACTCGATTCGAGCACGTGCCACTAAGATTTGCAGGTGAAGAATCTCCTAGTTGTTGCAGAGGAGAGCAAGGGATAGATTCACCCAGGTCCCAGGTGTTGTAAACTTGTAGTGGTCCAGAAAATCGGTTTTCTATAGTCATTGCATACACGTTGTGATAGGTTGGAGTAAATGGATACTTAGTTATAAGATTCTTGAACAATCTGGGACCCGGTCTAGTTTCCCATCTTCTTCTGCTTTCTTTTAATCTCGCTTATTCTCGACTTGGCAAAAGACTGACTTGAGCGTCGAAGAGTTACCCTAATGAAGAGTTTCTCCTCGGATTTTCATGTGAAGCAGAAGCGGAAGAGAGGCAAAGCCACTTGATTCGAGCTCCACTTAGATTTGCAAATGAGAAATCTCCTTGTTGTCGCAGAGGAGAGCAAGATGAGCTTCACCCAGGTCCAAGGTGTCGTAAACTTATAACGGTCTAAAAATTGGTTTTCAACAGTAATAGAATGGTGTATGAGGATACTTAGTTATGAGATGCGACAAAAGTGTCATCTTGGGCTCCATAATTCCGGAATTTAACACGAGTCATTATCGGAGAAAAAGTTTTGGCCCCATTATTCCAATAATTGTAATTGTAATATGGACATGTAAACATGTAATGTTTGTACTTACGGCAAAAGAAAGAAAGTTCAGTTTCAAAGAAAATTGCGATGACTCAAAATAGCCACGTGGTTAAAGACGTGAAGGAACCAAATAAATTCCCGAAATAGTATATTCCCAAAATAACATTTGACATTTCCATATTTCTGTGAAGGATAATACGTGAAACAAAGTTGGTTGATTATTCATATGGTGTATCAATTAGGTGAGCTAACGGACAATACGTGAAACAAATTCAACTCACATTCAGAGGACAATTCCATTTTGGTATTCTAAAGCCAAGGTTGAGTTGTGAATTTAGACTCCACGTCACGTCACTATAGAGATGTGGGCACGCACACGTAGAAATGTGATTTCTTTTTTTTTGTTGAAGAAATAGGGCGAGCCCTTGCGTAGTGCTTTAAATAATAAACGGGTTGCAACCGGGCAGCACCTTTTTTGCGCCCGGCAGCACCCTCTCGTTCGGAACCCCATTCCGAACGAGGGGAATTTTTTTTTTTTTTTTTAAATTTTGTTTCTCGTTCGGAACGGGGTTCCGAACGAGAAACGGTCCATTTAAATAATTTGTATTAAATAAATGCCAAACCGGTTCGCATATTGCGAACCGGTTTAATCCTCGTTCGGAACCCCATTCCGAACGAGGAATATTTTTTTTTTTATTATGACGTCACACCTCGTTCGGAATGGGGTTCCGAACGAGGATTAATTTTTTTTTTTAATATGACGTCAGCATCTCGTTCGGAACCCCATTCCGAACGAGGTGTGACGTCATTTTTTTTTAATATGACGTCATATCTCGTTCGGAATGGGGTTCCGAACGAGATTATCCGGATATTTATGACGTGTCGTTATCTCGTTCGGAACCCCATTCCGAACGAGATTCGGCAAAATTTTTTGAAAATGCGAACGGCTATATTTTGACGGAGTCTATAAAATCGGAGTTGTATGACCAAATTATCAAACCCAATCGGAAGAAACACAAAAAATGACGTCTGAAAGCGATTCAACTAATTCTTCAAGGGCAGGTAGTTGGAAAGAAGGACGGGAGTGTTCTTCTAGTGAGACGTCGGTGGAGGAGGAGGTTGATTTGTCTGCGCCGGTAGATGATACATATTTCCAAGTAAGTATCTGTAAACCTTTTTTTATAGTGTTTCATTATAATTTATTTTATTGGTATAGTAGTATTGAAATTTGAGTAATTTTAAATAGGGATACTGTAGTGATGAGGAATATTTAAAAATCGACTATAGTGCCCATTTTACGACTAGTGAGAGATTTCCTACTATGGATCTTCTGAGAGAGTGGGTTAGAAAGGTCGGTTATGAGTTTTGTATGGTTATCACCACGAAATCATCAATGGCCAACAAGAGGATATTTCTGCACTGTGAGCAATCCGGTAGTTATAGAAAACATGGAAAGAACATTAATCTTGAAGGAGATGTAGCAGAACCATCGTCGCAGCATAGCAACCTTAGTAGGTTAAGGAAGTACAATTGTCCTTTTATGTTAAGAGGATATTATCGACGAGCAACTCTTGTTGAGCCGCCTGGGTGGATACTAAAAGTTGAGAAGGCATGTCACAACCACTGTCTTTCCAGCAGCTTGATTGGCCATGCATTTGCTTCGAGGATGACGGGAGAGCAGAGACGAAAAATAATGATTGCATCAGCGGCCGGGGCAATGCCGAAGGTTATTTATACACAGCTGCTTCAGGAAAATCCGACTTCCACAATATCAAGAAGGCAAGTGTACACTGTGAGGGAAAAGGAGAGGAAGAAAGCATTGGCAAATCTAACCGTGACCCAGTGGTCATTAGATTTCCTCCATCATAGAGCTTATCGTAAAGACATTTACTACGAGACGAATCCGGAGACGGGGGAGAAAAAGTTGGCAGCGTTTTTCATATCTCATCCGGATTGTCAACATTTGTTGAGAATGTTCCCTCGGGTGGTGATCATGGACGCGACGTACAAGACTAATAGGTACACTAAAATTCATTATTATGAATTCAAATACCGTTATAGAATTATAATTATTAATATACCCTCGTTGATAGGTATGGTTGGCCGTTACTTCAGTTTGTTGGATTCAATTGCACCAACTATACATATTGTATTGCGCTAGCGTTCATCTGTTGTGAGACAGCCCCATACTATGCATGGGCATTGAAACGGGTCAAGTATTTGTTTCGTGCACTCGAAGGACCGGATTGCATCATGTCTGATCGAGAGCTGGCAACAATTAAGGCGGTTGACCATGTATTTCCTAGTGTGTGTCATATGCTTTGCCATGTCCACGTTGATCGGAATGTTAAGGCATTTGCTAAATTGAACAACCTGGACGAAAAAAGTGCATCTGCTAGCGTTCGACGGGTGATGCGGTCTCACACAGAGAAGCAGTATGAGGAGAGACTTGATCACTTCCGGAAAACATGGAGGAATGGTCATCTTGTACAATATGCTGAGAGCACATGGTTTACTCCCCATAAAGAAAAACTTATAGCTGCGTATTGCGATGATATACGCCATTTTAGCACAAGAACGTCTAACAGGTAAGATATTTGAATTTGTTTTTAACGAGAATGATCACGACACTCGATGTTTAACATGTACAATGTTGTTGTCAGGGTTGAAGGTCAACACTCGATGTTGAAGCATATGTTTGATTCAGTTGTTGGAGGGTTCGACACTTTAGTGCAACACATTGACAATATGTTTGTCGATCAGCACCGTCGAATACGGGCCGAGATGGAAATGTCCAACCATACTAGCCCGAAGGAGATACAAGACGGGCCTCGGTGGATCAAGACTATTTTCATGCGCATATTGAGGAAGTGCTCCGACAAGTGTTTGAGAATGCTACTGAAAGAAGTCCTTAAGGCAAAGGAGGGAAAGATATGTGGCCCATGTGAGGATCCTTGGTGGGAATCAACACTCGGATTGCCTTGCCCACACAGGATTAAGGTGTTTGTAGAAGAAGGAACGCCATTGTTGCCGAGCGACATTGATATCTTCTGGAAGCAGATCAAGTGGGAAGGAGTGGAATTGAAAGACTTCGACTCTGACGACGACGTGCAATTGACTGCAGATAAGGTTCTTATGGATGATTTCTTTGAAGGGGTGTTTACCGGTAACGTTGATGATTTCGATATGAAGAGGATGGCTGATAAGTGGCGTGAGTGCAAGGATCCTTCTTCAGTTGATGTCCAGGACCCCCCTCGGGGAGAGACGAAGAGAGGAAGGCCTAAGATTCATGCGAAGAAGACGGGTACAAAGCGAGATCCGGGTTGGGATGAGAGGGCTCAAGCTAAGAAGGATAAGGAGAAGGCAGAAGCAAGGAAAAAGGGGATGAAAGAGGAAGAGGGTGCAACTGTGCCACCGAAAGCCGATTCACAAAAGAAATCGTCGGTTGCATCCAACAGAGCTTCAAGCGGGGCCACGACCGTAAAAGGGAGTGCAACTAAACCACCGAGGGCAAGAGGAAATGCTAGATCGAAATGTAGCGGTGGCAATTCAATCATTTATCTCGACTTCGACTGGGGGATAGATAATATAGACCTTTTCATGCTCGCATACATAGCTGCTGTGGAGAAAGTAGGTGATGACGGTCATTGTGGTTATCGATCCCTCGCTCGCTTACTAGGTAAACCAGAGCAACAGTACGCTGAAATCCGATTTGATCTTTCGAAGCACCTCCAACAAAACGGGCATATGTATCATGAGATGCTAGAGGGTTTCAAGACTATCCCGCAACTCATTCGAGAAGTGAATCACATTCGATCGCCATGCTCTCCTGAATTCTGGATGTGCACACCTACAATGGGATTGGTATTTGCCACGAGGTATCAAGTTGCACTAGTGGTGTTATCATGGTTTGGTCCTTGTACATGTCTTCCGATGTTTGCTCCTCCCGGTTCAGAGCCTCCTACCACGGTGTTTGCCATTGCACATGTAGGCAGACGCAACCATTACGTACCGGTACGCATCGATATTTTCCGCTCTTGTACCTTATTTCACATATGTTTTTTAGCATACAATAACAATTTTGTTTTGACAGATTTGGTTGGTTGATGACAATTGTCCAATTCCACCCCCTCCAAGGCAGTGGAGTATCTACAAACAACCATCGGTGGACGGATGGGAACAGCGCTTTCAGAGTAGATTCGACAACTACGTATCGGAGAGAGAGTTTCATGGTGGCGGTCCCATAATGACCTAAATCTTGTATTTGTTTGATTAATGTTCGTATTAAGTATGTTGTTTGTTGACTTGATTAATGTTTGTTGAATTATATATGTTTGTTTAATGTTTTGGTGGACAATTTATAAATGTTTGAGTAATTTTTTTTCCAGAATGATGTCAACATAATCATAGAAGCATTAATATTGAAACAACAACACAATTGAAAAAGAACAGCACGAGTACAACGCAGACGGTGAACAACTAACGATACAAGAAATTAAAAATACTTAATTCTCTATTTGTTACGTGCTGCTGCCAATTCTGCAGCAAGTGCAGCGTTTTCCTCCATGAGCTCGGTGTTTTTGGCTTTCAGTTCATCTATTTCGTTGGCCCATTCTTTTGTTCCAATCCTCAGCAGCTCCATCCCTTCCTCAATTCCTTCAGCCTTTGACCAGTTGCATAAGTTGTCTGCATTTAGTTCTTCAATAACGACCCTTGCACGACCTGTGTATGGTGGATCGATCCAATGTTTGTATTTGCACCCTTTCTCTTCCTCTTCTTCAGTAAGAGCATCCCAACATGCATCCGGGCATCCCCAAAATCTTCTCCCATAGTTGACCTTGTCCCACTCTATTTGTTCGGTACACATATGCACCGTGGGCTTTTTCTGACACCAACACAATTTCGGACCAGGATCCATTGTCGAGGAAGAGGCGGGAAATAGAGTTGGACGATTTGGATACATATCGAAATTTGAGGAAGGAAATTTGAGAGAAAATAAATATAATGGAATGATAGTGAATGTGTGTTTGAAATGGTTTGTTTTGGAGGTATTTATAGACGAAAAGATAAGATCTGTGACGGAAATATCTGACCGGGTCCCACACCATCTCGTTCGGAACCCCATTCCGAACGAGATGCTGACGTCAGCATCTCGTTCGGAATGGGGTTCCGAACGAGATGGTGTGGGACCCGGTCAGATATTTCCGTCAGATCTTATCCCAAACAGATCTTATCTTTTCGTCTATAAATGGCAGCCATGCGGTGAGTCCCGGATTTTCATCTATATCTATGTCCCGGATTTCTTTAACGTCATAACCGTGCAAACCAATGCCGCCTCTAAATATTAACCCGATACCCCAAGATGACGATGATGACGATCATGTACGTAGTTGAAGATGGTGGTGAAGACGATGAAGACAGCGAAGGTGAAGACGACGGTGAAGACGAAGGTGAAGTCGAAGGTCAAGGCGAAGGTGAAGTCGAAGGTGAAGTCGAAGGTGAAGACGAAGGTGAAGACGAAGATGAAGACGAAGGTGAAGACGAAGGTGAAGACGAATCGAAGAAGAACATGAAGATGATTATGATGACGTTGAAGAAGATGGTGGGGAAGAAGATGATGATGATGATTAGAAATGGTCACGTTTATATACTTTGTAATGCTCAGTTGTGTTGTCGTCTTGTTACAACAAAGGACATCAATAAAGAAATTTCTAGTAGTCGATAGCCAACAAAAGCAAAGGAAAATAATAGAAATTGCTAAGTTTTCGAAAATTGCTAAGTTGTGTTTAAGGCTTATATATTGATGGTGAAGATATCATGTTGGTAGAACACTTAAAAACCACCTCAAAAGACATACTAAATTGCAACAAAGAAGTATCTCGAGCTGAGGAGGTAAAAAAAGAGTCGCCGTTAGATCCGGTAATATTCATGTTGGTAGAACACTTAAAAACCACCTCAAAAGACATACTAAATTTCAAAAGGCAGACAAAGTCACCACAAACTACGGTTCAGAAACGTAAGGAAACCAAATAATATTCATTATAACTTAAGGAAACCAAATAATATTCATTATAACTTAAACAACAAATACAACGATTCAAATCCCCCAATAAGGTTCTCTCTCGTGACCCACATTATCTTCCCATTCATTACACCCTGCTTCTTGTTCCGGATGGCCTTGTCCCGCACCCATCCTTGCCCGCTCCCATATAGAAGGTGTGGCTCTCTCTTCTGCACTCCTGGACGACTCTGCTTGTGACATCCGTTGAGTTTGAGTGACCTCCTCAGCTGTAGGCGGATCGTCGATACTGAGCATCCGAATGTAGGCAGCCAAATTCTCCAGATTTGCCATCCCCTGTTGGTGATGTGTCCGCATAATACCGAGTGTCGTCGATACACGCTGCAATACCAACAAATAATTAGGAGATGGGTCATATAGAAAACACAATACCAACAAATAAAATAATATAAGAATTACCCGGTTGAAATCGAGGGTAAGGATCGGGTTCGGGTTACGTGGCGGTCGAGGTCTTGCCGGGGCGTTTGGGCTCACATATGGATGTGAGACTTGAGCAAACCAATCGAGGTAAGCATCCTCAGCATCCCAAGGGATAAGAGCTGGGGGGCTGGACATGATGTACTGACACAGGTTGTCATAACGCTGGTCCCATCTATCCCATTCCGGGCCATACCGTACAGTGTATTCCCGGCCACCTCGCATTGATTTTGGCGGACAATAATACTCCACTGGCTCGGGGACATCCAAAGGCCGGGACTGACGGCGACCGAGCTGTCTGCAAAACCGATCAGGGTTGTACATCTCCATAATGTCAAAGCACCGGATCCCACCACGATAAGTGGCCACTCTATGACACCCTTGCGGTCCCACGTCCAAATCCGGATACGGCATCCAACACACCTACAGAATTAGCTTATAACAATTAATAACAATATTAATAACAATTTGGAATGACATTTAGACGATTGACTTACATCTTCCGGTGCATACTCATCCAAGATGCGTCTGTACTGTTGCAGTGTCCTTTTTTGCCTCAGCGGGGCTCGTCCAGTGGAATAACGGGACACACGAGCAGTAGCTTCTTGGGAGCTGACATCCAGGTTTGGGTTCCCAGGAAAATACGGGAAATGTAACCAAATCCAAATCTCAAGAAGCCTGACGCAACCAGAAAATTGCACGCATTTCGCCCTGGATGCTATACCCAGCTGCCTGTACAACAATGCCAAACAACCTGTACCCCATGCGTATTCATGTATCCTGCTCGGATCCTCTAGTAGCGGCAGGAAGCATGTGTCTAACAGGTTGGAGGTCTTGTTCACGAACAAAGACTGCTGAATTAGGTGCCACAAAAAGCCGGTTGCAATGGAGCCCGGATCGGATCTTCTTCGAGAGTTGATCATCGAGACAACGTGGCAAAAGAATTCCCGCTCGCCGACTTTCCCCCTACCTATGAACTTGACCATCTTTGTCTCCTCAGCGTCAAACGGGTTGTCCAGGTCAACGCCAAACAAATAGGAAAACAATTGGGCACAATGCGCTGAATCTGCATCTAGACCCAAATGTGTCCATGGCGTGGTGACAGCACCCCCGTCAATAGGCAGCTCCAGAATCTCCAAAACGTCATGGAGACCGATTCCAAGCTCCCCAAAGTTCAGATGAAATGTGTTCGTCTCAGGGTGCCACCTTTCCACGAATGCAGAAAGGAGGTTGTGGGGATGTGAAGCAACCCCGACTCCTGGGCAAGAGCAAACCATGATTCTGGCTCCGGGTCGGTAGGAATTCTAGGAAACCATAGCTCGAAACACTTTTGCCTTGTCTGCGCCTTTAGCTGACGGGGGACACTTTCATCGGGATTCGGATGTATCCAAATCTCATGAGCAATGTGTTGCCCATAACGAGTCAATATAGTACCCTCGTTGAGTCCTGGAAGAGGAGGAGCCGCAGCAGCTTCTGACTGCATCGGAGCAGGACCTGACTGCCGAGTCTGTCGGGATCTACCCCGCGAAGAACCTGACCCACTCGGAACATCTGGGTTAGGTGGGTTCCTAACCCCCGCAGCACTTGACCCCCGGGAACCTGACTGTTGCGGTCTATCACCACGCGATCTTCTATCCCCCCTCCTCTCAGAAGCAGTGATTCGCCTATCACCCAAATTTCTGTCTTCTCCAACTCTGGATCAGATATTTCTAACTACCTCCTAGTTTTAACGAAATACATACAAATTTACCATCGATTATTATAACTAAAGTCCATATATGCGATTTTAAGTAGTTTTCAACCTTTTTGGTATTTTCTAAAAAGTGTTGATACGCTTTCCACATGCATTAAACTAATTCTTTTTACCATGCATTGCAGTTAATATTGAAATGAACCGTTTTCCACTATAAACTAATTTTAGCATGCATTTGAAATACAATTGAGCATTTTCCACTATTTCTACAAAATTAAGCGTATTTCAGGTTTTTAGAAATACTAACCGACTCCGTGTTCCGTCTCCGACGTGCTGCTCGGACATCCTCCTCCGCTTGCTCCGGCTCTTCTTGAGGCGTTGCTCCGCCTGTAACAGTTGCATCCCAGTACATGTGTTGTTGATGCCTTTGAAGCTCACTAAAAGTGGGGGTGGGGAGGTTGTAAGTACTACTACTTGCTCCGTCCATGTTGAAAAAATCACTACCAACAGGACCACCGTAACTTGAATTCGGAACACCATAACCCGACCACCATTCGTTTCCTACGTAAATTTCTTCATCTGCAGCCGTCGGATCAGAAAAAAAAGGATTAGGAGGAGTTCCGGCCATTATCGAGACGAGGGAAAGCGTTTTTTGAAAGATTTAGAAGGGAGCGTTTTTTTGTAAGATTGAGAAGAGAGCGAATTCGAGTGTGGTTCGGAATGGCATCCCGAACGAACTATATATAGGCAAAAGTTGACGTCAGCTTTTTTTAAAAAAAATTATTCTCGTTCGGAATGGACGTCATCATACAGATTTTAAAAAAAAAAAAATATGACGTCATTAAAAAACTATTCTCGTTCGGAATGGGGTTCCGAACGAGAATAGTTTTTTAAACCGGGTTTTTTTTTGTATTAAATAAAACCCGGTCCATGGACCGGGTTCACAAATAACCTCGTTCGGAACGGTGTTCCGAACGAGAATATTTTAATAAAAAAAAAATACAAAACTCGTTCGGAACGGGGTTCCGAACGAGGGGGGGGTTGCCGAGTGTAAAATGGGTGCTGCCCGGTTTAATCGCCATAATAAAATCAGTTTGTTCCCATGGGAACTACAGCATCAGACATAAGAAAGCTAAGAATGAAATTTGGAGCAACAGAAAAATTAACAAAGGGTGCATCAACTAAGAGTGACTGGGAGGCGATGGTGTGGGCAACGACATTCAGCGTCCTATTGATATGAGTGAGAGTAGCAACCCACGCAGATGCCTTCAGCAGAGACCTGCACCGGAGTACCAGGTAGCGATCCGGGTGAGACCTGGGGCAATCTGTGTTGATTAATGTGCAGGCGTGAAGACAGTCTGATTCTAGCAAGAGTCTGGGGATGTGCATCGAGCTTGCCAACTGAAGGCCATGTAGAATAGCCCAGAGTTCAGCCGTAAGAGCTGAGCATGATCCACAGCTGAATGAGAAGGCACGCACAAAGTGACCATTCTCGTCTCTGAGGATACCACCTCCACCCGCTGGACCCGGATTGCCCCTAGATGTGGCGTCAACATTCAACTTCAGCCACGAAGCAGGAGGCTTTTCCCACGTTGAAGGCATGGTCCGAGTGGTGGGAGTAATATCGACAGTTCGGATTGAAGGGAGCTCAAATCTAGTGGCCCTGTAGCTTTGGGTGACAGCAGTGACAACTGAAGAGAGCTTTGAGATCTCGTTGGTTCCAGCGAAAACAAGATGCCTATAAACTCGGACTTGATTGCACAAGATGCCTTCATGAGCAGCAAGGTGGAGAAACTGGCGTACCCGTTGTTGGGCTGGCAGCGACCAAATAAGACGCCAAACCGGGTCCTGGGAAGGTTGGCTATCAACAGGAACCAAACGGCTCGCTGATCTGGACGTAAAACACCCAGACGGGGTGAACTTCCATGAGAAAAAATAAGAGTCAGTCTCATTACCCGAGAGTTGGACAGATCTGAGGCAATCACAAACAGGCGGGGGGGACATAAGGAGTAATCAAGTCCCATCTCCATGTTAGCCCGTCCCACATTTCCGCTACCGTGGCTCCAAGAAGATCCTCGGGCAGGTCGACCGACACAGAGTCAATCAGAGGAGGATCCAAGACCCAAGCATGTGTTACGAGCCTAGCTCAGTAACGAGTTTGCAATTAACAAAGAATAAGGAAAGGGAAGATCTAGAGGTAGAGAAGAGATAGAGATTGAGAGGGAACCATTTTGGTTGTGTATTTCTTGGATGATCAACAATTACAATGGGAGTAGCTTTAATAGGCTGACTCTTTACAATGACTTCTGTTATTTATAACAGAATGTAACTACTAATAACAGAATGATTCCAACAGGCTCTAAGGCCGTTACAATACACCCCTCCTTAAGGAACCTTGCCCCAAGGTTCTAAACCGAAAAATCTGGAAATTGTTGGCGTAAATGCGCAGATGATTCCCAGGTTGCTTCCTCTGCAGGTAAGTTGCTCCACTGTATAAGCCACTCGGTGATTGGATTTCCTGCAGCTGTATGTGTCACTCTGGTGTCTAAACACTTCACTGGTTTAACAATCCACTCTCCCTTCGAAGAGATCAGTGGTAAAGTAGCAGCTGGTGTAATATCCATCCCAATCTTAGCCTTTAATTGAGATACATGGAAGACAGGATGCACCTTTGATGACACTGGCAAATCTAATCTGTAAGCTACTTGGCCTACTCGGGCTAAGACTTGGAATGGACCATAGAATCTGGAGCTGAGCTTCAAATTCCTCCTCAAGGTGATGGAAGACTGTCTATAAGGCTGCAACTTAAGATAAACCCAATCACCTACCTCAAAGTGTCTTTCACTCCTACTCTTGTCAGCTAACTGCTTCATCCTGGACTGAGCAGCTACCAAGTGGTCCTTTAATTGCTGTAACATGTGAGCTCTTTCTTCCAGCCAATCAGACACAGCACCAGTAGTTACTCTGTGAGTCTGAATTCCCAACTGAGGGAGAGAGTATCCATATAAGGCTTGAAATGGAGACATCTTCAGGGTTGAATGAAAAGTGGTGTTATACCACCATTCAGCTAAGGTAAGCCAATTTGCCCATTTGGAAGGAGTGGAAGATGTCATACATCTCAAGTAAGTTTCTAAACACTAATTAACTCTCTCAGTCTGACCATCAGTCTGGGGGTGATAGGCTGTTGTGAGATGCAAAGCAGTGCCTAAGGCATTAAACAACTCTTGCCAGAAATGACTGACAAAATTTTTATCTCTGTCAGACACAATAGATTCAGGTAAGCCATGGAGTTTGTGGACATGATACATGAACTCTTGAGCCACCACTGAAGCAGTAAAAGGGTGAGATAATGGAATAAAGTGTGCATATTTAGTCAATCTATCCACTACCACCATAATTGCATTTCTGCCCTGTGATTTTGGTAAACCTTCCACAAAATCCATGGAAATATGACTCCAAGCTTGTGAAGGAACTGGAAGAGGTTGCAGTAACCCTGGATAAGCCACCAATTCATGCTTATTTCTTTGACACACATCACATTCCTTCACAAACAATTTCACTGAATTCTTCATATCTGGCCAAAAGAACACAGACTTCAGTCTTTGGTAGGTGGCAGTGACCCCTGAATGTCCTCCCAGTGGCTCTGTATGCATTGCCATCAATAACTTTCTGTGCAATCCCATTCCAGTGCCAATATACAACCTACCCTTGTATCTCACAATGCCTTTCTGAATGGTATAATGGGTGGGTGGTGCCAATAAGCATTTTGCTATCAAATCAGCCACTGTAGTGTCTCCTTCATAACTAGCTAACACTTGATTGACCCAGGTAGGCTCCAAGACTGTAATAGCATGACTACTAGCATTCTCAAATCTCCTGGACAAAGCATCTGCCACTGTATTCTCTTTTCCCTTCTTGTAAGCAATAGAATAAGACAGGCCTAGCAATTTTCTGACTGCCTTCTTCTGGAGATGTGTGGTTAGGTGTTGTTCAAGCAAGTGTTTTAGTGGTTGGTGGTCTGTTCTAATGTAGAAGTGGGAGGGCTCCAGATAATGTCTCCATTTATCTACTGCTAGAAGAATTGCCAAGAGTTCTTTCTCATAGGTAGATAGAAGGAGGTTAGTTCCAGAAAGAGCTTTGCTAATGTATGCTAAGGGCTTACCTTGTTGCATAAGTACTGCACCTAACCCTGAATCACAAGCATCTGTTTCCAACTCAAAAGGAAGTGAGAAATCTGGTAAAGCCAAAACTGGAGAAGTGGAGAGTAATTCCTTTAATCTGTTAAAAGCAACATCACAGTCCTGACTCCAACTGAAAGCATCCTTCTTAAGCAAGTCAGTCAACGGTTTGCTTATTCCACCATAACCCTTGATAAACCTTCTGTAATATCCTGTCAAGCCTAGGAATCCCCTTAACTCCTTTACATTCCTTGGTCTTGACCACTCCTTCATTGCAGCTATCTTAGAGGGATCTGTGGCTACCCCTTGTTTTGAAATGATGTGGCCTAAATAATCCACCTGTGACTGAGCAAAAGCACACTTTGATCTTTTTGCAAATAACTGATGTTTTCTTAGGACCTCCAAGACAGTTGCTAAATGCTTGGCATGTTGGTCTAGAGTTTTGCTGTACACCAGTATATCATAAAAAAATACCAGAACAAACTGCCTCAGAAATTCCTTGAATACTCCATTCATTAAGGCTTGGAAAGTGGCAGGAGCATTGGTCAGCCCAAATGGCATCACCTTAAATTCATACAGCCCTTGATGAGTTCTAAAAGCAGTCTTTGGAATGTCTTCCTTATTCATCAACACCTGGTGATAACCTGCCCTCAAATCCAGCTTAGAGAATATAGAAGCACCATGTAACTCATCTAGAAGCTCTTCAATATGAGGAATAGGAAACTTATCTTTTATTGTGATGTCATTTAGTTGCCTGTAATCTACACATAACCTCCATGAGCCATCTTTTTTCTTGACTAGTAAGGTAGGTGAGGCAAAGGGACTATGGCTTGGCTGGATAGTGGAACTCTTCAGCATTTCTGTCACTTGCTTTTCAATTTCATTCTTCTGAGCATAAGGATATCTATAGGCTTTAGCACTCACAGGTTGTGCACCAGGTTTGAGGTTAACATGGTGAGTATGTCCTCTATCCGGGGGAAGGCTAGTTGGTTCTTTGAATACATCAGTGTACTTATCCAACACTTCCTTAATCTGCAGTGGCATTTCTTGTTGTTCCTCTATGGAGAAGCAATGAGCAACCTGCGTTAAGAAAAAAGGAACCTTCTTCTTAAGCATCTTCTGTAACTTTGTGCCACTCATCATCCTTAGATTGGCTACATCATGTACTCCTTGTAATTCCACCTTGTTACCCTCCTTGACAAAAGTCAACTTCAGTTGTTTGAAATCAAAAGTAAGAGGACTGAATTCTCTGAGCCAATCTACTCCCAAAACCATGTCACAACCACCTAGTTTTAGGATTCTGATATTAAAAGAAAATTTGAGACCTTGCATTAGCCATTCAAATCCCACACAGCTTTGATGACTAATCATTCTATTGCCATTTGCTACAGCTACTGCCATCACTTCAGATTCTTGCAGATCAAACTTAGCCTCTTTGGCTATTCTAGGGTGTAGGAAACTATGTGTACTTCCACTATCAACTAGAATAGTGATTGCTTTATTTCTCACCATACCCTTTATCTTTATTGTGTTCAAAGGGATACTTCCTGTCAAGGCATGGACATACACTTTTGGCTGCTCTACTGAATCATCCTCCTCTAACTGAGCAAATTCAGTTTCCATCTCACCACATGTGCCTTGTTCCGTGTCTTCTAACTCAGTCCCCAGCATACAATTTACAGACTGGAGCTTACACTTGTGACCCACAAAGTACTTATCACCACATTTGTAACATAAACCTTGAGCCCTTCTCTGTTCAAAAAGTTGGTTGCTAGCTGAGCTGCTCACAGATTTCGAGTTGCTTGTTGAGGTGGATGTTGGTGTGGATTTTTGCTGGTTAGAGAACATGGTATTCCTAGTAGTGGCTGATGTGTGCAAGTTGGGTTGGGGTTTCCAAGAACCTTTGGATAGTTTGACTATGGCTTGGACTGCTCCCTGATGAAGTCTAGCTTGTTCAAAGGCCATTGCTAATGAACTAGGGTAGCTAAGCTTTACTAAAGATTTAATCTCCTCCTTCAACCCACTGATATAGCTAGAGATGAAATAGGTTTCTGGTAAGGTTGGGTTGGCAGTCATCATATAGGATTTCAATTCTTCAAATCTTTCAGTATAGTCAACCACATCACCAGACTGACTTAACTTGTTGAACTCTTCAACTATTTCTTGACCTTGTTTCTCCCCAAATCTAGCACATACTGCCTCACAAAATTCATTCCAAGAAGCTGAAGGCTTAAGCATAATAAAACCTTGCGCCCAAGTATCGGCTCTATCATTCATGTACATCAAGGCTATCTCAATCCACTGTTGGACTTCGATATTGAAAACCTTGAAATACTTTTCACATTTACGCACCCAGCTCCTAGGTTTCTTGCCATCAAATTGGGGAAAATCCAGTTTAGGGAAACGAGAATTACCTCCATGATTCACTGATCTTTCTGCAGAATTATTCCGATGCTCCCCATGATTTGATCTTGCATCTAAAGGTGGGATCGGTGGGATCGGAATTTGATTTATGTCTGGTGGAATTGACTATTGTCCCCACCTTGCTTGATCAAGATTCGCCTCGACATTGTTCGCCTGATGACCCCCGATGCTTCTACTCGATTATTCCTGGTGTTTCCCTAAATTCCTGATCATGCTTGCCAAATTCTCCAATCGGTGTTCAGTGTTCTTCTGGAAATTCTCCAATTTCTGATCGCCGATCTTGTGTAAATCCTCCATTCTTGATTTGTTGTTCTCCAACCGACTCCGCAATTCTTCCGTCTGGTTCTTGCTTTCAACAAATTGTTGTTGGATCTCCTTGAAGTTTTCTCCCGATGATTCCATCCACTGCTGCATCATCACAAAGTGCTGATGAACAATTGATTCCATCTTCTTCAAGTTCTCCTCCATCATTTTCATTCGCGTGCCTTCTGCCATGGCCGTCAATCGTTGCTGCTCTGATACCAAATTGTTACGAGCCTAGCTCAGTAACGAGTCTGCAATTAACAAAGAATAAGGAAAGGGAAGATCTAGAGGTAGAGAAGAGATAGAGATTGAGAGGGAACCATTTTGGTTGTGTATTTCTTGGATGATCAGCAATTACAATGGGAGTAGCTTTAATAGGCTGACTCTTTACAATGACTTCTGTTATTTATAACAGAATGTAACTACTAATAACAGAATGATTCCAACAGGCTCTAAGGCCGTTACAGCATGGTCCCAAAATAGGGTGGATCTGCCGTTATCAATACCCATTTTGAGGCCCTCTTTCAATGTATCAGAACCATGAAGAACGCTGCGCCAGATATGCGACGATCTGCTGACTTTGTTGAACATGTCAGTGTCAAGCCGACCGTTACAGTACTTCCCACGTAGGACTCTACTCCACAGCGTTTGTGGTTCTTGGAGCATTCTCCAACCCAATCTTGCAACAACCACTGTATTCGCCTTCCTTGTAGGACGACACCCAAGCCCACCTCCTGCGCGGGAACTTATAATATTTTGCCAAGCGAGTAAATGAATCTTCCTTTTTTCTGATGTGGACCCCCAAATGAAGCTGCGGGTCTGTCGATCAATAGCATCACAAGTGGAACGAGGAAGCATGACAGCTTGCATAACATAGGAAGGAATGGCTGAGATTACAGCGTTGGCCAAAACAACCCGACCTGCGAGGGAGAGGGATTTTGCTTGGTGTATGTAGCGAAATTACCAACGAGATGATAACTAAGCAATTGTAAGGCAAAGATCAAACTTTACGGTGCCAACACTTCATCTAGAAAACACCATTGATAAAAGAGAGAGAACTTGAGATACTTGTGTATTACTTGGGGGAAAAGGCTGGTTTACAATGATAAGGGAGCCATTTATTTATAGGCAAACCCTAGTTCTATCTTTAAGGAAAGAATCTTATCTTTTTCTTTATATCTTCCTAATATCTTTTACTATTTCTTTTACTATTTACATAAGGAATATTAAATAAAAGACATAAATATATTCAACCGGCTCTGTCTTGATCTTGACGACGCCTTCATACTCGTTCTTTCTCGTTCTCGTCGTCGTCTACGCGTAGCTCTTCTCTTCGACGTACTTAATCTTCACGTAGGTGACCTTGGGAACTCGTAGATAATCAAGGGAGCTCGTAGTTGATCTCGTAGATGATCTCGTAGGTGATCTCGTAAGTGATCTCGTAGAGGAGTTCATCTATCTCGTAGATGACCTCATCTATCTCGTAGATGACCTCATCTATCTCGTAGATGACCTCATCTATCTCGTAGATGACCTCATCTATCTCGTAGATGATGTCGGGGACCATGTTGATGGTGTCACGGTGATGAATGACCTTGGGAGCCTCGTTAAAACCTCTTTTTAGGAAAACCTCGTGGGAAAAAACTTGAGAAGAGTAAAAAGAGTACCTTGTGCTTAACTTCGTGATGTCGACGATCATGTTACTTTCTTGGACGTCTTCTATTGGTCACCCCGTCTTCATGTACATTCCAACGCATTGACCCTACGAATACATCGCAACCGTAGTGGTATTTATAGGCACAAACAATACCCCTAAGACGTTTTACAGATCTTATTGCCATGCAGATCTGGGAAACGTCTTCATCTTCTTCAATGCCTTCTCTTAATCTCAACGCGTTGCTGCTATAACTTGATGCTTGAAACTTTATTTCTTCATAATCAGTTCCCTGAACTCGTGTTCTACGTTTGAACATGTCTTTTCTTTCTAACAGGCGATAAGCGATCTGGATCTTGGGCTTCTTACGCGTTCTTTGGAGAGAATCAACTTTGTGCTTAATCGACTCTGAAATGTTCGCGGACCGAATCTGAACTCACGGCTAATGAGGACTTCGTAAGTGAAGTCGTTGCATCACCATAATCCTCAGCTTGGTTACTTGGATCATCTTGTCTTCAAGCAAATTTTTAGATGGCGATTTACTTCTTCCTTGTAACATATCTCCTTATTGGACCTTTGCCGCATGTTTGGATTCTCAACGTGGTACTTCGAGCATCTTCTGCTCCTTTTTCTAAGGATATCACTTTTGGAGAAACTACTACTTCGTCACGGATGAGAGAAACAATCGACTCTTTCAACTTCTTTCTTTGTTTGCTACTGCATACTCAGATCTTTTTCTCTTACGCTTGTTCTCGACCAATCGTTGCTTTTACTCAGGGGAGTTTTGGGGACACTTCGTCGCTCATTCTTAGACATTGTGGAAGCTCTAGTCATCACCCCTGGCTTGGGTGACGTGAAACTTTTCAGCTTTCTTATTTCTCTACTTATGCACTTGCTTAGCGTGGAGGTACTCTTTGGAGGTCACGATGGGCGATGGCGACGCGTTCTATCTCTTCACGTTTTCGTATTTTCTTTCTTCTCTGGTATATGCTTTGAGTTCTGGCGTCTCTTCTTATGATGCAACTTCTTAACTTTCGTGTCTACTTTGACATACTTTTTTTCATAGCGTACTCTTTTTTCTCTTTGGCGATTCTACGCGTTCTTACTTTCAACGCGTATGTTATAGCACCTTGGCGTGTTCTTACTTTCAACGTGTATGTTATAATTATGTCACCCCTTGCAGACGGGTATTGGCCTCTATTGCCTGGAGTCTTACTAGAAGTTGGGGAGAGAGATAGACTTGCTCGAGGTGGAGCTTGTAGACGAACAGTGGAGATATGTGAAGAAGAATAACTAAGTAGAAGGAGGTTTTGAGCAACGTACCCGGGATGATTAGATTGTGCTTGGAAGTTTAGGAAAGTGGAGTCATTCTTGCTCTAATGACTCAGGAATGCCGTGAACTGTCTTGTTAAGGATCGAGGATGTCTTAGATTGTAAAGATAACTTAGAGGACGCATCGCTTATATGGCGTAGAGAGTAGACCCTTGAGGTTTAGTTTGGAGACGAAGTCGTACGCATACTTTCTTGCTCTGATGGCGATTATGCCATAGGTCCGACCCCTTTTGGTGTCATCATGGCGGCACAACTTGATCTTCATGCGATGCTTTTCGATTGCTTCGAGTCTTAAGGAGAATGCTCTGGAGAACGCATCGGGAGACGTCTTTGAAGAACACGCTGCACATCTGGGAACACGTTGGCTATGACACCTTGTGTCGACTTCACTGACTTTTACTTAATACTTTTGGGAGCACTAATTCTCTTGAATGTTTTTCTTAGACTTGTTCAGCGATAACTTCAACCTCGTCGTGCTTGCAATCGTACTAATGCTTCTCGTGACTAGATCATGCTTGGTTTTCTCAAGAGGGTTCTTTGAGATGCTTCTCGTGCTTGCAATTGTACTCGTTGCGATGCTTTTGATCGTGTTCTTCCTCTTCTAGGCGTTTTAGGCGTCCTCTACGCGTAGAATTTGGGTGATCTTGGCCAACTCATGATTGCCGTTCTCGTTCATATTCTAGCTCTTGGATTTTTCTTCTGAACTCTTGCTTTCGATCGAGATTCCTTTGTCTCGTCTTTCTTTTTTGCAAACTCTTCCTTTTATCTTGCGTGACGTTTTCGACTTCACATGATCTTCTTTGGCAATAGCGTATTCGTCTATGGGTTGAACGAGTAACTTTTCTCTTTGGATTGTCTTGACAATACTTCTATCTTTCTTGTTTTCTTGAGTGGTCCTACCCCTTTTGGTAGGTTTGACCTAGGCTCCCCGTAGACTAGGTTAGATCTACCAAAGACCCTTGGGCTTGCTTTACTTGTTATATCTTGCACTTTGTTCCTCGCGTCGTGCGCGTTATTCTTCGCGTCAGGTACGTCTTGGGAGCTTGCTCTTTGTTTGATGTTTCATGTGCTTATGCTTTGGTACGCGTATCTTGTTCAGCGTACGTGTAAAACTTTTTCTTTTTGTCTTTAACTTTTGTGATCCCTTACGCGTAGCTCGTTTGTGAGTGCGTAGGTTTGGTCCTTGGCTTTCGCTTTTGCTACTTTATCTTTAGGGTGTGGTTTTCTACCCCTGGTCTGACACTTTGTTCGTAGTGAACGCGTTAGAGAGTTTTACTTACTTGATAGGGTGGTACGGTCATTGCGGCTGCTTTTGTTATTTGCCGGCTTATATGAAGGTTGGGTCCAGCATTTCCTCCGAACCCTGAAGCGAGTGGCGGACATAGGTCAGCGTGTGATTTTTATCAGCTTGTGACGTTACCCCTTACTTTTAAGGTGGGTCCGTTTCCTCACGCTAGCGTTTAGGTCGACGTCGAACTCTTTTAATCGACGGGCCTATTCATCGTGTGGCGTCTGATTTCTAGATTGTTAGGACTTACGATGCCGGTGGACGCATCCTTGCCGGTTTGGCGTTTTTCCCGTGGATTCATGACTCTCAGAGGGGCCGTGGAAGGCGCAAGTACGCGTTCCTGGAGAGTGGTCATGGCGATAGGTTTCCCTTCTTCCCAAGAGGACCGTGCCGGTTTCGTGAGGTGCCGGGCTTCATTCCCTATGACCATTGCCACACGTCGCTAACAATCATAGGGAGCTTAGACTCGGGGTCAGCGGTTTGGCTAACGTTGCCTACGCGTAGATGAAGCCTTGAACGCGTAGACTAACGAAATTCGCCCCCGGCGCGGATTTTCGCCGCGGCCTTATTAAGCTTGGTGTTGCATCATAGACAGAGAGCAAGTACTTTGAAATGAAACAACTCAGCATGCTTGACACGTCGGAGAGAAAATATGCTTATGCACTTAAATAATCATGATGACTCGACAGGACGACATTCTAAAGCTACCCCTAGTCGACTCGACCCCTTGCCGCCTCGACGCTATGACGATGATGATTATGCAGAAAGTAAACTTACTTAGACATGCGTAACTTGGTAAATATGCATTTCAACTTAGCGAACAATCAATGGAGTTCTTACGGGCATTCCCAGGACGCGTCGAATTTCCCAACGCTCTTATCCATAGGAGTTTTTCATTTCGGTGTTGGAAGATTCTTTTCTCAACTATCTTACTTGGAACATTTTTTCTTTTGGTATTTCGATTGTAACTTCTTGTGTTGCTCTTTTTGGAGAATTGCTTTTTCTTTGCGAACTTGAGGAGGATTACTTCGATCTTACGCTCTTTTTGGCGTGGTCTTTAGCTAGCGTCTTGAGACACGATCTTTCTTTTTCTTTCAACTTGATGATATATCTCTTTCTTTTCCTCGAATTAAGAAATGAAAGGTTCAGGTTCTATAGAGAACTTACTTGGTTTTGCTGCATTTTGTATTTCTTTAGGCGACTCTTAGTGTTGTGTCCGAGTTTGAGACTTTCTTGATCCATCGCGTTCTTGTATTCCACTTGGTTCGTATTTTGAACAGTAGCTTCGGAGATCGTATGATGATGGAGTTCTTGATTTTACGTCTAAAAACGTTGGACACGGATGTCGTTTAGGACGTTGTGTCCATCAGACGCGTTTAGGAGAAGGCGTCGCGTTAAGGGGCGATGTTGAAAACTTGCCTACACTGTGGCTGACTGACTTCTATTTACTTTTCATCTTTGGCATCATGCTTTGCTCTTTATCTTGCCAATTTGAGAGCTTCTGTCGCCTTGTTTCCTTAATGATGACTTGGGTATCCTATCCAAAGTCGTCATCTTGCCTGACGCCATCATTCTTTGTTGTACTCTTATTTAGCTTGAACAATAACAATTCTGAAAAGCTTATCCAATCAAGTGTGATTTAGATCATAAAGACTTTAAGGAGAAAGCTTAACGAAAGACTTAGGAGGTAATCTCATATTTGGCATGAAATTCTTCTACTTTTCAGTTTATGAGCGTATATAAAGGTAGCATGCATCTTTCTGCTAATTGAATCTTATTTATCATGCACATTCAGGTGAGATATGATCATGAAAACTTGGTACTTTGAATAAAGATATAGAATAAAGAAGTAGAGAACTTAGCTTATGAGCTCTTATTTGCTCGTGATTAGATCGAGATGCATCTTCTATCTTTAGCCTTAGTAAGGCTTCTTGGACGTCGTGTTTCTTAGATATCGTCATGGTCGCACCAAACTTGTGGAGATATTACCCCTTGTCATGGAGACGCAAATAAAACAACGCGGTGTTTCTTATCTTTGGAGAGGAATTCGTCTTACGTCATCTTTGACGTCTCAGGAATCTGTTGTTCATGACGTCTTAGCGCCTTGATCGTCTTCTTGGAGGGACTTACATGATCTTTTTAATTTTTATCTGATTTCCTTGATTTTTTGAAAGCTTTTGATAGTTCACTCGACGTTTACGAGCGAGATACGGCGTCGTTATCATCATATGTAAGCAAAAACAACACGACGTGCTTAAGTAGATGTATATCATGCTTAATCAAGGTGCAAACTTTATGAAAGCTTTTTGAAAGCTTCTGATCTTTTTAGATCTCATGCTATAATCTTGAATCTTAAATACGATTAGGAAAGATTTAATCATAGATCGAGTCTAACATGCTTTTCTATGGTGAATATGCGAATCTAGATATGGAAATCTCATGATAACGAACTTAAGAACTTTCCTTAACATGAATTATATGCAACCTAATCTGATTTGGCATGGATATAATCAAGTTGAACCTTTTAAAACTCAAAGGATGAAGATTATGGATAGATATTACCGTTTTGGTGAAAGAGAAATCTTCCTTGGAGAGCAAGCAACTTTCTGGATTTTGCAGTCATCTTGTTTATGTCGTAATTCTCTGTCGAAAATTCGGAATTGCATGATTTCAACTCCATTATGCCTATATTGAAGTCTACTTTAATCCCTCAAAATTTCATCGAATTTGGACATCTGAGGGGAGAGATACAGGTTTTTCAAAATTGTGTCGCAGACAGCTACGTGAACCGGGAATGATTTCGGATTTTGATCTTCTTCTTTGATCTTTGAAGGCTCGTTAGGTTTTGGCTTTTTTGTGAAGAATAGATGGTTTCTTTTGATGAAAAGAAGGCACTTTTTTCATCATGCACCACGGTGGGCGCCAATTGTTTGTAGCGAAATTACCAACGAGATGATAACTAAGCAATTGTAGGGCAAAGATCAAACTTTACGGTGCCAACACTTCATCTAGAAAACACCATTGATAAAACAGAGAGAACTTGAGATACTTGTGTATTACTTGGGGGGGAAAAGGCTGGTTTACAATGATAAGGGAGTCCTTTATTTATACGCAAACCCTAGTTCTATCTTTAAGGAAATAATCTTATCTTTTTCCTTATATCTTTAACCTAATATAAAACATGGTAAAATATATTCTTTCTAATATCTTTTACTATTTGTTTTACTATTTACATAAGGAATATTAAATAAAAGACATAAATATATTCAACCGGCTCTGTCTTGATCTTGACGACGCCTTCATACTCGTTCTTTCTCGTTCTCGTCGTCGTCTACGCGTAGCTCTTCTCTTCGACGTACTTAATCTTCACGTAGGTGACCTTGGGAACTCGTAGATAATCAAGGGAGCTCGTAGTTGATCTCGTAGATGATCTCGTAGGTGATCTCGTAAGTGATCTCGTAGAGGAGTTCATCTATCTCGTAGATGGCCTCATCTATCTCGTAGATGACGTCTTCTATTGGTCACCCCGTCTTCATGTACATTCCAACGCGTTGACCCTACGAACACATCGCAACCGTAGTGGTATTTATAGGCACAAACACTTGCCATCCTCGTAAACGATTCGACACTCTATCCAGCAAAAAATCATAGCGTTCCTTCGTCATTCTACCACAGGCCACCGGAACCCCTAAGTAAGTGCCGAAATCCTCAACCGCCGGGATTGACAACCTCGAACTAATCTCAGACTTCACATCTTGTTGAACCTTATTCTAGAAGATCATGCTGCTTTTCAAGTAGTTAACTTGCTCACCCGAGTGCACGCATAATCTCTCCAAACAATCATGAATGACTCTTGCCTGGGAAGAATCAGCTTCGACTAACAGAATGAGGTCGTCAGCGAAGAATAAATGAGAGAGTTGAACCCCCCCTAAAGTGATAGGACGCCATGAACCACTCTCGACTGCATCCTGGATAATATGGGAAAGGAATTCCATGCAGAGAACAAACAGATACGGCGATAGTGGGTCGCCCTGACGCACACCCCGAGAGGGAATGAAAGAACCTGCCTTACCCCCGTTCCAAAGCATCTCCATGCTCCCCGACGACTGACAACTCATAATGGTATCGACGAGAGAGGCCGGGAACTGAGCACTCACAATTTATATTTTGTAGAAATCTGATTTCTACAAAATATAAATTGTGTAATATATAAGTAATAAAACACGATTAAAGAGAGAAGAAATAACTAATAAGTTGAACCAATACCGAACTCGTATGATCGAACTGAAAACGGAGTCGAGATATTATCTCTTTCCTTAATTCTGAAAACGCCTCGTAGTGTGACGGTTAGCGGAGTTCCGAATCCCAGGATAAAACCGCTATCACTTCTGGTTTGCACAACCCAAGACTAGAAGTTAACGAATGCTAGTTAATGTGTGTACTCTCAAACTCGAACAAAAGAAGAGGAAGAGGTAAAGAGATTGAAAAATGTGGGGGAGAGTGAAGTAGAGAAGCCAAGATCAGTGTGGGTTGAATGTGTTGAGAAGAGACCTCTGCAGCTCCTTTTATAGGTTGGAAGAGTGATTCGTTCGTGTGACATTAATCTGAACAAATCCGTTTGGCATTAGTGCACAAATATAGCTTTTAAGGTTTGGTAATCTGATGGACTTAGTTCATTCGGATTGGACTAGGCCCAAAAAGATAACCTCATTCTCGAGCCTACGACCCATCCAATGAGACCAACGAGCCCAGGAGCCACGAGCCGAGCCGATCTGATCTGAACCGCGCACGTGTGGTCTTCGAAGGCTCAAGCCCACCAGGATAGCCTCCTCTGGCTCAATCACATCCATTACAATTCACTCATAGTTTATATTCTAGTGAGTTTATCTCCTTATAATCAATGTGGGATGCACATTATTTCTCACTACTACAATAACGAGCTAATGCAGCGGTCAAAACCGCTGCAATAGGCTTTAAAACGACCTATTGCAGCGGTTGTGACCGCTTCATCTGCTCCCGTTGCATTAGGACTGTTGCAGCGGTTTTTATATGATAATGCAGCGGTTTGTACAAAACAATTAAAAACCGCTGCAAATTGAAAATAAACCGCTGCTACTTCATTTTTGCAGCGGTTATTTGAAGCGGTTCAGAGATTTGCAAATGCAGCGGTTTGTTCAGATTTTGCAGCGGTTTTACCAGATTTTGCAGCGGTTTATTTTTATGGAACGGTTCTCCATTAACCTTTTGTAGCGGATTTGTTATCCTATTGCAGCAGTTTATAATTAATTATGCATAATTAATTATGCAGCGGTTTATAAAGTAATGGAAGGTTTTCAAGACTAATGCAGCGGTTTTTGGTTTGAAAAGCTGATTTTATATTTCAGCATTACCCATATATGGTATACCTGAATAAATCAGAAACACAATATGCATAAAAAGCCATGATTCATCAGATAACAAGGTATTCATTACAAATATAATAAGTACATACATACAAGTATTCATTACAAATATAATTAAGTACATGGATAAATTCCACATACATCATCACTTGACCAAAATTATGCACTAAAATTCAAAATCATCACTTACGAAAGTGGTATAATAAGTCCTGCCCAATTAGATCCAAATACTGCAAAAAACGCTTCAGCTGCTATCTTTACATTCAAAAAAGCAGCATCCTCTCTCTTTTTGACATCCTGCCAAGAACAAGAAGTCAAAACAACAATTCTAAAGACAAAGTATGCATTTAAAATTTCCGATACAGTTAAAGTGACTGTGACAGGCATAAGAGGTAACTAGTATAACCCCCATGCCATGCACGGGTTAATTCAATATATAATATACAAGTTTGCAAATTAACATTGTAGTATAATTTTGTTTAGTTGATACGGAATTTTTAAATGTCACAATTTGAATTTGCAACTTTGACAAAATAAAACATCCTTAAACAACATGTGCATGGGAAAAAAACTGAAAGTAGAATGACCTTATCTTTAAGCTAGAGGAGATGCCACTCTAGGCACCTAACAATTTGTATATCAACAACAGACATATAGAGATGGCTGAACCGGGACCGGACCGGCGGTTCGAACCGGAACCGGACCGGGTCAAAACCGGTCAAAACCGGGACCGGACCGGAACCGGACCGGAACCGGTAGGAACCGGTTTTGACCCGGTCCGGTTCCGGTTCGGGAAATTAGAATTTCCGAACCGGCGGTTCGAACCGGCGGTTAACCGCCGGTTAACCGCCGGTTATTTATTTTTTTTTTTAATTTTTTTTAACCGCCGGTTTTTTAAAAAAAAAATAAAAAATAAACCGGCGGTTAACCGGTTAAACCGGTTAACCGCCGGTTAAAAAAATTTAAAAAAAAAAATACAAAACCGGCGGTTAACCGGGAAAACCGGTTAACCGCCGGTTATAACGGCTAGTAAACTAGCCGTTGCCGGTTAACCGGCCGAACCGCCGGTTAACCGGCGGTCCTAACGGCTAGGAGCCGTTAGGAATTTAAAAAAAAATAAAAAAATATATTTTTAAATATTAAAAAATCCATATCCAACCCCTATAAATACCATACCATACAATCTTCAAATCACACATCCAACAACAACAATCTCTCTTCTCTTTCTCAAATCTCAATCTCATAATCTCTCAAATTCCATCAACAATCTCTCTTAATCTCTTCCTTTCTTAATCTTCCTTTTAATTAGCATTTGTCTTTCAATATTTTATTGCTTTTACATTTTTAATCACATTATTATATTGTTCTAAGTTTTATTGTTTTAATTGTTTTTAATTGCTTTTAATCATATTATTTAATTGTTCTTAATCATATTATGGCGGATCATTTTGACACCCAAGAGAGTGATAATGTCACTTCTCCCACTCCCACTCCCACCTCCCAAGTTAGGTCCTCCGCTAGGGGTAGGACCGCTAGGCCTCAAGGGCAAGCTAGCGGTTCGAGGCCGGCTAGGGGTAGGGGGGGGAGGACCGGGACCGCCGGGTCCTCCGGGAACCAATCCCGGAAACTAACATCTCCTGTTTTTACAAAGTGGTTTACTAAATTAGAACCCGGTATCGAGGAACTCGAGGCCGAGGATTATGATCCCGGACTAATTATTGTTTCTTGTAACTTTTGCGAGGCGACATTCCAATGGAAGAAAAGTGGAGGATATGGAACCCTTCAACGACACATGGAGCACAGACACGTCGCCGAGATGGGAATGCTAGGGGGACAAACGCAAATTTCCGGCGGATTTGCATCTTCTACTACCGGTAACCCTTTATTTCATTTTGATCATGAAGCTAATAGTGTAGCATTAGCCGAAGCTATTTGTGTTGATCATTTAGCATTTCGATTTAGTGAAAATGTAGGATTTAATGAGTATATTAAAGAGCATACACAACCCGCTTTTAAATCCGTATCTAGGAAAGTGATTAAGAAAAACGTAATTAAGGCTTATAAAAGACACAAGCACGAATTAGTTTCTTATTTTTCGCAAAATGATATGAATGTTTCAATTTGTAGTGATATATGGAGTGATAATACTCAAACCCATTCTTACATGGGTGTTACATGTCATTTTGTAGATCATTATTTTACAATGCAAAAACGTTTATTGGCATTTAGAGTCTTTGATGATTCACATACCGCACAAAATATTGCTATGATGATTCGTACAATTTTAGAAGAATATAGACTACTTAATAGAGTTTTTTCAATTGGATTCGACAATGCATCTGCTAACACCGCATCTATTAGAGATTTACAAGAAATGTGTCAACCTTTATTTGGTGGGAGATTTTTTCATATTCGATGTGCTTGTCATATTTTAAACTTATGTGTTCAAGATGGTTTACGTGCTATGAGTTTTCATTTTGAGCCAATTAAGAACGTTATTAAGTATATTTGGGGGCATCCTAAAGTTACAAGAGATTGGATGACCTTTTGTAAAACTAACGGGGTGCACCCAAAACGTTTTTCAAAAGATGTGGGTACCCGATGGAACTCTACTTACATATTACTATGTGAATGTATACAATATAGACAAGTTTTAACGTCTTTTGTTTCTCAAAACCTTTCTGGCTCTACTTTCTATTTTAGCGAATCAGGTTGGGAAATATGTCAAAGTATTGCAACGTTTTTAAAATGTTTTAGTGATGCAACAAAGAGATTTAGTCATGTTTATATACCAAGTAGTAATGTTTTTGTCTTGGAAGCTTGTAATGTTATGGCTGGTTTAAGTGAGGGAGCTAAAATTCCCGGCATCGAGGAATCCGTTGCAAGCATGAGGAGTAAGTGGTTGCAATACTATAAATATATTCCCGATTGTTTTCTTGTTGCTTGTGTTTTAGATCCTAGACTTAAATTATCCGTTTTACACGATCTTTTAAATGACTATTATGGATATATTTTAGACGACGGTGAACTAGAGGATATTTTAGGTATGGTTTCTAGAACTAGAACATACATTGAAACTTTATTTACTCATTTTTCGGATTCTCCGACTCCTTCACAATTACCTCCGGCTTCTTCGAGCTCTAGTAGCTTGGGGGCCTTTGGAGCTAAGTATTTTAGTAAAAGACCAAGAGTTACAAACACGAATGCGGAAATTGATAACTATCTTAACACCAACTTTGAGTTTGTTAGTTGTGAAGCTTTAGATGTTTTGAAGTGGTGGGAGGATCATAGGAGCATGTTTCCAACGCTTGCGAAGATTGCGGCACAAGTTCTTGCCGTCCCCGCTTCAACCGTGGCGGTGGAACAAACTTTTAGTGCAGGAGGCAACACTTTGACGAGGAAGAGAGCAAATTTGGCACCGGAGTCATTGGAGGCGCAATGTTGTGTTTGCGATTGGAAGAGAGCCGCAATGAGGCAACAACGTAACATTAACGAGTCATCGGAAGACGAGTGGATTGGAGATTCTACTACGATACGCACCGATTCATCCGCCGAAGATTCGACTTAGGTAACGGGTTTTGAAAAAAGGTAAAGAACTACGTGGGCTTTGATTCCTCTAACCCGAGAGGATACGTAGGCAACTTAACAAGTAAGTCACTGTTAAGTGCAAGCCCAATTTTTTTTAATTTTTTTGTTCCTTCATATTTAATTTAAAAAACTTAAAAAAAATGATTATAAAAAAACGCTATTAAAAAGAATGTTTTGTTCCTTCATATTTCATTTAAAAAATCCAACTTATGCATGGTGCATTTTTCATTTTACATTAAAAATGAAAGCCCAATTCATAAGTTACATTTTTTTTCATTTTTTACCAAACCGGACCGGAAATTTAACGTAGAAAAGGCTGAAGAAGGGCCCATAAGAAGCAAGCTCTCCTCTCCCTCTGTCCCTCCTCTCCAGCGACGACGAAGCTCTTCCTCCCTTTGATGTCTGTGAGCTTTTCCTGAGGTTTCTATCTCCCTTTCCTGAGCTTTTCCCACTTTGATATTTCAATCTTAACTTTGTTTGTATTAGACATATCCATTTTATGTATGTATCCTTTTTGTCCGCACATTTCGTCTATGGTATATTGTCGAATTGCATGGTTTGTTCTGGATCTATGTGGTGTACAAAACATTCTTTTTAATAGCGTTTTTTTATAATCATTTTTTTTAAGTTTTTTAAACATAATTTTTAAACTTAAAAACAATGACAAAACATTCTTTTTTAATAGCGTTTTTTTATAATCATTTTTTTTAAGTTTTTTAAACATAATTTTTAAACTTAAAAACAATGACAAAACATTCATTTTTAATAGCGTTTTTTTATAATCATTTTTTTTAAGTTTTTTAAACATAATTTTTAAACTTAAAAACAATGACAAAACATTCTTTTTTAATAGCGTTTTTTTATAATCATTTTTTTTAAGTTTAAAAATTATTTTTATATTTTTTTATTTATTTTTTTTAAAAAAATATTATTTTTTAAAAAACCGGTCCGAACCGGTCCGAACCGGACCGAACCGGATGAACCGGAACCGGACCGGAACCGGATGAACCGGTCCGAACCGGACCGAACCGGATGAACCGGAACCGGACCGGAACCGGACCGGAACCGGTCCGGAACCGGATTGAACCGGACCGGACCGGAACCGGAACCGGAACCGGTGGAACCGGTTTAAACCGGTTCCGGTTCCGGTTCCGGATTCCGGAGGACCGGAACCGCCGGTTCCGAACCGGAACCGCCGGTTCCGAACCGGAACCGGACCGGACCGGACCGGGAGCCAACCCTAAGACATACAGTCAAATACAACTTATGGACTAATATACTTTCAGTTAGGTGCCTAACAGAATACCCACTCAGAATAATACAAGAGACAAATTTCTATTTGTTCACTAATAAAGATAATATAGATGATTAAAAGATCTATTTAATATTTCTATAAGGAACCAAAACAAATTACGGGTAGAATCAAACCACCAACTTCCATAATACCAATCCTTATGTGGAGTATCTAGGTCCACCAACAAAATAACACCGCAAAAATCATAGCAATTTATTTAAATCTTCATGCAAGTAGAGATCCAACCCGATAAACCACACAAAAATATGCAACAAAATATTCCTCTCTTGGGCATTTTCACAAACAGCTTATGGGTGCAAAGACAGATCAGTGGAGGAGCCTACATAAATACGCAATCAACACCATCAGTTGACTGAGTGGCTTCTTTTTGGAGTGCAGCAGTTTCAAGCCTCTTCACTTGAAATAAAAACACCCTAACCACATCAAAGTTCAAATTCGTGAAGGCAATCTATTCATCTAATCGCTAAATGAAGAGGTTTAGCACATTTTCATAGACTTCAATATCCATCATTGAAGTCTGACTATAACAGATTCAAACAGAGCAAAGAACAATAAAAGTTGAAGGAGAGTTAAATTTCATTTAAAGACTCTATCCATAGGCAATCTATTCATCTGATGGCTTCACTTGTGCACTGTCTTTTAAGGAAAATTATAGGATGTACTCTTATGTGTTATAAACTTTGCAGCAACTGTTTAAAATACTTTCCAAAAGAAAGGACATCCTTTTAACATCTAAGCAACTCTAAAGTACAACTAAGCATGTATATCTATTTAGTTCTCATACAATTGAGCTCAAAAAAATTGAAAATCATCATCACCTGATGTTTTGAAATTTATAACCAAAACCTGATGTTTTGAAATTTATAACCAAAACCTGATTGCTAATCAAGTTGTGAAAGGTGGTTGAATTGCACACAAACTGTACAGTGACTATAAATGAAACTAGATATGATGAAGTTTTATCTCTAAATTTCTTGGTTGCAGGTGGTGTTTGTGAATATGAGTATCATGTAAATATATGTCATGCTATACAGCTGTCACTCAAGCCTCATATATGACACGCATATAGCATGACATATATTTACATGATACTCATATTCACAGTGTTGGATAATGGTATTCTTGCTGTCAATTTTGATGTTCTATAATATTATAGCCTTTATCCACACAAATAATAAACCTCAGTACCATTTTGTATATATGTAGAGTAGACCCGGCAGAAATTAACCCGACCCGCAAACCCGACCCGACCCAACCCGATTTTTCTGGGTCATAACCCGTCAAATTGAACCCGTGACCCGTTTTCGACCCAACCCGATTGACCCGATTTTTTTGGGTCAAAAATGGGTTGACCCGCCCCAACCCGTTTTTGACCCGAAAATTTGGCCAAAAAGATAAAAGTAATAAAGAAGCGGAAATTGTAAATTTTACCCAAAAAATTGTCAACACACTAGATAACTATTGTCAACAACATTAATAAACTGTCAACACGTTGGACAAATTGTCAACACACTAGATAATAAATTGCAAACATGACTAATTAATTAGTCAACACAATTAAATAAACTGTCACTAAGACTAATCAACTGTCAATATGGATAATTAAACTTTTAGAGAACTAGTAAAGTAAACTGTCAACATGGCTAATTAAATTGTCAACAAGACTAAATAAACTGTCAACAGGACTGGTTAAATTGTCAACACGACTAATTAAACTGTCAACGAGACCAATAGACTGCCAACATGGCTAGTTAAGTTGTCAACACGGCTAACTAAATTGTCAACATCATTAATACTTTGTCAACAACACTAATAATCTATCAATAACACTACTAAAATGAAGTGCCAATACCATTAATGTACAACTTAGTCTTATTAGGCATATAAAGTAAGGTCTCGCTTATTAGGCATATAAAGTACCAATAATGTACAACTTAGTCTTATTATACAAAACGAGGCTCGAAACTATGTGTAAACACTAAAGGCCTTAAATGAGATTAAGGTCCAATTTGGCAAAACGATGTCTGAATGGATTGAAACTTGATTTCAATGTCTATTAGAGATATTTGACCATGTGGGTAACTCTCAATCAAAACTTCTTCATGTTCAAGTAACACCTCCTTTTCTAAACATCAAACTAGTCATCACTCTCTAACTTGTGGCAATATGTATGGTCAACAACATCGATGTATTATTATGATTGAAAAAATTATACAACTTATTCTTATTAGGCATATAAAGTCCCATTAAGGTCTCGCTTACACTAAACGAGGCTTGAAACTATGCGTAAACGCTCAAAGACCTTTAAAGGCCTTAAATGGGCTTAAGGCCAATTTGGAAAAACGACGCCCAAACGATGTCGGAATGGAATGAAACTTGGTTTCAATGCTTATTAGAGATATTTGACCATGTGGGTAACTCTCAATCAAAACTTCTTCATGTTCAAGTAACACCTCCTTTTCTAAACATCAAACTAGTCATCACTCTCTAACTTGTGGCAATATGTATGGTCAACAACATCGATGTATTATTATGATTGAAAAAATTATACAACTTAGTCTTATTAGGCATATAAAGTCCCATTAAGGTCTCGCTTACACTAAACGAGGCTTGAAACTATGCGTAAAAGCTAAAAGACCTTAAAAGGCCTTAAATGGACTTAAGGCCAATTTGGAAAAACGACGCCCAAACGATGTCGGAATGGAATGAAACTTGGTTTCAATGCTTATTAGAGATATTTAACCATGTGGGTAACTTCCAATCACAACTTCTAACATTTCAAATAACACCTCCTTTGTAAAACCAAACTAGTGATAACTGTATAACTTGGCGCAATATGTATGGTCTACAACATCGATGTTGATTATTGTTCGAAAAATTATACAAGTTACAAGAATGGACATCAACAATGACAGTGAAGATAGTCCAATGTCAATGGACATGGAAGATTGACAAGAATATGAAGAACATGTTTTACTTTCTAAGTTATGAGATTGTTATTTTTTTGCAGTTTGAATTATGTGACTAAGTTGACAGATTGTTTTCATTTTAATACTCTATCTATCTTGAGTTGCATTAAACGATGGATTGATTATGGTTGTGAAGATGTGTTTTGATTTTGAGCAACATATCAGGTCTTTATTTGCCGTCGCATTGAACCTACCGTGTTTTATTTAGTCGATGGTTATTGACTTGTCCATAGGTTGTAAATTGTAATTTATAAATGTTTTCATTCGTTTTTTTTTCAAATATTAGCTAATCTACTAAAAGTTACTATGCCAAACTTATTCAAATAAATGAAAAGAAGGTAATGTAGTGGTGTTGCTATCGAAGCATACATTAAAATTTGCAATTAAGATTGACCCAAATTTAACATCAATATTTCGTAACGACTCAACTTGTTATGTCTCGGTAAGTTTTTACTCAAAGCGACTCGATCTGACAATAAATCCGTAACAAACGACTTGTTTGACTCCAAAATTTTCGACCCAAACCCGACCCGCCTATAAACCCGTAACAACCCGACCTGTTTGACCCGGTAATTTTAGACCCGAACCCGACCCGACCCGCCTATAAACCCGTAACAACCCGACCTGTTTGACCCGGTAATTTTAGACCCGAACCCGAACCCGACCCGCCTATAAACCCGTAACAACCCGACCTGTTTTGACCCGGTAATTTTAGACCCGAACCCGACCCGACCCGCCCATAAACCCGTAACAACCCGACCTGTTTTGACCCGGTAATTTTAGACCCGAAATGACCCGACCCGAAAAAGACCCGACCCGGAGCACCCTTAACCCGAACCCGACCGACCCGACCCGATTGCCAGGTCTAATGTAGAGGTATATAAAATACACGTAATGTTTCCAAGAAACTACCTTCAATTTGTTGTCCACTTCAAGGCTCTCCTCTAACCCAGCAAGCCTATCAAAAGCAATCAACAAGTGTATGCTGAGACATTAGCAATTTTGCCCGATAAATAAGATTAAAATGTAGAGGAGAAAGCAGAAGAAGAAACCTATCAATAAGCACAACAATTCTGGAGCTTGTTCCAAACAACCCTAATTCGATCAGGGCACCAGTTTCTCACGCAGCAGACGAGTTCACGAACCACAAATTCACGAGCACAGCTAAAGGAAGAGGTTGTCACGCAGTAGAAGAGTAGAACTTGGACGAGATGCACCACGAGAGGCTGGTGTAGCAACGTACAACAACATTAACAAAATCTCTCAACTACGGAGTAGCTCTCACAACCCTAACCCATTCCGAATTTTCTCTTCAAATTTCAGAAGTTTGAAACCCTAACCCCCTTCTTGAACTATTCGTTCTAACTTCTAACCCCTAAACTATTGTTGAGGTACAGTCAAAGCGCGAGAACGAAGAATAAGAGCGCCTTCCTTAATTATTTTTCGTTCAACAAACCGCTGCAAAAGACCTATAAAAACCGCTGCATTAGATATGTGGAGAAAAACCGCTGCATAATCCGCTGCAACGTCACATAAAATTAAAAAACCGCTTCAAAAGCCGTTGCATTGTATAAACCGCTGCACAAAACCGCTGCATTAGTTCGTTATTGTAGTAGTGTCTCTAAGTTCAACTTAGTTACATTAAATGTAACTCCGTTATTTCTCACTCAAACGGAATCTGAATTAGACGTATGAGCAAATTATGGAATAGTTCTCGCTGAGACGAAGCCAACGCCACCATAATCCGACACCAACGGTGCCCAGAAAATTCGGTTCCTACAATCCCCCACATGATGTCTTGAACCACCCATACTTTTGATGTAAACTTAAACAACAACTATCACATAGTTTCTTCTTATCACAGAACTAGGTTCTCTGATTGTGTTCATTTTGGCCTTGAACATCTCTGGTTATTCATGAATGAGAGCTTAGAGAATTTAGCCTCTCTAAATTCTCCTAGAAACGACCCCATTTCACACTCATAAGGTGATTTTACCATAAGTAGTATATTATTGTACTTCACTTTGATTTTCAAAGCTTATGAAATCATTAAAAGCCAACGCTTTAAGGCTTAAACTATACTGTACCAACGCATTTTTATCATCCTAGGAACTGAGAGAAGATATAAACCTCCAAGTGCTTTTTAGATTCAACTTGATTTCGTTGTCTCTTTGAACTTACATCCTGGGATCTTCAATCACGTAAGTAGGGTTACCATCAAGCGTCATCTTTTGTCATAGGCTTTAAATCCATTCCCCTTGATGATTTCACAACTTGTTCTCGAGACAAACCTTTAGTAAACGGATCCGCTAGGTTGTCAGTCGATCGGATATAATCAATCGTGATTACTCCGTTTGAGAGCTTATGATTTTATGGTGTCTTTTAATACGACAAGATTTACCATTGTAAATTGAACTTAGTGCCCGAGTGATACGCTACACTTTGTATGGCGTAACTTGGGTCACCTTTTACATTGGAGGTATTCTTTCTTTTGCTTTAGATGAGCTATGCATTATTGGATTACATTTAGTGCTCATCTAGTTTCTCATTCTACCATACTTTGAGTTTTATTGGAGGAAGGTCATCCGACCTTGTATGTGAGTCTTCTGTCTCCTTCCCTGGGTTCGTTTTTATGTCTTCCATTTCATTGAGGACAATGCAATGTTTAAGTATGGGGGAGGAGAATGTATTCACATGTAATTATTTGGGTGTTGGTTATATCTGCATGAGCTTATTGAATATATATTGTATGAAAAAGCCACAAAAATTGAAAAAAGGCATACAAAATCCTTGGATAGCAAGATCTATGCAATAAGAAGGTGGCTTGACCGGCGTTAGGCTGGGGCAAAAATAAGTCTTGAGTGATGTGAGTTCGTGAGCATGGAACAATTATTGCGTGGTTGGGATGAAAACCCGAAAAGGCGCCCAAGCAAGATGAGTGTAATAAAAAAAAATTGAGTGTTTTAGGATTTTTATCATCTTGGCGTATGGAGACATAAGAAGGAGGCGTATAGGAGGATTCAGGTAGGCCACTTGGAGGAATAAGGTGTAGTTCTGGATATGTGCTTATTTTATCACATTGTTCTTGATTGTTGTTGCTATGTTTGGAGGAGCTTATTGGTTATGTAATCACTAGGAAATATTCTTGTACTTCCTGAGACTTTGAACATTTCATTGTAAGGGTAGCTTTTCTGTAAGTTACTCTGGACGAGTAAAAGTCTAAGTATGGGGGTATTTGATACGCTACACTTTGTATGGCGTAACTAGGGGTTATTACATTAGTTTAGGAGTGTTATCACAAGTATTTGGAGCTATTGTTATGTTCTGAGTTGTTTATGAAGAAGTGAAGAAATGAAGACCAGAACCAACGAAGAAGAGGATCAAAGATTGAAGACATTCTGCGGAGCAGCGGCGATCGCCACCATCACCATGGCGATCGCCATTCTACAACAGAAGCGTTACATGAGTTCGAGAGATCATGGCGATCGCCATGACTCTACGGCGATCGCCATGGGGCGACAGAGACACGGCAGAGATTTAAATGAAGACCGCGATCGCCAGGCATCTATGGCAATCGCCACAACAAGGCCGAAGACATTCCAAACTTTCCTTATTTTCCTTTGTTTGTTTTATTTCTTTTTCCTTATTTTATTATTTCGTTTAGGTTATATCTTTTACCATATATCTTTAGGGTTAGACTCTTTATATACCCTGGCAACCTTGTTTGGCGATCATCATCTTTTCAATTATCTTTTCCATCAGACAATTTAGTTCTGCAACCATGATCAGGGACTAATCTCCATTGTTTTACTTAGCGGTTGAAACCTTCAGCTATTAAGTTGTGAGATTTCTAAACTCTTGTTCTTTTCCTATGGGTTTGTATTAATTCTCTTGTTCTTCATCTATTGATTTCTATTAGTTTTGCTAGCTTGATCACCTAGTTTGATTGATAGTTTTCTATTGCTAGACTAGGAATATACGGTGGAATTCCTTGTCATTGTAGCATTCATATCTGCATGATCTGGTAGTTGATTGCTTTTATGAAAAAGAATTGATTGCATGTTAATACTTGACGGTTGTAAGTTATTGCATGCATCCTTATAATTCCTGTGCCCTTTTGCTGCTATTTCATCTAATCTTGAGAGGTTTCCCTGATTGCTGAATAGTAAGTATTATCAGGACCGGTTGGCCTGTTGATATATTAAAGATTGGAATAGGAACATTCCCTAGGATTGAATAGAACTTGAGATAAATCTATGATCAACTTCATTGACTGTTGTGTGGATACTTGCTAGGTGAAACCCCTTCTCATCATATTCTCACCCAAACTTCATCTGCTTGTTACTGGTTACTTGTGTGTTCTTGCAATCAAACCCCCCCCCCCTTTGGTTACTTGTTACTAGTTGATATTTCACTTGACTGCATTGATTTGGTGTTTTGATTCCCTTGGGTTCGACATCTACTTACTTGCTATACTCTAGTTAGTGTTTAGGGTTTTCTTTGATTTGGCACTACGACTTTAGCCTCATCAAATTTGGCGCCGTTGCCGGGGAATTGAAATTTTTCTGATTCTGTGTTAATTGTGAAATTATCAACTGTTTGGTGTGAACTTTTGTGGTTCAGACCCGTGCTACTGATTCATCTCTTGTTGCCTTTGACCCAGAGATTGAAAGGACGTTCCTTCGGAACCAAAGAGCAGCTCTAAACCAAGATAACGAGATGGGTGATCGACATGGACCGCCATTGCCTACTATGAGGCAACTCACTGCCCCGGACTTAAACCAACAACCTTTGGCAGTAAGGTTTCCTGAGATTGAAGAAGGTGTGAACTTTGAATTAAAAGCTGGTTTAATTCATGAGCTACCACACTTCCATGGCTTAGCAGGAGAAGATCCCAACAAACACTTGGCTCAATTCCATGCCATATGTTCTAGTATGAAGCCAAGAGGTGTTACTGAGGAGCAGGTCATGCTGAGAGCTTTCGGATTTACTCTGAAAGACGCTGCGAAATGATTGGCTCTATTATCAAGCTCCAGGGAGTATCGATACCTGGGCTAAGATGAAGAAAGTCTTCTTGGAGAAATATTTTCCAGCCACAAAACTGAGCAGTTTGAAGAAGGAAATCACAACCATTCAACAACACTCAACTGAGAGTCTCTATGAGTATTATGAGAGATTCAAGAAGCTTTGCTCAAGCTGCCCATTCCATAGTTATACTGACCATGATCTTCTCATGTACTTATTCAGTGGGCTGATTGATGAGGATCGTTGAATGGTAAACGCATCTTGTGGGGGTAATTTTCTGAAACTAACTATACCTCAGGCCACTGAAATGTTTGAAGAGCTGGCTGAAAGTTCAAGGCAGTTTAGCAGTAGACAGGGATCCCACTCAGTCAAAGCAATTAATTCAGATCAATTACAGACTGACATGAATGAGTTGAAAGATGGTAAAAGCTTTGATGCTGAAAAATGCTTCCCTTCATGATCCCAATGCTGAGGTAAACGTTGTTGGTGGATGACAACCAAGGTATGACTTTCATAATATTAATTATCAGCAACCTAGACCTCAGAATTCTATGACTGCTGAAGATATGATCAAGTCCTTAGCTCAGACTGTGATGCAACAAAACGCTAAGACGGAATCAAGCATCCAAAATCTTGAAAATCAGTTAGGACATATTGCTCAAGCTGTGAGTAAATTAGAGGCCAGGGAACCGGTAAGAAACCCGAGAGAGAACGTCAATGCAGTGTTCTTGAGGAGCGGAAAAACTTTAAATGACTGTTCTGTGCCAAAACCGCGATCGCCAGATCTGAGTGGCGATCGCCATGAGATTACAGAGAGCAAAACAGGGTCTGCATCGCGACCGCGATCGCCATATGGCAATGGTGATCGCCATGCCACTCCAGAATGCCCTGATTTGCTCGTCACAAATCCGCGATCGCGGATGATGATCCGCGATCGCGGGTCTCCTGCAGAACCCCAATTTGTGCGACCGCGATCGCCAGTTGTTGATGGCCATCGCCTGGAGTCCCCTGAATATGTAGACGATTATGTTCATCCAAATTCCCCCCCCCCCCTATTCTCTCAGAAGCCTGTTGCTCCCTTTCCTGAGGCATTGAAGGATACTCGAAGGCTGGATGACGACAAAGAAATCTTCGAAACCTTAAACATTCCTTTGCTCAAACTTGTTAAGAGTATTCCTAGATTTGCTAAGTTTTTGAAAGAAGTTTGCACTATTAAAAGAAACCAAAAACTGAAAGGAAAGAAGAAAGTTGAAATAAGTGAACAAGTTTCTGGTGTGTTTCAAAAACGCATGCCTAAGAAATGTGGTGATCCAGGCATATTTAGCATTCCATGTGTGATTGGTGAAATTAAATTTGACAAAGCCATGCTAGATTTAGGTGCATCAATCAATGTTTTGCCTTTTTCTTTGTATGAATCACTAGGCTTAGGACCTTTGCATAAAACAGGAACTGTTATTCAACTTGCTGATAGGTCTACTGTGTACCCGAAAGGGGTTGTTGAGGATGTTCTTGTTATGGTTGGTGATTTGATTTTTCCTGCTGATTTCTTTGTGTTGGATATGGAGCATGCTAATAATGTCACACCTATACTGTTAGGTAGACCTTTCATGAAAACTGCACAAACGAAAATTGATGTTAATAGTGGGACTCTCTCTATGGAGTTTGATGGGGATAAGGTAGAATATAATATATATGACATGGATCTCATTGATAAGAATTCTCTATGTGCTATTGATGTGATTAAGCCTACTTGTAAGGATGAATTGCAACCTATTTTAGAGAATCTCTTAGAGCCCCCAAAAGTAGATGCTGTTTTATCTACTAACATGCCGGAGTGTCAGGCTAAGCTAGATCTACATTCGCTGAAGCTTAGCTTGTTGGTGACCATGTTCTTTGCAAGGAGTTGATTTGTTTGGGTCACCTTCTACATTGGAGGTATTCTTTCTTTTGCTTTAGATGAACTATGCATTATTGGATTACATTTAGTGCTCATCTAGTTTCTCATTCTACCATACTTTGAGTTTTATTGGAGGAAGGTCATCCGACCTTGTATGTGAGTCTTTTGTCTCCTTCCCTGGGTTCGTTTTTATGTCTTCCATTTCATTGAGGACAATGCAATGTTTAAGTATGGGGGAGGAGAATGTATTCACATGTAATTATTTGGGTGTTGGTTATATCTGCATGAGCTTATTGAATATATATTGTATGAAAAAGCCACAAAAATTGAAAAAAGGCATACAAAATCCTTGGATAGCAAGATCTATGCAATAAGAAGGTGGCTTGACCGGCGTTAGGCTGGGGCAAAAATAAGTCTTGAGTGATGTGAGTTCGTGAGCATGGAACAATTATTGAGTGGTTGGGATGAAAACCCGAAAAGGCGCCCAAGCAAGATGAGTGTAATAAAAAAAAATTGAGTGTTTTAGGATTTTTATCATCTTGGCGTATGGAGACATAAGAAGGAGGCGTATAGGAGGATTCAGGTAGGCCACTTGGAGGAATAAGGTGTAGTTCTGGATATGTGCTTATTTTATCACATTGTTCTTGATTGTTGTTGCTATGTTTGGAGGAGCTTATTGGTTATGTAATCACTAGGAAATATTCTTGTACTTCCTGAGACTTTGAACATTTCATTGTAAGGGTAGCTTTTCTGTAAGTTACTCTGGACGAGTAAAAGTCTAAGTATGGGGGTATTTGATACGCTACACTTTGTATGGCGTAACTAAGGGTTATTACATTAGTTTAGGAGTGTTATCACAAGTATTTGGTGCTATTGTTATGTTCTGAGTTGTTTATGAAGAAGTGAAGAAATGAAGACCAAAACCAAAGAAGAAGAGGATCAAAGATTGAAGACATTCTGCGGAGCAGCGACGATCGCCACCATCACCATGGCGAACGCCATTCTACAACAGAAGCGTTACATGAGTTCGAGAGATCATGGCGATCACCATGACTCTACGGCGATCGCCATGGGGCGACAGAGACACGGCAGAGATTTAAATGAAGACCGCGATCGCCAGGCATCTATGGCAATCGCCACAACAAGGCCGAAGACATTCCGGACTTTCCTTATTTTCCTTTGTTTGTTTTATTTCTTTTTCCTTATTTTATTATTTCATTTAGGTTATATCTTTTACCATATATCTTTAGGGTTAGACTCTTTATATACTCTGGCAGCCTTGTTTGGCGATCATCATCTTTTCAATCATCTTTTTCATCAGACAATTTAGTTCTGCAACCATGAGCAGGAACTAATCTCCATTGTTTTACTTAGCGGTTGAAACTTTCAGTTATTAAGTTGTGAGATTTCTAAACTCTTGTTCTTTTCCTATGGGTTTGCATTAATGCTCTTGTTCTTCATCTATTGATTTCTATTAGTTTTGCTAGCTTGATCACCTAGTTTGATTGATAGTTTTCTATTGCTAGACTAGGAATATACGGTGGAATTCCTTGTCATTGTAGCATTCATATCTGCATGATCTGGTAGTTGATTGCTTTTATGAAAGAGAATTGATTGCTTGTTAATACTTGACGGTTGTAAGTTATTGCATGCATCCTTATAATTCCTGTGCCCTTTTGCTGCTATTTCATCTAATCTTGAGAGGTTTCCCTGATTGCTGAATAGTAAGTATTATCAGGACCGGTTGGCCTGTTGATATATTAAAGATTGGAATAGGAACATTCCCTAGGATTGAATAGAACTTGAGATAAATCTATGATCAACTTCATTGACTGTTGTGTGGATACTTGCTAGGTGAAACCCCTTCTCATCATATTCTCACCCAAACTTCATCTGCTTGTTACTGGTTACTTGTGTGTTCTTGCAATCAACCCCCCCCCCCCTTTGGTTACTTGTTACTAGTTGATATTTCACTTGACTGCATTGATTTGGTGTTTTGATTCCCTTGGGTTCGACCTCTACTTACTTGCTATACTCTAGTTAGTGTTTAGGGTTTTCTTTGATTTGGCACTACGACTTTAGCCTCATCACCGAGCTATTGTCGCTTGACTATCACGATGGACGCCCATAGCCAGCACTGGTTTTTCCAACATTGGTATATCCTTCAGAAAGTTTTGAACCCATTCTCCTTCTGCTGCTTCTTTGTCCAATGCAATGAATTGAAATTCCATTGTGGATCTAGCCAGTAGCGTTTGTTTGGAGGATTTTCAGGATACAGTCGCACCACCTAGAGTAAAAACATGCCCGCTTGTGGATTTTGAGTATTTGGAGTCTAATATCCAGTTAGCATCACTATAGTCTTCCATCACTGCTGGATATCGTCCATAGTGTAGCCTAGGGTTGAGAACTTTTGGTTCTTGATGATTTTCTAGCCTACTCGCAGAGCAATATTTATTTTTAGTTCGGGTTCGGTTCCTGGTTTTTTTCTCATGAACCCGACAATACCCGAACCGATATTTTCTTGGTTCTTGTATTCAGTTTCTCGGTTAATTTACAAATCTTAGAAATTGCATAAAATTGAACCTCTAAACCTTGGTTCAGGCTATATCATAAGCATATTCTTAAGACTTTGCTCAAACTCCACACACACATTGACACACACATTGACACACACATTAATACACCAACTAAAAGTCTAAAACAATCCAAAATTACAATACATAATTCATATGAAGCAGAAGAAATCCAACAATTACACACCAACACTTGATACTCGATAGTTGACTCACTTGCCTCATTTCAACAACAACAAAACTCTTCAACAACAATAAAACTCATCCCAAAATAATATTGGACAACAACAACTTAATTAAATTGCTCAATAACAACAAGATTCCAACAATAAATTCAAATGTAAATCAACAAATCAACCAAGTGCACCAATAGATTCATTCAATATTTGCAATTTCTAAGTTGAGATTGAACAAATTAAACAATTCATACTTGAGGCTTGTTCCTTTGTGAAATATTGGAGATATATACGCTTTCAAATCAGGGGTTGTTGCAGACGCCATTAGGGTTGAGAATTCGATTTAGGGATTTCAAATTAGGTCTTGAAATAATTATGAATGAGAACAAGGCTCGAATCTAGGTTAAGAATGAACAATTAGAGTTTTTAGGACTCGAAATTGAGAGAGATCGAGAGAGATTACGAGATTAGGGTTAGGGTCGAGAGAGAAATCGAGGATATCAGTAGGTTTAGAATTAGAATCTGGCATGAATTTAAATCAAGGTATATATTAATTAATTTTTTATTAGTATTTCGGTTTTGCGGTTCCTTGCTCAATCACAATTTCAGGAACCGTACCCGAACTGCGATAAATATATGATCTAAATTCTAATACCCGAACCGCACAAAAATCCGCGGATCGGGTCGATTCTTCGGTTCCCCGTGTAAAAAGTCCCAAATTGAGTACTTGTTGAACCGTATGTCCCGGATTGCTATGTCTTTCCAGTGACTATGTCCCGGATTGCTATGTCTTTCCAGTGACTATGTCCCGGATTGCTAGTGTAGCGACTTAAGACGTTCACCGTGTGTGCTAAATCTGGTCTTGTACAATTTGTTAAGTAAATTAGACTTCCAATCACTCGTGCATAATTTAATTGAGATACGTCATCACCCGAGTTTTTCTTTAGGTCGAGATGAGGGTCCACGTGAGTCTTAGCATTACCGCTTGAGTACTTATTGAACCGTTCAAGAACCTTCTCGGCGTAATGATCTTGAGTATGGATGATTCCTTTGGAATGTCTAATGACTTTTATTCCTAAAATCACATCCGCTAATCCCAAGCCTTTCATGTCAAACTTTCCACTAAGCATGTTCTTAGTTTGTTGGATCATATCTTTGTGGCTACCAATAATGAGCATGTCATCAACGTATAGGCACAACAAAATATATCGTTTTGGAGTTGTTTTGATATAAATATATTTGTCACATTTATTTATATTGAAACTGTTTGACATCATGACACTGTCAAATTTTTCATGCCATTGTTTAGGTGTTTGTTTCAACCCATATAAAGATTTTACAAGTCTACACACTATGTGTTCCTGTCCAGGCACAACATACCCTTCTGGTTGTTTCATATAAATTTCCTCTTCTAACTCTATGTTTAGAAAAGCCGTTTTTACATCCATTTGATGTATTTCTAGATTGCGTAGAGCAGCAATCAATATTAGTACTCGAATAGAAGTAATCCTCGTTACCGAAGAATAAGTACCAAAGAAATCTAGACCTTTTTTTTTGTTAAATCCTTGTACTACAAGCCTTGCCTTGTACTTCTCTATTGAGCCATCAGTTTTTAAGTTTTGTTTGAAAAACCATTTACATCCCAACGCCTTTGTCCCTGGGGGTAAATCAGTTAACTCTCAAGTATAATTTTGCATAATGAAGTCTATTTCACTTTTAACCGCTTCCTTCCATGAAGGTGCGTCTGGTGTAGACATGGCTTCGTTTGAGGTTCGTTTTCTAGAAGAAACGCCTTTGTAAAGTCTGAGCCAAATGATTTTTCCTTTCGAGCTCTCTTGCTTCGTCTAGGTTCATCATTTTCTTCTTCTATTTCTTGTACAAAAGTACTCACTATTTGCATAGAAGTGCTTGCTTCTTGCATAAATGTACTTGCTTCTTTAGCAGATTCGCTTGAATCTCGTTGTTCACAAGTCTTTTTTGGATATTCTTTATCCTTGCATGGAAATACATTTTCAAAGAAAGATGCGTTTGTTGACTCCATTATTGTATTCGCATGTATATCCGGTATACCTGACTTGTATACCAAGAAACGATATGCCACTACTATTATGTGCATACCCGATGAAAATACAATCAACGGTTTTTGGTCCAATTAAGACTTTTTTAGGAGTTGGTATCGCTACTTTTGCAAGGCACCCCCACACTTTGAGGTATTTGTACGAAGGTACATTACCTTTTCATAACTCATAAGGCGTCTTTCCAGTCACCTTATGTGGTATTTTGTTGAGAATGTAATTTGAGGTAAGCAAAGCTTCCCCCACATGTTCTGGGCTAACCCAGATTCTTGCAACATTACATTCATCATTTCTTTAAGAGTTCGGTTTTTTCGTTCCGCAACTCCGTTGGATATCGGTGAATAAAGAGCGGTAGTTTGGTGAACAATGTCATGTTCTCTACAGAACACTTTAAAAGGTTCACTATACTCACCTCCTCTATCACTTCTCACGATTTTGATCGTTTTACTAAGTTGGTTCTCAACTTCCAACTTGTATTCTTTGAACTTTTCTAAAGTTTCATCTTTGCTACGTAACAAGTACACATAGTAATATCTTGTGCAATCATCTATGAAGGTGACACACTACTTTTTACCGTCTCTAGTTAAACTTTAAGTCACTTTGAACTTTTCTAAAGCCTCATCTTTGCTACGTAACAAGTACACATAGTAATATCTTGTGCAATCATCTATGAAGGTGACAAACTACTTTTTACCGTTTCTAGTTAAACTTTAAGTCACATAAACCAGTGTGAATTAATCCTTGAAGTCGAGATAATATTATGATCGGAAATGACAATCTATCTAGCGACAGAAAGGGAAAGCAAAGCAGAGGAATAATTAAGTTGAGCCATGACAATGGAATGATGAAAAGATACACAATTTCTAGACTGGATTAGTCAGTCAGTACTGCTCAAAATTTGATGGCCACTGGCTCTACTCTAAAGAGGATTGGAAAAATGATCTAAGGGAATAAAATATGAATAGCTTCTAATTATAAGGAAAATTCAAGCCGAACAGTGTTTTACCTTATCTAGATAGGCACCTCCTCATCAAGTCATCAACTATTTATAAAATCATTGTTTATCAGGGATAATGTGATATCCACTAGACCCGGTCAAACTAGGGCTTGGGCCGGACCAGGGCAAGGTCAAATTTCAAATTCTACCCATTTACCAGGGTTGGGCCAAACCCTCTCATTTAAATGGGACAATTTCGCTACCCATATCCTCTTATAAGGGCCCTCAGGACGGCCCTCAACTACTTACACATATAAATTAAATATCAGAAATCGAGCTAAATTGTGTTACTAAAACATTCAAAACCTGTTTAGTGCTTACAAGCAATTCACTATCCAAAAACGCATGCTAAAAAGGTCCAAAATGCATGCTTACATAACAATCCTCATAACCAAATTCAATAAAATTTTAGTGTGATGGAATGGAAGGAAGGAGGCTGAAGGCGTGAAGAAATTAGGTTTACAACGAAATGAGGTTTACACTTAACAACGTCAAAGAGTTAGGTTGCCTAATATTTTTACTTTTTCTTTCTCTTGAGTTATTTATTAAATTTTATTTAAAACTATAATATTATATTAATAATATAATATCATATATAATATGGGCCGGGTAGGGCCGGCCCTCAGGACTTTACTCCGATATCATATCCTCCCACATTAAAAAAGGGTCGGGCAGGTTCGACCCTTATGGGTAAAATCTTCTACCCGTATCCTTCCAAATTTTAGGACGGGCTGGGAGGGCCGGGCGGGCCGGGCCTAATTTGACCAGGTCTAATATCCACGAATAAAATCTTGAGCATTACCATGTATGATATTCAAGGATGTATATTTTGTAATTTCCCTAAATAATGCATAAGGGATTACAGTTGTATAGAAAGAGGGGGGAAGTTTCACTTACTGTTGGTGAGGTTACTCCGGGTGAAATTTCCTTGGCCTCTTCAAACCGTTATGGGCATTTTTCAAGAATATCTGTTACGAAAATTTCTACAAGGGTAAAAAATTGCAAAACATAAAGTTAGAATAACAGACAAGTAAGATGAATGATCTAAAAAAGCTATACAAAGGACAATATGAGCAAAGTTAGATCACAAAAGCTCCCCAAAAAAAACAGCAACATCAGATGCATAGTTTTTATTGAGGGGTGCAAAACTATACTGGAAAAAATTATGAACCTATGATAGTAAATTCATGAACTTATGAGAGCAAACATATGAACCTAGAAAAAATTATGGACCTACGAGATTAAGATGGGTAGGTCACTAGCATGTTTCTGAATTGCACACTTTCATAATCCTGCAACATATGATTGTAATAAATCACGAACTGGACAACATTTTAAAAGCTCAAAATCAACTACTGTTAGATGATGAGCTTTGCATTATTTTCAAACAACAAATAGTAAAATATGTAAAGCTAGACAAGGCCATCAAAGCCAGGAAAAAAGAACAAAAGTTGCAATGCTTATCCAACTGTCTTTCCAATGCAAGGTGCACTGTGAGAATAGACTTCCCACATCGGAAGTTGAGATAATAATAGTCCATTATATAATACCATGGATTACTCCTCCTATTGCCAATTGGTTTTAGGATGGAACCTCATGGGCTTGTATTGTGGGCTCAATGCGCATATGCGCTAATATACACGACCCCCGTGTTTATCGGCCCACTGGACTTTATCATGGTATCAGAGCCAGGTTCCGGGTCTGGGTTCGTTTCCTAGTTTATCTGAGCTTAGCCCGCCATGATGGCTTGTTATGGGCGGCTCCTTTGGCTTGTCGGCCTGAAGACATAGTTTGGGTTTAGCTCGCCACGATGGCACGATATGGGCTGACCCGTTTGTCAAGTGGCTACTGGGTCAGGCCAGTTACCACTTGAGGGGGCGTGTGAGAATAGACTTCCCACATCGGAAGTTGAGATAATAATAGTCCACTATATAATACCATGGATTACTCCTCCTATTGCCAATTGGTTTTAGGATGGAACCCCATGGGCTTGTATTGTGGGCTCAATGCGCATATGCGCTAATATACACGACCCACGTGTTTATCGGCCCACCGGACTTTATCAAAAACTATTATCCATCTTGCTTAATAGTCAAGTTCAAGACAAGAATCAAGAACTGAAGATATAGGATATGATTCAGATCTATCAACTGGATTAAGTTAAAATCTGCACTTTTTAGGCAACTTAACAACTGAATAACAAACAATTCTCTTTGATTTTCACTACCTTCAGCAATAGAACAGATACAAAAAATTGAGGTCAAATTTGAGCGAAAAAGTAGTGAAAAAGTATAAAATCTTACGCTACAAACATTAGCAATGACAGAGCATGCTATATTTCTCAAATGGAACATATATTTTATGTTGCCAATCTCATGTCTATACCGAACCAGATATGAGCTCACTTAAGATGACAGCCTAGCACCTCCCTAGAAAATTCGAGCTTGTCAAAAGACTTTTAAACTTAAAACACTTAAAAATGTGCGGTCAACTGTTTGTGCCTAAAAATACGACGACTATGGAACGCGTGGAAGCTACGCGTAGAAGGAAGTCGTCGACGCGACAAGAAGAAGAGAAGACCTCGTCTACGTAACGAGACGTGGCAAAGATCCCGTTTATCTTAAGCATTAGGTCGGCTGAGTATATTTTATCCTATTTTGTATTATATTATTGTAATTGGTAAAAGATATGATAAAAGAATATCTTTTACCTAGTTTGTTATATCGTCGATTAGATAGAAGGAAAAGATGAGATCTTATTTCCTTAAAGATATTATTAGGGTTAGCCTATATATAATGGCTAACGTCTGCTTTGTAATCATTCAAGCCGTTACTCAAGTAATACCAAGCTAAAGACTTAACCCTAATTTCCTCTCTTGTTCTTGAGTGTTAAGATTATACCGTTTCCTTTGATCTTTGCCCTACAATTGCTTAGTTATCTACTCGTAGGTAATTTCGCTACAAACAATTGGCGCCCACCGTGGGGCTCTGATAAAAAAGGTATCGTCTTTCCACACGAAGGGAACGATTTCGCTCGCAGAAGCCATGAGTAACTCTAGATCAACCAAGAATCCCCCAAGCGGAATCCGAAACAAAGCCTTCACTGTGTTAGGAGGCCCGCCGTCTTGTACAAACTCCAACGCCAAGAGGCTCGCAAGAACTGTCGAGGGACAGAACGACTCCGTTCCGGTTCACCTCTCCAAAACCGCCAATAAAGATTTGCCCATCACGTTCGAAGGCCCAGACGAGAAAGTCAGGCATCACGATAGCCTAGTAATCTCCGTGGTGATCCAGAATTGCAAAGTAAAAGAATATTAGTAGACAATGGAAGCTCAACTAACATCTTCGCTCTTTCCGCCATTCTCGGACTTTCCGTCGACGATGTCCTCGGGAAGCGTATTCGTTTGAAAGGCTTCAGCGGGAAGATCTCCGAGATGTTAGGAGAAATCACCCTTGAAACGATAGTCCAAGGCGTCAATCTCCCGACTCGATTCGTGGTGATGGAAGCAGAGTCGCCCTATAACGCCATCCTGGGAAGACCATGGATCCACGATATGCGAGCGGTCCCGTCTACATATCACCAATCCTTGAAGTTCCCAACGCCATGGGGAGTACGCGAAGTTAAAGGCGAACCCTACACGGCTAAAGAATGTTACAAGATCGGAATGAAAGGAATCACAACGCCAGAAATCAAGAAAGACGAAGTGAAATAGTTTCAAGTTAAAGCACCCACTAAGTACGTCAAACCAAAGTGTCCAGCTCGAAGACGTGGTCATCGATGATACGAAGCCAGAAAGGGTCGTAAAGATAGGGACCGATGTCCCTAAAGGAATTAGAGAAGAACTAATAACGTTTTTAAGATCAAAAGTTAAGGGCTTTGCGTGGAGCCACGAAGACATGACAGGTATATCTCCCGACGTGATGCTTCATAAACTGAATGTTGATCCGAAATTCGTCCCAGTCAAGCAGAAAAGGAGAAAGTTCGCCCCAGAACGCAACAAAGTCGTAGACGAAGAAGTCAAGAATCTCCTTGAAACAGGTAAGATACGAGAAGCAAAATACCCCGACTGGCTCGCCAACGTTGTAGTCGTCCAGAAGAAGAATGGGAAGTGGACAGTATGCGTCGACTTCACAGACCTTAACAAAGTCTGTCCTAAGGACTCCTTCCCCCTCCCTCACATCGACGCCATGGTGGACGCAACAGCGGGACACGAGATGCTAACGTTCATGGACGCGTTCAGCGGATATCATCAAATACAGATGAACCTTGCCGATCAAGAAAAAACCGCGTTCGTGACGAACCAGGGGATTTACTGCTACAAGGTCATGCCTTTCGGCCTTAAAAACGCCGGGGCTACATATCAACGTCTGGTGAATAAGATGTTCGAGGAACAAATAGGAGACACCATGGAAGTTTACATAGACGACATGCTCGTAAAGTCTAAACGAGCGGAAGATCACGTAGCACATCTAAAAGAGGCGTTCGCAATACTGGAAGAATACAACATGAAGCTCAACCCTTCCAAATGTTCCTTCGGAGTCTCCTCCGGGAAATTCCTCGGGTACGTAGTAACATAGAGGGGAATAGAGGCTAGTCCCGAACAGATTAAAGCCATACTCGACCTCGAGTCTCCACGATGCGTAAAGGACATCCAGAAGCTAACAGGGAGAGTCGCCGCGTTAAACAGATTCATCTCCAAAGCCTCCGACAAGAACCGACTCTTTTACGACACTCTCAGGAAAAACGAGTCCTTTTCTTGGACGGAACGCCACGAAGAGGCCTTCACGGAGCTTAAAAATTACCTGAAAAATCCTTTACTCTTATCAAAGCCTAAGGATGGAGAGCCTTTATTCATATACCTAGCAGTGTCTGAGATCGCCATCAGCGCCGTCCTCACAAGAGAGGAAGGAGAGGAACAACAACCCGTCTACTATGTGAGCAAGACGTTATCTTCAGCAGAGACGAGGTATTCCGCCGTGGAGAAATTGACGCTAGCATCAGTAATGGCGTCCATGAAGTTGAAGCCCTACTTTGAGTCCCACACCATCGTAGTAAGAACAACTTCACCATTAAAAAACATAGTGAAGAAACCAGAACTCTCCGGGAGAATGACGAAGTGGGCAGTTCATCTCGGCGGCTACGAAATCATTTACGAAGGAAGGAAAGCAATCAAATCCCAAGCATTGGCAGACTTCGTAGCAGATTTCAGCCCGACCCTAGAACAGGAGGCAATCTCACAGGTAAACAAAGTGGAATTCGCAAAATGGACCTTGCACACAGATGGAGCGATGAATCAGAACGGGGTAGGACTAGGCATCGTCCTGAAGTCACCACAAGGGGATAGGGTTGTCCAAGCCATAAGATGTGATTTCAAAGCAACGAACAACGAAGTTGAGTATGAAGCCCTGATCGCTGGCCTACGTGTCGCTATCGATCTACAAGTCCAGATGCTCGACATCTATTGCGACTCGCTGCTAGTAGTTAATCAGGTACGAGGCGATTACGCGACCAAAGACTCGAAGATGACGTTATACGTTAAAGTGGTAAAGGAGTTGTTCGAAAAAATCAAAAGTTGCCAAATCAGACAAATCCCCAGAGACGCTAATGCGCACGCCGACGCGTTGGCAAAGTTAGGATCTTCGATTGACCCAAGAGAGTATCAAAAGATCCCGTTCCTCCATCTCAGCAACGCATCCATCAACAAAGAAGCAATATCTGAACAAACTCTCACTATAAGAAATCAAGATTCTTGGGTGACGCCTTATTATGAGTGGTTGCAACACAGACGCCTCCCAGGAAACGCGTACGATGCAAGGTTATTAAAGCAAAAAGCGACCACCTTCATAGTAGACAAGGGCCAGTTACTAAAGTGGTCATCGAACGGCGTTTTCCTGACATGCCCAACGGAGGAAAAGATTCAAGACATCCTACGCGAGCTACACAACGGAGAATACGGAAACCATTCAGGGGGAGAAGCCTGGCGGCCAAAGCACACTCGGCAAGATATTACTGGCCTACAATGAGACAAGACGCGATGAATTACGTCAAGAGGTGCGACGCTTGCCAAAGACACGCTCCAATCCCGCATCAGCCGGCAGAGAAACTCCATTCCATAACATCTCCTTGGCCATTCATGCAATGGGGTATGGACATAGTAGGTCCCATGCCCTTAACGCTAGGACCAAAGACGTTAATGCTTGCCGTCACGGATTACTTCTCCGACTGGATAGAGGCCGAAGCGTTCAAGAACATCAAAGACTCCCACGTCATCTCCTTCATCGAAAGAAACATTATCATGAGATTCGGAATCCCTCACACCATTGTATGCGACAACGGGTCACAGTTCATTAGCAAGAATATTATATCGTTATGCGAAGAAAAGAGAATACGCCTAGTCTACTCAACGTCGAGATATCCTCAAGCAAATGGACAAGCGGAATCGAGTAACAAAGTCATCGTAAGCAACCTCAAGAAGAGGATAGAAGAATGCAAAGGGAACTGGGCGGATCAACTCCAAGCTATAGTATGGGCCGACAGAACGACGCCCAAGAGAGCAACGGGAAGAACGCCATTCTCCCTGGTTTATGGATGTGAAGCCGTTTTACCAATTGAAGTAGAAGTGCCAACCGAAAGATATCGATCCCTTCCCGAAGAAAGAAACACTCCAATGATGACATTCATGATAGACACGATCCACGAGATAAGAGATAACGCAGCGTTGAGGATGGAGGCACAAAAACAAATCGCCGCCCGGAGCTATAATCGACGAGTAAAAGCAAGAACTTTCCAAGTGGGAGATTGGATCTTAAGAAAAGTGTTTCCAAATACCAAGGATAAGAGCGTCGGAAAGCTCGCCGCGTCCTGGGAAGGCCCGTACCAAATAGCACAAGTCGTAGGGCGAGGAGCCTACGAACTCATAACACCAGAAGGAATACCATTGATGCGTTCTTGGAACGCAACACATCTTAAGAAATATTATCATTAGAAAACGTGATAGCTGATTTGATTTCTACTTGTTCCTATGCATGTTTCAGATTTTTACTATACCTAAGCATGTTTTAGCGTCGAAACGACAAGGGGGTCGTCAAGACTAGGGGTAGGCGTCCTAAGAACTTGAAATATTCATATATGTATAAGTATGCCCTTTCTTGACCGATATGCAATACATGCCGAGTTGTTTTATTTCAAAGTACTTACTCTCTGTCTATGATACAACACCAAGCTTAATAAGGCCGCGGCGAAAATCCGCGCCGGGGGCGAATTTCGTTAGTCTACGCGTTCAAGGCTTCATCTACGCGTAGGCAACGTTAACCGAACCGCCGACTCTGAGTCGAAGCTCCCTATGATTGTTAGCGACGTGTGGCAACGGTCATAGGGAATGAAGCCCGGCACCTCACGAAACCGGCACGGTCCTCTGGGGAAGAAGGGAAACCTATCGCCACGACCCCTCTCCATGAATGCGTACTTGCGCCTTCCACGGCCCCTCTGAGAGTCATGAATCCACGGGCAAAACGCCAAACCGGCAGGGAGGCGTCCACCGACATCGTAAGTCCTAACAATCTAGAAATCGGACGCCACACGATGAATAGGTCCGTCGATTAAAAGAGTTCAACGTCGACCTAAACGCTAGCGTGAGGCAACGGATCCGCCTTAAAAGTAAGGGGTAACGTCACAAGCTGATAAAATCACACGCTGACCTATGTCCGCCACTCGCTTCTGGGTTCGGAGGAAATGCTGGACCCAACCTTCATGTAAGCCGACAACGTACCTAAAGAAGCCGCGATGACCATAGCAATACAAGGGGTAGAAAAAACGAAACCTCAAAGTTAAAGAACAACATAAGCATCATAGGAAAGAAATATTTGACGAATCTAACTCCATCAAAGATTCGAAGTTAGATTCGCCAAAAGGGGATAGTAGTCCCACTAAAGATCAAGGACAATCAAGCACCTTACACAAAAAAGAAAGTAATAAGCATCCAATACGCATGTTATAAGAAAAGAATCCACCACACAAGAACGTGGCAAAAGCCATAGAAAGCAAAGTCGTCAAAAAGATCTCTACTAAAGAGAAGGAGGCACAACGTTATCCTCAGAAGCGACATCATCATCTAAAGTCACGTCGACAGACGCCAAGGCTGGCGAACTTGAAGGAACACGTAGAGACGCGACTCCCTCGGGTGGAACGGGATAAAGAACCGTAAATTCACCACGCTCACGCTCCACATCCCAATCTACATGACGACCTGCTCGAAATTCCTCCATAACTTCAATACGGGATGACCACGAATAGTAAGTACCAATCTCCTGTAAATTCCTCCCATACACCTTTGCTTTCTCCTCGGCGTCAGCTTCAAGAGATGCAACCTTTCCATTCAACACCTCAACACGTCGTGCCAACACACCTCTCTTTTCGCCGTCTCCAACGTCTCCATGCGAGCATCCTTCTCGGCCGTCGTAAGACGAACAACCTTCTTGTTAAGATCTTTGACTTTCTTGCCAAGGTTCTTCACCTCGTCCTTTAAAGCCTCTTCGGGATCAGAACGCTTATGCAGACGTTCCCAAGAACATAACGACGCTTGGAAAGCCTAAAGAGATCCTAACAGGTAAGAAACGACACAAGAACAAAAAAGAAACAAAGGAATAAGAAAAAAGTGCACACCTGCCACTGTGCTACGAGAAAATCGCCCAAAACATCTACGGCCTGCACAACTGCAGGAAAGTCGCTCGCCTCAACGTACGTAACGGAAGCCACACCAGGATCTGTCACTTTATCTTTCCCATTCTCCTCCAAAGGAGCCACAAGCAACTCCTTCTCCCCTACGCGCAGAGGTGCATCTGAAAGCGTTCGCACCTCTGCGACTGATGAAGTTTCCTCCTTTGTGCATAACGGAGTAGAAGCCGCTTCTTCCTTCGCAACCCTCAACTTTTCCTCTGCGATACATCTCCTCTTCGCGGAAATAAGATCATGAGCAGATTCCTGACGAGTACGAGACACAACACCTAAAGCAAAGACACATATAGAAGATAAAGACTAAGCAAAAGAGGACATAAAGATAACGCATGAATCCGCTAAAGGAACCTTACCCCGAGAAGGGGTAGGGGTCGCGAGATGATATCCCTTCCCGTCGCGGCCGGTAAAGGTACGCTCTACCAACGGAATCGCCAAAATCTTCTTAGTAATCTCCTCTGATTCCTCACGCGCCACAATAGCATGAATATCAACTACGCACAAAGTCATACGCTAGGATAAGTGTTAAAGATTCGTAAAGCTTAAAGAGAAGGTCAGAAAGTAAAGAAACATACTTGAAGGAGTCCATTCTTCAAGCAAGAAAGCACAATCTTCCCCCAAAGTAGACTTCCTAATGAAGTAAAACTTGTCTGCCCAGCCCCGATCGGACGAAGTTCCCTCGTTCATCAAAGGAAGAACCCCGGTGCGAGACTTGATATTAACTCTACCCGCGGAAGGGGTAGAAAGGATACAAGAGTGCATAACGTCAGCGATGGTGAATGCGATGTCGAAGTTAGCCAAGACGTGATCCAGCACAGCCAAACCTCTCCAAGCACTCGGAAGAATTTGTCCAATCGCGATACCCAAAGAAGTTAAAATAGCCTAGTGGTAAGGGTACTCATAAACACAAATCCATCCTGGGCGTAAGGCGTCGGCGAATACATTGGAAGGCGGAATGGCAATTTCTACGTGGGAAGAAAGCCCCGCTATAGATTGAAAAAATTCGACATCACGAGCCGAGGAAGAACGACGATTAATGTCGCTAAGAATCATTTTGGGATCATAGGTAATCGGAGCCATTGAGAAGAGAAGAATACAGATTAGGGTTTTACGAGAACGTTACGGATGAAAAGAAGAAGGTTGGAGCGCGTTTAAATAGGGAAAGATCTCGTTCAAGATTCCCAAGGGCCGACTTGTTACCGTTGAAGATAAATCCGAACGTTGGAAAAATAGCCGTTAGAGCGGACGCGGGTCGACCAGTCACATTAAAAGAAAATCATAGAAGAAAATGTCATTACGAAGTTAAATTTTCAGGGTCGAATAAGTAGTCGACGCGTTCCTGGTATAATGAAGACGTATTCCATGAAGAAAGAAGGTGTCTCCCAGCCTTACTAGACGTTAAGAATTGTAAGACGCCTTAGGGGTATTGTTTGTGCCTAAAAATACGACGACTATGGAACACGTGGAAGCTACGCATAGAAGGAAGTCGTCGACGCGACGAGAAGAAGAGAAGACCTCGTCTACGTAACGAGACGTGGCAAAGATCCCGTTTATCTTAAGCATTAGGTCGGCTGAGTATATTTTATCCTATTTTGTATTATATTATTGTAATTGGTAAAAGATATGGTAAAATAATATCTTTTACCTAGTTTGTTATATCGTCGATTAGATAGAAGGAAAATATGAGATCTTATTTCCTTAAAGATATTATTAGGGTTAGCCTATATATAATGGCTAACGCCTGCTTTGTAATCATTCAAGCCGTTACTCAAGTAATACCAAGCTAAAGACTTAACCCTAATTTCCTCTCTTGTTCTTGAGTGTTAAGATTATACCGTTCCCTTTGATCTTTGCCCTACAATTACTTAGTTATCTACTCGTAGGTAATTTCGCTGCAAACATCAACCAAACAAATTTGAGCTCAAAACACAATTGAAGCACAAAAGAATCATCTAGTTCAAAATGATCCATAATTAAAATATTAAGTACCTTCTAAGTCTATGACTGTTGAAGTGCTGAACAGAACTACTAATATTACAGCACTAGCATTGAGTGCGTTCAAAAGAAAACGACTTATAAATGCCCAAAATCCAAAGGTAACTGCACAGACCCTAACTTGTCAACCGAGTCTAAACATTTGTCCACCTATTTTTAAAAATGTTACATGCAAACTAGTTCATAGTCGTATTGTAAAAATCTGATTCACCAGTCTGCTCCCGCGACTAATGCGAATTTTTTTACTGAAATGGGCTTTTTTTCAAAAAAAATTCTCGACGTAGGCTCTTTTCAAAACAAATTCCCAATATAGGCACTTATGCCAGCTTCGGATTTTTTTTATGTGTGAGAGCGTCTCTCGTCCGAAGCTGGTAATTTTTTTTTTGAATTTTTTTATGTATAAGAGACGCTGGCCCGACCAGCGTCTCATATAAATTTTTTTTATTATGTTTTAACGTATAAGAGACGCAAGTCGGGCCAGCGTCTCTTATACATAAAAAATTCAAAAAAAAAATTACCAGCTTCGGACGAGAGACGCTGGCATAAGTGCCTATATTGGGAATTTGTTTTGAAAAGAGCCTACGTCGGGAATTTTTTTTGAAAAAAAGCCCATTTCAGAAAAAAAAATTCGACTAATGCGGTATATTTTGATATTATTTTGATATACGTATTTATGCATTAATGTTTTTTTAAAAATAGATGTTTTTAGTTATTTGAGTATAAAAATTTTAACATATTAATAAATAACAAAATCTTAAAGGTATAATTATTAATGAATAATTTTTTAAAATCATAATCTACATATTAACAATCTGTTGAAATAGAATCTCAAAGACAACCAATAAATTCAAGGAGAATCTCAAAAGACATACGCCTTAAACATGTAAAAATCGATGAGAGAAATTATTAAGGGTGCTTGTAATAGGGAGGAGGTGATTGATTATTGGCAGTATGTTGTGTTCACCATTTTTGTATTGATGCATCTTGTTTGAGCCGTTGACACCACCTCCTTCTGGATTGTTAACATTTGTAATAATGTATTAAAGGTTTAATTACTTGCTTATACGAACATAGGTTTATGAGTTATACGTTTGTTATGTTTTTCATGTCGAAAGGATTTGAACTTATATGTGTTGACCTGAAGATGTCACCTCTTGTAAGTCGTGCACCCATCTTCCATGGTATGTTGCCAGTTATGTTTCCATCCGGTTGTGTAAACCAATTCTCTCCTTTGTCTCTAACATTGACAATCATTTCTTCAAGATGATCCCCATATGTCCAATAGTTGTTTTCGTGTTCTTTACAACCGTTTGTCCCGTCATATCCCAACAACCCCATACAACACCAACCTTTTCTTCTTCCGAGAGTCTAAGACGAGCACATGCCGTCTATATTTCCTCCATTCTAACAGCCAAGGATGTATTTAAGACGAAGGAACAAATCAGAAAAGCCACTAGAAGCACCACAAGACACCAGTAACTGTCAACGAACACCAATAAAGACCTTGAATAACCGTAAAAACCCGAGTTAAAATCGTCAATAACTTCTAGAAACCAACGCCCTACAGAGAGGGACTTCATGCTTCTAGGAAGAAGAGGGAGTAGAGAACAAAAATCGGTGGATAAACAATCTACTAGTGACTCGGATGGTGACTCGGATGGGCTCTTCTAACTCGACTCGTAGACTTGGCTAGTAGAATCGTAAGAATATAATAAAATAATAAAAAAATAAAAAAAGAATAAAATTTATATGTTATTTTATTCTAATTTTTATTATTTATTATTTATATTATTATTTTATTATATTCTTACGATTCTACGAGCCGAGTCTACGAGCCGAGTCTACGAGTCGGGTTAGAGGAGCTCATTCGAGTCACCAGTAGATTCTCGAGTTTAATAACCTCAAGTACATCGCTTATGCTTTAATGTTTTAAGAAAGATAATAAACTCACCATAACAAAATTAATAAAAAATTAATACTAACTAAGAAGATTTAGAGAGAGAATAAACCTACCTAAACCGCTAAATACTAAATCAACGTTTAAGATTAAACTACCTCTAGAGAGAGTTTATATCCAAACTTCACCCCAACTAAACCCGTAAAATATAGCACCGAGATTTTACGAAGCGTCTGCAGATGGGAGAGGGTCTATGTTTGATGGCATCAAAGTGTTGAAACCATCACCAGCACTTGAAATTATCATGCCCGGTATTTGGACATGCCAATGAAGTTCCTTCAAATCCTTTTGACCCTGCCCAATAAAACCGTGAAACAATATTAATAAATGGCGGAAGGTCTTGTTCCGATGGTTATACAGAGTCTAAAACTGGGTAGACTGTAGAGTAAATAAAAACATAAGAAAAAAGAGCAAAACTGTCACAAAAATAAATATAACGATATCTATTGAACTCGATGTAGAAGAAAATTTCCAAACTCTATTGGAGCTCCTAGCCTCTAGACTGAAGCAACTCCATATATATATATATATTTAAAAAGAGCTAAAATCAAGGTTTTCTTTTGTAATAGCAAACAAGATTCAAGATATTCACCTGGTGCACAAAGAGGAGCTGTGGTGGTAAATTTTCAGGAGCATTCACGGTATCTTCAGTTTGAGCTTTGAACTCCTCCTCCTCTTCTTTATCTTGTTCTAACGACAAGTCCCAGACACTGCAAACAAAAAAGGGAAGGCAGTGTCAAACTTGTTATTTAGGCCTCTAATTATCTATAAAAAAAAAACTGACTGTTTCTTACGTCAGCTGGTTATCAGCTGAAGCAACTGCTAGAGATGATTCCTCGTGTGGACTCCATTCTATGGATGTTATTGGGTACTTGTGGTATTCAAACTTCGCAAGTAATGAATTATCTTTCTGCAAATAACTCAAGAAAAGATATTCAGTATCGGGTAATGGCATTATTTGAGTACTAACTGCATCCCGAAATTATAAAATATGAAATTTCGAAACTGTGTGAAGTTCTGCATTTTATTAAATGCATTTGCTTCTTCAAACGAAATATAATGCTGTTCAAATTCATCCATTTAACATAATAATACCCCGAGCTTCCGAAGGTCGTGGATTTTAAATGTGCCATCATCACTTCCTGATGCAAACAAAGGACTAGCTATCCTGCAATTTTCCAAAGCAAGCATCACATAACCTGATTTAATAGCAAATGCAAAACAAAGGACAAAATCCAGAAATCGAAAGACACGCAATATATATTTATTTATTTTTTGGAGTGGAGGAAAGATGGTTAATATGTAGAGACCTGTTCCATGAAATTACATTCACATCAGCGTCGTGTGCCTTGAAGGAAACTGCTGGAGACTTCCCTTTTCTAGTATCCCATATTGCAACCGTCATATCCACAGAGCACGAGGCAAATACACTTTCCTGAGTGGGGCTCCACTGCAAATATTAGAGAAGAATAGAAGAGAAACTTATATCACTAAAGGATTCTGCAAACGTAGATGTCATTATGTCAATAATCATGTAGTGATGAAGCCATGACAAGCCCCCGAGCATCTTCTGTGACATAACTTCTTAAAATAAATGGTGCTTCTTGTTTTGTATCTGTTTTCAGAAAAGTTCGGAGCTAGAGAGCAATATGCAGATTTCCACGCTGTATACGTTCTATATGAGAAAATGCAATGATAGGGTAGACCATACCTGAAGATCTTCCACACTTGCACTGTGTCCAACAAAGGGTTTACAGTCCATGTTCCACGTGGTTTCAGATGTTGGCTCCCACAGATAAATCGAATTGCTGCAATCCCCTTCAAAAAGAATTATTATCTAATTAGGATATCAGTTTTACAACAAAAATGGCTATAGGAAAATGCATAGAAAACCAATTACCAGACACTAGTCGCCCAGAAACCAAAGGGTTCCAGTCAATAGCGTAACCTTCATCTTTGTGTTCAAAAGAAGCCAGAGGCTGCTGATTAAAAACTTCTGTTGGACCTCGAGTTGTATCTGCTTCGGACTCTCTTAAAAAGTTGAGATGAGAACTGAAGTCCCACACCTAGAATGATAGAAAAGAAAAACATACAGAAAAAAAAGAAGTAAGTCATTTATACCAAGGATAAAAAAGTTACAGCATCTATAACAAGGATAAAAAAGAAGTTGAGATGAGAACTTAAAAAGTTGGTTTTTTGGGGTCAAATTCACTTCAGAATTGATGCACAGGAACCACAAGGATAAAAAATAACAGAAAAATATGACATCTTTGAGATTTAAGGATACTTTACAAACTTGCTCTTTACAACATCTATAACAAACATAATACATTAGTAGGACATTGTACCAGAAAAGAACCAGTGTCACTCCAATTTGCACAGATATGGGGGTTTTGTGGCATAGATCGAATACAGTTCACAGAGCCTTCATGAGCCACCCTACGCAACTGCAAGCCATTAACAGAAAAAGTTAGTCTGGAGTTCAAATTCAGTGCATACTGAATTAAATAAAAAAACATATTCAGTCAAAACGAAAACATGGTGAGAATTTATGTATTTATTTAGTTCTGTGTAGAATCAAAGCAGAGAGAATTACTGGCTAGGAGAACAACATCTAATATATTTGAGAGCTAATTTTGTCATTCTTTTATATTTGCATAAAGGAGACTTGCCTGAAGTAAAGGCGTTGAAGATCCTTGTTCATCATCGGCATCAGTATCACTATCACTGTCATCATCCATATCAGAGCCATCTTCAGCTTTCTTTGGAGGCACAACATCGCGTCTTTTCCCAGAGATGTTAGATAGCTTAAATATCTCAATCGAATTCAACGAGGCTTGCTTTGCCTGCAAAACAAAAATGTAAATTTTGTTTTCATTTACCAATCAAAGAAGTGATTAATTATTAGTTTTTTTAAAAGTATTTACTGTAGACAATTTATGGCATGCACAATTGCACATAGACAAACTTGAAATTTTGCAGTTATAATACTGCCTATCTAATATACTTGGTGATAGTACTAGACTACATGGATGAAAATCAATATCATATCATAGCCTAAACGGGCTAAACAAGTAAAATTTACACGACTGCATGGAGATGAAATTGTGATACTTAAGATGCTTTGAAGAACTTAAGTAGGTTCAAAGAATTCACAAAGTTGGAAAAGCCTATTAGCTTAGTGATACTGCTTGGCTATTCTATGACATTCATGCAGACTTTAGTGAATCATAAAGGGGAGAGTGGGAGGACAATTAATAGAACTCTCATACACATCCAAGATCTAACAAGATAAGTAGAAGTTTTTGTGGTGGAAAGAGAGGCAATACGCTCTAGGCTTTTAATGAATTCAAAAAATGGCTGAAAATTGCAAATTGAACGGGGAATAACCAGGCCCCTCACATCATCCTTTATAATAGAAATTAAGCTACTAGGAAGATAAGTGAGCTTCTAAGCTCTTCTAATGATCTCCTAGGCCTTTATATTTTAGATAGAAGTTACAAAAATGGAAATTTCAACTAAAAAAGCAGCAACTTTAGATAAGTAACAGAGTTACACATCAGTAATTCACATAGACAACAATTCTTACCTGGGTTCCAGCAACAACAAATGCAGTATGAGGAAACTCCGATCGGATCAGCCCCAGGGAATCACAAACTATGTCAAAACTGCAAACAGCAATTACTGTGAATAAAGTAACTTTACAAAGTTCAAAAGTCTAGGTTGAACCTTCCCACATGTTAGCTTCAAATCACTTAACTTGACACTTGTATTTTACTTGCTTCAATACCTTCAACTAGCTCATATATAAATTCTCGTAACTAATATAGATCAAACAATAACCCCAAAATTTCCTAGGTAGAAATATATTTTTTTTCATTACTCTCCTGAAAAATCTCGCAAACCAAACAGCTATAATCCAAATTAAAAGATCAAAAGGTGCAATTGACTAAGAAAGGCAAAAGATAATAAATTTAACCTCAAACAGGGCCAACCGACACGGAAGGCATGGAGAGAGTTGTAAGCGAATGGATCACAATGCAACTCTTCGTCTTCCTCAATCTTATCAACCCCAGGCTGCCATACTTTAGCCGGTGCAAGACGTGGTTTCCTCGCAGCCGCCAAGCTCGATGCCTACAGACTTAACGATTCAGAAAACGCTTGCCAGATAATTATTGACTGTAAATTGAGCGGGTGAAACCATAGAAGTTCGACCTTGTTCGGCGCCAGCTTAACTTTCTTTCGGTTTTTGATAGATCGACCCATTTTCGATTGGCGAGAGATCCTACCGAAGGTGATACACAGTGAAGAAGCGAACTTGGTACGGAGGAAATCTAACCTCTGATTTAAAGGTTTAGGGTTTAAATATTGCGTGAACGAACCCTTAAAATAAAAATAAGGTTTAGGGTTTAAATACTGCGTGAACGAACCCTTAAAATAAAAATACACGGTTCTTATATACAGCCCGATGCTTTATTCAAACAACGCCGGGTCACTCGCGTTCTGCGAGGACACGTACACTCGCATTACGCGAGATTAGCAAAAAATTAGGTTAATTTCATGCATGCTAATCTCGCGGAACGCGAGTGTACGTGTCCTCGCAGAACGCGAGTGACACGTCCCTCGCAGAACGCGAGATTAGCATGTCAGATGGACGTTGTTGTGCGCCATTACTACATGTCTTGTCCCCACCTAACTGTAATAACTACCCCTTTATTTTAAGTAATCCGTAATACCTATTAACCCTACCCTAACACATTTTTTATCATCTTTCACCTCTTTCACCCTCCATTAAAACCCATTTTCAAAACCTTAAAACTTCAAAACACTCTAAAAACACCAAAAATAATGGAAGATGAAGAGGAATTCAACAAAGGAGGGAATGGAGATGATGGTTCATCAAGTTACCATTCAAATGAGGTAATGTTCTTACTTAATTTTTGAATTTTAATTTGTTTTGCACCATTAAGAGCTAAAATGAACTTATTATGTTGTATTTCATGTTAAATGTAGTAGTAGTAAGTGTTGAAGAGATGACATTTGCATATAATGTCCAAAACTTAGATGTGTTCATGTTTTTAGCGTTTTTAATGTAGAAAATCAACAAGTTCTCCTGTTTATGTTAAATTATCTTGTTTCCTTGAGTTTCCGGAAATAGCAATTACCCGCGTTCTGCGAGAGGAAGCACCTCGCGTCACGCGAGATGTGCCTCCCTCGCAGAACGCGAGAAGTTGCACATTACAGAGTATTAACAGAAGCATTGTGTATAGGTGAATTTTTCTTTGTTCACTGGATTGAATGCAATCCAGTTGGATGACTACAACTACCCCTCCCGGAATACAAGGCCATGTTCGCCACCGTCATTTGATTAAGGGATTGACCACTTTGGATATTATCATCAACCATCTTCATATGAACAACATGTGCCATCTACTTATCAATTTCCTACGCCATCTACATATGAATTGCCTGTGCCATCTACTTATGAGTTGCCCGTGCCATCTACTTATGAATTGCCATGTACATATGAGGTGCCATCAAGCTATGATGCGTTTGATTCACAATTTGCTAACCCACCTACAAACGTAGGAGAGGAGATGTGTTTTCTTCCCTCTTTACGCACTGCACCAAAGTTTGATAGTCCCGTATGTGAGGAAGAAGTTGTTTGTAGGGATTATTCGGAATATTTCACTACGGAGCAAGTGTTTGGCTCTAAGGAGATTGGTCATTTGTGGGCTTTGAATGTTGCAAAGCAACACAAGTTTATGATCTCTATTGGAAGGAGTGTACCATCTAAACCGGGGCAAAGTGGTAAGGTTCAAATCATTTGTGAGAAAGGGGGAAGTCATAGGCCTAAAGGTGTCGGTGTTAGATCAAACACAAAGAGCAAGAAAACGGGGTGTAAATTTCAGTTGAAGCTCATGGAGAACCGGGTTGAAGAGAATTGGAGATTAGTGGTTGTTTGTGGTTTACACAACCATCCTATTGGAGATAGTTTGGTCGGGAATGCATTTGCCGGGAGGCCAACCCCGGATCAAAAGAAAAAGGTTCGTGAGATGGTACTTTCACATTGTTCTCCAAATCAGATTTACATTGAGATAAACAAGGATCCTGGAAGTTGCACAAAGAAGAACCAAGTGTACAATTTGGTAAGACATATAAGGGAAGAGGAAATGGAAGGTAGAACCGTGGTTCAAGAATTCTTTCACCAATGCAAAGAGAGCAACTACTTCATGGAGTATAGGCCAAGTGCAAAGAATCCTTCGGTAATAGGCGACTTGTTCTTTGCTAGCCCCGAATCAATGAAACTCTTAAAGGCGTTTCCATATGTCCTTTTGATGGACTCGACTTATAGCACGAACAAGTAAGTATTTATCATTCTGTTTTATGTTGTATTTTAAAATTCATGAAAAATTGAAGATCTGTGGTAGAAAACACACCTCGCAGAACGTGAGGACATACCACCTCGCAGAACGCGAGTAATGTCCTTGATTCTGTTTTGATGCATTTTCAATTGCAAAGCTTCTAGACAAAGTGCACACCTCGCGTGCCGCGAGGTGGTGTGGCCTCGCGTGACGCGAGGAAAAGCATTACAGATGCTCTATTTCGTGAGATTGAATGAGGAGCTTATCTTACTGTATTTTGGTTTAAGGTACAATGTTCCCTTCCTGGAGATAGTCGGTTTGACTTCTACGTGGAAGAATTTTGTTGTGTGCGGGGTATGGTTAGAGGCTGAGAGCGAGGATAGTTATTTCTGGGCGTTGCAGCAGCTGCAGACGATGTATTTGAGAATAGGAGCATCGCCTACTTGCTTCGTCACTGACCTTGAGATGGCTCTTATGAATGCAACAGACAAGTTATGGCCAAATGCAAAGTTTCTCTTATGTAGACGACATGTAAGGAAGAACATAGAGGCGAGAGCGAAGATAGCTATGGGCACACAAGCATTGGGGGTTCATATTTCAAATGATTATTATAACGTGTTCGAACAAACCACTGAAGAAGATTACAAGAGTACTTTGAAGAAACTTGAGGACGAATGGCGAGCTTATCCAACCGTATTGAAGTACGTGAGAACGAATTGGCTAAACCGTTACAAAGAAAGACTTGTTTCAGCATGGACGGATAATGTCTTCACTCTCGGGAATAACACGACAAACAGGTATGTTCTCTAATTTATGTCTACCTTCTACATATGATAAAAAGAGCTTATGTGAGGAGTGTACACCTCGCAGAACGCGAGGTGTACACTCCTCGTAGAACGCGAGGAGTACAATCCTCGCAGAACGCGAGATTTTGCACATTACAGAAGGATCCACAGGTTCTGATTTGTATTTGCATATTATTGTTTTTCGAACATTTTAGAGTTGAAGGAGCACATTTGTGTCTTAAGTCATACTTGTCAAGTGGAAATGCTAGGCTAGACACAATGTTCAAAGAATACAAAACAATGGCGGAGAACCAACTTAAGGAGATTACTGTGTCTTTCACCGAGAGTTTGAATAAGAGCTTCACAGTTGTTGAAGGGGCCGACTTGTTTAAAGTCTTGAAGTTCAAAGTCTCTTACAAATGCATAGAATTTTTGCTTAAGGAATACACGAAGGGGGAGAGATTAGGTGCGCACTTTAATATGTTTTGTAGCTGCGGGATCAAGATTAGAGATGGGTTGATGTGTGTTCATCAAATTGTAAGACATTGGAAGGAGCAAAGACCACTAAGAGTATCAGAGTTGCACCCTTTCTGGAGTACTTTGAGTTTGGAAGAAGTTGATGTACCCGGCATACTGGAAGTTAATAGTAAGGTGGCAAGACGTCTTTTTCAGACTTTCTATGAGGAAACGTTTCCGAATTTGTGCCCCCATGATCAAGAAAAGTGTGCACAAACTGTTTTAGACATTGGGAAAGTAAATACTCCTCTAAAAGAGCCGGCTATTTCAAAGCACACCGGGGGTCGTCCAGTCGGAGCTCCTAACAAACAACCTAGGTCAACGCAAAGAAGACCGTCAGCATGGGAGCACACTAATGTTGAGATGGATGCTAGAGATTTGGAAGAAACACCCCCAAAGAAGCAAAGAAATGCTTCTAATTCTGAAACATTCAAGAAACCAAAGATTAAGGTGATTGGCAAGTACAAGTCTCAGATACCCGCGTCAATGCGCACCCATGTGAATGGTTGGTTTGAGGTAAATGGAGATGGAAATTGTGGATTTAGAGCAATAGCTCATGAATTGCATGACAACCAACACTTATGGAGGGAAGTAAGAGATTTGATGATAGCTAAGGTCAAAGAGATTTGGCACCTAGTTCAAGGAACTTGGATTGGATCTCCACAACAAGCAACTTTGGAGAGCGCTTTACACCAACTTACATGGGAAGGAATAGGAAGGGCTCCAGAAGATCACTGGCTAGCTACCCCGGAAATGGGATGCCTTGTGGCATCCACATTCAACATAGTGTTCGTAACGGTGGGAAAAAATGCTAACTACACTTACCTTCCTCTACAACGTCCTACTTGGTTAGAAGATGGTGACACACTTCCGACGTTCTGCTTATTCTATATTGAGAGTGAGAGACATTTTGTTCCGGTAAGTTTTTGGATCTACTTATGAATTACTATCTAATATGCAACTTCCTAACGTTGTTGTTTTCTTGTAGTTGCGTCTTGAAGAACACTGCCCATTACCTCATGTGTTTACTCCTTGGTGGCGAAACGCTGAAAGAGATGCTTTTTCTTTGCACGATCTTGTGTCACATCGATTTGCCGCCTTTGAAATGTAATGTTGAAGTTATGTTTTATTCGCTGGATTTGTAATGTAATGTTGAACTGGAGATGTTTATTCGCTGGACATTTTCCAGCGAACGCGAACTCGCAGAACGCGAACGCTACATCCCTCGCAGAACGCGAGGGATGTAGCGTTCTGCGTGAATTTGCACTTTCTTCAGTTTCCGGCGACAGTTTCCGGCGAGAATTTCCGTCGGAAATTCAATATTTTTCCTAAAATACCTATCAATTTAAGTAAATTACCAAATAAACATCAAAACCCTCAATAAAATCAACAACCCTAATGAATTTCAACCCTAACCCTAATGAATTTCAACCTATTCAACATAAAACAACATCCACTCATCAACCATAATTCAAAATCATCATCTTTCATCCATTATACAACCATTTCTAAATCAACATTCAATATCAAAACATCATATAATATTCAATTTCCTATACTAACAACATATATTTATCTAGAAACAACATTAGGAAGCATAAGAGTATAAGAAACATACCTTATATGGAGATTTGTAGTGAAAAGAGGAAGAAGAACTAGTTTGAACCGAGAGAGATGGTGAGAGCGGCGGTAGAAAATTGTGTGTGATGTAAAAAATGGGCCGAGTAGGGTTTTTCCCCTTTTATAGGGGAAAAACACCCTCGCGTTCTGCGAGATGACGCACCCTCGCGTTCTGCGAGGATGCGCTCCCTCGCGTAACGCGAGGGCCCGGGCGTTATTCAGAAAACGCCCGGGCTGTATTTAGCAAGGGCCTAAAAATAACCTATCTATCTATAAAATTCTTTCCTTAAAAGTAAAACACTATACTTACCAATAAGTATATACATCATTTACTCATCAATAAAATATGTCATGTTATTGTTCAAAAATAATAAATTAAATATAATAATTAAAGATAATTAACCTAATTCTATTGATATCATTTCCTTATTTAAATACATATCAATATAAAAGATTATAAATCAATTATAATTCTTAATCATATGTTAAACATACTTCAAATGGAAACTGTTTCCCATATGGCAAAAATATAAACCCATCACAACAAAAATTATACAGTTACAAAAAAAAAGTTGTGTAAATTCTGTGCATGGCGCGAGAATATAGCTAGTAACCCTATTTATCTTTTATCAATTGACTGATCATGTCCATCTTTGAGTTATCTCACCTCATTATTATTTGTTGTGATAACATATTTATGAATTCGAAAATACAAAAAAAAAAAATTAATTAATTGATTATCTTTTTATCTAAACTTTTATCAACTTTATACACAGTTTCAAAATATAATTTAATATACACTTGATATTTCTCATTTGTATGACTAAATGTAGATCTGTCAAAAGTTGACCCTATATGTTGGGTCGACCCGACACAAAAAAACTCGGCATGGTCGATCCGAAAAAATAATGTAACCAGGTGACCTGAACCCGATCCGACCCGAGACTCGTTGGCTTAAACCCGGACCGACCCAAACATCTCAAAACTCGTTAAGCGACCCACTTTTCGGTGAGTTGGGTAAATAACCCTTTTGTACGTTTTTATTAGGAAAATGACTCCTTTAGAAACTAAGAATTTTTTTCTAAAATGGGTACTTTTTTAGAACAAATTCTCGTTGTAGGCGTAGTTTGAAACAATTTCTCAATATAGGCATTTTTATCAAGTTTGGAAATTTGTAACGAAGGAGAGGCGCTATTATGGACAGCGACTCTCCCCGAACCTATTCGTATGAAGCACTGTTATGGACAACCCCTCATACGAGGGCCAAAAAATTTGCCTATAAAAGGCGTTGTCATGGACAACGCTATACTTTTTTGTTTTTTTTGTTCTTTTAACATTTGACATACTTACTCGAGTTCAGGTGACTCGTCAGGGCTCGTTCAAAATCGGAATCAAGTGAGAGACATATCTGGTGAAATCTGGGTTCGATACGAACCCAACGAAATTGGTCTCGCTCGATTACGATTCCGAACGATCCCAAACGAGCCACCTAAATCAGAAACAAAGCTGGGATCGGTACGCACGAGACTTATGCGGGTTCAGATGGCTCGTTTGAGATCGTTCAGAATTGGAATTGAGCGAAACCAATTTCATTGGGTCCGTATTGATCTCAACTTTTACCAAACATGTGTCTCGTCGTCTGATAATGAGGCATGAGTCTATAAAACTCCATTTACAGTAGTAGGTATGCACAAGACTTATGCGGGTTCGGGTGGCTCGTTTGGGATCGTTCGGAATCGGAATCGAGCGATACTAGTTTCATTGGGCCCGTAACGATCTCAGCTTTCACCGGATATGTCTCTCACTCGCTTTTTTATTCTGAACGATCCCTCGGAATCCGGCATCGTCAACTTAATGAAGCTTATTTAGGTAGTGGAAGGGTTCGAGTGGCTTGTTTGGGATTGTTCGGAATCGAAATTGAGTGAGACTGCTTTTGTTGGGTCCGTACCGATCTCAGCTTTCACCAGATATGTATCTCGTCGTCTGAGATTGAGGAATGAATTTGTAAATCTCCATTTATAGTAGCGAGACTTACGTGGGTTCGAGTGGCTCGTCAGGGCTCGTTCGGAATCAAGTGCGAGACATATCTGGTGAAAGCTGAGATCGATAAGGACCCAACAAAACTGGTCTCTCTCGATTCTCATTTCGAACAATCCCAAACGAGCCACCTGATCCCGCGTAAGTCTCGCGTAAGTATGTCAAACGTTAAAAGAACAAAAAAAAGTATAGGCGTTGTCCAAGACAACGCCTTTTATAGGCAAGTTTTGTTGCCCTCGTATGAGGCGATGTTCATAACAGCGCCTCGTATGAGGTGATGTTCATAACAGCGCCTCGTATGAGGCGATGTTCATAACAGCGCCTCGTATGAGGCGATGTTCATAACAGCGCCTCGTATGAAGGCTTAATTTTAAAAAAAAAATGGGTTCAGGGAGAGGCGTTGTCTATAACAGCGCCTCTCTTTCGTTACAAATTTCCAAACCTGAAAAAAGGCCTATATCGAGAATTTGTTTCAAACTACGCCTACAACGGGAATTTGTTCCAAAAAGTGCCCATTTCATGAAAAACAAATTCTAGAAACTAACCCCCTACCCCCAAGCGAAAAGGAGAAACACAATGGGTTAGTTTTCTTTAATAAAAACTACTTGGGCTAGTTTTCCTAATTAAAAATTTTGAAGGTGTAAACTCTCTCCCCACATTTTTCATATTTTATTTCATTGAAATTATATTTTATTAAATAATATTATATTATATTATATAATAATATATTATTATTATTTTATTATAAAAAAATTCTTTAATTTTTTTTTCTTTAATACAATAAAAAAAATTGAACTTTGAAACCCGTCGGGTCGAGTGGAACCCGAACATCTTCATGGCCTCCTCGCGTTTTAAACAACAACACATAACTCTCTTTAGCTTCGCTCATCTCTCTCGGATGTCTATATGCATCCTTTGTCTAATCTCAATTTATTATATACAATCGTTATTTCTAAGCTTTAAAATCAAAGTCAACCAACGATGCACTTGTACTTTTCCAATGATGCATTTTTACTTAACCACTGATGCACCTATCATATCCTTTACCACTTATGCACCTTTTACTTTACCAGTGGTGCACTTATCCTTTACCAGTGATGCACCTATCCTTTATTAGTGATGCACTTATCCTTTACCAGTGATGCACCTACCCTTTACTAGTGATGCACCTATTATATACCAGTGATGCACCTATACTTTATCATGCATTTTTTCTTAAGAAATGGTGCACTTATCCTTTACCAGTGATGCACCTATCATTTACCAGTGATGCACCTATCATTTGTCAGTCATGCACTTATACTTTACCACTCATGCACATTTACTTAACCAGTGATGCACCTTTACATTATCATTGATGCACTTTGACTTTACTAGTGATGCACCTATACTTTATCAGTGATGCACCTATACTTTATCAGTGATGCACCTATACTTTACCAATGATGCACCTTTTACTTAACCATTGATGCACCTTTACCTTATCAGTGATCCACCTTTACCTTACCGGTGATGCGCCCATACGTCTACCGCTCATGCACATTTACTTAATCATTGATGCACCTTACTTAATCACTGACGCACCTTTACTTTACCACTGATGCACTTTTACTTTACCACTGATGCAATGCACTTATCATTTCTTTTACTTAACCAATTATGCACCTATCATTTATTCCATTAATCAAGCTTGCACATAAAAAAAATAGAGATTTAATAATAACTTCCATGAGACATAAAGCGAGAAAAAATTAGTAATCAATTGCTTGTTGTACTTCAAATCCAATGAGATATACAATGATCATTGCAAGTTATATCTTAATTTTGATACAATAAACGAGTCTAGAGTATATAGGAGAACATTTTTTGGTGAACGATTCCTTCTTCTCCGACGGCGAATAGTTTCTAGTCGATGCACTCCGGTGTAAACCAAACGGCGGCGAGTAGTTTCTAGTCGATGCGCTCCGGCGAGACTAGACGGCGGCGAGGCGTGGTGGTTAATTCGGACGAAGGAGATTTTATAGAGGGAGGTGGCGACGGCGGAGGTTTGGACCGTTTTTGTGAGGAGTTGTGAAGGAAGGAAGGAGATTTAATTAAGCGTGGTGACCATCACTCTAGCCCTCCTCACCGGAATTGGACCCATTATATTAATATCTATTTTTATCTCTTATTATATTATATTTATTCTCATATATATATATTTATTTTTTATTATTTCATAAACTATAAATTATAAACTATACACTACTAAACTATAAAACACAAACTATATAGTAAAATAAAAATAAAAATAATATTAAATATTTAATACAAGTGAATCTAGTGCATGGCACAAAAACACTAGACTTGGGCAAACACGGGCTCGGGCCGGGCTTGAAACTCTAACCATTCATGATGTTAAGAGGTGATGAACCTCTTAAAATATATGAATCATTGTATTTTTATTATTTTACACATTATAAAAATATCATAATGAAAACAATATAAATTTTCAAAAACAGAAACTGTCAACACACAATTAATAAACTGTCAACAAACACTTGATAAACTGTCACAACACTCTTAAAACACTATCAGCACACTAAAAAACAATTGTCAACATAACACTCTTAAAACACTGTCTAACACACTTAAAAAAATGTCCACACAACACTGTTAAAACGTTGTCAACACACTTAAAAGAATTGTCAACAACTAAAAACAAAACTGTTCACATTCTTGAAACACTAGAGACGTGGAGGAGGTCACGGGAGCGACAGAAGGAAGCACCGGAGAAACAAAGCTTAGCGTGGGTCCGTGTGGGGTGAAAGAGGGGTAAAAACTGGAGTAAAACCAGTCTTACGGAACCCGTGCGATGCACGACTTCTGCTTGCAATTAGTGAACTTGATGCTGAATTGTAGAAAGTAATGATGTTCACATACAAATTATTTCTTGCATGTGACGCTGAATTAGATTCGTGTATTGCAAGAGAGATATATGTTGTAACACTATAGTGTGCTCATTGTAGGAATAAAAAGCGACATAAGTTTCGAGTTCCAATTGCTCGTTGTTGATTATCAGACGTCGACGCTTCTCGTCGTTGCTAGCGTAGACGTCAAAGCATTGCAAAAAATGTGAAAGAGAGAGAAAGAAGCAGTGAACCATTATATATAGCACATATTTGGCCGCTCGAATATGATACAAATGAGTTGCATTTAGAATCTTATGACCCCTAACATTTCACCACATGGTTGTTAAATTCCGATCTGGGTATTATGATTCTACAATTTTACGATGGAGGAACGTTATACAGTCATAGGTGGGATCTTAGTGAAGGTAAGATATTAATCGATCGAAATAAAATTCGTAAAATCTTGTGTAAAACTCTGATCCTATATGCATCCTAACGATTCAAAAAACGATTCTTACGATCCTACGTAAAATACTATGATGTTATATTATCTAAGAATAAATTTATTATAAGTTATAACACTTAATATTTTTAATCCGTATATATTCTAATCATATAAGTAGACATTAAGGAAGTAAAAAAATAAAACTTATATTATCATATATTAATATAATCAACATTTATACCTCAATTATAGTTGTATTTTGAAAAATTGTAAGCTTTAATATAACACTCGTCGAATCTTGTTACCTATGTATGACACTTATTTCGTTCTTATGTGAGCAAAAGTGTGTATTTTGGTATTATATTTACTAAGAATACATATATCAGTCACATTTTATTATTTTGACCACTCAATTTCTCAAATTCTATAATACCTTATGATCCGATTCTACCGATCAAATCCTATCCCCTCACCTATCCAAAGTGTGTTTTCAATCCTGACAACCATGGACCAACATAAATCAGTCTAAAAAAATGAAATATGTACATCAAACTGTTCCACAAAAATATCACAAAACGACAATTAGTTATAGGGTTATATAATTGTATACCTTTTGCTTTCAGCATCCTCAATCATATGGATACACGACATACCTGACTGTGCATATTTTGTTTTGTAAAATAAGTTGTTTAAAGACTATTATAAAAAGGTTTTGTATAAATATGTACCGCAAGTAGCTTGTATAATAAGTCATATTACATTAAACCATATATTTAGTTGAACATTACCGAAAATCACGCATTACTCATTTACCACCCATATTCTAGATGTATCAATATTTAAATTTAAAAAAGAAGAAGAAAATGAAATGTAACTTTAAATTGATAAAGAACCCTATACCGTCGAGAAAAAAAAGAAAGAAAACGAAATCCTAATTGAGTGCTCACATCAACAATGGAAGCCCAATATCCGTCATTCTGCTGCCAGCCCCAAGCTTCCGTCGGAGGCCGCCATCACCACACCTACTTGACTCTTCCTTTTCAATCATCAATCTCCCTTGCCTCGCTCTTCTATTTCTTTCCATCTTATTTCATACTTTTAACCATAAAACAATTAAAACCTCTATTATAGTACCACTATAATCCCTCAATTTATCAAAATCGAATTGCACTTCCTCATCCGGCGATCCAGAAAAAGTTGTCGTGTACTCCTTCAGGCGGAGCTGGCTCTCACCCAATGTCGTGCTCATCCTTCCCTCCACCTTATTCTGACAAACCCTCATCCTTCCCGACATCTTATTCAGACCAACCGTAAGTCATTTAGGGTTAGTTTTTTTTTTCAATTGGGCATGGCTTGGACTGCGTTCTGGACTGAGGCGGAGACCAGTAGAGGCGTTGCCTGAGGATGACGTCAACGTCTAGTTCTAGGAGGACAACGACAGGGTGATACTGTAAATCGATTGATACAGATTAAGCTAAGCTTAATGACTGATAATGGAATTTGATGTTCATAAGCAAACAACAAACTCACTTGATTCAGCGCGAGATTCAAGAGGTAGAATAGAATATGAGAAATTGAACCGAGATGGAACACATTTGAGATAGAAGAGAGAGTATAGGAGGATGGAATAGGATTTTCATTACTTTGATCGGATTACAGGGGAGTGTATTTATACAGAAATGGATAACGGCCTAATAGAATGGCCTAACAAACTCGCGTGATATGCACACGCCCCTAAATTACTCTTAAGTCATTTACCCGTATCAAATCTCCCTTTCCCAGATAAACTTGTCCTCAAGTTTCAAACTCCGGATATTTCTTACAGAAATCAAAGAAATACTCCCATGTAGTCTCATCTTCTGGTTGATGAAGCCATTTGACTAAAATCTGAGTTGCAGCCTTGCCTTGTCTGTTAACCATTTTCCTTTGCAAAATTTCTTCTGGTTCCTTTACTATCACTCCAGGATGAATAGAAAGAAGTTGGTTAGCAGTGATAGCATCACCGACATGCTCTTTAAGTTGTGAGACATGAAAGGTATTGTGAATTCTGGAATTGGGTGGGAGAGCCAACTTGTATGCCACTGCTCCACAGACATCAATTATCTTGTAAGGGCCAAAGTACTTGGGAGCAAGATTATTTGAGTTCCTCTGAGCTACGCTTTGCTGCCTGTAAGGTTGTTAGCCACTTGCACCATTCTGTTTTGAGCTCTGAACAAGTGGAACTTAAGTAGCTCGATCATATCCTGCCATTCCTGCATACTTGTTGCCACAACTTCCACTTTAGACTCTCCTGGAAGATAAGGAAGGTAAGATGGTGAAGCGCTCCTGGTCTCCGGAAAGCCAATAACGCTCGAGGATCTTCGACTGAAACCTTGAAAGTGTTTTGGTGGATGTCTTTTGAGGGGAAGGAAGGTTGATATGGGAGTATGCAGCGGAAGATTTGGATATAGACGTCAATTTTCCTTGACGAATTGAGATATGAATGAAGAGTAAACTCGACAAGCGAGGCTTGTGAGGGGTTCGGCTATGGTGATTGAGGGACACTCAAACGAATGGAAGTTTTGGCTAGGGATGTAGAGGAAAGAGGTTAGAAGATATGAGAACTTTTGGCTAGGGATGTAGACGAAAGAGGTTAAAAGATATGGTGAAGGAGATGAGATAACAGAGCCCGAAGGAATGGTGATGCCCAGACCTAGAAGATGGAGGAATTCATTCGTCTCAACAAAGGTTCTAGGTTTATTAATGTAAGTGTAAGTTTACAATGGAGGCGGAAAGCCAATATAAAGGAAAATCAAGCAGACGACTAGGGTTTGCTAAGGTGACGGCTAGGGTTTGGACGATCTTGGGCTTGATGGCCAAGAGTCCAATAGGACAGCCCAAACCATGCAAGGCTGGACCACTCCATATTTAGAAACCTTCTAAAATTAGAAAGTTCTAAAACTCTAGCAAAAACCGAACCTAGACTTCCCAAAAATAGATACCTGTTAATAATGGAAAGTTACTAAAAATAGAAAGTTCAGCAATGCAATTCTATCTCGGGAAACGAGGACTAAAGAAAGTACTTACTTTAAATAGCAACCTGCTAAAAATAGTAAGTTTTCTGAGAGTGCCTAAAATAGTCTTAAAGATGAAAGATAAAGGATAGGCATGGAAAACCCATGACTTGATCATACCAAGTTGACCAAGGCTTTTGATGAGGCGCCATAGTGCCAAGCCAAGGAGGTCGCCAAGGACGAGGCTTGGGCACGGGGCGCTGGATCGCCAAGATGTTGGGCAAGCCGCTAGAGAGGGTGTCGTCGACGCCAAAGAGGTTGCCTCCGGCGCACATCAGGTGGCTGGTTGTCCCTGTAGGAGGCGCTCGTAGAACCGACGAGAGCGCCGGTGGACTTGGAGTGGCGCCCATGGTGCTGTTGTTGGCACAAAGCTTGGCACATGAAGGGTCGGGGCGTCCGACAAGGATAGAAATAAAGCGCCAACGGTGCTTAACCTCAGAATAGTCCTTATGAGCAGTATAGGTAGTAGGAGCTCGTTGAGGCGAGCCATGGCTTGATCCTAGGCAAGGCAGGGGTGCATCAGATGGGGGTGGTTGGCCATATACCGGCTCATATGGTGTCTTCTGGGCAGAAGAATAAAAGGTGGTATTGTACCAGAACTCAGCAAGAGGAAGCCATTTGCTCCACATCTTAGGTTGCTCATTGCACATACATCTAAGGTATTTTTCAAGACATCTATTTACCACTTCAGTTTGCCCATCTGTCAGAGGGTGGTAAGCAGAAGAGTAGTTGAGTAACTTGAGTTGGACTCCATGAATATTGAATAACTCCTTCCAAAAGTCACTGAGGAAGATGGCATCTCTATCACTTATGATAGATTTAGGAAAACCGTGGAGCTTGTAAATGTGATCCAGAAAGCATTGTGCCACTGAAGAAGCTGTGTAAGAGCCATGAAGTGAGTTGCCTTGCTAAGCCTATCCACTACCACGAAGATCACTGTGTTACCAAAGGAGAGAGGTAGACCATCAATGAAGTCCATTGATATGTCACTCCAAATGGATTCAGGTATAGGTATGGGTTGAATGAGGCCCGGGTAAGCATTATGGTCATACTTACTTTGTTGACATATCACACAGCTTCTTATGAAAGTCTGGATGTCTTTGGTAAGTCCTTTCCAATAGAAAACATACTTCACCCTTTGAGAGGTAGCCTCTCGCCCAGAGTGTCCTCCCACACTTGAACTATGGAGCCACTGTAAAATAGTATTTCTCAGAGTGACATCACAAGGAATAACCAATCTATTTTTCCTTCTTAGAATGTTATTCTGCCAACTGTAATGTCTCCTTGCACCACTATCTACCTTTAGTGCATCAATGATTTCTACAATTGCTGGATCATTGAGGTAAGCATCTTGAATTTGCTTTAGCAAATTACTCTGAAGTGTTGATAGAGACAAAGTCAACAACTCAGAGCCCTGAACTCGAGATAAACCATCTGCCACCAGATTCTCTTTGCCTTGTTTATACTGAATTTCATAATCAAATTCTAAGAGTTTAGGGAGACATTATTGTTGTATGGGGGTATTGAGTCTTTGCTCCAATAGGTACTTCAAGCTTCTCTGGTCTGTCTTGATCACAAAGTGTCTGTGCAACAAATAGTGTCTCCATTTCTGAACAGAAAAGATCACAACAAGGAGTTCTTTCCCATAAATTGACAATTGTACCTCTTTGCCTCTCAAGTGTCTACTGATATAGGCTAGTGGATGCCCCTCTTGCATTAATACATCACCTATACCATAGCCACAAGCATCAGCCTCAACATTCCACAGAAAAGAATTCTTTTTGAGCAAATGGTTCAGTGGTCTGGCAATCACCCCAAAGCCTTGCACAAATCTTCTGTAGTAACCAGCTAAGCCTAAGAATCCTCTCAATTGTTTAAGATTCTTAGGAATAGGCCAATCTCTGACACCTTTAAGCTTATTGGGGTCAGTGGATACTCCTGCTGCAGAAATAAAGTGTCCCAAATGCTCAACTCTATCCACTGCAAAATCACACTTCCTCTCCTTAGCAAACAACTGGTTCTTCCTCATTTCCTGAAACACCAACTTGAGGTGCTTGACATGCTCTGACAGAGATGAGCTATAGATGAGAATATCATAAAAAAAGATAAGCACAAACTTCCTCAAAAACTCTTTGAACACTGTATTCATCAAGTGTTGGAATGTAGCTGGTGCATTTGTCAACCCAAAAGGCATGACTACATATTCATAATGGCCACTGTGTGTCTTGAAGGCAGTTTTATGGATGTCTTCACCATGCATTCTCACTTGGTGGTAACCAGCTCTGAGATCAATCTTGGAGTATATCTGAGATCCCCCTAACTCATCCATTAAATCCTCAATCAATGGAATTGGGAATCGATCCTTGATTGTAGATTCATTAAGCCTTTTATAGTCAACACACATCCTCCATGTGCCATCTTTTTTCTTGACAAGGACAATAGGAGAAGCATAAGGGCTAGAAGAATTCTGAATGACTCCATTATTTAGCATCTCCTTTATCATCTTATCAATTTCATCCTTCTGAGAAGTTGCATATCTATATGGTCTTTGGTTTATGGGATTTGTGTTGTTTAGGAGAGGTATTTTGTAGTCATGGTTAGGCCTTTGTGGTGGTAATGTGGTTGGTTCCATGAATATATCTTGATATTCAAGGAGTAGGGTATGTAATTCTATGGGATAAGGAACTTTTGGAGGCTTGTCAATGGCTTGTAAGGTTATAGGTTCAGGTAAAGAGTGAACACAGATCATGGCTAACTGCAACTCTTCAGGTCTGGATTTATTAAGGCTTTTAGCCTTAGCTTCCCTCACTGAACCAGCTTGCATCCCATGCAGTACCATTCTCCTTTGATCAACTTTGAACTCCATGGTGAGTTGTTTGAAATCCCATACAATTGGGCCCAATGCCTGCAACCATTGTATTCCTAGCACCATGTCACAACTGCATAAGGGTAGCACCATAGCATATGTGGTAAAAGGAACTCCTTGGAAGGTCCAAGAGAATCCATCTACCTTTGAAATAACATCCAAAGAACTACCATCAGCCACTGTTACTTTAGTTAATCCCATAGGACTAATGACACGGCCTAGAATATTTGCCATTTTTTTGTCTAAGAAGTTATGAGTGCTTCCTGAATCAATGAGGATGAATAGACTTTTCTTCCCTTGCATGCATCTTACCCTCATTGTTCTATAACCAGTCATTCCTGCCATGGCATTCACTGAGATTTTCACTTTCTCAGAAATCTCTTCAGGAATAACTTCTTCTATGTCTACAGATTCATCACATTTCTCTTCTTCTGTATCCATCAAGAAAAACTGAGTTTTCTTATGCTTCACATAATGCCCTGGTGTGTACTTCTCATCACAAAAATAGCATAATCCTTTGGATCTCCTTTCACTCATTTCCTCCTGAGATAAGAATCTTCTGCCATTTGACTCTTAACCCTTTCTGAGGTGGTCTGCTCTCTGGGACTCCATCTTTCCTGACAAATCCTGAGGGCTTAGTTGGGAAGCTAGAGTTTGCAGATTTAGTGGCATGAGAAAAGGTAGAGTTCTTCCTAGGATGAGCAGCTTCATACAGTTTTCCCAACAAAAAACAATGGCGCATGGTCTTAGGCTGAAACATCCTCACGTGCATATGTGTGTCATTCCTAAGGCCAACTAAGTACACGCTCAATAGGTACTCCTCAGACAATGTAACTCTGGCCCTAATGCTCTCAAATTTCTCATGGTAAGCAAGAATTCCATCACTTTCTTGCAAATTCTTAAGCTCTGCCATTGGATCATCAATGATCTCTCCAAACCTTTCCAACAACAACAGTTTATAATCTTGCCAAGATCCATTGAAACCAAACTCAGAAAGTACCATAGATTGGTGCCAATTAGCAGCATTATCCTCAAAATGTAAAGAAGCCAACTGAATCTTGAGCTCACAAGGAGATTCTTTAACTTTATCACCATTGAAACGAGGAAAATCAAGGCGAGAGAGACGAGTGAGACCAGAGTAAGGTTGTGGAAGAAAACTCACTCGATTGGAAGAGGAATCTTGAAGAATAATTGGTGGTTGTGCAATCAAGATTGGAGGTGTTGCTCGCTGATGCTCAGAAATTGGATTGCCACCTCTATTTGCTCCCATCAAGCGCATAGTTTCACAGAGATCCACCAATTTCTGCTTGCGCTCTTGACAAAGCTTCTCCATCTCCGCTTTGCGTTTTTGAGCCATTTGATCAAATCTGGAATCAAGAAGTGCTGAAAACTTCGATGATAGCGAGTCTTCAATGTCTCTGAGTGCTGAATCACGTAAAGTTGTATGCGATCTAGTGGTATCCGCCATGGAAGCTGATTTGGCCAAGTCGACAGCTCTGATAGCTTTGATACTTTAAATCGATTGATACAGATTAAGCTAAGCTTAATGACTGATAATGGAATCTGATGTTCATAAGCAAACAACAAACTCACTTGATTCAGCGCGGAATTCAAGAGGTAGAATAGAATCCGAGCAATTGAACCGAGATGGAACACATTTGAGATAGAAGAGAGAGTATAGGAGGAAGGAATAGGATTTTCATTACTTTGATCGGATTACAGGGGAGTGTATTTATACAGAAATGGATAACAGCCTAACAGAATGGCCTAACAGACTCGCGTGATACGCACACGCCCCTAAATGACTCAAGTCATTTACCCGTATCACAGGGGAGGAAAGGACCAAGGTTGACAATGTGCCTCACTGCCTCGTAGCAAGCCAATATGATGAGAGAGCAATAGGTACTCATGATAGTGTTTAGAAAATGGAAAACAAAAATTCAGTGCATTGGCTTAATTTTTCGAGAGAAATATAGATAATAAGTGATAAGAGAAATAACACCTGCATTTTAGTTTGCAGTCGCCATACAACACAACAAAGACACCATAGTAATCAAATAAAATAAGTGTAATTAAGCACCTCTTCACCCTGGTAGAAGAAGGCATCAACATGGGTTGAAACATGAGAAGACAAATCCTCAGTTTTGTGCTAAATTTGCACCTGTGAATTTGGTGACATCATCATCGGACGCAACTATTGATTACAATATTTAATGGGTGCTCCTGACAGTAAAAAGAAAGCAACCATTACTGTAAGATCATTTTAACGAATTGAAAGAGAAGTTGAGTAAGCCAATTGATTGATTATGAATAGTTAAGGATTGAAGATGAGTTCAATAACCTTATATTTTCTTGATTGATGGCTTTTTGAAAAAAAATCATGTCATATCTAAATTTGGAACATTCAGTGTTATATCTCTTTCTTCTGTATCAAACAATGTATCTAATAAGCATCAGGGGAACAAGATGCTAGATGATTCACATGAGTAGCAAAACCTGAATGAAGCTTGTAATACAAAATCACATAGAAAATAATACACATGAAACTAAATTATGTGCGTGAAATAGGTCAGAAAAGGCTCATTACCCCAATAAATATTGCTTTAGACGAAACCCATTTGATGCCATCCTCATCTGAGGCGGCTCCTGATTACGGTCACCAACGAGTGCTCCATGATCAGAGCTCTCGTCACCTTGTAAAGGTTGTTTCATGCCAACAGTCAAGTCCACAAATGCTCACCATTTATGATGTGATCTCACCATGGGTCTCCATCCCATCAAGCCAAACCACTCAACACATGGTCTATTTTTCCAGTTTAATCAAAACAAACCCTGGAGCAAAGAACCTCAAGATGACATGCTGGCGCCCGATCAAAACGACGAGGCTTCGCCATCTCAAGATCAAGACCACTTTTCCCGGGCACTTTCATGGTCATTCATTCCACCAATATCCAAGGCATAAGATCATTTCAAAAACTCCCATAAAAAGTCGTCCAAAGAAACGCAACAAAGGTCCCTATTTTGGCGCACAAGCACTCTTTTGCGCCAAAACCGTGTCCCAAGCGTTCTTTGCCTTAGAGTCATTTCTACTGAGCGTTTTGCTTCCCAATGGTCCTAAAATGGTCCAAAACATGCAGATAAAGGTCAAACGTGCGCAACATCAGACTTTGACCCGGGGAAGACACAATCCCTAAAATGGCGCCATCCACATTGAATGTGATACCTCAAACTTCTCAAATCTGATTGCCATGTCATCTATATATCCGTGGGAAAGTCACAATGATCACTATTCTCAGCCATAGGATCGATCTAATAAGTTCCTAACACACCCCTTAAGTTTCTCTCTTTGATTTGTTCACATTAATGCATTTAATTCCTAGATTCTAGCTTCCTTTAATGTTGATTTAGAGAGTGATCATTGGCTTGCAGCCCAAGGACTTCTCCCACCCTATAAAAAGACCTCTCAAGGCTCATTGTAAAGAACGTTGAGTTTGAATACAAATATTAAGTTGAAAGTCTCTCCTTCCTTTATAATTTCGGCGTCAAAAACACTATCTTCCCCTCGTTCTTGTTGTGATAAAGATCTACCAAGCACAAAAATCCAAAACCCATCTCAAAACACTCGTGTGATAAAGATCTACTTGTGTTTTGCTTATCCAAAGTCTTCCGCTTGCACAATCACCCACAAATCCACCAACACCTGGTCTCATCCGAGGCCTCAATCCATCATTTTCAAGACGACTTTACCATCTTGAGTCTAGATCTGAGCACAACTTGGCATCCAGAAGGAGGTTGAGTCAACATTTTGGGATCAAGAGCATCAGGGATTCAAGTAAGTCATCTTGTTTTACATTCAAGCACTTATCACCTTCCATCTCGTTTTTGGCTAAAATTCCATTGTTGAAGCCTTAAGCACTCGATCATCATCATCACCCATCATCAAATCGGCCAAGATCCCACAAATCACGCCTCATTTAATCCCACCCATCCCGCCCATTAATCACATCTTGACCGATCCACAAATCTCTCCCTCAATCCCACAAATTTCGCAATCTTATCCTTAATTAAAGTGCACTTGTACAGAAATAGCCTTTTACCCCGGTTATTTGGCAAAGAATACCACGGTTCTGAACCGGGGTTAAAGTGCCTGGCGTAAACGTGTTTACCCCGGTTACATTTTTACCCCGGTTCCAGAACCGGGGTAAACCAAACAACCGTGGTAAAAACAAATTAAATCGTAGTCAAGATAAACCGTGGTAAACTAAACAACCGGGGTAAATGTGGACGATGTAAAATAGCATAACCGGGGTAAATATGGATGTGGTAATATTATAATCGGGGTAAATGTGGCCGTGGAAAAATGGTACAACCGGGGTAAGTACGTGGTATGTAATTTTTCAGAACCGTGGTAAAATGTATCCGAATGAATTATTAAAAACCGTTTTAAAACCGAACCACCTGCTTTATAATATTTACAATACACCATATTTATAATACAAATGATATATTATATATCAAAACGATGTATTTTTCATAAATTAAAAAGTTTTCAATATTATTTACAAACATAATTTCAAGGAAATTTAAGTAGAATGAAATTTTGATTTGTGGATCTTGCTAGAAAGCAGGATTCAACTTAACTGTAATTTATTTATCCATCGGCGAAGCAAACAAATTAGAAAGTGATATGAATAGAAGAACAAGTTGAACTGGTCATACAAAGCCTCAATCTGCTGAGCCTGGTAGGGAACATGTGTGGACATAAGGTGATTCAAGGAAGACATCTCAATCATCTTTGTTTCTGTTTGTTGAGCACCTTCGAGCAAACTTGTTAATTTCTGCAAATAAAAACATGAATTTTTCTTTCCAATCCCCTTTGAACATAGGTCCACGTAACAAGTCACCATGCAAAACCTACAATACAAAAAATTATGCATACCTGAAGAGACCTAGTTTCATCATCCAAAAGTTGTTGCTGAAGTCTCTAAAGATTTGGTTGAACATCAGTAAAATCTTGGTTCTCTGCATCCACTGTTTTAGGCTGTTCAACTGATTTAGAGTCAGTACCCCGTCTTAGTTTCCTTCTTGGCATTGCTCTACTTATAGCTTCTTGAAATTGTATTGCTCTTAGCTGGTCAAACTGTGACGTAACTTTATGGAGCCTTTCACTTAAAATTAAAACCTAAAAAGATAGGAAAAATGCTTCACAAGCAGACCAGACTCCAAAGTCTCCTACAGATTTTTTCTGATATGATTCTTACATCTACCAGAAGTTGAAAACATTAAATGAAAAAAACTAGTAGCAAGAGATTAGAAACAAACCTTTCACAAGAAGATGAAGGAGGCAAGAAAAATCAGTAAGGCAGAAAGCTTAGTAGATGGAAGATACTTTGAATACTTTATTGTTCACCACTATCTTGAATCCTGCATCAAAATTGTGACAGTTCCGTTCAGGGATTATAAAATTCCAAAGAACAACTAAGTATTGTTTGCTAATGCAAAACATAAAAAGACAGTTTGTCATGCTTGTATGCCTGTTACATGCATGTCTTAGTGGAAGGAAACAAGAATCCTACTTATTTAAAGAATGACACTAAGTTTAGTTATATAGTTTAAGGAGGATGAGATCAACTAGACGGACAAGGATAAGAAACAAAACATATGTGTGCTACACTTTGCTACTAGAAATAAATAAATGTTTGATGATGACTTACTCCCAAGGGTCGTCACCAATGAGAAGAACATCGTTCTCCCTTTACAGATCTCCAGTGGAAGTTTGGCCAACGAACGAGATCTAGGTCACTAATCCCTATAATGGTACCCATATGTGTTGGATCGATTAGCGTATAAAAACTCAAGGAACAAAGACTATTGTTCTTTGACAAGTAGATAATGCAGAAAGACAAACAATAATGTAAACCAAACCTGGACACGATGATGTATAGTGGAAACACCCCAAGTACCAATAAGTATCGAGGCGAAAAATCACTCCTCTCTAGCTTTCACTAGAGAGAGTTTGAACGGGTCTACTTGTTGTATTGATCTCTTGATTACAAAGGAACTCGGATCACTCACCTAGACGTCCTAGCTAGATCTTGGATCACTCTTCACACTTGAATCTCAACCTCACACACGTAGAACAACTCTAAACCGAGTAAAAGGTTTTCGCTCTTCAAAGTCTTACTAAGCTATGCAATTCCCATGCAATATATAGCACACTAAATAGCTCAAACCTAACTACCGATCTAACCGTTCTGGTATTACCATAAATCTCACAATATCTCACTAAAAGGAAATCGCTTCCTAAATCTTTCATTCACAAGGAAATCGCTTCCTAAGAATTCTTCCACAAGGAAATATCTTCCAAAGAATATTTCCTTCCGTGTGACGTTCCAACTTGTTCTCCAAGTAGTTACCTTGGGCCTTACACTTCGGCGCGCCGTCTTTAACAAATAAGGAAATAATATCGCACAAGGAAATATTCCCTGGCGCGTAATATTTCCTTATTCCTTAGACGCTCCTTCACACGCGCGCGTCCAATGCCCAACCTTGCCGAGTTGTCACTTTCCTTATTTGCCAAGATCTTCTTTTCCTTCTTTTGACAAGATCTTCTTTCCTTCTTTGAAATGCAACTCTTCCATAATTCTTCAAGTCCATTCTTCAAGATATCTTCGACCAATAGTCTTCTTCCGGATGAACTTCCTCTTCACATTTGTCTTCCATTCGTCGTAACCTTACGCCTCATGGATTCCAGCAAGACTTCCTTTGTTCCTGTCTACACACAAGTAGACTATCTTCATTCCAGTCTACACACAAGTAGACTTCCTTCGTTCCTGCACACACACTAGTAACAATACCTACGCACTCAAGTGAACCATTAGTGGATGTTTGTCATTCAATCAAAACTTCATCACATCTCAACAATTTCCCCCTTTTTGATGATGACAAACATCCTTAACAATAAGAGTATAAACCTGAGACATATATACTAGCTAAGGAACAAAGACTATCACAGCACTAATAATTCCCCCTCAGAAAAGCAACGAAGTACAACTAAGTCATGAATTCCCCCTCAAGTCCTGCTATCCTCTAATTTCCCCCTTTTGGCATCATCAAAAAGAAGGAAATTAAGTCAACTTGCAACCTTAAGAGCTCATAGATCAAAACAACTTAAGCATAATTCTATTAGAATTGACAAAGGGCCACACCCTGCTTACACCAGACCTCCATACAATTAAAGACAAGATAAACATGCAATCGTAAACAACAGAAAGCATGAACAAAGTGAAATAGAAACAAGAGAAGATGGTAATTAAGGATAGGGAACAAAAGTGGGGGTCAGATTTGCCAAGAAGAGATAGGATCACTCTGTGTCAGTACGAGGAGATGACTGAGGCGGGAGACTTCCAAGGGTTGTCTCGATTGTCTCCAGTTTGAGTCTTACTAGACTCATCTCCTTCTCAAACACTCCTATCAGCCGCTATTGTTGATCATGAAGACTTGTAACAGCACGGCTCAACCTCTCAATGGCATTCTGCGTTTCATAGACCATCGTTGGCACTTCATTTTGTTCCCCTTTAGGGATCTCAGAAAAATTCTCCTCAACATCTTCATTCTGAGCATCTTGAGCTCTTATCCAACCTGCCTTCTCATCCTTCTTGAACTTCATCTTCCTTAGGTTGCTCTCACCCAAGTGCCTGTAGAACACAGCCTCATTCTCTTCCGAGTACACCAATAGACTCTTCAAGATCCTCTTGATAATACTGGGGTAGGGAAGAGCATGAGTCTCGCTATTGCTCGCGTGTTCCATGTGCAGTAGAATCACTTTGGCCAAGTTTACTTGATCTCCTTGGAGCATCTTTTCCATCAGCATAAAGTCCTGAATTAGAATGGTGTTTCTCTTCTGTTCTCTGGGAGTAATGTTACTCATCAAGATAGAATGAAGAAGGCGATTGATCACACCCATTGAATTTGTCTTGACATCAGCACTTGGTGGATTCTCGTCTTCGCTAATTCTCCTTTTCAGCTCTAGAGGTTGGACATCTTGTGGACACTGTCCCTTGGAGTAACTGCAGAAGCCATGGTGAGGAACTCCTAGTATAAAAGCGAGCTCAATGCTGGAGATCGAGCAAGAATGTCCTCCGACCGTAAACTTTCCTGTGAGGGCGTGTGGTCTTTCTTCAAGAACGAAACTTCCGTAGAACTCTTTTAGCAACCCTAAATTGATGCTCTCCCCTTCTGCAAACAAGTGACCCCATTTCTGAGCTTTGAGAAGCTCCAACACCTTTCCTAGACCATTTTCTTTCAGAAACTTCTCCTCTAAGATCAGCTCTCTCACGATCGATCGTCCAGACACATCCTTCAGTAGTGGACTCTCCTTTTTCACCATCGCTCCCTTCCCTTTCCTGGCAGTCTTCCTTGACAGGGGAGTTGCCCTTGCTTTCTTTGGCGCAGGCGACTTAGGTTCAGGTGTCTCTTCGCTGGTCTCCTCAGAAGACTTCAGGGCAGCCTCTCTAGCAAGCTGCGAGCGGGTTTTTCTCTTCCCGGTGATCCCGCTGTTGTTGCTTGTCTTCCTTCCCTTCTGAGAGGAGAGGATTTGGATATCTACTTCAAGTTCTTTCTCGAAGTCGTCTAGAGTTTCGCCCTGCCTTGGCGCCGTCACAGAGACGTCGCCGGCAGGTCGGGACTCATCCTCATCGATGTCGATGATTTCCTCACTTGGGGGAAGAAAGGAAGGGGTTTCTGGAGTAGTGGGTTCAGGGTTTTTTGGCTCTGGAGCTTTGGGTTTTTCATAGATCACAATGGCGGACATGGGATTGATGAGTGGAGTTTCGGGAAGGATCGGAGAGGGATTTGGGATCAGAGGGCTTTGAGACATGTACCCGGCGGCGGCTAATTTTTGAAGAAGGGAGTCTAGGGTTTCGTCGTTGGAGATGACTAGTGAAGGGTTTTGGGAGGAGTTGGAGGCCATTGTTGTGGAGCTTGGGATTTTTGAGGAGCGAGAGGGATTAGTAGATTTCAAGGAAATAATGGGAGCGTGAGTTTGAGAATTTGGGAATGTGGATTTAAGTAGAGAAGGTAGAGAACCCGAATCGTTCCTTGGGAGATTTTTTGTAAATCGGCCGATAATATTTTCTTTCCTTGTTCACACACCATAATTACCACAAGAATTTCACACTTTCCAAACACCATTCTTCACCTTTCCTTTTCCCATTTCTGTAATAATTACCTGCCATCCTTACTTTTCACACGTCAACTCGGCCTTGAGACACCCACACACTGCAGACACGCAACCTAGACACGTTGCACCTCTGTCTCTGCCCAATCAGACTTCTCGCGTGACAAAGAACAATCCGTTTCTTTCCAAGGCAATCCAGATGAGCGTAGTGTATGATATGGGGGGTATCGTTACCAGAGATGGTACAAGAGAATATCATACGAAATAATAACATGGATAATTTTAAAAAATCATGATGAGAGATTCCAGATGTGATGATATAAGATTGGCTCATAGGAATATACAATCATGACTTAGGCTTAAGGGACGGTTGTAGAGTACCTCTATCCTTTGGGCTTATAATGAGGGATCAAATCATCAAGAGGACTCTATTGGGCTGAAAATAAGACCTTGTTCATGCAAAATGAAGTCACAGAGAGGCATGCAATCATGTAAATGATCATAGAGAGGAACGACATAATTTAGGCAATGCACAAAGTCAATCTTACATAGAAATTAAGAGTTGTAGAGCTCTATGAGATTTAGGAGCAAGAGACAAGAAATCATTCAAATTTCAGCCAATCATTGAAGGATTTCAAGACATATAAGGACCGTAGAGGGAGGAAAACATACCTTAGTGGGTTCCTTCCTTTCAGAGGTGATCTTGCTTAGTGCTCTTGCTAGGGAAGACTTATTTTTCCAACGAATAGTGTCTTCATGAGAAAAGTTTGCATAGATAAAAGAGAGAATAACGTACCTTTTTTACCAAGGTTTGCAAACTTCTGATTTGTGGAACCTCCGGTATGAGGTGTTGTGTTCCTTTCGAGTTAAGAATTTCAATGAAAGTGGATGAAAGCGGAAGCAACAAGAATAAAAGGAACCATACCTGTGGGGGAACACATCTTCATTTGGAACATACCTTTTCTTGGTCATTCGTACTTGAGTCGTCTTTGTATCTTCCCCCTTTGAGACAGTTGAGTTGCTCAACAAGTCAATACCAAGGAGTTACGAATGAGTGAATGCCTTTGACCGGATCTGTTGTATCCTTCCTTTGATCCAGAGGGAGGAATCCCTCTAGATAATCCGGTGAAGTTGCATGGAGCTTTCCTTTGTTCCCTGTAAGTTTACCTTGTCTATGTACACTAGTGGAAAAAACACTTGTTGCAACGCCCTTGTTGAGGTGGGCAGAGTTGTTGAGGCGGGCAAAACTCTGCCCGCCTCAACAAACATCTGTTGAGGCGGGCAAAATTTTGGCCGCCTCAACAAATACAAAAAATTGGACTTGTTGAGGCGAGCAAAATTTTGCCCGCCTCAACAGGGGTCTGTTGAGGCGGGCGGAGTTTTGCCTGCCTCAAAAAATCAAGACTTGTTGAGGCGGGCAAAATTTTGCCTGCCTGAAAAAGGTTTAAAGTCACCAATTCCTTAGCCCAACTTACTCTTATACTATTGGTTTTATTAAAGTCACACGGATCACCATATCAGCCGTTAGATCATTATTTATCCAACGGCTCACATAATCAACAACTTATCATTTTTTATGAAAATAGAGTAAAGCCATCAACTTTTCTCGTCAAAAATATTTCTGAGATCTGGACAACCTCTCTCAGCCTCTCCTCTTCTTCGACCTCTCCTCTCATCCTCTCCTCTTCAACACTTCAACACTCTGACCTCTCCTCTTCAGATCTGGACAACCCATGCCGCTCCCTCTCTCTCTCTGGTGCGCAATCGCCTTCGAACCCTCGCTCCTGGGGGTTAAAGTCAGCCTTCGCTAGCGCTTCTGATCGCCGATCTGGTCCACCATGGCGGCGGCTAACGCTCCTATTGTCATAAAGGAAGCGTTGACGGTGAGTTCTTCCCTCTCTCTCTATCGCCGTTCATAAGTGTTTTTGCACTGCGATTTGGAATTGTAGCGGATTTGGCGATGAAATGTTTGTGAACCCATGCTGCTCGCCGCCAGATCTGGACAACACCTTCGTCTCCGCCAGATCCAGAAGCTCCTCCACTGCTCCTTCGCCATTCCCTCCAGATCCAGAAGCTCCATGCCGCTCCATCTCCTCCTCCTTCATCCTCTTCTTTATTTGTCGTTTTTTGGTTCGCCGGAAGCTTCAGATCCAGAATCAAGTCCGAAGAAGAAGATGGCTGAAGAAGAAGAGACGGCTGAGGCATGTTAGGGTTAGGGTTTAGTTAGGGTTCTGATAAATTTTGTTCATAATCTTCTGATAATCTTGTTCAAATTTGTTCTCAATCTCAAATTTCAGTATGTACAAATAATCTCATAATAAAATTGTTCAAATTTGTTGGTGTGGATATTGCAAATTCGTTGGTTTGGATATTGCAAATTTGTTGGTGTTGCAACTGTAAGTTTGAGGCGTACTGTTTTGTTTTGTTTTTGTTTTTGAGAAACGCATTTGAGGCGGGCAGTGGCCTGTTCGCCTCAATTTTAGAGGCAGGCGGTGGCCTGTCAGATGCTTTATTTTGGCTATTTGTTGAGGCGGACACCTTTGTGTCCACCTCAACAAATGACTTTTAGAGGCGGGCATACTTTCCAAAGGCTTTATTTTTGCCTACATGTTGAGGCGGGCACAATTTTGACCCCCTCAACAAGTCACTTGTTGAGGCGAACATTTGTGCGCTTCAACAAGTATTTACTTGTTGCAGCCCCCCTTGTTGCAGCGACCCCTGCCCGCCTCAACAGGGGTTTTTTTGCCCGCCTCAACAGGTGTTTTTTCCACTAGTGGTACCAAGGATAGTTGCGCTTCACCTGAGAGAAAGGGTTAGTTTTTTCTTACCCAAGCAAGTCTTGGCTTGCTTGAGTTTTGTGGGACAAATCTATCAGTCGTAGTGCCTTGAAGTTCAGATTGATTAACCTTAACCTTTACTTTTGGGGTACTTCTTGGTGATCCTTTTGATCCTATCCCTCCTTGAGCGTTCACACCCTTAGTTTTAGGAGTGTCTTTGGAGTGATCGTTGGATCCCATCTTTGACTTGTATTGAGTCTCCGATGAATCCTCTGATTTTCTCTCTTTCTGAGCTCGATAAGGAGCACGTATCTTTTCCTCAATTTGGATTCTGAGGGAACATTCATGCTTATAGTGCCCTGTGTTACCACAGTGCCAACAAACACGATGTTGCTTGAGATTGACGTACTTGCTTTGTCATGGCCAGATGGGAATGTTAGCTTTCCTAGACTCGAAGTCAGTGTGTGTCGGCTCTGTGTTTTGAAGTTGGCTCAACCAGATTGCATAGGCTTTTTGTCCGTCAAACCATGTGCTTATCCTTTCGACGGATTTGTTTCCCCCTAAGGACTCCACATTGGTAACACACCTTTTGCAAGGGTTTTCCCAGGATGGTTCCTTGGGTGATCCCAAATTCTCGTTAGGTGTCACATGAGTTTTAGGGTTTTTATCTGAGCCAAATCCAATTCCACTGCGGGGCACAAATCGACTTGAGTAATCGGTTTTTAAGCCATTTATGTAGGATCTAGCATGCTCATCTAGCCACAACCTTTTCTTGTGATCCTCATCTTCCTTGAGTACCACAAGATCATTGCACAACTTCTCGTTCTCATGAACCAAAGAGAGCTTTGTATTTTCGAGCTCAACAACCTTACTCTCAAGAGATAAGATCTTGTTTTTGAGCTCGGGGCATTTTTCGCAAGAGCTCGATGGAGTAGAGGAGAGGCTTTCTAGCATGGTAACCTTTTCAGACAGGAGTCTTGTTTCGTTTACCAGTCTAGAGAGTTCCTCCTCCCTTTTATCCAATTTCTCTTGTATATCCCCATTCTCTTCTCCAAGTCTTCTAACTATATGAATTAATTGAGTACTAGACATGCTTTGTAACTTAGTAATGACGGAAGAAAGACTTACCTCGGCTTCGGGTGTGTTCTCTTCGGCTGCCATGAGGCACACTTCCTTCTCACTCTTCTGGTCTTCTTGATCTGAGTCTGAATCCTCCCATGTTGCCATCATTGCTCGCTTTCCTTCTAGAACGGGTGGTTCTCCCACTCTTCTTTTGTAGCAATTTCTGGCAAAGTGGCCAGTCCTCTGACAATGATAGCATACCACATCTTTCATGTCTTTTGTTCCGTCAGAGGGACGGGAGTCACTCCTTCCCCCTCTCCGAGCTTTACGAAAGGCACTTGTAATCAAGGCTACAGTTTCATCCTCTTCAGCCTCGGCGTCTTCCATCTGGGATAGATCAAATGCCTTTTCAACTTTTAGGGCAATGGATTGACTCTTGTCGCCCACCTTTCTTCCTTGGAGCTTTCTTTCAAGGATCCCTGAATGACTTTTGAGGCGACAGACTAGATCTTCTACGGATATATCTTTAATGTCACTTTGGGCTTGTAGAGCATTGATGAATCCATCCCACTTGGAGTTTAGTGCTTGCATGAATTGATGCGTAACTTTCCATTGGGGGATGTCTTCACCAAGAAACTCTATTTGGCTGACATATCCTTCGAATCTGGCATGAAAATCTTCCAAACATTCATTCTTTTCTTGGAGAGCATTCTCATAGTCCTTTTGTGCCGCCAATAGGCGATTTCTCTTCACATCGCTACTTCCTGAGTAGGTTCTACTAAGTGCATCCCAGATTTCTTTTGCAGTTTTGTATTTTAATACCTTTCTGAGATCACTTGAACTTAGAGCCATGTGAAGGATCTTCTTGGCCCTAGCATTCTTCTCCAAGACTTTGTAATTGGCATCGTCGTAGTCGATTCTCTTCTTTTCCTTAGTCTTGTCTTCCCCGGCAAGGTCCAAAATAGCTATATCTCTGAATTCAATGACCTTCCATAGTTGGGCATAAAGGGATTGAGTATGGGACTCAAACTGGATTGACCACCAGTCATACTATCTCGGCTTCAGCATTGGGGGTTTCCAAAACGAGTCGTTGATTGCATTATTGGATGACATCTTTTCCTGCAAAACTAATTGAAACAATCTAGAGACCAGGCTATGATACCAATTGTTGGATCGATTAGCGTATAAAAACTCAAGGAACAAAGACTATTGTTCCTTGACAAGTAGATAATGCAGAAAGACAAACAATAATGTAAACCAAATCTGGACACGATGATGTATAGTGGAAACACCCCAAGTACCAATAAGTATCGAGGCGAAAAACCACTCTTCTCTAGCTTTCACTAGAGAGAGTTTGAACGGGTCTACTTGTTGTATTGATCTTTTGATTACAAAGGAACTCGGATCACTCACCTAGACGTCCTAGCTAGATCTTGGATCACTCTTCACACTTGAATCTCAACCTCACACACGTAGAACAACTCTAAACCGAGTAAAAGGTTTTCGCTCTTCAAAGTCTTACTAAGTTATGCAATTCCCATGCAATATATAGCACACTAAACAGCTCAAACCTAACTACCGATCTAACCGTTCTGGTACTACCATAAATCTCACAATATCTCACTAAAAGGAAATCGCTTCCTAAATCTTTCATTCACAAGGAAATCGCTTCCTAAGAATTCTTCCACAAGGAAATATCTTCCAAAGAATATTTCCTTCCGTGTGACGTTCCAACTTGTTTTCCAATTAGTCACCTTGGGCCTTACACTTCGGTGCGCCGTCTTTAACAAATAAGGAAATAATATCGCACAAGGAAATATTCTCTGGCGCGTAATATTTCCTTATTCCTTAGACGCTCCTTCACACGCGCTCGTCCAATGCCCAACCTTGCCGAGTTGCCACTTTCCTTATTTGTCAAGATCTTATTTTCCTTCTTTTGACAAGATCTTCTTTCCTTCTTTGAAATGCAACTCTTCCATAATTCTTCAAGTCCATTCTTCAAGATATCTTCGACCAATAGTCTTCTTCCGGATGAACTTCCTCTTCACATCTGTCTTCCATTCGTCGTAACCTTACGCCTCATGGATTCCAGCAAGACTTCCTTCGCACCTGCTTGTACTTCCTTTGTTCCTTCCAACACAAGCAGACTTCTTTCGTTCCTGTCTACACACAAGTAGACTATCTTCATTCCAGTCTACACACAAGTAGACTTCCTTCGTTCATGCACACACATTAATAACAATACCTACGCACTCAAGTAAACTATTAGTGGATGTTTGTCATTCAATCAAAACTTCATCACATCTCAACAATATGTTATAATGAAACAATCCTTACCCCAATTTTAAAATCATTCCGGATCGGAACAATCCTTACCCCAATTACCATATCACAACAATATAACGAAAGCCATAAGACATGATAGAGTTCCATCATAGAACAATCTAACGAAAGCCAAAATATATATATATATATATATATATATATATATATATATATATATATATATTACCAAAATGACAAAGCAACTCAGCAAGGAAAGCTCGGTAACTACTCCAATAGCATGATTAAAATAAAAACAGTAACTCAGCAAAAACAGTACACACATAAAAAGCAAGAACAAGGAAAGCTCTAGCTCACACTTCTAAAAGTTCAACGCATAATAAACACATAATCCAATGTTTTTTAACATTGTAATACTGAATAAAAACATGTATCTCAAGAATAATGAACATGAAAAAGCATTTCATCCCACATGAAGCATTGTTAAGCCACTGTCTCCAGTTAAAAGCAGTGGCGGATAGTACGAAAAAAAAAAGAAAAAAAGAAATTATATAATGACTCTAAAGAATCTATCCGAACACAATCAAACAAGTATTTTGCTGAATATCGTTTCATTTTCCCACACAAGCATTTCATCGAGCAGTTGGAGTGTAGTTGTGCAAACTTGTCTAATAAATAATCAAATCAAATTCAATGGAGTAGCTGAACACAATCAAACAAATCTGAAAGATTGAAGCAATAAAATCAAAACGAGTAAGCAGCTGAACACTTAACAACCAAATCTAAACACTTGAAATGCATGGCAGCTGAACTGGAGCACAGGAAGTCGCTGAACTCGAGCGCAGGAACATAGTGAACAAATCGAATGGAGAAATTACGTACTGCGGTTCGTCGCTGGAGGCTGCAACTGCTGAGGAAGTCCTCGGTGGTGAGGTCATCACTGAGGTCTGGTGGAGCCGCCGACTCGGTCGTCTCCTCAGTGTAGCTTGCGGGCCGTCGTTAGAGGAGTGGCGGCCAGATTGAAACTTCCGAATGAAAAATTCGTTGGATTGCAAAAACTACGACAGCGACGGTTGCTGAGAGAAATTCGTTGGATTGCAACAACAGCGGCTACGACGAATCCTGAGGGCTTGGGCACGGTGTTGTTGGCGACAGGAGGTAGCATTACCTAATTCGAGAAGCACGTAGCACGAGGTTAAGCGAGGATGAGCTTTCGAGCGAGAGAATGAAGAACCAGATTGAGAGTGCGAGAAACCTAATTCGAGAGTGCACAATATAGATTTAACTTTGTGAAATTAAAAAATAAAAAACCTTATCTCGTAACTTGAACTGGGGTACGAGAATCTTTTCTCCGGTTATTTCACAATCGGCCTAAATTTGATAATATGTGGAAATTAACTGGGGTAATTTTTTCAGTGAACACTATTACCTCGGTTCCTAAACTAACCGGGGTATTTTAAAAAAACCGGAGTAAATTTTCATAACAAACTACCCCGGTTGTGAAGGGTAATAACACCAAAATATATAAAATCGGGGTAAAATAATTAACAGATTAAACAACTGGGGTAATTTGTCAACATTTTTACTACGGTTGGTAAATTAACTGGTGTAAAAACTCCACTGTTGTCGAAACACCCTGGTTGTTTTGTAACCGTGGTAAAATCGTCGGGGTAAAAGCCTGTTTCTGTACTAGTGGTGGGAGTGGCAACAACCTTGTAAATGAAAAAGTGATCAAACACCTTGGCTTGCCTACAACTCCACATCCTCAACCATCGCCTCAACTGACTTCCGTCAAATCACAACCATGGTATGAGGAAGGAACATTACATGGATGTTAGGTATTTGAAAGCATGGAAAGCAAGAGAACATGCACAAGATCTAATACGAGGAACGCCAGAAGAGAACTACACACTCTTGCCCATGTATTGCCACATGCTCAAAGAAGTGAATGTAGGATCATACACATGCCTAGAAGTTGATGAGCATGACGACTTCACATTTGTGTTTGTATCTATTGGAGCATGCACAAGAGGATTCCAAATAATGAGAAAGGTATGCCAGTTTTTTTACTGCTGACAGAGCATAAATTAAATGACATATTGATTAATACAATGATTTATTGTTTCCAAATTCAATTAAACATTTGATGACAGAATAGAAAGTGTAAACATTAGGTCTGCTTTTGTCATTTTAATTATTGTTGACAACTTTCATTAATAAATTAAAAATTTAAGATAAAAAAAATGGAAGAACATATTACAGTGTTGACATAAATATATATTCGAATTATAAAATGATACATTTGATTGGTTTAACAGGTAATCATGGTAGATGGAACTCACTTGCATATAAAACACAAAGGACATATGCTTATTGCTACAGCTCAAGATGCAAACCAACAGATCTATCCCCTTGCATATGTTGTAGTGGATAGTGAAAATGACATATCGTGAACATTCTTCTTTACACAGCTTCTGAAAGTCATACCATGTACAGAAGATTTGGTAATAGTGTTAGATAGACATCTCAGCATTGCCAACGCCATTCAGAGAGTGTACACAACAGCAACTCATGTTGTGTGCAACAGACATTTAAAGCAAAATCTGAAGACAAGATTCAAGGATAAGGGTGTGCACAAGCTATTCTCTCTGGCTGCTGATGCATACACGCTAAAGGATTTCCAAGAGAATTATGGGAAAATTTGCGAGATAAATAAGGAGATGGGGAAATACTTGGAAGCAGTAGGATTTAAAAAATGGGCAAGAGCACATTGCAAAGGGAATGGATACAATATAATGACAACGAACAACTCAGAGACAATAAATTCGGTAATACTGGAAGCAAGGTATGACAAAATTATAGATATGTTGACACTTTACCAACTATGAACCGTCAAAGATATTTTAAAAGTTGTCGACACTGTTGAAAGGGGTATGAGGTGAGAAAGCTCAATCAAGCTCAATATCATATACTTGGTGGAGATTTTTTTGGGGTGGTCAATCTAGTAGAAAGGAAATGCACTTGCAAAGTCTTTGATGTGGACCACATCCTGTGTGTGCACGCTATAGCTGCAATACAGAAAGCAAAAGCAATAGTGACAGATTTTGTGAGCGACTACTATAAAATTGAAGCTTGGAAAGTAGCATATCGAGAAACAATCTACCATGTGCCAAGAGAGACTGAAAACAGTGTACCTAATGAAGTAGCCAATACAATCTGCATGCCACAGATTGTGCAGACAGAAAGGGAAGAAGAAAAAAGAAAAGATACCCATCTGAAGGTGAGTTCCCAAGCAGAAGCAAGAAGAGAAAAGGAGCAAGAAAGCCAGGAAAATGCAACCTCTGTGGTAATATGGGATACAACAAGACTTCTTGCCAAAAGAAAATTGCTGACAAGATCGGGACAGAGTTATCAGTCTGGACAACATTTTAGGATTTTAATTTTTAATTTTTTACTTTAATTGAAAGGAATAATAGTTGTATATCCTGTCAACATTGATATTTCATACTGTAAACAGGTTTTACACACAAACAACCATTTTGGGTTTTGAGATAATGTCAAAAGTTCTTATTCTGAGAATGATGTATACAGGTTAATGTTGAGAAGTTGACATTGTGATAAAAATGTTGACAAAATTGTGTTTATAGATTTTGTTGACAGCTTGTCATATTGTGTTGATAGATTATGATGACAGATGTGTGAAAACAGATTGTCACATTGGGTTGACAAATTGTGTGAAGAGTTTAACAAAATGTGTTGATAGAATGTGTTGACACGCAAATCAAATGGTAACAGGTGTGGAATATTGACAGATTGTGTTGACACGATGAAAAGTTTATTACAGATGTGAAATGTTGACATATTGTAATGACAGGATGCAAGCTGATGCAAAGATTGTGGAATGTTGACAAGTTATGTTGACAGGTTGTAACAAGTTATTTAACAATTTGGTATGTTAACAAAGCGCGCTACGCACGCCTTGTAAGAATAATAAACTTACGAAGCACGCTTCGTTAGTAAGTAGGAATATACATTTGCACCTGAGTGAGCATTGTTGACAGGCAAAGAGAAATGTAATATAACCATAGGCAATAATATCACAAAAGCTGACAAGCAATTCACTATAGCACAAACTGACTTACACACAAATTGCCTTGACAACAAACTGGATTGACCACAACTTGTTGTGGTAAACAGAAACTGTCTTACAAAAGTGGAATGGAAACTGTCTTACACAAAGATAACTAAAACCATAAGTTGTCCTAAAAAACCATATAGGTTGTACACAACCACTGTCAAACACACATAGCAAAAGCACACTAACAATAAACACATATAACATGAAAATTTAACATTCAAGGACAAGCTTGAGGTGTGTTCTTTTCAGCTGGCAATGGCTTGAACTCCCATTTCTCATTAAAGAACTCGATCATCATCTTCTCCCGATGAGCCCTCATGTGTTGGTCGTCCAGACCATCCCAGCTCCTGCCAATGGCCAAAGCCTCAATGAACTTGATACAATATACACCACAATTCCCACTGACAATCAACCAAAAAAAAAAGAGAGAAAATGAATAACAGCAACAATAAAGATAGAAAAAACTAAAAAAAATCATATAAGTTGTCAACACAGTATTATCATATAAAAAAATGGCATGAGACAAAATATATCCTATAATTACCCCATCCCATCCCGAGGGACATCTTTGCGCCTTGACCATGAAAAATCCTTGTCCAGAGAATTGAGATGGCCAAACAAGTTGGACTTTTTTATGAGGCTAAAATCGTTGTGCCTATCAAAGAAAACCTAACTAACCAACTAGTATAGCAGGAAAGCAAGAGTCGAATCCCAAAAGAATCAAGTAGTCTATTCTTAAGCAAATAACTATTACCAACGAACACACCAAAAGGGGGGGAAAGTTGTTGTTCTATAACCTAAGACAAATAAAAGTAACAAGTAGCAAGAGTTGTGGGAATATGATTGGGAAAGCGTTGCACCTAACAAATATCCACACAACGACATGCACAGTTGATCATAGATATCTTTAACTCATGCAATCCTGTTGTTGTTCCTATTCCTGTTCAGACATAAATATCAGCGCAACCCGCCCTGATATAACTTCCTATTAAACAAATCTGAAGACCTTCAAGACTCAATTCAATAGAAGCATTAAGCAAAGGAATATAGCAGGATACATGCAATTCAGACAACCCGCCAGATAAGCATGCAATCAATTCTCATTCACAAGTAAACACTGCGACCCGCTGGCCAAACTAGACATGCACTCCGACCCGGAATTACCAAATCCTAGCACTATGAACAATATCAATAAACCTAGCTGGCCAAACTAGACAAATCAATAAGATAAAAGCATGAGAATCAATACAATCAATAGAAAGCAAAATAGAGTTTAGAATCTCACAACCATACAGTCAAAGGCTTCAACCGTCAGGCGAAACAAAGGGAAATTAGTTCTACATCGACATGAAGGCAAAACTAGGGTTCTTCAAAGTAATCTGAGATAACCTAAAACTAAAGTGTTTTTAGACTTAAATACTCCTAGGAAATAATAAATCCGAACTATGAAATAAAAGGAAATAGTAGAAATAAATAAATAGCAAAACAAGATAAAACTCGGAAATAAATCTGGTGTTCAGCACAGAATCCGCGACCGTGAAAATTGGGTCTACCCGCCCGCGGATATCGTACTTAGCCAAATCTTCAGTTCTTCTCCGCAGCTCGTCTGCAGGCGCGGATCGCCCTCTGTTGCATACCCGCGGACGCGGGTCACCCGCGGGTCGTCCGCAGATCTCAACTTCGCTCCATCTACATCTTCTCGTCAAGTCTTCTAGAATCTTCTTACTTGATATCTTCAGTACTTTGAAAGACGTCTTCAATCTTCACTAATCTTCATAAATCACTACTTCTTCTCTTCAACTCCAGACCATGCAATTACATATAAAATAGCTCCCAAATGATCCTAACCTAAGCTAATAATCACTAGATAACATGTATGAAATACTCTCTATCAAATTCCCCCATACTTAGACCTTGCTTGTCTCTGAGTAAGCTAAAGAAAACATACTCCTCAATGCAATACACAAAGGTCTCGGGAAGTACAAAGAAACTTGTCTAATGATTACAACTCCAACAGCAACATCCAAATCCTCAAAACAACAACTATAACAACATCAACCAATACAAATGATATGACAATAAACACATAGCCTTCTCTACTCCTTATGACTCCCAAGTGGTCCTGCCCGAATTCCTCTTTATATCACCTCTTCTTATGCCTTCCAACGCCAAATAAGAACAAGTCCTAAAATCACTCTATTTTTTTTATCAACTCATCTTGCTTAGGCGCCCTCTCGGGTTTTCATCATAACCACTCATTAATTGTTCCAGGCTCACCAAAACTCACATCACTCGAAACCTCTTTTTACCCCAGCCTAGTGCTGGTCCAGGTTACCTGCTTGTTGCATAGATCTTGCTATCCCAGGATTTTTCTGCCTTTTTTCATATTTTTGTGGCTTTTTCATTTTTTATTTTTTTTTGTATGTTTCAATATATGATAATGCAAACTTACAAAGCAATATCTGAAATAAAATGCGAAAATGAAACTAAGATAATCCCTAACAAGTAATAACTCTCCCCCATACTTAATTGAAGCATTGTCCTCAATGATAGAAAAAGACCTAAATATGTAAGGGGAAGAAGAAATAAACTCACTCGGGTGGTGGAGGTGGATATGGCCAACGACCAAAGAACTCCATCTGTCAATCTGCATTTCTGCAGGCGGCTGCTCTAGCTCAACAGCCTCTAAGTACCAATCAGCAGCTGTAGGGCCAAAAGGCATATGCTCCCTAGGAAGGCGTAACTTGTGCCTCCCACCATCTAATGACAACCACCTGTAATCATGTCGTCCAACAGCACTAGAAGACGTCTACCTCAACAACTTGGCCCTCCTCAGACCATCCTCATCAAAAAAATATGGGAGTGGATTGAATCCACTCTCAGGTAAGTCCATAACCTCTCTAGCAATCAGTGTAACCATCCCTCCTACAGCCAACTTACCTTCCTCCTTATCTCTGGTCCTAAGACATCTATCCACAAACATTGACACCCAATCAGGAATCACATCACTCTCAGAAGTGAGACACCACAACCATCTAAAGTCTTTCAGAGATAGCTTGTGGATATTTGTTTGGCTGAGCTATTTCTCAATTACTGATTCCATCATCTTTTACTTGTTAGTATTTGCATGCTTGGTTACATAATACAAACAAAACCCCCCTTTGGTTACTTGATTGACACATATATTTCATACAGAACTAGAATCTGTCTCCCTGAGGACTCGACCCTTACTTGCCTAGGACTGCATATTAGGTTTGTTTAGATTACTTGCATAGGAGCAATTAGCACGACAAATTGTTGTTATCAATTTGATATAAAGAAGGTCATTAGACTAAATAAAAACAAAAACAACAAAAAAACTAAATAATGCAATTCATCTCGGGTTGTCTTGAGATGTGATGAAGTTTTGATTGAATGACAAACATCCACTAATGGTTTACTTGAGTGCGTAGGTATTGTTACTAGTGTGTGTGCAGGAACGAAGGAAGTCTACTTGTGTGTAGATAGGAACGAAGGAAGTCTGCCTGTGTGTGCAGGAACGAAGGAAGTCTACTTGCGCGTAGACAAGAACAAAGAAAGTACAAGCTGGTACGAAGGAAGTCTTGCTGGAATCCATGAGGCGTAAGGTTATGACGAATGGAAGACAGCTGTGAAGAGGAAGTTCATCCAGAAGAAGATTATTGGTCGAAGATATCTCGAAGAATGGACTTGAAGAATTATGGAAGAGTTGCATTTCAAAGAAGGAAAGAAGATCTGGTCAAAGAAGGAAAAGAAGATCTTGGCAAATAAGGAAAGTGGCAACTCGGCAAGGTTGGGCATTGGACGCGCGCGTGTGAAGGAGCGTCTAAGGAATAAGGAAATATTACGCGTCAGGGAATATTTCCTTATGCGATATTATTTCCTTATTTGTTAAAGACGGTGCGCCGAAGTGTAAGGCCCAAGGTGACTACTTGGAGAACAAGTTGGAATGTCATTCTTTGGAAGATATTTCCTTGTGGAAGAATTCTTAGGAAGCGATTTCCTTGTGAATGGAAGATTTAGGAAGCGATTTCATTTTGGTGAGATATTGTGAGATTTATGGTAATTCCAGAACGGTTAGATCGGTAGTTAGGTTTGAGCTATTTAGTGTGCTATATATTGCATGAGAATTACATAGCTTAGTAAGACTTTGAAGAGCGAAAACCTTTTAATCGGTTTAGAGTTGTTCTACGTGTGTGAGGTTGAGATTCAAGTGAGAATAGTGATCCAAGATCTAGCTAGGACGTCTAGGTGAGTGATCCAAGTTCCTTTGTAATCAAGAGATCAATACAACAAGTAGACCCGTTCAAACTCTCTCTAGTGAAAGTCAGAGAGGAGTGGTTTTTCGCCTCGAGACTTATTGGTACTTGGGGTGTTTCCACTATACATCATCGTGTCCAGGTTTGGTTTACATTATTGTTTGTCTTTCTGCATTATCTACTTGTCAAGGAACAATAGCCTTTGTTCCTTGAGTTTTTATACGCTAATCGATCAACCAATTGGTATCAGAGCCAGGTTTCTAGATTGTTTCAATTAGCCTTGCAGGAAACATGTCATTCAACAATGCAATCAACGATTCGTTCTGGAAACCCCCAATGCTAAAGCCAGGAGAGTATGATAGGTGGTGCATTCAGTTTGAGTCACATACTCAGTCTCTTGACGCCCAGATCTGGAGAGTTATTAATTTGGTGATGTCATCATCCTTGACTTGAATGGTGATAACAAAACCAAAGAGAAGAAGAGATCTGACTATAGTGACGCAGACTACAAGATCCTTGAGAAGAACGTCAGGGCTAAAAAGATCCTTCACATGGCTCTAAGCCCGGGCGATCTTCGGAAGATTCTCAAAATACAAAATCGCCAAGGAAATCTGGGATGCACTAAAGAGAACATACTCGGGAAGTAATGATGTCAAGAGGAACAGACTCCTTGCTGCTCAAAAGGACTATGAGCAAGTTGTGCAGGAGAAAGGTGAATCCTTGGAAGAATTTCATGCAAGGTTTGAAGGCTATGTGAGTCAAATTGAATTTCTAGGTGAAGAGATCCCTCAGTGGAAAGTCACCTATCAATTCATGCAAGCACTGAACGCCCAATGGGACGAGTTCATCAACGCCCTTCAAGCTCAAAGCGATATCAAAGAAATCTCCTTGGAAGACCTTGTGTGCCGTCTCAAGAGTCACTCTGGAATTCTTGAGAGGAAGCTCTTGACAAGGAAAGATACGGACAAAGGCAAATCAATTGCCTTGAAGGTAGAAAAGGCCTTTGATCTGTCCCAGATGGAGATGGAAGACCATGAAACTGAAGAAGACGACACAGTTGCCCTCATCACAAGAGCCTTCAGGAAAGCATGGAGAGGAGGAGAAACACATCACAACGAAGGTAACCAAAGTCCAAAAGAAATTATCTGCTATAATTGTCAAAAAGCAGGTCACTTCGCCAGGAATTGTTTCAAGAAAAGAGTAGAGGAACCTCCAGAAAAATCCGCAATGATGGCTACCTGGGAAGTAACAAAATACAACCTATGTCTCATGGCAACTGGGAGCAATCAAGATGATGCCAACCAGGTACCTATTCATTCTTGGTATATAGATAGTGCTTGCTCATGTCACTTGACAGGGAACAGAGAATGGTTTCAATCTCTGAATTACCAAGGCGGAGGCTCCATCACCTTCGGGAACAAAAGCAAAAGAGAAGTTCAAGGAACTAGAAAGGTAAGTATCTCTGACAAACTCTCTGTCAATAATGTGAATCTAGTAGACAACCTTGGTTTTGACCTGTTAAGTGTGGCTCAACTATGTCAAAAAGGGAAGAATAGGGTTGTCTTTACCACTAACGATTGTCAAGTTAAGAGCTTAAGTTCAGGGAAGATTCTCCTAAAAGGAATATGTATCAACAACATCTACAAAGTAGACTCAACCTTTGTTCCTGAGGAGGATTTATGCTTTACCTCTGTTAAAGAGGACTCTCTTCTTTGGCACAAAAGATTTTGTCATGCAGGTTTGTCACACCTTCAAAAGCTCTACCAAAAGGATCTGGTAACCGGTCTTCCCAAAGTAGAAGTCATTCAAGACATGGTGTGCTCGTCATGCATAAGAGGCAAGCAAGTGAGGTCATCCTTCAAGTCCAAAAGGGAGGTAAGCACTTCTCGTCCCCTTGAGATGATCCACATGGATCTATGTGGACCCATGCGTACATAGAGCCGTGGAGGAAATAGATATGTTTTTGTTATTGTGGATGATTACTCTAGGTACACCTGGACCATTTTCCTATATTCAAAAGATGAAGTCTTTGAGGAGTTTGAGGCATGGCTGAAAACCGTGGAGAACAAACTGGGAGTCTCCCTAGTCTCTATACGCTCCGACCACGGAACTGAGTTCAAAGACTCTCAGTTCTATGATCTGTGTAGGAACAAAGGGATCAACCACAACTTCTCAGCCCCAAGAACTCCTCAGTAGAACAGAGTGGTGGAAAGGAAGAACAGGACCATGGAAGACATGACAAGAACCCTCCTAATCTCCAGCAATCTTCCAAAGAATTTCTGGGTTGAAGCACTCTATGCCTCTTGCTACGTGCTAAACAGATCCACTCTCAAACCCATCATCAACAGACCGCCTATGAGCTCCTAAATGGAAGAAAGCCGAGTGTATCCCATCTTAAGGTATTTGGATGTAGATGCTTCGTTCACAACAATGGGAAGGAAAACACCGGGAAGTTTGATCCAAGAAGCGATGAAGGCACATTCGTGGGTTACTCTCTCCAAAGCAAAACTTATAAAGTCTTCAACAGGCGAACAGGAAAAATTGAAGAAAGTATTCATGTTATCTTCGATGAGTCCACTATGGCTGGCGAAGCCATACAAGAAGGAGATATCACACCTTACACACAGGAAGATAACTTCAATCTAATTGAAGTTGCTAATCTCGGGGAACAAAGCCCAAGTAATGGTGACTCAAATCAAGCCTTAGAGTCCGACAAGACAGGAGAAACCAACTCCGAGGAAACAGAGGGAGAAAGTGACGAAGAATTCAACAACAATCCTAATAGTCCAAGTGCAAGTCCCTCCCCAGGGAACACAGCAGACGAGGGCGTTGATGAAGAACCTGCTACCGAAATCAGATGCACCTCTCGAAGTACTGGACCACCAGGATGGCTAGAAGACTACATATGCAATGCAGTCATACAAGACCCATTACCTTAAAAAACAATCATGAATGATCCCAGCGAAGGTACGTCATCTCTCTTACCCTCTAATGAATTTTGTGCTTTCACTTCTTTTGTCTCTCTAGCAGAACCAAAAACAGTAGATGAAGCCCTAAAGGACCCAGAATGGGTCAAGGCTATGCAAGACGAACTTCATCAGTTTGAAAGAAACAAGGTATGGAGACTTGTTCCTAATCCAGGGAACAGAACCATAATAGGAACAAAATGGGTCTTCAGGAACAAGCTAGATGACAAGGGACAGGTAACAAGAAACAAAGCAAGACTGGTGGTAAAAGGATACAGCCAACAAGAGGGAATAGACTACGACGAAACCTTCGCTCCAGTGGCCAGATTGGAAGCCATAAGATTATTAATCGCCTACTCAGCACATCATGGCTTCAAGCTTCAACAGATGGACGTAAAGACTGCCTTCCTCAACGGGGAACTCAAGGAAGAGGTCTTCATGGAGCAAACTCCTGGGTTCGTTGATAAAGCTCATCCAGACCACGTCTATGTACTGGACAAAGCTCTTTACGGTTTCAAACAAGTCCCTCGTGCTTGGTACGAAAGACTATCTCGCCATCTATTGTCAAATGGCTATGTTCGTGGAGAGGTGGACAAAACCTTGTTTCTCCTCAGGGAAGGAAAGGACACCCTAGTTGTGCAAGTCTACGTGACATCATCTTTGGATCCACAAACAACAAACTGGTGGAAAAATTTGTCAAACTCATGGAAAGCGAATTTGAGATGAGCATGGTAGGAGAACTCAAATTCTTTCTCGGGCTACAAGTAATACAAGGAGATGATGGAATTAGAGTCCATCAACAGAAGTACCTCAGAGAAGTAGTCAAGAAGTTTGGAATAGCAAATTCCAAGCCATACGCAACTCCAATCTCTCCGAATGACTCTCTAGGCAAGGATGAAAGCGGCAGCAAAGAAGATCAATCTCTCTACAGAGGAATGATTGGATCCTTACTCTACTTGACGGCCAGCCGTCCTGACATAATGTACAGTGTGTGTCTATGTGCAAGATTTCAAGCTGATCCAAGGGAGTCACACACCGTTGTAGTCAAAAGGATCCTGAAGTACCTAAGGGGAACAGATGACCTGTGCCTATGGTATCCCAGGGGAGGAAGCATGAGTCTTGTAGGATATACAGATGCGGACTTCGCATGGAACAGAGTAGATCACAAGTCTACATCTGGCATGGCTCAGTTCCTAGGACCATGTCTTGTTTCATGGGGATCAAAGAAGCAGACCACGGTGGCCCTCTCCACAGCTGAAGCGGAATACATAGCAGCCGCAACATGTTGCTCACAACTCCTATGGCTCAAACAACAGCTAAGTGATTTCGGTATCAATCTCAATTCAGTACCTATTATTTGTGATAATACTAGTGCTATAAATATTGCTGAGAATCATGTGCAGCATTCTAGAACCAAACACATTGAGATCAGACATCACTTTCTAAGAGACTGTGTTGAAAAGGGGCTAGTAACAATGGAATTCGTTCGCACTGAGGAACAAATCGCAGACATCTTCACCAAGGCACTAAACAAGGAACCCTTTGAAAGGCTACGTCTAAAACTTGGTATGATTTCTCTCGAATAACTCTGCCTATTCCTAAGAACCTCCCATGACTGGTTGAAGTCTGGGTGATAATTAGTTGTTATCTATAGGAGTATATGAGCATGTGATAGTATTTCGTTGGAGTGAGTTATTTGTTTCTTCTTATCTTGATAAATCTCTATTGTCCTGAAATCTATTTGAATTTGAAATGCTAGTACCATTGTGTATTTTACATGAGAAGGTCTTACTTGTTGCCCAAAAGAGTCCTCTTGATGATTTGAACCCTCATTATAAGCCCAAAGGATAGAGGATCTCTACAGCCGTCCCTGAACCCTTGTCATGATTGTACATTCCTATGAGCCCCTTGCATTCATCTACATCTGGAATCTCTCATCATGAGTTAATAAATTCACATTTTCATCTCTGCTTTCTGTATAATGTTCTTTTGTACCATCTTTGGTAACCCACCCCCGCATTATACTATTCTATCTTTTTGGATAAATTGTGAAAGTGGAATGAATGTTCTGGTCCTCAAGAAGGAAATGAGGCGAGATCTCAAGGTGGCATGAACAAAAGCATCCGTGTTTCGGTAAGTCATTCAAGAAGTGTTGTTGTCTTGGAAAAGGTGCAGTGTTACCCAAAACCCAAAGTCTGATCAATTTGGAAAATGAATCTTTCTCTTTCCTAACTTGAAACGATTTCCATCCAATATAAGTACCACTCATCACCGCCTTCCTCCATCCACAAACTCCACAACCGCCCTATCACCACCCTCCATCTTCAACCCTACCACCGCTCTCATCACCCTCTCTCCAACAACATCCATCAATTCATTCCGCTGCAGACACTAAACCCAACAAGTAAGATTGGTAAAAGTTCGCTCAATGATGTTTTCAAGACAGTGATGACCAAGGTTGAAGACTACAAATTGGAAGAACAGTTACTAAAGAAGGAAGTCTTCAGAGTAAAGAAGCTGGGTAGGTTTGATACCCTTAAACAAGCAACAGAGTATGGAAGAAGAAGATGTTGAAAAAGCTAACAAGACAGCTGGGATTCGATCTCTTGGTTCAGAATATCTGAAAAGTCGCCGCTTCAAGAGTCATCTGGCCTCATTCTTCAAAGGGAACAGAACATCTCTGACCACTTTCCAGTTATTCCAGTCCCACTCTTCTTTCCCAGCCGCACTATCCCTCTTCTCTTTCCTCTTATTGCACACTTTCTCATGACCTGTTGTTTTGGTTGCTAAGCATGACGATTCTCATATTTCTCTTGACACTGTGATTCCTTGAGCACTGAAGTTCTTATAAGTCATTACCTCGGTTGCCTTCTCGTGTCCTGTATATTTCCTATCTATGACTTCTGGTTTCATTCTTTTTGATGATGCCAAAAGGGGGAAATTAGAGGATAGCAGGACTTGAGGGGGAATTCATGACTTAATTGTACCTCGTTGCGTTTCTAAGGGGGAATTTTTAGTGCTTTGATAGTCTTTGTTCCTTAGCTAGTATATATGTCTCAGGTTTATACTCTTATTGTTAAGGATGTTTGTCATCATCAAAAAGGGGGAAATTGTTGAGATGTGATGAAGTTTTGATTGAATGACAAACATCCACGAATGGTTTACTTGAGTGCGTAGGTATTGTTACTAGTGTGTGTGCAGGAATGAAGGAAGTCTACTTGTGTGTAGACAGGAACGAAGGAAGTCTGTCTGTGTGTGCAGGAACGAAGGAAGTCTACTTGCGCGTAGACAGGAACAAAGAAAGTACAAGCTGGTAGGAAGGAAGTCTTGCTGGAATCCATGAGGAGTAAGGTTACGACGAATGAAAGACAGCTGTGAAGAGGAAGTTCATCCGGAAGAAGATTATTGGTCGAAGATATCTTGAAGAATGGACTTGAAGAATTATGGAAGAGTTGCATTTCAAAGAAGGAAAGAAGATCTGGTCAAAGAAGGAAAAGAAGATCTTGGCAAATAAGGAAAGTGGCAACTCGGCAAGGTTGGGCATTGGACACGCACGTGTGAAGGAGCGTCTAAGGAATAAGGAAATATTACGCGCCAGGGAATATTTCCTTATGCGATATTATTTCCTTATTTGTTAAAGACGGTGCGCCGAAGTGTAAGGCCCAAGGTGACTACTTGGAGAACAAGTTGGAATGTCACACGGAAGTAAATATTCTTTGGAAGATATTTCCTTGTGGAAGAATTCTTAGGAAGCGATTTCCTTGTGAATGGAAGATTTAGGAAGCGATTTCCTTTTAGTGAGATATTGTGAGATTTATGGTAATTCCAGAACGGTTAGATCGGTAGTTAGGTTTGAGCTATTTAGTGTGCTATATATTGCATGGGAATTGCATAGCTTAGTAAGACTTTGAAGAGCGAAAACCTTTTAATCGGTTTAGAGTTGTTCTACGTGTGTGAGGTTGAGATTCAAGTGAGAATAGTGATCCAAGATCTAGCTAGGACGTCTAGGTGAGTGATCCAAGTTCCTTTGTAATCAAGAGATCAATACAACAAGTAGACTCGTTCAAACTCTCTCTAGTAAAAGCTAGAGAGGAGTGGTTTTTCGCCCGAGACTTATTGGTATTTGGGGTGTTTCCACTATACATCATCGTGTCCAGGTTTGGTTTACATTATTGTTTGTCTTTCTGCATTATCTACTTGTCAAGGAACAATAGCCTTTGTTCCTTGAGTTTTTATACGCTAATCGATCCAACAGGTTGCCTCCCGACCAGCGCCTTATTTCATGTCGTTGGCTCGACTCAATGTTCGCTCAAGTGACTCTCGCACCAGGTTCCTTAGGAACTCTCTCTTTCAACACTTCGTTCTTGAACCACTCGTGAAAATGTTTGAACTTAGAACCATGTCCTCTAGGTATTTCCTTCTTGGCACAAGAATTTTGTTGTTCTCCCCCACACTTAGTTTCGTCAGGCGGTTATTTAAGCTCTATCTCAGTGTCCTGCACAATAGCAGACACAGGCTTTTCGTCCTGCAAAATTAGTCCGGTGGGGCTAATGCCCAAAAGTGGAGAAGGTGACTTATTACTCTCATCTAGGACCTTCTTCACCTCCTGCAAGTTAATAGCTTGAACACCCTCTATGTAGGGATCCAATACGACATTCTCAATAACACAATTTGATTCTTCCAAGCAAGTAGGATTAATCACATTTATGCAAGACAAAGACGTATCATGAATGGGACTCATATCATAAATATTGTATTCCACTTTGTCCCCATCAGATTCCATACTAAGGGTTCCACTACTAACATCAATCTTTGTTTGAGCAGTTTTCATAAATGGCCTACCTAACAGAATAGGGGCAACATGCTTATCATGATCCATATCCAAAACAAAGAAATCCGCAGGAAAAACCATATTATCAACTTTCACAAGAACATCTTCAACTACCCCTTTAGGGTACACAGTAGAACTATCAGCCAATTGAACAATTGTTCCTGTTGCATGCAATGGTCCTAGTCCTAGCGACTCATACAAAGAATAAGGTAAGACATTGATAGATGCACCTAAGTCTAGCATAGCTTTCTCAAACTTAGTTTCACCTATAACACATGAAATACTAAACATGTCAGGGTCACCACACTTCTTAGGCATACGCCTTTGAAACACAGCAGACACATGCTCACTCACCTTAATCTTTTGTTTTTCTTGTAACTTCTGATTTCTTTTTATCGTGCATAGTTCTTTCAGAAATTTAGCATAGCGAGGAATTCTCTTAACAAGTTTAAGTAATGGAATATTTACCTCGCATTTGCTGAAGGTTTCGAAGAGATCTTTGTCGTTCTCCAGCCTTCTAGTGTCCTTCAACGCCTCAGGGAAAGGTGTTGGTGGTTTCAAAGAGCTGAGAGGAGGTAAGACAGGTCGAACATAAGAGTCAGTAAGATCAGCATCAGATCCACGGGCGCGGTTTTCCATCCACGGGCGCGGATTGTTCTCTGCAGAATTTTCAGGGTCAAATCCGCGGTCGCGGATTTCCAGCCGCGGGCGCGGATTACTCTCTGCAGAATGCTCGCCTATTTCCTCAGTATCGGATCCGCGGTCGCGGATTCTGTTCGTCTCGCTCTTCTTTCTCGATTTCGGGCCCCTGTTTCAGCTACGGGTCTAATTTCCAATTGCCTACCACTCCTTATAGACAATGCACTGACGTTTGCTCTCGGGTTTTCTACCGTTTGAGATGGTAGCTTTCCCTAATCTCTTGCTCTAAACTCATTAAACGCCTGAGCCATCTGTCCAACTTGCACTTCAAGATTTTGAATACTCGACTTTGTATCCTTTTGAAATTGCATGCAGTTCTGTTGTAACTCTACTTGGCCTGCAGCGAGTTTCTCAACCATTTGTTGAAGGAATGAGGATGAACCTTGGGCTTGTGGTTGAGGTTGTTGTTGAGGTGGTGGTTGCATGAGATGAGGGTTTTGCAGATTTTGATTGTTCCCCCACCTGAGATTTGGATGATCTCTTGTCCCTTGATTGTACGTATTAGCGTGGGGATCATATCTAGGTCTCTGCTGCCACCCTCCTATAGCATTTACCTCAGCGTTTGGATCTTGAAGTTGTGGGCAAGCATCAGTAGGGTGTCTTGTATCAGTACACAATCCACATGCGTTTACTTGTTGCTGAGCGCCACTCTTCACCATTAAGCATTTCACCATCTCTTTCAACTCTTTCATCTCATTTTCCAGCTTAGATGTTGATTGAGACTCTATTGCCTTGACACTCTCTTGCCTGCTGAACTGTCTAGAGCCCTCAGATAACTCATGGAAAATCTCTTGGGCTGGGGTTTTATTCAAGATGTTACCCCCACAGGCTGCATTCACCATACGACACTCATCATCAAGCAAACCATTGAAAATATAGAGGATGAGCGTTTCATCTGCATACCCATGGTATGGACAACTCGAACATAACCTCTTGAACCTCTCATAATACTCATAGAAAGTCTCAGTAGCATGTTGCTCGATGGTAGCAATATCCTTCTTCAAAGTGTTGAGATTAATAGCAGGGAAGTACTTTTCTAGAAATACCTTTTTCATTCCAGCCCATGTAGTGATACTTCCTGGAGCTAGATAGTACAGCCAATCATTCGCTGCATCTTTCAAAGAGAACCCAAATGCTCTTAGCATGATTTGATCATCAATTATACATATTGGCTTCATACTGGAGCAAACAACATGAAATTGAGCCAAATGCTTATTCGGATCGTCTCCTGCCAAACCATGGAAGTGTGGCAATTGATGAATCAGGGTAGACTTAAGTTCAAAGTTCACACCTTCTCCCAAGTCGGGAAAGGTGATGGCTAGCTGCTGTTGAGTCAGGTTTGGGGCAGTTAGCTGCCTCATAGTCTGTGGTACGACAACCATCTCACGAGTTCCTCTTTGGTTGCGGCTAATGGTTCTTTCAATCTCTGGATCAAGAGCAACAAGAAGCGAATCAGTAGTACGGGTGTGGACCATACAACAGGTCCACACAAAGGTTGGTAACAATTAATCACACAAAAACAGAAAATTTGATTCCCCGGCAACAGCGCCAAATTTGATGAGGCTAAAATTGTTGTGCCTATCAAAGAAAACCTAACTAACCAACTAGTGTACCAGGAAAGCAAGAGTCGAATCCCAAAAGAATCAAGTAGTCTATTCTTAAGCAAATAACTATTACCAACGAACACACCAAAAGGGGGGAAAGTTGTTGTTCTATAACTTAAGACAAATAAAAGTAACAAGTAGCAAGAGTTGTGGGAATATGATTGGGAAAGCGTTCCACCTAACAAATATCCACACAATGACATGCACAGTTGATCATAGATATCTTTAACTCATGCAATCCTGTTGTTGTTGTTCCTATTCCTGTTCAGACATAAATATCAGCGCAACCCGCCCTAATATAACTTCCTATTAAACAAATCTGAAGACCTTCAAGACTCAATTCAATATAAGCATTAAGCAAAAGAATATAGCATGATACATGCAATTCAGACAACCCGTCAGATAAGCATGCAATCAATTCTCATTCACAAGTAAACACTGCTACCCGCTCATGTAAACATGTGTTTGCTACTAGATAAAGAACCCCGACCCGGAATTACCAAATCCTAGCACTATGAACAATATCAATAAACCTAGCTGGCCAAACTAGACAAATCAATAAGATTCAATAAGATAAAAGCATGAGAATCAATACAATCAATAGAAAGCAAAATAGAGTTTAGAATCTCACAACCATACAGTCAAAGGCTTCAACCGTCAGGCGAAACAAAGGAAAATTAGTTCAACATCGACATGGAGGCAAAACTAGGGTTCTTCAAAGTAATCTGAGATAACCTAAAACTAAAGTGTTTTTAGGCTTAAATACTCCTAGGAAATAATAAATCCGAACTATGAAATAAAAGGAAATAGTAGAAATAAATAAATAGTAAAACAAGATAAAACTCGGAAACAAATCCGGTGTTCAGCACAGAATCCGCGACCGCGGAAATTGGGTCCACCCGCGGCTCACCCGCGGATATCGTACTTAGCCAAATCTTCAGTTCTTCTCCGCAGCTCGTCTGCAGGCGCGGATCGCCCTCTGTTGCATACCCGCGGGTCGTCCGCGGATCTCAACTTCGCTTCGTCTTCATCTTCTCGTCGAGTCTTCTAGCATCTTCTTACTTGATATCTTCAGTACTTCGAAAGACGTCTTCAATCTTCACTAATCTTCATAAATCACTACTTCTTCTCTTCAACTCCGGATCATGCAATTACATATAAAATAGCTCCCAAATGATCCTAACCTAAGCTAATAATCACTAGATAACATGTATGAAATACTCTCTATCAAATTCCCCCATACTTAGACCTTGCTCGTCTCTGAGTAAGCTAAAGAAAACATACTCCTCAATGCAATACACAAAGGTCTCAGGAAGTACAAAGAAACTTGTCTAATGATTACAACTCCAACAACAACATCCAAATCCTCAAAACAACAACTATAACAACATCAACCAATACAAATGATATGACAATAAACACATAGCCTTCTCTACTCCTTATGACTCCCAAGTGGTCCTGCCCGAATTCCTCTTTATATCACCTCTTCTTATGCCTTCCAACGCCAAATAAGAACAAGTCCTAAAATCACTCTATTTTTTTTATCAACTCATCTTGCTTAGGCGCCCTCTCGGGTTTTCATCATAACCACTCATTAATTGTTCCAGACTCACCAAAACTCACATCACTCGAAACCTCTTTTTACCCCAGCCTAGTGCTGGTCCAGGTTATCTGCTTGTTGCATAGATCTTGCTATCCCAGGATTTTTCTGCCTTTTTTCATATTTTTGTGGCTTTTTCATTTTTTTTTTTTTTTTTTGTATTTTTCAATATATGATAATGCAAACTTACAAAGCAATATCTGAAATAAAATGCGAAAATGAAAGTAAGATAATCCCTAACAAGTAATAACTCTCCCCTATACTTAATTGAAGCATTGTTCTCAATGATAGAAAAGGACCTAAATATGTAAGGGGAAGAAGAAATAAACTCACTCGGGTGGTGGAGGTGGATATGGCCAACGACCAAAGAACTTCATCTGTTGCCTCTGCATCTCCTCAATCATTCTCCTCTGAGCTGCTTGCTCGTCCATAAAATGACTCTGCTAAGTCGATAACTGACGCATCTCAGTCAACATGTCAATACGCCAAGCATCCTCCGGCTGAGTACCTCCTCCACTGGATTGCCCAGTCTCAAACCCAGGACTAGTATGAAATCCAGGATCAGCCTCCTGAGGCTCATCATCATCAATCTGCATTTCTGCAGGCGGCTTCTCTAACTCATCAGCCTCTAAGTACCAATCAGCAGTTGTAGGGCCAAAAGGCATATGCTCCCTAGGAAGGCGTAACTTGTGCCTCCCACCATCTAATGACAACCACCTGTAATCATGTCGTCCAGCAACTCTAGAAGACGTCCACCTCAACAACTTGGCCCTCCTCAGACCATCCTCATCAAACAAATATGGGAGTGGATTGAATCCACTCTCAGGTAAGTCCATAACCTCTCTAGCAATCAGTGTAACCATCCCTCCTACAACCAACTTACCTTGCTCCTTATCTCTGGTCCTAAGACATCTATCCACAAACATTGACACCCAATCAGGAATCACATCACTCTCAGAAGTGAGACACCACAACCATCTAAAGTCTTTCAGAGATAGCTTGTTGATCTCTCCTTGACCAAAGAGTGTCAAGGCAAGAACCTTATGAGCCAATCTCAAACAAGGGTGAGTAATCCTCATGTTCTGCTCACCATTCGAGTCAAACACTGCACCTGTAGCAGCAGTCCAGAATAAAATATGCCGAGTGCCAATTGCATCAGCCCAGCCCTCAGTAGGAAATGCAGTTACCCCCAAAATATCCATCAGACGGTCATAGGAAACAGAATATTGATGTTTCTTATAAATAAAAGTGATGCTCACTAAACCGTCATGACCATAATGTGGCTATAAAGTAGTTAAGAACGATCTAGTTAATTCATCATGAGTAAGCGCATTCTTAGCAACAAAATTTCCCAACCCAACATGTGTAAACATCATATCAGTACACTGACGAAGCCCCAACTTCTCTAAGGTCTCAACATCATAGAACTTCGTCACAATTATCCCTCGTTTCTTCAAAGTGTGCAAACAATCTTTCATACCATTCGTCATTTGCTGCCTCACTCTTTCACCCATACTCAAATAATCAAACAATAAGCCAAGAGGGAGGAGACGCACTTACAAACTGAACTGAAAAGTTCAGAAATATTTCTGCAGAGACGATTTCCGCGGGTGAGCAGTGAATAGTGTCCGCGGGTATGACCGCGGGTTGGACCGCGGAAATGAATTATCTGAACTCCTCCTCTCGATTCCGCGGACGCGGATCTGGGCTCGTCTGCGGGTCCGTCCGCGGAAGAGCTTCTGCAGCGACTGCAACTCGCCGATTGGGGCTCGACGACTCGCCTTTGTGACTTGGGGTGGCTTGGTGAGTGGAGGGGAGCTCTTGGTGGTTCAGATCCGGTGTGAAGAGCAGGGTTTCAGGGCTGTTTGTGGTGGTGCGGGGTGGTTGAGAGGAGGAGGGAAGAAGAAAGTGACGGTGGTTTATGGTTGGTGGTTGCAGGGGCTTGTGGAGGGGAGAGGGAGAAGGAATGGTGGGAGGAGGGGCTGGTGAGAGGGGTTGCGGGAAAAAAAATTTAGGGTAGGTGAATGTAGGGTTTGGTGGGGGAAGGAGAAGACCGCGGAAATTGGGTCCACCCGCGGCTCACCCGCGGATATCGTACTTAGCCAAATCTTCAGTTCTTCTCCGCAGCTCGTCCGCAGGCGCGGATCGCCCTCTGTTGCATACCCGCGGGTCATCCGCGGATCTCAACTTCGCTCCGTCTTCGTTCTCTCGTCGAGTCTTCTAGCAACTTCTTACTTGATATCTTCAGTACTTCGAAAGACGTCTTCAATCTTCACTAATCTTCATAAATCACTACTTCTTCTCTTCAACTCCGGATCATGCAATTACATATAAAATAGCTCCCAAATGATCCTAACCTAAGCTAATAATCACAAGATAACATGTATGAAATACTCTCTATCAAATTCCCCTTACAAGAGGGAGCATATGACATAAACTTTTAATCCTAGCTCCACAATAAATATCATTGCTGATCAGAAGGCTGGAATCAAACACAGTCACATGCCACTTATCTAGGTCTATCTCCAAGCAACCTAGTGCTCATTCTCAAAGTTGAAGGGAGTATACACCCTTGTCACAGATTCAGACCGGCACCTCCCCTCATGTTTTGGATAGAGGCCTATGAAGTACTTCTGGAAATAGATAAACTCTGTTGGATCATCGTGCTGAATAAGACCTTCCCTCAACTCATTGAAATGCCCATACCATATCCAATCCATGATCACAACATCCTTGAATTTGTCACTGTTTTCGTTTATGTGCTTCCGGAAGAAATATAGTGCTTCAGATATGTGCTACATAACAAGAAACAAAAGAAAAAGAATACTGTTAAAAGAGAAATAAAAAAATAAAATAAACTATATAATAACAACACCAATAATAAAAATCTGCAAACTGAAAATAGCAAAAATAATACAAGACTGACAACACAATTATGACTGATTGAATACGGGACAACAAATATTCAAAACTTTAAAAATGTTGACACGGGACATATACAAAATAATGAACTTACATTTAGCCACTTGGCTCTTCCAACAGAACTTGTTCTTTTCAACAACAATTTGTTAAAGAAGTCCTTGGTGAAGTCAAAATCATGTTCCTTACGCTTAATAATCGCCTTCTTATTACTGCAACAAAAAGAAGAAAATTAGTAAACACAAATACGAAAAATATAGAAAATAAAATAAATCAGAAATATAAACATACGTCAGAGTAAACCATTCATAGAACTTTCTGCGATCATCAACTTCATAGAATGAATAAAATGGACGACTAGGCATGGAAAAATTCTTCTTCTCAGCAGTGAAAAAGCTTTGAACAAGAACACTTGGAGTTGGGACCCTGGAAGACTTCCTCAGTTGTTCTTCAGCATCAACAATATTTTTAGAAGACTTCCTCAGTTGCTCTTCTAACTCATCATTGTTCTGGGAAGCAGGAAGCACTGTATCCAAAGTGTCTTGAGAAAGACTGTTTCCAGAAGAGATGAGTATGGGATCCTTCTCTAAAAATTCATGGATGTTGTCAAGATACTGATCAATACACCCACTGTCATCAAGATACTGACTAGAAGCACAAACAACATCAAAAGTGTCAACACATTGTGCATCAGGTAAGCTGTCAACATCTGGCCCCACTGTCATGTTGTCAACATCTTGCACCACTTTCATACTGTCAACATCTTGCCCCACTGTCATGCTGTCAACATCTTGCCTCACTGTGATGTTGTCAACTTTAATGTTGTCAACATCTTTGGCAATTGTAGGAGTGTCAGCAATGTCTTCATTGGGCTCTACAGATTCAGTTTTTACTGGCAGACATTCAGCACTGTCAACTTTGAAATCCCCATCTTTCGCCACACCACATCCACCAACTACAACATCAGACATTGAAACACTTTCAACACCTCCAGCTTTACCCATGCCCCCTTGCTTCTCTGCAGCTCTATCATTCTTCTCACAACCGTCGTTTCCATCAAATACTGAAGAGTTCACCAAGCTGTCAACATTCTCATGTGTGATGACATCTAGAAAATCTTCAGATTCATATTGGGTGCTCTTATCTTGAAACGAGGCCTTGATGTTGCTCTGCATCAGACTAGATAGGTCGTGCAACTTCTTGGCCACTTGAACCAACGTCAAGCCATGTTCTTTGGTGGAAGATTGAACTTCGGACATGGCACCGCAGAGAAGTTCAATTTTCTGGCTCAAAACTTCAAACCTTCCAACTCAAGCAACATCATTGCCTTCTATGTCAGCTGAGGGACGAACGGACATTGTCCTTTCACTGTCAACAAAATCGGATGCACGACCAGCTACATTCGTTTCTATGTCAACATGAAAAGAAGAAGATGACGGGTGAACAACTGATGGCTTCCCACTCTCAGATGAGGCCGGGAACTTAACAATAGGTAGGGCATCTTGGGCAGCTAGATCTGGGATGTCTAACCTCATCTTTTTGATTATGTTGTCAAAATCAACTTTGACAGGGTCGTACACCACAAGGGTCTTCTCAGATTCCTGGTTTGTCTTCTTCAATTCTGGCTCTGAACCACTAACTTTGAAAATGACCTTGGGGCAAGTAGCGGGCAGAGACTTCCTCTTCCTTGATACAACATTGAGATTACCAGCATGTTGTTCATCTCCAACCTTACCAGCAGATCTTGTTGCTCTTCTGGGAGAGAAATCTGAAGGGACCGCAAAAACACCAGCAGCATGCTAACCATCTCCAACCTTCGCAGCAGACATTGATGCTCTTTTAGGAGAAAAATTTGAAGGGACCGAAGAAACACCAGCGGACACCTTAGAAACGACGACAGTGTGCTTGCCGGGTTGATTGCTCTCACCTTTCCATAACCTTGGAGATTTTCTTGGAGACTGATCAGAAACAAGGATTTTTCAATCTTGTTTGGTGAGCCTTCGTGTATAAGTTCTGACAACTAGAGGGGAATCTGTCAACAAAGTATAAAGAACTGTCAAAACAGGAAAAAACTGTCAATCAAACAAAACATGTGCAACAGAAAAAACAACAACAACATGTCAATAGTGTAAAAAATTGTCAAACAGCTTGCTTCTCTTGGCCAACAACTTTGTCATCCTCTGCAGCCTTCTGAACTGAACTGCTGACAGGTTCCTTCTCTTTGCCAACAACTTTATCAGCATATGCATCAAACAAAGGATCTTCCACCTCGTCGACAAAGTTCAGGTGCCGAAATGTAGAATGTTCAGAGTATGGAGTCGGTCTGCACAACTAAAATAATGAAAACAAAACAAAAGAGTTATATAAATATGTTGTCAACAAAAAAACTTAAAAACAAAATAACACAGACAAAACGAAAAAATGTATAATAAGATATAGAATAATACCATAACATGATGATCCAAATGATCTGAGACAGAATGATACCAAGCAAGCTTGGAATTACTTGTGAACCAACGATCGCCTTATGGAATAGTCTTAAGTGTCGTAGTAGCAGCTCCAACAAAATCGCGAAACTGATGGAAATGTTCAAGCACCCAAACCTACAAAAAAAATTAAGGATTAAAAAGGAAAAGGAATAAGAATGTCTTCAAACAACTAATTGAGATAGAGGGATGATAAAAAAAAGTACCTGAAAAGCAAGAGGATAACCATGCAAAGTATACCAAGCTCTATCGTTTGAAGAACCACCTCATGTACGTTTTGCATTAACTGGAGCATCTTGTAAAGTCCGGATCGTCTCAAGATATACTTCCCTACCCCAAGGGTAGTTCACAAATGCTTCAAAGTTGCTTGCAAGCTTTAGAAACTTCAATATGACAACAGAGCCTTTCCTCTGAGGCATCAGGACACTTTCAACAATAATAAGGTGAGCAAGAACCATTTTGCGCTCACCAGTCGAAATGGCAAACTCTGCAATAATGTCATCGAGAGTGAGCTTGCTTCGGGTTCCAAGAGAACATTGAAAGAAAGCATCTGGGATGACGTGGCCTTCAAAATCAGTGCACTTCAGCCTCGTGATTGCAGCAAAGTCTTGAAGGGAAAAAGAAAGAACATTGCCTTTCATATTAAACCACATTTTGTACTTCTTCTTTGTCTTAACCGCACACATTAAAACATAATGAACTAAGACGTGCGAATAGCTGAGCTGGGATGTCATGTTTAAGATGGTTTTGAAGACACCAATAGAAAACAACAGATTACTGACATCATCAAACTGCCCCTCAATCTGATCAATAACAACAAATTTGTGGTATGTTGTAACCTTGGGCGCCACAAACAAATCATCGGAGGCCAAGAGATATAACTTAGACACATCCATGACCAACTGTCAAAAAAAAAAAACAATACAGAGTGTCAAAAAATATATCACAAAAAGAGATAAGCACAAAGCAATGTGTCAACCATAAAAAATAACAATAAGATGTTGGTAATCTGACAAACAATAAATTATTCAAACATACAAAGCTGACAACATGCAATATTCAAAGATGTCAACATGAACAAGTTGTCAACAATAAGATCTCGAGACACAACAAACTGTCAGCATGTCATATTCAAGATGTCAACATGAACAAGATGTCAATATGAACAAGTTGTCAACAATAAGATCTCGAGACACAACAAGCTGTCACCCCACCATATTCAAAGATGTCAACATGAACAAGCTGTCAGCACGTCATATTCAAGATGTCAACATGAACAAGTTGCCAACAAATAAGATCTCGAGACACAACAAGCTGTCAGCATGTCATATTCACAACATAAACATGACAAATTTGCCAAAAATAAAATCTCCAGACACAAAAAGTTGTCAGCATCCCATATTCAACAACATAAACATGAACAAACAATCAAATAAGATCTACAGACACAACAAGCTGTCACCATGACATATTCAACAACAGAAAACTAAAAAACAGTAAAGAATCAACAAATAAAGCAGAATTTTCAAAATCAAACACAACATGACATATTCAACACACATTTGCACAGTGCAATGCTCTAAATTTGTCAGCAAACTTAAGAACAGTTTGTAAAAACAAAAAATACAGAGATAGACACTAATAAAAATGAAAAACAAAAAAACACACAGATTAAGACGCATGCAACTAAACAAAAACATAAAAGTCTAGGTTTTGAACCAAAACGAACTCGATTTTGACTTCAAACAGGGAAACGAACACAGAATCCCAGAAATCATCCAAATTAAGCAAATGTAACAACAAATAGAAGAACGAGGGAGCTGGATACCTGATTTGATCTGAAAAACCACCTAAAAAAGCCAAAAATCGGGATGAAATTGTTGAGACTGCGAGCAGGCAAAATCAAAGAGAAATCGGAGAGAGAACTCGAGGGAAGAAACTGAAGCGGAGAGAAGGAACGAGGAAGGAGGCAGGAAGGAAGAATCGCCGGTGAAATTGAGAGGGAGAGGGAGAAGATGAATGGTTGCTTTTTTGATTTTGGGAGTGAATGAGGGGAGAGGGAGGAGAAGAAATGCGGGTGTTTTGAAAATTGGTTTGGAAACCAACGCGTGTGTTTGGGTAGGGGTGGGGGTAGGGGTAGAAACTAAAGACTTAGTTTGGGAGTGCAGTTGTTACAAGTATAGTGCCCAATAAGGCATTGGGAACAAATCCTTCCACAAATTTTCCCTCTATAGGCCATAGGCCCAAACTAGCACTATTCCTATCATCCCATCTATCAAACAAGTTGTACACAGCAAACTCACATCTTTTCCTCCTCTGCAAGTCTCTCTCTCTCTCTGCTGTTCGATTCGACAATCATCGGAAATGGGGCAAGGACAATCACGCGGGCTAAATCGGCCGCCGAATTCCGGCGACCGTAAGCAAGGCGACAACAAGAAGGACAAGAAGTTCGAGCCAGCGGTTCCTCCATCGCGCGTCGGCCGCAAGCAGCGCAAGCAGAAGGGATCCGAATCCGCTGCTCGTATTCCTGCCGTGATGCCTCTCACCAAGTGCAAGCTTCGACTTCTCAAGCTCGAGCGAGTTAAGGACTACCATCTCATGGAGGAGGAGTTCGTCGCGAATCAGGAAAGGCTGAAGCCTCAGGAGGAGAAGACGGAGGAGGATCGATCCAAGGTTGATGACCTACGCGGTACTCCCATGAGTGTTGGTAGATTATTACTATCAACACCCGCGTTGACAATATAAATTGTGGTAATTTGTTTTTTTGGTAAATTTAAAAATGTTAAATCTATTTATTATTATTTTAAACGGTCGAAATGATGACTTGTTGGTTAATAAACACGATTAATTCATCTGTCAACAAGACTATTAAAGTGTCATTACGATTAAGTAAGTTGTCAACAAGACAATTAAAGTGTCAACATTATTAATTAAAACTGTCATCAACATTAATATAACTGTCAACGTCACTTAAAAAACTGTCAGCACAGAAAATAAAGTTCTCAACGCACTAAATAAACTATTAACACACTATATAAAATTGTCAAAACATTATATAAAGTTGTCAACGCACTAAATAAACTGTTAAAACGATGTAACTAAACTGTCAACACGAATAATAAGTTGTCAACACTACTAATAACTTGTTAACAACATAATAAAATTATCAAGATGAGTTATTAAATTGTCAACATGGGTGATTAAACTGCCAACACGATATAACTAAACCTTGGACATAAATAATAATTTGTCAACACGAGAAATTAAACTGTCAACACGAATAATAATATGTCAACACGAGTTATTAAACTGTCAACACGAGTAATAATCTATCAACAAGAATAATAATTTATCAACACTATTAATAACTTGTCAACAACATAACGAAATAAAATAAATAAAATTTCCAAAAATAAAAACAAAAAAACTGTCAACACAAATAAAAAAAACTCTTTAAAAAATTGGAGAGGCGGAGGGGGGAAACCGGAGTGCGATTGGAGCGGCGGAGGAAAAACTGGAGTGACAAAGGGAAAAGCCGAAGCGCATGAGAGTATAGAGGTATAAACATACAACTTAAATGCGAAAGGTAGAAGCATACACTCTAATACCCGTAGGGGCATTGGACACAAATAATTCAAATCGTTCCTATATCGTTGATGGGCCAGTTAGGCCCAAACTAGCTCTATTCCTATCAGCCCAATTTTACGGCCTATCTATCAAACAAGTTATACACAGCGAACTCACATCTTTTCCTCCTCTGCAAGTCTCTCTCTCTGCTGTTCGATTCGACAATCATCGGAAATGGGGCAAGGACAATCAGGCGGGCTAAATCGGCCGCCGAATTCCGGCGACCGTAAGCAAGGCGACAACAAGAAGGACAAGAAGTTCGAGCCAGCGGTTCCTCCATCGCGCGTCGGCCGCAAGCAGCGCAAGCAGAAGGGATCCGAATCCGCTGCTCGCATTCCTGCCGTAACGCCTCTCACCAAGTGCAAGCTTCGACTTCTCAAGCTCGAGCGAGTTAAGGACTACCTTCTCATGGAGGAGGAGTTCGTGGCTAATCAGGAGAGGCTGAAGCCTCAGGAGGAGAAGACTGAGGAGGATCGATCCAAGGTTGATGACCTACGCGGTACTCCCATGAGTGTTGGTAGTCTCGAGGAGCTTATTGATGAGAATCATGCAATTGTGTCTTCGTCTGTTGGTCCTGAGTATTATGTTAGTATTCTCTCGTTTGTTGATAAGGATCAGCTCGAGCCTGGATGTGCCATCCTGATGCACAATAAGGTACCCTACCTAAGCTTTTCTTATTTAGGGTTTGATTAGATTATGTGTATGGATTGCTGTTGTGTTGGCTTAGGCATGCATTCAGTTGGAGAATTCTTGATTCACAGTGTAGATTTAATCGGCATCGAGTTTTTATCTCCCTTTTCATTTGACGGGAAAACTAGCATGATAATTTTGATTTCGAATGAGATCATAGGTTTATGTTCCTTCCTTCATCTGCATTGAGTAGTTTAACTGGACTTATACTAGGAAACTTAGCAGTGTTAGAAAATAGGTAACATCCATAAAGCAAGAGGCTACTCAGAAGTGAGAAGGCAGGTTCTGATTAGGTATAGCCAGCAATTCTTGAAGATAACGTGGTAAAGAACCATTTATTGGCACTCTGGACTTATGCATAGACCGGATATAGGGCTATGATTTTGTTAAAATTTTGCATTAAGAGCTAATGGAGTGAGTGGTGGACAGGAAAAATCTAGTTGGTAATGAAGTATAAAAAAAATTCTCATATGCCATCCAAATACCTAAATCCATAGATAATATGGATCTGCAACTAGTTTCAAAATAGTTTTTTTATAGAAGAAACATAGATATCAGATTGAAACTCCTTGACACTGTCATTTACCTTTTACACTGTCTTTTTGGAACTAGTTTGATGGAGATTTCACGTGAATTAGCATTAGTGGTGTACTCTTTGGCATTCATTTGTTGACCAATTTTCTGAATTCTGTAGTATGAATTGCTTTCTACAATACCAAAGATCATTGACATATTTATTTGTTCCTGTAGGTCCTTTCCGTAGTTGGCATTCTCCAGGATGATGTTGATCCAATGGTGTCTGTCATGAAGGTTGAGAAAGCTCCACTAGAGTCGTATGCTGATATTGGTGGTTTAGATTCCCAGATACAGGAAATTAAGGAAGCAGTCGAGCTTCCTCTCACTCATCCTGAATTATATGAAGACATTGGAATTAGGCCACCTAAAGGTGTCATTCTCTACGGAGAACCTGGAACGGGCAAAACTTTACTGGCCAAGGTATGTAATACTAATTTATTGATGGTTTAGTTAATCACATCACCCCTTGACATAATTGCATGGTTTTTGAGAATGAATGGTGTTAATCATCTCAGGCTGTGGCTAATTCAACATCTGCAACTTTTCTGCGTGTTGTTGGAAGTGAACTGATTCAGAAGTATTTGGGAGATGGCCCAAAGTTAGTGAGAGAGCTCTTTAGAGTGGCTGATGATCTGTCACCATCAATTGTCTTCATTGATGAGATTGATGCAGTTGGGACCAAAAGGTATATTTGACTCCATCTCAGCTTCAAATCCATTGAAATGTTTATTAGTTACTTACTTTAATTTCTTCAGGTATGATGCCCACTCCGGAGGAGAACGTGAGATACAAAGGACTATGTTGGAATTGCTGAACCAGTTAGATGGATTCGATTCAAGAGGGGATGTCAAGGTTATACTGGCTACTAACAAAATTGAAAGTCTTGACCCTGCCTTGCTTCGTCCAGGACGAATAGATAGAAAGATTGAGTTTCCTCTTCCTGACATCAAAACAAGGCGCCGTATTTTCATGGTATGTCATTCTAGCCTCCTTCACTGTCACTGTCATACAATTCTGTCTTTTTAAGTATCCCAGAGCTGGTGTCATTGAAGATATATATAGAAAAAACTGCATGTGTAAAGAGTGTTTCTTGGGTGTGACTTGATTATTATACGTCGGTCTTATATCCTGACGCCTAGTTATTGTGCAGATCCACACATCAAAGATGACCCTTGCAGATGATGTGAATTTGGAAGAATTTGTGATGACAAAGGATGAATTCTCTGGAGCTGATATAAAAGCTATATGCACAGAGGCTGGTCTGCTCGCATTGAGAGAACGACGCATGAAGGTGAGATGTTTCACTCAGAGTCTTGTATGGCAGAACTCATGGTTTATGGATAACCTGGTTAACCAGTTCTTATGTTCCAATTTTGCTAAACAGGTTACCCACATAGATTTCAAGAAGGCCAAGGAGAAGGTTATGCATAAAAAGAAGGAAGGTGTTCCAGAAGGGCTTTATATGTAGAACTCCATTTACTCTTCGTTTAATGCTTCTAGTCTTTGAACATGCTTCTCCGTTGTGACTCTTAAAAAATTCAATCCAACTGGAGACCTTGATGTTATATTGGTGTGCCAAGTTTAACTACACAAATACGTATGCAGGATAATGAGTTAGAAAATAAATACGGGAAGAGAAAAAGATGAAAATGCAATAGAATCTTTACAGTAATGGCAACCTTGACAAGTTGAACCAAAAGTACTGTTGTCGTTTTTGCATAAAATAAAAAAACGCTCGTAATGAAGGGATAAGCATAAAATACATGAAAAGGATGGCGATATTTATTTCCAAATTGACGTGGCAATCTGACAGAGCAGGACCCACCCTAGCCAACCAACGGCGAGGATTCAACCAAAACCAACAAAACACAAGCAAACACAGTACAGGAAAGGGCGCAAAAAACACGCTCTCACAACAGCTGCACAAAAGTTACCCATGGAGTCTTCTCTCTTTCTCTCTCCTTGAGTCCTGACGGCCGCACAAGCACTTCATCGGCCACTGAATCAGCTTATTCTGTTTGCTTCACATCATGTTTTGAGCTTATGTGGAGCTCTTTTCCTTGTGTCGGATAGTGTTTTTCTTTTGTTCCAGAGTGAATCTGGAGCACTTTAGCTATTAGGGTACTGAGAGTGGGGGATTTGCTTCAACTGCGAGGGAATTGAAGTGAACTCGTGCTGATTTTGTTGACTAGTTTCAGATCTGTGAATTAGGTGTCATAAAGATAAGTCACACCATGAATAGAGGGAAAAGGAGCATGGATGGTCTTGGTGGAAGTGGCGGAGGGGATAATGATCAGCCGGAGAGGAAGCGGCCTGCTTTAGCTAGGTGCTTTTGCTACTTATCTTACCTCTTATGCTGCTACTTTGCTGTTAAATTGGATTATTTTTCGGGATTGTTATTGTCAATAGTGGGTGCTAGAGTATGAAATTTCAGTGTTTTTGGGTCCTTCTTTATTAGATTAGAACTAGCTTCAGATTTTTTCAGATTTTTTATGCAAAAGAGGGGTATTGCTCAAAGAATATACAGTTGCTGTTGCCTATAATAATTGCTCAATAAGATGCCTTCTTTGCACCCCTTTCAAAAAGAATATACCATTTGTTCTATGTAAAGGACACTATGTAGAGGGTTTTTCATGCTTGGTTTTGCAAGCAATATCTTCAGGGCCCTTCACGAACGGTTTGAAGTGATTAATAGCACAAGGTATCAGCTTACAGCTAGTAGTGAATAATTAAGGCTTTGTTTGACAAAAGTTGAGTTTGAAACATGATATTTGTAATATTTAATGAAGTATTGTGAATATCTGCTGTTGCTTATTGGGAGATGTCATTGCTGTTTGTACTTGATAAAATCTTTTTATTTTCATGAAGAACTAGAGTTCTTGCTGTTTGTGAATGGGAGATGTGATGAGCTATGTTTTTGAATGAGAGATGTCATCAAGTCCTTTTTTAGAGCTTCTTTGTCAAAATGTGATGCCCATAATGTTTCAATCTTTTGTTTAGGTGTTTTGACATAACAAGTTTCTTGCAGTGTGATTGTTGAAGCTCTCAAGGTGGATAGTCTGCAGAAACTTTGCTCATCTTTGGAACCTATTCTTCGCAGAGTTGTAAGATAATATGAGATTTAAACTTGGGACTTCTTTCACATTTTTTTCATTCGATGTGTTATCTTTGTTTTGATTCTAATAAGTCATTATTAATTCTCTTATTTTGTTTAGGCAATGTGTAGGTAACTACTGACTACACTATTAATTTGATGCATGAATTGCATTGAATCATCCGTATAAGCATCTATAATCTCTTCTAGTAAGGTCATAGGTTCTTTCATCTCTAAATAGAATGAAAGAAGGCAGAAGCTATATTTAGGCTAAACTAACTTATTAACAAGATTCTTTGCAGTTCACAGCCACTGGCCCAATTGTAAAACAATAGGTTTGGGAAATTGATTGCTTGGCCAGATAACATATCGAGCTCATCAAACTAAACAAGTGTGTGTTTAGTGTAATATTGAGATAGTTATAACTTGAAGGAACATATACCAAAAATGAGGCTGTTGTAGAGGAACAGTCATAGTTGCTTTGTGTTTTTCTTGCTGCAGATATGTGCTCTTTAGTCTTTTCTAAACTTTAGCATGCTACCTTCCTTGTCCCTCTTAACTTTATAATACGTATTCGTTTATCCGTCGAACCTCCAAACTTGTAGCTGGGTAGAGTTTTTAGTTCTATATCAGTTTTGTTGTTAGATTGGAAACAGCCTGCAGGGGTACTATTGCAGAAAACCATGGCCTGTATGTCTAGGAAAGAAAAGCAACTAAATTTTGTTTTGTTGATGAACCAACATCGATGTATCATCTTTTGGTCAGGATATATAATTGCTTTCATTCAATATCTTATTATTGTTTATCTACTGCTTACATAGGTCAGTGAAGAAGTGGAGCGTGCTTTGGCCAAGTTAGCCCCTGCTAGACTCGCTGGGAGGTATTTGTTTCAAGTCACTTCTAATATTAAACTCAAACTTTATGAATGTGATATCTTCTTGTATTTTCCTTTTAGTGTTTACTTCTGGATTTGTACTTAGAAGAAGAGCAACCGTAATGTACAAAATGCATGATAATGGGTTATTTAGCACTTTCTGATTCTGAATGTATTGTTCCACATTTGAGATATGTGATATCTCTAAGTTTAAAAAGTACTTCCTTTAGCAACAATGAGGATAGAAGTACTTCCTTTAGAACGCTTGTCTGCAATTTGGTTCACCTCCAAATGTGTAAACACCTATAATATCTAATGGAGGAAACGTAGAAAGAAACTACATTTGAGTCATATGAGTGAATATTTGCGGTGCAGTTACTGCAGATGTAATGCTCTTGCCTATTGGAAATTAATCATCAACATTTTAGAGTTAGAGCTGCAGAATTATCTAACATATCATTGGCTGACTATGTCTTATGCCTTTTTTGTCCAAATGTTGGAAAACCTATTTTTCAAGTACTGATAGTACTTAACTAATTGCAGAACTTCACCAAAAAGAATTGAAGGTTCAGACGGAAGAAATTTGCAACTGCACTTCAAATCCAGGTTGTCCCTCCCCCTTTTCACTGGAGGAAAGGTTGAAGGAGAGCAAGGTGCTTCAATCCATATTGTCCTATGTGAAGCCAACACTGGTCATGTGGTCACATCTGGACCTGAATCCTCTGCAAAGCTTGATGTTGTCGTTCTTGAGGGTGATTTTAACAACGAAGATGATGAAGATTGGTCTCTTGAGGTATTTGAAACCCATGAAGTGAAGGAACGGGAGGGAAAGAGGCCATTATTGACTGGGGAATTGCAGGTGACACTTAAAGAAGGAGTAGGGACTCTGGGGGATATAACTTTTACTGATAATTCGAGCTGGACTAGAAGTAGGAAGTTCAGACTTGGCCTTAAGGTTGCCTCGGGATTTTGTGATGGAACGCGAATACGCGAAGCAAAGACAGAAGCCTTTTCTGTTAAGGATCACCGAGGGGAATGTAAGTTTTCGTTAAGTATGATATGCCTTCTTCACCTGTCCCTTTTTAGATGTTGTTCCATAATCCTCCTCTGTTCTTCTTATCAGTGTACAAAAAGCATTACCCACCAGCCTTAAATGATGATGTATGGCGATTGGAGAAGATTGGGAAAGATGGTTCTTTCCACAAAAGACTAAATAGTGCAGGGATTTACAGTGTGGAAGATTTCCTCCGTGTTGCAGTCCGGGACCCTCAAAAACTACGTAGTGTTAGTATATTTGACCCTAGATAAAAAAAATTACTTCCTCTTCTGGTTCTCATTGCTCATCATTTCCATTCTCTGTCATGTAGATTCTTGGAAGTGGCATGTCAAATAAGATGTGGGATGCTCTTATGGAGCATGCTAAGACCTGTGTTTTAAGTGGGAAGCTCTATGTTTACTATCCCGATGATGTTCGGAATGTTGGTGTCGTATTCAATAACATCTACGAGCTTAGCGGTCTCATTGCTGGAGATCAGTTTATCGCTTCTGATTCTCTTTCAGATAGCCAGAAGGTTGCTCATGCTTATAAACTTTTTTAAAAACATTATTCTCTAATAATCATTTATTATATTGATTTCTTGTTCATAATCCTGCACTTTAGAATTAAGACATGAATTCTCTTGTCCTTCCAGATCTATGTCGATACTGTTGTGAAGAAAGCATATGACAATTGGCATCAGGTTATAGAATATGATGGCCAGTCTCTTATAAATTCCAAGCAAAACAGAAGAATTACAAGATCATCCAAGAACGAACTCCCTGCAGCTTCAGGCTTCTCCAATTCTGTAGATCATCAGCTAGCTCTACCTCATTTTCCAGCTGCAGTTCCTTCGCAGCAGCCTATAATGGACCCTACCTTACCTGTTGCAGGTAAATACTTCATTATTTGCTTTGTTGTCCCCTTCTACTAAAACATTAGACTTTTGACCCCTCACTGTGTTACAATACAGGAACAGGGTATAACATATACGACAACACTTCATTTTCCACTCATGAACTGCTAGGCAACTCACACCAAACCCACACCACTCCTCCAGAATCCTCATCATCACAGCAATCAATTGCATCAGGATATCAGTCTGTAAATCCATCATCAGCTCAACAACCAAATATTAACAATTTCGGTGATTTCCTAACAGAAGAGGATATTCGGCTTAGAAGCCATGCAATGCTTGAGAATGAAGATATGCAACAGCTACTACGTCTATTCAGCATGGGAGACCATGGTTCAATTAACATGCCTGAAGACGGATTCTCCTACCCGCCTTATCCGTCTCCAGCTCCCAACTTTGGATTTGAAGATGATCGAACGCGTTCTGGAAAAGCCGTTGTTGGTTGGTTGAAGATTAAGGCGGCTATGAGGTGGGGATTCTTTATCAGGAAAAAGGCGGCTGAAAGACGAGCACAGCTTGTTGAGTTAGACGACTGATTTAACCGAATCAGGTATTCAGCCTCTTCTTTATTTTGTGAATCCGCAGAAATCTGGAATTGTAGGCTGGTGTGAAATAGGGGACAAGCTAGTGTACAGACAGGTACTGTACAGTTAGTTGTTTCTCTTATGTATAACTTTGTTTTCTTTATCCCCTTGTTTCTCAGATGACAATAGATTTGCAATCTGATTAATTTTATTTTCTCAATCTTGTTTATTTCATTTGTCTTTCCCATTGTTCGACTCTGACAGAAGTCTGTCTTCCTGCTTGTGTTTCTTTTTTTTTTTGCTGGCTAAACTTGAGGTTACTTGGTTGAACGATGTCAAGTATAACCTGTGTACATAAGTCGAGCATCACTTTGTTGTTTCTTTTGTTGTTTCTTTTGTTGGTTTGAAATATATTCATAGGCTTGTTTGATCTTTGAAATGGATATATTCACTATGATCTACCTATGTGGGTTTTGCAGTGAAACAAAATCTTAATTTGAAACAGCAAGTTATATGTGGTGAATTTACATGATTACATTGCATGTAATTTAAACCTTAGTAATTGAAACTGCCTTATAATTTTCCATGTTAGTATGCCTTGAATCTGAATCACACACTGCGACAGGTAGCACGGTATACAATATCTGTTGTATGGGCTTATTTGGGCCCATCAGTTTTGTTGTTGGGCTTAGGGTTATTTAGCGCTATATATAGCGGCTTATGTGTAAACCTAATTGTACCGAAAACTGTAATACCGCCTCCGTATAATCTGATCTCCCTCTCCTGTGGACGTAACCAATCTTTGGTGAACCACGTATATCTGTGTGTCTTTCTTGCGTTTACTTTGTTCTCGTTTCGATTCTGTTACAACATTCCATATAGACACAATGGAATGAGTTAAGAACAAAAATGGTTTAGTTTGAGATATGCATAACCAAATTCAAGGACCCTTTTGCAATGAATTAAAGAACAATATTACACACATCATGATAGAGAATAATACATTAGAGAATCTAATTACTGAAACTGAAGATCAAGTTTTCATGCTTCAGCTGCAATGTTACACATGATCTTTTACTGGCTTCATGTGAGATCAAAAATTCCTTTAATAAATCTTGTACACAGAATCAAAAGATCTTGATCGAGCCGGGTTGTATAGTTCCAACCATGCAAATCTGCAATTCAGACCATAGTTCATATGTACATATATATCTCTATGACTGAATTTGTCGTCATTGGATTTATGTGCCAATGTTCTTGGAATCAATCATAGCCTCTTAAGCTGAGGTATCAACCTCAGTGGATGAAGCAGAGCTGAACAGCATTACAACACAGGAAATCAGAAAAGGATCAAAAGTTAGAGCCAGTTCAAGAACATTAGTACGTATACAATAAGGTTCTTTTTTGGATCTCCAAATTTTATGCATGGTGCATTAAATTGCATTATTTTACATTCAATGAGATATTTAATGCAAAATAATAGTCTCTAATTCTATGGGGGAAATCTGGTGAAATGGAACCTTAGATGAAATATGTAGATGATGCACATACAAATTGTGAATCCTGCGCATACACCAACACCAACGTTGTTAACGATGAACACAAGAGTGCATGTGTCACAAATTGTGCGCATCACCAAAAGTGTGTGCATCGTCCTCAGTTATCATCTGAGTCTCATCATTACCGAAACTAGAACCAGTTTTATGCTACCTAGGGATCAAATATGTACAAAAACAAAAACAAATCTACATGAAAGCATGCGATTGAAGTCTACACTACAAAAACAAACCTTCAAAGAACTTGGCTCCCCATTCAAATACTAATCCGAAAAACGATCCCTTCTTATTTTGTCCGATAGATTTTTTCGCGGAATACTCACATGGATGCATTGGACCAACATTCGGAAATCCGTACGCCATTGGCAAGTGGCTACGTTCTTGAATTTCTTGGATAGAAGTACCATAATTGTATCCTTCATGCTGGTTAGCCACCTTAAACTTTTCACCAAAGTTATACATAAAACACAAGTTTCCCTTAGTCTTCCCTGATAAGGTACTAACTTGGTACGAAGCTAACATCTTTTTCTTTCCTCCATTTTCATGGAGGTTCGCCTCGTCGAGTAAAGCCTTAACGGGAACTTGAACAAACCCTATTGTCCTATCTCCAAATATCTTTCTTGATATGATTTGAAACATTAGGATAACTTCGTTTTGTTTTGCCGCCAATTCATTTATGTAGAATTTCATCTTATAGTTCTTCCATTTCGGATTTATTCCTCCTTTTTTGTCGACGGGCGTTCGCTCTATGCTTCGTCTATCGGATGATATAGATGAGACAATGTAGACGTCCATTTTTGATAGATAATTTATGTTAGGTAGGTCGTGTGCAGATAACATGTCGATCTCTAAGGGACGACGATCGGTTTCCATGATGTGTAATATGAAGATTGATGCAAAGGGTCTTGAAAATGTGGAAAAAGTTATGTTTTTGGATTGAAATAGTTACATAAGGATGATGATGATGATGTTCTATTTCAATCCGATTGCTTTGAGAGATTTTGTTTCTCTCTTCTTCTTTCTTCTCAATACCGATTGTCATTTGTTAGCCTGTGATTCTTCACCTAATTCCCTTGTTTTAGGAGATCAAATATGTTTATGGAAAATCCTTTTGGTGCCAATTGTTGTCTCCATTTACAGCTAGCACTCAAGATCTATTTTAAAGTTTATTATCGTTCTATTTCGAATATAAGTTCCCTGAAAGAAAATTCAGAATAAGATGTCTTCAACATGCCATTTGACATTAATTGAACCAATCAAAATGCAAATGAAGGGCTACATATCTCAATTATCTATCTTATTTATTAAAACTAACTAGAACCAGACCCCCGCGCATAGCGCGGGGAAATTGCGGTTTTAAAATGGTCTTTCGCTCGTGGTTTTTCCCTTTTTGCTTTGTTTCTTCGATTTGTTTTATTTGTTGTAAATAGTTTTAAGATAATGATTTCATCATTTTATCTTGACGTCGATGTGTAACAGAATACAGATCGGACGCGAAGCTTAGGTAATTTTCGATATTTATTTTTATATATATACACAATCTTGTTTATTTTATGCTCTCGGTTAGAGTTCATCATAGATTTCAAAAGGTTGTTGTGTTATATAATATCTCACTTTCTGATGGGTAGCTTACCCTCGGGTGGAGCCCGAGTGTTTTACATTGTTTAAAAATGAGTTTTAATATGCATTTTAAAAATGAACAGAGAATATCCATGACAAAAACAATGTCGGTAAGAACTTAGACCTAACAACGTAATAATGGCAATCACACGATGGTTTGCATAAACAAAGAAACTTACCGTAAAATTGGAACAATCGAGTTATAGGTCTAAATATTAAAGTACTATTAAAAACGTCTTCATTATACCAACATTGAAAAACTCCCGATCAATATGGGTCATCTGGTCAAGCTTCTCTTCCAGTGTCATTCTCATTTATATAAATGTTTTTGTAATTAAAATCAAAGGCATAGATAATACTTGTGGTTGTATTTAGCAATGACATACTAATTTTGAGAGAAGAAAGGCAAGATAAGTTCTATTGTACTACTTGCAAGTCTGACACACCTGAAACAAAGTATTGTTGATGTAACTTGTCCTTTCTACATTCCAAATTCTAATTAGAAACTGACAATCGATAGTCTATCCTCGTAAATGAGAATTCAAATACTAAGCAAAAAGTAGAAATACCATTTGATTAATCCAACTTGATCAAATTATCCAGCTGATAAGCAAAGAGTAGAAATACCATATGGTTCTTCCACCTCGATAAAATATTTCAGCTAATTCTTTTGATTTGTTAGATGTAAGAGGAAGTTATATTAGATTATAGCATTTCAAAGGGACATATAGAAGTGGGACATGCTACCATGGTAGGTAGCAAGCATATATACCAAACACGGATCATTGAGGAGATATGTCAGGCTTACTCTAAATTATAATGTGTCAGTCCTGTCATGTAATATGTTTAAGATCTTGTTGACGCCGGAGAGATGTCATTGGTTTCAATCGCCATTTCCGCTGATTTATCTGGAACAGCTCGAGATCGACTTATTCATTAGTAAAACAAAGAAAACAGATGGGTAAACATTGATGGTTAATCGTGAAAGGAATTTTCAATTAGAGAGCTTAATTTCTTGACAAATTGAAATTAGATTTTAATTTAACACAGTACCACTGAAAATTAAAACCAGGAGGAATAAATTAATTCATTAATTTAAAAGTGGCATACCTCAAGAGTCAAGATAGATGCCAATTTCTCTGTATAATCCGTCAGACGAATCCCTCGCCAAATCAGGCAAGCTCTTAGCCACGTTGATGAATCAATACACCTTCTCTCTGAACAAAACAATGAGCTAAAAAATTCCGCATAAGAAAAGGAATATGAAATTAATAATATAAAATCATCAAGAACTTGTAAAACAACAGGAAAAATGAAGCCAACAAAAATTACACTATATCCGAATTTACTTTTGGTATGGAGAAGACTAAGTTGTACATACAAAAAGATATAGATCATGGAGGTGAAAATACATGCATAAACAACTACAAAAAGTACGCTATCCGAAAAGAGTAATTTTTTCTTTCCAAACATGTTAAAGTAGAAATAACAATATTCTTCATGTCACCAAAGGTATAGGTGTTGTAATAATTCTTCATATTTACAATGACGGTATCATTCATTTCCAAATCCTCCAAAAACATTAAACAAAAGGCAAGAAGAGGTCTAATGCTTTAAAAAATGTACCAAAAAGGTTACACTAAATTAGACTTGTCAATTAAAAAAAATCACGAACAAAAAAATATGAGAGGTAAATTATCTTACAAACAACTGTAACATTTCTGAGAACGATAGGATTGTCTCCCTTTATGAACAAAACCCTTTCATCTTTAAAAATATATCTTACCTTAATTATGTTTTAGATATAACTATCCAAATAATGTGATATATCTTCTTCAATTTCACTTTTGACGATCCCAACGATATAAGATTTGTGGGTGTGCCTTCCACTACACCTTTGTATCTGATCACCCAATCTTTTGTCTTGGCGTCTTCTTCCCAATTCCCTAACTTTCGACAATCAATTTTTCCTAAATGAAAAAACACTGATTAGAATTTGAGAATATGTTTGCATAGTTATACTTTTTGTCATTTTAACTTTTTTTATTGTATTATATGATGATTGTATTATATCAAGGGCATGTTCTCATGATGAATAAGAGACTTGGCAAAATATGGTCTAATCTTCCAACAAACATATGGCCTCAAATACTCTAATACTCTGCAGAGTCCTTGTCAAATCTCTTCTCAAATTTCGCTGCGTCTCAAAGTCATGGTTTTCTTTGATTGTTGATGCTGACTTAATAGTTTTATAACAGAGTGGGTATTTTGTTTCAACTTGGATAGTTTCATCAAATATTTTTAAGTATTAGTGCAAATACTCAGTACGCCAATTTGAATTGGAAAAAAGAGGACATACTTTAGCATTTCAAATGAAAATTGCCTGTGTAGAATTTACAAAATTTATATCTCTGCCTTCTACAACCTCAGTCAACAACCCCCATAGAAAATATATGCATACTTACAGGGAATTTCATCAATTCACATGCCAAGATATCAAAAAACCATCATATTGCAATTCTTCGGTTCTTCCCCATTAGAATGTAAATTATTAATACCTTTAAAGTTTCTTTTGCTTCTCTGAGCTATCCAGATGTCGAGCCTCAAGCGTTTTGGCCTACACCTTGACTTTTTGTCCCGTATCTCCTTGTCGATAGAGTTCACTTCATCCGTCATCTGCATGTTCACAAAACCATTAAATTTTTCTACAGTCATAATTCATAAATGAAGCTGGATAAATAAGTTTTCTTAGCCAACAAAACTAAGTAAAAAAGAGGTAACAAATGTCTGAAACCCACCTAAATCAGAAAGAGTGCATTTAACTGCTTCTTATGTTCTAAAGTTATTTCTAATTGTGTGGTAATTAAATAAATAGATTTTTGAAGTACATAAAAAAGGCATCTCTCATTTTCAAAGATCAAGTATGGACCGATATTAATCAGCCAAATACAACAAAACTTTAACAAATCCATTGTTGGAGCATTTGTGAGCAAATCATAAATTTAGAATAATCACTAAATTACAGCAAAAAAACAAATTATATCAACCATGAAAGCACAGTAGAAGAGAGAATTACTTGATCTCCCCAAACTCTTATTGTAGACTTTTGATGAATGCTCCAATAATTGCTTCCAAGGCCTTCTCCCTCTTTGAACTCCTAATCTTTTGAATGCAAATCCAAATTTGTATTGGCTGGAAGAAGTGATACATGACATGGATCAATATAATGAATCATTGACCAACACATAATAATTGTTTCAAAGTTCATAGGTAAATCTCAGTGAATAAAAGCTTAAAATGATATTATCTTATAGTATCAAATTAAAAAAATAAAACAGCAACAAAGACTAATCATTAAAGCACATCTAAAATAGATGAGACTTGAGTTAAGATTACCTTGATGTATGAATTTAAAGTTTCACCTTAAACCATAGCAAGCTGGAAAGAGAAAAACTCGTCTAAATATCAATTAGAACCCACAATTTGACAATGCGACAAAGCACAAAACAATAAACTCAGTTCCAGAGTAATCCAAATAAACCTCAACTGCATACTACAATCACATATGAACAATTAAAGACTCGCGATAAAATTCTTAGCAGTGTACATAGAACTCATACCTGAATTGAAGACTATGAACACTTGTTAGTAGATGAAGTCTTCAGTTGTCTAATGCATATGATAACCTCTTTATTTATATTCTTTGCAGTTGTGAAGAAGTTGTCACAATAAAAAGTTGCACTACTAATTACTACATATCAACATAAGCAATACAACGAGAAGACGATATTGCATTGCGCTTAGAAAATAATAAAACAGAAAATACTTTAACATAGGTTTTATTAAGCCAATAAATCTAACATGTCTCCTGTAGAGGATAGGAATGTTGTTGAAGGAACTCTTGGTCATTGATTATCAGAAGTATATTTTAGAATTTTTTCTATGACAAAAACACATTGAAAATCCTCACTTTGGCATTCTTTTACAATTACCCGATTCAAATGCAGAAAGCCAAAGTCTCTTTCTATAGTTGTAGATCAACAAAGTAAGGTACCTGGAGAAATCCAGAATCACTGCTAGAGCAACTTGAACTACCAGACGCACCTGCATTGATGCCTTCCTTTTTCCTTTCAACAGAAGGTGATGACACTATGATTTTATCATCTGAACAAATAAGAAGGGTTACTTTCATATAAATATATCAATATGCACAAACTAACAAAACCGAATTTCCTGGAAGCACAATACATATCCCATTATCTTTTTTCGGCTGACCAAAATGATCCTCACTCTAAAGATAAAATAAGGCAATGCATCAGAGACAGATTGAAGATCAACAGAAAATTCACTTTTTTTGTTCATTACCTTATCTGAGTTTTGCACACGTCTGCCCAAATTTCATTATTATTTTTTGAAACCAAGAAGCCATATGTAGATTTTATCACACCACTGTCATGTTTTTCCGTTTGGTCTAGAAATAAGAAGCTGGAATTTTCGATAAACTCTTGCCCGCTTGACTGCCTCCTGGATGAGTTGAGTTCCGTTTTCGGACATGCTACAGTTGGACACCACATCTGGATCATATTCATTACTTTTCAATATGACAATAAACTACAAAAATAAAATGAGAGATAAGATGGCTTGGGTGCTAGATTAAAAGAAGTAGGCTTCAAGAGACTCTTCTAAGTAGGCATACGACAATACATTTCGAGTTATACGGCCACCGACGACAATACCCACATTAGTAACGTCAAAAAGAGAAAGTTGCTCTTCGCGCGGCATTCTGCTTTTGCTGTTAACTTAAGCCCTAGTATAGAAATTTGAAGCAAATTTGTTAGTTTACAATTGGGGTGCAATACGAAGGAAACAAACATGAAGATAAATCTCATACACTCATGGCAATTAATGGAAATGGAATCAGATCATTGTACTTTTCACCAAGTTTTAATAGTTCCAACAAAAAAAAAGCAAGTTGTAATAGTTATTATGAAATCAAGCTCTTTTTTGTAGTTTTGATTTCAAGCCAGCAAGAGACAAATAGTTTAGAACTCAAATATTTTTTATATGCTTCATAGTACTTGCATCAAGCTTAGAACTCAAAGAGATGTTAACCTTCTATTCAAAGAGTAAATGAAAAGCATGACCAAACTAACCTTTCGAAAATAAGTAAAATAGTAAAAATGGTTAAGATTGCCTTGTAGACAAAACCAAATCCCCTTCACCAAATATATAAAGATCATTTCTCAATTGCACAACTCAAATCACAACAATTCCATACATATATTCCATAAGAAATGCAGTGGTTCTAATTACAAAATTTACAATCAAATAAGGCTAAACACAATCAGAGATAAGGCTAAAAACAATCAAAGAGAGATAAATACCTCGTTTTAGGGTACCACTTCTGTCACAATTGTGGACAGAGTAAAGAGGAAGCTCAGTCAGGAGAAGGTTACATTTAGGGGAACGAACCAATTAAACTCTTGGCGAAATTTCCGGCCTTTTCTGAGGTAAAATTAGGCCGGAAATATGGAACAGATAGCATTTGATTGCTCGTCGAATTTCGTCCAAACAAACGAAATAGGAAAAAGCAGATTTTGAACAAATCGAAAGGCGGATGTAATGATAACACGACCGTGTGTTGATATTGACTCACCAAATTAGAGCCACGTAGAAAAAATGGAGAGGAAAAAACCAGATTCGGAAGATCAATCAAACAATTATAGTTGTTTGTTTCTGTGTAGAGAGGGAAATGGAAGTCTGAGCAAGATGTATGATAAAGGTTATGATATGAATATACATGAATATATACATAAATAAGCACAAAACATGCAGACTTATTCCAGAATGGAGTACCCTATCCCCTCATACCAGAAACTGACAGAAAGGAAAAAATACAATGATTTCATCAATGATCAAATCATAAGAGACAATTCTTGATTGACAGAAGAAGTTTTGCCCATCCGTGAAGGAAAAGGGAATCCATGACCATTATAATTGCATAGTAGATTAAACATTGCAGTGTGAACCATGAAACATGAGCAATACCTGTAAACTTATTTTCCATTTCAAGAAGGCACTTTTCCACAAGCTGTATATTCACACCCTTTGAATGTATCTGCAAGAAACATATATAGGTGTGGACTCATAAGTTCTGGACTCAGGTACCTCCTTAACAATTCTCAGCAGTAAATTTCATGAATCAATGCTAATTCACTGACACATATTTAACTACACCAATTATTTTAAATGAAGATCAATTAAAATGGATCACCCAACATACTGCTTCCAAAGATTTAGTTAGCAAATTTTCTGTTTTGAAAAGGTATCAAATCTTGATTGGCTTATTATCATGCCATCAACGAAAACAACATTCAGAGCATTGCGATGAAATTAGTTTGTGTTGACTGTTTCTTCTCAAAACTCTTCACTCATTAGCTCAGATGGGTAATAAAGACGAAATAGCAGGAAAGACTGTATGAATAGTAAAAATTGTAATATGGCCCATGTAACATTTGGAGATAAGAGTATAAAAAAGGAATATGTAAGTGAACAATATACACCAAAGATTTAACATGAACTAACCTCTATAACAGATCTTTCATAAGAATCAAATGACAGTAGAGCTCTTTGTCCTCTTTTTGTTGAAAGAATTCACTGACAAAAAAGATACAAATTTGATTAGTAGGTGGACATTAAATATCTGATAAGGTTGAGCACAAACTTGTCTAACAAATGATATTCACATTATCTACAATTTGACACTTCCAATAAATTTTGAAATACATTCATGCTACAAACTAAGTGACATTTTTAATACCGCTAAAAAAGTGACAATTTTAATACCTTTAGACATTTTAACAATAATAAGATTGCCACTTAAAGCTGCAAGTCTGTAACCATCTTTTGGGTGAAAAACTTTGCCCAAAATCAACTCATGGCTTACTTCATCTCAGAATGAAATTCAACACTAACTTTCATTCCAAACACACCTCTGGCCTAGCCCACATCTATCCTAACCAAGAATATAAAAAATCAAGGCATCTCATAACGGATATTCAGAACACCGATATGTTAGACTCAATAAAACTTTGAAATTCTAATCAAATGGTCTGCAATGGCCTTGCTAACCAGTGGCTAGTGATTCATATAAATCAGATAAACAAACATTAGACTCAAAAGAAAGACCTTGTAATGAATGTTAGACAAAAAAAAAAGCACAGTTGAACATGCAAGGAGTTGGATCTTTTGGAGTTGCGTGAGATGGAGTACATGCAAGGAGATCATGGGAAGTCTACTCACCCTTGACTTCACTGCTCATGCTTACTTTATTGGTCTTAGGAAAATATATTGGAAGAGCTGCTACATACTCCAACTAACTGGGGCATAGTTGAACATGCAACTATCAAATATTCAACTGAGAAGATCGGGAATGCAAGGTTTTGTAATTTCACAATATGTGTTGAATATCGTGTTTCGAGTTTGTTTAATTTTCTCATATATGTAAATATGTGTGATGTTGTGCAAGGAATCTAAACGTCTATCGTTAATATCCCTTTCATAAATTATTTGATAGTTGAAATCAAACATGAATCCTTCAATATTTTGTTACTGCAGAAATGGGATGAGATGTCACCCAGTGAGAGAGCTGAGTTTTAAATCTCTTAGAAACTCTGCTTCAAAAGTACAGTCTTTACCTGGCAACGGGCAATCTTTGATTGGAGGTCAAAGTAGTATTGAGGCAGCAGGTTCTTGCCTTACCCATATAGGCAGCAAAAGCATTCTTCAAGCCAAGAGCACCCACAAAACGCATCAGCACATCCTTGATTCTGAAATTACTGAAGGTGTTCTCTTATCTCTCCCTGGACTTGTGATTTTGTAACCAACGCATTCTTGCATCCAACTCTCTAAAATCTTAAGCGAAATGCTAGAAAAACAATGTAAAGATACAAAAAGCAGTGAGAGAGATCAACATATCTGGCATTTGCCTCCTCGGGCTTGGATTGAGCCGAACTAATAAGCGTTCAAACAAATAGCAAGTGAGAGAAACTTCTTTTGTTCCCATTATCACTCATCATATAAGATTACAAAACAGGAAAATAGATGCATACACTTTTGTCTGTATAAATTTGTGGTAACATTGATGGTCCAGGAAATGCATAGTATTCTAAACGATGTACTTCTGTAGGCGCCCATGTAAGAAATCTGTGGAAACTTGTGTCCTAAATTTATACAGCTTAGCTGCAGTCTCCAGAGTACAAAAATAGTATACTCATATCTCAAGCTTCTCAATAAGTATGCAGAATAATCCTAAACTTCTTTCTTCCATTCAAGTTTAAACGGAAACTTTTTCCTACAAATTTTCTGATAAGTAATTTTCACTCCAGGAATGTTCATGTTGTATACTAAGGAAATGATTGCAAGGTGTGTCCATGTAAAAAATTTGTTACCTCATATTGACAATCTAAGCAAGAAAGTGATCCAAATGTCAAAACATATTTCAAATTTAATGATATTGTTGACATTAGTGGCATGAAACTTGAAGAACAGTTAATCATGGCATTAAAAGAAGCAGAAAAGAGAGAAACATGTATTTACAACTAACCTCCTCAGGAGACACTCCATCATCTTCAATAGAAAGTTCACCGTTTCTAGGAGAACTCAGTAGTTCTTCCACCACACCACTAACCTTTTTTGACTTATCTTCCATCTCCCTTAGCACCATTTCTGCTCTTTGACCACACATTACTTCATCAATCCTGTTTTAGATACAAAAGACTACGATCAGCTTCCACTCCATTATTTTCTAATAGATATATTTAAGGTTTTTTATTAATCAATTTCTTCTCATAAAAAGATTGTGAAGTATAGGAAATTATTAATCATGAAAGTGCCGAAAAAAAATAAGATGGAAGAAAAATTGTTCTGAAACCATGAAACATCAGCCCAACCAAGGATGAGCAACACATCAGCATAGTTTTTTCAAGCAAAAGTTTGAACAATCATTAAGACTTCGATAATGTATATCCCCTGCCTTGTATACTGAACATGTAACTTACAGGAGATAGACATTGTCTCATGCTCTGGCAAGTGGTTGGGCCATGTCGCTTTGTGGCATGGAGTTTGATACATTTCACTCCCTCCTCCCGCAATTCAATCGATCTCTGCAAATTCATCCCACACAAAATCATACACGGAAGAGCAAGACTGTTTTATTATAAAAGTAAGCATGTAAGCGAGAGTTGCGGGTACAGTTTCTTTGAATATTCTCTGAAGCTCAAACTCCAGAAACTCCCTGAGAGAACTGAATCCAACTGATTGTCGAAACTCTTCATCAAACCCACCTTTAACCTCATCACGAAGATGCCGTATGACTTCAATATCAACTTGAGAAATCTGCCTACGAAATTCATCATTTGGAATTGTACTCCTATATTTGGGGAGGGCCACAAAAGATGGTCGGTTAATATATTCAACACAAAAGATGGTCGGTTAATATATTCAACACAAAAAATGGTCGGTTCTCAGGGAGATTCTTATTGATGATAGTCTTTGATTAAGTTGGTGAAGAAGTTGTCTTGGCATGTAAGAGGTGACTCTGCAAGATAACTAAGCAAAAGCACATATCACACATGAACATTAGATGCCAAAAAGAAGGGTGCAAGTTAAGTTAAGTCTAAGCTTATTAAAATTTGTTGTACAATGGAACTACAAACATAGATGATTGATGGAATAGATGTGAAAAAATACCTTCCAACAACTCGAACACATGCAAGAAGATCATCTCCTTTTCGTTGTTCATGTTCCTAGGAAAAAATCAGTCAGGATAAGTAATCCAAGTCACTGAAACCCAAGGAATCGCAAGTTTGAGAGGCAGAAACACCTTTGCGAATTTGCCTATAATTGATATCATCTGCAGAGAGGACTGCTTCGCACGCTTGGAGCTTAGAGTTGGAAGCCATAGTATTGTAGTTGGGAGAGAATTGGGGAGGGGAATACAACTACTCTTCAAATGACAGAAAATTTCAGTATATATAATGCAACAAAAGAACTGACCTACAGAAATTGAAGGAGAAAAATTTAATATAGGAAAGAGACGGCAACCAATATTTTTATAGGAAAATGAAAGAAATAGACTGAATTTATAGGTCCAAAATTAAAGAGAATAGACCAAATAGGAAATACAGAGATCAATGTCAGCATAAATGAGAAATTAAATGGCTCATCAATGTTATGGTTTGAATTGAAAATTTAATAGGAGGAAAACATCAATCTATATTGACCAAATTAAAGTGAGTAAGAAAACAAAACTTGGGGACTACGGTCACAGTGGGATATAATCTAATTTGGCATCTTTTGTAATTCAACTATAAGAGATAAGGCAAAGGAATTCTCATATAGATTTGTTCATCTTTGTATGGCTCACCAAGACTCATGACACACCATGACTCACCAAAAAGCTGAGACAGTTGGTAATGATTCTCTTGTTGCAATTAGGAAATACTGGCATTATACAATGATAATACATTTCAGTGCAAGAGCTCTAGTTGCTCAAAGCATTATTGTCATGTTATTTCAGAGAAACTGAAAACAGAGAGAGAGATATTTTACCCTTGAGAGGATATTCTACCAGCACCAAGAGCATTATGACAAACTTCGTTGTTACCAGCAGTACCATGAGCCTTAATCAACCTGCACTTTTCAGGGGCACCTATAAAATAACACATTTCAAACTCAGGCAAATCAGAGAAGTGGCATGATGCTAATTGGCATCCAAAATGTATAGCCTTTTTCACAGATTCATTGACAAAATTAAAGACTATTTTCTAGCCAACCACACAAAAATCAACTTTGTACTCACTCCTAATTTTATTTTGCAATGCTCTCAGCTCTCACCGGCAACATGAGTTAAAGAAAATGATGTTTAGTTCAGCAGAGAAAACTTGAATCAATGAATCTGAGATGTTGAACGTTTGAATTCTATACTTACCATATAAAATAGAAACTGCAAAGAGATGTGACAATTGTCAACAAAGCAAATCAAATTCTGATGTTACAAAAACTGAACATCAAACTAATTCGAAGAAACCAATGCGTTAATCTAAGAACATAGAAAAGGAGATGAAAAAAGGAGCAAACCTAAAATCGATGGATCTGCCCTATCTGCTTCGAACCTTGGTCCAATGGCGGCCAACATTACCCTAGGTTTGCTTCATTCTTTCCGGCTTTCAAACTTTTTAAGAAATTAGGGCACAAATCATATTCCATAATGTCAGTTGTCTCCCGTGCAGGCACTTGTATGGGATTCTTGTATGAAGAAGTGGTTCGGGCTGCGACGAAGCCGCAATAAAGTATAATCTCTATGTATGTTTCCTCGTTGATTTTTTTTGGCAACTCTAAGGTATAATATCCCACTGATTACCGTCGGAGAAAGGAAAGCTTTCTTTTGTAGATCAGTAGAATCAAAATCTATATCGAAATCGAAGACAACAAAGGCACTACGAGAAAACAATGAAAACAATCCAACTCGTTAAAAATATGCATTTTCATCAGTCGTTGAGTTTGTTGAATTTGTTGAATTAGTTGAATTTGTTGTTTCATATGCATTTTCAATTGCTGCTGTCCAATTTAATATTATTATTCAATCGAATCTGTCCAGTTCTCCATCAGTCGTTGACTCCTGATTTTCCTCCAACTTTTATCATCATTGCCCGCTAACTGTTCGACGAAAGTCCCAGCAGAAACGCCAAGAGTAATGGTAAAAATAGGTTATCGGCGATGGAGAAATCGAAGGTGAGGAAAGCGGTAGGGAAGTGATGGATAATTCCGATTTAGACAGTAAGGATTAAGGAGGAAATTAGGCCCAATAAGAAAAGTCCCAAAAGAAGTAAATGAACCGGGTCCCGGTACCGTTTTCATTTACTTTCGGCCAAGAACGACTAACTTTTATATATATATAGATGAGAAAATAAGATGTTAGATATTAAATTAAATTAGATTATAATTAGGATAAGATAATTAATTAATGAAAACAAAATGACTTAAATGGAATAAAAAAGACTTAAATGGATTTAGAATTAATGAATAAGAATAAAAAACTTAAATGGATTTAGTATTAATTAGGTACCGATTGCATTAATTTTTTTCATTGGACAACTAGTCTTTATATAGATAAGATGTTTTTCAAACCATGAGTTTTATTATAGGAGCAGTTCGGTAAGCTATTAGGTTTTTTATACTTAAATCTATTATTATAAGTAATTATCAAAATATGATTCCAACAAATTTTATTATGGTCCACAAAACTAATACTGCTTAGGATATTACACCAATTCTCTTCCAAAAATTATATGTATCTGTAAATAATTCACATTTATCCTATTCCAACCCACTATTTATAAATATATTCTTCATGTGTAACGTGTGTATATAAAATTATAAACAATATTGTTATTCCCACAAAAATAGTGATGGGGTAAACTTTCTGATGCAATTTGAGTATTTAACCAGTCCCACTCAACTAACATATATCATTGACCTCTCTCTCCCTCTTCTATCTTTCACCCGTTCTCCCAACAAAAAAGGAAGGGGATTGATAAGATGAAAGATCCTCTTCTGGGTATTAATGGAGAATCACAAAACATCAAGAAATCCAGACGAAGATTCATCCTTTTCGTCGTCTTTGGAGTTGTTGCTCTCACCAGTGAGTTCTTAATTCGATTCCCTGAATCTTCTCTTTTCTGTTTGATGCTGCAGATTCTCTCTTGATTCTTGTGCTGTTCAGTTTTTTTGGCCTTTTGTGTTCAATGAATTGAGCTAAGAAGGGGAATCTTCTTTAATCTGGATTAATGCTAATTTCTGAATTAGGTGAGAATTTTTAAGGTAAAAAAGGAAGTAAAATTAAGCACATAGCTCATTTTGTCGTCTAGTTCCATTTTTGTTGCACACTTCCTGCAATTTATGTCTATATTCATCAATCACCAAGACACTTGTAAGGATATGGTTCATCAAATTTGACCCTTTGCATGTTTATTGCAAATTATCAAGAAAAGTCTGCAGTTCTACTCCCTTTTCTCTGCTTTTTGCCCAAAGCTTTCATTCCAGCTTGTTCACTGCAGATGCTGTCAATATTGTATTAACAATGAATAGTTTCTTCCAATATTTTATGTGTAAGTCCATTCATGTTCTATGTTCATTTAATCTAGGCTTGAATTTGATATTTACTTTTGTATAATATGAATTTGCAGTTTTCCTAGTTGTTGGGAAATCAGGATTATGTGTGGCAATAAGAAATCACAATCAATCCATAAGATCGAATGATGCTGATTTGATTAAGTCAGAGAGAGGTGTGGTGGCTGCTGATGATGGCAGATGCTCAGAGGTGGGAGCTTCGATTCTTCGGTTAGGCGGTCACGCGGTGGATGCAGCGGTGGCTACTGCGTTGTGTCTCGGAGTGGTAAGTCCGATGTCGAGCGGGATTGGTGGAGGAGCTTTCATGGTTGTGCACTCTTCTAATTCTAAGGCTGAAGCCTTTGATATGAGGGAAACTGCTCCTACTGCTGCTTCTGAGGTTCAACTTACTCTTCTTAACTTTATGTCATTTATGTAATGATCCTAACTAACTACATTAAATAAAAACAGAACATGTATGAAAGCAACCCTAATGCAAAGTACGTTGGAGCTCTATCAATAGGGGTGCCTGGTGAGATAGCCGGCCTCCACCAATCATGGTTAAAGTACGGGCGCCTTCCATGGAAGACCTTATTCGAACCCGCCATACAATTCGCTCGCAACGGTTTCACCATCTCTCCTTATTTGGGTGATCACATTTCTTCAGAATCAGATAAGATATTAACAAACCCTGGCCTAAGACAAGTCTTTGCACCAAAAGGGATCTTACTAAGAGCCGGAGAAACCTGCTACCGAAAAACGCTTGCAACCACCTTGAAAATGGTGGCAGAGCAAGGTCCAAAGGTCTTCTATGAAGGGGAAGTTGGAGAAAATCTGGTTCGAGATGTTAAAGAAGCAGGCGGGATTCTTACAATGGAGGATTTGAAGAACTATAAAGTACGAGCAATGGACGCATTAAAGGTTGAAGTTATGGGGTATACGTTGCTTGGAATGCCGCCTCCTTCGAGTGGAACATTAGGGCTTTCTATGGTATATGCCTCCTCCTTTATGTTGAAGCTGTTCAGAAATCAGATGACATTCTATTTGGTGTTTTATTGTGATCTGTTTCTGTGAACCAGGTCTTGAACATATTAGACAGCTATGGAAACTCGAATGCAGTTGCAGGATCCTTAGGTTTACACAGACTGATTGAAGCAATGAAGCACATGTTCGCCATTAGAATGAACTTGGGAGATCCTGATTTTGTTGATATCAGTACATACGTTTCTGAGATGACATCCCGTTCTTTCGCCGAGCAGATCAGAAAGAAGATCTTTGATAACACCACTTTTCCATCAGACTACTATCTGGGCAGGTAAATCAAACAAATCACATATTCTGAGTGATTCAGAAATTGATTCAAGTTTTTTTGGGTGTTGTGTAGGTGGAGCCAGCTGCAAGACAATGGAACCAGCCATTTCTGTGTAGTTGATGCTGACAGAAACGCTGTTTCCATGACGACCACTGTGAATTACGCATTTGGAGCAGGCGTTCTATCGCCTTCAACAGGGATTGTTCTTAATAACGAAATGGGTGATTTTTCAACGCCGACTGAAATGCATTCAGATAAGCTACCACCTGCTCCAGCCAACTTCATCAGACCTGGAAAAAGACCATTGTCTTCCATGACGCCACTTATCATCCTGAAGGTATTAATAAGATAACTTCATTCTAAACTAGTGGAGTAACCCGTGCTATGCACGGGTATTTCAGATTGTTCGTCGTAAAAATTCATACGGTTTAAGTCAAGTTTGTCTAAAAATTAAGTTTAACTCTCACCAAATAAGCAAAATAAATTTAACTTTTTGTTTGTGAATACTAATTAATACATATTCATTTCATAAATGATATATAATTTAATTATATATATAAATATCTCATTATATATATATATCATAATTAAATTTAAAATTTATTCTTAATATGATAAGATAATTTGTATTGTTTTTATGTTGAATGAAGTGATTGTTTTATAAGATTTATATGTTGAGTTAATTATTCAATATATTTGCAATTAAAGTTAAAAATAAAAAATGAAAATAACTTAACAACCTAGCCTATAATCACTCTAAAGGCTATAAAAGTCTTAATTTTAATATATAAGATAGATATGACCATTATTCAGAAACTAATCAGGATTAAGGAATTAACTCTGCAGGATAATCAGCTGGCTGGAGTTGTGGGAGGTAGTGGTGGACTGCACATAATCCCAGCAGTGATCCAAGTGTTTTTAAACCATTACGTGCTCGGAATGGAGCCTTTAGCTTCAATCCAGAGCCCGCGAGTTTATCACAAGGTGAATTTTCGTATTTTCCGTTCATAGTATTATCTCAAAACAGAGAATAGTAAAAAAAGACATGTATTTTTTACCTGTTGATGGTATTGCAGCTACAACCAAATGTGGTGTTCTACGAGAATGTGACTGTTATTGATGGAGAGCACATAGAGCTTTCGAATGAGAGAAAGGCGTTTTTAAAGGAAAGGGGTCATAAGCTCACTCGTATTGGAGTAGGAGCGGTTACCCAACTTGTTGTTCAAACTCTTGATGATGATTCAGTTGATTTAGGGAGGAAGAATGGAAGATTCCACAGAGATGGATCTGTGTACCATGGAATTCTGACAGCTGTCAGTGATCCGAGGAAAAACGGAAAGCCAGCAGCCATGTGATTGGGATTAGTTCGACTATTTGTTCATATCTGTAGTTCAAAAAATGTAGCCACACAAAGATGTGCACAATGGGGATTTTAGCATATATGTGATTATTATTGGAAAAAGCTATGACAATGTGTTCTTTGAAAAGATAAATACAAGTAACAAGAAATGAGATGCGAAAACTCAGTATGGCAAAACAAGAGGGTTGTCATGGGTACTTGAGCTCTTGAAATTTGCAGAGAATCAGGTTGCTTTGTCCATGAGCTGAATTGGAGCTAAGATGTTTGCTTTGCTTGTCTCGACAATACATCCATTCATCACCATCTCTTCCAACATGAAATGTGCCTTCTCTAAATGGAACATGATGTCAAGCTCGCACTGTAAAAGCACCACCATAGTAAGCAAAAATAGATGTATAATGATGGTGGCTAACTTTTGAAGAGGATGGAGGGACAAACTTACCACATTGCCAAAGTGGCGGTCCATGGTTTCCACTAAGAGATGTATAAATTCCAGTATTGCAAGCTCATTCTGTAAAATAAAGCAAATCAAGGATAAACAATTATGCAGTCTATGCACTCAACAAGTATGAAAATCAGAATACATGAAATTTATGCAGTCTATGCACTCGACAAATATAAAATAAAACTTGGAACTTACTTCTTCGTTGTCAACTCCAACCATGAAAAATAGCGATGCATAACGCCTATACACAATCTTATAGTTCCGATGCTCAACAAAGGAACACTGTCAATCACATAAACAAAAATAACTAATGTCATTCAATGTCCAACAGATGTCAAATGCTAATGTCCACTTACATCATTCATGAAAGGTAGATATCAGATCCGCAACTTAATATTCACATTAAGATGATAAGAATCACCATTATAACTAAACTAGATGTGAGCAACTATAGCCAATAATGTTTCCTTCCTCTAATAAACCATATTAACTTGATGCAAAGCATTGTTAAATTTCAGAAGAAATCAAAATCACATGTAGAGTCATATTAAAAACTGGATTCCGTGTGTACAAATGAACGGAGTAACTGGATTCCAATAATATTACTGATTCACACCCAAACAACAGAATTCATTGGAAAATTGGAAGTCTGATAATCAATTTCATTGGAAGATTCGAGAATAAGGATCATGACCACCAAGCAATCAATTCCCCAAGTATGATTAATCCCTAGAGAGACCAAATTTTATTTTTCTAGTAGGTAAGCATTGTTAAATTTGGAAATCACCAATTGTTACAGACTTGCAACTAAACTAGATTTAAACAGATACCCATAATATTTTCACGTAACAAACCATATTAACTTGATGTTCTAGTAGGTAAGCAATTAAGCACTGTTATATTTCAGAAGAAATCCAAATCACATTTTGCACAAAGTAACTGGAATCTAATAATATTACTAATAGTTCACTCCCAAGAACTAGATTCATTGAAAATCTGAAAATCAATTTCATTGGCATATTCAAGAATAAGGATCACGACCACCAGGCAACTAAATCCTGAAGTATGATCGATCCCTAGAGCTAGACGATGATCAGAAAAAGGCTCCACTCGGCCGAATTAAAGAATTGAAGAAGACGGGGCTGAATTTTATTGGTCTGAATACAGATTCAGGTAATTGGGAACGTATCAGAAAACCTAATTCAACCTAATCTGTGATCTTCGAGTAAATTGCAAAATTAACAAAAACGAAGACCTAATTTGGTGAATGTAGAGATTTGGAAGGAGGGGAAAAACCTGATTCTCGTTGCGGGCGAGGCATTTACGAACAATTTCGCCTTCAAGGGCGCGCCTTTGGTCGATGTTGAGGTATTCGTAGTACTGGGCAAGACGAGTTTGGCCCTGCTTGTTCACCATCAGTACAAATCTGATCCCCATTCTTCTGCTCTGCTTCTTCTTCTTCCTCTACAGCGATTTGCTTCTCTTCCAATTGCAGCACCAACCAAGACACCAGCAAACTCTATTTAAAACTGTTGGTACACTTTGGCTCTTGTATTTAAAGCGCTTTATCATACCTGCATAACAAGTATTTTATCTTGTAAACCAAGTAACAATAAGTTTAAACTTGCCAAAATACAATTATTTACACATCTTCTAATAAAAAAAAAATACTAAGTTAGAGATAAAAAAGCAGAAGCATTTTATAATGAAAAGTTCGGGAGATGTTCATAATCTGACGTTCATGTCCGTTTAGGTTATTTTCAATATAAAATTAAAGAAATTACAAAATTGTCACCGTGTGACTAACTTAATAAGTTAAAAATTATCATCGCTCGGATTATGAACATTATCATCTACAATATGAACATTGACATTTAATTTGTGAACGCAAGTGTTTTGCATTTTGTACCGTAACTTATTTCCTATCAGAACCTTCCTCTATTTTATAATTGTGAAATTTTGTATTTATCTTTTCTAAAATTACTGTTTAATTATTTAAAGGGAAAATGAGTATCTAATGAAGGGAAAGAGTATGGTACGAATATATATTATAATACGAACATACGAATGATGAACATTTAGTAGTAAATTGATGATCATTTACTAATATTTTGGAGAACGTTCATAGAACTTAAAAACATCCAAAAATGGAAGAATATTCACTTTTATAAAATATTTATTGAGAAATTAGAGAAGAAAAAAAATGTGTATATTCATCACTTTTACAAATTATGTGTATCAAATTTTAGTGAAAATTTTGATGAACTTATGTATATTTTGATGAACATCAGACATTCGTATATTCACAGTATAAAACATGTACCCGAACTTCCATCTTTAATATAACCAATTTTATAGTTTGGAAAAACTTCCAAACTTAACTTTCTTACATTTGCATCGACCTAAACATATACATAATGAAATCAATAGAACATTGTATATAGTATCCTTCGGGAGCATATCGCTTCGAAAGATAATAAAATTTATCAATCAATATGGACTAATAAATCAAAATTTTATAAGATTATCATTTACCTTGCGTAGATCTTTCATTGCTATGTATAATACTTATGAAAGATTAGATAGAGTTCTTCTTCACCTTACAAGTCTTGCTTATTATGAAAATATTATTTTAAACCATTTACCACTTCATATCAATGTTGTATCACTTTACAACTTGGTAATAATATAATTTTCAAAAGTTATCCACTCGGGATTGAGAATGCATGGTTTCTAAAAGATACCTATTTGCAATTGATTAGAAAGATTTTTATCGCTTTTAATGAATCTAACATGTTTAAACTTTTTATGAAACACAAAAAAATTTAAAAAAAGAAACTAAAAATTGGATTAAGAATAATAATAACAACATATTAGAGCAATTAAAAGAAACCGAAAATCAATTAATGACACTTCAAAACCAAATTTCCCAAGATAACTCAAATAACAGTGTTTTAATAAGATATAAGAATGATCAATTGAAGTGGATGGATACTTGTTTATAAACTTCTTGATTTCCAACATACCTATTTAAAACAAAGGGCAAAAGTTACACATGTTAAAATTCAAACTTTAAAAAAAAATTGTTGTCAATCATAAAAATAAATTGTTGTCAATCATTGAATAATATACATTATTATGATCATAATGAGATTAAAAATAATATTACTCATTACTGATGAAGATAATCAATCTTTATTAGCTCAACCAGGTGTTGCCGAAATTAGTGCAGTAGTTTTTGAATTGCCTCATAATAAGACTTCGGGCCTGGGCGGTATTAACGTTGAATTTTATCAAAATTAATGGCCTATAGCAAGTGATTTAGTAATTAGAGCAATTCAAGTGTTTTTTCACTCACGCTCACTCTTATCCGATTGTGCACAATCATTTATTGCTCTTATTTCCTAAAACTGAGAATCCAATGAACCAATTTAGGCAATTAGTCTTTGTAGTACTATTTATAAAGTAATAACAAAAATCATGGCTAATCGATTACAAAGATTACTTTTCAAACTGGTTCATCCTTGTCAAAGACTGTTCAATATTTGATAACATATTAATTTCCCACGAAGTCTTTCATTCTTTCCATAATCGTAAAAAAAAGGAAAACGTGTTGCATGGTTCTTAAACTAGATATGGAAAAGGCTTAAGATAAAATTCAGCTTCCATTCTAAACAAAAAATTTACAAAATTTGGTTTTCATGAAACTTGGATACAAAGGGTGATGACTTGTATCTCATTTGCATCTTTTTCAATTTTAGCTAATAATGAATCAGTACCAAGTTTTAAACAAAAATGTGGACTACACCAGGGTGATCCAGTTGCACCTCTTCTTTTTTATTATTGTCATGTAATATTTGACTAGAACCTTACAATACGAAGCAGATAAAAGACAACACAAAGTTGACATTCAACTTGATCAACATCGAATGCGCATTCCATTTTTATGTTTTGTTGATGATACTATAATTTCTGCGAATGCAAACGTAACAAACATGAATTTCCTGAAAAAGTGTTTTACACAATTCACAACCCTCTCAGGGTTGGCCATTAACTCTCATTAGAGTTCCTTCCAAACCTAAAGAAATATTACAAATCAGCAAAAATAAGCCTTATTCTCTATTTCTAAATCTTCAACTCACTAATTCTATGGAAAAAATACTTGGGAATCTCTATTGTACATGTAGAGTTACGACATAATGCTTTGAATATACTCCTCAAAGATATGATTAAACAACTATCTAAATGGAAAGCAAACTCAATTTCTCAAGTAGGTAGAGCTATTCTTATTCAATCAAATATTTTATCTAAATCAAACCACCTAATGATGCGGGAGCATCTGAGCTATCATCAAGGACGCCTCGTCCCAATACAAGAGATGTTCTAACCGCTGGAGCAAGAGCTAAATAACGCTCTGAGCCATCATTGAAGTTGTTGTTAGTCATCCGAGCTCGTATAGTAACTATCCAGGCTCGTAGAGATCCAGTTCGAGTCAAGATGAGAATCCTAGAAGCTTCACCGCACCCTACCCGCGGTGACGGTACCTGACGTTTCGAACATTATGGAGTTTCACCACACCCACAACCGCACCATGGTCGTACCCCCGCGCTGGAACCACCTGATCGTCATCTCTTTTTGAAATGATTCGTTATCTTTCGTTGGAGATCGGAACTGAGTGATTCCAAATTCCAGAGTTAGATCTTGAAGCCTAGTTGATTTCTTGTTGAAGCCTTTCCGAGAATTATTCGTTTTTTATTGTTTTGGTCTAATTTCTTTTAATTTGTTTGTTATTTAGGAAACTCTTTTAATTATGTTATTTCCTTTATTTTGGAAGCCTTTGAACCCTTATATAAGTCCTGCTTATGTATTGTTTTAGGGACACATACAAGATGATTATTATGAATTGAGAAACGTTGTTTTCTCTCCTTCAAAAGAGAGCTTTTGTGAGAAGAGTTCTTGAGAGCATTGTTGTTGAACTCACCTAGTTGTTCTTGTATGTGTCAACCTCCACCATAAGGTTGGTGTTATCGAGTCTCCATAGAGTATCCTCCGGGTGCCTTGACCTTCCATAGCCATTGTGTATAGTTGTAATCCTTTGGGATTTCTTCATCATTCGATAAGGTTCTTATTCTTAAGTTCAAGGTTTTTATCATTGTTTCATTTGGATCCAATTGTCCTATCATTCGACTTATCTTTCTATCACCTTCATATGTAATTTTGCATTTTCTCTATATGTATCGAGTTTCTGTTCAAGTTTTGGTGTCTATATCGTCATCAACAGCGTATCCCCACATTACCTAATGCCAGGTTTCTCGTTACCAAAAACTATTATGTAAAAAATTTGACAAGATTAATAGATTTTTTCTTGAATAAATGTAACCCCAATTATAGACCGTTTACAACTTGGGATAAAATATGTAAAGCCTAAAGCAGAAGGTGGATTAGGATTACATAAGACAGAAGACCTAAATAATGCCTTTCAGATAAATTATGTACTCTGGAAACTCATAAGCGATAAGGATAATATTTGGGTAAGACTTATTACTAAAAAAATACTTAAAACAATGTTCTATTTTGAATTACAAAAAGAAGAATAAGCAGTCGTGACAGTTCTCAATGAGATATTGTCTCACTAAGTAATATTCTTCCTCCGACTATTGTTAAACACATTAAAGTTATACATATTTTAGAAACACCAACCCATGACCAAGTTGTATGGAATTTAAATTCTAATGGAACGTTTAGTACAAATTAACAACGCTAGACTCTTAAATAAAACTCAAAATATTAGTGATTTAGATAGCCTTTATAATTGGTTATGGAATTTACAAACACCTCCCAAAGTTCAAAATTTTACGTCCAATTGAACATTTCTGAATCATTATTATAATAGAGTTTCGTCTTATTGCTCTTTATGTAATAATATCTTAGAAACCATTGAACATTTCTTCTTTTAAAGCCCTATATAAAGAACATTTCTAAATGCCAAGAATTATCAGGAAAGTGTTTCTCTATTCCGTTGTCTTTACCTTAATTAACTTATATAAAAATGATAAGACCAAAGTCATAGTATTAATGTTTCTCTGGTATGAATTATGGATAAATAGAAATAAATCAGTATTTGCTCGGAACGGACAAGATCGTAGGAATTCAGCAGATAAAGCTTTTTCCATTTTAACCAATAAGTTAAAATAAAAATGCAAACGTCTAGGCTAAAAAATATTAACAAAAGAAATAGAAAAAAATAACAAAACAGTAATTGGACTAAACCCCCTCTGGTTGGGTTAAAATTAACTTTGATGTGTTAGTCAACATGTCCAATGATTCTTATATCTCATGTATTTGTAGAAGTGCTTATAGTAAAATTTTGTTCATTGATAATAAAAGATAGGTCAAACTTCAACCTTAAAACATAAGCTGGCTGCTTTAAATGCTGTAAAATTATAAAAAGCAACATAATTTAGATAATGTCACTTTTAAAGGTGATAATTTAATTGTTATAAATTCGATTAAGCGACTTTGGAAAATTTCTTGAGAAATTAATACAATAATCAACATAACAATTTAAATGTTAAATTCATCATTTTTCCAATGATATACAACATGTTTTTTTTTAATCAAGGCAAGAAATGAGGTTTCATCTTACTAAGATGGCAGCCTCAGATCATCCTGACGGATGATATACAAAAAGGACAAAGTTGTTGATAACAACCAGATAGCTGAAGTTGAGATCTCAAATTCGTGATATGACCATCAGGTATTGACCTGTGATTTTGGCCAGCGAGAAGTAGTTTAATAATAATAATAATGTTCACGTTTCTAGAAGTTAGGCAATCGGCATCTTTATTTGTTCACATAAATAGTGATAACATCTATAATTTGGAGAAGATTTTGTTTTATTACAAATATCTTGAATCACGATATTAATGCCCCAAGGAATTTTCCAAACATGTTTGATAGAGTTAATAACAGTAAGATTATCACCTTCAAAAATAATGTTTGTTAGATTATATATATGAGCTAGTCTGATAGCGTTGAGGGTAGACAGAGCTTCGGTTTTGAGGATAGATGTTTGGGAGATCTTCTTATTTATCTACGAAGATGATCTTGCTGTCGGAGTTCCTACATACACATGCAATGTATGCTTTATTCGACAAATTAACTGATCCAACAAAATTAATTTTGTACCAACCTTCCGGTGGACAAATCCATCACTATTTTCCCTCAATTTTATATTCCTTGTCATTGTCATCTTTGGATCTTTAGTGCGGAGGCAAGTTGTTTCCTATTGTTTGAAGTGAAAAAATGCAAGATCCGCAGGATCATGAATGTTACTAGAATCTCTTCTAAATATTTTACTAAAGTTCACACCATAAGAACATTAGGGCTTTTATTTTGTTAGCATTACTTCGGAAATCAGTAATTAAGATTTTGAGAGTTTGAGAGAAGGGTAGACCGATTGGAATCGAAAATTGCGTACCCAGAAGTCGTTGATATTTATGGAGACTTTGTTGTGTTTGAGGGCAATGGAAGAAGAAGTGAGCGGTACTTTCCGTTAGGTTATTACATAAAGAACAATAGGAAGGAAGTCGTTGAAAGTACCGATTTAATCGTTTCGTGGTTGGCAAATTGTCATAGAATTTCCAAATAAATTTTTTAACTTTTCCGGAATTTGTAATTGCCATAACCAATTGTATAAGTTATCCGAAGTGTTAATATTTTGTGATGTCTTAAGGAGGCGAGCAGAAGCCGTAGTGGAATCCCCATCAGAGCTTAGATTCCAAACAACTCGATCTTGGATATTTGAATCTGGAATATAGGTGGTTGTAATACGATTAACTATATGCGATGGAAGGATACTATTTAGTCGGTGAAGGTCCCAAGTGCGTTGTTCAGCTATGAAATTACATATTTTTTCAGAGATATTGGAAATATCAGGTTTAAAAAAAGGTTTTTAATCAATATCTTTTAATCAATTATCAGTCCAAAAATTTACACTAGTCCCATCACCTATCACCCATGTTAACCCTTGTTGGAAAATATGTCTTAGATGGAGAAGTCTAGAGAATTGCAAGGCTTGTTTCATATTTTTCTTTTCGTAATCGAGAAGCGAATTTGTTTTAAATATTTTTGAGTTATAAGTTTCACCCAAATGTTTTCCCTATCAGTCATTAGTTTCCACAACAATTTCATTTGAAGGGCACTATATAAATCTTCATCTTTGTGTAATCCCAACCCTCCTTCACATTTTGGTTACAAATTTTATCCCAAGTGGTAAGAGGACGATAATTTCGGTTATCTTTATTCTAAAAGAAGTCCTTATTAATATGATCAAATTTTTTGCATACATTTTTTGGTAATGAAAAATATTGCATTAAATGATAAGTTTTTTATAAGATGTTAGACTGAATAAGGATAACTCTTCTAGCTTGTGAGATTGAGTTGACTTTCCATTTTGAAAGTTGTTTTTTGATAAGATGTTAGACTGAATAAGGATAGCTCTTCCAGCTTGTGAGATTGATTTGACTTTTCACTTTGAAAGTTGTTTTATCATACTTTGAGCAGCATAATCAAAGCATTTGCTTTTGACTCTACCACGAACAATGAGTATGTCTAAATACTTTTCCATTGCAGTAGTGGTTCGTAAATTCAAAACTGCAGATAGGGACTGTTTTTGTTGATTAGTTATAACTTATATTTATCGATGTTTGGAACTAACTTTTATGATAGTTCATTGACAGACATGATAGTGTTGTAAATTTTTGAAATAAACTCTTAATAAATGTCATATTTGCATTTGCTGACATCTGTAAAACAAAGAAAAGGAATACGCACTCCATGTTGACATAGTTGGATACCGACTCTATGTTGACGTTTATCGGCTTCTTTTGCAATGTTTGTGCCAAATATTCAAAAGATATACAACATGTTAAGTTCTTCCATTCCTTCCGAGAAGCAAATAAAGCTGCAGATTTCCTAGCTTCGCAAACTATCAATATTGTTCAACTTAAACTTGCATTATATTATATTTACCTGATGAAAATATCATAGATCTAAGTCCGCGTCTCCAGTCTCATGGGTATTATTCTTCCTTGATTTCCTTCTTTGGAGTTATTTGTCAGTATGGTTATGGGTTGGCATCTGTTTATGGATGGAACCCCATTGTTAGCCTTGGATAAAAAAAAATCCAGCCACTCTCATTCATACATGCGGATAAAAAACCCACATCTAGTGAAGTTGAAATTTGAATGCCACAATTTGCTCATAAACATAACATTGACATGCAGTATTTAGCCGCTTACAAGTACAGTATTTAGTTCATCAAATCTCACCTATACAATACAAGGCATGATAGAATGCCCTACACCAGATCAACAGCAGTAAAAAAGACTCCAAAAAAATTCCACAAAGGGCATCCACCCAGGAGGGCTGATAATCTGCTGGGCTGCTGCTTTTGCGAGCTTGGTTTCTCTAATGGCTCGAGTACTCATTCTGGCTGCTTTCAAGTGATAGCCTAGAACAATGGTTGGCTAGTAGAAGCCAGTAGCCTAGCCCATATCCACTCGGTCATTACAACTCGTCTCCGTTTCTCAATTATGTGCTGTTCTTCCCAAAAACACAAACAAGATCAATTACGCAAATTTACTTAATTCAAAGTTAAAAATGGTGTGTTCAGCATGTATGAAAGGAGAAGAGAAACATATATGTTCCCTGGTTCATATAATAACTATATATTCATAGGAGTGACAGGAAACTCACGCGTAATGGAATATAGCATTGTCGTCCATTAACTTGACCGACAGTAAAGCCAGTGTAACCAGCCATGGCTCCATGAACAGCGCTCTGAGCAAGAAGAGTACAATATACATTGTCTGACCCATTGCTTGGAATAGCACTGATCATGTATGTTGGATCTGCATCCGAATTGCCACATAAATCAGGCATTGCAAGTATTTTATCTTGAACATGAGTTTAACACCATATAGCCACTAACCTATATATTTGAGAGTTATCTCCTTCTTCTTCCCTTTAAAGTGACCCTAAAAAATAAATTTTACTTTCTTACAAACAAGGACTTTGAATAGAAATGTTGATCAAGAAATCAGATTCAGGGAATAATACCCTGATCTTGTCAGATAGCCACTGGCCTATATCGTCATTCGGGACATTTTCGGATTGATCAACTTGGTCAACATTGACAGTGGCACCCGCAGCAACCACAATTACCATATGACCATTCTCCTTGAGCTGTTTCTCTATGAATTCAAAGAGGCCACCTTTCTTTTCAAGGTAGAATGGTGATTCAGGGATTAAGCAACAATCAACATCTCGGTTGGCAAGGCTAGCATTTATTGCAATGAATCCTGCATCCACATAAATTCAAATTTCAGATTCTTCCAGGAAGAGAAAATGTTAAAATTTAGTGTGTGTATGTGAAGCTTACCACTGCGACGACCCATTAGCTTTACAAGGCCAATACCGTTCTCAACACTCTCGGCCTCAACATGAGCAGCATTTAAAGCTCGTTGTGTTTCCTCCACCACGGTATCAAAACCAAATGATTTGTCAATCACCTGTAAACCAAACAATAAGATTACTAATGAGGATGAAGCAGTACGTATGGACAATAAAGTTGCAGAGAAGGAAGTTACTGGAAGATCACTGTCGATACTATTTGCAATGCATACTACAGAAATTTGTAGACCTCGTCTTCTTATCTCCTGCAAACCAGTTAGCTAGCTGATATCAAGAAACATCCACCAGAAGAAGAAACACAGAAAAACGTGCATACACAATATTCAAGTTAAGTAAATTTTTACCTCATATATAACAGCTGCTGCCCTTTGAGTTCCTCGTCCTCCTATAATGTAAACCTGTACAACATATTACATACACAAGACATATTGGTTTGAATTTTGATCTTGTATATAAACAGAAAATCCATTATTTTCTACATGTTATTTTCCACAAAGTCTCACAGCATTTAGCTTCTCACAGTGATCCCTATACGATCAGATTTATTAAACTTGTGTATATTTCAGAGGCTTACTCATGACAACATATGTACAAGAAACCCAATAAAAAAGCCAAGGCATGTTCAAACTTACCTGATTAATACTTCGATCTTGAATTTTATCAACAGTATCTGAGGTGACCTCACCACCTCTCGAGTTTCCAAGAATACTCCCACCTTTCTTGTGGATGTTGTTCACAAATTTCGGATTCAGAGGAATTGTAGCCTGTCCATCATCGAAACCTCTGTATCCACTCTATAAACAAACCAGACAAAAGCTTATAATAAGCTATCATCAAACTATAGCTAAACTTGAAAAGGATTTCAGATTAATGTTTCTTACAATGATACCACTAATGTCCTCAACTCCATACATGTAATTCAAGCTGCAAACAATTTCCCTAATGACAGTATTGATCCCTGGACAAATTCCACCGCATGTAACAATACAAGCTCGAACATCATCTGATTTGAAATACACCTGAAGACCAATTTCAGCTAAAATTAAACAGCTGCAAGCAAGTAGATAATCTAATTTGAAGGCAGCATCTAGCAACAATGAACCATTTACCTTTTTACGAGGTCCTGCACGTCGAAAATGCCTCCCTCTTTCACCATTTTTTCTTTGAATTACCTACAAGGATTTGAAAATTGTTGTTATTAGTATACAACACTTGGATAAGAACCGAATTAAAAAGCTACCAAGAAAGAGAAAGTGAGGAAATTTACACTTTGCATCACTGTATCTTTATCATCGATGAAACGCTGCCTGAATAATCATAGAACAGGAAAAACTGTGAGCAATTGGTGTACTATAAAGCAAAAACACCAGCAAACAAGGATGAGTAACTTACTTCACTCCAGCATAAGCAGGGTTGTTTTCCAATGGGCCTTCATAAGTCTATACAATCAAACCAGCAATAGAAAACACATATCAGTCTCATTTCAAGATACAAAAATCCGAAATCAACAAACCCTATCACTAACTTTAGAATGCCAACTCAAAGTTACTAGTACAAACGCCAAATTCAATCAGCTCAGCCAATTTGAAATTGACCAGAAATCTATCTGGGTACTAAAAGAAAAGAAATCAAGATACAGTCTTTTGCCGCTCCAATTTTAAGAGATTACTAGACAAAAACAGAAACAAAGAGAGAAGAATTAGAAAGATTACAGGGAGGTCTCCGAGATAATCAGAGAAGTGAGGAACATCATCAAGCACGTATCCACAATCTCCATTCACAAGCTTCTGCTCCTCCGTATTCCCACACAGATCCATTTCTCGAAAAACCCTAATTCTTTTCTTTCTTAGATCGGAGAAATCAAGCACTGCAAACGAGTTTATTTGCAGTTTAATAACAGAGTTGAAGTCTTCAAGCAATGGAAAATGACAGACGTTTCATAAGAATACCGTGAAGGGTAAACTTCTTTTATCAGCGAGTTGATTAACAAAATTACAGAACTGTGATCACAAAAAATGCAAGAAACAGGTGGAGATGGAGGTCGGCACAGAAGAACAAAGGAATTAACCGTGAAGGGTAAACTTCTTTTATCAGCGAGTTGATTAACAAAATTACAGAACTGTGATCACAAAAAATGCAAGAAACAGGTGGAGATGGAGGTCGGCACAGAAGAACAAAGGAATTGAAGTTTTCAAGAAGGTAGGAAAGTAACGGGAAAGGGAAGTAAGCAACTATGGGAGTTTGGTAAGAAACGATGCCGTTTTAAGCACACATTCCTAAGTTCCCGAATTTTGAGGTGAAGAACAGCTTTTTCAACTAAATCTATAATTCCACCACAGGTCGATTGTGTCAATTTTTTTATCATATTTTCCTTGTCTTAATTCACAAGCATCATGTTTGTAGAAAAAAAATACTCCCTCCGTACACTAATATTCTTCTCCTGTCAAATTTACGCACTATTCACAATTTAACACAATTTACTAGATTGTTTTCAATTCATAAGAATAAATATGGTCATATGTGATCTTGTTTTGTTCGTCTCATTGGGTAATTTACAAATATCAAATTTTTATAAATTTTAGAAACATATAATAAGTGATATTAACGATACAAAACGTATCTCGACAAACGTGTCCAAGTGAAATGGGAAGAACATTGGGGGACGGAGGGAGTACCTCAGAAACACAACCGGGCAAAATATCACCAATTCTAAAACCATAGAAACAGGCATGCATTAAACCAAAGTGTTCATTGTACGAAATATTATTGACTAGCTGACCTTTGTTCCACCATCAGAACAAAACTGGAACTGAAATGTTTCATTTACAGCAAAATGAAAGGGTACTGTGTTCATACTAAAAACTTAGTAGAAAAGGTAGAACATGTTTTCTGCAGTCATTGATTAGTATATCGACAGCTGCTGATCTTAGGCATTGTTTTCTGTGACTGCCTTTTCCTTGTCTTTAATGGTTAAATGATCGATCATAGCCACTTGCTCGGTTGAAGATTCAGCTTCATGCTCAGGTTTGAAGCTCGGTTGGTTTGTTGAAGATAGAAGCCTAGCCCACATTCTATCTGTGGTTACTACTAGGTTCGGTTTCTCAATGATGTGCTGCACAGAAACATAGAAACAATTAGCATTTTTTAGATTAAGGATAAGGTAGGCAAAAGAAAATTGATTTATTTGAGAAACTTACGCGGAAAGGTATATAGCATTGTCTTCCATTGACTTGCCCAACTGTAAATCCGGTGTAACCAGCCATGGCCCCATGAACAGCACTCTGAGCAAGTAGAGTACAATAAACGTTGTCTGAAGCATTACCTGGAATAGCTCTGATCATGTATGTCGGATCTGCCAAACACGCAAGAGAAGGTGATGAATACCAGGACTTACTATGCACATATAAACTATATGACGAGCAGAAATTAACACCACCAACCTATATATTTCAGATTTATCTCCTTGTCTTTGTTTTTAAAATAACCCTGCAGGAGAGCAGATAAAAAAAGGTTCATTCAACTGAAAACAAGCCAGATATGAATGTGTAATTGATAAGAGGATGAAACTGGAGCAATACCTTGATCATATCAGATAGCCAATGGCCTACATCTTTGTGGAGGGCGTTTCCAGATTGATCAACTTGACCACTCTTCTCACCAGCACCCTCAGCTACCACAATAACCATATGACCATTCTCCTTGAGACATTTGTCTATGAATTCAAAGAGTCCACCTTTTCCTTCAAGGTAGAAAGGTGACTCGGGAATCAAGCAGCAATCAACATCTCGGTTGGCAAGGGTAGCATACATTGCAATGAACCCTGCACATATGTGAGAACAAATCGGTTTTTCATCAATGAAAAAGTAAATAATGATGAGAATAAAGGTCTGTTCGTATAAATCATTATACATTATAATAGATTATTTTCAGAATGTAGATTACTGATAAATGGTGAGTTTGGAAAAGAAGACCTGAAATCATGGGATTGAAATGACTAGAAGAAAGATGAAAAAAATAGCATTTTTGCATTACAACTCCGAACACTTATTGGTTATTACTGATTATAATATTTATTAATGGCTTATAATTAATAATATAGGTGTTGCCAAAAGGTACCTAAATGATTCTTTACTTATGATAGCAGTATGACAATTTCAAGACCAGTCTTTGTAACTATATTTTCAAGAACTAGTTTAGAATGGATAAGTTGGTGAGCCTTTGAATGCGGTCTGATATTTGATATTAAAAAAACTTACCACTAAATCGGCCCATAAGTTTCACGAGGCCAATTCCATTCACAGCACTCTCGGCTTCAACATGTGCAGCATTTATAGCACGCTGTGCCTCCTCCACAGCAGTATCAAAACCGAAAGATCTGTCAATTACCTGTAAACCAGACACATACAGTCATCAATTAGGATGAAACAGATTTTCTATGCAGCAAGAGCAGGAAAGGTACTTACTGCAATATCATTGTCAATGGTCTTGGGAATGGCTGCAACAGAAACATGCAAACCTCGTTTTTGTATCTCCTGCAAGTAGGATTGAATGTATCAGGTAATTAGCAAGAAATTTCCTTCATTTAATGTTCAGAGGATTTTACCTCGAATATGACAGATGCCCCCTTCTGAGTTCCATCTCCTCCTATGATGTAAACCTGTTAAACATGCAGAACACATTTTGTCTTGAATTTTATTCGTACAGACATAAAGGGGAAAAAACCAAACAGTATTAAAATTACCTGATTAATTCCTCGATCTTGAATGCTATCAACAATTCTTGAGGTTATGTGACCACCTCTTGAGGAGCCAAGAATAGTCCCGCCCCTTTTGTGGATGTCATTCACAAACTTAGGGGTCAAGGGAATTGTGTCTCGTGCATAGAAACCTCTGTATCCACCCTAATAAAAACAAAAAAAAAACTACACATAAGGTTTCAAACTATATAGACTATAAAATGATTTTGAGTAGATTAAATGATAGTTATATTACTATCCCTTTAAACAGGAACATATTATTTACCTGGATACCCCTAACGTGCTTGACACCATAAATGTAATACAAGCTGCAGACAATTTCCCTAATCACAGTATTAAGCCCTGGACAAAGTCCTCCACATGTAACGATACACGCCTGGACATCATCTGATTTGAAATACACCTGAGATCATATGAGGCACATTCCACTTTCAGTATCACATATTCAAAAATGTCCATAATTTAAAGTCATTTTCTTATCTCGCAGGATCATTGATTTACCTTTTGACGAGGTCCTGCTCGTCTAAAATGCCTCCCTCTTTCACCATTTTTGTGTTGAATGGGCTACAAGGATTCAAAGATTGTTGGTCTTAGAGCTACTAAGATAGTCCAGTTCCTTATATGTTTAAGCTATAGGCCGACATTATCAACAAAAGTATTGAGAATGGGAAAAGATGCACAATTTACCCTTTGAACAACAGTATCTTCATTGTCAACAAAATATTGCCTGTAAGTAACACACCAATAAAAACCCAGATCAAATTTGAGCGATTGGTGTACTATACAACTAGAAAACATTTTGATCAAGGATGGTACTAACTAACCTCACACCAGCATAAGCAGAATTCTTCTCCAGTGGATTCGAATAGTACTGCATAATCAGACCAGAAACAACCACAATTCAATCATATTGATCAAAGAGAAATCTTCAGACGACAAAAAATGCAGCATCACAGCAGAAAACTAGGGTGAATAAGTCAAATCAAGAAGCATCAATGATCCAAAGCAAGCCCTAATTGGTACCCATAAACGAATCTAGTTCTGTTTGCATACACAAGTTCAAGAGATCTACAACGACAACTAACTAAGAACACATACAAGAGACAGAAATAGGAAGAGATAAGAAGAATTACAGGGAGATCGGAGAGGTAATCAGTGAGATGAGGAACATCATCAAGAACATATCCACAGTCTCCAGTAACAATCTTCTCTGTATTTCCAACAGAACCCATTTCTCTCAAAAACTCCAAAACCCTTTTCTTTTCTTGAGTTTCTTCTTCTCTCGGTTAGGTCAGCGAATCTAAGGAAGTTATGGATCAAGCGCACAAGAGATTTCCAAATAAGTTCCTTTCTTTTATTGGTTGAATTTAATACGTGAACAGCAGCAAATCAGAAACTTGTACACAGTTTTACACCCATTTGTCTTCTATTAAAATAAAAAATCTCCGTTTGATTCTGAACGCCAATCTCGAAAGGGCAGATTTTGACTCAGCCAAACCAAGAGCTGCCTCTGAACAGATTCAAAAACACAGGAAATTTACACGGTTTTGAATGGGGATTCATACACTTTCTCTCGATACAACTAGAAAGACAGGAGCAGGCGATGGGGGAATTTATGGCTCTTTTTAAAAGAAATTTTCAATATAGTTCGAAGGTGGTATTTTTTTTTTTGAATTATACATGTTACTTTTCTTTCTTTTTTTCCAAAATTTTTATTGTTTTAATTTTTTTTTTTAAGGCTGCGTATAAGCGACGCTTACGTTAAAACATAAAAAAAAAATTATATGAGAATATAAATGGTTTTTTTTTTTATTTGAACATAAACCAGCGTCTCTTATACAATTTTTAATTAAAAAAAAATCTGTTGTGTAAGAGACGCTGGTTCGCCCAGCGTCTCTTACACTAAACCCTAATTTTTCAAAACCAGCCGCTGTTTTGTTTGAACGGGTTTGACGAAATTGAATGTTGGTAGTTGGGGAGATAGGCAGTTCAACGTTCCAATTGGTATTAACTGCTTACTGCTTCCTCTTTAAATTCATCTTCCTCTTTCACATTTTTACTGCAATTCCTCCTCCTCTTCTTCTTCGTTTCTGTCGTTCTTTGCTTCTACCGCCTTCAGTCGTTCTCTTTTGTTTTCTTTTCATTCGTTCCAACAACAACAGTAGAGGCAATAAAGGGGTGATCCAGCAATCGAATGTAAGTCTTCATTTCTTCTTCTCTTCTTCTTTTTGGATTCATTTAAACAGTCTAATTCTATTTCTTCTTCTCTTAATTAATTTTGTTCACTGTTATTTTATTGTCATACCAACAACAATCTTCGTTCCAAATTCAGCAAGGAACCGACTCAGGTGAACGGACGAGCGGACGTGAACGAGCGGGTGAACGTTTTTCAACAGAGAAAACGTAAGAAAATTTCTGCACTCATTTTATTTAAGAATCTATGAATATGTTTAAGAAAATAGGTTTAAGAAAATAGGTTTTAGAAAATAGGTTTATAAAAGTAGGGTTAAAAACGAATTTTATAATGATAATAGGGTTAAAAACGATTTTTATATGATAATAGGTTTAGGTATTTTTTTAAGAATTTTTTAATGATAATAGAATTGAAAACGAAATTTATATTATAATAGGTTTAAAAACGAATTTTATAATGATGCTAGGGTTAAAAACAAATTTTATATGATAATAGGTTTAAGTATTTTTTTTAGAAATTTTATAATGATACTAGGGTTAAAAGCGAATTTTATATGATAATAGGTTTAAGTATTTTTTTTAGAAATTTTTAATGATAATAGGATTAAAAACAAATTTTATATTATAATAGGTTTAAGAAATTTTTTATGAATTTTTTAATGATAATAGACTTAAAAACGAATGTTATATGAAAATAGGTTTAAAAATAAGTAGTTGGAAATAGTTGGCTTCACTTGAATGTGGTTTGATTTGATATTATAATAGGTTTAAAAACGAATTTTTTTATGATAATATGTGGCTTCACTTGAATGTGGTTTGATTTTGCTTGAATTTTATGATAAAATGTGGCAATCAAAGTAAGTAGTTGGAAATAGTTGAAAATAGTAATTATGTATAAACAATCAAAGTAATTAGGTTTAAAAAGATTTAAACCACAATTACTTTAAATTTAAAGATAAAATAATTTTATGATAAAATTTTCCTTGACATTTTAGAATGGAAGGTGGATACAACCCCCAGTGTGAAACCCCATTCACCAGATTACTCTCAAATGTTCAATCTGGAGTAATGAGTGGATCACAAATGGTAGTACATGGAGAGGGAAACAATGATCACGAGGATGCGTTTGTCGATGCGTTTGGTCTTGATCACAATGATGACATCGATCAATCGTCAGAGGATGAGGATGTCAATGAAGCTGATATAGCTAGGGTTAACATGATTAGAGAAGCAGCATTGATGAACTCATGGAAAACTTGGATTGGAATGGATCCACTGCCAAATCAAGATGAATTTTGCAAAGGACACCTTTTTAGTTCACTCGAAGAGTTGAAAAGAAGAATTGTAGTGTACTAAGCATCCAAGGGGAAGGAGTATAAGGTGAAAAAGGCCAGAGATCGATGGTACACAGTTGTCTGCGTGCAAAAAGATGAAGGATGCACATGGAAACTATCGGTCATAAAGTCGGTGAGCTTGACAGTGTGTGGAAGATAAGCACATACAAAGGTCCTCATGTCCCTAGCTGCGTAAGAGATGTCATGCATATGGATAATCGTAATATCTCGCAAAAGTTCATCGCTGAAGAGATAGTTTCTCTTATCCGACATTGAAGCCTAGGACCATTATGCAGATAATACAGAATTCGTATCAGGTCTCCATTACGTACAAAAGAGCATGGGGTGGAAAACAAAAGGCAATAGCTTCCATTTTCGTTGATTGGGTGGAATCATATGCTATTTTGCCTCGGTTTATGGCTGCAGTTGTACAGTCCAATCCTGGTACTGTTGTCGAATGGAGTACGGTACCAAGTGCTGATGGGAGTGGATTCATCTTCCGACGTGTTTTTTGGTCATTTGGACAAAGCATCCAAGGTTTCCAACATTGTCGGCCTTTGATTACTATTGATGGAACTCACATGTATGGAAAGTACAAAGGTACTTTACTTATAGCAATGGCTGTGGATGCAAATCAACAGATTTTTCCTATTGCGTTTGTTGTTGTTGAGAGTGATAATGGTCACAGTTGGCCTTGGTTCATGGATTTAATTGGTCGTTGAGTAACAGACCGCACTGGTATATGTGTTATATCGGACAGGCATCCGGGTATCCTGAAGGCTATGAGAGAGCTACAACGTTGGAGAGCTCCAAATGCATATCACAGGTTTTGTGTTCGCCATATTGTTTCAAATTTCAACACAGCTGTTGGAAACAAGCACTTGAAGCGATTACTTGGTGCAACAACATACAAACATGAAGAGGCGGAATTTGATGTTGGGTACTCTACTTTGTGCTCCAAAAATGTAACGGAAAAAACTTATTTGGACAACATTGAAAAGGAAAAATGGTCCTTATGTCATGATGGCGGTTCCAGGTATGAAGTGATGACAACCAACATGTATGAGTGTTTTAATGGGGTGATGAAGGGTGCCAGAAATTTACCTATCACAGGTCTTGTCCAATCGACGTTCTATAGACTTAATTCGTACTTTGTAGAGCGTCTTGGAAAGGCAACAGAACGTAATGTGGCAGGGCAACAATACACTAATGCAGTGGAAACGTTGATTGAGCACAATGTTACAATAGCTCGTCGTGCACAAGTAATCTCATTCAACGCATTAAGACATGTATATGAAGTGCATGTTCCACCCGTCACGGAATACGGCCAGCGCTTACAATACGTCGTGGATTTGACTAGTAGGACATGTACTTGTCAAAGATGGAAGAATTATAAGATACCTTGCCCTCACGTCTTAGCAGTGTGTCGCCACAGGAGCTACTCGTATGTTGAATATGTTGATCCACTTTACTCCATAGAGGCTCTGATGAGGACATATCAGACAGCCTTTTATCCAGTAGGAGATATTTTAGATTGGCATGTGATTGAGGGACCGACATTGAAGCTAGATCCGAATGATCTTCGTGACTTTGGTAGACCAGGAAGGCGGAAAGAGTCTCGATTCCATAATGATATGGACATTGTTAGTGCTCCAGGGAAAAGCAACTGCAAACTATGTGGGCAAGAGGGACACAACAGGAGGACATGTGCATCACGAGCTAGCAGTTTTGGACAACATAACTAGCTTTAGCTAGTTTTCATTGTTGTACTTTATTTGTAGTTGTTGTTTATGAAGACATTTTAATGATTGTTGTTGTTGTTTATTAAGACATTTGTAATGATTGTTGTTGTTGTTGTTGTTTATCAAGACATTTGTATTCATGTGTGTTTATGGTTGTTGTTTCAATGGCTAGTACATGGAGATTAACCCTGGTCCATTATCTTCTGAGGTGCTTGGTCAGCAAGAACAACATAGATCTTCGGATGTGTGGAACAATGCCGCTTATGTAAGTGTACATTACATGCTTAAATATCGATTTTCACTAGTTAGTTTGTACATTGCATGCTTAAATATCTCTAATTTTCCATTTCTTTTGTATAGACAATGACACCCTTAGAAACTAGAGTGCATCTGCGACATTGGTTCGATCCCCATCCTAGGGTCTTAGAATACATTCGTCTTGCTGGATTTTATTGCGTATCCCGTCTAGGATCCAAATTCAAACTAGACAAGGAGCTTATTACAACATTAGTGGAGAGATGGAGACCTGAGACACATACATTTCACTTGCCCGTGGATGAGGCAACAATCACACTCCAAGATGTTGCTGTGTTGTTTGGACTATGTGTGGATGGCTATGCTGTATCAGGCACTGCAGGTCACCATTGGAGATCAGAGGTCATCCGTCTGCTCGGTAAAGATCCAAGTCGATCACTCGGCGGCTCAGCATTGAAGCTTTCATGGCTACGAACAAACTTCAGTGAATTGTCGGATAATGCGGATGAGGAGACGATCAAGTGTTATGCAAGGGCATACATCTTGATGGTAATGGGTGGCCTCCTTTTCTCAGATTATAGTGGAGGCGAAATACAAGTAGTGTATTTGCCGTTGCTGGAGAATCTAGAGTCTGCAGCATTTTACAGCTGGGGAAGTGCTACTTTGGCATATCTTTACCGCAACCTATGCAAAACCTCAGAGAAACATCACTCTCAAATAGGCGGTCCACTGATCTTACTTCAGGTATATAATATAACTTATTGAATTTAAAGTTATCGGTTTTCAGTGGTTAATTAATGTCATGATTGTAGTTATGGGCATGGCAACGCATGCCGATTGGGAGGCCAAGGTTTATCGGGGTCTCAGACCTGGAGCAAGATCGCCTAGCGAGGAGGAGAGATAGAAGGAGGAAAGCTAAGGCTACCCTATCTGAAGGGTCACAACCTCCACCACTTGATGACCAATTTCTGAATGGTCAAGATTCACTTGCATTGAGGTAACATTCACCATTACTGCATATATAAATATATATCGGGCGAGTTCTTATCAATCTCTTTTTTTTATTTAGGTGGTTGAAGTGTGATTTCGTATATGATGGTAAAAGTCATGATCTTATGTATTATCGAGATGCATTGGATAGGCTAAGGAGCGATCAGGTTTGTATTTTTTTTTATGTCTAATTACATAATACATATATTCAACATACTTAAGGTCGTTTTATTTTATATTTAGTTTGCATGGGATCCCTACACACCAAGTGAACTAGGGAGGCGTGGTAGACCCGACCGTGTGATGCGTCAATTCGGATTTCCACAACATGTGCCAGGTGCATGTGAAAACTATGCTGAGTTGCATTTAGTTAACAGAAGGGGGAAGCATGAGACAGACTGGAGCATATTTCACAAGCAATTTATAGAGTTGTGGAACAGACGTGCGGATTGGATTGCTATGCCTCTGGATGACCCATGTCCTTCAACAGTGGAAGAACGGTATATGAGCTGGTACCGATCAATTACTCGTAGATTTATTAGTCCACATATTCGGCCGCCAGCAGGACAATATCAACCATTGTCTCAAGACTTGTATATGGTGGTGAGTATGAAATATAACATATCAGTTTATATAATATTTACACTGAATATTTCAAACATACTTATGATTTTTTTTCCAGGAACAACATGTGACGACGCAAGGGATTGATGTTCTTAACCAATTGTCTGTAGATCAATCATTCTTCTATAGCCAACAAGATCCTCCAATGACTATGTCACCTCCCTATATTCCGCCAGCGTCTACGCCACCAATGTCTTATCCAACATCGTTTCCCATGGCCTCTCCAACACCTCCGCCCTATTATTCTTCCTTTCAAGATTTTCCTAGTTCTTCAATCCCGCAACAACCGTTGTTCTCAGATCTCGGTGAATGTGGATGGAGTTCCTCGTCTCAGTATTCATACATGACATCATCAATGCATGCACCAAGTTCATTTATGTCCACTAGTGCTTCAAGTGTATTTATTTCTCCCACTAGGCCTATTTCTAGAGATGAACGTAATATGTGTGGGTGGGGATACGAGCCTACGTTAGCACCCGTCCAAGAGCCAAGTAGAGAAGAAGATGATGGTCACACAGAGAGTGAAGACGAAGATTAGAATTATTACATATTTGTTGATTTAAAATTTTATGTTCAACTCTATGAATTTTTATCAGATTTATTACACAACAATTTCATATTTACATTATTATTTCAAATTATTATAACCAAAACCCTAAATCAAAACCAAAACCAAAACCCTAAAACACCAATTCCTTTCGTTCCACCTTTCGTACTGTAAAAAAACATTACGGTATAAGAGACGCTGGTTGGACCAACGTCTCTTATACATGTGCAAATAAAAAAAAACATCGCTGTATATGAGACGCTGGGCGAACCAGCGTCTCATATAATTTTTTTTTTATGTTTTAACGTATAAGAGACGCTAGTTCGACCAACGTCTCTTATACATTGCCTTAAAAAAAAAAATTAAAACTACAAAAAATTTTGGAAAAAAAGAAGTAACAAGTATAAGAGACGCTGGTTCAGAGCGTCTCTTAGGATTTCAGATTATTGTTTATTTTGTTTATCGCTCCTATAGTCTCAGATTTGTTTGTTTGCAGTCAAATTATTTGATATTCGTAGTCTTGAGTTTCGAATTGATCAACTCAAACACACTACAATGGTTTGCGTATACAAATTAGTAAATTTAAGCCTTAAACTACATATCTGCTTAGTTTTATGAACTTTTTTGCTTTAATTAAGCATCGGATCCCTCTAATTTGGAAATTGGAGGCTATAAAACACCATGATTGACTTGGATTTGATCGATTTGAATTATCGCATTAGTAAAAGTTTTCCTTTCTAGTTCAAGTTTTTCGAAAATAGAAAGAATTTTGGCGGAAAATTGACTCTCTTTATATCAAAATAATGAAAATGTACCACTTTTGTATTTTTAAATCACTTGAATAAAATCATTTATTCATACTTACCAACTCATAATGATCTTCTAGAATTATAGGTAAGGACTTTTGAATAAAGTCAAAAACTTAGTAAAATTATCGGAATCATTTTTAAATTTTGTATTCAACTTTGTAATTGTTTTTGTAATGACATGTTAAGTAAGAAATCGATATTTAGAACAAAATTGAGGACATATTTTTGTTTTAGATGTTGTTAGGATGTGAGACCAACAAAATTGTTATTAGAATATCTTGAACCGCACGCTTAGAAGAGAGCCAATTTTCTACAAATGAGAATATTGCACGTAACTTTACAAAGTCTTTATTTGGCACACCCTAAAATTCTATTTGACACACCCTTACTTTCGTCACGAAGGTATTTGGTCAGACTTTCGTCACGAAGGTATTTCAAAAGAGATTCGTCACGGAGAAACGAAGGACTTCCGTCACGAAGGTTGCCAGGAGTTCCGTCACGAAGGTATTGTGGAGTTCCGTCACGAACCTTTTTTTGAAAAAAAATAAAAAATTCAGAATGTTGTAGAGAATTTCAATACGAGTCCGTGCATATAAAATACGTCCAAAACGGACATCGTTTGCCTTTCCAAAAGCCCTAAAAACAAAACAGTCGTTTTCGTTAAGTTCGTAATATTTAAACATAATGCATAATTGTACTTTATAAGTAATAAACTATTGATATTAAATGATAATATATAATTATAGTATATAAATTTAATTGCATGATTTTTAACTATAATTAATAATTATATAAGTTTTTGTTTTTACGAACTTAACGCATGCGGCTGTTTTGTTTTAGGGCTTTTGGAAGGGCAAACGATGTCCGTTTTGGACGTATTTTATATGCACGGACTCGTATTGAAATTCTCTACAACATTATGAATTTTTTATTTTTTTTCAAAAAAAGTTTCGTGACGGAACTCCCCAATACCTTCGTGACGGAACTCCTAGAAACCTTCGTGACGGAAGTCCTCCTTTTCTCCGTGACGAGTGAAATACCTTCGTGACGAAAGTCTGACCAAATACATTCGTGACGAAAGTAAGGGTGTGCCAAATAGTAAGCCCCTAACTTTATGAGTAGAGGTAGAAGAATATTACTACCACACTAGCATGAAGAGCGTACTCTATGTTTATCTTTGTGTCTATATTTTATAATGTTTAAGTTAAATTATAAAGTTATGTGCAATATTCTCATTTGTGGCACGTGAACACTTATCGACAAAGCTAGACTGTGTAGAAATGTGCGAATTATGTTGGCAAAGACAAGATATGAGTGAAAGGACAATGAGTGAATCTAGGACGACGAGGCACGTACTATGTCAGATTTTGGAATCTTTAGAGCATCTTTAGTGATACTATTCATAAGTAACAAAGTCCATTATTTTAATATTTATGAGTTTTGCATCTACAGTCATGTTACTCATACCAAATAACATGTATTTTATCTTTATTTTCATTATAAATTTAAATAACATATTATATAGTCAATATGGATGTTAATATGTAGATAAAAAGAAATTAAAAATATTTGAAAAATAATTACAATAAATTTTTATTAATTGTGAATGTTATAAGACATTTACCAATACCTAAGTAATACAATTTTACTATTTGTCCACATGTTGATAAATGATTGGATAAGTGAAGTGATTTATGTAAGAATGAGTAATAAAGAGATGTTACTCTTGTCTTGGTTCAATCAAAATCACTTACATTTTATTTTCATTTATCTTTTAAAAAAAATTCTATGTTACTCTAAGTAACATGGATGTAGATTCTCTTAGTTGTTGCATCTCGTCGACATAGGCTATGTATATGTCACGCTCGCGTATATAGCCCAGTTGGGGGCACAGGCCCCAATGACACAAGAAAAACAAACGAAATTGGAACTTTTGAAGACGAGTTCGTGCATTAAAATTCATCAAAATCGAATCTCATTTGACCCTAAAAATACGAAACTCTCGCACGTTGCAAACCATGCTGTCACAATATAATACGACGTATTCCAAACTATTCGATGTCAGGGACGCAACAAGAGGTTTCTTTTTAGTTATTTTCACATTTTTTTCTTTGTTGTCTCATTCCGACGAGTCACAACTACTTTTTTTTATGTGTTGTTTAATTTTGAAGAGTCACAAGATAGAAGATATTCAATTTAAATATTTTGTTTGTGTGTATGTTTGACCTTGATGCCTGTAGTATTAGTTGATTATTAGTATTGATTGTGTCTACATTTGATTAGAATTATGTTAAATTCTTATGCAATCAAGATACCATTTAGCCAAACAGAGCCTCACCGACATAGATTCCTGTGTCCGTCTCTGCTCATGTATGCATACTAGGTCAAATTAATGCCATGTATAACCTTCACTTGATACAATGAAGATGAAAATATAGTTTCAGTTTCAGTACCATGGCAATTGCCTGGGCAACCAAATGTTGTAGACTTGTAATACCACACGATTCATTAAGTTATCATTTCTTTTCCTCTTGGTTTGCATTGATCGGTGTCTTTACTTCTGCCATATCTGGTTCTTCTTTTTCATCATGTGAGAAATCAAGGCCATAAGAGGGAAAAGAGAGAGAGGGAAGAATCAGTTATTCTTGTATTGATTCGTTTGTTGTGAGTTTGTTACAAGTCAAGTATTTATAGTGCTTACATCCCCCGCAAGTTGGAGGATGATTCAAAAGGAATCAAACCCAACTTGGGAATAGCACTAGTATGAACAGAAGAAGGCAAAGCCTTAGTAAAGACATCGGTTACTTGCAAAGTAGTAGGTACATGAGATAGGAAAATTAATCCTTCTAACAATTTTGTCCTAACAAAATGACGATCTATCTCGATGTGTTTAGTGCGTTCGTAGAAGATTGGATTCTTGGCAATGTAGATTGCAGATTGGGAATCACATTTGACTGGAATGGGCTGCACTACAAAGACCCCTAGCTTGTGTAACAATCTGCTAAGCCATGCTAATTCAGTTGTGACTCTTCTCAATGATCTGTATTCTGCTTCTGCAGAGGAGAGGGAGACAGTGACTTGCTTCTTGGACTTCCAAGACGGAGGAGCACCACCAAAGCTGATGTAGAAGCCACTGATTGAGCGTCTGGTAGTTGGACAAGCTGCCCAATCTGAGTCACAGTAGGCCCCCATATCAAAAGAGGGAGAAAAAGGAAGGAGTAATCCAAGGTTGGCAGTGTCTCTGAGATACTAAAGTGTGTGCATAGCAGTAGTGATACGCTGCACTTTGTATAGCGTAACTAGGGATTATTACATTGTATTAGGAGTGATTCCATATGAGTTTAGAGACATTTGTATGTTATGAATCATTGGAGTTATTATGAAGACTTAAAAGGTATGAAGTGAAGAAGTGAAGACGGAGTTACGAACGAAGGTGCTACGGTTTATCCTTTTAAAGAAGAAGTTCGATCTTTGTTTAAATATAAGCTGCAGCCCACGTTGGTTTAAATATAAGTTGCGGCCCACGTTGGGAAGAAAAGGCCGGCCCGCTTGGATGGAGCATGGAGTGCTGAGCGTGGACTGAAGTGGAGAGGGCTGGACTTCACGTGAATTGGGCTGATTTAAAGGAAGCAAGCAGGTGGATGACAAAAGCCATTTAGGCCATGCGTTATGGGCCGTGAAGAATGAAGCAAGCAGCTGAACAAAGTCTTGAGCTGCTTACGAGATTAAAGTCTCGTGCCTTTTATTTTGTTTATTTTCCCTTTTTCTTATTTTATTATTTCCTTTTAGGATTTATCTTTTACCATATTTATTTTAGGGTTAGACTCTATTTAAGAACCCTAGTTCTTTCGATTGTTTTATCATCTTTTCCATTGACAGTTTTAGTTTTGCAACCATGAGCAGGAACTAAACTCCATTGTTTTACTTAGCAGTTGAAACCTTCAGTTATTAAGTAAGAACACGTAGAGGAACACCTTTATGTCAGTTGAAACCTTTATGTCATAAACCTTCAGTTATTAAGTTGAAACCAAATAACAGAAATAACAACTGACATAAACCTTCAGTTGAAACCTTCAGTTATTAAGTTGAAACCTTCAGTTTATGTAAGTATTATTTGGTGTTTTGATTCCCTTGGGTTCGACCTCTACTTACTTGTTATACTCTAGTTAGTGTTTAGGGTTTACTTTGATTTAGTAACCACGACATTTGCTCTATCAAGCAACCCAATGAATGGACGAAGGTTTCTGCATAAACTGACATAAATGTTGCACAGAAAATTCCAGATCTGGTCTAGTGTTAACTAGAAAATTTAGCTTGCCAACTAATTTCCTGTAAGAAGTAGGATCAAGTAGAGGAACACCTTTGTCATCACTTCTGAGCTTGATAGAGCAATCAAGAGGACTAGAGACATGTTTAGAAATATCTGGACAGAAATCATGTAATAGCTCCTGTATAAACTTTCTTTGAGATATGACTAAATCTTTTTCTGTTGGTAGAAATTCCATGCCAAGAAAATAATTGAGAGACCCCAAGTCCTTGATGTTGAAAGTTGTGTGTAGAAAATCTTTCACAAAAGCAATATCTGAACTTTGATTGCCAACAATCAAAATATCATCAACATATATCACAAGATTCATAACAGAGTCTGAAGAACTCTTGTGAAAGAGGTTGTAATCATTCAAAGATTGAATGAATCCCTGAGAGAGCAAGGCATCTGAAAGTTTGCTATACCACTGCCTCGAAGCTTGCTTTAAGCCATACAAAGACTTATTAAGTTTGCAAACTTTATTAGGATGAAGATAAGCCATACCTAAGGGAACTTTCATGTAGACTTCAGTATCAATGTCTCCATGAAGGAAGGCATTGTTAATGTCTAACTGAGACATTAACCAACCCTTCTTGACTGCAACTGTTACTAATGCCCGAATGGTAGTCATTTTGACAACCGGAGAGAAGGTCTCATGGAAGTCAATGCCAGCTCTTTGGGTGCATCCCTTAATCACCAATCTAGCCTTATGCCTTTCTAAAGTGCCATCTGCCTTGAACTTTAATTTGTAAATCCACTTTGAGCTAATAAGTCTTTTGCCTTTGGGAAGATCCACAAGATCCCAAGTATGATTAGACTCTAAAGCTATCAACTCAACATTCATTACTTTGATCTAGTCACTGGACTGCACAACTTCTTCATAAGACAGTGGTTCAGAAGAATGATGTAGGTTAGAGATAAGATTTTGAGAAGAAGTGGATAAGGTGGTGAAGGAAAAAGAATTGGTAGGATAAAGGTTGAAGTCAAAGGTGACAAAATTGCAAAAGTAGTCTTGCAAGTATGATGGCGGATTGGAAGAACGGGAACTCCTTCTTATTTCAGGAGCAGGGGCAGGTATGATAGGTAAGAGTGAAGGAATGATAGGTGAAGAAGGAGGTGATGGCATATGTGGAGGAGTAGATATAGGAATATGGTCTCTGAAGTCATGATCATGAATAGGAATGTGTTTAGGGAGAGTAGAGAGTTCAGAATGAGGGACAGTAAAGGGATAAGAGTTCTCATGAAAAGAAACATCCCTAGAAATGAAAATTTTATGTGTACTGAGATCCAGTAACTTATAGCCTTTGATTCCAAAAGGATATCCAAGAAATACACAAGCTGTAGCTCTAGGCATCAGTTTATCTCTACCAGGTTTAGGAGTGCTAGCATAGGCCAAACAACCAAAATTTCTCAAATGAAGCAATGAAGGAGAAGTGCCATGAAGTTTTTCAGAAGGAGATATGCCATTCAAAACTTTAGAAGGCCCCCATGTATCAACATGTAGTAAGTCAAATGCATAAGAAGTAGTGATTGAACTGGTAGGAAAAGGCTTTCTTTGTAATCTTGCCTTAGCACAAACTTCACAAGAAGATATGTCACCATTATTACAAAGGTCAGGGACAATTGTTTTAAGTTTGCTAATAGGTAAATGACCTAATCGAATGTGCCAAAGTAACAAATCTTTGGACTTAACAAAATTGGAAACAACAGAATTGGAAGCTAGCAATGAAGATGAATCAACTGAACATAGAACATAAAGTCTGTTATGCAGGTTACCAAGCAACATTGGGTCCTTCAAAGCCAACCCCTGCAACCAACAGTGATCAGAATCAAATACAACCTTGCATTGCATTTGTCTACAGAGTTTACTTACTGATAGCAAACTGAATCTAAACTGAGGCACATAGAGCAGATCGTGCAAAACAATCTCATCTGTAACCTTGACTGAACCAGATAGCTTGACATCAAGAACAAGGCCATTGGGCATGGAAATATGAATAGGTTGTTGTAAAGGAGTCAGGTTATGAAAGAAAGCCAAGTTGAAAGACATGTGATCACTAGCTCCAGTACCTATGATCCATGTGTCTTTGGAAAATAAAGACTTTGAAGAATTAAGAAAGGTGTAAGAATATGGTATACCAACAAGATATGCACTGGAGGAAGAAGAAGAACCAAAGTTGGTTTTCTGAAGCAGGCTAAGAAGTTGAGCATACTGACCATTTGTAAGACTCTGCAAAGGCATGGATGAAGAATTCTCAGGAGGAACACCAACACTCTCAATATCAGCAACAAAATTGGCTTGAGAATTCTTTTGACTCTGAGGAAATCCATGAATACGGTAACATCTTTCAACAATGTGACTTGTGCGTTTACAATGTGTGCAGAAGTAAGATCGGCGACCACCACGTGCAGTGCCAAAATTTCCTCCAGATGAGCGATCAGATTGTCCAGTAGAATTGCCAGTTCTTGGAGGATTAGTTGAAGCAATAAGAGAAGAAGACTCCAATAAAATGCGAGAAGAAGAGTGAACTTCTCTTTGTCATTCTTCTTGCAAGAGAATTGAATAAGCCTGAGCAATAGAAGGCATCAGATCCATCATGAGAATATTACCTCGTGCTATGCCAAATGATTTAGTAAGCCCCATCAAGAACTGAAGAAGGCGTTGTTCATCTTGATGGCGACGAACAACCTCAGCTAATCCACATGAGCACGCAGGGAAATTCTTCATAGAATCTTGCTCATCCCGGAGTGCTTTGATACGATTGAAGTAACTTGCAATTCCATCAGAGGATTGAGAGATGTTCGAAATTTGCTTCTCAAATGCAAATTTCTGTGCGCTGTTCACCTGTGAATATCGAGTATTTACATCTAGCCAAATCTGACGAGCGTCACCAGATAAAAGAAAAGTGCCACTGATTTGAGGGATCATGGAATTGAGAAGCCATGCGATAAGCATATTATTTACTCTTTCTCATCGACGATAGATAGGAGATGATTGATTTGGTCTGGTGATTTCGCCATCAACGAAGCCGAGCTTGTTCTTGGCTGAAAGTGCAATCACCGTGGATTGATGCCAAGCATAGAAGCCAGATCCATCGAACAATTTGTTGACAAGAATCAACCCGGGACCATCAGATGGATGCAAGAAGAGAGGATCATTGAAATCAGAACCAAGAATTTGCCATGGATTCTGATTTGGCAAATTCGAAAATTCAAGTGCATTCTGGCGATTAGGAGTAAAATCCATGAGAAACAAGACTGAATCAGAGATTCAGAAAGCGGAAGAATAAGATGATCGAAAAAGAGAAACGATCAAGGCCTGATACCATGTGAGAAACCAAAGCCAGAAGAGGGAAAAGAGAGAGGGAAGAATCAGTTATTCTTGTATTGATTCATCTACTGTGAGTTTGTTACAAGTCAAGTATTTATAGTGCTTACACATCAATGTAAACTCGATTCCAGATCTGATTTTTTATCCTTCTGTGCTATCAAATCATGCTTATCTTATTTAAACTCAATTCCAGTCTTTGAGATATGATCTTAAAGAAAAATTCAGAAAATAAAGTCTTCATTCTAACTGAAATCAAATCAGTTAGCATACTTATTTCGTAATCACGAGTTTAATGCAATTCTAGTATATATCCTGCTGCACTTTTGAATCAAACTAGCTGAGTTAGCAAGACAAAACTCTAATCAAAACCAATTAATTAGCCAAACTCTAATGAAAGACACTACACACAAGAAAACATGATAACCTGATCCTTCAGGGTAATGAAGTTGGAAAAAGAGTCAACTAGTAATCCACATCCAGACACGATCTTTCAATACTTCCATTTTAATTTGCCATCTTTCAGTTGCATTGACAACATCACATCACCAGCATAACTAGCAATTTATGTATTCTCTTTGTCTCTTTACGTTTGCAACGGATTTGCACAAATATTAAGAAAAAGTGGAAAAAAGAAGAGAAGAAGAAAAATGAAGTAGAATAGATGATTGATTTGATTGATAAAGTTTTTTTTTGATAGAGAAGATGAATAAAATATTGAGTAAAGGTATTAATGGTGAAAAAATAGATAGAGAAGATGATGTAGATTATTGATTTGATTGATAAAATGTTGTAAGTATATGAACAGAGGCGGATCTACAGTAGGGTCAGTGGGGTCGACCAACCCCACAGAGCTCCAACGAGCAGTGTAGCGGCAGGAATGAGCCCCCACGGCGACCGATAGAATTTCCACCATTTAAGCTTGTAGATCTGAAAATATTTGGAGATATACAACAGACAAAGGTTGAAGAAGACATTAATTTTATTTCAATTTTTTATTTGTTTTTTAAATCAAACAAAAGTAAAAAACGATGCGTTTAAATTAATGAAAATATTTTGTACAATTGATATTTATACTCTATCGTTTGTAAAAGGAAAAATAAATAAAAGCTTACCTTTTTTCTTGTTTGGGACTTGAGCCAATTTAGAGATTTGACGGCATGTTACAACCTACTGTAACCCTCCATTTAAATTTAGACCTACCTATTAGTTTCCAATGAGATTTCAATAACCCACTAAATCCAACTTTTCGGCGCTTCTTCAATCTCCGATCAATTGTAAGTTTGTTATTTAATTAATTAATTCTAGGTTTTCAAGTTTCAACTATTATGGTTTCATATATGAAAATTGATAATTGATAATTTTATATAATTTTAGGATTTAAGAAATCTATTAGCATATATAATACTGATTTGTAAGTTGTTTGAAATATCTATTTTGATTGAAAATTATTAATTTGTTTGAAGTGTTGAACTTGTTAAGAATTTCAGTTGATATTGATTGAAGATGTTTTTACTTTAAATCGCCCGTTATTTACCAAAATTTGCAAGGAACCACCTGTATTTCACGTATTGATTTTAAACCACCCAAAGAGCCATAAAAACTTACAAATGACCACCCACAGACGGTTTCCGTCAGATTGGCCGTTAGAATGTGTGAAATTACGAATCTCCCCCTTTAAAATTACGGAAATTTGCCCTTGTTTACAGTGAATCAAGCCAGTCTTTGTTTGATAAGTGAGAGAAATCGATCAACAGATCTTCAGTGATTGCTTCTTCTGCGGGAGGAAAATTGTTCTTATGGATGTATTGCTCCGAAAATGGTTGATCATTGGTGAGAGAAGTTAGCATTTCTTGAACGAGAGTCGATGATGGAACGTTAGCCGAAGAAGAATCCATTTGGTGGGGAAGAATTTTCAGATTTTTTGCAGTGCAACTAGGTCTGTTGAGGCGATTGAGAGAGGAAGGGAAAATGATCCAGATGTGCGCTTGGAGTCCGTTGAACATGAGAAAGGACATGGTGGTGGTTCTCATGGTTGTGACCAACTCCTTGCTACGAGTGAGGGCGTGAAATCCCCATTTGTTCTCGAGGACGACGACGGGGGTGAGGAGGATCCAATTGACAACGAGATTGACGAAGAGGGAGGCTAAAAGGAGGGCTACGAGGAAGGAGATGGCGAAGAAGTAAGGGGAATGGGTGGGGGAGGAGGTGATAAGGGAGATGCCCTTCCAGGCAAGAAACTGGTAGAGAGCGAAGACGAAAAGAGGGAGAGAGATAAAGAGGAGGGTGATAGCAGAAGTGGCGAGGGGAGGGCGACGACGAGCTTGATGGGGTGGCCATAGAAACCGTGAAGGAGGAGTAGGTGATTTAGGCGGCGGTGGAGATGAGGAAGAGGAGAGATGAAGGGCTAGGGTTTTGAGGGGGATTGTGGGTTTATCGAATAAAGACTGACTTGATTCACTGTAATTTCAGTAATTTTAAAGGGGAAAATTTGTAATTTCACACATTTTAACGACCAATTTGACGGAAATCGTCTGTGAGTGGTCATCTGTAAGTTTGTTTTCTCTTTTGGGTGGTTTAAAATCAATACGTGAAATACAGGTGGTTCCTTGCAAATTTTGGTATACATAACGGGTGGTTAAAGTAAAAACCTCGTGATTAAATTGAATTATTTACATTTAGGAGAATCATAATGGATAAATTTGTTACTCGGGCTAAGCGGATGAGAATTTCGAATAGTGATGTTGATATGAATGTGGGTGGACTGAATGAGTCTCCAGTTGATATAAATGTGGTTAATGTGAGAGAATTGAGTGTGGCTCAAGTTGATATGATTGTTGTTGAAACGAGTGAGCCTCAAGTTGATACAAATGTAGCTGGACCGAGTGAATCCCAAAATAGTTGATAACATTGTGGATGGATCTAGTCCAAAACGAGCTAGAATGGAGACTATTGATGATGATCAAATTGTCAGTGATCCGGCATTGCGAAAGCCAATCAATGACTCATATTAGAGATGGTGTTAAGAGGGCGTATGTGCTTAAAGGTCTATGTCAACCAGTTTCATATGATTTTAAACGAAGGCTATTTAGCAAGACTATGAGGAGTTTTCAAACTAAGTGGTTCGAGAAATGGGAATGGTTGGAATTCAGTGTTTCTAAGGATGCAGCCTTTTCCTTTTGGTGTTATCTCTTTAGAGGGGATCTTGGGAAAAAAAAAGATGATGCATTTGTTATAATGGGGTATCGTAACTGGAAGAAGGCAAGTGAAAGATTTGATGAGCATGTGGGAATTGACACTAGTGTACACAATGTCGCTCGAGGCAAATTCGACAAAGTTTTTCAAGAAAGTTGATTTCGGGAAAGCAAGTATTGGAGGAGGCATATCGTATTCATTTGACTGCAAGGGTGGATGTTGCTAGATTTCTAATTAATCAAGGGCTTCCTATTCTATGTCACAAATTCTATGTGTAGCATGTCTTAATACAAAGGATTCATTCTGCCAATTCAGTGAGACAAAGCTATTCAGACTTGCAGAATTATATCCACCAGACTTCTCAGGGTCCGATCTAATGATTAAAGGACAACTAAACTTGTGGAATAATGAAATGAGACGACATGACAAATTTTCAAGCTTGTCAAATATTGCAGATGTTGCAAAGGAAATGGTCAAGGTAGGAATTCATGGAGTTTTTCACTTGGTATATCATCTTATTGAGTTGGTTTTAGTGTTACCTATTGCGACGACAACTGTAGAAAGAGCCTTCTCGGAAATGAGATCGTCAAGTCAGATATGCGTAATAAGATGGGAGATGAGTTTCTCACAGATTCTCTAGTGTGCTATGTGGAGAAAGATATTTTCAGAAACATTGATAATGAAGTTATCCTTCAACATTTTCAAAATATGAAAAGTCGTAGGAGTGATTTACCTCGTTTGTAGTTTGAATAGTCGAAAGTAACAACTTTTTTATAATGCGTTTTGTGTTGCTATTTTTATAAACCTTGACTTGATTATATCTAGTTTTTTTATATAAATATTGAGCCCTCACGAAGCTTTTGTTCTAGATCCGCCACTACATTGCAATATCGTAATGTATAGGTATAATAAATTGAGGAAACAAATAGAGGTTATTCAATATTTTATGATTGTTGTTTATTTTATTGCATAAAATATAGTTATATGTTGACGAATATTTACCAAAATTAACGAATATAGCTATAACATTAATATAGTTTGTTTGAAAATCAAAACGTATAGATGAATACCAATGCAATTTCGTTCAAGAACACACAAAATCCATAATCAAACCCTAAAATAGGGTGGATTCATAACTAAAGTCATTCTAAACTACGATGACCGAAAATATACAAAAGAATTAATGAACAACAATATCATGAAAATTCAAGCAAAATACACGAATATCGTATTGAATAACTATAATAAATTGATCATCACGAACTGAAGTTATTCAATATATCATACTTGTTATTGCACCTTGTGCATTTACGCTTACCCTTGTTCACTGCTTCAATAGTCTTCTCCTTCCCTGTAACACCCCGTGTTTGTAATCCATTATAAGGATTAGATTGATGCCCATGTCAACAAAAGCTCTTCTTTTTCCTGGTTCGAGTGAGGACAAAGAACTAGGAAGTTAAGTGTTCTAGGGTGGGAGTAGTCCTGGGATGGGTGACCTCATGCGAAGTTCCCACGTTGACATCGGGATAGCGCTTCTAAGGCGTGAGCCTTACAAATGGTATCAGAGATGACTCTTGGTTCTGAGCGGGCTTAGTCGTAGTGCAGTCACTCGACCAGGAGGGTGGTCTTTGGGCTTGGCGGGACTTGACGGGGTCGTCAAGGGTTTAAGTGTTCTAGGGTGGGAGTATTCCTGGGATGGGTGACCTCCTGGGAAGTTCCCACATTGAGATGGGGATAACCTTTCTAAGGTGTGGGCCTTACATTCCCATGTTTGATCCTCCGACTACTCTTATTCTTTGCTTGAATATCAGATGAGTGTTCATGAATAGAGTGCAATTTCGTTCAAGCACACACAAATTCATAATCTAACCTCAAAATATTTTGGGATCTCAATTAAAGTAACTCAAATCTACTATGACCAAATATCTACAAGAAAATAATAAACAACAACACCATGAATATTCAAGAATAATGCACGAATATCGTATTGCCTAACCATAATATATAAATTGATCATCACAAACAGACGTTATTCAATATAACATGCATGTTATTCATTCGAGCTTGTACAAAATAGTATTACCCTAACGAATATCTAACCATCTTAATGAATATCTACGCATTACTAAAACAATACGTTTGAATATCAAACTGGTGTTCATGAATATCAAACCAATTTCAAAATTTTGTGCTAAACGAAATTGGTTTGATATTAATGAACAACAATTTGACATTCAAACGAATTGTTTTAACTTTCAAAATTGAAGTAGAATATTAACAACTATCTGCAACATCAAAACAGTTCGTTTCAATATAATATTGGTGTAAATGAATATCAAATATGGTAAATACATTAATGCGTTTATGAATATTTGTGAAACATTAATGAATATGTATGTAACATTTTCACTGTTCTTACGAATATCAGAAGATTGTATATGAATATCACCGAAGGTTCGTCGATTTACAAACTAAATTTGATTTTAACAAAGAAACTCTAAAATATGGTGCGAACATGCTAGTTGCCTAATTTATATCAAAAAACCGAGAATGCAACACAAACCAAGATTATAAATAGAACCAAAATCGAGTAAGAAAAGTAGGAAGAATAATCAAACCTCCATATTCGATGAACAAAATCTAAATCAAAATTAGAAGATGGAGATCGTCTGATGTTGGAATGAAAAATGAAAAGAGAGAGAAGACAATAGAAGACAGAGAGAAAAGAAGATCGATTTTTATGGTAACAACTCTCTTTCTATTTTTTTGTAACTGATAATATCTTTTATAATCTTCTTTTTCTTTAATATCTAATTGATAGTATCTTTGTATTCATCCAACCGTCCATCACATCTAATCTAACGCCTCTCAATCTCTCATTCATACACTCGTTTCACCTTAAATCTTGTTTCGTCTTCACCTACAAAGGGCGAAAAACGTTGGAGTTATAAAATCAGAGGATCATGGATGTTTCCTACAAAAGATTACATACACATTATATAATAACGGAAAAGCTATATGCACACTATGTTTTGTCTAAATGGACGCGATTCTGTACGCATACGCTATGCGTCCCCATTTTCTACGCTTTATCTATGCGTAACACAACTAAGGGGTAAAATGGGAACAAATCTGGGTTACTTAGTCGAATTTTACGCATACTTTATGCGTATAACCTAAAGATTTTGCACGAGAAATTTTTGCCGTCTAACCTAACCCTAATTTTTGCCCTAAACATTACGCATAGTTTATGCGCAAGACCACTAAGTAAACCAGAATTAAGCACTAACCCTAATTTTTTCAATCTAACCTAACCCTAATTTTTGCCCTAATTTTTTCCCTAAACATTACGCCTAGTTTATGCGCAAGACCACTAAGTAAACCAGAATTAAGCACTAACCCTAATCATGTTGACAAATGCATACCCAAATTATACCCAAAACTATACGAATACATTAGGCGAAAGTCATACGCATAGGCAGCGCGTAGGACTGGACTAATGATGTGACTAATCCAACTTGACCAAACTCGCACACATTATTTATGCGTGTATGAGCGGAGGATTGGACCCCAAGGCATAAGTGCCTACGCTCTTTTTATGCGTGAATATTAGGGCTTCTTCAACAAGCCACTTCTCGACTTCTCTTCTACAACGGTAAGATTAGGGTTAGGGCAAAATTTCCGATCACCGTAGACGCTCTTTTCCAGCGGCGATTACTTCTCATCTCTACCATTCTCAATGGAATCACAATCTCCACCGGAATCCGCACCCAAAGAGACACAAGAAACTCAACATCCCGGAGCTTCTACGTCGGCTACAATGGCGGAAACGCCGACGATTATTTCTCCGGCCATTCAGATGGAGACGACGGTGGGGTCGGAGGCGCAGTCGAACAACATCCAGATGTGGAGAGATTTGGATAAGAATTGGTCGGTGGCGTGGGAGGCGGAATCGTCGATGCCGGAACCTCCATCGAAAAGGCGGGGATTGTCCATTGATTCCATGACGGATGATGAGACAATCCCTGAGGAGTCAGTGCAGACATATGTCCAAGAATTAGTGGGTGAATTAGTGGGCGATGGTGATGTCGGAGGAGGAGGAAGAAAAGGAGAAGGACAACAAGCAGGAGGTCGGCGATATCCTACCCGTCTGGCGGTGAAGGTGGGGACGGCTGCGCAAAACCCTACTATGGGTCCGCCTACTGTACCGGTGAGGTCGACCGCTCGGACGACTTCTACGGCTCCGGCAGCTAGTGCCTCTGCTGAAGCGGGGAGTTCCACTGTTGTCTCAACGTCGACGGAGACCCCATGCAACCCGATCGGTGGACTAAAGAAATCGGTTAGTTATTTGCAACCTTTCGTTCAATTAAAAATGCATGAATTGATTTGATTAGATTTGCATGATTACATGATTAGATTAGTTATAAAACTTGCATGTTTATGAAACTTGCATAAATTGTGGATTAATGATGTAGTTATGAAATAATGTAGTTATAAAACTTGCATGTTTAAATATTATGCATGAATTGTGGATTAATAATGTAGTTATTAAATAATGTAGTTATAAAACGTGCATGAATTGATTAGATTAGATTAGAATTTCTATTTTGAACTTTGTAGTTTGTTAGAATTGAGTAACTTAATTAGTAAGTAATTTGAAATCTGTGTTATAGACTTTCCATACGGTGATAGACGCTGGATTGACCGAGCCTACTCCAGTGAAAGAGGGTCCTCCTAAACGACAGATTGGTATTTCAAAGGAGATACGTGCTCGTAGTAGGGTCGTCCACACACATCTTTTGTATTTTAATGCCACGGGTTATGAGAGTTCTAAGAGGGATAAGAGGGATAAGAGGGATAAGGATGATCCTGACCGTTTGACGATTCAGAGTGTCGGTGTTGAAAGTCCTGAAACTAATGAGTATTTTGAGAGTTTTGATACTAGTATAGATGAAGGTCAGGAGCCAATTACATAGGCTTCTAAAGAGTTTCCTGAAATTCGTGTTGACGATTTAGGGGTTGAGGATTTTGATTTCGCGTTTGAGTCAAACTTGTTTAATGATACGTCGAGTCATGTAGATGATGTTCCTCCAGCTGTTCCTCCAGTTGGTTCTGCAGTTGTTCCTCCAGTTCTTCAGCCTGAAGCTGTCCAGGCTACTGAGGTTCGAGATGTTGCCACGGGTCCTGTGCGTACATATTGCCAATGGCTCGACAATGTTCCCCAACCCCGTTGTCCTCACCTACTTCCCAGGTTTGAGACCCACATTGCTAAGGCAATTTATGAGAGACCGCTACCTGAGGCTGCTCGAGACGTTGTTCCACTAGTACAGTACAGGAGACGAAGATCTAAACGTAAACCTAATGTGCCAGACTCGACTGAAGAGGACACCGATGAAGATGTTCCTTATGGAGGTTCTAGTGCTCTTAGAGTTTGAGGTGCTCGAGGTGTTGGAGGTGTTGGAGATGCTGGCGGTGTCGGAGCTGGAGATGCTGGCGAGGTCGGTGCTGGTGATGTCGGTGGTGCTGATGTCGGTACTGGAGGTGCCGGTGTTGGAGTTGGAGGGGGAGATGAGCATGAGGTCGGGGATGGTCCAACAGCTGCACCTGTTCGTGGTAAAGCTCAAAGGGCTGCTACACAGGACTTGGTAAGTCTTCATTGCACTGTATTTTATTAAATTTGTGACACTAATTAGCTGCATCTCAAATTTGAATTTTAATGTATGCAGAGATATAAGATTCTGAAGGTATACTTTCAGTCAACAAAGTTGTACAAGTTGGAGCGTTACATTAGACCTGACCCAGGCAGCTGGTTGTGGATTGCTGAGCGGAGTGGCCTTACCTCTCTACGCACTCTTGGTATTGCATCGGGTGTGGACTCTGCGTTAATATCAGCTTTTGTGGAGAGATGGCAACCAGACACGAACACGTTTCATATGCCATTCGGTGAGATTACCATCATACTTGCGGACATTCTATGTATTCTGAAAGTTCGCATTCATGGGAAGAGTTGCACATCATCTATGACCGACGATGATTTGTACTCTCTTGTTGCCCAACATTTGGAGGTGGACTTGAAGCAAGTGAAGAGCTGGAATAGTGCTGGGGGCATTCCTGTAAAGTGGTTGAGGCGTTGGCTGAGGCATAAGATGTGGCTGCCAGAGGCTGAACAACCTGCATCCCGTATTGCTATGTACTACATTTTATTGTTGCTCGGATCGACTGTCTTGGTGGACAAGAGCACTAATGCCGTAAAGATCAAGTGGCTACGTTTTTTGCAAGACTCAGACCACTATGATGAGTACGCATGTGGTGCTGCCATTCTTGCTTATGTTTACCGCAATCTGGGACAGGCATCTAGGGCTCATGGTCAGGGGATTGCTTCTTGCGGGATATTGATTAGGGTAAGTCCTGTTCTGTTATTCTATATATCAAAAAAAGTTTATATTCATATTCTAATTTTCTTATATTGTTCAATTACAGTGCTGGGTTTGGGCATATTTCCCTCATTTTCGTGGGCATATGGTTACCAACCCCCTATTTCTCGGCGACGATAGAGGAGCTCTTCAAGATATGGGAGAGGTGCCACGTAGCAAGGATCCGAAGCGTCTTGTTGTTATCCGTCTATTACTAGACGAGTTGAGATATGAGGAGGTAATCTATTTTATATGTTTAAGATGTTCCTTATGTTACTTGATAGTGCTACATAATATGTTTAAGATGTTCATTATGTTCATTATATGTTATATTTTCTTATGTAGGTGAATTGGGTCCCATGGCACAATCTTGACTATAACACTCCGGAGTTGTCGCCGGCTCGTTTTGAGGGAGTGTGATGTGAAAACCTCTTGCAAGGCTCGCGGGGGACGGATCTAGGCAGGACGCGTGGCTAAAGAATCCTTGGAGACGCAGTACTTGCTTGAACTAGGTCAAAGACTGAACTCAAAAGATGGGCGGATGTGAATCTGGGTAGGACGGCGTCCTAGGACGGTTCGGCTTCGGCGGACAGGGTGGAGAAAATCTCAACAACTAGGCTTGCTATAAAATTCAACATGAAAACAACTCTTGGTTCCAAGTCCATATATATAGGACTCCTAACTAGGGTTACCAAATATAATAACTTGCTAATGCTAAAGATAGTAAGTAATGAGAAAGACTTTAAAAACAATAGAAAACAGTTCTAGGACGGACGCCTAAGTCTAGGACGTTCCTTCAGTGCAAGTCGTCCTTGGTATCATGCTGGATCTTAAGACGTGTAGCTCTAGGACGTCTCTTCACTATAAGTAGCCATTGATAACATGACGGAGGATGGTGTGTGATTGGAAGACGCTGCATTTCTTGCAAATGCCTTAGCGACAATGCTCGTAGTTGCTTGGGAAATGGATTTCGCACGTGCTCTCATAATTGGTCCGTTTGAACGAACACTCAACATCTCTTCCTCTTGTGCCTCTGTCAATGTCAAGGGGTGTCCCACATCATTCTCCCCTTCTTGGCCTCGAATCGTCCCAGATTCGTCAATGTCAAGGTCTGGAGGCGTGTACGGTGATAGGTCGTCGATGTTGAATGTCGCATGGACGCCATAGTCGTCTGGGAGCTCCAGCTTGTATGCGTTTGGACCATATGCTTCTAGTACTTTGAATGGACCATCACCTCTTGGGTTCATCTTGGATCGTCGTCTAGCGGGAAATCGGTCCTTCCTCAAATGCAGCCAGACCAGGTCCCCTGGTGCGAATGTGATGCGACGTTTGTCCTTGTTGGCTCTCTGCTTCAGCTGTCGGGCCCTCCTTTCCAGTTGTTCCTTGGTCCTATGATGCAGCTCCTGAATCATCTCCGCTCGAGCAGCTCCACGGACGTGATCACCGTCCTTCAAGGGATGCGGTACAAGGTCTAGGGGCGACAACGGGTTCCTCCCATAGACCACCTCAAACGGGGACATCTTTGTCATTGAATGGACATACCTGTTATAAGAGAACTCGACAAAAGAAAGTAAGTCTTCCCAACGGCGCGGGTTGGTCCTAAGCATGGTCCTGAGCAAGGTCCCTAAGGTTCGGTTGGTCACCTCGGTCTGACCATCTGTCTGTGGATGATAGCTAGTAGATAATAGGAGGTTTGTACCTAACTTACCCCATAAAGTTCTCCAAAAGTGACTAACAAATTTCACATCTCTATCGCTAACAATAGAACGCGGTATACCATGTAAACGAACCACATGCTCAAAGAAAAGTGAAGCACATTCTGCATCATTGTTAGTTCCCTTACATGGTATAAAATGCGCCATCTTGGAGAACCGATCGACCACTACAAAAATAGAGTCCCTCCCCTTCTTAGACCTAGGCAACCCCATCACAAAATCCATGGATATATCCTCCCAAGGGTCATTAGGTATAGGTAAGGGAGTGTACAGTGAGGGACTCGATCTAGATTTGGCTTTATGGCATGGGACACAGGCATTGCAAAATTTTGTTACCTGCTTAGTCATGTGTGGCCAATAAAAGTGTTCCTTAAGGGCTGCTACAGTTTTGGCTATGCCGAAATGTGCCCTACTCTCATGTGCTTCCTTAATTAAGAGCCCTCGAATGGATGAGGATGGGATGCATAGTTTTCCACCCTTATAGAGGTACCCTTGGTCAAGGAAATAGGTATCTAAGGTCCCCTGAGATGCGCAAGTCTCATAAATAGATTTAAAGAAAGTATCATGCAAATACAATCCTTAATCAAAGAGAAACCGAAGACTTTAGCATCAAGAGAAGTTAAGAGAACATACCTGCGAGAAAGGGCATCGGCTACCACATTCTCCTTACCTTTTTTATGCATCACCACATATGGAAATGTCTCCATAAATTCTACCCATCGAGCATGCCGACGACCTAGAGTAGACTGGTGCTTGAGATATGTCTAGGCCTCATGGTCCGTATGGATGACGAACTCTTTTGGCCATAAGTAATGTTGCCAAGTCTTCAACACCCTGATAAGAGCATACAGTTCTTTATCGAATGTAGAGTAGTTGAGTGTCGCACCTGATAATTTCTCACTGAAGTACGCCAGTGGTTGACAATTCTGAGTCAGAACCCCACCAACACCGATGTTGGATGCGTCGCACTCAACCTCAAAGGTTTTGTTGAAGTCTAGCAGTTGTAGCAATGGTGCATGACATAGACTGTCTTTAAGACTCTCGAAGGCTGCCTCATGCTTTGGCTCCCAAGTAATGGTGTTGCCCTTCTTAGTCAATTCAGGAAGGGGCGCAGCTATGGTACTGAAGTCACGCACAAAGCGCCTGTAAAATCCGGCCAACCCCAAGAAGGATCGGACCATAGTCGGTGTTGTCAGGGTAGGCCATTCCTTGATAGCCCGGACTTTTTCTTCATCTACCCGCAACCCATCCTTAGAAACTACAAATCCTAGAAAAATCGTAGTGTCCGAGCAAAACACGCACTTTGCCAAGTTGGTATACAACCGCTCGGTCCTAAGACAATCTAGAACTTGTCTAAGATGTGAAACATGGTCATCCAACGTCCTACTATAAACTAGAATATCATCAAAGTATACAACCACAAATTTCCCCAGATAGTGACGAAGGACGTGGTTCATTAACCTCATAAAAGTACTCGGAGCGTTGGTGAGTCCAAACGGCATGACTAGCCATTCGTAGAGACCATACTTCGTCTTGAATTTCGTCTTCCATTCATCGCCTTCCTTCATGTGAATCTGGTGGTAGCCGCTCCTTAAATCAATCTTGGAAAAGAGCACGGCACCATGTAACTCGTCTAGCATATCGTCAAGGCGAGGAATTGGATGACGGTACTTCACCGTTATTTGATTGATAGCCTGGCAGTCCATGCATATTCTCCACGATCCCTCCTTCTTTGGCACTAATATCACTGCAACACCACACGGACTTAGGCTCTCTCGAACATAGCCCTTGTCCAAGAGTTCGGTGACTTGTCTTTGCAGCTCTTTAGTTTCCTCCGGACTTGCCCTGTATGCCGCTCGGTTAGGCAAAGAGGCACCCGGTACCAAGTCGATCTGGTGCTCAATTCCGCGCAAAGGAGGTAGTCTGTCAGGTATCTCATCTGGCATGACATCCGCGAATTCCTGCAAAAAAGATGTCACAGACGATGGTAGTTTATCGACATTCTCGGTAACAGTAAGACACGCAGATGGAATCAATAAAAAGCAAGGAGAACGTCCCTGAATAATTGGAGTGATATCCCGTGAACGAGCAATGAGAAAACAACGCTCACAACGACCCTGGATCGTGTTAGTCGTATCCTTGGACGCAAGATCTTTGTGTTCCGCGTCACCCACTTCTGTCGGGCGACTCAGATTTGTTTCTGTGCGACCTGATCGTTCCTGTTTTGGTTGTGTCTTAGAAACATTTTCTCCGGGTCTAGTATGAGCCATGGGCTCAATGGTCTTTGGAACCAGTTGTAAGTAGTTTGTGTTGGAGGACGTATCCTCCTTGTTGGATGCCTTGGTCCTGGGCGGGTTCATCTGGTCGGTAGGCCTCAGTTTTTGTGCTGCTGCATTTGCCCTCTCTATTGCCTTGATTCGGTCTCTTTCCACCTTATCATGTATGATTTCTTGTGGAGTCATAGGCAGCAGTGTCACCCGACGTCCATTACTTTGGAATGTATAAGTGTTCAAGAAACCGTCATGGACCGCTTTCTTGTCGAATTGCCATGGTCGTCCTAAAAGGAGGTGAGTGGCATCCATAACAACAACATCACAAGTAATTGTGTCAATGTAATTACCAATAGAGAAGGTAATGTGGCATTGCCTTGTTACCACATCACCGTTACCTTCTGAAATCCATTGTAGACTATATGGTTGTGGATGTGGAGAAGTAGGTAAGCTTAGGACCTCAACCACCTTCTCATTTAAGATGTTGCAACATGAACCACTATCTACAATTACACTCAAGGAGGAAGTGCCCACAATACAGCGGGTGTGGAACAAGTTCTCTCGTTGATCCCCTATCGATGCGTCTTTCACTGTCAAAGAATGACGAGCAACTAGGGTTAGAGGTGTGTCGTCATTCAAGTCTGGTGGACCACATTCATATGGCTCATCGTTTTCATAGTCGTCATACGCAGCTTGTGGTGCGTCCTCGGAGTCCTCATCATCCTCATAGGACTCGTATCCCGTTGCTTGGGAGAACAAGACTCGTCTGGGATTGGAGCAGTCACGAATGAAATGACCACGACCGCCACTTGAAACAAACGCGGTCGCTGGTCTTCTCATGTCGACCGTCCGTCTTTGGATGAGGTGGAGCCGTGGGCAACTTTGGAGCTTCTGAACGAAGAGGAGGTCGGCTCGAAGTAGGTTGTTGGGACCTAGGCTGCGCACTCACAGTTTGGTTAGTGGAAAGAGTAGGATTTGGTTTAGGATCATACCTTCGCGACGCTGATGTCGAGAGCCATGGGTAGACCTTCTTGCAAACAAGTCTTCGATGTACTTTTTGAGAAGCATGCGCAAGAGTGGTCAAGTCATTGATATGCAACACATCGACCTCTTCCCATAGATCGACATGCAACCCATGGAGGAACTTCGTCCGGATCGTCGCTGGAGTGACGCTCATGCCCGTCTTGAAGTACAAATCCTCAAGGTGAGCAAGGAACTCAAGAGGTGTGCTCGTACCTTGGCGTGCAAGAGCAATCTTCAAGCGCATCTCGTTTTTATATTCCGGAGGGACGTATTTCTGCGTCATGACGAAGACAAGTTGGTGCCATTGCTCAATAGGGTCTTGTCCCAGACGTGCCCTATTCGTCATGTCTCTATGCCACCATGAACGTGCGGCTCCTTGGAAATGTAAGGTTGCAATTTCTACCTTCTCCTCCTCGGTATAGTGGCAATGTTGAAGTGCATGTTCTGTACCTTGCAACCAATCCAAAAAGACAGCCGCATCGTATTCACCGAGAAAAGGTTCGATCTTTACCTTAATGTCTCGTCTAGAGTTGTGGTTTGGTTGGACTTGGCGTCTTTCTTCTCGTTCTCGCTCTCCATGGAAACCATGAGCATTGCCACGACCTCCATTATGTCCCCTACGACGTCTAGGGCCTCCCTGATCATACTCATCATAGTCATTGGGGTTAGTGTCATAGGACATAGGAGTAGGAATCTTACGTGGTATCCATCCAGCCGGATGAGTCTGATTTTCGATAGGCTCGGCTAGTGGTGGGTGAAAGTTCCCTGGATTTACTTGACCAGCGAAATCCATCTCCTCCTCGTCATATTCACCGAAGGCTTGAATGGAATATGGTCTAGATGGGGCTCTCTGACCCTGCTGCAGTCGACCATGTCGTTGTCTAGACGGGAGTCCTACAACAACCGTATGACGGTTATCATAATAAGGATCATGGTTCGAGTTGTCATACCTTGGTCTCTCAGAAGAGTGAATGTGTTGACGTTGTGTGTCGACCTGGTCCGAATAGTGGTCATTGTCATCATGGTCCCGTGAGTGGGATCGTGGCTCCCATCTATCCTCAAATGGGTAATTCGTCGGTTTTTCAATGATGGACCTTAACCTTCCATTTTCTCGCTGAGACTCAGTATTATGTTGGGATGAGGACGCAATGCCTTTGCCTTTGTCAAAGCGAGAAGGTTGAGAAGTGATCTGGCCATTGTTAGCACGCGAAGGTGTATCTACCACTACGGTCATAGGACCATGTTGAGCGTCCATCAACCGCGTCAAATGAGCAAGGCAATCGGTTGCCTCAAGGCGCTCTGCCTCTGATCTTGCAAGCTCTGCCTCTTTCCTAGCAAGGAGTTCCTTTGTCTCCAACAATTCAGCAGTTGTCGCATCGTAGTCCTCCCCATGCACAGACATAGCAAATGGGTTATACAACAAAAGGAAGCAACAACAAGAGCTACAATATGCAGAGAACTCAACTCAAGAATCAAAGTCTCCCGGTATCTAGTTTAGGCAATCCGTGAGGGAGGTCAAGGCAAGGAAGTGAACTCGTATGCAATAACCTTCTCAAGCCAAATCAAGCAAGCAATATCGTCCTAAGATGATTAAATCAAAGCAAGTATCGATGCAAGATAAGGTCTTTTATAGATTGTGCTAGACTAGAAGATAGATTTTTTTTTTGTTTTGTTGAAGCTTTTGTGTAGGACGAACTGTTTTTTTTTTTGTCTTAAGTCGTGACTTTTCTTTTTGATTTGGAGTCAGACAACACAATGAGATTTAAGAAGAAGAAAACAGGTAAGCAGCACAAATTTCAGCGTATTCGTGGAATGCAACCCTGTTTAAGAGAGGAATTATAGACTTGATGCAACAATCACGAACTTATCATTCATGCAAGATATATGATGCAGCGAAATAATCACAAGAACAATAGCAAGATAGACAAAGCAAGATAAATTATTGCAACCAAGGAAATGAGGCTACTTGCAAACAAAAACAAACGCTCGGTTTGATTCAAACTTGCAGTGCAAGTCAAATCTCCTAGGGTTTCGGTCACTCTTTTTTTTGTATTTTTGTTTAGACAAACTGATGGAAGATAATGAAATGATGAAAAAGCTATAGGTAATAACAATAAATGAGGGAGAAATTGAAAACAAGAGAAGAATCTACCACACGTCGTACCCCTGGAAGCTGATACCAGTTGATGTGAAAACCTCTTGCAAGGCTCGCGGGGGATGGATCTAGGCAGGACGCGTGGCTGGAGAATCCTTGGAGACGCAGTACTTGCTTGAACTAGGTCAAAGACTGAAATCACAAGACGGGCGGATGTGAATCTGGGTAGGACGGCGTCCTAGGACGGTTCGGCTTCGACGGACAAGGTTAGAAAGTGTGACGGCGGAAACGATTTGATGAAGGGATGATGATTGAGGGTTTGTGAAGTGGAATGAGATGATGAAACGATGATATGAAGGCTGGAAGAAGATGACGGCAATTAGGGTTTGGGAAGGGTGGCGGCGGCGGCTAGGGTTTGATGGAGATGACGGCGGCGGCTAGGGTTTGGGACTGTGACAATGGCGACGACCTGGACTGAGTAACAACGACTAGATAAATGGCTCGTGGAGGTTCGAGCCAGAACTAGGGTTTGGCGTTGAAAGCAAGGGGTGGAGAAAATCTCAACAACTAGGCTTGCTATAAAATTCAACGTGTAAACAACTCTTGGTTCCAAGTCCATATATATAGGACTCCTAACTAGGGTTACCAAATATAATAACTTGTTAATGCTAAAGATAGTAAGTAATGAGAAAGACTTTAAAAACAATAGAAAACAGTTCTAGGACGAACGCCTAAGTCTAGGACGTCCCTTCAGTGCAAGTCGTCCTTGGTATCATGCTGGATCTTAGGACGTGTAGGTCTAGGACGTCTCTTCACTATAAGTAGCCATTGATAACATGACGGATGATGGTGTGTGATTGGAAGACGCTCCATTTCTTGCAAATGCCTTAGCGACAATGCTCGTAGTTGCTTGGGCAATGAATTTGGCACGTGCTCTCGTAATTGGTCCGTTTGAACGAACACTCAACATCTCTTCCTCTTGTGCCTCTGTCAATGTCAAGGGGTGTCCCACATCAGAGTGTTGAGTTGCGAACATGTGCATGAGGCTTATAACCCTGGCAGAGTCTTGCGTCAGTTTGGACGTTTTCAGCCAGTCCCAGATGCCCCTATTCAACCTAGCAATACCGTAAGAAAGCTGGAGTTCAATGGATACAAGGTTGAATTTACCGAGGAGCAGATTGATGCATGGGATGCGGACCCGAGGCCGTTGATTGACCTTCATAAAGATCACCCCAATGCAAAGGGAAAATGGGACATGGCTGACGACTACTTGGATTGGTATGACGAGATGTCGCACCCTTTGGTGAACCCCAGGTCTGTTAGACGGGATCGTCCAATTCCTCCTGTTCGTGTTGTACGTGCTGCTGATCACCTTGTGGTATGTCTTTTCGTAATTAAATTAAATTTGATCATCTTATTATATAGTTACATTAAGTTGTTAATCTTTTTGGAATGGTTTGCTTACAACGTTGTCAGATTGTTGCCGCCGCTATTCAGTCGTACTCGGAGTCCGATCATGTGGACAGGCCATTGAGCGAAGACGTGTTTCGACAGTGTTTAGAGACACTGACATCTGAAGAAGGGCCTATGGCCCCACCTCCACCTCGTGCTTCACAGACCATGAACCCAGCTCCTATTCTGTTTGAGGATTCTGTAAACGAGGTTGGTCAAGGGAGTAGTAATCATGCAGCTGTGGATGATGAGGATGTTCAGGACTTGATGTAGCGTTTTTAGTATTCTTTCTTATGACACGTTTTGTTATGTACTTTTGAACATTACGTTTTCTCTATGAAGTATTTGGTTTTTAGTTAGTAGGTTTCTGTTGTGTGATAATATAACCATTGATACTGATAAGAATTACATTAGATAATAATTACATTAGATAAGATTCATTGATACTGATAATTCAACACAACAACAACAACAAAAAAGGCAAAACGCATGCACTACGATTACACAATGCTATAGGCAACACACTAGAACTGCACCGTCACTACTTCTGAAGATCCCCAATGATTCGGAGTGTCTCATGAAGACGCTTGACGTCATTTTCAAGCTCCGCCAATCTCGTAAGAAGGCCCTCCAAAACTACTTTGGTGTTGTCGTTGTACTCGGGATCAATCCATTTGGTAAACCAACAACCCGTTGAAACGTAGTCACTTGTGCGTTTTGGACATGCATAATACTTCCGCCCATAGTGTCTGTCCTGCTTCGACGTTCGGATTTCCGCCCTTTCGTCACAAGCACACAGGAGAGGACCCGAGTTCGCATTTGATGCAGTGCATGAATTCTTTGATGATGCCATAACGCAGCTCGTATTGTGGATTTGGCTTGTTGTGTCATCACTACCTCCATGCACATGCACCCTTTTATAGTAATTTTTACACCACTACCACCATGCATCCGCATAACTTGGGCGTGTGAATTGACCCAAGACGAGAACAAATCTACGCATAACTTATGCGTAGAGTAGAGTGAAACATTCTACCCATAAGTTATGTGTAATACACTTATGCGTAATACACTTATGCGTAAGACACTTATGCGTAAGACACTTATGCGTAAGACACTTATGCGTAAGACATTTACCATAGTAGAGTGAAACATTCTAAGCATAGTCACAAAGGTTATTTGTTATAATAACAGTGAGATAAATTTTTAAATATTAAGTTTTAACAAATGTTTTGGAAAAGAGACAACTAATTCTTAACAGGGGAGTATTATTATTGAAACGGGGTACAATGAACAAACAGAAAATACAAATACAAGAGTAATCAATATCTAGTTTTCTCCTCCCATGGAGCTTACCGATCGCTGAACACAAAAATCAAGAAATTCAAACTCATTTTGCAGATTATCAATTTTTTCCAGCAGTTGTCTAATAATCTGAATCAGTTCATCGCTATATTCAGGATCGATCCAGACGACGTACGAACACCCTTCAAGACCTTTGTCATAGCGTAGTGAACATCCATAGTACTGTCTTCCATAAGATTCTGTAGCCCGAGACGTTTTCACAGAAGGTAATTTATTGCAACTGCATCGTCGTCGTGAAGAGGAGGCAGTAGATCCAAAAATAACCTTTGCGTTTGAAGTCATACTGAATGCTGTGTTGGATGAGGTATCTATAGCAGTTACAAAAGAGTTTATGGAGGTAGACATATGAAGACGAAATGATTGAAAACTGTCTGGTGCATTTATATCCGTCTTTTCCTTGCAATCCAAGGCAAGCTACGCATAACTTATGCGTGCAATATATGTTTTGGATACGTTTAACCTATGCGTGGGGTTTAGGGTTTAGGGTTAAGATGTTATCGTTACATTGGACTAAAGTATGGATCGTATAAACGCGACTTATATCGAGTAAAACCGACTTAGAACGACTAATGGCGCGAAAATCGATTAAAACCGACTTATAACGGTAAAAATCTACTAATGGCGCGAAAATCGAGTAAAACCGACTTAGAACGATAAAAATCGACTAATGGATGTGGATAGTGGATGTGGATAGTGGATAGTGAATGTGGATAGTGGATGTGATAAGTGGATAGTTTGGGCCCAATTCGTTTAAACGCCTTAAAACGATAAAAATCAAAATTTCAAAATTGTAACATGATAGAAAATAAAGCCCATAGTCGTTTTCAATTCTTGGAATCGAAAAAAAATCGTCGAAAACATCAACGGGCCTAATAAGGCCGAATTGAAATTTTGTGAGGCCCATTATCAAAAAACGATATACAACGGCTTAATAAGACCTTAAACCGCAAAAAACTTGAAATGTAAAGGTTGTATTTGAGCATTACCAATATGACGTGTTTCGATTTTATAAGAAATTAACAAAGAGAACTCCTCAAAATATCTAAACGAGCACTTTCACCTAATAATGAGTTAATCTCAAGTATATAAGTCGTATAGTTTTACTCATATATGTGTGATATCACTTCGAACTCAAATAAAGTTTATACAAAACTTTCATTAAATGTTATGAAACACTCAAATAATCCAAAATAACCACATTTCACATCTTCGTATTGGCGTTATTGCTTGTTTATTGACATATGTATGAGTATTTCATTAAATATCGGTTTGCGTGCCGTTAGTCGTTCTAAGTCGGGTTTCCTCGATTTTTGCGCCATTAGTGGTTTTAAGTCGGTTTTACTCGATTTTCGCGCCATTAGTCATTTTAAGTCAGTTTTACTCGATTTACGCGCCATTAGTCGTTCTAAGTCGGTTTTACTTGATTTTCGCGCCATTAGTCATTCTAAGTCAGTTTTACTCGATTTTCGCGCCATTAGTCGTTGTAAGTCGGTTTTACTCGATTTTCGCATAATTAGTCGTTCTAAGTCGGTTTTACTCGATTTTCGCGCCATTAGTCATTGTAAGTCGGTTTTACTCGATTTTCACATAATTAGTCGTTCTAAGTCGGTTTTACTCGATTTTCACGCCATTAGTCGTTTTACGTCGGTTTTATTCGATATAATTAATTTTCATTATATTAGAAGCTTAAAACATACAAACTACATAGATTACAAATTAGCGTCTCCATAACATGGTATGTCCAAACGAAAGTCCATGTCCTTGCTCGGGGGTTTGAAGTCACGCCTCCACCTCTTTTTCAACTCCAAAGGGTGTTCATTGGTGACAATGAAGATCTTGATTAGGGCAACAGTCCTTCCTAGATCGGCAAGGGCATGGGCATCACGTGAGTGTTGCAAGGCTCTTATAGTGTTTCTCCCTCCATGAGCATGAACCATCTCAAAAAAGTAGTCTGTGTTGTTCTGGAGGTTATTGAGGGTCCATAACTGTCCTCTTAGCCAATCAATGTCTCTCACACTATCTGTCGTTGGAGCCCAATCTTCACACAGACCACCTTCGTATGTGTGGCTCGTGACAGTGGCCATTCGTCCGCTGGTGGGGACAAGGGAACCACCATGGTGAACTTCAGTATACACTCTCGTCAAATCCATAACGCGATCCATTTTTGTGATAATGGTGGCATTTCATATTACGTATTTACGTATTTATAGGGTGAACCACCATAGTGGTCTATGAGAGGCCGTTGATAATACAACACAACAACAAACAATCATTCCTACGCATAGTTTAGGCGTAGGACCTTCACCCAATTCTGCCTTGTCACACGCATAACCTAGGCGTAGGAAAATTTTACAGCATTGCCTTACTATATAAAGCTGGTTGTTTGGGACCACTCAATATAAATCCGTACATATTTTGTGCCTATTTGGAGTTTGGAGTTTGGTTGAATTTATATATCGTTAAAATAATAAATAAGTTATATTTCTATTTGTAATTTTTTTTATAGAATATTCAATACATTGGCACATAAAATATACATATAGAAAAAGAGAGTGAAAAATACTGAATGATCAATGTAAAATATACACCAACCTATCATATACTCAATCTATCATATATACTCAACCAAAATACAATTAGATAGTCTTAGATAAGCATAAGATATTTCTTACACATTTTACATCTAAACTTTAATTTTATACGAAAATATAAATAGAATCAATAACAAAGAAATGTTTTTTTAGTTGTAAAAAGTAGTAAATTAGCATACAACATGTAGATACATATGGATGGACTTCATTGCACGAACTATAAGTTTTTTTTCTTCATCGACATTTTGCATAGCTATATAAATTTGGTATATTCACATGCGAAACCATTCAATAGTAAAATATAAGGATAAAAAGGATAAAACCTTTAGTATATATAATAAATTATGACTAACACATAAGATCCACTTACAATTATCCAATAATGATGAATTTAATGATAACGTTATAGAAAGTCAACAATAAGTAGAAATACTTTAATAATAATATGATAAGTGAAGAAACTTGTAATTGATTTTTCATTCAATTTATAAGGAATAACGAAACTAAACTACAACTTAAGATAACATCCTATGATGAAATATCTCTTCTTAAACATATTGAAAATTTGATTATTTTTTTAAATTGACTAAAATAAATATATAGGAAAGTGGAAAAAGTAGTGGGGTTTTTTCTATTTAGTTGAGGAAAATTGTTGTTTTTTATAATTAAATTTGATATTTATTTTTTCGACAAATAGTGAGGTGGCGCTGAGGTGACGTAATTTTTTGTGAAGACTTGGTTTCTCCCTTATATTGTAGTTAGGTAGATGTGTGGCAATCTTTCTTGAGTAGGCCCTTATGGTTTGTGACGTGTATTTGTTTGCTCAAACACTCTCTTATACGTGTTCAACTATTTATATGGGCATCTATTTTGAGTACGTGACTTTATAAATGGTAGCTTCATATTTGTGTATATGCTTTAACATCTTTACGTGACATTGAAGCTTGTGACATAAAAATCAAAGCATCGTCAACAACCTAGGAATAAAGTGTCACACACACAAAATAATTATATTTTGTATGAGTGTCATCCTCGTACAAGTTTGCATACTCTACCGTATAGTAACCGATCGTTGGGCCTTTGCATATTATCTCAGCCTCATGAAATGAACCTTTCAATCCCTTTTCCACTTACATGACTTCAACTTATATACAATGACATCGTCTTACGGTCCATGGTCTTTCGAATTTAAAATTTCGTTATATACAATGACAATGGGAAATAAATAAAGATTGACAACAAGGTATGAGATCAATTTACCTCAAATCAAAATGTAGAATATCCTCAAATGTATGGGTCGATTTGTAGAGGTGACTTTAGAGAATGATCTTAAGACTAATATATGTTGGTCCTTAAATAGGAAAGCTAAGGTCATGAATGGGTGTATAAGATGACATAAAATGTTGTAAAAGATATGGTCGAAGTTGCTATACATCTCGTTTTTTATGAGCATGCTTTTTAAGAGTTGTCCAATTCTATGTGATTTGTCATAGGAAAATGTCCCCTAGTGTACATGAATGTAATAAGTTGTGATAAGTTACAAAAGTGGATAAGTTACAAAAGTTTTGAGAAGTTTTACTAATGTAATAAGTTACATAAGTTGATAAGTTACATACTCTTATGGAGGGTTTAATAATGTAAGAAGTGGAAGTACATATTAAACAAGGGAAAGGAAAGTTACACACGTCCTTAAAGTTGTACCAATGTGGAGAGTAGTTGCATGCATGGGTCGATTTTGGTGCCATTGGGAGACAAGAGTGGCATGCATGCAACAATGTCATTGTCTTGTTTTTTTTTAGCATTGATGGAACAATTCTCACCAAATGAAGAAGACATTGTGCATGCATGCAAATGTCATTGTCTTTGACCCTTTTTTAGCTTCAAATCGATGAGAATTGTGAAAGGGACAAGTGAAGACAACAAATAAATGCACAAAATTGTTATTCAAGGGTGGAAGTCGGTAGTGAGGAGCATAGTCAACTGGTTTTGTCATAGTGATAGTGACAAGTGAAGCAAAAAAATTGAATGTAATGCATGCATGCATTTTACATTATGATAGTGAAAGTGTAAAGCATATTACTGATGTTTCCATGACAAATGATAGTGATGTTTATACATTTTCGCAATCATATATAACCAATGGAAATGGTAGTTTCTATCGACGCACAAAAACTTAAAATTTGCATACTTTATTTGACCTATTGGTAGAAGAAGAAGAGATGGCAGCCCCTATAGCTTTCACGGAAGTTCACAAGCAGATGTTTGTCGAGGTTTTGGTTGACTATCAAGTGAAGTATGGTGTGTATGAGCACTTCATGTGGGGCGTAGTACGAGAAAAGTTTGGTCGAGTTACGGGGTTGAACTGTAGTGTCCCGTTACTGCAGAACCACTATCAGCGGTTGAAGAAAAAATGGAACATATGGAAGTCGTTCCAAACAGCATGCAATGTTGAGTGCGACCCTTTAACGGGAGCCGTTTTGAAAGACGACGATTGGTGGAATTCGTTGTTGGAGGTGAGTAAGATTACGAAGAACTAAATTTCATGCCTTCATAAGTTCATTTTTTTTTATAACGACGTACGGTTATATTTTGCATACAAGACGATGACAAGTATGTGTGCTTCCGTGTGTACCCGTTCAATCCAACCATGAAGACGTTGTTATCTCGACTATTCTACCCTCAGTAGAGTCCATGTAAACGACCTTGAGTGGTCATAATCACCCATGTCTTACTATAATGTAATGTCTTACTATATTTTAAGAGTTGGTCCTTTTATTTATCATCATGTCTTACTATAATTCAATGTCTTACTATAATTTAAGAGTTGGTCCTTTAATTTATCATCATGTCTTACTATAGCTCAAACGATAAGTAGGAACACAAACACCATATTAAACGAGAGGACGCAATACATACTGAAAAGAGATGGTCAAACGACAACATTCTTAGTCGACATACTAAACAGACATAGTGAAAACGACATAGCGAAACGACATAGTGAAACGACATAGATTGTTTATTACATAGTGCAAAAGGAAGGAAATACTAAGACATAAAGTGAACGTCGATGATCCTCAACTTGAAGCTTTCAACTCTTGAACGTCCTAAAGGTTACGAAAAAGATAAGCACAAGCATCCTTCATTGCCGGGGTCATCGGGGTCCAACGGAAGTCCGCGAAGTGTCGGTTCTCCTTCACAAAAATATACACAAATGAACTTAAGACTAATATCTTATATGTATAGTGTACTGCAAAACAAAAGTGCATGTCAGTCATATTACCCTGATTTTATCCGCCCACCAGTGATCATCACCAAGAACTTTGCCCGAGACCGGATCGCATGCAACATTTCCGGAGGTCACAAATATCTTCCATAAACGCCACATCTTGACAATCTTGTTGAAAGTGTCGTTCAACAACATCGGGTCAACATGTTTTCCGGTTTTGAGGACAAAGGAAAGTTCAACCCTTGCAAGATCGAGACCCAAATGTCTCTCAAGGTCCGGACGGAATTCGCGTAGCACCTCGATGAAAGATAGCCTATCTTCATCACTCATAAACCAAAGATTGTTTGGTCCTACATTAACAAAACATGCATATTACAACGTCATAATATTAGAAAGATTGGACAATATGAAAAAAGAAGAAATTGAGCACATACTAGACATATTGCAGTGGGGATTGTTGGAATGAGTAAGCTTGCTTCTTCTACTAGAGGATGAGTGTGTTAGTACACAAGTGTGAGGAGAGGAGAGAAACCCCAATGTGCTCTTATATAGAGGTTGGTACATGGATTAGTCCATTTTTTAGAGGCCCCATCTGTTAAAAAAAAGCGTAAAAAATTGACATTACAACTTACATAAAACTTACAGATAAAGATCTTAAAAATTATAGTAGCACCTACATGGATTAGTCCATCTTTGGTGGGTGACTCAAACAAGTGGTGAAATAGTAGTCCAAATTATAACTTACATAAAAACAACCATTACAACAAAAATTTGCAAACCAGAGGGGAATACTAGTCCAAAATGACCCCCCTGCATACACTTTCATCGTTCGAAAATGACCCCATGTTTTAGTACATAAAACCTGCCCTATTACATAGCCATAAAGATGACAACTAACATCATCATAAGACCAATAACAGCATAATGAAACCACACTACGGTTGAGCTTCGTGTCGCAACGTCTCGAAGATGTTTGTTTTCAGAAAGAAGGTCGTCACGCTCAAGTCTCAGCTGAACATTGGAAGTGGCCATTTCGGCTACATGCTCATGGAGCTCTTGGTTCTCATCATTTAGTAGTTTACTTTTAGCAAATTCATCTTGAAGTCTTGAACGCATTTGTTGTAATGCAGAAGTCAGGCTTTGTAGTTGATGGGTGGCAAATGCATTTTGTCCTAATAACCTCGCAGCTTGGTCACGGAGTGCTTGAGCAGCCTCTTGAACCAATCGAACACGACTATCTCCTTGTTCAACTGAGTAATTGATAATGTAGTTGTATCGCTCCACATTTTCATCCTAAAAACATTTCAAAACAAAGGAGAGAATGCAGAAAATCAATGACTTTGTGGAGCATTACTTTGATAAAGGGAAACTATACTAAAAGTAACAAGGATTCAATTGAAAAAGGAACAAGGGATAGTAGTGTTCATTACCCTCCACATAGCCTCCGGTGTTGCACTTGCAGTTCAGGAACTAGTTGTGGTTGGGCTGTAATCTGTAAGGGTTTCCAACACTTCTCTAGGGAGTCCGTAGTATTCATGTTCAGCCTCTTCAGCAAGCAAATGAGCTTCCATATCATGTGCATAGTATTCATCTGACATCTACAAAAGCTTTGTTAAAAGAATCTTGTTTATTAACTAGTTCATATACTAACATATACACAAACAAATTCACATGTTCATCAACAAATTCAACATATGTATATACAGAAACAAATTCACATGTTCCTATACTACCAGGTAAGCATCTATAAATTGGTTGCTATTTGTGTTTGTTGACAAGAACACAAAAAATATTTCACAACAGTTTGCATTTCAACAGTTTAGCATAAATTATGTTGCTTTCACAATTATTTCCTCTCACTAACTAGTTCTTTCACAACAGTTTAGCATAAATATGCATTAGCTTTCATGTTGAGACTAACCATCTTCTTTTGTGTTTACTGATTTATCCTCAACCATCTTATAAACTAACTTCTTTCACAATTATTATAACAGCTAAGCTTCATTGGTTACAACCTTCTTAAGATGGTAGTAATACTGTCATAGTAATTCATTATATGTCATCACTGTGATAAATATGCATTACTATTACACAGACAAAATAATCCAAAAGAAGTTATCACAGTGAGGAGTGAATTACACAGACAAACCGAGAAAACACTCATCAAGCCATCATCCATGTGTTTGGAATTTCAACAAACACATGGAGTGCACAACTACAAATGTCTATAAATCATAATACAAAATTCATATTAACCATCCTAATCGACAATCATTACACCAAAGCTTTGCAATTACAACAGAAATTGAAGAAAATTCACATGTTGGAAATTTTAGGGTTCAAGAACTGAAATCGAACATAAGGAAGTAAGGGCTTAGGGTTAAGCAAAATCAAAATTGAGGGTACACATACCTTGATAAATCTGAAACGAAGATTGGATGCTCTTCCCTTTCGATTTCGTGCTGCAAAATTAGTGAAGAAAAATTAGGGTTCGGAGAAGTGTAGAGAGGAGGCGATTTCTTCGTAAAAAAGAGAGCAAGACATACCAGGAATTCGATCGACAGTGATAACATGGCCAAGGGTACTTGTTGGAATTTTGGCACCTTCATATAGGTTGAAGTTGAAGGAATTGCTTCATCTTGGGGGGCTAGATGAAGGAAAATGACACTGTTGGGTTGAAGTTGCCTGATTTCTTCAACTCCCATCAACCAGCTTCAACCATGGTGCTTTTTTGCTTCATCATTGCCGAACAACCATTTTTTCCTTCAACCCATCTACTTTTTCAACTTCAATCACAAAAAAGCCCAATTTAATACATGCCGAACGGGGCCTTAGTCGGTCGATCGATGGGTCGAATTACTTCATTCCCTTCTCTGATTTTTTGTTTCCTATACCTTTTGTTTGATTCAATTTGGGGAAAACAATTTATAGGGTTATGTTTTGAAGTTTGAAATATAAACCCTAGAATTTCTTCGTCGACACTATTTCCGCCCTTCCGTCGACGAAGATCGCCTTCATTGGAGGTGCTTTTATCGCTGGTTGACCTCGTCGACGACGGAATCATATGAGCAAAAGCATCAATCAGAAAGTGAGATGAAATCGAAAACTGGTAAAACCAGTGAAGTAGATTTGAAGGAGATGAAATCCAAAGCGAGAGCAAGGAGGATACGTGAACAAGTTTCTCGATGCGCTTCAATTGAATCTTTCCTCGAGCCATGGTGATTGCAGTGAATCGGAAACCTAGAGTTTCAGCGCCGACTGATAAAATTGCGAAGAGAACGATGGCAAACACTAATTGGTTGTGGATGAAGATTAATCCAGATTTTAGTTAATTGTAGATGGAGAATTATCTAGATTCTGAACAAAAAAATTATGGGTTAATTTAGAGGGATTCTCGATGGGCTTAATAGAAATTTGGGGATAAAAGGTTGAAGAAGATGCTTGAATCTACCCTTATTTTTTACTTATTTACAACTTTTACCCAAGTTTTGAAGGTGTGGAGAAAATGAACGAAATAAAGAGTTTAGGGTTAAATCTGTAAATATTTAACGAAATTTCAAACGGAGTACGAGGGAGGGTGGTTGTTTGGTAACGGAGTGTCTTATGTGGGTGATTTTCGATAATTAGTTGTTATGAGAGTGTTTCTGATAAATTGACTTATTGGACGGGTGGTTTCCGGTAATAGACTCTTTACTTAATCATATTATATAATTTTAAAATTTATGATTATAAGATTAAATAATAATAATATATTAATTTAATAATTTTAATAATTGGGACCCACTAGAACTAAACTAGTTTGATTTAACTTTGAGTGCTTTTGCCTAGGAAAAATTATTTAATCTCCACATGTTTACATGATTGCATTTTCCATTACGGGGTACTCAAAGGAAGCTATACGTTCACTCGTTCAACATTATCAGTGATACACTGAAGATAAAGTTACGGCTAACACATGCAGATCATGTGAATGTAATTATATATAAAAAAAGAAAAGACGTATATATGAATAATCCATTCTTATATTTATATATAAATAATTATTTTCACTTGAATTTTTTTCCTGAAACCAAAATACAATTAACTAATGGTAATTGTCGGTAACCAACTCTTATATGACTTGTAATACCACACAACCAGAGGCGGATCCACGTTGGGGTCGGCCGACCCCACGAACGTCCAACGAGCAACATATCCAGACGGAAGTCCCCGGCTACCTGTTGCGTAACCTAAAGCAGGAGGACGAAGGTAGAAGTGGGCCGGCCCACTTTGTAATTTATAATTTATTTTTATCTACACACAGACACCCATATTCCATATATACATGTTACTTTTTTCTATTAAAATAAATTGAGTCAATCATATATAGATTACGTTCAAAAATAATATTTGATTTAACATTCAAGCTCAATACAAAATAAAAACATAATTGTTGTATAAACTATTCTTCACTTAGGAAAACTGGATATATGCATTATTATATTGTGTAAATATATGATTGTTGAATAAATATGTATACATGTAACCCTCCTCATGTAACCCCCATTGTGGAGAAAAAGTAAGATGAGTTACATGGGTGATGTGGAAAAGAGAGAAAATAATAAAATATGTTATGCGACTCCCATTATTGATAGCCTTAGTGATATTTTACTATCATGACTCGTGTCTCTCTACCGATATCCAAATAATTTCAATACAAAATAAAAACATAATTGTTGTATAAACTATTCTTCACTTAGGAAAACTGGATATATGCATTATTATATTGTGTAAATATATGATTGTTGAATAAATATGTATACATGTAACCCTCCTCATGTAACCCCCATTGTGGAGAAAAAGTAAGATGAGTTACATGGGTGATGTGGAAAAGAGAGAAAATAATAAAATATGTTATGCGACTCCCATTATTGATAGCCTTAGTGATATTTTACTATCATGACTCGTGTCTCTCTACCGATATCCAAATAATTTCATGCGTCTAAGATTTTGGGAAATGATGTACTAAAAGCTTAGAAATCATATCCCCGCGTCCATATATATATATTCTTCTTAGCAATTTTAAACTCCATCTGTCACATTCTTAAATATTTTAACTGGTTGTTGAGCCCCCACGGAAAATTTATTCTAGATCCGCCACTGCACACAACAATACATTAAGTGATCGATCATGATCATGGACCTCATGGTATACAATCTTTTATTCGGCAAATCGAATCGAATCAAATTAACTCGAACAATGGATCACTGAATATAATACATTGGATTAGGAAGTTTAAACGATCTAACAGCCGTGGCATTTCCTAACAAGTCACTCCATTGATCTCCAGAGTTTCCATGGATTCTATATCCAGCTTCCTCCAACTCCTTCCTCTTGCTTGATTTGTAAATCACTGCCTTCTTTCCTTCATCCGATTCCCCCCTTCAATTCCACACACCACTAAGATCATAAGCCACATTAACTCAAAACATACAATTTAATACAGTACATTAATTAGTGTCACATTTTAGTTACCTTAAAATGAGCTTGTCCCACTGTTTGTAGCCGGCAAAGTGTAGATTTTTAACAGTTATATCTCTGCTAGCCTCAGTCCTTCCTGTGAGCAGAACGAGTTTGAATTTAAGGTGATGCAACTTATTGTATAGTTTCAAACTATAAGGTAAAGCAGGTGCCTCCGCCTTATTTGTCCACTCATCAAATATTGTTTCATTAAACTTCTCCAACCTGCATAATACATAAAATGTCAAATTAAGATATAAGGTTAGATTTTGGTGATAACCGTGTCCTAAAGAGAAAATCTAAATAATAATCCTTAAGTTTATGGTCACAAACGCTAATGCTCATTGCTAATTGCTCAAAGAGAATGTTCAGAGCATGTTCATTCATGAACAAAAGTAATAGACTCAACACTTTCTAGATTAATGTTTGTGGCACTGTGAATGGATTTTCATGGCCTCGAACATTAAAGTTCATAAATTTAAATACAAAATGTTCATAATATATTCACAATAAAAATTTAGTGAACGAAAAATATAATCAATCAAAATGCAGGCTTACAAATCAATGAACATTTTGAAAGAAATGAGTAAACTTTTATGAGGACAAATGTAAGTTCCAAGTCATGAATATATAAAAAGTTACTAGGTTGCTAGTTAAGATTTCCTATAAAATATATACCTATATTTTGACCAAAAAAAAAAAACTATATATATATATATACCTATATTTGCTATATAATCAGCTTAACCACATCCTAAATACATGGGTGATTCTTAGTAGCGTAGAAGATATATAACAACCAGAACATACTAACAACCTAAGCTAAAATATGAACAGATATTTAAAATTCAAAACTAGATATACAGTTTTTATACTCCCCCAACAATTAATATTCCAACAAGCTTTCACTTAAGCCAATACTACTACTACTGGCTCAAACTATAGATTAATATATCTTTTAACCATCACTGATATCAAAACTTATTCGATCTAAAACAAATTAAGTCTCACCCGAATTTGTGGTTGGCATAGTAGGGAAGATTGGAGAGAAGCGTTTCATCGACATCAAAAACCCAACAATCGAATCCGTCGCCAACGAGGGTAACATTTTTAGCGTACAAAAACGATTCATATGCAACGAATTTGGAATCGGAAAGGTAACGATTTCCAGTCATATATTTCTTGACATAATGCTCACATTGGCTAGGTATTGTTGACCATTTTCCGGCGTCGTTGTTCTCGACGGTTGACTTCCAGCTCTCGCAGTAAGCGGAGTGATGTCGTCGGTGAAGGAGTTTCCGGCCACTAGAGAATGACGTCGATGTCTCGACGTTGGAGAAAATGGTGAGAATGATGAAGAGGGGAAGTAAAAAAGAATGCTTGGAATCCATGTTTAGGGTTGAATGAATGAGCGAGACTTTTTCCGTATATATATATATATTGTAGAGGTTTTTGCATAGAATCACCCTTTATTTGGGTCAATTTGCATGGAACCACCTCCTATATCACTATTGATTTAAAACCACCCATTATTTCACTTTTTATTACAAAATCTCACCCTCGACTAACTTTTGTTAACTTTTCTATCCAAATGTTGAAACTACGATTTTATCCTTGATTTTTTAAACTAATTACATAAATTACCGGGTAACCTTACCTACTCAATTTCGATTTGGGGATTAGGGTTCTTTGTTTCTCAACCCTAAATTCAAATCTGATTCCTAAACTCTTTCAAATTGAGATTTAGTGGAGAGGAGGTGGGTCACCATGTTAGTGATCTTGGAGACGAGGAAGGGATCGAGGTTATGCCTTCGGGCGACGGTGTTAGCGGAGAGGCCACGGGAGAGGCGAGAGAGGACCATGGCTACTGCATAATCGGAGGGAAGAGAGAGGTTGGAGAGGGCGATGTGAGGCTTGAGCTTGTCGACGACAGTAGTGAAGGGTAAGAGAGGCCGTAGTAGGATCTCCATTTGGCATCACGGATAGGCGGGTCCATGGACCAGATGAGATCTGATGAGACTTGAGAGGGCTCGGAATGAGGAGAGAGAGTGGTCGGAGGTGGGGGAAGGGGAGCGGGAGGAGGAACAAGACGAGGAGGAGCGGACAGTGGCGACGTAGGAGAGGGCGGAGGCGATGGTGAAGAAGAGAAGAGGGGCGGGGGAGGAAGAGGAGGCGAGAAGAGAGGAAGGGGATGAGGAGGAAGAAGAGGAGGTGACTCGTCCATGGCTTTATTCCGCCTCTGCAACTGCAACTAGGGTTTGTTAGATTCCAAATCTTGAAATCTAGGGCTTGGTTCTATTGTTTTGTTCAAGGTTGAAGATGAGGTTTGTATTTAAATGTCTTTTTGGCCGCTCCTTCTCGCTCTTCTCTGATATCAAATTCTGACGATGGCGGTGGGGAAGTAGATGCAACGAAGAAGAAGAAGAAGAAGAAAGAGGGGTTTTTTGACAACCTTCAAATTTGATTAATTTGTTGTTCATTATGAGAATCTATGGTGATGTTTTAATTGCTCATCAAGTTGAATACTGGAATTCGATAGAAATTGCATCAGGTTGTCTCAATTTGAAAGAGTTTAGTGAGGAGAAATTGCACAAATCTTTAACTAATTGTTTGAATAGGAATCAGATTTGAATTTAGGGTTGAGAAACAAAGAACCCTAATCCCAAATCGAAATTGAGCAGGTAAGGTTACCCGGTAATTTATGTAATTAGTTTAAAAAATCAAGGGCAAAATCGTAATTTCAACATTTGGATGGAAAAGTTAACAGAAGTTAGTCGAGTGTGAGATTGTGTAATAAAAAGTGAAATAATGGATGGTTTTAAATCAATAGTGATATAAGGGGTGGTTCCATGCAAATTGACCCAAATAAGGGGTGGTTCTGTGCAAAAACCTCTATGTTGTATGGAGTAATTGATTTGATGGATTCGTTTTAATTTGTTTAATGTCTAATGTTATGCATGCTGTTTTTAATTTAGCGAACAAAGCGTGATAAACACGTTGGACATCTAAGAGGATCGTGGAGAAGATCTTGAGGGTGCGTTTGGATTCCAACGCATTAAATTAATAATGCATTATTTTGCATTAAATTTTAATACGTGTTAAATGAAAATTTAATACGTTATTAAAATATATTAAATGTTTGAGTGTGTTTGACAACATAAGTGTACTAAGTTTTTCACATGTCTATTTATGGAACCTCCATCGTCCCTAAACTCTTCTCGGTGTTAAAATTCAACAATAATATATTTTAAACTTTTATACAACCAAACACAGTTTTTAGTTTTAATACATTATTTCTTCCATAATGCATTAAAATGCATTATGAATATCTATCCAAACACACCCTGAATGTCTCCTGCAAAAGATCACATATTAAATGACAAAAATATCAAGATATGTTTAGCTTTACAAAATACTAGTTCAGTTTTTCGTGCTTCACAAAGATTTTATATAATAAATTTAATTTTATTACATAAATAATTTAAATTAAATTATTTTATCAAATAGATTTAATTCATTTACCATAATTAGTTTAGTTTTTAAAATTAATTTTTTAATTTAAATTATTACCTAAATAGTTAAAGTAAAAAAGTGATCAATTTTTTAATAAAGTTTTTGAATTAGTATGATAAATACTTTTAATAAATAGAGTGTTAATCGAGCATTATTTAAATATTTAAATATATTTAGTTCAAAATATTTAAAACTTATGAATTATAAGATAAAATCTTTCTATATAATTAATAAATAACTCTTTGCATATTAAAGTACTATAAAATATGGTTTGGAGAATTTTAAAAATATAAATAAAGAAGCATAGTATCTTGCATATCTTAATTATCCTACAATAAACATTTACACATATTTGTAATTTTCCTATTATATATTTTTTTATCAAAAAAGAAAATGATAGAAAAATGACATGTGGCAAAATGACATTTATCTGTTTTAGTGAGGAGGTAACATGTGACGAAAATTGAGGATTACTTTAGTTTAATGTAGATTTGCCTATATATAAAACTAGCGTAGTATCCCGTGCCATGAAGGGTAGTATGTCTATAATAAGTTTATAATATTTTGACAAAAAAATTTATAAATAATTTATGTGCTTGTTCGATTGTTAACATCATTTCCGTGAATAATAAAATTTTAAACAATAAAAGATACTAATCTTAAAAGAATAGTCTATGAAATTTTATAAATAATTGTTACATCTTTATAAACTGTTCATTTTTTAATACTAATAATATTTAAAAAAATAAAAAATAAATAACGTAACAAATTAGGGTTTGTTTGGTATAGGGTAGGTTTTAGTTTATAAATTATTACTTTTTTAAAAGTAGATTTTCAAATTTAAATTTGTGAGTTATGGGAATGTGCAAAAACAGCTTTTAGTTTATAATGTGTTTATAAACTTCCACCAAACCGACCCTAAAATAGTCTACGAATGGTTTTGTCGCCATTCGTTCCTCACTCTTTCCAAAAAATCGATTCGTTCTTATTCTTTTCTTCTGACGCCACAGACTGCTAGTGTGGATGCTATAGCCTCCCTACTCAAGACCAATTCCATTACAATTAAGCAATTGGTGTTGTCTCCTTCGTTAACCTGTCGAATCTTCTCGAAGCAAAGTAGCTTCCTCGTGATTCTCCATCTTTCGTCGGAGCACCGATCCGGAGCAAGGTGACATACACGCAGCTGCACAACCACTCATCAACGCAGGCGGTGACGTCGTCGTCGATCGTTCGTTCGCCTTGCTGCTGAGTCGTCGATTCCGCCACTCCGGTTGTCTTCCTCAGCTTTTCTCCATTGTACAAGGTTGTTTAGACCTCCGTCAAACCCTACTTCACTTCCTCTCCATTCAATTTCATTTGAGTAATTTTCCCCCAATTTCCATAAACCCTAGATTAATTAAGTTAGGTATATTCTGGAAATTGGTGTGTTTAATGTGATATTGGGGGTTTAGTTATGGATTAATGGATGCTATCAAATGATTAAATTGATTCAAAGCTATTTTGCTTGAGCACCTGATGCGAGTATATTTGCAATGAGAATTTGCCAATATCTCTCAGATGTGTTCTAAGATGAAAGATAGTTGTGTAAATTACTTTGCTTTGTTGAAATTTCCAGGTGAAGAAATGGAACTCTACTTGACAACTACTGATAATGTACTATTGTTGTTGTATGTTTCAGTAAGAGGATGAACAAGACGCACAACCTTTGTGTGTATTGTGGATGCTAAAGCTTTTGCCTACAGAAGAGCCTCAAGAAATGTGAGTTTTGCTAGTGCGTTTCGATTAGGCATATCAGTCTTATTTTGTGTTCGAACCTGTATGAAATGCTGAGACTTCTGTACTTATGCTGGCTTCGAATATCTTACTGAGCATCTTGCTTTACTGCAATTGATATGCAAATCTAAACAATATGCAACACATTTTATTGAGGTAGTAAAATTCGGTGGCTGCCATTGTTAGCTCATTGATCTTCAGGTTTATGATGCTTTACTTACAGGTTCATGATGTTGTACATACAGGTTCATGATAAATAGTATGCAGGTTCATGTGTGCTTGCTATTGTTATGCAAGTCTTTTGTTTCTGTTTTTTGATGTGTTTTGGCTAAGTTTCCCTTGAATGTACTTGCTGGTGTAAATACATGAACTTGATGGTTTACCATTCACAAACTGTGGCCCCTGAATGTACTTGATTTGGTAAATTCAAGAAATTGGTAGATTGTTGTCCTTGAACCATTTTGCCCTGTAAGTGCACCTGTCACTTTCCCTTGGAAATCAATTATGATCTCAGTTGCAATGCCACAAGTAGGGTAAGTTTTCTAATTCGAAGTTTTCAACATTTCAGACTTCCATGCAGTGGAAGTGATACGCTGCACTTTGTATAGCGTAACTAGGGATTATTACATTGGTTTAGGAACATTAATCATAGGTGTTTGGAGTTATTGTTATGTTCTGTTATATTTATGAAGAAGTGAAAAAATGAAGATCAGAACTGAAGATTATTGAAGACTTGACGAGTTGATTACTGAAGACTTGAAGAAACATTCGAAGAGAGCTTCTGCAGCACCAACCGCGATTGCCACCACTATCCCGGCGATCGCCATCCTACAACAGAAGCCATATTTGAGTTCGAGAGAAGACGGCGATCGCCAGGACCAGACGACGATCGCCAGGGAGCAACAGAGGGTATGGCCGAAGAATTTATGAAGATGGCGATCGCCATAATCTGGCGGAAATCGCCATATTGCGCTGAAGATTTGTTTCAAAATTTGTTTTATTTATTTCTTTTCCTCTTTATTTTATTAATTTCGTTTAGGATTCTAGGGTTAAACTCCTTTATACCCTAGCAGCCTTGTTTGGTTTTTCATCATCTTTTTCATCGACAGTTTTAGTTTTTGCAACCATGAGCAGGAACTAAACTCCATTGTTTTACTTAGCAGTTAAAACCTTCAGTTATTAAGTTGTGAGATTTCTAAACTCTTGTTCTTTTCCTTTGGATTTGTATTAATTCTCTTGTTCTTCATCTATATGATTTCTATTAGTTTTGCTAGATTGATCACCTAGTTTGATTGATTGTTTTCTATTGCTAGATTAGGAATAGACGGTGAAATTTCTTGTCATTGTAGCATCCATATCTGCATGATCTGGTAGTTGATTGCTTATATGAAAGAGAATTGATTGCATGTTAATACTTGACGGTTGTAAGTTATTACATGCATCCTTATGATTCATGTGCCATTTGCTGCTATTTCTTCTAATCTTAAAAGGTTTCTTTGATTGTTGAATAAATAAGTATTATCAGGACCGGTTGGCCTGCTGATATATTAAAAATTAAAATAGGAACATTTCCTAGGATTGATAAGAACTTGAGATAATCTATGATCAACTTGATTGACTGTTGTGTGAAAACTTGCTAGGTGAAACCCCTTCACATATTATTCTCACCCAACGTTTCTCTGCTTGATACTTGTTACTTTTGTGTTCCATATAATCAACCCTCCTAGTTACTTGTTACTTATGCGTTAGTTAATATTTTGCTTGACTGTATAGTTATTGGTGTTTTGATTCCCTTAGGTTCGACCTCTACTTAGTTGTTATACTCTAATTAGTGTGTTAGGGTTACTTTGATTTAGCAACCACGACATTTTCTCCATCAAATTTGGCGTCGTTGTCAGGGAATTGAATTATTCTATTTTTGTGCTAATTGTGACTTATCAATTGTTTGGTGTGAACCTTTATGGTTCAGACCGTGCTACTAATTCATCTCTTGTTGCTTTTGATTCAGAGATTGAGAGGACATTCCACAAGAACCGAAGAGCAACTTTGAACCAAAGTAACGAGATGGGTGATCAAGGAGGATTTCCATTCGGCTAGCAACATGGACCTCCACTGCCTATTATGAGGCAACTCACTGCACCGAACTTAGATCAACAACCCTTGGCAGTGAGGTTTTCTGAGATAGCCGAGGGTGTGAATTTTGAGCTGAAAGCTGGATTGATTCACGAGCTTCTTCACTTTCATGGCTTAGCAGGTGAGGATCCAAACAAACATTTGGCTCAGTTCCATGTCATATGTTCTAGTATGAAGCCTAGAGGAGTTACTGAGGAACAAGTCGTGTTGAGAGCTTTCGGATTTACTCTGAAAGACGCTGCAAATGATTGACTCTACTATCAAGCCTCAGGGAGTATTGATACATGAGCTAAGATGAAAAAAGTTTTCTTAGAGAAATACTTTCCAGCCACAAAGCTTAGCAGCTTGAAGAAGGACATCACGACTATTCAACAACACTCAACTGAGAGTCTCTATGAGTACTATGAGAGATTCAAGAAGTTGTGCTTAAGTTGTCCGTTCCACAGTTACACTGACCAGGATCTTCTTATGTATTTGTTCAGTGGCCTGATTGATGAGGATCGTCGAATGGTAAACGCATCATGTGGAGGTAATTTTCTGAAATTGACTATACCTCAGGCCAATGAAATGTTTGAAGAGTTGGCTGAAAGTTCAAGGCAATTCGGTCATAGACAGGGCTCCCATTAAGTAAGTTCACTTGATCCGGCTAAAATTCAAACTGATATGAATGAGTTGAAGGATATGGTGAAGTCTTTAATGCTGAAAAGTAGTGGTCAACAACAAGTGAAAGCTTGTGGGGTATGCACTGATGCAGGGCATCCTACTGATGCGTGTCCACAACTCCAAGAGCCGAATGTTGAAGTGAATGTTGCAGGAGGCAACCTAGGCCTAAATTTGATCCTTATGCTAATCATTATAATCCAGGTACAAGGAATCATCCTAACTCGAGGTAGGATAATCAGAATAATGTTCAAAACCCTCAAGTCTTGCAATAGCGACCTAAACCTCAAGACTCTATGACTGCTGAAGAGATGATTAAGTCCTTAGCTCAGACTGTGATGCAATAAAGCGCTGAGACGAAATCAAGCATTCAGAATCTTGAGAAGCAGATAGGACAGATTGCTCAAGTTGTGAGCAATTTAGAAGCTAGAGATTCGGGAAAGCTGTCATCTCAAACGGTAGTGAACCCGAGAGAAAATGTCAGTGCTGTGACGCTGAGGAGTGGAAAGTTATTGATTGATGGCTCTAATGCTGAATAGGGAAAGTTATTGATTGATGGCTCTAGTGCTGAACAGGGAAAACAGAAGCATGATTCCGAAACAGAAACACTGCAAGACCGACCGCGATCGCCAAATCTGAGTGGCGATCGCGGCCTTATTACAGAGAGTATGGATAGTGGCTGCGCAACAGAACCGCGATCGCCAGATATTGCCCGCGATCGCGGGACTTCTGCAGAAGCTGAATGTTCGCGACCGCGATCGCTAGGATCTGATGGCGATCGTCGGGAGGCCTCAAAGTCCAAAGACGATTACGTTCGTCCTAATTTTCCTCCTCTGTTCTCGCATAAGCCTGTTGCTCCCTTTCCTGGGGCATTGAAGGAAACTCGAAGACCGGAGAATAACAAAGAGATCTTCGAAACCTTTAGTAGGTGTGAGGTAAACATTCCTTTGTTAAAACTTGTCAAGAGTAGTTCTAGATTTGCTAAGTTTTTGAAAGAAATTTGCACAATTAAAAGGAATAAAAAACTTAAAGGAAAACAAAAGGTTAAAGTTAGTGAACAAGTTTCTGTTGTGTTTTAAAGACGTATGCCTAAGAAATGTGGTGATCCAGGCATGTTTAGCATTCCATGTGTGATTGGTGAAACTAAATTTGAAAAAGCTATGCTAGATTTAGGTGCATCAATCAATGTTTTGCCTTATTCTTTGTAAGAATCACTAGGCTTAGGACCCTTGCATGAAACAAGAATTGTTGTTCAACTTACTGATAGATCTAATGTATACCCGAAAGGGGTGGTTGAAGATGTTCTTGTTATGGTTGGTGATCTAATTTTTCCTGCTGATTTCTTTATTTTGGATATAGAGCATGACAAGCATGCAACACCTATTTTGCTAGGTGGGTCTTTCATAAAAACTGCTCAAACTAAGATTGATGTGAACAGTGGGACACTGACAATAGAATTTGATGGGGAGAAGGTTGAATACAACATTTATGATGCTATGAAACACCCCATTGATGACCATTCTTTGTGTTCCATTGATGTGATTGAGTCTATTGTGCAAGATATGTTTGATATTACTTGTTGTGATGAGCTGAAATCGATCATTGAGAATGATGTGGAGGATCCACATGCATATATGGCTTTATCCACTAACATGCAGGTAGTCTTGGCACAATTGAATGCTGAAGGTAGGCCTCCCTACACTCATTTGGGCAATGACCCCTTAGAACTAATAGTGCCGAGCGAGAAGCTCCTACCATCTATTGTGCAGGCACCAGAAATTGAATTGAAGGAGCTGCCCAAACATTTGAAGTATGCTTTTCTTGGAAAAGGTGACACATTACCGGTCATTATTTCTAGCCATCTTTCCAAGGAGCAAGAAGAGAAATTAGTGGCAGTGCTTGAAGAGCATAAGATAGCTTTGGAATGGACCATTGCAGAAATTAAAGGGATTAGTCCCTCGACGTGTATGCATAGGATTTTGCTAGAAGGGGATCCCAAGCCATCCAGACAACCCCAGAGGCGACTCAATCCACCAATGAATGAAGTGGTGAAGAAGGAGGTGCTGAAACTCCTTCAGGCAGGTATGATTTTTCCTATCTCTAACAGACAATGGGTTAGTCCTACACAGTGTGTTCCCAAGAAGGGCGGTATTCAGGTTGTAGAGAATCAACAAGGAGAGTTGGTTCCCACCAGGTTACAAATAGGTTGGCGAGTTTGCATAAATTACCATTTATTGATCAAATGCTTGAGCGACTTGCTGGTCTCCCTTTCTATTGCTTTTTGGATGGATACTCAGGTTATTTTCAAATTTCCATAGCTCCGGAGGATCAAGAGAAAATGACATTTACATGTCCTTTTGGTACTTTTGCATACCGCAGGATGCCATTTGGGTTGTGTAACGCACCCGGTACATTCCAAAGGTGTATGGTGAGTATTTTTTCTGAGTATGTGGAAAATTTCATTGATGTTTTTATGGATGATTTCACGGTTCATGGTGATAGTTTTGATGCATGCTTAAATCATTTTACATTAGTGCTTAAAAGATGTGTAGAAACCAACTTGGTTCTTAATTCTGAAAAGTGTCATTTCATGGTTGAGCAAAGTATTGTGTTGGGTCATATTGTGTCAGCTAGGGGTATTGAGGTCGATAAGGCGAAGATGTAATTCAATCTTTGCCTTATCCTACTAATGTGCGGGAAGTTCATTCTTTTCTAGGCCATGCAGGTTTCTATCGCAGGTTTATTAAGGACTTTTCAAAGACCTCATCACCTCTATGTGAGCTGCTGAAGAAGGAGGTTGATTTTGAGCTTAATGACGAGTGCAAGAAGGCGTTTGATGAGTTGAAAACTCGTTTAACAAGTGCACCAATTATTCAGGCGCCAGATTGGTCTCGTCCTTTTGAGATCATGTGTGATGCTAGTGACTATGCTGTTGGAGCAGTTCTTGGGCAGAAAGAAGCAAGAGCTTCTCATGTAATTCATTATGCTTCTATGACTTTGAATGGAGCACAAAGGAACTACTCCACCACTGAGAAGGAGATGCTAGCAATTGTGTTTGCCTTGGAAAAAGGAACTTCTATCACTTTGAATGGAGCACAAAGGAACTTCTCATGTAATTCATTATGATTCGTCGATGTCTTTCTGATAATGAGGTACAATCTGTCTTGTCTTTTTGTCATTCTTATGCATGTGGGGGTCATTTTGGGGCTAACAGAACAGCTAGGAAAGTGTTGGATGCAGGTTTGTATTGACCACACATCTTTCCGGATGCCTATGCCTATTGCAAAACCTATGATCAATGCCAACGAGTTGGGAACATGTCTCAAAAGAATGAGATGCCTCAAGCACCAATCATCTTTTGTGAGATTTTTGATGTTTGGGGGATTGACTTTATGGGACCTTTTCCTAGCTCATTCCGGAACTTATATATTTTACTTGTGGTGGACTACGTTTCCAAATGGGTGGAAGTGAAGGCCACCAAGACTGATGATTCTCGAGTTGTAGCAGGGTTCTTGAAAGAGAACATATTTGCTCGTTTTGGTATTCCCAAGGCTCTCATAAGTGACAGGGGTACTCATTTCTGTAACAAGACGGTGAGTGCATTGTTGAAGAAGTATCATATTACTCAGAGGGTCTCCACTGCCTATCATCCACAGACCAATGGACAAGTTGAGCTGTCAAACAGGGAAATCAAGACCATCTTACAGAAGACAGTGGCTCCCAACAGGAAGGATTGGAGCATGAGATTAGATGATGCATTGTGGGCCTACCGTACAGCCTACAAAACTCTTATTGGTATGTCACCCTATCGATTAATTTTTGGTAAAGGTTGTCATCTTCCAGTGGAGCTTGAGCATAAGGCATTATGGGCTGTCAAGAAATGCAACATGCAAATTAGTGAAGTTGGAGAGTTCAGGAAGTTGCAATTGAGTGAGCTAGAGGAAGCAAGACTCGATTCCTATGACAATGCAGTCATATATAAGGAGAAGACGAAGGCTTGGCATGACAAGAACATTTTGAGAAAGAACTTTAAAGAAGGTGATAAAGTTCTATTATTTCAGTCACGTCTGAAACTTTTTCCAAGTAAGTTTAAATCTAGATGGACAGGACCATATGTTGTTGCCCAAGTCTTCCCCCATGGAGCAGTGGATTTATATGATGGGGAGACTCATAAGGTATTTAAGGTAAATGGGCAACGGTTGAAAGTCTATCATGAAGGTTTCACCAACGAGGATATTGATGAGCAATATCTTACGGAGCCTATTGATGAAACCTGATTGAAAGGCATGAGGTCGAGCCACGACGTTAAATAAGGCGCTACACGGGAGGCAACCCGAGGTTTGAGTTTTTTTTTTTTGTTTTGGTGTGTTTTGTTCGGTTTAATTTTTTTTTTAGTATTTTTTATGGACAGGAGGAAAGCACCGAAGCTTAGGGTCAGCTACAGTCCGTAGCCAATCCCGCTGTAAGTCTTCTCTCCTTAAAAAAAAATGGTGACGTGGAAATTCGGGTTGACTGGGCGCTGATTGGATGATGATGTCAGTTGGGCTAATATATGTTGAGCCGAGAATCTAATGGGCCGAAATTTGTCCTCACTGCCCACCCCATATCAGATTGTTCTCCTCACTCCCTCCCTCACAAAAATCCCAGCAGCCCCAAACACTCCCCAACCCTAGCCACCAACTCCAAAAACTCCATAGCCACCACCTCTCCAAGCTCCTATCATCTCTCCCTCAATCCACCACAAAATCGACCCACATCCATTAAAACTCCACAAAAACAACCGCAAACCACCACTTCTCACCGGAATCCCGCAGAAAATCCCCAGAAAATCGGAGAAGAAGAGCATCGTGATCGCCACCAACCAGTAGCGATCGCCATCTCGCCTCAGAAGTCGACCTCCGAGAACTTTCAGCGACCGCGATCGCCATAAAGACTCCGGCGATCGCCATTCGTCTCTGTCAACAAATTGTCAGAAATATCAGTGACCGGGATCGCAACAGAAGCAATAGCGATCGCCATCCGGCCCTGCAGAGACTACTTCTTCAAGATTTTGTGAGTTTCGATTTCGATTTACCTCCCTTGCTCTTCATTACAATGGTGAGAGGTTTAAGGAAATCAATGACTAAGAAACAGAAGGAGGTTCGGGATTTCTTAGACTCGAAATCTGTAGTGACTACAAAATTTTACTGCGTGCCTACTTTGCATCTGTTGGGTATGGAGGAATGTACTTTAGCATTGCTAAGTCACTGTGGTTTGGGTAGATTTATGCATAAGAATGCTCCTACTGATGAAGTTTTGACAAAGGATTTTATAGCGACGTTTTCATTTTGTACGGAGGAGCAGAGTATTACTTTTATTCTGCAGGGTAAGGAGTATGTTCTTGGTTTTGCTGATTTGAGTACTTTGTTTGGAGTGACTAAGAACCCTACTGAGGGTTGGAGTGAGACTAGACATGAAGCAGTAGACTTTTGGTTTCATGCAACAGGAAAGGTGTTGCAGCCTGCTATTACAGTACAATTACGAGTTTACCCACCCATGTCTCCGGCTAGCCCACAAGGTGATAGCTATGTGCTTTTTGGGGCGTGGGGAGGTCAATAAGATCTCAGTGCAGGACTTACAGTTTTTATGGAGCCTTACACCTGATTGTGGGGTTGTCCCGGATTGGATTTTACTTTTCTATCACAGCGTGGCCAAGTACAGAAAGCAGAATAAGAAGGTAGGTGATGAGGCTAAAGTCGTAGTGCCAAATCAAAGAAATAAACTCTAAACACTAACTAGAGTATAGCAAATAAGTAGAGGTCGAACCCAAGAGAATCAAAACACCAAATCAATGCAGTCAAGTGAAATATCAACTAGTGAACAAGTAATAAGTAACCAGGGGGGGTTTTGATTGTATGGAACACAAAAGTAACAAGTATCAAGCAAAGAAGGTTTGGTTGTGAATATGATGAGGAGGGGTTTCACCTAGCAAGTATCCACACAACAGTCAATCAAGTTGATCATAGATTTATCTCAAGTTCTATTCAATCCTAGGGAATGTTCCTATTCCAATCTTTAATATATCAGCAGGCCAACCGGTCCTGATAATACTTACTATTCAACAATCAGGGAAACCTCTCAAGATTAGATGAAATAGCAGCAAAGGGCACAGGAATCATAAGGATGCATGCAATAACTTACAACCGTTAAGTATTAACATGCAATCAATTCTCTTTCATAAAAGCAATCAACTACCAGATCATGCAGATATGAATGCTACAATGACAAGGAATTCCACCATATATTCCTAGTCTAGCAATAGAAAACTATCAATCAAACTAGGTGATCAAGCTAGCAAAACTAATAGAAATCAATAGATGAAGAACAAGAGAATTAATACAAACCCATAGGAAAAGAACAAGAGTTTAGAAATCTCACAACTTAATAACTGAAGGTTTCAACCGCTAAGTAAAACAATGGAGATTAGTTCCTGCTCATGGTTGCAGAACTAAATTGTCTGATGGAAAAGATGATCGAAAAGATGATAGAACTAGGGTCCTTAAATAGAGAACTAACCCCAAAATATATGGTAAAAGATAAATATCCTAAAACTAATTAAGGAAAAAAGGAAAAGAAAAGAAGTAAAACAAAAAAGGAAAATAAAGCAAAAGACAATAAAGGAACGTAGCAAAGTGATGAATTTGTGCTACTTGCTTCAAATATTTGATTACGGTGCAAGCTTCCAATGTGGGGCCCCCATGTTTTGCACGGCACATCTCCTCCGAGCCATGGCCCAACTCGTTCATGCCCAGTCCACCTCGGTCCAGCAGCAGCTTCCTCTTCTTTGTAATGGCGTGGGCTGACTTCAAATAATGGCCCAACTCTTCAATATATATTAATGTGGCTTCTGCTGCTGTAAGGTAGCGATCGCCATCAAACCATGGCGATCGCGGTCGCTCCTGATTCTAAACTCGTCTTTTCGTCTTCAACTCTAACTTCAATTCTTCATTTTATATCTTCTAAGTCTTCATAATAACTCCAATGATCCATAACATAGAAATGTCTCTAAACTCATATGAATATACTCTTAATATAATGTAATAATCCCTAGTTACGCTATACAAAGTGCAGCGTATCAAATACCCCCATACTTAGACTTTTACTCATCCCGAGTAACTTACAGAAAAGCTACCCATACAATAAAATACTCAAAGCCTCAGGAAGTACAAGAATATCTCCTAGTGATTACATACTCAATAAGCTCCTCCAAAACACAACAATCAATAATCAAGAACAATGTGATAAAATAAGCACGTACCCAGAACTACACCTTATTCCTCCAAGTGGCCTACCCGAATCCTCCTATACGCCTCCTTCTTATGTCTCCATACGCCAAGATGATAATGGTCCTAAAACACTCAATTTTTTTTTTAATAACACTCATCTTGCTTGGGCGCCTTTTCAGGTTTTCATCCCAACCACTCAATAATTGTTTCAGGCTCACAAAACTCACATCACTCAAGACTTATTTTTGCCCCAGCCTAATGCCGGTCAAGCCACCTTCTTATTGCATAGAACTTGCTATCCAAGGATTTTATATGCCTTTTTTTTCAATTTTTGTGGCTTTTTCATACAATATATATTCAATAAGCTCATGCAGATACAACCAACACCCAAATAAATACATGTGAATACATTCTCCTCCCCCATACTTAAACATTGCATTGTCCTCAATGAAATGGAAGACATAAAAACGAACCCAGGGAAAGAGACAGAAGACTCACATACAAGGTCGGATGACCTTCCTCCAATAAAACTCAAAGTGTGGTAGAATGAGAAACTAGATGAGCACTAAATGTAATCCAATAATGCATAGCTCATCTAAAGCAAAAGAAAGAATACCTCCAATGTAGAAGGTGACCCAAATAAATCAACTCCTTGCAAAGAACATGGTCACCAACAAGCTAAGCTCCAACGAATGTAGATCTAGAATGATAGTACCAATGAAACCAAACTTGATGTAATACAAATCCTTACTTTCTTTTCTCTTTTTTTTTTCTGCACTCTATTTTTTTTTTTTTTTAATCCGATATATTATTTTTTTCTCGGAATGATTTTCGGATTTTTTTTTTTTTTTTTTTTTTTTAGAACGGGAGAGAAGACTTACAGCGAGATTGGCTACTGACTGTAGCGGACCCTAAGCTTCGGTGATTTCCTCCTGTCCATAGAAAAACTAAAAAGAAAATTAAACCGAACAAAAACAAATAAAAACAGTTACAAACCTCGGGTTGCCTCCCGAGTAGCGCCTTATTTTATGTCGTGGCTCGACATGAAACTCAAGAGATTTAACTAACGCCATTTGGCTTTGTAAAAACAGTCTCTTGTCTGAATTCCCTCTTGAACCACTCATGGAACGCCTTGAATCTCGTCCTTCTTACCTTGACCACCTTGTCTCTAGCAATGAAGGTGGTTTCATTCACTTTATCCTCCTTGACCGTATCAGGCGGCTGTTTAAGCTCAATGTCAAGTGCCTGCACACTAGACATCAATGGTATCTCGCCTGGCGAGGTCAGTAATGGAGGGCGATTGCCCAAAGGATGTGAAGAGAGCTTACCTTTAGGCTTTGACTTAGCATGACACTCCTGCATGTTAGTAGACAAAACAATATCTACTTTTGGGGGCTCTAAGGGATTCTCTAAAACAGGTTGCAATTTATCCTTACAAGTAGGCTTAATCACATCAATAGCACATAGAGAATTCTTATCAATGAGATCCATGTCATAAATATTATATTCTACCTTATCCCCATCAAACTCCATAGAGAGAGTCCCACTATTAACATCAATTTTCGTTTGGGCAGTTTTCATGAAACGTCTACCTAACAGTATAGGTGTGACATTATTAGCATGCTCCATATCTAACACAAAGAAATCAGCAGGAAAAATCAGATCACCAACCATAACAAGAACATCTTCAACAACCCCCTTCGGGTATATAGTAGACCTATCAGCAAGTTGAATAACAGTTCCTGTTTTATGCAAAGGTCCTAAGCCTAGTGATTCATACAAAGAGTAAGGCAAAACATTGATTGATGCACCTAAATCTAGCATGGCTTTGTCAAATTTAGTTTCACCAATCACACATGGAATGCTAAATATGTCTGGATCACCACATTTCTTAGGCATGCGTTTTTGAAACACGGCAGAAACTTGTTCACTTATTTCAACTTTCTTCTTTCCTTTCAGTTTTTGGTTTCTTTTAATAATGCAAACTTCTTTCAAAAACTTAGCAAATCTAGGAATACTCTTAACAAGTTTGAGCAAAGGAATGTTTACCTCACACCTACTAAAGGTTTCGAAGATTTCGTTGTCGTTCTCCAGCCTTCGAGTATCCTTCAATGCCTCAGGAAAGGGGGCAACAAGCTTCTGAGAGAATAGAGGTGGAAAATTCGGGCGATCATAATCGTCAATGTACTCAGGGGGCTCCTGGCGATCGCCATCAACAACTGGCGATCGCGGTCGCGGATGATTTTGCACCTCATCTTCTGGAATGGAATGGCGATCGCGGTCGGGATGCAGAATCTGTTTTGCTCTCTGTAATCTCATGGCGATCGTCACTCAAATCTGGCGATCGCGGTTTTGGCCCAGAATAGTCGTCATAAGTTTTTCCGCTCCTCAAGAACATTGCACTGACGTTCTCTCTCGGGTTTCTTACCGGTTCCCTGGCCTCTAATTTACTCACAGCTTGAGCAATCTGTCCTAACTGATTTTCAAGATTTTGGATACTCGATTCCGTTTTAGCATTTTGTTGCATCACAGTTTGAGCTAAGGACTTGATCATATCTTCAACAGTCATGGAATTCTGAGGTCTAGGTTGCTGATAATTAAAATTATGAGAATCATACCTTGGCCTTGATTGCCATCCACCAACAGCGTTTACCTCAGCATTCGGCTCTTGGAGTTGTTGACCACCACTTTGCAGCATAAACGACTTCATCATATCTTTCAGTTCATTCATGTCAGTCTGTAATTAATCTGAATTAATTGCTTTGACTGAGTGGGATCCCTGTCTACTGCCAAACTGCCTTGAACTCTCAGCTAGCTCTTCAAACATTTCAGTGGCCTGAGGTATAGTCAATCTTAAAAAGTTACCTCCACAGGATGCATTCACCATTCGACGATCCTCATCAATCAGGCCACTAAATAAGTACATAAGGAGATCTTGGTCAGTATAACTATGGAATGGGCAGCTTGAGCAGAGCTTCTTGAATCTCTCATAATATTCGTAGAGACTCTCAGTGGAGTATTGTTGAAGATTCGTGATCTCCTTCTTCAAGCTGCTCAGTTTTGTAGCTGGAAAATATTTCTCTAAAAAGACCTTTTTCATTTTAGCCCATGTATCAATACTCCCTGGAGCTTGATAATAGAGTCAATCATTCGCAGCGTCTTTCAGAGTAAATCCAAAAGCTCTCAGCATGACCTGCTCCTCAGTAACACCTCTTGGCTTCATACTAGAACATATGGCATGGAATTGAGCCAAGTGTTTGTTGGGATCTTCTCCCGCTAAGCCATGGAAGTGTGGAAGCTCATGAATTAAACCAGCTTTTAATTCAAAATTCACACCTTCTTCAATCTCAGGAAACCTCACTGCCAAAGGTTGTTGGTTTAAGTCTGGGGCAGTGAGTTGCCTCATAGTAGGCAATGGCGGTCCATGTCGATCACCCATCTCGTTCTCTTGGTTCAGAGCTGCTCTTTGGTTCCGAAGGAACGTCCTTTCAATCTCTGGGTCAAAGGAAACAAGAGATGAATCAGTAGCACGGGTCTGGACCATAAAGGTTCACACCAAACAGTTGATAATTTCACAATTAGCACAAAATTGGAATAATTCAATTCCCCGGCAACGGCGATAAATTTGATGAGGCTAAAGTCGTAGTGTCAAATCAAAGAAATAAACTCTAAACACTAACTAGAGTATAGCAAGTAAGTAGAGATCGAACCCAAGGGAATCAAAACACCAAATCAATGCAGTCAAGTGAAATATCAACTAGTGAACAAGTAATAAGTAACCAGGGGGGGTTTTGATTGTATGGAACACAAAAGTAACAAGTATCAAGCAAAGAAGGTTTGGTTGTGAATATGATGAGGAGGGGTTTCACCTAGCAAGTATCCACACAACAGTCAATCAAGTTGATCATAGATTTATCTCAAGTTCTATTCAATCCTAGGGAATGTTCCTATTCCAATCTTTAATATATCAGCAGGCCAACCGGTCCTGATAATACTTACTATTCAACAATCAGGGAAACCTCTCAAGATTAGATGAAATAGCAGCAAAGGGCACAGGAATCATAAGGATGCATGCAATAACTTACAACCGTCAAGTATTAACATGCAATCAATTCTCTTTCATAAAAGCAATCAACTACCAGATCATGCAGATATGAATGCTACAATGACAAGGAATTCCACCGTATATTCCTAGTCTAGCAATAGAAAACTATCAATCAAACTAGGTGATCAAGCTAGCAAAACTAATAGAAATCAATAGATGAAGAACAAGAGAATTAATACAAACCCATAGGAAAAGAACAAGAGTTTAGAAATCTCACAACTTAATAACTGAAGGTTTCAACCGCTAAGTAAAACAATGGAGATTAGTTCCTGCTCATGGTTGCAGAATTAAATTGTCCGATGGAAAAGATGATCGAAAAGATGATAGAACTAGGGTCCTTAAATAGAGAACTAACCCCAAAATATATGGTAAAAGATAAATATCCTAAAACTAATTAAGGAAAAAAGGAAAAGAAAAGAAGTAAAACAAAAAAGGAAAATAAAGCAAAAGACAATAAAGGAACGTAGCAAAGTGATGAATTTGTGCTACTTGCTTCAAATATTGATTACGGTGCAAGCTTCCAATGTGGGGCCCCCATGTTTTGCACGGCACATCTCCTCCAAGCCATGGCCCAACTCGTTCATGCCCAGTCCACCTCGGTCCAGCAGCAACTTCCTCTTCTTTGTAATAGCGTGGGCTGACTTCAAATAATGGCCCAACTCTTCAATATATATTAATGTGGCTTCTGCTGCTGTAAGGTAGCGATCGCCATCAAACCATGGCGATCGCGGTCGCTCCTGATTCTAAACTCGTCTTTTCGTCTTCAACTCTTCTTAACTTCAATTCTTCATTTTATATCTTCTAAGTCTTCATAATAACTCCAATGATCCATAACATAGAAATGTCTCTAAACTCATATGAATATACTCTTAATATAATGTAATAATCCCTAGTTACACTATACAAAGTGCAGCGTATCAGTAGGCAAGATAAGTATGGGAGGGATGATTACTCTCATTGCCCGAGCTTGTTTGGGAAATGAGGCTATCCCTAGTGGCAGCAGCAATTCCGCTTATGTCTATGATATTTCAGGGTTGCAGCGAGCACGGGTTCTGGAGGTGAATGGTGATGTTTTTACTTGGTTATCCAAGAAGGGGGATACACACACGATGCGTCTGCCCAGGTTTATGCCTTTTGGTCCACTTGCAGTCGATTTTCGATTGCAACCTGATGGTGTTGCTGTTCAGGATTCTGAGGAGGAGCGGGAGATGGAAGTTGACCAGGGCGGTAATCCTGGTGTTCAGGAGGCTGATCAGGGTGGTGCTCAGGATGGTGCCCCGGGTTTTGAGTATGACATGATGTACAAGATGATGGAGAGTATGTCAGTCCAGCAGCAAGCTTTCGGGTCACAGATGGCTGAGGTGAGCAGGACCGTGAGCAGCTATGATAGTCGGTTCACCAACATTGAGCAGACGATGCAGACGATGCTACAGAGACAGGAGGATTTCTTTAGAGGTGCAAACCCCTACTATCCATATATGCCACCACCATCACCACAGTGAGTATTGTCTATGCTTCCCCATTTACATTTGTATGTCCTTTATTTCCATTGAGGACAATGTTTCATTCAAGTATGGGGGAGGTGGTGATATGAGTTGTTGTACATAGTTATTTTCCTTGCATTTCATTTTGCATGTTATAAACCAAAAATTCAAAAAAAATAGAAAAAGCCAAAAATATTGTGAAAAAGGCATACAAAATTCTTGGATAGCAAGTTCTATGCAATAAGAAGGTGGCTTGGCCGGCACTAGGCTGAGGCAACAATAAGTTTTGAGAGATGTGAACTTGTGAGCCTGGAACAATTATTGAGTGGTTAGGATGAAAACCCAAAAGGGCGCCTAAGCAAGATGAGGGTATGAAAAAAATTGAGTGTTTTAGGATTTTTATCATCTTGGCGTATGAAGACATAAGAAGAAGGTGTATAGGAGGATTCGGGTAGGCCACTTGGAGGAATAACGTGTAGTTGTGGGTTTGTGCTTATTGTATCACATTTGTTCTTGATTGTTGTTGTTGCGTTTTGTATGTTTTGGGCTTATTGAGTATGTAATCACTAGGAGATATTCTTGTACTTCCTCAGGCTTTGAGCAGTTTATTGTAAGAGTAGCTTTTCTGTAAGTTACTCGGGACAAGTAAAAGTCTAAGTATGGGGGTATTTGATACGCTGCACTTTGTATAGCGTAACTAGGGATTATTACATTGGTTTAGGAACATTAATCATAGGTGTTTGGAGTTATTAATTGTTATGTTCTGTTATATTTATGAAGAAGTGAAAAAATGAAGATCAGAACTGAAGATTATTGAAGACTTGACGAGTTGATTACTGAAGACTTGAAGAAACATTCGAAGAGAGCTTCTGCAGCACCAACCGCGATCGCCACCACTATCCCGGCGATCGCCATCCTACAACAGAAGCCATATTTGAGTTCGAGAGAAGACGGCGATCGCCAGGACCAGACGGCGATCGCCAGGGAGCAACAGAGGGTACGACCGAAGAATTTATGAAGATGGCGATCGCCATAATCTGGCGGCGATCGCCATATTGCGCTGAAGATTTGTTTCAGAATTTGTTTTATTTATTTCTTTTCCTCTTTATTTTATTAATTTCGTTTAGGATTCTAGGGTTAAACTCCTTTATACCCTAGCAGCCCTGTTTGGTTTTTCATCATCTTTTCCATCGACGGTTTTAGTTTTTGCAACCATGAGCAGGAACTAAACTCCATTGTTTTACTTAGCAGTTGAAACCTTCAGTTATTAAGTTGTGACATTTCTAAACTCTTGTTCTTTTCCTTTGGGTTTGTATTAATTCTCTTGTTCTTCATCTATATGATTTCTATTAATTTTGCTAGATTGATCAACTAGTTTGATTGATAGTTCTCTATTGCTAGACTAGGAATAGACGGTGGAATTCCTTGTCATTGTAGCATTCATATCTGCATGATCTGGTAGTTGATTGCTTATATGAAAGAGAATTGATTGCATGTTAATACTTGACGGTTGTAAGTTATTGCATGCATCCTTATGATTCATGTGTCATTTGCTGCTATTTCTTCTAATCTTGAGAGGTTTCCTTGATTGTTGAATAAGTAAGTATTATCAGGACCGGTTGGCATGCTGATATATTAAAGATTGGAATAGAAACATTTCCTAGGATTGATAAGAACTTGAGATAATCTATGATCAACTTGTTTGACTGTTGTGTGGAAACTTGCTAGGTGAAACCCCTACATCTTATTCTCACCCAACGTTTCTCTGCTTGATACTTGTTACTTTTGTGTTCCATATAATAAAAAAAACCCGGTTACTTGTTACTTGTTCGTTAGTTGATATTTCGCTTGACTGCATAGTTATTGGTGTTTTGATTCTCTTGGGTTCGACCTCTACTTACTTGTTATACTCTAGTTAGTGTTTAGGGTTTACTTTGATTTAGCAACCACGACATTTGCTCTATCAGGAAGCTTCATCTTTTTGAGCTTGAGGAGGAAATGATGATTGATCCTCCTGTCAAATGTGTTCTTAAGCTGGTAACCATTCTCTCCTTTTTCGTTTCTGCACGGAATTATGATTTTACCCATTCCGACTTTCGAGCAAACAATATGCGTAATACATAATGCAGGATGACAGAAGCAAAGGGTGGAGAGTGCAAGCTGTTGGAGCATCCCCAGATAGTTTTGAAAGCAGAAAGGCTCTTCCACAACCATGGAGAGGAATGAGTGACGACGAGTTATGCAAAGAAACCGGGATTCCTGGTTGCGTGTTTGTCCACATGAGTGGCTTCATTGGCGGAAATTAAACCTATGAAGACGCTCTTCAAATGGCGAAAGCTGCTATCAAGTTCTAATCTTGGCAATTTGTTGACACTTGGATTGGTTTTTACCTGCAATAACATTAAACATTGAGAACTTTTTTTTAGGCTTAACTTCAGGTTGATGATCTCAGGGGTAAGGGAGTAACTTACAAGTCTTTTTAATTGAATATGCTGACAAGCAACAAAGTTTTAGTTATTAAATTGTCAACTGTGACAGGTTGGTGTATAATTTAACATTAGTTGCAGCACATGCCCGTCGGTTGGGGCTCATAACAAAGAATGCGAGCAAAACAGGCAAACACTAAGGCCATATACAATGTTCAATATTAACAAATGTGAACATACATTTCAGTTATTACAATTTGTTGTAATAAATGTGACCTACTTAAGTTTTTGGATAGTGTTAAAGTCACCCGAGTTTTTTAACACTATACATCATAATTTTACATTTTTTGAGTTTCAAGAAACCTGCAATACTATCGACATAAACCTGCAAGGCTATAAACATGAACTTAGTTCACGTATGCGATGAACCTAGTTGACGAACCTCATTGATACCCTAAGCTTAACCAATTATTATATGGGTCTTGACTCTTGATGTCTTCCTCTTTAGTTTCATTATTGTCCAATCAATGCGATGAACCTAGTTCACCAATCAATGCGATGAACCTAGTTCACGTATGCGATGAACCTAGTTCACGTATGCGATGAACCTAGTTCACGTATTCGATGAACCTAGTTCACGTATTCGATGAACCTAGTTCACGTATGCGATGAACCTAGTTAGTTCACGTATGCGATGAACCTAGTTAGTTCACGTATGTGATTAACCTAGTTCACGTATGTGATGAACCTAGTTAGTTCACGTATGCGATGAACCTAGTTCATATATGCGATGAACCTAGTTCATATATGCGATGATTCCGATGAACCTAGATCATACAATTGGCTACCCGATTTCCTAGCGGGTTCATTATTTTTTTTCCAGGTTCATTAAATTTCTTTTTCTATGGTTACATTTTAACTTGTACGTTTTAACATCTAGTTCCTAATTTTAACTTTCAAGTTCACAAGTTTTAATTTATGGGTTCATTGATTCTAACTTGCGGGTTCATGATTTTTCTTAATTGATGATTTTTTTTTCTTCTTGCAGGTTCATGAGTTTTGTCGTATGGGTTCATCTCCTGTTTATATAGCCTCACAATTCAGGAACCTACGTTTTAGTATTTGCGAAAGTTTAGATTAAAGGTTCATAACGATTTTTTAATCATCTATCTTGCTAAATTAAATTCTTATTAATTGAGTGAACATGAATCAATACTAGTGAACCTTTAAGTGAGAACTAAAGAAACGGTAAGTTAAAACTTATGAATTCGCAACTAAGAACTAACGAACCTGCAAGTGAAAACTAGTGAACCTGCAAGTGAAAACTAATGAACCTGCTATAAGTCTTATTATTATCACAAAGCTTCTTGTGTATTTGTATCATGATGACTTTGGAATCTTTTCAATATGTATGTTTAGTGACTATTGGAAATTTGCAATTCAGAGCAAACACATCCTCATAGGTTCATTGGTTAAGCTAGGTAGATTCATTAGGGTATCAATGTAGGTTCATGAAGTAAGCAAAAGTTCAATAAAAAAAAGAAATTACTCTAAGATCAGGTTCAATAGTTAAGATAGGCAAGTTCATTAGCGAATCAACACAATGCACTAACATTTTCGAGGCTCATGTCGATAGTCGTGTAGGTTCATGATCATTTTATCATTAATGGTTTAAAACGAAGCGCGCTATGCGCGCCTCGTAAGAATAATAAACATACGAAGTGGGCATAGCGCCCTTCGTTGGTTCATGAACCTTTGCGATGAACCTAAGTTCACGTGTGCGATGAACCTAGGTTCACGTGTGCGATGAACCTAGGTTCACGTGTGCGATGAACCTAGGTTCACGTGTGCGATGAACCTAGGTTCACGTGTGCGATGAACCTAGTTCACGTGTGCGATGAACCTAGTTCACGTGTGCGATGAACCTAGTTCACGTGTGCGATGAACCTAGTTCACGTGTGCGATGAACCTAGTTCACGTGTGCGATGAACCTAGCTTACGTACCCCCGATGAACCTAGTTCACGTACCCCCGATGAACCTAGTTCACGTACCCCCGATGAACCTAGTTCACGTACCCCAGATGAACCTAGTTCACGTGTGCGATGAACCTAGTTCACATACCCCCGATGAACCTAGTTCACGTACCCCCGATGAACCCAGTTCGCGTACCCCCGATGAACCCAGTTCGCGTACCCTGATGAGGCGATTGTCGTGATGCCTATCAAAGAATACCTAACTCAAATCCACTAGTATAGTGGGAAGCAAGGGTCGAATCCCAAGAGAGTCGAAATACAGTTTAAATCACAATTTTTGTTCCTAACAAGTAACCAAATTGGGGGGGGGGGTGTAGTAATTGAGATCAAGGAAGTAAACAAACACGCAATTGTTGAGATTAAGTAGTTTGATGGAAAGAAGTTCACTTCTCGGTTTTTAGCACATCAATCATGCAAGGAGAATTGATCATAGCAACCTAACACCCTATATTCATCACATTCAATTGATTTTATCCTACTCTTTGTTCATATAAAGTAACTAGTCCAACAAGTCCTAGAAACCCTTATTTGATTATAACCCTAGAACAACTAAGATTCAATAATCAAATAGCATTAAGCACAAAGATATGTAGGCTTGTGCAATACCATTGGCGACAAGCCGGTACTTGACACAAGTTTATAATCTCTACCCTATGAACATTCACAACAAGTTCATGCAAATAAGGATTGCTACCAAAGACAAGACTCTTCAACAAGAATTATCAAGTCTAGCAATATAAAAGATAGAAATCAAACCTAGTTTGCAACCTAGATTAAACCAATATCTCTCAATAGCAAATTGAGGCATAAGAGATTATAAAATAAAACAACAATTGAAATAGAATATAAGATGTAGGAAACTCACAATCCTCCAATGAAAGAAGGCTTCAAACCTCAAAGTGAACAATGGAGATTTAGTTGCACAAAGTCATGGAAGCTCTCAACAATGGAGTTTTCTTACTAAAAACCAAGATAAAAACTCTAGGGAGAAGGAGAAGAGTTTATATAATTTCTCCCTAGAAAAACCAAGAAAAATAAATAAAAACCAAGTCTTAATGCAGCAAATTAAAGATAAACATAACTTGTTTCTGGAGTTACAAATCAAATGGAGAGAGGAAGGTCTAGCATCCAATGCCATCAATTCAATGCTGACTCCGGGTAGAAATCTCGACCGAGATGTTGGAAATCTCGACCGCGATTTGCACATGCTGACGTGGAATGACGTCGAATCAACAGAATCTCGATGCTGGAAAATGGCAAAATCTCGACCGAGATTTTGGGATCTCGACCGCGATTTCTTGTCTGCAGCTTCTTCTCTCCGTCTTCTTCTGGTCTCGAGGCAGCTCGGCTTCGCCTCTCGACCACTCCTCTGGTGCAAGTGTGGTGTGTACTCCTCCTAAGCTCCATCCCGCAAGTACCAATGAAGGATACAAGCGGAATCTCCTAACTCCACCACCAAAATCGCTTTCGAGCTTCCCGCAAATCCATAATAACAACTCCAACCGGATTCCGGAAATAACACTCGACAAGCACCTAAACTCCTCTAATCCTATGCTAATAGTCGCTAGTTATCACCATATAACATGCTCCTATCAAACTCCCCCATACTTAAACCTTGCTCGTCCCCGAGAAAGCAAAGTGATGCTAACTCCTCCAATAAGCACAAAGGTCACAAAAGCATGGGAAAGCTTGCTAGCGACTATACTCCAAACTCCGTGTGTAAGCAAGTAACTCTAATCCTAGCTCCTGGCTAGCTTCTTATCACTCCGAGGTGACCTACCCAATTCCCTCCTTATATCACCACTTCATATGACGCCACTCCAAAATAGTAACCAATATCGAACCAAGTGACGTGCAATAAGCACAAGTGGACTCCTAATCTCCTCTAAGGCTAAGGGAACAAATAATGGGCAATAATAGAAAAATAAAACCGAGTCACCCACTCGCTTAACACACTTCTTATTCCTCCTCTTCTTTTGATGTCCTAAACCACTACATAATATCCAATCAACACATCAACCACCAATCCTAAAACAAGAAATCTGCATAGTACAACCCCAACAATATGCATCAAACTCCAAGAAAAGAACCTAACCCTAGAGCTATCACAACCGCCAAAGATGTACCAAAACAAACCTCAAATCAAAGAAAGAGATAGTAAAATGATCATGGGTATGCAAATAAAGATCAATGAGAGAAAAAGAAGCAAGATATCTAACTCCTTATCCCTCCATGGTGAATCCTAAAACCCGAGACAATCCTTCTACTCCCTTCTTATGTCTCCAACGCCATAAAAGTGCAAATCATTCAACAATGAAGTCAAACAAATCACAACACATTAAGTTCGGCGCCCTTTCGGGTTTTCACCTCCCTTCTCAAGACATCAAATTTTTTTCATTTTTTTTTTTTTTTCATTTTTTTTTTTTATTGGGCGCCCCCCTTTTCGAGACAATCAATTTTTGCTCGCCCGGGTTTTTCTCTTTTTTTTTTTTTTTTTTTTTTTTTTTTTTTTTTTTTTTTTTTTTTTACAATGCAATAAACAAACTAATCTATGAATTGAAAAACAAGATAGATAGTCTAAACTCCCTTCCAAAAGAGAACAATCATGATAGAGGAAAGGAAGAAAAGACTCACAACCACTAGAAGAACGGACAACCTCCCCCATACTTGAACAAAACATTGTCCTCAATGTGTAGCGGAGGACCTCTAATGGTGGGGACGAACCGGGTCATCTCGTGATAGGTGGAATGGTAGTGAACCGGCAATGTGGTAGACCGGGAAAAGTAACCATGAAACGGAATGGTGAATCGAATGTGTGACGCCCGGGATTGCAATGAGCAACGATCCGAGTGACATGGAGGTAGAGGATGAGGTGACGTCGTCGGCGCTAGATCGATGTTACTCGGGGAGGCGACGACGTTTAGGTATGGATGAAAGAAGCGGAATGGTGGAGTGAAGGTGAAATGGAGGTGATAGAATATCAAAAGCACAATTTCTTTTTCTTTTTTTTTTTTTTTTTTTTTTTTTTTTAGGAAAACAAAAGACTAGAAAACTACCTCGGGTTGCCTCCCGGTCAGCGCCTTAGTTACCGTCGTGGCACGACGTCTATCATCTCACCCGTACTCTATAGGTCCCCTCGGAACCTCGGCCTTCATGATCTCATTCTTGAACCACTCATGGAAAGGTTTGAACCTTAGACCATTTGCCTTCGTCACTCTCCACACCTTCTTGCACGTCTTCTTCTTCTTTTTACCTCCCCCATACTTAGAGTCAGGTGGGGAGCGTTTGGGTTCTTTCGGTACAACCTGCACAAAAGAACTAGCAGGTATCTCGACCTGAGACGTAAGAAGAGTGGGGCGATTGCCCAAAACAGTAGTGGAGAGAGTGGTCGTGGAATCCGAGCACAAATCGGGAGGTTCAACCACCTTATCAACAACGTTGACATCAAGAGTCTCCTTCATAGGAGGTGAAGCAATATCAATCAAACAAACAGAAGGCAAGTGAAAAGAGTCGACGTCATGGATATTATGTTCTATTAGATCACCGTCAAACTCCATAGTTAATGTTCCACCAAAAACATCAATCTTAGTCCTAGAAGTTTTCATGAATGGCCTACCTAACATAATAGAGGCCGCAACATTATCACTTATATCTAAGACAAAGAAATCAGCGGGGAATATCAACTTATCCACTTTCACCAAGACATCCTCTACTACTCCCCTAGGATACACACAAGAACCATCAGCAAGTCTTATATCAATGTCAGTTTTAAGCAAAGGTCCTAATCCTAGTGATTCATAAATTGATGTAGGCAAAACATTGATAGAAGCCCCTAAATCAAGCATAGCCCTATCATATCTAGTGTCACCAATCACTATAGGGATAGTAAATATACCTGGATCCTCACACTTCACCGGTATCCGGTGTTGAAGGATCGAGGAGACTCTCTCGCTCACTTGCACCTTCTTCTTGCCCTTCAACTTTTGGTTCCTCTTCATGGTGCAAAGCTCCTTCAAGAACTTGGCGTACCTAGGAATACTTTGAACAAGTTTTAGTAAAGGGATGTTTACCTCGCACTTGCTAAACGTCTCAAAGATCTCTTGATCGTTGGCGGGCCTTCTTGTGTCCTTGAGAGCTTCCGGGAAGGGAGCGGGAGGCTTCTCGGAGTATAAGGGAGGGAAATTGGGGCGCACATAGTTCTCTTGCCTCAAAGCAAAGTCTCCTCTATCCTCGTACTCCTCCTCGGGCCTTGGATGTGTGGTTTTAGGCTTAGGACCCCCTCCATGCAGATCTCGGTCGAGAATGTCACCAACAGGTCGAGATTGACTTCCAGAACAGAAATCTCGACCGCGATTTTCAACATCTCGACCGAGATTTTCAGAACAGAAATCTCGACCGCGATTTTCAACATATCGACCGAGATTTTCAGCATCTCCTCCAGAACGCAAATCGCGCCTGCGATTCTCAATTCTCGGCCGCGATTTCTGTTCTGCGGCATTCCTGTCCAACTCAGCTTGGACTTCGGGACTCGCTCGGCCTTCCACCCTCTCCTCATCTTCCAAATTGCCCTCAAGAACCTTTCCACTACGCAAATGAATAGCACTTACATTCGCTCTTGGATTCACCACCGTTTGAGAAGGCAAGGATGACGAGATACGCTGTTCAAGCCTAGTTACCGATTCCGCCAATTGCCCGACTTGGTTCCTAGATCCCTCATGCCGGACTCAGAGGTTTGGACATGAGTGGTGAAGTGTTGGGTCAAGGACTTCAGCATATCCTCGGTGGAAGGGCCTTGAGGCTTGGGTGCATAAGGAGCTCGGTTTTGATTGAAATTCTGAGCACCTGCCGGATCACTCCATCGGAAGCCCGGATGATCATTCCCTCGTTGATTATAGTTGGTGTTGTTCGGATCATAACGAGGTCTAGGAGGTCCGTAACCTCCCAAAGCATGAACTTCAGCAATAGCGGGGTCTTCTAGCTGGGGGCATTGGTCAGTATGATGCCCTTCTTGAGTACATATCCCACAAACGACCCCCGGCTTTTGATTGCCAAGAGTGAAACCTTTGATCATGCTCTTCAACTCAGCAATTTCCTCTTTCAGCTCGGTATTCTCGGAGCTCACTGCACTTGCTCCTTTCTTTGTATAAGTTCGCCCGAAACTTCTTGTTCCCTCCGCAATCTCATGGATCCGGTTTCGGGCAGCAGTAGGAGTCAAATTCAAGACGCTTCCATTGCAAGCGGCGTCTATGAGCCTCCTCTCATGATCTAGTAACCCATTATAGAGGTGGGTCACCAAATCCTTCTCCTCAAACCCGTGGAACGGGCAGCTAGCACACAACCGGGCGAAACGCTCACAATAGTCATAGAGCGTTTCATCATCAGCCTGCTCAACATTAGCAATCGCTCTTTTCAAAGCAACCGCCTTCTTCGATGGGAAGTACTTCTCAAGAAAGGCCTTATGCAGCTTGGCCCAAGTGTCAATAGTCCCCACCGGAAGCAAATAGTACCACCTTCGAGCCCCATCTTTCAAAGTCAATCCGAAGGCTCTCATCTTCAATTGCTCCTCCGTGACATTACTCGGCTTGCTACAACTGCAAATGTCGTGGAACTCGCTCAAATGCATGATTGGGTCCTCACCACTCAAGCCATGAAACTTCGGAAGCAAATTGATGAATCCTGTTTTGAGCTCGAAGTGAACTCCTTCATTAAGGGCAGGATAAGTGATCCCAAGATGTTGGACATTCAAATCCGGATCGGTCAGCTGCCGCAAGGTTTGATTTTCAGCCATGTTTTCGATCACAATCTCGTGAATAGCTTCTCGGAGATTCCGCCGAAAAGTTCTCTCGATCTCTGGATCAAACGCAAATAAAACTTGATTAGTAGAACGGGTGTGGACCATACGAATGATCCACACCAAGGTTAGAAACAAAAATGAGACAAAAACTGTAAGTTTGACTCCCCGGCAACGGCGCCAAATTTGATGAGGCGATTGTCGTGATGCCTATCAAAGAATACCTAACTCAAATCCACTAGTATAGTGGGAAGCAAGGGTCGAATCCCAAGAGAGTCGAAATACAGTTTAAATCACAATTTTTGTTCCTAACAAGTAACCAAATTGGGGGGGGGGTTGTAGTAATTGAGATCAAGGAAGTAAACAAACACGCAATTGTTGAGATTAAGTAGTTTGATGGAAAGAAGTTCACTTCTCGGTTTTTAGCACATCAATCATGCAAGGAGAATTGATCATAACCTAACACCCTATATTCATCACATTCAATTGATTTTATCCTACTCTTTGTTCATATAAAGTAACTAGTCCAACAAGTCCTAGAAACCCTTATTTGATTATAACCCTAGAACAACTAAGATTCAATAATCAAATAGCATTAAGCACAAAGATATGTAGGCTTGTGCAATACCATTGGCGACAAGCCGGTACTTGACACAAGTTTATAATCTCTACCCTATGAACATTCACAACAAGTTCATGCAAATAAGGATTGCTACCAAAGACAAGACTCTTCAACAAGAATTATCAAGTCTAGCAATATAAAAGATAGAAATCAAACCTAGTTTGCAACCTAGATTAAACCAATATCTCTCAATAGCAAATTGAGGCATAAGAGATTATAAAATAAAACAACAATTGAAATAGAATATAAGATGTAGGAAACTCACAATCCTCCAATGAAAGAAGGCTTCAAACCTCAAAGTGAACAATGGAGATTTAGTTGCACAAAGTCATGGAAGCTCTCAACAATGGAGTTTTCTTACTAAAAACCAAGATAAAAACTCTAGGGAGAAGGAGAAGAGTTTATATAATTTCTCCCTAGAAAAACCAAGAAAAATAAATAAAAACCAAGTCTTAATGCAGCAAATTAAAGATAAACATAACTTGTTTCTGGAGTTACAAATCAAATGGAGAGAGGAAGGTCTAGCATCCAATGCCATCAATTCAATGCTGACTCCGGGTAGAAATCTCGACCGAGATGTTGGAAATCTCGACCGCGATTTGCACATGCTGACGTGGAATGACGTGGAATCAACAGAATCTCGATGCTGGAAAATGGCAAAATCTCGACCGAGATTTTGGGATCTCGACCGCGATTTCTTGTCTGCAGCTTCTTCTCTCCGTCTTCTTCTGGTCTCGAGGCAGCTCGGCTTCGCCTCTCGACCACTCCTCTGGTGCAAGTGTGGTGTGTACTCCTCCTAAGCTCCATCCCGCAAGTACCAATGAAGGATACAAGCGGAATCTCCTAACTCCACCACCAAAATCGCTTTCGAGCTTCCCGCAAATCCATAATAACAACTCCAACCGGATTCCGGAAATAACACTCGACAAGCACCTAAACTCCTCTAATCCTATGCTAATAGTCGCTAGTTATCACCATATAACATGCTCCTATCATACCCCGATGAACCCAGTTCGCGTACCCCGATGAACCCAGTTCGCGTACCTTGATGAACCCAGTTCGCGTACCCCGATGAACCCAGTTCGCGTACCCCGATGAACCCAGTTCGCGTACCCCGATGAACCCAGTTCACGTATGCGATGAACCCAGTTCACGTATGCGATGAACCCAGTTCACGTATGCGATGAACCCAATTCACGTATGCGATGAACCCAGTTCACGTATGAGATGGACCTAGTTCACGTATGCCATGAACCTTTACACGCATAACGTGTTTTAAAAAACAGTTTCATGAATTCATACTTTTGGATCCATAAGATCTAACTTGCAGATTCATCAGATTTGTCTTATGGGTTCATGGAATTTTCGATGCGAGTTCATCCGTTTGAAGCTTTACAGAGAAAACAATACTTTTGAGTCATTGATATCAAGTTTGTTTTAAATCTAAAAATAAAGAAAGACACGTGAACTCCTTTACTAAGAATGCAAACATGAGAGAAAGATAACAAAGGGTGCTTACTGTTTCTACACTTGAGATTTGTGTTTCTTCTGGTTTACATAAAAGACAAGACAAGTGATGTGAGTACCAAATTACCAACACAAACAGAGAGTTACCACCTTACTCAATACAAATATTACAGTAAAGCAAACACTACTCTTGTGAGTTTGCTTTTGCTCTTCTTCTTCTTTTTCTTCTCGGATTTCTCGTCATCTGATGTCTTGGCTTCATCCTTTTCTTTACGGTGAAAAACCCCGCACCCACAAATTTATAATTGGCACCCGCTTTGGGCGCAATTACAATGCGTCCAAGTTTTTAAAAAAAAAAACCGGTTTTGACTTTGGGCGCATCTAGGATGCGTCGAAAGTAAACCGGGTTTCTTAAACCCGATTTATGTATTTAAAATGTTAAAAAACTAAACCGATTTAAATGTCGACGCATCTGTAATGCGCCCATGGTTTAACAGGTTTAATAATATCATTATTTTGTAAACCGGGTTATGTATATAATTTCGCCGGTTTTCCGATTTAAACATGGACGCATTTTAGATGCGTCGAAAAATAAAAAACAAATAAAAAAACGTGGACGCAACATGAATGCGTCGAAAATTAAAAATAAAATAAAAATAAAAGTGAAGTTGGGCGCACTGCAAATGCGCCCATTCTTGAGGTAAAATTAGGACTCGAAACCGGCAAACAATTCGGCTTCCCCTTTCTCTTCTCACCTTCGTCTTGAATCCTCCCCGTTTCTTCTTCTCAGTTTTCTGTTTCAAATTAGGGCTCAATTCGTTCTCTCTTCTTCGGCTATGGATACGACGGTTGAAAGGGCTCAGACAGAACCGGACGAAGCTGCGCCCGAGAGGCCGACGACTACGGCATCGGAGGAGGCCCATCCAGATCGAGTTGTTGTTGTGACGGAGTCGGATGCACCTCGTCGGAAACGCAATCGACTTCCACGAGCCGAGGTAAGTTTATACGCCATATTTGATTTTTTTGTCAAAAGTGTGGAGAAAGGGCTGTAATGGTGCAGAGATGTTGAACTATCTTTACTTGAAAATTGTAACTGGTTAGGAAAAGAGTGCTTGAACCTGGTAGCTTTGAATTGTAACTGGTGTGAGTGCTTGAACCTTGTAACTGGTTAGGAAATTCAAGTGAGCGCAGCTTTGAATTTTCAAGTAAAAATGCTGAACTTTTTGCTTTGTGCTTGAATGGTGCTTGAACCTGTTTATATACATGATGTTGTGGTTGTAATGAATGAATTTTTGCAATGTTGTGCAATGCTGAAATTTTCAAGTAAAAATGTTGTGGTTCTAATGAACAAATTTTTTGAATTTGGTGTAAATTTGTGCAATGTTGTGCAATGTTGAATGAGGTGCTTGTCAAACTTTATTGATCCATATGCTTGCAGTTTAAATATTATCACAGAAATCAACAGTTGGACCTTGTCAAACTTTGTTCTTCCTAGTGTTCAATTTGTTTATTGGAAAGAAGCTAGAAGCAGGATTGATAAATTTGGGCATCAATATCTGGGATTTGAACCCTGACATGCTTAAATATTATACCAGCTACGTTAGCAAATCATCCAAACTCTCGTATTTGAACTTGATTAGGTTTTGTGTCTATCTTTAATGGAGCACTTGATCATTCATTTTATGCTGATTTGTTAATGAATATCATGTGTTCATGAATATCATGCTGATTTCTTAAACACTAGGATCTTAAACCTGTAAAAAATATGCAGGAATTAGACGAGTGCTTAATCTGAGTTCTTATTTTGAAATTGAAATTAAACAGGATTTAGCTGCAAATATCAGACGGGCTATGCGCAATGGAAGAAACATCAGAAATCGTTGTGTCACTGCTTCTAACCGTAAGAAAAAAACTCCAAGAATCCGCAAGAAATGTCGTGTGCTAATTCCAGTTCATGCAATGGATGTTGTTGATCATGTCATTTCAAGTGTCACTGAGAATCCGGTTATTCCCACTGAGGAGACAATCATACCCACTGAGGATCCAGTCATTCCCACCAAGGAGACGGTCATACCCACTGAGGATCCAGTCATTAACATTGAGGAGACGGTCATTAACACTGAGGAGACGGTCATACCCACTGAGGAGACAGTCATTAACACTGAGGATCCTGTCATTCCCACTGAGGATCATGTCATTCCCACCGAGGATCCGGTCATTCCTACTGAGGATCTTGTCATTCCAATCGATGATCCCGTCATTTTCACTGAGGATCCTGGAGAGCAGAGTACTCATCAGAAAGATGTTGGTATGGAGGAGGTCCACGCCGAGCAGGTCACAGATCCGCTAGCTGAGGAGAAGCCATCAGAGGGAGTTGATGAACCACCTTCCTTGCTGAAAAGTTATAAGTCTCACATTGCACACCACATTTGGCATACAAATCCCACTGGACAGCCTCCGACTGAGATTGTTCGGCATTTGAGATGTCATACACGGTCTACTGAAATTAGGGACATTCGTCGTCAAATTCCAGCAGAGACAGTGGTCCCATTCCCTCAGTGGTATGATATTGCTCGACGGACCGGTTTGCCTCGCTTGATGCAGCTTCAGTTCGACTGTATCGACAACTCTCTTATTCAAGCGTTTGTTGAACGCTGGCATCCGGAAACCTCGAGTTTTCATTTTCCTTGGGGCGAGATCACAATCACGCTCCATGATGTTTTAGAGATCTTGGGGCTTCCTATCGAGGGACATTCAGTGACGACAGACTGGTTGGGCGCGAATGCACAGGATCTGACGTACTGTGAGGAACTCTTCAGACGATTGTTTCGTATTGATGAAGAGCATATTCAGAATTATGATCCTGAATATGATTTTGGCCCTTTGGTGGAAAAACTCAGTCATGGTAAAGTCCCGAGTAAAATATTCTGGGAGTATTTGATGAGTATGATTCAGAGAGGCGATGAACCCGCGAGCATAGCTGCTGGTTTTTTGTGGTCCGCTATGTCTACTTCTGTTTTCGTGGACAAGTCTACGAACGAGCTCAACACACGATTGTTGCCTCTTTTTCAAGATACGAAACATGCTGTGAACACTGCTTGGGGCACCGGTGTATTAGCATATCTGTATAGAAACTTAGGCGAGGCGTCTCGTAGTGGAGTGACACAGATAGCTGGTTGCACTGCTTTTCTTCAGGTATAGAATCGATTGATAGTTTATTACTTTAATTGTACTTTAATCTGCAGTGTTGGATATGGACGTATTTCAGTTATTTCCCTGGTAACCCAAACCCATTGCCCGGTGCTGAGGATGACGAGCGGCGCGCTGCACGATATCACATTGACCGCATACCGCTCCAAAAACCAGACAAGAATCTGCATTACAGGCGCATCCTTGACGAGTATCGAGCAGAAGACGTACGTTGGATGCCGTATGGAGGTCTTGATTTTCGCGGTGCTTACAGAGCTTCCACATATCGAGGGACTATTCGTTACCTCGACATTGTGGAGCCCTACATGCCGGATCGGGTTACCCGACAGTTTGGATATACGCAAGACAAGCCTCTTGACGTCATTGAGCCAACTACTTCCTCACGTCCAGAGAATTTCAAGGGAAAATCGCGTTACTCTTTAACTTTTCCTTTTTCATGGCATAAGTGGGAGGAACGAGAGCAGAATTTATGCTCATTCATAGATGATGGTGAGAAGGCCATCCCTGCATGGGACGTGGATGAAGAGTACCTCGACTGGTACTTGCCGATCTCACATCCGTATGTGAGTCCTCGCTCCAGAGTACAACCTCCTATTGTGCGAGGTCCTCTTCCGGCTGTAGAGGAGCATAGGGTACGCTTTTAATTCATAAACAAACTTTAATTTGCTATATCAAATTTATTTAAAATCTGTCTTTTGCTCGACAGCGTGTGGCTTTGACGCATGCATATATATTATCTATTATTGCCTCTGGGGGTTGCTGCATAGAGAAATGGAAGCATGCGCTGGAGCTTCTTGCCGGAAACACTATTCCTGTAGCTCCTCCACTAGCACGAGCCTCTCAACGATCGTCGCAAGCATCTAGTGCACCTGCTGACCGCCCTGAGTCGTCGCAAGCTGCGGAAAGAATAATCCCGGAATGGGGTAATCCGAATCGTGTTGGTTTAGGTGATCATTTGACTAGTGACGATGAAGATGATTAGAAATATTTCGTAGGAATCTTGTGCAGGAATTTTGGTGTAATCCTGCAGTATTTTGGTGTAATTATGCAACATTTTGGTACTCTGTTCAATTTATGAAGAATTCTATGTGCAAATATTGCAGATTTTACAGATTTAATGTGTGTGCAGTGCAGATCTTTATGCAGCATTTTTCTGTGTGATCAAGGGACACTTGGTTTAATTATACATCATTTGTGTGTGCAGGAATTTTGTGTAATGCAGTGCAGATTATGCAGCATTTGTGTGTGCAGATTTTTGGTAATGCAGTGCAGATTTTTTGGTGTTGCAATTCAGCATTTTGTGTATGTTGTTCAGATTTTTATGCAGCATTTAAGGGTTGTGTGCAGTGCAAATAAAACAGCATTTTCTGTGCAATAAGGGTGTGCTGTGCAGTTTTTTGTGTTCATAAGGGTATGCTGTGCAGGTTTTACAGATGGTGAATGCACTCCAAGGAATGGTAAACAAGTTAACCTAAAATCTGATATGTCAAGCTTTTGTTCAGCATTTTCTGTGCAGTGCATTCATAGCTAAGGTACCACGAATACAACTAAAAAATAAGAACAGATTAGCATCTCCTTAAGAGAAATTCTGCTTATTAGTATAGCAAATGCCACAGTGATTTGGTTACTAACACTAAAAAAACTGATTCAGTCTAGCAACACGCCAACACCAGAATATAGACAAACCCCTCATTATCAGCAACACGCCAACACCAGAATCAAAATCGAAGGCAATCAAACAATTGCACTAATGGATTCGTATATTTTTCTCCAATTTTACAACACAGCAGGAACCAGCAGCACAAAATCAAAGTCATTTCAATACTCAACAAAACATTCGAGGTGCAGCTCTAGAACTGTAACCGGAGCAGAGGAAATAGCTAAAGATCAAACCAAATTCTCCAGCAAGTTACGAATTGCAGGAAATCTAATGAAGACCGCCTGGATTGACATAAGTTTGTGTTGGATTAAAGACGGAGAGAAAAGAGAAGAGAGTTCGGGGAGAGCGGGAGTTTGATCAGAGAGCGGGCCAATTTAGGGTTTTGGGCTTGAATCTACAGATTCTTATGCGCCTTCATAGTCATGTATGGACTCACCTTCTTCTTCGCCAATTTCGGGCCCAATGCTACAACTTTTGTTGTCCCTGCTGAGATCTTTCCGGCCAGGCTAAGGTCGACATGTCATGGAATCTCATCTGCTGCAGGAAAGGCTGGAGCGATTGTTGGTGCTTTCGGGTTTCTGTACTTGGCTCAGAATACTGACCCGGCTTTGACTGATGCGGGCTACCCGGCTGGTATTGGAGTCAGAAACTCGTTGATGATTCTTGGAGGGATTTGCGTAGTTAACTTTGTTCGCAAAGCAGCTTCTTCACTGGATACTCGTTGATGATAGATGGGAGAAGCCCATTCTCATTGGTCAGCTTCTATAGCACACGGATCTCTATTTTTGGCCTTAGATTGAAAATATGATGGGTGGTTGAGATTTAATCTGATTTTTCAAATAATAACAAAAAATTAAAAAGTGGGTACATTCTTATTGGTTAGTTTGTATAGCACATGGATCTTCATTTTTAGCCATTAGATTGAAAAGGTAATCAATGGCTGAGATTTGGCTGATTGATTTCTTAATAGAATGAAAATATATGTAATGTAGTAACGTTTTTGGCTGAGATTTTGATTTCTTACAAACATTGTTTAAATATAAATAGAACATTTCAGAATAAAATATTACCAAATACTTTGATTCTCAAATTGAAAAGGGAGTGGATTTACATCAATGAAACATATCCGACTTCTCGTAATAAAAAAGATCTAAAAAACCGATAAACTAGGTCCATATGTGTGGGTCTCGACCGGACATTGTCCATTCTTCCATGAAGTTCTTCATCCTATCCTCATATACGGGGCTTTTTTCCCATCCCGGAACACTAGGATCTTTGTATTGCATCCATTGCCTTGGCGGTGGTGGGATAGGGCAGTTCTCCACTAGCGAAATCTGAGCAATGATCACAATGGTTAGTAATAGTATGTTGAAAGATAAAAGAAAAGTTTCTTATTATTATCATACCGGTATAAGATGGTCTTGGTTGCCGACTAAAGCCATTGCATACACAGTTGTGGGAGGGGATGCACCTAACGGAGCCCAGCATGGAAGACAAGTGCATGGTCCGTCCCATGTTAGAATAACTAGAGCAACTTGAAATTTAGTGGCAAACACCAAGCCCATTAAAGGCACTCGCATCCAATATTTCTTCTCGCAAGGGGAGTTGGTGTAGTTTACTTCCATAATCAGACGATCTAGCAATAATTCACCCTCTATGACTCGGTGCCACAATTCTCGATCTCTCTGCAGTTCCTTTGAAAGCTCCCACCTCATTTCATAGTAGGAATCTTGATGTCGTCCTAATAATACGGATAATGAACGATATCCACAATGACCATCGCTCTTGACATTATCCGCCGAATAAATGTAGGCAAACAAGAATGGCTCAATATTCTTTTGACCCCAGTTCAGCCCGAGGTAGTTGATCACCTTTTGTGGTCCTGATTTGGGCTTGCGTGGCCTGTTGGAAGACAATTTTGGTGTTGCAATTCCGCTACAATGTGTCCCTTGATCCGACTTGTTTGATCTAGTTGCATCAGCCTTCCTCTTCTCCTGCTCCTTCTTCCTAAGCTCTTTTTCCTCCTTCTTCTTCCTAAATTCCTCCTCCTTCCTCTCAAGTAAAGTTGGGTCTCTTTTATTATCTCCCTTCTTTTTCTTACTTGGCCTCCCTTTTCTGGTCTCACCACGAGGAGGCTCTTGCGCAGTAGTTGTTGAAGGATCTTTGCATAATGCCAAACGTTTAGCCATATGAAACACTACATCGTCTTGTATATCACCGTTTTGAAAGTCTGTACAAAACTTCCCGATCTCAACATATTCCGCTCTGAGACGAATGCCATCATCCTCTCTAAGATCCTTGGGTTCAACGCCCTTCCACTTGATTTGCTTCCAAAACATATCAATCTCTTCTGGCACCAACGGGTAACCCTCCTCTAGAAAGATCCTGATCCTGTGTGGACACGGTAATCCTAGACTAGTTCTCCACCACGTATCATTACATTGTTCATCCTTGGGTACCAATCCATTCTCGATCCGACGAATTTGCTTTAATAGAATTTTCAAGCACTCATATGAGACCACCCTTAGAATACGCTGGAAAAACACCATCAATGACTCACTCTTTAATATCTTCTTGGGTGACATGTACAAACACTTTTTCATCTCCGTCTTGATCTTGTGATGCTGATCCATGAACATATTATCGATTATATGCACAATGGAGTCCAACCCTCCAACAGAATTAACAAACATTCTCTTGAGCATAGAGTGTTGAGACTCGACCCTAAATAGATACAAAATTTGTAGAATTAACAAATATTTATATATCCACTATTTTACTCGGTATAGAATTTGCATTTACCTGTTTGATGATCTTGTGGCAAAATGTAGAACATCATCGCACCATGCACAAACTAGTTTTTCCTTATGGGGAGTAAGCCAAACATCCTCGACGTAAGCACTCAGACCATCCTTCCATTTCTCCTTGAAATATGCAAGTCGTTCCTCGTAATCCTCCACAGTGTGTGACCTTAGAACCCGCCGGACACTACTCGACAGATAATCTGGGCAACAATTTTTCCCCACAGCATATGCCCTAACATTCCGATCTACATGGACCTGACACAGTAAATGGCGCACATTTGGAAACACTATATCCACCGCCTTGATGAGTCCAAGATCTCGATCAGACATGATACACAAGGGTCTCTTGTTCTGGAACAACCAATCTAATCGCTCTAGTGCCCATACATAATGCTTTGCTGTCTCTTGACTCATAAACACAAGAGCAATGCAATATGTATAGTGGGTTGAAGTAAACCCAACAATCTGGAATAACGGCATACCATATCTAGCACGCAACAAAATAATCATTTAGCCACAAATACATCTTTAGGATATTCTAAGTATAAAATAATTAAAATATACCTGTTTGTCTTGTAAGTCGAATCCATAATGACAACATTCGGATATAGTTGCAACAAATGTCTAGCGGTTGGGTGAGAAATTAAAAGATCGCTCAAAACCTCCTTCCCTTCTTTGTTGGTTTTAGTCTCATGATCTGTAAAATATCCTTTGTCGTTCAAAAACTTCAATGTGTATTGGACAACACTTAGATCGCCCATGGTTTTCAACCTTTCCTTAGCCTTGCAACTATACACTTGACTTCTTGATGTCACGCAATTCGGATCTTCGTCCATAAATTCTCTCCAAATAGCCTTCGGTTGTGTGCCACACATGGAAGCAACCATCACTCTCTTACGTTGCTCCTTCGTAAGTCGTCCCGGAAATGCATGCCCAATCAAATTTTTGTCAAGCTCATGGTTGTGGCATCCATTAATGACCTTTAATATCCACGTGGAACCTCCCTTTTTCCTAATCCCATGCAATTGAAACGAACATAGATTTTTTCTTGATCTACTTTCATTTTTATCTTCAGAGGGAACAACCAAGCCATCAACCATCTTGATCTTCACTCCCGCTTTATATTTCCCAGATTCCTCACAATGTAATATGATCTTTCTGTCCTTCCATGACTTGCATGTGGTAATCACCATACACAATCCATAACCGACATTCCTAACCCAATCTCTCAAAGCATCCATACTGATCCACTCTTCATTAGTATTAAAATGTTGAGAGAAGTCTTGTGAAATTTTTTGATCCTATATAATTTATATATTAAAATTTTTTTGATCAGTTGAATCAATCTCAATGCCAATAATTATCTAACAAAAAACTCTAATAATTTTTTATCCATACTAATCCAATATCAATGCCAACTCTAATTATCACAATCCACACAAATTAAACTAGATGTCTAGCTATGAAATATTCTACAAAAAATAGTAATAATAAATAATCAAACTTAGCTTAAACAACAACTAATTGAACATAAATGATTATTTACATACCGGAAAGCAACAAGAATCAAGTGACTCAAGACCGGGATCATCATCTTCATTCACTGACGATTCCGTACTCGAAGACTCGCTCTGTGACGACCTCCTCCAAGACGCCGTCTCACTAGAAGAAGACATGTTATCAATATTTTGATATGGGAATTTGGTTACTCATCATTTCAGAAACACATGTATATATATAGACACTGAAAATCTCAATAATCATGCCCATAAACCCCAACGTTCATATTTTTTCCCGTTAAAAAACGGTCTGATTAATGGACGCACTGCAAACGCGCCGAAGGTGACCGTTGCCTTTTTCAAAATTCCCTCCGAGTACTAGGCGCACTGGCTATGCGTCGAAAAGCCCAGCCAATACATGGGCGCATACCTACTGCGTCGACGACCTTAGATCCTATTTCGGCGCAATTACCTTGCGCCCAAAGGACCGTGGAAAAGCCAGCGAACCCGGTTTACCGGTCCTGTGCAAGAATAAATTCTTGAACCCTATGGACGCATTTTAGATGCGCCGAAATCATTTAAAAAACCCGAATCGGTTTTTCTCGGGTTCATTATTTTAATTTAATTTATTTGAACCGGCATGGACGCATTATGGGTGCGCCGATGGTTTGTCTTGGTTTTCTGGACGCAGTGCGGGTGCGCCCAAAACGGGTGCCAGTTATAATTTTCCGGGTGCGGGGTTAAACGCCCTTTCTTTATCCTTCGTCTTCTTCTTCTTCTCCTTCTTAGGTTTCTCTTCAGCAGGAGACGCAGCTGCAGCTTCAACCTCTTCCACCTTATCCTTCTTTTTCTTCTTTTTCTCAGATTTCTTGTCAACTTCCACAATTTCAGCATCAATTCATCATCATCATCTCACGATCTCATCCTTACATTAAAGAAGCCTACTTCGTCTACATACACCACGGCCTTCTTCAACATGCTTCCCCAAGATTGAAATGCTTCGTTTGGCAGCACATGAACCTGAAAATAGGATATTATTACCGCCAATTAAGTTGTCAAGAAGTGGCTCCAAGAATCCATTTTCAGCCATGCATTTGATGTTGAAAGGAGACTGAGTCAGATTTTTAAGAACAAGATTAGCTGCTTCCGATGCAAAAACGTCTTTTGATCTGTCGTATTTGGTTTTGATCAGCATTAAAATTCCTCCTGTTACCCACCCGATATTCTCAGACAATGCTGCAGATCTTGAAAGCTCAACAAGAAGTAACAATGCAGCATGCTTTACTGGCTGAAATCTACTTGATATCATCCTCACTGTTGAAGAAATTGTTGTTGTTTTCCCAATCAACTCCTGTAAATATTTCTTCACACATCATATCAACTTCAGTATTAAAAGTAAAAATAGTTTTAGATAAAATTCCAAACCTTTCCTTCATCATCTTCTGCTAGAAGCTGTAGTATTTCCAGTGTAAGATGTCTGATTACACTGTCTTTATACTCTATAAACTTCACTAACAGATTTAATGGCACTTCGCGTAATCTCTGACGACGTCTAAGGCATATTTCCTTAAGATCCTTTAGTGCTTCCATTACCATACTCTCAGAGCTTCCTAAAGATAAAGATGCATGAATAATCTTGATCTTGATCTCTTCATTCCTTTCCCTCCATTCCTTGATTATTTCCTGCAACGCTATGTTTCGGTACATGACTTTAGTTGAAAGGCTATGTCCTGTAAGAGGACAAGTAACTTTCTCTGTATCATCTTCTCTCTGAAACCATTGATAAATTGCTTGTCTTTCATAAGTTGCTCCAGTTTGGATGGTGACTGGATCTTCCATGATTTTCTTGGTTAATGGACAAATGAAGCTTGCATATGGAGGCTCCATGTAGTCTGCAGCATCTCTCATTGCTCCTAATGAACTGTTCTTCTTTCTTGTCGAGCTCAACGAGATTCGCTTGCTGGTGTTTTTAATCAGCTGAGCTTCTTCAGCTGAATCTTGATTTTCTTGTACTTCTTCTCTATATCCTTGCAGCATTATGTTAAGAATTTATCTTCTTTTGGGAGAATGATGAAAGGATGTAATTTTGATATGAAGTCAATTCAAATAAGAATCATGCATGTGAAATGACATTACTTAGTAAAATATCATCTGATTACAAACCTTATAAAGCCATATAGAGGTTTGATAAGCCACGGAAATGAGGCAAAGCCAGATATGATAGTTGTCTAGTCAATCAACCAAAGGTTAGTTAGTACCTCAAATACACAGAGAGAGAAAAACATCATATACGATAAAAATATCCTTTAGTTAACTAATAAAGGTTTTTTTTGAAAGTTAGCAGATGGTGAAATTTTCCCTGCATATTTTCTGTTTTGACCAAAAATAGTAATCATTCCTAGAAGTGGTGTTGTCTACTCAGAACATAAGGGCAAAGGAGGGATTGGATTGAATGTAAATCTACAACCATATTAGCATGAATCTGCAATCTGCAATAGTTCTATCATGGACTTGAATGTAAATCTACAACCACATTAGCATGAACCTAATGTACAATCATTCACAGCAAGAATACACCTTCAATAAACTTGCTGAAAATAAATGATACACTGTCATAAAATGGCATGTCCCAATCTTATTCCAAGAACAATAAAAATAATTTAGCCCCAACACTCCAAAAAAAGTCTTATGATCTTACAGAACTCAAAACCTGCATATAAGACCTCCAGGGTGAATAAAAAAACCTATTTTGTAACACTTCAATTAAGCATCTTTGGATCACAGTTTTGGTTGCATTGTCCTTAACATAACGAATGTGGTCAAGCGAACACAGAACACAAGTGGTCAAGCAAACACCGAACACAAAATACAGTATCCAAAACAAAGATAATGATACAGGTAATGAGTTTGGCTTGCACACCTGAACACTCCACATGTAAGGGCGAGCTTGTGGACTCGATGCCATATACCCATGAGGAGGCATAGGAGAATAAGCCTAATTATTAGAAAGACAAAAAAATGCATCTTTCAATCGAATGTGACTCAATTGTTGTTAAATAAAAACAAACGAAGAGGACATTTTTAGGACAAACCTGAAATCCCAGCCACTCGGGGTTAACAGCTTCAGTGCTTGTAGCTGAATCCTGCTCCTGAACATGAAGCCATAAACTGTTAGGTACATGAACAAGGTTCAGCAATATCTGCAGCAGGTTCAACAATATCTGCAGCAAGGTTCAACAAAAGTTGCAGCAAGGTTCAACAAAAGTTGCAACAAGGTTCAGCAAGGTTTCTGCATTTGATATTCTGGTGTGGAAAAAATAGTTTTTGAAGGTTAGCTCTTACATGAGATATACTGTGTATTGGGTAATTGATCAGTTGAACATTTTAGTTATTCCTTGCAGATTGCACCAGGACGACACTGTTGAATTCCGAGAAGATCATGAAACAAACACCACTTAAAGTGTCAGCCAATTATGATCTACTGTTGGGCATATAGTAATAACTGAGAAGAGGTAAGTCCAAAACATTGAACCGTCAAGAAGGATCACCAGAACATTATGAAGAGGAACAAGAAGTGATGATCAAGGTTATGCAACAATCTAGAATAGAGGTAGCCACTAGAGAGCATATACTGCTCCTTCTACAATTTCTCAGTTTAAGTACATGTTTAGGTTCATATAGCATTGAAACTCTATTACAGCAATCGTCAACAACTTTGACTCTCAGCCACACAAAACCATAACTTCCAACCCTAAATCCCAGAAACCGAACATCAAAAACTTATTAGGTTTGCCATAACTTCCAATTGATGGAGACAGTGAAAGCACAATTCGCAAAAGCAACAACAATTGATCGATCAGGACAAGGAGTGGAAAGAGACTGAATACCTGAAGCTGTGAATTGCGATGAGTAAGAGGGAGAAGTTGAAGGCGGTGGAGAAGCAAGCACGCACAACACAAAAATTGTTCGTGGATTGTGTTGGATAAAAGGAAGATGCCACGATATATATTCTCTTCTTTTAGCTCAAGCACAACACAGAGAAGCCTAGTGAAGAGCTAGGGTTTAGAAGCAGCGAATCAGCTTGAATGACTAATGCACACAACCATGGCTTCCTCCTCTTCTATGACGCATTTCATCGAACAAGTGGTGTGCAACCTCCCACTGGCTTTATTCCATCTTTCAATACTGCAATCCTGGCGAAATCAAGGAGAAAGAGTGGAGATAGTAGAAGGAATCACGCAAGGCTGCTTCAGTGGCTTCACGTATAAATCTGGATTCCCGCAAAAGCATAGGATTTCTGGCCACAAGTGACTTCGCATGAACCCTAATTTAAAGAAAGAAGGGAGGAATCCATTGCTAAAGTCGGGGCAACATCGATACATAAGGAGGAATCCATGGCAAGATTTGAATTGGTTATGGATTTATTGCAACATGCCTACTTCAATCAAGCTAAAGGTGGGAGAACAAGAAGAAAAAGAGGAAGCCATAGCTGTGGGGGAGTTCGATTGCAGTCCAGAGAGAAATGACGAGGGTACGAGCGTCCTTTTCTGAAAATTATGAAATATTTACAAAATTGCCACCGTTTCTTATTATTTCACTCTTAATTTTTGGAACAATTTCAGCCATTAATGAACTTAAATGAACGATCCAGTGATAAGTTCATAAGTTCTTCATTTTTATCTTAAGGACCGTTGTCATTGATCCTTCCTCTTAATTAATTAGACATCTATTACGGAACCTCCCTCTTTATAATACTCCGTAATTATGTTGTTTGCACCTTATCGTTTTTTGGTACATCTTTGCCTATCTTGAGGCTCCGATGTGACAATTCTATTCATCCTTCCCATTTTTCGGATCTGTCTACCTAAACAAGATTGCAAATATTAAAGCAAAAGATTTTGCGAAAGGCTGCCCACTACAACCAAGAATTGCAGAAACACATTATATAATACGGTACAAGTTTCAATTTATTATCTCCTCAAACTAAATGATGAAGTACATCGGGTTCACGAGTTTGAACGATCTAAACGATCTTACGCAAACTTAACATAAAAGTCCATGAAAATCAACAAACTAAATCGTAATCTTGAAGCACTAACATGAACTTCAAATTACAAAATCATGGTACAAAGTACATTGGATTGGGGAGTTTGAAGGATCTTTCAGCTGTTGCATTCCCCCACAAGTCACTCCATTGATCTCCAATGCTCTCATGGATTCTGTATCCCTCTTCTTCCAACTCAACTCTCTTCTTCGATTTGAAAACAAGTGCCGTTGTCCCTTCATCCGCTTCCTCCCTGTATATTTCTACGGATTAAATTGATCGTTTCGATCAATTTAATAGTACCACATTACAATGATCGAAACGATCTTACGCAAACTTAACATATAAGTCCATGAAGTTCGACACACTAAAGTGTAATCTTGAGGCACTAACATGAACTTCAAATTACAATAAACAAAATCATGGTATAAAATACATTGGATTGGGGAGCTTGAAGGATCTTTCAGCTGTTGCATTCCCCCATAAGTCGCTCCATTGATCTCCAATGCTCCCATGGATTATGTATCCCTCTTCTTCCAACTCAACTCTCTTCTTCGATTTGAAAACAAGTGTCGTTGTCCCTTCATCCGCTTCCCCCCCCTGTATATTTCTACAGATTAAATTGATCGTTTCGATCAATTTAATAGTACCACATTACAATGATCGAAACGATCTTACGCAAACTTAACATATAAGTCCATGAAGTTCGACACACTAAAGTGTAATCTTGAGGCACTAACATGAACTTCAAATTACAATAAACAAAATCATGGTATAAAATACATTGGATTGGGGAGCTTGAAGGATCTTTCAGCTGTTGCATTCCCCCATAAGTCGCTCCATTGATCTCCAATGCTCCCATGGATTCTGTATCCCTCTTCTTCCAACTCAACTCTCTTCTTCGATTTGAAAACAACGGCAGTTGTTCCTTGTTCTGCTTCCCCCCTGTATATTTTCACTTATTACCAAATAAATTCATCTCACATACGAATGCCTAATGAAGAGAAACTGTGAGGGTGATTTACCTTAATAAAAGCTTATCCCATTTGGTGTAGCCAGCAGAGAGTAAGTTTTTTACCGTTACGTTCCTATAAGACTCACTTCTTCCTGTTATCAGAATTATTGTAAACTTAAGCTTCTGCAACTTCTTGTAGAGGCACAAACTTGCAGGTAATACAGGTAGCACTCCCTTCTTAGTCCACGCGTTGATTGATGTTGCATTATATGCCTGGGATCTAGATATGAATGCAGATCACTTAAAATTCATATTGGAACAATAAAAATTTCTGACATGTTATTTTAAATTTATGGCGGTCTTAACAAAGATACTTGCTATTCAACGTCCACCGGTTTTGTTATTTACCTTCCATTTTGGTGCGTCGCGTATGAAATAATTCCATATGTGATACACATATGACCGTAGTGTCCAAAGAGTGTTGAAGCACCCTCTCACATTTTAAAAACAAACAATAGCGACAATATAACAGCTATGCTATTGTGGCCCAGTGGTAGGATACTGTTATTTTATTTTAGTCCAATGGACAAGGTTCGAAACCGATTGTCGGTAAGGGGTATGTTTTAATTTTTGTTTCCTTTCTTTTCCAAACGAACTACTTTCTCCGTCCCTTTTTGTTTGTCGAGAAGTACGATTTTCGCGGGAATTAAGGAATTTTAGGAATATAATGATTATAGGGGAGAAAAAATTATAAAGTGAATGGTTATAGGCGAGACATAGAAAGAAAGAATAGATAAGATTGGAATTTGGGAGAGAGAAAAAGTAAAAAGGTGGTAATTATAGGTTGATAGTAGAGATAAAATGGGTAGAATAAAGTGACATAAATGGAATAGTGGTCAAACAATAAGGGACATCTGAAAAGAAAAGTGGACAAACAAATAGGGACAGATATTGCCATTGGCCCATTTCACCATTTGTCCTCTTTTTTCTTTTTATTTTACTTCTCTCTTTTCTTCTTGCCCATTAAGTTTTGAGCCGTTTCTTTCCCGATTGGCCTATTACTAAACCGTGTTATATAGAGTTTGAACATTTCTTTTTAACCTCTTCTTTCCCTTTTTTCCTCCTTCTTTTACTATTCTTTATTATATATAATATATAATTATATTAAAATCTTGATTTTTATCTAATATTTTTTTTTCCTACTGGGTAAAAGTCTATTTTATGGGTTTATAATAGAATTTATACTCCCGTTCTGTTAATACCAGACTATAAATATCACTTTCCGACCTTCTTAAAATATATGTTATAAAGTCAGATTAAACCCCAACTAGTAGTGCTTTCATTTAAACATCGGTGTGAAAATAATCAAATTCGGCATAAATAAGACCGCGTTCTATTATTTTTAAAAGAAAGACGAGTAGACTACTATTACTTCTTTATATTTTTTATTGTAATCTAGATTTAATTGTGAAATTGAAATTATTATTTTTTATGCAAATTAATGTTGATGAGTTATATATTAAAAGGGTTAACAAAATCAATATAATATCCTATTTCTTAAAATTTTATGTGTTATATCAAAAATAATCTCGCGTATGTATAATTTAGCCCCCTCTAAGTTGAAATCCTGGCTACGCCCCTGCATATGACATTAGTAAAAAATCAATTCATATGTCGTGTATGAAATCCTTCCATACAATTTTTTTTTTTTTTTTCCATAGATAAATTCAATACGATAATTCGTACAAAACAAACAATGTTTGCACCTTCAAAAGGTTTATTACACATAATTTATACACTTAACCATAAGTGCGCAATTTTTTTTTTACTTTTTGAAGGGACAAACGATGTCCGTTTTAGACGAATTTTATATGTACGCGATCGTATTAATATTATCTACGAGATTATGGGGAAAAAAAATCTATACTCCACATATGGAAATATTTCATACTTGAATAGAAACTATGTTAACAAACCCATTAAAACAGAAAATGAAGGAGAAAGGTTAGGACAAACCCGTATCCATGGGCGGCATAGTAAGGGAGATTCGAGAGAAGCGTGTCGTCGACGTCGAAAATCCAGCAGTCCTTTCCGTCGGCATTGATAGTAACGGTTTTAGCGAATGTGAGGGAATCGGAGGCGACGAACTCGGAATCAGAGAGATATCTGTAACCAGTAACATAGCTCTTGACGAATTTAACGCAACGGATTGGAACAGTAGGCCAAGGTCCGGCATTGTTGGTCTCGACTGTGAACATCCAGCTCTCGCAGTAGAAATCGGTCTGCGTTTTGAGGAAGGGTCGAGAATGAACGACGGAGAGGAGGGAGAGGAAGGCGAGAGAAACGACGACGTTTCGGGTCCAAGCCATTGCTGAAAAGCTCAGTTGGTTTGCTTGATTCTTGCAGGGTTCTGGTTCTGGGTAGTATTTATCTTGGGTTTATCGTTTGATCATTCACTACAACTGTACAATTACAAGCTTTACACTAACACAATCTGAAACACAAGCTTTTTCACGTGCTGAGAGTCCCCACATGCTGTAAACAAGTGTACGGAGTTTTCAATTATTTTCCCGCTTCAAAGATTGAATTGGAAATGTGTTAAATATGCAGCTCAAGGATAACAAACGATTGGATACACTAGATACGGTTCCTGTGATTAGTTGGATTGCGCGTGCGCGAGTAATTAACTTGTCGATGGGCTAAATTTGAAAGAATTAGCAAGATATTAATGATACAAGAAAATAAACATTCTAATGTAGACTAAAGCAACCAAAGCTTAATATAAAAGAAGAAATGACCAAGGTTCTTATCCAAACTCCAATTCAACAAATCGGAGCTAATGCAAAGATTAAAAAAAATAAAGGTTAAAGGATTTACAAATATATTATAAAGATTAAAATAAGCATGGTTCATTCTCCCATAAATTAGTCTAGCTGAAGTAAGATTGATCAGAATCCTTATTCGTCATTTTCATATTTGCATCTACAAATGAAAAGAATTATATATTTTATATCTTGATTGGTCAAGACAGTATGACAGAATTACTTTTTTTTTCATTTTTACTGTAGTCATGTAACGTGGCCATAAAACTTATCCTCAACTCATGAACACTAAATATTAAGCATGGTGCTTTGAGATCATTTCAAAAACAAATCTTGTTGGGGCGGCTTTTTAGCAAAACACCATCAACCTCCACGACTTTGACTGCCTTGTATCTGTTGAAGAAAAGAGGGTGGTAGGTCTTCTCCTTTGAAGTGAATATCTCCATTTATCTCCTCACCTTCACAATCTTCAAATTCCATCTTTCTTCAACTAAGAATAACATACAACTTAAATAGTTACATATAGCAATCATCACAAAAACAAAAGCCAGCCTTTTATGCAATCCATTTAAGTAATGTCACCTAGGTCCATTTTCCTAAAGTTTTATGTATATTCACAATAAGGAACCATTTCAATACTTCATCCTAGATTTATAAAGAGTTAGATAAGCCAGTGATGGTAACTGAAGTAGGTTTGGTGATTAGACAAAGTTTTGATAGTGGGGAGTTCGGTCACGGTTGAGTTGAGATTTCTCACATAGGTGAAGATCTGGATAGTATTTGCTGACTTCAAAATTGGACTTAGGTGGAATTTTACTAACTTGAGACATATAGTAATATTTTCCTGCACAAAAAACCCATCAAAGTTCATATATTTTTATCTGCATAATCATCTATAGTCCCAAAAATAGCTCCACAGTCCAGCAACACAAAACACCTTATTTCTTCAATTGGGTCACACCAATTTCAACAACGCATTGACAAATTTAGATGAACTTTTTCAGTGGGTGGAAGTGGGTAAATAGGTGAAGGTTCTCATTGAACAACGTACTTATCCACACAAATTGCATAATAGAATTAATTGACCTAAATATCTACCTAACTACAATATAAGGGAGAAGCCAAGTCTTCATAAAATATTGCGTCATCTCAGCGCCACATTATTATTTTAAAAAAAAAAACAAATAATTAATTAATCAAATTTTTAAATAAAAAATTCATTTTTCCACAATCTTCAATCTCCTGCATGATCTCCTACAAATATTCAAATTATGTCACATTTTCAAAACCTTTGGTCATTTATAAACCATGTTTAGGAGGAACATAAAATAAGGAACATACAATAAACTTTGGTCATTTCTTAAATTAACCGTTTTAAAATAAGAGATCAATTTTAGAAATTTATGAATAAGGTTACCATATTTTAGTGATTAGATGTTGTCATTTTAGTGATTTTTTTCGTAATGGAATTATCCATTTACTTTTAGGGGTAGTTTCTTATTTAAGTATGTTTATCTTATGTCCTAGGTTAGAAAAACCGTCCCGATCATTGAACTCAAAAGTTCAAGCATCAAAGAGTATGATGTAGAACGATTATGTTTACATTATTATTTTGTTGATAGCATGATCACTATTTTATGCTTAGATAAGACTATCTAATTGAGTTTTTGATTGATTATACGATAAGTTGGTGTATACTTTATATTGGAGGTTGATCATTCAGTGTATTTCACTCTGTTTTTACATACATATATTTTACAATGAAACATATATTAACTTTTTTATTATTATTTATCTTTCACAAATATAACTATTACTTATTTATTATTTTAACAATGTTAGTATAAAAATTGTAAGCATTGTACAATGTTAAAGTTGAAGTCATGTCTTCACAAAATTTTGCGTCAATTGGCCAAATTTGAGTGGAGACATAATTTTAAATAATTATAATGTTTTAGAAAACTGATTTATGAGGTCATGTTCTATAATCTTGGAACCCACTCCTCCATCTTGCCATATGTTGACTTTGCCACTTTTCATCGGGAAAAAAAATCAGTTGCTATTTTCCAGTTAGGCAGTTACAAACACACCCACAAGCAGAAATTTAAGACAACTATATAAATTGAGAGTAGACTGGGAACTGCTCTGAAGCATTCAAACCACGTCTTGGAGGTGCTTCCATTTTCGCGGAATAATGATATCACAAAATTTGCTCACTCTTCATCTCTGGATTGGATTCAGAAACCGCCTTTCACTCTCAAAACGCAACCTACCGTCTTCATCGATTTTCCTCCAAAATTTCCCAATTGATATTGTGTGTGTTTTGGCTTAGGAAGGACTAGCAACATCAGAGGATTGCTCAATCATGGCGGTCGATACGTGAATACTAAATCTATGGCAAGCAATTGAAGAAATTTGCCGCCAACTCTTTCGTTCGCCCTTCCCAGTGTGCCCATAGATTAAGGTTCGTCATCCATTTTCAAAAATGTCCTTCGATATATTTCTGTTGATCTGTACATTCCAAATGAACTTGTAAGCTCTCCCTATCTTATTCTGTTTTTTCAGACTTATAAATTATATCTATATATTGTTTTGTGAAGAACGATATTGGAAATATTTCTAGATGATTTTTATTGAGACAATAAGTACAATATATAGATACAAAAACTCCTTGGGGAATAAGTAATCTAATATCTTCTGAGATCTTCTATACAAACTAATACCAAATATATACAAAAGATATTATCCTAATATCTTCCAATACGCTCCCTCAAGTTGGAGCATGTAAGTCAATAATGCCCAACTTGCGAAGTAGAAAGTTGAACCGTTGCTTGCCCAGTGCCTTTGTAAATATATCAGCAGGTTGCTCTGCAGTGGGTACATGAGACATGGAAATGACACCAGCTAATAACAGATCACGAACATAATGACAGTCAATCTTAATATGCTTTGTGCGCTCGTGGAAAATTGGATTAGATGCAATATGCAGGGCTGCTTGACTGTCACAAAATAGCCGAGTGGGAGATGACAAAACAACTCCTAAAGAGGAGAGAAGCGAGTGCAACCAAACAATTTCGCAGCAAGCAGAAGCCATGGAGCGATACTCGGCCTCAGCAGACGAACGAGTCACAGTGTGTTGCTTCTTCGTCTTCCACGAGACATGAGACTTTCCAAGTTGCACGAAGTATCCTGTGAGTGACCTGCGTGATTTCTTGCAGCCCGCCCAATCGGAATCACAAAAAACAGTAAGTATTAACTCGCTTCTTCGTGACAAGTAAAGCCCTTGGCCTGGATTCCGCTTAATGTAATGGAGGACGCGAATACCTGCTTGCCAGTGATCTATGGTGGGCGCTTGCATGAACTGCGATAATGTATGAACAGAGTAACATAACTAAGGACGGTGATAGTTAAGTAGATCAAACGCCCGACCAAGCGGCGATACTTCTCGGGATCAGAATAAAGAGGTGCTGTAGATTTTCCGAGGTCGTGATTCTGGGGCATAGGAAATTCAGCAGGACGAGCACCAAGTAATCCAACTTCATTCAATATGTCCATGGCATACTTGCGCTGACAGAGGACGAGACCGTCTGAACCATGAGCCACTTCTATGCCTAAAAAATATTTTAGGTAACCAAGATCTTTCATTTTAAAACAGCGATGCAGATAGGATTTGAACCAGGCAGTATCAGCATGTGAATCACCAGCAATCAACAAATCGTCGACATAAACGAGAATGTAAAAGGAAGATGCTGAAGTGATCAATGAAAAAAGGGAGTAGTCGGCCTTGGATTGCTCGAAGCCGAACTGACGAAGAGCCGAAGCAAGTTTAGCGAACCAATTTCTAGGAGCTTGTCGGAGACCGTACAGAGATTTGCGAAGACGACACACTTTGCCTGACAGGATCAGAAATCCAGGTGGAGGACGCATATAAACTTCTTCGTCTAAGTCGCCATGAAGAAAAGCGTTATGTACATCCATTTGATGTAATGACCAACCCCTGATTGCTGGAACAGAAAGAAACATGCGAACTGAAGTCATTTTAGCCACGGGAGCGAATGTCTGAGTATAATCAATCCCCTCGACTTGGCGATTGCCAAGAACAACAAGCCTTGCCTTATGTCGTTCAATGGAGTCGTCTGCTTTATGCTTTATTCAGAAAACCCATTTACAACCAATGGATTTCTTATCAGGCGGAAGCTCAACAATTTCCCATGTGCCATTTTGCTCAAGAGCATCAAGTTCGGCTTTCATGGCCTCTCTCCACTGAGGACAGCGAACTGCCTCTTGAAAATATTTAGGCTCCGAACTGCAAATGAGACGGAGAAAACATTGCACAATTGACATAATTAGCAAGAGGATAAGGACTACCTGAGGACGGTGTTGAATTGAAGACCGGTGGTGATGGAGAGGGGGGTCTTGAGTGCGAGTCGTATTGCAGATATACCCTTGAAGTCGTACAGAAGGTTGGCGAGAACGAGTGCTGCGTCGAGTTGTATCCAAAGGCTGCTGAGGTGATGACGGTGTGCTGTCATTCAATACCGACTGTGCAGCAGAGTGTGCAGCGGGCTGTTCAGCAGAATGTTCAGCAAGCTGTTCAGCAGAATGTGCAGCGGGCTGTTCAGCTGAATTTGCAGCGTGCTGTTCAGCAGAAAATGCAGCATGTTGTTCAGCAGAAAATGCATCATGTTGTTCAGCAAAAAGTGCAGCAGAATGTTCAGCACATTCAAACGCTGTCGGAGATTGATGTTGTGCCACTGGTGGGTCGTCTGCAGGGAAGGATGAAACAGAGAAAGGGAATACATTCTCAGAAAAAACGACGTCACGAGAGACGAATGTTATCTCTGTGTCGAGATCAAACAATTTCCACCCCTTCTTCCCATAGGGGTAACCAAGAAGAATGCAACGCCGACTGCGAGAAGCAAACTTATCTGAATTTCTTGGTTGAACAGATGCATAACAGAGAGAGCCAATAACTTTGATGTGATCATACCGTGGCGGGCTCCCATACAATAGTTCATACGGAGTCAAACCTTGAAGCAGAGAGGACGAAGTTCGATTAATAAAGTAAGCTGCACTTAATACGCAATCACCCCAAAATTGAATTGGAAGTGAGGCTTGGAAGCACCTGTATCGAGTATCCAGTAAGATCAAATAAAAGATCCTTATCACCAGTCATGTGATAGGAAGCACCTGTATCGAGTATCCATTGATTCTTACCCATTATCTTGTCATTGGAGGGTTGAGAGTCATGAAACGTTTTCATCATTTGATACATATGATTCCACTGACCATCTGTAAGAGCGGGAGTGAGAGCTTTGCGATCAGAATCAGTCAGTTGAAAGGATGAAGATGCAGTAACTTCGTTGGTCTGCTGAACTGCATTGGCACGACCTCCTCCACGACCTTTGTTGCGACCACGACTCTTTCCAGATGAGGTCGACTGATTTTGACGAAGCTCGCCCCACCACTTTGGAAAACCAATCAACTTGAAGCATGATGATATGAGGTGACCATTCTTGCCACAATGAGTACATACTGGTTTCGAATCTGATGACGAAGGTGCAGTAGGTGGAGGAATTGGTACTTTGGCAGCCAAAGCAAGGGAGTCAGATCGAACAGGCCGAGGCGATGTCATGGACTGATGTCTTTCTTCCTGAACAACGAGAGAGTAAACTCTGTAAAGGGGAGGCAGTGGCTCCATGGACAGTAGATTGGAACGAAGAGCACCGTAGACAGAATTGTCTAATCCCATCAAAAACTGATGGATTTGTTCCTCAGCCCGTTCAGTTGCAAAAACTGAAAGAGTATGACAGTCAGATTTTGCACAGTAGCATTGAAGTGGGGCTACATAATTTTTCATTTCTTCCCAGAGCTTCTGAAGTTTGCCATAGTAAGTAGCAATTGATTGACCATTCTGCTCACAACGAGCAAGTTCGGTGCGGATCTGATGAATACGAGGAGCGTTGCCGAGAGAGAAACGCTGCTTCATTCCACCCCAAAGGGATTTGGCATTGTCAGAGTAGGCAATAGAGTCACGAAGCGAGGGATCAATTGATTGAAGAATCCAGGTGACCAACATGGAATTCACGTTGATCCAATCATCATATTCTGGTGTAGAGACGTCTGGTTCGGGGATTGTGCCATCTAGGAAACCATGTTTCCGTTTTGCCTTGAAAGCGGTGCGAAGAGACTTCTCCCATGCTTGAAAATTGCCACCTTTGAAAGTGACAGTGATAATGTTCATCCCGGGATTATCTGAAGGATGAAGATAGTAAGGTGACGTTGGAACCAACGCTGTTGTATGCTTCGAAACCGAAGTAATGTCGTCAATAGCCATGATCAAGGATCGAACACGATCGAAATTTTTGTGGAGGTTGTATTGTGTTTTAGGGTTTATGCTCCGATACCATGTGAAGAACGATATTGGAAATTTTTCTGGATGATTTTTATTGAGACAATAAGTACAATATATAGATACAAAAACTCCTTGGGGAATAAGTAACCTAATATCTTCTTAGATCTTCTATACAAACTAATATCAAATATATACAAAAGATATTATCCTAATATCTTCCAATATGTTTACTTATGAGTTATGACATGTCATTTACATATTTGTTCGACCACCTCTAAATTGTGTCCTTTATCTTAGCAATATCTTCATCGATTAGCTGAATGAATCATTAAGAAAAATATGCATATCATATTATCATGTGTAGTAGGAAATAATATGATATTCAGCTGAATGAATCAGCTCTGAATTTCATTGTTTAAATGTTGCTTAAGTATCAAGTTTTTGTGTTTGAGTTCTTTACATGTGTTGTGGTTTGATGTATTGCTTCAGTAAAAGACGATAAGCAATAGAATGGGCATAGATGTTGATTTGATGAAAATAATATTTTTGTGAAGCTTTTACTCATGGTGAAATGAAATCTCTGTCTGGAAGACTGGAACTGATTCGAAAGAACACAATCTATAGTAAATGTGATTTCTGCTACTAGCTTAATCATTCCGTTGCTACATTTGCTTGGCTACTATGTATATACTTTTTAGGTGTTCAACTTGAAACTTGAGTTTTCAATTTCGCAGCTCTGAATTCCATCCCCTTTTTTTTTCGTGAAAACTGAATTTCATCCTAGAAATGCTATGGTTAGATACTTTTTTTGAGTATTATGATTTGATCATGTTGATGCATAGCTCCCACAACAGATTGAAGAAGCAATAGGATGTGCATGTTGATTTGATGAAAAGTTGAAAATTTTGTTTTTTCTGTCTACTGCATTCATTCAGGTGAAACCTCGTAGAGGAACTGAATGCAAGGGTCAGTCTGCTGTGGATGTAATCTGTGATACTAGCTGAATGAATCATTAAGAAAAATTTGCATATCATGTTTAGTAGGAAATAGTATGATATTCAAGGTGCATAAATTGATGTTCATCTGGATTTTGATTTCTGAATTGATCTATTATCTGTTGTTGTAGCAAAAGGCTTGGTAAAACATGCACCATTGTTTTGTTTTGTTTTTTTGAATGGAGGGTTGTCAAATTTGACTTAGGCTCCGTTTGTCAGAGCTTTTTTTGCACATTACGGAGCTTAAATTTTAATTACATCTAGTTATTAAGTGTTTGGTGAAAATATATTCATCTGGCTTAAAAAACTTAATGTAGATTAAAGTAGATTAATTTGTTAATGTTACACCCCCTAGATTAATGGAGCTTGACAAGCTTAATTTCATTTTTAATCCACAATTACTCTTTATCAATAAAGATTTAAATAATTCATTGTATCCTTTTTCGTAATTTTACTATTATTATTACAAATTCAGCTAGAAGTACCGAACATTCGAGTAACTTTTTACACAACATTTTCATCTTCAGCTATTAATTCAGCTCCAGCTCCAGTTTCAGCTACTTATTCAGCTTCAGCTACTATTTCAGCTCAATATACCGAACGGAGCCATTAATCTCATTGTCTGATCCCATTTTTTTATAGAGTTAGAGATAAAGCATATTCCTATTGAGAACATGAAGCTTCATCTAGCCGGATAGGAAACTGGTGGAGCCAAAGAATGCAATTCTTTTTGTTTCACCTACAACAATCAATTTATGCACTTGGCAAAATCATACTGCAAAAAGTATGAAAACATAAACTTTCTTGACACCAGAGAAAAGAGGAGAGAAGACATTGGGAAATTTTCAGTTTCATTTTGCAAAAACTCAGTTTTGAGGGGGTGAAGAAGTACATATACTGAAAAACTTATTTTCATATTATTTTTCACCACTAGATAGAATAGGGTGGCAATTTGAGTGTAACATTTGTCTCAATTTTTACTAATTTTTCTTTTAAAAATCAATTAAAAGTATATTATAAATGCATGATTTAAGCTAATTTGTTGTCAATCCAATTAATATACATAAAACTCTACTTGGTGATATTAAAATAATTACATGAAAATGAGTATATACAAAAAGTTTAATCTATACAATACTACATCAATTTGATAGCATTTTAAATTATTATTCATATAGGATCGTTAGTTCCAATATCTCAATTTGATAGCATTTTATTAGACCTAGCCAAACTAGGGCCGACCCGTCCTAAAATATGGGAGGATCTGGGTAGGAGATTTAGCCCATAAGGGCCGGCCCTGTCCGACCCTTTTTTAAAGTGGGAGGATATGGGATCGGAGTAGGGCCCTGGGGACCGGCCCTACCCGGCCCATATTATATATATAATATAATATTAAGGTTATGAGGATTCAGATGCGAATACTATTACCACGGCATAATTTTTTTATTGTGTTTTTGGATTTTTTTTTGTTGAATTCGGTTATGAGGATTGTTACTTAAGCATGCATTTTGGACCTTTTTAGCATGCGTTTTTGGATGGTGAATTGTTTGTAAGCACTAAACAGGTTTTGAATGTTTTAGTAACACCATTTAGCTCGGTTGTAAGTAGTCGAGGGCCGCCCTGAGAGCCCTTATGGGAGGATATGAGTAGCGGAATTGTCTCATTTTAAATGAGAGGGTTTGGCCCGGCCCTGGTAAATGGGTAGAATTTGGAATTTGGTCCTGTCCTGACCCGGCCCTAGCCCTAATTTGGCCAGGTCTACATTTTATCTTATTATTTATATAGGATCTTTACTATTGGAAGATATTGTTGACCTTTATCTCTTGAATCACATATTTAAGCATATCTATCTAATATATATGTGTATAAGATGTACTACATAATAAGAGAAAGCAATATCGAAATTTTATTTATGATTTTCTTATTTGATAGTTAATTATTGTATAATATATTTATAATATATAATATTATATAATAATTATTTAATTAAACGATCACTAGTTCATATGAAATCCAGTTTCGGACAAAATTCACGCATGATAAAAAATTCAAGGTAACCTTCCAAAGCCCAACCTCCATACCAAATTTGTGGGTGATTTCCTCACTTGAAGAAGAAGGCTTGGTTTCTTCCTTAATCGCCCTCACAATATTGATGTGACCCTGTATTTTCGGTAAGAGTCTAACCTTCTCCAGCTTTGAGGAGTTTTAGAACCCTTACGTTTTGCACCAATCCTCCGCAACAACCCGCTCGTGGTGAGCAAATCTGTTGAAGTACATTTTATCTTATTACGTTTTGCCCTCACAATATTGATGTGATCGATTATGTTTAAGTTCGAGACATAGATGTCGGTCTCTACGATCAAGTTCCGTTCAAGCCCTCGTTGTACATTACTAATTTTCGAATAAAAAAAGAGAGAAATACTTTTCAGATTGTAACGAAGCTTTCACGCAAAAAATTCGAACATAAACAAAGTTGGGCGTCTCTGGTGTGCATCTGAAACGACGATCGATGATACTATGAATTCAAAGTTCTATTTAGGATATCTTATCTTATCTTATCTATATAAAGGTTGGCTGTTCATTGTCAAAATTGAATGAAATTGATACTAATTTAATGCATTACTCATTTCTTAATCACCTAAAGGTTGACTGTTCATTGCCAAAATTGAATGAATTGGTACCAATTTAATGCATTACTCATTTCTTAATCACATCCTATTGGACTTTTGGGCATGTATTTAAATATTTTTCTTATATCCCTATGTTATATTTATTTATAGTCTACTTGATTAAGTCACAAATTAAATTAATGTGTGAGCTTCTCTTATGATAATGCAAACTTATTCTAATATTATGTTTTAAAACTACTTCAAACATAAATATAAGGAAATAAAAAATACTTATATTTACAAATATTAATAAATTTGATAACAACAACAACATATTAACAAATAATGTATAACTATATTAAATCACATAGGAAAATCCGTAATTTTCTCGCGCGGAGCGCGAGGCCCGTATCTAGTCTATATAAAGATTGGCTGTTCATTGCCAAAAATAAATGTAAATGGTACTACATTCAATTCCATAACCCTATCTTATTTCAATCTATGCATTCAATTTTATAACCCTACCCTATTTCAATCTATTCACACGTATTGTCTACATTAATTCATGTTGAAATTAAAAAATGTAATATTAGAAAAACATGTTGTCAAATAAAATAAAGTAAGCTTCCCTCCTGACAACATTATTCCATTGTTATGTTTTAAAACTACTTCAAACATAAATGTAAGGAAATCGAAAAATACTTATAATTACAAGCATTAACAAATTTGATAACAATAACAAAAATATTAACAAATAATGTGTAACTATATTAAATCACATACGTGAATACGTAATTTCCTCGAGCGTAGCGCGAAGCCCGTATCTAGTTATACTTAATTGGTGGAACTTAGAAGGTGGGAAATTAAGGGAAAATTTAATTTATTAGATATGGGATGGTGAGTGTTCTCATAAATGTTTCTTTATATACGTGTAATGTGTACATGCATATATTCATTGCTAGGTTCGGAAACCCGAGCGCGGATCAATTACGAATTTCTTTACGTTGTTGTCTTTCATTTTTTGTATACGGTTTAATTTTGTTAGATAGACGTACCAAAATTGATTGAGGCTAATACAATATTGTAGCATTCGAAGTTAAACATAATCGATCAACAAATTGAGCACCTTGCAGTTGAGAGAGCATTTGACTGGAATTAGTGCAATTCCAATCAGTAACTAAGGAATAAGATTAGTGCAGCTCGATAAGGAAGTTAAGAAACATGTAAAACCATTGGAAAAGAAAAGAAATTCATACACGTGACTTGATTAGTTCGAAGCCAATTAAGTCATTGATACTTGCACATGTTTTTTCTTCTCTGAGGTGCACCAAATGCAAATCTTATCAGCACCGTAAGATCAGTTCGAAGCCAATTAAGTCATCAGTAAACAATCAAATAATATTGCATTGTAGGATTAGTTCGAAGTCCCAATTCTATCAACATTTATGCTCCATAGTCTTTCAATTCACAACTCCTAAAATCCCCAATTAAGTCATCAACAAAAATTTAAAGTACTTCCATCGGGAAACCAACAAAAACCTAGCCCCAAAAGCGCAGAATAACATTGCACTCTATGGTAAAGATCAAAAGAATAAAAAGATCACTTGCAGCTCATAACTGCCCAGAGGAAAGGAAAAAAAGACATAACAGTTTAAAAAAAGAAAGCAACCTTGCTGTTTGCATCAAGAGAGAACTTGTCAGCAATAACTACATCGGTGTGCAACAGAAGGGAAACTCCGCTCGCCTTTGCCTTGGCAAGAAGTGTGGTTGCGCGCTCAAGCTTGTCCTCCTCCACCAGAGAAGAACCAACAGAAAGACCTTGAACCTTTAACCCTCCAACAATAGCAACAAATGGTCTCTTCGTGTTAGAGACTGCTCCATCAAGGTAGTCCAACTCCTGTTACATACAAATATATACATTGTTCAGGAAAGTGGCATACAGAAAGAAGGCTTAGAAAATATATACTCTTGTTAGAGCACATTTTAGTTTTACATTTGGATGTGCACATCAAGATTGCTGAATTTTGCATTTTCTATTAGAAACTGTATTTATGTACCAGAGAGCAGTAAGAAGAGTATTGTAAGACAGACTGAGCTAGATGGTTTTCTAGAAAAATACTTGAATGCTTAAAAATTTAGAAGAGTTAACATTTTGATTGACTTAGGAAGTTGACATGACTTAAACCCAACACACTCGAGATTTGCATAACTATTTGGTATGGTCCATTCTCAGGTTTCAGTTGGAAATTTAGTCTACATATATGGACCAACGCCACAACCAATCATTCAAGGACTGGGCCATATTTCAGAACACTAATTATGGACCAACTGTTTAGTTATTCCATATAATAGAGCATAGAGCATAAAGCATTAACTCAACCCTGCTTGGCTATGAACATTTTCCCTTTATTCATGTAGTTGTATATGTGTCTAAACCAAAAATTCAGAAAAGAGAATGAAAATTGACCTTCTGCAAAAGGAAACCAGCAACAGACGGCCTCAAAAATTTGGTGAAACCTTCAGTTGATGCGTGGGCTCTGTGAGCAGTACCAAAGACATCGTTCACATATAAATCAGCAAGAGAAGCAAGCTTCTTTGCAAATTCTGGGTCATTCTCGTCCTCTTCCTTGTAAAACCTCACATTCTCGAAAAGAACCACTCCACCCTCAGGAAGAGAAGCAACCACATAAAACCTGATAGAAATTTAAAGACAAACATTTGAGTGTTTTAGCTTAAATCATGATTAACTGGAAATTTATGATATCATATCTTATATCTCTTACCAACTTCAGCTTGCCCGTTTGCAAAAAAAGGAAAAAATCAGGAGCTACAAATCATAATCAAAAGTGAAGCAACGCTATGAAGAATATCACCCTGCAGATCATATTATCACATGAAACAGAGTGATGAAATTTGCATCAGCCATCAGCATTATCATCCTCCCCTAATGCAATCTTGAAAAAAATTAGAAAATTAGTAACCAACAACTTTGAAAGTGTCATTTCAAAATTTTAAAGATAAACAATAAAATATGCAGAATGACCTTTAAATACCTTGTTAGAAGTTGTTTATTTTTTACAATCTCTCATATAATGAAGAATAATATAACTGAAAGGAGCTATCATTGAGCATAACTTACGTCCATGACATTGTCAAGAATATGTGAAGACTTATTTGGAGAGCGCCTTGAAACAGATTTTGACCACTTCAGTAGAGTGAATTCCTATAAGAGAGCTAGATAAGTCAATTTGGATTGAATCAATGGTCTAGTTAGTTGAATGATGAGAGACAGACATAGATGGGCATTTCTTTTATCCAATTCTGCATAATATGATTACATCAATACTAAAATACTCCGTATCCTTGATATATAAGAATTAGAGACCATGTTCAGGTGCAAGCTTAATCTTATGTTATATTAGTATTTACTCGATCATGTATTCGTATCAAAACCATATGGACATAAAGGATTCTATTGGCAGATCTGTTTTCTCTCGTTGAATTAAAAATTGATCTTGCTGAGGAAAAATAAGGTTTCCAAAGCTGAAGAAGAACCAGAGCTACATAATACAACTATATCGATAAGTTCTAGAGCTATTAAAAGAAACAGAATATCAATTTATTAACAAACAACCTTGGATTGCAAATTTTTCTAGAAAATGAAGATACACCATGCTAGCTTGATAATTCCATATCCTAACCTGGAGAAAGATGTCCGTCAGGTTAGACATGCAACGTAGCTCATTTATTAGCTCCCTAGCCGTGATTGTTGGGTCACCCCTGTACTCAATTCCAGTTAATGTATTTTTCCTTGAATGAATAGTCTGTTTTATTTCTAAAAAGGGAAAATAGATCTAATTTTGTGCTCGAACTAAGACAATGAAGAAGTTTGGTATTCCACAACAGTTCTAGTAAAATTAAGGAGGAGCACCTTTATTTTACTCCTGAAGCATGTGCGGATGGATGGATCATAAAAGAATGAATCAATTTAAAAGCTTATTCCTACGCCTTCTTGCCATGCCCACTCCACAGTTTCCGTTGAAGGAAAATAGATCAAACTCAGTCTACAACTCGAGAAGAGAACCAAGCTGAACTGTCCAACTTAGCACTTCTCACACTCAGCTGAGGCAATTCAGGAGTGCACTCTGAACCATGTTGTATATAGTATTAGAAGGAGTAAATTTCACCTTCATAGTCATGAACTTCTTATCGAAGTTGTTGTCCTATGACTCCATCGTCGTCATGTTTGTTTGGGAGAATTCTACCGAGCGTTTGGAATTAGAATTGTGACAGCAAAACTGGCACACTTAGACTTCACATTGGCCTCTAAGACCTGCAAATTGATAATTTGATGCCAAAATTCAGTGTGAGAATACAAATTAAAAGATAAATTTATGCAAATGAAGATCTAGCGAGATAAGGTGTAATTTGGGGAGAAATTACCCACTGATAATTGGGTAATTTGAAAATCTAAATTGCATAGGAGTCATGTGGCCTTACATCATTGTAGAAAACTGCAAAAAAAAGCAAGACGAATAATACAAATTAACTTAATCCAAACTAAACTATAAACTTCAAAGGAAAAAAGAAAACAATACAATAGGAATTGCCCGAAGCATATTACCTTGACAACATCAAGAAGCTCATCGGTTTGTTCTGCTGCATATTTCTCATCCAAAAGCAACAATCCAGGGCTTTGAAACCTCAAAACAGCGAAACCTTTACGCAGATCTGTCGATGTCAAATTACACAGTAGAACGTAAATAACACAGTAGAAGAACGTAAAATATGAAAATGCAATATAAGAGAAAAGCACCTTTGTTTTCCCGAATGATTCAACTACTATACTGAATCTGTGCACAAAAAAGAGAGAAGCTGTGGGAGAAAAAATAAGAAGGAATATGAACCCAAACCGACTGCAAAAACTGAAAGTACTTCTGAACCCGAAAGCAGAATGAACATGTAAAGTTGCTCAAACATAAGGGTGGTAACAGTGGTTCCAACAATTTTAGATGGCTTCATCCATTACTGCTTAAATTAGGGTTAAAGAATTTGAAATGAAATTGGAATCAAATAATTCGAGGGCGAAATTTTGATCGGTAGCAACGTATCGTCCGGAGCAAGAGCAATCTTTTTTAGGCAAAGGATGATTTATGTTCTGCACGTAATCAAACCAGCGAAATTAACAATTTGCAAGCGAGAGGGAACAACAACACTAATATTCAATTCCATCAACAAACAGATAAGGAATCGCCTATTTTCCCAAACCATAGCAATTTACTACTGCAAAATCCAGCAACATTCTGCACCAATTCCAGATTATTCATGCTCGAAAACATATTACAATACTCACAGAAGCTGTTGATGGCATAAGACTTACCAATTTCAGTCACAGTCCTCCAGAATTTCTCCGACAAATCGAGTTGATTTGAAATTTCTCTCTACGTGAGAGCATGGCGAACGATTAGGTTTCCAGCTACCGGCTCTTGCAGAGAGATGTTTGTTCTGAAAAATAAGTAAGATTTTGTAGGCATATTTGTTTAATGACTATTGTGGTATGTCAATGTACAGAAAAATTATAAGAACCAACAATTAAAATGCAGGATGATTTTGAAATGTGGGTATGATCATTTTCATGTAATTGAGCAGAGTGTTGGTGTTGCAATTCTAATAAAAAGCAAAACTCAAAACACACAGCAATGTTTCGCTGAAGGAAACTAAAACCAGTTATAGAAAAGAAAATTACAGAGTTTATTGCTTACAAAGAGTGAATCATCAAAGGGTTAAAAAAAAACAGGAAAAACAGAGACTACACATCTATATTAATGCTAAACATGAATCATGGGGAAAAACAGATAAGGGGAAAACAATGACCACATGAAAAATTAGCAAAACAAAAAACAAAGCATATATCTATATTAATGCTAAACAGATGGGAAGCCTAAGGAAGGAGATTCATTCAACCTCTAAAAACTAAGCAAGTCATAATACTAATTCTATTAATATGAACAGAGACTACACATATCTAGATGTATGCAATCATGGATGCTACGAACAAATAACAGAAAATACAGGCCACATTAAAATTTAAATCAATGAAAAAAACAGAGGCACACCATTGCATCGGATAAACCCCGACCAAGGACGCTTCAATTGTATCACCTTAAAAGTTCATAAGACCTCTTTCCCCACATGAATAGCATGAAAACTGGAAACTAGAAGAAGAAGACCAATGAGAGCATTCTGTTAGAATAATTGATTTATTGTATTTATTATTGCAATTTCCTTTCAGCATTATCTCTTGTAATCTCTACTATATAGACCATTACACCCTCAATAATAATAGGCAAGCCATCTGTGTATTGAGGCTGTATTGCTGCTTTTAAGACTAAGAGCAGCAATACAGCCTCAAAAGTTTTGTGTTCTTATTTCAGCATATAGAATTCTCACATTTGAGAGAAAGTGTGCATTCAAGCCCAGCAAGCCAGAAATGGTGACGTCGTCCTTCATCAAATTAAAAAGCATCCTAGACCCCCTTTTACAAATGTCTATTAAAGCAACCTTCGTCTTTAAAATCCATTTTAATAAAGCTAATATACAAGACTAAAAAAATGTAAAAATTTCAAACAACAAGTTGGGGTGAAAAGAGACCTTTTAATCATGATCAAATGAAAAAATAAAATAACTATCCATTGTTTAAGACACTAACTAATGTGACAGAAAAGAAGTATTTTGTTTCTAATTTCTGATATACTAATGTTTATTATTAAGATTTTCTGGAAGAAACCATTTAAGGTTTTATTTAACTTTACCCATGAAATAGTACCTTAAGATGTTTTGGTCCAAGCCCTGATGGATCAGGTCCCATTGAATCATTACCTCCGAAGTAAACAATGACAAAAGATGGCTGTATAATATCATCCTAGAAACAAAACAGTATAAACACCACATCAGAAATATATTTGCAATAACAAACTTTAATCTTTTACTTGATATTATATATCATCCTTCTTCTCTAGCGTAACTCAACAGAAATCACAATAAGGAACTTGATTTCATTCCTCTTAGAAGTTTTACATGCATATTTTGCAGAATCTAATTGAACAGATTACAAAAGAACCAAAAAGAGCAGCAGGATCTCAACCATAAGCTGAGTACTGGAAAAACAATATGCACATATTATTTACAGTAATCACACAGGAAAATGCCATGATGAGTACTCAACAATGGTGTTTAATACAACATCAAATTGACCTTCTATTGTCTTTTCCCAACCTACAAATTCAGAGAAAAATCTCGATGAAACAAAGTATGATGCAGAGAAAATAAATCTCAAATTAATGATGGAAACATCGAACATGAATTTTATAAGATCAAAGTTCATGTAGCTCAGCTGTATACCCATGGCCCGTTTTTTTGAAAGGTTAGCAAAATTCATCACAATATAAAATGCATGAAGTCTGAAAAATCCACAATCAATCACATATCTCATCAGTTCTGACATCAAGCAAAGTTGAAGTCATTTCTACAATGCAATTGAGTGGGGCAAACGACGACTGGCAGTTAATGTAACCTCAGCAGCTATTGCAAAGCAGAAAATTGCAACTTAAGAATATAAAAAAATATGAAAGCAAGAAAAAGAAGAGATATATAAAAGGCATTCCAAGGAATTCATTGACAGAAAGAAAAAGGAAAGCTCCAAGGCATTCTCCACTTGACCATATTTTGATTATCTAAGCCATACTTTATAGCTTTCAAATTTTCATGTAAAAGTGCATTAGCCTTAATCAAAGGCTTCTCAGCTTCAAGAGCTACATAAGAAGCTTCATGAAGATCAATGACTTCCTTAATGTCTTGACACATGGTGTGTCCTTGACTGCTCCTTCTTGGTCAAGAAAATCACCAAATACACTTGCATATAAATAGGGAAAAAAGAATTCACAACTGTAAGTTATTGAAATTTTAATGCATGGTTCATATGTGTAAATCAACCTAATTTACTCAAATTGGGACTCCCTGAATTTCGATTCTTAAGCAAGAGATATAGAGAAATATCTTCACTATTCTTCAACAACTGAAATTTTATACTCATGTAAAGCTTGTCAATGCGAGCCTGAAATTATGAAGCTCTAACAAAATGCACTCAACTGATATATATTGATATACATACCCCATTGAGTAACACCAAAACAAAACTACAATATGAGAGAGAATGGTAGACTGTAAACACAATATAATTGAATTCAACTACACCATAGCTGTATTACTAACCAAAGCATGTGAAAGTTTTGGTAAAACAGAGAAACTAAATAAAGAATACTAATAGTAACACACAAACAAATAATATTAACCTATATTAGCATCCACACATACACTAACCATCTTATTAGGCCTTGTTCTTCGTCTCAGCCACCAACAAACAAACAAATCAATGGACAGTGATAGTCATGTAGAGGCAGAAAATCAAATCGAGAATATGCGATTTAACCTAATCGATCAATTTCGTAGAAATCAAATCGGAACAAAAACAATTAAGGCCGAAAACAAAGAGAAAGAGATATGCACCACTATAAGCGATGCCAGAGGAAGCGACGCCGGAAGTCCTGGACTGGATAACTGTGTTCTCCTACCTAGTGAACGGCTGTCGAAGAAGACCGGCCTTCTCGAGCAATTTCGTCCACGTCTAGACGAAGAAGAATTCGAGAAGTCCGGCCGAAACATTCAGCGAAGGTATGATACCAGCCTCTCAACGGACAGCGACCCTACAGAACTATCTTGACTTCGAACGGCCTCTCAACGGACAGCGTCCCGACATCCGCCGCCCGATCTAGCGGCGCAGAAGCTTCATTTGGCTTTGCGCGCTCTTCTTCAATAGAAGCCCTCTCGGAATACTCCATCGATCGATTGAAGTGTGGTGCAGAATTAGACGGGAGGAGAAGGAACTGTAGAAGTTGGCTGGAGGTGGAAAGGAATAGGGATTAATAGATTGGGATTTTGACGAAGAAATGGAGGAGGCAAGTAACGGCAAAGAGGCAGATGTATGTGTTCTTACGAAGCTATTAAAAGATTGGAAATATGTAGGGTTTAAGAGGAGTAATGAGGTACAGTTTACATTTACTTTCTCAAAGTCATGGATTATTATATAGATATAGATATGTTTTTTTGATGGGTGGTATATGTGTAAATAAGGATTATATTCATATGTGAATTTTTACCAAAAATAATATATTCATATGTGAACGTCAATGTGATAATAATATTCATATGTAAATAATATTTTTACCAAAAATAATTCATTGTATTTGTCTAATGTGCTCAATCTCCTTGCTCTTATGTACTCTGCAGTTTCTATAAGTTATTATTATATGATATAATGTATGGAAAATGATCAAGTGAGAATGAAATTTAAGGTAGGAAGTGAGAATTAATATTAGGCTTTAGATCAAAATCAAACTAAGGGTGTAGATTAACTCTTTCAAAAAGTCAATAGTCAACGGTCAAACTTTGACCGGTTCAAAAAATTTCCCGCCAAAATTTTTTTTCTGCCAAAATTTTTTCCCGCCAAATTTTGTTTTTCCCCTGCAAACATTTATTTCTGGGCCAAAAAAAATATGTGCACATTTTCTACACAAAATGTGCACATAAATAGTATAAGATGTGCATTGTTTTTTCAAGCACAATTTTGAACTTGTTTTATTACGAGCTTTTTTTTTCCAGCAAATTTTCATTTCTGTCCCAGAATTATATGTGCACATTTTTCTGCACAATAGTTGTATAAGTTGTGCACATTTTTTCAAACACAAAATATTAACTTGTGTTTATCAAACCTTTTTCAATGAGAAACTTTCGTTTCTGGGCCAAAATTACATGTGCACATTTAGCTGTATAAGGTGTGCACATTTTCTCTAAACACAACTTTTGAACTTGTTTTGACGAGCTCTTTTTTAATGAAAAACTTTCGTTTTCATGACAAAATTACATGTGCATATTTTCTACACAAAATAGGCACATTCGTTTTATAAGATGTGCACATCTTTCCCAACACAATTTTTGAACTTGTTTTTCAGAGCTTTTTTTCCATGAAAAGCTTTCGTTTTTGGGCCAAAATTACATGTGCACATTTTCTGCACAAAATAGGCACAATATAATAAGATGTGCAAATTTTTCTCAAACAGACATTCGTTTCGCCAATTTTTTTCATGACAGACATTCGTTTTTAAGACAAAGTTATAATGTGCACATGCACATCATGATAAAAAAATGTGCACATTTCTTCTTTATGCACACAAATCAGGTGAAGAAAAAAAAAATTGACCGACAGTCAACGGTCAAATTTTTTTCTTGGGCTAAAAAAATATGTGCACATTTTCTACACAAAAATGTGCACATTGTCGACGGTCAACAGTCCCGCCAAATTTTTTTCCGTCAAATATTTTTTTTGGGCCAAAAAAATATGTGCACATTTTCTACACAAAATGTGCACATTGTCAACGGTCATGTGCACATTTGATATCCTTTCCTTGGATGGTTTCCATCTAAGGGATGAATATTATTCTCATTTCTCACTCTAAGGGCTCTTCCCACCGGATGAGGACCCATAATGTATTCATATGTGAACGTCAATAACATTTAATTCATTGTATTTGTTTAATGTGGTTAATCTCCTTGCTCGTATGTACTCTGCACTTTCTATGAGTTATTATTATATGATACTCCCTCCTCCGTCCCCAAGTGTTCTTCCCATCTCTTTTAGGCACGTAGGTCGATGTGTGTTTTATATCGTTAATATCTCTAAATATACGTTAATAAAAATTATAAAATTTTGATATTCTTAAAGTTTACGATGATACGAATCAAACAACACTACTACAATAACGAGCAGATGACGGTCATTTGAAGCGGTTTAGATATTGCAGCGGTTTGTTTATAAAATTTATTTTGGAGCGGTTTTGTATGCTATAATGCAGCGGTTTGTCTACGAAAATAAAGGGGTAAAAGAACGGAGGTATGTGGTGCTAACTAAAATCGCCCGCTTTGCTTTTCACTTATCTTTTGGTAAGGAAATCAGAAATTAGGGCTTTGAAACAACTCAAGCTTTTGAAAATTGAAGGAGATGTGATAAGAGGTTAGGGTTCTGGGCTTCTAATTTGGTGTTAGGGTTCTACGATTTTTCTAATTTGGGCTTAGGGTTAAGTCTGCTAAAATTCCGCTTTGATTTTGTGGGAGTAGTTGCCGGCGATTTCAAGGGGGACGCGACTTCGAGCAACTAGCCTATGCTACATCGACGTTCAGATTTACAGTCTCCGGCCAAACAAGTTCTTACTGGTTCTCTGATTTTAGTTTTTAAAACTTCGTTTCTGTTATTTGGCTTATCCCTTTGTCTTGATGCTGCCTTTTCCCCAAAGTTTGATGTGGTACATTATATGACGTGTACAATGTTGTGTTAAATTTTGTCCAACTTATTGTGTGGGAGGAGTAGTGGATTTCAGGTTGCACCAACTCACAAACCATGTACTAAAGGATTTTGGTTTTGTTAAAATCTGGTTAGGATGAGGTCTTGTTTGTATGAATGGTTTGTTGAAATCAGTAGATATGATGGACTAGTCTGTATGAATGTCGTGAATTGTTTGTTTCTACTTGATGTATTTGAATCCACTGTTGAAATCGATGTGTGTTCATGAGTCTTGCCTCTTGTACCGTGGTGTTGCTACTTGTTGGCTACTGCGAGATGTGGAATTTTTAGTTCTACTGAGCTGTTGTTCATGTGGAATTATTTTCTGCTTTTGGTGGCTTTGTTGACTACTTTGCAAGAAAAAAAAATCATTTTTATACTTTCTTCCAAGTTTCAACTGAGTTGCTATTTGATGTATGTATTCAATGGTTTCTGAACTACTTGGTATGTTTATTTGACTATGGAAATAAAGATATTGAAGATTGAACTATGTTTATCTTTATTAAGTAAAGAGATAAGTGCAACTGTGCATATCTAAATTTGAGATTCCCATCAAGTGAGGGTCATTCATTAGAATTTTGGGGTTAGTACGTTTGATGTTTCTTTGATTTATCCTACTATAAATATTTTAGAATTTTGCTTACTATGCACATAATGTTTCTTTTTACTTGTGTTGAGTAGTATTTTGTGTGCTTAAATTTCTTACAATTCTCAATCATTCATTATATTTCTTTCCATTGGAGGGGAAAAACTAAACATTGTTTGTGTGCTGAAATTAAGCACTCATGCTTTCATGGTGTTTTTTATATCTTTCATGGTAGGGTCAATTAGTACATGACTCGTGCTAATTCCATTTAAGGCTCTGTACAGTTATGTTTTACTGTAGTTTTAGGAATCTTAATCTGAATTTTTATTTACTGCAAGTTTTCATTTAGAAAACTTTTAAATTGGAGCCGTATAATCTTTTAAATTGGAGCCGTATAATCTTTTTCTCTGTTTTGACCTTTTTGTTTTCGGTTTTTAGCTCTTGTGGTATTCCCATGTATTGTTAGGTCATATCGGTTACTTCCTCCCAACCTGTTGGGGTAAGGAAATACTCAAATACCAATCCCGACCACCCCATACCCCGTTTTTCGGGATAAATGGGGTTTGATGTTGTTGTTGTTGTTGTTGTTGTGTTTTCATTTAGAAATAGTCTTTTCAAAGTCCACAATCTAATTCCATATTTTACTTGGATAAGGAAATGGGTTATTTACCGAAAACCACCCGTATGATGACCTACTTTGCGATTAACCACCCTTATGTTGCAATATTACCGGAAACCACCCTTATCATACCCTCCGTCACTCAACAACCACCCGTCCTCATACTCCGTTTAAATTTCCGTTAGATATTTACAGATTTAAGCCAAACTTTTTATTTTTGTTCATTTCTACACACCTTCAAAACTTGGGACAAAAACTATAATTAAGTAAAAAAAAAGTGGGCCGCCTTCTTCAACCTTTTTCCAAATCCAACCATAATCAAATTCTTAATTCAATGGCCTCCTCCTTCCTCTGTCATCAACCTCATCAACCTCCATCGGCAATCCGCCAATCACCGACGAGAAGAAAGATAATTTCTTCTCTCTGTAAGCAATCATATTGTTGAGATGATGCTCGTATCAACTATGAACTCCGGCGCCGAACTCTTCCTCTTCGCCAGTCCCGAGATGGGCCACCTCCTAGCCGAAGTCGAGCTCGGTCGTCGACTCACATCTCTACACCCCCAAATCTCCATAGCCATCCTCATCCCGAAGCTCCCGATCCCCAACGACAATCTCGACGCCTTCATCCGAGCCTTCGATCCCGACCTCAACCCGCGAATCGCCCTCGTCGAGCTCCCGCCTCTCGACGACGTCCCCTCGGACTTGAACCAAGTCGTCTTAATCGACACTTTATCGAGCCTCTACAAGCCGATCGTGAAACGCACCGTCGAGGCTCGCCGGCTCCGGCGACCGACCGCCGGAATCGTCTTCGACATGTTCTGCTCGCCGATGGTCTTCGACAAACAACCTTCACCTGCCCCATCCTCCGTCGTCTCGGGATCCGGTGTTGAGTTGGTTAGACGAGCAGCCAGCTGGATCGGTGATTTTCTTCTGCTTCGGAAGTAAGATAGGAAGCTTCGAGAAGGCTCAGGTGGAGGAGATAGCGGGCGGGATCGAGCGTAGCGGGCACCGCTTTCTGTGGTCGATACGAGCACCACCGTCCGATTCAGAAATGCTCCCAGAGGGGTTTCTGGATCGGACGGCTGGGGTAGGGAAGGTGATAGGGTGGGCCCCACAAACGGAGGTTGAAGAAGGTGGCCCACTTTTTTTACTTAATTATAGTTTTTGTCCCAAGTTTTGAAGGTGTGTAGAAATGAACAAAAATAAAAAGTTTGGCTTAAATCTGTAAATATCTAACGGAAATTTAAACGGAGTATGAGGACGGGTGGTTGTTGAGTGACGGAGGGTATGATAAGGGTGGTTTCCGGTAATATTGAAACATAGGGGTGGTTAATCGCAAAGTAGGCCATCATACGGGTGGTTTTCGGTAATAACCCTAAGGAAATTATCACTACTTTCCTATACTCCCACTCGGTTTCTCACTATATAACATCTTGTATTTATATATAACCATTTTCTTTATATACATATGGACACGCAAACATATATTCCAACCAGTGTACACGCACACCTTAGTAATATTTATGATTTGAATCATTCTCTTGTCTTAATTAATTGCTCAAGCCGTGGAGCTATAATCAAGGGTATGCTCTCTTCCTCCCACATATATGCTTGACAAATTAACTATTTGTCATTTTAAGGCTTCTACTATTTTTTTCAACTTGACCCAGAGATCGACAACTCTAGTACGAGGTCATTGGGAGCCTTAAATTTATCTAACTTGACAATGTAGATTTTGGTTTTGGATTCTTTTGCTTTGTTAGTCACATATTATGGTTTTAAGCTACTTGATTTTGGATTCTTTGCTGGACTTAATTGCATGTAATGTTATAGTTCTCATTGTGCCTGTTTCTTATATTTCAGCATTTGAGCAAGAAAATTGAACCCCCAAATGAGAAAATTGAAGTGGTTACGATAAAGAAACAACAAGGAAGGAAGGTGTGTTTATTTAGTAACATTTTGGCAGGAAATTGAGGTAATCTTTGTTCTGTGCAAACTTAGATTATTGTCTATGACCTTCTTTCTTTGGCAGGAAATTGCACACCTTATTTATGAAAATTGGCTGATTATTGGTAGATATCAAGAAAATGTTATTTGTAGAGGAAATCAAAGGATATATTACATGTCTTTGTCTTCTTCTTCCAACTGGTTGCAATTATAGTAATTATACCATAACCTATCTGTTTGTGTTTAGAGAAAATTCATATTTGAAGTATGTTTTGAGCATGCTCAAAACATTGCGCAATGTGAATGAAAAAGGGAGGGGTGTATAAAGCAAAAATTATGATCAAATACAATAAGGCTGGGGACCATGTTGATTGCCTCAGTTGGGTACTTTTTCTTATGTGTTTGTGCTGTTTTTTAGGGACATGTATTTGATGGTACAAAAGCTATGTGAGTTTCCTGGGAGACATGTAGAGAGAACGAGGATTTCAAGTATTTTGTTGGTAAGATTTTTGTTCAATACAAAAGTTAATGAATTTTCAAGTTGATTGCTCATTCATAATGGATCATGTTGATGAATTTTTGTTCAATACAGAAGCTAATGAGATGAAAGCTTACTTCTCCTAGTATATGATTAATTCTTAAATGGTTTTAAGATGATGTGTTGAAAGCTGGTGAGTTTTCAAATTTGCAGACTTATTACCGTTAATGTAGTTCATTGTGAGTGTTTTTTCTGCTTACTGTGGCTTTTCCTTAGTTGTGTTGGCTGATTTTTTGTTGGCATGTGTTAGTTGATTCTTTTCCTTTAGTTGTAGGAAGTTGTTGATGATGCCTTGCTCAGTTGGATTTTGTAATGAAAGCTTTTCCATTTTGCAGAACACGCATGATGACAGATTAGAGATTTGCATGTTTTTATGGACTCCGTGTAGCTGGATTTCCCCTTTGTCAAGCTATTGATCTTGGTTGTTTCTCATCTTTTTTGCAGGCTTAATTTGGACCTATTGCAGTAAGTAACTATTTTTGAATGTGATGATACTTTTGTGAAGCAGATGAAGTGGTTTTACAAGTTTTGGAGTTGATGTTTGGTAAGAGTAATTATACCACTTTTGAGGTGATGAAACATGAATTTTAGGGATTAATTTTGGTATAGTTACATCTCAATACTTGCAATGAAAACATGCAAGTTTGTAATCAATAAATGATGCCACTGGTGCAATATTGTATTACTTGTTTACTTTTAAGCATAGATATTATTCAAATATGAATTCAGCTTCCAAATGCATTTAAAACCGCTGCATAAAGTAAAATAAAATCATGTAAAAATGATTCAAACCGCTGCAAAAAGTATATCAACCGTTGCAAAAGTAAGAACAAACCGCTGCAACAGTAAAACCAAACCGCTGCAACAGTAAAATCAAACCACTGCAACTGACCGCTACAAAAATATTATAATGCAGCGGTTTTTATTTTGAATGTACAAACCGCTGCAACAGCCCTAATGCAACGCGAGCAGATGAAGCGGTCAAAAACCACTGCATTAGATCTATTGTAGCGGTTTTATGGACTATTGTAGCGGTTTCTGACAACTGCATTAGTTCGTTATTGTAGTAGTGCAAGACCCCACATTACTATATTTGTTCTTATATATTGTAAGATATCTAACAAATTCGATTAATATGTGAATAGTGTCAACATTTGGAATGGGAAGAACTTTTGGGGACGAATGAAGTATTAATATAATGCAATAGTGGGAGATAGAAAGATGGAATGGCAAAGACAAAAATGTAATTATATCTTAAAGGTACTATTCATTAAGGCATGCTTGTCTTTTGAGTAGAAAGAGAAAAGAGATATTTTTGTTATAATTATCAAATTTATTAATATTTTTAATTATAAGTATTTGTTATTTTCGTATATTAATGTTTATGTTTGGAGTAGTTTTATAACATAATACTGGTTTATATATATAATTTCATTGAAATGACTCAAAAGTCTCAACCTTCAACGATTTGTCATGCAAACAGTAAAATTTGACAGCATCGATCAAACATTTTAATGAAATGAGATAAGTATGAATTACATTAATTTTTGACAAAAGGTTGCTAAGATTTTAGAGGAAAGTTCTAATACGAACAACTCTTAACGTAGGAAAATTAAACAGTTCGCATTCACAGATTACACATCAATGTTCATATTATGGATGGTAATGTTTATAATCTGAGCCATAAATTTTTTGAACGTTGTTAGTGAGGGATGCAGTGACATACTTGTAATTAATGTGAATTTTGATTAATAAAACTAAAAAGCCTTAAATGGATTCAAAATTAATGATAACTAATTAATCAAAATTTAAAAATCTAAATATATTTAGAATTAATTACGTATCAGTTACATTCAATCCGTTCAATCATCACCTATCCTTTATATATGTTAGAACTAGAGTCGGAGCCCCGCGCTTTGCGCGGGGAAATTACAGGGTTTTTTATATGGCTTAGCGTTGTTAAATAGACGTCCTAAAATTAAATTGAGGTTAATCATGTTCACAACCTTTAAATGCAACAATGTAACTCCAACAAAGTTAAATTTGTAAACAGAATCAATTAGAAAAATGACAACCAACAAGCATGTGGTCGGGTGGTAAGGGACCCCAACCACCCAACACGAGGTCTCGAGTTTGAGACTTGGTGAAAGTTAAAAATTGTTTGTTGGGAGAGTCACTCACGCAGTTCGAACTCTAGATGTAAGGGTAGTAGGGGAGTCCCCTAACCGCTGAACTAGAGTGGGAAACCAAAAAAAAAATTTAGGAAAATGACAAATGATTTCTTTCGACGAAAAAAAGTCACTATAACCCCCTCTAAGTATGAATACATCAATGTTAATATGAATAGTTGAGCAACGCGTCTTAAACGAAACCTAGATAACCTTGTTGATTCAAGCAATTTGATTACTCTTTTTTCATGAATTTCTTATGATTTATGTCAAACCTATCTTAATATCAATTTTTTCATTAATTCACTGTATTAATTCGGTACCAGTTGACATTACTTTGTCAAAACCATAAACTTATATACATATATAGATAGATAGATTGACCGACGAGAAAATTGTTGAATTTACTTCAATGTATCGTAATTTTTTTACAAAACTGATTCATTATTGTTTGATGATGGACAAACTGTACTTAAAATTTACTCCCTCCGTCCCGGTATATAATTCTTGTTTCATTTTTGACACTATTTACCTTTTAATACATTTTGTCGTATAACTTTTAATATGTAAAAACAAACATAGTTATATGGGGTCTTGTTTGATTCGTCTTGATGAGATATTAACATATCAAAATTTTCTCTTTCACGTTAACGATATCAAAATTTTAGAATTTTTTATTAACATATAGTTAGAGATATTAACGATAGAAAACGTGTCTCGGCAAATGTGAAAAGTGAAAGAGAAACTATATTATGGGACGGAGGGAGTAATCATATTGTAAAGTCTGACTTTCTTATATGATTTGATTGGATGAGTTGTTAAAATGAAACTGTATTGTATAGTTAGTTTGTTACAAGTATCAGAATAGCTGGCAATCTCTCTTTCCCTATTCCTAGGGCTGTTCATAATAATCTCATCCGGACGACCCGATTCATTGATTCGCCGATCCATTGATTCGCCGATCCGATTCAAAAAACACCCGTATCCAATGGATTATGTATCTGTATCCGATCTTATCTAGGTAATTTTTCCAATTAATGGATCGGATACGAATCGGGGTCAGATATTCGACGGATATCCGGGGTATGTCATTTATATTAATATAATAATAAATTATATAAATTACATTAAAATTTATATGTGTATACAAATATTATACATCTAATAAAAAAGGTATAGCTCATAAGTGTAACTACATATATCTGACAAATGTTACTGTATATCTTAAGACGGAATGGATCATTGCTCATAGACTCATAGTGAATTGATGCACTTACAACTTTGATTAAACAATCATACCCCAAAAGTGTAAATATACAATCATTTTTATTTTATTTTTATAAGAAAAAAATTAAAAACATAATTCCTCTTTAATTTTTGTGAATTGTCTTTTTTTTAAAAATTACATTAATAAATAGGCTTGATGTGTATTTCAGATATCCGACATGGATATGCGATCCGAGGTTTTTGATTGAATATCCGGGCATTTCGGATACGACTACGGATCGCAATAAATCAACCAATAAATCAACCAAGAAGATCAAATTAATTCTTAGGTTGAAATTTGACTTGTATATCATCAACATACCTAGCAAGAAAAAAAATTGAAGTTGAACGACCCTACTTTTTATAAAATAGAGAGTGATCATTTTCTTATTGAATGAATTTATGAGACAACAGAGCTTGTAACAATTTAGAATGCCACAACCTAAAAGCTTGCTATAAACTATATAAGAACTTGTTCAATTTACAAGCCAGAACTAGAGAAAGACCCAATTGAATCTTCGTATACACTTCTTCAAGAAGGTCTCCATACGAAAATGAGACATTATGCTGTATATATTCATCTTTTGCTTCAGAAAGGTCTCCATGACATTTTCCTTCTTGCTAGCAACTTCTGAATGTGAAGGAAAATGTCATGAAAAATCTACTACTTGAGAAGCAAAAGATGTTGAAACACTGACCATGTGACCATTCTATTCAACCTTCCCTTTTTTTGGGATCTATCTCCCTAAACAAGATTTACAGAAATTAAAGTATTAAGATTTTGCAAGGAAATAGAAGAAAACATATATCTTGAAATTACAATACACCATAATTAATAAGGGTTGTCCACTCCAACCAAGAATTACATAGTACCACATTACAATGATCGAAACGATCTTACGCAAACTTAACATATAAGTCCATGAAGTTCGACACACTAAAGTGTAATCTTGAGGCACTAACATGAACTTCAAATTACAATAAACAAAATCATGGTATAAAATACATTGGATTGGGGAGCTTGAAGGATCTTTCAGCTGTTGCATTCCCCCATAAGTCGCTCCATTGATCTCCAATGCTCCCATGGATTCTGTATCCCTCTTCTTCCAACTCAACTCTCTTCTTCGATTTGAAAACAAGTGCCGTTGTCCCTTCATCCGCTTCCTCCCTGTATATTTCTACGGATTAAATTGATACCAATGCCTAATGAAGATAAACTTTGAGGATCATTTACCTTAACAAAAGCTTTTCCCATTTGGTGTATCCAGCAAAGAGCAAGTTTTTGACTGTTATGTTCCTATAACAGTCACTTCTTCCTGTCAACAGAATAATTGTGAAGTTAAGCGTCTGCAGCTTCTTGTAGAGGCTTAAACTTGCTGGTAATGCAGGTGCCACTCCCAATTCAGTCCATTCATCGAATGATGTTGAATTGTAGACCTCAGATCTAGATATGAATGCAGAACAGGACTGTTAGAGACGATAATAAGAAGAAAAAAAAAACGTATTTCTCTATGGGTGCGGTTTCGGTGAGAACATTTTTTAAAATGAGAACGTGCAAATGACTAATGTGAAAAGTGATGCACATATACAATCTATACATATACTAAAACAGAACGTTGTTTTGCCACATGTCGCCCTTATATTCAATTCGCCTATGTGTCGACCTCTAAGATATGCTACATCATCCACCATGTCATCCTCCACATCATCCGAATTTATATTTTTATATAGATTTTTGAATAAATAAGTAAAAAAATCAAAAAGATATCTAATAGGTTATATTACAAAAATAAATATCGATTTTTATCTTTTATCATATTATATCTTTATCTTATATATATATATCTGTATCTATTATTATGTTATCAATCTAATTAAATTGAGTTATTGATGAACTTAAACTAGAAAACATAAATCGTAAACTATAAACTATAATCTGTAAATTATAAACCATAAAGTATAAACTACAATCTATAAACTAATTAATATTATAAAATATAAATATATTATTAAAAATATTTATTACATATGACCCCGTACATGGTACGGGAACACACGCTAGTTTTTAACTGAATGTGCTCAATAAATATTCTTTAAAAAATTAAAGTTCTTCAAGTTTTGTAGGTTTTTAACTTTGTCAACGATTATGCACCAAATTAAATACTAAATGTTTACCAATTTACTATTCATGTGCATCGTTCTTACGTTCGTATTTTAAAATTTATTCTCACCTAACACTTTTTCCTTCTATATTTCTCTATTTTTATCAAAGTTTCTTTTCAAATGAAGGCTCCTTTTCAGAGTTTCTTTTCACCGGATCGGAATTTTTTAAGCTTTTGGACCGACGACCGGACCGGATCGGCGGACCGGAATTATTTAAACTCTTGGACCGGAGACCGGACCGATAGACCGGAAGTTTTCAAATTTATGAACCGGGGACCGGACCGGATCGGGTTTTTTCTATATAAAAAATATAATATTTTCCAAATTCTTTAACAATTTTTTTCAAAAAAAAATTATTCGGGTTTCCGGTCCTGTACCGGACCGGACCGGAAAAATTCATGAACCGGACCGGAACCCGAAATTTCTGAAATATGGAGACCGGGTCCGGTCTTGGACCGTCCCGGAATTTTCGGGTCCGGGTCTTTTTTTGTGCCTCCCTAGTTTAGATAGACCATCTTGACCCTCCAAACATGGGTGTCACACACAACGATAATATCATTACTAGTTTGAATGGTAGGTAAATCTTTTGAGCAGTAAACCATACTCTGTCAGTTCATTTTTAGTTGTCATTTGTGTGAAAAACACTAAACGACAATAATGGAACAGAGGACTAGAGGAGTATGATAAAAACATAGTGAAGTTATTAAGCAGAGCCTTCTGATTATAATTGAGAGAAATGGTGTTGATCTAATTGAGAAAGTGAAGGGAAGAAATAAGTCAAACCCGTATCCATGGGCGGCATAATAGGGAAGATTCGACAGAAGCGTCTCATCGATGTCGAAAATCCAGCAATCCATTCCGTCGGCGGAGATGGTAACGGTTTTAGCAAATGTAACTGAATCGGCAGCTACGAACTCGGAATCGGAGAGATATCTGTCGCCTGTAACATAGCGCTTGACGAATTGAACGCATCGGGTTGGAACAGTGGCCCAAGCGCCGCCATCGTCAGTCTCGATTGAGAACATCCAGCTCTCGCAGTACGAATCGTCGTCGGGAGATCTGAACTTATCGGAAGGCATTTTGAGGAAGGTTCGAGAATGAACGACAGAGAGGAAGGAGAGGAAGGCGAGTGAAACGACGACGTTTCGGTTCCAGTCCATTGCTGAAGAAGAATCAGTTGAGTGATTCTCTTGGGTTTATCCTTCACCACTACGATTATAATCATTCACTCGAGTCGCTCTCCATCACAATTATTTTCAGAAACTATAAATACATGTACGTAAGTTGGGTTGAGTTTCAATTATTTTTTGCTCTTGAAAGCGATTCAAATTATATTTACTGCACAATAAAAAAGTGTTCAATTTAGCATCTCTGTGAACATATGTATGGTAAAATTATCAAAATTGATTATTTTCTGTTTGATGTCAGACAAACTCTCTACAATTTTATCACGTTTTTTTTTCCACATTAGTTTAGGGGTTGAAGTTGTGAGGGGACTTCCTTATTACGCTTACGTCTAGAGTTCGAGCTTCGCGGATAGCTCTCTCAACAAATATTTTTTAACCTCCACCAAGTCTCGAACCCGAAACCTCGTATTGGGTGGTTGAGGTCCCACATTTTTATCACGTTTGAATATTATGAATCGGGCTAATGTATGTGATTTGGTTAGATGAGTTGTTAAAATGAAACTCATCTACCTAACTACAATACAAAGAAGAAGTCATCCCTTTGTAAAAAACTGCGTCACCTCACCGCCACATCATCGTCTTCTCATCTTTTTTGTCAAAAATAAAGAAAATAAATCTCCCTAATTAAATTAAATCATAAAAAAATGAAATTACCTTCTCTAAATTCTTCAATTGAGATCATGGTTTGTTTTTTACCTCCTCCCAAAAATAAAAGAGTTCAAATTAATATATAAAATTTGTTAAAAATTAACTTATGATAATTTGATAAAATAAAACTATAAAAGGATAAAAGTTTATTTATATTTGTTTTTATTGATTATATATAAATTTTAAATTTAATTATAGAACAATAGCATTTATAAACTAATAACTTTTTTTAGTATAAAATTATATAAGAAATTATTTATTAACTAATTCATGAAATAAATAAACCGCGCATGAGGCGGGGTATAAACTAGTTTTTGTATTATTTTGTTACAAAATATCAGACTAGCAACTTGTAGAAAACGAAACTCATATATGAAGTTGGCTTCCTCTCATTCCAAACGAAACGTGTCAAAGGCCAAGTCCGCTAGACACCAGTTCGTATCAGACTGGGTAACAAACATTACAACTTCTCACGCCTATAAACCAATGTGGTTCTATTCAAAAATTAATTCGCAATTAGATAAGTAATTCATCTATATTTTTTTGGGCTAAAAATATCTCTATTTTCGATGTGGATTCACATGTGACTCCAATAATCTCTTACTTGTAAATCAAGCCACTTACAATTGATCAAAGAAAAACTCAAGAAAGGAGATCGAGACTATAACCCTACAAACAAAAGTATGATGCCCGCGAAGAAAAGGTGAGACAACGGGAGGCATCCCTGCATAATCGAGTTGGCCTCGAATCGTCGCTAAGAATATGATGGTGAATAAGATGGCTTATCTCTCCATGCTCGGGACAAACAAGTACGAAGACACCGGGTCGCCTTGACGGATACCACAAGACGGGATGAATGATCCAGTAACTTCTCCATTTCATAGCAAGCATGTTGAGCAAAAATGTGTAAAATGGCAAAACATATTTTAATTGATTTTAAAACTTGAGTTTGACCCTCTCTCGTTACCATCTTGATTAAAAGTTATACAAAAACCAAAATTTGAGTGTTTTGATGATTTGGGTTGCACCCGAGTTTTTAGCGAGTTGCCTACATATCTCTTTGAAGATAATCAAGTCTTATGTAATTCAGAGTATTTAATTTACGTACATCAGAAAAACGAGTCTAAGCCCACCTTCTATGAAGGGTTTCTTAGATACGAACTGACTATCATTTGTATGCCGTGAATAAGATCAAACCCACCTTCTAGGCGAAGGGTTGTCTAACCTTTCCACTAATTTTATTTATTTGAAAATGTTTTGATCTTTTTTATTTGTTAGAACATTTTAACTTGGTTTTGTGATTGAACTTGATGGTCGATGACTTATATCGAGTTTCCTACGTACCTTTTTTTTTTTATAAGGGATCAAATCAAACGTAGTTCTTAAAGGAACATTTTGGATATGACTTGGTTTTTGTTTTTGGGATGTGATTGAACTCGATGAGCGGTTTGCTTTATATCGAATTGCCTACGTACCCTCTTCGTGACGGATCAAATCACGCGTAGTTCGAAAAGAAGATTATTTTAGAATTTGGGTGATGACTGAATCTGACATGTTTATATTTTATGTCAAATTTCCTACGTATCCGTTTGTTACGGAATCAAGTCTACGTAGTTCTTTAAACCATTTTAATTTATATATGATTTTATATGAAAATGACCCACGCCCTACCATATGAACGATATTTCAGACCTCTTTGATTTTGTCGTAATTTATTGGGTCATAATTTAACTCATCAGTTTCTTATGATTGATTTTGTATAGAGGTTTTTACGGTAAATCACCCGTTATTTATTCGAATTTGCACGAAATCACCCATTAAATAAAAATTTGCATGGAATCACCCAAATGTGCTCTTCCGTTAACAAAAAGCCACCCATGTCAAAATTCTGTCAACTTTCCCGTTAAAGGTGTACAATTACCAATATAACCTCACTATTTTATTAAATCCAAGGGCGAATTTTTAAATTGAAAAAGCCATGATATTAAAAAATAAAAATATAAAAAAGTTAAAGGGTCATCTTCTTCGTGAGCCAAAAAAATCTCAGTCTTTGCCTCTGTGAAATTATCAAATCTCCACATTCACTTTCTTCCTTCATCATTATCATGCTTTCTCATCACCACACTTTCTCAACAACGTCTGGTTCTCGCTCGCGCTACACGAAGGTGGTGCAACAAACCCTGAACCGACCTTCTCTGTTCATGGCTATGGCGGCTTACGGTGGCCTCAATTTGGAGTACTATTCGTTCGCCGAGAATGCTGCTTTAGCCATGGCCGGTGATTAGGAAGCTTCGCTGGGGTTTGACAACGCTCCGCCTCCGATTCATGTCGTGCCTATGCATGAAGGTGGCATTTTCTTCTCTTAATTTACATCTTGAGTGATTTAGGTTTCCGAATTGCGGCTTTTTTGGTTGTGTATTCGTGATTTAGGTGGAATGCCTAATGCCCTGTTCTTTGAAGTGATAAAACAGAGCCTCCGCCTATTTTATTTTATTTTGGTGAAACAGAGCCTCCGCCTATTGCACCAGAAGAAACATCAAAACCGATTTTCGAGGGAGAAGATGACCCTTTTTATTTTTAATGTCCTTTAAATTTGAAATATTTTATGAAGTACAAATTTGTCCTTAAATTTTATTATAAAGTGAGGTTAAATTGGTAATTATATAATTTTTAACGAAAAAGCTAACAAAAGTTTGACATGGGTAGCTTTTTGTAACGGAATGCACATTTGGGTGGTTCCATACAAATTTTTATATAACAGGTGGTTTTATGTAAATTCGGATAAATAACGGTTGGTTTTGCGCAAAAATAAATGATTATACAATTACCATATAAAACAAACTTTTAAGCTTTGGAATGTGCCGTACACAAACTTATCCATATAAAAGAAATGATTTCCATTTACATGGGTTTGTATTTTGTTTCTCTTAATTTTCTTTCATTTCATTAAACAACATTAATATAAGGTATCCAACTTGGGTTTGTATTTTGTTTCTCTTAATTTTCTTTCATTTCATTAAACAACATTAATATAAGGTATCCAACTTAATTTGAGTGAATTTGATCACGTGACTTGTAAGGCTGGTTTTTTGGCTTGTTGAGTTGTCACCACTTGGACAAAAATTCAACTTTATGTATCTGAGTTTTCGATCAATGCTTCATGTTCTTCTTCTTTTTTTTGTTTAATGAAATCAAACTTCTTTGATTGAGTCCTTGTTTTGGTAATATTGGTCATAAATCCAAAGAATCCATATCACATAATCGGATTTTTGCCATTTGATCTTGTACGGATGAAATCTTTAAGACTCAATATTTGACATCCAAGACTTTTATTTTGCAGAGAGAAAATTTTGATAGCATTTCGTCTCCGTCTGGGGTTTTTCAAAATTCTGATTTTCAGGTCGCGAGAGATATCAATTGTATATCTCAAGGACGGAATTTCAAGAATTAGTACTTGTTTTGTACGAAGGAACATTTCCGATCAATTGATATTCTCATACCTAGGCCAGAGAGACCCAATCCGTTTCGCAAAGGCGAGGCATGACAAATCAAAAGAGAGATGAGAAGAAGATCATATAATTTTGGTTTACTACCTTTGCAAATCTTCTTCCTTCTTTTGTAAATCTTGAAGGAAAATTTGCTTCTTTGAATTGTGTCTCCCGTTGGCTTCTTCTTTTTTTTGGATCTGCTGGCTTATGCCTTGTGCAGATTGAAGAGTCGGTATTTCTCTGTATCCCCTCCTCCCTTCTGCTTTTTTTTCGTTGAACATCTCTCTCCTTTTTTTTATATAGAGAGTGGAAGAGGTTATCCCTTAAACAGGCACTTAAGCCCACTCCTCCCACGTTCAACATACCACTGTGAAATCCCATCAACCATAAAAATAGGCCCTTACTATTTGACGCCCACTCAAATTGCTATTTACCGCCCAGTTTTTGTGCGTCACGCATGGAATAAAACCCTACGTCGCGCACGAATTTTTTTTTTCAAAAAAATCCATGCGTCACGCATGGATTAAAACCATACGTCACGTATGGATTTTTTTTTTGTTTTTGCTTGTTTTTTTCCATAATCTTGTAGATAATTTCAATACGATCGCGTGCATATAAAATTCGTCCAAAACGGACATCGTTTGCCCCTTCAAAAGGCCAAAATACAAATTTATCACACATAATTTATTGTATCAACAAGTCCGTTAAAACAACACACCATTTTTCAAAAAAATTTATAATATGGTAGATAACTTAGGAAAGATTTTATTTAGTGATGTTAATACTTAAATAAAATTAATAACTATAATTTATAAATACGTAGTAATAGATTTGTTACACTTAATCATAATTACTTCACTGTTTTTTGTTTTTTAGCCTTTTGAAGGGGCAAACGATGTCCGTTTTGGACGAATTTTATATGCACGCGATCGTATTGAAATTATCTACAAGATTATGGAAAAAAAAGCAAAAAATAAAAAAAAATCCATACGTGACGTATGGTTTTAATCCATGCGTTTCAAAAAATTCGTGCGCGACGTATGGTTTTATTCCATGCGTGACGCACAAAAACTGGGCGGTAAATAGCAATTTGAGTGGGCGGTGAATAGAAAGTATGTAAAAATAGGGAGTTAAGTGCCGGTTGTTTGTATACTAGAGCACTAATTGTTTAATATACCCCACATCCAACCTTTTTTTAAAAATAAAATCCACAACATACCCTCTTAGTTTATTTTAACTCTTATGATTATTAAGAGTTGAAATATATACCGTTAAACTGGATTTTAATAAACATATATTTAGGCTTAGTTAATTGGGCATAATTTGACCCAAGATGTACCGAAATATTTTTTTACGATGAAAATTATCTTAATAACCTATAAAGCTGACCTTTTTTTTCAGCATTCATGTAGTTTAGTAGAGTAATTTAATTTCAAATTGAGCTCAGTTAGACGTCATTCATTTGCACCGCTTGCGACCCTTTGCTTCCTCTTCCGATTTGGCGTTTCCCTATTTCTTCATCTTCCATAAGTCGACCGCTTCCTTCTGTATCCTCCGAAAACGCTTATGTACTCCACCTCCGTGTGCCGCCATACTTCTTTCGTCGGCCGGTCGACACTCCCAGGTATGGAAGCTCCTCCGTCTTTTGCTTCGTCTCTCTCTTTTTGTTTCCTCTTAGCCACCGAGGCGACGCCAGTCACCCGACCCGACCCCTTTCAACCTCTTTCTCAGGCAGCGGGAAGCGGCAACGCCTTTCGCATGTGAGTTGGTGAATTGGTTTAGGGTTTTAGGGCTTGATTTCTGATTTAAATGAATTGATGAATGATGGACCCTCTTTCATCCTCCTTCTCAGGCAGCGGGAAGCGGCAGGGCCTTTCTCAGATGAGTTGGTGAATAGGTTTATGGTTTTAGGGTTCGATTTCTGATTTTAATGAATTGGTGAATGATGTAGATTGTTATGATAAATTGGTTTATCGCATTGCATATAGCATGGTGGTAAGTTCGATTTTCTGGTTGTAGGGTTTATGATGAATTGGTTTATGGAAAATTGGCAATGGCATTGCATATAGCAGGGAATTTTGGTTCATTTTCACTTACGGACTTACCACCATTGCACATTCATACTGATTGTAACTTCTGTTTTCAGGAAGAAGAGGCTTGAACGCACGAAAATGGAGAGTTATCGGCGTAGCAACAAGAGTTTATAGTCTAAAAGGTTAGTCAAATTCAATACCAATCTCCCCGATTTCCTTCATCCCTAAAACCCTAGATTTTGGATTTGCTTTCATTTCCATATTTGATTGTCGCTGGATTTTAGACCCCCCCCCCCCCCCCCCCCTCATAATATGTACAAATGATCACTAAATTCAGGCCCTGAATGTCTACGGTATATCTCTACATACCCAACATTATTGGTGAGTTTAGCTTTTTGTTGATGGGTAAAGATCTTCGTAAAAAAATTTGTTTTTGTTGAACTTTGATATGCTGAATTGTATTGTATTGTATTGATTGAATGAGTTGATTTCTTCCTTCTTTTGTTTCTGGTTGAATTTGAAGGAGGAGTTAAACAGAAGAAGATGCAAGGAGAAACAAGAAAACGTACAGCTCTAGGAGATATTGGTAACATGGTGTCTGTCCCGGCTATCCAAGCTAAGCCTCAAACCCAGAACAATCGCCCAATTACAAGGTTTCATTTGTTTAATTCGTTTAATCTAACAAAACCATCTTCAATTCTGTTCTTTGGATCTGCTCTGATACAAACAAAATATTTCAGGAGCTTTGGTGCACAACTACTGGCAAATGCACAAGTAGCAGCAGAGAAGAACAAGGTAAATTTTTTAACTTGGGTATTTTGATTACTAAATTATTGAATTGGATCATGAATTTCTTGCTATAAATGCAGAATCAATGTGAGCAAGTTGTTGATCTTGGTATGCATCCCAAAAACAAACCTAGGATTACAAAAGCAATTCATGTTGCACCTAAACCCGCCACCAACTCTGCAAGCAAAGAAGGGTCTAAGAAGAAAAGTGGGCCCAACTTCACCTGCAGTCCTCTCTGCACGTAGCAAGGTGACACATAAATGTAATTCAAGATATGACTTTGATGCTAATATAAAGTTCTTGGTCTCTAAGACCATCCGCAGTGGAGGTTTTTTAACCATAAAATATTATTGATTTTTTAGCTACAGGAGCAAAATCATAAAAACCTGTGCCTATAGTTTCTTACTAAGAAACTGCTAAAAAACTCAAAGTACAGATTGAACAATTACCCACCAAACACCTGGCACTTCATATATATATTTAGTCCATCAATCCATTTATGAGATATTTTATTCTCCTTTGTAGCTGTTTTTAACTTGGATACAATTATAATATTATAAAAAAATGTCTAAAAAACTTGTTAAAAAACTTCCCATTGCTGATGCTCTAACAGTTATAAAATTTAAAATTGGTAATATAGGAGGGTTGTGGGTTACCAGAGCCACAGAGTTTGGTGGTAAACATTGATGAGGAAGACACTGAAAATGAGCTTGAAGTGGTTGAAACACTTGTATGAAATTCGTCCCAGAATCGTTTGTATGAGAGACGGAGGGGACAGATTGCGCCGGAATCATGACTACGGGCTCTGAAAACTAAAATCAAATATGCAAGTATGGAGAATATATCCATGGTCTTGTAAATGTTTAGTGGTTTGCACAAAAAATTGAATAAAGACAAAGAAAAAGTGCAAGGAACGAGGAGTTGCAGAAGAAGGGAAGAAGCAGAAGCATGCCCATGTAATAAAATATATATATGTGGACCAATAAGATTAATGTTACAGTAGTTGATATATATGGGTTGAAACAGAGGATCCGGACCGCTAAAAATAGGTGTTGTGCGGTTACAAGTGTTACAACCCTTTTTTTATTTGTTTTTGGGTATTCTCTTCCATAAAAACAGTCCCTCCGTATTAGACATGTTGGCATTTTTACCGGAAAATAGAAGAAGATGAGATATAGTTGGAGTGGGTTAATGATTCAAAGTTGGAGCTTCTTCCTCCAGGCCCATCCAATAGTGGCCCATGAAGAGGCAGCCCAGTTGAAATTGACTTGAACGTAGGGTATATAATGGAGTATGTAAAAGGAGGAGAAGGAAAAGGAAATTAGAATTAGTGTGTTTTCCTAAGATGAAGCTACGTGAAGGACGTGGATGGCCTGCCTGTACGTACAAGTGTGTGGACCCCCAGGGAGATCGAAATGAACACAATTCCACTATTTAATTCCAACCTCGATAACACAACTCAAACCAACCCAACAACAACAGAACAGAGCTTCATTAATAATCAGTAAACATGTCGTGGCAAACATATGTTGACGATCATTTGATGTGCGACATCGACGGCACCGGTCACAATCTCACCGCCGCCGCCATCCTCGGTCACGACGGTAGCATCTGGGCTCAGAGCTCCTCTTTTCCCGAGGTCTACTTTCTTTTCTTTTCTTTTCTTTTCTTCCATACACGATTCATCGTACATACTCATACCCGATATCTAATGCCGACAGTGCAAGGCGGATGAGATCACTGCAATAATGAACGATTTCAACGAGCCAGGTAGCCTTGCTCCTACAGGATTGTTTCTTGGTGCTACAAAGTATATGGTCATTCAAGGCGAAGCTGGAGCTGTAATCCGTGGCAAAAAGGTAATATTTCGCCTTCTATGTTTTCTGGTTCTATTACAATTTCCTTACAAACTGAATTATGGAAAATGCAATGCAGGGATCAGGAGGGGTGACAATAAAGAAGACAGGACAAGCTCTAGTGTTCGGTTTGTACGAGGAGCCAGTCACTCCCGGACAATGCAACATGGTTGTCGAGAGGTTGGGAGATTACCTCGTCGAGCAGGGACTTTAAACCCATTTAACCATAAACTATAATCAAATCAGACATCTTGGTTTTTTCAGATACAAATTAATTTGTGTAAAAGACGATATAGATATTGAATTGTCACATTCATTTGTTGTTTCCTTGCTACACTTTGAATGTCATCCTTTCTTTTTTGTGCTTATAAAATTGCCGGCTGTGCATTAGGCCCAAATATTTGTCCTCCGTATTTTGGGCCTGATGGGCCTTTCAACTAAAATTATCTGGACTGGAATCAATTAATTTGTGGGGTCACAAATGGAATAACCAGCTAAGAATCAAAAGCAAACAATATTAATCATCATTTTGTTGGTCAAAAATGAGAGCATATCTTATATCGTTAGAGATAATTGATTTTATGTTTATTTGAAAGGTAGTTAACTAATTGAATTTAAACTTTAAATTATTTAACAGTAGACATAACAATGGACTGATATCATTTTTTATTTAAATGTATATTGATTTAAAATTATAAATCAATTAAAACTTCTTTTATTTATATAATATTGATTTAAAATTAATTAAAATAAATATAATTATACTATATTATATTTTTGTTTAAGTTAAACATAGTAGCGCCCGACGTACTTATTACATTGCGATATCGGGGACGAGTCAGTATTGATCTTACCTTTGGCACGCTTTTAATAAAGTTTCCATGTATAAACTTGTAACGGTCATTTATAAATTTGGAAACCGGCACATTTCCGGGAATATATTGGCGTAAATACTCCGCTCTTTCCAACCAATCAAATCTCAAAGAATATATTAACTTTCCTTAATTAAAAAAACACCGACTTTTAAAAAAAAGACAACCCGTAACTGTTGTTTGACCTACGCGTTTCGTCCACTATTTATTTATTCCTCTTCTCGACTCTTCTTCTCCGCCATTTCTCTGCAACTCTATTGTTCAATCAAACCAATCCCAACTCGAACCACACAATCAGAGACGAAGATGTCGTGGCAAACTTACGTAGATGACCATCTCATGTGTGAGATCGATGGTAACTTCCTTACTTCCGCCGCCATCATCGGCCACGACGGCAGCGTCTGGGCCCAAAGCCCTAATTTCCCTGCGGTATCTTTCTATTCCTTCTTTTCTGTTTGATTTAGGGTTTTCGTGTTCAATTGTGAATTTGGAGATACCTGATGTTGATACTTGACACGGAATTGCTTTATGTGTATGATTCAGTTGAAGCCTGAAGAGGTGACTGGAATCATGGATGACTTCAATGAGCCTGGTAAACTCGCTCCTACTGGATTGTACCTTGGTGGCGCAAAATTCATGGTGATTCAAGGTGAACCTGGTGCTGTCATTCGTGGCAAGAAGGTAAAATCAGTTTTCAAATTAGCAGTAACTTGTTATGTGTATGTTATCACAGATTTGGATCAGTTCTTATCATTAGCAGCAGAATTGATTGATAATTGTATGTTGAAATGTGAATTTAGGGTCCTGGAGGTGCGACCATCAAGAAGACGAGTGCTGCCTTGATCATTGGACTCTATGATGAGCCCATGTCTCCTGGACAGTGCAACATGATTGTGGAAAGGCTTGGTGATTATCTCATTGAGCAAGGTCTTTAGATGTATTTTAAGGTATGTATGATGAATTCATGGTGTCTTTGTTAAATGCATGGTTTTCTGATTGCTAATTGCTGTCATAATGATCTGGGCTTGCAGCGAAATTAAGTATACTTTGCGTGTTACTAAGAAGTCGAAGTGAGTGTGTGCTGAGCCTCAACAAAGCTGCTTCCTTGTATTGGGTTTGTTTTATGTTGTGTATGTTGAAATGTTGAATGCTTTTGAAGCAATGAACATGTATACTTACTATCATGGGAAGTTTGTGCTGCTTGCATATTCTTAATTTTCTGAATTGGGTTGATGTACTATGTCAGCTGCAGAATGGTTCTCAATATAATTTGAAGTGGGGTGTTTTCTTGAGCTTCTGTCTCTGCTTATCTGTTTTGTGCTTGGCTGATTACTACAAAGAACTAATCCCTAGTGAGTTGTGATGGATGGTAAACCATATTAATTTTTGAGGAAATAGTGGTGTAAAAATCTGCTAGTAATTCGAAGGGAGATCCAAGAATGTGCATTTCTAGCTGAAGTAGGATTGTTTTGAACCAAGTTTAGTTCAATTGATAGTTTGGCCAGAAATGTAAGCAACAAAGTAGAATTTCTAAATTATTAACACATAGGTTCTTTGACTGTGGATGTTGGCTCAACAAGAGGAATCATCATAGTAAGGTAATTTCAATTGTAGCTAGTAAGCATACAACAACAGCGTCCTCTATAAATCCCGTCTCGACGGAGTCTTGTGATCAAGATATGGGCAACCGATCTTCAAGTCTATCAGATGTTTACTCAAGTGGCTCAAGTAAAATGAACAAGAGAAAAAGAGCAATCAAAACAACAGCCAAGCAATGAAAAAAAACTCCAATAAATACGTAGACCGTAAGAACTGATAGACTCAACCACATTAGACTCAAAGCCAAGTAGAGATGATAATAGACTCTCGGGGCATGAAATTTCTTCTCACACACCACACCTGAAAACCTTAATCGAATTATAAACACACACAAGAGATCGGCCACTAAAAACAAGGATCTGTTGATCTATAAACCTTAATCTAAGCGTAAACACCCAATAGAGCCAGACTCCTAAAATCAGAGAGACGAGAATGAATGCAACTGAAAATCCCAACAATTGAAGCAACTCTGTAGCAGAGACCTAAACTGAAGTGCATGGGCTCCATTTTACTTGTACGAATGCTTAGAGTTTGTGGTATATGGTGCATGAGTATCCAAAGTAGAATGGGTCATTTGCTGGATCAAGCTGTTGTTATACCCTTTGAGGGTTATATAGAGGTGCTGGCTTCAGCTGTCTACTTTTTGGGCCTACCTAATCTTTATGACCACACATATCCTGTGGGTTACAAGTTGAGAGCCACACGATTCCAAATGCAAATCAAAGTCTATCAAATTAAAGCTGCAAACACTATTACGTACATCACTGCAAAAGATATACAGGAGGATCTGGAAATTCATACAGTATGAAAAACAAATACGGATAAATCATAGCCAGTGAACATAAACATGAAAAACAACTGCTCCCTCTGTCCCTATTTCTCCCTCTGTCCCTATTTGTTTGTTTATTTTTCTTTTCGGGTGTCTCTTTTTGTTTGTCCACTATTCTATTTATGTCATTTTATTCTTTCCATTTTATCTCTACTATCAATCTATAATTATCACATTTTCACTTTTTCTTTTTCTCAAATTTCAATTTTATCTACTCTTTCTCCCTATCTCTCTCCTCTAACCCTTCACTTTATACTTTTCTCTCTCCTATAATCATTACTATTCTTACAATTCCTTAATTTCCGTGAAAATCGTATTTGTTGACAAACAAAAAGGGACGGAGGGAGTATAAACAACGTAAGAGTAAGCATAGAAGATTTGATAAAGATTCTAGATAACATTGACTCAATGTGGGAAAGGAGAAATGTTCAAGATGAGCCATCTATAGAGACTCGAGTTAGTATAAGACAATTCAAGGTTAGGTTTGCTAGTCCACGTACGCGATATAGACAAAGACTTGGAATTCTGACCCCCAAAACAAAACACGCTTTGAATTACACACTTTTCAGATAGAATCGCAAGATGGTAATGGAATTTTTATTCTCAAGGTCAAGAAACAATAAAAAAAAACTATTGTACAATATGACACCATTCTAATAAGAGTTTCTACAACAATCTGCATATCAGCTGAGTTGAGAGATTGTGTAGAGAATCAGTATCTATATAAAAATTGATGGATTTAACAAAATAATGTCAGTTCGTATCGGGTCACCACTGCTGAAAAACGCAGCTATAGCCATAAACGTTTAGCCATGAAATTATTTGAAGGAAATTTTATGGCTATTAGCCACAAATATTGCTACGAAATATCATTTTATAGCTATACAGCCATAAAATATATTTTATGGCTAACTTTCATGGCTATGTAGCCATGTAATATAATTTTGTGGCTAAAATCGTAACTAAGTTACAACGAAATTGTTTCGGAGCTAGATTTGTGGTTGATATCGAAGCTATTTAGCCATAAATTGATTTTGTGGCTAAATTTAAAGGTATATAGCCTTAAATATCTTTGTGGCTATACTTAGAAGCTATTTTCGTGGCTAAATCATAGTATACTTTAAATGCATCTCGTACCAACTTATTAGAAATTTATTAACTTTCTTTTCTACTTCGGTTTATATCCTATGCCCTAATTAAAATGGAAACTATTTCCCTACATTACAAAAATATAAACCCATCACAGCAAAAAGTATAACTCAAAATCAAAATATTTAAAAATTATATCCATTATTAGCTTCTTGTTAGAAAAATCGTTTTTACTTTACCAATTTTTGCACTCTAAACATTCGACATATCCACGTCTATTCCAAAACTTCAAACTCAAAACCCCACACTCTTTCCATATTCAACAAAAGATCTTGGAGTTTTGAGGTAATTTCTTAATCGTTTATCATTATTGTTTATATTTGTATTTGTTTTAGTAATCAACTACATATATTTTAAGATTTTGATTTGTTATTGACCTTTTAGATTTTTTTCATGATTTTTACACAAGTATCACCGTTTTTCTAATGTACTGAAGGCAACAGAAGAAGCATCATCTGCTTCGTCTCAACCTTGATGTGATGCATATTGAGAATGTGATTCACACTGTATTGGATTCCAAAAGCGGACAAAGGACAGCCTAAATTGAAGGACCTTCGATTATATTGTGATCGCCCAGAGCTTCAAGTGGAAGATGATCACATGGGTCCAAAGCCAAAAGCATTGTATACATTAAGTAGAGAAAAAAGGACAGAGTTGCTTAGCTGGTTGACGACATTGAGATTTTCGAATGAATATGTAACCAATATTGGTCGGTGTGTGCAGTTGCAAAAGGGTAAGTTACTTGGGATGAAGAGTCATGATTGTCATGTGTTCATGCAAAGGGTTTTGCTGATTTCTTTTAAGGAGCTTCTCGACGTAGGTGTATGAGGGGCGTTGACAGAGTTGAGCTTGTTCCTTCAATCCATATGTGCATCCACACTTGACAAGAAATGCATTGAGGATTTGGAATGTGATGCACCACTCATATTGTGTTAGTTGAAGAGAATATTTCCACCATCCTTCTTTGATTCCATGGAGCATCTTCTTGTGCATTTACCATACGAGGCAAGGCTGGCGGGTCCGTACAATACCGATGGATGTATGTGTTTGAAAGGTTCTTATTTATTTTGAAAGGTAACAAGCTAAATTCACAGAAGGCCGATGCATCTATAGTGGATCAATATCTATTTGAGCCGGAGATCACAAATTTCACCCAACATTATTCCGAGCCGCAAGACCAACACAAGAGAAGAAAGGATTCAAGATTAAATAAGAATAATATAATCTATTAGATTTAGTTTTAGTTTTAGTTTGCTTATTTGATCTATTTTTTTTAACAAAAGATAAAATTGAAAGTAGCAACATAATAGAATATAGATAGAGAATATGTATAGAAAAGATTTATTAAGTGTATTAAATTATATTTGGATAGTGTCTACAAATTAGATAATGAGGTGGTATAGCTCAGAGATCGACACATAGACAAATTGAACGTAAGGGCGACATCATGTGTCAAACAACGCTCTATTTTAGTATATTTATGGATAGATTTAATTCATGAAAGTTGTGTACGTAGCTTGAATTAATTCTTAAAAACATATATCAACTTTCAACATACTTTTATTTTTAATGGAAGCTTGTATTTTTGTTGTTAAAAGGAATGATATATAATTTTTTTAATTTTTTTTTAATATAATTATGCATTCTATTAATAATTAAAATTTAAGATAGAATAGTAAGAACAAACTAAGTCTAAAATGACTCTAAAATGATTAACTTTAATATATAAGATAGATAAATTTTTATCTAAATTAATTAATTATCTTTAGTTAAATTAATTATTTAATTTTGTTTATGAAAACAGAAATGAAAACTCTAGTAAATATTTTCGGCGGTTCAATATGCTCTTTCCCGCTATGCATGATTGAAATTTGGCATATTTCCCTCTCTTTTTTTCGTTAATTCACACAAAGGCGCTTTTTTATTTACTTCTGACTCTTAATGAAATAAACGTTCAGCTGCTATGTCTCTCTTCACTCAATAACCCTAGAAAGCTCTCCCAAAAATTTCTTCCCCCAAAACATGGTCTCCTCTCCAACGAGCTCATTTTGTTCGTTGCACTTGCAAGACAGAGCCGCATAGAAGCCAAGCAATTTGTGAAGAAACATCCAAAAAAAGTCATCGTCCACTATAAGTTTGGGTTTTCATTGATTTCCCTATTTTGGTTCTTCGTCTTCACTTACCCTAGAAATTCCCTATTTTGCAGGATGCTCTTTCTATTAAGGTTTTTTCGCTTCTTTCAATCTCTTCATTAATTTCCCTAAGTTGTCTTCTTCCAATCTGTTCGTAGAACAACAACAGTTTGTTTCTGGCTCCTTCAATATGATTGTGTTGTTTGTTGCAGGTCTTCTTTCAATCTCTTCACATGAATCCGTTATGTTGTTCTAGTCTTCACTTCGACTAAATCGCCCCAAAACAGTTTGCTTTCTCTTCTTGCATCGTTGTTCCAATTTTTCTGCATTCCTGCACCTATTTTCTGCATTGTTGTGTCGCTGTACATGAATATATGCATTACTGCACTTATCTTCTACATTGAAACGTTGTTGTACATGAATATATGCACTACTGCATTGTTCCAATTTTTCTGCATTCTTGCACTTATTTTCTTCAATTCTGCGCTGGTGTACATGAATATATGAACTACTGCATTGTTGTTCCAATTTTTCTGCATTCTTGCACTTATGTTCTGCGTTGGTATGTTATCTTTCGAGAGATATATGCACTACTGCATTTTTGTTCCAATTTTCTGCATTGATGTTACATATTTCATTGGTTTTCTGGTTTATTTTTTTCCTTGCATTCCCTCACTTATGTGTTGTTGTTCAACACTGTTGCATTGTTGTTCCTGTTGTTACTTTTGTGTATGAATTGTTGTTGTTATGTAGAAGAGGTTTCTTCATAATAATACAAGGTTTTTTTTTGCTATCTTATTTGACTAGTAGAAGTTTTTTGTTTCCTTGTCTCGGTTTTGCTATCTTATTTGACTAGTAGAAGTTATTTTCATGTCCAATTGAAATACAGGTTTTCCCTCAAGTCTTATTGTACTTGGCATCATGCAATCTGCCCGGTCCATTCTCAACACAGGTTTTCCTCAAGTCTTACTTGCCTAAGTTCTCTTCTGTAAATTCAGAGAACTAAGTTGTTGTATAAAACTCGGTAACACTTCTCTAAACTAAGTTGTTGATGGGTTTTTTTTGCTGTACATTCATTTTTATTTGCATCATTTTTATTTCAGTAACTTATTTATAATAGAGAAGTTGCTGATGTGTATTTTTGGTAGAACTAAACTGTATTTACAACAGTTGAGAATTTTACAGCAACTTCTCTGGTTGGCAAAATCTGAATGCTGATCGTCGTTGTTATTTTCTTTTTAAGGCTGAGTTCGATCAATTTGTTGCTGAGATTCCATCTTTAGAAACGCTTACTAGGACCAAGGAGATGGAGCTATGGGTACAAGCATGCAATGGCCTCACAATGGTAGGATTTTTGGGTTAGCCGAAGAGGGGGTTGCCTCTCCTCAAGAGTCCAACCCAACTCCTTAGTAGGGTTGATTGTTTTGACTTAGTATTTTGGGTATTCTTTAAGTGTAATCACTAACCTTAGTAGGCATTTTGGAAGTTTAAGCTTTCTTGTGGCTTTCTTTGGTATATTGTATATATTCTATCAAGTAATGTATGTTGATATACCATATGCATGGTTTAGAGAACTTGGTAGTGCATATGGAATATCAAAATTTTGTAAATATTGATATTATTAGTAAATGCTTGATTCTCTACATTAGGCTTAATTTAAATATTGGATAATTAACATAAATTTATGGTTTTATTATTGTTTTGATGATTTGCTAATTTGCAATTAATATACCCATGAATATATTTTATGGCTAAAATCTCATTTTATAGCCATGAACCTATATAGCCTGGAAGTTTGCCACAAAATAATATATGGCTGAATGGGTAGGAATTTCGCCACAAAATAATATATGGCTACTGGCTACGAATTTTCCGACAAATAAATTTGTGGCTGAGGTTTATGGCTAATTAGCCACAACATGATATTTTGTGGCTAAAATTTGTAGCTAAGCTTAGCCAGGGCCATTTTAGCCACGAATTATGTTTTATTGCTAAATTCGATGGGATATTTGTGGCTCGTACAATTTATGGCTAATGTCATGGTTGTTATCTTGGTTACACTTGTGGCTATAGCTGTGTTTTCCAGTAGTGCACCTTAATAATTTATCGGGCCTAATTGGGTTATTGAGTTAAATTAATTTATCGATTAGACTTTATTTCTTCCGTTGGTATTCAACTCTTCTTCTTCACTTTAGTCTTTCATCTTCCCACTTGATTTTTGAATTGAAGGATGATTTTACTTAGGTTTTTTTTTTATATAGATAAGATTGTAAAGGATGTATTATTATTGTTGAAAATGAAGGCAAAATAAATGTCGCCGAACAGAGCCGTAAGCTACATAGATGGACAGAGAGATTAAGTGTCATAATCACCTTTTCATATGCAAATAAATTCTCCTTAATTACACTTGAAAGGTAGGAAAAAAGGGAGACACATGACTGCAAAATTAAGTTATCTTGGATGTTAACTACACAATTCCTCATATCCATACGTTTTCATCTTTATTGTCGGCAAATAACATAAAAAATGAAGTTATTATATATTCTCATTAGCAATTTCTTTTAGTTGATCAAAATCTATTCAAAGGTACAAGTATAATTCAAAGTTGACGTTATATTTTGTAGGTGAGAGTATGGATACGTCGGTGAGAGTATGGATACGTCGGTGAGTGCAACATTTAGGTATGGGACAGATTTGGTTGGCATATGAATATGATATGCCCTATAATTATATATTTGGTTTGGTTTGGTTTGGTGTTTGGATAAGATCAAACAGATCGATGAAAGGTACCTAACCAAACTTACAAGACTATGCCGCGTGGAGTTTTTACTGATAACCGAACCACCATCTTTTGGGTGTTTTGGTTTGGCTGAGGATGTCTTGGAATCTAAAACACTTATCCTCCTTATCCTCCATTATGTCTTAACTAAATGGTCCAAAATTATCTTCAACAACACTAACTATAGGGACATGTGCATTAATTAATGCAAATTAAGCCACTTGTAATGAGCTTAACTAGATTGTTTTGTCTGTATCCGTCCTCTTAAACTTCAACAGTCTCTCTTTAAGTTCTTTTTTGCATTTAATATGAGTGAGGATGAATTTTGAATTTTCAAACTTTCAATTTCAAGACTATTCATATTCGTAATTTCTTATCCATGTAAGTTTTGTAACTCACTAAAGTTGCGGATCCAATATCATGTATGACTCCTGTTTGAAATTATTTAATTTGATCTATTTGAGCAAATTTATAATTATTTTTAGAGGGATCATTATGGTAACATTATTTTCGTGTTAGGTGTATTATTATGATGTACCCGATTTATAATTTTAGGGGCAAGAATAGGCAGAAAGATAACGGTAATTAATCAGATACTCATACTATTTATAGTTATACTAGCTTTATCCTCGTGCCATGCACAGAATTTACACAACAATTTTTATAATTATATATAATATATAAACACATAGAAATAACATCAATGTAAATAAAAATATGCATTATATAATTATCTTTATTTTAATTGAGTTTTAAAATCAATATTATATAAATAAAAGAAATTTCAATTGATTTACTATCTTTTATATTGATATGCATTTAAATAAGAAAATGATATTAATATATTTAGGGTAGTGATCTTTATATATATATTCTAATTGATTTATGTTCAAATAAGGAAATGATATCATTAGAATAAGGTTAATTATCTTTAAATATATAGTTATTTTTTCATTTTTGAAAAAAAATGACATGTGTCTAATGACGTGACATAGTTTATTGATGAGTAGATGGCGTGACATAGCTTATTGATGAGTATAGTGTTTTGCTTTAGTAGTTATATAGAGATCGTAAGTTTAAGATATCACTTATAAATCAATAATTAGAAACTTTGGCAAAAGCATTCTTAGTTGTTATTGTAGCTTTAACTGAATCCATTTTATAATAAAAAATTGCTTAAAGATAAATTCACAATGTTTAATTACTTATGGTCACTCTTCATGCTCTGCGATAGAAAAATAAAATGTTAAATCGAAATAATTGACATTAATGGTGATAGCATTAACGTGCAGTGGAGTCTTCTATACACTGATCACTATCACCCCCTAGACCAACTTGAACAATGTGCTTTTGTAGCTACAAATTATACACAAAGAAAGTTAGTTTCTAACATGTATGAAATGAGAAGTTGATAACAAATTAAAATCATTCGAACTTAATCCGCTAAACCGAAGAGCTCATAAAATTATTGTCCATTTTTTTGTATACCTGAGTCGCAATTTATGGCTTCACTAATCCGCTAAACCCTAGTCAGCAACTCCATACAAGCTGCAACAATGTGAAGCTCTGAAGCACAAAATCGACACAATTCATTGATAAGATCATCTGACAAACTTGAACCCTTACAACCCAAATCACGGACTAATTTGTTATCAATCTTTTGTTTATCTTTACATATTCTACACGTAGAGGTGAAAGCATTCTGTTATCAAACTTTGAAAAGATATATACTTTAGGCTATATAACAAATAAGTCAAAGAAGTCACAGAAAACTATCAAGTCTTATATCCTCTTGATTCACTTAGACTAAGAATAAAACAAACATGATAACACAAAACATGTACTAATACCTTTTGAACATGTGTCAAGTCACCAAAATGCTGAAAAAGTGCAAAGAGATATTGTTTTTTACTCCCTCCGTCCCTTAATATAAGGCTCATTTGCTTTTTCGATACTATTCACAAACCGAGATAATCTTCTCGTTTTCTTCCAATATATAGAAATAAATATAGGCATGCGAAATATCGTTTGATTCGTCTCAATGAGTACTTTGACAATATAAAAAAATTATAATTTTTATCATCGTATATTTAGAGATATTAACGTTACAAAACGTGTCTCGACAAATGTGTCAAAAGCAAATGGGAAGATCAATAGGGGACGGAGGGAGTATTTTTTATGAGTTAATGGGAAGAGTTGAAAAGGAAAGGTTACAAAGAGGAGTTTTATACATTAATGAGTTTGTTCAATGTGTTTACATGGACACACAATAAACAACTAAAAATAGAAAGATCTAGATCCTACCCTCTCTAAAAAAATGGGATAAATTCATCATAATAAAAATGTTCAATGTAATACCTTCCTGTTTTTAGTTGTTTATTAACCCTACATTAAAATGGAGTGAAGAGTTTGAGTTGTTCACTTTGTAAGGAGGGCAAAGTTAGATGAACATCATTTTATAGGATTAATTAGAAAGAGTTCTCTTTGCATGCCTATCTAGGTTGTAAACTGGCCATGATTTCTAAACTATTTAGTTGAGTGCTTAACTCAAAGTCTAATTCATTTCGTTAGCCCTATGTTTTGACTATAAATGAATCATCTACCTACATTATACAAATACTAATTAAACTCTTCACCTAAAATCAGTATTTGGTTTTCCATTATCTATGCCATGGTTATGAATATTAGTGCAGAAATAATGTACATATGAAGATCAAAATGAGACTACAATTTTTTAAAATGTTAGTTGATTATTTTACCTTCTGATGTCGCCTCTAAACACTAAAGTCATGGTTGTGCAAGGCTGCAACATTCACATGTTGGTCACATAGTAACCGAACTTCCAAGTGTTAGCTCTATATAAGGAACACATATCTAATGTTAGTGTTGGCATTCATTCATTTCAGAAGAATTTTTTTTATTATTTCATCTATGTGGCCAACTTCATTATGAATATGGGTGACCCAAGAACTTCTTCTTTTGTTTGAACCTGAAACGTCAAATAGTTTAAAAGCTTTACCAGGACAAAATATAACCTTTCCAATTCCTTTGCCTCTTCCACCCCATGATGCCTTGATACCTGGTAGTAGATGAAATAACCTTTCTAATTCCTGGTCACGATCATACAAATATGCAAATACTCCATGAGCACCCTGCTTCAGTCTGAATATTTTCCTCTTTGCATCTTTAATATTGTTATAACAGAAACGAAACGAGAACAATAAACGCAAGAAAGACACAGAGGTTTACGTGGTTCACCAAATTTGGCTACGTCCACAGGAGAGGGAGATCAGATTATACGGAGGCGGATTACAGTTTCGGTACAATTAGGGTTTACACATAAGCCGCTATATATTGCGCTAAACAACCCTAAGCCCAACAACAAAACTGATGGGCCCAATAAAGCCCATACAACAACGAGACCCCCGTGCTACCTGTCGCAGTGTGTGATTCAGATTCAAGACATACTAACAAATCTCCACCATGACTTGAATCCTCCTGGTAGACTCTCAGACGCACCATGACAGTGCCAGATAACAGACATCTCCCTCTCCTCAGCATTGCCCCTCAGGGCAACTAATGATCTCTGATGTTGAGCAAGTCCAACAGTGTTTGAACTTGCTCTCAGGAACTGGCTTGGTGAACATATCAGCAGGGTTATCAGCTGTCCCTACTTTCTTCACCTGGATTATCTTCTCATTCCTCAGAAAATGGTACCTGACATCAATGTGCTTCGTCTTCTCATGATATACCTGATCCTTGGTTAAGCATATTGCACTCAAGCTGTCACAATATACTAAAGCCTGATCCTGATGTAGGCCTAGATCATTAATCAGCCCCTTTAGCCATATTCCCTCCTTAGCAGCTTCTGTCAAAGCCATATACTCTGCCTCTGTAGTAGACAAAGTAATTGTAGGCTGTAGAGTTGCCTTCCAGCTTACCACAGAACCTCCTAGAGTGAACACATAACCAATCATAGATCTCCTACTGTCCACATCCCCAGCATAATCAGAATCTGAATAGCTAGCAACCAAACACTGAGTGTCATTCCCATAACAAAGACCAACATCAGAGGTACCTCTAAGATACCTGAAAATCTTCTTCACAGCTTGCCAATGTTCCTTCACAGGGCTGATCATGTATCGACTTACCACACTAACAGCGAATCCTAGATCTGGTCGAGTGCAGACCATAGCATACATCAAACTCCCAACTGCACTGGCATATGGGACTCGAGACATGTACTCCTGATCTTCATCAGTCTGAACAGTGTACATTTCCAACTTGCTGTTAGATGCCATTGGAGTATCTATAGGTTTTGCTGAAGACATTCCAAACCTGCTTAATATCTTCTTGATGTACCCTTCCTGTAAGAGGAAGAGTTTTCTCTTCTCCCTTTCCCTATAGATTTCAACTCCCAGAATCTTGCGAACAACACCCAGATCTTTCATATCAAATTCTGCACTGAGAGAACCCTTCAACTTCTGAATATCAGACTTATTCTTAGCAGCAATCAGCATATCATCAACATACAGAACCAGATAAATGCGTGAACCACCCTGCAGGTCATTGTAGTACACACAACAATCATACGGACTTCTGTTGTAACCAAGTTGCTTCATATAAGTGTCAAACCGCTTATACCACTGCCTCAGGGACTGCTTTAGCCCATATAAGGACTTCTTCAACTTGCAAACATGATTTTCCTTTCCTGGAACCTGACAACCATCTGGCTGAGACATGTATATTTCCTCCTCCAACTCTCCATGTAGGAAAGCTGTTTTCACATCTAGTTGCTCAAGTTCCAGATCCTGATGTGCAACTATCGCTAGTAGCACCCTGATTGAGGTATGTCTGACTACTGGTGAGAAGATCTCGTTGTAGTCTAATCCCTCTCTCTGACTGAAACCTCTTACAACCACTCTTGCTTTGTACTTTATACCCTCTGCAGCAGACATTCCTTCTTTCTTCCTGAAAACCCACTTGCAAGTGACTACCTTTCTATCAGCAGGCAATCTGACTAGCTCCCAAGTCAGATTCTTATGAAGAGACTCCATCTCTTCTCCGATTGCAGCAAGCCACTGTGCTGACTCACTCCCAGATATTGCAGCTTTGTAGGTGGACGGTTCATTATCATCCACCTCCTCGGCCACCTGCAATGCATATCCTACCAGATCAGTTAACATGTACCTCGCTGGAGGTCTGACTCCAACCCTTCTGGGTCGGTCTTGAGCAACACTTCGGTGCACAACTTCATCAAAACCTGTTTCTGGCAGTGCACTCTCAGACTGATCTGTATCTTGCTCATCAGTAACTGGTTGTGGTACTGGTGCCTCAATTTGCCCTGGAGTAAATGACACCTCCACCTCCTCAGCAACAACCTCTTTCTCTGCTATATCACTGGTCTTGGATTTCAGCATAGAACTCTCATCAAAGACTATACTTCTGCTCAGTATAATCTTGTTATCAGACCAGATCCTGTACCCTTTCACACCAACACCATAGCCCATGAAAACTCCCTTCTTAGCTCTCGGCTCTAACTTACCCTCACTTACATGATAATAAGCAGTGCAGCAAAAAACTCTCAGATGTGAGTAATCAGCAGCTCTTCCAGACCACACCTCATAAGGTGTCTTGCAATCAATGCTTGTGTGTGGACTCCAATTTATCAGATTGCAGGCTGTTGTTACTGCTTCAGCCCAGAACCTCCTAGCAAGACCAGCATTAGAAAGCATGCATCTTGCTCTCTCTAAAAGTGTCTGATTCATCAGTTCTGCTACACCATTCTGTTGTGGTGTAAACCTGACTGTGTGATGCCGAGCAATACCCTCATCTCTGCAGAACTTATCAAACTCAGATGAACAGAATTCCAGACCATTATCTGTTCGTAGCCTTTTGACCTTCTTTCCTGACTGATTTTCAACTAAGGTCTTCCATTCCTTGAATCTACCGAATGTCTCTCCTTTATGCCTCATCATAAATAACCACGTCATCCTAGAGTAATCATCAATAATAGACAGAAAGTACCTGTAGCCACTCAAAGACTCAACACGGGAAGGACCCCAGCAATCTGAATGAATGTAATCCAACGTGCCCTTAGTTCGGTGAACTGCCTTAGGAAACTTGCAGCGATGTAGTTTCCCAAACACACAATGCTCACAGAACTCTAGACTCTTGATCTTGTGACCTCCCAGAAGGTCTTCTTTGGACAGAATCTGCATTCCACGTTCACTCATATGAGCAAGTCTCATATGCCACAGTCTGGTCAGATCAGCACCATTAACCACTGATGCAACAACTGCAGAACCTGTTACTGTAGAACCCTGCAAGATATACAAAGTTCCCTGCTTGACGCCTCTCAGAATCACCTCAGAACCCTTGCAGACAACCAGAATTACATCTTCACCTTCATACATGAAACCCTTACTATCCAGAAGGCTTAAAAGATATCAGATTCTTAGTCATGTGTGGAACATGTCTGACTTCCTTGACTGTGCAGAAATTCTCGTTATGCGTTTTGAATCTGACTGAGCCAATCTCAACCACTTTGCAGACAGAGCCGTTTGCCATAGAGACACTACCTCCATCTATGCAGCTATAAGTTGTGAACAACTCTCTTTTCGGACAAATATGATACGATGCTCCCGAATCAAGAACCCACATATCAGAATGATGAGTGTATTCCTCAACCATTAACACAATATCACTTTCAGAATCTGCGTCATCTTCTGCTACTGCAGTAGAACCAGGTTTCTCCTCTTGCCTTCTCTTAGGACAGTCATTCCTCCAATGACCTTTTTCCTTACAGTAGGCACAAACGTCTTTAGGTAATTTTGGGCGCTCCTGCTGCTTCTTCCAGTGACGTTTTTTCTTACCCTTCTTACCATCCTTGCTTCCACTGGTCATTAACCCGAAAGCCTGATTTTCTGTACCCGAACCAGATGCCTTATGACGCATCTCTCTGTTGTGAAGCGAAGACCTAACCTCCTCCAACGACACAGTCTCTTTCCCAACGATAAAAGACTGCACAAAATTATCAAACGACAAAGGCAGAGATACCAACAAGATCAAAGCAACATCCTCATCATCAACCTTCTCATCAATATTACGCAAATCTAACAAAATTGTATTCAATTGATCAAGGTGATCTCTAAGAGGTGTACCTTCTTCCATACGCAGGTTGAAAAGACGTTGCTTCAGCATCAACTTGCTGGTCAATGACTTCGTCATGTAGAGGCTCTCCAACTTCGACCACAACTTTGCAGCGATTTCCTGCAATCTCTGTAATGACATCGTCAGCGAGGCACAGCATAATCATCGAATGAGCCTTTTCCTCCATAATTTTGAACTCCACGGAGGTTGCATCCATTCCATTCCTGTCTTTCGCTAACGACGCCCACAGACCGTTTTGCTTCAGCAAAGCCTGCATCTTGATTCGCCATAGACTGAAACTGTTTCCCCCTGTAAACTTGTCGATCTTCGTCATGGATACCGACATCGTTCTCGGCGGAAATTCGAACCTGCTCTGATACCAGTTTGTTGTAACAGAAACGAAACGAGAACAATAAATGCAAGAAAGACACAGAGGTTTACGTGGTTCACCAAATTTGGCTACGTGCACAGGAGAGGGAGATCAGATTATACGGAGGAGGATTACAGTTTCGGTACAATTAGGGTTTACACATAAGCCGCTATATATAGCGCTAAACAACCCTAAGCCCAACAACAAAACTAATGAGCCCAATAAAGCCCATATAACAGCGAGACCCCCGTGCCACCTGTCGCAGTGTGTGATTCAGATTCAAGGCATACTAACAAATATGATATCATCGGTAAACCATGATTATAGTAAACAAAGTAACCAAAACAAACAAATGGCACTAAGAAATATATTTACACCCAAGAGAAACAAGGACAAATATTAAATAACAATTGTAAGTCTAGATACCTGCAAGAGAGTTATGTGAAAAAGACATAACATCTTCCAGTTTCAGCGACTGCAAGAAGTTATATAGGAGTCAAGAAGATATTTTCTAGTCAGATGGGCCAAAAATTGCACAATTGCTTAGATGAGTTGCCATAAGATCAATTCAATAGGAAGAGTTTGGTGAGACGTTATTGTTCACTTAAATGAAGAAATGGGGAGATATATCGAACTTAAACCTCTTAAGATCCTCCGAATCCCCTTTCATTATACCATTCTTTGTGGGGTTATTTTCCCTTTAGTGTTATAGTTTATGAATATATGATAATGATGGTATTCAAATGAGTCTTAAACCATGTTTCCACTTGCAGGTCGCCCATTTGAACCCTTTTTAGGTAATTTTTACAAAGTTGGGAAACAAAGCACTGCACAACTCGAAGCAAGCATTCATTATAAAAGCACCCAAAAGAGAAATAAGTGTGGAGACAACTTACAAGGAAAGACTAGAAAAAGTGAAGAAAAGAAAACGTATGAAGGAGTCAGCATATGGATGCCCATTGGATCTTATCCTTTTCCTTGTAGATTGGGAAAGCCAAGCAAATGGATTTCAATTTCAAACCCATTTGCCCACTTTGATAACGACTGCCCAAAGTCCTACTTCATTAAAGTTTAAAATTACGGATCATGGATTATGCAAATGGGTACGTTATTTTATCACTACAGTCTTATCTATATAAAAGGTGGTTGTTCATTGTTAAAATTGAATGAAATTGGTACATTACTCATTTCTTAATCACCTCCTATTGGACTTTTGGTCATGTATTTAAATATCTTTCTTATATTCCTATATTATATTTATTTATAGTCTACTTGATTAAGTCACAAATTAAATTAATGTGTGAGCTTCTCTTATGACAATACAAACTTATTCTAATATTATGTTTTAAAACTACTTCAAACATAAATATAAGGAAATAAAAAATACTTATATTTACAAATATTAATAAATTTGATAACAACAACAACATATTAACAAATAATATATAACAATATTAAATCACATACGAAAATCCGTATCCGCTCGAGTCCCGTATCTAGTCGTCCTTTAAACTTGACCAATTTGCTTCCTTATGCACCACCAATTTTCATTAATAACACCCATTAAAAGCAATAAAAAATAAAAGAAAAGATAAACACTTTTGTGTTTCTTTCTTATCCTCTCTCTGGCCTCTGTATTTATACACGGCTATTGCCCTCCTCCCTTTCCATATGTACTTCTCTAACATCTGAAAACCCTAATCTCATCTCTTCATCTTCTGCAACTACAACTCAAGATCTCAAATGGGTAAGCAAGAAATGAGTCAAACTCTTCAAGAAATCCAAGAATCAAACACTCAACATCAGAGCTCTTGGTCAAACTCTGAAGATTCATCATCTTCATCCTCAACAATCACAGATCTAGTAGAAGAAGATGATGCTTCTTCACCCTCCCCTCCCTCTTCTCCTTCCTCCTCCACTGATGGACCTCTCTCTGAACTCTCTGAGCTCATGACCCAGCTTCCCATCAAGTAACAATCTTTTTTCTTGATTTCACTCTTCTTTTAGTCCTCTAAGTCTCCCTCCTTTACTGATTATAATTTTTGTTTTGTTGTTGTTTTTTAAAGGAGGGGGCTTTCAAGATATTATGCAGGAAAGTCTCAATCTTTTACATCTTTAGCAAGCGTGAAGGTCCTAGAAGATCTTCCAAAGAAAGAGAATCCGTACAACATGAGGATGAAGAACTGCAGAAGCTATGCTGATGGATTAGATGGACAACCACAGCAGTATATGAAGAGATTTTGCACACCAAAACACACAATTTCAAAGAGGGGTTCTTCATCTAGTTCATTTTTGTCATCCATGGTGCTTTCTAACTGTAACAGGCCTCCCATATCTATTCAGAAGTAGAGTTTGTTGATCTGCCATTGATTTTTCGAGGGTTTCTTTTCAATTTCATGTGTGTAAATTATACAAGATGAAGGAAAGTTATGGATTTGGACCAGTTTTGCAGGATAGATGAAAAGTTGGATAAAGTTGGATAATATTATTAAATATTATAAAAAGAGGTACAGCGATGTAAATGGTCCAATATTAAAGTGACGCACCATTTCCCACGTTATACATATACGGCGTGCTTAGTGCCTTGTACAGTGTACACGATGGCAGTTGCTCGATCAATGTTTAAGTTATATGGAAATCAATTCAATTCCCCACCGTCACCGCTACCGCCGTCAACGAGGGGATCTTTTCCGTTATGAACACCATAGCTGACCACGTTGGGAGTAGAGAGACCTTCCGTCGCTAGATCTGAGTGTCTGATTCGGATTTGATCAATTGGGGACTCGATTTGCTTTTCCGTGCATTTCGATTTCGTTTTCGTCTCTCTTCTGCGGTGGATGGAAGATGGAGTACGTCGACAACTTGCCGCCAATGGATCTGATGAGGTCCGAGAAGATGACCTTTATGCAGTTGATTATTCCAGTCGAGTCCTCTCACCGTGCTGTCTCGTATCTCGGAGAGCTTGGCCTCGTTCAATTCCGCGATGTAAGCCTTTCTCTCTCTACATCTTGACTCCGATTCGAATCCGCTGGTGTTCTTCGAGTGGGGACCGTCTTTCATCACCAGATCTAGGGTTTCGCCTTCGAAAATGACATCTTGACGGAGAGTAGCTGACGGAGGCAAAGTTGTGCGACCTTCGCGAGAAGATGTCGGACGGAGAGGATTCGATTTCCATCGGGTGTTGGCCGGAGAGAATGAAACGAGGGATTTGGGAAAGAGAGCTGGAGCTTGACGGTGAAGAGTGTGAAGGATGAAGATGATAAGATCTGAAAGTGACAAATAGAAAGCGCGTGTTTATCAGATAGGGTATTTTATTAATGTTTAGTTAAGGAGTGTAGTTGTTACAAAGTATAGTGCCCAATAGGGCATTAGACACAAATCCTTCTACACGATTTGGTTTTTTAATCACGCAAAACAAATGGATTTGTGTATATTTGGATTATGTTAAAAGCCCATCATCTATAGTGGCCCATTCTATCGGTCCAAAAATGTAAATTTCAGGCCCATTAAAGGATCTGCGATGATCCATCGTCTAGTATCTGTCCCGTCCAAATTTTCTCCGAAAATGGAGTCCGATTCCAAGCGCAGGAAACTGAATCTGCCACCGCGGAGGTCTCATTCTCACTTCATCTCTTTCACATATTTGCTATCCTGGAATAAACTTGTTTATTTGTTCGTATTAGAAAGTTCAATTTCGCTGATTAGGGTTTGTTCAAACCCTAATATTTTGCATACAAATTGATTTTACTGAACTGGTTGTTTTGAACAGGGGGAATAAGACTGTAGTTTCTGCAACGGAAAACAATGCCAAGGTACAAGATTCATATACTTGCACTCATTGAAATTTTTCTTGAGCATATAACATTCCAAAGTAGTGATCTTTAAATTTGGCTGGAAACTGAAAATTGTAGGGAAATTCACCAGAAATAGCAGGATCTCATATCAAGCTTCAGCAGGCAAGGAACTCTGCTATAGCTCAAGCACAACAGGAGGGCTCAACATCGAATTTCAGGATAATCGATTCTCAATTTGGAAACTTTCTGATTCCGGCGGTACCGTCTCGTGCTGAGCTGAACAGTTGATTTAAGTGATTCTTGGTCATGGTTCCTAACCATGTATCAGGGGTTAATGTCATATAACCAATCTGCTTTTCATTTTCATTGTAATACTAAAATTCTTTTTCCTGTTTTTTAGAACATCTGGTTGATTTTGATGATCCTTTTGCCAGATTATAGTATATATGGCAATTTGATGAAATTTGAGCATACAGCTGTTTTGTTAGTTGTATGAAGTGTAGCTGCATTTCCCAGACAATAAATGTGCTTGATACCTCAAAATGAAACGGTATAATATTTTTGTTACTTCTATGGGTTCTTCAAGTAGCTGTCTTCAGAAGGCAAAACATGGGCATACAACTGATGTGCTAGTAAGGGATAGCTGAGGGTACTCTTGTAATATCACTTGGTCTGTGCTAGGCCTTCTAGAATAGTCCCTAGGACAGCCAGCACTCTATATACCTGGCTATATACGAGTATATTGTATTGTTCACATTATTGAGATTATGTAATGAAAGCCTCAAGGCATTATTCATCACAGTAATCAGAGCCCCAAGGATCAACGTCCACCTTATCCTTGTTTCCCTAAACTTTTCCCAAAAACCTTATCTTCTTTTCTTCTTTTACCTGCGCCGTCGTCATGGATCTAGCACTATGTACCACCTCAAATCCCTCTTTTCCATCCTTTTCCTCATTTATTACAGTAAAGCTTTCCAATGACAACTTTTTGCTTTGGAAAGCACAAGTGACACCCTATTTAAGGGCTCACGATCTCTATCGCCATGTTGACAACAGCTTCCCTTGCCCGCCTGAGTATCTCCCCGGCGCAAATGCAGCAGCACCGGCTATCCCCAACCCAGCTTGTGTCGACTGGCGCTCAAAAGACAACCTCGTCATGGCCATTCTCACACCTTCTCTCACTGAGACTGTGCTGGCTCAAGTACCGGAGTGCACCACCGCCAGAGCTATTTGGAACAACCTCATGGATCTGTTCTCGGCGAGATCCAGTGCCCAGATCGTGCACCTGCGCCTTCAGCTTGCTTCTCTTCGCAAAGGAGCAGAAAACGTCACTGAATTTTTTAATCGAGCCAAAGGGCTAACTCAGATGCTTGTTGCTGCGGGTCAACTCATCTCAGACGTTGAGTTCACGTCTTACCTTCTGTCCGGTCTAGGTCCGAGCTATGAGTCCGTTGTCACGGCACTGTCGACTCAGACGACCATGCCCTCACCGACGCAGATTTTGTCTCATCTTCTTATATATGAGCAACGTCTTGCCCATCAAACCCAGACTCTGGAAAACAACATTTCTGTGAATGCTACTGCTGCTGAGGCACATTTCACGTCCAACCGTGGCAGGGGACCACACCAAAGGAGCAATAGGGGACCACAACGTGGCAGAGGATACCCTCCTACTCAAGGCAGAGGTCGTGGAGCACCAAGCATGTTCTCCGGTGCCCCTGACAGATGCCCGGTTTGCCTACTCTGTAGCAAACCTGGCCACTCAACGCTGCAGTGCTGGCACCGCTATGATCAGTCACTCCAGGCTCCACCCCCGCCTGCTTTTCAAGGTCACTACACCTCGGGATACCCCCCAGAGCTCCGTCCAACACATGGTATCCCGACACCGCGGCGACACATCACTACACCCCGGATTTGGCAAATCTGAGAATCGACAACTTCCACTACGAAGGGTCGGACACTGTCTCTCTTGGCGATGGATCTCAGCTTCCCATCCTTAACCATGGCACCGGGGCCATCCACTCTCAAAATCGTACTTTCACCCTCTCTCAACTTCTTCATACTCCCTCTTTAAATAAAAATCTCCTCTCAATTCACAAATTTTGCGCTCATAACTTTGTTTATTTTGAGTTTCATGACACTTTCTTTGTTGTGAAGGATCGTGTGACACACCAGGTCCTTCTTCGAGGTCCGGTTAGGGGAGGTCTATACAAGTTCCGTGCCGCCACACCACCGCTGTCTTCACTGCCGCAAGTCCACGCCACCACAACCTCTTCCTCTATTTGGCATCAATGATTTGGGCATCCCTCAGATCAAGGCTCCCTTTCAATTTTTAAGTCCAACCCTAAATTCCCTAAGACCAGTCCATTCGGTCCATCTAGTTGTCAAGCATGTGCTTGGGCCAAGGCCCATGCCTTGCCTCACAAGCCTAGTCCCAGTAGGTCCAATGTCCCTTTTCAGCTTTTGTTTATGGATGTATGGGGCCCAGCCCACACTATTTCAATCAAAGGAAACACATATTATCTAGCTATACTTGATGACTTCTCAAAATTCATATGGATTTTTCCTTTTTCCACAAAAAATTTAGTTCCTCAAATCGTAACTACATTCATTAACTTTGCCACAAAATTTTTCCAAACACAAATATCCTCCATCCAAACCGATGGTGGCACCGAATTCATGCCCCTTAAACCTATTTTCCAATCCTTGGGTATTGTTCATCGGATCTCTTGCCCTCACTCTCATCAACAAAACGGGAGTGTAGAGACACGCCATCGTCGGATTGTTGACACGGGCCTCACCCTTCTCAAAAATGCCTCTCTACCTCTTTCTTTTTGGGACTATGCCTTTGAAACGGCCACCTTTCTCATAAACCGGATGCCCACGCCCATTCTTGATCAAAAGACACCCATTGAGCTCCTCTTTCAAACACCCCCCGATTACGAGTCTCTCAAAGTCTTCGAGTGCCTTTGTTTTCCTAACCTCCGCCCCTACCGCTCACACAAATTATCCTTCCGCTCCACTCCTACTCTCTTCCTTGGGTATGCAAACAAATACAAGGGCTACCTTTGCTACGATTGGACCACAAAACACACTTACATATCCCGGGATCTGATCTTTCATGAATCAACATTTCCTTTTGCCTCCACAAATACTCCTTCCCCATCCCATGTTCCCAAATTGGCAGCCTTACCCTCCATTCCTCACCTCCTCTCTCAATCTGCCGACCAGCCCAACAGCCCACCTCCAAATTGTCCTCAGCCCACTACTGAGGCCCATAATCCGTCTCCCTCTACCAGCCCATCTCCTTCCCCTGAGCCCACTTCTCCCTTGCCCAATCCACAAATACCTGAGCCCACATCTCCTCTAGCTAACCCACATCCCATGACCACTCGGTCAAAATCTAACATCTCCACTCCCCTCGTTTGAACCGATGGCACCATACCTTGGCCCTCTTGTTCCCTAACTGCCATTGTTCCCGATGAGCCTACCTCCTTCACCGAAGCCAACAAACACCAAGAATGGCGTGACGCCATGAACACCGAATTCCAAGCCCTCCTTTCCACAAACACTTGGATCCTTGTCCCTCCTTCCGCCTCCACAAATGTCCTCGGTGTTCGTTGGATATTCAAAACCAATATCATGCCAATGGCTCCATTGAAAGACGCAAGGCTCGTCTTGTGGCTAAAGGCTTCAATCAAGTTCATGGCCTTGACTATGGTGAAACTTTTAGCCCGGTCGCCAAACCCTCTACCATTCGCCTCCTCCTTTCCCTCACGGCAATGAACAAGTGGTCGGCACGACAACTCAACATCCAAATGCCTTCCTTCACGGCACCTTGACGGAGGACGTCTACATTACTCAACCTCCCGGATTCACTCACAAAACTTTCCCACACCACATTTGTAAATTGCAACGATCACTCTATGGCCTCAAACAAGCCCCCCGGGCTTGGTTCTCTCGTCTTAGTGATTCCCTTATCACTATGGGCTTCTCCCCGTCTAAATTCGATACATCCCTTTTTATCCATCGTCAAGGGAACAATCTAGTCTTCGTATTGGTTTATGTTGATGATCTACTTGTCTTATCTAATAGTGATGTTTTGTCTAACCTCTTTGTCAAGAAATTATTTGTGAAGTTTCTAGTAAAGGATTTGGGGAACCTCAATTTTTTCCTTGGCATTGAAGTGAAGAGAACTCCTGCTGGCTTCTTCCTTAGTCAGTCTAAATACATCAGGGACTTGGTTCAACGCACTAAGATGGAGCATTCGAAGCCAACGTCCACCCCAATGGCTGCAAAATTCGTCTCTGAAACTGATTTGTCCAAGCCGTTTGCTGATCAGACTTTGTACCGCAGCGTTGTCGGAGGCCTGCAGTATCTTGCCTTCACCCGACCTGACGTGTCTTTCGCAGTCAACCGGCTGTGTCAATCAATGCACTCTCCCACAGACAAGCAGTGGCAAGGTGTGAAGAGGGTCCTCCGCTATCTCAACAACACCGCTGACTTACAATTCTTCATTTCCTCTGCTTACAGCAACTCCCTAGCTGCTTTCTCTGACTCTGAATGGGACAAGAACTCTCTAGCTGCTTTCACTGATGCCGATTGGGCCGGTGATCCCCGTGACAGACGATCTACGAGTGCATATTGTGTTTTCCATGGTGGAAATCTGATCTCCTGGCAATCCAAAAAACAGCCAACGGTGTCCCGCTCTTCCACCGAGGCCGAGTACCGAGCTCTCGCATATGCTACTTGTGAGTCCATCTGGATTCAACAACTCTTGTATGAACTCGGCATCCCACTTCAGCAGCCTCCTACGTTGTGGTGCGACAATATTGGCGCGACGTACTTGGGCGTCAATCCCGTCCAACATCATCGCATCAAACATTTGAGTTTGGACTACCATTTTGTGCGAGAGCGGGTTAGCAATGGTTCGTTGAAGGTTGCGTTCATCTCCACCAAGGATCAAAAGGCCGACCTGTTGACCAAGCCACTCCCCACAGCCCAGTTTCTGAAATTGTGATCCCAACTCGGTCTTCGACCGCCTTCGGATCGAGGGGGAATAGTAACGGATAGTTGAGGGTACTCTTGTAATATCACTTGGTCTGTGCTAGGCCTTCTAGAATAGTCCCTAGGACAGCTAGCACTCTATATACCTGGCTATATATATTGTATTGTTCACAGTATTGAGATTATGTAATGAAAGCCTTATGGCATTATTCATCACGTGCATAAGCATAATCATAAAATATACTTAAAACATTATTATAGTGAACCAATAGAGTACTTATTTTATCAATCAATTTATAACAAGTGCGGACTACGTCACTGTGCAATTGCATCTGAGAAATGGGGAAGAAAACGGTGGTAGGTGCAGCTGCTGTATGTTTGGCAGCGACGTTGGTGATCCGACAGCGGATGAAGAGCTCCCAACGGTGGGCTCAAGTGATGCAGATCTTGACGGAGCTAAAAAATACGAGCACAACGCCTCTGTCAAAGCTCCAACAGATTGCCAACGACATGCTTGCTGAGATGCAAGCTGGCCTCGCATCTGAATGAAATTCCCAGCTCAAGATGCTCATCACCTATGTCGACAATCTTCCCACCGGGTAGTTTCTAATTCTCAGCTGCTATTTTTTAGTCCTGTTTCATGAACATGACTTGAAATTTCTTTTGCTGGGTCTGAAATATTCATGATCATTGTTTATGAATTTTGTAGTGATGAGGATGGATTGGTTTATGGTTTGGACCTTGGTGGCACCAACTTCCGCGTGCTGCGAGTGAAGTTAGGGGGAACAAAACAGCGTGTTGTTAAGCAAGAATTTAAGAAATTTTCGGTTCCACCCGAGCTGATGATTGGGACTTCAGATGTAAGTTGACTTTTTTCTTTGTGATTGATCATAGACTCATAGTGCTTTGTTTTCTGACAGGGTTCGTTTTTTGGATGCTGAAACTTCAGGTACTATTCGACTTCATTGCCAATGCTCTTGCAGAATTTGTTGCAACTGAAGGATATGGTGTTCATTCTGAACCTCATAAACAAAGAGAGCTCGGCTTTACGTTCTCTTTTCCAGTAAAACATGTTGGAACTGATTTTTGACTGGACTTCCGGGCACTTTTCTGGTGGGCTGCGGTCACCGGTTGTGCCGGATTATGGGAGCGTTGGCTTCGTCTCCGCGAGCACTACGCCGTAGTGTACTCACATGTCAAAATCGGGTTTCGTTTGAATGAGAAATGAAGGCTCAAAGTTGGTTGCTTGTCTAAGTACAAAGAACAATTTTGGAGCTGAATTTTGATATGGATTTTGTCCCACATCGAAAATTGGGGTGGGAATATGAAGGGTTTATATACCCCAAACCCCATACCCTTGGTAAGCCCTTGGGAGAGGTATGGAGAGAGGACACGGGGGGTCGTCGCGCGGTCCGTCCGTCCGGTCCGTGGCCTTGTGGAGTGGGCTGGATCTGGCAGTTTTGGGCTTCCAGATTAGGTTTTAAGCTGCCTCGTTGGGTACGCCCAACTGGGTCAGCAACAACCTCCTCGTTTTCCTCCACGTGCTTCACAACTGACTCCCACCTCGGTGGTGTCGTCAGATCCAGACTCTATTTAACAGAAGTCTGGTTCTCATTCTCAGAGATCCGAAATACACAACAATCTTTCATCTCTTCTCTTCTTCTCCTTTTCTAAGAGTACAACACAGATACTGGTTCATTGACTTCTGCTTTTGATTGTGCGAAACAGAAGAGCTCGCAGTTGTATCTTGGGATTCTCAACGCTGGTTAGCGTCACATATACGGGGCGTTACAGAATTAAGGACAGAGATTATTTCTCCCCTCTGCAGATCAAATTCGAGATAAACCTTCGGTAATCTTCTACCTTAATTCTGTTCTTTTGTTTATTCTTTACAGATTGTTAAAACAGCGGATTACAGGTCCTACAAAACAAACATCAATTTCATCCGGTGTACTCATCCGATGGACCAAAGGATTTAATGTTGAAGATGTTGTAAGATTCCTTATCAACTTACTTGTTCTAAATAACAACTTCTTTCTGTCCTGTCTCTAGACTAACTCATTATCTTTATATTTTGTTACGAGAAGAATGTGATTGTTGATATGAATTTAATTGGATGATTAGTGAAGTTTATTAAAGCTTTGGCTAAAAAGAAGAAAATACAAAAGCTGGAAGCAAAAAAATTCATAGTTATTAGATTTTCTTAGAGATTATGTTTTATATATGACGTGTAGGTTGAACAAGATGTGGTGGAACAACTAACAAGAGCTATGGAGAGGAAAGAACTTCATATGCGCGTGACTGCCCTGGTAAGTCGTATTTTCTTCTGAAATTAATCATTTGCTTCTTGGATTAGCTAGATTTTGGCCTGTTTAAAATTGGTTTAACTATTAATTGTGTTTTTTATGTTGATATATTATTTCTCCGAAGGGTCTCAGTTTTTTTGAGAGGAGAGTAGAAAAGATAGTCGCTTAACAAATAAGCAGTGTGATTTAAGGGTTAAGTCTTTATTAGCATTAATTATGATAAAGGTGTTTGGTGGTCCACAGGTAAACGATACTGTTGGAACCTTGGCTGGGGGTAGATATTACAATCCAAACGTCTTTGCCGCAGTAATTTTGGGTACTGGAACAAATGCAGCTTATGTTGAGCATGTTCATGCAATCCCAAAGTGGCATGCACCACTATATAAGAATGTTACTTTGCTTCCTTAGGTGATAAATATGGAATGGGGTAACTTCCGATCATCACACCTTCCTTTGACCGATTATTGTAATGGATGATTATCATGTTTGTTGATGATCAATCCTTATGTAATGTTCAGATCATTTTGTACGAAGATGGGCTTTAATCTGTAATTGGGCTTGATCATTTGTTTGAAGCCCAGTAACCAGTTGTGGCCCAGGTGCTCGACCCGACCCGTCTGAGGTTGCTGCTGGGGCTCCGCGTGTGCTTGCTGAGGCTGAGGTATTTAAGCTCCTAATCCTTAGGTTGCTCTCTTATCAGAATCACTTCTTCCTCTCCGCCTCCATCTGTGAAAGAGAGCTTCTTCTAGGGTTTTGGGTTTGGGTTTTCCTGAGTGTTCTTGACTGTGGTTCGAGAGCTTGATCTTGACAGAAGCAAAGCTTTTGCTTCTGGAGATAACTTCTAGCAGATTGTGTTCTTGCTTGGAGTTGGAGGCCTTGACGAGTAGAGGAGCTCGCAGATGCTCGATGGGTTGAAGTCTTGAGGAGATCTGGTTACACGCTTTGGTTTAGGGAGTTTTCTCTTCTCTTGCTTTACAGATTCTTGTTGTCTCTGTTCTGTGTATCTTGATCTGAACATAGAGCTTTGCTCTCTTGTAATATTGTGACCTACTTAGTGGATTTGGTCATCAATCTTGAGGCCACGGGGAATAGGCTAAGTCTGAACCTCGTTAACAACTCATTGTGTCATTTTACCTTCTGCATGTGGTGATTCTTGTGTGTTTGTGGTAATCTGAGTCGAACATATATAATCTCACAGATTGGTATCAGAGCCAGGTTACTTGATTACTGCTATATCTGAAATCTTGTGTGATTTGTGTAGATATTTGCACAATTAGGCACTATCATTGCTCTGTGAATGATCTTGGCTCTTTGCTTCCGCATCTATTGATTCAGATTATCCCTGTGACTGTGTTGGTCTTGATCTGTGTGCTTTAGACCTAGGATCTGCAAATCTTGCTATTATTTGTTCAAGATTTGCTTCTCTTCCTTGTTGTTCAGTTTTATCTTCAATCTTGAAACTTACTTGTGTGTCTGTTTTCAGGGGAAATAAAACCATGGGTGATAACAACATTAGGATGAAATCCTTTGATGGAACAACAGACTTTGCAATGTGGCAAGTCAAAATGAAAGCTATACTGGTGAAGGAAAAGTGTAGCAAAGCCATCAAACAGGACTACCTGGCAGAAACCTCATCTGCTAGAAGGATGGAGATGGATGAACAAGCTCACTCAGAGATCCTCATAAGGTTATCTGATGATGTAACTCGACAAGTGGTAAATCATACTACTACTAAATCTCTCTGGGATGCTCTAGAAGCATTATATCTTACTAAGTCTCTACCCTCTAGGATTTCTTTGCTCTGCAGATTATTCACTTTTAAAATGGATATTAATCTGACTTTGAGTGATAACCTAGATAAATATCTTAGGATGACTCAAGACTTAGAAAGATGTAATGATAAGATAGGAGAAACCCACCAAGCTGTCTTGCTTCTTAACTCTTTACCCTCTCAGTTTGATAATTTTAAGGATGTGATTCAGTATAGTAATGAAACTTTGACTACACAAAAGATCATAGATTCTGTTACTGAGAAAAATGAAACCTTAAAAGTGTTTAGAACTAAAAATTCTGACAAAAAGACTGAGGTAAAAGCTGAGGCTTTAATGATGAATGGTAAAAACAAGAAGAAGTTTAAGACTAAGAAAGAAAAAAGATACGAGCCTTCAAATTCTTCTGATAGTGATAAGAAGAGAAAGTGTTTCTACTGTAACAAAACTGGCCACTTCATTAAAGACTGTCATAAAAAGAAAAGAGATGAGTCTAGTAAGGAAGGTCATGATAATTCTGCTTCTTTACTTGAGTCTCAGGATTATGAAAATTGTGAAGTGCTTATGTGTTGTGATTCCCCTGTTGATTATGACTGGATACTTGATTCTGGCTGCACTATGCATGCCACTCCTTACAGAAACTTCTTTAGCTCCTTAACTGAGTGTGATGGAGGGAAAGTTATGTTAGGAGACCACAGTGCTCTAGCTATTAAAGGATTAGGTAAAGTCCCTCTAACTATGTTTGATGGAAAGACTAGGATTCTTCAAAATGTTAGGTGGGTTCCAGAATTAAGAAGGAATTTGTTATCTGAGTCAGTTTTTGATGATCTTAAATGTCAAATTATTACTCATAATGGTATAAGGGAAGTCATCAGAAATGGGACAACTCTTATTAAGGGAATTAAAAGGGGTGGGCTGTATCATGTTATAACTTCACCTGAGTTAAATCTCTCCAAAATGGATAATAGTTTAACCTTAGATCAGACTAAAGCTTGGCACAACAGAATGGGACACATAGGTAATAAAGGCTTGAATTATCTGTATAAACATGGTTTAATTGATAAAAAAACCAGTAGACTTAAGTTTCTGTGAAGATTGTATTTTTGGAAAGAAAACTAATAATTCTTTTCCTAGATCTTCTTATGTAGCCAGCAAACCCCTGGAGTATGTGCACTCCGACCTGTGGGGTCCAGCTCAGGTAAGTACAGTAGGTGGTAAAAGGTATTTTATATCTTTTATTGATCACTACTCTAGGAAAGTGTGGATTTACTTATTAAAAACTAAGGATGAAGCATTCTCTGCCTTTAAGAACTGGAAATATGCTGTAGAAAAACAATCTGACTTGAAACTAAAGTGCCTTAGGACAGATAATGGCCTTGAATTTTGTAATCACTTGTTTAATGATTTCTGTACTCTAGAAGGGGTCAAAAGACACTTAACAGTGCCTGGAACACCCCAACAAAATGGCACTGCAGAAAGAATGAATAGAACTTTATTAGAAAAAGCTAGATGCATGCTAATAAGTTCAGGATTAAAACATTCCTTGTGGGGAGAAGCTGTTACCACAGCTTCCTACCTCATAAATAGATCACCCTCTTCTGTTATTGATTTTAAAACTCCTCAAGAAATGTGGACTGACAGAAAACCAAGTATATCTCATTTGAGACCATTTGGTTGTACTGCCTACTCACAAATTTCTCAAGGAAAATTAAAACCAAGAGCTCAGAAGTGTATAATGTTAGGTTATCCTGAGGGAGTAAAAGGATATAAGTTGCTTATAATTCAACCTCATGGCTATAAGGTGATCTTATCTAGGAGTGTGACATTTAATGAAAAAGATTTCCATTAGAAAAATATTCTAACATCTGCATCCAAGAGTACAGGTACCAAAGAAGCTGAGTGTAGAAGTGGTGACAAGAAACCAATTCTACATACCAGAAGGACCAAGTGAAGTCCCAGGAGAGGAGGAGTTCGACCTAGGACATCCTTCCATGACTCAGAATGAATCTGAAGAAGACTCAAGAGCTGCTGAACCAGGCTCAAACAAAACCAGCCTGGAAGCTGAGAGTGACACAAACAACAACAACCCTCAACATTTAGGGGAAGGAAACAGGGAAGTATCCTCATCTAGCATTAATATTCCTTTACAGTCTTCTGATGTGCACAATGATAACACTGTGGTGTCTGAGAATAATAATAATGTGCATGACTTAAATGAATATCAATTGACTAGAGATAGAGCCCCCAGACTTAGAATTCCAAATAAAAAATTCTCTGTGAATAATGCTGAGGTTGTGGCTATGTGTACTGGTCTTGTGGACTATGCTTTTATGACTGCTAATGTGATAAATAATAGCTATACCCCTGATACTTATGAGCAAGCTTCTAGGTGTTCTGAGTCTAAGAAATGGCTTAGTGCTATGAATGATGAGATAGACTCTATGATGACCAATAAAACTTGGACTTTAGTGCCCAAACCTGAAAATGCTAGGCTCATTGATTGTAAATAGATTTACAAAATAAAAGAGGGTAATAGTTCTAAGGATCCTCCTAGATACAAAGCTAGGTTAGTAGCCAAAGGTTTTACCCAAAGGGAAGGCATAGATTATAATGACATATTTGCACCTGTGGTTAAATATAAGACAATGAGACTTTTGCTTGCTATGTGCACTGTGTTTGACTGGGAACTGGAACAAATGGATGTTAAGACTGCTTTCTTACATGGTGAATTGGATGAGACAATTTACATGAAACAACCTAAGGGTTTTATTGACATTAAAAATCCTGATCATGCTTGTTTATTAAAAAGGTCGATCTATGGGTTGAAACAATCACCTAGACAATGGAACTTAAAATTTGATGCTTGCATGAAACAATTAGGTTTTCACAGAAGCAGTTATGACACTTGCCTTTATTTTAAGGGTGTTAAGACTAGTTCTCCAGTTTATGTGCTTCTTTATGTGGATGATATTCTTCTTATCAGTAACTCTAAGGTGTTAATTTCTGGTGTTAAGAGGGACTTAAAACTTCACTTTGACATGAAAGATTTAGGTCCTGCCCAAATGATTCTAGGTGTTAGAATTGTTAGAGATAGGAAGAGTAAGCTCATGAAATTATCTCAGACTGAGTATGTTCAGAAAGTTCTGGATAAATTCAGTATGGATAACTCAAAGCCTACCTCTATACCCTTAGGAGGGCATTTGGAGTTAAGTAAGAATAGTTGTCCTACTGATCCTAAAGAAATTGAGCAAATGTCTAGTGTGCCTTATGATGTGGCAGTGGGATCTGTAATGTATGCAATGTTGTGTACACGACCAGATCTTGCTTTCTCTATCAGTGTTTTGAGCAGGTTCATGTCCAATCCAGGAAATGACCACTGGTTGGCTATGAAATATGCTCTGAGGTATATTAGTGGGACCAAAGACTTGTGCTTAGTGTATGGTGAGCATACATCTAGGGATGAGTTATTTGGTTATGTGGATTCAGACTATGCTAGTAACAAAGATACTAGAAAGTCTACTACTTCCTATTTTTATACTTGGGCTGGGAATTGTGTTTCCTGGAAGACACAGCAACAGTCAGTTGTGGCACTCTCCTCTACAGAGGCTGAGTACATAGCTGCTACTGAAGCTATGTACTCAGCCTCTGGGATATTAAATGAAATTCAGTGTACTACTTATCTACCTGTTTTACATATGGATAGTCAGAGTGCCTTATACTTATGTAAAGACCCTGTTTATCATGAAAGGTCCAAACACATTGATGTGAGGCATCATTTATTAGAGATCTGATTGAAAAGAAGCAGATAGTTGTTACTAAGATTAAGGGTGACTTAAATCCTGCAGATTTTGGTACTAAGATTGTTACAGCTGACAAGTTTGCATTTTGTAGGGACTTCCTGCATATCTGCAGCTGTCCATGATGAAGTGAGAGCCTTGGCCGACGATGGTAGATGTGCCAGAATTCACTCCTAGTTTAGTACGGCTGTGTGTTACAGTTAGAGCTAGGCTGAGTAGGTTACATGACAATCAAGAGGGCAAATTGTAATGGATGATTATCATGTTTGTTGATGATCAATCCTTATGTAATGTTCAGATCATTTTGTACGAAGATGGGCTTTAATCTGTAATTGGGCTTGATCATTTGTTTGAAGCCCAGTAACCAGCTGTGGCCCAGGTGCTCGACCCGACCCGTCTGAGGTTGCTGCTGGGGCTCCGCGTGTGCTTGCTGAGGCTGAGGTATTTAAGCTCCTAATCCTTAGGTTGCTCTCTTATCAGAATCACTTCTTCCTCTCCGTCTCCATCTGTGAAAGAGAGCTTCTTCTAGGGTTTTGGGTTTGGGTTTTCTTGAGTGTTCTTGACTGTGGTTCGAGAGCTTGATCTTGACAGAAGCAAAGCTTTTGCTTCTGGAGATAACTTCTAGCAGATTGTGTTCTTGCTTGGAGTTGGAGGCCTTGCCGAGTAGAGGAGCTCGCAGATGCTCGATGGGTTGAAGTCTTGAGGAGATCTGGTTACACGCTTTGGTTTAGGGAGTTTTCTCTTCTCTTGCTTTACAGATTCTTGTTGTCTCTGTTCTGTGTATCTTGATCTGAACATAGAGCTTTGCTCTCTTGTAATATTGTGACCTACTTAGTGGATTTGGTCATCAATCTTGAGGCCACGGGGAATAGGCTGAGTCCGAACCTCGTTAACAACTCATTGTGTCATTTTACCTTCTGCATGTGGTGATTCTTGTGTGTTTGTGGTAATCTGAGTCGAACATATATAATCTCACAATTATGATATTTCTCTCGATGCTGAGAGTTTAAATCCCGGGGAACAGGTAAATCAGCCGTCCCTAATTTACACTATACTAATTACCATTAATTTTTTAATATTATTACCATCTTCTTTCACTTACAGATTTATGAAAAGATGATCTCCGGAATGTACTTGGGGGAGATTGTGCGAAGAGTGCTATGTAGGATGGCTCAAGAAGCTGCCTTCTTTGGTGATGTAATTCCACCAAAGCTCAAGATTGCATTTATATTAAGGTGACCTCGTAGTATAAGAGTTTATTTCACCAAATTAGATTAGATTTGGTCTCATAATTTATTGTCATTTGGGTCAAAATATTCTTTCTTGTCTGAAAATTTATAGAATGACAAAATATTATTACCTGCAGAACTTACAACATGATAGCTATGCAGCAGGACAACTCAACTGATCTGAATACAGTGTCTAGCAATCTAAGGGACATCTTCGGGGTAAAGATTTATATATCAATATATTTTTTCTGTTAAGAAATATTTGACTTTCTAGACTCAAGTGTTTGTTAAAATATATTTGTCGTTTTATATATTTTGACCGATTTGATCAAATTTGCCCTTAAGTGTTTAGTATTTTAAACATCAATAATTAAGGAAATTGAGTATAGATAATCTTGAAAAAAAGTTTATTTCTTATTTTGTCTAAAAAAGAGTTAGAAAGTCAAATATTTCTTAACAAGTTGAGTAGTTTGCTATCTGTAATTGAATTTCTTCACAGCCTTTCTTGATTATTGCATCTGTTCCGTTCTCAGATATCTAGCACTTCCCTAATGATGAGAAAAATTATTGTCCAAGTGTGCGATATAGTGGCGACTCGTGGAGCCCGACTTGCGTCTGCAGGGGTCCTAGCTATTCTCAAGAAGTTAGGAAAAGATACTACTCCGTATGAAAGATGTTGACTCTCAAAGTTCAGTAATTGCATTAGATGGAGGATTATTCGAGCACCATCTTGAGTTTCCGAAAGCCTTGGAAAATACCGTTAATGAACTTTTAGGAGACGAGGTTGCTAAAACGATCGTGATGGTGCACTCGAAAGATGGATCTGGGATTGGGGCTGCTCTGCTTGCAAGGCTGAGTTCTAATGCAACACCATCCGGTTTCTTAAATTGATACCTAAGCTTCAAGTTTAGGTGCAAACAAATAATGTACATGCAACTACTTTTTGGGTGTTAGGTTTCGTTTTTTCAGAAGACAATTAATTAAGGCATGAAATAAGCAGTGTTGTGTTAGAAAGAAGTTTCAGAAACTAAGTTATCATTATGAATGGCTTGGAAGCAATTTCAGACATGGAAAATGCTGGGTTACTGGTTAGGTCAAACTGAATATTTAATTCGGCCTAAAACTTTTGAGCTGGTTTTGGTGCACTCGCCTGATTCATTAGGTTTGGATGTCATCATCATTTTTTTTTCTTTTATCTATTAATTGGGTATTTGATAAAAAAAAATATGGGTCCAAATCAGGTAGGAAGTGGGCCTTAAGATGAGAAATAAGAAGGTTTCCCAGCCTTCCATTATAGCTTCCCACACGCGGCCCATTATAAACCCTACTCGTTGACTTTTAGGGTGGATTACACGCGCGCTAAACAAAACAAAACAAGTGCCATAACCTCCTACTCGCTGGTTTGGGAGAAGAAACTCGGTGACGACGCAACGACTAGATTCGGAGAAGAAGCCACAGTCGCACCTTCTCGGACGCATCCATGGCGAGTTCTGCTGCACAAAACCTCGAAGAGGCATCTAACGGTAATCTTCGAACTAGATTCTACAGAAAACCTAAAATTGACGATCGAACTAGATTCTAGGTTTTATATTCTTCAATTAGACACTCGATCTCTATAAAGTGACGATAGGAACTAGAATCTAGGGTTTTCTCCACAGAAAACTGTTTATTGCTAGGTTTGGAACGGATTGACTCATTTTGCTTCAGACTCTAGCATATTTGGTGATTTTGCTTCAGATTGTAGCATTTTTTGTGATTTTGCTTCCGATTACTGGTTCATATAGGAGTTTGGGGTGGAATACTGAGGCACAAATGAATTGCAAGTGCTTTGATCCATTTTTGTGCACAACATTATAGAGAATGTTCTTTGTGCTACAATATAATGTTCTTGTGCTTCAGATTGTAGCATTTTGGTGATTTTGCTTCCGATTACTTGTTCATATAGGAATTTGGGGTGGAATACTGATGCACAAATGATTTTCATGTGATTCTATTGTGCTTTGATTAATCTGTGCTAGCAGATGATTCTACTGTGCTTTATTTTGCTATTGTTGTGCTCCTTTTTATAGCATTATGTTGAAATGAGAGTTAACATTTGCTTATGTTGTGCTATTAGTGTGTGCTTCTATATGCTATTTTTGTGCTTCTATTTTCAATATTTGTGCTTCAGTTTATAATACTGTGTTTCAACATTTTACCTTTTTATGATTGTGCTTCATTTTCTTTTGATTGTTCTTTGCTTTGTCCTATATTTTTGCTTTAGAAGCATTCAATCTTTAGAAACTTCTGATGAGCTATGATTTACTCAGTTATCTAATTGTTGTGCTTCTATTTTCAATGGTTGTTCTTCAGAATACACACAGTAATATGCTACTTAATTGTTTGCATGTCCTTTGATTAATCTGTGCTAGCATATGCTTCTGTTCTGTTTTAATTTGCTACTGTTGTGCTCCTCTTTTATAGGAATGTGTTAGAAAATGAGTGTTAACATTTGTTTATGTTGTGCTATTATTGTGTGCTTCCATATGCCATTGTTGTGCTTCTATTTTCAATGGTTCTGCTTCAGTTTATAATATTGTGTTTTAGTTTACTCATTTTACCTTGTTATGATTGTGCTTCATTTTCTTATGAATGTGCTTCATTTTCTTATGATTGTGCTTCATTTATGATTGTGCTTTGCTTTCTTCTAGATTTTTGCTTTAGAAGCATTTGATCTTTAGAAGCTTGTGTTGTGCTATGATTTACTCAGTTATTAGAGTGTGTTGCCATATCTTATTGTTGTGCTTCTATTTTCCATGGTTGTGCTTCTGTTTACTCATTTACCCAGTTGTTGAAGCTTAAATAATGTTGTGCTTTGATTTATGCAGAGTACAAACTGAATGAAATAAATATGGTAAAAACTGATACTAAATTATTGAAATGTGATGGCATATGATATTGTTGTGCTTTGACTTATTAATAAAGGTGCTTCACTATTATAGGAATGTGTTTGAATGAGTGTTAGCAATTGCTACTGTTGTGCTACGATTTACTCATGAAAGTGCTTATCTATTGTAGCAATGTGCTAGAGTGAGTGTTAGCATTGCATATGCTCCTTTATTGATAGTGCTCCTCTGTTATGGGAATGTGATGACATATGTTTCTTTTGTGCTTTAATTTATCAAATAAGGTGCTATTGTTTTAAATGTTAGCATTTTCTTCTGTTGTGATTTTGACTAATTTCTATCTACTTTTAGAACAGTTTTTCTTTACAATCCACTACATGAGCCACTATATTGTCATTGTTGCTAAGGTGAAACACATGAGATTCGATATATTGGACAATTCAAAGATATAAGGTGGAATAAAAGACATGTATGGAGATATTCCAGAAAAACTGGTGAGATATAGTGTGTTTTATAATTATTGTGCTTCATATTATTGAAATTTGTGCTTTCTTTTACTGTTGTATGTGCTCTATTTTATCGAAACTAAAATATTTGTATGGAAAATGTGATACAGAGATGCATGTTTGGGGACTTTCTTGCGGATAAAGGCATGACAGCAAAAGCAAATGCATTCGTAAATGTTAAAAAGGTCAAACATGAGAAGAAAGTATTGTTCTTCCATAATTGATTCCACATTCAATGAGATCAAAAATGTGGCAGATGTAATGTCGAAGAAGAAGAAGGAGAAGAAGAAGTGAATGCCTTGAAGGGCTGTATTTTTTGTACTTCTTACTTTGAAACATTGAATCTTAAAATTTCTAATTTTAGTGTTAATACTTGCAAGCAAATTGGGTATGCTAAACTTAAAATGGGTTGTATATGCTCTTTTTGTGCCTGGTTTACTATGTATAAGGTGCTTAAAATGAAGGTGTTGAACACAATTGTATTTGTGCCTGAAATTGTTGCTATAATATTCACCATGCTTTAAGTAATTGTATTTGTGCCTCCATTTAAGGGATAAGTGCCAAACAAAACTGTAAATGTGCTTCAACTTAAGAAGGAATATTAGTGCTATAAGAACACTAATAAATGTCTTATAACATTGCACATTTGTACCTTAGCATTGTACATTTGTGCTTCAGTCTAGCATTGCACACTGTAATGAATGTGCTATACTACTCTATCATTCATTTTGATCATGGGTTTGGTTCCGGTGAGAATAATTTTTAAAATGAGAACGTGAGAATGACTAATGTGCACCAAAATATACTTGAATGTGCATCAAAATATACTTAAATGTGCATTAAATTTTTTGATGCACATCCTTTGAAAAAGTGATGCACATATACAATTTTTACCTAATGTTCTTCAATTTCTCCATAAATGTTCTTTAAAAAATAAAAGTTTTTCAAATTTTGGATGTTGTTAAGTTTATCAATGAATGTGCACCAAATTAGTACTAAATGTGCACCAATTTACTACTAATGTGCACCATTCTCACGTTCGTATTTTAAAAGTTATTCTCACCGGACACTTTCCCTTTGATCATTCACTATGTATAAGGGGCTTGAGAAAGTGCTTAAAAATGAAAGGGCTAATCTGACAATGAAATTGTTTCTATAATACTGATAGTGCTTTGATTAAGTGTATTTGTGCTTCCAAATAAGGGAAAAGTGCTAAACACAATCGTAAACATAAATCTGTGAAAGGGAAAAAAAGTGCTTCAAATGCTAAACAATGTGCTTCAAAAGCTAAACAACGTGCTTCAAAAGCTAAACAACGTGCTTCAAAAGCTAAACAATTTGCTTCAAATATTAATTGTAGCTATTGAGAGGGATTCAACTTTTTTTGCAAGTGCGGCTGTTATGTCTTGTCTTGCTACAAATGTTGCAACACCTCTTCTCCTTTGATGCATTAACCTTTATATCCTCAACAATGCTTTTAAGGCGAGTTGTTCTTGGTCTGCCATTTTTCTTTGAGTAAGGAGGTGGATGAATCAGAACTTCACTTGATTTCGGACAAAGAAGTGACTCAAATATACTAGCATTCGACTTAGAAGTTGAAGAAAGCTTGTTATGAACAGTCTTCAATTACATATCCTTTTTCTCCTTTATGAAAGACAAAAAATATTTCATCAAAACAACATCATCACCACTTACATTGATGCAACTATAAATCTCAGACAACAATTCAGAAACCAAATACAAATAGAAGTGTAGTAAGTCGAATTCACAGGAAAAAGGATATTGGTTGATTGGGCTAGAATTTAACTCATATGTGATATCATATTGTTTGTTTGTGCTAGAATACATCTGATTTGTGCTAGCATATTGTTTGTATGTGCTACAATACATCTCATGTTTATTTGGGAGTTTCATAATTATATGTTCTGTTTCGTATGTGCTATAATATTGTTGATTTGTGCTAGACTAATTTGTGAAAGTGTCATGATTCATTTGTGTCATTGATTTGTGCTACTTTATTATGCCTTTGTGCTTTGATTTTATGCAGGAGTGACAGCTTCTTCCACAACAAAGCCTAAAAGTGCTAGATAGAAACAAATTATCATCCATCTTGCTAACCGAAGGAAAATCAAACAGAGATACATGCACGAAATAATTTAACATAAATCCAACAACGACGAAAACTAAGAATCGATGGCAAAAACTAAACCAAAACCTAAAATTAGTGACAAAAATCGAAACATAAAAACAAAATTCAACACGACAAACATAGATCAATGGCGACACCTAGATTAATTTGTGCCACATTATTATGCTTTTATGCTTTGAATTTATGAAGGCATGACAATTCCTTCAACAAACAAGGTCAAATTGGGATACATACACACACATTCATCCATCTTGCTAACTCAAGCAAAATCAAACAGAAAACTAAATCAAAACGTAAGAATTAATGATGAAAACTCAATCGAAAAACTAAAATAACCGACGAAACTTGAAAATCAAAAAGGACGAACCTCCAATCGTCGGAGTTAGAGATAGATCCATGGCGAAACCTAGAAATCAGACAACGACTGAAGAAGAAAGCAAATTCAAATAAAAAAACCTCGAAAACCTAGAAATCGAAGTCTACAATATCAGGAAAAGCTTACAAATCAATGGAAGAGAATAGACAGAGGAGAATCGAGGAGAAACCAGAGAGGAAGAGATCGAGTAGGGAGACAATTGGATCGAGGAAGAGATCGAGTAGGGAGCTGGATCGTGCGGAAGAGTTTCCAAGTGGGAGAAGGAAAAGAACGTGCTGCACGCGTCTGGGAAGGAGGAAGGAGATCCGTAAATCTGTCCTAGATCCGACGGTCTGTGTTATTTTCTCATTTCTCACATTAAGATTAATTTCTCATTTATATATTTATATTGAATATGACTTCTTCTAGTTGCACTTATTTTTAGACTTTTTTTATTTAAATAGTCTCGCATACGCATTACGAGACCGTAAAAAGTTATACGTGAAAAAGTAAACTCATATCCGAAAAAATAAAAAAACATTGAACTTTTGTTCACGCACCCCATGACTATTTTTTAAAATAAAATATATATTAAATATTTAATTTAAAAACAGGAAAAAAAGTCCGGTGCGGGACAAAAGTTTGATTCTTTTTTTCCTGGATACTCGTTTATTTTTTTTCACAGTCCTGCCATGCGTGTGCGTGACTCTTTTACGCTCTCGCAATACGTGTGCGGGACTACCTGAGTGAAAAAAAGTCTAAAATTTGAATGGATTTAGTATCTCCGCTTTTCCAATCCATTAATAAACTCCATCTTTGATTTTTAGAGACAAGTTCCAAGGAGAACAAACCTTACGGTACGAAGTGTGAAGTGTGGATAAAAGCTAATGTTTGTAATTTGGGCAATCATTTCAATCTGACGGTCATGTACGTTCAGGTCATTTCAGAAAAAAATATTTAAAAAACAAAGTTCACAAAAATTACAAAATTCTCCCCGCATGATTCACTTAAAAAGTTCAAAAGTATCGCCGCCTAGATATTGAACATAACCATCGAAAATATGAACATTGATGTGTAATTTATAAACGTGAGTGCTTCACCCTTCCTACCGTAATATATTTCCTACCGGGTGTTACAAAATTCTCCCACTTGGAACATAACCTCCGATTTTTATCTCCAATTTGATACTCCAGGAAGCTGATTTGTTATTTTATAAATTCAGTATTGAATTTATTAGTTAAGAATTTGATTAGTTTCCTAACTTTCAGTATGTTAGTGAGTTAACAGTTTAGAGTCACAGTCTCCCTATTTTTCAGCAATAAGTTATCAGTAAGTTAGGACGCTAGGCCTATAGGTTGTTAGAAGGTTCTTTAGCCTATCTATGTAGGAGTTAATACTTGTTTGTGGCATAATGAAATTAATTAATGAAAAGAGTTATTGAAGCGTCCTTGGTCGAATCTATTGTGTTTGCGAGATTCTTGCTACACAACTCTTTGTGTGAGTTACTTACCTAGAGTGGATCCTATCATTTTGATAATCTGAATGGCGAAGTCCCGTAATCTCATTCTTGATTCACCAAATACAGACCTTTCAACAAACAACGACCCACCACCACCACCACCCACATACCTCTAATATGATGTTCTAGCAAATATGGTTGTTGTGACCGCAGATATGGAAGCCCTCAAAAAGCCCAAAGCTCACAAACTCTCTTAACAACCAAACTTAAGTAACCCTGTCCATCCTCCCTCTTCTATCGTTCTTTAGCGTATTTTCATCACTGTATCCATCCACCATCTGAGAACGCCCATCACCACCCCGACCAGTAGATCATGAACGACAACAAAGCAGGGACAAATGAGTTTGAATCTGGAGCGGGGAGAAGTTCTTCCCGCTGCCAATCCAAAACCTTTATCAATTGGGGTTCACTGCAGATGGACAACCACTACGCCTTCACCAAATCCACACCTTTTCCAGCAGCAATTTCGGCATGACGACAAGTCCATTTTCTTAGGAGGGTGCATTCATATGATTCCAACAAGCTAATTTGTTATTTTATAAATTCACTACTTAATTATTAGTTAAGAGTTAAATTAGCTTCCTAAATTTCAATAAGTTAGTAAGTTAGTAGTTAAAGTCTTCTTATTTTTCAACATTAAGTTACACTTACTAGCACTAGGGTTATAGATTGTTAGTGGCTTGTGGATAGTTTAGGAGGTTCTTTGACTTATTTAAACAAAGTCTTTATTTGACACACCCTAAAATTCTATTTGGCACACCCTTACATTCGTCACGAAGGTATTTGGTCAGACTTTCGTCACGAAGGTATTTCAAAATAGATTCGTCACGGAGAAACGAAAGACTTCCGTCACGAAGGTTCCCAAGAGTTCCGTCACGAAGGTATTGTGGAGTTCCGTCACGAATGTATTGGGGAGTTCCGTCACGAAACTTTTTTTGAAAAAAAATAAAAAATTCAGAATGTTGTAGAGAATTTCAATACGAGTCCGTGCATATAAAATACGTCCAAAACGGACATCGTTTGCCCTTCCAAAAGCCCTAAAAACAAAACAGTCGTTTTCGTTAAGTTCGTAATATTTAAACATAATGCATAATTGTACTTTATAAGTAATAAACTAGTTATATTAAATGATAATATATAATTATAGTATATAAATTTAAATGCATGATTTTTAATTATAATTAATAATTATATAAGTTTTTGTTTTTACGAACTTAACGCATGCGACTGTTTTGTTTTTAGGGCTTTTGGAAGGGCAAACGATGTCCGTTTTGGACGTATTTTATATGCACGGACTCGTATTGAAATTCTCTGCAACATTCTGAATTTTTTTATTTTTTTCGAAAAAATTTTCGTGACGGAACTCCCCAATACATTCGTGACGGAACTCCACAATACCTTCGTGACGGAACTATTGGGAACCTTAGTGACGGAAGTCCTTCGTTTCTCCGTGACGAATCTATTTTGAAATACCTTCGTGACGAAAGTCTGACCAAATACCTTCGTGACGAATGTAAGGGTGTGCCAAATAGAATTTTAGGGTGTGTCAAATAGTAAGCCCCTATTTAAATAGGAGTTAATATCTGTTTGTAGCAACATGAAGTTAATTGATGAAAAGAGTCATTAAAATATTCTTTAGTAAATTTATTATGTTTGTTAAAATTTTATTATATAATTCTTTAGATAAGATACTTCATCTGATAAAATTACTTGTCCTTCTAGTAATTTTAGGGAGAATTTATTAATAAAAGTTTTAGATAATTATATTTTTTATATTGTAAGAAAGAAATGATAGAAATAATCTATCTATATATAAAAGTTGGTTTGTTTTAGCAGAAAATAATGGTAATTAATACTAATTAATTATGTAGATCCCATTTCTTTTATTTCTTACCCCTAAAATCATTATGTGTTTTGTCATTTTCTTTATTGATTACGTTTATAAATCTAACGTTGTTGATATTACATGCAATATTAGAAGATTGCAAATATGATTAGTCTCAATATAATTTTGGGACATATATTTAACAACGTTGAACCGCATAAGAAATCCTTAATTAACTTTGTTGATATTACATGCAATATTAGAAGATTGCTAATATGATTATCCTGAATCTTATTTTAGGACATATATTTAAAAACATTAAGCTGTATACGAAATCCGTAATTGCCCCGCGAAGCGCGGGATCCCGGGTCTAGTAAATGAAAGAATTGTTAAGAGAATAAAGGAAGTTTTAATAGTAATCAATAATTTGAGGATAAATTTGATAAAGAAAGTGTTAAATTATGTTTAAAGACATCTTAACTTTAACCAAAAATCTTTCATTAAACTATTAAAGCAATCCACAATTTTCGCCACATGTCACCTTCTTTTTAAAACCGTCACATGTCATTTCAATATTCATTTTGCCACATGTCAATTTTCAATCATTTTCCTTTTTGATAAAAGAATCACATAATAGAAAAATTATAAATACTTATTTGTAAATATTTATTTTAGGATAATTAAGATATGCAAGATACTATGTTTCTTTATTTTTATTTTTTAAAATTCTCCAAACCATATTTTATATACTTTAATATACAAAGAGTTATTTAATAATTATATAGAAAGATTTCATCTTATAATTCAAAAAAATTAAATACTTTAAACTAAATATATTTAAATATTTAAACAATGCTTGATTAATACTCTCTTTATGAAAAATATTTATCATAATAATTCAAACACTTTATATTAAAGAATTGATCATCTTTTTATTTTAGTTATTTAGGTAATAATTCAAATTGCACAATTATTTAAAAAAAATTAAACTAAATTTGTATGTGGTAAATGAACAAAATTTATTTGATTATGTTATTTAACGTAAGTAATATATATATTAAAATTAAATTCATTATTTTATAAAATTCGTGTGAAGCCGAAACTGAACTAGTTAAAGCTAAAAGGATAAATAATTCTTAACGAAGTACTCCCTCCGTCCCTTTAAGTTCTTCGTGTTTCCATTTTGGGCGTCTCCTTAAGTTCTTCCTATTTCCATTTATATTTCTTAATTTCTCCCCATTATACCCTTTGCTATGATTTCAGCTATGGTAGGTATGAACAGTAAAGAAGAAGAGGAGGTAGGCAGGCATTGTAGCCGTTACTGCTTATTTCATTGATTGATTCATTTACATAGAATAAGATGCTTTATATAAGTGTAGACCTAGAGAGAAGCAATCCTAGAGAGCCACTTGGCATTATCCTAGCATATAACCAAAAGGATGATTCTAGAATACAAAGGACAATGTATAAAATATATTTATGCTGAGATGCTGAGCTCTATTCTATTATCCCCCTCGATCGGAGCTGCACGAAAGGAAAGTTGCGATCGTAGCTGCAGAAAGCGTGGCTTGGCTAAGGCCTTTGTGAGTGCATCAACAATCTGATCTTGAGTGGAGACAAAGGCCACTTGCAGCGTTTTGTTGGCGATCCGCTCACGAACGAAGTAATAGTCCAACTCAATGTGTTTGGATCGTTGGTGGAAGATGAGATTCGCTGCAAGGTACGTAGCACCTATGTTGTCACACCAAAGGGTTGGAGGAGAGGGGAGGAAGACTTGGAGTTCAGCAAGTAAGGATTGTATCCACAATACCTCACAAGTGGCAGTGGCGAGTGACCTATATTCAGCTTCGGTCGTTGATTTGAGACTGTTGCCCCAATAAGCAGCAGTGGAGCGTCGACCATTAATACTGTTGCCCCAATCTGAATCTGAGAATGCAGAGATGTTCAAAACTGAGTTGGCAGAGAGTTGCAGGCCCATAGTGTGAGTGCCCTGTAGATATCTGAGAAGGCGCTTTGCAATCTGCCAGTGGAGCTCAGTGGGGTGATGCATGAACTGACATAATTTGTTGACCCCAAAAGCAATATCAGGGCGCGTAAAGGCAAGATATTGAAGACTTCCAACGACACTACGGTAGGTGGACGGGTCAGGAAGGGCGGGGGAAGAGGCATAGAAGTCAGTGTGAAGGGCCACAAGGGTGGAGACTAGTTTGCAGGTGGACATGTTTTGTTTGTGAAAGAGATCAAGGATGTATTTGGATTGAGAGGGGTGAAAGCTAGATGTGTTTCGTTTGACTTCTATGCCAAGGAAGTAGTGGAGGGAACCTAAGTCTTTGACAGGGAAAAGATTAGACAGAGAAGAGATAAAACGGTCAACTAAGGTAGGATTGGAAGCAATGACAATTATGTCATCGACATAGACAAGAATGTAGGTTACCAAGGTTCGTGAGCGAAAAACAAACAGAGAGGAGTCAGCTCGAGAAGTTGTGAATCCGAGTTCAATGAGAGCGGAGCTAAGTTTAGAAAACCAAGCCCGGGGAGCTTGCTTAAGTCCATAAAGGGACTTGCGCAAACGACAATGATGCTCAAGAAACTGAGGGTGTTGAAAACCAGGTGGTTGTCGGATATTGACCACCTCGTCGAGATCCCCATGGAGAAAGGCGTTTTGGATGTCCAACTTCTGTACTGACCAATTCGACACACCTGCAAGCGAGAGAAGAACCCGGACTGTTGAAGGTTTCACCACCGGACTGAATGTCTCGTTGAAGTCAAGCCCTTGCATTTGATGGTAGCCCTTGGCTACAAGTCATGCTTTACGACGCTCGATTTCTCCCGTGGCAAGGCGTTTTGTCCGAAACACCCATTTGACTTCGAGTACGTTGTGAGATGGATGAGGAGGGGTAAGTTCCCAAGTATTTGTGGCCAGAAGCGCCTTGAACTCGGAGTACATGGCGTTGCGCCATTCAGGAAATTTGTAAGCCTCTGTAAACGAAGTTGGCTCGTCTGGGATAGGGTGTGTGTGAGTGGTGGTGAGGGAGCAATCTGGTTCATTTAATTGAGGCCAAGGGACGGTGCCATCTCGACGCACCAGGGGAGTGAGTATTTGATTGGGGGTCGGGTAGTCATGGGATGAGAGGATTCAGGGATTTGTGTTGGCTGCTCAGAGAGGGTATGTGTTTGGGGTTGTGGAGATGAGATAGGGTCGGAGGCTGATGTATTTGGGCTAGGTGTGGGAATTGCGGTGGGCTGGCCCAATGAGGAGTCATCCGGTGAGGAGGTTGAAGTTGGAGTGGACTCAAAATCTGCAATAGAAAGATATGGCAGATAGGGAGAGATTGTGGGCTGGGCTGGAGGATAAGTGGATTGTGGACTGGGCCCAGCAAAGGGAAAGGAAGTCTCATGAAATACTACATCACGAGAAGTATAGAGACGATTGGACGAGAGGTCCTGGCAGATATATCCCTTAAAATGTGAGTTGTACCCCAAAAAGACACATGGTTTGGAACAAAGTTCAAGTTTGTGGGGCATTATATGGTCGTAAGTTTGGGAAACAAAGGCAACCGAAGGTTTTGAGATGGTATTCGGGTTCTTTTTGAAGAAGTATGTCATATGGGGTGGCATACTTGAGGACGGAAGAAGGACGACGGTTGATAAGGTAGACCGCCGTCTCAAAGGCATAATCCCAATATGTGAGGGGAAGGGATGAGTGAGCCAAGAGAGCAAGCCCGGTATTGACAATTTGACGGTGGCGATTTTCGATACTCCCATTTTGTTGATGGGAGTGTGGGCAAGTGATGCGATGAGCGATACCGAATTGAGATAAGTGGGGAATAAGGGGTTTAAATTCGGTACCTCCATCCATTTGTATGGCTTTGATTGTGGTGGAGAAGAAATTGTGAATGAATTTGATAAAGGGCACAAGGAAAGCGGTAACTTGAGATTTAATAGTTAAAGGGAAAATCCATAAGAATTTGCTAAAATCATCAAGGATGGACACATAGTATTTATGACCCCTAATAGATAGATAATGGGCTGGACCCTAGACATCAACAAACATTAATTCAAAAGGCTTATTGGACCTAGATGCTGAGGCCGGATGTGGATGATTATGGGCCTTGGCCCGTTCACAAGCCACACAGGACAAGCGATCTGGACAAGAGACTGGACTGAATAGATTGAGACGAGTGAAAAGCTTGCGAGTGTTTAGGGCTGACGGATGACCAAATCGGCTGTGCCAGAGAAGAGCGTCAACAGTGCTGGTGCTGAAAGCTTGAGGCGAAGATGAAGGCAACTTTGACGAATTGGTCAGTACGTACAGGCCTTTCTCAACGGGTCCCTGGAGGAGTGTCTTGCCGGTCACTTGATCCTTAACAAAGAAACAAGAGGGGTGAAATTCAAAGAAAACCCCATTATCAACACAAAATTGTCTGACAAAGATTAAGTTTTTGGATAACGCAAGTGTGTGAAGGATGTTGCATAATTTGAAAGAAAGAGGGGATAAAGAAGAGGGTAAGAGAGAGGAACCGTAGTGAATGATAGGAAGGCCGGAGCCGTCTCCAATCATGACCTGTTCAGTGCCCTGATATGCTGTTGCACCATGAGTGAGTTGAGATAAATCTGGAGTAAAGTGATTTGTAGCCGCTGTGTCCAGATACCAGGGGGCAATGGTAGTGTTGTGAGCTTGAATAGACGCCGGTGGTGCACTCTGATAGGAGTGATTAAATCGGTTGCAACAGCTGATGGCATTATGCCCCTTCTTTGAGCATATCTGACAGGTGGGGCGATTATCGGGCTCCCCAGCAAAGTTGGTTGAAGGTCCTGGTCTGGATCCACCGTGTGAGCCCCCACCACGAGTGTTGCTGTTGTGACGTCCTCCTCCCCGGTAAGAGTGACCTCCTCTGTTATTTTGTGGGTGATGGAAAGGTCTGCCATTGGTATAGTAGGCAGAGGGAGGAATCTGGAAATTTTGGCTTTGTGTGAGGTTGGCAGAGAAAGTTGGGGTTTGCAGGAGACCTTGATTTTGTGTGGAGACTCTGGATCCGTGATTGAAAAGATAGGCGAGCACTTGAGAGGGAGAAGGGAGGTTGGGTTAGGTGGATATAGGGATGTGACGATGGACTCGTAGTCCTGCCCTAAACCAGCAAGGAGGTAAATGATAAACTCAGAGTCGGTGATTACCTGACCAGCAGCAGCAAGAGCAGTCACCAAGCTGCGACCTTTGTTGAAGTATGTGGTTACGGTGTCTCCCCCTTTCTTCAAGGATGCGAGCTGCAACCGGGTTTGAACCACGTGAGCATGAGATTTGGCGGAGAAGGTCTGCTGCAGCTGTGTCCAGATCTCCATTGAAGTTGTGCAGTCAGTTACCTAGGCGAGGATAGTTTCTGTGAGGGAGGAGGTAAGCATTGCCATGACGAGCTGATCCTTAGACGTCCAGGTGGCCAGGTCTTCTTCAGTATCCGGCCTTGGTCGAGATCCATCAACAAGACCAAACAAGTTGTGAGCTATGAGGTATGGCACAACTTGAGCTTTCCACAAAGGATAGTTTTCTGAGGTAAGTTTGATGGTAATAAAGTTAGAAAAAGAAGGAAGGGTAGGTGTAGGACCAGATAGAGTAGCAACGGTGTTTTGAACCATTGTAACGGGAAAGCTTTAGAAAAACAGAGTAAGGTGGACAGAAAACGAGGAGAAAAAGGGAAGCGGAAAACGAGGAGAAAAGGTGAGGAAAACTGGGACATTGGTCCACTATGGAAGCTCTGATACCATGCTATGATTTCAGCTATGACATGTATGAACAGTAAAGAAGAAGAAGAGGTATAGCCGTTACTGCTTATTTCATTGATTGATTCATTTACATAGAATATGATGTTTTATACAAGTGTAGACCTAAAGAGAAACAATCCTAGAGAGTCACTTGGCATCATCCTAGCATATAACCAAAAGGATGATTCTAGAATACAAAGGACAATGTATAAAAGATATTTATGCTGAGATGTTGAGTTGTATTCTGTTACCCTTATTTTATTTATTTTATTCATATCTTAACAACACTTTATCAATCAAATCAAACTTTTTCTATCTAATAAATTTTCTATTGGTTGGATTTTATGATTTAACGTGTCATTACTTACACTATTGTTTTGATTAGACTTGTCTTAGTTCAAGCGCAAAGTATACAATAGGAAGAATTTAAAGGGACGAGGGAGGGAGTAAGTATTTAACTAGAGTAAATCGAATCGAATAGCGTCTAAACATATATCTATATAAAAGTTGGCTATCCATTCTCAAAATTGAATGAAATTGGTACCAATTTAATGCATTACTCATTTCTTAATCACCTCCTATTAGACTTTTGGGCATGTATTTAAATATCTTTTTTATATCCCTATGTTATATTTATTTATAGTCTACTTGATTAAGTCACAAATTAAATTAATGTGTGAGCTTCTCTTATGACAATGCAAATTTATTCTAATATTATGTTTTAAAACTATTTCAAACATAAATATAAATATAAGGAAATAAAAAATAATTATATTTACAAATATTAATAAATTTGATAACAACAACAACATATTAACAAATAATGTATAACTATATTAAATCACATTCGAAAATCCGTAATTTTCTCGCGCAAGCGCGAGGCCCGTATCTAGTAAAATAAAATGACGTAGATGTAGGAGACGAGTTCACGGTTCAAGAGTTAAGACTCCAAGTTTTGTTTTTTTTGTTCTTATGCTATGTTAAATATTATGATCAGAAATCTACAATCTTCTGAAACATTTGTTTACAATATTACATATAGTACATTATCAACCATACAATAATGTTTTTATAAAGGAAAGACACCTAATGAAAAAGGGTCACGTAGGCTTTTTATCTACATAAAAATATACTCTTAACGTATAATTCAGTTATTACAATAAATTATAAAAGTGAAAATGTATGCCATATAAACTTCTTATTTTTGACCAAAATATATAAAGTTCTTATGCTACTAAACGATAGAACTCGTGTCAGTGTCATTGAAATGATATACTCTTCTAGTCTCAAAATATTAGTCTTATTTAATTTTGAAATATTATAAAATCTTATGAATTTCTTCTTACCTATAACAAAAATCATAGTCGTGTAAGATTTTGTTTGATTCGTCTCAATGAACACTTTGACAATATTAAAAATTTATAATTTTTATAGAATAAGAAATTGGAATAGAGGGATTAACAATATAAAACATATCACATATGTGCTGGGACGTTGAAATGAGACTAACAAATTGGAACAGAGGGATTAAGGCCTAAATGTCACCTTAATAAATTAATAATACAATATTTTTTAACACTTATATTATATAGATATAGACTAGTACATGTAGAGAGGAATAAGTCATGAAGATAAAATCAATCTATAAAATCAAATACGGAGTATATATGTTGCTATGTCATGCTCATGGTACGTGTCAAGACACTAGCTGACCGCAAAAACACACAAAGTGCATCCCCATGCGGTCATGTCCATGTTAATATTAGAGTATAACGAATGGCTCACCATTTAGGGTGGGCATTGGGAGAGAGAAATTGAAAATACTAATAAAATAGTGAAAAGTTGGATTTTTGAGGAGAGAGACACAATGCCCATGGAGATGAAATGGACATTGACACATTGTGATGACCATGGAGATGAAATGGGCATTCAACATGCATTTGACATGTGTCTCAAATACATGTTCTTTTTAACTTCACCTTCATATAATATTAATAAACAAATTGAAAAGAGAAAATTGATGACCAAAATGAATGTAGAACCATTGAGACATATGTGGATATGAAAAATGGGCATGGAAAAATCAAAGAGAGATATTAATAAATAAATATTCTACAATTTTCATATTACAACCCTACCCTTGTTCTATATTAAATTACTAATCGTTAATGGAGTGTTGTCAACCATGTCACATAACTGACCCAATATGAAGAAAGACATGCTATCAAACTTTGTCATTCATCACATTATTCATGTTCTTATCTTATACGGATACTAATTCGATGTTTACCAACAACATCCCGATTTTAAAGAATTTCATTATTCGTTATTTCCGGGTCTTTTCATTGCATTCACAAGTTTTTATAATTATTTCACAAGTTGCTACATTGAACTAATCTCATCCATAAGTTACCTACAGATCTGGTCAGTTTATTCTATCTCCAAACTAAGATCACCCTAGATTTCAGTTGCTTACTTAAGTTTATCCAAAACAATCAATTCCTTTTCAAAAAAGGGAAGACCAAAATATTACCCATATAAAAACATGTAAATCACGGTTAAGTAACAAATCCATTCTTATCCATCTTTACTCTATAAAATTTCCTTTTTCTCTCAAAGCCACACTTTTTGTTATTATTTAATTCCATATATTCTTGTATCTAAAGTTGGTTTCAGAGCTCGTTTGTGCAGATTGCAGAGCAAAATTAGGAGAGCTAATCTTGACTCCAAAAGTTTCTAAAGAAATTTTCCGATCTGAGATCTTTTTCGTTACCCTTTGTAGGATTTCTATATACTCGTTCAAATTTCATTACTTTTTGTGAATTTCGTTTGGGTTGGAGAGATAGAGTGCATCTGAAATGGGGAAGAAAGTGGTGGTAGGGACGGCTTTGGTATGCGCGGCCGTGGTAGGTGCGGCGGCGACGCTAGTAATCCGGCAGAGGATGAAAAGCTCCGGGAGGTGGGCTCGAGTGACGGAGATTCTGAAGGAGTTGGAGGAGAAGAGCGCGGCGCCATTGTCGAAGCTTCGACAAGTGGCTGACGCCATGATTGTTGAGATGCACGCAGGTCTCGCATCTGAAGGTGGCTCTAAGCTTAAGATGCTTATCAGCTATGTCGATAATCTTCCCACCGGGTAATTCAATCTCTTTCTCTGCTGGATCTAATCTAATGCTTTGTGTTTCAAGTTCTTAAATCTAGTAATGAATTGTTGTTTTTTTGGCGTGCAATTGTCAAATGGAAGACAAGTTTAGTTTGGAGATCTAGGTTTTGGCTATGGGATTGACTTGTTCTGCATTGTTCAAATTCAACCCTCTCTTCTTTTTCTTTTCTTTTTAATTGTGAAGCAATGTTGAGATGACTTACTGTGTATTGACTGAAAAATTCACCATGAATTGCAATTCAATTTGAGAAAACTGAAAACATTGAAGCTTCCATCTTTTTTGAGAAAGATAGAAGATACTATTCTTCCTTTTTGAATTATGCAAATATGATGAGGTTGAGTTTGGTGCAAGTGTCCACCAAAGTTATCTTAGGAGTTGTCTACTTCTGCTTTTGCTAATTGGTGGTGCTCTTTTACTTTCACTTTTGTTCTCTTTGGATTCTGTTGAAGCTTTTGCTGGTATTTGTATTCCTTGTGCAGCTATGCCTCTTTCTCTCTATTAAAAAAAATCCCAATGTTTATCTTCTTTTTTCTTTCCAACTCTCAGTTTCTTCTAGATTCTCCGAATGTTAGTTCATATGTCGTAATGAAGTTCTTCTTCATCTCTTTCCTTGATGGAGTTATGTTCACTTCATGGAGCGGAGAGTTGTAGAAAAATACGGATTGGGCAGCAAATAATTGAAGATTAATCCTAGATAACCAGAACGATTTTGCAATGTTAAAATACTAACTTGACTAAGTGGGTTCATATATGTATAACTTCATATGGACTCATGAAATCCTTCTTGAGGTATTTCACTTCAAAGAAACCATAACAAGGTCTTCTGATTGATTTATGACTGTTGTCCGTTGTATTTGTAGGGATGAGAACGGACTATTCTATGCCTTGGATCTTGGCGGAACGAACTTCCGCGTGCTACGAGTTAAATTGGGTGGAAAAGAACAGCGTGTTGTTAAACAAGAATTTGAGGAAGTCTCGATACCTCCTGAGTTGATGGTTGGGACTTCAGATGTAAGTAGCAGCTTAGGTAGCTGCAGTTTTTCTTTGTAATTTATAATATCATTCGCTTTTCTCACAGAAATTCTGTGAATTTTGTAACTTCAGGAATTATTCGACTACATTGCGGTCGCTCTTGCGAAATTTGTTGCAACAGAAGGAGAAGGGCTTCATCCTGATCCTGATAAGCAAAGAGAGCTAGGCTTTACATTCTCTTTCCCGGTTAAACAAACGTCAATCTCATCCGGTGTACTCATTCGCTGGACCAAGGGATTCAATATTGAAGATGCAGTAAGAGTCTTACTACTTTGTTTCTCCCTGCCTCTCTCTTTCCTGATCAGACTTGTCTAGTTATAGACTATGTTTTTTCTGCAATGGTACATAGTGTCCTCAGTAAAATGTGATTGTTGATATGAAGTTTATTGGCATTAATATGAGTAGAAAAATCTCTAATCTTGCATGATGCTAACCGCCATTTTGAACCTTTTCTGGAAATTAAAAAACCAAGGAAATAAAGAAAGGGTAGCCAATACATTTCTGTTTTAATAGACTTTCTTAGAGATGATTCTTCATCGAGCTGGAAAACAGTGGTATTAACTATTAAGTTCAGCATCTAAATCTATCTTTTTTGTAATCTTTTAAGAGATGCTACCATATCTCAAGCTATTGTATGCACTGTAGGTTGAACAAGATGTTGTGGAAGAACTTTCAAGAGCTATGGAGAGGAAAGGACTTGATATGCGCGTGACAGCATTGGCAAGTCATATTTTCTTACTCGTTTGCTGCTTGGATCAGCTAGATATCTAAATACTTGATGAAATAAATACATTTAAAACTGGTGCAGGTAAACGATACTGTTGGAACTTTGGCTGGGGGTAGATATTACAATTCAAATGTCATTGCTGCAGTAATTTTGGGTACTGGAACAAATGCAGCTTATGTTGAGCATGTTCATGCAATCCCAAAGTGGCATGGTCCTCTACCCAATTCAGACCAGATGGTGCGGTTAACATTTCTGTGACTGATTTAGGTTTCTTTGTGAATTCTGGAAGGAAAAATAATATGTACAGTCTATAAGCTATAATTATCGTTTGTAGGTGATTAATATGGAATGGGGTAACTTCCGATCATCACATCTTCCGTTGACCGAGTACGATACGGCTCTTGATTCCGAGAGTTTAAATCCCGGGGAACAGGTAAATTTCTGTCCTTTTACACTTTACTAGTGATCTCAGATATCTGTCAAAATATTGAGAGCATTTTTTTTCTTTCACTTGTAGATTTATGAAAAGATGATTTCCGGTATGTACTTGGGGGAGATTGTGCGAAGAGTGTTATTAAGGATGGCTGAAGAAGCTGCCTTCTTTGGTGACGTTGTCCCACCAAGGCTCATGACTGCATTCATATTAAGGTGAGCTGGGGGGAAATAATAATCATTTGTCCAAAAATTGAAAAAATTACGTATTAATTTTCTTCATATTTTGCAATGATCATTTTTATTCTGTAACTTACCATATCCAATGTTCACTTGCAGGACACCAGACATGTCTGCTATGCACCACGACAGCTCGCCTGATCTCAAGATAGTGTCCAGCAAACTAAAGGACATCTTAGGGGTAAAAAAACTACTTTTTAAATGTTTTAGGCTATTTCTGATTAAAAAAATTACAATTGAAATTGATTATTGCATCACCCAGATATCTGGCACCTCGTTGAAGATGAGGAAAACCATTGTCCAACTATGTGACATAGTAGCCACTCGTGGGGCCCGAATTGCTGCAGCCGGTCTCCTTGCTATCATTAAAAAGTTAGGAAGAGATACATTGAAAGAAGACGACACTCAGAATTCAGTGATTGCATTAGATGGAGGACTATTCGAGCATTACACGGAATTTCGTGATGCCTTGGAGAGCACTCTGAACGAGCTTTTAGGGAACGAGGTTGCAAAAACGATCGTGATTGAGCACTCGAATGATGGATCTGGAATTGGTGCTGCACTTCTTGCTGCCTCACACTCTCAATATCTGGAGACTGAGTCTTAGGACAACATTAACCAAACGAACTTGGTTATTAATGTTTTTCTGAGGTTCTGAATTTCGAGTACTGTAAAAAACGTGTGTGCGTTTAAAAGATTTAAAGGTTGGATATGTATGATGAGTTTATGCATTGTAAGCAAGCAGTGCAAAAGGTGAAGAATTGTTGAGAATAAAAGAGGGAGTTTGAGCTTTAGCATTCATTTGAGTAGAAATAAGATGGGGGCAATGATGGGTTATGCCTTCTGTTTGCTTTCATGTAAAACTTTGATCACATTTTACAGTTGACTTCTGATGTTTATTGCAAGGCAAAACTGCACAACTACCCTACCCAAAATACTTTACAAAGTTTTCTTTGTAAAAAGAATATTGCTATAATATCTACATTTGATTTTCTTTTGCTTTTTTATTTGGAATATGAAAATGAAAATGGATTGAGAAATAAGGTAAGAGAATATACTTAATCAATAAAGTAATAATAGTATTTAGTTGAAAATAAAAATAAAAAGAATCGGCTGAAAAACAAAAATATAAGAAGAAGAAAAAGCAGTTGTAAATAGAAACGTGGCAGGGTTTTTTTTGACGTGGAAAACTGAAAGAATAAAGGTGTCTAGAAAAATTCGGATAAGCCACAAAAATCCTGACACCGTCGCTACGAATATTGTTCTCTCTCGCCAATTGCAAGTTGGCTTATTTTCAGCCACAAAATCCTGACATGGACCGTACATTCTCCCGAAATGTTTTTGCTAAACTTAGTTCGAGCATTTTTTTTACTAAAAAATTAGTCTAATTTGCTTCATCTTAGCTTCATCTTCATCATTAAGTCCGACATTTTTATTCTCTCTATTAACTTCATTTGCTTCCTCTTAGCTCTCATTTATTTCTCTGTCATTTGCTTCATATCCTTCCATCCACCATATTCCTTCTCTTAACATTCTCATTGTGTTGATATCTCTCCACCAAACTGATAAAAGAATGGGTAAGTTGGCATATTAAACGCACACATGTTTTTTGTTTTGGTACTAAGAAATTGATTATCTTGTTTTAACTTGTTCAGGACGACCACCACAAACATATATGCTCTCTTTAATATGTGGAGGAAAGTGGAAGGTGGAGAACGATGCTTGGTTTTACGAAGACACTAAAAAGGTGAAAGGGTTGATGGTTGGTGAGGAGATAGATTATGAAGGACTGAAGATTATGGTTGCAGAAATTTTTTAAATTGATCTTACCAGGTTTGAGTTGAAGCCGAGTTACATGCCTCTACAAAATCCTCATTTTCCTCCTTTTGATATTTGCGATAAGGATGACGTAGAAACATTCATCTTCTTGAACATGACAAACTGTAAAGATAAAATTTTGTCAATTGTTTTGCATTCTGCCATGCAAGCTAAATCTAGGGTGAAACCCTATGTTGATTCCAAAAGAAGAAGAAGAGATCATGGATGTTCAAGTTAGTGCACCTGAACCTTTATCCCAGCCTGAAAATGTTGGTGCATCTTCTTATCATGTACGAGTCCTAAAGAGAATATCAGATTAGATGTTGAGCGACATAGTAGACGCTGATCTATTAGAAGATGAAACATGATTGGATGAGATGGGTGTTCGGATGTCTGTGAAGGGTGGAGAGAAACAAGATGTGGAGAATGTTAGTAAGTGGTTTTTAAGAAAGCCAAGAAAGTCAATAAAGTTGAGGTTGTGTCACTAATCGGTGACGATGAAGAGGAGGATGTTGTTATTTCTGCAACCAAGCATAAAGGTTGTGACCTTGTCAACCTTTCTGACGAAGAAGATGAAGACCATGTCAAGGTTGAGAGGGTTGAATTTCTGGATGATAATGATGAACAAGAATAGAGTAATTACCGTTATGATGTGCCCGGTGAATTTGAAAATCTGGAAGATGAAGAAGAATTGATCGACAACTCTCAGTCCAAGACAATCAAGGTTGGAGATATCTTTCAAACCAAGGAGGAGGAGGAGGTTCAACGGTCGTTAGCCTCATATGGTGTGGAAAATTGTATAGAAATGCATATGAAGAAGTCTGATAAAAGCACATATGTGGTGGAGTGCCAAAATGGTCGAGGATGTTCATTTGGGTTTCAGGCTTCAACGAAGGGTGGATATTAGAGAGATAAAGTGATAGGCGAATAATCATATAGCAATCATCTCTTAGGTAGAGACGTTGCAACCTTGTGTGTTAATGACACTGGTCTTCGAACTTCACATCTCACTTCATAAAATGTTCACTCATTTGTGCTAAAATGTTCAAGGACTTTTTAAGCATGTTCTTTCATTAATTTATTTTTCTTTCATTGAGTTTTCATGTGAACATGACATGGAAATTTTGTATTTAGAGTCATTAACATTAATGTTCAAAGCCATGAACATTCATACTTTAGTGGCACAAACATCAAAATTGATCTTATTCATTACACTTTTTTTAGCATGTTTGTTGTTGTGAGCATTGCATGAACATTGTTTTTCAGAGCAATAAACATTGATGTTGACTGTTCGTGACCATGAGCATCAAGAGTTTGTTCATGATCATGAATATTATTGAGGGTTCCTTTCATACCTAAGACATGGTTGCTATCGAAATCGAACCGTAAAGTGATAATAGTAAAAGGATTAAAAAGATGTATCTAACCATTTTTTATTTATATCATCGATTTTCCCACAAATTTTTTAAAAGCTTGGTGTTTCCTCCCTCGACAATTTTGAAAGATTTCTTCTTCGTTTGATAAAATTTATTTACGTATGAAAGGAAGTTGGAAGATTAAAATGTTACTTCCGTACTCCCTCTGTCACCTAATGTAAGAGACATTTTTCTTTTTTACATTACTCACAAGTTGAGAGAATTTTCTCGTTTTCTTCCAATATATAGAAGAAAATATAGTCATGTGAGATCTTGGTTGATTCATTTCAACGAGTATTATAAAATAATATTTTTTATGATATTTTGTATGATATAATTAGAGATATTAACGTCATAAAGCATGTCTCGACAAATATGTCAAAATAAATGTCCCTTACTTATATTAAGAGAATTTTGTGTCGGATGTCCCCCACATGGTTTTTTTTTTCCTTTTATTGGTGATGTTAGGTGTCTTTGTTTTCCCGCCTTGTTCCCGTGTAATCATTTTTCCTCTTTTATGCAATTTCATGAGAATGCCACTTCTCTTTCACTGAACAAGGAGTACAAGATATGTATGATTGGAGAATGCATAGTTGGATGTTTATCTTAGCCAAAGTGGAAATGTGTCTCTTTTAATACTCTTCCGTTTTAAACGTTATTACGTTTAAATTATTTGTCATAGGAAGTTGAGCAAGTTCCTTTCACGGTAGGATAAGGAGAAGTTGAGGCCCCAGAAAGGATGTATTTACTTTCACGGTATTCAATAGCTTCAACAAAAAATCTCATAAAATCACGAATTTGTTTTAATCCGATGCACGCTTCATATGTCTTTAAAAAGCTATTGAGAGATTGGTGTACGAGACCAAAATCTTTTCCATAATCATTTGATTAACAAACAACAAAAGTTGAAGGAAGTTCCAAAGTTTGCCATATCCTAAACAAAAACGAGAAACAGAAGTTTCATATATTCTTACACACATGTCTCACGTCTCTTATTCCAAATTATTTTTTTTTAACCCCACGTATAGGGGTTAAAAAAAAAATACATACCTAAGTTTTTTTTAAAAAAAAAATTGAGCTTATCATTCTTTTTGTTTTTATTGTCAAACCCAGCCAAGTTGTACTGTGAAATGATCGAACCTGTTTAGATGATCAGCACTTGGGCAAATCAGGAGGAGGAGGCATCAATTTCTGATTTGGAAGCTTCCCATCCAACACAATCCACGCCATCTTCAATCCCCAGCTCGTGTGAGCTTCAACATGGCAATGCATGAACCAAACCCCTGTTACACCATTCACTCATCAACTTATTAACTGTATTTCAAATCTGAAGAGTTGTAGTTATAGATTATGATTATATTTACCAGGATTATCAGCAAGAAATCGGATAGCGACCCAACCTCCAGCAGGCACCCCAACTGTGTTCCTCTCCATCGGATCAACCAAATTGAAACTCTTGGGATCCTTATCCGGGTCGAAATTCCCAAACCCTAATCCAGCAACAAAGAAATTGAATCCATGGAGGTGAAGAGGATGGCTCTCAGTACACAGAATACTTGTGTCCTGAATCACCAACTCCACCCTCGCATTGTAATCCAACACCACCACCTTCGTCCCCTTCTTCACCATCGAATTTTTCGGCGGACTCCCCGTGTAATTGAACGCCTCCAATGGCTTAATCGGAAAATCCGTCGAGTAAACGCCTTTTGACCGCCCGGAGAAATGCGCCTGCAACAAAGCCGTCGTCGGTTGCACGAACGAAAAGTTGTTGATTGATGCAGCAAATTTAGTTGTGCCATATGGACCCTGCAAGTGTATGTTAGTTTGTACGTGCATGCGAATGTGAGGAGAAGGCTCATATGTATACATATAGTAATTGAGATTAAAACCTTCTCACTTCTGAATTTATAGACCCTTTTCATTTGTACCTGGCATTTTCCATTCTTGAGGTGACATTGGTCCGTCCCCAAGCCCACGGCGAAGAAGAATCGACGATCGACTTTGAAGGGAACATTGGCTGGAAACTGGGTAGTGGCGAGGGTGCGAATGCGTCTGGTGAAATGTGTAGCGAATACGGTGTCGTTTAGAAGGGGAAGGTTGGGTTTGATGAAGGGGAGGTTGGTTGAAGTGGATGATGAGTACTCGAGGATTCCAGCGACGGTTGAGTTGTCGAAGGTGCCTAAACCGGTGACATAAGGGGCGGCCATCATTAGAAATCTGGAAGAAGGGGATTTGGGTTTGGTTTTGAGGAGGATGTTGGTGGTTTGGCCTGGTGAGAGAAGGAGTGTTGTTGTCTTGAATGGTTTTACGTAGACTGCGTCGGCTTCGACTATTGTCATGGTATGACCGCCGATGCTGAAGAAGAGCTCGTCGTTTAGTGCAGCGTTGATTAGTCGGAGAAGATAAGTCTTTCCTGGCTCAACCTTTAACTTGAATGTGTCTGATTCAGCCAATGAAGAATACAAGTAGAAAGTTGTTAGTTAATCTTGACATTGTTGAGAAATGTAGTTTTAAAGTGAGATTAAGATACCTTGAGCAGAACAGGGGTAGAAAGGTCCAGGGAGGCCATTGAAGGTGTAGGCATCAGAAACATTTGGGCCTCCTCCAGTTTTGAGGGCTTGAGTTATGATGGCTTCTGGATCAGACTTGAACCATTCCCCTGAACCATATCATATTACAAGATTCATTGATCATGTAAATATGTATAAAGAAGCCATGTATATATATTATGTAAGTACATATATACCAAATTGGAGGGTGAGTTCTTTGTAGGGTTTGGGAAAAGGGTAGGGGTGATTGAGTTTGGGGAGTATGATAAGTGGACCATAGAGAGTGGATCTGAGCCATGAGATGTGAGCATGCCAAAACAAAGTGCCTCTTTGGCCTACGACGTTGAAGTTGTAGGTGTAAGCCTGTCCGGTTCGGATAGGACATTGGGTTATATACGCTGGACCGTCTGCCCATCCACTTCTCATCTGCCTTATGCCATGCCTGTAAATACGTACATTTTCCATACATATACATGCAAACTAACATGCACATGCAATCTAATGTAATACTAACTAAATTACAGAATTAGATTAACTGTATTTACCTTTATTAATTATTCTTGAATTAGTCAAATGCACTTAAGTAGTTCATGCATCAAGTCATTGCCAGTAGGATCTTGTTAGTGGCTTAGTGGAGAGATTTTAGCAACTCTCAAACGGTTACATTTAAGAAGGAAATCCCAGTCAATGAAAGCGAACAACTTCAACACAATTTATCATCTCCTTATACATTCATCTCTAAATTTTCAAACATTTTCCTTATTTGACCTTAAACTTCCAACTATTCTATTTTTCGTCCCTAAACTATCCTTCCATATATCATTCAAATGTTAAATGACCATTAATAAAGTTGAGATAATTAAGTTTTTGCTTCCTGATATTTTCTTCTCTTTCAATGATGCTACTCAATTTATATAACGTTTTGATTAGTCCCCAACTTATCACAGTGTTTAATTAATACTCTCCGAAGTTAAATTAGTTATGAGACTTATAAACGTAATTCATCCAAGTTTATTAAGAGTTTTAAATGAGAGAAGAATGGATGGTGTATAAAGTAAGATAGTTTAAGTTGAGTAAGAGGTAGGTACCAATGGAGAGTGATATTGTTGGGTACGTGGTTGAGTACACGAATTATAAGGCGATCACCCTCCCTAGCGACAATGGATGGACCCGGAAACTGTCCATTCACCGTCACAATGCTCTTCGTTTCGCATAGTCGCCTCACGTTTTTCATCACAATCTGCAAACTCCATCCACATTTACTTACGTACTTAATTAAAGTCTATGTATGGTATACATATATGAAAGGTAAGAGATTGCATACGTACGTGAAACTGATACTTTCGGGTGACGCCATTTTGATGAGCTAGAGTGATCATGGGGACGAGAAAACAGAATGCGACGAAAAGGGTCGACCTAACATGTGAAGATGCCATGTTCCTAGCTTAGCTACCCTTGGAAATCGATTGAGGAATTAATGGGATGTGATTATATTATTATACTCCAATGTTATGTGAGAGTTGACCACGTGGATGAAGATTGCATCTACACTTGGGGGAGCTGCAAATACCAAAAGTGACACAATTCTATTGGAAGATATATAATCAAACACTATGCATGCATTGCATGGCCAACATTATGCATATATATATGGTTTGCATGCCATGCCATGCTTTTGCTTCGGTTTTGGTCATTTCTAGTTATAGACCTGTAGCCTGCTGCTGGGCTGCAATCTACCCTAGCTAGACCATGTCCTAGCTCACTCTATCCACCTAATACTTACCTACACACCTTAATTAGTTGGCCTTTTTTTTTTAAATATTTTAGCGTGATATCTTTATCTAATACGGAGGGAGTACCAACAATGATATAAGGATTATACCAAATATTTGCAGATTGTTCAAATCGATGAATCACCGCATGCACTTGAGAATCGAAATATGATTGAACGAATAATTCATATTCAAAAGAAGATCATTACGAAAATAATTAACCTAACTCTTTCATTATAAAAAAATAACTTCTCACACAAAATAATTCATTCACAATGATCACACAAATGTGCATCTATCACACGAAGGTCATATAATTATAATAGAGTCGTATCTAGCATAATATATAACATATGGTATTGGTTCATTTTGATCACATTTTAACCTATAAGTTTTCATGCATCAAAAAGATTATTCAACCCAAATTATTAACAATTTAAATTAATTGTTAAATAAGACAAATATGAAATAAAGAGCAAGAGCGAACCTGAAATAGAAAGGCGACAAACGGGTGAAGACGGAATTGGGAGCCTTGTCAACAAACTAAGTCGAAGAGGAAAAAAAGGAGATGAAAACAGAGAGCGAATGAGGCTCTTACCGACGTTTCCTCTTTCGGGCTCTAGGCGAACGAAGCAAAGGAAAGCTTCTGAATTTCTTGTGCAGAAAGACAAGGCGAAGGAAGTAAGGGATGAGGAGGAATGAATGGAATTTCCTTGCTCTGGGTTTTGGAAGAAAACAGAGAAGAATTTTGAGTGAAGGCGGTAGAGAATTGAAGGAAGGAAGGGAAGACTTGTTATACCCACCTAGAATCTTACCCATTGGAGCATAGAAATTTTCTGCAGAAAGGAGAGGATTTGCCACAAAAATGGCAAATGCATGTATAGTAGGAGTAGCTTAGTAGCTTGAGGCTATTGTCGTTGACAAGAGAGATATCCAGTATCGGCTTAAAAGTATATTAGTATTATTAGACCGTACTAACTAGTCAAATGAATGACAGTAGGTATTATACAATTTTGTTTTACCGGTAATTGAATTGCATTTGAGGATCAGTTGATCTAGCATTATCAACGCTTGAGACGAAGTCACCTAGACAAAAACAATTAAAAGAGGGAAGAGAGATGCACTCACAATTTTGCAATTTTGATAAACAAATAGAAAAAAGACGACAATTACCCTTCGTCCAAAACCACCTCTTCCACACGATTTTCTCAGAAGAGATTTTCTCAGGAAGCCATTTTCTCCGAAGCGATTTTCTCAGAGGCGATTTCCATGGTAAATTGAACAGCTGCAACGATTTCCATGGCAATCCGAACAGCACGACGTTACCCTCTCAACGATTTCCATGGTACATTAAATTGTAATACTGGTTCATCAATCTTATACTAGAGGTTCGCTTATTTTTTCATACAGATTCCCCAACTTTATCAAATACACGTTCAACGATTCACACATAAAAGTTCAAACACTGTTACAAGTTCAACAATGTCCCCACACAGGTTCAATGATTTACTATTATAGATTCAACAATGTACTCTTACAGGTGTACTGATTTATTGTTACAAGTTCAAATACAAATTGCTCAAGTGACTAAATCTCCTTTTTTTAGCAACAACACATGCAATATATTAAATTGGCCAGCAACAACATGAAAGACACAAGAAAAGAGTAAACCATGGTTTAATGCTTGCTAAAAATTGTGCAGGTTGATTTCCTTATTGATGAACGTGGCTGCAAGTGCAGGACTCAAACCACTTTTGAAGATCAAGAATTTTGTGCAGCAGCCAACCAAAGGCAGTCAACAAGAACTTCAATTGTGCAGGTCAAAGATTCATTCTTAAGAGATTTGAACTTCACTTTCTTTGACTTCTTTTTGGACTTGGTCTTAGAACCACTAGCTTCTTCTTTTCTGTCAATATCAAGCCAGTCAACAAATTTCTGTCAATATCAAGCCAGTCAAGAAAAAAAATTGGGAAATCAACCTAGCTATATTTTCCGGTTCTAATCTCAATGACTCCAATTCAAACTTGCAAGCATTTCGAACACCAGCCCCACTCAATTCACCAATTGAGCTTCCATTCGAAATTGATAAAATCGAGTCAGTAAAGGCATCAACATCTGACTTACTATCATTTGAATAAGACTCCCGAAATCCAAGAGGACCTACAAATCGGGGAGAAAAGGTAGGAGAATAAACCGGTTTCGAAACCTTGACTGAGGATTCGAGAAAATCAGCGCTATGTCCTTTAGAATCTGGTGCCATTCCATGTGACCGAAGAGATCTCTGGTTTACGACGGGCTCTTTCTTCTTCACCGGACAGGTTTTGTAGGACTTGCTCTTCTCAGACCTACACCACAACTTACAGACTTAACAACTCCAGAATTCCATGAATTGAGAGAAGAAATTTGAGCAATTACGTGATACTGAAATGCTTAGAAGGCGGGATTGGATCAATTACGTGTGATTCCACGTGACCGAAGAGTAACCTCTCGCGCTTGGCGGAGGAGATTTCGGAAAGGCAGGATTGGATCTTGAGAGCGGCCATCATTACGCTTGATATTCTCCAAAAGTCGGCGCTCGTATTCCGTTAGTGGAGTCGCCGCCATGGCTTCGTTCTCTCGCGCAGAGACGAAGGGAGGGAGGAGAGTGGATCTGCTTCAGGGGAGGCTGAAAAGGATGAATACTTGTTATAAATTCGAGGGTATAAACATCTCAATGGTTTATTTTGGCCTTTGCTAAATACAGCCCGGGCGTTTTCTGAATAACGCCTGGGCCCTCGCGTTACGCGAGAGAGCGCATCCTCGCAGAACGCGATGGTGCGTCACCTCGCGTAACGCGAGGGTGTTTTTTCCTATAAAAGGGGAAAAACCCTACTCGGCCCATTTTTTACATCACACAATATTTTCTACCGCCGCTCTCGCGTTTTCTCCATTTTCAAACTTCTTCTTCTTCCTCTTTTCACTTCAAATCTCCATATAAGGTATGTTTCTTATACTCTTATGCTTTCTAATGTTGTTTCTAGATGAATATATGTTGTTAGTATAGGAAATTGCATATTATATGATGTTTTGATATTGAATGTTGATTTAGAAATGGTTGTATAATGGATGAAAGATGATGATTTTGAATTATGGTTGATGAGTGGATGTTGTTTTATGTTGAAATTCATAAAAAAAAAAAATAGGGTTGCCTGGTTGATGCATGCAAATTGACGCAGAACGCTACATCCCTTGCGTTCTGCGAGAATCATGCCCCTCGCGTTTTGCGAGAGTCATGTCCTTCGCAGAACGCGAGGAGTTGCCATAACTGGCAATTCTGTTTGTTCTGCAGAATATATGTTTGTGTTTTTTGGTTGTTTGTTCTGTTTTCTGATTTTATTTTCTGCGTTCGTTTATTTATTGATTTTACTTTGTATTGTTTTAGGCAATGTATCGTCCTGGTCGTTCGACTCGTCGGAAAAACAGAGATGCTGTTAGGGAAGAACCCCCGGTTGAAAAACCAAAGGGGAAGGGGAAAGCAAAGAAGAGTCACCCCGTACAGCTCTTCCCAGAGGGACTCCCCGACGTTGAAGAACGTCCCAATCCCAATTGGTCCCAAGGTAGTTATTCAACTGGACAACCGCGTAGTAGTTGGGAGTCATACCCAGTTGGCTGGGACCTTGTTTCCCAAGATAGTTATTCTACTGGACAACCGGGTTGCTGGGACCAGTTTTTTGAACATAATGCAGTTATGGAAGTCGGACAGGGGTGGGCGGGAGGCAGTTGGGGCGGTGGAGAAGGGATGGTTGGACAAAGTTGGGGCGGTGGATATGCCGAGGGAAGTGGACAAGCTAGTTCTTCTTCACACAATCAAGCCCCAGAACCGATGGAAGCAGAAATGGAGGATGAATTTTTTGGGGATGAAGAAGAGGAACAAGAAAAAGAAGGTGATGATGTTGAAGAAGAAGAAGAAGAAGAAGAAGAAGAAGAAGAAGAAGAAGAAGAAGAAGAAGAAGTGGTCGAGAAACGCAAAAGAGAGAGGAAGTCCAAGAAGAAGAAGTTGCATATTAGATAGTAATTCATAAGTAGATCCAAAAACTTACCGGAACAAAATGTCTCTCACTCTGAATATAGAATAAGCAGAACGTCGGAAGTGTGTCACCATCTTCTAACCAAGTAGGACGTTGTAGAGGAAGGTAAGTGTAGTTAGCATTTTTTCCCACCGTTACGAACACTATGTTGAATGTGGATGCCACAAGGCATCCCATTTCCGGGGTAGCTAGCCAGTGATCTTCTGGAGCCCTTCCTATTCCTTCCCATGTAAGTTGGTGTAAAGCGCTCTCCAAAGTTGCTTGTTGTGGAGGTCCAATCCAAGTTCCTTGAACTAGGTGCCAAATCTCTTTGACCTTACCTATCATCAAATCTCTTACTTCCCTCCATAAGTGTTGGTTGTCATGCAATTCATGAGCTATTGCTCTAAATCCACAATTTCCATCTCCATTTACCTCAAACCAACCATTCACATGGGTGCGCATTGACGCGGGTATGTGAGACTTGTTCTTGCCAATCACCTTAATCTTTGGTTTCTTGAATGTTTCAGAATTAGAAGCATTTCTTTGCTTCTTTGGGGGTGTTTCTTCCAAATCTCTAGCATCCATCTCAACATTAGTGTGCTCCCATGCAGACGGTCTTCTTTGCGTTGACCTAGGTTGTTTGTTAGGAGCTCCGACTGGGCGACCTCCGGTGTGCTTTGAAATAGCCGGCTCTTTTAGAGGAGTATTTACTTTCCCAATGTCCAAAACAGTTTGTGCACACTTTTCTTGATCATGGGGGCACAATTTCGGAAACGTTTCCTCATAGAAAGTCTGAAAAAGACGCCTTGCCACCTTACTCTTAACTTCCAGTATGCCGGGAACATCAACTTCTTCCAAACTCAAAGTACTCCAGAAAGGGTGCAACTCTGATACTCTTAGTGGTCTTTGCTCCTTCCAATGTCTTACAATCTGATGAACACACATCAACCCATCTCTAATCTTGATCCCGCAGCTACAAAACATATTAAAGTGCGCACCTAATCTCTCCCCCTTCGTGTATTCCTTAAGCAAAAATTCTATGCATTTGTAAGAGACTTTGAACTTCAAGACTTTAAACAAGTCGGCCCCTTCAACAACTGTGAAGTTCTTATTCAAACTCTCGGTGAAAGACACAGTAATCTCCTTAAGTTGGTTCTCCGCCATTGTTTTGTATTCTTTGAACATTGTGTCTAGCCTAGCATTTCCACTTGACAAGTATGACTTCAGACATGAATGTGCTCCTTCAACTCTAAAATGTTCGAAAAACAATAAAATGCAAATACAAATCAGAACCTGTGGATCCTTCTGTAATGTGCAACTCCTCGCGTTCTGCGAGGTATGTACACCTCGCGTTCTGCGAGTGGATACATTACTCGCGTTCTGCGAGGTGTGCATTACAGAAGCTCTTTTTATCATATGTAGAAGGTAGACAGAAATTACAGAACATACCTATTTGTCGTGTTATTCCCGAGAGTGAAGACATTATCCGTTCATGCTGAAACAAGTCTTTCTTTGTAACGGTTTAGCCAATTCATTCTCACGTACTTCAATACGGTTGGATAAGCTCGCCATTCGTCCTCAAGTTTCTTCAAAGTACTCTTGTAATCTTCTTCAGTGGTTTGTTCGAACACGTTATAATAATCATTTGAAATATGAACCCCCAATGCTTGTGTGCCCATAGCTATCTTCGCTCTCGCCTCTATGTTCTTCCTTACATGTCGCCTACATAAGAGAAACTTTGCATTTGGCCATAACTTGTCTGTTGCATTCATAAGAGCCATCTCACGGTCAGTGACGAAGCAAGTAGGCGATGCTCCTATTCTCAAATACATCGTCTGCAGCTGCTGCAACGCCCAGAAATAACTATCCTCGCTCTCAGCCTCTAACCATACCCTGCACACAACAAAATTCTTCCATGTAGAAGTCAAACCGACTATCTCCAGGAAGGGAACATTGTACCTTAAACCAAAATACAGTAAGATAAATACAACATAAAAACAGAATGATAAATACTTACCTGTTCGTGCTATAAGTCGAGTCCATCAAAAGGACATATGGAAACGCCTTTAAGAGTTTCATTGATTCGGGGCTAGCAAAGAACAAGTCACCTATTATCGAAGGATTCGTTGCACTTGGCCTATACTCCATGAAGTAGTTGCTCTCTTTGCATTGGTGAAAGAATTCTTGAACCACGGTTCTACCTTCCATTTCCTCTTCCCTTATATGTCTTACCAAATTGTACACTTGGTTCTTCTTTGTGCAACTTCCGGGATCTTTGTTTATCTCAGTGTAAATCTGATTTGGAGAACAATGTGAAAGTACCATCTCACGAACCTTTTTCTTTTGATCCGGGGTTGGCCTCCCGACAAATGCATTCCCGACCAAACTATCTCCAATAGGATGGTTGTGCAAACCACAAACAACCACTAATCTCCAATTCTCTTCAACCCGGTTCTCCATGAGCTTCAACTGAAATTTACACCCCGTTTTCTTGCTCTTTGTGTTTGATCTAACACCGACACCTTTAGGCCTATGGCTTCCCCCTTTCTCACAAATGATTTGAATCTTACCACTTTGCCCCGGTTTAGATGGTACACTCCTTCCAATAGAGATCATAAACTTGTGTTGCTTTGCAACATTCAAAGCCCACAAATGACCAATCTCCTTAGAGGCAAACACTTGCTCCGTAGTGAAATATTCCGAATAATCCCTAGAAACAACCTCTTCCTCACATACGGGACTATCAAACTTTGGTGCAGTGCGTAAAGAGGGAAGAAAACACATCTCCTCTCCTACGTTTGTTGGTGGGTTAGCAAATTGTGAATCAAACGCATCATAGCTTGATGGCACCTCATATGTACATGGCAATTCATAAGTAGATGGCACGGGCAACTCATAAGTAGATGGCACGGACAACTCATAAGTAGATGGCACAGGCAATTCATATGTAGATGGCACATGTTGTTCATATAAAGATGGTTGATGATAATATCCAAAGTGGTCAATCCCTAAATCAAATGACGGTGGCGAACATGGCCTTGTATTCCGGGAGGGGTAGTTGTAGTCATTCAACTGGATTGCATTCAATCCAGTGAACAAAGAAAAATTCACCTATACACAATGCTTCTGTTAATACTCTGTAATGTGCAACTTCTCGCGTTCTGCGAGGGGGCACATCTCGCGTGACGCGAGTGGCTTCTTCTCGCAGAACGCGAGAAGTTGCTATTTCCTGAAACTAGTCATTGAACGGGATAATTTAACATAACATGAGTTCCTACATTAAAAACCCTTAAAACCCTAAAAACATGAACACATCTAAGTTTTTGACATTATATGCAAAAGTCATCTATTCAACACTTACTACTACTACATTTACCATGAAATACAACATAATAAGTTCATTTTAGCTCTTAATGGTGCAAAACAAATTAAAATTCAAAAATTAAGTAAGAACATTACCTCATTTGCATGGTAACTTGATGAACCATCATCTCCATTCTCTCCTTTGTTGAATTCCTCTTCATCTTCCATTATTTTAGGTGTTTTTAGAGTGTTTTGAAGTTTGAAGGTTTTGAAAATGGGTTTTAATGGAGGGTGAAAGAGGTGAAAGATGATAAAAAATGTGTTAGGGTAGGGTTAATAGGTGTTACGGATTACTTAAAAGAAGGGGGTAGTTATTACAGTTAGGTGGGGACAAGACATGTAGTAATGGCGCACAACAACGTCCATCTGACATGCTAATCTCGCGTTCTGCGAGGGACGTGACACTCGCGTTCTGCGAGGACACGTACACTCGCGTTACGCGAGATTAGCATGCATGTAATTAACCTAATTTTTTGCTAATCTCGCGTAACGCGAGTGTACGTGTCCTCGCAGAACGCGAGTGACCGGGCGTTGTTTGAATAAAGCACCGGGCTGTATATAAGAACCGTGTTTATTTTTTCCGAAATCACAAAATTGCCACCGCCCCTCCTATTATCCTTTATATTAATTTAGAAACAATCTATACAGTTGACGAAGGAGATTCAATGGTTTTAAATAGAGTTCTCATTTTAAGAGGGTTCTTATCTTAAGAGTGGTTATCTTTCCTCAGTGTAATATACATGTTTTATTTATCGGCTGTATTTTTGACAAACATAAATAAAATATAAAACGTATTTTATTAAGAGAGAAGATTCATATACTCCGTATATTTTAGCAAGTGAAACCATACATCCAAAATGAATACATCGAGGAGTCCATATATTGTTTAAAAACTTTGATCTTTGTTGACTTCTTTTGAAAAAAATCTCTAAGTAGAAAAAGTCTTAATTAAACTATTCATCTAAGGGTCCGTTGGGTGGAGCAATTTTGGGCAAATAAATTGGTTGATTGGGTTGAAAAGGGGGCAAATCAACTGGTTGATCGTCGATGGCATGTTCGGATTGGCCAAACTGGGCAGAGCTAGGAAAAGCTAGGGCAGTTGAAGTTGATGGTGGTGGTTTACAAATTCTCAGAATTTCATCTCGATAATACAGAATCCCATAATGTTGGGGGAAAACATTATTGAATTGCTTCAACTTCAACTTCAACTAGGTAGATGATGAACAATTTCTCCCAAATATCTCTGAGACAAATTTCCAGATCAATGATGATGAATCCCAAATTCTAGGGTTTGCTCCTCAGGCATGCTTATCTTTCCTTCATGTAATTTGATTTTGTGATTGTTTCTTGTTTGATTTTACATATACTTTCAATTTACAATTGGTTTACTAGATCTAATTGTTTGATTTTGATTGTTCCATGGAATCAAATTAGATATAAGTCATGATAGTAGATCAAAACAAGCAAATAAATTGTGCATTCAAAGCGTTTGATAAAATGTCTGAGAGAGCATATGCATCTCAAAGTGTGATAGAGCATTTGGAATGCTCATAATATGGCTGAGATTTTGTGCAGTTTATCAATATTAGACTCCAAAAAACTGAAAATTTGGATTGTCCATCAATGGTATCAGTCCATCAACTTTCTTTTTTCTCATCATAATTTGGAGTCTAATATTGATAGATTGTTCATAATATGGCTGAGATTTTGTGCAGTCTATCAATATTAGACTCCAAAAAACTGAAAATTTGGATTGTCCATCAATGGTATCAGTCCATCAACTTTCTTTTTTCTCATCATAATTTGGAGTCTAATATTGATAGATTGCTCATAATATGGCTGAGATTTTGTGCAGTCTATTAATATACATTATGTACTGAAAACTAAAAATTTGACTTGTTATATATATAAAATATGATGGCAGGTTGTGTGGGGGAAAAGGCTAGTGGGAAAGACTCGGAAAAATGTAGTATTTCTTTTCTTGCATTCTTAATTTCTTTTGATATAACTTTAGTTTCTTATTGATCAAGTTTTAGATTGGTTTTCAACCAAAATATAACTATTAATGATCAAACGGGTTCCTGAAGTGATGTACCAGGTGTTTGAAGATCCGTACAATCCTGAAGATGAAACGGAACACGGGTCCGATCAGCCACAGACCTTAGATGATTTTGTGGTTCAGATGAAGGCATTGCTTGATGCTAGAACACGGGAAAAGTACTTTGTTGGCTTGGATGTACATGTCGAAAAGTATGGCTGAGAATTGGATGCAGAATGTGAATTCTTGTGTTATTAAATATCGAGTATTAGTTGCTTAATGCTTCATTGAGATGTTGCTGCATTGTGCTAAGATGGACTGAATTCTCATGAGTTTTTTATCTGGGAGATAGATGATAGTATCTAGTGATTACATTCTCTGTGGCGTGAGAAAAGATCATGTTTTGTAGATCAAACAAAGTACTTTTTCTGATTTTTTTCTACTTCTTTGATGGTTTTGCAGATGGCATATGAAGAGGGTAAAGACCCATTGAAAGGGGTTGAGTGGAAGAGCATAGGGAGTGAAACAACAAAGGAGTCTGATGCTGGAACAACAACAAAGAAAAGGTTTCCCAAAAAGATGAGGCATATTCCCGACTACTATTTCCTTCTAAGATCTAGGATGAGCTACTGTTAAATCACCAGTTTGAGAATAATGCATGCCATGTTGTAAGCTTGTAGGTTTTATTTCATCTTGTCATTTTGATCCTTCTAGTTTTATGTATTCTGTTGTTTTTGGCAGATCATCACTCAACTTATAGGATTTCTTTTCTTGGGTAGATTTTCCTAAATGTTTAGTATATGCTTTGTAGAGTGCTGAAGGATTTCAGCCTTCCGGGCATACTTCCTCCTGAACTTGTCAAGCTTCCTTTTCTACAAGTAGTATCATAACTATGTTGCATGTTTACAAAGGCAAGCCATAATACATTCTTGTTTCTTTTCCCTTTACCAGAATGTTCTGTAAATTCCTTATTCTGTTTGTAACAGTAAAGTTTTCTCAGGTCTTCTTGTCCATCATTTGTTTCATGGGGGCATGCTAAGTTTGAAACTACGGAGGACAGGAATTTGGGCATTTATTAGTAGTCTTCCATGTTCCCATTGAGATTCGGGGCTTCAAATTGGTGTAGAGGGTGACTTATTCACAATGATTACCTGAGTTTTGAGATTGTAAATCACCACTTTATCACTTGAGATTTTATATCTTGAGTATTGATGGTTAGTGTGTTAAATGGATTCGCTCTCAAAGAACCAACACCATTAGTTGGCAATTTTTATGTTTTAAGGATTGTGTTTGTTGAAGGATGCTGAATATGATTGACATGAGACTTGCTAGGGCTTTCTGTGGTATCACTTATATGTTTGAATGAGCTGTATCGATCTTATAAATTTTGTTCTGCTAATTATAATGTGCATAAAACGATCTTATAGTTTTTGTTTGAATGGGTTGTAAAATTAGATTTGATGGGAATATGGCATCTTTGGGCACCAAGCTTTGCTTATGTTCAATGAGTATGACAAAAAGAACAAAATCAAACACAAAGTCTATTAACTCAACTGAGAGAGCAATGTGATATACACATAGATGTGAGTTCTAATCCCACATAGACTAATGTATAAACAAATCTTATAAATATAAAATAACGTGTTAATATTAAATTGTAATGTATTTTATTTATAATTTAAAGAAGTCTGTAATATTTAATAAATTTGTTTCAATATCTACTTTGGCTTATGAAATTAATAAAGTAAAGGGTTTTTTGCAGGAAATCACCCGCTATTTGTCGAAATTTGCAGGTAACCACCCGCTATTAACGTATTTATTTTTAACCACCCAAATTCTATACTTTTCTTACAATTCACCACCCGTAAACAGTTTCTGTTAGATATTCTGTTAAAACTTGTGAAATTACACTTTTTCCCTTCCATTTTTACAGAAAATAACAAGTTTGAAAGTTATGGGGCAATTTTTGTAATTTCCTTAAAACGGATTGAAAACCTAGTTCATCTTCTTCTTCCCCAAATCTCAATCTCCCACATTTTGATGGCGGCAATTCCCAAGCACCTCCATCTGCATCTCGAATTCCCTCTTAGCCGCCACCACATCCTTCAACCTCTTGACAACCACCGTGGTCCCTTCCTCCAACACCGCCTTGTAGCTAGTCCCCACACTCCCCTTCCCCAACACCTCCGCCGACACCCTCAACAGATCCTCCAAATCGAAGTTGTATGCTGCGACAGATCCAACGGCGTTAACGAACACCAGCTTGTTCCTCTCCGCCTCCACCGCACTGCTCGTGGTTAAATCGTCCTTGGAGGAAGAAGTCCCCGCCTCTCCGGCTAACGCGGCCCCGCCGATTGCTCGGGATGTGGCGACAGGAATTGGGGATTTCGGAGGCTGAGATCGCCTGCGGAGGACGCGGAAGAGGAAAATGAGGATGAGGAGGATGACGGCCGCAACGACTGAAATGGCGACAATCGCGGCGGTGGAGAGCTTCTTGCGACTGCGGTCCGCGGGGCTTGAAGGGACGACTGAGGTGGAGGCGGAAGGGGGAATCGCCGGGGGAGGGAAGAAGGAGGAGTTGCAGGCGGGGAGTGGGCCACCACAGAGCTGTAAATTTCCCCTAAACGAAGACTCTGGAAACCTCGTGAGGCTTTTGGGGATGGAGCCGTTGAGTTTGTTGTTGGAAACGTTGAAGTCGTTGAGGCTGCGTCCGTCAATGCTCGGAAGCGAGCCTAAGAAGGCGTTGTTCTGTAAATGCAGAACAGTGAGGTGAGTGAGGGTGTTGAGATTGAGATTTGGGGAAGAAGAAGATGAACTAGGTTTTCAATCCATTTTAAGGAAATTACAAAAATTGCCCCATAACTTTCAAACTTGTTATTTTCTGTAAAAATGGAGGGGTAAAAGTGTAATTTCACAAGTTTTAACAGAATATCTAACGGAAACTGTTTACGTGTGGTGAATTGTAGTATAGAATTTGGGTGGTTAAAAATAAATACGTTAATAGCGGGTGGTTACCTGCAAATTCCGACAAATAGCGGGTGGTTTCCTGCAAAACCCCCTAAAGTAAATATATACTTTTATGTCTGAAATTAATTGAGTAAATTTCATTCAAACAAAACAAAAATATAACACACAAACACTTCAATCTAAAATTCATTTACAAATTATATACATGCCTTTTTGGTAATTTTACACTTCAAGTACTTAGCTTCAACTCGAATAATTTTTGCCTATCTGAACACGCCATTTAACAATTTTTACACTTTTCAATCACTTACAACACCAACTTCAACTAGTTTACAAAAATTCAACTTTAACTAGTTCACAAACATCACTTCAACTTCAGCTACTAACAAATTCAGCTAATTTATTTCTTCGCCGATCCGAACGTACCCTAAAGGTATATTTTGTGCTGTATCAATCAAACAATAGCTTGCCTATTTGAGCAAATATGAATCTTAATTCCTCTTTTTCTTAGTATAGCCTTGTATTTTGAACCACACTTTACACACCTGGTGATTATCAACACTCCCTCTCTAGAAGGCTTCGACCCATCAACTTCTTGGCATCCAATTTTGGTTTGTAAATGGGCCTTATCATTACCTTTCTCCTCATTAGAACAATATTTCAACACCATGACATCAAAATAAAGATATTACTCCTCTTTAGACATGGCAAACGGGTCGAGTTTGGGTTTCGATTGAACAAATTCGGGTCAATCGGGTCGATAAAATTTTCGGGTTGAACGGGTTCGAGGGGGGTCCACTCAGCGGGTTCTTCTACTTTGACATGTTCACATGATGTTCTCTAAAAGATGTTTCACTGAATTGTTGTTCTTTGTCTCTCATGATATATCACCGAAATTCTTTGAAATGCTCTATTCTTTCTTGAATATATGCATGCATCTCTTTTGTCCTAAGAGCTTTGTGTTCCTTTGATGTTGAATATCTGTTTGTATTGTCTCAAGATCCACCTTGGAAACTCCATGAATTATCCCACTCTATCTTGAATATGTGTGTCTTTCTTTGGCAAGATCTTTATAACTCTTTAAGGATTCTCAAGGCTTTTTTGTCATACCTAACTCAAAACTCTGGAAAGTGTCACAAGAATTTCTCTCAATTCCTTCAAACTGTAACATTGTTATCAATGGATGTGCCTTCATTCCGAGGGGGGGGGGGGGGGGGGGGGGAGCAACTATTGTTTTGCCGTATGTGAAGTTTTGATAAAAAAAATGCCAATGTTTCACCTCTGAGACAAAGGTTAAAGGAACGGTTCTATATTATGTGTAGTTCTTCTGGTTCCCACATTGTGCTTTCACGAAGTACTCTTGATGATCTTCTCCCTCCTTCGCTTCTCCTCTGACACGACAACTCCATGAAATGCGGCACCTGTCAACTGAGTTTCTCTCTTCCTCTAAGGTATGTCTTCTATCTCGCTGGTTATTCCTCCTGTGCAAGTCTTGAAGAAGGCGCTCCTCCTACTCCTCTATTTCTTTGCAAATAGATATAATCCATGGAGTCGACGAACCTCTTTAGCAATCCTTTCACCTTAGCAGTCCATCTATCTGCCTCTCTACCCATTACTTATGTATCAATGTTCTAACAAAATCCTTTCTTAGACGGGTTCATTTTGGATAAAGTATTTGCTTGCGCGATTTGCATGGTTAACCTAGGCAGCAGGTTGACTGTGGTTCAGGTATGATAGGTTGTACCACCCGCATGCATGAGAAATCAGTGAAATGTAGGACACACATTCAAGATGAAGTGTAAAAATTTAAAGAGTTTCCATCATGGATCATGAGATAGCCAAAACTCAGTGAATCATTTAGAGTGGTACATGACTTGAGAGCATCTTAAATGTCAAATATTCAACATCAGGGGAACACATAGATCTTAGGAAGACATAGATGATTTGACACATTCAAGAGAGAATGAAGCATCAAAAAATTTCAAAGATATATCACGAGAGAAAAGGACAAAAATTCAGTGAAACATCCTTCAGAGAACATCATGTGAACATGTCAAATAAAAAGGCTCCTCTTCAAAAAGATTCAGAAAAAGATTGTTTCTTGAGCACAATATGAGATCAGAGAGAAAATACCACAAAGAGTAGCATAGAAATTCAACAATGTGAAACAAAGAGCATACATTCACTGAAGCATCCCTTAGAGAACATCATAAGATAAAAGACTCTTTTCCACAAAAATATATATGAAGACCGTGTCTTGTGCATGATATGAGATCAGAGTTGGAACGTAGCAAGAGTAGAGCATGAGAAATTTTCAAACAATTGACAGATGGAACAACATAGTTATTTCTCTATATTCTAAGACTTTTCGGCGTTTCTTGACTTGCATGAAATGATTTTTTGGACAAGGTCACAAGGCACATCTTCATTGTTCTTGTGTCAATGCTTGAATGTTGTGTTGAAATTATGTTTTTTACTTAATTTTGGCACATGAATGACTAGAATGTTATGTCATTACTTAAGTGATGCAAATTCATAAATTAAAATGACACATCATATATTTAAGAGGAAAAGATGAGAAAATTAGTGAATGTTACTATTTTAACCGCTTATATAAAGTTTTGATTATTTGAGATGTCGTTCATATATCCGGTTCTCCGTTTAAAAAGTTGGGTTATTTTAACGGCGGGTCGGATAAACAACTAATATGTAAGTTTTTATCAGGATAATGACCCCTTTAAAACTAACCCTTATCCCAAGAAAAAAAAGAAAAACGCGAAGAATTATTTTTTAACAAAAACTAATAAAAACTACAAACTCTCTTTATTTAATTTGGGTTATTTTAATTAATTTTTTCTTTTACAAACACAAACTTTTTTTTGGGTCCGATTACCGCAAAAGAGTAATATCCATAATCCAAACCCATTTCCTAGCAGAGCGTCGGGGTAGAGTTGGAGTTGAGGTCAAGGTGTTCAATAATGGCGAATTGAAGCTAGAAGGAGCTTCTTGAAGAATTTGAGGTAAAGAGTTCTCTTCTTTGTTCTCATCGTTATATCATATCCTTCTTCGCCTGAAATTTCATTCAATCCCGGGCTGTATTCGAAACGCAGCAACACAAATTCTAGAAAAATGCTCTGTAATTTGTCCAAGCCTCATCATGTATTGCCTATGGCGATGAGGGTTTCATCTCAATCCAAAAACCTAACCCCATTTTCCATCTCAAAGCTCCAATTTTTCTCCAATGGTGCTTTGCTAACACCCTCCCAAAACCCTAGTTTTGCCATCTCCTGCGCTATTCCTAGGGAAGCTTGTGTCCTTTTCAATGGAAAAAGGAGACGTAGAAGCGTCTTCCAGGTTATGAGCTATTCTGCTTCAAGTAGTGACATAAAGCGTAGAGAATCACTCCCATGGCTAGCTGATGCTGCCACGCAGGAACCAAAATTGAGGGGAAATGTTAAGGTAAAGGTGAGACGATCTTCTTGGGAGGAGTCAGCGGAAAAGCTTCTTCAAAAAAGCCGCTCTTCTGTTTCGCAGGAGGAGAATTTCAGAGGGAGAAGAAGTGATAGAGCTACTGTGGAGAAAAAGAAAGAACTGGAATTGGATGAGGATAATAATGCAAGGGAGGAAGATGAACCAGTTGATGATCCGAGATGGGACAAGATCAAGACTAACGTTGAGAGAGTTGTCTATCCAAGAAGAAGTTCAGAAAGGCCTGAAATGAAAAGGTTTAGCAGGCAGGAAAATTGGGGGAGAAAAACATTCAAGCAAGAAACAGAATCGAGCTTACCAAAAATGGTGGGCGAGGGCGTCTATGGAGTTGGCCCGGTTTTAGCTGCATTGTCATCTGGAAGAAGGGAGTTCTACACTTTGTATGTTCGAGAGAATTTAGATCTAAGCGGTAACAACAGGAAGAAGAAGGACAAGAAGGGATTTGAAAAGGTCTTAAAAATGGCAGATAACATCGGTTTAAGCATTAAAGACATCTCAAAGCATGATCTCAATATGCTTGTTGATAACCGCCCTCATCAAGGTCTGCTTCTAGACGCTTCACCTTTGGAAATGGTCAACATCAAAGAATTAGAGCCCGTTTCTGCTGATGATCAAGATAAGGGTCTTTTATGGGTTGCATTAGACGAGGTAATGGACCCACAAAACCTAGGAGCGATAATTCGATCCACATACTTTTTCGGTGCAGCGGGGGTTATACTTTGTGCTAAAAACTCGGCTCCATTGAGTGGAGTTGTGAGCAAAGCAAGCGCAGGCTCGCTTGAGCTAATGGAGCTGAGATCTTGCAAAAACATGATGCAGTTTCTGACGTCGTCAGCTGAAAATGGGTGGAGGGTTTTAGGGGGTTCGGTTTCTAACAGGGCGGTTCCATTGGACAATATTGCCCCTGGAAAACCGACGGTTCTTGTTTTGGGAAGTGAAGGCACTGGATTAAGGCCTTTGGTGGAGAGATCTTGTAGTGAGCTTGTTAAAATTCCTGGCAATATTGGTGTTGATGGGTCTGTTGGAAATGTGGGTGATGATGAAGAAGAAAGTGAGTTTGATCAAACGGGTTCGAATGAGGAGTTTCGATCTTTTCTGGCTGTTGAGAGTTTGAATGTGAGTGTTGCAGCTGGTGTGCTTTTGAATCACTTGATTGGAAGCAACTATAGAACTCGAAACGGTCAATCATCAAATGGAGAGAGTGAAATCTAGCAATAGAATTCAGACTTGTTTTTGGTTCCTTAGTTAGCAACTTATTTCAGTGTAATGTTTAATGAATGATGATAACTTGATAAGGTTTTACGTATTTATGTATGCTTAATGATATGAGGTTTGCAGCCATTTTTTCATAGGGCTTTCAATTTTGGCCACATCATATTTTATGATTCAAAATTATGTTATCTTTTACCAACCGTATGATATCAGATCGTGAAGTCTTTATTATAGTTCAAATCCTCGTGTAATCGATAAGGAAGGCATCTTGAGTTTCCAGTTCGACTCCAGAAAATGGTGGTTTCTATTTCAAGATGCCAATACATCAAGCATCAATGCTAATGCTAATGTTGATGGATCATGAAGTCAATAAAGTAAAGATCATATTCTTGGCCGAAAGTGATATTTCAAGTTGTGAAACATGTCAAATTTTCAATCTATCTATACATATACTAAAACAGAACGTTGTTTTGTCACATGTCATCCTTATATTCAATTTGCCTATGTGTCAACCTCTAAGTTATGCTACATCATTCACCCTGTCATTCTCCACATCATCTAACTTTATATTAAAATATTTATTACATGCAACCCTCTACATGATACGGGAACACACGCTAGTTTTTATTACTATTTCTTTCCACTTTGGTTGAGCACCGAAACACTTTTTAATATGCCTCCTATTTCCTTGGCCTTCATATTGATCCACACTCTCCAGTTCATCCCATCTGAATTCATTGCACCAAAACCGAAACCAGAACAAACCCAAATCCTCAAACATGAACTGGAGTGGAAAAAGCAATTCCAAACCAAATTCCGCAAACAACCAGTCTCAAGAAAGTCATGTAAACCATCAACTGTTGATCCAAGTTCCAGAATGCACTGTCCACTTAATGGACGATGGAGAAGCAACTGAGATTGCAGGACCAGGGGATCTTACCATACTCCGCATCACAGACGATAATCTCTCCCTCGCGATCACCATCAAAGTTGGTGACAATCTCCAGTGGCCACTCACTAAAGATCAGCCAGTAGTGAAGCTTGATGAACTTCATTACCTTTTCACCATCCCTGTCAATGGTGGCGATCCTTTAAGCTATGGAGTTGCATTTTCTGAGAAAAATAAAGGGAGTTCAAGTTTAGCGTCTTTTGACTCGTTCCTTCAAGAAAATTCTTGTTTTTCTTGCCCTATTAGGCGTTTAGAGAGGACGAAGAGTTGTGGGATCGATTGGAAGGAGTTCGCGCCCAAGATTGAGAATTACAACCATGTTTTGGCTAGAGCTATTGCTGGTGGAACTGGACAGATTATTAAGGGAATATTCATGTGCAGCAATGCTTATAACAACCAGGTACGATCATATTTTGTGTTTTTAGTTCTTGTACACTTTTAAAAGTGTTATGTAAAAATTGCAGGTTCAGAAAGGTGGGGAGTTGCTTCTGGATCAGCCAAATGAGATGGAAAAAACCCAAGTTCAATCTCAAAAAAATGGAGGTCGGGGTACTAAGAAGAAGAGTTCCCTAAACAAAAATCTTAAGAGGTAAACAATATTAGTGATTAAAGTAGACCATTGCATTTGTTTGTTTGTTTCAAAAAAAATAAGGACTAACTATTACATTTTTTCGGCTCCACATAAACATTTCCTAAATTCAATAGAAAAATATTTGTATACCTATGTTTAAGTTACTTTTAAAATTAGTACTTATTTTTTGTTTAGAATCAGAGGTGATTGATTAAGAGTTATTTTTCTTTCAAGAGTAGTACTTATGAGTTATGACAATTTAAACTTCAGTTACCTTAAACTTGAACCTTGAACACCAACACATAAATACCAAACACTGAAAAGATTTCAACTTTACCAATCAAAACTCAATTCCAACAACTTGACAATTTTGTGGTTGCATTCCTGATAAAGGGTGAGAAAGCTGTCGAAAATAACTGAAAAAATGAGCAAAGCAATGTTGGATGGACTAGGAGTAGCTTCAGGATCAGTAATGGGGCCATTGGTTAGATCAAAAACCGGGCAGGCGTTCTTCGCCATGATGCCAGGCGAGGTTGTATTGGCTTCTCTAGATGCTATTGGTATTACATATGCTGAATCTCACATCAATTCATGACATGAAAATCAATCCAAGATTTTGACTTTTTTGGTTATGTTATGATCAGACAAGATCTTGAATGCAGCTGAGGCTGCAGAGAAACAAGCTCTACATGCCACATCTGAGGCAACAGTGAGGGCTGTTTCCAACAAGTATGGAGAGAGTGCGGGAGAGGCGACAGGTCATGCGCTCGCGACAGCTGGACATTGCGCGGGGACCGCTTGGAATGTGTTTAAGATCAGGAAGGCTATCAATCCTGCTTCTTCTGTTTCATCTGGAGTGCTCAAGAGTAGCCAAACATTAAGGAAATTAAAGCCTGGAACTGCGTTAATGAATTGATAAATATCGATTTATAACTTGAGACAATTAGAGATGTGTTTTTATCTCTTTTGTTGCTGAGTGCAAACCAATCTATGGAAAACATCGGGTGAGGATGATGATTTAGATGAGGACGATGTACATAAATGGTGTAACTCATGTACACAAACGTTATAATGCATGCACAAACGTTATAATTCATGTACATAGTTTTAGTGATGCATACAATGTCTGTGTATAATTTTCAGTTATTTTCGATGGTTTGGGCACGTTCAGAGGAGGCCGCTTGGTGCCCCAGTTTGTAGTTGTGAGGTTCTGACGTTGGAGAACTACCGTTGTGGTAGAGGGCGACCAAAGAAAAGTTGGATGGAGGTCATCCAAACAGACCTCGTCCCTATGGAGCTTTTAGTAGACGTGACTCAGGACACAACTTGTAGAGGGAGAAAATTCCGGTTACGGAAGCTTAAGTTGGAGTCCCTGGAGGGGTGTATCCTCGATTATCGGGATAGGAGCCTTGTCCTAGTTTCTCTGTTTTTGTTGGGAGTGTGTTGTCGGTTTTTGTGTTTATGTTGGTGTGTTTTGGTTTTGACTCTTCTATATCGGTTTGTAGGTCTTGTTGTAGACTCATGTACTTTTTGGTTATATCGGTTACTTCCTCCCAACCTGTTGGGGTAAGGAATTATCAATCCCAACCCTCAGACCCCATTCTTCGGGATATAATGAGGAATGATGTTGTTGTTGTACATACACTAAAACATAGTGTTGTTTTGCCACATGTTACTTTTGCGTTCAATTCGTCTATGCGTCCGCTTTTGGACTATGCTACCTCATCTGCCATATCAACCGCCACATCATTTATTTTATTTTATATCTTTCAGAAATAGATAAAATAAGGAAAAATATAGAGATTCATCTAATGGTATAAACATCCATTTTTATCTTTTAGCCCATTATATTTTTTTTTATATATATCATTAATTATTTAATATCTTATTAATCTAATTAACTTATGTAACAATGATTTCAATTATAAACTACTCCGTACATGATAGTTTTAAAACATAATACATTATTAAAAAAATAGAATATATACACGGAATGATCAATCAAGAATTTAGTCCATCTAAAAGATAAAAAAAAGTTTAAAAATTATCCATGTGTAGCAAAAATCTTATTTATATAAAGATTGGTTGTTCAATGCCAAAATTGAATGAAATCGGTACCAAATTGACTGATGGGCCGGTTTTTTGGGCCAAAATGGATAAATTATGTGGGCCTGTTTGAAAACCCTCTTTCGTCCGTTTGCTAATCCTTCTACAACCTCCATTCCTCCAATATCTCCTCGTAATCACTTTCCCCCGATGTCTCAAATACCATCGTCAACTACTCCGACAACTAGCTAGCTCCTCGACGCCCCATCAATACTTCCCCACGCTCCGTTAGGGCATCTTCCTCAGCTTTCAGGAGAATGAGAATGATGAATACATAGGGACTCAGTCCAAGATGGATTGGTTCGCTGATTGGGTCTCCAACAACGAAGACGTTGTTCGATATTTCACCATTTACGTCGGAGGCATTGCTCTCTTCCCAGTGCTACTCAATCGCACCCTCACCGGCATCGTACCGAATTAATTTTCGACCCGCTATGTTTGAGCTTTTAGTTGAGTCGGAGTGAATTAATGTTGTTGGACTTTCACCCGTCTTTCGCTACGGCCGTTGCCTTACCCATCTTTTTCATTCTATATCGTCGTTTCTCTGCTGCACTTCATCTCCATTGATTGACAACACTCATTCTTTCCAATGCTCAACCACTCTTTCATCTCCTTGCGGTTTCAACAAAAGCTTGATATTTCCTTTGTAATATTACAGTGGCTTTGTTGTTGTAGAAGTTACGGAAACAGTGAAGTAGACCCAGAACATCCAAGCTTAATTTGGCTGAAGTAGACCCAGAAGAAAGGCGTAGAATCCCCTTAATTTCGCCGGCTTAGACAACGAACATTGTAAAAGCGACTCTTGGGTAGAGCTAGAGTATAGCGCAACCGTGTTGTTTCGAGGAGAAAGACTAACTGTACATTGCCCACCGCATGTTTGTTAAAATGCCTAGCTGAAAAATCTGGGGAGATATGAAAATTCGAGCCCAATGGAAGGTGAATGACTCGAAGGTCTTCAAACGAAGAACCATAAGAGTAGCTTGGTCTCTCCCGGTTTTTTGTGTTATTAATGGATGATGACAACAATCTCTATTCCCAAACATGGTATATTGTCTATTTCATCATCAGTTACATCAGTTCTTCCTTGGCGGTTCACCACGTTATTCGGCTCCCAGCTGCAACAACTGTTTGCAGACTACACAGATTCTTGACGGCTTGGTCTTCTCCGGCTGGGGTCATCGTTTCAAATTCCCCATTAGTTGCCGCCATCAATTTCTGCCATTGATTGTCGTCATCAATTTCTGTCATTACATAGATGCGTCAACCATTGAAATTCAGAGAATAAGTTAATTGTTAATTGAAAGGTTATGGAATTCCTATTTGGCGTAACAGTTTGGATTTACTCCAGGTATTGATTGCTCTTTTAATTCCTATTCGGTCTATTTCAATCGTCGGTCCTATAAATTCGGTGTCAATCTCGCATTTTCCATAACTCCTCACATTGTGATTGGGATTTTGCATTCCACTTGATTCTTTGTCCCTGTTTTTTCTCGCAATGGTTTCTAATTCATCCCTTCAAATCTCTTATGCCTATAATGCTATCACGAATTCGAAGTCCAGAGGAGGCCGGACCAGTTCGACTGGTTTGATGTTCAGTTTTTTTTAACAACGGAATTTGCTTTGCTTTCTGGTTAGTTTTGCTATCTAATTTGAAGCTTATCTGACACAATTGGATTTTCTCTCACTTTCCCGTTTTCTCTCAATTTTGTCACAAATTTGGGAATTCAGCATGTTACTTATTTTATTTCCGATTGCTTCTTGCTCTTGATATTGCAACATTCTTCTTCTTGTAGTCAGATTTGCACCATTTTTCTATGTTGTAATTGTTGGAACTGATTTTGACTGGACTTCCGGGCACTTTTCTGGTGGGCTGCGGAGACCGGTTGTGCCGGATTATGCGACCGTTGGCTTCGTCTATGCGAGCACTACGCCGTAATGTACTCACACGTCAAAATCGGGTTCCGTTTGAATGAGAAATGAAGGCTCAAAGTTGGTTGCTTGACTAAGTTCAAAGAACAATTTTGGAGCTGAATTTTGATATGGGTTTTGTCCCACATCGAAAATTGGGGTGAGAATATGAAGGGTTTATATACCCAAACCCCATACCCTTGGTAAGCCCTTGGGAGAGGTATGGAGAGAGGACACGGGGGGCCCTCGCGCGGTCCGTCCGTCCGGTCCTGGTCCGTGGCTCGTGGTCTTGTGGAATGGGCCGTAGGCCCAAACAGCAGCTTAGCTTCTTTTTTTGAAGTGGGCTAGATCTGAAAGTTTTGGGCTTCCAGATCAGATTTTGGACTGCCTCGTTGGGGACGCCCAACTGAGTCAGCGCAACTGCTTCCACGATTTTCTCCACTTCCCCACATCTGCCTCCACTATCTCCTCCTCTAACAAACCGAGAATCTCTATTTAAGAGAGTTTTGGTTCTCATTCTCTGTATCCGAAAATAAGAGCAATCCTCTCTTCTCTTCTTCTTCTTCTCTGAGAGTACAACACAAAACTGGTTCGTTGGCTTCTATCTTTTGATTGTGCAAACCAGAAGTGATCGTAGTTGTATCCTGGGATTCTCAACGCCGGTAACCGTCACATATACGGGGCGTTACAGAATTAAGGAAAGAGATCTAATCTCGACTCTACGCAACAGTTTCGTCAAGAACGATTCGGTAAAATTCTTTCTTAATTCTGTTCTTCGTTTTAATTCTTTACAGATTGTTATTCTGCGAAATACAGGTCCTACAATCTTAATTCTGTACAATTTTATCTTGTCGATAACAATCTGTTTGAGTTTTAAAGGAACAGAAAGTTACATCCCGAAGAAAATTGTCTGTACTGCGTACAGTTTCGGATCTGTGTTCAGATTCGAGTAAAAACAAAAATTAATCTTTATAATTGTGAGGTTGCTGTTGTATTACAGAACCGAAAAATTGTGTTTACAGTTCACAGATTTCTGATTCTTTATTTACAGATTGCAGAATCTGTGTTTTACAGTTCGCAGGAATTCAGTTCTGTTTTACAGATTCGTGATTTCTGGAATTTTTTACAGTTTGCAGAAATTCAGTTCTGTTTTACAGATTCGTGACTTTCTGGAATTTTTACTGGTTTACAGATTCGTGAATTACTGGTTCTGAGTTTAACAGATTCGCAGATTCTGGTTCTGTAATTTTTACAGTTCGCAGATTGCTGGTTTCTGCATTTACAGTTCACAGATTTCTGGTTTCTGCGTTTACAGTTTTGCAGAAAACTGTGTTTTTTCAGAATTTTGAAATCTGTTTTGCAGAGTTACTTCTAAGTCATAACTAATATTTGTTTGTCTTATTGAACAGATACAATGACTAACGGAGATGAGAAAACTGCTGCTGACGCTGGAAATGTCACTGGGTCGCCCCGAATTCAGTTTGGGACTATGCCTCTCGATCAGACTCAGATACTTGATAGGGTTCAAGTTCAGAACAGTCCGGGTCATGAGAGTCCGACTAAGAAGAGTCCGATCAAGGAAACCCCCCCGGTCGTCCAAGTGGATCTGCCACCAGTGCCTCTTCATTCGGCTCAACCGAGTCATCCGGCTGAAACGAGTCATTTGGCTCAACCTCTTCATCCGGGTCAAATGAGCCATCCGGGTCAAATGAGTCATCCGGGTCAATTGAGCTATCCGGGTCAAACAAGTCATCCAGGTCAAACGAGTCATCCAATGGATCTGTCTGATGTTCAGTTGCCTCATCTGTATGTTCCCCACAGACCTTATGTGACAACTATGCCGAACACAATTCATGCTGGGATCCTACCCGAAAAATTTGACGGGAAAGGGTTCAAAATATGGTCTCAGAAGATGGAGTTCTTCCTGAGCATGCTGGGTCTGGACAGGTTCTTGAAGGAGGGGAAACCTAGGTTCTCCCCACATGACACTGATGCCCTATCTGATTGGGCGAAAGGGGACTATGCATGCAGAGGGTATCTTACTCATCGCATGATTGACTCGCTGTATAAGGTCTACTGTAACCATAACACCGCTAAGGAATTGTGGGATACTTTGACAAAGAAGTACAAGACACAGGATGCTGGCTCAAAGAAAGCGGCAGTAGCAAAGTTTCTGAACTACAAGATGGTAGATTCAAAGTCAGTCGTGGAACAGGTTGAAGAACTACAACTGATCGTCCATGAAGTGATCTCGGAAGGAATGACCATCTGTGAGGCTTTCCAGGTAGGTGCCATCATTGAGAAGCTTCCTCCATCCTGGGAGCAATTCAAGGTTTACTTGTTGCTGAAACAAAAGGCAATGAGGATTGAAGACTTGATCGTGAGGCTTCGGGTCGAGGAAAACAATAAGAGGGCCAATCAAGTTGGGCTCTCTAACAAGGCAAACCTGGCTGAGCATCGAGACAAGGGGAGGAACAAGAAGTTTCAACCTCAAAACACCACAAACTTCAAGAAGCAAGGAGCAAAGAAGTTCAGTGGAAAATGCCACAAGTGTGATAAGGTTGGTCACAAGGCAGAAGAGTGTCGCAGCAAGCCCGACAACAGAAGAGACAAAGGGAAGAAGTCTCAAGCCAATATAGCTGAAAACTCACTGACAGCAGACGACCTGTGTGCGGTGACTGAAGTGAATTTGGTTGGGAGCAACCCAAAGGAATGGTGGTACGATACAGGTGCCACTAGACACATCTGCTCGGATAAGGGATTGTTTACCACTTATCAGAAAAGCCGAACAGAGGAGAAGCTCTTCATGGGAAACTCTGCGACATCCAAGGTTGAAGGTATTGGGAAGATCGTGCTCAAGATGACTTCTGAGAAGGAGCTGACTCTCAACAATGTGCTTCATGTGCCAGACATTCGAAAGAATCTGATCTCGGGGACTCTTCTCAACAAGAATGGGTTTTGTGTCAAGTTTGTGTCTGATAAGTTAGTTCTTTCTAAGAATGGGATTTATGTGGGGAAGGGTTATGTGAAGGATGGGCTGATCAAAATGAATGTAATGACAGTCCTTCCCAAAAAGGTTATAACTGATGTTTCAGTGAATGAGAATAATCCTATTGCTTATGTCGTTGAGTCTTTTAATATTTGGCATGAAAGATTGGGACATGTTAATTATAAATCTATAAGTAGACTAATAAGCATGAACATGATTCCAAAATGCAAAACAAGTAAAGACAAATGTGAAGTATGCGTACAAGCGAAACTCACAAAAACGCCATCACCCCATGTAGAGAGAACAACCGAACCTCTAGGACTAATTCACACTGATTTATGTGATTTAAAGTTCGTGCAAACTAGAGGCGGTAAGAAGTACTTTGTAACCTTCATAGATGATTGCACACGATATTGTTATGTATATCTGTTACATAGCAAAGATGAAACTTTGGAAAAGTTTAAAGAATACAAGTTGGAAGTTGAGAACCAACTTAGTAAAAAGATTAAAATGATCCGAAGTGATAGAGGAGGCGAGTATAGTGAACCATTTAATGCATTCTGTAGAGAACATGGAATCGTTCATCAAACTACTGCGCCTTACTCACCTGAATCTAACGGGGTTGCGGAACGAAAGAACCGAACATGCTCGTGTGATAGGAAGTCTTGTGTACTTGACAAATTGTACAAGATCAGACTTAGCACATGTTGTCAACGTACTGAGTAGATATACCAGTAATCCAGGACACAATCACTGGAAAGCAATAACTCGAGTATTAAACTACTTGCGACATACTCGGAGTTACGGGCTGCACTATGGAAGATATCCAGCCACTCTGGAAGGCTATAGCGATGCTAACTGGATATCAGATTCAAAGAACTCAAAATCCACCAGTGGGTATGTATTCACGTTGGGTGGTGCAGCTGTATCATGGAAATCCTCAAAACAAACGTTATTGGCCAGATCCACAATGGAATCTGAGTTCATTGCTTTAGACAAAGCAGCTGAAGAAGCAGAATGACTTCGAAACTTTATGGAGGATATTCCTTTGTGGGAAAAACCAGTGCCAGCTTTAGGTGTACACTGTGATAGTCAATCGGCTATCTCTCGGGCACTGAACACAATATATAATGGTAAGTCTCGCCACATAAGACGACGACATAAAACCATAAGACAATTGCTCTCAACTGGTGTAATCTCAATCGATTATATCAAGTCAGCTGACAACCTAGCAGATCCGTTTACTAAGGGATTGTCAAGAGAGCAAGTTGTAAAGTCATCTAGAGGAATGGGTTTAAAGCCTATGACTAAAGAGGATGCTTGATGGCAACCCTACCTAAGTGATTGGAGATCCCAAGAAATAGGTTCAAGGGGAAAACAAATTCAAGTCGAATCTAGAAGCGCACTTGGAGATATTATATCTTCTTCCCCAGTTCCTAGGATGATAAAAGTGCGATGGCAAAGTAGAGGTTAAGCAGTTGCTTTTAATGATTCCATAAACTTTGAAAGAACAAAGTAGGGTATTGGTAATACCATTTCTGGTCAATCACCTTATGAGTGTGAAATAGGGCCGTTTCTAGGAGAAAGAAGAGAGGCTGCTTTCTCCAAGTTCACTCATGAATAACCAGGGATGTTCACGGCCAAAATGAACACAATCAAGAACCTAGTTCTCTGAGAAGATGAAACTGTGTGATAGTTATTGTCTAGGTTTACGTCAAAGTCCGGGTGGTTCAAGACATCATGTTCACTACCTGGTCGAGTAAATCCGATAGCTACTCACAATGGGTGGTTCAAGGCTGAAAAACGCCACCAACTCAGATACAGTGATTCTTCGCCCGTACTCTCAAAATTTCTGTCTGTCTTGTCTAAGCACGTGTAATAGAATCATTTCTATTCATGTGGGGGATTGTTGGAACTGATTTTGACTGGACTTCCGGGCACTTTTCTGGTGGGCTGCGGTCACCGGTTGTGCCGGATTATGGGAGAGTTGGCTTCGTCTCTGCGAGCACTACGCCGTAGTGTACTCACACGTCAAAATCGGGTTCCGTTTGAATGAGAAATGAAGGCTCAAAGTTGGTTGCTTGACTAAGTTCAAAGAACAATTTTGGAGCTGAATTTTGATATGGGTTTTGTCCCACATCGAAAATTGGGGTGAGAATATGAAGGGTTTATATACCCAAACCCCATACCCTTGGTAAGCCCTTGGGAGAGGTATGGAGAGAGGACACGGGGGGCCCTCGCGCGGTCCGTCCGTCCGTCCGGTCCTGGTCCGTGGCTCGTGGCTCGTGCCGGTAACCGTTGGCTTCTCTGTATCCGAAAATAACAGCAATCCTCTCTTCTCTTCTTCTTCTTCTCTGAGAGTACAACACAAAACTGGTTCGTTGGCTTCTGTCTTTTGATTGTGCAAACCAGAAGTGATCGTAGTTGTATCCTGGGATTTTCAACGCCGGTAACCGTCACATATACGGGGCGTTACAGAATTAAGGAAAGAGATCTAATCTCGACTCTACGCAACAGTTTCGTCAAGAACGATTCGGTAAAATTCTTTCTTAATTATGTTCTTCGTTTTAATTCTTTACAGATTGTTATTCTGCGAAATACAGGTCCTACAGTAATTTCTGCAATTTTCATCCTGATGTATTATCCTATTTTCCATCATAAGTCAAATGTTGATCAGCTCAAAGTATTACCAATAATGTGTATTGTCTTGTGAGTAGCTACTATGATAATTTTTTTCATATGATTATTTATGACCTGTTTCTTGGAATGGTGTCATGAATATAAAATTTGATACTTCAGTCCCAAATGTAATCAACCATGCTGCCTGCTTTGCTTAAACTTTTTCTTCATTTTGTTCTCATCATGAGCGCGTAAGACTGATATAGAAGTTGAGGTTTTGCTTAAACTTTTTCTTCATTTATAAATCATGCTCCCTGTTTCCTATTTTCCATCATAAGTCAAATGTTGATCAACTCAAAGTATTACCAAGCATGTGTATTGTCTTGCGAGTAGTTACTCTGATAAGTTTTTTCATATGATTTATTACCTGTTTCTTGGATTGGTGTCATGAATATAAAATTTGATACTTCAGTCCCAAATGTAATCAACCATGCTCCCTGTTTTGCTTAAACTTTTTCTTCATTTTGTTCTCATCATGAGCGCCTAAGACTGATATAGAAGTTGAGTTGTTGTGCCTTTTAAAGCCCGGGAATGAAGAGTGTGATTCGCAATGTATAGTTGAAAATTCGTCTGATTTTCCAGCTTTACCATTCACTAATTTATTTCAGAAGAACAGTGAAGTTGATGAAGAGTGTGGATTACGTGAATGTAAACACACAAGTCAGAATGAGCCGAGTCGTAATGAGCATACTATTCACAGTAAGTTCAGAATGTTGATTTGATTTAGGTTTTTGTTCAATATTGAAGATGATATGGGAATGGCAGAATGAATTTACTAGAAAAATGTGCAGGTGCAATCTGGACGGAGGTTCGTTCCTACTACTTCAAGTAATGCTGGTGTTTTTATGAGACCGCTTAAAATGTGTTTCTGACTAAAATACCTCATCTGAAAAAGCAGAAAGCCAGAAGCAAACGGGGATAAAGGGGAAATGGCGATGTCAATCGTAGTCGTGGGCTCTTCTGCGTCAACTGCTCAAATTTTTGCAACCAGACCACCGATTTCCTCTTCTTCACTTTCCAATGAATTGAAGTTTAAACATAGTTCTCTACGGTTGTTCATGTGTCGCTCTTCAAAGAATGAACTGGAGGAAACGCAGTAACTTCCTCTGGTAAATCGCCCAATTTATATATCTCCAAATTTCATAATAATTTTTCTATGTTGGATCAAACGAAATCTTTTCTGGTTTGTTGTTCCTAAATGAGCATAATAGGTTTACGCTTTTGGGTTACTTCACGCAATTATTTCATGACGCTGTACCTCATGTTAGTGGCTCTATTTTTCCTACTAGATGTGTATGTAACTTTTAATTCTGCTATAGGAGAAGTTTTCGTGTCTTGAGTCTGATGTTCCCTGGGAGATTGAAAATGTTTGGAGCACCATGGGACTGTATCTGTTCAGTTTGCCATACCCTTGAGCTTTTGAGGCTTTTCTGTTGCTGAATTCCACCATCAACCAAACCCTGGGCCTGAAATTAAGGTGGTCCATTTTTAGTTTCAATTCCCCTTGGCATTGACAGCTTTCTTCTGTGTATGAATTCTGCATAGTGCTGGAGTAGATAACTTCCTGTTTTGTAGCAGTGTCCAGATTCTGGAGTAGATAAACTCCATTGCCTCTAACAATGAACGTATTTGAACTCATCTCTAACTCACAAGGTCTTAACCTTGGCATACTTTTCGGGGAAAAAATGGTGCTATCCTGATCTTAATGACATTATGTGAATAGATATCCTGATTTATGCTCCCTTTATAAAGTTATTGACATTCCTTTTTCCTTCTTTAGCACGGGAAAAGCTCTGTTGATGAGATCATCTCCAAAATTGAACAAACAGCTGGTCCATTAGGTTTTGGTGTAAAAAAGAATAATTGCAAGGTGAAACTATGATTGCATTCATTGTTTCAACAATTTTTTTAAATCTTGGTATAAAATATAAACTATATTTAAATTATTATATATTTCAGTTGAAGCTTCAGGGAGAGAATCATATTGTGATATGCTGCAGTTTCCAAGGACCCTGAACTCTGTCAATTCATGACCTGTTTTTTATAATAATTAAATATGTTTATGTCCTTTAGAATGATTATGAAGTTAATCAAGCAAGATTTTATAATTAGGAATCATATTATGATATGCTGGTGAAGTAAAAAAGAAGAGTTAGTGAGGTCAATTCAAGAAGCAATGGAGTTCATGTGCACGATTGAATCTCATCTTGGTCGTGCTCGCACCATTAACTCTGGTATGGTTACTATTTAATTAAGTATCCATGTTTTGTATTATAATATTTGGGGTTTGTGGATAGATTAGAAACCATAATTAGCTCTTATTTTTGCTTGATGATTGATCACACGGCTGATGATGGAGTTTGTAATCATTTTTGTCATGTTGTGGGTTACTGAATCTGGCAGCAATACTTTGGTGAATTATGAAACCGTGAGGCTTACTTTTTCAAATTTAGTGTTGGGGAAGCAAGAATGGTTTCTTCTGTTCTTGATTAATGTTAATTTCCTACATGCACTTGCATTATCATTTGCGTTTTAATAACTTTTCTCCCCAGTTCTTCCCAAATTGCACAATTTAATAAATGAACATCCATAGATGTGTGTACTACTCAGCTGGACATAATTGTAATCAACATAAGTTTGATTTTGATTTTGATTTTGATTTTGATTTTTGTACGATTTTAAATGTGAATCTGTACTGGTTTTGTCTTCTCTCTCTTTTTTACTCATAGATCCATTGAATTTCGTTTTTATTGATGCAAAAAACAAATTTAAACGCCATTTAGTTTGCTATAGCTTTTTTTGTAGAGTTTTGAAAAGATTCACCATGAGGAGTTCCTGGAAGTGGATCGGGAGCGCACACCAACCAAGCGATAATGGTGAAAATAACAAAGGTTCGGAGTCCCCTGACCCTAATTTATTTGTTTTTCTTTTGATATCACAATTATTGTTGATATATTATGGCCTGCTTCAAATCAAATTAACTTGGGATACTCGTTTATATGACTTTTGATTTGGTGATTGTTTCCATTGCTTTTGCTGAGGATGATAGGAGTCGTATGTTTTCCATCGGTGAGCATTTTCAATATAAAAGAAATATTGAAAATGGGCAGAAACTGAATTCCCTTATCGAGGATCTATCTTGAAATTCACCTTAATATTGAAAATGAGGAGAAACTGAATGTGGGAAGAAACTCAATTTTGTCAGTTGCTCTGCTAATGAGAGATTTGTACTCATGTTTCCCCACTGAAACCCCTACAATCTGATGCTCAATTTAAATCTAGAAGTCATGTCATGTATACATCAATATGCGAGTTCCTTGCTGTAGTATGGTCAGTGACTCAACGATGCCTTCTCTGTTGAGCATATAATTTAAATGTCGGTTTTGTTATTAGGAAATGTAATGAAGTAAACAACTACTTAACTATGATTGACTGCTTGTGATTGTAAACTGAAGTTACCGAGCTGAGTTGTACTAGGTAGACTAGGTTCAGTAGGATGATTACACTTTTTTTTTACTGAACTGAACTGAATGAACATTATTGATCACTTTTTTGGATTTGTCTTGCTGCTGCTGCACATTACTGAAGTATACACTATGCAATATCTTTTTTCTTACAATAGGTTGATTACATTTACAAGTTCTAGAATATGACAAGTGAGGAGTAATTAATTTGGTGTTGTGCGATCTGGGGGTGCTGTGTGATTGGAATTGTTCCTGTAATTACAATTGTAGCTGATTTTTTTCTGAACTGAACTGAACTGAATTGTCAACTGAACTGTAACAGGCTGCATCTGTAACGGGCTGAACTGTTTTTGGATAATCTAATGTTTAGATATTGATAGCAGAACTGGTTTCTAAATTGATAAGATGAACTGAACTGCATCTAACTGGTTTCTATAATCTAATGAACTAATTTTGTTTTGTTTTTTGGATACTTATCTTACTAAATTATTTTGTTTTGTTTTGACATGACAATTACTATTGTCTTTCCAGTAAAAATTCCAGATCCAGCTTTCCTTTGTGCTTAATCTAAATCTCAGAATTTTTTATTTTTCCGTCGATTAAGAATCAATGCATTCGATTTGTATAAGGTAGTCTCCATTTGCTCCACTTTGTTCCTGGATGCTTCTTTCCTCTTTCTTATTGTTTGTAAATAAATAAATGTGATGCATCTAACAGAACCATATCCCGCGAGTAGGAGACTTCAATGAGAGTACATATTATATGGAGGGAAATACTGGGCATCCTGTGTTCGAGACAACTTTTGGGAAGATTGCTGTCAACATATGTTACATTTGAACTGGATGGCTTTTGGCTTGAACGGTGCAGAGATTATCTTCAATCCTTCTGCCACTGTTGGTGAACTCAGTGAATCAATCTGGCCAATCGAGGTTCTTTTCTCCCCCTTTTCTGGTCCATTAGATCTCTGAATGGTAGCTGGAGTATGAATACATTTAAAAGGACATAATAGAGCAAAGAATAGGAGTAAACGAGAAATCGAGGGGAATTATTGGAGTAAACTAGAGCTAAGCATAGATAATGGTTAATTGATTCCAGAAAAGATAACCAATATATTTCATATTCAATACGAATCACCTCTTAAAAATAAGAATTGCCAACTGGAAAACTATTTTCGTTCAATCACAAAATAAGAATTTAAAAATCAGTCATTTGATTTTGTGTCTGCATCACCTTATGGCCATGGTTTTGATTTCTTATTGGAAACGTTAGCAAACAAAAACTAACTAACTTCTTTGGTTCTTGAATTTTTTTTCTTTTTCCAACTAACTAACTATTTCCATTCATATGATTACGAGTGCTCTTACCTGGCATTTCCTCTTTTTTGTTGGGCCAGTGTTATTAATTTCATGACTTTTTGCTTCTAATTTAGTAATTTTCTTTACATGGTCCATATTAATATTGTTTATGTTGCAATTTAGTGATGTACAGAAACAATTATCTCCCCTTCAATCTGTACCTCTTTTCAGGTGAAGCAAAATAGTTTGTTTCTCATGGGAACAAGTTTGGAAAATGATGATGAAGGAGAAAAAAAATCGTTTCACTGAGGTAATGTTGATTATCCTGTTGAGAAATTTGATTAAATTCTGTACAATTTGCTGAGTTCTTAAGGCCTCTTTCTATATTTTGATTGCTTCAGCATTCCATGTTTATTATGCTGGCAGCAAATGACCATATTATTTTGTTATGTCATATGATTTACAAATCTAGCCATGTAAATTACATGTTCTGTCGATAGAGTAGTGTTGGGTTTTTAGATATCTATGAATTGAGATTGTTTTCCTAAAACAGTGATTATATTTTCTGCAAGCCAAACAGTCGAAGCAACACAGCAACAAACGCAAAAAACTGTATCGCTGCTTGGCGATCAAAAGAATGAAAGAATATGAGATCAAAAGCTAACCAAAGCTACTGAAAGTTCTTCTCATTGTGCTGACTTGCAGAGTTGGATACATTTACATCCAATTTCCGATTCAGCAAGAAAGCATCAGTGACCCAAATCCGCCCAAGAGTGTCACTATCATAATTCAATGTGGGTCCTCCCACATTAATCTGGCAAAGGAGTATTTAGGCAACTCAACGGTTAGATCAGCTTTAGTTCAATCAATTATAGCATTGACTCGCATGAGTACACTATTGATGACTTCTAGATCCCTTAGAATGTTATCTTCATCTGATTTAGAAAATTATTGAGCTTGGAAATTGCAAAAAAAAAAAACTCCCTGATGGAGCGGAATGGTATGAAGTTGATTTTTCATCTACATTACTAATATTCAAAAAATCGTTCTTCTATCTTTTTAGCTTCTGTTTGCAGCGACTAGCAACAGCTTTTGTTACACTAATGATTTATTTGAGCTTTATTCTTCCATGGTTGCAATCTCTCTCTGACTGAGTTTGAATTTTCATCTGCCTTATTGATTGAATTGTGTTGTTGCTATGTCATCTTGATTGAGATTAGTTTAGAGATTCATTATATTTCAATTGCTGATTCTGTAGTGTTTGTTTATTGCTTACTTTTTTAATAGGAGAAGTTAGAACAACGGGTTTTGGGAAATGGAATGGCCAATATATGTGACAGTGTTTGTTGTATGCAACATTTGCAAGTTCATAATCTTCCTATAAGGAATTTTCAAGTCTATACTGAAAGACAAAATCATAAGCTTCTCAAATCGACTACCACTTTTTTATTGCTTCCAACAATACTTAAGGTGTTCGTCTTCACAAAATCTTCCTACTCGTTCATATTCATTCTCTTTTGCTTCCCTAATCTGATTGTCTCAATTTTCCTTTACCTAGCTTTTTTGAAAGTTTTTCTTATTGATTTATTTGTGAAAATTGTGTTTCAACCACTAGCCTACCTTAACAAAGCATCTACAGACTTGCGTCTAATCGTCCATAACATGTTTGCCAAACTTTTTGAGAGATGGAGTAGATAGTTAAGACTCCAATTTTGTATAAGGAAATCTGTATAATAAATTTGTTTTAATAAATAACTTAGCATTAGCTTTGTTCATCTGTATCTCATTCAAAACTTCATTGTGCAGATTGCCCTTTTTTGGAGCGCATGATTAGCCCTTTTTTGTATTGGATGATTGTGAATTTTTGGATGTAGTCAGACGTTGTTAAGCATACGAAACTTCGTAATTCCCCGCTCAGAGGGCAAAGTCATGAATCTAGGCAACTATAGTTGCTCTGAAGACGCCACTGATGAAGTAAATTATTACAATCCTTGTAAGAATTCTTAGACAATTTATATAGTTTATGATCTATAGTTTAAGTTCTAATTAGATTGATAGTAAAAATAATTTAAGTCTAATTTAGATTGATAGTAAAAATAATTTAAGTCTAATTTAGATTGATAAGAAAATAAATAAATAAAGATAAATATAAGAGAAAGGATATAATATGAAAAAATATTTAAAAAAGATAATATAATTTATTAGACATCTTCTTAATTTTATAATATGATAAATGATAAAAAATAACCAAAAAATAATATACTCTATTAGATATCTTCGTAACAAAAAATATTATGTATTTAATTAGTTTTTCAATGATATATAACAAAAGATATAAAAAACGACTATGACGGATGATGTGGAAGATAAGGTAACATAGTTTAGAGGCTAACAGTGACACATAGACAAATTGAACTAAAGTGAAATATGAAAATACAATTTTATGTTTCAATATATGTATATATAGATAGATTTACACATAATAATCTTATTTTATAAGATATAAAAGATCAAAAACCATATCTTAAACAATAAAAAATGTGTTAGGATTAGAGTACTTTTCTATGCTTCTATTATATAAATTATCTATATGATTTGTAAAAGGTAGTGCGGTTCCTGATTCTAATCTTATCTTATCTTATCTTATATATATATAAAAGTTAGCTGATGGTTGAACGAAATGAATGAAATTGATACTTATTTAATTCTAAATCTATTTAATTTTTTATTATAAAAGCTAGCTGATGGTTGAACGAAATTAATGAAATTGATACCTATTTAATTCTAAATCTATTCAATTTTTTATTAATTACTTATCATTAATTCTAAATCTATTTAAGTTTTTTTTTTTGTTAATTAATGATCTCTGAAATCTAATTAATTCTAAATTCATTTAAGTTTTTTTTTTTTTTGTTAATTAATGATCTCTGAAATCTAATTAATTCTAAATCCATATAAATATTTTTTATTTTTCTTGATTAATTATCTTATTCTAATTTAAAACTACTTCAAATATAAATTTAAGGAAATCAAAAATACTTATAATTATAAATATTAACAAATTAGATAATAATAACAACAAAAATATTAACAAATAATACGTAACTATATTAAATCACATACGAAAATATTTAATTTATCCAAAACCCTTTCTTCTTATTAGTGTATTTATGTTTTTTGTTGTTAATAATAACCTCCAAACAAAAACCCTTCGTTCGTGTTTTTTTCTGTTTGAACACCAGATAATCAAATCTGAGAAGCCGCCGTCGTCTATAAAAAAGAAAAGTGAGAAGGCTGAATGGAAGGAGGAGGAAAACAGAGCATATACAAAACAGTGAGAGAGATAAAGAAGAGTGAGAACAGCTTCCTTTACAACGCCCTTCGATCCATCTACGAAGACTCTATTTTCGTGGGAGAAATCTCGCAGTTATGGCCAACTCTCCCTTTGGTCGCCAATCTCCGATGTGGGCTCTGGTATTCATCCAATTTCCACTCCAATTGTTACTTCAAATCCACCGACGGACACTGCAATAATTGGTCCTTTAACACCTCTCGCCTCAATCTTCATCTCGCCCTTCTCGCAGGTAACTTTTTTGCACTCAATACCTATTCATTTGGGCGTGTAAATCCTTTATGGAGATTGTTTTGCAATGTTCTTCTGACAGTTGATGGGCTGATCTATTTGTTTCATGTATTTGTGTGAATGTTAGGGCAGAAAGGAGGATGTATAATTGTGGATTCGACCCGAAAAGGGAAACGGTTTCCTGATAGCATGGGGAGGACAATTCCCATTTGGACATGCGTATTAAACAGAGCTATTTATAATCACCGAAACTTGATTCATACAGTGAGTACAAACTGCTTTCTTTCACTGAAATATACGGTATTACGGAGTATCTACACAAGTACATTACAAATCCAAGTTGATACTGTATGTTCTGCTACAAATTGTTTGTCAAGTACATGTGCATATAGGGAAAACAAAGTAACCTGCAAGTACATCCTTTCTGAATTGCATCTCCTTTGATATAATATTCTTGTTTAGTCAAAGGCTTCTTGATACATGCACCTCGGATTATAATGAGTTGAGATTGTACTTTTTATCAAGTTAAGTAACTCCAACAACCGGTTGCTAAAATTTTAAACCTTAAATTCTCAATAAATTTAATAGTAGTTTTTTTTTACACATCGCCAACTATTCTATTTGAAATTCTATATTTGCATTTTTGACTTAGGTAAATAGAAAATCTCCAAGAAAATATGTTTTATTCTGTCATTTTTAACTTATGTTGAGGTGTGATTTTGCTAAAACCTGATATAGTCATTTTTAGTTTGTCATTGAAGATTAAATCATCATCCTTAACAGGATCCGAATATATCCCTGAATGCAGCAGCTGAAAACAAAAGTGATAATTCACTTGAATGGGATTGTTCCTTGCATCTACCTCTCTGGATCTCTAAAACAGAAAGATCTTCGATCGAAGATCGTCTTGAAGAATGGACAAAAAACCTGGAATCGAGCGGAGCTGATATTGGTTCCCTTTCAGATACCTTAAAAAAGCCTCTTCGTCCCTTATGGATTTCACAGCAATCAGTTATATGGTTGAATGAAGTTCCTGATCATGATTCTTGGGATTTCACTCCTATAATTCTTGTTTCAGCTTCCTCTTCTACTGGCGGTATTTATCAGCAAAGAACGAGCTCTGAATTTAGCTGGAGCTATATTCCCGGGGCTGGAGATGATGAGGAAACCTGGGCTAGGGGCCTAACACCGATTCTGTTCTGGAAACATGCTTATGATCTTATTAGCATGGGACCTGGTTTGTGTAACCAGAAAGTTGCTGAAATAGTTGAGAAAGATCGAGTTTATCGTGCACAAAGGGGAGAGAATGCTCCTCAAGTTAATATCATATCTTCAAATAGAAATAAAGATCTAGTTTTACCTTCTGAGTTTACACATCTAAACATTCAAGGGAATTCTTCTGATGAAGAGTGTATCATGTATTGGCTGGGATCGACAAATATTGCAGTAGGATCAACTCGAGTTGGTGAGTTATGATAGGACTAAACATAGGTACCTTTTCCGGTGAGGATAATGACATGGATTACGATTGCGGACAATACACACAGACGTTATGACTCATGCACACGAACGTTGTGAGTGATGCGCACACAGTCACTGAATGTGTATCGTCCGCATTTCTCATCTAAGTTTCATCCTCACGGGGGATCTTTTCCGCTAAGCTTATAGGTTCCTTTTGGGGGGTATTTTACGGTGCATGAAGATTTAATCATATGTTTATTCTTTCTGCAGCGACTACTTCACCTCAGGTTGATTGCATATTGAACTGTGACAAGGAATTGATTGATGTTGGGTCTTCTTACACGTATTTGCACCTTCCCACCGTGGTTTGTAAAGATGACAGTTTCGTTCATTTCATGAATTTTTGACGCCTATGTACGAAATCCTCATGAAGTTTACTCTTTTTTTCCTTTCCAGAACTCCAAGTTTGACCGGTTTTCCTTGCTGAGCAACCTCCCTTCTTCTGTAGAATTTGCAAAGAAAAACTTGAGCCAAGGAAAGACGCTGTTGGTTTGCTGCAGTGATGGTAAATGAATTCTTGATTGCTCAACCTTTTAATGCCAGCCTAGTATTTGTGTGTAGTGGCACTACTTCGTTTTTGGTTCTCATTTGGTCTTCTCTAACCGTAGTGCATTCATCTGCATGTTTGTATGAAATTTATACAGGAGAAGATATTAGCATTTGCGTTTGTCTGGCAATCTTGACATCTTTGTTCAACGAAGAAGGTTAATTTCCTTTACCTTCTTATAATGCAACATTCATTCTCAAGTGATTTTACTTTTCATATTGTGAAACATTTAAGAACTGGTTTGCTGGTGTGTGATTAGGATCCTTTATTGATCAAACCTCCTCAACAGAGATGCAGATAACCAAGTTGGACATGCGTAAGCGACTCGTATATGTCTGCAAATACGCGACAAGTGCTCGCCCATCAAGAGGTAATCTGAAGCAAGTCTTCAGCTTCCTCAATGGAGGAAGAGTTTCTGTTTGAGCTCAAATCAGGTTGATGTTTAACCTTGTATCTGTTGTATTCCTATTACCTGTGGCTGTAATACATTTCAAAATGTTTCATAAAATTTGGACACATATCTAATAATACAAGTAATTCTATGCTTATGAGCTTATTTTGTCTACCTTATAAGCTGATTCTAAAAGATATGTGCATATGAAAATAAGAAAAATAATTCATACACTTGCACATGTAATGATACAAATAACAAAAAGAAAAACAATGAGAATTGTCCTTTCATTGAAAGGCGAAATAGACATACACATCAAAGATATGCAGATTGCGTTAACAGTAGTAAGGTGCATCTTTGATTTCCCACTTCATATACAGTTTAATATGAAGGATTCATGTCCACAAGGCTGTAAAAAACATTCTGGATTTACCATCAGTTTCTCTAGTGTCAGCTGGAATGACTGTTCTTCATCTTCATTTGACTAATGAGTTCCAACAGCCTAAGCCTACTTTGTTCTTCTTCCTTAAACGATATGATTACTTCAGTAGTCAAACCATATGTACAGGCAAACTTCATAGATTTGCCTCTACCTGTCATCAACCGGCCTAGGTTGCTGTAGCCTTCTCCTAGACTTAAGATCAACAACAATGACTGAGACATTGTCTGAGCTGCTCTTAGCAATTGCCATTTCTCTGAGCTTATCAGCAGCAAACTGAGCTGGGGAGGGCCCACCAACCACCATGTTCCTCCTTCCCCTCCTTAAAAGTCGACGTGCATACAGCCCTACCTCGTCATTCGTCATCACTTCCCATAGTCCATCGCTTGCTAAAACCAGACATTCATCCTCAGCTGTTCTTGCTGTGAATGTAATCTCAGGAACCGGGATTACATATGGTCTCATATAACGGTCACCTGAAATAGGTAAAACGTAAGACTGATTTTATGTAAAAAAAAAGGACATAAATGAAGTTCAAGTAATGGTTAATGTACCTATAGCTCTGGACATTGCAAGAACTCCAAGAACCCGAGCCCCGTTCCAGTTTATGACTTTTCCGCCCTCGCGTTCGATTCTCATAAGCTCGTCTTCTCTGTCAGGCTGCAGACAAAAACGGTTTTCAGTTTGATGAAGAAAATTGTATAACAAATTGTAAACAGATTAGAGATTTTTTTTTAACCTTTTGATCAACAGTTAGAGGAATTGTGAGAGTTCCTCGACAGAGGATTGCCCTAGAATCTCCACAGTTTGACAGTATAATCTGACACCCAGAAACAAGTGCAACAACAGCAGTTGTTCCAACCATCTCATTTGCAATTGAATCCTTAAAAACCTCATCATCAGCTGTCTCGAATGCTTTGATCAGCGCATTCTCCCATTTCTTATGCCATTCGTACCCTTTCGCCGTTTCATTGTCCCATTCCTCGACTATAATTTGATGCATTCTCTCCGCACAGAAGTTAGCCACCTGAAGAAGGAGGCAAAACAATGTCCATGGTCGTTTTCAGTTAATATGTGAAATAAATATTAACAAAAGATAAAGAAAATAGGAAGAGGTCATCCATTCTCAATCCACGGGGGAAGATAGTGACGTTGAGACACATGTCACGTTACAGCCACACCTCCATCCTCACAATCCTATCCAAAGTCTTAATTCTTTTTAGTATTATTAGCAGTAGTGACCTCCTCACATCATTATGTTGTACCAAATTTCCCCCCAAAAAAACAGAATAAATCTATTTATTTCTATATATATACTAACAAATTTAGTTTCAATGGACTTGGTCTAAGGCCTTTAAAAATACATATAGAGAGATTCTGAATGAAGCATATAACATCAGTGGGTAAGCTAGCATATTTTCTTTATTGCTTAAGCACTGCAGAAGAACATGTACCTAAACGATGGGAAAGTCATAAATATTCTAATGTTGCTGAAAATAATAAATATTCTAATGAAGGTGGTCCCCATGTGCGGCATGAAAATCCTTTTCGTGAGAAAAAGTGGCCCCATCATCTTCTGGTTCATCCACCACCCCCTTACGTGTCTTTGCATTAGTATAATCCAGTAATCAACGAATATGAGCTCATACAGTAGTTTTTACATACCCTAGAGAATCTCAATGCAAATCAATTTTGATTTTAAAAATTCACAACAGAGATCAGATTAAACACAACATTGCAAGATCTACACCGATTGCAATTTCTGAGAGATTGAAGGTTTTACCTCAGCGCCGCCATGGCCGTCGTAAACACCGAAGAAATTGACAGGCGAGATCTCGTTGGAGGAACTGGAATTAGGAGCCGTACATCCGCCTAGGTCACGGCAAGTGCGAGACATGAATCCAGGGACAACGGAAAGCGCATCCTCCATCTCTCTTCTCCGTCCAATCACCGAAGAAGATCCCCATGAAACCCGAACGCTCCTCCCCACACACTTCTCCCTTCGCTCCAGATCCAAGTCTGCTACAGTAGGATCCGCCTCTGCAGTCATCCGCGGCGCGACCGTCTCCGTCATCGATGAGAACTCGCTGCTGGAAGAGGATGAGCCGGAGTCTTCTGAAGCGGAGGAGAGGAAGGAGAAGGAGAAGGAGGAAGTCGGGGAAGTAGAGAGGACAGCGGATTTAGCTTCTGGAAGGAGATCTGTGTTATCGGAAAGCTCCATTGATGGTGGATTGAGGCTCTCGCATTTCATTCTCCGAGAAGAGGACACAAAAGGGATTGATTTGGCAGAGCAACAAATTTAGGGGGAGGAGGGAAGAGAGGGAGAAAAAAAGAAAGAGAGGAGATTAAAGAAGACGAGTAAGATAAGGACACGTGGTTAGCGTATGAAACCGTTGACAGGCGCTGGCTCCAAGTCGCGGTCACTTTCCTTATTTATATTTCTCTCAACTTTATAGACACGTGTCCTTCTACCTCAACATTATTAAAAATGTATTTTATATTACCTTTTACGCGAAAAAGGGAAAATTGAAAACATGTACTCCCTGTCCCTCAATATAATCCCTATTTCATCCACGCACGGATGCCCGTTTTGTTTTGTCAATATCTCTAATTACGTATTAGTAAAAAATATAAAATTTTGAAATTGTTATAGTATTTGTTAAGACGAATCAAACAAGACCCCATATGACTATGTTTTCGTTTGTAAATTGGAAGAAATCGAGAAGATTCTCTCGAATTGTAAATAGTGTTAGAAAATGAATTGGGGCTTATATATAATGGGACGGATGAGTAGATATGATCCCATCTATCGCGCCCTACTGCTCTCTTGGTGGACTCCTGCAATGCTGGAGTATTGTCAACCCAAGCCTACAATATTTATCACGCTAGTTTTACCAATTAATCTCATTTTATCATGTACAGTATAGTATTATACGAAGAACTTGTTAGTATAGCGTTATACAGTAAAACTACTCCCTTAATTCCCGTGGAAAGAATAGAGTATAATAAGGGAGCCCACAATGACAACAACACATAGCAAAAATCAGCTACGTGGAAGAAAGAGAGCAGGTGGGGCCCAGCCATTAGGTAGTTTTTGACTTTTCCACAAAAAAGGCAATTCAATCATAGTAATTCCTTTTATTTTTTCCTTGCTATAAGTCATGGGATCTAGACCGACCACGTGCAGATCGGACGGTGGATTTGAAAAGAGGGAATAATAAAGGAGAGAAGGCGATCCACGGCAACAACAAGTAACCAAAAAAAGGCTACACGCTATAAGTATCCAGTACCTGCCACCGCAGCGTATTACGGTGGACCCGCACCCCCTATCAACGTCAGATCCCGACACCTCAATTCTTTTTTGATTCCTTTCATTTAGCTCATCGCCTATGCCTATGTAACCATAACACGTCGCCCTTTACGTGACGTCTCAAATTTCATTTCATTTTTTATTTTAATTCTGAGAAAAGATTAATAGCAGGTTTAGTAAATGTTGTTAAACTTAGGTTAGTAGTAACACATTGTTTGACCCACTTCAGAGCTGAATCAAACTACGTGTCTAATAATACAAGGATATGAATATATGATGACTTTGGTGTATAATAATACAAAAGTCCACCAAGTTAAGTCATCCTTAAATTGGTTGAAAGCAAGTATAGCTAAACGTGTAACACTGTTATTAGTAAGAGGGGGTTAGTCCAAGTAACGTGACGTGAGTACGTGACCCATAAATGAAGAAAAGATTAGTGCGTATTTCGATTCATATTTGCTTACCTTTTTTTTTTTTTTTTGATGAAATGCTTACCTTTCTTTCTTACATCACTCCTATGCTACAACTAGTACCATGATCCAAACCCCAATGTAATCAACTTCGGCTAAGAGTGATGAGCTGGGCTGGGTTTAAGCTCATTCATTTTGGGTACCATACTTAATCACAAGATTGATATTCTTTTTAAGTCGCATTTCTGTGTCCGACCTCCTAATATCAATACAAGCAAGGAGATTAGTGGATCGGATGTGACTAAAATTAGAACTATTTGTGCCGACAACACAATACTTTCAATAACTATGCTCTTTCAATTAAATAATTAATTTCTACCCTATTCCAATTCCATTAGCACGCTCTTCTTCTTTCTCTCTTCTCTTTTCCCCTTTTTCAAATCTAAACCTCTTCCAGCGACTCTCTCTCTCTTCTTCTTGACCTCCTCCTTCCTTCTTTCTATCCATCTCCGTCGCCTCTCATCCACGGGAGGATGGATTCCTCCGTTTTATCACTATCTAATTTTGTGTTCGTCTGGATAAAAAGAAATAGATTTGAAGCAGATTGCAGCGCAGGAGCAGAAGCACTTCGCGTGCGAAGCACTTATCAAAGCAACCAATAAGTTTAATCTTCATCGCAAGCTAGCGAAGGCGGATTCAGACCTGTCTTCAAGGTATTTCTTCTACAGTTACTAAAGGATCGCGAAATTTTGGGGAAAATTTGACGATGGAAGAGAGATTGCAGTGAAGCAGCTATCGAAGAGTTCAAGGCGAGGGAAGAGTGAGTTTCAGAACGAGGCGAGATTGTTGACAAGAGTGCAACATCGCAATGTGGTGAATCTGTTAGGGTATTGCGTTTCAGGGAGGGAGAAGCTTCTTGTTTATGAGTATGTTCAACATGAAAGCCTTGACAAGTTTTTCTTCAGTAAGCTTTTTTATCATCTATGATAAACTTCTGAATTTCTATTCCTGCTGATTTTTAAGATTGGTGGATAGAATTTGCTGACAAGTTTCTCTTCGGAAGCTTTGCTTGTTATCAGCAAAGTTTAATGATTACAATTTGCTTTCTGTGACTTCTGAATCCCCATTGCTGCCAGTGTTTGACAATTAGTGGATACTAACTTTACTTCCAAAAGTTTCTCAAGCTTTCATGATCATTGAAACTTTACAGATGTGGGACAACAAGTCCATAAACTTTACAGATTAGGAAAACGACATTGTTTACACTATAAGCAACTGAATCTTCATAGGAATGTGGTTTGCGTAAGGTTATAGGGTTTCTCAATTGAATTTCAAGTGGCTTCATCTGAAATATGTGGTTTTTGATCAATTGGGTTATGATGTTGTTTTTGGAGATTGCTTTTGTATGAACCAAATTTTTTATTAACATTGTTGATTTGTTGTTGTTCCAGGTGCATTGGCAGTGAAGCTCCCACTCCTGGTATGAGATCTCGCTGCCACCGTAGTTGACTGCTTAAACAATTGAAAGGCTGATGAACTATGCTCGAATCAAGTAACCAAGTGTTAAGGGATTAGCTTCAAGTGATTCGTATTAGTGAATTACATGAGATGGGGAATACTGATGGTGTGTCTTGATTAATTTGATCTTTGTGCAGAAAATTTTAATCTTTATTTAGTGTGTTGACAGTTTTTGTAGTGTGTTGACAGCTTTTGTAGTGTGTTGACAGTGTGATAATTTTTTTGTTATGTTTATTAGTGGTGTTTGACATATAATTTTTTGTGTTAACAAATTATTATTCATGTTGACAGTTTAATTACTCGTGTTGACAAATTATTATTATTCGTGCCGACAATTTAGTTATATCGTGTTGACAGTTTAATTACTCGTGCTGACAGTTTTGTTATGTTGTTGACAAGTTATTAGTGGTTTTGAAAAATTATTATTCGTGTTGACAATTTAGTTTAATTTTGTTGACAATTTTAGTATTTCTTGTTTGTTTAATTACTCTCGTTGACAGTAATCATGTTGACAGTTTTGTTATGTTGTTGACAAGTTATTATTGGTGTTGACAAAGTATTATTCGTGTTGACAGTTTAGTTTAATTTTGTTGACACCTTTTTGATAGTTCTGTTGACAATTTTGTTGACAAATTATTTTTGCCAAATCAGCAAAGGGGTATTTTCATATAGCTTAAAAAAGTGATGAAAAAACCTAAAAAACAGTACACTTTTAGGATATTTACCTAAAACTGTCTAAAATTATTAAGCGACATAAAATGGCCCGTTTGTTATAATTTTTGGGATGGAACGAAGTGTAAACTTAGGTTATATGATTCGGTGCAGTGTTATGTGTCTGAATGAGTTTGAAAATGGATATAATTTACGAACACATTTCCCATAATATATAAGTAGAATACCATTTTAATATAATTTCGAGTAAAAAATATTTGATCTTCATCAAAATTTACCTAAAAATTCATCATGTCATACTTAAATGTTAATCAAGTAATCCTTAAATGTTCACAATGATGTAATAAATGTTAATTACTCAATAGTTCATTACAATTGACTTAAATATTCACCACGTTGTTCATAAATGTTCATCAAAATGTTCATAAATATTCATTTGACATACTTAAATGAATGTTCATCAAATTATACTGAAATGTTCATCAAGTTTTATTACACATAAATGTTTATGTCATTTGGGCAAACGGCGGACCACCACCGAACCACCATCAAGCCACCAATGGACCACCACTTATGTAGAGCACCACTTTAATATGATTTCGAGTAAAAAACACTTGATTTTCATCAAAACATACCTACATGTTCATCTTGTCATACGTAAATGTTCATCAAGCCTTATGTTCACAAGGATGTACTAAAATCTTCATTACTGAAATGTTCATTACAATTGGCATAAATGTTCATTAAGTTCATTTGGACATACTCAAATGAATGTTCATCAAATTATACTTAAATGTTCACCAATTTGAATTAGACTTAAATTTTAATTTATTTTTAGACTTTAACTTTCATTTATTTTTGGACCACTGTTAGACCTCTGTCGGACAACTACCGGAAAGTCGTCGGGAGGCTGCCAGACCACCACACCTACTCCCCACTTGTAGTGGAGTATTTAGCTTAATCTTAGCCATTGGAGGTCAGTACATCCAATGACTAAGATTCATTCTTATTTATCTATATAGAAGAGTTTATTATGGGATTCAATACCGAAATAATGTTCTATTTTGGTTTGTATTTCGTCCCAAGCTTAAGCCCGTTTAGCTCACCCGGTGTTGGGCTTGAGTGTTTTTTGGCAAAATCGTTCTAATGGGCTTTTTAGTTATAACAGAATATATTTTAAATAAAACTCTTTTACATTTGAAATTTCTGTAATTAATATCTTATATGGAGTACTTTGTACGAAACTCGATTGTTTGTAGGAAACAACCCAGAATTCAAGTTTCTCTTTCTTTTTTCATTATATTTGTTAATTTTAACGATATACTAGTACAAGGATAAAACTTCACGAACATTGTTCGCATAAAAACATAAAGAGATTGAGCATGACTTTATTAATCATCAGTTACTTGTCAATAAGACCTAAAAAGATACATTCAAGTTTAAATGTACATGTATAAGAGAATCTAGCTTTCTAGCTTTCACTCACAGTCACAAAAAATGAATTACATTTACGACTCTTTGAGATTATCACATCATCAAAATTAGACAATTTTAAACAAAAAGTAAAAATAAGATCAAGTAAACATCAATCAATCTAAGATGTTGCAGCAACTCTTTGTGACTTTATACAATTTGATCAGGAGGATGTTGTAGCAAACATCAATCAATCTAAGATCATGTAATTCCACTGGATTATCCTCGGTAAGCTCTTACCAACTTTTAATTATGCAACTGAAGATAGATGTAAATTATCTTCGACCCTTTCATCTCCAATAGTTGATATGTCATTCAGAGTTGCAACTTCTTCATTTTCATCTTCTTCAGTGGTTATAGGAAGACCGGATATCCAATCTTTTACATGACCTACCACTTTCAATAATTATATTACAATTAATAAAATGGTGAAAGTATAGCTTAAGCGTTTTCTAAATGATCAAGTAAAGATCAATCCATTTCTAAAGGATTAAGTAAAGATCCCTCTCAACAGAGATGAATCATTTCTCCGCTTCTTGCTCATAAACTACAACAAAATAGGAATCAAAGTTTGATCATTAATAGAGTATACATTGTATATGGTGTAGATATAATTATGTTGACCATTTTACCCTTAGTGTTTTCTATATATAGGCATCAGCTTGTAAACAGATAATAAATTTGATTCTGTATTCAATCTTCCTCTTCTTGCTCAATATACGAGTTTTGTCATGGTATCAGAGCCGACGGTGATCACCTCGGTTTCTTGTTGATTTCGATCTAGAATCAACGTTTTTCTCTGTTCTTTTGTCTCGTCTCCATTCTTGCTGATAATCTGAGCTTGGTGAAGCTATGCCGGAGACGATTCATTCTGAAGGTCGCAGCCATGGTGCATATGGCGATCTTGAAGGAAATTCCCGCTCAGGGAATCAGATTAATCCATACAATCTATCCAATTCGGATAGTCCTGGTTCGCAGATTATCACGCTTCAATTCACTGGGAGCAACTTCTTGAAGTGGACTCAAAATGTTCACATGGCGCTCGGAGCCAAGCAGAAGCTAGGTTTGATCGATGGAAATTGCGTTAAGCCTGGAGTGGATTCTGAGGATCTTCCATTGTGGATTCGTGCCGATTACATGGTGCGATGTTGGCTGTTCAATTCGATGGCTCGTGCCATTGCAGACAGTTTGATGTATGTGAGTTCTGCTCGACAATTATGGGAAGAGCTCTCTGAGAGGTATGGACATTCCAATGGCCCTTTAATTTTTCAATTGAAATGTGAATTGAACGCAGTAGTGCAAGGTAATCTGTCTGTTGTGGAGTATTTCTCTAAATTGAAGGTTCTTTGGGAGGAATTACAAAGTATTGAAGGTTATCCTGAATGCTCATGTGGAGCATTGAGTTCTTGCGTCTGTAATGTGCTCAAAAAGGTGCAACAAAATGAGTCCAGGAATCAATTGATGATGTTTCTTATGGGGCTTAATGATGTGTTTGATGGAGTTCGTGGCAGTGTTCTTTCTATGGATCCATTGCCTACTGTTAATAAGGCATTCCATTTGGTGTTGCAAGTTGAACGCCAGAAAGAGATCACAAGCCACTCTACTGGTCAATCTCAGATTGACAATATTGCTCTAGTTGCCTCTAAGCAACGCAACTGGGACAAGAAGGATTACAAGAAAGATAAGATGAGCAGGATTTGTACTCATTGCAACAAGAAAGGCCATACCAAGGATACTTGCTTCAAGCTCAATGGCTTTCCTGAGTGGTACAAAGGGAGCCAGACTGAAGGGGCTAAAGCCAACAATGCTTCAGGTTACACAGAGGAACAGGATCATCCTTTTGATTTCAGTGACAAGGAAACTGCAAGTAAATCTGGGATGTTTGATCAGTCCTTAGTTAATGCAGTCTGTCAGGAGGTGCTTAAGGCTATGCAGGGGCAGTCTCAGGCTAATTGCTCAACTTCTACAAGTATTGCTGGTAATTCTTATGTTCTTAATGCAAATTCTTGTTTTAATGATGAGGTTTGGATTATTGACACAGGGGCAACAGATCATATGACTGCTCATGCTCATTTGCTTAGTGATATTAGAAGGCTTGAGAAATTTATTAATGTGGGACTTCCTGATGGAAGTATTTCTATTGTGCAAGAAGTAGGTGAATTGATATTGACACCATCTCTTGTGCTTCATGATGTATTGCTAGTTCCTTCTTTTAAGCACAACTTGTTATCTGTTGGTCGTCTTGTTGAGGATTCTGGTTTAGAAGCTGTGTTCAATAAGTCTACTTGGTGTTTTCAGGACCCTGGAAATAGCAGGGTTGTTTGCTCAGGGAAGAGGGACACAGGATTATACAGAATGCAACCACCAGAAATACAATCCTGGAATTTATCTTCTGAAGTAGTCAAAGACAAGTCCTTCAATGAAGCAGTGAATAAGATACAGAAAGCTTGTAATAAGGAGAGTGAATTGAAACTCATCCATGCTAGATTAGGACATACTTCCTCTAGCAAATTACAGCATCTAGATTTTGTAAAGAGTGGTAGACTTACAGATTGTGAGACATGTATTTTAGCTAAAATGCATAGATTACCTTTTCCTGTAAGTACTTCACAATCTGTAGCCTGTTTTGATTTGGTTCATCTTGATATATGGGGACCTTATAAAACTAAAAGTTTTTCTGGAGCATCTTACTTTCTCACAGTTGTTGATGACAGAAGTAGAGTCACTTGGACTTTTTTAATGAAACATAAAACAGAAGTATATGCATTGTTGTGTTCATTTCTGTCTTATGTTCAGAATCAATTTGGAACTATGATTAAGAGTTTCAGGAGTGATAATGGGTCTGAGTTCATACAAGGTAGTTGTGCACAGTTATTTGCTTCCAAAGGAATAGTGCATCAGAAAAGTGCTCCTTACTCTCCTCAACAAAATGGGAGGGTTGAGAGAAAACACAGGCATTTGATAGAGATGGCAAGGGCATTGAGGCTTCATTCTGGTCTTCCTATCAAGTTTTGGGCAGATTGTGTTCTTGCAGCTACACATATTATTAACAAATTGCCATCTTCTGTGTTGAATTGGATATCTCCCTATCAGGTACTGTTTAATTGTGCACCATCTTATGAGGAATTGAGGGTTATAGGGTGTCTAGCATATGCTATGTTGCCTGGACATAAGAAAGATAAATTTGGTCCAAAAGCAACTAAGTGTATAATGCTAGGATATCCATTTGGACAGAAAGCTTATAAGTTGTATGATCTGGAACACAAGAAATATATTGTGAGCAGAGATGTAATATTTCTTGAAGATCATTTTCCATATAAAGAGGTTCCTATTAAGGTAGAGTCAGTACAGCCTTCCTTGCCTCTAGTTAATCCAGCTGATTGTTTTGAGAATGATTTAGTCACAGATACAGATATTGCAATCAGAGTGCCAGAAGTCCAGATTACAGAGCCAGATACTCAGATAAATGAGTCTATGATCCCAGTGAATCAGAATACACAGCCTATTCTTCCAGAATCTCCAACAGTTGTGGTTCCTATTTAGAGGAAATCCGCAAGAGCACACAATCCACCTGTGAAGTTAAAGGATTTTATTTGTCCTTCTCTTACCTCTAAGGCTACTCATATTACACCACAGGCTTTCTTATCCTCTGTTATAGGAAATACTTCATGCTTCTCTGCAGAGTTTTTACATTCTTTTGTCAATGCAGTGCAGATTTCTGAGCCATACACTTACAGACATGCTAAGGAAGACTCTAAGTGGGTAGAAGCTATGGATAAAGAAATAGCAGCTTTGGAAAGCAATAACACTTGGATTCTTACTTCCTTGCCTCCTGATAAAAAGGCAATAGGATCCAAATGGGTATACAAGCTGAAGCATAAGCCAAATGGCTCTATTGAAAGATACAAAGCAAGGTTGGTAGCCAAAGGTTACAACCAGATAAAAGGTAAAGATTATAAACATACCTTTTCTCCAGTGGCAAAATTTACTACTGTTAGAGCTTTGTTGGCACTAGCAACTGCTAAAGATTGGCCTGTTCACCAATTAGACATAAATAATGCCTTTCTTCATGGATATTTGGATGAAGAAATTTATATGAAGCCACCAGATGGATATACTAAAGCCCTACCTGATCAAGTTTGCCTTCTAAAGAGATCCCTTTATGGTTTAAAGCAGGCCAGTAGACAGTGGAATGTTGAACTTACTCAGTTTCTGATTTCTCAAGGTTTTGTGCAGTCAAAACAAGACTATTCTTTATTTGTCAAGGAGATATCTACAGGCATTATGGCAGTTCTTGTTTATGTAGATGATTTGTTAATCACTGGTGATGATGAAAGTTTAGTGATTGAGTTGAAGAACTCCTTACACACCAAGTTCACTATCAAAGACTTGGGTCTGGTAAGGTATTTTCTTGGCTTAGAAATTAGTAGATCTTCTACTGGAATGCTTATTCATCAAAGAAAATATATTCTGGATTTGCTTAGAGACACAAGGCTTCTTGACTGTAAAGCTGCATTATTTCCATTGGCAAGAAATCTCAAATTGTGCAAAAGTAAAGGAGCATTGTATGAAGATCCAGAGTTATACAGAAGGATAGTTGGTAGACTGTTATTTTTGAATCTAACAAGGCCTGATATTTCATATGCAGTACAACATCTTTCTCAGTTTATGCATAAACCCACAGTGGCTCAATATCAAGCAGTAATACATGTTCTCAGATATTTGAAAGGTACATTACAAGCAGGCCTATTCTATCCAAGAGCATCTGATCTACAATTGCTTGCCTACTCAGATGCAGATTGGAGTGATTGTACCTTCTCCTCGAGATCAATAACTGGATATGCCATATTCTTTGGGCAATCCTTGATATCATGGAAGACAAAGAAGCAGCTAACTGTCTCAAAATCTTCAGCAGAATCAGAGTATAGAAGTATGTCAGCCACTGCAAGTGAGCTGGTATGGCTTGAAGGTCTTCTTAAGGATCTCAGAATTAATGTCAAGCTACCTATCCCTCTCTCTTGTGACAACACAGCAGCTGAAGAATTAGCAGCCAATCCAGTCTTCCACGAGAGAACCAAACACATCAGAATTGATGCTCACTTTGTCAGGGAAATGCAACAGGATGGCTTCTTGCAAACTCAACATGTTCCCTCTGCCCTCCAGCTGGCTGACATCATGACCAAACCTCTTGGTCAACAACAGCACAAGATTCTCTCTTGCAAGTTGGGTGTTTGTTTTGAAACACCACTTCCAACTTGAAGGGGGGGTAATAGAGTATACATTGTATATGGTGTAGATATAATTATGTTGACCATTTTACCCTTAGTGTTTTCTATATATAGGCATCAGCTTGTAAACAGATAATAAATTTGATTCTGTATTCAATCTTCCTCTTCTTGCTCAATATACGAGTTTTGTCAATCATGTCATAACACTGATAGCAAATCAATAAACCTAATGACTAAAATATTGATCACTTTCACTCAAATCATAAATTTTATGAACCTGAAACAAAAACCCGACGGTTCACGAAGAAAAATATTTATTTTCTTTATAAAAGCTATAAGAATAGTTCTTTTTAGGCATATCTCTTATTTTTGGTATTTGTGTTGTAATCAATTATGAATATATACCCCTTCATGGCCACATTCAAATATAACATATGCGAGTAGCACCATGTTGTGTATTACTCAAGGGGAGATAGTCAATCATAAAATGCTAATATATGTGTTGAAAATAGTTTATGAGACTGTTCGGCAAGACAATAATCCATATAGGTAATAACATATATAATAGATTGTTTAATATTTCTAGTGATTAAATTATTGTTGGAAATAACGAAATAAAATGCAAAACAATGTTAAAAGAAGAACTAAAACCTAGAAAAGGAAATGTACTTACTTCCTACTGGGTGCTAAATTCTGGTTGATACAATCTTAAAAGTACCATACCCGTTTCTGGAATACGTGATTTCCCATCGAAGTGGCCAATGTCACTTAAGTTTCTCCCTTTGTTTTCTGCAGCCCTACGTGAGTTTTATAATTCATGGCTCAAGGAGCACAAACTGAAATCTAAAAGAAATCGATCACAAAAGTGGCAAAACCACAAAATAAACTCAAATTCAAAGTAGTCAGAATAGACAAAAAACTCAAATTCATAGAAGCCAAACTAATAGGGAAGAAGTTAAACATATAATAACTATATTAATAACATATTATAAAGAAGCTAAACAAAAAAACACATACTTTGATACCAAAATTAATTTGTTCCTGGATATCGAATCCAAAACAACCCACATCACTAAAGTTTTTTTCCTTTCCTTCATGCATCTAAATTAGCATAATAACTCTTGGCTCAGAGAGGAGAACACCCTAAAGTATAAAGGAGACCGAACACGGTTAAAAGACAACAAGAAAACCGAACACGGTCAAATTTAAAGTACTAAAAAACAAACAGATAAACTCAGATTCAAAGTACTAAAAGCAAACAATAAACTTAGATTCATAATAGTCAAGCTAATAGTACATAAGTTAAAATACTTGTAACACCCTCAAATGCATAGTAAATCAAATGTTTAAATCCAAATTAACGAACATGAAACTGAAAATAATAAAAGAATATTGAATCAACCTTAGGATTGTCATACAATAAAAAAATATTGGTAGCATATCTTTAAAAATCATGTTGCATATACAAAATAGTTAACAAACTACTATTTATTGTTTTGGATAAAGTTTGGAGCCTACAAAATAGACTTATAATTAAAAAATCATGAAATAAAAGATTATAATATATTAAACTTATAATTAAAATGTTTTGTATAAAGTTTGGAGCCTACAAAATAGTTAACAAACTACTATTTATTGAGATTTTTTTTTAAAACAAAAATTAAGGGTGATTTATTATTTGAGGATTAACCACAAATTAACACATAAGCAACTAAAAGCTAAAATTAAGGGGAGAGCTTGAAATAACTCTCTTTTAATATATATATATATATAGATTGGAAAAAGTTTAGAGCCTACAAAATAGTTAACAAACTACTATTTATTGAGAATTTTTTTAGAAACAAAAATTAAGGGTGATTTATTTTTTGAGGATTAACCACAAATTGACACATAAGCAACTAAGAGAAAAGTTCTGGCGAGAACAGAGATTAACGTAGGAAAAATGAAGTTTTCCCGTTCACAGATATCAAGCTAATGTTCATAATCTGGGCGATAATTTTTTTTTACGCATTTTGAAAAAAAAAACAATAAAAAACAAATTTCACAGTAATTACAAGTATGTCACTGCGTCCCTCATTGAAAACGTTTAAAAAAAATTATGGCCCAGATTATGAACATTACCATCCAAAATATAGACATTGGCGTGTAATCTCTGAACGAGATCTATTCATTTTTCCTACGTTAAGATTAATTTGCACTCGGACTTTTCTCAGCAACTAAAAGCTAAAATTAAGGAAAGAGCTTGAAATAACTCTCATTTAATATATAGAAAAAGTGTCATGTAATAATACTTGTTAAAATGATAAATGAGAATGATTGTGGAGCCTTGGATCAAGAGAGATCCAAGAGCCTATATGATGACACGTGTCACCCCTTGTCATGCCTTGTCACCTACGCCGGACCTCCACCGGACCTCCGCCGGACCACCTTTAGGCCTCGCCGGAATAAAATTGTCACAAAGATGTATAAAATTGTTCACAAATATTACAAAATTATTTATTACTAAAAGTTCATCACGCTGATCATAAATGTTCATCACAATGTTGATAAATGTTCATTTGTATATACTCTATTGAATGTTCATCACATTGTACTTAAAAGTTCATCAACTGAATATTCATCACATTCTACTTAAATGTTCACCAATTGAATGTTCATCATATTATACTTAAATGTTCAATAACTGAATGTTCATCACATTATATTTAAATGTTCATCAACTAAATGTTCATCAAATTATATTTAAATGTTCACCAAGTTTATTACACTTAAATGTTTATGTTATTTGGAAAAACGGCGAACCACCACCGGACCACCGCACCACCACCGGACCACCGCACCACCACTGACCCACCATCAAGTCACCACCGTACCACCACTTATGTGGAACACCACTTTAATATAATTTCTTTTAAAAACACACTTAATTTTCAACAAAAATCACCTAAATGTTCATCATCTCATACTTCAATGTTCACAAGAAATTAATAAAATGTTCATTACTCAAAGTTCATTACAATTCTCTTAAATGTTCATCACGTTGGTCATAAATGTTCATCAAAATGTTGATAAATGTTCATTTGATATACTCTAGTGAATGTTCATCACATAATACTTAAATGTTTCACCAACTGAATGTTCATCACATTATACTTAAATGTTCATCAACTGAATGTTCATCAAATTATTTTTAAATATTCACGGAGTTTATAACACTTAAAGGGTTATGTTATTTGGACAAACGGAGGACCACCGCCGAACCACCACCAGACCACCACGACCGCACCACCACTAACCCACCATCAAGCCACCGTCGGACTACCGGATCACCACTTATGTGGAACACCACTTTAATATAATTTTGAGTAAAAAAACACTTGATCTTCATAAAAAAATTACCTAAATGTTCATCATCTCATACTTAAATGTTCATCAAACATCCTTAAATGTTCATCAAACATCCTTAAATGTTCACAATCATTTAATAAAATGTCCATTACTCAAAAGTTCAGTACAATTAGCTTAAATGTTCATCACGTTGTTCATAAATGTTCATCAGAATGTTGATAAACGTTCATTTTGATATATACTCTACTGAATGTTCATCACATGTTACTTACATGTTCACCAACAGAATGTTCATCACATTATAATTAAATGTTCACCAATTTGAATTAGACGTAAATTTTCATTTATTTTTATACTTTGACTTTTTCATTTATTATTGGACCACCGCCAGACCTCCACCGGACCACCGCCGGTCCGCCACCAGACCTCCGCCGGACCTCCACCGGACCGCCTCCGGACCTCCGCCGAACCTCTACCGGACAACCACCGGGTGGTCGCCGAGAAGTCGTCGGGTGGTCGCCGGACCACCACAACTACCCCCACTACAAGTGAGAGTAACTAGTTTAATCTAAGTCATTGGATGCAATTCTTATTTATCTCTATAAGAAATTTTATTATGAGATTCACACCCTAATATATATATAGATAATATTTCATATATAAAAATAGGATTATAAAAGCGGATACACGAATCAAGTGGTTAAAGCTCTCATAATTATTTTTTAGTGTCCTTACTCAGTTAAAAAACATGCAAACAAAGCTGTAAATCCATCTTCATTTTCCACTTCTAACAATTTCTAAACTGAATTCACCAAAAACATTTTTTTGTTAAATTTAGTAGTTTAAAACTTGTAATATGTATCGTATTTCGTATTAAAGGCCACATCATTAGTACAATTTTCAGACAAGAAAACCCATCAAAATGTTAATCGTGGATTTGTTACGACCACAAACATATACTAATATAAAAAAACACGCTAAATAAAATATTTCAAAAAAAAAAGAAACATAGATTTGCTATACCCGACCAAGATATATGGATATAATTGATAAACCCTTAGTTTACCTGACAAGTTTTTTGACCATGTGATAGCTAATTTCGAATCTTCTTGTCTAACTTATGTTACGACAGGATCGCTCGATCATATATTTCAACTGCAAATCAGATAGGCCGGACTGGCAGAATTTTATTTAAATTAATTTGTTTTAGATATGACATAAAGTACCATTTTTATAAAAAAAAACTAACGGATTGTTTCCTATCTTATAGTTTGTCCTTTTGAAATTACAGTATATAATAACGAGTATTCAATAAATTATTTTGTCTAAAATAGGTGGCGCAACCTGATGGAGTATAATTAAGTATATCAGTAAAGAATCTGATATGAAAAGAACTGATCATTGTTAGAACTTAATGAATTTAATGGTGAATCATACAAATCTAAACCGCTCTGATACCAATTGTTAGAATTTAATGATTTCTTGACATGAAATCAAATCCCAAAAAAGGATCTAGACTTGATGTAATTCAACCCTTAGATTATGAAGAGAAGGATAGAAAGAATTAACCTTGATCCATGATTAATTAACTTTCATCAAATCACCGTACAATTGATCTTCTCCTTCCTTTGCTTTCTTCCTTAATTAGTCTTTGATGGAGAAGACTAGTTTGATCCGTATCTCACGTTTCTTTTAGAGGAGAGTTTGCGAGTTTAGTTTTCCTTGTTGTTCAACCGTTTTGGATAACTGTCCTTTTTATACTTCATCCACACCTTAACTGCAACCCTCCTCACACACATATATATGTAACCGTACAAAGGCTGAGAGCCTTATATATAACCACTTCACATACACACATATATATATTATGAGATGAGACAACATACTAAGCAAGGAACGAGGGTTAATTAATATACCCGAATTCTAACGTCATTAACCGAAACCGATCCATCACGGTATCGACATTAATGTTAAAATCCAATCATATAATATGAACTTAATCTTAATAATCAAACCGAAAGACACATAGGCCACATGAACGTATATATATATAATATTCTTACATTCTCCCACTTGGCCTTTGTGTCACCTTGATGGCTTAATAACGTGCTTCTATATCAAGTTCAAATAATCTTAATCGAATCAGAACTGATTGGATCATGGCGGTCACACGTCATTATAAGAGCGACATGATGCCTTCCATGTATCACAAACCAATCCGAACCCAATATTACTTTTCATTTGAGAAACACTATAATTCTCAAACAACCACATGTCATCTAACAACCATAGGTGTATACACATACTATAATGATAACATGTCAATAAAACAGAAACGTAACCATAAGCGAATTCAAAGTGTCACAAACACAATGAGCTAACCATAATTATAATAGCAAGGCTTTATCTATAATACCCATACGCTCTACATGGCCAATGAACGCCTTGGGTGGTAATCCCTTAGTCAACGGATCCGCTACCATCATATCCGACCTTATGTGCTCAAAGAACACTCTACGTTTCTTCACCTCCTCTTTGACTGACAAGTACTTCAACTCCATGTGTTTAGCACCATTAGAGTACTTGTCATTCTTCGAGAAGAAAACGGCTGCGGAATTATCACAATAAATTCTCAGCGGCTTGGCTATACTATCGACAATCCCAAGTCCCGAGATAAAGTTCCGCATCCACAATGCATGAATAGTGGCCTCAAAGCATGCCACAAATTCGGCCTCCATAGTAGAACTAGCAATGATGGACTGCTTTCTACTCTTCCATGACACTACTCCTTCAGCTAAGAAGAAAAGATAGCCAAATGTAGACTTTCTGCTATCCTTACATCCAGCATGATCTGAATCTGTATATCCAATGACCTCTAGATTATCGGATCTCCTATATGTAAGCATGAACTCCTTGGTGCCTTGCAAGTACCTGAGAACCTTCTTTGCAGCCTTCCAGTGGTACATTCCAGGGTTACTTTGATATCGACCCAACATTCCTACAGCAAAGCTGATATCTGGTCGAGTACATGTCTGAACATAGTTCAAACTCCCTACCACTGATGCATATGGGATTCCTTGCATTTCTTTTCGTTCCAAATCATTTCTGGGACATTTCTTTTTATCAAACTTGTCCCCTTTCTGTATAGGAACTATTCCTACGGAGCATTTATCCATTCTGTATCTCTCTAAGACCTTATTGATATAACCTTTTTGAGACAATCCTAACCATCCTTGTGATCTATTTCGTATTATTTCTATTCCAATCACATAGGATGCCTCACCCATGTCTTTCATTTCAAAGTTCTTAGAGAGATACTTCTTTATATCATGTAGCATGCCCATGTCATTTGCAGCAAGCAAAATATCATCAACATATAAGAGTAATATCACAAACTTGCTCCCACTAACCTTAATGTAGATACATCGATCAACGACCATTTCTACAAAACCATATGACGTGATGGTATCATTGAACTTTAAGTACCATTGTCTGGAAGCTTGTTTCAGTCCATATATTGACTTCCTCAGCTTACACACCTTATCTTCATTTCCTGTGACCAAGAATCCTTCAGGTTGGTCCATATATACTTCTTCCTCAAGCTCACCATTTAGGAAGGCGGTTTTAACATCCATTTGGTGAAGCTCTAGATCATAATGAGCCACCAAAGCCAAAACAATTCTTAGAGAATCCTTCTTAGATACCGGAGCGAAGGTCTCTTTATAGTCAATGCCATCCTTCTGGGTGAAACCTTTAGCAACAAGTCTGGCTTTATATCTTTCAATGTTGCCTTTTGAGTCACGTTTGGTCTTAAAGACCCATTTCGACCCAACAGTCTTAGAACCCTTAGGCAACTCCACTAAGTCCCAGACTTTATTATCACCCATAGACTTAATTTCTTCTTTCATGGCAATTAACCACTTTTCAGAATTGTCACATTCCATGGCTTTCTTGAATGAGACTGGATCTTCATCAAGGCTTAAGTCACATTCACTTCCAATAGTATAAACCACATAATCATCTGGAATGGCAGATCTTCTTTCCCTTACAGATCGCCTTAAAGGTTCATGTGGTTCATTTCTCTCTTCATGAATTATGACTGGTTCATCTACCATAACTTCATTCGGTGGGATATGGACATCATTATGTCGTTCCATTGTGTCATTTGACTGTGATGCAGCAATTGGAACAACAACATTAGGAGAAATAACAGGTGTGGGAACTTCAACCTGAATCTCTTGAATGTCCACCTTTCGTGGTTCACCACTCCCACTAGTTTGACCATTTTCAATGAACCTAGCATTGCCCGTCTCAACTATTCTTGTACTATGGTTAGGACAATAAAATACATACCCTTTTGACTTTTCAGGATAGCCAATGAAAGAGCCACTGACCGTCCTAGGATCGAGTTTCTTTTCATGTGGATTATATAACCTTACTTCTGCTTGGCAACCCCAAACACGTAGATGTCTTAAACTAGGTTTCCTTCTCGTCCACAGTTCATAAGGAGTCTTAGGAACTGCCTTACTAGGAACCCGGTTAAGAACATACGTTGCAGTCTTTAATGCATATATCCACAATGAAAGAGGTAATGAACAATTACTTAACATGCTCCTAACCATTCCCATTAATGTACGATTCCGCCTCTCAGCTACACCATTCTGCTGAGGTGTACCTGGCATCGTATATTGTGCACAAATACCTCTACTTTCAAGCAACTTTGCAAATGGACCTGGACATTGTCCACTTTCATTGAATTTCCCATAAAACTCACCACCTCTATCCGATCTCACTACTTTTACTTTTCTATCTAACTGCCTTTCCACTTCATTAATGAACACCTCTAGGACGTTCACTGATTGAGACTTTTCATGCAGTAGATATACATATCCATAACGTGAGTAATCATCAATAAAGGTGATAAAGTACTTTTCACCGCTCCATGAAAGAACGTCAAATGGACCACATATATCGGTGTGAATTAACTCAAGAAGCTGAGTGCTTCTCGTGGCTGGCTTCTTTACTATGTGCTTGGTCTGCTTGCCTTTAATGCAGTCCACACACACATCTAAGTCACTAAAATCCAACTGAGGAAGAATATCATTCTTTACCAACCTCATTATTCTTTCCTTGGAAATATGACCTAATCTTTGATGCCACAAGAAAGCAGAACTTTCATTAGATGCACTACGTTTAATGCCCTGACTTTCAATATGAAACAAGGAATCAGAAAACTTAACATCAAGATTGAACCTATAAAGTGAATCAATCAAAGTACCACTACCATAATAGAAATCATTTCGATACAGTGAAAAACCACCATGTCCAAACTTAACATAAAAACCTAAATTGTCCAATCTACTTACAGAAACAAGATTTCTAGCACATTCTGGTACATAAAGACATCCTTCAAGATCTATATGACAACCAGTGTCTAAGATCAATCTATAAGTCCCAATGCCCTCAATTCGTGCCTTCATCATGTTCCCCATGAACAAGTATTGTTCAACTCCTCTAATGGGCTGGATCGAACTGAATCCCTGTTTAATATGAGACACATGAGTAGTAGCACCAGAATCTATCCACCAAGTATTATTAGGCACTTCTATAAGGTTCGATTCAAAACAAACAAAACCATAATGTGTACCTTTCTTATCGAACCAAGCCTTCCTTTTCGGACAATCTTTCTTGAAGTGTCCCGATTTCTTGCAAAAGAAACACTTCTTCTCCTTTCGGATTTGGCCCTCGGGTCCCTTACTAAAGGCCTTATCCTTCTTCTTATCCTTCTTACTTGGTTTCCCTTTACTGCTGCTGGCACCATCATGACCTATGAGATGAATAGCTTGATCCTTCATCTTCTTTAATCTCCCCTCCTCTTGAACCAACATGGCCTTTAATTCCTGAAAGTTCCATTTATCCTTAATGGTGTTGTAGTTCACCTGGAACTGGCCAAACTCAAAAGGTAGAGAGTTAATGATGAACTGAACCAAGAATGTTTCATTAACATCCATTCCCAAGGTCTTTAACTTTGCTGCCAAGTTAGACATGTGCGTCACATGATCATGGATAGGCTGAGACCAGTCAAACTTCTTTGTAGTTAGCTGACACATGAGGCTTCCTACAATAGACTTGTCCGCCAAATCCGATTGTGAACACTCCTTAATTATACGCATGAAATCCTTAGCATTCTCTGTCTTAGGCATAGATGGCTTAATACTTTCAGCCATCGTCATCCTCATGAGGTTTAGACTCAACCTGTTAGATCGCTCCCACGCCTCATAACGAGACTTTTCAGTAACGGAGCTTTCATCTGTAATGGCCGAGGGTTCCTCTATTAATATTGCAAGGTCTAATGCCATCATACCCAGTGTAAACCGGATCTGTTCAGACCATTCATCATAATTAAGCCCATTGAACTTTACGACAGAGTTTGCAGATGCAAACATATTTGATGAAGCTGCAAACATTAATACATGCATACCCATTAGTGCTTTGAGAACTCTAATACAGATTCAAATAGTCATGTAATCCTTAAGGCATGCATTCAAGTAACCTTTGGGCAATACTTAAATACAACAATATTATTGATGCTAAAAATCATACTTTAACAATTAATCATCACATGCATAAGTCGAATAAGTATGCAATCTTTGGATATACACACTATACAACCCGCGTAGTAATGACTAATTCCTTTAATCTTATTAACTATATTCAATGACCCACCTTTGGGTGATCTCCTAGAATATAGTCAATAATGAAATTGATCAATCAAAATTTTCATATCATTGATAGCATCTCTATAATCATGATCAATCGTATTATACTATTATTTTCAATGTCTAAATATAGTATAACAAGGCCACTTTGATGACTAACAAGTTATACATAATCTAAACACTAGACTCTAATGGATAAAATATATTTAGTATGTGTTAATATTTCATAACACAATTTAATTACCCCCATTAACATACAACCATAATGCGGAAACACTACTAATTATAATATAACTGACAATAACATAAATCAGTTAATACGACAAAATGTTATCATGAGATGAACATCATTCATGGCAATATACGGACGTTAACAATCATGCATTAACTAGACACAAGAATCAAATATGCCTTTATCAATGCCACTTATATATATGATAATAATAGTGATCAGTGCCAGTAACACATACATGCTATCATATATACGTAAATGCTTATATGTAATTATTCTTACGTACGGCACATACTTGCAACCAAGCGTTTCAACATGAACGATAATTACGATCAAGAAGGAACTGTTTCACAGTTTCAGCGGAAGCAAAGAAACCGACACTATAATGTTGTTCGCATGCATGTTTAATCAATTTAATGGTGAATCATACAAATCTAAACCGCTCTGATACCAATTGTTAGAATTTAATGATTTCTTGACATGAAATCAAATCCCAAAAAAGGATCTAGACTTGATATAATTCAACCCTTAGATTATGAAGAGAAGGATAGAAAGAATTAACCTTGATCCATGATTAATTAACTTTCATCAAATCACCGTACAATTGATCTTCTCCTTCCTTTGCTTTCTTCCTTAATTAGTCTTTGATGGAGAAGACTAGTTTGATCCGTATCTCACGTTTCTTTTAGAGGAGAGTTTGCAAGGAGAAGAGTTTAGTTTTCCTTGTTGTTCAACCGTTTTGGATAACTGTCCCTTTTATACTTCATCCACACCTTAACTGCAACCCTCCTCACACACATATATATGTAACCGTACAAAGGCTGAGAGCCTTATATATAACCACTTCACATACACACATATATATATTATGAGATGAGACAACATACTAAGCAAGGAACGAGGGTTAATTAATATACCCGAATTCTAACGTCATTAACCGAAACCGATCCATCACGGTATCGACATTAATGTTAAAATCCAATCATATAATATGAACTTAATCTTTATAATCAAACCGAAAGACACATAGGCCACATGAACGTATATATATATATAATATTCTTACATTCTCCCACTTGGCCTTTGTGTCGCCTTGATGGCTTAATAACGTGCTTCTATATCAAGTTCAAATAATCTTAATCGAATCAGAACTGATTGGATCATGACGGTCATACGTCATTATAAGAGCGACATGATGCCCTTCACATACACACATATATATATTATGAGATGAGACAACATACTAAGCAAGGAACGAGGGTTAATTAATATACCCGAATTCTAACGTCATTAACCGAAACCGATGGATGCTGTTCTCGCGGTATGGTTTTTATCCATCTGGTGTGATCGATGGATGCTGTAATGCGATCTGGATATATTATATCGCTCGATGTTTTGTACTTAAAATTCTTAGAAATTTTATAATTACAGTCGCCGAGTTGTGATTTTGATGTTAAATAGCGTTTAACATTTTAAAAAACGCAAAAGAGAGCTTAGGTCGATTATGCTATATACATTCCTCGACGTCGACTGCATGTGCATGACAGCTGATTTTTCTTGTAATCTTATCAGTTCTCAACCTCTATTTTGCTTTTGTAGGATATTACAATCTTCCAAGATATTTCAATGTCTTTTGTGATTGTATGTTTGTTAATCACAAGGTGTTGTATAAACTCTTAGAAGTTCATAGTTAATCATGCAAGCTCACATGACTAATTAGAAGTTAGGATTGGAAGGTACAAGTCCTAACCCATATATATGCGACCTTTATTGAGCCACGTAAGCTTCTTGAGACTTAGCCAAGATTGACTTTCTTTCGAATTGAAGTATCATGACTAGGTGTTGTGTTTGATATATATGTTTTCCTTTTGAGCTTTGTTTGGTGTATGATCGAGTTGTTGGTGGTTTTATTGTCATCGACTATGTAGTGCTAAAGGGGAGTTAGGACTCGAGGAGGTGCGGAGTGCACACTTGTTTGCAGGAATTCAAGCTCGAAGCTAAGGACCATGCACTAGGTTATGCGAGATTGTGTAGCACATGCATGGTCTAAGGCATGGACCGTGCACAGTTCGTGCGATTGGTTGCATAACCTATAGAAACTAGTGCATGACGAAGTGTGTGGTTAGTGCACCGTATGTGTGAATTGAGCAATTATGAGTTTAACGAAATTTTAACATCCCTCAATTTATTTATCTGACAAAAATCAATGTATAACTGATTGAACTACGTACCATATGCCTATATATAGGCCTTGGGCGATCAAATTTTGACCCTAGCAAAATATCTAATACTTCGGATATTCTTGTCATCTCATTTGATTTGACTTAATCATCCTCTGTTTTTGTAAAATCAGAGATATATTGTTTCCTGCAGTAGTTTGTCCTTTCTCAATATATACAATACAAGTCTTTGGAGAGCAAGATAACTAATTACAGAAAATCCCTAAGAAGATATCAAACTAACCAAATATATACATAAGATATTCACAAGATATATTGTTTCCTACTACGCCCCCTCAAGTTGGAGCATGCAAGTCTCGAATGCCCAACTTGCGAAGGAGATAGGTGAACGGGCGATGGCCAAGAGCCTTTGTGAAAATGTCCGCAAGTTGTTCAGTAGTCCGGACAAAGGTAGTGGAGATGGCGCCTGACTGAATGTGGTCTCGAATAAAGTGTAGGTCTATCTCAATATGCTTCGTTCGTTCATGGAAGACGGGATTCGCAGAAATGTGTATAGCAGCTTGACTGTCGCACATAAGACGCATGGGGCGAGAGTGATGAATACCAAGTGAAGACAGAAAAGAACGAACCCAGAGAAGCTCACAACATGCGGCAACCATGTAATGGTACTCAGCTTCAGCCGAGGAACGGGAAACTGTAGGTTGCTTCTTGGTTTTCCAAGAGATCGGAGATTCCCCTAGGAACACAAACTAACCGGTCAAGGAACGTCGTGTAGTAGGACATGCAGCCCAATCGGCATCACAATAGGCAGTGAGTTGTAATGAGCTGTGACGAGAACGAACAAGTCCTTGACCCGGTGAGCCTTTGATGTAGCGCAAAACACGGATAGCAGCCTGCCAATGCTCTTTTGTAGGGTTCTGCATAAACTGAGACAAAATGTGAACGAAGTAGCACAGTTCAGGACGTGTAATAGTCAAATAAATCAATCTCCCGATAAGCCGTCGGTACCGCTCGGGGTTGGAATGTTGAGGGCCAGTTGCTTGACCGAGTGTGTGGTTCTGAACCATTGGAAAAGTGGCAGGCTTGGCAGCAAGCAACTTTGTCTCCGCAAGTATCTCAAGCGCATACTTCCGTTGACTCAAAAATAACCCCAAAGGGCCATGCGCAATCTCGATGCCAAGAAAATACTTTAAGACCCCGAGGTCTTTCATATGGAAACAGGCACTCAGATATGACTTGAATCGTGTGACAGAAGTAGAGTTATTACCTGAAATGATAAGATCATCCACATAGACCAAAACATGCATTGTGACGCTGCCTCGGATAAAGGAAAATAGAGAGTAATCAGCATGAGATTGAGAGAACCCAAACCGAAGTAGAGCGGAAGCGAGTTTGGAAAACCAATTCCGAGGAGCTTGTCGCAAGCCATATAGAGATTTCTGAAGCCGACAGAACATCCCTGCAGGAACATAATATCCAGGAGGTGGACGCATATAAACCTCCTCATCAAGATCGCCATGTAGAAAAGCATTATGAACATCCATTTGATGGAGTTCCCATCCCTGAATAGCAGCAACAGACAAGAAAACCCGAATTGAGGCCATTTTTGCAACAGGAGCAAATGTCTCATTGAAATCAACTCCTTCAATTTGTTTGTTGCCAAGCACCACTAATCTTGCTTTGTAACGCTCAATCGAACCATCGGCTTTATACTTGATTCGAAAAACCCATTTGCAACCAATGGATTTCTTTCCCGGAGGAAGCGACTCTAGAGTCCAAGTGCGATTGTCATCCAGTGTTGCGACTTCGGCAACCATAGCAGATCGCCACTCCTCATATTTCACAGTTTTGCATTATCTTATTCCACTCCAAGTTCTATGTAATCTTAAGACAAGCGTATAGGGTCGAAATATTTGTCTTTGAAAGTGCATTTAGAAAATGAAGAAGCTTAAGCTTGGTATTGTCCAATTCAAACTTTAATTCCAAGGATGATATTGACGAAGATTATCTTTGATGCAAGCAATTTCATGTAGTGGAGTCGTCAAATCGAGATGGCACTGGGAGCGAAGCTTAAGCTTGGCTTCATCAATGGATCTGGAACTCAACCAAATCACGTTGATCCTAACTTTGTCAGGTGGAAGTGATGTGCTCGCATGGTGGCTTGTTGGGTCTCAACACTATGACTCCAAATCTCTCAGGTGCGTTCATTTACATTGATTATGCTTGTTCTTTATGGTTAGATATCTATGATCGTTATTATCAGATCAATGGACCTCTTCTTTATCAGTTAGAACAAGAATTTGATGGTGTTACTCGGGGAAAGATGAGTGTTACTGTTTATTTTGTCAAAATGAAGAAGCTCTGGGATGAGCTTCAGAATTTAAATTCATTGTCTGTCGGTGTTTGTGGTGTGATGATTGGCTGTGTTTGTGGAATTTGTGCTAAAGTTCTTGAGAAGGATAATAGAATTAAATTGATGCAATTTTTGTTAAAATTGAATGTTGATTATGAACATGCTAAGAGTCAAATCCTATCTATGGATCAGTTGCCTCGTGCTGCAAATTGAGAAGCAGAAACAGATAACTAGGTATGTAGTACCTGATCTAGCGACATTTATGGAAAATCATAGAGGTCAGGGAAGAAATCATATAGTTATGGTAGTGTACAAGGAGGTGGATCTGATATGAGAGATGGCAAGACAGATAGGAATGATAGGTGATTCAGTGTTCATTTCAAAGAGGAAGGTCATCTCCATGACAATTGCTTTGAGTTAATTGGTTATCCCGATTGGTTCAAAGGCAAGTGTGGGAAACATGGAAGTGGAACCAAAGTGGCATCTAAAGCGGAGAGTGAATATTCTGGCTATTCATAGAGTCCTCTGGATTCTGGTACTGTTGGAGATCAGAAAAATACTCTTGATGATCAGATGATATATCTTAGTTTGACACGCCCAGACTTGTCCTATGATGTCCAACATTTGGGTTAGTTTGTATATCTCAACCTTATTTTCCTCATCTTCATGTTGCTCATCATGTTCTGCACTATCTAGTGGACACCAAGTCCCTTGGGATTTTTTTCATGTCCATAGAACTTTGAAGGCAACAAGATTTGCTGCCTTCTTGGTCTCTAATAATATCCCGATTGAAGATCTGCGAGAGTTTCTTATCAAATGGAATGAGTGATGCTCCTCGGAAGGAAGACTGGATCTCCAGAAGATTATGCTGGACAAGAACTCTAGAATCTTTCCATATTTGTTCAAGATCATCCGTGAAGATGATTTAGACTTGAATTGTTTGTAATACATTAACCCTTCTGTTTGCTTGTTAAAAAAAAACTTACATGTTTAGTTTTGCTTTGAGATTTATAAAACAGTTTAGATTGAACGATCACAACAAATTTAAATTAGGGATTTTTCAATGGCAAAAATTATTACATATCTGTTGGATTCAACACCAAGAGATTAAATAGAGTAGAGTACATGAAGCTATAGATGAGATAAGTAATTAGAGAGATGTAGTAACTACCACCACCATTCCACCAACAAATTAACAACGAAATGAACCCGATGTAAAGAAACAAACGCCAATGAATCTAGATGTCACCTACCCGCCCACTAACTACACATAATTGCGTATTCTAATCTAAGTTTTTACTTTTATTAAACCAATGTCACCCTCCTCCCACGGTTGATTAGTTGTTAATTAATGGGTGTGTAGTGTAACTTAATTTCGATCCAGTCTACAATCCAAGCATCTGACACACAATGCTATGTGTAATCGTCTCTTATTTTGCAAATAAACTATTTACGCGAATACTTTAGGAAAGAGATCTGGAATGGTTATAGAGGGATAGAACATGGATATATACATCAAGTCAAAAACGTTGGTTAACACTTAACATACAGTTAATGGTAGACCTGACAAACGGGTCGAACGGGTCGTGTTTGATCGAAAACGGGTTCAGGTTAAACATGTTGATAAAATTTTCGAGTTGATCGGGTTCGGGTCAATCCAGCGGGTTTCAAATTTCGATTTTTTATTGTAATAAAGAAAATAAAATTTAAACAACATTTTTATAATAAAAATTTATTATTGTATTATTATTTAATAAAATACATTGTTATTTTTTAATTTAAATGGAATAAAATATGTGAAAAGAGGAGGATCCCTCGATGAGTTTCGAGAAGTTCGGGGTGGTCCGGGTTTGACTCAACGGGTCTCGAGTCGGATCGGGTTTGAACCCAACGGATTTCATGAGCTTTCAGGTCGAGTTAGGTCGAGTTTTTTTCAGATCGGGTCGATCCAACGGGTTGGGTAAGCTTTTGACATGTCTAGTTAATAGCGTAAATTAAGTTACTATTAAAAAATCTTATATATTTTATATAAGAATGAAGAGACACATATGGATATGTATTAAAATACGAACACACGAATAATTAATATTAGTAGTAAATTGGTGAAATTTATTAATAATTTGGAGAACATTTATTGAAAATTTAAAAATATAAAAAATGAAGAACATTCATTTTTTAAAGAACATTAATCGAGAAAATGGACAACATTAAGATAAAAAGGTGTAGATGCATCACTTTTTATCAATTGATGTGACTCAAAAAAATTGACGAACATTAAGTACATTTTGATAAATATTTTTATTTATTTTGATACACATCGAACATTAGTAAGTTTGCACCTTAAAACATGTTCGTATCCGAACTACCCTCTTTATATTAAAGTTCTATTATTCTTTTTAGACGAAGGATTTACAGATCTTCTAGAATAAAAGTTTTGAAATCAAGAATTTTAAAAAGTGTTTTACGAATATATATATATATATATATATATATATATTAAAACAAAACTATTTAGAGCTCTCTCATCAATCTGGCTCTACCAATCCTAAGTGTATTTTTCTCCTTAAACTTTCCTTTTTTATTTTGTTTATTTTCTAAATTGAATTTACATATTAAAATTTTAACAAATCTCAACAACAACCTCTAACAAATCTTTAGCTATTCTTTTGTTAGATAAAAAAGTAAAAACGATAAATTCATTCTATTTTTTAACCATGTATTAATTTACTATCAAAGTTTATTTGATTCTGTCATACATTCATACTCTATAATCAATAGATCATGAATTTCTTAAGTAAATCATGTCTGAGCTTAACAAATAAAAAAACTTTCAGATCATATGAGCATCCATCGGCTTGGTCGGGAGGTGGAGGAAGCAAAGCAGTTTCGTCGACGCAGAGAACAACAGTCACTTCTAGTGGGTCGCCCAAAGAGGGGTACCGCACGTCGGGATTGATCATAGTTTCGTTGAAGGACTCCATCCCAAATGACAGGGGACAAACTCTCACTTTTAGAAGGAATTTACACCCACGCGTGAGGTTTGTTCTCTATCATGTTAAATTGAACTTATCTAAGAATCTGAAGTACTAATTACATATCCCTATGTGAAATTTTAATTGTACTTGTAGTACGTTCAATTTTGATCATTGTTTGTTGGAGCCCAGATATCACGACCTCTCGATCGACACCTCGCCAGGTCAGGCCAGCTACAGAATTCCCTTAATTGCTAGAGACCTCTTGACCACAGCTTGACTAACAGCTTGGAACTTCACTCTTTCTCTGATCAAACTCCATCGTCTTCATCCGCTCTTCGTGTTCTTGAGCTTCTAAGTACTTCCACAACCAAACCAGAAAGGGTGACCCTCGGATTTGGCTCTCTGACACCCAAGTCAGTAAGAAATCACGAAAAAAAAGAGCTTAAGACACGCAATAGCACCAAATAGAGACTCAAATTAGGTAAGAAGAGAGAATTAACACAATACATAATTACACAACTGACGAACCATCTAAGATCAATGATAATGCTCACGAATCACCTCTGAACGAGACAACTCTTACACCAAAAGCACGATCTCGACACCGAGAGTTAGAATCCAACGGTCGATCATCTAGTTCTCTACTAAAAGAGATTAATTGGGTGGGATGAAGATGAGCTCGAGATGAGACTTCTCTTCTGTGTTTTTCTCTCTTTCTTACAAGGGAGAAAGTTGTCAAATGATACAAAATGTCTTTCTCTCTCCTTTATCATAGGATTTATACATAGAGGTGCTTATCGGTTCGGTTTGAACCGGAAACCGTCGGTTTCCGAACCGTCTAAAACCGTCAGAAATCAAAACCGAAACCGTCTGGAACCGTAAGTGATCGGTTCTGGTTACGGTTTATGATTTTGTAGAACCGTGAAACCGGCAGTTACAAACCGTAGAACCAGAGGTTCCCAACCGTCAAACCGGAACCGACGGTTTGGAATCAAAAGAGAGTGTTAGATTAGTGCAAATCCTTAATAAATGTAAAAGAACTACATGATATTTGATTCTTCTAGTCCTAAGAGGATACGTAGGCAATTTTTGTTAAGTTCAAGTTCTTTTATGTTTTTATTTTTTATTTTTTTATTAAGACAAATCATTTATTTAATATGCTTGTGGATGGATTTATTATATTAATTAAAGATTCCAATATTACAATACAAGTATTTTCAATTTTTTAATTTTTAAAATTATAAAGAACCGGAATCGAAACCGAAACCGTTACAAAACCGTATTAGAACCGGGTTGGAACCGTCCAAAACCGGAACCGGAACCGAAACCGGAGGAACCTTCATTAGATGATTTCGGTTACGGTTCATGATTTTAAAGAACCGGAACCGGCGGTTTTAGAGCCGAAACTAACGGTTCGGAAACCGTGAGCATCTCTATTTATACCACGTCACGAGGGTCTCACTATATCTATTTTCTAGGATGTTAGGGTCCCTTCCCGAGTTGGGATCCAAATGGTAAATGGGCATTCTTCTTAAGTGTTTCAATGCTCGTGATATGGGTAGACCTTATTACATATGGGTCGCGATCCCAGTGATGCTCAGACTCGATGGGTAGACCTTATTACATATGGGTCGCGATCCCGGTGATGCTCAAACTCGAGAACCGGGTCCAACATTGTTGATGAACACATTTCAACATACACAAGTACATTTGAGAGTGAGCCAAATTAATCATGCCCAAGTAATAATTTTGGATATTGTTCGAGATTACATCTGCACGTATCTAAACCCTAAACCCGCCACAGTAAGTTTTTGACATATTTGTGTGCTTGAAACATACATGTACAATGTAGCAAAAAAACTATTGGATTGATTTGATTGTGGACGCACAAATATCAAATTCTTATTCATAGCACTAACACAAACCGCATGGAGACTAAAAATATGACAAATAGCTCTTTGTCATATTAAAAACCACAAATTAAAAAATTGACATTACAAGTTAACAATTCTCACTGGAAGAACCACTAAAAAAATGATACCCAATTACAATTAATTGCAAAAGGAATCATGGTACGGAGAATCAAGAGCCAAGAACATTTGATTCCTAAGCTCCTTATAAAACTTCTTGATAAACTCATCAGCCGCCTCATTTACCTCTCTTACCGCGACATCCTCTTCATTCTCCTTCACCGATAACCGTGGCTCCTCCCTCGTTCGATCTCCGCCGCCATTGATCAATTCGAGCACCTCTCTGGCGGCGGCGATGGCGTGGGATCGACGTTGAAGGAGTTTTGCGCGTTTGTTGGCGGGTATGTGGAAGAAGGATTGAGGAGTGTTGCTGCAGCTGAACTCGTAATGCGAAGGGCCGAAAAAGGCATCGTTTTCGGGATGGATTAAGGCGAGTTTGGTGATGAGTTTGTGGGTGCGTTTTAGGAGGAGAGTGCTGAAATCCAGGAAGAGTTTGGTGTTGGAAAGGCTTTTTCTTAGGAGGTAGACGACGCCTTTTATGAGGTTTTTTAGCTTCTTTGATATGGTGGCTTCTGGACTTTTTATGGCCTTCTCCATTTTTGTTATAGCTCTCTCTGTTTCTTTGTGTGTGTTTGTTGGCTTGGAAAGTTAGGATGCGATGGTGAATGCTATTTAAAGGGGAGGAACAAGGAAGACGACATAAATTTATTAAGCCACTAATCCCACTATACAACTAATATTGTCGTCTTCAACTATTGGAGATGTGGAGTAACCATATTTGTCTCATGATACGGGTATATATTAAAGGGCTCAATCATTAACCAACTTTTGTTCAGCATTGACATGTTAAATTGTGTACGAGACTTTATTAAGTAGTGTATTTTTTTTCTTCTTCTAGCTGGTAGTGCAAAATATTATTTATCAGTTGTACGAGTTTGTGTAACAAAATCTATTGATAAGTATATTAAAATATACTTATAAATTTATAATGTATTTGTATTTAGGGGCCGATAGAAACTGTCCATTTTCGAAAATTAGTTTCAAAATACGCCTACAACGAGAATTATTTTTGAAATATTGTCAATTTCAGAAGAAAAAATCGGTGTAATTATGTCATTGTACTCTTTAAAAGATATTAAACTTACCAAAAACTTCATATTTTCATCTGATAATATAAATTGGTTTTTAAATCGATCTTTATTTCAGCTTAATTCTTAAGAAAAGTTACAAAAAAACTACTATGGAGCAATGATCATACTCCGTAGTAAATACTAGGAAAAATGACTAAAAGTAGTTTCAACTTTATATCAATAAAAAATAATCTCAACTTTCAATCTATGAGACAACTAAAAATGGTTCAAATGACTTTTTCGATTGAAATTTTGTTTGACTTGATGATGTTTATAAGAGATTCTTTTTATAATTAGTCATAGTAATTGTTGTTTATGTGTGTGATATTTATTATAAGATGTCGCCTTATTATAAAATTCTCTTCAATTTTAACGGCAAAAATCGTTTGGACCATTTTTGGTTGATGAATTGAAAGTGAGATTATTTTTTTTGTTGATAGGAAAGTTGAGACTATTTTCAATTCATAAACGAAAGTTAAAATTATTTTTGATCATTTCTTCTATATGCGTGAAAAAGTTGTGAAACTCTTACACCGATACAACTCGATCATGCCAAGTTTAGTTGTTACGTTTCATACACCGATAAATCTAATTTACAAAAGCTATGAAACTTTGAGTTTATAATTGAAGGTGGCATCTAGAACTTCGTTGCAAATAACATAGTGATTTACTAATATATTTTGTTTTATTTAACAATGACCAATGAGAAAGATTGGAATAGGAAGAAAGTTCAACATTTATTGTTAATGCTTAATACATTAGTTTGGTTATGTAAAATTGAAGATAGAGTACATGATAGATTGCATATACAATTTTAGTTAGTAATAAAATAGAACATTTATTGTTAATGCTTAATTAATCTAGTGATTTACTAATATATTTTGTTTTATTCAACAATGACCAATGAGAAAGATTGGGATAGAAAGAAAGTTTAACGTAAAAAAACGAACCGTTTGCGTTTACAGTTTATACAGCAATATTTATAATCTGGGAGGTGATAATTTTTGAACTTCTAAGTGAGTTACACGATGACAATTTTATAATTTATGTGAACAAAGTATTTTTTTATATGACCGCAACAGACATGATCGTTAAATTATAACCATTAACATCCAGAATATAAACATTATTTTATTATAATATAAACGCATACACTTTATTTTTTATACATTGAACTTTCTCAGTAACAAACTTTTCATATAATGAGGATTTCTTGTAGATTAGGGAAGTTTAGAGGGAAACAAAATCAGGATGGCCGTTTGATCAGAATAAAATTAAGGGCCCAGATCGGGGTTTTGGCTGGTTCAACTTGCAAGTTTTGCACCGTTAATTATGCCGATTTTTATGTTCTTAGTTGAAACCCCATACCCATTTTACGTGTTTACATACAAAACAGATGTGATTAATTGACGAATTCCACTTTGTCAATTTTGATTAAATTAAGCACCCTCACCGCATTACGATTTTTTGAAATATTATTTCACGTCGGAAATTAAGTCAAAATAACCTCTATACTAGTGTAGTTACCCATGCCATGCACGGGTATTTCAGATTGTTCGATGTAAAAATCCGTATTGTTTAAGTCAAGTTCGTCGGAAAATTACGTTTAACTCTCATCAAATAAGCGAAATAAATTTCATTTTTTGTTTATAGATACTATTAATTAATACATATTCATTTCATAAACGATATGTGATTTAATTATATAAATATCTCAATATGTATCATAAATACATATCAATTTAAAGTTAATTTTTTTTCTTAATAGGATAGGATTGGATAATTTGTATTTTCTGTTGTTGAAATGTGTGATTGTTTTATAAGATTTATTTGTTGAGTTAACTAAAATTTAAACTAATTTATATTATTAATTAAAATTAAAATTAAATATAACTTAAGAACCTAGCCTAAAATCACTCTAGAGACTCTAAAAGTCTCAGCTTTAATATATAAGATAGATACGTTCCCGTGAGATCATTCTAATCCTATTTTAATTTAATACTAGCGTATTTCCCGCGCTATGCGCGGGATTATTTAATATTAATATTACTTATTAGTATCTATGTATATGTATTTATGTTACATTATGAAAAATAATCTATTTAATTTATGCTTATAAAATTGCCATATACATAATATCTAAAATAATATTTTCAAAAAATAAGACTATTAAGTTATATCTCAAATCTTTCTATAAATACTTTCATAACAAAAGAGTTAAATCTATACCAAATCGTACTAATTTGATCTAACTGATTGAAAGATCTACAAAACCCGAATGACCAGAATCTAAACCATGAACACCCAATCTAAATATTAATTATTTCACATATTTTATCTCATTTATATATAATACTTTAATTTATTATATTGAATAATAGTATTTTATTATTAAATTGCTAATTAAGTATTAAATTTCTACGATAATCATAAGAAACAAACATGATGAAGTTGTTCCGTTGACCCACATAATTTCGATTAGACACAAATTATAATGACCTAAACAACCTGAAGTAATAAATACTTTTATATTGGATGTGTAAAAAAGGATCAACTTTTAAATACAAAAGTGATTTAAAAATTCATTTTTGAGTTGCATTAATAGTTTTAGGGTGATGACTTAGTTGTTGTTTTTTAGAATTTTAATTGAAAAGTTTCAAATATTGATAAAGTTTTATCTAAATGGATCGTGGTCTCATGGATAAATTTTAAGTATTTTATATCTCTTACTAATTGGTCACAACAACAAAAAATTGTTTTTTAAAATCAGCAATATAAATGTGAGATTTTAGACTTGAAGGCTACAATTCCGCAAGCAAATTATAATAATTGTGTTCTCTTTAAATAAATAAATGTGTTGTTGATGAATTATAAAAATATCTCTTATAGATCAATAAAAAAAACTTCTAAAAGTCAGATAACAAACCACAAAACACACACAAATATCAGATTTTATGAATAAGTAATGTTAACGATAAATAATAATGTAATAGAAAAAACATACTTTACAATTTACATCACACTGATGTTGTATTATCAAATAGAATTAACTAACTTTTGTAATTATATCAACATGATTAACCAACATTAATAAAGAGTTTATGATTTGTTTAGTAACAATGCTCTATTATTAAATAAATTATTCTAATTATAATTATATTGTTCATGAATAATACATTTAGATTTTACAAGTTTAAGAAATATTTGTTTATATTTTTTGTATGTGAATTCAATTTTTTAACTAATATACGTATCATGAATAAATGTATATTATATTTTATTGTATTGGAAATGAATGTTGACTAAAAGTTTGTTTAAAAGAAGTGGGTTACGTTTTTTATCAAGTGAAATAGTCTAATTTTTAAAATTCAAATTCAAATTGATATTGTTAAGATATGTTAGTTAGAAATTGTTGTTACATTAACTTTGTAGGAAGGAATTAAAAAATGAAAAATTATAATTAGTGAGATTTAATGACAAAATGACACATAGGATAAGTGAGGCCACAATGAATGAGAGAGCTTCAATATATATATATATATATATAAAAAAATTTGTTGAGTTTGATGAAGTAATGACGATTAATACCTACTTAATACATTGAATTAATGTATTGAATTTTTTTACAAAAAAGTTAATGTATTGAGTTAATACATTAAAAAAATACCTCATTTAATTAGGCTACTACAATTATCGTCTCACATTTATTCGTTTCTGCCAGTAGTTTTTCCTTTTAATTTAATCTACTAATTTGGGTATTTTAGTTATATTTTGAGTGTATGTTCGTTTCTGTATCATATTTCTCTCATCGATTTTTATATGTTCAAGTTGTCTTTTGAGATTCTCCTTGGACCATTCTTTTGATATTCTTTTTCAACATGTTGTTATTATGTAGATAATGATTTTAAAATATCACTAATTAATAATTATACCTTTCAGATTCCGTTACTAATCAATATGTTAAGATTTATATATTTAATTAATTAAAAACATCTATTTTTTATTAAAAGTTACAGCATAAATACATATGTGAAAATAATACGAAATATATAAATAAGATAAAAGTAAACGTGTTAGGCCCGCGCGAAGCGCGGGTAATGAATTAGTTGTATTATATCATTGTTCACTCATTTTAAATTTAGGCTGCGTCTATATGCACACGTTTTTTTTGCTAAATGCACACTATTCTGTGCGGTAACAATTACAGTACATATCTGTGCGTTAACTCTTACCGCACCAGAGGACTCAGGGGCATTGTTGGAATTTTTTCTGAAACCTATACGACGCTGGTGCGGTAAGAATTACCACACAGATCTGTGCGTTAACAATTACCGCACCAGATTAATCCCAGATTAAGCAAAAAAAAAACAGATTTTGATTAACTTAAACCCTGTGCGGTAACAATTACCGCACAGGAATTTTATTTTTTTTAATTAATAATTTTTTTTAAAAAAGTATTAAAATACTAATAAATTGGTGCGGTAAGTGTTACCGCACCGTATTTTTTTTTTTAAAAATAAAAATGGTGCGGTAAAAGTTACCGCACCGTATTAGTTTTTTTTTTTTATAAAATAAAACTGGTGCGGTAAACGTTACCGCACCGTAATAGTTTTTTTTTAAAATAAAACTGGTGCGGTAAACGTTACCGCACCAGGTATTTTTTGAAAAAATGCCCGTTGGAATTTTATGCCCGTTGGTGCGGTAATAGTTATCGCACCAACGGGCATTTTTTGGTTGTATATATAGGTTGAGCTATCTTGTTGAAGTTTTGCAATGCACACTACAATGTCGTATAATTATGAGAGTAGTGAGGATGATGGTAACGACAATTGGATATCAGGGGTCGTGGAAGAAGAATACGAAGTCGATGAAGAAGAGGAAGTGGACGAAGAAGACGAAGAAGTCGATGAGGAAGTGGACGAAGAAGAGGAAGAAGGCGAAGCAAATGTATCAATTGCATTAGACGATTGGACTCTGTTACCGATTTTGGTTAGTATATTCTCAATTTAAATTTTGTATTTAATTGCATGAGATTTAGGTTAATTAGTTAAAATTGCGTATCTAAGTAATGTAGTTTAATCAATATAGGAAGAAGACTTTAGACCACATTTTAGTACTGCGCAAATGTGGGATATTAAAGAAGAGATGATGGAATGGACAAAACAGAGAGCAAGGGATTTAATGATAGTTTTGGTACATCGTACATCTAGCAAATATTGCGTTGATTTTGTATGCGATAGGTTTGGAAAACCTAGATCGGGTAGGCCGAAAGTGAATTTAAAAAATCCAGAATTGCCGGTTCCGAGGCTTCGTCACCGAAAATCGAAGAAATGTGGTTGTACATTTGAGTTATATGGGGTTCGTATAAAAGAAGGGCCTTATAGTTATAAATGGATCGTGAATGTTGTAGAAGGTCGTCACAACCACACCCTTCCTACTAGTTTTCATGGGAATTCATTCGTGGGTAGAATGAGCAAAGAGGAGGAGAAAATAGCAAGGGAAGCGGGGGATGATCGCAAGACGCCAAAAAACATACTTCTTCAGCTTAGGATAAGAGACCCGCAAAATGTGACATCCATGAAGCAGATTGCTAATTTTTTGCAGAAGATCAATTTTGAAGATCGTGGTGAATTGTCAGTTACTCAGTGGTCTCTAAATTTTCAGAAAGAGAACAAGTATTTTTGTCAACCTTTGAGGAACACGAGGACGAATGAGGTTGAAGTCCTTTTTTTTCGCTCACCCGGAGTCGATTCGTTTGTTCAGGAAGTTTCCTCATGTGATTATCATGGACGCCACATACAAGACAAATAGGTATGATATGACTTTAGTGGAGATGGTTGGTTTCACTTGCACGCACAAGACGTTCAACATCGCATATGCATTCATGGCTCAGGAGACAGTAATGCATTACAAGTTTGTGATGATGTGCGTTCATGAGTTGTGTAGAAATTTGGGAGTGATGCCGAAGGCTATAATGACCGACTGTGAGAAGGCTTTGTTGAGAGCAATCAAACTTGTGTTCAAAGACACTGATGTGAAGCAACTATTGTGTTGGGTGCACATTAAGCACAACATCCAGTCACACGCAGAAAAAGTGATTAAAAATACTAAAAGGGCGGAGAACTTTGTTACGCAATGTTGGGGGATATTTTGCTCGAGCACCGAAGAAATCTACGAAGAGAGGTTGAGAAAGCTGAGAGATTCATGGAAGAAGGGCATTGTTGGTTACGTTGAAAAGTACTGGTTTACTCCGTACAAGAAGTTCATAGTTAGAGCGTGGACGGACTACACTCTTCACTTTCACACAAGGGATACAAACAGGTATCTTTGTTTGTTTAGTTGTTAATTTGGACCACCATATTATTAATGCTAATGATTAGAAATTGTGTTTATTTAGGGTGGAGGGGATGCATAAGGTGTTGAAAGAAATTGTGGGTTCTAGTAGAGGAGGCTTCAACAGAGTGATCGTGAGGATCCACCATGCGGTCATAGTTCAGATGGACCTGATTAGGGCGACGATGAACCAAGCACTTACCACTCGGCAAATGGTCTTTGATGACCCAACCTTTCCTCCTGGCATTCGAATGTTGTTTTCAAGGCTATTTTACCGAGTGTCAGATAGGTGTTTTCTGTTGTTGTTGGAAATGTACCAGCAAATATTGAAGGAGGAGTATTCAAATGTTTGTGATGATCATTGGGTTCGAGATTGTCTTGGGATGCCATGCGTACACGATCTTGCTAGGGCAATCATTTCAAAGACACCTCTTGTTCCGGATGATTTTCATGACTTCTGGAAGGAACTGAGATGGGAAGATGATGCAATAAATTTGTCCTTACCCGACGACAATCGTTCAATGTCTATTCCGGAGATCAGAATGCGTGAAATGTGGGCGAAATGGGAAAGTGGAGATTTGAGGGATGGAACTCTATTCAGATTAAGTGAGTTGTACACTGACTTGGAGCATCCGGAACAAAGTTCTTTGGTAGAGCCAACAAACTTGTTTAGGAAAGGAAAAGGAAGGCCGCCGGGATCAAAGAACAAGGAGAAGCAGCGAAATGGGAATTCTCCTCCGAGAGAAAAGAGGGAAAAGAGTTACCACGAGTACGTTAGAGAAGACTTAACAAATACTGAGAATGCGCAAAAAGTCGCAAAGGAAAAGGCAAATAGGCAAAGTGAACGACGAACTTGTCCTAAAAAGCAAGCAAGTCAAGTGTCGTTCGACTTCGGATCACAGTCCCAACCTGAACCATTGTTTTCAGAGACCATCGATTTAGAAGACGAAGACATGAATGTCGTGCCCCTAAGAGCTTGCTATCCAGATCGAAACGAAACAGAGGAAGGAGAAGATGAAGAAGAGATTGAAGAAGCCATAAGTTATATGGGGGTGAACTTGGGGGTGAAAAATATTGACTACTTTTGGCTTTCCTACATGACTTCTGTGAAAGATGTGCGTTCAGACGGACATTGTGGGTATCGGTCAATGGCTCTACTTACGGGTATGCAACAAAGTCAATATCGTATGATCCGTGCTGCGTTGGCAGCGGAGCTTCTTGGAAACAAAGAGACATGGGAGCCCATACGACGTGGACTACGGGTAGGATCATGGGATGATCTTATTGCTCAAGTTAACTACATGAGAAGTCCTTGTGAGAGACCATTTTGGATGGACATGCCATTTATGGGTTTGGTGTTTGCCACAGTGTATAATGTTGGTTTAGTGCAACTATCCTGGGATGCGCCGTGTTTATGCTTGCCAATAAGGCAGTCTACAGTGAGCCCTGGTCCTCCACAGAAGATTTTTGGGATAGCTCTTGTCGGATGGAGTAATCACTGGATACCGGTAAGAATCTGTGGTAATCTAAACAAACGTCATGAAACGTCGAAATCATTTATACTTATTGATTAATTTTCTTTGTATATCTAGGTTTGGCTCCGTGCTGAGGCACCATTGCCACGTTGTTCCGGTTCGTGGAGAAGATTTGCAGATGACAACATCAAGTGGTGGGAAGGGATATATGCTGGCCAAGTGGACTTGTTTCGACAATACCGCTTCACTGCTGGAAAGCGTATGGACTACATGACTTGATTTGTAATAGTTTAGTAGCCTTGATCTTTAGACTTCGATTGGAATTGATTTATAATATGTAATGACTTGTCTTGTCTGCTTTGAAATATGTAATGACTTGTCTTGTTTGCTTTAAATAGTGTTTTCAGTAGAGTTAGATGAGGTAGGTGAAACAGTGAAGTGAAATCAGTGAATCCATAAACTACAACACACTCAGCATAAATTAAAAAGACAACAGACTCATTAAGGAAAGACAACAGACTCATTAAGGAAAGACAACAGACTCATTAAGGAAAGACAACATACTCATTAAGGAAAGACAACATACTCATTCTTGAAATTTAAACTAAACACAGACTTAACGGAGATTCACTGATTTGATACCCAGATCCCTAATCGGAGTCACTGTCATAAAAACTAGGAACAGGGTCATTGGGAAACCTCTGTTGTATCCAGTGTTTGGCTGCTTCAATACTCTTAGCCTGGTGAAAATATACCAGCTTCAACTGCTGGTCAACTATTTCCTTCAACAGTTTTGCAATGACTCGGAGATGATGACTGTCGTATTCTGGCTCAAGATACACGATCATGTAGTTACACTGACATGTGGTATACCTTCGTCCATACATATGGGGATTGTTCTTGTCATTACCAGTGAACACCTTGATTGTTCTTGAGCACCTTCTACTCGGGCACTGGATCTCACTGCCTTCTGCTGGAACTGGGGAGGATGAAGATGATGCCATGGTTGTTTGAATCTGTAATACAAAGTAAGAAAACATGTTAGAAACAATGAAGATATCTAACGAAATCAGTAAAAAATGAGACTTTTAATTGAAATACAGAGTAAGAACTTGAAACCTAATTATTTTACGGCGCAGTGAGAATGAGATAATAGGGTTCACTGAGGCAGTGAATTTATAGCCGAGGTTTTACTAGGGTAACTTAGATTTGGGCCGATGTAGACAAAAGGTCCACAACAACAAAGGCCCAATAACGTAATTCGGTCATCCAAAGGTGACTTACAGCTGTGTGGTAGCTGTAACACACTCAAGCAAAATATGGTGGTGCGTTAGCAATAAACGCACAACTGATAACAGAACTTCGTCGGAAGAAACGAAAAGACACATTAACAGCGTTTCCGCACGGTCCGTAACAAATCGGCACGGTCTGAAGCAAACCGTGCCGCTTCACTGGACGTCTTCCACATCTTCTGCTGATCTGCACGGTTTGCAGCAATCCTGCACGGTTTGTATCCAACCGTGCCGCTTGACTGGACGTCTTCCACATCTTCTGCTAACGCACCAGAGTCTGGTGCGTTAACACTTAACGCACAGATTCTGTGCGTTAATTGTTAACGCACCAACCCTTTTACCCAGAATCAAATGTTTCTGGTGTTTGTAGGGTTTAGGGTATTAGGGTTGGCGCGGTAACTGTTGTAGTACCAACCCTAATTACATAAAAATTCATTTTTTATGTTGTTTTCTTATACTATTTGATATTATAAAAAGTTTTATGACCCAAAGTAATGTTATACTACTGAAATATGTCGTTATTGAGAGTTTTGTGAATAATTTTATCAAGTTTTACTAATGTAATATGAGATTACGAAGAGTTATATGATAAAAATTCATATTATACTAATGAAATACGAGGTCAGTTGAGTCAAACGATAACAATTAAGTGTTAAACTAATGTTATATGATGAAATAAACACATTATATGAAGTTCATTTTAGTAACGAAGTGGTATCACATACATATGAGTATAACTATACAACTTATATACTTGAGAGTAGTAGCATACAGGTGAAAGTCTTCGTTTACATACTTCTAAGTGTTAAAGTTGTTAATTTCTTATAAAAACGATAGCGTTTGATTGGTAATGCTCTAATATTAATGTTACATTTCTTGACTTTTACGTTTTAAGTGCTTATTAAGCCGTTTTATGTCATTTTTTGTCGTTTTTTGTGTTTGGGCCTCATTCAAATTTCATTAGGCCTTATTAGGCCCGTTGACGTTTTCGATAATAATTTTTCGATTCCGAAAAATTATTAGGCCTTATCAGCATGTGGTAGTTGATACCGTAATTAATAATGCAACTTTTGATAGATATAGACGGTAGGTATAGTCATTCGTTTGAATAGATGTTGACAGTATAGACTGCTCGTGTTCGTGTAGTCGTTTATCTGAATAAAATAAAGTTATTAATCGGAATGCAGAGATTCAAAATAGCCCAGATTTCTTGTAGAATCTCTATTCTCTCCTAAAAGTTTCTACCCTCCAAAATTCTTTATGAATTTACATTTCACTATCAAATTAATAAAATAAACACGGAATAAAAATTATCTTATGAAATGTTAAAACTAGTACTCCCTCCGTCCCTTAATATAAGGCTCATTTGCTTTTCCGACACTATTCACAACCCGAGAAAATCTTCTTGTTTTATTCTAATATATAGAAATAAATATAGGTATAAGAGATCTCGTTTGATTCGTCTCAATGAGTACTTTGACAATATAAAAAAATTATATTTTGTATATTGTCAAATTTTGAGATATTAACGTTACAAAACGTGTCTCGACAAATGTGTCAAAAGCAAATGGGAAGATCAATAGGGGACGGAGGGAGGAGTAAAAAACAAGTCTGTTCGGGTCAGCACATAAGCAAAAACTGCACGCATCAGTTGTGTTGTCTTGTTACAACAAAGGACATCAATAAAGAAATTTCTAGTAGTCGATATAGCCAACAAAAGTGAACCAAACATTACCAAAACATAGTATCCAAACAAACTATACATCACTCCAAGTCACGACCCTCATTTTTTGTCGTTTTTTGTGTTTGGGCCTCATTCAAATTTCATTAGGCCTTATTAGGCGCGTTGACGTTTTCGATAATAATTTTTCGATTCCGAAAAATGAAAATAACTATTCGCCGTATTTGTTGTCATGTTTCAATTTCAAAATTTCGATTTTCATCGTTTCAAGGCGTTAAAACGATATGGGCCCAAACTATACACATATGACATACATTATCCATTACCCACTATCCATTATCCATTATCCACTATCCATTATCCATTATCCATATTTCGATTTGGCTTGTTTTATATCGTTTTGAGTCGATTTTTGTCGTTTCTTAGTCGTTTCGACGCGTTTTGAACCATTTTTATTAATATTTGACGTACTTGGTCGTTTTTCGCCTTTTTCAAAAAAGTCAAGTTTCGCTAAGCTTTGCTCATTTTGGCCATATTATTCCATCATTTTGGCCACATTTTTACACTTTTTTACAACTTGTTCGGAAATCCTCCATATTTCGATTTGGCTTCTTTTATATCGTTTTGAGTCGATTTTTTTTCGTTTCTTAGTCGTTTCGACACGTTTTGAACCATTTTTATTAATATTTGACGTACTTGGTCGTTTTTCGCCTTTTTCAAAAAAGTCAAGTTTCGCTAAGCTTTGCTCATTTTGGCCACATTTTTACACTTTTTTACAACTTGTTCGGAATTCCTTCAAATTACATTTTGGCTTGTTTTATATCGTTTTCGAGACGTTTTGAACCATTTACCAATATTTGACGTTTAGTAGTTTTTAATTATTTTTTGCGCTTGTGACCATTTTCTCGCGTTTTTAAGAAAAGCCCAAAATAAATAAGCAAAAGTGAACCAAACATTACCAAAACATAGTATCCAAACAAACTATACATCACTCCAAGTCACGACCCTCATTCCCACTACGTTGCCCACTACCTTGCCCTTCCTCGTGGATTGAATGCCGAACAAGCTGAGATTGACGAACCGGAGCTGGAGCCATCAGTGGAGCCTCGTCAGTCAAAACTCCAAGGAGACGCCTCATGAACTCATCGATATCTGCAGGCCTCCTCTCTGGTGGTGTCTCCAAGAAAGCTCGAATCTCACAAGTCACTAGTTGGGTCCGCTATATTAACAACATATCAAAACATTACTATCAAATATACTAATTGAATGAATATGACTAATAAAATTTATAATCGTACCGCAAAACTGTCAACCGAAGGTGGAATACGCAGCGGACCAACTGGACGATCGAGTCTACGTGATCTGGGATCCACCAGAGGATGAGAAACTCGATCATACCAATCGAGATAATCATCTGTGACTGCCCAATAGTACGTCGCTCGTGGCTCCCGAATCTGTAACAAAGGCCTGGGGTCCTGATCCCACACACCAAGCAGATCCTCGGCAAAGTGAACTGAATAATGCGTCAGCCTGTTGTTACGTGTCACCTGGATGGGCTCTGGGGGAGGATCTGGGATACCCTGCACATGTCCAAACTGTCGCAGCAGGCGACCTGGCTGATAGAGCTCCTCGATGTCCAGACAACGGAGAATGCCTTCAAACAAAGACGGGGCGTACTGCGGAAGTCTGAAATCCACATTTGCAAAGGGAAACCAATTAACCTGCAACAAAACATTACAAAACAGTTAGTATAGTTTACATTCACACAATATAACGAAAGCATACATTCTTAAAATCTGACCTCCTCATAACGAACACGGTCAAGCATGCCACGAATGGCAACCAAACTATCCGTGCTCTTCCCATGTGGCACCTCTCTGCCCTCCCTCATAGCAGCTGCGGCGTGTCCATAGAAAGTGGATCTGTCACAAAATGTCCACGAAAATGTGGAAAATATGCCCAGATCCACGACTGCAAAAAAAGGATAATTAGAACTCGACTTCCTAAACATAGCCAATCGTATAGTTGTTTGCGTACTAACCCGCAAAAGAATGCCAGAACTCCCCATCCCCATAGCCAATCGCCTCGACGCCTGTCCAAGGTTGCGATACAGATGAGCTAACACTCCAGCTCCCCAAGCATATCGGCCATTGCTGTCGTGGTCGGCCAAAAGAACTAACCACCAGTGCTTGACTGCTGTAGTCGACTTGTCCACTAGAACTGTAGTGCCGAGAAGCAACAGTAAGTACATAGACGCAATGAGGCTCTCATCTCTCTGTCCATCCTCCATCCGCATCATATCCTTCAATCTCTGCTGAAGGTAACCCAAAGGAATGCCTCCATCCCTATACCAAGTCTTCACCAGTGCCTCCTCTACGTGAAGCATCTCAGCAACAAAAGTGAAGATCTCCTCCCTGCTCAAAACTGAGCTACAACTCCTGCCATGTATAGGCAACGACAGGATCTCAACCACATCGTGAAGTGTAGGACCAATCTCTCCAAATGGCAAATGAAATGTGTTGGTTTCTGGGTGCCATCTCTCGACGAAAGCAGAAACCAACACATGATCGACAGGACCGGACCCGATATAGCGTAGATCAGTCAATCCAGATCGCTCTGCAAGCTGAAACCACGAATCTGGACCAGGTCTCCTAAACGCCTCTAGTGGAGTGCAGTAGGCGGTGTGGAAGTGAACCTTGACGACCTTCCGTGTCTGGAAAAAAAGTAAAAAATTAACACAGTTACTTCTACAGAATGTCGTTCATATTTCACATATGAACATTATAGTTCAAATACATACCAAATCAAGAGGAGCCTCGCCTTCTGGAAGATCAGCAGGCTGTGGAAAATCAGCATGATCTGCAGCACGTCCACGTCCACGTCCTCGTCCTCGTCCTCCGCGTGGAGCGCGTCCACCTCGTGCTGGAGGATCAGCAGCGTCTGCATCAGCAACATCATCATCTGCCTGAGCTCCTCGGCCTCCTCGCTGTCTCTGTATAAATGGAGGAAGAGGACGGGGGCCAGCTGGAATCACAGGTGCGGGAGGATCAACAACTGTAAGCTCATAAATAGCCCTGGCGATGTGCGTCTCATAACTCTTCAGCAACTCATTTGTAAAAGGACCTCTGGGCATCCAAGGTACAGCAGGAGGTGGTACATGAGGTGCAGCAGCCGGATGCGGTACATCATCAGTCGGGGGAGGTGGTACATCTGGCGTAGGAGACGAAGGACCTAAATCTGTAGGAGCTGGCGATGAAGGCCCCATACCAGCATGATCCTCTGAAATAATAGGAGGGTCGTCTCTCCTAAGCTGATCTGTCGGTATCTCGAGATGAGATACAATATAATCTGTACCTAAACCCTCACCGTCTCCCAGCATATCATCATCCAAATCAACAATTGTATCATCGACGTCCATACCCTCCTCCTCACTCTCACTGTAACCCTCATCATCAGCACACGGATCAACATCCAGACCACAATCCCTAACTGCCCCAGTATCTGTAAGTGCACGAGCCTCGTCAGTGGGTGTCGAACTAGAAGCATTCAGCTGGTCTCGAGCAGTAGCAAAACTCTGACGTATGGACGTTGTAATCTGCGTCCTCCTAACACGCTCTGCAGCAACAGGAGCCCCCGGAACAAAACCACTAGAGGCCATCGTATCTCGCACCCCCTAATGTTGTTGTTATAGCGTAACGTTATTTTCATAGCGTTACAAAAATAACGTCAAATTCAAAAACGTCTTTTCCATGACGTCGTAACGTTACAAACAGTTGTTGTAACGTCAATCCTAATCAAAATCATCTCTAATTTCTAAACATTTTGTTCATAACGTTACGAAATTAACGTTATAATTCGCCTAATTTCAATACTTTATATACTAATAGTTCATAACGTTACAAAATAAGAGAAGAACAATGTCATATTTCATAAAATAATTAATTCATTACTTTTACAATATAGAATGTCATATTTCATAACATTATGAAATTATTATATTTCATAACGTTATAAAATTTCATTAATTTCATAACGTTACGAATAAATTAATTAATTTCATAATGTTACCAAATAATATAATTTTATAACGTGACGCAATAAATTACTTAATTACGTTACGCAATAAATTACTTAATTTCATAACGTTACGCAACAAATTACTTAATTTCATAACGTTACCATATAAATTAATTTCATAATGTTATAAAATAAATTAAATAAATTGATAACGTTACGAAATTTATTTAAATATTTCATAACGTTATCAAATATTATTAAATTCATAACGTTACGAAATTAAATAACTAATTTCATAACATTATCAATTTAATAAATTAATCAAATTAAATAAATTGATAACGTTATGAAATTAAATAACTAATTTCATAACGTTATAAATTTAATAAATTAATTAAATTAAATAAATTGATAACGTTACGAAATTTATTTAAAAATTTCATAACGAATAACTAATTTCACAACGTTATAAATTTAATAAATTAATTAAATTAAATAAATTGATAACGTTACGAAATTTATTTAAAAATGTCATAACGTTATCAAATATTATTAAATTGATAACGTTATGAAATTGAATAACTAATTTCATAACGTTACGAAATAAAATAATTAAACTATTTAAAAACATTACAAAAGTTATAGAATATTTAATACAAATACATACTTGATGTAGATCTACGGGAGTCGAAAAAACTTCCGGTTGCGCCTCGGTTTGAGCCTCGGTTTGTGGATTCAACCTTCTATTTGCTCGAGTGGCGTACCCGGGACCGACGTTTTGGACGCGTCGCTTTCGGGTTCTTGGCCTCAGAGCGGGTTCGGGTGCGGGTATCGGGGCGGGTTGGGCTGCTGGTATCGGGTCGGGTCGGGCAACGAGTATCGGGTCGGGTCGGGCAACAGGTGTCGGGTCGGGTCGGGCTCGGGATTTTGGCCGGATCCGGGCACCACCACTGTACCTCGGTGGCACCTCCACTTCCTCCTCTTCTTCTTCCTCCACAGCCAGCCATGGCGTCGTCGTCGACGGAAGAGAAGACGGCGGGACCACTGCGGGGGGGACTTCAGGCGGATTTTGGGGGCCAGAAGAACCGCCATGGTCGGGGCAACTCGAATCCATCCTCGATTGAAGGTTTTGATGGGTTAATCGGTGGTTTTGATGGGTGGCGATTTTTAGGGTTCGGCGGCGCAAAATCGCAGACGAGAGGAGGAAGAAGGTCGGGGGAGAGGGAATTTTTTTTTTTTAAAGATGTAACGTGGTGCGGTAAGGGTTACCGCACCATTTTGTGCGGTAACGCTTACCGCACATGTTTAATATTTTTTTAATACTTTTTTAATACTTTTTTAATACTAATAAATTGGTGCGGTAACACTTACCGCACCAATTTATTAGTATTTTAATACTTTTTAAAAAAAAATTATTAATTAAAAAAAAAAAAATTCCTGTGCGGTAATTGTTACCGCACAGGGTTTAAGTTAATGAAAATCTGTCTTTTTTTTCTTAATCTGGGATTAATCTGGTGCGGTAATTGTTAACGCACAGATCTGTGCGGTAATTCTTACCGCACCAGCGTCGTATAGGTTTCAGAAAAAATTCCAACAATGCCCCTGAGTCCTTTGGTGCGGTAATAGTTAACGCACAGATGTGTACTGCAATTATTACCGCACAGAATAGTGTGCATTTAGCAAAAAAAAACGTGTGCATATTGACGCAGCCTAAATTTAGGACCTACTTAATGATTAACCGTAATCGGAAAACCGTGATTTCCCCGCGCGAAGCGCGGGATTCCAGATCTAGTATATATATAGATTTGTTAATATTTGTGAAATCAAATTTCACTCTACCCTATCATTAATACTTTTTTTATAAAATAACTTTACCTCATATTTTCAATTTGAAATGAGATTAATAGAGTTAAAAAGAATAATTTAAATTCTTAATTGTAAATGGAGAGAGGTCTTTCAACCCCACTTTTTTTCCTTTTTCTTTTTCTTTTATGAGGAAAGCATTTAGGGGATCTTATCCTTTGGATGTAGATCGCTCTTGGACACCCCGAAGGATGTGATCACGAAGATCTGGGAAGGTTGCTAAATCGGGTGGTTGTCACACCATTTATCTCCCGAAAAATATAGGAAATGCGACAGTCAGAGAATAGTCCCATATCAATCTTAATATCAGAAATGATCAGTTCAATCTCCCATGGGCAAGCCCAAGTACCATTTATGGAATTAACAAGGCGAAGGTTATCACCTTCAAGTGAGATAAACCCAGCTCGATGGCCGCTCTTATGCTTAAATGCATAGAGACGGCTTCAACCATCAGAGGGGAGACAAACCCAAGATTCTCATTCTCCATGTGTACAGGGGATCCAATATTGTCTCTAATTAAGAATCCGAAGGATGCAATTCCGGAGGAGGGAACCGAGACATCAACGTTTAGTTTATGGTAGGTTCCTATTGGTTTGGTCCATTTAATGTTTCTCCTTTTCCTTCTGGTACGGTTTATCTTTGTTTGTGCATCTAATTCTTCTTTGTCCAGTTTCTTAGCTTTCTTCCATTCGATATGGTGTTGGGTGATGCACTGGTATATGCTCGGCATTCTACTGAGCTCTTCTTCATCAAAGACTTTTTTGTTCCGATAGAACCATAGTGCCCACCAGTATACAACTAGTGCTTCTATTTGTTGTTTACTCGTGTTGCCCCTAAGTGTGTTGATAATTTGTAGTGGGGAGTTATCTTGATCAAATGCATTATCAATGAGTGATATTAGTTCGTTGTGGAAGTGTTGGAAAACCGACCTTGTTCTTGGGCATTTGAAGAGGAAGTGGAGATCTTCATACCCATGGTTGCAGTTTAAGCAGTTGGTTGGGACTGGGGTATGTCATTCATATAGTAGTGCTTTGGTGGGTAGCGCTTGCTGTCAACCCCACTTTGATTTAGGGTGTTACTTCATGCACCCCATTTCTTTTTTTACACCCCCATTTGGACACCTATACCCTTTTTAATTTTAAAAATTACTTCCCACCCATCTAACTATCTACTGATTCCCCTGCACGATTCGACCAAACACCGAAAACATTAATGAATCCAACCGGTCTCCATTTCGATCCTCCTACCATCTCGAATGATTGATCCCAAATTGATATTAACTGCAATTTTTACCAGACCAATCATGGCTTTTTTTTATTCTCTATAAATTCGATAGAGTTGATTTGAGAGTTTGTTAATGTTGAGGTGACAATTGAAGAAGACGAGATTATGTACAAGTTGACAGTCGGAATTTTCTAGGGGATTTAGCGGCGGAAATTAGGTCACGGAGTTTGGAAAAGTTGGTGTGTGGGTCAGCGGAGCATTACAAAGGTTATGCCTGAAGATGGGGGGGGGGGGGGGGGGAGATCGGCACTGGACATTCGGTTGGTGACGTTGAGGAGGAGAGCGTCGATGACTTCCGGGGGCAAGCGGGAGGTGGCGACATGTATAGGGTACAATAACTAAATGTTTGGACGAAGAGAAGTGGTACAAAAATTGGGGTAGGAACTTTGTTAATCCGAAGGAATACATTTGTCAGAATAATGAAAATAGGTGTGCGTTCAGTAGCTTTGGGGGTGCGCAAAAAGCGGGCTCTGATTTATCTTGTCCATTGGTTATACATCCTCATTAACTTCAAAAACCCGAACACAAAAGAAGAAGAATTCGAGAATTGATATTTGATAACTCATAGCTTACCTCTTTTGAAACTAGGTTTTGAATATGTAAGGTCGCTTCTTTCGTCTACGATCTTAATCTTAATCTAATATAATACTTCGTATAAACTTGGATATTTTGGGTCATATATTCTCTTTCACACAATAAATCCTTTTAATATTAAGATTTTTTAAGAAAATTAATCTCCTAACACTCAATATCTTTCCTTCGTAACTTTTATAGCTTTGAGAATGACATTATCTAAACAATACGCATGGCTTCTTTTTGCTAGAAACCACCTCTATTCGATTCTACAATGAGGCTTTTTGCTGGCTTTTTACATTACTCTATATAAATACTCCAAATTTATAATGGTAATCCTTATTATGAACATATAATCGTACATGTAGAAGCGTCGAATTTAATGAAATTATATGATTTAAATTATCACTAAATATGACATAAGTCTCATTTTCCTTATGCGTGTTTCTAATCTATATACTTATAAGCTAGGTTACATCCAATGATATTCAAAACATGAAAATAGTGTTAGCATTGTTGAAGTCACGTACATCTTAACGATTTATATATTTCATATACGTTTGACCTTATTAAACTAGCTTTTTTAAAACATGCAAACAACCTCACAATTTACGCAGTATATAATTTACTGACTATAAGACGACCCGTGCTCGCACGGGCCCAAAATCCTAATATGCTTTGAAATCTTCTCTGTATTAACTTATCATAATTTTTCATGATTTAGGCTTCGTTCGATATATCGAGCTGAAATAGTAGATGTAGCTTAATAAGTAGTTGAAACTGGAGATTAATGAATATCTGAAGTTGAAGATGAAAATATTGTTTAAAAGTTACTTAAATGTTCGGTACTTCTGCTAAAATTTTAATAATAATGGTAAAATTACAAAAAATGATATAATGAAATATTTTAATCTTTTTATTGATAAAGGGTAATAGGGATTAAAAATTACATTAAGCTTGTTAAGCTCCATTAATCTAGAAGGTGTAACATTAACAAATTAAGCTATTTAATTTACATTAAGCTTGTTAACCAATGTTTTTTTACCGAACACTTACTGACTTGATGGAATAAAAAATTGGAGTTGGATCCGGTGAGAGTGATTTTTATTCTACGAATATACGAGTACATTCACAACTTTCTATATTGACATGCACACACAGGCATGTGCATGTATTTTTAATATATTGTCAAAGGCATGTATATATTTACGAATGTGCAATGTGAATGTGAAAAAATGTGCATGTGAATAATGAAGGATGTGCATATATTCGTATTTCGTAAAATAATAATAATTTTCACATAAATCTTTTCCTAAAAAATAAGCGTTATAATGTCTAATTCCGGTACTTAAATAGTAGATGTAGGCTTCGTTCGATATATCGAGCTGAAATAGTAGATGTAGCTTAATAAGTAGTTGAAACTGGAGATTAATGAATATCTGAAGTTGAAGATGAAAATATTGTTTAAAAGTTACTTAAATGTTCGGTACTTCTGCTAAAATTTTAATAATAATGGTAAAATTACAAAAAATGATATAATGAAATATTTTAATCTTTTTATTGATAAAGGGTAATAGGGATTAAAAATTACATTAAGCTTGTTAAGCTCCATTAATCTAGAAGGTGTAACATTAACAAATTAAGCTATTTAATTTACATTAAGCTTGTTAACCAATGTTTTTTTACCGAACACTTACTGACTTGATGGAATAAAAAATTGGAGTTGGATCCGGTGAGAGTGATTTTTATTCTACGAATATACGAGTACATTCACAACTTTCTATATTGACATGCACACACAGGCATGTGCATGTATTTTTAATATATTGTCAAAGGCATGTATATATTTACGAATGTGCAATGTGAATGTGAAAAAATGTGCATGTGAATAATGAAGGATGTGCATATATTCGTATTTCGTAAAATAATAATAATTTTCACATAAATCTTTTCCTAAAAAATAAGCGTTATAATGTCTAATTCCGGTACTTAAATAGTAGATGTAGGCTTCGTTCGATATATCGAGCTGAAATAGTAGATGTAGCTTAATAAGTAGTTGAAACTGGAGATTAATGAATATCTGAAGTTGAAGATGAAAATATTGTTTAAAAGTTACTTAAATGTTCGGTACTTCTGCTAAAATTTTAATAATAATGGTAAAATTACAAAAAATGATATAATGAAATATTTTAATCTTTTTATTGATAAAGGGTAATAGGGATTAAAAATTACATTAAGCTTGTTAAGCTCCATTAATCTAGAAGGTGTAACATTAACAAATTAAGCTATTTAATTTACATTAAGCTTGTTAACCAATGTTTTTTTACCGAACACTTACTGACTTGATGGAATAAAAAATTGGAGTTGGATCCGGTGAGAGTGATTTTTATTCTACGAATATACGAGTACATTCACAACTTTCTATATTGACATGCACACACAGGCATGTGCATGTATTTTTAATATATTGTCAAAGGCATGTATATATTTACGAATGTGCAATGTGAATGTGAAAAAATGTGCATGTGAATAATGAAGGATGTGCATATATTCGTATTTCGTAAAATAATAATAATTTTCACATAAATCTTTTCCTAAAAAATAAGCGTTATAATGTCTAATTCCGGTACTTAAATAGTAGATGTAGGCTTCGTTCGATATATCGAGCTGAAATAGTAGATGTAGCTTAATAAGTAGTTGAAACTGGAGATTAATGAATATCTGAAGTTGAAGATGAAAATATTGTTTAAAAGTTACTTAAATGTTCGGTACTTCTGCTAAAATTTTAATAATAATGGTAAAATTACAAAAAATGATATAATGAAATATTTTAATCTTTTTATTGATAAAGGGTAATAGGGATTAAAAATTACATTAAGCTTGTTAAGCTCCATCAATCTAGAAGGTGTAACATTAACAAATTAAGCTATTTAATTTACATTAAGCTTGTTAACCAATGTTTTTTTACCGAACACTTACTGACTTGATGGAATAAAAAATTGGAGTTGGATCCGGTGAGAGTGATTTTTATTCTACGAATATACGAGTACATTCACAACTTTCTATATTGACATGCACACACAGGCATGTGCATGTATTTTTAATATATTGTCAAAGGCATGTATATATTTACGAATGTGCAATGTGAATGTGAAAAAATGTGCATGTGAATAATGAAGGATGTGCATATATTCGTATTTCGTAAAATAATAATAATTTTCACATAAATCTTTTCCTAAAAAATAAGCGTTATAATGTCTAATTCCGGTACTTAAATAGTAGATGTAGGCTTCGTTCGATATATCGAGCTGAAATAGTAGATGTAGCTTAATAAGTAGTTGAAACTGGAGATTAATGAATATCTGAAGTTGAAGATGAAAATATTGTTTAAAAGTTACTTAAATGTTCGGTACTTCTGCTAAAATTTTAATAATAATGGTAAAATTACAAAAAATGATATAATGAAATATTTTAATCTTTTTATTGATAAAGGGTAATAGGGATTAAAAATTACATTAAGCTTGTTAAGCTCCATTAATCTAGAAGGTGTAACATTAACAAATTAAGCTATTTAATTTACATTAAGCTTGTTAACCAATGTTTTTTTACCGAACACTTACTGACTTGATGGAATAAAAAATTGGAGTTGGATCCGGTGAGAGTGATTTTTATTCTACGAATATACGAGTACATTCACAACTTTCTATATTGACATGCACACACAGGCATGTGCATGTATTTTTAATATATTGTCAAAGGCATGTATATATTTACGAATGTGCAATGTGAATGTGAAAAAATGTGCATGTGAATAATGAAGGATGTGCATATATTCGTATTTCGTAAAATAATAATAATTTTCACATAAATCTTTTCCTAAAAAATAAGCGTTATAATGTCTAATTCCGGTACTTAAATAGTAGATGTAGGCTTCGTTCGATATATCGAGCTGAAATAGTAGATGTAGCTTAATAAGTAGTTGAAACTGGAGATTAATGAATATCTGAAGTTGAAGATGAAAATATTGTTTAAAAGTTACTTAAATGTTCGGTACTTCTGCTAAAATTTTAATAATAATGGTAAAATTACAAAAAATGATATAATGAAATATTTTAATCTTTTTATTGATAAAGGGTAATAGGGATTAAAAATTACATTAAGCTTGTTAAGCTCCATCAATCTAGAAGGTGTAACATTAACAAATTAAGCTATTTAATTTACATTAAGCTTGTTAACCAATGTTTTTTTACCGAACACTTACTGACTTGATGGAATAAAAAATTGGAGTTGGATCCGGTGAGAGTGATTTTTATTCTACGAATATACGAGTACATTCACAACTTTCTATATTGACATGCACACACAGGCATGTGCATGTATTTTTAATATATTGTCAAAGGCATGTATATATTTACGAATGTGCAATGTGAATGTGAAAAAATGTGCATGTGAATAATGAAGGATGTGCATATATTCGTATTTCGTAAAATAATAATAATTTTCACATAAATCTTTTCCTAAAAAATAAGCGTTATAATGTCTAATTCCGGTACTTAAATAGTAGATGTAGGCTTCGTTCGATATATCGAGCTGAAATAGTAGATGTAGCTTAATAAGTAGTTGAAACTGGAGATTAATGAATATCTGAAGTTGAAGATGAAAATATTGTTTAAAAGTTACTTAAATGTTCGGTACTTCTGCTAAAATTTTAATAATAATGGTAAAATTACAAAAAATGATATAATGAAATATTTTAATCTTTTTATTCATAAAGGGTAATAGGGATTAAAAATTACATTAAGCTTGTTAAGCTCCATTAATCTAGAAGGTGTAACATTAACAAATTAAGCTATTTAATTTACATTAAGCTTGTTAACCAATGTTTTTTTACCGAACACTTACTGACTTGATGGAATAAAAAATTGGAGTTGGATCCGGTGAGAGTGATTTTTATTCTACGAATATACGAGTACATTCACAACTTTCTATATTGACATGCACACACAGGCATGTGCATGTATTTTTAATATATTGTCAAAGGCATGTATATATTTACGAATGTGCAATGTGAATGTGAAAAAATGTGCATGTGAATAATGAAGGATGTGCATATATTCGTATTTCGTAAAATAATAATAATTTTCACATAAATCTTTTCCTAAAAAATAAGCGTTATAATGTCTAATCCCCCCCCCCCCCCGATTGGAGCCTTTAATAGTTAAAAATCCTTAAAATGTTATGAACTAGGTCGTCGATAGATCTACCTAACTACAATATAAGGGAGAAGTCAAGTCTTCATAAAAAATTGCGCCACCTCAGCGTCATGTCATCATTTTTTTTTGAAAAAAGTGAATAATTAATTAATTAAAATTTTAAATAAAACCCAATTTTCAAACAATCTTCCACCTCTTACATGATCTCCTACAAATATGTCAATAAAAAAGTTTTGGTCATTTATAAACAATGTTTAGGAAGAACATACAATAAGGATGATACAATAAGCTTTGGTCATTTCTAAAATTAGAAACACCAATCATTGATCTTAAAAGTTCAAACTTCAGAGAGTATGATGTTGAACGATTATGTTTGCAATATTATTTTGTTGGTAGCCTGATCATTAATTTTATGCTTAAATAAGACTATCTAATTGTATTTTGGTTGACTATATGATAGGTTGGCGTATATATTATATTGGAGGTGAAAACATGTATTAACATATATATATATATTTTACAATGACAACATATATTAACATTTTTATTATTATTTATCTTTCACAAATATAACTATAACTTATTTATTATATTAACAATGTTTGTGTAAAAATTATAATTATTCTATAAAAGTTTCAATATAGATTTATAATCACGTGATATTCACGGAACCTACGCTAGTTATTTTGTAATTCTAGCGGGAGGATATATTTGTTAGCATATTAAATTCTTAAGTAAAAACAGATATATAAGATGCGGTGTGTTCTATGCATATCTAGTTAATTATGAATATAACTAAGTTTTGTTTTTAATTTTAAGTATTTATTCATATGCAGACAAGTATATGCAGACAAGAATACATGTGTTAATGTGCTCGACAAAAACTTCAATTTGATCAGCCTCCAATTGGAAAAAAACAAAGATAAAAAACGTGAAAGTGATTTTAAGGGGAAAATGTTACTTTGTAATAAAGTTTTAAGTAAAAAGGAGCAAAATATTATTAGGCCAAAAAAAGGTATATATGTGTATAATGTGTGTTTAATAAGTAATAACTAGATTATTGCATCCTACGTATGACTCAAGTTTACGTTTATCTTTTCTTTTTTTTTTGTCATTTTTCAAAAAACAAATAGAGAAATAATTATATTACCGACTTTATTATTAAATTCTTCAGAATATAATTTTTTTCTTATTTTTCATCCATTTAAATTTTTTGAGATATCTAATACAAGACGTTCTATTAACTTATTCCGTGATAAAAATAAAACAAGTAATAATTATATTAGCGACCTTATTCTTAAATTTTTTAGAATATAATGTTTTCCTGATTTTACATCAATTTAAAATCTTCGAAAAATCTAATACAAAACGTTCTACTAATTTCTTCCGTGATAAAAATAAAACAAGTAATAATTATAGTGTGGGTCAAATAATAATGTCCTTATCCTATAAATTTATCTGATATCATTACATAAAGTTGGATGAAACATATGATGATTTATGTGGTTAAGTAATCTACTTTTGTTTAGTTTGGTCGAGACTCTAGACCACGCAACCACTTTCATAAAGAGAGGCAAAAAAGATGAAAGGTTATTTTAATATATTTTTAAATGTCATTATAACCATAGAAGGGATTTATATTAATAAATTATTTAACCAATTTGCAATCTTATTTGTCAGCTAAATAGTTTAATATACTCCGTATATGCTAATAACTACACTCTTTTTCTACTACCGAATCACGCCATCTTTTAATCCAGGTAGCTTGATACGTATCTTGTTAAGAAATAACGTAGAAAGAGTGACAGACTATACTTCAATCTTTTTTTTTTTTTTGGGTCTGAAAAATGGCTTGACTCCCGTTAAGTTTTTTTATTTAGCCATGTCAAGTAACTACAGCAGAATTTTCCAAATCCTTAATCAAGAAATCCGAAATAAAGGCGGGAAGTTCAGTGAAAGAAATAAAATTATGCTGGGCAGTAGAGGAGAACTTGGCAAGTGCATTTGCCACTTTATTGTTATGTCGTTTAGTGTGCAGCACATGAATCTCGCCCTCATGTTCGTCTATGAGCTCCCTGCATCTCTTGATCATGTAGAAAAGTCTATGAGTGGAAAGGTGGTTGTCCTGCATAAGTTTGATGGCTTCTAAGGAGTCAACTTCAATCTGCAATTTGTCCACCCCCAGTGAAGCAGCAATTTCCAGCCCATGAACAATAGCATGTACCTCCGCTTCCAGAGCATTGCCATTGCATTTTTTAAACACAAAAGCATGTAAAAATAACCCATTGCTGTCACGGAAAATACCCCCACCCCCCGATTCTCCGGGATTACCACGACAAGCACCGTCGGTATTTAATTTCACCCACCCGATGGGTGGCCGTGACCAATGGACTGCAGTGGACGTAGACGAAGAGGTTTGCGCAGCAGCAACACGATCATTATGCACAGCTGAAGTTCTGTAAAGGATATATTGAGAGACGACAACCGCTGAGAGGGTACTTACCTTGTCCACTCCTTCAAAGACTAGCAGGTTGCGAGTTTTCCAAGCAAACCAGACCATAATTGCAAATTGGCTCATCCAACCCGTGCTCTGCTCCAGCGAAGAAAAAATCCAGTCCTTAGGCGTTGCTGCAGTCTAGAAAGTCGGCAGTAACTGGTTGCCTGAAAGAGCTTGCCACACCTCTCTAATTTTAACACAGTCCCGCAGCGCGTGAAGTAATGTTTCCTCTCTTCCACATATCGGGCACGTAGTAGAATTAGCAATGTGACGACGTACCCGCTCAGCGTTACAGAGTACCCCCCCCCCCCATTGACTATCATATACAGAAACTGACGGGCTCTCTGCTGTGCTTTTACTCTCCAGAGCATCCTCCATTTATCAGAATGTTCAACCTCAGGCTCATTCCGTTCAAGACGCAAGGCAGTTTTTGCTGAAAAAATTCCAGAACTAGTTCTATTCCAGAAGAGTTTGTCATGGGCATCATCGTCTTGCACCAAGCGAACTGCAGCCAACATGTTGCAAACTGAAGGCGGAAGATAGTTGTTTATTATATTCCAATTCCAACCAACCGGGGACCAAAGCTCACGGACAAAAGCCGCTGTAAGTTCTGCTGGGACAGTAGTCGTGGTTAAATCCAACAATGGCTTGTCCATGATCCAAGGATGTTTCCAAAACAGAGTGGACACCCCATTCCCAACAGCAGATCGTAAACCTTTACAAAGAAGATCAGCTCCGTGGCAAATTCCAGCCCATTGCCTAGAGTCTCCTTTACGTTTGCAAAACATATCTCTGTCAAGTCTCCCGTTACAGTACTTGCTTCGTATAACACGAGACCATAATGAAGCCGGTTCCTGTAAAGTTCTCCAACCCAGTTTAGCCAATAACACTTTGTTCATTTCCCTAATCGGTCGTAATTCCTAACCCGCCTTCGGATCTTGGCTGCGTAATTGTTTCCCACTTAAGTGGATGAATACGTCGACGCTCGGAAGTTGAACCCCAAACGAAACCACGGATTGACTGGTCAATCGAGTCACATATACCTTTAGGAACCTGGTTAGATTGCATGGTGTATAAGGCCAAACTTGACAGAACCGAAGTTGCTAGTGTTACTCTGCCGGCAAGAGACAAGGTTTTCACCTTCCATCCAGACAAACGGTTGGTGACCTTATCCAACAAAAACTGATACCGGTCGTTAGTCATGCGTCCAACAACAGTGGGAACGCCCAAATAATTGCCAAAGTCCTCAAAAACGGGCATTGCAAGCAAACTAGTGATCACTTGCTGCATAGGCTCCTGAACATGCTTTGAGAAAAGGATAATGCTTTTATTGTAATTTACCTGTTCCCCTGACATGTCGCAGAACGTCTTCAAGCACTCTTTAATGACGAAATCATTTCTTGCATCCCCACGTGCAAATAACACAAGGTCATCCGCGAAAAAGAGATGCGAAAGATGAACCGAACCAATGGTGATTGGTTCCCAGCTGCTTGCGTTCCTGCATCTTGAATTATATGAGATAGCCGCTGCATACAGAGTACGAAGAGATATGGGGAAAGGGGGTCTCCCTGTCGTATACCGCGGAAACCCTTAAAAGAACCCGCCAAAGAGCCATTCCACAACACTTTTGTAGCTTCTTTAGTTTGACAGAGCATGATCGTGCGAATCAGATGTGGGGGTAAACCCGCCTAACGAAGCACATTGTGTAGGAATTCCCATCTTATACGATCGTATGCCTTTGCAAGATCGACTTTAATGATCATCCACTTGTTAGACGTAAAGGCGTTCAGCGAATGCAGAGCTTCTTGCACAATTACGACGTTATCAATTATTTGTCGACCTGGGATGAACGCAGCCTGAGATGGCGACATGAGAGAAGAGAGAACGGGCTTGAGCCTATTAACTATTGCTTTCGTTGCCGCTTTAAAAACCACATTCAACAAGGAGATTGGCCTGAGGTGAGCTGGATGAGTTGGGTTATCCATTTTTCTCAAGAGAACTAAGAAAGCGTCACCAAGGCCATCCGAGTAGATGCCTTCGTTCAGCAAGCGGAGCAATTCAGCAATCACATTTGGTCCGACAAGATCCCAGTTTTTTTGGTAAAAAATTGCATGAAAACCATCGGGACCAGGTGACTTGTGAGGCGACATATCTTTAAGAGCAGCCCAAATTTCAGCACCTGTAAACGGAACACTCAGCTGATCATAATCGGCGCTGGCAAGTTCTGGGAATGACACAGTCAGCTCAACATTCTGCGTTACTGTGGTTTCAGCAGTGTAGAGATTTTCAAAAAAAGTACAAACCAGCTGCTGCAACGCCCTAACTTCTGAGACCCATTGACCCTCGTCGTCTTGAAGTGTGCTGATTTTGTTGTATTTTCGTCTGATTACAGTGGTTAAGTGGTAAAACCTCGTATTTCTGTCTCCCTCGGTTAGGAAATTTGAACGTGATTTTTAAAACCACAAAAGTTGCTCTTGGTTCATGACAATCTCCAGATCAGCCTTTATCTTCAGTTCTTTCCTGAGTGCAAAAGCCGAAAGTCTGGCGGCTAACCGTTCTTGAGCCCATTCAAGTTGTCTCCAAAGACGACGTTTGCGTTTATAAATATTCCCAAAAACATCCCTATTCCATGACTGTAAGCTCTTAGCTAAATTCTGCAGGGAAACAGAGAGTGGAAGGTCAACACGCCACTTAGATCGAAAAAACAAATCAAAATCGTCGTGTGTAAGCCAAGTTGCTTGGAACTTAAATGGGCGCGATGCAGGGGGAGAACAGGTAGGTGGCTCGAGTTGAACCAAAATAGGACGATGATCAGAGTGGGGAGCCGAGAGATGATGAACTCCTGCCTCTGGAAAACGAAGTCTCCAATCAGTCGTACATAAGGCCCTATCAAGTCGAGCACCGTGAAACGTTGAAATAAAATTCCCAGTTGTCCAAGTATAAGCCGGTCCAGAATAACCAAGGTCCACAAGATCTAACCCATCTGCCTATTCACGGAAGACGTTTGACGATCTCGTTGAGCCAATCGAAGAAGACGATCGTTCCATGGGGGAGAGGGTGGCATTAAAATCGCCTGCAAGAAGCCAAGGCTTATTATTCATTGCTGCAAAATCCTCTAGAGCCCGCCATAATTCAAATCTAGAAGCGGGATTAGGGGACGCGTAAATTGCCAAAAGCACCCAAGGTTCCTCAGTACGCCGATCCACCTCAACAGTGATATGCTGAGGATGCAGCAAAATCGGCAATATAGTGACAATATCTGTTTTCCATAAGAGCCAAATACCCCCTGTAAAACCCTGAGCATCTACCCTGATAATGCGGTCATAACCAGTACGTCGACAAACAGCCTCTGCTCTAGTACCGCTGATACGTGTTTCAACCAACACAAGCAAAGAAGGATGATACATATTAATCAGTTCTTGAAGAGAAGAGAAAAATCTCTCGGACCCTGCGCCCCGTGTGTTCCAAACAAGAAGGTTGAGTTCAATCATTGATAAAACTGATTGATGAAAAGCCGTAGACATTTGGCAAGGAAATAAATCAACAAGTTCTCTGAAACAGAGAACTGCATCATTGAGCGGTTGAGGCATTGAGACCCTGCACAGTATCGGCAACATCTCTGTCATTAGTGGGAGTAGTTCGACCTTCATCCTGTTCGCTAGCGACGGCAGAACGGGAAGGAAAGGGCTTGTCCGGAGGTTCGACGTCAAGAACGTTCTTTTCTCGACCACCTGCATCACCTGCACTCGTACGTCCGAGAAAACCTGTGCCATTGCAAACAGAGGGAAATTTTCTAGGCGGAAGGGGAATCAAAGGACGATCTTTAGGAGTCAGGGTTACAGGATTGTTGGGAACCAAGGTTGATTTTGTGGGCTTAAGGACTTAGGGACAAATTGTTGGGCTTGGGCTTGATTTTTGAGAGCCATTTCCTTAATAAGCAAAGATTTTTTTATCTCAGCTTCCGTTTGAACGAAATTATTCTTCATAAGCGACTTTCCTTTATTCTTGCGTGTAGTTGACAAAGCTGAGCTGGCTGATCCCCTAATATCTTTCTTTTCTTTATTACGAAAACGGTTACGTGGCAAGATTGCAGGAGCATCCGTAGTTTCTGGATTCTGTGCGATTTGAAGGTGCGTGATTTCCTCGTGGAATTCCTGGTCTACCTGAGCTAACGTTGACTCGGATTCCGGTGGTGGCGTTGACTCGGACTTCGGCGTGTCAGACTGAACTAGCGTTCCCGGGAAGCATTCCTCGTGGTTTGTCATGCCTTCGACTATTGCAGCTCTAATCTCCGGACATAAATCTTCATCAGGGGAGTGGGACTTGGAATCGAGAGCCTGTGTTCATGGCCTTTACCGGACTCGCAGGAGGCGAACTGTGTTGAACATTTGTCCTTATCGGCGGAATTCGAGTGCCATGGTGAGGTTGGGTTCCCTTGGCGTTGCCGGCTTTCGAAACAATCTGTACAACAACTTGTTTCCTTCTAACATATTTCTTTGGCTTCATGAATTCTCCCCATTGTACATCTTGATTTGCCGCAACCCATTCAGCATTGGGGTCTATGACACCTCCTGATCCAGACGCCTTATCAGGAAATTTGGTGGGACAATCATCCTCAAGATGGCCAATTTTCCTACAATTGTAACATAGGAGTTTCAGTCCCTCATATTGAATGAACCAAGTTTGACCGCGAAAACAGAAGCGGGATAACAGCGGCTTTGCAAGATCGATCTCCACTGCAAGTCTAGCAAATTGACCTCTGTCTCCTCGCAGCGTTGTCTTGTCGATCCTGAGTACTTGTCCAACTAGTGAGCCCACCCGCCTTAGGAAACTGTCGTGAAAGTACTCCATACTTATGCCCGGAATTCTTATCCATGCCGTTAATATCTTAACATCAACTTGATAAGGATTATAGTTTGGAGTCCACCGACGGATCATCAAGTAGTTGTCGCCGATGATCCAAGGCCCTTGAGTCAAGACAAAATTGATGTCATCCTCATTCGAGAACTTTGTAGTATAATGATCGTTCCCGATGTCGATCAGATTGAGTGACCCTTTGAGAGACCACTTTTGTTCCAGTTTTTTCTTGAGTTGTGTATAACCTATGCCCTGATCGAACATATGGATGATTAAGGATTGCGCCCAGGGTCGTCTGAGAACTCTTTTCTCAGCAGCTGTAAGAGTGACGACTGGATAGCGGGGATCTTCCTCTTCATTATCCGAATCATCATCAGTCTCGTATAGATCGGCCCTGACATCTGAGCCAACAGCCTCTGCATTAGTCGCGGGTTGTTGAGTGGAACTTTGGGTAACAGCATCCTTGAAAGAGATAACCTTCTGAGCAACAGATGTATTGGAAGCAGCAGCAATGGCAATAGCTTCAGCAATGTTCGGAAAAGTCGTAATGGAGTCTTGCTTAAACAGAGGGTTCGAAGCAACAATGTCGCGTGAATTAACCATATCGACATCCATTGCTTTTGCTGTAGACTGGTTTCCTGGTGATGAGGCCATCACCATAGAAATGTCGGTGGAACCAGGAGGCGTACCGGCGGAATTTTAAATTTTAGAAGTAATATGAGCGATATACAAGAAAGTCATGATTTGATGACATATTAGTATATATTGTCCTAGTTTTATGGATTTCATATTAAAATTTTATTACTTAATTTATGTGACATACATGTAAATCTACGAAGTAACAGTTTTCCAATTAAAAAATACTCAAATCTATAGTTTTAGGATAAAACTATGGTATCAATTATCAATTACTAATTACTAAAGCTATAACACTCGGGTTTGATTCACATGAGGATGCCCCTTAGTGTTAAGAGTAAGGATCAATTTCATCCTACGGATGAAATTGATTCAACAGTCCACATCAGCAAGCGGACCTTCTCTTCATCAACACGCTTATAAAAAGCCCTCCCTCTGACTTTCTTCCCTATAGTTAATTCCAAGCCAATTCTCCAGACGAGTTGAGAGCTTTCTCAAGCGGATAATTTCAATTGGATTCCTCTCCCATTCAACGCAATTCAAACTCGTTTTCTCATATCTGAGAGAAGAAGCAGTGATTTGTGATTTTCTTCGCAGTTTCTCACAATCCTCTATCGGTTCTGCTAGGTTCGCAAGTCCTCTGACCTAAAAAAACAAAATCAAAATCTAGAAGCGTAAGATGGCAAAGCACGGTGCGAACACGTCCAGATTCAAGGTATGAGTGTTTCGATTTCATACTAGTAACCCTAAGTGTTCATCTTTTACATTTGATAGATATTGATTATTGATCCTTGATAATTTGATAGATGTTGATTGTTGATGCAAGCTTGAATCACATGTTTACTAAGAAGCATGTGAATCTCATGATGACTGATGATTCATGATGATTGTGTGGATAACTAATTTGTATCTGTTTAGATGAAAATATTCAAAAAAATATTTGGTTAATGTGTGTGTCCATCTCACGTATCTTGTGACGATTAACACCGACCTATGACGTGTTCATCAATTTATATGTACGTGTTCATCAATTTATATGTATGTGTTCATCAACTAGGTCATGTATGTTCTGTTAATATGAAAGGCATATGCTCATCAAGTAAGCCACATGTGTTCATCAAAGAATATGTATGTGTTCATCAACTAATTCATGTATGTTCAAATAACATGAAAAACGCGTTTTCATCATCGTAGCAATACGAGTTCATCATCTAAGCCACGTGTGTTCAACGTTGAAAGCACATGTGTTCATATACTAATGCTTCTATGTGCATTAATATATATATATATATGTTCGTCAATATATATGTATGTGTTCATCAACTAGTTCTTGTATGTGATGTTAATATTAAAGACATGTGTTCATCATGTAAGCCATGTGTGTTCATTACAGAATATGTATGTGTTCATCAACTAATTCATGTATGTTCAGTTCATATGAAAAACATGTGTTCATCATCTTAGCAATATGTGTTCATCATCTTAGCAATATGTGTTCATCATCTAAGGCACGTGTGTTCAACGTTCAAAGCACATGTGTTCATATACTAATGCTTCTATGTGCATTAATATATATGTATGTGTTCATCAACTATGTCATGTATGTTTTGTTAATATGAAAGACATGTGTTCATCATGTAAGCCATGTGTGTTCATTATAGAATATGATGTGTTCATCAACTAATTCATGTATGTTCAGTTCATATGAAAAACAGGTGTTCATCATCTTAGCAAAATGTGTTCATCATCTAAGTCACGCGTGTTCAATGGTGAAAGCACATGTGTTCATATACTAATGATTTTATGTGCATACTGAACTTAATATGTATGTGGGGATGTCATGCATTTTGTGCTCATTAACATTGTTGTGTGTGTGCATGAGTGAATGTAAATGTGTTCTTATGTGATTGTCCATATTCTCATATGCTAACTCTTTTGTTTCCCTGATGTTTATCTATTGTAGGTGATAAATCAAAGATGAACTTAGCTCATGGGACAGTATCCACCGGTGATAAAACAGTTTCAACATCATTTGACACTTCAGAAGAAAACATATACAAGACAAAGTTGAAAAGAGCAAAACACTGACCCCCTCTTCGAGCAAAAGTTATATATAACTTCATGAAAAGAGTAGAGATCATCATGGAAGAAATTCAAATTAATACGGGAATTGTTAGGAACAAGAAATAGGAGGTTTGATTGTTGAGTTTAGTAGACAGAGATGTAAAAATTAGGTTTGTTATTTCGTGAGACATCAATGGTTTAATTTGAATGCTTGTATTGTGGCGTGGAATTACTTTTGAGATGAATACGATCTGTAGTAGTCTGTATATATTAGCACTTAAATGTGTTTATCATTTACTCTTTTTGTGTTCATTGCCTAAGGCTTATGTGTTCAGTTTATCCATTTGTATTCATCAATCAGGTTGAGAATATCACATGCGGATTATAACTTTGTTAATCATTAATTCTACTTGTTTTCATTTCTCAAACCATATGTGTTCATCTTTCAGATAGAAGAATCTATGTGTTCATGAATATCATAACTGGAATATAACTTTGTTCATTATTAAATCTTGTTGTGTTCATCTTCAAACCAATATGTGTCAATATATCTAGCCATATGTGTTCATATGTCTAGTCATATGGTTTTGTCTGTTAGATAGAAGAGCCTGTGTTCATGAATATCAAAAGTGAAATATAACTTTGTTACTATTTGTGTTCGTCTCGTAAGCAAAATGTGTTCATATGTCTGGCATATGTGTTCATATGAGAACATCTTTGTTCACGAGCATCAAAAGTAAAATGTTTAAAGCTCGGAAACTTTATGTTCTCGAATAAGTTCTTGTGTGTTCATACAATGGTTGAAAATTATAATAGAAATGTATAAAAAACTAACATAAAGAAAATTATTATATAAAGTTTGGTACCCCGATTCATTACATCAACACCAAAAATACCAAATAAAAAAATGAAAATGTAGCGACTAATTGAGGGCGAGCAATGCAATTGTGTCCAAGCTAACTACAAATGGGACATGTTCGACGTTGCTTTGTTGAGTTTCCAATTCCAACTTCTTGGTCACCCCTAATTGTATCTTCTTTGGTTGCTTGTTGAGGAGGATGAACATTAGCTTGATCCAACAAATTTCTGAAACATAGACTTTCATGTTGAGGTTTCAGTAGAGGCTCAACTATTCTTAAACTTACAAGCAGTCCCTTTTGTTCCTTAATCACACACAACAACTCTTTCAGTATTAATGTCAACACACAAGAGTATAATGCTGAACGTTTATGTAGGAGAAATAGAAGACAAGTTCACTTAGCTAACAACAAGAGAAAAAACTATGATTAGTTTTTGTATTAGTGTGTTCATTCCTAAAACAACTTGTGTTCATTGCTAATAGAACTTGTGTTCATTCTTTCACATCATTGTATTCATATGGTACATATTAGTAGAAAATAAGAGAGATGTGTCAAATATGTGTTCATTTGTAAGTCAAAATGTGTTCATGTCAAAGCACACATGTGTTCATTTCTACAAGGCACACAGGAACACGGTCAAAAGAAATTCTGATTAGCTAGATCGCAAATAAAAAAGAACATAAACCTAATTGTGATCAAATACAATTTTATGAAAGAACAAACAAATCAAGCCAGATCTTCCAACAAAAAAATACAATTAACAAAAAACACAAATCAAACATTAAGAACTTCCAATTAGATGGCAAAATCAGTGAAAAATACAATTTCCATGAAGAACAAGACAAATCAAATTACAAAAGTAGCGATGATTACCTAACCAAAAAAAACAAAATCGATAAATCATTTCGTTCATCGCAAAAAGTAATTCCACATGAAAAACGATCAAGAGAACTCATGTGTTCATTTGTCAGATCATATGTGTTCATGCCTTAACACATGTGTGTTCACATGGCGACAATTACCTTGATCCAAACAATCTGGTTTTTAAACGATTGCACTCAGACGGAAGTGTTCAAGCAACAACCTCCAACTTTAAGCTACAACACACACAATCAAATCAATGTAAGCAATGGAAGAAATTCCATTAAAATCAAAGTGAGAATATGTGTCAAACAAAAAAAAAGTTAGGTCAAAGCTCAAAATACACACACAGTGAAACAAAAACACAAAAAAGGAATACGAACTTCCAAATAGATCAAATAATAAAATAGAACACGAATCAAAGATCAAAATAAGAGATTACCTGTTTCGAGGAGGATTGAAGCGAAGAAGCAAGCACGAAGAACACATATGATCCGCGAGGGAGGAAGAAAGATAGAAGGTCACACATGAACAAGAAGGATTGAAGAGAGCAGAAGGAGATCGCAAAACTGAAGTGAAAGCGAGAGCGAGAAGGAGATCGGGAAACAAAAGAGAGAGGGAGAGCGAGAACAAGAAGATGTGCGTGGACGAGTGAGATTATAACCTAGAAAACGAGATCAATGGCTCTAGTGCATCCTCATTCTTATCTTAGCCTAAAGTCCTCATGTGATATTTTTTCATAACACTCTTTGTCACATGTTCATCAATCATTGGTCCATCTCATATTTAATTAAAAAAGAAATTAAAGAACTTGGTCCCACATCCTTATTCAATTAAATATCTTAATAATTTGTTACCATGAAAATAATTTAAATAAATCTTAATCGAAATATTCTTCTCTGAATTAAAAAATTATTACGTCATAGTAAATAAAGGGAATTAATTATTGCACCGCTTTCTTTCACATTGGAATAGACATATTTAAACGCTAAGTTGTAGCGTTCTAAAAATTCGTGTTAACAAACGAGAGCGCCATCTCATGGCGTTTTATAAATCGGCCCAACCATTAAAATGTTCGGTGTGAACAAGTCTCCTTAAATAAATTTAACCAATTTCTCATACATCTATAAATAGTCCATTAGTTTTGTAATATTATACGATTGAGGATAACAGTAATTTGTCAAATAACCCTCAAACAATATTCTACAAATTTTTATGTAACGATAAATAAAAAACAAACCATAAATCTCTCGCATCCAAAAGTAGTCTATTATTTTTTTAATATTTTATGATTTATAGAAAAAATACACAAATACTTTGTAAAACTTTTAAATGCGAATTTTAGTGATATGTTTATAATTATATCAATATTTTCTAATTTTAAAAACTCTAATCTTAATCAAAGTTACAAGTTATTATATTTAGGAAGTGACGTTAAACACTCTTTTTACTTAAAATGTAATAATGTTCGTTATCGTTGTTACTTAGCAAAATGACAATAATAATGTTATCAAATGTTTAAAATATATATTTTATAATTTAAATTTAAATAATTTTATGAAGTTATTTATAGAACCCGTGCCTATACTACTCAATTACTAATTACTAAAGCTATAACACTCTTTGCCACAAGTTCATCAATCATTGGTCCATCTCATATTTAATTAAAAAAGAAATTAAAGAACTTGGTCCCACATCCTTATTCAATTAATTATCTTAATAATTTGTTAACATGAAAATAATTTAAATAAATCTTAATCGAAATATTCTTCTCTGAATTAAAAAATTATTACGTCATAGTAAATAAAGGGAATTAATTATTGCACCGCTTTATTTCACATTGGAGCAGACATATTTAAACGCTAAGTTGTAGCGTTCTAAAAATTCGTGTTAACAAACGAGAGCGCCATCTCATGGCGTTTTATAAATCGGTCCAACCATTAAAATGTTCGGTGTGAACAAGTCTCCTTAAATAAATTTAACCAATTTCTCATACATCTATAAATAGTCCATTAGTTTTATAATATTATACGATTTAGGATAATAGTAATTTGTCAAATAACCCTCAAACAATATTCTACAAATTTTTATGTAACGATAAATAAAAAACAAACCATAAATCTCTCGCATCCAAAAGTAGTCTATTATTTTTTTAATATTTTATGATTTATAGAAAAAATACACAAAAACTTTGTAAAACTTTTAAATGCGTATTCTATTGATAGGTTTATAATTATCTCAATATTTTCTAATTTTAAAAACTCTAATCTTAATCAAAGTTACAAATTATTATATTTAGGAAGTGACGTTAAACACTGTTTTTTTGTTAAAATGTAATAATGTTCGTTATCGTTGTTACTTAGCAAAATGACAATAATAATGTTATCAAATGTTTAAAATATATATTTTATAATTTAAATTTAAATAATTTTAAGTTATTTATAGAACCCGTGCCATACTAGTTATTAGTAATTTAGTAGTGTGTGCAACTAGCTTCGCCAAGAAAGGCAAGATGGAAAGAACTACACTACGAAGTCAGTAAGCGATTGTGGCCGGGTTAGAATGTGAGAATCTGTGGGCCACATCTTTCTAGTTGGGCTTTTATTGGCTGGATGTATCAGGGCCCACTAACAAACAACGGAGTCTCATGTAAGGATTTCCGCAAAACGGGGACCTTTGCCCCTAATTATCCTCTAAGAGTGGGAAATAACATCCACATTAATATAGAGTGGTAACTAACCCTCCCTCCTTTTTTAATTAATTTTTTAAAATTAAATATATATAACTTCTAAAATTAAAAGCTTTCCTCCTCCCATTCAATTTTCTTTCTTCCCGTTACTTTCCTCTCTCACTCTTCACTCCTCCACCATTCTCATCGAATTTTCGTCGAATTTGTGCTCGATTCTCACTGTTTCTTCTCAATTTCGAGTTCTCCTACTCTCGCCGATCTCCAGGTAAGGTTTTTTCTTCGTTTTTGGTTGATTTCTGTAGAAATTAGGGTTTTTGATCGTTGTTTGGTTGTTGTTCTGTAATGCAGTTTTTTTTCTCTAGTTTCTGTTTGGATTTCGACCTCATTTCATCCACAATCAGTCACAGGTATGTATTTAATTCAGTTTTTGCTTTTGTTCTGTGTTTTTAGCTTTTACGGTTCGATTTGTATGCGATTGAGCTTTTTTCTATTTGATTACAGTGTTGTTTTGTGTGTTTTGCTTGCGGATTGCAATTTTTTTACAGTATTTCTTTGATTTTTACTTGTTTGTCCTTTTGCATGTGTTGATTACTGTTTGACTTTGTTTCATTTTTGTATTTGTCATCACATCTATGGTATTTAGTTGTTTTTGTTCTTTCTTATTGTTGTTTGCGTGTAATTAATGTTAGTTTTATAGTTTTGATGACAGTTAGTTTGCGTAGACATCTGTTTTTTCCTTCGATGACAATGTGTTTGTCTGTGTTTTATGTTGAGGACAGTTTATTTAGTGAGATCTCATTATAATACTATTTGTGGATGACAATATGTTTGTCATCGAGATGCTTTTCCCTTGAATATTCTACTATTTTAGAGGACAATTATATATTATGATGTTGGTGACAGTTAGTTTGCTTAGTCATATGTTTTTTGGTTCGATGACAATGTATTTGTTTGTGTTTGATGTTGAGGACAATTTATTTAGTGAGATCCCAGTATTATACTATTATGGATGACAATGTGTTTGTCATCGAGATGGTTTTCCCTTTGATTACAGTGTTATTGCTCTATTTGATTTTTGTGCATGACAATATGGATGACAATGTGTTTTGTCAAATGTGGATGACAATGTGGATGACAATGTGTTTTGTTCAAATACAGTTTTTTAGGACTCTTTGATGACAATGTTATTGCTCTATTTGATTTTTGTTTTGAAGGTTGATGATAGTAGTTATGTAAAAGTTTTGAGGTTTGATTACACTATCTTCTATATTAGGATTTGTTTGTCTATTTCTTCTTGTTGATGACAATGTTGATTTATCATCAAATTTCTATCATGTTCTAATAAATTATATTAGGTCTCTCTGATGACAGTTTAGTGCTCTATATTTGATTTTTTTTGTTGAATTTGATGACAGTAATTATCTAAAGTTTTTGAGATTTGATTACAGTATCTTGTATGCCGTATTAAAGGTTTTGTTGTCCTTTATTTTGTTGATGATAATTTTGTTATGTTTTCCTTACTGTTGATGACAGTAACTATCAACTTTTTTTTGTGATTTTGTGTTTTCCCATTAGTTTACAATATAATTTTGTTTTGTTTTCCTTTCTTAGGTTGAGATGGATATTTTCAAAGTTGAGTATATTTGCCCGGAAGAAATGCATATGTCAGCTCAGGTGAATATGTCTGCGCATTGGGATCTCTTTCGCATTATTGAAGAGCATATTGGCCATGCTGAACTCCATGAAATAAGAAATGGAATTTTTGCCCCTATTGTTATCTGGGCCGGCACGTTGAAGGTCTCATCTCAGCTGATCTATTATTTCATCCTTCATCAAGTCAAGACGAAGAAATCTCATGAAATGTGGTTCAACATCAAAGGCCATGTGTGCCGGTTCGGTCTTCTGGAGTTTGCAGCTGTAACCGAGTTGGATTTCCATGGTAGTGTCAACTTTGAGATCCCGGATGAAAACATGTATAACGAATTCGGGGTCAGAAGTTGTCGGTTGACTGAGTTGATAACATTCTTTGCTATTGAGGCCAATCCAGCTAGGAAGTTGAGTTTGGCCTATTTGCTTATTGTTGAGGGCATTCTCCTTCCTCAACGACCAAATCAGCCTATTAGGTCTGATTTTTACAAGCTTTCAACAAATATGTCTGAATTTCGGAAGTATCCATGGGGTAGGCTAGTGTACTCTACAACCATCGAGCATCTCATGAAGGCAGCTAGTGTGGGGCGGCCAGTGAAAGGCGAGCGTTCTCATGACACCAGAGTTACAATTTACTTGCATAGATATCCCATAGCTTTTAAGGTATATTTTATTCTGATCTCATAGTCTTTTTACTGTTTCCATCAGATCATTATGTAATCATCTCTTTCAATTAGCCTATTTATATTTTTTGCTCACATGTTTCTTTACTATATCTTGTATTACTGAGTAACTTATACAACTGTCATCAATCATGATTTTTAAGTGTGTTATGACATGTTTGTTTATACTATATCTTTTTTGCATTACTGAGTTTCATAAACAACTGTCATCAGTACCTCTTTTGTTCATCATGTCATGATCCTATCAATACTATCGTCTTAATTGAATGATTCATACTTATTATCCTTTCATATTTCTTATGAAGCGCGCTTTGCGCGCTTTATTTCACATTCATTAATTTTTTGTTATCTGTCATATTATTTGTTTAAATATTCTTTATATCATTCTGTCATCAACTATGGTATCTGCATCTCATTTTACTTTTTATTAGTTATTTTCTTCTTTTAAATTGCATATACTTTTATTTTCTATCTTTTTAGGTCTGGATTCTTGAAACATTCCCTCAGTTTCAGGATATTGTGAAGTGTACTACAGCCGGTGCAAGAGAGATCCCTTATTGTCTTCGTTGGTTCAACCAAGAAGTTAGTACTTTTTGGTTCAGCGCAATTAAGAAACAAGTGAACCAAATTAATATGGTATATATTTCTTCTTTTCATCTTTTCAGTTTGGTTTTATATTTTGTCTTCTAATACTTTTTATCTATATTATATATCTAATTTTTGTCTTCATGTGTGTTCAGTATTGTAGATATCCTCCCTACTCAGAGCATGAAAGGTTTCAGCATCTGAATTTTCTTGATGAAAGCGACGACCCTTTGTTTGATGGATTTGCTGAGCACATTCTCAATGTGGCGAAAGAGAAGGCTGATAAAGAAGCTTCCTTCAACACTGCGATTGCGGCTACTCTTCCGAAGAATAAAGTTTATACACGCAAAAGGAAGAATGAGACCGTCAATCAGGCGCCAGCTGTAAGGGTTACTAGGGCTTAGAAGGTGGATGCCAACCCATCTCTGAAGTTGAAGTTAAAGGTAGCTAAATCTGATAAGCCATCTCCTCGCTTAGTGAAGACAGTTGTAACCAAGAAGAGTCCTCCCAAAAAGCCTCTTCAGTTAGACCAAGCTCCAAAGGGCAAGAATGTTTCCAATCCAAACTCAGCAATGGTGTTCAGAACTTCTCCAAGGAAGAGATCAGTTATACTAGTAACGGATAAGCCAATTCCTACTAGTGCTCTTCCTATGAGGGATCCAGTTAAGAATGTGGATGTTGCGGTTGACAATGTTCTTCAGAGTTTGAATTCTCAGTTTTCTGGAGGCAGTGCATCAAAGGTTGTGTCCTCAAATGCCAAAGGCTCAGATTCCTCATCATCAAGTGCTAAAACCAAGACAGATTCAAGGAGGGTTGATCCCAAGAGTGGTGGCTTTGATCCAAACTCCCCTGCATTTCAAGGCAACTCAAGCATTCCCCAAGGTTCGAACAACAATGAGTTTTCTGATAAGATTTCTGATCTGGGCAACAAAGTTGATCACATGTGCAATGTGATGGCTGATGTTCAAGGCACTATAACTGGTCACACCTTGAAGCTAGAGGATGTCTTTAAAAAGCTAGTTGACATCGGAAGCCTCATTGAGAGATTAATATCTTCAACAAGAGCCAACCAAGGTGAATCAACTCCTCTTCCAACCGATCCAATCCTCAACAATCTTAAAGTGTTGGAGGAAGCTTGTGGATTTGTTGATGCTTCTGCTACTGTGAGGATTAGTGGTGGAAATAATGTGGAGGACATTGTTGGCAAAGTTGTGGTTCACTCTGCCACTGTTGAGCTTAATGTTGAGGACAGTAAGCAGAAAGACAATGTTGGTGGGTCGTCTACTCTCCTTGTTCAGAAAGATGGTCAAGTGGCTTCTTCCATGTCTGAAAAGTCCAAGCGTAGCCATTCAAGTAAAGGTGGAGATAGTAATGGTGGAGCTACTGAAACACTTGTTTTTTCTTCATCTGAGAAGTCTAAATCCCATTGCAAGCCTAGCTCTTCTTCACTAAGGCACTCTAAAGATATTCCCAAGGATGACAGTGTGGGTGAGTCTATTCTTCCATTATCTCTTGGTGTTAGTTCACCTTCCCTGAAGTAATCTCTGGATAGCCCCAAGGATACAAAGCAACAAGAGTTAGATGTTGTACTTGATGACGGTAAATCAGATTGCAACAACGTCGACTTATTTGTTGGTGAAAGTGATGCTGGATTTTTAGTTATTCCATCTGGTTCCCAAAATGCATCCCTTACACCTCCTCTTGGACTTGAACCAGAAATTGGTGATGGTATGGTTGATGATGACAATTTGGTCAAAACAGAGGAGGAGTATGAAGTTGTTGATCCTGTGGCAGATGTTCCATTCAATCTTGTGGCAGTTGGGGAAGTTGTTGATGTTGATAACATGGACTCTGAAGAAAATGCGGCACCTGATGACAACTTGCCGAGGAAGTCTTCTAGGGTAGGTCATCCTAGCCCTGTCCTTCTGAGTCCCTTCACATTGCCACCTAAACCGATAGGTATGCCTCCAAAACCAACGTACAATTTCTACGAATACGACGATCGCAGAGTCTTCTATGCATGGCTAAAAGATGGGTATGTTCTATTTGTTTTTAGTTATATTTTTCTAATCATTATTTTGTCATCAAATCTATATTTTGTCATATCTATTATATGTTTTTGAATTCTTATCTGAACTTTTTCATTAATATATACATTATTCATGTGTTAGAGTAACTCAGATATACATTTAATTCTTATCTTAACATCAAATCTTTCATTTCATGGCTTAAGTGCATTTTTATGTTTATATCTCATGAAGCGTGCGTAGCACGCTTCATTTTGTCTCCAATCAAAAGTTGCATCAATCCTGTCAACAAGCACTTTTAGTATGATGACAATTTTGTTATCAATCCTGTCGTCATTCCTGTCATCAAGCACTTTATTATTTAAGCTATCAACACATTGTCATCAACTTTTCTATGTTCAATTATCATAATTTTTGTCGTCAACATTTTTTGTTAGACCTATTATACATCTGTCATCAAGCACTTTATTATATATATATTTTTTTTTGAAAACATGTTGTTTTGTGTTTGAATTTTTCCTCATGTTTATAATTGTCATCAATTATGTGTTTGTAATAGAACCTTTTTTATGATGATATTATTGTATTATTTATTTTCAATTTTGAATGATGACATATATTATATGATGACATTTTTTATTTTGTGTTTTGTCCTCTTCTTTTTTTGCAGCAAGGAAGAAGCCACTATAAAAGGGAATGATATTAGCCTCTCTAAAACTTTCTTCTGGAAGCTGATTAAGAAGAATTGTTGGTTTGATGACAGGAATGACGACAGGATTGATAACAAAATTGTCATCATATATTTGTATATAAATGCTAGAATTCTTTTCTGTTTTCCAGCATTTATCTGAGGCCCTATATTTCATGAGGGAGATAAATTCAAGGATGTAGTTATTCTGGAGTGGGTTTGGTTTAGTAGCTTGAACCCCTAGTGTCTTGAGAAGGTGTTGTCTGGTATAGATTACAACCTTAATTTCCATCTTGATTACTTTTCTGGTTCTCATCCACCAGCCTATGGGAAATCGTGGGCTAATGGCGTCTCAAGGGTTTACTCACCCTTTAATATCAATGAAGAAAGAGATAGACTTGGTTAAGAAGCATATTACTGTTATGGACTGTTTATATACCCCAGGGTCCAGAGCTAGTTTCTACAAGGATGAATTCATTATTGAATCTCTTCATCCTCTTTGCAAATTACTTTATGTTTTGTTAAACAGAAGTGGGATGTTCAATCACCTCGGGAACCTAGACAATGATTTCACTCTCAGTAGGCACCCTTCTCTCCCCCAAGATGTAGGGTATGTATTCATTATTCCTTTTTCTAGCATTTTTTATAACTTATTGTATTTTGTGTTTCTTTGGTTTCAGTTGTAATTGTGGTCTCTATACAATAAAGTACATTGAAGCTTTTGCATTTGGGAGTTCCTTGGATGAGATGGATGACGATCATGTGAGGGCCCTTAGGGAGAAGATGGGCATTGAACTATTTCACCAAGAGATTGTGTGGAAGCCTCTACCGCTTAATCGTACCAAGCCCAAGAAGTGATTCAACTTTTTTTCACTTACATTAAAACTTGTTCATAGGGTTATCATGGATGACAGTGTGTGTTTCAGTTGTGTAAGACAATTTGGGATAATGTGCGCCTTGTACTCCTTGTGATCACACTTTTTGTTTGTAAGGATGATAGTTTTTTTGAATTCTAATTTTAGTGATGACAAATTAAATAAAGTGTTTTTTGTTTGTCCCCTATATATATTTCTAATGATTGTGATTCTGTCATACAGTCATCCAGATGACAGAATAGTTTTTATTACACTGTCATCATTTTTGTCCCTATTTTACTCAAGATCATTGTCATCAATGATTGTTGTCTTTTAATACCCACCTTTATGAAGCACGCTAGGTGTGCTTCATTTTCCTTTCACTCAGTGTGTCAATGTTTGATGACAGTTCTATGTTCAGTTAATAAATTGTCATCAACTGTCATATTTCATAAAGTGTGTCAATGTTTGATGACAGTTCTATGTTCATTTAATAAATTGTCATCAACTGTCATCTTTCATAAAGTGTGTCAATGTTTGATGACAGTTCTATGTACATTTAATAAATTGTCATCAACTGTCATCTTTCATAAAGTGTGTCAATGTTTGATGACAATTCTATGTTCATTTAATAAATTGTCATCAACTGTCATCTTTCATAAAGTGTGTCAATGTTTGATGACATTTGATTAGAATATCTTTAATTCTTCTCCATTATGTAAATTTTGTAACTGTCATCAACTGTTAATATTATTTTTATTTTTGAATCCTATCATCATAGTACTAAATCTTATAAATTGTATTTTTTTCATCATATCATTAAATTGTATGTAAATTAATTCATTGTTCTCCTCATCAAATTTGTTATAATTCTTTGATGACAGTTATTTTCATTCAGAAATTTTTCTGTCATCAGCCTTCATCTGTCATCATCATTCATGTTATAAGCCAACCTTTTTTTGGGCATTTTTTTTTGTGTTTTTCTGGTGTATCACTGAAGTTTTCAATTTTCGAAACCACCATGCATTGGTGAGCTGAATTAAAAAGTGATATCAATATGCTCACCTAACCAACAATAGCATTAAATGTGTGTTTGACCAAATTAATGTATTCTATGCAACCCTAACTCTTTTCCTATATATATATATATATATATATATATATATATATCATCATCTTCCTTTCCAGAGATCTCACACTCCCCCTTTTGATCTGGTTTTTGTATATTTCCACAGAGAAAATCGTTTACAAGGCAAGTATTTTATTTTTTAGAGTTTCATTTTTCAAGTTTTTTATTCTATTGCAAGTTCATTGGCACTCATTTTATTTATAACCCGAGTTTGTGCAATAGTTTCCTCACAATGGCAGATGAAATCAACTGGGAAAGGACTTTTCTTGTTGAGATGCAGAGGTCATTTGTGGAAAATGATTGTAGATTGGTAAAAATTCCATCCTTTATGTTATTGCCTAATCTCTTTTTCAGTTTTCTTTAAAATTTAATATTATTCAGTTTTATGTATTTCAGCCAATCCTTTTTGACCACGCGCATGAATATCTCAAGGAGTTCAGAGATAAGGAAATCATCTTTTGTGTGGAAGATAAAGAACAAGTGTGGGAAGTATTGGTGAAATTTAGTGACCATGGGAATTCAAACAATTGCTATAGGTTTGGTAAAGGTTGGAGGAATTTTGTTGCAGACAATAAAATAAAGAAGGATCAAGGTCTCCTATTTGAATTGATGGGGACAAGTGTTAGTTATCTTGCGTACTTGGTTAGGGTTGTCAAAAGAGGTGTTTAACCTTTTTATGTGTCTATGTCATCTACCTATGAAATTTTATGTTTTTATGGCTTATCCGAGTGTTGTTGTGTCCTTTTGCTATGGGATTTGTATTTTTCTTTATGATCTTTTATTAATGTAACTTCACTTTATGTGTCGAACTTATCCAATAAAAGATTTTTTTTTTCAATCAATTCCTATTTTTGTTTTGATGACAGATATTGATATTGTCATCTATTTTTTCATCTGTAATAAAATGTTCTAAATTTTTGAATCTTTTAAATCCATGTGTTATTAATATGTTATGATTTCATATAATTGTCATCATGGATGACAGAGTTATCATTTTATCTTATAGACTAATTAACTAAATTGTCATCAATTGTTTAATCAGATTTCTTTTTGTATTCTGTCATCTGTCATCATTTGTTTTATAATTTTTTGTATTTATCTTATGAAGCACGTGTAGCGTGCTTCATTGCACTTCTCATAATTTTGTGATAGAGCTTGATGACAATTTTATGGGTTGATGATTGTTCAACTGTCATCAACTGTTAAGTGTCATCTAGCTTCATCTGTGTGCTTTTCTCATGCAAACAAATTAGGATTTAATATAGTTCATCAATTTTTATTTATTGTAATGATCATGTGCATTGTCATCCAAAATCCTTGTTCAAATCAATTCAAAAATGACAGTAATGCAAGCTATATATGTGTAATAGTATTTTTTGTAATCAAACTATTCAAGAACAAATGGAGAACTTCTGGCTTGTAGGGTTTTGTTCATGCAAGATGTTCTGTTGTGTCCAGTGGATCTACATATACTACATCTTGCGGGTCTTCTTGGTCCACACCTCCTCTTGCTGTGATTTGGGAACTCACCAATTGACGATATTCTTTTCTTCTTAAGTTTCCCTCTTTGTGTCTCTAGCTTGGGAGGTAGGCATTTTATGTTCATGATCTCCTCTGGAATCATTTCTTCAGTTTGCCTAGGCACGGGATATATGGTCTCCTTGTAAGAATTGAACCAATTATCAAATCTGTAATAGTCACTCAGGAATCTTGTCACCTTCACCTTTGCTTTTTGCATTGCCGCTATTCCATGTACACAAGGAATATGGTCTAGATCAAACACTCTGCAAGTGCACCTTCTTTTCGCCAAATCCACAACTCCATAGAAATCTCCTCCAATCACCTGGTATTGGAATCCATTCAATTCCCTCAATTCCATCACTGTACAATTCCTGAATTGAAATGAAACTAATTATCAATCTGTCATCACACTTAATATTCTAAATCTAAGTTCAAAATCATGTCATCAACTTTCCAATCTTTTCGTCTAATATTTTATCCTCAAAAATATAATTTTGTCATCAAAATTGAAATGAATCTATTAATCAAACTGTCATCACATTTACAATTTTAAATCTAAGTTCAATATTCTGTCATCAACTTTCCAATCTTAATCCAATATTTTGTCCTCAAAATTATAATTATGTACAACATCTTTGTTTATTCAACATTTTCTCATTCAACTTTCTATATCTAATCAGTATTCCATACCAGCATCATATTGTCATCAGCATCAACACTCAACAATATCATTCTATATTCATCAACTTTGTCATCCAGTTTCCATTATTTTATTCAAACATTGTACCTCATCTTTTTCGTCCATCAAAACCCTTTTTTTAACAACATTTGGTCATCTCAAATCCAGAACGTCTTAAAAATCACTGTTTATTTAATTATTTCGTGTGTTTGAGCATTCACGGTCATGGAATTATATGATGACAGAATTAATCTTACCTCGAATTCGAATTTGCAGCAGGATGTTTCTTATATCGCGACGACAGATTGATGCTTTGTTAGTTTGATGAAGTCAAACCTTTAATTTCACCCCAGAAGCTACCCCGGGAGAGTTTCTATGAAGCGCGCGAAGTGTGCTTCATTAATCTTACCAGAAACGTCGATGCGAGCCACCAAGTCCAGTCGATGGGAGCCGAGGCGAGGCGTGGCGTCGATATTTCTGGTGGAGGCGAGTCGCTGCGAGGAGAAGGAGAGACAGCACTGGAGGAGCGAGTTTTTTGCGCCGAATGAGGAGGAAGGACGACGACGAGCTGACAGCACCGGGAAGGAACGATTTTTTTGCACCGGGAAGAAGAGGAAGAAGGAGGATGGAAATCGGCGTGAAGGAGGACGAAAAAAAACGGCTTGAAGGAAGATAGAAGGAGCGCGCGTGTAACAGAAAAGGGGGAAGGGTTAATTAACCTTCCTTAATTAAAACGGTTTACTTAACCCGAGTTTGGAAGAATTTCGGTATATAGATGTGTAGTTCTCATGCCTTGCGCGAATTTATATAGTTCATTATGTGTTCATATTTATAGTTATATTATAAATTTTATCTATATCTCAAATTTTCTCAATGTTAAAATCCTATAAGTGAACTCTCATATGATATTTATTCGTTTGTGTTTTGATTTGTAAACATTTATTTTTCTATGTTATTTTAAGGATGATATTATCAAAATTATGATTAAAACATTATACTTAAGAATTTATTTATTATATGTAATTATGGCTTATTAATATACATAAGAATAAATTAGTGTATACAATTCCAATATTTGTAGGACTTTGCAAAAAAAAAATCACTTGGATACTACAAATAGCTAACAAACTAAACATTCATTATTAATTCTCAAGATTTTAAAATGTTAAAAATATTAATAATTTTAATATTGAGAATTGATAGCAAAATGACACAGAGGATTGATGCATGCACCTAGAATTAAAGGGAAAGTTCTAAATAATTCTTCTTCAATATATGTACTAGTTTATTCCCCGCTATGCACATGTTTATTTAGTTCATGAACCAGTTAATAAATAATCCCGTATAAACAAATTTCCAAAAAATAAATTGATAGTTTCGAAATGATATTGCTACATAACTAAGTTTAAAAAATTATAGACAGACAATAAACAACAAATATAAATAGGCTCCGTCTATATGCACACGTTTTTTGGGCTAAATGCACACTATTCGGTGCGGTAAAATTAGTAGCACACTTTGGTGCGTTAAATGTTACCGCACAAAGAGGTTCCGGGGAATGCTTGGAAATTGCTCTGAAACCTAGTTTAAGCTGGTGCGGTAAGAATTAACGCACCAAAGTGTGCTACTAATTTTACCGCACCAACTTAATCCCAGATTAACAAAAAAAATTTAAGATTTTGTTTATTACCGCACAAGAATTATTATTTTTTAAAAGAAAATTAAATTGTAAAAATTTATTAAAAATATATAAAACCCTGTGCGGTAACTATTACCGCACAGGTTTAATTTTGTTTTTTTTAAATAAAACGGTGCGGTAAACTTTACCGCACCACTGTTGATATTTTTAAAAACAAAATTCTCTCTCCCCGACCGCATCTTCTTCTTCCCCCATTTCTGCAACTTCGCCGAAACCCTAATTTCCGCTGTCACCCAAATCCCGCCGTTTAACCCACAAAAAACCTCGATTGAGCATGGAATCGATCATCCCTGACCAAGGCGCTTCTTCAGGGCCAGAAATTTCGGTCGGAGTCGTCCCCCCGACTGTGGAGCAGCCGACTGCGGAGGTCCCGTTGTCAGCGCCTGCGCTTCCGTCGACGGTGGTTGCGGCTTGGGTTGCTGTGGAAGAAGAAGAAGAGGAGGAAGACGAGGTTCCACTGAGGTATAGTGGTGGTGCCCGGAACCGCCTCGATACCCAATCCGTTTTCAATCAGATCTGACCCGATACCTGCAGCCCAACCCGCCCCGATACCCGCAGCCCAACCCGCCCCGATACCCGCATCCCAACCCGCCCCGAGAGTTATCCGAAGAAATCAAAAGCGACCCCCCAAAACCCCGGTCCCCACCCCGCTACTCGAGCAAGTAGAAGGTTGAACACACAAACCGAGGCACAACCGAGAGCTTTTTGGACTCCCGTAGATCTACAACAAGTATCTATTTTTTATTAAATATATTTTAACGTTTTTAATGCTATTAATTAATTTAATTATTCTATTTCGTAACGTTAGGAAATTAATTATATTTCGTAATGTTATGAAACTAATTAATTTAATTATTTTATTTCGAAACGTTATGAAATTAATTAATTTAATTATTTTATTTCGTAACGTTATGAAATTTATTAATAAATTTCGTACCATTATGAAATTAATCAATTTATTTTGTAACGTTATGAAATTAGTTATATTTCGTAACGTTATGAAATTAATTAATTTAATTATTTTATTTCGTAACGTTATGAAATTAATTATTTTATTTCATAACGTTATGAAATTAATTATATTTCGTAACGTTATGAAATTTATTAATAAATTTCGTACCGTTATGAAATTAATCAATTTATTTTGTAACGTTATGAAATTATTTTATTTCATAACGTTATGAAATTTATTATATTTGGTAACGTTATGAAATATAAGTATATAAAGTATTGAAATTACGCGAATTAATTATTTTATATCGTAACATTAATTAATTATTTTATGAAATTATTTTATTTCATAACGTTATGAAATATATTGTAACGTTATGAAATTATTTTATTTTGTAACCTTACGACGTTGTTTTGGAATTCGACGTTGTTTTTGTAACACTATGAAAATAACGTTACGCTATAACAACAACATTCGATGAGTTCATTAGGCGTCTCCTTGGAGTTTTGACTGACGAGGCTCCACCGACGGCTCCAGCTCCGGTTCGTCAATCCTAGCTTTTTCGGGATTAAGTCCACGAGGATGGGCAAGGTAGTGGGAGTTAGGGTCGTGACTTGGAGTGATATATAGTTTGTTTGGATACTATGTTTGGGTAATGTTTGGTTCACTTTTGCTTATTTATTTTCTGCTTTTCTTAAAAATGCGAGAAAACGGTCACAAACGCAAAAAAAACAATAAAAACGACTAAACGTGACCAATAACGACAAATAACGACTCAAAACAAACGAAAACCACCAACTACGGATCGAAACGACTTAGAAACGAAAAAAAAACCAAAAAAACCATTATAAAACAAGCCAAAATGAATTTTGAAGCAATTCTGAAAAAGTTGCCAAAATGTGTCCAAATGTGACAAAAAATGATGCCATAATATGGCCAAAATGAGCAAAACTTGAGATTTTTGAAAACGACTAAAAACGACCAAGTACGTCAAATATTGATAAAAATGGTTCAAAACGTCTCGAAATGACTTAGAAATGAAAAAAAATGACTCAAAACATTATAAAACAAGCCAAAATGAATAATGGATAATGGATAGTAAAACCGACTTAAAACGAGTCAAGGCGCAAAAATCGAGTAAAACCGACTTAAAACGAGTCATGGCGCGAAAATCGATAGTGGATAGTGGATAAAGGATAGTGGATAGTGTATAATGGATAATGGATAGTAGATGTGATATGTGGATAGTTTGGGCCCATATCGTTTAAACGCCTTCAAACGATAAAAATCAAAATTTCGAAATTGTAATATGACAGAAAATAGGGCCCATAGTCGTTTTCATTTGTCGGAATCGAAAAATAATTATCGAAAACGTCAACGGGCCTAATAAGGCCTAATGAATTTTGAATGAGGCCCAAACACAAAAAACGACATAAAACGGCTTAATAAAACCTTAAAACGTAAAATTCAAGAAATGTAACATTAATATTTCAGCATTACCAATAAAACGCTTTCGTTTTTATAAGAAATTAACAACATTAACACTTAGAAGTATCTAAACGAACACTTTCACCTATATGTTATTACTCTCAAGTATATAAGTTGTATAGTTATACTCATATGTGTGTGATAGCAAGCTCTCAGGGGGCACGACATTCATGTCTTCGTCTTCTAAATCGATGGTCTCTGAAAACAATGGTTCAGGTTGGGATTGTGATCCGAAGTCGAACGACACTTGACTTGCTTGCTTTTTAGGACAAGTTGGTCGTTTACTTTGCCTATTTGCCTTCTCCTTTGCGACTTTTTGCGCATTCTCAGTTTTGTTAAGTCTTCTCTAACGTACTCGTGGTAACTCTTTTCCCTCTTTTCTGTCAGAGGAGACCTCCCCTTTGGCTGCTTCTCCTTGTTCTTTGATCCCGGCGGCCTTCCTTTTCCTTTCCTAAACAAGTTTGTTGGCTCTACCAAAGAACTTTCTTCCGGATGCTCCAAGTCAATGTACAACTCACTTAATCTGAATAGGGTTCCATCCCTAAACTCCCCACTTAGCAGTTTCGCCCACATTTCACGCATTCCGATCTCTGGAATAGACATTGAATGATTGTCGTCGGGTAAGGACAAATTTATTGCATCATCTTCCCATGTCAGTTCCTTCCAGAAGTCATGAAAATCATCCGGAATAAGAGGTGTCTTTGAAATGATTTCCCTAGCAAGATCGTGTACGCATGGCATCCCAAGACAATCTCGAACCCAATGATCATCACAAACATTTGAATACTCCTCCTTCAATATCTGCTGGTACATTTCCAACAACAACAAAAAACACCTATCCGACACTCTGTAAAACAACCTTGAAAACAACATTCGAATAGCAGGAGGAAAGGTTGGGTCATCAAAGACCATTTGCCGAGTGGTAAGTGTTTGGTTCATCGTCGCCCTAATCAGGTCCATCTGAACTATGACCGCATGGTGGATCCTCACGATCACTCTGTTGAAGCCGCCACTACAAGAACCCACAATTTCTTTCAACACCTTATGCATCCCCTCGACCCTAAATAAACACAATTTCTACATGTTAGCAAATATAAAATGGTGGTCCAAATTAACAACTAAACAAACAAAGATACTTGTTTGTAGTCCTTGTGTGAAAGTGAAGAGTGTATTCCGTCCACGCTCTAACTATGAACTTCTTGTACGGAGTAAACCAGTACTTTTCAACATAACCAACAATGCCCCTCTTCCATGAATCTCTCAGCTTACTCAGCCTCTCTTCGTAGATTTGTTCAGTGCTCGAGCAAAATATCCCCCAACATTACGTAACAAAGTTCTCCGCCCTTTTAGTATTTTTTATCACTTTTTCTACGTGTGACTGGATGTTGTGCTTAATGTGCACCCAACACAATAGTTGCTTGACTTCAGTGTCTTTGAACACAAGTTTGATTGCTCTCAACAAATCCTTCTCACAGTCGGTCATTATAGCCTTCGGCCTCACTCCCAAATTTCGACACAACTCATGAACGCACATCATTCAAAACTTGTAATGCATTACTGTTTCCTGAACCATGAATGCATATGCAATGTTGAACGTCTTGTGCGTGCAAGTGAAACCAACCATAAAGACGCCTTTAACTGCCTTTCCGAAAATTGGTTGTGACAAATTATGTAAATAACAAGATCAACAGAGAATGTGGCGCACAGGATTACTGATGCTAACCATGAACTCTTTTCTACATAGATCATTACAAGTTACAAGAATGACTTTACCCTTTCCCACACCTACAAGCACTGACACAAATTTCAGTGGTGTGCAGAATTACTGATACTAACCATGAAATATTTCCTAATAGACTATTAAAAGTTACAAGAATGACTTACCCTTTCCCACACCTTCAAGCAAACGCTCAGCACATTCTAGTGTTGGTTCATGCACATTCTCAGGAAACATTACATGCCCATATCTTGCAGCAACATATCCCATCTCTCTTGCAAGCTCAATCTAAAATATCTAAATAAATAACCAGAATTAATAACTAATACATGCTAAATGATATCACGCCATAGTGACAAGCTACTTTGTGAACATAGCGTATAACAACAAATGAAGACAAACTCGGGGGAAGACAAGATAGGAATGAACAAAAAATCTATTTGCAAACAGTATATATATGAAGGCAAGGCCTTTGTGCTACTTTAGGCTTGCATCACAATGACGTCTGATCTTTCTCCAAGACGATATTGCACTAATACAATAATTTCCAAACCAAACAATTGATGCTTATATCAGATGGGGAAAAAGGAGATTAAAGGTTCATCCCTGTTAATACCATACCACAAAATATGAAACAAGAGACAAAGGAAAATTTAGCAAGAAAAAAAAACTCTCGAGCTTTATAAATGAACGTTCAAGAAAACAGGTACTGACAAAGAACATGGGAAGTATGACCTGTAGAGTAAAGTCAGGTCCTTGAGTCCACCAACTAGCACATGCATCAAACTGCTGAGATATTAGATTAGGGTTTTGGGCCTACAACGATGAGCAATGAATTAGTTTTGAACCTACACCTGCTAGATTAACAACAACCATGTCATTCAGTTATTTAAAATGTGAAATGGAATAGCTGAAACGAAAACATGTGAAATGATAATTCTGTCATTTCAGAAATAATGAGTAGAGATTAGTGGCCTTGCCATTGAGCATGATGAATTGATGATACACATTGTATATTGTACATACGGGTTTGATGCAAGCTACAAAGTGTTTTGCAGTTTCTTTTTGGATTTGGTTTCGGTGATAATTGTGTTTTCATATTGACGTATTGTGTTCATGACGTTGTTTATAATGTTCATGCTAACTAAGTGTAAGTGAGTGTTTGTGATTTTAGCTCATAAATATTCATGTTCATGATGTAAACAGTAAATTTGATATTAATGTTTATGGCATTAAATACATTAATGTTTAATGGTAATATGGACATCAATCTAATTAATAAGGATGTTAGGGAGATTTCACAACAAAAAGTAACGAAAAGCAATAAGCATATATGTGCAAAACACAATGAATATTTACAATACAAAGAAATGAATAGTATATCATGACATTAATAAACGTTTAAAGATAAACCGTAAACATAAACATTGCTATATTATGTTTTTGCGTTGCAATTTAACAACGTAAATGCTAAATACACTAGAATTTTTTGGTACGCGTTTAGTACGCGTGGCTCAATTTAAACAAACGAAAATTGTCACTCAACGGTTGAGACTTGTGCTTGCAATCTAGCAAGCAATTTTTTATGTTTTTTTTGCCGAAATTAACAACAAGAATTCATTTTCATTTGGTGATACAAAGAATACAAGGTGAGTTATAATTAGGATAGAGCAGTTTGTCATTCCTTTTCGGCCGGCGTTGAAGAGTTAAGATCTGAATTCCGTTCGGAGAAGGAGGGAGGAGTAAAGTCGTCCCCATCGGTGAATATAGGCGCCAGAACGGATGATTTAGGGTTGGTGTTAGACATCTGGCTGTCTTTGGGCCCAAATCTAAGAAGCCCATGAAATGTAGTCGTCCATTTTAATAGATTGAACTTCTTTTAATAGATTCGTAACAAAGTCGTCCATTTTAATTGGTTTAGGTGCGTAATTTCTTATTTTGAGTTCAAAATGTAGTCACAATCCAATACCTTGGAATTGAATCAAATTATTAGCTAACATAGCAGTGGTCACATCTCATATTCTTTTTAATTAGTAATTTATCGTGAACGGGTCTTATTTTATTAAAAGTTAGATACTGAAATATCGTAGTCATGCAAACTTTACCCTGAAATTTCGGTCGGGTATGTTCATAAAGTGCTTTCGCAACTCTCTCTACCTACGTACATTTGAGTTTGAAGAGTCCTTTATGATTGGCAATAATAGTACTATCAGTATTAATATTTGGCCTTCATTTTGGTTTAGAATAAGCTAGCTTATTGAATTGAAACGAGCTTATTCTAAACGATAAGCTACGATTTTAAGGATAAACTAGCTTATTTTTCTTGCTTCTCCAACACACTGTAAATTAGTTAATCTCACGGTGTGGGTCAAAGTACATATACTCCGCATAAAAAATAATACTAAGTTCGACGAACTCAAATTTGCCTTTGTTCTGCCCCCAAAATAAGATAGCTTATGTTTTCAACAAGTTTTAAGTTTATTGTAGAACTAAACTAGCTCATTTTGCCTTTTAGCCACCCCACCGCAAGTATAATTATAATGTTGTAAAAGGTTCCTTTTATTTCATTTCTATACCACCACAGTACTACGGGGTATTTCTTAAAGAGGATCAACTATTTAATTAGCGGCTTAATTAATTAAACCTATCACTCCTACTAATATCATGACTAAGTCATGATGTTAAATTATACGGAGTATTTACATTTCTGAGTTAAGTTCTGAGAAGTTGCCAGGACTTAGGTAATTGTATTCCAGTTAAGTTCTGAGTATAAATATCATCCATAGTTCACTTCAAACATTTTGTTGCCTCCTAAACAATAAATATACGGAGTATAATATAACGAAAAAGTGGTGATCAAAGGTTTTAATAATTCATGCTGTTACAGGACTTAGCTGCTTTTACTAATTAATCAATTCTTTGCCTCCTAAGATCCACTACTCATCATAACATTTTGTTGTGAATGGATGAAGGTTTAATTATTATAAATATTGATTTAGTATTAATTAATTGCACGCTAGCTTAGCTTGGTGGAAACATTTTGTATGATGGATTGTGATGATACCTATGGTGATCACAGGCTCTTAAATTTTAATTAGTACGTTGATCTTGAGATTTGAATATCCATTCAGTCTTCCTCCATTATCTATCTATCTTAACTTGACTATGCAAACAAAATATCATTAGCTTACAATTATAAAGTACGTAATTTAAGTGAAGGATTAATTTCTTTGAAATTACTTGAGTAGCCAGACATTCCGACGATGTTCCGAAAGAGACATTTGACGTGTTAATTAAACCAGAATAACTAATAAAAAAAATGAAGTATCATTCTACGGAATACGATATATATATGCAAGAATTCAATCCTACCGGCCAACTGATTTTCAACGAAAACTTAACATGCAAAGAGGGAAAAAATGGATATACTATATGCCACCCTGAAAAGGACATATAGAGGAGTAGTTATTTTACCACAAAATTGCAAGAAATGACTTCTTAAATCTTGTAGAAAAGGGTGTTGTTTAGCAATCTTGGGAATTTATATATGCAATCAAATAGCGCTAAACATATTTGGATGTTATATTTCTATTTAGAGTTACACGAAATTCAGAGTTAAATAAGACAATGCAAATTCTAGAAAGTTAGGTAAACCTACTGAAATGTGATATTAAGTTTTCAGCATCAAGTGTGGGCACAATTGGCCAGCTTCCAAAACATTAACGTTTCCCAGCAGAGTCTCGAATAAGAAAGCCAATCCCGCATCCACGATCGCCCGACACAGCGGCACCACATTTCACTTTTAACAACCCCAACGGCGGGGGAATCCATTTAGTCCGGCCAACAGCAATCGGAACCTCCAGCGACGGCACAAAAGTCCAGAACTTGCCAGCCTCCGGGCAGTAGAAAAGCACATGGAAACAAGTCTCCTTTACAGGCACGCCACGCAAAAGATCTGAAACGAGGAAGAACATTGAAGCGCCATAATTTCTTCCACACACCCTCCTTAGCAGCAGAACAAGAAACTGAGGGCGGGCTCTTCAAATCAATCTCATGTTGGATGAGCATATGCTAAGCCGATCGCACCGTAAAGACACCATCTTTGGTATGGAACCACATCAATTCGTCCTTAACACCCGGATCAAAGAGTCGCATTATAAATATGTCTCGACTATTTATATTGAAACTCTTTTTCTGATCAATTTTGTTAACATATATAGATAAAGTAGTGTTCCATGCTTACATCTAAACATAACATTTATTCATAACATCACATATATGGATGGGAGTAGGTAGACCCTTCCAAACATTTAGTTCTACTTCCACAACACATTGTATGTACAATACATAAGACTCTTTTAACTCGGTTGTTAGCTGCAGGCAATAGATTCGAAGGTGTACTTGTCCCTCCTCAAATCCCCATAAAACCTCCTAATAAACTCCTCAGCCGCCTTGCTAATCTGCGCCTCCTCCTCCTCCCTCCCCTTCGTCTCCGGGAACGGCGAGTCCGTAACCCTCAGCTGCCTCACCGGCGTCCCCTCGAATCCCGGCATCACCTCCTCCGCTCGGTTCGCCATGTCGAAAAAATGCTGCACCGCGGTTGCAACATCCGACTCGTCAACGCGGTAGCGGTGGTGGTGGAGGCTTCGGCGTCGTCTTTTCTTGGTCGCGGGGCTGTTACTGCAGCTGAACTCGTACTCCGATAAGACGTTGTTTAAGGGACGGTTGAGGAGGTTCGAGTTTGAGATTCCCCTCTTGAGGCGTTTGTAGGCGAGTTGTATCAGTTTCCAGATTTGTTTTGCCATGGTGACTTTGATGCTTGTGCTTGTTTTCATTTTCTCAGAGAACTGCAAAACATAAGTAAGGATTTAGTAGCCTGGATTTTGTTGGTAGAAATTGAGAGGTATTTATAGTGTGTAAGGTAATGGTAAGTTGTGAGGAAATTGTATGGTTAATAAACTCATGAATTTATTAATGTGTTAAAACTTAACTTGTGCTCATTAGAGAAGACTAATGAAATTTGACCCGCTCTGTCGCTCGTATAACAATGTGTGTGCTAATAAACAAACGATTAAACTATGTAGTGACATCTTAAAATTAGAATATGTACTTTTTATACAACTATGTAGTGACTTCTTAAGAAGACACACCTTAGAGTTGTCAACTTACAAACCTAGTGGCAACTTTTTATACACCTATTCATCAAGTTTTCCATGCAGAAACGCATTGTTAACATTTTTGCTGCATGATGTCCCACTTCCTTTTCAAGGTTACTGTGATAAGAGTCCAAAATGTAGTCATTTTGATCACACAAGAAAAAGTTCCATCATCTTACCACTAGTCTTGCTTTAATTTGTATCTCTCTAAAGTTCCATCATCTTTCCTCTTCACCTTATATACTCATTTGCGCCCTTTGACATTCTTACCTTTGGGAAGATCAACCACATCCCAGTCTTAAGATTCTAAGCTTCAAATTCTGCTCCCATAGCTTGCTGCCAAACTGAATGCTTGGAAGCATGTTCATAAGAAAGAGCCTCATGTTCTTGTTGAAAGAGAGAAGTATTCACATGAGATGGAAAATAAATGGTTGAAATAAGTGTATGTCCACAGAAGTGAGGATTGTGAACAACTACACTACTAAGTTCAGTAGTAGGAGGAGAGCCTGAATTTGGTAGAGTGTCATCACCATCAATAGATAAAGATACAGAATGATATCTAGGTAAGGTATGTGTTTGGGGCAAAGAAGGTTCATGAAAAGAGTAAAGTTTTCATGAATAACTATATCTCTAGACATCACAACTTGATGTAACTCTAGATTATAGACTTTGTATGCCTTTTCCCCAAAATATTACCCTAAAAAGATGCAAGGAACTACTCTTGCTTTAAATTTGTCTCTCCCTTGCTTCAAAGTAGAACAAAGCAAAAGCAGTCGAAACTCGCCATGTGACTCTAGGTAGGTTACTTATGATATAGGAGCTGATATGGAGTTCTCTTGTTCAATCTAGCATGCCAAGTAATTACTGCAGTTCCAATTGGTTCTAATGACCAACTTGCTTATTCCATGTAGACACTAGCATATAGAGATCCTTGTAAGCTGTACCAAGGAGCATCGATTTCTTCATTAAAGAAGCCTGCAAAATCATTTTGCAAATTCCTTGATTCTTTTCATGTTCCCATCATGCTCAAAAGTTTTGCTATCTGCTATGTGGTCAATTCTGGCAGTGTACCAACAAAATTCCCTGTTCCACCTAACAGGGAATTTTGTGGTTAGTCTTCCTTGGAAATCCATGGAGAAAGAAGCATTTCTCAACATTGTGGTTAGTCTTCTTGCAGTTTAAGAGAATTGGAGCCTTGCTTTCCTGCTATGAAATGTGATTAGTACAGAATCGAGTTTAGATCTTCATCCCGATGCGCTGATACCATGGAATAATGTTGTGGAAGCGTAGAAACGTGTGATCGAGATGATGGAGCTCATGGAGAATAAACCAGAATGAAAGAGAAACAGAAATTGGCGGGAAAGTTTGATGTGTTTATTTGTGAATGATTATGACATAAACCCAGTACAAAGTATATATGTACGTGGCACACTATACTAGTCTACAATTCTCTTTCTCTTCAGTGAAGTGTACTCGATGTTGTTGCTTTCAATGCACAGAAAGCGTAAAACGGGAAACCACACTAAGAAGAGTTATATATTATATTTCATTTTAAATTTTTTGAATGGACTAATACATTGACTTTACCAAGAGCACATAAACAATACCGGAAGGTTTTGTCTATGTCGTCAACTATGAAAACGCATTTGAAGACTTAGGTTAAAATTCTAATTGACTAATTTAATTAGGTATCATAGGCTTTCCTGCTGTTTCAATGTGTGCTCTAACCGTTTCCCGTTTCATAAAGTTTCACGACCTTCCGCGAACATTTGGGAAACCGAAATAGCGTCTAGCTAAAGGTTTTCGTGCTACATAGCTCTCCTTCGTAAACTTTTCTCTCGTTAGAACTTCTTCCCTAATATTAACAATGCAGATTCATTTGAAACGATTATCATTCTTCAAGTCATTATGCCCTAAAAAATCCATTACTTATTACGTACTGGGTAAACATTACAATCTCCAAATTCGTTGCATTGAAGAATGCTCAGAGATTTATGAAAGCGGATTTATAGACTAACAAATCAAACGAAGGATACTAAACCCTGGCTCAAACTCAATATAACAGAAGTTCATAAGAAACAATGAAACAGGCTTTACCTGATGAACAAGACGGACGGACGGACGGAGGTTACAGCAGTTCTTTTGCCCTCTTCCTCTCGACTCTCGCACTTCAAACTTTTAATAAATAGGTTTTGCTTTAATAGAATCTTAACGGGCCGTAACCGAGGGCCATATTTCTTGAACCCATTTGGCCCATTTACATAACATGATATTTGGGCCCAAAGCTGAGGCCCATATCATATGGCCCATTTTTCAAATACATGTCTTTCTGAATCTATCTTATATATTAAAGCTGAGTATTTTAAAACGCTTAGATTGATTTCAGGCTTAGTTAGTTAAACAGTTATTATTATTTTATTTATTTTTTAATTATTAATAGATTGGATAATTATATTAACAAATAAGTCTTAAAAAATTATCATTCATTTCAACAACAAATATACAAGCTATTTTATTGAGAATAAATATTATGCTGAAGATTAATATATATTCTTACGATAAAATTAGGATTATTTTCGATAATAAAAATTAAGTCAAGTTACGTACATAACCTTCATGAAATAAAATATATTTTTATAAATAGTCTTCACAAGAAAAAAAGTTAATCTTAATTTTTGACGAGCTCAATTAAAAGGATATACAATTTTCATACGAATAGTATGGAATTTCTCGTGCATGGCACGGGTCACTACATTAGTTTTTCATGAAAATTAAGAAATCTAGACGAAATTACCCAAAATAGTCATATTAAGAAAATGAAATAAATTAAAGTAAAAAAATGGGTTAATTTCAGAAAAAATAGGTGAAAGGAGAAGTAAATATTAACCAATACATAGAGCATGTATTTGAGGTTAAAAGACATCTATTTGTTTAACAGAGAGAGGTAGAAGTGATATGCACCAGGAAGAAGTTTCAAGGAAATGGTTGATTGAATGTCATTTTCACTAGTGTGATGAATCTTATCTCATTAGTCATGATGGACAAACTTTTCCAGTCATAATTGCAAATTATACAGTTCTTCTCAAAGTACGGAGTAATTTTTTAAAAAGGAACCAAAATTATGAACGGGCTTGGGCCAGCCCATTTGTGGGTCCAATGTAGACAAGGGTTATCAAGTGGGGTACTCGGGTGAGGGGACCGCACGTGCAGGTTGGCACGTTGTCAAACACAAACTCATACGGCACACTACATCATTGGAAGGAGGAAAATACACAATTACTAGCGTATGTTCTCGTATCATGTACGGGGTCGTATGTAATAAATATTTTAATAATATATTTATATTTTATATTATTAATTAGTTTATAGATTGTAGTTTATACTTTATGGTTTATAAATTATAGATTATAGTTTATAGTTTACAATTTATGTTTTATAATTTAAGTTCATTAATAACTCAATTTAGATTGATAACATAATAATAGATAAAGATATATATATATATATAAGATAAAGATATAATATAATAAAAGATAAAAATCGATATTTCTTTTTGTAATATAACCTATTATATATCTTTTTGATTTTGTTTACTTATTAAATTCAAAGATATATATAAAAATATAAAGGTCGATCCAGGATGACATGGTGGATGATGTAGCATATCTTAGAGGTCGACACATAGGCGAATTGAATATAAGGACGACATGTGGCAAAACAACGTTCTGTTTTAGTATATGTATATATAGATAGATTATTATTATTTGAAAGAAGGAAAATAGGCATAATCTCTATATAATTACTAAAGCAAATTACTATACTTATTAATAAGTTATGTCACGTCATCTACTTATCAATATCTTATGTCACGTCATCGTCTTTTTTTCATAAATAAAAATTAAATATATATGTCTAAATATAATTAACCTAAATCTAATGACATCGTTTCCTTATTTGAACACAAATCAAATCAAATATATATATACAAAGATCACTATACTAAATCTATTTTATTTACATTATTTTTAGGTGTTTATAAATTATATACATAGTTATAAAAATCGTTATGCAAATTTCGCGCATAATGCGAGAATAAAGCTAGTGGCTCACAAAACAAACATGAAATATTCATTTGATGTAGTAAAGTTATTTTTTGCTTACTTTTTTGGATGTTCACGATATGATAGTCATCGAAATTAATTAGAAAACGAGTTTTGAATCCTCTCGATATATCCTTAGAAAATATAAATATGTACCTATCTTTATAGATTTCACAAAAAAAAAAGTATATCTACCTTTTTCTTTTTTGATTTTTAAACGTTTGATCAAAGAAGCGAGGGAAAAGTGAAAGGCCGTCGGCTTGTGGCCTGTGTTTCGACAATTCCAAATTCCATCCACCTTCATGAGAAGAGAGGAAAGCTAGAAATATAAGATGCAAAACGTTTTATATAAGAAAACATGGCTTTCTTGACTTTAATTCAATAATTTCATTCTTTCAATCTCTAAAGTTAGATTTTGTTGGTTTTGTCGATCGATTAGAACTTCTCTACAACATAATAGGCCATCAAGTGAAAGAGGAGCAAAGTTATACTTGTCCGTGAGTATAATTGTAAGATTGTTGATGTTAATAAGAAGCAAGGTTTTAATTTAGGGGAAATTAATTACACACTGAAATTGACTGATTGACCGGTCGAATGACCAAGTCGATTTTCCGGCGAGCTTAAGATCTGCGCGTAGCCGAGTTTCGCACGGCGTCTAACTCTGACCGACCCGACGGATTGTAAACCCAACAACGTGAATTGGTTTAGCTGAAAACCGAGTTAAATAAATGAATTATGTTAAGCCGGAAAACTAAAACTAATTGAACCGGTTTGAAAAAGTAAACCTGTCAAAGTTGACGGATATGTGATTCGTCAGGTCCTTAAAATCGGTATAAAACATTATCGGGCTTTAAAATTGCTGGATTCAATTGCTGGATTTGAAATTGGGCAGGTTGTCGGGTTTACAATTCATTAATTAGCATTTCAATGGTTGTGTTTATATCTAACTAGGGAGAAGCACCCGCGCAATGCGCGGACTTAATTGTGTCGACGAAACATATATAATTAATAAAAATGAAGAATCGATTATAATTGTTTCTTTCAACGGGTGATATAATCGCAGACGTTAAAGAGTTGAACCGTCGTAGACGACCTTCAAGTTCTACTATGTCGAAATAAGTTATAGATTACGATGACAATGACAAATTGATTTATGATGTAATTGCATGTATTTGTTTCATATTAGACTTATATATTAATGGAGTATAAATTGATCGATAGATTAGACCTCACATTCTCACAAACACAAAAAAGAGACAATAAATGAGATGAATATTGACCAATCAAAACAAAGGTAATAAATGCATTGAGTGGATTTTAAAAGAACCTATAATTTTATATTAGATTAGATTATTTTCAAAAACCGAGATCGTTTTATTTTTGTCTGAACCCGGTTATTCAAGTTTTCCGGTATGCATTATCGGATTGTGAACCCGACGAATTTTTTTTTCCTTTTAAAAATAGACTTGGTCTATATGCACACGTTTTTTTTGCTAAATGCACACTATTCTGTGCGGTAAGAGTTGCAGTACACTTCTGTGCGTTAAGGATTACCGCACCAAAGGACTCCGGGGCATTGTTGGAAATTTTTCTGAAATCTATACGACGCTGGTGCGGTAACAATTACCGCACAGATATGTGCGTTAACAATTACCGCACCAGATTAATACGAGATTAAGAAAACAAAAATTTAACTTCTGATGTACGTAAAACCTGTGCGGTAATTGTTACCGCACATGATTTTTTTTTTTTAAAAACAAATAAATTTAAAAAATAATAATTAAAATATGAATAAACCTGTGCGGTAATTGTTACCGCACAGGTTTTATATATTAAAAAAACAATAAAGTGGTGCGGTAAGAGATGAATAAACCTGGTGCGGTAACAATTACCGCACCGGTTTTTTTTAATAATTATTTGAAAATAATTAAATTAAATTTTTAAGAAAATAATAAATATAATCTGTGCGGTAACTGTTACCGCACAGATTTTTTTTGAAAAAATGCCCGTTGGTGCGTTAACTATTACCGCACCAACGGGCATTTTTTGGTTGTATATAGAGGTTGAGCTCTCTTGTTGAAGTTTTGCAATGCACACCACAATGTCTTATAATTATGAGAGTAGTGAGGATGATGGTAACGACAATTGGATATCAGGGGTCGTGGAAGAAGAATACGAAGTCGATGAAGAAGAGGAAGTGGACGAAGAAGACGAAGAAGTCGATGAGGAAGTGGACGAAGAAGAGGAAGAAGGCGAAGCAAATGTATCAATTGCATTAGACGATTGGACTCCGTTACCGATTTTGGTTAGTATATTATGAATTTAAATTTTATATTTAATTGCATGAGATTTAGGTTAATTAGTTAAAATTGCGTATCTAAGTAATGTAGTTTAATCAATATAGGAAGAAGACTTTAGACCACATTTTAGTACTGCGCAAATGTGGGAAAGTAAAGAAGAGATGATGGAATGGACAAAACAGAGAGCAAGGGATTTAATGATAGTTTTGGTACATCGTACATCTAGCAAATACTGCGTTGATTTAGTATGCGATAGGTTTGGAAAACCTAGATCGGGTAGGCCGAAAGTGAATTTAAAAAATCGAGAATTGCCGGTTCCGAGGATTCGTGACCGAAAATCGAAGAAATGTGGTTGTACATTCGAGTTATATGGGGTTCGTATCAAAGAAGGGCCATATAGTTATAAATGGATCGTGAATGTTGTTGAAGGTCGTCACAACCACACCCTTCCTACTAGTTTTCATGGGAATTCATTCATGGGTAGAATGAGCAAAGAGGAGGAGAAAATAGCAAGGGAAGCGGGGGATGATCGCAAGACGCCAAAAAACATACTTATTCAGCTTAGGAAAAGAGACCCGCAAAATGTGACATCCATGAAGCAGATTGCCAATTTTTTGCAGAAGATCAATTTTGAAGATCGTGGTGAATTGTCAGTTACTCAGTGGTCTCTAAATTTTCAGAAAGAGAATAAGTATTTTTGTCAACCTTTGAGGAACACGAGGACGAATGAGGTTGAAGTCCTTTTTTTCGCTCACCCGGAGTCGATTCGTTTGTTCAGGAAGTTTCCTCACGTGATTATCATGGACGCCACATACAAGACAAATAGGTATGATATGACTTTAGTGGAGATGGTTGGTTTCACTTGCACGCACAAGACGTTCAACATCGCATATGCATTCATGGCTCAAGAGACAGTAATGCATTACAAGTTTGTGATGATGTGCGTTCATGAGTTGTGTAGAAATTTGGGAGTGATGCCGAAGGCTATAATGACCGACTGTGAGAAGGCTTTGTTGAGAGCAATCAAACTTGTGTTCAAAGACACTGATGTGAAGCAACTATTGTGTTGGGTGCACATTAAGCACAACATCCAGTCACACGCAGAAAAAGTGATTAAAAATACTAAAAGGGCGGAGAACTTTGTTACGCAATGTTGGGGGATATTTTGCTCGAGCACCGAAGAAATCTACGAAGAGAGGTTGAGAAAGCTGAGAGATTCATGGAAGAAGGGCATTGTTGGTTACGTTGAAAAGTACTGGTTTACTCCGTACAAGAAGTTCATAGTTAGAGCGTGGACGGACTACACTCTTCACTTTCACACAAGGACTACAAACAGGTATCTTTGTTTGTTTAGTTGTTAATTTGGACCACCATATTATTTATGCTAATGATTAGAAATTGTGTTTATTTAGGGTGGAGGGGATGCATAAGGTGTTGAAAGAAATTGTGGGTTCTAGTAGAGGAGGCTTCAACAGAGTGATCGTGAGGATCCACCATGCGGTCATAGTTCAGATGGACCTGATTAGGGCGACGATGAACCAAGCACTTACCACTCGGCAAATGGTCTTTGATGACCCAACCTTTCCTCCTGGCATTCGAATGTTGTTTTCAAGGCTATTTTACCGAGTGTCAGATAGGTGTTTTCTGTTGTTGTTGGAAATGTACCAGCAAATATTGAAGGAGGAGTATTCAAATGTTTGTGATGATCATTGGGTTCGAGATTGTCTTGGGATGCCATGCGTACACGATCTTGCTAGGGCAATCATTTCAAAGACACCTCTTGTTCCGGATGATTTTCATGACTTCTGGAAGGAACTGAGATGGGAAGATGATGCAATAAATTTGTCCTTACCCGACGACAATCGTTCAATGTCTATTTCGGAGATCAGAATGCGTGAAATGTGGGCGAAATGGGAAAGTGGAGATTTGAGGGATGAAACTCTATTCAGATTAAGTGAGTTGTACATTGACTTGGAGCATCCGGAACAAAGTTCTTTGGTAGAGCCAACAAACTTGTTTAGGAAAGGAAAAGGAAGGCCGCCGGGATCAAAGAACAAGGAGAAGCAGCGAAATGGGAATTCTCCTCCGAGAGAAAAGAGGGAAAAGAGTTACCACGAGTACGTTAGAGAAGACTTAACAAATACTGAGAATGCGCAAAAAGTCGCAAAGGAGAAGGCAAATAGGCAAAGTGAACGACCAACTTGTCCTAAAAATCAAGCAAGTCAAGTGTCGTTCGACTTCGGATCACAGTCCCAACCTGAACCATTGTTTTCAGAGACCATCGATTTAGAAGACGAAGACATGAATGTCGTGCCCCTAAGAGCTTGCTATCCAGATAGAAACGAAACAGAGGAAGGAGAAGATGAAGAAGAGATTGAAGAAGCCATAAGTTATATGGGGGTGAACTTGGGGGTGAAAAATATTGACTACTTTTGGCTTTCCTACATGACTTCTGTGAAAGATGTGCGTTCAGACGGACATTGTGGGTATCGGTCAATGGCTCTACTTACGGGTATGCAACAGAGTCAATATCGTATGATCCGTGCTGCGTTGGCAGCGGAGCTTCTTGGAAACAAAGAGACATGGGAGCCCATACGACGTGGACTACGGGTAGGAACATGAGATGATCTTATTGCTCAAGTTAACTACATGAGAAGTCCTTGTGAGAGACCATTTTGGATGGACATGCCATTTATGGGTTTGGTGTTTGCCACAGTGTATAATGTTGGTTTAGTGCAACTATCCTGGGATGTGCCGTGCTTATGCTTGCCAATAAGGCAGTCTACAGTGAGCCCTGGTCCTCCACAGAAGATTTTTGGGATAGCTCTTGTCGGATGCAGTAATCACTGGATACCGGTAAGAATCTGTGGTAATCTAAACAAACGTCATGAAACGTCGAAATCATTTATACTTATTGATTAATTTTCTTTGTATATCTAGGTTTGGCTCCGTGATGGGGCACCATTGCCACGTTGTTGCGGTTCGTGGAGAAGATTTGCAGATGACAACATCAAGTGGTGGGAAGGGATATATGCTGGCCAAGTGGACTTGTTTCGACAATACCGCTTTACTGCTGGAAAGCGTATGGACTACATGACTTGATTTGTAATAGTTTAGTAGCCTTGATCTTTAGACTTCGATTGGAATTGATTTATAATATGTAATGACTTGTCTTGTCTGCTTTGAAATATGTAATGACTTGTCTTGTTTGCTTTAAATAGTGTTTTCAGTAGAGTTAGATGAGGTAGGTGAAACAGTGAAGTGAAATCAGTGAATCCATAAACTACAACACACTCAGCATAAATTAAAAAGACAACAGACTCGTTAAGGAAAGACAACAGACTCATTCTTGAAATTTAAACTAAACACAGACTTAACAGAGATTCACTGATTTGATACCAAGATCCCTAATCGGAGTCACTGTCATAAAAACTAGGAACAGGGTCATTGGGAAACCTCTGTTGTATCCAGTGTTTGGCTACTTCAATACTCTTAGCCTGGTGAAAATATACCAGCTTCAACTGCTGGTCAGCTATTTCCTTCAACAGTTTTGCAATGACTCGGAGATGATGACTGTCGTATTCTGGCTCAAGATACACGATCATGTAGTTACACTGACATGTGGTATACCTTCGTCCATACGTATGGGGATTGTTCTTGTCATTACCAGTGAACACCTTGATTGTTCTTGAGCACCTTCTACTCGGGCACTGGATCTCACTGCCTTCTGCTGGAACTGGGGAGGATGAAGATGATGCCATGGTTGTTTGAATCTGTAATACAAAGTAAGAAAACATGTTAGAAACAATGAAGATATCTAACGAAATCAGTAAAAAATGAGACTTTTAATTGAAATACAGAGTAAGAACTTGAAACCTAATTATTTTACGGCGCAGTGAGAATGAGATAATAGGGTTCACTGAGGCAGTGAATTTATAGCCGAGGTTTTACTAGGGTAACTTAGATTTGGGCCGATGTAGACAAAAGGTCCACAACAACAAAGGCCCAATAACGTAATTCGGTCATCCAAAGGTGACTTACAGCTGTGTGGTAGCTGTAACACACTCAAGCAAAATATGGTGGTGCGTTAGCAATAAACACACAACTGATAACACAACTTCGTCAAGATCCAATAGAAAAATCCCAGCCCAACAAAGACGACCAGCCCAACATTCAAGCCCAGCCCAGATTCTGGTGCGTTAACAATTAACGCACAGAATCTGTGCGTTAATTGTTAACGCACAGATACTGGTGCGTTAACACTTAACGCACAGATTTTGTGCGTTAATTGTTAACGCACCAACCCTTTTACCCAGAATCAAATGTTTCTGGTGTTTGTAGGGTTTAGGGTATGGAAAAGATTCAGGTGAGAATAATTATTATTGTGCGAATTGCGAATGGATGCACATATGGGCGATTGACATGCACTTTCTTCAGTAATGACATGCACATTTAGGCCATTGACATGCACTCGGTCAGATTTGCATGTCATTGATAATATGTGAAAAGTACATGCACACACCCCGAAAATGCATGTCAATGGCAAATTATCAATGACATGTAAATTTGGCCGAGTGCATGTCAATGACCTAAATGTGCATGTCATTACTGAAGAAAGTGCATGTCAATCGTCAAAATGTGCATCCATTCGCAATTCGCACAATAATAATCATTCTCACCTGATCCGGATTCCTAGGGTTGGTGCGGTAACTGTTGTAGTACCAACCCTAATTACATAAAAATTCATTTTTTATGTTGTTTTCTTATACTATTTGATATTATAAAAAGTTTTATGACCCAAAGTAATGTTATACTACTGAAATATGTCGTTATTGAGAGTTTTGTGAATAATTTTATCAAGTTTTACTAATGTAATATGAGATTACGAAGAGTTATATGATAAAAAATCATATTATACTAATGAAATACGAGGTCAGTTGAGTCAAACGATAACAATTAAGTGTTAAACTAATGTTATATGATGAAATAAACACATTATATGAAGTTCATTTTAGTAACGATGTGGTATCACATACATATGAGTATAACTATACAACTTATATACTTGAGAGTAGTAGCATACAGGTGAAAGTCTTCGTTTACATACTTCTAAGTGTTAAAGTTGTTAATTTCTTATAAAAACGATAGCGTTTGATTGGTAATGCTCAAATATTAATGTTACATTTCTTGACTTTTACGTTTTAAGTGCTTATTAAGCCGTTTTATGTCATTTTTTGTCGTTTTTTGTGTTTGGGCCTCATTCAAAATTCATTAGGCCTTATTAGGCCCGTTGACGTTTTTGATAATAATTTTTCGATTCCGAAAAATGAAAATAACTATTCGCCGTATTTGTTGTCATGTTACAATTTCAAAATTTCGATTTTCATCGTTTCAAGGCGTTAAAACGATATGGGCCCAAACTATACACATATGACATCCATTATCCATTACCCACTATCCATTATCCATTATCCACTATCCACTATCCATTATCCATATTTCGATTCGGCTTGTTTTATATCGTTTTGAGTCGATTTTTTTCATTTCTTAGTCGTTTCGAGACGTTTTGAACCATTTTTATCAATATTTGACGTACTTGGTCGTTTTTCGCCTTTTTCAAAAAACTCAAATTTTGCTAAGATTTGCTCAATTTGGACATATTATGCCATCATTTTGGCCACATTTTTACACTTTTTACAACTTGTTCGGAATTCCTTCAAATTTCGATTTGGCTTGTTTTATATCGTTTTGAGTCGATTTTTTTCGTTTCTTAGTCGTTTCGAGACGTTTTGAACCATTTTTATCAATATTTGACGTACTTGGTCGTTGTTCGCCTTTTTCAAAAAAACTCAATTTTTGCTAAGATTTGCTCAATTTGGCCATATTATGCCATCATTTTGGCCACATTTTTACACTTTTTTACAACTTGTTTGGAATTCCTTCAAATTTCGATTTGGCTTGTTTTATATCGTTTTGAGTCGATTTTTTTCGTTTCTTAGTCGTTTCGAGACGTTTTGAACCATTTTTATCAATATTTGATGTACTTGGTCGTTGTTTGCCTTTTTCAAAAAACTCAAGTTTTGCTATCAATATTTGACATCACTCCAAGTCACGACCCTCATTCCCACTACCTTGCCCACTACCTTGGCCTTCCTCGTGGATTGAATGCCGAAAAAGCTGAGATTGACGAACCGGAGCTGGAGCCATCGGTGGAGCCCCGTCAGTCAAAACTCCAAGGAGACGCCTCATGAACTCATCGATATCTGCAGGCCTCCTCTCTGGTGGTGTCTCCAAGAAAGCTCGAATCTCACAAGTCACTAGCTGGGTCCGCTATATTAACAACATATCAAAACATTACAATCAAATATACTAATTGAATGAATATGACTAATAAAATTTATAATCGTACCGCAAAACTGTCAACCGAAGGTGGAATACGCAACAGACCAACTGGACGATCGAGTCTACGTGATCTGGGATCCACCAGAGGATGAGAAACTCAATCATACCAATCGAGATAATCATCTGTGACTGCCCAATAGTACGTCGCTCGTGGCTCCCGAATCTGTATCAAAGGCCTGGGGTCCTGATCCCACACACCAAGCAGATCCTTCTCAAAGTGAACTGAATAATGCGTCAGCCTGTTGTTACGTGTCACCTGGATGGGCTCTGGGGGAGGATCTGGGATACCCTGCACATGTCCAAACTGTCGCAGCAGGCGACCTGGCTGATAACGGAGAATGCCCTCAAACAAAGACGGGGCGTACTGCGGAAGTCTGAAATCCACATTTGAAAAGGGAAACCAGTTAACCTGCAACAAAACATTACAAAACAGTTAGTATAGTTTACATTCACACAATATAACGAAAGCATACATTCTTAAAATCTGACCTCCTCATAACGAACACGGTCAAGCATGCCACGAATGGCAACCAAACGATCCGTGCTCTTCCCCTGTGGCACCTCTCTGCCCTCCCTCATAGCAGTTGCGGCGTGGTCCATAGAAAGTGGATCTGTCACAAAATGTCCACGAAAATGTGGAAAATATGCCCAGATCCACGACTGCAAAAAAAAGGATAATTAGAACTCGACTTCCTAAACATAGCCAATCGTATAGTTGTTTGCGTACTAACCCGCAAAAGAATGCCAGAACTCCCCATCCCCATAGCCAATCGCCTCGACGCCTGTCCAAGGTTGCGATACAGATGAGCTAACACTCCAGCTCCCCAAGCATATCGGCCAGTGTTGTCGTGGTCGGCCAAAAGAACTAACCACCAGTGCTTGACTGCTGTAGTCGACTTGTCCACTAGAACTGTAGTGCCGAGAAGCAACAGTAAGTACATAGACGCAATGAGGCTCTCATCTCTCTGTCCATCCTCCATCCGCATCATATCCTTCAATCTCTGCTGAAGATAACCCAAAGGAATGCCTCCATCCCTATACCAAGTCTTCACCAGTGCCTCCTCTACGTGAAGCATCTCAACAACAAAAGTGAAGATCTCCTCCTTGCTCAAAACTGAGCTACAACTCCTGCCATGTATAGGCAGCGACAGGATCTCAACCACATCGTGAAGTGTAGGACCAATCTCTCCAAATGGCAAATGAAATGTGTTGGTTTCTGGGTGCCATCTCTGGACGAAAGCAGAAACCAACACATGATCGACAGGACCGGACCCGATATAGCGTAGATCAGTCAATCCAGATCGCTCTGCAAGCTGAAACCACGAATCTGGACCAGGTCTCCTAAACGCCTCTAGTGGAGTGCAGTAGGCGGTGTGGAAGTGAACCTTGACGACCTTCCGTGTCTGGAAAAAAAGTAAAAAAATAACACAATTACTTCTACAGAATGCCGTTCATATTTCACATATGAACATTATAGTTCAAATACATACCAAATCAAGAGGAGCCTCGCCTTCTGGAAGATCAGCAGGCTGTGGGAAATCAGCATGATCTGCAGCACGTCCACGTCCACGTCCACGTCCTCGTCCTCCGCGTGGAGCGGGCCCACCTCGTGTTGGAGGATCAACAGCGTCTGCATCAGCAACATCATCATTTGCCTGAGCTCCTCGGCCTCCTCGCTGTCTCTGTATAAATGGAGGAAGAGGACGGGGGGCAGCTGGAATCACAGGTGCGGGAGGATCAACAACTGTAAGCTCATAAATAGCCCTGGCGATGTGCGTCTCATAACTCTTCAGCAACTCATTTGTAAAAGGACCTCCGGGCATCCAAGGTACAACAGGAGGTGGTACAGGATCTGCATCGGGAGGTGGTACAGTCGGGGGAGGTGGTACATCTGGCGTAGGAGACGAAGGACCTAAATCTGTAGGAGCTGGCGATGAAGGCCCCATACCAGCATGATCCTCTGAAATAATAGGAGGGTCGTCTCTCCTAAGCTGATCTGTCGGTATCTCGGGATGAGATACAATATAATCTGTACCTAAACCCTCACCGTCTCCCAGCATATCATCATCCAAATCAACAGCTGTATCATCGACGTCCATATTCTCCTCCTCACTCTCACTGTAACCCTCATCATCAGCAGACGGATCAACATCTAGACCACAATCCCTAACTGCCCTAGTATCTGTAAGTGCACCAGTAACATCAGTGGGTGTCGAACTAGAAGCATTCATCTGGTCTCGAGCAGTAGCAAAACTCTGACGTATGGACGCTGTAATCTCCGTCCTCCTAACACGCTCTGCAGCAACAATAGCCCCCAGAACAAAACCACTAGAAGCCATCGTATCTCGCACCCCCTAATGTTGTTGTTATAGCGTAACGTTATTTTCATAGCGTTATTTTCATAGCGTTACAAAAATAACGTCAAATTCAAAAACGTCTTTTCCATGACGTCGTAACGTTACAAACAGTTGTTGTAACGTCAATCCTAATCAAAATCATCTCTAATTTCTAAACATTTTGTTCATAACGTTACGAAATTAACGTTATAATTCGCCTAATTTCAATATTTTATATACTAATAATTCATAACGTTACAAAATAAGAGAAGAACAATGTCATATTTCATAAAATAATTAATTCATTAATTTTACAATATAGAATGTCATATTTCATAACATTATGAAATTATTATATTTCATAACGTTATAAAATTTCATTAATTTCATAACGTTACGAATAAATTAATTAATTTCATTAATTTCATAGCGTTACAAAAATAACGTCAAATTCAAAAACGTCTTTTCCATGACGTCGTAACGTTACAAACAGTTGTTGTAACGTCAATCCTAATCAAAATCATCTCTAATTTCTAAACATTTTGTTCATAAGGTTACGAAATTAACGTTATAATTCGCCTAATTTCAATATTTTATATACTAATAATTCATAACGTTACAAAATAAGAGAAGAACAATGTCATATTTCATAAAATAATTAATTCATTAATTTTACAATATAGAATGTCATATTTCATAACATTATGAAATTATTATATTTCATAACGTTATAAAATTTCATTAATTTCATAACGTTACGAATAAATTAATTAATTTCATAATGTTACCAAATAATATAATTTTATAACGTTACGCAATAAATTACTTAATTTCATAACGTTACGCAATAAATTACTTAATTTCATAACGTTACGCAATAAATTACTTAATTTCATAACGTTACGCAATAAATTACTTAATTTCATAACGTTACCATATAAATTAATTTCATAATGTTATAAAATAAATTAAATAAATTTATAACGTTACGAAATTAAATAACTAATTTCATAACGTTATAAATTTAATCAATTAATTAAATTAAATAAATTGATAACGTTACGAAATTTATTTAAATATTTCATAACGTTATCAAATATTATTAAATTCATAACGTTATGAAATTAAATAACTAATTTCATAACGTTATCAATTTAATAAATTAATCAAATTAAATAAATTGATAACGTTATGAAATTAAATAACTAATTTCATAACGTTATAAATTTAATAAATTAATTAAATTAAATAAATTGATAACGTTACGAAATTTATTTAAAAATTTCATAACGTTATCAAATATTATTAAATTCATAACGTTATGAAATTAAATAACTAATTTCACAACGTTATAAATTTAATAAATTAATTAAATTAAATAAATTGATAACGTTACGAAATTTATTTAAAAATTTCATAACGTTATCAAATATTATTAAATTCATAACGTTATGAAATTACTTATTAAATAATTTCATAACGTTACGAAATAAAATAATTAAACTATTTAAAAACATTACAAAAGTTATAGAATATTTAATAAAAATACATACTTGATGTAGATCTACGGGAGTCGAAAAAGCTTCCGGTTGCGCCTCGGTTTGAGAATTCAATCTTCTATTTGCTCGAGTAGCGTACCCGGGACCGACGTTTTGGACGGGTCGCTTTCGGTTACTTGGCCTCGGAGCGGGTTGGGCTGCTGGTATCGGGTCGGGTCGGGCTTCGGGGATCGGGTCGGGTAGGGCTGTGGGTACGGGATCTGGTCGGGCTCGGGATTTTGGCCGGTTCCGGGCACCACCACTGTAAATCAGTGGCACCTCGGCTTCCTCCTCGTCTTCATCCTCCACAGCCAGCCACGGAGTCGCCGTCGTCGCCGCAGGAAGAGTTGCCGTCGGCGGGAAGCTTGGACCCTCGTCTCCGGCCGGATTTTTGGGCCCAGAAGATGCGGCTTGCTCGGGGGAGCTCGAATCCATCATCAATTTGTGGATTTGGTGGCTTAATCGACGGGAAAATGGACGGAGGAAGAACTGTGGTGGCGGAGGGAAAAACTGAGAAGTGGGACGGAGGAAGAAAGGTCGGGGAGAGAATTTGGGTTTACAATAACCTAAATTGGTGCGGTATGTGTTACCGCACCAATTTATTATTTTTTAATTACTTAAAACTGGTGCGGTAACACTTACCGCACCATATTATATATTTTTTTAATATATTAAACATGTGCGGTAAGTGTTACCGCACAAGATATTAGTATTTTAATACTTTTTAAAAAAAAATTATTAATTAAAAAAAAAAATCCTGTGCGGTAAGAGTTACCGCACAGGTGTTTAAGTTAATCAAAATCTGTTTTTTTTTGGGGGTTAATCTCGTATTAACGTTGTGCATTAAATGTTAACGCACAGATCTGTGCGGTAAGAATTACCGCACCAGAATCATATACGTTTCAGAAAACATTCCAACAATGCCTCGGAGCCCTTTGGTGCGGTAATCCTTAACGCACAGATCTGTACTGCAACTCCTACCGCACAAATTAGTGTGCATTTAGCCAAAAAACGTGTGCATATAGACGGAGTCTAAAAATCTATCTACCGCCTTGTAAATTCAAAATCTATCTACCGCCTTGTAAATTTGTGGCCTTTCTAGCTCCGAACAAAGTTAGTCTACGCGCATAGATTGTTTAGTGTAAAAAGACTTCTGGCTTTATTTACTTGTCACTTCGTAATAAACTACTACTCCCTCTGTCCCATATTGATAGTCTCATTTGATTTTTGTACACTATTTAAGAACCGAGAGAATCTTGTAGATTTCTTCCAATACATACGATAGAACATAGTCATATGACGTCTTATTTGATTCGTCTTAATGAGTACTTTAACAATATTAAAAAATTATAATTTTTATTAACATATAATTAGAGATATTTACGATACAAAACGTGTCTCGGCATATGTGTCAAAAGCAAATGGGACTATCAATATGGGACAGAGGGAGTAGTTTCTCTACACTGATGATGAGCTCAAGATTTCAAACACATTTATTATTTCAAGATCCGATCAAGGTGGGTCGTTATCGTCGTAGAATTCTGAATAACAGAATATATATAATTACTGGAGTAGTACTAATTTATATGTTGGAAAAATAGATGTGGAAAATGCATGAAAATGATGTGGGAGTACGGATTGCCGACCTTAGGCAGCCGCTAGAGTTGGATGCTTTTGGAAAATGGGCATAAAAGTCTAAAACATGTCCTTAGATTCTTCGCCTGCCTCAATCATGCCACCACTCATATTCCACCGCTCATATTCCACCGCTCATCACCAACCTACCATTTCTAGCTCCTCAATACATTCAATCAACATTTAACACAAGTTAAATTACCCAATAGAGCTACTAATTCATAGATTGTCTGTTTTCTTAGTTTCAAAGTTTTGCAAAACTCGTTTTTATAAGTTTACTCCAAAAGGTTTAAAAGAGAGAGTAAGAAAACTAGAAAAGAAAGGGATGTCAATCTGGTCATACTACCCTATATATTAAGTCCAAAACCTAACTTTAAAGCACAATGGCCGACCTAGTCACAAATGTATGTTAATCGATCAATCGCAGTGGGACATATGATGTCCAAAGTCCAATAATTGCAATTTCGATAAAATAAAATAAAATAAGAGTTATTATTTCAATTAGTTTTTATATTTTTCAAAAAATATCACTAATATTATAACTTTTGAGATATTATTTTATTTTATTTTAATTGATGTGATTAGTTGGATTTACATGTTTTAAAAAAATTATATTTAACTAGAATTTAAACCCAACTAGGCTTTAGCGATGTAAGAAACAATAATGACATAGAAAAGGCACTTTAAAAGCTAAATATATTATTGTTTTTATCGTGTCAAAGCTTTACTCGTAGCGCAGGTCGGGGTTCAACTATTTTGCCAATTCAATCCATCATCCTTTCTTATTAATGAAATCCAATTGTGATGGCAGTTTAAGAAGACCAAACGACCTTCAAACACAAAGAAACATTCAGATTTCTTTTGCTTAATGACGCTCAAAACGAAAATAATAGCAGAAGATGTCTAATCAGGTCTAAACAAATACCCTTTTTCAAATCGTTGATATTGAAGTTTTTTTTTGATAAATGTAAGTATATTACCAAAAAAGGGACAAATATTTGTACAAAACTAACACTAACCTCACCTCCACTTTCTCACGGAACCTCACAAGCCAAGGTCTCATGGAAAGCACAACAACCCCCTCACTCCTCCAAGGAACCTCACACATACGACGCCTCAAGGGGAGAGACAATAACGCCCACCCCCTCTAGGACCCTACACGTCAGAGACTCTAGGGGGGTAACAAGAACCAACTCTCCCACTACCACAACAACCCACAAGCCCAAAAACAAACGAACAATTACAGTCTAATCATTCTTCTATAAGAGTCATTCCTCCTATTACCTTCCTTGCACTTCAAAGCAATCTGAGCCCTGCAATCAGTCATAGCCATATTAAAACAATCCATCACACTCTCATGCTTACCCCTGAAAATAGTATTGTTTCTGACTCTCCAAGTATGATAGGTAGCAACACTTATCACCATAACCAAGCCTTGCACTCTCCATCACTTCTTATCTCTGCTTCTATCAATCCAAACAAACCAGTCCTCAAGAGTCTCCTTCCAAGTAACAACTTTGAGCCACGTACTCCAACAATCTAATCAAAATCTCCTTAGTGTAGCTACACTTCCACCACAGATGAACTTCAGTTTCAGGTTCACAATTGCACAAGACACACATATCCGGAATATTAATCCCCCACCCGTGAAGTCTAGCTCTCGTAGGTAATCTCTCCTTTAAAGCTAGCCACAGATGGAAAGACCATCTCCTAGTCTGCCTCTTCCCCCAAATCAAATACCATTTTTCCTCATTGACATTCCTCTCCCTAACATTGTCATATAAAGCCTTACAATTCATCTTACCATTTCTCTTCTTGATGTCATCAAGACTAATCAGTCTTTCACTATAGCCCCCAACAGAGGAATTACTAGGCATAAACTTAGAGCTCCACTCATTCTTGATCCGGATAAGAACTCTCCAAATCCAGGAGTCACCACTCTTCTCCTCTCTTCTCCACAAATCTTCCCCCTTCAGCAAATTATTTCTAACCCAACTAGTCCAAATATTAGGCTTCTTCTCATGCACTTCATAAATCAATTTCACGAGGAGAACTTTATTCCACATGAGGACCTCCTTAATATCAATGCCGCCCTCATCAAAGGGTTTAGTCACCTCTTTCTAGGCCACTAGACATCTCCTGCTATCACACTTCCCAGCCCACAAGAAACTTCTACAAATAGCAACAATCCTATTCACCACCTGCTCAGGGAACAACATAGCCTGACCCCAAAAACCCAAGATACCCTCAATAATAGCCTTTATGACCTGTCTTCTCCCGGCATACGAAAGGTTCCTGCAAGTCCAACTATGCACCTTATCAGTAATCAACCTGAGCAAACCAACATACTCACACACCTTCACCTTCTTAGTTTGCAAAGGAAGCCCAAGATAACGAATAGGGAACTCCCCAGGAGCATATTGCAAAACCCTTTGCAACTCGTACTGAACGGCCTCTGAAACACCTCCAAAGAAGACCTCACTCTTCTGAACATTCACAAAAAGCCCAGTCTCATCGCCAAAACTATCAATACACTCTTTCACCACAGAAACCGAACCAAGGTTAGCTCTACAGAAAATCAACAAATCGTCAGCAAAAGCAAGGTCTACAATCCTCATCCCCCCACACTTAGGATGAAATTTAAACTCTCTACTCTTACTGACTTTTTGTAGTTTCCTGCTCAACATTTCCATAACCACCACAAAAAGGAAAGGGGACATAGGGTCCCCTTGTCTCAACCCTCTTTCTCCTTTAAAAAAACCCTTAGGTGTACCATTCACCAACACAGAGTACATAGGGGTACAAACACAAATCATAATCCAGTTTATCAGACTAGGAGGAAAGTTCAAGAAAATGAGAGCATATTCCAAGAACTCCCAACTAACACAATCATAAGCCTTCATAATATCAACTCTTACCATACATCTAGGGGACTTACATTGTTGAAGATAACTACTGACAAGATCTTGAGCAATCACAGAATTATGCACCAAACTTCTACCAGGCACAAAGGCAGGACCCAACAGAGACCACTTTCTCTAACTGATCTCTGACTCTCAAAGCAAGCACCTTAGTAATCATCTTAAAGACCACATTGCAACACGATATAGGTCTGAAATCCTTCACCAAAAAAAGTTTAGTAATTTTAGGAATAATAGTGACAAAGGTAGTATTCAACTGTCTCAGCAGCTTCCCAGAACCAAAGAAATCCCTAACCGCATCAACAACATCAATGGCCACAATGTCCCAACACTCTTTGAAGAAGAAACTATTGAACCCATCCGGCACTGGAGACTTATTACTATTAATACTATGTAAGGCATATTTAATCTCACCTGGAGTAGGAATACGACAAAGATTACTGTGATCATCATCATCCACCTTTTTACCCTCAAAATCCACAAAATTGGGAATACAAGTGTCTTTCCTAGTCCCAAACAACCCAATGTAGGAATTGAAGCTTATTTGAAGAAGGAAATGAAGGTTAGGGAAGGAAAAGGTCGGAATTAAAGACATCCAATAAAAAGGATTTCCTTTTCTATATAGAAACTTACATTACATTTAGATTATAACTTGTAAAGGACATTAAATATCTATGAAATAGCCTAGTTTCTTAGACGTACGCCCTCTCTTATTTAGGATTGAAGAGGGTATTAGTCAATTAGTATAAACGTACTATTAGTGAGCTATACATATAAGCTAATTTGAGTGATTATTATAATAGTTGGACATTATATATTTGGATTAATGAAGTTAGGTAGTGATAGATAACCAGTAGAATGATAGATAGGTTGATAATTATTTGGATATGATGGAGGCAGGTTATAAAATTTAAATAAGTGATGGAGACTATGCAGCCGCAAATGTAGACAGTATATTTCAAAAGATAAATGGGAGCCACCCCTGAGCCTGAGCCTGAGCCTGACTCACTGATGGATAAGTAATCAGCCATTAATAGACGACCACTATTCTTCAAAAATACAGTAGGAGTGGATGCAGAATGGTCAAACAGTTGACTGGATGGGTCCAGTAATATTAGTGCTTCATATTCACATTCACATTCATGGTCATGGTAGCTAGCCGACATGTACTCGTCGACAGCTGGTGCGTGTCATGGCTCAACTTACCCCACCACTGCCATGCATGTTGGTACTAAATCAAAATAGACTGGGCCGTCTTGAAAACCTTTGAAAAAATCGATATGGATAATTTATTATGTCAAGCGAATTCGCCTAAATCATTCAAGTTCAGTCAGATAGTCGTCGTCCCTTAAAGTTAGCACAACGTCCCTCCATTGCAAACTCTCGCCAACGAAGGATAAGAATCAGATCAACAACAGAGTTTTTGAATGGAAGAACAATCATTTTCCTTTGTATTTCTATAGTAGGTGGAAGTCTCAATTTACAGAAATTAGAAGCACTAACACCACTGCAGAAAACGCAGGATACACACTAATGTAAGTATATTTGTACTTGATCAAGGAACTAGCTTGGACTTACCGGGACCACCAAGTACTTGTGCTAGACGTCGAGCTGAGAAAGAGAAAGATTCAGACATGCGCGGATTTAATAATCTAATGAGTCAGCAATAGATAATCTCATATATAAAATTATCGAAAAGATTCATGTGAGAATGATTTATATGATATGAATATACGAATGGAAAATTCACGGGCACAACCTTCTATATTCACATGCACATTTCTTTACATTCACATGCACATCTGTACATGTGTGCATGTCTTTGACAATATATGAAAAATATGTGGACAGTTGTGCATGTGAATTTTTCATTCGTATATTCGTACCATATAAATCATTCTCACCAGATCCGACCTCTAAAAATATTATATCTGAAAAATAAGTGGATAACTTTGAAACAATATTCTACGTAAAATTTTAAATATAAATCTTTTAAAAACAAAAATAAATGAGATTTTATACAAAAATCGTATTTGATAACATTATCTTAAGTCAATCCTTATTAAATTTATATATATTGATTTCAGCTGTTTTCTCATTTATATAAATTATATATATCAAAGTACTAGTCAAAACTTAGTTTCAAAAATAAATAGTACGTAAATATAAGTGGTGAATACTAAATATGCTTGAAAATGTGTACAAATTTAAAAAATTTCTTGAAATAAATATAATTTTATATTATCTAAATTGCTTTAACAAATTTTTTAAGTTTTCTATAAATAAATTTTAAAATTAAGTTATCTTGGTAATAAATTTAAATCACCATTTCTTTTATTGTCGAAAATTTCCATCAATGCCCATTTCCAAATCACTGTTCACTTTCTCACAAAATTTCAGTTCGTCAAAAGCAATACCAATTTCTTCGTGGTTCTTGCGATGTGATCTTCCATGTGGATTGTGGACGCTTCCTCAACTCCCCAAGATTTGTTTCAAGTACCATCTCTCGGGCAAGGAACTCAACCCCTTGATAAGAATGAGAACCTAGAACAGTTGATGATAGAGAACCATCGCCTCGATCGGAGCTCTCTGAAGTCGACAAAGCTATGTCTTCTTGTTTAGCATCAATTCAAAGACAAATTCTGAAGAGTATCAGTACGAGACTTCAGAAATTTTATCTTCGGAGATGTCGACGAATCTGGAGCCCTTCAATCTCGACTTCTTATACAGATTCAAAAAGGGTATAAAACTATAAATTACAAGGCCGCCAATCCAAACCGTAACTCTTCTATCTACATCTACGTTTCTTATATGAACAATATAAGGTTGGAGTTGAGAGTATTTTATTCAATTTAGAGCAGAGGTGTCGACTTAGAGAAGGAGGTTAAAAAGGGGTAATAGAGTCAAATCTTGTACAAATGGAGATGGGGTAGTATGAATTATAAATTTATTTTTAGTATTTTTAAATTCAATTCGTAAAACTCTCACTTTTATGGAGGAAGATCCTAAAATTCAGTTTGTGTTATTGTACGTGTCGGATAATGTGAGCGTTTAGATACTGGCAAATTAGTCTTTTAATTTTATAAAATTTGCATGATGTAGGTGCAGCGACGATCCAAAACGCGGGTACTGCCATCAATTTCTACCATTTGGATCAGATTAATTTATCAAAACTACTTACAAAATTCTACCATTTTCGGTTTTAAGAATAAGAAGAAACAATCCTGACAATTTTCTAGATTGTTACATCTAAGAGAACAATTTCAAAGTGGTATTGGCTGAGATTTAGGTAATAGAAATACCATCAATTTCTGGACTGATAACTGGGTGCAGAATACAAATCTCAGACAGTATCACGACCCAAATAAAAGTGATATTAACACAAAAGTATCTTACTTTATTGACAATAATAAGTAATGGGATATTTCTAAATTAAACAATGTCTTACCAAATCAAATTGTCTTGCAAATTTTGAGTATATATATATCCAATAATAATGCAGAAGATAAAGTTGTTTGGATTCCAGACAAATCAGGAGTATTCAATACAGCTTCAGCTAGGAAATTCAACATTAACTATAACCAATTACAGAATAATAATTTATATTCTTGGTTATGAAAATTCCACCACGATACCAATTTTTTTTATGGAAAGCTATCTCAGATAATTTACCAACCACCCAACGACTTAATAAATATTTTAATAGAGTCCCCTCTAACTGTTCCCGATGTAATAATTTATTGGAGACGACAAAACATTTATTCTTCCAATGCCCTCATACTATTAATCAGTTACAAAAATTAGAATCTTTATTGGGTTTCAAATTTAATATCCAAATAGACATCCCTTTTCAAGATAATTTAAAAAATATAATTAATAATCTTAAAAATAATAATAATATGGTAGTAGCATTAATTTACTTATGGTACTCTCTATGAATTTATAGAAATTCAATAGTTTTTGGAAGAATTAATAACAAAACAAAGGATCCTTATAGAATTGCATTTGAGCAATTTAAATTTTGGGAGAGCAACACACTGAATGCCAAAGGGACAGTAATGAAAAATAGACGTAATAGAAATAAACAAGTAAACAGATGTTGGACAAAACCGCCAAACCAATGGATTAAGATCAACTTTGATGGCTCTTTTAAATCCATACAAGAAGCATGGATAGGCTGTATAGCTCGTAATACTTTCAAAATCTCCCCTGCAAACAGAAGCGCTACGTGCACTTTCAGCAGTTAAACTAGCAAGAAAAATAGACTTGTAAAAACATTATTTTGGAAGGTGGCAATCTTACTGTGATTAACTCCATTAAGAATATTTGGAAAATTCCTTGGGAAATTAGGAATATAAGTATTGATATTCAAAATATTCTAACAAATTTTGATAATATTAAAAAATTTCATTGCTTTAGGGAAGCAAACAAACCTGCAAACCTATTGGCAAATTCGTCTGCCAATGCGTACTTCCTTAAAATTGTCCTTAATTGTAAAAAGGACGACATATTATCTGATGATTATATTAGAATTATGAGACCACTGTTTCTCAAGTCCAACATGATGGCTTGTCATGCTGACTTTTTCAGGACCATTCATTTGGATGGTCAAGGACAGTCACCTTCTTAGACGAGGCTCTAGTCCTAACCATTATAAAAAAAGAAAAAAAGAGGGTACTGCCTAGCTAGCGAGATGTGGATGTTTGGCAACACGGTGTGTCCGAGGAATGCCGCCTCCAACCAATCTACGTAATTTTTAATTATGCATTGCATGGGGGTTAATTAACTTAATTACAGCTGCATAACATACAGTACGTGGTGACTGGTACGTGTTGGTCCCCCTCTTATCAATTATTCTCACGCACGTACGGATCGAATTAATGTTACAACCTACGGGCCGGATTATTAATTGCATTACGAGACTGACGTACTGCTCACACTATTTCCATCACATATGATATCATATACCTATTCTATATTCTACCTTCATCTTCACATGTTTTCCACTTACTTTCATATGCTTCTTCTTCTCTTCTTCTTGTTGATCGAAATTTAACTCAAGATTATACTTCTTTACTTCACCGTACTCTATCTTAATTTATTAGATCTACGGTGCAAGCTTTGAAATCAATCTCTCATCAAATTTTCCTTCACTTCCGTCTTGCTAAGTGAGGCAATCTAAACAACTAAAATAACCACATTAACAATTTCTTAACAAAACAAAAACAAAAACAAAAACAAAGGCGCATCTCCCCTGATTTGCATCCCTCATCCTCATATCCATTTTGCTCGGATTGATTTTTTGGGCTTGCTTTGCAAGTCATTCTCTGGCTCTTTGTGCAAGTTTGGCAAAGAGAAAAAAACAATTAATATATATATATATATTAGAAAGGCTAACTAGCTCAGCATTCACCAATCAAACCCCAAAATCAAAACTTTCACTTGCTTTGCTCAGATCTGATTGTTGAGTTTGTTTTGCAAGCCATGAAAAAATTGGATTTTACAATAGAAAAAATGAAGCACCTCGTTGTGTATAGGGGGTGTGAAATCCAAACCAAATTTTCTTCTACAAGTTGATAATGAAGACACTGGAAACTCTGCTTCTTATGTTCTTGTTTGGTACAGGAATAGTGAAAATGGTTTAATTAATTTAACAAAAAAGTTTAAAAAGCCCCTTCTAAATGAAGTTGTACAGCCTAAGCCTAGTACATGGAGGCATTGAGCTTAAAAAAATCAATTTAGTATCTGTTCGGTAGTAGATAAATAAGCTAGCTTATTTTTCCAAAAAGCTTGAAAACCTAGCTTATTGTTTTCATAAGCTAGCTTATTTTTCTTTGAAAATGATGAAAATTTTCTTAATGCCGAACAGGCACTTAATGTTTCTTTTTCTAGCTTGTTGTACAAGGTGGAAAAAATAAAACAAATATAAAACGAAAATAATAAATCTAAGTTTTCACCAAAGAAAAAATTATTGGTCTTTCTGTTCTCTTTCAAGTCATTGAAGTTACTTTCATTTCTTTTGGCTAAATTGTATACCGGCTCTTGTGATGAAATGTCGTTCCGGATGAGACTACCGTCATGGCTATGTGGTTTGGATTGTCTGCTTGAGATGAAGCACTTCCAAGAGTTATTTACTTGCCTAGGTGCATCACACAACTTGAAGATTGATTGTTTTCTGCTTCCGGTGTCACAACGCTTGTGTTGGCCATGGTGCAACCCGTGTTCGTGTCCATTCTCTCTCCATCCCGGTGTACTGAGCTTTAGTCATCGATTTGCTAGGTTCTTTTTTGACGTTGATAATGGTGCGGGGAGACCTTATTGTTTTTTCTCACCCCGTTTCAACCATTACCTGATTTTGTAACATTTTCTTAGATCTTTATGATCTCATCCTTCGGGATGCTCTAGGGCGGTTTATTCTTGTTAAGTAAACCCCCTAAATGCTTCTATCTATATATAAAAGTTGATGGGTTTGAAGAAGTAAAAGCAACATGTACCTAATAAATGCTACTCTAATATTTTAAATCTTTTTTTTTACCAAAAAAAATATATTTTAAATATTTATCCTAATTACCATTTTCTTAAATGTTAATTCCATCATCAACTAAGAACACACCATCTTCGTCTCCTTCCTCTATCAGAATCTTCAAATTCATTCTCATCTCTATCAGGTTCATCAATTCCTTCGTTTCATTCTGACGCCCCATCCTTCCCCGATTAAAAATTAATCTGGATTAATTAGATATTTTTAATCTATATATTGACAACACCTAAGATTGATTCATATGCATGGCCTCAATAAAACATGTAACACGCCACATGTAACACGCCAAACAACATTGGCCTCAGTAAAACATGAACATCATATAAATACTTTATGTTGCAGATTTCGGTTGCAACCACTGTTGCAATAGTTGTATTTGCATTTTACGAGTTTGTAGAATTGAATTATATCACCGTTCACTCATTTTAAATTTATGACATGTTTAATGACTAACCGCAAACGAAAAACTGTGATTTCTCCGCACGAAGCGCGGATTTCCGGATCTAGTTCTTCATAAAAAAAAAACCCTGTTCTCGAATATTTAATTTTGTATTATGTATTCATATTTTCGCTGAATTCAACATGTTTTCTTTTCTTAATATATAAGCACTACTTACATTTGGCCCCCCTTATCGCATTTTATTTATATCCACACACATACGTATGTATGGAACTAATGCAATTATTGCATGTTGTTCTAAAATTGCTCCATGCGTCCAATGACGTTATCTAATTCGATACTACTCTATTTAATACTCCCTCCGTCCCATAATGATGTTCCTGTTTTTATTTTTGACACTATTCACAATTTTATACAATTTGCAAGATTATATCAAATATCTAAGAAAAAACATAGTCATATGATATCTTATTTGGTTCATATCAATGAGTACTTTAATAATATCAAAATTTCATAATTTTTCGATAACATCTAATTAGAGATATAAACGGCGCAAGAAGTGCATCGACGAATGTGCCAAAAACAAACAGGAACAAGATTATGGGACGGAGGGAGTAGAGCTTATTTATATTTGGCCCCCCTTTTCTTGGCTCCGCCTCTGTACCCCTCCGTTCCAAAAAAATATCATTCTAGCTCATGTTTCATGTTTCACAATATTTGTCATTTTAGCATCTTTTACATCTATTTTACAAACATACCCTTCTAGTTTTTAGCAAATCTTAATAAGTTAAGAGAGTTTTGCTAGTAATAGCTTTGAAAATATTACAAAATGTAATATTAAATAGGGACATATTTGTACATTTGTTAATCTCCTTATGTGCGATAGACTAAAATGAATGTCATTTTAGAACAGATGAAATGTATAAGTTAAAACAGTGCAATTGTTAAAATAAATATTTTACTGATTTGTTCAGTAAAAGTAGTACTTTATGTTGGAACCGAATTTTCCGGACACTGTTGGTGTCGGATTATGGGAGCGTTGGCTTCGTCTCCACGAGCACTATTTCGTAGTATGCTCATATTTTTAATTCGGGTTCCGTTTGAATGAGAAATGGAGGTCCAAAGAGGCTTACTTGAAGTGCACTAAGTGGACAAATGTGGACGTTTAAATTAGTAACAAATATTACCCTATTAAACTCTTGATTTGGTTTTGAATAGGTTGATCTTCCAATTAAGTTTGGTCAAAGATTCGATTTTAATGGGTTGCATTAAACCGAGATCCTTCTTGAACGGCTATAAAAGGGAGCCTTCTCCTCCTCATTTTAACACACTCAATATCATCTCATTCTGCTCTCTCCCACGTTTTTCGAGTCTCTATCACTTCTTTCTCTTCTCTTGTTCGAGTTTGAGAGTACACACTGTCTAGCGTTCGTTGGCTTCTTGTCTTGAGTTGTGCAAATCAGAAGCGTTAGCGGTTTTATCCTGGGATTCAGAACGCCGGTAACCGTCACACTACGGGGCATTTTCAGAATTAAAGAAAGAGATTATAATCTCGACTCCGTTCAAGTAAGACCATTCGCATTCGGTAGTGGTTCGATCAGTTTCTTCTTACCTTAATTCTGTTTTACTTATTGTATTTTATACAAATTATATGTTGTAGAAATATAGGTTCCTACAATCTTAATTCTGAATTTTTTTCCTACGTTTCTACGATTAATAATTTTGTTTTTGAGTAAACAGGTTAAGGCGAAATTGAAAATATTGATCTCGTTTATACTAGAAAACTCCGGGAAAAAAATTATAATAATGTTTTGGGTTTTTTACCCTCTGTTATGCCGACCGGTATATATTCGGTTTATATACTTTGTTCATTAGGTTATTGCTAATATCACTATATACTGAGCAAGTTCTTTGGTTCGAGTTTATTTTTTCAAATCAATAGTAGTACTGAAGCCATTAGTGGTTTTGATTTTAGCTAAGCACTATTTAGTGGAGACGTTAATGCAGGTTGGAGATTATATTAGATATTGTTTGAAGCCGTTAGTGCTGTTGTGGTCAACACGTTTTTATGTTGGCGATTTGTTACCTTCTTGATTCATTAGTAGGGATGGAAATGGATCAGGTGGTGGGTGGATTTACCCATACCACCATCCAACCCGTATAAATCTTTACCATCCAACCCATCCGTGACCGCAAAACCCTCAATCCACATCCAATCCATCTTAATCCATCGGGTTTATGGATGGATCGGGTGAGATATGCGGGTTATCTTATTTTGTATTCTAAAATGTATATAGCATATAAAAAAACAAAAATATAAGCATACGAAAGAGGCACGATGAATTGATCATAGAGTCGAGGACCAGAGGAGAAGAATTGATCAAGAGAGCAGAGGAGAGAACTCAGAACAAAAATCACCTAGTGTTTATGGCGTTGGAGAGAACTAAAAGAACATGAGATAAAACATTAATGTTACAATTAAGTTACAACTTAGAAGAGTTTTTCATTTTTTTTATCATATAAATTATATATTATAAAATTTTAAGAAATATAAAATATTTTATATATGTTAAAAATTATATGGGTTATGCGGGTAGGATCGGATCGCGGGTCATGGATCGGATCGTGGGTTGGATGAACCTCAATCCATATCCGCTCCATGACACATCCATCAATCCGTTGATCCATCAACATCCGTGGATATTCATTAGAGAGTTATTATTCTAAATGCATAAATCTTATTCATCTTTGCTCTATATACATACCTATATATAACATGCAATATCATTTTCCTCATGTATAGTCATGTGCTCCCGTCATATAAATTTGTAGAGTTTGTATACATGTTATATATATATATGTGACGATTGCTTATATATATATGTGATGACAACATGTAATTTTATTCTTCGTGCAAGTTGATATATGTCATAATACCATACATGATGTTGTAGTTATACAGTTATATACACATATACATGCTTTTGGTGTAAATAAATGTTTTAGTATGTGTGTAATGTATGTAGTATATTGCATTATGTAATCACCTCATGCATGTCCTAATTACTATCTACGTTTTTGAAGTTTGAAAAATCAAAACTTTGATGGTTTCATATCAATATGGCATGCGTTTGTATTGAATTAGATTAATTGAAATGTATGTTTTCTGAGCGTTACAAATTCATTAGATACACTGACTTTTCGTGTTGATATCAGTCAATTTGAGGCATTAAGTTGACGGTTTATGTGATGCATCCAATTTTATTCATTACTATATTATCTAATTGGAATTTAAAATGTCAAATTTTAGATAATCACATGTTGTGTGTAACTTATTAATTAAGTGCAACAATTTACTTAATTTTTTTTACGCATATGACCATGTGTTATGATTAATTTTTTTATTAGCATGTTCGTAATATATTAGTAGATTTATAGGCATGAACATGTTTTCAAAATATAAGTTTTGAAACATGACCAACGACAATGTTATGGATGCTACCGCTACAACTAAGAGTGGTGAGTCGACACTCAAAATTCAGTTTGGAGATGATCTGTCACCTGTGACTCTGGATCAGAATCAGGTTCAGAAACCTAAAACGACTCCGGCCAATGACCAACTTTTGGTTGAGAACCAGGCTCGGGTCATACTGAAACCGGTTGGACAGTCTCAAACAAGCCATCAGATGGACGTGTCAGATGTTCAAATGTCCCATGTGAGGGTACCAGAAAGGTCGTATATGGCTAGCATGCCAAGTGCATTTCATGCTGGAGTTAGCTGCCCGATAAGTTCGATGGGAAGGGATTCAGGATATGGTCTCAGAAGATGCATTTCTTCCTGAGCACGTTGAATCTGGACAAATATCTGAAAAAGGATAAGCCGATCATATCTCTGGATGATGCGGATGTAGAGAGGACAATCGAACCTCTAAGATAAAGTCACACCAATTTATGTGATTTAAAGTTTGTGCAATCTAGAGGCAGTAAAAAGTAATTTGTGACCTTCATAGATGATTGCACAAGATATTTCTATGTGTACTTGTTATGTAGGAAAGATGAAGCTTTAGAAAAGTTCAGAGAATACAAGTTGTAAGTTGAGAACCAAGTTAGTAAAACGATTAAAATCGTAAGAAGTGATAGAGGAGGTGAGTATAGTGAACCTTTTAATGTGTTTAGCAGAGAACATGACATAGTTCACCAAACTACCGCTCTTTATTCACCGAAATCCAAACGGAGTAGCGGAATGTAAGAACCGAACTCTTAAGGAAATGATGAACGCAATGTTGCAAGAATATGGGTTAGCCCAGAACATGTGGGGGGAAGTCTTGCTTACCTCAAATTACATTTTCAACAAAATACCACATAAGATGACTGGAAAGGCGCCTTATGAGTTGTGGAAAGGTAACATACCTTCGTACAAATACCTCAAAGTGTGGGGGTGCCTAGCAAAAGTAGCAATACCACCTCCTAAAAAGGTCTCAATTGGACCAAAAACCGTTGATTGTATTTTTTATCGGGTATGCACATAATAGTAGTGCATATCGTTTCTTGGTATACAAGCATTGCTTACCGGATATACATGCTAATACAATAATGGAGACAAGAAACGCATCTTTCTTTGAAAATGTGTTTCCTTGCAAGGATAAACAATATCCCAAAAGGACTCGTGAACAACGAGATGCAAACGAATCTGCTCAAGAAGCAAGCACATTTATGCAAGAAGCAAGCACTTCTACTATGGAAATAGTGAGTACTTCTGTCCAAGAAACAGAAGAAGAAAATGATGAACCTAGACGGAGCAAGAGAGCTCGAAAGGAAAAATCATTTGGCTCAGATTTCACAATGGCATTTCTTCCAGAAAACGAACCTCAGACGTTTAAAGAAGTCATGTCAATGCCAGACGCACCGTCATGGAAGGAAGCGGTTAAAAGTGAAATAGACTCCATTATGCAAAATCATACATGGGAGTTAGGTGATTTACCCCCATGAATAAAGGCGTTGGAATGTAAATGGATTTTCAAACGAAAATTGAAAACCGATGGCTCAATAGAGAAGTACAAGGCAAGGCTTGTAGTACAAGGATTTAGACAAAAAGAAGGTCTAGATTTCTTTGATACTTATTCTCTGGTAACGAAAATTACTTCTATTCGAGTACTAATAGCGATTGTGGCTCTACGTAATCTAGAAATACATCAAATGGATGTAAAAACGACCTTTCTAAACTGAGAGTTAGAAGAGGAAATTTATATGAAACAACCCGAGGGGTATGTTGTGCCTGTACAGGAACACAAAGTGTGTAGACCTGTGAAATCTTTATATGGATTAAAACAAGCACCTAAACAATGGCATGAGAAATTTGACAATGTTATGATGTCAAATGGTTTCAATATAAATGAATGTGACAAATGTATTTATGTCACAACATCTCCAAAAGGATATATCTTGTTGTGCCTATATGTTGATGACATGCTCATTATTGGTAGTAACAAAGATATGATCCAACAAACTAAGAACATACTTAGTGGAAAGTTTGACATGAAAGACTTGGGACTAGCGGATGTGATTCTAGGAATAAAAGTCATAAGACATTCTGAAGGAATCATTTTAACTCAAGATCATTACGCTGATAAGGTACTTGAACGTTTCAAGAAATACTCAAGTGGTAATGCAAAGAGTCCCGTGGACCCTCACCTCGACTTAAAGAAAAACTCGGGTGATGGCATATCTCAAGTAGAGTATGCACGAGTGATTGGAAGTCTAGTGTACTTAACAAATTGTAAAAGACCAGATTTAGCACATGCAGTGAACGTTTTAAGTCGTTACACTAGTAATCCCGGACATGGTCAGTGGAAAGGCATAACAAGGGTATTGAACTACTTGCAATATACTCGAAGTTATGGGTTACACTATGGACGATATCCAACAGTGATGGAAGGCTATAGTGATGCTAATTGGATATCAGACTCCAAGAACTCAAAATCCACAAGCGGGTATGTTTTTACTCTATGTGGTGCGGCTATATCCTGGAAATCCTTCAAACAAACTCTATTGGCTAGATCCACAATGGAATATGAATTCATTGCCTTGGACAAAGCAGCAGAAGAAGCAGAATGGCTTCGAAACTTTCTGGAGGATATACCAATGTGGGAAAAACCGGTGTCGGCTATGAGTCTCCATTGCGATAGTCAATCGGCAATAGCTCAGGCACTAAGTTCAATGTATAATGGTAAATCTCGTCATATTAGAAGACAACATAAAACCATAAGACAATTGCTCTCAAATGGAGTGATCAATGTTGATTATATCCGATTGGCTGACAACCTAGCGGATCCGTTTATTAAAGGTTTGTCTCGAGAGCAAGTTGTAAAATCATCAAGAGGAATGAGTTTAAAGCCTATGACATAAGATGACATTTGATGGTAACCCTACTTACGTGATTGGAGATCCCAAGATGTAAGTTCAAAGGGACAACGAAATCAAGCTACATCTAAAGAGCACTTGGAGATTAACATCTTCTCCCAGTTCCTATGATGATAAAAGTGCATTGGTAAAGTATAGGTTAAGCCATACAGTGTTGGTTTTCAATGATTCCATAAGCTTTGAAAATCAAAGTGAAGTATAATGGTATACTACTTATGGTAAAATCACCTTATGAGTGTGAAATAGGGTCATTTCTAGGAGAATTAATAGAGGCTGAATTCTCTAAGCTCACTCATGAATAACCAGGGATGTTCAAGGCCAAAATAAACACAATCAGAGAACCTAGTTTGTGAGAAGATGAAACTGTGTGATAGTCGTTGTCTAGGTTTACATCAAATTCCGGGTGGTTCAAGACATCACGTTCACTACCTGGTCGAGTAAATCCGATGGCTACTCACTATGGATGGTTCAAGGCTGAAAAAATGCTACCAGCCCAAATGCAGTGATTCTTCGACCGTACTCTCAAAAGTCTTTTTGTCGAGTCGTTTTTCACGTGTTTAAAGTCATTTCTATTCATGTGGGGGATTGTTGGAACCGAATTTTCCGGACACTGTTGGTGTCGGATTATGGGAGCGTTGGCTTCGTCTCCACGAGCACTATTTCGTAGTATGCTCATACGTATAATTTGGGTTCCGTTTGAATGAGAAATGGAGGTCCAAAGTGACTTACTTGAAGTGCACTAAGTGGGCAAATGAGGAGGTTTAAATTGGTCAAATATTACCATATTAAACTCTTGATTTGGTTTTGAATAGGTTGATCTTCCAATTAAGTTTGGTCAAAGATTCAGTTTTAATGTGTTGCATTAAATCGGGATCCTCCTTGAACGACTATAAAAGGAAGCCTTCTCCTCCTCATTTTAACACACTCAATATCATCTCATTCTGCTCTCTCCCACGTTTTTCGAGTCTCTATCACTTGTTTCTCCTCTCTTGTTCGAGTCTGAGAGTACACACATTCTAGCGTTCGTTGGCTTCTTGTCTTGAGTTGTGTAAATCAGAAGCGTTAGCGGTTTTATCCTGGGATTCGGAACGCCGATAACCGTCACACTACGAGGCGTTTTCAGAATTAAGGAAAGAGATTATAATCTCGACTCTGTTCAAGTTCGACCATTCCCATTCGGTAGTGGTTCGATCGGTTTCTTCTTACCTTATTTCTGTTTTACTTATTGTATTTTATACAAATTATATGTTGTAGAAATATAGGTTCCTACACTTTATGTACAAAAACTTATCATGCTGCAATTTGTCCATAATAAAATGCAAGATTGACTCCAAGCTTAAGCTCATATAAAGTTGTTGGAACAATTGAAATGTTGGACGTTTGATATATGTTTTTAATATTCGAGTTCAACTCAGGGAGAGTTTGGAACGAAACTCGTATATTTGTTAAAAATATATAATACGAGTGAGGGGGATTTTCGTCTAAGTGGGGGTATAAACTCTACGTGCATAAAATCAGAAGTCAGCATCAGAAACCTAGTCACTTCCACAAGCCTTACACGACGTAAGGAAAAACAAGTGTTACGCGACATAAGGAAAGACGTAAAGAAAAAAAATCCTTGCGTGAAGTAAAGATTTTTTTCTATACGAAGTCAGTATCAGAAACCTAGTCACTTCCACATCTTCTCCTGGTTTTTTCACGGCGCAATCCTTGCAACAACACCATTGTCATCCCCTTTTTCTCTTCTTTCTTCAATTTCAAGCTCTAATTCAACTTCATTGTCATCTAAAGGTTAATAAATAGCACCCTTTCATTGTTATGGTATGATATTGAAGTAAATATGATATTTTGATAGTTTTTGATGATGTCTATTTCGAAATTGAAATTATATGTCAATTACTTGATTAGAAAGCATGAAATTGATCTTGTTTGGATGAATTATGAATTTTATTGAGTATGTATTGATGATTTGGTAATTTTTATAATTGTATTGTATAATTAGAGATTTGATATTGAATCTTGTATTTTATGAATTGATTTAGTTGAATTGATAGGTTTATTAGTTGAAAATTTTGATTAACTGTTGAAACTGCATTATGGATTTGTTTATATAGTGCATATGAAGGAATTCTGCAGGAATGCAAATCCTTACGCGACGTAAGGATTGTTTTTCTCTACGCGAAAAAGAATGGAAATCCTTACAAAATGACTATTCAATAATTGTTTCCAAATGCGTTATGTTTCAGAAAATTATGATTTTTTTTTTAGTAAAACGTTGATTAGAAATCATGCAATTGTTGTTGTTTGGATTGATTATGAATTTCATTAAGTATGTATTGATGATTTGGTTATTTTTGAGATTGTATTGTATAATTAAGGTTTGATATTGAATTTTGTATTGTATGGATTCATTTAGTTGATTTGATAGGATTTTTTTTGCTTATTTCTTTAATTAAGTGTTGAAATTGTATTCTGGTTTTTTGTGTAACTGCATATGAAGATGTATTCTGTAAGGATTTGCATTCTAGGATCTGATCCTTACGCAACGTAAGAAATTGCATTTTGAAACGCAAATCCTTACAGAATGTCTATATTAGTATGAATTTTTTTTTTGCTTTAAGTAAAATGTTGATTTTGTTATTGAAATAATACAGGAATAGATCGTCCATGGCGCTCTTCTCGAATAAGGAACATAGACGAAAAGAAAAAAGATCCACAAGTTGATCAGGGAAACGGGAAGAAGAAGACTAAGAAATCGTCGTCTGGAGTTCCCAGATGAAACGATGCCAGAACCATAACATGTTCCTCAGATATCCACCGACAATTATTGGCCTCCCTTGAGCCCTCATAGTATGACTGGCTCTAAGATGCAGGACTACCCATTTTCTCCTGGACAACAACCACTGGAAGGTTCATTTTCACAGATGATGTTGTTGGCAAACCAACTCTAGGATATGAGACTTATCACCAGAGTGTTCGGCGTGCAAAGAAATACTCATGGGGATCAGGGGAACTAACCTATTTTTACTGATGCATGGGCTTAAGTTCACGTCAAGAATGTGCACTATTGACATTCTGTTTCACTTTGTTGCAAGTATCTTATTATTTACCTTAAAAATATTAATTAATTTCTTTTCTTTAATCATAATTGTATTTATCTTATACGTTAGGCATGGATCTACACGTTTTTCCTGACCTTCGCAGCTGGCAAAAAATGCCTTACCCGAAGGAATTTTACAACAGAACTTGATGCAATGACGGAGGATATGGTAATATTTGATTTAAGTTGAATTTGAAGTGAATACGATTTAGTTGAATTAATATGTTTATTTGCTGAAATATTTTAGAGAAAAAATTGCATTATGGAATTTGATTAAGTGAATATGATTTTGTATGTAAGGGAAACATAATGCAATTCCTTACTCGACGCAAGCATCTGGTCCTTACGTGACGTAAGAAATTGCATTCTGAAACATAATGCAACTCTTTATAGAATGGCTATTCCGCAACATATTATGTTTCTGCATATTTTCAAAACTATAGATATCTAATATATGTTTTAAATCTTTTATTTAGATTAACTAGACTCCTTATATCCCGATCTACTTGAATGACCCTCAGTATTCGCCGACATTTTTTGATGGGGTGCTAAATATGATGGACATCACAGAACCTCACATGTCAGACTCAGACCGAATGCCTAGGAAGTTTGGTCGGGTTCAAGGTATTCCAAGGCCACACATTCAACCTTTGAAGGGATGAAGGAAACCTAAACCAAGGAGTTATATGGTCGAGTATTGATACGCTACACTTTGTACGACGTAACTAGGGATTATTACACTATATTTAGAGATGATTTGTGAGGTTTTGGAAACGTTTCTATTACTTGGAGGATCTGAGGAGAAGTGAAGACTTAGAAGAATGAAGAGGTGATTTGAAGACAATACTTGAAGACGCTCAAAGTTGAAGAGTGGAGGCGCAGCAACAGAAAAACGACCGCGTCAGCTGGACGCGACCACATTAGAAGAAGACGCGATCGCAGTTCACATAACACGGCCGCGGTTTGACAACAGAGAGCAACAGAAGACAATGGACCAAGACGCGATCGCGTTCACTCGCGTAGGATTGTGTTTTCTGGGCCAACTTGAATCATTTGAATTTCCTTTCTTTTTTTACTTTGTTATTTCGGCTAGAAGGCTTTCCTATTATGTTATTTCGGTATTTTTAGGGTAAAACTAATCTTTGTAAACCCTATTCTCATCTTTACGCTTTCTCTCTTCCATCTAGAACTTTTGGTTTTGCAAACTATGAGCAAGAACTAATTTCATTGTTTTGCCTAGTAGTTGAAACCTTCAGTTGATTCAGTTGTAAGATTTATAACTCTTGTTCCTTTCCTTTGGGTTTGTATTGATTCTCTTTCTTTTATCCACATGATTTCTATTGATTTTGCTAGATTGATCACCTAGTTTGATTGATAGTTTTCTATTGCTATATTAGGAATAGACGATGAAATTCTTTGTCGTTGTAGCATTTGGTAGATCATTACAATTGTGAAAGAGAATTGATTGCATGTTCAATACTTTGCGGTTGTTAAGTTGTTGCATGCATCCTTGTGATTCCTATACTCTTTGCTGCTATTTGATTCAACCTAGGAGGCCTCTTAGGTTATTGAGTAGTAAGTATTATCAGCACCGGTTGGCCAGCTGATTTATTAAAGATCGGAATAGGAACTTGCCCTAGGATTGATAAGAAGTTGAGATAATCTAGTGTGACTGTTGTGTGGATACTTGATAGGTGGCACCTCTTCATAATCATATTCTCAACCATCATTTCTTTGCTTGTTTCTTGTTATTTGTTAGTTCGAACAAATCAAACCCCTCATACTTGTTCGTGAGTTGATATTTCGCTATTGCACAGAATTGGTGTTTTGATTTCCTTGAGTTCAACCTCTATTTACTTGTTATACTCTAGTTAGTATTTTAGGGTGTCTTTTATTTAGCACTACGACAATTTTCTCTATCAAGTATTACTGGGGTATGTGGAGTTGGGTGGGTAGAGACATCCACACAGTCACGCTAGAGGAGATGGACCCACCTGCATACCCAGTTTGGCAGGTTACTCCTGATTATCTTACAGATTCTTGTCCCCAACTTTCGGAGCCAAACGCTGAGGTAAAGGTTGTAGGAGGATGGCAGCCAAGGCCGAGATATGATCCTTTTGTCAACACCTACAATCCAGGTACGAGGGATCACCCAAATCCCAGGTGGGGCAATCAACAAAATGTGAAAACCCCCTACTCCTGCAACAACCTCAACCACCACCACAACAAGCTCAAAGTTCATCTTCGTTTCTTCAACAAATGGTTGAGAAGCTTGCTGCAAGCCAAGTGGAGTTACAAATGAACTGTATGCAGTTTCAAAAGGATACTAAATCAAGTATTCAAAATCTTGAAGTGCAGTTTGGACAAATTGCCCGGACATTCAATGAGTTCAAAGTGAGAGATTCAGAAAGCTACCATCTCAAATGGTGGCTAACCCGAGAGAGATTGTCAATGCATTGACTCTAAGGAGTGGTAAGCAGTTGGAGACTAGGGCAGACGTTCTGAGGAAACAAGAGTTGAAAACGAGAGACAACAGGATGACCTACTGATAGAGCAAATGTTGTGGTTGCTAAATCAAAGAAACCCTAAAATACTAACTAGAGTATAACAAGCAAGTAGAGGTCGAACCCAAGGGAATCAAAACACCAAATCAATGCAGTCAAGTGAAATATCAACTAAGAACACGTAACAAGTAACCAGGGGGGTTTGATTATATGAAGCACAGAAGTAACAAGTATCAAACAGAGAAATGTTGGATGAGAATATTATGCGACAAGGTTTCACCTAGCAAGTATCCGCACAACAGTCAATCAAGTTGATCATAGATTATCTCAAGTTCTTATCAATCCTGGGGAATGTTCCTATTCCAATATTTAATATATCAGCAGGCCAAACGGTCCTGATAATACTTACTATTCAACAATCAGGGAAACCTCTCAAGATTAGATGAAATAGCAGCAAAGAGCACATGAATCATAAGGATGCATGCAATAACTTACAACCATCAAGTATTAACATGCAATCAATTCTCTTTCATAAAAGCAATCAACTACCAGATCATGCAGATATGGATGCTACAATGACAAGGAATTCCACCGTCTGTTCCTAGTCTAGCAATAGAAGACTATTAATCAAACTAGTTGATCAATCTAGTAGAACCAATAGAAATCATATAGATGAAGAACAAGAGAATTAATACAAACCCAAAGGAAAAGAACAAGAGTTTAGAAATCTCACAACTTAATAACTGAAGGTTTCAACTGCTAAGTAAAACAATGGAATTAGTTCCTACTCATGGTTGCAGAACTAAGCGTTGTTGATGGAGAAGATCATGAATAAAAGAAAACAACTAGGGTTCTTAAATAGATTCTAACCCTAGAATCCTACCGAAATAAACAAGGAAAAAATATATCAAATGAAAATAAAATAATAAAACAAATAAGGAAAATCCGGAAATCTGTCTTCAGCGCACCATGGCAATCGCTACCAGAATCTGGCGATCGCCACCCGGTATATGGCGATCGCTACCCGAATCTGGTGATCGCCACCTTCAGGAAATCCAACACCGTAAGTTGTGTTGACTCCTGGCGATCGCCATCTGGTATCTGGCGATCGCCGTCTTAACTTTAGCTCAAATTCCGCTTCTGCTGTAGGATAGTGATCGCCGGTGTTAGGTGGCGATCGCGGTAATGCCGCAAAGCCTTCACTTTGAATGTTTCTTCAATCTTCAATCTTCACTTCACCAATTCTTCACTTCTAACCTTCAATTCTCACTTCTTCATAAATGTCTCATAACATAACAATATCTCTAAACACGTATGAGAACACTCCTAAAAAGAATGTAATAATACCTAGTTACGCTATACAAAGTGCAACGTATCAAATACCCCCATACTTAGACCTTTATTCGTCCCGAGTAACTTAAAGAAAAGGTACCCTTACAATAAAATACTCAAGGCCTCAGGAAGTACAAGGATATCTCCTAGTGATTACAAAACCAATAAGCTCCTCCAAACATACAAAACACAACATTAAGAACAATGTGATCAAATAAGAACAAACCCAAAACTACACCTTATTCCTCCAAGTGGCCTACCCGAATCCTCCTATGCACCTCCTTCTTATGTCTCCATACGCCAAGATGAGAAAAATCCTATAACACTCAATTTTTTTATAACACTCATCTTGCTTAGGCGCCTGATGTGGCTAAAGTCGTAGTGCCAAATCAAAGAAAACCCTAAACACTAACTAGAGTATAGCAAGTAAGTAGAGGTCGAACCCAAGGGAATCAAAACACCAAATCAATGCAGTCAAGTGAAATATCAACTAGTAACAAGTAACCAAAGGGGGGGGGGGGTTGATTGTATGGAACACAAAAGTAACAAGTATCAAGCAAAGAAGGTTTGGGTGAGAATATGATGAGAAGGGGTTTCACCTAGCAAGTATCCACACAACAGTCAATCAAGTTGATCATAGATTTATCTCAAGTTCTTATCAATCCTAGGGAATGTTCCTATTTCAATCTTTAATATATCAGCAGGCCAACCGGTCCTGATAATACTTACTATTCAGCAATCAGGGAAACCTCTCAAGATTAGATGAAATAGCAGCAAAGGGCACAGGAATCATAAGGATGCATGCAATAACTTACAACCGTCAAGTATTAACATGCAATCAATTCTCTATCATAAAAGCAATCAACTACCAGATCATGCAAATATGAGTGCTACAATGACAAGGAATTCCACCGTATATTCCTAGTCTAGCAATAGAAAACTATCAATCAAACTAGGTGATCAAGCTAGCAAAACTAATAGAAATCAATAGATGAAGAACAAGAGAATTAATACAAACCCATAGGAAAAGAACAAGAGTTTAGAAATCTCACAACTTAATAACTGAAGGTTTCAACCGCTAAGTAAAACAATGGAGATTAGTTCCTGCTCATGGTTGCATAACTAAATTGTCTGATGGAAAAGATGATTATAAAGATAGAAAGAACTAGGGTATATAAAGAGTCTAACCCTAAAGATATATGGTAAAAGATAAATCCTAAAACTAAAATAAGGAAAATAAGAAAATAATAAAAGAAATAAAAACAAAGGAAAATAAGGAAAGTCCGGAATAACTTCGGCCTTGTTGTGGCGATCGCCATAGATGCCTGGCGATCGCCATCTTCATATAAAGCTCTGTCGTAGCCTCTGTCACCCCATGGCGATCGCCATAGAGTCATGGCGATCGCCATAATCTCTCGAACTCACATAACTCTTCTGTTGTAGAATGGCGATCGCCTGGATGGTAGTGGCGATCGCCGCTGCTCCGCAGAATATCTTCAATTCTTCATGTCTTCAATCTTTGATCTCTTCTTCTTCGGTTCTGATCTTCATTTCTTCACTTCTTAATAAATATCTCAGAACATAATAATGACTCGAAACACATATGATAATACTCCTAAACTAATGTAATAATCCCTAGTTACGCTATACAAAGTGCAGCGTATCAGCGCCCTTTCAGGTTTTCATCCTAACCACTCATTAATTGTTCCAGGCTCACAAACTCACAAACTCACATCACTCAAGACTTATTGTTGCCTCAGCCTAGTGCCGGCCAAACCACCTTCTTATTGCATAGAACTTGCTATCCAAGGATTTTGTATGCCTTTTTTCAATATTTGTGGCTTTTTCAAACAATATATTCAATAAATTCATGCAGATACAACCAACAAGCCGCGCTCCAAAAAATGTAGATCCATAGATGATAGGAATGATGAAACGATGAAAACAAGACTTGGTGAAATACACTTCCTTACTTTCTTTTCTCTCAATTTTTTCTGCACTCTATTTTTTTAAATTCGATATATTATTTTTTTCTCGTGATGAATTTCGGATTGAGTTTTTTTATATATATTTTTAGATGGGAGAGAAGACTTACAGCGAGGAAACCGCGATCGCGGCACAAGGATAGCGATCGTGGTTTGGCTACGGACTGTAGCTGACCCTAAGCTTCGGTGCTTTCCTCCCGTCCATAGAAAAACTAACAAGAAAATTAAACCGAACAAAACACACAAAAACAAATAAAAACAATCTCAAACCTCGGGTTGCCTCCCGGGTAGCGCCTTATTTTATGCCGTGTCTCGACATGAAACTCAAGAGATTTTAACTAACGCCATTCGGCTTTGTGAAAACCGTCTCTTGTCTAAATTCTCTCCTGAACCACTCATGAAATGCCTTGAACCTAGTCCCTTTTACCTTGACCACCTTGTCTTTAGCAATGAAAGTGGTTTCATTCACTTTCTCATCCTTGACCGTATCAGGCGATTGTTTCAGCTCAATGTCAAGTGCCTGCACACTAGACATGAATGGTATCTCGTCTGGCGAGGTCAGTAATGCGGGGCGAATACCCAAAGGATGTGGAAAGAGCTTACCTTCAGACTCTAGCTTAGCCTGGAACTCCTGCATGTTAGTAAACAAAACAATATCTACTTGTGGGTGTCCTAAGACATTCTCTAAAACAGGTTGCAATTCATCCATCTAAGTAGGAGTAATCACATCAATAGCACATAGAAAATTATTATCAATGGGATCCATGTCATATATATTATATTCCACTTTATCCCCATCAAATTCCATAGAGAGAGTCCCACTGTTCACATCAATTTTCGTTTGTGCTGTTTTCATCAAAGGTCTACCTAACAGTATAGGCGTAACATTATTATCATGCTCCATATCCAACACAAAGAAATCAGCAGGGAATATCAAATCACCAACCATAACAAGCACATCCTCAACAACCCCTTTCGGGTACACAGTAGATCTATCAACGAGTTGAATAACAGTTCCTGTTTCATGCAAATGTCCTAATCCTAGTGATTTATACAAGGAATAAGGCAAAACATTAATCGAAGCACCTAAATCAAGCATGGCTTTCTCAAATTTTTTATCACCAATCACAGATGGAATACAAAACATGCCAGGATCACCACACTTTTTAGGCATACGCTTTTGAAACACAACAGAAACTTGTTCACTCACTTTCACTTTTTGCTTTCCCTTCAGTTTTTGATTTCTTTTGATAGTGCAAACTTCTTTCAAAAACTTAGCAAATCTAGGAATACTCTTAACAAGCTTGAGCAAAGGAATGTTCACCTCACACCTACTAAAGGTTTCGAAGATCTCTTTGTCATTCTCCGGTCTTCGAGTATCCTTCAATGCTTCAGGGAAAGGGGCTACAGGCTTCTGTGAAAATAGAGGAGGGAAATTTGGGCAAACATAATCATCTTTGTACTCAGTCGCCTTACCGCGATCGCTACCAGAATCTGGCGATTGCGGTTTCAATACAGGGGCCTCAATTTCGTCAGGCAAGATATGGGGATCGCCATCTGACGATGGCGATCGCGGTCACTGTTCTGTAACTCCATATTCTTCATAAATAAGATGGTGATCGCCATATGGGGATGGAGATCGCGGTTTTGACACGGAATTATCATCCAACACTTTGCCGCTTCTTAGGAATACCGCACTGACATTCTCTCTCGGGCTTCTTACCGAGTCCCTGGCCTCTAACTTACTCACGGATTGAGTAATTTGTCCTATATGATTTTCAAGATTTTGGATGCTTGATTTCGTCTCAGCGCTTTGTTGCATCACGGCCTGAGCTAAGGACTTGATCATATCTTCAGCAGTCATAGAATTCTGAAGTCTAGGTTGCTGGAAATTATTCACATGAGGATCATACCTTGGCCTTGGTTGCCATCCACCAGCAGCGTTTACCTCAGCATTAGGATCATTAATGGCTTTCACTTCATGTTGGGCATCACATTTCAGCATCAAAAGCTTTACCATCTCTTTCAACTCATTCATGTCAGTCTGCATTCGATCTGAATCAATTGATTTCACTCAGTGAGAGCCCTGTCTGTTACCGAACTGCCCTGAACTCTCAGCCAACTCTTCAAACATTTAAGTAGCCTAAGGTATAGTCAAATTCAGGAAATTACCTCCACAGGATGCGTTTACCATTCTACGATCCTCATCAATCAAGCCACTACACAAGTACATGAGAAGATCCTGGTCAGTGTAACTATGAAATGGACAGCTTGAGCACAACTTCTTGAATCTCTCATAGTACTCATATTGACTCTCAGTTGAATGTTGTTGAATGGTAGTGATTTCCTTCTTCAAGATGCTTAGTTTTGTGGCTGGGAAGTATTTGTCCAAGAAGACCTTCTTTATCTTAGCCCATGTATCAATGCCCCCTGGGGCCTGATAATAGATCCAATCATTTGCAGCATCTTTCAGAGTAAAACCAAAAGCTCTCAACATGACTTGCTCCTCAGTAACACCTCTTGGCTTCATACTAGAACATATGGCATGGAATTGAGCCAAGTGTTTGTTGGGATCTTCTCCTGCTAAGCCATGAAAGTGTGGTAGCTCATGAATCAATCCAGCTTTTAACTCAAAATTCACACCTTCAACAATCTTAGGAAACCTCACTACCAAAGGTTGTTGGTCTAAGTCTGGGGCAGTGAGTTGGCTCATAGTAGACAATGGCGGTCCATGTTCACCCATCTCGTCGTCTTGGTTCAGAGCTGCTCTTCGGTTCCGGCGACACGTCCTCTCAATTTCAAGATCAAAGGCAACAAGAGATGAATCAGTAGCACGGGTCTGAACCATAAAGGTTCACACCAAACAATTGATAATTTCACAATTAGCACAGAAAAAGAATAATTCAACTCCCCGGCAACGGCGCCAATTTTGATAGAGCAAATGTCGTGGTTGCTAAATCAAAGAAATCCTAAAATACTAACTAGAGTATAGCAAGCAAGTAGAGGTCGAACCCAAGGGAAACAAAACACCAAATCAATGCAGTCAAGTGAAATATCAACTAAGAACACGTAGCAAGTAACCAAGGGGGGGGGGGGGTTTGATTATATGAAGCACAAAAGTAACAAGTATCAAGCAGAGAAACGTTGGGTGAGAATATTATGCGACGGGGTTTCACCTAGCAAGTATCCACACAACACTCAATCACGTTGATCATAGATTATCTCAAGTTCTTATCAATCCTAGGGAATGTTCCTATTCCAATATTTAATATATCAGCAGGCCAACCGGTCCTGATAATACTTACTATTTAACAATAAGGGAATCCTCTCAAGATTAGATGAAATAGCAGCAAAGAGCACAAGAATAATAAGGATGCATGCAATAACTTACAACCGTCAAGTATTAACATGCAATCAATTCTCTTTCATAAAAGCAATCAACTACCAGATCATGCAGATATGGATGCTACAATGACAAGGAATTCCACCGTCTATTCCTAGTCTAGCAATAGAAGACTATTAATCAAACTAGGTGATCAATCTAGCAAAACCAATAGAAATCATATAGATGAAGAACAAGAGAATTAATACAAACCCCTCAATGATTGTTGTGTGGATACTTGATAGGTGGCACCTCTTCATAATCATATTCTCAACCATAATTTATTTTCTTGTTTCTTGTTATTTGTTAGTTCGAACAAATCAAACCCCTCATACTTGTTCGTGAGTTGATATTTCGCTATTGCACAGAATTGGTGTTTTGATTTCCTTGAGTTCAACCTCTATTTACTTGTTATACTCAAGTTAGTATTTTAGGGTTTCTTTTATTTAGCATTACGACAATTTTCTCTATCAAGTATTATTGGGGTATGTGGAGTTGGGTGGGTAGAGACATCCACACAGTCACGCTAGAGGAGATGGACCCACCTGCATACCAAGTTTGGCAGGTTACTCCTGATTATCTTACAGATGCTTGTCCCCAACTTTCGGAGCCAAACGCTGAGGTAAAGGTTGTAGGAGGATGGCAGCCAAGGCCGAGATATGATCCTTTTGTCACCACCTACAATCCAGGTATGAGGGATCACCCAAATCCCAGGTGGGGTAATCAACAAAATGTGAAAAAACCCCTACTCCTGCAACAACCTCAACCACCACCACAACAAGCTCAAAGTTCATCTTCGTTTCTTCAACAAATGGTTGAGAAGCTTGCTGCAAGCCAAGTGGAGTTACAAATGAACTGTATGCAGTTTCAAAAGGATACTAAATCAAGTATTCAAAATCTTGAAGTGCAGTTTGGACAAATTGCCCGGGCATTCAATGAGTTCAAAGCGGGAGATTCAGAAAGCTACCATCTCAAATGGTGGCTAACCAGAGAGATATTGTCACATTGACTCTAAGGAGTGGTAAGCAGTTGGAGACTAGGGCAGACGTTATGAGGAAACAAGAGTTAAAAACGAGAGACAACAGGATGACCTACTGATAGAGAAAATGTTGTGGTTGCTAAATCAAAGAAACCCTAAAATACTAACTAGAGTATAGCAAGCAAGTAGTGGTCGAACCCAAAGGAATCAAAACACCAAATTAATGCAGTCAAGTGAAATATCAACTAAGAACACGTAACAAGTAACCAAGGGGGGGGGGGTTGATTATATGAAGCAAAAAAGTAACAAGTATCAAGCAGAGAAACGTTGGGTGAGAATATTATGCGACGGGGTTTCACCTAGCAAGTATCCGCACAACAGTCAATCAAGTTGATCATAGATTATCTCAAGTTCTTATCAATCTTGGGGAATGTTCCTATTCCAATCTTTAATATATCAGCAGACCAACCGGTCCTATAATACTTACTATTCAACAATCAGGGAAACCTCTCAAGATTAGATGAAATAGCAGCAAAGAGCACATGAATCATAAGGATGCATGCAATAACTTACAACCATCAAGTATTAACATGCAATCAATTCTCTTTCATAAAAGCAATCAACTACCAGATCATGCAGATATGGATGCTACAATGACAAGGAATTCCACCGTCTGTTCCTAGTCTAGCAATAGAAGACTATTAATCAAACTAGTTGATCAATCTAGTAGAACCAATAGAAATCATATAGATGAAGAACAAGAGAATTAATACAAACCCAAAGGAAAAGAACAAGAGTTTAGAAATCTCACGACTTAATAACTGAAGGTTTCAACTGCTAAGTAAAACAATGGAATTAGTTCCTACTCATGGTTGCAGAACTAAGCGTTGTTGATGGAGAAGATCATGAATAAAAGAAAACAGCTAGGGTTCTTAAATAGAGTCTAACCCTAGAATCCTATCGAAATAAACAAGGAAAAAGTATATCAAACGAAAATAAAATAATAAAACAAATAAGGAAAATCTGGAAATCTGTCTTCAACGCACCATGGCGATCGCTACCAGAATCTGGCGATCGCCACCCGGTATATGGCAATCGCTACCCGAATCTGGCGATCGCCATCTTCAGGAAATCCAACACCGTAAGTTGTGTTGACTCCTGGCGATCGCCATCTGGTATCTGGCGATCGCCGTCTTCACTTTAGCTCCAATTCCGCTTCTGTTGTAGGATAGCGATCGCCGGTAACCCGTGCCCGCGGATGGAAACCCGCACCAGCGGATTAGATGCTGAAATCACTGATTCTTATGTTCATCCAAATCCACCCCCTCTCAGCTCGTTGAAACCAGCAACACCCTTCCTTGAGGCGTTGAAGGACACTAGAAGGTCGTAGAATGACAAGGATCTCTTCGAGACCTTCAGCAAATGCGAGGTAAATATACCGTTACTCAAACTTGTTAAGAGCATTCCTCGTTATTCTAAATTTCTGAGAGAACTATGCACGATCAAAAGAAATCGGAAATTAAAAGGAAAACAAAAGATTACGGTGAGTGAACATGTGTCTGCTGTGTTTCAGACGTGTATGCATAAGAAGTGTGGTGACCCTGACATGTTTAGTATTCCTTGTGTTATTGGTTAAACTAAGTTTGACAAAGGTATGCTAGACTTAGGTGCATCTATTAATGTCTTACCTTACTCTTTGTATGAGTCGCTAGGACTAGGACCTTTGCATGAAACAGGAAGAACTGTTCAATTGGCTGATAGTTCTAATGTGTACCCCAAAGGGGTAGTTGAAGATGTTCTTGTAAACGTTGATAACATGATTTTTCATGCGGAGAATATCCTTGTAACGACAAAACTAGAAAATAATTTGGCATCCTTATTGTTTGTAGCAGGGTGATAGATAGTATTTCGTATGTGTTATCTAGTGATTATTAGCTTAGTTTAGGATCGTTTTGGTTCATTTAATATGTAATTACATGACCCGGAGCTGAAGAGAAGAAGTAGTGAACTATGAAGATTTTTGAAGATTGAAGACGTATTTTGAAGAGCTGAAGAAACCAAGCTTAGAGGACATGAAGATTCGAAGATGAGAAGAAGACGATGATGCAGAAGAAGACCCGTGGGTGAGCCGCGACCGCAGATGAGTGCCAGAAGAGAAGTCCTCACCTGCGGATGGCCTGCGGACAAGCTGAAGAATTATCTAAGTATTGAAGACCGGCGGGTGGTTCGTGGATGGCCTAGATATCCGCCCCCGCGGGTAATGTGCCGAAGGTCGGATTTGTCTCCGAGTTGTTATGTTATCTTATATTTCCTTTATTTATTTTATTTCCTTTTTTCATATTTCGGATTTATTATTCCTAGTATGTATTTGAGCCTAGAAACACTTTAGTTTTATATGAAGTTTGTTTTGAAGATTACTCTCTAGAACCCTAGATTTTGCCTCCATGTCGATGAAGAACTAATTTTCTTTGTTTCGCCTGACGATTGAAGCCTTTGGCAGTATGGTTGTGAGATTCTAAACTCTAATTCGTTTTCTATTCATTGTATTGATTCTCATTCTCTTAATTTTATCGAACCTTATTGATTTATCTAGTCTGACCATCTAGGTTTATTGGTATTGTTCATAGAATCATAGTGCTAGGATTTGGTAATTATGGGTTGGAATTATTTATCTAGTAGCAAACACAGGATTACATGAGCGAGTTGCAGTGTTTACTTGTGAATGAGAATTGATTGCATGCTTATCTGACGGGTTGTCTGAGTTGCATGTATCCTGCTATATTCCTTTGCTTAATACTTCTATTGTATTGAATCTTGAAGGTCTTCGGGTTTGTTTAATTGGAAGTTTTATCAGAGAGGGTTGTGCCGATATCTATATCTGAACAGGAATAGGAACAACAATAGGATTGCATGAATTGGTATATCTACGATCAACTTTGCATGTCATTGTGTGGATTTTTGTTAGGTGGAACACTTTCCCAATCATATTTACTACAACTCTTGCTACTTGTTACTTTTATTTTTCTTTAGTTATAGAACAACAACTCCCCCCCCCCCTTGGTTCATATGTTGGTAGTAATTACGTGCTTAGGAATAGACAACTTGATTCTCTTGAGATTCGACTCTTGCTTTCCTTCTTTACTAAGTTGGTTAGTTAGGTATTCTTTGATAGACATCAACGATTTTAGCTCTGATAAAGGGTGTGTTATAACCATAAATATCATCAGACTACGGGAAACAACGTGTCAGTGACAAGAAAAGGATGTGACAAGAAGAAAGGTGGTTGCTTTGTCGAGACGGGGCACGAGAAATAAGAGGCAACGTTTAAATGGCGAGATATCACTTACCGTAAATCTTATCTTTTTTTTGGTGGAAGAGAGGGAACAAGGCTCCCAATTTCATAAAGATGAAAGCAAATTAAACAACAAAAAAGACAGGGCAAAGACACGCCCCGAGCATCATCTGAAACCAAAAGAGGCACCCCGTCGGGTGTGGGTCATTCAACAAAACAACACCTAAAGGAACTATATATCTTATGAGGTAAAAAGTTATCTATTACATAAAAGTATATCTTATCCTTGTATAGTGCAAAAAGATATTGTAAGCTCATATGTAATAGAGGTCTCTTTGTACTTGAAGAATCATCTTAATGCACACAAGAATTACACCCCCAAACTCTTGTCTTTGATTCAACATTCTCGCGAATACCCATTGAAAGCTATCTTTGACTTTTTACCCTGCGAATTGGCTAATCCTTCGTCTTGTCACGAAATCAGGTCTCAACAATTAGCGCCCACGGTGGGACCAGGTGTCACCTAGCACATTAGAGGAAGTGAGCCCTCGGTTAGGGCATATGTAGTTGCTAAGGCGCCTTGGGTGAGTTTGGAGAAGGGGAAAACATGACCAATTTTGAACGATTAGTGAGGAAGACGAACCTCGATTCCTAGAGGATAACCACTATCATGAAGCACTTTTCTAATTTCGACTGAGACATGGTGTTAAGAACCCCGCCCACTTCGTCAAGAAATAAGTGAGTAGGGTGATCATCTAAACCCGAACCGTTACCAGACGACATGGATAAAGGTGATGGAAAACTTTGAAATTAGATTAAGAAGTAGAAGAGTTACCTTGGGAGTGCAAGTTGTAGACGATAATGATGGAAGTAACTTGCGGTCAAATCCATTTATGGAAGAGGTTGGGAGAGATTTTTGAAAACTGCCGTCTGATGCGGAGAACGTGTCCACCATCCAAAGGGGAAAGAAACCGCTCTACAAACACAGCTACTCGTCCAATTTCTTTTGGGATAATTGTTGGGCCCTGATTTCATCTGGATTGGCCTATGACCAAATGAATAAGAGAATTCCAAGAGAAAAAGAGATCGGTTGTGCCAAACCATGACTAGAGACTTGTTCAAAATGAGAAACAAGGGAGTGGACCAGGACGTTGGTAACGACCTCCGAGATCTCCGGAACAAATGAAGATGTTTAAAGGCTCGGTTTCGGGAATGTCACAACCGGATTTCTTTCGGTATAAAGACATGATAACTTGTGTACTGTAAATCACGCTTTATTCGACTCTCTACATAAGAATTCGAGCTCTCAGTTGTAACCCAAAATCATTGTTCTAAGTGAAAACCAAGTGTACGTTCATTATGTCATTTTAATGATCAATCAATATCAATCATCGTCATTCGATTCATTCAACTTTACCATTTGCTAAGCTTTATATTTCGCTTTATTGATTTGATGATTAATTCGTCGTCGTTATTTGATTTATATTCTCGTTCGACTAATCGTTCTATATTTAAGACAATTTAGGTGATTGTATTTTTTCACCAAAATATTGATCTTTTTTCTGTAAATATATACGTTACCAATTCAAAACATTCATTGTTTTTGGCTTCTTTGTAAATACGATATGTAAAGTTCCTACATAAGTCGCGACATCTTCTAAGCTAATATAAAAAAGTGGGGGCGGTATCTGGCCTACAAACAAATCAAAACTTTGCCTACTAGAAATTCTGAACTACCCGGAGAATATAGATCGAAGATATTAATTTTGAACTCGGATATTTGACGCAGGTTAACTTATAGATCGAATACAATATACCTAAATTGATTTCCCTGTTATTATTCAAATAATTTTGACCTAAATCAATTAAGTATATATTTTAATATTATAAATATCTAAAACGGAATTTAATATGAATCTGATTTTGTGATTGAACTGGTGTTGTTTGAGTACAGCAGTGCTTTGTTTATATATCTATACATATACTAAAACACAGAACGTTGTTTTGCCACATGTCACCTGTTTATGCCTAAAAATACGACGACTATGGAACGCGTGAAAGCTACGCGTAGAAGGATAGAGGCGACGCGACGTATGAAACGGAAGATGGCGTCGACGTGACGTTATAAAGAAGAACGTGTCGTTAAGCTATGAAAATTAGGTCAGCCGCCACTTAGTTACCTTGTTCTATATTATATTCGTGTAAATGGTAAAGGATAAGATGAAAGAATATCTTTTACCATATTTATTATATCGTTGAAAGGAAAAGATATTATTTCCTTAGTAAGATCCTAGGGTTAACCTCTATATAAAGGTTAACACCAGCCTTTTGTAGGGACATCGTACTACGCCGTAATATCAATACCACAAGAAAGTTCAAGTTTCAACCTTATTCTCTCGTCTTGTTCTCTTAGTGTTAAGATTATACCGTTCTCTTTGATCTTTGCCCTACAATTGCTTAGTTATCATCTCGTTGATAATTTCGCTACAAACAATTGGCGCCCACCATTGGGCTTGATAAAAAAGGTGTCATCTTTCCACACAAAGGGAACTTCTTTTTTGCAGGAAGCCATGACGTCTCCAACCAATAGCCCTCGCAACAACAGGGATTCAGAGGCCGAAGAACGTGCGAAGGATTCCCTCACTCCCAGGGATGAGAACGTTGAGAAGAACCTCGAAGTCACCCCCAACACTTCAACAGATAACGATCCCGCTGAAAAGCAAGGGGTAGACGGAGAAGTTACCAACATAGCCGTCATCCGAGCACAAATCGAGTCCTTCGAGAAGGCCCAAGCCGAAGCCTTGCAAGCAAGTGAGAAGACGGCGTCGGAACTCGCCAAAGAAAACGAAAGGTTAAACTCCACCATCCTAGAACTCAAGGCAAACCAATCCGGACAATACACTCACGTCCGCAACTAGAGCGTCGCTCGATGCTTAGATATGGATGAAGCTCTTGAAGAGGATGACGCCTACCACCGCAGAGAACACCATGGGTTCACCTTACCCAAGGATTCCGCGCGGAAGAAGAAGTCCGAAGAAACCCTAACTCTAAATACCATCGCCGCTATCGTGAAACAACAAATTTGGGCCTTCAAAAAAGAGATGATGTCGATGTCGGGAGCCCCTAAATCCATAGTGTCGGAAGAAGAACACGCGTTCGAAGATAGCCCGTTCATCAAGAGTATAGCCATCCAAAAGATCGCCAAGAAATTCACCGTCGCGGATCTTCCAGTCTACGACGGATCAGGTGATCCTGAAGAACACATCTTGCTCTACAAAGCTAAACTTTCCACGAGCCCCATTGATCCGCGATTCAAAGAGGCAATGATGTGCAAATTATTTAGCTCAACGCTGAAAGGCCCCGCCTTGACATGGTTCATTCATCTACCACAAGGGTGCATCTCGTCCTACGCCGAGCTCTCCAACCAATTCAGGTTACAATTCGCCACTAGCAAGGTCTTTCCAAAGCAGCCATCAGACCTCCATAACATGCGCATGAGCAAAGGCGAAACCATAAGAGAATTCCTCAAACGTTTCAACGATGAGAAAGTCACAATCCCAAGTTGCACGGAAGATACCGCCTCCGACGCGTTCAGACGCACCCTCCCCAAAGATAGCGACTTGTATAAAGAACTGACAAAGATGTGCACCGAATCATTCGAAATAACGAGGGAAAGGGCCATGCAATCCATAAGATTGGAAGAGGACTTGAAGCAATACAATGAAGAGGTTGCCAGATCTCCACGTAGGCGGACCCCTCCGCGAAGGAATTCTCCCCAACGTCGATATACCGATAGGCACTAGGAACAGGGAGGACGCAATGATAAAAGAAACAAACCTTTACAAAGAGAACCCCAAGCGGTACATACTGTGAGCGAGGTAGAAAGCAACTACGTTGTAGAGAGAGGAATCTCCATGAAGACCGATGCCCTACGCGGCATGAGCGCAATGGAAGGGTTACGCGACGTGCAATGGCCAAGAAACCAAAACCCTGGAAGGAGACCTGGAACGGGCAAGGGGTATTGCGAATTCCACAATGATACAGGTCACACGACGGATGGATGCTACACCTTAAGAAAAGAAGTGACGAGGCTGCTAAAGAGAGGAGACCTGAAAGATTTACTCTCCAAAGAAGGAAAGAACACCACGCTCGTACCACAAGAAAGAAAGATTTACTAATAGTGGGAGACTTTCTTTCTTGCGAATTCCACAAGAAAGAAAGTCTCCCACTCCACCTCCAGCTCCAGCTCACCACGCTCGTACCATTCATTCCATCATCGGAGGACCTTCAGCAAGCAGATACGCGTCTACGACGAGAAAGAAAAGTATCAAAATTCTAGGAGACGAGAGTAACGCGACAAAAGTCTATCAAGTACGCCCTACCCGAAGCAAGAAGCTTATCACGTTCGAAGATTCGAACGCGACGATGGAGCATCACGACGGGTTAGTAATCTCTCTCACTATTAGTAACCACCTCGTTAAGAGAATCCTCGTGGACAATGGTAGCTCGGCCAACATCATCACTACGGCCGCCCTGAAAGAATTAGGATTATCCCTTAGCAACGTGACCAGGAGATGCGTACCACTAGTATGTTTCAGCGGCGAAGTGACAGAGATGATAGGGGAAATTACGCTATCAACCTACGCCAGGGGTATTAATACGCGGGCTAAATTCGCCGTAATGGAGCTTGAATCGCCATACAACGTGATCCTGGGAAGACCATGGTTGCACGGCATGAGAGCAGTCCCGTCAACATACCATCAGTCCCTGAAATTCCCATCGCCATGGGGGACGCAAGAAATCATGGGAGAAACTCAAGTTGCTAGAGAATGCTACGATATCGGAATGAAGAAAGCAACCAAAGCGTCGCCGAGGAAAGAAAAGAAAGCGTAGCAATCAAAATATGAAGTGCGATGATCTAAAGTCTTTCACCAAGATACCAAGCATCAAAAGATCCAGGTAACAAGAAATGATCTAAGCAACATGTCCCTAAAGCATCACCCTCCGTAATCTTAAAGAAAGCACAAGAGTCTTCCGAGATCCTTCTCGACCTTATTTCCCTTTCATTTGCATGAGTAGGAACAATCCTTTTTTCCCTTTCCTGAAGTTTTTCTTTATAATAAGGTAGAATAGTTGTCTTAGCGTCAAAACGACAAGGGGTCGTGGCGACAAAGGGGTCGACGTCTACGTAGTAGTCTTGTCTTCATGATGCATATTTTCAATATATGAGTATACCTTTTTTTCCTTCCCTGATGTGTTCAAGCATGATAAGAGATGTTTTATTTTCAAAGTACTTGCTCTCTGTCTCTGATGTAACACCCAAGCTCAAAAGGCCGCGGCGAAAATCCGCGCCGGGGGCGAATTTCGTTAGTCTACGCGTTCAAGGCTCCATCTACGCGTAGGCAACATTAGCCGAACCGCCGACCCCAAGTCGAAGCTTCCTATGATCATTAGCGACGTGTTGCAATGGTCATAGGGATTGAAGCCCGATACCTCACGAAACCGGCATGGTGCTCTGGGGAAGAAGGGAAACCTATCGCCACCACCCATCTCTAGGAACTCGTATTCACGCCTTCCACGGCCCCTCTGAGAGTCATGAATCCACGGGCAATTCGCCAAACCGGCAGGGACGCGTCCACCGGCATCGTAAGTCCTAATACTCAAGGGAACGGACGACATACACGATGAATAGGCTCATCGATTAAAAGAGTTCGACGTCGACCTAAACGCTAGTGTGAGGCAACGGGTCCACCTTTAAAGTAAGGGGTAACGTCACAAGCTGATCAAAATCACACGCTGACTTACATCCGCCACTCGCTTCTGGGTTCGGAGGAAATGCTGGACCCAAACCTCATGTAAGTCGGCAAATAAGCTAAAGTACGTCGCATTGACCACATCTCTCGATCAAAGCCAATAAGCACATTTTAAGCACCAAAATCACGAACATGAAGTACCATACAAATAGATCAGAAAGCCGAAAGAAAGCTCTACGCGTTCGCGAGATTAGTAAAAAAAAAAAAAGGGAACAACAAGGTATATCAAGTTAAAGTATACAAGACTTCTTTGGTAGCTTTAAACTTAGCCTACAAGAAGCTCAGATCAAACCTACCAAAAGGGGTAGAGATACGTAAGAAAGGAAAAGAACTTCCCAAAGGAACGTATAAACGTCATAAGAAACCGACGACACGTTGATACATGCCGTCGCAAGAGAGCTAGGAGCGAAAGCCTGTTACGTCAAAATTTGGAGAGTAACAGAGATCGGAGGCTTTGATAAATAGCCCATCATAAAAAGGCAAAATTCTTTTTACAAAAGAAAGAGAGAGAAAAAGCTACACGTACATGTACAAATGTACAAAAGAAGATTCAAAGAAAGTAAATCAAGAAGCTTCATCGCTAGAACAAGGATCGCCATCTTCATATTCACAAGCATCCTTCTCCTCCTCAGAATCCTCCGCGACGACATCCTCGTCGTCGCCTTCATCGTCCTCGACGTCGTCGTTGGGATCAACCTCGTTGAGATGAGGAGCAACATCTTATTCAATATGGGGCTCAGCCGGAGGCTTCATTGGCGTAGGTCCCACTTCAACGCCCTCGGGACGCTCCGGGTACGCGTTGTCGAATTCCCTTTGCTCCTTCACCGGGTCCCACCCATGAGTACGCCCAGCAACATACTCCTCGATGACCTCCACGCGAGATAACCAAGACCAATACCCCGCAACATTCTTGAGGTCGGAAGCCCACCTCAACTCCACCCGGGCCTTCTCAATCTCCAAAGCACCAATCTTGGCTTGAAGATCCTTGACTTACCCAGAAAGATCTTCACGAAGCTTGAACTCTGCCTCCACCTTCTCCTTCGCCTCGTTCTCCGCCTTCTGTGACGCCTCGACCAACGACGTAAGCTCCTTAATCTTTATCTCGTCGGCCGATTGTTTAGCCTCCATAGACCTCGTTCGATCAACAAAATCAGAGAAGCGCCCATATGCGCATAAAGAAGCTTGAAAAGCCTATAGAAAGAAGACGTTCAAGTACTTATATTACAGAGAGCGAGAACAAAAGCTCCAGTAAAAAGAAAGCAATTCAAATTGAAACATACCTGCCACTGCGCCGCGAGAGATTCGCCCATCATGTCCTCAGTTTCCCTCGACAAGTAGTAATCAAGGGAAGGAGGATTTTGAAGTTGTTTCATGGCAGGGATAAACGATCTCCCAGACGCGACCGCACAAGAAATCACCTTCAGAAAGTCATCTACAGACTCGTAGCCAAAGTCCAACTTCTCGACTACCTTCTCTTTGCCCTTACGCGATCTCTTCGTCGGAGTAGACGAAGGAGACGGGGATGAAAGAAAATAAATCATAGGGATGGCCTGAAGCGTGGTCCCTGAAGCCGCCATCTCCTCGGCGCGACTCCTTTTACGCGACGCTACCAAAGCCGACGCGGACAGCCCTCCACCACGGACGCGGACAGAAACTGAAAGAACCAAAAGCACACGTATAAGAATCATGAGCAAAAAGAGAAGACTTCTTCACAAAGTAAAAGTATTCGGCCCAGTGACGATCGGCTTGACTCCCCTCGATCACGATCTTAGGCGCCTTCGGCCTAGACTTAAGGCCTACTCTTCCCACCGTCTTCGTTTGGACGTTGAAAGAATAAGCGATATCCTCGACGGCTAGATCGATGCCATGTTTCTCCACCACGTCGTCTAAAGTACCAAAGATCCTCCAAACGCTTGGCAGGAGCTGCCCCACTGCAACCCCCAAAGCGAGCATGAACGCCTTGACCAACGGCGAGAAAGGAAAGTGATGGCCAGTAAGAAAAGGATACTCGTACACCGCAATCCATCCTGGCCGGTGCGCATCAGCAAAAACCCCGGGAGGAGGTATCTCGATCTCCACCTTAGGAGCAAGATTCGCCAGAGACCGTAACCTTTCAACATCACGTACCTCTGTTAATTTACAGTCGGAGCCCTTCAAGATAAACTTGGGAACATAGAAGGAGGCCATCTGGAAGTAATAAGAAGAAGTTTGGAAGAAGGTACGAAGAGAAAGAATGAGCAAGAAAGTTCGGATCAAAGTAAAGAGGAAGCAAGAAGACGATAGTGAGTAATCAGACGGGAGCAGAAAAGTAAATGAGATTGGAGATTCACCCATTATATAGCCAGAGAAGGTCGCGAGAATCAAGGAGTATTCAACGGCATTATAGCCATTGGGAAAACTAGCCGTTGCGTTTCGACGTTCCCGGCACAGGAAACAAAGCTTCTCCCCCGGCACGTGTAAATAATTGAAGAAAAATCCTGATCGAAGCTTAACGACGATGTCGAGAATTTTGGTGACGTTATCATCAACGCGTTCCAGTAATTTTGAAGACGTATTCTGCAAAGAAAGAAGGCGTCTCCCAGCTCTTCTTAATATCACGCCCTGTAAGACGCCTTAGGGGTATTGTTTGTGCCTAAAAATACGACGACTATGGAACGCGTGAAAGCTACGCGTAGAAGGATAGAGGCGACGCGGCGTATGAAACGGAAGATGGCGTCGACGTGACGTTATAAAGAAGAACGTGTCGTTAAGCTATGGAAATTAGGTCAGCCGCCACTTAGTTACCTTGTTCTATATTATATTCGTGTAAATGGTAAAGGATAAGATGAAAGAATATCTTTTACCATATTTATTATATCGTTGAAAGGAAAAGATATTATTTCCTTAGTAAGATCCTAGGGTTAACCTATATAAAGGTTAACGCCAGCCTTTTGTAGGGACATCGTACTACGCCGTAATATCAATACCACAAGAAAGTTCAAGTTTCAACCTTATTCTCTCTTCTTGTTCTCTTAGTGTTAAGATTATACCGTTCTCTTAGATCTTTTCCCTACAATTGCTTAGTTATCATCTCGTTGATAATTTCGCTACAAACATCACCCTTATATTCAATTTGCCTATGTGTCGACCTCTAAGCTATGCTACATCATCCGCCATGTCATCCTCCACATCATCCGACTTTTTATTTCGATATATATCTATGAATTAAATAAGTAAAAAAAATCAAAAAGATATCTTATAGGTCATATTACAAAAAGAAATATCCATTTTTATCTTTTATCATATTATATCTTTATCGTATATATCTATTATTATGTTATCAATCTAATTAAATTGAGTTATTAATGAGCTTAAACTATAAAACATAAATCGTAAACTATAAACTATAAACCATAAAGTATAAACTACAATCTATAAACTAATTAATAGCATAAAATATAAATATATTATTAAAATATTTATTATAACTAACTGCTAGTACAGAATATGCCCATCTGGATTCTAGAAACTAAATAACTGTAATATGCCCAAATTTAGGGTAAGTAACCCTTTTTGAACCTTGAATTGTATTTTCTAACCCTAATTTTTTTTAGTGTGTTAACTAACCTTTTATTGCATTATACCATTTTTATTTATCATATTTGATTATAATTTTTGTTGTCACAACTATTAATGTTCATCCAAACGATATGAACTGTCATCGGGACGACATGAACTGTCATCGGGACGACATGAACTGTCATCGGGACGACATGAACTGTCATCGAGACGACATGAACTGTCATCGGGACGACATGAACTGTCATCGAGACGACATGAACTGTCATCGGGACGACATGAACTGTCATCCGGTATTATCATGAATTGTCATCCGACGAGATGAAATGTCATCCGACGAGATGAACTGTCATCCAGACATCATGAACGGTCATCCGATATCATCATGAACTGTCATCTGACGACATGAACTGTCATCCAATGACATAAAATGTAAACAACCATTTCAAACCTAACTCTACAAAAGCACCATTATAATAAAATGTCATCCAAATTAAAATGTAATCAAAACTTTACAAAAGTGTCATCATAGCTATTTAAGTGTTATTGTCATCCCACCTAAAAAATGTCAATCAAAATATATTTTTTACAACCGATGACAGTTTGTTATTTAATACCAATCAAAATCTTTCTACTTTCCTCTCTTCTTCTTCTTGTTCTTGAAGTAGCACTTTTTCTTCTTCTTGTTCTTGAAGTAGCACTTCTTCTTCTTCTTCTTCTTCTTCTTCTTCTTCTTCTTCTTCTTCTACATGCCTCTTCTGCTTCGGTACAAATCAATGACAATTGATGACAGTTGCACGAAGATCTGCATTTGTACAAATTAATGGAAAGATCGTATCAATGCCAAGAAATCAATGAGGGAGAAGACATAAGAAGCATCAATGGAAGTTGGAATTCATCGCAGACACATAAATCGATCATAATCTAGCCGCACAAAAACTCAATTGCAACCTAAAACGCATTTTTTGACAGATCGGAATTCAGGACCAAACAATTGATTGTCTAGCACAAAAATTGAATTCCATCATATAATCTAACAACGGAAAAGCTCTATTGGTACGCAAAGTTAATCTGGAATGAAAGACTGTATCAAAAACTAAATTAATCCTACTGATTAAAACAGAAAACAAAATTAAATGCAGAAACATAAATCGACCATAATCTAACAACGCAAAACCTCAATCGCTACCTAAAACTCAAATTATTCACACAATCAGAAATCAGGACCAAACAATTGTTTATCTGGCACAAAAACTGCAGATCTCGAAAAGTAGATGAATTTAAATGACTAGATCTTCACCTGTTCATGAACAACATTTGGAAGGCATCGTAGAGCTCCTTCGAAATCAACAAACTAGAATATCTTACCACAATCATGGACGGTACAACGATTTCCGAGCATAATCAACATCTTGTGCAACTCTTCGGCAAAGATCAGACCGCTATTATCCTCATTGCACAACTGGAAGGTGTTGTCGAGCTCCTTGACGCCAGATTCATCGTCTTCGACCTTCTTCCTGGAGATCAACGAATTCGTCCTTGTCGGTGTCCAATTCCTCCATTAGTCGAGCGAACTCTTCGGGGATGAGTTAGATCCGTGGGCGGTGAGCTAGGTGGCGCGGATCAGACCGTCGTTGTTGGTGTCGAAGCAACGAAGCCATGGATAATTTCTTGAGAGAGGGGAAAGTTGGGGATGAGGAAAAACTGAGAATAAAAATCTCTTTTTCAATTTGACGATATTTCTAAAATGGAGGCGGAAGGAGAGGGATTAGGGTTTTCTAAAGAGATTAGTTTCTTTAATCTAAATAGAGTAGGATTAGAAATCACTTCTATAGTCTATTTAGAGTTAAAGGGCCCCGTATTGCGGTAATATGCAGCCTATGCATTGATCCTTGAAAGATTCCTGAATATTCTTTTCTCAACTTCAACCGTTGCTGATGTGCAGTTTTGCTTTCAACTGATGTGTCATGGTTTTGCTGATGTGTAAATGAATTTGCTGCAGGGCTGCATCTGAGTTCCTTAGTTATACATATATATATATAGGTAGATCATTAAGTCTTCATAATAATATCCATCAAATTAATAATTAGTGTTTGCATTACGCACTTCATTCTACCGGTCAAACAAAATCCTACTATTATATCTCCCTAATGAACTCATGCTCTTATATATACTAATTATATAGATCGATGTATTAATTATACATAATTACCTTGTATATATGCTAATCAAGTACGATATACGTATTAGGTTCGTTTGTTTATTTTTATTAATACAGTTATTATACGCACACATGGGCAGACTGATTCCCTGACGTCCCATTTTATGATCGAGTTTCGAAGAACCAATTCCATTAAATTGAAATATAATCACATTATAACGACAGTTTAGCATTACTATATACGGAGTATGTGTCTAGTGTCTAGTCCATAAGCGTATTGCTAATTTACAATAAAATGTTAGTTGGATGATAATTGTCAAATTCATTTCTTTATATAATCATTATTGTTGTGTGATCGATAGGGCGGTAGCTACTATGTATAAGTATAGAATATTCGAGTATTGAATTATTTGCTCAAATTGATTTAATCATATCATTACTAGCTAATCTAAATTAACACGCAATACACACGAGTTGTGTGGTTTATAGCGCACTCGTATATGTATAATCTGGTCGTTGAGATGCAACTGTCCAGAATAAGAGAGGGGTTCCTGTTTGTGTTGACCAATGATATTTTTAAATTAAATTTCTGTTTTATAATATAAAATTGCAACGTTAAGTATTTTTATATGTAATCGTTTCTTATTGGATTCTTCAATAATTTAAGACAATTATTTTTAAATTAAACAGTTTTCATTTGCAATATACTAATTAACTTCTATGCCCTTAGGCATAGATTTTACAAATATGATAAGATAATCGTAAAAACGGTTTTCCTACATGGTAAGATCAAGCGGTGAGTTCGCATTTCACACCGTAAGATATATTTTCATCGTAATTTTAAATATAATGCGAACTCATTAATTCAAAATATAATTTCCTTATTTTAATAGTAATTTTATTACATAATTGTAATGTATTGGGGTTAAGAATATGAACCTGCTCCTCCGAGTCTCTGGCTTACTTGGGTTCAACATCATACCTTGTTGGCTCTACGATCTGGACTGTGCGGTGCTCAAACAATGCGAGCTAGTGCTGGCGCACTATTCTTCAAGTTCGTGACGATTTTCTCCTCCTCGGAACTAGCCTGTAAATTGAAGATATTATGGTCATTGTCATGCGTTTGCGTTACGCACCAACCTAGTCATGTGTTCACATGAATTAAAAAATGCAAACAATTTCATGCGTAACACACCAATATGCTCCATGCATTACGCATGAATTTCCTTTTCCAATATTTCTTTTAATAATCTCATAGAGAATTTCAATACGAGCGCGTGCACATAAAATTCGTTCAAAACGGACATCGTTTTCCCCTTCTAAAGCCGAAATAACAGAGAATGCTTAAGTATAACGAATCATTGTTTATACATTATAGTTGTAGTTATATTTAAGTATCAAACTTATCATTGAAACTATAATATGTAAGTAATATTACATCATATTTATTGATAATGAATAACTACAACATATAAGTATAAGTTAGGATTTTTTGGCCTTTCAGAGGATCAAACGATTTTTCGTTTTGGATGGATTAAATAAGTACAGACTCGTCAATAAGTTCTCCACAATATTATGCAAGAAAGTTGAAAAAAATAGTGTGTTAAGTTTTTTAACGTACCCTTGTTGCGCTGAAAATTATATATGACATATTCGTTTTGAAATGATGTTCGTTTTGGTCGAATTTTATATGCACGCATTCGTACTGAAATTTTCTACATCATTATGAAAAAAATTAAAACAATATTCAAGTGTAACAGGCATTACATATAAAAAATTTGAAATTTTTTAATTCATGCATGAACTAGATTGATGCATAACCCATAAAAATGAACGTTTTTTGATAATTTGAATGGGCGATATACAATACTGTATATAGCAAGGGCCGTCCTAGAAATTCTGAAACCATTACGGTAACAGGAATTCTGAATTGTGACTTCAATCTCATCAACTTTTTATAAAGTTTATAAATCTATTTAAGCTAGTTAATTTTGCATATGTACACTGATAAAAAAGGCAATTATTGATTTATTGTATCGTACTGTATATATTGTCAACTTTTCGAGTGTCCTGGAGAATCCTTCTGGAGGCTAGAAGGGGACATTCTGTATTAAATAAATATTGCACGTATAATAAGTTAGGTATTTACTGTTCAATGGAAAAAATAATAATATCGGGACTTTTTTAGCTTAAAAATTACATATATGTGTCTCCACGTACGTTCGAAAAAATCAGGACGCTTGTAATTATTTTGGTGGTGATGTACAAATATATATTTCATTTATTTGGATTTTGGACCCATTCTTACTATTTTTATGAAATGCAGTATAACAATCATTTTGTCTTGCATTGGCCAACTACAATCACAATCATAGAATGCTAACTAGTTCAACTATTTTAAAATGTATATATATACCATTCTAATTAAATAATAATCGTTAAACTCATGGTAATTAAAATTATCATCTGGATCAATACATCGTTATGAATTAGTTAATATCTTTTGGTTGATACTTCAAGATCTGTAGAATCATTGATCATAGACTGACAGTGCATGTAAATATTCTTCAAAACAATGATTAATCTTAGTAATGTCGTTAGATCAATAATCCAATAATTTACGGTCCTCGAAGAAGCTGGATAAAAATATACGGAGTACTCATCATTTAGCAACCACGTAAATTGGAACAATCAACTACAATAGACGAGATTAAATTGTAAGAAAACAGATTATATCTAGGAATCCGGATCAGGCAATGAATATTGTAAAAATATCTCATTCGCATGCACGTTCTTCAGTAACATGTACACGCAAGTGTGTGCTGTACTTTTCACATATTATCAATAACATGCAAATCTGTCAAATGTACATGTCGTTGGGTTAAATGTGCATGTCAATAGCTTAAATGTGCATGCGAATTTTTCCATTCGAATATTCACACCTTAATAATAATTTGTACATAAATCTTTTCCTTACATCTAGTATCTAGTTTCCAATATTAGTGTGTTTAACGTATGCTCTTAGGATATAAAACCGTTATTTATATATCATCTCAAATTCATAGTTATATATGGAATGTCTCTCGTATATTATTTTATACAGTTGACCTAAAACCATGTGATGTACTTGCTCCGTCACATAATATAGCTTATGTTTCTTTTTTCACATTTGTCAAGACATGTATCATCAATATCTCTAACTATATGTTAATAAAAAATTAAAAAAAATTGATATATTAAAAATCGACACAAATCAAACAAGACATCACATGACTATGTTTGTTCTTATTCTTTATGTCACAAAATATATTGAAAAATAAATAATGTAAGAAAATGAAACAAGAACTATATAAAGAGATTAAAGGAAGGAGTACAAATTAAACTACTCAAATTAAATTTGTTATGATAAATTGATTGAATTTACCAAGGAGAGGCGATTCACAGGCACACATCACTTAATATATTACATAATGCCAAACTTTATACTAGAAAAAAAGGCTAAAGACAATTGGAGAAACATACACACTGATAAAATGGTCAAGAAAAAACTTTATAATGTATTAGTACTCTGTATATTGTATTCCCTCTGTCCTTTTATTTCCTTCTTGTTTCACTCAGGCACGTATGACGATGTGCGTTTTGTTTTATCAATATCTCTAATTATAAATTATTAAAAATTATAAAATTTGAATATTATTAAAGTACTCGATAAGACGAATAAAACAAGACCACACATGACTATGTTTTTATCTATATATTGGTCGAAATTACGAAGATTCTCTTGATGTGTGAATAGTGTTAAAAACAGAATCAAGAAGGAAATAGTGGGACGGAGGGGTAAGATTAATGTTGCCAAAGAAATGTTTCAAAGTCTACGCCGGTGGATGTAGGACCCATGCACTGATCATGATCAAGAAAGGCATACCCAGCCACCTGATCATCATGCAACCACCACCACGCCTCCTCCGTGGAGGGCTCGGAGTAGACGAACTCCGGCGACTCAGAGTAAAGATCTAGACTCGGTAACTCAACAATCTCGTCTAACCACTCGTGGTGGACGACATCTTCGTCGGTCGTGGTTGTGGTTGTCGTCGGGACGGTGAAGTCCATAGAGGCGGCCTTAGCGGCGGCGATTTGGACGTCACGGGGAGAGGATGAGGCGGGACGGGGGAGGAGAGGGGCGAGATCGGGGAAGTTTAAGTAAGCCGAGTGGCCCTTTACGCAAAGGGCGGCTGCGTCGTGGGCACGAGCCGCCATCTCGGGGGTCGGGAAAGTGCCGAGCCAGATTCGTGACTTCTTTTTCGGTTCACGGATTTCGGATACCCATTTTCCCCATACACGCATCCGTACGCCTCTGTATGTTGGGTGTTTGGTGCTGCCGTTACCCTTCTTGTTGGCGAGTTTCGATGAGTTCGGGTTCGGATTTGGATTTGATTGCTCCTCCATTTGATGTTATATTTGGATGTTCCCGGGACTTGTAGGAGTGTGAATGATGAATATTGCTATTTATAGATGGCCGGGGAATGGGACACTTAAGCTGTGCTCCACGACATTGTATATATGTGTTTTTTTATTGTTTTTTTAATTGATTAAGAAAATGCATAAAATGATGATTTTAAATTTTAGTGACGGCAACCGTGTTGCGGGAAAATTTCCAGGCTCCTAAACAGCGTCACAGCAAGAGCCACCGATCTGTAAATCGATTAGTGGCAACCAGCTCGATCCATTGGAACAAGTTTGAGTTTGTAGGACTTGTCTTTTATTTTTTTTTCATTTAAGTTATCCTTGGATTTTAAAATTCTTATTAGTGTTAAGATTTAGCATAAGAAGAATTTAAGGTCCAGACTTTGTGGTTCCTTTGTTTCTTCTGTACATATACATTTTGAGTTACTAGATACGGGCCTCGCACTCCGCGCGAGAAAATTACGGATTTTCGTATGTGATTTAATATAGTTATACATTATTTGTTAATATGTTGTTGTTGTTATCAAATTTATTAATATTTGTAAATATAAGTATTTTTTATTTCCTTATATTTATGTTTGAAGTAGTTTTAAAACATAATATTAGAATAAGTTTGCATTGTCATAAGAGAAGCTCACACATTAATTTAAGAGGTTTTTACCGAAAATCACCCCTATAAGTGCCTACATTGCTCTAAACCACCCCTTTAATTGGATATTACCGGAAACCACCCGTTTAACTACTTCCGTTAGCGATTCACCACCCGTTTTCATATTCCGTTTATAATTGGTTAACTATTTACAGATTTAGCCCGAAAACTTTATATTTATTCATTTTTCTTCACAAATTGAAAAGTTGGAAAATAATTGTAATTAGTTACAAAATTGGGGTAAGTAAATCATCTTCTTCCCCCACAAAAAACCAGATCTGAGAACCCTTTATTTGATGGTGATGGTGTTGTTGTTGGAGAGAAGATAGATGGTATAGATCATGAAAATTGATCTAGTGGGTGGTGGGTGGGATGAAAAGAATCAATAGAAGGGAGGTGGAGGAGGAGAAGCATAAGAAACCCCAATAACTGGAGGCAATGGGCCTTGGTATACGGGTGGGGGTTGTTGACATGGCTTTGGGGGCGGATGGAAGAGTGGTGGTGGAGGTGAGGTGTAGACAGGGGATGGGGAAGGAGGAGGTGGTGGAGGCTCAATACATGGCGGTGGGGGTGATGAATGAATAATTGGGGGTGGAGGAGGTGATGAGTAAATGTATGGGGGTGGGGGTGGAGAGTGCATTGGAGGAGGAGGCGATGGTGATGGAGGTGGGGGTGAGTTGTACATGTATGGAGGTGGAGGTGGAGGTGGTGAATGAATAATTGGTGGAGGGGGTGGTGGACGCGTACAATACACTGGTGGAGATGGAGTCGGTGAAGGAGGAGGAGATGGGGATGGTGGAGGGGGTGAGTATACAGGTGTTGGTGGAGGCGGTGAATATACAGGGGGTGGAGGTGGTGGCGGCGGCGGAGAGTATACAGGAGTGGGTGGTGGAGACTGTGGCAGAACAACTGGAGGAGGTGGCGGTGGCGGTGAGATGACTGGCACAACCACAGGCGGTGAAGGAGAAGGTACAGGAGGCGATGGAGGCGGAGGAGGAGGCAGTGTAGGAACAAAGGGTTCTCAGATCTGGATTTTTGTGGGGAAGAAGATGATTTACTTACCCCAATTTTGTAACTAATTACAATTATTTTCCAACTTTTCAATTTGTGAAGAAAAATGAATAAATATAAAGTTTCCGGGCTAAATCTGTAAATAGTTAACCAATTATAAACGGAATATGAAAACGGGTGGTGAATCGCTAACGAAAGTAGTTAAACGGGTGGTTTCCAGTAATATCCAATTAAAGGGGTGGTTTAGAGCAATGTAGGCACTTATAGGGGTGATTTTCGGTAAAAACCTCTTAAATTAATGTGTGACTTAATCAAGTAGACCATAAATAAATATAACATATGGATATAAGAAATATATTTAAATACATGCCTAAAAGTCCAATAGGAGGTGATTAAGAAATGAGTAATGTATTAAATTGGTACCAATTTCATTCAATTTTGGCAATGAACAGCCAACTTTTATATAGATAAGATAACTTAATAAAGGATTAGTGTTCTTTAACAAAATGTTGTTTTAAATGCAAAAACTACAATGTTGTTAAAAAGACATAACAAAACAATTCCGTACTTGGCCAATCAATGTACTCAGATTGTAACGTAAGTTATCCTCTAGTAATTTTTTAAAAAAAAGGCTAGAACCGAGATGTCATCTATGAGTAGATGACCATTTCTGAGAATCATTGATTGACAACCACAACCACGTAGAGATGTCCAGGGGCGAAGAGAACATGAGCAAGTGCAGGATAACACGGCCAAGATCCAAGATCCATTTGGTCTAGCCAAGATCCAAGCCCAACTTGAGCGTTGGAGTTGTTGAGTCAAAGAGATTGCCGAAAAAAAGGAAGGGGACAAGACGCAAGAAAAGGATCTAAGGACAGCCCCTCCACCACAAGAAGTTAATCAAGGGAGTACTTCTAACCTTTTTGCTATCATTAAGGATGTTTTGTGCTTAAAATGTCAAAGTAGAGATCATATGTTGAAGGACTGTCCTAATATGCTTAATCACCCAGGTCCAATTGAAACAGAATCTGAAAAAGGATGGTAATGTTTTTGCTAATGTTGCTTGTGTTAATGATCTAAAATCTGATTTAAATGATGAAGATGGAATTGAAAATGAGCAGGTTGATTCATTGATTGTTAGGAAAGCTTTGCATGTACAAACTGTTCATTGTGTTGATAGAGAAACTCTTTTCCCTACTCATTTTCTAGATAAAATTAAGGATTCCAACATGATTATTGATGAAGGTAGTTGTCGTAATATTGCTAGTGTGGAATTGATTACTAATTTGCAATTTACTACAATTTGTTACCCTAGTCCTTATAAACTGCATTGGATGAATGATTGTGTTGAGTTGAAATTGAACAAGCATGCTAAAGTCACCATAGCACTAGGACATTATGATGAGACTATTTTATGTGAATGTGCCTATGAACGCTTTTCAAGTTTTATTGGATTATACATGGCAGTATGATAAGAGAGTTGCCCATGATGGTTTTGCTAGTCGTCATTCATTTATCTTTCATGGAAAATTTATAGTCCTTATGCCTATGGTACCTTCGTAGGTCGCTGATGAGTATGACAAGAGGAAGAACAAGTATAAATAAGTGAAAGGAATGAAGGAAAGCAAGGCGTCCCCGCAACAATCCATTGGTTCAACAAAGTCGAGCTATGCACGTCAGGCATTCAAGAGGAAGTTGTACGTCCAAGAGGATGACGCCTATGAAGATTTTTCTATTATTCATTTGAAAGCTGATTCGAGGTCGAATCATTTTCAAAAAGAGGAAAATGATGCAGGAGCATCCGAGTTATCATCAAGAGCATCCGAGCTAGCATTAAGGACCCTTCGTCCTAAATCAAGGGATGAACCATCATTGAAGTCGTTGTAAGTCATCCGAGATCGTATAACAGTCATCCAATCTCGTAAAGATCCGGTTCGAGTCAAGATCCGAAGACAAGATTTACAACGACAAATCCGCGCCCGTAAATCCCAAATCCGTGTCCGCGGATCAGCGAAGGTGGACATGAGCTATTTTTCTTCAAAGTTCAATCCGCGCCCAAGGATCCGAATCGGCGCCGACGGATTTGCTCTTTGACAGCTTTACAAGATTGTTTTGTTTTGGATCTTTCAGGATTATTTCTTATGTTTCTTTTGTTATTTGTGGAAACCTTTATTTATTGTTTTATTATTGTAAAAGGTCAGCCCTAGCACCCTTATATAAGATTTTCCTTAGTTGATTTTAGGTTTACCAAAATATGATTATTATGAATTGAGTAACGTTGTTTTCTATCCTCCAAAAGAGAGCTTTTGTGAGAAGAGTACTTGAGAGTATTGTTGTTGGACTCGCCTAGTACTTGTGTGTGTCAGTCTCCACCACAAGGTTGGTGTTATCGAGTCTTCATAGAGCATCCTTCAGGTGTCTTGACCTTCCATAGCCATTGTGTCTGGTTGTAATCCTTTGAGGTTTCTTTATCATTCGGTAAGGTTCTTGTTCCTAAGTTCAAGGGTTTTATCGTTGTTTGATTTGGTTCCGATTGGCCTATCATTCGACTTATCTTTCTACCATCTTCATGTCTAATTCCGTCTTTTCTCTTTGTTCGAGTTTTGGTGTCTAGATCGTCATCAACGTCTTATCCCGGCATCACTACCTTAAGTTTTTGTTACAAGAATCTTCTCTCTTCATAGAATCTTGTCTTGAGCCTTATCTTTTGTAACCGTTAGAAGGGAGAGATCAACTCGAATAACTTGCATCCAACACTTTTGGTCAGCCTTGCCCCTACGAAAAGCCCCTAACTCCAAACCCTCCCAACTGCAAACTAGCACACTGAACCGTCTCCTCTAGATGTACCTAAACCAGCGAAGTCTTGGTTTCTGCAACTTATTCCGAATACTAACTACTTCAACTTTATCTTGTATAATTTTTTATTCTTTTTTATCTTATCTAAGTTAGCATGAACACACATCCAATTTAACATGTGCATCTCATTTTATAAGCATGTACTTTACTGACTTACCAAACTCTTTGTCTTTCATAAATCATAGTTAGTCTGACCACCCTTCTCTAGATTTTTCCCCTATCTTTATAGAAATATTAGTTAGGATTAGTCGATCCGCCAAACGCAGTCTTGGTAGTTAACTAGATGATAATCAATGACATTCTTAGTGTTATGGGGGGTTAGCTAAGCTAGTTGTATTTTAATTATAACGAACTTGTCCTTAGGTATAGGCGGTCTGGATGATTGTCGTTATCAATGTGTTAGCACTTTGATCGATTATGTGTACTCTCATCATTCGATATATGACTTTAGTACATAGAAATTGTCACAATATGAGTATGGTTCATAAGAGAGTTGTTCAAAAGCTATAACTTTTCGGAAAAATATCGGGCGAGAATAATTGTTAAAATACGAACGTGAGAATGATGCACATTAATAGTAAGTTGATGGACATTTAGTATTAATTTGGTCAGGGCCGGGCATTGGGGTGTTACGTGTGGGTGACGGAACAGGGCTCCCAAAATTTTAGGGCCCATATTTTAGTTTTAGACTTACTATATATTTTCTCATTTTTATCTCCAAATTTAAAAGGCCTAAATCATTGACTTAGTGTAAATGAGTGTTTAGTTTCTACCTCTCTTTATGCAAATTCGATCCTTCTAGAAATCAGTCTCGGCTCTTTCAATTATTGTTGATTTCCAGTTCAAACAGATATATTTAGTATTTTAAAACCATAACTACTTGGTAATTTATAATGAATATTATCAAATATTTTGTTATAAATTTGGGTTTTCTATATGTTTTTCCATCATCATTCAAAGACATAGATTTTGACATATAGGTTACTGATTCTGAGTTTATTTTGTTATTCTCTCTTTTTCGGATTCCTTTCGATCACTTTAATTTTCAGATGAGATACTATCTTGTTTCTTTTTCCAAACTAACATTAATAATATTAAATTGAATTATTAAAATGTTAAACAATTAATCTTGCACAATAAAATAAAAATGTACATGGCCTCCAAAATGTCTGGAACGGCCCTGAATTTGGTGCACATTCGTTGACAAATAAAAACATCCAAAATTTGAAGAATATTTATTTTTTTTAAAACATTTATTGAGAATTTGAAGAACATTATGTAAAATTTGTAAATGTGCATTAGTTTTTCAAAGAATGTGCATCCAAAATTTTGATGAAAAATTAAGTATATTTTAATACATATTATCTATTCATACGTTCTCATTTTAAAAACTGTTCTCACCGAAACGACACCCTAACTTTTAAGAGCCAAACAAAATTTATGGAGCTATATATAAAGTGGACCAGCAATTGAAAAATAGAAGTGGCAATATGCATAGTCATTTGGTCACGCATCTCTTAATTAGTACCTAAAAATGCAAATTAGCTTTCCCAATTGTTTCATCATTTGTGATGAACTGTCTCTTAAAGCAGCCATGATATCCAGTCACCATTCCATATACACAACCAAGATGCTTAGTTTCAAGGGAGAGTAATACAAACAAACGCAAAGACATGCACATACAACAGAGTAAATTAAATCTGGATGTATTTATATTTATGTGTTAAACTGCTGATGAACTTTTTTTAATGAAATAAAAGATTACTAGGGGCTCGAACAGAGACCTCTACCATCGAGATCTTTTCATACTCCACTAAACCAACTCTTTGAGATTGCAAATTTCTATTTATTTAAGCAACTCGCTATCATATATATATATTTATTATAAAGTCTGGTGAATTGATGGACATCGTGTACACAAGCGTATATGTGTATTGGGCCCATGATACAAGCAGGAGCGGACCTACATAGAGTCTAGTGGGGGAAATGCCCTCACTGACTCCGAAAAAGGAACGAAATTGTAGAGATTTTCAAGACAAGTTCATGCATATAAAATTAATCAAAATCGGACCTCGTTTGACCCCTGAAAATCACAAAATACGAAACTCTCGAAAGTTGCAAACCACGCTGTTGCAATACAAGACTAGGCGATCAAGATGGTGTATTTCGAACTATTCGAGGTCAGGGACGCAACAAGAGGTCTTCTTTGTAGTTACTTACACGTTTTTTCTTGTGTTGTTTCATTTAGAAGAGCCACAAGCTACTTTTTTCATGTGTTGTTTAAATTTGAAAGAGTCACAGAGTAGAAGCATATTTTTATTGAATTAATCTTTGTAGAAGATTTTGCTTTAAAGTTTTATATGACTAGAAAAAGTTGTGTTGAATAGTGTTGAACTGATGTAAATATTTTGTTTGTGTGTATGCTTGATCTTTGATACGAATAATATTGAGCTGAATATTAGTTTTGATTGTGTATAAGTTTGATTAGAATTATGATAAATTATTATGTAATCAATTTTTTTTAGCAAAACAGCCTCTCAGTGACAAAAATTTCTGAGTCCGCCACTGAACACAAGCCTATGAAGTTCAATACTAAAATAATTGACAATAGAAATAGTTATTTTATATATAAAAAACTGTTATTCATTCGAATTTTAATGTGTTCTCACGAAGTATATACACTTATTTACCATCCATAACCCTAAAAGCATAGATACAAATTTCAGACTTTTGCCAATCAGGAGTGGCGATAGATACGACGAACCATTTCCTCTTTGATAGAAAATGTCATCAACATAGTCCTATGATTAGGTTAGATCATGACTAGAGGCAAACTACGGAGTATATTAAAAAGTGATATAATAATGTGGATTTAACAATAGTTTAACATGCTAGCTTGGCGCTAATACTCCGTACTAAACTTGTAGGTAAAATATAGGCAGAGGCTAAATGCACTCGAATTGACGGATGGACGGGGCGAATGACTAATTTTTTCCGGCGGAGCTGACCGCCGCGCGGAGCTTAGCTCCGCGCGCTTCCGTAACATCGCCCCGTACCTCACGAATTCTGAATTCGTGAGGTTTGCTTGAATTTTTCTTCCGACCGGTTTAAATAAATAAAATATATATGAGGCAACCGGTTCAGTAATAAATTGAACCGGTTCAGTAATTAAGTTTTTCGGAAAACCGGTTTTGAAATGATAATCCGGTCTAGCATGTACAGACATGAGGTGTTAGAACAAACCTCACGAATTCATAATTCGGGAGTTTGTACGTAATGAATTCCCAGTTTCGTCAGGAATCTAGGGCAGGGATGTGATCGGTTGCCCGAGGAAAAAGGCTCCAAGACCTCGCGAATTTAGAATTCGGCTACGTTACATGCCCTAATTGATTTAGTCGGGTATATATATAGTGTACGTGATGATGAGGTTGGGAGAAGAAGAAGGAAGAAGGAAGAGAGTAGGAGAAGAAGAGGAAGGAAAATCGACATTATTTCAAATAAGAGATTCGAAGAAAGAAAATAAGACAATTATGGTAAGTTACATAATGTACTTGTAATTTAATTGTTTCAGTCAATATTTTAGTTTTGTGAATGTATATATATATAAATACATTGTATGTTAGAATACGTATCCAAGATTACAATTTTTTAAGAGTGTAAAACGTCATGATGTGTACGTACATATTGTACTGTAATTTAGAGGTGGTGAAGCTAATATTTGCGTACTATATTTTTAGAAATGGAGTTAGAAAGTAAACTGTTGTAGATGAATTTGAAGTAAAATATGCATCCCGAATTGAGGATTCGGGAGTATGAATTGTGGCTTGCGAATTTAGGATTCGCGAGGTAGATAAGAATACACATTGTTCTGTTTTAGCATTATTTATGTTATTTTAACTGAATTATTTAATAAAGCGGAGTACATAGTTCATGAGTTATATTGCACATCGTTATTTGTAGGAAGACTACACATGGTTATTTGAAAACGATTATGTGTGGAATAACAAAGAAGATGTGTTATGTTGGGCACGTGGAATCGGTACAGAGAACAACATGGTCTTAATAATTGACCGTTCAGGAGAGAAGTATGTGAAGCTTACATGTGAGAAATATGGGGCTTATCGTGGGGTAAAAAATTTGTTGATTCGCAACCCGAGGTCCAAAAAAAGTATGTGTCCGTTTCGCCTCCATTGTCACTGTGAGGATAACGAATGGACATTGAGAGTGGTGTGCGGGTGTCACAATCACCCCCTCCCAGAAAGACTGGTGGGTCATGCATATGCCGGAAGAATGAACGAGGAACAGAAAAGGGATATCATTTCTCTGATAAAAGCGCATGTGAAGCCGGCGAAGATTTTTTTATTTTTGGCAGCGAAGCATGGTGGATGGGGGATGATTACGTCGAAGACTCAAATTAAAAATATGTGTTACACTCTACGTCTTAAGGAGATGGATGGAAAAGATGTAACAGAGTTTACACGAAGTTGGTTGTTGGAGAGGGGTTATATGGTACGATCCCGTGCTATGTCACACGACAACGACATAATTCAAGATTTTTTTTGGGCAAACCCGAAGTCGTTGTTTTTGTTGCGGTTATTCCCATATGTCATCATCATGGACGCTACGTACAAGACGAACAAGTATGATAAGTGTATATGTTTTTGTTTAATTTGAATAATTTGTTAGAAAGTGTGTAGTAATAAATATTATGTGAAAATGCAGGTACAATATGGCGTTGTTGGAGATTGTAGGGTTTACTTGCACCGGGCAGACGTTCAACGTTGCGTACTCTTTCATGGCACGAGAGAACTTTGACCACTACAGGTGGACTCTCTTGAAGGTGAAGGAAATGTACGATCACATTGGACAAAGTCCTGGAGCGATTGTGACGGATCGTGATATGGCGGAGATTAAGGCAATTGCTGAGGTATTTCCTAATGCAAAACACCTATTGTGTTGGTTTCATATATTGTGTAACTGCAAGGCACAAGTAAAAACAGCAACGGGAAATCATAATTTTGCTGAAGCGTTTGGGAATAGTTGTAGAGACGTATAATAGCCGTGTCGCTGAGATAAGGAAGAAGTATCCAGGCTTTTATCCTTATTTAAACGAGACGTGGTTGTCTCCTTACAAAGAGCGCATTGTACGGGCATGGACGGACAATATATTCCATTTGCTTACGAGGACAACGAATAGGTATTACTGTTGTTATTTATGTATGTGTTGAATTTGTATATATAATCATGTCTTACAATCATTGATAGTAATTATTAATCTGTATTGTAGAGTTGAAGGTGCTCACTCGAGGTTGAAAAATTTCATAGACAACAGTGTTGGTTCGTTTAACACCATAGCACAAGAGATCCACTCAACTATCTTAATTCAGATTCTGGGTATTCAGCGGAAAATGGAAATGGATGTCAATACCATACTCTCCAAAGTAATTCGCATGGAAGGAACTGGGCGGTATACATATTATGTGGAGCTCGTAAATAAGGTTTCAACTGACTGTATGAATATACTTATGGAGACCATGGATAGGATCGAGAATCCTTCCAAGGGTTTCCACCCTCATTCGTGCAGCGATAGATGGTGGAGAAATGTAAGAGGCCTTCCTTGTGCACATGATTTGTACAGCTACATGAGTATGGGTGTGCCAATTCCTTTAGGGGAAATTCACGAGTTCTGGAAACAAATTGTCTGGCATAAACCAGCAGAAGGATATACAGTCCCCCTAGATGAGGAAAATGAGGTCAACAACGGTTGCAGACGTCCTTTGCAAGAGCCGCCACCGGGATATAATAAAAAAAAAGGCAGGCCACGTATGACTGAACCTGAGAAGAGGAAGCAGACTTGGTATGAGCATGTATCAGGCAATGATAATATAGGTCGGAGGAGGTACAGAAGGCCAAAAGGGGAGATATTTGTGGAATCCGACGAAGAATTTGAGGACGAGGACGAGGACGACTTGGAAGACGATGCTGATGATGAGCAGTCAGGTGTAAGTCAGGGTATTGATTATAAGAAAGTGTTTGGCCAAAACCAGATAGATCATTTCATGTTTGGTTACATTACGAACTACAAAACCGTAAGGGGAGATGGTCATTGTGGGTACCGATCTCTTGCATGGCTTCTTGGTTTAGAAGATGAGGATTCATGGAAACATGTGCGCACAACAATGGTGAACGAGGTTCAAGAGAACTACAACTTTTACAACAACATTGGTTACACATTCACAAGATTACATGTATTGGTCCAGCGTATAGGTTGGTTAGGGCAATGTACAAACCGAGAGTTTTGGATGGAGATGCCTGCTTGTGGATTTATAGCTGCTACAGCATTCCAAAAAGTTATTGTGTTGTTATCATGTGGCGGTTCACATACTACGCTCCCATTCTACTCCAAGGGTAGCCCCGTAGAGCCGAAAGACGTAATTGTCATTGCTTTGGTGGGAAATCAAGATCATTACATACCGGTTAGTAAAATGTGATGTACTTTAATTATTTTTCGAAATCGTATGACTTGGAATATTTTTGACATTATATTTATGTCTTATGCAGGTCAAGTTATCAGATAACGCTCCTATTCCTCCGGTTGCTTATAATTGGACCCACCACCATCATTCTAGCGTAAGCGGTTGGGAACATCAATTTCAGGATCGTATAAACCATTTCCAATATTTACGACAGCTACACAGCAGACCTTTAGCGTAGTCGATGCGTATGTTCATTATTCAATCCGTTTGTTGGTATGTTTATGTAGTATTTATTTTGACTGTTGTAGTGAATATTCAATCCGTTCCGTTAACGAGATTCATCATAACTTCTTACTGAAAATAACAACTGCCTTGCATAAACAAACAAAGTACGACCACCCCCCCTCTAATGCCTCGAAAAGCCGTAGCTGCAGCGCCCGGTTCGCTCGGTCGGCCTAGAATACTCACGGGACATCAAAATCATCATTACAACAAGAAGGATAACCGTAAGAGTTTTAGCATATCTATTGCTTTGAACTGAATTTGCGTATGGCATGGCAGGAGCTTGAAGAACCTCTTTCGGGTATACCTCCCCCGAACTCAACATTTTCTTATGGTCCTCGTACTTCTCCTTATACCAAGACAATTCGAATTCCAAATCATCGATTGTCATTAGAAGTTGACTATTTTTTTCGTTACCCGCATCTAAACGCTTCTTCAATATGTTTACTTGGTCCGGGTAGTCGCAATCCTGTATTTACAAACACAATCAGTTATGCACATTCAAATTTTCGACCACATATACGTAAGAAATACAAGTTGGAAGCAGTATACCCCTAAATAATCGTAAAATCTGTCAACTTCGGGAACCGAGCGAGAGGAGTTGCTAGAACCTTGACTGACCATATTTCTTCTGGTGTTTGGTTTAGATGAAAATTTATTTGTTGCACATGGCCATATATATAGGGAAACAAAACCTCACGAATCCATGCTTCGTCAGGTGATGCATTGGTGAGGTTGACGGTGTTTTGAGGATAGAGCAATATGTCAGGAATCTAAGGTTTTGGGAAATTGTAAATTGCACCCTCCCGCATTCTGAATTCGGGACCTATTCACCCTCACGAATTCTGAATTCGGGCTCTATTCCGGATAGGATTCCCTTAATTTTTCAGCAGATATGGCAGAGGTTTGTACTGCGCAGGGAAACGTATATTCCAGACCTCGCGAATTCACGATTCGGGCACTATTTCAGAAAAGAGTTGATAACTTTTCAGAACCTAGGGCAGAGCAGAGTAGTCTGGATTTCTGTCAAAAGTAGATTCCACACCTCGCGAATTCACAATTCGGGAACTGTAAGAAAAGACTTCACAACTTTTCAGAATCTAGCGCAGAGTAGTCTTCATTTATGGTAAAAAGTAGATTACAAATGTTATGGAAAACCGCCAATACATGTCACGAATGCACAATTCGGGAAGAGTTTACTGAGGCCATTTTCATAGCTTAAGAATTCACAATTCGGGACCTTTTGGAAAGCATTTTCGTAATTTGGGAAGGACTACAACGTTGCACTACGTCTATAAATGGACGACTCCAAATCAAGGTGGGACAACAGATAGTTTTGACTCTGTGTAACTGTAAGCTATTGAAATCATGTCCGAACTCAGCTCATCTGGAAGCAGCAGAGTACAAATGTGCCAATGCAATAAGGCAGCCGTAATGGCGGAGTCGGAATCGAGGAGAAACTTAGGCAGGAAGTTCTGGTCGTGCCCTGGCACCGGTTATACCATGTGCTACTTCACTAAGTGGATCGATCCTCCTCATCCCGAGTACTCGCAAAACGCCATAAGAAAACTACTGTAGCGTATTTCTTCGTTGGAACATGAAGTCTCTACTCTAAGGGAGACCATGGCTCCTAACGACCGTGCCGACTAGGCTTTACTATTTGAAACTGTAAGTGTGAACTTCTGTGTTCGTCTCATAACTACGTACCCCTTTGTTTTCCAATGTTTTCAGATTTACCATGGTTGTAATGTTTTAATTGCGCGATTGTTGTTATATTGTTGTTTCACCAATGTTGTGATGTTTGAGTTGTATTAATGTTGTAACGTACGTGTGAAATCCAACTTTCAAAATGCGATTGTCGATTTGGACATACGGATCTGAGTCCCTCAAATTCTTCCATATCTAAAAGTCACACTCCATCTCCATGTATTTGATGCGGAATGAGTCATAAAACACGGTTATTACGTTGAAACGCATGAATTCATCGTAAGCCGTACTTAAGTTCTTTCGTAGAACTGAACGACGCATATCTGGAGGTAGTTCTGCACTTAAAATGAATTTGACTTTGCTACAATTCAACCCTCACGAATTCACAATTGGGGCCCTTTTCCAGATACGATTCCATTACATTTTCAGAAGATGTGGTACAGGTTTGTACTGAGAAGGGGTGGATTAGACGCCAAATCCTCACGAATCCACAATTCGGTTGCCTCACAACAAAATAATCGAAAACTATGAAAAGCTTTCATAACAGGACGGAATGCAGAATTGAAAACAAACGTTCGGAATAGAGCATGCATGATGTCTGTCATGCGTCATTCAATACCCAGATGTATGGCCTGTATCATAACCGTCGAAATAGTTCGTAGTTGGCTCTCTGGACGGGGGAGAACCATAACTTCGGGTACTGCCTAAACCAGTTGCACTTGGTGTTCTGAAATCTGCAAAACCATAACCTTGACTTCGATGTTGTTCGGTCAAATTGAAGGGTTGAAAGGATGATTCAGGTTGGCTGTATGAACCAGGCATGTACGAGCTAGGTCTGGGATTCCCGAGATTGTACGTTCCAAAGGTTTGCCCGCCGCTATATCTTCGGGGTGATCCGTCCTGTAACGTTTCGGCATCTGAGTCCAACCGCTCTGCCCTTGTTCTTTGGGAAGAACCAACACCTGTATTACGGAATACCTCTGGAAGACCTGGAGTCATGACCGACCCTATTACTTGCATTATAATTTTTTTCAGTGGATCGTCATCTGCATAACCTCGAAGTAGTTCCACATTCTCCAGAATAATTGATTCAATGTGGTTGAGGCGCTGTTCAAGTAACCAGATGGTTGGAGTTAGTATTTGTCACACTGCTACAAGTAGTTTTAAAAAAATGACAGGTTATATGAATTTTACTTACACGGACAGCTTGTAGTGCTAATGGCATGGGTTCTTCGTCAAGTTCAGCGACTAGTTTCGCTGACTCTGCATCGTTGTAAGGATGAGAGTGTTGTCTATACCAGTCCATATAATCGCTTGAAGTTTCCCAAACTTGATTGCTGATGGGCAAATCATCTTCTTCCAGGCAGTGTTCGAACCAAGTTCCAAAATTATTGTCTGCCCAGTGATATTTCACCTTATAACCGCCTACATTTCTTGATGGTCTGTTACTCTGCACTGGCTGGATAGGTGGATTTCTCGGTATTATCTGTTTTCTTCCAAATTGTCTTACAAACCTATCTGGGTTATAACCTTCTTCCATACCCAGGTATTGCAGCGTCCCTTTGTAGTGAGACACTTTGAATGCGCGTTTATTAACCACTTCCTTCCACGGCATCCAACATACCTACAAACAATTTGTATTTATGAATACATGGTATACGAACAATATTAGGTACAAAACGGGAACTAGCTCGAACCTCGTCCACTCGCATTAAATCTAGTTGTTTTCGTATTCCTTGAATCCTCTCTTGTGGTGACTTTCTAGCACGACGTCGATCGTTACAGTAAGCGTACGGCCCGGGAGTTGTACAAGATGGATCTGCTGTTTCATGACCTTTGAACATTGGGAAGTACGCCCATATCCAACTCTGAAACGAATTACAGTTAATTACTCCGTCATTTCAATAGTAAAAACAAATCAACTTTAGTTAGGAAATCAATACCTGTAGAAGTAAAGGGGATCCACTAAATTGTGCAACATATCGTCGACTAGCAATTCCCAATTCGCGATAAAGGTATGCTAACGTTGCAGCTCCCCAAGCGTACCTTTGCGTGTTAGTGTGGTCTAGCAACGGATGAAAATTCCGAATATTCATTTTTGTTCCACTCTTGTCTTGGAACAAAAGCGAAGACGTAATGGTTGCGAGGTACACAGAGGCAATGGTGTGTTGCTGATCTTCATGTACGACTCTTTCTGTCATCATTTCACGTAAGGTTGCAATGGTAAAACCTTTGTTTTTTTTGTACACATACACTTCCTCAACGTCCATGCCAAACATTTTGGCTACTTCGTTGAACAACTCTTTGTCCGTCATTGAAGGGGCTACCGGCAGTCCAACAACTTTAAGTCCAAGCAGTTGATACACATCATGCAATGAGGGCGCCATTTCTCCCCACGGAAAATGAAACGTATTTGTTTCGGGGTGCCACCTCTCTATGAACGCCGAAATGAGGGCCGAATCAAATGCAGTGTGAGGAATCTGCAGTAATTTAGTTAAACCGCTTGTTTCAGCTATTCCCCTCCAAGCCCCATTGGGCATTGAATCCCACTCCGACACTCCTTTACTACGAGCATGCACTCTCACGACCTTTTTCATCTATATGACATCAATCATTTAGCATCAACGATAAATCTATGTAGTAGTAAGAGGAATGAAGTGACCTTGTAAAAATATTTTCATTGACATACCACTGCGTCGTTTGTATTGTTCCATAAGAAACGTGCAAAATGCGTGTTGAAATCTCGCAATAACGAACTGTCTGCAGGGCCTCCAGGGTACTCAGTTTGCCGCATTTCATTAGCGTCTAACTGAACGTGACTTGCACTAGTAGATCTTTGCATTGTAGGTCCACGACTTTGGGGAGTGTCTGCAACAGCAGAACAACTCCTCCTTGCTCTTACAGTAACTGGGGTACTGCTTCCCATCATAACAGTGTCTTCGTGAGGTAACGGAGCTTCATTTACGGTGCTACGTGATGGAGGGTTGTTCATGTTCCGACGGGAATCTGTAGACGACCCCGCTCTGCTAAATAGGTTACGCGTTGAATCCTGAAACCTCATATGAATACATACACGAAATTTACATCCACACAGATTTCTTATATTTAAATTAAGTGAACTACATAGGGACTCCATATTACTTACCCATAACCGAGTTCGAACACTAGATCGTTCATTTCTACGAGGAGGTGGACCAGGGCCATCATGCGTTTTTGCCATCTTCTAATATGTTCAGAATATTTTTCTACACTTCGGGACTACATTTACAACCATGCAGTTACACAATTCTATATATACGATTTTGTTTACCTCAGAATGTTATCCCGAATCCTGAATTCGTGTAAAAAAGGAGAATATCCGACACCGTCTTTTCAGTGATTTCAGATGTTGCCATGCCTCGATGACGGATAAAGCACAAAGTTGCCGAATCCTGGATTCGGCAACTTTGGCCATCGAAGCAGAATGTTGCCGATTCCAGGATTCGGCAACATGTTGCTTTTTCCGCAACATGGTGCTTTTTCTGCAAGTCAGGCATCTCTGCAGGTCAGGAATAGCTGCATGCTCTCTCACGAGTTCAGAATTCGTTGGCTCCAATGATATCTTATAAAGAACCCTAAGAGTTGTGAATTCGGGAGGTTTCATGTGAATTACCCTTACCCTACGAGTTGTGAATTCGGGAGATGTCATTTTCATTTGAGCCTATTAATACGCCTTAGATTGTAGATACTCACAAGCACCCCAACATTAGTTTTTCCAAAACACATTCTGAAACGCATTTATAATGACTTTGAGGTACGGAAGCAGCAACAGTCATGCAACGGTAATTACCTAAGTTCGTTTTACTTACGTAATTTTTTTCTGAACTTCGTTTTCCGTCAAGTTTTTTTTTGTAAAAAATACTTGACACATTCAATTCGCAGGACGACATTCCTTTTAGTTGCCCTTACACCGAATGCTCGTTTTTCGGCCCACATAATGACTTGTACAACCACTTACACTTCGTGCATGGAGACGCTAAGTATGATCTTACCCGACACTTCCAGTTTGTGATGAGAAGAACCGATGCTTTTGTGGTGTTCCTTGACGAGGACGAAGATTCCAATATCTTCGTACTTGACACCAAAACTATGGAAATTAGTTCAATTGCTGACATGAACAACGTAGCTGACCCTCCCACATGGCTTGGTACCTTAGTTATTAAACGAACCTTTGGTGCGTTTTGGTATTGTCCACTTACGAACTACATTCGGTGTAATTCTGAGCTTTTCTGGGTAGGTGGTTCAATCCATACAGGTGACAGTGTAGCTAGGTCACAGATCCTAGCCCTATTATATGATGAGTATGAATGTTTGTTTGTGGAACATGTCCCCGGGGAAAACTAAAGCACTTTTAGATCTTGCTTAAGAAGTTTCTAACGCACTTTCCTTGTATTTCAGTTACTAATCTTATGTAGCAGCTAATTTTTTATTTACTACCCATGTACAAAAGTTTTTTTAAATACTAAACTTAACCAAGAATGCAGAATTCGCTGGGTATGACGAATGCAGAATTCGGGATTTCTAGGTTCATTATGCATTTTCAGAAACACTTTCTTTTTTTACATAGTATATTTAAGTAATTTAAGTTGAATAATAAGAACTCATCTACGAACAACTACTGTTTCAAACACGGTTAACAGTAATGAAGTTAAACACCAAAATGTTTGTAACGAACATAACGTTTTACCGAGAAACGCAAATACCGTGTTCAACACCAAAATGTGACGTACTAATACATCAAATGCAATACGTATCATCAAATCAACCATGTCTTATCAAACACAAAAGTTAAATGTCTAAAACCACGAACATACAAAAAACAAGTAGCCATAAACATGAGACAATAAAAACATGAAAACCGTCAGACATCATCATCAAGGCCTGCATCATTAAGATCTTCCTCGGGGTCTGCCCCACCTGCTGGCTCGGCTGCAGCGCGCTCCTCCGCCATACGAGACGACTCCCCTCGCTCAAATATAGATGGAATGCCAGGTCCGGCTGTTGAAGAAGTCCCTGGATCCATCTGTGTCGCCCTAACAAGAGGAACATCATCGGTGGCAAGTTGCAAAATATTTCTCAACTGTTCCTTGCAACAAGGAGAGACTATCTGCAGCTGTCTCTCGACGTAGGACGTAATAAGAGCAAGACGCTGTAATTAAAGAACAATAAGTACGTAAGTAGATGTAAACTGTATAATAAAATATTGTAACGCATGATACTAAAACAAACTTACCCGATGAGTGTCAATAAACGGCGAAGGAACAACATCGGGAGGGGCCTGCCTCTGTGAGAACCGACTGACATATGGATGTGATATCTGGAGGTACCAGTCTAAGTATGCAGGATCCACCGACCAAGGAGGAGAAGCAACGGGGCTCTCCAAAATGTACGGACAGAGATGGTCTTGCATGCTCTCCCAACGATCCCACTCCTCAGCAAACTCCACAATATACTTGTTCTTCCCGCGTTTATTAATTGGTCGACAGACCCGTGATGGTGGAATAGGATCTAGTGGTCTGCTCTGCTGTCGTCCGAACTGACGTACCACCCTATCCGGCATATAGGGCTCCTGAATATCGAGGAACCTCAACGTTCCTCGATATGTAGAGGCCCTAAACCGGTCAATAAAATCTAGTTGCCCGTAAGGCATCCAACATATCTACAAGATTACAATGCAAATGTAAAAAGTTAACAATTTGCCAAGTTCAAATAATGTACGTATACAACTAGTCGTTAAACAATACTTACATCCTCTGGTCGATACTCATCCAGAATCCGCCTGTAAACATGGGGGCTCAACTCGTGCTGTGTAGCAGTCCTGTCGGTGTGGTAAAGGGATGCGCGTCTCTCATCATCACCTGCCATATCACGCTGGAAGTTCGGGTTCCCCGGGAAGTAAATGAAGTACATCCATATCCAAATCTGATACAATTAATGCAAATCGTTAACGTCAGACAACTTTACAAGTGTATATCACTTCTACTATTACTACGAACCTGTAAAAGATAAGGACAACCGCCGAAACCAACCACTCCACTCCTAGATGCCTCGCCTAATTCCCGATACAGATTTGCGAGGACAGCAGCGCCCCAAGCCGTATCGACTACTCTCGTCGGATCGTCAAATAATGGCAACAAGCGGGTCTGCAGAAGGGTGGTGCTCTTGTCCACAAACAAACTACTGGACATAAGATACCACAAATATCCAGCGGCAATGCAATCAGGATCATCCTCGTCCTCAATCATCCGCAACACGTGGGGCCAAAAACTACAAGCCCTTACCCGACCCTGCCTCAGAGGCCCTGTCATGTTCCACTTATCTAGTGGGGACACATAACTGGGATCAACTCCGAACATGTACCCAAACAGATCATTACAATACTTCCTCTCTTGCATGGCATTAGCAAATGGACCTGTAGTCGCAGGTAATCCCTCAATAGAAAGGCCCAAAATCATTGCTACATCATGCAGCGTAATCGTGATCTCTCCCCAAGGAAAATGGAAGCTGTTCGTCTCCGGGTGCCAATGCTCAATGAACGCTCCAATAAGGTTGTGATTCACAAACCCATACTGCAAATCCCTGTTACGTGTTAACCTCGTCTGCTCAGCGATCCGGAACCAAGAACCAGGAGGAGGATCATGTGGTAAGTACGGCCTAAAACGTCCGAAATCAGTGGGCCGGGTATAGCATCGGGTTCTCCGTGTGAACTCCCGTGGGGGATCGCCTGCTAGTTCCTCATTTGCAATCTTATGAGCAATGTGCGCCTCGAAACTATGCAAAACAGGATCGGCCAGAACGGGAGGACGAGGTGGTGTATCAACTGGTGCAGAAGGTTGGGGGTCAGCTCTAGGAGGAGACTGAAGAACAGGACGTTCATCATCAAACCCAATCGGTGATCCATCCACAATACGCGGGGACTGTGACTGCAACTCAACAGGTGCAGTGGAAGTAGAGGGCTCAACTGAAGCAGGAGGCACGCTCATACAGGGTACTACTGGAGGCTGTGAAAAAAACGGGGCAGCAAAATCGTCAAGGCCTACTGATGACTGCACCTGATCAGAAGCGACAGGCCTACCCCTACCGCGACCTCTACGCCCCCGGGATGAACCAACACCCCCTCTAGACCCACCTCTCTTGCGGCCCGAAGCCGTGACTATACGCTCGGAAACTCTTCTTCCACCCGCAGTCATTCTCCTAATTTTACCAGCTATGGCCTAACATTTTCACATTTCTTATACTAATTAGTTATTTAAACACACACATGTCTATTAATATAACATTCTGTACTAACGTCTTTAATATCTTTTTACATGCAATCAATTCAACTTAACGTTTTAATCTCTTTTCAAATGCAACTTATGTTGTTACTAGTTTTCCTTCTTACAACACTATAAATTAAATGCTAAATAATTACATTTAACGATTTTGCTTCATACCTACATAATTACACTATTTTTACAATTTTTTCAATATTTACAATTTTTACCGTTTTTTAAACTTCAAAATTAAATGCTACATAATTTTTACAACTTTTCATTACACTTTTTACACTATTTATATTGTTACTTACACTATTTATACTTTAATTACTATTTTATATCATGCCAAATATATACATTTTATATCATGGTAAATAATTACAACTTTTATGCCATGCCAAATATTTACATTTACTATTTTATATCATGCTAAATAATTACAACTTTTATGCCATGCCAAATATTTACATTTACTATTTTTAATAACATTTCAATTACTACTTTAATTATTACGATAAAACATTTAAAACTTTTTAATTTTACATACCTCGTCGCAAATCCGTCGGGCTCTTTTCGGAGGAGGGGGATCAGCAATTAATTCTTCCGCCATCTTCACCGCCTCTGCTCCGACCCTTGCTGCAATGCTTATTGGGTCACCTTCAGAATCACTTTCCTCAGACCTCCCGAATTCTGGATTCGGCTGCCTCTGCCCATACTCATCTTCTACCTCCCCTACCGCAGCCTTCCCCTTCCTCCTTTCTTCCTCACCCACGCCGCTCCCCTTCCTCCTTTCTTCCCCTGCCTCACCCACGCCGCTCCCCTTCCTCCTTTCTTCCCCTTCCTCACCCACGTCTTCAACCTCCATATTTCCGCCTCCATCCTCTTCCTCCGCCACCACCGCACCCAAAGATCCTCCGGCCAAACCCGCCACCCATTCCATCGAAACCGCCGGATCTACTCCTCCCACCAAACCCGCCTCCAACGTCTCAGTAACTTCTCCCACCGACCCGGGCTCCATCGCCTCCTCCCGATTCGGGCCAACTGTCGGATCTACATCCGACCCTCCTCCTCTACTCGGATCTGCAACTTCTTCTCTAGCCACCGTATCACCGCCTCCGTTCATCTCTCTCGATTGCCTCATCACCTCTTCAACAGAAATTTCCGAAGGCGATACATCGAAAAAATTGCCGGCCATTATTTCAGACCACCAGTTGTTCTCCATTTTTTTTTTGGGATGATGAAAACACGGCGACTTCACAATTCGGATGGTTACTTATAGGAATTTCACCGTTTTTTTTTAACCTAGTCCAAACTCTCCCGAATTCACAATTCGGGCGTTTCAAATACAAATTTCAACCTCTCCCGAATTCACAATTCGGGAGGTTAAATTACAAATTTCAAATTCCAAGGTCAAACTTCCATTTACGAGGCAAATCCAATTTCCGAGATTTTTTACTGTTGTTACCATCTTACGAATGCAAGATTCGTGAGGCAAATACATATTTCAAACAAGCCCGCATTCACGATTCGGGAGGTTAAAATACAAATTTCAAATTCTAAGTTCGAAGGTCAAACTTGCATTTACGAGGCAGATCCAATTTCCTAGATTTTTTACTGTTGTTACCATATCACGACTGCAAGATTCGTGAGGGAAATAAATATTTCAAACGCGCCCGCATTCACAATTCGGGAAGAGGTTAAAATACAAATTTCAAATTCTATGTTCCAAGGTCAAACTTTCATTTACGATGCAGATCCAATTTCCGAGATTTTTTACTGTTGTTACCATCTCACGAAAGCAAGATTCGTGGGGTTTCCTTTCACAAATCCGAAGGTTTTTGCACTGGTTTGTCTCCCATTTGAATTGATATAGGAAATGATTTTGCACTATCTGCCTTTCAAAATTCGGATACAGGAAATGATTTTGCACTGGTTTGTCTGCCATTTGAATTGATTGCATGCATGGTCAGTCTCAAATTTAATACAGTACTAGTATCCAAAAAATGATTTTCAATTAAAAGAGCATCAATACTAATTATTTTCTTAATATATATGAAAAACTCTAAATGAAAAATAAATAGAAACAAAGGGAGTATGTTATAGGCTTGTAGCATTACGGTTACAGAAAAAAACGCTCTCAAGAAAGAGCGAACTGCCTCTCTTCCTTGTTGGCTATCGACTACTAGAAATTTCTTTATTGATGTCATTTGTTGTAACAAGACAACACAACTGAGCATTACAAAGTATATAAACGTGACCATTTCTAATCATCATCATCATCTTCTTCCCCACCATCTTCTTCAACGTCATCATAACCATCTTCATGTTCTTCTTCCTATTCGTCTTCACCTTCGTCTTCACTTTCGTCTTCACCTTCGTCTTCATCTTCGTCTTCACCTTCGTCTTCACCTTCGTCTTCACCTTCGACTTCACCTCCGTCTTCACCGTCGTCTTCACCTTCGTTGTCTTCATCATCTTCACCACCATCTTCAACTACATGATCGTCATCATCGTCATCTTGGGGTATCGGGTTAATATTTAGAGGCGGCATTGGTTTGCACGGTTATGACGTTAAAGAAATCCGGGACTCACCGCATGGCTGCCATTTATAGACGAAAAGATAAGATCTGTTTGGGATACGTCAGCATCTCGTTCGGAATGGGGTTCCGAACGAGATGGTGTGGGACCCGGTCAGATATTTCCGTCATTGATCTTATCTTTTCGTCTATAAATACCTCCAAAACAAACCATTTCAAACACACATTCACTATCATTCCATTATATTTATTTTCTCTCAAATTTCCTTCCTCAAATTTCGATATGTATCCAAATCGTCCAACTCTATTTCCCGCCTCTTCCTCGACAATGGATCCTGGTCCGAAATTGTGTTGCTGTCAGAAAAAGCCCACGGTGCATATGTGTACCGAACAAATAGAGTGGGACAAGGTCAACTATGGGAGAAGATTTTGGGGATGCCCGGATGCATGTTGGGATGCTCTTACTGAAGAAGAGGAAGAGAAAGGGTGCAAATACAAACATTGGATCGATCCACCATACACAGGTCGTGCAAGGGTCGTTATTGAAGAACTAAATGCAGACAACTTATGCAACTGGTCAAAGGCTGAAGGAATTGAGGAAGGGATGGAGCTGCTGAGGATTGGAACAAAAGAATGGGCCAACGAAATAGATGAACTGAAAGCCAAAAACACCGAGCTCATGGAGGAAAACGCTGCACTTGCTGCAGAATTGGCAGCAACACGTAACAAATAGAGAATTAAGTATTTTTAATTTCTTGTATCGTTAGTTGTTCCCCTCGTTCGGAATGGGGTTCCGAACGAGAGGGTGCTGCCGGGCGCAAAAAGGGTGCTGCCCGGTTGCAACCCGTAACTACGTTTCATTCCTCCCGAATCCACAATTCGTGAGCTTGTAATTCAAATTTTAAGGTCAAACTTGTTCTGACTTGGCAGTTACAATTTCCGAGATTTTCTCGATTGTTACTACCTCACGCATGCTCAAATCGTGATGTGTGGTTTCTAATTTTTATCTTCCAAACCCGGTTCAATACCCGATTTCTCAATTGCCCAAACAGGTTTACTAGATCGGGTTCACTATTTGCGGTTCACTATATCCGGTTCCCTAATTCTGCACCGGTTTGTTTATTTTCTATTTTCCACGCTCACGAATGAAGAATTCGGGAACGTCCATGAATACTTTAGTTCCCGAATTCAGCATTCGTGAACGTTTATTTTTCTATTTTCCACGCTCCCGAATGCTGAATTCGGAAACGTCCATGAATACTTTAGGTTCCCGAATTCAGCATTCGGGAACTTCTATTACTATTTAAGTTCCGCGCGGCGCCCAGCTCCGCGCGGAATTTAAATCCTGACACACTGCGTGTGTCAGGAGTGCAATAAGCCTTTCTGTAAAATATAGTATATATCAAGTCAGGTGTCTTGTCCAACTCCCTTTTGAACGAGGAGACTATTTACACTGCTTTTTTGTTGCAGGCTTAAATCCGCGCGGAGCTAGGGATCGCGCGGAGTTTGACTTCGCGCGGAGTTACGGAATGGGCGGATTTATAATCCGCCAGAATACTTGAAAATTTTGTAAAAAATTAGGCTGAAAAGCTCGCAAATCCTAAATTCGTCCGCAAAGTGAAAAAGCTGGCGAATCCTAAATCCGCCCGCTTTTAAGCTTTGAAAAGCTGGCAAATCCTAAATCTGCGCGCTTTTTAGCTTTGAAAAAGCGACTAAATCCGTCCGCTTTTTAGTAATGCGTCTCCTGGGACAAGTAGGAGTTGTATTGGCCCATAAAATATCAATTCTGTTATAAGCCTAATAATATATCGGTGCGATCATCTGGTCCGGAACCATAGTCCATATTTTAGTCCACTCAATTCTATTGGTAGGGCATTGCAACCGGGCAGCACCCTTTTTGCGCCCGGCAGCACCCTCTCGTTCGGAACCCCATTCCGAACTCGGGGAATTTTTTTTTTTTTTTTTAATTTTGTTTCTCGTTCGGAACGGGGTTCCGAACGAGAACGGTCCATTTAAATAAATGTCAAACCGGTTCGCATATTGCGAACCGGTTCGACACTCGTTCGGAACCCCATTCCGAGGAATATTTTTTTTTTTTTAATATGACGTCACACCTCGTTCGGAATGGGGTTCCGAAGGAGGAATAATTTTTTTTTTATTTATTCCTCGTTCGGAACCCCATTCCGAACGAGGAAATTTGTTTTTTTTTTTAATATGACGTCATATCTCGTTCGGAATGGGGTTCCGAACGAGATTACCCGGATATTTATGACGTGTCGTTACCCGTTCAGAACCCCATTCCGAACGAGATTCGGCTATATTTTTTGAAAATGCGAACGGCTATATTGACGGAGTCTATAAAATCGGAGTTGTATGACCAAATTATCAAACCAAATCGGAAGAAGCACAAAAAATGACGTCTGAAAGCGATTCAACTAATTCTTCAAGGGAGGGTAGTTGGAAAGAAAGACGGGAGTGTTCTTCTAGTGAGACGTCGGTGGAGGAGGAGGTTGATTTGTCTGCGCCGGTAGATGATACATATTTCCATGTAAGTACCTGTAAACCTTTTTTTATAGCGTTTCATTATAATTTATTTTATTGGTATAGTAGTATTGAAATTTGAGTAATTTTAAATAGGGATACTGTAGTGATGAGGAATATTTAAAAATCGACTATAGTGCCCATTTTACGACTAGTGAGAGATTTCCTACTATGGATCTTCTGAGAGAGTGGGTTAGGAAGGTCGGTTATGCCTTGTGTATGGTTATCACCACGAAATCATCAATGGCCAACAAGAGGATATTTCTGCACTGTGAGCAATCCGGTAGTTATAGAAAACATGGAAAGAACATTAATCTTGAAGGAGATGTAGCAGAACCATCGTCGCAGCGTAGCAACCTTAGTAGGTTAAGGAAGTACAATTGTCCTTTTATGTTAAGAGGATATTATCGACGAGCAACTCTTGTTGAGCCGCCTGGGTGGATACTAAAAGTTGAGAAGGCATGTCACAACCACTGTCTTTCCAGCAGCTTGATTGGCCATGCATTTGCTTCGAGGATGACGGGAGAGCAGAGACGAAAAATAATGATTGCATCAGCGGCCGGGGCAATGCCGAAGGTTATTTATACACAGCTGCTTCAGGAAAATCCGACTTCCACAATATCAAGAAGGCAAGTGTACACTGTGAGGGAAAAGGAGAGGAAGAAAGCATTGGCAAATCTAACCGTGACCCAGTGGTCATTAGATTTCCTCCATCATAGAGCTTATCGTAAAGACATTCACTACGAGACGAATCCGGAGACGGGGGAGAAAAAGTTGGCAGCGTTTTTCATATCTCATCCGGATTGTCAACATTTGTTGAGAATGTTCCCTCGGGTGGTGATCATGGACGCGACGTACAAGACTAATAGGTACACTAAAATTCATTATTATGACTTGAAATACCGTTATAGAATTATAATTATTAATATACCCTCGTTGATAGGTATGGTTGGCCGTTACTTCAGTTTGTTGGATTCAATTGCACCAACTATACATATTGTATTGCGCTAGCGTTCATCTGTTGTGAGACAGCCCCATACTATGCATGGGCATTGAAACGGGTCAAGTATTTGTTTCGTGCACTCGAAGGACCGGATTGCATCATGTCTGATCGAGAGCTGGCAACAATTAAGGCGGTTGACCATGTATTTCCTAGTGTGCGTCATATGCTTTGCCATGTCCACGTTGATCGGAATGTTAAGGCATTTGCTAAATTGAACAACCTGGACGAAAAAAGTGCATCTGCTAGCGTTCGACGGGTGATGCGGTCTCACACAGAGAAGCAGTATGAGGAGAGACTTGATCACTTCCGGAAAACATGGAGGAATGGTCATCTTGTACAATATGCTGAGAGCACATGGTTTACTCCTCATAAGGAAAAACTTATAGCTGCGTATTGCGATGATATACGCCATTTTAGCACAAGAACGTCTAACAGGTAAGATATTTGAATTTGTTTTTAACGAGAATGATCATGACATTCGGTTGGCTAAAATGTTTAACATGTACAATGTTGTTGTCAGGGTTGAAGGTCAACACTCGATGTTGAAGCATATGTTTGATTCAGCTGTTGGAGGGTTCGACACTTTAGTGCAACACATTGACAATATGTTTGTCGATCAGCACCGTCGAATACGGGCCGAGATGGAAATGTCCAACCATACTAGCCCGAAGGAGATACAAGACGGGCCTCGGTGGATCAAGACTATTTTCATGCGCATATTGAGGAAGTGCTCCGACAAGTGTTTGAGAATGCTACTGAAAGAAGTCCTTAAGGCAAAGGACGGAAAGATATGTGGCCCATGTGAGGATCCTTGGTGGGAATCAACACTCGGATTGCCTTGCCCACACAGGATTAAGGTGTTTGTAGAAGAAGGAACGCCATTGTTGCCGAGCGACATTGATATCTTCTGGAAGCAGATCAAGTGGGAAGGAGTGGAATTGAAAGACTTCGACTCTGACGACGACGTGCAATTGACTGTAGATAAGGTTCTTATGGATGATTTCTTTGAAGGGGTGTTTACCGGTAACGTTGATGATTTCGATATGAAGAGGATGGCTGATAAGTGGCGTGAGTGCAAGGATCCTTCTTCAGTTGATGTCCAGGACCCCCCTCGGGGAGAGACGAAGAGAGGAAGGCCTAAGATTCATGCGAAGAAGACGGGTACAAAGCGAGATCCGGGTTGGGATGAGAGGGCTCAAGCTAAGAAGGATAAGGAGAAGGCAGAAGCAAGGAAAAAGGGGATGAAAGAGGAAGAGGGTGCAACTGTGCCACCGAAAGCCGATTCACAAAAGAAATCGTCGGTTGCATCCAACAGAGCTTCAAGCGGGGCCACGACCGTAAAAGGGAGTGCAACTAAACCACCGAGGGCAAGAGGAAATGCTAGATCGAAATGTAGCGGTGGCAATTCAATCATTTATCTCGACTTCGACTGGGGGATAGATAATATAGACCTTTTCATGCTCGCATACATAGCTGCTGTGGAGAAAGTAGGTGATGACGGTCATTGTGGTTATCGATCCCTCGCTCGCTTACTAGGTAAACCAGAGCAACAGTACGTTGAAATCCGATTTGATCTTTCGAAGCACCTCCAACAAAACGGGCATATGTATCATGAGATGCTAGAGGGTTTCATGACTATCCCGCAACTCATTCGAGAAGTGAATCACATTCGATCGCCATGCTCTCCTGAATTCTGGATGTGCACACCTACAATGGGATTGGTATTTGCCACGAGGTATCAAGTTGCACTAGTGGTGTTATCATGGTTTGGTCCTTGTACATGTCTTCCGATGTTTGCTCCTCCCGGTTCAGAGCCTCCTACCACGGTGTTCGCCATTGCACATGTAGGCAGACGCAACCATTACGTACCGGTACGCATCGATATTTTCCGCTCTTGTACCTTATTTCACATATGTTTTTTAGCATACAATAACAATTTTGTGTTGACAGATTTGGTTGGTTGATGACAATTGTCCAATTCCACCCCCTCCAAGGCAGTGGAGTATCTACAAACAGCCATTGGTGGACGGATGGGAACAGCGCTTTCAGAGTAGATTCGACAACTACGTATCCGAGAGAGAGTTTCATGGTGGCGGTCCCATAATGACCTAAATCTTGTATTTGTTTGATTAATGTTCGTATTAAGTATGTTGTTTGTTGACTTGATTAATGTTCGTATTAAAAATACTTAATTCTCTATTTGTTACGTGTTGCTGCCAATTCTGCAGCAAGTGCAGCGTTTTCCTCCATGAGCTCGGCGTTTTTGGCTTTCAGTTCATCTATTTCGTTGGCCCATTCTTTTGTTCCAATCCTCAACAGCTCCATCCCTTCCTCAATTCCTTCAGCCTTTGACCAGTTGCATAAGTTGTCTGCATTTAGTTCTTCAATAACGACCCTTGCACGACCTGTGTATGGTGGATCGATCCAATGTTTGTATTTGCACCCTTTCTCTTCCTCTTCTTCAGTAAGAGCATCCCAACATGCATCCGGGCATCCCCAAAATCTTCTCCCATAGTTGACCTTGTCCCACTCTATTTGTTCGGTACACATATGCACCGTGGGCTTTTTCTGACACCAACACAATTTCGGACCAGGATCCATTGTCGAGGAAGAGGCGGGAAATAGAGTTGGACGATTTGGATACATATCAAAATTTGAGGAAGGAAATTTGAGAGAAAATAAATATAATGGAATGATAGTGAATGTGTGTTTGAAATGGTTTGTTTTGGAGGTATTTATAGACGAAAAGATAAGATCTGTGACGGAAATATCTGACCGGGTCCCACACCATCTCGTTCGGAACCCCATTCCGAACGAGATGCTGACGTCAGCATCTCGTTCGGAATGGGGTTCCGAACGAGATGGTGTGGGACCCGGTCATATATTTCCGTCAGATCTTATCCCAAACAGATCTTATCTTTTCGTCTATAAATGGCAGCCATGCGGTGAGTCCCAGATTTCTTTAACGTCATAACCGTGCAAACCAATGCCGCCTCTAAATATTAACCCGATACCCCAAGATGACGATGATGACGATCATGTAGTTGAAGATGGTGGTGAAGATGATGAAGACAGCGAAGGTGAAGACGACGGTGAAGACGAAGGTGAAGTCGAAGGTGAAGACGAAGGTGAAGACGAAGATGAAGACGAAGGTGAAGACGAAGGTGAAGACGAATCGGAAGAAGAACATGAAGATGATTATGATGACGTTGAAGAAGATGGTGGGGAAGAAGATGATGATGATGATTAGAAATGGTCACAACAAAGGACATCAATAAAGAAATTTCTAGTAGTCGATAGCCAACAAGGAAGAGAGGCAGTTCGCTCTTTCTTGAGAGCGTTTTTTTCTGTAACCGTAATGAGTTTAATGTGAAAGCTAATTACTGTATACTTGTGGTGAGGATTGGAAATAAACATGATGTTTAATAAATTTTTAAATGTGAAAGTTACCCGCTAATCAAAATTATTTACTACTCCGTAATGCTACAAGCCTATAACATACTCCCTTTGTTTCTATTTATTTTTCATTTAGAGTTTTTCATATATATTAAGAAAATAATTAGTATTGTATTAATCTTAATATATTATAAAATTAGGGGTTTTTCCAATTAATCCCACTACATTTAACGCCGTTAACACTTAATCAACGAAAACGAAACATAATATCCACACCTCTTATCTTTTCGTCTATAAATGGCAGCCATCGCCTCTAAATATTAGACTAACAAAGTTGTTTTCGTCTCCGTATAAAATGAAGTAACTTTCATCAGTTAAATCATGCGCATGCATCAATTAAATCACGCTTTTCACTGCAAACAGTGCAAAGTTATTTTTACCTCTTTTTTTTGATGCTCTTTCAATTGAAAATCAGTTTTTGGATACTAGTACTGTATTAAATTTGAGACTGACCATCCATGCAATCAATTCAAATGGCAGACAAACCAGTGCAAAATCATTTCCTATATCTGTATTTGGAGGAAATACTAAATTAAATTGATTGAAACTAAATTAAATTTGTAATCTACCTGATGCTCTTTCACTTTCACAAAATCATTTTCCAAAGACAGACAAGTGACTCCAAACAAAACTGAAACATTGGATACCATGCAATTACGGAGTAATTCAAAAGGCACACAAAGTCACCACAAACTACGGTTCAGAAAATAAAAAGAAAATCCGAATTTTCAAAGGCAGATAGTGCTGGAGTGACTTTAATTATCTGCCTTTGAAAATGACTTTGCACTGTTTGAGTCTGTTTCAATTATTTTGCGGTGGTATCCAATGTCTTATTTTCTGGGCCTGCGGTGACTTTAATTATCTGCCTTTGAAAATGACTTTGCACTGTTTCAGTAATGCATGACTTTGCACTGTTTGAGTCTGTTTTAGTAATGCATGCGCAAGAAAGCTAGTTGAGATCATACCCAAGAGTGTTTTGCCCAAGTGTTAGAGAAGTTAATCAATTTAACTAGGATCAGTTCGGATATACAGTGTGATGGCGATGCTGAATATCGATGTTGTTTTAAAGGATATGCTGAACGAGACGATGACGTCAGCATCTCGTTCGGAATCGGAAGAAGAACATGATGATGATTATGATGACGTTGAAGAAGATGGTGGGGAAGAAGATGATGATGATGATTAGTAATGCTCACGTTTATATACTTTGTAATACTTTCGTTACGCATAATTAAAGTGTTGAATTTCACCTTCATACGTCTTTATAACATTAAATCAAAACGTAAGGAAACCAAATAATATTCATTATAACTTAAACAACAAATACAACGTTTCAAATCCTCCAATAAGGTTCCGACTCGTGACCCAAGTTATTTTCCCAGTCATAACGCCCTCCTTGTTGTTCCGGAGGGGCTTGTCCCGCACCCATCCTTGCCCGCTCCCATATAGAATGTGTGGCTCTCTCTTCTGCACTCCTGGACGACTCTGCTTGTGACATCCGTTGAGTTTGAGTGACCTCCTCAGCTGTAGGCGGATTGTCGATACTGAGCATCCGAATGTAGGAATCCAAATTCTCCATGGATAATATCCCCTGTTGTCGATGTGTCCGCATAATACCGAGTGTCGTCGATACACGCTGCAATACCAACAAATAATTAGGAGATGGGTCATATAGAAAACACAATACCAACAAATAAAATATTATAAGAATTACCCGGTTGAAATCGAGGGTAAGGATCGGGTTCGGGTTACGTGGCGGTCGAGGTCTTGCCGGGGCGTTTGGGCTCACATATGGATGTGAGACTTGAGCGAACCAATCGAGGTAAGCATCCTCAGCATCCCAAGGGATAAGAGCTGGGGGGCTGGACAGGATGTACGAACACAGGTTGTGATAACGCTGGTCCCATCTATCCCATTCCGGGCCATACCGTACAGTGTATTCCCGGCCACCTCGCATTGATTTTGGCGGACAATAATACTCCACTGGCTCGGGGACATCCAAAGGCCGGGACTGACGGCGACCGAACTGTCTGCAAAACCGATCAGGGTTGTACATCTCCATAATGTCAAAGCACCGGATCCCACCACGATAAGTGGCCACTCTATGACGCCCTTGCGGTCCCACGTCCAAATCCGGATACGGCATCCAACACACCTACAGAATTAGGTTATAACAATTAATAACAATATTGAAAACAAAAAAATTGGAATGACATTTAGACGAATCACTTACATCTTCCGGTGCATACTCATCCAAGATGCGCCTGTACTGTTGTAGAGTCCTTTTTTGCCTCAGCGGGGCCCGTCCAGTGGAATAGCGGGACACACGAGCAGTAGCTTCTTGGGAGCTCACATCCAGGTTTGGGTTCCCAGGAAAATACGGGAAATGTAACCAAATCCAAATCTCAAGAAGCCTTACGCAACCAGAAAATTGGACGCATCTCGCCCTAGATGCTATACGCAGCTGCCTGTACAACAATGCCAAACAACCTGTACCCCATGCGTACTCATGTATCCTGTTCGGATTCTCTAGTAGCGGCAGGAAGCATGTGTCTAACAGGTTGGAGGTCTTGTTCACGAACAAAGACTGCTGAATTAGGTGCCACAAAAAGCCGGTTGCAATAGAGCCCGGATCGGATCTTCGAGAGTTGATCATCGAGACAACGTGGCAAAAGAATTCCCGCTCGCCGACTTTCCCCCTACCTATGAACTTGACCATCTTTTTCTCCTCATCGTCAAACGGGTTGTCCAGGTCAACGCCAAACAAATAGGAGAACAATTGGGCACACTGCGCTGAATCTGCATCTAGACCCAAATGTGTCCATGGCGTGGTGACAGCACCCCCGTCAATAGGCAGCTCCAGAATCTCCAAAACGTCATGGAGACCGATTCCAAGCTCCCCAAAGTTCAGATGAAATGTGTTCGTCTCAGGGTGCCACCTTTCCACGAATGCAGAAAGAAGGTTGTGGTCCACATTCCAAAATTGACCCTTAAGGATGTGAAGCAGCCCCGACTCCTGGGCAATAGCAAACCATGACTCTGGCTCCGGGTCGGTGGGAATTCTAGGAAACCATAGCTCGAAACACTTCTGCCTAGTCTGCGCCTTTAGCTGACGGGGGGCACTTTCATCGGGATTCGGATGTATCCAAATCTCATGAGCAATGTGTTGCCCATAACGAGTCAATATAGTACCCTCGTTGAGTCCTGGAAGAGGAGGAGCCGCAGCAGCTTCTGACTGCATCGGAGCAGGACCTGACTGCCGAGTCTGTCGGGATCTACCCCGCGAAGAACCTGACCCACTCGGAACATCTGGGTTCCTAACCCCCGCAGCACTTGACCCCCGGGAACCTGACTGTTGCGGTCTATCACCACGCGATCTTCTATCCCCCCTCCTCTCAGAAGCAGTGATTCGCCTATCACCCAAATTTCTGTCTTCTCCTACTCTGGATCAGATGTTTCTAACTACCTCCTAGTTTTAACGAAATACATACAAATTTACCATCGATTATTATAACTAAAGTCCATATATGCGATTTTAAGTAGTTTTCAACCTTTTTGGTATTTTCTAAAAAGTGTTGATACGCTTTCCACATGCATTAAACTAATTCTTTTTACCATGCATTGCAGTTAATATTGAAATTAAGCGTTTTCCACTATAAACTAATTTTAGCATGCATTTGAAATACAATTGAGCATTTTCCACTATTTCTACAAAATTAAGCGTATTTCAGGTTTTTAGAAATACTAACCGACTCCGTGTTCCGTCTCCGACGTGGTGCTCGGACATCCTCCTCCGCTTGCTCCGCCTCTTCTTAAGGTGTTGCTCCGCCTGTAACAGTTGCATCCCAGAACATGTGTTGTTGATGCCTATGAAGATCACTCAAAGTGGGGGTGGGGAGGTTGTAAGTACTACTACTTGCTCCGTCTATGTTGAAAAAATCACTACCAACAGAACCACCGTAACTTGCATTCGGAACACCATAACCCGACCACCATTCGTTTCCTACGTAAATTTCTTCATCTGCAGCCGTCGGATCAGAAAAAAAAGGATTAGGAGGAGTTCCGGCCATTATCGAGATGAGAGAAAGCGTTTTTTGAAAGATTTAGAAGGGAGCGTTTTTTTGTAAGATTGAGAAGAGAGCGAATTCGAGTGTGGTTCGGAATGGCATCCCGAACGAAATATATATAGGCAATGCTGACGTCAGCTAGCCGTTGACGTCATCATTTTTTAAAAAAAATTATTCTCGTTCGGAATGGTATTCCGAACGTCATCATACAGATTTATAAAAAAAAAATGACGTCATTAACAAATTATTCTCGTTCGGAATGGGGTTCCGAACGAGAATAATTTTTTAAACCGGGTTTTTTTTTGTATTAAATAAAACCCGGTCCATGGACCGGGTTCACAAATAACCTCGTTCGGAACGGTGTTCCGAACGAGGATATTTAAATAAAAAAAAATTACATAACTCGTTCGGAACCCCGTTCCGAACGAGGGGGGTGCCCAGGGTAAAAATGGTGCTGCCCGGTTTAATCGCCTTGATTAATAACCAAAACAAAAAATTGAAACCCTCCCAGTAGAATGAGATTTCGATGACCTTCATCTTCCTGCCGTCCTCTCTTCGTCTCCCTCTCAGTATGCCGTCCTCTTTCGTCTCTCCCGCAACAACGAAAATGGCTGATTCCGGTGAGCTTCTCGAGTCTTTTCTCCCTCTCAATTTCCATTGATTTTCCCTCTTTCTTTGTTTGTTTCGCCCATTGCTGATTTTCCCTTCTCACTCAATTCTTTTGTTTTTTGTTGATTGAGTTTCTGTTGTACTGAATTGATGGTTTAGTTTGATTTAGGGTTTATGCTCCCCCAAAAAAGAGGGTTTTGCTTCCTATGTAAAATCAAGGTTTGTTGAATTGCTGAATTATATTGATTTAGGGTTTAATATGCTGAATTTTAGTCTGTTAACTAATAGAAATCAGGTTTGTTGAATTGCTGAATTATATTGATGGACTCTCTCATATGCAGCATAGGTTTCTTGAGTTGTCAACTGAAGTGCAAAATCAAGGTTTGCTAAGCCTTAGTATGCTGAATTTTTTGTTTAGTATGCTGAATTTTAGTTTGTTAATAGTAGCTGAATTTTTGTTTAGTATGCTGAATTTTTTGTTTGATGTAGAAATCAGTAAAACAGAAATGGAGGAGCTGAATTGTGTTATAAACTGAACCTTTTGGTGTTGAAATATACTTTGTTGAGTGCTATAGTCATCTAGCCTATTAGCTCAAATGGTAGAGCATTGTTTAATACAAAGATGTGGGTTCGAATCCCCCATAGGCTAATATGAACGAAGAGTCAAAGACTAAATAAAAGAACTAATTCATCATCTCAAGAAATTGTCTGACAAAATATCATTTGAGAATCCACTAGTAGCCTTGGACTGATCAAAATATTGATAAGGAAGAAATTGTCTGACTAACTTATCTATATAATGGTAAAACACCAGAAAAATTAGCAAATGAGCCAGCTTAATTCATCATCTCAGGAAATATCAGCATGATGGCAAAGCGTGCTCCACCAAAGACAATATGATCAACATCTCTGGCCTAGATAATTCAGAAGTCACCACTTTGAAGGATTTTAGCATAGGCATCCAAATCTGTACACTACAATAAAAAAAACTAAATGAAAGAAATATAATTATGAGAAGACTAACATTTAAATTGTATAATAGAAAATATCAAACTTGTTGCAACAACGGAAGCAAAGAACTTTGTTGATTAGAAGTGTTCAAATTGTTAACCTAAAAACACATAAACATCTTCATCTTCCTCAAAATCCAATCGGCGTTTTGGTGTACTACCATCCATAACCTATAAAAATATAAACTTTTTGTGTTAGAATCATCCATCAAACATTAATAATATTGTTTCTTTGAACCACAACCATGCTAAACGGGAAAACTGAATTTTGACCCAAGAGTTGTTGTGCAAGGCTCTGTTTATGTGAAACTGAAGATGATTATCAGTTTGATGTTGTTGCGAGAATTTCGATCGTCCGACTTTGAAAATTTCTTAACAGTTTCGATCATCCGACCTTGGTGCCGATGCCGCTGCCGCTGCCGGTGCGATATGAGAACGACGTTTCTTCTACTTCTACTGGGAGGGTTTCAATTTTTTGTTTTGGTTATTAATTAATAACCAATTCTTTTACTTAATAAATCAAAATTTAAATGGACTAATTTTTTAAAAGTGAAATGCCATGTGTACCAATAGAATTGAGTGGACTACAATATAGACTATACTTCCGGACCAGATGATCCGCACCGCTAATATATCTCCACAGTTATCAATATGTAAAAACGAATAAGTTTCAGTCTTTCAAGTTTCAACACATTTCAGCATCTAAAATATGAAATCACCTATCCTCAAATCAAAAAAAAAAAAATCCGCTCCACTTTCATCACTACCAAAGGATTTAATCAATCAGTGATCTTGGCTCTAATTTCAGGATTCATCTGAAAGACTCTACTGAGCCAAATAGAATGCAAGGTCATATGAAACAAGTCATACTTTTTAGGCCTCAAATTCCATAAGAAGTGCCTCTGAACCTTTTTCACTGCAAGCTGCATTTTCAGATACCTCTCCTCTGGTATCGACACGAGAATCTCCCTCAGCCTAGGGATGTCTTTCTCGGGAACCAAAACCGAGAAGGCGTCCCAGTTGATCACCTCGAGAAAAGGCGGAACAAAGTTATCAGATATTATAACGGGAACGCACTCGTAGAATATCGCCTCCACGATACGGGGGCTGTTAACCTCGAACCCCCGTGGGCAAAGGCAGTACTTGCTGCTCTTCATCTGCTTGATGTAGCTCATCTTCTTGGGCATAAGCTCGTATATTCTCATGTCGGGGTGTCGGTTTTGGAAGTGTTTGAGAAGGAGCGGACGAAGGTAGCCATGGTTGTTGCCCGAGTAGAAAGCGAGGATTTTCCGTTCTGAAGGCTCGTTTCCTCCGACATTTCGGAGCGGGTTTCTGGCATAGCGGATGAAAGTCTCGGGAAGAGAGACGTCACGACCTAACTTGAAGCCTATGGTTATGTCTGCATTGCAAAGCGCTCTGATGGAATTTTCCATGTGCTCGGTTTCGTACAGAGCCTATGACATTTTGAGGAAACCATCATTCATTTCATAGAATGTGTAGAAAGATGACAACAAGTCAAAAGGATGTCTCCTAAGGCCGTTTGCTATTGATATCAGGATATCACTTGTACCCGTATCTATGTTTGGTATAATCTTGATATCGATACACAATATGATGTCTTTGATATCAGTATCAAATGGCCCTAAAATTTGTGTAAGAAGACTACAAACAAAAATGTTACGAGGTGAGAACGTACCCAATCATGGCAGGCGACAAGAAAATGATCCATTCCGCCGGTTCTGTTCCAAAAGGGGTATTTTGAAGCAATCTTGTTGGAGTATTGTTTCATGAACTGGAGCAAATTTGTGAGGTTGGAGGAGTTTGGGACATATAAGGTATGCTCTAGCTCTCTTGAGCTGAAGGGCATGTAAAAGAGGTGAGCTTTTCTTGGATCTTTCACTATGAAATGCCGGTTTCCTTCCATCAGCTTCATGAACCATCCTTCAGAAGCATACAAACCTTTCAGCACCGGTTGATGAAATATCGGTCTCCCCCCATCTCTATAAACATAGACTTTCAATGTGCTCTCCATTAATTCATAGCTTCTGCATTGCCATGGAATTCAAAGTTCAAAATTGTCTAAAAAACTGATCATGTTGATCGCATAGCCAACTCTGCAAGAAATCGCTTGGTAAAATTTTGTAGTTGCTTCTATCAAGTGATATTTCTATAATAAGATCCTTTATGACATAAAGATATTACAAAAAATGGAAGATTTGGATAAAATAAGTCAAATCAGTTATCACAATATGACTTCATCGATTCAAACATACTCCGTATTAACTTACTTAGTAGTCTTCTGACTTACCTCGTAAACATAGAGATATTGTGGAAAAGAGGGCTGTAGAGATTTTCAGTATTCTGTATCACAGGAGCATTGATAATCTTTGATTTAGCATCAAGGATTTCCATGTCACGTTGAGATGAGGCCCACTGAGGCTTCTACTATATCAGATGTAAATAGCTTCAGACAATCATTTCCTACTCCTAAAAAATAAAAGATAAGCATGTATATAAGACAGATTCTATATAAGAAGAGTTACATACCATTGATAAGGACAACTTTAAATAATCCGCCAGTATTTGTTTCATCCTTCTTACAGTTATAACTGAATTTGGCGGCTTACCAGTGGAAGTTTTGCGTTCAGTATCAAGATTATCATGTGGAAGCTCTATCTCTTCCTCAGAACTCACCCTATTTTCAACCTCAGAATCATTTAAGGTAATGTCTTCAGTCACCAAATCTTCATGACCCAATCCCAATTTGGTAGCATGTAAATCAGAATCAGTCTCATGACTTCCAATTATGTTTGACATCTGACCTCCCTTCAATTCTGATTGATCTCCTGATGAGTTATGATTGTTTTCCGGTAAAGATTTCTCCAACTGCAAACTTTCAGTCATTTCTTTCATTGGAGATCCTTTTTCAGTTGTACCAACACCATCAGTTGCAACATTGTCAGCCACATCCTTCACATGAGTTATTATTGAATTGTTATTTCTTTCATCATCCAAGACGACGCCATTCGTCACAACTCTCTCTGCATCAGTTAATTTCAAATCTATATCTTCCTTTCCATATAACATCAGAGAACGAATCACATTTCCATACGGTAGAACCAGGGATTGGAGAGACAAGTGAATGATCAGTATCAAACCCATGAAGAAAACAGCTCGCTTCGCCTTAAAATGTGAAAGATTTTGGAACTGAAAAGAGAACTCCATTTTCCAATAACACAAGGCAGTATAAATCTACTCAATCTTCTCTAAACCACTGAAAACTTCCTTTTCTGACCTATATGAGGAGAACCAGATCCGAAACCGCTATCAATGAATGGGCTGATCAAATTGAGCAGAAAGTATAAAAGACAAGTGGCCGCAGAACAAGATGACTTTCAGATACTTGAACAGGATAACGGTGAAATATGCACTGCAGAAAGCCAGAAACAGATGAAGCCAAGAGTTGTTAACTTCCAGTTTTAGCAACTTCTCAAATGAAGCAATAAAACCCTAGAGAAATTGAAGCAGCAAACAAACTATGTTCAATAAATCTTAATCGGAATCAACAAAGCAGTAGCAAACATTTAAGCAAATCCCCAAATTGGAAGCTATAAGAGAGCATTAAAGCAGTCAATAAATGAAATCTTGTGGCGATTTTTGCAGCTGTACAGTGAACAAATTAAGCATCAACAAGAACGCAATTGAAACAGAGGAGTACAACAGAAACAAGAATAAGCTAAACCATAACTAACAGATATGAAAACTTCAGCTTACCCAGAAGTTCAAAAGAGCTTATCGTGTTCCAGAAAATTCAGCATGAAAGTTCGAGGAGGAAATTGAAGTGCGAGCCATTTCAGCAATTTTGCAGTCGATGGAGGGCTGAAAGAGTGAAAATCTGAGGGGAGATGGGAAGAAGAATCATGTGACCCATATTGGAAGCAATTACTTAAGCAAGGTCTACCGAACAAGGCAATAAAAATCAAATTGAATCTTACGAGTTAGGAGTACCGGAAAAAAAAAATGCTCGTTTGGTGTCAGTGAGCGTAATAATAGGGTAATTATTTTATTACAAAGGAAATTCCTATTCTACTCTAAACCTTTTTTGCACCAAAAAAAAAAGAACAAAGGAAATTCGTATAACTAACATTGTGATGTTGGTTCGGTAATGTTTTCCGAACAAAATTGACAGTATCAAAAAATATATATCTATTGATAATAATTTTTTTGCTATTACTCTAGCTTTTTTTAAAGGGTTTAGTTAAGGCACATAATCGAGAGATAATTAGGAGATAGTGTGTCTCCATGACCCCTTTAAAAAATTTAATTAGGAAAACTGGTCTCAAGTAGTTTTAATTAGTTTTTGTTAAAGAGAACTAATCCCTTGAGTTTCTCTTTTCCTCTTGGGATAGGGGGTTAGTTTCGAAAGGGGTCATCTTCCTAATAAAAACGTACAAAAGAGTTATTTACCCCGGTGTGAATCCCAAAATAAAGACTTTTATAGAGATATATAAGACTTGACATCCAATGACTTAGATTAAACTAGTTACCTCCACTTGTAGTGGGGGTAGTTGTGGTGGTCCGGCGGAGGTCCGACGACGGTCCGGCGTGAGTCCGGTGGAGGTCCGGCAGTGGTCGAGTAATAAATGAAAAAAATAAATTATAAAAATAAATGAAAATCTAAGTCTAATTCAAATTAGTGAACATTTAAATATAATGTGATAAACATTTTGTTGATGAACATTTAATTATAATGTGATGAACATGTAAGTAGAATGTGATGAACATTCAGTACAGTATATCAAAATGAACGTTTATCAACATTTTGATGAACATTTATGAACAACGTGATGAACATTTAAGCTAATTGTAATTAACTTTTGAGTAATGAACATTTTATTAATGCTTGTGAACATTTAATGATGTTTGATGAACATTTAAGTATGAGATGATGAACATTTAGGTAATTTTTGATGAAGATCAAGTGTTTTTTTTACTCGAAGTTATATTAAAGTGGCGTTCCACTTAAGTGGTGGTCCAGTGGTCCGACGGTGGCTTGATGGTAGGTTAGTGATGGATCGGTCGTGCTGGTCTGGTGGTGGTCCGCCGTTTGTCCAAATAAAATAATCATTTAAGTGTAATAAACTTGGTGAACATTTAAAAATAATTTGATGAACATTCAGTTGATGAACATTTAAGCCGATTGTAATGAACTTTGAGTAATGAACATTTTATTAAATTCTTGTGAACATTGAAGTATTAAATGATGAACATTTAAGTATGAGATGATGAACATTTAGGTGATTTTTGTTGAAAATTAAGTGTGTTTTTAAAAGAAATTATACTCCATTAAAGTGGTGTTCCACATAAGTGGTGGTCCGGTGGTGGCTTGATGGTGGGTCAGTGGTGGTGCGGTGGTGGTTCGTCGTTTGTTCAAATAACATAAACATTTAAGTGTAATAAACTTGGTGAACATTTAAATATAATTTGATGAACATTTAGTTGGTGAACTAAGTATAATATGATAAACATTCAATTGGTGAACATTTAAGTAGAATCTGATGAACATTCAGTTAGTGAACTTTTAAGTATAATGTGATGAACATTCATTAGAGTATATACAAATGAACATTTATGAACAACATGATGAACATTTAGTAATAAATAATTTTGTAATATTTTTGAACAATTTTATACATCTTTGTGACAATTTTATTTCGGCGAGGGCCAAAGGTGGTCCGGTGGCGAAAGTCCGGCAGTGGTGACAATATATGACAAGGGATGCCACGTGTCATCATATAGGATCTTGGATCTCTCTTGATCCAGGACTCCACAATCATTCTCATTTATCATTTTAACAATTATTATTACATTACACTTTTCCTATTTACCCAACTCACCTTGATTTCGATTATTGGTGAAAGAGTGCTATTATAACTAACTTTTTTGGGGTCAAATTATCATTAACTATATAATAAAATAATATTATTCGGATCAGGTGCGAATGACTTAATGTGCGAATGAATTAATTCACATGCACATTCTTTCACTGCTAGAAAAGGCGTCAGTTTCCGACGCTTTAGGCTCGACGCTTTTACAAAGCGTCGAGAGAATTTAGCCCCGCGTCTCAATTTTCGACATTTTTCCTCGACGCTTTTTAGTGTCGCTCCTGTTGACGCTTAAATATGTCGATATGGATAAAAAAACGTCGGTACTTATCAGATGTTATTAATTTTAAAAAGAAACTATTAATTATAATGGCTGAAACCCTTTCATCTCCTTTCCCTCTTCCTCGCTATGTCCATCTCCCTCTCCCTCTCCCTCTCCCTTAGCCCTTCCTCGATTTCCAGATTGGGGAAGAAATCTTCTCGTAGCTACGCCGTCCGGAGATCCGATGCCAACGACAACGAGTTTTTCGGGTCTCGATTGACCAAATTTGGATCTACATCCTCCATCAACGAGAGCCGGCTCTCATGGCACTCGGATGGGCCGGGTAGGGTTCTGATGCTCCGTGTCGTGGTTAGATCTGGGATGTCTCAGGTTCCGGAGAAGCCTCTCGGCCTCTACGATCCGGCCAACGATAAGGATGCCTGTGGTGTTGGATTTGTAGCTGAATTGTCCGGCGAAGTCACCAGGAAGACGGTACTATTCCCGATGCGCTTTTTCTTAAAGCTTTTCTGATTTCATTACTTTTGATTTAAGGATCGAGGGTTTCTGATTTTTGCCTGAAATTTTAAAAAAGGTCAATGATGCTTTGGAGATGTTGGTTCGCATGTCGCATAGAGGAGCTTGTGGGTGTGAAGCCAACACAGGGGACGGGGCTGGAATTCTCGTTGCTCATCCTCATGATTTCTTTAAGGAGGTCAATTTCTTCTCTTTTGGTTTCGGTTATATTTTCTGCTGTCGAACGAACAAGGAATTTGTGGAGTATTGGGTAGATTTTGTGCACTTGTTTCCTGGATGAGTCAAGTTCTGTGTCGTCAAACCTCTGCTGTAATAACATCAAGGGCAAGGGAATGATCCAGGTGTGAATGTGATGCTTAATCGTCAATTATTAATTTCAGTTTCAACTGAACAATAAATACTGATGATTGGATAATGTCCAAAATAAATTATGCTTTCTCCTCTATTGCTTCTTTTTTTGAATGTTCTAGCAGCAAATCTCTTATTGTTTGCATTATGGCCTTCCATGCTGCTTCTTTTTTTGAATTGCTGTCTTGGTCTTAGACTCTTAAGAGATTCTTTCGTTATGAAGGTTTGCAAGTTTTTTGAAATTACACTTTAGGTGCAAGTTTTCTATACAGTTTTTTTAAATTACACTTTAGGTGCAAGTTTACCGAAAATACCAACTAGTGGGAGCTAATAGTCAATAGATTACTACTGTTGCTATGTATTTGAATATCATGGCATGTTTGGATCATTAGCTTGAATTTGGCTTCTTTCCTATGAATGACCCTAATGATCTTTCCATGTAAATAAGTAGGCTTAAGATAATTTTTTCAGGAGTTTAAAGGCTGAAGTTCTATTTTTTCCTTTTGAGTTTTTAGTTGAAGTGTAGCATGATATAATAAGCCTAGCCTTGATCATATGTAGGTATGGATACAAGTTGGATTGAACTACCAAATACTCACGAAGCCTAGACTTGAAATTAGTGGCATATCTGATTGTTTTATGCCCACAATGCTCACTTTTTCAGTTCACCTTTTTTAGGTATTGATCAGGAAATTCCAGTCTTGTTGGAAACGAGGTTGAGTGAAATGTATAATCATATGAATTTCTGATCCATTGACTGGTGCCAATACTGGAATTGGATCCAATTAACATATATGTGTTGTCATTGTTTTTTATGGCTTCTGAGATATGAATATGATCTTTGTTTGAATTTTGATGATATGCATCTGAATTGTGATTGTGGTTGTTGTCTATAATTTATTTAGTCTCAATGATTTATTGTCTAGGTTGTTATGTACAAGGTGGAATTCTGATTTTGTTAAGACAAGAGCTATTGAGGATCACCTTACATAGGACCACAGGTTGTACTTATTGCAAAATTGGTAGAAGATAAAGATTGTTCTGTTTTGCTACTGTGTCACTAGAATGTTTTTGATGCTCTATCTAAGTCTTTGCAAACTACTTCTATTGCCGAATATTTATATTGTTCTCAATCAATGTAAACTGGGGTGTGAAACAAAAATGTATCGATAAATCCTTGCAATTTGTTCTTGAGTTTTCTCAGCTTTACTTGTTTGGATTACTGTTCATAATGTATTGCTTCGTTTCTAGAGCTAAGTGGATTAATAAAGGGAATAAGATTAATTCTGCATGGTCTATCAGTTTTACATTTTTACATAATGTGCTGCTTCATTTATGGCTGTCTTGGATCACTAGATCCTCTTCTTTGTAGTCCTACTAATATGAATTGCCATGAACTTGGCGTTAAATAACACACAGTTCAAGTTTAACCACAAGTTTCACAGGATAAAAAGGAATCAGCTTCAAATCTCAACTGAGCCCTCCTCTGCTGGCTTGGCTCTGCAGGAGTGGTAGGTCACGTCCCTTGTTTCCTTCATTTTTTACCTGTCAATGAATAAAGTTCTGGTGGGGGTAGAAAAAGAATTGCTTCAAACACTTCAAACATGCATTTTCTTTTTGTCTTACATTCTTTGCTCATGCATTTTCTTTCTTTTTGTCTTACATTCCTTTCTCTTTCTACAGAGTTGATCAAAGTAATCAAGTATTGCTTCAAACACTTCAGGCATTCTGTAGTGGAAAGATCTCTGATGAGGTTTTTAATACTCTTAAAGCAGCATTATCTAGGCCTAATTCTCAGGTATGTATTTATTTTCATTTACTAAGACTCTATTGCTTGATTATCTTTCTTAGCAATTCTGTTATGAAGAACTACATGTAGCATTTTGGGATAAACTTGGCCTAAAAATAAATAAGGGCTACGACCATTTCATTACTGTCAAAGATAAACATGGGCATCTTTACTGTCAGTATTTGATCTTCAGTTAGAATGCATATTACTTTTGTTTGAGGTGGGAGTGGAGGAATCAAAACAGAATTAGATCATATAATCATATGTTTGTTTATTACCTTCTGTATCATGTTATTTTGCCCTAAAGTTTAGTTACTGATGAACCAGGTTCTGTGAGCATAATACATGTGACATTAGGAATTTTTGCCAGGATTTAGAAAGTATTTTCTTGGAGCAAGAAATTCAAAGATAAACTTATAAATTTATAAATTAAGATGAAGTCAATACTAGGATAAAATTTTCTAGTGTGAACATACTAGGATAAACTTATAAATTAAGATGAAGCAAGAAATTCAAAGATAAGAATACAATTTTGGGACGTGAAGTCAATAACAATGTCTTTTTGTCAGCAGACGAGAAGAAACGAAGCAGTTGAACTGTTTTTCCTTTCCTCATTATTGACAAATAATTAGAAAACAGGTTAACAAAAATATATGATCATAAGATATGTAGGAAGACTGTACAGATTTGTTTGACAATGGCATATGCTTAAAGTCCAATCACTATATAGTGACAAGAATTCATGAGGCACGTAGTAGTATAAATCAAGTATTTCAGCATAATACATGTGACATTAGGAATTTGTGCCAGGATTTAGAAAGTATTTTCTTGGAGAATTTCTGAATTTTGACTCTATTTCTGAATTTGTGCAGGTCGCTTCAGCATCAAGTGGTAATAGTACTCGCATGGATTAGATGATCTCTTCAAGTAAATCATGAATCTGAATGTTTCGATTCTATCAGTTTAGAACATTAACTGAATGCAAGTTCGAATATTAGTACTTCTTAGACTATTTCGCCTTTGAATACGCTATGGTTTGATCAAGTGTTGAATTGAACAGTAATTAGTTACTTGTTAGAATTATTTAGCCTTTGAATAGGCTATTGTTTTGGAATTTTTGTGTTGAGCGATGATATTGGTTAATATATGACTATTTTTTGATTCAAGAGCTTGATGTATTGTATATATCTAGATTTTTGGTGAAATACAGGTGATTTTTGGTGAAATACATGGATATGCAGGTCGTTTTTAAATACAAGATCAACAGCCGATGCTTTATTATAAAAGCGTCGACGTTGTTAAATTTCCCGACACTTTTTTGCGTCGACGAGTCAACGGAGGATGAACTGTTTCACTAAAGCGTCGAAAAGATATCTCGACAATGTAAAGCGTCGGCGTTTTAAAGAGGTCTCGACGCTTTAAAATGTCGAAAAAGCGCCAACAAAAAATAACACAAAAGCGTCGATAACAATTTAGCGACAATAAAAAGCGCCGACCCTGTTGTCGGAAAAAAGCGTCGAGAAAAAAGCGTCGAGGTTGCAATTACTGACGCTGAAAAATCTCGACGCTTTTTCGAAGCGTCAGAATTACTATTCTCGACGCTTTTAAGCGTCGAGAAACGTTCAAAAAAGCGTCGGTAACCGACGGGTTTTCTAGTAGTGTTTTCTAATCACATGCACATGCAGATATGTGTATGTACTTTTCACATATTATCAAAGACATGCACAATCTGCAAAATGTACATGTATTTACATCTAAATGTGCATGACAATTACAGTAATTGTGCATGTGAATTTTTCCATTCTTAAATTCGTGCATTATTAATCCATTCGTACCTGAATCTTTTATTTTGCTATATTCCATTTTAATGACCCTCTCATGATATTATATTAATGTATAATAGTCAAACCAAGTCATTTAAAAACCATATTACAAGCAACAATTTTTTTCAATAGTATGAGTTTAGGACTGTCTTTCTTTTCTTTTTTTCCTAATATTGTATGTTATGTTTTAGATTTAGGAATGAAAAAAGCTAGCAATTAGGTTTTTATGACTTTATCAAGTCGCAAATTTAAAAATCAAAATCTTGAATTTAAAAGATGTACCCTGTTAACTAAATATTTACAAAATTCTGAATAAATGGTGAGGAATGAGGATGGAGCAAAAAATGAACAACATACTTGGAAAACGTAGTGATGAATTAGCCTACTAAATCTGAAACATCCTGTTAAACCAGATGGAGTGAAGGATCATATGAAACAAATCATACTTCTCCGGGATCTTGTTCCACACAAAATGTCTCCTAACATTCATCACCCTCCTCTGCATTTCAACATACTTCTCTTCTGAAATCGATTCTAGAATCTCCCGCAAACGCGGTATTTCCTTTTCAACTATAAAAACCGAAAACGCCTCCCATTCTAGGACCTCAAAAAACGGCGGAACATAACTATCAGATATAATAACAGGCACACACTCATAGTAAATTGACTCTACCACTCTAGGAGTATGAACTTCATACCCTCTTGCACAAATGCAGTATTTGCTTTCTTTCATGTAGCGTCTGTAGATTGCTTTACCTTCAATGTCGCGTTTCATTGGCCCCAAGATTTTCATGTCTTGTGTTTTGTTGCCCCAATATTTTAACAGAAGGGGACGAAGGTAACCGTGATTTCCACCTGCAAAAAATGCAAGAACGGGTCTTTGGGAGAACGGGTTCCCCCCAATGTTCTGTAAAGGATTGTTTCCACTACGAATGTATGTCACCGGAATGCTAACGTCTTTGCCTATGGTGAATCCTCTTGCAGCATTTGCATTGCATAAGGCTCGGATGGAACTGCTCATATCTGGACCTGTGATTCTTGGGGCCTAAATACATACCAATAAAATTAAGTTCAGACTAAGGCCCTGCAAAAGGATTTTTGTTAGTTGTTTATAAACACCTTTTCACAAATCCAATGCTTTTTAGTGAAGTGCATACCCAGTCATGGCATCCCACGAAAAAGTGATCAGCGCCACCCGTTTTGTTCCAAAAGTTGTATTTTCTCTTTATCAAAGCCACATAGTTTGTCAGATGCATCTGCATTTTCTTCAAACTAGGAGACTTGTCTTGTTGATAAATAGTGATACGGAGTAGTTCTGAGCTGAAGGGTAAGTAAAAGAGATGAGCTTTTCTAGGATCTTTCACCACAAAATTTCTACTTTTCTTAAGCAAGCTCATGAACCATCCTTCTGCACAATATAGCCCCCTTAGCTTAGGCTTATGGAATATGGGTCTTGCTCCTTCCTTGTAAATATAAATCTTTAATGTGCTTTCCATCAGCTGGTAACTTCTGAAAAAGTGATCATCCATAAACTGTAAGGATTTAGTTTACTTCAACAACAACAACATTAACCCAATTCCTTAAAAAGCAGGGTGAGGGGGGTCAGATGAGTATGCAACCAAACCATGTGTTAAAATAACAGAGAGGTTGTTTGCGATGACCCAAAATGAAGATTGCGTCAAAAGTTGTCTAGTATGACTACGAGTTCACAAAATAAGAAGCATAGAGCCATAGACAGTTAATGAGCAATTTTGCTTTATTTAATACAGCTCTGAAGCCAAAGAAAATTAAATAATACAAAAAACAGTATTGCTGATCTACTCTCTGTCAATATTACTCATTACATATGTATTACCTTTGAAACATGGACACATTTCTAAACAAAGAACCATCAAGCTCAGGATTGGTCCTTGTGCTATAAGAGTGAGCACTGACGAATTTAATCTGCATCTTTGCAGCCAAGATTTCACGTTCACGTGCTGAAAGCCGTCTCCTCTATTATGAAAAAAAAGACACTAATTTGGCGAACAAGAAAATCAATCACATAACTATTCCATTGCAAAACATACCAATTTACCAGTAGAGTCCTGGGCTTTGATCAACATAGAGTTCATTTCAGAAAATGGAACAGTTCTCCCCCTCATTCTTCTGACAAACTTCTCAATCACCATCGACTCATTCCTCAACTTAGATTCACCATTTTGCAACCCCAAAGCAATTTCATCCTCACTTCCTGATTTCACAGGAACTGATGATGAAATTGCATTCTCATTCATCAACATCATTACCTTGACCTCATCAAAACCAGCATTACCGAAAGAATTATTATTCAAACTCCTCCCAACAGCACCATGAGGTCCATGATTATGAAACTCTCTAGATACCATTTCGTCATCATAATTTCCAGGTTGAACAGCCAAGAACAGATGAAACCAGACAGTTAGAGCTGTTAACATGATTACTAGTGCAGCAAGATTCCATTTTCTAAGTCTGAATTTCTTCAGCATCAGATATGCTGAAAGAAACATCAGAACTAGGTCTCAACTTGAAACAAACAAACGGGCAACAAATCTATGAATCCACATAAATTAGAAATTTTAGAGAGAAACTGCAATGACATATCGCATCATCAAACGAAATTAGAAAATCTCTAGAGAGAAATTACCGTTTGCTTGAGCTTCAGAGCAAATGAACGAAGTTGGGGTGTCGGTATCAGAAGCGGAAAAACTGATACGGAAGAAGAAGGTCGTGAAACGACGTCGTCTGATTTTATGTAGCGGTGTCTTCCATAAATACCCTCCATTTTGTAACTTATTTTCCATTTTGCCTCTGAATGGATAGTGCATTCTGCATCTTCTTCTCCGCCTCTCCCTTTCGGATTTCGGAAAATGGCGCTGATAAGGCCGACCGTTACACCTTTCCCAATCTTCGCGCCACCGGCAGCATCAGACTCCAAGTCGACGACGGAGGTTCGATTCTCCCGTTGGAACAACGCCAACGCCGAGAAATTCAACCGGCAGCAGCGCAACCTAAAGGATATTGAAGACGACCTTCGCCTCCACCGCCGGTATCAGTCGGCTTTCTCCATCGCCAATCTCCCAACAAATCCTCCGCCGGATAATTCGGTGTTCAAATCAGTCGGCACTCCGTCTTCCCCCTCTTTCCCTTCCATCCCTGGTAAAAGATCCAAATACTCCAAACCCCTAAACCCTAACCCTAACACCAACACGAAGCCCCTATTCTCCGTCGCAACCAACCACCCGGCCTTCCGGAGAGTCAAGACGAAGCCGATTCCTACGAAAGAGCTATCCGATGGGGAAGAAGGAGAGTCGAAGGATGTTAGGGTCGTACAAGGAGGAGTATCGTATGTAGTTCCCGGAGCTCCGTTTGAGTACATGTACAGCTACACTGAGACGCCGAAAGAGCGTCCATTGGCGTTGAGAGAGCCGCCGATGACTCCTTTTGGTCCGCAGACTATGGGGAGGCCGTGGACGGGTCGGAAACCGCTCCCGCCGAGTAAAAAGAAGCTGCCGGAGTTTGATTCGTTTACGGCTCCGCCTTCTAAGAAGGGAATGAAGCCTGTTCAGAGGCCTGGTCCGTTTCTTCCTGGATCCGGTCCCAAGTATGTTTGGAAGAGGGAGGAAGTTTTGGGAGAGGAATTGACTGCAGAGGAAGTGAAAGAGTTGATTGAGGGATCGAGGAAATCGTCCAGGCAGCTTAACATGGGTATAATCTCATTGCATGATTGAGTGTTATAAGTTTGTCTTTGTAGTAGAACATGAGAGAATCTGTTTAGATGATTGGAATTTCTGATTTGGGTTTGTTAACCTTGCAGGGAGAGATGGATTGACTCATAACATGCTGGATAACATTCATTCTCATTGGAAGAGGAGAAGAGTTTGCAAGATTAAGTGCAAAGGGGTGTGCACAGTGGACATGGACAATGTTTGTCACCAACTAGAGGTTTGTATTTCATTTCACAGTGCAACTAGAGGTTTGCACTACCATTCCTTGCAAGAAAGTTTATGTTTATTGCTTTGACAGGAAAAGACAGGTGGGAAGATAATATACCGTAGAGGAGGAGCTTTGTTCCTCTTCCGTGGTCGTAATTACAATTACAGGACCCGTCCACAGTTCCCTCTTATGTTGTGGAAGCCAGTTTCACCTGTATATCCTAGATTAGTCAAACGTACACCAGACGGTCTGACTTTGGAGGAAGCTTCAGAAATGCGCAGGAAAGGCCGGGATCTTATTTCCATATGCAAACTAGGTAGCTTATGGTTAATGAGCTCATATGTCACGAGTTCTCCGTTTTTTTCTTATAAATGAGGCTAAGTAAATAAAGTTATTCTGTGTTTACAGCAAAAAATGGTGTCTATGTCGACTTGGTGGGCGATATCAGAGAAGCATTTGAAGCCTGTGAACTGGTTCGAATAGATTGTCAAGGGCTGAACCCTAGTGATTACAAGAAGATTGGTGGAAAACTCAAGGTATTGCGTGGTTGTTCATTTACATTGTTCTTTATCTAGAGAGAAGTACCCTTTAAAATATATTTTCTTACGTGCAGGATCTTGTCCCATGCGTGCTGATCTCATTTGAAAACGAGCACATACTTGTGTGGAGAGGAAGAGAGTGGAAGTCTTCATTCGATCTAAATTCTAGTGGTAATGCTGAATCTCACATTGCAGATGCTGCTAAAGGCGAAGAAGTATCCCCAGAATGGAGTAATGCTGAATCACCGGATGTGAACACAACAACATTAATGGTTGGTAGAGAACCAGTCTTCCAACCCGAAGATAACACTGAATGCTCACAATTTATTTCTGCAGAAGGTTTGAAGCAAGAAGATAGTGTTGAAAAAGCTGAGTCAAGCATAAATATGCTATGTGCTCAAAATATAGGCATCACAGGAAAGGATGACAATAATTTGTTAGCAGAGAATGGAAATGCGTCAATAAACGTGAGTGATGGCTCTTCAGAATTGGAACTGCCTTACATGGAAGAATTGAACCTACTGTTAAGACAAGCAGTGGAGAGTGGAAATGCAATGGTTTTTGATGAAGATGTTGTTTTAGATGCAGATTTTGTTTATGAAAGGTCAGTTTCGTTTGCCCAGGCTGCTCCTGTGGGACCTGTGTTTAGGCACCGGCCGAAGAAGGATAGCGTAAAGAAGTCTGAGAATCAAGAAACAGAGGGAGGTGAGCAAGTAGAAAAGGCGGTTCCGGTGGTGGATAGGAAGCCTAAACAACCAAGTCGTGGTAAAAAAACTAATTGTAAAAGTAATACTGGTAAGTTAAAAGGGTTTCCGAGGAGTTATGGAGGTGTGGTTTCTAAAGGGAGTCTAGGAGTAGATGAACTTGCTAAATTGTTGGCTTGATCCTTTCTAAAGTTCTGGATGATAATTGAAACTGTTGGATCTCACTTGTTCTATTTGTTGTATCTTATGGCGTATATAATCTTTTCTCGTCCAAATTCTTACAGGATGAAACAAAAGGTGTGAAGTGAAGCTGCAAGTTTAAAACTGTCGATGTGGGATACAATTTTTTTCTAGCTAACAAGAAGTAGCTTCATTACATGCTAAGAAGCTCTTTGCATAACAATAATTCTTGATCAATAACCACAAAATTCCTCTTGTCTGCTCATCTTCCACAGTGTGTATACAAGCCATAAACAAGCTGTTGATAAACTTGGAAGCTGTTTTGTTTATTGCAGAAACCAAATCCTAGCTTACGCCTCAAGCTTCTCCCCGTTGTAAGCCTTGACATCATCCTCAGTCACAAACCGCCTCCAAAACCAATGATTTCGGAACAGGAAAACAACTTCCTCGATTGGGACTTGCTTCGTTTCCGGTAGAAAAAAGTAGATGAAACTGCTCATGATAAAGATGAGTGCAGCAAACAACAGGAAGATCTTGTATTCTAAGTGACACAAAACTGGAAGGAAAGATTGAGCTATTAGAGCAGTGAACAACATGTTGACACACACCACAACACTCTGTCCAGCTGATCTAGTCTCCAATGGAAATATCTCACTTGGAACTAACCATCCAAGTGGACCCCATGATCTCCCATAAGCAATCACAAATAATACAATGCAGAGGACGAGGATGATCCCTACTCTCTTTGGCATCTCCTTTCCTTCTCCAAAATACAAGTGCAAGAACACAGCAATCACTACCTGAACATAGAGTCATACATGTCAGATATGGTTATCTACTGTTTGGTATCAAATAGGATATCAGGATTATAACAAACAAAAATAGGGGTATGACTGATATCCTGATATCAATACCAAACGAGTCATAAGCGTAAGTTGTAAGAATGGTACCATTTCGACGAACATCTCAACACCAGCTTGGAGGAAGAACTTCCGTCTACCATAACTGTCAACTAAACTCATTGAGATAAAAGCCGCAATGACAAGAGCTCCATTAGTGATAGCAGCCGACCACAACGACACATTGGAGCTGAATCCCAAGGTTTGGAAAAAAACAGGAGCATAGAAAAGTATAGAGTTCATGCCAGTAAGTTGTTGAAAAGCCGGTACGCAAAGAGCAATTACCAACTGAGGCCTATTCCTCCTCTTAAGCAGATTACCAAATGGATTCTCAACAGATTGCGCCATCTCACTCGCGTCAATAAGATCAGCAAACTCAGCATCCACATTTGCAGTGCCTCTAACTTTCTCCAACACACATCTTCCATCTTCTAACCTACCTTGCTCCACAAGACTGCTGGGTGTCTCAGGGAGTGAAATTCCTCCAACTAACATCAACAAAGCTGGGACAATTGCTAATCCAACCGAAAGCCTCCATCCCCATGGATGAATCTGTGCAGCTGCATAATTTATAAAGCTAGCAGCCAAAATTCCAAGGCATGTTGTCAGCTGAAAAAGCTGTGAAACTGCTCCTCTGATTTGTGTAGGGGCCATTTCAGAGAGGTAGAGAGGAATTGCTTGGTTACCAAATCCAATGCCTATTCCAAGTAGGACTCGTCCTATAATCAGCATTACTATGTTCATAGCAGCCGCGTTTATTGAGGCACCGAAGAAGAAGCTGATGGATCCGACTAGTATGCTCGCTCTTCTGCCTAAGTTTTTTGTTAGATAGGAAGCTGCAAAGGTTGACACGAGTGCTGCGTAGTATAGAGATGATGTGAAGAGAGTCAGGACTTGGTTGTTGTATTTGCAGTAGTCGGTTTCGTGGAGATGAGCGTGTTTTCTGCTGTAGACTTCTGGGAAGAATTCTTGTAAGAAGTCATCCATGGATGTCACTCCACCTGAAATTCAGACAGTTTATAAGTTTTTTTTTTCTTATGTTTTGAACAGCAATTTCTTACTAGATCCTTAAAATAAATATGTACCAGAGACACCAAGATCATAGCCGAAGAGAGATCCGCCAAGAGCAGCAAGTATACAGGCACATATAAAATGAGGTGTAATTTTGTAGTCATAGTAAGCTACTCGTGCACTTACAAACTGATCTCCTGCCATTAATTTCTAGAACAACAGTGGATTTTGAGATTAGACAGTTGTATAAATCAAAGTCTACATGAGAAATGTGTACTGAATCAATAGTTTGTCAGAGAAATATGTTCTGTTGTATGTGTGGTTTGGTTTGGCTTTGTGTCAAATGAAAAGTGTTTTGGTTGCAAAAAGAATGCAAGAAAACATAGAGAAAAAGACAGTAGAAAAGAGAGGAAATGAGGGGAGTAAAAGAGGAAAATCCAGTTACTATTTTACCTAAAATAGAATGTGATTATTTTTATTTTTACTTATGATTTTGTTATGAGTTAGGATAGCCACAAGAACTACAAAAGAACAGGGGTCAACACTCCACACAAATCTGGTCTTTTCTTCGTTATATGTAACATTTACTATTTTGTTCGAACTGTTTTGTCCCTCACTCCCTAATCTCTCGCATACTCTTGGTAGAAAGACATTACTTGTGTTCTAATCACGGAAAATAACTAGATTTTTTTTCCCCCACACAAAATGCCTAGTTGGTCAACTACTCCCTCCGTTACCCTATTCATTATATTAACTATTTATTGTATTAACCAAGTACCAAGTTACACTACTTCATCAAACACAATAACTTTTATATAAAAGAAAAGATTCATGTGAGAATAATTATTATTGTGCGAATTGCGAATGGATGCACATTTGGGCGATTGACATGCACTTTCTTCAGTAATGACATGCACATTTAGGCCATTGACATGCACTCGGTCAGATTTGCATGTCATTGATAATATGTGAAAAGTACATGCACACACCCCGAAAATGCATGTCAATGGCAAATTATCAATGACATGCAAATCTGACCGAGTGCATGTCAATGGCCTAAATGTGTATGTCATTACTGAAGAAAGTGCATGTCAATCGCCTAAATGTGCATCCATTCGCAATTCGCACAATAATAATCATTCTGACCTGATCCGGATTCTTATATAAATATATATAGATATAGATGTGAGTATTAGATATCTTAGTATATACTAAATATGATACATAAATATGTTGGAATCTCCCTCCTATGTTATAATGACATCGTACGGGAAAGAATCCAACATTACACATAGCTTCACGTCACGGCAATGTCCTAACATCCAAGTCTGTTTATCATGTGCTAAGTTGTACTCCCTCCGTCCCTCAATGTTTGCAACATTGAGGGAATGGCACAAGTTTTAAGAAAAGTGAAATGAGTGGAGAGAAGAAGAAAAATGAAGTTGAGTAGATGGTTGATTTGATTGATAAAGTGTTAAAAGAAGAATAAAATATTGAGTAAAGGTATTAATGGTGGAAATTAGATAGAAAAGATGATATAGATGGTTGATTTGATTGATAAAGTGTTGTTAGGATATGAATAAAATAAATAAAGTAAGGGTATTATGGGGAAAAATTAATGGATAGAAAAGGAATGTTGCAAACATTTTGGGACGGCCGAAAAGGAAATGTTGCAAACATTAAGGGACGGAGGGAGTACTATAGTTGTTGTATAAGTTGTGATGGTTGACCAGTCAAGCGGCCACTCACCTTAACCACGTTTACCACGCGCTTTTGTCTTTGCCCATGAACTCCAAAATCACTCCCAATCCATCCTCTCCCTTTCTCTCTCGCTCCATCTCTATCTTCTACTCTAAAATTTGATCTCTTCTTCCTCGCTGCTTTCCACCAATCAAGATACACCCTTCCTTTGCCGGTGAGTAACCCTCTCAATTCAATCATATGGGTTTCTTCTCTTCGGGTTTGATTGCTAAGATCCGACAACGAATTTGTGGTTCAATTCCTTATTAGGGTTTTTCAATTTCGAATGTTATCTATTTTTCTATGTTTAGCGCATTTGGGTGATCTACCTTGAAAATGGGAAGCTAGGGTTTTTACAAAATTAGTGATTGTTAACTTTGAATCAACAGATATGCACTCAGAGCTGGATTTTCTGAACTGAATTACTGATTGCTATGTCTAGGAAAACACTTAAGAGAGCTTTTCTGGTTTGTGAATGATTTGTATGTAATTTGTTGCTGTCCAAGTCGACAAGTTATACTGGTCTGCCTGCTCTATACTTGTACGGTTGTATCTAACACGAGAATGTTCTGGCTTGATCATAATTTTCAAAGTTTGAATCTTGAGAATCTCAAGAGTGTTAATGATTTGAGGGGTCAATTTAATCTCAAGCCTGTTTTTTCTCTCCTGTTATTCCAACATACTCCGTAGATTGTAGAATCGTAGTGGTTGGATAGATGCACGCGATACTTTTCCCTTGATGAGTTAGAGACTTCTATTTCTGTCAAGTTGATTCTATTATGCGTAGTCCAGTTATAACGCTTCTGTAGATGTGTAGTACCTTCAACTATATATGTTCTAAAGCTTTAAGAGGGGCAAGCAATGAAGTAAGCGTTGCCTGTCTTTGATATTCTTCCGATTTTTGTATGCGGGTAAGAGGAGTATTTGTAATATGAAAATCTCTTATAACATGCCAAGAAGCATATGAAATCCTTGAATACATGTTAAGCTGAAAAGGTTGACATATCGTACAATCCATTTTCGTAGTTAAAGGATGGAAGATGACAAAAGGCTTGATCTGAGCTTGGGTTTACCAGTCGGGAAATCATCTTCCAGACCAAACGAGAAAGGTAGCACATCTCTTGAAGCTAATCCAAATGGTGGGGATAGAACCAACAAAATTCTGAATGATTTCAGAAATTTCCTTAATGGCGGCGTTCCACAACAGCCTCAAGGAAGCATTTTTAACAACTTTCCTCCGTCTGCAGTCGGTCCCAATTCTGGTGATGGGAATTCTAGAAAGTTAGAGAGTGAAAATGCCGGAGAGAAACGAAAAAACGCACACGAGGAGATGAATTCTCATAAGAAGCAGGAAACAGAACGAAGCTCTGACAAGGGTAGAACGTCACATATTTCCATAACAACAGATGACGGTTCTACAGCAGACAATGAAGATGTTGCAGAGTCTGATGCTGAAACCTCAAGGCCATTAGCAAATTTGGCCGAGAGCTCCATGAATGTGCCTTCGTCCATAACTTTTAAAGACGCCGTCCCGTTAGCTGGAACTGCACCAATAACATTTGGGTATTCTAACGGCCAGCTTCCATTTTTAGATAACCGTCCCCCATTTAATCCGTATCCTGCTAGACCTTTGTCAGCTTCAGGTATATATAATCTGCAACTTGATTCAATTTGTTCTTAGAATTTTGAATGATATCAGTTTTTTTCGGGTTTTATAGGAACGAGCCTTGGCCAATCTGAGGCAAAGCAGCCGGCAGTTGAAGAAGGATCGTCTACTAAGGCAAGCAACTCGCCAGTACTTCAAACAGAAAACAGTTTCCCTTCAGAGTACCCTGCCATAAGACCCGGAATGGCTGCTGACTTGAAATTTGGTGGGTCGGGCTCATTGCCGAATCTACCTTGGGTTTCCACGACTGGGCCCGGCCCAAATGGGCGCACTATTTCAGGTGTAACGTACAGATTCAGTGCCAATCAGATCAAGATTGTTTGTGCTTGTCACGGTCTCCATATGTCGCCTGAAGAGTTCATTCAGCATGCTTCAGATGAGCCGCCGTCTGCCACCGATAGCACCGCTGCTGGAAGTAGCACTGGTGGTGGTGGTGGTGGAGGAGTTTTAGCGTCGTTTTCTGGCACGGGAAATGCTGCTGCCTCAGCAAAGAGTTGAGTATGTATTTTAGGTTTGTAAATTAGGAAATAATAGCTGTATTGAGGGTACAGGGTGTAATATGGTAATAATCATGTGTAACTTTTCAATCTTGTGGGGTAAGCAGCAAATCAAGCATCCAAATGCTATTAGGGTAGCTGCAATGAGGACCTAAAAATGATTTGGCATAGGTGATTGAAAATTTATTTTTGAACAAATGCTATTTTTGCCAAATCAAGCAACTCCAAATTACTTTTGCTATTTATTATCATAAATCTCACATTCACATGTTATAAACTCTATATTTTTTGACACATCATCAACTATGCTATTTTTTTGGGTGAAAATCAACTATGCTATTTTTTTGGGTGAAAATCAACTATGCTATTTGTAATGCTATATTTGTCTTTTCACTTAGATTAGAGAATATTTTCTATTATGCAATTTTCTTAAGTGTGCTACTTAGTGTGATTCAGCTAAAAACTTGCTATAATCATTTTTAGCTTTGTCAACTGGAGATGTCCTTGAGATGAAGTTTCACAAGAATAAGGTAATATCATTATTGTTTACTACATTATTTGCACATTACAATTTACCATGAAGTAGTATACATCCATCAAGAACCAAAACAAGTCTCCAATCACTTGTACATTTGAATGTTTCACCAAAGACAACACACAGCCCCGAATGATTGTCAATAACACGACCACTAAAGAGCACAAACAAGGGCTAACCACCCTTCTGCACTGGGCGACTGCTATTACCTCCTGGTATCATCTGCAAGTTTAAGGTAAAGTTAAGACAGCGAACTTAGTATATCGAACAAATAAAACCTAATAGTATTTTATTAACAAATCTGATCGTAAGCGGGGCTTACTGATGATGATTGGGGCTGGCTTCTACTCCTTTGTGCTTGCTCATACTTCATGATGGTCCAGTCAAATACGTAATCAAATGAAAACCCTATGGAAAAACACAACCATTAGTTATGCATGTTGGATATTCTCCTAAGGTGCTTAAGTGATATTATGTGTGCAATTTGTGAGTGCTAAGGTCCAGAACAAAGAGAAAGAAGTCTTCCTGCACCACCCACTGAAAAAAACCTAGAAAACTTGTATAGTTCAGTCAATAATCAGATAAGAAATTGATCATGAAACTAGTTGCGGAAGAAATACCTTCACGGGTGAACAATTCACGGAACAAACGCTTCAAGAATCCATAATCAGGACGCTGAACAAACGTCAATGAGTGACAGTAATGCAAGTACGAGGCGAACTCGACTGGATGTGTTTTGCATAAAACCTGTACTCGGAAGGAAATTATAATATCAGTAAAAATGTGTCATACCTCCATGTAGAACTCTCTCAGGATTAAGGAAAGACAAACCTCAATAGGAGTAGACAACTTCTTCTCACATATTTTGTCATATTTTTGTTTCTTTGTGACTGCCTTAAGACCTTGCCACGGAAGACTGATAAATCAAAGAAAAAAGGAAATACAAATGAATTAAAAAAAGAGTGAGGCATACTGGCAGAATAGACAAAGTAATAAGTAGCTTGCCTCCCACTCAAGAAATACAGAAGCACGTATCCAAGGGATTCTAGATCATCTCGGCGGCTTTGTTCTATTAAGGAAACAACAACAAAAATGAGATTTATGAGATAAGTTATTGAAGAACTATAGTTTTATAACCACAGAAATCTTCCTACTAACCAATGCCGAGATGTGTGTTGCAGCTTGCATAACGTGCAGTTCCAGTCAGATTTTTATTTTCCCTGCAGCAGTTCATAAAAGGACCGTCCGCTTTCATTGATACAATTAATCCATAAAGATGAGATTGTATGTGACTATGTGGAAGCTGCAACCACTGACCAATATCTGGTGTTGAACTAACAATAATTGCACAACAATCTCACCTGTATGGAATATGATGATTAGTTGTTGAATCACGATATCTTTTTGCAAGCCCAAAATCGATAATGTAGACCTGTTAGACGAACAATGATAATGCATACATACTTGTAACTCAGAAATGATGCAAAAGGATGTGCACAAATATGATTGAAGATGATAAGATAATACATAGTTACCTGATTCGCTTTGCGTCCAAGACCCATGAGGAAATTATCTGGTTTGATATCTCTATGCAGAAATCCTTTAGAGTGCACATATTCTATTCTTGTGATCTGAAAGGGAAACAGAAAAGAATGAACAATTAGCTCCCAATGCTAACTTGAATCCAGATAGACAGAACCATAGAAACAATTTAGGTAAGTGCACCATGCAAGATAGTCTGCTTACCATTTGATCAGCCAACATAAGAACAGTCTTCAACGAAAACTTCCTGCCACAGTACACAAACAGATCCTCCATACTTGGTCCTAGTAAGTCAATAATAAGAATATTATCTTCTACATCCACACCAGACCATTTAATGCCTGGGATTCCACCTGCACAGACATGCAGATTAGTAGAAGTGGAAGAAAATGTAGAATAATAGCATATTAAATATTTTTAAACAATCCTTTAGCCAAAAAAAAATTGTAAGCATGACGTATAACAGCATACTTCCTCCTTGAAGAATATTATAAATCTTGGCCTCATACAGAAGTTGTGGATGCTTGGTTTTATTGTTTTCCTGCGTAAAGAAGCAACAAAATCAGCTTATTACATAATGCATTAGTAAACTTCTCCATTCAATAATCATCTTGCTGAAGTATGCAAGTTGAATTACAGAATTTACACCAGTAATGCAGTTTTATGATAGAAATACACTAGATACTCCACAGAAATTTCCAAGATGAACTCAAAGAAAGCTCATCTTGGAACGTCCATGGACCGACAAGAACAAAATCAACTCAGACAATTTCATTTGTTGGAAATTCGACATACGATCTTCACAGCGACGATTTCGTAAGTGTCAGTATGAGTAGCTGCACAACAAAACAACTGAATTCAGAGATCATCATCTTTACAACAGATTAATTGAAAATCTCAAGAGCTGTAAATTAGCCTTTCTAACAACAAGAACAGATCGAATTCACAATCAAATCAAACAACAGAAGAACAAATAGAGTCGAAGGTGCTAACCAAGGAAGATTTCACCGAATGATCCACTTCCGATCTTCCGCCCGAGCTTATACTTGCCTCCGACGATTCGATCCATGCGCTTCAGTTAGAAATCGCAAAATCAATCAAATCCGTTTCCCAGTTCCGTTCCTCCAAGTAGCTAGCTAGGGTTTTCGCTTAGCTTTTCGTGAAAGCTGAAACCGCACGCGCGTACGAGTCGTCTCTGTAATCTGTATCGCCGAGAAAGATTTTGGACTTGAGTAATTTCGTGAAAATTTGGCGTTTAAATATAATTTTCTTCCTCTTTCTATCATTTTCTGGTATTTTTTTTAATGCATATGGACGGAGAGTGTGGATAAGGGCAGGTAGGAGTTTGGACGGGACGGAGGAGGGGCAATTTGGGAATAATTAGTAGGTGCCCTCTCCATTGACTATTTGACTTTTGGCAAACTTGATCTTTCAACACAAAGTTGATGCAAGAGTCATTGTGAAGTTAAAACTAGTCTTATTTGTCTATTTATTTATCTGATTTAATTAACTGTTAATTACTGTTAAAAATCATGGACTTAAACAAGAGAAGAAGCTTATCAAATCTCTTTCTTATTTTTTTTTAATCTCTATATAATTACTAAAGCAACACATTATACTAATTAACTAGTGAAGTGATCAAATAAGCAAATTCGTCCAAAAAAAAAAAAAAATAATAATAATTTGATAAGCTTCAATATTATGATGCACTATCATCCTTACATCGAACCTCACATGAAATCTTGTCAGACCTCATAACACACATCTCATAAAAAATTTCTAATGCCAAATTTTAAGTGCTTCTGTCAATTTCTCCTTAGATGAGAATATCTTTCCAAAATTCACTTCTTTGTTTGTAGTTTCATCTTCAACATATTCCTCTTTAGAATATTCAGTCACTCTTCCATTTTTCTTTCCTTTTGCCCAGCGATAGAACATCTCTCCATCATCGGTATCATAGACATCATCAACATCTTCTCTATCCATTGCTTCATCGCAGTCGTCACCCAGAACATCATCATCAATATTAGACTCATCTTTTAAACCCTCGGTCAAGTCATAATTTCTATAATCATCGCCTAGATCATCAAGCCCAACGGGTATGTCATCCCCCAAATCATAATTGCTATAATCATTTACATACTCATCTCCCTCAACATCCCCATTGTATAACTCTCTTTGCCTTGCTTTTTAAAAATAGAACTTGAGCATCATCATCATCAACTCCAACTACATCACCTAACACACTATCATCTTCGTTACTTTCCCTTTGCCTTTTCTTTTTGAACAAATAACTTCCACATCATCATCATCATCACTGCTCAGTAGTGATATAATGTCTTCAGGTGTATAGGGCATCTTTCTTTTGTTTCATGCCCTAACCTCCTCCCTTAATGTTCTCCTTTCCTAAATCATGTTGTCATCATCAATTATCTCATCTAGAATCATGTTTTAAAGCTTTTGTTGCCTTATTCTGGTAAAAGAGGACCTGGCATATGTTTTTCTTTCTTGACTCTTTGTCCCTAGTGAAAATGTTGGATTCAATCTCTAATGAAGATATATGGTGTACATCTTAGAGCACTAACACCAATATCAACATCAGTTGAAGATGGTGTACAACTTGGAGCACTAACACCAATATGATCAACAACAGTTGGAGATGGTGTACATCTTGGAGTACTAACACCAATATCAACATCATTTGGAGATGGTGTGAATCTTGAAGCACCAACAACAATATCAACAAGATAAAGATGGTGTGAATATTGGAGCACCAACACCAATATCAACAGAAGTTGAAGATGGTGTACATCTTGGAGCACTAACAGAAACAACACCAGACACACCTTCCTTCATTACAACACTTGTAAACACTTCAATATTTGTGTTCTTTCTTACAAAACTTGTAAGCAGTAAGATTATCGATGCCTTTGATAAGGATAGAAGGTGTTTCTCGCTTGTTTGGGTACATATATCTGAGCTCCATTCTCCCAACAGAATCATCAAATTCTGTTTTTTTCCTTCACTTTGCTCTCCAGCATCTTATAATCACAATCTTCAGCAATGAGAAATGCTACAACTTTCCTCTCCCCTCATATTTCCATCTCTTTTCTTCATCTTGTTTCCATTCACCATTGCTTATAACTTGCAAGTACAAACGACGAATAGAAACAGAGTGAGAAGTCGAAACTTGTCATAACCAAATATGCATCAATATATAACGAACATGATACTTTGTCAAATTTCTTTTGCATCATACTAAACAAAGAGAGGGAGTTATTGTCGATTTTTTCCAGACAGTAGACAAGGAACAAACTCTTAGCCACAATTGAACACACGATTGCAACTGAACAAGAGCCACACCCACCGTTTTAGTGGAGTCGCTTTCAAGGGACCACTATTACGTTGTTTGCCTTATACTGTAAGGGTTGCTTGAGATTTATGTATTGATGACGTTTCAAATAAATAAGAAGAGAAGAGGAAAAAATATATATCTCAAACTATCGTACAACTCCATCATCCAGGTAGACGGTTAATTGGTACTTTGCAGGTAATCCGTTTTTAATCTATCACTTATTTTAAATAACCCAACCTTTTTATTTCTAAAGAAAAAGATAAAACACCCCCTCAAAAATTGCAAAAACACTAGCAAATACAGGTTTCTAGTGTTTTTTGTAACTAGCATTACGGAGGTCGCGTGGTATTGCTATAGCAAGAGTACGACTTTTAATATTGGTATATTATGTTTTGTACCGACTCTTACTATCATATAAATTAATATTGGTTGTATTATAGTCTGTTGTTTGTGATACAGGAAAAAGATAGAAGATGGACAACCATAACGTCTGTAACTATATATCATATATCATTTCAACAACAAAAACAATAGTATAGTATACGGCGTTTTCTAAGAGGGTAGTTTGGAAGCTCTGGTTTTTGGAAGATTACGACTACTTCTACTTTGTTTCATTGATATCATTGTCGTACAAATTTTGAAAACTCTCAAGGAACCGATCAAGCAACAAAACATCTACTCAAAATCTGAGAAAAATAACATTACCTACCGTAGTCTTTTTTAAAAAAAGAATTAGAACATTATTATGAATATTGAGTAAGACATATAGAAGAAAAGCAACTCATTTAATCAAGAAAAAAATACCAAATAACTCACTAATTACAACACTAAAAACACTAAATGCTTAGTCAAGAGGTCAAATTTATATTATATTATATTGTTTTGAGTTCTAGTTTTTTGCAAAAGCCCATTAATGATATCTTTTCTAATTGACGTTAATTTAATTAGTTGATTATATTTTACCTATACATTTTATCTACTTTATACACACCATCCACGTATAGATTATTGCACTTGATAAAATAAATCTCATCTATACGTATTATGTATCTATGTTCTTATGTGATTGATTATTTCGTATCATTTATCTATGTTCTTAGAACTTTAACTATAAACCACAAATCATAAACTATAAAATTTTATTTAACAACATAAATATAATTATACTATTACAAATATTTAATACATACGACCATGTGTATGAAATTGGAACACGCCAGTGTACTTCTATAAATGCACATTAGATAGTAACACTATAATAATCAAGGTGTGTATGATGTATGTGAACACAATATAATCTACTACTGTATATACCTAATAAAGTAAACCTCAATTTATGTAATGTATCACTATGTTATTCAACTTGTCACATGTCATAATTTTTTAGAGCATTGTTCATATTGCATTTTTTCACAATTTCTCATTTTTACTTATTTTATGATTATTATGGCAAATCTTTCTTTTCCCATTTACTTTATTAATTTTCATTTTTTTTTTGGAACTTTTGATTTGAAAAATGCTAACTTTTTGAATTTCCTACTATTTTTTTTATTTATTTCTATCCACCCATAATTTGCAAAACTTTTTAAATCAAAACTAATATTTTTAGTGGAAGTTAAATTAATTTTTATATTTTAAAATATATTTATAACTTTTATTATAAATTTAACTCAAATTTCATGCAATACGTGGATTGAACTAGTGAGTGTCATAGTATTGTGAATTTTGTTGTACTCCGTAACCGTAACACATTAGGTGTGATATCATATCACGCATATATATAAGAATTTTTTTTAAAGTAGTTTCCTTTTCACAAAAAATTCCCGATATTAAAACTCGTTTTGAAAATAATTTCCAACATAGACACTCTTATAAGGCTCGGAAATTTTCACATATGAGCATCCGAAGAAGGAATTTTTTTTTAATTTCCCTGTCAGCGTCTCTTACACATAAATTTTTTTTAAAAACAATTGGGTTTGTGCCTTGTACAAAGGGGTTGTTTCATTTTTTTTTCAAAGTTTGTTATATATATATATATATATATATATATATATTATTACATAAGACTTACTCGTGTTCGGATTGCTCGTATGAGCTCGTTTGAAATCGAAATTGATCACGATCAATTTTGTTGGGTCTGTATTGATCTCAACTTTCACCAGATATGTCTCTCACTCGATTCTGATTTCGAACGACCTCATACGAGCCACCCGAACACGCGTAAGTCTCGTGCGTACCTTCTACTGTAAATGGATATTTACAAATTTGTTCCTCCATATCAGGCGATGAGAGACATATCAGGTGAAAGCTGAGATCAATACGGACCCAACGAAGCTGGTCGTGATCAATTCCGATTCCGAACTGGTGAAAGAAGGTATGCACGAGATTTACGCCTGTTCGGATGGCTCGTATGGGCTTGTTCGGAATCGGGATCGATCACGACCAGTTTCATTGGGTCCGTATTGATCCCAGCTTTCACCAAATATATCTCTCATCGCCTCATATGGAGGAACGAATTTGTAAATATCCATTTACAGTAGAAGGTACGCACGAGACTTACGCGTGTTCGGGTGGCTCGTATGGGGTCGTTCGAAATCAAAATCGAGTGAGAGATATATCTGGTGAAAGATGGGATCAATACGGACCCAACAAAATCGGTCGTGATTGATTCCGATTTCAAACGATCTCATACGATCCATCTGAACACGACCAAGTCTTATGTAATAATATATATAAGAAACTTTGAAAAAAAGAAAGAAACAACCCCTCTGTTTCCCAACGTCAGCGTCTCTTACACGGGGAAATTAAAAAAAAATCTGCTTCGGATCTCTCATATGTGAAAAATTTTCGAGCCTCAAAAGAGTGCCTATGTTGGGAATTATTTTCAAAACTAGCCCATATCGAAATTTTTTTTAAAAAAAAGGCTACTTTAGAAAAAAAATTCTATTTATAAGCTAAGGAGTGAGGTGGCAGGACGTGTTTGAGCTGGCTATTAATTATTCCCGTATCATATTCGTATCATATCGTTAAAATTCTTCCACTTTGCTGAGTTTGAATTGAAATGATTGGACAATGGGCCTGAGTGGATCCCACATAGACAATGAACTAGCGTATAGAGGACCACAAGTTAACATTCCCTTATTATTTTAATATAAAAAAGTTTTATTATATATAAATAATATATTATATAGTCAATATGGATGTCTATATATAGATAAAAATAAATTAAAATTAGTTAAAAAGGAATTACAATAAAATTTTATATAATATAAATGATATAAGATATTTAATCAATAGCTTAGTAATGCAATTTTTCTATTGGGCCACATAATCCACATCTTACTAAATGATTGGATGACTAATGTGATTTGTGTCATAAAGAGTAACAAAAAGTTGTTACTCTTGTCTTGATTCAAACAAAAAATTTGACATTTTAATTACATTTATCTTTAAAAACAAGTGTGTTACTCTAAATAACATGAGTAAAGATGTTCTTAAAGCATCTTCTAAGAGCATCTACATCCATGTAACTCATCTTGAGTAACACTATTTGTTTTTTAATAATTTTTTCTCATCCACATTATATTGTGTTATTATCTCCCACAGTGGTGTTATTATAGTGTTACTCATTTTTTTTTAAAAAGATATGGTGGGGACCATTTATTATTTAAGTAGTTTCTTTTTTATTACTCCCTCTGTCCCATTTTGATAGTCCCACTAGATTTCGACACATATGCCGAGACACGTTTTGTATTGTTAATAACTCTAATTGTATGTTACTAAAAATTATAATTTTTAAATATTGTTAAAGTACTCATTAAGACGAATCAAATAAGGCCTCACACGACTATGTTCCTTTTTATATATTGGAAGAAATCTACAAGATTCTATCGGTTTGTGAATAGTGTCAGAAAATCAAATGGGACTATCAAATTGGGACGGAGGGAGTAAAATAAATTAGTAAAATAAATTTGTGATCAATTGTGGGGGACCATTTGACATAAAATTGCAGTGTTATTTGCAGGAGAGTAACACCTCTCCACTCATTATCTTGATTCAATAAAAAAATCTGACATTTCTTTTTAATTTTTTTTTTAAAATGGGATTTATTACTCAAAGTTACTAGATGCTTATGGCTCTACCTTGGTGAGTTGTCACTCTATTATATGTTTGCTTATTTGGCTAATGGAAGTGGACAATATATCCACATTTTCAACAAATGCAAAATATTATTAATTCATTTACGTGATACATGTTTAAGTTGATTGCAAGCTGCAACAATTAGAATTGTGCAAGTGAACATTCCTTGGGCATCTTCGACTTAAACCTTTGGAAATCCTTGCAATAGTCATAGATGATGAAGTTCTTCCGAACCCAATTCATCAGACCCGTTTGTGTCGCATTCAGCTTGAAGAAATTTGGGTTCGCCCACCAGTTGACTGGGTTTTTATTGCTAGCGCATTTCCAAATGCTTTGAGGCCCTTTCCAAAAGCATGCTCTCGTTTGGAAGCCTTGCAAGTAGGTCTTGAAAGGAACGAGGCTCCAATCTGTCTTAATCCTACCACCATTTGTCGCCCACTGCTCTGCATTCCATAGGCTCCCAAAAACCCTCATGCCTTGTGAGTCCGGGAAGTTGATCCTTGTGTCGTGGTAGTTTCTAAAGACTCGGATTGGTATGTTATCAACCATCCACCTACAATTGATAGCAGTTGACAATATCACATGAGCTATTTGTAAATTCTCTAGGTCCAAAAGTAAATAGGTCAGGTATGTTTCTACAATATGCCTAAATAAATGTTTGCGCACAAGTTCAGTAGAATTCATCCTAAAATCAATTACATATAGTTTACGACACAAACTTTAGGATATGATGAAGACTTACACAACCGCATAAGGGTTCCAAAAGATTGTATAATTGTGATAGTCTGTGGTTGGATCAAACCATACTCGAAACTGTTGCTCTCGATTTCCGACTCCTTGCGTGAATATGTTGGTGTGGATGGTATAAAACTTTCCGGCAACGTTTCCTAGAAACTCAAAGTCTATCTCATCATGCTTATTCCCAAAGGATGAGAGCTATACAATTGAGTGATCAAGTCAAGAATAAAGAGTAAGTATCTCAATTTGGCCAGTCTTAAGAATGATATGATGGTGATTAACACTTACATAAAACGCGGTGACGGTTCCAGCAGAGTTTCCAGCAACCAACTTAATCCGCATTTGAATACTTCCGTATAGAAAACTTGCCTTTGATGTTATTCCCGATCCTAAAATCTCAATTCAATCAAATGCATTATATGTACGATGTTTATATATGCTTGGTGCAAGTGATAATAAATTAGTTAGATCATTACCTCCTGATTTGTCAAGGGAAAGTTGAACAGAATCCGGGCCAAGAATCTTGCCTCGCTTGGCGCCCCAATAGAAGTAGGTTGACGTCGAAAGGTTTGCAACCACAACCGAACACATATTGAACACAACGAAAACGACCAACATAGCCATGACCAACCCTCTTTGTGAACCTTTCATAATCTCCATCTTCCAACTTAATCCAAATTGAAAATGATTAAGATCGACCCATTAGACTCAATTGATCGAAGAATAAATGTAATACTAGTGTAGATCAAAGTTCATGGTTTATGTCATTTAAATATGCTATTTATAGTATCAATCTCTCCGTTCGGAAGTTGGGAAGATGGAGAAATCTGGTCATGCAATACACTACTATTTGTTTCTGTTGGCTGTATAATATTCTTCACCAACCAACATGCTATTTATATAGTCTTTCTTCTGAAAATGTACATCAAAGTAAAGCTAGGTTTTATATATCTTCTATGCGAGTCATATGCCATGAATTTAGACGCGTATTTGCGTACAAAGAATTCTGAAATTTAAGGTCATCGCAAATTTGATTGTCGGTTTGGAAATTTATAATTACTAATCTCACGTAGTACGACTTTTTGTAGTTTAATTTTATTATAAAACCGTCACAAGATAAAACTTAGATAAAAGCTCGATTTTAGGTAGATCAAGTTCTGTGTGCCTAGAAACTAAAGCCAGCTGGAGCACGTTTTGCTGGGATGACCTCAGCAGCTACTGCTAGGAAGCACGTCGTCGAGAATTACCAAAATATGGATTTGTTGCATGCTCGTATATCAAAAGAAAACACAGAAAAAGCTTATAAAAATTCCATGTTTTCAAAGAAACTTGCACGAAATAAAGAATGACAGCAAACATATATGAAATTATGTAAGAGAACATTCCTTATGGAATTTCCCTTTGAACCTCTTGCAATCTAAACAAGATCCTCTACAACGAACGGTGAGCCGAATCATGCGTCAAAACATATACTCCCTTCGTCTAAGTTTATAAGTCCCTGAAACATTTTGGGTAGAAATTAACAATGAAAAATTGTAACAATGGGGCCTTTAGTGTGGCGTCAACTTACTCTATGTTGGCCGACACTAACACTTTTAACAGAGTTGACGAACCTATCTATAACAGGCTTTGGAGGATTTCTGTCTCGGAGAGAATTGGGGCTTTGTGTGGCGCTCTGTCTTAGTGGGTGCATTTTGATCAATGCCGAAAGACATCTCAGACACATGAGTCCTTGCGCTGATTGTGCTGCGTGTCCTACCCATCCGGAGACGCTCATTCACTTGTTTCAGGACTGCAAGAAGGTGCCAAGTATTTGGGTTTCTCTCTTTGGTCATCATATTTGCACTGGTTTTTTGTCTTTGGATTTTGCAGCCTGGTTCCGCCTTAACGTCATGGATAGATCGTGCTTGCCGAGCGGTTTGGAGCATGGTAGCGTCTTTGTTTTTGCTCTTTGGTGGATTTGGAAGTGGCGCAACTCTCTCGTCTTCAACAAGGAGGAGTTCAAGGCAGATAAAGGGGCCTTTATTCTTCTCATGAGCAGGGAATATGTTGAGGCTCAAAAGAAGAGTTTTGCTAAGATCTCTATGCTGAATTCGGAATCACTTATATCCTGGACAAAACCGTTACCTGGTTATATCAAGATCAATGCCGACGGGGCGGTGAAAGATGGGTGTGCGGCGTCTAGTGGTGTTCTTCGTGATGACAACGGTTTTTGGGTTAGTGGTTTTGTCCAGAATATTGGTTGTTGCTCGGTGACGAAAGCCGAGCTCTGGGGTACTGTGCAGGGTCTCAAGCATGCTTGGGATAGGGGATACAAGAGAGTTTTTCTTGAAACAAATTCGCGTATATTGCAATTCTGTTTTCCGAAAAACCTGTGGAGCGTTGTCGCCCCTCTTCAGTCTCGACGCCTTGGCGCGAGACTTCATCAGTAGAGACTGGATCATTCAGTTCCGCCATGTCTACCGCGAGACAAACAGTGTTGTTGACGGGCTTCCCGACTTTGATTTTTCTTTTGCTTTAGGTGTTTTTGTTTTGGGCGATCCCCCGGATGGATTCGTCCCCTTTTGTTCGATGATGTTAGGGGTCTTTGCTTACCCCACCTTGTTTATTTGTAATTTGTTTTGTTTCAATAAAATCGTCGGGAGTGCAAAAAACAATGAAAATTATATGTCAAAATTACCATAATCTCCCCAGTTTTCAATAATTCACCTTTTTCAATTAATTAGGCTACTACTTACCCAATTAGAGTTATATCGATATTAGTAAATTTGATATTTCAAAATACTTTGATTTTGATTGAAGTTATCCTCCTCAAAAGTTTGGAGTCCAATTCGTACAAACCCACGACATAACTAATTCAAAAGTTCATCAAATTTTTAGATTGGAGCCAAAATTTTAGAGTTATGTGGTGTACCTTGAATTCAGTTGAGTGATGTACCTTGAAAGGTTGAGAAAAACAAAGAAAACCACTAAGAGAAGGAAGAAGAAGAGAATGGGGGAAGAACAATGTAGAAGTCCTATGTCTCTAGGCTGCAATCTTTTATTTAGGGATACAAATATAATTTCCCTTATTAATATTTGTAGGATCTGTATGTTAGTATATCATGGGAACTGAGATACAAAGTTGTCCAATTTTTTGACACAGCGGAAGCAATAAACAAGTTATCAATACGATTACTTAAGGTGAAAATCCTAAATAACCAACTAATTATTTTTGGATAAAAATCACCCCTCTTTCGAGGATTAAAAGTCTACTTGTATATTCAATCTGTGAGTTTAGAGATGAACGAGATTACAAACTTATTGCTAAGTACTAACCTAGTTCCTATCAGAAACTCTAGAATGAAACACAATAAGACTTACATCATGTTCATTGACAAGAACAACTTTTTCTACCTTTCCTTCTCCTTTAGCAAGATGGACTTCAAAGTTCTCCAAAATGCATAAGTGCTTAGGTCGTCCGAATGGGTATTTATATAAGAAGAAGGATCTCGTGCAAAGATATCTTCGAAGATATATTATACGAGGTAATTCATTCCATATTAATATCCACTGTTACGTTTCTAAGTTTTATCAAATAAACTCGAGATCTTTACTTGTTCATTTAATAACCGATTACAACTCAAGAGATATTCTAATAAAGGATAAAATCTTTCACAAGATCTTCATCTTCTTGCCGCCCACGCTATGTTTATAGTTGATGTGGTTAATGACGCGGTTCCCCTTCTACTTCCCTTGGACTTCGAATGCTTGATTTCTTCTATTTTTTCATTTGAAATATCATGATAGTATTTGCCATAATATATAATGAGATTGTCATCTTCAAAACTAGAGAAACAAAGGAAATGAACTTTATAGGAACTGATGTTCTTGAAGTCCCTATTCCAACAATATTTTTTGTTATACTCCTTAATTAAAATAAAATAAAAGTATAGTTAGAATATTTTGTGTAAAAGACGCTTAAAAGACCTATATTCTCTTACAAATATAAAAGGTTTCAGATACTTATAAACCTAGACGGAGGAAGTATATAACTTTTTTGAGTTTATGGTTTACTCCCTCCGTCCTTTAATTATGTTCTCATTTACCTTCTTTGCACGAGAATTAAGGAAAAGAGAGAAGAGAGGAGAGAGAGATGAAAATAGGAGAGAGAGTGTATTGAGATGAGAGAATAGTGAGAGATGAGAAATTAAAGGGTTAGATTGAGTGAGAAAATAATGGGAGAGAAAAAAATTAAAGTGTATTTTGAATTGTTGTGGTTTTGGGGAAAATTAATGGGTTTTGATGAGGGTATATTGGTAAAGATTTATGGTTAAAAATGGAAATGAAAACACTAAATTGGGACACCAAAAATAAAAAATGAGAACATAAAAAAAGGACAAATGAAGTATTATTTAGGGTTTAGTGTTTGGGTGTAGGGAAGAAGTCAAAGTTTTAAAAAAAGAAAATTAGAAATTGTGCTTGACAGATATGCATCCTGAGTGCTTGAAATCTGTACAATAAACAAAGTCTTTATTTGGCACACCCTAAAATTCTATTTGGCACACCCTAAAATTCGTCACGAAGGTATTTGGTCAGACTTTCGTCACGAAGGTATTTCAAAAGAGATTCGTCACGGAGAAACGAAGGAGTTCCGTCACGAAGGTTGCCAGGAGTTCCGTCACGAAGGTATTGTGGAGTTCCGTCACGAATCTTTTTTTGAAAAAAAATAAAAAATTCAGAATGTTGTAGAGAATTTCAATACGAGTCCGTGCATATAAAATACGTCCAAAACAGACATCGTTTGCCCTTCCAAAAGCCCTAAAAACAAAACAGTCGTTTTCGTTAAGTTCGTAATATTTAAACATAATGCATAATTGTACTTTATAAGTAATAAACTAGTGATATTAAATGATAATATATAATTATAGTATATAAATTTAATTGCATGATTTTTAACTATAATTAATAATTATATAAGTAATAAATCTCATTGTAGCCCTTAAACATTTAAAAAATAACTAGAAAAAGTAATAAATCTCATTGTAATAAATCTCATTAAAAATTAAGTGGTTGATGGCTCTATTGAAATTTGTATGTATAAAACTTGTCTACCCTCATTTCCCACCGAGAACTTGCAAATTGATCATTGTCACAATCGTCTATATAACCTTGCATTTTTTGCTACATAAATCCAATCCGTCCCACATCGACCAAATGGAAAAACATGAAGATCTAAATGTGTATTCCCTCCGTACCTTAATGTTTGTAACATTTCTTTTTCGGGCGTCCCAAAATATTTGCAACATTCTTTTTCTATCCATTAATTTTTCCCCATAATACGCTTACTTTCCCCATAATTTTTCCCCAAAATGTTTGCAACATTTCTTGTCGCGCACGAATTTTTTTTTCAAAAAAATTCATGCGTCACGCATGGATTAAAACCGTACGTCACGTATGGATATTTTTTATTTTTTGCTTGTTTTTTTTTTCATAATCTTGTAGATAATTTCAATACGATCGCGTGCATATAAAATTTGTCCAAAACGGACATCGTTTGCCCCTTCAAAAGGCCAAAATACAAATTTATCACACATAATTTCTTGTATCAACAAGTCCGTTAAAACTCAACACACTTTTTTCCATTTTTTTATAATATGGTAGATAACTTAGCAAAGATTTTATTTAGTGATGGTAATACTTAATTTTGTGGAGATGTGGTGGTCAGTGTTTAAAGATCGAAAAAAAAAGTGTTTTCTTCTTTAAGTAAGTTAGTTGATCGAGGAACCTCCGCCCAATAGAGCAACGCCCGAGAGACGAGTTCTTTAGTGTGGACCGAAAGGGTCTCCCGAAAATAGGGCTTTCAGAGACCTTCTTCGGTCTACCCTCGCCTAGCGGCTAAGCTCGGAGACCAAAATTCGACTAAGCGCTTTGAGACGGCCTAAGAGAATGAGTGGCTTAACGCTCTAACGGCCGGGACAAAGCCATATCTTTCAATCTCGTATCTGACGGAAGTGCCTGAACTCCTTTGGTTTGGAGAAAATCCACAACTACAATTTATAAGTACGAAGTAGTAGATTTGTTACACTTAATCATAATTACTCCACTGTTCTTTGTTTTTTGACTCTTTGACTCTAAATGTGTATTCCCTCCGTACCTTAATGTTTGTAACATTTCTTTTTCGGGCGTCCCAAAATGTTTGCAACATTCTTTTTCTATCCATTAATTTTTCCCCATAATACGCTTACTTTCCCCATAATTTTTCCCCAAAATGTTTGCAACATTTCTTGTCGCGCACGAATTTTAAAACCGTACGTCACATATGGATATTTTTTATTTTTTGCTTGTTTTTTCCCCATAATCTTGTAGATAATTTCAATACGATCGCGTGCATATAAAATTTGTCCAAAACGGACATCGTTTGCCCCTTCAAAAGGCCAAAATACAAATTTATCACACATAATTTCTTGTATCAACAAGTCCGTTAAAACTCAACACACTTTTTTTCATTTTTTTATAATATGGTAGATAACTTAGCAAAGATTTTATTTAGTGATGGTAATACTTAATTTCTTTGTGGAGATGTGGTGGTCAGTGTTTAAAGATCGAAAAAAAAAGTGTTTTCTTCTTTAAGTAAGTTAGTTGATCGAGGAACCTCCGCCCAATAGAGCAACGCCCGAGAGACGAGTTCTTTAGTGTGGACCGAAAGGGTCTCCTGAAAATAGGGCTTTCAGAGACCTTCTTCCGTCTACCCTCGCCTAGCGGCTAAGCTCGGAGACCAAAATTCGACTAAGCGCTTTGAGACGGCCTAAGAGAATGAGTGGCTTAACGCTCTAACGGCCGGGACAAAGCCATATCTTTCAATCTCGTATCTGACGGAAGTGCCTGAACTCCTTTGGTTTGGAGAAAATCCACAACTACAATTTATAAGTACGAAGTAGTAGATTTGTTACACTTAATCATAATTACTCCACTGTTCTTTGTTTTTTGACTCTTTGACTCTAAATGTGTATTCCCTCCGTACCTTAATGTTTGTAACATTTCTTTTTCGGGCGTCCCAAAATGTTTGCAACATTCTTTTTCTATCCATTAATTTTTCCCCATAATACGCTTACTTTCCCCATAATTTTTCCCCAAAATGTTTGCAACATTTCTTGTCGCGCACGAATTTTAAAACCGTACGTCACATATGGATATTTTTTATTTTTTGCTTGTTTTTTCCCCATAATCTTGTAGATAATTTCAATACGATCGCGTGCATATAAAATTTGTCCAAAACGGACATCGTTTGCCCCTTCAAAAGGCCAAAATACAAATTTATCACACATAATTTCTTGTATCAACAAGTCCGTTAAAACTCAACACACTTTTTTTCATTTTTTTATAATATGGTAGATAACTTAGCAAAGATTTTATTTAGTGATGGTAATACTTAATTTCTTTGTGGAGATGTGGTGGTCAGTGTTTAAAGATCGAAAAAAAAAGTGTTTTCTTCTTTAAGTAAGTTAGTTGATCGAGGAACCTCCGCCCAATAGAGCAACGCCCGAGAGACGAGTTCTTTAGTGTGGACCGAAAGGGTCTCCTGAAAATAGGGCTTTCAGAGACCTTCTTCCGTCTACCCTCGCCTAGCGGCTAAGCTCGGAGACCAAAATTCGACTAAGCGCTTTGAGACGGCCTAAGAGAATGAGTGGCTTAACGCTCTAACGGCCGGGACAAAGCCATATCTTTCAATCTCGTATCTGACGGAAGTGCCTGAACTCCTTTGGTTTGGAGAAAATCCACAACTACAATTTATAAGTACGAAGTAGTAGATTTGTTACACTTAATCATAATTACTCCACTGTTCTTTGTTTTTTGACTCTTTGACTCTAAATGTGTATTCCCTCCGTACCTTAATGTTTGTAACATTTCTTTTTCGGGCGTCCCAAAATGTTTGCAACATTCTTTTTCTATCCATTAATTTTTCCCCATAATACGCTTACTTTCCCCATAATTTTTCCCCAAAATGTTTGCAACATTTCTTGTCGCGCACGAATTTTAAAACCGTACGTCACGTATGAATATTTTTTATTTTTTGCTTGTTTTTTTCCCATAATCTTGTAGATAATTTCAATACGATCGCGTGCATATAAAATTTGTCCAAAACGGACATCGTTTGCCCCTTCAAAAGGCCAAAATACAAATTTATCACACATAATTTCTTGTATCAACAAGTCCGTTAAAACTCAACACACCATTTTTTCATTTTTTTATAATATGGTAGATAACTTAGCAAAGATTTTATTTAGTGATGGTAATACTTAATTTCTTTGTGGAGATGTGGTGGTCAGTGTTTAAAGATCGAAAAAAAAATGTTTTCTTCTTTAAGTAAGTTAGTTGATCGAGGAACCTCCGCCCAATAGAGCAACGCCCGAGAGACGAGTTCTCCAGTGTGGACCGAAAGGGTCTCCCGAAAATAGGGCTTTCAGAGACCTTCTTCCGTCTACCCTTCGCCTAGCGGCTAAGCTCGGAGACCAAAATTCGACTAAGCGCTTTGAGACGGCCTAAGAGAATGAGTGGCTTAACGCTCTAACGGCCGGGACAAAGCCATATCTTTCAATCTCGTATCTGACGGAAGTGCCTGAACTCCTTTGGTTTGGAGAAAATCCACAACTACAATTTATAAGTACGAAATAGTAGATTTGTTACACTTAATCATAATTACTCCACTGTTCTTTGTTTTTTGACTCTTTGAAGGGGCAAACGATGTCCGTTTCAGACGAATTTTATATGCACGCGATTGTATTGAAATTATCTACAAGATTATGGAAAAAAACAAGTAAAAAAAATAAAAAAATCCATACGTGACGTATGGTTTTAATCCATGCGTGACGCACAAAAACTGGGCGGTAAATAGCAATTTGAGTTGGCGGTGAATAGGAAGTATGTAAATGTGTAAATTAATAGGAACATGGAAAAAAAATCAGTTATACCGTAGGTTCATTACACGTAACAATTAAAAATACATGTATCTAAACTTCTAGTGACAGTTGTCATGGTGGAATAAACATGAGAAATTAAATGAAAGAGAGAAATAAACAAAATTACAGAACTAAATGAAGAAGAACATCCTTAAAACAAGAGTTGATGAGCACGTAAATTCCAGTTAAAGTGCAGGAGCAGGAGCAGGAGCTGGTGCAGCAGGAAGAACATCCGGAAGCAACTGAATCCAAGAGCCTACACCTGTGACCCCACGGTAACTAATAAACATCATATAATACCCCGGGGGCGCCAGGTGTCCTCCTTGTGGGGCCTCAGCAGCTAGGCTCCACTCGCCAGCCTGGTCCGCGACAGGGTTAGCGCATATAACACCCAACTCAATTAGCCTTTGGTTCATGGAGTAGCCGTGCGTTGTGAATGGAGGCTTGTACAAAGATAAGGTCATATCTACAGGCTTCACATCAGCCTGGTTCAACACAAAACTCACCACGATGCTCTCACCATATGTTACTTTAGTTGGAAGCTGGTCCAACTTGAACCTCGGCCTAAATGGGTCCAATGCCTTGTCCAGGTTTGGTGGGTTGAACTTCTCGATTCGCAACTCTGTCGGGAATTTCGCGGTGTATATGTAGTTCTGGTTGGAGTTGCTTCCTGCAACCAAGACATTGCCGGTTACGAGGAGAGCTGCCACCGAGTGGTACATACGAGCGATTGTGGTGGGCTCGAGTTGTTTAAACCGCTCGCCTTTAGGCTTGTCTGGACTGTATAGGACTGGAGTCAGGTTAGGGCTTTCGGCGTATGTCCACCCCGAAACTCCTCTTTGAGCACCGTTAAGGATCACGATTTGGCCGTTTGGTAAGTTGAGCATGTCGCCCATGACTCGTTGAGAAGGCATTGTCTCAATGTCCCATGCAGCGTCGGGCTGCATGAACTTGATCCTTGCGCATGTGTCCAATGCTGGAGTGAATACGGAGTTCTTTTCAGCTTTGCCGAACCCTTCAGGCTGCCCGCCTCCGCAAATGATGAGCTCGATGTCGTTCGCGTCTTTCTGGCCTCGTGCTAGCTTTATGGGGAGGGTGGTGGCACAGGCTGATCCGGGGTAGTTTCTTGCTCCTCCGGGTAGGTCTGGGTACTCACGAACCACCACGCTCTTGACCGGGTCGAACAAGATGGACTTGAAGTTGGCGAAGATGAACACGTTGTTGTCCGGTGCTAGGTGCACGAACGGGTACAGGTTGTTTTCGTATCGGTCGGTTGTGGCTAACAGGAATGGCAAGTCTTTCCTTCCCGTGCTCGGTGTTCCCTCTGGTGGCACGAACTCATAGGTGAAGGCATGGCGACCTCCAAACTCCACAAACTCCCCGGACGCCAACTGCACCTGAGTTCCGTACCTATATCAAGTCAAAATATTAGGATGAGTGACCTTCTGATATGAGAATGGTTTTTTTAAGACTATGTATACGTACCATCTGACATCGGCAAGCTTCTCAACATTTTCCCTGAAGTCGCAAGTGTCGCAACCTCCGATATACCTAAGTCCTCTCTCCCCGTCGAACCAACCACCAGTGCTGACTAGGACTCCGTTTACATCTAATGCTCCGCTGGAGCACCATACGTCACTCATAACCTATGAATGAAGTTACATTATATATTATCAAACAAGTTCAATCCATAAACACTATATACGTGTATACACAGAGAAAGATGAAATGTACAACCTTGAGAGGTCTGATTTGGCCGGAGAAGGTATCCATCATGACCGCGTGGGAGTAACAATCGGTGACAGGACCGTTAGGCGAGGGGATATTGAGTCGACAGTTGTCAGCGGGCAACCTGAGGTTCGACGGTCCAAGAGACGTGGCGTCGTAGAACACAGCCTTGTTAGTTGGCAAGATTTGAATATGCATTGCTGATACACCCGAGTCATTCACAAACAACTCCCATGTACCCAAGGTGGTGCTCTCTATCAACTCCCCTGCTCCTCCTTGCTCTACACCTCCAGCTGGACTAATCGCCACCTCACCTACATCCGCGGGTTGGGCTTCCGGGGATTGGGCCGTGTCAAGGCCCACATTCGCTGGTTGGGCTTTTTCTGCATCCGCGGGTTGGGCTTTGATCATATTGAGATCCTCTCCTTGGACTTGAGTTTGAGCTCCTCCTCCATTGGTGACTCTACGTTCAGCTCCTCCATTGAATCCAAGGTTACTATCTCCGCCAAAGTTGAAGGGTACCGCTTTTATATGCACCGGTAATCCTAACCCGCCATTGGTGAGGCCGACATGAGGAAAGAATGTACCTTGTCCCTCGCCGACTAGGCGGGAAACCACGATAAGGCCAAAATACAGACCTATGAACCTTAACATATCTGAAATTCTACAAGAAATGAAAAACAAAAAACAAACCCTTCCTCTATTATTCTTCAGGGGGAAGGGGAAGGAAACCTTCTTATTCTTTTTATGCTTTTGTTTTTGTCTCTTTTTGCTATTTGTTAATGTATTAACTCCTCTGAGTTGGAGTATTTATATTGACATCAATCAATGATTTCCAATGAGATCCATAAAATGGGTGGTGCAGAAGATACACAAAACTTGTCGCCTTTTTTAGGGTTTCTTCCCCTAATTTGCTGGATGTTCTCTATTCCTCCTACTATGAAGGAGTCATTGTAAGAGAACCACATATCTTAGACAAACATGTGTGCACACGAGGAAACGAGTTCTTTTGTTTTTGATGGCGAGCACTATATAATACTCCGTATATGTTTTGATTTTGATAAAGTTTTGATGAGTGTCGTCGCCTTTTCTCTGAAAAAACAATCAAATATCAGCCATAAAAAACAAACACGTACGTATAGGTAAGATATAGGCAAACTGATATGAATATATCACTATCACATATAAGTATCACATATAAGGCATAATGAAATAAACCGTTTTATAAAGACGTAAGGCCATTTTTTAGGCCTACCCAAACTTTTTTTTACCGTCTCATCTCTTGCTCTGGCATTAGTTCAAATGAGATGGTTTTTAAGGCTAATGAAACGGTTAACAGTAATTATGAAGAAACCATTTCATCTATGTACAATATTAAAGTTAAAATGTTCTCAAAAGAAAAATATTAAAGCTAAAATCATCTTCACAAAAATTTGAGCTACTTGACAAATTTTGAGTGAAGATATCTGTCTCTCTTTTTATAATTTACCTTATATTTTTTTTTGCTAATTTTTCTTTTAAAAACAAAATGAAAAATGAAAATTTATATGCATGATTTAAGTCAATTTGTTGAAAAGTCAATCCAACTACAATATATATAAAAACTATACTTAATGATAATAAATACGTATATAAAAGCGACTGTAAGAAAAAATTTAATCTATATAATATTATATCAAATTAATAAGATTATATGATATGAAATCAATTAATTTTATCTTATAATATGGATAAGATATATCAAGTCACCGTGTTGGAGTAGAACACAATCCTTAACAAACCAAAATCCTGCAGTAGAGCCATCTATAACGCCAAATCGTGTCTCTACAAAACTGATGCAACTGCAATTGCCCTATCTTCGCCCAATCATATAGATAAAGCCTCAGTTGCAGAACTGAATGTTAAACACATCCAGCATATTCGTCCACTAGCAAAATTTCAGGATTATGTAACAAATATTGCTCAAGCACTCTCTGCAGCAGACAAAACATCTCATGCCTCTCATATTCTTTTCATGTTTATGTGTGCACTAAATGGTTTTCTTCTCGCCATTACAGCTTTCTTGCGGCCATAACAGAAGCTACTAAACCAACATCTTTCTCTCCCAGGCAATGAAGGACCCCCGATGGCACGAAGCAACGAAACAAGAAACATAATCTCTTGTAGAGAATAAGACGTACGTGGACTCTGACCACTCTACCTCCAGGAAAACGATCTTTGGGGAATAAGTGTTGGAACCGAATTTTCCAGGCACCGTTGGTGTTGGATTATGGAAACAATGACTTCGTCTCCGCGAGCACTATTTAGTAGTATGTTCATATGTCTAATTCGGGTTCCGTTTGAATGAGAAATAAGGGAGTTACATTTAATGTAACTAAGTTGAACTTTTAAGATTAATGTCTATCCCACATTGATTAGAAGGATAAAAACTTACTAGTATATAAACTAGAAGTGAATTGTAATGGATGTGATTGAGCCGAGACTATATCCTAGTGGGCTTGGGCCATTGAAGACCACACACGCGCGGCTCGGCTCATGGTCTCATTGGATGAGCCGTAGGCCCGAGGAGGAGGTTATCTTTTTGGGCCTCGCTCTAAGTCTGACATGATTTTTGGGCTTCGTTGACTTTTGGGATTCGTTACGCCGGTAACATCACACTACGTATAAGGAGTTTTTCAGAATTAAGGATCGAGATAATATCTCGACTCCGTTCAAGTTCTACCGTACGACTTTCGATAGTGGTTCGATCGACTTTTCTTACCTTAATTCTGTTTTATTTATTGTATTTTATACAAATTATGTGTTGTACAAATATAGGTTCCTACAATCTTAATTCTGAATTTTTTCCTACGTTTCTACGACTAATAATTTTGTATGGGCTGAAACAAGCACCTAAACAATGACATGAAAAATTTGACAGTGTCATGATGTCAAACGGTTTCAATATAAATGAATGTGGCAAATGTATTTATGTCAAAACAACTCCAAAATGATATATTTTGTTGTGCCTATACGTTGATGACATGCTCATTATTGGTAGCAACAAAGATATGATCCAACAAACTAAGAACATGCTTAGTGAAAAGTTTGACATGAAAGACTTGGGATCAACGGATGTGATTTTAGGAATAAAGGTCATTAGACATTCCGAAGGAATCATCCTAACTCAAGATCATTACGCCGAGAAGGAAGGCTATAGTGATGCTAACTGGATATCAGACTCCAAAAACTCAAAATCCACAAGCGGGTATGTTTTTACTCTATAGGTGGTGCGGCTGTATCCTGGAAATCCTCCAAACAATTGTTACTGGCTAGATCCACAATGGAATATGAATTCATTGCGTTGGACAAAGCAGCAGAAGAAGCAAAATGGCTTCGAAACTTTCTGGAGGATATATCAATGTGGGAAAAACCAGTGTCGACTAGTTGTGATAGTCAAGCAGCAATACCTCGGGCACTAAGTTCAATATATAATGGTAAATCTCGTCATATTAGAAGACTACATAAAATCATAAGACAATGGCTCTCAAACGGAGTAATCATGGTTGATTATATCCGATCGATTGACAACCTAGCGGATCCATTTACTAAAGGTTTGTCTCGAGAGCAAGTTGTGAAATCATCGAGAGGAATGGGTTTAAAGCCTATGACAAAAGATGACGCTTAATGGTAACCCTATTTACGTGATCGGAGATCCAAAGATGCAAATCCAACGGGACAACGAAATCAAGCTGAATCTATAAAGTGCACTCGGAGATTTACATCTTCTCCCAGTTCCTAGGATGATAAAAGTGCATTGGTAAAGTATAGGTTAAGCCATAAAGCGTTGGGTTTCAATGATTCCATAAGCTTTGAAAATCAAAGTGAAGTATAACAGTATACTACTTATGGTAAAATCACATTGTGAGTGTGAAATGGGGTCGTTTCTAGGTGAATTTACACATGATGAATTCTCTAAGCTCACTCATGAATAACCAGGGATATTCAAGGCCAAAATGAACACAATAAGAGAACCTAGTTCTGTGAGAAGATGAAACTGTGTGATAGTCGTTGTCTAGGTTTACATCAAAGTCCGGGTGATTCAAGACATCACGTTCACTACCTTGTCGAGTAAATCCGATGGCTATTCACTATGGTTCAAGGCTGAAAAAATGCTACCAATGCTACCAGCGCAAATGCCGTGATTCTTCGACCGTACTCTCAAAAGTCTTTATGTCGAGTCGTTTTCACGTGTTATAGAGTCATTTCTATTCATGTGGGGGATTGTTGAAACCGATTTTTCCGGGCACCGTTGGTGTAGGATTATGGGAGTGTTGGCTTCGTCTCCGCAAGCACTATTCCTTAGTATGCTCATACGTCTATTTCGGGTTCTATTTGAATAAGAAATAAGGGAGTTACATTTAATGTAACTAAGTTGAACTTTTAAGATTAATGCCTATCCCACAATGATTAGAAGGATAAAAACTCACTAGTATATAAACTGGAAGTGAATTGTAATGGATGTGATTGAGCAAGAGGAGGCTATCCTGGTGGGCTTGGGCCTTCGAAGACCACACACGCGCGGTTTAGTTCAATTCGGATCGGCTCGGCTCGACTCGTGGCTCGTGGGTCGTAGCTTGTGAGCTCGTGGGCTCATTGGATGGGTCGTAGGCCCGAGGAGGAGTTTATCTTTTTGGGCCTCGCTCATAGTGTGACATGACTTTTGGGCTTCGTTCAAGTGGACCTTGTTCAAAGTCAAAGTTGACGACATTCATTACAACAAATTGTTTTAATGCCACGCGGAGAATCCGAGCAATTATGCCACGCGGAGGATCCATGCATTGATGACACGTAGATCGGCTCATTTAATCCACGCAGATTGGGCTTTCTTCTCCAGAGAGAGGCTCCTTCAACAGCCTATATAAAGGCCCGCATACCACTCTTTAAAATACACTCATCTCATTCTTCTCTCTCCCACGTTTTTCTATATCACCTCTTCCTCTTCTCTTATTCGTGTCTGAGAGTACACACAGAATTCTAGCATTCGTTGACTTCTTCTTTTGGGTTGTGCAACTCAAAAGCGATAGCAGTTTTATCCTGGGATTCGGAATGTCGGTAACCGTCACACTACGGGGCGTTTTCAGAATTAAGGAAAGAGATAATATCTCGACTTTGTTCAAGTTCTACCGTACGACTTTCGGTAGTGGTTCGATCGACTTTTCTTACCTAAATTCTGTTTTATTTATTGTATTTTATACAAGTTATATGTTGTAGAAATATAGGTTCCTACAATAAGTGGGTATACAAAATGAAACATAACTCTGACGGATCGATTGAATGATTCAAAGCTTGGTTGGTCATGCTTGGTAATCGTCAAGTTGAAGGGATCGACTACTCCAATTTTTTTTCTTTGGTGGCGAAAATGGTAACGATACGCACATTCTTAGACGTAGCAACTATGAGAGGGTGAAAACTACATCAAATAGACATGCACAACGCGTTCCTTCATGGAGATTTATACGGCGATCTCTACATGAAACCTCCTCCGGGTTTTCATTCTTAGACCTTGGGTTTAGTATGCAAGCTACACAAATCATTATACGGACTAAAACAAGCTTCACGTTGCTGGTTCACTAAGCTCTCCACGACATTAAAAAGGTATCGATTTATACAATTATTTTCTGATTATTATTTATTTACTCTTACTCATGGCTAATTAAGTTCAACTTCATGTATTAATATATGTGTATAAGTTAATCATACATGGGAATAACGACACTGCAGTGACCAAGTTCAAATCATACCTCGGTTCTGATATCATATCTGCGCAGTGTGAGAAAAACTCCATAGGAGTGACAAACGAAAGCAGAGAAAAATGAAGAATGCTTTCTGTGTATTGCAGAGTTTGTTACAGATGCTATATATAGCAACATGTAAAGGCAAAAGAAGAGGAGCTAGTTATTAAGAACCGGAACAAACCGGGTTTAACTAACACATAATTCCATTACCCCCCCTCAAGCTTAGGATGATCAACCATACGAAGCTTGGGAAGAACAGCCTGAATGTGTGACCCAGGAAGAGATTTGGTGAGGAAATCAGCCAGCTGTGCTGAAGCAGGAATGTGGGAGAGAGAAATGAGGCCCTCAAGAAGCTTCTCACGAGTGAAATGACAATCAAGTTCTATATGCTTCGTACGCTCGTGGAAGACAGGGTTGCGGGCTATGTACACAGCGGCTTGACTATCACAACGCACAGGGATAGGAGTGATGGAATGAACTTCAAAATCTCCAAGGACTCTGCTCAACCAAGCCAGCTCAGAACACAAGCGTCGAATCGACCTATACTCTGCCTCAGCGGAAGACAAAGACACACTTTGTTGCTTCTTTGATTTCCAGGATATCAGACTGCCACCAAGGAAGACAACAAAGCCACTAACGGAGCGGCGGGTATTGGGACAAGTGGCCCAATCCGCATCACAAAAAGCTTGTAAAGTCAAGTCAGAATTGTTGTTGAGCAAAAGACACTTGTGTTGAGTCCCTTGTAAGTAGGAAAGAACATGGAGAGCTGCCAAGTAATGGGGAGTGCGGGGAAGTTGATTAAATTGACTCAAATACTGGACAGCAAACGCAATGTCTGGTCGAGTGTGCACCAGAAAAGAGAGCTTCCCAACTAACTTTCTGTAAAGCTTAGGATCAGCAAGAGCAACCCCATCAGTGGGAGACAATTTGGAGCGCAAATCTAAAGGCCCAGCTGAGGGAGAAGAAGAATCAACAGAAAACTCCTTTAGCATATCTGCTATAAACTTCCTTTGGCTAAGAAGAACACCCTGTGGAGAGGATATAAACTGGATGCCAAGGAAGTAATTGAGAAGACCAAGATCCTTGATCTTGAAAGTGTCATGAAGAAAGCTCTTAAGGGAAGCCAGTTCAAGCTCATCATCCCCTGTTAGCAAAACATCGTCTACATAGACAGCAACAAAACTCATGGAAGTGGATGTCTTCTTAAAGAACAGGGAGTAGTCATTAGAAGATTGCAAGTAACCCTTGGACTTCAAAGAGGTTGACAATTTAGCATACCACTGGCGAGATGCCTGTTTGAGGCCATAGAGGCTCTTATTGAGCTTGCAAACCTGACCTGAAGCAACAGCAAGACCCAAGGGCGCCTTCATGTAGACCTCTTCATGTAAATCTCCATGGAGGAAAGCGTTGTTTACATCCAGCTGGTATATATTCCACTTCCTCTTGACAGCAACAGAAACTAAAACCCTGACTGTGGTCATTTTAATGACAGGAGAGAAAGTTTCAGTATAATCCACACCTTCTTTCTGTGTGAAACCCCGAACCACAAGGCGTGCTTTGTGGCGTTCAAGAGAGCCATCAGCCTTCCTCTTTACCTTAAACACCCATTTGCAACTAATAGCCTTTTTACCCTTGGGAAGAGAAACTACATCCCATGTATTGTTGGTGTGAAGAGCATCAAATTCTGCTGTCATAGCCTGACGCCACACCTCAAATTGACAGGCTTCTTTGTAATCAAAGGGTTCAGAATCTGGCAAAGCCAAAGAAGGAGCATCCACAGTGTTGAACTGCACTGTAGAAGTAAGTGTATGTGAGCAAAACTGAGCTGTAGAAGTGACATGAGAGCAGACATAATCTGAGAAGTGAGTTGGCTTGTTACTGACTCTGGCAGATCTTCTAAGAGGTGCAACAACAGGTTCTGGGGCAACAATAACTGCTGGAACAACATCAGCTGCAGGAATCATAGAAGGAGAATAAACAGGGATATCATCTGAATCATCTTGAGCAAAAGAGGAAGGCATAGAAGTAGGAGAGGTGTTGACAAAAGAACCAATATCATGAAATGGATAAATGGTCTCATGAAACACAACATCTCGTGAGCTGAAAACAACATGAGATTCCAGATTATAGAGCTTGAAAGCCTTCTGACCCAGAGGGTAGCCTATAAAAACACAAGGCACTGCACGAGCCTGAAATTTATCTCTCCCATGTTGCAAAGTGGAAGCAAAACAGAGACACCCAAAGGACTTGAACTGACCATAATCTGGTGGAGCTTTGTGCAGAATCTCATAAGGACTGACATTATGTAAAACCTTGTGAGGAACTCTGTTAATGATGTGTGCTGCAGTAAGAACAGAATCACCCCAGAATTTCAAGGGGAGCTTTGACTGAAACATAAGTGAGCGAGCTACCTCCAATACATGTCTATGCTTTCTCTCCGGGATCCCATTCTGTTGTGGAGTAGCTACACAAGATGTTTGATGGACAATCCCTTGTTCTTGCAAGAAAGCAGAAGTGTCCTTACTCTTGCCAAGCTCCATGGCATTGTCGGACCTGATAATCTGAACTTTCCTGTGAAACTGCCTCTCCACCATTGCAAGGAAAGACTTAAGAATATCAAAAGCATTGCTCTTATGAGAGAGCAAATGAATCCAAGTGGACCTGCTAAAGTCATCCACGATGGTCAGAAAATACTTGTAACCTGTATAGGTAGGAGTATGATAAGGCCCCCAGATGTCTATGTGAATCATCTGGAAAGCAAAAGTGGTGCTAATACTGCTCACTGGAAACTGTAGCCGAGTTTGTCTAGACTTGGCACAGATGGTGCAGGCAGATAAGTCATCCTTATTCAAATTAGAAGACAAATTCATAGAGGAAAGCTTGTAGAAGGGCAAATGTCCTAAACGAACATGCCAAAGGCAGGCATTAGCCATAGCAGGAAATAGAGAAACAGGCATCTTATTAGAACTCTCAATCTGTTGTTGATGCTGACAAGCAAGATTGAGGAAAAACAAGTCCTTAATACTGTCACCAATCCGCAACCTCCCCTTCATGGAAGGAGCCTGCAAGAAACAGCCACTCAGATTAAAGATGACCTCACAAGACAGATCTCTGATGATCTTGCCAACAGATACTAAATTGCATTTGAAAGAAGGCACATATAGAACATCCTTCAGAATCAAATGGTCAGAGATGGGAATGCTCCCAACAATTGTGACCAAGATGACTTGCTTGTTAGGTAAACTAATCTCAATTGGACTGCACAGTGTCCTTTTATCTTTGAACAAAGAAAGTTCAAAGCTCATATGACAGCTTGCTCCACTGTCAATGATCCAACCTGGCTTCTCAAACAAGGTGGAGTGTAGAGTAGTACCTGCGAATCCAGCAAAGTCATCTCTAGCTTGCTCTTGTGACTTGGTGGTATCCAGAAGACTGAGCAACTTGGAAACCTGATCTGTAGTGAGAGATGTAGCCACATTTCCTGCAAACTTCTCAGATTGACCTCCCTTTCCACCAGAAGAATTAGGATGTTTTCCTTCCCTGTAATTCTTAGGAAAACCATGAAGGAAGAAGCATCGGTCTATAGTGTGATTAGTCTTCTTACAATGTGAGCAAAACAAAGATTTCTTCTCTCCTGGAGGCTTTCCAGACACAGGCTGCTTATGCACAAACATAGCAGCAGATTCATGATTCAACTGAGAAGAAGGACTGATATCTCTTTGAGTTTCTTCCTGTAAAACAAGAGAATATGCCAGATCTATGCTAGGAGTAGGTTTCAACATAAGAATAGAACCTCTCACAGACTTATAGGATTCATTTAGCCCCATAAGAAATTGTAAAAGGCGATCCTCAGCATCAGCCTTTCCATAATCAGTCAATCCATCACAAGTGCACTTAATCGGATGTCTAAGACTGTTAATCTGATCCCACAGGGACTGAATTTTAGTGAAATAGACTGAGACAGAATCCGAACCTTGCGAAAGAGCACTTAACTCCTGCTTAACAGCAAATAAACGCGCCGAATTGCGTTGACCAAATCGCAAGTTCAAACTCTCCCAGATCTTGCTAGCAGACTCAATGTATATGACACTTCGTCGAATGTCCTGGCTTAAACTGTTGGTGAGCCATGACTTCACCATGTCGTTGCAACGAATCCAACGACTGAGCTTAGCATCTGTTGCCGGAGGTCGCACGATGGTGCCGTCGATGAATCCCAGCTTATTCTTCGCCGACAAGGAGGTGAGAATCGAAATCCGCCAGTCGCCGAAGTTTTGGCCATTGAAAACATCTGTAACAAGTGAAATTCCTGGATGATCGTTGTTGTGAAGAAACAACGGATCATTATTGTCGATGACGGTAGTTTCCGGCATGATTTGCAGTATGGAATAGAAGCAAAGAAGAAGAACACCGAAACGGTGATAGGAAAACGATCAACAATCAGAATCGCAACCTAAAGCTCTGATACCATGATATCATATCTGCGCAGTGTGAGAAAAACTCCATAGGAGTGACAAACGAAAGCAGAGAAAAATGAAGAATGCTTTCTGTGTATTGCAGAGTTTGTTACAGATGCTATATATAGCAACATGTAAAGGCAAAAGAAGAGGAGCTAGTTATTAAGAACCGGAACAAACCGGGTTTAACTAACACATAATTCCATTAGGTTCTTGTTTTAAAATGAAGGATTTAGGACAGTTAAAATACTTTCTTTGTGTCCAAGTTTCGCGCTCTCCGAAAGGACTCTATGTATCTCAACGCAAATATGTGTTGGAAATCATCAAAGAGGCGGGACTGCTTGGAGCAAAGCCATCTGAATTCCCAATGGATTCCTATTAGGAGGAAGAGATTGATAGTGTAGGAGCGGTTTAGATTGAAATAGATAAGGTAAATTGTATTTTTAATGATTAAGCTTGATTGATTTATTATTTATTCTTTAAAAAATGATGAGTTAACGTTGAAGTGAACCAGTTTTTTAGTCTTTATAATATTATAGTCACATAGATAAATGTTATCAACTTTTTCTTTCTCAAAACAAAACACCAATTGTAACTTTTATATAGAGATAAATAAGATAAAAGTTCAGGTGAGAACAAGACTTAACGTAGATAACAAGATAACGTTTATAATTTGGGCGGTAATGTTCATAATCTAGGCGATGAAATTTTTTGAGAAAAAAAAAATCCAAGTTCAAAGTAATTACAAGTATGCCAATGTCTCCCTCAATGAAAACGTTTTTAAAAAAATATTGCTCAGACTATGAACATCACTATCTAGAATATGAACATTGATGTGTAATTTTTGAACGCGAACTGTTCGTTTCCTACGTTAAGACCTGTTCGCGCCGGAGCTTTCCTCGGATAAAAAGTGCTTCTAACTTATTCTTATGGGCTATCAACTCCTTTTTTACCAAAACAAAACACCAATTTCAACTTTTATATTCTAACTTTTCTTATACTTATGCATTTTTATACTCTCAAGCATGTTCAGAAGATCTAATGTGCAAAGCCAAAATGTACAAAGAAAAAAGTTAGCATTTGACTCTCGTTAATTAGATTCAATATCTAGAAGGTGTCCGTGTGTGAGGGGGTTTCAGCAAGTAATAAGTTACGATATGAAGTGTGAAATGTTTGCGTTCATAAATTACAAGTTAATATTCATATTCTGAATGATAATGTTCATAATCAGGGCGGTGGTGATTTTGAACTTTTTAGTCAGTCACGCGGTGATAATTTTTTGTGAAAATTTTCTTTTTGAAAATGAATGAACGGACATGATCGCTGTTTGTAGCGAAATTACCTACGAGAAGATAACTAAGCAATTGTAGGGCAAAGATCAAAGAGAATGGTATAATCTCAACACTCAAGAACAAAGTAGGAAATTAGGGTTGAAGCTTGAACTTGGTATTACTCGTAATGGTGGCTGAATGCTTACAAAGCAGGCGTTAGCCTCTATATATAGGCTAACCCTAATAATATCTTTAAGGAAACGAGATCTTATCTCTTCCTTTTATCTAAATAACGATATAACAAACAAGGTAAAAGATATTCTTTTACCGTATCTTTTACCAATTACAATAATATAATAAGGAACAAGATAAGATATGTTCGGCCGACCTAATCTTCAAGATAAACGAGACCTTTGCCACGTCTCGTCACGTCGGCGGCATCCTCCTTTTCTCTCGTCGCGTCGACACAGTCTTCCTACTGTTTGACCGTAAAATTTCACAAATTAAATAGATTTATCGCATGTGTCCATTTGCTAATTTATGTCAATTTGGACTATGTCGTATAAGTTAAACATTAAGTTTAAAGAGTGTGTCATCTTTATTCTTTTACAAACAAAATTAAAAAAGAAAAGAAGAAAAGAAAACGAAGGAGATAGGTATTAGGTTGAATACGGTTACTTGGAAGTTAATATACTTCTTTGTTTAGTTGGTTACATGGTGGTTAACTTGTTTAAACTGCCATCTTGTCAATCTCCTACTACACTATATATAGAAGGTATGCCGATGATCGGGTGGTTACAAAAAAAAAAAAACATGGGTTAAATTCTACACACAAAATAAAAATAATGGAGGGAGAGTTCCTGCAAGAACCGAAGACAAGTCATGGCACAAATGCCATACATACAAAAATCAGAAATGTGTTTCCCTTCGCCATACGAATCAAGCAGTGAGACCGGCCTCCCATGGTGATATATCTCTAACCTCATGCACAATTCATCAACATTGCAGATCGAGGAACGAGAAGACCCAACGTTTTTGCGTCGTGGTTTGAAAGCATATGTTTTCGCCATCGCGCGCTCCACCGTAGTAGGGGTTTGAAAGTATACACTTTCGCCTCTACATTAAATACCGTAGTAGGCTTGAAAGTATATACTTTCGTCTCTACATTAAATCTCGTAGTTGGATCGAAAGTAATTACTTTTGACCTCTACACCACATCTATAAAACTTGTGGCTTGAAAGGATTTAATTAGATCCGGATACCACATCCCTTATAAATCTTGTAACTTGAAATGATCTAATTAGATCCGGACACCGCATCCATTATAAAATTGTGTGGCCTTAAAGGATCTAATTAGATCCGTACACCACACATATATGGAACCGAATGGATCCAAAATAATCAATGATAAGCCTTTTTCAGGCTGTCGTAATGCCAAAATGTTTATCCTATCTCTTTTGAATTAGTTTGGATACTGAACTGATATACAAATGAATAGATAAGACTCGGTAGATGCTGTGGGACTGTTTTGATATAGAGAAAAGTACACCAGTATGTTTTCATGTCAAATATATGAACATGAGATAAGGCTCTTTCATTATAAAACTTGATTAAATGAGGGAGATGCTTAACCAAGTTATGGGAATACTATATGTCTTGAGGGTAATATTGTAATTTATGTCACTGATGTGGCATATTAGTTAGTTTGTTAGCATTGTATATATAGTTAGTTAGAGCCTTTCTTGTAGCTGATGAACTCAGTATCAAATACACTAGTATCATATTCTCTCAATCTTGGTGCTCTCCTCTCAGAGATTGCTAAGTTTCAGGATCGTTTCCTGCTTCTTATCATGGTATCAGAGCTGTAAGGCGATCTTGTTGTTTGTCCTTACTCATACTGTGTTCGTCGTCCTTGATTCTGTTGTTTTATCGATCGAGTTCTTGAATCTTCGATTGTTCGAAGTTTTCTTTGCGATCTGCTCTTCTTACCTCTGCTATGGCGAACGATCGTCAATCTGCTACTGGTTTGGGAGGCGATGGAGCTCGAGGTCGAATGGATGATCCCGATCTCACTCGCAATGGTCGTAGTGCGCAAGGTATGCGTTTCGATCCTTTTACTCTGGCTAATTCCGATCATCCAGGAATGCAATTGGTTGCTGCTAATTGCATTCCTTCGGCGGGTAGAGTCAACATCAAATCTCGCGTCGGGGTTCTTCCTTTGATGAACGAAGGAACTTCGTCCGACCGAGGTTGGGCAGATAAGTTCTACTTTATCAGGAAATCTACCTTGGGGAAAGATTGCGCTTTCTTTCTTGAAGAATGGACTCCTTCCAGTATGTTTCTTTATCCTTTATGATTTTCTTTAGACTCATGCACCTTGACACTTATTCTTGCGTGTGACTTTGTGCGTAGTTGATATCCATGCTATTGTGGCGTGAGAGGAATCAGAGGAGATTACTAAGAAGATTATGGCGATTCCGTTGATAGAACGCACCTTTACCGGCCGTGACGGGAAGGGATATCGTCTTGCGACCCCTATTCCTTCTCGAGGTAAGCTTTCTTGACGAATTATATGTTGCTTTTCTACCTCTTTTTTCTTTATCTTCTAAACGCACTTTTGCTTCAGGCGTCGCGTCTCGTACTCGTCAAGAATCTGCTCATGACTTGATTACCGTGAAGAGGAGATGTATTTTAGAGGAAAAGCTGAGAGCTGCGAAGTAAGAGGCGGTTTCCACTCCGGCATGTGTAAAGGAGGTGATTCCACCAGTTACGGGGGTGCGAGTGTCTTCAGACGCGTCTCTATACATAGAGGCAGAGGAATTCCTCGCGGATCCTTTGGAGGAGAGCGAGAAGGGCGAAACAAAAGATCCTGGTGCAGCTTCCGTTACGTACGTTGAAGTAAGCGATTTTCCTGCGATAGTATCTCGTCCTGTAGCGCCTACGCGTAACTTCATCCCTGCGATGCAAGCTTTGGCTTCTACTTCTTCTTGGAACCATTATCTGTCCATGCAAGCCGTAGACGTCTTGGGCGATTCTCTCGTAGCACAGTGGCAGGTGTGTACTTTTTCTCATCTTTTCGTTTCTTCTTGTTGTTATGTCGTTTCTTATCTATTGGGATCTTTTTAGGCCTTCCAAGCTTCGCTGTGTTCCTGGGAACGTCTTCATAAGCGTTCTGAGTCCGAGGAAGCTTTGAAGGGTGAGGTGAGTGATCTTGGTAAGAAGATCAAAGATCTTAATAAGAAGATCGCTCGTCATACGTCGGCGGAGAAGGATGCTCGTATGGAAACGTTGGAGACAACAAAGCAGAGGGGTGTGCTAGCGCGATGCGTCGAGGTGTTGAATGGAAAGGTCGCGTCCCTTGAGGCTGACGCCGAGGAGAAAGCAAAGGTGTACGAGAAGAACTTGCGAGAGACTAGTACTTACTATTCGTGGTCATCTCGTATTGAGGTTATGGAGGAGTTTCGTGCGGGTCGTCACGTAGATTGGGATGTGGAACGCGAGCGTGGTGAATTTGTTGTTCTTTATCCCGTTCCGCCTGAGGGGGTTTCTCTTCTACACGTACCCTCAAGTTCGCCAGTCTTAGCGTCTAGTGACGCGGATGTAACTTTAGGTGGCGACGTCGTTTCCGCGGATAAGGATGTATCTCCTTCTTCTTAGTTTAGCCAACTTTCATCTTTTTGCTTGTTGCATTTTTGCTTTTGTGGAACATTAGCTTTTCGCCACGTTCTTGTGTGGCGAATTCTTTTTGAATACGTATTGGATGTTTGTTGCATCTTTCTTTGCGTAAGGCTTTCGTTTATCTTTAACCTTTGGTGGGACTACTATCCCCTTTTGGCGAATCTGACTTCGAATCTTTTATGGAGTCGGGTTCGCCAAACATTTCTTACTTGTGACGCGTAGGTCGATCTTTGACTTAGAGGTTTCTCTTTTTCTACCCCTGGTATCATTGTGGTCATCGCGGCTGCTTTTGTTATGTTGCCGACTTACATGAAAGTTGGGTCCAACATTTCCTCCGAACCCTGAAGCGACTGGCGGACATAGGTCAACGTGTGATTATATCAGCTTGTGACGTTACTCCTTACTTTTAAGGTGGGTCCGTTGCCTCACGCTAGCGTTAGGTCGTCGTCGAACTCTTTTAATTGACGGGCCTATTCATCGTGTGGCGTCCGATTTCTCGATTGTTAGGACTTACGATGCCGGTGGACGCATCCCTGCCGGTTTGGCGTTTTGCCCGTGGATTCATGACTCTTAGAGGGGCCGTGGAAGGCGCGAGGACGCGTTCCTGGAGAGTGGTCGTGGCGATAGGTTTCCCTTCTTCGCTCAGAGGACCGTGCCGGTTTCGTGAGGTGTCGGGCTTCATTCCCCATGACCATTGCCACGTCGCTAACAATCATGGGAAGCGTCGACTCGGAGTCGGCGGTTCGGCTAACGTTGCATACGCGTAGATGGAGCCTTAAACGCGTATGCTAACGAAATTCGCCCCCGACGCGGATTTTTGCCGCGGCCTTATTAAGCTTGATGTTACGTCATAGACACAGAGCAAGTACTTTGAAATGAAACAACTCGGCATATATTGCATAACAGACAAGAAAGTGCATACTTATGTATTAATGAAGACTTCATGAATTCTGATGAACTAAGACGTCTACCCCTAGTCTCGACGACCTCTTTGTCGTTTCGACGCTAAAACATGTTTGGACATAATGAGAAATCTAAAATATGCATAGGAACAAGTAAAAATCAAATCAACTATCACGTTCTCTAATGGTAATATTTCTTAAGATGTGTTGCGTTCCATGAACGCATCAATGGTACTCCTTCTGGTGTAACGAGTTCGTAGGCTCCTCGCCCTACGACTTGTGCTATTTGATATGGACCTTCCCAGGACGCGACGAGCTTTCCGACGCTCTTATCCTCGGTATTTGGGAATACTTTTCTTAAGACCCAGTCTCCTACTTGGAAAGTTCATGCTTTTACTCGTCGGTTATAGCTACGGGCAACGATTTGTTTCTGTGCTGCCATCCTCAACGCTGCATTGTCTCTTATCTCGTCGATCGTATCTATAATGAACGTCATCATTGGAGTATTTCTTTCCTCAGGGAGAGACCGGTATCTTTCTGTTGGTACTTCCACCTCGACTGGCAGGACGGCTTCGCAACCGTATACGAGAGAGAATGGTGTTCTTCCCGTCGCTCTCTTAGGCGTCGTTCTGTCGGCCCACACTATAGCTTGGAGTTGATCCGCCCAATTTCCCTTGCATTCTTCTATCCTCTTTTTGAGATTGCTTACGATGACCTTGTTACTTGATTTTGCCTGCCCGTTTGCTTGAGGGTATCTCGGCGTCGAGTAGACTAGGCGTATCCCTTTGTCCTCGCAGAACGATACGATGTTCTTGCTAATGAATTGGGATCCGTTGTCGCATACAATGGTGTGAGGGATTCCGAATCTCATGATATGTTTCTTTCGATGAAGGAGATGACATGGAAATCATTGATGTTCTTGAACGCTTCAGCCTCTATCCACTTGGAAAAGTAATTTGTGACGGCGAGCATTAGCGTCTTCGGCCCTAGGGTTAAGGGCATAGGTCCTACTATATCCATCCCCCATTGCATGAATGGCCAAGGAGACGTTATGGAGTGGAGCTTTTCTGCCGGCTGATGCGGGATCGGGGTGTGTCTTTGGCAAGCGTCACACCTCTTGACGTGATTCATCGCGTCTTTTCTCATCGTGGGCCAATAGTACCCCGCCGAGTGTGCTTTGGCCGCCAGGCTTCTTCCTCCTGAATGATTTCCATATTCTCCGTTGTGTAGCTCGCGTAGAATATCTTGGATCTTTTCCTCTGTCGGGCACGTTAAGAACACGCCGTTCGACGACCATTTTAGTAATTGGCCCTTGTCCACTATGAAGGTGGTCGCTTTTTGCTTCAATAGCCTTTCTTCATACGCGTTACCCGGGAGGCGTCCGTGCTGCAACCACTCGTAATAAGGCGTCACCCAGGAATCTTGACTCCTTACTGTGAGTGTTTGCTTGGGAATTGCCTCTTTATTGATAGACGCACTGCTGAGGTGGAGGAACGGGATCTTTTGATATTCTCTCGGATCAATCGATGAACCTAGCTTTGCCAATTCATCAGCTTGTGCGTTAGCGTCTCTGGGGATCTGTCTGATTTGGCAGCTTTCGATCTTCTTGAACAGTCCCTTTACTACTTCGAGGTACAAGGTCATCTCCGAATCTTTAGTGGCGTATTCACCTCGAACTTGGTTGACTACCAGCAGTGAATCGCAATAGATATCAAGTTTCTGAACGTGTAGGTCGATGGCGACGCGTAGACCGGCGATCAAAGCTTCATACTCGGCTTCGTTATTCGTCGCTTTGAAGTCACACCTTATTGCTTGGACGACCCTATCCCCTTGTGGCGATTTCAGGACGATGCCCAGTCCTACCCCGTTCTGGTTCATCGCTCTGTCCGTGTGCAAGGTCCACTTTGAGAATTCTACCTTGTTTACCTGTGAGATTGCTTCTTGCTCTAGGGTTGGACTGAAATCTGCCACGAAATATGCTAATGCTTGGGATTTGATGCTTTTCTTCCTTCGTAGATGATGTCATAGCCGCCAAGATGAACCGTCCATTTCGTCATTCTCCCGGATAGCTCTGGCTTCTTCACTATGTTCTTCAAAGGCGACGTGGTTCTTACTATGACGGTATGGGATTCGAAGTAGGGCTTCAACTTCACCGACTCCATTACTAACGCCAAGGTCAGTTTTTCCATGGCGGAGTACTTCGTTTCTGCTGACGACAACGTTTTACTTACGTAGTAGATTGGTTGTTCCTCCTCCCCTTCTGCTCTTACGAGGATAGCGCTAATAGCAATCTCGGAGACTGCTAGGTATACGAACAAAGGTTCTCCTTCTTTAGGCTTTGATACGAGTAAGGGGTTCGTCAGGTAACTTTTAAGCTCTGTGAAGGCTTCTTCATGGCGTTCCGTCCAAGAGAAAGATTCATTCTTCCGGAGAGTGTCATAGAAGAGTCGATTTCTGTCGGAGGCTTTGGAGATGAACCTGTTTAACGCGACGACTCTTCCTGTCAGCTTCTGGATGTCTTTTACGCAGCGCGGAGATTCGAGATCAAGTACGGCTTTAATTTGTTCGGGACTAGCTTCTATTCCTCTCTGGGTCACTACGTATCCGAGGAACTTCCCGGAAGAGACCCCGAAGGAGCACTTGGTAGAGTTGAGCTTCATGCTATACTTTTCCAGGATCTCGAACGCCTCCTTCATATGTGTTACGTGATCTTTTGCTTGTTTAGACTTGACGTACTTAGTAGGCGTCTTGACTTGAAATTCTTTTACTTCATCTTTTTTGATTTCCGGCGTCGTGGTCCCTTTCATCCCGATTCTGTAACACTCTTTGGCCGTATAGGGTTCTCCTTTGACTTCGCGTATTCCCCGGGGCGTTGGGAACTTCAGGGATTGGTGATACGTAGATGGAACTACTCGCATATCATGGATCCAGGGTCTTCCGAGGATGGTGTTATAAGGCGACTCTGCTTCCATCACGGCGAATATGGTTGGGAGATTGACACCCTGGGTTGTTGTCTCGAGGGTGATTTCCCCTAACATCTCAGAGATCTCTCCGCTGAAGCCTTTCAAACGGATACGCTTTCCGACGACATTGTCGACTGAAAGTCCGAGTTCAAGAACGGCAGAGAGGGTGATTATGTTGGTCGAACTTCCGTTATCTATCAGTATTCTTTTCACGTTGAAATTCCGAATCACCACGGAGATCACCAGGCTATCGTGATGCTTGATTCCTTCGTCTGGATCTTCAAACGTGATAGGCAGATCACGATTGGCTGCTCTGGAGTGGCGAGTTGGGATGGAATCGTTCTTTCCTTCGATAGTCCTTGCGAACCTTTTAGCGTCGGAAGTTGCGTAGGATGGCGGACCTCCTAACACGGTGAAGGCTTCGTTTTGGAGATTTTTGATCGGTCCAAAACCTTTCATGGCTCCTGCGGGCGAGGTTGTTCCCTTCGTATGCAGAGACGACACCTTTTTGATCTTGTCCCACGGTGGGCGCCAATTGTTTGTAGCGAAATTACCTACGAGAAGATAACTAAGCAATTGTAGGGAAAAGATAAAAGAGAATGGTATAATCTCAACATTCAAGAACAAAGTAGGAAATTAGGGTTGAAGCTTGAACTTGGTATTACTCGTAATGGTGGCTGAATGCTTACAAAGCAGGCGTTAGCCTCTATATATAGGCTAACCCTAATAATATCTTTCAGGAAACGAGATCTTATCTCTTCCTTTTATCTAAATAACGATATAACAAACAAGGTAAAAGATATTCTTTACCGTATCTTTTACCAATTACAATAATATAATAAGGAATAAGATAAAATATGTTCGGCCGACGTAATCTTCAAGATAAACGAGACCTTTGCCACATCTCGTCACGTCGACGACATCCTCCTTTTTTCTCGTCGCGTCGACACAGTCTTCCTACGTATAGCTCTTCTCGCGTTCCACACTCGTCGTATTTTTAGGCACAAACAATCGCCATATTATAAATATGACCATCTAAATTATGAACATTAACTTATTATATGTGAAGGCGACCACTTCACACCGTTAGATTTGTTCTCACCGAAACCTTTATCTCTCGTGTGGTTCGTGATTCCTAGATCGTTTCTGTATTTTTTTTGTTCTTTTATTACTCTTGTATGAATGTATTACTTGAGTGTCCACTTTCAAGCATACCTTTATCTTTAACTTATAAAGAAATATATATATATATATATATCTACCTAACATATAAAAGCGCAAAGGTCACTTGTGATTTATTCGAAATCCCTCTGAATTTTATTCAAAATAATTGTGATGGTAGACATTTTATCATCCACTACAAGTAGTACACAATTATAAGACATATTTTTATACAAGACATACTTATAACTCTATAAAGTGCATTTTGGTCCAATTAGTGGCATCCGGGTTTAGCTTGTCCTTGGACACTAGTTTGAGATCCTCCGCTACTTGAGACTTGACTTTTGTATCCTCCGGAGTATCCAAAGCTACCACTTCCTTTAATGTTCAAAGCTCCACCTGCATTTGAAGGTTGGCCTTTATCATTTCCTACATTAGCGACCTTGACATCTTTTCCCTGGACACTACTTTGAGTTGCTCCATTTGCGGAGCTGGAAGTTTGTCCTTGGACTTGACTTTGAGATCCTCCATTGACGACCTTAACATCTTTTCCTTGAACACTGCTTTGAGATCCTGCACTGGCAGCACTGGAACTTTGTCCTTGGGCTTGACTTTGAGATCCTCCATTGGCGGCCTTAACATCTTTTCCTTGTGCACTACTTTGAGATCCTGCACTGGCAGCACCAGAACTTTGTCCTTGGGCTTGACTTTGAGATCCTCCATTGGCGGACTTAACATCTTTTCCTTGTGCACTACTTTGAGATCCTGCACTGGCAGCACCAGAACTTTGTCCTTGGGCTTGACTTCGAGATCCTCCATTGGCGGCCTTAACATCTTTTCCTTGTGCACTACTTTGAGATCCTGCATTGGCAGCACCAAAACTTTGTCCTTGGGCTTGACTTTGAGATCCTCCATTAGCGGCCTTAACATCTTTTCCTTGTGCACTACTTTGAGATCCTGCACCACTAGCGCTGGAACTTTGTCCGTGAGCTTGACTTTGAGATCCTCCATTGGCGATCTTAACGTCTTTCCCTTGGACGTTGCTTTGAGATCCTGCACTGGTAGTGCTAGAACTTTGTCCTTGGGCATGACTTTGAGATCCTCCATTGACGACCTTAACATCTTTTCCTTGGACACTACTTTGAGATGCTCCACTTATGGCGCTGGCACTTTGTCCTTGAGCTTGACTTTGAGATCCTCCATTGACGACCTTGACATCTTTTCCCTGGACACTACTTTGGGATCCTCCATTTACTGTGTTGGCAGTCTGTCCTTGGACTTGGCTCGGAGACCCTCCATTGGCAACAACTTTTCCTTGTACCTGACCTTGAGATCCTCCATTGGCAGCAACGTTACCTTGTGATCCTCCATTTGCAACAATGTTACCTTGTCCTTGGTAACTACCTTGAGCTCCTCCATTGGCAACAATGTTACCTTGAGCTCCTCCGTTAGCAACAATGTTGTCTTGAGCTCCTCCATTAGCAACAATTTTACCTTGAGCTCCTCCATTAGCAGCAATGTTACCTTGTCCTTGGTAACTACCTTGAGCTCCTCCATTAACAGCAATGTTACCTTTTCCTTGGTAACTACCTTGAGCTCCTCCATTGGCAGCAATGTTGCCTTGTCCTTGGTAACTACCTTGAGCTGCTCCATTGGCAGCAATGTTGCCTTGTCCTTGGTAACTACCTTGAGCTGCTCCATTGGCAGCAATGTTGCCTTGTCCTTGGTAACTACCTTGAGCTGCTCCATTGGCAACAATGTTACCTTGTCCTTGATAACTACCTTGAGCTGCTCCATTGGCAGCAATGTTACCTTGTCCTTGGTAATTACCTTGGGCCCCTCCATTGAATGAAAACGCTCCATTATATGCAAGGTTGCCACCTCCAATGGCGTTCACACCTCCAGGTACTATTAAACCATGACCTGGATGTATTCCTAACCCGCCGTTGGTGACGCCAATATGAGGAAGATATGTGCCTTGGATCTCAACGGCTAAGCAAAGGACGACAATGAGGGAAATACATACACCAATAAACCTCGACATATTTTAAAATTTTAGAAAAATAAACAAAAAGCAAAACAAAATGTAGTGGAATTCCTTCCTTTTATTATTCTTGAGAGGGAAGGGGAAGGAGCCTTTTTATTTATTGGAAATACTTTGATTTCCTTTTATTTATTTGTTGATGTGTTTGTCTCCTCTATGTTGAAGTATTTATATTGGCTTTGGGGCTCTCTCTTTCCTATATTTAGATCCATAAAATGTGTGGAGAAGAAAATAGCCGAATTCATCGTCACATTTGTTAGGGTAATTTCCATAAAATTTTTGGAGTTGTCTATTCTTTCTCCTAAGAATGAGTCATTTTTAGAGAATACAATAATAGTATTAATCTATCTATTTTTAGTAGTCTTTGACTTATTTTTCTGAATCTCCCATTTTAGAAATGAAATGTCCAAAAGAGCGGAGTAAATAGTAAACACATTTGCATTGCCCAATTATTTTTGCATTGGATTGGCTTACCTATTACGGAGTAGGTAGAGCATCTTTAGTGGTGTTATACTCAACATAAGTAACATAGCTTAATTTTTTAACAATTAAATATTTTTTTATCCACAATCATGTTACTCATATTAAATAACATTTATTTTATTCTTTATTTTTATTATAAATTTAAAAATTATATAACATAGTCAATATGGATATTAATATATAGATAAAAATAAAATTGAAAATATATTACAATAAAATTTTATTTATTAGAGTTGTGAGATATTTACCAATAAGTAAGTAATACACATTTGCTATTGGGCCACATGTTGACAAATAATTGAATAGGGAAAGTGATTTGTGTATGAATGAGTAAGAAAGAAATGTTACTCATGTCTTGGTCGAAACAAAGTATTTGAAATTTTATTTTAATTTACCTTTAAAAAAACATATATTAGTCTAAATAAAATGAATGAAGATGCTCTTATAGTCCATTGTCATTTTTAGGGAATGAAATTAGTATTACTCCCTTCGTTCCTATATAATTGTCATTCTATGATTTTTTAGACAAATTAAGAATTCAAACTATTTTCTCTTTAAATTTTCCTTACTTAATTTTCTTGATTAGTAATGCCTAAAATGATAATTATTTAAGATTTCAAATCCAGTAATAAACATAGGAAAAAATTTGACAAAATCTTGTCAAAATAGCTAAAACGAAAATTAAATAGAAATATGAAAAATAGTATAAAATGACAATTAAAAAGAAACGGAAAGAGTGTAATTTAAATTAATAAATTTCATGTTTTTAATGTTTATGGTTCTTTGTCTATCTCTTGATGATAGTTTCAAACTTTTCTGTCATTACTTTTTATTTGGTAGAAAATTTTCTATCGATAAAAAATTTCATCACATATTAATGGGTCAAAGAGTGAATTTTAAGTTTCTTATTATGCTCTCACGAATTTTAAAATAAATGATTTATCTCTTACTTAATTTTCTTAAATATTTATATCTAAAATAGACTTTTGGATTTTACTGTTTTTTAGGTTATTTATTTAGGAGAATATTATATAGGGTTCGGTTCCGGTGAGAATAATTTTTAAAATGAGAACGTGAGAATGACTAATGTGCATCAAAATATACTTAAATGTGCATTAAATTTTTTGATGCACATCCTTTGAAAAAGTGATGCACATATACAATTTTTACCTAATGTTCTTCAATTTCTCCATAAATGTTCTTTAAAAAATAAAAAAAATTAAATTTTGGATGTTTTTAAGTTTGTCAATGGATGTGTACCAAATTAGTACTAAATGTGCACCAATTTACTACTAATGTGCACCATTCTCACGTTCGTATTTTAAAAGTTATTCTCACCGGACACTTTCCCTATTATATATATTCTATTGTGTCATAACCTAAGTAGAGAGGATATAAATTTTGATATTTGTTACAATGAGTCAATAGTCGGATAGAGCGTATCAATGGTCAAATAAAGAGTGTTAATTGTGAGTCTTATAATATATTTCCAATGTAATTTGATCTCCTTTTGTAGATAACCAGGTAAACCATAGTGATATATTTTACACATTAAATAAGTCCAGACATTTTCTACTTATGACAAAGATTCACATGTCTTTGGGTTTGCTTGACAATAGAGGTTTCACTTTCAAAAGTGAATTTGAAATTTTGTTTGTCTGCAAGGTCCTGATATGATTGTGAAAGGTGTCAAGTAGAATACTTTGTATTTCCTACAAGGCTTTTATGATAACAAGATATGGTGATATTCCATCGTCTCATATAATTATGTTGTCATTTAAGGCTTATTCAATCATATGAGTGAGAAGAGGATCAACGTACAAAAAGAAAAGATAGGTATTGTTGATATGTTTGTCAAGTCGGTTTCTCATATCAAGTTTTGGCGTTGTTTGGACTTGTTAAATATCACAAGTCGTTAATTTCCTTATGAGGCACTTCTGAGGCAGATGAGAAGTTTGTTTATCTAGCATAATTTTGTGCGTCTAACAAATTTGAGCATAGGAGAGGTATGCTTATTGGACATTGTCTGAGTGCATCTGGAAAATCTAGGGTAAGGAGTAGTCCTTATTTGACACTATTACGGTGCATTTCCATAATATGGAATAGAGGGAAGCCTGCTCATATGACACTGATGCATTTGATAAATCTAAGGCAAATAAGAAATTTGTTCAATTGACATCATTATGGTGCTTCTAGTATATATCTAAGAGAATTCAAGTCAATATATATATTTGTAAAAATGATATCTTGAATGTGATTCTTGAACCTAGTAGAGAACTTAGTGTGATTCACTTGCTCACGTTGAGAATACAAGTCATTTAATTTCTTGATCTTTGATTGAATAACAAAGAGATAGGGTGAAAACATACCATGCAATACATTCATTTGTCACATTAAATTATTTTAATATGTAATTTATCAAAAGAATATATTATATATTATTTTATAGAAGACAAATCAAAAAAACTTTTCTAATCAAAGACATTTCTAAAACATCAAAAAACATGATCTTATAAAAAAAAATTGGTAAAAAAAGAATTGGAATGTTGAATTCATGTCTAGTACTTCTGATATGGAGGTTAGGTAGGAAGAAATGTCAAGTTGTTGAAAAAGTCATTTGAGAGAGAAAATATCGATATATCTCAAGATAAGAAGATCAACCGCTCTCTTGGGTTCTCTAAAGCAGTGCTATACTTGTACATGGTTAAATCACCGAACCAACCGAACCAAACTCTAAACACATCATGTAGTATGATGGATCGATGGCGATTAGAATCCCGTGATACAACTGTGTCGACTTTTGCGTTGCACCACCCAATAACAGAAGTCTGCGAACCAACATTTGTGTGTACTCTCGAACACGGAAATAAGAGAAAAAGGTGAAGAAAGAAAATAGTGGAGGAGAGCTCGAATTGTGTGTCTTAGAATGAGAGCTCTATCGCATTTTTATAGGTTGATGAGGAGCCTCTTGAGGTAGAGAATCTGAAGCCCATAATGCTCGATATTCAATTCTAGGATTTGATTTGTGCACAAAATCCTCGGATATGGCTCTTCAAAAGTGTGGTCAAAGAGGATCTGAAGCAATAAATGCGTTCGATTTGGGCTATCTCCTCCTTGAACTGTAGGCCCATTCCACAAGGGCCTCAAATCCATGTTCGACCCGCTTTGGACCGAAGAGTGTGTATGGTTTTGGAAGGCCCAAGCCACCAAGATAGTCTCCTCATGGCCCAATGACACATCTATTACACTCACCTCCTAGTTTATATAGTAAGAGATTTTGGTCTCCTTTTCCTATATGGGATGCACAATCTCATCCCAAAATTTCAACTTCAATACATTGCATGCAACCACTTTTGAGTCATCATTTCTTATTGACACGGAACCTGTTTAGCATATGAGCACATTACGAGATAATGCTCGTTGAAATGAAACCAACGCTCCCATAATATGGCACAAACGGTGGTCAGAGCCCACCGAAAACTTTTTCAGGAAATGTTGCAGAATTCGGTAACAGGGAGTACTATGTATTAATATGGGCACCATCTTTTAATATGGGTGTTCTTTTTATTCCAACCTGCATCATCTGTTCTCCTACGTACAAATCTAGATTTTCGATCATATGCCCAAGATCTTTTTCGATTTTTCTTTCCCCGACTAATGATCTAGTATCGGCTCGTTTGTTAGTATTAGAAATCATGTTGAAAGGAGAGTGGGGATTGAGTACGAAGAATGAAGTACAGTGATTCTTATAACCTCGTGTTTTGTATAAATTTTAAGGCGTAGATAATAGAATAAAAATAAACATGAGACGTAGCTTTGATGTTTTTCTGGAAAACCAATACACTCATTTGTCACATTGAATTATTTTAATAAGTAATCTATCAAAAAAAGTGGAGTACTATATTTTTTTATACAAGAAAAATTAAATGAATCTTCTTTTATCACAACACATTCCCTAAGCATAACAAAACATGATCTTTTAAAAATTAAAATTAAAATTGGTAAAAGAAGAATTAAAAATATTGAATTCATGTCTACTCTTAAATCCTGATATGAAGGTGTGGTACGAAGAAACATCAAGTTGTTGAAGAAGTCATTTGAGAGGGAAATGATAATGTTCCTCGAGGTGAAAAGATCAGACGCTCTATTGGCTTCTCCTAAGCAGTGTTATACTAGTTCATGCTGAAATCACTAAACCAAATTCAGGATATCAGTAACTGTCATTTGTAATTCCTGAAAAATGGGTCATATTTGTTTGATTGAATTGATTTGTCGCCTTCAATAATTATATTTGGAATTCCAAATTATATAGGCTTATGACTTTCTTAAAATGTTCAAGTTTTACGAACAAATGAATATACTCCCCCTGTTTCACAATAATTATCGGTCTAGCCTCTACATTTTGTTTCTAAATATTATTTATTATAGTATTTTAAGACCATTAATCACATATATCATAGATTTTTTAAATTAGAATTTAATATTGTTGTTTTTTCTCTTCTTCTATTGGTTATAAATGAAGGTAAATGATTAATTTGAAAAAATATTACAAAATTTCAAAACACAATCAATCATTTGATTTATTATGTGAATTTGTTTACATAATCGTCAAATGCAGAATCACATGATGAAAGCGAGATAAATAATGGAAAAAACATGAAGCAATGGAGATAAAAAAAACGAGAGAAGTCATCTCGGAGACCATGGACATTAAAAATGACATCAACTTGAAGCAAACGCGAAATTTGTTATCTAAGGAGCAACGAGGCAAGCATGATCGTAGAAATTTAATGATCACAATTCACAACACAAAAATCTACATGAATGGGTAACGAGAAACATGTTCTGGATTGAAGAAATCAAAATCAACAATTACTTGGAAGCGGGATGCAGGTTTGGGAGGAAGAAAGGTTAGGATAACATGACCATCATACTCTTAATGAAAAAATTAGAACAAAAACGATGTGTGTTTCCTGACCATTGATGTAGTTGATCCAATAACCTTCAGTAAAATGACAATTAAAAATAAACGGATGAAGTACTATTAATATAATCACCATCTTTTAATATGAACTAGATTCGGAAACCCGCGCTTTGCGCGGGTCTAACACACTTTACTTTTGTCGAAATTTTCATACTTAGATATCATTTTTATGATAATTATGTAATAAAAAAATAGATCTTATTATATTAACAAAATATATTAATTATAACAGACTAATCTTTATATTTTAATATAAGATATTAGTAATATGCAATGTTTATTACTAATTAGCGTTATTATAAAGTCATTATCTACATAATAGTCAATTTGCATTAGTTGTTATTAAAAAATCCAATTACGGTTTGAATTTACTTATCATCATAAAAAATCATATGCAAAATATCAATTTATTAAACTTTCACTTTACTACAAATAAGATTATAGGGAACGGGGCAATCATGGAGTTCGTATGCGGTTTAGTAAAATTAAAATAAGATGGTAGGAATTAGAATTAATAAATATTAGAATAAGATAATTAATTAATAATAAAAAGACTGGAACAAATTTAGAATTAATTAGAGGACAAAATGGATAAGTTAGTATTAATTAAGTCTTAATGCAAATCAAGCCCAATAAGACCGATTGTTTAATGATTGGTTCGGTTTCGGCCTGATACCAATTGATATTACTTTCTCAAGTGATCAATTTTTTTATTATACATAGATAGATGCTCTACCTTGGAATTTAATGGTCAAAAAATAAATGCAAAAGAAGTTTTTTTTGGATTTAAAACATTGAAGTTATAACAAAACAGTTATGAATAACATCAATCAATCATTTGCTCTCCCAAATGATTATCAGTTTTTTTTTGATCATTTGCTCTCCCAAACGTACTGGTGGCCTGGGAATCAAAGAGCTGCTCGCTTGGAACAAAGCTTGCCTTGCTAGAACGGTATTTGATGTCGACCGGAATAGTGATAATATTTGGGTTTCTTGGATAAGGAATTATGTGATCAAGGATCACGATATCTGGACTACTACTATGAAGGACTCTCACAGTTTTCTATGGAAAAGTATTCTTCGCCTTCGAGATGAGCTGATTCGAAACCGCACGGTCCAGGATGTCCTCCTCATTATGACAGCGCCAAGCGATAAATTCCTCACTCAAGGCGTTTACTCCCTTTTGGTTACTGACAGGCCGCCTATCTCGTGGTGTCGTGGCATCTGGGAATGCTGAACATCCCGAGATGTAGCTACACAACTTTGCTTGCGGGTCATGGTCGGCTTCAAACGAGATCTCGTCTTCATAAGTGGGGGATCGCTTCCTCGCCGTCTTGTGTTCTTTGCAACTCCTGTATCGAGACTGAAGACCACCTATTCAACGTTTGTCTGTTCAGTCAGTCAGTCCTCAGCCTCCTTCTTCGATGGCTCCGCATCAATAGCCGTTGTAACTCTCTTTTAAACTGGCTTTCTTGGTTCAGCAAAAGGTCCTCTTTGCAGTCCTTTATTGGTCAGGTTCGCTGCGCAACTTTCACTACTTTTATCTATGCTATTTGGACTACAAGGAACCACTGCATCTTCAGGAATGAGAAACCGGACAGCAGGGTTTGTGCTGCTGATGTCATCCAACAGGTTAAAACTTTTGTCGCTGGAAAATGGAAGAAACAGTCCTGTGATTCAAACTCTTGGGCTGCATTGTTGGGCATCATTTTGGTTACTGGATGCATCAATACTTAGAAACCTGTTTGTTAATCGTTTTTTGACCCATGAGTAGTTAACTTGCTAATACTTAGGGCTGTAACTAGGTGATCTTGGGGTATATTTTGGATGTAAATTCTCTTCTAACCCTTCGGGGTTTTCTCAATACAACGAAAACGCTTCAAAAAAAAAAAACATCAATCAATCAAATATATAACAACGCAAACCTTTTTCTGTCAAGATACCTTATTTAAGTTTTTTTTGAAAATGAGCAATAAATTAGAAATAAATAACTTTAAGACTGTACATACATTGGAATGTGAAGCAAAAGGAATTTCTTCATTACAATATTTGGAAAATATACATACATCAGTAATAGTACACATTAATTCAAAGCTTTGGTACGTAAAAATCAACATTACGCAATATAGCAAAATCAAACCTTGAAGCTCCATAATGAACACAAATGGCTAACTTCAATCTCAATCACTAACTTACACTAATACAATACCAGATTAGCCAAATGTGCAACAATTGAAATCTTTCTTGCATATCGCTCGAATGATGATAATCTGTAACCAAATGATGATCATGATGAAGAACTCACCGAGCTTTTCATCTATTCTCTTCACAACTAACATGATGGAGTCGTCCATTAGAACCAGTGCAATTGACTAACGATACTAAGATATTTCAATATCAACCAGCACATGTTTTATTGTTATTAGAAAATAATCGTGCAACATTTTAACTTTTTTGTTGTATAAAACTAAATTATGTTGTTCAAATTAGCCTTTGTACCAAATCAATGTTCTCTCTTGACAGATTGAGGAACACTGAATCCCTCAAGGAAAAAAAAATCAAGAACACTGAATTGCCTTAAATATAGTAAGTAGTTGATTCAATTGTTCCCTTAAGCTTGTTAAAGTCTCTAAAGCATATGTTTTTCCTTTTCTACTTGGTGAATTGACCGTTAACACTTGCAAGATCAGTTTATATCGTGCTATATATTGACGTAAGCTTGTCTTGTACTTGCATTCTTTTGTACATATCTCCAAAGGATGGTGCTTGCTAGTTTATTGTGCAAGAAGAGCATAAAGAGAGCAATTATCCATTAGTAGACTTTTCTTAAATTATATATACTTCATAGTATCATTTTATTTCTGTTGCAATACCTTCTAATCGGACACCTCTTCGGACAAAGAAAACAACAAATAACTATTAAGAACAAACAATTTATTTCCATCTATACATATACTAAAAGAGAACGTTGTTTTGCCACATGTCGTCCTTATATTCAATTCTCCTATGTGTCGACCTCTAAGCTATGCTACATCATCCACCATGTCATCCTCCACGTCATCTGACTTTATATTTTGATATATATCTTTGAATAAAATAAGTAGAAAAATAAAAAAGATATCTAATAGGTTATATAACAAAAAAAATATAGATTTTTATCTTTTATCATATTATATCTATATCTTATATATTTATAAATATATATTTTTATCTATTATTATGTTATCAATCTAATTAAGTTGAGTTATTAATGAACTTAAACTATAAAACATAAATCGTAAACTATAAACTATAATCTATAAATTATAAATCATAAAGTATAAAGTATAATCTATAAATTAATTAATAGTATAAAATATAAATATTTTATTAAAATATTTATTACATGCGACCCCGTACATGGTACGGGAAACCCATGCTAGTATAATAATTTAAACCTTGTCAATTTAACAATGTTAAGTATTTAGGACTTAAATGGGACGTTCGTCATGCAAGCTCCTTCCTTCCAAAACCTGTAAGATCTGAGCAAATGTTAATTACAAAGCATAGCTATATCCATGAGGAAGATTAATCTTTATATGTATGCCAATTATTTTGAATTGGCGTATTTTGATCTTGACAACTGAAGGTGTGAATATAGAATACGAATATAGCTTACATGAGGTATATTTCCATTCTTCTCATCATCAAGAAGTTCCCTTATAGGATGGATGCTGTTTTTTACATAATTCAGTAAGATAAGAACCAACATAGCCTTCACATAAGGTGGCTGAAGACTGTAAAAGTGGAGGAACTCTCATATAACTGCATTTTAGATCAAAAAAGGTTTGAGAGCATTAACCACTACAATTTTGTTGCATGATTCCGATGTATAGCTATGAAAGCTGTAACCTAAGAATTAACCAAGGACCTTCCATCCAACATGATCTTTAGAGTTAGGAAGTAAATTATGTTTTCTACAAATCAAAAAGTGGCCATCTTACACAAAGTTCATAGTTGCACCATATCGAAACCGATACAACATAGCCCATAATACTTGAGAAGGCTAGAACTTTTGGAAAAAAGTCTTTAATTAATTGAACTTCTAACAATCTAACACATGGGGGTCATATGCTAAAGTGACATCCAAAGAGATAGCTAAGTGCATGCTTAGCACCCATGATAGTAGACATGGCTGATAATTAAGAGTAAGACCTATTTAAAATGAAAATAAAAAACATCTAAACTTAAACCGACCTCCAAACATGAACCTAGATTATGGTTCTTAAGTTCTTTGTTTCTCCTCTTGTTGTGTCCCCTTCACTTTGAGGATAGTTTGACCTATGACTTGTCAAATAGGCCTGCAACTGATTTAACATATCCATCAACATACGTAATCAAATACTCATGCAAAATTAATGAAATAACAATCAATTAAATTCATCATTAGAAATATGAAATGTATTATAACTATAACCAATGTGGCTTACCTGAATAGTACACATTGACATTTAGTCTTTGAACCGAAACCAAATCTTCCTTGCCATCTTCACGCGGATCAATGAAAACTGAAAAATCAAATTCTTAAAAGAATTACAAAAAAGTAGCAGGATTTCCATCTTTGCACATTGTTTAAATTACAATCAGTTAAAAAATCAAACTTCACCGTACCATAAACACAAATTCATCCTCATCATGTACATATGGAACCACCGACTAAATCATATACGTGGGAAGAGATATATAGATAGAACTATGAAAGAGATATTCTGATTACGAAGTTACCGTCGAATCTCGACCGGTACAGCACCGCCTGATGCGATGAAGGCGAAGGCAAATCAGGAGGCGGCGGAGAAATCTGTGGCGGTAATCAAGTTTCAAGGGTGGAGGCGGAAATTGTTTAGGTTTTCCTTGGAATTTCTTGGAGAGACGGCCGTCCTGGGTCATAGTCACCGTCCTCTTCACTGTGTTGGCCGCCATGGTCGCTTCTCATCTTAATCTAAATAACCTATAAAGCTGACCTTTAGGTACAACATTCATGAAGTTTAGTGGTGTAATTTATTCTCAAATTAGCTTCACCATTATTCAAAACTTAGGGCCTTTCACATTCTGCACCGTCCCCGACCCTTTGCTTCCTCTTCCCATTTACGTCTCCCTTTGCCCCACTGCCCATTCACTTCTTCCTTCCTCTCTCTTCTTCAACTCTCTCCCTCTCTATCTTCTAATGCAACTTTCTTTCTTCAACTAAGCAACTTGCAGGTTCACTTCCATCAAGATGCTATTCACGGCGAGTTCGGCGATTCCGACTCACCGGTTCAGGATTTAGGGCAAGATCTCGAGGTCACGCCTTCAGAACTTCATAGTGGATTTGATTCTGTCATGGGCGAACCAATTTGTAGAGATGTTGTTCAGTTGGTTGATCCAGGAAACGCTGTTCTTCCTCTTCAGCCCTAAATTTTCCTGTTGTCAAGGCTATGGCTAAGAAGAATCCGGGAAATTCGTCTTCTGGTAACAGTCTTTCCTCTCTTTGAGCTATTGGTTTACTTCTCTATGTCGATTGCGAGGATAGTTTAAGCTCGATTTTATGTTCCTCTTTCTGTTTGAGGTTAGCGAATTTTGATTCACTATTTTGATACTGTTTGTTTGGAGGAGAAAAAAAAATTTGGCATTGGCATTTCCGTTGGGTCTAGGTGTCAAACCAAATATAGAAAGTGGATAAATCTGAATGCATAGCTGAGTTATTGATCATATGGAAATCTTTTTCTAATTCTTCACATTTTGATACTCTTTTTTCACATTTTGATGATGGGAAACCTTTTTCTGATTGTGGAATTTTTTTCCCCTGTATGAATGTAGTTAGATGTATGATCAAGAAACTAGGTTGCATCACTCTTCAATCAAAAGAGTGTCTTCTGATCAGGTAATCTTTTGAGAAATCTTTCCTTTAGTATAGTGTTTCGGTTTTTCTTAGAAACAATGGAACACAATAGATGATTGGTAAAGTTTATGGCTTGAGAGTTCACATATACTACTAATAGCTGCAGTTGTCGTCATATGGGTGTCTTCATCTGAAGTTACTCAGGTTTGCCCCCCTTCTTTCTACTACTTCTGTGCAAATAACTATGGAGATGCTGTTAGATCTATAGTAGGCTATATAATATAAGAAAAGGCAAAAGAAAAGAATTATGTTTCCCATCACGTAGGATTCTATATACAAAAGTATAGTTAGTTGATATAAGACAAACCAATATCGGCATCAATGAAAAACATATGGTCAATAGTGGGAAAAACCTTTTTCATTCTTTCTTACTTTATGAAGTTAATATTGAATAGAGAAAACGCATAGCTAATCACTGCACCAGGATCAAAGTAATCCAACTGGACAAAAGATTAAAGAAGATAATGTTTCTATGAATTCCCAGAGGTGACTAGGAAATAGATGAGAACCTTTTTCAAAATGTGATTAAAATTTACACTCTTAGATAGATGTGAAGGGGCCAATGATGTGTCGATCCATTATCCTTGATTAGTCACATTTTGTGTGTATTTAGCAGCATGCTAAAGACGCTCGAGCGTTACCAGATATACAATTTTAGCATCCCAGAGGTTGATAGGCCAAACAAGGAGCTTGAGGTTATAGCTTTTTTTAGTTAAATTTGATTTCGAGTACTAATTATCTAAATCTTCTAGCTAAACTTTTCTTTTTTGTTTTAACAGAATAGCTACAAGGAGTATCTGAAGTTGAAATCACGCTATGACTCACTCCAACGCTTCCAATCATATATGTGCTCTTAATCTAACATTTGGGTAGAATAGCTTTTAATGATAAAAATAAAGGGCTTTCAAATACAAAATTTGAGATTCCGATGCAACCCTTTTGATCATACAGCTAAAAATCAAGCAAATTTGGTTTCAATGCTAAGTTCCTATATTTCCTTATGCAGATGCCTATCAAATGCCCTATAGCCGGAATCATCAAACCGAGAAAGATGCAAGGAAAAGAGGGCTTTCAAGTTGAGTGGGAATGGTTAGGTGTTTATAACTCCTCTATAATTCATGCTGATCGTGTAAAAAGATAAATAATTCATTATTTTTTTAAATCTAATTATGAAATCCGTCTATATAATTTTAGAATGCTAAAGTAGTATAGGTATTATGTTTTTGGTACAAAATAGTATAGGTATTATGTTATGGAAGGTTACAACACCAATTTCAGATTTTGGCATTATACTTAATATTTTCTGCAGCACTGCTGCCATCTTTTTGTGGTGTGAGCTTCCCTTTTCAAATTAGCTCAGTTACTATAAGGATGAATTTTCTAATTTACTGCATCGTAGACTTGCAAGTTGAATTTGTTTGGTAAACCATGCATTTCAGTGTATGGTTTCTTGCTCCTTCAAGAGAATTTTGGTTCGAATTCTACAAGAGAACTCAACCGAGTGTCTTTATCTGCAAAAGATATCCCAACTATGAACATCCATTTGAAAGGTTGGAATTGTTCATTTATAAGTGATTTCTTTCCATTGATGATGAAGACTTATACAAGCTTATACGACTAAATGAAAGTTTGACTAGAAATCTACATGCTGAAGACGCATGTGGATATATTCCTTGATTTCACACCTGATTTTGGTTCAAAACTTCATTCTGTAAGTCTTTAATCCTTAAACATGGATGGGCCTTTCTTATCTGTCTTCATTGAGCCTTACAATTCTGATCTTTTGAGTAAGGTATATGCTTTCTTAAATAATGACGCTGTTTAAAAATCTTGACAAATTGTCTATAAGCCCAACAAACGGTAAGCATATCACTGCGTGTACTAAGAGAATTTATATAATGCTCATCAGCTTTGCATTGATTAAGGATATATATTTTTAACTTAGCAAATGACTTATCATAATATGTAAACATGTAGAGGCAAGAGTCTTGAAGTACGAGCCCAGAAAAGGATTACTAAGACATATCGAGCACTTGCCAGTGGTATTCTAGATACATATGAGGTAAGTAGACTGTCCATCTCCAAGCTTCTTAGGCACCAATTAATTTTGCTTTAAAATGACAGTTGAGTGTTTCTTATGGTAACAATTTGTGTATTTGATCGTATTATTCTTTGATTGCATGTTAACTTACTGTCAAATTGTGTTTTCTGGTTGCATTGGTATAACACATTTTATCTTTATGTTGTTGCTGTTGTTATGAAACGTACAATTTTTTTGATTCAGAATCTATTAGGCTTGAGCATCAGGATTCTGTGGCTTTTTTAATGTAGGCAGAGTCCTAGAGTCTTACTATTTGCTCATAGTTGAATCTTTTATGCTTATATCAGTTTGTGAACTGATAGAAATCCATAGAACACATAATGATCCGATGAGTTACAAGCTCACAGACAGCCTAATCATGCTTTTACATGCTCCTCATTTCTCAACAATGAGCTGGATTCAGTTGTTATCTGTGATTTGAGGAGTTCTTTAGATGTAGTTCAGATCTTCTACAACAGTTACTACAACAAATACTGTGCCATCATTAAAAATATGCCACATGTAATTTAATTTAAATTAATTTCAGCTTTCTCCTACCCACTTTTTCCCTTCCATTCATCCATACACGCATCTTATTTTGTCTGCTATATTTCATTTTCTATCTCTTTCTTCATATAAAACTTTGAATTCAGAAGCAAAGCTTCAAATTGAGTCAAATCCTTCAACAATAAGGCTAATTATTATGTATCCAACTGAAGCCCTACAACAATTTGGGCATATGCATACGAAAATTGGGTCTCGAAATATTAGGTTTTGTATCAAGAGAGTTGGGAAGGGTTGCGACAGATTCGGAGAGATAGTAATGGAGGTCGTAGCCCAGAATATTTCCGACGACAGTGGGAGACTCTAGGTTGTGAAGCATCAGGTGGACCGTGGACGGGGTCACATGGACATGGTGGTTGTGCGGAGAAACGTACAGTTATGAGAGTGTTCAAATCCGTAGAATCAATCATGTTCAATCTCAGTCTTCTTATACTTCTCTACATGTTATTACATAGACTTGAAATGAAGAATAACACAGCAAAGAAAAAGATAGAAGAGCAAGTGGAGTTTTGGAAAGGAACGGGGGGGGGGGGGGGGTTAGAAAATCTTAAATTGAATTACACGTGGCATTTTTTAGATGAGTGTGTGACTATAGTTTACAAGCTCTGAAAATCTTTTGCATAGGTTAGGGAAGGGAAACGAGAGTCCTAAGGAAGCTGGGTATGCTATTCAACTCTCAAACAAAACTCTGCTTGATGTTCGTCCTGAATTCGGAGCGGAAAAAGGTAAGCTCTTCAAACTATTGGGGATCAACGGTTTGTTTGATTATGTCTTTATGAATAGGAATGCAAATGATATATGACAAAAGTTTGACATTTTTCTATTTGGATTTATAAATTTAATTCAAATTTCTACATCTCATTGTTGTATCCAAATTTTTTGGCAGATTGAAGCCAAATCTTATGTTTTACTCTTTAAAACAAATTGGTTTCATTTTTATCATCTACAATCAATTAAATGAATGGGGCTATATATTTTTTGGAGCATTGGAGCTTTTACTAATACTCAAATCATAATTATGTTCTTAAAATACCAAAAAATGTCCATAAACGATTTTTTATAATGACCTTTGCAAGGGTGTTAAACTAATTGTTTTGGCTAATTATAGTTTGGGTAGTATTTATATATTGGATATATTTGAAGTAATAGGAAACCAAATTCCTCCATGACATCAGCGCTGAGGGTTTCCATCCTTTGCAAGTTCGTAAACGAGCTTCTTCTTCTCCTCCATGTTCAATTTACTGGAATTTTCTTGATTATACATGCTCCCTAGACAATTAAACCAAACAAATATGTTGGTCACCTAATATGAAAAACTAAAGTCAACATAACGCAACCATGATGACAAAAACAAGAACAGATGTCAATGAAGACATGTAAGCATGTCTCAAGAAAAAATGTCTCATATACAACTCTTGAATTAAAACTTCGAACACGAAGCCCCGATATGCTAAAATAAGTAACATCATAAACCAAAAAAAGATGTGATGCAGAATGACATGCCTTCCAATTTTGGACCCTTTATGAACATGTTAAGAAATTGTTAAAATTTTGCTGCTCATCTGACATGATGGTTTTCCTCGGGTCAAATATGAATGAGATCCGGTTTAGAAAGAACCAACTGACATCAGACAATGTGGTTAATTCTGATTTCAACAGTATGATTATCAGTTCAGAAAGAAACAATTATTAACAGAATTTCGATCACCAGTCTTCATTCCATTTCATCACATCATATCATATACAGCTAAAACCTCAACTATAATGAACAATCTCTTTAATATTTGATTCACAAAGAAGAAAAGGACGGACAACATACTGGTGGCATACATTCTAAACCCGAATCACATGAAAATCTTTTTCCGTATCAAGTTAGCGAAGACCAAAGGCTCATATAAATGAGAGAATCGGGAAAGAAAACAGATAAAAAAAAATTAACACATAAAAGTCGTGCATCGCACGGGCGCCAAAGTACTAGTAACCTATAAAGCTGACCTTTTTTTCCAGCATTCATGTAGTTTATTAATGTTATTTGATTCTTAATTTACTTTCAGCATTATTTCAAAATTAGGGTTGCTTGGGGGTTACCTTTCACATTCAGTCTGTGCACCGCCCCGACCCTTTGCTTCCTCTTCCTATTCGGCGTTTCCCTTTCCCTCTCACATTCACATCCAATTCAGAAGAGATTTGCCCTTTTTCGATTCCTCCAGGGCTCCACTCTCCACCGCAAGAATCTGTACCTTATCCAAGGAAGTCGAATATCATCCTCCCCAAAAAAAAGTCCATGAAATGGTCGAATGGGGTTTCGCTTGGCGAATATGGAGGCTCACCTACCATAACCAAGCTCCGCAAGTATTGGGGTGGAAAGCAAGAAGACCCGGTTACTTTTTGATTTGGAACAAAGATTTCACGCCCCAGATGGAGAAATTGGTCAGGGATAAACCCGACCCGGATTCTGCTACCTGGAAGTTCGAGCAACTAAAACCTTAAGTCGACTGGTTTTTTAGGTTTTCATAGCTATGGTGATTCAAGTAAGTGTCCTTCTCAATTTAGTAATTTCATATTGGAATTCGATGAATCTGTGTATAATCGATGATTTTTCCGCTGCTCGTTTAGGTAATTAATAAAATCTGTACTGGAATTGGAAATGGTGCTGTTGTAATTTTCGCAAATTTTTATAGCAGAAAATATCTCAAAGCTTTCAATATGAGCGAAGAACAGTGATGAATAATTTTCATTTTTTTCCTTAATTTCAGGATGACGGAAATTAGCTGAGGAGGATGAAGAAGATGTTAAAGGTGATCTATTAGCTGAGGAGGATGAAGAAGATGTTAAAGGTTTACCACCTGACTCATGATTCAAAATTCCAGATAATGAGAAATGCAAATGTATTTTTTTGTTGATGTAGGGTTTTTTCAGTGCATCCATTTCAGCAGATCAAGCTTCAGCAAATATGTGCTCAGTTTTTGGAGTGGCCTCAAGAGAAAACATCATGCGAAGATTTCGTTAAAAATTGAACAGGATTCCCTCACGTTCATCACTGATTCCAATTTTTGCATTCCGGATGAATACATCCTTCCTAAAATTATTCAAAGGGATTTGCGGAGATTTTTGATACGCTGCACTTTGTATAGCGTAACTAGGGATTATTACATTAGTTTAGGAGTATTATCATATGTGTTTCGAGTCATTATTATGTTCTGAGATATTTATTAAGAAGTGAAGAAATGAAGAAATGAAGATCAGAGCCGAAGAAGAAGAGATCAAAGATTGAAGACATGAAGACTTGAAGATATTCTGCGGAGCAACGGCGATCGCCACTACCATCCAAGCGATCGCCATTCTACAACAGAAGAGTTATGGGAGTTCGAGAGATTATGGCGATCGCCATGACTCTACGGCGATCGCCATGACTCTACGGCGATCGCCATGACTCTACGGCGATCGCCATGGGGTGACAGAGGCTACGACAGAGATTTACATGAAGATGGCGATCGCCAGGCATCTATGGCGATCTCCACAACAAGGCCGAAGATATTCCGGACTTTCCTTATTTTGCTTTGTTTTTATTTCTTTTATTATTTTCTTATTTTCCTTATTTTAGTTTTAGGATATATCTTTTATCATATATTTTTAGGGTTAGTCTCTATTTAAGAACCCTAGTTTCTTTCTTTCTATCATCATCTTTTCTATCATCTTTTCCATCAGACAATTTAGTTCTGCAACCATGAGCAGGAACTAATCTCCATTGTTTTACCTAGCGGTTGAAACCTTCAGTTATTAAGTTGTGAGATTTCTAAACTCTTGTTCTTTTCCTATGGGTTTGTATTAATTCTCTTGTTCTTCATCTATTGATTTCTATTAGTTTTGCTAGCTTGATCACCTAGTTTGATTGATAGTTTTCTATTGCTAGACTAGGAATATACGGTGGAATTCCTTGTCAGTGTAGCACTCATATCTGCATGATCTGGTAGTTGATTGCTTCTATGAAAGAGAATTGATTGCATGTTAATACTTGACGGTTGTAAGTTATTGCATGCATCCTTATGATTCTTGTGCCCTTTGCTGCTATTTCATCTAATCTTGAGAGGTTTCCCTGATTGCTGAATAGTAAGTATTATCAGGATCGGTTGGCCTGCTCATATATTAAAGATTGGAATAGGAACATTCCCTAGGATTGATAAGAACTTGAGATAAATCTATGATCAACTTGATTGACTGTTGTGTGGATACTTGCTAGGTGAAACCCCTTCTCTTCATATTCACAACCAAACCTTATTTGCTTGATACTTGTTACTTTTGTGTTCCATACAATCAACCCCCCCCCCTTGGTTACTTGTTACTTGTTCGTTAGTTGGTATTTCGCTTGACTGCATTGATTTGGTGTTTTGATTCCCTTGGGTTTGACATCTACTTGCTTGCTATACTTTAGTTATTGTTTAGAGTTTTCTTTGATTTGGCACTACGACTTTAGCCACATCAATTTTCCAATCTGCGGGCAAGTTCTTCAAAATTGGGGGCAAGGATTCCACTCGAAGAGGTGAGACATCAATCATATATGTGCTCTTAATCTAACATTTGGGTAGAATAGCTTTTATTGATAAAAAGAAAGGGCTTTCAAATACAAAATTTGAGATTCCGGTGCAACCCTTTTGATCATACAACTAAAAATCAAGCAAATTTGGTTTCGATGCTAAGTTCCTATATTTCCTTATGCAGATGCCTACCAAATGCCCTATAGCTGGAATCATCAAACCGAGAAAGATACAAGGAAAAGAGGGCTTTCAAGTTGATTGGGAATGGTTAGGTGTTTATAACACCTCTAGAATTCATGTTGATCCTGTAAAAAGGTAAATAGTTCATTATTTTTTTAAATCTAATTATGAAATCCGTCCATATAATTTTAGAATGCTAAAGTAGTATAGGTATTATTTGTTTGGTAAAAAGTAGTATAGGTATTATGTTATGGAAGGTTACAACACCAATTTCAGATTTTGGCATTATACTTAATATTTTCTACAGCACTGTTGCCATCTTTTTGTGGTGTGAGCTGCCCTTTTCAAATGAGCTCAGTTACTATAAGGATGAATTTTCTATTTTACTGCGTCGTTGACTTGCAAGTGAGTTTGTTTGGTAAACCATGCATTTCAATGAAAGGTTTCTTGGTCCTTCAAGAGAATTTGGGTTCGAATTCTACAAGAGAACTCAACCGAATCTCTTTATCTGCAAAAGATATCCCAACTGTGAACATTCAATTGGAAGGTTGGAATTCTGCATTTATAAGTGATTTCTTTCTATTGATGATGAAGACTTATACAAGCTTATATGACTAGAATCAAACCGAGAAAGATACAAGGAAAAGAGGGCTTTCAAGTTGATTGGGAATGGTTAGGTGTTTATAACACCTCTAGAATTCATGTTGATCCTGTAAAAAGGTAAATAGTTCATTATTTTTTTAAATCTAATTATGAAATCCGTCCATATAATTTTAGAATGCTAAAGTAGTATAGGTATTATTTATTTGGTAAAAAGTAGTATAGGTATTATGTTATGGAAGGTTACAACACCAATTTCAGATTTTGGCATTATACTTAATATTTTCTACAGCACTGTTGCCATCTTTTTGTGGTGTGAGCTGCCCTTTTCAAATGAGCTCAGTTACTATAAGGATGAATTTTCTATTTTACTGCGTCGTTGACTTGCAAGTGAGTTTGTTTGGTAAACCATGCATTTCAATGCAAGGTTTCTTGGTCCTTCAAGAGAATTTGGGTTCGAATTCTACAAGAGAACTCAACCGAATCTCTTTATCTGCAAAAGATATCCCAACTGTGAACATTCAATTGGAAGGTTGGAATTCTGCATTTATAAGTGATTTCTTTCTATTGATGATGAAGACTTATACAAGCTTATATGACTAGAATCAAACCGAGAAAGATACAAGGAAAAGAGGGCTTTCAAGTTGATTGGGAATGGTTAGGTGTTTATAACACCTCTAGAATTCATGTTGATCCTGTAAAAAGGTAAATAGTTCATTATTTTTTTAAATCTAATTATGAAATCCGTCCATATAATTTTAGAATGCTAAAGTAGTATAGGTATTATTTGTTTGGTAAAAAGTAGTATAGGTATTATGTTATGGAAGGTTACAACACCAATTTCAGATTTTGGCATTATACTTAATATTTTCTGCAGCACAGTTGCCATCTTTTTGTGGTGTGAGCTGCCCTTTTCAAATGAGCTCAGTTACTATAAGGATGAATTTTCTATTTTACTGCGTCGTTGACTTGCAAGTGAGTTTGTTTGGTAAACCATGCATTTCAATGCAAGGTTTCTTGGGTTCGAATTCTACAAGAGAACTCAACCGAATGTCTTTATCTGCAAAAGATATCCCAACTGTGAACATTCAATTGGAAGGTTGGAATTCTGCATTTATAAGTGATTTCTTTCTATTGATGATGAAGACTTATACAAGCTTATATGACTAGATGCAAGTTTGACCAGAAATCTGCATGCTGAAGACGCATGTGGATATGTTCCTTGATTTTACACCTAATTTTGGTTCAAAACTTCATTCTGTAAGTCTTTTTATCCTTAAACATGGACGGGCCTTTCTTATCTGTCTTCATTGGGCTTTACAATTCTGATCTTTTGAGTAAGGTATATGCTTTCATAAATAATGATGCTGTTTAAAAATCTTGACAGATTGTTGATAAGCACAATTTCATAATCTTTGAGGATCGTAAATTTGTTGATATTGGTAACACAATGACAATGCAATATGTAGGGTAAGATTTATTCTATTCTAGCTACATAGTTCTTCTCTTGCCTTTTATTCTCTTGAGTTGAATTTGATTTGGTCAATCAGTTAGAAGAGCTACCGAGGTAGACGAAAATGGTGTCGGAAAATAGAGAGATGGGGGTGTACTGCTTTGATACGCGTTGCTCACTACAACAACACACAACTTCCTTCTCCTGCTTTCGATTAGCGCAAACAGTAATATCTTTCTTCAACGCAAACCCTCTTTGTAGATTTGCAATTTTACTTATTTATTTGTTCAGTTGTTTTGAGTCTCTCGTTGTTTGCTCATTATTGATAAATGCTTCTGTTGATTTGCCTCATTTTCACCAAAAAATGTTTTCTCAGAATTAGAAGTTACAATTTGAGTTAAATGTAGAAATTCTGAAATGCGTTGTCCAATTAAACATTACAAGGAGTATCGTGGTTGAATTATTTTAGGAAGTCTTATAATTAATATGGATGTAATTTGTTTTCCCAGTTTGTGATCATATGACTATTAATGCCACCCATCATTTCTCTGAACTCAGCTTTTGACAATGGACAACAATAATGTGTATTTTCATAGCTTGGATCGGTTTCTATGTTCATTCATCTGGGTTTATGGGTTCTTTTTTCTTCTTCTTCTTCCGATCTACACACTTTTTCCCATTTTAGGGTAATGGTTTTTGTTAAATGGGTTTTTCAGGTGAAGGAGAATTTCCTGGTTTTGATCCATGAATTTGAGCTTCTTCAGATCATTTCTGTCAAGCAAATCTGAAGTTTCCTGGATTTTTATGTTTTGTTGGATAATGATATTTTGTGAAAATTGGCATAAATGAAGATGGAAATTTCTTTGACGTTTGTCCTGAATTTGAACCTCTTCAATCAATCTTCAAAGTGTCCATCAATCCCTAGATGTGTGTGAGTGTTTAGGGGGATTAAAAACACACAAATCTAGGGATTTCACCCAAATAAGTGTTGTGTTTTGATATTGATGCAGTAATTAGCATGGCGGTTAATTTATGAATCCCTCTATTCTAACCTGAAATCACTGAAAAATATCCGGCAGTCTAATCACTAAATTAAGAACAAATCATCTTATCAAAAGCTTTTCTGATTTAGATTAGAAATTTGATTTCTTTCAGTTAATTCCTAAGAAGTTGTGCTTTTTTAAAGTTCTGAATAGCTTCGAGCTGGATCTAAGTCATAAGTCACATTTTGTGTGTATTTAGCAGCATGCTAAAAACGCTTGAGTGTTACCAAAAATGCAGTTTTAGCAGCGCAGAGGTCGATAGGCCTAACAAGGAGCTTGAGGTTATAGCTTTTTTTAGTTAAATTTGATTTCGAGTACAAATTATCTAAATCTTCTAGCTAAACTTTTCTTCTTTGTTTTCACAGAATAGCTACAAGCAGTATCTGAAGTTGGAATCACGCTATGACTCACTGCAACGCTCCCAAAGGAACTTGCTCGGATAGGAGTTGGGTCCGCTGAATGTGAAGGAGCTGGATCATCTTGAGCGCCAACTCGAGTCATCTGCAAAGATGGTTAGGTCAACTAGGGTAAGATTTTGATTACATACAAGTTAAGGGAAGTGTTGTAAGATTTGCAAGTAATGGATGGTTGCTGAAATGACGAAGAAGACAAACTGAACAACAGTTCCTAGTAGTTTTTGTTTACGAGAGTAATTTGAAGTACTTGACCTGATAGTGTTTGTGTTATTTGAGCAGACCCAGATGATGGTGGATCAGCTGAATGAACTCCAGACCAAGGTACATTTCAAAGGCATTTAATGGATTAATGTTAATCAGTCCATTAGTCCTGAACAATATTAATCATTTTAATCTAATCTGCTTTTTGTACATTTAACTGTAAACAGGAGAAAACTTTGATTGACACGAACAAGGCATTGAGGACTGAGGTACATATATAAACAAACAATCAATCATTCGATTTTATGACGGAAATCTGAATTTTTTGAATAAAATTCAAAAATTTCAGTTATGGCTTGAATAAAAATTTGCCCAACATATAGTGCTTTTTGCATATGAGCTTTTCTGCTGATGGTTTGTTTTCAACCCCTTTCATGAATGATGAGTTACATGTGTAAATGTGTAATGAGGGGGAATAACAATGAAGGAGGATTTTGAGGTAAAATGAAATACTATATGTACAGGTGGTGGTAAGAAGCGCGCATGTCTACCTTTCCAGAATGGATTTTTCATGTATAAACTGATTTCACATCATGTTACTATTTTCCTGTTTAGGTTTTGGCCTTTTGTAGACTCATTCTGCAATACGGTTACTGGTTACATGACAACTTTCCTTTAAACTATGTAACTGATTATTGTAGCTTACTATTACTTTTTTTTTTATAGTTTAAAAAATGTCAAGGGCGTTATGATCCTGCCCTCATTCAAGCTTGGGAGGCTTGGGAGGCTTGGGATGCTAAGGATGGTTCAGAAAACAATCACCTTGATCAATTCCTTGAGAATCAGGTTTGTTATTGCATTGTAGATTGATTCAATTTAATCTATGGGTGTTAAACAGATTGTGGCACCTTCCCTGTTAAAAGGCATTTTTTGGGTGTATTGCTTCTGTAGCTTAGAAATAATGATCGATCCCTTACGTATAATAAGTCATGATGATTCTCCCGAGGTTGAAACATTATGTTCATTGATCTGATTAGTAATCTGTCTTCTACCACGTCAGGGTTGGGACTCATTAAATTGGAAAGCAGCTTGGACTTTCAACCTCATGTAACAAGTTATCATTTTATCTAATCTGAAATGACACTCCAAATAGAGTTACCTACTCAGTTCTCCTGTAACAATTCCCTTTTTATCTGGTAGGATGAAAAGGTGGGGAAGATAGGAGAAGGAACCTATGGTGTTGTGTATAAGGTTCAGGATCACCTCACAAATGAAACTGTTGCTCTAAAAAAAATTAGCTTGGAGCAAGAGGACGAGTGAGTGTTAAGCACGACAATAAGAGAAATTTCCCTCTTGAAGGAAATGCAACTTGGAAATATTGTCAGGTATATTAACAATTTGCCATGTTTTATGCATATCTTTTCAGCAATTGCATTACATATCATAGGATATACTTCCATAGGAGCGGGTCTCTAACATGTCTTGAGTTGTGATCGAATGTCTTATATAGGCTTGCTTCTTTTTTTTAGATAAATCAGAAATAATATGTTGGTTAACACACTACATCGAATTGTTATACATCGGTTTAAGCTGCTGATATATATTGTTGGCTGATTGTGATTGTGCTTGAGCACGGGGAAACTGACTTAGAAAGCTTTGTCCTATCAGGTTATGAATAAGCCAAAAGCTTGCTTACTCAGGTAGGGAGGAAAAAGTTCTTGCATTTCAGTTGAGTCTGCCAACTAAGACTTGCCTAATGATTGAATATGAATGCAGGTAAAAGCTTCCCTAGCTGTAGCTGAAGCAACATTTCAATTTGAACATCGTGACATCGTTTGTATCTCTTAAACTATAATATTGTTCATGTATTGATGGAGGTTTCCTGAATTTTATGCTTTTTCCTGACAATTCATTTATCCTGTTAGTTGGCGTCTATCAGGTGTGGACTCCATTTTTACTCTTTGGAAAATTTGAACTTCATCTCTCTTAATAACATGATTGGACAAATCCTATGAATTGTAAGTCGAAATAGTAGTCAAGCTAACAATCCTATAAATGAATTGTTATATCTAATGTCGATGGTACTGTTGAGCATGAATAATGTTCTTTTTCAAATGTTGTATGAATGTGTTCAGGTCAGCTAACCCAAGCCAAGCAGGAAAAGCTTGACATGCTTCACCTAATCATGTATAACCTAAAAAATAATAGGCAATCCGGTCACCTACAAGGCATTTATACATTAGACACCCGAAGTCCAAACAAATAATAAGTGGATGATGAGTATTTAACAATCACCATCATAAAAAACACAGCAGTATCAACCAAATGGAATAATGAATTATTCAACGATGAACATAGTTTTAAGGGTATCTAATACATATAATGTAAACCATTGAACCCTAATCACCACAGCTTAATATCAAGAAAGATATTAAGCCCAAAAGGAAAATGTAGCATAGGGGTTCGTAGGACTAGACCATGTCACCACGTCCGCGTTCGTTGACAGACCTATATAACCTTCTACATGCATTATAATTTAATAGTAACAATCAACCACACAACTTTATATAACGGTAGCTCAAACATAGCCGCGAAAATATGAAAAAGTTGTCAGTTAAACTTGCTGAACATTAGAAGCTACGAAAGATAAATTCAAAAATATTAAAACTTCATCACAACACTTACACTTTGATATAAAACAACTTACACACAAAATTACGTATACAGGCCGTGCATCGCACGGGCGCCGCAGTTCATATTGTTTGAGGTCATTTTGAGAGAAAAAAAAACAAAAAAAAGTTACAGTAATTACAAGTATGTCATCGCGCCCCTCAGTGAAAACATTCAAATTATTCACAAATTATTTACAAGCAAAAAAAGTACCGATTCAAGGTCAAATAATTTCTTATGCTTTTACAGAAATATATCTTATTTAAAGAAATATATGACTACTGAGCATGTAGTGTACAGATTTACTGTTAGTTATGCTTTTTTCACGAATGAGTGCTAATTTAGTGTACATATCAATTATCAAAAAGCTTTTCTCTGGTAATATTTGATTTTTTTGATGATTTAGGGAAACAAAATGAAGTGTCATGTTCTATGATGAATGGAAACAATTCTATGTGATGATAAATGAGGTATTTCTAAGCGGAGATCAGCTCCGTTTTAGTCATAATTTCGTTCTGCGTGCAATTTTTTGTGCAACTGTGTGGTTTTAGGGTTTTTTGAGGCACCTAGGGTTTCTTTCGCGTCACCTTGATTATCTGTTTCTGTGTATATGCCAATTTGTTTGTGTTTGGTGACTTTCACGAGTGATCTTTTACTTTTGTCATTGTCTTCTTTGATGCTGAGTGTGTAGGCGTGCTAATATAGTGTATATATCAATTATCAAAGCTTTTTTGTGTTAATATTTGAATTTTTTGATGATTTAGGGAAACAAAATGAAGTCAATAGATACAAATAAATTATTGATATTTGAAAAAGAATTACAATGAAATTTTATGTATTAGGAGTGTTATAAGATATTTAATCAATTATTAAATAGTGTATTTTGTTATTGGGCCACATGTTAGTAAGTCATTGAAAAAGTGAAATGAAATTAATGAATTGTGTCAGGATAACTCATATCTTGATTTAAGAAAAAAATGATCTTAGGGTTATCACTTCGCATCATTCAAGCGTCTTTTCCAGGTCCTCATCTTTACATCCCCTATGCCTCTTCGTTCCCACATTCAAGAGATATAAGACAATGAAACAATAGTAGTTAAGAGATATAAAACAATAAACAACAAACCTTGCACACAACACTTTAAAATTAGGAAAAGAGAGAAAACAATTAACACATAAAGGTCGTGAATCGCACGGGCGCCGGAGTACTAGTTTGCTTCTTATAATCCGAATCGATAATGGGTGAGATCACGGTGAAAGGGTAAACAATATAGGGTTAGGCATTCAAGGAAGTATTAATTTAGAATCTGAAATTGCGAACGCCAGCAGAGAAACTCAAGCGCCCTTCTCCATAAACTCACGATAAAAAACGCCTGCCAAGTTCAATAAAAAAATTAGGGTTCAAAAGATATGAAGCCCAAAAGCCCGGGACTTTAATAACGGGCCTGATACTAATTTCAGCCAACGACGACCAACCATTGCAACCACTATTTGAACTGAGTTCACCTCCAAACCAGAGAACAAAACATCGGAAGAAGCATCAATGGCACGGTGCGAAGTGGAAGACGAATTTGCTCTGGCCCTTTTTCCCTTGCTACTTCAAAGCGCGTTGCCGGCAACAGAGACCTGGAGGGAAGAATTGGACACCATTGGAGCGCGGGGGGAAGAATGGCAATGGGCGCAACTGGCAAATGTGGGATAAAAACAACGGAAAGACGAAGAGGATAGTGGTGACAGAGGTATTTATGCAGAATGAAATCCAAAGCAAGCAGGTTAACGGCAAGAGAAAAATAGGTGGGGATATGAAAGGATAAACGCAAGAGCAAGGAGCTGATAAGCCATTAAACCGCTGGAATAATGGCAAGAGAGGCGGTGTGAGAAACTTGAAGAGGGCAGATATATGCATCGTCAATTGTCGGACCTAAAAAAATGGGAAAGAAGAAGCACACAGAAGAAACGCAGAAACAATCTAATTTTTGAGCCCATTAACACTATCAGGCCCGTAATTCAATTTTTAAGTCCGGTACAATTTAACATTACTTCTTCAAACTCATGGATTATTATATAGATTATTATATAGATATAGAGACCTTTTTATTCAAACTTGCATCATCTTATCTCCTACGTACATATCACGTACATATCTAGACTTTCGATGATCTTAAGTGTCGGCTCGTTTGTTATCGCATTAAGGATCGAGTTGAAATTAAAATTGAGATTGAATATGATGAATGGAGTTGAGGGATTTTTATAACTGTGTTTGGTTTTATTTTTAACGGGTGAAAATAGAAAAGTAAATATGACTCATCCCTTTGATTGATCTAGTATTGACTCGTTTGTTATTATGTTAGGAATCGGGTTGGAGCGAGAGTTAAGATTGAGTTTGAAGAATAGGAGATCGTTCTCGATTCACCAACCCAAACTAAAGTATAGACGAGATGAATATTGCGCATAAGTACCCATATTAATCAAATTCACTTTTACTGCTACTAGATCGATCGACTATAATCTACAAAAAAATCTTGTATTAATTCACTATGATCTATTGAACTTTGTATATGATTTGTAGATCAAACACATAAGCATTCTAATCAATGAATTCACAGCTTCAGCTCCAAATCCAACTCCAAATCTTGGCTATCGTCTGTGTTTTGGCTACTTGAACCCGCCATCTCGAACCAACCGTTCCTCAAGTCTTGACCCGAATTCTAATTGATTGATTATCACAAATTAATAATAGGATAAAGAGTGGGACATCATATGTTATACATCAATTGATGTAAACATGTAATGTGCATGCATATATTTAACACAATAATTAAGTGATTAGGGAGATAATTTGCATACTTCCATATTGTTGAGTAAATGCCTTGTAGCAACTCCAGCTGGTCCATAGTGATGCTTGTCTGGGTACACATGGCTAGGATTCAACCTTTTTATATGTGAAATTAATATGCAAATTCAGTGTACTTGAAAAAATTAGCACACAATAAAAAATAAATTAAGCATTATTTGTAACTTATGACGTAAGAAATATGAAAACATACGTACCACGGTTGATAAGTTTGAGATTCACCAAATCTCTGTTCTGATCTTTCCAAGTCTCCCATTCCCATCTGCAAAAAAAAACCCTTAAATGTCATGGACAAAATGAAAAATCTACATGTCAACACAATTTTCATATGTACAAAATGAAAATAAAATGAAATCTAAACATTTAATTACAACGGTTGCAAAATACGCTTAAGGACGAAGGAAATTAAATATTTGTGATATCATATATGTGATGAAATTAAATTGTGATAAGTACCATGACATTATGAGGGTACCCATATTGTGAGTAGCCAAAGTGCGATGCTGGTGGTGCTCCTCCCATGGATGAGTGCATTGCATGGAACGCTTGCATCCTAATCTCTTCCTGATTTAATCCATGATACAGAAAATCAACTAATGAGCCATCAAGAAATAAAATAAAACAAATTTAAAGTTGTGAAATTGGAGAAGAAATTACAATTTGGCTATGAAGCCTGATTTTCTCTAATTGAGCAACACCAAGTCCTCTTTGTGGCTGTTTAGGCTTGTCGGAGTTTTGACTTGAACTCTTCTTTGATTTTCTTGATGATGAATTTGACCCTCCTCCACTCATTTTACCCAAATCCGAAAGATAATCTTGACGAGGAAATGAGATTCAGCGTCCAAGCAAAGAATTGAATGAGTATATATACGAAAGATAAAAGAAAAAGAGATCTTCTTTGGGATGTCGAAACCTAATGCATAGCTGGATCAGATTGTGTAAAGATTTATTGACATATATATACAAGAGCCTAAGGATTCTATGCCCTTTATAACCACACTTTGGGAACTTAATTCCTTGTTTAAAAAGAAAATATTAATTTTTAAAGGAGATGGAATGATTATTGCCTAATTAATTGATTTGTTTATGTATTGGGGTTCGATGATCTATTAGTTATGATTTTGCATGTACATTACACTGTTGCCAAGTTGCTACTTTATGGAGATTGCAATTTTGTATACCTACTGAATATTTTAATACTATGTATTATGATGCAAAGGTCATATTATTCTTCTTTTTTTCTAACAAGAAGAAATTAGCTTAAATGTAAAGATTACCCTTTTTTTTTGATCGACACGGTTAATGTGATTCTTCCCCTACGATAAAGTTAAATCATGCATGAGCAATTAATTATGTTGAATGTATGTAGATAGGAAATATTAAAATGGTTGAATGCTATAGGAAAAAAGAAAGATATATGGATTTCAGAGTCCTAATTTGGGTAATTCAAAAAAATAATGTATATATATTATATGAGTTGGAAAAAGTCTTAAGAGAATGGAGGCGATGTACTCCCTCCGTCCCTAAATGTTCTTCTCATCTCTTTCCGGCACATTCGCCGAGACACGTTTTGTAACGTTAATATCTTTAAATACACATTAATAAAAATTATAAAATTTTGATATTGTTAAAGCTCTTGATGAGACGAATCAAACAAGACCCCATATTACTATATTTTTTCCTATATATTAGAAGATATGTCGAAGATTCTCTTAAAACATAAATATTGTCAAAATTATGGATGGGAAGAACTTTTGGGGACGGAGGGAGTACGTGTGAGTGTGTGACACATTGTTTGCAGACTTTATTCTCAGTAAAACTAGATCCATTATGAGTCCGATATTCTTAAGAACAAGAAATATCAAATATATCAGTACGGAGTATTAGTTATCACAAGATAATATTTTCATACAATAAATCCTACATGAAAGGAAATACACTAAATTTATAAAGAAAAATCTTAGAATAATGGGAAATTTCAGTCGTGTATAGAACTAAACTAGCGTGTGTTCCCGTACCATGTACGGGGTCGTATGTAATAAATATTTTAATAATATTATTTATATTACATACTATTAATTAGTTTATAGATTGTAGCTTATACTTTATGGTTTATAATTTATAGTTTACGATTTATGTTTTATAGTTTAAGTTCATTAATAACTCAATTTAATTAGATTGATAACATAATAATAGATAAAAATATAGATATATATATAAGATAAAGATAAAGATATAATATGATAAAAGATAAAAATCGATATATCTTTTTGTAATATAACCTATAAGATATCTTTTTTATTTTATATGATAAAAGATAAAAATCGATATTTCTTTTTGTAATATAACCTATAAGATATCTTTTTGATTTTTTACTTATTTAATTCAAAGATATATATTAAAATATAAAGTCGGATGATGTGGAGGATGACATGATGGATGATGTAGCATAGCTTAGAGGTCGACACATAGGCAAATTGAATATGAGGGCGACATGTGGCAAAACAACGTTCTGTTTTAGTATATGTATATGTATAGATTTTCGAATTTTGTTTGGCTTGGATAGATTCATGACACAAAATCTTCTCGGGAAAATTGATTATCTCGATATAATGTAAAAACAATCCCACCAAGATAAGCAAATCCAACCTATATAGAACTAAAAATTCTTTTCATCTTTTCTTGGGTTTTTCAAAATCTCACAAAGATCTTGCTACGAAGGTAAGAAGTTCAAGGCTTCCAGTACGGACTATTAATTAAAAATACTATCGAAAATACTCCCTTCGTCCCCTTTTGATCTTCTCATTTCAAATGGGCACATTTGCCGATGCACGTTTTGTTTTGTCAATATCTCTCGTTATTAGTTAGCTAAAATTGTTAAGTTTTGATATTGTTAAAGTACTCATTGATATGAATCAAACAAGACCACCCATGACTATATTTTAACTTATACAATAATAAAAAATTGAAAGATTCTCTCTGATCGTAAATAGTGTTAAAAAAATAAACGAGCCTTATATTTAGGGACTGAGGGAGTACAAATTTCTTCTGAAAATGGTAGATTTATTCCTTACTCACTATCGTTTTAGTGCTCGTTTAGTTAAAAGGAGAAAATTTAAATTTCATAGTTTCATTTATAAGAAGTAGATATATTGGTGATTTCTATTTTTTGACAAGTGAGAATTACTATTTGGTTAAATAATAAAATAATGTGAAATTAAAAACTTTTTTTTTTGGTTAGACATAGAAAAGTTACACGAATGTAGACAAGAACTAGTGTGTTCCCGTGTCATGCACGTATGTATTAAATATTTTTACAATATAATTATATTTTATACGATTAAGTAGTGTATAATAATATATAATTTATTGTTGATCGTTGATCGTTGATAGTTTAAGTTCATTAATAATCAAAGTTAATTAGATTGATGAATTAGTAAATAATATATATATATATATCAAAGAAAAGATATAATATGATAAAAGATAAGAACATACACTTTTAGATAAAAGATAACCAGTTAATTAAATTAATACATATAGATAGAAATAATAATGTGTATTAAACTATATTTGGATAGTGTGCACAAAGTAGATAAAAAAACTTAGATAAAGATAATCAATTGATTAATTAAGATTTCTTTTCGAGTTTCGTAAATAGGTGGCATTTTTATTGATTTTTTATTGAGTTTCTTTTAAATACGTGTCAGATGACGTGGCTAATGAGGTTACATAGCTCAAAGGCCGACACACATGCCAATTACACGCAAGGACGATATGTGTCAAACAACGCTCTGTTTTAATATATGTATAAATAAATAAATAAATACTATTGTAACCCTATAAATAAAAATATTGTTAACATCAACTCTCACAATATATGTATTGACAATAAAAAGCATCCGACGTTAAAGTCGTACACCTCTCAGGCTCTCCCTCATAGAAGTTTGACAAAACATTTTGAAGAAATCTTGTGGGGTTCGCATAAGTAAAGGATTGTTGATCTGTACTCTTCCTCCTCACATTAACCATCCAGTCTTAATGCAACAGAGCGATAAAAGTACATGTTAGTAATAAAAACATATAAAATACACATTCAAACAATACAAACTATAGGGGTAAAGTATTCAAATACTACAGTTTAAAACCCTACAATACATGTTCATAGTAGAAATCACTATCAAATCCAAAAATACCAAACCGATCTCCTAGAGTAGAATATGTAGAAAATTTAATCTTTAGATCAACTACGAGCATAAGTGAGTCTATAATCTTTTAGAATACTAAAGAAGAAAATCAACTTCAAAAGGATTAAGGGCGATCATCTTTGACACCTTCAGTACTTGATCAATCGTAACTTCTGAAATCTTCATGACTTCAAAGTAACTTGGAGCCTTCTCTGGGCCGAATTAAATTCATGTTGGAAACAATTAGCTATCGATCAAATTGTCCACACGCAGCTTCCATCATTTCCCCCATTTTTTTCATCCTAGCTGAAAATTGTTGTATAATCTCTACATTGTCCATCTTTTCTTTCTTTAATTACCTTTCTAACCAATGGTGTAGTTGAGGAAGATCCAACTATATTTTCTATAGGTGGTGATTGTGTTGGAGCATCCTAATTTTCTTTGAAGTCAACAATAAGGGTTTGTCGACCCTCGTAACTGCCAATCTTTTCAAATACGGTTTCGTAAGCTTGGACACCTTCTCTTGTAGTTCTATCTTTTCCAAATATCTTATCCCAGTCCTCTTAAAATGGGAGAAAAATAACTTATTTCTTAAACCCGTAATATTTCTAAGACTCTACCGTCTTAATAGCCAATATAATAATATCAGAAAGAAACTTATATAACCAATGTACAAAGAACAATCACACTAGGATGATCAAATGATGTATAAACTATATTTTATCTTTATCCATTCTTCCCAGACTTCTCTTTCACATTCCACATACTTTAGCTCTTCGTTCCAACCAAAACCACACAACATTCCAGCAATAACATTATATTGATTTCTTAGCAGCTTAACTTTATATTCAATGTTCGATTTTTCCTTCATACGACATCCTAGAAGCTTTTCTTTCATAAGTTTTTCAAGCTTTGCATAGGCTCCATTTCTGTATTGTCCATTATCTTACTTTTCAACCACCATGGTCTATAAGGTCGAGCATAGAATTGATATGTGCTCAATCGTCATTATGTTCCCACCCGAGCAAAGATCTAGATCATGTGTTGGCAACAACACGTAAATTACCCTTTCCTTTCCTTGTGTGTGTGCTCTTATTCATTCAATAATTCAAAGCAACACCAAGTTTTAGAAAAAAAGAAGCATACAACTATATATTCTCAAAGCATGTGCATAAGAAAAAAAAAAACATAAACTTAATAATAAAACCAACATATAACAATAACAACCTAGTCATCTTATATAAAAAGAACGTAATCAAGAGTTCCGTGATATTGTTCATTATGTAAACTGTTGTGTATCATTTCTTCTTTGATTGTCCACATACTTTAGATAAAAATAAGACAAATATAATTACATACAAGGTATAATTTTGTATTTCAAATCTTCGAGTTTTTGTTTGGAAAAGTTAAGTTGCATAGCATGCGTTGGGATATGCATGAGAACAAGGATAAATCCTAGCTTATAAAAAGGACCAAAATGCTAGAATTTACAAGACAGGACATCACATCAGAGTTCATGATTCTCAAGTTCCTCAAAAAGACCCCCCTAATGACGATCTTCAAAATTAGTCTCCATGGCTTGTCCCCAAGCAATTGTTCTCTAATCTCTCTTTTTTCATTTAGCACTAGCATTGTGTTAGACTTCTTTAATGACATCTTGATCACATCTCTTTGCATCATGCTTCTCATTGTTAAAAATAACGTTGTTTCTAGTTTGCCATGTGTGATATACAAAAGATGTGAAGGAAGTGCATCAGATTCACAATTTGAAGGATTTCGGCTTACTAGCACTCCCAAGCCATTGCAGCCATTCTTGGAGATAGTTGTCTTCGATAGATATGGAGCCATTTGAGGATGGGATTCAGAATTTCAGACGTAAAGGCGCATTCAATCAAGAGATGTTGCTCTGTTTCGGGAGGTCCATTGCACAAGATGTAGTCGTTATGACGGATGGGGTTCCACAAGTGAACTCTTTTTCTTGTAGGAAGCTTTTTGTGACCCGCAAGCCCCATAATGAAGTTGTGGCGAGGGGTATGCAGTCCGCCCCATATACTCGTGAACCAACCCACTACATGGTCTTCACTTCTAAGAATTTCGTATACATTGGCAATGGAGTATTTACCTTTAGGGTTAACCATGATGGTGGAAAGTTCATCTTGGGATTTCTTCTCCAAAAGAGTTTCTCTAAACATGAGAATTGATTTCTAAATGGCCGAGTCTGCGGTCCCACTTTGAAAAGCCAAGATGTTTCAGTTTTGCAGGATGTGAGAGCGAACCCATTTAGACCAGATGTCTCAAACCTCTAGGGTTTTTTAGATGACCTTAAACAGTTTCGTAATGCAAACAAACAATATATCAAGCGATATCAGATTGACGACCTAGCAACAACATCACCATTCAGTCTGAGGCCTTGGAGTCTCCCATGGAAGATGAAGTTACAAAAGGTTGCATCAACTCTCGCGACCAAACAGAGGCGTAATCGCGTCAAGGAGGGACGCGACTGCGTCCCAAGAACAGAGAGCAAGACGAAGTGATCGAGTAAAGACGCGATCGCGTCCTGATGTTTACTGAACTTTCTCGTTTTTATTTTTATTCGTTTGGATTATTTGTTTCGGGTTTTTTTATGAGTTTCTTTAATTGTTAAGGTTGAGAACTACGTTTAGCAGTCGTCGTTTTATTTCATTTGTTTTTATTCCTTGTTTTCCAGGTTTTATGTTGGAGTTATCTATATAAGGAGCTCCATTGTTTACATTGTTCTTTAAACGTTGAAATTTAAAGCTTTAGCATTGAAGTTGTGAAAATCTCCTCCCTTAAGCCTTCATCGTCACCGGATCAGAACTTGTTCTCGTTAAAACTGTTATCAAGCATACCTATCGAATTTGTTCATCCCTTGAATTGACTCTCAAGACCTCGAATTCCTGTTGAGTTAAAAGACTCAATACTTATCAAACCTTGAAGAGTTCCAGAGCGACGACGATCCCTTTTTACCATGATCCTCCCCGAAGACATACGCATCCAAGCAGATTCGTATCAATTGGTATCAGAGCCCAACGGTTTAAAGGTGTATTCATTCTTAAACTCTTACTTTTCATTTCCTTAATCTCCCTCCCCACCAATTCCGCACACAAATCACCATAAAGCCTAAAAACCCCGTCGACTTCTACCCAGATTTCGGCCCCAATTTTTTTTTTCCACAAAAGCTCCACCGTCATCTATAGTTTTTCAAGACGAGTCCATCCATATATGATTTGTCCAAATCGAAGTTAGTTTGCCCATCCGAAACCCTAAAATACAATCCAGTCGTTGTCTGCCAACACCGGAACCGCGATCGTGAGTCGATCGCGTTTCCACCTCGGACAGAATCCAAATTTTAGGTTTTTCCAGCCCAACCCTAGCTTCCATCCTACCAGAACCTTCATTTCCCTATGGCATATCGTCGGACTACAGGACAATTCGATGATTACTCGTGACGACGAAGAGTGGGACGACTACGAACGATTTGTTGGTGTGAGCCCTTACGCCAACATGCCTCCCGATTGGATCCCACCTCCGCGTCTTTTTAACCCACAATGCTACAGGCCACCTCCACAACGCTACAACCCACCCCCACAACGCTACAAGCATACAATGCACCTCGGCAACGTCATCCTCCAGAACAGGCTTCCAAGTCACGTACAAAGGAGCGTACTCTATATGACGCAGAAGCTGAAATTGTTAGACTAAAGGAATAAATGGCCAGGATGCAACAAACTCTTGATGAAACAACTTCTTACAATCAACGAGCCAAGGAGATGATCGATCCGCTTGAACTTCTCATAGAAGCAGCACAAAATCTCATTCAGGTACGGTTCTAAACTTGGAATTAATAGTTGTAGAGTCATTGATTGAAGAGTCGGTTACAGATCAGATTCATTTCCAAGTTATGGATCCCATTGAAGACGATGAGGATGAAGAGTCCTCAAACTGTGGCAACTGTGAACCGAATCCCCCATTGATGGTGCATACAACCTTCACACCAAAGCTTTCTTGGATGCCTTCTGGTGTTCAAACACTTGCAGATATGGCACCATTCACAACAACACCTTTGGTTTCAGTCCCCATCAAATGTGCCTTTGGAGTGCTCCCAATAGATCAGTTTGTTCTTAAGAAGGGGAGACGCTGCATGGTACTTGATCTTTTTATCTCCCGTGCACCTACACGATCGAAGCGAGGATGCTTCGAGGCTAAGAAGGGGAGAATTAAGCGATATCAGAATGACGACCTAGAAACGACATCACCATTGAGTCCAAGGGCTTGGCGTCCCCCATGGAAGATGAAGTTACAGAAGCCTGCAACATCTCCCACGACCAAACAGAGACGCGGTCGCGTCAAGGAGGGACGCGACCGCGTCCCAAGAACAAAGAGCAAGACGAAGTGATCGAGTCAAGACGCGATCGCCGGTCCTTCGGATGCGCTCGCGTCCCGCTGTTGGCTGAACTTTCCGGTTTTTGTTTTATTTGTTTGGATTATTTGTTTTGGGTTTTTTGTATTACTTTCTTTATTGAGTTAAGGCTGAGAACTAAGTTTAACAATCGTCGTTTTATTTCCTTAGGTTTTATTCCTTTTTTTCAAGTTTTATGTTGGAGTTATCTATATAAGGAGCTTCATTCTTTACATTGTTTTTCAGACGTTGAATTTAAAAGCAGAGCTTAAGTTTGAGATAACCTCCTTCCTTTTCTTCAGCGTCATCCCACTGATTGGATCCGAAGTTGTTCTCGTTAGCGAACTAATCACCAAGCCAACCAATATGAGATTGTTCATCCCTTGAGTGGATTCTCAAGTCATCAATCTCTTTTGAATCAAAAGGTCCAATACTTATCTCAACCCTGAAGAGTTCTAGAAGACGACGATTCATTTCTACCACGATCCTTCCCGAAGACATATGAAGTTAAGCAGATTCGTATCAAAACATCAAACAAGAAGAATCACTACTATTTCCATGACATTCTTTTTGGTTAAATAGAAATAATATTATATTTAGTAATAACCAAATCCATGATTACAACCTTGCCGGTTTAACACACTTTCGGCTTAGAAATTTGCAATGTTCAACCACACATACACAAAAATCTCCATAAATCGAAGGTGTAGCCTAAAACTGAATACTAACTAGATTTGATGCAAGCCTCCAAACGACTGGGTTAAAGTTAACTTCAAAGGATCAGTAAGTAACAGAATGAATTATATAGGATATATTTGTCGCACTTCGGATGGTAAGATACTTTTCTTAGATTATAAGAATATTGCACAAACAATAATTTACAAATTGAAGTTTTAGCAGCATTACATGTGGTAAAGTCTGCATTAGCACATGATATAACCCATTTGATTTTGGAAGACGATAACCTTATTGTAATATAAATACCATTATTAGAATTTGGCAATTTTCATGCTGTAAAGTCTCCATTTTGATGCTAACCTTATAGCCTTTTTTGGATCATCCTTATAGATTTGGGAATGCTAGTCACTTAGGTTGGACTCTTGGTTCTTGCCTAACGCAAAAGAAATATGGACTAATAATTATTATCGATTTATCTAATTTATGTCCTATAAAAGTAGGTTATGTATTTTTATTTAAAAAATGTTATCTTTTTTAGAAAATTTCCAATAAAATGTCCACACTAATAAAATTTGTTACGAAAACAACACTAATAAAATCTAAATTTGGGAAATGGAACTTATCTGAAATGAAACTTAATTCACATGAATTAATTTCTCATGAATTACAATTCTCACATTAAACCAAACAAGCGCTAAATGAATTAATTTCTCATGGTTTTCTACAAAAGAAAATCCAACCAAAGCACATTTGTAATCCTAAATCCTAAATTTTTGTAAATTATGAGAATTAAACTGGCTACCAAAGCACATTTATAAGGTTTTTTCAAGTCTAAAAGTTAAAATTAATAGATAATTTATTTATTTAGCTGTCTTTATGAATGGTTTAGTAATTTTATTTCAGTGAAGTATGAAAACTATATTGCATAAATTGATTAACAAATAAAAACTATATGGACCACATTAGAATTATGTCAAAATTGTTATTTTAAATTGAAATTTAAAAAGAACAGAGAAAAACGTTTTTTTGGATGCACATACTAGTACATTTATATTGAATTAGGGCGATTAGGGCTACGATGGTGATTAGGGCAACAGTGGCTTGTCTCTAGTGCTTCCCTCGTCTCTGCTGGCGGTGTTTCCCTCGTCTCCGGTGCTAGGGCAGCCGTTCCCCTCCCCCCGGCGTTGTTACGGTTTGTTTTCTTCCCCTTCGGCTTCGCTCGTCTTTACAGTTCGTCTTTTCAGTTCAGTTCGGTGTTGTGCTTCTCCGGCCTCGTCTTGCGGTTGTCGTCCGTCGTGCTGTGGCAGTGGTGTTGTCGCGAGTTTTTTTGTTCGTCTGTGCTTTACGATCTGGTTGTTGTTGTCTTGCTGTTTGTCTACGTGTTGCAGTCTTGCTGTTGTTTTGTTGCAGTCTTGCTGTTGTTTTGTTGCAGTCTTGCTGTTTTTTTTTCGTTCGTCTGTTGCAGTTGTTGTTGTTGCTGTGGCCTGGTGCTTGTTTGTAGTTTGTTTCCACTGCCCTTTTGTTATCCTATGGCCTCTAGTACTGTTCGTTTCCACTGTCCTTTTGTGGGTCTCAATGGTTGCCAAGATGGCGGTGGCCGAGGGCTTACTAAGTCTTCTTTGATCGCCCATCTTAGAGACCGTCATTGTTCGGGTGATGCGCAGGTTTCAACAAGAGAATCTCTTTCTTCCAACTTGCTTGTTTATACTAAGGCTGAGACCACCTTTAAGAGGATGGGAATTTGGTTGTGTGGGATTTGTTTAAAAAATCATTCTCTCCGTTCTAAATGTCGTCATGGCAGTGGTTCTGATTGTGTGCAGCCCCTTGATATTGGTGATGGTTTGGTCAGATTTGTGCTTTATGATTTTACCAAGCCACTGGTTACTCCTTCCCTTGAAATGCGTGATCCAGGTGTTGGTTTTGTTGATGGGTTGTCGTGTGATTTCAATATCGATCTCCTTGATCGTTTCCTTTCTAAGGGGATACGTACGGTTAAATCCATACCCCCTAGATGTCGTCTTGGGTTTTCTCGGATCTTGAAAGGAGCGCTTGAAAAGGTCGTTAGTAGTCCTGCTGACATTAGCGCTTAGGTTAATTTATTGGTGTTGCCTTCTTGTGTTCTGAAAACCTTCTATCCTAGGAGTAACCGTGAGTGCAGGTCTGGTAACAAGCGTGTGTTGCAAGAAGAGTCCATTGCTAATGCTATTCGTTCTTGGTGTGAGCCGGGGGGTAACATGCAGCTTGTTAGGGCTACCATTGCTGAACCCACACCACCTTTGTCGGAAGTGGATGAGACGGTCCTCGAATTGGGTGAGCGTAATATTAAGCAGTGTAAGAGGAAGATTTGTGATGGCCATTACACCGCTGCCGTCTGAGTTCTTTCTTCTTTTGGCATTGCTCCCTACAATGGTGATACGCTTCAGGATTTACAGGCTAAGCATCCCTTCTCACCAACGCCCTCTTTACCTGATTCCCCTTTTGTTCATCATAACCTCATTGCTTCTAGAGATGTGGTTTTGGACAGGATTAAGAGTTTCCCACGTGGTTCGTCATGTGGGCGGGATGGTTTGCGTGCCCAACATCTTTTAGATTGCTTGAGTCGGGCAGCGGTTGCTGTTTCTGATGTTTTAGTTGATGCTATCACTCAGGTAGTTAATATCTTTCTTGATGGGAAATGTCCTAAGGGGTTGGGAGAGTACATTGCTAGTGCTCCTCTCACGCCACTGGTCAAGCCAGGTGGTGGTATTCGTCCTATTGCAGTGGGTACTGTTTGGAGGCGGTTGGTATCCAAGGTTAGCGCATCTTTGATTGGTCATTCCTTGGGTGACTATCTTGATGATTGTCAGTTTGGTGTTGGCGTGTCGGGCGGTGGCGAAGCTATTCTTCATGCTATGAATCGTTTGATTGAAGATCAAGGTGATGTTGAGGGACTTACTATGTTGTTAGTGGACTTTAGAAATGCTTTCAACTTGGTTGATCAGGAGGTCATGATTCGTGAAGTCCGGCTTTGCTGTCCTGCTTTATCTCGTTGGGTTGAATTTTGCTACTCTAACCCAGCTAGATTGTACTATGGGGAGCACACTTTGTGGTCTTGTCAAGGAGTACAACAAGGGGACCCCCTCGGCCGTTTGCTTTTTGCTCTAGTGTTGCATCCCTTGGTTTGTAAAATCAGGGATTGTTTTGACCTGCAATTACATGCTTGGTATTTGGATGATGGCACTATTGTTGGAGATACCTTTGTTGTCGGGAAGGTCTTACAGATGATTATTAATGATGGACCTCGTTTTGGCTTACATCTCAATGTTGATAAAACCGAGGTCTTTTGGCCTAAGGAGGATCCTAGAAGCAGGCTACCAGGTGTATTTCCGCCGAATATTGCTAGGCCACAACTTGGGGTCAAACTTCTTGGTGGTCCTGTTAGTGTTGATTCTGGGTTCAGTAGTGGACTTGTGATGGAGAGAGTAGACAAGTGTATTTCATTGATGGATGCAGTGGCTAGGATCGAAGACCCTCAGTGTGAGTTGCTTTTGATACGCGCTTGTACGGGTGTTTCTCGTCTCTATTTTGCTTTGCGTACTTGCTCGCCCCTTGTCTTTGAGTCTGCCCAAATTAAGTTTGATCAGGCCCTCCGTTGCTCTCTTGAACGCATTGTTAACGCTTCAGGACCTGGTTTCGGCGCCTGGCAATGGAGGCTTGCCACCTTCCCCTTTAAGTTTGGAGGTCTTGGTGTTTATTCAGCTGGTGATGTTCGGAATTATGCTTTCTTGGCCTCGCGAATTCAGTCAGCTGGTTTACAAGCTAAGCTCCTACAGCAGGCCGGTGTCACAGCTCTAGGGAAGGCTTTTGATGATGCCGTATGTTTGTTTAACAAGTCTGTGGAGACTGACGCTTTTAGTAATCCTAGTGAGATCGCTGCCCCCCCAACTAATGAAGAAATTGGCAGATATATATTTCACCAAGGTTGCTGAAAGTGAAATAACCACTTTTTCCTTGACATCGCGGCAGGTGGCTCTATGGAGATCTCAGCAAAGAGACCATGCCACTGATTGGCTCAGAGCTGTTCCATTTTCAGGTTTGGGTCAGACCATGAATGGGAAGACATATAGATGTGTGTTGTGCTATCGATTGGGTATACCTATGTTTTCCATTCCGAAGCCTTGCTCTGCTTGTTCCAAGGTTTTTGTGGGAGACATTTTTGGGGACCATGCTGTGTCATGTGATGGAATTGTTGGTATTAAACACCGACACAATGTTGTTCGCGATACATTGGTGAATGTCTGCTTCCGTTCTGGGATATCAGTTGGTAAAGAGGTTAACATTGGGCTACGTGGGGGCGACGATAGACCACTTCGGCTTGCTGACATGCTGCTTTACTCCTGGGAGGATGGACTTGATGTTTGTGTTGACTTGACTGGGTCATCTCCTCTGACGCAATCAGGAATGTCTGACTTCGCTCCGGGGCGCGTTGTGATCGGGGCGGCGAATCGCATGCGGATCAAGTATCAAGCTAAGTGCAAGGATATGGGCTATGGTTTCTTACCATTTTCATTTTCATCGTTAGGTGAGCTTGAGTAAGATACTGTTTGCCTTCTCAAAAGGATTCAGAAATTTGCTCAAGCTCGGGATATTGGGACACGGTCTGCTGCACATATATTCACTAGAATTGGTTTTGCGATTGCTAAGGGAGTGGGGGCCCAGATTGTGTCTAGGCTCCCCACTAACTCCATGTAGATACACTTAAATAAGTTATTTTATAATAAAGATGACATTTTGTTTAAGCATTAATGGTGTTTAGTGGTCTATTTAGATCAGTGAATTGAGTTGTGAACCCGGTTTAGCTCATTCTACTTTTCCCAATTGTGGACTCGGTTTAGTTCAAACTCTTTTTCCCAGCAATTGACATGCATTATGCAACTAATAAATCATTCGTGTTAATTTTATAAAGTAATTTTTTAAGGGTGCAACTCCGGTGGGAACAATTTTTAAAATGAGAATGTGCGAATGGTTAATGTGCATCAAAATATACTAAAATGTGCATCAAAATATACTGAAATGTGCATCAAAATATACTAAAATGTGCATCAAATTATTTGATGCACATCCTTTAAAAAGTGATGCACATATACAATTTTTAACTGAATTTTCTTCGGTTTCTCAATAAATGTCCTTTAAAAAATGAATGTTCTTCAAATTTTGGATGTTTTTAAGTTTGTCAACGAATGTGCACCAAATTAGTACTAAATGTTCACCAATTCTTCAAATTGAGTTGTGAACTCGGTTTAGCTCATTCTCCTTTTCCCAATTGTGGACCCGGTTTAGTTCAAACTCTTTTTCCCAACAATTGACATGCATTATGCAACTAATAATTCATCCGTGTTAATTTTATAAAGTAATTTTTAAAGGGTGCAACTCCGGTGGGAGCAATTTTTAAAATGACAATGTGCGAATAGTTAATGTGCATCAAAATATACTGAAATGTGCATCAAATTATTTGATGCACATTCTTTAAAAAGTGAGGCACATATACAGTTTTTAACTGAATTTTCTTCGGTTTCTCAATAAATGTCCTTTAAAAAATGAATGTTCTTCAAATTTTGGATGTTTTTAAGTTTGTCAACGAATTTGCACCAAATTAGTGCTAAATGTTCACCAATTTACTACTAATGTGCATCATTTCACGCTCGTATTTTAAAAGTTATTCTCACCTGACACTTTCCCATTTTTAAAAGGGTATAGAAATTATAAAAAGTAAATCAAAACATACTTAATATGTGATTTGATAAAAAAAAAAAGGTTTACGACATATATGAAGTATTTTAAATGGTGTACCTCTTCAATGGAATTCATGCCTCCATTTATAGTAAACATCAAGTCTGGGAAGTCACGCAACAAGCCAAAGTAATATTCATATCTGCACGATAGTAAATTCAAGAAATGTGTATTTGATGAGAATTTCTCCATATTTTTCTTTGTGTTTGAACTGTTGAAATTTAAATTAATAGATGGTAGATCATATACTTCAGTGGAGGAATTGTTCGGTTTTGAGTTGGACTAATTGCCTTTCTTGAGTGTAAGATGAAGTTCTTGGTTGGGGAAGTTGAGGAGTTGACATGCAATATGAAACTAATAAACCATCCATGTTAATTTTATAAAGTAATTTTCAAGGCCATGAGTATGCATATTTGATGACTACACAAGTTTTTGGACTTAAGGTCGTTTGTGAATGTTTGATTTGCAAATGCATCGAAGAAAAAATTACATCACGCTCTGGGTTTGATGAGTGACCATTCCTACGCACATGTAACCTAGAAACAAAATCAATAACACTCACACAACCAACACAAAAAACAACAACCAAGGAAACACATGTTCTTGTAAGTACAGAAGGAATGCTCCTGTCTATGAAATTAATATAGAGCTAAAAGCAAAATTCTTCCTTTCTCATATTTTTCCCTCTTCATACGTTTGCTACAGAGGAAGCCACGCCGATTGAAGTACGAAAGTAGAGCATAATGAAAGCAATCACAAGCACAACAAGTGTGCCCGACCAATAATACAACAAATTTTACTACACAAAAACACAAAAACCATGTACAGACCAAAACCACCAACATTATAAATAAAAAATTAAGCCAAACACTGTAGCATAGGGGTCGTGCATCGCACGGCCGCAGTAGGACTAGTGATTATTAAACTATGATTTATAAATATCGTAATTGATACACAAACTTAAATACATCTTATCTTATCTATATAAAAGTTGGCTATCCATTGCCAAAATTGAATGAAATTGGTACCAATTTAATGCATTACTCATTTCTTAATCACCTCCTATTGGACTTTTGGGCATGTATTTAAATATCTTTCTTATATCCCTATGTTATATTTATTTATAGTCTACTTGATTAAGTCACAAATTAAATTAATGTGTGAGCTTCTCTTATGACAATGCAAACTTATTCTAATATTATGTTTTAAAACTACTTCAAACATAAATATAAGGAAATCAAAAATACTTATATTTACAAATATTAATAAATTTGATAACAACAACAACATATTAACAAATAATGTATAACTATATTAAATCACATACGAAAATCCGTAATTTTCTCGCGCGGAGCGCGAGGCCCGTATCTAGTGTACATATATGTAATATTTAGATGTGCGCGTATTTATGATTATGTGTTGCGGATTTCACTTATACTAGTGTACGTTATTTTATGTATGTATGTAGATTTTTTTTTGGTGATGTTAAATATTCATATATTCATGAATAATTCATATACGAGCTTAATAAATGAGTGATCCAAAATTCAGAACTAATAATTTTATTAAATATAGGTTAATTATAAGAATTCGTCTATGAGAAAATAAATATTATATCAGAATAAAGTCGGTTTGTTATTACTATGGGACAAAATAGGTATGAACTAGCGTGTGTTCCCGTACCATGTACGGGGTCGCATGTAATAAATATTTTAATAATATATATTATATATTATTAATTAATTGATAGATTGTAGTTTATACTTTATGATATAATTTATAGATTATAGTTTATAGTTTACGATTTTTATAGTTTAAGTTCATTAATAACTCAATTTAATTAGATTGATAACATAATAATAGATAAAGGTATAATAATTATATATATATAAGATAAAGATAAATATGATAAAAGATAAAAATCAATATTTGTTTTTTGTAATATAACCTATTAGATATTTTTTACTTATTTAATTCAAAGATATATATCAAAATATAAAGTCGGATGATTTTTTTTACTTATTTAATTCAAAGATATATATTAAAATATAAAGTCGGATGATGTGGATGATGACATGGTGGATGATGTAGCATAGCTTAAAGGTCGACACATAGACGAATTGAATATAAGGGCGACATGTGGCAAAACAACGTTCTGTTTTAGTATATGTATAGATGCTTATAAACTTATGAATTACGGACGAGGTGCTCTTCGAGTGATACGGTTTTAAGGATGAGAACGTGAGAATATCTAATGTTTATCAAAATATATTTAAATGTTCATCAACATGTACTCAATTGTACATCAAAGCATATGTTCGTGTTCATCAACAAAATTCATGTATATTCAAATAATACGAAAAACAGGTGCTCAACATCTAAGCAATTTGTGCTCATAATCTAAACCATGTGTGTTCATTGGTGAAAGCACATGTGTTCATGTACTAATGCTTTTGTGTGCATTAATATGTATGTGTTCATTAAAATATATGTATGCTCTATTAATATTTAATATGAAAGACATGTTTTCATCATGTAAGCCATACGTGTTCATTAGAAAATATGTATGTGTTCATCAACTAATTTATGTATGTCCAGTTCATATGAAAAATAGGTTTTCATCATCTAAGAAACATGTGTTCATGATCTAAGCCACATGTGTTCAATGGTGAAAGCACATGTGTTCATATAATAATGCTTTTGTGTGCATATTGAACTTAATATTTATGTGGATGTCATGTATTTTGTGTTCATTAACATTTTTGTGTCTCTTCTTGAGCTTATTGTTTGCTTGTTGAGGAGGATGGACATTTACTTGATCTGGTACAACACCAACAAATTTCTGAAACGTAGACTTTCTTTGTTAGGGTTTCATTAGAGGCTTAACTACGCTTAAACTTATTAACAATCCCTTTTGTTCCTTTATCACACACAAAAACTCTTTCAGTATTAATGTCAACGCCCAAGAGTAAAATACTGAGCACTTATGCTAGGAGAAACAGAAGACAAGTTAACTTAGCTAACAACAAGATAAAAACCTATGATTAGTTTTGTATCAGTGTGTTCATTGCTAGAAGAACTTGTGTTCATTCCTGGACATCATTGTGTTAATATAGAATGAATGTTAAGCATATGTTTGCTTTTAATGCAAACTGTATTTATGTCAAAGCAAACATTTGTTCATTTGTAAAGAATTGATAGAATATAAAGCATTTATTGACATTACAATGTCACGTGCTTGGAGAAATAGAAGACAGCTTGTTATCCATATTACACTTGAATAAGACACAAAAAGAAAAATCTTAGTTAGCGTGTTCATTGTAAAAGGAATATGTGTTCATTTATAGATTTTAATATGTTCACATGAAACACATAAATAGATATTTAAATAGGTATAATATGGATGTTAAATATGTGTTCGTTTCGAAAAACTTATGTGTTCATATAGATATAATCAAATAGCAAATGTGTTGGTATCACATGAAAAGACAATCAAAGAACTCATGTGTTCATTTGTAAAAGCATATATGTTCATGCAAAAACACATATGTGTTCACATGGCGACATGTAATAGGAGATAAAAAAGATTCAGTAATTTACCTTGTTAAAGAACAATATGGTTTATAAAAGGATACAATCAGACGAATCTGGTTCATACAACAACCTCCAAAAAACAAGATACCACACACACAACACACACAATTAAATCAATCTAAGAAAATCCAAATTCAATGTAACCAATTCCAATTTATTCAAACAGAGGAACACAACATCGAAAATACACATACAATGAACAAAAAACACAAACAAAGGTATACCAACATCCAATTAGATCGAATAATCAATGGAACACAAAATCAAAGCTCGATATAAAAAATTAGTTGTTTCAGCGTAACCAAGACGAGGAAGGGCGACGTGAGAGAAGATGCGAGGACATGAGCGAAGAAACGAGCACAATAAGCGAACACAGATGAGCAGTGAGGAAGAAGCTTGAGCGAAAAAGCGAGAGCGGAGAGGAGAAGAGGAGGAAGAGCTCTAAAATTTTGTTAGAATCAGATAAGAAGAGAAGGAAGAGCGCGTGAAACCACACTTTTGATCAACGACTGAGATTTGAACATTGAAGGAAGAGATCAACGGCTCATGTTCATCCTTATTCTTTTCCTAATATAGTTTCATGTGATTTTTTTTCATAGCCATAAAATAAACAACTGAAAAGATAAAAAGAAAGAATAAACTATTTCTTATATTATTATATTTTTAATGTAATTCTTTTTTTTTAGTTCTTCATTACTGTATATGCCCAGAACCATAGTTACATACTCATACTCCCAAAGACTATTCATGAGAAAATGGGATAATTATGACCGAGATGTTGATATTGATGTTGTAGATGGATGATTTGGGTCTAAATCAAAAGATTATAATATATTAATGCATTGAGTTTGATGACTTGCCAAACAGCAAATCCAATTGAGCTGTTTGATGCGGGATTTGTGGGTCATATAGTTATTATTTTATGAGGCCTCTTAAATTATGGACTCATCATCAGGATCCTCAAATTTCAAGCAAATACATGTGAGCACTTGAGAAAATTACTTAACGAACCCTACTAAGCTTTTTGGAATGGATGCTGCTATTTACACTTAGGCTTTTTTAAAAATCTTGTTCGCCTAATATAAGCGAGCAGATTGTTCGCTTATATTAGGTCGTCTTCTTCTTTTCCCCTGTTCACCTTCTTCTCCGCCTCTTTTTCAAAATTTGCAGTGAGCAAATTGCGATCGGTCTTCTTCTTTCTTCTCTTCTTCATCTATTCTTCTTCAGTTCTTCTTCTTCTTCTTCAATTTCTTAATTCCATCTATCTTTGGAAGGTGGAAAAAATGGGGCCGTTGCAGAGGAGGGAGCTAGTGCGTCAGTCGGGATTCAAGCGGGGGAGGGAGCTGGTGGGGAGGTCATTGCAGAGGTGGGCATTGGTGGGGAGTTTGGGATTCAGGCGGGGGAGATGCGGGAATCGACGGGGGAGGGCGCTGGTGGGGAGGGGGTTGCTGAGGTGGGCGGGGGACTGCGGGAATCGACGGAGGAGATTCGGGCGGAGGGTGGGACTGAGGTTGAGGTCGGGACTGAGGTTGGTGGGGGAGGTGTTGTTGGTGAGAAGATTGAAGAAGAACCGGTGTTGGCGGGCGTCAGGACTGCGGGAACCGGGGTTGGCGGGTTGCCTTAAGGTGGTGACGGAGACGGCGCGGGGCAATTTCAGATTGCCGGTGGGGCTAGAAAACGGGAAACTCGACAAGACTACAAGACTCCGGCACCCAGAAATCGTCGTGAGGTACGTAATTTTAATTCTCCTAACGTAATTTGATTATCGTAATTAAATCGAAAGTATGTTCGAATTATCGTAGTTTAATAGAAATTGTCGTAATTGAATATAAATTTTTTATGCATGATTGTCGTAGTTGAATTTAAATTATTTATGCATGATTGTCGTAGTTGTCAAAATTGAATTTAAATTGTTTCTGTATGATTGTTTAATTATCGTACTTGGATCAAAATTTTTGTTTATCCATGATTAGTGAAAAAATTGTTATATGTTTAGACAATTCTAAGTGCAAGTGCACTGACGGCGAAACAAAATACCAAGTCCTTTGAATTTATATGTTTTTCTCGGAGGATCTTTTAGTTGTCCTTTGAATTGATCGTAAATTTAGTGAATAATAGCGTTAAGAAATTAATAATTTAGGGTGTACGTGCTGCATTGGGAGTCCTGGTTTGTCCGACACTTGTAGCTGATAGACATTTAGATCCTCCGAGGGTGATCACAAATAGTGATCGTAGGAGGGGTGTAGCTGCAAGGGTAGATATAGAGTCTGAGCCATCTAGTCCACAGACACCAGTTCCCGAGCCATCTACTCCACTTCCGGAGCCATCTACAACACATACATCGGCGGGAGCCTCAGTAGTGGCCAGGCAACCGCCTCGATTGGGCATTTCCGAAGCTACACGTACTCGTGCTGCAGAATTTAAGGCATCATTGGAGAGGTCAGAGGATGTCAGCATGGAGGATGTTGCTACTGAGCATGATATGGATATCGATGTCGAGATTGATGAGCAGATTGTAGATGGGACTCCTATAGAGGGCGATTTCGGGTTACAGATGATGCGGTCATAGAGACAGAGGATGATCCAGTCATACTGGCACAGGAGTTTTCGATGGATTACAGTATGGCCACACATGATTCATCCCCGCCTATTGGAGACCGAGTACACCGAGTACAGACACCGCCCCGTTCACCCGTATCGCACTCAGATCGCCCCGTTCTTCCTCCCGCACCCGCTCCAGCAGATGCAGTTGTTTTAGGACCTAGTTTATTTTTTCCCGATGGGGGTCCTCGATATGGTCTTCTCCTCACTGGTTTTGAGACGCATATTGCCTCATCTATATGGAGGCTCACCGATCGTGATCTACCGGAGGTAGTAGTCCTACAGGTGCTGCCACAACTTCCTGTACGCAGAAAAAGAAGGACTCGGGCTGAGATAGAAGCGGATGAAGCCGCCACCGCCGCTGCTGCTCAGGCTGCTGCTGCTGTTGAGGCTGTTGCTGCTGAGGGTGATCAGCCCCTACCAGATGCTCCTGAGCCTCAGGCGGTGCCTTTGGATTTGGTACGTTTAGAATATATATTTTTTAGGTTTCTTTTTAAAATTTGTTTTTTTAGTAATTAAATTAATTATATTTTGTGATTGTGCAGACACGTAAGGTTTTGAAGATTTACACGCATACGGGATTCACCAACGAATTCGAGAAATATGTGAGACACGAGCAAGGCTCATGGTTCGAGATAGCAAACCGTAGTGGTCTTACACATCTCAGGAGGCTAGACACCAGAGCAATTGATAGAGTTTTGATATCTGCGTTCGTTGAGAGATGGCACCCCGAGACCAAGTCCTTTCATTTCCATGGGGCGAGATGACTATTACACTGCACGATGTCTTTGAGATTCATGGTGTGCCCATAGACGGGCGGAGTTGTACCTATCTCCCTGATGTGCCAGAGGAGAAGGTCATGGAGCTGATAGCTACTGTCCTTGGGGTGGACGTGAAACAGGTGCAGCAGTGGAAAAAAACATCAGGTGTTCCTTTGGCTACAGTTAAGAAGGTCTTAGTGGATATGATGAAGGCACCGGAGAGGGACGAGGGGTTGGTCGCATCGCTGTACCTATGGATTCTGCTCGGGACTACAGTGTTCGTCGACAAGACGACCAACAAGCTGAAGCATTGGATACTGGGTCTTGTGATGGATCACTCAGCGACTAGCCGTTTTGCCTAGGGAGCCGGTTTCTTGGCCTTTCTGTACAGAAATTTAGGACAAGCGTCTAGAACAAAGGCGAAGGGCGTAGGAAGTTGTGGCATACTGTTGAGGGTAAGTGATCGTCGTTTGATTACTTAATTTAAAATTAGTGATTACCTTTTTTCATTTGTGACGCTCATTCGTATTCTATAGTCGTGGATATGGGCTTACTTTCCCCATTTCCGCAGACGCTATCTCATGGATCCTGCTTCCCAGCAAGCGGATGCAGCAGCTTTTAGGGATGGAAAAGAGGTCCCACAGGGCAGGATACCAATCGTTTGATCCGTATACGCCGGTTGCTTGAGAAGATTAGATATGAGGAGGTATAATGATTTATTATTTAATTAATTATTCTCTTTCTATTTAAAGTGTGCACATGATAACATATTCTGAATTGTTATAATAGGTTCAGTGGAAGCCATTTGCTAGGGTCGACCTCACTTTACCACGGTATGCACCTTCACTCTTCAGAGGCCTATTACGCACCATGGATATAGAGGAGGCGTATTATCCGGACCATGTACTCCGCCAGTTCGGACATATACAGATGATCCCTCGTGAGCCTCTGCTGGAGCCTATCAAGGTCATTCGCACCGAGAGCATCTACCACTACACCGTGCAATTCCCCCCTGAGTTGTCATTGATCTGGGATGAGGAACCTAGGCTGTTGTACCAGATTGAGCAGCCACGAGCCTCAGACTTTTGGGGAGTGACTGAGGACTACTTGGACGACATCTCGCACATATATGTGGATCCCACATCTATTCGTCGGGATCGTCCAGCTGGTCCAATTCATCCTACTCCGTCTGTCGACACTCTTGCGGTATGTTTTATTAGTTTTATTTGATTATTGATTCTGAATATCTTATAAAATTATGATTCTAATTTTATTGTTTTACGAATGTAGCGGAACCAGTTAGCTTCTGCTATGACCAGGAGTTATTTAGACAGACCGAGAGATATGACCGACATGATTTCCCGGCAGGAGGTTGATGATCTCATGGGGAGTTTTCTATATGTACTGGTAGAGGAGTCTATTCCGATGGCTCCCCCTCCTCCTCGTGCATCTCAGCATAATTTTACAGATTCTCTTTATGATCCAGGCTAGGGTAGTGGTAGTCAGGGTGGTGGGGACGCCGATGCTTCAGGTAGTCAGGGTGGTGGGGACGCCGATGCTTCCGGTTGTCAGGGCGGTGGGGACGCCAATGCTTCAGGTAGTCAGGGCGGTGGGGACGCCGATGCTTCAGGTAGTCAAGGAGGTAGAGATTAGATTGCTCGGTTTGACATACTTTTACAATTTGGATTATTGTATGTATAACGTTTCTTTCTTTTTATGATATTTTGGACATGCGAATCGACTAATAACGTCGAATGGTGCGCAAATCAAGGAAAAACGACTAATAAAATTAAAAGGTGTCGAATGGTGCGAGAATCGAGGAAAAATGACTAATGATACTCGAATGACGCGACAATTGAGAAGAAACGACTAATAAAATTAAATGGTGTCGGATGTTGCGAGAATCGAGGAAAAACGACTAATGATACTCTAATGATGCGAAAATCGAGAAGAAACGAATAATAAAATAAAATGGTGTCAAATGGTGCGAGAATCGAGGAAAAACGACTAATGATGCCCAAATGATGCGAAAATCGAGAAGAAACGAGTAATAAAATTTAATTACAGTCGAATGGTGTGAGAATCGAGGAAAATGAATAATGATGCTCTAATGACGAGAAAATCGAGAAGAAACGAGTAATAAAATTAAATGGTGTCGGATGGTGCGAGCATCGAGGAAAAATGACTAATGATACTCGAATGACGCGAAAATCGAGAATAAATGACTAATAAAATTAAATGGTGTCGGATGGTGCGAGAATCGAGGAAAAACGACTAATGATACTCGAATGACGCGAAAATCGAGAAGAAACGAGTAATAAAATAAAATGGTGTCAAATGGTGCAAGAATCGAGGAAAAACGACTAATGATGCCCGAATGAGGCGAAAATCGAGAAGAAACGAGTAATAACATAAAATGGTGTCAAATGGTGCGAGAATCGAGGAAAAACGACTAATGATACTCGAATGACGCGAAAATCGAGAAGAAACGAGGAATAAAATAAAATGGTGTCAAATGGTGCGAGAATCGAGGAAAAACGAATAATGATGCTCGAATGACGCGAAAATCGAGAAGAAACGACTAATCTCAATTACACCTGAATTTGGTTTGAATCTAGTAAGCAAAACGAAAAACACAAAGCATCATGCTTTAACTTGCATCTCGCCATCCATAAGAGAATTCATAGCCAAAAAGGCTAATCTCTCCTTAGAAGCAGTTACAAACAAACAATGAAAAACACAAAGCATCATGCCTTAACAACTAATACATTACATTGGTTTGATACTAGAGAAACAATGACATAAACGTCTAAATTCACAGGATTAAAGCAACAACAAGTCTACAATTATGATTTACAAACTAGATTGAAAGTACATCTTAATAAGCACTGACATAAGAAGAATGCACACAAACATGGTCACAAACTTCATTTTTCAAGCATTCGCAACATTAGCGTCCCGCTCGATCTTTGCTTGACCAAGCTCGTCATAAACTTGAGCCATGGCCGCACTGAGTTCCTGGTTCTGCCAATCTAACACTCTAACTAATGCGCGTTCTTCGTTAACTTCTTTCGTCAAACTTTCATCGCACCCGTAGATTAACTCATCGTGTCGTGACATGTCAAAAGCCTCAATATCAGGATCGGTGAATTTTTGCCTAAATTCACCTTCAGTATCACTTGAGCTATAATCGGACAACCCGTGGATGTTGTTGGTTGGGGAATCAACAGACATGGCTTCATCATTTTACATTCAAGCCAAGCCAAGCCAACAAAAAACCAAAAGAAATTCAAATAGAACCAAAAGAATGGTAAGAATCATTCAATCATGATCTAAACATAGATAACGAGATATCAATGAACACAAGATAAGATCATGTCCATCCGAGCAACACTCAAAATCATTAGCTTAAATAAGATAGCAACTCTTACTACTGTACAGGAAACAGAAACAACATACTGAAGCACTTATAATCCCAAAACAAAGATCAGTATAATTGTTCTTGGGCGATAGCCTCTTTGCAATTACTCGCTTAAAGTAGGCAAACTGTTGCTCGCCTACTTTAACCGAGCAACTTTAGGGCTTTAATAATTAGGGCGAATAACCTCCTCCCTCTTCATTTAATTTCAGTTTCCTCTCTTTCTCCGCCTCTTCTCTTCTCTTTCTCCTCTCTTTCTCCGCTCTTTCGCCATCGATTCCGTTTCCCTCCTGCTTGACCTAGAGAACCAAGAACAACACACTCCACCAATCATCAACGACATACTCCAACAGGTTTTTTCAGTGCCATGTTTTGCTGTGTTTTTTACCTTTTGTTTTACTTATGCTTCTAGTTTCTATGTAAGCGGTGCTTATTTGAGAAATTCTGGTATATGATTCGTCAAACGAATACAAGTTAGAATCTAGTAACTGATAGAAGTTGTTACCATGTAAGAAGTTCTTTTTTGAGAAATTCTGGTATATGATTCGCCAAACGAATACGAGTTACAATCTTGGATAGAAGTCGGTAAAGTTGTCGTTTATGTCGAATTTGCAACGCCATGTAGATTTTTGTGAGAAATTTTGGTATATGGTTGGTCAAACAAATACAAGTTACTGAATAATATGTCGGATCAGTTTCTTTTTTCCTGGTATCACAGTTGATTTTTCCTGCTTGGATCACATTTATATCAGAGAAGTAGTCAACTCAAGATGGAATTTTGGATGATCTTTGTGATCCTAACTGAGTAATGTATATGGAGATCACTCGATAATTGAGGAAAAGATTGTTGCTTACTGTTGTCTGATCACTCAATACTTAGTAGTATGGTTTCTTATCATAAAAAATTGCATTCTAGCTTGGAAACTTAGGGTTCTAGATTGTAGAGAGGGAAGGATTAATTTTTGACAACTTTTAAAATGTCAGAGATAGTAATTATGGTGTAGATCTGAATTCATACATTATTAATTATTGCGGTTTAATTTTCTCAACACAATTCTTGCAGTCTTTGGCTATTTTTGTGAGCAGTATAGTTCCTTACTTCCTTATGCTAGTTTTACTGCTGTATCTTGAAAGCACTGACAATCTTACATTTAATTTTGAGAATGCTGCAAGCAACACATTTTATTCACATATGGAATAGAGGATTCAACCTAAACAATATGTTCATTCTGCAGAAGCATTCAGTCCAAGAATACTGTCTATGACCATCTGTAGATATTATTGTTGCGTTCTTTTTTCTGTTGAGTTTAATGAAAAACAACATCACAAGATCTCAACTGATTCTTGCTCACATCTTTTTGTATTCGAGGTGTGCTTTTGATTGGTTTGGGAATGATCTAGGAATCAGTAGAAGTCGGTGAAGTTGTCGTTTGTGTCATTATATTTTTTGTATGTGCAAGTGTTCAACACAACTTTATTTGTGCTGCTGCATTTTTCTGCACTGTAATTTATATCATATGCATAGGATGGTTTTGTATGCATATATGAAAAGCACACGTTTTTGTGTGTGCAAGTGTGCAACACAGCTTAATTTTGTTGTCAACTAATTAGTTTTGTATGCGGATAATGGAATTTCGTGATTATTTTATGCAGATAATTGTTGTGGATTTACTGTGGATTTACTGAAGATTTAATTTTCATCTAATTCTTTTGTATGGAGAATTTCATTTAGCAATGGACTCCTCCACCATCACAAGGTCGTTGCAAAGCTTTACCCATAGTGAAACCCCTCCACTATCCAGCGGCCATCAATCTCTCACCGTCTCTAACCCTTCTTCTCCTCCTCTGCCGTTTTGAGTAGAATAAAGTCGTTTTGTAGTGTTTTGATGTGTTTTATCAGTTATTTGCCGTTATTGCTAGATTAAAGTAGGCGAGCTATAGTTCGCCTACGTTATCGATTGCTTACTCACTTGATCTTTGACTACCTCCACCCTCTGCAAAAAACGACTCAAACAAATAAAAACGACCCAAAAACGATTAGCGGATAAAGCACTTCAAAACGACTCATATTCATTATGAAATATTATATTTTATATCCAAAACTCATTTGTGTTGATTTAAAAAGAATAAACTTATTAGTTTTGCTCGGTTAACGTAGGCGAGCTACAGCTCGCCTACGTTATTGGTCGTTTTGAGTTTTTTGTAAAATTTTTACATTTTTGCCTCATTTTGGCCATATTGTGACATCATTTTGACCAAATTTTGGCAACTTTTTCAAAATTGACTCATAGGTCATTTTGTGTCGTTTTTATTTGTTTTGAGTAGAATAATGCCATTTTGAGTTGTTTTGTAGTGTTTGAAGTGTTTTATCCGTTATTTGCCGTTATTGGTCGTTTTGAGTTTTTTTGTAAATTTTTGACATTTTTGCCTCATTTTGGCCATATTGTGGCATCATTTTGGTCACATTTTGACAACTTTTTCAAAATTTACTCATAGGTCATTTTGGGTCGTTTTTATTTGTTTTGAGTAGAATAATGCCGTTTTGAGTCGTTTTGTAGTGTTTTATCTGTTATTTGCCGTTATTGGTCGTTTTGAGTTTTTTTGTAAAATTTTGACATTTTTGCCTCATTTTGGCATCATTTTGGCAACTTTTTCAAAATTGACTCATAGGTCATTTTGGGTCGTTTTTATTTGTTTTGAGTCGTTTTGTAGTGTTTTGAAGTGTTTTATCCGTTATTTGTCGTTATTGGTCGTTTTGAGTTTTTGTTAAAATTTTGACATTTTTGCCTCATTTTGGCCATATTGTTGCATCATTTTAGCCACATTTTGGCACTTTTTCAAAATTGACTCATATGTCATTTTGAAGTGCGTATTGCATTTAGTCATACAGAAAACAAAAAATTGGACGGAAACATTTAGTCAGAACAAATGAAAATAAAACATGGTGATATAACTAGTCATACAAAAAAACCAAATTGTACGACAATTCAACTCCTACTCATATCCATAAACTAGATGTAATAATCCGGATTTTCCCCAAATTGTAAGCGACATTCCTTAAAATCTTGCAATCTCGGTGCAAACTGGGTTTCCCACCATGCGATTCTTGAATCACAATGTCTTCTCCAAGCATCTGTAATGGGTGGTAATGGCGCCACATCAGTGAGCGACACCTGTTAAATTACAAACACATACAAACATGGTCGTTAGAATACGACAATAAACATGTAGCTTTTAACTATTACGTAGAGAGACGCCACATTACCGGGATCCAGTGGTTCTTAACCCCTACGAGTGCTATGGTAACAACTTTTGGCGGAAGAGCTAGATCTGGTCCAGATGGCCTTATTGGTAAACACATCATAGGGTAGGAAGATAAGACGACGACCACAACGTTGTACAAGGTGGCAAACACTAAACCCATGAATGGCATGTCAAGCCAATAAGGTTTATCGCAAGGGGACCTCACATAGCTAATGTGAAACATCATTTGATCCCATGTCCCTTCTCGTGTCTGTACTCGTATCGGCTCCCAATATTGTCGGTTGACACGCAACTCTGCTGCCATCTCGCTCTGAATCAAGGGATAGCTACCCTCGTTCATTCCCCTTAGTACAACCAATGATCGATATCCAAAATGTCCGTCTGAACGTACATCTTGATCTTGTCTAATGTAGCCATACCAGAAGTAGTCAATATTATTCACCCCGAAGTCCACCCCGCAATGAATCATTGATTCTCCAGGCCAAATGTCATGTTCAGACTCCGATTGCGTTGGTTGGGGTTGAGAAGACATATCTTCATCGTCAATCTCATCGAAAGTTACTTGCTTTCTAGGACGTCTGGGCCTTTTCGACTTCCCTTTTCCCTTTGCCTCATTTTCCCCATTTGCCTCCTTTGCCTCCTTTGCCTCTTTTGCTTTTGCCTCATTTTCAAGTAATTTCTCTCTTACGTGCTCACCGTGACTCTTTTCCCTAGTCGGAGACTGACCTCGCTTGTTCCTCGAACCGGGTGGTCTTCCCTTACCTTTTATGTCCGGATCCTCTGTCGGCTCAATAAACGTACTATGTTCTGGATGCTCCAAGGCAATATAAAGTTCACTCACTTGCCATAACGTGGCCATGTTCAAAGTCCGATCTTCCACTTTAGTCCACATCTCACGCAATCTCATCTCTGGAACTGATATCTGAACATTGTCGTCAGAACGTGCAAATGATATTGGATCGAGATCCCAATCCAATACCTTCCAGAAGTCGTGAACGAAATCGGGTGTGAGAGCGGTCTGATTAAGGATGGCGTCCACAATATCGTGGATACAAGGCAGTCCAAGACAATCTCTCACCCAAGGATCGTCGCATGAATCGGCATAGTCGTCCTTCAGTATCCGATCGAACATGGCAAACAACAGCGAAAAACACCAAGTCAAGACTCTGCGGATTAGCCTTGAAAACACCATTTGTGCAAGCTCTGGATCACTGAACCTCGACGGTGTTAGATACATTGACTTGTTCATTGACGCCCTTATCTGATCCACTTGAAAGATGATTGAACGGTGTATCCTAACTGTCACCCTGTTAAAGCCGCCTCTGGTGGATGCAATAATATCTTTTAACACACGATGCATCCCCTCAACCCTATCACGATGATACGTTTTGTTTATATTTTTACAATTATGTAATAAATTCAACAACACAAAGCTCAAAATAATACTTGTTTGTCGTCCTCGTGCAGAAGTGAAAAGAGCGATCAGTCCACGCTCTTACTATGTTTTCCTTGTAAGCAGTCAACCATTGACTCTCGACGTATCTAACAAGACCCTTCAACCGACCTCTCCTCAATGCAGCGAGTCTCTCCTCGTGAATTTTCTCCGTGGTTGAACAAAATATTGACCAACACTGGTTTACAAACATATCAGATCGCGCACTGTGTTTTATAACCTTGTCAGCATGTGCCTTGATGTTGCTTTTTATACGAACCCAACATAAGAGATGTTTTAACGGGACGTCTTGAAAACATCTTTAATAGCTTTGATAAGAGCAACGTCACAGTCTGTCATCACATCGGTTGGCATTACTCCTATCTCCTCAAATTGATTCCTAAGGCACTTCATATTGATCCGGTAATTGAAATACTTCTCGTGTCGGGTGAATGCATATGCAATGTTGGACGTCTTCTGAGTGCTGGTGAAACCAACCATCTCCACCAAAGCCATATTGTACCTATTGATAAACGTATCCGGAACATAGAGAGTTTATCTACCTAAAGTATAGCTAATATATACAACGAACTATTATTAAAATCAATTACATACCTATTTGTCTTGTACGTGGCATCAACGATCACAACATGCGGAAACTTCTTCAACAGCCGTAGGGAGTCACGGTGAGCAAAAAACAATATCTCGACCTCATTATTTTTATCCACATTCCAAAGAGGATAATAGACGTACCCGTTGTCTTTCAAAAAAACAAGACACCATTGCGTAACCGTCAACTCCCCACGATCCTCGTAATTTATTTTTTGCAAAAATTTTTCCACTTGTCTCATAGTCGTCATGTTTCCAGGGAACAATTTCTTCATCCCGGTAAGAATTACTTTCGTTGTCCTGCACTCGTCAGCCTCATTCCTAGCCCATTTCTCCTCCTCCTCTGTCATCCGGCCGATGAATGCACTCCCATGAAGGCTAGTAAGCTTGTGGTTGTGGGAGTCATGTACGACATCCAAGACCCATTTGTCAGTAAGATTCTTGAACTCCTCTTTCCTACGACACCCATGCAACTCAAACTTACAACCGCAGTTCTTTGATTTACATTCACGCTGACGTGGACCCATTAGCCTATGTATCGGGGGACCATATTTATCGCATGTCAAAGTGACTGCGTACGGACTTGTGTGAGCTTTCACCAAAACAATCAACAAACCTTTTGCTACCTCTTTCGCCTATTTAACCATTTCGTTCATACTATCCCAAACTTGGCCGGTACGGAAGTTATCTCCATAATCTTTCCCCTATTATAATGAAATTTTTCGATAAACCGCCAATTAAATGAAAATTTTCATTTAATGACCTATCATTTCTAATATCGAAATTTATACAAGATTAGGGCAAGAGCAAATAACCTATATAAATCCTTTATTTTATTTTCTACAAATGACCTAACTTAAGCGAACTAAGTAAACCCCAGACCCCACAATTTGAAATTTGTCGCGGGGAAATGTTTATTTTTTCATTAAAATATGTTGCTCGCCTAACTTAAGCGAACTAAGTTTGAATATTTCCCAGAATTACACAATTTTTCCTATTTTACCCCTGGAACTGGTTGTTCGCGTAACTTAAGCGAGCTAAAGTAGTTCGCCTAAGTTAGGCGAGCAATATGGCGTGTAAACAGCATCTGACAGGCGTGGGAATAGTAGGATCCTCTGGAATATATATGAGCAAATTATGAAGTTTCTACATTGTTGTTGTAAATACTACATTACTTACGTATCTATACCTATATTAAAACAGGAACAACATGTTTGGCACATATTGTCGAATTGTTTTCTAAAGTAGGCTTTTTTTAGATAAAATTCCTAATATGGGCTCGTTTTGGAAATAATTCCCAACGTAGGCACTCTAATTAGGCTCGGAAATTTTTCACGTATGAGAGTCGCTGGTTTTACCAGCGTCTCTCATTCGAAGCAAAAAAATTTTATAAAAAAAACTTATGTATAAGATATAGTTAAAACTTTGGGATAGTAGTTTCTAATGTTAAAAATTTACTCAGTTAATCCAAATGATAAATCTTTACTATCATCTAAAAATTATTTCCTTTGAAAAGATAAAATTATACTTTCAAAATATATAATATATCCTGACCTCGTGCAAAGCGCGGGCACACACGCTAGTTAGAGACCTAAAAATAACACAGATTTGCATATATACTCATCTTAATAAATTATTGGCATAAATACCAAAATTACATTAAATTTGCAAGAATACACCAAATAGAGTATACATGCAAATGAATAAGAACGGAAGAAAAAATATCGAACTTATTAAATAAAATGTCATGGTATATTTTCAAATGAACAAAGATTGAATAAAACAATGTCAGGCTTATTAAAACAAATGTTAGCGGGGTATAATTGCAAACATTAAAACATGTAAGTATTAATGCATTAAGTTTGATTTTTAAATAGGGACTTTATACTCCATTTCGCAAATCCTGGGATATAGTGTTTGAAACAATGATTAAAATTTAGCTTTATATCCCCTATTTCAAACGGTTCAGGATAAAAAGTAGATTTTATAACTCGAAATTTACGATCGTGATATAAAATCTATTTTTAAATATTATTTTATAGCCTTTTAATCGGTATAAAATTTATTTATTTTTGGAAGAGTAAATACCCTAAAAACCAGCAGAATATGTGCCTTCATTGAAATTGATACACGTTCTTTTTTTTATATAAAATAGAATTGCCTAAAAAGAGATATTTTAAGAAATAAAATTGGAAAGAGTATAAATCATATATAGTTTTTGTTTAAATTAATAATGGAATATTCAAAACACGGATTTGCATATATACCCTATCACTATAAGTGATATGCATAAATACCCAAGTTATTTTAGAGGCAAAAATACACCAAATAGGGTATATTTGTAAATAAATAAGTATAGAAGAAAAAATATCAGGCTTATTAATACAAATTTCGTTCTTATTTGATAAAATGTCGGAGTGTATTTGCAAATGAATAAGTACTTAAGAAAAAGTGTCACCCTTCTAAAAATTAATGTCAGTAGTAGGGTATATTTGCAAACATTCAAATAAGTAGGTATTTTTGCAAATGAAATATTGAAATAGGGTATGGGGTGCAATTTTTCTATTCATCAAAATGTATTTATTTAAGCAACTGAAAAACTGAAATCTTGTAAAAATAAATTTAGAATTTAGTGTGAATTATAATAAAATTTATCATAATTTATATATATGAAATTCAATACGATTTCTGCATATAAAAAGAGAAAGTAGAAGATGTCATGTACCTCTAACAGAACTTGGATATTTTGGGAGCGGGAGTATCCTCAAAGAAAGTTAAATTGTATGTCTACACCGATAAAGTCAGGATAAACACGGTTCATAATTTCAAAGGTTTTCCATGACTTTCGCGTTTGAGTTCTTTATTGATATGCAAAATTATGACTCAGACCTTTTGTGGAAAATATTGGATATTAATATGTAAGTTTTTTCTTTTTATTGGATAAGGATTTAATTACATCACTAGATCACTAATCACTAATGTGATTTTATTTGCACTAGGCAATAACAAAAAGCCCATAGGTCTACTGATTGTCCGGTCAAAATGTTTAGTTACTATCTAAAGTCCAAAAGGCCCTATCAAAATTGCCTCTTAATCAAGATTCTAGAAGCCCAACTAGATATTTAATCTGTTGTTTTTCGTCCCCTGATCTTCCAATTTTTCTTCATCGATCTCGTTATCAATTCAGCACAATCTTCCACAATAGTTGCCTTGCCCTAAGGAAGATTCAGGTTCCTAACTTTCCAAATATGGTAAACAAATGTGGTGATTAATATATATTCTTTGGAATTTCTGGATAGTCTTGTCTTGCACTACTGTATTGCTCATCCACCTGATGTAGTCTTGAATATCAATCCATGTTGCGCCTATATCGAGCCATTGTTTAGTCTACCTCATTACCTCCTTTGAGTAGTGACATTGGCTGAGGAGATGATATGTAGTTTCCGGCTCCTGATCGCCTAAAAGGCATGGTCATATCTAATTCTCCATTGTAGCAATTTGGGGAGTGTTGTTAAGCTCTTATGCATAGCAAATTAGCAAGCCATGTTATAAAGCTTTGACGAGGCACAAGTGTATTCATGGTTGTTAGGATCGCGGTCCGGATAGTAGGATCTTACGGTCCGGATAGTAGGATCTTACGGTCCCACGATCCTAAATTTATAAAACGATCCCGATCCTATGTAGGATCGGACCCATATCAGGATCGGAAGTAGGATCGTAGGATCGGAAGTAGGATCGTAGGATCGTATAGGATCGTACATGATCGTAAGATCCTATGATCATGATCGCAAATGCAAGATTTACCTCCTTTTTACTGATTTTTTTTACTGAACTACTTCTGTAATTGAATTTTTCTTGAACTAATTTTTTTTCAATGCTATTAGGTGCATACAAAGAAGAGAAATATTTTAAACGCGCAAAAGATTTATGATTTGCAATGTAAACCTTAAACTGAAGCAAAAAAAATAAAAGAGAAATCGTTTACACACACTAATGTTAGTTTTCAATAGTATTTATAATGTACAACCTTAAACTGAAGCTAAAACAACAAATTTATGTTTCAATGACATTCTCTCTAAGTTTGTCGAGAATGTCGAGCAATTTGTAATCAATGGCGACGACAAGAATGATATTACAGTGTGTGTTGCTTCTAGTGAGCTTAATGATTCTCGAAACATAGAAACATAGCTTGTAGAAGGTAATGGCAATGGATTGACTTAACAGTTTCAGGTCACGAATATGATGATGTGTTGTTGATGACGTGAACTTTGACGAAGATTAATTTTGTTAGTTTATTCATTATTTAGATTGATGACTGGAAGTTGTAATACTTAGAAACAATATATTTCTTGATTTTGAAAAATTGTAAACTTTAATTAACCCTCGTAGAACCATTTTTAACTATGTATGGCACTAATACCGATCAAATATGAGCAAAAGTGTTTTTTTGTAGTACTTTTACTAGAAAGTCATGTCATAATCATATTTTATCATTTTCATCGCTCATTTTCTGAAATCGTAGGATCGATACCCCCTCTCCGATCCAAAGTAAGATCCTGATCCTGACAACCATGAGTGTATTTCTCAAACACACTTAAACACATTCACCTTCGGATATTGAGTTGTCAGAGCCTCATATATGCATCTCGCTCCAAACTTTCATGATCGCAATCTCATTATATCTATGATTTTACTTCTAGAATATAGGGCCAACAAGTGATATTTCAACCTTAAAATTTCTTTGCATGCGTTGTTGTCTTCTTCCGAGCATGTTGCTCCCCATACCACCCTTCTTCTCAGTTTATTCTCAATCATCCATGTACGCATATGCTCTCTTTTTGTTCATGAAGTTCGAAAATTGATCAAGTTATGCAAACACTGTTCCAAGATAGTATTTCTTTGATACCCAATCCACCAGTCTTTGTATCTTCACAAACATATGCCAAGCCACTAAGAATTTACACTGTCACGATAAAGCTCTTTGTTATGGCCTCGATCTTTTAGATAGGACCCTTGGGATTGAGAAAAAATTGCACCAATAGGTACTTAGGATTTCTATGACCTCTTTGTGAAGACTCTGATCTAAACTCACAACTATTCCAAAATGGAAGAATCAACTCAAAGAAGAGTCTTAGGTCACTATGAGAGAAGAGAGGTTTTGCTCAATTTTCATATTATGTGCGTTATCTGAAAGGTGGTCACCTTTCTCGCCAAGGAGTTTGCCTCTCGCCTTTCTCGCCTTTTAGATGATTTGATTTTTAGCGCATCTTTTGGAAAGAGACAATAAATATCTTTTAAATTGGTTGTTACCTTATTATTTTATCACTTATTTAGGTTAACTAAAATCATTTTTCTATTATAAAATGACAATTTCATACCCTTGACATTTCTCATTACCAAATTTATTTTTCACTTATATCCTTTTAAATAATAGAACGTATGTTTTCTTCACTTTTCACTTTTCACAAAGTAATTTTAAAACTTCTTTTCTTTATTCCCATCCTCTATCTTTGTATAACTTACCTAATTTTCTCTATTTTTGTCTCTCCATCTTCTGATTTCTATCCATTCATATATTCAAAAACAAGAACTATGTATGTTGTAGATTTTTTTTATAAACGTTTTGTTTCATAATGATTTTAATACTTGAAAATATCTCATATATCAGTATAACATTGATATATATATCATTGTCACCACATTTTTGTACAACAAATTAAAAACTACTAAAAGATGCGCCTTTGCACATTTTTGTACAACAAATTAAAAACTACTAAAAGATGCGCCTTGATCCCAAAGGCAGTCGATTTTCGCATCTCGCCTCTCGCCTAGGCAAGAAAACCATTATCACTTATCTTTGCCTTTTGCCTTTTCTTCACTGCTTGGCAGAACAAGACAAGCTTGCGAGACTCAAATAGATGTTGCTCAACACCTAAGGGTTTAGTAAAAACATCATCAAGTTGACGACTGGATCGACCATGAACATTGACCAGAAATCCTTCTTGAACCATCTCCACTACGTAGTGAGCATTGATGCGGATATTCTTAGTTCGTGGAAAATGGGATTGGCAGTCAAGCTCTCAACAACAGTAATATCACAATAAAGAAGAATTAGAAAAGGAACTAAACATTACGATCTTTGAGCAAACCTTCCAGCCAAACAAGTTTGTGAGTTGTGGGCGTCATACTCGGTGGACGATGAGGAAACCGTCTTTTTCTTCTTCAATTTCCAAGAAATAAGAGCACCACCCAAAAATACGCAATAACCAGTAAGGGAGCGATTAGAGTAGGTGCAAGTTCTCTAATCAACATTGCAATAGGCAAGGAAGCTTAGATCATATCTACTAGGATAAAAAAGGAACAATTTATTGTACCCTTGAGATATCAAAGAAGATAGACAGTTGCATGCATACGAGGAGCACAAGGTGATACCAAAAGCTAACTTAGTTGTTGACAGCTTACGAGATATCGGTTCGAGAGAGAGTAAGGTATAGAAGTCGGCCAAATAGACGACGAATTCCTCATCAAACAAGATAGCCGCAATTGTTAGGTTCTAATTTTAAATTTTGATGCATAGGGACAGAGGCGGCTTTACAATCCAGGATACAAGCATCCGTAAGAAGATCTAGAACATACTTTTGTTGATTAAGGAGAAGTCTATCAGACGAGCGTGCAATTTCTATGCCTAGAAAATAGCGAGGATACCCGAGATCTTTAATGTTTAAAGCACGGTCAAGGGAAGCCTTAGTAGATGCTATTTCAATCTCATTGTTCCCATTCAAAAGCATGTCGTCAATGTACACCAATGCGCCTGTAAAAGCACCAACATAGTCAAGTTTAGAGTGCGTAAAACCTAGCAGGAGATGGTGCTTCGTTAACTTGATGTTCCATTGGTGGTAGGCCTATTTGAGGCGTTTGAGGTGACAAACTTGGTCTGGTTGTGCCTTGGTGTAGAAAAGATGGGGGGGGGGGGGGGGTCATGTATACTTCCTCATCCAAGTATTCATGAAGGAACGCGTTATTTATATCTATTTGGTGCAAGTTCCAGTCATGAGAATCAACACCGAAAGAACATGTACAATTGTGAACTTTGCAACCGGGGAAAGAGTGTGTTTATAATCCTTCTCTTTACCTGGTTGTAACTCATAGCAACGAGTCGGGCCTTCAAGCATTTCACCTCCCCATTCGGTTGAAATTTCACCTTGTAAACCCATTTTGATCCAATGGCCTTCTTCCTAGGTGGTAAACTATTTTTTCTATACCAAGAAGCTTTTTTTACATGGCTTTCACTCACCCTAGCCTGAGAAAACGAATTAGGTTTTGTAACAGAAAACACATTTAACAAGGATTGCACATTTTCTTGGAGTGTAACCTTGCAAATCATTCAAAGAAAGAACATGCAATGCTTGGGCAAATCAATGTGTAAACCCTTGTTCTCATGATGATGAAAAAACACGAGAAGGTAGAGAACCACATACAAAATCATCCAACTTAGAAGACGGTCGAACAACCCAATTGGAACGTTGAGGAGCGACCACTGGAATAATAGAAGAAGCTTCACTGGAAATTATAGGAGAATCTTAATTTGATAAGGGCTCTTCATTAATGACAGCAGAAGAGCATGAACTTGGTGAAACATGTTTGTGTGAAGAATTGAAAGCACAAAGAAGAGAAGAATGCTTGATTACTTCATTGAATTCAACAAGAATTACAGAAGAAGCTAATATAGAGCAAGGAGGAAGAAAAACAGTAGAAGGCAGATTCAGTTACGAGCACGTGCTTTGCACATGTTCTCGTCTGAAATCTGTTACAACAGATCACGTGCTTTGCACGTGATTATAACTTCCTATATCCCCCCTCAAATTGGAGGCGCTGGCAAGAGACCCAATTTGGGTAGAATGGAACTGTGATGAGGTCCAGATAATGGCTTGGTGAAGATGTCTGCCAACTGTTGCTGAGTTGGGACATGGCTGAGTGTCACAAGTCCTTTGGTGAGCTGAGAACGCACATAATGGCAATCCACTTCTATGTGTTTTGTTCTCTCATGGAAAACAGGATTCCTGGCTATGTGTATTGCAGCCTGAGAATCACAATTGATAGGAACAGGATGAATGTCTGGAACCTCAAACTCGTTCAGCAATCTGGTGAGCCAGGCCAATTCAGCTGTCAATCTTCTAAGGGATTTGTACTCTGCCTCTGCTGAACTTAAGGAGATGGTGGTTTGTTTCTTGGATTTCCAAGATATAGGAGATGTGCCAAGGAGAATGAAATAACCACTTACAGATTTCCTTGTGCATACACAGCTAGCCCAATCTGAATCACAATAAGCTTGAAGACCAAGGCCAGGTGATGAAGATAATAAAAGAGCTGAGTTCACAGTGCCTTTAAGGAATCTTAATGTGTGAAGAGCTGCTTTAAAATGAATATCAGTAGGACTATGCATGAACTGACTAAGATGTTGGACTGCAAAACAGATGTCTGGTCTTGTGTTGGTGATGAAGTTCATCTTTCCCACCAACCTTCTGTAAGGAGTTGCATCTGGGAGAAAAACACCTTTTGAATTGGATAACTTGATAGAAGGGTCTAATGGGCTGGAAGTAACACTAGCATCCTCTGTATCAAAATCTTTTAAAATTTCCAAGATGAACTTCTTCTGTGACATCACAATTCCTCTGGATGAATGCAAGAATTCAATTCCTAAGAAGTAGCTCAATGTTCCCAAGTCTTTGATTTTGAATCTTCCATCTAGATAATCTTTGATTTTCTTTATTTCCAATGCATCAGTCCCTGTTAGTAAGATATCATCTACATATACTGCAAGGAATACTAATGAACTACCCTTCTTTTTGTAAAATAGGGAGTGATCATTAGAAGACTGGATGTATCCTTGAGATAGTAATGCCTCTGAAAGCTTGGAGTGCCACTGCCTTGATGCTTGTCTGAGACCATATAGAGACTTGTTTAATCTGCAAGCCATTCCTGGAGTTGCATTGATGCCTTGGGGGATCTCATATAAACCTCTTCTTCCAAATATCCATGAAGAAAGGCATTGTTGACATCTAACTGTGCTAAGGGCCAAGAATTCTTCACAGCTACTGCTATGAGACTTCTAATTGTTGTCATCTTCACTACTGGTGAAAATGTTTCTGTGAAGTCTATGCCAGCTTTTTGTGTGCATCCTTTGATCACAAGTCTAGCTTTGTGGCGCTCCAAAGAACCATCTGCCCTGTACTTCAACTTGTAGACCCACTTTGAACTTATTGGCTTCTTTCCTGGTGGCAGAGGAACAATATCCCATGTATGTGTTGCATCAAGAGCAGCTAATTCAGTGTCCATTGCCTTCCTCCAATCTTCAGAAGTGTTGGCACTTTCAAATGAAGTAGGTTCTGTCAATAATGAAGCTTGACAAACAAAAGCTTGACTGATATCAGAGAGATCTTCAAATATAATATTGGAAGAAGGATCAAGTTCAGTAGAAAAAACACTGTTGCAAGAAGCATTATGACAAATAAAGTCATTAAGATAAGAAGGTCCTGTCTTGCTCTTGTTGATCTTCTAAGAGAAATATCTTCTTGAGTGTCTTGTGGAATAATACTGTGCTCAATAATATGTGAATCAGTACTGGGAGGTTGCTAATGTTCTGAGACAACAACCTCTGTCATATAGTTGTCATCCCATTGTGAATAATCAATGACAGGAAATATGACAGAAGAGAAATCTTTTATAGAAGAGAATGGCATTATGCTCTCATGAAAAATGACATCTCTAGAATAAAAGATCTCCTTTGTATCTAGATTAAGAAGTTTATAAGCCTTCTTTGCAGATGGATAACCAATGAATAAACACCTTCTTGCTCGAGACTGAAACTTATGTCTTCCTACTGTCAATGTAGAGGCAATAACTAAACAACCAAAAATTCTGAGATGTGTAATAGAAGGTGGTTTAGAAAATAAAACCTCATAAGGTGATTTTCCATTCAACACTTTTGATGGATATCTGTTTATAAGATGAGCTGCAGTCAAAATAGATTCTCCCCAGAAAATGAGTGGCAAGTGAGCTTCAAACATAAGGGCTCTAGCTACTTCAAGTAGATGCTTGTGTTTTCTTTCAACTACTCCATTCTGTTGAGGAGTATATGCACAAGAAGTTTGATGAATAATGCCTTTGGCAAGATAAAAATCAGAAGCTAACTTGCTACCACCCAACTCCATTGCATTATCAGACCTAATGATCTTTATATTGACATCAAATTGAGTACAGACCATTGCTACAAAAGACTTTATCACAGAGAAACTGCTAGCCTTATCTCTAAGAAGATGAACCCACGTAGCTCTAGAAAAATCATCAACTATAGTTAAAAAGTAACTAAAGCCATCATGAGTAGGTTCTCTAAATGGTCCCCATGTATCCACATGGATTAAAGCAAAAATAGATGTAGTTGTAATAGAACTACTTGGAAAAGGTAACCTATGTTGTCTACTCTGTGCACATACAAAACAAGGTGGTATATCATCCTTTGACAAAGAAGCTCCAATAATATCTTTGAGTTTGTAATAAGGAAGATGACCAAGCCTTTTATGTGAAGTGCAGTAGTCCTTTATTGAGGTTGATTTATGTTGAGTATTGACTGCAGACGCATTTGCTTCAAATCTATCTTGAACACCAGCTTGTTCAAGCAAATATAGATTCCTGGACTTCTTACCAAGAGTTAGAGGCCTGTGTAGAGCAAGCCCCTGCAACCAACAATGAGAATCAGAAAAAACTGCTAAACAACTCATCTGAGCAACTAGCTTTGAAACAGAGAGTAAGTTGAACTTAAATTCTGGCACAAACAATACTTCTTCAAGTAAAATCTCAGAGGTGATCTGAACTGAACCAATCATCTTGACTATCAAAGAAGAACCATTAGGAAGCGTCACTGAAATAGGATTACTCAGACATCTATGATTAGCAAAAAATGACAGTGAGTGACACATATGATCAGAAGCACCAGTGTCTATAATCCAGACCTTACTACTATCAATATGCTTGGATGCATGAATAAGAGAAGTTGCAAATACTTGAGAATTACCAGCAAAGTTCTCAGAACCAGAAGTGCATTGAAGAAGATTCTTCAATTGAGTCAATTCTGTGGCAGATAGACCAAATGAAGAATCAGAACTAGACACAGCATTTGATGAAGCTCCTGTTTTCTTGAAATCTTTTGGATAGCCAATGATTTTGTAACAAGAATCAACCAAATGTCCAGGCCTTTTGCAATGTGTGCAAATTTTGGGATTCTTCCCTTTGTAGTTGCTTGGCTTCTGAGTGTTGACATTGAAAGAACTTGCCTCTGTCTGAAAACTGGTTACTGAGCTGATCTCTCTCTGTTGTTCTTCTTGAATAAGAAGAGAATAAGTTTGATCTATATCTGGAATAGGAGACATAAGAAGGATGTTTCCTCTAACTACAGAATATGAGTCATTCAATCCCATAAGGAACCGATATAACTTTTGCTCATCATCAAGAACCTTCATAGCTTGTGCAGAACCACAAGAACAACTAGGGATTGATCTTAAAGACTCAAGTTCATCCCAGAGGCATTTAATCTTGGAAAAATAACTCGAGATGTTGTCAGTACCTTGAGCAAGAGATGAGATCTCCTTCTGGATTGAAAACTTCTGTGCACCATTGACTCTACCATATCTGGAATTCAGCTGTGACCATATAGCTTGAGCTGTAGTGGCAAACAAAACACTATCTGCAATTGTACGATCAAGTGAACCAACTATCCAAGATATGACCAAATTGTTGCAACGATCCCACAGTCGAAGGCGAGAAGGATCTTCAGCTTCTGTTGAACGCGGATAAGAACCATCGATGAAAGCTAGTTTGTTCTTCGCGCTTAGAGCAACCCAGACTGCCCTCTTCCATGACAAAAAACTCTTGCCATCAAAATCTTTGGACACCAGTAGCATTCCGGGACCATCAGACGGATAAAGATGCAGTGGATCACTAAGATCGGTGATCGGAACAAAATTCATCACCATTTTTGCAAGAATTGCAATTACAGACAAAGAACCCTAGAAATTGGGGATTTCATGTAAACGCCAAAATTTCAATCACAAACTGTGATCGAATACTTCGTTTAGCTCCAAGAAACTCTCAGAAACTAAAACAAACGCAGATCAATGATCTGTAATGCGAGACGAACTCGAATTCGAGAAAAAAAATCTCAGAAAAAGTGCGGAAAGATGCGATCGAAACGCATTGGCTGTGATACCATGTTTGTGTGAAGAATTGAAAGCACAAAGAAGAGAAGAATGCTTGATTACTTCATTGAATTCAACAAGAATTACAGAAGAAGCTAATATAGAGCAAGGAGGAAGAAAAACAGTAGAAGGCAGATTCAGTTACGAGCACGTGCTTTGCACATGTTCTCGTCTGAATCTGTTACAACAGTTTGCACGTGATTATAACTTCCTATAAAACAGGCTTGTCACTAATGATTTGAGGAGAGGACCATTGTCTCGTAAAGAAAAAGGAAGTAAAGCAAGGGAAGATGTTTCATAATCCAAGGAAACAATGGTAAGGTGGGAGTGTGTTGTACATATGAAAGACTTGACCTTTTTCTTAAATGGACAACAATTTTCACGAAAAATAATTTGTCGAGATACCAACACATGTTGTGTGTCCAAATCAAGCACCTTATATGCTTTTTTCCCTGGTGGATAACCAAGAGAAATGCATCGTCTGGATGTTGCATCAAACTTGGCATGATGCATTTGGGTTGTATAACATAACATAAACAATAAACAACCCATAAATCTGCATAGCTAAGAGATTTTCCATGAAGACGTTCAAAGGGAGACACCCAATTGACAACATATGAAGGTAGAATGTTGATGAAGTGAGTGGTTGTCAAAATACAATCCCCAAAAAACATTACAATAGTCCAGTGTGTAAACGAATAGCTCGTTCCATTTCATCTAGATGGCGATGATGCTTCTGTTTGACGCGACCATTTTTGTGCCGGAACCCCATGAGTTGACTATTGATTAACAATCTCTCTATGTACCAACAAATCCTAAACAACTTTTTGGATAAATTGGGTTCCATTATCAGACCGCAGTATCTTAAACTTTAACCCCCATACGTGTATCAACATAAGTAAGAAATTGTGCAATCAAACGAAAAGACTAATCCTTAGTGTTCCTCAAAAATACCATGTTGCCCTGAAATAGTCATCGACTATCGTTAAAAATACATAGCCTTATAATATGTTGACACCTTGTAGGGGCCCCTTAAATGGAGATGAATGAGCTCAAAATTCCAGTTGCAAAGTAAACTAGCCCTACGGAGGTCATGCGACGTAGGCTCCTATGCTACAGTGCTTGGCTTAATTTTTTATTTTTAATGTTGGTGGTTTTGGTCATGTACATGGTTTTTGTGTATTAAAATTTGTTGTATTATTGGTCGGGCACACTTGTTGTGCGTGTGATTGTTTTCGTTATGCTCTACTTTCGTACTTCAACCGGCGTGGATTCTTCAGTAGCAAAGGTGTGAAGAGGGAAAGAGAAATAAAGAATTTTGCTTTTAGCTCTATATTTTGATAGACATGATAATTCCTTTTGTACTTACAAGAACATGTGTTTTCTTGGTTGTTTTTTTGCGTTGGATGTGCGAGTGTTATTGATTTTGTTTCTAGGTTACATGTGCGTAGGAATGGGCACTCATCAAACCCCGAGCGTGATGTACTTTTTTCTTCGATGTATTTGCAAATCCAATATTCTCAAACGACCTTAAGTCAAAAAACCTATGTAGTCGTCAAAATAAGACTTAGGGAGAGGGAAAACATATGCATACTCATGGCCTTGAAAATTACTTTATAAAATTAACATGGATGGTTTATTAGTTTCATAATGCATGTCAACTCCTTAACTTTCCCCAACCAAACACTTCATCTTACACTCAAGAAAGGCAATTCTGGAGGGACTTAGTCCAACTCAAAACCGAACAATTCCTCCACTGAAGTATATGATCTACCATCTATTAATTTAAATTTCAACAGTTCAAACACAAAGAAAATTCTGGTGAAATTCTAATCAAATACACATTTCTTGAATTGACTATCGTGTAGATATGAATATTACTTTGGTTTGTTGCGTGACTTCCCAAACTTGATGTTTACTATAAATGGAGGCATACATTCCATTGAATTACACCATTTAAAATACTTCATATATGTCGTAAACCTTTTGTTATCAAATCACATATTAAGTATGTTTTGATTTACTTTTTAGAATTTCTATACCCTTTTAAAAATTACTTTATAAAATTAGCATGGATGGTTTATTAGTTTCATAATGCATGTCAATTGATGGGTAAAAGAGTTTGAACTAAACCGGATCCACAATTGGGAAACGGAGAATGAGCTAAACGGGGTCCACAACTGTCACACACCACAACTCAATTCACGGATCTAAAGACACCACTAAACACCATTAATGCTTAAACAAAAGGTCATCTTTATAGTATATAAGATAAGATACTACATGAAAATGGTAGTTTATGATGCTTAGCTTGAAAGCAAATATCACATTCATATTGTTTCAAATGTGTACAACCACAACAAGAAATACGCTGCATTTTTTTACAAAAACACTTGTCTCAAACGGGCATGAAGAAAATCAACTTTGTTGAGAAAAACACTTTTTCTATAATTATTAAAATCTGAATTCTTTATCCTGGCATGTCGATTGCCACAATCTACTATATTAAAACTAACTTTAGTTTCCATACTCCTGCCATCTCTATTCTCTGGACTGAACTTGTAGAGACCTCCTGCCTTGTTGCCCATAGGCTAGTAGTGCTTTAGTTATAAGGTCATGTAGATAGCATCAATATATTCATGCCAAAAACAAAAACACAACTCTCATATGTGAGCAACCTTGATACTAAAATCAAATTTTGTCGAAGGGCATGCATGTACAAAACATTGGTAATCTTGAGTGTGGATGACAAATGAACTGTGCCATGTTGAACCAATTGTATAGAACTATTTGTTAGTCATATTCGAATTGGCTAACTCTTCATAGATTATCCCTTTATTAAAGTTGACATGGTAAGTGGCATCTGAATCGACAATCCAGTTACACTGACTTGCCTTAGAAGAAGGATCGAGTGAAAGTAGACCCACATTACATGCAAAACTTGATAAGGATCGAGTTAGGGTTGCGTTCAGTGCAAGGAATGGCCAAAACTCGACATGGATTGATGCACCTGAGTTGAAGACAAGAGAGTATGGACGATGGATGATGGTGATGAAGTCCGTGAGGAAGATGGAAGAATAGATGCTCTCCTTGGTTGGATATTACCCACCACCAAAGAAGAAGCAAGGAATCATCAAAAGATATGACTCACCTTTGATGGATTCCTGATTTGTACATCAATACTACTCACGATACGGAGCTCCAAATTCTCAGCAAAATGAGAGTGTTTTCTCATAGAAATTAGGGTTCAAAGCTGACTCAAACAACATGATAGGGACCTCCATATATGCCTCACAACACTCAATGTTCAGAAGAAAACATGACTCTTGAAATGCCTAAAACATGGCTTGAATTTCACTAAGTAAAACATCCGAAGGAAATGACTTGAGAGGCTTGATGAAAGCCTAAGAAAGATATGTGGCCCTGGCTTCGTGGCATCAAATGCTCATACTTGACAACAAGTATGGTTGCAAACTCATCCAACTGGCTTCGAGGTACACCTAAGGTGAAAAGACCTTGCATGAGTTTTTCTTGGAGCTCTTTAGCCTTGCCTCAAGTAAGCCTCCTTGGTGGTGCAACAGCTAGTTCCTTAGGTTATTCATGTCTAGGCACAACCTTAGCTTCAATATGGGTGGAATCACATAAAAATTAATATTCCCACTACTAGGTCATTTATCCATGGAAGCCATTCCTTTCACCATCTTAAGAACCTCTTGGAAAACTGCATTCACAAGTGAATTATCAGGTTTAAAACCCATTACCCTTTGCCTCTCAAGAGGAGTGTTGTATGAACAACATCTTGTTGTACATTAGCCATCATCTTTCCAGGTTTAAAACCCATTACCCTTTGCTCTTGTTCCTTTGGATGAGGAGTCTAAAAATGCTAAGGTCAACGACTTTTAGGTTGAGAGGTTAGGTTGGCGCTGGGATATCCTGTTGGTTCTTCTTCGTGCGTCTTGGCTTGTCATATTGGCTCCCTTGGTTGTGCTTCAGGGTGACCTTAATCCTGATTCTATGAATTGGGGGCTTATTACTAATGGTGACTTTGTTGTGCCTTCAGCTTATAAGCTTGTTGCCGGAAAAGATAAGTTTTTCTCTTTGGATGAGTGTGTTTTCAAGAAGCTGTGGAAGATTGATGTGCCTGAACGCGCTCGAGTCTTTGCTTGGTTGTCTTTGTGGGGTTCGGTTCTTACCAATGTCGAGCATCACCGTAGACACCTTAGCGGGCCTGATTTGTGCACGGTTTGTGGGTTAGCGCCTGAATCGATATTCCACCTTTTCAGGGATTGTCAGGTTACGAGGATTCTCTACTTCAATCTGGTGGGGCTGTCGGGGGTTCTTGATTTCTGAACTATGGATTTTGTTGTGTTATGCCTTTTGTATAATCCAAGCTAAAGTTTTGCCCAAAGTTATAACACTTGAGTTTATATCTTGGTAGAAGTCAATGTAATTAGACTAAAGACACATTATGTTACAAGCTAAGTCTTATGAGTGTTTATGCCTAAATAGCAACCCTAAGATATATTAGTGTATCTTAGTTGGATGGCTTGGCTGAAACGCTTATGGGATTTTTGTGCTTGTTGGCCTGTTGGACTCGGCCCATCTGTTTTGGTGTTGGACTCGGCCCATCTGGTTTGTTGTATCTGGATGCTTTGTTGCGAAGAGCTATATAAAGCTCTTTTCTTCAGCTTCTTTGGTTAGAAGCTTTCACAGATCCGCCGCCTAGGGTTTTACAGAGAAGAGAGAAAGAGAGAGAGTGAAGGAGAAGAAGAAGATCTTCATCGGCGCGTTTCCACCATCTCAGTGGAGTGTTCCTGGTTCTTCCTTGTCAGCTTCCTTTGAAGTTTCTGGCGATTCATCGAAGACCAATCCTTACTGCTTTCGTCTTACTTTGCTCTATCTGAGTTCCTTGGCTTTTTCTTTGTGTTGATTGTCTTCTTGTGTTGTTCTTTTACCACTTTGATAAACCTAAGTGAACAAGATCCGATCGATCTTAAGGTCTCAGATTTCGCAAGTGACCAACCAAAGGAAATCAAAGAACACAAGAACACCAGAAGTTGTTTACGCGGTTCGGTAACCCTAATCTGCGGAATCTTAGGACGGGAGACTCACCCCAGTTGCACTAAACGATCAAAGTTATCAAAGCAAACTACACAAGAGTTCAATCGGCAAAAGAACAACGCAAGAAGACAATCAACACAAAGAAACAGCCAAGGAACTCAGATAGAGCAAAGTAAGACGAAAGCAGCAAGGATTGGTCTTCGAGGAATCGCCAGAAACTTCAAAGGAAGCTGACAAAGAAGAACCAGGAACACGCCACTAAGATGGTGGAAACGCGCCGATGAAGATCTTCTTCTTCTCCTTCACTCTCTCTCTTTTTCTCTTCTCTGTAAAACCCTAGGCGGCGGATCTATGAAAGCTTCTAACCACAGAAGCTGAAGAAAAGAGCTTTATATAGCTCTTCGCAACAAAGCAGCCAGATACAACAAACCAGATGGGCCGAGTCCAACACCAAAACAGATGGGCCGAGTCCAACAGGCCAACAAGCACAAAAATCCCATAAGCGTTTCAGCCAAGCCATCCAACTAAGATACACTAATATATCTTAGGGTTGCTATTTAGGCATAAACAAGATGCTCAAACTCACCAAATTGGTGGGGTAGTAAGTACTTCCAACCTCTCTGAGTCAAATGAAAACACTCCTATTATCTCTAATAATGATATAATCATGCCTAGCAATGAGTTAGCTGACTATCAATTAGTAAGAGATAGGGAACCTAGAGTTAGAATTCCAAATAGGAGATTTGAGGCCAATATGGTTGGAAAATATGACAAATTTGGTGAGTTTGAGCATCTTGTTGGTTGCTAGAGCTTCCCACTTCATGTTGAGATGGATGCTCTTCACTGGAGCTGGAGAGTTCTTGGCTAACTGATTGGCCAAAGTCAAATCCCTCTTCTGCAGCTCCAAGCATGTCATTTTCTTGAAAGAATTGACCAATGTGAATGTTTGTTCCTCCTTCACCTTCAGATGTACCTGTGTTCTCATTTGAAGGCATTAGTCTAGTAAGAAAAGGAAATTCTGCCTCATTAAAGGTGACTGATCTAGATGTAATGACTTTGTATCCTCCTGGTTGTATAGCCAAGAGTTTGTAGCCTTTTACACCTTCAGGATACCCCAACATGGCACACTTTTGGGCTCTAGGGTGTAGCTTACCTTGTGATATCTGAGCATATGCACTACACCCAAAAATCCTTAAGTGTGTCAGATTGGGTTTCTTACCAGTCCACTTTTCTTGAGGTGTAAGAAAATCTATAGTAGAAGAGGGAGACCTATTAACTAGATAAGTGGCAGTTATAACAGCCTCTCCCCATAGAGAACCCTTCATCCCAACACTTATGAGCATACACCTAGCTTTTTCAAGTAAGGTTCTGTTCATTCTCTCAGCAGTTCCATTCTGCAGAGGTGTGCCTGGGACAGTGAGGTGTCTCTTGATGCCATTCTCCTTACAGTAATCATTAAAGATGCTATTGCAAAACTCTAGACCATTATCAGTCTTAAGACACTTAACCTTATAGACAGTCTGACTTTCAACCATGGTTTTCCAATTTTTAAAATTCTCAAAAGCTTCATCTTTGCTTTTTAGCAAGTAAACCCAAACCTTCCTAGAAAAGTGATCAATTAGGGATAGAAAGTACTTCCTGCCACCAACAGTGTCAACTTGGGCTGGGCCCCATAGGTCAGAATGGATATACTCTAGGGGTTTGCTAGCAACATAGCTAGATTTAGGAAAGGTGTGAGCAGTTTTCTTACCAAAGATACAAGTTTCACAAAATTTCAGGTCACATGGTTTGTTAGGTATGATGCCATGTTTATGCAAATAGTGGAGGCCTTTATGGCCAATGTGGCCAAGCCTAGAGTGCCAGAGTCTAGTATGATCCTGACTGTTATCAACAGATTTCAAAGTGGAGACATTAATTTCAGGAGAAGCTTGAACATAGTAAAGTCCTCCCTTATTAATACTCCTTATAAAAACTGTACCATTTTTTATAACATCTCTTATTCCTTTGTGTGTGTTAATTTGACAGTCAAGATCATCAAACATAGACTCAGACAAGAGATTTCTCCTTAAGTTTGGAATCCATCTCACATTCTGTAAGATTCTAATCTTACCATCATGCATTCTCATAGGAACTCTACCAATACCCTTAATAGTTAAAACAGTATGGTCACCTAGCATGACTTTACCATCACATACTGTTATAGACTCAAAGAATCCTCTATGAGGAGTAGCATGCATTGTACATCCAGAATCAAGAATCCAAGTAGTAGAGTCATCATGAGGAGCACACATGAGCAGTTCAACAGAGTATTGTGGATTACATTCACAAACATTAGAGAAGCCAGAGGATCCAGATTTTTCCTTAGCTTTATCATCTCTAATTTTCTTATGACAGTCTTGAATCCAATGACCATCTTTGTTACAATAGTGACACTTAGAGTTTTTCTTAAGTTCACTAAGTTTGGCAGAGTTGTTACCTTTAGGTTGCTTCTTAAAGTTTTTCTTAGCTTTGCCCTTGGTCACCATCATGACCTCAGGCTTAGCCTCAGTTCTAACACCATTTTTAGTTTTGAAAATGTTAAGACTCTCATTTTTCTGAATTATTGACTCAGTAATTTTAGAAATAGTGAGCTCATCCCTACCATATTGTATGACATCTTTAAGGGTGTCAAATTGAGAAGGCAAAGCATTCAAGAGGAGTACAACTTGGTGTTCCTCTTTAATTTTATCATCACATCTTTCTAAGTCCTGGGTCATTTTCAGAAAGGTGTCAAAGTTGTCATTAACAGTTAAGGAAGCATTCATTTTAAAGGTAAACAGTTTGCACAGGAGGGATATACGACTAGGAAGAGACTTAGTGAGGTAAATTGCCTCTAAGGCTTCCCAGAGAGCTTTAGGTTGAGTGTGACTTACAACCTGACGAGCCACGTCGTCAGCTAACCGGATCATTATCTCAGAATGAGGTAGCTCCTGCATATCCTTCATCTCCTGTGAGGTTGTTCCAATGGACCATTCTTCAGAGACTGCTTTGTAGCACTTTTCCTTAATCAAGATTGCTTTCATCTTGATTTTCCACATGGCAAAGTCTGAGTGTCCATCATAGGGTTTAAGTCTCATGTTATCTGTCATCTTATTTTACACCTGTGCAAACAAGAAGAGTAGTTAGGCAGATCAAGACTTAGTAATATTCTGTAAATTTGTTTTAAAAACAAAGACAGAATAAGGAATTTGAAGATCCTGGCTCGAAATTCGAATAGTAGGCAAATCGAGTGACACAGAGATCTCAGAGGGGTTTTGACTAGTGATTTTTGTGCTTGACAGTTGTGGCTTCAAGAAACACAAGAAAACAACCAGTTAGAGTTTATTCTAGCTTGAATAATAAGAACAAGAAACAAGAATAAACCCAAGGTAGATAGTGCAGTGACAGAACTGTGATCAGAGTGCAACTAGGAGGCGAATCAGGATCACAGAGGGATAAGCAGCGGAAGAAAAAAGATATCAAGAGCAACCTGGCTCTGATACCACTTTGATAAACCTAAGTGAACAAGATCCGATCGATCTTAAGGTCTCAGATTTCGCATGTTGTTTGGTTTAGGACGAATATTTTGAGTAGGCATGCAACCCCCCTTGGTATGGAATGGGGTTTTCTTTTTGTTCTTGGTCTTTGGTGGATTTGGAAGTGCCGGAATCACTTCTTCTTCTAAAAGGATTTGTTCCATGGTAATAGAGTTGAGTATATTTGGGTTCTGGGTCGTGAATTTTTTTGATGCTTCTTCGAGACGTATGTCTTGTTGTTCTGTCGCTATGGAGGTTCGAATGATTTCTTGGGTTAAACCGGATGTGTGGTGCGTGAAGGTCAATACCGATGGGGTTGACAGGGATGGTCGGGCAACTTGTGGAGGAGTGTTGAGGGATGTGGAAGGTCTGTGGTTGGGTGGATTTGTCCACTACATTGGCTGTTGTTCTCTTCCTAAGGTGGAACTCTGGGGTATGGTTCAGGTCTCATGCTTGCTTGGGACAAGAGGTTCAGGAGGGTTTGTCTCGAAACGGATTCTCGGTTGGCGGTTATGTTGCTAGGTAAACCTGTGGAGTGTTGTCACCCCTTTTTCAATCTTGTGCTCTGGTGAAGGATTTCATTGGTAGGGACTGGGTAATCCAGATCCGTCATGTCTTTAGAGAGGCTAATGTTGTTGTGGATTCTCTCGCCTCCTTGGCTTTTTCTTTCTCCTTAGGTCTTTTTGTTTTGGACTCGCCTCCTGTTGGGGTTTTGTCTTTGCTTGTTTCAGATTCTAAGGGCCTTTGTAAGCCCAGACTGATTCCTATATAATCTGTTTTTTTCATGTTTGTGCTGAGAATGTCGTCTCTCGTTTCCAACAAAAAAAAAAAAAAAAAAACTCCACTAGGCAATCCACATAATATATCTTTATTAAACGTTTTCCACCACTACCATGTATGTCTTCTCTAACACATGTGGTTTTAATACATGTTACATATCTAAAGATTCCAAGCATCATATATATTACATTTGTGAGACAAGTGACAACGTACCAAGTAATTAAGCACAAGTTTATAGCACTTCTCGTACAAATAATATGTATATAACTAAAAGTGTGTCAGCACTTCAATTGATCTAGTGGTTTGACACTAGATTTATTTAAGTGTTATATATAGAAGTCTCGAATTAGCTATTTGTTTTATGAATAAAATTTCAGAGAGTTTTATCTCTCTTTCACCCAAAAAAAAGTTTCGAGCTCGATTTCTTCTAGAATTATGCACAGAGAAGAAAAAATGCAGTTTAAACTTAATACTTGAACACAAAGTTCTATAGTCAATACACTCGGTAAACCATAAGATCGTGCATATATGTTTAATTCTATAACATCTGCAGACAAAAAACTGCATATAACAAATAATGATCGGTAGTTACATTTACATAGAGTCGATGTGGGTTGATACAAAAGAAGTTGGGGATCAGTAACATAAGAAGTTACAGCCAGAGAATGGGTTCACATATTGAGCTAAACTGGCCCTTTCTGTATGGGCTTGGAGAGGCTTGTATATGGGGATAACGGATTTGACAATTGGGAGATCTGTACAAAGGTGCAATGAATAAACAAAAGGTTTCAACTAATTGGTTGGTTGTGAGAAATGTAATTCATGGAAAATCGTTTTTATGGAAATTAAGTTAATTGTAATACGAAGGATTTGGAGAAAATGTATTTGGTTACAATTTACACTAGATAGTTTATAATGGAGGAATTAAGTATACAAAATAACGAGGACCGTATACTATACAGAACTAGGATGTTGATGCTAGCGCTACGAGCGGATCTCGTGGTTTGGGTGAGGTTAAAGTGTGTTGTGTTTGTGGTACACATATGTAGTTAAATTTGTTGGGCACTTATTAAATTTGTATAATTATTAACAAAGTTTGAATTTGAGTTGTCCTTATTTAAACTTGACACATTCGAAATCACAAAGGATTTGCAAGCGCTAAGCCTAGGACGAAATACAAGTTTGCAAGCGATAAATCTATCAGATAAAGCTTTGGAAAGAAAAACTCTCGAATTTGATTATGAATAAAGGATAACTAGGATGGTCACGTCCTAAAAGTGTTTAAATTCTGAAAAGAAACCCTAATGTGAAAATTATCTAAAACAGAAATTGCTGAAAGTATTAAAATGTTGTTTTCAGGTCTGAAACGAACTCGGATGGCCTAAAAAGCCCATACGTCACCTGTAAATTCGACTCGTCGAGTGATATTTTAAAATCATTATCTACATAATAACAACTTGCTGAAAGAGAATCTCAGAAGACAATCAACATGTCCAAGGAGAATATCAAAAGGTATACCGTATACGCATGGAACAAACAAAAATCGTTCAGGGAAATACGATACTGAAACGAACATACGAACATACACTCAAAACATAACTAAAAGACCCAAATCTATATATATATATATAGGGTTGGGATCTGGTGAGAACTCTTTCTTAGGAGAGAACAGGTGAGAACGGATCTCATCCGTCCATTTATTGAAGGGCTCAGATTAAAGGAGAAGATCTCGTTCCTCACTCTTGCTGGCTCTGGTCTCAATCGCTATTGCACAAAGGGACGGACGCATATGTCGCCAATGAACTCCTCCGTCAACATATCTTCGACCTCGATCAGAAGCTCTCGGCCTTGACCTCAGTTCCGCAGTCAATGTTGTCGACGACGCGAGGCTTCTGTCTCTTCCTCCATTGTCGCTGAGAAGTTCATGCTTAAGCTCCAGAAGAAGCTATGCACCACTGCCTGGGATTCATCTTCAAGCCACGGAATCGTATTCTATGATACTCTTAGTGATGATTTTGATCTTATTATCAAGAGAATTGACGGCCAAACAGGACAAAGATGAAGCTTTCAAGAGCGATGTTTCAGATTTACTCTTGGTCAAGAGAATTGGGTCAATCAATAGAGACTTTGAACAACAAGAAAGTGGACTAGTTTGGATATTGTCATAATTATACCTCTTTTCTGAGGGAATTGGGGACTTGGAGCAGAGCTGATGCATCTAGGTCAAGAGAAGAGGCTTTTCATGGGGAAAATGGCCATTGGGAGGGTTTTGTATGAACATCAAATTTTCAAACAAGCTCGAGTGAGCTACTTTGCATCTAGTCGATATTAGACCTCCCTCTTTGAAGGATGGAAATCAGTCCAAGTTGGCTCAAATGATCCCATTGTGTTGACCGAAGCTTCACCTCAAGCTGCTCACCAGGTGTTCGAAGAAATGCCTGACTCACAAAGTTCTATCAAACTCGATTTTTTTATTGAATCCTCAAAGATAGCTATTAAGGTTAAATCGAGGTTGTCGGCTGCATTGTAAGTGATGAGAATCATCATAAAATTTAGACGAGATGAAAATTAGCGGTGCACGAAAGTTGTTAGATCTCTTACAAGAAGGGCCTAGTCATTCATAGTTGTTGCACGAGAGAGTGTTTATGGAGTTGAGCATAGAGGTAGCTCTACTATCGAGGATAGCGTTTGTCGACAGTCACATTTTCGGCAAAGTAGATCATCAGATGCGAAAGACAATGCTTTCAAGAATTTGAGTAAGCATTTGCTCAATTACATTGGAATTTCAAAGTTCACTTTGACTTCTAGTTTTTTTCAGGTAAATGAAACTCCATACAAGCCATTATTCATCTCTTTTTATGCTAGGGTTGACATTTGTATCGTCATTCATTATACAGACAATTGGTTTCAGTTCTGGAGAAGTGTTCATAAAAAGGGTCGTAGCAATGTAGTAGGTTTGTTAATTCAATAGTAGGTTTGTTGATTCAGTAGTAGGTTCTGGAAAAGTGTTTTGTTGATTCACTCTAGGACTAGGATAGAAATACATTTGTGTCAAAATTATGATCTGAGGATTAGGATAGAAATGTAGTACTAGGTTTTTTCTCCTCTTCCTATTTTTGAATGTTTCTTAATTCTTAGTTTACTCCCTAGATTACCATGAATCCATTGTATTGAATAGTCACCTCCATGTTACATCTATTCCATGGAAATCTGTTTAGCAGAATTTACTTGAAGTGACTCCTATCTTCACTGATATTCTTGCTACTTGTTCCCATTTTCCTTGTATCAAGTGGATCCATACTTGGAGAGAATGTAATAGAGTTGCCCATGAACTAGCAGGTTCCCAGTTTCCTTTGTCTATGCTGGGAAATACGCTGAGTGTGGTCTTTGTTCTTTGGTTGAGCGTGGTCAAGGAGGTGATGGTGAAGTGGTTTAGATCGAAAAGGAATTAAATGAAACAAGGAAGACGGTGAATAAGTGGTTCATTTGCAGGAAATTGTCTGGTCTTGGAAATTTCTGTTGATATTTCATGAGATTTCAATGACTGGTGCTCCTTTTGTCTATGTTGGAGTTGGCAACTGAGCTTTTGAGCTGTCAGGTTGTTTTTCTATGTTCAGGTTGTTTTTCTTAGTAGGAAAGATGGATTGATGCCTGAGATTTGGAGAAGAAAGATCAAATTAATTGATGATAAAGGTGAGCGAAGCTTTTGGAGTTGCAATGGAGGCGGATCTTGTCATTGTTGTCTCAGTTGATTGTGCATCTTGCATAGGTAATAATCTCTTCATATACTATCTAGTCAGGATTTGATTGTCAGGCAATCATAGTAAACTCATTGTCCTCGTGATTTTTGCAGAACTATTAATTCTTGTTGATAACGTTTAGCATAGCTTTCAGGAAGAGGTGGAAGCAACAACTGATCTTGCTACACTTTGATTTGTGGCGCTCATCAGTAACTCGGTCACAAGATCTGTAGAAGTATGTTGTAGCAGCTGATCTTGTTGTACTATTGTCTTTGACATTCCAGGATCTGCCAAGTATATTTATGGTTGACTTCGTGGTCTTAAGGTAGTGCTTCTTTACGGCATCGTCGAATGATTAACACTTTGATGAAGCTGTTTTGTTACATTAGGGGGATTAGACTAGTTATATCTAAGGGGTTGATGAGGCTAAAGTCGTAGTGCCAAATCAAAAAAAACCCTAAACACTAACTACAGTATAGCAAGTAAGTAGAGGTCGAACCCAAAGGAATCAAAACACCAAATCAATGCAGTCAAGTGAAATATCAACTAGTAACAAGTAACCAAAAGGGGGGGGGGGGGGTTGATTGCAAGAACACACAAGTAACCAGTAACAAGCAGAGGGAGTTTGGGTGAGAATATTATGCGAAGGGGTTTCACCTAGCAAGTATCCACATAATTGTCAATCAAGTTGATCATAGATTTATCTCAAGTTCTATTCAATCCTAGGGAATGTTCCATTTCCAATCTTTAATATATCAGCAGGCCAACCGGTCCTGATAATACTTACTATTCAGCAATCAGGGAAACCTCTCAAGATTAGATGAAATAGCAGCAAAGGGCACAAGAATCATAACGATGCATGCAATAACTTACAACCGTCAAGTATTAACATGCAATCAATTCTCTTTCATAAAAGCAATCAACTACCAGATCATGCAGATATGAGTGCTACAGTGACAAGGAATTCCACCGTATATTCCTAGTCTAGCAATAGACAACTATCAATCAAACTAGGTGATCAAGCTAGCAAAACTAATAGAAATCAATAGATGAAGAACAAGAGAATTAATACAAACCCATAGGAAAAGAACAAGAGTTAGAAATCTCACAACTTAATAACTGAGGGTTTCAACTGCTAAGCAAAACAATGGAGATTAGTTCCTGCTCATGGTTGCAAAACTAAATTGTCTGATGGAAAGATGATGAAAAGATAGAAAGAACTAGGGTTCTTAAATAGAGACTAACCCTAAAAATATATGGTAAAAGATATATCCTAAACGAAATAATAAAATAAGGAAAAAGAAATAAAACAAACAAAGGAAAATAAGGAAAGTCTGGAATGTCTTCGGCCTTGTTGTGGCGATCGCCATATATGCCTGGCGATCGCGGTCTTCATGTAAAGCTCTGCCATGGTCTCTGTCGCCCCATGGCGATCGCCGTAGAGTCATGGCGATCGCCATGATCTCTCGAACTCATGTAACGCTTCTGTTGTAGAATGGCGATCGCCATAGAGATGGTGGCGATCGCCGCTGCTCCGCAGAATGTCTTTAAGTCTTCATGTCTTCAATCTTTGATCCTTTTCTTCTTCGGTTCTGGTCTTCATTTCTTCACTTTTTCATAAACAACTCAGAACATAACAATAGCTCCAAATACTTGTGATAACACTCCTAAACTAATGTAATAACCCCTAGTTACGCCATACAAAGTGTAGCGTATCAACTATTGTCTTTGACATTCCAGGATCTGCCAAGTATATTTATGGCTGACTTCGTGGTCTTAAGATAGTGCTTCTTTACGGCATCGTCGAATGATTAACACTTTGATGAAGCTGCTGTGTTACATTAGGGGGATTAGACTAGTTATATCTAAGGGATTGACAATATAATCGGTATTTTCTTTAGCCAACTTCTCCTAATTTAAGCAAAGACAGATTGTCTTCTAGTTTGATCTATTTTATAGTTCAGATTGTGTTCTAGTTTGAGCAAAAGACAGATTGTTGGGTTTCAGATGAATGTCATTGACTCATTGAGTACTGGTATGAATGTGCAAACTTGGTTTTTTAAAACCCTGAATCTTCGATCTTGTTATTTTATAAGATGTCCATAATTTAAGCACGAAGAGGCAGGAGCTAAAGCTACTGAACTTATGATCCAAATTTCAAGATGACAGCATTCACTAGCTAGAAATCATGTTTCAAACTAAAAATCAGACAACTACTTAAAAAGGTGATGTTTTGAAAGATTCAAGGATCTGAGATGCAATATTTTGGTTGAGCTACAAATTTTCATAGAAATGTTTGTCGTGGTACATATTAGAGTGTGTAATTTGTTTAACTTGTTGCATTTTATATGAAAGACAAGTATGCAATTCAAAATAACTGAGTATGGAATTCACAAAAACTGAGTATGCAATTCACAAAAACTGAGTATGCAATTCAAAATAATTGAGTATGCAATTCACAAAAACTGAGTATGCAATTCGAAATGACTGAGTATGCAATTCACAAAAACTGAGTATGCAATTCAAAATAACTGAGTATGCAATTCAGAAATAACTAAATATTCAATTCACAAAAACTGAGTATGCAATTCATAAAAACTGAGTATGCAATTCACAAAAACTGAGTATGCATTTCACAAATAACTTTCTTTTAGAAAAACACAAGTTTAAGGCTTACATTTTATGTTCAAAATGCATATATAGTGTGTTACGAGATGCACATGAAGTGCATTTTACTTGGAATAATTTTTTAAGTTATCTTTGTTTTTAGGAAAATCACTTGTATTACGAACTGCAAATACAATGTATTACGAAATGCAAATATAGTGTATTACGAGATACACATGAAGTGCATTTTACTTGTAATATTTTTGTTAGTTACATTTTTTAGGAAAATCACTTGTACTACGAAATGCACATACAATATATTACAAAATGCAAATATAGTGAGTTACGAGATGCACAGTGCATTTTACTTGAAATAATTTTTATAGTTACCTTTGATCTTAGGAAAATCACTTGTATTACGAAATACAAATACAATGTATTACAAAATGCACATACAATGTATTACGATATGCGCATACAATGTCTTACGATATGCACATACAATGTATTACGAAATAACTTAGTATGCAATTTACAATTCAATTAGTATGCAATTCAGTAAACACTTGGTATGCAATTTGCAAATCAATTTGTAATTTAGTATGCATTTGATAATACAATTAGTATGCATTTCAAAAAACACTTAGTATGCAATTCTGAAATCACTTAGTATGCAATTAAAAATACACTTGGTATGCAATTCAAAAATCACTTAGTATGCACTTTTGAAATCACTTAGTATGTGATAGAGAGTATTTCATACATATTATCTAGTGATTATTAGCTTAGGTTAGGATCATTTGGGAGTTGTTTTATATGTAATTGCATGATCCAAAGTTGAAGAGAAGAAGTAGTGATTTACGAAGATTAGTGAAGATTGAAGACGTCTTTCGAGGTACTGAAGATGTCAAGTAAGAAGATGCTAGAAGACTCGACGAGAAGACGAAGCTGATGCAGATTTCCGCGGGTGAGCCGCGGTCGCGGATTCTCAGCATACAGATTTGCGTAAGTACGAAATCCGCGGGTGGACCCGATTTCCGCGCCCGCGGATTCTGCGCTGAACAAAGGATTTGTTTCTGAGATTTATCTTGTTTTGTTATTTTATTTATTTCTTTTATTTCCTTTTATTTCATAGTTCGGATTTATTATTTCCTAGGAGTATTTAAGCCTAAAAACACTTTAGTTTTAGGTTAACCTTTGTTTTCTCTGAAGAACCCTAGTTTTGCCTCCATGTCGATGTTGAACTAATTTCCCTTTGTTTCGCCTGACGGTTGAAGCCTTTGACTGTATGGTTGTGAGATTCTAAACTCTATTTCGCTTTCTATTGATTGTATTGATTCTCATGCTTTTATCTTATTGAATCTTATTGATTTGTCTAGTTTGGCCACCTAGGTTTATTGTTATTGTTCATAGTGCTAGGATTTGGTAATTCCGGGTCAGAGCTCTTTATCTAGTAGCAAACACATGTTTACATGAGCGGGTCGCAGTGTTTACTTGTGAATGAGAATTGATTGCATGCTTATCTGACGGGTTGTCTGAATTGCATGTATCCTGCTATATTCCTTTGCTTAATGCTTCAATTGAATTGAGTCTTGAAGGTCTTCAGATTTGTTTAATAGGAAGTTATATCAGGGCGGGTTGCGCTGATATCTATGTCTGAACAGGAATAGGAACAACAATAGGATTGCATGAGTTAGAGATATCTATGATCAACCTTGCATGTCATTGTGTGGATATATGTTAGGTGGAACGCTTTCCCAATCATATTTTCACAACTCTTGCTACTTGTTACTTTTACTTGTCTTAGGTTATAGAACAACAACTCCCCCCCCCCCTTTGGTGTGTTCGTTGGTAATAGTTATTTGCTTATGAATAGACTACTTGATTCTCTTGGGATTCGACCCTTGCTTTCTTGCTATACTAGTCGGTTAGTTAGGATTTCTTTGATAGGCACAATGATTTTAGCCTCGTCAAATTTGGCGCCGTTGTCGGGGAATCAAATTTTCTGTTTTTGTGTGATTAATTGTTACCAACCTTTGTGTGGACCTATTGTATGGTCCACACCCGTACTACTGATTCGCTTCTTGTTGCTCTTGACCCAGAGATTGAAAGAACCATTAGCCGCAACCCAAACCTGACTCAACAACCTCTATTAGGAGAAGGTATGAACTTTGAACTGAAGTCTGGCCTGATTCATCAATTTCCACACTTCCATGGTTTGGCAAGAGAAGATCCGAATAAGCATTTGGCTCAATTTCATGTTGTTTGCTCCAGTATGAAGCCAATGGGTATAACTGATGATCAGATCATGCTGAGAGCATTTGGGTTCTCTTTGAAAGATGCAGCGAATGATTAGCTGTACTATCTAGCTCCAAGAAGTATCACTACATGGGCTGGAATGAAAAAGGTATTTCTAGAAAAGTACTTCCCTGCTATTAAGCTGAACACTTTGAAGAAAGATATTGCTACCATCGAGCAACATGCTACTGAGACTTTCTATGAGTATTATGAGAGGTTCAAGAGGTTATGTTCGAGTTGTCCATACCATGGGTATGCAGATGAAACGCGCATCCTCTATATTTTCAATGGTTTGCTTGATGATGAGCGTCGTATGGTGAATGCAGCCTGTGGGGGTAACATCCTGAATAAAACCCCATCCCAAGCTAAAGAGATTTTCCATGAGTTATCTGAGGGCTCTAGACAGTTCAGCAGGCGAGAGAGTGTCAAGGCAGTAGAGTCTCAATCAACATCTAGGCTGGAAAATGAGATGAAAGAGTTGAAAGATATGGTGAAGTGCTTAATGGTGAAGAGTGGTGCTCAACAACAAGTAAACTCATTTGGATTATGTACTGATACAGGACACCCTACTGATGCTTGCCCACAACTTCAAGATCCAAACGCTGAGGTAAATGCTATAGGAGGGTGGCAGCAGAGACCTAGATATGATCCCCAAGCTAATATGTACAATCATGGGACAAGAGATCATCCAAATCTCAGGTGGGGGGACAATCAAAATGTGCAAAACCCCCATCTCTTGTAACCACCACCTCAGCAACAACCACAAGCCCAAGGTTCATCCTCATTCCTTCAACAAATGGTTGAGAAACTCGCTGCAAGACAAGTAGAGTTACAGCAGAACTGCATGCAATTTCAAAAGGATACAAAGTCGAGTATTCAAAATCTTGAAGTGCAGGTTGGACAGATGGCTCATGCGTTTAATGAGTTTAGAGCAAGAGATTCGGGGAAGCTACCATCTCAAACGGTAGAAAACCCGAGAGCAAACGTCAGTGTTGTTATGTTAAGAAGTGGTAAGCAATTAGAGGTTCTACCCACTGCTGAAAAGGGTAAGAACGAGGAGGAAACGAGTGTTGAGAATGAAAATGTTGCTGAAACAGCTGATCCGCGCCCGCAACAAGAAATCCGTGCCCGCGGCTCGAATACAGAGGAGGCTACGGATCCTGCAGAGAAATTTCCGCGACCGCGGCAAGATTTCCGCGCCCGCGGCTCAGATACAAAGAATTTTCCGCGCCCGCGGCCCGAAGTGGATGCCCGCGGATCTGAAGCCGATCTTTCTGACTCTTATGTTCGTCCTGTCTTACCTCCTCACAACTCTTTGAAACCACCAGCACCTTTCCCTGAGGCATTGAAGGACACTAGAAGGCTGGAGAACGACAAAGATCTATTCAAGACCTTCAGCAAATGCGAGGTAAATATTCCTTTACTTAAACTTGTTAAGAGCATTCCTCGTTATGCTAAATTTCTGAAAGAACTATGCACGATCAAAAGAAATCAGAAATTAAAAGAAAAACAAAAGATTAGGGTGAGTGAGCATGTGTCTGTTGTGTTTCAAAGGCGTATGCCTAAGAAGTGTGGTGACCCTATCATGTTTAGTATTCCATGTGTTATAGGTGAAACTAAGTTTGACAAAGCTATGCTAGACTTAGGTGCATCTATTAATGTCTTGCCTTATTCTTTGTATGAGTCGCTAGGACTAGGACCATTGCATGCAACAGGAACAATTGTTCAATTGGCTGACAGGTCTACTGTGTACCCTAAAGGGGTAGTTGATGATGTTCTTGTGAAAGTTGATAATATGGTTTTTCCTGCGGATTTTTTTGTTTTGGACATGGATCATGATAAGCATGCTACCCCTATTCTGTTAGGTAGGCCATTTCTGAAAACTGCTCAAACAAAGATTGATGTTAGTAATGGAACCCTTAGTATGGAATTTGATGGGGACAAAGTGGAATACAATATTTATGATATGAGTCCCATTCATGATACGTCTTTGTCTTGCATAAATGTGATTAATCCTACTTTCTTTTTAGAATCAAATTGTGTTATTGAGAATGTCGTATTGGATCCCTACATAGAGGGTGTTCAAGCTATTAACTTGCAGGAGGTCAAGAAGGTCCTAGATGAGAGTGATATGTCACCCCCTCCGCTTTTGGGCAATAGCCCCCACCAGACTAATTTTGCAAGGTGAAAAGCCTATGTATGCTCTTGTGCAGGACACTGACATTGAGCTGAAACAGCCGCCTGATATGGTCAAAGAGGAGAAAGTGAATGAAACCACTTTCATTTCCAAAGACAAAGTGGTCAAGGTAAGAGGGACGAGGTTCAAGGCGTTCCATGAGTGGTTCAAGAGAGAATTCAGACAAGAGACTCTTTTCACAAAGCCAAATGGAGTTAGTTAAAAAATCTTGAGTTTCATGTCGAGCCACGACATAAAATAAGGCGCTACTCGGGAGGCAACCCGAGGTTTGAGATTGTTTTTATTTGTTTTGTTCGGTTTAATTTTCTTTTTAGTGTTTCTATGGACAGGAGGAAATCACCGAAGCTTAGGGTCAGCTACAGTCAGTAGCCAATCTCGTTGTAAGTCTTCTCTCCCGTAGTAAAAAAAACAAAACAAAAATCAAACCGAAAATCATTCCGAGAAAAATAATAATTAATCGGATTTAAAAAAAATAGAGTGCAGGAAAAAAATATGAGAGAAAAGAAAGTAAGGAGTTGTATTTCATCAAGTTTGGATTCATCATTTCATCACCCCTATCATCTATGGATCTACATTTGTTGGAGCTTAGCTTGTTGGTGACCATGTTCTTTGCAAGGAGTTGATTTTGGGTCACCATCTATATTGGAGGTATTCTTTCTTTTGTCTTGGATGAGCTGTGCATTAGTTGATTTCATTGGGTGCTCATCTAGTTTCTCATTCTACTACACCTTGTGTTTCATTGGAGGACGGTCATCCGACTGTGTATGTGAGTCTTCTGTCTCATTTCCTGGGTTCGTTACTATGTCTTCCATTTCATTGAGGACAATGCAATGTTTAAGTATGGGGGAGGAGAATGTATTCACGTGTCTTTATTTGGGTGTTGGCTGTATCTGCATGAATTTATTGAGTAAATTGTTTGAAAAAGCCACAAAAATATGAAAAAAAGGCAGAAAAATCATGGGATAGCAAGATCTATGCAACAAGCAGGTAACCTGGACCAGCACTAGGCTTGGGTAAAAAGAGGTTTTCGAGTGATGTGAGATTTGGTGAGCCTGGAACAATTATTGAGTGGTTAGGACGAAAACCCGAGAGGGCGCCTAAGCAAGATGAGTTGATAAAAAAAAAAAAGAGAGATTTTAGGACTTATTCTTATTTGGCGTTGGAAGACATAAGAAGGGGTGATATAAGGAGGAATTCGGGTAGGACCACTTGGGAGTCATAAGGAGTAGAGAAGGCTATGTGTTTATTGTCATATCACATGTATTTTTTATGTTGCTATAGTTGTTGTTTGGAGGATTTGGATGTTGTTTTTGGAGTTGTAATCATTAGACAAGTTTCTTTGTACTTCCTGAGACCTTTGTGTATTACATTGAGGAGTATGTTTTCTTTAGCTTACTCAGAGACGGGCAAGGTCTAAGTATGGGGGAATTTGATAGAGAGTATTTCATACATATTATCTAGTGATTATTAGCTTACGTTAGGATCATTTGGGAGCTATTTTATATGTAATTGCATGATCCGGAGTTGAAGAGAATAAGTAGTGATTTACGAAGATTAGTGAAGATTGAAGACGTCTTTTGAAGTACTGAAGATGTCAAGTAAGAAGATGCTAGAAGACTCGACGAGAAGACAAAGACGAAGCTGATGCAGATTTCCGCGGGTGAGCCACGGTCGCGGATTCTCAGCATACAGATTTGCCTAAGTACGGAATCCGCGGGTGAGCCGCGGGTGGACCCGATTTCCGCGCCCGCGGATTCTGCGCTGAACACCGGATTTGTTTCCGAGTTTTATCTTGTTTTGTTATTTTATTTATTTCTTTTATTTCCTTTTATTTCATAGTTCGGATTTATTATTTCCTAGGAGTATTTAAGCCTAAAAACACTTTAGTTTTAGGTTAACCTTTGTTTTCTCTGAAGAACCCTAGTTTTGCCTCCATGTCGATGTTGAACTAATTTCCCTTTGTTTCGCCTGACGGTTGAAGCCTTTGACTGTATGGTTGTGAGATTCTAAACTCTATTTCGCTTTCTATTGATTGTATTGATTCTCATGCTTTTATCTTATTGAATCTTATTGATTTGTCTAGTTTGGCCAGCTTGGTTTATTGGTATTGTTCATAGTGCTAGGATTTGGTAATTCCGGGTCGGAGTTCTTTATCTAGTAGCAAACACATGTTTACATGAGCGGGTCGCAGTGTTTACTTGTGAATGAGAATTGATTGCATGCTTATCTGACGGGTTGTCTGAATTGCATGTATCCTTCTATATTCCTTTGCTTAATGCTTCTATTGAATTGAGTCTTGAAGGTCTTCAGATTTGTTTAATAGGAAGTTATATCAGGGCGGGCTGCGCTGATATCTATGTCTGAACAAGAATAGGAACAACAATAGGATTGCATGAGTTAGAGATATCTATGATCAACCTTGCATGTCATTGTGTGGATATTTGTTAGGTGGAACGCTTTCCCAATCATATTTTCACAACTCTTGCTACTTGTTACTTTTACTTGTCTTAGGTTATAGAACAACAACTCCCCCCCTGGTGTGTTCGTTGGTAATAGTTATTTGCTTAAGAATAGACTACTTGATTCTCTTGGGATTCGACCATTGCTTTCTTGCTATACTAGTTAGTTAGTTAGGATTTCTTTGATAGGCACAACGATTTTAGCCTCGTCAAATTTGCTATACTTAGTATGCAATCCAGAAACACTTGGTATGCAATCAAAAAATAACTTAGTATGCAATTCGCAATTCAGGAAACAATTGGGGTATGCAAAATTCGGAAATCAATTAGTATGCATTTCACAATTCAATTAGTATGCAATTAAGAAAACATTTGGTATACAATTAAGAAATCACTTAGTGTGCAATTAAAAAAATACTTGGTATGCAATTCAGAAATCACTTTGTATGCAATCCAAAAAACTCTTGGTATGCATTACAAAAATAACTTAGCAAGCAATTCACAATTCACTTAGTATGCAATTCAAGAAACAATTGATATGCAATTTGCAAATCAATTAGTATGCATTTCATAATTCAATTAGTATGCAATTTATAAAACAATTGGTATACAATTTATAAAACACTTGGTATACAATTCAGAAATCACTTAGTATGCAATTCACAATTCACTTGGTATGCAATTCAGTAAACACTTGTTATGCAATTTGCAAATCAATTAGTATGTAATTCAGAAAACACTTGGTATACAATTCAAGAATCTCTTAGTATGCAATTCAAACTTATTATACAATTTAGAATACACTTGGTATGCAATTTAAAATGACTTAGTATACAATTCAAAATTTACATAGTATACAATTTAAAATTCACTTAGTATGCAATTTAAAAAACACTTGATATGCAATTTGCAAATCAATTATTATGCATTTAATTATTCAATTGATATGCAATTCAGAAAACACTTGATATGCAATTCAAAAATCACTTGGTATATAATTCAGAAATCACTTAGTATGTAATCCAGAAAACATTGAGTATGCAATTCACTAAGATAATATCTTAGTATGTAATTTAAAATTCACTTAGTATGCAATTTAAGAAATTATGTTCAAAGAATTCAGAATTCCAAATTTTAAGCATTATGTTCATAGTCTAAGCATTTCAATCAAACAAGGTCTCCAGGTTAGATTAACATGCAACTAACAACCTGCTTGATGACACCTTCTTTAACTCAATTGTAATTAGTTCATATGTAACTCAAATTAAAATGAAAAATCAAAGTTTTGCTATCATGAGTAAAAAACAGCTTGCTTCATATTTCATATTCTTGAGACCATTCACGTGAAAACAAACTAAGCAGCCAAGATGGCCTTGTTTCATCCGTAACATGTAAATACAAAGCAACACAGTGTAATAATGACAGAAGACTTGGTGCTGAAATACCTAACCATATTCTTACCCCTGTCAAGAACCTCATCACGCACAACACTGACCCCTCTTCTTAATCCATCCTTGACAAGAAATTAATTGTGGATCTTAACTATGGATTTTTTTGATGACACACTAAAGCAAGTTTGGTGAGTCAGGATTACAATTTATCTTCTACGTCAATATCAAATGAGATACCATACAATTGAGGGCAGCCAACACTTTTGTCGATTTTCTGTAAATCATTTCCCCCGTTTACACCCTCCAAGTTTTGGTGTGCAGCAAACAACTCCTTCTCCTCCCTAGGCAGAACCTCCTATTGATTCTCTGTCATCAACCTCGAAAACTAAAGCATGAACGTCTGCACTGAAATTTGAGAACTCCTTTGGACCGTCGAAATGTGATTTTCTCAAACCTGGATGCAGTACAAAAGAAAGGTTAAACAAGCAGGAAGGAATTGTTATCAAGCTCGAATACTGTTATCTGAAAAAGGTTAAGCTGCATCAAGAATAGTAAACTTTGACTACTACCTCTACAGCTCAAAATCAAACACAAATTGAGCTACCATTAATGGCTCTCATTTGTGTAGAATGTAGATCCTATTCAATTCTGAGCATGTTACTATAGTAGCTCAACAAAATCACACGGTTTCACCTAAACAGAATCATTCACCAAAAATCCAAGTACAAGATTCCAGAAATAGGAAAGAATCACTCCAAAATTCTTAGAAAAGAAGAAGTAGCAGACGGGTTTAATAAAGCAAAGGACAAGGAGATGCGGCCAAATCAGTGACATACAGTATGAACGAATCATAAAAGCATTCCTTGGCAAAACACAATCATGAGGCTCCAATGAGATTAAATTGTTCATCCAGTTGTAGTTCACCCAATTTTGGCTTCAACTCAGAAACAATAGCCTTTGATCTTGATAAGGGATTTGTGGAAGTCATGGGGAAGACCTAGAAAAGCTTAATCAGATCGTCAGTGAGCATGTCAAGGAGAGAGTCCATATCGACTCCACGGTATTTGAAATTCTTGAACATCCTCTTCTTTGATTGTCTTGCAACTGCCACATCAAACCTCGGCTTCCGCCTGCATAAACTGAACAGTCAGAAAGCTTTCAATTTAGAGTGGTCAATGAAAGCACGAAAAGAGAAAGAAAGAGCATCATTGCTAAAGCTTACAAAATCAACCGCAGATCAGGAATAGTCCATTTAGAGTGGTCATACATATATGTATTCAGCATGAGTTTCAACTTTCAAGCAACTCAAATTGCAGAAGGATGAAACATGATGCACTATGAATCATTTAAGACCACCCCCTTAAGTTTTGAATCAAAATCCAAATTATGCAATTCAATTTGTTAACCAACTTCCAAGTCAATACTTCCCAACAACTTCTCATGGCACCTTCCTCCAGATAGATCGATCCATCTGCTTCTCCTCTTGCTCCGTCAACTTCACATTCTCTACATAGCTCACGGGCGCCACATTTCGCATTAAAAAATCGAGAATCTTAAAATCAACAACAAAATCCTAACCCTAAGCATTAACAAAAGTCTACCTAGATGAGCGGCGACGATGCTCAGTGACGACCAAGCGAATCGGGTTTTTGTGTTCGGAGGAGAAGTTGCGAAGCGCGTTTGATAGCAACAGGGGATTTGAGATTGAGAGAGAGATCAGCAATGCCGAGCTTCTTCATCCGCTGGAGATTCTGCTTGATCCTCTGCTGGCGAAGTTGCTCGTATCCAGCAGGGGTTTCGTGTAGAGGCGGAAGAGCGGATGGAGAATTCGAGGGAGACGACGAAGGCGTCCGTCAATGAAGACCCGCTGAACCTTCTCACGCATGTTAACGGAGATAAAACCTGTATCGTTGGATCAACTTCAATCCAATGGTCGTGTTTCTTTCTCACGATAAGCAGGGTTCTCACGGGAGAAGTTGTTCGGCGGTGTCGGTGAGGCGGAAGCAGGGAAGGGTGGGGTGGCGGACTGGTGGAAGAGAGTGGTGTAGGCAACGTAACAACGGAGGATGACGACGGTGAGGGCGAGGGTCCGTTCCAGTTGGCGATTGAGCGGGAGGTGAGGAAGCCATCAGAGGGAGGGAGGAGCGGTGGATGGCCTCAGAGAGGACGATGCTAAACAAAGAAGACGACGAAGAAGATATAACATGACCGTCAGATTGCGTTGATCTAACTGTTGGTAGTGGTTCTCACGTTAAGCCTGATTCTCTTGGAGTTGGTTCTCACCTGAACCACTTCCTATATATATATATAGAAAGTGGTTCAGGTGTATATAGGAAGTGGTTCAGGTGAGAACCATCCTTAGGAGAGAACTCCCGTTCCCGTGAAAACCATTGTCAACCGTTAGATATAAAAATATCGGATGGTCCAGATTCTTCCATGTCTCCTTCGTCTGGCATGAGGCATCGTCCTCAAAGGCGTCATCCACAGCTCCTCCGCCCCTCTCCCGGCCTCCTCGCCTCCCGCTCCGTCTCCGACTCGAAACGAACTCTCATCTCATTGTCCCCTTCCTCCGCTGCTACCCACTCTCTTCCTCTAGCCGACTAAGTGGAGTCTTTTGTCATCTCCGTCGTTGAAATCGAACCAGAAACTGATTCCTTCACCAACCTCAAACCCTACAAATCAGGGCTCCTAACTCTCACAGCTCACCGTCTAATATGGATCTCCAACGCCGAATTCTCTACCTTTTAATCTCCCACATCTTCCCTCAAAAGAAGTCCTTCAAGTCGATGTTTTTGAGCCCTAAGGTTTGTTTCCAGCTCTCTGTCTCGCAGTCGGGCCGCGTTGAGGTGGAGAGCTCCGGATTTAAGTCGATGGTGGTGTCTGATTTCAGAGCGAGTTTAATAGAAAGATGGGAGCAGCGATTTTGAGGCATCCAGATTCCTTCGGAGCTCCATTGGGGCTTCTGCTACTCAATGCTTCACAAGGTCTGTAGAAGCTTTGTGCTCGTCATTCAGCAGCTTGACACTGACCTTCACAATGCTGTAAGTGTTTTAATTTGTTTTGTTTTAGGCTTTGTTTGATTCCTGATAGTGAATTTGGCATACAAATTGATGGAATTAGTTTTCCGAATCAAAATTAATCAGCTGAGTTTATTCGAACTCTCTTCTCCCCACTCTTCTTATTCTATCCGTGCAAATTGCTGAAGTATCTCGGGTTATGTATGCACCAATTTTCATCTTTTTACTGTATTGAAGTTGCTTATATATTCTAAATTTCTCTATTGCATATATGCATCTTCTATTTATTCCTTCGAGCACTCGCAACTGCATACATTCTTTTTTCTTAGCACTCAAATAGTGTTTAGCAGCATTAACCTCTGCCAACTTCTCATTTTCAACAGTTCATTTGAATGGAAAGTACACTGAAATACTCTCTGCATTCTTCCAAGGATTTGATCTCACCACTTGACACTTGCTTTTGTTGGCAGGGACAATGGCATTTGTCCTGTCAGCAGTGATTTATCCACAGTTGTTGATTAGTGGCATTTTAGCATATGTAACTCCACTTGAATTTCAGTTCTTGTACTCATATTGTAAGGTCGAATACAATCTCTATTAGTTGTATTTGATGATATGTACTGTTATGTGCAGCAGTGTGTATGCAAGAAGAAGGAAGATAGACAAGGATGTGGAGATGTTCAATGCAGCAGAATTGCCATCCAATGGTGCAGGAAGCTGATATATCCTCTATCTGGTATGGATCGGCATTTCCTTTGTTGTTCACTATTAGTATTGTCCTTGATAATGCTAAAAACAATGTCTTTTTCCTTCTTGATTTTGTTCTACTCATTAGTCCTCCTCCATTTTTCATCTTACATAGCTTGCTGCACTTTTGAATACTCGTTGTCGGCTTGTGCAGTGGCACCATGTGATAAGGTAAAATTCATCTTTGTTCATCAGTTCGTTGACACCCATCAAATTCATTTTATCCCATCAAATTGCTTACTCCTCATTTTCGTTTCCTTATTGCTCTCTGCATCACATATCATTACTCCCCATTTCTTGTTTATGAGGGACCCACAGAATTGTCATCCAATGCACAGCAGGACTTCCTACACCTTCAACATTAAGTATTGTGTTGCGTCGTGCTGAACAACTTCTCGAGGGTGGAGCTAGTGCATCACTTTCTGTATGTTTCTTGTTCAAACACTAAAAATATGTATTGTGCTGCTGAATTTGCTTCATTACCTTGTACAATGCAAGATAAAGATGTCATAAAGAAAATTGCAAAAGCGTTTTCCCTTAATGGTCTAGAAATATCATTTGATCCGTCCTGTTCTTCTCGTAAAGAAACAAAATAAAAGAACTGCTAAATTTTTACTAGTGTTTTTATCTTGCTCTCTGTTTTTAATCTGATATTTTTTGAAATCAGGAAAATGATCAAAATAAACTGTTGAAGAGATGTTCTCAAGATTACCAATCTGTGACAGAACTCTCTCCCATTTGATTCATGAACTCGCATAGTGTGCTCAGAGAATCTGGAATTGGCTGCAAATCAGAAAGAAAGAAAAAAATAGCAATGAAATAAACTCTTTAGGAAACAAGGAACTTAAATGAAAAAATGTCAACATGAACAAGCCATTACTGCATTAAATGATGCCCCTGTCAAAGGAATTTGAAAAGGGTTGCCAGGAAATGATGATTGAGTTGCATTCCCTGCTTGACTATTACTCCTGTTGTTACCCTGTTCAGCAGTAGCTCCATTTCCATGAGAAGCTTGACCAGGTGCAAGAGGTTGCCAGGGAATGTTGAAATTATGGAGAATAGAGGTAGAAATTAGTTGTTAAAAAAAGCTAACTAGCTAAAACAAGACAGTTTTTTTATTATCACTGTCCAATGCTCACTTGATGAGGAAAGTAAGCCGTAAAGCAAGCATTTTGAGCATGGAAGAAATTGAGTTGATCCATCTTTCCAGTAGTTGGCAAGCACATTCCATTACCATTGAGCAAACACTAAGCATTATAATTAAGCTCAAAAAAGCTAATTCATAATCAGGATATTATTCCCACCAAGCAAGCATAAGGTGATTGTGGGCCCCGATTTCATTCAGTCAGGAGCCTTTATATAAAATATTGCATACCAAGTGTTTTGAATACTAAGTTATTGTGTTTTGAATACTCACGAGAACCATACGTAAATTACAATCTCGGTTATTGTGAATTGAATACTAAGTTATTTTTTAATTGCATATCAAGTGTTTTTTGAATTGCATACTAAGTGATTTTTGAATTGCATATCTAAGTGTTTTCATGGATTGCATACTCATAGAATTGTGAAATGCATAATAACTGATTTGCAAATTGCATAACAAAGTGTTTATTGAATTGCATACTAAGTGAATTGTGAATTGCATACTATGTTATTTTTGAATTGCATACTAAGTGTTTTTTGAATTGCTAACTAAGTTATTTCTGAATTGCATACCAAGTGTTTTTTGAATTGCATATTAAGTGATTTCTGAATTGAATACCAAGTGCTTCTTCGAGTCGTTCCACATGACTTCTAGTGCACGCCACGTGCTTTTCAGAGCAACAACCACATGACTTTTTTTTATCCACCTTACATTCTTCTCCAAGCCACCACACGTGCTTTTCTTTAAGCTTCATTCGTTTTTTTCCTAAACACGCCATGTTCATTTCCAAAACACGCTATGTTCATCTCACGAGGCACCCACTTGCTTCTTCGGGATTTGACACGGGCCTTTTCGGGGCACAACACACGTGAAATGCATACTAATTGAATTGTGAAATGCATATATACTAATTGATATGCAATTGCATATTAAGTGTTTCATGAATTTCATTATTAAGTGAATTATGAATTGTATACTAAGTTATTTTTAAATTACATATAAAATATTTTTTAAATTGCATACTAAGTATTTCGATCGATAAAAAAAAGTGTTTGGATTCGAGTGTTGGTATTTGAAGGGTACGTACGTATGTGTTGTGATTTCTTCATATTTGTAAGTACGTGATACGTGTTTTCACACAAAAATACATGTTGTATAGAATTTGTACGTTAGTTTTGGAAGAAATAGAATTCGTATGTCTAATCATGCACTAATGACCGTTAATAAATTTTAAGGATGGACATCAGTAATGCGTTCCAAATGCTTATATTGGAAATGATTCATCTAAGACCGTTTTATTTATTAAAGAGAACAAAGACGGGTGTAACAAATACATTAAGCGTGTACATGGTTTTGCTTAGAGAATACTCCCTCCGTCTCACTATTTCCTTCTTGATTCTGTTTTTGACACTATTCTCATATTAAGAGAATCTTCGTAATTTCGACCAATATATGGATAAAAACATAGTCATGTGTGGTCTTGTTTGATTCGTCTTATCGAATACTTTAATAATATTTAAATTTTTTATATTTTACTAATTTATAATTAGAGATATTGATAAAATAAAACGCACATCGTCATACGTGCCCGAGTGAAACAAGAAGAAAATAAAGGGACGGAGGGAGTATTATTTTATCTTTAAGCTCCATACGTGTTACTCTCGAGCATCATACGTGAATTGCATTCTCGGTTATTGTGAATTGTATATTTATTTATTTTTAATTGCATACCACGTGTTTTTTGAATTGCATACTATGTGATTTCTAAATTACATACCAAGTGTTTCGTTAATTACATATTAAGTGAATTGTGAATTATATACTATGTTATATTTGAATTGCATACCAAGTGTTTCCTGAATTGCATACTAAGTGAACTGTGAATTGCATACTAAGTGAACTGTGAATTGCATACTAAGTTATTTATGAATTGCATACGAAGTGTTTCGTGAATTGCATACTAAGTGAATTGTGAATTGCATACTAAATTATTTTTGAATTACATGCCAACTGCTTTTTGAATTGCATACTAAATTATTTTTTAATTGCATACCAAGTGTTTTTTGGATTACTGATAAGCGGTGTTTTACATACCGCAACTATGGATTATTAGCTAGTTTTGTATAGGATTATGTTATTTGTTTCTATGTAATCTGTATCATGGAGCTGTTCGAGAGAAGATTTACATACGAGATTCCAAGAGATGATACAAGCATTGGAAGCATTGAAGCATAAGGAAGAAGCTGCTGAAGACGAAGACGAAGACTTCAAGAAATCAGCAGTTTCTGCCTCAGACAACATAGCCGCACCCGCGGGTTTCACCTTCAGCCAAGGTTTTCGAGAAAGCTCAAGCCGCGCCCGCGGGTCCCAAACCGCGCCCGCGGCCCTTTGCCATCCTGAGAATCTGAAGAATCCCAAACCGCACCCGCGGCTCTCAACCCGCGGGTGCGGTTCCTCGACAGAAGAATCAAATTGATGTCTTTGCCATTTGAAGTAATTTGTGTTTAATTCTGTAACTTTCTATACGTTTTTAGTACCTTAATTCGGCTGTTACATTAGCTGATACTATTTAGGTGGTGGATGATCATCCTTGATCATCTAACCTTTGTTTTGCATAAGTTTTTGGAGAGTTTTTCACATACTTATGAGTTGCTAAAGTTCTTTGTTTCACTTGGCGTTTGAAGCTTTTGGATTCAACAAGTTGTGAGTTTATCCTTTCCCTATGTCTACTCTTTGATTGTCTCAACTCTCTTGTTTGTATTGTCGATGAACTAGATTTACTACTTTAGATTGATCACCTAAGTTAGTTCTATCTTATTCATATTGCTAGAGTTTGATACTTCTAGTTGAATTATCATACTTGTTGTGTAGCACAATCTATTTGCATGAACTAGTTGTGATTGTTATTAGAGAAGAGAGTTGAGTACATGTCGAGTATCCGACTAGTTGTCCATGATATTGCATGTATCTATCTATTCCTGAAGGCATTGCTACTTTGTTATTGAACTTTGATAGTTTCAAAGTTATAATCGAGTAAGGGTTGTTAGGACTAGTTGGACTAATAAGTATTCAAGAACAGGAATTAGAACGATCACTTGAGAACTTGACATAGGGATGAAAAGGATTCTAAGATCAACTTGTTAATCTAATTGTGGATAATCGCTAAGTGGAACACTTCGCTTAATATTGTTATAACCGAGTTGACATTCGATACTTCGTATCAAAACAACAAACCCCCCCCCCCCCCCCTTTGGTTACGATTATTGGTTAGTCATTGTAATAACTTAAGAATTTGATAAACTGATTCTCTTGGGATTCGACCCTTGCTTGCGCACTATATTACTTAGTTTGCATGTTAGGATTACTTGACTTGGCACACGACAAATCCGTCTCGTCAAATTTGGCGCCGTTGCCGTGGAATCAAATTTTCTTATTTTTAAGTTCTTATTTTGACTAACTTTAGTGTTGACTAGTGAATGGTCAACACCCGTTCTACTAATCATCCTCATTCTATTCTTGATTCAGAGATCGAGAGAACTTTTCATCGGAATCGAAGAGAGAACAGAGTCGGGACTGAGATAGCAGAAATGGCCGATCGAGAAGCTCTTGCTGAAGTGCAGCGTCAATTGGCTGACATGCAGTTGGTCGTTAATGCTCAACGAGAGCTAATTGAGACAAGGCTACCAGGAGGTGGTGTTACTCGCACTTTGAGAGAGCGGCAAACACCGAACCTGACACAACAACCTCAAGTTGTGGTTATTCCACCCTTGCTCATGGGGTGACTTTCGAGCTCAAGTCGGGGGTGATCAATTTGCTCCCAAGTTTCCATGGTTTGGCTGGTGAGGATCCAATCATGCATTTGAACCAATTTCATGACATTTGCATGACGACCAAACCGCCAAACGTCACGGAAGAGCAGATCAAGATGAGAGCCTTCGGGTTCACTTTGAAGGATGGTGCTCGTTCTTGGTATTACCATTTGCCAACCGGTTTGGTTGATAATTGGGAAAAGTTGCACAAGGTGTTCTTGAGCAAGTATTTTCCGGTGAAAAAGGAAAATGCTCTCAAGAAGGAGATAGCCCATGTCGAGCAAAGTGAAGACGAAACTCTCTATGACTACCTTGAACGCTTCAAGGGGTTGTGTGCTTCGTGCCCTTTTCATGGGTATGATACCGAGGATCTAGTGCTTTACATTTGCAATGGTCTCCTTAACCAAGAAAGGAGGATGGTTGATGCTGCGTGTGGTGGGAATATTCTCAACATGACGCCGGAGGATGCCATGGAGAAATTGCAAGATATGGCTGAGAGCACAAGGAGTTTTGGTAGGATATACACCAAAAAGGGAGTGCACGCAGCAAGTTCAGGGGATCCCGCTCTTGTAGCTGAGCTTGTAGAGTTGAAAAAGATGGTCTCTCAGTTGCAAAAAGGACAACAGCAACAAGTAAAGGTATGTGGTATTTGTGCTGACCCTTCTCATTTTACAGATAAATGCCCTGAGCTTGAAGGTGAAGACGTTGCTGAAGTCAATGCTGTTTCTGGTGGGTATGGACCCCCACGACCTCGTGGTGATCAACAAAACAACTACAACCCGAGGTATAGAGATCATCCCAATTTTCGATGGCGTGATCCAAATGAGCCCCAACAACAAGCTCAAGGCCCTCGACCCAATGCTGGACCATCTACTGCGGAGCTGCTGAGATCCTTGACTCAACACTTCACAACTCATGTTCAAACGACCGAGTCGAGCATCAAGAACATGGAGAAGCAAATTGGGCAGTTGGCTGAAGCTGTAACCACCATTGCACAACAAAATTCCAATTCTCTACCGTCCCAAACGGTGGTGAATCCAACCAGAAATGTAAGTGCAGTTACAACAAGAAGTTGTAAGATTTTAGGGGAAACCAAAAACCTTGTCGAGGCTTCTGCAGAAAAGTTGAATTTTGAGGACAGTCGAGAGCCGCACCCGCGGGTTGAAAGCCGCGCCCACGGCTCCTCTACTGAGCCAGAAAGCAATTTGACTGAAGAACCGCGCCCGCGGGTTGAAAACCGCGCCCGCGGCTCCTCCACCGAGGTAAAGATTTCAGACTTTCCTTCACAAAATGCTGAAGTCGAAGTGGAGGATCGGGGGGATTTCCAGTTGAGACAGGACAACTACGTTCGCCCCAACTTTCCACCTCTCAACTCCACCAAGCCTCCCGCCCCGTTTCCCGATGCCCTTACGAACACCAAAAGGCCGGAAAACGACAAGGAGTTGTTTGAGACGTTTAGCAAATGTGAGGTAAACATCCCCTTGCTCAAGTTAATTAAAAGCATTCCTCGATATGCAAAGTTTTTAAAAGAACTTTGCACAATCAAGAGGAATCGAAAATTGAAAGGGCAACAAAAGGTGACGGTAAGCGAGCGTGTCTCCGCTGTATTTCAAAGGCGAATGCCTAAGAAGTGCAGCGATCCGGGCATGGTCAGCATACCTTGTCGTATAGGCGACACACATTTTGAACGAGCCATGCTCGATTTGGGTGCATCGATAAATGTGTTGCCTTACTCTCTCTATAAGATTCTCGGTTAGGTCCACTTCATGAAATTGGAATTGTTATTCAACTAGCCGATAGGTCCACCGTGTATCCTAAAGGTGTAGTTGAAAACGTTCTGGTTATGGTGGATAATTTGTTCTTTCCCGCTGATTTCTTTGTGTTAGACATGGAACATGATGGGAAAGCTGCTCCTATTTTGCTTGGGAGGCCCTTCATGCGAACCGCTAACACAAAGATTGATTTGGCTAGTGGATCTCTTACTTTAGAGTTCGATGGGGAAATAGTTCAATTTAACATTTTTTATGCTATGAAACACCCCGTCGAAGATGCTGCGTCTATTTGTTCAATTGATGTAATTGATCCTATAGTCCAAGATGTTTTCAATATCTTTGGCTTAGATGAATTACAAAGTGTATTAGAATACAGCATCGTTCACTCATCAACACTTGATTTGTCTCTTCCACCTGAGATTCAAAGTGTTCTAGCTCGTCTAGACGCTTCGGGTAGAATTTTGGCCGGTCGGCCCATGCTACTAACTTTGGAGAGCGAAAAGCTTCTTCCTTCTATTGTGCAGGCACCGGTTGTAGAGCTCAAGCAATTACCCGAGCACTTGAAGTATGTTTTTCTTGGGGAAAATGATACCCTCCCGGTAATCATTTCGAGCAAGTTGACAGGTGAACAAGAGAGAAGGTTGGTAATGGTGTTGAAAGAACACATTACCGCTCTTGGGTGGACCATTGCTGACATCAAGGGAATTAGCCCTTCCACCTGTATGCACAGGATCCTTCTTGAGGAAGGTGCTAAACCCTCTAGGCAACCCCAAAGAAGGTTAAACCCACCTATGATGGAGGTGGTCAAGAAGGAGGTGCTGAAACTTCTTCAAGCTGACATGATCTACCCCATTTCGGATAGTCAATGGGTGAGTCCAACTCAATGTGTCCCTAAGAAGGGGGGCATAACATTGGTAGAGAATCAACAAGGTGAGATGGTTCCTACCCGAACTCAAACGGGTTGGAGAGTATGCATTGACTACCGCAAGCTGAACGCGGTAACCCGAAAAGATCATTTCCCCCTCCCTTTTATTGATCAAATGCTTGAACGACTTGCCGGTCGTCCGTATTATTGCTTTCTAGATGGGTATTCAGGGTATTTTCAGGTGGCTATTGCACCCGAAGATCAAGAGAAGACGACGTTTACATGTCCCTTTGGCACTTTTGCATATCGTAGGATGCCTTTTGGATTATGTAACGCGCCCGGGACCTTTCAACGATGTATGGTAAGTATCTTCTCGGAATACATTAAACATTTCATAGAAGTTTTTATGGATGATTTTACGGTACATGGGGATAGCTTTGATGCATGTTTAAATCATTTGTCACTCGTGCTTAAAAGATGTGTAGATACTAATCTAGTATTGAATTCTGAAAAGTGTCATTTTATGGTTGAACAAGGGATAGTATTGGGGCACATAATTTCAGCTAGGGGTATTGAGGTCGATAAGGCAAAGATTGACGTCATTCAATCGTTGCCTTATCCTACTAATGTGCGTGAAGTGCGTTCTTTCCTAGGCCATGCAGGTTTTTATCGCAGGTTTATCAAGGACTTCTCTAAGATCTCCACGCCCCTATGTGAGCTTTTGAAAAAGGAAGCTACTTTTGACATGTCGAATGTGTGCAAGAAGGCATTCGACACTCTGAAAGCCCACCTCACCGAAGCACCAATCATCCAAGTACCCGATTGGTCTCTACCCTTTGAGATCATGTGTGATGCTAGTGATCACGCGGTGGGAGCCGTTCTTGGTCAAAAAGTCGGAAGAGCAATGCACGTCATCTACTATGCTTCCACGACTTTTAACGGAGCTCAGAGGAATTACTCCACCACGGAAAAGGAGTTGCTAGCCGTGGTGTTTGCCCTTGAAAAATTTCGGCAATATCTTTTGGGCACGAAGGTGATTATCCACACGGACCACGCTGCTGTTCGTTATCTCATGACGAAGAAGGAATCAAAGCCAAGACTCATTCGATGGGTTTTGCTCTTAAGCGAGTTCAATGTGGAAATCCGGGACAAGAAGGGAGTCGAAAACTCCGTAGCTGATCATTTGAGCCGGATTGTGCAAGAGGACGGTAAATTACAGGTTCAAATTCAAGGTACATTCCCGGACGAAAACTTGTATCAAATTCATTCTGCAATTTCTGCTTCTGCTGAGAACAAGCCGCACCCGCGGCCAGGAAACCGCACCCGCGGTTTGTGCTCTCAAGTATTTTCGGAAAAGAGAGAACCGCGCCCGCGGCTAGTAAACCGCACCCGCGGTTTGTATTTGCCAGAAGTCTCACTGCAAGGAGAGCCGCGACCGCGTCTCAATAACCGCGATCGCGGTTTTCTGACAGCCGAGTATGCAGAAATTGACCCCGAATACAAGCTTTTTGCCCTCCGGTCTTTCAAACCATGGTTTGCCGATATCGTGAACTATCTGGTTCGCGAAGAATTCTCGCTGAACTACACCAAAGCTCAAAAAGATAGGATCAAGCGGGAATCACGTTTCTACGTTTGGGATGACCCCTACCTTTGGAGACATTGTGTTGACAAGGTAATCCGACGATGCCTCCCGGATAACGAGGTACAGTCTGTCCTTACTTTTTGTCATTCTCATGCATGTGGGGGGCATTTTGGGGCTAATAAAACGGCTAGGAAGGTATTGGACGCCGGCTTCTATTGGCCACACCTCTTTCGGGGTGCGTTTGCCTTTTGCAAAGCCTGCGACCGATGCCAAAGGGTCGGGAAAATTTCTAAACGAAATGAGATGCCACAAACACCATTAGTCTTTTGTGAGATTTTTGATGTTTGGAGTATTGATTTCATGGGACCCTTTCCTAGTTCGTTTGGGAATTTATACATTTTACTTGCGGTGGACTACGTTTCCAAGTGGGTGGAAGCGAAGGCCACCAGAACTGATGATTCCCGAGTGGTAGCAGGTTTCTTGAAGGAGAATATTTTTTCTCGTTTTGGGATTCCAAATGCTCTTATAAGTGACCAAGGTACTCACTTTTGCAACAAGACGGTGAGTGCACTTTTAAAGAAGTACCATGTCACTCAACGAGTCTCAACTGCTTATCACCCCCAATCCAATGGACAAGTTGAGGTGTCCAATAGGCAAATCAAGGGGATTCTGGAAAAGACGGTGGCTCCTAATCGAAAGGATTGGAGTCTAAGGTTGGATGATGCACTTTGGGCGTATAGGACCGCCTACAAAACTCCAATAGGAATGTCCCCATATCGACTTGTGTTTGGAAAGGCTTGTCACCTTCCGGTGGAGTTAGAGCACAAGGCGTGGTGGGCGGTAGGCGACTTTAGGAAGTTGCAAATCCAAGAGCTTGAAGAGATACGCCGGGATGCGTATGAGAATGCGGTGATCTACAAGGAAAAGACGAAGGCTTGGCATGACAAGAACATCTTGAGGAAAGATTTCAAGGTGGGAGACAAGGTCTTGCTCTACCAATCTCGTCTTCAACTTTTTCCGGGTAAGTTGCGATCCCGGTGGAATGGCCCGTATGTTGTTGCTCGCGTCTTTCCTCATGGCGCCGTGGAGTTGTTTGACAAAGACAACCACAACGTCTTCAAGGTGAATGGTCAAAGGTTAAAACCTTACCATGAGGGATTCACCAAAGTGTCTTTCGATGAAATGGCTCTAGAAGAGCCAACTTTTGAAAATTGAAGACGGGAAACCAAGTCGAGCCACGACTCTAACCAAGGCGCTGCTTGGGAGGCAACCCAGGGTATTCTTCTTTTCCCTTGAATTTCATTTTCTTTTTAATTGTTTTGTTTTCTATTTTCTAGGAAGTCAAGACGAGAAGACGATGGTCGTTTGCTACTAAAGGAATTGACGGTTCTTCTTTTCGTTTATGAAAAAAAAAAAAGGAATTGACGGTTCATCTTCTACCCTTTTTCCATCTCAGATTTCATCCTCTACCCTTCTTCATCTCAGATTTCACTCTCTACCTCCCACCACATAAAACTCCTCCCATCCCTCCAATCATACCCTACCTCCAACTTCTCTTTCTCTCAACACCAAAATCCTCCCACCAAACCCTTCTCTTTCCCCACACCAACATCCTCCCACCAAGCCCTCCTCCACAACCGCGACCACCGCCGGACTCCAACCGCAACCGCGGCTCAAAAAACCCGCACCCGCGGCCTCGCCCTGTCAAAAAGCTTTATGCCTCGCCGAACCCGCACCCGCACCTGCGGCTCAACACCCGCGCCCGCGGCTTCGTCTTGCCAAGCAGTTCTCCGCCTCGCAGAAACCGCACCCGCGGCTCCAAACACGCGCCCGCGGCTCCCTCCTCGCCAGAAATTAGAAAAACCCAAAACCGCACCCGCGGCTTTCGCCTCTGTCATCCATTTTTCCTGATTTCGGTAAGTTTTTCCGACAACCGCCTCATCGTTGTTGATTTTCTTACGCCTCGGGGAGGGATTTTTGCTATTGTGCTGCTGCTGCTGCTTGGTATCTTTGTTGTGTGCGGATTTGTGGTAGCATTTGCTTTGTGTATACACTTTGATGGCTGCAGCAGAAACATCTCGAGGCCACAAAAATGATTTGTGGCAACAACAGGTTCAGGCCAACTTAGCTTATTTAAGGGCTAAGCAGTGTGTAGCCACGAGATTTTTTCATCGACGTACGCTCGATGATTTGGGTATGACTGCATGCACTGAGGCCATGCTTGAGCACGCAGGGTTGCATGGTTTCTTGTTCAGGTCAGCCCCCACTCATGCCGAGGCTACCTATCAGTTTCTGGCGAGCCTCAAGTCCAAGACCGTCTCGGAGACCACCTTCAGCTCGGCCATCCAGTTCATTTATAATGGACGATCCTTTACGGTTCAGGCTGAACAGCTGCGCCACATCTTGGGAATCTCTCAGGTTCCCTCTACAGATTATGACACTACAGTTGGTGACAGCCCTACACAGGTCTGGTACACATGGACGGGACACCCATGGTAATGATTATAATGCTAAGATGTCCCATCCATGTCTCCGCCTGACACAGCGGGCCTTATCTATGGCCTTCTTTGGGCTTTCTGAGGTGAACAAGGTGCCTGCCTACCAGCTGAAGTATCTATATGCTCTTATGCCGGAATGTCGGGTAATTCCGGATTGGCTCTCACTATTTGTTCACTCCTGTAAGACAGCCCGCTCAAAACCAAGGGGACAGATTGCTTTGGGTGGCATGATCACCCTCATCTTAGAGGATGTCGTCCCCGACTGGGAGACGCTTGACCGCGTAGGTAGTCCGGACCCCTCAATGGGTCCCTATTTGCTGGATGCCACATTTCTGCAAACTCGACTTAGGTGGCTCAAGTCAGTTACAGTAAATGAGGACGAGCGGATGTGGGTTTGGCTCGGTCCTCCCGAGATTGCTCTCACAGAGGATTTTTCTTATGGGTCAGCACATACTTTTAGGATCAACCCAACACCCGCTCCCCCTCGTGCAGTTGCTCGACGACGAGCTCGCGGTGGGATCAACATCCAGGAGCCGGTTCAGCAGTTGGATCAGCAGCCAGTTGACCTTGAGGATGAGGATGATGATGACTTCCAGGAGCCTGCCCCTCGTTTTCAGCCTCAAAGGCAATGGAGCGAAGGCTCATCATCTGCAGCTCCTGCTGACATACCTTGGGAGCAGCGTCTTTTCGAGCGGATTGAGTTTGTCTACCAGTCGGTTCAGACGGTGAACCAAAATTTTGAGAGGCTGCAGCAGTCGGTGGATGACTTACGGCTCGACATGCATGCTCGTTGGCCCGACTATCCAAACCGGGATGACCCGGATCAGTGAGCTTCTTTCTCTCTTCCTCATTATTTTTCTATGTCTTACACACTGAGGGCATTGTGCACTTCAAGTATGGGGGAGGGAAATTAGTTCATTGCTTATCCTAGAGTAGTTTCATTTCCTTGTTATTTCCCTTCAGTTTTTATTTGGTTTGTACTTTGCATGGAATTAAAAACAGAAAAAGCCACAAAAATACGAAAAAAGGCAAATGAAAATCCTGGGATGGAAAAATCCATGCAATAAGCGGGTAGTTCGGCTTGCATTAGGCTTGGCAAAAAAGGACTTGAGGGCAGTAAGGAATGGTGAGATTGAAAATGAAATGAGTGGCTAGGTGAAAACCTTTCGAGGCGCCTAGGCAAAATGAGTGAAATGAGTGTCTTAGGACAAATTTTTTTGCATGTTAACCACTATGGAAGACCAAATTGATAGATTTCTTTCTCATCATATTGTTTGTATACTAAATGTGTTAGTGATTTGTAGTTTCTTTCTTTTTCATACTTCATGAGATCTTTGAGTGATTATTGTAAAAGAGTAAGTTTCTTTTAGCTTACTCGGGGACGAGCAAGGTCTAAGTATGGGGCAGTTTGATAAGCGGTGTTTTACATACCGCAACTATGGATTATTAGCTAGTTTTGTATAGGATTATGTTATTTGTTTCTATGTAATTTGTATCATGGAGGTGTTCGAGAGAAGATTTACATACGAGATTCCAAGAGATGATACAAGCATTGGAAGCATTGAAGCATAAGGAAGAAGCTGCTGAAGACGAAGACGAAGACTTGAAGAAATCAGCAGTTTCTGCCTCAGACAACATAGCCGCACCCGTGGGTTTCACCTTCAGCCAAGGTTTTCGAGAAAGCTCAAGCCGCGCCCGCGGGTCCCAAACCGCGCCCGCGGCCCTCTGCCATCTGAGAATCTGAAGAATCCCAAACCGCACCCGCGGCTCTCAACCCGCGGGTGCGGTTCCTCGACAGAAGAATCAAATTGATGTCTTTGCCATTTGAAGTAATTTGTGTTTAATTCTGTAACTTTCTATACGTTTTTAGTACCTTAATTCGGTTGTTACATTAGCTGATACTATTTAGGTGGTGGATGATCATCCTTGATCATCTAACCTTTGTTTTGCATAAGTTTTTGGAGAGTTTTTCACATACTTATGAGTTGCTAAAGTTCTTTGTTTCACTTGGCGTTTGAAGCTTTTGGATTCAACAAGTTGTGAGTTTATCCTTTCCCTTTGTCTACTCTTTGATTGTCTCAACTCTCTTGTTTGTATTGTCGATGAACTAGATTTACTACTTTAGATTGATCACCTAAGTTAGTTCTATCTTATTCATATTGCTAGAGTTTGATACTTCTAGTTGAATTATCATACTTGTTGTGTAGCACAATCTATTTGCATGAACTAGTTGTGATTGTTATTAGAGAAGAGAGTTGAGTACATGTCGAGTATCCGACTAGTTGTCCATGATATTGCATGTATCTATCTATTCCTGAAGGCATTGCTACTTTGTTATTGAACTTTGATAGTTTCAAAGTTATAATCGAGTAAGGGTTGTTAGGACTAGTTGGACTAATAAGTATTCAAGAACAGGAATTAGAACGATCACTTGAGAACTTGACATAGGGATGAAAAGGATTCTAAGATCAACTTGTTAATCTAATTGTGGATAATCGCTAAGTGGAACACTTCGCTTAATATTGTTATAACCGAGTTGACATTCGATACTTCGTATCAAAACCACAAAAACCCCCCCTTTGGTTACGATTATTGGTTAGTCATTGTAATAACTTAAGAATTTGATAAACTGATTCTCTTGGGATTCGACCCTTGCTTGCGCACTATATTACTTAGTTTGCATGTTAGGATTACTTGACTTGGCACACGACAAATCCGCCTCGTCAATTACATATTAAGTGAAATCTTAATTGCATACAAATTGTTTTTTGAATTACATACTAAGTGATTTCTGAATTTTTTTGTGGTTTGCATACGATGTGTTTTTTGTGTTGTATACGAAGTGTTTTTGTGGTTTGCATACGAAGTGCATCTCCGAATCCCCCTCAGGTGCTACTCTCGAACCTTCCACGTGCTACTCTTGAACCTTTCTACGTGTTTTTGTGGTTTTGCAAACCATTCTGCCAGTACAACTTGATTTGTGAATTGCACATTAAGTGATTTTTGAATTGCATACCAAGTATTTTTTGGATTGCATACTAAGTGATTTCTGATTTTTTTTATTTGTGATTTGCATACGAAGTGTTTTCTGTATTTCATACAAAGTGATTTCTTAATGATTTGTCATTTACATATGAAGTTTATGTGAATTTCATACTTAATGATTTGTGATTTACATATGAAGTTTATGTGAATTTCATACTTAAAGATTTGTGGTTCGCACACGAAGGTGGTAGTTAAGTTATTTTGGACTGGATCAAAACTTTCAAAAGGGGGTAGCACGTTCTTTACACTACTCTTCAAATAAAGTTTCAGACCTCTCCGTGAAAAGGGCCAGTTAGTTTTCATGTCTTTAACTTATTGCATGCAGTAGAAACAAAAATTATGCAACAAAATTCTTTAGCCAGACAATAAGAAAGTATAAGACTTGAACTTTCAAACCCATCATTCAACTTATGAAAGAAATGAACTTCAAATTCATGCATTAGAAAAATGGAAACAATGGGACATGAGAGAGCTTGATCTAGTCTGGTTGTACAAATTCATGCCAAAGCTAGCTGTCTATTAGGTATGGTAGTACGGTAACATTTAAGCACATGGATCAAGTATGAACAACAAAGCAGAAGTCAGTGTTGAAGCTGACAAGTAACCGTCACTAAGTTTCAACTGCTGTTTTTTCAAGTAGCCATAAAAATTTCTAACTGATACAAACCATCTCTCCAGTTGCTTGATAGTTCATGTTCACGGAAGAGATTTGACATATGGAGCTAGTCATGGAGGCTCTATGCATTTGGTTGACCTTGCAGGAAGGGAAAGAGTTGAAAAAGGGTGCATATAAACAAGTCTCTTTCAGCTTTAGGCGATGTTATTGCTGCCATAGCTCAAAAGGGTGCTCATATTCCTTATAGAAACAGTAAACTTACACAATTGCCGCAAGATTCGTTTGGTAAGTTCTTATACTTCTTAGATATGATTACATCTTTTTACTTCCTACAAAAGAAAATAAACCAACCCCAACACACTCAAGATCATAATGAACATATCAAGATAAGTAGGAGATTCATCGGAAGAAATAAATATTACCTTTAATCTTGAGCAACTATTTCAATGTTCAAGGAAGAGTCCTTGGTTACAATTTCACCATGATCTCGACCACAGGTCACCAGAGGAGAGAGAGATCACCATGGTCTCTACCTTGAAAGCGCAGATGACTTAGAGAACGATGTGCCTAAATTTTTAATATTTTAATCTCATCCCTTTCAATCAGCTGAACCTTATTTCAAACTTAGAGGTTAGCACCAAAAGACATGAATGCATCAATTAAAAGTTTAGGAAAGTTTAGGAAGTAATACTCAAGGAGAAAGCAGGTTGCAACAATCCTTCTAGCCCAGCTTCATGTTCAGCTTGAGTCTTGAGAGAGGTGTGGTGATCTTTCAATCTGATAATGGCCTTCCAAGTGCAGCTGTCATCATCATGGAAAGAGGCAGTCCAGATAGAGGCATTATGCAGCTTGTATGCAGTAATCTAGACTGCATTTTGACTTGACCTTCTTCAAGCTACACCTCTTCCACGCTTCAAAGAGGGAGATTGCAGATTTGTGTCGCCCAAATTAAACCTAGGTTAAATTCAAGACACCCAGATCATCAGTAATGTGGAATAGAAACGAGATCGAAGTGAAACTGATTTCCACGCAATGTCAAATACTTTGATTAGAACCCTATGTTTTCATCGAACGCAGAACGACACCTGAGTTGGTTTCCCCTAAAACCAACCTAGGTTAAACTCAAAATACCTAAATCTTCATAAAATCGAACGGAAATGATCACCTTTTGTCGTCGCTGCTTTGTACAGGAGGTACGAAATCGACAGGATTTCGAGCATCTCATGCTGCATTCCTCTTTGAGACATTTCAGCAAACACCTTGTCTGCATCCCTAACTACCCTCCGAAAGCGTTGATCCGGATGCAAGCTGACCCACCTGCAAATCCCATGAAGAAGCACATTATAGGTAACCACATTGGGTTCAACCCCATTATCCAGCATCTCCGTGAGCAGCTTCTGGGCCATATCGACCCTGTTCATCTTACACCAACCGTAAACTAAAACAGTATAAGCCTCATAACAGGGCACAAAATTCCACTTCTTGCGATTAAAGACCTCCATAGCGACCCGGACATGGCCGTACTTGCAGAGAGTGTCGATTAGGTAGAGATAGTCCTCCTTACTGGTGTCGGATTCGACGAAAGCAGGCATATCGCCGAATGCTCTGATGGCTTGGCGGGTAAGGTTAGCGGCGATGAGCCTCCGGATGAGAAAAAGGAAGGTGGGGGAATTGGGGGTTAGGTTTAGGGTTTGGAGGTCGATGATGAGGTGTTAGGCGACGTCGAACTGGTGAGCGCAGGCGAAGATGTCGATGATGAGGTCGAAGGAGGGAGTGAAATAGGGGTAGTGGGGAAGGAGAGGGGGATCTTGGACAAGTGTTTGAGACAAAGGAGGGTTTGGGAGAGGAGGTGGGAGGAGAGAGAGATGCGCTCGGGTTCTGTTGCACAAACGACGCGCTCCGGATTTTTTTCATGCTACCTTCTAATCTCACTCCTTCAAACATATATACGGTTCAGATCCATTCTCACATGGGGAGTAGGTGAGAACGTTCTCACCGGATCTTGACCCTATATATATATATATATTAAAACAGAATGAAATGGGGCTCTCTCCTTCATTCTAGCTTTTTTATCCTACATGTCATTTTGTAGATTTTTTGAATTTTTCTTAAGCATTTTGATTTTATTAAGGGGCTTACTATTTGGCACACCCTAAAATTCTATTTGGCACACCCTTACTTTCGTCACGAATGTATTTGGTCAGACTTTCGTCACGAAGGTATTTCACAAGAGATTCGTCACGGAGAAAAGGAGGACTTCCGTCACGAAGGTTTCCAGGAGTTCCGTCACGAAGGTATTGGGGAGTTCCGTCACGAAACTTTTTTTGAAAAAAATAAAAAATTCAGAATGTTGTAGAGAATTTCAATAAGAGTCCGTGCATATAAAATACGTCCAAAACAGACATCGTTTGCCCTTCCAAAAGCCCTAAAAACAAAACAGTCGCATGCGTTAAGTTCGTAAAAACAAAAACTTATATAATTATTAATTATAGTTAAAAATCATGCAATTAAATTTATATAATATAATTATATATTATCATTTAATATCACTAGTTTATTACTTATAAAGTACAATTATGCATTATGTTTAAATATTACGAACTTAACGAAAACGACTGTTTTGTTTTTCGGGCTTTTGGAAGGGCAAACGATGTCCGTTTTGGACGTATTTTATATGCACGGACTCGTATTGAAATTCTCTACAACATTATGAATTTTTTAAAAAGGTTCGTGACGGAACGCCACAATACCTTCGTGACGAAACTCCTGGCAACCTTCGTGACGGAAGTCCTTCGTTTCTCCGTGACGAATCTCTTTTGAAATACCTTCGTGACGAAAGTCTGACCAAATACCTTCGTGACGAAAGTAAGGGTGTGCCAAATAGAATTTTAGGGTGTGCCAAATAAAGACTTTGTAAATGAAATACTAAAAATTTGCGTAGTAGTTAGTTGCTATTGTTTAGCTTCCTGTTTATTTATAACTTAAGATAATTCAATACGTACTTTGACTTATAAATATACATACATTTATACACTATTCACTACTTTGCTAAACCAATTTTTGTTGAATAATCAATATAAAAACTAAAATGTGCATACATTTGAAACATATTCTTATATATACTTATACACTATAATTTTTTTGATCCTCAATTTTTACACTTATACATTATTTTGAATTATATAATTTTATATGAATGAGAAAAGAGTTTAAATTAATATATAAATTTGTTAAGAATTGCCTTATGATAATTTGATCAAATAAGAGGCATAAAAGCTTATTTATATTTGTTGCATATTGTATATATATAAAATTTTAGACTTAGTTATGTAGCAATATCATTTCAAAACTATCTACATATTTTTCGGATAAAATTATATATAAGAGTACTTATTAACTGATTCATGAACTACATAAACCCGCGCATGACGCGGGGAATAGACTAGTTAGGAGATTAAATGAAAGGAAAAGCAACTGGCAGAAACGAACAAACGTGAGACGGCTATTGTAAGAGCCTAATTAAATGTGATATTTTTTAATGTATTAACTCAATACATTAATCATTCAAAAAAAATCAATGCATTAACTAAGTATCAATTGTCATTACTTCATTAAATCCAACAACTTTTATATAGATATAGGATATAGATAGGTGTAATCGTTGTTCGTATGCCGGTTGTGTATTATTTAGCCTTTACCTAAAGTTTGAATTCAGATTAGTATTATATGAATGGGATTTTGATTGGACGTCCAATTAGGGGATCCATTAAGATTATTATGTAGGAAATAAAACCTTATTACTTGACTAAGCGGACACTATATTTAATAGAAATAGTTATTTATTTTAAGTTGTTTTGACATTCACCATACATTAATTAACACAAACAAATTAAGGTAAAATAGGCTCAACATTCTTTTAAGCCCAAATGTAGTTTTGACTCAATAAGTTGCATTAGAAAATCTTCTATGGATCCTTCAGTGGTAATCTATTACGCGGCTTTCAAGGGTATACATTTCGTTTGATGTAGTCATGTATAAAATTTATTTAATCAGGGACAAAGTCTTATTTAGATCCTTATTCCTACTTTAAGAGGACATGCTTACCGAAATTGGATCCAAAAAATAAATGAAGGGAGGAGAAATAATTAAAAACATTTAATAAATATGATTAATTAAAGACTTTTAACATTTTTATACAAAGCTAACTAAATATTAAATTTTGATTTAGATTCGATTTCAGATTTAAAATACATTTTGGGTCGGAGTTTAAGATTATATTTCATATAAAATTAATTAATGATATTTACAGTTTTGTTACTTCCATCTAGGTGTTACTACGAGTATTTTGAACCTCAGTCATAAAATACAAAATAAAGTAAGACATTATTTTTTTCTGACTCAACTAAGTCATAAAATATACTCCGTAAAATAAAGTAAGACATTATGTTTTCTTACTCAACTAAATATACACGGATGCTATATACAGTCTGGTGCCTTTACCAAACACCGTCTGGCCACTCGCGTTCTGCGAGGTACGTGACTCTCGCGAGCAAAAAATTAGGTTAATTTTTAAAATGCTAATCTCGCGTAACGCGAGAGTCACGTACCTCGCAGAACGCGAGTGCACGTCACCTCGCAGAACGCGAGCATTACATATCAGATAGACGTTGTTGTGCACCATTAATACATGTCTTGTCCCCACCTAACTATAATAATTACCCCTTATTTTAAGTAATCCGTAACACTTATTAACCCTACCCTAACACCTATTTTTATCATCTTTCACCTCTTTCACCCTCCATTAAAACTCATTTTCAAAACCTTCAAACTTCAAAACACTCTAAAAACACCTAAAATAATGGAAGATGAAGAGGAATTCAACAAAGGAGGGAATGGAGATGGTGGTTCATCAAGTTACCATGCAAATCAGGTAATGTTCTTACTTAATTTTTGAATTTTAATTTGTTTTGCACCATTAAGAGCTAAAATGAAGTTATTATGTTGTATTTTATGTTAAATGTAGTAGTAGTAAGTGTTGAAGAGATGACTTTTGCATATAATGTCCAAAACTTAGATTTGTTCATGTTTTTAGGGTTTTTAGGGTTTTTAATGTAGAAAATTTAGATTTGTTCATGTTTATGTTAAATGAGCCCGTTTCACTGTGTTTCAACGTTAGCAAGTTCCCGCGTTCTGCGAGAGGAAGCACCTCGCGTGACGCGAGATATGCCTACCTCGCAGAACGCGAGAACTTGCACATTACAGAGTATTAACTCTTTATTGTGTATAGGTGAATTTTTCTTTGTTCACTGGATTGAATGCAATTCAGTTGAATGACTACACCTACCCCTCTCGGAATACAAGGCCATGTTCGCCACCGTCATTTGATTTAGGGATTGACGACTTTGGTGATTATCATCAACCATCTACATATGAACAACATGTGTCATCTACTTATCAATTTCCTATGCCATCTACATATGAATTGCTCGTGCCATCTACATATGAATTGCTCGTGTCATCAAGCTATGATGCGTTTGATTCACAGTTTTCTAACCCACCTACAAACGTAGAAGAGGATATGTGGTTTCTTCCCTCTTTACGCACTGCACCAAAGTTTGATAGTCCTGTATGTGAGGAAGATGTTGTTTCTAGGGATTATTCGGAATATTTCACTACGGAGCAAGTGTTTGCCTCTAAGGAGATTGGTCATTTGTGGGCGTTGAATGTTGCAAAGCAACATAAGTTTATGATCTCTATTGGAAGGAGTGTACCATCTAAACCGGGGCAAAGTGGTAAGGTTCAAATCGTTTGTGAGAAAGCGGGAAGTTATAAGCCTACAGGGTGTCGGAGTTAGATCAAACACAAAGAGTAAGAAAACGGGGTGTCTATTTCAGTTGAAGCTCATGGAGAACCGTGTTGAAGAGAATTGAAGATTAACAGTTGTTTGTGGTTTGCACAACCATCCTATTGGAGATAGTTTGGTCGGGAATGCATTTGCTAGGAGGTCAACCCCTGATCAAAAGAAAATGGTTCGTGAGATGGTACTTTCTCATTGTTCTCCAAATCAGATTTACACTGAGATAAACAAGGATCCCGGAAGTTGCACAAAGAAGAGACAAGTGTACAATTTGGTAAGAGATATAAGGGAAGAGGAAATGGAAGGTAGAACCGTGGTTCAAGAATTCTTTCACCAATGCAAAGAGAACAACTACTTCATGGAGTATAGGCCAAGTGCAAAGAATCCTTCGATAATAGGCGACTTGTTCTTTGCTAGCCCCGAATCAATGAAACTCTTAAAGGCGTTTCCATATGTCCTTTTGATGGACTCGACTTATAGCACGAACAAGTAATAATTTATCATTCTGTTTTTATGTTTTATTTTAAAATTCATGAAAATTTGAAGATTTGTGGTAAAAAATGATTCTCGTAGAACGTGAGGACACACCACCTAGCGTTACGCGAGGAATGTCCTTGATTCAGTGTTTATGCATCTTTGAATGCAAAGATTCTGGACAAAGTACAAACTTGCGTGACGCGAGGTGGTGTGTCCTCGCGTGACGCGAGAAAGAGCATTACAGATGCTATTCCTAGTAGAAACATTTAAGACTCTGAATTAAAGGTGCAATCTTTCTGTATTTTGGTCTAAGGTACAATGTTCCCTTCCTAGAGATAGTCGGTTTGACTTCTACATGGAAGAATTTTGTTGTGTGCGGGGTATGGTTAGAGGCCGAGACCGAGGACAGTTATTTGTGGGTGTTGCAGCAGCTGCAGACGATGTATTTGAGAATAGGAGCATCGCCAACTTGCTTCGTCACAGACCGTGAGATGGCTCTTATGAATGCAACGGACATGTTATGGCCAAATGCAAAGTTTCTCTTATGTAGACGACATGTAAGGAAGAACATAGAGGCGAGAGGCTAGATAGCTATGGGCACACAAGCATTGGGGGTTCATATTTCTAATGATTATTATAACGTGTTCGAACTAACCACTGAAGAAGGTTACAACAAAACGTTGACGACACTTGAGATTGAATGGGGAGCTTATCCAACCGTATTGAACTATGTGAGAAAGAATTGGCTAAACCGTTACAAAGAAAGACTTGTTTCAGCATGGAAGGATAATGTCTTCACTCTCGGGAATAACACGACAAACAGGTATGTTCTCTAATTTATGTCTACCTTCTATATATGAGAATAGGAGCTTCTGTAATGCACATTCTCGCAGAACGCGAGATGTGTACCACTCGCAGAACGTGAGGCGTGTACAACTCGCAGAACGCGAGAATTTGCACATTTCAGAATGATGCAAAGTTTCTGTTTGTATTTGCATATTATGTTTGTTCTTATTGGTTTTCTAACATTTTAGAGTTGAAGGAGCACATTCGTGTCTTAAGTCTTACTTGTCAAGTGGAAAGAGTAGGCTAGACACAATGTTCAAAGAATACAAAACAATGGCGGCGAACCAACTTAAGGAGATTAATGTGTCTTCCACAAAGAGTTTGAATAAGAGCTTCACAGTTGTTGAAGGGGCCGACTTGTTTAAAGTCTTGAAGTTCAAAGTGTCTTACAAATGCATAGAGGAATTTCTTAAGGAATACATGAAGTTGATGTTCCTGGCATACTCGAAGTTAAGAGTAAGGTGGCAAGGCGTTTTTTTCAGACTTTCTATGAGGAAACGTTTCCGAACTTGTGCCCCCATGATCAAGAGAAGTGTGCACAAACTGTTTTAGACATTGGGAGAGTAAATACTCCTCTAAAAGAGCCGGCTATTTCAAAGCACACCGGGGGGCGTCCAGTCGGAGCTCCTAACAAACAACCAAGGTCAACGCAAAGAAGACCGTCTGCATGGGAGCACACTAATGCTGAGATGGATGCTAGAGCTTTGGAAGAAACACCTCCAAAGAAGGAAAGAAATGCTTCTAATTCTGAAACATTCAAGAAACCAAAGATTAAGGTGATTGGCAAGTACAAGTCTCAGATACCTGCGTCAATGCGCACCCATGTGAATGGTTGGTTTGAAGTAAATGGAGATGGAAATTGTGGATATAGATCAATAGCGTATGAGACGGAGGACAACCAATACTTATGGAGGGAAGTAAGAGATTTGATGATAGCTAAGCTCAAAGATATTTGGCATCTAGTTGAAGGAACATGGATTGGACCTCCATAACAACCAACTTTGGAGACCGTTGTACACCAACTTACTTGGGAAGGAATAGGAAGGGCTCCGGAAGATCATTGGCTAGCTACCCCGGAAATGGGATGCCTTGTGGCATCCACATTCAACGTAGTGTTCGTAACGGTGGGAAAAAACGTTAACCACACTTTCCTTCCTCTACAACTTCCTACTTGGTTAGAAGCAGGTGACACACTTCCGACGCTCTGCTTATTCTATATTGACAGGGAGAAACATTTTGTTCCGGTATGTTTTGGATCTTCTTATGAATTACTTTCTAATATGCAACTTCCTAACGTTGTTGTTTTCTTGTAGTTGCGTCTTGAACAAAACTGCTCATTACCTCCTGTGTTTACTCCTTGGTGGCGAAACGCGGAATATGATGCTCATTGTTTGCACGATCTTGTGGCACATCGATGTGCCGCCTATAGTTTAACGTAGTTGTAGTTATGTTTTATTCACTGAATTTGAAATGTAATGTTGAACTGGAGATGGTTTTTTAAATTCTGAAACAGGAACTTCAATGCAATATCTCGCGTTCTGCGAGGTGTGTGTCCCTCGCGTTCTGCGAGAACATGCATAATTCAAACGGAATTTTAAACCAACAGAATTATCCCTTAACTGTAAACCAACAGAATTATCCAACAACTAATCCAAGCAACAAAGCAATCCAAAAACATAAACAATCCAAAACACAATTAAAAATTATCCATCAACTTAAGGAAATTCAAACAATGGCTACTCTTCTTGTTCTAGTCGGAAGGGAGCGAGACCTGCCATACATAGTAGCATTTGAGCGTGATATGAAGGAAAATCCTCTAGAGTGGAAAACCGATACCGGTCCATGTCATTGTACACCCGGCCAATCACCTATACGCATGTAAACATTCATTCTATATTAATATTAGAGACAAACAAAGACTAGAAACGCAAGATAAACAAAAACAAATAATATTACCTGTTTCTCAGTAATCATCCCAGGGATTGCAGGACGGATATACCTATGAGTCCTCCTGATGTACCAATCCATGTAATCATGGGAGCATTCATGTGGTACATACGCAACTGGCCCTGATGAGGCTAAAGTCGTATTGCCAAATCAAAGAAATAAACTCTAAACACTAACTAGAGTATAGCAAGTAAGTAGAGGTCGAACCCAAGGGAATCAAAACACCAAATCAATGCAGTCAAGTGAAATATCAACTAGTAACAAGTAACCAAAGGGGGGGTTTGATTGTATGAAACACAAAAGTAACCAGTAACAAGCAGAGGAAGTTTGGGTGAGAATATGATGAGAAGGGGTTTCACCTAGCAAGTATCCACACAACAGTCAATCAAGTTGATCATAGATTTATCTCAAGTTCTATTCAATCCTAGGGAATGTTCCTATTCCAATCTTTAATATATCAGCAGGCCAACCGGTCCTGATAATACTTACTATTTAACAATCAGGGAAACTTCTCAAGATTAGATGAAATAGCAGCAAAGGGCACAGGAATCATAAGGATGCATGCAATAACTTACAACCGTCAAGTATTAACATGCAATCAATTCTCTTTAATAAAAGCAATCAACTACCAGATCATGCAGATATGAGCGCTACAATGACAAGGAATTCCACCGTATATTCCTAGTCTAGCAATAGAAAACTATCAATCAAACTAGGTGATCAAGCTAGCAAAACTAATAGAAATCAATAGATGAAGAACAAGAGAATTAATACAAACCCATAGGAAAAGAACAAGAGTTTAGAAATCTCACAACTTAATAACTGAAGGTTTCAACCGCTAGGTAAAACAATGAAGATTAGTTCCTGCTCATGGTTGCAGAACTAAATTGTCTGATGGAAAGATGATCGAAAAGATAGAAAGAACTAGGGTTCTTAAATAGAGTCTAACCCTAAAGAAATATGGTAAAAGATAAATCCTAAAACTAATTAAGGAAAAAAGGAAAAAGGAAAATAAAACCAAACAAGGAAAGAAAGAATCGTAGCAAAGTCATGATGAATCAGGTGCATGCTTCAAATAGCCCACGTGCTGCTTCCAACTTGGGCGCAACTGGCTTCTTGATCCACGTACGGCCCACCAGTTGCATCAGTGCAATACCCGCGATCGCCACCACATCACCCGCGATCGCGGTCGCTGATTTCTTCTCGAATGGCTTCTGTTGAATGATGGCGATCGCCTGGATGGTAATGGCGATCGCGGTTGCCGTCGCAGAAGCTTCTTCATTCTTCAAGTCTTCAATCTTCTTTGGTTCTGGTCTTCATTTCTTCACTTCTTAATAAATATCTCAGAACATAACAATGACTCGAAACACATATAATAATACTCCTAAATCAATGTAATAATCCCTAGTTACGCTATACAAAGTGCAGCGTATCAAATACCCCCATACTTAGACTTTTACTCGTCCCGAGTAACTTACAGAAAAGCTACCCATACAATAAAATACTCAAAGCCTCATGAAGTACAAGAATATCTCCTAGTGATTACATAACCAATAAGCTCCTCCAAACATAACAAAACAACAACATCAAGAACAATGTGATAAAATAAGAACATACCCAGAACTACACCTTATTCCTCCAAGTGGCCTACCCGAATCCTCCTATACGCCTCCTTCTTATGTCTCCATACGCCAAGATGATAATGATCCTAAAACACTCAATTTTTTTCTTTTATAACACTCATCTTGCTTGGGCGCCCTTTCGGGTTTTCATCCCAACCACTCAATAATTGTTCCAGGCTCACAAAACTCACATCACTCAAGACTCATTTTTGCCCCAGCCTAATGCCGGTCAAGCCACCTTCTTATTGCATAGAACTTGCTATCCAAGGATTTTGTATGCCTTTTTTCAATTTTTGTGGCTTTTTCATACAATATATATTCAATAAGCTCATGCAGATACAACCAACACCCAAATAAATACATGTGAATACATTCTCCTCCCCCATACTTAAACATTGCATTGTCCTCAATGAAATGGAAGACATAAAAACGAACCCAGGGAAGGAGACAGAAGACTCACATACAAGGTCGGATGACCTTCCTCCAATAGAATTCAAAGTGTGGTAGAATGAGAAACTAGATGAGCACTAAATGTAATCCAATAATGCATAGCTCATCTAAAGCAAAAGAAAGAATACCTTCAATGTAGAAGGTGACCCAAACAAATCAACTCCTTGCAAAGAACATGGTCACCAACAAGCAAAGCTCCAACGAATGTAGATCTAGAATGATAGTACTAATCGAAACCAAATTTGATGTAATACAACTCCTTACTTTCTTTTCTCTCATTTTTTTTTTCTGCACTCTATTTTTTTTTTAATCCGATATATTATTTTTTTCAGGGAATGATTTTCGGTTTTTTTTTTTTTATAGAACGGGAGAGAAGACTTACAGCGAGATTGGCTACTGACTGTAGCTGACCCTAAGCTTCGGTGATTTCCTCATGTCCATAGAAAAACTAAAAAGAAAATTAAACTGAACAAAAACAAATAAAAACCTCGGGTTGCCTCCCGAGTAGCGCCTTATTTTATGTCGTGGCTCGACATGAAACTCAAGAGATTTAACTAACGCCATTGGGTTTTGTGAAAACCGTCTCTTGTCTGAATTCTCTCTTGAACCACTCATGAAACGCTTTGAATCTCGTCCCTCTTACCTTAACCACCTTGTCTCTAGCAATGAAGGTGGTTTCATTCACTTTATCCACCTTGACCGTATCAGGTGGCTGTTTAAGCTCAATGTCAAGTGCCTGCACACTAGACATCAATGGTGTCTCGCCTGGCGAGGTCAGTAATGGAGGGCGATTGCCCAAAGGATGTGGAGAGAGCTTACCTTTAGGCTCTGGCTCAGCCTGACACTCCTGCATGTTAGTAGATAAAACAGCATCTACTTTTGGGGGCTCTAAGATATTCTCTAAAACAGGTTGCAATTTATCCTTACAAGTAGGCTTAATCACATCAATAGCACATAGAGAATTCTTATCAATGGGATCCATGTCATAAATATTATACTCCACCTTATCCCCATCAAACTCCATAGAGAGAGTCCCACTATTAACATCAATTTTCGTTTGTGCTGTTTTCATGAAAGGTCTACCTAACAGTATAGGTGTGACATTATTAGCATGCTCCATATCCAACACAAAGAAATCAGCAGGAAAAATCAGATCACCAACCATTACAAGAACATCCTCAACAACCCCTTTCGGGTATACAGTAGACCTATCAGCAAGTTGAATAACAGTTCCTGTTTTATGCAAAGGTCCTAAGCCTAGTGATTCATACAAAGAGTAAGACAAAACATTGATTGATGCACCTAAATCTAGCATGGCTTTGTCAAATTTAGTTTCACCAATCACACATGGAATGCTAAATATGCCTGGATCACCACATTTCTTAGGCATGCGTTTTTGAAACACTGCAAAAACTTGTTCACTTATTTCAACTTTCTTCTTTCCTTTCAGTTTTTGATTTCTTTTGATAGTACAAACTTCTTTCAAAAACTTAGCAAATCTAGGAATACTTTTAACAAGTTTGAGCAAAGGAATGTTTACCTCACACCTACTAAAGGTTTCGAAGATTTCTTTGTCGTCCTCCAGCCTTCGAGTATCCTTCAATGCCTCAGGAAAGGGGGCTACAGGCTTCTGAGAGAACAGAGGTGGAAAATTCGGGCGAACATAGTCGTCAATGTACTCAGGGGGCTCCTGGCGATCGCCATCAACAACTGGCGATCGCGGTCGCGGATGATTTTGCACCTCAGCTTCTGGAATGGAGTGGCGATCGCCATCGCCATATGGCGATCAAAGAAATAAACTCTAAATACTAACTAGAGTATAGCAAGTAAGTAGAGGTCGAACCCAAGGGAATCAAAACACCAAATCAATGCAGTCAAGTGAAATATCAACTAGTAACAAGTAACCAAAGGGGGGGGGGTTTGATTGTATGAAACACAAAAGTAACCAGTAACAAACAGAGGAAGTTTGGGTGAGAATATGATGAGAAGGGGTTTCACCTAGCAAGTATCCACACAACAGTCAATCAAGTTGATCATAGATTTATCTCAAGTTCTATTCAATCCTAGGGAATGTTCCTATTCCAATCTTTAATATATCAGCAGGCCAACCGGTCCTGATAATACTTACTATTTAACAATCAGGAAAACCTCTCAAGATTAGATGAAATAGCAGCAAAGGGCACAGGAATCATAAGGATGCATGCAATAACTTACAACCGTCAAGTATTAACATGCAATCAATTCTCTTTCATAAAAGCAATCAACTACCAGATCATGCAGATATGAGCGCTACAATGACAAGGAATTCCACCGTATATTCCTAGTCTAGCAATAGAAAACTATCAATCAAACTAGGTGATCAAGCTAGCAAAACTAATAGAAATCAATAGATGAAGAACAAGAGAATTAATACAAACCCATAGGAAAAGAACAAGAGTTTAGAAATCTCACAACTTAATAACTGAAGGTTTCAACCGCTAGGTAAAACAATGAAGATTAGTTCCTGCTCATGGTTGCAGAACTAAATTGTCTGATGGAAAGATGATCGAAAAGATAGAAAGAACTAGGGTTCTTAAATAGAGTCTAACCCTAAAGAAATATGGTAAAAGATAAATCCTAAAACTAATTAAGGAAAAAAGGAAAAAGGAAAATAAAACCAAACAAGGAAAGAAAGAATCGTAGCAAAGTCATGATGAATCAGGTGCATGCTTCAAATAGCCCACGTGCTGCTTCCAACTTGGGCCCAACTGGCTTCTTGATCCACGTACGGCCCACCAGTTGCATCAGTGCAATACCCGCGATCGCCACCACATCACCCGCGATCGCGGTCGCTGATTTCTTCTCGAATGGCTTCTGTTGAATGATGGCGATCGCCTGGATGGTAATGGCGATCGCGGTTGCCGTCGCAGAAGCTTCTTCATTCTTCAAGTCTTCAATCTTCTTTGGTTCTGGTCTTCATTTCTTCACTTCTTAATAAATATCTCAGAACATAACAATGACTCGAAACACATATAATAATACTCTTAAATCAATGTAATAATCCCTAGTTACGCTATACAAAGTGCAGCGTATCAGGCCCCATTTCATCAAGAGAGATGGAGTGCGCAGATCTTGCCTTCCAAAGCCATTGGTTGGTGTCATAAGAAACATTGTAACACCTAATGTTGGCCAACTTATGAGCTTTGAGCGGTTCGATGACTGGCCTTGGAATACGCTGCAGTCGCCCAAATTGCCTCGGACACCGATCCGGCATGTGTGGTTCGGTGACGTCACAGCATGATAGCACCCCGTGAAATAGAGCGGCAGCGAGCTGAGGATTAGGGAAGTCTTGGAATCTATACGGGTTCCAACATATCTAAAAACAGACAGAAATAACAGAAGATTAGAGAAACAGCTAACAAACATATCATTGAATCTGCACCATAATGTGCATTTTCTCGCGTTCTGCGAGTGTGTGCATCCTCGCGTTCTGCGAGTAACACACACCTCGCGTTCTGCGAGAAAATGCAGAAGTTGTTTTGGCGTAGAAAATGCAGACGCTGTTGAAAATGCAGAAAATGCAGAAAATGCAGAAACATAACACAACCTAATGCACACACTTAAAAAATGAATTAGATAATTACCATCTCCGGTATAATAATATCGAGCGCGCCTCTATAGTCCCTTCCGACTTGCCCCTTCTTCAGCTTTAAATTCTTAGGCATCCAACGGTAAACCCATGGTTGTGCTTCCGTCCACCGAGGACATTCAGTAGGTCGAAACTGTGGGAAGTAGTTGTATATCCGTGCCTACGAAATATAAATTACGTTAAATATGAAAATATAAATAAGTAGGTAAATTAAACGCTTAGAAAGTAAAATACCTGCAACAACGTGTAACAAAATGACATCTGGGCACAGCCCTGGCGTGTGCATATCCCCAGCTGCCTATACAGATGTGCCAAAGCAGTTGAACCCCACGACATTTTTGCAGCCTTGCCATAGGATTCCGCATAAGGCCCATATCTTAGCCGAATCAAATTTTGTGACTTGTCGGGAAATAAGATCGAGGCAACAGTATACAACACCCAACCTAAACCCTTTCGTTCTTCATAAAGGGTTTCACAATGACTTCTAAAAAAATCGGCTTTCACCCTCCCAGAATCTAACGTTAGAGGATCTATTCCAAAAATTCCCGCCCCCTTCCCAGCATAGAATTTTAAAACCTCGTCATGACTAAACTTGGCACCCAGTTTCTTACTTGTTGTCATAGCTTTCCCGTCAATAGAAAGGCCTAATATCTTATACACATCAAGAAGGCCAATAGTAATCTCACCACAAGGGAGATGGAATTAATTTGTCTCGGGTTGCCATCTTTCGATGAACGCTTCAATCAACGGGAAGTCAATTTCGTCGTACATCATTCTAGGGAGATCTGACAGCCCAACTGCACCGGGAATCTCTGACCAATAATTGTTGTCTAATGGCCATTCACTGCTTTGCTTTGTCCTTTGTTGTGCCTTCATCGGACCTTTGATCTGCAGTAAAATATATAAATTATACTCTGCAGAAACATTAATTACAAAAAATACAGATTCTGCAGAAATGGAAGAAAATGAAAAGAATGTGCATTTTCTCGCGTTCTGCGAGTGTGACACCCTCGCGTTCTGCGAGAAAATACACATTATTAGGTTTTAAATAAATGACTTACCACCCCTTTTTGGATGCGGTACGCAACATGTGCTTCAAATACCTTAAGCAACTCGGGATCTTCTGGACCTCCAGCCTGGACCAGAATGGCGGTGGACCGGAATTTTTCAAACTCTTGGACCGGGGACCGGACTGGACCGGAATTTTTCAAACTCTTGGACCGGGGACCGGACCAGACCTGTTTTTTTTATATAAAAATAAAAAAAATTCCAAATTAATTATCCGTGAAATTCATGGACCGGACCGGACCGGAACCCGGAATTTCTGAAATATGTGGACCGGGGACCGGACCGGAATTTTCCGGTCCGGGCCAAATCTGTGCATCCCTACCTCCAGGTACGCCATGACTGAGCTCAGGATCATATTTTGGCTCATTCTTCTTGGACTTCCTCTTTCTTTTTGGTTTCTCGACCACTTCTTCTTCTTCTTCATCATCATCACCTTCTTCTTCATGTGCTTCCTCTTCTTCATCCCCAAAAACTTCATCCTCGTTTTCTGCTTCCATCGGTTCTGGTTGTTGATTGTAGGAAGAGGAACAAGGTTGTCGACTTCCCTCAGCATGTCCACTTCCCTCAGCATGTCCACCGCCCCAACTTTGTGCAGCAAACCCCTGTTCACCACCCCAACTTTGTCCAACCCACCCTTGTCCGACTTCCACTAGTGCATCCCGTGGAAAAAGATGGTCCCAGCAACCCGGTTGTCCAATTGAATAACTATCTTGGGAAACAAGGTCCCAACCAACTAGGTATGAGTTCCAACTAGTACACGGTTGTCCAATTGAATAACTGCCTTGGGACCAATTGGGGGGCGTTCATCAACGTTGGGGCGTTCATCAACGTCGGGGAGTCCTTCGGGGAAGAGCTCCACAGGTGCAGTCTTCTTGGCTTTCCCCTTCCGTTTTGGTTTTTCAACCGGGGGTTCTTCCCTCACAACGTCTCGGTTTCTCCGACGAGTTGAACGACCAGGACGATACATTACCTAAAACAATACAAAATAAAATCAGTAAATAAACGCAGAAAGACCAAAAACACAGAAAACAAATTGTACAGAATACACATGTTATGCAGAAGGAGAAATTGCCAGTTATGGCAATTTCTCGCGTTCTGCGAGGACATGACCCTCGCGTTCTGCGAGTGGCATGACCCTCGCGTTCTGCGAGTGACATGACTTTCGCGTTCTGCGAGGACTGACGTCACGCGTGACGCGTGATTTAACACTTTCTTCTCCGGTGATCTTATACACCTCGGCGACATTTCCGGCGACATTTTCCGGCGAAAAATTGAATATTTTAACTAAAAAACCTATCAATTTAAGTAAATTACCAAATAAACATCAAAACCCTAAATAAAATGTAAACCCTGATAAAAATCTGTAACCCTAATGAATTTCTACCTATTCAACATTAAAAAACATCCACTAATCAACTATAATTCAAAATCATCATCTTTCATCCATTCCAAACAACCTAATACTATATAAAATCATTTCTAAATCAACATTCAATATCAAAACATCATATAATATGAAATTTCTTATACTAACAACATATATTCATCTAGAATCAATATTATAAAGCATAAGGGAAGAAGAAACATACCTTAATTGAAGATTTTTGTTGAAATGAGGAAGATGAAGTTCGTTTTTGAGAGGGGAAGTAAAAAAAGCGGCAGTGAATGTAAAAAATGAGGAGAAGTAGAGTTTTTTCCCATTTTATAGGGAATAAACCCTCGCGTTCTGCGAGAGACACGCCCCAACGCGAGGGGTCGGACGTTATTTAGTAAAACGTCCGAGCTGTATTTAGTAAGAGCCTAAATATAACATAGCTCTTTTATTCTTATCAATCATTGATGAAATTGCATACTACTCCGTAGTTCTTACCCAAAACTAACTAAAAAGAAAAACGAAATACCCGGAGTGTTGATGATGTCAAACCTTACGTGTTGATGACATCACTATTTCTTTTAATTTGACAACAGAGAAGGTGTTGGCGGCACAACGCGACAGGGAACACCAATATCAACGTACGTAATAATGTTATGGAAAAGAGAAAGAGGAGAATTTATAACTTTATAATAAAAACGTAACGCCGTATGCTAGGAAAAAAAAAAACGGAAGTGCATTGAGCGTGCAAGATAAAATGATAAGCGTCGGAGACATTTGGACCCACTGATGAGATCTTAGCCGTTGAGTAGCATTAAAGTCTGGTCACATGCAGGACCGTCCGATCAAGAATACTGCAATCATTTCACAACTCGTCGGATCGGACAATAATAATATAGGGCGGGCAGCTTTCCAAATTAAACCCTACCTATATTGCTTTTCTCAATTTAATTACTCCATATATACTGTATGATCCAGGAGGTTAACGCTAAGATTATCTATAAACGGAGTAAATCATAAGGGTAAATTAATGGATATAGAGTAGAAATTCATTCATATTTCTACAAGTATAATTCGCTAGAGCACATGGGATGTATGAATTTTAGTCTCTTACTGCAAGGTAAACTATATATGTATTCAAAAACCTGAAAGATACAGTCAACCTTTGAAACCCATGGATAAATGACTATGTTTTGAAGGGTACTTGTATATGGGATGTTCAAGGATATGAAAATCATAGCTGGAGAGGATAATCTCCTAATGTTGCAAAGAATGAAGGATAGATGGACATTTCATAGTAAAAAAAAAGGAGGGAGAAGAAGAGGAAAAACATGCATCACCCACACAAACACCTAGGACAAGATCTTACAACTAGAACCCTAAACCTTCAAGCATAGGCAAAAAAAAAAAACTTACCCCTACAAGCCAGAGCGACTGGGACAAGCTAGACCACTAAAAGTCTAAAACACAATGACAAATGTTTAATCTAAGTCTTTGTAACACGGATTTTTTTTAAAGTTCTATCTTTGTCACCGGCCAATATATACTCAGAAGTCAGAACCATACAAGTACATAATTTAACATAACGTACGGTATTTGATATGCATGTTAATTAGAAAAATGTTTACTAACTTTGGGTCTAGAACAATGTTTATATTGTACTAATTAATGACTTTTTATGAAGAACAATGTATTATTGAGGTCTAATGGTCTATGCATCCGAATCTCAGTGGAATTACAAAATAAAATGAATATATATATATGCAAGCACTAGTTCAGTCATTTTCATGGTCCTAGCTTAGCTAGCTATTCTATCAAAATGAATGAAATGAATCCAACAAGGATGTGTAAATATGGAGTTAAGTGTGGGTATTGATGCGAACTACGGAGTATTTAATTTCACAAACTTATAAAGCATGTTATTCTATTAAAAATAAATGAAACATGTTATAGGAGGGGAGTGACTGAAATTATCTTTCGATACGTCCATATCGGATGTGCTCAAAAGGCGACTTGTTTTGCATATCATTGATCATTAAATCGTGTAGTTTAATTAAGTAATCATCTTTTGATACGCCAAGTTCATTAACTTTAATTAAGATCAACTACGTGTTGAGCTATCCAAGCTCCATTTACCTAAGATATATATTAAAATAATACACAATATATTCACATCTAAAATTACTGGCCACAGAAATATACGATTTGGTTATAAGGGAAAATATGTATTGAGATTAGACCTGACAAACGGGTCGAGCGGATCGGATTCGGGTCAAAAACGGGATTGAGTCGATCGGGTTGACAAAATTTTCGGGGTGAGTGGGTTCGGGTCGGATCGATCCAGCAGGTTTCAAATGTCCCGCTTTTATATTGTAATAAAGAAAATAAAAATTTTAAATTTTTTATAATAAAATATATTGTTATTTTTTAATTTTAAGTAACTAAAATATGTGAAAAGTGGGTCCCTCCAAGAGTTTCAAGAAGTTCGGGTCTGTTCGGGTTTGACCCAATGGGTTCGGGTAAAAAACGGATTTGACCCATACGGGTTCACACACTTTTGAAATCAAATTAAGTTGAGTATTTTTCGAATCAGATCGACTCAACGGGTTGGGTAAACTTTTGACAAATCTAATTGAGATATACTCCGTAGTTATATCTTTGAAAAGATATTCATTAAGAAATTGAAATACATCCTTTCAGACACGGAACTATATCTTACTTCTGTCACGAAGGTTTTTAAAACATCCGTCACGAAGGTATTCAAAACATCCGTGACGAAGGTCCTCAAAACATTCATGACGAAGGTCTTGCAAACATCCGTGACGAAGGTCAATTTTGGCAGTTATAAAAGAGATTTTTTACCCAACCCTAATGTAACTTCGTCCCCCGTATTCCTCATAGATTCGGCGCAACAACATCACACCACAACACCATTATCTACATTTCTTCATCTCTTTCACCACAATAATCAACAATTCAACTCATAAGGTAATTCTAACTCTCTTTTGCACTAATGTTGTATGTTTAGATGGAGATATTTCAAAACCAATTATATGTTGTGATTACATTAGATTGATATGTGTATTAAGCATGTTTTTTTAGTTCAATTGTTCTTTGTTTATGGTTAATTGAGTGTTGTTTCAAATTTTAGATATAATCCCCAAAATTGTTGAACTCATGAATTAGGGTTTGAGATTTTGGTTAAGAAACATATGAAATGAAATGATTTAGGGGCTAATGTAATTGGATAGCTTGAAAAACTGTTTTTTTGCTTGAAATTGTGGAAATTTAGTGCAAATGCATTCGTCACCGGATGTATTGGCGCTGCTGAGTTTGTGCAGTTGTGAAATTTCCTTCATCACGAAGGTGATGAAGAGATTCGCGACGAAGGTCGATGGGAGTTCCGTGACGGATCTCTGTGGTAGATCTGTGACGAAGGTCGATGGGAGTTCCGTGACGGATCTCTACTGGACCTCGTGACGAAACTCTTCAGGACCTTCGTGACGAATGTTTATGCATATTCCTTTGTTGTTTTGTTGTTATGCGTAAATTGACAAAATATTATGTTTGTATAGATGCATCCGTCTTCTAGAAGCGCGCGGAAGACTGCCCGCAATCAGGCTCGAGAAGAAATCGAGGCTGGAGATAGGCCCGCTCATCAGCCGAAGCCGAGGAAGAGGCGCGGAAGAGCTGATGAGGGTAAAAGTGCAAGTCAAGAGATCCCGCAACCTTCTTGACATGAACAACAACATCTAGCTAACCCTAGTGCTTATTCGAACCTTTACGAGAACATGGTTAGTTATTTCGTAATTCCACTTATATTAGTGTATTTTGTTATTATTAAATTATTAATTTATGAAATATATTTGATTACAACAGAATATACCGATGACTCCAACCTATGAGGCACAGGATCCAACTTGGAGTCCACATAGTGCTGTAAGTATTAGTTTGAAATTTAATTTATAGACGATTATGAGTGAAAGTTGTACATTTTACTAATGAGTTTTTTTTTTGTAATAGATCCCTACATGGGTTCCCCCCCCTCTTCTCCACAACTAGCATGGGATGAAGCAGTAGGCCATCAACAGGCCTTTCAGCCACAAGCACCAGAATGACATTCCGGTCCAAATGCTTCCTGGGCTGAAGAACAGTTTGAGGGCCATTACGGGGGGATCGATCATAATGAACATGGCAATGAAAATGACGACATTTACCCGAAGTTACAGTTTCATGTGCCTGGAGGTCCTAAGGAGATAGACTTGTTGTATAGCTTCAACGGGCACACTGCTTATATGGTTTGGCAAGGACATGTAAGTAAAGCTATCACTTTATTTGAATTGTAGAAACGATGAATTGATTGAATTCAGTCATGATTTGTTAATTGATTTAAATGTACTTAAAAAACTTGAAGTATGATAAATAGGAGAGACCACAATTGAGAAATACGGTCAGAAAAGAAGGTTTAAAAAAGTGCCGGTTAGTAGGCGAATATCCTTGGGTTGCGTTGGCTAGGGCTTCTGGTTTGTCACATTTGCAAACCCGCATGTATCCCAACCACGACCAAGCGTTGATCAATGCATTTGTTGAGCGCTGGCAGCCTGAAACAAATTCATTTCACTTGCCATTTGCTGAAATGACAATCACCCTACTAGATGTGCACAAGATTTTGGGTATCCCTATAAACGGAAAGGCCATGGGATTTCGCACATCGGCTGATGGAGTTGGCAAAGCTGAAACGAAGTCTGTAATGGTCAACAGAGCGAAGGCGGCTTTTGGTTTAGATTTACTTGATGCAAGAGTCAAAGCTGGTAATGAAGTTTCACCAGAGCTTTTGAGGTATCAATGCATGAGAGTAGATGATGAGGGGAACTTTGTTATTGATCAGGTCTCAATCGCTAAGGGTTGGTTGACATACTTGATGGGAATAACATTGTTTCCTGACAAGTCATCGTACATGATCAAGTTGATTCATCATGAATGGGTTAATGATATGGCAAATATCCATGGTGTGTCTTGGGGTTCAGGTGCTTTGTGTGCTTTGTATGGACAGTTGGATAAATACTCCCGCAGAGATTGTGCAACGATGTCTTTCTGTTACACCTTGTTGATGGGTAAATACTCCTGGCTTTCTTTCATGGGGTCCTGCATGTTTTGGACAAGACCGAGCCTCACATGCCACTTCGAGTTTGCAGAGAATTTGGTCGAGTTCAAGGTGTGCCAATCCCTCCCATTCAACCAATTAAAGCTTGATTGCCCATTGGATTCCCTTAACAACGAATGTTCACTCAACTTCCGTCACGAAGGTCTACATTACTTCCGTGACGAATCCCATTATTACCCTATTTTTGATTGCTTTTCACACATTTTTACCCCTAAATTCGAATACAACCCTAAATTTCAACATGAACTTTAAATTTCACACAAACCCTAACTTCAACATCATTTTAACATCTTCTTATCATGCTCATTGTATGTAACACCTAAAAATCACATCTTTTCTATATTACAACATGATTTTAATTTCACACAATCAACCCAAAACCTAACTTCAAACTATTCAATTCATACAAAAACATAAATTTTACTGCAAACCCTAACATGAACATTATTTAAAACAACTATAACATACCTCATTTAGTTCCCCCATGATGGACCACCTTCATCAACATTTTGGTGTATGTAATCATCCCAATTTGACATTTTCAATTGAAGCTTGTGTTCGAATGAGGGTGTGTTAGGGTGAAATGGGGTAATGAAGTTAAAAAGGTAGAAGATGAAGTTGGTTGCAGATATTTGATGGTAATTAAATATAGTTCGTGTGGATTAGACATAATAGCATTACTTTTGCAGATATACATTCGTGACCAAGATCGTGTGGAATACATCCATGACAAAAGTTTGGGTAAGTTAAATAAATTTTGAGGATGTGCTAAATAAAGGCTTTGTATATTTATCATTTTGTCAAAAGTGAACAAAAAATTTCACTAAAATTTTAAATATTAAAATACATTCTAGTGAAAATTGATATAAATTTAATGTACATTTTCGTAACTGGCATTATAATAGTTATATATCATTGAACCGTGTCATTGTTTATAATTATCTAGAAAAAGTAACGAAAAACAAATCATGAAACATATTACAATTACATATTTTATATATATCGCTCACCCAAATTATCAAATATAGCTCGCATCCATGCGTTATCTAAGGACATTTTTAGACCCATAAGTTTGAATTTTTTTTTTCTTCTGAAATGGGTTTTTTTCCAAAAAAAATCCGTTATAGACTCGATTTGAAACATATACCCAACATATACACAAGTTTTTGCTTCGGAAAATATACAAGTTGGAAAGACGCTGGTTTTGAGCGTTTCACAACCGAACCGGATTATTTTTTTAACACATAAAATTTTCAAAAAAAAAATTTGTTTGCATTATACAAAGGTCCTCTTTCTATTTTTTCAAATGTTTTATATATATATTATTGCATTAGACTTACGTGTGTTCGAATGGCTCGTATGGGCTCGTTTGAAATCGGAATCGATCAAGACCAATTTCATTGGGTCCGTATTGATCCCAGCTTTCACCGTATATGTCTCTCACTCGATTCTGATTCCGAACGACCCCAAACGAGTCACCCGAACACGCATAAGTTTCGTGCATACCTTCTACTATACATGGAGATTTAAAAATTCGTTCCTCCCCATATCAGACGATGAGAGACATATCTGGTGAAAGATGAGATCAATACGGACTCAACGAAACTGGTCTCGCTCAGTTCCGATTCCGAACTGGTGAAAGAAGGTATGCACGAGACTTACGCGTCTTTGGATGGCTTGTATGGGCTCGTTCGGAATCAGAATCGATCAAGACCGGTTTCGTTGGGTTCGTATTGATCCCAAATTTCACCAGATATGTCTCTCGTCATCTGATATGGAGGAACGAATTTGTAAATATCCATTTATAGTAGAAGGTACGCACGAGACTTACGCGTGTTCAGGTGGTTCGTATCGGGTCGTTCGGAATCAGAATCGAGCGAGAAACATATCTGGTGAAACCTCGGTCAATACGAGCCCAACGAAATTGATCTTGATCGATTCCGATTTCAAAAAAAAATTGAAAATTTTATGTTTAAGAAACGCTAGTTTTGCCAGTGTCTCTTACACGTGGGAATTAAAAAAATCTGGTTTTGTTGGGAGACACTGTCAAAACCAGCGTCTCTCCAACATGTATATTTTCCGAACCAAAAAATTGTGTCTATGTTGCAAATATGTTATAACGAGAATTTTTTTTTGAAAAAAAGGGCATTTTAGAAGGAAAAAAATTACATAATTTTAAGTTATGAGCCAGAATAATTTAACGTTAGGTAAGCGTTTTTAGTTCTTAGTCCTTTTTTATTGAACGGTATACAATAGCGTTAAATTTGTGGGTTCAAAACTAAAACTAACAGGCCCATATATAAACTTCATGTGTTACACACCAATCTAGTCCATGCCTAACGCATGAATTAAAATTTCAAAAAAATTCATACGTAACGCACCAACATGGTCCTTTTTAAAAAAAAATCTATAATCTTGTAGAGAAATTTAATACGAGCGTGTTTATATAAAATTCGATAAAAAACGGACATCGTTTACCCCCTTCAAAAGCCCAAATAACAAAGAATATCTCTGCAAATTTGCTTAAGTATAATAATAGTATGCCTATATTTAAGTATCTAAAATGATATTTTTATTTTCATTAAGTGTGACGAATTTGATATTTATAAAGAATAGTTAATCATAATCCATTACCCTTCGTTAAGTTTGTATTGCTTAACTGAAACGAGTACATATACTATAGATGTAAGGCGTTAGTATTGTTTAGACGTAGTGTGTAACTAAACTATATAAGTATTAAAGTCCATAATACTCAATCATAATCCATGTAGGTGCGTTAGCATGAAATTTTTGAATCTTTTTAATTCATGTGCATAGATTAGATATAACACATGAGGATGAACGATATTTAGTAATTTGGATGAGCAATACATAAAAAGTGCCTATAATTAGAAGGTTGTTGCCGATTCTATCCATTTCGTCAGGATAGTTTCTAACTAGTTTGACACTTTGGTCATCTAGTCCAGTTTCTAAATTTGTAATTGTAAAAAAAGTGAATGTTCTTCATTAATCTCTTTCATTCAATGCATTTTAATTCTTTTCTTTCCTTTTTCATATAAGTTTTACTTCTAACGGTTTAAATAAGGATATTTGTTTGGGCTTGACTGTATATATCTTGTTATTTTTCCTTTTGACTTGTCTACCCTCCTTTATCTAAAGTATAAAGACATGTTGAACTAAGTGACATAGTTTAAATGTCGACACATATGTGACTTGAACGTAAAAGCGACATGTGTTAAACAACACTTTATTCCAGTATATGTATAGAAGATAGATCATGATATAATTAGGATAGTAAGTAGAAAGTGTTAGCTAAATAAATGTCTTTATAAGTATTTTATTTCTAATGAATAGCCTTTTTTTTAGCATAAAGATGAATGAATCAAAGAATAAATTACAAAAAACTGAATTTACAAAAAGTTGAACTAAACCTAATAACTAACCGCGCTCTAACCCCCTAATAATTTTAAAATATACAATTTGGATAATAGATAATGGATAATGGTCAATGGACAATGTGAAAAAACTTAGGACAATAGTAGCATGTTTTAGGGTCCATAAATATAATTGGGTACCCAATGTTAGTTACAGGCGTGATTAGCAGGGAATGGAAACAAATTGCACATTCTTTCACGGGAATAATATTCGGAAATTAGGGAAAACGACAGGCCACAAAAATTCAAATTCATTGGTATCATATCTTCTACCCCGTAATAAATAAATATAGTATAGGATGTTACGGACCATATATATACTCCGTAGTATTAAGAGGAATATTATGTAAATTTAAAATATAAGTTCTGAACCATACTTAATTACTCACTTACGTCACGGCAACATGTAATATATATACGTCAACATCACATCCGTATGATTTTTTGAGTTGGTACGAACAACGAAAATATGAGAAAAATGATACCGTAAATGATTCTAATAACAACAGCATAAGTTTCATCGGATGATCGATATGGGGTTGTCAGCTAAATAAGATCGCACTACCTTTTTTAATAGTGCTTTAGCAAGAGTATGATTTTTAATTTGGATATTTTAGATTTTGTACCAACTATCACTATCATGCAAATGTCTGTAATTAAATATCATACATAATTTCAACAACAATGACAATAGTATACCACATCTTCTGGCAGCTTGCAAGCTCTGGTTTTGGAAAACTATGACAACTTCTACTCTGTTTCATGGATATGTCAAGGAACCGATCGAGCAACAAAGCGTCTACTCAAAATCCGAGAAAAAAAGAGCATTGACTACTTTAGTCTTTTGTAATAAAATTAGAATATTATTATGAATCTTGAGTAAGAAATCTAGAAGAAGCGTAACCCTTCTGTTCAAGAAATGAAACGTAAGAATAGAGTAGACAAAGTACTCGATTCTAATTATGAACGAAGTAGAATCATGATTATGCCTTACATAATCACATTATCTACCACGACTATCATCTATCTAATGTTTGTACTCAGAGGCATCAATTGTATAATCATCATCTTGACTTATCATGTCTTTTAGGTTTCTCGTTTATCTTGAAAATACATACCAGCAGCAGAATCGCCCCTGCCAAGAATACAAAATGGTTAAGATTAGATGGTGGATGACACAATAAATTTCAAGTTTATTTAAATTGCTATAAAATATAGTCCACATTGATACGAATTTGGGTGACTCGTATGCCTCGGAGGGATCGTGGTAGAAAGGGAAGCCGTCGTTCTTCAACTCTTCTAGGTTTTGGATAAGTAACGAATCTTTCGATTCGCCAAGAACTCGATGTCTTGAGAGTCCACTCAAGGGATGATCGAATTCAATAAGTAGGCTTGATGACAGTTCGCTATCGAGAACAACTCCAGATCCAATCAGTGGGGTTTGACGAAGAAGGTTTAAGGGAGGAGATAACTCAACTTTAAAGCTTAAACTCAAATTCAACGTAAAGAACAACAATGGAAAATGTTCAAACTTATAAGAGGGTTGCTGCTAACATTAACCCTAAATGTGCAACCCTAATCCGGAAATAAAAACAATTAATTAAATAAAACGTCTCAAAAAGGAAAGTTCGGAATGCTGAAAATAAGGCGATGGCGATCGCCATATGAGGGGGTTCAAAGGGAACTGGCACGGTTTAGAGCAGTTTGGCACGGTTTGTCACAAACCGTGCCATCCTGTAGAGGCTCTTAATTTCGCCTCGATGGGAATCCCGCGATCGCGGTCGCTGCTGACTGAAGAGATGGCTTCTGTTGGATGACCCCGATCGCCACCATCAGCATGGCGATCGTCGTCGGTGCTCTGCAACACTTGTTTTGGCTCGTTCGAGATGGAGGACTGACCCGTGTCTCGACCCTTGACTAATGAGGCTGGCTTGAAGGCCAGCGTTGCTTTGCCAAGTGTCTGGTAGTCATCCACCTCTTCGAGCGTTGTCAAGCTCCACGTTCTCTCGGTTGCACCGATGTCGCTATTTCTGGCTAAGCCTTTGGTGACCATTGATTGAGTAGCCTTGGCTACCTCTCTTTCTCTAGCTCGGGTCACTGGGCCTAGTGAGAGTATGCTCACGAGTTCCTCTTCTTCAGCCTCTGTCAATGTCTTGTCCGGTATCGTTTCACTCTCCCCTTCTTGGCCTCGACACGTCTTCGTGTCGTCAATGTCTAAGTCTGGGGGAATGTATGGGGACAAATCAGCAACATTAAATGTCCCATGAACACAAATACCTGGAGGCAAATCAAGCTCATATGCATTAGGACCAAAAGATCTAAGAATTTTGAAGGGTCCATCACCTCTATCATCCAATTTGTTCTTTCGTCTAGATGGAAAGTGTTCCTTTCTCATGTGCAGCCACACGAGATCTCCTGGGGCATAGGTGACCCTCTTCTTCCCTTTGTTCGCCTTGGACTCATATTGTAATGAACGACGCTGCAGCTGCTCCTTGGTTCTCTCATGCAATTCCTTGATCATCTCAGCCCGGTTAGCTCTTGCAGCCTCTTCACCATCTTTCAAGGCAAGTGGAATCATGTCCATCGGGGTCAAAGGATTTCGACTATACACCACCTCGAATGGACTCAACCCTGTTGCCGAATGGACGACCCTGTTATTCAAAAACTCAACATAGGGAAGTAAGTCTTCCCACCTCTTTGGATTAGCACGAAGCATGGTCCTCATAAGTGAGCCTAGTGTCCTATTTGTAACCTCAGTCTGTCCATCAGTTTGTGGGTGATAGCTAGTAGAAAATAGGAGTTTAGTACCTAGCTTTCCCCACAATGTTCTCCAAAAATGACTCATAAATTTCACATCCCTATCACTAACAATAGTTTTAGGAATTCCATGCAACCTAACAACATGCTGAAAAAAGATATTACTAATGTCGGTAGCATTATTAGTCATTTTGCATGCCATGAAATGAGCCATTTTGGAGAACCTATCAACCACAACAAAGATGCAGTCACTCCCCTTCTTAGTTGTAGGCACCCACATAACAAAATCCATAGATAAGTCTTCCCAAGGTTGGTTGGGAATGGGTAGGGGTGTATACAACGAAGAAGATGAGCGACTCTTCGCCTTACGACAAGTCACACAACCATTGACAAATCGTGTGACATGTTTGATCATATGTGGCCAATAGAAATGCTCTTGAAGAGAGGCTAAGGTTTTGGCTATTCCAAAGATTCCTCGCCCTTCATGAGCTTCATGAATCAATAGTGTCCTTATAGAACTAGAAGGGATACAAAGCTTGCCCCGTCTGTAAAGATACTTTTGATCGACAAAGTAGCCATCTACCTCACCTTTAGCTAAACAACTCTCATAAATAGACTTGAAGAAATCATCTTGCATGTACAAGTCTATTATCAATGAAAATCCGAGTAATTTAGCTTGTAGGTGAGTTAAGAGAACATACCTGCAAGAAAGGGAGTCGGTTACCACATTCTCCTTACCTTTCTTATGCATGACAACATATGGGAAGGTCTCCATAAACTCTACCCAACGAACATGGCGTCTTCCTAGAGTGGATTGTTGCTTCAATTACGCCAATGCCTCATGATCGGTGTGCACCACAAATTGTTTTGGCCATAGGTAGTGTTGCCAAGTCTTGAATACCCTAATCAAAGCATAAAGTTCTTTATCATAAGTAGGGTAGTTAAGTGTTGCACCTGAGAGTTTTTCCCTGAAGTAGGCAATAGGCCTTTTCTCTTGGAGCAAGACACCACCAATGCCGAAATTGGAGGCATCACAATCAACCTCAAACATCTTTTGAAAGTCGGGGAGTTGCAACAATGGAGCATTGCAGAGACTTTCCTTGAGCCGAAGGAATGCAACCTCATGTTTGTCCTTCCATTCTACAGTGGCTCCTTTCTTTGTGAGCTCATGTAATGGGGCTACAATTGTGCTGAAGTCCCGCACAAATCTCCTGTAAAAGCCTACCAGTCCTAAAAACGATCTTACCATAGTCGGTGTAGTAGGAGTTGGCCATTTTTTTTATGGCTCGAACCTTTTCTTGGTCCACCTGCAATCCATCTTTAGAAACAACATAGCCTAGAAAGATAGTAGAAGTAGAGCAAAATACACATTTTGACAAATTAGCATACAATTGCTCAGCCCTAAGACATTCTAAGACTTGTCGAAGATGGTCAACATGATCATGCAATGAACGGCTATACACCAATATATCATCAAAATAAACCACAACAAATTTTCCTAAGAAATGTCTAAGCACATGGTTCATTAATCTCATGAAAGTACTTGGTGCATTTGTAAGTCCAAAAGGCATTACTAACCATTCATAGAGACCATACTTTGTTTTGAAGGCTGTCTTCCATTCATCACCCTCATTCATACGAATTTGATGGTAGCCACTCTTGAGATCGATCTTGGAGAATAGAGTAGCACCATGCAATTCGTCAAGCATGTCGTCCAGGCGTGGGATATGATGCATGTACTTCACTGTAATTTGATTGATAGCTCTACAGTCCACACACATACGCCATGTGCCATCCTTCTTTGGCACCAAGATAACCGGGACTGCACAAGGTGATAGGCTTTCTCGAACATAGCCTTTATCCATCAAGTCTTGAACTTGTCGTTGTAGCTCAGTTGTCTCTTCCGAGCTCGCCCTGTATGCAGCTCTGTTGGGTAGGGAAGCGCACGGAACCAAATCAATTTGGTGCTCGATGCCTCTGACTGGAGGCAATCCACCTGGTAAGTCGTCAGGATAGACGTCTGTAAAGTCCTGCAAAAGCGATTGAATCACAAGAGGTAAATCATCTTGTTTGTTACTAGAAAGACACGCTTTAGGAATTAAAAGAAAGCAAGAGGAACGTCCCTGAATGATTGGAGTGATATCCCGAGAGCGTGTAAGTAGTATTCTGTTCTCACAACGTCCCTGTATAACCGACTTTTGTTTGTATGGGTCTTTCATTTGAACTGTAGTCGGATTATTGGAGTTGCTGCTGGAATTTGGTATCGCGATCGCGTCCTTCTGGGCCAGGATCTCGGTATTTTGCTCGTCATAAAACTGTAGCCTCTGTTGTGCTCCCGCGATCGCGGGATCCTGGTCCGCGATCGCGGTTTTGTTTCTGCTGAACTCGGAGCCTCTCTGTTGTGATCCCGCGATCGCCGTATCAGGGGCCGCGATCGCGGGTTTTTGTGCAGGTGTTTCTCGAGCTTTTTGGCTTCAAATTTCCTGATTAGATGCTTCCAAGGCCTTGTTCCTGCTCCTTTCTTGATGATCCATGAGGATTTCGTGTGGTGTCATGGGCAGCAAGGATACACGTCTTCCTCCATGGACGAACGCGTAAGTGTTGAGGAGGCCATCATGCACCGTCTTCCTATCAAACTACCAAGTACGACCAAGAAGAAGGTGTGTAGCATCCATTGCAATAACATCACATAAAACCGAATCTTTGCATGGACCAATAGAGAAAGAGATGTGGCATTGCCTGTTTACCACATCACCCTTACCTTCGGTTATCCATTCAAGGCCATATGGTTGAGGGTGTGGAGTTATCTTGAGATTTAGGTGGTGAACCACCTTAGCATTCAGAATATTGCAGCAACTCCCACCATCAATAATAACACTCAAAGACGCCGTTTGAACCAAGCATTTTGTTTGAAATAAATTCTCCCTTTGGTCCATTAGTGCGGCTTCTTTGATAGTTAAGGCTTTCCTTGTGACAAGGCTAAGTGTTGTACCTCCTTGCATATCCGAGGGTGCACAAACATAAGGGTCATTATCTTCTTCATCTTGTGCAACCCTTCATATTCAACTTCCTCTTCAACACTCTCATAGCCACCTTGTTGATTGAGCAACACCTTTCTTGGATTTGAGCATTCTCTAGAAATATGCCCATGTCCTCCACACTTGTAGCACTCCTTGTCTGATGTGCTACTTCGGTTTGTACCTCTTGATGGCTCTGGGGGAGTATTGGTGGCTTCCTTCTTGTATGGTGGTCTAGCTTGTCCTTGACCTTTTTGTTGCACATCTAGAGTAGAATTAATAGATTTGGACAAACTTTCACGAGAGTTATACCTTTGATTGGAAGCCCATGGGGATGATTTCTTGCGCACTAATTGGTTGTGGATTTGCATCGTTGTGTGCACAAGGGAGTTGAGATCTTTGATGGGCAAAATCTCCAATTGGTCTCTAATAGTGACATTCAAACCACTCAAGAATTTGGTTCGAATTGTAGCTGCTGATATGCTCATACCTGCTTTATAGTACATATCTTCCAAAGAAGCATAAAATTCATTGGGAGTTTGTGTACCTTGTTTAGCAAGTGCTATCTTCAAACGCACCTCATTCTTGTAGTCAGTTGGCACATATTTTTGTGTCATGATGAACATCATCTGATTCCAAGTTTCAACCTGTGGGAACCCTCGTCTTTCTCTCATGGTTACATCTCTATTCCACCATGTTTTTGCAGCCCCGGTGAAATGTAGAGTTGCAACCTTCACTTTTTCATGATCCTCATAGTGACAATGGTTCAAAATATGCTCTGTGGTCTCCTGCCATTCCAGAAATACAGCAACATCATATTCACCTGCAAAATTTTCAATACGTACCTTGATGTCACGACGGGCTGGACGTCTGTCTTCATAGAAAGCTTCATGTGGAACACGTCTGTCATTGCCTCTATTGTCGTTGCCACGTCCTCGTCCTCTCTGAGGTACTCGAGGATGTCTCACATCATGGTACTCATTATTGTTGAAACCCCGATCATTATTCCTGAAATTACGAAAAGCAGGAGGATTTGTATATTCAGGAGGAGGAAGATAACCTTCGAGATACCTTCGGTTCTCAATGGGGACCTGAAGTGGTGGGTAGAAGTTGTTTGGAATAGCTTGCCCATAGAGTTCTAGGTCCTCTTCATCATACTCGCCTAAAGCAATTGGCGTTCCACTTCGGTGTGGGCGTCTTGAATTCCTATCAGAGGACTCATGTCGCCGTCTATTAGCCCTGTTTGACCTTCTAGTCCGGGGTTTCGTCCGGGCTATAGATCTCGACGCCCCATGGGTAGGAGTCCCATCCTCCTCGGAACCACTCTCGTCTGACTCCTGTCTGGACCGTTGTGGTTTGTAGCGATCATTAATGGCGTCTTTTTCAATGACACTAGAAAGACGCTGAACTGCAGGACCTTTGCCTTTGTCTCTGATTCGTTGATTGTAAGATGTGGATTCAGCAAGAGCCAGTTGTGTCAATGCCAACTCCTCCTTTAAGCGAGCCACCTCAGCCGTGAGGTCTGCTGGACCGCCCCCGGTGTTACCTTTGGTAGACATAGGCATAGATTAGGTATCAACAGTAATCAGAATTTTGAGCTCAAAAAGTAGCAAACAAAACACTATCAATCACGTAATAAAGTGACTAATTTCAGCAATCCGTGAGGGAAGGATCGGCTAGCTCAGGGCAAAGATCAATATATCCAAGTCAACAACAAATTCAGAAATCAAAGAAAGATGCAAGCAAGTAATTGATCAAAACTTAACTAGCATGCAATTAAGACGCCAAACTTATGAGTAGACAATGGAGAGATAGGCACAATGGACACTTGAGATAGTGAATAGATGATACGCTACACTTTGTATGGCGTAACTAAGGGTTATTACATTAGTTCAGGAGTGTTATCACAAGTATTTGGAGCTATTGTTATATTCTGAGTTGTTTATGAAGAAGTGAAGAAATGAAGACCAGAACCGAAGAAGAAGAGGATCAAGGATTGAAGACATGAAGACGAAGACATCCTGCGGAGCAGCGGCGATCGCCACCATCACTATGGCGATCTCCATTCTACAACAGGAGCATTTCAGGAGTTCGAGAGAGCATGGCGATCGCCATGACTCTATGGCAATCGCCATGGGGCGACAGAGACGAGGCAAAGTTTTACATGAAGACCGCGATCGCCAGTCATCCATGGCGATCGCCACAACAAGGCCGAAGATAATCCGGACTTTCCTTATTTTCCTTATTTTATTTCATTTCTTTTACCTTATTTCGTTTAGGATCTTTCTTTTACCATATATTTTGGGGTTAGTTCTCTATTTAAGGACCCTAGTTTCTTTCTTTCTATTATCATCTTTCCATTAGACAATTTAGTTCTGCAACCATGAGCAGGAACTAATCTTCATTGTTTTACTTAGCGGTTGAAACCTTCAGTTATTAAGTTGTGAGATTTCTAAACTCTTGTTCTTTTCCTATGGGTTTGTATTAATTCTCTTGTTCTTTATCTATTGATTTCTATTAGTTTTGCTAGCTTGATCACCTAGTTTGATTGATAGTTTTCTATTGCTAGACTAGGAATATACGGTGGAATTCCTTGTCATTGTAGCATTCATATTTGCATGATCTGGTAGTTGATTGCTTTTATGAAAGAGAATTGATTGCATGTTAATACTTGACGGTTGTAAGTTATTGCATGCATCCTTATGATTCTTGTGCCCTTTGCTGCTATTTCATCTAATCTTGAGAGGTTTCCCTGATTGCTGAATAGTAAGTATTATCAGGACCGGTTGGCCTGCTAATATATTAAAGATTGGAATAGGAAAATTCCCTAGGATTGATAAGAACTTGAGATAAATCTATGATCAACTTGATTAACTGTTGTGTGGATACTTGCTAGGTGAAACCCCTTCTCATCATATTCACAACCAAACCTTCTTTGCTTGATACTTGTTACTTTTGTGTTCCATACAATCAAAACCCCCCCTTGGTTACTTGTTACTTGTTCGTTAGTTTGTATTTCGCTTGACTGCATTGATTTGGTGTTTTGATTCCCTTGGGTTCGACCTCTACTTGCTTGCTATACTTTAGTTAGTGTTTAGAGTTTTCTTTGATTTGACACTACGACTTTAGCCTCATCAAATTTGGCGTCGTTGCCGGGGAATTGAATTATTCCAATTCTGTGCTAATTGTGACTTATCAACTGTTTGGTGTGAACCTTTATGGTTCAGACCCGTGCTACTAACTCATCTCTTGTTGCTTTTGATTCAGAGATTGAGAGGACGTTCCACAGGAACCGAAGAGCAGCTTTGAACAAAAGTAGCGAAATGGGTGATCGAAATGGACCACCACTGCCTACTATGAGGCAGCTCACTGCCCCGAACTTAGATCAACAACCTCTGGCAGTGAGGTTTCCTGAGATAGTTGAGGGTGTGAATTTTGAGCTAAAAGCTGGATTGATTCATGAACTTCCACACTTTCATGGCTTAACAGGTGAGGATCCAAACAAACATTTGGCTCAGTTTCATGCTATATGTTCTAGCATGAAGCCGAGGGGTGTCACTGAGGAACAGTTAATGTTAAGAGCTTTCGGATTCACTCTGAAAGACGCTGCTAATGATTGGCTTTACTATCAAGCCCCTGGGAGTATTGATACTTGGACCAAGATGAAAAAGGTTTTCTTGGAGAAATACTTTCCAGCAACTAAACTGCGCAGCCTGAAAAAGGACATTACAAATCTCCAACAACACGCAACTGAAAGTCTCTATGAATATTATGAGAGATTCAAGAAGTTGTGCTCAAGTTGTCCTTTCCACAACTACACTGATCAGGATCTTCTCATGTATTTGTTTAGTGGCCTGATTGATGAGGACCGTCGTATGGTTAATGCATCCTGTGGAGGTAATTTTTTGAGATTAACTATACCTCAGGCTACTGAAATGTTTGAGGAATTAGCTGAGAGCTCAAGGCAGTTTGGTAGCAGGCAAAGAACACAGTCAGTAAGTTCACTTGATCCCGCTAAAATTCAAAGTGATATGAATGAACTGAAAGATATGATGATGTCTTTTATGCTGCAAAGTGGTGGTCGACAACACGTGAGAGCTTGTGGGGTATGCACACTCACAGGGCATCTTACTGACGAGTGCCCACAACTCCAAGAACCGAGTGCTGAGGTAAATGCTGCAGGAGGATGGCAACCTAGGCCTAGATTTGATCCTTATGCTAATCATTATAATCCAGGTACAAGGAATCATCCTAACTTGAGGTGAGATAATCAGAATAATGTTCAAAATCCTCAAGTATTGCAAAATCAGCCTAGACCTCAAAACTCTCTGACTGCTGAAGAGATGATTAAGTCCTTAGCTCAATCTGTGATGCAACAAAATGCTAAAACGGAGTCGAGTATTCAGAATCTTGAGAAACAGATAGGGCAGATTGCTCAAGCTGTGAGCAACTTAGAAGCTAGAGATTCAGGAAAGCTACCATCTCAAACGGTAGTAAACCCGAGAGAAAGTGTCAGTGCTGTGACATTGAGAAGTGGAAAATTATTGGTTGAAGAATCTAATGCTGAAAAGGGCAAACAGAAGCAACATCCGGAGACAGAAACTCCAGAAGACCGACCGCGATCGCCATGCATTGGTGGCGATCGCGGTAACATTACAGAGAGCAAGCAGAATCTGGCCGAGAAGGAACCGCGATCGCCACATATAATTGGCGATCGCCATATTTCAACAGAAGATGAAGGGTCGTGACCGCGATCGCCGTCCATTGATGGCGATCGCCATGAGTCATTTGAGCCAGTTGACAATTATGTTCGCCCCAACTTTCCTCCTTTATTCTCACAGAAGCCTGTGGCTCCCTTTCCCGAGGCATTGAAGGACACTCGAAGGCCAGAGAACGATAAAGAAATTTTCGAAACCTTCAGTAGGTGCGAGGTAAACATCCCTTTACTTAAACTTGTCAAGAGTATTCCTAGATTTGCAAAATTTTTGAAAGAAGTTTGCACAATTAAGAGGAATCAAAAACTTAAGGGAAGACAAAAGGTTAAAGTTAGTGAACAAGTTTCTGCTGTGTTCCAAAGACGTATGCCTAAGAAATGTGGTGACCCAGGCATGTTTAGCATTCCATGTGTGATTGGTGAAACTAAATTCGAAAAAGCTATGCTAGATTTAGGAGCATCAATCAATGTTTTGCCTTTTTCTTTGTATGAATCACTAGGTTTAGGACCATTGCATGAAACAGGAATTGTTGTTCAACTTGCTGATAGATCTAATGTGTACCCGAAAGGGGTGGTTGAAGATGTTCTTGTTATGGTTGGTGACTTGATTTTTCCTGTTGATTTCTTTGTTTTGGATATGGAGCATGACAAGCATGCAACACCTATTTTGCTAGGTAGGCCTTTCATGAAAACTGCTCAAACTAAGATAGATGTGAACAGTGGGACACTGACAATGGCATTTGATGGGGAGAAGGTTGAATACAATATTTATGATGCTATGAAACACCCCATTGATGACCATTCTTTATGTTCTATTGATGTGATTGAGCCTATTGTGCAAGATGTGTTTGATGTGACTTGTTGTGATGAGCTGAAATCGATCATTGAGAATGATGTGGAGGATCCACATGCATATATGTCTGTATCCACTAACATGCAGGTAGTCTTGGCACAATTGAACGCTGAAGGTAAGCCTCCCTACACTTACGTGGGCAATGGCCCCTTAGAACTAATAGTACCGAGCGAGAAGCTCCTACCATCTATTGTGCAGGCACCAGAAGTTGAATTGAAGGAGCTGCCCAAACATTTGAAGTATGCTTTTCTTGGAACCGGTAAAACATTACCGGTTATTATTTCAAGCCATCTTTCCAAGGAGCAAGAGGAGAAATTAGTGGCAGTGCTTGAAGATCATAAGGTAGCTTTGGGATGGACCATTGCAGACATCAAAGGGATTAGTCCCTCGACATGTATGCATAGGATTTTGCTAGAAGGGGATCCCAAACCATCCAGACAACCCCAGAGGCGGCTCAATCCACCAATGACTGAAGTGGTGAAGAAGGAGGTGCTGAAACTCCTGCAGGCAGGTATGATTTTTCCTATCTCTGACAGTCAATGGGTTAGTCCTACACAATGTGTCCCCAAGAAGGGTGGTATTCAGGTTGTAGAGAATCAACAAGGAGAGTTGGTTCCTACCAGGTTACAAACAGGTTGGCGAGTTTGCATTGATTACCGTAAGCTGAATGCGGTAACTAGAAAGGATCACTTTCCTTTACCATTTATTGATCAAATGCTTGAGCGACTTGCTGGTCGCCCTTTCTATTGCTTTTTGGATGGATACTCAGGTTATTTTCAGATTGCCATAGCTCCAGAGGATCAAGAGAAAACGACATTTACATGCCCTTTTGGTACTTTTGCATACCGCAGGATGCCATTTGGGTTATGTAACGCACCCGGTACGTTCCAAAGGTGTATGGTGAGTATTTTTTCTGAGTATGTGGAAAATTTCATTGAAGTTTTTATGGATGATTTCACAGTTCATGGTGACAGTTTTGATGCATGTTTAAACCATTTGACACTAGTGCTTAAAAGATGTGTAGAAACTAACTTGGTTCGTAATTCTGAAAAGTGTCATTTCATGGTTGAGCAAGGTATTGTGTTAGGGCATATTGTGTCAGCTAGGGGTATTGAGGTCGATAAGGCGAAGATTGATGTAATTCAATCTTTGCCTTATCCTACTAATGTGCGGGAAGTTCGCTCTAGGCCATGCAGGTTTCTATCGCAGGTTTATTAAGGACTTTTCAAAGACCTCATCACCACTATGTGAGCTGCTGAAAAAGGAGGTTGATTTTGAGCTTAATGACGAATGCAAGAAGGCGTTTGATGAGTTGAAAACTCGTTTGACAAGTGCACCAATTATTCAGGCGCCGGATTGGTCTCGACCTTTTGAGATCATGTGTGATGCTAGTGACTATGCAGTGGGAGCAGTTCTTGGACAAAAAGAAGCAAGAGCTTCTCATGTAATTCATTATGCTTCTATGACTTTGAACGGAGCGCAAAGGAACTACTCCACCACTGAGAAGGAGATGCTAGCAATCGTGTTTGCCTTGGAGAAATTCAGACAATATCTACTTGGTACCAAGGTAATTGTTTATACTGACCATGCAGCACTTCGTTATCTTATGACGAAGAAGGATGCCAAACCAAGATTGATTCGATGGATCTTATTGCTGAGTGAGTTTGATGTGGAAATTCGAGACAAGAAAGGTGCTGAAAATTTGGTGGCTGATCACTTGAGTAGATTAGTCAGTGCAGATGACAAGCCAGATATGCAGGAGCAAATTCAGGGAAATTTCCCCGATGACAATCTGTTCGGAGTAGCTACTGTGGCCATGACGCGATCACTACCATCTAGTGGCGATCGCCATGATTATTCTAATGTTGACAGGAGTACTGAGTCACGGCCGCGATCACCACAAATCATTGGCGATCGCCATACTTCCACAGAAGCTACCCTCGATTCTAGACCGCGACCGCGATCGCCATGCATTGGTGGCGATCGCCGTTGGCTCGCAGAGACTTACATTAACGGTGATCTTGAAGCTACACTCCTCGCTCTAAAAACCTTCAAACCCTGGTACGCAAATTTAGTGAACTTTCTTGTCATAGGCGAGTTCCCCCCTAATTTTTCCAAGGCTCAAAAGGATAAGATGAAAAGCGAAGCTAGATTCTATTTGTGGGATGATCCCTATCTTTGGAGACACTATAATGATCAGGTGATTCGTCGATGTCTCCCTGATAATGAGGTACAATCTGTCTTGTCTTTTTGTCATTCTTATGCATGTGGGGGTCACTTTGGGGCAAATAGAATAGCTAGGAAAGTATTGGATGCAGGTTTGTATTGGCCACACATATTTCGGGATGCTTATGCCTATTGCAAAACATGTGATCAATGCCAACGAGTTGGGAACATGTCTCAAAAGAATGAGATGCCTCAAGCACCAATCATCTTTTGTGAGATTTTTGATGTTTGGGGGATTGACTTTATGGGACCTTTCCCTAGCTCATTCGGGAACTTATATATTTTGCTTGCGGTGGACTACGTTTCCAAATGGGTGGAAGCGAAGGCCACCAAGACTGATGATTCTCAAGTTGTAGCAGGGTTCTTAAAAGAGAACATATTTGCTCATTTTGGTATTCCCAAGGCTCTCATAAGTGACAGGGGTACTCACTTTTGCAACAAGACGGTGAGTGCATTGCTGAAGAAGTATCATGTTACTCAGAGGGTCTCCACTGCCTATCATCCACAGACCAATGGACAAGCTGAGTTGTCAAACAGGGAGATCAAGACCATCTTACAGAAGACAGTAGCTCCCAATAGGAAGGATTGAAGCCTAAGACTTAATGATGCATTATGGGCCTACCGCACAGCCTACAAAACTCCTATAGGTATGTCACCCTATCGATTAATTTTTGGTAAAGGTTGTCATCTTCCAGTGGAGCTTGAGCATAAGGCATTATGGGCTGCCAAGAAATGCAACATGCAAATTAGTGAAGTTGGAGAATTCAGGAAGCTACAATTGAGTGAGCTAGAGGAAGCAAGACTCGACTCCTATGACAATGCTGTCATATATAAGGAGAAGACGAAAGCTTGGCATGACAAGAACATTTTGAGAAAGAACTTCAAAACAGGTGATAAAGTTCTACTATTTCAGTCACGTTTGAAACTTTTCCCAGGTAAGCTTAAGTCTAGATGGGTAGGACTTGCCTTAGGCTAGCTCACAAGGTGATAGCCATGTGTTTCTTGGGGCGTGGGGAGGTGAACAAGGTCTCTGCTCAGGATTTACAGTTTTTATGGAGCCTCACACCTGAATGTGGGACCGTTCCAGATTGGATCCTGCTTTTTTTCCATAGTGTGGCCAAATACAGGAAGATGGGCAAGAAGGTGGGCAAGATAAGTATGGGAGGAATGGTCACTCTCATTGCCCGGCTCTGTTTAGGAGATGATGCTATCCCTAGTGGTAGCAGCAACTCCAACTATGTTTATGATGTTCCAGGGCTGAGGCGTGCACTGCTTCTAGATGTGCGCCGGGATATTTATACGTGGTTGTCCAAGCATGAGGGCACACACAAGATGCGTCTACCTAGATTCATTCCCTTTGGTCCTCTTGCAAGGGATTTTCGACTAGTGCCTGATGGTGCTGAGGCTGAGGAGTCTGACGAGGAGGCGGGGATGGAAGTTGACATGGGAGGTCATGATGGTGCTCCGGGGGCTGATCAGGGCGGTCCTCAGGCTGCTGCCCTGGGATTTGATTATGAGCGGATGTACAGTTTGATGGAGAGTATGTCTCTTCAGCAGCAGGCATTCGGGACACAGCTAGATGAGGTGAGCCGAACAGTGAGCAGCTATGACAGTCGGTTCACCAACATTGAGCAGACCATGCAGACGTTGCAACAGAGACAGGAGGAGTTCTTTAGGGGTGCAAACCCCTACTATCCACACCATCCAACACCATCACCACAGTGAGTATTATCTTTTCTTCCCCATTTACATTTGTATGTCCTTTATTTTCCATTGAGGACAATGTCTCATTCAAGTATGGGGGAGGGGATGATATGAGTAATTGTACATATTTACTTTCCTAGCATTTCATTTTGCATGTTATAAATCAAAAATTCAAAAAAATTGAAAAATGGAAAAAGCCAAAAATATTGAGAAAAAGGCATACAAAATCCTTGGATAGCAAGATCTATGCAATAAGAAGGTGGCTTGGCCGACACTAGGTTGAGGCAACAATAAGTCTTGAGAGATGTGAGTTGGTGAGCTCGGAACAATTATTGAGTGGTTGGGATGAAAACCCGAAAGGGCGCTCAAGAAAGATGAGTGTTATAAAAAAAAAAATTGAGTGTTTTAGGATCATTAATCATCTTGGCGTTATGGTGACATAAGAAGGAGGCGTATAGGAGGATTCGGGTAGGCCACTTGGAGGAATAAGGTGTAGTTCTGAGTTTGTGCTTATTGTATCACATTTGTTCTTGATTGTTGTTGTTACGTTTTGTATGCTTTGGGCTTATTGAGTATGTAATCACTAGGAGATATTCTTGTACTTCCTGAGGCTTTGAGCTTTTCATTGTAAGGGTAGCTTTTCTGTAAGTTACTCGGGACGAGTAAAAGTCTAAGTATGGGGGTATTTGATACGCTACACTTTGTATGGCGTAACTAAGGGTTATTACATTAGTTTAGGAGTGTTATCACAAGTATTTGGAGCTATTGTTATATTCTGAGTTGTTTATGAAGAAGTGAAGAAATGAAGACTAGAACCGAAGAAGAAGAGGATCAAAGATTGAAGACATGAAGACGAAGACATCCTGCGGAGCAGCGGCGATCGCCACCATCACTATGGCGATCGCCATTCTACAACAGGAGCATTTCAGGAGTTCGGGAGAGCATGGCGATCGCCATGACTCTATGGCGATCGCCATGGGGCGACAGAGACGAGGCAAAGTTTTACATGAAGACCGCGATCACCAGTCATCCATGGCGATCGCCACAACAAGGCCGAAGATAATCCGGACTTTCCTTATTTTCCTTATTTTATTTTATTTCTTTTACCTTATTTCGTTTAGGATCTTTCTTTTACCATATATTTTGGGGTTAGTTCTCTATTTAAGGACCCTAGTTTCTTTCTTTCTATTATCATCTTTCCATCAGACAATATAGTTCTGCAATTTCTATTAGTTTTGCTAGCTTGATCACCTAGTTTGATTGATAGTTTTCTATTGCTAGACTAGGAATATACGGTGGAATTCCTTGTCATTGTAGCATTCATATTTGCATGATCTGGTAGTTGATTGCTTTTATGAAAGAGAATTGATTGCATGTTAATACTTGACATCCTTATGATTCCTGTGCCCTTTGCTGCTATTTCATCTAATCTTGAGAGGTTTCCCTGATTGCTGAATAGTAAGTATTATCAGGACCGGTTGGCCTGCTAATATATTAAAGATTGGAATAGGAAAATTCCCTAGGATTGATAAGAACTTGAGATAAATCTATGATCAACTTGATTAACTGTTGTGTGGATACTTGCTAGGTGAAACCCCTTCTCATCATATTCACAACCAAACCTTCTTTGCTTGATACTTGTTACTTTTGTGTTCCACACAATCAAAACCCCCCCTTGGTTACTTGTTCGTTAGTTGGTATTTCGCTTGACTGCATTGATTTGGTGTTTTGATTCTCTTGGGTTCGACCTCTACTTGCTTGCTATACTTTAGTTAGTGTTTAGAGTTTTCTTTGATTTGGCACTACGACTTTAGCCTCATCAATAGACTACTATTTTAGATCTCCTGAGGATTTCTTTTTGCTCGAATTTATGATCGACTTTTGAACTCAAGTGCTGTTTGTTTTTGTTATAGAAAGAATAGCATGCAATTTCGTATGAGTAAATCACAAAAAACTTGAAGCAACAGTCAAAGATTTAACAATTTGATGAAGCCTAAGATATCTGCAATCTTCGGGTTATTAGTTATCTTCAATCTCTCTAGGTTTTTCTGTATTTTGTGAGTAAAGCCACGACGTTTTCTTGAGTACAAGAATTCGTCACCTAGGGTTAGGGTTTCACTCGAATTTTTCAGTTTTCTTAACAATGCGGAATTTGGTGGAAACAAAAGGGAATACGTGAAAGAAAGAGTTTTAGAATGACTACACCTTTAAACCGCTAGAAACTGATACCAATTGATACGAATCTAGGTGACTCGTATGCCTCGGGGGGATCGTGGTAAAAAGGGAAGCCGTCGTTCTTCAACTCTTCTAGGTTTTGGATAAGTAACGAATCTTTCGATTCGCCAAGAACTCGATGTCTTAAGAGTCCACTCAAAGGATGATCGAATTCAATAGGTAGGCTTGATGACAGTTCGCTATCGAGAACAACTCTAGATCCAATCAGTGGGGTTTGACGAAGAAGGTTTAAGGGAGGAGATAACTCAACTTCAAAGCTTAAACTCAAATTCAACGTAAAGAACAACAATGGAAAATGTTCAAACTTATAAAAGGGTTGCTGCTAACATTAACCCTAAATGTGCAGCCCTAATCCCGAAATAAAAACAATTAATTAAATAAAATGTCTCAAAAAGGAAAGTTCGGAATAATGGAAATAAGGCGGTGGCGATCGCCATATGAGGGTGGCAATCGCCACCGGGTTCAAAGGGAACTGGCACGGTTTAGAGAAGTTTGGCACGGTTTGTCACAAACCGTGGCATCCTGCAGAGGCTCTTAATTTCGCCTCGATGGGAATCCCGCGTTCGCGGATTCGTTCCCGCGATCGCGGTCGCTGTTTACTGAAGAGATGGCTTCTGTTGGATTCCCGCAATCGCCACCATCAGCATGGAGATCGCCTTCGGTGCTCTGCAACACTTGTTTTGGCTCGTTCGAGATGGAGGGTTGACCCGTGTCTCGACCCTTGAATAATGAGGCTGGCTTGAAGGCCAGCGTTACTTCGCCAAGTGTCCGGTAGTCATCCACCTTTTCGAGCGTTGTCAAGCTCCACGTTCTCTCGGTTGCACTGATGTCACTATTTCTGGCTAAGCCTTTGGTGACCATTGATTGAGTAGCCTTGCCTACCGCTCTTGCTCTAGCTCTGGTCACTGGGCCTAGTGAGCGTATGCTCATGAGTTCCTCTTCTTCAACCTCTATCAATGTCTTGTCCGGTATCCTTTCACACATGCTGAAATCACCTAAAATTTTGCTAATAGTTGTGTTATACGCTTTAAATGCACGTGGAATGAAGAGAATAAAAAAGGTATTATCACACTAATTGAGTAATTGATTAAAAGTTAAGCCGTGACTTGTTGTCCCTTTGGACTAAGGCGTCACTGAAATGTCTTTTCATTGTTTGTGCCTAAAAATACGATGAGTAAGGAACGCGTGACGAGCTACGCGAAGGCTGACCACGTCGACGCGACGAGAAGTAGTGAAGACTTCGTCGACGTGGCAAAGATCTCGTTCTCCTTGAAGATTAAGTCGGCCGAGTGAATTTTATCTTATTTCCTTGTATATTATTGTAATTGGTAAAAGATACGATAAATAATATCTTTTACCTTTATTATTATATCGTTATTAGATAGAAGGAAGAGATAAAATCTCGTTTCCTTAAAGATATTATTAGGGTTAGCCTATAAAAAGAGGCTAACGCATGCTTTGTAAGTATTCAGCCACCATTCGAGTAATGCTAAGTTCAAGCTTCAAACCCTAAATTCCTATTTCACCTGGCATCGTTCTTGAGTGTTGAGATTATACCGTATTCTTTGATCTTTGCCCTACAATTGCTTAGTTATCATCTCGTTGGTAATTTCGCTACAAACAATTGGCGCCCACCGTGGGGCATGATCAAAAGAGTATCGTCTCTGCATACGAAGAGAACAGCCTCTCCCGCAGAAGCCATGGAAGATTCCAGATTGATCGAAAGTCTTCGAAACAGAGCCTTCACCGTGTTAGGAGGTCCGCCATCCTATACAACCTCCAACACTAAAAGGCTCGCGAGAACTGTCGAAGGACAAGATGACTCTATTCCAAATCACCACGCCAGAGCAACGAGCCGTGATCTACCTATCACATTTGAAGATCCAGACGAAAGAATCAAATATCACGATAGCTTGGTGATCTCCGTAGTGATTCGGAATTGCAACGTGAAGAGAATCCTGGTAGATAACGGAAGTTCGACCAACATCATCACCCTCTCTGCTACTCTTGAACTCGGACTTTCAGTCGACGATGTCGTCGGGAAGCGTATCCGTTTGGAAGGCTTTAGCAGAGAAATTGCCGAGATGTTGGGGGAAATCACTCTCGAGACAATAACCCAAGGCGTCGACCTCCCAACCAGATACGCCGTGATGGAGGCGGAATCGCCCTATAACGCCATCCTAGGAAGACCCTAGATCAATGATATGCGAGCGGTTCCGTCTACGTATCACCAATCCTTGATGTTCCCAACGCCCTGGGGAGTGCGCAAAGTTAAAGACGAACCCTACGCAGCCAAAGAATGCTACCGAATCCGGATGAAAGGGATCACGGCGCAAGAATTCAAAAAAGATGTAGTAAAAGAATTTCAAGTCAAGATGCCAACTAAGTACGTCAAGCCAAAGTGTCCGGAATTAGAAGACGTGATCATTGATGACTCCAGACCAGAACGAGTCGGTAAGATAGGGATCGACGTCCCCAGAGAAATTAGAGAAGAATTGATAGCGTTCTTGAAGTCAAAAGCCAAGTGATTCGCCTGGAGACACGAAGACATAACAGGCATATCTCCAGACGTGATGCTCCACAAGCTAAACGTCGATCCAAATTTCACCCCAGTCAAGAAGAAGAGGAGGAAATTCGCTCCCGAACGTAACAAAGTTGTTGACGAAGAAGTAAGAAATCTCCTCGAAACAGGCAAGATGCGAGAAGAAAAGTATCCCAACTGGCTCGCCAACATCGTGGTCGTCCAGAAGAAGAACGGGAAGTGGAGAGTGTGCGTCGATTTCACGGATCTTAACAAAGCTTGCCCCAAAGATTCCTTCCCACTCCCTCATATCGACGCCATGGTAGACGCGACGGCAGGACACGAGATGCTAACATTCATGGACGCGTTTAGCGGATATCACCTAATACAGATGAACCCCGCCGATCAAGAAAAGACAACGTTCGTGACAAACCAGGGGATATACTGCTACAAGGTCATGCCTTTCGGCCTCAAGAACGCCGGAGCTACATATCAAAGGCTGGTAAACAAGATGTTCGAAGAACAGATAGGGGACACGATGGAAGTTTACATAGACGACATGCTTGTGAAGTCTAAGCGAGCAAAAGATCACGTAACACACCTGAAAGAAGCGTTCGAGATCCTGGAAGAATACAGCATGAAACTCAATCCCACCAAGTGTTCCTTCGGAGTCTCTTCCAGGAAATACCTTGGATACGTGGTGACGCAGAGAGGGATAGAAGCTAGTCCCGAACAGATCAAAGCCATACTTGATCTCGAATCTCCGCGTTGCGTGAAAGACATCCAAAAGCTGACAGGAAGGGTCGCCGCGTTAAACAGGTTCATCTCCAAAGCTTCCGACAGAAACTGACTCTTCTACGATACTCTCAGGAAGAACAAGTCTTTCTCTTGGACGGAACGTCACGAAGAGGCCTTCACGGAGCTCAAGAATTATTTGACTAATCCTTACTCCTATCGAAGCCTAAGGAAGGAGAGCCTTTGTTCGTATACCTAGCAGTCTCTGAGATAGCTATTAGTGCCGTGCTCGTATGAGAAGAAGGGGGAAGAACAACAGCCTGTCTACTATGTGAGCAAAAAGTTGTCGTCAGCAGAAACAAGATACTCCGCCATGGAAAAGCTGACCTTGGCACTAGTGATGGCATCGGTGAAGTTGAAACCCTATTTCGAGTCCCACACCATCGTAGTAAGAACCACGTCGCCCTTGAAGAACATAGTAAAGAAGCCAAAACTGTCAAGAAGAATGACAAAATGGACAGTTCATATCGGCGGCTATGACATCATCTACGAAGGAAGGAAAGCAATCAAATCCCAAGCATTGGCAGACTTTGTGGCGGATTTCAGTCCAACTCTAGAGCAAGAAGCAATCTCACAAGTAAACAAAGTAGAATTCGCAAAGTGGACCTTGCACACGGACAGAGCAATGAACCAAAATGGGGAAGGATTAGGTATCGTCCTAAAGTCGCCACAAGGGGATAGGGTTGTCCAAGCCATAAGATGCGACTTCAAAGCGACGAACAACGAGGCCGAGTACGAAGCCCTAATCGCCGGCCTGCCATCGACTTACAGGTTCAGAAACTAGATATTTACTGTGATTCATTGTTGGTGGTTAACCAAGTTCGAGGTGAATACGCCACTAAATACTCGAAGATGACCTTTTATCTCAAAGTAGTAAAAGACTTGTTCGAGAAATTTGAAAACTGCCAAATCAGACAAATCCCCAGAGACGCTAACGCGCAAGCCGACACGTTGGCAAAGCTAGGTTCATCCATCGACCCGAGAGAATATCAAAAGATCTCGTTCCTTCACCTCAGCAACGCATTCATCAATAAGGAAGCAACTCCAGAACAAACGCTCACAGTAAGAAGTCAAGACTCATGGGTAACACCTTACTACGAGTGGTTGCAGCACGAACGCCTCCCGGGTAACACGTACGAAGCAAGACTGTTGAAGCAAAAGGCAACTACCTTCATAGTAGACAAAGGCCAACTATTGAAATGGTCGTCGAGCGGTATGTTCTTAACGTGCCCAACAGAGGAAAAAATCCAAGATATTCTACGCGAGCTACACAACGGAGAATATGGGAATCATTCAGGAGGGAGGAGCCTAGCCGCCAAAGTAGTCATGGGCAAATTGAACCTAAACCTTGTGAACCGGACCGATCAAAACCGGCCAAACCTTGAACCGGCCCTGAACCTGAACAGGCCCGGCAAACCGGGCCTATGGAAGGTTCAGGTTAAGGTTCAACACTCCATTGAACCGTCGAACCTGAGGTTCTAAGAAGGTTAACCGGAGGTTCATGAACCGGGAGTTTTACAAAAAATTAACCGGAGATTCAAGCCCTTTAGGTGCAAGCCCTTTAATTTAATAATGTAAATATTAGGTGCAAGCCCTTTAACCGGAGGATACGTAGGCAACTTAATAAGTAAGTAAATATTAGGTGCAAGCCCTTTAATTTTTTTTCTTTTTCATGTTGAACAAAATTTGAAGTTATTTTTATTCCCTCTTTGTATGAACTATAAAGAGTCTAGTATTGTAATTTAATAAATCAAAGTTAATTTAAATAGGCTTTAAATATTATTATTATTATTTTAATATCAAGGTTCAAACCTGAACTGGCCCTAAACCGGACAGACATTCGAACCGGCGGAAAACCTTGTAAAAACCTTCTTGAACCTGAACCGGCCCGGACGAACTGGCTCTTGAAGGTTTAGGTTAAGGTTCAAGGTAATCTTGAACCTTGAACCGGAGGTTCATGAACCTAAACCGCAGGTTCACGAACCTTGCCCATGACTACGCCAAAGCACACTCAGCAGGATATTATTGGCCCACAATAAGACAAGACGCGATGAATCACGTCAAAAGGTGTGACGCTTGCCAGAGACACACCCCAATCCCACATCAGCCGACGGAAAAGTTCCACTCCATAACGTTTCCTTGGCCATTCATGCAATGGGGGATGGATATAGTAGGACCTATGCCCTTAACCCTAGGACCAAAGATGCTAATGCTCGCTGTTACAGACTATTTCTCCAAGTGGATAGAGGCCGAAGCATTCAAGAGTATCAAAGATTCCCACGTCATCTCCTTCATCAAGAGAAACATCATCATGAGATTCGGAATCCCTCATACCATTTTATGCGACAACGGATCACAATTCATTATCAAGAACATCGTATCGTTCTGCGAAGACAAAGGTATACGTCTTGTCTACGCGACGCCAAGATACCCTCAAGCGAACGGACAAGCAGAATCAAGTAACAAGGTCATTTGAGTAATCTCAAGAAGAGGAAAGAAGAGTGCAAGGGAAATTGGGCGGATCAACTCCAGGCTATATTATGGGTGTTTGTGCCTAAAAATACGACGACTATGGAACGCGTGAAAGCTACACGTAGAAGGATAGAGGCGACGCGACGTATGAAACGGAAGATGGCGTCGATGTGACGTTATAAAGAAGAACGTGTCGTTAAGCTATGGAAATTAGGTCAGCCGCCACTTAGTTACCTTGTTCTATATTATATTCGTGTAAATGGTAAAGGATAAAATGAAAGAATATCTTTTACCATATTTATTATATCGTTAGAAGGAAAAGGAAAAGATATTATTTCCTTAGTAAGATCCTAGGGTTAACCTATATAAAGGTTAACGCCAACCTTTTGTAGGGATATCGGACGCTACGCCGTAATATCAATACCACAAGAAAGTTCAAGTTTCAACCTTATTCTCTCGTCTCGTTCTCTTAGTGTTAAGATTATACCGTTCTCTTTGATCTTTGCCCTACAATTGCTTAGTTATCATCTCGTTGATAATTTCGCTACAAACAATTGGCGCCCACCGTGGGGCTTGATCAAAAAGGTGTCATCTTTCCACACAAAGGGAACCTCTTTTTTTTTTGCAGGAAGCCATGACGTCTCCAACCAATAGCCCTCGCAACAACAGAGATTCAGAAACCGAAGAACGCGTAAAGGACTCCCTCAGTCTCAAGAACAAAGAACGAGTTACAAACCCCAACGATCCAATGCAGGGAGATTCGGAAGAAGAATTCGAGAACGTTTCCGACGTCGCCAGAGACGACGATCCCGCAACCAAAAAGAAAGCCGACGATGACGTCACCAACATGGCCTCCGTCAAGAATCACTTCTTTAGCGCCCAAAAATCCTGGGAAGAGGCCAAGAGCGCCAGTGAAGAAAAAACGATGGGACTCGCCAAAGAAAACGAGCGTCTACGCTCTGTTATAAAAGAACTCAGGACAGAGTCCGCTAAGCCTCCAACTTACGTTCGCAATCGGAGTGTCGTTCGTCGTCTGGACATGGATGCCGTAGCCGACGAGGAAGAAGACCTTGAGCTCTCAAGACGCCCAAGACCGATCACATCGACGAGAGCGGGCCGAGGAGAGACATCCAAAAAGCAAGCCCTAACTCCCAACGCGGTCGCGAGTATCGTAGCCCAACAAGTTGGAGCCTTAAGAAAGGAGATGATGCTTAGGCCAGGAGCTCCAAATTCCATAATACCCGAAGAAGAGCATGCGTTCGAGGAAAGCCCTTTTATTAGGAGTATCGCCATCCAGAAGATCGCAAAGAAATTCACCGTTGCGGATCTCCCCGTCTACGATGGGTCAAGCGACCCCGAAGAACATATCTTATTGTACAAAGCCAAGCTCTCCACAAATCCTATCGACCCAAGATTTAAATAAGCAATGATGTGAAAATTCTTTAGCTCGACATTGAAAGGTCCCGCCTTGACATGGTTCATCCACTTGCCTCAAGAAAGAATCTCGTCCTACGCGGAACTATCCAACCAATTCAGGCTATAATTCGCCAATAGCAAGCTCTTTGCGAAACAACCGTCAGATCTCCACAACATGCGTATGAACACGGGTGAAACCATAAGGGAGTTTCTTAAGCGTTTCAACGACGAGAAAGTCACGATCCCAAGTTGCACGGAAGCTACCGCCTCCGACGCGTTCAGACACGCCCTCCCCAAAGATAGCGATTTATATAAAGAACTGACAAGGACATGTACCGAGTCGTTTGAGATAACGAGAGCAAGAGCAATGGAAGCAATACGCTTAGAGGAAGATCTTTGAAATCACCTCGAAGAAAGGCGTCGATCTCCACGAAGGCACTCTCCATCGCGAAAAGACTCTCCTAAGAGACGAGAGGGGGATCGCCATGATAGGAGGACTAAGCCTATCCATAGAGAACTCCCCATGGTTCATAACGTCAGCAAGATCAATAACGTCTACGCGATCGAGAGAGGGATATGTATGAAGGTCGACGTGTTAAGAGTCATAGGATCAACGGAGAAGTTACACGACATAAGGTGGCCCAGAAAACCCAACCCCGAAAAGAAGCCAGGATCAAGAAGAGGATATTGTGGGTTCCGTAATGACTCGGGGCACCCAATAGACGATTGTTATACCTTAAGAAAAGAAGTTCTCCGTCTTTTGAAAAGAGGCGACCTGCTAGACCTACTCTCCAAAGAAGGTCGTGACATGTTCGAAAGAGGCAGAGAAAGAAATAGATCCGCCTCGCCACCGCCTCCATCAACCCGGTCAAGGGCAGTTAACACAATCTTTGGAGGATCTCCGGTTAGCGGCTATACGGTCTCAGCCGCCAAGAGGAATGCGAAAACACTACGCGGAGAAGGAAGTGTCTTACCGGTGTATCACGTGAGGACCATCAAGAAGGACTATCACATCACGTTCGATGAGCCAAACGGGTCGGTGGATCATCACGATGGCTTAGTTATTTCCCTAACCATTAGCATCTGCAGGGTGAAGAGGATCCTTATAGATAACGGAAGTTCACCAAACATCGTCACCTTATCCGCAATCAAGGAACTCGGGCTCTCCAGCGACGACGTGGTGAAGAAATACATCCCTCTAGTAGGATTCAGCGGTGAAGTGGCCAACATGCTTGGAGAAATCACTCTAAACACCCTAGCGGAAGGGGTAAACATGCAAACCAAGTTCGTAGTAATGGAAGCTGAGTCGCCCTATAACATGATACTGGGAAGGCCATGGTTACATGACATGAAAGCCATCCCATCCACGTATCATCAGTCCCTGAAGTTTCCATCCCCCTGGGGAATACAAGAAATTAAAGGCGAACAACAAGTAGCGAGAGAGTGCTATAGCGTAGGGATGAAGAACACCAGCAACGCATCAATAGAAAGGAAGATCAAAGCATAGCAACGAAAGGACCATGGAGAACGCCTAAGATACGCCCGACGGAAGATTTGCGACATGAAAGAAGAAGTGGGCAAGATAGGCAATGAAGTATACGTTCTAGAAGTAAAGTTGCATGCTATCCGAAAGATAAAGAAGAGAAAAGCCTCCTCATGGTCAGAACGCCCAAACAACAAGAAACTCAAGAAGAACAAGAAATTAGAGAGGAAAGCCAAAAAGAAAAAGACGCATCCCAAAAGATTAAGAAAAGATTCATCCCCTACGCTGAGCAAAGACGTCGATAAGAACAACGTATCCCTAAGGAAGTACAAGCAGAGTCTCCGAGTCCAAATATGGAACAAATTTATGGCGAAGAACCCCGATCTAAGCTACATGTTCCTGAAACACCATCCGCCGTGATAAGTCATGGTCGAGAGAGTAATCAAGATGCTTTTTATGCGTCCATTAAATTACCCTTCTATTTCCTTTGCATGAGTAGTTTTTAAGTTTTCAATAAAGACATGTTGTTCTCGATTAGGTCAATACGACAGGGGGTCGTAGAGACTAGGGGTAAGCGTCAGTGTCACGTTTAGTTCAAGTATGATGCATCTTCTATTTTATATACAAGTAGACCTTTCTTTCCGACTTGTCAAGCATGCTGAGATGTTTCGTTTCCAATTACTTTCTCCGTGTCTATTAAGAGAACGTGCCTCTCGAGTACGGTGTACCAAATAAGAAGCAAGAAGGCCGCGGTGAAAATCCGCGCCTGGGGAGAATTTCGTTAGTTTACGCGTTCAAGGCCACATCTACGCGTAGGCAACGTTAGCCGAACCGCCGACCCCGAGTCGACGCTTCCCATGATTGTTAGCGACGTGTGTCAATGGTCATGGGGAATGAAGCCCGGTACCTCACGAAGCCGGCCGGATCATCTGAGCAAACAAGGGAAACCTATTTGACATGATCATTCTCCAGGAACGCGTCTTAACGCCTTCCAGCCCCTCAGAGAGTCATGAATCCATGGGCAATTCGCCAAACCGGCAGGGATGCGTCCACCGGCATCGTAAGTCCTAATACTCAAGCGAACGGACGACATACACGATCAATAGGCCTGTCCATTAAAAGAGTTCGACGTCGACCTAAACGCTAGCGTGAGGCAACAGATCCACCTTTAAAGTAAGGGGTAACGTCACAAGCTGATCAAAATCACACGTTGACCTACGTCCGCCACTCGCTTCTGGGTTCGGAGGAAATGTTGGGCCCAAACCTCATGTAAGTCGGCAAATAAGCTAAAGTAAGCCGCATTGACCACATCTCTCGATCAAAGCCAATAAGCACATATCAAGCACCCAAGTCACGAAGATGAAGTACCATACAAAAAGATCAGAAAGCCGAAAGAAAGAACCAAAAGCACACGTATAAGAATCATGAGCAAAAAGAAAGAAGAACCGAGTAAAACTCAGATGAACGAACGCGTTACCTGTCGGGAGTACGGAAGAAATTCGACGCCCTTCTCCGTCATGACCATGGAAAGTCCGATCCGCTTCAGGAATGGCAAGAAGCCTATCGATGACCTTCTGGGTCTCTCGCCTTACTATAATAGCATCCGTATTCACTACATAAAGGAAGAAAAAATAAGATCCAGACCTTGAACACATAGTGCGAGTTTCAAAGAAATCAAAGTTTACCTGTAGGATTCCAGCAGTCAACCAACCAAGCACAGTCTTCGCCAAGAGAAGACGTCTTCACAAAGTAAAAGTTTTTGGCCCAGTGACGATCGGCCTGACTCCCCTCGATCGCGATCTTAGGCGCCTTCGGCCTAGACTTAAGGCCTACTCTTCCCACCGTCTTCGTTTGGACGTTGAAAGAATAAGCGATATCCTCGACGGCTAGATCGACGCCATGTTTCTCCACCACGTCGTCTAAAGTACCAAAGATCCTCCAAACGCTTGGCAGGAGCTGCCCCACTGCAACCCCCAAAGCGAGCATGAACGCCTTGACCAACGGCGAGAAAGGAAAGCGATGGCCAGTAAGAAAAGGATACTCGTACACCGAAATCCATCTCGTCCGGTGCGCATCAGCAAATACCCCGGGAGGAGGTATCTCGATCTCCACCTCAGGACCAAGATTCGCCAGAGACCGTAACCTTTCAACGTCACGTACCTCTGTTGATTTACAGTCGGAGCCCTTCAAGATAAACTTGGGAACGTAGAAGGAGGCCATCTGGAAGTAATAAGAAGAAGTTTGGAAGAAGGTACGAAGAGAAAGAATGAGCAAGAAAGTTCGGATCAAAGTAAAGAGGAAGCAAGAAGACGATAGTGAGTAATCAGATGGGAGCAGAAATGTAAATGAGATTGGAGAGTCACCCATTATATAGCCAGAGAAGGTCGCGAGAATCAAGGAGTATTCAACGGCATTATAGCCATTGGGAAAACTAGCTGTTGCGTTTCGACGTTCCCGGCACAGGAAACAAAGCTTCTCCCCCGGCACGTGTTAAGAATTGAAGAAAAATCCTGATCGAAGCTTAACGACGATGTCGAGAATTTTGATGACGTTATCATCAACGCGTTCCAGTAATTTTGAAGACGTATTCTACAAAGAAAGAAGGCGTCTCCCAGCTCTTCTTAATATTAAGCCTTGTAAGACGCCTTAGGGGTATTGTTTGTGCCTAAAAATACGACGACTATGGAACGCGTGAAAACTACGCGTAGAAGGATAGAGGCGACGCGACGTATGAAACGGAAGATGGCGTCGACGTGACGTTATAAAGAAGAACGTGTCGTTAAGCTATGGAAATTAGGTCAGCCTCACTTAGTTACCTTGTTCTATATTATATTCGTGTAAATGGTAAAGGATAAGATGAAAGAATATCTTTTACCATATTTATTATATCGTTAGAAGGAAAAGGAAAAGATATTATTTCCTTAGTAAGATCCTAGGGTTAACCTATATAAAGGTTAACGCCAGCCTTTTATAGGGATATCGGACGCTACGTCGTAATATCAATACCACAAGAAAGTTCAAGTTTCAACCTTATTCTCTCGTCTCGTTCTCTTAGTGTTAAGATTATACCGTTCTCTTTGATCTTTGCCCTACAATTGCTTAGTTATCATCTCGTTGATAATTTCGCTACAAACAATGGGCCGACAAAACGACGCCTAAGAGAGCGACGGGAAGAACACCATTCTCTCTCGTGTACGGTTGCGAAGCCGTTCTACCAATTGAGGTGGAGGTACCGACAGAAAGATATCGATTTCTCCCCGAGGAAAGAAATACTCCAATGATGGCGTTCATGATAGATACCGTAGACGCATTAAGGGATAGCGCAGCGATGAGAATGGCGGCACAGAAGCAAATCGCCGCCCAAAGCTATAATCGACGAGTAAAAGCAAGAACTTTCCAAGTAGGAGACTGGGTTTTAAGAAAAGTATTCCCAAACACCGAGGATAAGAGCGTCAGTAAGCTCGCCGCGTCCTGGGAAGGTCCATACCAAGTATCACAAGTCGTAGGGCGAGGAGCCTACGAACTCGTTACGCCAGAAGGAGTACCACTGATGCGTTCATGGAACGCAACACATCTTAAGAAGTATTACCATTAGAGAACGTGATAGTTGATTTGATTTCTGCATGTTCTTATGCATATCTTAGATTCCTTATTATGTCCAAGCATGTTTTAGCATTAAGACGACAAGGGGTCGTTGAGACTAGGGGTAGATGTCTTAGCTCATCAAAATTCATGAAGTCTTCGTTAATACATGTGTATGCACTTTCTTGTCCAATATGCAATACATGCCGAGTTGTTTCATTTCAAAGTACTTGCTCTGTGTCTATGACGTAATACCAAGCTTAATAAGGCCGCGACAAAAATCCGCGCAGGGGGCGAATTTCGTTAGCCTACGCGTTTAAGGCTCCATCTACGCGTACGCAACGTTAGCCGAACCGCTGACTCTGAGTCGACGTTTCCCATGATTTTTAGCGACCTGTGGCAATGGTCATGGGGAATGAAGCCCGGTACCTCACGAAACCGGCACGGTCCGCTGAGCAAAGAAGGGAAACCTATTGCCACGACCACTCTCCAGGAACGCGTACTCGCCTCTTCCACGACCCCTCTGAGAGTCATGAATCCACGGGCAAAACGCCAAACCGGCTGGGAGGTGTCCACCGGCATCGTAAGTCCTAATGATGAGGCTAAAGTCGTAGTGCCAAATCAAAGAAAACCCTAAACACTAACTAGAGTATAGCAAGTAAGTAGAGGTCGAACCCAAGGGAATCAAAACACCAAATCAATGCAGTCAAGTGAAATATCAACTAGTAATAAGTAACCAAAGGGGGGGGGGTTTGATTGCAAGAACACACAAGTAACCAGTAACAAGCAGAGGAAGTTTGGGTGAGAATATTATGCGAAGGGTTTTCACCTAGCAAGTATCCACACAACAGTCAATCAAGTTGATCATAGATTTATCTCAAGTTCTATTCAATCCTAGGGAATGTTCCTATTCCAATCTTTAATATATCAGCAGGCCAACCGGTCCTGATAATACTTACTATTCAGCAATCAGGGAAACCTCTCAAGATTAGATGAAATAGCAGCAAAGGACACAGGAATTATAAGGATGCATGCAATAACTTACAACTGTCAAGTATTAACATGCAATCAATTCTTTTTCATAAAAGCAATCAACTACCAGATCATGCAGATATGAGTGCTACAATGACAAGGAATTCCACCGTATATTCCTAGTGTAGCAATAGAAAACTATCAATCAAACTAGGTGATCAAGCTAGCAAAACTAATAGAAATGAATAGATGAAGAACAAGAGAATTAATACAAACCCATAGGAAAAGAACAAGAGTTTAGAAATCTCACAACTTAATAACTAAAGGTTTCAACCGCTAAGCAAAACAATGGGGATTAGTTCCTGCTCATGGTTGCAAAACTAAATTGTCTGATGGAAAAGATGATGATAGCCAAACAAGGCTGCTAGGGTATAAAAAGAGTCTAACCCTAAAAATATATGGTAAAAGAAATATCCTAAACGAAATAATAAAATAAGGAAAAAGAAATAAAACAAACAAAGGAAAATAAGGAAAGCCCGGAATGTCTTCGGCCTTGTTGTGGCGATCGCGGTCTTCATGTAAAGCTCTGTCGTGGTCTCTGTTTCCCCATGGCGATCGCCGTAGAGTCATGGCGATCGCGGTCGCTGATTTCTTCTCGAATGGCTTCTGTTAAATGATGGCGATCGCCTGAATGGTAGTGGCGATCGCGGTTGGCGTCGCAGAAGCTTCTTCATTCTTCAAGTCTTCAATCTTCTTCGGTTCTGATCTTCATTTCTTCACTTCTTAATAAATATCTCAGAACATAATAATAACTCGAAACACATATGATAATACTCCTAAACTAATGTAATAATCCCTAGTTACGCTATACAAAGTGCAGCGTATCACCTAACAATCGAGAAATCGGACGCTACACGATGAATAGGCCTGTCGATTAAAAGAGTTCGACGTTGACCTAACGCTAGCGTGAGGCAAAGGATTCACCTTAAAGTAAGGGGTAACGTCACAAGCTGATGAAATCACATGCTGACCTACGTCCTCCTCTCGCTTCAGGGTCCGGAGGAAATGCTGGACCCAACCTTCATGTAAGCCGACAACATAACAAAAGCAGCCGCCATGACCACAACAATATCAGGGGTAAAATCAAAACCTCAAAGATGAGACATTAAAAACAAAGGCAGAGATCGACCTACGCGTCGCAAGTAAGAAATGTTTGGCGACCCCGACTCCATAAAAGATTTGAAGCCAAATTTGCCAAAAGTTGATAGTTCTCCCACCAAAAGTTAAAGATAAGCAAAAGCCTCACGTATAGAAAGAAGCAATAAGTATCCAATACGTATTCAAAAACAAATCGCCACAGAAACGTGACGAAAAGCTAAAGCAGCCGTGCAACAAGCAAAAAGAAAAAATCCTAAGAACTAAGAAGACGGAGAGACATCTTTATCCGCAAGAACAACGTCGCCATCTAAAGCTACATCCGCGTCACTAGGAGCTAAGACTGGCGAACTCGAGGGAACATGTATAAGAGAGAACCCCTCGGGTGGAACGGGATAAAGAACAGAAAATTCGATGCGCTCACGCTCCACATCCCAATCTACGTGGCGACCTGCACAAAACTCCTCCATAGCCTCAATACGAGATGACCACGAATAGTAAGTACTAGTTTCTCGCAAGTTCTTCTCGTACACTTTTGCTTTCTCCTCGGCGTCGGCCTCAAGGGACGCGACCCTCCCAGTCAACACCTCGACGTGTCGCGCCAGCACACCCCTCTGCTTCGCCGTCTCCAAAGTTTCCATACGAGCATCCTTCTCAGACGCCGTAAGGCGAGCAATTTTCTTGTTAAGTTCCTTGATCTTCTTACTAAGATCGCTCACCTAACCCTTCAAGGCCTCCTCGGACTCGGAGTACTTATGGAGGCGTTCCCAGATACACAGCGAAGCTTGGAGAGCCTGAAAGACCCCAACAGATAAGAAACGACACGACGCCAAAAAGAAAAAGAAAAAGACAAGAAAAGGTACGCACCTGCCACTGTGGCATGAGAGAATCGCCCAAAATGTCTACGGCTTGCATAGACAGATAGTGGTTCCAAGAAGAATTAGAAGCCATAGCTTGCATCGCCGGGATGAAGTTACGCGTAGGTGCTACGGAGCGAGACACCATCGCGGGGAAGTCGCTCACTTCAACGTATATAACAGAAGCTGCACAGAGATCCTTTGTTTTGTTCTTCTCGCTCTTCTTCGAAGGATCTACGAGAGGCTCTTCCGTCCCTACGCCTAAAGGCGCGTCTAAAGACACTTGGACTCCCGTGGTTGATGGAATCGTCTCCTCTACGCATGCTGGAGCAGGAGCAACCTCTTCCTTCGCAGCTTTCAACTTTTCCTCCGAGATACACCTCCTCTTAGCAGTAATCAAGTCGTTAGCAGACTCTTGACGAGTATGAGACGCGACACGTGAAGTAAAACTACGCTCAATATAGAAGATAAAGAAAGAAAAGCGACGCATAACTTGTACTAAAAAATTCACCTCGAGAAGGAGTAGGGGTCCCAAGACGATACCCCTTCCCATCATGGCCGGTAAAGGTACGTTCTACCAATGGAATCGCCATGATTTTCTTTGAAATCTCCTCTGATTCCTCCCGCGTTACAATAGCGTGGATATCAACTACACACGAAATCACACGTAAGAATAAGCATCAAGATGCACAAGTCTAAAGAAAATCATAAAAAGTAAAGAAGCATACTAGAAGGAGTCCATTCTTCGAGCAAGAAAGCGCAATCTTTCCCGAAGGTAGACTTCCTGATGAAATAGAATTTGTCTGCCCAACCACGGTCGGACGAAGTTCCTTCATTCACCAAAGGGGGAACCCCGACGCGAGATTTGATGTTAATTTTGCCCGCCGAAGGAGTAGAGAGTATGCAAGAATGCCGGAACAGGTTGGTTAGCAAGAAGATCGTGGATGAGAAGAAGAAGAAAGCCGGAACAGGTTTAAATAGGGAAGGAGAAAAGATCTCGTCGAGATTTTCCAAGAATCGGTTTGTTACCGTTAGAGGCAAATCCGAACATTGGGGAAATAGCCGTTGGAGCGGATACGAGTTGGTTAGCCGCATTAAATGAGAATCGAAGAAAAGATATTATTACGGGACCAAGGTTTCGGTTCGAGTAAATATCCAACGCGTTCCTGGTTTAATGAAGACGTATTCCCTGAAGAAAGAAGGGGTCTCCCAGCTCTACTAGACGTTAAGCCCTGTAAGACGCCTTAGGGGTATTGTTTGTGCCTAAAAATACGACGAGTAAGGAACGCGTGACGAGCTACGCGAAGGCTGACCACGTCGACGCGACGAGAAGTAGTGAAGACGTCGTCGGCGTGACGAGCTACGCGAAGGCTGACCACGTCGACGCGACGAGAAGTAGTGAAGACGTCGTCGACGTGACGAGACGTGGCAAAGATCTCGTTCTCCTTGAAGATTAAGTCGGCCGAGTGGATTTTATCTTATTTCCTTGTATATTATTTTAATTGGTAAAAGATACGATAAAGAATATCTTTTACCTTATTTATTATATCGTTATTAGATAGAAGGAAGAGATAAGATCTCGTTTCCTTAAAGATATTATTAGGGTTAGCATATAAAAAGAGGCTAACGCCTGCTTTGTAAGTATTCAACCACCATTCGAGTAATACTAAGTTCAAGCTTCAAACCCTAAATTCCTATTTCACCTTGCATCGTTCTTGAGTATTGAGATTATACCGTATTCTTTGATCTTCGCCCTACAAATGTTTAGTTATCATCTCGTTGGTAATTTCGCTACAAACATTCATTATTTATATTACATATTTGACCGATGAGTTCAACGAAGGAGATACGTGGGAGCGAAGAAAATGATGGGTTTTTCATGTTTATATTTATTGTGTGGTAAAAAAATCAAATAACTCACCTAATTGAAATACTAAAAGCACTAAATGCTTAATCAAGAGGTCAAATTTATATTATATTAGATAAAAAAGAACATGTTATAAAGAAGAATGATTTTTATTCTTTTACATTTAGATATACATTTGCTGATGTGTTCAATAAAGAAGAATGTACATATATTAATAAATAGGGTAAGGACATTTTCACCGACTCCAACTCCTAACATAAATACCAATTAGTAAATTATCATATAAAAGGTATAAATATATGAGTGTGAATCCCATGATAAAGTCTCTTATAAAGATAAAAAATAATGAATTTAAGTCATTGAATGCCTTTTCATCCAATGACTTAGATTAAGCTAGTTACCCCCCACTTGTAGTGGGAGTAGGTGTGGTGGTCCGGTGGCCTCCCGGCAACCACCTGACGAACACCCGACGACTTCCCGACGATCACCCGGTGGCTGTTAGGTAGAGGTCCGGCGGAGGTCCGGTGGTGGTCTGACGGGGGGCCCGGTGGAGGTCCAACTGTGGTCCAACAATAAATGAAAAACGTTAAAGTTAAAAATAAATGAATATTTAAGTCTAATTTAAATTGGTGAACATTTAAATATAATGTGATGAACATTCAGTTGATGAACACTTAAGTATAATGTGATGAACATTCAGTTGATGAACATGTAAGTAAAACGTGATGCACATTCAGTAGAGTATATCAAAATGAACATTTATCAACATTTTGATGAACATTTATGAACAACGTGATGAACATTTAAGTTGATTGTATTGAACTTTTGAGTAATGAACATTTTATAAAATCCTTGTGAACATTTAAGGTACTTTGATGAACATTTAAGTATGAGATGATGAACATTTAGGTAATGTTCGATAAAACCAAGTGTTTTTTTACTCGAAATTATATTAAAGTGGTGTTCCACATAAGTGGTGGCTTGATGGTGGGTCAGTGGTGGTGCGGTTGTCGTGGCCCGTTGGTGGTCCAGTGGTGGTCCACCGTTTGTCCAAGTAACATAACCATTTAAGTGTAATAAACTTCGTGAACATTTAAATATAATGTGATGATCATTCAGTTGATGAACACTTAAGTATAATGTGATTAGCATTTAGTTGGTGAACTTGTAAGTAAAATGTGATGAACATTCAGTAGAGTATATCAAAATGAACATTTATCAACATTTTGATAAACATTTATGAATAACGTGATGAACATTTAAGCCGATTGTAATGAACTTTTGAGTAATGAACATTTTATTAAATCATTGTGAACATTTAAGGATGTTTGATGAACATTTAAGTATGAGATGATGAACATTTAGGTAAGGTTTGATGAAAATCAAATGTGTTTTTACTTGAAATTGTATTAAAGTGGTGTCCACATAAGTGGTGGTCCGGTGGTCCAACGGTGGCTTGATGATGGGTCGGTGGTGGTGCGGTGATGGTCCGGTGTTGGTCCTCGTTTGTCCAAGTAATATAACCATTTAAGTGTAATAAACTTGGTGAACATTTAAATATAACTGATGAACATTTAAGTATAATGTGATGAACATTCATTTGGTGAACATTTAAGTATAATGTGATGCACATTCAGTTGTTGAACATTTAAGTAGAATGTGATGAACATTCAATTGGTGAACATTTAAGTATAATGTGATGAACATTCAGTAGAGTATATCCAAATGAACATTTATGAACATTGTGATTAATATTTATGAACAACGTGATGAACATTTAAGCCAATTGCAATGAACTTTTGATTAATAAATAATTTTGTAATATTTGTGGACAATTTTATACATCTGTGTAACAATTTTGTTCTGGCGAGGCCCGGAGGTGGTCCGGTGTGGTCAGAGGTGACCCGGAGGTGGCCCGGAGATGATCGGCGGTGGTCGGAGGCGGTTCGGCGGCAGTCCGGTGACAGTCCGGCGATGGTACAGTGGTGGTGACAAGTGGTGACAAATGACGCCACGTATCATCATCTAGGCTCTTGGATCATTTCTCTACAATCATTCTCATTTACCACTTTAACAATCTTTATAATATGATACTTTTCTTAAATATATATGCTTATATAATTCGAAGAAATATTATGTTGTATTTTTATATACTTATATTTCTACCTTAATTAAATAATAAATACTTATTTATAATATGATATTCTCCGTCAACTATATATAATAGTACACCAAATTATGCATTAATACATCACAATATTCTCACTAGTCAGACCCTACCCTAATAAAATATTGAATGATGAACCAAACACAACCTTGATTACACAATTATATTTCACCCTCGCGTGTAGTGCTGGATAATTACGTTTTTTCGTCTCAAAATTGGATTGGGTTAATTATATATTTACAACCTTTTTCAGGGCATAATTTTATCCAATTAAGTCTAAAGTAAATCTAACCCGCAAATCAAGACATCAACACAAAAATAAACTAACAATAGAAGTGATAAAAATAGCAAATTGATTGGTTCAATTACAAATTGACAATAACTATGAGTAACGGCGAAATACATGCAATACGCAGAAGAGTAACAACGATTGATGAGAGATTTCTATACGAAATCCCAATCGGAGAAGTCAGAAAATCAAAAGTTAAAATCAGAAGAGGAATTCAATAGGCCACAGAGTAATGGAGACTTAATGACCACTCTTATCAAAGGAAGCTCATTTAAGGTTCGGAAATTAATATCTGATCCATAACCGACCTGATACCGGTTGACATAACTTTTTAAAGGACTAACTACTTTATATGAGATATAGATACCCTCCTCTTATTTAATTAGTTTATGTAATTGGTTAATATAATTTACAGTAGTTTTTCGTTTGTAACGCAAGATACTGGTTCTAGTTGTATGCTTAATACTTGCATTTTAGATTTTCACTTAACAAGTAATTTTTGGAAAAAAAAATTTAAATGAGCATTTTTTGTGAAATAATTCTCGATATAGGCATATTTTAAAACTATTTCCCAACATAGGCATTTTGATCAGGTTCAGAAAATTATAGCGAAGGAGAGACGCTTCTCCTCGAGCCTAGTTTTGTTTAAAAAACATGCTGTTCAGGACTGCGCCTCACAACCGTCTTTTTAAAAAAAAATATAAATGTTGGGCAGTGCCTCACCACCTTTGTTTTTTCAAAAACCATATTCACCAACGCCTCTGCGCAAATATATTCACAGACCATCAAAAAACTCGAGGGATTGTTTTGGGATTAATATATTTTAGGGTTTGATTAGTGTAATTATGAATTGATTTTTTATGGAAATGTTAAATTATGGAGGGATTGTTTTGTCAAATCTAAGTTAGGGTTTGGTTTATTTAGATGAACCTAACTTAGGGTTTGATTTTTTGAAAGAATTTGAGTTAAGTTTGATTTATTTGAAATATACGAATATCATTACTTGAGAAAATGTAGAGAAATTGAAATATCATTCCTTTCTATAATATAATTAGTTGTTAAATGAACTTTTTTGTTAAGTGTTAATTTTTAGATGACGTTTGTTTTGTGATTGTAAAAACCGTAATAGAAAGGAAATGAATCTAACACTTTGATCTCATCATTTATTGATTAAAACAGTAAGATGAAATTTGAAATATCATTCCTCATATTCTATTATAAGATGAATTTCATTGTTTAAAATAGTCAGGTACATAGGACTTAACGGTTTAATTAGAAAGTGTTTGAACTTATTTGTATTAAGTTTGTATGTGTTGAACTTATTTGTATTAAGTTAGTATGTGTGGAAATTGTTTGTATTAAATTTGCTTATTTATATATGTATTTTTTTCGTTTTAGGACTAGTACATAGAGATTAGCCCAGATAGTCCAGACCCATTATCTGGTGAAGTGCTCTATCTACAAGAAGATCACAGATCTTCCGATGTGTGGAACAATGCTACATATGTAAGTGTATAACCTCTTTTTTTTCACTTCTTATTAGTTAATTCGTATCTAGCTTATAGATGTCATCATTTTTCAATCTATATTTTCGTTTTATTTTTAGACACTAAGCCCACTAGAAACTAGATTACACATACGACAATGGTTTGATCCTCATCTGAGAGTGTTAGAGTATATCAGGATAGCTGGATTTTACTGTGTATCTCGTCTTGGATCAACTCTTAAATTGGATAAAGAGTTGATTAACATTAGTTGAGAGATGGAGACCTGAGACTCACACTTTTCACTTGTTTGTGGGTGAGGCATCCATTACACTACAAGATGTTGCGGTATTGTTTGGACTACCTGTGGATGGACAAGCTGTAACTAGTACTGCAGCTCATCATTGGGGAGCAGAAGTTATGCGTCTCCTCAAACGAGATCTAGGCGTAGCGTTAAGGGATCAACTTTGAAGTTGCATGGCTTCGAAATAATTTTCAGCATTTGCCGAAAGATGCAAATGAGGAGACCATTATGTGTTATGCAAGAGCCCACATATTGATGCTAATGGGTGGGTTGTTGTTCGCAAATTATAGTGGAGTAGAAATTCAACTGATATATTTGCCATTGTTGGATAATTTAGAGACTGTAAGAAACTATAGTTGGGGAAGTGCTACTTTGACATATCTATATCGTCATTTATGCAAATTGTCGAAGAAAAAAAAATCTGAAATAAGAGGACCAATACTCTTGCTTCAAGTATATGATATAGTTTATTACAATTAAAACTATTCTCCTTTCTATTGAATAATATCGTGATCATAGTTCTGGGCGTGGGAACATATGCTGATTGGAAGGCCAAGATGTACTGGTATCCCGAGACCAGATCAAGATGACGCTAGTAAGAAGAAAGAAAGGAGGAAGCTTCGTAGAGACACACGATTTGAAGGCTCACAACCTCCTCCATTTGCTGACCAGTTTCAACTTGGTCAAGATTTACTCGCTAGGAGATATCATTCAATCATCATTTTGTAAACATTTTTTGCAAATGAATCATTTCTTATCAATCTTTTTTACATTTGGGTGGTTGCACTGCTATTATACATATGATGGCAAAACCCCCCATATTACCGAAATTCCTTGAATAGGCAAATGAGCGATCAGGTTTGAAATGTTTTTTCTACAAAATAGCATAATATACTAATGTATAATTTCTAAAGTTTAAGTATATCTGTTATTTTATTTGAAATTTACATTGGAACCCTACACTACAGATGTGTTGAAAAATCTTGAAAGTATTTGTCTTTCAGGAGCTACTGTGTGGAGGACCCAAGCCCCTCTGATTTGTTATGTCATAGTTGAGTGACATCGGCCCGAGCGTGTGATGCGACAATTCGGATTTCCACCACATGTGCCAGGAGCTTTTGATAATTATGTTCAATTATATAAGATAGACATAAAGGGAAAGCATGATACAGACTGTAGCAGATATCACATCAAATTTTAGATTTGTGGAACAGGTGTGCAGATTTCATTGCCATGTCCCTTATAAGTGACCCCGATCTTTCATGAATTGAAGATCAATATATGTCCTGGTACATCACAATTACTTGTCGGTTCATGAGTACAAAAGTATGTCCTCTAATAGGACAATATCAACCGTTGTCTCAAGACTTGTACTGATGGTTAGTATGTAATATATACGTCGTTTTAAATTACTTAATTATCATTAATACCTACCTAATTTCATTTTCTTTTTAGGGACAACATGTGTTCAGTCAAGATGTGCTAAACCGAATGTCTGTCGATCACTCATTTTTCTAGAGCCATCAAGATATGGGTGGAGCATCCAATGCATCGGAATTTTGAGGCACATATCCAGATCCACCAATGTCTATGACACCAAGCTGTATTCCGCTACCTATAGTGTCTTATCCTCCTATGTCTTATCCGCCAATGCCACAACCTCCATATCACGGATTTACTACTCCTTCGATGACACATCCGCTCTCGTTTTCGTCATTTCAAGGGTTTCCTAGTTCTTCTACGGGTGTTGTATTGTCATTCTCGGGATTTGGTGATTATTCATGGTTTTCCTCGTCAATGGTAACATCAATGCAAGCACCAAGCTCGTTTACTTCCACCAATGCTCCAAATGTTTTTATTTCACCCACTAGGCCAATTTCTAGAGAGGTTGATTATCAACGCTTTGGATTTGGTCAATCTTTATCAACCGTGATGAAGCCAAGATAAGGTGAAGACGAGGAGGATGAGCAAACCGACAAAGACGAGGATTATGGCTAATATGATAATATAATAATGAATTCTATTATATGATAAATCAATGAAATTATGAATTTATTTTAATTATACCTATGATTCTACTTAAAATTGAAAATAACAAAACTTTATCGTTGGATGAATTGCATTACAATTTCAAAATCTCTGTGTCGAATGGCCTGCTCTCCCCGATTGAATCCAATTTATCAAACCCTAACCAATCAACAACAATGTCTTAGCCTGTGTTTTATTTTCAAAAAGAAAACTGGTTGGTGAGGCGTTGTCCTGGACATCGCCTCACCCTGATTTTTTTTTAAAAAAAAAACAGTGTTGGTGAGCCCCTCACTTGTTTTTAGGGATGACAATTTCACCCGCATCCAATGGACACCTGATTCACCCGATCCGAAAAGTGATGGGTGATGGACGGGTGTGGGTGAAGGTTTTTCACCCGTCACTCGACCCAATACAATTTTAATGTTGTTTTAAAAAAAACTAGGCTCTGGGAGAGGTGTTGTTCAAAACAGTGCATCTCTTTCATTACAAGTTTCTGAATTAGATAAAAGTGAATATGTTGGGAAATAGTTTGAAAGTATGCCTATATCATCATTTTTTTCAAAAAAAATGCTCATTTCAGAAGAAAAAAAATCTAATTTTTGTGCGCCCTACTCCGCAGAACTCAATTTTTTTATTAAAATATAATTTTAATATGTCATGTTTATCATATATTTATTATAAATAAAATAAATAGTACGAGATCCTGGGTTATTAAAGAGGTATTCTCCCCCGACATTTGAATCTCTTGACTTTCTTTGAAAGTGGGTTCGATGTTGAATAGTCGAAGAATATTGTGAAAACTCAAATTGTGGAAGAATAACATTCAATATTGAGTCATTAATAGGCGAGTGGATTAGATTATGAAGATTGTAAAAGTAATGCCAAGTACGTACATTGAATTGTTATCTCATTAACTCACTTATTTTCCACAGGAAAACTTATATATATATATATACTAGAATTTGAACGTCGCGCGTAGCGCGGCATTTTGACACTATACAAAATGATATAATATAATCAATTTTAAAATGTTTTTTATGTTTAGTTTAATATATGAATGGTGTTTTATTGTTTTGTATAATATCTTTAAATTGTATCAAATATATTTGGATAATATTAATCATGATTTATCTTGATAATATTAATAATTATACAATATTTATAATATTCAAAAACATAATATATAATATTAAGTTGTAAATATATACACTTTTTCGTATAACGTAGAATCTTACCATTCTATGATTCAAACCTAGTATCCGATTTTAGAGGACCTCTGTGATCCGATCCTAGAATCTCGATTTTAATAACCTTTCTAGAAATGATCAATTTGGATTTCTAGACACTAACCTTCTACCCCGAAGTAGAGAAAAAAGTATTATTTCAACTGATGAGGGGATAAGTCACAAATGCTCGATCTAAACACTAATACTCGATTGTAACTCGAACACAGAAGAACAAAGTGGAGTAGACACGAAACTGGATAGAAATGGAAACGAATGGATATGCAATAGAACCAAATCAAACAAAAAAAACACCATTGTTCTTAGGAATCAAGAACCTTATCGAATGATGAAGAGATCACAATGATTACAACCTTACGCAATGGCTATGGCAGCCAAGGCACAAAGAGGATGCTCTATGAATACCCGAGAACACCAAGCTCTTGGGAGATTGACACACACAAGATTAACCAGGGGAGTCCAACAACAATGCACTTAATTACAATCTTCTAAAAAAAACTCTTCTTTGAGAGGAAAAACTAAAATCGTTCTTGATTGATAATGAATAACATGAGTTCTAAAATGACCAAGACAGGTCGTAAATAACAATTCTAGGGCCGACCAATCTAATGACTTAAAATAAATAATTAAGGGCTTCCAAAAATAACAAAATAACATAATAAATTAATAAATATGTAAATAGTTTAATACAAAATAAGGTCGGCCTTCACAGTCGGTTCCATCGTGGGTGCGGCCTGGGTGTGGTCGGGGAGCAGCCAACGCTCAATTTCAACAACTCTCATGTAAGAATTCAGATGCTACACCGCGGGTGCGACCTAGGTGCGGTGCAAGGACATGCACTCTCCTCTTGGCCTAGAACTTGTTCCTCACAAGCTTCTATGGCTAGGATGGTCTTCATAGATGGCTCATAGGGATCCTCTATCTTGGATGGCTCCTTGGACAAGAAAAATGCCGTTAACTTGTCCAATTCTTGTTGGATTTCCTTAGCTCTAGCTTTAGTAACTAGACCATCGAACGTAGGAACTTGAGGTACTTGATGTTGTGTAGATGATCCTTCATCATTACCCCAACACAATCCTCATTTGTGGCACCAAGGCCTCGACAAACAACAAAATGTCGTCTGCAAAGAAGATATCAGAGAATTCTTACTAAGTTTGATTAGCTTCCGCTCCTTATTATCCACTACACGACAAATCACATGGCTCAACCTCTCGATCCACATAATAAAGATGTAAGGGGAAATAGGGTAACCCTGATGAATGCCTCGCAAAGGAGTTAATTGAAGCTGCATAAGCGGCGACCAAACACCATAATCAATCTAATACACCAAATCACTAGATAACCTAGTAACCCCATAGTTTCGTTTACAAAATCAAGTTCAACTTGTCGTAGGCCTTTTCAAGTTCAAGTTTAAGGAGCATCCAACACTTCTTACCCTTTCTCCTACACATAGAGTGAACTACTTCTTGGGTCACTACAATGTTGTCCGAGATATGTCTCAGGAAGAAAGCTACCCTGGTTCAGACTAATGATATGTTTGAACAAGGTCTGAAGTCTCAAAGTGAAATTTTGAGGATCACTTTATAGGCAACGTTAAAGACTAATATGCTTGGATTGGTTAATAAGTCGGGGCTTATCATTAGCTCCCATTGGCTAAGTCTTGATTGTGAAGAACTCTTAGACAAACTTGATCACGAATTCCCCAACCACCGACCAACCTTCATGGAAAAGACTAGTTGATACTCATCCAGACCCGAAAATTTTAATGCTTTCATAGCCCATATCGCCTTCCATATATCGACACCACTGACCAGGATGACTAAAGCCTCCTTGACTTCCTCGACAAAGCGGGGAATTCATAGACATCAAAGACCATGGGGCTTCACACGTGTTCCTATAGAGCTCCTCCAAAAACCAGATGGCATGAGATTCAAGTGTCTTCTTATCCTCCACCCAAACTCCATTTGCATCATCTGCCCCCCCCCCCCCCCCCACCCCCACCCCCCGCGCGATCTTGTTATGAATCCTTTTGACAATAGTCGACATATGGAAGAAGGCGGTATATCATTCTTAACAACTTCTCACGCGATTTCTAGACCCAAAGGACCTCTTCTTGTTCCATTACCAGGGCCAAATCCCACTTGAAGGTCTCCTCCTGGTTGATTAGAGAATCAGTGTGTGCCACAACAAGATCAAACTAGATGGCAATCGAATCCACCATAAGATTCTTTTTCCTCATGTGAATGCTACTGAAGACATTCGTATTCCAGATGCGCAAGTCTTTCTGAAGGAATTTCAGGATTGCAAGCGAATGAACATTGGTACGAAAATACGAATAGGTGAAGTACAAAAGGGAAGCTCAAAAGTGCAAGACAAAAATATCTTAGTTTTTTAGCAGTACTAAGTGCAAGTGCAAGCGGGAGTGATTAAAATTGCAAGCCTGAACGAGAAAAAATACAAGTTCAAGCAAAAAAATGCCTTAGTTTTTTTAGCCCCATCTTTCACTTTGTAGCTTCTAATCTGAGCCGCTTATTTAAGCGGACCTAACATATGAAATTCATAGGTATTTTATGTTATAAGACATTTTCGTACATGAGCCTCAATCATAATTTAATATCAATATTAAACTGATCAATAAGTGTCTTTTGAATAATAATATTCGAAGTATGGATTAGTAAGAATTCCTACTCCGCATTAAGAACGCTTTTTAGGCATGGTTGTGGACGTACTAGGAAAAGACTAGTCGTTCCGTTTTAGAAACTAAAGTATAATTTAGCTTGTATTTTTTAGCCTCTGTCTTATACTTTGTAGCTTCTAATATGAACTACAAAGTATTTATTAGCGAGTCTCACGAATAAAATCCATTCGTATTTTATATTATAAGACATTTTCATACTAAACCCCATCCATATTTTAGTATCGAATTAAACCGAGCTTAAGTTTTTCAAATCAAATTCTTGTCATACTCCATTTAGACCACGTTATACATTATACGTACTCATTAAAAACGTCTCTTAGGCATCCTCACTTCAAAAAAATAAAAAAGATTGAGCCTAAGTTTTTCAAATCAAATTTATGCCGTACTCCATTTAGACCACGTTATACGTTATACGTATTCCTTATTAAGAACGCCTCTTAGGCACTTCAACAAAATAAAAAAGATTGAGCTTAAGTTTTTCAAATCAAATTATTGTCATACTCCATTTAGACCACGTTATACGTACTCCTTATTAAAAACGTCTCTAAGGCATCCTCACTTCAAAAAAATAAAAAAGATTAAGCCTAAGTTTTTCAAATCAAATTTCTGTCATATTCCATTTAGACCACGTTATACGTTATACATGCTTCTTATTAAGAACACCTATTAGGCATGGGTGTGAGGCTGGGAAAAGACAAGTCGGCCGACAAAGATTTGGCAGTACGGACCAGGTGCCCTTATTCCTAAACGCGTATTATTCCTTAATAATACCGGAGTACTCTTCACCAAAAAAAAATAATACCGGAGTACTAATATGTTACTTATTCTACTCTGTAAAAAAAATATTCCCTATATGAATTGGAGAGCTCGAGATTTAAGGGATTGTTTGGTTGCTTCTTGGCCTTATTCGCTACATAGAAAAAGTGAAAGCTACCATGATGGAATTTATGTACTAAAGTCTTGTACAACCAAGTATATATTAAGTAATGCGTGAGGAGAATGATTATATTGTATTTTATTTGACTAGCTTGTCTTATGATGAGGTATTATACAACATGCATGCATCGTGCAATTTGATTATAAAAACTAGTGGCCAAAATTTATCCAAATACTTGGTGTCCACAAATAACTATATATATTGGAGGAAAAGATAGGTTCGACCTCTCATTTATCCAAATGGAAAAAGGATGCTCGACGAACAATTTATTGGTTGCGAATCAAGAGAAAAGTCCGGTAAGAACACCCTTAAGAAACGAAAAGTGCAGTTTTTCGTGTTGATAGAAACTAATCATATGTTCATAATCTGGTGATCATGTTCGTTCAAATTATTTCGACAAAAAGAAATAATTATAAAAATGTCACGCGTCCCTCATGAAAACGTTCAGAAAAATTTGTCGCCTATATTATAAACATTATCGTCTAGAATATGAACATTATCATGGGTAAAATATATACGTTAGAGTCAATGCGTCGCCTATATTATAACCAATTCACACTCGAACTTTCCACTCCGAGTCAATGCGTAAAATATATAGCTTGAGTTTGAGTCCATAAAAATTGTTTGTTTTTGCCATCTCATTCGTCACAAAGGATTGGATTGACTAAATCTATCATATCTATAGCAAGATTTATTTCAGTTGTTGATCATTTGGCTAAATGTAGTTTTTGATTTTCTTACTTATTTGTATATATATTTATAATTGATTTTTTTTCTTTTTATGAGACGATTTGATGAGGGTATGTTTACCTCGTATGATTTGTTTGTGATTATATTTTATTTCAATAAAGTTTAGGTGAATGTTGTCTCTCCTTTTACAAGAAAAAACATAAACATTCAATCGTAATTATATTCAAAGCTCATTTTAATTATTAAAAAAATTGTATAAATTAAACTTAATCAAGCTAAATCCAGACTCTCATTTAAACATTATTTATTAATAAGTACTCTACAAACTGCTTCTTACAAAAGAAAATTGTAAACCCTCGAACAAAAAATTATAAAATGAAAATATCAAAATATAACCAAATCTTTCTATTTAAATACTATTTAAATGCGAATAGGAGGATTTGGTTATAGCCGTTTCCTTTCCAGCCAATTCCTCGTATGTTTTCTGACGTTTTCAAAATAATGACAGTTTTCTTGACCGTTTTCGGCGTTTTCGAACGCTTACGGGCGTTTTCAGATTTTCGACACCACGCTTCAGAGTTCAGACCCCAGAAGAGGTTTACATGCAACATAGTTTGACTTGTCAGTTGTGGAAATGGATATTATCTATCTAATATAATATAAAAATCGAGAGAAAATTAAAGATTGCATTAAGTACTCTAGCATTCTTATTGGTTAATAACTCTCCTCATGTTATAACACTTATATTTTCTAATTGGTGGATTTTATACAATATAATTGGATCAAACTCCATAAAAAAATGGAATGTGTGAAAATTTATAGAATTAAAACTTTTATTTTTAAAATATGATTATTTTTATTTTCAATCTATTGTGATTATTTAAAAACGAATGTTTACAGTCAATGTTGAAGTGTTTTGATTGACCATGACATACAGAATTTTATTCTCTCTTATTCTTTCAACGGTTTAATTTGTTAACACATATGTCTAATTCGACCCATTTTTACGAGTCTTATACGTTTTTTTGGAGTTGCCCGGCAAAAAGATTGTCCATTATTTTAGACTAAAACAAAAGACCCAAATTCCTATTCTTCTCAAATTCCGTACAATATTTTAGTTTTGAACTTCAAAATGGATTAATCTGATGATAAATCTCAAATTCACTTTTTTCCTATCTCGCTCTTGAGTTATGTGAGCGAGTGATTTTTGTTAATGGTTTTGTTGGGTATAAATATACTAATTAATTAAGCATTGTTTCTTCAATGAGTAGGTGGATGAGATCATCATCTCCAACTAAACAAATTTTTTCCTTAGAGATTACTCCAGGATTTGGTAAAAATTATATATAATGTCTATATATATATATCAACCTATGTAATATCAGATATCCAAATTACTTTTCTAGAGAAACACTAACAAGATGAGAAATCCAACAAAGAGGAATCAAGAAGACGATCAATCAAGAGATTATAACTTTTTATATTATACAACATTTAGAATATAAGCATAGAAAATAAATTTTACACAATAAATGAAATAAAATCATCGTAGCGTTGATGACCTTTTCCTACAAATTAGCTATACTTATATAAAATAATATAGACCCGCGCGTAGCGCGGACCCCAAAATGCTAGTTTTATATATTTAGGCTTGGTCTATATGCACACGTTTTTTGAGCTAAATGCACATTATTCTGTGCGGTAACATTAGCAGTACAGATCTGTGCGGTAACAATTACCGCACAAGATATATTATTTTTTTTAAAAATAAAACTGGTGCGGTAAGAGTTACCGCACCGTATTTTATTGATTATTTTTAAAATAAAATTGGTGCGGTAAAAGTTACCGCACCAGGTTTACAAATTGAAAACCCCAGATTTCCCTCCTCCGACCCTTCTTCTTCGTCTCTTCTTCCCCAAAACCGCCGCCGCTAACCCTAATTTCCGCCGCCCACTTTCTTCACTTTCCCGGCGTTTACCCCTACCAAGAAGCAAAATTGACCATGGAATCGAGTTGCCCCGGCCAAGGCGGTTCTTCTGGGCCCAAAATTCCGGCCGGAGTCGTCCCCCCCACTGTGGAGTAGCCAACAATGCTGGAAGCGCCGTCGACGGTGGCTTGCTGGGTTGCTATGGAGGAGGAAGAGGAGGTTCCATTGACGTTCAGCGGTGGTGCCCAGAGAGAGCTCCGACGAAGAACAGCGGTGGTGCCCGATCCGGTTTCAATCGGATCCGATCCGATCCGCCCTTAGCCCGCCCCGATACCCGCAGCCAAACCCGCCCCGATACCCGCAGCCCAACCCGCCCCGAGGCGAAGAAACCAAAAGCGACCCACCCAAAACGTCGGTCCCCGGCCCGCTACTCCAGCAAATAGAAGGTTGAATACACAAACCGAGGCGCAACCGGAAGCTTTTGAGACTCCTGTAGATCTACATCAAGTATGTATTTTTTATTAAATAATTTTTAACATTTTTAATGCTTTTAAATAATTTATTAAAAATTTCATAACTTTATGAATTTAATAGTATTTGATAACGTTATGAAATTTTTAAATAAATTTCGTAACATTATCAATTTATTTAATTTAATTAATTTATTAAATTTATAACATTATGAAATTAGTTATTTAATTTCATAACGTTATGAATTTAATAATATTTGATAACGTTATGAAATTTTTAAATAAATTTCGTAACATTATGAATTTATTAATTTATTTTATAACATTATGAAATTAATTTATATGGTAACGTTATGAAATTAAGTAATTTATTGTGTAACGTTATAAAATTATATTATTTGGTAACATTATGAAATTAATTAATTTATTCGTAACGTTATGAAATTAATGAAATTTTATAACGTTATGAAATATAATAATTTCATAATGTTATGAAATATGACATTCTATATTGTAAAACTAATGAATTAATTATTTTATGAAATATGACATTGTTCTTCTCTTATTTTGTAACGTTATGAATTATTAGTATATAAAGTATTGAAATTAGGCGAATTATAACGTTAATTTCGTAACGTTATGAACAAAATGTTTAGAAATTAGAGATGATTTTGATTAGGATTGACGTTACAACAACTGTTTGTAACATTACGACGTCATGGAAAAAAAGTTTTTGAATTTGACGTTATTTTTGTAACGCTATGAAAATAACGTTACGCTATAACAACAACATTAGGGGGTGCGAGATACGATGGCTTCTAGTTGTTTTGTTCCGGGGGCTCCTGTTGCTGCAGAGCGTGTTAGGAGGACGAAGATTACAGCGTCCATACGTCAGAGTTTTGCTACTGCTTGAGACCAGCTGAATGTTTCTAGTTCGACACCCACTGATGTTACTGGGGCACTTACAGATACTGGGGCAGTTAGGGATTGTGGTCTAGATGTTGATCCGTCTGTTGATGATGAGGGTTACAGTGAGAGTGAGGAGGAGGATATGGACGTCGATGATACAACTGTTGATTTGGATGATGATATGCTGGGAGACGGTGAGGGTTTAGGTACAGATTATATTGTATCTCATCCCGAGATACCGACAGATCAGCTTAGGAGAGACGACCCTCCTATTATTTCAGAGGATCATGCTGGTATGGGGCCTTCATTGCCAGCTCCTACAGATTTAGGTCCTTCGTCTCCTACGCCAGATGTACCACCTCCCCCGACTGATGATGTACCGCATCCGGCTGCTGCACCTCATGTACCACCTCCCAATGCAGATCCTGTACCACCTCCTGCTGTACCTTGGATGCCCGGAGGTCCTTTTACAAATGAGTTGCTGAAGAGTTATGAGACGCACATCGCCAGGGCTATTTATGAGCTTACATTTGTTGATCCTCTTGCACCTGTGATTCCAGCTGGCCCCCGTCCTCTTCCTCCATTTATACAGAGACATCGAGGAGGCCGAGGAGCTCAGTCTGATGATGATGTTGCTGATGCAGACGCTGCTGATCCTCCAGCACGAGGTGGACGCGCTCCACGCGGAGGACGAGGACGTGGACGTGGACGTGCTGCAGATCATGTTGATCTTCCACAGCCTTCTGATCTTCCAGAGGGCGAGGCTCCTCTTGATTTGGTATGTATTTGAACTATAATGTTCATATGTGAAATATTTTGGCATTCTGTAGAAGTAACTGTGTTATATTTTTACTTTTTTTTCAGACACAGAAGGTCGTCAAGGTTCACTTCCACACCGCCTACTGCACTCCACTAGAGGAGTTTAGGAGACCTGGTCCAGATTCGTGGTTTCAGCCAAAATGGTCTCTCACAAGGACTTCTCATGTAGTTAACTTGAGCAATAAGATCATCCCATGTTCCAACCCGTAGTCCACGTCGTATGGGCTCCCATGTCTCTTTGTTTCCAAGAAGCTCCGCTGCCAATGCAGCACGGATCATACGATATTGACTCTGTTGCATACTCGTAAGTAGAGCCATTGACCGATACCCACAATGTCCGTCTGAACGCACATCTTTCACAGAAGTCATGTAGGAAAGCCAAAAGTAGTCAATATTTTTCACCCCCAAGTTCACCCCATATAACTTATGGCTTCTTCAATCTCTTCTTCATCTTCTCCTTCCTCTGTTTCGTTTCGATCTAGATATCAAGCTCTTAGGGGCACGGCATTCATGTCTTCGTCTTCTAAATCGATGGTCTCTGAAAACAATGGTTCAGGTTGGGATTGTGATCCGAAGTCGAACGACACTTGACTTGCTTGCTTTTTAGGACAAGTTGGTCGTTTACTTTGCCTATTTGCCTTCTCCTTTGCGACTTTTTGCGCATTCTCAGTATTTGTTAAGTCTTCTCTAACGTACTTGTGGTAACTCTTTTCCCTCTTTTCTCTCGGAGGAGAATTCCCATTTCGCTGCTTCTCCTTGTTCTTTGATCCCGGCGGCCTTCCTTTTGCTTTCCTAAACAAGTTTGTTGGCTCTACCAAAGAACTTTGTTCCGGATGCTCCAAGTCAATATACAACTCACTTAATCTGAATAGAGTTTCATCCCTCAAATCTCCACTTTCCCATTTCGCCCACATTTCACGCATTCTGATCTCCGGAATAGACATTGAACGATTGTCGTTGGGTAAGGACAAATTTATTGCATCATCTTCCCATCTCAGTTCCTTCCAGAAGTCATGAAAATCATCCGAAACAAGAGGTGTCTTTGAAATGATTGCCCTAGCAAGATCGTGTACGCATGGCATCCCAAGACAATCTCGAACCCAATGATCATCACAAACATTTGAATACTCCTCCTTCAATATTTGTTGGTACATTTCCAACAACAACAGAAAACACCTATCTGACACTCGGTAAAATAGCCTTGAAAACAACATTCGAATGCCAGGAGGAAAGGTTGGGTCATCAAAGACCATTTGCCGAGTGGTAAGTGCTTGGTTCATCGTCGCCCTAATCAAGTCCATCTGAACTATGACCGCATAGTGGATCCTCACGATCACTCTGTTGAATCCTCCTCTACTAGAACCCATAATTTCTTTCAACACGTTATGCATCCCCTCGACCCTAAATAAACACAGTTTCTAATCATTAGCATAAATAATATGGTGGTCCAAATTAACAACTAAACAAACAAAGATACCTGTTTGTAGTCCTTGTGTGAAAGTGAAGAGTGTAGTCCGTCCACTCTCTAACTATGAACTTCTTGTACAGAGTAAACCAGTACGTTTCAACGTAACCAACAATGCCCTTCTTCCATGAATCTCACAGCTTTCTCAACCTCTCTTCATAGATTTCTTCAGTGCTCGAGCAAAATATCCCCCAACATTGCGTAACAAAGTTCTCCGCCCTTTTAGTATTTTTAATCACTTTTTCTGCGTATGACTGGATGTTGTGCTTAATGTGCACCCAACACAATAGTTGCTTCACATCAGTGTCTTTGAACACAAGTTTGATTGCTCTCAACAAAGCCTTCTCACAGTCGGTCATTATAGCCTTCGGCATCACTCCCAAATTTCGACACAACTCATGAACGCACATCATCACAAACTTGTAATGCATTACTGTCTCCTGAGCCATGAATGCATATGCGATGTTGAACGTCTTGTGCGTGCAAGTGAAACCAACCATCTCCACTAAAGTCATATCATACCTATTTGTCTTGTATGTGGCGTCCATGATAATCACGTGAGGAAACTTCCTGAACAAAGGAATCGACTCCGGGTGAGCGAAAAAAAGGACTTCAACCTCATTTGTCCTCGTGTTCCTCAAAGGTTGACAAAAATATTTGTTCTCTTTCTGAAAATTTAGAGACCACTGAGTAACTGACAATTCACCACGATCTTCAAAATTGATCTTCTGCAAAAAATTGGCAATTTGCTTCATGGATGTCACATTTTGCGGGTCTCTTTTCCTAAGCTGAATAAGTATGCTTTTTGGCGTCTTGCGATCATCCCCCGCTTCCCTTGCTATTTTCTCCTCCTCTTTGCTCATTCTACCCACGAATGAATTCCCATGAAAACTAGTAGGAAGGGTGTGGTTGTGACGACCTTCTACAACATTCACGATCCATTTATAACTATAAGGCCCTTCTTTGATACGAACCCATATAACTCAAATGTACAACCACATTTCTTCAATTTTCGGTCACGAAGCCTCGGAACCGGCAATTCTGGATTTTTTAAATTCACTTTCGGCATACCCGATCTAGGTTTTCCAAACCTATCGCATACAAAATCAACGCAATATTTGCTAGATGTACGATGTACCAAAACTATCATTAAATCCCTTGCTCTCTGTTTTGTCCATTCCATCATCTCTTCCTTACTATCCCACATTTGCGCAGTACTAAAATGTGGTCTAAAGTCTTCTTCCTATATTGATTAAACTACATTACTTAGATACGCAATTTTAACTAATTAACCTAAATCTCATGCAATTAAATACAAAATTTAAATTCATAATATACTAACCAAAATCGGTAACGGAGTCCAATCGTCTAATGCAATTGATACATTTGCTTCGCCTTCTTCTCTCCTTCGACTTCTTCTTCGTCCACTTCCTCATCGACTTCTTCGTCTTCTTCGTCCACTTCCTCTTCTTCATCGACTTCGTATTCTTCTTCCACGACCCCTGATATCCAATTGTCGTTACCATCATCCTCACTACTCTCATAATTATAAGACATTGTGGTGTGCATTGCAAAACTTCAACAAGAGAGCTCAACCTCTATATACAACCAAAAAAATGCCCGTTGGTGCGGTAATAGTTAACGCACCAACGGGCATAAAATTCCAACGGGCATTTTTTCAAAACAATCTTGTGCGGTAAGAGTTACCTCACAGATTATATTTATTAATTTCTTAAAAATTTAATTTAATTATTTTCAAATAATTATTAAAAATAAACCGGTGCGGTAACAATTAGCGCACCAGTTTTATTCATTATTTAATTCCTGGTTTTAATTTTGTTTTTTTTTTAAATTTTATATATCCTGTGCGGTAAGAGTTACCGCACAGGTGTTTAAGTTAATCAAAATCTGATTTTTTTTTTGTTAATCTCGTATTAACGTGGTGCGTTAATTGTTAACGCACAAATCTGTGCGGTAATTCTTACCGCACCATATTCATATATGTTTCAGAAAACATTCCAACAATGCCCCGGAGTCCTTTGGTGCGGTAATCCTTAACGCACAGAAGTGTACTGCAACTCTTACCGCACAGATTAGTGTGCATTTAGCCCAAAAAACGTGTGCATATAGACCAAGCCTATATTTATTGTTAGAATTTACCAACAAGTAGAACTCTAAACATTCTATGAGTATAATTATTTAGAGTCACTCAGGGCTTGTTTGATATCCATATACTGATATCAGTTATGGGTATCAAAATGGCCCATACCCATACCTGGTGTTTGGTATATCAGTATATGGATATCAATTTGATATCTGATGTCTGTATTTTGAATAGATTTGATATCCCCATTTTCAAGGGTTATCAATTTGATATCTCCTTCATTCTAAAAAACACATTCATCTTCTCCTCTCTTTTCTCCTCCCCCACAATGGCATTTACATTTGATATCTCTCTCGGATTTCGATATCTCATATATGAAAAAACTACACCAAACACAGATATGAGATATCAATCTCATACCCATACCTGATATCTGATATACTAGTATATGAATACCAAACGGATCTGAGTAATTATACAAAGAGAGTAATAATTTTGTTACCAAACTCATTGATAGGTTGAAGAACTATATATGGCGTACTCCTTTTTTCCACCTAACCTTTTAGATTAAGAAAGTATAAAAGAAAAACACAAATGAAAATTAAACATGAAAAACCCACAAAAAAGTAACAAAAAAACAAAAGAAACTAAAAGTAAATTAAAGAGAAAAAGAAAAAAACACTCCATTATTTAACACCTCTCTCCTAAACAAGTTTTTTGGATCTTACCATAAGCTATCATCACAAAGCTAGTCTCCACTCAAAAGAAAAAGAAAGATAAGATTTGCAAACACAAAGTGAGTTATGAATAGAGGATTTGTCCAAACCTCCCCCGTTCATCAAATCACAACGGCCGGAAACCCTAATTGGTGGAACATCAACACCTCCGCCGTTCGATCGTCGCCGCCCTTTAACCACCACCAATTTCCTCCTCCTCTTCCTACTAACAACTTTCACTTTCTTCAAACTCCTCAAAATTACTCTTCTAACTTTCCCCTTTCATCTTCATCTCCTTGTAATTTGGCTCTTGAAAATGATACCAACAACAACAACCAAGATCAAATTACTGCAGCCTCTTGGAGCCAACTCTTCATGTACTTATCTTTACATCTTTTTACTATCTGCTCTTTTTTATTTACTGCATGCACGCGTGCATATAACTTTTCTATTCAACTTTACCAAACTTGGGTATTTTATGTTTAATATTTAGGGCTAAGTTTATTTTGTGGAATTTTCATTATATGCAGGAGTGGATTGGTGGGTGAGGAAGAGAAGGCGTTAATGAATCTTTTCCATGATCAACAACAAGCTATTATGGAGGATCATGTAAAGCAAGAGAATACATCTTATGGTTTTGTTTATGGAAATAATAATGAAGATAATTTTCATCTTGCTAACAAATCAAACCCTAGCCCAACTACTACAACTTGCTGGTCTCCTCAGTCTTGTGTTACCACCACCGCGAAACCTGATCCGCCACCGCCTATGGTCGACATGAGTTCCGAGGTATCATCACATGACGTCATATATATAGTTTGCATTTGCTTTAAGTCTTTTTATTTACAAAGTATGGTGATTTTAATTATTTTTTGGGGGGATATTAATTTCTAGTGCAATAGCTCTGGAATTGTTAATGGTGGGGCAGTTAAAAAAGCCAAGGTTCAAAGCTCTGCATCTCAATCTACCTTCAAGGTGAATAACTCATTTAATTATTTTTTATTTAATTTATTTCTATTGTTTTCAGTATTTTTTTGCTTGTATATATTTGTTGCTACTTTACCTAGTAACACACAAGTACAAGCATACAAAAGAATATAGGGTGATATACTTACGTACGTGAAAATTCCTTTGTCTTTTTTACTTTGTCTACTTCTCAGATCCAGCAACAGTTTTGTTTTTCTTTCTTGTTCTTGAAAGGGATGGAGAAATATTAGCCATCTCTGATCATGAGAACATTGTACTTATTCTTTTGTGAGTATATGACTTCAAGGAATATATACGTGTGTTTGGAATCCAAATATATAATACATTAAAATGTATCATTTTGCATTAGATTTTGTGAAACTTCAAAATATATACTGTATGAACAATGGTTGATTTTGTTTATGTGGAAACTACTTTAAACAGGTGAGGAAATTTGGGGATAGGATAACATCACTGCACCAGCTAGTGTCACCATTTGGCAAGGTAATCAATGACACTATAATTACATCTTAGTTGTTAATTGTTTTTTTCATAAACTTTGCATACATACAAAACAATGGAATAAAAAGTATACATATTATATGTACACATAGAGATTGGTGATAGTTTTGTGTTTTCAATTAGAATCCTTTTATGAAAAGGGATCATATGCAGAGCTTTTTATATAATATGGTGCCATAAAGTCGAATTATTTCAATATCACTTATGATAAAAGCTTCCTTCTTTCCTTTCTCTTTTCTTCTAGGGTTCTTCACCTGCCCTTAAAACATGTAATAAGGCCAGAAAACATTACTCTAGAGTAGACTTATGTATACAACCCTAAATTATATTAAAATTTCCTTAACTTTGCAATTAGCATTCTAATTAATTTGTTGAATTGCATTTGTTTGATCTCAATTTGCAGACTGACACAGCTTCTGTGTTGTTGGAAGCAATTGGTTACATTAGATTCCTTCACAGTCAAATTGAGGTGATGTTTCTTCTCTCTTTCTATCACTCCCACGTTTTTTTCTGCACCCACACAGAACATAAAGTCATGAGAAGAACTATTTTTAACTCAAACTTTGTTTTATTTACAAAAAAGGAGAAAATTCCAATGTGTTTGCAAATTCCTTTCCCCACCACCATTACAAACATTTAAAAAAAAACCTGAAAAAATAATTAATTAATAATTTGTTCATTCTTGCTCTTAACCTTAAAAACTTGTGCAGGCTCTTAGCCACCCGTACATGGGCACTGGATCTGCAAATAACAAGAGACAGCACACACCATCAGTAAGCAAAATAAAACCCTAAAAACTTAATACTATAGACTGACTTAATTAAAATAGGAATAACCCCAAATAAAAGAGATAGCAGCACACACAATCAGTAACTCAAACTTTGTTTGATGTAAATAAATATGATTTTTTTACAGGTTCGAGGGGAAAGGAACTGCATATTTCCTGAAGACCCTGGTCAGGTATGCTTCTTAATTAATTTAGGAATAATAATGGATCGAATCTCTGTTGATTAGGGTTAAATAATGCATGTGCACTTTGTTTAAATTTTCAAACACAGAAGAAAAAACAAGATTATTTTTAAGTGAATAAGCCCTACACCTTTATTTTTATTTTTTTAATATTATAACCGACCCCTCTGACAGCTTTTTAATGTAGTCTTTGCTTTTATTTTATTTTTCCTCTAGCAATGTTATTGATAAGTATAGTTAGTAGGATCATTATAAAGAGGACTTAATTATTTAAAATTTTGACTCCTTCAAAAAGCTGGTTAATCTTGGAAGATGCTGATGCATTTCTGCTCTCTTTTTTTTGTTAGCTCTTGAATGACAATTGTTTAAAGAGAAAAGGAGGACCTGACAAGGTATTTTTGTACCATATAGTAAAATGACATTAAAGTGTATGCATAATCTTGAGTTTAATAACTAAGTTTTGTTATTCAATTCTTATTTGTTAGGAGGAGTTAGCAAAGGACTTAAGGAGTAGAGGGCTATGCTTAGTTCCAGTGTCATGCACTTTGAACGTGGGAAGGGATAACGGAGCGGACTACTGGGCCCCCGTGTTAGGCGGTTTCCGGTAGGCTGACGTGGCGGTTAGTGTACGTAGCGGAGCAACCGAGGCAAGACGTTCATGAAGATGGTATAACATCATGAACAATCAATCTGCTGAAAAGCAAAAGCTAGCATTAATGTCCTTTTTTTGCTACAAAGTTTGATTGCTCATGATGCTATATGCAGTTTATTCTTGGATTGTACTCAATTTATGTGTTGCCATGCCAGTTGTTGTTATCTTCAAAACATGATCAAGAATCGTAATCTCGCTTTTTTAGTCTAATTTTCTATTGTAGTCGTGATTAACAATTCGTGCATCTATCTGTATTAGTGTGTTTTTCTCACTCATGAATCATCTTTGATTTGATCCTATCTTTTATGTTAACGACATGTATGATCGATGCACTTTTTCAAGTTGTCGTTTGTTGTATTTGGTGACTACTTACATGTGTTAATGAAGTGTTTATTTACGTATATAAAACAAGGTATTAGTTTGTAATCAGTGTGTCACAAAGGATGCCTAAATTTGAGCTTAAGATTTATTAATCTTAGTTGAACAAAAGTTTTTCTATAAAACAAGTCTGAAGAACGGACACTAGCTAGGATTTTACTATCCCTCCCGCTTATTTGTGATTTAGCTTTTTATTTGCATAGTGTCCGAGAGTGTCATCTCTCCTTCGATTTTACTTCAATGCTGTTGGTTATGTGCCACTATAAACACACGATTTTTCCAAACAATATCAACAAACTATCCTCGGAAAAGCTATCACCCTGAATATAAATTCAGCACAAACCGGTTGTAAAAATAAGCACATGATCAACATAAGCTGTTGATGACAAAAATAAAAATAGATGGTTTTTTGTTTATTTGAAGGGATTTTCCCTAAAATTTCCTCTGACAGAAAATGTCAAATTTAATTCAAACCCATTCTTGCTCTGTATTATTGTACGAGTTCTTCCCAGGTTGATCCATCATATGTATTGTCTTACAAGCGTGATCTTGACGAAGCCGAACCAGGCGCGCTCTATACACGAAACACAATTACCAAAATTCAGAACATTCAAGGATTTAGATTGATTTTGTGATGAAGAAAGAACTGAAAGATTTTTATTCTTACCAATGGGATGCCCTTGGTTGCTCTTTCTTCCAAGTATCTTGATGGCTTGAAGAAGTTGCCATATAGATTTGACCACTTCTTCATGCTTTCATATATTTTTCCCGCCCCAACCGTATCCGCCCAATATATGATTCCACCGCTGACAACAAAGACGAAAATAACAGTCATTTCTCCAGCACTGATTATTGCTCCTTACTTTAATTTCCATGTAGCAAACCTTTACGTAATTTTAGCATGTTTACTATGGTTACTAACTATAAACTCTATTTTTTCCAAAAATCGACATGGTTAGAACTTAGAAGTGCATAACAGAATATTAAAGACTCACCGATAAGAAGGGAATCCCATGCCAAGAACAGTTGCTACGTCAAGATCAGATGAACGGATGACAATGCCTTCGTCCAGTACACGACAAGCCTCATTCACAACCGGAAAGAAAATCATCTCTACTATTTCTTGATCAGAGACTGATATAGGCTGCAGAGAAAAGGTACCAACACAAAATTTCATTTTAAAAAAAATTCATTTGAACACCAAGGAACCAACATTTTCATACCTTTCCACCAGGCATGATGTTTTTTATCCTCCTAGATTCTTCGACGATGGGCATAATTGAAAGATCGGGTTTAGGCTTGCTGTTTTTCTCATAGAGATAATATCCTTTTCCATTGTTTTTTCCTGAAATAAAAAGAAATTGTTGTGAAAAGATTAAGAACATCTCTTATCATTTAGTTGAAGTGAATATGTGCAGTTACCGTCTCTTCCGCTATCAATTAGAAGCTGAAGCAATGGAGAGCGAAATGCGCGGTCAGAGTATGCAGTTGCAATTTCTTTACCAGCAGCCAAATTCACCCGATAACCAACAGCATCTTGAAGCCTTAAATAATATAAAAGAAGCATTTTGTCATAGCAATGTTAATCCATCCATTGAAGTAAAATCGGATAGTTAAGACTTAATAAAAACCAAGAGTATCATAAAAACGCAACAGCAATATTAAAGTGTAATGAAACTTACTGAAGAGGGCCTATAGGGATGCCAAAGTCGGTAATGGCCTTATCAATTCGGAAAGGATCCACGCCCAAACTAACCAAAAGCTGTGCAGCCGTACCATATAGGAAGAAGCACCTAGTAGTAGCAAAACCGGTGCAGCTTCCAACCACAATAGGAATTTTCTTCATTGCTTTACACACTGTCATGAGATCAAGGATTACTTGGGGCGATGTCTTATCTGTCCTCACAATTTCCAGAAGCGGCATTACGTCTGCAGGACTGTCCATCAAAAAACCAACTTTTGAGTCAAGCAATTCATATTATTCTATAGAACCAATAGTAGAGATAAAATAACTGTTGAAGGAAAATGTATGACCTGAAAAAATGTGTCCCGACAACACGGTCCATGGAGTTTGTCTTTTCTCCAATTAGATTGAGGTCAATAGTTGATGTGTTTGACGCCAAGATGCAGTGCGGTGGGCAAATTTTCTCGATCTCACTAAATATACTCTGTTTCAGTGAGATTTTCTCAATAACAGCCTGCAATCAAGTACCAGATGCATTAAAGAGAGCTTGGAGTTGCAAGGAAAATCTTAATTGTTATATTATTATATATACTTCGGTAGTTGCAACTTGCAACTTCTTTACCTCAATAACCAAGTGGACATCTTTAAATTCATTATAATCTAGTACACCTTTAAGTAATGAAAGGGCTTTTTCTGCTTTTTCAGGTGTCAACTTTCCCCTCTTAACTAAGCTCTTCACATTACCTGCCACATATATATATGTATATATCATACGATAATTAGTAATTGAATTATAACTTGGAATATTTCATTACTTCATTTGGTAGGGCATCACCTTCTATGATTTTAATCCCTTTCAAAAGATATTCTGAGTTGATTTCCTTGAGAATGACAGATCGGTTGCATAGAATCAGAGATGTCGCTATGCCTGAACCCATTAGACCCCCACCAATAACAGCAACTTTTCTCACTGGTCTCGGTTTTAACCCAACATTCGTCACACCAGGTATCTGTCACATATGAATATCAATCAGCTGATATTCAAGAATCCCAATCAAGAATTCAAGAATGAGTGTTTGTATAATTACCTTGGATGTCATACGTTGACTGAAAAACGAATGTACTAGGCCTTTCGAGGTGTCTAAGGCAACCAGCTCTTTAAACACTATTGCTTCCTACAGAAAATAAGTTTTAAATCAATTATTTCAGTTAAACAGGAGGTAATAACCGAAAGAGAGTTTTGGTGAGCCTAAATACCTTCAAGCATCCGTTATATCCACCACGAACAATACCGTCCTCAATAACATCAAGGCAGGCCTGGTGCTGAGGCATGTTTCTTGCTATCTGTTTTGCATGTTTCCTTGCTGCTATATGTATCTCATTTGTTTCAGAAAAGGATCCAATCTTGTCATTCAAGTGAAGGGAGCGTTTCCAAGGCTTGCGCCTCTCAACAATGTCTAATGCCCATAACCGAGATGCCTTCAGCAGCTCTCCAGGGGGGACAATTGCATCTATGAGGCCTAGCTTGTTTCCTTCTTCTGATGAGATCGGTTTTGATGACTACAATTGCATTCCAGAGAAGAAGAAAAATGAGAATTACATAAGTTGTAATCCAATCTTCGAAGTGTTTCTTAGTGTGTAGGAGTGTGGCCTATTGCAGTTGGCCAATTTTTCATCTGAATGAGATTTTTAATAATTCATTATAATTTATCCACACCCAAGCCTATAACTGCTGCAAATCCTTAAAGCTTACCAGCATCATTTCAATGGCCTTCTGCACTCCAACAAGCCTCGGGAGGCGCTGCGTCCCTGAATCAAACAGCCTCATCCAGTTAATTATCCCAAGAAAACAAGAAAAATGTGTAAAACTACACAATAATGAAGAAAGGATAAAATTGACAAGATTAAACTCTTTCAGACCTCCCATTCCAGGAATTATTCCGAGTGACAGTTCTGGGAGCCCAAGCTGAGCTTTAGGGGACGCAATCCGAGCATGACATACCTGCATTAGGTTGATTTCCATGATTAGCATATAAATAATCTAGTAAAAAGATGATGTGTTTAACTTTTCACAGTATAACCCGAAATATAAGCAAGAAAGTACCATAGCCAATTCCAAGCCACCACCGAGTGCAAGCCCTTGTATAGCAGCAACAATTGGTTTTTTCCCATCTAAGAAAATATATATAACCACAGTTTAGACTCTCATATAACACGTTTGGTCGTCGATCAAGTATATGCAAAAAAGGAGCAAGATTATGCACAAATATAGGATACCTTCTATCAGGTTGATAGCAAAATCAACAGATTTATCTGGTAAAATCGATATATCGCCTGCAAGACAAATAGGAAATTGATATTTTCATCAGTACACAAGCATAACTTGCAGCAACTTATAAGAGAATGATGTGCTTACCAGTCTTGTGAACTTTTTCAAAAACATTGATGTCGAAACCGCCACAAAACTTTCCATCCTCACCTTCAAGATGAACAACAATATAGAGAACAATTACTTCAAGTAAACTCCTTGTAAATTTGGGAGTGAGCTGAACATAAAGAATGCACTATGTTTCATGATCACTTGTGTTTGATCGACGGCTTTGGAATCAACAATGGGCTAAGAGTCGTTTACTTTATCTTAAGTTTTTCAAACAGATTAATCAGAATCCTAAAAAAAACAGATTCTGTAGCATCACTCTTATCCCAGCTATGGGTTATTTACACTATCTGATGTCAGCAAACTCCTTGCAGGAATTAAACAAAGCAACGAAATAATCCTATTAACTTATTTCTAAGTCCAATTTGGTATCTTTCATGTTACCACAGGAACCAAAATAGTGTAAAATGGAGTAGAGAGTAGAGAACAGCTTAGAGCTGCTACACTCAGTTTTTTCTTACCAGTCAAAACAATAGCCTTGACATCATTTCTGCTAATTGCCTCACTAATCTTCTCCTCTAACCCAGAAAATACTGCACACCAAGAACAGCCACATTTAGAAAAGCATACAAAACAGAACAAAATATACGAGAACAGCCAAAACCCAGAAAAATTCCACCTTTTGAATTTTGATTTGACTTAAAACAAATATCAAATCAGAGAATCAAAACCATACTTGTAAGAGCAAGAGCGTTAACAGGAGGATTGTTGAAGGTGATGATTGCAACGCCATCAGTTCCCACATCCATAATCACCCGAGCTTCCGCCATCACTGCAGAATTACAAACCTTCTTCTCGAGAGCAATTAGGGTTCGTTTGATTTAGATAGAAGAAGAGTATTTGTGAAAGAGATGGAGCATTGATCAGAAATGTCGCTCACTTTGTTGGAAATTTGTAGTGTAAGAGTTCTGACAGACTGCTGAATTTTCATGTCAATTTTGGTGGGCTTCAGTCGAGTCAAGAACTAGTAATCAGACTAAAAAGCAGCGATCTTTTGTTGACAGTATGTTTTTGTGTAAATATTTTATATGGAGTACTGTATTTCTGATCAGATAAGAAATCCTAATTTTAGTTGTATTATAAACTTTACTTGATCATAAATACTGTATGGTTAAACTTCTGTTATTTTTGCAGAGGTTGGTCTTTAGTCTAGACAGAAGAAGCATCTTGACACAAGATGGATTAGTCTCTTACAAACATTAACATCTCTGCACAAACCAACAGTAGGACTCAAAACTGAGAGCATGGGCTGGTCAATTTGAGGAACAATAGTCTCAGTTGGTCTATAACTATGAGCTAATTTGTGTTTATAGGATGACAAACTTGATTTCTTCTTTTGGTTTCAATTAAGCATTGGTTAGATTTTTTCCACTTGATTTAGGTAATTTGACTATTGAGGATTCTGTCATCAACTTGTTCATTAATTCATGGACAAAAGAGTAGCTAATGGGAGTATGGGACACAAGATCTGCAACCATAAATTGACCATAGCTTTTTCCCTATAATCAAAGAAGTTTGAGTTTACAATTTCAGAGTATAAAAAACAAAAACAGTTCTGATATTATTATCAACACAATAAAGGTGTCAACATTTCGTCTGAGGAGAAATTTTAATTTTTCCAACCCCTTCTTTTCCCTTTATTGTAATTTCTATATGTTTCCGGTTTCCAACAAATGTATTGTTTTTTCAAGCGCTAATGCACACTTGAAGGAGACGACATCGTTGAACCAGGCATGATCTTGAAGAAGATTTTGTTTTACAGGCGTGGTCTTGAAGAAGATTTTGTTTTACAGGCGTGATCTTGAAGAAGAAGACACCGTTGCACCAGGCGCACTCTGCACACAACCAAACACAATGCTCAGAATATATCATCAAATGTTCTTTTGTAAGAAAAAAAATGGTGACAAAATGTACAATGGATTGATCTTACCAATGGAATTCCCTTTGATGCTCTTTCCTCCAAGTATCTTGATGGCTTGAAGAAGTCATTGACATATAGATCTGACCATTTCTTCAGGCTTTGATACACGTGGCCCGCCCCAACTGTATCCGCCCAAAACACGATGCCACCCCTGAAAATGCAAGAAAAGAAAAATCACACTTCCAAGTTCACCAACAGGGCTCGTTTGATATCGATACCAAAGATATCAAATTATCAACCGATACAGAAATCCAATATATCAGACAAAGACTAACCGATAAGAAGGGAAGCCCATGCCAAGAACAGATGCGACGTCTAGATCAGATGAGCGGATGACAATGCCTTCGTCAAGTACACGACAAGCCTCATTCACAACCGGAAAAAGAATCATCTCAACAATCTCACGGTCGGAAACTGATATGGGCTGCAGAAAACAGAAATAGTTTTAAGAACATTTTCATAGACAACAAGTAGGAATTTGGTGTTTTGACATACGTTTCCACCAGGCATGATGTTGGTCATCCTTCTCGACTCTTCAACAATGGGCATAATCGAAAGATCCGGTTTTGGTTTGCTGCCCTTCTCGTACGTGTAGTATCCCTTCCCGTTATTTTTCCCTTTATGTAGCAACCGGTGTGAGAATAAAACAAAATACCAGCATCAAATAGATACATGAAAAATTGAGAGTCACCATTTCTTCCATTTTCGATTAGAAGCACAAGCAAAGGAGATTTGAAAACGCGATCAGAAAACGCAGTTGCCAATTCTTTCCCAGCAGCCGTAGCCACCCCATAACCAGCAAGATCTTGAAGCCTGAAGTAACATCACATATAGTAAATGTTGATCAGGAAAAATTGAAAGAATTTTTTTTTCTATTCTTTTGGGTGTTATGAAGACCAGTCATACTCATATACATGCATCGGGAAGAGAAAGGAAAAGTTTAAATGGGAGCTTACTGGAAAGGTCCTAATGGCATGCCAAAGTCTGTAATCGCCTTATCAATCCGAAAAGGATCTACACCCAGATTAACCAAAAGGTGTGCACTCATGGAGTACGGGAAGAAGTTCCTATTGACAGCAAACCCGGTGCAGTTGCCAACCACAACTGGAACTTTCTTCATTGCTTTACCCACTGTCATAAGATCTAGGACTACTTGGGGGGACGTCTTATCTGTCCTCACAATTTCCAGAAGTGGCATTATATGTGCAGGGCTGTACATCAGAGAGCAAGTTTTCAGTTAAGAAGAAAATACTAAATATCTACTATGTGTATAATCGCATGACAGAGTAATCCAAAGTAAAAACAAAAAGTTAAGTGTCTTACCTTTACTTCTAATGCAACAAGAATGTCAAGAAAGATGGATCCCTCAACCCCCCCCCCCCCCCCCCCCCCGAATAATACATTTATTCTTTTTATCAAATTTTTTAAATTTAATTATAATTTTAGATCGAATTATATAATAATACTAAGCTATAGCTATTCTATTCAATTTTGCTTCGTTTTTATATATAATCTTTTTAATACACATTTCTTTCTGAATTTTTATTAAAATTGGAATAAATTCTTACAATATTAAAAAATAGAATTTATTCTATTCAGTTATGACTTATGAGTTCTAGCTATAACAATTGATATTTCATTTTCTTCCTTTTAGTTAAGTTATAAGTTAAGAAAAAGACTCATAATTAATATTAACTTAATCTTAAGTTAAAGCTTTTATCTTTTATTTCTCGTTTTCTATCTTTTCAATATATTTTAAAGGTCTACCTCCCAAAAAGCATCAAAAAATAGACTAGGCCTATTTTTTAGGTAATAGTATAAATAATAAAAACAAAAGAGAAATATATATATAAAAGATAGAGATGCAATTCAGACCATAAGAAGATATTCTTATGCTTTAATTTGTAAACCAAGAAAAAATCTTCATCATCCAGTTAACTTTAAATGGCCACTATTTGAAACGAGTAGCGGGAATGGAAGAACTATATGATGAGAATATAAGATATATAACCTGAAAAAATGAGCCCCGATAACACGGTCCTGAGAGTTTGTCTTTTCTCCAACTATGTCGAGGTCAATAGTTGAAGTGTTTGTTGCCAAGATGCAATGTGGAGGGCAGATTTTCTCAATGTCACAAAATATGCTTTGTTTCAGAGAGATTTTCTCAATTACAGCCTGTAATACTCAAAATTCTTTTATGAATGGTCTAAGTTATAAGGAAATTCTTGATCAGTAGAAAACATTTGACAGAGTTGACAAAAAGATAAGAGCACAGTTGATAACACACTAGGATAACAACGATCTACCTCAATCACCATGTCGACATCTTTAAATTCATTATAATCCAGTACACCTTCAAGTAACGAAAGGGCTTTCTCTGCCTTTTCAGGAGTCAACTTTCCCCTTGCAATTAAGCTCTTCAGGTTACCTGCCATAGACAAAAGAATTTTTCAAATGTGAAGCACTCAACAAACAAAATCACAATTGTTGATTAATTAACGTCACTTCTAAAATCATTCTACCCATATTTAACACAATTTATTTGGCAAAGACGTTGTAGAATTTCACCTTGTATCATTTTAGTCCCTTTAGAAAGATATTCAGAGTTGATTTCCTTGAGAAGAACAGAAAAGTTGCTTAGTATTAGTGATGTTGCTATGCCGGAACCCATTAGACCCCCACCAATAACAGCGACTTTCTTCACTCGCCTGGGTTTTAACCCAACATCAGTCACTCCAGGTACCTGTCAGAAGTAAATATCAGGCAGGTGTCTTCCAGAAGAGCATGCAAGTCAAATTGTATGAATAAAGATTAAGAGTTAAAAAAAATTCACAAATGATGTACACATGAACATTACCTTGGATGTCATCCGCTGGCTGAAAAATGAATGCACCAAGCCTTTTGAGGTATCCGAGGCAACTAGCTTCTTAAACACTTCTGCTTCCTGCAGGAAAAAAATATGGAGTTCAAGTGTTTTACAGTGAACAGAGGAATCACAGCTGAAACCGATTTTTCTCAACCTATATACCTTCAGGCCTCCACTATAACCTCCATGAACTATACCATCCTCAATAGCATCAAGGCATGCTAGGTGCTGAGGTAAGTTTTTTGCCACCTGTTTTGCCTGTTTTCTAGCTGCCATAATTATCTCATGTGATTCAGAGAGGGAGCCAATCTTGTCATTTAAGTGAAGGGAGCGTCTCCAAGGTTTACGCTTCTCAGCAATTTCTAATGCCCATAACCGAGATACTTTTAGCAGATCTCCAGGGGAGACAAGTGCATCTATGAGACCAACCTTGTTCCCTTCTTGTGATGAGATCGGTTTTGATGTCTAGAAGTGGCAATCATCAGAAGAACCACTAAATTAGTTGCAAATAAGATCCATATAGCAGATACCAAAAGTGACAAAACAATTAGCTAAAGTTGAAAATCTCACAGCATAGGTTGATAGAGCAAACAATCAATAGTTAATCAGCCAGACCAACCTTGGTGGTAAATACATTGAACGAGGCATCTACCCAACTCTTTTCATCCAATTGAGATTATATACAACATCAATTATATATATCAACATGCTATGAAATGGCGGATGTGAGCTGTACATGTTTCCTTCATTAAGTCCTAATGGTGTAACAGAAAGTAGAGGGAGAAAAATGCTTACCAGCATCATTTCAATGGCCTTTGGCAAACCCACAAGTCTCGGCAGGCGCTGTGTCCCTGAATTTTATATCCACAATCAGTTACATTCTACAATGCATGAGTGTAATCCTGCACACTAAACAAGAACAGTGAAGAGACGGAAAAACTCTCGAACCTCCCATTCCAGGAATAATTCCAAGCGACAATTCTGGCAACCCAAGTTGAGTTTTAGGGGCTGCAATACGAGCATGACATGCCTGCATTAATTTGTGTCCAAAATGCACACATGAATATTGTGACAAACAGAAAACAAATGTTTATCTTTTCTCAGTTAAACTGAATTTTAGACTAAATAACTAACCATCGCCAATTCCAAGCCACCTCCGAGCGCAAGCCCTTGAATAGCAGCAACATATGGCTTTCTTCCATCTAGGAGATCATACAGAATCACAATTTAGACCCATAATACATTGTTCAATCATAATATTCACTAAAATGCTTAAGAGGAGAAACATATTCAACAAGCATATTATACCTTCAATTAGGTTTATAGCAAAATCTATAGATTTATTAGGTAAAGCTGATACATTTCCTGCAAACAGGAAAGTGATAATCCAATCAGTAGACAAGCATAATCAACAAATTACAAGCTTTAATGCAGAAGATTGCTCAGTACATACCAGTCTTGTGAACTTTCCCAAAAACATTAATGTCAAAACCACCACAAAATCTTCCACCCTCACCTTAAAAAGAACAAACATACATATTTAGACAGGACTGCAATGAAATTATTCACAGAAATCAGCCAGATAAAGTCAAGTTAAATTATGAAAGTAAAGGTCATCTTACCAGTTACAACAATAGCCTTCACGTCATTTCTCCTCATCGCCTCACTAAACTTCTCCTCCAACCCATCATATACTGCACACAGAAGAGCAATATTAACATCAAATCGTACTACAGAAAAATTGAAACAAAGATCCCACCTTAGGGAAAAGATTTATGAAGAATAAAAATTGAATGACCCAATTAAAATCATACTTGAAAGAGCAAGCGCGTTGACCGGAGGATTGCTGAAAGTGATGACTGCAACGCCATCACTTCCAACGTCCATGTACACCCTAGTTTGAGCCATTTCTCTGCAGAATACAAATCTTACTCTTTTCCTTTCTTAGGTCTCCTTTCGATCTTCAGAAAGAAGAAGCGTGTGACATTACAGGGTGTGATAGCGAAGAACTTGGTACTATTAGATTGGGAATTTGTAGCTTATGTACTAAAAAAGATTGTATTGGTAGCTTTTTTGTTTCGTAAGCTCGCTTAAATTTTTGTTTCGTCAAGGCAAAATAGCAGAATGCCGAACAGGCTGGTAATGTGGGCCTTTTTCATCTGCCGAAATTAATTTTAACACCTTCACCAAAATAAAGAAATCAATTCAACGGGGAAAAAATGAAGCGTGATAAATCAACAATAAAATACTCTTCCATAGGGTGACCATGTCCTTATTTTGTTTTTTCGAAAGAGACCGACATCATAAACTTGTTGCGAGTTAGTACCATTAATTTTTGTTGAAGTTGACCGGTACAGAATGTTGCAAGAGTTATGTGAAATGTGACTTGTGTCTATATAAATTTAGAAAAAGATTATTTATTAACGTCCGAATATGTGAAATGAATCTTATATACCTATAAAGCTTTATATACCTATAAAGCTGACATTTTTCTCTAGCATTTATGTAGTTTAGTATTAAAATTAAAGTGTAATTAGACTCTTACTAATTAGGGCTTTCCTTTTCATTATCTCTTCCGGTTGCAGACGGAACTCTTCGGATCTTCCCCTTCCGTATCGGCCGTTTAACGTCGTTTGGGTTTCCTCTCTTCGCCCGTTCAGGACCACGCTCATACATCTTCAATGGCACCATCTTCCTAATCCTCACTACTCCAACCAGCCAAAACCTAACCCCCCTAAATCAAATGGGTGAGGTTAGTTCATCTTCCGATTCCCAATTCAATTTCTCATTCGTATCAATGTTTCGCAATTCCTTCAATTAAGTTGTTAATCCTACGGATTTCGTTGTTGGTATGTTATGTGCAGAAAGAGCCAGAAAACAAAGGAGCCGAGAATCTTATATACCTATAAAGCTGACCTTTTTCCCCAGCATTCATGTAGTTTAGTATTAAAATTAAAGTGTAATTAGACTCTTACTAATTAGGGCTTTCCTTTTCATTATCTCTTCCAGTTTTGCAGACGGAACTCTTCGGATCTTCTCCTTCCTTTCGTTCCCCCTTTTGTATCAGCCATTTAACGTCGTTTGGGTTTCCTCTCTTCGCCCGCTCAGGACCACGCTCATACATCTTCAATGGCATCATCTTCCTAATCCTCACTACTCCAACCAGGCAAAACCTAACCCCCCCTAAATCAAATGGGTGAGGTTAGTTCATCTTCCGATTCCCAATTCAATTTCTCATTCGTATCGCTGTTTCGCAATTCCTTCAATTAGGTTGCTAATCCTACGGATTTCGTTGTTGGTATGTTATGTGCAGAAAGAGCCAGAAAACAAAGGAGCCGAGAAGAGGAGCGGCGATGGCGGCGCTGGAGCTGGTCCTACGACGGTGGTGTTGAAGGGGGACTTGCACTGCGAGGGATGCGCGCAGAAAGTCAAGAAGAGCCTTAAGCACATAAAAGGTATCTCCAATCGTTGTTGGTTTCTTCTGTTTTGAATTTAGGATATATTCATTTGAGATTCAAAGTTCAAACAGATTTGCTGCTCAACTATGGAAGGGTTTCCTCTCTTCGCCCGCTCGGGACCACGCTCATACATCTTCAATGGCACCATCGAAGCGCAAGTAGGCCGCAGTGACTTCATCCGCTGACCGCCCTGAGTTTCATCCCGACTGCAACCCGCTACAATTCCAATACATCAAGGTTTTTGCAATTCTATACATCTTCACTTTTGGTTCATGTGTAATGTATCATTACTTTGAGCAAATGACATTCCAATACATCAAGGTTTTTGATAACATTAAATCAGTAGCTCCTAAGATATTTTATGCTTAAACTCATACATGTTGTAACTTATGCTTTTCAATTCCACACACACCCATACATGTTGTCTTTTTGTGGTCAATAATGATGAAGATGGTGCCACTGCCACAACGATGTACCAAATAATATTTTCTGCAATTTAAACGAGTACGTACAAATTATATACTAGATATGTAATGATATTTACATAACTTTTGATGCATAATAACTAATACATGAATATAATAAAAATTACCTGGAGAGTACGAAGTAGTACCATCATTTAGCCATGGATACTTACCTTCATATCTCAGCTGACAAGTGACAACTAGGCAGCTGAATATTCATGTATTCTTTCTTTTTCACAGAACCACCTCCCCTGCGAATCTGGTTTGGAGGTTGACGATTGAGAAAGAAGATGGGACGGAGTTGAAGTGAAGGAGACGTACACACGAAAAAGAATGACAATGTTGAGGAAAAAGTAATATTTAAGCCCTCTAAGTATCCTTATATTCGTTCAACTGTGAAGCAATATAGCTTCACATGGCATGCAACAGTAAGTTTTTTTTCCTCATTGCTTGATCATTTGCAAAACTGACTTTTGAAATTAGAATCCGGTGGATAAAGATGTTGATTTTGGTTTGCAGCTGATTCCAATGGATTTTGCAAGGACGAACAACTTAGCAAAGAGGTGGTGCGAGGTGACAATCATAGACCAGGAAAATCGAACATGGCCTGTTAATTTGAGGTACATGAAGGTTGGTAAAGATCAAGTTTATCTCGCCTCTGGATGGGATAGGATTCGAGTGTTTGCGACATTAGAGTAGGATTTAATCCCCGTTTGAACTGTATAAGCATGAACCTGCTTGCCTAGAGCTAAATTGGAAGAATTTGCAGTAGCTGTAACAATGAAGGAAAGTGTGTACTGATCTGGTCTAAGCAAGGGATTCAACACGCTTCGTTTGAACAAATTAAGACAATCTTCAGGGCGATTTGATCTGGTAAGCTTTGCTAACAAGGAATTGAAACTGTCTTATTGTTTGATAAATTTATGCACAATGAGAATGCATATAGAAGAAAATTCAACGATATATTTTAGAATAACATTTGTTAAGAAACATTATTTGCTGATTTTAACTATTTAATTACAACTAAGTTTTACACGTGGATATATTCGAAGAACTCAACTGTAGTTTATTTGTTATTATATGATTCAATGCATATGAAGAAAATGCATGAAACTAATCTCATTAGTCAAAATTCCTGTACGTTTTAAGTAACAAATAAAAAATGAATGACATTCCAAAATGCGTGGAAAATTCTTTCAAATATATAGTGAACTAGGATTTAATCCTCGTCATCAAAATGACTTTATTTGCTTCAAGATATCTCGATTATGTATCAAATTCATCAACACCTTCCTGTATAACTAACTGCATTTGTTTGAAATTGAAACAATGACTGATGCAAACAAGTACGTGAGAAAATACTTTGGATTAGCAAACAAGTTTATGTGGAACTATAATTCTGTGGTGTTGGTTGATGTCTATCTGCATGTTCAGCTGTGGGATGGCTGGCAGTTTCCCTAGTCTTCGTCAATGGTTGCCGCCGTGTTTCTCCATCTGAGGTGTGTTTCAGTTTAATGCTAATTTTTTGGGCTGTTTTTTCCCAGATGTTCTACTGGTGAATATTGTTGTCTCTTCCATTGATTTGCTTAGGAAATTAATCTAAAAAAGTTGCATAATTTGGTACTTGATCAATGGTAATCATGTTGGTGTGTTGGTGTGTTGGTGTGTTGGTGTGTTGTTGTGATAGCTGGTAAAAAGTACAACTAGCTAATAGTTTCATTGGGATTGATTATTGTACTGATGTGGGTTCTTTTCTTCACTGCACTTGCTCTGGATTGTATCTGTTATAGGCGAAGAGATGACACCCACTGTAAGTATTTCACCTCTTTGTTTATTTTTGATAAATGTTATGAAGAAATTGATCATATACAATATTTTTAATTTTTGTTTACTTTGTTCAGCCCGTTGGCCTAGACAATTCGAAAGAGAATGTCGATGTTGGAAGTCATGAGTTGAGCAATAAAACATCTGAGGTTGAGAATATCGAATTTTCCAATGCAAAAACAGCCCCTCTCAAAGGGTTGTTGTTGCTTTCACAACCTAATTTCTTTGATTATGATTATAACTATGGCTAATATATATTCCTCAATTAGTCAGTTTATATGCTTGAGATTAATTTCTACAAGAATACAAGCTAACCGATTATGTTTATATTTATTTTGAGGTGAAATAGGAGACCGCAAAGAAAGCATAGGAGGAAACATTTAACAAACACCAGCAACATGGTGGTTTGTTCAGTTCAGAAGCTTCAGATGATTATAACATTGACCAAGCGAAGAGTTGGCAAATGGCAAGACCACCGAGGAGGAGGGGCAAAGTAAGGATCAGATCTACTACGCACCTTGATTCATCTGCTGCAAGTTTGAACATTGTAAGTTTGAGCAATATCTAAAGGATAAGAAAATCTAGGCAACCATGCGTTTGGACGTATTTTATTGGGCTCCTCTGTATCGGTACAAACATCAGGTTTGTCTTTTAAGCTATTTGTAGGCATGTTCTGTAACGGATGTAAGAAAGATATTAGTTTGCAACAGATGTAAAAGTGAAGGACTAGAAAGTAGGAATATGAAGAAAATATACCTGAAAAAGATTTATGGTAAACTTTCTTCTCTTGGATGTATCAGGTGAAATATAATTGAAGATGCTCTTGCCGGTTTACAAGCTGCAAACGCTTCCAAAACGAGGTTTATATATCTAATTCTCAGTCTTTATATCTTCCTCTTATACATCGTGTATGACTATCAATTTCTGTGTGCAGCTTGCAGTTAATAAGCCATCTGGACTACAAGTTTTACGTGGAGGACTCTTTCAGCAAAGTACTGTTGTGACGCAGCTCCAGTGGCGTACGACTAAAAAAATGTCATGATACCATGCCAAGAATCGAATATTGTTCCAGTTCATCGTCTTGGGAGAGGAACCTCGGGTTAGTAGATTTTGTTACCATGCCGAAATAAATACACCGCTACTTTATGTGTAGCAATGCCAGATTAATTCATTCTTAGACCGTGAAAGCCAAAGTTAAACTACAAGCCTAAGTGAAATTCCGGTGAATGTCGAGTTAAGGATGATAAAATGATCCTCTAACTTTGTGGTCATGTGAATGATATCTTCTGTTTATTTATTTTGGGGGCTATTGGGCTGCACATTGTGCTCCATATGTATTTTCATAACCGATAGACTCTTACAGGTATATTGCTCTGTGCAAAGACAAAAAAGACCAAAGTTTGTCTAGCATCATATTTTGCTGATGGGACATCTATTGTCAGAGGCCATAGGTTGGTAAAATCTTCTTAATTTCTTCTCTTTTTTCAGTTTTCACAAATGAATGCCCTTGCTTTCAACAATTTTTCTGAAAACTCATTACGGCTATCTGGATAGCTGTTGAGTATGAAATTCTGTTTCTGAAACTCTTATCCATGAAATTATGTCAAAACCTTCAATCTGCAAGCTCTGAGTCATTGAAACATTTGAGTATAGCCTCTCTTTTTCCTAAAAATAAGGAGCACCACTTAACTGACATTTTCTTATGTGCAATATTGTGCAGTAAACTCTATAACCTTTCTGTTATCAATAAAATTAATGTTGTGTACGGGGTTGATTAAGGATATATATTTTTAACTTAGCAAATGACTTATCATAATATGTAAACATGTAGAGGGAAGAGTCTTGAAGTACGAGCCCAGAAAAGGATTACTAAGACATATCGAGCACTTGCCAGTGGTATTCTAGATACATATGAGGTAAGTAGACTGTCCATCTCCGAGCTTCTTAGGCACCAGTTAATTTTGCTTTAAAATGACAGTTGAGTGTTTCTTATGGTAACAATTTGTGTATTTGATCGTAGTGTTCTTTGATTACATGTTAACTTACTGTCAAATTGTGTTTTCTGGTTGCATTGGTATAACACATTTTATCTTTATGTTGTTGCTGTTGTTAGGAAACGTACAATTTTTTTTATTTAGAACCTATTAGGCATGAGCATCAGGATTCTATGGCTTTTTTTATGTAGGCAGAGTCCTAGAACTTTACTGTTTGCTCATAGTTGAATCTTTTATGCTTATATCAGTTTGTGAACTGATAGAAATCCATAGAACACATAATGATCCGATGAGTTACAAGCTCACAGACAGCCTAATCATGCTTTTACATGCTTCTCATTTCTCAACAATGAGCTGGATTCATTTGTTATCTGTGATTTGAGGAGTTCTTTAGATGAATTAAGAATCCTCATGCACATTCCTGTTGAATGCTGCATCAGGATTAAATTTTGTGTTATAAAAGTTATTCTAGATGAGTGTGTGACTGTATTTTACAAACTCAGAAATTCTTTTGCATAAGTCAGGGAAGGGAAACGAGCCCTAAGGAAGTTGGGTATGCTATTCAACTCTCAAACAAAACTCTGCTTGATGTCGTCCTGAATCGGAGCGGAAAAAGGTAAGCTCTTCAAACTCTTGGGGATCAGCGGTTTGTTTTATTATGTCTTTATGAATAGGAATGCAACAAAAGTTTGACATTTTTCTATTATGAATTTAATGCAAATTTCTGCATCTGATTGTTGTATCCCAACTTTTTGGCAGATTTAAGCCAAATCTTATCTTTTACTCTTTAAAACAAATTGGTTTCATGTTTATCAACTACAATCAATTAAATGAATGGGGCTATATAGATGTTGGAGCATTGGAGCTTTACCAATACTCAAATCATAATTAAGCTCTTAAAATACCAACAAATGTCCATAGACGATTTTTTGTAATGACCCTTGCTGGGTGTTAAACTAATTGTTTAGGCTAATTACACTTTGGGCAGTATTTATATATGGGATGTAATTGGAAACCAAATTGCTCAATGACATCAGCGCCTGAGGGTTTCCATCCTCCTTTGCAAGTTCGTAAACGAGCTTCTTCTTCTCCTCCATGCTCAATTTAGTGGAATTTTCTTGATTATACATGCTCCCTAGAAAATCAAACCAAATAAATATATTGGTCACCTAATAAGAAAAACTAAAGTAAACATAATGCAACCATGATGACAAAACAAGAACAGATGGCAATGAAGACATGTAAGCATGTCTCAAGAACAAATGTCTCATATACAGGTCTTGAATTAAAACTTCGAACACGAAGACCCGGTATTCTAAAAATAGTAACATCCGATTAAAAAAAGTATGTATTGACCAATTTCTTCAATATTTAATTCTTTATATTTGAAGAGGACGGAAAACATACTGGTGGCATACATTCTAAACCCGAATCACAGGAAAATCTTTTTCCATATCAAGTTAGCGAAGACCAAAGGCTCATATAAATGAGAGAATCGGAAAAAGAAAACAGATCAGATCGAGAATTTATCAAACAAAATTATAAATTTTAGAGCATCAGAATATCCAATTCTAAAACTAAATCGACATATATTTCTTTAAATAAGACAGTGAAACAGTAGTAGTTAAGAGATATAAAACAATATACACCAAACCTTACACACGACACTTTAATATTAGGAAAACAGAGAAAAAAATTAACACATAAAGGCCGTGCGATGCACGGGCGCCGGAGTACTAGTGTATATTATATTTAAGCTATTAACATGCACTTTCTTCAGTAATGACATGCATATTTAAGTCAGCGACATGTACTATTGACAGATTTGCATGTCACTGATAATATGTGGAAAGTACATGAACTGATGCCCCGCGTGTGCATGTTATTACTGAAGAAAGTGCATGTCGCTGACATATTCGTACAATAAATATTCGCACCTGATCTGGATTCATAAATTTAATATATCTATAATTCCATCACAAAAAAATTGTTTCAAATGTTAAAATAAAAGTTACTATTTAGGATATCTGGCTTATCTACTTCGTTTAAACTACCATCGACTACCAATAAGCATGTGGTCGGGTGATAAGGGACCCCAACCACCCAACATGAGGTCTCGAGTTCGAGACTTGGTGGAGGTTAAAAATTATTTGTTGGGAAAGTCACCCACGCAGCTCGAACTCTAAATGTAAGGTAGTAGAGGAGTCCCCTAACCGATAAACTAGAGGGAGAAACCTAAAAAAAAAACTACCATCGGCTCAAAAATATTTGTGAGTTGGTGGATTGTTTGGTAGGTAAGTTAATTCCTTAACGCAATTAGTCCGTTGGCCATTCTACTTAACTGAAAACCGAACTATTTTAGCACTAAAAATAGTTTAAAAAAAATGACGTGATATATTTCTTCCGAAACATGTGCAAAACACGAACGAAAGCCCTCGAAATACCCAACGTGCCACTGTAAATACCATGAACACTCAGGGGCATAAATGTAATTCCGGCACATGCCAGCACTGTCTCTTGTCCCGGGCTTTTGACAGAAGCTCATCTTCTTACCCAGCTTCCCAACGGCCACAAATGGCCTGTTTCTTCACTTTGCATCTTCACCCACAATTCCTCTCCTTCTCTCCATGTAAGTACTCCTCTGCTCTTCTTCCATGTAATTCTCTCTTCCCTTATCAAGATTCTCTACTCCCATGCCCCAAACGCGCCCTTAAATCTGGTTTACATGATACCTGTTCACCGGATAAGGTTCTGCATGAAACCCCCAATCAGACCAGAAAATTTGGTAGGAGTAGAAAAATTAGACCTGGGTTGTCTTCATCTAACTTAGATAACAAAAGGGTACACACAGATTTGGTGGAAGCATTAGGTGCTGTCATAGTAAACAATGAAGGAGTCCATGGAAAGACCAGGACACGTTTGGATAACACAAATAGGAAGAAAAAAGAATCTGGGGGTTCTTCTGATAGGGCTGAAGATGGCAATTCACCTGCGAAATTGGAGGCGAAAGCAGTCAAAGGCGGTGGTAAGAAGTGGAAGAGGGCTCAGAGTAAGGCTAATCCTACTAACACCAAGCTCAGAGTTCAGTTTGAAATGTTTTCTAAAGCTGGGGATGTGATGGGTGCAATTTCTCTATATGATTCATCTATTAGTCAAGGGATACAACTGGGGCAGTATCATTATACTATGGTGTTGTATCTGTGCTCTTCTGCTGCTTTAGGTGTTGTTCATCCTGCGAAAAGCGGTAGCCGAAGTCGGAGTATTGAGATGTTGGTTCCTTCTAATAGAGAGTCTATGTTGGATTCAGAGGAGGGGTTTGACTTAGAATGTCAAAGTGATGAGGAGGGGGAGGAGGATTTGGAAATGAAAGAGCAGATTGTGAAGAACAAAAAGGCTGAGATTTTGGTGAGTGAGAAAGTGAAAAAGTACGCGCTTGAACGAGGCTTTGAGGTTTACGAAAGAATGTGTTTAGAGAAAATTCCCATGACTGAAGCTGCGTTAACTTCTGTTGCTAGAATGGCAATGGCAATGGAGGATGGGGACAAAGCATTTGAAATGGTAAAGAAAATGAAGGAAATGGGGATAAACCCGAAACTTCGGTCATACGGGCCTGCCTTATGTTTGTTCTGTAGCAAAGGCCAAGTTGATAAGGCCTTTGAAGTTGAGAGGCATATGTTGGAAAGTGGTGTGCAGCTGGAAGAGGCCGAACTCGAAGCTCTTCTTAGTGTCTGCATTGATTTTGCAAAGTCTGACAAGATCTATTATTTGCTGCATAAGCTTAGAACAGCTGTGAGATCTGTGTCGCTCTCTGCTGCTGATTTGGTCCAGAAATGGTTTGAGAGTAAAGAGGCGTCAAGAATTGGGAAAAGGAAATGGGATCCAAAGATGATAGTTGAGAAGATGGAAAGTGGTGGTGGTGGATGGCATGGACAGGGTTGGCTGGGTAGTGGGAGATGGTCCGTATCACGAACTGTAATTGGAGATGATGGATCGTGTAAATGCTGTGGGGAAAAGTTGGCATTGATTGATCTTGATCCTGAGGAAACCGAGAAATTTGCTGAATCAGTTGCAGCTATAGCCTTAAAAAGGGAGAAGAACTCGGGCTTCCAAAAGTTTCAAGTATGATATACTCTTACTCTCCTTGCTATTTTAGCTGGCTTGTTTAGTAAGAGTCTGTTTGACCATGATATCAGGATATTAAGTATGGGTATGGGTATGGCTATACGTCATACCCATACCTATACCGATACCAGATACCTCATATCTTTGGTAACGATACGAAACAAGCCTAAAGTGATTATATGTCTATTTGATTAACTCGGACATTAATATACTGCAGAAATGGTTGGACTACTATGGACCCTTTGAAGCAATTGTGGACGCAGCAAATGTAGGCCTTTTTAGTCAAAAGAAATTTCAACTGTCCAAGGCAAGATTCACTATACCAACCGACTTGAAGAACCCTTTACAAACTTAGTTGTTTATTCAATTGTCTTGCATTTGGAAATCTTTTCAGGTCAAAGCTGTGGTCAACGGCATCCGTCAAATGCTCACTTCAAAGAAGTGGCCTTTGGTAATTCTGCATAATAGACGTATAACCGGGCCCAGGATGGATGAGCCTATGAATAGAGCAATCATAGAGAGATGGAAGACTGCTGATGCTCTCTATGCTACACCAACTGGATCAAACGACGATTGGTGGGTCTTGTGAAATTTTATGATCTAATATCCGCGTACTTTCTTCTTATTATTTGATTACTTAGTAATAACTAGTGCTTCAGGTTCTGGTTATATGCAGCTATTAAGTACAAGTGCTTGATGGTGACCAATGACGAAATGAGAGATCACATATTTCAACTTCTAGGGAATGATTTCTTCCCTAGATGGAAAGAAAGGCATCAGGTAATAAAATAGAATCTTTTTTAGATTCAAGATTCAAGAATATAGATTCTTGCTTGAGAATTTGTTAACTTATTTGGCTTCTCAGGTTCGGTTTAGCTTCTCTGAAGTTGGTCCGGTGTTTCACATGCCACCGCCTTGCTCTGTAGTGATCCAGGTTTGAGCAGATAACTGGCTAAATATTCTTAGCTGTAAATCAATTTTTTTCAATGTTGCAATGTGCTTGATAGGAATCTGAGAGAGGGCATTGGCACATTCCTATTGTTTCCAAGCATCAATCTGAAGAAGAACGAACATGGCTGTGCATCACACGAACAAAGTCATCCGATCACATTCCCAGTATGCCGACTTAGTTTTATTTGTTACTATTTCATAATTTTTTTTGTCTCAGAAGAATCTAAAGCTTGAAATCTGAACTGAAGGTGGGGTGGAGGAAGAACAGAGACCGAGAGCAAAACAAGCTCAAGAAACTTCCAGAAGATACAAAAGCACCAATCGAAACACAGATTTTCAAGATTATCAGTCCATCATTGCAGATATAGAATCTGCAGAGGAACAAGGTTGTACATTGATTGACTTCCAAATATAGTAACATGTTAGGATGTTGCTTGTTGATCTTTGTACTTCACACATCAATTTTGGTGAGGATTCCATAGGGTTGATTTCCTTTATTGTATCTCCCTAAATGTATTAATGCAGAGGAAGCCTTTCATTATTCAAATCTAACCGACACTTAACGGACTGTACAAGTAAATTAGCATGTAGGAACCCACAAGAGACAGCAAAAGAAGTATTTGATACTCTCAACGATTTCTCTGTCTCCCTCCATAATTTTATATTATAAAATTTATTAACTACAGTTTACAGGACGTGGAAATATAAATAAAAAATAAAACATAAAAACCCCATCAAACAAACCTAACCACTTTGATTGTGGCAAATTTTCTGGGGATTTTGTTATCTTTTTCTTAAACTAATAGAGGTGGTTACACACCTCACTCCACATAGTCAATTTTGATCTCCTCATTCACACTGAATCCCCATTTATGCAGGTTGATTTAATGATTTTGCTGAATTTGGATAAACTATTTCTGGGTGTATCAGGTAAATAGATAAAAATAATAATCTTTTCCTCTTCAAGAAAACAAGAACTTCAGGTTTGGTTTGGTTTCCTTACACAAACTTGAATAGCTGCATATCATATTTTTATTGTGTTCTTGCAGTATTATCAACAACAAGAAACAATTGCTACCATTGAAATTTTGGATTTTCTTGTAAATTGCAATTGGTAAGTTTGTGTCATCAGAATATGCCTCAGAGTAGGAGATTAAGTGGGTATAGATCATTCATCACTTGTGATCATCCCAAGGGTGTGATGGAATCTCAGAGGAGAAAGCAGAAGAATCTGAAAATTGAAGGAGGAGAAGAACAAATTTACTCAAAAGAAATGGCGATTAGGAGGATGAAACCGTTGAATCTGATGGTGAAACTGATTGGTGTAGAAGATGTTTTTTCAAGATCAATGCCATCTAGTCCTGGAAACCAAATAGGTGGGGTTGAGAAAATTGTGAATCAGAAGAAGCCAGAGTCTGATCTTGATGATGTATTGCATTCTAAGAAGCCGGATTGGAGGAAAAGAACAGCAATTCAAATGATCAAGGCTGTGAAGTTAAGAGGATTTTTCAAGAACAGTTTGGTCAAAAGATTGAGCTTTGGCAGTGATGATAGAACACTTGTCAGACCTTTGAGATTTTCATGTATGAATATGGAGCACCCAATTATACCGAAGAGGCGCAGTGAGTTAAATTTGGAGAGTGATGAAAGGCTTTATAATATGAGAGTAAGAACCAAGCCTTTAGCTCAACCATGTGGAAATGAAGAACAGAATGAATCTATAATTGAGATCACAGGTAGATACCCGATATCTCTTATTTTCCATGAAATTTATTAAGCTGTAAACTTGCAAAGATATGTTATGAAAGTCTTGTGTTCTGTTCTGTTCATGATTTCAGATTATGTTAATGATGACTTTTCTCCTGTTGAAACTCCATTATCAGCCAGTAATGAGTGCAACACTATAGAAACAGAAACATGTTGTGAAGATGAGATCAAACTGAAAAGAACATATGGAGGAGAAAGTGCTAATGATCATCCAAGCCATATCGACAAAAGCAAGAAGTCCATTGATCATGGCAACAATATGAAAGCTTTACTTATGTGCAATCCAGGTTTTGTCAAAAGTTTAGAAAAGCTATTTGATCTGAAGACGAACACGAATGGAGGACTACAACAAACTGCTGACGAAGTCATTACCAAGATTTTGCTAGATGCTGCAACTGAGGCTGTACAACATCTAGCTTTGCAAGGGACCGACAGCATAATCTTTAGAGCTTATGATTACACTTCTTTGGACCTGGTTTTGGACGAGGTATGTGATTGGATCAAGAATTTACAGTGCTTTAAAACGGTGGGAGAAAACGACGTCTCAGATGATAGCCTTCTATTGCTAGTGAAGGGAGATATGAGCAGCAACCGGACCTGGGTATGGGATAAGGATTGGAGGAGCACAAGAAATGGAGATGAATTTGAAGAGATTGTTAGAGAGATTGAGGAGATGGTCTTGAGTGGATTGATAGAGGAGATGCTTATGAAAACAAATTCAGTTTACTGCTGTGCTAAGTGTATGTATATATAGCTGCTAGGTAGTTTGCTTAGTTTAATAGTACCATAGTTGCAGCAACTGCATGTATATGAATAATTTCTTTGATGCACATTTACTATAAATGACATTTATATATTATAAGTTTCCTAATATTGCGTTTAAGTAATATAAGCAACCAGCTATCAACTAGTATAAATGATAATGCTAAAAAAAAAAGAAATCAGCTCAAAAAAAAAATCTTTTTTTTATAGTTTTCTTTTATAATACTGGTCATCTTGCAATCGGATTTATCATAACGTCTCAGGATCTAGTAGTGCTCCAAATATCAGTTTCATAGAAACAGAAAATATTTTTGCAGAATAGATTTGAGCGTCGAAAACAGATAGAATTGAGTTTCGAGATGGGAGATGACAAGGTTACGGCAACCATAATGGGGAGTAGTAGCAGAGATCGCGAACTTCTGATTCCTGTCGCCGATTCCGCCGTAGCCAAGCCTCCTCCGGCAGTTTTGCCCTCCCACAACACCGGTCGCGAGGTGAAACCTTGTTTTATCCCTTTGTTCGCCGGTTTTAGGGTTTTGATTTCGGTTTTGTTGTTGAGATTGATATTCAGTGTTATAGGGAGTTTGTGATCGTAAAAAAATGCGTGTTTTACTGTCTTGATTCATCTGTTAATCGATTATTTATGCTGAGTGTGAAGGATCATATTTGCAGCAGATTCTAATTTTATTTGTTCTATATTTGCTTACTCCGCTAGCCTAATGTTCATCAATGATCTTATGAGATACTTGTTGTATTCTCTTAAAAGGCAATTCTTCTGTGGATTACATGGCTTTATGCTGAATGATGATAGGCATTTGTTCATTAGTCTCCCCGATCATGTGATATTCTGCATTTTGCATTTCAGACATTTTCTAAAGTTATAAGAAGCTGGGCTTCCAAGAAGTTTATGACTGGATGGTAAGTGTATTACAGCTTATCCGCTATCTTTCATGTACTGGTTAACTTACTAAGCCGTTTGCATTGCTTTATCTTGTATTTGCATCCTTGGAAATGTTACTAGAACTTTTTTTTTAATCCTTTTGCTGTTCAAGATAGGTATAGATTATATCAGAAAACATGTTTCAGGAAGTTATTTAGTTCATGTCTGCTTTGATGCTAGTTTTGTTATTAGCTTCTGCAGTTTCTCACTTGGTATTTGTTTTACAGTGTTATCCTTTTTCCAATAGCTGTCACCTTCTATATAACATGGTGGATCATACGTTTAGTGGATGGATTCTTTTCTCCAATCTATGCTCAGCTTGGGATCAATATTTTTGGTGAGCAAACATGTCCAAGTTACTCGATTGTATGATTTTACCACTTAGTTTAGTTGTAGTTTTATTAACATAGGTTCCTTGTTCTGTTCTGTGTATCTCTTCTCAGGTCTGGGGTTCATAACCTCAATAGCATTCATCTTTTTAGTGGGGATCTTCACTTCATCATGGCTGGGAGCGTCTGTTTTGAGCCTTGGTGAATGGTTTATCAAGAGGATGCCTTTTGTTCGACATATCTACAATGCATCAAAACAAATAAGTGCTGCCATATCACCAGGTGAGCTCTATACCAACTTTTCATTCTCATGATTATTTAAAAAAAATAATGCATGATCGGGAGACTAATAAATATCACAGATCAGAATACTCAGGCTTTTAAAGAAGTTGCTATCATAAGACATCCTCGAGTTGGTGAATATGCATTCGGTTTCATCACTTCATGGGTTACGTTGCAGGTGTGTCAAGAAGAAGCCCATTAATTAATTGTATTATAACTTAGTCACATTGATGATATTTCTCTTATAACTTTGTAAATGACAGTCCTATTCTGGAGAAGAGGATCTCTGCTGTGTTTATGTTCCCACCAACCATCTATACATTGGTGATATCTTCTTGGTCAACTCCAATGATATTATCAGACCAAATCTTTCAGTCCGAGAAGGAATTGGTTAGTGGCTTTATTCTTTGGGATCAATATAATAATTTTGCTAGCTATGAAGTACCTATCTGTACTTTCTCCAAATTCTCATGAGAATGGTAACGTAGAAAATAAGGTTGCAATTCTATGACGAGACCTCATCAGTAACACTTTTATGAGTTTGTGATTTAAAATATTGATTTGCCTTCTTAGTTCTGGTCAGTCTTACTGTTGTGATAATAATTTCTTGAGTTTTGAGTGCAGAGATTGTTGTATCTGGTGGAATGTCAGTGCCTCAAATCCTTTCAACCTTGGACCGACGTACCATTCCCATGGACAGAACTAGATTACGAAGCTAATGATGCTCAGTTGGGATTAGCGTTTAAGAAAAGAGTATGTTTTACTCTACAGAATGCCAAGATATTCGGAGTATGTTTTAATTATTTTAGGCTTGTCTGCTTCACTTTGTGTGATTTTGAATTGCAGTAGATTTGTATAAAATTCAAATTGATTCAATGAAACCCAATCTTTTTCTTAATCCAAGAACTGAAAACAACAAATATGTTTCACAGATTTTATCATGATCCTACATTGAAGAGTTCTTCACATTCTCATCTTATACACAAATCATTCTCATAAATAAGCAGAGACATCTGAAAGAATCGTACATTTTGTACATCAAAATTTCCATGATCAAGGACGGACATCTTTCCTCACCTTTGCCATCTCCATCTCCTGAGTTGTGACACTATATTCACTCATAGTTCCAGTTGTGTATTCAGTGCTTGGACTGTCTTGATTCTGCAACACCATTTTCCTGAATCTCTTCATGTCCTCCTTGTATTGCCCACTTGGGTTCTCAGGGCTTACTTTGGAACCGAAAGGCCTATTCTCGCCCGGAGCCATTCCTTCATTCAGGTCAGACAAGGATAGGCTCGAATCAAGTGCACGTACTATCTGCTCATCATATTGACATCAGAAAACAACATAAATGTCATTATGTGATAGAATGTGTATCAGAAAATGACCTGGCTCATTTTGGGTCGGCGTTTCGCTGAATGTGAAGTGGCACCGGCAGCACATGCGACCATACGAGCCATTTCATCACGGTTATAGTTGTTTTGCAACTTTGGATCAACTAGAGGCTCAAAGTTTCCATCTTCCATGGCCCTATCAAGGAAAGGCCTAGCCTGCAATCATAAATAAATGAAGGAGCTTATGCATTGATCTTCATTTTCTTCTTGTTCTTGTGAAAAAGCCTTACCCAATCGACTAAACTGTCATCAGAGTATGACTTTGTTCTGTCAACCGGTCTACGTCCAGTGATGAACTCCAAAAGCATGACCCCAAAAGAGAAAACATCAGATTTTTCAGTGAGTTTCCCACTTGAAGCGTATTCTGGAGCAAGGTATCTGCAATTGTTGCAGGAGTGCAAGAAAATATGACAAAAATATAACATCAAGAAAATGGTAATGTAGCCGAGGCATTTGCAAACTCCCTCTTACCCGAAAGTTCCCATTACCCGAGTTGATACATGAGTGTTGGCGTCTTCTGTAAACTTTGCAAGTCCAAAATCTGCAACCTTGGCCTCAAAGTTGAAATCAATAAGTATATTGGCTCCTTTGATGTCTCGATGAATGATCTTCGGGTTACCTACAATTTAATGCATCAGAAAACAAAATACCATTACCCACAAAGAAGAAAACCAAAATAAAATAAAATGGATGCTCACAATCTTCATGCAGGTATGCAAGTCCCTTAGCAGTTCCCAAAGCAATCTTCAACCTTGTTGTCCAATCCATAGGCGGTCGTCCCTTTCCTGAAACACAATCATCGCGGCAACCATATTAATACTAAATTGTGAACTAAGGGTTTGTTTGGTATCGATTCCAAAGATATGAAATACAGACTATGTTGGTATGACTATCGAATACACTAACCATAGAGATGGAACTCCAAAGTCTTGTTAGCAACAAACTCATAGACGAGCATCCGTTGATTGCCCGTAATGCAATAACCAACCAATGTAACAAGATGCTTATGATGAACCCTACTAATAACATCAATCTCAGCCTGAAACTCGCGTTCTCCTTGCCCACTATCGGCTTTGAGTGACTTGATGGCGACTTCTCTCCCATCCGGAAGGACTCCCTTGTGTACCGACCCAAACCCGCCTTGTCCCAAGTAATTCGCATTGGAGAATCCATTTGTAGCCATTGCTAACTCTTCATGGCTAAATGAGCTCTTGGAGCAACTGAATGTCATGTTTGTCGGGACCGAGCTTGCCCCACTCATGTGAGAATCAGGAGGCATACTTGAGCTTCTTGATGGTAGATGTGACGGTGGTGGACCTGGTGGTCGGAATCCATATCCCGGTGGAGGAGGTATGTTTGTCACACGATAGTGCTCTGCTGATTGAGGATTGCTCTGTTGATAATACTGTATATGACCACTATTGTTCCCATCTAACAAAAATGATCACATCATAAAGAACAAAAACTTGGGTTAACATTTTGAAGTCAAATTATTAAACCAAATTTATCAATCATCAACCAATGATATCAACATTCATAGATTGAGTTTAAGAAGAACACAACGGTAGTCAGTAGCGGTTAAAACTAGTAGTGTTTTTTTTAAACGTTAATAAAAGTAGCTTTAAAAAAGTAGCGTTCCAATCTCTACCTTTGCCATGAGGTTGAGCCGCGTAATAGCCCTTGGGGGCAATTTGGTCTTTTCGCTTCTTCCTCGCGCAACACATCAAGAAAATCCCCAAAATGGCGAGGATGGCAATTCCGCCGACGAGAACTCCGGCGATGACGCCCTTTGACACATTCGACAGCTCCGGCGAATTCGAAGATTTTGACGGGGACGATGAAGTCCACTCCAGTACCGGAGGAGGAGGAGGCGATTTCACCGAGCTATTCGAGGTCGGTTTTCGAGAAATTGGAGGCGGAGGCGGCGATTGGGTGGAGGATGGAGTTGCCGGAGACGGTTGAGAGTCGGCCGGAGGAGGAGGTTCGGAAGCAATTGGAGGAAGAGCATCTACCGGCGGAGAGGTCAGTGGAGAGTCGGCTTCCGGCTGCGTCGACGGAGAACCGATCGGCGCACATATTCCGGCTATGCAGGTCGACATTCTTGGGGTTTAGGAAGTTGGAAATCGGAGAATTGGTGAAAATGAAAAGGTGTGAATTGTTGTCGTTGGAGGAAGAAGAAGAAGAACGTGCAAATGAGTTGGCGCCATTTCGACGTGGTATCATCGATTTCTTGTATATATTATAGTAGTATAAACGAACTGGAAAAGTATCTCTTCCAAAAGTTAACAGAATAAGGCGCGCACCATCTTTTGATTTGTTAAAAACACATTTTTGTAAGTTCCATTTCATTAGTATTTTTAATGTTGGGTTGGAATGCAAAAATGTGTTTTTAACAAATCAAAAGGTCAGCTAGGTGGTTGTAATCGTAAATTAATTAGGTATACATTGTATAATCAAATTAAACTCTAGATCTATATAGAATTAGCAACATGTAATTAGACTTTGAGATTAGCACGTTTTGGCTCACTGAATTTGATTTTGGATTATTATTTGTCGGAGCAGTAAGCTTCTCTATCCCATAATATAAGTAACATTTAAAAAATTTACACTATTTATAAGTTAAGATTAATTTTTAGATTTTTTTCAATATATAAGAAGAAATATATTTATTTGAGGTTGTATTTGATTCGTTTCGATGTGTACTTCAATAATATCAAAATTTTATAATTTGGATCATCATGTAACTAGAGATATTAACAACACAAAATATATATCAATTAAATATGTTCAAAGTAAATGTTGCTTAGATTATGAGATAAAGGGAGTATACAACATAATCCTAAATAACATTTATATATCAAGACGCAAGCAATGAGCTTATAGAGCTTATAGATGTATTATCTTATCCTAGTTTCTTCTTTACTTCGTGGGAGGCACATTGCAAACGTTTGATGGATACATAAAACATAGTTTATCATAATATGTCTTGTTAATAATGGTATATTAATTCAAACACAAGTATTCATTGACCTCATTTCGTTTGTTACTAATACATTTCTATTCCAACATATATTGTCATGAAAATATGGATTTTTTTTCTGAAATGGACAATATTTTTAAAATAATTCTTCTTCTATGTGTCTTTTGAAACTAATTCTCAAAATAGACACTTTCTGTAAATTAAAAAATTGACAAAGAAGGAGAGGCGTTGTCCGAGACGGCGCCTCTGTTTGAAGCTGAAATATTAAAAAAATATTATATACGAAAGGCGTTGTCCAAGACGGCGCCTCTCGTTCACTCTTTTTAAAAAAAAATTATACACAAGAGATGTTGTCCGAATAAAACAAATTGAAAAGTACGTGGACGTTCGTGTATGTAATCTTGTAGTATTGAATTTTATTGTTTTTAAAACAAGTGAACAAGAGGCGCGGTCTCGGACAACGCCTCTTGTGTATAATTTTTTTTTAAAAAAAAGAGTGAACCAGAGGCGCCACCTCGGACAACGCCTCTCGTATTTTTTTTTTAATATTTCAGCTTCGGACAGAGGTGTTGTCTCAGACAACGCCTCTCCTTCTTTGTCAATTTTCGAACCTACAGAAAGTGCCTATTTCACTCTTTTTTTAAAAAAATTATACACGAGATGTTGTCCAAATAAAACAAATTGAAAAGTACGTGGACGTTCGTGTATGTAATCTTGTAGTATTGAATTTAATTGTTTTTAAAACAAGTGAACAAGAGGCGCGGTCTCGGACAACGCCTCTTGTGTATAATTTTTTTTTAAAAAAAAGAGTGAACCAGAGGCGCCACCTCGGACAACGCCTCTCGTATTTTTTTTTTAATATTTCAGCTTCGGACAGAGGTGTTGTCTCGGACGCCTCTCCTTCTTTGTCAATTTTCGAACCTACAGAAAGTGCCTATTTCGGAAATTAAAAAGACGCCTAGAAAAATTATTTTTAAAATATTGTCCATTTCAGGAAAAAAAATCCTGAAAATATGCATCATATTTGCTCTTTTAATGTTCAATAGACTATTTACACCCAAAAAAAATGCTCAATGGATTATAGGTTAAATCTGTAATTGTTGCTACTGGATTTCAGAGAACTATGACGGCTTGATCCCGTAAAATAAGGGTATGTAGGCAATTATGGAAGGCGGTGCAACCGAGGTGGTCCTTCGGGACATTGTGTGGCGGGTTCTCTCAGGTAGGGCTGGCCCAAAGTGTAATTCGGATACGGCAATCGCCCGGGGTTCAAGACTAAAAGGCCCCAAATTTATATTTATTGTAGGAATATATTTATGTTTTGGGTTTAAAATTTCACAAAAATAACTTGGTCTAGTGGTAAATGATGCTCTTTACCTTAAAAAAGGGCCCTTACTATTTAACGCCCACCCTTTTTGCTATTTACCGCTCAGGCGCCGTGCGTCACGCTGGTTTCGTGCCATGTCACTGTATTCCTCAAACACTGTGTCGAGCCTACCTTGTCCACCACTCAAATATGACTTCAAACAGGAATGTGCTTCTGCAGTTTCTGTAAATTGCACATCCATGCGTGACGCATGGAACAAATCCGTGCATCACGCACGGATGTAATCCACGCGTGATGTATAAATGTGCAGTTTACAGAAACTGTTTAAATTCACAGAAAACTGAATATAGTTGTGTAAGTGCAATTATAGATAAATTACCTGTTTGTCGTGTTGCTTCCAAGAGTAAACACATCATCCGTCCATGCCGACACACATCTTTCTTTCAAAGGACCAAGCCAACTGTCTCTAACATATTGTAGTACGGGAATATGCGCGTTCCAAGCTCTCTCTATAGTATCCAACTTTTTTTCATATCCTTCTACGGTGGTTTCCTCGAACAAGTTGTAGTAGTAGTTGGATAAGTTTTTTCCCTTTAGTTTCGAGCGAAGCTTTGACCTCTATGTTTTTCCTTATATGTCGTCTACATAGAAGAAACTTTGCATTTGGAAAAAGAATATCCGTTGCACTCATTAAAGCTTGTTCACGGTCGGTGACAATGCAAGTCGGCGTTGTTCCAATTCTTCTATACATCTCTTGAAGTTGTTGCATTGCCCACAGATAATGCTCTTTAGTCTCACCCTCAAGAAATGCCCCACAAACTACAAAGTTCCTCCATGTAGACGTGATTCCAACTATCTCGAAAAATGACATTTTGTACCTGTAAAGAGATAATTTGAAATAATATTATTGCAATGTTATGGAAAATCATATGTAATGGTCAATAATCACACAAAACTTACTTGATTGTGGCATATGTGGAGTCCATTATAAGTACATAGGGAAATGATTTCAAGAGCTTCATTGATTCTGGGGACGCAAAAAACATATCACCAATCATAGACGCATCATCTTTGCTTCTCCTATACTCCATGAAATAGTCGCTCTGTTTGCATTTGTAGAAAAACTCTTGGATAACAGTTCTTCCTTCCCTGTTTTCGATCCTCGTCTTGGCCATCAAATTGTAAACTTGTTTTTTTTTGTAAGGTTCTTGGGAGACTTGTTGAGCATAGTGTAAATCTCATTTGGTTTACAATGAGCCCTAGTCATTTCAACTACTGTACACACTTCATCAGGCGTCAATCTGCCTGCAAACGCATTCCCAAACAAGCTACTACCAATAGGATGGTTGTGGGTACCTAACATTACAGTAAGTTTCCAAGCCCCTCTATGCTCCTCTCGAAGCTTTAATTCGAACCAACATCTACATTTTTTCGTCTTGATGTTTTTCCTCACTCCCTTAGCTTTTGAGTAATTCACTCGTCCTATATCACAGATAAGCTGAAGTTTTCCAGATTTTGTTTCGGTAGCTGCTCTACTCCTTCCATTGACTATGCAAAAGTTGTTGGCTTGTGCAATGTTAACGGCCCAACTCACTCCTTGTTGTCTAGAGGCGAATACCAAGTCATTTGCAAACAACTCTGAGTAATCAACAGAGACATATTGTTCTTCTTGAACTTCAATATCAAATTGTGGTGCAGTACGCAAAGGACGAAACACATTTAAGCTACTTGTGTCTGAAAGTGGCCTCATCAAATGCGAAGGCCATTGCGACAAACCGTAACCGGTTCCAAAAGATCCAGTGTTGATATCACCAAACTGTGATTGTGGTTGCTCCCATGTTGTAAAATCAATGCCCAAATCAAACGAAGGTATGTAGTCGAGGTATGACGGAGGTGGGCAGTCATTAAGAGTAATCTTGTCTAATCCAGTAAACACAGAAAAGTTCATCTATGCACAAACACACAGATAACAAGCCAGTTAAGCTTCTGTATGGCAAATCCACACTTCACGTGTGGATCCATTCCATGCGTGACGCACGGTCTTGAACCATGTGTGACGTGTGGAATTGCCATAAGTCATACATTTCAAACCCCTTAACCAACAAGTCATACATTATAATACATTTCAAACATCATAATCACTAAAGTCAAAACCTTAAAAAGTAATATTATAATACATTTTAAATATCATAAATCAACATAAATTCACAAATCAACATGTTTAGTCATACAACTAATACCTTGAACATGTAAAATCCATTAAACCTAACTAATACAAACCCCTAAAACAAGTCAAAACCTTAAAAAGTAATATTATAATACATTTCAAATATCATAAATCAACATAAATTCACAAATCAACATGTTTAGTCATACAACTAATACCTTGAACATGTAAAATCCATTAAACCTAACTAATACAAACCCTAAAACAAGTCAACACCTTAAAAAATATTATTATGAACAAGAAATGTTACCTTATTAAGGTTGTAACTTGAAAATGGAGCTTCTCCACCTCTTTCATTGGTGCATTCCTCTTCATTCTCCATATAGAAGGAAAGGAAGATAGTTAAAAATGGTGTTTTGCTCTAAAAAATGTTCAACAATGGTGTTCAAAGGTTTTTGACATTTGAAATATGGAAAGAAAGGAAGATAATAGGGATTAATGTAGGTGTTACGGAAATAGTAAAAATATTAATGGAGTTATTACAGTAGGTGAGACAAGACGTACGTGCTGGCATGAGTTCTGAAAAGAAAATCCGTGCGTCACGCACGGTTGATGTCCACGCGTGACACACGATTCTCTTCCATGCGTGACGCACAAAATGACACATGATCCCTTTGATTCTTAGTAACACTGATGTGTGCATGATTTCCAATCAAAATAAAATTACATATTGTCAAAGGTTGGACATTTAGGCCACGTAAGAAGTACAAACAAAGGATATGCTACTTTAGAAGTTAATAGGTGTTATTGGGAGTTACCCACATGGTTAAATATCCCTAATAGGCATTGAAAACAAGTTTCATTACATTCGGACATCGTTTGAGTGTCGTTTCGCCAAAAACCGCCTTAAGTCCATTTAAGGCGTTTTTAGTGGTTTTAGCGTTTACGTGCCTCAATTCGTGTGAGCGAGACCTTGTTTCTACTGAATATCCCTAATAAGAGTAAGTTGTATAGTATTTTCAACAATAATCACTGTCAATGTTGTAGAATATACATATTGCGACAAGTTAGAGAGTTACGACTAGTATGTTTTTTACAAAGGAGGCGGTACTTTAAAAGTTAGAAGTTGTGATTGGGAGTTACCCACATGGTTAAATATCCATAATAGCCATTGAAAACAAGTTTCATTACATTCGGACATCGTTCGTGTGTCGTTTCGCCAAAAACCGCCTTAAGTCCATTTAAGCCGTTTTTAGTGGTTTTAGCGTTTTGGCATAGTTTCGAATCCCGTTTTGTATGTGTGAGACATTCTTGGGACTTTATATGCCTTATAACACATTTGTGTATAAATTTTTCAAACATACGTGAACATCAATGTTGCGACCATATATATTGCAACAAGTTAAGCTTGTAGTGAGTAGTTTGATGTTTTACAAAGAGCGTGTTACTCTAAAAGCAAAAGGTTTTGATGTAAAGTTACGGACATGGTTAAATATCTCTAATAGGCATTGTAAACAAGTTTCATTCCATTCCGATGATGTTTCGACGACGTTATGGCGAATTGTGGTTTTAAAGCCTTTAAAAACAACACGGAACATGAATTATTTTGTGTGACATAAGTACAAATACATTCAATACATTGACATGGACCACATAAGCAACAAAAAAATACATTGACATCCATGCGTCACATATGGTGTAAAACCATGCGTGGTGTGTGGATGCATTCCACCCGTGACGCATGATTTTATGTTGCAAAATCTTATTGTTAAATTTAGAATGCTTATATTGTTGTTATGTTGACGAATGTTCAGCCTTATTATATTTCAAATTGTATATGGTGCGCCATACATATTGCGACCTCGTTCGGTTTTCAAACTATGTTTCACTTACAAAGGTATAAATTTGAATTTCAAGTTACACACATGATCAAATAGACATTATAAGGATTGAAACAAAGTTTCATTCCATTTCGATAAAGTTTTGATGATGTTTTTGTCGAATTGGGCTTTATCGCCTTAAAAAAGACACTAAAAATGTGTTTCTTTGCACACTTAACTAGAAATACATTGAATACATTGAATAACCCTAGATTCATATATGCAAATCCATGCATGACGTACGGATACAATCTGTGCGTCATGCATGGATGCTATCCGTGCGTGACGCATGGATACAATCCATGCGTTTTCTGGAATGTGCAATCCGTGCGTCACGCACGGATGGCCTGGACGGCAAATAGCAAAAAGGGTGGACGTTAAATAGAAAGTATGTAAAAAAGGTCTCGCATTCAATTCTTCGTTCCTCCTTTTTCACTTCAATTTTCTATTTTAACTTAAATTATTAAAATATATTATATAAAAAATATTTTTTGCCCTAGGCCCCCTAAAATTTTGGACCGACACTGCTCTCGGGTGTTGGTGTTGCTTGTTTGTTCAGCTCAAAGTTTTTGCAAATATTTGCCGAGGTGGAGAATTGTTGGGTTAGATATTTTTCGGTCTCATTTTGGGTCCAATATTGTAAATTCATGTAAGGCATCTAAAAGCTAACCCAAGAGAGAGCTTCTTGAGAAAGATCGTGGAGTGATTTGGAGTGAAGAAAGTTACAAAAGTGAGGTGAGAGATCTTTACAAAGAGTGCTTGAAATATCATTATTCTCGGGCCGGCCAATGAAGAATGGTGACCCTGTTGAAAATCAAAACTGAGGCCATGTTGTATAGTTCAGTAAAAATAGGGGAATTTTAATTATATAGCGTATCCTGCTAACAATCATAAATAACACTAAGTAAATTTAACCTGATGTAAAAACTTGTCAAAATGTTACATCAGTATAGAAAAACATAACAGTAAACTAGAACATAACATAATAATCTATTTAAAAATTGTCATTCTTCTAATATTATTAGAAATAAACTGCTCAATCAATTCTTCATAACCAATCCTTTCCAGCTGATCCTTCTCAATTGATAACAAGGCCAATCCATTGAGCCTCTCTTGTGTCATTGTAGAGCGCAAATAAGACTTCAATAGCTTCAACTTTGAAAAACTCCTTTCTGCAGATGCAACTGTCACAGGAATAGTCAATAATATTCTGTATACTATAATTGCATTAGGAAAGAAGCTATCAAGATTCAAATCTGTAAAATATCAATAGCTTGCATCACTTTCTTTGGTAAAATCTCTTGTAATTTCTTCGACAAATACTCCTATAGTAATTTTAACTCCATATATAACTCATTCCCATCAATATCAGAGAGCTCATTTTTCTTAAGTGAAGCTTCAATATTACTACAAGAAGACTTTAAACTCATATCATCTAATAAAAGCAACTCATCAGAATTAAATAGAAATCTGAAGATACTTTCAAACTCTTTATATTGTTCAAATCTACTGGTAAGTGAAATAATAGCTTGATCAACTATAAACAGAAAATAAGTCTTCCTAAAAGATTCTTCTGCTGAATCTGTAACACTTGATGTACCATTCGAATTCTCATCAAATTGTTTTTTCCTTTTAATTATACGCTTTTGAGGAAATATTGGTTTAATTTCTAGTTTCTTGGCAACTTCCTTTTCTATTTTCAATCCATCTAAAAATCTAGACTCTCTATACTTTCTAAAAAATGAAATCAAGCCATGTATTTTCTCAATAGAAGAACCAATTACTATATCATGGGTTTGTAAAGACGGACTGATTTTATTAACTCTAAATAATACCTCATACCAAATAACAATAGAGACTACAAACTCAAAATTACCAAGTTCATTTTCAGCCAATGATTTAGTTTCACTTCTAATTTTTGAATTATTATCACTATCAGCCACTTGAAGCAAAGCTTCTCTTATTTCTACCATTTGAAACCTTATAGCTTTAACACTATCAACTCGACTCTCCCAACGAGTTGCCGATAATGATTTGACTGTATATTCTGTCACATTATTTTCAAAGATGTGCCATCTCTTAGTCGAATTAGCAAATATTGTATAAACACGCTAAATAAGCTCTAGGATTTATTGTATTTACCACATGTGTTGGCCATGTCACACAATACTAAATTAAGAGAATGAGAAGCACAAGATGTGTGAAAAGCTCTAGGATTTATATCTAATAGTCTTTTTTGAACTCCTTGATATTTTCCTTTCATGTTTGATCCATTATCAAAACTTTGACCACGAACATCATCTATATTAAGACCAAGCGATTTCATTTTGTTTGTAAAACATCAAATAATCCTTGACCAGTTGTATCATTCACCTCCAAAAATCCTAAAAATGATTCCTCGATACTTACGACATTCGAAGAGACATCCACATATCTTCAAATTAATGTCATTTGCTCTTGATGACTTATATCAGGAGTACAATCTAAAATAATTGAGAAATACTTAGATGCTTCAACTTTCTTAATGATTTGAGATTTAACATTAGAGGCAAACAAAGTATCAACTCATTTTGAATTCTATGACCGAGATAATGAAAAGAAGTACTACCAACAGTAATACGTTTAACATGCTTTTGAATAACCGGGTCAAACTCAGCTAACATTTCAACTAGGCCTAGAAAAATTCCATTATTTTCTTGATACAATTTTTCATTGGTACCTCTAAATGCTAGAGCATTTTTGGCCAGAAATTTGACCATTGAAAAAATTCTAAACAAGACTTTCCTCCAATGTTCTTTTTCTTTGTCAAGTTCTCTTTGTGCCACAACATCACTAACTTGTGAAGTTTTCAGTCTACGACGCAGCTCATACCATACAGTCATATTTGTAACATGCTCAACACTTAATTCATGCTCTTTAAGTCTATTTCCAAGATGTGACCAATCACCAAAACCTTCATTCACAAGTTGTCCTCTTACATTCCCTTTTCTAAAAACTTTACAGCAAAAACAGAAAACTTTATCAAGCTCTTTTGAGTAAACAAGCCAATCCCTATCACACTTTTCTCCATTTGATAAAATTCTAGTATAGAAGGCTGCAGAAAAACGTCTAGAATATTTATCTTTAGGGCCTTTCTCAATAGAAAAATCTCTTTTTAAACCCTTTGCAACTAAAATATCAATGTTTTTCGAATCAAGAGAATCCCAAATTCTTGGATCAAATATATCAATCATATGAAAAGAATCATCTATATCAAGAATATCATTAGTGGGGATAGTAGGATCAACATCATTAGTGGGCATGGTAGGATCAACATCATCATTAATGAGAATAGTAGGATCAACATCTAAGCCATCAGAACCAACATTATTAACATCAATGCTAGCATCATTGGAACCAACGACAGTAGCATCAACATAGACATCATCACCATTAACATTAACATCAACATTATGATTTTCTAATGAAACCTGCGATTCTTTTCTTATAAACTTATCAAGAGCACCTCTTTGAGACCTAATTAACTCTTCAATCTCTTTTTTCCTTTTACGTTTTCTATGCCCAGATGGAAATGTTCTTAATGAGCTGGACATTGCTAAATGTAAAGTGCTTTAAAAAAACAGAACATATAAAAATATAAAGGAGCGAAGGAACCTGGTACAAATGAATCTTCAATTTTGTAAACTGATTCAACTTGATTTTGTCCAAGGAACTCTTGACCAAGTAAGCTGCAGTATATATATAGCAAATAAGAATTAGAATTTTTTAACTTGTACAAATTCTAAACTACTTAAGTCTTGAAAAAGATAGATCTACATATTTTAAGAACTGGAATGGAAATATATCACTAATCAGTAGCCAATAACTTAGCAGCAAAAATCTTATAACATCAGTAGCTAGAGAAACGTATAATTCCCTTTTAATGATATATTAGCTAATATTCACTTAATCAGGCAAACTCCATTATTGAACTAGTGATGATTTCCTGAACATCTTATTAATTATTATCTTAACCCATTGGCCATTTCAATCAATGAATTTGTATAAGACGGTAGTAGCAAACATGAAACATTTGTTCAAACACATAAACAACAGTACAATATTAGAAATTTCAACCAGTTGAAAAGCCTAAACAGATTAGTACACAAATTAATTAACTAAAGATTTCAGAGCTATATACTTACATGGAAGAGTGAAAGAGGTTGGCTGAAAGCAATTCGACTGGTAGCAATAGCATATAGATGAATCGTCTTTGCCTTCAGATTTGCAAATAACCGAAAAAAAATTCAGATGTAGTCATGTAGAAGAGAAACGATTTCAGCAACAATTTATAGGAAGAACAAACAATTGAACAAGCGGCTAGTTAGATGTGACATACCTCTCCATTAACATAGTGAAATTCGAAGCGTCAATCTTCAATAGCCCCATTACGATTTTTGGTTGAAGATTTGGGAAATTGGAAGAGGGGTATCAATTTTCAGGAGAAAGTAGAGAACGACTGAACTTCAGAGTTCAGACCAGGGTTGCATGGTTCGCGGAAGAACCGGATCGTGAACGCGGTTCGCGATTCGCCATTTGTGGAGAATCGGATTCGCCGAAGAATCACAGATTATCGGATCGTTGATATTAGGAACGTGATTCGTTAATTTTTGAAACGTGATTCGTGATTCGTCAACGGCTATAATAAATATATATAAATTGAATCCATTAAATAAAAGAGAAAAAGGTAACCAAGTCCCTGTAAATGTATTGACACTTTAAAAAAAATTTAATATTTCAAAAAAGAATAAGTAAAAGGCCTCTTATTCTTCGTTAGAAGAATCAATAGACCTTCTTCTTCGTTAGAAGAAGCAACGGACCTCAAAAATCCATCAATTAGGTAGAAGATTAGGAAGCAGAAAGATTTGCTGATTAGGTTTAATTTTAACATCGACAAATTAATTAAATTAAACTATTTTCCGGAAAGACAAATACATATGTTATAAAAATATTATATTTTATAACATAATGCATTTTCTAAAAATTATAATGTATTAATTTAAATAATGCATTACAAGATCTCGGATGGGCTTTAAATTAATTTGATAATAGATAAAAAGGGATTTGGGCTTAAAAGCCCATTGTAGGACTCGGCCCACATGGTCAGCAGTCCAACAGATCGTCGTCTGTCGACTCTGTCCTCCTCTTGCTCTCTGCATCGAGTTGCAGAGCAACTCCGAAGCAACAGAGGTGAAGCTTCTCACCTTGGCTCGACACCGGCGAACTCGACGGAGAATCCGGCGATGCTTGGCTACTGGACAGAAACGCAAAGAAATTAGGGTTTATTCCCAAGAACTCGAACTTGACTTTAATGGCGGAAACCGAAAACTTACCGGAATCTCCTCGGAGTTGAGACGCTGTTAACGAGACCAACCATACGAAGCTCCTGGAAACAAAGGATCGAATAAACTCGTACTAAACGACCTTGAATAAATATCGAAACGGTATCGAGATACGATATCGAAACTTACCGATATCTAACCGATTAGGCTCGGGATCGATACACGAGCGAAGCCCGGTATTCAGGGGTGAACGAGAGACTGAAAAAAATGGAACAACAACACCAGATACTCTTATGAATTTCTCGAGAAAACTTGAAGAAAAACAGAGGAAGACGAGGGAAATTATGGTTATACCTTCTGTTCTTCAGAGACGAAACGAAGGCGCCCTTCTTCCTTGAAGGAAGAACACGAACGAAGAAGAGAGGAGGGATTGAGGGAAGTGCTGAACTTGGGCACACCACAGTGTATATTCAGTTGTTGGAAATTGAGTTTCCCACATCGACAAATGCTTCACCTCCTTAGGTTCAGCTTTTGTATAAAACGATGTGACTTCAGTCTTCAGCTGTAGCTTTGTGGGTTTAATAGCAACCCATCCTTACATGGGCTTGCAGTATCATGGATTCATGGCCCATTAGTATGAATTATCAGTGCAAAAATTCATTTGGCTTGAACGCACCGCCCATTTTTCATGGTTCGCTTCGATTCGCTGTTTTAGCCGAATCGGTACGCGAACGAACCGCAATCAGGTGCGTGCGATCCGGTTCGTGATTCGTCATTGATTGGAGCGAATCATGCAACCCTGGTTCAGACTAGGTTAAGCCCTCTTCATTAATTAACACAAATTTTCTTTTTTATTTAAATGTAGATATATGGGTAAGATATATACTTGGGCCTCAAAATATTGGGCCTCAAAATATTGGGCCCTCCGAATTCGGAGGCCCTGTGCAGGTGCCCACTTGCACCTGCTCAGGTCGGCCCTGATTATTCTACTAGTGAAGCTTCATCGTTGTTGTACGTATAGCTTGTGTTCCTTGCTTGGTTGATTCAGTTCTTCTTTGTTAGTTGATTCTTCAATTCGTTTGTACATCATTGAGCAATCTGTATCACAGCGACACCGCTTACAACAATAACGCCTCATGTTTGTAATCTTTTGTATGGAGATTGCTATTCATGTGAATAAAAGCTCTTCCTATTCTGATTCAAGTGAGGACAAAAAAACTAGGACATTGAGTGAGTTGGGTGAGACTAATCACGGGGTGACCTCCTGAGAAGTTTCGACGCTGACATAGAAATAGTGCTTATGAGTTCCCGACGATCGAAGAGCAGCGAAGGAACCAACCTCCTGGTGTTGAGTACAAACGACCGATGTGAGTCGTTCTTCCTGGACAACGATAGCGTATACACGAGTAAGAGGCGAAAGTGGTTCTTAAGACATGAATATGGATAGAAGAGATCCATGCATATACAGTATCATCAAGTCCAATGAGAAATTGATGAACTCATTCTTATTGTTCTTCTTTAGCCCAAAACGTGGTTCTTATGAAATTGATGAACTCATAAGTAGAGATATCTTTCCATAGTAGTATCTTTTAGAGTTCCATAGTAGGTCAAACCCCGACTGCCCTATTTGTCGACAATAGGAATTCTAGGAACAAATTTAGAGTTTTTTAGGGCCATTTCGACTGAAAAACATTGATAAACATGTTTCCATGGACGTTGAGCATTCTCGAAGTATGAGACGGATGAGCGAATCGTGGAATCCATGGACTCAATGATTAAACTAACAATCATTGAGTTTACTATTACCAATCTTCAAGAGCCCGCATTTGCGTTTGGCTCAAAGGAAGGCATCAGTGGTGGCTGACCAAGTATCATAATTATTGTCTTTCAGTGCGACGGGGCAAATGTTTTGTCCTTCATGATCCGAAGGATGAAGCTAATACGGTGAAGAGAAATAAAATTCAGGTTCTTTTGTCTTTGTGAGCCATGGAGACCGGCAAGGTGCTGACTTAGATGGATGAGTGGTGTCGGTGGCCACAGATGCAGTACAATAGGATAGTAATGTACTAATGTTCTTACGGTGTCAAATGCAAACCGAGAACATTACTACCTTATATGTGAACCTATAATGTTAATTCACATATAAGGTTCACAGTTAAGTTTATACGTGAATCTTAATTGTTCACAGTTAAGGTTCGTATATAAGATAGTAATGTTCACAATTCACATATAAGATAGTAATGTTCACATACTCCCTCCGTCCCAATTTGATAGTCCCATTTGATTTTCTAACACTATTCACGAACCGAGAGAATCTTGTAGATTTCTTCCAATATATAAAAAAGAACATAGTCGTGTGGGGTCTTATTTGATTCGTCTTAATGAGTACTTTAACAATATTAAAAAATTATAATTTTTAGTAACATACAAGTAGAGTTATTAACGATACAAAACGTGCATCGGCATATGTGTCGGAATCTAATGGGACAGAGGGAGTATAAGATAGTAATGTTCACATTTAAGGTGAGTTCGCATTTCACACCGTAAAATATATTTTCAACGAAAACCCCCTCATATATACAAGCATAGTGTACAATTTATTATATCCTATACATGAATATATCTCAATATCTCAATACTACTATATAACTTGGTATATCTTAATGTCTCAATATCACTATATAATCTCTATATAATTACTAAATTAATATCGCTTACTATCACCTTAGCTATGTCGGCATTCAATTGATTAAATTTGGAAAATTATGTAAAAAATATTACAAAGAGATCTCAAGATCTATCAAATTACAAAAAGATTTTTATATGATTTTTATCTATCAATAATATCTAGTATGTTATTTTTTGCAAATTTATAATATTATTTTTATAATCTGACAGATCACAATTTGTGGATTAAGAAATAAGGGAAGATTATAACTTTGTCTTATACTAGTTATTTAAATTATATAGTCTTATATATGTTCAGATGAATTTATATAAATTTGTCAAAAATTGACATGATAATTTGATCAAATAAGTTTTTTATATAAAAGCTCATTTATATTTGTTGTTTATTATATTTAAAATTTTAAAACTTAGTTATAATAACAATATCATTTTAAATTATTAACTTTTTTTCAAATAAAATTATATATAACTATATATCCCATCGCAGGCCGCGCGATGCACAACACCATTGTGGTGCTCTAGCAAACGTGCGATTTTTAATGTTGGTATTTTAGGTTTTGTACCGAATATAATTGGCATGCAAATTAATATTAGTTGTACTATTATTCTCTACATTGTTTGTGATACAAGAAAAAGATAGAACATCGACAATCATAATGTTTTTAATTAAATATCATTTATCATTTCAACAATTATCTCCTAAGGTGGCAGTTTGGAAGCTCTAGTTTTTTGAAGATTACGACAACTTCTACTCTGTTGTAGGGATATCATCGTCGTGCAAATCCTGAAGAATGTCAAGGAAACCGATCGAGCAACAAAGCGTCTACTCAAAATCCGAGAAATTTTTTTTGACTACCTTAGTCTTTTTCTTACAATTAAGATTGAATCTCGAGTGAGAAATCTAGAAGAAAAGCAACCCTCTATTCAAATAAAAATGAAATATTTGTACTTGGAGGATCGAGGAGAATCCATGAATTTCTTCGTGTTTAGTTATCGTGATTGGTGGAACCTCCACTGGGTTTGGTCTTATCTGAAGTTATTGGGAAAAAAAACGTGAAAGAGGGAGAAAAGAGGGGAGAACCATAATTTATAGTACAGATTCGACTGATGCACTATGCAACAAAAGAGTTACAAATACAATCTAAAGACCGACTTTCCAAGATCATATTTATTATGGCGGTAAAAAAAATCAAATAACTCACCTAATTACGACACTTAAAGTAAAAATAAGAGTTAAATTTAGGATGCTGCTATTCCCACTCGTGTGAGATGTTGTTTACACGTCATATAGTTCGCCTAACTTAGGCGAAATACCTTAGTTCGCTTAAGTTAAGCGAAAGACGAGTTCCAGGGGTAAAATAGGAAAAATTGTGTAATTCTGGGAAATATTCAAACTTTGTTCGCTTAAGGTAGGCGAGAAGCATATTTTAATGAAAAATAAACATTTTCCCGCGACAAATTTCAAATTGTGGGGTCTGGGGTTTACCTAGTTCGCTTAGGTTAGGCGAGCAACATATTTTAATGAAAAAAATGAACATTTTCCCGCGAAAATATTTCAAATTGTGGGGTCTGGGGTTTACCTAGTTCGCTTACGTTTAGGTGTTCGCCTACATTAGGCGATAAAAGGTAATACTGCTCGCCTAAATTAGGCGAGCAATATTTACTAAATTAAGAAATCTAGCCGTTTGAAAATATGACCATTTTGAATACAACGGCCATATTTTCAAACGACCAAAAAATTTCGTCGTTATATATTCAATAGATCCCAAAAAAATGGTATTATGCTCTTACAAAATGGATGAAAGTGAGAACTTGTTTGATGAAAGTGAGAACTTGTTTGATGAAAGTGGGAACTTGTTAGAGAGTGGAGACGAAAATGTGGAACAAGATGAATTGGACCAAGAAGTTGAAGTCGGTGTCCAAGCTGAAGTCGGGGAAGAAGCCGAATTTTGGAATCCGATCGACGATATCTTCATGGTTAGTGTTGCATCCGGTCTACGATATATTATCTAAATTTTGATATTAGGAATGATAGGTTTTCTTAGGTTGTTTAGAAATTATCTTAGTTGTGTGAATACGAGTAGATATTATCTTAGTTGTGTTATGTTTGACATGCGTAGACGTATATGCTAAATTCCGATTGTTGAAATAATAGGTCATTTGTAGAAAATAAAATAAAGCATTTATATAGGTTATTTGCTCTTGCCCTAATCTTGTATAAAATTCGATATTAGAAATGATAGGTCATTAAATGAAAAATTTCATTTAATTGGCGGTTTATTGAAAAAATTCATTATAATAGGGGGAAGATTATGGAGATAACTTCCGTACCTGCCAAGTTTGGGATAGTATGAACGAAATGGTTAAATGGGCTAAAGAGGTAGCAAAAGGTTTGTTGATTGTTTTGGTGAAAGCTCACACAAGTCTGTACGCAGTCACTTTGACATGCGATAAATATGGTCCCCCGATACATAGGCTAATGGGTCCACGTCAGCGTGAATGTAAATCAAAGAAGTGCGGTTGTAAGTTTGAGTTGCATGAGTGTCATAGGAAAGACGAGTTCAAGAATCTTACTGACAAATGGGTCTTGGATGTCGTACATTCGTCCCACAACCACAAGCTTACTAGCCTTCATGGGAGTGCATTCATCGGCCGGATGACAGAGGAGGAGGAGAAATGGGCTAGGAGTGAGGTTGACGAGTGCAAGACAGCGAAAGTAATTCTTACCGGGATGAAGAAATTGTTCCCTGGAAACATGACGACTATGAGACAAGTGGAAAACTTTTTGCAAAAAATAAATTACGAGGATCGTGGGGAGTTGACGGTTACGCAATGGTCTCTTGTTTTTTTGAAAGACAACGGGTACGCCTATTATCCTCTTCAGAATGTGGATAAAAATAATGAGGTCGAGATATTGTTTTTTGCTCACCGTGACTCCCTACGGCTGTTGAAGAAGTTTCCGCATGTTGTGATCGTTGATGCCACGTACAAGACAAATAGGTATGTAATTGATTTTAATAATGGTTCGTTGTATTATTAGCTATACTTTAGGTAGATAAACTCTCTATGTTCCGGATACGTTTATCGATAGGTACAATATGGCTTTGGTGGAGATGGTTGGTTTCACCAGCACTCAGAAGACGTTCAACATTGCATATGCATTCACCCGACACGAGAAGTATTTCAATTACTGGTTCATTATGAAGTGCCTTAGGAATCAGTTTGAGGAGCTAGGAGTAATGCCAACCGTTGTGATGACAGACTGTGACGTTGCTCTTATCCAAGCTATTAAAGATGTTTTTCAAGACGTCTCGTTAAAACATCTCTTATGTTGGGTTCATATAAAAAGCAACATCAAGGCACATGCCGACAAGGTTATAAAAGACAGTGCGCGATCTGATATGTTTGTAAACCAGTGTTGGTCAATATTTTGTTCAACCACAGAGGAAATTTACGAGGAGAGACTCGCTGCATTGAGGAGAGGTCGGTTGAAGGGTCTTGTTAGATACGTCGAGAGGCAATGGTTGACCCCTTACAAGGAAAACATAGTAAGAGCGTGGAAAACATCTACTTGTAAAAACACAAAATGCAGTAGCACCAAACAAAAAGCAGTGGTAAAATGATAACAATTATATCGATGACTATATCATATTCTACAGATTTGCCAGCAACCATGATCTACATAGAATAAATAGGGCAGGCAACACAAATGATATGTACTTTCTCATCCATAATTACTTGTCACCAGAAAACATCACTAAAACAGTACAACTCTTATACTAGGCTTTCATTTTTATAGTGCATGTATCTAATTCATTGCTACCAGAGGTATACATATTACACCAATGTAACTACAAAAGCAAAGACAACAGGAAAGAGATGCTCAAGGAAACTAGAAGTTGACATAAATTAAATGAGAATGAATGAGCAATGTATCAATTTCATTCCAAGCTTAGGTCATTCAGTAAAATACTAAAATCCATCCTGTTGTTTTACTTCATGTAGTTGGGAGTTAATTTATAACAACAGCCAGTATACAGACAATACTAAATATCTCAGTAATCACACCATTCACAATGCAGAATGAATGAGCAATGTATAGTCGAGATATTATATCACATACTAATTTGCCAAGCCGTTTAATGTCATTTTCAGGTGGTGTTTTGGATGTAACATCAACACAAATTTGCTCGGTTAATGTCATTTTGGATATTTTCACAACAATGAAGATATTTTCACAACCTACATCAGATTCTCCTACTGTAGGTTACAGAAGCTAAAAACCACAACACAACCAAATTATCAATTCAAAGAACAAAATTACTAATTCTGAAAGTTAACTACAAAAACATGGACTGGCAGCTTATCAAATATCTACTGCAATCGTCAAAGAATCAACTAATTCAGTTTCGACGCCCTCTCCTCATAAATCTGATTAATTTCTCTCTTATGGTCAAAACTGGGGCAAAAGCAATGATTCATTTCAAAACTGGAAATAATAAACACACTAATTTACCTTCGACCGGTTCAGTTTTACGAGCATAGAGCAACCGCTCGTAAGAAATTAGGGCACCATTCGATTAGGGCATAAGAAATTAGAGCATAAATACCTCAGCTAGCAGTTCAATGGAGAAATTGATGAGGAGAGGGCGTCGGTCCGACTGCGAGGGTGAGAGCTTGGAGGAGGCGACGAGGAGGCGAGAGAGTGGAGGAGGCGACGGCGAGAGCAGAGAAAGAGAGAGATATTCGGCTGCGAGGGCGAGAGCTTGGAGGAGGCGAGAGCTGGGAAGAGGAGGTGACTAGAGCTGGGAGAAAGAGAGAAAATGAATTTTGGGGTAGGAAGAGGTTGCTCGACCTAATCCTTAAAGCCCCAAGTTTTCTCGGATAAAGTAGGCGATCAACAGTTTGCCTACTGTAAGCGAGCAATTGTAACCCAAATTTGTTCGGTTAACGTAGGCGAACTATAGTTAACCTAGCAAAACTAATAAGTTTTTAGACATCAATATCTAGCTTCTCTAAATACAGGATATGAAGACATCAATGTCTATACAATAATCCGATAACTTTATTCAGAGATTCATTTGGGTGCGTTAAGAATACTCCCGAAAGTGATGCAAGATATAAAAAAGTGGATATGAGATTGAACGCTCGTATATTATCATCAACGTTTTTTGGTCACCCATCTCAGTTCCCTCGCTAATACGACGCATACAAGTTTTGTACATATACACATAATCTTACAAGTTTTGGATATAAAATATAATATTTCATAATGAATATTGTTAATAAAATAAAAAAAGTTGTACAATCTAATAGAAATTCAGGAAGTTTATTTGTTTTTTTATTTCAGAGATCACTATTAAAGAAGAGATTGTATCAACCTTGATTCAATAATGTTCTTTACTGATCAAATAATATCAAGACAAGGTTTATCATCTGTTCCTTGATCAATTGCAATAATAACCTCTAAATTCCACAAAATATTAACATAGCAATACCATTGTTCATAATGAAGTCATAGAACAGAAAATTAAACCAAATACTTAGCTACATTTCAAAGGAGTTGGAGGCACAGTGGGAGTGAGACAGAGACGGCGAGTCCGGAACGACAACGATCGCAGGGGACAGAGGAGGAGCAATCTCCGGTGTCGGGGTGTCAGGACTGATGATGATCTCCCGGGGACGAGAGACGCCTTCATTTTCCGTCTCCCGGGGACGAGAGACGCCTTCATTTTCCGACAACTCCGGCTGCATCTCCATCGCCTCGTTCTTCTGCCCTGGAAGAAACAGCATGCCGATATCAATGTCCTCCGACGGGTGGCTGTTCCAAGTATAATATCCAACGCAGTCGGGACCCCATTTGCAGGGGGGACAATGAGCACCCTGATCGACCAGAGTCAGTGGCCGAGGGATTGACCTCTGGAGAGTAGTCGTTGATCAGGGAGTCAGTGGCTGAGAGAGTCGCCGGCAGAGGAGAAGAAGGGTTAGAGACGGTGAGAGATTGATGGCCGCTGGAGAGTGGAGGGGTTCCACTATGGGTAAAGCTTTGCGACGGCCTTGTGTTGGTGGAGGAGTCCATTGCTAAATGATATTCTGCATACAAAAGAATTAGATGTAAATTAAATCTTCAGTAAATCCACAAAAATTATCTGCATACAATAATCACGAAATGCAAAATGATCAAATCTGAAAATAGACTACATTATATCTGATTATTGAAAGGCATGTATTTGTGGAATCTTTATCCGGGCTAACAATCAATTCATGGGTGTTCAGTAATGACCTAACTAATTAATTAGTAGACATGCATTAGAAGAACTTCCTACGGATTACCACCATTTTTGCAAGGAAGAAGTGCATAATCTCTGGGATGGTTAATGATCAAAAGCACTCAACTTCTAAACTCAAAACATTTCTTCACTGGGAAAAAAGATTGCAAGAGATTTTAACATCAGATAGCATGAAACTTAACCAGATCAGTCATAATCACCAAGCTAGAATGCAATTTTTTAAGATAAGAAAATGGTGGTAATCTGTAGGAAGTTCTTCTAATGCATGTCTACTAATTAATTAGTTAGGTCATTACTGAACACCCAGGAATTGATTGTTAGCCCAGATAAAGATTCCACAAATACATGCCTTTCAATAATCAGATATAATGTAGTCTATTTTCAGATTTGATCAGATATAATGTAGTCTATTCCACAAATACATGCCTTTCAACTAAATCTTCAAAACCTTACGCGTCTGCACAATCACAAAATATAATTAATTTAATTACTAAAACATAACAAATGTTAAAAAGAAACCTAAAAAATATATATTCTAAACGTACCAAATCCAAAGGCACCGCCTGAGGCTCAGGAGCATCTTGTAGGGGTTGATCACCCTCAGCAGCAGCAGCAGTAGCAGCCTGAGCAGCAGCCTCCGCAGCAGCAGCGGCAACGACGGCTTCATCCGCTTCTATCTCAACCCGAGTCCTTCTTTTTCTACGTATAGGAAGTTGTGGCAGCACCTCTGGGACTACTACCTCCGGTAGATCACGATCGGTGAGCCTCCATATAGCTGAGGCAATATGCGTCTCAAACCCAATGAGGAGAAGACCATATCGAGGACCTCCATCAAGAAAAAATAAACTAGGTCCTAAAACATCTGTCTGCTGGAGCGGGTGCGGGAGGATGAACGGGGCGATCTGAGTGCGATACGGGTGAACGGGGCGGTGTCTGTACTCGGTGTACTCGGTCTCCAATAGGTGGGGATGAATCATGTGTGGCCATACTGTAATCCATCGAAAATTCTTGTGCCGATATGACTGGATCATCCTCTGTCGCTATAACCGCATCATCTGTAACCCGAAATCGCCCCTCTAAAGGAGTCTCATCTACAATCTGCTCATCAATATCGACATCGATATCCATATCATGCTCAGTAGCAACATCCTCCATGCTGACATCCTCTGGCCTCTCCAATGATGCCTTAACTTCTGCAGCACGAGTACGTGTAGCTTCAACAATGCCCGATCGAGGCGGTTGCCTGACCGCTTTTGAGGCTCCTGCCGATGTATGTGTTGTAGATGGCTCGGGAAGTGGAGTAGATGGCTCGGGAACTGGTGTCTGTGCACTAGATGGCTCAGACTCTATATCTAACCTTGCAGCTACCACTAGTAGAAAAAACACCTGTTGCAGCCCCCCTGTTGAGGCGGTCACCTTAAAAACCGACGCAAAAAGTCTTATTCTACTATCTGTTGAGGCGGTCAGTCGTTTAGTTCGCTGCAACAGGTACTTTAGAGGCGGTCAGTAAGGCGCCCGCCTCAACAGAGCCCAAAAATTAGAGGCGGGCAGTAAGGCGCCCGCCTCAAATTATGCGACGAAGAGATTAGAGGCGGGCAGTAAGGCGCCCGCCTCAAAATAACACAAAATTAGAGGCGGTCAGTCATGCGCCCGCCTCAAAATAACACAAAATTAGAGGCGGGCAGTCATGCGCCCGCCTCAAAATAACACAAAATTAGAGGCGGGCAGTCATGCGCCCGCCTCAACAAATATCTGTTGAGGCGGGCAAAGTTCCGCCCGCCTCAACAAGTCTTTTTACCTATAAAAAAAATTGCAAATTAAATAAGCATGTCCCACGGATAACTAATATACATCGTTGATTACTAAAAAAACCCATCAGATCCAACGACTCAAACACAAGTGTTTTATTTCACACCACAATCAGATCTCAAACACAATCTCCCGCAATTATCTCTTCCAATCCCCCCTCCCAAACCCATTTCTTCCTTACGTTCCATCTCCCTTTCTTCTTCTTCTCCCTCCTCTGTCGACTTCTGTGTTTTCCCAAACCCATTTTTTTGTTAGATGAAGCTTGTCCTCTGCCGTAGAAAATGTCCCAGAAGAGGCGGCCTGGAGACGAAGGAAGACACAAACGCTGGAGACGAAGAAGCCGAAGACGAAGAAGAGTCGGAGTCTCGGAGACGAAGACGAAGACGAAGACGATCCAGATCTACAATGGAAGCCCTCCATCTCTTCTGAAACCAGATCTACAATGGAAGACGAAGAAGATGGGTGCAGACGAAGAAGAGGCGGCCTGTTCTCCATTGGTGCAGATCTGAAGTTTTATTTCTTCTCATTCTCATATCTGAAATTCATGTACATTTTATTTGAGGTTCTACCATTTTTTTGTTCGAACCTGTTGTTTCTCATTCTCAGATCTGAAGTTCTGTTCAATTTTGTAACTTATCATTACATATTGTTCAAATATAATACATGTAAAATTTGCTTTGCCATTGAAATTGTCTCTCTCAGATCCGTATCTGTTCAATTCTAGCATTTGCATATTGAGCTTCAGCAGAGACCTGCAATGGGAAATGGGAAATTTAGGCATATTTTTTGGGTACCTGTTGAGGCGGTCACCCTTCTGCCCGCCTCAACAGACCCCCTCTGTTGAGGCGGTCACCCTTCTGCCCGCCTCAACAGACCCCCTCTGTTGAGGCGGTCACCCTTTTGCCCGCCTCAACAGAGGTAGAAAACGTCTGATCTGTTGAGGCGGTCACCCTCCCGACCGCCTCAACAGCTCATGACCTGTTGCAGCCCCCCCTGTTGCAGCGACCCCTGACCGCCTCAACAGGGGGGTTTTTGACCGCCTCAACAGGTGTTTTTTCCACTAGTGTACACCCCTCCTACGATCACTATCTGTGATCACCCTCGGAGGATCTAAATGTTTATTAGCTACAGGTGTCGGACAAACCGGGACTCCCAATGCAGCACGTACACCCTAAATTATTAATTTCTTAACGCTATTACTCACTAATAAATTTACGATCAATTCAAAGGACAACTAAAAGATCCTCCGAGAAAAACATATAAATTCAAAGGACTTGGTCCAAGTACGATAATTAAACAATCATACAGAAACAATTTAAATTGGATAAATTCAATTTTGACAACTACGACAATCATGCATAAACAATTTATATTCAATTACGACAATTTCCATTAACCTACGATAATTCGAACAATCATACATAAACAATTTTTAATGGTCATGCAAATACACTTTCGATTTAATTACGATAATCAAATTACGTTAGAAGAATTAAGATTACGTACCTCACGACGATTTCTGGGTGCCAGAGTCTTGTAGTCTTGTCGGGTTTCCCGTTTTCTAGCCCCACCGACAATCTGAAATTGCCCCGCGCCAACCTCAGTCCCTCCCTCCACCTGAATCTCCTTCGTCGATTCCCGCAGTCCCCCGCCCACCTCAACATCCCCCTCCCCACCAGCGCCTTCCGCCCGAATCTCCTCCGTCGATTCCCGCAGTCCCCCGCCCACCTCAGCATCCCCCTCCCCACCAGTGCCCTCCGCCCGAATCACCTCAGCAGCCCTCTGTCCACCAGCGCCCTCCCCCGCCTGAATCCCAAACTCCCCACCAACGCCCACCTCTGCAACGACCTCCCCACCAACTCCCTCCCCCGCTTGAATCCCGACTGCTCCCTCCTCTGCAACTGCCCCATTTTTTTCACCCTCCAAAGCCATGGAATTAAGAAATTGAAGAAGAAGAAGAACTGAAGAAGAAGAATAGATGAAAGAAGAAGAACGATCGCCGTTGCTCGCTGCAATTTTGAAAAAGAGGCGGAGAAGAAGGTGAACAGGGGAAAAGAAAAAGACGACCTAATATAAGCGAACAATCTGTTCGCTTACTTTAGGAGAACAAAGCCTAAGTTGTTCGCTTCATTTAGGAGAACAAAGCCAAAGTTGTTCGCTTACCTTAAGAGAACAAAGCCTAAGTTGTTCGCTTATATAAAATTACAAATCTCAGAATTTCCCTATTTTTCGGTGAAATTTGTTTTTTTTTTGTAAAAAACTGTTGGTCGTCTAACTTAAGCGAACAAGGTAAACCCCAGACCCCACAATTTCAAATTTGTCGCGGGAAAATGTTTATTTTTCATTAAAATATGCTTCTCTTTTAACTTAAGCGAACAAAGTTTGAATATTTCCGAGAATTACATAATTTGTCACGGCATCAACTTAGGTTTAATGGCCTTCCGATTCTTTCCCTGTCGTTGGGTGTGCGGATCTCCCATCAGCACTTCTCTCATTCATCTCCATCAAGCTCGAATACCCCCATCAACATCATCGCATTCCGCTTGGTTTGCCGATCATGGCGATCGTAAACAGATCTCTGCCACCGCCGTTTACCTTCTCCGCCATCCCAAGTCCGCCCCTGCTTTCTTGGTCACCGTCCAACAACCCTCCGCCGGGAACCTAGTTTTCCACCACGCCCTCACTCTCGAGTTGATTCCAGGCCAGCATGGATAAATAGTAGCCGTTGGATGACTGGATCACCACAATTCAAATATCCAGATCGCAATGAAGAACCAAGGTTGGCCAGGGTACAATAACTCCACACAACCTCAACAACAATTCGTCACATTGATTTCTTAGACGTAGTCAAGTTCCAAGGACAGGTATATGCTCTTCATGTTTGTGGTATCTTCAGTTGGATTTTCATATAATAGTATAATAATAATAATAAAGTAAATAAATTCAGTTTTATGTAAATCATATTTCTAGCCTATTTAATTTGACATTAAACCCATAAGCCGATAACGGTTCATATTCTTCTCTTCACATCTAGTAACCACCCACTAATAATGCTACACGTTGAAATTACATTAATAATGGTTAGAGCAGTATAAATTAAACATGTTTTTTATCTTTTGATTCAATGGTTCACTAAGTCTACTCTCATTAAGAAAATATCATCTAAATTGAGAAGGAGAATTTGGAAACTGATGATTAGAGCATAAAAAATTGACAAGAAGGAGGAGGATACAAGTGATATAATCAATTTATTTACCTACAACCATTGCTTTTGAACCTGTGAAATTGATCAGACTTGTATGCCCTTCCTTCTTGTCAATTCATTATGCTCTGATTATCAGTTTCCAAACCCTCATTCTCAATTTAGATGGTGTTTTTTTAATGAGAGTAAGCTCAGTGAACCATTGAACCGGAAGAAGAAGAAACACGTTTAATTTATATTGCTCTAGCCATCATAAAGCAGGTTTAACGTGTAGCAATATTATTAGGGTGGTTACTGGATGTAGGGAGAAGAATATGGGCAGTTATCAGCCAATTTTTGGGTAAATACCCCAAAACTGTTATGTTTTTTAAGTTATAAGTAAATACCCATTTGCTGACATGGCAGAGTTGTCAACAAAAATTTTAACAGAGCTGTCAACAAAAAATTTAACAGACTTGTCAACAATTTTTTTTACAAAGCTGTCAACAAATTTTTTAACAGAGTTGTCAACAATCTTTTTGACAGAGTTGTCAACAAAAAATTTAACAGAGTTGTCAACAAAAATTTTAATAGAGCTGTCAACAAGAATAATAAGTTGTCAACACGACTAAATAAGTTGTCAACACGACTAAATAAGCTGTCAACACGTCTAAATAAGCTGTCAACACAGCTAAATACGTTGTCAACATGACTAAATCAGCTGTCAACACAACTAAATAAGTTGTCAACATGACTAATAAACGGTAAACAACATACAACACGAGTAATATTACAAAATTATCAACATTGTCAACACTTTACAAAACTTGTCCTGTCAACATACTAAATAAAATTGTCAACACATTTTAAAAACTACAAACATACTAAAAACTGTCAACACATACTAAAAAGAAGTTGTCAACACACTAAAAAATTGTCGCCTTCATTGAGTCGAAGGTAGCTCACCATAGGATTTCCGCAGTCTAGCTTCATGACTAAGTTAAGTGCATACGGATTCTTCAAGACGCTGGCATTGAATTGCAGCTTTCAATATGAAATTTATTGTGGCGGCAAGTGGTTCGTCATTTGAACCTGCCAAAAGTTCGAAAGACTGAAACAAGACACGCTCCCAAACTTCAGTACTGCACTCTAACTGACTAAGAGCACCAAAAACCTGCAATATTTTCAAGAAAAAGAAAAAGATATATCTGATTAAGAGAAAGCAGAAAGTGAAAAGCATGTGCAACCAACATAGCAATAAGATACAAAATACTGGAGCTTTGTTTGGCTCATCAATCATCATACAGATTACAGGTAATCTTAATTCAGTATTTTAGATATAGTTGCTCCAATATTTTAGAGAAATGGACAATGTTTGCCTCATCAATCATCATACAGATTACAGGAAATAAAGTATCAACCTATTTGTACCTACTCCACAATTTCAACTAGAACATGATATCTGCTGCCAAATCCACTCTGAATTAATCTAGAATTTTGAAAGATTCTAGGAAAACCTGATGCTAATCATTGGTCAAATACAAAATGTGATTCATTGTTTAGGTAAATGTTCATTCATACGCAAATTTGTGCATTCAACTTCTCTTTATGGCCAATCTAGTTTATCAAGACCATGTAATCTGCAAATCTATGCATCTTATATCATCAAAATTTGTCACCAATAACTAATGAGTGTGAAAATATCTAGATGATATCATAAGAGATGGTTCCTAACCTGTCATAGAAACGGAACTGCTTTCATAGTCACAATCCTCTTGGTTCCTAACCTGTCATAGAAACAGAGATGGAAATGTTGCAGTGTCGCATTTCCCCTGTCAACAACTAACAAAGAGCAATTAGGCCGAGTGTACATGACATCAAAATCAACTGAAAGCAAGGAGGAAGTACAAACTCCATATGCTCCGACAAGGTAGCTGTGTATTTCAAAATCAGATCTCAATTCCATAAGACTAGGCACAATTTATGATCGAAATTTTACAAACAAAAAAATTGCGATTGATTCGCTTACTTCATCTGAGGAGCAACGCCGGAGATGATGCTCACGGTGGAGGAGGAGGAGGATTCCATGTAGCTGAGGTCGGAGTTCATCTGGCAGCTGCAAGAGGAATGGCGAGATAGAACACAGACGAATCGGCATAGTTCCGAATTGTCTCCTCCTCGTCCTCTTCATATCCACCTCCCCTCCCTCAACCGAGATCCTAGTCACGGAGGTCCAAGCTTCGGCGAATTCAGCTTCACTCGTAGAGGTCAACGTTTCCTCCATCGGCCTCTCAAAACCTACATCCAATCTCTCCAATGTCGGAACCTTAGATCTTGACGGAGGAGGTGGAGATCGGAATGAAGATGGAGCCGAAGACACCTTGGATTTGAAGGAGTAGTGTTTGGGGAGGAGGAAGGAGAAGTTGAGATTGAGCAAGAGAGAGGTGAGCGAGAGAGGAGCTCCATGAAAGTCGAATTGATTTGGGGAGAGGCATCAGTAAAGCGCGTGTTTATAAACTAGGGTAGAAGCTTATAACTTAAATTGAAGGTGCAGAAGCAAAAGATTTAGTTAGGAAAGGTGTATTGGACACAAATCTTTCCAGTTATCAGTCCATGAGTTTATTGCCAAATTAAATGGGCCATAAAATAGGGTTTCCATAAAAATGAATTAATAATATTTACTTTATTATTATTACTAGTCCCTTCTGCCAGTGTTACACACGGGTCAAATGAATTTAAAATAAATAAATTAGTACTTTATAAATATGAATTAATATTTTGACCCGAACCAGACCCATCCAACCCGTTTGCCAAGTCTAGTTATGAATGACGTTTGATATTTTCTAAACTCTAATTAATAGGTATACCATTATTATTTTATTGAATTAATAAGTATAATAATATTACCTGGCACATTATTTGACCTTTCAAAAACATAATATTTTTTATTCCTTTCTTTCGAATAAAAAATTACCTATTTTCTCTTTAGAAATTTATCATTTATTTGTAATTAATCTTGTTTATCTTACAATTAAAAGATTATGCTAGGTAATATTTATCTGAGGAAGAATCATTTTCTATAATTTAATTTGAATTGAGATATTAATCTTGGTAGATTTAGCATAATATTTATTTGAATCACTTTGTCGTAATATTTCAATAATTTTCTTTTTTAACGTTCAATTGACTTATGTGTCAGTCTCTAAGATATGTCACACATTAGCCATGCAATCTGACACGTCGTCATGACTTAAAAAACCCAAAAAATGTCACATGTTTAAGAATATTGGGAAAAAAAAATTTAATTAATTGATTATCTATTACCTAAACTTTTTAGCTACCCACAATATCCAGTATAATTTAATATTTAATACATTTGATGTTTCTCATCTATACATATTAAATTGATTAGTTGATTATCTTTTACCTAAAAAAATATCTACTTTGTATACACTATCCTTAAATAATTCAATGCACTTGAAAAAAAAAAAAAAATATATATATATATATATATATATATATATACGTATTTATTATCTATATTCTCATGTGGTTGATAACAATGAACTAAAAGACGGGCTTTGATTGGGGCGCAAGGTCTGGCGCCCGCCTCAAGTGATGTGTGCCTCGTGTGGCTAGGCGCGCCCCGCCTAGACGCATGTTTTAGCTAGGCGGAGGCGCGTGCCTTGCCTAAAATACGGAATTTGAATTGATCTGCTATCTTTTTTACATGTTTAAATGATCATAGATTATCTTTAATATCTTTTTCTTTTCTTAATATCTTGTTGAGAATCTTTAAGTTTATATAATGATAATTTAATTCCAAAATCCAAATATTTTCCCTCTTCAACTTCTTCTTCTTCTTCTCTTCGATCGCACGCCTATGTCGACGCCTCTTCATTCTTCTGGGAAGCTGCTTCCTGAATCCTGAGTTGCTAGTGTTCATTCAGTTCAGTTAAGGTATGTTTTCTTGCACACTTCTTCTTCTTCTCTCTTCCTTCCTTATAGTTGTTTTGTTATTCGTGAGCCTTCTTCTCTTCTGTTGTTCCTGATTTCTTGTGTTTTTCCTCTTCATTATGCTTGATCTCAGATCTGACTGTACTGGTGCTTTTGTTTCCTTCTTTTCAGCTTCCTTTTGTTTAGTTATGGTTGTTGAGGAATCAATAACATATACACATAGCAGACAAACTGATCCCGGTTGGCAGTATGGCTTCTGTGTAGATGAGAAAAACACAAATGATGGTACATGTAACTTCTGCAACAGAGTCTTGAAAGTAGGAGTTAATAGATTAAAGCAGGTTCTTGATTGGGTGTCTGAGTATGATGAAAGAACAGTCAATCTTGATGATTACGAAGATAAGCAAGAGCCTCCTATTTTTGATCAAGAGGGTAAAAGACCTATGTCTTCAGTTGGAAGTGAGCCTAAAAGAAGGCAAGTTGGGACTGTTTGGCCAATGGATAAATTCTTGCCAAGACCAACATTAAAACAAGCTCAAGGACGACAATCTACGATTAATGAAGCCTACAAGAAACAATCTAGGGCAAAGATGTGTGAAGACATTGCTTGATTTGTCTACAAAACCGGGATTCCTTTTGATGTTTTAGCAGATGAAGACTTCAGGCAGGCTTGTCAATCGATTGCAAGGGCTGGAATTGGAGCAAAGTCGCCAACTCCTTATGCATTAAGGGTTCCTCTACTAAAAAAAGTTCAAAAGATTGAGGATGAACTGAAAATTCATAGAGACGACTGGTGATACGAATCCGGTTGGATGCGTATGCCCTTGGGAAGGATCATGGTAGAAAGGGAAGTCGATGGTGCTTCTAGAACTCTTCGTTGTTGGATAAGTATTGAATCTTTCAATTCAACAAGAACTCGATGTCTTGAGAGTCCACTCAAGGGATGAACGAATTCAGTCGGTAGGCTTGGTGATAATTCTCTAACGGGAACAAATTTAGATCCAATCACTGGGGGTGACGAAGAAGGTTTAAGGGAGGAGATTTTCTCAACTTCAATGCTTAAACTCAAATTCAATGTAAAAAACAATGTAAACAATGAAGCTCCTTATATAGATAACTCCAACAAACTTAAAACAAGGAAAAGAAGGAATAAAACCTAGGAAATAAAACGACGGCTGCTAAACTTAGTTCTCAACCAAACTCAATAAAGAAAGTCATAAAAAAATAACCCGAAACAATACTCAAAACGTCATTAAAGCAAAAACTGAAAAGTTCATCAAACATTGGGACGCGGACACTTCCATCATTGACGTGATCGCGTCTCAACTCGGGGCTCTCAGATAGACTATGTGATGCGGGAGCATCTGAGCTATCATCAAGGACGCCCCGTCCTAAATCTAAAGATGTGTTAACCACTGGAGCTAGGGCTAAAGATCGCTATGAGCCATCATTCAAGTCATTGATAGTAGCCTGAGCTCGTATTGTAGCCATTCAAGCTCGTAGAGATCCGGTTCGAGTCAAGATGAGAAGTCAAGTACTGAAGATGAAACAAACTAGACTTCAAGACGAAACTCTAGGCTTTGGAATCGCTCAATTCCGATCTCGGACGAGAGAGAACGAGCCGTTTCAAAAAGAGTTGTCGGCGACATGTCTACAACCGCGCCCGCGGCTCCATAACCGCACCCGCGGCTCATTCGCCAACCGCGCCCGCGGCCGGGAAACTCGGCCAATTCCTCAACTTCGCCGAGGCTTCCTTTTGAAACATTATTTTTGGATGTTTAATTGTTTTTTGGGATTATTATTTTAGGATATACTTTTTATTGTTTATTTCTTTAGTTGGCACCCTTATGAACCCTATATAAGGCTGCCTTAGTTGTTGTTTTACAGCCGCCCCCAGACTTTGATATTGAATACAGCGTTTATCGTTTTTCCTCCCAAAAGAGAGCTTTTGTGAGCAGAGTGCCCCGTGTGCATTGTCGTTGAGCTGGCCCTAGTTGTGCTTGTGTGTGTCAATCTCTTCCATAAGGTTGGTGCTATCGAGGCTTCATAGAGCAACCTCCAGGTGCCTTGACCCACCAAAGTCATTGTGTTTGGTTGTAATCATTCGTTGGGGTTTCTTCATCATTCGGTAAGGTTCTTGTTCTTAAGTTCAAGGGTTTTATCGTTGTTTGATTTGGTTCCAATTGGCCTATCATTCGACTTATCCTTCTTTCATCTCATTCTAATTCCGCCTTTCTTCTCTGTTCGAGTTCCTATTCGAGTTTGGTGTCTAGGTCGGCAACTGCGGCTTATCCCCGCATCACTATGTAGTTGGGACGTGATCGTCTCCTGATTAACGCGATCACGTCATGGGTCGTCTTGCTCAATTGGGCTATGTCGCCTTGACGCGGTCACGTCCTTTCTTGTCGTGATCGCCTGTCAGGGGCTCTTGTAACTTCATCTTCCATGGGGGACGCCAAGGCCTCAGACTCAAAGGTGATGTTGTTGCTAGATCGACATCCTGGGATCGCTTCAACTGGGAATTAATAGGTTGTTCAATCATGTTTGATGGATGGACATATAGATGTCAAAGGTCACTTATAAACTTCTTGGTTAATTTCTCAAGAGGAAGCATGTTTCTTGAGTCAGCTGATACTTCATATTACACATAATATGCATTGAAAATTGCTCTAGCCACCATAGAGCAGTTTCAAGATGTTGCAATATTAGTGGGGTGGTTACTAGATGTGGGGAGAAGAATATGGGCAGTTATCAGTCCATGGGTTTACTGCTAAATTAAATGGGCCACAAAATAGGGTTCTATAAAACTGAATTAATATTTCCTTAATTATTATTATATGGAAATCCAACATGTTATATGTGTTTGACCACGTAAACTTTGAGCTTATTCGGATGATGACTCTGCCAGAGTATTCAGGTCTCCTCTTAAGAAAAGAATTTGATAGTATCAGATGAAGATTTAGATGTGGTTGTGAGAACATCTTGGGATTATCACCCTAAATGTTATAGACTAATGGAGTGTAAGTGGGAGAAAGTTGAGGATTTAGGGATAGGATACTGTTCATATTATATATAATTAGATATATCACTAGATCAGTACCCGTGCCCTGCACGAGATTTGTTTATATTTTTTATTTTTAAAAAAGTTATAAACTAAATGAAATTGATATCTATATAATAATGTAGTATCTTTAGATTGACATAACTAAATGACATATTATAATGGTAAAAAGAATGACAACTCTGTCAACATTATGCATGTTAGTAGTTTTGCTAAAGTTTGATTTATTTTACATGCTAGTAGTAGTGATGTCATTATGGGTCAGTTTTTGGTGGGTATTGATGATTTGGGTCAATCTAGTGTTCTAAAGGAATACTAAATACAATATGAGAACCAAAAGAATATTGTTGATGCATTCATGCCTTTATCCTGTTTCTTGCATAATGCTATTATTTAACCTTAATTACTTTCATGTCTTCATCCTGTTTCTTGCATAATTCTATTGTTTATAAGTATAGTGCCTAGTCTAACTCTCATGACACACAACATAGGACAATCATATGAAATATAGTATCCTGGTATAAGTTACCTTATAGTCTATTTCCTGGTGAGTCTACTGTATAACAAAATGGGGTTTTATGTTGTTGTTTCAATAGTTTGTTCAGTTTTTTGCTCTAGGGTTTTCATTTTTTGAACAGATTACTGAACAAACTGAAAAACTATATTATTTGCAGAATCTAAGAAAAACTTTATTATTTGCAGAATCTAAGAAAAACTATATTTTTGCAGAATTTTAAATGGTTCTAGAGAAAAATGGGTTTTTTCGCACACCTTGTATCCCTTAACTTCATGGTTTTTTCGCTGACCAATTCACAACATCACCAATTCCAACCAACATCTCGATAAGATCTGCAAGAGTAATTAAAATTAACAAAACAGATGGTTATGATAATACGTAACAAAAATATGTGCTGATTTAATTTATATTACTAAATATAATGACTATTCTCTTGTAGTGAATTTTGTGGGTGCTGGCGAAAGTATAGAGATCTGCCTTCGTAGGATCTTAGATCATTCTTATGCATCTAACCTTCATTGTTTGAGTGTCTTTTGAAGAAAAGAGTGTTGTAGAGAGAAGACTATATAATCTGTAGAACTGAGAAGAAGAGAGTGTGTTCTGCATAACCAATACACGTCCTTTTTAAAACGAAATCAAAGTTATAATTTAGGTTAATAATAATTAAGAGAATCATATCTTTTGTATTTGTAGAACTAAATATTTATCGGCCATGATTTGATTGCAAATTTTTTCTCTTGCTTTACAGGTTTATGCAGATTTTTGTGCAGAATACTGTTGCGTCTTATTTCTGGAACTAAATTGTTATAATTTAGGTAAAAGATATCAGCCATGATTCGATTCATGTATGATATATATTCTCCTTGTTTAAACAGCTTGCAGATTGCATATAAAATATCAATAATTTCCTTTTTCTTGCTTTAAAAGTTTATGCAAAATTGGTTGCAGATTTTTGGCAAGAGTATCCTTATTATCTAGTTTGAGTTATTTTATATCTTTCTAGAAAATATGGCATGTTAATTGCAGTAATTAGGATTTTTTAAGATATCTTTTCCGTCAATATGTTTTTTATTTTACAGATTAGTTTTTTATTTTGGTTTACATGTTCATATCATTTATGCAGAAATATTTGTAATAGTAATTAAGGTTTTTTCTGATTTTGCTTTGGGTTTCATTTATTGCTTTATAGGTTCATATATATAGTTCAACTTAAAAATTAGGGTTTCAATTTTTTCTTGAAAGTTTGTTGTACATGTTCAATAGTTTAGGTTATTAACACGTTAAAAATGACATTTACAGAAAATTAGGAAATGGGTACAAATGAATTGTCAAAAATGTAAAAAAAATACCGACCATACAGTGCAAATTAAAATTTTAAAATATTAATCCCGTGCAGTAATTATGGCATATTAATCTAACATAATAAATTGGCAAAAAAAGGAAAAAAATGACCAATTGTATTGAGCCACGTGACAGACAGGTGGATAGACTCAAAAATCTTTTTGATACATGGCATAACTGGACGGGAGTAACACAATTTGCTTAGTAATTATAGAGTAGATTACCTTAATTTCTTCTCTTTATTCCTGGAGAACGTTTATTTCTCCGACTCTTCGTCTCCTCTATCTTTTCATGAATCACGCCTCTTTTGATATGGAAACTAATGACAGAAAATCACCCTTCTTTCCTTCTTTCTCCATTTTCTTCTCTTTCACAGTTCTTGATAAATTGATTTCACCCGAGATTCAACCTATTCATATCAGCGATTTGTATTGGAATTCTTCATTAAACGCCATAAAACTTGTTCGCATTTTTCCATTCCATTCTCTCGTTCAAGAGCAGCAACCAACAATCAACGGAGCCCCTTTTTTGCAAATAGATTGGATGAAAGGTACAATACTTGTCATTCCTTGTTATTAACGATTCTTTTCTTTAATTTGATGTTGTCAATCATAGTTTATTAGTTTTGGGGATAAATCTAGGGCACTAATAATCTAGCAAATAAATTTGGATTATATATTCAATCTAAGAGGAAGGTCAGATTAGTGGGTATAATTTAGATTGATCAACTTGTGTTCTATTGTTCAACACATTTGTTTAGGGACTAATGAGTTGTTTTGTTGTTGTTGTTGTTTTTTTTTTTTTTTTTTTTTTTGATTAGGAAAGCGTTTAGGGGAGTATGTTTACCGAGAAACAGACTGCCCTAGAGCGTCCCGAAAGACGAGATCATGGAGATCTGGATAGGATGCCAAATCGGGTGATTGGGTGAAGTGGTGCATTTTCGCAAGATGGTCCGCCACTCCATTAATCTCCCTAAAGACATGGGAAATGCGATAAGATAGAAAATGTCGCAAGTCAAGATTTATGTCTGTAACTATTAAGTCAATTTCCCATGGGCAAGCCCACACGCCGTTTAAGGCCTTAATAAGGTGAAGATTGTCACCTTCAATCTCAATGTGAGAGATTCCAAGTTGGATAGCCGCTCTGATGCCCAAGTGCATTGCGAGGGCTTCCGCAGTAAGAGGTGAGATGAATCCAAGGTTACCATTCTCCATATGGATTGGTTTTCCCAAGTGGTCTCGAATGATAGCGCCAAATGATGCAGGTCCATTTGATGGGACCGATGCATTAATTTGACATAGTTGATTAGTGGTTTTGTCCATTTGATTTTTGCCCTTTTACGTCGTGTAGATTTTTTAGTTAGTCTAGGCTCGTTTCCATCTTCATCTGTTTCCTTTTTTGTTTTAGCCCATTCAGTTCTATGCTGATTAATAAATTGTAATATGTTAGGTAATTTATTAAATTCACCTTCGTTGAAAGTCTTCTTGTTTCGATAAAACCACAAGGACCACCAAATAGTAGTGATTTGTTCTAAGTCACTTTTATTTGTCTGTTCTCTTAAGTTATTTAGTAATGTTATGATTGAGCATTCCTCGTCATAGATTTCGTCTAATTTATTGGTATAGGAATCATTATACTTGTTCAGAGCCTGACGGGTCTCAGCACATTTAAAGAGAAAATGGTGGATGTCTTCATAGTAGTTATTACAGTTAGGACAATTGGTAGTAATTGTGGTATGTCTTTCAACCAGTTTCACCCGAGTTGGTAGAATTTCTTTTGTGATTTTCCAGAGGAAGGTTTTAATCTTTGGTGCTATATCTAGTTTCCATATCCACTCATTGGAGGATGGTTGAAGATGTCTATTTTCGTATATCATTTCAATAGCACTACGCATAGAGAACCAACCATTTTTACTTGCTTTCCAGTACAGTCTGTCTCGAATGTGGTTTATCGGGATTGGGTAAGATACTATTTTCTTGATAGATTGCTCATTAAAGTACTTCCTTAATTTAGTATGGTTCCAGCTTCTATCTTCATTGAGGAACTCAGCTATGTTATCTTGGTTGTTAATAGGTTCTTCTGTGTATATTTGATCAATTAACTTCTCTGGGTACCAGTTATCTTCCCAAAATTTTATTGTTTGCCCATCGCCTACTTTCCAGATGAGACCTTTTGTGAATTCTGGGATTAGTTTGGTCATTTGTGACCATTGCCATGATGCTTTCTTATCTTTTGGTTTTTTGTACCTGATAATGTTTGTTTCTTTAAGGTATTTTTCTCTTATAATTGTTACTCAGATGTTGTTGGGTTCTGCTAGTATCTTCCATATTAATTTCATTTGCAAGGCTACATTCATGTCTCTACTGGTACGCAACCCTAGACCACCTTTGTCCTTAGGCTTGCAGACATCATTCCATTGAATCATTGGTCTTTGGTTTTCGCAGTTGTTTTGTTGTTTTGTTGCAGACTTGACGTAGTGAATTGAATCTGAACAGATTTGAAGCATCAACGATTCAATTGGATTAATTTTCAGGTTTTTTCGTTTCTTGATTGTGTTTTTTTGTCATTGACAATCTTTACCTATGTCTTCAATAATTAGAAAATATGAACCTGGATGTGAAAAACGTAAAAAGAAAAAACGAAATGAAGAGTTAATTAAATCTCAAAGAGGAGCTCTTGATAAATTTGTCATAAAAAAGACAGAAACTTCTCTTGAAAATCAATTTGTTGATGCTGATTTGGGTGCAAATCTGGATGTTGATTTGAGTGTAAACGTGAATCCTGATTGAGGGGAAAATGTGAATTCTGATTTGGGTGCTAATGTGGATGATAATATGGATGCTAATGTTGATCCTATTGCGGATTTAAGTGAAAATGTGGATTCTGATTTGGGTGCTAATGTGGATGCTAATTTGGATGATAATGTGGATGTGGATGTGAATTTGGATGATATTGTGGATGCCAATATTAATGCTAGTGCTGAAGTAGATGAAAATGTTGCAAGTGTGAATGATATTGAGGTTGATGATGCGAATTATACTTTTAATGTTGATATATTTGATCCAAGATGTTGGGATGCTCTTGATTCTAAAATGTTTGATGTTCCTAAAATAAATTTGTCAATTGAAAATGGTCCGAAAGATAAATTTGGTAGGCGTTTTTCTGCTATGTGCTACACTATTGTTTTATCTAATGGTGAGAAATGCTATAGAGATTGGTTTGTTTATTCAAAAGAGCTGGATAGGATATTCTGTTTTTGCTGTAAAATATTTAAGAAAGGGTGTGGAAAACCAATGGATTGATAGATTAATTGTATGTATTACTTCGACTAGTTACTCAGTTCTAGTTAACAATGAACCAGGTCCAGTGTTTAAACCAAAATATGGTCTACGACAGGGTGATTCAATAGCTCCGTTTATTTTTATATTAGTTATGGAATACTTATCTAGAACTCTTCAACAAGAATCGGAAAAACAAATCATAAAGTAGGCGTCCAACTCACTAGAAATGGAATGCGTATTCCTTTTTTGTGCTTTGCAGATGACACCATAATTTTTGCAAATGCTAATATGAACAATATGAATTATATTAAGAAGTTTCTACAGAAATTTACTGATCTATCAGGATTTGCAATTAATTACCACAAAAGCTCATTTCAAACTACCCCTAATATTAGCACAACTCAAAGACAAGCCTTGGCTTCTGTGTTAAATTTACAAATGACTAACTCTATGGAAAAATATTTAGGAATACCAATTGTAAGAGGTAGGGTTAAGAATGATGTATTCCAATATGTTGTTCATAAAATGCAAAAACAACTATCAAAATGGAAGGCAAATACAATTTCACATGCAGGTAGGGCTATTCTTATACAATCAAATATCACGTCGTCAGCTAATCATTTAATGCAATGTTTTTCATTACCTAAAGGAATCTGCGATCAATTCGACAAAATTAATAAAGATTTCTTCTAGAATAATAATAACCCAAATTATCGTGCAATCACCTCCTGGAGTTCGATATGTAAGCCAAAAGATGAGGGTGATTTGGGATTACATAAGGCAACAGACTTAAATATTGCATTACAACAGAATTTACTTTGGAAATTAATAACCGACCGTGATAATATATGGGTTAGATTAATTAATCAAAAAGATTTACAAAATTCCGGTTTATTTGAGTTTACTAAAAAGAAAAAACAATCTTGGCAGTTTTCCAGATTATTATATCTTCGAAAACAATTTCATAAAGGAATTGGGTGGGAAATAGGAAATGGTAATAATATTAATTTCTGGACAGACAACTGGATTAAAGAAGTACCTTTAATTTCATATTTTGACCCAAATTTATCGGATATTAATACCAAAGTAGCCTTCTTCATCACAGATGCAAGAGAATGGAATTTAGATAAATTGCATGTAGTTCTACCAAATAACAAGGTCACACAAATACAGAGTATTTATATCCCAAACACAAACATTAAAGATAGATTTATTTGGCTACCAGATAGATCTGGTCATTTTAGTACTGTTTCTGCAAGGAAATTCAATATGAGTAATCTACCACATCACAAAAATGATTTATTTAACTAGGTATGGAATCTCAAAATTCCTCCTCGATACCAAAATTTTATATGGAAAGTTATTTCTAACAACCTCCCTACAACTCAAGAATTAAATAAGTATTATAATAGAGTTCTCTATCAGTGTTCTTTGTGTAAGGATCCATTGGAAACTAGAGAACACTTTTTCTTTGAATGTCATTATACTAGATCTCAATTACAAAAATATGAAAGATTAATGGATACTTTGTTCGATATACCCAAAGATACATCTTTTAATCAGACGTTACATAACATCATTCATGCGTCTCAAAATAATAAGTACAAAATTGAAGCTTTAATTTTTCTTTGGTACTCGTTGTGGTTACACAGAAATGCAATGGTATTTAAAAACCATAACCATGTACAAAAAGAAACAGCATATTCAGCCTTCGAACAATTTAAGTTTTGGAAATCTACGCAAAATAAATTGAAAGGACCAAAACTGAAAAATAAAAGAAATAAAAATAAGAACACTAACTTGAGATGGATCAAACCACCATTACACTGGGTTAAAATTAACTTTGATGCATCTTTCTCAACTATACAACAAACAAGTATTTGATGTATAGCTAGAAACAGCGTTGGAAAGGTGTTAGATTTATATATGAAGGACGTTACATCATCTTCTCCTTTAATGTCGGAAGCTTTAGGTGCATTATATGCGGTTAAATTAGCCATTAAAATTAAAGCTAAAAATGTTATCCTTGAAGGTGATAATATTACGGTTATTAATTCTAAAAAAAATATTTGGAAAATTCCATGGGAAATCAGAAACATTATTTTAGATATTCAGAATATTTTAAAGCTATTTGATAATTGTAAAATTTTCCATTGCTTTAGAGAAGCGAATCGAACAATTGACTTTTTGTCTTAAACAAAAATCAGCTCACATATAATTAAAATGGTCCTTAATTATGACCAGAAGGATATCGTATCTGATGAATATTTCAGAACTATAAGACCTATACTAATTCAGTCAGGCTTGATGCAGTCCTGCTCTGACTTTTTAAGGATCATTCGTCAGGATGATCAGGAGTTGTCACTAGACGTTTGGTGAAACTCCGGCTCTTGCCTCTATAAAAAAAGGTGTCGAAAAGGTCAATTAGTAAATGAGGGTTTTATGGATTGGGCACATCTTAGTAGTAGACTTAGAGATCATGAATCTAGTTTTGACCATGTTAAGAATATGGCTACTTGGTATGATTTGCGTTTAAGACTCCAAAAAAATCAGACTATAGATAAAGTGACTCAAACTCAAATTCAGAAAGAAAAAGATCATTGAAAGAAAGTGTTGATTAGAATCATTTCAGTTGTGAAGTTTCTTGCGAAGCATAGTCTAGCATGTTCATCGTATTACTAAATGACAAGATACATATTCATTATCTTGGACATAGAATTCAAAATGAGTTGATACTTTTTCTTGCTTCTGCAATTAAATTTGAAATAAAGAACAAAATAAAAGAAATGAAATATTTTTCTGTGATTATTGATTGTACTCGTGATATAAGTAATCAAGAACAAATGTCTTTGATATTGAGATATGTTGATATGACTTCAAACTGTGTTAGCACTGGGGAATCTTTTTTTAAGATACTTAGAAGTGAACTGAAGTCTCTTGAACTTGATAATAGATGATGTGCGGGGACAAAGCACTTCGTCCTAAATCTAGAGATGTGTTAACCACTGGAGAAAGGGCTAAAGATTGCTATGAGCCATCATTGAAGTCATTGATAGTAGCCCAAGCTCGTATTGTAGACATTCAAGCTCGTAGAGATCCGGTTCGAATCAATATGAGGAGGCAAGTGTTGAAGCGGAAATAAACTTGGCTTTAATACAAAACTCTGGGATTTGAAATCACTCAATTCCGATCTTGGCGTACCATAGCCATTGTGTTTGGTTGTAATCCATTGTTGTTTCTTCATCATTCAGTAAGGTTCTTGTTCTTAAGTTCAAGAGTTTTATCGTTGATTGATTTGGCTCCAATTGGCCTATCATTCGACTTATCCTTCTTTCATCTCATTCTAATTTCGTCTATCTTCTATGTTCGAGTTTCTGTTCGAGGTTTGGTGTCTAGATCAGGCAACTGCGGCTTGCATCACGCAACCTTCATCAGATCTATGGAGGACCAATGAATCTCTATATATTACTAAAGCAATTTCATTTCTCTTATTCTAGCTATGCCTCGTGGCTTACAAATAAAAGGTATTCAAACAATATATATTATTGCGGGGTCTATACGCACTACATTCTGAAACTTTTTGAACTACATTCTCGTACGCCCATAATGGGCGTACGCCCAAAATTAGCGTACCGTGCAATTTTCTCGAGTATACGTATGCATACGTATACGGTGAAAAATTGAAAATTGGTCTGTACGTCCAAAATGGGCGTACGCTACGGATATAAAAAACCGCATCGCCTTCTTCTTCCTCCTCTCGTCTGAAGCTGCGATTACTGTTCATACCGTAACCTAAAACTCGCCGCCGTCCAATCTTCTCCCATTTCACTCGCTTTCTTCCCCAAATCTATCCCATTCGACTCGTTTTTCTCATACAATCCAAATCCCTCAATCAATTTCTTCAATTTCACTCGGAATCATGCAATCCGAAGAAATGGGGAAAAGCTCGACGGTGGAGGCGACGGTGGAGGTTGCGGCGGTTTCGTCTGTTCTCCCTCCCGTCCGTATTTGTGCTGGTGGCGCAAGAGTGCGAAGTGGAGGAGTTGGGCGGAAGACGAATCCGGCGAAAAAGAAAAGGGGGGGTGGTGGAGCTGCGGTGGCTGAGGTGGTCGGTGGCGCTGGCGAGGGGTCTGGAGGTGGAGGGGAGGAGGTTGGTGGCGCCGTCGAGGTGGCTGGAGGTGAAGCAGGTGGAGCAGGTGGTGGTCGTGGTGGTCGGGGTGGAGCTCGTGGTGGTCGGGCTCATGGTGGTCGTGGTCGGGGCGGTGCGGAAAAACGGGCCCGTTCGAAATCGCCGGAGAAGACGCTCTCGATCCACGAGGTACGTTAATATTATTTATTTAATTAGTCGTTATTTATCGTTTAGCGTGAAACGTTATTCGATAAATAACGATTAAAAAAAGATTTATTAATGAAATATGAATTATTTGTTATTTATTAATAAATTATTAATTAGTCGTTATTTATCGTTTAGCGTGAAACGTTATTTGATAAATAACGACTAAAAATAAAATAAAAATATATTAATAAATAATATTTATTAATATAATATAAGTTAGTCGTTATTTATCGTTTAACGTTTCACGTTATTTGATAAATAACGATTAAAACGAAATTTTTTATTATTAAATAACATTTATTAATATAATATTAGTTAGTCGTTATTTATCGTTTAGGTAAAAGAAAATAATATTATATTAATAAATAATATTTATTAATATAATATTAATTGGTCGTTATTTATCGTTTAACGTTTCACGTTAATCGATAAATAACGATTTAAAGAATAAGATTAATTAGTAAATAATATTTATTAATATAATATTAGTTAGTCGTTATTTATTGTTTAGCTAAAAGAAAATAATATTATATTAATAAATAAAATTATATGAATATAATATTAATTAGTCGTTATTTATCGTTTAAAGTTTCACGTTATTCGATAAATAACGAATAAAAGAAAAAGATTTATTAATAAATAATATTAGTTAGTCGTTATTTATCGTATAGCTATTAATAAATAATATTATATTATGAAATAATATAATATTAATATAATATTATATTAAGAAATAATATAATATTAATATAATATTAATTAGTCGTTATTTATCGTTTAACGTTTCACGTTATTCGATAAATAACGATTTAAAGAATAATTAGTCGTTATTTATCGTTTCACGTTATTCGATAAATAACTTGTAAAAGAAAAAGATTTAATATTAAATAATATTTATTAATATAATATTAATTAGTTGTTATTTACTAAGAAATGAATTAATTAGTAATTAATACATTATTAAATAGCGTCTTAATAAATTATTAATAAGTCGTACCTAAGAAAAAATTAGTAATTAATACATTATTAAATATTTAAAAGAAAAACGTCAAATAATATAAAATAATAATTCGTAAATATGAAAATAGGCTTTAGAGAGGGCTATTACTCCGGCGGGTTGTTCTGTTAGAAAGAAGAAGAAGGGCCCTCGTCACCCTAGCGCACGCGGGATCACAGCTTCCCGACGTCGTGGATCTCCTCCAGACATTCCAGGAGTGCATATAGGAGATACAGGGAAAGCTCTGATGGATGATTTGGATGTTAGTGAGGCGGAGGAGTTTTCAGAGGAGTTGACGGAGGCAACCGAGGTTGCAGATCAGCCAGAGGTTGCAGATCAGCCAGATGTAGATCTAGGAGATTTGGAGGCGCAGATGCATGCTGATTACTATGAGGGACCACCTGTGCGTTTTTTGTGCTTTGCAGATGACACCATAATTTTTGCAAATGCTAATATGAACAATATGAATTATATTAAGAAGTTTCTACAGAAATTTACTGATCTATCAGGATTTGCAATTAATTACCACAAAAGCTCATTTCAAACTACCCCTAATATTAGCACAACTCAAAGACAAGCCTTGGCTTCTGTGTTAAATTTACAAATGACTAACTCTATGGAAAAATATTTAGGAATACCAATTGTAAGAGGTAGGGTTAAGAATGATGTATTCCAATATGTTGTTCATAAAATGCAAAAACAACTATCAAAATGGAAGGCAAATACAATTTCACATGCAGGTAGGGCTATTCTTATACAATCAAATATCACGTCGTCAGCTAATCATTTAATGCAATGTTTTTCATTACCTAAAGGAATCTGCGATCAATTCGACAAAATTAATAAAGATTTCTTCTAGAATAATAATAACCCAAATTATCGTGCAATCACCTCCTGGAGTTCGATATGTAAGCCAAAAGATGAGGGTGATTTGGGATTACATAAGGCAACAGACTTAAATATTGCATTACAACAGAATTTACTTTGGAAATTAATAACCGACCGTGATAATATATGGGTTAGATTAATTAATCAAAAAGATTTACAAAATTCCGGTTTATTTGAGTTTACTAAAAAGAAAAAACAATCTTGGCAGTTTTCCAGATTATTATATCTTCGAAAACAATTTCATAAAGGAATTGGGTGGGAAATAGGAAATGGTAATAATATTAATTTCTGGACAGACAACTGGATTAAAGAAGTACCTTTAATTTCATATTTTGACCCAAATTTATCGGATATTAATACCAAAGTAGCCTTCTTCATCACAGATGCAAGAGAATGGAATTTAGATAAATTGCATGTAGTTCTACCAAATAACAAGGTCACACAAATACAGAGTATTTATATCCCAAACACAAACATTAAAGATAGATTTATTTGGCTACCAGATAGATCTGGTCATTTTAGTACTGTTTCTGCAAGGAAATTCAATATGAGTAATCTACCACATCACAAAAATGATTTATTTAACTAGGTATGGAATCTCAAAATTCCTCCTCGATACCAAAATTTTATATGGAAAGTTATTTCTAACAACCTCCCTACAACTCAAGAATTAAATAAGTATTATAATAGAGTTCTCTATCAGTGTTCTTTGTGTAAGGATCCATTGGAAACTAGAGAACACTTTTTCTTTGAATGTCATTATACTAGATCTCAATTACAAAAATATGAAAGATTAATGGATACTTTGTTCGATATACCCAAAGATACATCTTTTAATCAGACGTTACATAACATCATTCATGCGTCTCAAAATAATATTATTTATTAATATTATTTTGAGCCATCTCCAGTTGGATCATTGTCTCCTTCTGCAGAGGATCATCAGCAGGAGATTGAGGAGCTTGTTCATGATTTCGATCAGGATCAGCCAGACCTCCAGGAGCCCATTCAGGACCCTGTTCAGGAGCCTGTTCAGCACATTGATTTGGGTTTAGCTGTACCGGTTCCAGGGGATGCAGATTATGTGGGGCATCCTGGAGGTCCTCTTAGTTCACGGCTTTTGGTGGATTACAGCACCCACATTGCTCCGGTGATATGGACTGAGACGTCGTCTCTTGCAGAGCGTATTGAGCATGACCCGACTTATGTGATACCGCCCTCATCGAAGGTATGCGTTGTTTCCTGAATGAATTTGTGAGGTAAAACGATCGACACACTATTCTAATTCATTAATTTCTCTTTCGTACATCAGCTGAAGAGGGTGTTGGATATATACACCCGCAAGGACTTCTTCAGGGAGTATGATAGGCATAAATCTAATGTGCCTGGGTCATGGTGGCAGCTCGTTGAGCGGAGCCACTTACATGTCCTTGCAGATCCCCGGCTCGAGTACAACAGCATCGATCCGATTCTGATTTCTGCATTTGTGGAGCGTTGGTATCCAGAAACCAACACGTTTCACTTTGCATTTGGTGAGATTGCTCCTACCTTGTTAGACGTGCTGAAGATTCTGGAGCTTCCGATCCATGGACGAGCTGTCAGATCTGCTGAGGCAGACATAGATGGGTTTGTGCATCCTCATGTGCAACGGATGTTCGGGTTTGCTACGATCGAGGAGGCTGCTGCGCTATGCTTACGTACGTAGAGTTTATTTTATTATTTATATTTGATTCCATTTTTTAGTTGATTCAATTAAATATTTATAATCCGTGATAAATTATCAGATGGGGGTTTGAACATCCACGGCAAGAGAGGCATCACCACGATCCACACCCGACTATTACAGAGTTTGATATACGGGACAGGTAAATTATCGTATATTATAAGAATTTCTCATAATTTCTCGAGTAACGTTACTAATTCATTTTTTGTTATTAATTGCAGGACTCCTCAGCAAGAGAGTGATATTGCTTCACTGTACTTGTTGTCCCTGTTAGGCAGTACGACATTAGTAGACAAGTCTCGGATGAAGGTGAAGCACAAATACCTTAGAATCCTCGTAGATCACAATGAGACAGGGTCCTATGCTTGGGGGACAGCCGTCTTGGCTGAACTGTACAGACAGTTGGGTCAGGCCTCCCGTTCTCAATCCAAGGGGTTTGCTGGCTGTCCGCTCCTGCTGAAGGTAGTATTCGTTTAATGTTTTTTTTTTTCGTGTATATTTTGCTTATGTATAAAACATTATGAAATTCTAGTATTTGTAGGCTTGGATATGGGCGTATTTCCATGGTCTTCGGGGTCATGCTACGCTGGACTTGGCATCCATGAATGCCTCGGCGGCGGCTATCCGGGAAAACAGCAAAGTCAAGTACCATAAGGATCCTGCTCACTAGTTTCCCTCAGACTGGTCCTTGACCAGATCACATATGCAGAGGTAAGTACTATTTAATGAGTAATTTCATCATATGTTATGCAATTATTATTTTTTAAAATACGTTTGTCATTTTAAAAAAACATAGGTTCAGTGGAACCCCTGGGGCAAGTTGGATCTCAACGACCCCCAGTATAGGTTAGGTCTATTTCGGGGGCCTGTAGAGTCGTTTGAGGTCAGGGAGTCGCACCATCCTGACCGATGTATGCGACAATTCGGGTATGTGCAAGGCATACCCGAACCCCCGATTACACCACCTACTGCGATTAGAAATGATTCTGCATCGGGGTACACTGTCACATTCGGGGATGAGGACTGCACTTGGGCCCCAGAGACCCTGCCAGATCGATTGATCACCTTAGACGAGCAGGATCGAAGAGGACTTCGAGAGTATGCATGGGATTGCAAGGATGGATATCTGACATGGTTTAATGCCATGTCACATCCTTATGTTGATTCCAGATCACCCAGGCAGGACCCACGTGCACCGTTTCACCACCGTGCGGAGCACATACAGATACCTACGACAGCCTCTGTAGTTGTGGTACGTATTTTAGTCAATATCGCTCAAGTTATAATTATAATCTATTTTATTCTACTTATATTTACATTTTGAAAATGTAGCGGGGCAACATACTCGCCTCTGAGATATCTAGTTTCCTACGTGCATATGGTGACACTCTGCCTGTAGGACAAGCGAGGATGATGAGGGGGTGGATCAGCATATGGACTGGTGATGTAGTACCAGAGGAGGATGGGCATGTGCAATGATATGATTGTGTTCAGTATTATATTTTGGATGTTTGTGTGATGTATATTATTAGGAAAACGACTTAAAACGGGCCAAGACGAGAAATGACACGGAAATCGAGGAAAACCGACTTAAAACGGGCTAAGACGAGAAATGACACGGAAATCGAGGAAAAACGACTTAAAACTGGCTAAGACGAGAAATGACACGGAAATATAGGAAAAATGACTTAAAACGGGCTAAGACGGGAAATGACACGGAAACCGAGGAAAACCGACTTAAAACGGGCTAAGACGAGAAATGACACGGAAATCGAGGAAAAACGACTTAAAACGGGCTAAGACGGGAAATGACACGGAAATCGAGGAAAAATGACTTAAAACGGGCTAAGACGGGAAATGACACGGAAACCGAGGAAAACCTAACTAGGGTATAGGGTTTAGGGTATAGGGTTTGGAGAGTGGTTAGTGGATAGTGAATGTGGATAGTGGATAGTGAATGTGGATAGTTGTGTTTGAAATGGATAGTTTGGGCCCAGTTCGTTTAAACGCCTTATAACGCTGAAACTCAAAATTTCAAAATTGTAACATGATAGAAAATGAAGTCTTTATTCCTTATCAATTCTCGGAATCGAAAAAAAATCAACGAAAACGTCAACGGGCCTAATAAAGCCAAATTGAGATTTGGTGAGGCCCATTACCTAAAAACGACATAAAACGGGTTAATAAGACCTTAAACATTGAAAAACTTGAAATGTAAAAGTTGTATTTGAGCATTACCAATATGACGGTTTCGTTTTTATAATAAAATAACAAAATGAACACTTCGAAATATCTAAACAGTCACTTTCACCTAGTTACGAGTTAATCTCAAGTTTATAAGTCGTATAGTTTTACTAATATATGTGTGATATCAATTCGTTACTCAAATAAACTTTACATAAAACTTTCATTAAATGTTATGAAACACTCAAATACTCCAAAATAATGACATTTCACATCTTCGTGTTGATATCACACATATATTAGTAAAACTATACGACTTATATACTTGAGATTAACTCGTAACTAGGTGAAAGTGACTGTTTAGATATTTCGAAGTGTTCATTTTGTTATTTTATTATAAAAACGAAACCGTCATATTGGTAATGCTCAAATACAACTTTTACATTTCAAGTTTTTCAATGTTTAAGGTCTTATTAACCCGTTTTATGTCGTTTTTAGGTAATGGGCCTCACCAAATCTCAATTTGGCCTTATTAGGCCCGTTGACTTTTTCGTTGATTTTTTTTCGATTCCGAGAATTGATAACGAATAAAGACTTCATTTTCTATCATGTTACAATTTTGAAATTTTGAGTTTCAGCGTTATAAGGCGTTTAAACGAACTGGGCCCAAACTATCCATTTCAAACATCATATCTCAAGTTTTTACTATATACCCCTACCTTTTCAATTTTTTCAATTATTTTTTGGCTAAATACCCCTTGCATCATGAAAACTATTTCTTTTTGCTAAATACCTTTTTCTTGTCTTTTTTCGTTGTACGTCCCTCCATAAACTTGATTTTCGCGCCGTTTTTCGTTTTAAACCCGTTTTACTCGATTTTCGCGCCGTTTTTCGTTTCAATCCCGTTTTACTCGATTTTCGCGCCGTTTTTCGTTTCAATCCCGTTTTACTCGATTTTCGCGCCGTTTTTCGTTTTAAACCGTTTTACTCGATTTTCGCGCCGTTTTTCGTTTTAAACCCGTTTCACTCGATTTTCGCGCCGTTTTTCGTTTTAAACCCGTTTCACTCGATTTTCGCGCCGTTTTTCGTTTTAAACCCGTTTCACTCGATTTTCGCGCCGTTTTTCGTTTTAAACCCGTTTTACTCGATTTTCGCGCCGTTTTTCGTTTTAAACCCTTGTAGTGAATTCAGACCTTGTTTCATTTAACCCATCTAAAACATTAAACACATCCGAATTCACTACAGATCAACATCTATACTACCATAATTAATGCGATAGTCCTTCCATTGCTGCATCCTCAGCGCAAACCCGCGATCCAATCCATTCGCACTAGGATCCTTGAACATGCGCCAAACTCCAGGTACAGATGGTACGGGACAGTCTTCTCTAAGGCACACCTAAATTACAAAACATAAATACCATGTTAAGCATTAAGAAAATTGAGTGAAAATCACAAATACTTTAGTGAAAATCATACCGGTATGTAGTGGTTTGCTAAGCCCACACGAGCCATTGCATAAATTTTCAAACCATGACTGGAGCTTTGTTGATACACCTTCATCGGTAAGCACAAATATGATCGGACTTTGGATAAGTATATCAAACCAACCTGAAACTTAGTGGCAAATGCTAATCCAATCATGGGCATACTCATCCAGTATCTTTCAGGACATGGTGATCTGCTATAGTTGACCTCTTGAACAAGAGCGTCGAAGTTGTTTGCCAAATCCGGGCGTAGTCTGGTCATGACTCGTCTGTAGATATCACTGTTCTCTAACAGCTCCGTAGTCAGTTCCATGCGAATGCGAGGATATTCTTGTTGGTGATGCCCCAACAACATGGCTAGTGACCGATATCCACAGTGTCCATCCGCCCTTACGTCTTGTGCATCTACAATGTATGGAAACATGAAGAGATCAACATTGTCAACCCCGAAGTCTACCCCACATTTCGTCATTGCTGGCTGAGGGAACTCATCTGTAAGAGTGCAACCTGATAATCCGAACCCCTCTCCACCAGTGCCACTTGAATGACCAAACGCCTCTGCCGCAGTGCACCCAACAACTTCAAACTCCCTCATTATAGTAGGCTCGTTGAAAGTAGGTTGTGCCGCCGTTGCTTTTCCCTTTCCCTTTCCTCTAACCGTCTTATTCTTCACCTTCGCAGCATCATTTTTCTCTAATTCTTCCCTTGCGTACTCAAACGCGCTCATCTCTCTCTCGGTTCCCCACTTCTTTCCTACCGCTCCTCTTGGTCTGCCAGGATCCTTGATTCCCGTCGGCTCCAACGCAAGACTTTGATGTGGATACTCCAACATTGTGTACAAGTCCGCTATCTGAGACCACTGACTTTCAGGAAGTTCCCCCTTTTGCCATCTATCGTTGAGCTCAATGAATCTCAACTCCCGCATGGTCTGAGGTACACCAATCTCTACCTCCCCGTTATCAAGTTCAATCCTATCCCATTCTAGCTGCCTCCAGAATCTGTGAATCTGATTGAGCTTGAATGGCTTCTTCTGAATAATATGTTGCACCATCTCGTGGATGCACGATAGGCCTTGACATTCTCGCATCCAGTAATATTCGCAATGTTCCTCATAATTCTTCGCCTTTATATCCTCCCATATATCCCACAACTTATGCAACGCTCTATCAGACACATTATGGAATAGATGCCGAAATATCAATTTCACTTGTGGATTCATTCGTCTGAAAACCCCGGGTGTCTTGATCCGATCCTCTTCCATGGTGGCCCTCACCTTCACAATCTGGCCCTCGATGGCTGCATGGATCCTCACAACCATTCGATTAAAACCGCCTATACTTGAACCGACTATTTTCTTCAACACCTTATGCATTCCCTCAACCCTATGTTTTATTCATTCAATGTCGCGTTTAAGTAAAACAACTATTACATAATAAACTAATAAATAAATCGGAAACGTTTAAGTAAGTTAAAAAAAAATTACCTGTTTGAGGTCCTCGTGAAGAACTGAAGATTGTGTTCCGTCCATGCGCAAACAATGTTTGTCTTGTAAGGGATAAGCCGCACCTTTTCAATTTATCCGACGACGCCGCTTCTCCAAGATGTTCTCAATCCTAGCAGTCTTTCCTCGTATTGTTCCTCCGTTCTTGATAGAAAAAGTCTCCATACTTGCGAGCACAACCTTTTCACCGATTCCTTATTTTTCAAAATTCTGGTAGCGTTTACCTCGATGTTGTGCTTGATATGAACCCAACACAAGAGGTGTTGAACCGGAAGATCTTTGAACACATATTTGATTGCAGTGATGAGAGCTAGTTCTCGATCGGTCATTATTGCAGTCGGCATTACTCCGGCATCCTCAAACAACTTTCTAAGCCTCTGAATTATCCACAAGTAGTGCATTGTTTCCTCCTTACCCGTGAATGCATATGCAATGTTGAATGTCTTATGCGTGCAAGTGAAACCGACAATCTCCACAAGAGGCATTTTATACCTGCATAATATATTTAAATAATGAAGGAAGAGGCATATGCAATATATTTAAACAAAAAAATTTTGATATACAACTATTATGTACCTATTCGTCTTGTATGTGGCGTCAATAACCACGACGTACGGAAACATCTTCAATAAGTGCAACGAGTCTTGATGGGCAAAAAACAAGATTTCCACCTCGTTTGATTTCTTCTTGCAGAGGGGATGCACTACATAGCTGCGCTCCTTCAAAAACTTCAAGGTCCATTGTGTAACAGTCAAATCTCCACGATCCTCAAAATGCATCTTCTGAATAAAGTTGGCGATTTGTTTTGTGGATGTTGTATTCCCTGGAAAGGCCGCACTCAACTGAGTAGCAATAACAGACGGCGTAGTCAAGCTGTTCGCACATACCGTCACAAATTTCACCTCATTCGGCGTCATTCGACCCATGTACGGATGGCCAATGAAGCTAGTGGAAAGCTTATGATTGTGTTGTCCGTATTTTACCTTCACATACCATCCATCTCTCGCATCCCTCGCCCTGAACCTATATCCTCGGATCTCAAACTTGCAATCCGACTTCTTATCCCTACTATCCCGCTCTGTATTAACAACCTCCTCTGTTTCGCCATCCTCTCTTTTCTTTTTCCCTGATCTATACACTCTAGCATGCGAGCACATTATATTCATTTGACGCTCATTGCTATGGCGAGTCACTAATACCATCATAAGTTGTCTACCAATACTCTGAACCCAACGCCTCAAGTGTTCCTTAGTAGGAAACGTTTCTTCGGTATCAAACGAATCATAGTAATCCATACCCTATAATTAATAAAAACTACCATATTTATCACAACTAAAACTTAAAACTACGAGTCCACATCAATCTAAACTATCACTTCTACAAATTATTTGCAACTAAATAACGTAAATAAATACGAAACGATTCTAATTAATTACTAACCGAAAAATCTCCGGCGTCGAAGTCTCCTCCTTCTTCGTCGGTATCGTCGTCCCACATCCCGTCGTCGGGTTCACTAAATACTCTTTCTCATCCACGATCGCATCGTCTTCGTCACTCCCATGCTCGTTCTCTTCAACATACTCGTTCTCTTCACCGCTCCCATACTCAATCTCCGTCACATATTCAAACTCCTCACCATCACTCAAATTTGTAACTCTCCTATTTGACATTTTTGACTTCAACATCCATCCGAAGTTCCTACATTTATACACATACTGCATCCCAAACGGTCATATTCTGAAAAAATAGCCGTTGGGATAAAAACAATCGTACGCCCATTATGGGCGTACAGGCGAAATATACCCCAACGGTCACTTCTGAATTTGGACAAATAGCCGTTACACCAAATTTTTAACTCGTACGCCCATTATGGGCGTACGAGTAAAAAATTATATTTCCCAACGGCTATTTTCAAACGGCTATATTATTAAAATTTATATTGTACGCCGGTTTTGGGCGTATACATAATACCGTATTTTGTATTTTGCCTCACAATCGATGTTGGAATTTTACACTGTACGCTTAAAACGAGCGTACGCCCATTATGGGCGTACGGTAATGTAGTGTGGAAAGTTGCAAAATGTAGTGCGTATAGATTTTGCCTATATTATACATGACACAAGAACTAAACTAGTTATATGTACTGAAGTTGGTACTATAACATATATTGTACTACACTTTGGTGAAGACATTAGGAAATAGCAAGCCAATGCGCATGAGTATAATATATATCACTCATATCCATATACCAATACTCTCTAGTATGATACAACCACATCAGGATGTGTCACACACATGTATAGCGGAGTCAGGATTTTTTTAAAGAGGGGGCGAAATTTTTCTATAATATAAAATTAATTGTTTAATTTATAGTACAGAGGAATAATTAAAATATTTAATATTTTAAATTTTACAAGTGTTATAAAAAAGGTAGAGACTCAAGTGTATTGAAATTTAAAAGAATTAAAATAATAAAAAGTAGTGGAGAGGGTTTAAACTCCAAGCCAATGATATTTTTGTAAAGAATTTATCAACTCAACTAAAGAAACTTAGTGTTGTATTACATAAAATATATATTTATCAAAATTTTATCGAAAAAATACTCATATCCACTAATTCGAAGCCGGAAAGAAGCACTAATTCGAAGCCGGAAAGAAGGGGCGGGGGAGCACCCCTGCTCCCCTTGGCTCCGCCACTATATATACATATTTCTATACCACCCTATATCTCATCTCCATATCTTAAAATTGATATCGATACTCGATATTTCAACTCTCGGATATCATAGTAAACTAGACCTAAAAACACTAACAATAATACGTGACAAATTTACAATAACAAGGTTGAAGCACTACGCCTACTAAGGCCCAATTCTCCAAGCCCAAATGTTGAGCCCATTTACGCCACCAACGAAGCCCAGTAAAGCACACGCCGCCGCTGAGTGATGTAGAATAAGGCAGAACCCTAATTTCCTTCTCTTTTATAAACCCCTTTGCATTGGAGAAGAATCATCAATCTCATTCAGTTGTGTTTCTCTAGGGTTTACTTATTATCTTAAGCTGTTTATGTTATCTAGTATCTGAATTTTTCGTCTGTGTTTTTCTTCTCAATTTAGGGACGATGACGATTCATTTTGGTCTCGTTCGTCGTAATGGCGATCGATTTCGTTCGCCTTGCCGACCATTCTGATATATCACCACCCATAACCTGAGTCCTTCTCGATTTTTCAATAAAGATTTCAACTTTTCTTCTTCTTTCCTTTTATCGTAGTCGGCCGATGATTATACATTTTTAAAAAGACAAGCATATGTCTGAATTTTTATGTTGACAAACCTAATCTTCTCTATGAGGCTGATTGATTTTGTATTTGGTCATTGATGAGGATTGTGTTTAATTGTGTATGAATTAAGTCTGATTACTACCACACTACTGCCTTCCTTCTGAGACTCTAAATTTACACTTGAGGGAGTTGGATTTCCAGTGATGATTTTTACGCATAGTTCATATGATCTTATGTGATTAAATTAAACTAATTAGTCTTTCGCTCCTATCTGATGGAATCCTCCCCCTCATACCTCATTCATCTGACTTACCTTTTTCTTGAAATTTTATACTTTTTTTCTTTCCCTGAATTGTATGGTCTGCCCGGTTAAGGTTTCTCCATGATGATAAAAAAGATGACGAGTCTGATGAACTATCCATTCATTATTCAATATTGATGACAATCGAGGCATTTGTCTGAGAGGAATCCTTGCCACTTCGTGATTTTTTCTTTATTTAGAACACTATCTTGCTTTCACCTGCTGCTGTTAAGTTGTGAGGACTGAGGATCATATTGATCGAGTTCTCTCTCCATTCCATTTGGTATATTATAAAGATAATATGTGACTGAAATTCCCTAAACCTATTGGTTACAACTTAATGATACAATTTCCCTGATAATTATATTGATAGACTCACTTACCAATAGACTAAAACGAGTCTGTCATTGAAATGGGTATATACATAATAATCTTATCTTTGCAGTCAAGAACTATCACGAGGTTGATGATTTAGTTGATCTTTGCAGTCAAGAACTATCACGAGGTTGATGTTTTAGTTGGTTCTGATCTCAGGCTAAGCTCTATGTCAAGCAAACATTGCAGTCCACAAGAGAATTAAGTAAATAGTTTCCAGGATCTTTTAATCTCTTGGAGTAAATACTGAACGTGTAATCACCCAGTTAACTTAGCAGTCGTCTGTGCAAGTTTACTGACAAATTTACACCAGTAAGTACATTCTTTAGCATATGAGCTGTGAGATCAAAAGAATTGGCCACCGAACTGTACCAACTGTTCAAAAACGATGTATTTTTGTTCAGTTCTCTGGTGAAAGAATGAATAATTCAATAGCAGCGAGAACTTGTAGTGAACATAGTATTGCCGCAAACTTGAAATTCCATAGGCTGAGCTGTATGCTGATCCGCTAGCAAAATCCAGAGCTCTCTTAAGACTTGGAGTTGTGTTTGCCAATTCATTGTTCCCTGCATAAACAAATTATTCGGTATTCTTAAAGATCATATTATTAACACAATCTAGGTGCTAATAGAGGTCTAACCATGAAGATTATTCTTCCAGGTTTTGTCTGTGTATGAAGCAACGAGGGAAACAAGATCATTGGTTAATTCTGCTGTAAAATTCAAAGTTGCTCAAATCTTGGATGGGCCGTGTACGTGTACTGTACCTTCACATTTTTATACTCTTACAAGTAATATTCTAAAACGAAGTACCAATCTTTGGTATTAGGTCATATGATACACACAAAAAACAATAAACTTTGAAGTGCAAGTGTAATTTCACCTGTACAGTTACAACAAGACACTTGAACAGAAAATTGTGTTAGAGAAACCAAAGAGCACAACTGAAAATACCAAGAAAGTTGAGGCCTTTACAGGAAAAGAATGTGAGTCAGTTGATCAAGATTTACCCAAACCTCAGCTATCTTTTTTGGCTTTATCAGGCTGGGTCTCTCCAGTGGTGTGTTCAGTGCTACCGCTTGCAGTGAATCCCTGGCTATCCGTCTTCACCTTTCCCATCTCCATCTCTCGAGTGGTCGGGGCCTCACTACTCGATCCAGACGGGTTGACCCCGTACTCACTGGTGGTCCCACCATACTCGCTGCTTCCAACCTCTTGGCTCGTAAATGCCGTCTGCCTGAATTTCTTCATGTCCTCTTTGTATTGACTGGTGTCGTAATCCGAGCTCCCATATGAGCTGTAGGCAGAGCTGTGCCCTGGCTTCACTCCATCGTTGAGGGCTGATAGGGAAACGTCGCCTTCCAAGGCCCGTACTACCTGTTCCATTCCCATATTAAGAAACCGCCTTTACAATCATTTAACAACAGCATAATAAGGCCTCAGTTGGTACCTTACCGGAATCGAGATGGGATAGGTAATCGGGTTGGGATATAAATGTGTTGAGTGACGTTAGGAATGGCTTATTCCATTTAGGTGGTCATGTTTTGTACTTGTAGAAACGGTAACAAAAAGAAACGAATTTTAACCACTCTTGATGTCATTATTCATTGATCACAATAATAAGTCGACGATTTCCTCTCATAAGACTCCTGTTTTTTTTCATACAAAAAACGGCCTGAAGAAGGTATTCTGTTTCCCTAATGTAGGTTGGGGTTTGGAATAACTTTTCGCGCCTCCTTTGGAATCTTCTCCCTTTCTTTTCAATGACATGTTTATGCCAAAATTATATTTTTGATCAATGTAAAATGACATAGTGGTCTAGATTCGTTTCTTTTCCGTTACCATTTCCAAAAATACAAAATAGACGCCACCTAAAGAATTAAACCAAACACAAGAATGGGTATGGGTGATACCTGGCTCATTCGGGGTCGACGACGGGCTGAGTGACGCACGCTAGCAGCAGCGCAAGCAACCATTCGAGCCATTTCATTTTGATCATAGTTCTTTTGCAGTCTCGAGTCAACAAGGGAATCAAGGTTATTGTCTTCTAGAGCTCTACTGAGCAAAGGTCTTGCCTGCAATGAACACAAGGGATGCAATTGCTCAAGTTCTGAAATTGCAAAACAGTGATCGACTAGCTATAAATATTTACCCAGTCAACTAACGAGTCATCTGTATAAGTGTTTGTAGTGTCGATGGGACGGTGTCCAGTGATCAATTCGAGAAGCATCACCCCAAAGGAAAAAACATCAGATTTGTCAGTGAGTTTGCCACTTGCAGCATACTCTGGAGCTAAGTATCTGCATATTACATTGAGTGAAGTTAAACAAGAAGAATTCTTGTTCATAATCTAATATTTAAACAACAGAGCAAAAGATATTGATCTTACCCAAAAGTTCCCATCACTCTAGTAGATATGTGGGTATTAAGATCAGAAGACAACTTTGCTAGTCCAAAATCGGCAACCTGAACCGATACTCAAATGGTCATAAAGTAAGAAAATTATTGACTTCATGCATCTCAATTAAACAAACAACATTGCATGCTCACTTTTGCCTCAAACTTTAAATCCAGAAGTATGTTGGCTGCTTTTATATCCCGATGAATAATCTTAGGATGACCTACATATGCATAAAAAAAAATAGGCCTCAAATTACATGACAAACATTTCTACTTTAGAGAAATAGTTAAGTATTAGGAAGAATGACATACAATCCTCATGCAAATAGGCCAATCCTTTAGCAGAACCGAGAGCTATCTTAAGCCTAGTTGGCCAATTCATTGTGGACTGACCCTTCCCTGCATTAAGACACAATTAAAGATCACATTACCTTAAAAAAAGAATCAGCAGCTAACTCAGAGAACTGCTAACCATGAAGATGAAACTCCAACGTTTTGTTAGGAACAAACTCATAGACGAGCATTCTTTGTGAGCCAGCAATGCAATAGCCAACCAAAGACACAAGATGTCTATGATGAACCCGACTAATGATCTCAACTTCTGCCTGAAACTCACGGTCTCCTTGAACGCTACCTTCTTTTAGCGACTTAACTGCCACTTCCTTCCCATTAGGAAGAACACCTTTATGCACATAACCGAACCCGCCTTGTCCCAAGATATTGTCATCTGAGAAGCCTTCAGTTGCCCTTTCAAGCTCCTCATAACTAAACGCGTTCTTAGAGAAAGCGAATTTCATTCCAGGAGAAGGCGGAGGTAATGGTACCCCCGATCCCGAATAGTTAGAGCCAGAACCGCCACTGTTGTTCATAATAGGCGGTGTTGGAGGACGGTTTGGTAAAGGCCTAGGCATTGCATATTTGTCAGGTGGAGGGGGATTGCTTTGTTGCCAATGCTGTGCTGCACCACCATAATAACCATCTAGCAAAGAAGCAGTAAACAAAGACAACCATCAAAATTACGGCTTCCACATTCTTCAACTTTATTTGATGTCCAAATTTGTGTTTTAAAAACACATGGGGGTGCTAGCTAAAGTTAAGTTTATCATCATTTGATGTCCAAATCTGGATGACAATGAAAGTGTCACTGAATTTGGATTGTGAAGACATTGAATCCCAGAGCCAAGAAGACATTGAAATGTAGACTATACAATCAGTGATCAAATCGTGCATGATTTAGTGTCAATTTGAAGGAAACGATTCAGAGTAAGAGATTAGGTCAAACCTTTAGGAGCAGGAGGGGGAGGAGGAGGAGGGTTATAGTAATTCTCGTTTCCATGATTGTTTCTTCTTCTTCTTCTTCTTCTCCTCTTCTTGGAGAAGATACAGAGAAAGGCGAATACCAACAGTATTACCACACCGGCGATTGCAAATCCGACTAAAGCACTGGTGGGTAAAGAAGAGGACGAAGACGAAGAGGAGGAGGAGGTTGAAGGAGGAGATGGCGTCGAAGAGGAGCTCGTCGGCGGAGGCGGTGAGGGATTGGACTTGCTTGAAGGAGTCGGAGGCGGAGGAGACGCCGGCGTAGTAGAAGGCGGCGGCGGAGGAGAGTCAGAGACTGGCGGAGGAGGAGACAAGGCTGGCGATGGAGGAGGAGGAGACAAGGCTGGCGATGGAGGAGGAGGAGATAAGGCTGGCGATGGAGGAGGAGAGACGGCCGGCGGAGGGGAGGAGATAACGGGAGGAGGAGAAGGCGTGGCAGACGGCGGAGGGGCGGTGGTGTTGGTCGCCGGAGAAGGAGGAGACGCCGACGACATTGTTAGAAAGCGCCCCTACGGAGGGGGTTAATTACGAAAATGCCCCTGACTGGAAAATGGAGGACGACTGGAGAAGATAGAAGGAGGAAAAAGTATAATTCAGAGAATTTGTGTTGGGTGCGTTTGGTGGGAGATGGAGCCCACGCGCCACCCCTTCTTGTTACGTTATCTGGAAAAATACTTGGTAGCTGATTTCCTACTTCTGACTTGGCTGCCCAATCCTAGTAAACTAATATCTGCTGATTATGACGGAGATTAGTGCGAAAACGAGATTAATGCCAAACAATTCAATCCTGAAAAAAGGAGGTTGATCAACTAGATTCAGTCTTCAGAAGACCGGTATTGTTGGATCAAATGATGTACCCATTTAAATAATATTCGGGGAAAAAATAGAAATGCTCTGTGATGTCTGATTCCAACAATTAACTAATATACTATGTGTTGAGATGTCTGATCAAAATGTGTTTTGTTCTTTTAAGTACATGGCATAGTATGTGTTTTGATTTCTTAGAACATGCGAATTTAATAATGTTTCAAGTACTCATTACTCATACATATAAATTCTTTGACGGACACAGTCTCCCGACCATAACATATACAGTATGCAGTAAATTTGAAGGGATTAATATACACGATTCTTAAATAACACCCGGTACTTTATTCAAACAACGCCGGGTCACTCGCGTTCTGCGAGGACCCGTACACTCGCGTTCTGCGAGATTAGCCAAAAATTAGGTTAATTACATGCATGCTAATCTCGCGTTCTGCGAGTGCACGTGTCCTCGCGTTCTGCGAGTGTACGTGTCCTCGCAGAACGCGAGATTAGCATGTCAGATTGACGTTGTTGTGCGCCATTACTACATGTCTTGTCCCCACCTAACTATAATAACTACCCCCTTATTTTAAGTATTCCGTAACACCTATTAACCCTACCCTAACACCTCTTTTTATCATCTTTCACCTCTTTCACCCTCCATTAAAACCCATTTTCAAAACCTTAAAACTTCAAAACACTCTAAAAACACCTAAAATAATGGAAGATGAAGAGGAATTCAACAAAGGAGGGAATGAAGATGGTGGTTCATCAAGTTACCATTCAAATGAGGTAATGTTCTTACTTAATTTTTGAATTTTAATTTGTTTTGCACCATTAAGAGCTAAAATGAACTTATTATGTTGTATTTCATGTTAAATCTAGTAGTAGTGGTAAGTGTTGAAGAGATGACTTTTGCATATAATGTCAAAAACTTAGATGTGTTCATGTTTTTAGGGTTTTTATGGTTTTGAATGTAGGAACTCATGTTATGTTAAATTATCCCGTTCAAGAACTAGTTTCAGGAAATAGCAACTTCTCGCGTTCTGCGAGAGGAAGCCACTCGCAGAACGCGAGAAGTGCCTGCCTCGCAGAACGCGAGAAGTTGCACATTACAGAGTATTAACAGAAGCATTGTGTATAGGTGAATTTTTCTTTGTTCACTGGATTGAATGCAATCCAGTTGAATGACTACACCTACCCCTCGCGGAATACGGTGCCCGTTTCGCCACCGTCATTTGATTTAGGGATTGACGACTTTGGATATTATCATCAACCATCTTTATATGAACAACATGTGCCATCTACATATGAATTGCCTGTGCCATCTACTTATGAGTTGCCCGTGCCATCTACTTATGAATTGCCATGTACATATGAGGTGCCATCAAGCTATGATGCGTTTGATTCACAATTTGCTAACCCACCAACAAACGTAGGAGAGGAGATGTGTTTTCTTCCCTCTTTACGCACTGCACCAAAGTTTGATAGTCCCGTATGTGAGGAAGAGGTTGTTTCTAGGGATTATTCGGAATATTTCACTACGGAGCAAGTGTTTGCCTCTAAGGAGATTGGTCATTTGTGGGCTTTGAATGTTGCAAAGCAACACAAGTTTATGATCTCTATTGGAAGGACTGTACCAGCTAAACTGGGGCAAAGTGGTAAGATTCAAATCATTTGTGAGAAAGGGGGAAGCCATAGGCCTAAAGGTGTCGGTGTTAGATCAAACACAAAGAGCAAGAAAACGGGGTGTAAATTTCAGTTGAAGCTCATGGAGAACCGGGTTGAAGAGAATTGGAGATTAGTGGTTGTTTGTGGTTTGCACAACCATCCTATTGGAGATAGTTTGGTCGGGAATGCATTTGCCGGGAGGCCAACCCCGGATCAAAAGAAAAAGGTTCGTGAGATGGTACTTTCACATTGTTCTCCAAATCAGATTTACACTGAGATAAACAAGGATCCCGGAAGTTGCACAAAGAAGAACCAAGTGTACAATTTGGTAAGACATATAAGGGAAGAGGAAATGGAAGGTAGAACCGTGGTTCAAGAATTCTTTCACCAATGCAAAGAGAGCAACTACTTCATGGAGTATAGGCCAAGTGCAACGAACCCTTCGATAATAGGCGACTTGTTCTTTGCTAGCCCCGAATCAATGAAACTCTTAAAGGCGTTTCCATATGTCCTTTTGATGGACTCGACTTATAGCACGAACAGGTAAGTATTTATCATTCTGTTTTTATGTTGTATTTATCTTACTGTATTTTGGTTCCAGGTACAATGTTCCCTTCCTGGAGATAGTCGGTTTGACTTCTACATGGAAGAATTTTGTTGTGTGCGGGGTATGGTTAGAGGCTGAGAGCGAGGATAGTTATTTATGGGCGTTGCAGCAGCTGCAGACGATGTATTTGAGAATAGGAGCATCGCCTACTTGCTTCGTCACTGACCGTGAGATGGCTCTTATGAATGCAACAGACAAGTTATGGCCAAATGCAAAGTTTCTCTTATGTAGGCGACATGTAAGGAAGAACATAGAGGCGAGAGCCAAGATAGCTATGGGCACACAAGCATTGGGGGTTCATATTTCAAATGATTATTATAACGTGTTCGAACAAACCACTGAAGAAGATTACAAGAGTACTTTGAAGAAACTTGAGGACGAATGGCGAGCTTATCCAGCCGTATTGAAGTACGTGAGAACGAATTGGCTAAACCGTTACAAAGAAAGACTTGTTTCAGCATGGACGGATAATGTCTTCACTCTCGGGAATAACACAACAAACAGGTATGTTCTGTTATTTATGTCTACCTTCTACATATGATAAAAAGAGCTTCTGTAATGCACACCTCGCAGAACGCGAGGGCATACCACCTCGCAGAACGCGAGTAAATGCAGAAACTTACCATCTCCGGCATAAGAATATCGAGCGCTCCCCTATAGTCCCTTCCGACTTGCCCCTTCTTCAGCTTTACATTCTTAGGCATCCACCGGTATGCCCATGGTTGCTCCGCTCTCCACCGAGGACGTTCAGTAGGTCGGAAGTGTGGGAAGTAGTTGTAGATCCATGCCTAAGAAATACAAAGTACGTTAAATATGAAAATATATATAAGTATGTAAATTAAACGCTTAGAAAGTATAATACCTGCAACAAGGTGTAACAGAAAGACATCTGCGCACAACCCTGTCGTGTGCATACCCCCAGCTGCCTATACAGATGGGCCAAAGCAGCTGAACCCCACGATATGCCCGTAGCATGGGCATAGGTTTCCAAATAAGGCCCATATCTAAGCCGAATCAAGTTCTGTGACTTGTCCGGAAATAAGAGCGAGGAAGCAGTATACAACACCCATCCTAAACCCTTTCGCTCTGGACCTAGGGTTTCACAATGCCTTCTAAACCAATCAGCTTTCACCCTCCCAGAATCTAAAGTGTGCGGATCTACTCCAAAAATTTCCGCCCCCTTCCTACCATAGTATTTTATAATCTCATCATGACTAAACTTGGCACCCAGTTTCTTGCAAGTAGTCATTGCTTTCCCTTCTATAGGTAGGCCTAAAATCATATGTACATCCAGAAGGCCAATAGTGATCTCACCACAAGGGAGGTGGAATGAGTTAGTCTCCGGTTGCCATCGTTCGATGAACGCTTCAATCAACGGATAGTCGATTGCTTCGTACATCATGTCAGGTAGATCTGACAATCCAACAGCACCGGGAATCTCTGACCAGTCATCGTTGTCCAATGGCCAGTCACTGCTTTGCTTTGTCCGTTGTTGTGGCTTCATCGGACCTTTCAACTGCAGAAAAATACAAAATTACACACTGCAGGCCAAATTTACAAAAAATACAGTTTCTGCAGAATTATCAGCTTCTGCAGAAACCAAGCATTTTCTCGCGTTCTGCGAAGAGTAACACCCTCGCGTTCTGCGAGTATGCCACTCCTCGCGTTCTGCGAGAAAATGCACAGAAATTGCATTTTCTGTGCATTCTGCAGAATTTCTGTAAATGTATTAAAAATGCAGAAAATCAATAAATTAGTAAATTACCTCCCCTTTCTGGATGTGGAACGCCACATGTGCTTCAAATCCCTTAAGCAACTCGGGATCTTCTGGACCGCCAGGTGTGGCATGAGTGAGCTCAGGATCATACTTTGGCTCATTCTTCTTGGACTTCCTCTTTCTTGTTGGTTTCTGGACCAATTCTTCTTCTTCTTCTTCTTCTTCTTCATCATCATCATCATCACCTTCTTCTTCGTGTTCTTCCCCAAAACCTTCATCCTGGTACTCTTGTTCCATCGGTTCTGGTTGAGGATTGTAAGAAGAAGAACAAGCTTGTCCACTTCCTTGACCCATGTCTTCAGGAACACTTCCCTCACCAAATGCACCTCCCCACCCTTGTCCACCGACCCAACTTTGTCCACCCCACCCTTGTCCAACTTCCACTAAAGCATACTGAGGAATGAAATTGTCCCAGCTTCCCGATTGTTCATATGGACTTGATTGTGGTGCCCATTGAGTTGACGGTTGTGCACATGAAACTGACTCTTGAGAATAAAGGTCCCAATCATCATTTCGATACCCTTGATATGTATCTGCTCGTTCTATCCCACTAGGCACAGAACAGTCTTCCCCGGCATAACTATGGACACCACTGTACCGCTCTATGGGGCGATAATCAACGTCGGGGAGCCCCTCGGGGAAGAGCTCTACCGGTGTTGTATTCTTTGCTCTCCTTTTCCCTTTTGCATTTTCAACCGGTGGATTTTCTCTCACAGCGTTCCTATTTCTTCGACGGGTTGAACGTCCAGGAAGATCCATTACCTAAAAAAATGTAAAGTAGAATCAGTATATAAATATAACATTATATAAAGTAAAATCAGTATATAATAAAAATCTGCAGAAGAGGAAAGAATTTCCAGTTTTGTCAATTACTCGCGTTCTGCGAGTACCATGACACTCGCGTTCTGCGAGTACCATGACCCTCGCGTTCTGCGAGTAACATGACCCTCGCGTTCTGCGAGTATACCCCTCGCGTTCTGCGTCAATTTGCACAATCATGAGTTTCCGGCAACAGTTTCCGGCGAGATTTTCCGACGAAAATTCAATATTTTAGCTAAAATACCTATCAATTTAAGTAAATTACCAAATAAACATCAAAACCCTAAATAAAATCAACAACCCTAATCAAAAACCCTAACCCTAATGAATTTCAACATAAAACAACATCCACTCATCCACCATAATTCAAAATCATCATCTTTCATCCATTATACAACCATTTCTAAATCAACATTCAATATCAAAACATCATACAATATGCAATTTTCTATACTAACAACATATATTCATCTAAAAACAACATTAAAAAGCATAAGAGTATTAGAAACATACCTTATATGGAGATTTGAATTGAAAAGAGGAAGAAGAAGTAGGTTGAAATTGAGGGAGATGGTAAAATGAGAAGAGAGCGGCGGAATTTTGTAATGGTGGTTGTAAAAATGGGCCGAGTAGGGTTTTTCACCTTTTATAGGGAAAAACCCCCTCGCGTTCTGCGAGGTGACGCACCCTCGCGTTCTGCGAGGGGACGCACTCTCGCGTTCTGCGAGGGGACGCACTCTCGCAGAACGCGAGGGACCGGGCGTTATTTAGAAAACGCCCGGGCGGTATTTAGCAAGGGCCTTAATATACTAGTGAACTAATTTTAGATGGAACTCATAGATAGCATTAGTTATTTTTTCGGATTTTCAAGGCACTCTATTTTTAAGCCTATTTCCCATCGATTTACATCCTTTTCCCTTTCATCTTCCTCGTTAAACCACGCACCCGAAAAATTATAATTCGCGTCCGTTTTGAGCGCATCTTTAATGTGGCCAAACAAATCGGGTCGGTTTTGGGCGCATCTTAGTTTTGGACGCATCCTATTTGCGTCCAAAACTGAACCGGGTTTAAAAAAAAAAAGCTTGGGCGCATCCTTATTGCGCCTAAGAAGGGGTGCGAGTTTTTTCCCGCCTCCCGCCTTTTTTCCAATCAAACTTTCTCCAGTTCTCCTCTTTAAAATCAAGGGAAATTAGATCAATATTAGGTTTGATACTTATATCTAGTCTATCTGTCTACTAGATACTACTTTAGGAAAATAAATATTTTGATCAGTATGTATTGCCTTGTACAAAGAATTTTTTGACCTCGATTTTGACTCTCCATAAACACTCTGGATTTTGCGGTGCCATTGAAGAAGTTCTCGATTTTGACTCTCCCCTCGTACGAATCATGAGAAAGGATGCATGAATCCAGAATATGTACCAAAGAAGAAAAAGAACGAAAAGTAGAGAAGTAAGAATACGTCGCCATTATCTGCCATGACATCTAAGAGTACCTCCATGGTAATAGCAAGTGCATAAAAAGAAATTGAAACAGAATTCGATCAAGAGATGGAGTTAAAAAAATTTCGCATCACCCAAGCTAGGGGTGATGAGTAGAGTCTTCACCATCCCACAAAGGTTGACGGTGACACGATGAAGTCACAATTTCTTCCAAACGTTGTATCCTTAGAAGAAGAAGCAGAAGATCTCGCCCAATAAGGTGATGATTAAGGAGTACACTCTCATGGACCTATTACAAGGCTGTGACTCAGGCTACACAGTTCAGTTGTCATCGAAGGTTTTGCTCGAGATAGAAGTTGACCATGACAATCCAGAGTGACTCTGGATGATTCAGGCAGCTTAGTTGAGGATTAGGGTGAAGTAACAACTATTTCAGAGTCCATTCTTCATGAAGTTGATTCTTTATAAAGAATACATAAAAAGCTCAAGATCCAATTCGCACATCGCCAAAATCAAGGAAGAGGCGGCCTATTCGCCCTATTCGACATATGATATAGGTTCAAGAAGCCTGTTTGAAGAAATGAATTCAAGAGTTGAAGAGCTCAGATCCATGGAGATGGATTATGAAGTTATAATATTTCAAGCATTGATTTATAGCAGCAACGCATTGAGATTGAAAAAAGGTGTTGAAGGAGTGAAGGTGTTTCCTTCTTGAGTCAGCGGTGATGTCAACAAAACACCTCAGGGGTATCGTTTGTGCCTAAGAATGATATAGAAGTCATGACGGTGTTGTAATGCATATGAAGACGGAGTGATCAAGAGAAGACGCTTTAGCCTTCCACACGATCGTCAACATCGCAAAGGTCAGCACAAAGTACTCTTTTTACTCTTCTTATGATTTTTCCCATGGGTTTTCCTAGGAAGAGGTTTTAACAAGGTTCTCGGGGTTATCCATCACTGTGATACCTTCGACGTGGTCCCTGACATCACCGACGTGATTGCTAGCACCATTGACGCCATCTTCGACAACCTCGATGCGTTCCCAGATCGTCGCGTCGGACGTGATCAATGACGACGACCAGGAAGAAGACTTATCTTATTTCCTTGTATCTTTAGTAGATATCCAAACTGCTATAATAGAGTGAATGCACTTGAATAAGAAATAGATGATCCGATGGCTAAAACTTATGCCACATAGGTTGAAAATTTAAATCAAAGGCTGAGATTCAATTTCATGTTTTTGCCTTTGTAACAAACCTCAGATTTTTGCGGCAATTACGAGAAATGTCATTGAAATTCTTTTGGATTCAAAAAATCACATAAGGATAGTAATGACTTTTCACATGTTTCCTTTTAAGAGCATGCTCAATGGTGAAGCGCGTCTGATGTACGCCACATGTCACTATTTAAACGGCCAGGATAAATCATGGCCGAAAGTTTTTTTTAATTAAAAATCATATATCTCAATATTAACTTAATAAAAAATACCATAATTCTAATAACATTTTTATCTATCCATAGACACCCATTTTTTAATATATTAAATGTACTTCCAATTTTTTTATTTGATTTCGAATATATTAATTTCATTATAATCGTTGAAATATTTAAAAAGTTATTTTTTTTAAAAATCTATTATTTTCTATTTACATTAAATTGACATATGAGAGAATGATTTGAAAAAAAATTGTTTCAATTAGTATCTTTTTTATATAATAAAGTCCAAAAATAATTATTTATAATAGTTAAAACTTAAAATAACAAAAAATTAATTATTTATAACAGTTGCATCTGACTCTGATCTTTGTGGTATGCCTTGACTTTTCTGAAGGCTGAATGTAGATAACCATGTCAGGTAGGCACAACAAGCGTTAGATGATCACTCGAATAAGCCAGTCTCACAGTCATTAGTGTGAGTGAGCTATGTTGTAATAGCTACATATGTTAGAGGAAAGTCGACGATAAATAAGTAAAGTTCTATCAATCTCCTCTTTCCTCTTCAAAGCACCATAAAGGTATTGTGTTGTTCCTCAATCTGCCCCTTCCTCTCCCAGTTTCGGGTTTTGGATACTCTACGTGAAGAAGACGCGGAAGTTGTCAAAGGAAGTAAATGTTAACTCTAATCCTTGAATTTATGTATTAAAACTTTGTATTATCTATAGGTGTATACCATTTAATATATGATTTCCGTATGTGATGGTTTAAATTACACAGTTGCAAAACTACCTCTTGACTTTACAGTCCAGTAACCCTATATGTGACTATATTTTCTGCTATTGCAATAAGGTTAAGCTATTATGAACACATTTTGCTTAAGAAAATTTGAACTTCAAAACTAAGTGAATAGTATTAAGGTTTGAGGTTTCTTTACATGACATATATTATTACTCTGTTTACAGGTTCTTGACATATTAAGGAGCTTATTCATAGATCCACCAATATGACTATGGTAAAGCCATTCCATGAATATATGATTATATATTGATTAGGATACTAGAGTAGAACAACGTTGTTAGATTTTGTTTTTTTACCGTACACTAATTTGTTAAGGAAAATCTTTTGCTCAACGACCAAGTTGCCGTTTTTGACTTGCTCACACTGTATAGAATAGCACCATATTAATCAATTGTTGTATACTTTTGAACAAAAGATGATTAGTTGAATATACGATTTACAGTGTGGATACGAACACCTAGATGTAACACATTTAAATTATAATCAAATTGCTTTAGGTTGTTTACCAATATCAATAATTGATGAAGTTTGAGAACAACAATATATATATATATATATACTCACTTTTTCATGTGATAGATGATAACAACAATTTGTCGTGCTAATTGCTCCTATGCAAGTAATCCAAACAAACCTAATATGCAGTTCTAGGCAAGTAAGGGCCGAGTCCTCAGGGGGACAAATTCTAGTCATGTATGCAAACTATGTGTCAATCAAGTAACCAAAGGGGCCAAACATGCAAATAAGTAACAAGTAAAAGATAATGAAATCAGTAATTGAGAAATAACTCAGCCAAACAAATATCCACTCATATGACAAGTTGATCCTAGATAATCATTCAATATCCCATGCAATGAAAACTCCTTTTCCTTTCCTGAATTAGCTATTAGCACAACCAGATACTAATAGCTCTAACTAATTAAACAACCATGAAACTATCAAGATTCAGTTTAATAGCAGCATTAAGATCAGGAATATAGACAGGATACATCAACATAAAACAACCAGCTTTTATCCTAGATGTAAATCAATTCTCTCTACACAAGACTAGCACAACCAGATACTAGTGCGATGGAGTTGCTACAACGAAATAGATATGCTCAACCAGTAACAATCTAATTCTAGCAATAGATCAATAAAGATGATACCTAGATGATCAGGTAGAAACAATCAATATTAATCATAATAGATTCAAGCAAGAGAAGAGATTAATTCCATGCAATTGATAAGGAACGAGAAATCTCACAACTTAATCAAAACGAATGCTTCAATTGTCTAACTAAGCAAAAGAGCCTAGTTCTTCATAACAAAATGTATGCTAACGATATGAAAAGTGTAAACGAGGTTAGAGAAGAACATGCTCTCCTCTAACCTAATTATATAGAAAGATATAAAACTTTAAAGGTAAAAACGTCCTACAAATAAAGCATAAAACGAGTTTAAACAAATAAGGAAAAATAGAAAAAACAAGGAAAATTAAGATTGCAAATCCGGCCTGACAGAGGCAGCGGTCGCCGCCAAAACATCTTCCAATTCTTCACGTGGATGGGCGACGATCTCCGTAAGCTAGGCGGTGGTCGCCGCCAGTAACTCCTTCGTCTTCTCTTCGGTCTTCTGCAATAAGTCTCTTAAACCACCATAAAGCTCCATACGTCGTCTTCACTCCAAATGCACAAATAAGCTTCAAGACGCTCCTAAAACTCAGTAATCCCACACTAAAACACAATATTAAAGTTGAGCCCTTTTGAGCTCTTAGAGTGAGTTTATGAAAGTTGTTAGGCTATTTATTTATTTATTTTTAAAAACATTATTAACATATTAACAAATTACATTAAGAAAAATAAAAACATTAATTTGGAGCAAATTATTTTATAGGTTTAAGTAAAGTTAATTTATCTAATTATTATTCATCTATTTTACTTTTGATATATAATGAAATTTGAAGCAGATATAAAACTATAAATATCTAACCATGTTAAAGAATAACAAGAACTTAATAAAGTTAAATATTCATTATATTTTTAATTATCCACTAAAAATTTGATAGTTAACCAATGAAAAAACACATAAATATATTTTATTTATTATAGATATTTTTTGAGATGTAGCAACATAAAATACTATAAATTATATAAAGTGTATGTCAAAATCGATTATAAAATTATTATTATGTAATTATATAAACATATCTCCGTGCATGGCACGGGTCTTACGCCAGCTTCTTCCGGAAAAGTGGTGATGTTGAGATGAAAAAGGGAACTCTTTGGACCGAAGAAGAGCACATGTCAGTTTATGAGATTTTAGGACGGAAATATGATTTCTGGTTTAGCTACTGATAGTGATGCCATTGCAAAACTGATTAAGCCCGACTTGAATTTTTTGAATCCACAAAATTAATCAACTAAACTTAGTTGATTGTAGATGGCTCAAAACCTCAAAAAATTTGACTCATGTTGTTTAAGTTTTTAATCAAAGATAATGCTTACATCACCCTATATACATGTCGACTCGAGAGAACCATGAATTCTTGGATTTGTATCTGTTTTGTGTGGTTTGATTTCACTTTTCATGGAAGTAGTAGATTATGAAATTTGTAGCTGAAATTGCTTAATTTGAGCGGGTTAGGATAACATATTTTATATAAAAACTTATTTTCTATGTGATGGTGACTTTTCGGAATGGAATGTTGGATGATGCACACAAACAGAGAGTGATGAGATATGAGCTCGATTATATTGAGAATTGCCCCGCGCATCGAGTATGGAATAGCCTTCAACTTCAACAAGTTGAAAATGAGATATGAGCTTGATTTCTTTTTATTACTTGCTCTCGAGGTGTATCTAGAATTACTAATACCTCTTTCAAATAATTAGAGCATTGGAAATTTTCCAGTCTAGAGTAATTATAGCTACGATAGGTGTATCTTCAATGAGTTATAGTAGGTTGCATTTACAAGGTGTAATTTGTTTATAAATGAATGCACTTCTTGATTATATTTTGCATTACTTACGGGGACAAAAAAGTTGTGAAAATCAGAACTTTCGTATACTTTTAAAAACTAAATCACGTTTTCATACCACAAATTTGATCTATTTGTACACAAGATACATTAATGGAAATCACACTTATTATATCACAATTTTGATATATTTGCAAGAAACCTTCGCATAATTTTAAATTAACATAAACATACACAAACATTTTAAATAAACCAAAAACTCAACGGAAATAACTCAGTGACAACCAAAAAATGAAAATTGCACTTATATATCACAATTCCAGTATATTTGCAAAGAACCTTCGTATATTTTTTAAAATGGACAAGAAATACACAAACTAACGATAACCTTTTTATATGTTCTACTTGATTGAAAGTTGTGAAGTTTTACACACCATAAAATCCGCGCATAGCGCGGGCTAACAAATCCTAGTATATATATATATATATATATATAGAGGGAGGCTCCGGTAAGACCACTTTTATAGTAAAACCGAGTTAACGAATAGGAGCCATAAGATTAGATTAGATGAAGGGCTAGATTAGGAGTCTTGGAATTAAAAGAAAATAAGGAAAAAATATCAAAACTCCTTCCTTAATTTACGGCAATTTCAAATCAACGACTTCTCTCTCTTTCATCAATTCAACGCCTTCTCTCTCTTCCATCATTCTTCTCTTCAAGTTTTTTCTTCCATATGGTAACAATAGTTGATTGATACAACAACACATAAATCTTCATGGAAGAAGGTTAGTATCGTGATATGCATCAAATTAGTTTACTAAATTCGAATTTGATATATTAGATTCATAGGATTTTGATTAGGGTTTTATTAGGATTTGATTAGGGTTTGATGATATTCGACTTTGGTATATGCATCAAACTAGGGTTAAATAGGGTTTCGTTCTGATATGCGACAACAATAAAATGATATGCATAAGATGATTCGGTGGTATGCAGTAGCAATTTAGGGTTTCACATGAATTCTGTTATGCAGTAAAAAGGTTGTCGTATGCGTTTCGTAATCGCTGTTATGCAACCGGATATACTTGATATGCAGTAGATATGTTTTGATTCTAACAATGGTTTTCGCCTCTGAAATCAAATTCTTAGCCAAGTGGATGTGACATTCGACTTTCATATTAAATTCACAAGATTCTTTCATGTAAATTTGATTTACCTATTGAATTTTGTATACCTATTTAAATTTTACTATAGGTTGCTAGGGGGAGGTTTTGATATGCGATAAAGTAAATCAATATTCAGTTCGTAATCTCCGTTATGTAGTAGTTATGTTGGCTTTCGCCCTAAGTTATTTTTTCGCGGTTATGCAATCTGATTTATTTGGTATGCACTTGTTCTTAATGAATGTGCATTTACGGTTCATTGATATGCACAAAACTGTATCAGGTATGCAGAAGAACCAACTTGATGATGTGATCTATTCTTCCTCAGACGATGGTGTTGATTGCATGTCAGATGATGATGAAGAAGCATTATATGGTATCGAATGTGTTATTGACGTGAAAGACAGAAACAAAAAGTATTGGGTTCCTCATTGTCCCGATGACCATAAAACAATGATTGGAAAATCCTTTAATTCCTTGTTGCTAGGGTTTAATTTTGATATGCGAACTCACTAGAACGATATGCATATTCCATTCGCCGTTATGCAGTAGCATTTAGGGGTTTCGAATTTTGAGGTGTTATGCAGTAATTCAGTTGTCATATGCGTTTTTTTTCCACTATTATGCAATAATATTTACATGATATGCACTATATGTGTTAAATTGCTATCATTGTTTGTCGCCTCTCAAATCATATGCCGTAGTGAATTTTAATATCGGTCTCTAGGGTTTCATTTTGCGGTTATTTGATATGCAATTGTTGTTAAGGGATGTGCACTAACTATTCATTGATATGCACAAAAAATGGTTCAGGTATGCAGAAGAACCCAATTGATGATGTGATCTATTTCTTCCTCAATGCACACTTTTTTAGTTGATATGCACAACACAAGTTCAAATATGCAGAAGAACCCAAATGATGATGTGATTTATTCTTCCTCAGACGATGTTTTTGATGTTTCAGATGATGGTTTGACAAACGAAGAATTATTATCATTATGATTTGGTACTCAATGTGTTATTGGCGTTGAAGACATACTAGGGTTCGTTTTTCAAGGTTTACAACTTTCTAGTTGATACGCAACACATATTTATAGATATGCATCAAATTCGTATCAATATGCACTAAATATGTATAGATATGCACCAAATTTGCAGCGATATGCACCAAATTTGCAGTGATATGCACCAAATATGTAACACCCCCAAAATCACTTGGAAATATGCCCGAATAATATTAACGACTTGTAAATATCATTTGGGCTATAAATATAATTAATAACATAATTATAGAAAGAGTAAACCCATTATTTGGATTAAGATGACCTAAAATGTCAAATTACAAAAATGCCCTTTATTAAATTAGGGATATTACAAAATATGTATAGATATGAACCAAATTCGTAGTGATATGCACTAAATCTGTATAGATATGCACCAAATCTACATCGATATGCACCAAATCTGTAACGATATGCACTGATACGCTACACTATGTATGGCGTAACTAGGGGTTATTACATTAGTTTAGGAGTGTTATCACAAGTATTTGGAGCTATTGTTATATTCTGAGTTGTTTATGAAGAAGTGAAGAAATGAAGACCAAAACCGAAGAAGAAGAGGATCAAAGATTGAAGACATGAAGACGAAGACATTCTGCGGAGCAGCGGCGATCGCCACCATCACTATGGCGATCGCCATTCTATACCAGAAGCATTTCATGAGTTCGAGAGAGCATGGCGATCGCCATGGGGCGACAGAGACGAGGCAAAGTTTTACATGAAGACCGCGATCGCCAGGAATCTATGGCGATCGCCACAACAAGGCAGAAGACATTTCGGACTTTCCTTATTTTCCTTCTTTTATTTTATTTCTTTTACCTTATTTTATTATTTCGTTTAGGATCTTTCTTTTACCATATATTTTGGGGTTAGTTCTCTATTTAAGGACCTTAGTTCATCTTTCCCATCATCATCTTTCTATCATCTTTTCCATCAGACAATTTAGTTCTGCAACCATGAGCAGGAACTAATCTCCATTGTTTTACTTAGCGGTTGAAACCTTCAGTTATTAAGTTGTGAGATTTCTAAACTCTTGTTCTTTCCTATGGGTTTGTATTAATTCTCTTGTTCTTCATCTATTGATTTCTATTAGTTTTGCTAGCTTGATCACCTAGTTTGATTGATAGTTTTCTATTGCTAGACTAGGAATATACTGTGAAATTCCTTGTCATTGTAGCATTCATATCTGCATGATCTGGTAGTTGATTGCTTTTATGAAAGAGAATTGATTGCATGTTAATACTTGACAGTTGTAAGTTATTGCATGCATCCTTATGATTCCTGTGCCCTTTGCTGCTATTTCATCTAATCTTGAGAGGTTTCCCTGATTGTTGAATAGTAAGTATTATCAGGACCGGTTGGCCTGCTGATATATTAAAGATTGGAATAGGAACATTTCCTAGGATTGAATAGAACTTGAGATAAATCTATGATCAACTTGATTGACTGTTGTGTGGATACTCGCTAGGTGAAACCCCTACTCATCGTATTCACACCCAAACTTTCTTTGCTTGATACTTGTTACTTTTGTGTTTCATACAATCAAACCCCCCCCCCCCCCCTTGGTTACTTGTTACTTGTTCGTTAGTTGGTATTTCGCTTGATTGCATAGCGATTGGTGTTTTGATTCCCTTGGGTTCGACCTCTACTTGCTTGCTATACTTTAGTTAGTGTTTAGAGTTTTCTTTGATTTGGCACTACGACTTTAGCCTCATCAAATTTGGCGCCGTTGCCGGGGATCGAACCTGGGTCACCCGCGTGACAGGCGGGAATACTTCCTAGCATTTCATTTTGCTGAGAGCTCAAGGCAGTTTGGTAGCAGGCAAAGAACACAGTCAGTAAGTTCACTTGATCCCGCTAAAATTCAATGTGATAAGAATGAACTGAAAGATATGATGAAGTCTTTTATGCTGCAAAGTGGGGGTCGACAACACGTGAGAGCTTGTGGGGTATGCACACTTACAGGGCATCTTACTGACGAGTGCCCACAACTCCAAGAACCGAATGCTGAGGTAAATGCTGCAGGAGGATGGCAACCTAGGCCTAGATTTGATCCTTATGCTAATCATTATAATCCAGGTACAAGGAATCATCCTAACTTGAGGTGGGATAATCAGAATAATGTTCAAAACCCTCAAGTATTGCAAAATCACCAAAATCAGCCTAGACCTCAAAACTCTCTGACTGCTGAAGAGATGATTAAGTCCTTAGCTCAGTCTGTGATGCAACAAAATGCTAAAACGGAGTCGAGTATTCAGAATCTTGAGAAACAGATAGGACAAATTGCTCAAGCAACTTAGAAGCTAGAGATTCAGGAAAGCTACCATCTCAAACGGTAGTAAACCCGAGAGAAAGTGTCAGTGCTGTGACATTGAGAAGGTGAAAATTATTGGTTGAGGAATCTAATGCTGAAAAGGGCAAACAGAAGCAAAATCCCGAGACAGAAACTCCAGAAGATCGACCGCGATCGCCAAACATTGGTGGCGATCGCGGGAACATTACAGAGAGCAAGCAGAATCTGGCCGAGAAGGAACCGCGATCGCCACATATCATTGGCGATCACCATATTTCAACAGAAGCTGAAGGGTCACGACCGCGATCGCCGTCCATTGATGGCGATCGCCATGAGTCATCTGAGCCGATTGACAATTTTGTTCGCCCCAACTTTCCTCCTCTATTCTCACAGAAGCCTGTGGCTCCCTTTCCCGAGGCATTGAAGGACACTCGAAGGCCAGAAAACGATAAAGAAATCTTCGAAACCTTTAGTAGGTGCGAGGTAAACATCCCTTTACTTAAACTTGTCAAGAGTATTCATAGATTTGCAAAATTTTTGAAAGAAGTTTGCACAATTAAAAGGAATAAAAAACTTAAGGGAAAACAAAAGGTTAAAGTTAGTGAACAAGTTTCTGCTGTGTTCCAAAGACGTATGCCTAAGAAATGTGGTGACCCAGGCATGTTTAGCATTCCATGTGTGATTGGTGAAACTAAATTCGAAAAAGCTATGCTAGATTTAGGAGCATCAATCAATGTTTTGCCTTATTCTCTGTATGAATCACTAGGTTTAGGACCATTGCATGAAACAGGAATTGTTGTTCAACTTGCTGATAGATCTAATGTGTACCCGAAAGGGGTGGTTGAAGATGCTCTTGTTATGGTTGGTGACTTGATTTTTCCTGCTGATTTCTTTGTTTTGGATATGGAGCATGACAAACATGCAACACCTATTTTGCTAGGTAGACCTTTTATGAAAACTGCTCAAACTAAGATTGATGTGAACAGTGGGACACTGACAATGGAATTTGATGGGGAGAAGGTTGAATACAACATTTATGATGCTATGAAACACCCCATTGATGACCATTCTTTATGTTCTATTGATGTGATTGAGCCTATTGTGCAAGATGTGTTTGATGTTACTTGTTGTGATGAGCTGAAATCGATCATTGAGAATGATGTGGAGGATCCACATGCATATATGTCTCTATCCACTAACATGCAGGTAGTCTTGGCACAATTGAATGTTGAAGGTAAGCCTCCCTACACTTATGTGGGCAATGGCCCCTTAGAACTAATAGTGCCGAGCGAGAAGCTCCTACCATCTATTGTGCAGGCACCAAAAGTTGAATTGAAGGAGCTGCCCAAACATTTGAAGTATGCTTTTCTTGGAAAAGGTAAAACATTACCGGTTATTATTTCAAGCCATCTTTCGAAGGAGCAAGAGGAGAAATTAGTGGCAGTGCTTGAAGAACATAAGGTAGCTTTGGGATGGACCATTGCAGACATCAAAGGGATTAGTCCCTCGACATGTATGCATAGGATTTTGCTAGAAGGGGATCCCAAACCATCCAGACAACCCCAGAGGCGGCTCAATCCACCAATGACTGAAGTGGTGAAGAAGGAGGTGCTGAAACTCCTACAGGCAGGTATGATTTCTCCTATCTCTGACAGTCAATGGGTTAGTCCTACACAGTGTGTTCCCAAGAAGGGTGGTATTCAGGTTGTAGAGAATCAACAAGGAGAGTTAGTTCCTACCAGGTTACAAACAGGTTGGCGAGTTTGCATTGATTACCGTAAGCTGAATGCGGTAACTAGAAAATATCACTTTCCTTTACCATTTATTGATCATATGCTTGAGCGACTTGCGGGTCGCCTTTCTATTGATTTTTGGATGGATACTCAGGGTATTTTCAGATTGCCATAGCTCCAGAGGATCAAGAGAAAACGACATTTACATGCCCTTTTGGTACTTTTGCATACCGCAGGATGCCATTTGGGTTGTGTAACGCACCCGGTACGTTCCAAAGGTGTATGGTGAGTATTTTTTCTGAGTATGTGGAAAATTTCATTGAGGTTTTTATGGATGATTTCACAGTTCATGGTGATAGTTTTGATGCATGCTTAAACCATTTGACATTAGTGCTTAAAAGATGTGTAGAAACTAACTTGGTTCTTAATTCTGAAAAGTGTCATTTCATGGTTGAGCAAGGTATGTGTTAGGGCATATTGTGTCAGCTAGGGGTATTGAGGTCGATAAGGCGAAGATTGATGTAATTCAGTCTTTGCCTTATCCTACTAATGTGCGGGAAGTTCGTTCTTTTCTAGGCCATGCAGGTTTCTATCGCAGGTTTATTAAGGACTTTTCAAAGACCTCATCACCACTATGTGAGCTGCTGAAAAAAGAGGTTGATTTTGAGCTTAATGACGAGTGCAAGAAGGCGTTTGATGAGTTGAAAACTCATTTGACAAGTGCACCAATTATTCAGGTGCCAGATTGGTCTCGACCTTTTGAGATCATGTGTGATGCCAGTGACTATGCAGTGGGAGCAGTTCTTGGACAAAAAGAAGCAAGAGCTTCTCATGTAATTCATTATGCTTCTATGACTTTGAACGGAGCGCAAAGGAACTACTCCACCACTGAGAAGGAGATGCTAGCAATTGTGTTTGCCTTGGAGAAATTCAGACAATATCTACTTGGTACCAAGGTAATTGTTTATACTGACCATGCAACACTCCGTTATCTTATGACGAAGAAGGATGCCAAGCCAAGATTGATTCGATGGATCTTATTGCTGAGTGAGTTTGATGTGGAAATTCGAGACAAGAAAGGTGCTGAAAATTTGGTGGCTGATCACTTGAGTAGATTAGTCAGTGCAGATGACAAGCCAGATATGCAGGAGCAAATTCAGGGAAATTTCCCTGATGACAATCTGTTCGGAGTAGCTACTGTGGCCATGACGCGATCGCTACCATCTAGTGGCGATCGCCATGATTATTCTAATGTTTACAGGAGTACTGAGTCACGACCGCGATCTCCATTAGACTATGGCGATCGCCATACATCCACAGAGAGTTCTCCCTCTCTCGAATCACCACCGCGATCGCCACATGTTGGTGGCGATCGCCATACGTCCACAGAAGCTTTCCTCAATTCTGGACCCCGACCGCGATCGCCATGCATTAGTGGCGATCGCCGTTGGCTCGCAGAGACTTACATTGACTCTGATCTTGAAGCTACGCTCCTCGCTCTAAAAACCTTCAAACCTTGGTACGCAAATTTAGTGAACTTTCTTGTCATAGGCGAGTTCCCCCCTAATTTTTCCAAGGCTCAAAAGGATAAGATGAAAAGCGAAGCTAGATTCTATGTGTGGGATGATCCCTATCTTTGGAGACACTGTAATGATCAGGTGATTCGTCGATGCCTTCCTGATAATGAGGTACAATCTGTCTTGTCTTTTTGTCATTCTTATGCATGTGGGGGTCACTTTGGGGCAAATAGAACAGCTAGGAAAGTTTGGATGCAGGTTTATATTGGCCACACATCTTTCGGGATGCTTATGCCTATTGCAAAACCTGTGATCAATGCCAACGAGTTGGGAACATGTCTCAAAAGAATGAGATGCCTCAAGCACCAATCATCTTTTGTGAGATTTTTGATGTTTGGGGGATTGACTTTATGGGACCTTTTCCTAGCTCATTCGGGAACTTATATATTTTGCTTGCGGTGGACTACGTTTCCAAATGGGTGGAAGCGAAGGCCACCAAGACTGATGATTCTCAAGTTGTAGCAGAGTTCTTGAAAGAGAACATATTTGCTCGTTTTGGTATTCCCAAGGCTCTCATAAGTGACAGGGGAACTAATTTTTGTAACAAGACGGTGAGTGCATTGCTGAAGAAGTATCATGTCACTCAGAGGGTCTCCACTGCCTATCATCCACAGACCAATGGACAAGCTGAGTTATCAAACAGGGAGATCAAGACCATCTTACAGAAGACAGTAGCTCCCAACAGGAAGGATTGGAGCCTGAGACTTAATGATGCATTGTGGGCCTACCGCACAGCCTACAAAACTCCTATAGGTATGTCACCCTATCGATTCATTTTTGGTAAAGGTTGTCATCTTCCAGTGGAGCTTGAGCATAAAGCATTATGGGCTGTCAAGAAATGCAACATGCAAATTAGTGAAGTTGGAGAATTCAGGAAGCTACAATTGAGTGAGCTAGAGGAAGCAAGACTCGATTCCTATGACAATGCTGTCATATATAAGGAGAAGACAAAAGCTTGGCATGACAAGAACATTTTGAGAAAGAACTTCAAAACAGGTGATAAAGTTCTACTATTTCAGTCACGCCTGAAACTTTTCCCAGGTAAGCTTAAGTCTAGATGGATAGGACAATATGTTGTTGCCCAAGTCTTTCCCCATGGAGCAATGGATTTATATGATGTGGAGACTCATAAGGTATTTAAGGTAAATGGGCAACGGTTGAAAGCCTATCATGAAGGTTTCACCAACGAGGCCATCGATGAGCAATATTTTACTGAGCCTATTGATGAAACCTGATTGAAAGGCATGAGGTCGAGCCACGACGTTAAATAAGGCGCTACTCGGGAGGCAACCCGAGGTTTGAGTTTGTTTTTGTTCGGGGTAATTTTCTTGTTAGTTTTTCTATGGATAGGAGGAAGCACCGAAGCTTAGGATCCGCTACAGTCAGTATCCAATCCCGCTGTAAGTCTTCTCTCTCTCTCAAAAAAAAAAAAAATGATGACGTGGATATTCAGGATGACGTGGCGGTTACTTTGTGCTGATTGGGCGCTGACGGAAGGGTGATTAGCTGATGTGGAGATGATAAAAAAATAAATTAAAGATTTGGACCGACCCAATCCCAATCTGATTTCATCCCCTACCTACCCTCACCAATAAAATCCCAGCAGCCCCCACTATAAATCCTCCCCTCCCTCATCTTCTCAAACCCTAGCCACCCCCAAAATTTCCATAGCCCCCAAGCCCCCATCCTCCCTCAAACCACCACAAAAATCAACCCTTCTCCCTCAAACCACCACAAAACCGACCTCAATCCACCGGATTCACGCAGTAGTTCGCCGGAAAGCTCCACCGCGACCGCCTCCATCTCAAGGCGATCGCCATCTGTTGACAGAAGCTTGATTTCGGAAACCCAGCACGACCGCGATCGCCACTGTAGCACCGCGATCGCCATTTCACTATAGAAGCTGTTCGCGAAAAACTCCAGCGACCGCGATCGCCATCAATCAACCGCGATTGCCATTCAGTTCTGCAACACTTATTTTGCTTCGAAAATTTTGTGAGTACACCTTCGTTTCTCTCCTTTGCTATTCATTCCCTTATTATACAATGGTGAGAGGAGTCAAGAGATGTATGACTAAAAAGCAGAAAGAGGTTCGAGATTTTGTGGATTCTAAAACTGTAGTCACTACCAAGTTCTTTTGCGTGCCCACTTTGCAATTGTTGGGTTTGGAAGAATGCACCTTGGCATTGCTGAGCCATGGTGGTTTAGGTGGACTTATGACCAAAAACGCTCCCACTGATGAGACTTTGACACGAGACTTTATTGCTACTTTCTCATTCAGTACGGAGGAACGAAATATTGTTTTTATGCTGCAAGGTAAAGAGTATGTTCTTGGTTTTGATGATTTGAGTGTACTATTTGGGGTGACCAAGGACCCTAGTGAAGGTTGGAGTGAGACTGATCAGAGGGCTGCAGATGTCTGGTTTCATGCTACAGGGCAGGTACTGAACCCTTCTATTACCCAGTACAATTACGAGTTCACTCATCCTTGCCTTAGGCTAGCTCACAAGGTGATAGCCATGTGTTTCTTGGGACGTGGGGAGGTGAACAAGGTCTCTGCTCAGGATCTACAGTTTTTATGGAGCCTCACACCTGAATGTGGGACCGTTCCAGATTGGATCCTGCTTTTTTTGCCATAGTGTTGCCAAATACAGGAAGATGGGCAAGAAGGTGGGCAAGATTAGTATGGGAGGGATGGTCACTCTCATTGCCCGACTCTGTTTAGGAGATGATGCTATCCCTAGTGGTAGCAGCAACTCCAACTATGTTTATGATGTTTCAGGGCTGAGGCGTGCACTGCTTCTAGATGTGCGCCGGGATATTTATACGTGGTTGTCCAAGCATGAGGTAACACACAAGATGCGTCTACCTAGATTCATTCCCTTTGGTCCTCTTGCAAGGGATTTTCGACTATTGCCTGATGGTGCTGAGGCTGAGGAGTCTGACGAGGAGGCGGAGATGGAAGTTGACATGAGAGGTCATGATGATGCTCCAGGGGCTGATCAGGGCGGTCCTCAGGCTGCTGCCCCGGGATTTGATTATGAGCGGATGTACAGTTTGATGGAGAGTATGTCTCTTCAGTAGCAGGCATTCGGGACACAACTAGCTGAGGTGAGCCGGACTGTGAGCAGCTATGACAGTCGGTTCACCAACATTGAGCAGACCATGCAGACGTTGCAGCAGAGGCAAGAGGAGTTCTTCAGGGGTGCAAACCCCTACTATCCATACCATCCACCACCATCACCACAGTGAGTATTATCCTTGCTTCCCCATTTATATTTATATGTCCTTTATTTTCCATTGAGGACAATGTTTCATTTAAGTATGGGGGAGGGGATGATATGTGTAGTTGTACATATTTACTTTCCTAGCATTTCATTTTGCATGTTATAAATCAAAAATTCAAAAAAAAACTTAAAAAATAGAAAAAGCCAAAAATATTGAGAAAAAAGGCATACAAAATCCTTGGATAGCAAGATCTATGCAATAAGAAGGTGGCTTGGCCGACACTAGGCTGAGGCAAAAATAAGTCTTGAGAGATGTGAGTTGGTGAGATCGGAACAATTATTGAGTGGTTGGGATGAAAACCCGAAAGGGCGCCCAAGCAAGATGAGTGTTATAAAAAAAAAAAAATTTGAGTGTTTTAGGATCATTATCATCTTGGCGTTATGGTGCCATAAGAAGGAGGCGTATAGGAGGATTCGGGTAGGCCACTTGGAGGAATAAAGTGTAGTTCTGAGTTTGTGCTTATTGTATCACATTTGTTCTTGATTGTTGTTGTTGCGTTTTGTATGTTTTGGGCTTATTGTGTTTGTAATCACTAGGAGATATTCTTGTACTTCCTGAGACTTTGAACATTTCATTGTAAGGGTAGCTTTTCTGTAAGTTACTCGGGACGAGTAAAAGTCTAAGTATGGGGGTATTTGATACGCTACACTTTGTATGGCGTAACTAGGGGTTATTACATTAGTTTAGGAGTGTTATCACAAGTATTTGGAGCTATTGTTATATTCTGAGTTGTTTATGAAGAAGTGAAGAAATGAAGACCAGAACCGAAGAAGAAGAGGATCAAAGATTGAAGACATGAAGACGAAGACATTCTGCGGAGCAGCGGCGATCGCCACCATCACTATGGCGATCGCCATTCTATACCAGAAGCATTTCATGAGTTCGAGAGAGCATGGCGATCGCCATGGGGCGACAGAGACGAGGCACAGTTTTACATGAAGACCGCGATCGCCAGGAATCTATGGCGATCGCCACAACAAGGCAGAAGACATTCCGGACTTTCCTTATTTTCCTTCTTTTATTTTATTTCTTTTACCTTATTTTATTATTTCGTTTAGGATCTTTCTTTTACCATATATTTTGGGGTTAGTTCTCTATTTAAGGACCTTAGTTCATCTTTCCCATCATCATCTTTCTATCATCTTTTCCATCAGACAATTTAGTTCTGCAACCATGAGCAGGAACTAATCTCCATTGTTTTACTTAGCGGTTGAAACCTTCAGTTATTAAGTTGTGAGATTTCTAAACTCTTGTTCTTTTCCTATGGGTTTTTATTAATTCTCTTGTTCTTCATCTATTGATTTCTATTAGTTTTGCTAGCTTGATCACCTAGTTTGATTGATAGTTTTCTATTGCTAGACTAGGAATATACGGTGGAATTCCTTGTCATTGTAGCGCTCATATCTGCATGATCTGGTAGTTGATTGCTTTTATGAAAGAGAATTGATTGCATGTTAATACTTGACAGTTGTAAGTTATTGCATGCATCCTTATGATTCCTGTGCCCTTTGCTGCTATTTCATCTAATCTTGAGAGGTTTCCCTGATTGTTGAATAGTAAGTATTATCAGGACCGGTTGGCCTGCTGATATATTAAAGATTGGAATAGGAACATTCCCTAGGATTGAATAGAACTTGAGATAAATCTATGATCAACTTGATTGACTGTTGTGTGGATACTCGCTAGGTGAAACCCCTTCTCATCGTATTCACACCCAAACTTTCTTTGCTTGATACTTGTTACTTTTGTGTTTCATACAATCAAACCCCCCCCCCCCCTTGGTTACTTGTTACTTGTTCGTTAGTTGGTATTTCGCTTGATTGCATAGCGATTGGTGTTTTGATTCCCTTGGGTTCGACCTCTACTTGCTTGCTATACTTTAGTTAGTGTTTAGAGTTTTCTTTGATTTGGCACTACGACTTTAGCCTCATCATGCACCAATCGTTGTTCATCAAATTCATCATATTCAGAATGCACTTCAAAAAAACTGCATAAGATTTGCATAATATAAAAAGTAGTGTGCATATCACACACAAACAAGTGAATATCAACACGCTATATTTGAATATTATACTGCATATCATATATATAATGAATATGACCCCAAATAACGTTTTCAATTCATAAATACAAATTCTTTGCCAGACAATAACCTTTCCTGACCTCCAATGGCAAAACCCTGTTCAACATGATATTTGACATAAACACTGCACATAAGTGTACGTGTAGCACAAACTTGGAATCTATTGTCTAGTAGTAGATACACAATCAAAATGATTTAGAACATAAGCGTAAGATAAGATAGAGGTCTACTTATAGAGCAACTTAAGAATAAAGGGCAGCTAAATATGGATGGGCTGATAAACTTGATCTCCCAGCTTAGTAAATTCTTCCATCATCAGGTCATTCAATCTCAGCATATAGTTGTCTGACCCTTGAATTTTCGAGACGTGTTTCTCAACTTGTTTGCATAAACAGCTAGCCGGTTGGCTTAGGAATTTATATGCACATTTCTGTAGCAAGGGGAATTCACCTCCATATTTGGTCCATAATATAGCTGTAAACATTGTTCAATGATACAAAGTCAGGTATTGAAATGGAAATTACATTAAGATAATAAAAACTCCAATCAGTAGACTTACGAGGATGATTTGCTTCCAATTCAGACATTGGAACATTTGCAAATGGGTTGCTCGATTTGGTACAGTAGGCATCTAATTCTGCAAGTAATTCTTCGTTTTCTTGGGAGTTTGAAATTGATTCTTCTACTTCTTTTGTACATTCAACAAGACCAAAATAATAGAAACACCATGACTGATATTTTAAAGAGAAGTCTTCTTCCATATCTTGCTTACAAAAGTAAGAAGGATTTAAATAGCAAGAGAGATATTGGATCCCTTCATCAAAAAATCCTTCTCTCCATGATTTGAAGCACTCCAATATCGATTCATATTTATAAGGCTCAGACTCAGAGTAGGCCTTGAGGAGAGAACTTGCTTTATCCATTGACAATCCCAAGTAGCCAGCAGACAGAATTAACGTGTCCATGAGATTAGGAATCTCAAAAAAAGGGGCTAGAACCCTAACAAGCTCATTTACATCTTCCCAAAAAATTAAAAACCCTAACAACCTAGATCATACAAACATCAATGCAAAATCACAAAATTTCAAGTTTAGCAGATACTGTGTGGAGCCATTGGGAGTGGCTATGAACATAAACATCTCCACCTCTCCTTGATCTAACAACAACGAGTCTCTGTTCAAAAATCATCTCTTATTTACCGCCTCACTTATTAAAATAAACTGGCAGAAAAGCATTCTTAATTCTCTCACTCACATCTTTCCTCGATGTCTCAACAATACTGCTCAGTTGTATAATGTTGGATTGCATAACACTGTTAAAAACAGGAAAGTACTGAAGAAGCTAATACAAGCAACATGATCTCAATGCTCAAAGCATAATTAATCACATAAATTTGATGTAAACAACTTCCATATTCCTCTTATATTAGAAGTAGATACACAAATCATACTGCTATCAATCACAAGCCGGACCAACAAGATCAAAATCAGAAAAATTATGATTTTAGTAAACCCTAATTTGTAAATCAAAATCTACTAAACAAACTCACACCAAAATTGAAGCTTACTGGCGACTATTAAGGGTTGCAAGAATGGCGAGCAAGATGGTGTTATGGACGGCGGCGTAAATGAAGCCGAGAGAGGCTCACTGCAGCGAAAACGACGAAGCGAAACCATGGTTACCGGTGAGCGAGGGTCGGAACTAAGGTTACCGGCGAGCACGAGGGTCGGAAGTAACTATGGTTACCGGCGAGACGGGAGAGAGGCGGCAACCATAGCAGAGTTTGAGAGAGAGCGAATAAGGGAGGAGAGAGAGGGGGAATTGGGAAAGGAAGTTGCGGGATTTAGGGATGTATTTTGGAATTAAAAATATTATTATTATCATTGAAATAACAAGTGAATCTGGACCATTCCTCTATATTTGATCCGACGTCTATAAGTCGTTAACTCCGTTGTACTCTAAGAGCTGATTTCTCAGGAGCCTAAATTTATATATATAAATTGGTCGGTATTGCCCAAAGTAGTGACAATTGAGACTTATTAAATGTCTAATTAAACCATATACTCTTCTTTCACCCTTACATGTCCACCCTTTTAATATTTTTCGCACTTCGCCTCCAATCCCTATGTCGATGGAGAGCAAACCGAACACTTATCCGAGCACCATCAACATGATATGTCCCTTGGCTTGTGAGTCCTAACACAAGATTAGTATGTTAAAATTTATATATTTTGTTAATTAAGAACATCTATTCTTATATTAAAAATTACTATATAAATATATATATGAAAATAATATTTACGTATACACATATTGATAAAAGTAAAACGCGTTGCGCAGGACAATAACTGAGTATATATATATGATAAAAGATCGGTTGGTGTTGACCAAAGTAAATGTAACTAAGATTTACTTAATGTTGAAACCTACTCTTCCTTTTTTACTCCACACATTTAATTGGGCTCTTATAGTAGTAGTCTCACGTCTGTTCATTTCTGCATGTTGCTCTTTATCTTTCATTGTCTTGGATGCCTTAAATCTATCTATAATTATATAAAAAAAGGTTGGGTTTTATGTCTTTTGGTTATGTTTTGGCCCATTTTTTTCATTCATTTGTCATGCCATTGATTTTCCTCATCAATTCTTACATATTTAGAGAATATGTTTTTTGAAATTCTTCTTCAGCAGATTGTTTGTTTATTGGAATTCTCCTCGGCAAGTTGCTATTATATACTCCCTCTGTTTTGAATTAAGTGTCGTATTAAGTGTAAAAGGCTGTTTTAAATTAAGTGTCGTTTAAGAATTTTCAACTCATATTTACCTATTTTGCCCCTGCAAATATGGGGAAAGGAACACACCTTTTTTTCTTCTTTTTGCAGACCTAGAGGCTAGTTTCACACTCTACCTATTTTCTTTTCCATCGGTATGATGATTCCAATAGTACTTGTAGTATTGCATGGGTAAACAAATAAAAAATCTTCCCATTTCATTTGTATTCTCCTGAGAGAAAAACTCCATGTATGAATGTTGGAAGGAGCTCTCCTTCTTTTAACAGCCCAAGATACAACCTAGAAGAGGTAATTCTTTAATTTTTTTTTATTTGGCTTTGCTTTATATGCACAATTTCATCTTAGTACAGAATGATGCATTTAGCTGTTTTTTTAGTTGAGGATTGGTGTCGATTCCTTCTGAAAATTCTTTCATTTTGTATGTTTTGATGATCTTAGTTAGCCATGACTTCTACCAATTTGGTTGGTGGTGTTGAGATACATGTGAATCACTTTGACTTGAACCTCCCGTTATTTGAGCATGATTTTGATTTGAACAAACTACCAAAGGAGGCAGTCACGCTCAATGTTGATCTTGAGGAGGAGCCATGACATCAATTTGATCCGGACAAGGAAGTAAATGAACGTATGATGGCCGTGTTTAATCACTTTTGTCCCCCAAAGAGCTCAAATGATAAGATTCAAGTGAAGAATGATTTTGATTTGAACGAATTACCGAAGGAGGTTGTCAAACTCAATGTTGATGTTGAAAAGGAGCCATGGCATCGATTTCATCCGGACAATAAGTTAAATGAACAATGGCTAGCTATTTTTGATATCTTTTATCCTCCGAAGAGCTCCGAGAATTAGTTGTAATTTGAAGTTGGAAATGTTGTTTGAATTTCTATTGGATGGTGATTTGGATGGTGATTTGGATGGATATGTAATTTACAAATCCAAAATTTTATGGAATTACTAGTTGTGAAGGAGAATTTCCTAAAGGTCTATAGCTTTTTGTTGATTTATGAGGTCATGTGTTCTTGTTAGAGTTTTAAGGTAGTTTGATTGTTGTGATTATATATTGTTGTCATTATTTACTGAAGTATAACTCCATATATGACTTCAACCATGTATTTAGTATTGAATCACAACAGTAAATGCACTTAAACAAAGAACCATATTGCACATGCCAACCAAGAAGTTTTCCTACTAACTTGATCGTGCATTATATATACCATTTCATGAAGTTTGCAAAGATGGAAGCAAAACAAGTTTTCATACTAACTATTACAGTACATGCCTTCATCCTAATACATTCATGACATTTTCTACCAAGGCATAATCACAAGTGATTTGGGTCGGAAGACTACCACTTCTTTCCAATCCTAACTTGTTTAAAGGTTCGACCCTAGTACTTTCATAGTTTCCCGCATACATAACTGTAAAGTCAAGAAGACATGGCTGATCCTTTGCGTAGGGTACACATCAAAGGCCCTTTGAGCGGCTCCAATTAGTTGATCTAATGTCCTTGTATACTCCTTATGCTGCAACGATTGAATAGCATTGAAAAATCCAAGATCCAAAACATTCATGTCTGGAGAATTTGCTGGTTGACAACGCAATCTAATATCAAACCCATTTTGTGAAGCGGCCCTTCGAAATGCCTCGTCGTCTGGTCGGACATGTGTTCTTGCATTATCTTGTTGAATGAAAATTGTATTTCCCACATCCTCTCTTGGCCACTTTTCTTGTATCCCTGGAATAACTTTTTCGATAAAAAATGTTCGTATGATTTCTTTCGTGATAGATGTGATTGGTTTGGTTTCCATTGTCTCCACTTCTCTATTTATGCTTCGTCTATGGGCTCCTTGCATAGTAACTAGAGGAAACACCCCAATTTTCCTTGAAAATACTTCATTGCCTTCTTCATCAAACCTTGGCCTTGCGATAGCGGCTAGAAACATCACTTTTCCTATGTAGTTTTTCCTTTGACATGTGCGCAAAGGATCGTCTTCAGTCGGAAGTAAGTAGTACACCTTTGACTTCTCTGTCATATAGAACCACTTTTTGTCAATGTGCACGACGTTGTACATACCTTGAAATTTTGGCTCACGCGGCGAACTGGTTGTGTCCAACATAGAAATGCAAAATCTAAGACGTGCCATCTTATGCTCCTCTTTCAAATGCGGCTTGATTGCGTTTGATTGACGACGAAGATGACCTTCCCTCAAGCGTGAAAGTAGAGTGGAAGGGCTCACATTTAAAGCTTGAGCAAGAGATCTCAATGTTGTTCTTCGACTCAACGGAATATCACGAATACGGTTAAAGTCGATTTGAATTCTCTTTCGACCACAATTATTCGTTCTCCTCTGAGATAGATCAACAACAGTGCCATGCGGGGTTTGTTTTGCTCGACTCCATATCCGTTGAACACTACGTAATGAAACCGAGAACAAAGAAGCGACTTCATTCGTTGTAGCGCGCTTTAAATTTCCGTTAACACTTCTCGACAACAAAGCTTCATATATGCGTTGTCGGTCTTCATCCGTCATCAACCTAATGATTCTGGATTGGCCTTCACCTTAACATACAAAAGCATGTTTAGCACAACATGCATATGTGTATTTATATAAAAAAAAAGTTACAATCCAAATACACATATATTAACGTAAAACTACTTAATGTTAATGCTAATATATGATGTAGTTACAATCTACTCCATTTATAAAAGGTTTGTTCTTCTGGATTGTTATTTCAAAAGCATGTTTTCAAATTAACGTAAAACTATTCGATATTAGTGCTTCTAGATTGTCTTTTATTTTGTTTTAGAACAGCCTTTAGCACAACACAACACAACATGCATATGATGTAGTTACAAACTTACAATCCACTCCATGTTTATCCAAATAATAAGCAAGGTTACAATTTGAAAACATGCATCAACATCACAACTATTTTCATCCTTGTATATTTCGTATGTCAAATTGATAAAGATTTACCTTCAGTGTGAGTGGTTTGATGTTCTTCCTCGGGTTGATGTTCTTGCTAGGGCCGATGTTCTTCGTCGGGTCGATATTCTTCCTCTATATATGGCTCATTCAAATTAAGAGTTGGGATGCTACTTAGATACGCTTCAACGAGCGACGATGTTTCTTCATCATCCTCCGTTTCATGTGCTTCACCGCTGAGCGCTTCATTCAAATCAAGTGTCGGGATTCCGCTTGTATAGCCCCCGACGTACAAGGGTATATTTCGTTCATTTTCTCTATGAGACCATGAATCAGGCCATTCATTAAAATCAGATGCAGTGTTTTCATTTGGAAGCTCATTCAAATCAAACTCATGACTAGAAGTCATGGATGATTAGTTAAAAATTTGAAGAAAATAAAAACTGGAATAGGTAGTCATGGACGACTAAAACAATTGTTTGTATTTATAATTTTAATTAGTTCTCTATAATTTAGTTTTGGCTCCAAATTCCAAATTTTAAGCTCAAAATTAATCCCTCCAAAAATGAAATTTTTTGATGCAAAATGGAGGAGTTGCCGGCATGGGTGAAGATGAAGGGTCTCTGACGAAGGATGAGCTTGAAGAAATGTTGTGTGGGGGCCACTCTTTTAAATTTTCCTTATCATTCTTCTTACTTACCCATGCAAAATAGAAGCTCGGTGTATCCAACATCCCAGAAGTGATGATTAAAAATAAGGGTAAAAAGGTAAAAAGAGGAGACAATATTAATGTCTGTGCATACCCTAAAACGAGACTTCATTCAAAACAGGGGGAGTATATAGAGAATGATTTTAAAATAGTATTAATTAATAATTATACATTTTAGATTCAATTACTAATATTTATAATTAATAAATAACTAATATTTATATTAAAATAAAAGATCAGTATGTTAAAAAGTACTGCATGAACTATATATATAAATAATATCTAAATATATAAATATCAACAAAAATAAAATGTAATGAAACGGTGTAATGACCTAGTCCATCCATATTTTTGGAAATATTAGAAGATACTAAAGTACTCCGTATATCAGTAAAATTTTCTAAAACAAAAGAGCTTTGGATATGAATATTGTTTGGCACTATTGAAAATCGTAAAATACAGTCGTACAGTATATAGGACTGATTCTGCTGTTGTCATCTTTTCTACTCCGTATGTGAAAAAAGGTACTAGTACAAAACAAATAGTAGTGCTTTAGTCAGAAAAATTTAAAACCTTTGCTTTAAAGTAGAAAAGTTTTGTTGTTGCCATCATGTAATAAATCAAGATTTCAGAATATCCTCTAATTAATTTTAAATGAAGATCAACATATTCCTTCATAGAAAAGTGCCAAGAATCCTGATTCTCACCCCCAAAGTATAATAAAAAAACAATGAGAAACAACCAAAGTGAGTTCGAATGTCATTTTTCATGTACCTAACTACTCAATGGATCACTTAAAGATTCGTTTGATATCGATATCAGATATCTATGCGAATATCATTCATATTCATATTTGTGTTTGTCATAATATTATCAATTTAATTTCTATTATTTGGTATATACTACTTCCTTTGTCTCCATTTATAAGCCTCATTTGCTTTTTCAGCACTATTTACAATTCGAGAGAATCTTCTCGATTTCTTCCAATATATAACGAAAAATATGGTCATATGTGGTCTTGTTTGATTCGTCTCAGTGATTACTTTAACAATATCAAATTTTTATATTTTTTACTAATAAATAATTAGAGATATTAACGAAACAAAACGTACATCGGCATCCGCACCGAGATCAAATGAGACTTATATAGTGGGACAGAGGGAGTATTAGACAGGGATATCATGATATCATTTATATTATATTTCATACTAATCTTTTTTATTTATGTTCTTATTCATATATATATATATATATCGATACCAAACAAGCTCTTAATAGTTATAACCGTGTGGCTCGTAAGCGTCAATCGAATATCCTCTTAGACATTGCATGATTTGTGATCACATTTGAGTATTGGCCCCTCAAAACCTATCTCTTTGCTTTGTTTTGACAAGGCTCTCCATTTTAGTGACACACCCATCAGAGATGAGGTTAGAATGAACCTCTTTTGAGTAGATATACCAATTCGCATGCATTATTCAGTTGGACCACGTACGTACTTTCTTATCTATCACTTATTTACCTACCATCATCACTTATTTCACTACGTAGTCTTGATTGACATGAGAACACCAAAGTTTGTGTAACGTAGACTTTGGACCCACTCATTCGGTTTCATGCATCAATGGCTTATACTTGTAGGTTCATACATGTTTTTACAGTTTAATATTATTTGCTTAACAAATTTTTGGTCAAAGAATTTTAATGAGCTTTTTAACTAGTTTAACGGTGGAGGCTTTGTAAAGTCTCCTACCATATTAAACTTTATTATACAGTAGTTATAAGCTCAGCTATGTATGAACGTTGTTGAATGAACGCATTTACTTCGTAAGAAATCGAATGCCATTCATTCTGCATTCACAACCAACTTATCTACCGACGCTCATGGATTTGGTATTTAACAAAATTAGAAGCATCATTTGATTTACAATAAAATTCCATGTTCTCTATTTGGTGAAGTTTTCGTGAAATGTTTTTTTTCTTGGGGGAACTTATTAATTCGTCAATGGTGGACATTATGGTGTCTTACATACACAATTTAAATGTACATTTATTTGTAATATGATACATATTGCTACACTCTGCACGTCACTATATATATCTCTCTACCAGATTTTGTCTTCCACTACCTAACTTGAAGATAACTAGGACCCAATATGAACATGACAAAGAGTACATGCATCGTATATTTCACTTCTCTTGAATCTTACCAACGTTATTTTAAATTGGATCACGATCTTTGTCCAACTAACCATACTACGATAAGTATCATAACAACCTTAATTAAAAAACCAAATAAAATATCGTCAAAAAGCACATTAATCACAATTAATTGTACTCAAACTCTCAGAATTAGCAACACCAATCGGATCAATATGAAACTCTGATATCTCGGCTTGGATGCAAGTGCAACACAAATACAAAGGGAAGCAAATACAATTTATAAATCTTTTTTCCCAAAAAGAATTATGTAATGTCTATTCTACCCCTCTCTGAGTCTTCACTTGGTGTAGCATCTTTCTCCTACCCATAAAACTCGGCTTCGTTTCCTCTACTCCTCACTTCACTCCCAGATCGAATCCGCAATTCAAAATTTCGGTGTTTTTTTTTTCCAGAATTCACCGAGAAAAACAAATGGTGAATCCTGAGAGCATCAAGCCAAATGATGCTTCAATCATCCATTCATTAGAAGTCTCATCCCCTGTTTCATCCTCTTCTCTGCGCCGCAACGGAAACAAGATGAACAAATACGCCCTCGCTTGCGCCCTCTTAGCTTCCACCAACTCAATCCTCCTCGGATACGGTAGCTTCCACCATCTTTTCATTCTCCGTATTCATTTCTTGATAAAGTCTGGTGGACCGATCGTGTATACTAGCAATACGCACATTTGTCCCAAAAATATGCCCATGATAATTTCATCCTAAAACCAATTGGTTTCATAAATCATTGTTATTATTATCTCAACTTGGAAGCCTATTCTCACATTTCTGTATCATTATCGCAGATATCGGAATCATGAGTGGCGCAGTGTTGTACATACAAGAGAACATGAAGATCACAACATTCCAAGTGGAGATGCTGGTTGGTTCCCTCAACGTTTGCTCCCTTATAGGCTCCCTCCTCTCCGGCAAGACCTCCGACATGATCGGCCGGCGTTACACCATCGTCCTCGCCGCAGCCACCTTCTTCGTCGGAGCGATTCTGATGGGTTTCGCTCCTTCGTACGGCTTCCTCATGGGCGGTCGCGTGGTGGCCGGAATCGGCGTCGGATACTCGCTCATGATCGCCCCGCTCTACACCGCCGAGATCTCCCCGGCGGTCACCCGAGGCTTCATGGGCTCGTTGCCGGAGGTCTTCATCACCGTCGGAATCTTGCTCGGATACGTCTGCAACTACGCCCTCTCCGGCCTCCCGAGCAACGTCAACTGGCGGATCATGCTCGGACTCGCCGCCGTCCCGTCTTTAGTCGTCGGCCTCGGGGTCGTCTTCATGCCCGAGTCGCCGAGGTGGCTCGTCATGAAGGGGAGGCTCGACGAGGCTCGGAAAGTGCTCGTGAAGACGTCCCGGGACGAGCTCGAGGCTGACCTTCGGCTTCTGGAGATTACCAAGGCCACGTTCCCTGCAGGGTCTAACGTTGAACCTGCAAGGAATGATATAGGTGTAGCTCCTTCTGTGACGACCTGGCGTGGCCAGGGCGTTTGGAAGGAGCTACTGATAAAACCCTCCAGAGCTACAAAGAGGATCCTGGTGGCCGCTATTGGGATCAACTTCTTCATGCAGGCGTCAGGAAATGACGCGGTGATTTATTACCTCCCCGAGGTGTTTAGGGCCGCGGGGATCCGAAAGAAGAAGGTGTTGTTCGGGATAAACGTGATCATGGGTGCGAGCAAGTCGACTTTTGTGTTCATTTCGGCACTTTGCCTAGACAAATATGGTAGGAGGCCACTCTTACTAATAGGGATCATTGGGATGGTTGTGTCATTAACAACATTAGGGATAAGCTCCAAGTTTCTAGAAGACGACCACAAGCCCACATGGGCCGTGGCATTGGCCATTGTGGCGGTCTGTGCTGACGTGTCGTTCTTCTCGATTGGGCTCGGGCCCATCACTTGGGTCTACTCGTCAGAGATCTTCCCATCGAGGCTAAGGGCCCAAGGGACGGCTCTATCTGTGTCGGTGAATCGACTGACGAGTGGGGTCGTGTCCATGACATTCTTGAGCATATGCAAGAAAATAAGCTTTGGAGGGATGTTCTTTGTGCTTGCAGGTGTGATGGGGATAGCAACTGTGTTTTCATACTTTACTTTGCCGGAGACTAATGGTAAGAGCTTGGAAGAAATAGAGTCAATCTTTGAAGATGACAAAAATTGAAACCTAGCTAATAGTGTGTTGTTGTATATTAGGGTAATTTACCGGGTAGATTGGGTGAAGTTTATAACTTTTAACGAGTCTAGGTTGATTGTTGTGCGACTTTTTATGTGTGTTAGGTGATTAAGGATATGACTTGTATGTACTAACATCTCGCAAGCTACATTAAGATAAGGTTAAGAAGGATGTAGGCGAGCTTGTTTGTGTACTAATATGCACTATGTTGATTGTAATATTAGGCTTGTTTGTGACATGTAGAATTGGGATGTTATATACGCATGTGATTGGAATCTCCATGTAGAATTGTGGACTTTTCCTAAATATTTTATGTGAAACAATCCTAACCTTGAACACAATCAACATATGGCAAACAAATTCAGATCAAAATCTTAATTGCAAAAGCTCTGTTCGGAATACTGCAACAACAATAGCGATCTATAAATTAAACTTACCAGCCACTGCATCAAGTTTTCTCAAGTAGAATCCACATAGAAAAACATCTAACCCCAAACACATATGAGGAGATTTATCAAATTCAGAATACACTTGGCTATTACAGTAAAATAAAAAGTTGAAAACATATGTTAGAAAAAGTAGCATAAACTAATCAAAACTTAATTAAGGCGCAGTAGACTCTCCATGTATGGAGATGGAAGCGGGCGAAATCAGGAGGCACAGGATTTGTGGCCAAAGAAGAAGATGGTGAAATTAGGATCGTCGATCAATGATAGCCATGATTTGAAGACGCAACGGAATCGAAGTAGGGATTTGACGGGAAGAAAGGATAGGATTTCGGGCCATAGATCTTCCGGAAGAGATTGTATCGAGACCATAACTTCGAATGTTTCGTGTAAAAGATGACAACGATGAATCTTCCTTTTTATTCCCAACTTAACCTATTTCTTACCTTTCAAAAAACAGTAAATATAACAAGATATTGAACTTGATCTTTTCTTTCAAGATTCAGTTTAAAATCTCATCCTTCCGTCTGTTTGTCTTGTTTTAAAAAAATGTTAGTAAATATCTTTTAATTATAAGAAAATACATAGTGATTGATATTTTATTTGATGGTGTGGATTAGTATTTTAAGAATACTAGACTTGGGACTCCGCGCAAATTATGAATTTCGTATAGAGCTTAATGTTTTTAAATATATGTCATAAAATAAGATTGAGGATAATGATATTAGCAATCTTCTAATATTGCATGTAATATCAACAAAGTTAATTAATGATTTCTTATACGGTTCAACGTTGTTAAATATATGTCCCAAAATTATATTGAGACTAATCATATCTGCAATCTTCTAATATTGCATGTAATATCAACAAAGTTAGATTTATAAACGTAATCAATCAAGAAAATGACAAAACACATAATGATTTTAGGGGTAAGAAATAAAAGAATTGGGGCCTACATTATTAATTAGTACTAATTATCATTACTTTCTGCTAAAACAAACCAACTTTTATATATACTAGATTCGGGCCCCCGCGCGTAGCGCGGAGAAATTACGGATTTCCGTATACGGTATAATGTTATAAATAAGTGATCTAGGGTGTAGATAGGTGGAGCACGACAGTGGAGATGAAGAGAAGATGAAGATCTTCAGACGGATGAGGGTGACGATGAGCTACATTTTTTTCCATGCATTAAATAGTGCATTAAACGGAAACCGATTGACATTACTTTATCAAGTACTAACAATTTTACTACAAAAGCAAGATCAAACAAGCAGGAATTTCACTCCATTTGGAGGAGGAATAAGATATTATCCTGGAGTAAATCTTGCCAAAGTTGAGACTACTTTCTTCCTTCATCACCTTGTTCGAAAATTCAGTTGATATATACAATATTTACACAGCTATATGTTTCTTACTAATTTTGTACTGCAATTTTGTTCTGATTATTCTATGCGAGGACATTCCTCCATCGAGTTTGCGGTTTGGTACTAAATGTGGAACAAATTTTCTAATTAGTCTTAAGTCGAGTAATAAACAGGAAGTTAGTTATTCCAGATGAAGAGGGATGAACACAACAATCTCTTGACGACAATGTCTATCAAGTTCTAAATGTAGCTATTAACTGATGTATGATCTTCTATGCCGTATTTTAAATTTCTTCACTTTATTAGTGCAGTTAGCTCTATTATGCATCTACTTTCAAATGTCTACTCGCTTTTCAATCAGAATAAAATAAAAGTTGCATTTACCTTCAATTCTCAGATGGATTATAGTTTTGACAAATTTGAGCAGCAAGATCATACAGTTTATAGAAAATAAGCATCAAGACCTTCAGAAAAAAAGAGCTTCCTCTTTGAGTTGGTTGGAAATGAAAGTGGAGCTCAAATAGGAAGCACAATATACAGAATTAAGAATTAAGCGTCTGTAGTGTTTTAGATGATTGAAGCGGAATTGCATGAAACGATTTCCTAACATCTAAACAAAGGATCTATTGCATAAACTAATTCAATTGAGAACTATAAGAAACGATTACCTCTTGATGCGTTTTCAATCACTCGAATGGAGAGAGCCTCACTTGAAACTCCTCTACTTGGTCCACCCGAGCAAAGATCTGGATCCCTCGAACTCAACTGCTAGGTTGAAGGTGAGAGGTTTCTTTTGAGAGAGTCTGTAACTTTTACGTATTTAGAAAAGTGGCAGAGAAGGCTTAGGGTTTCCAAAACCAACATGGTATTTATACCCACAAAATGAATTAATTCCCCAATTAACTATTTTTCCTTTTATCGTTTAATTAATAATAACTCCTTATTATTATTAAATAATATTTCAAAGTTATCTTATATAATTTTATATTATATACTTTATATAATAATTCTCCCAATATATCCAGTTCATACACTCTTAGGGTGTGACCTCATAGAACTCAATTATAATAGCAATAAACTTTATAATATAAAGTTCATAAATCATAGTTGGCTTCTAGCAAAGCACTATGACTACCTAAAATAACTGGATTATGAATCTCTATCAATAGTCCTATTTCATAATAAGTAATTGCACATCCGATTAAAGGACACAATTCCTTCAACGTCATTAGTAAATCTTCAAACCAATGAGGATAAAGGGTTTTATGAAGACGAAAAACACCAGCAACATGAGGGCACGACATTGATGTGCCAGATACAACATTATACTTAACTCTACGCTTGTCGAATACTTGGTTAGTCGGTCCTTGACCTTCTGTATAAGCTGCTGTAATGCTAACTTCTGGTGCTGTAATATCAGGCTGGAAAAAAAATCACACAACTTCAAATTTGTGTCATAATTATGAGAAACAGTTTCTTAACCAAACTACGCAAAAATAAAGTTTATAAACCTTGAGAATTTCAGGTGTAATAGCATTTGGTCCTCTCGACAAAAATGCTGCCATAACAGGAGCTGGCTTCGTATGCAACTTTGTCACTATAAGAGTAATGTAGGCCATCGGATTCCTTCCAAAATTCAACAATCACACAACTAATGAAATCAGTGATGGATCATTTCCATACTTTGTGGAATTGACGTAGGAGAAGACGATAATCCCATCTGAAAGTAATATGTGATGCTCGAAGAGCATGAGGATTAGCAATGACTTCATTTCCAAACGTTTGATCATTTGCAAGAACCATACCAATAGCACCAACCAAACAGATGCTCTAAGTTTTATTCGTCAGCATGAACATCAATGTCCAATCATTTGTCCAATCATTTATCAACATGTGGACCAATAGTAAAATTGTATTACTTAGTTATTGGTAAATATCTCATAACACTCACAATACATAAAATTTTATTGTAATTCTTTTTCAAATATTTTTGATTTATTTTTATCTACATATTGATATCCATATTGACTATGTAATATATTATTTAAATTTATAATAAAAATAAAGATAAAATACATGTTATTTGATATGAGCAACATGATTGTGGATGAAAACTCATTTAATATTAAAAAATTGGACTATGTTACTCAACATGAGTAACATGGATAAAGATGCTCTTAGTGTTCTCTTAGTTTTTAATATATATGATTATCGTTGTTGTTTTTTCTTAACAATTTTAAAAACAAATTTTTAAATTTTTATTATATTGGTTAACCGAACTAAGCGATTTATTTGTACCGAAAATTTGATTAATCGATATTGATTAACCGAGAATTACGATTAAGTAAATGATTATTAAAAATCACTAACCGTATCTAATAAATTTCGTATTAGCTGCATTTTGATGACCATTATGTACTTACTAATAACATTGACTGATCAGTAAGTATCAGCCATTGAACAACCTATGACCTGCAATATTGATCAAGTTTTAGATGTGTCTTTAAAGACCAACCTATAGAGCAAGGAACCAAGATATATATCTTATAGGGTTATTTACCGAAAACCACCCGTATGATGGCCTACTTTGCGATTAACCACCCCTATGTTGCAATATTACCGGAAACCACCCTTATCATACCCTCCGTCACTCAACAACCACCCGTCCTCATACTCCGTTTAAATTTCCGTTAGATATTTACAGATTTAAGCCAAACTTTTTATTTTTGTTACTTTCTACACACCTTCAAAACTTGGGACAAAAACTATAATTAAGTAAAAAAAGTGGGCCACCTTCTTCAACCTCCGTTTGTGGGGCCCACCCTATCACCTTCCCTACCCCAGCCGTCCGATCCAGAAACCCCTCTGGGAGCATTTCTCGAACCCGGAGAAGTTCACCGACGTTGACTCCGGAAACATTCCGGCGTAAATCGCCGGAAGATCCCCCGCCTTCAGCGACTCGAAGTGGAGGATGAGCGTGAGCATGCTGGCGCCGGAGGTGAAGAACAAGTAAGACGGGACGCCGAGCTCGTCGGCCAAGTCGACCATCGGCGAGCAGAACATGTCGAAGACGATTCCGGCGGTCGGTCGCCGGCGAGCCTCGACGGTGCGTTTCACGATCGGCTTGTAGAGGCTCGATAAAGTGTCGATTAAGACGACGTGGTTCAAGTCCGAGGGGACGTCGTCGAGAGGCGGGAGCTCGACGAGGGCGATTCGCGGGTTGAGGTCGGGATCGAAGGCTCGGATGAAGGCGTCGAGATTGTCGTTGGGGATCGGGAGCTTCGGGATGAGGATGGCTATGGAGATTTGGGGGTGTAGAGATGTGAGTCGACGACCGAGCTCGACTTCGGCTAGGAGGTGGCCTATCTCGGGACTGGCGAAGAGGAAGAGTTCGGCGCCGGAGTTCATAGTTGATACGAGCACCATCTCAACAATATGATTGCTTACAGAGAGAAGAAATTTGATTATGGTTGGATTTGGAAAAAGGTTGAAGAAGGTGGCCCACTTTTTTTACTTAATTATAGTTTTTGTCCCAAGTTTTGAAGGTGTGTAGAAATGAACAAAAATAAAAAGTTTGGCTTAAATTTGTAAATATCTAACGGAAATTTAAACGGAGTATGAGGACGGGTGGTTGTTGAGTGACGGAGGGTATGATAAGGGTGATTTCCGGTAATATTGCAACATAAGGGTGGTTAATCGCAAAATAGGCCATCATACGGGTGGTTTTCGGTAAATAACCCTATCTTATATGTTACCAGTTTTTTTCTTCTTCTAATCTTGGCAGAGTACTAGAACCTAAATCAGTTTTTTCCAACCACAAAAATCAACCGATGATTAATGTCCTAGAACTGACTTCTTGTTAGTTGTCAAACACATCATACCTAGAAAGCAAGAAGTAAGAAGCATGGAGTGGTTCATTAGTACTTATGCCCTGTCAACGATAACTTAAGCTTAACTCTGTAATTCCAACGAGGAAACCAGACATCTAAAACTCCTAATCTACTTAATTATGTCCGAGTTCCACTGTGAAAACTGAAAACCTTTTCATCAGTTCTACTCAACACCAGCTAACAACAAGAAACATCAGCAAACATACAGGGATGATCTCCCAACATGCTATATAAGGAAAATATCATATTGATCAGCAAAACAAACTTAACATACCCATAAAAGGGTTTATCTTAACGTCTTAATTTAAAAGATGCAATTTCATTACTAATCTCCTTAATTAATTAAGCATTACCAGACTCTCCTTGTATGGCCACGCTCGAGTTTGTAAATTCTTCTTCATTATAATCTTTTCCTCGTGAGTTTGAAGGTTGTAAGATGTCAGCATAGTTCTCCACTGTAACAACAGCTCTCCATTCTTGTTAAGATAGAAGAAACAGCTTTGACTAAGGTGAACTTCGTAATGGGGGATCTTCGGAGAAAAGGTGTGGCGTTTAGACCAAGTCCAAGACTTAATATCATCATCTGCTAAGCCCTCCAACACCCACACGGACCCCGATCCGTATGAACACGAAACAATTGCCAGAGAGCATCCATCATCAGCCATTGTAAGTGATGGATATTGCAGAGGAACCTCATTCTCTACAGGCAGTTTAACAGAAGCAAGCGTCTCACTCTTAAAATCGAATGTAACTAATTTCAAGGATCCTAACTCCTTAGTTTTTGCAAGGCGAAACAGAAAGCCCCTTACACAAAAGGCTAAATCTTCATTTTCAGAAAGAGAGAATTGGCGCCACTTACGATTATCACACTGTATCATTTTCCATGAGTTAGTGGAAAGAGAGTAAACAGCAACGGAATCAATACCTCTTCCGAGAACAGCGAATAATCTGACATGTTTATGCTCTTTAGTCGAAGGATCAAACCCTAAGCCGAGATCCACTACAGAGACTCTTTCCGAATCATTGGAGATTACAGGTGAGGGAGGAAGATTTAGGGTTTTTCTGGTGGCGGGATTCCACAGCAATAATTCAGGTAATGGTGGGTGAAGAAGCCATCGGTTGGCTTCCGATGTTGGGTGGTACCTAATTAGCATGAACAGTCCATCGAGAGAGGAGAGAGGAGACCAATATTCTTCCCAGTCTTGAAACTCGACGATGAGCGGAAACGGAAGTCTTGCAGTGACTTTCAAAGACGGAATCGACCTGACTTTCAGGTTATCTTGGAGGACGGGGCCTCGAAGATCAATAAGATGGGTTTGAGAGTGGTTCTTGAGGAAGCGTTGGAGATGCAAGAGGGCGAAGTCGGGATCGTCGATCAGTGTCCGCCATAGCTTGGAGACCCTGCGAAATCTGAATAGGGTTTTGACGGGAAGAAGACACAGGATTTCGGGCCATAGCTCGGATGGGAGATTGTGTCGAGACCATAGCTTCGGAGGTTTCATGGATCAATGAAGGGAGAATGCAACAACAACAACAACAACAACGTTGTAATTTGGGTGATTACTGATTGCGGTAGTGATAAAATGGAGATCGCATCGTATTTTTCTGAGAGGGGCTGAGAAGCCTGAGAGAAAACGAAGAAGCCAAGGGCATTCTTTTTTCTGACAAAACACTCAACGACGCCGTTTAATTACGAAAGAGGTTAGACTAATCTATAGTTTGTCTAATGAGGTTTGTCTAATGTCTGTTCGTAATCTCTATATAACTATTAAATAAAACACCATAAATAAGCTATCGATCTCAACTTTCACAAGATATGTCTCGCACTCGATTCTGATTTCGAAAGAGCCCCGGCGAATCACTCGAACCCGCATATGTCTCGCTACTGTAAATGGAGATTTACAGATTCATTCTTCGATATCAGACAACGAGACACATATCTGGTGAAAACAGGGATCGGTACAGACCCAACGAAACTGGTCTCGCGCGATTCTGAACGATCTCAAACGAGCCACCCAAATCGGAAACGAAGTTGGGATCGGTACGCACGCGACTTACGTGGGTTTGGGTTGCTCATTTGAGATCGTTCGGAATCGGAATCGAGCGAAACAAGTTTCATTGGGTCCGTATCGATCTCAACTTTCACCAAATATGTGTCTCGTCGTTTGATAATGAGACATGAATCTGTAAATTTTCTATTTACAGTAGCAGGTACACACGAGACTTGTGCGGGTTCGGGTGGCTCGTTTGGGATCGTTCGGAATCGAGCGAGACCAGTTTCGTTGGGCCCATAACGATCTCAATTTTCACCGGATATGTCTCTCACTCGATTCTAATTCTGAACGAGCCCTGATGATCCCTCGGAAACTGACATAGTCAACTTAATGAAGCTTCTTTAGGTAGTGGAAGGGTTCGGGTGGCTTGTTTGGGATTGTTCGGAATCGGAATTTAGCGAGACCATTTTTTGTTGGGTCCGTACTTATCCCATCTGTCATCAGATATGTATCTCGTCGTCTAATATTGAGGAATGAATCTGTAAATCTCCATTAACAGTAGCGACACTTATGCAGGTTCGAGTGGCACGTCAGGGCTCGTTCGGAATCATAATCGAGTGCGAGACATATAGGTAAAATTTGGGATCGATACGGACCCAATGAAACTAGTCTCGCTCGATTCTAATTCCGAACGATCCCAAACAAGCCACCCGAACCCGCGTAAGCCTCGCTTAAATATATCAAATGGACAACGCCTTTGTAGCCGAATTTTGCTGGTATGAACAACGCCTCATACGAAGGTTTTTTTTTTTAAAAACCTAAGTTCAGGGAGAGGCGATGTTATAGACAACGCCTCTCCTTCATTACATATTTCCAAACCTGGAAAAAATGCCTATATTGAAAAATTGTTTCAAATTACGCCTAAAACGGAAATTTATTAAAAAACTGCCTATTTCAGAAAAAACAAATTCTGGCATTAGGCATGTATCAAATTCAGATTAGATCAACAAAGCATACTTTGGAATTTCCAGACCACAATGTATCAAAGCTAGCACTTATTTTTCAGATACCATTTTATACTCCCTCTGTCCCATAATATAAAACTCATTTACTTTTTCGACACTATTCTCAAACCGAGAATAGTGTCGAAAAAGACTAGCTATATGAACCCGTGCATTTATATAAACTTGCGCCGTGTGTAAAGACTAGACTAGGGGCCTGTTCGGCTGTTGATATTTTAGGCTAAATTAGTAGCTTTTTTTTTGGTCAAGAAAGAGGGCAAAGCCCTTGCGAGAAATATTATAAGAAAAGATTAGTGTCCTGTCCCAAAGGGGACTATATTTCAGCTTCCAAAAGAGAACGAATGCAAAGTGGGGGAATGAAAAAACTAGTGAACTGAGAATTAATGGTAAAGGAAAAGGCAGCTAAACTGTCGGCCACTTTATTCGCGCGCCTGCTGATGTGGGAGAGGTGGAAAGTGCCAGCAGCTGCACCAAGAAGCCGACGACAGTCATTAACAAGTTGGGCAGCCGGGTGAGAGCCTGAGCAACCATTGTTGATAAGAGAACAAGCAACCAGGCAGTCTGATTCGATCCAAAGAGCGGAAAGTGCCATGGAGTTAGCGAGCACCAATCCATGATGAATAGCCCATAGTTCTGTAGGGAGCGCTGGACAGGATCCGCAGTTAAAAACGAAACCACCAACAAAGGATCCAGCACAGTCACGGAACACTCCACCACCACCCGCCGATCCTGGATTGCCCTGAGAGGCAGCGTCCAGATTGAGCTTAAGGAAGGATGATGGAGGAGGCGTCCAGGTCACAGGGGGCATGGCGCGGCATAGACGTCAAGCGAAGGTGAGAGCAAAGTTGAATTCCGAGAGGTCCAGTATGCCTCAGACAAGGACACAACAATCGAGGAGAGACGATTTAAATCATTGAGTCCGGAGAAAACTAGGGCATTTCTAACTTTCCATGAATACCAAAGCATGGTACCAAATATAGAGCTCCACTTGTCACTGACCTTAATGTTTAGGAAGATCCACTCCTTCATGCTATCACAACCGAAGAAATTAGGCGGCAAACAGTTGCCACTCAAAGCAAGCCACACATCTCGGATAGGGGTGCAGTCCCGAAGAGCGTGCAGTCCAGATTCAGGTAGGGGGCAAGCAGGCGAGGTTGCAAGATGCTTATAGTGTCTCATCTGGTTGCACATGATGACCTCATGAGCTGCAAGGTGCAGAAACTGGTGAACTCTTTGTTGCGCAGGGAGGCGCCAGATAGCCGTCCAAACGAGCTCAATCAGAGAAGGGGGTCGTTCCTGAGGAGGCGAAGAGCCGACCGTGAAGAGAACTCCCCAGTAGCAGTGTTATTCCAAGAGAAGTTGTCACGATCTGTTTCTCTATTTGACAATCTGACAGAACGAAGCCTATCACATATAACAGATGGAAGATAGGGGGCGATCGAGGACCAAGTCCAGTCGCCGCCATTCCACATATCAGCAACTGTGGCACCCAAAAGCTGACCGGGGATCACAGCGGAAGCATAGTCGGCTAGGGGCGAGTCGGTGAGCCAGCTGTGGTCCCAGAATAAGGTAGTGAGACCATTGCCAACCGAAACTTTGAGGCCCTGTTTGAGCACATCAGATCCGTGGAGGATGCTTCGCCAAGACGGAGCCGATCTATGTGAACGAGTGAACATGTCCACATCGAGCCGACCCGAACAATACTTACCTCGAATGACTCGACTCCAAAGAGTCTCGGGTTCCTTAAGAAGACGCCAACCCAATTTGGCTAGGGAGGTCGCATTAGCTTGCCTCATTGAGTGGACCCCCAGACCTCCCATTCTCTTCGGTCGACAGATCGTCTCCCAACCAATCAAGTGCATCCTTCGTTTTTCAGTCGAAGATCCCCAAACAAACCCTCTAACCTGTTTGTCCAGTTCATCACAAATAGAACGGGGAATAATGATGTACGTACGTCGGAGCTTCATCAAGAGCTGGGGCATTATTCATCTTTGGCACTCATGACTGTATGGGTGAGCTCACAAGGGCCCCATTTTCAAGACGAGCTGAATTTAGAAGAGCAAGAGGATTCGAGGACGAATCATTTTCAAGGGGAGGAGGATGATGTACGTACGCTGGAGCGTCTCCCAGAACAACCCGTGATGCGATCCCGTAGCCGAGCTGAAGGTCGGGAAGATGATAAGAGGCGATGTTGTCAAAGATGGGCTGGAACTAGGGCAGAGTGGCATGGACGGTTCGGGCATCCAATTGAGAAGATCTTTGGTCAGAATATACTTCTTGGGCCTATCTTGGCCGTGTCCAAAGTTGAAGCCCAACAGAGGCCCAATAACCAAGATATGGCTTCTGCAAGGACCGAACTTGTTTCTGTTCGTTTGGGCAAACGGAAGATCGGATTAAGCTCTCCTTTGGATATGTTTCAGTACTTGGGCTTATCTTCATTGTGTCCAAATTTGAGGCCCATTCCAGATTGGACGAGGCCGCCATGATCAGAACAATTTTCAAGATTTTAGGGCTTTTCTAGGGTTTCCTTTCTTGGGAATCAAGCCATTCGTGAAGGCTATTTAATATGTGTTTTTCTAGGGTTTTAGGCAGATTAGACAAATTGAGAATTGAGATTTACGTTTTTAGTTTTGACGTTGTTTTAACGTCTTTAGCTGTAGCTTTGGATTATATTGAATTGCAAGAAGTCAACGCTTGGTTTGATATTGGCCACCTGTGAGATCGATCTGTGTTTATACATAGTTCGACTTCAAAACCCAAAACCCTAATCCATTCTTACCTAGTGAGCGGCGTCTTAGCCTAGGGACGACGGACGGCCAGGGTGAGCCCAAAACCCTAATCCATTCTTACCCTAACCAACCCATAAATCAAGGTTTTGAAGTCGAACTATGTATAAACACACATCGATCTCACAGGTGGCCAATATCAAACCAAGCGTTGACTTCTTGCAATTCAATATCAAACCAAGACAATATCAAACCAAGCGTTGACTTCTTGCAATTCAATATAATCCAAAGCTACAGCTAAAGACGTTAAAACAACGTCAAAACTATAAACGTAAATCTCAATTCTCAATTTGTCTAATCTCCTTAAAACCCTAGAAAAACACACATTAAATAGCCTTCACGAATGGTGATACGCTACACTTTGTATGGCGTAACTAGGGGTTATTACATTAGTTTAGGAGTGTTATCACAAGTATTTGGAGCTATTGTTATATTCTGAGTTGTTTATGAAGAAGTGAAGAAATGAAGACCAGAACCGAAGAAGAAGAGGATCAAAGATTGAAGACATGAAGACGAAGACATTCTGCGGAGCAGCGGCGATCGCCACCATCACTATGGCGATCGCCATTCTACAACAAAAGCATTACATGAGTTCGAGAGATCATGGCGATCGCCATGACTCTACGGCGATCGCCATGGGGCGACAGAGACAAGGCAAAGTTTTACATGAAGACCGCGATCGACAGGCATCTATGGCGATCTCCACAACAAGGCCGAAGACATTCCGGACTTTCCTTATTTTCCTTTGTTTGTTTTATTTCTTTTTCCTTATTTTATTATTTCGTTTAGGATATATCTTTTACCATATATTTTTAGGGTTAGTCTCTATTTAAGAACCCTAGCCTCTATCATCTTTGGTATCATCTTTTCCATTACACAATTTAGTTCTGCAACCATGAGCAGGAACTAATCTCCATCGTTTTACTTAGCGGTTGAAACCTTCGGTTATTAAGTTGTGAGATTTCTAAACTCTTGTTCTTTTCCTATGGGTTGTATTAATTCTCTTGTTCTTCATCTATTGATTTCTATTAGTTTTGCTAGCTTGATCACCTAGTTTGATTGATAGTTTTCTATTGCTAGACTAGGAATATACGGTGGAATTCCTTGTCATTGTAGCACTCATATCTGCATGATCTGGTATTTGATTGCTTTTATGAAAGAGAATTGATTGCATGTTAATACTTGACGGTTGTAAGTTATTGCATGCATCCTTATGATTCATGTGCCCTTTGCTGCTAATTCATCTAATCTTGAGAGGTTTCCCTGATTGCTGAATAGTAAGTATTATCAGGACCGGTTGGCCTGCTGATATATTAAAGATTGGAATAGGAACATTCCCTAGGATTGATAAGAACTTGAGATAAATCTATGATCAACTTGATTTACTGTTGTGTGGATACTTGCTAGGTGAAACCCCTTCGCATAATATTCTCACCCAAACTTCATTTGCTTGTTACTGGTTACTTGTGTGTTCTTGCAATCAAACCCCCCTCCCCCTTTTGGTTACTTGTTACTAGTTGATATTTCGCTTGACTGCATTGATTTGGTGTTTTGATTCCTTTGGGTTCGACCTCTACTTATTTGCTATACTCTAGTTAGTGTTTAGGGTTTTCTTTGATTTGGCACTACGACTTTAGCCTCATTAGGATCTTTATCATCTTGGCGTATGGAAACATAAGAAGGAGGTGTATAGGAGGATTCGGGTAGGCCACTTGGAGGAATAATGTGTAGTTCTGAGTATGTGCTTATTTTATCACATTGTTCTTGATTATTGTTGTTGTGTTTTGTGTGTTTTGGAGGAGTTTATTGGTTATGTAATCACTAGGAGATATTCTTGTACTTCCTGAGGCTTTGAGTATTTTATTGTATGGGTAGCTTTTCTGTAAGTTACTCGGCACGAGTAAAAGTCTAAGTATGGGGGTATTTGATACGCTACACTTTGTATGGCGTAATTAGGGGTTATTACATTAGTTTAGGAGTGTTATCACAAGTATTTGGAGCTATTGTTATATTCTGAGTTGTTTATGAAGAAGTGAAGAAATGAAGACCAAAACCGAAGAAGAAGAGGATCAAAGATTGAAGACATGAAGACGGAGACATTCTGCGGAGCAGCGGCGATCGCCACCATCACTATGGCGATCGCCATTCTACAATAGAAGCATTACATGAGTTCGAGAGATCATGGCGATCGTCATGACTCTACGGCGATCGCCATGGGGCGACAGAGACAAGGCAAAGCTTTACATGAAGACCGCGATCGCCAGACATCTATGGCGATCGCCACAACAAGGCCGAAGACATTCCGGACTTTCCTTATTTTCCTTTGTTTGTTTTATTTCTTTTTCCTTATTTTATTATTTCGTTTAGGATATATCTTTTACCATATATTTTTAGGGTTAGTCTCTATTTAAGAACCCTAGCCTCTATCATCTTTGCTATCATCTTTTCCATCAGACAATTTAGTTCTGCAACCATGAGCAGGAACTAATCTCCATCGTTTTACTTAGCGGTTGAAACCTTCAGTTATTAAGTTGTGAGATTTCTAAACTCTTGTTCTTTTCCTATGGGTTTGTATTAATTCTCTTGTTCTTCATCTATTGATTTCTATTAGTTTTGCTAGCTTGATCACCTAGTTTGATTGACAGTTTTCTATTGCTAGACTAGGAATATACGGTGGAATTCCTTATCATTGTAGCATTCATATCTGCATGATCTGGTAGTTGATTGCTTTTATGAAAGAGAATTGATTGCACGTTAATACTTGACGGTTGTAAGTTATTGCATGCATCCTTATGATTCATGTGCTCTTTGCTGCTATTTCATCTAATCTTGAGAGTTTTCCCTGATTGCTGAATAGTAAGTATTATCAGGACCGGTTGGCCTGCTGATATATTAAAGATTGGAATAGGAACATTCCCTAGGATTGATAAGAACCTGGGATAATCTATGATCAACTTGATTGACTGTTGCGTGGATACTTGCTAGGTGAAACCATTTCTCAATATTTCACAACCAAACCTTCTTTGCTTGTTACTTGTTACTTTTGTGTTCCATACAATCAAAACCCCCCTTGGTTACTTGTTACTTGTTCGTTAGTTGGTATTTCGCTTGACTGCATAGCGATTGGTGTTTTGATTCCCTTGGGTTCGATCTCTACTTGCTTGCTATACTTTAGTTAGTGTTTAGAGTTTTCTTTGATTTGGCACTACGACTTTAGCCTCATCAAATTTGGCGCCGTTGCCGAGGAATTGAAATTTTTCTGATTCTGTGTTAATTGTGAAATTATTAACTGTTTGGTGTGAACCTTTGTGGTTCAGACCCGTGCTACTGATTCATCTCTTGTTTCCTTTGACCCAGAGATTGAAAGGACGTTCCTTCGGAACTAAAGAGCAGCTCTGAACCAAGAGAACGAGATGGGTAATCGACATGGACCGCCATTGCCTACTATGAGGCAACTCACTGCCCCAGACTTAAACAACCAACCTTTGGCAGTGAGGTTTCCTGAGCTTGAAGAAGGTGTGAACTTTGAATTAAAAGCTGGTTTAATTCATGAGCTACCACACTTCCATGGCTTAGCAGGAGAAGATCCCAACAAACACTTGGCTCAATTCCATGCCATATGTTCTAGTATGAAGCCAAGAGGTGTTACTGAGGAGCAGGTCATGCTGAGAGCTTTCGGATTTACTCTGAAAGACGTTGCGAATGATTGGCTCTATTATCAAGCTCCAGGGAGCATTGATACATGGGCTAAGATGAAAAAGGTCTTTTTAGAGAAATATTTTCCAGCTACAAAACTGAGCAGTTTGAAGAAGGAGATCACGAATCTTCAACAACACTCAACTGAGAGTCTCTATGAATATTATGAGAGATTCAAGAAGCTTTGCTCAAGCTACCCATTCCATAGTTATACTGACCAAGATCTCCTTATGTACTTATTTAGTGGCCTGATTGATGAGGATCGTCGAATGGTGAATGCATCCTGTGGAGGTAACTTTTTAAGATTGACTATACCTCATGCTACTGAAATGTTTGAGGAATTAGCTGAGAGCTCAAGGCAGTTTGGTAGCAGGCAAAGAACACAGTCAGTAAGTTCACTTGATCCCGCTAAAATTCAAAGTGATATGAATGAACTGAAAGATATGATGAAGTCTTTTATGCTGAAAAGTGATTCTCTTCATGATCCCAATGCTGAGGTAAACGCTGTTGGTGGATGGCAACCAAGGCCAAGGTATGACTCTCATAATATTAATTATCAGCAACCTAGACCTCAGATTTCTATGACTGCTGAAGATATGATCAAGTCCTTAGCTCAGACTGTGATGCAACAAAACGCTAAGACGGAATCAAGCATCCAAAATCTTGAAAATCAGTTAGGACAGATTGCTCAAGTTGTGAGTAATTAGAGGCCAGGGAACCGATAAGAAACCCGAGAGAGAACGTCAGTGCAGTGTTCTTGAGGAGCGGAAAAACTTTAAATGACTGTTCTGTGCCAAAACCGCGATCGCCAAATCTGAGTGGCGATCGCCATGAGATTACAGAGAGCAAAACAGGGTCTACATCACGACCGCGATCGCCATATGGCAATGGCGATCGCCATGCCATTCCAGAAGCTGAGGTGAAAAATTATTCGTGACCGCGATCGCCGAGAGTTGATGGCGATCGCCGGGAGTCCCCTGAGTACATTGACGATTATGTCCGCCCGAATTTTCCACCTCTGTTTTCTCATAAGCCTGTTGCTCCCTTTCCTAAGGCGTTGAAGGATACTCGGAGGCTGGATGACGACAAAGAAATCTTCGAAACCTTTAGTAGGTGTGAGGTAAACATTCCTTTGCCCAAACTTGTTAAGAGTATTCCTAGATTTGCTAAGTTTTTGAAAGAAGTTTGCACTATTAAAAGAAATCAAAAACTGAAAGGAAAGAAGAAAGTTGAAATAAGTGAACAAGTTTCTGCTGTGTTTCAAAAACGCATGCCTAAGAAATGTGGTGATCGAGGCATATTTAGCATTCCATGTGTGATTGGTGAAACTAAATTTGACAAAGCCATGCTAGATTTAGGTGCATCAATCAATGTTTTGCCTTACTCTTTGTATGAATCACTAGGCTTAGGACCCTTGCATAAAACAGGAATTGTTATTCAACTTGTTGATAGGTCTACTGTGTACCCGAAAGGGGTTGTTGAGGATGTTCTTGTTATGGTTGGTGATCTGATTTTTCCTGTTGATTTCTTTGTGTTGGATATGGAGCATGCTAATAATGTCACACCTATACTGTTAGGTAGACCTTTCATGAAAACTGCACAAACGAAAATTGATGTTAATAGTGGGACTCTCTCTATGGAGTTTGATGGGGATAAGGTAGAATATAATATATATGATATGGATCCCATTGATAAGAATTCTCTATGTGTTATTGATGTGATTAAGCCTACTTGTAAGGATGAATTGCAACCTGTTTTAGAGAATCTCTTAGAGCCCCCCAAAGTAGATATTGTTTTGTCTACTAATATGCAGGAGTGTCAGGCTAAGCTAGAGCCTAAAGGTAAGCTCTCTTCACATCCTTTGGGCAATCGCCCTCCATTACTGACCTCGCCAGGCGAGATACCATTGATGTCTAGTGTGCAGACACTTGATATTGAGCTTAAACAGCCGTCTGATACGGTCAAGGAGGATAAAGTGAATGAAACCACCTTCATTGCTAAAGACAAGGTGGTCAAGGTAAGAGGGACGAGATTTAAGGCGTTCCATGAGTGGTTTAAGAGAGAATTCAGACAAGAGACGATTTTCACAAAGCCAAATGGCGTTAGTTAAATCTCTTGAGTTTCATGTCGAGCCACGACATAAAATAAGGCGCTACTCGGGAGGCAACCCGAGGTTTGAGTTTGTTTTTGTTTTTGTTCGGGTTAATTTTCTTTTTAGTTTTTCTATGGACAGGAGGAAATCACCGAAGCTTAGGGTCAGCTACAGTCAGTATCCAATCTCGCTGTAAGTCTTCTCTCCCGTCTAAAAAAAAAATCCGAAAATCATTCCGAGAAAAAAAAAATATATCGGATTAAAAAAATAGAGTGCAGAAAAAAAAATGAGAGAAAAGAAAGTAAGGAGTTGTATTACATCAAGTTTGGTTTCATTGGTACTATCATTCTAGATCTACATTCACTGGAGCTTAGCTTGTTGGTGACCATGTTCTTTGCAAGGAGTTGATTTGTTTGGGTCACCTTCTACATTGGAGGTATTCTTTCTTTTGCTTTAGATGAGCTATGCATTATTGGATTACATTTAGTGCTCATCTAGTTTCTCATTCTACCACACTTTGAGTTTTATTGGAGGAAGGTCATTCGACCTTGTATGTGAGTCTTCTGTCTCCTTCCCTGGGTTCGTTTTTCTGTCTTCTATTTCATTGAGGACAATGCAATGTTTAAGTATGGGGGAGGAGAATGTATTCACATATAATTATTTGGGTGTTGGTTGTATCTGCACGAGCTTATTGAATATATATTGTATGAAAAAACCACAAAAATTGAAAAAAAGGCATACAAAATCCTTGGATAGCAAGTTCTACGCAATAAGAAGGTGGCTTGACCGGCATTAGGCTGGGGCAAAAATAAGTCTTGAGTGATGTGAGTTTTGTGAGCCTGGAACAATTATTGAGTGGTTGGATGAAAACCCAAAAGGGCGCCCAAGCAAGATGAGTGTTATAAAAAAAAAATTGAGTGTTTTAGGATCTTTATCATCTTGGCGTATGGAAACATAAGAAGGAGGTGTATAGGAGGATTCGGGTAGGCCACTTGGAGGAATAATGTGTAGTTCTGAGTATGTGCTTATTTTATCACATTGTTCTTGATTATTGTTGTTGTGTTTTGTGTGTTTTGGAGGAGTTTATTGGTTATGTAATCACTAGGAGATATTCTTGTACTTCCTGAGGCTTTGAGTATTTTATTGTATGGGTAGCTTTTCTGTAAGTTACTCGGCACGAGTAAAAGTCTAAGTATGGGGGTATTTGATACGCTACACTTTGTATGGCGTAATTAGGGGTTATTACATTAGTTTAGGAGTGTTATCACAAGTATTTGGAGCTATTGTTATATTCTGAGTTGTTTATGAAGAAGTGAAGAAATGAAGACCAAAACCGAAGAAGAAGAGGATCAAAGATTGAAGACATGAAGACGGAGACATTCTGCGGAGCAGCGGCGATCGCCACCATCACTATGGCGATCGCCATTCTACAATAGAAGCATTACATGAGTTCGAGAGATCATGGCGATCGTCATGACTCTACGGCGATCGCCATGGGGCGACAGAGACAAGGCAAAGCTTTACATGAAGACCGCGATCGCCAGACATCTATGGCGATCGCCACAACAAGGCCGAAGACATTCCGGACTTTCCTTATTTTCCTTTGTTTGTTTTATTTCTTTTTCCTTATTTTATTATTTCGTTTAGGATATATCTTTTACCATATATTTTTAGGGTTAGTCTCTATTTAAGAACCCTAGCCTCTATCATCTTTGCTATCATCTTTTCCATCAGACAATTTAGTTCTGCAACCATGAGCAGGAACTAATCTCCATCGTTTTACTTAGCGGTTGAAACCTTCAGTTATTAAGTTGTGAGATTTCTAAACTCTTGTTCTTTTCCTATGGGTTTGTATTAATTCTCTTGTTCTTCATCTATTGATTTCTATTAGTTTTGCTAGCTTGATCACCTAGTTTGATTGACAGTTTTCTATTGCTAGACTAGGAATATACGGTGGAATTCCTTATCATTGTAGCATTCATATCTGCATGATCTGGTAGTTGATTGCTTTTATGAAAGAGAATTGATTGCACGTTAATACTTGACGGTTGTAAGTTATTGCATGCATCCTTATGATTCATGTGCTCTTTGCTGCTATTTCATCTAATCTTGAGAGTTTTCCCTGATTGCTGAATAGTAAGTATTATCAGGACCGGTTGGCCTGCTGATATATTAAAGATTGGAATAGGAACATTCCCTAGGATTGATAAGAACCTGGGATAATCTATGATCAACTTGATTGACTGTTGCGTGGATACTTGCTAGGTGAAACCATTTCTCAATATTTCACAACCAAACCTTCTTTGCTTGTTACTTGTTACTTTTGTGTTCCATACAATCAAAACCCCCCTTGGTTACTTGTTACTTGTTCGTTAGTTGGTATTTCGCTTGACTGCATAGCGATTGGTGTTTTGATTCCCTTGGGTTCGATCTCTACTTGCTTGCTATACTTTAGTTAGTGTTTAGAGTTTTCTTTGATTTGGCACTACGACTTTAGCTTCATCAAATGACTTGATTCCCAAGAAAGAAAACCCTAGAAAAGCCTTAAAATCTTGAAACTTGTTCTGATCATGGCGGCCTCGTCCAATCTCTAATAGGCCTCAAATTTGGACACAACGAAGATAAGCCCAAGTAGTGAAACATATCCAAAGGAGAGCTTAATCCGATCTTCAGTTTGCCCAAACGAACAGAAACAAGTTCGGTCCTTGCAGCAGCCATATCTTGGTCATTGGGCCTCTGTTGGGCTTCAACTTTGGACACGGCCAAGATAGGCCCAAGAAGTATATTCTGACCAAAGATCTTCTCAAATGGACGCCCGAGCCGTCCATGCCACTCTTCCCTAGTTCCAGCCCATCTTTGACAGCATCGCCTCTTATAATCTTCCCGACCTTCAGCTCGGCTACGGGATCGCATCACGGGTTGTTCTGGGAGACACTCCAGCGTACGTACATCAAATAAGAGACGACTGCATGACATACAAAGGGATCGTGGAGACAACCGAGTTTGCCAGCACAACCCGGCCAGCCATCGAAAGAGACTTAGACTGCCATCCCCGAAGCCTTTTGGATACACGGTCAAGAAGGAAATAGTACCGATCTTTCTCCATTTTCCCACAAGAAATCGGCACACCCAGGTTAGAGCCAAAATCTTCTACGATGGGAATGGAGAGACTCGAGCTAATCGCGGACTGGACTGACTGAGGAACCTTAGACGAGAAAATCATGCTGCTTTTAGCAAAGTTGACCAACTCGCCCGAGTGGATACAAAACTGACGAAGACAATCTTGCATAACTCTCGCTTGGTCTAGTGTAGCCTCACCAAAAAGAATGAGGTCGCCAGCGAAGAAGAGATGAGACAACTGGACAGTCCCAATCTCAATTGGACGCCAAAGTCCACGAGCTACAGCGTCCTGGATGATGTGGGATAAGAATTTCATGCAAATGACAAATAAATACGGCGAGAGAGGGTCATCCTGTTGGACTCCTCGTGAAGGAGTAAACGATCCAGAGCGGCTGCCATTCCATAGGAGCTCCATATCCCCTGAAGATTGTCACTTCATGATTAGGTCGACCATTTTCTCTGGAAGACGAGCTCGTTCGAGCATAATATGCAGAAAAGACCAACGCACCCGGTCATAGGCCTTAGCTAAGTCAATCTTAAGGACCATCCAACGAGTCGTGCCCGCCGGAACTGTCATTGTGTGAAGAATCTCATGTACGATAACTACGTTATCGACAATTTGGCGCCCTGGAATGAAACTCGTATGAGCCGGTGATATCAGCGTAGTCAGAGCCGGTTTCAATCTATGCACAATCATTTTCGTTGCAATTTTAAAGACCACATTGAGCAAAGAAATAGGTCTAAAATCAGCCGGTTGTTTGGGAGAGTCCACCTTTGGGATGAGAACAATTAGGGCATTATTAAACCCCTCAGGCAAGACTCCATCGTTTACCAACTGCAGAACTGAGCTGATCACCTGAGGTCCAACGGTCGACCAACTTCTCTGGTAGAAAATCGCTAGGAAGCCGTCGGGCCCTGGTGCTTTACATGGGCCCATTACCTTTAAGGCGTCCCACACCTCAAACTCAGCAAACGGTTTAAGGAGATCAACAGATAAGCCCATCGGGAGCGGAGGGAAAGAAACAGTGAACGTGGGCACCTGTCTCTGCATGGCCGGATGCTCTTCAGTGTAGAGCTTAGCAAAGAAGTCCAGGACAGTTTGGGTGATGATTGTAGCGTCAGTGGACCAAGCACCCGAGGCGTCCCGCAAAGTAACTATTTTGTTTGCCCTACGTTGGACAATAGTAGAGAGATGGAAGAACCGGATGTTACGGTCCCCATCAAGCATGAAGCTAGTTCTGGACTTTTGGAACCAAAGAATTTGTTCTTGGTGGAGCACTGACTCAAGTTCCCGGCGGAGGAAACGTGAAATATCCAAGAGAAACTGAGAAGGTTGGGCTGCAAGCTTCCGTTCAGCACCTACAAAGCGGGCAGAGAGCTTCTTCTTCTTAAAGAAAATATTCCTGAAAACCCTACGGTTCCAAGTAGCAAGATCAGTAGAGAGCTGCGTAAGAGATGATGGAAGATCCGGGGAAGATCCCCAAGACGAGCGGACTAAACCAGCAAAGCCCTCATGAAGCATCCATGCGGCTTGAAATATGAAGGGACGGTCGACGAGATCCATCGTTGGAACATGCTCTGTATTGAGAAGAATGGGAGAGTGGTCCGAGTAGAAAGACGAGATATGGCGGACAACTGCGTCGGGGAAACGGAAGCGCCACGAATCAGAGCAAAGGCCCCTATCAAGTCTACTTGCTTTGTATGTCAGCATAGAGGTCCCTCTGGACCAAGTGTAAGGAGCACCACAATAACCCAGATCAATAAGCTGCAACTCATCAACCCACTGAGCAAAGTCCAAAGACGATCGTTGGGAGTATTCCGAGTCATAAGTTCGTTCGTTCGGAAGCCAGTGTGGAGTTGAAATCTCCAGCTAATAACCACGACTTATTATTGGACCTAGCAAAAGTGGCCAAGTCTTCCCATAACTGTAACCTACGTCTTTGATCCGGAAAAGCGTAGATTGCTGAAAGAACCCAAGGTTCCTCACCCCGATGGGTAATGTCCACTGTAATGTGCTGACGGTTAAGAGAGATAGTAGATACAGTAACTTCTGTGGTACGCCAGAGAAGCCAGATACCCCCGCTAAAGCCCTCTGCATCAACTCTCAAGACGCCATCGTACCCAATACGGCGGCAAACCTGGTCTGCTCGGACGCCACTGATACGAGTCTCAACAAGTGCCAGAACGCTAGGATTGTGCGCCCTGACCAGTTCACTAACAGCAGTAGAAAGTTGGTGCCTCCTGCACCACGGGTATTCCAGAAAATAATATTGATGTTCTTCATGGGAAACATTGACTGAAGAAAGTGACTAACATAATTAGGAGGCATAGCTGCAAATTAAGGCAGCTTGATTGAGTCTCTGCAGCACAGTGACTACCTTTTGGTCCAGAGAGAACCGACAAAGTAGGGGCTGGTGTTCCGTCGCGAGAGCAAGCATTTCCAGAGTAACCTTGTTCGCCACCACCGGAGCTACAATTTTTGAAGGGGCCCATCCGGCGGTTGGAGACCAGCAGACTTAATCTGTCCAATAGCCTCCACGTGAACACTAGAGTTATCAGACGAGGTGTTGGTCGGGGGTCCATCAGGAAAAGTGGGAGGGATCAACGGCAGAGAGGCAACTGTTTGGCTTTGGAGAGAAAAGTTAGGCGCTGTGTTGGCTAGGAGGGGCGTAGGGTTGGCTTCTGTTGCACTGGGGAAAATAAATTCCTTGATTAGGGTATTCGTTTTTTGGATAGTTTGGTGCGACCCAAAAGATATCTTTCCCGTAACTTTGGATTGACTTTTCCTAGCAGAGGCAAGACTAGCTCCGGAAATCCCGATAATATCTTTTCTCCCCCTATTTTTTTGATTTTTTGAGGTTGCATTCCTGATATTCTTGGAAGTTACCAACGGCTCAGAAGATGATTCCGCCACGCTTACTATCGAATCCAGCGATTGTTGAAAGAAAGGTGTAGCGTCTAAACCAAGTACATAAACTCTTCATCCTTGCAGCACTCATACATAAGATTAACAAGTGCTAACGAACACCTCTCATCCGCCATTGTCAGCCATGAAGATGGTCGTGGATCAACATTATCAACCTCAGGCTACTTGGTGGAAGCAAATGATACCAATTCAGCAGACTTTAAATCCATTCTAGCAAGGCGAACCATAACGCCATTTAGACGATGCATGTAGATAAATATATTGCAGTAGTAGATTGTTGCTACCTTGCCACCATTTAGACGATGAACGTCATCTATAGCTTGGAGGCAGAATCGGAGTAGGGCTTTGACGGGGACTGAAAGTACTCACGAAGAACAATGTCCAAGGTTGAAGAAGGATGCCGAGAGTAAAAGCAGTAGTCCAGTACAATTACGAACACATTTTTTTTAATACTAAACAGGTAGGGTAAAATTGTCGTTATTGAAAGGTTTTATATGTTGTTAATGTTGTTTGTGTGCAGCAGCTTCCCAATATAATAACAAAAAGATTCAAAAAATGTATTCCAAAATGCAAGTAGGTGGGTTTTGATATAATTGTATAGATTGACGACTTTATGGACTAAGTTGCGATTCTGACAACCATGAGTGTAGAGAAATGCAACAAGAGTGAGAAACCAAACTGCTACTCCCAAATGTTGAAAAGCTTAGTTGTTTATTTTCTTCATAATGATTAATTAGATGCAATGTTTATCAATATTATTCATACCTTGTTCCCTAGTCCTCTGATCACAGATTCCTAGTCCTCTGATCACAAAATCTGAACTTCTTTGTCCTATCACATATTATCTTTTTCTAGCAGGTAAGATGCACAAACTATAACAACTTCATAGCAATTCATCAACCCCATTGAATTGGACATAAAGCTTTGGAAATGCACAACAAGTCAACAGTGAACATACAGCTTTGGAAATGCACAACAATGAAGTAGTTCAACACCAACCAGCAACAAAAACACCAACATCATTAAACAGATACTTCACTCCAAAAGTACATACCTACCACACAGCAAAACATCGAAACATCCAAACCCAACATGTATAATATGAAGGCATATATCAAATTCAAAATAGATGAGCAAAACATAGTTCAGTTACCCAGAAAACGATAGCTTGTCCTTCAATTAAGCAGTAGCAGACTCTCCTTGTATGCCCATGCTGGACTGGCAAATATCTTTTTCATTACAACATTTTCCTTGCCAGTTTTAAGGTTGTGAGAAGTAATCATTCTGTTCCACTGCAACAACAGCTCGCCATTGTTGGAAAGATAGAAGACTCTGAGCAGAGTACCCGAGATTGTGGAAACAAAGGTGTAGCGTTTAGACCAACTCCGTGATGTAATATGATCATCATCAGCTCCTAAAGCCTCCAACACCCATATGGATCCTCTCGAATTCAAATAACTAACAAGTGCTAGTGAAGCCTCGTCTTCCCCCATTGCGAGTGATAGAAGGAGTACAAGCAATTTGGTGGAAGCCAGTGTCTCGCTGCTGAAATCAAATGAAACCAATTCCAATGGCGGGGAATTCAAAGTTAATGCAAGACGAAACAGAACGCCACTTACGCACAATCTCGAATGTCCACACAAATGGAGTTTGCCCCCGCTACAGTTCTTCTGAAGAATGCCTTGATCAAACTGAACCATCTTCCATGAGTTAGGTGCAAGTGAGTAAACTGAGATTGATTCAAGAGCGTCGTTGGTTGGATTAGGGCTTTTGTGGTGGCGGGATTCCACAGCATTAACTCGTATGATGGTATCTCCCCTATTAGCATAAACAAGCCATCGATGAAGGAGAAAGGGTACCAAGAACAAGAAGGTGGGAGAGGATTCTTGACATTGAGCCTTAAAGATCGGCTGCACATGTCCTCCATGTTGATGTTGATTGTAGGAGAGGATTCTTGAAAAACAAGAAGGTGGGATTCAGAGCGATTCTTGGGGAAGCCAAGGAGATGGAAACGGACGAAGATGGGATCGTCGATCAGTGTCCGCCATTGTTTTGAGACGCTGCGGAACCGGAGTAGGGTTTTGACACGGAGTCGACACAGGATTTCGGGCAATAAGTATTCTGGGAGATTGTGTACAGGCCATAGTTTCCGAGGTTTCATGGATCAGTGGAAGAGAATGCAACAACAATATGAAGATGGGTAAAGTGAAAGATGAGAGTTGAGACGAGACCAACGAAGCAAAGCGCTTGCTTTGATATACAACGGGTGTGATCTCCGGATTAATTCAATTTATGTTAGACACAAAGTCATGCATTTACAAACCTATAACATTCAAAAGTCAGTGCGCAGAAAGTTAATTTGAAAGAATTTATAAGTTGGAATAAATTATGGCAAAAGATCAAATGAGAAGTTAATCTTAATCGGAGAAATGAGAAAATAACATACACCGTCGGATCTAGGGCAGTTCTACAGACCTCTTTCCCCCTTCCCAGGCGCGTGCATAGGCGCGTTCTTTCTCCTTCTCCCACTCGAAAACTCTTCCGCTCGACCTCGGCTCCTCTCCCACTCGATCTCTTCCTCGATCCAACCGGCTCCCCACTCAATCTCTTCCTCTCTGATTCCGCTTCTGTTTCTCCTCGATTCTCCTCTGTCTATTATCTTTCATTGATTTGTTAGTTTTTCCTGATATTGTAGCCTCCGATTTCTAGGTTTTCGAGGTTTTTTACTTGAATTTGCTTTCTTCTTCACTTGCTGTCCCGATTTCTAGGTTTCGCCATGGATCTATCTTTAACTCCGACAATTGGAGGTTCGTCATATTTGATTTTCAAGTTTCGTCGTTGGTTTTAGTTCTCCGATTGAGTTTTCATCATTAATTCTTAGGTTTAGATTTAGTTTTCTGTTTGATTTTGCTTGAGTTAGCAAGATGGATGAATCTGTGTTTATGTATCCCTATTTGGCTTCGATTTGCTGCTGGAAACCTTGAACTTTGTTTTCAGTTGTTGTTATCCAGATTATTTCGAATTCGGCATGGTTCTATGTTTATCTGATTCCAGTCAGAGTAAACTGCAGCACAATAAAGATTTATTGAAGCACGGTGATAGCAAATTGAAGCATACTCGTAACAAAGTGAAGCACAATCATTACAAATTGAAGCACAATATGAGTAATCTGAACAAAACAGAAATTTGTTGTAGCACAATCATTTCATACTAAAGCACAATCAGACTAAAATGAATCACAAGCATATGCAACTGAAAGCATAACAAAGCTAGATACAGTTATACCTTCAGTTGGTTTTATTGTTGTTAACATTCATAATTGTTTCAATCTTCAAATTGTTGTACAAGGATTCTACAGAGAAATGATAATTTAAGGTCTCTATTTCTCCCGCGAATTCCACCTATGTCACTCTTCTTTGTCCCGACGACATCAAACCTTTTGAGGGCCAATTATTGCCATATTTTGCAGAAGTTGTTCAGTTCTATATCAAGTATACTACTTTTGCTGAATTCTCGGTTCGAAAGGCTACAGATATAAAGGCTTCAGATGGCTCAGGGGTCACTGTTTTAAAGTATCTCTTGTGCAATAGAGCATGATACAAACCTTTATATAAGGGGATTGCAGCCAAGCGTTGGAGGATTACATTTAGATGTGGTTGTCTTGCTAAAATCTTTTTTTGTTATGTAGGACTCGATGGATATCGTGTATTACTTTGATAGTTATCACTTGTAAACAAGTTGCATCCCCTCAACAACTACAACTGATACTTGATAGTCATCACTTTAGATTATTACTTTGAAGCACATTTTTTATGTAGTTGAAGCACATTTTCTAGCAATTACTAGGCACGGTGAAGTTTTTTCCTGATAGCTTTATGTTTAAATTGTTTAGCACATCCTTGTTAAATCATAGCACAAATATACTAAGTCAAAGTACTTTTGTTTCTAAAACAAAGCACAAAAATAGCATATACTAGCACATCCAAGTGTGATAGAGTGACACGTTTCAATAATATAATAGCACTTTCAATTAGAGTAAATCAAAACACATTCCAGTAATAGAATACGATAGCAAAAGTGGCAAATTCCAGAAATAGAATACGATAGCAAAAGTGGCAAATTCCAGAAATAGAATAACAGCTTCAACATTTAATACAGTAGCACTTTCATTAGTAAAACAAAGCACAAAAGGATCATATACTAGCACATTCCAATAAAAGAGTAGCACTTTCATTACTAAATAAAAGTTTGTGTAATTTTTTCTCAAGCCCCTTATATAATGTTATAGCACATAGGCTTTTACTGTTATTTTTCTTGAGTTAGTAGTGCAACATATCATTCATAAACCGAAGCACAAATGTACAATGTTATAGAACAATGAAGTTTATTCTGGCATTCTTCTTAAATCATCACATCATTCATTTTGCTTACAAGTGTTAAATCTGTTTCAAAACTACATTATACGTGACGCTAAGCAGTACCAAAATTACAACATTACAACAAGTTCAACGTTCAATTTTTGGACTTCTTCGACATCATCTCTGTGACATTCTTTATCTCATTGTATGTTCTATCAAGCATGGAAGAACAATACTTCAGTATCATGTTCGACACTTTTCAGCTGAGCTATCCTTTGGTACATTTGACACATTTGTGCTTGAGCCCTTCTTTCCTTCTTTTGTGCCCTTCTATGCTTTATATATGCTCTTCTGTTCTAGAGTTGATCCCTTCTCTGTTGTATAAAAATAATTAAATCAAAGCACAAAAATGATTTTGCTGCTTCTTCTTGTAGTGATTTACCTTTTGTTGCTTCTTCTTGTAGTGACTTTGCTAGCTCAATCCCAATGACTAATGGATGTTTAGTACGAATCTTTTGGCGACGGTAATGTTGTGTATCACGTTCTGCATAAATCAAAGCACAACATTGTTAAAGCTTCTCCATTCACAAAGATCTGAAACTTCTAAAGCAAAAATCTACCAATCATAATAAAATGAAACACGGTCATAACAAGGTAAAATGAGTAAACTGAAGCACAAATATTACAAACTGAAGCACAACCATGAAAAATAGAATCACAACATTAGCATATGGCAACACACAGATCTGAAGCTTCTAGAGCAAAATTCTAGAAGAAAGCAAACCACAAGCATAAGAAAGTGAAGTACAATCATAACAAGGTAAACTGAAGCACAAATATTACAAACTGAAGCACAACCATGAAAAATAGAAGCACTTCAATAGCATATGGCAGCACACAGATCTGAAGCTTCTAGAGCAAAATTATAGAAGAAAGCAAACCACAATCATGAGAAAGTGAAGAACAATCACAACAAGATAAACTGAAGCACAAGTGTTACAAACTCAAGCACAACCATGAAAAATAGAAACACAACAATAGCATATGGCATCACACTCTAATAACTGAGTAAATCATAGCACATCAGAAGTGTCTAAAGATCAAATGCTTCTAAAGCAAAAATCTAGGAGAAAGCAAAACACAATCATAAGAAAATGAAGCACAATCATAAAAAGGTAAAATGAGTAAAGTAAAGCACAGTATTATAAACCGAAGCACAACCATTGAAAATAGAAGCACAACAATAGCATATGGAAGCACACACTAATATCCAGCAGAAGCAAATTTTAACACTCATTTCTAACACATTCCTATAAAATAGGAGCACAACAGTAGCAAATTAAAACACAACAGAAGCATATGCTAGCACAGATTTAATTAAAGCACATGCAAACAATTAAGTAGCATATTGCTATGGTGTAAATTAAAGCACAAGAACATTATATTGTAGCACAAAAATTAATCAAAGCACATGGAAATTATTGAGTCGCAGATTCTGTATACTGTTGTGCACAAAAATGGATCAAAGAACATGCAAATCATTTGTGCCTCAGTATTCCATCACAAACACCTATATGAACCAGTAATCTGAAGCAAAATCCACAAAAATGCTACAATCTGAAGCAAAATCCACAAGAATGCTACAATCTGAAGCAAAATCACCAATTACGCTAGAATCTGAAGCAAAATGAGTCAATCCGTTCCAAACCTAGCAATTTACAGTGTTCTGTGGAGAAAAACCTAGATTCTAGTTCCTATCGTCAGTTTATAGAGATCGAGTATAATCCATGCGTGACGCACGAGACTGGACGGTAAATAGCAATTTGAGTGGACGGTAAATAAAAAGTATGTTTTTAAACAAGCATTCTCACTCTTGCAAAGATCTACCTAACTACAATATAAGGGAGAAGCCATCTCTTTGCAAAAAATTACGCCACTTCATCACCTACTCATCTTATTAGTAAAAAATACAGAAAAATAAATCTCCCTAATTAAATTAAATCATAAAAAATGGAAATACCTCCTTTAAATTCTCCAATTCAGATCATGGTTTGTTTTTACCTCCTCCACTTATGTAATTTTAAAATAAATCTTCCTAATTAAACTAAATCCATTTATGAGTATTTTTTTATTAACCTATAAAATATCCAACAAGTCTGTAAATTTATTTTATTTTCAAATATGAAACTTGTTGTAATTTTCAATATTTTTTAATTAAAAAACCTACCAAATTAGTTATAAACTAGAAAATAAAATTTATATGTAACTAAATTGTACATATTAGAAACATAAATATCTATACGTTATTGTTATAATACTAATTTCTACCACAAAATTAAAAAGGTTACAACATCGATCTGCTATATTTCTTTTTGTTTGCCATGTTTCTAATATTGTATATAGAAAAAATTACGGTTCAGTTTATGTATAATAGTTAGGTTTGATATTTATTTTCGAACTAAGATATGACATTTCTAATGCTAATTTATCATTGACTTTTCTTACTTTTCTATATTTTATTTTAGTGAAATCATAAAATTTATCCAATCTATGTATATATATAAAAAAGCTATTTAGAGTTCTCTCTTTCATTCTATGTTCATTAATCATATGTCTCATTTTGAGGATTTTTTGAATTTTTCTTAAGCATTTTAATATTTTTAATAAATTGAATATCAAGATGTAGTAATTGGTTGTTATTATTTAGCTTCCTACTTATTAATAATTTCATACAATTCGCTAAGTAATTTAATTTGTAAATATTCATATATTTATACACTATTCACTACTTTGCTAAATCGAAAATTTTGAATAATCACATACAAAAATTAAAATGTGTATACATTTAAAAAAATATTCGGTACTTACACTTATGCACTATTTAATTTTATTGAAACTCAATTTTTACAATTATACATTATTTTGAATTATTCCGTAAATAGTTTTATATACATAAGAAAAAAGTTAAAATTGTTAAAAAATTACTTATGATAATTTGATAAGATAAAACTATAAAAGTCATAAAAGTTTATTTATCTTTGTTTTTATTGATTATATATAAAAATTTAAATTTAATTATACAACAATAGCATTTATAAACTATGAGCTTATTTTTGGAGATTACTTATTAACTGATTCATGAACTAAATAAACCCGCGCATTACGCGGGGTATAAACTAGTTTATATTTTTAATCCAAGAACTACAATAGTAAATATTGTCTACATTCATTTTATTTTCCTTTCTCCATAAATATAAATAGCTGTTTTTGAAACATAAATACTTGATTTTAGGAGTGACACTTATCTACATCAGTGTGGAAAGGCATTGTGCCCCCAAGCGCGCCTCAAGGCTTCAGGGTCCTAGGGCTTGGGTGTTCCAATCTACAGAGGAGAAGCTTTAAAAGGGAATAACAAATTGAAGGGCTTATAATGAAAACATCCTTATTATAATGACAATTGGCCATACAATGTTATTAAAGATAAGTATACAACATCTTGTTACCCCATCTATCTAATAGGCCATACCACTCCTACTTTTGATATACAAATCACTCCCGTTCGTGTACAACATCATCAATGTTAAGATGAAATTGCACCGTAGAACAACTTCTCACATCTCAAAGGGATTGGTACTACTACTGGTCAACCCTGCATTCTTGATCGGAGAAGCTGCTGTAACAATTAACGCCTGCTTCTTAGTACCTGAATCGAATTTTGATGCGAATCCCAATGTTGCCAATAGAGACCTTTGCCCGGAGCTACTTGTGTTCTTCACTTTTGCATTATCCAACCTGTTCAAGAACGGGCTCAACAAAGCCGGGAATTTCAAAGGAACTACATTTGGCTTCTGATTTTGATCACCGGAATCTTTTTTCTCACCAGCAGATGCAACCAAACTACCACTCCCAAATGTTGGAAGGCTTGATTGTTTCGTTGCCCCATCATGATTAGATGTATTGCTTATTATACCTTGGTTTGATAAAACACCATTCCTCCTTTCCTGACTAGTGTTGAGAAAGGTTAACCCCTTTGGCGTCTTTGTCAGCAGATTTGGCTTGGGTGTAACAGTATTGTCTTTTGTATTCTCTACTATATAGGGCTGAGCTGAAGACTTTGGCGTTGAAGTTGGAGCACCAGATTGGAATACAAAATGAGATTTCTGGGCTTGCTTATAGTTTGCAGAAGCATCCAATGGAAAGTTCCCGGAAGAAAGACCTTTTCTTTCGTCTGCAGCCTTTTTTATCTCTATTGTAGGAATATTTTCTGAGCTAGGTTTGACGACGCCTGCCTCAGCCACATAATCTTGTTTTGGGGTTATCTGATATGGGTACAAACCATTAGGTACATAATGAAAGAGGCAAAGAGAAGAAGTAGAACAGAAAGATAATTAAGAACCTTATGTGAAAACAAACAATTTCCGCCTCTGTTGCAATACCCAGTAGATGCATAATTGTTGCATGGATACTTGGATAGTTGATGATCATAAGGACAGTCGTCTCCTTTCATGCATGCTTGTCGAGAGAAATGAGAGCATGGCTGTGTGATAAGAATTTAGAGAAATTTATCATAGAATTTTAGTTTCACGTAAGATGGTGAAAAAATATAAGGCAATAGTCAAACATTTGATGAATAATGTCCCAACCCTTTTCCAGCTAAACGAGTGAAAATTTAATAGTACTATAATTTGCATAACATCTATTTAGAAGTTTTTACTACTACTTGCACAACAAAAGCCTATGTCATGAGAAAACTTGCATCTTATTAACAGAGTTAGAAAAGGGACGAAAGACTTGCAATGAATGTTATAAGGAATGATGAACTAATCCAGCAAACTATACCTTGGATTTTGTCAAAGGTACTACGTCATGAGAAAACTTGCATTTCTCCCCCTGAAAATCAAGAGAGTAACAATAAACATCCAGTTCACAATAGAATTTTATGATGATGCTAGATTTAATTGGAGAGAGATCAACTCCTACGACTACCTTGGCCACAAACCACATCCATAAAAGAGGCAAAAAAAGAAACGTCTCAAAATCAAATAGTGCTTTATAAAACATTCAAAAATATATTTGAGGTCTGGATTGGAGCAGTCTATAATACACCAATGCAAGGAAAAATAATAAGGAGGGAGTGTGTCACATGAAAGTTTTCAATTAGGAAAACTAGCCCCAACTAGTTTTTATTAGTTTCTATTAGAGAAAACTAACCCCTTGGGTTTATACTTTTCCCTTGGGGTAGGGGTTTAGTTTCTAAAGGGGTTGTTTTCCTAATAAAAACGTACAAAGGGATATCAATTTGACCTTTCTATGCTTCCTTAGATACGATAAAGGATAAATATTAGTATATACAGTTTTGTTTGGCTACGCTAGCAAACAATTATGTTGAGGGGCTAAAGAACTAAATGGAATTATTATGACACGTATGACTAACTTAGCAAGGAAACAGTAAGGTTTTGACTGCCTTCAACTGTAAGGAATGTAGGAGGCCACAACACCAGTGTCATGGGGGAAGACTAGCCATTATTCACTAAAATGGGAGGTGATGAAATCTCACGAGAAATTAAGACAACTGTAAGTAAATCATTGATATCCCTTCACAAGAAATTAAACAAAGAAATAAAAAAGCATACGAAAGGTAAAACATATTACTGTCACAGATTTCACATTACTGTGGGTTAATTATTGCTAAATGCCTGATGTTAAGAAGTCCTGTGACTAAACATTTGAGATTATTCAGCACCAGTTGATCTTGCCCTTCCTTTTGTTCAGTACATCTTTCAGAAAACAGGAAAGAAAAGACAAGAAAAGAGAAGAAAGAGTATTGACCAACCTCATAGCATCTTCCGTGCATATAGTGGCGGCAATGAGACACAGGTTTTTGCTTCACAATGGGTTGAATTTTCAGCCTCTTAACCCCAAGTTTTCTATTTTTTTCGGCTCTCTTTTTTCTCTCTTTTATCTGCACAATAAAATTGCTGAATCAGTTAACAGCCAACATACTCAGATGGCAAAACAGTTGGGAAAAAAAACCTATAAGTTGTTTAAAATATTTAGAAGAACAAAATAATCCAAATTACCTTTTTCTTGGATTTCCTTTCATCGGACATTCCCCTTTTTTTCTTCTCGGTGACCCCCTGCTATACATAAGCAGCATGGACATTATAAATATAGGGAGTAAAGACTAGCCAGCAGTAACAAATTACAATCACTATTTTTTTTTTCTCCAAGTGATATTACAGATGAAAATCCAGGACAAGGCATAAACTCTTTATTGCCAAATATACAGATATAGTGCAGAGTATTTACTTTACAACGTGATATCAAAGTCCTTTTGTCATAGTAATTTTTTTTTCCCTTTCTTCAAAAACAATTCCATCAAATAACACATTTTCAGCTTTAAACAACTAAAACAACAAACAAGATGAGGCAATAACTACACCTTCTTCTCTTCTTTCTTTTCGTTTACAGAGACTTTATCTCTCTTTGTACCACTGTTGTCAACCTGTAATAGATAGATATGTTTTTAAGAATTTTGAATTTAAGAACCCAATAAGGGTATTAAACTGTTGCAACTAAAACAATATATGAGTGTTTTGAAAGACTTGAGCAACGACCTGAAAATACCACCTTTCTCAAGAACAGTTAAATTTTTAAATTAAGAGAACATTCAAAATGTACTTAACAAAGTTAACTAGTGGTCAAGACAAGCTAAAGAATAACAACGGATTTTCACCAAAAAGAAATAACAACGGAAAAATGAACTTACAGAAGTTCCTCCATGCTCAATCCTCTGCTTGACTCCAAGAAATTCCACTTCGATTTCTTGTTTGATTTTCATGATATCTTCAGACACAGTTTTTACCTTTGATACAAAATAGTCAATGGTAAGGCTTAGAAAATATGAGGTACGCTAAAATTAGATTTACACCAAGATATGTGATCTATGTTAGTAAAAACTCAGAATTGAATTAATAGAATTCACAATTTTGATAAATACAACATCTTAATTGCACTGTTTTGTGAATACAACATCTATTCAGGAAATCATTGTGCAAAACAGATAGCAAGTGTTGCTGGGCAACGGACATTCTAAGGTAAAATATATGGAACCCAGAAGAGAAGCTATACATGGCATGACTCAAGAATGCTGATAGTCCCCATGTCCAACAAATTATGTCACTGGGATGGTGATGAAAGTTCAAAGTAAGTTATCAGAATAAGAGGCACATATTCAATACTATGAATTATAAATACGAAGGTTGTGGAAGTTACTATACCATTTTAGTTCCTTTCTTGTTTTGTGAGGAAATGCTGGAGTCTATCATTTTCATTTCTAAATAGGACAAATCCTTTATTCTATAAGAAATTAAGTGTGTTTCCCTGAATGCTATAATTATAGGAAAGAAAAAGGCAGCAGCAAGGTGATGAAAGATAGGTGAGGTGACAACAAGAAGTGAACAAAATGTCAACAAAAATTTAAAGCACTCGTATCTGCGACGATGCGTCTCTAGTTTCATGCTCTTTTATGTCATAGTTCAACAACATATTTGCAAAAGGATACCGTCTAAGCATTTGATGTTCTTTTAAAACAGGAGCACTAAAATAAATTTTTGTACTTACCTCTCTAAGTTGTAGCAGTTGGTCTCTAGAGTACCAAGTATAGTTAGTTCTCCGGGAGCAAGGTTTTGAACTCTGCAATAGCAAAGAAAAATTGAACATTCAATACCAATATTTTGCTACACCTCTGTTCATGAGGCACATTAGCTTTAGAATATAACTACAATACAGGCATACAGCAGTGTGGGTTTTATCCTAATTCTGTTTATTTTTAAGTCAAACATGTTTGAATACATAGTTGATAATATGACTAAAGCAAACATGATAGTAATTAGTAAAAGATCGGAAAAGGTAATACAAAATGAAAGCTGAGCAAATGATTCAGCAACGGATCTCCAAAACAAACGCTGCAGCAAATGCAAATAGAGAAAAGAGGACGTCTTCACCCAATAATGAGACAAACTACGAAATTAATAAGATACTGAAATAAGAAGGACAAGATAAAATGAAGGTAGTAACAAAGGAAAACATCATGGAGCATGAAGAAGTGGCAGCTTAACAAAGCAGAAACAGTAAATCAGAAGAATACTAAATAAATGAATTAAGATATATAACCACGCTTGTACAAACCTGTAACTCCTTTTCCCCATCTGGCACTATGGGCATCTTTTTCTGATTCACTGTTGTCAATCTACTGTTGCAATCTGTAAGAAGGCCAAGGAAACAAAAGATCATTACAGAGTTAAACCAAACAGATTTTTAAACAACTTCTACTCTATACATGTAAAATACAATTTTCATTGGATTAACGATAAAGCCAGTTAAGGTGAGTTCAAGTGTATTACTATCTGCACAAGAAAAAGAGTGCAGAACACTACCCAGGTGCCAAATATTGATTCAGAATATTTCTTAGGAACCCAAATTTATTAAACCATGTTTCTTACCAGATTTTTCTCAATGCAGAGAGCATTCTTGAAGTATTGATTTCAAATAGTTTCGAATTACTTCGACAACTTGACACTTCGGCGGCAAAATTTGGATATAATTACCTTGCACAGAAGTCGTTTCCGATGCCCACCAAAAGTTATTACCAAATAGTTTAGGCTTCTTCGTCTTCTTAAGATAGCTCTCCAAATTACCTAATCCATAACAAACGACATTACTACCGATTAGAGAGACATGAGAAAACTCTAACATACTAACAGAAGAGAAAACCACAATACCAGGTCTGAGATATTCTGGGAGAAATTGCGCCCACTGAGAACTTTCAGGTTCCGAGTCGAAATGTGCATTGAAGAGACAAACCTCCCGGAAGAAATCAGTCTGCATCGGTCGCAGTCTCCAGTCATGATCATCGGCGTGCTCAGCAGAGGTAAGGATTCGACTAGCGGCGATAAGATTAGGGTTAGGGTTAATGGTGATGGGATTCTGATAGGCAGAAATAGGATTCTCCATCGACTTCCCTTGTCGATCCAGCAAACTGGAAGGATGGAAGTGAAGAAGATGATTATGAATTAAGTAGCAAAGAAATACTAATACTACCGCATTTATATAGCTAAGATCGGCTTCGATTTGGTGTTCCCCGGCTGGATTTTTGGCTCGATTAGTCGGTTAAAACCAAAACGAAGCGTTTCAAACAATCAGTAAACGACGTCGTTTTTCACAATGAGAAATTTCCACAACCAAAACCAGTGCCAATTCAGAAAATCTCTAAATTCATAAATACAGCAAACTCAAGTCCAAGCATGTTCAAACGCTAGATTCACAACTTATCAAATCATTACAAGTACATAATAACATCCAAATTTGCACAGCCATGTCTCAGTCAGGATCTCCTCCGCTTCACTAATTGCTCATCATCCTACGCTCCCTTCAACTCTATCCTCTTCACCATTTATGCCCACCAATCTTATCTGTGTCTAAGACCAAGACTGAGAAAAACGCCACCAAAACGAGTCCAATGGGGGTGCAATCAAGCTGGTGCTTACCCTAAAAGGACCGGGGATGCTGTTAAAGAAGAAGATTTATGTACCTATCCAAATGGGTTTCCTGAAGAACTCGGGGGAGTGGGAGCTGATAAGTTTCCAGAATAATCCAGTGTTGGGTTCATGGTATTATAACCGGATGCATCATTACCGAAGCCTCCAAAACCTCCCTGAGGTCTGAAACCAAAATAAATAAATAAGCACCATCATCAGATATCCAGCCTCCTCATCTCTCAGATTCTAACCTATGCAGAACCAAGTCAGACATCCAGATTCAGTAAGTCCAAATTTAGGCCTTAATCTATTGATTAGTGAAATATTAGAGTGGTATAGACGTTGACATACAAGAATGGAAGAAGTAACCTTGATATACAAGTTTCACAAGCATGAGATTGTGAATCATTACCTTGATGGCAAGTTACCAAAACCCTGTTGCTTCATGTAAGGGCCTGATAGTTAAACCAAGTAACAAGTAAGTCGTCTTTGCAGAAGCGAAATAATTTACAGAAAAGACGGTGGGACAACATAAACTGGAAAGTGAGAAGAAAACATAATAATAACCTGGAGTGACAGCAGGGGTGGCAAAAGACGGTGTGAATTGAGGAGTTGCTGATGGATAGGCAGGTGCCTGAGACGGCATCCATGATGGTGTAGCGGCACCAAGGCTTGATGTACGCACCAAGCCTGTGGAATTTTCCATGTTTGGTAGAGAAGCTTGCAATGGCATCATTGATGGAAACTACATCAGAAACAGGTAATGACATGAGCGAGAGTCGGTTTCTTCATTATGTTTAAGTTATGAAGAGTAGGGTTTATTATACTGGTCTTTTACTGATATGAATTCCTAAGTCATAACACGTGCTTTCAATTAAGGTGCTCGGACAAATGATACAATATGTTCAAAACCATAAATCAAGGACATACTGCAGGTGCCTGTGGGTAAGGAGATTCGCTACTGACATCAAACGGGTTCGGTGATTTGGTTTGCTGTGGAAAGGTTGGCATTTGCTGTGGCATTTGCTGTGGCATTTTCTGTGGCATTTGCTGTGGCATTTGCTGGAAGAAAATTGTGTTTGTCATTAAAATCTTATATTCAACAAGCAATAGTGGTAAAATGGTAAATTTACAGTTGCAAAGTTAGTACATAACATAACATACCATTGCAGGATTGTATTGCATAGGGAACGCCATACCCATATGTGGGGCAAAACCAGTGTGCCAGCCTGGAGCATGAACAGGTTGGGGGGCATACATCGCTGTAAAGATATCCTGAATGGCCAAAAGATTCATTTTTCAGGAAATAGCACATATAAAAGAGGTCAAAAGTCAAAACTGTTCTTATAATTTAATAAGTTTAACTCTCCAATACCGCTGGCAATTCTCTTCTTCCACTTGTTTTAGGCTCTGCGGGTTGTGAAACTTGTGCAACAGGATGGCTCGAAAGTCCCTGCATGATCGAGGCAGTTCATGAACTAGGATACTCCCACAAATATACTTTAAAACTGACTGAAGAGTGAAGAACGACAAAACCATAGCATAACTGAGTATTCTATTAGTGCTTACCTGACTGCTGGATGAACCAGTAAAAGATGAATTAAATTGTTGAGGTTGCATATTTGACCATTGCCCTGCAACACCATTTGCAGGATATGTGGGGCCCAATCCAGGGATAGCTGGTGTTCCAGTGCTGTTGTTAGGAGGAAAGACTGATGCATGCTCTGTTGATGGGGCGGAAGATGTTACTGAAGTTTGTAGTCCAGGGCCGAAGAGGGAGTCTTCCAAAGTTGCTGGTATTGTAGCACTGTTTGAGGGCACTGGGGAGGGAACTGAAAGCTGAGTCAATGAGGAATCCAATGCATTTAAACTTGGCGGTGGTTGAGAGACTTGGGTCTCGAGAACATTATCGAAACACGCCCAGTTATCACTTGTTGTATTTATTGGAGCAGCAGCTGATTGCTGTGGTTGTGTAGCAACTGCTGCTGGAGGCGTAGGATCAGCATCCAAATCAATCAATGAATCTACCTTCTTCACTTCTGTCGGATTCCCAGTGCTAGATGCCAAACTGCTAGATGAAGCAGTTCTCTGAAACATTGTAATTTAATAAGATCTTAAAGCCACCGGAGTAGGTGAAAGGAGAATATATTCCTAGAGCATGCTATAATTAATGCAGATAGGATACATGGACAAGGTTGGTGTAGCAAGAATAAGGGGAAACAGGTACACCAAAATCATCAGACTTGCTAAATCTTTTTCAGAATGATATAGATCTGCAAAATATGCAGGGACAATATGAAAATTTATAAATCAGGTTGAAAATAAGCTTTTCAAATAGGATTCATACTCCAGAAAGATCTGGTTGGTCTTGGTTTTATACAAGCTTTTCATGCATTTAATCTGCCTAGGACCACCCCCAACGTAACAAAATATCTGTGGACATAAATTAAACCAAGAGCAAACAGATGTTCAAATTCATATTAAATGGAGGATTTCAACATGGCTAAGTGCTGAAGAGAGAGCCTAAAACACCAAAATCATTGTGGCAACCTAATGTGGAACGGACAAAGTCCCACGCTTGAACACTAAATGATTTATTGTAGATTAAAAAGACACCTGAAAGAAACATAATTTTGAAAGATTAAAGAATTTCTTCATCCTCACCTGAGCAGGAGGAAAACCAACGGGCACTCTGCCAATCACTTTTGGTGGCTCGATAACACGAAGCGGAGGGGCATTCTCACCCAAAATTTCTCTAACTGGACGAATTACAGGAGGACTGGAAACATGAAGGTCCTTTTGACTATCAGGTGACCTGCCTCGGGAATCTCCCTCAAGACTCCTGCCGTCTTCTGAACTCCTTCCATTTCCAAATCTATCTTCCCGCCTCCAATCATTAACAACCCCCTGCACAGAACGGACGGGACTTCTTCCATAATCACTGTTTCGTTGATTATCCCGCTCATATGCAGGACTCCTTCCATCATATCCTGGACTTGGACCGTCGCTGTAGCGGCGATCAGAAGTGTCTTGATAAGGAGGGCTTCTAGACCCACTCCCGTAGGAGTTTGTTCTACTGTGCTCACTTGTTTCCTCCTTGTCGCCCTTCATAAGACAAATATTTCTGCTTAGAATAGAAAGTAAAAACAAGCAAACATCTTCATATAGAGGAACTAAGAACATGTAAATTTATTCTCATTCGAAACTTCATCATTTTAAATCCTGCCAACTTCACACCTTTGTAAGGAAAACAGGAAAGCACTGAATGAACTAACCATTTTCACCCTTGTTGGCGGCCTGTCACTATTCCTTTCACCAGTGTATCTTCTATCCACATAGATATGCTTGATAAAGTCTCTTAATTTATCTACATTACTAATGGAGAGGAAGAGAGGAAAATTAAGAGCAACACTCCAATATGACCATAATAAGTTTAAAAAAAAAACTGTACTACTGATAGATAACCTGCTATCTGGTAGACGTTGAGAATCCAACTCTTTGAAGTAAATCTCCTTAGCACGCTGCAGGTAATAAATTTAGATACTTAACTTTCCCCTCAAGCATAATGCTTAGTGCTTACTAAGCGTACATTAGGATGCATCGCAAGTACAAGCTTACCTCATTTCCTCCAGACTGGAGAGAAGTAACTTCTTGTGGAGTGAACTTAGCCATTGAAACAGACTTAACTCTGTGAGTAAATTCACGGCTGAAAAAGAAATAGTTAAGTCACAAAAGTGTTTTTCATCAAGGAATAAACTCCTTTATGTTTGAGCAATACTTACTGAATTCCACTGCAAGTTGTACACACAAACGTCCAAAAGGTAGTGCATACATATTGAGGTCCCTGGTTGAAAAGAAATTAGCACTAAAATAATAATGATCTCATACAGCTTCTACAATGAACTCAATTCTATATTCTAATGCAATTGCAAGTGAGAGATAAAAAGATTCCCAGAAATAGTTTAGAAAATCATCAGTTATTAATAGCATTCAAACTTGAAACTAACAAACTAGGGGAAAATGGTTCCTTCCTGCACATCAGCATGTCTGAAGTTTTCTTAGTGTAAAAATAATGCAATTATTCACATATTCATTTGGATGTGAGTACCATAGGGATAACTAAAATTAATAGAGGATTTCACAAGTCACAACATTAGAGATATAATTTTGGTCAAGCTCAAAAAACAAACAACAACGGGCTTTTGCACATACATCAATTACTGCAGTATTAGAAAAATGACTTGGGTGATAGCTATATTCTACACGATTGTAGTACACAAGCATAAACCGCACATATTTTTTTACCTTCTAAGCTCCAAAAAATTAATACTTTCTAATGAGAATGACTCTTGTATGGCATATTTGTATCTTTGGAAATACAAAAATCCATTATGGATCCATGGTAGCTACTAGCTAGCGCGATTTTGCTACATCCATTACAAAAACCAATGTACAAACTACAAACATATTTTCCAATAGCCAGACACTAGTTTAATCCTCCAAGCCCCACTAAAAGGCCAACTACATAGGTTAAAATGACAAATGGAATATCACAAGGACTACTACACCAAATTTATAAGCTATTCAATAACTATGAGCCACCTAACAGTCCAAACATTCCATAAAAAAAATGTAATGAAACTCAGAAAATACACTTCAGCATTATCTCCAGGCATTCTCCCTAACATTTACAGCATTCGCCTCTTTTAACAGAATGTTATCACAAGTCAGTGTATATGGAGTGGCATGGCTTATAATATGGCAAATTTACCAAGAAAACAACTAAAACTTAAACCAAGCATATCAAAAAAAATATTTTAAGCTACATCACCAATAGGATAACAGCATTCGGAGGGAAAGGCATTGAAGCACAACAACTAATCAAATAATGCAACTGCTTGCCAGAGGATTCCACCTAGAACTAACTAGATACCAAAAATACATCCATCTCACCAGGCTGTTACAGTTGATGCATCTGCGATTAGCAGGCAGTTTGAGCAGACCGCGAATTATCCTCTCATTCTTCTCATCTTCCTTCCGAGATGCCATGTTCTAAGCAACAGCTACAACCAAACAAATAACAAACTTAAGAAAGTAATCCTAAGAGTATCAATCATGCACAAATAAGCTAACAAGAAAGGTATTAAATGACTAAATAATCAAAACACTAGCCTGATCCAGCAAAAAGGAAAAGAGATCTAGCAAATCAAGAATTCATCGAGCAAGGTAATAGAGGGGTATGAAAACCCTAAAAAACAAGAAACACAGAAATAGAGAACACACAGACCTTTTTGTGTTGTTGTTGTTGAATATGGGTGCAATCAAGGTGTGGCAGATGGATAGAGAGGGGGGATTGGTAGTGATGAAAGAGAGGTAAAAGGCAGACAGAAGGTGATGCCGACAGTGGGCAATTGAAAAGGCGAAAGAATTGGAGACAGAGAGAGGGATAAAATCTTGCAGGGCTTTTACAGAGGAAAAAATGGAGGTAATTAAATTGGATTGGGGTTTTGGTAATAAGGGAAGGAGAAATTGAAGATGGAGAGAGATGAAAGGGAGGAAATCTAGAGAAGGAGGGAGGATATAATCAGGTGCGACGACGTCCACGGAGTCGTGTGTATGCGGTGGCTGCTCCTTTTGACGGTCTTCTCTTCGAGTCTCCCGGTCTTCTTTCTCATTTGTCTATTTAGGTCTCCTAACAAATTCATTTCCATTTTGGTCACATGACTATATATTCTATCCACCAAAAATGACTATGACAACATTTCAAGATAATTTCTAATCTCTAATTCTAGAACCACGTACGAATTTATTAAATATATTTTGATATTTTAATATTCAAAATAAAAATAAATATTTTAATTAAATTGATATAATGTCTATAAAATATCTAATACAAGTATGTTTCAAGATAAAAATCAATAAATTAAGAGCATAAAGATATTTTATCCTAATACTAGTAACTTATGTATTATATATTTATATGATTTATTTTTATTAAAAATTTAATTAGAAAAGTGTAATGTATATTTCCTTATCACTCTCCGTTTAAATTACGAAACATGTGAAAGAAGATTGATTTGTGTATTTCAGATTAAGAAGTAATGAACATATATATACAAAAATATAAATAATTGTAACTATGACATTGTGGCAAATACAAAAATTAGAGTGATATGTGGCAAATGTAACATGAGAAGGACATGTGACAAAATTTAGTTTTACTTTAATACATACGAGTAAGTAAATTATTATTCTATACCTAGAAAATGGCACAATTGCATGGGTATACCAATTATCCATGCAAATGGATAAAAGTAAACTTATTTTTTGGATATGGTTGCAATATCATATTAGACACATTAATTTATGATTTCTCGTCTAATATGATGTTTCCATATATTTTTATCATCTTACTTACATTTGTACAAAATCATATTACCTACTTATGATTTTATAATAAAATTGTGTTGTTTTATGCCGTTTTAAATCATTTGGGCCTCATTAGATTTAGACTCATTAACCCGCACTAGTAGAAAAAACACTTGTTGAGGCAGGGAAAAACCCCTCTGTTGAGGCGGGCAAGGGTCGCTACAACAGAGAGAGCTGCAACAGGTGAACACTTGTTGAGGCGGTCGCTACAACAGAGGGGGCTGCAACTTGTTGAGGACGGGCACTAATCGTACTTGTTGAGGCGGTAAAAAAGGGTCCCCTCAACAGATAGGCAAAAATGTGCCTGCCTCAAAAACTGATAGTTTGAGGCGTACGTAGCTGTGCCTGCCTCAAATATTTGAGGCAAATATAAGTTTGCTCAATTCTTTTTCTCTATCAAAATCAAATTGCACACATTAAAACCAATTGACGAATAGATCTACAACTGGAACCTTGATCATCAGATTGGAACATACATTTATACAAATCGATCTGAATATACATGTTCTTTATATAAAGAACAATAATTATACAACGGAGAACCTTGCAAAAAAAACTAATTGGAACATACAAAAGTTTATACACACTATGAGAGAAAACATTATTGAAACCTTGAGCAGCTTGAGCAACAACTGGAATCTTGAGAAACAAAAAAACCTAACGAGAACCTTGTGACTACTGGCCATGAGGGTGTGTGGCTCTGTAGAGTGGCGATGAGAGTGTGTTTGTTTTCCCCGGGTCGGATGGCCCATACCCGGATCCGAGAGTGGGCGGAGCCCGTGTAGACGACACCGTCGGGAGAGACGACGAGAGCGTTGACTGCGTCTTGGTGGGCGGGGAGGGACTGGATGCACCTCAGGGAGTTGTCCCAGATCTTGAGGTCTTGTCCCACGAGACGGGGTAGAGGAGGTCGTTGTTGGGGTTGTGCTGGATGCATGAAACGGCGTCGTTGTGGTGGAGCCTAACGAGGCGGCGAACGACGACGAAGGAGGATCTACCGAGGTGTTGAAAGAGGCAAGGCGGCGACGAACGGATGGGTTTTGAGATGGTGAGATCGGTTTTGAGATGGGGAGATGGGAGAACGAAGAAATCAGGATATCTATCTATCTATCTATCTATATCTATCTAATAATCCATGAGTTTCTTAAAGTAATGGCAACTGGTACCGGGTCGGAATCGGGCCAGTAATTAAGTGTCGGGCTTTGGGCTTCTCATCTTTGAACCCTAATTTCCTTGATTTCACCTGCAAGCGTTTCTGATCTTGAGTTTACGCCTTTACGGTAAACGGTAAAGACTGCTCGATTTCTCTGTTGGCCTTCAACGTTTCAGTTTCCATTGATTTTCTCCAAAACGCAAGCATGTACTTGGTTCGAACAAAACAACCCTCTCTTCTGAAAGTTTCTCTTTCTCCTTTCTCTTTGTCACTCTCTGCTTGCGGCGCAAGTTCACCTGTCAATTTCCCGAGCAGCGATTTTTTCTCGGTTTGAATCCCTCGGCTAGCTGCGCCACCGCTCCGCCGCCAAAGGCTCCGTCTCTTATGGCTACATCGAGTATTGATCCCTACTTTTCTGGTTATTCTCTCTAATGCCTATTGTTAATCACAATTGCTCATGCATGGAATTCAATCTACAAATCATGATGATTTTGTTTCCTGCGTTGATTCACTAAAATAAATTCAGAGTAGAAATTTTTATAAATTAGGGTTTGGATAAATTGTGGTGCTATGCTTTTGCTTCTTCAATTAGGACTATCATCTGCGAGCGAGATTCATCAGGATTGTACGAACGCTGGTGGCCAGTTTTGGTGACGACCACGAATCCAGTGAAGAGTGTCTTTTCCTTGTGTGGGAAGCAGCACTAGGCAGCGACTGCGGCGATTCTTCGAGGAACTAATTTCATTACCCCGAAAAATCGAAATCCACGGCGAATCAACAAATCGCTACTCTTGCCGCTCATCTGAAATATGATTTGCTTTATTACAGGATGCCAACTCTTCATAATGGTGTGGACTCCTCCTCGGCTATCTAATCCTTCTCCGAAAGGTAAGTTTCAGTACTGACCAAATTGTGCTCTGTATTCATTATGATCCATGGCTTTGCTAAATCATATTTACTTAAGAATCAGTTTGTGTTTTTGGGAGTAATTTTCTTTTGACTTACCATATTCATTTATAAAGTTTTCTAGAAGATAGAAAGAAAAAAAATTCTGTACAAAATTTCCGGTTCTTGCTTTTATACAGAGTGACTACTGACAAGGTGTTTATAGGCTATCAATTTGTGATACTTTTAATGATGATAGTAAGTATTAGAGTTGGAGTTGGAATATAAATGAATTGGTATGGTTGTCCTCGAGTTCAAGCGGGTAAATGGGTCAAGTCAATTGCATATTTCATGGTTCATATCCGCCCGTATTTGTGGCCCCTTTTTTTTTCAATTTAATTTTTAAATTCTTATAGGAAATCTGCTGAAATATACCATTGGATCCAAGTAAGTTGAGAGTTGCTTTGTTTGCAGTATGTATATTGATGTGGAGACATATTCATGAAGAAGAGCTAATGCATCTTTTAATGAAATACTGCATGTTTAAGGACAGGGATTCTCCACCATTAAATGGTTTCAAAGATTCCCCATCTTTTAGATGCAGGCTACATCTAGACTGCATGTTTAGTCAAATCTTATGTTTTGATTTCAACCATTGAATTGTTTATCTATTTCTATTCAATCTGTACAGCTTTGTTAATGGAAGGTTTCCATATGTATCACAAGATTAACCATAATCCGATTGATTAGTGTGCATGAGTATGATTATTTTTGAAGGTTTTTAATTGGTTATGACTTATGATCATGTATGATATACGGAAATTGAATTTGTTCTCATTCCTGTGCTTAATTATATTTGTGAGTTACATTATTAAGTTAAGAGAAATGAAATGCAAAAAAATAATGATAATATCATATATCAACTGTCAGTCACTAAGAGATGAATCTTTCATAAAAATGAAGAAGAAATGAACCTTGGTTGGCTAGCAAAAAGATATTTATTGTGAATTGTGATACATAATGTTATCAGAGCTCATCTTTGGCAATCCTGAAGATGTCTTCCGTATCACATTACAAAGACCATCCCAGGTAATCTGATCTATGAACCAGAGCATTACTATTTACCAGTATTCTAATCTTCTATTGATCTCACCCTTTTAGTTCTTACTCTTTGTTGATGGTCCAGTTAATTGGGTTAAACTGCATACTTTTGAAGGTTCAAAGTTGATAGATCTTCAGCACGCTCTCACATAGTACTTGCGAGTCCTAATGGGATTAGTAAAAGATGGTAGAGGATATCTATGATCAAGTGCAGTCCTCCATCAAAACCTTTTTTATGTGTATTTAATTGATATGATCTCTTTAATTGATAATGCATTCAGATGCTTCAAGATTTTACTTACAAATTCATCTTCATGTGTTTTATTATGTCAGGATGTTTGTCATGATATTTAGTGTGATGAATTGTACCTTAACATTACGGAAGAACCAGATGAGTCCATTCTGCCAATAGAGGAGGTAATTTTTTTCCTCACAAAAGATCCTTTATTTGCAATTAATCTGTTGGAAATATGTAGTTTAGATGTTTCATTGCTCCTTAATTTGGGATTTACAGTAGTTTGTTTATTTTCAACTGCTTTTGGATTGATTTTTCCTGTAGATGAAATATATGCAGAGTTTATGGGGTCTGGGTTCGAAAATTGGAATGGGAATCCCCCGCCTCAGACAACTGGAAATTGAATGAAATCTTCGACATTGCATTGTTCTTGGTGGATACCAAGTAGTGGTCATGAGACACATCGACTTCTTCTTTGTAAACCCACCTTCTTTCCTTCAAGTTAATCTATTTAACACCGTAGTTAATCAATATCGCTGCCCTGGTATGTCGTGGTGGGATGTTTCAAATGTTAGTGGGGAATATATCAGTACTGAATTCCTCCTCCATGATCTTGCGGTAATAATGTTTCACTTTTGTATCGATTTAATTTTTGTACCCTCCTGCGTCTAATTTTTTCTTCATAATTAGCTTAAAACAGTTTGGATTGTTCATTCATGTACTTCTTAATCATGTAGAGGCGGTAGTATCAAGGTGACTTTGTGGGGGAGCTCTGTGTACAACTATGGAGAAACTCAGTAAGGCGTATTCACCCCCCTTTCATTGTCATCCTGACTGGAATGAGCATGCGGGAATTCAGAGGTGTGATGAATGATGATCATCATTTTCAATACAGCCAGTACATGACTTATATTATATTTCTTCTTGGGATCATGCAATGTTCCCTCATCTCCATTGTTTTGATTTTCTGTTTTGTGTATTTTCCACAGGGGACGTCTATCTTTTCAGCACTTCAGTAACATGTATTTACGATAAGGGTGGTGTACCTGATATTTGCAAATTTAGAAAACTCATTGGGTAAGATTGATTTGTAGTAATGTTTGATTCCAATATGACTTCACCATTTAATTTAAGGATGGACATCAGTAATGCGTTCCAAATGCTTATATTGGAAATGATTCATCTAAGATCGTTTTATTTATTAAAGAGAACAAAGACGGGTGTAACAAATACTTTAAGCGTGTACATGGTTTTGCTTAGAGAATATTATTTATATTTAAGCTCCATACGTGTTACTCTCGAGCATCATACGTGAATTGCATTCTCGGTTATTGTGAATTGTATATTTATTTATTTTTAATTGCATACCACGTATTTTTTGAATTGCATACTATGTGATTTCTAAATTACATACCAAGTGTTTCGTTAATTGCATATTAAGTGAATTGTGAATTATATACTAAGTTATATTTGAATTTCATATCAAGTGTTTCCTGAATTGTATACTAAGTGAACTGTGAATTGCATACTAAGTTATTTATGAATTACATACAAAGTGTTTCGTGAATTACGTACTAAGTGAATTGTGAATTGCATACTAAATTATTTTTGAATTGCATGCCAACTGCTTTTTGAATTGCATACTAAATTATTTTTTAATTGCATACCTAGTGTTTTTTGGATTACATATTAAGTGAAATCTTAATTGCATACAAATTGTTTTTTGAATTCTTAATTGCATACAAATTATTTTTTGAATTAGATACTAAGTGATTTCTGAATTTTTTTGTGGTTTGCATACGATGTGTTTTTTGTGTTGTATACGAAGTGTTTTTGTGGTTTGCATACGAAGTGCATCTCCGAATCCCCCTCACGTGCTACTCTCGAACCTTCCACGTGCTACTCTTGAACCTTTCTACGTGTTTTTGTGGTTTCGCAAACCATTCTGCCAGTACAACTTGATTTGTGAATTGCACATTAAGTGATTTTTGAATTGCATATCAAGTATTTTTTGGATTTCATACCAAGTGATTTCTGATTTTTTATTTGTGATTTGCATACAAAGTGTTTTCTGTATTTCATACAAAGTGATTTCTTAATGATTTGTGATTTGCATATAAAGTTTATGTGAAATTCATACTTAAAGATTTGTGATTCTCACAGGAAGGTGGTCGTTAAGTTATTTTGGACTGGATCAAAACTTTCAAAAGGGGGTAGCACGTTCTTTACACTACTCTTCAAATAAAGTTTCAGACCTCTCCGTGAAAAGGGCCAGTTAGTTTTCATGTCCTTAACTTATTGCATGCAGTAGAAACAAAAATTATGTAACAAAATTCTTTAGCCAGACAATAAGAAAGTATAAGACTTGAACTTTCAAACCCATCATTCAACTTATGAAAGAAATGAACTTCAAATTCATGCATTAGAAAAATGGAAACAATGGGACATGAGAGAGCTTGATCTAGTCTGGTTGTACAAATTCATGCCAAAGCTAGCTGTCTATTAGGTATGGTAGTACGGTAACATTTAAGCACATGGATCAAGTATGAACAACAAAGCAGAAGTCAGTGTTGAAGCTGACAAGTAACCGTCACTAAGTTTCAGCTGCTGTTTTTTCAAGTAGCCATAAAAATTTCTAACTGATACAAACCATCTCTCCAGTTGCTTGACAGTTCATGTTCACGGAAGAGATTTGACATATGGAGCTAGTCATGGAGGCTCTATGCATTTGGTTGACCTTGCAGGAAGGGAAAGAGTTGAAAAATTTGAGGTTACAGGAGATAGATTGAAGGAAGTGGTGCATATAAACAAGTCTCTTTCAGCTTTAGGCGATGTTATTGCTGCCATAGCTCAAAAGGGTGCTCATATTCCTTATAGAAACAGTAAACTTACACAATTTCCGCAAGATTAGTTTGGTAAGTTCTTATACTTCTTAGATATGATTACATCTTTTTACTGCCTACAAAAGAAAATAAACCAACCCCAACACACTCAAGATCATAATGAACATATCAAGATAAGTAGGAGATTCATCGGAAGAAATAAATATTACCTTTAATCTTGAGCAACTATTTCAATGTTCAAGGAAGAGTCCTTGGTTACAATTTCACCATGATCTCGACCACAGGTCACCAGAGGAGAGAGAGATCACCATGGTCTCTACCTTGAAAGCGCAGATGACTTAGAGAACGATGTGCCTAAATTTTTAATATTTTAATCTCATCCCTTTCAATCAGCTGAACCTTATTTCAAACTTGAGACATGAATGCATCAATTAAAAGTTTAGGAAAGTTTAGGAAGTAATACTCAAGGAGAAAGCAGGTTGCAACAATCCTTCTAGCCCAGCTTCATGTTCAGCTTGAGTCTTGAGAGAGGTGTGGTGATCTTTCAATCTGATAATGGCCTTCCAAGTGCAGCTGTCATCATCATGGAAAGAGGCAGTCCAGATAGAGGCATTATGCAGCTTGTATGCAGTAATCTAGACTGCATTTTGACTTGACCTTCTTCAAGCTACACCTCTTCCACGCTTCAAAGAGGGAGATTGCAGAGTTGTGTCGCCCAAATTAAACCTAGGTTAAATTCAAGACACCCAGATCATCAGTAATGTGGAATGGAAACGAGATCGAAGTGAAACTGATTTCCACGCAATGTCAAATACTTTGATTAGAACCCTATGTTTTCATCGAACGCAGAACGACACCTGAGTTGGTTTCCCCTAAAACCAACCTAGGTTAAACTCAAAATACCTAAATCTTCATAAAATCGAACGGAAATGATCACCTTTTGTCGTCGCAGCTTTGTACAGGAGGTGCGAAATCGACAGGATTTCGAGCATCTCATGCTGCATTCCTCTTTGAGACATTTCAGCAAACACCTTGTCTGCATCCCTAACTACCCTCCGAAAGCGTTGATCCGGATGCAAGCTGACCCACCTGCAAATCCCATGAAGAAGCACATTATAGGTAACCACATTGGGTTCAACCCCATTATCCAGCATCTCCGTGAGCAGCTTCTGGGCCATATCGACCCTGTTCATCTTACACCAACCGTAAACTAAAACAGTATAAGCCTCATAACAGGGCACAAAATTCCACTTCTTGCGATTAAAGACCTCCATAGCGACCCGGACATGGCCGTACTTGCAGAGAGTGTCGATTAGGTAGAGATAGTCCTCCTTACTGGTGTCGGATTCGACGAAAGCAGGCATATCGCCGAATGCTCTGATGGCTTGGCGGGTAAGGTTAGCGGCGATGAGCCTCCGGATGAGAAAAAGGAAGGGGGGGGGGGAATTGGGGGTTAGGTTTAGGGTTTGGAGGTCGATGATGAGGTGTTAGGCGACGTCGAACTGGTGAGCGCAGGCGAAGATGTCGATGATGAGGTCGAAGGAGGGAGTGAAATAGGGGTAGTGGGGAAGGAGAGGGGGATCTTGGACAAGTGTTTGAGACAAAGGAGGGTTTGGGAGAGGAGGTGGGAGGAGAGAGAGATGCGCTCGGGTTCATCGAACGTGCATGCTACCTTCTAATCTCAGTCCTTCAAACATATAAACGGCTCAAATCCATTCTCACATGGGGAGTAGGTGAGAACGTTCTCACCAGATCTTGACCCTATATATATATATATATATATATATTAAGACTTATTTGCAGTCTTTCCGTTCACTTTGTCCCCACCAAGCTGACGTGTCTCCTTAATCCTCTATTTAAATTAAAAAACTAAACATTCATAAGATACGTTTTGAAAATCAGTTAATTGCATTTTAATTTTGTTTACTTTTTAAACTCAGTATCCATCTTAAGATACGCAGTTTGATCAACCAAATCAAATCTTATCGGATCAAATCTTCTTTTCACCGGACTTAAAACAACAAAACCATCTCCACCCCCTCACAAAATAATTCTTCCCCTGATCTAATACCATTTCGATGTTAAACTGTTCAATTGACGCTTTCGAAATGGTTGCAGACAATTTATTTTGTAGCTTTGTAGGGTGTAACTATGGTGAAGTAAGTAAATAATACTTCCTTTTACATTGATCATTTGGACTATCTAACTCATATATTGTCGTGGTTTTTGGCTCATTGCAGACTACCACACTTAGTCACTACCATCTATGGCAAGCTCTCAGAGATTTGTACATCACAAATTACTTCTAGCGGTGCAATATAGATTAAAAGATTCTCCATTAATTGTATAATTCAGATTTAAAATTCAGGTTTTCTCTTCTTCATGTATTTATGGTTGTTTTTCTGATCTTATTGACACTAAATTGTTAAAACTGAAATTTTTTACATAACAAGTATTTTGCTTTCATTTCAAATATTATTTCGATAGTTTAAAAGCTTGACCTTCTTATTTGCTTGATCCTATTATAAATTTTGTTCTTTTTTAATCTTTGTTTTGTCCGTTCTTTCATTTTTATGTTCTTAAGTTTTTCTTTTGCTCATCTTCTTATTGTGATTTTTTGTTCCCTTAACACCAAGTGCAATCAATAAAAAATATTATCTTTGTAGATTTTCTCTTTGTCGTCACTCAAATCACGATTTTCTTTTAATCTTTTATAGCCTTACATGAGTTACATCAATTATATTGCTTAAGGTCTACTAATGATTTTTTATTTTCTTTCTCCCATTTAGTTTGATATTGATGCATGTTTTGTTCCTCTCTACCTGCTTTTGGTAAGGTTCACTAATTGAATACTGATTCAGTGTGGAAAATACTAACGAGCTCTCCAAACTTCCTGACGGCTTCCTCTTCTTTCTCTCAGAAAATCCCCCAAGCTTCCTCTTGGATTTCTTTGATGAAGATGTTTAGTTCAGGGTAATTTTTGTAGGGGTTTAATTTCACGTTATTGTTAACCGATATTTTAATTTCTCGTGGATACTCGTGAGAATGAAACCGGATATTACTGGTTTGTCATTTGACATATTTACCCTTGATTAATATAAAATTTAAAGGCAAAAGGGGTAATCTGACATAATTTGACGGCAACTTAGACGGATAATGAGAAAATGTGGTGTTTGAGAGCATCAAAATGGATGGTAAATTATAATTATCGATAGTGGGTGGTTTTGTACAATTTCAAACAAATAAGAGGTGGTTCATCATTATTCTCCGTATTTATTTTTATTTCTCAAAATTTATGTCCAAATTTATCTATACAAAAATCAATTTTAAACTTTAAATTAAAAAAATTAATACAAGTCAGATATAATAAAATTCATAATATCATAAATTATCACTTATAAATCATATTATACATAAACGTTAAACAATGACCCGCGCATGGCGCGAGAATTACGTTAGTTGTTCATAAATCAAAACTCCAAATGGACTCTTTGACATAAGAAGTCGGATAGACAAGAGAGGAGTATTGTGCCTGAGTATATTGATTTCGGGCCTTAAAAGAGTTTTTTGGGCCTTAAAAGAGTTTTTTGGGCCTTAAAAGAGTTTTTTGGGCCGAGAAGTGCGGATGTCTCCTTCTTGGTAGAGTGACTAATTTACACTACAGTTACAGCTTTGCAGGTCTAAAATGGTTAGTAGTAGTACTACTACTTTGCTGTATTTGCGCGGCTGAAGACGCGGGACTCTTCGTCTTTCTCTCTTTATCCGTTTCTTCTTTTACATTCTTCCTTTAATTCTTTATTTTTATACACACTCCCACGTAAAACCTGAGAAGAGAGTAAGAACAAGAAAACACAACCACAACAAAACGTATCTACTCTCGTAACCGAAGAACAAACCGCAAGTTTTTCTGAATTCAATTTTGCGAAATGGTGGTGAGCGTCAAGCTTGGATCCAAATCGGACGTCTTCCTCCTCGATGGCCGCACCTGGTTTCTCTCTTTCTTTCTAATCTTATCCCCGTGATCGTTTCATTGATCGCCTCTTCTCTTACTTTCGAGTTGCCATCCATGTCGCTCGTTTCAGTTTTCGCTGTAATTGTATGGAAATGTGCAATCGATTGAGGACGATTCTCTGAGATTTAAGCTGTTTAACCCTTATTTTCACTGTTCTTGAAACTGCGTTCGACTGAAAGGGATTTTGTTTTTACTGCGTCAGTTTTGAGGTTTGAAGCCAAAGATTGGTGCTGAAGTTTTTCATGTTCTGTGTTACATTTTGCGAATTAGGAAAGGAGAACAGTTTCATTCATCATTATCTTTATCATGTTAAAAATGCTCAGCTAATATGAAGGCCTAAATGTATGCTTTATGTACTCCTTCACTGATTTTGCCAGATAGATATGACCATATGAAGAATGTTGTCGTGAATGTTTTGGATTTTCTTATGATTCATGACATGATTTCTTTCAGGCTCTCCTCAACTGGTCTGCCAAGTGATGTCATTGTTGAAGTTGGGGAAGTTTCTTTTCGTCTTCACAAGGTTACTTCTCATATCTTTGTTTACATGCATTGGATTTCAGAGTAATTTCTTAACTGCATCATAAATAACCTTGTGTTTCCCACAATTATGATATAGAGCTGTTATAAATGCCGTGGTCTTCGTATGACATTCAAATCAAAATTAAAGTGAGATCTTCACTGAGAAATATAAAAGGCAATGAGGTTATGGCTTTATGCACTGCCTCTGTAAGCTTATTTGCTACTTACTATGTCATAAGAAAATAAAAAATGCTCAGGGTCACTTCATTTATGAGTCCTATCTTGTATGATACTGTTGCTTGGAGATTCTCATATTATACATGTATCTGCATGCTTCATATCTCTTATATCTGTCTTCAATTTTTTTGACCTCTTTCCAGTTTCCACTGGTGTCAAGAAGTGCAATGATGGAGAAGCTTCTAGATGAAACCCAAACAGAAAAGGATGGAAGACACAGTGCTCTCAATCTTCATGAAATCCCAGGAGGAGCCAAAACTTTTTTACTCGTAGCAAAATTCTGCTACGGTGTTAAAATAGAACTGAACCCACTAAATGTAGCTAGCCTTAGGTGTGCTGCAAAGTTTCTTCAAATGACTGAAGACTATGGAGAGGGGAATCTGATTTTACAAACTGAGAGCGTTCTTGATGAAGTATTTGCAAGTTGGGAAGACTCACTTAAAACTCTTGAATCATGTGAAGAGGTTATCTCATGGGCAGAAGAGCTTCACATTGTCAGCAGATGCATTAACTCAATGGCAATGAAATTGTATGGAGAGGCTAGCATAGTGAGCTGGCCTTTGTCGGGTACATCCAGCTCGGTATTATGGAATGGAATCCAAACGGCATTAGGCCCACATATATCTAATGATGATTGGTGGTATCATGATGCTTCTGTTCTTAAACTACCATTTTATAAGAGATTAGTAAGAGCAATTGAATCGAAAGGGACAAAACCTGAGGTGATTGCTGGCTCTGTGATTCACTATGCGAAGAAATATCTTCCAATGATTGGAAGGCAATCTGGAATCAACAGTGCAAACCACTCTGGTTGTTTATCAATTGTTTCTTCCCCTTCAAATGCTAATTTGGATCAAAGGAATCTTCTCGAGGAAGTTGTGGAATTATTACCTGACATTAAAGGAGTTGCACCAACTAAGTTTTTGCTCAGGCTCTTAAAGACATCTATTGTCCTACATTGCTCTTCATCTTGTCAGGAGAATTTGGAGAAACGAGTGGCTGCACAACTAGACCAAGCTTCTGTTGAAGATCTTCTTATCCCGAACGCGGGCTACTCTGCTGAGACGCTCTATGATATTGACCGTGTTCATGGAATTCTCGATCACTTCTTGCTGCTGGAGAAGGATACAAATGACTACGCGTCATCAGTTTTGGGATACGAGGGACATCTGGCAATGGGTGGGTCCCGCTCACTCACCCCAATGACTATGGTGGCTAAACTTATGGATAACTATCTTGCTGAGGTGGCACCTGATGTTAACTTGAAGCTCTCAAAGTTCCAAGCTCTTGCTTCTGCTATTCCTGAATATGCTAGGCCACTAGATGATGGTATCTACCAAGCAATCGACGTTTATCTCAAGGTTAATCTTTTTCTTCTAAGTATCTCTCAACTAATTAATTGATCATTTCGAAATATGGAAAATGACAACACACTGCAATTTCTGACTTCCTTCATGTACATGAAACTTGACTTAAAAAAAGTTTTCACTGCATATATCTTGCTAAATCATGTTCCAAGTATGGTTATGAAATACTAATCAAATTCTGAACCAATGAACTGCAGGCACATCCATGGCTAACAGACTCAGAGAAGGAGCAAGTATGCAGGCTAATGAACTGTCAAAAGCTGTCATTAGAAGCTTCCACTCATGCAGCTCAGAATCAGAGGCTTCCACTTCGTGTCATCGTCCAAGTCCTCTTCTTCGAACAACTCCGTCTACGCACGTCCATAGCCGGCTGCTTTTTCGTCTCCGAAAATCTCGATAAGGCCAACCCGAAGGCCCAAGAACGCCACATCATGGACTGCTCCACTGAGTTTGGGCCGGCCCAAGAACCCATTGTTGTAGTGGACGATATGAAGGAGAGAATCTCTGAATTGGAGAGGGAGTGCATTAACATGAAGCAGGAGCTTCAGAAATTTGTTAAGAGTAAGAGAAGCTGGAATTTGTTGCTTAAGAGATTGGGTTTGAGGCTTAAATCACTGTCCATGGATCAGAAGAAGCTGAAGCCGCCGACTAAAGCAGCTGCGATTGCAGCTGAGCCACCGATTACTCCACCACTTATGGATTCTGATAAGTGTCTCGAGAGTGAGTTTACTAAGCTGCTGGATTATGAATGAAAACTTGAGTGGTGAATTTAAATCAGTTTGGTTAGTTTTTAGTTTCGATGAACATTTTAAAAATGCTGGTTGGGGTTGATGGTAGGGTCAGAGGAGTTTGATTTCTAAGGAGTGTGTTGATTTTAGTGTAGCTGGGTAGATTTTAGTGGTGAATAAATTGGTTGTAAGTTGTTTCTATGCCGTACGATCAATTGAATTGGTGAATAATAACACAATTAGATTGTCATTCTAAGCTTATGAAAACCTTAGTGAGATTAACCGATGAACGGTAGCTCTATTTTTATTTTTATTTTTGTTAAGGAAAGAATTAGACAGATCTCAACCATTATGTATTGACCAACCTAGAGCATTCTTGCGTACGAGAACATGAAGTTCTATATCATAATTCATCATAGACACTGGAGAAACGAGGCTGAGTTAGCATTTTTATCAGCCGAATAGTTAATCTCTCTGAAAAATGTGTCTAATTTGAGAGTTATGGAAGAAACGGAGGTTAACAAGAATGTCTGCGACCACTATCTCAATCTCCCAAGGGCTTTGCCACATACCCTTGAGATCTTTTATAAGAGTAAGATTATTTCCCTCAATTTCGATTTGTTTGAGGTTTAATTGTCGTGTCATTTTGAAGCTGTTTTTTTAGAGCTAGAGCTTCTGCCATGAGTGTTGATTTTATTCCACAGGGTTGTCCTTCCATCTGTATTACTTTGCCTTCATGATCTCGAATGATATATCCTCAACTTGCTTGTTTATTTTGTATGCATGATCCGTCAAAATTGATTTTATAGTTATTTTCTTGTGGTTTTAACCATTTGAGGTTTCTCTTTTTTCCTGATTAGGGCAGAGTTCTTTTTTAGGATATCTTCTTGATCATTTTCATATTTCTTAGTCTGATTTCAATTATTCAAAAATTTATGGATAAAGATTTTAGGATCTTTAATTTTCTATAACGGATCCATGTTAAATGTGATTTGATTTCTATGTAACCAAATCCCCGTAATATACCAAGACATATAAATTCTTGCTTTGTGAACACGGTTCTTATATACAGCCCGTTACTTTATTCAAACACAGCCTGGTTTCTCGCGTTACGCGAGGGACGTGTTTCTCGCGTTACGCGAGAATAACAAAAATATTAAAAATTTAAAATTTTATTCTCGCGTTACGCGAGGGACGTGCTTCTCGCATAACACGAGATTAAAATTTTAAATTTTTAATATTCTCGCGTAACGCGAAAAACACGTCCCTCGCGGAACGCGAGAAACCAGGCTGTGTTTGAATAAAGCACCGGGCTGTATTTAATAATGGCTTTGTGAACGGTAGCTCTATTGCTTATGCCTTGCTAATTTGTTTTATTCCAATCAAATGACATTATTAATATTACCCATCGGCCGACAAACATGATACAATTAATTCAAGATAAAAAACGCCACCCTCAACATTCATCAATGCATTATTACATTATTTACATATATATAATAGCTACAAAGTTTAACACTATATATCCACCTAACCCATGTTCTCAAGCCTTGGATGATGGAACTCCTCAACGTACATTAAGCATGCATGATTAGATAGTGGTTGATCATAATATTATGTCATATATTTTAGTAACATTAAAATTCTTTATACTCATTTTATATTGTTATTACTAGTATACTACATATATCATATCTAAGCTAGATTCATAATTTTTGTTGAATATCTCAAACTAGTAATTTAGGATTTGATACCTCACTCAGAAAAAAAACGCTCTGACATGCCAGTGGACGAAACCGAAAACCTTTCCATGATTCCCGATTCCCAGCTGAGCCCTGAACCTGATCCCTTTCAACTGCCGCCGACAAATGTCCCACCGGATGAAATGAACATCGATGTTGAGGAGGCACATAATGGGACTGCAGATCAACCAGAAGCTCCTCAGAAAACTTGGAAGGAACTTGTGGTTGTAGAAGCAGGTCAACAACGGCCAACGTTGACAAGGAATTCTTCGAGGGAAGAATAGGAGTCTCGTTCCCCAATGGGACAGAGAACGATGCAGTGATTTTAATTGCTCAAGAGGTGATTGACGCCTTGGCTCTGGTGTGGAAGTTGACACTAATTGTCAAAATTCTTGGTGCTTCCACCTCTTTTTAGACAATGGATCGCAGGTTGAGAGAATTGTGGAGGCTCGTGGGCAAGCTTTCCCTAATGGATATTTCCAATGGATACTATGTGGTGAGACTTGAAACTGAAGCAGACTACATTAGAGCTCTTACAAGGGGGGCCTTGGACTCTTTTGGGGCATTATTTGATATTGGGGCATTATTTGATAGTGAAGAAATGACCTCCAAGTTTTGACCCGGAAGCAGATATCATTACTACGTCTCCGACATGGGTTAGGATCTCCCACCTCCCTATGATTTTCTATGAAGAAGGGGTGTTGCTCAAGATTGTTGCAGGAATAGGGAGATCCATTAAGGTGGATACTAAAACTCTGTTTGCTAACAGAGGAAGATTTGCCTGGATATGTGTTGAGGTGGACCTCCTAAAACCTTTAAAAGGTTCCTTGAGCATTAACGAGGAACGATTCTTCCTTGAGTATGAAGGATTGCATCCGATTTGTCATAGATGTGGTAGGTATGATCATTTATTGGCTAAATGCTCTACTACTGCTTCCGTTGTTGATGACTCTCATGATATGGCCGACGACTTGGCTGCTTTTGTTCCCGATTTTGTCAATGTTAGAAAAACAACCGGTTTGAAAGCAAATAGAGGTACATCACTGAACAAAGTCGTAACATGCATTTGGTTAATGGATATGATTTATGTCGGTCTAAGTGTGAAGGAGGAATTGGCAAATTGAGTTGGAGGTTTTTTAGAGGCATGAATAGCCTTTGGGCTACTGTGATCAGGTCCAATTATGTCAGAAACGCTGAGTCTACTTCAGCCAAGCCGTCTATCATGTGGAGAAGCATCAAACAGGGGGTGAAGAATGTGATTATTTCGGATACCCGCTGGATTTTGGGGAATGACACTACCATTCGTTTTTTGCTGGATGCTTGGATAGCTGACGAGTCCTTACTCAAGTATGCTTCTATTCCTTTATCTGATTCCCAGATCTATGCGAAAGTTTGTGATTTTTGGCTGGAGGGCTCAAGTTGGCGTTGGGACTTTTTGACTCCACTTCTCCTGGTGTCTTGGATGGCGATTTTGGCTCCCATCGTTGTTCTAGGGCGAGCAACATGGTGATTCTATTAGTTGGGGGCCTTCTAGAAACGGTGAGTATTCGATGTCGTCACCTTATGCGCTTATTGACACAAAGGATCCCTTCTTTGCCATTGATGAGCCGATACTCAAGAGACAGTGGAAGATTGGCATGACTGAGCGAGCACGCATGTTCGTGTGGCTTTCTCTCAGGGGATGTGTGTTGACTAATGCCGAGAGATTTTACCGCCATTTGTGCAAATCAGATGTTTGCCAGGTTTGTAACAACTCCCCTGAATCTATTTCGCATATCTTTAGGGATTGTAGGGCCTCTAGAGGCATCTGGGCTTCATTGATGGGGTGGCCGACTGGTCATGATTTCTGGGTCGATGATTTTTTTGTTTGGTTACAGACCAATTTGATGTGCAGGAGAACCTCTTCGTTTGGGATGGAATGGGGTTGCATTTTTTGTTACGACGCTTTGGTGGATTTGGAAATGGCGTAATCGCCATATTTTTCAGAAGGAGCTTTTCAATGGGAACAAGAGCGATTTCATTCGAGTCTTGGCTAAAGAGTTTTTTAGGCCTCTCTGAGACAAAAGCAGTTGGTTCCGGACCTGCGTGTTGAACGGATGATTTCTTGGGTCAAGCTAGAGGTTGATTGTGTTAAAGTGAACATGGATGGTGCGGTGCATGATGGGAGAGCCACTTGTGGTGGGGTGTTGAGGGATTGAGAGGGGAATTGGATTTGTGGTTTTGTCCACAACATTGGTTTTTGTTCGGTGCCTAAAGCATAGTTATGGGGTTTGCTTCAGGGTCTTAGGCTTGCTTGGGATAGGGGCTACAAGAGAGTTTGCTAAGAAACAAATTCGCAGGTGGCGATTCTGTTACTAAGCAAACTTATGGATCGTGACAATCCTCTTTTTAGTTTGTATATCCTTGGTGCAAGACTCCATCAGTAGGGACTGAGACGTTCAGTGCCGACACATTTACAGGGAGGCAAACTTTGTTGATGACTGTCTTGTATCACTGACTTTTTCTTTTTCTTTAGGTGTTGTTGTTTTGGATTCCCTGCCTGTGGGGGTCATTCTTTTCATTGACGCTGACATTAGGGGGTTTTGTTCGCCCCGTCTTGTTCTAATTTGTTTTGTTTTTCGATATGCATTTTCGAGAGCGCCGTCTCTCGTTTTCACCAAAAATAAAATAATTTTTGTTGAATTGAAGTCACATGATCGAGAGTGTTAGCTAGCTAGCCACTTCTCTAGACCCTAATAGCTAGAACTAATCTATGCATATATAATTACGTTCATCTCACACATCACATGATCTAGAGTGGGATGTCCTTAACGGAGCATACATATATAAATTATGCTTAGAAATTCCTTGGCTTGGTTCATGCATGGGGCAATGAGAAAAAGGCCTCTCGATTCTCCCCATGCATTGACGCCTCTATATCACCGAAAACCCTTTTCTTAAATCAAATAATTCGGCCCAAATTTGGAAGCTACTGTACGTGTTGTGTACATGTTGCTTAATTAAATAGATGATGGATCGATCACCACAAAGAGAATGACCTAAGCCATCATTAATTTAGATTAATTATATTATCTAAATTGTGTTTATAGCTAGATAGCTAGCACTAGTAGGAGGTGAGGTAGGGTACGTGATTGTATAGATCAAGTAAAAAAATATGATGGTGAAGATGAGGTTTGCGAAAGTGCTTTGTTGCCTTACAAATGATCATTCCTCAAGCTCTTGCTTCTGTATTAACTCGGTTGAGGCTGCAGAGGATGAAGAAGAACTTCAACTTGAGAGGAAGCCACTCGTTGCAGCTACTCTTAAGAATGGAGAAACCCAAGTTTTGAGGCTTCGGGATGTGGTTTTTAGCAACCAAACTTTGGCTTTACACCTCAAACCAAAGGTACATGATTTTGATTTTCTAGTCGAGTGTAAAATTTAGTGTTTTCGACGTGATTTCGAAGTTAATTAATAGTTTTTGATTAGATGTTTACATTTATTTTCAGACGGTGGTACTAAAGGTTTCCATGCATTGTCATGGTTGTGCAAGGAAAGTTGAGAAGCACGTCTCTAAAATTCAAGGTACGGCATCCTAAATCCTTCAAGACAATAGATACCGGAATGCTTGAGTTTCTTAGTATTGATTAAATTTTAATTTAAGGAATAAACTAGTAGTTGCCCCGTACCACGTACGAGTAGATTATACAACATAACAAATGAAATTATAAGGTGGAAATTGTAGAGCTTGAAGAAATTCAATCAGACGATACATAATGTATATATATATATATATATATATCTTCCATTGAAATAGAGCAATATGAAAAATAAGAATCAAAGATCAGCAGAAAGCAGAAAATGGATGAAGAAGATGGAGTTTCAAGTCCACCTCCTAGCTTATGTTTTAATGTGAAGCACGAAGATGTCAATGATGACGATGATTTGCCTCATGGGTTTGGTTGATTTTAATGTTTTTGCATTGCAATTGGTTTAGTTGATTTTAATGTTTTTGCATTACCATTTAAGCCAAGTGTTTTTTGTGTCTTATTTTTTGGGTTATAGAAAATATGTAGACTTTTACCCATTACAAAATAAAAGTAAGAGAGAAATTTAGAGCTAGTGGTACAGTGACTTAGTGTAATAGTGAGATAGTGGGTCAAAAAATATTTATTAATTTTATTTTAAAAGGATAAATAGTAAAAGTGAAGTAGACATGTCTCCACTCAAACTTTGCCAAGTGATATAAATTTTTGTAAAGACATGACATCAGCTTTAATATATATTGTATATAGTAGATTGAAAGAAGCTTTAGAAAAAACGATAATGAAGTTGTTGTACATATATACGTGTATTAATACGATGGATGAATTTGTAATTACAGGAGTTACGTCGTATAAAGTGGACTTAGAGACGAAGATGGTAGTGGTTATAGGAGATGTCCTCCCCTTCGAAGTGTTGGAAGCTGTTTCAAAGGTTAAAAACGCACGACTTTGGACTGCAGGAATATGATCAACAAGATGTATTTTTTCTCAATGTACTTGTAATTTAACTACTATTACCGATATATGGGCAGAGTGTCGGTAAAATGGTAAAGCGCTGGCGACGCCTCTCTTCCTCCTCGTCTTTTCCATTATCTCTTCATTTCCTCTGTAGTCTGCCAAAATGTTTCTCAGATCCGCTCCCGCTTTCTCCATCCTCTCCAACAACGGAGATCACCAGAACTCTTTGTCTCTCAATTCTCCACCTTTGCGCTTGTCGTCGCTGGTCAACTGTGGATTCGTAGCTTGCGCCTCAAAGGAAGCGAACATCTGACCGGCTTCGAGCTTTTTATTGTGCACGTAGATGTTTCTTCTGTACATGTGTCTTCTTCCTCTCTGAATAAAATGTCGTTATATATTCCTCTTTCTTTTCATATGTTACTAGATTAGAAAATCACTTCAATTAATGGCTCAATTTCGCAAGGGAATACAATAACCTAGCATGAACAAACCTCGATTTTGGAGGCCAAAGACTTGAAAGTCATCTTTTGTTGATCAGTTCGGCATGGCCAAGGAGGTTAGGATTTGTCTATGAAGATGACGGTTGCTTTCTTTGGCAACGATTACAAGTTTTAGTGTTTGATCGATGGAGATGGGTGGTGGCTAAGCACTTCTTTGATAAGCGGCTCAACAAAATGCACTTCTTTGGCAACGCCATGTTTTAGTGTTTGATTGATGGAAATGGACGGTGGCTACGCACTTCTTCGGTAAGCGACTCAATGAGGCGAATAAATGCTTGTAATGGATGGACATATTCTCTATCACAAAATGATTTGTGATGAAATGACGGTTCCAATCCCATGCACTCAATATTTGAATCATGCATAGGTAACTGACGCGCGTGTGTTACAACAACAAAAGCAAGCGAGTGAAGGAGACTAGCGTTGCTTTTTCCTACTAATCCCAGCCATTGGATCCATTTGTTTTGCACACCATAGGGATCTTTTGGACCCGAATTTCACCTTAAATAATAACAATACAAATCTCATGCAAGACACGGTTCCAGGCTAGTGTTTAAGTAAGAGTAATTCTCATAATTTGTAAGAAAGTTAACTTCTGTATTTTTTTTTCTTGAATCAAACACAAAAAGAAATATAACTTTATGAATAAGTTGTATTTTGTGTGAATTGTAGAATCAAACGAGGCCTTATATTTTCCAAAGAGTAATGCAAAAGTTCGTTAAGATATCCTTTAAAAAAAGTTTCACTACTAGAAAATTCTCATATAACTATGTAATTTACCCATGGTACAGCTACGGATTTCCCACACAACGAGCCATGAAATAGCTATGAAAACCCTTTAGCCATGACCATAGCCACGACTATAGAGATACATGGCTATATCGGTTGTAGCAAAATACGGGGACGAAAGTTCCATGGCTATTAGGGACAAATATTCGCCACGGTCACAATCATGGTCATTTAGCCACTCTTAGGTAGCAGCTAAAGTCGTCCCTAATTTCAATGCATTAGTAATGGCTCATCCATGGCTATTCATTTAATAGACTAGATACGGGTTTCGCGCTACGCGCGAGTAAATTACGTATTCACGTATGAGATTTAATATAGTTACACATTATTTGTTAATATTTTTGGTATTGTTATTAAGTTTGTTAATGCTTGTAATTATAAGTATTTTTCGATTTCCTTATATTTATGTTTGAAGTACCAGTAGTTTTAAAACATAATAATGGAATAATTTTGTCAGGAGGAAGCTTACTGTATTTTATTTGACAAAATGTTTTTCTAATATTACACTCATTAATTTCAACATGGATTAATGTAGACAATACGTGTGAATAGATTGAAATAGGATAGGATTATGGAATTGAATGCATAGATTGAAATAGGGTAGAATTATGGAATTGAATGCAGTACCATTTACATTTACTTTTGGCAATAGACAGTCAACCTTTATATAGATAAGATATTTAATAGGTAAAGCATTTACTTTTTTTTTATATTTGAAAATCAGCATTTTAAATATATAATTCTTTCTTTTTTTACCGGATTTAAATGAATAATTATTTAATTTTTTTAATTATTCTTTTTTAATTATAAACCTGATTTCCTATTTTTAAATGAGTAACAACAGTACACTTATGACTTACTTAAAACTTAACATTTACAAAATACTATTAAATTTAAATAAGAACCATAAACCATAATAAGATACATCATACATATCATTAATCTAAGGATTCCATACAAAATACAAGACTTACGATGCTATTTAGATTCAAGCAAAAAAACTACAATAGTTTATAGATACTTTCATATAACCTATAACCTAGCACTATAACTACTTCACACCTCCATCCAAAACGAGACTTTCATCCAAAAAGAGACTTTTCATCAACATTCTTTCCCTCACTTATGGCCATCATCATCATCTTTATCTGCAGCAAACCCCAAACAATATCTCAGTTAGGGTTGCACAACCGGTCCAAACCGGAATTTTCCGGGTCGGTCCGGACCGATGGACCGGTTTTTTTGATATTTATGGACCGGAATTTTTCAAACCTATGGACCGGGGACCGGACCGGTATTTTTTATATAATAAATTAAAAAAATTATATTTTCTATACTATTTTATTAATTTATAAAATTTATCCGGATTTCCGGTCCCGGACTGGACCGGACCGGGAAATTCATGGACCGGACCGGAAACTGGAATTCCTAAATTGTACGGACCGGACCCAGTCCAGTCCAAGTTTTCGGTCCGGGTCATTTTTGTGCATCCCCCTAATATCAGTATTAAACCAAAGTGCTGCAAAATTTAAACCAAAGTGCTGCAAAATTTAAACCCAAAGTGTTGCAGAATTTAAACCAAAGTGTTGCAGAATCTAAACCAAGTGTTGCAGAATATAAACCAAAGTGTTGTAGAACCATAAACCATAATTAAGATAGTGCTGCAGAATTTAAACCAAAGTGCTGCAGAACTTATAAACATACCAAAAATAAAATAGATAATTTCTCTTGCAAATAAACATCTCACCTTCCAAAACAGCTGATTTCTAAACATTGGAGTCTAAGTTCTTGGAAGACGAACCACCTCCGGAATCACTAGGAATGTTGCATGTCACAGATGGACCACGTGGAGGGTCCGACCGACCAAACATGAAATTTGAATGCAAGAGATTTGTAAAGGAAGTAGGCACCTCACCAGTAGCAAGCCTTGAAATTGAGTTGGATGATAAGGAAACTGATTTTGCATAGACGAAAACTGATTTTGCATTGCCGGAAACTGTAACTGAGATGAGTAACCTTGGAGACCTCCTAAGGACTGAAGTTGTGACCCCATAATCTGGACCATATTCATCAAACTAGACATCTTATTAACCATGTCAGTTTGAAGAACATCCATTTTGTGTTGTACCTCTTCACGAAATTCATGAAAAGCTCCTTGAGATTGGAAGGATTCAGATGTGTGGACTCTTGCAAATGAATAATTCTCAAGCAACTCTGGCGGGACACCACTTGTATGCGATCCAAGACCAAAAACCTTTCCACGTTTTACTCCACCAACAGCTTCTACCCACAACTTCATGCAGTTTATTTCCCCATCCCCTTCTTCTTGTGCTTTTGACACTAATTCATTGAAATGTACCTATAATCAACAATAGATAATCAACACCAGCTAATATGCATACCATAAAATAAATTTCATGTGTAGAGAAATTACAAAAGTCTTGAGTGGTCTAGTCCCGCTCCACTGTCCATTCTTCTTTTTGTAGGTCAACTCTAATTAAGAGCTCTTCTATGGCTGGTTCTCTATTATGTTGGCTCATCTACAAATAAATAAACAACTGTAAATATATCACAAACCAATTATAATATCAAAAATATTCGATTTAAATGTAAAAAAGACATTAACTAATCAACTAAAACGCTACACTATCACATGATTAGATATAGTATATATAGGACACACAACTCTATTGAGATTATACTTACAAATGTTTTGATATGATTTCGAACAGATTTCGCACCTCCGGCAAACGCAACAGACCCGTGAGGACTTTCAGATGCTCGATTTTTTTGTTGGTCTATGACTGATTCTGAAATCTCTCACTCTCAGCCCATTTCTTCTTCATAATAATCCAATGTTCTTCATTAATCAAAGGAGGTTTTTTATTTGCCTCTCTAGCCTTGAATAGTATACCCCTCAAGTGTTCACTAATTTTAATCTTCCAAAGTGAATGAACTACATGATCTATTGATTCATCTCACCAATATTTTTTCTGCACATCAATCAAAATATAAGCACTCAGGTACGTAACAAGCTCTACTCCTTATAACTAGTCAAAAAATTAAAAACAAGAATAAATGTTACCTTAAACTCTAGAAACCAAAGCCTCTTAATATGAGGTGGTACTTCAGAGAAATAAATCCATCCTCCTTTATAGTGACAATGAACAATATCTCTAGCCTTTGTCATTGCTGACTCAGGTTCAAAGCTAAGTCAACAGAGAAAAACACAAATAAATAAATATACTCTATGTATACTTAGTTTATATTACTTAGTCTATGTATACTTTGAAAAATCAGAGACAAACTCAAATAAATGAATAAACTCCATGGAGTATAAATAAATATACTCCATGTATACTTTGGTTTTGTACCAGTGTGGTTTTCATCTACCTCCAGCTCAAGGCGACGGCAATACAACTTCAAATCTTTTCTAGCATTGATTTTGTCCTTTGATCTCCACTTGTCGTCCAATATCGTATGGAAAACGTTATCAAAAACGTTTTTTTCTATGTGCATGACGTCAAGGTACGTTGTGACGAATCAGAAGGAATTTCGAATATGGAAGCTGCCAAAATATACTCTGCTTTGTGCACTTATGGTACTCATAATAACCAGGAATCTTTGAATGTGGCTCTTCAGTTACCATTGGCAAATGTTTCACTCGCTCCCATAGTTCTTGACCTGATATAATATATAAAATATTGTCATATATATAAATAACATTGTATACGTACATAATTTAAGTTGATGGTAGAAACTTACCTCTTAGACGAGAGAGAGGACGAGAGAGAGGAAATGACTTCTCAACTCGGCCTTTGTAAAATCCTTTCTTGTCCTTTCTGAAAGGATGATCACTCGGTAAGAACATTCGACTGCAGTCAAACCATGTATGCTTTTTACTGTACTCTAACCGAAAGGCTTTAGTATTTTCCATACACGTTGGACAACCCATTTTTCCAGCTGTACTCCATCCAGAAAGCATTGCATAGGCAGGAAAGTCATTTATCGTCCATAATAAAGCAGCTCGCATAGGAAACATTTCATTTCTAGAAGCATCAAATGTAGGAACACCATGAAGCCACAACATGAGCAACTCATCAATCAGAGGTTGTAAGCAAACATCTATTAACTTTTTCGGGCTCCTGGGACCAGGAACAGTCATTGACAAGAACATGTAAGGAGTTGTCAAGCACAGCGAGGGAGGAAGATTTATGGAGTTAGAATAACAGGCCAACATGAATAAGGCCTTCTTGATTGACTAAACGGTGCAAAACCATCATCGCATAAACCTAATCAAACATTACAAGATTCTAATGGAAAGTCAGGATATGTTTGATTCAAATGTTTCCAAGCTTCACTATCAAAAGGATGAGACATTACTCCTTCTTTTGGTTTATGCTCTGCATGCCACCTCATATGCTCAGTTGAAGCTTTTGATGCATACAATCTCTGCAATCTTGGAGTCGAAGGCAAAAAAGACAATTGCTTATAAGGAGATATTGATGACCCGTCTACACTTTTGTACCTTGGATGATTGCAGTGCTTACATGAATCTCTATTGACATCATCCTTCCAAAACTAACATACAATTGTCTGGACATATGTCATATTTTATCACACGCAACTCAAGCTCTTTTACAAGTTTTTTTGACTCATAAAAATTTCTAGGAAGTTGATGATCACGAGGCAAGCATTCTCCAAATAACTGCATTATTGGATCATAGCAAGCTTTAGACATATTAAACTCTGACTTAATGTTCAACATCCTAGAAACTGCAGATATTTGAGTATGGCTTTCACAGTTTGCCCACAATGGTTCATCTGCAGATTTTAAAACATCCCAGAACTTTGCAGATAATGCTATCTCTTTATTTCTATCATTAAATGCATCATGGATATTTTCAGGGTTGCTTGAGGAAGGGTTACCGTCTAGAGGAATGTTTGTGTTTTCAAATGAGAACATCCCTTGCATATGAGAATTCTTCCCTTCATTTGTCCAATAAGGAACAAAATTTGGACCAACAACATCGAACACCATTCTTTGTTGTGGGTTTAAGTAACCATGTCCGAAACTTGTTGAATGATTTTGATTCACATGTGAGTTGCTCGGCATACGATTTGTCTCTATCTCATCATAATCAGCTGATTCCCCATGACAATTCCAGTAATAGTAATCAGGAGTGAAACCTTTTCGATATAAGTGTTCTTTGTTGGTTTCTACCTTCTGAAATCTTTTATTTCCACATTGATAGCATGGACATCTGATTTCACTTCCAAGATCTTGAGAAAATACAAAATTCAAAAACTCATTAACCCCATCAAAAAATGCATTCCTAACTCTGGCACGACGAGACAAATTTTTCTTATACATCCAACTCCTTCTAAACTTTGGCTCCTGTGGATATGTATTTTTTCACAAAATAATGTGCATAACACTAATTTTAGTTTTTTTTTTATTATATATAAATAAATGCATCTAATAAAAATGCCAAATAGAAAAATAGAAAAATTAACAACAACTATAATCAAACATAACAATAATGTATAATGTAGTAGAAATTACCTCTAATCCCATTGTTAAATGTAGTATGAACTGTGTAAATAAGATTAAATCAAAAAATTATAATCAAACATAACAATAATATAGATACATCACTAAAATTATAGTTAAATTATATCAAGTAAAAGCTCATACCTTTTTTACTTTTTCTAAAAATGGAAGCTTCATCTTCCTTCTTCCTCTCCTCACTAAACCACAATTCTTTTTGTGAGATCTGTAAAAACTTCAGATGCAAAATAATGGCAATGCAGAAGATGACCACGTACGTATAATACTTCCTCCGTCCCTTAATGTTCTTCCCATTTCATTTTGACACATTTGTCGATGCACGTTTTGCGTCGTTAATATCTCTTATTATATATTTCTAAAAATTATAAAATTTTGATATTGTTAAAGTACTCAATGAGACGAACAAAATAAGATCCTGCATGACCATGTTTGTTCTTATAGATTGAGAATAATCTAGAAAATTGTATTAAATCGTGAATAGCGTAAAAATTGAAGATGAGAAGAACATTAAGGGACGAAGAGAGTATATATGAATTAATGAGATTCACCAACCAACCAATCAGACTTCAATTACCTTTTATTTTTATTTTTTAAAATTAGTGAAAATAGTCACGGCTCTCCCGTGGCGAAATGTTAAAGCTAATTATTTAGCCAAGGAAACGTATTTGGTATAAGCCATCCCTAAATTAGCCACGTTAGCCACGACATATCCATGACTATATATTCATGGCTAAAATTCAGCCATGTCCATTCCGTGGCTAAACATCGTCTCCTCTTTACTGGCCATGAATTATCATTTCCGTTTCGAATTTCATGCCCATTTAGCCATGTATATGTACCGTGGTCCCAAATTCCATGCCTATACGAGATTTTTCTAGTAGTGTTCGTAACGATGTAAGTGAATCACCTCAACAAGCAACACACACATATATCAACATTAGACCGATCCAGTAATCTGTACTTTCCACAGTGTTACTAAATAAAACCATCAAAAGGCAAGAAACAACCCACACACAAGCCATAATCCAGTTTTAATATTGATAAGAGTAGTAAGCTTAGAACGATAATCAGAGCCAAGGAGAATTGTAAATAGGAGTGACAACGGACTTGACTTGAGTGTATTTGTAGAGTGCATCCATCCCATTGTCCTTTCCAAATCCACTCATCTTGTATCCTCCGAAAGGCGCGTCGCTATCAAACGCGAAGTAGCAATTTATCCAAATCGTTCCAGCCTTTACTGATCGAGCCACCGTATTCGCAATGTCGAGGCTCTTCGTCACGATTCCTGCTGCTAGTCCGTATCTCGTCGAGTTCGCCCTCTTGATCCCTTCTTCTATCGTCCTACAAGCCAACACACAGATTAAAATCGGATGTGAATGTATTTATGCTTGTGTATACTAGCTAATTCATATTCATATATTCGTACGTTAATATTTTTTTGGTACATGAATTTTCCCCTGTACATAATCTATTTAAGCTTGTGTACACTTTTGGTGAGTAGAAGGGTTTATAAGCTTACTTGAACTTCATGAGGGACAAAACGGGTCCAAATATTTCGTCTTGTGCGATCATCATATTGTCCTGCAGTATATATTTACAAGTCAAACCAATTAACAAAAGAATCATAATGATAACACTAAGCAGAATCAACTAACAAAGTGTAGTGATTAGCTAACTTACCATAACATCTGCAAAGATGGTTGGTTGGATGTAGTAGCCCTTGTCACCCAAGGCCTTGCCACCAGTCAACAACGTCGCACCTTCTCTCTTTCCGTGCTCAATGTATGACAAAATCCTCTCGAATTGCACCTTGTCAACCTGTGTTAGAATGATCGTTCGTGTCAAATTGCTTGAATACTCTTCAAAATCAACCAAATTTTTTCGAAAGTACTAATGATATTGTTTAAGTTCAAAATTGAATGAAGATATATACCTGAGGGCCTTGTTGAACGGTAGGATCGAAAGGATCTCCAACAGGCCAGTTCTGGGCCATCTGTACTAGCTTCTCCACAACCGCGTCGTATATCCCTTCTTGCACGAATACTCGAGAACTCGCGACACACACTTCTCCCTGTACATGGATCAATTAGTAGGAAATATGAGTTAGATATTGCAAATTTAGAAACTTCGTCCAAGTAGCAAGTTTATTTAACATTTACACTTGTTTCACATAGATGTTTGAAGAAAAGTGCGGGCCTGGATTTTGTTCTGTTGGGCTTGACAAAAGACTAACTAATGCACATAAAAGTTTCTTTCATGTTTGTGTGATTTTCAAACATTCATGACATTGAAGAAAAACTTTGTAAGATTTGTAGGTACCTTGTTAAAGAGGATGCCTACAAGAGCGAGCTCGGCGGCCTTGTCGACGTCAGCGTCATCGAAGATGATTAGCGGGGATTTGCCACCTAATTCCAACGACACTTGCTTAAGGTTGCTTGCTGCAGCCGCCTGCATCACTAGCCGTCCTACTTCTGGAGATCCAGTAAAACTAACCTATTGTTTCATATAATTTCAAGCTGAGATTACCTATATAGTTAACCTATTGTTTCATATATTATTAAAGTTTGTGTACCTTGTCAACGTCCATGTGAGACGTGAGGGCAGCGCCGGCAGTTGGTCCGAACCCAGTTACAACATTCACCACTCCATCTGGTATCCCTGCCTGTCGATTCATTAATTTAATTAGTTAATTTCGCAAGGAATAAATTGACTTAGGATATTATACAACTAAACTAGCAAATAACATTGTCCATATAAGTCTAGTGACAAGAATGTACCTATAACGTTGTTGTTGTCTATGTAAGTCAAATGAGATTTTATATTCAACCCCATTGACAACTAATAAATTCACTGAACATGATCACCTATAATTCATATCCACTCACTTTCGATGAAAGATGACGGTGAGTTGGATAAATAACTCTTTTGTACGTTTTTATTAGGAAAATGACCCCTTTAAAAACTAACCCCTACTCCAAGGGGAAGGAGAAACACATGAGTCAGTTTTTTTTAACAAAAACTAATTGAGACTGGTTTTCCTAATTAAAAACTTTAAAGGGGTTATTGAGACACTCTCTGTGAGTGCGCGAGAACTGTATTTTGACGGATGAGCGAATATACCAGTTTAGTAAGATGAGCGTAGAACAAGGCGGAGAGAGGCGTCTGCTCAGCTGGCTTGACCACCATGGTGCAACCGGCAGCCAAGGCCGGGGAAACCTTGGCAAAGAACATGGTGGTGGGGAAGTTCCAAGGGATAATGTGCCCTACAACCCCCACCGGTTCTCTCAACGTGTAACCCTGGAACTCATGTGACATCTTTAATGTCTCGCCATGGATTTTATCAGCCGCCCCTGTACAAGTACAAATTTAAACCTAGTATATAAGTTTATGAATTCTTAGTTCTACAAAATATGGGAAAAGATGCTACTAACCAGCATAGTAGCGAAGTGTGTTAGCAGCACCAGGGATGTCGATAATCTTTCCGAGATGGAAGAGCTTTCCAGCGTCCATGGAGTCAATTGCCGCCAACTCTACCAAGTGTTCTTCCACTAAATCCGCCAATTTCATCATTATTCTCCCCCTTTGCTACAAATCACATATGTATATGTTAGAGCAAGACTAAATCCTAAAAGTTACATGTTTAATATGTTATATACGTACAAAGCCAGACATGCGAGGCCAGGGGCCATGATCGAAGGCTTCTCGGGCGGCTTTCACAGCCAAATCAACGTCGTCGTTGTCGCCCTCCGCCACTTCGGCTATCACTTCTCCGTTCCTTGGATCTCTCGTCTCAAACGTTTTCCCTATATATATATTAAATCATTCAATTTCACCATCATTTAAATTAAGATTTTAAGTCTAGCTATTTATTGTTACACATTTTGTTTTTCAAATCTATTGTTTTTTTGGTTTCTCACTCTAGTTCAGCGATTTACGTAGATAAACTCTTGCTACGAGGGATCTAACTTGGGTAACGAATCCAAGGCTTCTGATATGCGAGTTGTGACTATCCGACAAGAACCACGAAATATAATACTTGTGTGAAAATGGTTATGGTTGTATACTCCGGATTAATTACTACAAGTGTATATTTTCTAAGGATGGGCTAATACTTAAGCTCAAACACAATTTTATTTTATACTCCGTACTATTTAAGGCTTTTTAAGTGCTAATCCAGTTCTCAGACTATAAACCGGGTGGACATATTTTATCATTTATGTTCTCTCTTACTGTACAAGTTACGATTATGGTACAAATACTCCTTTTTTCTCGTTAAAATGCTACTAGCAGTCATGTGATCATTTTGACCAAATCTGAGAATAGGCTTCCCACATCGGAAGTTGAGGTAATAATAACCCACTATATAATACCATGGATTACTCCTCCTATTGTCAATTGGTTTTAGGATGGATTCCTATGGGCTTGTATTGTGGACTCAATGCGCATATGCGCTAATATACACGACCCCCGTGTTTATCGGCCCACCGGACTTTATCATGGTATCAGAGCGGGTTCCGGGTCTGGGTTCGTTTCCTGGTTTATCTGAGCTTAGCCCGCCATGATGGCTTGTTATGGGCGGCTCCTTTGGCTTGTCGGCCTGAAGGGTTTAGCTAGCCATAATGGCGCGATATGGGCTGACCCGTTTGTCAAGTGGCTACTGGGCCAGGCCAGTTACCACTTGAGGGGGCGTGTGAGAATAGGCTTCCCATATCGGAAGTTGAGATAATAATAGCCCACTATATAATATCATGAATTACTCTTCCTATTGCCAATTGGTTTTAGGATGGAACCTCATGGGCTTGTATTGTGGGCCCAATGCGCATATGCGCTAATATACACGACGCCCGGCCCACCGGACTTTATCACCAAAAGATTATGACTCCAATTTTAATTTTATTTAATTTTATCTTTTATTTTTACGTCTGAAGTTGAATATATTAAGAATTTTTTGAATTAATTACTTATGTTTTCACTAAAAATTTAAATAATTATAAATATATCAATACAAGTATTTTATAGATTTTTTTTTAATCTTTGAGTATTTTATAGATGACCCAAAATCAACCGTGAATAATTGGACTTTACAGAATAAAATCATATAACTTCGATGATAACGAATTATTTAGATTAAAGAATTTGACTTTACAATCCGATAATGAAATTATTAGCTATATCTATTCATAATCCTACCCATATCTAATTTAGAATATGGACTTTCCTTCTTCAAACAAACAAAAAAACTAGAAAGTTTAGGCACTTTTGTTTGAAGAATGTTTTTCGATCGAAATTTCAGTTATTTTCCCAAGAGCTAGAGATCTTATACGGAGTATGTCATTTATTTCTTCTTCTTAAGTAAACCCCTTAGAGAAGGCAAAGAGATAGTTGACCGTCATAAATTTCATGAAAGTATATTATTTCTAAATCATCAATCCTTTTTTGTATATGGAGCAAAAAGATAATAACATAATAATAATATCAAATTAGAGCGATGGAATATGAGTTACCTGATAGAGAGTCAACAAACTCGCCATTAATAAAGAGCTTGGTGAACTTGATTTCTGGTAATTCAAACTTGATCTCTGTCTTCCCGTTGATCTCCGCCATTAATTCTTGCTCTTTATCTCTCTCCTTATCAACCAAATAATAAGCTTTAGACTTTGATGGCTTTGATCGAGTTTGTTTATATGAAGGCGAAACATCATCGTCGCTTTCTTGTATGTATATATAGCACCAATATTCTCTATCTTTTTCCAAAAAACAGAGAGATAAAGATTAATTCATCTTTTTTAAAATAATTAATATGTCCAACAGAACTTCTTATGGATATATTTTCATTATTTCTCACAGATTTTACATTGTTAAAAGTATTATAAATAAATGATTTTATTATTTGTATTAGTGATTATATTTTTAATAAAATAATAATAATTTACGTGATGTTTATTACTCTCTGTAAGATTAGATTATAAAAAAATTAAATTTTTTGTTTTTGAATATAGGTTCGTGTCCTCAGAAGTCTTTTACTCAATTCGCCCTCGTCCATCTAGACATTGTATATTGCCCTCAATAAACAAAAATAATTTAGACATACTGTAGTATAAATCAAGGAAGGTGGCTCAACCCTGTTTAATGTTTGTTCCCAAACTTAAAGAGATACATTTATTAGAGTACTTTGCTAACTAGCTAAACTTATACTAATAGATTTGGAAATTAAGTTGATATAATCTACAGTAGCTTCTAAAATCTACAACATGGAAATCATAAAAAAAGTCAACTTTGACTATATTTACATTATCAAGTTCTTGCAAAGATACGACTGGACTCTATGTTATAAAAAACACCTACGAAATTTGGAGTTATATGCTGTCGTGCTTACTAGTCAAATATAAATCCATATAATTTAATCGTTAGCTACTTAGCATATAATAAAATAAGTACTAAACGCACTTACCAACTGCTAACATGTTTCATTATCGCATCAAACAAAGTCTTATGTTGTATACTTGCTAAACTACCGATCATAATCATAATTAGGCTTAATAATGTTCCTATTTTTTTGGTAGATAATAATATTCCTATTAGTTTATATATGAAGCAGATAACTACAAATTTTGGTTCTACAAAATTGAATTATTTTTCACGTATATATAATATATTATTGTACATATATCATATTCATGAATTAGTATCGTGTAATTATGTAGTTTGAATATGCACAGTATAAAACTCTAAATCTTTAAAAAAATTAATTTCTGCGTATATCAGAATATGTATATTACGAGTTCGCTACGTGCAAGCAAGCAAGTACTGTAAAATACAAGGCCAAAATATTATAGAGATAACTTCTATTAGTAAAAAGTAACTTTAAAATTGGGGTGATTTGGAAAACATACTCCGTAAAAATATCTTTATTATCTCTAAATGATCAAACAAATTAAAACTTTAAAGAGAGGAGATTTTGATGAAGCTGACTCCTAACAGCTGCTTCATATATTTCATCCGGGTTTCCGTGGCATTGTCTTATACGTGAGGTCTTCGTTTTGCAAACATTTCGCCTTAAAATCTGCTGTCAATATCCCAACGATAATACAAATCTGTATACTCTGATTTAATATCATGTTCCTGACGTTGATTTTTGTGTTTGTTTGAGATCCGATCCGATCCGATCATGTGAGAGATCAGGGCTGCAATTTGATGGTGTATATATGAGTAGAGCAGTCTAATTCTCGCTTGTGGCAAAGTAACGTTTTATTTATAAAACTTTTGAAAGTGTCGTTTTTCTTTTACCGAAAAAAGAATAAGATATGAGTTATTTGAGTAATAGATCAAAGTCACATGTTATCACCTTTTTCATATGCTAGTTAGTTATAAGAAATTGTCTCTATGCATATAGGCCAATGTCATGATTCACTGATCAATTTTATAAGGCCCACGACTTTAGAAAGGTTATCCTTTGTCAATTCCGGAATTTTTAAGAAGGTCACCATCATGGGAGTACCCTCGTCCTAACATTTTTAATTTTTTATGTTATTTTTCACTCGAATCAAGAAAAACATTTCTTGTTGACATTATTAGCAATCTAATCTATATAAAGAGTTACACCATTATTCAAAGGAAAAGATTCATGTGAGAATAATTATTATTGTGCGAATTGCGAATGGATGCACATTTGGGCGATTGACATGCACTTTCTTCAGTAATGACATGCACATTTAGGCCATTGACATGCACTCGGTCAGATTTGCATGTCATTGATAATATGTGAAAAGTACATGCACACCCCGAAAATGCATGTCAATGGCAAATTATCAATGACATGCAAATCTGACCGAGTGCATGTCAATGGCCTAAATGTGCATGTCATTACTGAAGAAAGTGCATGTCAATCGCCTAAATGTGCATCCATTCGCAATTCGCACAATAATAATCATTCTCACCTGATCCGGATTCTTATTGAAATTAATGTTCAATCATCCTTTCTCTCTCAATTCACACTACACTACCATGGTATCACCTTGGTATTCAATCCTTCCTTCTGCACATTTTTTATTTCGATTTTATTCAATTTTATTCGATTTTGAGTTTGATTCCTTTCTCCTCGATCATCTTCTCGATTCGACTTGCTTCGCTCTGATTCTTTCTGAATTGATCAATTTCCAGTCCATCACATATCGCGGTTGATAATTTTCCCAATTTCAAAAAATTCCATTTTCTAGGGTTTCTTTTATGATTAGTTATGGTGACAATCTCTAACCAAACGATCACTGATCTTAGTGATCCACTTCACATCTTCACCTATATCGATCTGATAACCTGATATGATTCCGGTGTCGAAGGCGTTTGGGGGCAAGAGCTTCATGTCACTGTGAAGAGTAGTTTCGGTGGCATTGAGTGCCATCAAGAACAAATTGGCCTTCATTGATGACTCTTATCCACGTTCTATTGAGTTTTCCAATCCAAGTCGTATTCGTCTATGGGATATATCATTGCAATAATCTAGCCGATTCTTGGCGTATTGGATACTTGCATAGCACCATTGCATACAATGTGCTTTTTGCTACAACTGGTCAAGCCATTTGGACTCAACTCAATTCTCGATATGACATAGTCAACGAGGCTCAGAAGTTCTTCATCCATAAAGAGATCAGTTCTTTGACGTCAGGTACATATAATATACCTTCATATTTCTCCAAGATCAAGCGTCTTCATAATGAATTAGATTCTCTTTGATCTTTCCCTGCTTGTACTTGTGGTTTTGCACAACTTATTCAGACCTATGATGATGAGCAGAGGAATTCCTAATGGGATTGAATGACTCTTATTCAATTGTAAGAGGAAATATTTTGATCATGTCTCCTATGTGACATTGATCAAACTAATTCTCTTTTGATTCAAGAGGACAAAGGGAGATCAAATTCATAGTAAACTTCACTACCCTGTGCTAGCTCTTTTTTCTGTTAATGCTCAAAAACCTAGCATTGATAAGGGCAATCCTAAATTTTGTTCCCACTGCAAAAAACATTGCCACTTGATTGAGTCTTGCTACGACATTGGTGGCTTCCCTCATAATTTCAAGAAGCCTACCAATGTCGCATCTAATTTTGTCTCTACATAATCGACTTCTCTAAGCTTTTCTGTTGAAGAACTGGCACAGTTGGAGAATTTTCTTCATTGCAAATCAGCCTCAATATCTTTTTGACTCTTGTACTGATAAATGTTGTGGTTTTTCTGTTCAAACTAGTCACTACAATAAAACTATGTGGATCATTGATACATGTTCTTCTGACCACATGTGTCAAAATCTTTATGTTTTTAATGACTAGCTTCTTATTTTTTTTAATTCAAAAGGTATTTCTCACAAAACTTCTTGTGTCTATACTACTCAACATAATAAAGTGGTAAAATGGAAACACAAGAAATTGCTTATGGTAGCAAGACCACTTATCTTTGAAGCAAAAGTGGCACTTGGTTATTGGGGTGATGCAGTCCTCACAACAACTCACTTAATCAACATATGTTCCACCAAGGTTCACAAAGTTGATTCCATTAAGTCAATGTTTAGCAGCTTAGGCAACTCCCTTGACAGAAACAACCTCCTTTGAAAGTGCCTATTCTTCCAAAGATTGGAGAAGTGCCATGGATGTTGAGCTAGCAGCCTTAATCAACATCTATTCCACCAATAATGCGTTTTTGCATGGTGACCTTGAAGAAAAGGTGTGTATGAAGAATCCTCAAAGTTTCGATGCTCCTTTAGGAACTGCTTGAAGATTGAACAATTCATTGTACGCTTTAAGGCAAGCTTCAAGACAATGACATTCTAAACTTTCAAAGGCTCTTTATTCTTAAGGCTACTCCCAGTCTCCTAATGATCACTCTTTATTTACAAGAAACAAGGTGATTCCCAAGTGTTCCTTGCAGTATAAGTTGATGATATTCTTCTCATGAACTGATTTTATTGAGATTACTAGCATTAAGAATCATCTCAATGATAGATTCAAGATCAAAGACTTGGGAACACTAAGTTATTTCATAGGCAATGGATGCCTCCATTCTTCAAAGGACATTTTCATGTCTGAAAAGAAGTTCATCCAAGAGATTATCAATGGATTTAACATCCATAATACTTCACCAACATCTAGCCCTCTTGATTCATCTATAAAGCTCTATGCCTCGAAAGGTGAATTCTTGTCAAATGTCACACCTTATAGAAGATTGGTTGATAAGGTTGAATTTTTTCACTAATTCAAGACCTAACATCATTTTTTGTACAACACTTAAGTCAATATATGCTCAACCCCACAGACATCCATTATCAAGATGATACGCCAACTTTAAGATTTTCAAACAGAACTGCCAATTGTGCTATGCTATTATCTTCTTCAAAGGATTTTAGTCTTGAGGCATACTGTGATTTAGATTGGGCCAATTGCTTATGTACTCGAAGATATGTTAGTGGCTACTTCATCCTTCAAGGTTCTTCACCAATTTCTTGGAAATCCAAGAAACAAACAACAATGTGACTCGAAGATATGAAGTTGAATATAGATCTCTCAGAAGGCTCACTGCAGAATTGGCTTGGCTCACTCGCCTTCTACATGAACTTGGTGTTTGTGTTATTCTTCCAGCTCCTATCAAATGTGACTCTAGGTATCATTCACATTGCTAAAAATATGGTCTCTTTCACGAGGACAAAACACATTGAAGTATCCTATCAACATCTTTATTAAGCTTATATGGTCCCATACATAGCTCTACGCTTTACAAATTGGGATTGTTTAATCCACCTCCAATTCAACTGGGGATATTGGAGTAATGGAGGTCACGTGGTCATCACATGCTTCATATGCATTGTTCGTTATACCAAATTGTCAAGTTTGTTATGTATATAAGGCCAATGCAATGATTCAGTGATTAAGGAATGAAATCAAGATGTTTAAGTAATGTTTTCTCTTTCAATTGACATAGCACTTACCTAAATATGATACTAATTGATATGATATCCTTGATAAAAAAAACTGTTGATAAAAGGCAAATACCGAGACTTCTTTTTAGGAAGAAGACAATCTCAAATCATCATATTATCTTTCACATTTTGATAATATTTTGATAATATATGACGTAGAGAAAAGTTCGGACATGAAGAAAGTTCGGACAATCTCATAAGATGTATGCATATGATAAGTCATTCAATCATTAATTGATGTTTGTGTAGTACTCCCTCTGTTAATATATACTTGTTCCTCTAGCCTAAATCATTTGTGAACATTAGTTGTCTTTTAACATAATTTTAAACTTCTTTTTACCAAATTTACCCCATATTAGTTTTTTTTGGTATTTAATTTTTTTATTCTTTATTTTAATACAAAGATCTAATGGAGTATACATGGAGACAAAATATGTCATTCCTTAAAATATAAAGGGTATAGTTGTCCGACAATTATCTCTCTCTCTCTACATGTACTAAAACAGAGCGTTGTTTTGACACATGTCACCCTTACGTTCAACTTGCCTATGTGTTGACCTCTGGGTTATGCCACCTCATTAGTCATGTCATCTGAAACATCTTCATGACTTAAAAAAACCAATTAAAAAATGCCACATATTCAGGAAGTTCTTAATTTAATTTATTGATTATCTTTTACCTAATTGTTTTGTCTACTTTGTACACGATATCCAAATATAGTTTAATACACTTGATGTTTTCGTATTTACGTATTAGTTTAATTAATTGATTATCTTTTAGCTAAACATTTTTTCTACTTTGTACACACTATCCAAATATAAATTGATGCACTTGATAAATTAAATCTCATCTATATGTATTTGTTATCTATATTCTTATGTGATTAATAATTCCGTATTCATTATCTAAACGTATTCTTTATCTATGTTCTTATATTTTTAAGTATAAACCATAAAAATAATTCATAAATGATAAAATACTACTTAACGATATAAATATAATTATATTATAAAAATATTTTTAATACGTGCGACCCCGTGTATGACACGGAAACACAAGCTAGTTGATCCCTAAAATTACTCCAGGGACAAGCAAAATAACGAAGGGAGTACTAAATTTACGATTACTAAGCAAAGGATAATACATATTTAGGATAGTCTTCCGTATATTATTTATTTTGAAAAACGAAAAAAGAGAGAAAATGACTGAAGCGATACCGGACAAGACAATGACCGAGAGCTGATCTGTGTCTGCGGCTATGGGACCTGCGCCTGCGGATGCGCAGTTTGCTGAACTTTCCGAAATCATTTTAACTTCGTTTGGTTTAATGTTTACATGTTTTTGTTATAACTTTCTTTATTTGTTTGGCGGAGAATTTAGGTTAAGCAGCCACCACTTTATTTCTCTTTTCAACTCCTCCTTTATATGGAGACCATTGTCATTGTTTACATTTGCACATTGAATTGAATAGAAGAGCTTTAAGTTGAGAATATCTCTTTCCTTTGCTTCAGCGTCATCCCAATGATTGGATCCGAAGTTGTTCCTGTGGGAGAACTGTCATCAAAGCCTACCTATCGAATTCGTTCATCCCTTGATTGGATTAGCAAGACCTCGAATTCTTGTTGAGTTGCAAAACTCAATACGTACTTATCCATCCATGAAGAGTTCTAGAGCCCCATCCACTATCCTTTCTACCATGATCCTCCCCGAAGGCATACGAAGTCAACGATTTCTTATTAATTGATATCAGTTTTCAGCGGTTTAAAGGTGTAGTCATTCTAAAACTCTTTCTTTCATGTATTTCCCCTTCCGTTACCACTGAATTCCGCACTTCTCCTTCATAAACTGAAAAAAATGAGTAAAACCCTAACCCTAGGTGACAGATTCTTGTTCTCAAGAAAACGTTGTGGTTTTCCTCAAACAAATATGTCCAGAAAAAACAAGAGAGATTGAAGATAACTAAGAACCCAAAGATCGCACATATCTTAAAGGACTCATCAATTTGTTAAATCACTGATTGTTGTTTCTAGTTTTTGTGATTTGTTTGATTATCTTTCAATCTTGTCTCCCTTATTTTATCTCTTCTCTTCATGCTTTTCTTTCTATAAAAAAAAAAACAGCACTTGAGTTCATATGAGTCAATCATAAATTTGAGCAAAAAGAAATCCACAAGATATCTAGAGTAGTAGTCTTATCACTATATCAAGTGTCCATTGTGCCTATCTATCCATTGTCTACAACATATATATTTGGCGTCTTGATTGCATGTTAGTTAAGTCTTTGAACAATACTTGCTTGCATCTTTTTTGATTTCTCATATTGTTGTTGACTAGGATATATTGATCTTTGCCTTGAAGCTAGTCTATCCTCCCCTCACGTTGTCGTGCCTATCAAAGTAAATCCCTAAAAACCACCTAGTAAAGCAGCAAGTAGAGGTCGAATCCCACAGAGAATCAAATATTGTTTCAATAATGCAATTGAATACCAACAAGTAACCAGAGGGGGGGGGGGGGTGGATAATTTCTACTCTAAGAAAGCAAATAAGCAGATGATAGAGAGATATGCATAGCCAACCAAATATCCACACTTCGGATTGATAGATCGATCATTGATTATTCTTATTCCTCAATACCCATGAATGTCCCAATCCTGTTCTTATATAGTTATCAGTCCAACCCGGCTTGATAACACTAACTATCATATAACCTAGAAGACCTTCTAGATTGAATCTAACAGCAGCAATGAGTTCAAAAATAAATAGGTGCATGCAATTCTAACAACTCATCAGCATTTAACATACAATCAATTCTCTACACAAACCAAGAGATTTAGATTCTCAACCAGTCTCCTCCAATCCTTAGTAGTAGTATGATTAATAACAATCTCTAACAAGTTGTATAGATATGGAGAACCAATAGCATAATATTAATCTTCTCTAGTTTGTGAGACTAAAGGGAACTAATATTAACAATCTATATGATATCTTAATCAACAAATCAAGGGGAATTGGTATATGATCAATGAGATTAAGCACGAGAGTGAATTAATACAATCATAGAAAGAGTAAAGAAATAATTCCATAATCAAATCATCTGAAGGCTTCAATTGTCTGCCTTAGCAAAGAGTTGTAAAATGTAGGTTGAAATAATCAAAACCTAGATTTAAAAAGAGTATATAAACCTAATTCTAAGAGTATGGTAAACCTAAAATAAGGGTGCAGTTCCAGTGAGAACGGTTTTTAAAATGAGAACGTAAGAATGACTAATGTGCATCAAAATATACTTAAATGTGCATCAAAATTTTCGATCCACATCCTTTGAAAAAATGATGCACATACAATTTTTACTTTAATGTTCTTCAGTTTCTCAATAAATATTTTTTTAAAAAAAATGTTATTCAAATTTTGGATGTTTTTAAGTTTGTCAACGAATGTGCACCAAATTAATACTAAATGTTCACCAATTTACTACTCATGTGCATCATTCTCACGATCTTATTTTAAAAATTATTCTCACGCGACACTTTCCCGTAAAATAAAAGGGAATAACAAAATAACAAAGAAAAAGAATAAAAACAATTAAATTAACGAGAGCAAGTCTAGTTAACGTATCCGGCATCATGTGCACAGCTCAAATGAGCTACCTGGTTCTTTATTTAGACCGGCCCACGTCACTAGCCTAAAGTTATGGCCCCTTAGAACATCAGCCTAGTCCAAAGTCACGGCACGTTCAACTCTTCCTTGTGATGATGTCATCGACTCGTCATGCTCACATCAGCATTAGCAGCTCTTCCTTCCTTTGGGGATGGCAAAGGGGCGGGTATGGGGCGGGGAGTACCATCCCGATCCCCATCCCCATCCCTGTTTTTTGGGATTCCCCAATAGGGAAGTTTGCGGGGATCCCCGATGGGGATGAGAGCATCCCCATCCCCATCCCCTTCTGCACAATGGGGATATAATTTTCCCCATCCCCATCTCCGTCCCCGTATAAATTCTCCATCCTCGTCCCCCTAGCGGGGATTCCCCGTTGGGGATGGGGAATCCCCGCCCCATTGCCAACGGCTTCAATTTTCCCCATCCCCGTCCCTGTATAATTTTCCTTCCTTCCTTCATCACTCATCAACCTAGTCCAACGGCTTCTCTTACGGAGTATACTGTAATTATCCAGTTGCTCTTCATTTAAACTAGAGCGCATCACTAGGATATATTGATCTTCGCCTTGAAGCTAGCCTATCCTTCCCTCGTCTAAATTAATTACCTTATTATCCCACTAGTGAGTGACTCTGAGAGCCGTTGGAACAAGTTCGCCATTAACTCAGGGGTGACAGGGCTGGCCTCATTGGCTGACCTGTTGGGAGTGGAGGGGACCTAGACATGATCAAAGAAAAGACTAACAGAGAAAAATGTTAAGCTAGTGAAAACGAAAACAACTCACAAGTATTTACTCTCGTGTGTTTTTCCCTCTGCACTCTCTCTCAATTGTTGTGTAATAAGCTTTTCTTGATGAATTGCCTTGTATGAATAAAAAAACCAATAGATTGAAACTAACAAGCTCCTAGCACTATGATGAGTTATGGTAGTAATGAAGATGACTAGTGTAGGGTGGGGTTTCAACTCAAGGTTCTGACTCAAAAACACAAATGACTCAACGAAAGAAAGAAATAAAGACTCAAAACGTTTGCAAGAATGTAAATGCAAAAAACTAATACGACTTATATTTGAACTCAAGAGGTCCAAAAGGAAGTGTACCTTAACTTGTCCCGATTGGTGTCAATGAAAGATCGAAGACGGAGTCGAGAGGGGGTAGGGTAAGCTCGGGTATGGCTCGGATAGTCGAAGATCGATGGACTCGAAATGATGAGACCGTGGTCGCGATATGTGATGGACTCGAAATGGACGCGAGACTCGGGACGCAATCGCGTTATGTAGGACGTGGCTGCGTTATGTAGGACGTGGTCACGATCTGGGTCGCGATGTGGTCGCGTGTTCTTGTCTGAGGCTCTGCAGAAAGTTGGCACCAAGTACGCGATCATGTGGGGTTGTGTGGCGATCGCGTTGTCAGCACCGACTGTGAAATTCTCCGTCTTCGTAACGGGCTCGTGGCAATCCCATTTCATCCAAATTCTTGAATTCCGACCCAAACAGTATTAAACTAGACTTTGACACAACAAAACGTAAAAACAAATGCTGACTTTGAGACTTTTTTTCTTTTTTTTTCTTTCTTTTTCAATTTTTTTTTGAATATTTTTTTTGTCTCAACAAAACGAAATATAGACTCGATACGAGATATTAATCTCAGCGAAATTGAAAAAGAATAAAATATAACAAACTTTGACTTTCCTTGTTAGAGATAAGATTCCTTCTTGAAGATAGAATTTTCTTTGTTGTAAGATCTTGTGTTGGGCTCCAAGGAATGTACTTTTCCAGCAACTCTAGGGTTTCTTGACGGCTGCGTTTTGGATAGGGAGGTCGAATTTGTGATGGTGGTAATGGGATGAATGGATTTTGGGAACAAGGGTGCTCCAAACTCCAATCTTTCGATCTCCACAAACACGAATCGATCCAAGCTTCTTGTACACAACATGTAACAGACTCAACAAGAAATATCAAAGTACTAGAATACTTAAAATCAATTTCCGATAGAAACTGACAACAAGAAACTAAAAACTGACTCTTTTTTGTGATTTTTGGATAGTGGGGTCTCGTGATGTTCTTGTGAAGACGGGATGGTGTCAACACAACTCTGATACCAATTTGATGCGGGATAAGTTGTTGTTGCCTGATCTAGACACTAGACCTCGAAAAAAAACTCAAACAGAGAAGAGATTGCGGAATTAGATAAGAGGATGATAGAAAGATAAGTAGAATGATAGGCCAATTGGAACCAAATCAAACAACGATAAAATCCTTGAACTTAGGAACAAGAACATTACTGAATGATGAAGAAACCCCAATGGATTACAAACAAACACAATGATTATGTGATGCGCGCCTGGTCTCCGGAAAGCCAATAACGCTCGAGGATCTTCGACTGAAACCTTGGAAGTGTTTTGGTGGATGTCTTTTGAGGGGGACGAAGGTCGATATGGGAGTTTGCAGCGAAAGGATTTGATATAGACGACAAGTCTCCTTGTCGAATTGGGATATGAGTGTTGAAAGCTTCAACAAACTGGTTTTGTGAGGGGTCGATTATGGTGATTGAGGGCTGCTCAAACAGTGAAGTTTTGGTTAGGGATGCAGAAGAAAGGGATTAGAAGATATGGGAACTTATGAGGCTAGAGATGTAGACGAAAGAGGCTAGAAGATATGGTGAAGGAGATGAGAAGACAGAGCCCGAAGGATTGGTGACGCCTAGTTCAAGAAGATGGAGGAAAACTCGTCTCAACAAAGGTTCTTGAATTCAATACTAAACGTAAAGAGACGACTAGAGTTTCAAGGGGGTGACGGCTAGGGTTCTTGCTAGGGTTGGGTGTTCTTGTGCTTGAGTGCCAAAAGCCCATTAGGACGGCCCAAACCATGCAAGGCTGGACCACTCCATATTTAGAAACCTTCTAATAATAGATAGTTCTAAACCTCTAGCAAAACCCGAACCTAGACCTTCCTAAGAAGGAAACCTGCTAAAAATGGAAAGTTACTAAAAATAGAAGGTTCGGAAATGCAATTCTATCTCAGGAAACGAGGGCGCTTAAAATAGTACTTACTATAAATAGAAACCTGCTAAAAATAGTAACTGCTAAAAATAGTAAGTTTCCCGAGAGTGCCTAAAATAGTCTCAAAGATGAAAGATAAAGATAGGCATGGAAAAACTATGGCCTGATCATACCAAGTTGACCAAGGCTTTTGGTGACGCGCCATAGTGTCGAGCCAAGGAGGTCGCCAAGGACGAGGCATGGACACGAGGCGTTGGGTCGCCAAGATGTTGGAGGAGGCTTTGAAGCAGGTGTCGCCGACGTCGACAAGTCTGCTTCCGACGCAAATGAGGTGGTTGGATGTCGTTGGAGGAGGCGCTCGTAGGACCGAGGAGAGCGCCGAAGGAAGTGTGGTGGCGTCGGTGGTTCTAGTGTTGGCACCACGTTTGAGACATGAAAGGACGAGACGTTGGGTGAGGCTAGAAATGAAGCGCCAATGGTGTTTAACCTCAAAATGATCTTCATGAAGAGTGGAGGCAGGAGACACTCGTTGAGGCGAGCCATGGCTTGGCTCTAGGCAAGGCAGGGGCGCATCACTATGGTAGGCCAAGGCACGTGGAGCATGCTCTATGGAGTCCTGATAGCACCAACCTTATGGAAGAGATTGACACACACAAGAACAACTAGGGCGAGTTCAACAACAATGCAGTCAATCTACTCTGCTCACAAAAACTCTCTTTTGGGAGGAAAACGATAAACGTTGTATTTAATATCAAAATCATAACTAGTCAAACATTATATATGGTTCATAAGGTGGTCAATCAAATGAAATAAAGCAATTAAAAGTATTTTCAAAAATAACTTAAAAGAAATAACCTCGAAACAACTAAAATAGCAAATCTCGAAAAAGTCTTCTGCCTCGTTGACGCGATCGCCATCTGAGAGACGCAATCGCGGTTTAAGGTTTCAGCTACGTCTTTTTGAATTAAAAGAACGCGAGCAACAATTTTTCGATAGCGATCAAGACGCGATCGCGAGCGTCGAGACGTGATCGCGTTCGTGCTCCTGTTCGTTCCTTCGTCACCGTCTTCACCTGGGTCTGCTTGAAAGCTAATAACGAACACGGTGATGTACGTACGTCGGAAATTTATTAAGAGCTGGAGCATTATTCATCTTTGGCACCCATGGATGTATGGGTGAGCTCTCAAGGGCCCCATTTTCAAGACGAGCTGAATTTGGAAAAACAAGAGGATTCGAGAACGAATCATTTTCAAGGGAAGGAGGATGATGTACGTACGCTGGAGCGTCTCCTAGAACAACCCATTATGCGGGATGGAAGGCCGAAGAGACTACAAGAGGCGGTGCTATCGAAGATGGGATGAAACAAGGGCAGAGTGACCTTCACAATTGGCTAACCCAATTGAGCTCATTTCTGGATATGTTTGGGACCCAGGACCGAGTGACTTGCTCTCCTGATTAGAAGCCCAACGGACAAACGATGATCAAGTTATAGCTTCTACAAGGTCCGAAATTAGAACAACTCGTTTTGACGAACCATTTATCCGTTTGGGTCCATTTTTGGATAAGTGTCCGTTTTTGGACTTATCTTTCATATGTCCAGAAATGAGGTCCATTGGATGTCGGGAGCTACTGGAACAATCAGACCAATTTCGTGAGGAATACGGGACAATGGGCCATGAAGAGGATTTCTGCCCAAGGGCTTGTGTGTGGGACAATTTCATTTTCAGCATATCTTTTAGGAGTATAAATAGTTATGTTTTTAGGGTTTAGAATCACTTTTGAAATCAGCCAAAAACCTATCACGTTAGTTTGATAATTGTAGAACCCTAGTTGTAGTTTTCGATTGAATTGGATTTCGTGGGTCGGTTTTCAATTCAATCTTGAGAAGGAGTGTTTGGTGGGTCCATATCTCTGCCTCAGCGATCGAACAAGTGGTTGGTGTGTCCATAGCTCATTAGATCAAACCTCGAAAGAACCCTAGGTGAATTCCTTGGGTTAGTTCGAGTCAAGCGAGTCTTTCTAGATTGATGACTGAGTCAAGGAAGACGTCACTTGCTTATCGGTTCGAAACCCTATCTTCCACTGCCACCATCTATACGCCGCCGCCGTCTGCAGCCATCATTTCGCCGCCCTGCAGTCACCAATCCGTCGCCGCCGTCGTCATCCTTGTTGCCGCCGTCGAGTTCCTGTCTCGACGTTCATCAAATCCTAGCAATCTTCGATCTTCATCCGATCTTGTGTCATCACACGGTCCTCATAGGTGTTTCCAAGAGATCCTTTGCACTAGTAAGCTCCTTACACAAGATGAAAGCGATTATCTTGTGTAACTCTCACTAGTGGAAAAAACACCTGTTGAGGCGGTCAAAAACCCCCCTATTGAGGCGGTCAGGGGTCGCTGCAACAGGGGGGGGCTGCAACAGGTCATGAGCTGTTGAGGCGGGCAGCACCCGCCTCAACAGAGGGGTCTGTTGAGGCGGTCGGGAGGGTGACCGCCTCAACAGGTGCAACGTTTTCTACCTCTGTTGAGGCGGGCAGAAGGGTGACCGCCTCAACAGAGGGGGTCTGTTGAGGCGGGCAGAAGGGTGACCGCCTCAACAGAGGGGGTCTGTTGAGGCGGTCACCCTTCTGCCCGCCTCAATGCAGTAATCCTCGTTGGACAGGTTTTGGAAACTGCATATTATCCGGTACCGGATAATATAATATGCAGTTTCTTATGCCAGATTCTGCTTGATGAATCTGTACAAGGAGCTATCTGAGTTCTTCTTGATTAAATTTGTTCCAAGCTTCCTGCATTTTTGTCAATGCAGTAAATGAGAAACTGCCATGTTTAGATTTATCAAATACCTATAATTGAAATTTGACAATCATGTACACTGATATGACATGGTGACGCCATAAGGAGTCCCTATTATTCAATGGCTGGTCCCCATATGCAAATGGACAATCTATTATGGAAATATCCAACACAAACATTAATTTTCAGAAGGAGAGTTTACTGTAAAGGTGTAACAAATAAATCTGGTTATAGTCAGCAAAAGTTGAACCGTGTAGCAGTTCTACTCCATCTGGGTTGCAGCAGCCCTCTCATCTTTTGAATCAAACTCTTGCTCAACAGACTTCACCTGTAAGTCAGACAGATAAATAAGTCACAGTTCATTCAGGCTGAATGTATCCATACAAAAGCTTCATGTCTAATCAGTTTCATTACCTCGGGAACGTAGTGCATCAGCATGTTTTCAATGCCAGATTTAAGGGTGACTGATGAACTAGGGCAGCCACTGCATGCTCCCTGCATTTTCAGTTTGACAATTCCAGATTCCCTGAGAAATCCAAGTAAAAAGAGTTCAAGATTAAACCATTTCATATGGAAGAAGGTTAAAAGAATTTAACATGCTAATGGATTTGAAACGGAGACTTACGGGTCAAACCCTCGATACTCAATGTCTCCACCATCGTCTTTAACTGCAGGCCTGATTCGAGTCTCTAACAGTTCTTTAATCATTGCAACAGTTTCTGAATCATCCTGAAAAGTCAAGCCAATAATTCCTTAATCAATGCCTGTCAAAGAAACACTTTAAAAAAAACACTACTCCACACAGCAGAATTGGTTGTGCACGTCAAATATTCAGAAAGATAAGTTGGTAAAAATTAAATAATTGTATGTGACAGTATTTAGCAGAATTATGAGCATCAAATTCCTTTCGAATTGACTAGCAAAAACAGAACTGATTGTTGATCCTTCATGAAGAGATTATTACTTAGCACAAAGATTAAAAAGATCATTAGCTTTCAGAGTTGAAGCTAATCTAGGTTATACGGCTGCTAGTCAATATTATTTCTGAAGAGAGAGTTACATACGGGGCGTCTGGGCATCATTTGAGCAAATATGTTTAAACAGAAGAAAATGATCAAAATGACTGGGCGCAACCTTAAGAGATACTAGATTACTTTGCAACAACCAAGCATATAGATAAACTTGAGTGGTATTTGGTGTAAGCTGCTCCGTGAGCTTCTTCTTAAAATCTTTATGGTGCTTGCATCTGTAATAACACTATCTTTGCCTAGTTCTCTAACCACCAAGGGTATGCCCGGGGATACACAAATTTTTATTGATTAGCTAAAAAACAAACAGGAAAGCTTGAACCCAAGAAATCCTGCTTCAATTGATAGCCATCTGAAATCATCCTAGATAACAAAGCTAGGGTCAAACTGTGACCTTTCCAAGAGAACACATAGGATAAGCCAAACTAACATGTAATGTTGAAAAGTAAATATGAGAATGCAACAGTGCAGCATTTCAAGCAATTTGATAATGTAGTTTCAAAACATACCTCGTGGATAGCAGTGTCCTTGGAAGCAGCAGTCTCTGCATCAAGAAAAAGTGGTTCTCCAGACGTATAAAAGTCCATGATTGCAGCAAAAATCTCTGGCTTTAGAAGATTCCAAGAATTATCATCGGACTTGGTAACAGTTATAAAGTCAGAGCCAAAGAAAACTCGTGTAATTCCTGTTGAATGGAAGAGCACAAAGTAATTATAGACTTGGTATCCGACAAATTGGAAAGCTCTTTTAATAATGGCTTGAGAATGTGGATAGTGTTCTACACCTCTACTGAGACAAATTCAAATAATCCAAAGAGTATTATACGGTGGATGATGAGATGCTTAGGTATATCATCGACTCTTGGCAAATTGTGTTCATAATAGATAGATTTTGATATTATTGATATGAGAAACTGCCATGTTTAGATAGATTTTGTTACATAAACGCCTAAGATAGACTGCTCAATGATGGATCATATACTGTATTACAGAATGACAGAGCAACACACCTCAGCACAGACATATCATGTTTATTTTTATTGATTCTAGAAGATACTCCGTATAAGCCTAACAATAAACTGTTAAAAGAATGTATGCAAAGGCAGACTGCATTTATCATGTGGAACTACTCAAGCAAGAAGAAAACGACAGCTATAATATTATACTGCACCAGCAAATTAACTAATTCTATCAATAATCAACATACTTTGTTTTTCCTTTTCAGTTTTCTTTTTCTGAGCGCCCCTTTTCAGTTTTCACTAAAGAGTATAACCGGGAAATTAATGAATATTTCGTTCTCCAAATTTCTATCCAGATTATAAGTATATAAGTGTATAACCGATAATTATTTGGTTGTTTTGTTTCCATAAAAATAATAGAACTCCACAGAACATTGGTGAAAACCGAACATAAAAGTGGAAAATTAAGTGGAAAATCCCTACCTAGCTACCTGCTTTTAGCATCCGAAATATATTGTTAAATGAACTCATGGAAGCAGACCGGGTAAGAGTACTTAGCCCAGCCCTGCTTTTTTCACAGCTCTAAGGAAAAGCACCACCACATTCAAAGATGCATCCGTATGATGAAAGTAAAATGACATGAAAGCATATATATAAAGGTAAAATAAGCAGTACGCACCTGATCCAAGGATGATAGAAGTGCTCGCAAGTTTCCTTCCTTGCCTGCAGCCCAACGTTTCATCTCCAAATCCTTAGTTTCAGCAATCCTCTGTTGTATATTGTATGTATAAGGGGATCAAGAACAATATGTCAAGTCCAAAATTAGGGAATTGACTTTGTACTGAGAACACTATAAAAAAAACTCAGAATCACTCACATGTCGCTCTTCCTGCTCCTGCTGAGCCTGGAATTCACGGCTATTCATGTCTGCTAATGCTTGTGCCTGAAGACATACGTATGAATTCTCTTTTAGTGAAAAATAAAAAAGTAATCTTAAGAGAATGCTAAACCAACTATGGACAACAGAATTCTAGAGAGACGTGTCTACAATCTACATACAATTCGTGCCTCAGTCTTCAGGTAGCGCTCATATCTTGCCCTTCTCCGATCATCATCTTCTCCTTCAATTTCCTGAAAAACTGCAGATATTGTAGAACCACCTTCCACACAAGAACACATAAAAGTAATTAATCAGAAATGAACAAAAGCTCTTCAAAGAATAGAAATAGAGCTGCAGAAGAACAAGAAAAATTCATAAATAAATTACCTCCAAAGAAATCAAAAGCTCTTTACCTTGTATAAGGCGCTTAAACTAATAGAATTTTTTGTATGGATTCTCTCTTCAATTTTAAACAAGCTGCATATTAATACAAATCTCCCAGAGGGGGAAAAAAGACCATTTTTTCTGCAAAAATATTTTCTTAAAGAACTAAACTATTGTGCTAGGAAACCTTCAGAAACACTTGCGAAAGGCCGCACTGGAAGACAAGAGAATGTAGATTTACAGCAACAGGAAGAGCAAGAGGAACAAACACAACTAACCCTAATTCCAGGATTTCTCAGATGTGTAAAATTCATCTCTCCGCTCAAACCTCTCAGCACAAACAAACGCCCAAAAACGTCAACAAGGCATTCAATCCAATTCCTTCGGATGTTTGCAGAATTCACATCAAATTTTGCAAAAACTAAAGTTCCTCCATAATTACCTTATAAGGAGCGACAAATTACTGACGAGGCAGCGAGGCAGCGACGAGGCCAGAACAGGCTCGACGACAGCGACGAGGCAGCGACGAGCTCGACGACAACGACGAGGCAGCGACGAGGCAGCGAGGCGAGGAGGAGGAGGCGGCGCAACGAGATGGTGGTGGCCGGCAAGGAGGCGAGTTGGAGGAGGCGGCGCGGCGAGAGAATTTTGAGGGAATAGAAATGTCGAGACAAATTCGCCCAAGTTAATTATGTTTCTGATAATTGTTTGAGGCGGGCGGATAGTGACCGCCTCTAATTCTCTTTAAAACGAATGGTGTTGAGGCGGGCGTTTTTTGCCCGCCTCTAATTTTTTTGAGACGACGGATTTTGAGGCGGGCACTGACTGCCCGCCTCTAATTATGTTTGCGACGAGGGCTGTTGAGGCGGTCCGTTCGTGCCCGCCTCAAACTTTAGAGGCGAACGCCCCGGTGACCGCCTCAACAGGTCAAAAACACACATATTTTTGAGGCGAACGAAAATTTGCCCGCCTCTAAAGCATCTGTTGCAGCGAATAAAAAGACTGACCGCCTCAACAGATAGTGGAAAAAGGTTTTTTGCGGCGGTTTTTAAAGTGACCGCCTCAACAGGGGGGCTGCAACAGGTGTTTTTTCTACTAGTGTCTTGTTGGACCTCCTTAGCCCTCAAAAGAGTTACAACACCTTCGAACTCGGGAACCACCGCCGTTTGTTGTTCCTCATATGATCCTTCATCAGTTGTATCCCCATATTCCGAGTTCAACAATGTTGTCCCGACAGATGGAGATGTTGAAGAGGAGGAGAATATCCAATAGATGTGGATGTGAAGCTAAACTTTAGCTCACGTATGAAGGTATGGATGGTTACCGCGTTACGAAACTGGAGTGTGGTCACACACACGCTATGTTGGAGTTGTCCCATATGGTATTTTCAAAAGGGAAGAGGCAAGTCACTCCATTCCATCAAGAACTTATGATGAACTGTATTAAATCCAGTATTGGTGCATGCCAATAAGAGTTTCAAAGTGTATAAGAATCTAGTTGGTTCGTATGGTAACGTAGGCGCCACTATTGTTGACTTTAAAAACTTTATGAGGGGTTTGAACTCGTCATCAATGACTTTGTTAGGAAGAAAGAACGTTGCGATGCATATTTCTTTGATTATCATCTCAACAAGAATGGCCAGCTGTGTCGGTGTGTGATCCTATAAATCGCAAGGTTTGACCACCTTATGAACCAATTGATCAAGTGCATATTCAATATCGCAAGGTTTGTCGGTGCATATCCTATGAATCGCAAGGTTTGTCGGTGCATATTCAATATCAAAGTCGGCTGATGCTACATACCAATTGATCAGGTAAATCATGTACTCTTACTTATTCATGCACTTATTTTTAGTCATCCATGCACCTATTCTCTACAACTTATGCACCTTTTTTTTTACCAATGATGAACCTTTTCCTTTTACTTTTCATGCACCTATTCTATACCACCGATGCAATTATCTTCTACAATTGATGAACCTGTCCTCTACTAGTGATGCACCTATCCTATACCACTGATGCACCAAAAGCTTAACTCTTGTACTTCTTTATTGCAGATATAATATTGTCTTTATACCATTTACAGGAGTGCATAATCATAAAAGGTCTATTACATTCGTTATTGCTCTACTTTTGCATGAAGATATTGAGTCTTATGTGTGGTTATTTGAGAATTTCAAGAAGGCAATGGGGGCATGAACCGCATGTCATAATCACCGATCAAGCTACGTCTGTCAAGGCTGGTGTTGAACGAGTGTTTTCTCATTCTGTCCACCGGTTGTGCATGTGGCATACAATGATGAAGGTTTCTAGTGAGGTTAAATTCCCTCCAGATACAAATCCTTCTTTCTTTGATGCGTTCCAAAAGAAGTTCAAGAATATTGTGTGGGATGATGAACTTACTCCTATTGAATTTGAAAATGAGTTGTTTTCGGTTCTTAGAGAATATGGTTTGGAAGGGCACGAATGGCTAGGAGTAATGTTTGAACTACGACGTCATTGGATCCCATCTTTTTTCCAAGATGTCAGAATGTCATCCTTATTGAGGACGACATCAAGGTCTGAGAGTCAAAACAATTTTTATGGAAATTTTTTAGGTTCTCAATAAAGCCTTGTGCTTTTCATGATGCAGTATATCAGTTCCATTGATTCACAACGGCATAGTCAGAAGAAGTATCATATGGATTTTTGTACTTCCACTCCACGTACGAAGACGCCTTATCAATTTAAAAAGAATCTCACAACCATTTTCATTATCAATGCATTTTATGATGTCCAAGAAGCGTTTGTAAGTGGTACCTATCACTGCACCCTTAACGAACTGCGAAAGAGGCTGATATCCATCACTTTAGGGTTCAAGATGAATTTGGTAGAATCTGTGATGTACAACATGTTGTTGCAAGGAATGAGTATGTTTGTTCTTGCAACAATTTCCTTAAGTTGGGATTTCCTTGCCGACACATTTTCTTTGCCTTAAAGAATTCTCATGTAACTAATTTGCCTCCTAGCCTCATTAACACTCGCTAGACCAAGCAAGCTATTCTACAACCAATTTTTGAAGTAGACGGTGCAGTTTATGATGCTAGTGTTGAAACTGATGAAAGGAAGCGGGTTCTGGCTGAAGTGATGACAACTTTGTATTCTTTTGTTGACATTGTTGGTGATGACATGGATAAATTGAAAGAATTTAGCTATTTTAAAGGATCAGAAGGCTGCATTCACAACATCTGAAGTAGTTGATCCTTCTTCCTTAACACCAGCTAGAAACTATAACTTTGAGAAATTTGTAGGCCCGTTACCTGATCAAGTAAATATTCATCCTCCTGAAATGGCAAAGAACATGTTCAAGAAGAGGCGTATTAAAGGTGGCCAAGAAGTTGGAATTGAAAATTCAAAAAAGAAGAAAAGAATTTGTACTATTTGTAAGAGGTCGGGACACAACATCACTACTTGTCCTCAATATGTCAATTAGTTTCTCCGAGCTTTCAATGTAATGAGTTATTAACCAGATATTTTTAGTAATGCACCTATTAGTTATGACCGATGCACCAATTATATCTCAGTGATGAACCAACTTTTATTAAGAATGCATAGCACCCTATTTGCTTGATAGAATTAGTCTTGATTTCATTTTTCAATTTTTTATTCATGCATTTTTTGTAGCTTATTCATGCACCTATTATCATTAAGTGGTGCCCCAATTTCCATAAAGTGATGCACCATATTTTATTAAGTGATGCACCAACTATATATTCGGTGATACATCAATTATGATTTTGTGATGCACCAACAAACAACTATATGACCTTCTCAACTAAAGCAATAGGAATACCTCCACCTATCAGTCTATCACCCCTTGTCCTCTTGTTTCCTCTTAAAACCAAGGACTACAACTATATGATATTTGACCATCACATCATCCAGATCAGGGAGAAACGTACAATTCCGCACGTCTATGGGCACACACAGAATCTCGAAAACATTGTGAAGTGCAATATTCATCTCGCTCCATGTAAAATGGAAGGAGTTGGTCTTGGGGTGCCATCTCTCAGCAAATGCAGATATCAAAACAGAATCAACTGCTCCAGTGCCTAGAATCAACAGCCTGAGCAACAATATCAACAACAACGGCATTATCAACATCAATCTTAGCTCGAGTTCTCCTAATTATGCGTCTAGGAGGTTGTGGCAAGACATGTGGGACTAACAAAGGTTGCTCACGAGGAGTGTCCCTCCATATAGGTGAGGCAATACGTGTCTCATAGCTAGTAAGGATAATACTATACTGAGGACCTCCATCAGGGTACCAAAAACTAGGTCGTTCCACAACTACATCTAGTGGAGGGGATGTGAGAGGCCAATAGGATCAGGCTCTGCTACGGGTGAATGGGTCGATGTATGTGCTCGATCACCAATAGGCGGGGATGAATCATGTGTGGCATACTATCATCCATCGCCAAATCTTGTGTCGGTGTGACCAAATCATCTGTAAATGCAAATCTCCCCTCTACAGGAGTCTCATCTACAATTTGCTCATGAACCTCCACATCAATATCCATATCTTGATCAGTGGATGTCCTTCATGCATGCATCTTTTGTCCTCAACAAATTTGCGGTTACGGTTGCAGCGTGTGCAGTGTCTGAAATGTGTCTCGGAGGCACATGTCTAGCCACTACTGGAGCTGGAATGGTAAATCATACAGATGTATGTGTAGTAGACAGCTCGGGAAGTGATGTTTGTGGAGTAGTCTGCTAAAAAACTGATGATGTATGTGCAGTAGATGGCTCAACAACTGATGAATGTGCAACATACTCTATATTTACTCCTACATTCCTACAGCTACAAATCTCCTGCGATCACTATCTGTAATGACCCTCAAAGTCTGAGGATGTTTGTATGCTACAAGAGTTGGACAAATAAACTCAGTCGAGCCTCTCAATGCGGTTCGCACATCCTAAGTTATTAATTTCATAACGCTATTTTTATTCGATATTTGTTTTTAATGTGGATATGTAATCTAATTTAGATTTCAATACAAACATATTTAACATTGATATATGCTAATAATTATGAAATATCATAAGGTTCATCATATCATAATTAAGGCTTATTCACTAATAAATTTACGACTTGTATCTATTTTTACTTGTAATGGAATGAAAAACATCATTTTCTTCCAATTACAAAAAACATAAAGTTGTTAATATCTAATTTTACGAACCTATTTTCTTCAGTAATGAATGCTTATCTATTTAAATGTGTAGTAAATATTTTTGATCCAACTACGATAATTAAGACAATCATGCATAAACAAGTTCTATTCAATTTCATAATTATATATACTAAGCATGCATACATAGTTTCTATTTAACTACGACAATCTTTATACAATTTAAAGGGGGGGGGGTTAAGATCACGTACCTGATGGAAGCCTACGGGTGACAAAGTCACACCAACATTCACAGATTGAGACGTTGATGATCGAGTCGTTGGTCTTCTAGCGCCCTCACGTACCTGATGGAAGCCTACGGGTGACAAAGTCACACCAACATTCACAGATTGAGACGTTGATGATCGAGTCGTTGGTCTTCTAGCGCCACCAACAAGTTGCAATTGTTCTGCTAATCGTCGAGACCGACTACAAATCAACCTATCCACCTCCTCATTCCTCTTCTTCGTCCTCAACTGCAAAATTGCACCTCACACCACCCTACATACTAGTTGCAACCCTTCCAGCGCCATCACTTCATCCAACAACGGTCTCTCTCACAACGGCGACCTCGTCTCCCTCCACCATCTCAGCGTCGCCGCCAGCGCCTTGAGCCAACGCCGTTGGGGCGACCTCGCCTCCCTCCACCTCACCAGCGACAACAACCCTAGTAGCGCCAACAACTAAAACCCGACCTTGCCTCACTCTGGAATTCGATACCCATTCACTATCGCCACAAGCATCACCAGATGCCGCCTGTCCAGCTTCCATTTCTCCAAGTTTTCCCCTTTCATCAGCAGATTCAACAACCCTCGTCGAATCCATTGTTGAGAAAAGCTTGAATTTGATGAACGTAATCGGAATTTCGCCGGAAAAGCTTGAAGTTCAGAATAAGAGAAGAAAGAGTGGGATTGAAGAAGAAGAGGTGGATGAAGAAGAAACTGACTTAATATAAGCGTGAAACATATATTAGGCGTGAAAATTTAAAAATAAATCTTAGTTGTTACTCGTCTAGATTAGGCGTACAGAACCGAATCTGATTTTTGAACAAAAAAATTATATAATTATATTTGCTTGCCTAATGTAGGCGAGCAAATATAATTATATTTTTTATTCATTTTATTTACTTTTCAGAATTGTTTTTCAATTTTTAATTAAGGTTTCACACCTAATATGATTTTTTTTTTTTCTGAAGTAGGCTTTTTTTCCAAAAAAAAATCCCGATTTTGGCTCGTTTTGAAACTTATTCCCAACATGGGCGCTCGTTTTGCCAGCGTCTCGCAACCGAAGCACAAATTATCTTTTAAAAAAAACTTATGTATAAGAAATGTTGGCTAAATGTTTTTAAAAGTTTTTTTTTCCAAATTGTTGCAATTTCATTGTTTTCTTTTAATTCCCACGTATAAGAGACGCTTTATATATTTTTTATTTTAAAAACTATTGTAAAGAAAACAATCTATCTTATATATTAAAGCTAAGACTTTTAGAGCCTCTAGAGTAATTCTAGGTTAGGTTGTTAAGCTATTTTCATTTTGTACTTTTAACTTTAATAAAAAATATATTGAATAACTAACTCAACAAATAAATCTTATAAAACAATCACTTCATTCAAGATAAAAACAATACAAAATATTCTATCATATTAAGAATCTATCTTATATATTAAAGCTAAGACTTTTAGAGCCTCTAGAGTAATTCTAGGTTAGGTTGTTAAGCTATTTTCATTTTGTACTTTTAACTTTAATAAAAAATATATTGAATAACTAACTCAACAAATAAATCTTATAAAACAATCACTTCATTCAAGATAAAAACAATACAAAATATTCTATCATATTAAGAATAAATTTTAAATTTAATTATGATATATATATATATATATATATATATATATATATATTTAATGAGATATTTATATTTTTCTTTAGTGTAAGAGACGCTATCTCGGACGACGTCTTTTACACTATAATGTTTTTTTAAATAAAAAATGTATAAGAGACGCTGAAAATAATTTGAAAATAAATTTCAAAACAAGCCTAAATGGGATTTTTTTTAATGTATGTGTGGGAAATTTGCAAATATCATATTTTTCTGATCTGTGATCTACCTAATCCGTGTGTAAATGATAGACGCCTAATTTAAATGTGCCATAGTCATCGCGTGGAAAAGGGGAACCTTTTGTTAGTGTTGTCCCCCTGGTCTAAATTATTGCTCTAACAGAAACAATCAAGTCCTGTCCCGTCATGGAATGATATTACCCTAGGGCTGAGCAATCGGATTATCCGATCCGATCCGATCCGGTAAGTCGGATATCCGCTAAAAAATTTTCCACAAAACCCCGATCCGTATCCGGTCCGTTTTGGAGCGGATATCCGGTAAATATTGTCCGGATCGGATCGGATATTTGACTCGGATATCCGAATTATCCGATTTCTATAAGGTATATGAAAATTAAATTAAACTTTTTATTTTTATTAAAATTAAAATTCACAAAATATAAAATAAATGTTAAATATATAATTATATATATTATATAGAGGAATTAAGATGTGAAAATTAATATATTTGATTCATTTAGCAAATCAACAATTTAAATAAGCAATTAAAAATTAAATTTTGAGAACAACAATAAAAGTTATGTTATATACAAGAGAATTTTTGTGTTGAGAGAATATATCCTATTGTTTAAAAATGTATAAAAATAATTATTGAATCATCTACACTTATAAAAGTATATTCTAGTTCTATAAAAATATATTTATATATTAAAATAATAGTACCGGATATTTTCGGATATCCGTAAGCTAAATATCCTGATCCGTATCCGGTCCAAATATCCGGAAAATTTGCCCGGATCGGACCGGATTCGGATAAAACTTAATCGGATATTTTCGGATGCGGATTTTTAAGGACCGGATCGGCGGATTATCGGATCGGATCGGCCGGATCGAATATTTTTGCTCACCCCTACCCTACATGGCTGCATGTACTGTATAATGTAAACCATTATAAATTTAAAACACGTGAAAGGCAACAACTTTTTCCTTAACTTCGTTGGCAATTTGCAAACTTAGAGGAAATCATAGCGACAATTTAATAAGGCGATTAAACCGGGCAGCACCCATTTTACACTCGGCACCCCCCCCTCGTTCGGAACCCCGTTCCGAACGAGTTTTGTATTTTTTTTTTATTAAAATATTCTCGTTCGGAACGGTGTTCCGAACGAGAATATTTGTGAACCCGGTCCATGGACCGGGTTTTATTTAATACAAAAAATAATCCGGTTTAAAAAACTATTCTCGTTCGGAACCCCATTCCGAACGAGAATAGTTTTTTGATGACGTCATCATTCTCGTTCGGAATACCATTCCGAACGAGAATGATTTTTTTTAAAAAAAGCTGACTACGGCTAGCTGACGTCATCATTCTCACCAGCTTTTGCCTATATATAGTTCGTTCGGGATGCCATTCCGAACCACACTCGAATTCGCTCTCTTCTCAATCTTACAAAAAAACGCTCCCTTCTAAATCTTTCAAAAAACGCTTTCCCTCGTCTCGATAATGGCCGGAACTCCTCCTAATCCTTTTTTTTCTGATCCGACGGCTGCAGATGAAGAAATTTACGTAGGAAACGAATGGTGGTCGGGTTATGGTGTTCCGAATGCAAGCTACGCTGGTCCTTCTGGTAGTGGTTTTTTCAACATGGACGGAGCAACTAGTAGTAGTTACAACCTCCCCACCCCCAGTTTCAGTGATCTCCAAAGGCATCAACAACACATGTTCTGGGATGCAACTGTTACAGGCGGAGCAACGCCTCAAGAAGAGCCGGAGCAAGCGGAGGAGGATGTCCGAGCAGCACGTCGGAGACGGAACACGGAGTCGGTTAGTATTTCTAAAAACCTGAAATACGCTTAATTTTGTAGAAATAGTGGAAAATGCTCAATTGTATTTCAAATGCATGCTAAAATTAGTTTATAGTGGAAAACGCTTCATTTCAATATTAACTGCAATGCATGGTAAAAAAAATTAGTTTAATGCATGTGGAAAGCGTATCAACACTTTTTAGAAAATACCAAAAAGGTTGAAAACTACTTAAAATCGCATATATGGACTTTAGTTATAATAATCGATGGTAAATTTGTATGTATTTCGTTAAAACTAGGAGGTAGTTAGAAATATCCGATCCAGAGTTGGAGAAGATAGAAATTTGGGTGATAGGCGAATCACTGCTTCTGAGAGGAGGGGGGGATAGAAGATCGCGTGGTGATAGACCGCAACAGTCAGGTTCCCGGGGGTCAAGTGCTGCGGGGGTTAGGAACCCACCTAACCCAGATGTTCCGAGTGGGTCAGGTTCTTCGCGGGGTAGATCCCGACAGACTCGGCAGTCAGGTCCTGCTCCGATGCAGTCAGAAGCTGCTGCGGCTCCTCCTCTTCCAGGACTCAACGAGGGTACTATATTGACTCGTTATGAGCAACACATTGCTCATGAGATTTGGATACATCCGAATCCCGATGAAAGTGTCCCCCGTCAGCTAAAGGCGCAGACAAGGCAAAAGTGTTTCGAGCTATGGTTTCCTAGAATTCCTACCGACCCGGAGCCAGAATCATGGTTTGCTCTTGCCCAGGAGTTGGGGCTGCTTCACATCCTGAAGGGTCAATTTTGGAATGTGGACCACAACCTCCTTTCTGCATTCGTGGAAAGGTGGCACCCTGAGACGAACACATTTCATCTGAACTTTGGGGAGCTTGGAATCGGTCTCCATGACGTTTTGGAGATTCTGGAGCTGCCTATTGACGGGGGTGCTGTCACCACGCCATGGACACATTTGGGTCTAGATGCAGATTCAGCGCATTGTGCCCAATTGTTTTCCTATTTGTTTGGCGTTGACCTGGACAACCCGTTTGACGCTGAGGAGGCAAAGATGGTCAAGTTCATAGGTAGGGGGAAAGTCGGCGAGCGGGAATTCTTTTGCCACGTTGTCTCGATGATCAACTCTCGAAGAAGATCCGATCCGGGCTCCATTGCAACCGGCTTTTTGTGGCACCTAATTCAGCAGTCTTTGTTCGTGAACAAGACCTCCAACCTATTAGACACATGCTTCCTGCCGCTACTAGAGGATCCGAGCAGGATACATGAATACGCATGGGGTACAGGTTGTTTGGCATTGTTGTACAGGCAGCTGGGTATAGCATCCAGGGCGAGATGCGTGCAATTTTCTGGTTGCGTCAGGCTTCTTGAGATTTGGATTTGGTTACATTTCCCGTATTTTCCTGGGAACCCAAACCTGGATGTCAACTCCCAAGAAGCTACTGCTCGTGTGTCCCGTTATTCCACTGGACGAGCCCCGCTGAGGCAAAAAAGGACACTGCAACAGTACAGACGCATCTTGGATGAGTATGCACCGGAAGATGTAAGTGAATCGTCTAAATGTCATTCCAAGTTGTTATTAATATTGTTATTAATTGTTATAAGCTAATTCTGTAGGTGTGTTGGATGCCGTATCCGGATTTGGACGTGGGACCGCAAGGGCGTCATAGAGTGGCCACTTATCGTGGTGGGATCCGGTGCTTTGACATTATGGAGATGTACAACCCTGATGAGTTGCGGGATAGTCTTGAAACCCTCTAGCATCTCATGATACATATGCCCGTTTTGTTGGAGGTGCTTCGAAAGATCAAATCGGATTTCAACGAACTGTTGCTCTGGTTTACCTAGTAAGCGAGCGAGGGATCGATAACCACAATGACCGTCATCACCTACTTTCTCCACAACAGCTATGTATGAGAGCATGAAAAGGTCTATATTATCTATCCCCCAGTCGAAGTCGAGATAAATGATTGAATTGCCACCGCTACATTTCGATCTAGCATTTCCTCTTGCCCTCGGTGGTTTAGTTGCACTCCCTTTTACGGTCGTGGCCCCGCTTGAAGCTCTGTTGGATGCAACCGACGATTTCTTTTGTGAATCGGCTTTCGGTGGCACAGTTGCACCCTCTTCCTCTTTCATCCCCTTTTTCCTTGCTTCTGCCTTCTCCTTATCCTTCTTAGCTTGAGCCCTCTCATCCCAACCCGGATCTCGCTTTGTACCCGTCTTCTTCGCATGAATCTTAGGCCTTCCTCTCTTCGTCTCTCCCCGAGGGGGGTCCTGGACATCAACTGAAGAAGGATCCTTGCACTCACGCCACTTATCAGCCATCCTCTTCATATCGAAATCATCAACGTTACCGGTAAACACCCCTTCAAAGAAATCATCCATAAGAACCTTGTCGATAAACACCCCTTCAAAGAAATCTTTCCCTCCTTTGCCTTAAGGACTTCTTTCAGTAGCATTCTCAAACACTTGTCGGAGCACTTCCTCAATATGCGCATGAAAATAGTCTTGATCCACCGAGGCCCGTCTTGTATCTCCTTCGGGCTAGTATGGTTGGACATTTCCATCTCGGCCCGTATTCGACGGTGCTGATCGACAAACATATTGTCAATGTGTTGCACTAAAGTGTCGAACCCTCCAACAGCTGAATCAAACATATGCTTCAACATCGAGTGTTGACCTTCAACCCTGACAACAACATTGTACATGTTAAACATCGAGTGTCATGATCATTCTCGTTAAAAACAAATTCAAATATCTTACCTGTTAGACGTTCTTGTGCTAAAATGGCGTATATCATCGCAATACGCAGCTATAAGTTTTTCTTTATGGGGAGTAAACCATGTGCTCTCAGCATATTGTACAAGATGACCATTCCTCCATGTTTTCCGGAAGTGATCAAGTCTCTCCTCATACTGCTTCTCTGTGTGAGACCGCATCACCCGTCGAACGCTAGCAGATGCACTTTTTTCGTCCAGGTTGTTCAATTTAGCAAATGCCTTAACATTCCGATCAACGTGGACATGGCAAAGCATATGACGCACACTAGGAAATACATGGTCAACCGCCTTAATTGTTGCCAGCTCTCGATCAGACATGATGCAATCCGGTCCTTCGAGTGCACGAAACAAATACTTGACCCGTTTCAATGCCCATGCATAGTATGGGGCTGTCTCACAACAGATGAACGCTAGCGCAATACAATATGTATAGTTGGTGCAATTGAATCCAACAAACTGAAGTAACGGCCAACCATACCTATCAACGAGGGTATATTAATAATTATAATTCTATAACGGTATTTGAATTCATAATAATGAATTTTAGTGTACCTATTAGTCTTGTACGTCGCGTCCATGATCACCACCCGAGGGAACATTCTCAACAAATGTTGACAATCCGGATGAGATATGAAAAACGCTGCCAACTTTTTCTCCCCCGTCTCCGGATTCGTCTCGTGGTAAATGTCTTTACGATAAGCTCTATGATGGAGGAAATCTAATGACCACTGGGTCACAGTTAGATTTGCCAATGCTTTCTTCCTCTCTTTTTCCCTCACAGTGTACACTTGCCTTCTTGATATTGTGGAAGTCGGATTTTCCTGAAGCAGCTGTGTATAAATAACCTTCGGCATTGCCCCGGCCGCTGATGCAATCATTATTTTTCGTCTCTGCTCTCCCGTCATCCTCGAAGCAAATGCATGGCCAATCAAGCTGCTGGAAAGACAGTGGTTGTGACATGCCTTCTCAACTTTTAGTATCCACCCAGGCGGCTCAACAAGAGTTGCTCGTCGATAATATCCTCTTAACATAAAAGGACAATTGTACTTCCTTAACCTACTAAGGTTGCTACGCTGCGACGATGGTTCTGCTACATCTCCTTCAAGATTAATGTTCTTTCCATGTTTTCTATAACTACCGGATTGCTCACAGTGCAGAAATATCCTCTTGTTGGCCATTGATGATTTCGTGGTGATAACCATACAAAACTCATAACCGACCTTTCTAACCCACTCTCTCAGAAGATCCATAGTAGGAAATCTCTCACTAGTCGTAAAATGGGCACTATAGTCGATTTTTAAATATTCCTCATCACTACAGTATCCCTATTTAAAATTACTCAAATTTCAATACTACTATACCAATAAAATAAATTATAATGAAACGCTATAAAAAAAAGGTTTACAACTACTTACTTGGAAATATGTATCATCTACCGGCGCAGACAAATCAACCTCCTCCTCCACCGACGTCTCACTAGAAGAACACTCCCGTCCTTCTTTCCAACTACCTGCCCTTGAAGAATTAGTTGAATCGCTTTCAGACGTCATTTTTTGTGTTTCTTCCGATTGGGTTTGATAATTTGGTCATACAACTCCGATTTTATAGACTCCGTCAAATATAGCCGTTCGCATTTTCAAAAAAATTTGCCGAATCTCGTTCGGAATGGGGTTCCGAACGAGGATTAATTTTTTTTTTAATATGACGTCAGCATCTCGTTCGGAACCCCATTCCGAACGAGATATGACGTCATATTAAAAAAAAAATTACGTCACACCTCGTTCGGAATGGGGTTCCGAACGAGATGCTGACGTCATATTAAAAAAAAAATTTAATCCTCGTTCGGAACCCCATTCCGAACGAGGTGTGACGTCATAATAAAAAAAAAAATATTCCTCGTTCGGAATGGGGTTCCGAACGAGGATTAAACCGGTTCGCAATATGCGAACCGGTTTGGCATTATTTAATACAAATTATTTAAATGAACCGTTTCTCGTTCGGAACCCCGTTCCGAACGAGAAACGAAATTTAAAAAAAAAAAAAAAAATTCCCCTCGTTCGGAATGGGGTTCCGAACGAGGGGGTGCTGCCGGGCGCAAAAAGGGTGCTGCCGGGCGCAAAAAGGGTGCTGCCCGGTTGCAACCCGTTTAATAAAGGCTATGTAACCTTATATCCACATTTTTATATTTCATATTCGCTTTGATAAAGGGTATGTAATCTTATATCCACATTTTTATATTTCATATTCGTTTAGGGTGCATGACTCTGAGCAAGTAGGGCTTGAATCAGGCTAGAATCGGATAAAATTTAAAATTCTACCTATTTACCAAGGTCGGGTTAGGCCCTCTTATTTTAAATGGTACCATTTTTTTGTCCATATTCTCTCATGGGAGTAGAAGGGCGGTCCTGTACTACTTACACATAAAAATCAATGTCAGAAATTGTTAAACCGCATAATAAAACATTTAAAATTTGGTTAGTGCTTACATAACAATAAAAAAAATTAAGAAATGGACTAGAGAGAGCCGGAGAGGACAAAGTGGTGTAAGGAGGCGTGAAACTAAGAAGAAAATGGAGAGTTTAGAGTATTCAATCCTCAAATTAGATTTTTTTTTCTGTAGTCGTTAGAGATAGTTTTAAACAACTAAAAAAGAAAGGTATTATATTGAAACTGTAATACCTTTTTGTTGTGATGGGTTTATCCCATTTTCCAAGGGTGTAGGGTCTAGTTTTTTTCTTTTAGTTTTTTATTGTGTGCTCATTGACACACACTAGACAAACCCTTTATTATTTAGTAAGTTTTATTTAAAATTATATTAATAATTTTTTTTATTATATATAATACGGGTCGGGTAGGGACGGCCCTAAGGGCCATACTCCGATACCAGATCCTCCCGTATTTAAATCAGGTCGGCCCTCGTCGGGCAGAGCCGACTCTGATGGGTAAAATTGTTTGTCTGTATCCTCTCAAATTTTAGGGTGGACTGAGAGGCCTGGGCGAGCCGGCCCTAGTTTGGCAAAGTCTAGGTGCATCCTTAACGCACCCAAACATATCAGGTTCATTTTTTTCTATTTTAACATATTTTACGATCTTTGTGTTTAACATTACTAGTTTTTGCTATTATATAGTCAATATCTACGTAATAGTTTATATAGATTTATCATCATAAAAAAACTATAAAGATTGGAGGTCCGCAGTGCAATTGATCGGTGCTCGGGTTGCTCTACATGTTATATGGGTTTGAGGCGAAAACGAAAAAGGTAAAACGGGTGGGAATGAACATGGAGTAGAAAGAATATAAAATTTATAGGTCATTTAACGAGTTTCGATTACATTTCCTCATTGAAGGCCTTCGCAACATATTTTCCACCATCCTTGTATGTAAAAACAATACTTACTTTACATTGAACCCTATTTGACAACCTTCTTCGTTTTCCTGTGTTATTGCAACCATTTTTCCTTCCTTCTCTTGAACATACCAACCATCTCTGCTTTAATATCCCGTCTGGACAGTGAGAAGTGCTATTTCGTGTCTCAAACCCACTAGCTTCAGCATACTTCTCATAGAAATTAAGATATCACACTTTCTATTGAATTGAATATCATACCTACACATGGTGTAATTTGTTTGGCAAGAGTTGGTTTTCAAAACTTCATGTTGTCTGAAGCCACTCTTAGAGAGGAATTATTAAAGTCAGTAGACTCCTCAAAGTTATAAGTGGAATGTCATGTAAAGAAGAAATACAATTGTAAATTAAGGATAGATACAAACTCTCTAACGTGAACAATTCAGTTAAGTGATGAAAAATTGCTCAGTTGACATTTCACTCGTTCAGTTGTTCACATGAACAATTGATGAATTTGAACAACTGTTCATTCGAACAAATGAACAACGACTTTGAACAATTTTACATCTTCTCGCTAAACAATAAGAACATAATTTGAACTATTGTTCATTTGTTCAAATGAAGAGTTGATGAACAACTCTGTTCAAATGAACACGATGAAGAAAAGCGCTAATATAAAAATCAATCTTCTCTGCTGAACAAACACGGTGAAGAAACCTGTTCAAATGAACAAAAACACTCTCATATTAAAATCAATCTTCTCTGCTGAACAAACACGATGAACAAAATCAACTTACCTCCAACAGATGATGGAAGGGATAAAACTGTAGCAAGTTCTAGATTTTGATCACATGGGCTTGCTTTTTCTGGGCAAAATAAAATCAGAATCGAAGGAAAAACTAAACATTGAACAATAAATCAAAACTGTTATACTGCAAAATAAAACTAACCATCAATTTGTTCATCATTGGTTTTTCGAAAATCTTGAATAACGGTAATAGCTTCAGCCGATCCAACCATCGGTGTTGTACATCTTGACAATCAGGCATGGCGTAGATGGAGAAAATTGGATCTGGAGAATGGAGAGCAATCGCTCAATAGAATTTAAGGAGGTTATAAAAAAATTCATAATAGAGAAATATGATAGCGCGAATGAATGGATTGATAGCGCGAATTAAGGGATTGAGGGAATGCGTGATTTTTAAATTTATTTTTCTTAATTAGCTTTAATCCTGATTAAATTAATTTGATTTAAGGATTAAGAAGACTCCTCACTATTTATTTTAAGGGTAAAAAGACTCCTCGCTATTTACCATAAGAGTGCTATGAACTTGATCCTAATTCTGTATATATAGAGAGAGGTACCGTATATAAATTGCTACAATGTTATTAAAATCGAGATTTTAGGATCGGATCGCAGGAGCCCTATAGAATCGGATCGTAGATTCGAATCGTAGAATCTTACGATTCTACGTTATAGGAAAAAAGCGTATATATCTACAATTTAGTATTATTTTCGTTATAAACTATGTTTTAGAATATTATAAATTTTGTATACAAGGTAACTACTAATATTATCAAGATAAATCATAATGATAATTAACTATTAACAATACATACTTACAGACAAGGATATAATAGTCATTTGTGTAGAATCGTAAAATCGTAGAATCGTATGCAAAATCAAAATCGTATACAAGATTCTAGTGATTCTATTTCGATAAATTAATATTCTACTGTAAATAGATTCTACATAGAATCGTGGATCGCTCACCTCAATGTGAATCGTAAAATCGTGGATTTGAATCTAGATTTTGATAACCATTACACTAACACCTAATCGTTGATAGGTCTATTCTACGTGTCACCGACACAACAAATCCACATTTCCCAGCTCAACATGTGATCAAATGTCGAACTAACACATCTTCTGAGCAGGAGTGAAGACATTCATAGAGATTGTAGTCGATATACACAAATACTATGAAATATATATAGATTTTAAGCTATATATTATATGTGAAAATACTGAAAAACATCAATCCTCACCTATGTTTTTATAGTCTACTAGTTCCTTTTCGCCCGTTCTACGCACGGGCTTTAGTCAAAATATATTACATTTTTAAAATTAAATTAATAAATCTAATATTATGGGTATATTTTTCATTTTATAACTTGGACCTTATTGTCTTCGTTAGTAATACACTAATACATATTTGTTTTTCTTATAAATAATATGTTTTTATTATCAAACCATTATTAATGATGTCCTATGCAATTCTTACGCATGCGAAAAATATCATATAGTCTTATTAAAATACCATATACTTTGAAATAATTTGTAGTGATTTATTTCTCAATATTGAATGTGCTTTACATTATATAATACGAAATAGTAACTTATATAGTCATCTACCTGGTTTTATTTTAATAAAAGTATATTGTGTTTTTAAAAATTGATTAAAAAAGTATACTTTTGTTGATATATTTAATTCGTATTTTAATGTGGACCTACAATCATATATTATAATAGTCTATATGTTCAAGATCATACAAGCTTAGGTAAAAGAGGCGGAATCAGCTACCAACACTTTTAGCTGTCGAAATCAGCTTTTGGTGTCGAAAATGGTTGTTGATATTAGCGTATGTGGCTGTCGAAAAATGGTTGGCCTTACCGACATAATATAGTGTGACAAATGGTTATAAGCCATTTTCGACACCACAATGTATTGGTCGATAAATTGATATTTTCGACATCATTGCAAGGTGTCGGTAATAGTAATTTCGACCCTAAAATGACCCTTTAAATTAATATGTCGAAAATAGACATATTTTCTAGTAGTGATACTCTATCTTTTTTTCATAAATATATCACTTGTTTTTGGTCGAAGAAAAGCCCAACTCTTGAGTATATCATGACATGAAGATGAATGCTTACAAAAAAAACACGATTAGAAAACAGGATGATAATTGTCATCTAAAAGACAAAGGATATTACAAAGACACCAAGATCATTAACCCAATGGCTAGCAATTCCGATACCTTTGTAGTCTCAAGTCTCCAATGATTAATTATAGACCTTGAATATGACTTGATAATCTTTATTGTAATGATAGAGATTTGATCGATCAAATGAACAACAAACATATAAAAAAAATCAAATGCTCATAGGGCTATGAGGATCACTTAGACTTGCGATTGCTGCTTCAATTTTCACCTTCACACTATCCTTCTCCTCGCTATCAACCTACATACAAGTCCAAGAAAAATAAACATAAACTATAATTAAGATAATTGTGAATAATTATATGCGCATGATCTTGCAGTTTAATGCAATTTAGCAAGTACATATCTAGCTAAATGGAGTGTTAGATTAGTTGTACAGACAAAATGAATATAAGATATGGTGGTCCATTAGATAAAGCATAAGATATTGTTACCCCACATTTGTTTATGATGCAGACAATATAAATTGAAGGGTAATATATTTATGGCATGGAGATTGATTTTTGAACAAGCATACTGATTAGAGGTGTTCAACTGTTTGAGCAAGCTGTGGAGTTGACACGATTGAAACCGTGCAAATCCGTCTTATATTGGAAACTAAATCGAATGTAACTGGAATCGACAAAAATAATTTAAGTTTGGCTTTGATGCACAATATTAACCCAAAAGTTATATACATACATTATATTCAAATTTTCTACTATTCCTAATTAATTTTAGGAAAAAGTTTTCCCGAGCTTATGTGTTTGGCCCATAACGAACATTTGCAGTTGCACAGTCCCATAATGACAATCTTTCGTGTAGGTCGACGCAAATCAATTATAGAAAATATAGCTCACAAAACTTATACACTAAATAAGTTATTTTTTCTAGTTTATATTTTTCGTTTATAGGTGTGCAATTTCTGTATTAACAATGCTTAATCTATACAAAAATCGTAATTTTAGTAGTGCGAATGCGATGTGGGATAATCTTTCTTCACATGTGCTATTTGAAACATGATCAAGGTGACCTCTAGCAACCCAGAAGAGTCGAACTAACACAAATCATAATCTTTGTTTTGTGTTATCATATTTTAGTGCAGAATCCAACGTAGGATTTTTCTGAATTAATTATGGCGCGCATAATTAAGTCTCCTTATACATAGAAAAAAAATCCCATGTAATAATTTAGATCTCATAATTAAGGTCTACTTTGACAGAGCTTTTGTATGCAAGCAGCGTTAAAAGAGAATGATTTCAACCAACTTCATTGCATAAAAACATGAGTTTAATATTCAAGGATTTCACACGATGCAATAGACATATAATGATGCAAAAGCGTGGTGTATATAATATTTGGCTCATGGAAAGTTGGTATGTCGTCTTTAATTCTCATTTAAATTCTTATTCTCATTGAAACATGATTAATTGCTTCTTTAGTTATTGAACATTTTTCAAATTTATTCCTTAAATATATATATTTTTTTAGTATTAACCCTTTTCCATAGACTAAATTGTTTACTCTAATTCGCTATATTAATAGGAACATAAATTTTAAATATATGTGATAAAGCCTATAAAGATAAACATAACTAGACGAAGTACATAGCAATATTCATGGTGTGAAAGAACGGAAAATATAATATTGGACATATTTATGACTAATTGGACATTTCTTTGAATCTTTACCGTGTCTAGAAACGGAGTGTGATACCTGACATTAGTGAAACTAATTTATTATATTTGTTTATTTAAAATAAAAATGTACTGTATCTCATATGAGTACAGATTACTACGTACTCTTAATTTTGACACTTATTTCACGACCACTTATCCATTTGCAAAAACTCATCCTACATACTCATTTGCAAAAACTCGATCCTACATAGTACATACTCAGGGGTATATAGTAACTAGTGTATAGACTCGTGCCATGCACGGGTAATCGAGACTACTTATTATTTTATAATTACTTTAGTAAACTATTAAAATAAGAATTGATATTTTCATGATAACTTATTAAACTACTAAGAACTTTATATTGATTAATAATTTTATAAAATAACCTAAAGAAAAAAAATTATATATCAAATGATATAAAATCTCTTCTTTAAAAGAAATTCATGAATCAAATCGAGAAAACAAAGCTCATAGTTATATAAATTAAATACTAATAAATAATAAATTTTAATGCAACTTCAAAAAACTTATATCCAAAGAAATATTGGTTTAGAAGTTAGTCAGAACAAATTTTATCAGTGATTCCTCATATAGTTTTTGTTGAAATGTTCTCATACGTTAAGTTTATTATTTGTTGGAAAGCTCGGTTAATAAAACACAACATAAAATATTAAAAAATCATCGTAGAGACTTAAAATTCGATAATAAATCAAGAAGCCAAGTTGTATTTGTTAAACATTTAGAAAATGTTAAAAATATATATTGGTTTAATAACAAAATGAGTACTTGGCACATAGAATTGATGAAGCTATTAAATACATTTTCTTTAATATTTTTTAAGCACCCTTTGCTTTAAATATACATGTAGAGATATTAGATAGATATATAAAATAGATTAAGATTATTTTTTAAATTGATATATCTATTTACTAAACAATAACTTAAGTAAAGAATAATTATTAAATTAATTTATAATCATTCAGTTTACGATTTGTCAGAAGGCTAAAATTGGTGAGGACTTTAAAAAAAGTGAAAATATGTGTATATTATAAGATATGACACATTAATGTAACAAATTTTTAAGTAGTATTTTATTTTAGTAGTATAGTTTGTAGTCAAATTTGTTAGAAGTGATGTTTATATATATATATATATACCTACAAAAGTGATTAGAAAATAATGTTTTATTTTAAATCAAATAAAAATATAAAAACAATTAAAAGAGAACCAATAACAAATTGCCACATGGATGTGGTGGGGCAAGAATCAAGGAGAAGACTTGAAAAGTCTCAGCTTTAATAGATTATATAGATATAGATTGGATTTTAATCAAATATATATATATGCATTTATAAAAAACAAGAAACGTGTTTTGTATGCGACACATGACCAAATTTTCTATAACTAGTAAATCCAAAGGCAAGAAGTATAAACGACACCTACTATAGAGTTTTTTGGGTAATTAAAACATAACTATATTTCCAAACTTTTTTCCATCTTTCTTATGTCTCAGCATCAATGTTAATGTTACCGTGTACTTCCTCCTTTTCACAAAGATTGTTATTCTACACTAGATACGAAAGCCCGTGCGGGCTAAATACCGATATTAATTATAATATTTTAAATAAATGTATGTAATTATATAAAAAAATACAAGAAATGCTCACAATATTATCTCTCAATCTCTCCTTCGTATAAAAAAAACGTTACCGCCATCCCGCATTAAATTCAGCTCTCCGCCTTAGCATCCATTTTTTGTCGATTTTTTCATTGACTTCCTTTTCTTATTAGCGGTGGTGTTTCTCTTCTTCTTGTCAGAGGTGACGTTTCTCTTCACCGAATGGATCTATTCAATTGAAGTTGTGTTATCATTTTAATAATTTTGTTGTTGTTATGTATGTATATATGCAACATAAAGTATTTATATGAGGTTCACGTTTTACTGAGTCTAATTTTGTTTGGCGTGTTACATGTTTTACTGAGGCCATGCATATGAATCAATCTTAGGTGTTGTCAAAATATAGATTAACAATATCTAATTAAACCAGATTAATTTTTATCCGGGAAGGAGGGGGCGTCGGGATGAAACAAAGGGATTGATGAACGGGATAGAGATGAGAATGAGTTTGGAGATTGTGGTAGAGAAAGGTGTTCTTAGTTGGTGATGAGATTAACATTTAAGAGAATAATTAATTAAGGTAAAAAATTAAAATACTAACATTTATTAGGTACACATTGCTTTTACTTCATCAAAGCCATGAATTTTTATAGATAGATAGATAACTACACAACTAGCTTTATTCTCGCGCCATGCGCGAAATTTGCACAACAATTCTTTATAACTATGTATGTAATTTATGAACACATAAAAATAATATTAATATAAATAAAAGTATACATTACATAACAATATTTATTTTAATTGATTTTTTAATCAATATTATATAAATAAAATGAATTTCAATTGATTTATAATCTTTTATACTGATATGCATTTAAATAAGGAAGTGATATCAATAGATTTTAATTAATTTGTGTTCAAATAAGGAAATAATACCATTTAAATTATATTAACCATCATGAAATATATATATTTCATTTTTCATTTTTAAAACAAATGATATGTGTCAAATGATGACTGTGACATAGTTTATTGATGACTAGATGATGTGGCATAGCTTATTGATAAATGTAGTGTTTTGCTTTAGTAATTATGTAGAATATTAAGGAAAATAAATTGGACACAAATACACTTGATAACAGCCACTAAAACAAAATATATCATGGTAAAATGCATGTGCCTAGTTGGAATTAGGACTAATTACTTAATTAGTGATGATTTTTTTTATTGAAAAGATTAATTATAGATGCCGAAATTAAGTTTCACACCTATCTAAACTCATTCGGTGTATGACGCAGGAATAAACCTAGTTTATTTTAAACTAAAATCAAAGGACAAGATTACATGTAAGAAGGGTTATCATGCTATGTCATTTTTTTGGGTGAAATCATGGTATGTCATTAATTAAAGTAAAATGATGATTAATGAGAGAAACTAACCTGAAGCAAGAGTGTTTGCAAAAGCTTGGCAGAAAACACGGTGATATTAGCTGTAATGACTTTGAGCTCCAATGATTCAAACACCTCACACAATTTAACTAATGTGTCCCTTCTCTTACTGCAGCATGTGAGACTCACAACCACCGTCTTATCTCCCATGAATGACACCTTCAACTAATTATATCAAATTAACACCAAATTAAACAATGCATCCAGAATCAATCATTGAAAACCAATGCGTAATATTCTATTTGATATTATATACATTCTGATAATGTTGTTTTTCGGGGCTAAAGATTTTAATATTATGTTTAATGCCTCCTTGGACCCAGCTACAACATATTTAGTAGTAGAAAAACTGAGGAAGAGAGATTTGAAGATATCTTATGACCTCAATGTCCTCGAGCGGGGAATCTATGTGGGACCCGTCGTAACGGTGTCTCCGGTGATGATCATACGACGCCGTTTTCTTGTTTCTTGGTCTCAACAGAGCATTTGCATTTGTCTTATTATTCTCCGGTTTCAAATTCTCCAATTCTGAAATCTCAGTCAACATCCTCTTCTCTTCCTTTTGTAGCTCTTGTATGTAACTTATAGCATCTTTGATTATAGATGCCTTGTCCATCTACAATCATAAAAGTACAACTCTGTTCTCAAAATCGCATAATCTAAAGTATAAATAAGTCTTTTTCGTAATATAATCTGATCTACTTCAACACAAAGTTGGAGAACAAATGAAGACAATCAAACGACATCCAAAACTAGTGACAGAAACGCTTAAAAATCTCAGAACAACAATCGACAACATTAATGTAAAGTCAACTACAAGTCGGTATCAAAATGGCATAACTTAAGGCATAAATCACAGTGATTAAGGAATAATTAGTAACTTCACCTTGCTAATGTTAGGAACGATTGCTCGGAGAGCGAAGAGCCTCTCGTTGAGTTTCTTCCGGCGATTCCGTTCGGAGACGATGTTCTTGGACGACATGGAAGAAGACGAGGAAGACCAGGCGCTTCCATCGGGAGAGCTGGAATCGTAGTATCCAGACAGCGCCTCGTCCAATCCCCAGCTGCTGCAAAATTGAGCTGTGCTCTGTAAAAATTGAAGATGGAAATGGCAAGAAACAGAGGGTAATTTTGTTACGAAGGTGGAAATTAGAAACCTGTCGAGCTCCCAGTAGAGCTTGTAATCTTCTCCGATGTAACTGGTGTTATCCATCTGGTGTGTGTCAAAGAGACTCTTCTTTGTCCTCTTTCTGCTTTTGCAAGAATGGGAAAAAATGGCGAGTTTGTTGGAGGGTTTTATATTGCGTGGAAGACGGGGGGTTAATTAAAACACGTGGGATTAAATCAGTGTGGTGTAATCATGTATGAATCCTTCCTTTCACCTGGGAATTCTCGGCCTCTACCTAGAATATTTTAAAATAAAAAATAGCGTTAACTAAGTTGAACGGAAAGTATAACGGACTACTAAGGTCTCGTTTAGTATCGGATAGGAATCGGGTTTCAATGAGAAATTGAGTTTGATACGAGGAATGAGTTTGAATGATTCTTAGCATTTTGTGTTTGGTAGAGGGAGAGGTGGTTTATAAACTTAGTTATAAGTAGACCTGGGAAAATATGACCCGATCCGAACCCGTCCAATTTTTTGTGCTCTTAACCCGTTAAATTAAACCCGAAATCCGATTTTGACCCGACCTGATGACCCGACATTTTGCTGGGTCAAAAACGGGTTGGGTCGGGTCAACCCGTTGGGTCTTACACTCTTACCAAAAAACAACTAGAAAATAACAATAGGAAAGAAATATGAAAAAACTGAAAAAATGATGGAAAAAAAAAAGGTATTTTGCTGCTATGTTATAAATTCTGTTTATAAAAACAAGCTTAAAAATAAAAATTAGGTTGATTATGCTTAAATAATATATTGTTTTACTTATTATGGGCTTTAATTTTAAAAGTCCAATCAGGAAAACATACCAAATTGAATTGTAAGGAGTCAACAACTTGTACCAACCTTATATACACATTTAGAGCTTCCTGTTTTTCCATTTGGTCGATGTGGGAGAGATTCGATTTATGTAGCAAAAAATGCAAGATTATATAGAAGATTGTGACAATGATCCATTTGCAAGTCCTCGATGTGTGAGAAATGAGGGTAGACAAGTTTTATACATACAAATTTAAATAGAGCCACCAACCACTTAATTTTTAATGAGATTTATTACAATGAAATTTATTACTTCTTCTAGTTATTTTTTAAATGTTTAAATTTTGTATAATCATCATCACTATTCACTAGTTTACAATATTCTAGCCCAATATTAAATGATATTGTGAGCTATAATTCTAGCTTGTATGGATTGTTTAATAATTGTTTAGTGTTTACATAAATTTTATTATACGGAATACTCTTTAATAATTAAGAACATCTATAAACTAGAGTTTATGTTGGAGACTATAATTTATGGATGATTATTTAATAAAATATAATATACTTTTATATACTTACATAAGAAATTATATGATTATTAATTGAACATTATACTTTGTTATATGTCTATTAGTTTGAACAACATGACACAAAGTTCAAATATAAGAAAATAAGTCATTTTATTTTATACTGAAACTATGCGTAAACGCTAAAAGGCCATGTGGGTAACTTCTAATCACAACTTCTAACTTTTCAAATTGCACCTCCTTTGTAAAAACCAAACTAGTGATAACTCTTTAACTTGTCACAATATGTATGGTCTAAAACATCGATGTTGATTATTGTTGAAAACATTATACAACTTAGTCTTATTAGGCATATAAAGTCACAATAAGGTTTCGCTCACACAAAACGATACTCGAAACTATGCGTAAACGCTTAAAGACCTTAAATAGGCTTAAAAGCCCAATTTGGTAAAATATTCCTTGAAAAAGTATAAAGAAGAGATAAATGTTCAACGATTTGTTTATCCATTGCAAACTTATTTATAAATAAGTATAAAAAGGAATTAAAAAAATTGCGCAATCAGACCCGATGGGTTGATCCGAACCGGAGATAAACCCGTCGTAACCCGACCTGTTTTGACCCGGTAAATTTTAAACCTGAAATGACCCGACCCAAAATATACTAAACCCGATGTACTCTGACCCGAACCCGACTCGCCCGACCCGTTTCCCAGGTCTAGTTATAAGTCATTCAATTCTTTGTTTTTTATTTGGGTATGAGATCTTATGTCATTTGTTGGTATGAGAATGACTCATACACATTCCCTATACTACCAAACACAAAAACAGATTTAGCTCATTCTTATACCGATTCCCTATACCTAAGGTATACAAACAAACGACCCCTAATTTTCAGGAATGTATGTGAAGCCTGAGGTTATCGAAATACAAACCACATTCGTGAGTTAATTAGAGAACGCGATGATAGAGATAGAAGAAAAACAAGACGATTGAACGAGATCGATAAAGTGAGAGGTGTTTTTGATCTTCGTGTTATAGCGTGCTAATTTATAGATTGCCCGTATCTATCTATCTCTATATAAAAACATAGTTTCTATTCACCGCCCACTCTTTTTGCTATTTACCGCCCACCTTCCGTGCGTCACGTATGGTTATAAACCATGCTTCACGCATGGATTGCACATTTCAAAACACGCATGGATGTCTTTCACACGTCACGCATGGATGAGAACCACATGTCACGCACAAATCCAATCCATACGCGACGTGTGGATTTGCATATGTTAATTGAGATATATGTAATCATATTCAATGTATTCAATGTATTTGTAGTTAAGTGTGCAAAATAACACATTTTTAGTGTCTTTTTTAAGGCGATAAAGCCCAATTCGGCAAAAACGTCGTCGAAACTTTATCGAAATGTAATGAAACTTTGTTTCAATCCTTATAATGTCTATTTGATCATGTGTGTAACTTGAAATTAAGATTTCTTCCTTTGGAAGTGAAACCTAGTTTGAAAACCGAACGAGGTCGCAATATGTATGGCGCACCATATAAATAAAGAAATATAATAAGGTTCAACATTTGTCAACATAACAACAAAATAAGCATTCTAAATATAACAAGTAGTTCTTGCAACATACATCCACACGTCGAGCGTGGATGAAATCCACACGTCACGTATGGTCTCAAACCATGCGTGACGTGTGGATCTACATATGTTGTTTTGCTTATGTAATCCATTTCAATGTATTCAATGTATTTGTAGTTATGTCAAGCAAAATAATTCATTTTCCGTGTTGTTTTTAAAGGCTTTAAAACCACAATTCGCCATAACGTCGTCGAAACTTCATCGGAATGGAATGAAACTTGTTTTCAATGCATATTAGAGATATTTAACCATGTCGGTAACTTTGCATCAAACCCTTTTGCTTTTAGAGTAACACCCTCTTTTTAAAACATCAAACTACTCATCACAACATTGATGTTTTCGTATGTTTGAAAAATTTATACACAATTTTGTTATAAGTCATATAAAGTCCCAATAAGGTCTCACACATACAAAACGGGACTCGAAACTATGCGTAAACGCTAAAAGGCCTAAAAAGGCCTTAAATGGACTTAAGGCCCAAACTAGCCAAACGACCCCCGAACGATGTCCGAATGGAATGAAACTTGTTTTCAATGAATATTATGGATATTTAACCATGTCGGTAACTCCCAATCACAACTTCTAACTTTTAAAGTACTGCCTCCTTTGTAAAAAACATACTAGTCGTATTTCTCTAACTTGTCGCAATATGTAAATTCTACAACATTGACGTTGATTATTGTTGAAAATACTATACAACTTACTCTTATTAGTAGGGATGTTCATTATCGGATATCCGATCCGATCCGGCGTTTCGGATCGGGTATCCGCAATTTTTTTCCCAATATTGCGATCCGTATCCGTATCCGAAATGTCCGGATATCCGATCCAAAATCCTCGGATCGGATCGGATATCCGAAATATCAATACAAGCCATTGGTGGGTCCACTAGTGGTCATTAAATGTTGGTGAGTCCATTAGTAATTAGCCCAATACCATTATATCACTAATGGGCTTTGTCCAAATAAATGCAGAGGGCTAAGTCCAAACAATACTTGAGTATTGACGACCACTTACATATTTTTTTTGGCATTTTTTATTAGATATAATGTATTTATACTATTTATATATATAATTTATTATTATATTAATATAAGTGACATACCCCCAGATATCCACAGGATATCTAACTCCGATCCGTATCCGATCCATTGATCCGGAAATTTATCCGGATCGGATCGGATACGAATACATAATCCATTGGATACGGATATTTACGGATCGGATCGGCAGATCGATGGATCGGATCGTCCGGATCGGATAATTATGAACACCCCTACTTATTAGGGATATTAAGTAGCAACAAGGTCTCGCTCACACGAAATGAGGCATGTAAACGCTAAAAGGCCTAAAAAGGCCTTAAATGGACTTAAGGCCCAATTTGGCGAAATGACACTCAAACGATGTCCGAATGGAATGGAACTTTTTTTCAATGCCTATTAGGGATATTTAACCATGTGGGTAACTCCCAATAACAACTTCTAACTTGTAAAGTAGCATATCCTTTGTTTGGACTTCTTACGTGGCGTAATTGTCCAACCTTTGACAATATATAATTTGATTTTGTTTGAAAATCATATACACATAAGTGTCACTAAGGATCAAAGGGATCATATGCCATTTGACACGTCACGCATGGATGCAAACCACACGTCACGCATGGAATGAAGACATACGCGACGTGTGGTTGGAAACCATGCGTGACGTATGGTTTTTCTTTTCAGAACTAAGGCCTGCAGGAACATCTTGTCTCACCAAACTGTAATAACTCCATTAATATTTTAACCATTTCCGTAACACCTACATTAACCCCTATTATCTTCCTTTCTTTCCATATTTCAAATGTCAAAACCCTTTTAACTCCATTGTTGAACATTCTTGAGAGCAAAACACACCATTTTATCCCAAAAAAGCTCATTCCACTACAAGAAAAACCATTTTTGACAACGACTTTTACCTACGACAAAAAATTGTCGTTGCAACACATGTTATTCGCAACGACATTGTACTTTCGTTGCTAATACTGTTGCGGTAAATAGAATTTCGATTTCCCTCCATGAATGTATACCGCGCGCACTTAGTAAAGTTTAGCTTTTCGTTTTTGCAACAACAAAGTGGTTGCGTTAGATAATTTCAAGAAATAACAACGACAACTGTCGTTGTGAATCCTTTCTTTTTATTATTGCAAGGATTAGGTCGTTGCTAAACATTTATGGAAAAATATGAAGAGATAAAACAATTATCTAACGCAGAAAACACAGCCTTGAAACCCATTCATCCACTCAAAACCCTACTACGGGCCTCTTCTCCCTCACCCTGCTACATTGGTGCTTCTCCCTCCACCGTCTGCTCCGACGACCATCTGCTTCGCCTCTGTAACCGCTACTCCCTCAGTTCTCAATTCCCCATCAGGTGAGTTCCCTCGTTTACGCTCCCATTTCTAGGGTTTCTTCTTCTTCTTCCCGATTTCGTCTCTAATCTCCTTCCTACCTGCATCCTTCGTTTCCACTGTCAGATTGACATTCATGTTTGCTTGACAATTATTTCAACTAAGATGAAATATTACGTACGTACTGTGCAGAGAGTGCAATTCCCAAATTTAAGGTATGTTTGGCCAAGCTTAGTACTCGTTTATCGTTAATGATAAGCTATATCAAGGAGCCTAATCTATTTTTCTGTTGGTGGAAACTCATGGGCTGATGACAAAATTTGATATAACATATACTATATTTTTGCTCTCTTCTCTCTTGTTTGACATCGTATTGCTTTGTTATTGGAAGAATAGGTAACTTTCTTTAGATGAAGTTGACCTTTTTTTATTTAAAATTAGGGTTCAATCATGTTTGTTTGGGGTTTTTGGCCTTAATATGTGGGTTTCTGATGCTTCTCTTTGAGACATTCTACTACACAAAATTTTTCCTTAGTAAGGGTTCAGTACTGTGCTTAACTACTTAAGACATAACGAGTAAAACATAAGCTATGAAGATCTGACAACACTACAACTGTGATGAATATTAGTATCTATGTAGATTCTTGCTTAGTATATGTGTAGATTCCATTTTTATGTCTAACCAGGTACACAAACCTGGATTCAAGAGTGTTGACGAGGCGAATTTGTCGTGTGCCAAGTCAAGTAATCCTAACATGCAAACTAAGTAATATAGTGCGCAAGTAAGGGTCGAATCCCAAGAGAATCAGTTTATCAAATTCTTAAGTTATCACAATGACTAACCAATAAACGTAACCAAAGGGGGGTTTTTGTGGTTTTGATACGAAGTATCGAATGTCAACTTGGTTATAACAAGATTAAGCGAAGTGTTCCACTTAGCGATTATCCACAATTAGATTAACAAGTTGATCTTAAAATCCTTTTTATCCCTATGTCAAGTTCTCAAGTGATCGTTCTAATTCCTGTTCTTGAATAGTTATTAGTCCAACTAGTCCTAATCACCCTTACTCGATTATAACCTCGAAACTATCAAAGTTCAATAACAAAGTAGCAATGCATTCAGGAATAGATAGATACATGCAATATCATGGACAACTAGTCGGATACTCGACATGTACTCAACTCTCTTCTCTAACAACAATCACAACTAGTTCATGCAAATAGATTGTGCTACACAACAAGTATGATAATTCAACTAGAAGTATCAAACTCTAGCAATATGAACAAGACACAACTAACTTAGGTGATCAATCTAAAGTAGTAAATCTAGTTCATCGACAATACAAACAAGAGAGTTGAGACAATCAAAGAGTAGACAAAAGGAAAGGATAAACTCACAACTTGTTGAATCCAAAAGCTTCAAACGCCAAGTGAAACAAAGAACCTTAGCAACTCATAAGTTTGTGAAATACTCTCCAAAAACTTAAGCAAAAACAAAGACTAGATGATCAAGGATGATCATCCACTACTTATATAGTATCCACTAATGTAACAGCCGAATTAAGGTACTAAAAACGTATAGAAAGTTACAGAATTAAACACAAATTACTTCTAATGGCAAAGACATCAATTTGATTCTTCTGTCGAGGAACCGCACCCGCGGGTTGAGAGCCGCCAGCGCGGTTTTGGGTTTCTTCAGATTCTCAGGATGGCAGAGGGCCGCGGGCGCGGTTTGAGACCCGCGGGCGCGGCTTGAGCTTTCTCGAAAGCCTTGGCTGAAGGTGAAACCCGCGGGTGCGGCTTGAGACCCGCGGGTGCGGCTTTGTTGTCTGAGGCAGAACCTGCTGATTTCTTCAAGTCTTCGTCTTCGTCTTCAACAGCTTCTTCCTTATGCTTCAATGCTTCCAATGCTTGTATCATCTCTTGGAATCTTATACAAAACTAGCTAATAATCCATAGTTGCGGTATGTAAAACACCGCCTATCAAGTGTTTACAAGAAATTGAGTTTCTGTATGAGCTTGTATATTTTCAGTTTTGATCATTCATGATTTTTCTTTCTCTATGGATTGATACCCAACAACCAATTATTTTTTAGTCTATTGTAAGAAGTTTGATGTAGTTTAGTACTCTGCACATATATTTTTAATTCTTGATAAGATCTGACCATTTTAGCTTTAACTTGACTGCTTTTTCGTGATTAAGGGGCTATGAATTAAATGTTTAGGTTTTAAATAGATCAGGGTGTACATCCAAATTAACAATCTTTAAATATGGAGTTGGATCTAATTAAAAGCATGCAAAAGTTGAGCCAAGATTTATAACATTAAATGAGATGTATAAAACATAGTATTAGTGAGCACATATCTTATATGGACTATTAGATACAACATTATAGCAGTGAAGAGAAGAGTAAAAAATGGAAGAAAGTGTAAATAAACCTTCTTAAGCAAAGACTCATTGTTTTCTTGCAGCATATCGACCTGCAACATAAAAGTTCACAGGAGCATGATTCATTTTTGAGAGGATCCTGAAATGTGTATAATAGCTGAAATTTAATATATGTAATGAAGTAGCAGTGATAGGGATCGGAGGATGCTATGAAATCTATTCAAAAGGGCGAAATCTCTATAATAGGCTGAAATCCTGAAATTTATACATATAAAATGTAATGCACAAGAGCATGCTATACAATCTGTTTATTGGAGCATGTTTCATTTTTTGAAAGGAGCATGCTATGTTCAAAAATTTAATATATGTAATGATGTGCAGTTTCGTATTCTTCTCTAACGTATAAGAGAATATACTGTAAAATGGAAGGTAATCAAAATGAATTGGAGTATTTGATTTCTATGCATTTAAGACGTAAGGGGTCTAGCCGTCTAGGGGAAACCTTAGTCTATATATTCATGTTAGGTGATTGTGGAAGATATTGGTGTTCTGCGGAATTGCAGAACAAGGAGAGCAGAGATCGACTATATGATATGAATTTTTTTATAAATAAAATTCATTCTTATCTTATCCTTAATGTGTGTTTTTTCCATCTAGTTGAATTGAAGAAGAAGAGTTCATGCACAATTCATCTTACTAATAAGACTGAGCAGTTTGTTGCTTTCAAGGTGGATTTTCTTTTCACTCTGATTACCTTGTTCCTTGTCTGTTCTTGTTTTATGACTGTGTTTAAATTATGGGGATCTGAGTAAGCATGAATAATGTCTATGGAAATAACTCTCAGTCGACGAAGATTAATACAACCTAGCCGATCCCTACAGCTTACTAATTGGTTCGGTGACATGACAAGATATATCATCTAGCTGGTTGATCTGTTAGAGTGGCAAATAGGTAGTTAATGTACTTGATCTTCCATTTATAATTCTGTGAATAAGAGAACACCATAAAATTATCCTTCTCATTCCATGGAATGAAGAGAACTGTTTCTATCATTGGTGGGGTCAAAACAGTTTATGTCACTCCATTTAGGAGGTAGTCGTCTCTATCATCAGAAAATTTTCTCCTCGATGACGGTGAAGTAAAAAGTTTACAAGTGGAAAAAAAACTAAGAAAGTGTTTGATGAGAACACGGATTTATACAAGAATTGAGTACACTTTTTTGTGTATGTTCCTGCATATAACATGCAGTTTCCTTTATATTATCGGATTGATTTACTCCTCCATTATCTCAGGGATAGATAAACCAATTGGAAGTTTTTGTATTTTGCTGTCTTCAATCCCCTGCCTTTTGAATTCTGATAAATCCATTGTTTTAATGCTAAAATGTATTTGTTATTGTTCTTCCAAATAATCAAGTTCAAACAGTGATTCCACTGAATTATATTTGTTTGTTTTTGTATCCCTATTCATTCGCAGAACCTTTGTATATGCATATTATTGTACATCTATCTACCTATCACATCAGCAAACCGCATCTATTGATGTTAATTAACCCATCTTCCTTTTCAACTGGTATCCTCAATAGTGCTCATGAAAATCTGCTGTTTGCTTTCATATAGTAATAATATACAAAGGTGTGTTGCTAAGGGCTGTGATTTGACTTCTATTGATGTTAATTAACCCATCTTCCTTTTCAGTTTGTCTTAGATTTTTCCTGTAATTTGTTTATGTATTGTAATTTACTACTTTTCATCATGTTTTTTTTTGCCAGTCCTGATCTTGTTTACTTGATCACTCATCAACCGTGTGTGCTGGTTGTTGGCCTAAAACTTGATGATACTGAAACACCTTTCTGTGTGTAACTATAAACATTCATGAATATTTCTTTGTGTCTTGGTTTTATAAGTCTTTTTGCTGGTCTTTCAGCAGTGGAAATCTGAAACCTTTTAGCATATAGCTATTGAGACTCATTCATAAGAATTATTTCTTACTTTCTGTCGTAATAGAAGTTTCCTACTTTCAGCTTAATATTATTCTATATGCTTTATCATTTTCTGTGTGAACACCAATGCTTTTTTTTCTTTATTACCAAACTTACAAGTCTGTCTTGATGTGTATAACTATAGCTGACTCATTATTCCTGAAGTTAGTTCTTATTAGGATTCCCTCAAGTCATAGATGAAGCTAACATGGTCAGGAAAAGACTAGATCTATAGTAGCAGATCTTGATTTATTCCATGAATCTATTTGTCTATGAAACACAAAAAATAATATTTATTATCCCCCAGTTAAGATAAGATGCATTTTTGGAGTATAAAAGGCATAGGAGGATGGTGTTACCATGTAGTATTTTGATGTAAAATTTTGGTTTACAATTTGTTTGGACTGCTGGTGTACTTAACTGGTTCTTAATGTGATACACTCACTTGCAATTACTTAATTCAGAGGGATTGGTTGCTAACTTTACTGGATTTTTGCTTACAGATTTCTTCCAAGTGATGTATGGTTTTTTGCCAAACTTTTCCTTCAAGTAGTATGTTAATTTATTTATGTTTTTGCTCACTTTATTTGTTCTTACTGGTTCATATGTGATGATATAGTTGTGTATGTGTTGAATGGCAATCATATACTTATTGCACATGTTTTGCACTTTGGTTTTTATTTTCAGGTTCCTCACACTTCAGTCAATCTACCCATAAGTGAAGAGGAAATTGTACTTGGTCAGTATGAAGGCTACACATCAGACCCAACTAATCCTAACAACTTCAATAATCCAACCCTTACAACTGCTATTTTGCCGATGAACAGTGAAAGATGGGAAGGTGCAAGTTCTTACTTGGAATAACTATGTTCAAGTTGTTTTTGGTGTAATTCAGGAAGATGAAAGAATAATGTAATATTTGACATTTGAATTTTATGAAATATTTTGGATATGATAAAACACATTGAACAGGATGGAAAACTATTATATATAGCAAACCATTTGTCTTTTGAACAAATTATTTTGTATTTTGAACAAATATCGTTGCCAAAAATACATGTATTGCAACGATTCCAGTCGTTGCCAAAAATATTGTATATTGCAACGACTTAGGTCGTTGCAAAACATATCTGTATTGCAACGACTAAAGTCGTTACTAAAAAAGAAAAGTTAACTATGTAAAAATGTTTTTTGCAACGACCAAATTATTGCAACAGCCTTAGTCGTTGCTAAAGATATCCTTTTTTTTGCAACGGAAAAAGTCGTTGCAATAGCCTTTGACTACGGGCTTACGGACAACGACAAAAGTTGTTGCCAAATATCGTTTTAGCAACGACTTTGCTTATTTTTCAACGACTTTTGTCGTTGCGAAAAATAAGTTTTCTTGTAGTGTTCTATACGGAGAATGAAGAGGAATGCACCAATGAAAGAGGTGGAGAAGCACCATTTTCAAGTTATAATCTTAATAAGGTAACATTCTTGTTCACAATATTAATTTTTAAGGTGTTGACTTGTTTTAGGTTTTGATTTAGTTAGGTTTTATGGATTTCACATGTTAAAGGTATTAGTTGTATGACAAGAGATGTTGATTTGTGAATTTTTGTTTACTTTAGTGATTATGATGTTTGAAATATATTATAATATTAATTTTTAAGGTGTTGACTTGTTTTAGGGTTTGATTTAGTTAGGTTTTATGGATTTCACATGTTAAAGGTATTAGTTGTATGACAAAAGATGTTGGTTTGTGAATGTGATGTTTGAAATGTTAATGAAACACAAATTTTCAAACAGAATCATACACACAATCCAGTAATGAATGAAACTTTAGTTGTATTTCCACACGTCACGTATTGACCGTAACTAAGCGTCACGTGTGGTTAGTGTCCATACGCGACGCATGGAATGCAGCCATACGTGACGTGTGGAATTGCCATACAGAAGCTTAACTGGTTTTTTATCTTTGTGTTTGTGCATAGATGAACTTCTCTGTGTTTACTGGATTAAACAACATAACTCTTAATGACTACTCACCGCCTCCGTCATACATCAACGACATACCTTCGTTTGATTTGGGTATTGAATCTCTTGGGGAACCTCAATATGGGACCGAAAATGCAACAACATGGGAACAACTGCAATCACAGTTTGGTGATATCAACACTGAATCTTTTGGAACTGGTTACGGTTTGACGCAATGGCCTTCGCATTTGGTGAGGCCACCTTCAGACACAAGTAGCTTTAATGTATTTCGTCCTTTGCGTATTGCACCACAATTCGATATTACAGTAGAAGAAGAACAATATGTCTCTGTTGATTACTCAGAGTTGTTTGCAAATGACTTGGTATTCGCCTCTAGACAAGAGGGAGTGAGTTGGGCAGTAAAGATTGCAGAAGCCAATAACTTCTGCATAGTCCATGGAAGGAGTAGAGCACCTACTGCAACAAAATCTGGAAAACTTCAGCTTATCTGTGACAGAGGACGAGTGAATTACTCAAAAGCTAAGGGAGTGAGGAAAAACATCAAGACGAAGAAATGTAGATGTTGGTTCGAATTAAAGCTTCTGGAGAAGCATAGAGGGGCTTGGATACTTACTGTAATGTTAGGTACCCACAACCATCCTATTGGCAGTAGCTTGTTCGGGAATGCGTTTGCTGGCAGAATGACGCCTGATGAAGTGTGTACTGTAGTTAAAATGATTGCGGCTCATTGTAAACCAAATGAGATATTCACTATGCTCAACAAGTCTCCCAAGAACCTTACAAAAAAAAAACAAGTTTAAAATTTGATGGTCAAGACGAGGATCGAAAACAGAGAAGGAAGAACTGTTATCCAAGAGTTTTTCTACAAATGCAAACAAAACGATTATTTCATGGAGTATAGGACAAGCAAGGATGATGCGGGTATGATTGGTGATATGTTTTTTGCGTCTCCGGAATCAATGAAGCTCCTGAAAGCATTTCCCTATGTACTTATAATGACTCCACATATGTCGCAATCAAGTAAGTTTTGTGTGATTATTGACCATCACTTCTACATGGAGATTGTTGGAATCACTTCTACATGGAGGAACTTTGTAGTTTGTGGGGCATTTCTTGAGGGCGAGACTAAAGAGCATTATTTGTGGGCTATGCAACAACTTCAAGAGATGTATAGAAGAATTGGAGCAACGTCGACTTGCATTGTCACCGACCGTGAACAAGCTTTAATGAGTGCAACTGATCTTCTATTTCCAAATGCAAAGTTTCTTCTATGTAGACGACATATAAGGAAAAACATAGAGGCCAAAGCTTTGCACGAAATGAGATCGAAAGCAATCTACAGAACATGAAGTTCCTGAGCTCCCATCTGTGCTAGATTTTGAACACCTTAAGCAAATTGCAGAGTGGAAGGAGCACATTCCTGTTTAAAGTCATATTTGAGTGGAGGACAAGGTAGGCTCGACACATTGTTTCAGGAATACAGTGACATGGCAGCAAACCAGCTAAAAGAGATATTGGGTTCATTTAACGAGAGTCTAACAAAGACGTTTACACTTGTTCACCAAACATCTTTGTTTGTACATTTGAAGTGCAAAGTTTCGTACAAGGCAATGGAGATCTTAATTAAAGAATACGACAAAGGTGTACAAGGCATGTACAATCCACAGTATTGCGATTGTGCATTCAAGGTCAGAGACAGGATGTTGTGTGTCCATGACCTTGAGAGTTGTTTGAAGAAACAAATGCCAATTCAGTCCGTGTCTTTGCATCCTTTTTGGAGTACGCTGTCTTTGGAAGAAGTTGATACACAGTGTCATCTTGAAACTAAGAAAAACGTGGCAAGACGTTTATTTTACGAATTTTATGAAGAAACATTCCACACCTTGTCACCACATGATCAAGAGAAGTGTATTGAATCTGTCAAAAAGATAGCTAAAGTGGATACGTCTCTCAAAGAGCCGCCTATTTCGAAACACACAGGTGGTCATCCCCAAGGAGCTCCTAACAAAGTGCCTAGATCTACACAAAGAAACATGTCTGCATGGGAATACACCGACTAAGAGATGAGGTCTAGAGCTTTGGAAGAAACACCTCCCAAGAAGCAAAGGGTTCCTAAACCCTTTGGTGCACCTCCCGCTCCACAAAAAATGAGGGCACCTTCTAAGTACAATAAAAAGATACCACTGTGCATGCGATCATATATGGAGGGTTTTTTTGACATCAAAGCCTATGGAAACTGCGGATTTAGATCTATTGCTATGGAAACATGTGACCAAATTATCTTCATCTTAATGTACACTTTTCCAAAATATTTTGTCACTCAAACTGTTTTTGGTTGTCATGAAACAGGTGGGACCCAAGAGCAATGGAAGTTCATACGAGAAGAGATGATAGGAAAAGCTAAAGAGATTTGGCATTTACTTGAAGGCACGTGGATTGGTGGCCAAGTAAAACCGACATTGGAGTCCGCCATACATCAACTTACATGGGAAAGCGATTACTACCCAGCTCCAAGGGATCAATGGCTTACCGTACCAGAAATGGGATGTCTGGTGGCTTCGGCATGTAATTGTGTCTTTGTGTGTCTAGGAGACCATATTAAACAGACATTCCTACCTCTTAGACTTCCGACTTGGTATGGTCAACCTGGAGCCAAGATGACAACTGTTTGCGTATTACTACTTACACAGGAGGAACATTTCATCCCGGTATGTTTTTTTCAACTTGCTATTTACCTAGTGCATTACATGTAAATTTAATTATGCAATTCCACAAAATCTATCTCAGATTCGCCTGAAGGATGGATGTCCACTACCACCTGTTTATGATCTTTGGGAGCGTAATTGTGAAGAATTTGCTGCGAACTTGTATGACGAAGTGTGGCAAAGATGTTGGGCTTACACACGCCCAAAAAGAGGAGGAAATCAATCAACCAAAAATACCGTCACAATTCAAGACGACTAGTTCAAGAGTTATTGTCATTCCGAACAATATTGTAATGTGTATTTTATTTCGAGTTTGAAATGAACTTCTAATGTTGTAAGGTTGTATCTTTCAACTTCCTACTGAAAGTGCTGCATTCTGTAGGAAAAAGGCAATTCTACACGTCACGCGTGGAACAAAGTCATGCGTCACGCATGGAACAAACCCATGCGTCACGCATGGAACTAATCCATGTGTGACGCATGGAACTAATCCATGTGTGACGTGTAGAATTTCATTTTTCTTACAGAATGCAGCACTTCCGAATTGTCTTGTCAAAAGGAGACGTATGAATTGTCTTGTCAAAAGGAGACATATGAATTGTCTTGTCAAAAGGAGACATATGAGTTGTCTTTATCAAAAGAAGACATCGGAATTACAACATAAAACAGATACATTACAACATAAAACAGATTCATTACAACATAAAAAAGACTCATTCTTGAAATGTAAACAGTAAACATACTTAACAAAGACAAAACACCAAGACACTTAACATTACATCTTAAAAGGAACTGAATACTAAGAACACTACTCATCATCAGAATCAGCTGGTTTCTTCTCAAAATCTTCATAGAGCTCCTTGACCCAAAATTTAGCCGTTGCCAAATCTGTCTCTTCGTTAAAGATTTACAGTTTCCCTTCCATATTCTGGTTTTCCTCCAACAATTTCATCATGACACGGAGATGATGAGGGTCATATTCTGGATCAAGAAACACCCACCTGAAGTTACATTTGCATGTAATAAACCTTCGGCCATACTGGTGTGGTCTCTTCTTGTCATTAGCACTGAAAACCATGATAGGCTGCCTACACCTCTTATTCGGACACTGAATGGTGCTGCCTTCTCGTGGTATTGAGGATGATGACGATGATGCCATGTTGGTTTCCAATCTGTAATACAATGTAAGAAAACAAGTGAGAAAGTAAGAAACAAAATGTGGAATATGGAGCTTCAAATAAGAACTTCAAACATCAACTTACATGCTGAGAGAGTGAAAAGGAGAGCTGAATGAGTGGAAATGGTATGCTGAGGCAGTGAATTTATAGGCGATGTTTTACTAGGTTTGGCATTTCACACGTCACGTATGGAACTAATCCATGCGTCACGTATGGAATAAATCCGTGCGTCACGTGTCGAACCATTTCATGCGTCACATGTGGAATAGCCTATTCCATACAAAATGCAGTTTATGTCTTCTGCACCCTAAAATTAAAATATAACAAACCATACACTAATCAGAATTGAAAAGTTCAAACGCAAACAAATCTTAACAAACAATCCAACAACAACATAAGCAAACAATCCTTACGAAAAACCGACAATCCTGAAAATCTGAAAACAAACAGTTCAACAAAAACAATCAATCCACTCCAACAAGATCACCCCTGGTGTTGATGCACACTTCTCCACAGGTCAATATCATAAAGGCACTCGTTTATTGCTGCGTGCATATCGTGAAAAGAATGGACATCTATAGTTGAATATGGCTCCAAGTTGGAGTAGACCCTGTCAAAAACCTACAAATAAAATCAAACAATGAAATCAGCTATTTGCATAATGTTTACCTTAAATCAAACTTAGAGAAAAATCTCAAGTTCAAGTTACATGAGATAAATGTATTACCTGTGTTGCTTCCAAGCTAGCGTGTCTGCCGGGTATCAGAAACCGATGAGTCCGGGGGATGTACCACCCGAGATACTCCGCAACAGCTTGCCAAGCTGGAAACGCAGGTGGTCCCATCTCATCAAGGCTGACAATGTGGATATCCATCCCCTCCCAACTCCACGCCATTCTATCATAATCCACCACATATGACCTAGGCTTGGTGTGCCTATGGGCTCTCAGGGGTGTAATTGGAGGCCTCAGAATCGTCTGCACCCGACCAAACTGCCTAGGCGACCTATCGGGATGGTGGGGCTCGGTTATGTCCATGTAGTTCAGCACCCCGGAAAATAGAGCCGGAGCATAGGCAGGGTGACTATAGTCGATCTCACCATACGAGGTCCAATTAACCTACAAAAATAACAACGTCGCGTATCACTCAAAATCCTAAAAATTATAAACATTTCATACGGGACATTGCAGTAGTACTCAGTTTTGTGCAATTCCATACGTCACGATTGTACGGAACACCAGTTGCAAAGGATGGGGAGTACGTGTATATCCAAGCCTAAAATCCAAAAAATATAGTTAGCATTAAAACCATAGAAATAAGTTAGGGTTGCTAAAAAATGTAGTTCCTAAATAATTAAATTTACTTGAAGGAGAGTGAAACAAAATGACATCAAGGAACATTGTTGGCGTGAACAGATTCCCACGCAACGATAGAAATATGCTAGCGTCGCAGAACCCAATGACATACTTCTTGCCTCTTGAACACTCCCCAGAAATGCACCAAATCTCACAAGGAGTTTGTGTTGTGACTTGTCTGTGAAAATTGTGGAAGTCAACAAGTGGAATATATAGCCCATCCCTTGTACTTGCACTACTACAATAACGAGCTAAAGCAGCGGTCAAAAATAGCTGCATTACACCAAATGCATCGGTTTTTTACCGCTTCATCTGCTGGCGTTGCATTAGCTATAATGCAGCGGTTTTTCCAACCTAATGCAGCGGTTTTCATTATGAAGCTAATAACCGCTGCAATAGATAATAAACCGCTGCTAATATGTCAAATGCAGCGGTTTTAAATAAACATTACTACAGCGGTAGATTCCTCTATTGCAGTGGTTTTTATTAAACATTTTTTACACTTTTATGAGCTATTACAGCGGTTGTCTCATGGCCCTTTTTTGTATAATTATTGTAAAAATATACACTTAACTAATAATATCAATCATAATAAAAAAATATTATTAAATTGTGAAGAAAAGTTACATAGTCCATACATCCACATCAAACTACAAAACATCTGGTCAACCACTTAGTCCTAAAACGATTGTCAATTGACAATCACTTAGCCTAGACGAATTGACAATCGTCTAGGCTCTCAATGTGCTTCTTAAATTTTTTCGCACTAATCCAATAGCTGTCGAGCATTCCAGTTTCAAGATGAAAATTGTTTTTGCCCTTTTCACCAAACCAGTTCTTCTTGGAAGTGCTCCCGATACGAGCGGCGTTGGGGTCGGTCACCATAGGCTTCCCGTGAATAGAAGCCCCATCAACTTTTTGATGTCCCGCAACGTCACCGTCATCTCCGAAAATGGCATGTGGAAGCTGTTGGTTTCGGGATGCCACCTTTCAATAAAGGCGCAGATGAGCGGATAATCAATCTCATCGTAGATCAAAGTCTTGAGATGAGTCAGCTCGGTTGAAATTGCATGACGACCCCATGTCTCCTCATCATCAAGATCCCAATCTCTCAGTTGTGGCTGTCTGGTCTAGTGATCGAGTACGCCTCTCTCCTATAAATTGATTATGTAACACAAATCATTTCCATAACGCATAAACATTTTCCAGAAACTGCATTTTCACTCGTTCTGTCCAACAAAATGCAGAAACTGGACATTTTGCGAAATGAAATTCCACACGTGACTTATGGACATAAACCATGTGTCACGCGTGGTCTGTATCCACACGTGACGTGTGGACTTAAACCATGCGTCACGTGTGGAATTTCATTTCACAGAATGCAGAGAAACTGGTTTCTGGACTGGACAGAACACCATATACCAAATTTTCATACAAATAGTTCAACAAACAATCCATCAATTTAGCTAAATCAATTCATACATTAACAAATTTAATATCACAACACAAAGTGGTCATACATACATAAAAATAAACATACATATAAGAACTCATGCTTCATATAATCAAGTAATGAACTAAATGTATTTTTCTCATTAAATTTCCACCATTTATCCTAACATTAAATTCATGTTAATTTAGTTATGATAAGTATTGAATCTCAAAACCAAATTCTAATTACATACCTTTCCTTGTTGCACAAAAAGGCTGTATGAGCGGGAAAGCTTATGAGCAGCTCCGGATTGTGTGGACCTCTGGGAACACCCTCTTTAAGTGAGGGACGTATACATCTTTGACTGGTTGTCGTCGTCTGGGATGTTCCTCTTCCTCTCCCTCTTCCTCTTCTTGATGTTCTTCCTGAACATTCTCATGTGTTTCATCCTCTTCCTCTTTCTCTTCCTCACCCTCTTCCTCATGCTCATAATCTGAATCAACATTTGCACCCCCAGCTGATGGCCCTGCACTGTTAGAAGCAACCGTTATTGCGTAGTAGTCACCGCCCAACTGAGGGTTCTCAGGGTTATGAGCTTGGCTAGCCAACCTCATCATCTCCACAAATGATTGCTCTTGTTGTGGAGGTGCAGCAGGATAGCCCGGGAACTGTGTTTGTTGTGGAGGCACATGATGATAGCCTGGGAACTGTGTTTGTTGTGGATGCAGAAGAGGATAGCCCGGGACATATGGGAACACAATGGGGGTGCCTGGAAAATAATGAGGGGAGCCCTGGAGCATGAAGCTTCCAGCAGACATATGTAAACCTTGCTGTTGTTGTTGTTGTTGTTGCTACTGCCTCTCATCAGAAAACTCTAAACGACGAGGAGAGGATTCTTGTCTCTTCTTCTTCTTCCCCTTGGTCTTGGAACTACGAGATCTTTTTTCTTCTCTTCTCTATTTCTTTGACGAGTATCGCGTCCAGGTCGACGATCCATATCTGCATCACAAAATTAATCATTCAGGACCGTGATCATTATAAACAAATGTGCAATTCCACAAAATTAATCAGTTTATCGAATTTAATCAGAATATCATCAAAAACTCAATCTGTATATATCATCAAATTCAATATGAAACTGCAGAACACAAGCTCTGGAATTTGCAATTCCACATGTCACGCATGGATACCATCCATACGTCACGTATGGTTGCAATCCATGCGTTACGTGTGGAATTGCAAATTCCAGAACCCTAATTTTTACAGTTTCTACACTCCGCCTATTTTAAAACCCTAATCTCAACATTTTTTTCGAAATTCAACAGTTTTTCAATAATTTCATTAAAACCATACCAAATTTCAATACCCTAATTCATAACCGTAATTCACAAAACCCTAATTCAATATCAAAACCCTAATAGCACTATCTACACAACAAAATATCAAATTCAACAAGAAACTCTCAACAACCTACATACAATTCACTCATATATTACAAGTTTAATCCTTTCTAATCAACTAATTAACAGACACATTGGATTTTGAAGTAAATATCATCAAAACAACATCAAAACTTTATCTATACATCAATACCATACCATACCAATAAAATCTTAATGTTTACATACCTTATATGCAAAGAGTTGTTGAAAATGATTGTTTTTAGGGTAAATTGGTGCGTTGGGGTGCAGCTGCCGTCGTGGGAGATGTTGAGGAAGATGATAAAATGGTAGGGTTTCGATGTTGGGCCTTTTATAGGCAAAACAATCCATACGTCGCGTATAGATTGTGTCCCTGTGTCGCGCATGGTTTATTTCCATGCGTCGCGCGTGGATGCAGTCCATACGCCACGTATGGATATATTCCATACGTGACGCACGAAGCCTGGGCGGTAAATAGCAAAATGGGTGGGCGTTAATTAGTAAGGGCCTATAAAAACCCATGAGTTTGAAGAAGAATGTCAAATTATAGCGGATCTAATAATTGAACTCCGGGCCTGGTACTGTTAATGGGCCGTATCGATTCGGCCGCCCGCTCTTCTTCCGCTCATTGTCTTCCTCCTTCATTTAGGTATGCTAATTGATGAGACATTCATGCACCCTCTTCAAGTCGATTCGTCCGTCTAGATACGCCCGGCTGCTCTTCTTCCGCATGGCAGACGATTTTGATTGTGAGGCTCTTGGTTTTCTCCTTTCATCTTCCGTATTGATCTCTCGCCGTTCTCTGTTTCTCCCATCTCCTCTCTTCGCTCCGCATCTCCTCCCTCCTCGCATCTCTATTGGCAGAAGTTTGACGGCCGGGCTCCACATCTCTATCTGCGGAAGTTCGCATCTTTACCGGCGCCTACAAATCCTTTTAGGTGAGATTTGCGAGTGAGCGATTATTATTCGAGTGTAGATTTAAAGTTGATTCGTGATGGACACACCACGGAAGGCACATATCAGGACTCCTAAATATAATTTTGAGGTCTTCTTTTGTTTTTTTTAGTGTTTTAACCTCCCCTCTTCTTCAATTGCAGTCTGATTGTATATGATAAAACATGATTATATCCCTCAACTCTTTTTGTTTGATTTTAGAATCGTTTTCGATTGGCTTTTAGATAGAGTTTTAGTTTAATCAAACATTTTTCATACTTTTGTATTTAGTTTGTAAGGCTTCTTTTTGTTTTCCTCTTGCTCCTCTCTTCCTCCACCATTCTCTATGCTAACAATTCTCTTTTTAAGATCGATCAAGATTGGCAGAAGACACAAACCCTCAGGCAACTGGCCAGTCTTACTGCTTCTTAAGGTATATATTCTTGGGATTTTCTCTGTCTCTTTTGTTTTGCTTTCTCTTTCTATCTGAATCTGTATGCTACGTGTATTTGATGGTTTTGCTTTGTAATTATGTTTAATTGAAATAGGGCCATTCACAGATGATGTGCAGATTAGATGTTGATGGTGTAACTGGGGTCTGTTTATTTGAAATGGGGTAATCGAGCACATCGAAGATGATGTGCAAGTGTAACTTTGGGCTGCAAATTGTCTAATTTGTGTTGCTGCTATGATGAAAGTCATTTAAAAATATGTTAGTTCTGCTCTATGAATGGTTAATCAATCTGTTTATTTGCCATCAAATATTTATATATTACAAGAATCATTAACGTTTAGTATTGTAGGTCTTGGCACACAACAAAGAAGTGTTAATTTATAGAGTACAATAAAGATAATACTATCGATTTCAGCTTTTGTGTAAAATTCTTAGGCGTTTAACCCCGCACCCGAAAAATTATAACCCGCACCCGTTTTGGGCGCATCCGTAATGCGCCCAAAAAACCCAAAGATTTTTTTTTTGCCGTCAAAATACTCAAAAATACGGCAAAACTTAACCGGGTTTTTAAAAAAATGTTTTGGACACACCCGGGATGCGCCCAAAGTGGGTGTCAGTTATAAAAAACCGAGTGCGGGGCTTTTCTCCGAATTATTATTGCCATAATTCAGGTTTATAGATTCTGAAGGCGAAAAAGAACATGAAAGCTGATCTTGAAGGGGCTCCATTTACGCAATCTACGGTTTAGGTTCAGGTTTTAACAATTGTTGAACCAACCTCATGTATGTTGGTATTTTATGTTTTTTAATTCTCTACTCTAGCATAGTTTTGATTATGGATAAATTTGGAAGATCAAAAAATAAAATAAACCTGACGAAAAAGGTTTAGGATTAGGGTTGCATCTTTTGGACCCATAGGACATATAATAAATACATTGCCTATTGATATTATGCGAACCTTGGAAGTTCTTATTCAATGTAATTGATGTAGCATAGTGGAATTTTTTAGGTGTATTTGATATGTTGAGATTTCTTGCTGGTAAACTTGAAGTTAAGGTTCTTCCCTATCTTTAAATATGCACATCAAGGTAAATAAGCTATAAGATCCTGCAAATAATGAATCCCAAAACTGAAATTCTTTTATGTGTATTTAATTGCACATTTGAACTTCCTTATATAGCGAGTCTATTTTCTTGATGTTAATGTAATATGAAAATCATATACTTTTTGTAGAGATTTATAGCCCATTCACTTAATAGAATAAGGCAGGAGAAAAATGGATGCAAAAAATATTTCTTATTAATTTTGTTATTTGCTTATAAATAGATTTATGCAAACTTTAATCCTGAAGGTTCCATTGATGGTTGTAGAAGGAAACCATGAAGCAGAAGGAAGCCAAACTTGAATCCCCTTCTAATATATAGTCCTAACATATCTAGCAGATGATTCCTTCATGGATCATTATCTAACCGCTCAATTACTAGACATTTGTCTTGGTTGTGTTCAATCATCAAGAAGAGATCATGAAGTCTCTTAAATTATTAGGTTTGTTTTTCACTATTCTGGTGATGCATTTATAGGTCGTCTAGGTACAAAATTTTGTTTGCTAGACTGATTGCAATATGACCTAATTGATATTTTATCTCTATAAGTATATATATTCATTGATATGAAAAAGCTAATGAAAAGCTAATGTTTTCCACATACCTGAATATGCTTCTGGATAGATTTGAGAATGTCAGGGAGAAATTAATGGCTAAAGTTTCGTGATTGGTTTGAGGTTACTTATTGGCAATGGCTATATGCACGCGAATCGATGCATATATGCACGCGATTCTGTGCGCTCAACTTATGCGCACGCATTTGTGCGCAGTTCTTATGCGCATACATGTTTTACGGGGTATTACGGGTACTTTTCGTAAATTTTCAGAGTCTGTAACACCTTGTGCGCCTAACTACTGCGCACAGGTTGAGAATCTGTGCGCCGTGTTTCTGCGCACTCTTCAGACATAGTAGCCGTTGAAATTTTTGAAAAAAGTAGCCGTTAAATGTAAAACTGTGCGCTGAGGTTCTGCGCACAGGTGCTTTAGGGTTTGGGTTTGTGCGCGGATGGTTAGCGCACGGGTCTTTACAGTTTCATTTGGACCACAACGGTCATAAATGTGCCTATATAAAGCCACAATCTCTTCGTTTCCAACAAATTCATTCAACACCTCTTCGTTTTCCAACAAATTCATTCAAAATGTATCGTCGTAATCAAAACTCTCGTATGTTAGAGTTGATTAATCAAAGTTGTGAAGATAGTGATGAAGAACACGATTGGGATAGCGGATCACAAGAAGAGGAAGACGACCCGAACGACGACGAATGGTTGGATGGTTTCTTAGAAGACGAAGAGTTCGGCGACTGGGATCCGAGTGGTGAATTTGTGGTTAGTATAATATGTTATAATTTGAAACATATGGTAGCGTAATTAGTTTCAAATTAGTTTCATATGCTAGAATAATTAGTTTCATATGCTAGAATAATTAGTTTCATATGCTAGCCTAATTAGTTTCATATGATAGCCTAATTAGTTTCATATGATATCCTAATTAGTTTAAAGTAATGATTCGTATTTTGCCTTGTTATTTTGGTAGTAGTGTAATTGTCGCTCTACAATTACGTATAGGGGAAAGATTATTCGGATTATTTTAGAACCGCACAATATTGGGATACTCCGCAAGAATTGTACGAGTGGGCGAGAGATAGAGGAAAGGAGTTAGTGATAGCTTTGGTAACGCGTAATTCAAGTCCGTACCAAATAAGTATTGTGTGCGATAGATTTGGAAAACCAAGATCTGGGAGGCCAAAGGTGAACAAAGAGAATCCAGAGTTGGCTGTTCCTAGGCTTAGAAAGTCGAAGTCGAAGAAGTGTGAGTGTAGATTTCAGCTACTAGCAGTGCGAAAGAAAAACATTCCCGGGGTCGCAGGAGAAAAATGGATTTTAGGTGTGATAGAAGGTCGGCATAACCATGTGCTACTTGCTAGTTTTCATGGGAATGCATTCATGGGTCGAATGACGGAGGAGCAAGAGCTTTGTGCTAGGCGGTGGGGAGATGGAACTGGACGCAAGACGCCAAAAGAAATTATCTCTAAATTGAGGGAGAAGTACCCTGGTAATGTTACTTCAAGGAGACAAGTTGCAAACTTTTTGCAGAAGGTGAATTACGAAGATCGCGGAGAGCTAAACGTGACACAGTGGTCGCTTAAGTTTTTGCGAGACCACGACTACGTAGTTCACCCACATAGAGACACGACAAACGGAGAGGTTGCAATATTATTCTTTGCTAACCAAGAGTCGTTGCGTTTGTTGAAGAAGTACCCGTACGTGGTAATTATCGATGCGACGTACAAGACAAACAAGTAAGTCTCGCCACCTTGGTCGATATTTAGTTCGGATAATGATATATGTTCTGTAGTGATATATGTTAATGTTTCAATAGATATGAAATGCCGCTCGTAGAGATCGTTGGATTCACCAGTACACACAAGACGTTCAACATCGCGTATGCATTCACTAAAGCGGAAAGGATTTATCATTACACATGGATAATGATTCAATTGAAGTCATTATTCATAGATTTGGGAGTGATGCCAACGGCTATAATGACAGATTGCGAAGACGCGCTGATAAAAGGGATAAAGACTGTTTTCGGGAGCGAAGTTCAACATCTGTTGTGTTGGGTGCATATCAAACACAACATTGAGGCACATGCTTCGACCATCCTAAAGAGACAAATTAAAGTGGAAGCCTTTGCAGGACAATGTTGGGGACTATTTTGCTCAGCTACTGAAGAGACCTATGAACTGCGGCTCGAACAGTTGAAGAGATCTTGGAAGAGCGGCCTTGTGGGATACGTCGAGAGAACATGGCTTAATCCTCACAAGACAAGTATAGTGAGGGCTTGGACAGATCATAAGCTTCATTTCCTTACGAGGACTTCAAACAGGTAAATATTGATATTTTTTAGTTAAAGACGATTATATCATAACGGCGTACTTTCTTAACTTACCAACTTAACTGTTTTTTAGAGTTGAAGGGATGCACAAGGTTTTGAAAGATATTATTGGTTCCAGCAGAGGGGGCTTTAACAGAGTGATCGTACGGATCCATCATTCAGTACTCCTTCAGATTGATTCAATTAGGGCGAGCATGAACATGTCTCTCTCCAAACGACCAACTGATTTTGATGATCCAAACATGCATCCGCTTGGAAGGGCTATTTTTTCCCGACTATTCTACAAAGTGTCAGACAGGTGTTTTGATCATTTGTTGGCTACTTATGAGATCATGTTGACGGGGAAATTTCCTGAACAATGCACCGACCATTGGGTGAGGAACTGTCTTGGGTTGCCGTGCGTCCATCAAATTGCACACGCTATCATTTCAAAAACACCCCTGATTGAGGATGACATTCACCCGTTCTGGAGGGATTTGCATTGGGATGACACTCCTGAAACAGAAGACGACCCAAATCTGAAGGTCCGAATGAACATTATAGAGTTGCGACTCCATGAAATGTTCACCAAGTTGGAACTTGGAACCTTGAAGAAAAGCACGGCATACCAGCTAGGTGAGTTGTATCAGGACTTGGAGCATCCTGAACTAACTACCTTGAAAGAACCGACAAATGTGAGAAGAAAAGGCAGGCCAAAGGGTGCAAAGAACAAGGATAAGGAGGAGGTTGACAGTGAAAATGACAAGGAGGATGACATAAAACAAGAAGATATGGAGCAGTATGAGATGGAGGAGGCAAAGCAGAAATCAAAAGGAAAGAAGAGTACAGGAGCAAGACGGCCAGGTCGTCCTAAAAAGGAGGAGGATGACAGTGAAAATGACAAGGAGGAATCGAGAGAGAAGAGTTATTTTGAGCACAAACAAGAAGAGCTGAAGAAGTATGAGAAGGAGGAGGCAAAGCAGAAATCAAAAGGAAAGAAGAAGGCAAACAATACAGGAGCAAAACGACCAGGTCGTCCTAGAGAGCAAACAACGACATCACTTCCCGTGGTCATTGAGGCCGAGGAGTTGCATTCTCAACCCATGCCCGACCTATCACAGCCTGAAGGATCAAACTACACTGACTTCGATCAGTGCCCTGAAGAACTTGGTGTTCCTCTCATTCATAGGGGGGTTGACTTCGGCATTGACAATTTGGATGATTTTTGGCTTCCATACATCACAGATGTTAGACAGGTACGTTCTGACGGACATTGTGGTTATAGGTCGATGGCCTTACTTCTGGGAAGAAAAGAACAAGAGTACGGAAACATTCGGCGTGAGCTGGTAACGGAGCTGCTTCAAAACCGAGAATTGTACGAGCCTATTCGTCGTCGTCTTCGTCCGGGTACTTGGGAGGATCTTATTCTCCAAGTTAACCATTGCAGAAGCCCTTGTTCAGAACTGTACTGGTTGCACTTTCCACTGATGGGCTTAGTGTTTGCCACCCTATACCAAGTTGGTCTCGTGTTATTGTGTTGGGATGCTCCGACCTTTTGCTTACCGCTAAGGTGTAGAACAGAAAACGCTGATCCTCCACGACAGATTTTCGGCATGGCACACGTAGGCAACCGTGACCACTTCATACCGGTAAAGTAGACAATTGTACTTGATACTTGTGTAATCATAGTTTTTTGTTTAATGTCTTAAGTCGATTGTGTTTATATAGGTGGCGTTGATGGTTGGTTCGCCACTACCGCATACTCCCGGTTCGTGGAAGAAACACGTAGATCCAAACATTCAATGGTGGGAAGAAACATTTGGGGACAATTTGAGGATGTATCGAGAGTACCGCATTTCAAATGGCCGGGCACCAGATCCATTCATGTATAAAGGAGGGACCGAACCCGTTCACATATCTGACTGAGTGAGATTGTCATGTAATAATTAGAAGACGCATTGGAATTTCTTAGTTTGTAATGCCTTGGTTTTTAATGTTTCGTATTTGTTATTTTGGTAGTAGTGTAATTGTGCTTTATATAACAATGAATGGATCAGATTGCATTGTCATGTAATAATTAGAAAACTGCACTCTATTGTCACTCTTCTTTTTCCTTGAATACATAATGAAAGTACATAATGAAAGTACGTAATGAAAGTACACAATGCTCATAACATTAGATGTCTACGATTTAGGCGTCGTCGGCAGAAGAGGAAGAGCAGTCGGAAGCATAGACGATACTACAAACCATCAACCGCAATTCTTTTTCTTTAATCTTAAACCTTTCCATCAGGACCTTCACTCTATTGTCACTCTTCTTTTTCTTGATGATTAATTTCGTGATAGCACGTAAAGCAGTAGGGGTATGCTCTGGATCAATAAACCTGATTCCGAAGAAACAATTGCATGCATAATGCCTTCGTCCATACTGGTCAGGCATGTCTTCGTCATTGTTAACGTAAACATTACACATTTGGCGACACCTTTTTGTACCAGTACACATTATCTGTGGAGGGTCAGGCTTCACACGTCTTGGGGATGATGATGATGCCATATTCGTAGTTATGTTCTTCGAAATAAGTAAATAATAAAACTTTAGTTATAAACATGAAAGCATATACAAAAAACAAAGCATGTACAAAAATGAACAAAAGAAAAATTTACCGGTTAGTAGGGAAACTTCGATTTTTGCTCTAGTTGAGATGGATGAACTAGTTGAGATGGATGAAGAAATCACCACCTTCAAACCGTTGGTTTTATAGGAATTTATGTATATGGTGCGCGTTGCTTCTGCGCACAAGGATTTACCGATTCAAAATAACGGTAACTAAAAGTGCGCTATGTAGCTGCGCACAAATTTTTAACGGTAATTTTCTGTGCGCGTTACACCTGCGCACCAAAAGTTACAGATTCAAAAAGTTACAGAATAGGTGCGCTTTACCTTAGCGCATGGATGAAATTTCTGTGCGTTCTACCACTGCGCACTATACTCTTCATTCTTCGAAATAGTTGCGATATGAAGGGTCTAGCACATCGATGTGGATTATGTTTGAAAAGCTTATACAAAATAGTGTTATCAGGCATATAAAGAGTGTATAAGGTCTCCCCTTCACAAAAAGTTGATCGAAAATACGCGAAAACGCAAAAACGCCTTATCGGTCCTGATGGCCTGTTAAGGTCGAGAATAGGCGGTTCGATGCCCAAACGACGTCGGAATGCAATGAAACTTGTTTTCAATGCATATTATAGCTATTTAACCTTGTCGGTAAGTTCGAGTCGAAAACTCGAGCTCTTCGAGTAACACCTCCTTTGTAAACCTTCACTAGTCTTTCATTCTTCGAAATAGTCGAAGTAGTTGAGATATGAAGGGTCTAGCACATCGATGTGGATTATGTTTTTAAAACTTATACAATTATGTGTTATCAGGCATATAAAGAGTGTATAAGGTCTCCCCTTCACAAAAAGTTGATCGAAAATACGCGAAAACGCAAAAACGCCTTATCGGTCCTGATGGCCTGTTAAGGTCGAGAATAGGCGTTTCGATGCCCAAACGACGTCGGAATGCAATGAAACTTGTTTTCAATGTATATTATAGCTATTTAACCTTGTCGGTAAGTTCAAGTCAAAAACTCGAGCTCTTCGAGTAACACCTCCTTTGTAAACCTTCACTAGTCTTTCATTCTTCGAAATAGTCGAAGTAGCAGCGGTAATGAAGGGTCTAGTACATGGGTGTTGATTATGTTTCAAAAACTTATACAATTATGTGTTATTAGGCATATAAAGAGTGTATAAGGTCTCCCCTTCACAAAAAGTTGATCGAAAATACGCGAAAACGCAAAAACGCCTTATCGGTCCTAATGGCCTGTTAAGGTCGAGAATAGGCGTTTCGATGCCCAAACGACGTCGGAATGCAATGAAACTTGTTTTCAATGCATATTATAGCTATTTAACCTTGTCGGTAAGTTCGAGTCGAAAACTCGAGCTCTTCGAGTAACACCTCCTTTGTAAAACTTATACATATGACCGTTTCGTGCGCATAACATCTGCGCACATGATTCTTTGCGCATTATATCTGCGCACGGTTGAAGACCGTTAAAATATGACCGTTTCGTGCGCATAACATCTGCGCACATGATTCTTTGCGCATTTTATCTGCGCACGGTTGAAGACCGTTAAAATATGACCGTTGCGTGCGCATAACATCTGCGCACGAAACGGTCATATTTCACCAACAAAAACCGAAGCTATAAAAGGGGGTTGCACTCACCTCAATTCACCAATCTCACCATCTCTCTCTTAACCTCACCAATCTCACGAAAATGAGGAAAGTATGCCCAGATCCAGCACTACATATAAACAATTACAGATTATTAGTAAAACTACGTGAATAGTTAAGAGTTATTCACCAAGACGTTAACGACAAGATCTTACCCTCAGAAGAATCCCACATGAACCAATGGTTGCCGTCTCGACTCTAGATGCAGACCCTAAATTGCGATACACTAACGCAAGTATGCCGGCTCCCCATGCAATGTCCCCTGTACGATCATGGTTGAGAACAAGCGCCGCGTACTGGACCTTGACACCCTTTGTCGACCTGTCCACCAAGACAGTCGAGCCCAGAAGCAAAAGGAGATACAGAGTGGCAATGTGACTCTCATTCCTGACTGGCGCATCAAACAAAACTTCCAACCGAGCATTGAGGGCACCGAAATGAATGCCACCTGAGCTATAACATGCCTTCATGTCATCAGCCTCCTGACCCATAGCGTCCGCAAGCGCCGCATAGATCTGGTCATCTGTCATAGGTGAATTGCAGCTACGACCATGTATACGGACTCTGAGGATCTGCATCACGTCATGTAGGCAGATGGTCATCTCAGCAAATGGCATGTGGAAAGTGTTGGTCTCTGGATGCCACCTCTCCACAAAAGCAGAAATCAATGCAGCATCGATCTGAGACGCTATGCCCACTCGGCGCAGCTCTGTCAGCCCAGAACGCTCAGCAAGCCTGAACCATGTACCCTCCTCAGCTGAAATATGATGCTCATAATCATGAACCTGTGCAGATCTGTACATCACCCTCAGGAGCTTCCTAGCCTAAATAAGTACAGAAAAAAAATTGCGTCCGGTTAGTAAATAAGAAACGTATAACTTATTATAAGCATTCAGATCAATGTTATTGAACATACCGGATCTAACGGAGCCGCCTCAGCCTCGGCCTCATCCCCGTCCCCATCCTCTGGCTCATCCTCTGCCTGAATATCTCCTACTCGTCGTCTCTGCCTGGGACGACGACCACCTCTAACTGGAGCCGCAACCTCCTCACCAACAACCTCCTCAACTGCAGCCCCCTCAGCGACTCCCTCAACAGCAACACCCTCACCACCAACTCCCTCAGCACCCTCCTGACCTCTCCCTCTCCCTCTCCCTCTACCTCTCCCTCTCCCTCTCCCACCACCTCGGCCTCTGCCTCGGCCTACAGCTTCCCCCGCACGGGCACGCTTCCTAACCTGCACCGGGGGCACCAATGGTACATCGGGAGCGGGCCCTGGAAGAGGACCACGCGACCATATCCATCTCGCTATATGCGTCTCATAAGAACACAATAGGTGAGGCGCACGTGGACGACAAATGTCCTGCATCGACTCCCCGAGCCAAGGAAAATATGTCTGTGGGGCATGGTCATCGTCGTCTAAATCTCCCGACACTGGCTCTGAAGATGCGACTGGCTCTGCAGATGCGACCGTAGGAGGAGAAGATGTCGACGTATCTGCATCTGTCACTGCAGGTAAATCCTGCTCTGTATGCTCTGAACTGCGAGGTAAATCATCCTGAAACAGAGGTGCGTCCTGGATATCATAGTCATCCGTGGTCACCTGCGCCTGTACTGGTGTGGGCTCGATAGGGTCGAACGCAGTAACATATCGACCAGGATAATCTAAGTCGTCATGGAAATCTGCTCTCTGTCCATCCATCTCCATGTGCGAACCATCTATCTCCTGCTGCTGCAGCTGTGCCTCCTCGTACTCATTCCCTGGCTCACGGCGCTCAGGTGATCCGGTGCCGAAAAATCGTTCGAGGGCCTCGAACGATAATCGTACACCGGCTGCCACATCATGTCGACGTGGAAGCCGTTCCGCTACTGGTGCGGGCATCGTGTTGCCCGTCTGATCCATGACGGCTTGTATAGTCTACATGTTTTTACATTTTTAGTATGACTAATTCATACTAAAATATTCGGAAATAATTTGCAACTTCGTAATCAAATTCGAGTCTTTACATTTTTTAATAGAAATTGTTAGAAATTTAACAATTAAGCCATAACTATTTATGACTGTTAAGTTTCTAATATTTAATTCATAATTACTAAAAAATAAACATCTCAACTAATACGAAATAATAATCAATACTATTACTAAAAAATTACAATTAATATGAATTCATAATAATTCGATTAGGCATTCGATTAATGCATAATAATCTGAAACTTAATCGTAATTATAAAAAAATACGATTAATAAGAATTCTAATATTTAATTCATACAAAACTGAAATTTAATCGTAATTATGAAAAATTACGATTAAATTACAATTAATACGAATTCTAATATTTAATTTAATTCATAAAAAACTGAAATTTAAACGTAATTATGAAAAATTACGATTAAATTACAATTAAGATACGAATTCTAATATTTAATTCATAAACTTAAATTGAATCGTAATTATTACAAAAATAAATTACGAATAAATTTCCAAAATTAAATACGATAAATATTTGAAAAAAGCGGGTTTAGAAATTTTATACCGAATAAAGATCATGCGGTGTCTCCGGAACCCGAGTCGCCGGAATAGTCGCCGGAATAGTCGCCGGAGGAGCGTTTGCCGCTGCCAACGCGGCTCGAGTCGCATACCGCCGGCCACCTCCATCCACCAACGCTTCATCGTCGGACAAGGTCGCCGGAGGTGGCTCCGTTGGGACGGAAGTCGCCGGAGGTGTTGGGATTGGGACGAAAGTGGTGTGGTCGGGACCGGAAGAATGAGGGGGTTCAGAATCCATTGACGAAATTGTGTTTAGACGAGGGAAACGCTCGGAAATGGAGGAAATTGTAACGGCGCCGTCGAGCTACAGTAGAAAATAAAGAAAGAAGGAGGAAGAAGAAGAAGCTGCGGCGCGCAGGGTTTAATAAACCCTGTGCGCAGTTCTTCTGCGCACTAATATGTGCGCACAAGTTCAGCGCACACGTTCGGGAATCCGAAACGTTGTGCGCTGAACTTTTGCGCATTATATATTATGTGCGCTTTGTTACTGCGCACACATTTGACAGAAATCGTCAGAATTTTCACATTTATCCCGAAAATACCCTTGTGCGCAAGAAAACTGCGCACTAACTTATGCGCATAACATCTGCGCACCAAATCGCGTGTATATAGAGAAAAAGTCGCGTGCATATAGGCGTTTCGTACTTATTTTGTAAACGAAAACAAGAGCATGCCTTTTTAATGCTTTCTTCAATGTGTTTATGATAAAAAAAAAATAATCATGTATGTAAGTAGTGAGACCTTACTTCTGAGACATTTGTTTTCTCTTTAACCAGACAAAACCTATTGATAGTGGCGCATATGATCAAACGGTTCCCAGACCATACCTTAACATTGGTATTTTAATTCTTACATACTTGTAGATGATGATATTTCAAAGTATGTGATCCCTACAATTAGATAATTTGCAATCTGACAGATGATAATCGTTTGGGTTACCATTCTTTATTTGGTATTACACATGTAGGATTAGGATGAAAAAATAATGGAAGTATGAAATAAGTTGTGTAATTTGTTTTGATATAGGTAGTGCACATGAATTCCAGAATTTTTTTTTATCAGTATTGGTAGAATGTGATTATTTGGATAACTAAGATGCTTTATAGATCTTTGCTTTTTATCTGATGGAGTTGATGCACTTGAAACATCAACGACTATTTCTTCTTCAGTCTCAGCATGAAGGTACTCTTTGTTTCTTCGGCTTGATTATCTGATTATGGTGTATGTCATGTTGTTGTTGATTTCAATTGTATTGTGCAGTAGTTGTATTGATTGAACATGTTGAAAGGGTAACTTATTCTCTCTATTGTAAATTAATTGTTTATTTGGATTGATATTATGCAATTAACTTATGCATATAGAATTACACTTAAGGTATCTTAATTTTCTCTGTTTTGCTTTCATCATAGTTATGTATATGAGCATTGATTATTTGTTGAGATTTCCAAGTCTGAAAAATGTATAGACAACTTTTAAACTACTGGAATTGTGCAATGTGGCTTCTTAGATTTTTGTGCATACAAAAATAGTGTATAGTTTATTTGGTTTCTACTAATCTACTTCGTCATAGCTATCGATTTAACATCAAAAGTCACAAGAACTGTATGAAAGGACCACATATCAATTCAAATATGAGATTATATCACCTAATCCTACCACATTATTTGTTGTTAATAGATATCTAAAGCATTTAGGTCTATGTTTTATCATGATAGAAATGGAAATTAAAATCGGACTTGGTCTAAGATGAGGATAAAATTCGACAAGAATGGTAGAATGATGAATGAGGTAGTGAAGGAGGTTGCTAAGGATTCTTGGCTTACCTCAGAGCTGAATTCGTTTGTCCTTAAAGAGGTGTTTCATTGTTCAATGTTAAAACTTGATTAGTTACACATTTGTTCATGCCAAGTTGTTCATTCAGAAAATCTAAGATGATGACTGAATGTTGCTTTATTGTTGGTTAAGTTGAAAATTGACATTTGGTGAATCTAATCTGTTTTGCAGGTACCCAGTTGTAACTTGATTGGCTGTTTTTTATTGCATTAAGGAGTCTAGAGAGTGAAAAATTGGAGAGTTGAAGATAAAACTTAACCGACCAAACATACCTTATTTCTGATTCTCCATGCCACTTTCTTATGTAGGAGAGATTGACTACATGAACTTTAATTAATGCTTAGCTTCTTAGGTTTAAAAGGAACCTTCAAGTTTTTGAGATATGAATACATGAATCATTTGAATGTAATTTCCTAGTTCTACTAATGGAGAAAAGGAATAAATTAAGGATGATTGTGATTTATAGTCCCTCTTGGTTACCGAGGCTTAAAAAGATGCACATCGAAAGAGTGTTGTGGTAAGAAAATCATCAATTGAGCATGTATCTGTTTGTTTTGAAAGACCCTTTTGATCCAGGTTTTGATATGATATTTTAATATTTTGTGATGATATTCCTCCAATTATTCATCTCAGGCTTAAAATTATTTATATTCGCTTGTGTTTAGGTATCAACTGGGGAAGACGAAATAAGCAAACGCTTTCCAAACTGATATTCGTTGGTTGTTTTGGGTGGCTTTGTAGCTTCTGTTTTTGGTATATTCAACTTAATTTACCTATATCAATATAAGATAGGTATTCAACTAAATAAACATGAATAAATAACGTAAAAGATTGAATAGAGGCACAAACATATGAGAATGCGATTAGTGCATATATAACTTAAATCTACATAAAGTTGAATATCAACCTTATCAAACCTGAATACTATTGAAGGTAAATACTCGTTACACCACAATACTCGTTACTCCAGAACTCAGCTCATCTCTAATATAATAAGGGAGAGGTGGTTGCATGAGATCGTTGGTGCCACATTTACTAGGATCTGGACCCGCTAGCTTTTGATTGGGTGAAGGAGGTGCAACCTGGTGATTGAACGAAACGTAGCAAGTGATGATGCTTCTTGGTTGCATCGTGCTGGATAGCAATGTCGACAAATCTGATGTGGACCAGCGAGCTAGAGGCACAATAACTTGATTTCACGCAGCGCACAATTTTGACTATCGTGAAACAGAAAATGGAGAATGTGATGATGTGGCACACTTCCTTTTTACACACCTCCTAGCTTTCTTCGTGGGCGGGGTTCCACTCCTCTCTTCATTTCAAATCGGGATAGGGAAAGAAATCGCGCTAGATACAAGGCTTCTATACAATATTAGTGTGTTGAGATGCCAAGGGATTTTGCAACATTAGCCTCTTAACCATGCAACTCATATGAAGCGACAACTGGAAGGCCAAATGGTATCTAGCGCGACCTTTAACTGATATTTATACTACTCTCTAGCGCGTTCTGTTAGTTTCACTCTAAATCTGTTGCAATAAGAAAAAGGAATATTGTTAGCAAGATTACAAATGGAGAAGTGCTTCACCTACATTGATACTCTGTATTACACATTATATTATGCACAACTATAATCAAACACACATATATTGCTAGCTCAATTACAAATGTTTGGATTTGATGGAGGGTTGGAGCTAGAATGGATCTCCGAAGGGGTTGAACGAAGAAGACGAGCTCAAACTATGTCGTTGCGGGTTTTGAGATTGATATTGAAACAAAGATTGTTCAAAGATTTGTTGTTGTTGAAACACTTGTTGTTGTTGGGAAACCGTAGCCATTTGTACATTTGCAAGCGGTTCAACGCCACTCGATACTGTGAAAACATCTTGTTGTTGCTCGAATGGATTTTGCATTATTATTCCACTTCCATACCCGAATTCTGCATCTTCTACTTCTTTATGCATCCTTACAGCTTCAGCCTCGTATAAGTTGTCGAGTAGTAGCTTGTCAAATCCACCGGCCTTAATGACAAGAAAAAATTAGTTTAAGTCATAAAATTTCATTTCATTTGGTAGATTCTTCACATACTAGTTTGGCTTCTGTCACATGGCTAGAAGTGTTGCTTGGTGTCGTAGCTAGGGCTAGCTCCCATCCATTGGTGTCATCAAGATCATTCCATGCATGTCTTGAAGATTGTGGGTCATTTCCTTTGTAATTATTCGTTCATATTCGTGTTAGGAAGTAAGCAACTTATAAAAGAAATTAAATTAAAGAAGAACATAAGAGTTGTTCACCCAGCTTTGCCATGAAAGTAACTTTAATTACCAGGATGAACAATTGTAAGAGCTAGTTGATTGCTTTCATCCAGTACTGCAACATGTTGATGGATCTCATTTAAACCCTACATGCATACAATGAACCATAGTACATGAGAATCAAGAAAGATTCACATAGTTTTATAATCTTGAGGCATAAATTATCTGACCAATAAATCATCTTCTGGAGATATAAAGAGAGAAGATTCAGAATCAAACAAATTCGTAGACTCTGGCTCTTTCGATTCTTCAACTTCTCCTTTTTCTTGCACATCTTCCTCGAGTTCTTCTTTATGTGACAATTCATCCTCTTCATTATACTCCTGTTTTGAGTCTATAATTGTTAAAGGCCTTACATATCACCATAACAATAACAAATTAGCTTTACCAATCTTTTTTGTGGTGCTTCTTTTACGTACTCTTCCATCGTTGCACGAAACGAAGGAGGTGGTTGTCTCAATCTTGGGAACTGAAAATTTCGACCAAGCTCCAGTCGTTTGCAGAAGTCGTAAAATTCTGAAAGCAAATCGGCCTGTATTTAGTATAAGAAGAGGTTAAGGAAGCTTGTCGGTTATTTATAACCTTGTAAAGATTATGTATCAACAAGATAACAAGTTTTCTTACCTGTTCACCAGCTCTTTTGTAGATATGAAGTGCTTTTACTGCATCATATTTAGTCATCTTAAAATACTAGAAGGATATAATAAAAAACTCATTAGCTAATCTAGTTTAGGGTGTAAATTTTATAAAATATTGTTCTGAATAAGATATCGTACCCTATCCACAAGATTGATTATCCCATCATTGATTGCACAGTAAATTTTGAAGCTCTCTTTCAAAACCTACATCATTTTCAAAAGATTTACCACACTTTTTCACTAATCAAGGATATGTTACATAACACATACCATGGATAAGGCATATTGTATTAGATAACTCCTGCAAGCTGCTCCTTCTGGCTACAATTACATAGCAATTATCCAACTTAATTGACATATAAAACTGAAAATAGTGGTTTAATAAAACGGCTAGGATTAAGTACCTTACAACCTAAAAGGCGGTACAAAAGATGTTGCAATGCAAGTAGTTGTTCTAACAACTCACCGGAATCTATGCATTTGGTTTTACCATGTACCTATAATAAAAAATCAATAATTTTAGTACTTAGAAAAAGATTTCAACAACATTAACTCCACAATAAAACCTTTGTTTCATCTTGACATGCTTTAGATAACCGTTCGGTCTCAATATCAAACTTCAAGATTCGAAAACACTCTAATCTTCCTTCTAGAAATAGCGCGTATGTGCGAGTCCATGCAGAACAATCCCAAGCTACAAGGAAAAAAAATCAAATTTGTCCAATCTAGCGTTAAAATATCATAACAAATTATGGAAGTTACCATGAGGAGTGGAGTCATCCTTGAAGTTGGCTATGTTTAAGATCCTTGCCTTATGTGAGTAGTTCATGAGCTCCTCTCGAAATGTCGGATCACCTTCTCGTAATAATCTATGAATAACTATGAGTACCTTAATGGCAACCTATAAAAACATAAACATAATCATAAATTCTTACTTAAATAGCGTATAGATTGTATGATGAAGGTGATTAATTACCATCCAATTGCGTGTCTTGTTTAATCTCCTTGCAAGTGCGTGAATGCAGTACGCCACATCTGCCCGTGGAGTCACAATCGATGTTGATGCGAATATTTCTGATGACATGAAAACAAAATTACAATCTTGTAACTGTATCAAATTAAGTTTGTGTAAAGAGGGATATGAAGATTACTTCGAACATGACGTTCTCCAGGAGGAGCTTCGACGTGATTTGTGGCCTTAACAATGGCGACATCCAATTCCTACAAAAGTTGAATAAATAGAGTGATTGAAATTTGGATTTGAATTTGAATTAATGTTTGGAGGAGAGACGAACGCTGAATCCGCTGTTGACTTTGGCGAGGCTAACAGTGGTGGAATCCTTAAGAACGCCAACAACCTTTCGAAGTTTGTGAATCGACCCCATTAGAAAAATTGCAGAGATGGAAGAAATTGAGATTCATAAGGAAAAAACGGTGTGGAGAAAACGATGATTTCCTCCACTTCTCTTTCGTAAAATCGTGTGCGCATTGCAACAGTCGTGGGACAATTTCGTCATTTTGGGCAAAAACATTGATTGGAAAGGTGTATAACGTTGGACGTTGGTTGATTCGGATGTGTAATGACAACTCCACCCTCGAATGACGTAGAAAAACATTAACAAACTCTAACAAGTAACAACCACAAATTTTCCACCAAAAAAGAAGTAACAACCACAAATTTTCCAACAAAAAAGAAGACTTCTACCACAAATACAAAGCTATTTCAAAAAAATGAACAACCAGAAACTAACAACCACAAAAAGTAACAACCACTAAAAACGTAACTCCAAATGACAACCACATAACATAAATGCAAGTTACAAAATCCTTAAAAGACATTAGTTCATTATAGGTAGGGTAAGTAGCAAAATCCCAACAATCAAAGAACCTGGACAAACTGCCCAACAACTAAAAGAAATTTCACTGGCAAAAAGTAAAACAAATTGTTGACACGAGTATTAGTAATGCCTTCTCGAGTTTATGAGTCTAACAAATTTTACATTCTATTGGCTTCCCGGAATCCTAGAGGCTGAGGACATCACATTCTCCACATATTAGACTTGTTCTTGGTTGGTTATCCATTTTGGTTTCCTCTTCTGGTTTGTTGAACTCGAATACCTTGTTTCTTCAGTTCTCTAGCAGTTGCTCCACCCATCATCAGTGTTCTAAAAAAATGTTGTAAGGGAACAGTACGGTGAAGGACTTTCCAGCTTCCAGACGTTGTACGACCTTATAAATGGAAACTTTATAAACATATAATAATTTGTAATCACATATAATAATATGTAGTCTAAGCAATAATCCATAAAATTCACAGTCTTCAAGTCCAAAATAAACTCTAAAGGTGTCAACAGAAGATAACAATCAACCTAAACTCAAAGCTTCTTCATAAACTCAAAAGTCAATAGTCAAATAAACATAAACATAAGCATAAAGATAGTCTAATCTTCATTTGCATAGCCTTCACCATTATGTTCTTTGTCCAAACCATCAAAGTCAAGCATGTCTTCATCATCTCCCTCTTCATACGTTCCATCGAATACAAAATCATCTTCATCACGCTCTCTCACTTGCTCTAGGCGAGCACTCCTTCTTGGTAGGCCTTCTACATTTGATGCCTTCGTTGCTCCACTCACCACATTCCCCGAATCGGGTATGACCTCCTCATGAAACTCATCTTCATCGTCATCTACTCCACCAACTAACCTAGATTGTGCACAAGTAGCCTCATTTGCTAGAAGTATATCAACTTTCTAACTCTTTTTTTCTTGTTCATTAATCTTGCATTGAATTGAACATACACTAACTTGTTCATTCGGTCGGTATCTAGTTTATTCCTCTTCTTTATATGAATCTAAAAATAAGAATAAATATATTTCATCACATCATATATTCAAATCATATTAATAGAATACGAATTCTTTAAAAAGAACTCAATTACCCCTTCAAACACACTCCAATTTCTTTCACAACCGGATGAGCTTGTAGTTAAGGTAAAAATTATTTTTGCAATCCTTTGAAGATAAAGTATACCATTTCCATAGTTAGACCACCAATCAACTACAAGTTCAAAATATGAAACAAAAGTAATGAGACAATAAACATATGCAATTATAACAAAGAATATAATCGTACCCGAATTAAAATCATCATCATTTCTCTCACATCCTTTTGCCGCCAAAGCTCTTCCAAATGGACCTTCTAGTTCTTGTACTTGCCCAACTCCAAGTTTATCACAACTGGGGTTGAAGTAGTAATATGATATCAACAAGTAGGCCATCAAATGAAGTGGAGTATTAAATACGATCTTTTCCTTTTTCATCCACTATGTCAAGTATAGGTTGGTACCTCCTTATTTTGCTTCAAAGCCTCTTTGATTTCTTCTTTTGCCTTTTTCATCTCACCATAGACAAAACCCATAGCCGACTTCACATCTCCATCAACATGTCGAAGAACTTTTACCAATGGTGTAAATACCTTCAAGCACATGACCACGTCATTCCAAAAGGTCGATTGAACTATAGTAGCATAAGCGACTTTTCCCTTATTGCTCTTTGACCATTTCATATTCCCCACTCATTCGAGTTCACCATTTGCCTTAACTACTCTTTATTATCATCTAAATTTTGCAAAGTTAAGAAAGATGAAGCAAATCTAGTCACTACGGGCCGGACAATATTTCTTTTTGTACGCTTCCTCATTAATGTCAAAGTCTTTTGATGAGAGTAAACTAAGGCGATAAACTCTTAGCTTTCATTATTGAATTCTTGAAAAAAAAAAGATCTTACCAATGCCCTCAAGCCTGAAATTGAAAGAGTGAGTAGAGAGTGAATAACACACGAAGTCCAAAAGATTTGAGGTCGCATTACAAGCAATACCGATGAGCCCTCATAATGTTTATCAAAATAATCCTCCGTGTTCCTTTACTATGTCCATTATCATATAGTATGTAGGTGAATTTCAAATGCATTATCGGCTTCCGCAGTCCCTCAAATATTTTTGGATAAAAGAATCATAATTCATAAATAATACCGACATGGATCAACTCTTCTCTTGCTATATTTTACCAAATACTAGAATCAAGACACATATAGCTAATAAGTTTCTGATACCAAGCGATATACATAGACAGATATATATACTCCGTTGCTTGAAACAGGATTTCCGACGAAGTGTTGTGAGGGAGAGTGCTAGTTCGGAAGGAGCTTGAGACTCTTGGAGACGATGGTTTCTTTTCTTTTTAATTTTGTTTGTTTTTAATAAATCTAAAGGATCAGTTGGTGCAAATTCGACAAACAAATTTCAAACGTCAGGAGTACCGCACAAAATAGCCTAAAAATTTGTAAACCTCGGGAATTTAGTCTTCTCAACGATTATCATCTTCTCAACGATTTCTCCTCGACTTTGTTTGTTTCTATTGTTGTTCTTTTGCCGTTCTCGTTTGAACTTCGTTTTTATTGTTCTTCTTCTCATCGAATTCTACTAGGCCGTCCCCGTTTGTGTGCTCTCGCTTTGTTATTTATGTGTTTGCGTTGTCGATGGCCAATATCTTGTGTTCTTCGTCGACATGGCTAAGGATTCTCCTAATTTTGAAAAATATTGTTTTTCTATATTTTATATTGTATCTTATTTTTTGGTGATTATAAATATAATAGTAACTATTAGAATTATAATAGTGATTATGAATATCTTTAATAAACAAAATTCAATTATAAATCTTAAAAAATATAATTTCATTTATTTATGATGATAAAATAATTTATATAGACTTTAAATTTAGGTTTTTTCAATGGGCTAAACAAAAGCCTAAAAGATCCGGTGAGGATCACCATCCAAAGAACGATTAAGGATTAATCATGACCGGTCATTTTTTTCCCATTCATCTAATCACGGTCGTCCGCTTTTTCTTTTATTTTCCGTTTCTTTCTCTCGCTCTATCTCTGTTCGATATAACAAAAATTCAGCCGCCATTGTCATCTTCTCAACGATTTCTCCTCGACTTTGTTTGTTTCTATTGTTGTTCTTCTGTCGTTCCCGTTTGAACTTCGTTTTTATTGTTGTTCTTCTCATCGAATTCTACTAGGCCGTCCCCGTTTGTGTGCTCTCGCTTTGTTATTTATGTGTTTGCGCTGTCATTGGCCAATATCTAGTGTTCTTCGCCCACATGGCTAAGGATTCTCCTAATTTTGAATAATATCGTTTTTCTATATTTTTATATTGTATCTTATTTTTTGGTGATTATAAATATAATAGTAACTATTACAATTATAATAGTGATTATGAATATCTTTAATAAACAAAATTAAATTATAAATCTTAAAAAATATAATTTCATTTATTTATGATAATAAAATAATTTATATAGACTTTAAATTGACCTTTTTTCAATGGGCTAAACAAAAGCCTAAAAGATCCGGTGAGGATCACTATCCAAAGAAGGATTGAGGATTAATCATGACTGCTCATTTCTTTGCCATCAATCTAATCACGGTCGTCCGCTTTTTCTTTTATTTTCCGTTTCTTTCTCTCGCTCTCTCTCTGTTCGATATAACAAAAATTTAGCTGACATTGTTATCTTCTCAAGATTTTTCCTTGACTTTGTTTGTTTCTATTGTTGTTCTTCAGCCGTTCCCGTTTGAACTTCGTTTTTATTGTTGTTCTTCTTATCGAATTTTAACGTCCCCGTTTGTGTGTTCTCGCTTTGTTATTTCTGTGTTTGTGTTGTCGCTGGCCAATATCTAGTGTTCTTCGTCGACATGGCTAAGGATTCTCCTAATTTAGGTATAGATCTGTATCTTGTGTGTGATTTGGTTGTTGTTTCTGCAGAAATTGACTACTTAGGTTTGAAATATTTTCATTATAATATCAATAGAATGTCTCTGTATTGGGATTTTTGGTATGTGCTTGGTTGAATTTAGGTACGTGCTTGTTTGAATTAGGTATATGCTTCCTTATCATTTTAAAATATGTTGCTATTGGTTTAGTTTGAAAGTTTGCCAAAAACCAGTTGGTCATGAAGCTAGGTCATTGGTTGATGCACCTTTAACCATTGGCTGATGCATTTTGTAATAGGCTATGATGCACCTAATGAGAAACATTAATAATTTGTGTGCATAATGCATTAATGTTCACTGGTCGAGGCACATTTTACCTTTGAATGATGCACCTAATGATAAACAATTATTATTGTGTGCATAATGCATTAATGTTCACTGGTATGGATGGTTACCGCGTTAGGAAACTGAAGTGTGGTCATACGCATGCTATGTTGGAGTTGTCCCATATGGTATTTTTAAAAAGGGAAGAGGCAAGTTACTCCATTCCATCAAGAACTCATGATGAACTGTATTAAATCAAATATTGGTGTCAATAACAGTTTCAAAGTGTATAAGGATTTAGTTGGTTTGTATGCTAACGTAGGCACCACTTTTGTTGACTTTAAAAACTTTATAAGGGGTTTGAACTCATACATGGAAGGAAGTGATGCTCAAATGGTCATCAATGACTTTGTTAAGAAGAAAGAATGTTGTAGTGCATATTACTTTGATTATCATCTCAACAAGGAGGGCCAGTTGTATCGGTTGTTTTGGTGTGATCCTATAAATCGCAAGATTTTCTCTTATTTAGGTGATGTAGTGTCGGCTGATGCTACATATTAATTGATTAGGTAAATCATGTGGACAATCAAACCTATTTCTCGATTCAATCAAAGCCACCAAAACCCTTTTCCTTCGGCCTAGCCCTATCCCAGAGAAACGAATAGAAATCCCATCACATAGATTATTAATGGAATCTTACTTCTAAGCAATATGAATCAAACAGACCAAAATCATATATAATAGAATCGTATAGAATATTCTTATTTATTCATGCACTTATATTTAGTAATCCATGCACATATCATTCACAACTCATGCACCTTTTCTTTACCATTGATGCACCTTTTTCTTTTATTAATCATGCACCTATTCTATACCATTGATGCACATTTTCCTTTTATTACTCATGCACCTATCCTATACCACTGATGCACCTATCCTATACCACAGATGCACCTATCTTATACCACCGATGCACCTTTTCTTTATCACTGATGCACCAAATGCTTAGTTCTTATACTTCTTTATTGCAGATATAATATGGTCTTCGTACCATTTATAGGAGTGGATAATCATAAAAGGTCTATTACATTCCCTATCGCTCTGCTTTTGCATGAAGATATTGAGTCTTATGTGTGGTTATTTGAGAATTTCAAGAAGGTGATGGGGCATGAACCGCGTGTCATTATAACCGATCAAGTTGCGTTTGTCAAGGCTGATGTTGAACGAGTGTCTTCTCATTCCGTCCATCGGTTGTGCATGTGGCATATAATGATGAAGGTTACAAATCCTTCTTTCTTTGATGCGTTCAAAAAGAAGTTCAAGAATATTGTTTGGGACGATGAACTTATTCCAATTGAATTTGAAAATGAGTGGTTTTCGGTTCTTGAAGAATATGGTTTGGAAGGACACTTGTGGCTAGGAGTAATGTTTGAGCTACGATGTTATTGGATCCCAGCTTTTTCCAAGATGTGAGAATGTCATCCTTATTGAGGACGACACCAAGGTCTAAGAGTCAAAACAATTTTTATGAAAATTTTTTAGGGTCTCAATCAAGCCTTGTGCTTTTCATGATGCAGTATAGCAGTGCCATTGATTCGCAGCGGCGTAGTCAGAATAAGTGTGATATGGATTCTTGTACTTCCACTCCTGTATGAAGACGCCTTATCAGTTTGAAAAGAACCTAGCAACTATTTACACTATCAGTGCATTTTATGAGGTCCAGGAAGCGTTTGTAAGTGGTACGTATCACTGCACCCTTGATGAACTGCGAAAAGATGTTGATATCCATCACTTTAGGGTTGAAGATGAATTTGGTAGAATTTGTGATGTACAACATGCAGTTGCAAGGAATAAATTTGGTAGAACCTAGAAGCTATTTACACTATCAATGCATTTTGTTGTTTATTTGCATTGATTTGGCCGAAATCGCCGTCAAAACGCATCGAATCACCTTGAAACTCATCGAAGTCGCGCTAAACAAGAGGATTCTCGCTTTTGGGGTTTGAACTCGAATCGCCACGAGATCGTATGCTTTGTACTGGAAAATCTTGCGAGATCGTTGTAGACGAAGATGATGTTTGATCGTAGCGAAAAAGAGTTTTAAGAGAATACAAACGTTTTTTCGGAGTGGGGAAGAAGGTGCTAGTTTACTTTTCAATTTTTTGGGGTGTTATTTCTTATATATATCGTGTGTATTCTAATACGGACGAGGCCCACCAATATAGCCTCCAATATTTGCTAGCCCTTGGATCTTTCTCCATCCTACGGATGAAGTAGATCCTTATACCTACTCTAAGAAGGCATCCTCACCGAAATTTCACCCGTAAATATAATGAGCGAGTATTTTTCAATCACCACAAAAATTATATATTATGATTATGATACTATGGTTATGCATTATAATATATAATGCATAATAGATCACTTATAATATAAGTGTTATTGATCGACATATTACTTCTATACTATATATAATAACATTATACTTTAATATTATAAACGTACACTATGAACTATATTTAATTAGTTACACATTATGATTAAGTGTTATGAGCTCAATAGTTAATACAATTACGTAGCATATATAACGTATGACTCATTACTCATTACCTATAGCGTAACTAATTTCTTCACAATAATTCAATGTAATGCATAACTAATTAACTATATCATATAAGTAATAAGTTTGTAATACTTCACCATAATATGTAACTATAATATACATGTAATAAGATTATATTTCTTAATCGTACAACAAATGCATAACTACAACATATAATTAACAAGTTCGTAATACGTAACCGAAATGAATAAATCTACAATAGCCAATAGGTAAGAAGTTCATAATGCATAAGTAAAAAAGTTCATAATACTTAACCATAATGCATTCCTATATTATATAATCAATTTTAACATATTTGTTCATTATAAATAAGTATAATCTATAACTAATAAGTCAATACTTTATCATAATGGATAAATATAATATATATTTATGAAACCATATCATAATGGATTACTAATTAACTCCAACATATAAGTTATAAGTTTATAATACTTCACCATAATATGTAAACATATTATATAGGTATTAAATTTCTTAATCGTACCACAATGAATAATTGTAATATGTAAGTAATGAGTTTACACTACTTAACCGAAATGAATAAGCGCACTACACTTAAGAAGTTCATAATCTGTAACTGATTATCTACTATATATAAGTAATAATAATATGACCGTAATGCTTATTCATTATAATTAATTATCACAAACTAATGATTTATATAAGGGTCAATTACTGGAAACCACCCGTGCAATAGGGTCATTTGCCAGAAATCACCCTTATAATCAATAATTACCGAAAACCACCCACACATAAGGCACTCCGTCACCAAACAACCACCTGCACATGGATTATGTCTGTTGTTTCGTTAACGTGCCTCACACGCCATTTTTTAATTAATTTCTCAAAAAATTTAACCTTTTTAAATCAATATTAATCTTACAAAAAAATTTACCCAACCTCCTCTCTCTCTTTAGAACCTAAACCCTAAGGCTTTGTTTGGAAAAGTTAATTAGAAGGGAAGGGAAGGGGAAGGATGCTCATGATGATGTTTGGGTAAATTATTAAGAGGGATTTGAGAGTTAGAGAGCAGAAAAGAAGGGATATATTAAAGGGAATTTAGAGGGGATTCGAGGGTGCACCTACTCCCTCAATTTAGGTGGAATTTGGAGGGATTCATTTGTATTTTCATCCTCTTTCCTTTCTTTTTCATCCTAGTCAAACACAACACTTTAAATTCACCTTACAATTTTTAAAAATTCTTTCTTTTCCTTTCCCTCCTATCCAAACAACATTCATTTAAAATTATTCCTTATTCCTATCCTTTCCTTTTCATATCCTATTTAACTTTCCCTCCCCTCCTTTTAATTAACCCTCGTCCAAACATAGGGTAAATCGAACACGATTTTATGGAATTGGAGGTGAGTGTGGATTTGATCGGTGTCTGAATCAATCCGTTCTTGAGATTGCTTTAAAATCAAATTTCTTCCATGAAAGTCCGTCATCTACCATATATGTTCCCGTGTCTAAATCAATGCACTTCCACTACAAAGTATAATATCCGAAATTATTATTCCGATTTTTCTTGTTAGGTTGGGGTAATTCTTATTTCGTTATATTACCCAAGATAAGTTTAGATATTTATTATCGACTAACAATTTGTATACTATTATGGTGCAAGTTTTGTGGTTATTAAATTAAGAGTTTTATTCTAATTGGAGGTTATGTGAATGGTACGATTACTTTAATTGTTTATTTTATTTAGGATTAACTAATTAGCTCCAATTCTAGCTATGACACCTGGTATACTCTTCATTCAGGTCATTTCCTATTGGTCACGATTTTTTACTATTTATTGTAATTTTCTAAAAAAATTGATTAAATTTGGAAAATCATGTACAAAAATATCACAAAAAGATTTCTTAAGATCTTTCAGATTATAAAAAGATTTTTATGTGTTAATTTTTTAGATTTTGACATCCAATATCCTATTATGTTATTTTACAAATTTATAATTTTATTTTTATGATATTACAAAAAGATTTTTATGTGTTAATTTTATTTTACAAAAATATCACAAAAATATTGATTTCTTAATAAATAAGAGAAAATATTATATTTTTGTGTTATGGTAGTGTTTTAAATTATATAGTTTTATACATGTTGAAATAAATTTATTTAAATTTGTTAAAAATTGACCTATGATAATTTGATCAAATAAGATTTTTGGTATTAAAAATTCATTTATATTTGTTGTTTATTATATTTAAAATGTTAAAACTTAATTATAAATATCATTTTAAGATATCAACTTATTTTCATATAAAATTATATATTATATAATACTCTGTACTACTTATTAATTATATCAAATTATATAAACTCGCGCATGTAGGGCTTTTTTTCCTTTTTGTTATCCCTCATCTCATAGAGTTCAATCTTTTGGTCTCTTGAATTCCTGGTAAGATTGTGGTCTACCATATACCTATATCATTCCTAGAGTATGTTTTGAATGGGTGTTTACACTTGTGGATGATCGTTTGGGTTGTTCTTATTTAGAGTATTAATCTTCCTTGTTGGGGTGCTTCAATTCCGAATCGCGTTCCTCGATCTTGTCGTATAAGGTATAGATTTATATTCCTTCAATCATATATGCGAGTCTTTATAGATCAGTTCAACCCTAATAGCTAGTTAATTAACATACCTAGAGGTGTCAGGTCATGTGTTGATTTTAAGGAAGTTGTTATTCAATCTTTAGATTTATAATCTATCATGAGACTTGGTTGTTGCTATTATACAGAATTTATAGATGGCGATGATATTGTAAAATTATTAGTTACATGTATGCTAGGAGAAGATCAGTAGAGAATTCGTATATGTATACCTATTTATGTAAGCTACGTTCGTGTATTACATGGGCTGAGTTTATATATATACTTAATTTAATCATAGTCATCTACTAACTTGTAATCTGAAGACTTTTAAATGGTAGTGTTATTTACGTTGGAATGAGTTTATGGAATAGTCTCATTAGATTCCTTAGGTTTTCTATAGCTATTATTTACGATTTTTCAGTATTCGTTAGGTGTTTAGTATTGTGGTGTCTATTCATTGGCAGTGTATCGTGATATCGTCATTGAGCTAGACTTACTTAGCCTTCGGTTCTTATATACGGTAAGCTTGTAGGTGAAGTGTGTAGGACCGTATTTTGGGACTTAGTATTCCCTAGTTAATATCGTTTGAAATGTTTTAACTATTGTGTGTATTGGTTTCCACCGGTATGGTTATGGGTGCGGGGTAAGTCGTTGAGAAAGTGACCCCCGGGTATAACCATGCGGCGAGAAGGGATCCCTTCTAAAAATATTAATGTTTTGGCGAGTGCTCTAGTGGAGGCTCAGCAGGGGTAAGAAGTTGATGCGGATAATAGACAACGTGTAGAGCCGTATGCTGATCGTTGTGATCCATGAGTTGAGGCCGGAGGTTGCCATGTGTTGGTTTGAGCTTATGAGTTATGTTGATTAATGGTTGTTGTTGTTATGGTGATTGTATGTGAATTACGTTAGTTGACTATTACGTAATTATTTAGTATTATCATGATTATATAATGTGGTGAGCATATTGATGAGGCTAAAGTCGTAGTGCCAAATCAAAGAAATAAACTCTAAACACTAACTAGAGTATAGCAAGTAAGTAGAGGTCGAACCCAAGGGAATCAAAACACCAAATCAATGCAGTCAAGTGAAATATCAACTAGTGAACAAGTAATAAGTAACCAGGGGGGGTTTTGATTGTATGGAACACAAAAGTAACAAGTATCAAGCAAAGAAGGTTTGGTTGTGAATATGATGAGAAGGGGTTTCACCTAGCAAGTATCCACACAACAGTCAATCAAGTTGATCATAGATTTATCTCAAGTTCTATTCAATCCTAGGGAATGTTCCTATTCCAATCTTTAATATATCAGCAGGCCAACCGGTCCTGATAATACTTACTATTCAACAATCAGGGAAACCTCTCAAGATTAGATGAAATAGCAGCAAAGGGTACAGAAATTATAAGGATGCATGCAATAACTTACAACCGTCAAGTATTAACATGCAATCAATTCTCTTTCATCAAAGCAATCAACTACCAGATCATGCAGATATGAATGCTACAATGACAAGGAATTCCACCGTATATTCCTAGTCTAGCAATAGAAAACTATCAATCAAACTAAGTGATCAAGCTAGCAAAACTAATAGAAATCAATAGATGAAGAACAAGTGAATTAATACAAACCCATAGGAAAAGAACAAGAGTTTAGAAATCTCACAACTTAATAACTGAAGGTTTCAACCGCTAAGTAAAACAATGGAGATTAGTTCCTGCTCATGGTTGCAGAACTAAATTGTCTGATGGAAAAGATGATGATAGAAAAGATGATAATAAGATAGAAAGAACTAGGGTTCTTAAATAGAGTCTAACCCTAAAGAAATATGGTAAAAGATAAATCCTAAAACTAATTAAGGAAAAAAAAGGAAAAAGGAAAATAAAACCAAACAAGGAAAGAAAGAATCGTAGCAAAGTCATGATGAATCAGGTGCATGCTTCAAATAGCCCACGTGCCGCTTCCAACTTGGGCCCAACTGGCTTCTTGATCCACGTACGGTCCACCAGTTGCATCAGTGCAATACCCGCGATCGCCACCATATCACCCGCGATCGCGGTCGCTGATTTCTTCTCGAATGGCTTCTGTTGAATGATGGCGATCGCCTGGATGGTAATGGCGATCGCGGTTGCCGTCGCAGAAGCTTCTTCATTCTTCAAGTCTTCAATCTTCTTTGGTTCTGATCTTCATTTCTTCACTTCTTAATAAATATCTCAGAACATAATAATGACTCGAAACACATATGATAATACTCCTAAACTAATGTAATAATCCCTAGTTACGCTATACAAAGTGCAGCGTATCAAATACCCCCATACTTAGACTTTTACTCATCCCGAGTAACTTACAGAAAAGCTACCCTTACAATGAAAATACTCAAAGCCTCAGGAAGTACAAAAATATCTCCTAGTGATTACATAACCAATAAGCTCCTCCAAAACACACAAAGCACAACAACAATAATCAAGAACAATGTGATAAAATATAAACATACCCAGAACTACACCTTATTCCTCCAAGTGGCCTACCCGAATCCTCCTATACTCCTCCTTCTTATGTCTCCATACGCCAAGATGATAATGGTCCTAAAACACTCAATTTTTTTTGTTTTTATATATGCACTCATCTTGCTTGGGCGCCCTTTCGGGTTTTCATCCCAACCACTCAATAATTGTTCCAGGCTCACAAAACTCACATCACTCAAGACTTATTTTTGCCCCAGCCTAGTGCCGGTCAAGCCACCTTCTTATTGCATAGAACTTGCTATCCAAGGATTTTGTATGCCTTTTTTCAATTTTTGTGGCTTTTTCATACAATATATATTCAATAAGTTCATGCATATACAACCAACACCCAAATAATTACATGTGAATACATTCTCCTCCCCCATACTTAAACATTGCATTGTCCTCAATGAAATGGAAGACATAAAAACGAACCCAGGGAAAGAGACAGAAGACTCACATACAAGGTCGGATGACCTTCCTCCAATAAAACTCAAAGTGTGGTAGAATGAGAAACTAGATGAGCACTAAATGTAATCCAATAATGCATAGCTCATCTAAAGCAAAAGAAAGAATACCTCCAATGTAGAAAGTGACCCAAACAAATCAACTCCTTACTTTCTTTTCTCTCATATTTTTTCTGCACTCTATTTTTTTAATCCGATATATATTTTTTTTTCTCGGAATGATTTTCAGATTTTTTTTTTTTTTTTTTTTTCTTTTGAAGAACAAGACTGGAGAGAAGACTTACAGCGAGATTGGCTACTGACTGTAGCGGACCCTAAGCTTCGGTGATTTCCTCCTGTCCATAGAAAAACTAAAAAGAAAATTAAACCGAACAAAAACAAATTCAAACCTCGGGTTGCCTCTCGAGTAGCGCCTTATTTAATGTCGTGGCTCGACATGAAACTCAAGAGATTTAAATAACGCCATTTGGCTTTGTAAAAACAGTCTCTTGTCTGAATTCTCTCTTGAACCACTCATGGAACGCTTTAAATCTCGTCCCTCTTACCTTAACCACCTTGTCTTTAGCAATGAAGGTGGTTTCATTCACTTTCCCCTCCTTCACCGTATCAGGCGGCTGTTTAAGCTCAATGTCAAGTGCCTGCACACTAGACATCAATGGTATCTCGCCTGGTGAGGTGAGTAATGGAGGGCGATTGCCCAAAGGATGTGAAAAGAGCTTACCTTTAGGCTCTGGCTTAGCCTGACACTCCTGCATGTTAGTAGACAAAACAATATCTACTTTTGGGGGCTCTAAGAGATTCTCTAAAACAGGTTGCAATTCATCCTTACAAGTAGGCTTAATCACATCAATAGCACATAGAGAATTCTTATCAATGGGATCCATATCATATATATTATATTCTACCTTATCCCCATCAAACTCCATAGAGAGAGTCCCACTATTAACATCAATTTTTGTTTGTGCTGTTTTCATGAAAGGTCTACCTAACAGTATAGGTGTGACATTATTAGCATGCTCCATATCTAACACAAAGAAATCAGTAGGAAAAATCAGATCACCAACCATAACAAGAACATCTTCAACAACCCCTTTCGGGTATACAGTAGACCTATCAGCAAGTTGAATAACAGTTCCTGTTTTATGCAAAGGTCCTAAGCCTAGTGATTCATACAAAGAGTAAGGCAAAACATTGATTGATGCACCTAAATCTAGCATGGCTTTGTCAAATTTAGTTTCACCAATCACACATGGAATGCTAAATATGCCTGGATCACCACATTTCTTAGGCATGCGTTTTTGAAACACTGCAGAAACTTGTTCACTTATTTCAACTTTCTTCTTTCCTTTCAGTTTTTGATTTCTTTTGATAGTGCAAACTTCTTTCAAAAACTTAGCAAATCTAGGAATACTCTTAACAAGTTTGAGTAAAGGAATGTATACCTCACACCTACTAAAGGTTTCGAAGATTTCATTGTCGTTCTCCAGCCTTCGAGTATCCTTCAATGCCTCAGGAAAGGGGGCAACAGGCTTCTGAGAGAATAGAGGTGGAAAATTCGGGCGAACATAATCGTCAATGTACTCAGGGGGCTCCTGGCGATCGCCATCAACAACTGGCGATCGCGGTCGCGGATGATTTTGGACCTCAGCTTCTGGAATGGAATGGCGATCACCATCGCTACATGGCAATCGCGGTCGGGATGCAGATCCTGCTTTGCTCTCTGTAATCTCATGGCGATCGCCACTCAGATCTGGCGATCGCGGTTTTGGCACAGAACAGTCGTCATAAGTTTTTCCGCTCCTCAAGAACATTGCACTGACGTTCTCTCTCGGGTTTCTTACCGGTTCGCTAGCCTCTAATTTACTCACAGCCTGAGCAATCTGTCCTAGCTGATTTTCAAGATTTTGGATGCTTGATTCCGTCTTAGCGTTTTGTTGCATCACAGTCTGAGCTAAGGACTTGATCATATCTTCAGCAGTCATAGAACTCTGAGGTCTAGGTTGCCGATAATTAATATTATGAGAATCATACCTTGGCCTTGGTTGCCATCCACCAATAGCGTTTACCTCAGCATTCGGCTCTTGGAGTTGTTGACCACCACTTTGCAGCATAAAAGCCTTCATCATATCTTTCAGTTCATTCATATCACTTTGAATTTTAGCGGGATCAAGTGAACTTACTGACTGTGTTCTTTGCCTGCTACCAAACTGCCTTGAGCTGTCAGCTAATTCCTCAAACATTTCAGTGGCCTGAGGTATAGTTAGTTTCAGAAAATTACCTCCACACGATGCGTTTACCATTCGACGATCCTCATCAATCAGCCCACTGAATAAGTACATAAGAAGATCATGGTCAGTATAACTATGGAATGGGCAGCTTGAGCAAAGCTTCTTGAATCTCTCATAATACTCATAGAGACTCTCAGTTGAATGTTGTTGAAGATTCGTGATCTCCTTCTTCAAGCTGCTCAGTTTTGTAGCTGGAAAATATTTCTCTAAAAAGACCTTTTTCATCTTAGCCCATGTATCAATACTCCCTGGAGCTTGATAATAGAGCCAATCATTTGCAGCGTCTTTCAGAGTAAATCCGAAAGCTCTCAGCATGACCTGCTCCTCAGTAACACCTCTTGGCTTCATACTAGAACATATGGCATGGAATTGAGCCAAGTGTTTGTTGGGATCTTCTCCTGCTAAGCCATGGAAGTGTGGTAGCTCATGAATTAAACCAGCTTTTAATTCAAAATTCACACCTTCTTCAATCTCAGGAAACCTCACTGCTAAATGTTGTTGGTTTAAGTCTGGGGCAGTGAGTTGCCTCATAGTAGGCAATGGCGGTCCATGTCGATCACCCATCTCGTTATCTTGGTTCAGAGCTGCTCTTTGGTTCCGAAGGAACGTCCTTTCTATCTCTGGGTCAAAGGAAACAAGAGATGAATCAGTAGCACGAGTCTGAACCATAAAGGTTCACACCAAACAGTTGATAATTTCACAATTAGCACAGAATTGGAATAATTCAATTCCCCGGCAACGGCGCCAAATTTGATGAGGCTAAAGTCGTAGTGCCAAATCAAAGAAATAAACTCTAAACACTAACTAGAGTATAGCAAGTAAGTAGAGGTCGAACCCAAGGGAATCAAAACACCAAATCAATGCAGTCAAGTGAAATATCAACTAGTGAACAAGTAATAAGTAACCAGGGGGGTTTTGATTGTATGGAACACAAAAGTAACAAGTATCAAGCAAAGAAGGTTTGGTTGTGAATATGATGAGAAGGGGTTTCACCTAGCAAGTATCCACACAACAGTCAATCAAGTTGATCATAGATTTATCTCAAGTTCTATTCAATCCTAGGGAATGTTCCTATTCCAATCTTTAATATATCAGCAGGCCAACCGGTCCTGATAATACTTACTATTCAACAATCAGGGAAACCTCTCAAGATTAGATGAAATAGCAGCAAAGGGTACAAGAATTATAAGGATGCATGCAATAACTTACAACCGTCAAGTATTAACATGCAATCAATTCTCTTTCATAAAAGCAATCAACTACCAGATCATGCAGATATGAATGCTACAATGACAAGGAATTCCACCATATATTCCTAGTCTAGCAATAGAAAACTATCAATCAAACTAGGTGATCAAGCTAGCAAAACTAATAGAAATCAATAGATGAAGAACAAGAGAATTAATACAAACCCATAGGAAAAGAACAAGAGTTTAGAAATCTCACAACTTAATAACTGAAGGTTTCAACCGCTAAGTAAAACAATGGAGATTAGTTCCTGCTCATGGTTGCAGAACTAAATTGTCTGATGGAAAAGATGATGATAGAAAAGATGATAATAAGATAGAAAGAACTAGGGTTCTTAAATAGAGTCTAACCCTAAAGAAATATGGTAAAAGATAAATCCTAAAACTAATTAAGGAAAAAAAAGGAAAAAGGAAAATAAAACCAAACAAGGAAAGAAAGAATCGTAGCAAAGTCATGATGAATCAGGTGCATGCTTCAAATAGCCCACGTGCTGCTTCCAACTTGGGCCCAACTGGCTTCTTGATCCACGTACGGTCCACCAGTTGCATCAATGCAATACCCGCGATCGCCACCATATCACCCGCGATCGCGGTCGCTGATTTCTTCTCGAATGGCTTCTGTTGAATGACGGCGATCGCCTGGATGGTAATGGCGATCGCGGTTGCCGTCGCAGAAGCTTCTTCATTCTTCAAGTCTTCAATCTTCTTTGGTTCTGATCTTCATTTCTTCACTTCTTAATAAATATCTCAGAACATAATAATGACTCGATACACATATGATAATACTCCTAAACTAATGTAATAATCCCTAGTTACGCTATACAAAGTGCAGCGTATCACATATATGCATATTGACATTACTTTCAATATATTGTGTTTGTGGTTTTGTTCTATCATGCTTCTCTGTTTGTTTGGTTCATATGAGGATTATTAGCTAATGTGATAATTGTTGTGGTTTTTAGGTAATGATTTGGTGCAATTGGTGCACCAGAGGGACTCCTTTCAGATGACGGTGGCCAACCTCGACATGATGTGCCTTAGGAATGGGTTTCTTGAATAATTTGGTTTTGTTATGTTTATTTGCTTATTTAGGAACCTTGTTATTGGTCCTAGGAATTGTTGATGGATTACCTAAAGTCTTCCGCACTGGGTTCTTAGTGATATTGTAGTTTATGCCTTCCTATTGGTTTATTGACTTTTCTTAAATAAAAACGAGTTGGATTGTTTTCATTGTTTTCTCGTCGTGCCTTTGTTGAAAGGTCCAATCTAGTTAATTTGTTGTCAGGCTAGATCTGATGGACCCAAGTGTGTTCCACTGCTATGTAATACTCGGGTTACAGGACGGGGTGTTACACAAATCTTGAACAACATCCATGGTGGAGATTCAAATTTATTGTACTTCATCTATCGTAGAACTCAAACAACCATGGTGAAAATTTTCAAGATTCAAATTCAGGGCTTTTGGTTTACAAAATCGATTAGAGCTTGAAGATTCAACTTTAGGGTTTTTGGTTTAAAAAATCGATTAAGGCTTGAAGATTCAAAATTAGGGATTTTGGTTTACAGAATCGATTTTTAAGATCTGAAAAATATACGATGCGAAGTGAACAACAAAGAAGCGATTTTTCATATCTGGAAAAACGAATTCGGATCTGAAAAAAAAACCTTGGATTTACAGTGAAGATGAAAACGATGAACAACTTTGAACAAAGAAGATTTACAGGTGGCGAGGAAGATTAAAACGATGTGCGGAGGAGGACCATTGGGTTTACAGTGAAGAGAAAAATAATCAAATAGAAGGATTGTTGAAGAGTAGTTAGGAAGTAGAAGAAGAGTTATAATCGAATAGGATTGAATTTGACCACCATTGATGAACACGTTACAACGAAACTATGAAGATGAAGATAGTTTTTTTGAATTAAAAAATCAAAAGTAGATTAAATTTATTTTTGAATATTAATAAGAAAAGGTTAAAATGCTAATTTAACATATTTAACGATAGTTTAGACGGAATCCAGGAGCGGGTGGTTGTTTGCTTTTTTTTGGTGAAAGTGACGGTCGGAGCCCTCAAATAGAATACCCTTGACTATTTCGGGAGAACCCGGGAGTAGCCCGAACACCCTGGACTACTTTGGGATAACCCGAGGTGTAGTCCGACCCCTTACATTGTCTTCAATGAACGGTAAAACAAAGCTAGGAGCAATTGTCAAAGGAGTAACTCCTAGTGGAAAATTACAAGCAAGAGAAGCTATAGAATCGGCTACACAATTAGCCTCCCTAAAAACATGTCGAACTTGAATGGACCAAGTTCTACGGATAAAGCCCTGACATTGCGTCACAAGGCTAGCTAGGGGATAGTTGGAGTGGATGGGTTTGAGGATGAGATCAATGGCGAGCTTTGAGTCTGATTCCAAAATGACAAGGCGAAAGCCAAAGTTCCAGGCGAGGCGGAGACCGTCAAGGATACCCCAAAGTTCCGCCATTGGGATGGAACAGGAGCCGAGATTGTGAGCAAAACCAATAATCCAGTCTCCCTTTTGGTCGCGAACAACGCCACCCGCACTGGCTTGGCCGCCCTCCAACCGAGTTCGATGAGTGTTAATCTTAACCCATCCATCCGGAGGGTGGACCCATTTGATCTCCACAATCTCCTTATCCCTGCCCAAAACTTTGTCGTTCTGAGCATCCATAGCCAAAAAGTAGTTCCTCATTTCATTCAAGATGTGTCTTTTCCTATCTCCATTGAAGATGAGTCCGTCAAAAATCTTTTTGTTACGCCACTTCCAGATCCACCAAAGGCTCGTAGCTAAGACATCTCTCCATTTTGAACCATCTGCAAGAGAAATATTCGACACAATGTTAGAACGCAACCAAACAGCAAGAGGTAAGGAAAAGAAAGAGTCGAGGATAGCCGTTTGGGGCCATCAGAGCCAAAAAGTTCGCAACAATGGGCAGTCTCTAAGCATGTGTTCATAGGATTCCGGACCACGGTTGCACATCTCACAAGTCTCAATGGTGGCAATATGTCTCCTAACACGCTCAGCATTGCACAAGACCCCACCTTTGGATAGAAGCCAAATAAACATACGAATCTTTTCTGGGACATTTAAACACCAGATGTATTTGTATAGTTGGCCGTCTATAAAGGGAGTCTTAATTCTACCGCAAAGCATGTCATAGCCAGACTTCACCGTGTAGTTACCGTCAGGAGTGAAAGCCCAGCTCAGCTCATCAATCCGATCAACCTCAGCAGAGATACAACAGGCCACTAGAGAACAGATAGCGGAAAAAGGAAGGAGATGGTTGAACAGATCCCACTTCCATCCCACTTCATCATCCCAGTAGTCCCTGATAAGATCAAATTTCCTATCTCCAATATTCGTCGTAGCAAGAGTGATAAGGGGGCCATCCATGAACCAGTCATCGGTCCAGAATTGGATAGCATTCGCATTTCCCGGGATCCATTTAGCCCCAGGAGCTACAGCCTTGGCATAGCCTTTCTTCATACCCCTTCAGATATGGGACGAAGGTTTGTCAGTGATCCGGTTGCTAGTGCCATACTTACTCTTGAGGACAGAGGCCCAGAGAGAATTATCATCCATCAAAAAGCGCCAACTAAGTTTGCCAAGGAGGGCAATATTGAGGTCTTCCATGGATTTGATTCCAAGACCACCCAAATTTTAAGGCTTGGTGATCTCTTCCCAAGCCACCTTGTGCATCTTCCGGTGGCCATCGGTGCTACCCCAAAGGAAAGCGCCACAAATTTGGTCGATACGCTTCCAAATCGGCCGGGGGAGAGGGACCGTAGACATAGAATAAACAGGTAGCGAGGAGAGAACCGATTTAACCAAAGTCATCCGCCCAGCTAGGCTCAGATAGTTGGTCTTCTAACCTGCAAGTTTAGCAGAGAACTTGTCCAGAAGCGGCCCAAAATCATCCTTAGAAATGTTCCTATTAAGGAGAGGCATTCCCAGGTAGATCCCAAGATCGTTCGTGACAGCATAACTGCTAGCAGCTTCCAACCGAGTACGAAGTTGAGCATCAACATTGTCTGAAACATATAACCTGGATTTCATATGACTAATCTTTTGACCCGAGGCAGTGCAGAAAATATTGAGGCAATTCTGGATGACATTGATCTGATTCACGGATGCTTCAGCAAAAAGCATGATATCATCGGCGAAGAAGATATGGGAAAGATGCGTTCCACCCCTATTGAGTTGGATAGGCTTCCAATCTCCTCGGTCCACTGAGCTGCTAATAATATGACTTAACCTCTCAATGCACAGAATGAAGATATAAAGCGAAAGCGGATCCCCTTGCCTAATACCACGAGTAGGTGTAAACTGTCTCGTCACTTCCCCATTCCAAAGGATATGCATACGGGGAGACCTAATACAAATCATAGCCCACTCAATCCATTTCTCCGGCAACTCAGCGGCAATAAGAGTTTCTTCGATGAAATCCCAACTTAACTTGTCATAAGCTTTTTCGAGGTCCAGTTTCAAAATCATCCAACCCTTTTTGCCTTCCTTGAGACGCATAGAGTGAACCACCTCCTGGGCGATGACAATGTTGTCTGTAATTAACCTTCCCGATAAAAAACTACCTTGGAAAGGTCCAATAATACTAGACATGAAAGGATGAATCCTGGCCATAAGAATCTTAATAATGATTTTGTAGAGAACATTACAGAGACTTATGGGTCAGAATTGACTGATGAGCTTTGGGAGGTTGACTTTAGCAATCAAGACAATAAGGGTGTCATTCAAACCTTCTTATAGAGTACCATTCTCAAAGAAGTTGGTTACCACTTGATGAGGCTAAAGTCGTAGTGCCAAATCAAAGAAAACTCTAAACACTAACTAAAGTATAGCAAGCAAGTAGAGGTCGAACCCAAGGGAATCAAAACACCAATCGCTATGCAGTCAAGCGAAATACCAACTAACGAACAAGTAACAAGTAACCAGGGGGGTTTTGATTGTATGAAACACAAAAGTAACAAGTATCAAGCAAAGGGAGTTTGGGTGAGAATATGATGAGAAGGGGTTTCACCTAGCAAGTATCCACACAACAGTCAATCAAGTTGATCATAGATTTATCTCAAGTTCTATTCAATCCTAGGGAATGTTCCTATTCCAATCTTTAATACATCAGCAGGCCAATCGGTCCTGATAATACTTACTATTCAACAATCAGGGAAACCTCTCAAGATTAGATGAAATAGCAGCAAAGGGCACAAGAATCATAAGGATGCATGCAATAACTTACAACCGTCAAGTATTAACATGCAACCAATTCTCTTTCATAAAAGCAATCAACTACCAGATCATGCAGATATGAATGCTACAATGACAAGGAATTCCACCGTATATTCCTAGTCCATCAGACAATTTAGTTCTGCAACCATGAGCAGGAACTAATCTCCATTGTTTTACTTAGCGGTTGAAACCTTCAGTTATTAAGTTGTGAGATTTCTAAACTCTTGTTCTTTTCCTATGGGTTTGTATTAATTCTCTTGTTCTTCATCTATTAATTTCTATTAGTTTTGCTAGCTTGATCACCTAGTTTGATTGATAGTTTTCTATTGCTAGACTAGGAATATACGGTGGAATTCCTTGTCATTGTAGCGCTCATATCTGCATGATCTAGTAGTTGATTGCTTTTATGAAAGAGAATTGATTGCATGTTAATACTTGACGGTTGTAAGTTATTGCATGCATCCTTATCATTCCTGTGCCCTTTGCTGCTATTTCATCTAATCTTGAGAGGTTTCCTTGATTGCTGAATAGTAAGTATTATCAGGACCGGTTGGCCTGCTGATATATTAAAGATTGGAATATGAACATTCCCTAGGATTGATAAGAACTTGAGATAAATCTATGATCAACTTGATTGACTGTTGTGTGGATACTTGCTAGGTGAAACCCCTTCGCATAATATTCTCACCCAAACTTTCTCTGCTTGTTACTGGTTACTTGTGTGTTCTTTCAATCAAACCCCCCCCCCCTTTGGTTACTTGTTACTAGTTGATATTTCACTTGACTGCATTGATTTGGTGTTTTGATTCCCTTGGGTTCGACCTCTACTTACTTGCTATACTCTAGTTAGTGTTTAGGGTTTTCTTTGATTTGGCACTACGACTTTAGCCTCATCAAATTTGGCGCCGTTGCCGGGGAATTGAAATTTTTCTGATTCTGTGTTGACTGTGAAATTATCAACTGTTTGGTGTGAACCTTTATGGTTCAGACCCGTGCTACTGATTCATCTCTTGTTTCCTTTGACCCAGAGATTGAAAGAACGTTCCTTCGGAACCAAAAAGCAGCTCTGAACCAAGAGAACGAAATGGGTGATCGACATGGACCGCCATTGCCTACTATGAGGCAACTCACTGCCCCAGACTTAAACCAACAACCTTTGGCAGTGAGGTTTCCTGAGATTGAAGAAGGTGTGAATTTTGAATTAAAAGCTGGTTTAATTCATGAGCTACCACACTTCCATGGCTTAGAAGGAGAAGATCCCAACAAACACTTGGCTCAATTCCATGTCATATGTTCTAGTATGAAGCCAAGAGGTGTTAGTGAGGAGCAGGTCATGCTGAGAGCTTTCGGATTTACTCTGAAAGACGCTGCGAATGATTGGCTCTATTATCAAGCTCCAGGGAGTATTGATACATGGGCTAAGATGAAAAAGGTCTTCTTGGAGAAATATTTTCCAGCCACAAAACTGAGCAGTTTGAAGAAGGAAATCACAACCATTCAACTGAGAGTCTGTATGAGTATTATGAGAGATTCAAGAAGCTTTGCTCAAGCTGCCCATTCCATAGTTATACTGACCATGATCTTCTTATGTACTTATTTAGTGGCCTGATTGATGAGGATCGTCGAATGGTGAATGCATCCTGTGGAGGTAACTTTTTAAGATTGACTATACCTCAGGCTACTGAAATGTTTGAGGAATTAGCTGAGAGCTCAAGGCAGTTTGGTAGCAGGCAAAGAACACAGTCAGTAAGTTCACTTGATCCCGCTAAAATTCAAAGTGATATGAATGAACTGAAAGATATGATGAAGTCTTTTATGCTGCAAAATAGTGGTCAACAACTCCAAGAGCCGAATGCTGAGGTAAACGCTGTTGGTGGATGGCAACCAAGGCCAAGGTATGATTCTCATAATATTAATTATCAGCAACCTAGACCTCAGAATTCTATGACTATTGAAGATATGATCAAGTCCTTAGCTCAAACTGTGATGCAACAAAATGCTAGAACGGAATCGAGTATCCAAAATCTTGAAAATCAGTTAGGACAGATTGCTCAAGCTGTGAGTAAATTAGAGGCCAGGGAATCGGTAAGAAACCCGAGAGAGAACGTCAGTGCAGTGTTCTTGAGGAGCGGGAAAACTTTAAATGACTGTTCTGTGCCAAAACTGCAATCGCCAGATCTGAGTGGCGATCGCCATGAGATTACAGAGAGCAAAACAGGGTCTGCATCGCGACCGCGATCGCCATATAGAGATGGCGATCGCCATTCCATTCCAGAAGCTGAGTTGCAAAATTATCCGCGACCGCAATCGCCAGTTGTTGATGGCGATCGCCGGGAGCCCCCTGAGTACACTGACGATTATATTCGCCCGAATTTTCCCCCTCTGTTTTCTCAGAAACCTGTCGCCCCCTTTCCTGAGGCATTGAAAGATACTCGAAGGCTGGAGAACGACAACGAAATCTTCGAAACCTTTAGTAGGTGTGAGGTAAACATTCCTTTGCTCAAACTTGTTAAGAGTATTCCTAGATTTGCTAAGATTTTGAAAGAAGTTTGCACTATTAAAAGAAATAAAAAACTGAAAGGAAAGAAAAAAAGTTGAAGTAAGTGAACAAGTTTCTGTTGTGTTTCAAAAACGCATGCCTAAGAAATCTGGTGATCCAGGCATATTTAGCATTCCATGTGTGATTGGTGAAACTAAATTTGACAAAGCCATGCTAGATTTAGGTGCATCAATCAATGTTTTGCCTTACTCTTTGTATGAATCACTAGGCTTAGGACCCTTGCATAAAACAGGAACTGTTATTCAACTTGTTGATAGGTCTACTAGTGTGCAGGCACTTGACATTGAGCTTAAACAGCCGCCTGATACGGTGAAGGAGGGGAAAGTGAATGAAACCACCTTCATTGCTAAAGACAAGGTGGTTAAGGTAAGAGGGACGAGATTTAAAGCGTTCCATGAGTGGTTCAAGAGAGAATTCAGACAAGAGACTGTTTTTACAAAGCCAAATGGCGTTATTTAAATCTCTTGAGTTTCATGTCGAGCCACGACATTAAATAAGGCGCTACTCGAGAGGCAACCCGAGGTTTGAATTTGTTTTTGTTCGGTTTAATTTTCTTTTTAGTTTTTCTATGGACAGGAGGAAATCACCGAAGCTTAGGGTCAGCTACAGTCAGTAGCCAATCTCGCTGTAAGTCTTCTTTCCCGTCCGAAAAAAAAAACAAAAAAACAAAAAAAACAAAATAGAGTGCAGAAAAAAAAAATATGAGAGAAAAGAAAGTAAGGAGTTGTATTACATCAAGTTTGGTTTCATTGGTACTATCATTCTAGATCTACATTCGCTGGAGCTTAGCTTGTTGGTGACCATGTTCTTTGCAAGGAGTTGATTTGTTTGAGTCACCCTCTACCACAATACAATCTCGCTGGAGCTTTAGATGAGCTATGCATTATTGGATTACATTTAGTGCTCATCTAGTTTCTCATTCTACCATACTTTGAGTTTTATTGGAGGAAGGTCATCAGAACTTGTATGTGAGTCTTCTGTCTCCTTCCCTGGGTTCGTTTTTATGTCTTCCATTTCATTGAGGACAATGCAATGTTTAAGTATGGGGGAGGAGAATGTATTCACATGTAATTATTTGGATGTTGGTTGTATCTGCATGAGCTTATTGAATATATATTGTATGAAAAAGCCACAAAAATATTGAGAAAAAGGCATACAAAATCCTTGGATAGCAAGATCTATGCAATAAGAAGGTGGCTTGGCCGGCACTAGGCTGAGGTAACAATAAGTCTTGAGAGATGTGAGTTGGTGAGCTCGGGAAAATTATTGAGTGGTTGGGATGAAAACCCGAAAGGGCGCCCAAGCAAGATGAGTGTTATTAAATAAAAAAATTGAGTGTTTTAGGACCATTATCATCTTGGCGTATGGAGACATAAGAAGGAGCCGTATAGGAGCATTCGGGTAGGCCACTTGGAGGAATAAGGTGTAGTTCTGGATATGTGCTTATTTTATCACATTGTTCTTGATTATTGTTGTTGTGTTTTGTGTGTTTTGGAGGAGCTTATTGGTTATGTAATCACTAGGAGATATTTTTGTACTTCCTGAGACTTTGAGCATTTTATTGTATGGGTAGCTTTTCTGTAAGTTACTCGGGACGAGTAAAAGTCTAAGTATGGGGGTATTTGATACGCTGCACTTTGTATAGCGTAACTAGGGATTATTACATTGATTTAGGAGTATTATTATATGTGTTTCGAGTCATTGTTATGTTCTGAGATATTTATTAAGAAGTGAAGAAATAGGGATCAGAACCGATTAAGAGTTGATGACTTGAAGAAATCACCGACGGCGATCGCCATGGATCAGCGACGATCGCGGTGGAGCAACAGAGAGGAGCCGAGAATATTTAATAAATCCGCGACCGCGGATTAATATCCGCGATCGCGGGTATTGTACTGAATTCCCCTTTGTGCGCGAGATGGGCCGTGGATTTGAAGCAAGCAGTCGGCCCAACTTTTGGATGGAGCCCACGTGGAAGAAGCAGCAGTTGGGCTGCACAATTGGAAGCAAATACCACCGAGTTGTGCTTTCTTTTATTCCTTTTGTTTTATTTCTTTCCTTTTTCCTTTTTCATTAATTAGTTTTAGGATATATCTTTTACCATATATTTTTAGGGTTAGCCTCTATTTAAAGAACCCTAGTTCTTTCTATCTATCATCATCTTTTCCATCAGACAATTTAGTTCTGCAATCATGAGCAGGAACTAATCTCCATTGTTTTACTTAGCGGTTGAAACCTTCAGTTATTAAGTTGTGAGATTTCTAAACTCTTGTTCTTTTCCTATGGGTTTGTATTAATTCTCTTGTTCTTCATCTATTGATTTCTATTAGTTTTGCTAGCTTGATCACCTAGTTTGATTGATAGTTTTCTATTGCTAGACTAGGATTATACGGTGGAATTCCTTGTCATTGTAGCGCTCATATCTGCATGATCTGGTAGTTGATTGCTTTTATGAAAGAGAATTGATTGCATGTTAATACTTGACGGTTGTAAGTTATTGCATGCATCCTTATAATTCCTGTGCCCTTTGCTGCTATTTCATCTAATCTTGAGAGGTTTCCTTGATTGCTGAATAGTAAGTATTATCAGAACCGGTTGGCCTGCTGATATATTAAAGATTGGAATAGGAACATTCCCTAGGATTGATAAGAACTTGAGATAAATCTATGATCAACTTGATTGACTGTTGTGTGGATACTTGCTAGGTGAAACCCCTTCGCATAATATTCTCACCCAAACTTTCTCTGCTTGTTACTGGTTACTTGTGTGTTCTTGCAATCACCCCCCCCCCCCTTTGGTTACTTGTTACTAGTTGATATTTCACTTGACTGCATTGATTTGGTGTTTTGATTCCCTTGGGTTCGACCTCTACTTACTTGCTATACTCTAGTTAGTGTTTTGGGTTTTCTTTGATTTGGCACTACGACTTTAGCCTCATCAACGACCGACCTTTTCCAGACTGAGGCAAGGGCTTCCAGTAGATCCGGTGCTATTGAGATACAAGGGTCGTCGTCCTCTCCATCAGGGAAGGATACAACCACTCTGCCTTTTAGGAATTCCGCATCCAGGATCGTTTTCTGTTGGCTCAGTCCGCCGGCCACCACCACCTCCTTCCAGGGTTTCTGGGCGTCGGGGGGGTCCTCTTGCGGATCTGTGTCACTTGGTGGTTCTATGTTGGGATCGAGGGCCACCGTCTGGGTTTCAGGGACGATGTCCACCGTGTTGGGTGATGAAAACTCAGGTTCCATCAGGGAGCGAAAAAGAGAGCTTTATGAAAACTCATCTTCCAGTTGTTTGGTGACGGAGTGCTTTATGATGGTGGTTTTCGGTAATTATTGATTATAAGGGTGGTTTTTGGCAAAATGGCCCTATTGGACGGGTGGTTTCCGGTAATTGACCCTTTATATAATATTGTAACTAATTATAGTAAATTATTACGACATATGTTATACTCATATACTATAGTTACACATTATGGTTAAATATTACGAACATATCACTTATATGTAGTTACATATTTATTGTATGGAAAAGTGTCATGTAATAATACTTGTTAAAATGATAAATGAGAATGAATGTGGAGCCTTGGATCAAGAGAGATCCAAGAGCCCATATGATGACACGTGACACCCCTTGTCACCCCTTGTCACCACCGCCGGACCACCATCGGACCACCGCCGGACCACCTCCGACCACCGCTGGACCATCTTTGGGCCTCGCCAGAATAAAATTATCACAAAGATGTATAAAATTGTTCACAAATATTCCAAAATTATTTATTACTAAATGTTCATCACAATGTTCATAAATGTTCATTTGTACATACTCTACTGAATGTTCATCACATTATACTTAAAAGTTCACTAACTGAATGTTCATCACATTCTACTTAAATGTTCACCAATTTTTGATGAAGATCAAGTGTTCATAAATGTTCATCACAATGTGCATAAATTTTCATTTGTACATACTCTACTGAATGTTCATCACATTATACTTAAAAGTTCACCAACTGAATGTTCACATAAATGTTCATCATCTCATACCTAAATGTTCATCATCTCATACTTCAATGTTCACAAGAATTTAATAAAATGTTCATTAGCCAAAGTTCATTACCATCGACTTAAATGTTCATCACGTTGTTCATAAATGTTCATCAAAATGTTGATAAATGTTCATCATCTCTTACTTAAATGTTCATCAAACATCACTTTAATATAATTTCGAGTAGAAAAACACTTGATCTTCATCAAAAATTACCTAAATGTTCATCATCTCATACCTAAATGTTCGTCGCCGGATCTCCGCCGGACCGTCGTCGGACCTCCGCCGGACAACCACCGGGTGGTCGCCGGAAGGCCGCTGGACCACCACAACTACCCCCACTACAAGTGGAGGTAGCTAGTTTAATCTAAGTCCAACTCAAGATGAATATATTCATGAATATCTTTGTGAATATCTTGTGTGAATTTTTTTCAACCACCCCCAAAAATTATATATATTATGATATGATGATTATGATATGATATGTAGTTATGCGTTATGGTTAATATAACAAACTTGTTATTACATAGTACCAATATGCATTATGGTTAAGTATTATGAAATATTACTTAAATACTATAGTTTCTTAACTTTTATCATTTATGTTTTGTTAGCGTGGTAACGATGTTTGTTTTAGATGAATTTTATATTAACAAACTCATAATGACGCAAAAAATTACGAATGATGAACTTGTTTTTTTGTCTTTCTTAGAGGGTCAAACGATATCTGTTTTTTATTAATTACATATGTACAAACTCGTGGCTTAGTTTTCTACAATATTATGCAAGAAATTTGAAAAAAGGTGCGTTAAATTTCAACGCACATTTGTTAACATAAAAAATTACGTGTGACATGTTTGTTTTTTTGTCCTTTTGGAGGGTCAAATAATGTTCGTTTTGGACGAATTATGTGTGGTAATTATTAACGCACCAGACATGTTTGGAAAAATTTCAAACGTTCGAATCCTGTGCGGTAAGATTTACCTCATAAGTTTGTGCGGTTAACTTAATTGCATCAGAACTAATATCCATATTAATCCTTTAATTATCCTAATTAATTGTGTTTTAACTTGTGTGGTAATTGGTAAACATTAACGCACAGATTTGTTCGGTTATTGTTACCCCACAAGATCTTAATCCAATTCTGAAAATTTCAACTTTGCCTCTGAAATTGTCTGTGCGTTAATATTAGGGATGAAAATCCTAAGATAAACGGATCTTGATGGATCACCGGATTGATTGATGGATAGTGGAGCGGATACGGATTGAGGTTCATCCATCCCACGACCCGATCCATGACCCACGGCCCAATCCTACTCGCATAATCCATATAGTTTTAAACATATATAAAATATTTTTATTTCTATAAAATATAGTATAATATATAATTTATATGATAAAATTTAAAAAAAAAACCCTTCTAAACCACAACTTGTAACCTTAATGTTTTATATCCTCTTCTTTGAGTTCTCTCCAATGTCGTAAACACTGTTCGAGTCTATTTCCGAGTTCTCTCCTCTCCTCTCTTGCTCCAATCTTCTCCTCTGGTGCTCGACCCTCGGTTCAATTCACTGTTCCTCTTTCGTATGCTTATATTGTTGTATTTTATATGTTATTTACATTTTAGAATACAAAATAAGACAACTTGCATATCCCACACGATCCACCCGTGAACCCGATGGATTGAGGTGTATTGGATGTGGATTGAGGTTTTCGCGGATGACATATGGATTGGATGGTAAAAGTTTATACGGATTGTATGATGGTATAGGTATATCCGTCCACCACGCGATCCATTTCCATCCATAGTTAATATTTACCGTACCAATCTGTAGTTCAAATCTTCCCGCACAGATTCGTGTGTAAATAGTCTAAAAATTATGTGCAATTAGCGTAAAAAATAAAACATGTTTGGTCTGAGCGAAGCAAGGGACAATGATCGAAGTAATAAACCAAATAAAGCTGTGTTTGAGATCCCATGGTAATGAACGACTGATGGAAAAAGCCGAGGAGGGCTTTGTCAAAGCATGATATTGGGTTTCGATAAAAAAAAAAAAAAAAAAAAGCATGATAGGCCCGTTAAGATAGGTGGGCCAACTCACCAATTTTCTGAAGACTGAGTGCTAAAGGAAACCAGTCGTTAGTTAAGTGTACTTTGAATAATTTTTCCGCCTTTATTTTTTGCAAGAAATTGTGAATGCAATGTTTTTATAAACACACACTTAACTAGTGTAGTGCCCCGTGCATGGCACGGGGATATGTTTATAAAATTAGTTATTCGTATTTTAATAATTAATTCTCACATATTTTATATATAATTTATATTATTTTGTATTACTACGACCTTAATATGTTTTTATGTCAGATAATTTTTTTTTTCAAAATTATGTACTTGTAAAATAGTTAACTATTAGCTTTTCAATAGATAAATAAAATATTTACACAATTCAAGATATTAACCTTAACAAATAGTAGTATGACACTTTATTAATAATTATAACATTTTTATTGGTTGTTTAATTTTTAAAATTAATAATTATTTATAAAAAAATAGATAGCTAACAATATCGGCTAAAATCACTCTGAGGGCTCAAAAAGTCTCAGCTTTAATATATAAGATAGATTTTTTTGGTAGGAGGAGGTACATCGTTTCCACGTACTTTAAATGGATCTTACTATATACAGCTCACCCAAAATTATCGAATATCGTTCGCTTTCGTACGTTCGCACCAACTTAGTTCATACATTACGCATGAATTAAAAAATTCAAAAGATTTCATGCGTAACGTATCAACATGGTTCATGTGTAAAACATGAATTATATAATTTTTGTTTCCCATTATGATGGAGAAAATTTTAATTCAAACGCATGCATATAAAATTCGTCCAAAACGGACATCGTTTGCCCCTTCGAAAGGCCAAAAAATAAATATGTCACATATAATTTTCAGCGTCAACAAGTGTACGTTAGAAAAAAAAAAACACTATTTTTTCAACTTTCTTGCATAATATGGTGGAGAATTTAATGATGAGTCTGTACAAATGTAATTCATTCCCAACGAAAATCGTTTGACCCTCTGAAGGGCAAAAAAACAACACATAATAGGAATGACAATAGGTACTTCGTTAATGCATTTAATTAGGGGTTCTTCAAATTAAACACACTGCATTTAATGCTTTGTTTTTAATTTATCATTTATTTGATTTTTTTCTTTTCTCATTTCTTTCCTACGTTTACAAATATGTCGCTTAAATGAAGATTTTGACCCATCAACACATGTCTATACTGGATCCGTATATATGGAACATATCATCATCTTCTACTCTTCAATTCTGCAACGCCTTATTGTGAAATTTTATAGGACGTAAAACCCGCGCGTAGCGCGGGCCCAGAAAGTCTCTATATCTATATAAAAGTTGTTGGGTTTGATGAAGTAATGACAATAGATACTTAGTTAATGCATTTGAATTAATCTATTGATTTTTTTTTGAAAAGTTAATGCATTGAGTTAATCTAGGGGTTCTTCAAATTAAACACACTCATTTAATGCTTTGTTTTTAATTTATCATTTTTTTGATTTTTTTTTCTTTTCTCATTTCTTTCCTACGTTACGAATATGTCTCTCAAATCAAGATTTTGACTCATCAACACATGTCTATAATGAATTCGTATGGAACATATCATCATCTTCTACTCTTCAATTCTGCAACGCCTTATTGTGAAATTTTATAGGCCGTAAAACTCACGCGTAGCGCGGGCCCAAAAAGTCTAGTATACTATAAAATTAGGGGTTTCCCAAATTAATCACACTGCATTTAATGCTTTGTTTTAATTAATCATTTTCTTGATTTTTTTATTTTCCCATTTCTTTCCTACGATTACAAATATGTCGCCCAAATGATGATTTTGACCCACCAACACATGTCTATAATGGATCAGTATGAAACATATCATCTTCTACTCTTCGATTCCGTAACGCCTTATAATGAAGTTTTATAGGCCGTAAAACCCGCGCGTAGCGTGGGCCCAAAAAGTCTAGGGGTTCCCTAAATTAACCACATTGTCTATAATGCTTTGTTTTTAATTTATCATTTTCTTAATTTTTTCTTTTTCTATTTTCTTCCTAGTTTTACGAATATGTCGCTCAATTGAAGATTTTGACCCACCAACACATGTCTATAATGGATTCGTATGAAGCCTATCATCATCTTCTACTCTTAGATTCGGCAAAGCCTTACTATGAAGTTTTATATGCCGTAAAACCCGCGTGTAGCGCAGACCCAAAACTTCTAGTATACTATAAAGCTAGGGGTTCCAAAAATTAATCACAGTGCATATAATGCTTTGTTTTTAATTTATCATTTTTTTGATTTTTTCCCCATTTCTTTCCTACGTTTACGAATATGTCGCCCAAATTATGATTTTGACCTACCAATACATGTCTATAATGGATCTATATGGAACATATCTGATGCGACCCTGCCATCGCTGACAGCTGTTGAGGAAGAGGAAGCCATGAGTCTTCGCTCACATGGACCCGTGACTCGATCCCGAGCCAAGCAAATCAGTCAAGCCACGCAATCTCTGGTCCTTCGCACCGTGGCCAACTTCAGTTCTTCTCCAGCAGAGCACTCTTTGAGGTTCCTAACCTCCAGTTCCTTAATGCCTTCGCTCACTAGCATGGATGCCTCTTATTCCAGCTCCAGCTCTCAGTACCAGACTCCAACTTCAGTTCCTGAAGCCAGTTCCCTTGGTACCAATTCCTCTGAGTTGTGAAGGCCGACTATCTTCTTAGTTATTATTATTATTTCCTATTTTTAGCATATGTTATTAGGTTTAGGGCGTGTCTACTCTCATGCTTGAGAGGCCGGCCCTAGTTTCCCTTTTATTATCTTCCTTATTACTTTCTTTACTTATTTTGCAAGATACTCTTTTGTAAAGGCTCACCTATATATATGAGTTGCCTTCTTCATTAATATCACGTTTAGCTTTTGGATTAATTGATAAAGTCGAGTGCATCTCCTTATTAATCCCCTAGGCGTCACCAAACAAAGTCTAACTTCTTTATCCTTTCTTCTTACTTCTAATCTCTTCCCCGGTGGATTTATCTACCAAACCCTACGTAAACCTACACTTTACATCCACTTCATCTCTACAAATCATCCGCTCCATCGTTGTTGCTTGTTGCCACAAGTAACAACATCACTATCATTCAGTTCCCCAGTTACTGTCAAGTCTTCCGCCGCCCTCCGAGTTCCCAAACTCGGCCAGTTCTTGAGAAGGCCGACTCTCTACGAGATCTAGATCGCTCCAGCAAGTCATTCTTGACCTTTTCGAGCTCAGAAACGCATCAACTTGTATCAGAGCGCCAGGGATCTTGTAAGTCACGTTCTTCTCTTGTTTGTGATTGTCGCTCTTCCACTACGTAATCCCCTTCCTCCATCACTTTGAGAGCCTTATAAATACTCCATATTCTACCTTCATTCACCTAAGAACCCAGAAAGATCATATCTTGTTCGAAACCCTAGGAGAAAATATATATTTTTTCTTATCTTGTTAGTCGTTTCCCTTATCTTGCAATATCTTGTTAATTTTGATTGCTTGCAATTTAATTGATAAGTATAGAGATTATTTGATTTGTATATCTAAGGAAAAAGATAGTATCTAAAAGATTCGCTCTTTCTTTGTTTGTTGGCCGAAATATTCTCTCTTGTGCTCAAAAGATCTTGCTTGCACCCTACTCTAATTTCTTTCCTTGTGTAAAAGCTTTGACTTTCCTTGCATATCTTTTGCATGTTAGTTATTTTCGGATCCTAACAGAAAAGGGGAATCCGAAATCAAAAATAAAATAAAAAAAAGAGTTCGAAAACAATCTCATCCAAAGCCAAAATAAGGTATGTTTGAGATATCACTAGTCAAAGTTTCCATCTTCTTGCCTCTCCATCGTCTAGGTTTGCATACTAGGAAATTTGAATCTTTTTGCTTCTTCTCCTTGTGTTTGCTTATTCAAATTCTCTCTTGTTGTTCATTGAATTGTTCAACTTGATTTCTTAATATTGCTTGATTGCCTTCAGTTCCCCGTTGACCGCCCTCACGGCTTTGCTACTCATAGTAACCCGAGAGTGTTGTCACTTGCTTGAGTTGTGCGTGCTTTACTAGATTGTTGTGCATTTGATATTGCTTGTGCTACTTGATACTCGCAATGGTGAATGATCTTGTTGTAGGTAACGTGACTCTAGAGGACAAAGAGGGTGACCAATCTAAATCAACAGGAACTAAAACTCAAGTTCCACCATTCCAGCAACCCCCATTGCTTGAAGATCCGCCCTTGGATCTAGTCGTGGAGCAACAAGGGTAGACAATACAACATTTGCTCCAAGAATTGACGGCACTAAGGGCTAAAGTTGACTCCTCAAGCCAACATAGTCCATCGGGGCCGACCCCGGAAGTGCACGTCGATGACTGTGTCCAGTTCCCAAAATCAGACACTGGTGCCAAGTTCCCTAGCCGTGAAAAAGGCAAGCAAGTTGTGGCCTAAACTTCAAAAGTTCAACCACCCCAACGACTTGCCTCTGTAATTGAATGTCATCAAGATGCAGCAAAGCTAAAGGATCATCGCACCCATGTCGAGCACAAGGACACCGACTCCAGCGACCGTGATGACGACTACGACGTCGAGTTTCCGAGTCATTCTTCACATGGCAAGGGAACTCGCCACCATCACAAGCGCCACAGCCGCCACAAGAAGCACGACGCAAGTTTTCCCACACCCAGTGACTACAGGAACCGAGATCACAGTTCCCAACCCACGGGTAGGTATCACTCGCGTCGTCACAACACTGCTTCGACAGTTCCCTTCAACATTGACGATCATCTTCACCACCAAAGTCCTAGATCACGACCACCTATTGGTTGTAGCTCAGCCCCTGAGTCTAATCGAGATGGTTTTGAAGAATTTGATGATGAGGACTTCGCCCATGCTGGAGTTCCCAATCCTAGTAACCTTCACGCTCCTCTGGGAGTTCCTATTGAAGACATGGAGGTCCCTCCAGATTATATTCCGCCGGCTGCTATTCCAGTCGACCATTATGAGGGACGTCGTGAAACAGGCCAATATGAAGCTCGCTATGGACGTAGGGAACAACATCAGTTCCCTGAACAACGCCGAGAACGCCAGCAGTTCCCTGCACCGTGCCATCCAAGGCGCCAAGGTTATGAGGATGTTGACAATTATGACCATGACAACCGTGGTTTTCATCATCATGCACCTAGATATGATGAGCCCTTACCTGACCCTCGCCGCTATGAAGCACGTCGTCCAGTCGTGCCCGGTCACACCGCTCGCCGCGATATCAAGGTAAAGATTGAATTTTTCTATGGCTTATATGATCCCGCTGTTTTTCTTGATTAGATGCAGGCTACTGATCATGTCTTGAAGCATTGTCACTATGAGGAAGCCGAAAAAAGTTGACAGTTGTTGAGGAAGAGGAAGCCATGAGTCTTCGCTCACTTGGACCCATGACTCGATCCCGAGCCAAGCTAATCAGTCAAGCCACGCAATCTCTGGTCCTTCGCACCATGTCCAACTTCAGTTCTTCTCCAGCAGAGCACTCTTTAGGTTCCTAACCTCCAGTTCCTTAATGCCTTCGCTCACTAGCATGGAAGCCTCTTATTCCAGCTCCAGTTCTCAGTACCAGACTCCAACTTCAGTTCCTGAAGCCAGTTCCCTTGGTACCAGTTCCTCCGAGCTGTGAAGGCCGACTATCTTCTTAGTTATTATTATTATTTCCTATTTTTAGCATATGTTATTAGGTTTAGGGCGTGTCTACTCTCATGCTTGACAGGTCGGCCCTAGTTTCCCTTTTATTATCTTCCTTATTACTTTCTTTACTTATTTTGCAAGATACTCTTTTGTAAAGGCTCGCCTATATATATGGCTTGCCTTCTTCATTAATATCACGTTTAGCTTTTGGATTAATTGATAAAGTCGAGTGCATCTCCTTATTAATCCCCTAGGCGTCACCAAACAAAGTCTAACTTCTTTATCCTTTCTTCTTACTTCTAATCTCTTCCCCGGTGGATTTATCTACCAAACCCTACGTAAACCTACACTTTACATCCACTTCATCTCTACAAATCATCCGCTCCATCGTTGTTGCTTGTTGCCACAAGTAACAACATTACTATCATTCACTTCCCCAGTTACTGTCAAGTCTTCCGCCGCCCTCTGAGTTCCCAAACTAGACCAGTTCTTGAGAAGGCCGACTCTCTACGAGATCTAGATCGCTCCAGCAAGTCATTCTTGACCTTTTCGAGGCCAGGAACGCATCAATATCATCATCTTCTACTCTTTGATTCCGCAACGCCTTATTATGAAGTTTTATAGGCTGTAAAACTCGCGCATAGCGCGGGCCCAAAAAGTCTAGTATTTATCTAAAATAAGTGTCCAATTTCAATACTCCGTAGTTACTAGTCCCTTCTGCCCGTGATACGCACGGGCCAAATGAATTTTAATAAATAAAAAATTAGTATTCTATAAATATGAATTAATAGGTGTAATATCATTTTGTATGGTTACCTTATAATTTAATTTGAATCCTGATTATAATTTTTTAATTTATTATTGTGTTCAACTATTTTTTGTATATCGTTAAAAAAATTAAAAAAGAATTTGATAAATTAAATAATAATGTAGATAAACATACTAAATGCACACAAGACACGAGAAAATATAAGCTTCAGCTTTAATTGTTTAGGAGAAACCAATAAAAATATTTTCAACTTTTACTAGAAGACCAAAATGTAGATTGTTTGTGCCTAAAAATACGACGACTATGGAACGCGTGAAAGCTACGCGTAGAAGGATAGAGGCGACGCGATGTATGAAACGGAAGATGGCGTCGATGTGACGTTATAAAGAAGAACGTGTCGTTAAGCTATGGAAATTAGGCCAGCCGCCACTTAGTTACCTTGTTCTATATTATATTCGTGTAAATGGTAAAGGATAAGATGAAAGAATATCTTTTACCATATTTATTATATCGTTAGAAGGAAAAGGAAAAGATATTATTTCCTTAGTAAGATCCTAGGGTTAACCTATATAAAGGTTAACGCCAGCCTTTTGTAGGGATATCGTACTACGCCTGATGAGGCTATAGTCGTAGTGCCAAATCAAAGAAAACAGCATCTACTTTTGGGGGCTCTAAGAGATTCTCTAAAACAGGTTGCAATTCATCCTTACAAGTAGGCTTAATCACATCAATAGCACATAGAGAATTCTTATCAATGAGATCCATGTCATAAATATTATACTCTACCTTATCCCCATCAAACTCCATAGAGAGAGTCCCACTATTAACATCAATTTTCGTTTGTGCAGTTTTCATGAAAGGTCTACCTAACAGTATAGGTGTGACATTATTAGCATGCTCCATATCCAACACAAAGAAATCAGCAGGAAAAATCAGATCACCAACCATAACAAGAACATCCTCAACAACCCCTTTCGGGTACACAGTAGACCTATCAGCAAGTTGAATAACAATTCCTGTTTTATGCAAGGGTCCTAAGCCTAGTGATTCATACAAAGAGTAAGGCAAAACATTGATTGATGCACCTAAATCTAGCATGGCTTTGTCAAATTTAGTTTCACCAATCACACATGGGATGCTAAATATGCCTGGATCACCACATTTCTTAGGCATGCGTTTTTGAAACACAACAGAAACTTGTTCACTTATTTCAACTTTCTTCTTTCCTTTCAGTTTTTGATTTCTTTTAATAGTGCAAACTTCTTTCAAAAACTTAGCAAATCTAGGAATACTCTTAACAAGTTTGAGCAAAGGAATGTTTACCTCACACCTACTAAAGGTTTCGAAGATTTCTTTGTCGTCATCCAGTCTTCGAGTATCCTTGAACGCCTCAGGAAAGGGAGCAACAGGCTTCTGAGAGAACAGAGGGGGGAAATTTGGACGAACATAATCATCAATGTACTCAGGGGTCTCCCGGCGATCGCCATCAACAACTGGCGATCGCGGTCGCATAAATTGGGGTTCTGCAGGAGACCCGCGATCGCGGGTATCAATCCGCGGTCGCGGATTATTGTCGAAATCTGATGCAGCCTTTGGAGAGGAATGGCGATCGCCATCGCTATATGGCGATCGCGGTCGGGATGCAGATCTTGTTTTGCTCTCTGTAATCTCATGGCGATCGCCACTCAGATCTGGCGATCGCGGTTTTGGCACAGAACAGTCATTTAACGTTTTTCCGCTCCTCAAGAACACTGCACTGACGTTCTCTCTCGGGTTTCTTACCGGTTCCCTGGCCTCTAATTTACTCACAGCTTGAGCAATCTGTCCCAACTGATTTTCAAGATTTTGGATGCTTGATTCCGTCTTAGCGTTTTGTTGCATCACAGTCTGAGCTAAGAACTTGATCATATCTTCAACAGTCATGGAATTCTGAGGTCTAGGTTGTTGAAAATTAATATTATGAGAATCATACCTTGGCCTTGGTTGCCATCCACCAACAGCGTTTACCTCAGCATTGGGACCATGAAGAGAATCACTTTTCAGCATAAAAGACTTCATCATATCTTTCAGTTCATTCATGTCAGTCTGTAATTGATCTGAATTAATTGCTTTGACTGAGTGTGATCCCTGTCTACTGCCAAACTGTCTTGAGCTCTCAGCTAATTCCTCAAACATTTCAGTAGCCTGAGGTATAGTCAATCTTAAAAAGTTACCTCCACAGGATGCATTCACCATTCGACGATCCTCATCAATCAGGCCACTAAATAAGTACATAAGGAGATCTTGGTCAGTATAACTATGGAATGGGCAGCTTGAGCAAAGCTTCTTGAATCTCTCATAATATTCATAGAGACTCTCAGTTGAGTGTTGTTGAAGATTCGTGATCTCCTTCTTCAAGCTGCTCAGTTTTGTAGCTGGAAAATATTTCTCTAAAAAGACTTTTTTCATCTTAGCCCATGTATCAATACTCCCTGGAGCTTGATAATAGAGCCAATCATTCGCAGCGTCTTTCAGAGTAAATCCGAAAGCTCTCAGCATGACCTGCTCCTCAGTAACACCTCTTGGCTTCATACTAGAACATATGGCATGGAATTGAGCCAAGTGTTTGTTGGGATCTTCTCCTGCTAAGCCATGGAAGTGTGGTAGCTCATGAATTAAACCAGCTTTTAATTCAAAATTCACACCTTCTTCAATCTCAGGAAACCTTACTGCCAAAGGTTGTTGGTTTAAGTCTGGGGCAGTGAGTTGCCTCATAGTAGGCAATGGCGGTCCATGTCGATCACCCATCTCGTTCTCTTGGTTCAGAGCTGCTCTTTGGTTCCGAAGGAACGTCCTTTCAATCTCTGGGTCAAAGGAAACAAGAGATGAATCAGTAGCACGGGTCTGAACCATAAAGGTTCACACCAAACAGTTGATAATTTCACAATTAACACAGAATCAGAAAAATTTCAATTCCCCGGCAACGGCGCCAAATTTGATGAGGCTATAGTCGTAGTGCCAAATCAAAGAAAACCCTAAACACTAACTAGAGTATAGCAAGTAAGTAGAGGTCGAACCCAAGGGAATCAAAACACCAAATCAATGCAGTCAAGTGAAATATCAACTAGTAACAAGTAACCAAAGGGGGGGGGTTTGATTGCAAGAACACACAAGTAACAAGTATCAAGCAAAGAAGATTTGGTTGTGAATATATTGAGAAATGGTTTCACCTAGCAAGTATCCACGCAACAGTCAATCAAGTTGATCATAGATTATCTCAGGTTCTTATCAATCCTAGGGAATGTTCCTATTCCAATCTTTAATATATTAGCAGGCCAACCGGTCCTGATAATACTTACTATTCAACAATCAGGGAAACCTCTCAAGATTAGATGAAATAGCAGCAAAGAGCACAGGAATCATAAGGATGCATGCAATAACTTACAACCGTCAAGTATTAACATGCAATCAATTCCCTTTCATATAAACAATCAACTACCAGATCATACAGATATGAATGCTACAATGACAAGGAATTCCACCGTATATTCCTAGTCTAGCAATAGAAAACTATCAATCAAACTAGGTGATCAAGCTAGCAAAACTAATAGAAATCAATAGATGAAGAACAAGAGAATTAATACAAACCCATAGGAAAAGAACAAGAGTTTAGAAATCTCACAACTTAATAACTGAAGGTTTCAACCGCTAAGTAAAACAATGAAGATTAGTTCCTGCTCATGGTTGCAAAACTAAATTGTCTGATGGAAAAGATGATGGAAAAGATAGAAAGAACTAGGGTTCTTAAATAGAGACTAACCCTAAAAATATATGGTAAAAGATATATCCTAAACGAAATAATAAAAGAAAAGGAAAAGAAATAATATAAAACAAAAACAAGCAAGCAAGGAAACGTAGGCTCGGCTTCAAGATTTTAGCTGCTTGCTTCTTATTAAATGGTCCACAATATCCAGCCCAGTCCACGCATCAGCGCAATACCCGCGATCGCGGGTTGTAATCCGCGGTCGCGGTCTTCAGAAACTCTTCATCCACGCCTTCTGTTGATCCACCGCGATCGCCATCATATCACCCGCGATCGCGATCGCTGATTTCTTCTTGAATGGCTTCTGTTGAATGATGGCGATCGCCTGGATGGTAGTGGCGATCGCGGTTGGCGTCGCAGAAGCTTCTTCATTCGTCAAGTCTTCAATCTTCTTCAGTTCTGATCTTCATTTCTTCACTTCTTAATAAGTATCTCAGAACATAATAATGACTCGAAACACATATGATAATACTCCTAAACTAATGTAATAATCCCTAGTTACGCTATACAAAGTGCAGTGTAATATCAATACCACAAGAGAGTTCAAGTTTCAACCTTATTCTCTCGTCTTGTTCTCTTAGTGTTAAGATTATACCGTTCTTTTTTATCTTTGCCCTACAATTGCTTAGTTATCATCTCGTTGATAATTTCGCTACAAACAATTGGCGCCCACCGTGGGGCTAGATCAAAAAAGGTGTCGTCTTTCCACATAAAGGGAACCTCTTTTTCGCAGGAAGCCATGACGTCTTCGATGCCGCCCCAAGGAGAATCTCTCATCGTCTTAGGAGGACCGCCGTCTCACGCAAGCTCCAGTACGAAGAGACTCGCAAGGACCATCGAAGACCAAGCCAACTCAGTCCCAGTCCATCTCTCCAGAACCTCCAACAAGAACTCACCCATCACGTTCGAAGAGCCAGACGAAGAAGTCAAGCACCATGACAGCCTGGTGATCTCCGTGATAATCAAAGATTGTAAAGTCAAGAGAATCCTGGTAGACAACGGAAGTTCGACCAATATCATCGCCCTCTCCGTTATCCTTGAACTCGGGCTCTCCATTAAAGATATCTATGGAGAGCGTATCCCTCTGAAAGGATTTAGCGAAGAGATTTCAGAGATAATAGGAGAGATCACCCTCGAAACGTCCGTCCAAGGAGTCAGCCTCCCAACCCAATTCGCAGTAATGGAAGCAAGATCCCCATACAACGCCATCCTAGGAAGACCATGGATTCACGGAATGAAAGCGGTCCCGTCCACATATCACCAATCCCTCAAGTTTCCAACGCCTTGGGGAATACGCGAAGTCAAAGGCGACCCCTTTACGGCCAAAGAGTGCTACAGAATCGGTATGGAGGGAATCACGATGCCAAAGATCCAAAAAGACGAAGTAAAAGAGTTCCAAGTAAAAGCGTCCAACAAATAAGTAAAACCAAAGTGTCCAGAATTGGAAGACGTTGCCGTAGACAGTAAAAAGCCAGAAAGGATCGTAAAAATAGGTACTGACATGCCCGAGAAAATCAGAGGGGAACTAACGGCGTTCCTAAAGTCAAAGAGTCGGTGTTTTGCCTGGAGCCATGAAGACATGACAGGAATATCCCCTGACGTAATGCTCCATAGGTTAAACGTCGACCCTAAGTTTGTTCCGGTAAAGCAAAAAAGAAGAAAGTTCGCCCCTGAACGCAACAAAGTGGTGGATGAAGAAGTTAAGAATCTCCTCGAAACAGGTAAAATACGAGAAGCAAAGTACCCCGATTGGCTAGCCAACGTCGTAGTAGTTCAGAAGAAAAACGGAAAATGGAGGGTATGCGTCGACTTCACGGATCTCAACAAAGCATGCCCCAAATATTCTTTCCCCCTCCCCCATATAGACGCCATGGTACTACGTCGTAATATCAATACCACAAGAAAGTTGAAGTTTCAACCTTATTCTCTCGTCTCGTTCTCTTAGTGTTAATATTATACCGTTCTCTTTTATCTTTTCCCTACAATTGCTTAGTTATCATCTCGTTGATAATTTCGCTACAAACAATTGGCGCCCACCGTGGGGCTTGATAAAAAAGGTGTCATCTTTCCACACAAAGGGAACTTCTTTTTTGCAGGAAGCCATGACGTCTCCAACCAATAGCCCTCGCAACAACAGGGATTCAGAGGCCGAAGAACGTGCGAAGGATTCCCTCACTCCCAGGGATGAGAACATTGAGAAGAACCTCGAAGTCACCCCCAACACTTCAACAGATAACGATCCCGATGAAAAGCAAGGGGTAGACGAAGAAGTTACCAACGTAGCCGTCATCCGAGCACAAATCGAGTCCTTCGAGAAGGCTCAAGTCGAAGCCTTGCAAGCAAGTGAGAAGACGGCGTCGGAACTCGCCAAAGAAAACGAAAGGTTAAACTCCACCATCCTAGAACTCAAGGCAAAATAATCCGGACAATACACTTACGTCTGCAACCAGAGCGTCGCTTGACGCTTAGATATGGATGAAGCTCTTGAAGAGGACGACGCCTACCACCCCAAAGAACACCATGGGTTCACCTTACCCAAGGATTCCGCACGGAAGAAGAAGTCCGAAGAAACCCTAACTCCGGATACCATCGCCGCTATCGTGAAACAACAAATTGGGGCCTTCAAAAAAGAGATGATGTCGATGTCGGGAGCCCCTAAATCCATAGTGCCGGAAGAAGAACACGTGTTCGAAGATAGCCCGTTCATCAAGAGTATAGCCATCCAAAAGATCGCCAAGAAATTCACCGTCGCGGATCTTCCAGTCTACGACGGATCAGGTGATCCTGAAGAACACATCTTGCTCTACAAAGCTAAACTTTCCACGAGCCCCATTGATCCGCGATTCAAAGAGGCAATGATGTGCAAATTCTTTAGCTCAACGCTGAAAGGCCCCGCCTTGACATGGTTCATTCATCTACCACAAGGGTGCATCTCGTCCTACGCCGAGCTCTCCAACCAATTCAGGTTACAATTCGCCAGTAGAAAGCTCTTTCCAAAGCAGCCATCAGACCTCCATAACATGCGCATGAGCAAAGGCAAAACCATAAGAGAATTCCTCAAACGTTTCAACGGTGAGAAAGTCACAATCCCAAGTTGCACGGAAGCTACCGCCTCCGACGCATTCAGACGTGCCCTTCCCAAAGATAGCGACTTGTATAAAGAACTGACAAAGATGTGCACCGAATCGTTCGAAATAACGAGGGAAAGGGCCATGCAAGCCATAAGATTGGAAGAGGACTTGAAGCAATACAATGAAGAGGTTGCCAGATCTCCACGTAGGCGGACCCCTCCGCGAAGGAATTCTCCCCAACGTCGATATACCGATAGGCACCAGGAACAGGGAGGACGCAATGATAAAAGAAACAAACCTTTCCAAAGAGAACCCCAAGCGGTAAATACTGTGAGCGAGGTAGAAAGCAACTACGTCATAGAGAGAGGAATCTCCATGAAGACCGATGCCCTACGCGTCATGAGCGCAATGGAAGGGTTACGCGACGTGCAATGGCCAAGAAAGCAAAACCCTGGAAGGAGACCTGGAACGGGCAAGGGGTATTGCGAATTCCACAATGATACAGGTCACCCGACGGATGGATGCTACACCTTAAGAAAAGAAGTGATGAGGCTGCTAAAGAGAAGAGACCTGAAATATTTACTCTCCAAAGAAGGAAAGAACGCCCTCGAAGGGATAAAGAAAGAAAGAAAGTCTCCCACTCCACCTCCACCTCCAGCTCACCACGCTCGTACCATTCATTCCATCATCGGAGGACCTTCAGCAAGCAGATACGCGTCTACGACGGCAAAGAAAAGTATCAAAATTCTAGGAGACGAGAGTAACGAGACGAAAGTCTATCAAGTACGCCCTACCCGAAGCAAGCAGCTTATCACGTTTGAAGATTCGAACGCGACGATGGAGCACCACGACGGGTTAGTAATCTCTCTCACTATTAGTAACCACCTCATTAAGAGAATCCTCGTGGACAATGGTAGCTCGGCCAACATCATCACTACGGCCGCCCTGAAAGAATTAGGATTATCCCTTAGCAACGTGACCAGGAGATGCGTACCACTAGTAGGTTTCAGCGGCGAAGTGACAGGGATGATAGGGGAAATTACGCTATCAACCTACGCCAGGGGTATTAATATGCGGGCTAAATTCGCCGTAATGGAGCTTGAATCGCCATACAACGTGATCCTGGGAAGACCATGGCTGCACGGCATGAGAGCAGTCCTGTCAGCATACCATCAGTCTCTGAAATTCCCATCGCCATGGGGGACGCAAGAAATCGATATTGGAATGAAGAAAGCAACCAAAGCGTCGCCGAGGAAAGAAAAGAAAGCGTAGCAATCAAAATATGAAGTGCGTCGATCTAAAGTCTTTCACCAAGATACCAAGCATCAAAAGATCCAAGTAACAAGAAACGATCTAAGCAACATGTTCCTAAAGCATCACCCTCCGTAATCTTAAAGAAAGCACAAGAGTCTTCCGAGATCCTTCTCGACCTTATTTCCCTTTCATTTGCATGAGTAGGAACAATCCTTTTTTCCCTCTCCTGAAGTTTTTCTTTATAATAAGGTAGAATAGTTGTCTTAGCGTCAAAACGATAAGGGGTCGTGGCGACAAAGGGGTCGACGTCTACGTAGTAGTCTTGTCTTCATGATGCATCTTTTCAATATATGAGTATACCTTCTTCTTTTTTCTTCCTTCCCCGATGTGTTCAAGCATGATAAGAGATGTTTTATTTTCAAAGTACTTGCTCTCTGTCTCTGATGTAACACCCAAGCTCAAAAGGACGCGGCGAAAATCCGCGTTGGGGGCGAATTTCGTTAGTCTACGCGTTCAAGGCTCCATCTACGCGTAGGCAACGTTAGCCGAACTGCCGACCCCGAGTCGAAGCTTCTTATGATCATTAGCGACGTGTGGCAATGGTCATAGGGATTGAAACCCGGTACCTCACGAAACCGGCATGCTGCTCTGGGGAAGAAGGGAAACCTATTGCCCCCACCCATCTCCAGGAACGCGTATTCACGCCTTCCACGGCCCCTCTGAGAGTCATGAATCCACGGGCAATTCGCCAAACCGGCAGGGACGCGTCCACCGGCATCGTAAGTCCTAATACTCAAGAGAACGGACGACATACACGATGAATAGGCCCGTCGATTAAAAGAGTTCGACGTCGACCTAAACGCTAGCGTGAGGCAACGGATCCACCTTTAAAGTAAGGGGTAACGTCACAAGCTGATCAAAATCACACGCTGACCTACGTCCGCCACTCGCTTCTGGGTTCGGAGGAAATGCTGGACCCAAACCTCATGTAAGTCGGCAAATAAGCTAAAGTAAGTCGCATTGACCACATCTCTCGATCAAAGCCACTAAGCACATATCAAGCACCCAAGTCACGAACATGAAGTACCATACAAAAAGATCAGAAAGCCGAAAGAAAGCTCTACGCGTTCGCGAGATTAGTAAAAAAAAAAGGGAACAACAAGGTATATCAAGTTAAAGTATACAAGACTTCTTTGGTAGCTTTAAACTAAGCCTACAAGAAGCTCAGATCAAACCTACCAAAAGGGGTAGAGATACGTAAGAAAGGAAAAGAACTTCCCAAAGGAACGTATAAACGTCATAAGAAACCGACGACGCATTGATACATGTCGTCGCAAGAGAACTAGGAGCGAAAGCCTGTTAAGTCCGAATTTGGAGAGTAACGGAGATCGAAGGCTTTGATAAATAGCCCATCATAAAAAGGCAAAATTCTTTTTACAAAAGAAAGAGAGAGAGAAAGCTACACGTACATGTACAAATGTACAAAAGAAGATTCAAAGAAAGTAAATCAAGAAGATTCATCGCTAGAAGAAGGATCGTCGTCTTCATATTCACAAGCATCCTTCTCCTCCTCAGAATCCTCCGCGACGACATCCTCGTCGTCGCCTTCATCGTCCTCGACGTCGTCGTTGGGATCAACCTCGTTGAGATGAGGAGCAACACCTTCTTCAATATAGGGCTCAACCGGAGGCTTCATCGGCATAGGTCCCACTTCAACGCTCTCGGGACGCTCCGGGTACGCGTTGTTGAATTCCCTTCGCTCCTTCACCGGGTCCCATCCATGAGTACGACCAGAAGCATACTCCTCGATGACCTCCACGCGAGATAACCAAGACCAATACTCCGCAACATTCTTGAGGTCGGAAGCCAACCTCAACTCCACCCGGGCCTTCTCAATCTCCAAAGCACCAATCTTGGCTTGAAGATCCTTGATTTGCCCAGAAAGATCTTTACGAAGCTTGAACTCTGCCTCCACCTTCTCCTTCGCCTCGTTCTCCGCCTTTTGTGACGCCTCGACCAATGACGTAAGCTCCTTAATCTTTATCTCGTCGGCCGATTGTTTAGCCTCCATAGACCTCGTTCGATCAACGAAATCAGAGAAGCGCCCATATGCGCATAAAGAAGCTTGAAGAGCCTATAGAAAGAAGACGTTCAAGTACGTATATTACAGAGAGCGAGAACAAAAGCTCCAGTAAAAAGAAAGCAATTCAAATTGAAACATACCTTCCACTGCGCCGCGAGAGATTCGCCCATCACGTCCTCGGTTTCCCTCGACAAGTAGTAATCAAGGGAAGGAGGATTTTGAAGTTGTTTCATGGCAGGGATAAACGATCTCCCAGACGTGACCGCACAAGAAATCACCCCCGGAAAGTCGTCTACAGACTCGTAGCCAAAGTCCAACTTCTCGACTACCTTCTCTTTGCCCCTACGCGATCTCTTCGCCGGAGTAGACGAAGGAGACGGGGATGAAAGCAAAGAAATCATAGGGATGGCCTGAAGCGTGGTCCCTGAAGCCGCCATCTCCTCGGCGCGACTCCTTTGTACGCGACGCTACCAAAGCCGACGCGAACAGCCCTCCACCACGGACGCGAGATAAGTCCGCAGAAACTGAAAGAACCAAAAGCACACGTATAAGAATCATGAGCAAAAAGAAAGAAGAACCGAGTAAAACTCAGATGAACGAACGGGTTACCTGCCGGGATTACGGAAGCAATTCGACGCCCTTCTCCGTCATGACCATGGAAAGTCCGATCCGCTTCAGGAATGGCAAGAAGCCTATCGATGACCTTCTGGGTCTCTCGCCTTACTATAATAGCATCCGTATTCACTACATAAAGGAAGAAAAAATAAGATCCAGGCCTTGAACACATAGTGCGAGTTTCAAAGAAATCAAAGTTTACCTGTAGGATTCCAGCAGTCAACCAACCAAGCACAGTCTTCGCCAAGAGAAGACTTCTTCACAAAGTAAAAGTATTCGGCCCAGTGACGATCGGCCTGACTCCCCTCGATCGCGATCTTAGGCGCCTTCGGCCTAGACTTAAGGCTACTCTTCCCACTGTCTTCGTTTGGACGTTGAAAGAATAAGCGATATCCTCGACGGCTAGATCAACGCCATGTTTCTCCACCACGTCGTCTAAAGTACCAAAGATCCTCCAAACGCTTGGCAGGAGCTGCCCCACTGCAACCCCCAAAGCGAGCATGAACGCCTTGACCAACGGCGAGAAAGGAAAGCGATGGCCAGTAAGAAAAGGATACTCGTACACCGCAATCCATCTCGGCCGGTGCGCATCAGCAAATACCCCGGGAGAAGGTATCTCGATCTCCACCTCAGGACCAAGATTCGCCAGAGACCGTAACCTTTCAACGTCACGTACCTCTGTTAATTTACAGTCGGAGCCCTTCAAGATAAACTTGGGAACGTAGAAGGAGGCCATCTAGAAGTAATAAGAAGAAGTTTGGAAGAAGGTACGAAGAGAAAGAATGAGCAAGAAAGTTCGGATAAAAGTAAAGAGGAAGCAAGAAGACGATAGTGAGTAATCAGATGGGAGCAGAAAAGTAAATGAGATTGGAGATTCACCCATTATATAGCCAGAGAAGGTCGTGAGAATCAAGGAGTATTCAACGGCATTATAGCCATTGGGAAAACTAGCCGTTGCGTTTCGACGTTCCCGGCACATGAAACAAAGCTTCTCCCCCGGCACGTGTTAAGAATTGAAGAAAAATCTTGATCGAAGCTTAACGACGATGTCGAGAATTTTGATGACGTTATCATCAACGCGTTCCAGTAATTTTGAAGACGTATTCTACAAAGAAAGAAGGCGTCTCCCAGCTCTTCTTAATATTAAGCCCTGTAAGACGCCTTAGGGGTATTGTTTGTGCCTAAAAATACGACGACTATGGAACGCGTGAAAGCTACGCGTAGAAGGATAGAGGTGACGCGACGTATGAAACGGAAGATGGCGTCGACGTGACGTTATAAAGAAGAACGTGTCGTTAAGCTATGGAAATTAGGTCAGCCGCCACTTAGTTACCTTGTTCTATATTATATTCGTGTAAATGGTAAAGGATAAGATGAAAGAATATCTTTTACCATATTTATTATATCGTTAGAAGGAAAAGGAAAAGATATTATTTCCTTAGTAAGATCCTAGGGTTAGCCTATATAAAGGTTAACGCCAGCCTTTTGTAGGGATATCGTACTACGCCGTAATATCAATACCACAAGAAAGTTCAAGTTTCAACCTTATTCTCTCGTCTTGTTCTCTTAGTGTTAAAATTATACCGTTCTTTTTTATCTTTGCCCTACAATTGCTTAGTTATCATCTCGTTGATAATTTCGCTACAAACATAGATCGAACGACTTTTTTAAATTGAAAATTAAGTTAATTCAATAGCAAAATGACACATAATAAGAGTTTTATGTATGTTGCAAAACATTCATTTTCGAATTTTGAAAATATTTAATTGAAAAGGTAATTTTGTTAGAAACTTGTGGTAACTGGTTTAAGGAAAGATTATGTTATTTATCTTTGGTAAATAATATAATATTGCATTTATGAAATTAAAGATTATTCAAGTATATCTCAAGCGAGATCTTACTTGATAATTTGTTCCATAATAGGTGTGAAGAAAGGATTATGAGTTTATTTATGTGAACTCATAAAATGTGTGAATTAAGAATTTATGGAATAAAGATCGTTCAAGGAATATCTCTTTATCGAGATCTTTTCTTGTTAATATTACTTGTATAAATACTCAATGCTACACGCCTTAATCACAATGCATTTGAAGAACTTCAAAAGTGCATCTGGTTGAGAAGAGAAAAAGGTGTTCTTACTCAAGAACATCAAGTAATTCATATTGTTTATTGATTTGTGTGTTTCTGATAGGAACTAGGTTAAGTTTTAGGAGGAAAAACTGTAATCTATTGTTCATCTCTAAACTGCAACTTCAATATACAAGTAGATTTTTAATCCTTAAAAGAGAGGTGATTTTCATCCAAAGATAATTAATTTGTTATCTAGGGTTTCCACCTTGTTATCTAGGGTTTCCACCTTAAGTGACTGCATTGATAACTTGTATTATTATTTCTCTTGTGTCTAGGAATTGAACATCTTTGTGTCTCGATTTCTTTTGTATTAACATACTAATCGTTCTTGGCGGTAATGAGAGGATGACATGGCAAGACAGCCAACCCAAATCTCTTCAAACTCATGAGATCATATTTTGTAAAGGATAAATACATTTAACCTAGCTGGTGAACCCAAACTCCTCCACCTTATGAACATGCATCAAATGAAGTTTTTAGTTGTGCTGAAAAAATATATATGTCAAAAGACACGTGAATCACATTAGAATCTATTATCTTAATATTCGTATCTTTAGGTAAAGTTTTTTATATAAATATGTTCACGTTAAAATTAATGTGCATTACATAAAATAGGTCATATTAGCATTGTCAATTCATCACCAACCCTAGCTACATACTTGATTGATTACGCCCTAATTACCACTTGTATCCTCCGCTAATGATTTTGGTTTCTGCGGCTAATGGGTACTCCTTATTGTTTTGCGTGAGTGGGTGATGGTAATTTTTTACTCTTAAAGATTTGATTTCAAGAACATTATAGGTTTCTTCTAGTGACCAACCAAATGTTTTACAAATTTAGGTGTAACAAACTAAATTCTTCGAAACCACGAGGTCTTGTTTTTCTTTTCTTTTTCCTTTTTTCTTTTTTTTTGGTCAAAACACATGCCTAGCCCGGGCAAGCCAAATTTGCTATACCCTTAATAAATTCCCTATCTATTCCCTTACGTACGTGGCCGAAATTTTGAAACCAAATCCTGTAACTTCTAAACCAAATCAGAAATTTTTGTTTCAATTAAGGAAATTTTGTAATTTAATTAAATAAATCAAAAAATAATCATCTAATCTTTCTCGACCATGAACGACCCTTTAGTGTAACTTATAAACCTAATTCAATTTCATTAAACCCTAATTGAATCTTCCATTAACATTGATCAGATCTTCTATTACCACCAGTGCTAAGGTAAGCAACTTTTTATTTTTGTTTACTCAAAGCAACTTTCTTTTATTAAGAAGATAAGAATTCAACAATTTCTCCTATGTTTATTCCGATTTTTTTTCAAGAAATTCAACTTGTTAGATCAAATTTGGCCTGATAAAAGAGGGCAAAAGAAAAGAGGGCAAATTTGGCCCGAGAAAAGAGGGGGAAAGGATGGAGATGAATGGGAGATTGAATCATGAGGAAGATGAGGGCTCGACCCTGCTGTACATTAGCCTTCCAAAATTTGGTTTCCAAAATTACAATCTTTTAATAAAAAGATTTGGTGTAGGCAAGGGAATACATACGGAACATTGAAAAGGCTACAACAAATTTGGCATGTAGCCCAGGTAGTTATATTATTCAATCAGCATCAAAAAAAGTCCCAACACAGTAGCAAAATCAACATCAAAACAAGAAAGTGCAGTAGAAGGCAAACTAGTAAAAATAAAAGAATCTAAATCGAAAGTAAATGACCATTGAGCAATCTCACGAGCTACCTTGTTATAAAATCTTCGAGTGTGCATGATCTCAACTTCCCAATCAGTGGCATCAATCAACCCCCATCAAATGGTAGTCAGTGCGGTAACAAGAGATCATGTCTTAAACAAGCAACACACCTTAAAAGCATCGGTTTCGATAGAGATCTTTGGCGGGCTGAGATCACGAGCTAAATATAGCCCATGGAAAGTTGTAGTTAGCTCCGCGGTGAGCGCTCTACCAAACAATTTGCTGAAGGTGAATCCCTTTACAAAATTTCGAGTCCGACGGAGAGGAAAACACACTATAAAGTGCACGTTGCTCAGTGACCACCCTTGACAAAAAATTAGAGGTGTCATGACCCTCAAACACCAAAGTATTGCGGCATTTCCAAGAAAACCAGCACATAGTTGCAAAAGAGAGGCCCAAGAGGAGCCACATGTGATGTTCATGCGTACCCATTTGGCGGGAGAGTTACTCGAGCAGAAATTAGTCGGTAACTTGTTGCCCGTAAGCGCCTCCCAAACACGTCGAACCGTGAAGCAATCCTTGAGTACATGGAGAGTTGTCTCCTCTGAACCACAACGCGCACAATTAGCCGATATCGAGATGTGACGCCCGACCCTATTGGAATTGCAGAGAATACAATCCTTAGCCACCATATAAATAAAGGCCCTTCCTATTCACCGCCCATTCAAATTGCTATTTACCGTCCAGTTTTTGTGCGTCACGCATGGATTAAAACCATACGTCGCGCATGGATTTTTTTATTTTTTGCTTGTTTTTTTCCATAATCTTGTAGATAATTTCAATACGATCGCGTGCATATAAAATTCGTCCAAAACGGACATCGTTTGCCCCTTCAAAAGGCCAAAATACAAATTTATCACACATAATTTCTTGTATCAATAAGTCCGTTAAAACTCAACACACCATTTTTCAATTTTTTTATAATATGGTAGATAACTTAGCAAAGATTTTATTTAGTGATGGTAATACTTAATTTCTTTGTCGAGATGTGGTGTTCAGTGTTTAAAGATCGAAAAAAAAAGTGCTTTCTTCTTTAAGTAAGTTAGTTGATCGAGGAACCTCCGCCCAATAGAGCAACGCCCGAGAGACGAGTTCTCCAGTGTGGACCGAAAGGGTCTCGCGAAAATAGGGTTTTCGGAGACCTTCTTTCGTCTACCCTTCGCCTAGCGGCTAAGCTCGGAGACTAAAATTCGACTAAGCGCTTTGAGACGGCCTAAGAGAATGAGTGACTTAACGCTCTAACGGTCGGGACAAAGCCATATCTTTCAATCTTGTATCTGACGGAAGTGCCTGAACTCCTTCTTTGGTTTGGAGAAAATCCACAACTACAATTTATAAGTACGAAGTAGTAGATTTGTTACACTTAATCATAATTACTCCACTATTCTTTGTTTTTTGACTCTTTGAAGGGGCAAACGATGTCCGTTTTGGACGAATTTTATATGCACGCGATCGTATTGAAATTATCTACAAGATTATGGAAAAAAACAAGCAAAAAAATAAAAAATTCTATACGTGACGTATGGTTATAATCCATGCGTGACGCATGGATTTTTTTGGAAAAAAAATTCGTGCGTGACGTATGGTTTTAATCCATGTGTAACGCACAAAAACTGGGCGGTAAATAGCAATTTAAGTGGGCGGTGAATAGAAACTATGTAAATAAAGTGTCGAACACTTTGCTAAGCTTTTAACTTCCAAATTTAGTGCCAAAGGTAGCCTGAATTTTCAGATTTTGATGAGATGTAACGGGGTCACATCTCAAATTTTGGTGCCACACCAAGGATATGACTAATTTATGGCATATGAGGCGTGGTCATACGAGTGAAAGAGGGATGCATGATTCTGTCAAAGGATGATCTTCTTGGTTGTCACAAGATCAAGAATTTTGAGTTTTGTGAGCATTTCGTCTTTGGTAAGCTACACCGCAACAAGTTTCCTAAGGTTGTTCATAGGACAAAAGGCTCACTGGATTACATCCACTCTGATGGTTAGGGTCCCTTTTGGGTTGAGTCGTTGGGAGATCATAGATACTTTGTGTCCATGATTGAAGATTACTCAAGGATGACTTAGGTTAACATGATAAAGCATAATGGCAAAGCTTTCAAGAACTTCAAACAATTAAAAGCCTTGACGAAGAATCAAATAGGGAAGAAGATCAAGAGGCTGCGAACTGACAATGGTTTGATATTTGCTCGTCTGAGTTTGATCAGTTTTTTAAGGATGAAGGGATTGTCCGACATCATATAGTCAGGGATACACCACACCAGATTGGTGTATCTGAGCGGATGAATCAAACATTAATTGGAGAGAACGAGGTGCATTCTCTCTAATGTTGGGTTAGATCGGGAGAGGTCTTTGGCAGAAGCAATGAATAGATAGTGTTATCTGATTAACCATGTACCACATACAAGCATAAAGTGCAAGACACCAACTAGGATATGGTGAAGTAAGTCTATTGATTACTTCAATCTTAAAGTTTTTGGTTGTACGATCTACCATCAAGTTAATGAGGGTAAACTTGAGCCACGAGGCAAGAAGGGAGTATTTGTGGGCTATAGAAATGGAGTTAAGAGATAATGAATCTGGTCTCCATCAGAGAAGAGGGTTATTCTTAGCAAAGTCTTTCAGTAAAATTCTATGTTTAGATCCAGTGTAAAGTCCACATCTCCAGCAGAGACTAGTAGCATTGATAAACATGTGGAGCTGCAGGTAAATCAAGATGAGAGTGATTTACAGCAACACAAAGAGGGTCAAGAGCTACAAGCATGTACTGATTTGCTAGAAACTATACCACCAAAAACTCAACCATATGAAACTACACAGTGTAATGTGTTATGCACTACAAGTTGTTGAAGAGTTGGGTACACATGAACCATCCACCTACAAAGAACTATGAGAAATGGCTTGCTACAATGAGAGAGTGAGATGAGGTCCCTTCATAAGAATCGGACATGAGATCTAGTCATAAAACCCAAGGGAAAAAAGATAATTACTTACAAGTAGAGCTCAATGCCTAATTTTGGGTTCAAAGGATATTCAACAAATCTCCACTTTGACATGTGCCAAATTTCTCATTTGTCTCATATTTTTTCAAACACACCATGACGGTGTTAGAGAAGCAGACTTCTCGTTTGCCTCACAATCAGGAATGTGGAAACCATCTAGTTGAGTCATGTATATCTCGTCCTCTAGCTCTCCATACAGAAAAATTGTCTTTACATCAAGTTGTTCAAGCTCCAAATTCCGATGTGTTACTATTGCTAACAACACTCTGTTGGAAGTATGATTGAGCAATGGTGAGAAAATCTCATTGTAGTCTACTCCCTCTTTCTGATTGAAACCTCTAGCAACAACTCTAGTTTTTTACTTGACTCCTTCTAGTGATACCCTTCCTTCTTCTTAAAGACCTTCTTGGATTTCTCTATGTTTTAAGAGAGTATATATACTCCTCTTATTATCTAGGATGAGTGTGTTGTCTCACAACAACCATTAGAGATGGGCATAAAAAACCGAAACTGAATAACAAAAAAATCAACCAAATTCTTGGTTAATCGTATCAAAGATAATCGACTCCGGTTACACTTAGCTAACCGAAACATTTTATGGTTATTTGGTAGGGTGAAAATATGGAGTTTTTCCAACCTTGGTTAACCGATTTACCAAGAATATATAAAATATATATTTTAAATTTGAATTATATAATCGAATTAGATTAATTTAATAAATTTAATTTTTTAATTCTATTTTAATTCTAATACACCACAATATATTGCCTTTCATATAGCCAATTTAATGCTACGGTTACACTGTTTTATTAGTTTTTAGATTAAGTGGTATATTAAATTTTAATTTTATGATAATGCATGTGCGGATCTTTGTATGTGCTTGTTCTTTCTCATATATATCTACTTTTTATCTAGTCTTTTTCACATCCCTCATAGCATATTTGTATTCCATAAATTCAAATATACATTATAGGCATTAATTAATGGGTCTGAATCACATCATAAACTCTCTATAGAGATAAAAGAGAATGAACGGAAATCGATCGGACGGCTCTGGGAGAAGCAACTTTCCACGCAGGCATCATCCACTTGCTTCCCACTCGCTTGCTTTTTTGTATTATGATTTTCAAGCTGAAAATATAGGAAAATAATATTTGGAGTATACTAATGTTGGGACCTGAGTACAATAGGCTTTAGGTATCCAAATTATGCATGTTTTTATGATGGGTCAATCTGATGTTGTTATTAAAACACCAAGGCAATTACGGGCGGACATGGTTAGTGAACTCATTTTCATGAAAAATTTACAGATTATGCGCTGCCTTCATATCACGATGGATATTTACTTTTCCTTCTAGACTTGCTTGCCTTATGCTTGTACCGATCCTTACTACACCAACGGGCTTACAAATGCTTATGGAGAAACTCTTATGGTAAGTATGCATGTTAACATGTAATTTGATTGCATTGATATGTTTTGTGCAGCTATAGCCATATCATTTGGTCCTCTTTATATGTGACATATATATACATAACAGTAGACATCTAGAATGTGGAAGTAAGCATAAAAAATTTGCAATTATTGTTTAGCTTTAGATCTTTTGTAAATGTTCTTTCCTTTTTAGAACACATCAAGCAAAATATGTAGGTAAATTTGACACCATAAGATTTATAGTTTTATCATACCTCTCAACTTAGAACGGTGTTTGGCGCTTATAGTTGTTGGACCCGGGATAAAACAAGCCCATAGCCCATTATACTGCTCCTAGGTCATAAATTGGATGATATATAAAAAGGGGTAAATTACTAAAGAAAGATAAAAAGGGGTAAATTAATAAAGAAAAAGAAGAAGAAAGAAAAGAAAGAAGATAAGAACGAAAGGGGACGGGGGAAGAGGATAAGACTGAAGAAATGGGACGAGAGGCGGGGGGATAGAAGTTTGGGCCATTCGAGAGGGGGAAAGAGGGAGCAAATGGAGAAAGAATATACAAACGGGTTGCAACCGGGCAGCACCCATTTTGCGCCCGGCAGCACCCCCTCGTTCGGAACCCCATTCCGAACGAGGGGAAAAATTATTTTTTTTAAAAAATTTCGTTTCTCGTTCGGAATGGGGTTCCGAACGAGAAACGGTTCATTTAAATAAAAAAAAAAAATAATGCCAAACCGGTTCGCATATTGCGAACCGGTTTACACCTCGTTCGGAACCCCATTCCGAACGAGGATTTTTTTTTTTTTTTTATTATGACGTCACACCTCGTTCGGAATGGGGTTCCGAACGAGGTGTAATTTTTTTTTTTAATTATGACGTCAGCATCTCGTTCGGAACCCCATTCCGAACGAGGTGTGACGTCATTTTTTTTTTAATATGCCGTCATATCTCGTTTGGAATGGGGTTCCGAACGAGATGCTGACGTCATAATTAAATAAAAATTAATCCTTGTTCGGAACCCCATTCCGAACGAGATTCGGCAAAAATTTTTGAAAATGCGAACGGCTATATTTTGACGGAGTCTATAAATTCGGGAGTTGTATGACCAAATTATCAAACCCAATCGGAAGAAACACAAAAAATGACGTCTGAAAGCGATTCCACTAATTCTTCAAGGACAGGTAGTTGGAAAGAAGGACGGGAGTGTTCTTCTAGTGAGACGTCGGTGGAGGAGGAGGTTGATTTGTCTGCGCCGGTAGATGATACATATTTCCAAGTAAGTATTTGTAAACCTTTTTTTTATAGCGTTTCATTATAATTTATTTTATTGGTATAGTAGTATTGATATTTGAGTAATTTTAAATAGGGATACTGTAGTGATGAGGAATATTTAAAAATCGACTATAGTGCCCATTTTACGACTAGTGAGAGATTTCCTACTATGGATCTTCTGAGAGAGTGGGTTAGAAAGGTCGGTTATGAGTTGTGTATGGTTATCACCACGAAATCATCAATGGCCAACAAGAGGATATTTTTGCACTGTGAGCAATCCGGTAGTTATAGAAAACATGGAAAGAACATTAATCTTGAAGGAGATGTAGCAGAACCATCGTCGCAGCGTAGCAACCTTAGTAGGTTAAGGAAGTACAATTGTCCTTTTATGTTAAGAGGATATTATCGACGAGCAACTCTTGTTGAGCCGCCTGGGTGGATACTAAAAGTTGAGAAGGCATGTCACAACCACTGTCTTTCCAGCAGCTTGATTGGCCATGCATTTGCTTCGAGGATGACGGGAGAGCAGAGACGAAAAATAATGATTGCATCAGCGGCCGGGGCAATGCCGAAGGTTATTTATACACAGCTGCTTCAGGAAAATCCGACTTCCACAATATCAAGAAGGCAAGTGTACACTGTGAGGGAAAAGGAGAGGAAGAAAGCATTGGCAAATCTAACCGTGACCCAGTGGTCATTAGATTTCCTCCATCATAGAGGTTATCGTAAAGACATTTACCACGAGACGAATCCGGAGACGGGGGAGAAAAAGTTGGCAGCGTTTTTCATATCTCATCCGGATTGTCAACATTTGTTGAGAATGTTCCCTCGGGTGGTGATCATGGACGCGACGTACAAGACTAATAGGTACACTAAAATTCATTATTATGAATTCAAATACCGTTATAGAATTATAATTATTAATATACCCTCGTTGATAGGTATGGTTGGCCGTTACTTCAGTTTGTTGGATTCAATTGCACCAACTATACATATTGTATTGCGCTAGCGTTCATCTGTTGTGAGACAGCCCCATACTATGCATGGGCATTGAAACGGGTCAAGTATTTGTTTCGTGCACTCGAAGGACCGGATTGCATCATGTCTGATCGAGAGCTGGCAACAATTAAGGCGGTTGACCATGTATTTCCTAGTGTGCGTCATATGCTTTGCCATGTCCACGTTGATCGGAATGTTAAGGCATTTGCTAAATTGAACAACCTGGACGAAAAAAGTGCATCTGCTAGCGTTCGACGGGTGATGCGGTCTCACACAGAGAAGCAGTATGAGGAGAGACTTGATCACTTCCGGAAAACATGGAGGAATGGTCATCTTGTACAATATGCTGAGAGCACATGGTTTACTCCCCATAAAGAAAAACTTATAGCTGCGTATTGCGATGATATACGCCATTTTAGCACAAGAACGTCTAACAGGTAAGATATTTGAATTTGTTTTTAACGAGAATGATCATGACACTCGATGTTTAACATGTACAATGTTGTTGTCAGGGTTGAAGGTCAACACTCGATGTTGAAGCATATGTTTGATTCAGCTGTTGGAGGGTTCGACACTTTAGTGCAACACATTGACAATATGTTTGTCGATCAGCACCGTCGAATACGGGCCGAGATGGAAATGTCCAACCATACTAGCCCGAAGGAGATACAAGACGGGCCTCGGTGGATCAAGACTATATTCATGCGCATATTGAGGAAGTGCTCCGACAAGTGTTTGAGAATGCTACTGAAAGAAGTCCTTAAGGCAAAGGAGGGAAAGATATGTGGCCCATGTGAGGATCCTTGGTGGGAATCAACACTCGGATTGCCTTGCCCACACAGGATTAAGGTGTTTGTAGAAGAAGGAACGCCATTGTTGCCGAGCGACATTGATATCTTCTGGAAGCAGATCAAGTGGGAAGGAGTGGAATTGAAAGACTTCGACTCTGACGACGACGTGCAATTGACTGCAGATAAGGTTCTTATGGATGATTTCTTTGAAGGGGTGTTTACCGGTAACGTTGATGATTTCGATATGAAGAGGATGGCTGATAAGTGGCGTGAGTGCAAGGATCCTTCTTCAGTTGATGTCCAGGACCCCCCTCGGGGAGAGACGAAGAGAGGAAGGCCTAAGATTCATGCGAAGAAGACGGGTACAAAGCGAGATCCGGGTTGGGATGAGAGGGCTCAAGCTAAGAAGGATAAGGAGAAGGCAGAAGCAAGGAAAAAGGGGATGAAAGAGGAAGAGGGTGCAACTGTGCCACCGAAAGCCGATTCACAAAAGAAATCGTCGGTTGCATCCAACAGAGCTTCAAGCGGGGCCACGACCGTAAAAGGGAGTGCAACTAAACCACCGAGGGCAAGAGGAAATGCTAGATCGAAATGTAGCGGTGGCAATTCAATCATTTATCTCGACTTCGACTGGGGGATAGATAATATAGACCTTTTCATGCTCGCATACATAGCTGCTGTGGAGAAAGTAGGTGATGACGGTCATTGTGGTTATCGATCCCTCGCTCGCTTACTAGGTAAACCAGAGCAACAGTTCGTTGAAATCCGATTTGATCTTTCGAAGCACCTCCAACAAAACGGGCATATGTATCATGAGATGCTAGAGGGTTTCAAGACTATCCCGCAACTCATTCGAGAAGTGAATCACATTCGATCGCCATGCTCTCCTGAATTCTGGATGTGCACACCTACAATGGGATTGGTATTTGCCACGAGGTATCAAGTTGCACTAGTGGTGTTATCATGGTTTGGTCCTTGTACATGTCTTCCGATGTTTGCTCCTCCCGGTTCAGAGCCTCCTACCACGGTGTTCGCCATTGCACATGTAGGCAGACGCAACCATTACGTACCGGTACGCATCGATATTTTCCGCTCTTGTACCTTATTTCACATATGTTATTTAGCATACAATAACAATTTTGTTTTGACAGATTTGGTTGGTTGATGACAATTGTCCAATTCCACCCCCTCCAAGGCAGTGGAGTATCTACAAACAGCCATCGGTGGACGGATGGGAACAGCGCTTTCAGAGTAGATTCGACAACTACGTATCCGAGAGAGAGTTTCATGGTGGCGGTCCCATAATGACCTAAATCTTGTATTTGTTTGATTAATGTTCGTAACTCAGCATGTTGTTTGTTGACTTGATTAATGTTTGTTGAATTATATATGTTTGTTTAATGTTTTGGTGGACAATTTATAAATGTTTGAGTAATTTTTTTTCCAGAATGATGTCAACATAATCATAGAAGCATTAATATTGAAACAACAACACAATTGAAAAAGAACAGCACGAGTACAACGCAGACGGTGAACAACTAACGATACAGGAAATTAAAAATACTTAATTCTCTATTTGTTACGTGTTGCTGCCAATTCTGCAGCAAGTGCAGCGTTTTCCTCCATGAGCTCGGTGTTTTTGGCTTTCAGTTCATCTATTTCGTTGGCCCATTCTTTTGTTCCAATCCTCAGCAGCTCCATCCCTTCCTCAATTCCTTCAGCCTTTGACCAGTTGCATAAGTTGTCTGCATTTAGTTCTTCAATAACGACCCTTGCACGACCTGTGTATGGTGGATCGATCCAATGTTTGTATTTGCACCCTTTCTCTTCCTCTTCTTCAGTAAGAGCATCCCAACATGCATCCGGACATCCCCAAAATCTTCTCCCATAGTTGACCTTGTCCCACTCTATTTGTTCGGTACACATATGCACCGTGGGCTTTTTCTGACACCAACACAATTTCGGACCAGGATCCATTGTCGAGGAAGAGGCGGGAAATAGAGTTGGACGATTTGGATACATATCGAAATTTGAGAGAAAATAAATATAATGGAATGATAGTGAATGTGTGTTTGAAATGGTTTGTTTTGGAGGTATTTATAGACGAAAAGATAAGATGTGTGACGGAAATATCTGACCGGGTCCCACACCATCTCGTTCGGAACCCCATTCCGAACGAGATGGTGACGTCAGCATCTCGTTCGGAACCCCATTCCGAACGAGATGCTGACGTCACCATCTCGTTCGGAATGGGGTTCCGAACGAGATGGTGTGGGACCCGGTCAGATATTTCCGTCACATCTTATCCCAAACAGATCTTATATTTTCGTCTATAAATGGCAGCCATGCGGTGAGTCCCGGATTTGCATCTATATCTATGTCCCGGATTTCTTTAACGTCATAACCGTGCAAACCAATGCCGCCTCTAAATATTAACCCGATACCCCAAGATGACGATGATGACGATCATGTAGTTGAAGATGGTGGTGAAGACGATGAAGACAACGAAGGTGAAGACGACGGTGACGACGAAGGTGAAGTCGAAGGTGAAGACGAAGGTGAAGTCGAAGGTGAAGTCGAAGGTGAAGACGAAGGTGAAGTCGAAGGTGAAGTCGAAGGTGAAGACGAAGGTGAAGACGAAGATGAAGACGAAGGTGAAGACGAATCGGAAGAAGAACATGAAGGTGATTATGATGACGTTGAAGAAGATGGTGGGGAAGAAGATGATGATGATGATTAGAAATGGTCACGTTTATATACTTTGTAATGCTCAGTTGTGTTGTCGTCTTGTTACAACAAAGGACATCAATAAAGAAATTTGCAACAAAGAAGTTTTCGAAAATTGCTAAGTTGTGTTTAAGGCTTATATATTGATGGTGAAGATATCATGTTGGTAGAACACTTGAAAACCACATCAAAAGACATAGTAAATTGCAACAAAGAAGTATCGGATCGGGTTGTAATCGGGTTTCGAGTTTAATTTATAGGGTTAAGATCGAAAAAAGATTTACGGGTTCGGGTCTGGTTATATTTTCCAGTTTTTTGATACTAGTACTGTATTAAATTTGAGACTGACCATGCATGCAATCAATTCAAATGGCAGACAAACCAGTGCAAAATCATTTCCTATATCTGTATTTGGAGGAAATACTAAATTAAATTGATTGAAACGTAAGGAAACCAAATAATATTCATTATAACTTAAGGAAACCAAATAATATTCATTATAACTTAAACAACAAATACAACAATTCAAATCCCCCAATAAGGTTCCGACCCGTGACCCACATTATCTTCCCATTCATTACGCCCTGCTTCTTGTTCCGGATGGCCTTGTCCCGCACCCATCCTTGCCCGCTCCCATATAGAAGGTGTGGCTCTCTCTTCTGCACTCCTGGACGACTCTGCTTGTGACATCCGTTGAGTTTGAGTGACCTCCTCAGCTGTAGGCGGATCGTCGATACTGAGCATCCGAATGTAGGCAGCCAAATTCTCCAGATTTGCCATCCCCTGTTGGTGATGTGTCCGCATAATAGCGAGTGTCGTCGATACACGCTGCAATACCAACAAATAATTAGGAGATGGGTCATATAGAAAACACAATACCAACAAATAAAATAATATAAGAATTACCCGGTTGAAATCGAGGGTAAGGATCGGGTTCGGGTTACGTGGCGGTCGAGGTCTTGCCGGGGCGTTTGGGCTCACATATGGATGTGAGACCTGAGCAAACCAATCGAGGTAAGCATCCTCAGCATCCCAAGGGATAAGAGCTGGTGGGCTGGACATGATGTACTGACACAGGTTGTCATAACGCTGGTCCCATCTATCCCATTCCGGGCCATACCGTACAGTGTATTCCCGGCCACCTCGCATTGATTTTGGCGGACAATAATACTCCACTGGCTCGGGGACATCCAAAGGCCGGGACTGACGGCGACCGAACTGTCTGCAAAACCGATCAGGGTTGTACATCTCCATAATGTCAAAGCACCGGATCCCACCACGATAAGTGGCCACTCTATGACGCCCTTGCGGTCCCACGTCCAAATCCGGATACGGCATCCAACACACCTGCACAAGTAGCTTATAACAATTAATAACAATATTAATAACAACTTGGAATGACATTTAGACGATTCACTTACATCTTCCGGTGCATACTCATCCAAGATGCGTCTGTACTGTTGCAGTGTCCTTTTTTGCCTCAGCGGGGCTCGTCCAGTGGAATAACGGGACACACGAGCAGTAGCTTCTTGGGAGTTGACATCCAGGTTTGGGTTCCCAGGAAAATACGGGAAATGTAACCAAATCCAAATCTCAAGAAGCCTGACGCAACCAGAAAATTGCACGCATCTCGCCCTAGATGCTATACCCAGCTGCCTGTACAGCAATGCCAAACAACCTGTACCCCATGCGTATTCATGTATCCTGCTCGGATCCTCTAGTAGCGGCAGGAAGCATGTGTCTAACAGGTTGGAGGTCTTGTTCACGAACAAGGACTGCTGAATTAGGTGCCACAGAAAGCCGGTTGCAATGGAGCTCGGATCGGATCTTCTTCGAGAGTTGATCATCGAGACAACGTGGCAAAAGAATTCCCGCTCGCCGACTTTCCCCCTACCTATGAACTTGACCATAAATGCCTCCTCAGCGTCAAACGGGTTGTCCAGGTCAACGCCAAACAAATAGGAAAACAATTCGGCACAATGCGCTGAATCTGCATCTAGACCCAAATGTGTCCATGGCGTGGTGACAGCACCCCCGTCAATAGGCAGCTCCAGAATCTCCAAAACGTCATGGAGACCGATTCCAAGCTCCCCAAAGTTCAGATGAAATGTGTTCGTCTCAGGGTGCCACCTTTCCACGAATGCAGAAAGGAGGTTGTGGTCCACATTCCAAAATTGACCCTTCAGGATGTGAAGCAGCCCCGACTCCTGGGCAAGAGCAAACCATGATTCTGGCTCCGGGTCGGTAGGAATTCTAGGAAACCATAGCTCGAAACACTTTTGCCTTGTCTGCGCCTTTAGCTGACGGGGGACACTTTCATCGGGATTCGGATCTATCCAAATCTGATGAGCAATGTGTTGCTCATAACGAATCAATATAGACCCCTCGTTGAGTCCTGGAAGAGGAGGAGCCGCAGCAGCTTCTGACTGCATCGGAGCAGGACCTGACTGCCGAGTATGTCGGGATCTACCCCGCGAAGAACCCGACCCACTCGGAACATCTGGGTTAGGTGGGTTCCTAACCCCCGCAGCACTTGACCCCCGGGAACCTGACTGTTGCGGTCTATCACCACGCGATCTTCTATCCCCCCTCCTCTCAGAAGCAGTGATTCGCCTATCACCCAAATTTCTGTCCTCTCCAACTCTGGATCGGATATTTCTAACTACCTCCTAGTTTTAGCGAAATACATACAAATTTACCATCGATTATTATAACTAAAGTCCATATATGCGATTTTAAGTAGTTTTCAACCTTTTTGGTATTTTCTACAAAGTGTTGATACGCTTTCCACATGCATTAAACTATTTTTTTTTACCATGCATTGCAGTTAATATTGAAATGAAGCGTTTTCCACTATAAACTAATTTTACCTCCTAGTTTTAGCGAAATACATACAAATTTACCATCGATTATTATAACTAAAGTCCATATATGCGATTTTAAGTAGTTTTCAACCTTTTTGGTATTTTATACAAAGTGTTGATACGCTTTCCACATGCATTAAACTAATTTTTTTTACCATGCATTGCAGTTAATATTGAAATGAAGCGTTTTCCACTATAAACTAATTTTAGCATGCATTTGAAATACAATTGAGCATTTTCCACTATTTCTACAAAATTAAGCGTATTTCAGGTTTTTAGAAATACTAACCGACTCCGTGTTTCGTCTCCGACGTGCTGCTCGGACATCCTCCTCCGCTTGCTCCGGCTCTTCTTGAGGCGTTGCTCCGCCTGTAACAGTTGCATCCCAGAACATGTGTTGTTGATGCCTTTGGAGATCACTGAAACTGGGGGTGGGAAGGTTGTAACTACTACTAGCTGCTCCGTCCATGTCGAAAAAACCACTACCAGAAGGACCAGCGTAGCTTGCATTCGGAACACCATAACCCGACCACCACTCGTTTCCTACGTAAATTTCTTCATCTGCAGCCGTCGGATCAGAAAAAAAAGGATTAGGAGGAGTTCCGGACCTCCATTCTCATCCGCCATTAACGATGAAAGCAGAGCTAGTCCGTTGAGGTAACCGGCTCGGTTCTTTACTTTGAAAGCGACTCACACATCGTCGAACTCAATCAGGGCTGTCTTTCTGACTCACGATCTCAATCGGGTAATGACGGGAGCTCGCTTGTGTTCGGTTGACGACACTCTATGCTTGCTTGAGCTCGATCGACGATCCTCTACGCTCTCTTGTGCTCGATCGATGATCCCGCCCTTCTAGTTGACCTCGGCCTTCATCGTCAAGGGATGCCTCGCGACTAATCATTAGAAGTCACACGCGTTACTCGCTGGGATGAGGTTCATTACTACTCTTGATCTTTTCTCCCTCAACTCTCACGAGCAGTTGATGACAGTAATCAACTCGCGAGTTCAAAGTCGTTTGCTGCACTCAGTTTAGTATCCGACTGTCCATTGATACGATGTAGTCGACTTCCCTCCAACCGTATTCGGTCAAAGCTCGCGACCTTCGCATGTACATAGCGACTATTGTCGACCACCGACTGTGTTCCGTCTCAGCTCGCGAAGCTCACCATGGTCGCGACGTTCTACCATATCTAGCGATCGACCTTAGCTCGCAACTTCAGTATCTAACGATCAAGGTAGACTTTCGACTACATGACTGCTCGCTAGGTGGTCTATATAATGCATGCATGTTGTTGAGCATGTTGTTGCTCGTGAGATGAGTGCATATTGTTGAGTTTGCTGCTGATCATGCGGTACAAAGGTAATTATTGAGCATAATAACGTTATGAGCACGCGAGCATTACTAATATTACGAGTATGTAGTTGCTCGCGTGGGGTATATGAAACAATGTGTTAGTATGACTCGCGTGGCTCGCGAGCTCACCCGACGAGCGTCGTGTATAACTAAATAAATATATGTTGGTCGACTCTTTAGTCAATCAAGCATCTCCGGAAATGTTACATCTCTCTTGGCATCGCACGGTAAAAGTTGACACGAACGATTTGACTCTCGTGACTCTTTATACTTGCACATTCGTTTAACTCATCATTTATATGATTACTGACTTGAGCGTCGGAGTGCCTTTCTCGGGGAGCACCAGCTCCGGGTTTGGCTTTTGCAGGAACATGGACGTTATTACTTTACAACGAGAGAGAGAGATTAGAGGGACCACCAGAAGAAGAAACGATAAAGACTCGGGAATCCGAAGTGTTGCCGGTTTCCTTTCCGTTGGAACGAGGTTCCAACAAATCCGAGTTCCAACAATAGTTGTAGTTTATTGTTGTGCCTTACCTTTTGAGTTGCTCTGATGAAATTGGAGCATATATATAGCAAACACATCAAAGCTTGTGTAATGTGACATTTAGTAGAAGTTTTCTCTCCATGCACGTGTGTTTTCGTCTACGCTTATGTGCGCAACACAATCTAATGTTTGCTTCAAACAGATTCAACCCCAAATTTTGGGTAGAGGGCCGGCTCGAGTGCCACTGCCTCTTGATTTCACAGAAGATGAACCCATTTATGTGAATGCTAAACAATACCATGAAATTCTTAGAAGAAGACAGTCTCGGGCCAAGCCGGAGGCGCAAAACAAACTCATCAAAGCTCGCAAGGTGAACAAACAAGCATTTTCAATTTAGCTAAACACAAATCACTTGATATTGTATCATTGATGCTGAGGTTTTAAATTTTTCTTAAAAGGGTTTAAGCATTCCTTTTAGTTAACATTTTCTTAATTTTTTTGCAGCCATATCTGCATGAGTCTCGGCATATTCATGCAATAAACAGGGTTAGAGAAGCTGGAGGGAGGTTTCTCAGCACAAAGAAGCTTCAACAAGAAGATTCTTCATCGTCTTCAATTAGAACAAGTGGGTATCCCAACTTAGTCCAGTATCAACAAAAACAGAATGGGAGCAACTTCAATTTCACGGACCTTTCTAATGGAGGGCACTCGGGTTACGAGTATTGTGCTCGTGTTGTTCGATGATCAAGAAATGCATCGAACATGCAAATCATCCTTGGCTAAATTCTTCTGGATTTGGATAAATCTTTGATATACCATGTTCACCAATCACCACCATCTCTGAGGTGTATGATTTAGTTGTTTATATTACCTTAAAATACCTAAAACTTCTATAGTACTATTTGATGTTTATATTGGACCTAAACAGTTCTGTATAATATCAATGTTTAGTTGTTAATCGACATGATTATCGGGTAGGTTGTGTAACAGAAAAGCATCAACGAATTTTTACAGATGAACTTGAATCGTCTAAGGTAATATCTCGCTACCTTTAAAAAAGATGAACCTATTGCATTGAATAAAATATTTCTTATAGTGATATGGTTTACATCAAGTATTAATTATAATGACATCAGAGATCATGTATCAAGCTGTTTATTAAGTACTCCCTCCGTCCCCGTCCCTTAATGTTCTTTCCATTTCATTTTGACATATTTGTCGAGACACGTTTTGCGTCGTTAATATCTCTTATTATATCTTTCTAAAAATTATAAAATTTTGATATTAATAAAGTACTCAATGAGACGAACAAAACAAGATCCCGCATGACCATGTTTGTTCTTATAGATTGAGAATAATCTAGCGAATTATATTGAATTGTGAATAGTGTAAAAAATGGAGATGAGAAGAATATTAGGGAACAGAGGGAGTAGTACTTTCTAGGCTACCTTTGTATACTAATCCGTATTCCTGTTGAATTGGGTATGATTCATTTGAGAATTAATTATGGCTCTCTTGATTTGGGCAAAATCTATACGCACTACTTTTTTTTTTCCATCCACACTACATTTTCATACGCCCATAAATGAGTGTACAGGCAAAAAAAATTGGCATACGTATACAATTTTGTAAAAAATACAAAATACATCTTGTACGCTAGAAACGGGCGTACGCCCATTTCGAACGTACCTTAATGATAATTTTTTCCCCAAATAAATGAAAAATTAAAAAAAAAATTAAAAAATTTCGTACGCCCCACGCCCATTTCCAACGTACAACATGTTTTTTCGAAATTTTTTTATTACGATTTTTTTAAAACAAATTAATTAATTACGTTAGTATATAATAACAATAATAGGTCATATATCATATCTGCTTCTTTGCTCTAGTGGTAAACAACTCCATTGATTGCTTAGAGGTTTTGAGTTCGAATCTCAACACTAACATCTCACCTTTTTTATTTTTGGATAAAAAATAATGGAAAGAGAGGAGGGGAGTCGAACTTGAGATCTCATGGGCATGTAATGAAGTGAAACCACTAGGCTAATGAATCATATTGATATATTTGTAATATTAATACTACAAGTTACAATCAAATTTGGGCTCACCTCACTATTTTATTAGAATAACAGTTTTTTTAATCTTTGTCTCAAATATCTATATCTATAGACTATTAATTATTTTAATAATTTCTAAAAAATAATTATTTAAATAATAAGGTGTATCTTATTGACATATTTGTAATATTAATACTACAAAGTCTACAAGTGATGATTGAACTTGAATCTACCTCATTATTTATTAGAAAAACAATTTTCTTTTATTTTTGTCCCGGATATTTATTGAATTAATTACTTAAATACTTTTGAATAAAATAATTATTATTTAAATAATCACATGTGTAAGCTTTTTTAATATTTATAAAATATTTTGAAAACACTTTTTATATAAGACGTTCAAGGTTGTACTTTGTGGTCTACCTATTTTGTCAACATATGGCCATGAGCAAAAACTGGTCTTGGTAGAAACAAACCTACCTGAAATTGTCATTGAAATTGTGAGAGAAAGCAATGCTTTAATTATTGTATTTATAGGTTGATTTCATATCAGTTTAAAAAATATTTTCATATAGCACATCTAATAAATTGATATGGTGGCAAGATAGGATTCTAACGAATTGTCGACAAGATAAGGATAAAATGAGCTAAGACGAGTAATGATGCAAAAATCGAGGAAAACCGACGTAAAACGAGCTAAGACGAGTAATGACACAAAAATCGAGGAAAATCGACTTAAAACGACCTAATACGAGTAATGACGCGAAAATCGAGGAAAATCGACTTAAGACGAGTAATGACGCGAAAATCGAGTAAAAACGACTTAAAACGACCTAAGACCCTAAAATCGAGTAAAATCGACTTAAAACGAGTAATGGCGCGAAAATTGAGTAAAACTGACTTAAATAGAGCTAAGACGAGTAATGACGCGAAAATCGAGTAAAATCGACTTAAAACGGGCAAAACCGACTTAGGGTATAGGGTGTAGGGTTTAGTATTTAGGGTATAGAATATTGGATGTGGATAGTGGATAGTGAATGTGGATAGTGGATATTGAATGTGGATAGTGGATGTGTTAAATGTATAGTTTGGGCCCAATTCGTTTAAACGCCCTAAAACGATAAAAATCAAAATTTTAAAATTTTAACATGATAGAAAATAAAGCCCATAGTCGTTATCAATTCTCAGAATCGAAAAAAAATCATCGAAAACGTCAATGGGCCTAATAAGGCCGAATTGAGATTTAGTGAGGCCCATTATCAAAAAACGACATAAAACGGCTTAATAAGACCTTAAACCGCAAAAAAAATGAAATGTTAAAGTTGTATTTGAGCATTACCAATATGACGGTTTCATTTTTATAAGAAAATAACAAAATGAACACTTCGAAATATCTAAACAAGCACTTTCACCTAGTAACGAGTTAATCTCAAGTATATAAGTCGTATAGGTTTACTCATATGTGTGTGATATCACTTCATTACTCAAATAAACTTTATATAAAACTTTCATTAAATGTTATGAAACACTAAAATAATCCAAAATAACGACATTTCACATCTTTGTATTGTCGTTATTGATTGATTACTCGATATTTAATGAAAGTTTTAATGAAATACGCATACATATATGATTAAACAAGCAATAACGACAATACGAAGATGTGAAATGTCGTTATTTTAGATTATTTGAGTGTTTTATAATATTTAATGAAAGTTTTATGTAAAGTTTATTTGAGTAACGAAGTGATATCACACACATATGAGTAAAACTATACGACTTATATACTTGAGATTAACTCGTTACTAGGTGAAAGTGTTTGTTTAGATATTTCGAAGTGTTCATTTTGTTATTTTCTTATAAAAACAAAACCGTCATATTGGTAATGCTCAAATACAACTTTTACATTTCAATTTTTTTTGCGGTTTAAGGTCTTATCAAGCCGTTTTATGTCGTTTTTTGATAATGGGCCTCACTAAATCTCAATTCGGCCTTATTAGGCCCGTTGACGTTTTCGATGATTTTTTTTCGATTATGAGAATTGATAACGACTATGGGATTTATCAGGAAATGCATAATATGTGCATTTCCTCGCGTTCTGCGAGAAGATGCATATATCTTGCATTTTCTGATAATTCTGCAGAATATGTGCAATGTATTGAAAATGCAGAAAATAAATAAATAATTAAATTACCTCCCCTTTCTGAATGTGGAACGCAACATGTGCTTCAAATCCCTTAAGCAACTCGGGATCTTCTGGACCTCCAGGTGTGTCATGAGTGAGCTCAGGATCATACTTTGGCTCATTCTTCTTGGACTTCCTCTTTCTTTTGCGTTTCTCGACCACTTCTTCTTCTTCTTCTTTACCACTAGAGCAAAGAGGCAGATGTGATATATGACCTATTATTGTTATTATATAATAACGTAATTAATTAATTTTAAAAAAAATCGCAATACAAAAAAATTCGAAAAAAAATGTTGTACGTTGGAAATGGGCGTACGCCCATTTTGGGCGTACGGGCCAATTTTTAATTTTTTTAGCATATACGTATACTCGAGAAATTGCACTGTACGCCAATTTTGGGCGTACGCCCATTATGGGCGTACGAAAATGTAGTTTAAAAAGTTTCAAAATGTAGTGCGTATAGACCCCGCGTTTATTTACCTAGTTTCTATTCAGCACACCATTTTTCTAGGCCCTTGCTAAATACAGCCCGGGCGTTTTCTGAATAACGCCCGGGCCCTCGCGTTACGCGAGGGAGCGCATCCTCGCAGAACGCGAGGGTGCGTCACCTCGCGTTACGCGAGGGTGTTTTTTCCCTATAAAAGGGGAAAAACCCTACTCGACCCATTTTTTACATCACACACAATTTTCTACCGCCGCTCTCGCGTTTTCTCTCGGTTCAAACTTCTTCTTCTTCCTCTTTTCATTTCAAATCTCCATATAAGGTATGTTTCTTATACTCTTATGCTTTCTAATGTTGTTTCTAGATGAATATATGTTGTTAGTATAGGAAATTGCATATTATATGATGTTTTGATATTGAATGTTGATTTAGAAATGGTTGTATAATGGATGAAAGATGATGATTTTGAATTATGGTTGATGAGTGGATGTTGTTTTATGTTGAAATTCATTAGGGTTAGGGTTTTTGATTAGGGTTGTTGATTTTATTGAGGGTTTTGATGTTTATTTGGTAATTTACTTAAATTGATAGGTATTTTAGCTAAAATATTGAATTTCCGCCGGAAATTGTCGACGGAAACTGTCGCCGGAAACTGAAGAAAGTGCAAATTCACGCAGAACGCTACATCCCTCGCGTTCTGCGAGAATCATGTCCCTCGCGTTCTGCGAGAGTCATGTCCTTCGCAGAACGCGAGGAGTTGCCATAACTGGCAATTCTGTTTGTTCTGCAGAATATATGTTTGTGTTTTTTGGTTGTTTGTTCTGTTTTCTGATTTTATTTTCTGCGTTCGTTTATTTATTGATTTTACTTTGTATTGTTTTAGGCAATGTATCGTCCTGGTCGTTCGACTCGTCGGAGAAACAGAGATGCTGTTAGGGAAGAACCCCCGGTTGAAAAAACAAAGGGGAAGGGGAAAGCAAAGAAGAGTCACCCCGTACAGCTCTTCCCAGAGGGACTCCCCGACGTTGAAGAACGTCCCAATCCCAATTGGTCCCAAGGTAGTTATTCAACTGGACAACCGCGTAGTAGTTGGGAGTCATACCCAGTTGGCTGGGACCTTGTTTCCCAAGATAGTTATTCTACTGGACAACCGGGTTGCTGGGACCAGTTTTTTGAACATAATGCAGTTATGGAAGTCGGACAGGGGTGGGCGGGAGGCAGTTGGGGCGGTGGAGAAGGGATGGTTGGACAAAGTTGGGGCGATGGATATGCCGAGGGAAGTGGACAAGCTGGTTCTTCTTCACACAATCAAGCCCCAGAACCGATGGAAGCAGAAATGGAGGATGAATTTTTTGGGGATGAAGAAGAGGAACAAGAAAAAGAAGGTGATGATGTTGAAGAAGAAGAAGAAGAAGAAGAAGAAGAAGAAGAAGTGGTCGAGAAACGCAAAAGAAAGAGGAAGTCCAAGAAGAATGAGTCAAAGTATGATCCTGAGCTCACTCATGACACACCTGGAGGTCCAGAAGATCCCGAGTTGCTTAAGGGATTTGAAGCACATGTTGCGTTCCACATCCAGAAAGGGGAGGTAATTTAATTATTTATTTATTTTTTGCATTTTCAATACATTGCACATATTCTGCAGAATTATCAGAAAATGCAAGATATATGCATCTTCTCGCAGAACGCGAGGAAATGCACATATTATGCATTTCCGTGGGCGCGGACACTTCTTCCGCGGTTGCGGCTACTTCTTCCGCGGTCGCGGAAATTGTTCTGCTGGCTTCTTTTGCTTTGCTCATCCGCGACTGCTGCTGCTGAATTTCTCTAACGAATCTTCTCCATGGGGGACGCCAAGGCCTAGGATTCAATGGTGATGTCGTAGCTAGCTCGTCCTCTTGATATCGCTTCACCCGACACTTTGAACATTATATGCCACATGCAAAAACAATGAACACTTGAGCTAAAAACATATTTAATAACAGACTTGACACCAACATCTTGATAAGTCAATATAACAAAAGGTTCATGTCCCATTGCCTTTTTGAAATGATCAAACAACCATATATAATATGGAATATCTTCATTCAACAATAGACCAAATGCAAAGGTGATTGGACACTTGTAATTTTCAACTCCAGAGAAAGGAACAAACACCATATCATACCTAAAAAAGGCAAGAAATAAATCATAATGTTCATCAAAACTGTTAACAATGTTCATCATTATTGTTAACAAAGTTTATCAAAACAATTAACATTATTCATCAAACTGTGGTGTTGGTTCATCACAACTTATAACAATGTTCATCAATACTTTTAACAAAGTTCATCAAAACAATTAATAATGTTCATCAAAACTGTGGTGTTGGTTCATTAGAATGTTCATCAATACTGTTAAGAATGTTCATCAAAACAATTAACAATGTTAATCAAAACTGCTAAGCAAGTTCATTAAAACTGCTAAGAAAGTTCATCAAAACTATTAACAAAATTCATCAAACATATTAATAAAGTTGATCAAAACTAATGTTCATTAAACTTATATAAAAAATAAATATATGACAACAAATTGGATGGTAATAAATTAATAAAAAAAATTACATATTTGATTTGTATGTTGCATCACTACATCACCAAATAATGAAAAACTCTTGCGTGCAATCGGATCAGCCCAGAATAAACAAGTTAATTGATTACGCTCATTGACTAGTACTCAAAATAGAAGGTCTCACATCTCTCTTTCTTGCGAAAAAGGCTATCAATTACCATTTGAGTATCACAACCAACAATATACGCATTGAGATCTCGGTTAAAATTCTTGAAATCAATCAAAGAGGCACCAACATTGACGTATGATCCAACATAATTCTTGAACATCTTAAATCTCTTGCTTGTACCAATATTGGACTTGATATAATTAATAATAAAGTCCTCATGGAAAGGAGTCAATTTTCGGTTACTTCTGGCAAAGTGTCGTTCTGATTCATCAACCATATAGTGTGTATAACGCTCCTAAAAAATCTTAACAGAATAGCCCTCATGTCCAAGATAACGAAGGGCTAATTTAGCAACACAGCCACATCTATCTGAATTCCTCTTCCTTTTGGATGAAGTCGAGTCATCTGAAGTATTTGCATCTAATTTCATATATCCGTGCCTAGTGCAACAAAGATACTTCAAAAAGGGAACATTGCTTCCATCTTTAGTGCTACTTTATGACATGATTTATACACTAAAGCCAGCCTCAAGTGCACATCTCCTATAAAATCTTATGCCATCATCAATTGATGCAAAAACTTGACCTACATATGGCTTATAAGAATCTTGACATAAAGTATTTCGTATTTCTTGGAGAAATTGAAACAACACCATTAAAATTGGATTCATCAACACCTACACAAATGTTCATCATTTGTTAACCATATGTTCATCAAACAACTTATAAATGTTCAAAACAGTTTGACAAATGCTTTGAGTTTTCTTAATACTTTAAAATTTTCATCACATGTCTTAAAAATGTTCATCACATCTCTTATATATGTTCATCACATCTGTTATAAATGTTCATCACATCTGTTATAAAAGTTCATCACATATGTTATAAAAGTTTATCACACATCTTATAAATATTCACATCTCTTATAAATGTTCATCATAAGTCTTATAAAAATGTTCATCACATCTGTTATAAAAGTTCATCACAAATCTTATGGATGTTCATCACATCGCTTATAACTATTCATCATAAGTCTTATAAATGTTCACAAACGGTTTATTAATGCTTGAATTTTTAAGAAACAAACTACATGTTCATCACATGTCTTATAAATGTTCATTCATTACATCAAAATAAGGTAATAATCAATGTTCAAAGCTTAATGATGATCAGTGATAGTTCATCGATGATGTTGATCAAATTTGATATAAACTACTTCTAATATACACGAATCTTCGTAGAACTTCAGCAAATAAACTCAAATTTCACAGAAACATGGAAGTAAACTGGAGAAACAAAGAAAATATAATAAAAACCTAAATCCATGGGTAGAATGAAGGAGAGAGACGATAATGACTGATAATCGATGTGTTTGATTACGCGGACAAAACAATCTAGAGAACAATGACACCTGCATCGAAAAATCAACAAAAAATCAGAGGGAGCAAACACACAATTATGTGCATACACAAAATAAGGAAGATGAATGAAAAGCAAAGAAAAACGAAGAAAAAGAAGCTAATAACCAGACGAATTACGCAGAAGAAAAAAAGGAAGGCAAGATCTGTTGAAGAATTTGAAGGAAAAGATAAGGAAAAAGAGAAGCGTGACGAAGGAAAGAAGGCAAAATCCGTTGAACGCGCTAGTACACGCGCCCGAAAAGAAAATATCCTCATCTGTCCGATCAAGCGAGATCCAACGATCCAAATTCATTCTCATTCATTATTGTAGCAGACTTTATTACCAGATACTTTTCCTTAATTACTAGAATCGGACCCCCGCGCTACGCGTGGGTAATTACGGTTTTTCGTCTCAAAATTCATGCTTAGTCCAAGGCAGGTTGTTGTTCTCATTTCTATTCGTGCCCCGCATGCTCAAGATTATCTGTTTACTATTCCTATTGATGGCTTGGGGCAACAGATGAACCACCGCCAATTCCGTTCTGTGTTGTGCTACAGACTCACTATACCTTTGTTCTCTGAAGGTAGTCTTTGCCCTAGTTGCAATGCCCCCAAGATGGATTGTTGGGGAGATCACGTTGTTCATTGTTCTAGTGAGGTGGGTGTGAAGTACAGACATAACTTGGTGCGTGACATCCTTGTTGATATTTGCTCCAAAGTTGGGATCGCAGTACGCAAGGAGGCCCCCATGGGGTTTCTTTCAGATGCTGGGAAGGATCTTAGGCCTGCAGACCTTTTACTGTATAATTGGTTTCAGGGTGAGGATGTCTGTTTGGATGTGACTGATATCTCTCCCTTTGCTGGCATGGGTGTGAGTTCATGGGCTCCTGGTGTGGCTTTGCACAATGCGGTGGTGAAGAAGAAAAGAAAGTATGCATCTAAGTGTGAGGAGAATGGGTACAAGTTCATCCCATTTGCTTTCTCCACCTTTGGAGAGTTGGACAAAGAGGCTTTGGACACACTTTCACGTATCAAGACCCTTTCTATTAGTCACTCTAACAATGCTAGGAATGATGCTTTTATCTTTCATAGATTGAGTTTTTGTATTTAGAAAGGTATGAGAGCGCAACTTGTTTCTCGGCTTCCATCCAACTTTATGTAATTGAGAATGATTAGTAACGGCTTGAAAGGAAGAGAGTAAAGAAAGGGTATTGAAATTGTATAATTAGTTTAGAAAATCTTGAATTCTCAAAATTGAATTGGGCTAATTATATATTTACAACTTTTTTCCGGGCATAATTTTATCTAATTCAGGCCAAAGTAAATCTAACATACAAATCAAGATATCAACACAAAAATAAACGAACAATAAAAGTCATCAACGCTACACATATTTTATTTTATTTATTGTGTAAAATTTATTTTTTATGCAAATATTCTACATGTTGTGTGATATAAAAGGTTATAAGCCCTTGATGGATCGTTTTCTTAATTTCTCTTAGTAGGGTTTCTTTAGAAAGGTAATTTGGATATTTGATTAATGCTCATATTACATAGGCTGTTATGTAGACAAAATTTGTAATTTTTACCAACTTTTTGAGTAATCTCAAAGACACAAATTTATTTAACTGGAGATGATGATTCATTTTATTTTTGTTATAAAATTATCACTTTATCGTTGAATGTAAAGCATTGAAAACACTTCAGCATTGAATTTTTTTTATGGAGTTTTAGTTTTATGAATCTTTATACACTATACAATTTGTTTATAAAAATTTAAGTCTTAATTATATAAATCTTCGTACACTCAATTTTATTATTGAGTTTGACCCTTTGATATATAAAATCCACCAATTATTAAATAAAAATACTAAATTAAGAAGTAAAATTAATGTAAAAGTATTTAGTGTTGCTTTCATTTTCTATCTTCGTTTTTTTATAGTAATTAGATTAGATATATAGATATTCAATCAAATTTTACTATAACCGTGTACTGAGTACTATTTATGCTAATAACCACTACGGTATACGGAGTATTTTTCTAACAGTTTAGTCAAATTCCAATCTTTGTAGCTATAGTCGCCAGTTGGACCCTTATCACACGTCGAACATTTTTTGTTCTCTTAACTCATTTTCAATAACAACGGACTCATACTATAGTGTGGTATATTTGGTAATTTTCGTTTTTGGATTATTTTTACATCCAGTAAGCATATTCATTTTGTTTAACCTTTTCTTAATAAACTTTTGTTAAGATTAAATACACATGTTTTTATATGCGAAATATGATATGAAGCACATGCAGGTGAGTCAAAGGCGAGGATAATAAAGCGAGGGTTGTTTATCATTTTTTTTCCTCGAATCAAATACCCGGTCCCGAACAAGATAAACCGACTCCGGTCCGAATTTATAATAAACCGCCTACCGCGGCTCATCCGAACCGGGGAAATATTAACGAAGCTCCCTCTTAGGAGGAGGGGCATTTTGGACATATCAGAAAATAATTTTCCTTTTTAAGAAAAAGAAAAACCCCATAGGAGGAGAGGAAGGTGAAGGGTAAGCTTTCAGTTTCCTCTCTCTCCAACACACACATACATACTCAACCCCACACCTTTCTTGCCAGTAAATTTTTTGGCTGTCTTCTTTCTTTCTGGTGTACTCTCTTCCTCTCTCCCCTTCAAAATCTCCTCTTCGTTTCCTCACCAAATACTCCACTTTTGGCTAATCCTTCTGTTCAGTGTCAAAATATTGGAAAATGACTGCAGAAATCTCTTATCCTTTTGGATCCTCTAGGTCACGGCATCTCCAGATTTGAAAAGCCACTGTTGTTTTGTCCCCTACACTATTTCCTTGTGTATTTCTCTGCCTGGTACGCGAAATTAGTTTCTTTGATCTGTTAATATGCTATGTTTTTTCTTCTTCTTGCAAATCCATCTGTCATAGTTGTTAAGTGGGGAATGTGGGTGGTTGAGTTTTTCCTGATCTGGGATTTCCTTCTTTCTGTGAACTATTTGTGCTTTTACCCTAGATTTGAGTTCAGATCTACTGATCTGGGATCCTGTTTTGTGCTAAGTTGGTGGTTTACATTCCTGGGTATGGATGCTTCACTCTTGGATTCATACTATCCCCTTGACTGAGATTATGGGTAGTTAGTTTTTTGTTTTTATCTCTCGTATTCATTTTGGGTGGAAGGGGTTTATTAATGGTTGTTTGTGTTGTTCCTGTCAACTTATGAGCCTGTACCTAACTTGTCGGAGTAGATGGATTAGCACGGTTTTACTCTATCTGTTGTCACAACTTACAAACCTCTTGATTTTGTGTCTACTTTCAGTAATAGTTTCTATGGGATTGTATTGGATCTTGAGACCTGTTTACTGTATGTTGGAGATTTGAGTGGGTTGGATAGTAGGTGTGCACTGTGCAGTGCTTTTGAGTGACATGTGTTGGAGATGTGGTGTGATTGTCTTCAGTTCTTTGTGATTTTTTTGAATTTGAGGTTGGTATTATGATTCTTTTACTGTCTAGTTTAGACGTTGATTCCACTCTGCAGTTTTAGCTTGTGCTACCATCATACAGCACAAGAAAGGCAAAACATATTAACGTCTTCTAGATGGAGTCTATCATTTCATGTTGAGGAGGAGCTGGCTTATGTCAACAAAAATGATATAGCTGTTCCATGATTACTGAGTTTGAAGAGATGCAATTGTTGACCTTAGTTTATTTTTGCTAATAAGTCTATTGTAGCTTGATCTGATTATTAGTTATCCTGTTGCATTTCTCGGCTTGTTTGGTGAGACCTAATCCTTCTTAGTAAATGATGATATCGGTGTTACTTTACCTGATTGTTTGTAAATTCCTATTAGAGTCAGTAGACAGTAGGCATAGGTTTTTAGCATTTGCTAGTACTCGTGTCACGGTACTTAGTTAACGTTGTGACTGTTTCTTTCTTCGTATAAACAGAAATTTTAGCCACTTCAACCACTGTGCGAGTGCATTTTGTGCACTGACAAGATAAGCCTGATGGGTTCTCGTTTTCAATCGCATCAATTGAGCAATGGCCTTTACGTCTCAGGACGGCCAGAACAGCCAAAGGAAAGGCAACCCACCATGAGTTCGACTGCTGTGCCTTACACGGGTGGTGATATAAAAAAATCTGGCGAGTTGGGGAAAATGTTTGACATTTCTGCAGACAGCTCAAGGAGAAAGTCAGGCCCAATTACTAGTGCTCCTCTGAGAACAGGATCATTTGGTGGTGCTGGATCTCACTCAGGACAAATCATGTCAAATTCTGTTAATCGACCTCCGGCTACTATGTCTGGTTCAACTTCTATGAAGAAGACCAACTCTGGGCCTCTCAATAAGCACGGTGAACCATTAAAGAAGTCATCTGGTCCTCAGTCTGGGGGAGTTGGGTCTCGCCAAAACTCTGGGCCTCTTGCTCCTGTTCTTCCAACAACAGGCTTGATAACATCCGGGCCTATAACTTCTGGCCCTCTAAACTCTGCAGGTGCACCTAGAAAGGCATCGGGTCCCCTTGATGCAAGTGGCTCAGCCAAACTTCACAATGCATCTCTTGTGAACAACCAAGCTGTAACGAAACTTAGCCCAGAGGATGATTATTCCTTCCAGAGGAGCTTCCCTAAACTGATCATCTGGTTAATGGGCCTACTTTTCGTGATGGGATTTATTGCCGGTGGTTTTATTCTCGGTGCTGTCCGCAATCCCATCCTTCTCATTGTGGTAATTGTTCTTTTTAGCGTGGTTGCTGCAATCTTTATGTGGAACCGCTATTGGGGAAGAAAGGGTATCACTGGATTCATTGCTCAATATCCAGATGCTGAGCTCAGAACTGCAAGAGATGGTCAATTTGTTAAAGTTTCTGGGGTATGTACATTTCTTGTGATAATTGATCATGTCCCTTTGTCTAGCCTCTTTGGATTTACTATACACCATGTAGAGTGTACATTCCATTTTGAGTATGCCTATTTATCTGATAATTCTTATTGTGTAACCTTAGCTCTGACGTCACTATGGCTGCTAGAATTTAAGCACATTAGTAGAATCATTGGTATGAAGTTACTGATCTTGTAAGTATCCAATAGTTATATTATTCTAAAAAATGGATCTTGGCTAGACTACTGTCCTTGAAAAATGTAATAGTAATCTGTTATATATAACTTTGATATGAGCGGGGATCCTCTTACAGGTTTTATCAAATCCCTGATGTTGTTCTTGTGTTTTATTGATCAGTACACATCATAACTTGAGCATTTTTTTTCTATTCTGTTGAAGGTGGTTACCTGCGGGAATGTTCCTTTGGAGTCATCTTTCCAAAAGGTTCCTAGATGTGTATACACATCTACAAGCTTATTTGAGTATCGTGGATGGGGTTCAAAACCTGCTAACCCTAAGCATCGTCCTTTTACCTGGGGCCTCCGTTCACTTGAGGTGAGAAGATATTAATTTTCTTTTCCTTGTGATTTCTTTCCAGTGACAAGTAAGTGATTTCCAGTGTCATCTTCCACCTTTTCTTTAGTTCATCTGTAAGTTACCTAGTTCTTGTAGCTGCAAGGTCCGGCTTCACTACTTAGCTGGTGTGGCTTTTATGTTTTACTTTGTATCCTCATACATAATCTGAATAATAAATATTTTAATAATTAACAGAGGCATGCTGTTGACTTCTACATTTCCGACTTCCAATCTGGACTAAGAGCACTCGTGAAAACTGGTTATGGCGCTAGAGTGACCCCCTATGTAGATGAATCTGTTGTTATTGATATCAACCCGTCAAACAAAGATATGTCCCCAGACTTCTTAAGGTGGCTGGCCCGGAGAAATCTGTCTAGTGATGACCGTTTAATGCGCTTGAAGGAAGGGTAAGTATCTCAATCTCCATTTCATACTTATGGATTTTTCTTTTGGATCTTGTGGTGGGTCCACAACAGGTTAAACTGATCAAATTTGCCAATAGGGAAACAATTGATGAGAAATTCGCAATTCATTATCTGTTTTCTCCGGGAACAAAAGTTATTTAAATATGCAACTTTTGCAGACACAATCCATATCTCACCTCATTATCTTTTTGCCAGACACTATTTTATGTCTTAAGCCATAATCACAGTTTCTAGCCTTCTCATCTTTTATTCTTCACCCTTCACAATTATGTAGTTACATCAAAGAAGGCAGCACAGTGAGCGTCATGGGCGTGGTTCAGAGAAATGACAACGTGCTAATGATCGTTCCTCCACCTGAGCCGTTCCCTACTGGATGCCAGTGGTCCAAATGTATACTGCCTGCCAATCTTGAGGGCATTGTCTTGAGATGTGAAGATTCCTCAAAGATTGATGTTATTCCCGTGTGATAATTACAAGCCCGAAAAACCCCTTTTCCGGGTATTATCACTGTCTTTTTTTGAGAAGATTTGATTTGTTTGAATATGGTGTCAATGGTAGTGATTGTGAAGAAGAGTACGCAAAGATTGATGTTATTCCCTCCCCTTTGTGTATAGTTTATATGATTTCTATTTTTTTCTCCCTTCGTTTTTTGCTTTAATCGTTAGGCCGCCTAAGAATCTCTTTTGTAGTCGGGTTGGGAATGGTTGTTTGTAATGGTGAAACGAACCCAGGAAGAAAAAAAACTGGCAAGGTTGTGGATCTGAGTTATCCCAAATGTGTTTACTCAAGTACAGAAGCTGGTAATCAGAATTGTACCCTTTGCCTTTTGGTGTTTCATCTTTGCAGCTGCTATGGATGCTGTATTTCTAAATTTATACGGAGTATCTCACTTTAAATTAAAAGAACACCTTTTTTTAGCAGGTCAAATCTGTGTTGGTGTTTGATTTGTAAGAACCAGACGGCCAAACTCACCCAAACTCTGACAGGGAAAAGGGACAGTTTCGTAATGCTGAATTAAATCTCACTTTAGGCAAAAAAGGATTTATACAACAAGGTTGATTTCTTATTTCAAATGGACAAATAGTTTTTGAAGTTCAGTAAGATTTGCACCTAAGGTTTCGTTTAAGGAGACAGAATAATGAATTACATAACTGCATCCCCTAATAAAATTACAAAAAATACCAACATCTCCATCTATCTTTGAATGAATCGACAAAAAAGTAGAGGAAAAGAGCAATACATATTCACAACATGAACACGGAGTATAGTCCAAAAAGAAGTCATCTCGGACCTGACAGTTCGTCGTCTGGGAGATTGTACGTAGAGTCGAAAACAAAGTCCTCTTTCTGCCAACATCTCCATCTATCTCCATTTGGGAGATTGTTTCGGTTAAATTCATGTCGGAACATGTCCTCTTTCTGCAACAGTTCCCACCTCTCACCCAAACCTTCTCCTTCAAGCATCCTCACCACCTCAGACATCTTTGGTCTTTCCATTGGCGAGCTTTGTGTGCAAAGAAGAGCAATCTGGATTAGTCCTTCAGCTTCTTCTTGATCGTAATCTCCTTGCAAATCGGAATCAACCAATAAATCGAACTTCTTGTCCTTGAGAAGTCCCTTCACCTGCATTCCATAAGGGTGTTATTGAGTCATGGGTTTAACAATGTGGTTGAATATCTAAAATTTTACAAGGCTTACCCAATCGAGCAACATGACATCATCGTTATTAGCAAGGCGAGCGAGGTCAAAGGCACGTTGACCAGTTATGAGCTCCAAGAGCATGACCCCATACCCAAAAACATCGGTCTTTTCTGAAGACTTACCTGTGGAGAGATATTCAGGTGATATATGTCCAATAGTACCACGGACCGCGGTAGTAACATGCGTCTCTTTGTAGTCCATAAGTTTGGCAAGCCCAAAATCTCCTACAATTCCTTCAAAGTCGTCGTCCAATAATATATTTGCAGCTTTGACATCACGATGAATGATCTTGGGGTTACAATGTTCATGCAAATAAGTGAGACCCCTTGCAGAACCTAATGCGATATGCTTCCTTTTTGGCCAGTCTAGTGGTTGCTGTGTCTCCTTACGGTCTGTGAATAAAAGGGAAGAACAATACTCTTAGGCCCCGTACACCTTACAATTTATTTTTATCTGGAATGAGTCATGGAATTACCCATTTCAAACTTTCCACACATTTCCATATCTAAAGTCATTTCTCAAACCATCCCGGTTTCAGGTAAGATACCAAACGGGTCCTTACAAGATCTAGATTCAAGTCAATGAAAACTACTGATCAAGATTGGAAAAGAGGAGTACCTCTCAAGCACGAAGCGACGCTGCCATTGGACATGTAAGGATAAACGAGCAACCTTTCTGTAGGGGTCATACAAAAGCCTTTCAAGCGAAGAAGATTGCAATGAACAGCCATGCTGATCATTTCAACTTCAGTATGAAACTGGAGCTCTCCACCTTGACTGCGCTCCTCTTTGAGCCTCTTGACTGCCACCAGAGTACCGTCAGCCAATCGCCCCTTATAAACCTTTCCAAACCCGCCTTTTCCCAGCACATGCTTGTTGGCAAAGTTGTCGGTTGCAACCAGCAGTTCTCTGAGCGAAAACCTTTTAAGCTGTCCTAGGTGAACTTCAGGATCTTCTTCAGCTGGTAGATTAGTACATGAAAAGTTAGAACAATAAGGTGAAAAACTGAGTTCAGACCTTTAGGGCGCGTTTGGTAACCCTATGAGTTTCGAGTGTTTAGTTTTCAAGCATTCTTATTCAGGTCACCTTGACTCTCAAAACTGCCAACCAAATTTTGAAAACCAGAAAAAGAAGTCTCCAGAAATTTAGTTTTAGATTAGAAAAAAAAACAGAAAGCTGGAAACTAACGGGGTTACCAAGCAAGCCCTTATCTATCTGTTTCCACTTTCCATTACCAACCTGGTACATCAAAGAAAGGATCTCTAAGTCTTATTCTTCGGCACCAAGCAAGAGCTATTGCAGGTATAGCAAACAACAATGCAGCACCAGCAGCGACGCCTCCTGCAATCGCTCCAGTTGCACTGTTTAAGACTGCAACAACCATAAGACCGATACGAGGGAATAAGTACAGAAGAATAGTTTACAAAAAAACACCCTCTATTGAGGTCTTTTTGTGCAAAACTAGAATTACAACAAACCTCCTCGAGATGATGGTGGTTTCGTGATGGGAGGAGATGGAGTTACTGAAGGTTTCAGTAGTTTGGTATTATTTTGGAAACTGAAACAGAAAACCATATTAGATTATATTGTTTACCAAATTCTTGGAGACGTGGAAGGATGGAAGAATGACCTGATGGGGGTAAAAAGTGAAAAAGAACCATTCACAGGAACAAATCCTGATAGATTATTGTTTGACAGATCTCTGTACTTAACACAAGAAAGAAACTACATCATTCATAACCGATTAGCGAGATATTATAAGGCTACGTAATAATATACAATACTCACAGAACTTGTAGTGAAGTAACATTAGTGAGAGACATAGGTATAGTTCCTGAGAGTGAATTGTTGTTAAGACGCCTATAAACATGAAAATATCATAAAAAAGGCAAGAATCAGGATGCAGATTAGCCTCAATGTTCAGGTTATTTGATTCAAGTTCACCTTACAAAGTATAAAAGATACAGAAAAAAAGAAGAAAAGTTTGTGTGGTTACAGGAAACGCATTTGTGTGAGCTTGCCCAAAGTATCTGGCATTGGACCGCTTAGTTTGTTCAGGTAAAGATCCAGGCTCACCAAATTTGCCAAATTCCCCAACTCAGGCGGTATAGTCCCATTTATGTTATTGGTGTAAAGCTCACTGCCACCACAAATACAAAGGCATCACTACTTAATCAGTTGCAATTGAACACACTTCTACGCAAGTGGAAGACAACCGTCCATGCAGCAATTTGTCAATAACAAATTACATAATTCAATGGAAAGAATTCAAGGAACAAAGAGACATAGATGACTGCTTACAGGTACTGCAAGTTTGGAAGATTACCAAGCTGCGGAACAAGATGACCAGTAAGATTTGCATTTCCAAGGTCACTGATTATACAATGTTTATCTTCAATGTCAATAATTATAATTTATAACCAACAAATATTCTAAGCATTGTACTGCATCATGCTTCATAAGGGAAATAATCAACTTACACTCGTGTGACACTATTATCGCTGTTACATGTAATATGGAACCATGTACAAGGATTGACAAGAGAAGAATCCCAACTTGTCAAAACGCCCGTAGGATCAGTTAAAGCATTCTTCAATGCATTCAGTGCATCACCTATTCGACAAACAACAAGCCCTTTATGATAAAACCCTCATTAACAGAAAACTAACCAAAGAATTAAACTACACAAAAGCACTGATTATCTAAACCAATTTGTGCCAATTGAAACTTCATCCCCTATTTGACAAACAACAAGTTTTTTTTAAAACAAGTCACAGGATCATAATAACACTCGTAACCCAAAAATCTCAACTTACCTTCAACATTAGCAGACACTGTGGAGTAGAAATTGAAGACCAAAAGAGCAAGTAGGAGAAACCTTTTCTCCATTCAATCTTTACTTCTTTCCCACTACTAGAAGAAGAACTGCTTGCTAGGTATGGAGGTCAGCTGAGATTAGTTCTCCATCCTAGTCTCAGCTCATGAATAAAGAAGATTCGTAGGTTAAGATTGACCACTTTGCTGTTCGACCCAGAGAAAAAAATGCAGAAGGGGAGGAGGGTTTGGGATTTGGGCTAAAATTCAGCATCATATCCGTGGGGAATGGGTAGCAATGGCGTGAGCGACGCGGCCGAAGACGAAGAATTTTGGGTGCGTTTACTCGTGCCCACTTCATCAAGTCGTCGTCCCCACCACCGGCCGCCACTTACGAAATTTTTTCTTCGGAAGAACCAGTGATCCATTATCTGTTGACTGTATCTTTCAACTTGAATTCCGGGAAATATTAAAATCGTGTGTTCTGTTTTTTCAATCGCAGTTTCATTTCTTCATGCAGGCACAAAATACATGTTTTTTTGTGTTGTGACCCTTGTGAGTGCAATAAGTTTTGTACGGAGTACTTCTGTTGCAAATTCAGAATATTATCACCTTAAAAATGTTTCAGTTCTTCCATTGTTTCAAAGAGGCCAATAAGATTGCATATTTTCTAGTCAATTCAGGTATAAGTACACATTTCATCAACACTATTCGCCAATGTAATTAAGACTGTATTTTATCTGATGACTATATCAGACTTATGAGACTAGTGTTACTCAATGAGAGTTTGTTCTCCGACTAATAGGTTTTTTTTCCTGACTATCCAGCTGAATCGTCAGACGTCTTGTTGAAACTCAGTTATTTTCCTTCATAAATAAATACAACAAAGTCTTGTTTCCACCTTGCACTTTCTTTAAGACACTACAAAAAACTTTAAAGAAGTATTTTCATTTCAATATTCATAGTATAACTCGTTGTATAATTTCAACGATATAATTACAATTTGATGGATGAGAGAGTTTTTCATATTCAATAGAATCATAAAAGTGATTTAATTTTCCTATTCTAGTAATTTTCTAGTACAACATTTTCTTGTATTGTTTTTTAGGGGCTTTGTAATTGCCACAAATTGCTCTCATATTCATCACGAACGGAAACACGAGGTCCATGACGAACTTGGCGGACCATGAGTGTGTCAATTTTATTGCGTGTTAAATAGAATCTTTGTTTATGTTCCGGCAGACCCCTGGCTCGTCGAACCTCTGGTCGGGAATGGTAAAAGCAAAGGACCATCTACTCAAAGGCACCCGAACTGTCGTGGGAGATGGAGTGAGCACATTCTTCTGGACTCACCCTAGGGTGGAGAATTCCACTCTAGAATCCCTCGGAACTGGACCAATCGCCGAAGAAGAACAAGGTCGCACCGTAGCAGAATATTGGAACGGTACATCATGGAACTGGAACGAGTTCTCCGACCTCCTTTCACCTGTTGTACTGATCAAAATCGGAGCCATAACTCTCCTAGAGGAGGGGTCGTGAAACGATACCGTACATGACATTGATAGAGGCTGAAGAAGAAGAACTCATGAGCATACGCTCACTAGGCCCAGTGACCCGAGCAAGAGCAAGAGCGATAGCAAAGGCTACTCAATCAATGGTCACCAAAGGCTTAGCCAGAAACAGCGACATCGATACAACCGAGAGAACTTGGAGCTTGACAACACTCGAGGAGGTGGAAGGCAACCGGACTCTTGGCGAAGCAACGCTGGCCTTCAAGCCAGCCTTAATAGTCAAGGGTCGAAACACGGGTCAATCCGCCATCTCGGACGAGTCGAGCCAACCGAAAGAAGCCAACAGAAGCTTTTCCGCGATCGCGAACGATGTCGTAGCCTGAGGGGCTGCCTCGATTTCCGCGAGTGATCCGCGATCGGCCCAGAATTCCGCGATCGCGGACACTACGCTGAAGATGTGCCGAGTTTCCTTTTTTAGCGTTTTTAAATATTTGATTAAGACTTTTTAATTCTGAATTAGGGCTGCACTTTTAGGTCATTGTTAGTAGCAGCCTCTTTATATGTTGAACCTTCACCATTTTTGTTTTGCACGTTGAATTTGAGTTTAAGCATTGAAGTTGAGATATCTCCTCCCTTAAACCTTCTTCGTCAAACCCCACTGATTGGATCCGGAGTTGTTCTCGATAGCGAACTGTCATCAAGCCTACCTATTGAATTCGATCATCCCTTGAGTGGACTCTCAAGACATCGAGTTCTTACTGAATCGAAAGATTCAATACTTATCAAACCCTAGAAGAGTTCTAGAAGCGCCATCGACTTCCCTTTCTGCCACGATCCTTCCCGAGGGCATACGAGTCATCCCGGATTCGTATCAATTGGTATGAGTTTCCAGCGGTTTAAAGGTGTAGTCATTCTAAAACTCTTTCTTTCACGTTTTCCCTTTCGTATCCACCAAATTCCGCATTGTTAAGAAAACTGAAAAATTCGAGTGAAACCCTAACCCTAGGTGACGAAATCTTGAATCAAGAAATCGTCGTGGCTTTACTCACAAAAACAGAAAAACCAAGAGAGATTGAAGATAACTAATAACCCGAAGATCGCAGATATCGTAGGCTTCATCAAATTGTTAAATCTTTGACTGTTGCTTCAAGTTTTTGTGATTACTTGATTATCTTTCATTCTTGATTGCTTTACTTTGTCTCTTCTTTACCTTTAGCATCATACGAAATTGCATGCTATTCTTGCTATAAAAAAAACAGCAACACTTGAGATCTAAAGTCGATCATAAATTCGAGCAAAAAGAAATCCTCAGGAGATCTAGACTGGTAGTCTATTCACTATCTCAAGTGTCCATTGTGCCTATCTCTCCATCGTCTATTTATAAGTTTGGGCGTCTTGATTGCATGCTAGTTAAGTTTTGATCAATTACTTGCTTGCATCTATCATTGATTTTTGAATTTGTTGTTGACTTGGATATATTGATCTTTGCCCTGAGCTCGCCGAACCTTCCCTCACGGATTGCTGAAATTAGTCACCTTATAACGTGATTGATAGTGTTTTGATTGCTACTCTTTGAACTTACAGTTCTGATTACTGTTGATCTCTAATTGTGACAATGTCTGAAAAGGGTGAAGGAAGTGGTCCAGCAGACATCTTGGCTGAGAATGCTCGATTACAGGAGGAGCTGGCGCTCACAAAACAGGCCCTTGCTGAGTCCCATTCTTACAACCAGAGAATCCTAGCCAAAGGCAAATACCCAGTAGCTTCGTGATTATCTAGTGTCATTGAAAGAGACACCATCAATGACCGCTACAAACCAAACCGGTCCGAACAGGAGTCAGACGAGAATGGTTATGAGGAAGATGAGACTCCCACCCATGGGGGGTCACGATCTATTAGGCAATCAAAACCGCCTAGAAGAACAGACAGGTCTAATAGAAGGCGATAGGAGTACTCTGATAGGGATTTCAGGCGCCCACAGTGGGTACAGACGCCAATTGCTTTTGGCGAATATGATGAAGAGGACCTGGAACTCTTTGGACAAGCCAACCCAAACAACTTCCATCCACCACTTGAGGAACCAATTGAGAACCAACAACATCCCGAAGGTCACCTCCCTCCCCCTATATATGACGATCCTCCTGCTTATCGTAATTTCAGGAACAATGCTCGGGGTTTCAACAATAATGAGTACAATGATGTGAGACAACCCCGGGTACAACAAAGAGGGTGAGGCCGTGCCAATGATTACAGGGGCTATGACAGGCGTCCTCAACAACAAGATTACTATGAAGACAGACGTCCAGCCCGCCGTGACATCAAGGTACGTATTGAAAATTTTGCAGGCGAATATGATGCTGCTGTATTTTTATAATGGAAGCAGACAACAAAGCATGTCTTGAACCACTGTCACTATGAGGCTCACGAAAAAGTGGAGGTTGCAACCCTACACTTCACCGGGGCTGCAAAGACATGGTGGAATCGAGATGTGACCATGCGAGAGAAACGGGGATTTCCACCTGTCGAAACGTGGAATCAACTGATGCACATCATGACACAGAAATATGTCCCAACTGATTACAAAAATGAGGTGCGTTTGAAGATTGCACTTGCTAAACAAGGTACACAAACTCCCAATGAATTTTATGCTTCTTTAGAAGATATGTACTATAAAGCAGCTATGAGTGTGACCCCAGCTACTATTCGAACCAAGTTCTTGAGTGGTTTGAATGTCTCTATTAGAGACCAATTGGAGATTTTGCCCATAAAGGATCTCAACTCACTTGTGCACACAGCTATGCAAATTCACAACCAATTAGTGCGCAAGAAATCTTCTCCATAGGCTTCCAATCAAAGGTATAATTCTCGTGAAAGTTTGTCCAAACCTATTAAATCTACTCTAGATGTGCAGCAAAAGGTACAAGGACAAACCAGGCCACCATACAAGACGGAAGCCACCAATACTCCCCAAGAGCCATCAAGAGGTTCCAACCGAAGTAGCACAGCAGACAAGGAGTGCTACAAGTGTGGAGGGCATGGGCATATTTCTAGAGAATTCTCAAATCCAAGAAAGGTGTTGCTCAATCAACAAGGTGGCTATGAGAGTATTGAGGAGGAAGATGAATATGAGGAGGCCGCACAAGATGAAGAACATAATGATCCTTACGTTTGTGCACCTTCGGATAATGGAGGTACAACGCTTAGCCTTGTCACGAGGAAAACATTAACAATCAAAGAAGCCGCGCTAATGGACCAAAGGGAAAATCTATTTCAAAGTAAATGCTTGGTTCAAACGGCATTTTTTAGTGTTATAATTGATGGTGGAAGTACAAATGCACCAAGTAATGCCTTTTGGACTTACAAATGCACCAAGTTATGAGATTAATGAACCATGTCCTTAGACACTTCTTAGGAAAATTTGTTGTGGTTTATTTTGATGATATATTGGTGTATAGTCGTTCATTGCATGATCATGTTGACCATCTACGACAAGTCCTAGAATGTCTTAGGAATGAGCAATTGTATGCTAATTTGTCAAAATGTGTCTTTTGCTCTACTTCTACTATCTTTCTTAGGTATGTTGTTTCTAAGGATGGATTACAGGTCGACCAAGAAAAGGTCTGAGCCATTAAGGAATGGCCAACTCCAACTACTCCCACTATGGTAAGATCATTTTTAGGATTGACAGGCTTTTACAGGAGATTTGTGCGAGACTTTAGCACAATTGCAGCCCCATTACATGAGCTCACAAAGAAAGGAGCCATTGTAGACTGGAAAGACAAACATGAGGCTGCATTCCTTAAGCTTAAGGAAAGTCTTTGCAATGCTCCATTATTGCAACTCCCAGACTTTCAAAAGATGTTTGAGGTTGAGTGTTATGCCTCCAATTTCAGCATTGGTGGTGTCTTGCTCCAAGAGAAAAGGCCTATTGCCTATTTCAGCGAAAAACTCTCAGGTGCGACACTTAACTACCCTCCTTATGATAAAGAACTATATGCTTTGATTAGGGTATTCAAGACTTGGCAACACTACCTTTGACCCAAACAATTCGTTGCTCACACTGACCATGAGGCATTGGCGTATTTGAAACAACAATCCACTTTAGGGAGACGCCATGCAAGATGGGTAGAATTTATGGAGACTTTCCCATATGTTGCCATGCATAATAAAGGTAAGGAGAATGTGGTAGCCGACGCCCTTTCTCGCAGGTATGTTCTCTTGACTTACCTACAAGCTAAGTTACTCGGTTTTTCATTGATAATAGACTTGTATATGCAAGATGATTTCTTCAAGCCTATTTATGAGAGTTGTGTAGATAAGGGTGAGGTGGATGGCTACTTTGTGGATCAAAAGTTTCTTTATAGACGGGGCAAGCTTTGTATCCCTTCTAGTTCTATAAGAACACTTTTGATTCATGAAGCTCATGAAGGGCGATGACACTTTGGAATAGCCAAGACCTTAGCCGCTCTTCAAGAGCATTTCTATTGGCCACATATGATCAAACATGTCACACGATTTGTCAATGGTTGTGTGACTTGTCACAAGGAAAAAAGTCGCTCATCTTCTTCGTTGTATACACCCCTACCAATTCCCAATCAACCTTGGGAAGATTTATCCATGGATTTTGTGATGGGGGTGCCTACAAATAAGAAGGGGAGTGACTGCATCTTTGTTGTAGTTGATAGGTTCTCCAAAATGGCTCATTTCATGACATGCAAAATGACTAATAATGCTACCGACATTAGTAATATCTTTTTTCAGCATGTGGTTAGGTTGCATGGAATTCCTAAGACTATTGTTAGTGATAGGGATGTGAAATTTGTGAGTCATTTTTGGAGAACATTGTGGGGAAAGCTAGGTACTAAACTTTTATTCTCTACTAGCTACCACCCACAGACTGATGGCCAAACTGAGGTTACAAATAGGACTCTAGGCTCACTTCTTAGGACCATGCTTCGTGCTAATCCTAAGAGGTGGGAGGACTTACTACCATATGTTGAGTTTTCCTATAACAGGGCCGTCCATTCGGCAACCGGGCTGAGTCCATTCGAGGTGGTGTACGGTCGAGATCCTTTGACCCCGATGGACATGATTCCACTTCCCTTGAAGGATGGTGAACAAGCTGCAGGAGCTAACCGGGCAGAACTGATCAAGGCATTGCATGAAAGAACAAAGGAGCAGCTGCAGCATCGTTCATTACAATATGAATCAAAGGCAAACAAAGGGAAGAAGAGAGTCACCTATTCCCCCGGAGATATGGTGTGGCTACACCTCAGAAAAGAACGCTTTCCTGCAAAACGAAAGCACAAACTGGATGACAGAGGTGATGGACCCTATAAAATTCTAAGATCTTTTGGTCCTAATGCATATGAGCTTGAATTGCCTCCAGGTATTGGTGTTCATGGGACATTTAATATTGTTGATCTGTCCCCATACACCCCCCTAGACTTAGACATTGACGACACGAGGACGTGTCGAGGCCAAGAAGGGGAGAGTGAAACGATACCGGACATGACATTGATAGAGGCTGAAGAAGAAGAACTCATGAGCATACGCTCACTAGGCCCAGTGACCCGAGCAAGAGCAAGAGCGATAGCAAAGGCTACTCAATCAATGGTCACCAAAGGCTTAGCCAGAAACAGCGGCATCGGTACAACCGAGAGAACTTGGAGCTTGACAAAACTCGAGGAGGTGGAAGGCAACCAGACTCTTGGCGAAGCAACGCTGGCCTTCAAGCCAGCCTTAATAGTCAAGGGTCGAAACACGGGTCAATCCGCCATCTCGGACGAGTCGAGCCAACCGAAAGAAGCCAACAGAAGCTTTTCCGCGATCGCGGAAATGGCACCCGCGATCGCGGACGTGTCGTAGCCTGAGGGGCTGCCTCGATTTCCGCGAGTGATCCGCGACCGGCCCAGAATTCCGCGATCGCGGACACTGCGCTGAAGATGTGCCGAGTTTCCTTTTTTAGCGTTTTTAATTATTTGATTAAGACTTTTTAATTCCGTATTAGGGCTGCACTTTTAGGTCATTGTTAGTAGGAGCCTCTTTATATGTTGAACCTTCACCGTTGTTGTTTTGCACGTTGAATTTGAGTTTAAGCATTGAAGTTGAGATATCTCCTCCCTTAAACCTTCTTCGTCAAACCCCACTGATTGGATCCGGAGTTGTTCTCGATAACGAACTGTCATCAAGCCTACCTATTGAATTCGATCATCCCTTGAGTGAACTCTCAAGACATCGAGTTCTTATTGAATCGAAAGATTCAATACTTATCAAACCCTAGAAGAGTTCTAGAAGCGTCATCGACTTCCCTTTCTGCCACAATCCTTCCCGGAGGCATACGAGTCATCCCGGATTCGTATCAGGTCGGGTGATAACTTTGGCTGGACAACTACGGGATCGGGTCAATTTTCTTTGAAATCTGCTTTACAGATTGTTCGGAACGATGGGGAAGAGTCGGTGAACCAGGTATGGAAGAAGCTATGGAGAATTAATACTACTCAAAGAGCTCGCACATTCCTCTGGCTCACTATGCAGGATGCCATCATGAGCAACGCCAACCGGGTACGACGCCATTGCGGAACGGATCCGTTTTGTGGTCAATGCAAGGATGTCCCTGAAACCACTATCCATATTCTGCGTGATTGCCCGCTGGCTGCTGAGGTATGGACTGATCTGATTGGATCTGGATGGCGCGCTTCCTCCACGTCTACTCTACAAGACTGGGTGACTGAAAACATCAGCAGGAACGAGGCTTGGGCAACGGTCTTTTCCTTTGCAATCTGGTGGTTGTGGCGATGGAGGAATGCAAGAGTTTTCAACACGGCGTTGATCATCACCCAACCTAGATCCCGGTTTATCAGAGAAAGGGCTGCTGAGTACGTTGAACTGCAAGCTCGCCACGGTAAACACCAGTATGGCAACACCAGGAGTTTGCGACCTGGGTCAGACCAAGAACATGATGGTTAAAATTGAATTCGGAAGGATCCTTTTGTGTTGGAGAGAAGATGATCTACGCAGGAGGTGTTATCCGAGATGATCTTGGCAACTTTGTCCATGGATTCACTGCAAAAGCTGTCGGTGACTCACCATTCAAAGCTGAAGTATTTGGGCTCCTCCATGGGCTGCAATTAGCCAAAGCACTTCAGGTCAGGAAATTGGAGATCGAGATTGATTCCTGCGAGGCCTTGGAGCATGTCACAACTGTAGAAACACCGCCAGCGCTCCACTGAGATTGTATCCTCAAAATAAAAAACCTCATCACTGTCCGAGATTAGGAAGTACTCAACAAGTATGTACCTCGTCTTGGCAACCAGGTTGCAGACTGGATGGCTAAATTCAGCCATTCGTGTGCGGGATAGTTTACTTATTTTATGATTCCGCCTGATGGCCTTGTATTGCTTTTAGAAACTGATAAGCTTCTCAGCGAATATGTCTAAGTTTTTTCTATTATGAAATAAAACGGATATAACCCTCCTCTGGACCAAAAAAATAGAAACTTTGTTTTTTATTATTTATTCTAGATTTTTTTTTATTTGAGGATATCAGCTAAGAGGAATATGTTTAGGGTTCACACATGTTATTTTTTAACAAACTAACAAAAGACTCGCTGCTAACCGTAGCTAAAGCCTAAATCATCTTCGCGGATGATCTTGAAAAAACTCATCAGGATGCGAGGTGATGAGTTGTCGAAGAGCTCTAATGTCTTCTCTTGAAGTCGAAGAGTTCCATTTCATAATGAACGATGTTTAGGTTCACACATGTTGTTCGATGAACTATAAATTCTTTTTTTGGTCAAATGAACTAGAACACGAGTAATGCAAAAAATACGGAGTAATGCAGAGGTCCACATTGATGTACGGGCATTACCTCTACAAAGTATTAAATTCAATCCAATCGATTGATCGATGGAAATTTTCAAGTATTTTTTTGATACGTGCACCAAAACATCTCAACTTTTCTCATCAACTGATCCAGTAATCTATACGTTCCACAACGTTTTGAATTAAACCACCAAATGCAAAGAAACAACTCACACACAAATTAACAGAATACTCATACTTAACATTGATTTAGTAAGCTTGGATGATTAAAGCCGTTGTTCTTGCTAAATCCAATCATCTTGTATCCCCTGAACTGCGTGTCGTTGTTGAAGTAGCAGTTTACCCGTAACGGCTTTGCCTTCCCATTTTTTATCGTCCTTCATTCGGAAACATTTCATTAGTTCTCACATAGATGTATGATCCGTATATACAAACATCAATAGTAAAACAACAAACCTCCTCTTGATGATGTCGGTTTCTTGATGGGAGGAACTTTATGATGCTTTAGCTTAGGATTATTCCGGAAACTGCAACAGAAAACAATATTAGAAGAATATGTGATTACAAAGCTCTCGGAGATGTTTTAGGATGGAGGAATGACCTGACAGGGGTTAAATGTGAAAAAGAACCATTCACAGGAACAAATCCTGATAGATTGTTGTTTGATAGATCCCTGCAAGTTACATCACTCATAACTGATTAGTGAGAAATTACCCATGGAATCAGATTCTTCACTCTAAGAAATTGATAAGGCTACATTATATAATATACAATACTCACAGAACTTCTAATGAAGTAACGGTTGTGAGAGACATAGGTATAGTTCCTGAGAGTCTATTGTTGTTGAGACGCCTATAAACATGGGTTTAACATAAAAAAGGCAAGCATTAGAAATTTAGAATGCAGATCCTCCACATAAAAGAGAAGAAGAGTTTGTGTAATTACAGGAAACGCATTTGTTTGAGCTTGCCCAAAGTATCTGGTATCCGACCACTTAATCTGTTCCGGTAAAGATCTAAGCTGACCAATTTTTTTAAATTTCCCAACTCAGGCGGTATTTTCCCATGTATGTTATTGGTGTAAAGCTCACTGCCACCACAAATACAAAGGCATAATTACTTAATCATCAAACAGCAATCTATGAATAAAAGAATGACATAAATACTTACAGGTACTGCAAGTTTGGAAGATTAGCAAGCTGTGGAACAACAAGGTGACCAGTAAGATTTGCATTTCCAAGGTCACTGATCAAACAATGTTTCTCTTCATTGTCAATAATTATAACCAACATATTGTTAAACATTTTACTGCATCATGCTCCATAAGGAATATAATTCAACTTACACTCGTGCGACGCTATTATCGCCGTTGCATGTAATATGGAGCCATGTGCAAGGATTGACAAGAGTAGCATCCCAACTTGTCAAAACACCAGTAGGATCAATTAAAGCACTCTTCAATGCATTTAGTGCATCACCTATTCAACAAACAACAAGCCTTTTATAAGAAAACTAGATTCGGACCCCCGCGTAGCGCGGGGCAATTACGGTTTTTCGTATACGGTATAATGTTGTAAATAGGCGGTTTAAGGTGTAGATAGGCGGCATACGACAGTAGAGATGAAGATAAAACGGAGATTGACGAACGGGATGAAACGAAGGGATTGACGAACTGGATAAAGACGGGAATGAGTTTGGAGATTGTGGTAGAGGAAGAAAACGAAAATGATGTGTTCTTAGTTGATGATGAAATTAATATTTAAGAGAAGAGATAAATAAGATAAAAATTTAAAATATTAGCATTTATTAGGTATAAATTATCATTATTTCGTAAACCCACCAATTTTTATATATATAGATAGATAGATTCTCATTAGCAAAAGATTAAACAGAGAATTAAAATACACAAATCACCCAAAACCTCAATCAATCTGACAAACAACAAGCCTATTATAGGCATTGAGCTTTACACATAAACTGGAGTTATATAACAAGCAAGACGAATAGCAAAAGAGTTAACCTACAGAAACCACTCCTAATCCAAACCAATTTGCACAAAAGTTGCTCCTAATCAAATCTTCATCAACTTACCTTCAACATTAGCCGACACTGTGGAGTAGAAATAGAACACCCAAAGAGGAAGTAGGAGAAAAGTTTTCTCCATTCAATCTTTTACTTCTTTCTCACTGCTACTCGAAGAAGAATTGGGCTCAAATCCAGCATCATATATGTGGAGGAAGAGGTAGCGAAGGGGTGAGTGCCGCCGCCGAAGACGAAGAATTTTGGGTGCGTTTACTCGCGCCCACTGCATCAAGTCGTCGTCCCCACCACTTACGAAATTTTTTCTCGTCGATAACTAGTGATAACTAATTTGTTCAGTACTCTTTATTTACACGATTCTTATATACAGCCCGGTACTTTATTCAAACAACGCCGGGTCACTCGCGTTCTGCGAGGACACGTACACTCGCGTTCTGCGAGATTAGCAAAAAATTAGGTTAATTACATGCATGTTAATCTCGCGTTCTGCGAGTGCACGTGTCCTCGCAGAACGCGAGTGACGCGGCCCTCGCAGAACGCGAGATTAGCATGTCAGATTGACGTTGTTGTGCGCCATTACTACATGTCTTGTCCCCACCTAACTATAATAACTACCCCCTTATTTTAAGTATTCCGTAACACCTATTAACCCTACCCTAACACCTCTTTTTATCATCTTTCACCTCTTTCACCCTCCATTAAAACCCATTTTCAAAACCTTAAAACTTCAAAACACTCTAAAAACACCTAAAATAATGGAAGATGAAGAGGAATTCAACAAAGGAGGGAATGAAGATGGTGGTTCATCAAGTTACCATTCAAATGAGGTAATGTTCTTACTTAATTTTTGAATTTTAATTTGTTTTGCACCATTAAGAGCTAAAATGAACTTATTATGTTGTATTTCATGTTAAATCTAGTAGTAGTGGTAAGTGTTGAAGAGATGACTTTTGCATATAATGTCAAAAACTTAGATGTGTTCATGTTTTTAGGGTTTTTATGGTTTTGAATGTAGGAACTCATGTTATGTTAAATTATCCCGTTCAATGACTAGTTTCAGGAAATAGCAACTTCTCGCGTTCTGCGAGAGGAAGCCACTCGCAGAACGCGAGAAGGGCCTTCCTCGCAGAACGCGAGAAGTTGCACATTACAGAGTATTAACAGAAGCACTGTGTATAGGTGAATTTTTCTTTGTTCACTGGATTGAATGCAATCCAGTTGAATGACTACACCTACCCCTCGCGGAATACGGTGCCCGTTTCGCCACCGTCATTTGATTTAGGGATTGACGACTTTGGATATTATCATCAACCATCTTTATATGAACAACATGTGCCATCTACATATGAATTGCCTGTGCCATCTACTTATGAGTTGCCCGTGCCATCTACTTATGAATTGCCATGTACATATGAGGTGCCATCAAGCTATGATGCGTTTGATTCACAATTTGCTAACCCACCAACAAACGTAGGAGAGGAGATGTGTTTTCTTCCCTCTTTACGCACTGCACCAAAGTTTGATAGTCCCGTATGTGAGGAAGAGGTTGTTTCTAGGGATTATTCGGAATATTTCACTACGGAGCAAGTGTTTGCCTCTAAGGAGATTGGTCATTTGTGGGCTTTGAATGTTGCAAAGCAACACAAGTTTATGATCTCTATTGGAAGGACTGTACCATCTAAACTGGGGCAAAGTGGTAAGATTCAAATCATTTGTGAGAAAGGGGGAAGCCATAGGCCTAAAGGTGTCGGTGTTAGATCAAACACAAAGAGCAAGAAAACAGGGTGTAAATTTCAGTTGAAGCTCATGGAGAATCGGGTTGAAGAGAATTGGAGATTAGTGGTTGTTTGTGGTTTGCACAACCATCCTATTGGAGATAGTTTGGTCGGGAATGCATTTGCCGGGAGGCCAACCCCGGATCAAAAGAAAAAGGTTCGTGAGATGGTACTTTCACATTGTTCTCCAAATCAGATTTACACTGAGATAAACAAGGATCCCGGAAGTTGCACAAAGAAGAACCAAGTGTACAATTTGGTAAGACATATAAGGGAAGAGGAAATGGAAGGTAGAACCGTGGTTCAAGAATTCTTTCACCAATGCAAAGAGAGCAACTACTTCATGGAGTATAGGCCAAGTGCAACGAACCCTTCGATAATAGGCGACTTGTTCTTTGCTAGCCCCGAATCAATGAAACTCTTAAAGGCGTTTCCATATGTCCTTTTGATGGACTCGACTTATAGCACGAACAGGTAAGTATTTATCATTCTGTTTTTATGTTGTATTTATCTTACTGTATTTTGGTTCCAGGTACAATGTTCCCTTCCTGGAGATAGTCGGTTTGACTTCTACATGGAAGAATTTTGTTGTGTGCGGGGTATGGTTAGAGGCTGAGAGCGAGGATAGTTATTTATGGGCGTTGCAGCAGCTGCAGACGATGTATTTGAGAATAGGAGCATCGCCTACTTGCTTCGTCACTGACCGTGAGATGGCTCTTATGAATGCAACAGACAAGTTATGGCCAAATGCAAAGTTTCTCTTATGTAGGCGACATGTAAGGAAGAACATAGAGGCGAGAGCCAAGATAGCTATGGGCACACAAGCATTGGGGGTTAATATTTCAAATGATTATTATAACGTGTTCGAACAAACCACTGAAGAAGATTACAAGAGTACTTTGAAGAAACTTGAGGACGAATGGCGAGCTTATCCAACCGTATTGAAGTACGTGAGAACGAATTGGCTAAACCGTTACAAAGAAAGACTTGTTTCAGCATGGACGGATAATGTCTTCACTCTCGGGAATAACACAACAAACAGGTATGTTCTGTTATTTATGTCTACCTTCTACATATGATAAAAAGAGCTTCTGTAATGCATACCTCGCAGAACGCGAGGGCATACCAACTCGCAGAACGCGAGTAAATTCCTTGATTCAGTGTTGATGCATTTTCGAATGCAAAGATCCTGGAACAATGTATGAACTCGCAGAACGCGAGGTGTACACACCTCGCAGAACGCGAGGAGTTACACATTACAGAAGGATCCACAGGTTCTGATTTGTATTTGCATTTTATTGTTTTTCGAACATTTTAGAGTTGAAGGAGCACATTCATGTCTTAAGTCATACTTGTCAAGTGGAAATGCTAGGCTAGACACAATGTTCAAAGAATACAAAACAATGGCGGAGAACCAACTTAAGGAGATTACTGTGTCTTTCACCGAGAGTTTGAATAAGAGCTTCACAGTTGTTGAAGGGGCCGACTTGTTTAAAGTCTTGAAGTTCAAAGTCTCTTACAAATGCATAGATTTTTTGCTTAAGGAATACACGAAGGGGGAGAGATTAGGTGCGCACTTTAATATGTTTTGTAGCTGCGGGATCAAGATTAGAGATGGGTTGATGTGTGTTCATCAGATTGTAAGACATTGGAAGGAGCAAAGACCACTAAGAGTATCAGAGTTGCACCCTTTCTGGAGTACTTTGAGTTTGGAAGAAGTTGATGTTCCCGGCATACTGGAAGTTAAGAGTAAGGTGGCAAGGCGTCTTTTTCAGACTTTCTATGAGGAAACGTTTCCGAAATTGTGCCCCCATGATCAAGAAAAGTGTGCACAAACTGTTTTAGACATTGGGAAAGTAAATACTCCTCTAAAAGAGCCGGCTATTTCAAAGCACACCGGAGGTCGTCCAGTCGGAGCTCCTAACAAACAACCTAGGTCAACGCAAAGAAGACCGTCTGCATGGGAGCACACTAATGTTGAGATGGATGCTAGAGATTTGGAAGAAACACCCCCAAAGAAGCAAAAAAATGCTTCTAATTCTGAAACATTCAAGAAACCAAAGATTAAGGTGATTGGCAAGTACAAGTCTCACATACCCGCGTCAATGCGGACCCATGTGAATGGTTGGTTTGAGGTAAATGGAGATGGAAATTGTGGATTTAGAGCAATAGCTCATGAATTGCATGACAACCAACACTTATGGAGGGAAGTAAGAGATTTGATGATAGCTAAGGTCAAAGAGATTTGACACCTAGTTCAAGGAACTTGGATTGGACCTCCACAACAACCAACTTTGGAGAGCGCTTTACACCAACTTACATGGGAAGGAATAGGAAGGGCTCCAGAAGATCACTGGCTAGCTACCCCGGAAATGGGATGCCTTGTGGCATCCACATTCAACATAGTGTTCGTAACGGTGGGAAAAAATGCTAACTACACTTACCTTCCTCTACAACGTCCTACTTGGTTAGAAGATGGTGACACACTTCCGACGTTCTGCTTATTCTATATTCAGAGTGAGAGACATTTTGTTCCGGTAAGTTTTTGGATCTACTTATGAATTACTATCTAATATGCAACTTCCTAACGTTGTTGTTTTCTTGTAGTTGCGTCTTGAAGAAAACTGCCCATTACCTCATGTGTTTACTCCTTGGTGGCGAAACGCTGAAAGAGATGCTTTTTCTTTGCACGATCTTGTGTCACATCGATGTGCCGCCTTTGAAATGTAATGTTGAAGTTATGTTTTATTCGCTGAATTTGTAATGTAATGTTGAACTGGAGATGGTTTTTTAAATTCTTAAACTGGAACTAATGTCATGGACATTTTCCAGAAAATGTCATTCCTCGCGTTCTGCGACGCTGGTGTCACTCGCAGAACGCGAGTAACACCAACCGTGCCACAGACCGTGCATATCAACTGAGAGCACCCTGTTTCCTATAGGGCAGACTCGCGTTCTGCGAGTGGTGTACACCTCGCGTTCTGCGAGGTTATGCAAAAAACGAACAGAATTGAAGCAACACCAACATATCCCTAAACATAATCCAACAAAATTATCCAATCAACAAAACACCTAAGAAAGCAATCCAAAACACAATCCAAAACACAAAACGAAAGGCTACTCGTCTTCTCGTGGTCGGAAGGGAGCGAGATTTGACATACTTAGTAGCATTTGGGCGTGATATGAATCAAAATCCTCTGGAGTGGCAAACCGATACCGGTCCATGTCATTGTACACCCGGCCAATCACCTATACGCAAGTAAACATTCATTCTATGTTAATATTCGAGACAAACAAAGACTAGAAACGCAAGATAAACCAAAACAATTAATATTACCTGTCTCTCAGTCATCATCCCAGGGATTGCAGGACGGATATACCTATGGGTCCTCTTGATGTACCAATCCATGTAATCATGGGAGCATTCATGTGGTGCATAGGCAACTGGCCCCATATCATCGAGAGACAAAGAGTGAACATCTCTTGACTCCCAAAGCCATTGGTTGGCGTCATAAAAAACACTATAACACCTAATGTTTTTCAACCTATGAGCTTTGAGCGGTTCGATGACTGGCCTAGGAATACGCTGCACTCTCCCAAATTGTCTGGGACACCTATCAGGCATGTGTGGTTCGGTGATGTCACAGCAAGATAGCACCCCGTGAAATAGAGCGGGAGCAAGCTCAGGATCGGTGAAGTCTTGTGCTCCATACGGGTTCCAACATACCTAACAAAATGACAGAAAAACGCATGGTGAAGTCTGTAAAACACCAGAAACTGCAGAAACTATGACAAAATGTGTCCATCCTCGCGTTCTGCGAGAAGCCACAGACTCGCGTTCTGCGAGAAAATGTTGCATAATCAAACAAATTACTGCTGCGTACTAAAAAAATGCAGAAATCCCAGAAAATGCAAAAACTTACCATCTCCGGCATAAGAATATCGAGCGCTCCCCTATAGTCCCTTCCGACTTGCCCCTTCTTCAGCTTTACATTCTTAGGCATCCACCGGTATGCCCATGGTTGCTCCGCTCTCCACCGAGGACGTTCAGTAGGTCGGAAGTGTGGGAAGTAGTTGTAGATCCATGCCTAAGAAATACAAAGTACGTTAAATATGAAAATATATATAAGTATGTAAATTAAACGCTTAGAAAGTATAATACCTGCAACAAGGTGTAACAGAAAGACATCTGGGCACAACCCTGTCGTGTGCATACCCCCAGCTGCCTATACAGATGGGCCAAAGCAGCTGAACCCCACGATATGCCCGTAGCATGGGCATAGGTTTCCAAATAAGGCCCATATCTAAGCCGAATCAAGTTCTGTGACTTGTCCGGAAATAAGAGCGAGGAAGCAGTATACAACACCCATCCTAAACCCTTTCGCTCTGGACCTAGGTTTTCACAATGCCTTCTAAACCAATCAGCTTTCACCCTCCCAGAATCTAAAGTGTGCGGATCTACTCCAAAAATTTCCGCCCCCTTCCTACCATAGTATTTTATAATCTCATCATGACTAAACTTGGCACCCAGTTTCTTACAAGTAGTCATTGCTTTCCCTTCTATAGGTAGGCCTAAAATCATATGTACATCCAGAAGGCCAATAGTGATCTCACCACAAGGGAGGTGGAATGAGTTAGTCTCCGGTTGCCATCGTTCGATGAACGCTTCAATCAACGGATAGTCGATTGCTTCGTACATCATGTCAGGTAGATCTGACAATCCAACAGCACCGGGAATCTCTGACCAGTCATCGTTGTCCAATGGCCAATCACTGCTTTGCTTTGTCCGTTGTTGTGGCTTCATCGGACCTTTCAACTGCAGAAAAATACAAAATTACACACTGCAGGCCAAATTTACAAAAAATACAGTTTCTGCAGAATTATCAGCTTCTGCAGAAACCAAGCATTTTCTCGCGTTCTGCGAAGAGTAACACCCTCGCGTTCTGCGAGTATGCCACTCCTCGCGTTCTGCGAGAAAATGCACAGAAATTGCATTTTCTGATAATTCTGCAGAATTTCTGTTAATGTATTAAAAATGCAGAAAATCAATAAATTAGTAAATTACCTCCCCTTTCTGGATGTGGAACGCCACATGTGCTTCAAATCCCTTAAGCAACTCGGGATCTTCTGGACCGCCAGGTGTGGCATGAGTGAGCTCAGGATCATACTTTGGCTCATTCTTCTTGGACTTCCTCTTTCTTTTTGGTTTCTGGACCAATTCTTCTTCTTCTTCTTCTTCTTCTTCATCATCATCATCATCATCATCACCTTCTTCTTCGTGTTCTTCCCCAACACCTTCATCCTGGTACTCTTGTTCCATCGGTTCTGGTTGAGGATTGTAAGAAGAAGAACAAGCTTGTCCACTTCCTTGACCCATGTCTTCAGGAACACTTCCCTCACCAAATGCACCTCCCCAACATTGTCCACCGACCCAACTTTGTCCACCCCACCCTTGTCCAACTTCCACTACAGCATACTGAGGAATGAAATTGTCCCAGCTACCCGATTGTTCATATGGAGTTGATTGTGGTGCCCATTGAGTTGACGGTTGTGCACATGAAACTGACTCTTGAGAATAAAGGTCCCAATCATCATTTCGATACCCTTGATATGTATCTGCTCGTTCTATCCCACTAGGCACAGAACAGTCTTCCCCGGCATAACTATGGACACCACTGTACCGCTCTATGGGGCGATAATCAACGTCGGGGAGCCCCTCGGGGAAGAGCTCTACCGGTGTTGTATTCTTTGCTCTCCTTTTCCCTTTTGCATTTTCAACCGGTGGATTTTCTCTCACAGCGTTCCTATTTCTTCGACGGGTTGAACGTCCAGGAAGATCCATTACCTAAAAAAATGTAAAGTAGAATCAGTATATAAATATAACATTATATAAAGTAAAATCAGTATATAATAAAAATCTGCAGAAGAGGAAAGAATTTCCAGTTTTGTCAATTCCTCGCGTTCTGCGAGTACCATGACCCTCGCGTTCTGCGAGTACCATGACCCTCGCGTTCTGCGAGTATACTACACCCCTCGCGTTCTGCGTCAATTTGCACAATCATGAGTTTCCGGCAACAGTTTCCGGCGAGATTTTCCGACGAAAATTCAATATTTTAGCTAAAGTACCTATCAATTTAAGTAAATTACCAAATAAACATCAAAACCCTAAATAAAATCAACAACCCTAATCAAAAACCCTAACCCTAATGAATTTCAACATAAAACAACATCCACTCATCCACCATAATTCAAAATCATCATCTTTCATCCATTATACAACCATTTCTAAATCAACATTCAATATCAAAACATCATATAATATGCAATTTTCTATACTAACAACATATATTCATCTAAAAACAACATTAAAAAGCATAAGAGTATTAGAAACATACCTTATATGGAGATTTGAATTGAAAAGAGGAAGAAGAAGTAGGTTGAAATTGAGAGAGATGGTAAAATGAGAAGAGAGCGGCGGAATTTTTTTATGGTGGCTGTAAAAATGGGCCGAGTAGGGTTTTTCCCCTTTTATAGGGAAAAAACACCCTCGCGTTCTGCGAGGTGACGCACCCTCGCGTTCTGCGAGGGGACGCACTCTCGCGTTCTGCGAGGGGACGCACTCTCGCGTTCTGCGAGGATGCGCTTCCTCGCAGAACGCGAGGGCCCGGGCGTTATTTAGAAAACGCCCGGGCGGTATTTAGCAAGGGCCTTTATTTACCTAGTTTCTATTCAGCACACCATTTTTTCTATTTACCGTCTTAGTTTAAGGCTTGGTCTATATGCACACGTTTTTTTTTTGCTAAATGTACATTATTCTGTGCGGTAAGAGTTGTAGTACACTTCTGTGCGTTAAGGATTACCGCACCAAAGGACTCCGGGGCATTGTTGGAATTTTTTCTGAAACCTATATGACGCTGGTGCGGTAACAATTACCGCACAGATCTGTGCGTTAACAATTACCGCACCAGATTAATACGAGATTAACAAAAAAAAAACAGATTTTGATTAACTTAAACACCTGTGCGGTAACTCTTACCGCACATGATTTGTTATTTTTTTAATTAATAATTTTTTTTTAAAAAGTATTTAAATAATAATATCGTGTGCGTTAACTCTTACCGCACAGATCTGTGCGTTAAGATATAACGCACGGGATTAAGGAAAGATTAACTAAAAAAAATTAAATTTTTGATTAAAAAAATTCCTGTGCGGTAACCTTTACCGCACAGATTTTTTTTTAATTTTTTAATTTTTTTTTAATTAATCGAGCAGATTTGTTTTAAAATAAAATATATCTGTGCGGTAAATATAACCGCACAGATCTAATAATTATCGCTTCAGTCTCATTGCTCTAGTGGTAAGGCATTGTGCATCCTTTGTAAGGTCTCAGGTTCGAGTCTCAACTCCAACACTAAATCTTTTATTTTAATTGTGAAAAATAAATAAAAGAAGAGGGTGAGAAGGATTGAACTTAAGACCTTATGCACAAATATTTGGTGTGAAACCACCACACTAATGAGTTCTCATTATATATTTGTAATTTTATTATTACATGTTACAATAAAATTTGGTTCCATCATATTTTATTATTAATTTTTTTTTATCTTGGTCTCATATAATTATTGAATTAATTATAATAATAAATTAAAAAAAAAATATTATTCAAATAATCAGATATTTTGTATTATTATTATTTAGCATTTTTAATATATATTATTATTTGAATATTTTTACTATTTTTCATGTTTTGATAAATCTTTTTATATAAAAATACTACAATTATAAAACAATAAAACTTATATTACTTTTTAAGATAAAAAAAGTATGATAATCAATTTAATCTCAATTTAATCTTTCAATAAATTCTAGACATGGCAAACGACCCAAACGCTAAAAGGCCTTAAATGGGCTTAAGACCTTATGCACAAATATTTGGTGTGAAACCACCACACTAATGAGTTCTCATTATATATTTGTAATTTTATTATTACATGTTACAATAAAATTTGGTTCCATCATATTTTATTATTAATTTTTTTTTATCTTGGTCTCATATAATTATTGAATTAATTATAATAATAAATTCAAAAAAAAAATATTATTCAAATAATCAGATATTTTGTATTATTATTATTTAGCATTTTTAATATATATTATTATTTGAATATTTTTACTATTTTTCATGTTTTGATAAATCTTTTTATATAAAAATACTACAATTATAAAACAATAAAACTTATATTACTTTTTAAGATAAAAAAAGTATGATAATCAATTTAATCTCAATTTAATCTTTCAATAAATTCTAGACATGGCAAACGACCCAAACGCTAAAAGGCCTTAAATGGGCTTAAGGCCCAATTTGACAAAACGATGTCGGAATGGAATGAAACTTGATTTCAATGCCTATTAGAGATATTTGACCATGTGGGTAACTTCCAATCACAACTTCTAACTTTTCAAATAGCACCTCCTTTATAAATATCAAACTAGTGATAACTCTCTAACTTGTCGCAATATGTATGGTCTACAACATCGATGATGATTATTGTTGACAAAATTATAAAACTTAGTCTTATCAGGCATATAAAGTACCAATAAGGTCTCGCTCAAACAAAACGAGGCTCGAAACTATACGTAAACGCTAAAAGGCCTTATAAGGCCTTAAATGGGCTTAAGGCCCAATTTGACAAAACGACGCCCAAACGATGTCGGAATGGAATGAAACTTGATTTCAATTCCTATTAGAGATATTTGACCATGTGGGTAACCTCCAATCACAACTTCTAACTTTTCAAATAGCACCTCCTTTATAAATATCAAACTAGTGATAACTCTCTAACTTGACGCAATATGTATGGTCTACAACATCGATGATGATTATTGTTGACAAAATTATAAAACTTAGTCTTATTAGGCATATAAAGTACCAATAAGGTCTCGCTCAAACAAAACGAGGCTCGAAACTATACGTAAACGCTAAAAGGCCTTAAAAGGCCTTAAATGGGCTTAAGGCCCAATTTGACAAAACGACGCCCAAACGATGTCGGAATGGAATGAAACTTGATTTCAATGCCTATTAGAGATATTTGACCATGTGGGTAACTTCCAATCACAACTTCTAACTTTTCAAATAGCACCTCCTTTATAAATATCAAACTAGTGATAACTCTCTAACTTGTCGCAAAATGTATGGTCTACAACATCGATGATGATTATTGTTGACAAAATTATAAAACTTAGTCTTATTAGGCATATAAAGTACCAATAAGGTCTCGCTCAAACAAAACGAGGCTCGAAACTATACGTAAACGCTAAAAGGCCTTATTATGCCTTAAATGGGCTTAAGGCCCAATTTGACAAAACGACGCCCAAACGATGTCGGAATGGAATGAAACTTGATTTCAATTCCTATTAGAGATATTTGACCATGTGGGTAACTTCCAATCACAACTTCTAACTTTTCAAATAGCACCTCCTTTATAAATATCAAACTAGTGATAACTCTCTAACTTGACGCAATATGTATGGTCTACAACATCGATGATGATAATTGTTGACAAAATTATAAAACTTAGTCTTATTAGGCATATAAAGTACCAATAAGGTCTCGCTCAAACAAAACGAGGCTCGAAACTATACGTAAAGGCTAAAAGGCCTTAAATGGGCTTAAGGCCCAATTTGACAAAACGACGCCCAAACGATGTCGGAATGGAATGAAACTTGATTTCAATGCCTATTAGAGATATTTGACCATGTGGGTAACTTCCAATCAAAACTTCTAACTTTTCAAATAGCACCTCCTTTATAAATATCAAACTAGTGATAACTCTCTAACTTGTCGCAATATGTATGGTCTACAACATCGATGATGATTATTGTTGACAAAATTATAAAACTTAGTCTTATTAGGCATATAAAGTACCAATAAGGTCTCGCTCAAACAAAACGAGGCTCGAAACTATACGTAAACGCTAAAAGGCCTTAAATGGGCTTAAGGCCCAATTTGACAAAACGACGCCCAAACGATGTCGGAATGGAATGAAACTTGATTTCAATGCCTATTAGAGATATTTGACCATGTGGTAACTTCCAATCACAACTTCTAACTTTTCAAATAGCACCTCCTTTATAAATATCAAACTAGTGATAACTCTCTAACTTGTCGCAATATGTATGGTCTACAACATCGATGATGATTATTGTTGACAAAATTATAAAACTTAGTCTTATTAGGCATATAAAGTACCAATAAGGTCTCGCTCAAACAAAACGAGGCTCGAAACTATACGTAAACGCTAAAAGGCCTTAAATGGGCTTAAGGCCCAATTTGACAAAACGACGCCCAAACGATGTCGGAATGGAATGAAACTTGATTTCAATGCCTATTAGAGATATTTGACCATGTGGGTAACTTCCAATCACAACTTCTAACTTTTCAAATAGCACCTCCTTTATAAATATCAAACTAGTGATAACTCTCTAACTTGTCGCAATATGTATGGTCTACAACATCGATGATGATTATTGTTGACAAAATTATAAAACTTAGTCTTATTAGGCATATAAAGTACCAATAAGGTCTCGCTCAAACAAAACGAGGCTCGAAACTATACGTAAACGCTAAAAGGCCTTATAAGGCCTTAAATGGGCTTAAGGCCCAATTTGACAAAACGACGCCCAAACGATGTCGGAATGGAATGAAACTTGATTTCAATGCCTATTAGAGATATTTGACCATGTGGGTAACTTCCAATCACAACTTCTAACTTTTCAAATAGCACCTCCTTTATAAATATCAAACTAGTGATAACTCTCTAACTTGTCGCAATATGTATGGTCTACAACATCGATGATGATTATTGTTGACAAAATTATAAAACTTAGTCTTATCAGGCATATAAAGTACCAATAAGGTCTCGCTCAAACAAAACGAGGCTCGAAACTATACGTAAACGCTAAAAGGCCTTATAAGGCCTTAAATGGGCTTAAGGCCCAATTTGACAAAACGACGCCCAAACGATGTCGGAATGGAATGAAACTTGATTTAAATTCCTATTAGAGATATTTGACCATGTGGGTAACTTCCAATCACAACTTCTAACTTTTCAAATAGCACCTCCTTTATAAATATCAAACTAGTGATAACTCTCTAACTTGACGCAGTATGTATGGTCTACAACATCGATGATGATTATTGTTGACAAAATTATAAAACTTAGTCTTATTAGGCATATAAAGTACCAATAAGGTCTCGCTCAAACAAAACGAGGCTCGAAACTATACGTAAACGCTAAAAGGCCTTAAAAGGCCTTAAATGGGCTTAAGGCCCAATTTGACAAAACGACGCCCAAACGATGTCGGAATGGAATGAAACTTGATTTCAATGCCTATTAGATATATTTGACCATGTGGGTAACTTTCAATCACAACTTCTAACTTTTCAAATAGCACCTCCTTTATAAATATCAAACTAGTTATAACTCTCTAACTTGTCGCAAAATGTATGGTCTACAACATCGATGATGATTATTGTTGACAAAATTATAAAACTTAGTCTTATTAGGCATATAAAGTACCAATAAGGTCTCGCTCAAACAAAACGAGGCTCGAAACTATACGTAAACGCTAAAAGGCCTTAAATGGGCTTAAGGCCCAATTTGACAAAACGACGCCCAAACGATGTCGGAATGGAATGAAACTTGATTTCAATTCCTATTACAGATATTTGACCATGTGGGTAACTTCCAATCACAACTTCTAACTTTTCAAATAGCACCTCCTTTATAAATATCAAACTAGTGATAACTCTCTAACTTGACGCAATATGTATGGTCTACAACATCGATGATGATTATTGTTGACAAAATTATAAAACTTAGTCTTATTAGGCATATAAAGTACCAATAAGGTCTCGCTCAAACAAAACGAGGCTCGAAACTATACGTAAACGCTAAAAGGCCTTAAAAGGCCTTAAATGGGCTTAAGGCCCAATTTGACAAAACGACGCCCAAACGATGTCGGAATGGAATGAAACTTGATTTCAATGCCTATTAGAGATATTTGACCATGTGGGTAACTTCCAATCACAACTTCTAACTTTTCAAATAGCACCTCCTTTATAAATATCAAACTAGTGATAACTCTCTAACTTGACGCAATATGTATGGTCTACAACATCGATGATGATTATTGTTGACAAAATTATAAAACTTAGTCTTATTAGGCATATAAAGTACCAATAAGGTCTCGCTCAAACAAAACGAGGCTCGAAACTATACGTAAACGCTAAAAGGCCTTAAAAGGCCTTAAATGGGCTTAAGGCCCAATTTGACAAAACGACGCCCAAACGATGTCGGAATGGAATGAAACTTGATTTCAATTCCTATTAGAGATATATGACCATGTGGGTAACTTCCAATCACAACTTCTAACTTTTCAAATAGCACCTCCTTTATAAATATCAAACTAGTGATAACTCTCTAACTTGTCGCAATATGTATGGTCTACAACATCGATGATGATTATTGTTGACAAAATTATAAAACTTAGTCTTATCAGGCATATAAAGTACCAATAAGGTCTCGCTCAAACAAAACGAGGCTCGAAACTATACGTAAACGCTAAAAGGCCTTATAAGGCCTTAAATGGGCTTAAGGCCCAATTTGACAAAACGACGCCCAAACGATGTCGGAATGGAATGAAACTTGATTTCAATTCCTATTAGAGATATTTGACCATGTGGGTAACTTCCAATCACAACTTCTAACTTTTCAAATAGCACCTCCTTTATAAATATCAAACTAGTGATAACTCTCTAACTTGACGCAATATGTATGGTCTACAACATCGATGATGATTATTGTTGACAAAATTATAAAACTTAGTCTTATTAGGCATATAAAGTACCAATAAGGTCTCGCTCAAACAAAACGAGGCTCGAAACTATACGTAAACGCTAAAAGGCCTTAAAAGGCCTTAAATGGGCTTAAGGCCCAATTTGACAAAACGACGCCCAAACGATGTCGGAATGGAATGAAACTTGATTTCAATGCCTATTAGAGATATTTGACCATGTGGGTAACTTCCAATCACAACTTCTAACTTTTCAAATAGCACCTCCTTTGTAAATACCAAACTAGTGATAACTCTCTAACTTGTCGCAATATGTATGGTCTACAACATTGATGATTATTATTGTTCACAAAATTATACAACTTAGTCTTATTAGGCATATAAAGTACCAATAAGGTCTCGCCCAAACAAAACGAGGCTCGAAACTATACGTAAACGCTAAAAGGCCTTAAAGACCTTAAATGGGATTAAGGCCCAACTTTGCAAAACAACGCCTAAACGATGTCAGAATGGAATGAAACTTGGTTTCAATGCCTATTAGAGATATTTGATAATGTAGGTAACTTCCAATCACAACTTCTAACTTTTCGAAGAGCACCTCCTTTGTAAAAACCAAATTAGTGATAACTCTCTAACTTGTCGCAATATGTATATCGACAAGTTAGAGAGGTAAGAGATGTTTGGTATTACAAAGGACGTGTTACTTGAAAAATACGAAGTGGTGGTTGAGAGTAACCCACATGGTCAAATACCTCTAACAGTCATAGAAACCAAGTTTCAAACCATTCTCACATCGTTTGGGTCGTTTGCCAAGTCTAGAATTTATAGAAAGGTTAAATTGAGAACAATATTGATTATCATAATATTTTTATCTTAAAAAGTAATATAGGTTTTATTGTTTTATAATTATAGTATTTTTATATAAAAAGATTTATCAAAACATGAAAAATAGTAAAAATATTCAAATAATAATAAATATATTAAAACAAGGCCTAAAATAATAATAATAAAATATTAAACATCTGATTATTTGAATAATATTTTTTTTTTGAATTTATTATTATAATTAATTCAATAATTATATGGGACCAAGATAAAAAAACAATTAATAATAAAATAAGATGGAACCAAGTTCTATTGTAACATGTAATAATAAAATTACAAACATATCATGAGAACTCATTAGTGTGGTGGTTTCACACCAAATATTTGTGCATAAGGTCTCAAGTTCAATCTTTCTCACCCTCTTCTTTTATTTATTTTTCACAAATAAAATAAAAGATTTAGTGTTGGAGTTGAGACTCGAACCTGAGACCTTACAAAGGATGCACAATGCCTTATCACTAGAGCAATGAGACTGAAGCGATAATTATTAGATCTGTGCGGTTATATTTACCGCACAGATATATTTTATTTTAAAAAAAATCTGCTCGATTAATTAAAAAAAAAATTAAAAAATTAAAAAAAAAATCTGTGCGGTAAAGGTTACCGCACAGGAATTTTTTTAATCAAAAATTTAATTTTTTTTAGTTAATCTTTCCTTAATCCCGTGCGTTAAATCTTAACGCACAGATCTGTGCGGTAAGAGTTAACGCACAAGATATTATTATTTAAATACTTTTTTTTATAAAAATTATTAATTAAAAAAATAACAAATCTTGTGCGGTAAGAGTTACCGCACAGGTGTTTAAGTTAATCAAAATTTGTTATTTTGTTTGTTAATCTCGTATTAATCTGGTGCGGTAATTGTTAACGCACAGATCTGTGCGGTAATTGTTACCGCACCAGCGTCATATAGGTTTCAGAAAAAATTCCAACAATGCCCCGAAGTCCTTTGGTGCGGTAATCCTTAACGCACAGAAGTGTACTGCAACTCTTACCGCACAGAATAGTGTGCATTTAGCAAAAAAAATGTGTGCATATAGACCAAGCCTAGTTTATCTGTTTAATATGTCGTGTATGAACATCGACGAAAAACAATTCATACGTCATATATGGAATTCTTTTATACTCGTATGGATTTTTTATACTTTTTTCCATAATCTTTTACTCCCTCTATCCCTATTTGTTTGTCCATTTTCCTTTTCGGGTGTCCCTTTTTGTTTGTCCACTATTCTATTTATGTTACTTTATTCTATCCATTTTATCCCTACTATCAACCTATAATTACCACATTTTCACTTTTTCTCTCGACCAAATTCCAATCTTATCTACTCTTCATCTCTATCTCTCTCCTCTAACCATTCACTTTATACTTTTCTCTCTCCTATAATCATTATATTCCTACAATTCCTTAATTCCCGCGAAAATCGTACTTGTGGACAAACAAAAAGGGACGGAGGGAGTAGATAATTTCAATACGATCGCGTGCATATAAAATTCGTCCAAAACGAAAATCGTTTGTCCCTTCAAAAAGTCAAAAAATAAGAATTTTTTTGTGATTATGCTTAAGGGCCCTTTTGTTTGTAGTGTTCGGAAACGGAAAGGAAACGTAAATGAATCTAGGCCATTATTAAGTGATGATACATTGACAACTTGATTTTGAATAATAAAATTTGTATGCCAAGAGAGGAGAAAAGAGGGGGGAAGGGTGATATGGTGAGTTGGCAAGGCGGCGGAGGTGAGTTGGCGAAGAGATTTTGAAATAAAATCTCTTCGCATACAAATTACTAGGAGAAGGGGAAAAAGAAATAAAATCATAATTTTGATCAATGAACAATTCCACTAAAATGGACTAGGTTCGTTTCCTTTTCGTTTCTGAATCCGACATTATAAACAAACGCCACCTAAGTGTAATAGATCTATTACTTATAAATTGTAGTTATGGATTATTTTTAAGTAATATAAATACGAAACGCCTATATGCACGCGACTTTTTCTCTATATGCACGCGACTTTTTCTCTATATGCACGCGATTTGGTGCGCAGATGTTATGCGCATAGGTTGGTGCGCAGTTTTCTTGCGCACAAGGGTATTTTCGGGATAAATGTGAAAATTCTGACGATGTCTGTCAAATGTGTGCGCATTAAAACAGCGCACATAATATATAATGCGCAAAAGTTCAGCGCACGACGTTTCGGATTCCCGAATGTGTGCGCTGAACTTTTGCGCACAGAATGAGTGCGCAGAAGCACTGCGCACACATTCTATTAAACCCTCGCCGCAACTTCTTCTTCTTCCTCCTTCTTTTTCTTTCTTTTCTGCTGTAGCTCGACGGCGCCGATCATTTACTCTCCATTTCCGACCGTTTCCCTCGTCTAAACACAATTCCGTCAATGGATTCTGAACCCCCTCATTCTTCCGGTCCCGACCACACCACTATCGTCCCAATCCCAACACCTCCGGCGACTTCCGTCCGAACGGAGCCACCTCCGGCGACGTTGTCCGACGATGAAGCGTTGGTGGATGGAGGTGGCCGGCGGTATGCGACTCGAGCCGCGTTGGCAGCGGCAAATGCTCCTCCGGCGACTATTCCGGCAACTATTCCGGCGACTATTCCGGCGACTCGGGTTCCGGAGACACCGCACGATCTGTATTCGGTATAAAATTTCTAAACCCGCTTTTTTCAAATATTTATCGTATTTAATTGTGGAAATTTATTCGTAATTGTTTTTTGTAATAATTACGAATAAATTTCAGTTTTTTATGAATTAAATATTAGAATTCGTATTAATTGTAATTTAATCGTAATTTTTAATAAAAAAATTACGATTAAATTTCAGTTTTGTATGAATTAAATATTAGAATTCTTATTAATCGTATTTTTTTATAATTACGATTAAGTTTCAGATTATTATGCATTAATCGAATGCCTAATCGAATTATTATGAATTCGTATTAATTGTAATTTTTTAGTAATAGTAGTGATTATTATTTCGTATTAGTTGAGATGTTTATTTTTTAGTAATTATGAATTAAATATTAGAAACTTAACAGTCATAAATAGTTATGACTTAATTGTTAAATTTCTAACAATTTCTATTAAAAAATGTAAAGACTCGAATTTGATTACGAAGTTGCAAATTATTTCCGAATATTTTAGTATGAATTAGTCATACTAAAAATGTAAAAACATGTAGACTATACAAGCCGTCATGGATCAGACGGGCAACACGATGCCCGCACCAGTAGCGGAACGGCTTCCACGTCGACATGATGTGGCAGCCGGTGTACGATTATCGTTCGAGGCCCTCAAACGATTTTTCGGCACCGGATCACCTGAGCGCCGTGAGCCAGGGAATGAGTACGAGGAGGCACAGCTGCAGCAGCAGGAGATAGATGGTTCGCACATGGAGATGGATGGACAGAGAGCAGATTTCCATGACGACTTAGATTATCCTGGTCGATATGTTACTGCGTTCGACCCTATCGAGCCCACACCAGTACAGGCGCAGGTGACCACGGATGACTATGATATCCAGGACGCACCTCTGTTTCAGGATGATTTACCTCGCAGTTCAGAGCATACAGAGCAGGATTTACCTGCAGTGACAGATGCAGAAACGTCGACATCTTCTCCTCCTACGGTCGCATCTGCAGAGCCAGTCGCATCTTCAGAGCCAGTGTCGGGAGATTTAGACGACGATGACCATGCCCCACAGACATATTTTCCTTGGCTCGGGGAGTCGATGCAGGACATTTGTCGTCCACGTGCGCCTCACCTATTGTGTTCTTATGAGACGCATATAGCGAGATGGATATGGTCGTGTGGTCCTCTTCCAGGGCCCGCTCCCGATGTACCATTGGTGCCCCCGGTGCAGGTTAGGAAGCGTGCCCGTGCGGGGGAAGCTGTAGGCCGAGGCAGAGGCCGAGGTGGTGGGAGAGGGAGAGGGAGAGGTAGAGGGAGACGGAGAGGGAGAGGTCAGGAGGGTGCTGAGGGAGTTGGTGGTGAGGGTGTTGCTGCTGAGGGAGTCGCTGAGGGGGCTGCAGTTGAGGAGGTTGTTGGTGAGGAGGTTGCGGCTCCAGTTAGAGGTGGTCGTCGTCCCAGGCAGAGACGACGAGTAGGAGATATTCAGGCAGAGGATGAGCCAGAGGATGGGGACGGGGATGAGGCCGAGGCTGAGGCGGCTCCGTTAGATCCGGTATGTTCAATAACATTGATCTGAATGCTTATAATAAGTTATACGTTTCTTATTTACTAACCGGACGCAATTTTTTTTCTGTACTTATTTAGGCTAGGAAGCTCCTGAGGGTGATGTACAGATCTGCACAGGTTCATGATTATGAGCATCATATTTCAGCTGAGGAGGGTACATGGTTCAGGCTTGCTGAGCGTTCTGGGCTGACAGAGCTGCGCCGAGTGGGCATAGCGTCTCAGATCGATGCTGCATTGATTTCTGCTTTTGTGGAGAGGTGGCATCCAGAGACCAACACTTTCCACATGCCATTTGCTGAGATGACCATCTGCCTACATGACGTGATGCAGATCCTCAGAGTCCGTATACATGGTCGTAGCTGCAATTCACCTATGACAGATGACCAGATCTATGCGGCGCGGACGCTATGGGTCAGGAGGCTGATGACATGAAGGCATGTTATAGCTCAGGTGGCATTCATTTCGGTGCCCTCAATGCTCGGTTGGAAGTTTTGTTTGATGCGCCAGTCAGGAATGAGAGTCACATTGCCACTCTGTATCTCCTTTTGCTTCTGGGCTCGACTGTCTTGGTGGACAGGTCGACAAAGGGTGTCAAGGTCCAGTACGCGGCGCTTGTTCTCAACCATGATCGTACAGGGGACATTGCATGGGGAGCCGGCATACTTGCGTTAGTGTATCGCAATTTAGGGTCTGCATCTAGAGTCGAGACGGCAACCATTGGTTCATGTGGGATTCTTCTGAGGGTAAGATCTTGTCGTTAACGTCTTGGTGAATAACTCTTAACTATTCACGTAGTTTTACTAATAATCTGTAATTGTTTATATGTAGTGCTGGATCTGGGCATACTTTCCTCATTTTCGTGATCACTTTGTCACGAACCCTGCATTCGCCCATGGAGATGCTGCTGTAGGATTGTATACACCACTTAGCTCGGATACTGGGCGTTTGGTTGCCATCCGTCGCATGCTCGACAGCATGAGATATGAGCAGGTTTGGATTTAATTTCTTATATTTTTTATTTCATTACCGCAATACGTGTCTAATTTGGCTTGTTATTTGTTTCAGGTTAACTGGCAGCCATGGAGAGATTTGGACTTCAACTCACCAGAGGTTTCTCCTACGAGATTTGAGGGCGTATTGAGCATCTGGAAATTTCATGAGGCCTACAACCCTAGGAGAGTCCTGCGGCAGTTTGGGCGGGCTCAGCCCGTTCCCGACCCACCCATTCAGCCGTTGTCATTTCATCGGCCCATGGGTTGCACGAGGTATGACGTCGTTTATGCACCTGAGCTTCTTCTTGCATGGGACGCAGAGCCGAGGCCTCTGATCGATCTGGATGGGCCGGTTGCAGAGCCAGCATGGAAGATGTCTGATGACTATATGGATTGGCTGGACGAGTTCTCACATCCCGTCGTCGATCCATCCTCTGAGAGACATGATCGCCCGCCTCGCTATGGATATACCCCGGTGCCTATCGATGCATTAGCGGTATGTAAAATTTTATAAAGTTTGTACAAAACTTAGCTTTAGACCTTAACTAATGATTAAATTTATGTTTCGTTTGCAGCGTTGTCAGATCCTTCAAGCCATGATGCACTCTTTTCTAGACTCCCCTATCTCGGATCGACCTTGGGCCACTGAAGATGTGATTCGTGGTTGGCTTGCAATCTTAGAGGCACCTCAGGCACCTTTGGCACCATCTCCCCCACGTGCATCGCGGATGCCACCACCACCACCACCTCCTGTTTTCCGAGATTCTGTTCATGAGAGTGGCCAGGGGAGTGGATGCGGCACTCAGGAGGATGCGCACCAAGATGATATGACTCAGGGTGATGTGCCTCGGGAAGATGCTCCGCCTTATACTCAGGAGACTCAGGATTAGACGCTTGACGTCTGTTTTTGTTTGATGGATGTTTTATGTATGATTGATGTTTTATGTATGCATTTTTCTTCTGTGATGGTTTTAAATTTTATGTTTTGCTTGTTTGAATATTCAAAACGACTCCGAACAATAATGCAAATACAAATCTGAACAACAAGACGTGAAAAACTATATTGATTTGAAAACGAAATACAAATTTCAACAACAACACTACACAAAGAGATGGTGAGGAAGACCAACCTATGAAGATCCCCAAACCGATGATTGGTTTCGATGTTCGGAGTCGGCAATATGTACCAACTAATAACCAGTTTTCAAACTCTTATTAGTTCGTACATTTTGCTAAATCCGAACATCGAAACCAATATCGGTTGGGGATCTTTATAGGTTGTCCCTCCTCAACTTCTCTTTGTCCAGTGCTATGCTTGTTTACTAACGATTACAACAACCACTTAACTAACAATTACAACAACGAACTAACGATTAAAACAACCACTTAACTAACGATTGGAAGCATACTCATTCCCTATACTGATATTTATTCTACCAAACACAAAAACAGATTTAGCTTATTCTCATACCGGCTTCCTATACCCAAGGTATACAACCAAACGACCCTCAAAATAGTTTGGTCTCATTATAGGATTCACTTTCCTATCTGATATATTCCCACTCAAGCAAGTGGAGATAAAAATTATTTTCCCCCTTTAAGCCAAACACGTTTATCATTTTAGGAACAAAAATTTTACCCTCAACTATAACCAAGAAAAGTACAGATAAACGTAGAAAAAATAAAAATGTTCGTGTTCACAGTTAACAACCTAGTGTTCATACTCTGGACGAAAACAAGCTAATTTGGAGTTGATCGATTTAAAATGTCGTTAAGGCTGGTATAGATCGATGTCGCGCAAAGGCATGATGTTATGGTATATTAGCCATTAAACGGGCTATGCGACCTATATTAGTTATATTGGCAATACAATCGGAATATACAATAACCCAATTACGCTAGCTGAGCTAACAGAGACAAGACAAGAGTGTGCCAAAAGACTCTAGTAATTAAGGTGCACAATAATGATTAATATGATGGATCATAGTTTGATTACAAGGTTGGAGGATGAAGTGGTAGATTGGTGGTGTACCTCCTCCAAAACCAATGAGCCTCCCACAAGGAAGTCATCATGGAGTCCAAGGGCACCCCTTTCGTCTCCGGCAACAACAACACCACAAACAGAGTCATGACTGCGATCCAACACGCGTAGAACAAAAACGCCCCGTACCTGAACACACAAAGCGTCTGTAGAAACGTCTGCGTGAGTAGGAACGTCGTTGCGAGGTTGACCGCCACACTTATACTATTCCCTATCGGTCATATTTTAACGGTCTTCAACCGTGCGCAGATATAATGCGCAAAGAATCATGTGCGCAGATGTTATGCGCACGAAACGGTCATATGTATAAGTTTTACAAAGGAGGTGTTACTCGAAGAGCTCGAGTTTTCGACTCGAACTTACCGACAAGGTTAAATAGCTATAATATGCATTGAAAACAAGTTTCATTGCATTCCGACGTCGTTTGGGCATCGAAACGCCTATTCTCGACCTTAACAGGCCATCAGGACCGATAAGGCGTTTTTGCGTTTTCGCGTATTTTCGATCAAGTTTTTGTGAAGGGGAGACCTTATACACTCTTTATATGCCTAATAACACATAATTGTATAAGTTTTTGAAACATAATCAACACCCATGTACTAGACCCTTCATATCTCAACTACTTCGACTATTTCGAAGAATGAAAGACTAGTGAAGGTTTACAAAGGAGGTGTTACTCGAAGAGCTCGAGTTTTTGACTTGAACTTACCGACAAGGTTAAATAGCTATAATATGCATTGAAAACAAGTTTCATTGCATTCCGACGTCGTTTGGGCATCGAACCGCCTATTCTCGACCTTAACAGGCCATCAGGACCGATAAGGCGTTTTTGCGTTTTCGAGTATTTTCGATCAACTTTTTGTGAAGGGGAGACCTTATACACTCTTTATATGCCTGATAACACATAATTGTATAAGTTTTAAAAACATAATCCACATCGATGTGCTAGACCCTTCATATCTCAACTACTTCGACTATTTCGAAGAATGAAAGACTAGTGAAGGTTTACAAAGGAGGTGTTACTTGAAGAGCTCGAGTTTTCGACTCGAACTTACCGACAAGGTTAAATAGCTATAATATGCATTGAAAACAAGTTTCATTGCATTCCGACGTCGTTTGGGCATCGAACCGCCTATTCTCGACCTTAACAGGCCATCAGGACCGATAAGGCGTTTTTGCGTTTTCGAGTATTTTCGATCAACTTTTTGTGAAGGGGAGACCGTATACACTCTTTATATGCCTAATAACACTATTTTGTATAAGCTTTTCAAACATAATCCACATCGATGTGCTAGACCCTTCATATCGCAACTATTTCGAAGAATGAAGAGTATAGTGCGCAGTGGTAGAACGCACAGAAATTTCAGCCATGCGCTAAGGTAAAGCGCACCTATTCTGTAACTTTTTGAATCTGTAACTTTTGGTGCGCAGGTGTAACGCGCACAGAAAATTACCGTTAAAAATTTGTGCGCAGCTACATAGCGCACTTTTAGTTACCGTTATTTTGAATCGGTAACTCCTTGTGCGCAGAAGCAACGCGCACCATATACATAAATTCCTATAAAACCAACGGTTTGAAGGTGGTGATTTCTTCATCCATCTCAACTAGAGCAAAAATCGAAGTTTCCGTACTAACCGGTAAATTTTTCTTTTGTTCATTTTTGTACATGCTTTGTTTTTTGTATATGCTTTCATGTTTATAACTAAAGTTTTATTATTTACTTATTTCGAAGAACATAACTACGAATATGGCATCATCATCATCCCCAAGACGTGTGAAGCCTGACCCTCCACAGATAATGTGTACTGGTACAAAAAGGTGTCGCCAAATGTGTAATGTTTACGTTAACAATGACGAAGACATGCCTGACCAGTATGGACGAAGGCATTATGCATGCAATTGTTTCTTCGGAATCAGGTTTATTGATCCAGAGCATACCCCTACTGCTTTACGTGCTATCACGAAATAAATTAAGTACTTTCATTATGAGCATTGTGTACTTTCATTACGTACTTTCATTATGTACTTTCATTATGTATTCAAGGAAAAAGAAGAGTGACAATAGAGTGCAGTTTTTGCCGACAAGACTTGCTTTTTATTCAAGGAAATAAATTAAGAAATCCAATATGCATGGTGTACTATTGCACTGTCACTCTATTAATCGAGTAAGTTGATCGAGTAATTTCCTGTATTACGGAGTATACAGGAAATGTGGTGGACAACAATACTTAATTTTGTAGTGTCAATGTCAATATCTATCAGAATTTGCCTTATTAATCCTCAACTACCACCATTTAATATTTAATAGTGTTAGACATGCATCCATAGTTTAAATTCATCCTCCAGAAACTCACAAGCTCTTCATGTTCACTCCAGCTTTGAGGTTAGAGTTTTCTACCTCTTTCTTTCATCTCATCGACTCCTATTTTCTCATATTCCTTAGTCATACTTGCCTTTTTTTACTTTACTGAAATATGTGTTCCATTGCCTTTTTTACTTTACTAAAATAACAATGCAATCTGATCCATTCATTGTTATATAAAGCACAATTACACTACTACCAAAATAACAAATACGAAACATTAAAAACCAAGGCATTACAAACTAAGAAATTCCAATGCGTCTTCTAATTATTACATGACAATCTCACTCAGTCAGATATGTGAACGGGTTCGGTCCCTCCTTTATACATGAATGGATCTGGTGCCCGGCCATTTGAAATGCGGTACTCTCGATACATCCTCAAATTGTCCCCAAATGTTTCTTCCCACCATTGAATGTTTGGATCTACGTGTTTCTTCCACGAACCGGGAGTATGCGGTAGTGGCGAACCAACCATCAACGCCACCTATATAAACACAATCGACTTAAGACATTAAACAAAAAACTATGATTACACAAGTATCAAGTACAATTGTCTACTTTACCGGTATGAAGTGGTCACGATTGCCTACGTGTGCCATGCCGAAAATCTGTCGTGGAGGATCAGCGTTTTTTGTTCTACACCTTAGCGGTAAGCAAAAGGTCGGAGCATCCCAACACAATAACACGAGACCAACTTGGTATAGGGTGGCAAACACTAAGCCCATCAGTGGAAAGTGCAACCAGTACAGTTCTGAACAAGGGCTTCTGCAATGGTTAACTTGGAGCATAAGATCCTCCCAAGTACCCGGACGAAGACGACGACGAATAGGCTCGTACAATTCTCGGTTTTGAAGCAGCTCCATTACCAGCTCACGCCGAATGTTTCCGTACTCTTGTTCTTTTCTTCCCAGAAGTAAGGCCATCGACCTATAACCACAATGTCCGTCAGAACGTACCTGTCTAACATCTGTGATGTATGGAAGCCAAAAATCATCCAAATTGTCAATGCCGAAGTCAACCCCCCTATGAATGAGAGGAACACCAAGTTCTTCAGGGCACTGATCGAAGTCAGTGTAGTTTGATCCTTCAGGCTGTGATAGGTCGGGCATGGGTTGAGAATGCAACTCCTCGGCCTCAATGACCACGGGAAGTGATGTCGTTGTTTGCTCTCTAGGACGACCTGGTCGTTTTGCTCCTGTATTGTTTGCCTTCTTCTTTCCTTTTGATTTCTGCTTTGCCTCCTCCTTCTCATACTTCTTCAGCTCTTCTTGTTTGTGCTCAAAATAACTCTTCTCTCTCGATTCCTCCTTGTCATTTTCACTGTCATCCTCCTCCTTTTTAGGACGACCTGGCCGTCTTGCTCCTGTACTCTTCTTTCCTTTTGATTTCTGCTTTGCCTCCTCCATCTCATACTGCTCCATATCTTCTTGTTTTATGTCATCCTCCTTGTCATTTTCACTGTCAACCTCCTCCTTATCCTTGTTCTTTGCACCCTTTGGCCTGCCTTTTCTTCTCACATTTGTCGGTTCTTTCAAGGTAGTTAGTTCAGGATGCTCCAAGTCCTGATACAACTCACCTAGCTGGTATGCCGTGCTTTTCTTCAAGGTTCCAAGTTCCAACTTGGTGAACATTTCATGGAGTCGCAACTCTATAATGTTCATTCGGACCTTCAGATTTGGGTCGTCTTCTGTTTCAGGAGTGTCATCCCAATGCAAATCCCTCCAGAACGGGTGAATGTCATCCTCAATCAGGGGTGTGTTTGAAATGATAGCGTGTGCAATTTGATGGACGCACGGCAACCCAAGACAGTTCCTCACCCAATGGTCGGTGCATTGTTCAGGAAATTTCCCCGTCAACATGATCTCATAAGTAGCCAACAAATGATCAAAACACCTGTCTGACACTTTGTAGAATAGTCGGGAAAAAATAGCCCTTCCAAGCGGATGCATGTTTGGATCATCAAAATCAGTTGGTCGTTTGGAGAGAGACATGTTCATGCTCGCCCTAATTGAATCAATCTGAAGGAGTACTGAATGATGGATCCGTACGATCACTCTGTTAAAGCCCCCTCTGCTGGAACCAATAATATCTTTCAAAACCTTGTGCATCCCTTCAACTCTAAAAAACAGTTAAGTTGGTAAGTTAAGAAAGTACGCCGTTATGATATAATCGTCTTTAACTAAAAAATATCAATATTTACCTGTTTGAAGTCCTCGTAAGGAAATGAAGCTTATGATCTGTCCAAGCCCTCACTATACTTGTCTTGTGAGGATTAAGCCATGTTCTCTCGACGTATCCCACAAGGCCGCTCTTCCAAGATCTCTTCAACTGTTCGAGCCGCAGTTCATAGGTCTCTTCAGTAGCTGAGCAAAATAGTCCCCAACATTGTCCTGCAAAGGCTTCCACTTTAATTTGTCTCTTTAGGATGGTCGAAGCATGTGCCTCAATGTTGTGTTTGATATGCACCCAACACAACAGATGTTGAACTTCGCTCCCGAAAACAGTCTTTATCCCTTTTATCAGCGCGTCTTCGCAATCTGTCATTATAGCCGTTGGCATCACTCCCAAATCTATGAATAATGACTTCAATTGAATCATTATCCATGTGTAATGATAAATCCTTTCCGCTTTAGTGAATGCATACGCGATGTTGAACGTCTTGTGTGTACTGGTGAATCCAACGATCTCTACGAGCGGCATTTCATATCTATTGAAACATTAACATATATCACTACAGAACATATATCATTATCCGAACTAAATATCGACCAAGGTATTGTAGAGACTTACTTGTTTGTCTTGTACGTCGCATCGATAATTACCACGTACGGGTACTTCTTCAACAAACGCAACGACTCTTGGTTAGCAAAGAATAATATTGCAACCTCTCCGTTTGTCGTGTCTCTATGTGGGTGAACTACGTAGTCGTGGTCTCGCAAAAACTTAAGCGACCACTGTGTCACGTTTAGCTCTCCGCGATCTTCGTAATTCACCTTCTGCAAAAAGTTTGCAACTTGTCTCCTTGAAGTAACATTACCAGGGTACTTCTCCCTCAATTTAGAGATAATTTCTTTTGGCGTCTTGCGTCCAGTTCCATCTCCCCACCGCCTAGCACAAAGCTCTTGCTCCTCCGTCATTCGACCCATGAATGCATTCCCATGAAAACTAGCAAGTAGCACATGGTTATGCCGACCTTCTATCACACCTAAAATCCATTTTTCTCCTGCGACCCCGGGAATGTTTTTCTTTCGCACTGCTAGTAGCTGAAATCTACACTCACACTTCTTCGACTTCGACTTTCTAAGCCTAGGAACAGCCAACTCTGGATTCTCTTTGTTCACCTTTGGCCTCCCAGATCTTGGTTTTCCAAATCTATCGCACACAATACTTATTTGGTACGGACTTGAATTACGCGTTACCAAAGCTATCACTAACTCCTTTCCTCTATCTCTCGCCCACTCGTACAATTCTTGCGGAGTATCCCAATATTGTGCGGTTCTAAAATAATCCGAATAATCTTTCCCCTATACGTAATTGTAGAGCGACAATTACACTACTACCAAAATAACAAGGCAAAATACGAATCATTACTTTAAACTAATTAGGATATCATATGAAACTAATTAGGCTATCATATGAAACTAATTAGGCTAGCATATGAAACTAATTATTCTAGCATATGAAACTAATTATTCTAGCATATGAAACTAATTTGAAACTAATTACGCTACCATATGTTTCAAATTATAACATATTATACTAACCACAAATTCACCACTCGGATCCCAGTCGCCGAACTCTTCGTCTTCTAAGAAACCATCCAACCATTCGTCGTCGTTCGGGTCGTCTTCCTCTTCTTGTGATCCGCTATCCCAATCGTGTTCTTCATCCCTAACATACGAGAGTTTTGATTACGACGATACATTTTGAATGAATTTGTTGGAAAACGAAGAGGTGTTGAATGAATTTGTTGGAAACGAAGAGATTGTGGCTTTATATAGGCACATTTATGACCGTTGTGGTCCAAATGAAACTGTAAAGACCCGTGCGCTAACCATCCGCGCACAAACCCAAACCCTAAAGCACCTGTGCGTAGAACCTCAGCGCACAGTTTTACATTTAACGGCTACTTTTTTCAAAAATTTCAACGGCTACTATGTCTGAAGAGTGCGCAGAAACACGGCGCACAGATTCTCAACCTGTGCGCAGTAGTTAGGCGCACAAGGTGTTACAGACTCTGAAAATTTACGAAAAGTACCCGTAATACCCCGTAAAACACGTATGCGCATAAGAACTGCGCACAGATGCGTGCGCATAAGTTGAGCGCACAGAATCGCGTGCATATATGCATCGATTCGCGTGCATATAGCCATTGCCTATAAATATATCACTAAATAAAATCTCCGTTAAGTTATCTACCATATCGTAAAAAAAAGTTGAAAAATGGTGTGTTGAGTTTTAACGCACTTATTGATACGAGAAATTATGTGTGACAAATTTGTATTTTGTCCTTTTGAAGGGGCAAACTCCGTTTTGGGCGAATTTTATATGCATACGATCGTATTGAAATTAACTACAAGATTATGGGAAAAAATCCGTAAATGGAGTATTGAAGAATTCCATACACGACGTATAGATTGATTTTTTTACTAATGTCATCGGTGCATCACATATGAAATTATTTCATACGCGACGCACCAAAGTGGCCGGTAAATACAGAAAATAGTGGGCGGTGAATAGCAACCACCTTTATTTACTATTTAAATGCTTTAACTTAGATTGTCTTAGACTCATCATTCAACAGGGCGGATATGGACAGAGCAACATGAGCGATTGCATGGGCCCCAAAATTTTAGGGGCCCGAATATTTTTCACCCCATTAGTATATAAGGCTATTATTTATTTTTTTCTTTAATTTTCTAATTCCCTAATTGCTGCCTCAAACCATTCACGACAAACTTATCGGCGCCTTTGAGTTCGCTTCGTCTTCTCCACCCGCCTGCTTCAAAATTGAATGATTTTGATTGTTCCAACAATATCTCTTAACTATGGAATCGATTTCTCCATTCTCTTCCAACGGTTGGATTCAGTGGCAGAGCCAGAAATCTTTTAAAGCAGGTGCTGGATTTTTTTTACGTGATTCAAAATAATTTTTTTTATTATATACTAGATTTATTCCGCGTCATGCACAAATTTAACGTAACGATTTTATAAATGTATATGTAATTCGTAAAATACATAGTAGTAATATTAATAGAAATATGTAATTTATATCTATATATATATATATATATTTAATTGATTATTAAATAGAATTTATATAGACAAAAAAATTATGAGATTTATAATCTTTTAAATTTGTATGTGTATAATAAGGAAATGATATCAAAAGATTTAAGATGGTGATCTTTATTTATAGATTTTAATTTATACATGTTTAAATAAGGAAATGATATCAATAGAATTAAGATAGTGATTTTTATATTAAATTTTATTTTATTTTCAAATGAAATGCGTCAACATAGTGTAGGGTTTTGTTTTAGTTATTATTTAGGGATTTATTCTATTAATTTTTTCAGGTTAAGAAAATTAAGTAAGCGTAAAATGGAAAATCAATCTTTAATGTAAACAATATAGTAGTGATCAATATAGTAGTAAAATATTTGAAACCGCATACAAAAATGTAAACAAATATTTTTGAAACTTTTAAAAATCTAAATGTATTATTTAGGAAGAGATCAAATATGTGAAAGAATTACCATTCAGATCAGGTGGTTATGGTTTAGATTTTGGTCATTTACGTTTTGTAGATCTTTGAATCAGTTATATCGAATTTCTACAATTTTGTATAGCTTTAAATCTTTTGTTACGTAAGTATTTATAAAAAGATTTGAGATATATTAACAATATTATATTTCTTAAAAACATAAGCTTGCATAAAATCATTTTTCATAATATAACATAAATACATATAAATTTATAATAATGATCAATATATTAATATTGAATAACCCGCACATGGCGCGAGAACAGAACTACGCTAGTATTACTTTAAACGGTAAATCAATCTTACTAAAAATGGTAAAGAGAATTGCGCACTTTAGCGCTTGGACACGGAGTGAAATAAAGAGAATTGGGCTTCATTATCAATTAAGATAAGTCGGGCTTCAATGATCAATTAGGTATTGGGCTTTGGACAGTTTGGCACAGAGGGAAATGAAGAGAACTTGGGTTCGTTTTTTTATAAACAAAAAAATAGACGACGGTCTTCTTCAACCTAATTGTCGCCGCAGCAACTCAGCAAGCAGGTGCTTGTCTCCGATTCGTGTCTAATCCGGCGGTAATCCTGGAGAAAGCGGGTGCTTAAGCACCTCCAAGCTCCCCCCTAGCTCCGCCACTGGTTGGATTATTCCTCTCTTTTCTTCTCATGGCCATGTCTATAAATTCTATCGGAATGAAACCCTAAAAATTTCATCCCCAATTTTCGTTTCATTCCTTCTTGGCTGAGCGCATGAGCCTGAAGCCTGAACTCCTCAAGTGCGGCTCAATCAGCCTGGTGTGCGAAATTTCGTCTGAAGGTCTGCTTGCAGTGATGTTGTCGCTGAGTTGCTCTTCAATATTCAGGTTAGTGTTTTACTATTCTATTGCTAGTTCTATTGTTAATTTTGAATTAACATGTTAGTTTAAATCTTTAGCTATTTGAAAAAACCTTATATATAATACAGATTTGATATTTATGACATTTGATTTTGTAATTTAAATTTAAATTATTATATTGGGGCCTATTTGAAGTTTTAGCATAGGGCCTCTCTAAACATTGAGACGGCACTCTCATTCAAATTATATTTATAACTAGACTTTTTGGGCCCGCGCTACACACGGGTGTTATGGCCTATAAAACTTCACAATAAGGCGTTGCGGAATCGAAGAGTAAAAAATGATGATATGTTCCATACGAATCCATTATAGACATGTGTTGATGGGTCATAATTTTCATTTGGCGATATATTCGTAAACGTAGGAAAGAACTGGGAAAAGAAAAAAAAATGACAAATTAAAAACAAAGCATTAAATGCAGTGTGTTTAATTTGTGGAACCCCTAATTTTATAGTATACTAGACTTTTAGGCCCGCGCTACCCGCAGATTTTATGACCTATAAAACTTCACATTAAGGCGTTGCGGAATCGAAGAGTAGAAGATGTTGATATGTTTCGTACGAATCCATTATAGACATGTGTTGATGGGTCAAAATCTTCATTGAGACGATATATTTGTAAACGTAGGAAAGAAATGGAAAAAGTAAAAAGAAAAAATGATAAATTAAAAACAAAGCATTAAATGCAGTGCGTTTAATTTGGAAAACCCCTAATTTTATAGTATATTAAGATTAAGATTATAAAATTTATTGTGCAAATAGTAACGCGGAAATGAAGCTGGTTTTTACATATTTTGAGTTTTGTTTCTTTTGATAATTCAATCTGAGTGCAGCTCCACGCTTAAATAAGTTTGTATTTCAGACAACATTTTCTTGGCTGAATTTTGTTGCAGCATGTTAAAAGTGTAAATGCTGAATTGACAAACTGTCGTTCAATTTATTCATGAAAGAACTCTGCCATTATATAGGCAGAACAGTGCAATGTTTACTCTACTAACTCTACTCCACTAAGGCTAGAATATAGCCACTAATCCTTAATTGAAAGATCTGATCAAATCCTTAACTAAGAAACTAGGCATCACTTAGACTTATTCTAAACAACTGAATTCACGACTAACAGAATACCTAAATTAAACAATTTCCTTTCATACTCTCCCTTAAACTGATTATCAAAAGATCATTAGTTTATCTCTGAACTGTCACACATTCCTAACATAGCTCTGAGTCTCTGGAACACATCTACCTTCAAAGGCTTAGTCATGATATCTGCAATTTGATCAGCACTTGAACAGTGGACCAAGGATATTATTCGTTCTTCTGACAGATTCTTGAGAAAATGAAAGCGAACATCAATATGCTTACTACGCCCATGCATTACTAGATTCCTTGAAAGCTTTATGGTTGAGTTGTTGTCACAGTTGATCCTTGTGCAGGCTTCTCCTTCATGATTGATCACTCCAAGAACTCTCTTCATCCAAATAGCTTGATAAGTGCAGACTGTTGCTGCTATAAATTCAGCTTCAGTGGTTGATAATGTGACAATTGGTTGCTTTTTCGAGCTCCAAGCAACTGCTCCTGAGCTGAGGAGAAAGGTGTAACCACTTGTGCTCTTCTTGTCCTCTGTATCACCGGCATAATCACTGTCAGTGTAGGCCTGCAGCTCATTTGCTTGATTGCTTTTCTTGTAGAATATGCCCAGATCAGTAGTTCCCTTCAAATATCTCAGAACTCTCTTTGCCACTTGAAGGTGAAGTTCAGTTGGTCGTGCCATGTACCTGCTCAGCAAGCTTGTTGCATACATCAAATCAGGTCTTGTGGATGTGAGATACATAAGGCTCCCAACAATCTGCTCGTAAAGAGTTTCATTCACTGCAACTCCCTTCTTGTCACTGTTTATCTTGATTCCTGGAGAGATTGGACTCTTCACATAATTGCTTTCCCACATGTCGACAGAACTATCATTGGCACGAAGTGGATCTTCAGAAACAAACTTGATGACTCTGGCATGGTCACCAGAAACAAGGCACGACTTGTTGCACAAGGCTATTGTCAACAAGAAGGAATTGACTATGATGAGACATTTGCCCCTGTTGCTCGAATGGAGGCCATTCGTCTCATGATTGCATTTGCCACTCACTTAAGGCTTCAAATTATTTCAAATGGACGTCAAGACTGCGTTTTTAAATGGGTTCCTTCAAGAAGAGGTATATCTTAAGCAACCCCCTGGATTTGAGGACAAAAGCAAACCGGATCATGTCTACTTCCTAGACAAAGCCTTATATGGACTCAAGCAAGCCCCTCGTGCTTGGTATGACAGACTAGCTCAGTTCCTGATATCAAATGGATACAGACGAGGTGTATGTCGATGATATTATTTTTGGATCAACTAACTTGTCTCTTGTAGAAAAGTTCAAAGATCTCATGAGCAGCGAATTCGAAATGAGTATGATTGGGGAACTGACCTTCTTTCTGGGATTGCAAATAAATCAACTTCCTACAGGAACTAAAATCCATCAGCAAAAATATGTCAAGGAACTCCTCGACAGATTTCAGATGAGCTCCTCCAAGACTTTTGCAACTCCTATATCCCCCACAACCAAGCTGACTCTAGTTCCCACAGACATCAAGGCTGATCAATCTCTTTACAAGCAAATGATTGGCTCTCTTCTCTACTTGACTGCAAGTCGTCCAGACATCATGTACTCCGTATGTCTATGTGCTAGATTTCAAGCAGACCCAAGAGTCAAACATCTGGCCGCAGTCAAACGTATCCTTAGATATCTCAAGGGAACTGAGAATTTATGCCTGTGGTACCCAAAGAGTGATGATTTTGAAATTTTGTCATACACTGATGCTGACTATGCAGGTTATCTTAAGAACAGGAAGAGCACCTCTGGAATGGCTCAGTTCCTTGGTCCTTGGTCCTTGTCTTGTCTCATGGGCATCTAAGAAGCAATCCTCAATCTCTCTCTCAACCACCGAGTCAGAATACATTGCAGTCGCTGCATGTTGTGCAAATCTCATATGGCTCAAGCAACAACTTGCCGATTTTGGTAAGTCCTATGGTCCCTTAAAAATTCTTTGTGATAACACTAGTACCATCAGTATATCTAAGAATCCTGTGTTTCACTCTAAGTCTAAACACATTGACATAAGGCACCACTTTCTTAGAGATAATGTGGAAAAATGTACTATTCTCATGGAACATTGTCGTACTGAAGATCAAATAGATGACATCTTTACAAAAGCTCTAAATAGAGAACCTTTTGAATACTTTCGATTACTTATGGGCATGATTGCTATCGATTAGAGGTTCTGAGTTCCCTTGTATATTTCCCTTTCTTGACTAGTAAATGATTGCTTGATTTTATAGTTCCTTGTTTGCTTACATGTTCCCTGATTCTATAGTCATAGTCATTCAAAATATGTTATCTTCTTTGTGACGTGCATAATATACAGACTCTTCTTTCATTCATGAAAATTTGACAAAATCGTACTTCTTTGATCTCAAAATAATCAATCGGATCTATTTGAACCCGCAATATAAGCCGAAATGAAGATTGATTATAGACCCTCCCTTGCCTGACTTACATAAAGTGTTCCTATAATCTTATTTTTAATATACACCACTCTGGAACGCATTTATGCTTGTGTCAAATTGGCCCTCCCTGATTTCTATTGTTTGGATGTGTACTTTTGTTATTTTCTATTACCTATCACATATATGCATCCAAACCCTCCCCTGCCAACTACAAAAAGGGAACTGGAAAAAGGAACTCCTATTTCTCCTCTGTTGCACTCGTCACTGCCTCGGAAACACGCGAACCGTCTATCAAATCACCTTTTCTGCTCAGTTCCTTATGCCGAATTCTTGCAGGGTAATGATGATTTATTTGTGGTAAATTTTGATGGTGAAAATATGAACGTTGGAGCATTTATTCTTATGGAAACTATGGCCAAGTAACTCGGGATTTTATGGCCGTTTGGATCTGCGGTAATTGGGGAAAACTATCTTGTGACCGTTTGAAAGATTTTATTGTGATCTTGATGGGATGACCTATGTAAGGAGAGCCTCAACCCTAAAATTCCTTCCTCCGCCATCTTCAATCTTTGTGCTTTCTCTCAATCCCCAATACTCTCCCATCTCTCAAACACTCTCTCAAATGGATGGCAAGAATACCCCCTCAACCCTCACCGACGAGCAAATGGAACTCTTCAAACTTTTCATGCTCACGGTCGAAAAGGCGACCTCCTACAAGGCAGCCGAGGAAACTGCCATCCCCTCCTCGTCCAACCCCACTCCAAACACCAAACCTCCCTCTCCCCCTATCTCATTCTCTCCTCCCAAATCACCATCCCGAGACCCATCCAAAGCCATCATCCTCTACACCGCTCATCCAGTCTCTCCACAAACCGCACCACCCTCCCCTACCAAAAGCGACCACTCCATCCACTCCCCCTCAAAATCCCAACAACACTCCTCCCCTCACTCACCAGAGAACCCCTCAAATCCCTCCATCCCTGAACCAGAGAGTGTTGGGAATGCTTTCCTGAAGCGCCTCAGGGACGAGGCCGACGACGATGAGCCTCTCATCACCAAGACCACCACTCATGGTGGTTGTCAAGCTAAGAAGTCCAAGCCTAACTCTGTCGCCACTCGAACCCGGTCTGCCAAGCCGACTGTCTCCTCCTCCAGCTCTCTCGCCACTTCTACAACCTCCCTCAAACCAGAATTTACAGAGAGGCGCATCCTCGGTCCTCTCTTTGTGGACCCCGAGCTATGGAACTCGGACCTGAGTGAAGTCGACACCTTCCGGACCCTGCTAGCTTCCCAAGGATGAGAATCTCTGTTCACTGTGCCTCAGAGTGTAAATGAGGAGGTAATCAGATCCTTTTACTCCTCCATGTCTTTCGTCTCTGTTTCAGAAGTTGAATACCCTCAGGACATTGTGGTCACCATCCGCGGTAAGCTGTACAAGATCACAACGGAGATGATCTCATCGGTCCTTGGCATCCCAACAGGAACTGGGTTCTTTGCTATACACAAAAAGCATTGGCCCACCAAGAAAAGCGACTATGCCAAAACCGTCTTTGGGAACCCTGATCTAAAGGAACTCAACACCAGGTTCCTCTCCCTGTCCATGAAGCTACTCCATGCCTTCCTCATCAACAATGTCGTTCCTCGCCATGAAAAGAGGAGCACTGTATTGATCGTTGATGCTGTCTTCATGGCTAAGATCGTCTCTGGGAACCTGCTTGACCTGCCCAAAATCATCATGCAGGCCTGCCACAACCATCCATCTTACTCTCTGCCGTTCCCAACTATAATCAAGGCTCTCCCGGAGAGACTTGACATCTACCCGACAGCCGAGGAGGAAACATCCTTCTCCCATAAGATGGATGGCTCCTACATCAACAGTCCCAAGGTGGAGGAAACAACCACCAAGAAGTCTCTCCCATCCCGACATATACCTGCTCGATCAGTTCCTGCAGATGATTCTGAGGCGCCTTCTTCTGAGATTGTTGAGGAACTGAGAGAAATTTCGGTTGCTGTTCATACCCTCAGCTCCGCTTTCACCAAGCTCGCCGAAGCTCTCGTTGCACAAAGAGGATAGGGTCTCTCTACCAGTTCCTCCGATGTAGTTGGCATAGCTTTCCCCAGCTCATCAATCCTTGTGTTCTTTTGTTATCTCTCTGATTCATGATTTCTGTTTAATTCTTGTGTTTTGATTGTATGAGTCGCAATTGTCTTTGGGCTCATGATGAATGATAACAATAGTTTCTTGCTCTATAACTTGTGAGTCTTGTCTTTCATGCTTTGCATCTCGGTTAATAATATTCTCTTCATATCTTTTCAATGATGTCAAAAGGGGGAATATACTCTGAAATCTTGGAACCAATAGGACTGACATCATGTTTAGGGGGAACTTGCTAAATACTTCAAAGGTTAAGGGAGAACCAGTTAAAGCTTTTTGATTCAAGTATCTTTGTTCTGAGACTCGTACGATATATTGTCTATTGTCTCTGTGCTTACACTTACATGAGTTTGTCATCATCAAAAAGGGGGAAATTGTTGGAATAGGGACCTATGGAACTCTAGTTCCTTAACAGGTTCATTTCCTCTATTACTCTATGTTTTGACGATGACAACCTTAGCATATACTATGGTATAGTTTATCTTGTTATTTCAGTTGAAAAGATTGAAGATTTGAAGACTGATGAAGCAACAAGGGAAGTCAGAAAGAACTGCGATTACATCCAAGTTATTCCTAACCCTAGCGTGGGCGGCGAGCCGAGAAGATTTGTAGAAGATCTTTTCCTTGTTAGGATATTGCTAGAGTTGGTTGTAATTCGGTCTTTGTAATTTATGGTAACTATTGAGTTAATTTAAGTTAACTTGAAGCGCATAGGTTCAATCACATATTAGGAAATAAGTACGACATATAATATATTCCCTAGAATATCTTTATACGCCGAACTAATTCCCTATATATATGGTCGCCTCTATGTTCTTAGGGTTTATGTATTTTGACGAAGTTTGAAGTGCATCAGCCTAAGAGAAGAAGAAGTGTGTTCTTGTATAAAGAACATCAAGTAAGTTCACTGGTATTCTCATCCGAGAGTTTCTGAAAGGAACTAGGTTAGTACTTAGCAATAAGTTTGTAATCTTGTTCATCTCTAAACTTACTGATTGAATATACAAGTAGACCTTTGAAATCCTCGAAAGAGGGGTGATTTTCATCCAAAGATAACTATTTGGTTATCTAGGGTTTCCACCTAAAGTAATCGTGTTGATAACTTGTTATATTACTTCCGTTGTGCCTAGGAACTGGACAACTCTTTGTCACAGTTCCCTTGATACTAACATACAGATCCTGCAAGGATACCATTATTCAAAGGTTTAATTTGAAGACACAAGCACATGAAATTGAGTTGTCGCACTTGAACCCTTTCCAAAAAATTCAGATACCATATATTGTGGACACGGAGGAGGACTTCAAGTGTTTCATTGACATCAAAAAATCAGAGAAGGTGCAATGGAGTGTGCCTTTGTATGTGACAGAGAGAAAGAAGAAGAAGACAACTAAAACGACAGTAGTGAGTGAAAAAAACAGCCTTGTTCAATTTCAGAATGATTATGAGATGGAAAATGGGAGTGAGGTAATTAGTTGTGAATCAAGGGACAAAACTACTGAATGGGGAGAAATTATGGCGGGTGATAGTCCTAGTTATGAAGACTACACATGGTTCATCCATATTGGACAGATTTTTGACTCAAAGGAGATGCTGAAAGTTGCCATTAGGAAAGTCGCTATGAGGGAGAACTTTGTGTACAAAGTCTACAAGTCAACACCTGATTTATTTACTGTCAAGTGTACAGATGAGAACTGCAACTGGGGGCTGAGGGAAATGGTGTTGAAAGACACACATTTCTTTGAGATAAGAAAGTATAGAGAAGAACACACATGCTCTTTTGACTTTAGGTGTGAAAACCAGTGGAAGCCAACATACAAGATGGTTGGAGAGCAGATAAAAACAAGGTAACAAAAATATATGCAAATAGTTATGGTTTTATACAAACGCATTAATATTGAAAGATGACAGTTTGGTTTATTTATTGTGTGTGTAGGTATGAAGGGGTGAAAACTGGACCGAACCCTAAAAGTATCCGCACTAGTAGAAAAAACACCTGTTGCAGCCCCCCTGTTGAGGCGGTCACCTTAAAAACCGACGCAAAAAGTCTTATTCTACTATCTGTTGAGGCGGTCAGTCGTTTAGTTCGCTGCAACAGGTACTTTAGAGGCGGGCAAATATCCGTTCGCCTCAAATAATATTTGTGTTTTTGACTTGTTGAGGCGGTCAGTAAGGCGCCCGCCTCAACAGAGCCCAAAAATTAGAGGCGGGCAGTAAGGCGCCCGCCTCAAATGATGCGACGAAGATATTAGAGGCGGACAGTAAGGCGCCCGCCTCAAAATAACACAAAAATTAGAGGCGGGCAGTCATGCGCCCGCCTCAACAAATGCTTAAAAAAAATTAGAGGCGGGCAATATGCGCCCGCCTCAACTGCTTCGACTGTAATTAAGTCGATTGCGCCTCCTCCTCGAGAAAAACCCATCTCTTTCCTTATTGTTAGATCTGCACAACCCAAATCTCATCTCTTTCCTCAAGAAAAACCTAGCAGAAGCGTCTTCTTCAAAATTCTTCCTCCTCTCTAACAGAAGCGTCTTCTTCAAAATTCTTCATTCTCTCATTTCGATATCTATCAAAACCCTAGCAGCCTCATCTCTCAAAACCCATGTAACCTTAGGCGGCGCTCTCAGATGGAGGCGAATCTCTCAAAACCCATGTAACCCTAGCAGCCTTTGTCAAAACCCTATCATTCTCTCATTTCCACTAAACCCTAGCAGCGAAGAAGAAGTTTGAAGGCGGAGATGAAGGCGGCGAATCTTAGGCGTCTTCTCAGATGGAGGCGAATCTTAGGCGGAGAAGAAGTTTGAAGGCAGAGATGAAGGCGGCGAATTAAGGAGCTTGAAGCAGAGGAAGGCGGTTCGCGGAGATGAAGGCGGTTCTTGCTTCGTCGTCTCTGAGAGCCTCCAACAATTTTATATGTCAGCATCGCTCGAATCGATTAGATCTGGTGAAGGCTTCGTCAGATCTGGTGACATTGTTGTGATATATTATTATTTTCCATTTTATATACTAGATCCGTTCTTCTGCATTTTTGAAGATCTGGTGACTATGTTCTTCTTCAGATGTCAATCTCTCTCGGCTCCAGCTTCGGCTTCACCCTCTCCATCTCCACCAGAACTGGATTTGTTCATTACATCTAGATGATTCGAGTTTAGGTTTTTTTTTAGGTTGTTGAAGATTTGTTTATCAGATCTGGATTTGTTGAAGATTAAGTTTAGTTTTTAGGTTTTGTTATAATCAGATCTGGATTTTTGTACGTTTTTTAGGTTCATCAGATCTGTTCAATTTTTTGTAGTTTTTGTATTGATCATGAGATTGAATAAATTACGATTGAAGTTTTTGCAAATTTTTGGCTATTTGTTGAATATATTTGTTGTACTGCAAAGTTTCAATTTGTGGAATATATTTGTTGTACTGCAATGTTTCTGCAAAAAAAAATTTGTTTCATTCAGAGGCTTTTGAGGCGGGCACCTCTTGTTCGCCTCAACAATAAGCATCATTTGAGGCGGGCAGTGGAGTATCTGAGGCATAAATTATGGGTGTTTGTTGAGGCGGGCGCCTTTGTGCCCGCCTCAACAAGTATTTACCTATTGCAGCCCCCTCTGTTGCAGCGACCCTTGCCCGCCTCAACAGGGTTTTTTTTGCCCGCCTCAACAAGTGTTTTTTCCACTAGTGCCGGAACGACATGAGGAAAGAACATTGTATGGATGTGAGCTATTGGAAGGCTTTGAAGGCAAAGGAATGAGCACAAAATTTGATTAGAGGAACACCGTAAGAAAACTATGGAATGTTGCCTATCTATTGTCACATGATCAAACAAGTCAACATAGGCACATACACAAAGCTTGAGGTTGATGACGAAAATCGCTCCAAATATGTGTTCATAGCACTAGGAGCGACAATAAGAGGATTCAATCAAATGCGAAAGGTATGTAGACATACATTGCTATACTTGATGACAGATAATGATGATGATTAAATAGAATTATATTAGAAAATATTATTACACTATATTCTGGAAAATTTGGCATATAAAAACAAATGATGACAATTTTGATACAATAACATTCTACAAGATATAGATTTTGCTTTATAACAAACTTTTGATTTAAGTGAAATGAAGCAAGCGCGCTTCATAAAAAATATAAAAAAGATGAAATCTTACAATAGATGGATTAAGGATGACAATATGTTTTGAGAATATGTGTTGATGACAGAATTTTAAAATAAGGTAAAGCATGGAAGGATGAATGAGGACCGTGTTTGAAAAATATTAAAGACGACAGTATTTGATGACAGTATTATTACAAAAAAATCTTAAAATGTGTATTGCTCAGAATATGTGTTGAAGGATGCATGAAGACAGTTTTGGATGACAGTATTATTTGATGACAGTATTTGATGACAAAATTCTTGAAGGATGCATGATAACAGTGTATGAAGAAAATAAAAAAATTACAATGAATAATTCTATATTTCAATGGGTTTGTAACAAAAATATATAAAAAATGAGTGTTGATGACATAATACTTTTGTTTTGAAGGTAATCATGGTGGATGGAACGCATTTGCATACAAAGTACAAAGGACACCTATTGATTGCAACTGCGCAGGATGCAAACCAACAAATTTATCCATTGGCGTATGCAATTGTTGATTCAGAAAATGATGGATCTTGGACATTCTTCTTCCAACAGCTTATTACAGTGATCCCTAGTTCACATGAGTTGGTGATTGTGTCTGATAGGCATCAAAGTATTATAAAGGCAGCGGAGAGCATATATACATCAGCAAAGCATTGTGTGTGTAGAAGACATGTTCATCAAAACCTCAAGCAAAAGTATAAGGACATGGGTGTGCACAAACTGTTCACTTTGGCTGCAAACAGCTATACAAAAAGGGAAACTTCAAGAAGATATGTGCAATAAATCAGGAAATGGGGGATTACTTGGTTATTTCCAAATTTGAGAAATGGGCAAGATCACACTGCAAAGGAGACCGATACAACCTAATGACTACAAACAATTCAGAGACCATTAATAAGGTCCTACTAGAGGCTAGATCATTTCAGGTTGTTGCCCTATTGGAGTGTGTTTTAGAAATGCTGATAAGATGGTTCGTTGAAAGGCGCAACAAAACAGAAGAAACCCTGAGCAAAGTGGTGCCACCAAACATAGAGGAAATACTTCAAAAAAGGCATAAGCTGTCTAAGAAATATGAAGTGAGGGCATTGAATGGATTCCAATGCCAGGTGATTGGAGGAGATTTCTATGGAGTTGTGGATTTGACAAAAAGAAGCTTCACTTGCAGAGTGTTTGATCTAGACCATATTCCCTGTGTACATGGAATAGCGGCAATGCAGAAAGCAAAGGTGAAGGTGACAGGATTCGTGAGTGACTATTAAAGATTTGAGAATTGGATGAATTCTTACAAGGAGACCATATATCCTGTGCCTAGGCAAACTGAAGAAATGATTCCATAGGAGATCATGAACATACAATGCCTACCTCCCAAGCTAGAGACAAGAACAGGGAAACTTAAGAAGAAAAGAATACCGTCAATTGGTGAGTTCCCAAATCATAGCAAGAGGAGGTGTGGACCAAGAAGACCCGCAAGATGCAGTATATGAGGATCCACTGGACACAACAGAACATCTTGCATGAACAAAACCCCAGAAGCCAGAAGTTCTCCGTTTGTTCTAGAATAGTTTGAGTACATTGATAAAATACTATTACACATATATAGCTTGCATTACTGTCCTTTTTGAATTGATTTGAACAAGGATTTTGGATGACAATGCACATGGTCATTGCAATAAATAAAAATTGATGAACTATTGGATGAATATATTAAATCCTAACTTGTTTTGCATGAGAAAAGCACACAGATAGAGGTAGATGACAGTTGATGACAGTTGAACAATCATCAACCCATAAAATTGTCATCAAGCTCTATCACAAAATTATGAGAAGTGAAATGAAGCACGCGTAGCATGCTTCATAAGATAAATACAAAAATTATAAATCAAATGATGATAGATGACAGAATACAAAAAGAAATTTGATTAAACAGTTGATGACAATTTAGATAATTGGCCTATAAGACAAAATGATAACTCTGTCATCCATGATGACAAGTATATGAAATCATAACATATTAATAAAACATGGATTTAAAAGATTCAAAAATTTAGAACATTTGATTACAGATGAAAAAATAAATGACAATATCAATATCTGTCATCGAAAGCAAAATAGGAATTGATTCTTTTATTGGATAAGTTCGACACATAAAGTGAAGTTACATTGATGAAAGATCATAAAGGAAAATACAAATCCCATAGCAAAAGGACACAACAACACTCGGATAAGCCATAAAAACCCCTAAATTCCATAGGTAGATGACAGAGACACATAAAGAGGTTAAGCTCTTTTGACAACCCTAACCAGGTACACAAGCAAACTAGCACTTCTTCCCATCACTTCAAATAGGAGACCTTGATCCTTCTTTATTTTATTGTCTGCAACAAACTTCCTCCAACCTTTACCAAACCTATAGCAATTGTTTGGATTCCCATGGTCACTGAATTTCACCATTACATCCCAAAGTTGTTCTTTGTTTTCCACAACCAAGATGATTTCCTTATCTTTGAACTCCTTGAGATATTCATTGGCGTGGTCAAAAGGGCTTGGCTGAAATATATAAAACGGAATCATATTAAAATTTGAAAGAAAACTGAAAAAGAGATTAGGCAATAACATAAAGGATGAATATTTTTACCAATCTACAATCATTTTCCACCATTGACCTCTGCATCTCAACAAGAAAAGTCTTTTCCCAGTTGATATCATCTGCCATTGTGAGGAAAGTAATGCACAAACTCGGGTTATAAATAAAATGAGTGCCATGAACTTACAACAAAAGAAAAATTTTGAAAAATGAAATACTTGCCTTGTAAACGATTTGCTATGTGGCAATATACAAAAAAAAATGATCAAAAGGGAGAGTGCGGGATATCTGGAATGGAAGATGAGGATATATATAGGAAAGGAGTTAGGGTTGCATAGAATACATTAAATTGGTCAAACACACATTTAATGCTATTGGTTGTTAGGTGACCAACACACAAACTCAAACTTTGAATTCTCCTCACCAATGCATGTTGGTTTCGAAATTTAAAAATAACATTCATTGGAGTTCACCAGAAAAAACAAAAAAAAAATCCAAAAATAAAGGCTGCCTGAATGATGATGACAGATGAAGGCTGATAACAGAAATATTTTCGAGTGTATATAATTGTCATCAAAGAATTATAACAAATTTTATGAGGAGGAGAACAAATTTGATGATGATAAAAAATATAATTTATAAGATTTAGTACTATGATGATAGGAATTAAAAATAAAAATAATACTATAGAGTTGATGACAGTTACAAAATTTACATAATGGAGAAGAATTAAAGATATTTTAAACAAATGCTAAAATCAAATAATAAAATGGGTGATGATAGATGATGACAATTATTAAATAACAAAGAACTGTCATCAAAATTAACACACTTTATGAAAGATGACAGTTGATGACAATTTATTAAGTGAAGATAGAACTGTCATCAAACATTGACATACTTAATGAAAGATGACAGTTGATGACAATTTTTAAATGAACATAGAACTGTCATCAAAATTTGACACAATGAGTGAGAGGCAAATGAAGCACGCGTAGCGTGCTTCATAAAGGTGAGTATTAAAATCAACAATCATTGATGAAAATGATCTAGAGTAAAATAGGTACAAAAATGATGACAGTGTAATAAAACTTTTCTGTCATCTGGATGACAGTATGATAGAATCACAATCATTAAAAACTATATATAGGGGACAAACAAAAAACACTTTATATAATTTGTCATCACTAAAATTAGATTTCAAAACAAACTGTCATCATTACAAACACTGGAGTACAAAGGCACACATTATCCCAAATTGTCTTACACAAGTGAAATAAACACTGTCGTCCATGATATCACTATTAACAAGTTTTACTGAAAGTGAAAAAAAGAAGTTGAATCACTTCTTTGGCTTGGTACGATTAAGAGGTAGAGGCTTCCACACAATCTCTTGGTGAAATAGTTCAATAGCCATCTTCTCCCTAAGTGCCCTCACATGATCGTCATCCAGCTCATTCAAGGAACTCCCAAATGCAAAAGCTTCAATGTACTTTAATGTAAAGAGACTACAATTACCACTGAAACCAAAGAAACACAAAAATAAAAAGGGTTATGCAGTGTAAGATTGAGAAAAAATAAGTACAACATAAATTAGAATAAGTTAAGAATAAAATGCTATAAAAAGGAATAATGAATACATACCCAACATCTTGGGGGAGAGAAGGATGCCTAGTGAGAGTGAAATCATTCTCTAGGTTCCCGAGGTGATTGAACATCCCACTTCTGTTTAACAAAACAGGGAGTAATTTGCAAAGAGGCTGAAGAGATTCAATAATGAATTCATCCTTGTAGAAACTAGCTCTCGATTCTGGGGCATATAAACAGTCCATAACAGTAATATGCTTCTTAAACAAGTCTATCTCTAGACCAACCCAATGTTCTTCATTGATATTAAATGGTGAGTAAACCCTTGAGACGCCATTAGCCCACGATTTCCCATAGGCTGGTGGATGAGCACCAGAAAAGTAATCAAGATGGAAATTAAGGTTGTAATCTATACCAGACAACACCTTCTCAAGACACTGGGGGTTCATCCTACTAAACCAAACCCAGTCCAGAATAACTACATCCTTGAATTTTTCTCTCTCATCAAATATTCTTTTCCTCATGAAATATAGGGCTTCAGATAAATGCTGGAAAACACAAAAGAATTCTAGCATTTATATACAAATAAATAAATAATAAATATAAAAACTTGGTTTCAATGATAAAACACTTACAACGTCATCGAACCAACAATTCTTCTTAATCAGCTTCCGGAAGAAAGGCTTAGAGAGGCTAATATCATTCCTTTTTATAGTGGCTTCTTCCTTGCTGCAAAAAATGAAGAGAGAAAAAAATGTCATCAGACAATATATGTCATCATTCAAAACTGAAAATAAACAATACAAAAATATCATGATAAAGTGCTTGATGACAGATGTATAATAGGTCTAACAAAAAATGTTGATGAAAAGAATTATGATAATTGGACATAGAAAAGTTGATGACAATGTGTTGATAGCTTAGATAATAAAGTGCTTGATGACAGGATTGATGACAGGACTGTCATCAAACCTATAAATGTTTGATGACAGGATTGCATCAAGCACTCTTGTAGACAAAATGAAGCGTGCGTAGCACGCTTCATGAGATATAAACATAAAAATGCACTTAAGCCATGAAATAAAAGATTTGATGACAAAGTTAAGATAAGAATTAAAAAAATATAATAGATATGACAGAATATAGATTTGATGACAAAATAATGATTAGAAAATTATAACTAAAAACAAATACAACATACCCATCTTTTAGCCATGAATAGAAGACCAAGGGATCGTCGTATTCGTAGAAAGAGTACACTGGTCTGGGAGGCATACCAATGGCTTTAGATGGCACTGCGAAGGGACTTAGAAGGACAGGGGTAGGATGACCTACCCTAGAAGACTTCCTAGGCAACTTGTCATCAGGAGCCACATTGTCTTCAGGTGCCACATTGTCTTCAGGTGCCACATTGTCTTCAGATTCAACATTGTCTTCAGATTCCATGTTATCAATATCAAGACCTTCCACAAGATTGACTGGAACATCTGCCACAAAATCTACAACTTCAAACACCTCCTCTGTGATGACAATCTTGTCATCATCAACCATACCAACCTTGTCATCCTCTGTGTTGACCAAGTTGTCATCAACAACCATTCCATCACCAATTTATGGTTCAAATACAATAGGAGGTGTAAGGAATGCATTTTGGGACCCAGATGGAATCACTAGAAATCCAGCATCACTTTCACCAACAAACAAGTCGACGTTGTTGCAATCTGATTTACCGTCATCAACTACAACATCTACCTCTTGTTCCTTTGTATCCTTGGGGATATCCAGAGATTGCTTCAAGGAAGGTAAACTGACACCAAGAGATAGTGGAATATTGGACTCACCCACACTGTCCTCCTTGGCAATATCTTCAGACCTAGGTTTGCAATTGGATTTTGACTTCTCAGATGAAGAAAACACAAGTTTTTCAGTACCTCCACCATTACTGTCTACACCTTTATTTGAATGGCTACGCTGAACAAGGAGAGTAGATGGCCCACCAACACTGTCCTCAAGATTAAGCTCAACAGTGGAAGAGGGAAGCACAACCTTTCCAACACTGTCCTCCACATTTTTTCCACCAATAATCCTCGCTGAAGCAGCAAAAGCATCAACAAATCCACAAGCTTCCTCCAACACTTTAAGATTGTTGTGGATTGGATCGGTTGGAGGAGGAGTTGATTCAGCTTGGTTGGCTCTTGTTGAAGATATAAAAGTCTCAATGAGGCTCTGATGAGGCTAAAGTCGTCGTGCCAAATCAAAATAAACTCTAAACACTAACTAAAGTATAGCAAGCAAGTAGAGGTTGAACCCAAGGCAATCAAAACACCAATCGCTATGCAGTCAAGCGAAATACCAACTAACGAACAAGTAACAAGTAACCAAGGGGGTTTCAAAAGTAACAAGTATCAAGCAAAGAAGGTTTGGTTGTGAATATATTGAGAAAGGGTTTCACCTAGCAAGTATCCACACAACATTCAATCAAGTTGATCATAGATTTATCTCAAGTTCTATTCAATCCTAGGGAATGTTCCTATTCCAATCTTTAATATATCAGCAGGCCAACCGGTCCTGATAATACTTACTATTCAGCAATCAGGGAAACCTCTCAAGATTAGATGAAATAGCAGCAAAGGGCACAAGAATTATAAGGATGCATGCAATAACTTACAACCGTCAAGTATTAACATGCAATCAATTCTCTTTCATAAAAGCAATCAACTATCAGATCATGCAGATATGAGTGCTACAATGACAAGGAATTCCACCGTATATTCCTAGTCTAGCAATAGAAAACTATCAATCAAACTAGGTGATCAAGCTAGCAAAACTAATAGAAATCAATAAATGAAAAACAAGAGAATTAATACAAACCCATAGGAAAAGAACAAGAGTTTAGAAATCTCACAACTTAATAACTGAAGGTTTCAACCGCTAAGCAAAACAATGGAGATTAGTTTCTGCTCATGGTTGCAAAACTAAATTGTCTCATGAAAAAGATGATGATAAGATAGAAAACAACTAAGGTTCTTAAATAGAATCTAACCCTAAAATAATATGGTAAAAGATAAATCCTAAAACTAAAATAAGGAAAATAAGGAAAAAGGAAATAAAGTAAATCAAATAACAATAGTAAACAAACTCAAGTCGGTGGCTTCAAATCTCCAGCTTCTTGCTTCGTGGTCCACATGAGTAACTTGCTTAAGTAGTGGCCCAGTCCAATATATCTCCCAAGCAGCACAGCCCAGCACGCACAAATCGGCCCAGCTGCTTGCTTCTCCGCGATCGCCGCTATTAATCCACGGTCGCAGATTTAATTAAATCCTTCGGCTCCTCTCTGTTGCTCCACCGCGATCGCCACCATATCACCCGCGATCGCGGTCGCTGATTTCTTCTCGAATGGCTTCAGTTGTTGATGGCGATCGCCTGGATGGTAGTGGCGATCGCGGTTGGCGTCGCAGAAGCTTCTTCATTCTTCAAGTCTTCAATCTTCTTCGGTTCTGATCTTCATTTCTTCACTTCTTAATAAATATCTCAGAACATAATAATGACTCGAAACACATATAATAATACTCCTAAACTAATGTAATAATCCCTAGTTACGCTATACAAAGTGCAGCGTATCAGTCTCCCGATGTCAACTAGCTTTTTGAAGACATCCTCTAGCTTCAAGGTGTGACCAGTAACAGTGCCTTGAACATCAGCCATCATAGTGCACATGTGATCAACCTTCTTGCTCATATCAGAAATCTTCTCAGAGGAGTCATTATTGTTCGAACCTTGAGGAACGCTTGAGTTGCCTTGAAATGCTGGGGAGTTTGGATCAAAGCGAGCACTCTTGGGATCAAACCTTCTTGAATCTGTCTTTGTTTTAGCACTAGATGATGAGGAAGCTGATCCTTTTGCATTTGAGGACACAATCTTGGATGAACTGCCTACAGACAACTTTGAATTCAAACTCCGAAGAACACTGCTAACCGCAACATCTACATTCTTCACTGGATCCCTCATAGGAAGCGCACTAGTAGGAATTGGCTTATATGTTAGAATAACAGATCTCTTCCTTGGAGAAGTTCTCAACACCAATGCTGAGTTTGGATTGCAAACCTTCTTCCCCTTTGGAGCTTGTTCTAACTGAAGAGTCTTTTTGGGAGAAATTTTCTTTGTTGCGACTGTTTTCAATAACCGGGGAGATTGCTTATCAGACTTATCAACCTTCAACTTTATCTTCAGAGATGGGTTAGGGTCAACCTTGCGAGCTAACCCTTACAGCTGGAGCCTGATTGACAGTCTCGTTCTTCCTTTTGCGTGTATACACTTTAGCCTTTAGAATAGTAGCTGCAATCTCAGTGTTGAAGGAAGCTTCTTTGCCAGCCTTCTCTTTCGCTACATTCAGAATATGCTCGGCAAATCCATCAAACAGTGGGTCCTCGCTTTCATCCAGAAAATTCAGATTCTTAAATCTTTCATGCTCTAAATATGGGGGATATCTACAATACTGAACAAAAGACAAAAATTAGATATAGATAAAAAAGTATTACAAGACAATATATAAAACCAAACTGAAAAATATGAAGGAAGAAATAAATACCAGATTAGTTTCATTAACTTGTCTCGTAATTGCGCTGAACCAAATACTACTAACTTCCTTGTTGAACCAACGAAGACAGTAAGGGATCTGTCTTGCACCAGCTGTAGTACACTTTACAATATCCCGAAACTGAGGGAATGTTTCAAGAATCCAAACCTAAACAGATAGAAAAAAAAAGTATAAGCAGGTTGAAGACAGATACCATAGTTGATGACACATACCAAAGTTGATGACAAATACCATAGTTGATGACATATACCAAAGTTGATGACATATACAATAGTTCATGACAGATACCATAGTTAAAAGAAGAAAAAAACTAATTAAAAGAAAAATTAGATGCAGATACGATAGATGATGACAGAATGCTATAAAAAAGATTTAAACAAATAATATGACATACGAGAAAAAAGGAATGAATGTAAAATGAAGCGCGCTTCATAAGAAATATGAAAGGATAATAAGTATGAATCATTCAATTAAGATGACAGAATTGATAGGATCATGACATGAAGAACAAAAGAGGTAGTGATGACAAGTGTTTATGAAAATCAGAAATGCAAAAAAAAATATAGTATAAACAAACATGTCATGACATACATAAAAAACATAATTGATGACAGTTGTATAATTAACTCAGTAATACAAGATATAGAAAAGAAACATGTGAGCAAAAAATATAAATAGGCTAATTGAAAGAGATGATGACAGAATGATCTGATGGAAAAAACTAAATAGGATATGAGATCAGTTTAAAAAATACCTTAAAAGCTATGGGAAATCCATGCAAGTAAATTGTAACTCTGGTGTCATGAGGACGCTCGCCTTTCTCTGGCTTCCCAATAGTAGATGCCTTCATCAAATGCTCAATTGTTGTAGAGTACACTAACCTCCCCCATGGATACTTCCGAAATTCATCCATATTTGTTGACAACTTGTAGAATTCAGACCGAATAGGCTGATTCGGTCGTTGAGGAAGGAGAATGCCCTCAACAATAAGAAGATATGCCAAACTGAGCTTCTTAGTTGGATCGGCCTCGATAGCAAAGAATGTTAACAACTCTGTAAATTTACAACTTCTGACCCCAAATTCATCAATCATATTTGCATTAGGGATTTCATAGTTGGTACTACCATGGCAATCCATCCCGGTTACAGCTGCAAACTCAAGGAGACCGAACCGGCACACATGGCCTTTGATGTTGAACCACATTTCATGAGATTTCTCTGTCTTGACTTGATGAAGGATGAAATAGTAGAGCAGCTGAGATGAAACCTTTTATTGGTCGGCCCAGATAACAATAGGGGCAAAAATTCCATTCCTTATTTCATGGAGTCCATCAGCCCCAAGATGCTCATCAATAATGCGAAAGACGTCCCAATGTGCAAACATATTCACCTGAGATGACATATGCATGGATTGCGGGCAAACATACTCTACTTTGGAAATATCCATCTCAGCCTAAGAAAGGAAAACAGAACAAAAAAAGCTTTAATACGGCATACAAGATACTGTAATCAAATCTCAAAAACCTTAGATAACTACTGTCATCAAATTCAACAAAAAATCAAATATAGAGCACTAAACTGTCATCCAAGAGACCTAATATAAATTATTAGAACAAACATGATAGAAATTTGATGAGAAATAAACATTGTCATCAACATGAAGAAATAGACAAACAAATCCTAATATAGAAGATTTTGTAATCAAATCTCAAAAACTTTTAAATAACTACTGTCATCAACATTCAAAACAAAAATCAAATAGAGCAAAAATACTGTCATCAAAGAGTCCTAAAAAACTGTATTTGAACAAAACAAATTGTCATCCACATTGCCATCCACATTGTCATCCACATTGCCATCCACATTGTCATCCACATTTGAACAAAACACACTGTCATCCATATTGTAATGCACAAAAAATAAAATAGAGCAAAGAACACTGTAATCAAGGGAAAACCATCTCGATGACAAACACATTGTCATCCACAATAGTATAATACTGAGATCTCACTAAACAAATTGTCCTCAACATAAAACACAAAAAAACACATTGTCATCAAAACAAAAACCAGATGACTAAACAAACTAACTGTCATCAACATCAGAATATATAATTGTACTCTAAAATAGTAGAATATTCAAGGGAAAACCATCTCGATGACAAACATATTGTCATCCACAATAGTATAACAATGACATCTCACTAATAAACTGTCCTCAACATAAAACACAAACAAACACATTGTCATCAAAACAAAAACCAGATGTATAACCAAACTAACTGTCATCGAAACTACAAAACTAACATCAATTACACGCAAACAACAATAAGAAAGAACAAAAAAAACTAAATACCATAAATATGATGACAAATACAAAAATTAAACAAATAAAACTATAATCAACACATGCAAAAGGACAGACAAGTAAAAATCAAAGAGATACTGTAAAAAAAGTGCAATTCGCAAGCAAAACACACAAAACAACACTGTAATCAAATCGAAAAAAGCAAAATCGCACTCAAAATCAAACCGTAAAACCTAAAAACACAAAACAAAAGCAAAAACTGAATTAAATACATACATGTGACTAATTGTGGATGAAATTTGGTCGAAATACACACAGAAACAAGAGGAGAACAACTGCATTACATAAAAAACAACAAAACATCGATCAAAACCCTAATTTCTACAGAAATCAACCAAAAAACGAAATAAACATTACCTGGAGATCGCGCGAGAGGAAAGAAGCTCGGAATCGACGAGAAACAACAAGAAATCGGATGGAAATCACGCAGAATGATTGGAAGAGGGAGAGAAAGAGGAAAGTAACGGGAAGAAAAATTGTGAATGAAAAGTGGAGAAAATTTAATTAGAGAAGGTATATATATTTTTCTATTAAAAATTTAATTAAAAAATAAGGAGGGTTAGTTGACACTCTAAATTAGAAGGCATGTTATAATACACTAAAAGATGTTTTGCGGACAAAAAAACCAAAAACGGGTTAAGTAACCCGGTTTGGTTACTTATCAAAGGTAAGTAACCCTGTTTGTTGAAGGAGGGGTAACTAACCCTTTTTTTGTACACGCGCGCCTCCTATTTTCCTTCTCCTCCTTCATGACCGTCTTGCTCTCGCCTCGTTCCTCCTTCATCCTCTCCTCCTCGCCTCGATGCTTCGCCTCGCCTCGATGCTTCGCCTCGCCTCGATGCTTCGCCTCGCCTCGATGCTTCGCCTCGCCTCGATGCTTCGCCTCGCCTCGATGCTTCGCCTCGCCTCGATGCTTCGCCTCGCCTCGATGCTTCGCCTCGCCTCGATGCTTCGCCTCGCCTCGATGCTTCGCCTCGCCTCGATGCTTCGCCTCGCCTCGATGCTTCGCCTCGCCTCGATGCTTCGCCTCGCCTCGATGCTTCGCCTCGCCTCGATGCTTCCCCTCGCCTCGATGCTTCGCCTCGCCTCGATGCTTCGCCTCGCCTCGATGCTTCGCCTCGCCTCGATGCTTCGCCTCGCCTCGATGCTTCGCCTCGCCTCGATGCTTCGCCTCGCCTCGATGCTTCGCCTCGCCTCGATGCTTCGCCTCGCCTCGATGCTTCGCCTCGCCTCGATGCTTCGCCTCGCCTCGATGCTTCGCCTCGCCTCGATGCTTCGCCTCGCCTCGATGCTTCGCCTCGCCTCGATGCTTCGCCTCGCCTCGATGCTTCGCCTCGCCTCGATGCCTCCGAGACTCGCTTCGCCTCGCAGCCTCCGAGACTCGCTTCGCCTCGCAGCCTCCGAGACTCGCTTCGCCTCGCAGCCTCGTGGTTGATTGAACATCAATCTGTCGTCGCGAGATAAGAAACATTCTGTCACAAGTACGATCACAAATAGCAGATACATCGTTCTTGCTGCAATTCGAATTCAAGGTAAGAATAATTCTGTCATCATATAATTCCATGACTGTGAATGCTCAAACACACGAAAATTTAAAAAAAAAACAGAAATTTTTATGACTTTTTGGATTTCTGATGATAGCTTATTGTTGAAAAATAATGAATATGATATCATATGCTCCATAGAGCAATAATTTATAGTACATTGAATTTAAAAATCAATAGTTTAGTATTAGAATTGAAAATTATGATGACAGATTGTTGTTTAGATTCATATTCAAATCAGGATTTGAACAAACATGATGTTGTTAAAAAAGGATTTTGATGACAGAAAAATGATTAGACACAATGTTGGATTAATATTGGAAATTTGATGACAACGTTTATATGGATATAAAATAATACTTTGAATGTTGATGCTGATGACAAAATGATGCTAAGATGGAATAATGATTAGATATGAAATATTGAATGACAGAATTTTGAATAAAGAAAGATGTTGTACAAAATTATAATTTTGAGGATAGAATATTGGATTAAGATTGGAAAGTTGATGACAGAATTTTCAACTTAGTTTTAGAATTGAAAGTGTGATGACAGGTTGTTTCTTAGTTTCATTTCAATTCATGAGCTGAACAGTGAGGACAAAATGTTGATAAACTAAGGATTTGAAGAATTTGATTGAATAAAATATGAGATTGATGACAGAAGATAATTTGATAATTTGGATATTAAATGGTATGGATTATTATGTAATGCACTATGTGATTGGTTTTTGATGACAAAAAGATGCCCAGACACAATGATGACCTAGAATTGGAAATTTAATAATAGTATTGAGGTGAATATAGAATGATGCTTTGAGTTGTAAACATGAAGACATTATAATGCCTAGACAATATAATGTTACTATAGAATAAGATTTTTGATGACAAAAATTTGATAGATGCATAATGTTACTATAGCATTAGATTTTTGATGACAAAATTTGTATGTTTGCATAATGTTGTTTTAGACTTCGTAATTTTGATGACAAAATGTTCTTTAATAGAAAATATTTATGATAATGCAATTTTGTTTGAGAATATTTTTTGTAATTATTATTAATGTTGTCATCATTATGAATGTTTGCAAAATGTTCTTAAATAAAATATTGTTAATACTAATTTTGTTTGAGAATTTCATTAATGTTGTGTGTTTGATGACAATGGTACAATTTTAATTTGTTTGATGACAGAATGTTGCTTAGATATAATTTTATTTAAGGATGATATTTTAAATTGGAATCCTGGTGATAATATGATGCTTGGATAGAATATTGATTAGAAATGAAGTTTCTTAGATTTTGACAGAATGTTGAATTAACATTAGAAATTTGATGACAGAATTTTAATGCTAGCATAATATTGCTTGGAATTTGAATTTTGATAACATGATGATCCTTATACAATATTGTTGTTTAAAATCGGAAGTTTGATGACATATTTTTTATGGATGCATAATGTTACTATAGAATTTCATTTATGATGACAAAAATTTGATGGATGCATAATGTTGAAGAAAATACTTCAAAAGAGGCACAAATTGGTCAAGAGATTTGAAGTGAGGGCGCTGAATGGATTCCAATACCAAGTGATTAGAGGAGATTTCTATAGAGAAGCAACAATGAAGAAGAAGGTGCAATATAAGTGGACCCATTGGACACAACAGAAACTCATGCATGAACAAAATACAAGAAGTCAGAAGTACTCCATTGGATCTTGAAAATTTTGTTTATAAAAATATATGTATGCATATACAACTTGCATTTCTTTTGGTTTAGCAAAGTTTGGATGACAATTTACATTCTTCTTATTATTAATAAATGATGGATTATTGTCAACATATATTGAATAATAGTTCATAGTTCCAAGCATTATTAATTGTTGACAACATATGAACATTGATGACAGATGAAGGTTGATGACAGTTCAATTACTGAATCCCCACAACACTGTCACCAAGCTTTATCACAATTGGATGAGAGGCAAATGAAGCACGCGTAGCGTGCTTCATAAGATTAATATAAAAAGACAACAAGATTAGACCATTTAATAGACTATGTGATAATAATAATAAATCTTGATGACAGTATAAGAATCCAACTATTATAGAAGAAAATGAACATTGATGACAAATGAAGGTTGATGACAGTTCAATTACTGAGTTGTTTTAGACATTTAAATACGGCAATAAAAATTTAACATTGAAAAAAGAAATGAACAATTTAAGACAATAGAATATAGATGACAAATGAACAAAAGAAAAATATCGATAACATGGAAAACAAAGAAGAAGATTTTAGGGATTGAAAGAAAAATAGATAACATGGAAAACAAATTATGATATTTGAACAAACTGGATGACAATACAACATTGGATGACAGAACATAAAAAAAGGATGACTAAATAATTATATAATGATTGATCAAATATAAAGCAAAAAGAAGAAGATTTTATTTAACTTTTATCACTGAAATAACAATACAAGCAAATTGTCATCATTACAGCAAACTGTCATCATACAGCAAACAGTGTCATCTAAAATCCAAAACCAAGCATATTATCCAAACTATCTTGTACATATCAAACCAAACATATTGTTTGCTATAGACTTTCCCTTCGACAAAAAAAATCCAATACAAGGACTTGCTGATTTTTTTTCTGTTTTTTTCTTCCACGGGAGCCAATTTGGGTATTTTCTCATTAGTTACTTGAAAGAAATAAACTTGTTGTTCTTTGTGTGCCTTAGAGCTCCGTCTTTGTTGGTGAAGGTTATGTATGTTGTCGCAACGTTTTGGTCTTTGTGCACATGTAGATGTCGATTTCCATCCCTCTACGCAACCAACCGCTGAACAAGATGTTGTTGCACAATTTTTTGCTGCATATTTCACTGCTGCACAACCATCAGCTGCACGTTTCACTGCTGCACAGCCAGCAACTGCACATTCCACTGCTGCACAACAATAAGGAAAACAGAATAAAATTGTCATCAACAAAAAAAGGACAACAAACCCTTTATTACTACATACAAGATACTATAATCAAATCTCAAAAACTTTAGATAACTACTGTCATCGAATTCAAACAAAAAATCAAATATAGAGCACTAAACTGTCATCAAAGAGACCTAATTTTATTATTAGAACAACATGATAGAAATTTGATGACAAATCAACATTGTCATCAACAAGAAGAAAAAAAACAAACAAATCCTTCATGACTATACACAAGATACTGTAATCAAACCTCAAAACTTTTAAATAACCAATGTCATCAACCTTCAAACAAAGTCAAATAGAGTAATAAAACTGTCATCAAAGAGACCTAAAATACTATATTTGAACAAAACATGATAGAAATTTTGAACAACAAACATAATCATACAAAGAAATGATTAAGATCATAAAAGCTTTAATACGGCATACAAGATACTGTAATCAAAATCTCAAAAACCTTAAATAACTACTGTCATCAAATTCAACAAAAAATCAAATATACAACACTAAACTGTCATCAAAGAGACCTAATATAAATTATTAGAACAAACATGATAGAAATTTGATGAGAAATAAACATTGTGATCAACAAGAAGAAATAGACAAACAAATCCTAATATAGAATATTTTGTAATCAAATCTCAAAAACTTTTAAAACCATCAAATGTCATCAACATTCAAAACAAAAATTAAATAGAGCAAAAATACTGTCATCAAAGAGTACTAAAAAACTGTATTTGAATAAAACAAATTGTCAATCACATTGCCATCCACATTTTCGTCCACATTTGAACAAAACACATTGTCATCAATATTGTAATGCACAAAAAATAAAATAGAGCAAAGAACATTGTAATCAAGGGAAAACCATCTCGATGACAAACACATTGTCATCAACAATAGTATAATACTCAGATCTCACTAAACAAACTGTCCTCAACATAAAACACAAACAAACACATTGTCATCAAAACAAAAACCAGATGACTAAGCAAACTAACTGTCATCAACATCAGTTTATATAATTGTACTCTAAAATAGTAGAATATTCAAGTGAAAACCATCTCGATGACAAACATATTGTCATCCACAATAGTATAACAATGACATCTCACTAATAAACTGTCCTCAACATAAAACACAAAAACGCATTGTCATCAAAACAAAAACCAGATGTATAACCAAACTAACTGTCATCGAAACTACAAAACTAACATAAATTACACGCAAATAACAATAAGAAAGAACAAAAAAAAACTAAATACCATAAATATGATGACAAATACGAAAATTAAACAAATAAAACTGTAACCAACACATGCAAAAGGACAAACAAGTAAAAAATCAAAGAGATACAGTAAAAAAAAGTGCAATTCGCAAGCAAAACACACAAAACAAAACTGTAATCAAATCGAAAAAAGCAAAATCGCACTCAAAATCAAACCGTAAAACCTAAAAACACAAAACAAAAGCAAAAACTGAATTAAATACATACTTGTGACTGATTGTGGATGAAATTTGGTCGAAATACACACGGAAACAAGAGGAGAACAACTGCATCACAGTAAAACAACAAAACATCGATCAAAGCCCTAATTTCTACAAAAATAAACCAAAAATCGAAATAAAAAGTACCTGGAGATCGTGCGTGAGGATAGAAGCTCGAAATCGACGAGAAACAACAAGAAATTGCGGCCAAATCGAGCGGAATGCTTGGAAGAGGAAGGAGGCGTGAAGAGCGTGAAAGAGGAACGAGGAGAAATCGTGAATGGAAAGTGGAGATAATTTAATTAGGGAAGGTATATATATTTTTCTATTAAAAATTTAATTAGAAAATGGGAAGGGTTAGTTACCACTTTAAATTGGAAGACATGTTATATTACACTCAAAGAGTGCAATAAGGGGCAAAGGGCCCCGTTTTTCGACAAAAAAATATGTAAGATATGTCGTGGGCCATAAGCCCAGCCCTTTTATACGTCGTGGGCCATTAAAGCCCAGACCACTTTTGGCTCGGATTCTTAACCTTACCTTTGAAATCGGATGGAAATCACGCGGAATGATTGGAAGAGGGAGAGAAAGAGGAAAGTAACGGGAAGAAAAATTGTGAATGGAAAGTGGAGAGAATTTAATTAGAGAAGGTATATATATTTTTCTATTAAAAATTTAATTAAAAAATGAGGAGGATTAGTTGACACTCTAAATTAGAAGACATGTTATATTACACTCAAAGATGTTTTGCGGACAAAAAATATGTAAGATATGTCGTGGGCCATAAGCCCAGCCCTTTTATACGTCGTGGGCCATTAAAGCCCAGACCACTTTTGGCTCGGATTCTTAACCTTACCTTTGAACAGGAGTACCTTGTTCCAATTTTTTTCTTTCCTGCAACCAATCGACGCCTACAGAGTAGGAGTAGCTAAACGAGGACTTGTGTCTGTCTGTCTCGGGCATCAGTCACAAGGAAAGGGAAGGTAATATGAATGGATCTTCGGCGGAAGCGGGAGAAGAAACAGTAATATCAACCAAGCAAACAGTTTGCGAAGAGTGCAATGCTAACACTTGGAAGTACAAATGCCCTGGTTGCTCTCTATTAACCTGTAGCCTCGCCTGCGTCAAATCCCACAAGAAACGTACTTCTTGTACTGGCAAGAGGGATCAGACCCACTTCGTTCCCTTGTCTCAATTCGATGATAATCTCCTCCTTTCAGGTCTTTCTCTACCCTTTTCATCAATTCTGTTTCGTATTTGTTTGGGAAGAGTTAGAGAAGAGAAATTTGATCAAATAAAACTTAAACCACGTGGTTTAGGATTGCAGTATAGTTGTGATTTCAGTTGTTTTGCACTGTATTTTGGAAGTTTTTATTTGGAGGTGAAATATTTTATATTTGTCATTGCTTTACTTGGAAACAGATTTCAATCTGCTTGAGGAAGTGAAAAGGGTTGCTGAATCCGCTAAGAGAACGCGTTTTAAGCTTAGTGCGTATCCCAGCTTTAGGCTGCCTGCCCATCTCAAGAGCCTTCAGAATGTGGCAGCTAGGAGGAGGACACAACTATGGTTTCTCCCTAGTGGAATGTTGAGAAGGAAAAGAAATGAATCCAGATGCAATCGTAGGTAAATGTATTTCTTTAATTTGTTCTTTTTTCTCAAACTAAAAAAAGAAATGCTGTCATAATATTGATAATAGTGTGTTATCTTGATTAGGAGGTTGTGAAGACTAGTCTATTTTTTAACCATGTAGAATCTATTTTTTTGCACTTTTTAATGTTTGTTATTCTAGATGCAAAATGGTTTGGTTAATGTACTGAAAATTTGTATGAATTCTAAGTTCTGGACGCCATTATAAACGGGTTACAGGGTTCTTTAATCCTTTTGATTCTCATTGAAGAGGTCATAGTCTTGATGTGGTGGCTATAAAACATTTGGGGTCTTGCGCAGCTGCTTTGCACATTATGATATCTTCCAGTATCCATCATTGTATTGTCTGTTGCAAAGACTGGTCCTTGATTCTTATTGAGTGCACTTTTTTCAGGAGATTGAATTCTCGTCCTATTTATTTTTATATCAAACAATCCGAGGAAGAAGTGATTTAAGATGTATTCTGTAAATTATGAACGGATGATTTAGTATCTGATATAAATATGAATCTGTTGTGCTATATTATTGACATTGTAACCATAGTGTTTGTAAATAAGTAAATATGACACTTGTTCTGCATATGATTTAGAATTTTGGGGAAAATTCTGTTATAGTGTGCTGTGTATGATGTGTTGTAGAGGCTTTAACTGTTTCTTTAGCTTCCACTGGATTTGGAGGCACTACTGCACTTGATGAATTTTTAAAGAATGGAAATCGTTAGATACTTAGATGAATTGAATTAATCTGGATAAGATATGTTTTTTACCAAGCAATTAATTATTCTCTTTGATGCTTTGACGTCGCCTGTTTTTTCAGGAATAAATCCATATGCTGGACAGTTGAGTGGAGATTTCATTCTACAGATGCTGTTTTACTTGAACATGGGTGAGCTGACTCAGTCAACCTATTTTTTTTTTAATAAGCACACCATATTGTTTTAGTTTCACATCTCTGTAGACATATTTATCATAGTTTACAATTGAATATAGTTACTTCGATCACTGCTTGGTAAAACTACCTAGCTGCTAATTGACTGAACATGGATTAAACTGTTGTGTCTGCAGCATTAAAGAGAACATGACATTGCGCTCTGTAATACAAAAGCATCTTCAGCCAAGCCCTTGGAATCATAAGCTGCGTAAGTTTTGTGATGTGCAGCTGGAGAGCCTCAAGTTTTTCATCAGCAAATACCCAAAGGTTTGTTCATGTATTCTCTTTAGCTGAAAATACCCATAAGCTGCTTTTATTTTCTATCGTTTTCTTATGCCATCAGTTTTTCCTTGTAACTTCTATTCATTCACATCTAATTGTATTAACTTGATTTTCTTTTGGCTTGTTGTTGCAGGGGCCTAGATCTGCATTTCGCGAACTGGACATAAACGCTCCGCTTTCCCACCTCCTATCTAACTTGACGATACTGGAGTATCCCGTTATTCACGTCTTCCTCCCATCTGATAGCTATGATTTTGAAGTTATTAGGGACCTTAAGCCAATTTCTATTAAAGAAGATCCAAAGCCATGTGAGATAGATAATCTCCCAACTCAACTGAATGGCACTCATTTCAGGGAAGAAGAAATTGAAGAAGAAGAAGACGGAAACTTCCCTGAGCCCCAGATTCTAGATTTTGTGAAGGACGTTAAACCACGCTCACACGAGCACAACACTGTCCAGAAAACATCAGAAAATGAAGCTCAAGTTTTTGAACTTCCTGAAGAGCAGTTTGATTTCGATGAGGATTTGACGGATCCATTGCCAAAGTTTCTGTTGGAAGATTATAATCCAGACGACTATTTTGATTTTGAGATGGGTTTTGGAGCAGGAGCAGACGCAGTAGCCAATGATGAGATTGAAGAAGGGGAGATTAGATAAACCATTGCTGATAAACCCGGCCAGTAGTGTTGGCTACCATTTTGATAGTCCTCGCTTGTTTATACGGCTGTATTCAGCTTATGTAGTGTGCCCAAAATGTCTAATTTTTATCTTAATTTACGATACAGGCATACAGCCCGAATGTTGCTCGGGTTTGGACATGTGTTTTTAGCCCGTAGTTATGAGTACTTTACGGGTTGACTATGTGTTTAGTTGATCTTTGTGATCGTATCAAGTCTTCTAGTGGTTCTGTGAGTCGCTGTATTTATGTTACATGTAGCACGAAATCATATCATACAAATATATACATCTTATCATTTGGAGGCTAAAATACAAAGATCCTAGTCAATACTCAAGACATCTATTAAGACTATTTATTGAGTATGGGCTTTGTATTAGGCTTCGTCTATTTAGGTATACCAGATCCGGACTCCCGCACGTTAATTACGGATTTTTATATACGGTATAATATTGTAAATAGGCGGTATATGGTGGCGGACGAAAGTGGAGATGAAGAGAAGATAAAGATCTTCAGACGAAGGACACTGACGATGATCAAGATTTTTTCCTTAATTTAATTCTTTTTCTTTTCATTTATTTTTATAAAAATATGACACGTATACGAAACAACTATGATGTATATGGCTAAATTACAACTTCTCACCTCACATTTTCCCCAATACCATATAGATATATTTTATTACACTAATTTTTATTAATAAATACTAACAATTTTTTAGTGTTAAAATATTATTAATTTAGTGCAATCATTAACTAAATTTGATATTATAGAGTTGAAGAATATGAAGAAATGTAGATACTAATTGTATTTGTTGCAACTAAGAGAAGATGTAAGTTTTTTTTATTAAAATTCATGAATGAGATAGGAAAGAATTAGTTCATGTATTGAATAGGTAGTTGTAAGTGTTATAATCCTAAGTTCATGTATGACCTAAGTAGTTTGCACATTAGTATAACAAAGCTTAAGTGTAGGAATTGGTAGATAGTTTAGGACTTAGTTCTAGCTTTAAGATTAAGTCTGAAACCGGATAATTTTGCAACCCCGGGTAACCGGTTGGAAGGCAAAATCTGGTATTGGATTATATCTTTAAGTTGGGCTATTGTTCTTGGGTTGTGTTTGTTTGGGCCGTATCTGTTGATCATATGGACGAAGCCCACTTGAGCCATCTGGTAAGACGTGATATATAAAGCTTCTGTGAAGGAGAAGCTTGCCCTAAGTTCATTTTCATTGTTGACGGCGCCTCATTACAGAGAAAAGAGAGAGATTACAGAGAAAAGAGAGAGAGATCTTGAAGTGCTTCTACGGAGATCCTAGGGTGGTGATTTTTTGAAGATTGAAGACTTGGTTTCTCAGTGTAGCTTCTGCCTTGACGCTACAACAGCCTATTGGGGGCCGAATCTCAAACTCCTTCTCTTACTTATCTCTCTGTTAGATCTGAGTTAGATCTTGCATGTATTCTGTGATTTGCCGTTCTTGCCTTGCTTTGTAACTTCTGTGCGAACTCCTTGAGATTCTTAGTGCATTGAATGGGCCGAGTCTCCCCACTGAGACTCCGCGGATTAGGGATTACCGAACCGCGTGAACATACCTTGTGTCCCCTTGCATTCAGATTCTTAACTTGTTTGATCAACGAATCGGTTGTGGTTTGAGAACTGTCGGTTCTGTGGTTGAGCGAATAGATCAAATCAATATCACAAATTGGTATCAGAGCGAGGTTTGTGCTTCTGATATTGATTCTGTTCTTGGTTGCTTCCGCTGCACCAATCTGATTTGACTCCTAGTTCTTGTTTCTCGTTTCTTGAAGCATTCGAGTTAGACCTAGGGTTTCTTGTGTTGAATCCTGTTTCTTGAGTTCTTTATTTTTCTCAAGCTTGATTCTGAGTCTTACCTACGTGCTTTGTCTGACAGGAAGATATGTCTGACAGCGCAAGACTCAAGCCCTTTGATGGCAACAGTGATTTTGCCATGTGGAAAGTGAAGATGAAGGCAATCCTGATTAGGGAGAAGTGCTTCAAAGCTGTATCTGAGGAGTGGCCAATTGGGATCACCAGTGCAGAAATGAAGGACATGCAAGATCTTGCACACTCAGAGATAATGATAAGGTTAGCTGACGACGTGGCTCGTCAGGTGGTATGTTTTACTCAACCTAAAGCTCTCTGGGATGGACTGGAGTCCATATTTCTCTCTAAATCTTTGCCTAGTAGAATATGTTTACTGTGTAAGTTGTTTACCTTTAAGATGGATGTGTCTGCCACTGTGCAAGAAAACTTTGATGTTTTTCTGAAAATGACACAAGACCTTAAGAGATGTGATGATGAGATAAAAGAAACTCACCAAGCTGTTTTGTTGCTTAACTCTCTGCCTAGTCAATTTGATACCTTAAAAGTTGTAATTCAGTATGGTAGGGATGAACTTACCTTGTCTAAGATAACTGAGTCCATAATTCAGAAAAATGAGACCCTTAAGGTTTTCAAACTTAAAATTGGCACCAAATCTGAGACTAGAACTGAATCTAAGAATGAGGTAATGATGACTAAAGGCAAGTATAAGCATAAAGGTAAAGGTGGTAGACCTAAACCTGAAAAACAACATGACAGGGACACTACTAATGTTAAGTGTTTCTACTGTAATAAGATGGGTCATTATGCCTCTGACTGTCATAAAAAGAAAAGGGATGAAAAGAATAAAGACAAGCCTAATCACACTAATGTGTTAGAAGATAACCCTCAGTATGATTCTGAACTTCTTGTTGTGAGCTCTTTGTCTGAAAGTGACTCCTGGATCCTTGATTTAGGGTGCACTATGCATGCTACCCCTCATAGGAAATATTTTTGCTCCCTACAACTGTTTGATGGAGGTGAGGTCATGTTAGGTGATCACACTTCCTTACCTATAAAAGGAGTAGGAAAGGTTCCACTTAGGATGCATGATGGTGTCATTAGAGTCTTACAAAATGTTAGGTGGGTGCCTAACTTAAGAAGAAATCTTCTATCTGAGTCTGCCTTTGATGACTTAAACTGTCACATTAATACTTATAATGGAGTTAGGGAAGTGATTAGAAATAACACTGTTCTTATCAAAAGCATTAAGAAAGGTGGGCTTTACTATGCTATTGCCTCACCTGAAATTAATGTTTCCATTAATACTATTAAGGGTGATAATTCTGAAGTCACTAAACTTTGGCACTCTAGGCTTGGTCACATAGGAAATCGAGGCCTTATTCATTTGTTTAAACATGGCATGATTGATAAAAAAAAACCTCTGAACTAGAATTCTATTGCTCATAGTTTCAGTAAATCCTCTTATGTGGAAGCTAGGCCCCTAGAATATGTACATTCTGATCTATGGGGTCCAGCTCAAGTAGCAACTGTGGGAGGTAGGAATTCCTTCCTATCTCTCATAGATCACTACTCAAGAAAAGTTTGGATTTACTTACTCAAAGCTAAAAATGATGCTTTTGAAAATTTTAAAGAATGGAAAGTCATGGTTAAGAGTCAATCTGGTCATAAACTCAGATGCTTAAAAACTGATAATGGTCTTGAATTCTGTAATGCCTCTTTCAATGAGTATTATAAGCTAAATGGTGTCAAAAGACACCTAACTGTGCCTGGTACCCCTCAACAGAATGGAACTGTTGAGAGGATGAACAAGACACTCCTTGAGAAAGCCAGATGTATGCTAATTAGCTCTGCCATGAAAAGTGTTATGTGGGGAGAAGCAGTAGTCATAGCTGCCTACCTCATTAACAGGTCACCATCTTCTGTGATAGGGTTCAAAACCCCTCAGGAGATGTGGACCAACAGGAAACCTGACCTGGCACATCTTAGGCCTTTTGGTTGTACTGCCTATGCTCTTGTTTCACAAGGCAAGTTACAACCTAGAGCTAAAAAATGTGTCATGTTGGGATATCATGAAGGAGTTAAGGGATATAAATTGCTTCTAATCCAACCTGGGGGCTACAAAGTAATTTCCTCCAGGTCTGTTACCTTCAATGAGAAGGATTTTCATTTTAAAGCAATACTAACACCCTCTGCTGAGCCTATAGGTACCCAAGAGAGCTCTCCCTGGATTGCACAAGCTCAGTTTTATGCTAACAATGATCCACCACAAGCTGAAGAGGAGGAGTTTGACATTGGTCACTCTCACAACATCCAGTCTTCTGAGACTGGAACTTCTCAAGAAGGGATGGAGCATTCCTTAAATGATGAACTTCAAGGAAACACTCAGGACAACCATGCTGCTCTGCACCCTCACCAATTAGGTGGGGCAATAAGTAACTCTCAAAGTTCATCTATTAACATTGATACTATAGCTGAATCCTCTAACACTAGTACTCCTAATACTGCTGTGAATGATTTAGCTGACTATCAACTTGTTAGGGATAGAGAACCTAGAACTAGGATTCCTGACAGAAAGTATAATGTTAATTTAGTTGAAAGCTACAATAAAATTGTTGAGTTTGCTTTCATGGTTGTTGATGTTGTGAAGTCTTTTACACCTGACACTTTTGAACAAGCTATACATTGTAAACAGTCTAATGAGTGGCTTAAAGCTATGAATGATGAAATACAGTCTATGCATGCTAATGATACCTGGACTTTAGTTAAAAAACCAGATAAAGCTAGGGTTATTGACTGTAAATGGATTTTCAAACTAAAAGAGGGCAGTTTTTTACTTGATCTACCTAGATTTAAGGCTAGGCTAGTAGCCAAAGGCTTTACTCAAAAAGAAGGAGTGGATTATAATGACATTTTTGCCCCAGTTGTGAAATATAAAACCATGAGACTGTTGCTTGCTATGACTACTGTGTTTGACTGGGAACTTGAATAGATGGATGTGAAAACTGCATTCTTACATGGTGATTTGATTGAGACTATACATATGAGTCAACCTAAGGGTTTTATAGATACATATAAACCTGATCATGTGTGTTTATTAAATAAATCTATCTATGGTCTTAAGCAGTCACCTAGACAGTGGAATAAAAAGTTTGATGCTTGTATGATTTCTTTGGGTTTTCATAGAAGTCAGTATGATACTTGCTTGTACTTTAAAAACACTAAGTTTGCCCATCCTCTGTATGTTCTACTCTATGTAGATGATATTTTACTTATCAGTAGCTCCAAAGTTGTCATTGCTGGTGTGAAATATGACCTAAAGAGACATTTTGATATGAAGGATCTTGGTCCTGCACAGAAAATTTTAGGTGTCAAGATTGTTAGAGATAGGGAAAATAAAACCATGTTTCTTTCACAATCTGATTATCTGAAAAAGGTGCTTGATAAATTCTTTATGTCTCTGTCTAAGTCAGCTCCAATTCCCTTAGGAGGGCATATGGAGTTATCTAGGAAAGAATATGTGGTCACTGAAAATGATCATAAGTCTATGGAAAATGTTCCTTATGATGTAGTTGTAGGTTCTTTGATGTATGCTATGTTGTGCACTAGACCTGACTTGACTTTCTCTGTGAGTGTACTTAGCAGATACATGTCTGGACGTGGTTCTAGACATTGGGCTGCCATGAAGTATATGCTTAGATATATTAATGGGACTAACAATCTTGGTCTTGTTTATTCTGAGTTTGATTCCAGAAATGAGTTGAAAGGATATGTAGACTCTGATCATGGGAGTAACAAGGACACCAGGAAATCCACTACTGCTTTCTATTACACCTGAGCAGGTAATTGTATCTCCTGGAAAAGTCAACAACAATCCATTGTGGCTTTGTCCTCCACAGAAGCTGAGTATATAGCAGCCACTGAAGCTTCAAAAGAAGCTATATGGTTGAAAGGTATTCTGAAAGAGATTGAAGGTAAAGAGTATCTACCTATACTTTATACTGATAGCCAGAGTGCTTTATTTCTCTGTAAGGATCTTGTATACCATGAGAGAACCAAACACATTGATGTAAGGTTACACTTTATTCGAGATTTGGTTGAGAATAAGGTTATAGATGTGAAGAAAATCAAAGGTGATGTGAATCCTGCTGATTTTGGAACCAAAATTGTACCTACTAACAAGTTTGTTTTCTGCAGGGATGCACTTCACATCAATGATGTAACCTGAGGTGTGAGATTGGGTCAATGATGACATGGGGAGAAGAGTTCAACAATGCATTAGGATTTCTTGGGTGAGGTTAATGGACTTTGGATTAGGAGGGCATTTGTAAGTGTTATAATCCTAAGTTCATGTATGACCTAAGTAGTTTGCACATTATTATAACAAAGCTTAAGTGTAGGAATTGGTAGATAGTTTAGGACTTAGTTCTAGCTTTAAGATTAAGTGTGAAACCGGATAATTTTGCAACCCCGGGTAACCGGTTGGAAGGCAAAATCTGGTATTGGATTATATCTGTAAGTTGGACTATTGTTCTTGGGCTGTGTTTGTTTGGGCCGTATCTGTTGATCATATGGACGAAGCCCACTTGAGCCATCTGGTAAGACGTGATATATAAAGCTTATGTGAAGGAGAAGCTTGCCCTAAGTTCATTTTCATTGTTGACGGCGCCTCATTACAGAGAAAAGAGAGAGAGATCTTGAAGTGTTTCTGCGGAGATCCTAGGGTGGTGATTTCTAAAGATTGAAGACTTGGTTTCTCAGTGTAGCTTCTGCCTTGACGCTACAACAGCCTATTGGGGGCCGAATCCCAAACTCCTTCTCTTACTTATCTCTCTGTTAGATCTGAGTTAGATCTTGCATGTATTCTGTGATTTGTCGTTCTTGCCTTGCTTTGTAACTTCTGTGCGAACTCCCTGAGATTCTTAGTGCATTGAATGGGCCGAGTCTCCCCACTGAGACTCCGCGGATTAGGGATTACCGAACCGCGTGAACATACCTTGTGTCCCCTTGCATTCAGATTCTTAACTTGTTTGATCAACGAATCGGTTGTGGTTTGAGAACTGTCGGTTCTGTGGTTGAGCGAATAGATCAAATCAATATCACAGTAGTGGTTGCATAACTTTCTCAAGTGCTAATAGATGAGATTTAGATAGTTATTTATATACTCAAAATCCATACATCAATTAATTTGTTTTATGTTTTTTACATCTTGAAAAAGAAACCACTGATTTATGCTTTTTTTCATCTTGAAAAGTAATCACACCATTGGTCATTAGTAATAAAAAAAAAACGATTTTTTCGCCGGGTAACCCTCAGATTTTGACAATTTCGTACGGTACCCACAACTTTTGACAAACTCGCCGGGTAATCCTGAGATTTTGGAACCGTTCACCGCATGCCATCCTGTCTATTTCCTCTTAGCAGATCGTTAACTTTTAAATTAAAAAAAAATAGAAACTAAGGTGGAGGTTGTAACTTTCCTTTCCGATTTTCTTCTTCCACCACGACGCCAAGCTCCGGCGACGAGGAAGCCCAGGCAGGATATGGTGAACGGACCAACAACAGAGGAAAGTTAACAAGGCTGGAAGTGATATATAGACGGTGATGCTTATATTTAGTGTTTTTACAATTAAATCGGAAGAAAGCTCAATGTGTGCCATAGACTGATGCTTCTAGCGCACCAGGGAAGTGATTAAATTGAGGCCGGAGGCCATTGAAATTGCGGTACGTGCTTTCCAATCTTTCTCCATATTTTGGTCTGAGACGGTGGTTGATAGTGTGGAATTTCTTGGGGTTCGTACTTGTTGTCTTGCTAAAGCTATTGAAATTGAGATTCAGACATGGATACATTAAGGTTTAGGTTCGACTGAATATGTAAGCCCTAATGTTATGTTACCTAGTTTACATCCCTCCAATGTTAATGTTTCTTTCTCTGACAAAACAGCAAAACCGCAAGGATTCAGAGTTTTAAATTTTTTATGTTTAGAATGAGTGACTGTGTGTGTGTGCAGTTATTGATCTAACAACATTCTTCTCCTACTTTTTTCTTACCCGATGTGCTATGTGTCTATCAGGTTCTTGATGGGGCCAAAAACATTACCGAGACCCGACTGTTGGAAAAGGTATGTGACAACCGACAATCACATTCAATATGCTGCACAACATTCTGCCTTATGGAATGGGACTCGTTATCTATACCGCTAATTTTAACTGCAATTGCATTTTAAGCTCAATGATCAGACTGAGATTGATTTATGATTCACTGATTCCTGTAAGGGACGGAATCTCCATATTTTGATAGACATGTTCAGTAAGTGTTTAATGTAAATGATGTTTACCCTTTGTTTTCAAACTTTTCAGACATATTGTGAAGAGGGAGATGGCAGAGATTTAGCATCGTAATGATCAGTGAAATAGATCTGAATGTCTTCGACCTCATATACGAGGCAGAATTCTTGAAGGAAGATGAAGTTGTCGCTTTGTTCTGCGTCTTCACTTTTGGTCAGAAAATGATTCCCTTATCTGCAAATGAGAAATTGGTTAAGCAGGTAAGAATTGCAGCTCTTATTCGTTTGTGGATTCGTTTGTGCAGTCATTTGATTAAAATTTGTTGTTTCTTTGTAGCTTGTAAGTGAATGCAAAGGGCTTCCATTAGCTCTGATCATCCACTTATGTGTTTGGAATAGCTCAAAGAACCGATTGGCACGAGGTGATCCTATTTTTGAGGCTCATCAGATTAACATGTTTGAGAGTTTGAAAGTGAGTATTGGTTATTTGCAACGCAAGTTTATAAGGAGCGTTTTTTGACATGGCTGATTTTCCAGAAGATTAAGAAGCTGCCATGATGCTCTTGTTGCTGCAGCACGAGCAGTTGTGGAGGCAAAAGTTGCCATAGCGGAGCGCGAGGCCCGTGTCTAGTAAGATAAAAACTTCACCATAACAACAATATTTTAATTACAAAATGTCCTCTTCTTCGCAGGACTACACGGAGATGGAGTACAAGGTGAAGCGGGCTCTTCCTCACACCAACTTCTGAAATAGTGGTCGAAGGTGAGCCCCAAACTGAATTAAAAAACCCTAAATTTTGATTTAAAAACGAAATACAACCGCTCCTCCTCGCCGAAGAAGACGAGCACGAAGGGACACCCTTCCTCGTTGCCGGCTTGCTCGAGTCACGCAGCCGGAGCTTGGCTTCAAGTGATGGGAAGGAGAAAAGGTATCGGGCTTGAAAGTTACAACCTGTACCTTAATTTATTTATTTTAATTTAAAAGTTAACGATCTGTTTAGAGGGAATAGACGGAAGGGCATGTGGTGAACGGTTCAAAAATCTCAGGGTTACCCGGCGAAATTGTCAAAACCTGAGGGTTTCCCGGCAAAAAACCTTTAAAAAAAACTACCCCAACGACAAACCAATACCAACAATAAATTATAAGTTATAAGAGTGTACTCTGGTTCACCTTCTTTGTTAATTTATCAAATACAACAATAAGGTTGATATCTGCTTTGTAAATTCATCAGATACAACAATAAGGTTGAGCTATAAAATGTAACATAACATTTAATTACCTACACAAAAATTTCAACCCTACTATTATATCCCGGAATTATGAACAACATATAACATCTTTACCTGCACACAAAAATTCCAATCCAATTGATAAGTAGTCGGTAAGATTGAGGTTAAGACTATTTTTTAAAATTCACATTCAAAGCAATACCGACAGAATCAACAGACCTTGATCCAAGAGGGGGGGTCACGTAAAGATACAATTCTAGAAAGTGATTGTGTTCTCCATAGACCTCCAGTTGAATCCAAAAATGATTTCAACAGACCTTGTCGGACACCCAAAAACGAACCCATCGGCTTGTTGAAGTTGATCAGCTGTAATAATGGGATCATCATTTTTAAGGGGTGCACTCATCTTTGAAAACACTTCAGCGAAGTTTCTTTAGAACCTATACAGACTAAGGTGAATGCACTAAGCCTACCGTATGGACCATAGCATTTTCTATGACAAACTATTTGTTAATTAACGTTATTGATTGCTAATTGTACCCGTAGCTAGATACGGATAAATCAATGGATTTGTTTCTTACAGTTGAATATGGTCATAGAGACTGGAAATTTAAATAAGAAAAACATCAGCAAACTTCATTGAAAGAAACCCATTAATGAGGTGTGGAATTTTAGTGCATATAATCAAATACTTCCCTTCAGTAATTTGTTCCCTTCTTGATCAATAGCATTGTACAGTGTTCAACAACAAATTTAACCTATAGTCAAAATGACAGAAAATACGGAAGGAAAAGAATACTCACCATCCATGGGCCAGCCACCATCTTGAGATCAAGATCAGTAAGAATATGAACAACTTCAGTGAGTATGCCATGTCTGTTTGCACTGTCCACCTAAAAACAACAAAATGATTGACCAAAAAAACACCAGCATATAAATATTAAACCATGGAAACTATATAGTATTTATTTGTTAAATGTTTAACTATGACATTTTTTGTAGCTTTCATTATCAATCACCACTCTAAGAACAGGAATTAAGCAAAGGAATACGTATTAGAATAAGTTTAATAAGCAAAGTGTTAGTATAGGCAGTTAGTGGTTACTCTTTGTAATACTTAGCCTATAAAGAGACGCTGTAATTAGACCTTATTCATTCAATGAAATCAACTTCATTCTTCCTCTCTTTCTTTGTTCTCTGTTTCCCAACATGGTATCAGATTCATATGGGAAATCTATCTTTCTGATTTCTTCCGCTTCGATTACTCATTCATCTCTAATTCTCTCAAATTTCTATTGATCTTTGATCTCTGATTGTGTCAACAATCAATGGCGACCACACCGAATTCTCACGATCGTCAACATCATACCAATTTTCTCCACTAAACCCTAACAATCCATGGCAATCTCCGGATACGAACGATCCTTTGTTTCTGCATCCATCTGATGGTCCAAGATTGGTTCTCACCTCGAAAATCTTTGATGGATCAGGTTTCTTTGCTTGGAAACAGTCGATCATCATAGCTCTTTCAGCAAAGAACAAGTTGTGTTTCATCGACGGCGAGTACGATCGGCCAGCGCAGACTTCTCCGATTTTCAAGCGTTGGGAGAGATGCAACAGTATGCTGATTTCTTGGCTCCTCAATGCGATGACAAAGTCGATCGCCGACACATTCTTGATTTCAGGTGATGCAAGATAGATTTGGCTTGATCTTAATACTAGATATTCTCAAGTCAACGCTGCACAAAGGTATGTTGTCGAGAAAGAAATTAGCAACATCTCTCAATCTTCTGAAAATATTTCAGATTATTTTGCTCGTATTAATAGGCTATGGGATGAGCAAGATTCCATGAAGGATTTTCCGCCGTGTTCTTGTGGTCTTGCAGAGGCAGTCCACACTTATGAGTCCAGTGACCGACTCCTTCAGTTTCTCATGGGACTCAACAAGTCTTTTGCTACTATTCGTGGAAATCTGTTGATGATGATTCCCACTCCATCAATCCATCAAGCCTACTCAATTCTTGTTCAGGAGGAAAGGCAGAGAGAAGTTCTTTCTGCAAATCGATTGCTTATTGATTCATCTTCCATGAATGCCTCTTCTAATGGAAATTCATCTTCTGGAGGATCTTCTCAACATCGTCATTCATCTAGAGGATCTTCTTGCAGTTCCAATGGAAATTCTTCTCGAGGCAACCACTGCAAGAAACCAGGACATTATCAGGATCGCTGCTACAAGATTGTTGGTTATCCAACTCAAAGATCTTCAAATGCTCATTCTGCTAATATTCCTGCTGAACAGAATGAACAATCTCCAGTTACTGGTTTAACTTCTGATCACTACAATCAACTTTTATCCTTTCTCAGCAAACCTTCTCCTGATCAGTCCTTCTCCAATCTACCCCTCAATGGTATTTCCTGCTTCTTTACTTCTCTTAATAGTGCAAGAACTTTATTTCCTAGCACTACGTGGATTGTGGATACAGGAGCTAGTGATCATATGACCTATAATCTGGATTTCTTTACTGATTTAAGGCCTCTAGCTCAGCCTATTTCTATCTCTTTGCCAAATGGACACAGTGTGGTTGTTAAATTTGCTGGTTCTGAGCAACTTACTGATCAATTGGTTCTCCTTGATGTCTTATTTGTCCCTGACTTCAAATTCAGTCTTTTGTCTGTGCTTAAGTTGACTAATCAACTCAGTTGTGCTGTTGTTTTCGACTCTAGATTGTGTTGGTTGCAGGGCCCTTCTCTGAAACATCCACTGGGCCTTGGTAAAGCTTGCAACAGGCTATATGTCTTCAATATGGATGTTCCAGCTACTTCTGCTTCAGTATCAAATAAAGAGGCAGTTAGTTCTGCAGTTTCAAGTTCCCTCTCTAAGTCCAAAGATGTATTACTTTGGCATTCTAGATTAGGTCATATTCCTATGTACAAACTTTCTTCTTTGTTGCAATGTGAGATAAATAAAGAAGTACTTTCTACTTGTGAAATATGTTCTAAGGCAAGACAACAAAGGGTATCTTTTCCACAAAGTTCTATCTCCACTAATTCTGCTTTTGAGCTCATTTATGTGGACACTTGGGGTCCTTATAATACCCCAACACATGATGGATATAGATACTTCATCACTATAGTAGATAACTACACACGCATCACTTGGACTCATCTCATGAAGACAAAGACCAATGCCTTTTCTCTCCTAAAGGCTTACATTCAATTAATGGCTACTCAGTTTCAGAAATTTGTTAAGGTAGTCCGAACTGATAATGCATTTGAGCTTGGATCAAGTCAGGAAGGAGTTCAGTATTTTGCTTCCAAGGGAATTATTCATCAGAAGAGTTGTGCTTACACCCCTCAACAAAATGGAATTGTTGAGCGCAAACACAAACATTTGGTAGAAACAACCAGAGCTTTGATTTTTCAGTATTTTGTTCCTCTTCCTTTTTGGGGCCATTGTCTGTTAACAGCTACCTACCTTATCAACAGGTTCCCAACCAAGCTCCTAGGTAACATTTCTCCTTATGAAAAGCTTTTCAACAAACCACATCTCTATAATTCTTTGAGAAACTTAGGTTGTTTAGTCTATGCTTCATCTCTCAAAGCAGGCAGAAATAAACTGATGCCTAGAGCACTCAAATGTATCTTTCTAGGATACCCCTATGGCACTAAGGGTTATACTTTGTTAAATCTTGAAACCAACAAAGTTTTCATATCCAGAGATGTTCATTTTCATGAACAAATCTATCATGTCCATACAAAGCACTCAAATGTATCTCTGCGGGAGTATTTACCCAACTGTCCATACAAAGCACACAAAGCACCTGAACTCCAAGACACACCATGGACATTTTCCATATCATTAACCCATTCATGATGAATCAACTTGATCATGTACGACGACTTGTCAGGAAATAATGTCATTCCCAACAAGTATGTCAACCAACCCTTAGCGATTGAGACCTGATCCATAACAAAGTTTCCCTCATCATCTAGTCTCATGCATTGATCCCTAGAATGCTCCGGTGAAACTTCATTACCAGCTTTGACTCTTGCATCAAGTAAATCTAAACCAAAAGCCGCCTTTGCTCTGTTGACATTACAGTCTTCGTGTTAGCTTTGCCAACTCCATCAGCCGATGTGAGAAAGCCCATGCCCTTTCCATTTATAGGGATACCAAGAATCTTGTGCACATCTAGTAGGGTGATTGTCATTTCAGCAAATGGCAAGTGAAATGAATTGTTTCGGGCTGTCAGCGCTCAACAAATGCATTGATCAACGCTTGGTCGTGGTTGGGATACATGAGGGTTCGCAAATGTGACTAACCAGAAGCTTTAGCCAACGCAACCCAAGGATAGTCGCCCACTAACCGCCATTTTTTTAAACCTTCTTTTCTGACCGTATTTCTCAATAAATTAAATTACATAAATTAATAATTTAATAATAACAAAATACACTAATATAAGTGAATTACGAAATAACTAACCATGTTCTCGTAAAGGTTCGAATATGCACTAGGGTCAGCTAGTTGTTGTTGTCCATGCCAAGAAGGTTGCGGGACCTTTTGACTTGCACTTGTACCCTCGTCAGCTCTTCCGCGCCTCTTCCTCGGCTTCGGCTGATAAGCGGGCCTCTCTCCAGCCTCGATTTCTTCTCGAGTCTGATTATGGGCGGTCTTCTGCGCGCTTCTAGAAGACGGATGCATCTATACAAACATAATATTTTGTCAATTTACGCATAACAAAACTAAAAACATCAAAGGAATATGCATAAAGATTCGTCACGAAGGTCCTTTGGAGATCCGTCACGAAGGTCCTCCAGAGATCCGTCACGGATCTCCCTCGGACATTCGTCACGGATCTTCCTTAGAACTTCGTCACGGAGGTTTCGAGGACCTTCGTCACGAAACTCTGACTGACCTTCGTGACGAAGAAATTTGCACAACTGCACAAACTCAGTAGCAACAATACTTCCGGTGACGAAGCAATTTACACTAAATTTCCACAATTTCAAGCAAAAAACAGTTTTTCAAACTATCCAATTAAATTAGCCCCTAAATCATTTCATTCCATATAAACTTAACCAAAATCTCAAACCATAATTCATGAGTTCAACAAATTTGGGGATTATATCTAATATTTGAAACAACACTCAATTAAACATAAACAAAGAACAATTGAACTAACAAAACATGCTTAATACACATATCAATCTAATGTAATCACAACATATCAATGGTTTTGACATATCTTCATCAAACATAGAACATTAATGCAAAAGAGAGTTTAGAAATTACCTTATGAGTTGATTTGTTGATTATTTTAGTGAAAGAGATGAAAAATGTGTTGAATGGTGTTGTTGTAGGCGGTTGAGGTGCAGTATACGTTTGGAATGATATGGGGATGAAGTGAATTAGTTATAAGCTGAAAACAGACCTTCGTCACGAATCTCAGGCAGATATTCGTCACGGAACTCCTTTGCACTTTCGTCACGGATGTTTATAATAGTTCCGTGACGGAACTATGTAATAGTTCCGTGACGGATGTATGTAATAGTTACGTGACGAAACTCATCATTTGCTAAATAGACAAAAAGAGTGTGCCAAATAGTAAGGCCCTATAAATATCATCAATCATTACATTCTCTTCAAACTATTGAAATAACTTTCAAAACCATAAAAAGATATCTATACAGAAAGATGCAAAAATGAGTATTATCTAGTAAAAATGGTCATTCTACAACAAGGGCAAAGAGCATTGGGTCGAAGCCAAGGCGAAAGACATTTAGAATGGAACCTATGTGAACAAGAAAGACTGATGAAAGTTTGACCCTCTTCAAAACATTCTAAGCAAATTGCACACTCGTCTTCTTCTTCTTGAAACTTAGATGACTTTTCCCGCCAATCCAATTTGCCCATCTTAACAAAAACAACGCCTTCTTGCAGAATTTAATCACCTCGGTTTCTAGCTCCCTTGCAATTATCCTTCTCCCATCAATACACCTCAACCTCTCTTCACTTGTATCATTGGTGCTCCTGTTTGATTTTTTTTCCCCGATAAAAACAACAAATCATATCAGATGTGATGTATTTGTCTAGTAAGGGCAATTTTTGTATAAACTTGTCAGATACAACAAACTTACTTAATTACTCCGTATATTATATAGGTCCGTTCTAAGTTACTGTAATTTTTTTGGACAAACTTATTTTTATGGATAAATAATTCAGATAAGTTTGAGCCTTTTATAGTAGTATAAGCTTCAAATTTTTTGATAAGTTCAAACTTTTTCGATATCTTATAAGCTTTACCTAACACACTTTTAAGCTTTTATAAGATATATAAACATGCAATAACCTATTCTTGTGTGCATTTGGTAATCTGATAACAATTTACTGTGTCATTTACATTCTGCGTTTATTCTTGTGTGCATTTGGTAATCTGATTCGATCAAGTCAATCTCACAAATATGTCTTGTTATCAACTAGAATCGTATGACATGACCTAACTATTTATGCCCAATGCCGTATTCGGCACTATACACCAACTACACTATCAAATTAAGTGTATATAATCAGTAAACCATCTAGTCGGGCTGCGCTCCAAGGCTCCCCCGCCTTCACTCCAAGGGTCGCCGGTCTCCTCTCCGGCGTCGCCGAGCCACCGATCCGTCTCCGGCCTCACTCCCTCCTTCGCCGCCCCCACATCGCTCCCTGCTTCGCCGCTGCCGCCTCACTCCCTCCTTCTCCGTCGTCCGCTTCCTCCTCCTTGAACCTTCGTTCGTCGTTGTCTGCCCCTCCTTAGACGAAACTATGAATAGACAACAATGAAGGAGAAAATATTGTCGTAGGACAAGGTGTAGTCATGCTGCTGCTTGCAACGAAACTCAAATTAATTTATATAGTCACGAGGAAGAAGGTGAAGGCATTAGTATGAAGATCATATTTCGTTCTTCATTGTGCATTAATCAACCATGATTTCTATTTACTGGACCTGTACATTTATTATGCCGTTAAAATTGGAGGGATTCATTAGTAAAGGAGGAGCCTGAGGAAATTGTGTAAGTAGGCAAATTTCTATCGATTTAGAATTTTGTAGTGTGGATTACTAGTGATATATAGTGTTGTTGACAAGTTATTAATTATAGTGTTGTTGACAGATTACAAATGATTGTCTTTGGTTGACAAATTATTAGCGTTGTTGACAGATTATTAGTAGGTTGACATTTCATATAGTGTTGACAAATTTATTTAGCTTGTTGACAATTTTTTTTGACACTTCATATAGTGTTGTTGATAATTTTTGTTGACACTTCATATAATGTTGTTGACAATTTTTGTTGACACTTCATATAGTATTGTTGACAATTTTTGTTGACACTTCATATAGTGAATTTCAATTTTATTTAACTATCAACGAATGTTTAATTAATCTTGTCAATAGTCGTGTTGACATTAAATTAATCATATTGACAAGTTATAACAATTAATAGGGTTGCCTAACAAGTTAATGAATGATTTTATAGTTGGCGTTGGAGTATAGCAGGAGTTCATCATTGTTTTCGAACTGAACATGAAATATTAATTTAACTATCAATATTTCCACTAAAGATCAAAGTTGGTTATAAAACTAATAGAAAAAAATAAAAATAAAACGGAGACATGTTGACAAGTCTACATGTCGACAAGTCTCAGTAGGTGCAGAAAATGTTAACAAGTTTCACTTGCTTCTTCAGTTGCAGCCACGGAGAAATGATTCAGATACACCAACGACGATGTGTCAGATTTTTAGGGGTGATTCAGATCTGGCGCTGACCTCGGTGGCGGAGATCGACGGGTGAGTCAAATACGAGGGCGGAGTGAACGGCGGCGAGCACGGTGTCGGTAGATATGCCGACGTTCGTTGAGCTCAGTGGCGGAGATCAGTCCGGCATTCGTTTTTGGTGTCGAAGCCGAAGCTTGTCGGCGGGAGGAGGATGAAGATGGTGAGGGGGGAGTTTGTCGGTGGGAGCAACATAACATTTAATTTTTTATTGTTTATATAGTAGGGTATTTTCTTATAACTTAAAAAAAAGTGATTCAAAAACTTAAAAAATATTAGAGTTTTAGGATATTTACCCAAAAACTGGATTATGTTGATGACACCTTTAATTTGATGACGGATTGTGATATATATTGGGTTATAAATCCTTCTTAATGTCAAATTAAGGTTAAAGGGCCTAGTTATTTCGTTTTGTGTTCGGTAGAATAGGTATGTCTATCAAGTGGCGGAGCCAGAGATTTTTAGAAGGGAGTGCTTGATTTTTTTTCTGGTTAGTACTATTAACATATAATATATAAGTAACTGATGTTAATTAAATCTAGTTATATATAAAATATAATATTATTATTATTATTATTATAGTTTATTAATAATGTACACTTGAAAATTATAATTCTCTATATTTATTTAAGGCTCTTTCATTATTTTAAATTTTGTAAGTATTAAAAAAATTAATAATCTATTGCCTTTCTTTTTAGTATAATAAAAAAAATTGTTTACTAAGATTTTTATATATTGAAAAATCAGAATAAATGAAATGACTCATTTTTTAAAAAAATATTAGAAAAAGTATTTCTTTGAAGAGAGAATGTAAATTACTGCGTATTGTAGTGGGTGGCTTTTAAAAATACATAGTTTCTATTCACCGCCCATGCGTTTTGCTATTTACCGCTCAGGCTTCGTGCGTCACGCATGGTTATAATCCATGCGTGACGCATGGATATATTACGTACGTAACGCACGAAGTCTGGGCGGTAAATAGCAAAAAGGATGGGCGTTAAATAATAAGGGCCTAAAAATATCACAAGTATATATGTACTACTATGATAATGAGTTCTTTAACAAAAAAAAAACTATGATAATGGGTTTTTGCCTTTTTGGGCTTAGGCCCACTTGAAAAATCTTAAGTACTGCATGGCATTAATCCATTTTTCCACAGGAACTCGTCTTCTTCTTCCTCTTTTGAAGCAATTGCCGGCCCTAGACATAGCAGGTGCTACAATGACGGTTTTTCAAATTCAAAGGTAATCTCCATAGCTCCGGGTGGCGAAACGGGTGCTTGAGCACCTTCAAGCACCCCTGGCTCCGCCACTGTGTCTATCTTATCCACTAATTCTATCGGTGATGGACCGGTGTATGTGGGCGATCGTTCAGGGCCCTCAAAAATTTGGGGCCCAAAATATCGGCAAATATGTACTTGGGCCTAAATAATAAGTATAGCCCATATGGTACAAATGTCTTAAATAAACCAAAACAATAAAAATGCACATACAAGATATTATGTAAATCTATAGTTGTGTCGGCCCATAATTCAGAATGGACATACGTTGGCCCTATTTTTTATTTTTTAAAGATTTATGCATATTAAAACTAGGGTAATTAGTATTGGATTTATTTTATTTTTTTGTGGGCCCCATATATAATAAACATACCTTTTTTTATGTACAGTATACTGTATAATAGACATACTGAAAATTGGTGTAAAAATTAAGTTGCTTAATCTTACCTATATTATAGTAATTAATTAGTTACTTTTATACTATAAATTTAAAGGGAAAAAATTATTTAGTTATTTTTAATTAATAAGAATTTATTATAAGGGGTTTTTGCATAAAACCACCCGTTATTTGTCACTGTTTGCATGAAACCACCCGTTATTTTGATAATTATATTAAACCACCCGTAAAAGACTTTTTGCTTACCAAAAGCCACCTATCGTCTCACACCGTCCAATTCTCCGTTAGAAATAGAAAAAAATACTAAAATACCCCTAATTTCTTTGAGAATTACCTGAATTAGTGCCGAAAATACCCCCGGCTTTTCTTATTGCACAAGGCCTTGCAAAACGTTGAGACGACACTGCTTGTTCATATGGTGAAAATTAAGATTTTGGATTTATAGTATGAATGTTACTCCTAAGTGTTCAGAATCAGATTTTAGATTTTGGAGTACAATTTATGAGTTAATGGGTAAGATCTCATGTGTACAGAATCATTGGAAAATTAGTTTTTTTTTAAATAGGCAAGACACGGATCTTCATTGATCATTGTAGTCGATGATATGAAGAAAGGTAGATGGAGAGTATACAAGCTTGAAGCCGGAAAATGTGGTATAAGTGTTATGATATAGTCATCAGATAGTAAGCAATCATTGTTGCACATTAAAACTGTTTTAATGTAGTGAGAGTTGATATCAGGATTGACAAGGAAAGCAACCGCCCTGACAAACCGCGTCTTTTGGTCTGTGATGAACCTGTTCGTGTTTTGCTCCGTGACGATCATAGTCTCTATTTAGTCCGTGACGAATCTATTCCTATGTTAAATAGGAATTGGGGTGTGTCAAATAGAACCATGTATAAAAATTGTGAGATTGACTTTGAAGCTCTAGCATGTCTTCCATATGCTAGCTCGTACGGAGTATCTTATTATTTCAACTTGACCATCGCTCTTTCTTAGAAGATATGCGTAGTCCATCTTCGTTATAGTTTCATAATCCTTCTAGAAAAATAACGATACAACAAAAAAATGAAAAAGTTGATGTCAAATTTTTCACATGCGAATTTTAGCGGTCCAGATCTTCTGTTTCATTGATATGTATCACTTACTGTATCACCATTTTTCTATTGATTTATTCCAAACTCTCTCCACTTACCCTCTTCTCTTCGTTACTCCTTCAGTCTTCAACTTTTTCCTTCCATATCTTAGGCCTTCACCCTCTCCACTCACCATATCTATCCTTTGCCAAATAATTTGATCTCATCTACAGTCGTAGAGTCGCTATCAACGCCAATAGTTGCCCTATCGATCTCAATTTAAAACGGGGCTAGATCTAGGGTTTGATTTTGGGGGAAATTATATGGGGGAGACAATAAAAAAAATTTCCTTAAAATAATTTCAAAACATTTGGTTAGGATCTTCTACCTCCATGTACGTCTTTCTTCGTCAATTCTTTTCCTCCCTTGTCCCCTCTGTTGGTCATAGTCGACAGCTTGTCGGCGCAATCTGCGAAGGAAGAGTTTGGACTAATTTTGAAATTTCAGTTTGATGCTTAGAGTTTACTTTATCATGTATTTGGAACAAAATTGAACTTAAAATCCATGTATTTTCATTTGGATTTGGAACAAAATGACATGGTAGAGAACTCTTCACATACAAAGAAATCTTCACAATTTTGGTTTCCTATTGGATTTGCAGTCATTGCATTATAATGCTTTGAAACTCAGTGGTGCATTTATTACAACTGATACAGTAGATGATATATATGGTTAAAAAAGAAGATCTGAACCGGAATTTTAGAGTTGAGTTTAACTCTTGAAACCTATTGGGACAAAAAAAAAAGTTTGATTTTCTAATTTTTTTAAATGCTTTGAAACTCAGTTTATGAAACTCTAAATTTCATGATGCTTGTATATTTTCTAATAAAATGGAAGACACAACATTCAGCGGATTGCCCAAGGAAAGTCAATTTTATCATTTCAATATGGGTTGAATCGCGTTATCAATGAGAAATTAGATTGGTACAACGACAACAACAACAACAACAATCAACCCGTGTTTTTCTGTCAAAGTAGAGTCTAAGATGCTAGATGTGGACAATTCTACCGACATGCCTAAGACACAACAAAATATAAACGAAAAATAGACATAAGCGACTCTACAAAAGACATGTAAAAGATTAGGTTCATGTTATCGTTCTATCTAAAATCGCTATAGCTCCTTCACCTTGATCTTTTTCCTCCAAATGTTCATGTCCTGAGCAATATCTTTTGTCATTTCAAAGCATGTCATGTCCTTCTGTATCACCTCTCTCCAGCTCTTCTTAGGACGTCCTCGACCTCTTTGTAGCACGCCAAAATCTACCCTCTCACACTTACGGACTGACGCGTTTGCTTGTCTTCTCTGCACGTGCCCATACCAATGAAGTCTAGTTTCCCGCAATTTGATCCATGCTAAATTGTGATGGAAACATATGTACTCGAGTTGTGAGAGTTGAATACATCAGAGTAATACAAAAAATTATTGGTACACATTACATTAATATTGGTGCTCTAAGAAGGATGTGTGCTTGAACAGTGAACATAATTTCGACCTCAGTCCGAACTTGAACTCGGCCTGCTTCATTGAGAAACTAGTTTACGTTCTCGCGCTTAAAGACGCCAAAGTTATAAAATGAAATCACTTATTTCAAGGTGCATCAAGACATTATATTCACTATTTTATATTTTGTGTATATTACTACAAAATTTTACTTCAAACTTCCATTAATATAATAAGAAAAATTGTATATTGTATATTGTTGAAATATGTGATACATTTAATATTAAAGCGGTAAAAAAGTATACATATTTGTCAAAACTTTCAACATTGGGATATACAAACTCTACATCTAGTGAACTACCATAACATATACTGTACTCCGTATATTGTATTATAAATTAAGAATAGATGAAATGGAAAATAATTGCAAAATACTGTTGCCACAAAAAAACACATAATATAAACCAACATTATTTGCTAACATCTATACATATACTAAAACAGAACGTTGTTTTGCCACATGTCGCCCTTATATTCAATTCGTCTATGTGTCGACCTCTAAGTTATGCTACATCATTCACCATGTCATCCTCCACATCATCCGACTTTATATTTTGATATATATCATTGAATTAAATAAGTAAAAAAAAATCAAAAAGATATCTAATAGGTTATATTACAAAAAGAAATATCGATTTGTATTTTTTATCATATATATATATCTTTATCTATTATTATGTTACCAATTTAATTAAATTGAGTTATTAATGAACTTAAACTATAAAACATAAATCGTAAACTATAAACTATAATCTATAAATTATAAACCATAAAGTATAAACTATAATCTATAAACTAATTAATAGTATAAAATATAAATATATTATTAAGTTCATTAATAAACTATAATTTATAATAAGATTAAAAAAAATCATAAAGCTAGATTCCAAATAAAAAAAAAAGTGGGATGTAACTTTTATTTGGGTTAGTATGAGTTAAATAGCAAAAAATAATTTTTTATGTAACCAATTATTAAAATATTTTATGTAACCCTAAGGTAGCCTATCACGTGGTAGAATTTGATTTGATATTATATCGGTAAGGATGTATCGAGAACACAATTTTTTCTAGTACTGAGTTTGATAGATTATTATAAAGAAATTTTGGTTACGAAATATTTTAATTATTATCTTATAAATATGTTCTCGTTTATACACATAAAAATAAAACACGTAAAAGTTGTACGAAAATCTACTCCATATACACTTCGACTTGAATTTAGGTACAAATTTGCATTGATGATGTTAGAAAATATACACATATATACCCTATTTTAACAATATATGGATGTGAAAGGAGTAAATTGAAGTCGTATGCTATTATATATATATATAAATCTATATATACCATCCTTTGAATTGTTCAACCATTTACATTAAGGTTGTATGAAAATATGTCCTGGAATAGATGTTGGATCTTGCTCCACTTTAAATATGACCCATCTCTTTTCCTTAATTTGTTGATAGGCAGTAGTAATATTTAGAACATGATGACAAAAGGGTAGAACATCAAGCACATTTGTTGTACATACATCATATATAAAAGCATCTAGTCAAATCAAAACATACATGAAACTGGAAGAATACTACTAAAGATAATGTGACCAGATCAATAAATTCTTTTCTTTTGCCAGTTTGCATATACTCCTTTCAAGAGATCACTCGTTTGCTTTACCAGTCAAATCTTCTTGTTATTGGTTGATTTGTTTGTAAAATGTAAGAAGTTTCTGATAAGATTTCAGCTCTTTTTGAATTTGTGGATAAATCTTCTTGCAGTGTGTTGATTAATTTGTAAATTGTGAGATGTTTCTGATCAGATTTCATCTCGAATAATACACTACTAGTTCTGTGCTTCATTGTTGAATGATTTTAAAGCTTTTTTCCTGGTTGTGTAACAAATTTCGGCTGCAGGGGAGCCGAGACCTGTCGAAACCTCCCATCTTCACTGAGACATTACATATTGTTAGCAACGGAGACAAATCAGATAATAAAGTGGATGAACTGGAGAAAGTTGATGGAGATGATGAACAAAAGAAAGGAGTTAAGAGAAAGTTTGAACAAAAACGGTGGGTCGGGAGAGGAAGAAAAACATCAAACTCAAGTGGATGGAAAACTGAATAAAGCCAAAAATGTATTGTCTTTTTAAATTATGGTATGATTGTTGCTTATGGTGTCTTGTGAGACGGGTTTGTTAAGGGAATCAGACTGGAGGAAGATGATCTGGTAAAATCACATCAAAAATCATCGACATCCTTGAATCCAACTCTACCATCTTGGTCATGGGTAGGAATCTCTCTCAATGAAAGCACCAATTTGTTAGACACAAGGATGGAAACGGAACTAACTTCTCTTGATTGCTGATGTAATTACTAAAACACACTCAAAACTCTGAAACGAGACACCTCCAATGAGCCCAGTCACTATGCTTTTCCCTTACAAGTTTCTGGATGACTATTCCAGCTAGCATCCTCCTTATTTATAGCTACTAATAAACATAAATCCAAAAGAATCAAGCTATCATTAATACTAATAAACTCCTTGTAGCAATCCCAAGAGACTCATGACTTTCCCACTTCACTTGGCCCTTTGAGTGTAAACAATAAATGGTCCATCTCTCTTGCTTTGAGTACTAACAGGTGGTGATCTGGTAGTTTGTTTCAGTATATTAAGTCTTAGTTGGCCTTAAGAATTGACTGTTAAAGCGAACGAGTGATCTCTTGAAAGGAGTATATGCAAACTGGCAAAAGAAAAGAATTTATTGATCTGGTTACATTATCTTCAGTAGTATTCTTCCAGTTTCATGTATGTTTTGGTTTGACTAGATGCTTTTATATATGATGTATGTACAACAAATGTGTTAAGAGTTGTTAATCAACAACAATATCAACAGATTGAGCTGTATCTGAGGGAATCAATCAACGAGTGAACATATGGTAGGGAGAGAAAGCGAGAGAGAAGAAGAAGTTGGTAAAATATTTTGTTGTATTAAGACTCTCTCAAGCAGTTAAGGGAAGCTGCTTAGAGTTTATATATACAGGAAGGAAGCTAACTAATCATGACGTGACAATATATTAACACTACTCTATTCCCATACACCCCCCTCAAGTGGGACTCGGGAGAACGAGACCCAACTTGCGAGACAAGAAGTAATGCTGCTGCGATCCCAAGGCCTTGGTGAGTACATCAGCAAGCTGCAAATGTGTGCGAATGTGGGCAGTGGCAATGAGTCCTTCAGCAATGAGGTCACGCACAAAATGACAATCAATGTGAATGTGCTTCGTTCGCTCATGAAACACCGGGTTGGCAGCCAACTGAAGAGCAACAGTATTATCACAATGCAAAGGGATGGGCAAAGGAACATGAATACCAAAATCCTTGAGCAAACCCTCAAGCCAAACAAGTTCACTTCCGGTGTGAGACATGCTGCGGTATTCACTTTCATCAGAGGATTTAGAGGTGACCCGGTGCTTCTTTGTCTTCCAGGAAACTAATGATGGCCCCAGAAAAACACAGTAACCAGTCAAGGAATGACTGGAGAACTTGCAGGTGCCATAATCAGCATCACAATATGCTGTTAAGTTCAGTGCAGAATCCATCGGGTAAAACAAAGAAGCATTGACAGTGCCACGAAGATACCGGAGTAAGTACACAACAACTTGCATATGAGGAGCACGGGGAGAAGCAAGGAATTGGCTAAGCTGTTGTACTGAAAAAGAGATGTCTGGCCGTGACAAAGTGAGATAGAGGAGACGCCCGATGATACGTCTGTAAGCCTCTGGATCAGAAATTAACTCACCCACATCAGGTCTGAATTGAAGATTCCATTGCATAGGGAAAGGTGCAGGTTTGCAGTTAAGCATCCCGACATCTGTGAGCAAGTCCAAAACGTATTTCCGCTGATGCAAAAGAATCCCTTCAGCAGAACGAGCAATCTCTAGCCCCAAGAAATAGCGAGCAAGCCCCAGATCTTTGATGGTGAACGCCTTATGCAAAGAGGCTTTGGTGGCAGCAATCTGGGCGTCATCATTCCTTGTAATTAACATATCATCAATGTATACAAGGGCGACAGTGACTGATTGGGCAGATTGATGTACAAACAAGGAGTAATCTTGTTTGGATTGCTTAAAACCCAATTGCACCAGATGCTTAGTAAGCTCAATATTCCACTGACGACTGGCTTGCTTGAGGCCATAGAGCGATCGTTTAAGACGGCATACCTCACCAGGCTGAGCAGCATAATAACCCAAAGGTGGCGTCATGTAAACCTCCTCGTCCAGGAACCCATGTAAAAATGCATTATTGATATCCAATTGGTGCAAAGGCCAGTTTTTGGCAGCAGCAAGAGCGAGGAGAACCCTTACTATAGTGAATTTGGCAACCGTAGAGAAAGTGTGTTTGTAATCTTTCTCTTTAACCTGGTTGTATCCTTTGGCTACCAACCGAGCCTTGTAGCGCTCCACCTCTCCAGAAGGGCGAAATTTAATTTTGAATATCCACTTAGACCCAATAGCTCTCTTGCCAGGAGGAAGTGCCACTAGTTCCCATGTGTGATTTCTCTCAAGGGCCTCGAGTTCTTGATTCATGGCAGTAACCCACTGAGGATGTAGCTTGGCCTGAGAATAAGAACTTGGTTCAACCTCAGTGAGCACATGAAAGATAGAGTGAACATAGTCAGACGAATGTCTCTGAAAATCCTGAAGAGAGATCACATGAAAAGCTTGGGCAAATGAATCAGAAGAAGAGTCAGTGGTGAGAGTCCGGGTAGGAAATTTAGGGCACACAAACTGATCAAAGCGAGAAGGGGGTTGAACAGCTCGTGTTAATTTGCGAATATTAGGCTCTGGGAGTATAGGAGTAGGGGAGGCAGCAACCAGTGTTGGCGGAATGGTGGGAGTAGGAGATAGTGAGGGAATAGAATTAACAGGGGAGCCATGTGAAACCACAACAGAAGGCTCAGGAGAAGGAAGAGGCCCATTTGGAGGTGAGTGTGCAGGCCCAAGAGGCTGAACGATCTCATCCAAAGAGTCTGATCCACAAGAAACTATGGGAAGTGAGACTTCGGGAGAAGAAGCAAGTGTGGATGAACGTTTGTAAGGGAAAACATCTTCTCCGAACAAAACATGCCGAGCCACAAATACCTGCTTTGAATCTAAGTCATACAACTTGTATGCCTTTTGAGAATTAGGATAACCTAGTAGGATGCATCGTCTACTCGTAGCATCAAACTTGCCCCGAGAATGACGTGGCAATAGGGCATAGCACAAGCAACCAATGACCCTTAGATGATCATATGCAGGTTTATGTCCATATAAACGTTGATATGGAGTATCCCAGTCTAAAACAGAAGATGGGAGAATATTGATGAGATGTGTAGCAGCGAGGATGCAATCACCCCAAAAATGTGGAGGAAGTGACGCATGGAGAAGAAGAGCACGAGCCATCTCGACAAGATGTCGATGCTTTCGCTCGACTCGACCATTCTGCTCAGGGACCCCGGGTGACGACCGCTGATGAACAATGCCTTTAACATTGAATAGGCCGGCAACAGATTGGTTGATAAATTCTGTACCATTATCTGTTCGAACAGACTTGATGTACATGCCAAACTGTGTCTCAACATACTGCACAAAGTTAGTGATCAACCCAAATACCTGAGCTTTATTACTCAGCAAAAATGTCCAAGTACTCCGGGAAAAATCATAGGACTTCAAATCATTACAATTAAAATTCAAATGTTTCATTTTTGACAAGGAAAGGTGTCCAAGTCTAGCATGCTGCAACTCCATGCTACTGCTTTTATTACCAATTGAATTCAACACCTTGGAAGCCAAAGTGGACTAAATCGAAGGAACCAAGTTATTTGCACCAGAAAAATTATCCTGGGAACCAACCTATATAAGCCTCCATCCTTAGTTCCTGTAGCTATCACCTTGTTGGTTATAAGGTCCTGCAAGACACATCCACGTGCACCAAATATAAACACAAGATCATCATTGGTAAGTAGACGTGAAACAGATAGCAGATTGTGCTTAAACTGTGGCATATAGAGCACATCTGTGAGCCGCAAGTTGTCAGAGATCCTCACTGATCCTGACTGCATCACTTTCTGAGTTGAACCATCAGGTAAGCCAATTCTGATTGGTTTACTCAGATCTGTTAACTCATGAAACAGAGCTTTGTTGTAGGTGACATGATCCGTGGCACCAGAATCAACCACCCACGTGCAAGAAGTAGACAAAGTAACAAGATCATGAGTGAAAAGAGTTAGATTACCTGCGAAGTTGGTGTAGTGGGGTGTGTCATTGCCTCGGGCAGCAGTATCCTCACAACTATTCCTGACCTGCATCTGTTTAAGAACTTCCTGAACAACAACATTAATCAAGGATGATTCAGATTTCCCTTGTATTGGCTCATCCACATCAAGAGGACTGCCAAACTCCATCATATCTTGGACATTAGCAAGCATTTTCCCATTGCCATCCTGCTTAGATCCTTTCCACCATTCAGGGTATCCAACCAACTTGAAACAAGTTTCCCTTACATGACCTGATTCATTGCAATAAGTGCACTTCCTATTATATGACCTTTGCCTCTTTCCTTCTCGATCAAGACCATATCTATCAGAATTTCCATTCACAGCTGAACCTGATCCATTGTAACCAGTGCCAGATTGACTACCAAGCTGATGAGGAGCACTCGGCCTGTTGTTCTGCTACTTATGATAGTTATTTCTGTTAACAGCCATAATATCATGTGAAGTGGAAGATCTGCCAGTGATCACTTGCTGCCTTTCAATTCGAAGAACCATATGATATGCTTTGTTAACATTAGGCAGAGGTTCACTAGACAGTATAGAACTTCTAACAGTCTCATATGCATCATTGAGTCCCATCAGGAATTGCATTACTTTAGCAGTCATTTCCCTGTCAAAGACACGCTTAAGAACAACACAGGTGCATTGCTTGAGCACACCACAAGTACAGATAGGAATGCCATCAATATTGTCCAACTCATCCCAATAGCTCTTAAGCTTTGCATAATATGTAGTAACAGGCAAATTTTCCTGTCTAAAGGTACTAACATCTCGCCTCAGCTGATAAATCATGGGAGCATTAGATTAAGCATAACGTTCAGCGATTTCATTCCATAACTCCAAGGCAGTGTTAGAAAACATAAAAGTCTGAGAGATATCTTTGATCATGGAATTAATCATCCAAGCAAGCACTATAGAGTCAACACGTTCCCAAATCTCAAAGTCAATGTTAGATTCATCAGGTTTTGCAATGGATCCATTAATAAATCCTAATTTCATCTTCAATTGCAAAGCAATCCTAACATTCTTGCTCCAGCTAAGATAATTCGTTCTATCAAAGTGCGCAGAGACTAACGCCATACCTGGATGATTGGAGTTGGAGAGGAAGTAAGGATCAAATCTCTTTCCTCCGATCGGTTGGCGATTATCGCCTCCGCGTACATCAGCAGTGCCATCAACATCATCAGCATGGCCACGAACTTCAGATCCTCGATCCATGAGCAAAGAAGATAGCAAGAACAAGGTAATCGATCACAATAACAGGACAATCGAACCGAATATCAATCAAGAACCTGCGCTGAAGTCAATCGCAAGAAGAACAACACCAAATCCCTAATCTGAGACTAGTGACAATCACAGATCGCTATTGTGGCTCTGATACCATGTTAAGAGTTGTTAATCAACAACAATATCAACAGATTGAGCTGTATCTGAGGGAATCAATCAACGAGTGAACATATGGTAGGGAGAGAAAGCGAGAGAGAAGAAGAAGTTGGTAAAATATTCTGTTGTACTCTCTCAAACAGTTAAGGGAAGTTGCTTAGAGTTTATATATAAAGGAAGGAAGCTAACTAATCATGCCACGTCAGTGACAATATATTAACACTACTCTATTCCCATAAAATGTGCTTGATGTTCTACCTTTTGTCATCATGTTCTAAACATTACTACTGCCTATCAACAAAGGAGAAGAGATGAGTCATATTTAAAGTGGAGCAAGATCCAACATCTATTCCACGACTATACATTCTTTTCTGAGTTGTCGTGGGGTGGTCGATTATTATGGTTTCAATTTTCTTTTTATTACAACAGGTTATACAAGCGTATATTTTCATACAACCTTAATGTAAATGGTTAAATAATTCAAAGCATGGTAGACATATATATAACTTCATACGACTTCAATTAGTATTTTTGAAGCTTCAGGGGTATTTTGTCTTTTTATCTCATTTAACATATTTTTTGACGGAAAAATGATGACGGGTGGTGAGTTGTTAACGAGATGCTTTTGTTGATGATTAAATAACTTTTAATAGAGCGGGTGATTATTAATAATATCGTGTATATAAGAGGCGGTTTAATCCAATTTTACCATAAATTTATCAATTATATGGACCAATTTTCATAAAAGGATAATACTATATATCTATATCTATCAAGCTAGTAATGATACGGTTTTGTTAGTTTTTCATATACTTTGTGATTCGATGGGAAAAAAACCTAGATGATGTACAATATAATCTAGTCAGAGTTCGTAGAGTAGATGTAGTTACACTCGACACACTTAGAATGACGCAGTCAAAATCACAAAGGTTAGTCAGCGCTAAGCATAAATCGAAAAAATTCGCGAGTGATGAATCTGATAGATAAAGCTATGGATATCCACTAGAAAGAGAAAACTCTCAAATTTTCTATTATGAGTAAAAGATAAGAATGTCGATCATATCCCAATAGTGTTTAAATACTCAAACGAAATCATACGTTGAAATTAATCCAAAACAGAAATACAAAATAAATTGCATAAAATATTAGAATATTATTTTCGAGCCTGAAACGAACTCAGGTAGCCCAAAACGCTCACATGTCACGGTATTGTAATGAGTTCGAGTTGTAGAGTTTGTTCCTTATCCATAAAGGTAAAGTAATTGTCATTCTGACATTGAACGCCAAAATTGCGCAAATTGTGTTGAACCTTTCTAACGAACCACTTCTTCTTTGATTCGCACAACCAACCTCCCTACATCATAGAAGATTACAAATGATCTACATAATAATCTATAGAAGGATGAGATACTAATATCTACATTATCTTTACAATATCATAGATAATCTCTGAATTATCTATAATACCCCCGACAAGATTAAGTGCGATTCAAACTTGTTGCAAAACCGAGAAGAGTAGATCAATTTGATGTAGATGTCGGCTCATTTACCAGAAAAGACATTATGGTTAACCTTGAGAACTTCCAAGTCAACATGTTCACAATTTATTAGTAATCAAGATGAATATGTTTGTAATAGGAGTTGATTAAAAGAATGGTTGTTGTAAACGTGGATCTGATGTTGTCACATAAAAGGACCGATGTCTGAGTAATTGGTATATAAAGCTCATGGAGAAGCTATTGTATCCAAGATAACTCGACAGTTGTATTAGCTAACACTCAGAATTCAGCTTCAGTGCTTGACTGTACAACGACACATTGCTTGCGAGAAGTTAAGCCAACTGATGAGATTTGAGCCAAAATAAACGACAAACCTGATGTGAATCACCATTAATGGATCCGTCTAAGCGTAACATCCAAGTTGAAGGTGATCAATGCTTCCAAACTCTCGTCTTGGATGAGTGTTGAATTTGAGGTTCAACGAAGTGATCGATGGTTAATGAAAAATGATGAACTATCACACGTGATAAGCTTGATGATATAGTTCCTATAACATGAATAAGTTCGATCTACTTAGCGGGGGTGACGCCAAGAGCTTAAGGAAGGAGATATATCCCAACTTCTTGCTTAAGCTATTAATTTCAATGTGAGAGGCTCCTTATAGGGATCACCTCGAACAAGGGACGCGGTTGACCTAGTGAGGCTCAAGCACACCTCAAAAGAAGCTCGAATGGGGAAATCATTTAAACTATGGGTCGCTTCCCTAGGCAAAAGGAAGAACACACCATTAATGGAAAGTAATATTACTACTATATATAGTAACTACTAAGTGGCAACTTACTAAAAAAGGAAACGTACTAAAAATACAAAGTTCATATACATATACTATCCCGGGAAACGAGGACTAAAAATAGCACGATGGTGACGTTGCGTTGGGTGAGGCGTGCCAATCTGGCGATAGCGATGACACTTCAGAAGAACAATGGTGATGTTGCATTAGGTGGTGCGTTGACAAAAGAGCTCGACGTGAGTGCCAGTGTTGCTTCCCCATGTTTTGAGTTAACGTTGATGTCCTCGATGACAATGATACTCCACGCCTTGAACTCCGCCATGTAACCTCTATGAGTATAGGAAATTAGTAACCCTTATTTACACCAAACACACTAAAATACCCTTTTTTTTAATAAGGACTTACATTAAAAAGAGAAACCTTAGCATCTTCAATCGTCCCTCCTCAATCTCCTCCATCTTCTACTGCAGCACGCCGAGGAAGAAAAACCACAGCCGCGGCTTCACACCGGGCCACCGGCCACGTCGTTCGATCATTGAATCACCACGTCGTCGCCGTCACTACACCGAAAATACCGACGTGCTACACGATAAACACCGAACTCCCCCAACAAAACGATCACATACACGATCGAATGAAACTACATGATTGATCGAGATACTTGTGTCTTATATTAGTTAGTGTTACGATCGATCGAGAAAATCCATGTCTTTTCCTAGTAAGAAAATCCTGAACAAACTACACGGTCGATCGAGATACCACGTCTTCTCTTGTTGACGTGCATTTTTGTGTAGTATCTCTATTAATTAGTGTAGTAGATGTTGACGTGCAGTAATGCATTTTGTGTAGATTAATCCATTAGTGTAGATTAATCATTGTGTAGTGTAGAGTAATAATGATAACTGTGTAACAGATTCGGGGTTACACAAACTCCTACACTACAGTAATAATGATAATTGTGTAATAGGTTCGGGGCTACACAAAGTCCTACACTAGATTAATGTACCAATCACTACACTACTCCCTTCGTCCCATAATATAATTCCTCTTTCACTTTTCACATTTACGTGTCTTGTATCGTAAATATCTCTAACTATATGTTAATAAAAAATTCTAAAATTTTGATATGTTAAAGTACTCATCAAGACGAATTAAACAAGACCCCATATAACTATGTTTGTTCTTACATATTAAAAGTTATACGACAAAATGTATTAAAAGTTGTGTCAAAAATGAAACAAAAATTATATACCGGGACGGAGGGAGTAATTAATAATACCATGATTTCAGTGCACTACACTAATTGATTTAAGAACTAGATCCGAAAACTCGCGCTTCGCGCGGGGAAATCACAGTTTTTCGTTTACGGTTAATCATTAAACATGTCATAAATTTAAAATGAGTGAACGGTGATATAATTCAATTCTACAAACTCGTAAAATGCAAATACAACTATTGCAACAGTGGGTTTGAAGAAGTAATGTGTGAGCTTAACCAATTTAATGCATTACTCATTTCTTAATCACCTCCTATTGGACTTTTGGGCCTGTATTTAAATATCTTTCTTATATCCCTATGTTATATTTATTTATAGTCTACTTGATTAAGTCACAAATTAAATTAATGTGTGAGCTTCTCTTATGACAATGCAAACTTATTCTAATATTATGTTTTAAAACTACTTCAAACATAAATATAAGGAAATAAAAAAATACTTATATTTACAAATATTAATAAATTTGATAACAACAACAACATATTAACAAATAATGTATAACTATATTAAATCACATACGAAAATCCGTAATTTTCTCGCGCGAGGCCCGTATCTAGTCAACTTTTATATATAAATAGATACTACACAAAATTAACTAGCAATTAATACCATGAAAATCATAAATTTGTGTATTGGAATTTGATATTGTTGATTTTCTCCACTCATGCATTTTTTGTAAAAGGATTTGAATGTTTATTTTGAGAAAAAGTTAACTTTTCAAAGCATAATTAATCATTTCCTTAATATGTGTGAAAAACTCTAGAATGACATATATTTTAAAACGGAGAGAGTAATTAAGAAGAACACTACACAAAAGCTTACTACACAGTCTACACCCAACACTACAGTAACTGTAGAATGAAAGCTACAAGCTTGAATTAGGTTTTAGAATTAAAAGAGAAGAACCTTTGAATTAGAGATATACTCCCTCCGTCCCCAAATATTCTTCCCATTGGTATTTTTGACACTATTCACATTGCAAGAGAATCTTCGATATATCGTCTAATATATAAGAAAAAATATAGTAATATGAGATCTTGTTTGATTCGTTTCAGCGAGAACTTTAACAATATCAAAAATTTATAATTTTTTATTAACGTATATTTGGAGATATTTACGTTACAAAACGTGTCTCGACAAATGTGTCAAAAGAGAATGAGAAGAACATTAAGGGACAGAGGGAGTATATACTCTTATTAGGAGAAGACGTGGTGATGTGACGGTTTTTTCGGAAAATTCGTTGTTTATTGTCTAGCACGTCAGTCTTTTTGGTGCAGCGACGGTGTGGTGGTGCATTGATCGACCGGCGTGGCTAGTGAAAAGCCTTCGTTGATTGTGGAATGTGTTGCTTGCGCCACTTCCAGGGCTCTTCACCTTGTGATGGGAAGGGCGCCAAATCCCATAAGCCTAGCATCAAGATTATTCAAAAGAAAGGGCGTCGCCTATCAGTAGAATGTTATAAGGGAAAAAAACCTCTAAAATACTTAGAAAAAGAATATCATATGATATTGGGTTAAGCTTCCTCGTCGATGCTTGAGGTTTGGGCTCATTTATATCGCTCTTCTTGGGTTTATTTTTACATTTGGATTTGTGTTTCGTGACTAGAAAAATATTATACTTTATTCATTGACCATTTAACACATTAACACGTGATAACTTTGCGAAGAACTTGACGACGATTTTACTAGTGACAGTTATTTTATTAGATAATGATAAAATATTATCATCGAGTAATAATAGAAATATGTTATCAGGTGGTAATGATAAAAAACTATCATCATCATTTGTTAATAGGGTGAAAAATCCAAAGTCTATCAGTTAAGGTAGAAGATCATAAATTTTGTCCCGACAGGGACAATTGGCCAGTATGTTCAATGGATAAAACGGCCCAAATATATGGGGGTTAAAAGGCCCAACTTAGAGATAAGTGCAATAAAAGCAGGCCCAAAATGCAGACTAAACAAGAGGCAACAGTAGAAGCTAATTTTCCGTCTCTTATCGAAGTCTCCTTCCTCCCTGAATCCTGATAGCGGATCGATAAAGAGAGAAAAAATGCAAGGAGCTATATGGAATCACAATTATTGCAGGAGCAGAGTTTCTCAAGCTCTGGAGCCATCCTGCTCTCTTCCCACCCAACACTCTTGCTTCTACGGGGTATCATAATCCTCCTTTGCAATCTCCCACTATTTTCTCACCACAAGCTTTAATTCTCCGCTTGATTCAATTTTTATTGCAGAAATCTAGGTTTTACGGTATCCAAATACCTTCCCATCGATGTTCTCTTTCACTTCGTTCTCGGCCTCTATTGTCACCTCCACGATTAGGTTGTGGTAATACACTTCTGCCTCTAATTTATAGTTGATTTGCAATCCTTTATTTTTCTTGTGTGTAATCCTCCACTCACGGATTTCATCCTGTTTGTTGGTGCTGTGTTTCTCAATAATCTAAGAGCATTTTCGGATTATTTTGTCCACAAATATTGTAAACTATCAAATCGTCCGTACAAAATCTGAACACATACCTCTAGTGGCTGGTAATTGGCTCCAAGATTCATAACTGAGTCCGTTCCAATTTGTGGAGTAGATGTTAAAACTCAAGTATTGAACTTAAAAAGACCCCGTAGAATATTCAGCCTTTTGTTTAGTAGAAATTTAAAAGGATTATGCAAGTTTATGTTCTCTTTATAAGATACAGTGATTACACCTGCAAATATTCAAGCTCATAAATTTTCATACCTTCTATGCCAAGCCAGTTTCACTTGTTAATGTTTTAAGTTCAACCAACTCCAGACGTGCTACGTTTTTGTTCGAAATGATATGTTACCACTTACGTTTGTACCTTGAAACTCAGTACAAAGAGTGTCACATTTCTCTAAAACATGAATTACAAGAAGCTACCCTACTTTATATAGCCTAGTCATATTTCTTTTCAATGTTGCATAACCAGAAAAAGTGAAGCTATTCTCCAACCATAGATTTGTAGCCTCCAAGGGGTATGTATGTTGATGTGAAATACGTATATTAGCTGATGATACGTAGCTTAAACTCAGATAAGGCATTTGCACGTCACTGTCTCCCTATTTTATTGTTGGATTCTTTCCAACGGGAGTTGACCTTGTGTACATTGCATTGCGTCACTTGTGGCAGTGATAAAGGCTGTTGCTACACCAGATTCAACCACAGAACTTCCCTTGACCTCAGAAAATGTTGAAAAGGTACTGGACGAAGTTAGGCCGTATCTCATTGCTGATGGGGGTAATGTGGCATTGCATGAAATTGATGCGAATATTGTCCGTGTGAAATTACAAGGGGCTTGTGGGTCATGCCCAAGCTCTGTGACCACCATGAAATTAGGTATTGAGAGGCGTCTAATGGAGAAGATTCCTGAAATAGTTGCTGTGGAAGCTATACCAGAGGATGAAGAAATGGGCCTTGAACTAAATGAAGAAAACATTGAGAAGGTATGTAGATATCTGGAAAATAATTGTGATCTTCACAAACTTAGAAGTGAGAATTTGGCATGTATTTTCTTCAGTGTTTTATTTGTAAATGGAGAGTTTCTGCTAGACAGGGTAGATGATTTTGTACATTTGATGTCACAAAGGAATCTGAATGGCAAGTATATTCTTAGGCTGTTGTGACCATTTTGCATCTTTTTCTGTTTATGTCCTCCTTGATTAAACCATAGTTTTGAGTGTCAGACTTAGTCCTTCCACCAATTTCTATGAAATGATGGTGCTTATAAGCTTCCAAATGATGATGACAGGTGCTTGAAGAAATTAGGCCATACTTAGTAGGGCCAGCTGGAGGAACTTTGGAGCTCGTCGCAATAGAGGAGCCAATAGTGAAAGTCCGGATAACCGGCCCTGCAGCAAGTGTGATGACTGTTCGTGTTGCTGTCACTCAGAAGCTAAGAGAAAAGATCCGCTCCATTGCTGCAGTTCAACTCTTATCCTGAACCAGACTTCCTATATAATGTTTATCCACTTGAGAATCATAGCTTAAAATCTGCCTATGTACAGCTAAAGTCTTGACACTTTACTGGCATTTTGTTGTAATTTGTAACCCTTTGAAGATACATAAACCCTTAAAATATTAAAGCAGAAACCAAATCTCCTGTTAAAATATTGAAGTAGAAATTTCCAGGTAGATATTTTGCCTTCTTGCAGGGATGAATTTATTTAGTGACATCTACCTATTTATTTGGCGGCCTAAGGCAATATTAAAGTTTCCAGGTACATTATCATTGAGGTGATAGGCGATAGCTTCACTGCTTGCTTCTTTGTAAGGCTATCATTTCTCCTCTTTCTATTTTGTTGTTCTATTTGATATGTTTGCAGTTGTTTCTTTCACCTTCCTGCAAATTCCACACTCTCAGATTGCAACTAAAAATGGTTTATATCCTTCGATTGTACCTTACTGTAAATTTTAAGGGTAAGCAATGGCTACATAATCTTAGATGGTACCTTATGTGTAAATCTGATTGCTAAATGAGGCTTGTATCTTTCCATAATGATTTTTTCCCCAGTATGAGGCGCCTTGGTTTGCTTTATATCTGCATACATGATACATCAGGTCATCTGTACATTCTCCACATATTAGATTTGTTAAATTGGTTTAAGTTGAGTATATATGTTTGGTTCTGTGTCTTTGCCTGAAATGGTGCCTTAATGTTGGTGGCTTCTAGTATTATACATGTAACATATGTCATCATGATAGAAACAAGACCATTCAAGAAAAGATGATAAAATTGTCCCATGAGAAGTCTAAATGAGAATAAGCTCCTAAATCCCTAATTTGGTGGTTGGTCTCTACTTTATAAGGCATTGTTAATTAGTTGAAATTTTGTTAACAAAAGAAGAAGAAAAAAAAGTGGTAGGGACAAGCAGCAGTTATTAGCTACGATTCAGTGTAGTCACTTTCGCACTGTTAGTTAGGAGGAAGTTGGGATAAGTAAAATAAAAATCCAGATTTTCTGTTGTGGTTCATGAATGTATATGGAAACTAGAAAGCAACCCAAATTCTCCAATACGCGTGGGTCCCTCCAATTTTATTTTTTGGGGACTCCTATGATTTTTTTATTAAGATTGTTCGTACATCTATTCTTTCAAATACAGAGGGTACACAATTTATGGCTAAGAACACAAAACTTGCAAATTAATTAAGTAAAATACTCCTTCTGGATCTACCTAGGTAATCATGTCCCCTAACAAGAGTTCACAATAAAAAAAATTCTCTATGTGCGTGCAGCTTAATCCATGTTTATAAATTGGTATAAAATGATTAGTCCTGTGAATAAATGTAAATTGAGGGGAAAAAACATTTTCATGGAACCTCATATCATTGAAGGACACAATTCCATGTGCTTCGCCCTGACCCTCTCCTCATATCACTATTACTTTATTATTACATTTATAATTATTAAATTAATTGATTCATTTCGTTATTAATACTATTTTTTATTTAAAAACAAAATACAAAAAACCATTCCCCATGAATTCCGTAATCTAAGCACAAGATCACAATCACAACTGCTCTGCTCATCTCTCTGATCCACACACAGCTGTAAAAAAAAAAATCCTATTCTCTGTATTTCTCCAATTTCATCTTCCATAGATATTACCACTACCAGAGATTCATCCAATGATCCACCAACGAAGGATCCGTCACTAATCAGTCAACGGATGAAGAAGAGAGAAAGAAATTGATCAACCAAAACAGACTGCTCGACTGTTTCCACTTCCAAACTTCAATTCGTTTATCCTCTCATAGAAGTCACTGGTCAGCTCCACTCTCCTTCTTTTCTCTGTTTTTTTTAAGTTTTGATCTCAGTGTCTGCCATTGGATCCCTATACGTTGCGTTCAATTTGATCTTGGGGTAGGGATTTCATTCGATCTGGATAATTCAAAATCCCCCATTTCATAAACCCTAATTTGGTGTAAATTGTTATACCGTCTAGAGATCGGATTTGGAATAATTGGTCAGTGTAAATCTCGTGAGACTATAATGTATAAATACAGATTGTGATCAGAACACTATATCTAAAGATCCAAGGTCAATAAACAGAGCTCGGATGAATGGTGATGAGGCTCGCATTATGAATCCGGGTCGGATTTATTCAAACCTGCCTCGTAATGATATCACTAGTCCTCCATCAGTTCCTTTATACTATGTCCAGGCCACATCTCCGGGTCCTGTTGTGTTTAGTCAAGGGTTGTCTGGCTCCCAAATCCCCATGACTGTTGCAACACCAGCTGCTTGTCCATCTCCACCCAGTATTATTAGTCCATCAGGGCATGTTCAGAGTCCGAGTGATGATGGTGGGGATGATTCGGTGTCCGGTAGGAAAGTGAAGTTTCTGTGTAGTTATGGAGGAAAGGTTATGCCAAGGCCTAGTGATGGGATGTTGAGGTATGTTGGAGGACAGACTCGGATCATTACGGTTAGAAGAGAGGTCAGTTTTGTGGAATTGGCTCAGAAGATGAAGGATGATTGTGGGCAGCATGTGCTCATGAAGTATCAGCTCCCTGATGAGGATCTTGATGCCCTTGTTTCGGTTTCCTGCCCTGACGATCTTGAGAATATGATGGATGAGTACGAGAAGTTAGTGGAGAGATCCCCAGATGGGTCGGTTAAGCTTCGAGTATTTCTGTTTTCTGCTTCAGAGGTTGATGCTTCAGGGATGATGCAATTCGGGGATTTGCAAGATAGTGGTAGGAAATATGTGGATGCAGTGAACGGGGTTTTGGAGGTAAGCAGAGGAGGAATGACACGAAAAGAAAGCTTTGCTAGTGTTGCTTCTACCCAGAATTCTGATTTGAGCGTGGCTGATGCAGTTGATACAGAAATCTCTGGACCACAATCCACCAATGTCGTATCTCCTACGGCTACAAGTGATGCTGCAGTCAAATTAGGGTGTGTAGACAACAACCTTGTAAATCTGCCTGAAGCATCTGGAGCTCCATTGGTTGTTTCTATGCAGCAACCAGCTGCTGTTAACATCCCCGCTCCTTCTCCACAACTGCAAGGTTTAATGGACTTTCACTTAGATACTATCAATCATTCAGAATATCAAAAGGCGCCTTCACAGCTGATGTTTACAGCTCCTAGTCCTAGACCGCTTCTTGTTCAACCACAGTTTCGTGACAATGCTACTACTGTTGCACCTCAGCATTTTATTCCTGTTACGCATATGAATATGGCTCCTCCATCGTCCAACTTAAATATGAGTCCTAGTATGTTTCCTGCAACGATGCAAACACAGAGGCTAGTTGCTGTTCCTTCTGATCACGGCTACAATACATATCAGCCTCAGGTCCCTGTAGGAGTTGCAGGATATGGGTGGCCACCTCATCAACAGTTGCCTCATGCACACTCAGATCCGGTGGTACAAAAAGTTTCAGCCCCAACCACTGATGCAAATGTTGTTTATCATAGTCTTTGTGTGGATGACATTGCAAGATTTCATCCAGTAAACAATGTTGGACATGCTGAAGGTGACAGGATTGTATCAGATCATCCTAGGACCTTAGTGCCTCAAGGAATCATGGGATTATCAGGTCAGGTTCAGACTAATTATGCTGCAGCAACTACTAATGTTGCTCAATCTTACCAAGATGATGCAGTGGAACCTATATCTCATCAGGCAAAGGCCATAAATGGAATGATGGAGCGTCTCCAAATTTGTCAGCCTGAAAATTTCTCTGTCCCTGAGAAAATTAGGTTCCCTGTTGATCAACATACACAGCAAATGACAAGCAAAGAACAATTAGCCAACATTGGCTTCAGGAAGCCCGTTGTTATTCCCGAAGCAAATGCAAATTATGTACTGCCATCTAGGACTGATCTCCAAACTGTTAATGCAAACAAAAATGTCCAGTCCTCAATGGCTGCCTCCAACTTGATCGGAAATACCCAAGACACGGAAAACTGGATTTTTCTCCAGGATTCTCACTTTCCTCCTCCCAGGCCTAGTAAGATTATGACAAGGAAGGAAGCACCTGCACCAAGGGACATTTTACTTGAAAATCAATTGGGCAATGGGATGGAGTCAAATACAAAAGCATATATAAAGGATCCAATCAATCCGCCATTGATTCATACGAATAGGGATCATAACTTAGAGCAAGCACTATCAAACAAAGGTACGAAATGATGATGCTTCTGGTATTTTCTTTTTTTCATTACCGACATTAGCATAACATTTTATGTATTTATGTCCTTCAAATCTTCTTACTGTAGCTGCATTGGATGATCTTATCAAGCCAGAACTTCAGGCTGTGGAAGAAGTATTGCCTTCTGCTCCCCAATCTGCTTTGACATCCAATGCTGATGTTTCTATTTTTAAGGCCAACCATGAGAAGGAAATCCAAAATAACAGTGATGCTATAGTGCAAGCTAAACTAGAGGTGACTATAATTAATAGCCTCAGTAAATTACCTTTTACTCTTTCATTATCGTTTCTCTCTGTTGTGGGACTGATTGACTATGTTCACCCCTACAAAATGAGCCAGAGAGATGGAAAAGGAAGCTAGGATGGTTTTAACCTTCTGTTTCACTTACTTGTGTGTTGATTCTCTTGAAATTAGGGCATCAACGTTAAACAAGAAAAGGCAAATCCAGTACTTCCACCATCTGATGAGCGTGAACGTCTACAGGTTTATGATTAAGTACCCTCTTACTTGTTGTACTCATTATACTTCGAAAGCTACTAACCAAACCTGTTCTTTTTATTTGACAGATCATCAAGAACACTGATCTTGAAGAGTTGCGTGAATTAGGTTCTGGCACCTTTGGAACTGTTTATCACGGAAAATGGAGGGGTACTGATGTTGCAATCAAGAGGATAAATGAGAGATGCTTTGCTGGAAAGCCGTCAGAGGAAGAGAAAATGGTTTGTCTATACAGTATTTTGTCATAGCTATTGTATTATTTGTATTAACTTGAATAGTATCTTGGATCAGAGAGATGATTTTTGGAACGAGGCGAGTAAGCTTGCTGTTTTACATCATCCAAATGTGGTTGCTTTCTACGGGGTTGTGCTTGATGGCCCTGGAGGTTCTGTGGCTACGGTAACAGAGTACATGGTGAATGGCTCTCTGAGAACTGCATTGGAAAAGAATGAAAGGTACTAGTTTCTTTTCCATATTTAAATCCCACCACTGTTCTTGTTTGGGAGTTAAAATCTTGACTTTCTGATTATTACTTGCAGATCTCTTGATAGACGAAAACGTCTCGTAATTGCAATGGATGTTGCCTTTGGGATGGAGTACTTGCACTCAAGAAATATAGTCCACTTTGATTTAAAGAGTGATAACTTACTTGTCAACCTTCGAGATCCTCATCGACCAATATGTAAGGTTAGTGGCGGCATCCTTGTTCTGTGTGCAAATCATAGCCAATTCTATTTTCTTTCTGAAACAAATATTTACTTGGCTCCTTTGAATTACTAATTATGGAAATGTGGAATGTATAGTAGGTAATTTTGCTTTTTGACCACTATCCCTCAGGTTGGAGATTTGGGTTTGTCTAAGGTAAAATGTCAGACACTAATATCTGGTGGTGTGAGGGGTACCCTTCCTTGGATGGCCCCTGAACTTCTCAATGGAAGCAGCAGTCTTGTCTCCGAGAAGGTTCCTTTTTCTTTTTTTTTTACTCTGACCACCATTATTAATCTTCAAGTCTCAGCTATGACTTTGATTCTTACCATAACCTTTGGATTCAGGTTGATGTCTTCTCATTCGGTATTGTGATGTGGGAACTACTCACGGGCGATGAACCATATTCTGACCTGCACTACGGGGCTATTATCGGTAATTCCTTTCTATACTCTCATATAAGAAAAAACAAACTCTAAATTCAGCGAAATGATAATAACAATACATTTTTGTTTTTAACTTGAGAAATTCAGGAGGGATAGTGAGCAACACATTAAGACCAGCTATACCAGAAAAATGTGATCCTGACTGGAGATCATTGATGGAGTGGTGCTGGTCAGCCGAGCCATTAGACCGCCCAAGCTTCACCCAGATTACTGATGCGCTCCGCTCAATGGCAGCCAAGGTTCCTCCAAAAGGACAAGCCACAACGTCAAATACAAGAGCAAATGTGTAAGGCTCAGGCGTTCGGAATTGCGCACTCGGTTGTGTTTTCATGTCTAAGATGATCAAACTCACTTGGGTTTGCATTGCAAATATATAGTGCATATAACAGAAACTGGTCATTATTTTCTCTATAATTTGATACAGATGTTAGATGCATTTCAATTTCCAAGTATGTTATGCTCTGCATTTCTCACCCAAAATTTGTACTCAATTGTGTCAAAAAATGGCATTGATGAATTTGGCTTACAGCTTCTATGATTCCTTTAAACGCTTGTGATCTGCAATTAACTGCACAAGTGCCGTAAAAGATGAATGAAAAATAATAACCAGAAGTTTATTATAAATTGAACTGGTTTTCCATTAGGATGTGCTCTCAACAACAAGACCAAACTAGAGAGAGCTCCATGCCATTGCCGTTATAAAAAATCGTCTGATTTCGATAACTCAACCGCGCAGAATCATGCGCAGCTAACTCTACTCGCCTTAACCCCCTCTCTACCAATTTTGGCAGCCAAAAGTCTAGCAGAATTGGCACACACAAGAGAAACTAACCCTAACACATTGTTTCGTGAATCATACATTTGTACATCAACAAAAATTAAAGGCTAGGCTACCCAAATCTAGTCAGCCTATCCTTCTAAGAAGAGCTTGAGATTTTGTAGGCCCTCAGCTGATATGCTACGTCTAACACGTGGCCTTTGTACCGCCATGGGCAAAGGCGGCTCAAGATGGAAGCATACCATTACCGCCGTCAAATTATCCGCTGCACCACGTTTTATTGCTTCTTCCACAATCTCCCTGCAGCACATTTTAGCATCATTGTGCACCTGAAGTCGTCTCCTGGCAAAATCAATGGCGTTTTGGCTGCTGAAGACGTCCCAAATCCCATCACTTCCAATGATTAGGAACTCGTCTTCTTTATTTAGCTTCAACAGTTTAAGCTCTGGCTCAGCGCTGAGGGGCCCACCCGTTTGCTTTAGTCCTTCGAGGTGCCAATCACCTAGTGCACGGGTTACGCCTAGCTGGCCGTTTAGGTATCCGTCTTCAACGTATCCGCCCAAAGACTCGATTCGGGTTCGTTCGTTGAACGAGCAAGGCCGATGGTCTTCAGACATCTCGAGAGCAATTCCTTGTCGGGAAAGAACGGCTCGGCAGTCCCCGGCATTTGCCACTAGCAAAGATCTGACAGAAAAATTATACACTTCTTCAGCAACAGAACATAACTGAAACACTGAGCACGGAGTTTATGACCGGATGCTATTCTAATCATTTAAATAAGAGATTATACACATTCTTCTGGTATAGTGAATCAGTGATAGATCCATCATGATATAGATTTGACCCACTATTATATATTCACCCATAAGTAGATAAACAAAACTAAAAGCTAGCACATCTGCAATGTTCCAGCAGCTATAGACAAGCTTCTGGTATAGTGAATTTTTTTTAAAGGGGAACTAACAGTTAGCAAGAGATAGTGGCAGGTAAAGAAAATATATTCGAGAAATAAAATTAGTTCAAATGGGGAATAGGATATAGCAGCACAACGCAGCCGATAATAATTATTCCCACAAGTTAATTGGTTTGAAGTCAGTAGAAAACACATTGTAGTTTTGGTTTCAATTGAGGGGTTCTGGTCATGGATGGGCATGCAGATTGCCAAATTAACTACCAGATATCCTCACAACCCATCCACCCAAAAAACAGGTGGGTTGTGTATGGGTTTAGGCTTTTGGGCAGTGACAGGTGGATCAAGTGGGATGAATTAAATATAAAATGCATTGATGGTCCACCTGACCACAATCTGATCCTTTCCCATCTCTAATAATGTTCAAACTCATTACCCTCTCTATGTCCCTATTATAATCGATTGTGCAAACACGCAACAAAATCTGACTGACAACTACCTCCAAAATCTTGGATGGATGGCCCATTCTGCTAAACATTCATGAAAAATCTCTTATTTTTTAATGCTAACGTCTGAAGTTCATTTTCGTTTGACCTACATACCGAAGTTTGCTGCTATTTTCCCCTTACCTTTTTGACTACATACTAAAGGCCATTTCTGGTGAACCAAGCTTAACCATAGACAGACAGATATGATTTATATACCCTGCTGAACCATAACAACTAAGGCCTTTATCGAAGTAGAGTCGATAAGAATGTCGGGGTGGATTTACTATTTCAGCTCCCCTTTCTTTAAGCGGATTCGGACATACTAAAATATATACATAAAAATACTGATGCTTACTGTATTTAGTTTTTTCAGTACCAAACAACTAGGTAAAAAGCATATTGTTAGCAAACTTAGCATCACACTTCAGATTCGGGGTGATTAGATAAAAAGAGAATATCCAATCAGTTAAAAGCAAGCCAGTAAGGAAATAGAAAGTAACCTTCCAAAGATCATTGCTGTGAGAGCAGTTGTTCCAGAAGACAAAGAAGACTCAAGTGAGGATGACTTTGCAAAAGCAGTATCTGTCTCTATAAATGACCTTGTAACTACTTTCTCAAGTTGCAAAGGGAAATCTGCATCCTCTACAATGACTCTTGGCAAATGATCACGGACAAATTGTGCAGCTTCTTTTCCTCCATGGCCATCAAATACCTGTAATATACATACATCCAATGAGTCTCCCGAACTTGTGATTAACGTCTATGTTTGTTTGTTTTTTTATTTCTTTAATCACTTGAACACCAAAAGCCCGCTATTCAGATCAATTTCCACGCACAATGAGGATTAATGAACCTGGTGCTGTGCTATGAAGGATCTTTCTAGCAAATACTAGCAGGGTAGAGTAGAGGAATGCAGCTGGCATACTAACAAACAAAAAATCATGTTTAAAATTCCGTTCTCTCAAACCTTAATGGCAAGTCTTTCAATTGGTAGGTACAAGTACAACATATATTCAGGAATGGTTCCAATTGTTTAAAACCTAGATTCATGATGGTTTTTATCTGATAGATATCCTTTGTTCTGCCATTCAAAACATTCTCCAAAAGTCCTTGGTCTTTCTCTAAATGTAACAGATTAAAAAGGTAATCAAGAAAGCAGATAATTGAATGTTGTGCAAGACTCACCCCGTAAAAAGAAATAGCTTCATCACCGAGGACTTCATAACCAAAATTCTTGGCTAAATCTGAAATACAGATGTGCGTATCCTCCATATAAGGGCGTCTGCCAATATGCGACCACTCCCCTGATCGAAGGGCAGGAAGGAATTCAGCAATAATATTCTCCATTCCTTCTAAAACCACAGCCTTATCCTCACAAATTCTTTCCAGCTACAGAGTGAAAACATCAAATTAAAAAGTCGTTAGAACTTCTGATCAGCCCTTCAACTGGATCCAACAGCTCAAATTATTGCAGAAAAGAAGATACGGCACAAGGTGGATTTTTAATCAGGCAATGAATCTGAAAGAATAAATAAAGGTACCACAAACAACCATTTTTTTAACAACTGTTTATGATTGAGCAAAAAACAACATCACTTCTCAACAGTTCTAGAATTAAACAAGGGTAAGCAAAGAAACACGCGTATCAACCTGATATCTAGTTGTTATTTAGATATCTTTTATTAATATTAAGTAGTAGTTTATTAGTAGTTTATTTATTATCTAGTATTTTCCTTATTAGTAGAAGTCTATCTTTTTCTCCAAGTAATTAGGATATATAAGGATATCTTCCTTAGGGTTTCAATCAAGCAATTAATAAAAACTATCAGTTTTCTTGGTAGTTGAATCTCTAATCAAAAGGTTCTTGGTTGTTAGATCTCAAATCAAAAGATCAACCCTAATATTGAGTCTTGAAGAATCAAGTCTCATCACAGGTGACATGGGAGCAGCAACAGTGAGATGATTAAAAAGATAATTCATTTTTTATGGATAAAGCATAGTATGAAGTCCGAGTTAAATTCATTAATACGGTAACTCAAACCAGGAGTTAGACGCACAATTTGGATGCTTAACGTGCAGCTAAAATGCCTAGAGTTCACCCATCAAACCAGAGAATATGCATGTATGGAGCTAAACAACTCTAACAGATAAAGCAACTTCACATTGCGTCAATTTCAAGCAATACCAATTTCCCAATAGCAAAGTAGTCACAAGAGTACTAGATCAACCAGATTAATAATCAATTCAACAGGCACACAAAAAAAAAGGATCCCCTGAATGCACAAAACTCAATTATGTCACATCCAATTCAACAGGCAGCACTAAGCTAATTGAAACAGAAGTTAAAGCTCAGACGGGCATTTCTAGAAAGGAAAAGAAACCCAGATAGGAATTTGATCTAATCTTACTGGAAATGAAGCAGTAAGAGAAGAATTCTCCATCTGAGGACTCAAATTGTGGGTTTCAGAAGTTGAAGGCTTGTCTTTGTTGATTGGTATTGTTTGTATCCTGTAAACTTTGAACTTCTTCTCCAAGTTGTTCAGCGTCCTTAACGCACATGACGCGTTGAAGGGAGTTTTCTGTTAGGTCTCCTAGTTGTCCACCGCAGCAACTTGTGCTCTGCTGATGCCCAAGGTAGAGGGGCAGAGATAGTAAGTTGCGTTAAAATAATATGGGGCCTAGAAAGAGAAAGATAGGGAGAGGGTAAAAAGTGGAGAGAGATAAAAACAAAGTAATATTGAGAGATGGAAGGGAAGATTCTGGGTATACAAATGAGATCTCTTTTTGTTAGAAAAGGACAGAGAAATTGAAGATCTGATGGAGTTGGGTGGTCATGGAGAAGAGATGAGAAGAAAGAGAAAGAGAGCCGTTAAATTGATTTAATTTTTATTTTGTTTTTTGGATGGCTGGAAATGAGTTGGGTCGGAGCTTACATTATAATACAAAAACAAAACAAAACAAATTACTTAATTTTATAATGCGTTGTCGGTCCTGCACGCTTATTTTCTGGTGCTTTCTTCCGGGAAATTACAGATCAACCACAACAACAGGGAAGAAGGAGAATAAAAATTGTACTCTTGGGGCCCTTTTCAATCAGATATTTTCACATCAAAGACTAAAAATCAACGCCTAAGACCTAACAACTATCTAACCCTCGCTCCGAATCTCAATCTCCAATGGAAAGAACGCCGAAACCTGAAACTGAAACCTCAAATCGAAATCCAATGCCTACTTACTAGGGACAAATTGAGGCAGGAAGGTGCAAGGAAATGAGCAGAGGGGAAATGCAGTGAGTTGAGGGAGAAGGAGAGAGCTTACGGAGGAGAAAGAGCGGCAATAGGCGGAGGAGAAGTGAGCATTGAGGTCGTCGTCCATGGCAGATTGGCAGATTGGCAGATTGGCAGATTGGCAGATTGGCAGCGGCGAGCGAGGGGCGTTTTAGGGTTCTTCTGAAAAAGCAGAGAGAATGAGATTGTGGACGAAAGAGATAGAGTGTGTGCGGTGGGACCTCTACAACTATTATATACGCTTTCTCACCTAATAAATGTATTATTAATTCGATATATCCCTATCAAAATTATATACTCCCTCACCACCTCTCCCTCGTATAAGGTCTATTTATTTTTTCGACATTTTTCGCAAATTAAATTTTTATGGTAGGGAGGTCAATTACATTGGTTGAGTTGTTAATGGTTTTATTAAATGATTTTTAACACACTCTTCGTGATGATTATGATAAACCTATATTTCTACTCTTTTAGAACAATCACATAAAAAAATACTATTACATTATGGTTGAGTATCGTGAGGAGTGAGGGGTGTATGTAGAATTTTTATATCAAGAGGTTTAAATATCTTAAAATCCAACGTAATTAGCGTAGTTTCCGCGTCATGCACGGGTTATTCGATATTAATATATTGTTCATTATTCATTAGTGTATGTATATTTAATTATTTATTTTATATAATTTAAATGGTCTATTCTATTTGTGCTTATAAAATTTTCATATACATACAAAATATTTAAAACAATGTTTTCAAGAAATAAGACTTTTAAGTTATATTTCAAATCTTTTTATAACTATTTTCAAAAGAAAAGAGTTAAATTTATAACTATTTTCAAAAGAAAAGAGTTAAATTTATACAAAAGATGTAAAAATTTGATCTAACCGATCTAAAACTCTACAAAATCTGAACGATCAGAATCTAAACCATAAACACCTGATCCGAATACTAATTATTTCATATATTTAATCTCATTTATATTTAATCTTTTAATGCCTTGTATTGAATAGTATTTTTTTTATTAAATTGCTAATAGAGTAATAAATTTCTACAACAATTATAACAAATAAACATCGTGAACTTGTTGCGTTAACCAAGGCCAAACTCGCCCACTTAAATTCGATTTTGACAAACCTCTGAATACCCAAAGAACCTAAACAAATAGAAAAAAGAAATATGAGATTTTAGAGTTGAAGGCTTTAATTGCACTAATAAATTATAATTATTTTACTAGATACGATAGCCCGTGCGAAATACCGATATTAATTATAATATTTTGGATAAATGTATGTAATTATATAAAAAAAAATACAATAAATGCTCACAATATTATCTCGCAATCTCTCCTTCATATAAAAAAAACGTTACCGCCATCCCGCATTAAATTCAGCTCTCCGCCTTAGCATCCATTATTTGTCGATTTTTTCATTGACTTCCTTTTCTTATCAACGGTGGTGTTTCTCTTCTTCTTGTCAGAGGTGACGTTTCTCTTCACCGAATGGATCTATTCAATTGAAGTTGTGTTATCATTTTAATAATTTTGTTGTTGTTATGTATGTATATATGCAACATAAAGTATTTATATGAGGTTCACGTTTTACTGAGTCTAATTTTATTTGGCGTGTTACATGTTTTACTGAGGCCATGCATATGAATCAATCTTAGGTGTTGTCAAAATATAGATTAACAATATCTAATTAAACCAGATTAATTTTTATCCGGGAAGGAGGGGGCATCGGGATGAAACAAAGGGATTGATGAACGGGATAGAGATGAGAATGAGTTTGGAGATTGTGGTAGGGGAAGGTGTTCTTAGTTGGTGATGAGATTAGCATTTAAGAGAATAATTAATTAAGGTAAAAAATTAAAATACTAACATTTATTAGGTACACATTGCTTTTACTTCATCAAAGCCATGAATTTTTATATATAGATAGATTCTCCTTAAATGAATAAATGTGTTGTTGATGAATTATAAAAATGTCTCTTATGGATCAACAATAAAAAAACTATTAAACATCATATAACAAATCACAAAACATACACAAATCTCAACTTTAATGATGAAATTATGTTAATGATTAAAAATATAATACAATTGAAAAAATGTAATCAATTTAGAACACACTAATGTTCTATTATCAAATAGAATTAACCAACTTTTTGTAATTATATCAACATGATTAATCAAATCTTTAAACACATTGATTTAGAGTTTATATTTTGCTTCAATAACAATGTTATACTATCAAATAAATTATTTTATTATTATATTGATCATAAATAATATATTTAGATTTCTAAAAGTGTAAAAAATATTTTCTTTACATTTTTTGTTCTGGAAATGAATGTGGATTCAAAATTTTCTACTATTATATTGATCATGAATAGATTAATAGTACATTTAGATTTTTATAAGTTTCAAACATATTTGTTTACGTTGGAAATGAATGAGATTTAAAGTAAAAAAAATTGTGTTACTTTTTTTCAAGTTAAGTCAAATTTTGAAAATTCAAATTCAAATTGATATTGTTAAGATATGTTAGTTAGAAATAAATGGAGTTGTTGGTACAATTTAATTATGAAAACATTCAAAAAATATATTAAAATATAAATAATTATAATTAGTGAGAATTAATTACAAAATGATATAGGCTTGATGGGGTCAGAGTGAATGAAATAACTCTAAATAGCTTTGTTTTAATATATATATATATATATATATATATATAGATTTAAAATTTGTTTCGCTGCCTCTAATCGAGTCCAAATCTTATAGTTAGACCCGGCAAGCGGGTCGAACGGTGGGTTTATGTTCGGATCAATCGGGTTCGGGTCGAAAATGGGTTTGGATCAAACAGATACATAAAAATTTTGGGTTGATCGGTTTCTGATTCGTACCGCTGGTTTCAAAAGTTTGATTTTTTATTATAATAAAGAAAATAAATTTTAAACAATATTTTTAAAAATAAACTAATAATATTATTATTTTTTAATAAAATATATTATTATTTTTTAATTTAAATGAAATAAAATATATGAAAAGTGAGTCCTTCAACGAGTTCGAGTCGGGTCCGTCCGAGATTGATCCAACGGGTCTCGGGTCGGATCGAGTTTGAGATGTTCGGGTCCATTGATGAAAAAAATAAATACATCTTGATGCGTTCTGCTAAACCAATGTAACATATGTCTCAAGTCATTGGGACATAATCATAATCGATGTCAACAAACCCTTGCATAATGTAACATTTTTGTATGTTTTAGTTATCATTTTCGTATGTTTCCATTTAATTTTGTCTTCCTCTGAGTTTCTTTTTGATTAATAGATTCTCTCATTATGCATTTTTGTAGGAGAAAAGAGGGAAACTATTTGTTGGTTATCACGTCTGCTTAAAGTGGCTTTTGCTCTGTTCATCAGAATTAGTGAGTACTCCTAAATTATGCAGGCTGCTAACATATTTTTAATTACTGAATGTCTTATTAAGTTTGACATTAATTTGGAGTTAGAGAAATAATTGAGCTCAAGATGAGGAGAAGAAAAAATAGAAATGTCGGGATTCTGATTCTTGATCCTTTTTTTGCATGTTGAAGGATCTTAAGGTTCTGATTATTTTCTTATAGTCAAAAATTAAGAAAATAATGGATCAGCATTCATGAGTTGGAATTATTTTCATTTTGCTTTGGAATTGATTTTTTCACATATATGATCACTATGCTTGATTTTCTCAACCAATGCATTTGTATGTTCATATAGTTGTTGATCCTTTTATGATTAATAAAATAATGGATTATCATTCATGAGTCGGAAATCATTTTCATGTTTCTTTGAAATTGATTATTTTCATATATATGATCATTATGGCATTATGCTTGATTTTCTCTACCAATGCCTCTGTTTTCTGTACAGGATTGAGTTGTCAACGGTGCTTCGCAAGTCTAGAGTATGCTCTCGTTGATATTTTTATAATACTTCATATGTCATCTCATTAATGTTTATTGATAGTTGAGCCATGTAAATCCTCTCTAATTGACCATTAATCGCCAAATTATTTTTCTCGTTGATCTACTTTGCATGAATACTTCTTCTGTTGTTGGCCCATAAAACTTGGAAATTTTGTGGAAATATGCAGAGCAATTCTAGAAGCAAACAATTAGAGAAAGTGTCAGTGGCGCATATGCAAGCCCTGGCGTTCTAGATTTAGTCCTTGGTTAGGCCTTTGAAGCAGCTTCTGCAGAGGAGGTCAACATTGATAGGAGATAGTTAAATCGTATGCCTTTATATTGGGTCAAATCAAGCTCAATGTTTATGACCTCAATGTATTTGGCATGGACTGATGTTGATAAATGACAATACCTCAAATTACATGCTAAATTTCAAGATAAAATTTGTTGGGATTAACTGTCGCTTGGTACAGAGTCGTGTAAAACAAGAGAACAAACTCTATCATTGCTCACTTCGAAGCCAATTGGATTTGTCTCAACATTTAGCTAGCTTACTCACAAATTGCTTCACGGTTTCTGTCATCAAATGATAAATCCCACAATGCACCAACAACCTCCTGTTTGCTCATGGAAGCACAAGCAAAATTATTAAAAAAGAGCATAATAGAAATGACAAAATTTCATGATGAAAGTTGCAAAAAAGAAAGAAAGAAACAGAGAAAAGTAGAATGACGCAAGGTCATATGAGCTCTCACGAAAAGTATAGTTTCTTGATATAGTTAGAGACACATGATTTTAGTTATTTTAAGACTGATAAATTGTAACTTCCTTGAAGAGTGAGCATTGACCAAGTTGAGTAAATGTTGTAGACTGAATATCTTAGCACGTATGTGAGTACTACACAAAATGATTCTAAGCAATTACAGAGTATGTTTTCCTTCCATTCTCTTTAACCATGGTTGGCTCGATGCTCTTATAGTGTGTTTATATACTACAGTTCTGCCCGTAATTATATATTTGTTGTGTATTATTATTATTATGAAATTATACCAAGTTTTTTTTAATTATTCTAAGTTTTTGTTTACCTAATTTGTGATTTAAAACAGGTAATTGCACCATCAAGTAGCTTATTAACTGTGGTGACAGTCAAAATGTGGGCACTGCAATGGTTTCTTTTCAGTTAACATACTCAAAGCCTTCTCTCTTCCTTTTAATCTCTTTACAACCCTTAACCAAATTCAAGAGGTAAAATATATACATGTCAAGTTTTATTATAGATTTAACCTTGTTAAGACTACGTTTTACTATGAAAATACCATTTCATATAATATTGGTTATTATTTTTTCTTGCAGGAAATGCCACAACACAAATTAGAAGGATACCTCAATATATCATCTATGAGGGTGTCTCCTTTCCCTGAATTAAACACAGAAAACTCAAATTTAAAAGTAAGAAATGGTGACCTAGGTAGGACAATGTCTAGGAATTAAGATGAAGTTTGGTACCGAGGATCCAACGAGTGAATGCCTTCACCGACCGGTAAATACAAATTAGTACGATAGGTTTAAGAACAATGAAATTATTAGTCTCACCAGACTACGCCTTCTTCTCTTTTTTTTTGTGATTAGGCAAGAACCGGGACTCCATGTCCTAGGACATCGGCAGTCCCTCTCGGGACGATCCGTATGAAAGACCGAAGGGATGGGTTACAACTGTGTAACCTAGTAGTACTAGAGAGGCTCCTGATATTAGCATCAGGTATTGTCGAGTTATGACCAAAAATGGCTGATTTTAGAACAAGGATGTTGACATCCTTATTGACAAGGAAATCGGCTGCCTGATTTGCTTCCCGAAAGAAATGTTTAAACTCAAAAATGGGTATAGTATCAAGTAGCTTCCAGCAATCAGAGATTATTGCGAAAATCTCCCAAGGGATTTTCCATTGCCTTTTGATAGAGTTTATAACTGTGAGATTATCCCCTTCAAAGATAATGTTATTTAATTCATACATGTTAGCAGTTTTTATAGCGTGTAATGCCGTCATGGCTTCAATACTAAGGGCAGAATAGTGAGAGATCTTTTGATTATGTACAAATAGGATAGTGCCATCATTTTTTTCTACCAATACAAGAAATAAATCCTTCTCTTCCATTTTTTAGTGATCCATCAAAATTAATTTTTATCCAATTTTGAGGTGGTTGTTTTCATGTGCGCTATATTTTTTTTTTAATCTGTTTCTTTTTTGTTTTTGTTTTGGGCCCGTTCCTTTGACTTGGATATTTTCCCATTGTTGCAGTTTAAGATATGCAATATCTGCTGGAAGTCTATTATCCCTATTTTGTTTTGAAAAGACAATATTATTTCTATTGATCCAGAGTTCATACCAAAGAAATATAAAAGGAGTAATTAATTTGTTGTGTTTTGAATCAGCTCTGAGCTCTTGAATGAATTGTGAGAAGGATTTATCAAGAGGTAATTGGAATCGAATATTAAGAAGATGTAACAATTTTTTGTAATTTTTTATTGTATTAGGACATGGAAGAAGAAATGATTACTGTCTTCTAAAATATGATTGCAAACCGAGCAATATGGTGGAACTCTATTGTAGAATCTATTTAATCTTTCTGTTGTTGGTAGGTTATCAGAAATTACTTTCTAGAGGAAGTTTTTAATTCTAGGTGGTAGATTTTGTTTCCATAGCCAATCATAGAGGTTGTTGGGTTGGTCATGAATATTTCAGCAAAGTGATCTAGCTGATGCTTTGAAATGTAAATAGTTAAGATATGTTCTATTATGTGGGCAGGTAATACAGTACGTAGTCGTTGAATATCCCATGTTCTATTTTCTGTTATGTATGTATGTATTGTTTCAGTAAAATCAGAATGAGTAGAGTTATAGTAGCTTTGCAAATTTACATTGGGTAACCATGCATCACTTCAAAATTTAATAGTTCTACCATCACCTATTTGCCATAGCAATCCTTCCTGAAAATTTTTACGAAGATGTAATAGTCTTGAGAATTGTCAAGATTTACTCTTGTTATGTTTTTCATAAGTTAGGAGCGTATCAGAATTAAGATATTTTTCGATTATGATTTTAACCCAGATATTATTTGGCTCCATTAATAATATCCAGAGTAACTTCATGGGATTATCTTTGTTTATTCCATGCCCGCCTTGTGATTTAGGTTTACAAATTTTATCCCAAGATGTTAATGGGCGATATGTTGGATTATCTTTGTTCCAGAAAAATTGTTTTGTAATTTTATCCATTTTGTCACAAATATTGGTTGGTAATGAAAAACATTACATAAGGTGATTAGATTTGGAGAGAATGTTGGATTGGATAAGAATGGCCCGTCCCGCTTGTGATATTGAATTTGCTTTCCATTTTGATAGTTGTTTTTCATATTATGTAGGACATATTCAAAGCATTCGCTTTTTACTCTTCCACGGACAATAGGAACACCGAGGTAATTTTCCATTGAGTTTGTGATTTGTAAATTTAGAATAGAGGCCAAAGTATGTTTTTGTTGATTTGAGATGTTAGGGGTTGTTTGGAAAGTGCTTTTATGATAGTTAATAGTTAATCCTAGCTGAAATATTGGTAAGTCTTTCTAACACCTTTTTAATGAAATTCATGTTTGTAGTATTAGCATTAGCGAAAGTAAGAGTGTCATCTGCAAAACAGAGAAAGGGTATTCGAGTACCGTGTTGGGATAGCTGGATACCAACCTTGTGTTGTCGTTTATCATCTTCAGTTTGAAGAGTTCTCGCCAGATATTCCATCACTATTATAAAAAGAAAAGGCGCAATTGGATCACCTTGTCTGAGGCCACAGTTTGGTTTGAAAGTGCGTCCATGGATATTATTAACTAGTACTGAAAATGAGGCTGATTTGATGCATGTCATAATTCAGTCAATCCATATATTGTGAAATCCAAAAAAATTCAGTATTTTTTATTAAGAAGGGCCATTGTACTTTATCATACGCTTTTTCCATATCAAGTTTTAAAGTCATTCATCCTCTTTTACCTTTTTTCTTTTTATAAAATGAATGGAAAACCTCATGTGAGATTAAAATGTTATCAAAGATTGATCGACCCTTGACAAAAGCACCTTGACAAGGGTGTATAATTTTAGGTAGAAGTTTTTGAAGACGATTGGCCATTAATATGATTTTATAAACCGTGTTACATAAACTAATTGGCCTGAAATGATTAATGGTAGTATGAATGTCTGTTTTTGGAATTAATGTGATAAACGATTGAGAACAATCTGATAGACTGATAGTAGAATGCCTGCATGAAAAAAAGATTGAATGGCTGAAATTAAGATTTTAGATGTGAAATGCCAATATTTTTGGTAGAATTCTGATGTGAAGCCATCCGGACCTGGGGTCTTATTGTCAGGCAGTTCAAAAACTACAGATTTTATTTCCTCGGCAGACGGTTGTTTTAGAAGCTGTAAATTATCTTCGTCTGTAATGAGTTGAGGGGTGTCTTTTAGATCTCGGTCTAATATGTCATTAGTATGTGAAGGTATAAACCTAGATTTAAGATCATTTGTAATATGTTGAGTAATATCAGAGTGGGTGTAATATTTTGTGTTGTCAAGTGACTCGTAACAGTTTATTTTTTGTTTGAAAGTTTTGATTTTAACTGTTATTTGAAAGTATTTGGTGTTCTTGTCCATATATGTTAAATGTTTAACCTTAGCTCTTTGTTTCCAATAAGTGTGTTGGAATTCTAGTAATTTGTTATATTTGTCAATAAATCTCATGTATTTTTTGTAAGTATTGTTATGAGTATCACGGATATTGTTATGATTTTGGAGAAATTTGAGTGGATCTTCTGTTTGTTTTAGTTGGTATTGGATATTATGAATGTTTTTGCGAGCCCGAGTTTTATAATGTTGCTTAATACTTTTTTGTTTTGATAAAGAACCTTCGGTATGGGAAGTCCAAATTTTTTGGGCCATTTTTTCAAAATTAGGGTTTGTAAGATGTGCATTTTCTAGAATGAAAGGGTAATTATTTTGAATCCTCTTGTTTCGGTTCTAGACTACGCCTTCTTATTAGCCATGGTGCTTTCAGAGTAAATAGGAGAAAGACAAACGAAACTCCAATATGAACTGAAAATTGATAAATCAAAGTCCATTTTATATCTTTAGACTTCTCATACACATTTATAACATTTATAGATATATGCATAAAGTTTTTTTTTGGTAATGTAACTCACACAAAATAGGAATATATAGAAAAACATTTATACAAATTTTAAGTATATATTTATAACATTATGTGCATAAATTTCCATGATCAAAGTCCATTTTATATAATATGGATTACTCAAGGTGGTGGTGTCCAAGACATGGACTACTAATATAACCTTTGAGATCGTGATCAAGAGGTCCAAGAAGAAGATGACGATAACACTAATGAATATAAAGATACCATAAAATTATATTTTGAGCTTATTTGTAAGACAAAAGTGGAATCGAAGATTATTTCAACACCTTATTCAGTGTGGGATTGAACTTAATTATAATTTTTCTGATGATCTCTTCATATTCTGAATTACTGATATCTAAATAGTCATTAAGCTTTTATAGTTAGTGATGAATACTTATAATTTGGAGGTTCGAAGTACTTGAATTTAGTGAATATGTATCCTTACATGAGCATAGGTACAATTATTTAATATGTTCTTTCTATATATATTGGGAAGGAAGAAGTTTTGGATGCTTGGAAAATAATAGAATCATTTTATGCGAACATCTTGATCCAAACATCATATTTTATAAGCTATTTAGTATTTTTAATTTTTATACATGTGATCGATTGACAATGCTCACATTACGATCCAAACATCATATTTTTATAAACTATTTAGAATTTTCAATTTCTATACATGTGATAGGGAATGCTCACATTTTAAACTGTTTTGTTGACACATTTTAATTGTTACTTTGCATTGCAGATAGAGGTAAGTAGTTTATGAAGAATCAACAAATGCATTATTTTTTAAGTGCTCAAAAGGGATAGAAGAGAATAGAGTTAACGAGTCATTCATATGTCTTCAAGTCATTTCTATTTAAAAATAATAATAACATATCACACAAATTTACGCATAACGTTAATATTATCGTGAAAATACATGCCTTATTGCTCTCCACTTCGCGCGGGGTTTAGAGACTAGTAAATAAAATAAAAGGTCATATCATTGGTGAAGTTTTTAATGTTATGAAATAGAATTGTTTTGCAAAATTTATGTGCTTGTTCATTTGTTAACTATCAATTTTTCAATGGATAATTAAAAAGATAATTAATATTGAGCTTTATTAAGTTTTTGTTAAGTTTAGCATGATTATATATTTATAGTTTCATCTGCTTCAAATTTCATTTTATATATCTTAAATGAAATTAGAATAGATGAATAATAGTTAGATAGATTAAGTTTACTTAAATTTAAAAATAATTTGCTCCAAATTAAATTTATTGTTTTTTATTTTGAAGAATTCTCTCCTTAAAAAATTTATGATCTAGATCACACTTGATTAGATAGGCTTTTCATGATTGTTATTGATAAAGATAACGAGAGTACAAAAGAAAGAATGACGACGTCACACAAGATGATGACTTTGGATTATTTTGTGATAATCGATCTAATTTTTTAATATCTTAATAGTTTTAAAAAAGGAAAAATAGTTAGCTTAACAAATTTTCTAAACTCATTTTAAGGTTATAAATGAGAGAGCTTTAATATATAAGATATATAGATTACCTTATACCATATATCTCTCAAATATTTTTCTTTTTATCATTAATTAAATAATAGATAATTATTATTTCTTACTTGTAATAGAAGTAGTCCATTTTTTTTACTTGTAGGCCAATCGAGCATGCAGATTCACTTGATCCAGTCCATAAATTATAAGTGTGTGACCTCATAGGACCCAGTTATTCTAGCCATGAGATTAACTTGTTTAACCCCATAAGTCGTATTGGCCACTAACAATAGCATAGAACCCCTAAAATATCTGGAATGCAAAACTCCGTTAATAGTCCTATTTCATAATTAGTAATTGCACATTTGATTAACACCTGACTGGTTTAAGCCGGCCAATTCTATACTTGAGCCAAAATGAAACACGATATCACATTGCGTTTTCTAAATTCTTTTTTAAAATGTGAAAACGTTGGTGCGTGGCGTGTAAATATACGTCTAAACAATGAAAAAAGTTGGTGCAAAAATCACTTCCCTTGATTGAAATACACAATTCCTTCAATAGCCTCACGTAATATATATGTAAATATGCCCCTGAATGGAGGATTAGGTGCATGGTCGTTGAAATCCTAATTCGAATCTTACGATTCCACGTTCTAACGATCCTAGCAGGGAAAAGTGATCCACGATCCTAGTTGAGATCTTAAGAATGTAAGATTTTAATTGATCAAAATAAAATTTGGTAGGATCTTGTGTAAAATTCCGATCTTATATACCACCCTATATGCAATTCTTACGATCCTGCGTACAAATTCCATAATGTTATATTATTTGTATATTCAAATTTAATATAAGTCATGAAACTTGATTCGTCTATATATTAATCATATATGTAGGCACAAAATAAAAAGTAGGACATATATTTATCGTATAGAAACAATATCTTCCTTATATTATTTGGATATCACATTATACACTTTAAAATTACACTCGTAGAATCGTGTTGACTATGTATGATACTAAAATCGATCTTATATGAGCAAAAAAGTGTTTTTTGTGTATTGTTTTTATTAAAAAGACATAAATTAGTCTCATTTTATCATTTTAATCGCTCAATTTCTTCAATTAGTAGGATCTTATGATCTTACGTTTTGATCAATACTCATTTGATCCTACTCCTCTTTAATCTAAAGTTGGATTCCATTCATGACAATCATGGTTAGATGGGTATCAAAGACGATACACGCGAAACGTAAAACATATGTATTTTTTTGTGAAACCACACACAATATAATCTGATCAATGGACACATTTTCACGTCATCAACATGGTCCATGTACATACAAGTTCATGCAACGCATGGATATATAAATATCGTTAGTGCTCAACGTTTTCTTTTTCCATATGGTTTTTATTTATACTATATTTATTTATATTTAATTTTATAATTTACTATTTCAAATAACCTTATTTCACGGCATTAAGTAAATTTATATAATTCAAAGTTTAATTGTCAACATCTCATATTTGTGCAAAATAATTGGTTTACGTAATCATTTGAATAACCTATGTTTGTCGTGTCAAACAGAATAATGCACATATATTGCCATGTTATATAGAAGACAAGTGTTTGAACTATCAATTCCCAAAGACATGCATCAACGGACAAAGCAAAAATTAGGCGTAGACAAGGGAGTTACATCACTCCCTTTTTCATGATTTAAACGCATAAATCGTGGCCAACTATAGTCCTTTCTTTTGTTTAATAAAAAGTTAATACACTAAAACGTAACATAAAACAACATGTTTATGCAAATAAGGGTTCTTGATTATTAATTTCCCATCTACTTTTTGGGACTAAGAAAAAAAGCAACAATGGTCAAAATGTTCACACTAGAATATGAAGTAGTTGCACACTTGCACTATACTAATGTCTTACTTGTAACCTACTCCTATTCTCCTACTTACTTTGCTTGCAAGTCTTCTACATACCTTTTTCTACAAATTTGACTCATTCCATGGTCTATACATTAACATTTATTTAAATATCACATCATTTCGGCCGGAAAGCTTGAAATTTTAGTTCACCAGGATACCATACCTTCGTGTATTTAATATTTGCAATATAACTCTATATGTGATAAACTTTCTTATGATTTAAAGTTCAAAAAACGTCTAAATTGTGTCTTACGAAATATTTGAATTGAGTTGAGATGGAGTTAGAGAGATCAATTATACATAGAATGAAAGATATATCAATAAATTAAACGGTCATGGTTAAACCAAACAAACGGGTCGGGTTCGGGTCGAAAACGGGTTCGAGTCAATCGGGTTGACAAAATTTTCGGGTTGAGCGGGTTCGGGTCGAGTCGACCCAGCGGGTTTCAAATGTTTGATTTTCTTTATTGGAATAAAGAAAATAAAATTTTAAAAATATTTTTATAATAAAATAATATCATCATATTGTTATTTAATAAAATATATTGTTATTTTTTAATTTAAATAAAATAAAATATATGAAAAGTGGGTCTCTCCACGAGTTTAGAGAAGTTCGGGCCGGACCGGGTTTAATCCAACGGATTCGGGTCGAAAACGGGTTTGACCCAAATGGGTTCATACACTTTTTGTGTTGGATCGAGTATTTTTCGGATCGGGATCGGGCGGTTGGGTCAGCTTTTGAAAAGTCTAGTCATGATTATATTTTGTGTTTTTATACTTCTTTGACCGGTTTATCTTTTTCCCATAGTGTTATTAAATCTATCCATAGGTTAAATTAATTTTCAAGTCGAAATCATCATTATAACAATAAATTGAAAGCTAACTGATCGGTATGGTGTGTCTACATCTGGCCACTCATAGATCATTGATTGATATTTAAGAAACAAATCCTCTTTATTCAACAACTCTAAAAGAGGGCATCTTTGAACGTAGAAGAATTGTGAACCATGCATTATATTCAGGCCCTTGCTATTTGACGCCCACTCAAATTGCTATTTACCGCCCAGTTTTTGTACGTCACGCATGGAATAAAACCCTACGTCGCGCACGAATTTTTTTTTTCAAAAAAATCCATGCGTCACGTATGGATTTTTTTTTTGCTTGTTTTTTTTTCCATAATCTTGTAGATAATTTCAATACGATCGCGTGCATATAGAATTCGTCCAAAACGGACATCGTTTGCCCCTTCAAAAGGCCAAAATACAAATTTATCACACATAATTTCTTGTATCAACAAGTCCGTTAAAACAACACACCATTTTTCAATTTTTTTTATAATATGGTAGATAACTTAGGAAAGATTTTATCTAGTGATGTTAATACTTAAATAAAATTAATAACTACAATTTATAAGTACGGAGTAATAGATTTGTTACACTTAATCATAATTACTTCACTGTTTTTTGTTTTTTAGCCTTTTGAAGGGGCAAACGATGTCCGTTTTGGACGAATTTTATATGCACGCGATCGTATTGAAATTATCTACAAGATTATGAAAAAAAAATCAAAAAAATAAAAAAAAATCCATACGTGACGCATGAATTTTTTTGAAAAAAAAAATTCGTGCGCGACGTATGGTTTTATTCCATGCGTGACGCACAAAAACTGGGCGGTAAATAGCAATTTGAGTGGGCGGTGAATAGAATTTTTTTTTTCAAAAAAATTCATGCGTCACGCATGGATTAAAACCATACGTCACGTATGGATTTTTTTTTGTTTTTTCTTGTTTTTTCCCATAATCTTGTAGATAATTTCAATACGATCGCGTGCATATAAAATTCGTCCAAAACGGACATCGTTTGCCCCTTCAAAAGGCTAAAAAACAAAAAACAGTGAAGTAATTATGATTAAGTGTAACAAATCTATTACTCCGTACTTATAAATTGTAGTTATTAATTTTATTTAAGTATTAACATCACTAAATAAAATCTTTGCTAAGTTATCTACCATATTATAAAAAAAATTGAAAAATGGTGTGTTGTTTTAACGGACTTGTTGATACAAGAAATTATGTGTGATAAATTTGTATTTTGGCCTTTTGAAGGGGCAAACGATGTCCGTTTTGGACGAATTTTATATGCACGCGATCGTATTGAAATTATCTACAAGATTATGGAAAAAAAACAAGCAAAAAAAAAAATCCATACGTGACGTATGGTTTTAATCCATGCGTGACGCATGGATTTTTTTGAAAAAAAAAATTCGTGCGCGACGTAGGGTTTTATTCCATGCGTGACGCACAAAAACTGGGCGGTAAATAGCAATTTGAGTGGGCGTCAAATAGCCAGGGCCATACTTTCTATTTAACGCCTACCCTTTTTGCTATTTGCCGCCCAGGTCATCCGTGCGTCACGCATGGATTTAATCCGTGCGTCACGCATGGATTTAATCCGTGCGTCACGCATGGATTTAATCCGTGCGTGCACATTTCAGAAAACGCATGGATTACGGATTGTATCCATGCGTCACGCACGGATTGTATCCACGCGTCACGCACGGATATCATCCATGCATGACGCACAAATTGTATCTGTACGTCATGCATGGATTAGCATATATGAATCTAGGGTTATTCAATTTATTCAATGTATTTCTAGTTAAGTGTGCAAATAAACACATTTTTAGTGTCTTTTTTAAGGCGATAAAGCCCAATTCGACAAAAACGTCATTGAAACTTTATCGAAATGGAATGAAACTTTGTTTCAATCCTTATAATGTCTATTTGATCATGTGTGTAACTTGAAAATCAAATTTATACCTTTGTAAGTGAAACATAGTTTGCAAACCGAACGAGGTCGCAATATGTATGGCGCACCATATACAATTTGAAATATAATAAGGTTGAACATTTGTCAACATATATAACAACAATATAAGCATTCTAAATTTAACAATAAGATTTTGCAACATAAAACCATGCGTCACGGGTGGAATGCATCCACATACCACGCATGGTTTTACACCATACGTGACGCATGGATGTCAATGTATTTTTTTGTTGCTTATGTGGTCCATGTCAATGTATTCAATGTATTTGTACTTATGTCACACAAAATAATTCATGTTCCGTGTTGTTTTTAAAGGCTTTAAAACCACAATTCGCCATAACGTCGTCGAAACATCATCGGAATGGAATGAAACTTGTTTACAATGCCTATTAGAGATATTTAACCATGTCCGTAACTTTACATCAAAACCTTATGCTTTTAGAGTAACACGCTCTTTGTAAAACATCAAACTACTCACCACAAGCTTAACTTGTTGCAATATATATGGTCGCAACATTGATGTTCACGTATGTTTGAAAAATTTATACACAAATGTGTTATAAGGCATATAAAGTCCCAATAATGTCTCACACATACAAAACGGGATTCGAAACTATGCCAAAACGCTAAAACCACTAAAAACGGCTTAAATGGACTTAAGGTGGTTTTTGGCGAAACGACACACGAACGATGTCCGAATGTAATGAAACTTGTTTTCAGTGGCTATTATGGATATTTAACCATGTGGGTAACTCCCAATCACAACTTCTAACTTTTAAAGTACCGCCTCCTTTTGTAAAAAACATATTAGTCGTAACTCTCTAACTTGTCGCAATATGTATATTCTACAACATTGACGGTGATTATTGTTGAAAATACTATACAACTTACTCTTATTAGGGATATTCAGTAGAAACAAGGTCTCGCTCACACGAAATGAGGCCCGTAAACGCTAAAACCACTAAAAACGCCTTAAATGGACTTAAGGCGCTTTTTGGCGAAACGACACTCAAACGATGTCCAAATGTAATGAAACTTGTTTTCAATGCCTATTAGGTATATTTAACCATGTGGGTAACTCCCAATAACACCTATTAACTTGTAAAGTAGCATATCCTTTGTTTGGACTTCTTACGTGGCCTAAATGTCCAACCTTTGACAATATGTAATTTTATTTTGATTGGAAATCATGCACACATTAGTGTTACTAAGAATCAAAGGGATCATGTGTCATTTTATGCGTCACGCATGGAAGAGAACCGTGCGTCACGCGTGGATTATATTCATGCGTCACGCGTAGACATTAACCATGCGTGACGCACAAATTTTATTTTCAGAACTCATGCCAGCACGTACGTCTTGTCTCACCTACTGTAATAACTCCATTAATATTTTTACTATTTCCGTAACACCTACATTAATCCCTATTATCTTCCTTTCTTTCCATATTTCAAATGTCAAAAACCTTTGAACACCATTGTTGAACATTTTTTAGAGCAAAACACCATTTTTAACTATCTTCCTTTCCTTCTATATGGAGAATGAAGAGGAATGCACCAATGAAAGAGGTGGAGAAGCTCCATTTTCAAGTTACAACCTTAATAAGGTAACATTTGTTGTTCATAATAATATTTTTTAAGGTGTTGACTTGTTTTAGGGTTTGTATTAGTTAGGTTTAATAGATTTTACATGTTGAAGGTATTAGTTGTATGACTAAACATGTTGATTTGTGAATTTATGTTGATTTATGATATTTAAAATGTATTATAATATTACTTTTTAAGGTTTTAACTTGTTTTAGGGTTTGTATTAGTTAGGTTTAATGGATTTTACATGTTGAAGGTATTAGTTGCATGACTAAACATGTTGATTTGTGAATTTATGATATTTAAAATGTATTATAATATTACTTTTTAAGGTTTTGACTTGTTTTAGGGGTTTGTATTAGTTAGGTTTAATGGATTTTACATGTTCAAGGTATTAGTTGTATGACTAAACATGTTGATTTGTGAATTTATGTTGATTTATGATATTTAAAATGTATTATGATATTACTTTTTAAGGTTTTGACTTGTTTTAGGGGTTTGTATTAGTTAGGTTTTATGGATTTTACATGCTCACGGTATTAGTTGTATGACTAAACATGTTGATTTGTGAATTTTTTTTTACTTTAGTGATTATGATGTTTGAAAGGTATTATAATGTATGACTTGTTGGTTAAGGGGTTTGAAATGTATGACTTATGGCAATTCCACACGTCACGCATGGTTCAATACCGTGCGTCACGCATGGAATGGATCCACACGTGACGTGTGGATTTGCCATACAGAAGCTTAACTGGTTTGTTATCTGTGTGTTTGTGCATAGATGAACTTTTCTGTGTTTACTGGATTAGACAAGATTACTCTTAATGACTGCCCACCTCCGTCATACCTCGACTACATACCTTCGTTTGATTTGGGCATTGATTTTACAACATGGGAGCAACCGCAATCACAGTTTGGTGATATCAACACTGGATCTTTTGGAACCGGTTACGGTTTGTCGCAATGGCCTTCGCATTTGATGAGGCCACTTTCAGACACAAGTAGCTTAAATGTGTTTCGTCCTTTGCGTACTGCACCACAATTTGATATTGAAGTTCAAGAAGAACAATATGTCTCTGTTGATTGACGAGGCGAATTTGTCGTGTGCCAAGTCAAGTAATCCTAACATGCAAACTGAGTAATATAGTGCGCAAGCAAGGGTCGAATCCCAAGAGAATCAGTTTATCAAATTCTTAAGTTATCACAATGACTAACCAATAAACGTAACCAAAAGGGTTTTTTTTATGGTTTTGATACGAAGTATCGAATGTCAACTTGGTTATAACAATATTAAGTGAAGTGTTCCACTTAGCGATTATCCACAATTAGATTAACAAGTTGATCTTAGAATCCTTTTCATCCCTATGTCAAGTTCTCAAGTGATCGTTCTAATTCTTGTTCTTGAATAGTTATTAGTCCAACTAGTCCTAACAAACCCTTACTCGATTATAACTTTGAAACTATCAAAGTTCAATAACAAAGTAGCAATGCATTCAGGAATAGATAGATACATGCAATATCATGGACAACTAGTCGGATACTCGACATGTACTCAATTCTCTTCTCTAATAACAATGACAACTAGTTCATGCAAATAGATTGTGCTACACAACAAGTATGATAATTCAACTAGAAGTATCAAACTCTAGCAATATGAATAAGATAAAACTAACTTAGGTGATCAATCTAAAGTAGTAAATCTAGTTCATGGACAATACAAACAAGAGAGTTGAGACAATCAAAGAGTAGACAAAGGGAAAGGATAAACTCACAACTTGTTGAATCCAAAAGCTTCAAACGCCAAGTGAAACAAAGAACTTTAGCAACTCATAAGTATGTGAAAAACTCTCCAAAAACTTAAGTAAAACAAAAGGTCCCATGATCAAGGATGATCATCCACAACCTAAATAGTCATCAGCTAATGTAACAGCCAAATTAAGGTGATAAAAACGTATGGAAAGTTACAGAATTGAACACAAATTACTTCAAATGGCAAAGACATTAATTTGATTCTTCTGTCGAGGAACCGCACCCGCGGGTTGAGAGCCGCGGGCGCGGTTTTGGTTTCTCCAGATTTTCAGGATGGCAGAGGGCCGCGGGCGCGGTTTGGGACCCGCGGGCGCGGCTTGTGCTTTCTCGGATCCTTGGCTGAGGGTGAAACCCGCGGGTGCGGCTTGAGACCCGCGGGTGCGGCTGTGTTGTCTGAGGTAGTAGCTACTGATTTCTTAAGTCTCCATCTTCGTCTTCGTCTTCAGCAACTTCTTCCTTATGCTTCAAGGCTTCCAATGCTTCGTATCATCTCTTGGAATCTCGTATGTAAATCTTCTCTCGAACAGCTCCATGATACAGATTACATAGAAACAAATAACATAATCCTATACAAAACTAGCTAATAATCCATAGTTGCGGTATGTAAAACACCGCTTATCATTGATTACTCAGAGTTGTTTGCAAATGACTTGGTATTCGCCTCTAGACAACAGGGAGTGAGTTGGGCCGTTAACATTGCAAAAGCCAACAACTTTCGCATAGTCAATGGAAGGAGTAGAGCACCTACCGAAACAAAATCTGGAAAACTTCAGCTTATCTGTGATAGAGGACGAGTGAATTACTCAAAACCTAAGGGAGTGAGGAAAAACATCAAGACGAAAAAATGTAGATGTTGGTTCGAATTAAAGCTTCGAGAGGAGCATAGAGGGGCTTGGAAACTTACTGTAATGTTAGGTACCCACAACCATCCTATTGGTAGAGCTCCTTCAAAATCAGCTGGTTTCTCTTCAAAATCCTCATAGAGCTCCTTCACCCACCATTTAGCCGTTTCCAAATCTTTCTCTTCGTTAAAGATTTTCAGTTTCATGGCTTGTGTCCGGTTTTCCTCCAACAATTTCGTCATAACACGGAGATGATGACGGTCATACTCAGGATCAAGAAACACCCACCTGAAGTTACATTGGCATGTAAAAATCCTTCGGCCATACTGGTCTGGTCTCATCTTGTCATTAGCGCTGAAACCCGTGATAGACTTCCTACACCTCTTATTTGGACACTGAATGGTGCTGCCTTCTCGTGGTATTGAAGATGATGATGAGGATGATGCCATGTTGGTTTCCAATCTGTAATACAATGTAAGAAAACAAGTGAGAAAGTAAGGTATAAGATGTGGAATATGGAGCTTCAAAGAAGAACTTCAAAAATCAACTTACAGGCTGAGGGAGTGAAAATGAGAGATTAATGAGTTGAAATGGTATGCTGAGGGAGTGAATTTATAGGCGATTTTAAACTAGGTTTACACTTCCATGCGTCACGCATTGAAGAGAACCGTGCGTGACGCATGGAATGCATCCGTGCGTGACGCATGGTTTTGCATTTGACCAACAGAATGCGGATTTATGTCTTGTGCACCCTAAAAAAATAATCCAACAAATTCAACAACGCTAACCAGAATTTAAAAGTTTAACAACGTCATAACAAACAATCCTTACGAAAAACGGACAATCCTGAAAATCCGAAAACAAACAGTTCATAAAAAACAATCGAACCCAATCCAACGAGATCGCCACCGATGTTGTTGATACATAGTTGTCCACGACTCAATATCTTGAAGGACCTCGGTTATGGCTCCATGCATTGCAGAAACATCATAGGGATCAGGCAAGGTTGCATATGGTGACAAGTGATCGTAGACCCTGTCAAAAACCTACAAATAAAACAAAATATTGAAATCAGCTATTTGCATAATGTTTACCTTAAATCAAACTTAAAGAAAAATCAAGATCTCAAGTTACATGAGATAAATGTATTACCTGTTGTGCTTCCAAGCTAGCGTGTCTGCCGGGTATCAGAAATCGATGAGTGCGGGGGATGTACCACACAAGATACTCCGGAGCTTCTTCAAAACCTGTCTCCGCAGGTGGTCCCATATGCTCAAGGGTCGCCCTGTGGATATCCATCCCCTCCCAACTCCACACCATTCTATCATAATTCACCACATATGACCTAGGGCTGATGAGCCTATGGGCTTTAAGGGGTGAAATTGGAGGCCTGGGAATCATCTGCACCCTACCAAACTGCCTAGGCGACCTATCGGGATGGTGGGGCTCGGTTATGTCCATGCAGCTCAGCACCCCGAAAAAAAGAGCAGGAGCATAGGCAGGATCATTGAAGTCGATTTCACCATACGGGTTCCAATTAACCTAAAAACGATATCAACGTCTTGCATTACTCAAACAGTAATTTTACACCTTAAGGTACCAAAACTGAGGTAAAAAATAGTACGCAGTTTTTTTTGCAATTCCATGCGCCACGCATAGAATCAAGCCATGCGTCACGCATAGAATTAATCCATGCGTGACGCATGAAACAGATCCATGCGTGACGCATGGAATTGCAAAAAAACTGAGGTACCAAAACTGAGGCTTAAAAATATAAACAAAATGCAACACAAATACCTGATCCGCCCTCATTGCATCTAGTTCAGCTCTGTAGTTTCGTGCTTCAGGGTCGTAGTTTGGCAACGCTTCCTCTGGTAGAAACCGAAACGCATAAGGATGATAAACTGACCAATCAGGATTAAGCCGAACACCAGCTGCTAAGGATGGGAAGTATGTGTATATCCAAGCCTACCATTTAAAAAATATAGTTAGCATTAAAACCATAGAAATAAGTTATGATTGCTAAAAAATGTAGTTCCTAAATAATTAAAAACTTACTTGAAGGAGAGTGAAACAAAATGAGATCAAACCACAATTTTGGCGTGTAGCGATGCCCATTTGGCGATAGAAATATGCTAGCGCCGCAGATCCCCAAGACATACTTCTTGCCTCTTCAACACTCCCTAGAAATGCACCAAATCTCACCGGGAGCTTATGTTGTGACTTGTCAGTGAAGATTGTGGAAGCCAACAAGTGGAATATATAGCCCATTCCATGAACTATGGGATCATTTAGGCCCTCAATGTGCGCCTTAAACTCTTTCGCTCTAATCCAATAACTATCGAGCTGTTCATTTTGAAGATGAAAATTTTGCCGTCTCTTTTCACCAAAATAGTTCTTGTTCGTAGTTCTCCCGACTGAAGCGGTGGGGTCGGTCACCATAGCTTTCCCGTGAATAGGAAGCAACATCAGCTTCTTGATGTCGAGCAACGTCACTGTCATCTCAGCAAATGGCATGTGGAAGCTGTTTGTTTCAGGATGCCACCTTTCTATAAAGGCGCAGATGAGCGGATAATCAATCACATCGTACATCAACAGCCTGAGATGAGTCAGCTCCGTTGCAACTGCGTGATTACCCCATGGCAAGTCAGAATTAAGTTCCCAATCTTTCAGCTGTGATTGTCTGGTCTGGTAAGGGAGTACGCCTCTATCCTGTAAATTGATTACGTAACACAAATCATTTCAATAACGCATAAATTTTTTCCAGAAACTGCAGAAACTTTGACATTCTTTGAAATGAAATTCCACGCGTGACGCATGGACATGAACCATGCGTCACGCGTGGATTTGCATTAAACAGAATGCAAAGAAACCAGTTTCTGCATTCTGTGCAGCACACCTTAACCAAATTTTCAACAAAACTACAAATAGTTCAACAAATAATCCATCAATTTAATCAAATCAATTCATACATTAACAAATTTAATATCACAACACATTTACAATTCATAAATAAAAATAAACATACTTCATCTTTCATATAATCAAATAATGAATTGAATGTAATTTTTTCATTTTTTTCAACCATTTTCCTAACATTAAATTAGTTATGATAAGTATTGAATCTATAAACCAAATTCTAATTACATACCTTTCCTTTTTACACAAAAAAGGCTGTATGAGCTTCAAAGCTTATGAGCAGCTCCGGAATTTGTGGACCTCCAGGAGTACCCCCCTCTAACTGAGGGACGTATATGTTTTTGACCGGAGGTTGTCGTCGTCGTCGTCGTCTTCTGGGTTGTTCCTCTCGCTCCTCTTGCTCTTCCGCTTCTTCATGTTCTTCATGAACATTCTCATATGTCCGATCCTCTTCCTCACCCTGTTCCTCGTGCTCATGCTCCTGCTCATAATCAGAATCAGCATTTGCACCCCCAGCTGATGGCCCTGCACTGCTACAAGAAACCAGTGCGTACTGGTCATCACCCGTCTGAGGGTTCTGAAAGTTATGAGAACCAGTAGCTTGTCTCATCATCTCCACAAATGATTGCTCTTGTTGTGGATAGCCCGAATAGCCTGGAAACTGTGTTTGATGTGGGATCAGAATGGGGGTGCCAGGAAAGTAATGAGGGGAACCCTGGGGATCGAAACTTGCAGCAGACAAAGCTAGCTGTTGATGTTGATGTTGTTGTTGATGTTGTTGTTGATGTTGTTGTTGTTGCTCTTGTATCTGTTGTTGTTGTTGTTGCTGCTGTTGTTGCATCTCACCTGAAAACTCTAAACGACGAGGAGGCGATTCTTGTCTATTCTTCTTCTTCCTTGGTTTTGGAACTATGGGATCTTTTTTCTTCAGTTCTCTGTTTCTTTGACGAGTATCGCGTCCAGGTCGACGACCACCATCCATATCTGCATCATAAAATGTGCAATTCCACAAAATTAATCAGTTTACTGAATTTAATCAGCATATCATCAAAAACTCAATCAGTATATCATCAAATCCAATCTGAAACTGCAGAACACAATTTCTGGAATGTGCAATTCCACACGTCACGCATGGCTTCCATCCATGCGTGACGCATGGCTTCCATCCATGTGTGACGCATGGCTTCAATCCATGCGTGACGTGTGGAATTGCACATTCCAGAAATTGTTCGTCAACAGTTTTTCCATGTTTCAAACCCTAATCTCAACAGTTTTTCCAAAATTCTAACAGTTTTTCAATAATTTCATTAAAACCATACCAAATTTCAACAACCTAATTCATAACCCTAATTCACAAAACCCTAATTCAATATCAAAACCCTAATAAACTATATACACATGAAAATATCAAATTGGTCAATAAATTATCAACAAAGTACACAATCCATTCATATATTACAAGTTTAATCATTTCTAATCAACTAATTAACATACACATTGGATTTTGAAGTAAATATCATCAAAACAACATGAAAACCTCATATATACATCAATACCATACCATAACAATGAAATCTTAATGTTTACATACCTTATATGCAAAAAAGATGATGAGAATGATGGTTTTTGGGTAAATCGGTGCGTTTGAGAGCGCAGCCACCGTGGAACAATGTTGAGGAAGATGATAATGTGGTAGGGTTTCATTTTTGGGCTTTTATAGGTAAACAAATCCATGCGTGACGCATGGTTTGTGTCCATGCGTTACGCATGGTTTGTGTCCATGCGTTACGCATGGTTTTATTCGGTGCGTGACATGTGGATTTAAACCATGCGTCACGCAGGGTTATAATCCATGCGTGACGCACGGTGCCTGAGCGGTAAATAGCAAAAAGGGTGGGCATTAAATAGTAAGGGCCTATATTTAGGAAGTAGGTGTTCATATTCTTAGTCAAGTACTCCCCCCGTCCCTTATTATAGATCACGTTTTTCATTTTGGGCGTCTCAAAATATAGCTCTTACTTTCCTTTTTTTATATTTTGTCTTATTATCAATATCACATCAATCTACACTCTCTTTTCTCCTTTTTACATCAAAACTCACACCAATTCACTTTTTTATCTTCTCTCCTACATAAAAATTCACACTCACTCACAATCTCTCTTCTCTCTACTTTTATTTTCCTCTTCCTTAATTTACCTCGGTAACAACAAACGAGATCTATAATATGGGACGGAAGGAGTATAATTGTTCATACTTTGCAGCATTAGGTTGTTTCTTGTTGTGATGGGTTATAAAGTTTGGGTATAATTGTCAATACTTTACCTCGTCTAATCCTGTGACTGAGTATCATGATCAACTTGGGTGGTGTATTGGAATTCGGATTCTTAATTGGTTTATCGAGAATCCAATTCGGGTAAGGTATTTGAATACTTATCTTGAATCTGATGCCCAAATTCATCAAAATCAATGCCCTCCATACTACTGTAGTCAAAACATCAAAGTGAGTGTTTCCCTCCGTCCCCTTTTGATCTTTCCATTTTAAATGGGCATATTTGTCGATATATATTTTGTTTCGTCAATATCTCTCGTTACAAGTTAGTTAAAATTGTAAAATTTTGATATTGTTAAAGTACTCATTGATATGAATCAAGCAATACCACTCATGACTATATTTTACCTTTTTACCTTATACAATTAGTCAGAAATCGAAAGATTTTCTGCGACCATGAATAGTGTTTAAAAAGCAAACGGACCTTATATTTAGGGACGGAGGGAGTAGAAGCTTTTGCTTATGTTTGGATTGTAGACTACAATGCATTAGAATACAAAAAATATGTGTCATTGGAGTATTACATTTTGGTCAACGATCCAAATAAATTTTGACAAGATCATTCAATTGTGCTCAATTTTTTTTAGCCAAATGTGTTCAAGTATATACAGTATTTCATAGGTTTTGGCATCATAATCCACTCAGCCTAAAGAATGTGCATCATAAATAATACTTTATACACTTTGCTCATGAGAAAAGAAAACGTAAGCCCTTTTCACACAAAAAATGATCAGTAGATATATCCGGGCCTGATGGCCCTAGATATAATTGGGCTTACCGGACGGCCCAGTTTATAATTATGTTAGAATTATTTTTGGAAACTATTATTTTTCTAACTTAGGGCCGTACGAAACACAAGAATAATAAACTCCAGGGCATAGAAAAACTCTCTTTTCTTTCTCCCCGGTAGCCACTGTGGGAGCTAGGTCATCCTCGCCGTCGTGCGAGATTTTCCGTTTAACTCTATCACTGGAGATTGATCTGGTTCGGGTGTGGGGGGCGATCGTCTGCTGTCATGGATTCGGTGACTAAAAAACGGGATTTACATTTAACCAGGGAGAAGATTGTAGTGGTAACGAATGAACAAGAGAGTACAGAGGTTTCAAGTTCGTTATTATTAATGGGTTCGTTATTAACGTCACGCCTTTTAATTCTTTTGCCCTAAAAGCAATTATGAAGGGAGCTTGGACGACACGCAAGGGTTTCGTTTTTCGTGAAATCAGACACAATTGCTTTGTGTTCCAATTCGCCAATGTTGGGGATAAGGAGAGGGTGATGAAGGGGGGGGGGGGTTCGTGAGCTTTCGACAAATCCTTACTGGTTCTCAAAGAGCCAGGGATCGAGCAACCGTCTCACATGAAGTTTGATAAGGCGGAATTCTGGGTTCGTTTGTATGATCTTCCGGTGCAGTTGATGACAACTAATATGGCCAGAAAAATCGGCGTAACACTGGGGAAGATTATAGAAGTTGATGAATTTAACCTTTTGATGTATGGTCGTTTTCTTCGGATGAGGGTTTTGATGGATGTTATGAAACCTTTTTGCAGAAGTGTTATGGTTGGATGCGGAGACAAAAACATCTAGATTGAGGTTAAGTACGAACGACTGCCAAATTTTTGCTATACGTGCGGTTTACTTGGTCATGTTGATATAGACTGTGATGATGAGGAGGTGAAAGGGTTTCAGAACGAATACGGTGAGTGGCTCAGAGCGTCACCTTTTAAAGCTACAGAGAGATCTAACTCGGAGAGAGCAAAGGAGATGAAAATCATTAACTCTTTGAAGGGAGAGACACAACAGAAAGCGAGAATTGGCCCCAGTTCCAGCAAATCTGCAAGGAAATCATTACTGCAAATGCTAGAGGTGGAAAAGAAAGAGGAGGAAAAAGGTGAGACAGAAAGTGTGGTTGAGAATGTACTGGCAGTTCAGGTTGCTGATCAGATTTAGAGAATTGGGCCGAGTTTGGATAAAGGAAAGGAAAACCTTGAGGGTCTGGCTTTGAGTGAGACAGAAAATCAATAATGCAAAGTATAAGGGAAAGGCTATTAGTCAGGAAAAGCAGCGGGATGTGGAAGAATAACCCTAATGAGGAGCTTGATAGAACATTGAGGGTTATCACATTGTCAAAGGAAGAGTTATTGAATACGACTGAAGCTTTAATGGAAAGAGATAAGGGACCTGATGAACAATCTATCTCTGCAGGGAATGAGAGGAAGACCTAGAAGAGAGTGGCACGAGAAATAGCTGGGGGTAATGTTATTAATGAGACAAACAAGGAGTCAAGGAGGAAGTGGAAAGAGAGGGATCAGATGGGAATGGTAGAAGTTATGAAAAAGAATGGGAAGAAGGACAATAAGAAGAGGAAAACAAACAATGCTTCAGAAAATGTTGCGATATCGACATAAGAGGAGGAGCTCTTCTCGTGCCAGAAGCTGTGAATTTCTTAAGCTATAACTATCGGGGGTTGGGGAAGGCCCTGGCAGTTAATCATCTCACTTCATTAGTGAGACGAGAGGCCCCAAAGGTTCTCTTTTTAATGGAGACCAAGAGTGATCGTCGTAAGATGGATGGAGTGCAGAAGAAGTTAAGGTTTAAATCTGGGTTTTCGGTGGACTGTGTTGGGAGGTCGGGTGGTCTCTGTCTGATGTGGGAAGAGGGTGTTGATGTGAATATTGTCCTATACAGTTCATCATATTGATGCTACGGTTTCTATCAATGGTAGTGGTATGCAGTGGAGAATGACTTGTATGTATGGATGGCCTCAGAGAGGGGATAAATATCATACTCTTGAGCTACTTGCCAGGCTGGCTGAGGAATCTAATGAGGAATGGGTGTGCCTAGGGGATTTTAACCGTTTATTCAATTTGGAAGATAAGATGGTGGTCTTTCGGTCGATGTGAGTGAGGTTCTACGGTTCAGAACCATTATGGAGGGGTGTGGGTTCCGAGAAATTGAGTATGTCGGAGATCGTTTTACTTGGGATAATGGGAGAGAGGGCGGGGACTTTATTCAAGAACACATTGATATGGTATTCGCTAATGAGAAGTGGCTGCAAATCTTCCTGAATGCATTTGTTCTGCATCTGGACAGATGTGGCTCAGATCACAAACCGATTAAGTTGCTTCTTAATCCGGAGGATGTTAAGGAACTGATTAAGATTCCCCGCCCGTATCGGTTTGAATCAATGTGGCTAGATGAAGTGGCGTGTAATGAAGTGGGCTAATGCGTGGTTGAATCTTGGCAGTATCATTTTCGAGCCAAGAATTATGGGAAGATTTCTCGTTGTGCTTCAGGTCTCAAGGAGTGGGATGGTTCGGTGTTTGAGAATGTTAATAAGGAGTTGAAGAAGGTTAGGGAGGAGCTTCGCCTTATGGGCAAGCAAGGTATGAATGGTGATTGAGTTGGGCACAGACGAATGTTGGAGTCTAGAGAGAGGGTTAATGAGAAGGGAGGAGGCTATGTGGATTCAACGATCAAAAGCTAACGAGTTCAAGTGGGGGGGATCTGAACACGTCCTTTTTTCACCAGAAAGCGACACGTCGGAAGAAACAGAATGCAGTCAAAAAGTTGATTGATGGTAATAGGCTTGAATGGAGATCTTTTGAAGGCAAAACAAAGGTTGTTGTCGACTACTTCCAGAATTTGTTCACCTCTGATGTCAAGGCAGCTGCTGATGCAGCCTCAGAAGGCATTCGGCCGTTATTGACTATTGAGGACAATGCTGAATTGTTAGCTTCCTTTGATCGGGAGGAGGTGAAAAGTGCTATGTTTTCTATGCATCCCACTAAATCCCCAGGGCCGGACGGGATGTCATCCCTTACTTACCAGAAATTTTGGCATATTGTCGACGTCACTTCTCTTGTTCTTTTCGTGCTCAACGATGCCGAGTTTCCTCCAATGCTGAATCACACCTTCATTTCACTGATTCCTAAAGTCTTTGACCCCTGCATAATGAAAGACTTAAGGCCTATAAGCTTATGCAATGTGCTCTATAAAATCATCTCTAGAGTTCTCTCCAAGAGGCTGAAGTTGTGTTTACATAAGCTCGTGGCTCAGAGTCAAAGTGCTTTCGTGCCTGGGAGACTCATCGGCTTTTGAAATTTTCCACTACATGAAAAAGAAGACCAAGGGGAGGAAGGGTTTTCTTGCTCTTAAATTAGACATGGCTAAGACATATGATAGAGTGGAATGACCTTTTTTGCAGCACTGTATGGTTAAGCTAGGGTTTGAGGAGAAATGGGTTTCTCTTATTATGAGGTGTGTAACATCTGTGACTTTCTCTACGCTTATTAGTGGCAGGCCTACCACTACAATTCAGCCGACCCGAGGACTACGCCAAGGCAACCCACTTTCTCCCTTTTTTGTTCCTGTTGTGTGCGGAAGGGCTCTCGGGTATGTTGAGATTCAGTGAAGCCCATGGGCGTATTCAGGGGATCCATATAGCTAGCTATGCCCCTTCAGTCTCGCATTTGTTCTTCGTTGATGATAGTATTCTGTTTGCTAGCGCTACTTGTCAACAGAGCTCAGAAATTGCTAATATCCTCAAGGTGTATGGAGCAGCGTCAGGTCAACAATTATATTTTGCTAAGTCAGAATTATCTTTCAGCAAAAATGTTTGTGAGGAGAGAAGGAGATCGATTCAGGCTATCCTTGATGTTCGTGAGGTGAACAAACATGAGCTATACCTGGGTCTACCTACGATGGTGGGTAAGTCCAAAAAAGTTATTTTTGGGCAAGTTAAAGAGAGAATTATGCAGAAGATATATAGGTGGGTGGAACTCGAAGAACCTATCAAGGGCTGGAAAGGAGGTGTTAATTAAGGTCGTTGCTTAGGCTATCCCCAATTATACGATGTAATGTTTTTAGCTCCCTAGAGGCCTATGTAAGGAGATCGAGCAGATTATATGCAATTTTTGGTGGGGAAGCTCGAATGATAGTTCAAAGTTGCATTGGTTGAGATGGAAGAGAATGTGCCTTAAATTCAATGTTATATATGTTGTCGTTATATAAAAATATAAAGTAAAAGGTTTCCCCGCCTTTAAGGCACGTGAATGTATACTAATTACACAATTGTAGGAGGTCATCCACACATGCTCACCTCTGACAATTTGCAGCTGGTTTGAAATTTGACTCACCAAAATATTGAGAACATATCTGGAACAATGCAGCCAAACCTCAAAATGCAGATTGTTAATCCCTTCGTCAAATCAAGGCTTCATCCCCAATTAAACATCGATTCCCAAATCAACAAAAACCCCTAATTTCAAAAGCAAGCCCTAGATTCTGAAATAATCACTGGCAAAGTTTGTAAATTCTATAAAAATATAAGAGTATAAAGGTAATTTCATGCTTACTAACGGAAAATTAGACGGATAAATGAGATGGGTAGCTTTTTGTTAACGGAGTATTAAATTTAGGTGGTTTAAAATAATTATTGATATGTGATTGTGAGGTGATTTTCTGTATAACTCAAAATATAAAGGATGATTTTCTGTAAAATATTCTAAAAAGGAAATTCGAAAATTACAAAACGAATTTTGGGCCGTCCGTTTTGCAAAGTGACCCATGTGCCATATTCTTCCGTGGAGGATTTGATATTTTGATTTTCCTAAGTACAAGGGTTTAGGGTTTCTCTATCCTTGACCTGACTGGCCCCTTTCCTTCTTCTCTCAACTTTCATCCAGGAGTATAGCAGCATTTCAAAGGTAAATTACACACCTTACTTCTCTATCTTTTATCAATTCGTACTCTTTCCAGTGAGTGAATTTGTATCTGTTAGATATTCAAGTGTCCTTGTTGGTTTGCTTTTGAAATGGGGCACATACTCTTAGGGTTTATGCTATTGTATGCTTGTGGAATTTATGTTTCGTTTTGTTCGTTATCGAATCCAAGGGGTTTGATTTTGATATAGAAGAGATAATTGGCATTAGTTTGTTAGTGAAAGCTTTTTTACTGCTCTCATGCTATAAAGCTTCGGGCTTTCAATGGAAAGAGTTGAGGGCATTAGTGGCAAAAACGGGTAGTGGGAGATATGAAGGAAGATGTTGAATGGAATGTCATGACTGAGTTTACGTTTGGTCGCTAGTCCTTGAATTTTTTAACTGTGGGATAGAGCTCCAGTCCTCTTCTGCTTGACAGCATTCTTTTCTTATTAAATTTCTTCACTTGCAGTTTTGGAATGGAAGACGACAGAGAACTTTCAGATTCTGAACTCGAATTAGACTCAGATGAAGATGAAGACATTAAGCTAGCTGAACCTTCAAAGACTGCCATATACAACCGTGAGGGGATCTTGGACAAACTTGCTGATATAAAATGGCCTGAAAATGTGGAATGGGCACATAAACTATCTATTGATCTTGATGTTGATGGAGACAAAGAGGTGGATGTGAATGATGATCTTGCACGTGAACTTTCATTCTACACCCAAGCTCTGGAAGGAACAAGACAAGCTTTTGGGAAGCTCCAATCCATGGGCGTCCCTTTCTTGAGGCCCGAAGACTATTATGCTGAGATGGTGAAGACTGATAAGCATATGGTGAAAATAAAGAGCAAGCTACTGTTTGAGAAGAAGCAGATTGAAGAGTCTGAGGAGAGGAGGAAGTCGAGAGAGTCCAAGAAGATTGCCAAGGAGGTTCAGGCTGAGAAACAAAAGGAGAGGGTCAAGGACAAGAAAAAACAGATTGAAGATGTCAAGAAATGGAGGAAACAGAGGCAGCAAAGTGGGTTTGCTCAGACTGACAAGGATGAAATGAATCTGCCTTTTGAAGATGGGAATGTGTTTGAGAGACCCGGAAGGAAGAAACTTGGGGCTGCTCCAGGAGATAGGTCTGGTGGAAAGGGAAGGAGGCCAGTTGCTGACAAGAAAAGGAAGAGCTCTAGGGAGCAAAGAGACTCGAAATTTGGATATGGTGGAAAGAAAGGAATGAAGAAGCAGAACACGTCTGACACTACAAGTGACCTTCGAGGATTCAATAACAATGATGCTCATTCTAAGCAAAAGAAGAGAAAGATGAAGTGATGAAAGATTTTGGATGGTCGGGAGCTTCTTGTAGTATTTTATGATATAGAGCTGTTTTTTGTTAGACACTGGTGTCCTCAGAAGTTTTCGAGTATCATTTGTAATTCAACAATTATCATGACTTGCTTTATTAAATGTTTATGAAATTGAGATTTAGTTTGCAAAACTTGTGCTTCTAAAATGCAACTCCTAGGTCATGTTTGCAGAATATTGTTGCCCTTTTTGTTCTCATGCATTCTATATCACACTCAAAGAGTACAGCATGAACAAAGGTAATCTGGATTTTGTGACCTCTGCTCCTCTTCTGCAGCTGAGGTACTGTGGTTTTATGCTTGTTAGTTGGCTGATTCAATTGTTAAAATTTGTTCCTTGATCTTGATCATTGTCACAGGTTATGCATAATGGAATGAAATTAGGCTTTTTTCTAGGGTTTTTGAATTTGTAGATGCATGATGTTGATATTTTCAGATTATCTCTTCGCTGATTGATTCTGTACAAGAAATAAGATTGGCCTGTCCAACTTGCTATGAGCCTCTGTTGAGAAAAGGCCCTCAGGATTGAAGTTGTAAGCTCAATTAAATGGGTGCAAAGGACAATTTTTCTGATCAGTTGTTTATCTGATGACCACTACTGACTAACAGGTTTTGATGCTTGCAGGGACGCAGTTTATAGATCTGGGTCTAGTTGTAAATGATGTAACAAGACGTATTCGAGCAAAAACATTTATATTGATCTCACAGTTACTGCTGGGTCAGTGGAATATACTGAAAATAACCCTTCTAGAACAGAATTGTTTAGGTATGTATTTTTTCTTCTTCAATCTGCAAGGATAGACGCTTCATCGTCATTGCTTACGAATTTTCTCGTTAACTGAAAAATTGTTGACAGTATTTGGCTCCAAAATTTGAAGAATGTTGGTACATACATACTACATAGTAATCTTGACAGTTTGATAACTTCAATTCTTTTTTATTCATCATTAACATTATTTTTGTAAGGTTCTCCCACAATATGAAATTACGAAAAATTTCTTGCTTAGTCCATGTTTTCATAAACATTTGATTGATCTTCTAATGTATTTGCCAATTCTGTCTAATGATAGGAAACAAGTAGTTGATTTATACTCTGTACAACATATGTTTTGATGATTAATGTTGATTATGGCGGAAGGATTTCATTTCTAAACACTGTGTCTGTGTTTCATTGTGTTTGCTCTCATGTTAAAATATTATGCTCGTTAAGTACTGAAAACTTGGAGCAGGAGTCCACTCGTATCTTTCTTGTATGAAAGGGTTTGGAGGCAAAACGTCAACCGAAGTGGTTTTCCTGGTCTGGAAGAAGAGGTTGTGGTAGTGTTCATCTGTGTTACAGATTTTGCAATTTACTCTTGGATAGCCTTACATTATATTTAGTAGTGAATTCATCATTTTCTCTACTTAGTGAGTAATTAGATTAAGAGCTTTTTGCAATTTGCAATGGTTTTGTCCTGTTTTTCTCAACACACAGTTCAAGATGGCGCAGGAATACTTTAAACCAGTTGAAGGAGGACTTCTTCTAGATGTCAGTTGTGGGAGTATTCGACCTCCACAGTTTTTGTGTTTTTTCATGCGAGGAGCTTCAGATAGCGACCAGTAACTTACGTTCCTCCAACAAAATTGGACAAGGCGGGTTTGGGACCGTCTACAAGGTGGTCCTTCTATTTAATCCCCGGTTTGATTACGAATATGTGATAATTGAATTTGAGTTTTTGTGGTGGTGCCTAGGGTGAGCTCAAGAATGCCTCCAGTAGAATTGGAATCTCTAAGAGGGGAGAGGGAATTCATCTCTGAACTTCCAATCCTTTCTCACATCAAACATGAATGGGGCTTAGAGATTTCTCGTCTATGACTACATGGAAAACAATAGCCTTGCAGAATTATTTATCTGTATGAACAGCCTCTTTAAATTACTTTCAATACATTTTTAGAGAGTGTAGTAGTTCATGATTGTTGTGTTATGGGATGTGGGTAGGCAGGGAGGAAAACAGGAGCATATTCAATTGGGAAACGAGAAAAGGAATCTCAATTGGGGTAGCGAGAGGCCTTGCATTTCTCCACGAGGAAATCAAGCCTCACCGCGACATCAAGGATAGCAATATACTTGTTGACAACAACTTTGCCCCAAAGTTGGCTGATTTCAGGGTGTTAAAGCTGTTTAATGATAACACGTCCTATATAAGCACTCGTGTAGCCGGCACATTGTAAGTAGTTTTCGGTTCATGTCTCTTTGTTTTTGTCAATTTTGGAGATGGTTTGGTATGAGTCTTGACACTTTATGGAATGAATTTACTTGTCCAATGAAGAGGCTATCTGGCTCCAGAATACCCTATAACTGGCCATTTGAGCAGGAAATCAGACGTTTACAGCTTCGGAGTTCTGTTGCTGCAGATCGTGACAGGGCGCTCTGTTGTCGAATTCACCTTAGATGCTAAAGAATGAGGCTGAGCTGCCAGAAGGTTCTCTATCTAAACCGAGCCGATCTCATGCATGTAAAGGTGGGTCAGCAGCAAAAGCAATACCCTCATGAGGAGCTCAAGGTCAAACTCTAGCACTGCATCCACCCTGCATTTTTAAAGTCAGGGAAGGAATAGAAAAATATACTACTACTCCGTATAGTTTTACACATGAGAACACATCACAAATGTTCTGTTTTTTAAATTGAGAGTTGCTTGTAAGTAGACCCTGCCAAAAAGATAAGGTTAAAAGGAGAATGCAGCCATTTCATCAGTAAGCTATACCATTGAAAATCATTTCATGCTGTCTATGAAGAGCAAAGCATAATACATAGTAAATAGAAACTTAAAAGGGGGCTGCAACATGCTCGACTCCTTGTACGCCATTGACAAATGCCGTCCGGTTGTGGGCGGGACTCGAAAATGGCATACAGGGAGCCAGGCATGTTAATTAAAGAGAAGGCTGAGGAAAGAGAATTTAGTGATGGTATTGTATTGCAGCCTTGGAGGGAAGAAGAGAGGAGTGGTTATATAGGCCAAAGATTTTTCAGACCTCCTGAAAATGGGTTTTGTGAGGAATCTCTAAGCACTCAGTTTTCAAACTTTTCACTCACTTTCTGAAAGATGATGAGCTGTGCTAATAATTGCGGTTTACACTAGTAATAGGCGTTTTTTTTCCTCTCTTCAATTTGCATAGTGTAGTAAACAGAAACTGAAAAAGGGAGCAGCTTTTATGGGGGGGGCAAAGAGTGATTGGTACTTGTGGTAGTGATCCAAGAAGGGGTGTAAAGAGTGATTGGAACTTGTGGTAGTGTCCATATGTATAATTTCTCATGAGAAGACCTTAGACTAAAATTCTGTTTGTTCCACAGCGATCAGATTTTGAGTGGGCACTTATATATATTTCAAATGGTGAATGTATGCAGAGATTTGGACAAAACTATAATTTCTTGACAGCGGAGGAGATCAAGGACTTGTGTTTATCCTGCGGTTTGATAAACTGTAGAGCTTGAAGTTTGATAGTACCTTTGATATTTCTTCATCCAATGAAGGTAATTCCTACGAACATTTGTAGTTCTCATCATCTTTGCACTGTGGCAAGTACCAGCGAGAATGCGACCGTTATAGATTCTTAGGACTAAGAACACAAGTATAACACTAGTTATTCTATATGGTATGGAAATTAATTATACGAAGCGTGATATACTTGTACAAACTTGGATCAAAGATCAAACTGAAGCCAAAACCAAAACCTTACAGCTATTAAAGAATGCTATGCAAAAGGTATAATAGCTTCATATATCCCGAATATTTCCTTTTGATTAAGGAATGTGCATAAAACTACACAGATGGAGTGATGAAGAATTTTGGATGGTCGGGAGCTTCTTGTTGTATTTTATGATAGAGCTGTTTTTTTGTTAAGACACTGGTGTCCTCAGATGTTTACGAGTGTCATTTGTAATTCGACAATTATCATGACTTGCTTTATTAAATGTTTATGAAAATTGAGATTTAATCTGCGTACTGATGTGTTAGGATGTAATTTCCTAAGTGTTTAACAGGCTAGTTTAAATCTGTAATGGGCCTCGGCCCAATGTGTGTGCATATCTGTAACCGGGCTAGAGATGCTCAGGATCCGACCCGTCAGCTGCTCTCGGGGCTCCGCGTTTGTGAATAGCGCCTAGTACTTAAGCTCCTAAAAGGCTGAGTTCTAACCTAACTTACCATTCTCTTGACTGCGCCGTTTAGTTTTTTCCTCTAAAAGAGAGAGAGAGCTCCTGAGAGAGATCTGTGGTGATCTGTGAGCGTGAGTGTTTCTCTGGCAAATCTCTTGCCTGAGAAATCTTGTGTGACGACGGTGGTTCGTTACTTGAGTCTGGTGGTTGTGGTCTATTCCTGGCGACGTTGAAGCGCTGAGAGCTTGACGGAGGTTCTTGCTGGTGACTCTAGTCGTAGGCTGATAGAAGGGAGACTTGTTTCTTCCCTTCTGGTTCGGTTTAGATTGCTTGTTAGTTGCTTAGATTACTAGCCTGTGTTGTTGTTGATTTGTCCCTGTAATCTGTTCGAACCTTGCATAGTGGATTTGGTTCTCGTCCTGAGGCCCGCAGACGTAGGAGTTATTCTCCGAACTGCGTAACAAGTCTCTTGTATTCATTTCTGTATATCAAACGTGTGTGAATCTTTAGATTGAAACCAATATTACAAATTGGTATCAGAGCCAGGTTGATAGTGTTCTTGCATGTTCGATTTCTGGCTTGTTTTTTGACCAAGATCTGCATGTATAGATTATATCATTACTTTGCTCTTGATTGATTCTGTGTTCTTTGCTTCCGCTGTTGATTGGCAACTCTGAGCTCCTTTGCCTTCTGCGCGTTTGATTACTGAGTTGTGCTTGAGTCTGGAGTGAACTTGTGTGTTCACTTGATTCTTGCTCACATTCCTGAAATTGACCTTGATCCTAAGTTGTGTCTTGGAATCGTGACAGTCTATTTCTGGAATTCTTGATTCTTATCTATTACTGAGTTAAACTGCATAGATAAGGACATTTTCCTATACTGATCTGTGTGCTTGGTTAGGTACTATGGCTGAAAACAACATCAGGATGAAGCTATTTGATGGCTCGACCGACTTTGCTATGTGGCAAGTCAAGATGAAAGCTATCTTGACTAAGGAAAAATGCCACAAAGCTATTACTGGGGACTACCTTGTGGAATCCTCACCTGCTAGACGTCAGGAAATGGGTGAGCAGACTCATTCTGAGATAATGATAAGGTTAGCTGATGATGTGGCTAGACAGGTAATCCAGTATATTACCACTAAGGAATTGTGGGATGCTCTTGAGTCTCTATACTTGGTTAAGTCTTTGCCTTCTAGAATTTCTCTTCTGTGTAGATTGTTTACATTCAAAATGGATGTTAATCATACCTTGAGTGATAACCTAGATAGATTCTTGAGAATGACACAAGATTTGGCTAGATGTGAAGATAAAATGAAAGATACCCATGAAGTTGTTCTGTTAGTTACTTAATTCTCTTCCTGCTCAATTTGATAATCTTAAAGATGTCATTCAATTTAGTTATGATAACTTGACTAAGACTAAGGTTATTGAAGCTCTCACTGAAAAAAATGAGTCTCTGAAAATCTTTAAGAATAAGAATGACAAGAAAGGAGAATCTAAGTCTGAAGTTCTATTTTCTGAGGGAAAATGGAAGAAGAAACAGAAACATAAAGATGATAAGAAAAAGGGATATACTTCACCTAAAGAGACTGATGAAAAGAAAAAATGTTTCTACTGTAAGAAAGGTGGTCATTTCATTAAGGACTGTTATAAGAAAAAGAAAGATGAATCTGCTAACCTACTAGTGATAATTCAGCTTCTATCTTAGAGTCCCCTGATATGTTTGACTGTGACTTGCTTATGTGCTCTCACTTACCTGCTAATAATGATACTTGGATCTTGGATTCTGGATGTACTGTTCATGCTACCTTTAATAAAAACCTCTTCAGTTCTTTACATGAGATTAATGGAGGTGAAGTGATGTTAGGAGATAATAGCTCTCTTAGGATTAAAGGAATAGGGAGTGTTCCCTTAAGAATGCATGATGGTAAAATCAGATTACTTCAAAATGTTAGGTGGGTCCCTAAGCTGAAAAGAAATTTGATGTCTGAATCTGTATTCGATGACCTACAATGTCAAATTGTCACCAGTAATGGTACTAGGGAAGTCATAAAAAATGGACTTACTTTAGTTAAGGGGATCAAGAAGGGTGGGTTGTACCATGTTATCACCACACCTGAATTGAACTTCTCCACCACTAGTGATACTATGACTGTTGTAGAGACTCAAAATTGGCATAATAGAATGGGTCATATTGGATCTAAGGGTCTGAACTATCTGTTTAAGCTAGGTTTACTAAATAAAAAACCTAGTGATTTAGACATATGTGAATATTGTATACTTGGCAAGAAAACTAATGCTCTGTTTCCTAGGTCATCTTATGTGGCAAAAAATCCTTTAGAATATGTACATTCTGATCTTTGGGGTCCTGCACAAGTAAGTACACCTGGAGGTAAGAGGTATTTCATGTCTTTCATTGATCATTTCTCTAGAAAAACATGGATTTACTTGCTTAAGACTAAGTATGAGGCCTTTATGACCTTTAAGAATTGGAAGCATGATGTTGAAAACCAAGTTAATCACAAGTTAAAGTGTCTTAAAACTGATAATGGCTTAGAATACTGTAACCAGTTATTCACCAACTTTTGTCTTGAAAATGGAATTAAGTGGCATCTAACTGTTCCTGGGACTCCCCAGCAGAATGGTGTGGCTGAGAGAATGAATAGAACTCTCTTAGAAAAGACAAGATGCATGCTTATAAGTTCTGGCCTTAAACATGTTTTCTGGGGTGAAGCTGTAATTACTGCGTGTTACTTGATAAACAGATCTCCCAGTTCTACTATTGAGTTCAAAACACCTCAGGAATTATGGACTTGACACAAACCTGATATGAGTTATCTTAGAACTTTTGGATGTGTTGCATATTCTAAAATTTCTCAAGGTAAACTTGAACCAAGGGCTATAAAATGTGTCATGTTGGGTTACCCTGAAGGAGTCAAAGGATATAGACTTCTTGTAATTCAACCTCATGGTCTTAGGGTTATTACTTCTAGAAGTGTAACCTTCGATGAAAAGAACTTATATTTTAAGACAAAACTAACAAGGGTGAATGAGGTGACAGGTACAACTGAAGATGACACCATTGGAGTGGGTTCATCCAGACAGCCAGAGGAAAAAGTAGGGCAACAACTTCCACATGATGAGGAGTTTGATCTTGCTCCTTCCTCACAAGATCAAAGTGAATCCACAACTGAACCCAGGGCAGAAACTGAGGTCTCAAGGGAAGTGGTAAATTCTGAAATTGAAGGAGCTGCAACAGATAACACTGGCTCACCATTAAGGGGAGTAAACAGGGAAGAAACTCTTTCTTCTTTAAATTATGATTCTATCTCTGAGCATGTTAGTGAGCAGGATAATATACATAATTACCAACTCACTAGAGATAGAGAACCCCGAACTAGAATACCTAATAAGAGGTTCGCTTCCATTAATAATGTTGAGCATGTTATGAATACTGTTGAATATGCCTTTACTACTGCTACGGAGGTTAATAATGCCCTCATTCCTGTTCCTGACACCTATGAGACTGCTATAAACTGTAAACATGCTAAAGAATGGCTGAGTGCTATGAAATCTGAACTTGAATCCATGTACGTTAATAAAACTTGGACTTTGGTCCCCATACCTAGAGAGGCTAAGCTTATTGACTGTAAATGGGTGTATAAGTTGAAAGAAGGAAATAGTGTCAAGGATCCACCTAGATTCAAAGCTAGGTTAGTAGCAAAAGGTTTTACTCAAAGAGAAGGAGTAGATTACAATGACATATTTGCTCCTGTTGTTAAATACAAGACTATGAGACTCTTGTTAGCTATGTGCACTGTTTATGATTGGGAATTAGAACAGATGGATGTTAAAACTGCTTTCCTGCATGGTGACTTGAATGAAACTATTTACATGGCTCAGCCTAAAGGTTTTGTTGACGAGTCTAAATCTGATTATGCTTGTTTATTGAATAAATCCATTTATGGACTTAAACAATCTCCTAGGCAATGGAATTTGAAATTTGATGCTTGCATGAAAAAATTGGGTTTCCATAGAAGCAGTTATGATACATGTCTGTATTTTAAAAATGTTAAAACTGCATTTCCCTTGTATGTGTTATTATATGTTGATGACATACTGATAATGTGTGACTCTAAGGTTTGTATTGCTGGTGTTAAAAAGGATCTTAAGATGCATTTTGACATGAAGGACCTTGGTCCTGCTCAGATGATTCTAGGTGTGAGAATTATTAGAAATAGGCCTAAGAAACTCATGTGGTTATCTCAAAAAGACTATATTCAGAAAGTCATTGACAAGTTTAACATGAATGATTCTAAGTCTACTACTATACCCTTAGGAGGGCATCTAGAGTTGACCAAAGATAAATGTCCTAAAACTCAAGAAGAAACTGATAGGATGTCTAAATTCCCTTATGATGTGGCAGTTGGGTCTGTTATGTATGCTATGATATGTACTAGACCTGATCTTGCTTTTGCTATTAGCGTTTTGAGTCGATTCATGTCTAACCCTGGTGAACTTCACTAGACTGCTATGAAGTATGCCTTGAGATATCTGTGTGGTACTAAAAACTTGTGTTTGTGCTACTCTAATCATTCAAGTGAGAAAGAGCTATTTGGTTTTGTTGATAGTGATTATGCTAGTAATAAAGATACTAGGAAATCTACTACTTCGTATGTATATACTTGGGCTGGTAATTGTATTTCATGGAAATCACAACAACAATCTGTGGTGGCTCTTTCTAGTACTGAAGCAGAATATATAGCAGCTACTGAGGCTGCTAAAGAAGCGATATGGTTGACTGGTTTACTTAATGAAATTCAGAGTGTCAATTATGTTCCTGTTTTGCATATTGATAGTCAGAGTGCTTTATACCTTTGCAAAGATCTTGTATATCATGAAAGATCTAAGCATATAGATGTTAGGTTGCATTTTATTCGTGATTTGGTTGATTCAAAACAGATCATTGTTAAAAAGGTTAAAGGTGACAACAACCCTGCTGATTTTGGAACTAAGGTAATCACATCTGATAAGTTTGCTTTCTGCAGGGATTTTCTCCATGTTTGGGACGTTCCCTAAGGAAGGCTACAACTAAGATGGTCCGACGATGGTGAAGATCAAATTCCACTCTCTGTCCAAGATATGGTTGTGTTCTACAACTAGGATGGAGTAATGCAAGAATTAGAAAATTAAGAGGGCAAATTGTTAGGATGTAATTTCCTAAGTGTTTAACAGGCTAGTTTAAATCTGTAATGGGCCTCGGCCCAACGTGTGTGCATATCTGTAACCGGGCTAGAGATGCTCAGGATCCGACCCGTCAGCTGCTCTCGGGGCTCCGCGTTTGTGAATAGCGCCTAGTACTTAAGCTCCTAAAAGGCTGAGTTCTAACCTAACTTACCATTCTCTTGACTGCGCCGTTTAGTTTTTTCCTCTAAAAGAGAGAGAGAGCTCCTGAGAGAGATCTGTGGTGATCTGTGAGCATGAGTGTTTCTCTGGCAAATCTCTTGCCTGAGAAATCTTGTGTGACGACGGTGGTTCGTTACTTGAGTCTGGTGGTTGTGGTCTATTCCTGGCGACGTTGAAGCGCTGAGAGCTTGACGGAGGTTCTTGCTAGTGACTCTAGTCGTAGGCTGATAGAAGGGAGTCTTGTTTCTTCCCTTCTGGTTCGGTTTAGATTGCTTGTTAGTTGCTTAGATTACTAGCCTGTGTTGTTGTTGATTTGTCCCTGTAATCTGTTCGAACCTTGCATAGTGGATTTGGTTCTCGTCCTGAAGCCCGCAGACGTAGGAGTTATTCTTTGAACTGCGTAACAAGTCTCTTGTGTCTCTTGTTTTCATTTCTGTCTATCAAACGTGTGTGAATCTTTAGATTGAAACCAATATTACATGATGCTTTTAAAACGCAACTCCTAGGTCATGTTTGCAGGATATTGTTGCCCTTTTTGTTCTCATGTATTCTATATCACACTCAAAACTCAAAACTCAAAGAGTGCAGAATGAACAAAGGTAATCTGGATTTTGTTACCTCTATTCCTTCTGTCCTGTTTTTTTGTTAAACTGGTTTATCATGGCTGGTTTTATTGAGTGTTCATGAAGGGTGAGCTTGAATCTAAATATTAAGGCACTGTTTCTAAAATACAATTCCTAGGTCATGTTTGCAGGATTTTGTGTCCCTCTTTCTGCTAATGTATTCTACAACATACTTAAAACTCAAAAGAGTACACAATGAACAGAGGTAACGAAAACGCAAAACCGTGATGCACATTAATCTCTTCCATTTACATTTATAAAGCCTGTGATTATCTTCTTCTTTTTTGGTCAAGAAGCCTGTGATTATCTAGCTGTTGTTTGATATATGGAGTCTCAGGAAGAGGGAGAAGCATGTTGCTCGTCTATCAAATCGAACAATTCATCCCCAATTCCGAACCCAAGCATCCTAGCCATGTCACTCGTCTTCACCCTAGGCTTCGGAACATCATGCTGCTTCAACCAAGCATAGACGACGAACACCTTCTTCATGATGAACAACTCCAGAGCTTCCGGGTTGAAAACGACTCCCATTGTCATGCTCATCTGCCATAACACAAATTTCTTACAACATCAGTTTTTTTTTCTAAAAAAGCATTTGCTAATTACCAGCTTTTTTTTACAATTTCTTACCTGATGAGGAACCAACATTGCTGCATAACGCGCCAGCTCACCAGCTCGCCAATCGAGCAATGCAGGCAGCCATGGATATTCAGCATCGAGCCTGACGAACCAAAGCCTTATGTCAGGGATTTCTGATAGTTCCCTAAGATCATTTTCATCCTCCCTAGTGTAGTTAATTGTGAACCCAATTGTACGGTCAAGAAACTCCTTTGGTTCAACTGCATTATGAAAAATCGGACTCAATCCTCAAAATTCATTTCTTCACTAGATGGATTTTGACATTAAAATGCTTACTTGATGAAGGAGAGTAAATCCCAGTTGCAGATTGAAACGTGGTAAGATCAAGTCGACGAACTGTATTGTTATCAATCACAACCTCAAACCGGCCTTCTTTAGGCGGCATAGGCGGTGCAACCCTAGTCGGTTCTTCGTACCAAAAACAACAACAGAAAGTCAGTTACTTCATTGCTGGTTTTTGTCATCATCAAAACACAAAAATATTAAACCTTCATCTTGTTCAAGCACGGAGATGTCATAGTTTCCTGAAGGATTGAATGCAACAGAGGCAGCAACTTCTCGTAGTGCTCGAATCGAGTTGCGGTTGTACGGCATCCATGTCGAAGGAAGAGAAAAAGAAGAAGGGTTGATGCTGCTGGTTTGAGTTATGGATGGAGGTAGAAGTGGAGATATGGAATTTGTGGTGGAAGCCATTAAAGAAGGCTTACAATGGTTTTAGCTAGTGTTATTCTGTCGAGTGAATGTGCTGATTTTTGTTATTGTGTGGTTTAAAACTGTATGGTTGATTGATTCTGCTTGATTTGTCCTATCATGGTAACTCTATCCTCTTGCCTCTATGAAATGATAGTCAGTCAAATGTTGAAGTTCCCTCAGTAATTCTTTTGAGATTTTCTTTGGCTCTGAAGTTTTAGTTGCAATTAAATAAGTGGGTTTGCATACGTTGATGGAATAGATTCTACAAAAAAAAATATATATGAAAAGAAACCTCTTATAATCAGTACCTAACTAACTCTCTCCATTTCTGTGAGCTCCGAAAGCTGCAGTAGAAACAAGGAGAACATGAGAATAGCGCATCCAGTTTCGCTTCAATTACCCAATCACTCGTCTGCATCCCTTTTCCTTCGATCCCCTTCCTGTATAAACCCCAATTTTGGTCGTCGGTTTCGGGTCCCTGTGTATTCCTTTCCCACCAAAATCCGCGCGAGCTCCTCTTCTGCAGCTGAGGTACTGTGGTTTTATGTTTTGAGATATTAGTTGGCTGATTCAATTGTTAAAGGTTGTTCCTTGATCATTGTTCTAGATTATGCATAATAGAATGATATTAGGCTTTTTCCTAGGGTTTTTGAATTTGTAGATGTATGATGTTGAAATTTCAGATTATCTCTTCGGTGATTGATTCTGTAAAAGAAGAAAGATTGGCCTGTCCAGTTTGCTATGAGCCTCTGGTGAGAAAAGGCCCCTCAGGATTGAACCTGTAAGCTCGATTAAATGGGTGCAAAGCACAAATTTTCCTATCAGTTGTTTATCTGATGAACACTGCTGACTTGCAGCTTGTGATGCTTGTCAGGGAAGCGGTTTATAGGTCTGGGTTTAGCTGTAAAAGATGTAACAAGACGTATTCGAGCAAAAACATCTATCTTGATCTTACAGTTACTGCTGGGTCAGTGGAATATACTGAAAATAAGCCTTCTAGTACAGAATTGTTTAGGTATGTATTTTTCCTTTTTCCAATCTGCATGGATAGACTCTTTGTGTCATTGCTGGAGAATTTACTCGTTAACTGAAGAATTGTTGACTGTATTTGGCTCTAAAATCTGAGGAATGTTGGTACATAGTACTCTTGCCAGTTTGCTAACTTCCATTCCTCTTTATTCATCATTAACATTGTTTTTGTCAGGTTCTCCCACTATAAGAAATTATGAAAAATTTCTTGCTTAGTCCATGTTTTCATAATCTTTTGATTGATCTTCTAATGTATTTGCCCACCCTGTCTAATGATAGGGAAAAAAAAGTAGTTAATTTATATTACGTATAACATGTGTTTTGATGATTCGTGTTGATTATGCCGCAAGGATTTCATTTCTAAACAATGTATCTGTGTTTCATTGTGTTCCCTCTCATGTTTAAAATATTATGCTCGTTAATTACTGAAAACTTGGAACAGGAGTCCACTCGTATCTTTCTTGTATGAAAGGGGTTGGAGGCAAAACTTCAACCGAAGTGGTTTTCCTGGTCTGGAAGAAGAGGTTGGTAGTGTTCATCTCTGTTACAGATTTTGCAGTTTACTCTTCTTTTTTCCCAGAAAAGGTTGCAGTTTACTCTTGGATAGCCTTACATTGTATTTAATAGTGAAATCATTCTTTTCTCTACTAATTGAGTAATTAGATTAAGAGCTTTGTGCAAATTACAATACTCTTTTTCCCAACACGCAGTTCCTCTTGGATAGCCTTACATTGTATTTAATAGTGAAATCATTCTTTTCTCTACTAATTGAGTAATTAGATTAAGAGCTTTGTGCAAATTACAATACTCTTTTTCCCAACACGCAGTTCAAGATGGCGCAGGAATACTTTAAACCAGTTGAAGGAGGACTTCTTGTAGATGTTAGTTGTGGGAGTGGTCTGTTTTCTCGTAAATTTGCAAATTCTGGTTCTTATTCCGGGGTAATAGCTCTTGATTTCTCAGAAAATATGCTTCGTCAGTGCTATGATTTTATCAAGAAAGAAGATGTCATGTTATCTAAGTAAGTACAAGAAAATGTCATTAGGTGATATCACTGACTAATTCAAGGATGTAGTGCATTTGCTTATCTGGGTATTTATAAATGTGCAGAAATCTTGCTCTAGTTAGAGCAGACGTTTCTAGACTCCCCTTTCCATCTGCTTCAGTTGATGCTGTTCATGCAGGTGCTGCACTGCACTGCTGGCCATCTCCTTCTAATGCAGTAAATCTCATCTCTCTCCCTATAAATAATTAAATATAATGCATCAAATGTTTGCGCATTTCTTAACGTTGTGACCTCTTTAATTGGACACATCACATGGTTAGATAATTGCTTGCAAATTAGGTTACTATAATCTGTTATCTAAAGAAAAGGGTTGGTCATATCTGGCAGATTGCTGAAATCACTCGCGTCTTGCGAAGTGGAGGCGTTTTTGTTGGAACCACATTTCTTCGGTACACGTCTTCAACACCAGCAATAGTCCGACCTTTGAGAGAGGTAACTTGTGCTTTCATGTTGATTTCTTTTTCCAATTTGTCAAAACTTTCCTTGTCTATATTTATAATTTTTCATGATTAGACCTTAGATTGAAATGCTATATGTTCCATAGCAATCAGATTTTGGGTGTGCGCTTATATATTTCAAATGGTGAATGTATACAGAGATTTGCACAAAACTATAATTACCTGACAGAGGAGGAGATCAAGGACCTGTGTTTATCCTGCGGTTTGATAAACTATTCAGTCAAAATTCAGCAGTCTTTCATCATGTTTTCTGGCCAGAAACCCTGAAGCAACTCCACACTTAACATTTACATTCAAACTCCTGCTTTGGATTCATACTGATTTGTAATTGCGCCTTCTTTTGTACATAAAGACTTTTGTGGCACCATTCATATGCATAATGTGTCTAAGATGTGAGATTGCCATTCGAAACATCACATCTATACAAGTATTCAAATAAGATAGAAAAAACAACAAAAAATTCTAGGATACATCGTCTCAAATGGGTCATAGCACTAGAGGTTGTTGTATGTTAAAAACCAAAATGTAAACTAAGAATTTGTTTATTTCTGTTGTATGCATTTCACATGTAAAGCAAAGATCGGATTCATTGAAGGGATTGACAAGAAAGAAAGAATGAAACGAATTCATCAGCAATAACTTAGGAGTTAGGTCTCAACTAAATCATGATATAAAGATGGAACAGATGAGATAGCAATGTATTATAGAAGGAACAAAAAGATTCTGTTTGATGTCGGAATGAGGAAAACAAGGAAAAACCAACATTTTCGTCTACAAACAGCTAAAGCTTCATAATTTCTAATCAAAACATTCAGGTGTTGTCTGACCAAAAAACGGGAAACAAGATTACATGCCGGTAAAGGCCTTCTTGCCACCAGCAGCTGAACCAGCAGGAATCACCTTCAACACATTGAACCTCACAGTCTTGGACAAGGGCCTGTCATACAATAAAAACAAATTACTCAGCATTCAGCAAGTTCCCTTTTCGTGTTGATAATGAGAATTTATAGAGTAGTAAGAGCAGTATTAACCTGCATTGTCCAATAATGACATGGTCTCCTTCTTTGACACGGAAGCATGGAGATACATGAGCAGGGATATTGGAGTGCCTCTTCTCATATCTAAGCACAAGGGTAGAATATTTAGTGTTACAGAACATAGTGTAAAGAGAAAAAAAAAAGGACTTGAAGTTTGATAGTACCTTTGATATTTCTTGACCCAATGAAGGTAATTCCTACGAACAATTATAGTTCTCATCATCTTTGCACTGTGGCAAGTACCAGCTAGAATGCGACCCCTGACGGCCACATCACTAGTGAATGGGCATTTCTTGTCAATGTAAGTTCCTGCCAATGTTAAAGATTGTTAGGACTAAGAAAACAAGTGTATCACTAGTATGTATGGAAATTAATTTTAACAAGAGTGATATTCTTGTCAATGTAAGTTCCTGCCAATGTTATAGATTCTTAGGACTAAGAAGACAAGTATATCACTAGTATGGTATGGAAATTAATATTAATAATGCTTGCACAAACTAATATCAAAGATCAAACCGAATCCAAAACATTACAGCTATGAAAGGTGTAACAGCTTCATATATCCTGAATATTTCCTATTGATTAAAGAATGTGGATAACACTACAGAGAATGAGAAAGAACAAGGGAAGACCTTTTGATTTCAAAATTACAGAAGAGTAGACAGCAAAGAAATGTTTGAAACTCATATATTTAATATTATGCTACTTCTGCTAGACTAAGATTCGTCCTACCGAAATCATCAAATCAAGGAGCTTATATTGCCAGTTTCTAACTAGAGAGATAGCAGACATTTACCTTCAGAGGCCTCTCGGGGAGTCTTAAATCCCAATCCAATGTTCTTCCAGAACCTGTTTCCTCCCTTACCAGGCCTCTTTCCCTTGCCAGTTTTCTTCGACCTAGCCAAATAATTCACAGAACGAGTTAATCTAATAAGTAACTCGAAATCGTTCGAATCTAGTCCAGACAGAAGCAATAAGAAACTTACGAGAGGAAAACCTTGGGCTGCTTAAGAAAGGCCTTCTCAGTCTGCAATCAAATCGAAACCACAGTAGTTCTGAATCAGATTGCAGAGATAAGACAAACTAATTACTTTTCGGAAGGGAAGTCGAAGATTTACCTGTTCCGCCATGGCTGTATCTCGGCGTTCACAGTTGTGTTAGGAAGGAGGCGATTGAGGCTTACAGCTTTGGCTAAAAACCCTACTTGAGTTGTGCACCTCTATATGTACTAGTGGAATATCAGAAAATGGGATACGGAGTGTGGTGGACAAGAGTTGGGCCTGGCCCAATATCATGGTCCAAATAAATTGCATTCTTTATTGAGGGTTTGCTAACGGACGTTGGTAATTATTTTAAGGGGAAACTACACGGGCCAAATGAATTTCAAAAAAAATATATGTAATTTTTTTAAAATTTATATTGTTATTATATATTACTGAAATAACATGTAGGATAGGGTGGGCATAGAAAATCGAAACCGAAAAAACGGAAAACGACCGCTTTTTAGGTTAATCATGTCAAAAAAATAATTTTCAATTATAATTAACCGAACGATACTATTTACAGTTAATCAGTTAGAAAATAGTTAATTAAATTGTATTTGTAGTTTACTGAAATAACTGATATACAACATATAATTTTTTTTTAACACATAACAATATATATGACTATGATATTCAAAAATTGAAATATAAATGTAATGTCAGGCTTAGTAAAACATTTCTTATGATATAAATTGCAATATGATGGAAGTTAAATTTTCAATTCTCAACAATTTAATTTCTATCGAATTCAACATTTGTTATGACTTTAATTGAGTGATTGTTTTTATTTGTGTATCGCCTTTCGCTCAAATTTGTTCATGTGTTGGCCTATGAGATAACTCATCCGTCATATCATCCAAGTTACTAAAAAGTTAAACAAAATATTCATACTTTAATTTATTGATTATTTCTTTCTAAAAATATTATCTTATTGTTTATATCTTACCAAGTTTTTATCTTGTAAAACTTCTTGATAATAAAAATAATATGAATAAGTTTTTTCAAATAAAAAACATCTTATGTAAAATTATTTTAAAGAAAATTATTTTAAAGAAAATTATTTATTTGCTTATCATCTTTTGTTTCATAAATATATTAATGTAATCTAATTTTGTGCAATACGATTATAATCTCAACTTAATATACTCTCAATCTTCTAATCTTAAGCTACATGTTTAAAAATTGGATAAGTGATAAATAATTGTCTATATAATTTATAAATCAATTATAAAGAAAGAATTTGATAAGTTATTTGTATCCTAAAAGGATAATTTTTTATGAGATTGATATTAAGGCCTCGTTCGACGACGTCAAATATATTATTAATTATATATTATAAAATATTAGAATTTGTGTGTCGAACATAGCCTAAATATTCTAAATCTTCAATTAGTTCATTTAATATATTCTTACCACTATTGAATTATTTTTTGCTTTTTTAATATATTAATTTGCAACATATTTTCATCACAAATGAGATTTCTGATCTCATATACAAAACGTGTTTAGCCATAATTTATAGAAGAATTGACATTGTTAGGAAAAAGAAGAACTAAATATATTAATAATTTTATGAACATATTTTAAATTACTAATATATGTATGGAAGAATAGATAAACATGTATAATAACATGTTCATGGGAAAAAATTTCGTAAGGATGAATCTTTAGATAAGGACTAAGGATGATGCACACAAACTCTATAGTTAATGCACACATACGTTATAACGCATGCACACAGTATTTTGTGATGCACACAATCTATTACACATGCACACAGTGTGTGCATTAGTTATAACGTTTGTGTGCATGAGTTATAACGTTTGTGTGCATCATCCTCCGTCCTTATCTAAGGAATCATCCTCACCGAAACCAAACTCCATGTTCATAATACGTTAATAACATTTTCATAAAACATGTTTATGAACATATTTGATAATGACTTTTTTCAATTATATGATCTTTGAGAGATATGCTTCATATTCTAGATTATGTATTACCTTTTTTAGTAGGCTAGTCAAAAGTCTAAATATACTAATAATTTAATTGATAAATGTTATTTTTCTCTCACCTAAAAATATATATAATATAATTAATTTAATAAATGATATTTATATGTGCACTTTTATTTTGGTCCATAATTATATTAATATTAAGTTTTACATGGGTTAAGCAAAACCAAAATTTATAACACATTAATAATTGGTGAATATGTTGAGTGTATATTTTACTCCTATCTAAAAAAAATTATATTATGATATTCCTTCCTTCAAACCCCTATATTTTTATTAAATTAGACCAAAACCTTTTTCCTATTAGAATTCTAAGTCCGAAAGATTAGTTATTTTAGTTTTTGTTTGTGAATGAGTCTTTCAATGCAGCTTTTGGATGCTTAGAAAGAAGCAATTTCACTAATAGCGATTTTATTATTAACATTTAGACATGATCTATACATAAATTGCTTAAGAAGCATATGTAAACTTTTACCCGAAAATGTAATATCTCCATGAACAAATATTTTAACCGAATGATCTATAAATTTTTTTATAATTATAATAATGTATTTGAATATCTTTAACAATGTTTTTCATTGATTAATATTAAAAAATATAATTTTAATTATTTACTATATTAAAAAAGATTCTATAGTCATGGTTATATAGTAATTAATATAATATTTTCAATCATTACTATATTTCAATATAATTTTGTTCATATTAATTGTTTTATGTAATGAAATCAATATTTACCAAATTTTGTACCCTTGATAAAGTCGTATACAACTCAATTGTCCATATATTTTTGCTCCTCATATGAATCTTTCAATGTTTAATTGACATTTTATAATCATTTTTATATAGTAATTAATATATTTATAAAATAATACGTTGACATGAAATTATATTAGGGTTGTCATGAATATCTTTTTACTATATCTTCTTTTTTGTTTGGTTTTTATGATTATAATAGTGTTTATAACTATCTTTTATCTTTTTATCATACCTTTTTACTATATTTATTTTTGTTTGTTTATTTAATATAATAAAAATATCTATGTAGACTATACGGAATTGGGCTTTTTTTCCCAATGGACCGAGTAAAAGCCCAAAATTATAATGAATATCTTGATTAATATAATGAGTGAATATTTTTCAACCACCCCCAAAAATTATATATACTAGTCCTTATCTGCTCGTGCTACGCACGGGCCAAAGTCAAAACGAAAGAACAATTATACATTATTAAATAATAACTTCATATTACTGTATAGTGGATTATTATTAATATAAAATAAAAGAAACACAAAATAAATACTCCCTCCGTTTCACAATAATTGTCGTTTTAGCTTCTAAATTTTGTTTCAATATGTTTGTCATTATAAGATTTCAAGACAATTAATTACATGTATATCATACAATTTTATATTGGAATTTGAAATTGTTGATTTTTTCTCCACTCCTATTGGTTGTAAAAAGAGGTGGGTAATTAATTTGAGAAAAAGTTGGATTTTTAAGACACAACCAATCATTTTCTTAATATGTGTGAATAATGCTAGAATGACAATTATTTTGAAACGGATGGAGTATAACTTAATGGGGTTCTTAATATCGTTGATCTCAGTATATTAGTTAATGGAGTTCTTGGGCTGAACAACTTTTCTTAATTAGTACGTACTGCATATTGAGTCACTCACTAACTTAAAAAATTACTAAGAATGAATACGTACAACAAAATACTAAAGCTTTGGTTACACTAAATTCAATCATTTTTTCTCCTCCTGTACTTTCCTCTTTGCTTCACGATCTCCTCTTCACTGTTGCTTTTCTTAGACCGTGTTTTTGTTCTAGCCCGCCCGCGTTGATCTTCGTCTAACCCACTGCCACTCTTCACTTCACTGTTGCTACTTTAAGGTTGTGTTTATGATCCTCCTTGCTTCACAAATGAGTTGTTGGCGGGGTTGAGCTGTCTAATAAAGCGCGAAGGCTCCTTCTAGTACTCCCGCTGTCAATTCTCTATTGAATGAAGTAGACAACCTTCAGAATTAATTCTTGCGTACTAAGAATACCTTCAATCAGAGTTGCTAGAGAAAAAATTGTTAAAGGAGGCGGTCTCGATTATTCCAGTGCTTGAGAACGAACACCGGGTTACCCTCTTTGTCCTCCTTTGCGTTTCTAAAGATCTGCAATGAGTTGGAGATTTTGATGCATGTAAGATGTTTGACAAAATGTCGCTAAGAAAGTTGGGGGTGAAAGTTGATTTTTTTTTTTGCATTTGATTAAGTGTTATGGAAAATATTACTCTGTGATTGGATTTCTGACAAGTTTAGGTTCTTTTTGCACATTTTTTTTGGTGGCCTTGATATCAATTTTTCAGTCCCTTGCAGCAAATGCAGGACCAAGAGATGGTTCATCCTTTTAACATCTCTTTTCGGTGATGATGCTTCTTGTCTTTCTTACGGCTCCCTTGTGAGTTGGTCTTGCTTTCATGTTTCCCCTTCGCGTATTTTTTGTTGCTCCTAATTGATGGTGTGATGTTTCTCTTTGTTAGATGTGATACGGAAGATAGTGGAGGATCATACACATCAGGAGCTCATGACACGTATAGATCCCTTGGAGGTAACCCTTCTTTCTCACGACCTCCTTTCATGGCAGAGACGACCTTTCGTGCCACCAACAATGCATTAGAACTCTTTGAGCTCAAGCAAAATGAAAGAGATTGATACAAAGTACAACCAAATGGCAGACAAATTATCTTAATCTCTCCGCAAAAAAGACATCAGATACACAAAAGTGATGACAATCATATTGGAGTTGGATTGGATTTTCCAGTAAAATTTCATGTTTAGGAAATAGAACCAGAAAGTGAAGACCCTTGTTGAGGAATCTATATTTGGTTTCTAAATAAAAGTACTACTGTTGTTTGCTTCCGTTAAAAGGTTGAATAAGTTTGTAATATGTATTAAGAGTCAAGAACTATGATCTTATTTTTTTAGTCATGGTATTGGATGAATACCTCGCTGACAGTTAGACAAAATTTTATTGTTAACATGGGGGGTCAAATCCTTACTTCCATTAGGCTCCTTCATTTGTGTGCTACAACTCCTCAAACTGAGCCTCGTTCAACTTTCCGTCTCAGAGATATCAGTCATATTGGTTGTCAAGTTACTTATTTTATTGATTCTGGGTTGACATTTGTTTTCTTTTGATTTGTAGCAACCTCTTATAGTGAATAGCCTAACTCGTATTCAGTGGAAGAAGTCGCCGAGATAAAAGAAGGATTTGATTTCATGGTTATTGAAGAGCTAAGGTTCTGTTTGATTAAGCTCAATCATCACATTCCAGATAGTGAAGCTCAAATCCTAATGGAAGCTGTAAGTTTATTTGGTGTGTTTTTGCTTCGTCTCAGTTCATTCGTAGCTGTTGGATTTTCAGATTAGTTAATTTATAAAAGGGTTTAAAAAATGAAATTGTTAACTAATATGTTAATAATCACAATGTTTATTAAAACTTTAATCCTTCTTTTGTTAAATGTTAATTGAAACACCCTAAGCTTTCATCTGATATGCAGTATCTTGTGGTTTGTCTTGTAGGCCTTATGTGATCTTCTTGTTGTTGTTGAATGCTATGCCTGTACGGAACAAAACTTAATATACAATGATCCGAAATCTACAGATTTGAAATGTTTTCTTAGCTAAAAATTCAATAGAAATAGGAGTATAGTGGTTTAGTGTTTGCTTCTTACTTGCATCTGTGATGTGACGTTGTTGAAAGCCTTGTGGAACACTATATTTTGAGTGTAACTCTTAGGCTGTTTCCCCCTCTGCAACAACATTATCTTCAGGCCCTTTGGGTATGTTACTCTTGAAATTGCTACATAGAGTTGTCTCTGGCAGAAAATCGGCTTAGGTAAATATAACCCTACATACTTTAGTGATTGTCCCAGAGATTTGTTGATAGTCACTGCAAAACATGGTTTTATAGGAAACTAACGACGTTTCATAACAAAAGGGAACTTGGATTTGGGTTGAACTTAACGTTATTCTGGGAATTAGCACTTTGTTTCCAACACATGTTCCCGTTATTATTTCAGCTTCAGTGACCCATTCACCAAGGCGTGTAATTATCAGTCGGGTTCCGTTGCACAATCCTTGGGAGGGATTCACATTCCTGAGAAGCATATACCATCTTATCAGACAGGATGAAGTCAGTGCTAAGGAAAGTGCCCTTTAAGTTGGTTACACACCACTTTCGACACACCATTACCTTGATGGTAGAATAATTTGAATTCCTTTTGAGTTGATTTCTACTGAGTTCATTCCTTTGAGTTGAGTTGAATTGAATCCCAGTAGAATAATTTGAATTGATTCATTTTCTATTTGGTGGTTTCAATATTATATAGTAGTACTAATATTAAAGATGAAAAAGTTGTTTAATTTCATCATCATAATAACTTATCTTATTGTATATAATAATCTATCTTATTTTTTATTTTATTTTATCAAACTTATCTTATTTCTATAGATAATAGAGTAAGTTATCTTTTTTGATTATCTAGTTATTTTATTTCTTTGAGTCAATTACACCATTAGTCCTTAACATTTCTTATCTTTCCTAAATCGGTCCCTAATCTTATATATTTTATATTTTAGTCCTTAACGTTTATAGGTTTTGACGTCGTTGGTCCTTCCGTTATATTTTCTGTTAACTTCTTGTTTGTGTTAGATTATGTGGCATTATATGGTTAGATATATGTGTATGTATTTGATGACAAATTGGGCAATTACAATCTTTAATAAGCTTGACATGATTTACTTTTAATTGAGATAAAATTTACAATAGAAACAAATTCTCTATAAAATTGTTTATAAGCTAAATCGAAGAAATTGTGTATAAGGGAGAAATACTAACGAATTTTGTCAAAAAAGATTAATAACAGTTCCTCTAGGTATATTTTTCCTTTTTTTTTTCTTATTTGTATACTCCAACTAACAAGTTTAGAAAATTATAAATACACTGCCCACTAATTAATGGGAAAAGATCTCGTAAGGATGAATCTTTAGATAAGGACTAAGGATGATGCACACAAACTCTATAATTAATGCACAAACACGTTATAACTCATGCACACAGTATTTGGTGATGCACACAATCTATGACACATGCACACAGTGTGTGCATTAGTTATAACTCGTGTGTGCATGAGTTATAACGTTTGTGTGTATCTTCCTCAGTCTTCATCTAAGAAACTATCCTCACCGGAACCAAACTCCTAATTAATGTCTTGATAATAACTTCTTCCACATTGAATTTCACTACACATCCTATTTTGGTTAATCTTGAAAGTAATCTCTTTGGCTGGGAGAAATACAATTTTTTTTTGGTCCTCAATCTTTCTAATATCATCCAGTTTTTTATTCCTCCATTTTGTAAACCTTAATTTTTCAAAAGAAGACATGATGCTCAATAATTTTAAGTTACATCTAAGTTATTTAACCCTTTTTATAAAACTATATTGTATAGATTTATTTATATGGATGTCTTATACAGTAGTGCATAATTGTTATGATAAAAGAAGTAAAACATATAAATATGTTGCCACGTACGAATATTGACGGCAAGTTAACGGAAGGATTAGTAATGTAAAATTTAGAAACGTTAATGACTAAAATAGAACATATATAAGGTTAGGGACCGATTTAGAATGTGAATATATTTCAACCACCCAAAAGTGAAGAACCTTGCTGAGGATTTTCCAATAAATTTTCCAATAAATTGAAGTTGCATTGGATTTTCCAATATCTTTTGTCATTATCTTAAGGATCATATTGAAGTTGCATTGGATTTTCCAATAAATTTTCATGTTTAGGAAGTAGAACCGAAAAGTGAAGAACCTTGTTGAGGAATCTATATTTGGTTTCTATATAAAAGTACTATTGATGATTGGTTCCGTTAAAAGGTTGAATAAGTTTGTAATATAGATTAAGAGTAAAGAACTGTGATCTTATTTTTTTAGTCATGGTATTGGATGAATACCTCAGAGACAATTAGACAAACTTTTATTGTTAACATTAGGCTCCTTCATTTGTGTGCTACAACTCCTCAAACTAAGCCTCTTTCAAAATTTTGTCTCAGACATCTCAGTCATATTGGTTGTCAAGTTACTTATTTTATTGATCTAGGTTGACATTTGTTTTCTTTTGATTTGCAAGAACTTTTGATAGTGAATAGCCTAACTCATATTCAGTGGAAGAAGTCGTCGGGATAAAAGAAGGATTGATCTCATGGATATTAAGGTTCTGTTTGATTAATCTCAGTCATCACATTCCAGATAGTGAAGCTCAAATCCTAATGGAAGATGTAAGTTTATTTTGGTGTGTTTTTGCTTCGTCTCAGTTCATTTGTAACTGTTGGATTTTCATATTAATTAGTTAATTTATAAAAGGGTTTAAAAAATGAAACTGTTAACTAATATGTTAGTAATCACAATGTTTATTAAAACTTTAATCCTTCTTTTCTTAAATGTTAAATTATTGAAACACCCTAAGCTTTCATCTGATATGCAGTATCAAAATGTATGTTGTATACTGTATATTGATGTATGGTAATATGATATATTAACATAGTCTTTTTTAATCCAAAAATGAATTTTGTATATTTTATACAACTTTTCCGAAAACTGATATAAAATAATTTTTTATTATATACAAATATGGAGATTTTTTCCAGTAGGCTAAGCAAATGCTAAAAAATTATAATGAATATATTGATGAAGGCCGTTGTGAATATATTGAAGCAAGGCCTAGTAACTATAACGATATAATGTCTCTAATACCTATATTGGGTGAATATTTTTCTCCTATCCAAAAATTATATATTATGATATGATGATATATTATGATGATCATGATAAAATGGTTTTTTATATGCATGTAGAAGATTATTTGATTGTCATTTGAGTGTATCATGGGATATGAATTCATAACATATTTATAAATGAAGGAATTATTTATTTCCTTTTTAAAATATATTATTTTATAGGATAAGATTGTTTATTTAACTTTTAATCTGTCTAACTAAAAAATGTGTATGTATTTAATATTGAAATCTTTTTTAGTAGGCTAATAAAGAATTAAACCTTTTTCCTTTTTGATAAGATTTTTATTTGTTAATATCTCTAGAGAATATAATATTCATGAACAAAGGATATAGTAACATATTGCACAATATAACGGTATAAAATATATTATTTTATCAAATTTAATATAACTTAAGGTTATTGCAAAGATGTAGTGTAATCTTCAACAACCAACTGAGAATCTATGTAGTGTAAAAAATACTAAACCTAATATATTTTATTATCTTTTTTCAACTAAAATAATTTTCAGTATATCTTATAGGTTTGATATTTTTCAAATTTTAAAAGAAATATTTGTTTTTTAGTATTGGACTTTTTTCTCGTCTGGCCATGCAAAAGCTCAACCCCCAAGATGAATATATTGATGAACAACTTTGTGAATATATTGATGAATATCTTTGTGAATATATAATAAACAAATATCTTTAATAACATATTTTTCCCATTTTATGATGAATAGTTTTCCCACTCCAAAATTATATTATGATTATGATTATGATTATGATATGATTAGGATTATGATTTTATCTTGAGATTATTATATTTTAAATATTATTAATTTATATAATAGTACGTGTTAATTTTTTTTTATCTTTTGTCAATATGTTTATCTTTTTTATTAGCTTTAGTACGTGTTAACAAAGACTCTATATGTTGCAAGTGTATGTTAATATCGTTATGTTGTTAATATAGGACTTTTTTCACGTGTTAATTTTTTTTTTACCTGTTGTCAATATCTTTATCTTTTTTATTATCTTTTTGTACGTGTTGATGTTTTTTTATCTATTTTTGTTGGGCCAAGTAAAAGTCCAAAGCCCAATTCAAGGTGAATATAATGGGGAATATATTTGTGAATATAATGGATGAATATTTTTCAACCACCCCCAAAAATTATATATATTATGATTAGGATTATGATATATTTCATTCAACTTTAAAAATATCAAAACGTATGTTGTATATTGTATATTGATGTATGGTAATATGATATATTAGCATAGTCTTTTTTAATCCAAAAACGAATTTTGTATATTTTCTACAATTTTTCAGAAAACTGATATAAAAATATTGAGCTTTTTTCAGTAGTCTAAGCAAATGCTCAAAAATTATTATAAATATATTGATGAAGGTCGTTGTGAATATATTGGAGAAAAGCCTAGTAACCATAATGATATAGTGTCTCTAATATCTTTATTAGGTGAATATTTTTCTCCTATCCAAAAATTATATATTATTATATGATGATCATGATAATATGTTTTTTATATGCATGTAGAAGATTATTTGATTGTCATTTGAGTGTATCATGAGATATGAATTCATAGCATATTTATAAATGATGGAATTATTTTTTTCCTTTTTAAAATATATTATTTTATAGGATAAGATTGTTTATTTAACTTTAAATATGTCTAACTAAAAAAATTGTATGTATTTGATATTGAATTTTTTTAGTAGGCTAATAAAGAATAAACTTTTTTCCTTTTTGATAAGATTTTTATTTGATAATATCTCTAGAGAATATAAAATTCATGAACAAAGGATATAGTAACATACTGTACAATATAACGGTATAAAAAAAATTATTTTAGCAAATTTAATATAACATATGTAATAACAGCAAAGATGTAGTGTAATCTCCAACTACAAACTGACACTCTATGTATTGTAAAACATATTATACCTAATATATTTTATAATCTTTTTTCAACTAAAATATTTTTCAGTATATCTTATAGGTTTGATATTTTTCCAATTATAAAAAGAAATATTTGTTTTTTAATATTAGACTTTTTTCTCGTTGGACCAAGTGAAAGCTCAACCCAAGATGATAGAATTAGATTGTTTATTTAACATTTAATCTATCTAACTAAAAAATGTGTATGTATTTAATATTGGATTTTTCAGTAGGCTAATAAAGAATAAACTTTTTTCCTTTTTCATAAGATTTTTATTTGATAATATCTCTAGAGAATATAAAATTCATGAACAAAAGATATAGTAAAATACTGTACAATATAACGGTATAAAAAATATTATTTTATCAAATTTATTATAACTTAAGTATGTTATTGCAAAGATGTAGTATAATCTCTAACTACAAACTGACAATCTATGTAGTGTAAAAAATATTATACCTAATATATTTTATAATCTTTTTCAACTAAAATATTTTTCAGTATATCTTATAAGTTTGATATTTTTCCAATTATAAAAAGAAATATTTACTTTTTAATATTGGGCTTTTTTCTCGTTGGGCCAAGCAAAAGCTCAACCCAAGATGAATATATTGATAAACAACTTTGTGAATATATTGATGATTATCTTTGTGAATATATAATATACAAATATCTTTAATAACATATTTTTCCCATTTTATGATGAATATTTCGTTTATAAAATTAATACATTTATAAAATACTAAATACAAAAATATTTTTTCAATTATATAATCCTTATAAAAATAATTTCGTTTTTAAATTAATAAAAGATAAAAAAATATTTATTAGGAAATAGATTGATGTAGTTTCTAAAAAGATAATCTTTTATTTAATAATAATAGATTTGTTTGAAAAATATATGTGGAATAGTTTCTTAAAAGATAATTTTTTATTTAATAATAATAGATTTGTTTGAAAAATATAGGTGTAATTTTTTTTTAAAAATATGAACTTCAATAATGGACTTTTTTCCAGTGGGCCAAACAAAAGCTCAACTCAAGATGAATATATTTATGAATATCTTGTGTAAATATTTTTTAACCACCCCAAAAATTATATCTTTGTGAATATATAATATACAAATATCTTTAATAACATATTTTCCCCATTTTATGATGAATATTTCGTTTATAAAATTAATACATTTTTAAAATACTAAGCACACAAATATTTTTCAATTATATAATCCTTATAAAAATAATTTCGCTTTTAAATTAATATAAGATAAATGTTTATTACGAAATAAATTGATGTAGTTTCTTAAAAGATAATCTTATTTAATAATAATATATTTATTTTAAAAATATAGGTGGAATTTTTTTAAAAAAATATGAACTTTAATAATGGGTAAATATTTTTCAACTACCCCCAAAAACTATATCTTTGTGAATATATATAATATACAAATATCTTTAATAACATATTTTCCCATTTTATGATGAATATTTCGTTTATAAAATTAATACATTTATAAAATAATAAGAACACAAATATTTTTTCAATTATATAATCCTTATAAAAATAGTTTCGTTTTTAAATTAATAAAAGATAAAATCTTTATTAGGAAATAGATTGATGTAGTTTCTTAAAAGATAATCTTTTATTTAATAATAATCGATTTGTTTGAAAAATATAGGTGTAATTTTTTTTTTAAAAATATGAACTTTAATAATAGGTAAATATTTTTCAACCACCCCCAAAAATTATATATATTATGATTATGATATGATGAATATACTTTATAAACACATAGAAATAACATTAATATATATATAAAAGTATGTATTATATAATTATATTTATTTTAATTAATTTTTAAATTAGTATTATATAAATAAAAGGAATCTATATATTTATATATATTAAAACAGAATTATTTAGAGCTCTCTGGTTAACTATAGCTTCACCAAGATGACGTGTCATTTTCTCATAAATCCTCAACATCTATTTTTAAAAGGGTCAATTACCGGAAATCACCCGTCCAATAGGGCCATTTGTCAGAAACCACTCTGATAACCTCTATTTCCCGAAAACTACCCGTATATTACACTCCGTCACCAAACAACCACCCGTCCTCATTTTCCGTCAAAAAGTCTGTCAAAATAATAAAATTACTATTATACCCCTCTTTAATAAATATATTTAATACCAAATTGATTATGGGTCTAAATCACATGAAAAATGCCCTTAAGATGTGAAATAAGAAGCAAGGAGGAAGCTCCTTCCTCCTCCTCCCTCCTCCCTTCTCCCTCCTCCCTCCTCCCTCCTCCCTCCTCCCTCCTCCTTGGAGTTGACCGCCCTTTGACCACCCATTGACTGTTCGTTGACCACCCATTGACCGGTCGTTGACCACCCGTTGACCGCCCATTAACCACCCGTTGACCGGACATTGACCACCCGTTGACTTTTTTTTAAATGTCAGTTTTTTTTTGGATTTTTTCCGACTCAATTTTGTGTGTGCTATGATTTGTAAGTAAAAGTGCTATTCTTTGTAAGAAAAAATGCTTTGTTTTTTTTTGCTACCAAATATTTTTTGCTACGATTTATAAGCAAAAGTGCTATGTTTTTTCTACCAATTTTTTGTGCTATGGTTTGTAAGTAAAAGTGTTATATTCTTTCGAGGCAAAAACGTAACACATTTCACCTAGCATAGAGAAGCACATATATGCAATATCGTAGCACAGTTCATCTAGCCATATGGAAGCACATATAGGCAAAAGCATAGCATATTCAGTAATATAGAAGCACATAACACTTGTGGTAGCACATACTTTGCAAGTTCAAATTTTAGCCTAAAATATCATAGCACATTTCAACCATATAGTAGCACATTTCAGGCATTTTGAAGCACTTAATTTTGTAAGTACAAAATCCGGCCTAAAAATTTTTAATTTTTTTTTTTTTAAAAAGTCAACGGTCGGTCAATGGTCAATGGTCAATTCCGGTCAAATCTGGTCAATGGTCAATTACTTGGGTCAAAATCCTAGAAGAGTGTAATTCTAGCCATTGAATTCCCTATCTAGGATTACTTCTCATTTCTCATTTTAAGATTGATTTCTCATTTGATCTTTACCCATTGATTATTATATAGATTAAAACAAAAATTAAAAACTATTTTCCATCTCCATTTTTATTGTTCTTCCTCAGAGCTTTGTCCATGGTGGTGTGGTGGCTGACTTCAACTCTCATTAGGGTCAAATTGGGGATTTTGGATAGGGTAGTATATAGGGTTTGGAGTTGATCGGGTATCGATTTGTCGAGAGGATCTACTCTAGGCTAATTTGAGGACGAGGAAAGGCGAGCAGCGGCGAAAAAAAATTCTGATGGATTTTATAATCAACGTGCGACACCCTTTCTTCACAACTGGGTTTGGGGATTTTTTTTAAACACAACTTTGTTAGGGATTTGACTATGATGAGAATGAAATAGAATTGGAAAAATGAGGGAGGTTCAAAACTCCGACGAGAACTCTATCGACAACGCAAGGAAGAGGAAAAAGAAGACCATTGTAAGAGTTCTCACGAGGAAGAAGGAGATTAGTGGGTCCATTGAATTTTTTATATATTTATTTAATAGAAAAATAATAAACGATGAGTCATCATCCACGTGCGCAAACGGTAACATATTTTTTTGACGGAATAAGGGAGGGTGGTTGTTTGGTGACGAAGTGTAATATACGGGTGATTTTCGGTAAATAGTGGTTATCGCGGTGGTTTCTGGCAAATGGCACTATTGGACGAGTGGTTTCCGGTAATTGACCCTTTTTAAAATGCTAAAAAATCTTAAACAAATCTTCCAATAATTCTACTATCTTTAACCGTAATCGAGCTGGATTAAACTTTGTTACTTAGCTTCCTACTTTATAGGTATTTTAATTGAAAATCAATAATAAAATTTTATTGTTACGTAGTTTGTTATTTGAAAAATCATATTCTTAGTTGAGCTTTACTTAGTCATATATAATATAATGGAACCATGTCTTTAAAGGTATGTTATTGTTAATTCTTATACAAGTCATATAATAAGTACATTCATATTTTTTAGAACGTATAAAAAAATATTTACTCACATACATTAATCAAACACTATTCTTATTCAACAAAAAATTAGCCACCATTAAAAGATAATTATTGAAATAAAATTTAATGTAATAAATTTAGAAGAAAATCTGGTGCGTGCGTGAGTATGGAAATTTAGATGAGGATGATAAACTATAGACTTAATATTATGTGACTATTTTGAAACTCTTTACTTTAAATCGTCACATTTCATTAATATTTCGAAAAAGATTATAATATAAAGGTGTAAAATTTAAAGTATTTGTTAATATCTCAACTTGAATATCGCAATACTCGGGTTCATATGTTTATAACTTTATATTTTGTTAATATCTCAACTTGGTGTGTTTATTAAGAGTATGTAGTTCAACATGTTATTTTCGTATTATTATACTCGATAGATCACTTATACATATGAATTTTGTTATTATCGTATTCGTTTCAGAAAAGTAAGTTATTTTCAATTGGCTATGACATTGTTGCAATTTCTATTTTTTTAGATAAAATAAATTTTTAAGACATGTGTTTTAACAATAATTGCTTTCGTCTTTTGTTTTACATATTCACATTTTTTATTTAATATCTTCGTATTTTATTAGTTGTATTTAAAATTAATTATGTGTAATGTCATTTCATAGCTACCGACTTATTTGTCGAATAAAATTATATATGAGATTACTTATCAACCGACTAATGAATTATATAAATGCGCGCAAGGCGCGGAAACTGTACTAGTTTCAATTGATTTATAATCTTTTATATTGATATGCGTTTAAATAAGGAAATAATATCAATAGATTTATGATAGTAATCTTTGTATATATATTTTAATTGATTTGTGTTCAAATAAGGAAATGATATCATTAGAATTAGGTTAATTTTCTTTAAATATATATTTAATTTTTCATTATTTAAACACAAATCAATTAATATATACATTTAAATATCATTATCTTAAATCTATTGATATCATTTCCTTATTTAAATGCATATCAATATAAAACATTATAAATCAATTGAAATTCCTTTTATTATATAATATTGATTTAAAAATCAATTAAAATAAATATAATTATATAATGACATACTTTTATTCATATAGATGTTATTTCTATGTGTTTATAAGTTTAAACATATTTATAAAAGTCGTTATGCAAATTCGGCACATGGCGCATGGATAAAGCTAGTTGTGTAACTAAACTATTCCATGATCAGAATTAGTGATGATTTGGCAGGTGAGATGACAATAATTAGTACATTGTTTAAGCCTTCAGTCGAAACATGCTTCTCAAATTTACTTTTATTGTGGCGCGTGCTAATTAGTAAGTTTTTGTTATTTTGATTTGGACGTTTAATATGACTCAAAATTTATACATTAAAAAGAGCATTGTGTCGAAAGATTGGAGATATATATGGAGTACTTTTCCTTGTTTGGTGTTCACCAGAGATTTGTGTCCAACCTCAAGCGAAGACATGAAACAAGATTTTGACAGAAGTGAAGAACAAGAAGAACGCGTGAGGGCTGAATGCATTAGCAATGTCAACCATGTTCTATTATGTCATACCGTCTCAATAAAAGAATTTAAGGTTAAGGTACACTGCCTTGCTCCTAAAGTTGATCATTGGATTCGCCGTGTGTCTCAAAGCTCAATGAAGGAGATTGAAATCAGGCTTGATTTTAGTGGTGTGTACGCTGAGATGCCTTGTTCATTATTCAATTGTGGCAGCTTGACTCTTTTAGTTTTGCCAACTGAAGTGTCCACCTTTTTCAATGGGGTTCAAGAATTTGAAAACTTTCACGCTTATATGGATTTCTTTGAATGAAGATACATTCGAGAGTCTGCCTTGCTAGAGAACTTGATTGCGCTAATAAAAAAAATATGAAACTTAATTCCAGTAGTTGCGATATCTTGACATATCTGGAAAATTTAAAAATATTAGCTTTGAGGGTACACATGTGATGCTCCCTTAGTCTCTGGGAAAGGCCAATGATGCACTTGAGGATCTTTAATGATGGCCAAGTAAATGTATGGTGGTTGTTTTGTTGGTGGAGGTTGGTAGATATGGGAGTAGCGACGGAAGTCTTGATATAGATGACAAGTTTCCTTGTCAAATTGGGATATGAATGTCGAGTAAACTCAACAAGCTAGTTGGTGAAGGTGTTCGGGATGGTGATTGAGGGGTGCTCAAACGAGTGAAAATGGGAGAAATGTAGAAGAAAATGATTAGAAGATATGGAAAAAGGATAGAGATGTAGAGTGAGTGTGATTAGACGATATGGTGAATGAGATTGAAAGTAAGAGCCTTTCGGTTTGTGACGCCCAGATCTAGAAGATGGAGGAATTCGTTAGTCTCAACAATGATTCTAGATTCAATAAACTAAGCGTGCCAATTACAATGGAGGCACTCAACCATTTAAAGAAGAAGATAGTCGAAACCCTAGAAAGCAAAAAGAAGTGACGACTAGGTTTAGGGTTTGGGCTAGGATGGACCTCAATGGGCTTGATGGCCAAGAGTCCATTTGAGACGGCTCAAACCATGAAAGGTTGGACCACTCCCAATTTAGAAACTTTCTAAAAATAGAAAGTCCTAAAACGCTAACAAAAATCGAAACTAAACTTTCCTAAAATAGTAAGTCTTCGAACATGGGAGATGAGACAACAAATCTCAAATAAAGACAACAAATGCAAATAGGGACAACAATTCCCAAATAGAAACAAAGACAACAAAACATTGTTTGAGACAACAAATCCAAATAGAGACAACAAAACAAGATAGTTGAACCTTGTCTTAAAAGATCACTTACGAGCAATCTCGACGCGGAGGAAGGCCACCAGAGCATCGAGTCCATTTTCACCGGCAACCATGGGGTTGCGTTTCGTATGAGTCAATGTGCGCCCGAGCTGGAACTGTAGGTGGGCCTGCTTCAAGATTAGGGCATATGGGCACCGGCGCGGTCTTGTCCTCATGGGTGTTGGAGCCTTTTTGGGAGGCTTCCACGGGTGTTCTTGGACATGTTCGAACCCCGGAGGTGGTCCAGGGTTTCTTAGGTCAAATGGCTCGCCAAAAGTGCAGGAACGCTCAGAGAAGTCTTCAAGCTTGACTTGATGGAGCACCGTTGGTCGGGCGCTCAGAGACATGTGCTCGGGCTTGACTTCTAGTGATGTCGTTGACCGGGTGCTTTGGTGCTTGACACTTGAAGAGCTTGATGCTTGATTCTGGGCGCCTAAGCGAGGCCTCAATGCCATGTCATGGCATGGGGCCGAGTGGCGCTTGACTCGCTTCCGGGCACTTAACCTCAACTTGGAGTGATGCTTGGCGCCTTGACTTGTCACTTGGTTCTACACCTTGTCTATTTCAGCTAGGATACACCTTGTGTGTTGAGTGAGCCTAGCATGGGTCACTAGGCTAGTCTCGGAGCTAGGCAGTGGCACATCACCATCCTCAGTTATCATATTTAATAGTATTATTCATTTGGGAAAGCAACTTCACACAAATCTTCAGTGAGCTTCCCTGCATAGAGAGTCTTGGACTTCACTCGAGCTTCTTGAGGGTAAGCAATCTCACAACTTCTTTTTCCTTCACCATTAATTTCCATTCCTTGAATTGCACAAAACTAACTTGTTAATTCTTGTCAGAATCTAGAGCAACAACTTGGTGGTTCTCTACGTAGGTCTTATGCTATTGAGTATTTATTTAATTAACACACGTCTTTTTTTTTGCTTGCTTCCGGTATTTGTGTGGTGGTTTGATACCAGAGAGGCTGACGACTCCATACTATTATCTACATACCCTAAGAATCCATATAGACCTTAGTGTTGCGGAGGAGGGCTTGAGAACTCTTTGTATCCTTAGAAGCTTGCCCAGCTTGCCCAATTTGACCACACTGCATATAAACGTACAATACTTCAATCTTCCGACATCAATATTCATTGCTTAATTACAACAGAATTTTATAAACGCTAGTTAATTCTTCATATTTATTTTTGCAGTGCTTAGACTGGGAAGAAGGTCTCTTGGGGGAAATGGACTGGATGGAGAAGAATAGAAATAGTTGTGCACTTGATAAATTTCGAGCACTGGATATACATAGCCTAACAAGAAAAAGGGAGCACCTCGATTTCTTAAAATTTGTGTTGATGAACTCACGTGCACTTGAGAAGATGATACTTCGTTCCCGCAGCCAAAGCATAACGAATTTTTTCCTCCGAGAAATATCGAGCTTCAAGGAAGCTACCCTAGCAGAAACTTCTTCTGAGAAACTTTTTTTTTTTTTAAACGTGAGGAAGACTTATAAGTAGTTTGCAACATTTACCTGTTTTTCAGGTGCTTTTGACATAAAATGTTATTTTGTTGGCTGATAAGGAATATTTATTATGAATTTTTCTTTCTTAGGGTACCTCGAAGAATTGGTAAATCCGCGATATTTATATATATATCCAAGAGTTTGGATACTTTTATCTTGCTAATCCTCAGTTCATGAAATATCCATGTGTATTTGACTGCTTTGTGGTCTTTTTTGCATCACTATTTGATTTTGGGACGGCCTTGATTGCGGGTAGAGTTAGGACCCAGATTTGCCGCAAGATCCGAACTTTATGGCGCCGGAGGGTGATGTTAATGAGGTGGAGGGAGAGATTGGGGATGGTGAAGGAGGAGAAGAAGACTGGGGCTGATAAGGTTTTGGAGAGTTTTGATGATAGTCCTACGCCTATGCCAACGTTTCAGTACAACTGACTTTGACTTTACAAACCTTAATTACTTCTGTTTAGTGTTTCCTATGAATTGTTCATGCTAATTTGAAACATACATATAATTGATTGGCTAGTTATGAAAGTAATATGTAGCCATGTGCCAACCGCAAACCCTACAAGTAATAGGGTTTTCCGCTTTTGATTCATTTAGGTATATGTGTTTGGTTTTTTGGTATGACTATCTCTAGGTGCTTTATGTGTTTAGGTGCTTCAATTTTTTGGTTTTGAAGGCAAAATAGGTCCGTGCGGCCCTATGTAGGGTATTTAGCCCGGTTTTTGGGTAAATATCTCAAAACTGTAATGTTTTTTAAGTTTTTGCATCACTTTTTTAAGTTATATGGAAATACCCCTTTGCTGACGTGACAATTATAACAGAGCTGTCAACAAAAAAATTTAACAGAGCTGTCAACAAATTTTTTAACAGAGTTGTCAACAATTTTTTTAAGTTGTCAACACCAATAATAACCCTTTGAAGATGTGAAAATTATAACAGAGTTGTCAACAAAATTTGTCAACAAGAATAATAAGTTGTCAACACGACTAAATAAGTTGTTAACCCAACTAAATAAATTGTTTACACGACTAATAAACGGTCAACAACATACAACACGAGTAATATTACAAAATTGTCAACATTATCAACCCTTTACAAAACTTGTCACCACTAATAATTTATTAACACCAATAATTAATTATCAACTAGATTCGAAATCCCGCGCTTCGCGCGGGGAAATTACGATTTTCCATTTGCGGTTAATCATTAAATAGATCCTAAATTTAAAATGAGTGAACAATGATATAATAATTCTACAAACTCGTAAAATACAAATACAACTATTATAACGATGGTTACAACCGAAATCGAGAATGAAAAACTCGAGAAGCCGTTTGAATACTGCAATAGGCAAGACATATTTATACTCAAAAAATTCTAAGTAAAATCATTCTTCAATTCAACAATCAAGTGGGAAGATAAAAGGTTAAAAGGAAGAAGAAGGGTTGAATATCAATTAGGCTCAAGGGATTAACTACAGTGGTCCGGTACGGATTGACATTACTTTGTCAAATCCATCAATTTTTATATAGATAATATAGATACCACTAATAACAATAGTTTATCAATTAGGCTCAAGGGATTCACTTTTGGATCTGACCGGTAATATACTAGCAAGTAGCAACACTAAAAAGTTGTCAACAATAATAATATTTTGTTTTTTTGGTAAAATGAACAGTTACAAATCAATTAACCACTAGTAATTGTATAGCAAAATCAAATGCAGTAAGAAAGTGTACTCTTCATGATCTGCTTACTCCGGCCCTTTGCATCCAATAATGGTACTGAATCTTACCTTACAAATTTAAAGTTGGAGTCTGGAGGAGGTTGACAGTAGACTGAACCGCCGACGAGAAAGGCTTCTTCAACTTCGACGAGTCGTCCGACACCGAAAAATCTAGGCGCTTCCGCTATTCCTACTGGATCACCGCTTCCGGATACCCACCGCAACTAGATGGAGGAGTTGCTTTGTTAAAGACAAACATCTCTTCGCCGGTGCGACATCGTCTTTTTGCTCCACAACTCCGCCGTCGGCCGCCTCTTCATCAATTCCTTCTCTCCAAGATCCGGCGACCACGGCTAGTAATCAATCCGGCGACGCTTATGCAGATTCTCCTTCGGAGGCGCAAGCGAGAGAGTGTTTGAGTGATTAGGTTTTCGGCGACAACAATGTCGAAGTCCCGTAGACTTGGTCTCTGCAGCGGCAACAGAAAAGTCGCTCCCTCTATTGCAGGTGAGGTCGGTTCTCAGAGAAGAATGGGTGTGGGGGGGTGGGACTGGGGTATAAACTAAACACTTAATGAGGGTAGTGTATAAATCTAAAATTTAGTAGAGGAAAGGAAAGGGTATTTGGCACAAATGTTTCCTTATTTAGCTCGTGCATGCATATTCTGCTAATGGGAATAATAGTTAGGGCTTATGTTGATCCTGATGATGTAGCATCTTGTTAGAGAGATCAACTTTGAGGAAATTTTTGCAGTTATTTTACGCGGGTCTATACGCACTACATTTTGAAAATTTTTGAACTACATTTTCGTACGCCCATAATGGACAGTGCAATTTCTCGCGTATACGTATGCGTATGCGTATGCATACGTATACGTATACGCTAAAAAAATTGAGAAAATGGGCGTACGCAGCGGATATAAAAATCCGCCTCGCTTTCTTCTTCCTCCTCTCGTCGTATCAGTGAAACACTGTTCATCCGTAACCTATTTGTCGCCGCCGTCCAATCTTCTCCCATTTCACTCGTTTTCTTCCCCAAATCTATCCTATTCGACTCGTTTTTCTCATACAATCCAAATCCCTCAATCAATTTCATCAATTTCACTCGGAATCATGCAATCCGAAGAAATGGGGAAAAGCTCGACGGTGGAGGCGACGGTGGAGGCTGCGGCGGTTTCGTCTATTCTCCCTCTCGTCCGTATATGTGCTGGTGGCGCAAGAGTCCGAGGTGGAGTCGTTGCGGCTGGGAGGAAGACGAATCCGGCGAAAAAGAAAAGGGCCCGTGGTGGTGGAGCTGCGGTGGCTCCTGAGGTGGTCGGTGGCGCTGGCGTGGGGTCTGGCGGTGGAGGGGAGGAGGTTGCTGGCGCCGACACGGTGGCTGGAGGTGAAGCAGGTGGAGCTCGTGGTGGTCGGGGTCGGGGCGGTGCGGAAAAACGGGCCCGTTCGAAATCGCCGGAAAAGACGCTCTCGATCCACGAGGTACGTTAATATTTTTTTTTAATTAGTCGTTATTTATCGTTTAGCGTGAAACGTTATTCGATAAATAACGATTAAAAAAAGATTTATTAATGAAATATGAATTATTTGTTATTTATTAATTAGTCGTTATTTGATAAATAACGACTAAAAATAAAATAATAATAAATAATATTTATTAATATAATATTAGTTAGTCGTTATTTATCGTTTAACGTTTCACGTTATTTGATAAATAACGATTAAAACGGAAATTTTTATTATTAAATAACATTTATTAATATAATATTAGTTAGTCGTTATTTATCGTTTAGGTAAAAGAAAATAATATTATATTAATAAATAATATTTATTAATATAATATTAATTGGTCGTTATTTATCGTTTAACGATCGATAAATAACGATTTAAAGAAAAAGATTAATTATTAAATAATATTTATTAATATAATATTAGTTAGTCGTTATTTATCGTGTAGCTAAAAGAAAATAATATTATATTAATAAATAATATTTATTAATATAATATTAGTTAGTTGTTATTTATCGTATAGCTATTAATAAATAATATTATATTAAGAAATAATATAATATTAATATAATATTAATTAGTCGTTATTTATCGTTTTACGTTATTCGATAAATAACGATTTAAAGAAAATGATTTATTATTAAATAATATTTATTAATATAATAATAATTAGTCGTTATTTATCGTTTCACGTTATTCGATAAATAACGACTAAAAGAAAAATATTTAATATTAAATAATATTTATTAATATAATATTAATAGTAATTAATACATTATTAAATATTTAAAAGAAAAACGTCAAATAATATAAAATAATAATTCGTAAATATGAAAATAGGCTTTAGAGAGGGCTATTACTCCGGCGGGTTGTTCTGTTAGAAAGAAGAAGAAGGGCCCTCGTCACCCTAGCGCACGCGGGATCACAGCTTCCCGACGTCGTGGATCTCCTCCAGACATTCCAGGAGTGCATATAGGAGATATAGGGAAAGCTCTTATGGATGATTTGGATGTTAGTGAGACGGAGGAGTTTTCAGAGGAGTTGACGGAGGCAACCGAGGTTGCAGATCAGCCAGAGGTTGCAGATCAGCCAGAGGTTGCAGATCAGCCAGATGTAGATCTAGGAGATTTGGAGGCGCAGATGCATGCTGATTACTATGAGGGATCACCTGTGCGTGAGCCATCTCCAGTTGGATCATTGTCTCCTTCTGCAGAGGATCATCAGCAGGAGATTGAGGAGCTTGTTCATGATTTCGATCAGGATCAGCCAGACCTGCAGGAGCCCATTCAGGACCCTGTTCAGGAGCCTGTTCAGCACATTGATCCGGGCTTAGCTGTACCGGTTCCAGGGGATGCAGATTATGTGGGGCATCTTGGAGGTCCTCTTAGTTCACGGCTTTTGGTGGATTACAGCACCCACATTGCTCCGGTGATATGGACTGAGACGTCGTCTCTTGCAGAGCGTATTGAGCATGACCCGACTTATGTGATACCGCCCTCATCGAAGGTATGCGTTGTTTCCTAAATGAATTTGTGAGGTAAAACGATCCACACGCTATTCTAATTCATTAATTTCTCTTTCGTACATCAGCTGAAGAGGGTGTTGGATATATACACCCGCAAGGACTTCTTCAGGGAGTATGATAGGCATAAATCTAATGTGCCTGGGTCATGGTGGCAGCTCGTTGAGCGGAGCCACTTACATGTCCTTGCAGATCCTCGGCTCGAGTACAACAACATCGATCTGATTCTGATTTCTGCATTTGTGGAGCGTTGGTATCCAGAAACCAACACGTTTCACTTTGCATTTGGTGAGATTGCTCCTACCTTGTTAGACGTGCTGAAGATTCTGGAGCTTCCGATCCATGGACGAGCTGTCAGATCTGCTGAGGCAGACATAGATGGGTTTGTGCATCCTCATGTGCAACGGATGTTCGGGTTTGCTACGATCGAGGAGGCTGCTGCGCTATGCTTACCTACGTAGAGTTTATTTTATTATTTATATTTGATTCCATTTTTTAGTTGATTCAATTAAATATTTATAATCCGTGATAAATTATCAGATGGGGGTTTGAACATCCACGGCAAGAGAGGCATCACCACGATCCACACCCGACTATTACAGATGTTTGATATACGGGACAGGTAAATTATCGTATATTATAAGAATTTCTCATAATTTCTCGATTAACGTTACTAATTCATTTTTTGTTATTAATTGCAGGACTCCTCAGCAAGAGAGTGATATTGCTTCGCTCTACTTGTTGTCCCTGTTAGGCAGTACGACATTTGTAGACAAGTCTCGGATGAAGGTGAAGCACAAATACCTTAGCATCCTCGTAGATCACAATGAGACAGGGTCCTATGCTTGGGGGACAGCCGTCTTGGCTGAACTGTACAGACAGTTGGGTCAGGCCTCCCGTGCTCAATCCAAGGGGTTTGCTGGCTGTCCGCTCCTGCTGAAGGTAGTATTCGTTTAATGTTTGTTTGTTTTTTCGTGTATATTTTGCTTATGGTGACAGTATAAGAAATTCTGGTATTTGTAGGCTTGGATATGGGCGTATTTCCATGGTCTTCGGGGTCATGCTACGCAGGACTTGGCATCCATGAATGCATCGGCGGCGGCTATCCGGGAAAACAGCAAAGTCAAGTACCATAAGGATCCTGCTCGACTAGTTTCCCTCAGACTGGTCCTTGACCAGATCACATATGCAGAGGTAAGTACTATTTAATGAGTAATTTCATCATATGTTATGCAATTATTATTTTTAAAAATACGTTTGTCATTTTTAAAAAACATAGGTTCAGTGGAACCCCTGGGGCAAGTTGGATCTCAACGACCCCCAGTATAGGTTAGGTCTATTTCGGGGGCCTGTAGAGTCCTTTGAGGTCAGGGAGTCGCACCATCCTGACCGATGTATACGACAGTTCGGGTATGTGCAAGGCATACCCGAACCGCCGATTACACCACCTACTGCGATTAGAAATGATTCTGCATCGGGGTACACTGTCACATTCGGGGATGAGGACTGCACTTGGGCCCCAGAGACCCTGCCGGATCGATTGATCACCTTAGACGAGCAGGATCGAAGAGGACTTCGAGAGTATGCATGGGATTGCAAGGATGGATATCTGACATGGTTTAATGCCATGTCACATCCTTATGTTGATTCCAGATCACCCAGGCAGGACCCACGTGCACCGTTTGACCACCGTGCGGAGCACATACAGATACCTGCGACAGCCTCTGTAGTTGTGGTTCGTATTTTAGTCAATATCGCTGAAGTTATAATTATAATCTATTTTATTCTACTTATATTTACATTTTGAAAATGTAGCGGGGCAACATACTCGCCTCTGAGATATCTAGTTTCCTACGTGCATATGGTGACACTCTGCCTGCAGGACAAGCGAGGATGATGAGGGGGTGGATCAGCATATGGACTGGTGATGTAGTACCAGAGGAGGATGGGCATGTGCAATGATATGTTTGTGTTCAGTATTATATTTTGGATGTTTGTGTGATGTATATTTTGTTATCGGTATTATATTTTGGATGTCGTAGTTTTCATAGATTTATATATTATTAGGATTTTCCAACTTAAAACGGGCCAAGACGAGAAATGACACGGAAACCGAGGAAAAATGACTTAAAGCGGGCTAAGACGAGAATTCGTGCGAAAACCGATGAAAACCGACTTAAAACGGGCCAAGACGAGAAATGACACGGAAACCGAGGAAAACCTAGCTTAAAACGGGCTAAGACGAGAATTCGTGCGAAAACCGACTTAAAACGGGCCAAGACGAGAAATGACACGGAAACCGAGGAAAACCTAGCTAGGGTATAGGGTTTAGGGTATAGGGTTTGGAGAGTGGTTAGTGGATAGTGGATAGTGAATGTGGATAGTTGTGTTTGAAATGGATAGTTTGGGCCCAGTTCGTTTAAACGCCTTATAACGCTGAAACTCAAAATTTCGAAATTGTAACATGATAGAAAATGAAGTCTTTATTCGTTATCAATTCTCGGAATCGAAAAAAAATCAACGAAAACGTCAACGGGCCTAATAAGGCCAAATTGAGATTTGGTGAGGCCCATTACCTAAAAACGACATAAAACGGGTTAATAAGACCTTAAACATTGAAAAACTTGAAATGTAAAAGTTGTATTTGAGCATTACCAATATGACGGTTTCGTTTTTATAATAAAATAACAAAATGAACACTTCGAAATATCTAAACAGTCACTTTCACCTAGTTACGAGTTAATCTCAAGTATATAAGTCGTATAGTTTTACTAATATGTGTGTGATATCAATTCGTTACTCAAATAAACTTTACATAAAAATTTCATTAAATGTTATGAAACACTCAAATACTCCAAAATAATAACATTTCACATCTTCGTGTTGTCCATATTGCTTGATTAGTAAAACTATACGACTTATATACTTGAGATTAACTCGTAACTAGGTGAAAGTGACTGTTTAGATATTTCGAAGTGTTCATTTTGTTATTTTATTATAAAAACGAAACCGTCATATTGGTAATGCTCAAATACAACTTTTACATTTCAAGTTTTTCAATGTTTAAGGTCTTATTAACCCGTTTTATGTCGTTTTTAGGTAATGGGCCTCACCAAATCTCAATTTGGTCTTATTAGGCCCGTTGACGTTTTCGTTGATTTTTTTTCGATTCCGAGAATTGATAACGAATAAAGACTTCATTTTCTATCATGTTACAATTTCGAAATTTTGAGTTTCAGCGTTATAAGGCGTTTAAACGAACTGGGCCCAAACTATCCATTTCAAAAACAACTATCTCAAGTTTTTACTATATACCCCTTCCTTTTCAAAATTTTCAAGTATTTTTTGGCTAAATACCCCTTGCATCATGAATACCCTTTTCTTGTCATTTTTCGTTGTACGTCCCTCCATAAACTCGATTTTCGTTTCGTTTTTCGTTTCAATCCCGTTTTACTCGATTTTCGCGCCGTTTTTCGTTTCAATCCCGTTTTACTCGATTTTCGCGCCGTTTTTCGTTTCAACCACGTTTTACTCGATTTTCGCGCCGTTTTTCGTTTCAACCACGTTTTACTCGATTTTCGCGCCGTTTTTCGTTTTAATCCCGTTTTACTCGATTTTCGCACCGTTTTTTGTTTTAAACCCTTGTAGTGAATTCAGAACTTGTTTCATTTAACCCATCTAAAACATTAAACACATCCGAATTCACTACAGATCAACATCTATACTACCATAATTAATGCGATAGTCCTTCCATTGCTGCATCCTCAGCGCAAACCCGCGATCCAATCCATTCGCACTAGGATCCTTGAACATGCGCCAAACTCCAGGTACAGATGGTACGGGACAGTCTTCTCTAAGGCACACCTAAATTACAAAACATAAATACCATGTTAAGCATTAAGAAAATTGAGTGAAAAGCACAAATACTTTAGTGAAAATCATACCGGTATGTAGTGGTTTGCTAAGCCCACACGAGCCATTGCATAAATTTTCAAACCATGACTGGAGCTTTGTTGATACACCTTCATCGGTAAGCACAAATATGATCGGACTTTGGATAAGTATATCAAACCAACCTGAAACTTAGTGGCAAATGCTAATCCAATCATGGGCATACTCATCCAGTATCTTTCAGGACATGGTGATCTGCTATAGTTGACCTCTTGAACAAGAGCGTCGAAGTTGTTTGCCAAATCCGGGCGTAGTCTGGTCATGACTCGTCTGTAGATATCACTGTTCTCTAACAGCTCCGTAGTCAGTTCCATGCGAATGCGAGGATATTCTTGTTGGTGATGCCCCAACAACATGGCTAGTGACCGATATCCACAGTGGCCATCCGCCCTTACGTCTTGTGCATCTACAATGTATGGAAACATGAAGAGATCAACATTGTCAACCCCGAAGTCTACCCCACATTTCGTCATTGCTGGCTGAGGGAACTCATCTGTAAGAGTGCAGCCTGATAATCCGAACCCCTCTCCACCAGTGCCACTTGAATGACCAAACGCCTCTGCCGCAGTGCACCCAACAACTTCAAACTCCCTCATTATAGTAGGCTCGTTGAAAGTAGGTTGTGTCGCCGTTACTTTTCCCTTTCCCTTTCCTCTAACCGTCTTATTCTTCACCTTCGCAACATCATTTTTCTCTAATTCTTCCCTTGCGTACTCAAACGCGCTCATCTCTCTCTCGGTTCCCCACTTCTTTCCTACCGCTCCTCTTGGTCTGCCAGGATCCTTGATTCCCGTCGGCTCCAACGCAAGACTTTGATGTGGATACTCTAACATTGTGTACAAGTCCGCTATCTGAGACCACTGACTTTCAGGAAGTTCCCCCTTTTGCCATCTATCGTTGAGCTCAATGAATCTCAACTCCCGCATGGTCTGAGGTACACCAATCTCTACCTCCCCGCTATCAAGTTCAATCCTATCCCATTGTAGCTGCCTCCAGAATATGTGAATCTGATTAAGCTTGAATGGCTTCTTCTGAATAATATGTTGCACCATCTCGTGGATGCACGGTAGGCCCTGACATTCTCGCATCCAGTAATCTTCGCAATGTTCCTCATAATTCTTCGCCTTTATATCCTCCCATATATCCCACAACTTATGCAACGCTCTATCAGACACATTATGGAATAGATGCCGAAATATCAATTTCACTTGTGGATTCATTCGTCTGAAAACCCCGGGTGTCTTGATCCGATCCTCTTCCATGGTGGCCCTCACCTTCACAATCTGGCCCTCGATGGCTGCATGGATCCTCACAACCATTCGATTAAAACCGCCTATACTTGAACCGACTATTTTCTTCAACACCTTATGCATTCCCTCAACCCTATGTTTTATTCATTCAATGTCGCGTTTAAGTAAAACAACTATTACATAATAAACTAATAAATAAATCGGAAACGTTTAAGTAAGTTAAAAAAAAATTACCTGTTTGAGGTCCTCGTGAAGAAGTGAAGATTGTGTTCCGTCCATGCGCAAACAATGTTTGTCTTGTAAGGGATAAGCCACACCTTTTCAATGTATCCGACGACACCGCTTCTCCAAGATGTTCTCAATCCTAGCAGTCTTTCCTCGTATTGTTCCTCCGTTCTTGATAGAAAAAGTCTCCATACTTGCGAGCACAACCTTTTCACCGATTCCTTATTTTTCAAAATTCTTGTAGCGTTTACCTCGATGTTGTGCTTGATATGAACCCAACACAAGAGGTGTTGAACCGGAAGATCTTTGAGCACATATTTGATTGCAGTGATGAGAGCTAGTTCTCGATCGGTCATTATTGCAGTCGGCATTACTCCGGCATCCTCAAACAACTTTCTAAGCCTCTGAATTATCCACAAGTAGTGCATTGTTTCCTCCTTACCCGTGAATGCATATGCAATGTTGAATGTCTTATGCGTGCAAGTGAAACCGACAATCTCCACAAGAGGCATTTTATACCTGCATAATATATTTAAATAATGAAGGAAGAGGCATATGCAATATATTTAAACAAAAAATTTTGATATACAACTATTATGTACCTATTCGTCTTGTATGTGGCGTCAATAACCACGACGTACGGAAACATTTTCAACAAGTGCAACGAGTCTTGATGGGCAAAAAACAAGATTTCCACCTCGTTTGATTTCTTCTTGCAGAGGGGATGCACTACATAGCTGCGCTCCTTCAAAAACTTCAAGGTCCATTGTGTAACAGTCAAATCTCCACGATCCTCAAAATGCATCTTCTGAATAAAGTTGGCGATTTGTTTTGTGGATGTTGTATTCCCTGGAAAGGCCGCACTCAACTGAGTAGCAATAACAGACGGCGTAGTCAAGCTGTTCGCACATACCGTCACAAATTTCACCTCGTTCGGCGTCATTCGACCCATGTACGGATGGCCAATGAAGCTAGTGGAAAGCTTATGATTGTGTTGTCCGTATTTTACCTTCACATACCATCCATCTCTCGCATCCCTCGCCCTGAACCTATATCCTCGGATCTCAAACTTGCAATCCGACTTCTTCTCCCTACTATCCCGCTCTGTATTAACAACCTCCTCTGTTTCGCCATCCTCTCTTTTCTTTTTCCCTGATCTATACACTCCAGCATGCGAGCACATTATATTCATTTGACGCTCATTGCTATGGCGAGTCACTAATACCATCATAAGTTGTCTACCAATACTCTGAACCCAACGCCTCAAGTGTTCCTTAGTAGGAAACGTTTCTTCGGTATCAAACGAATCATAGTAATCCATACCCTATAATTAATAAAAACTACCATATTTATCACAACTAAAACTTAAAACTACGAGTCCACATCAATCTAAACTATCACTTCTACAAATTATTTGCAACTAAATAACGTAAATAAATACGAAACGATTCTAATTAATTACTAACCGAAAAATCTCCGGCGTCGAAGTCTCCTCCTTCTTCGTCGGTATCGTCGTCCCACATCCCGTCGTCGGGTTCACTAAAATACTCTTTCTCATCCACGATCGCATCGTCTTCGTCACTCTCATGCTCGTTCTCTTCAACATACTCGTTCTCTTCACCGCTCGCATACTCAATCTCCGTCACATATTCAAACTCCTCACCATCACTCAAATTTGTAACTCTCCTATTTGACATTTTTGACTTCAACATCCATCCGAAGTTCCTATATTTATACACATACTACATCCCAAACAGTCATATTCTGAAAAAATAGCCGTTGGGATAAAAACAACTGTACGCCCACAGTTGTTTTTACCCCAACGGTCACTTCTGAATTTGGACAAATAGCCGTTACACCAAATTTTTAACTCGTACGCCCATTATGGGCGTACGAGTAAAAAATTGTATTTCACAACGGCTATTTTCAAACGGCTATATTATTAAAATTTACATTGTACGCCGGTTTTGGGCGTACGCCCATTTTGGACGTATACATACGAGGAAAAGATGGACTACACAACTAAAGGGGGTCGTTCTCCCCATAATATCCAAAGCAAAGTCACCCGTTCGATTATATATTTGGATATTAGAAATCGGGTTAAAAATTATCAAACCTATATCAGTGTTTGCTTACATAAAAGGTATGAGAAAAATATGCTTAAGCTCGTATCCTATTCAAATATTGGGTTTGAGTGATTCCATGTTTCCAATTTCATTATTCATCTTCTCCCTCTTGCTCCTCGATCACTCTCCTTATCATCTATCCTTGTTCTATCATTCTCCTTTTTATTATGAACTAGCTTATAACTTGATATAGTTAATAAGTATTATGAAGTATTATGTAATATATAATTTTATATGAAAAAAGTTGATATTAAAATGATATTGATATATAATTAAGTTTTAAAATTTTAAATATAATAAACAACAAATATAAATGAATTTTTATACCAAAAATCTTATTTGATTAAATTATCATAGGTCAATTTTAAAAAAAATTAAATAAATTGATTTCAACATATATAAAACTATATGATTTAAAACACTATCGTAACACAATATTTTCTCTTATTTATTAAGAAATCAATTTTTGTGTGATATGTTATATCATAAAAATAAATTTATAAATTTATAAAATAACATAATAGGATGTTGGGAGGTCAAAATCTAAAAAATTAACACATAAAAAATATTTTTGTAATCTGAAAGATCTTATGCAATCTTTTTGTAATATTTTTGCACATGATTTTCCAAATTTAATCAATTATTTTAAGAAAATTACAATAAATAGTAAAAAATCGTGACCAATGGAATGACGATAAGTAGATGGCATGAATGAAGAGTTGTCACGTGGCATAGATAGAATTGGAGAAAGACGTTTTGCTTTAGTAGTTATATAGAGATTCTACTATTTTGCTAGTCCTTTTTCCTACGGATTTTTACTCAATTTTTGGGTTGGAGCTTTGGAGGTGAAACTAAACTAATTGAAAATGTGTTTGGAGACTAAATTGAACCATTAGACTTGGTAAGGAAGGAGAACAAAGGAGAAGAAAATTATTAAGAGAGAAGTAGGAAGTGGAAATCCTATGGCGGGTGAGTTGAGGATTGAAAATCCTAATTTTCGTTCTCATTCCAATTTCTTATCAATTAATTATTGTCAGGAATCAACCAATTCGATTTCTCATACCCAACTTGATACTTGATTTCAACTCAATACCCAGAATCATACTCGACTAGACCTAAGATGAAAAGAAAAGGCTAAATAAATATAGGCAATGACTATATGCACGCGAAACGAGGCATATATGCACGCGATTCTGTGCGCTCAACTTATGCGCACGCATCTGTGCGCAGGTCTTATGCGCATACGTGTTTTACGGGGTATTACGGGTACTTTTCGTAAATTTTCAGAGTCTGTAAAACTTGTGCGCCTAACTACTGCGCACATGTTGAAAATATGTGCGCCGTGTTTCTGCGCACTGCTCAAACATAGTAGCCGTTGAAATTTTTGAAAAAAGTAGCCGTTAAATGTAAATCTGTGCGCTTAGGTTCTGCGCACAGGTGCTTTAGGGTTTGGGTTTGTGCGCAAATGGTTTGCGCACGGGTCTTTACAGTTTAGGATCCATCCATTTGGATCACAACGGTCATAAATGTGCCTATATAAAGCCATAATCTCTTCGATCAACTTTTTGTGAAGGGGAAACCTTATACACTCTTTATATGCCTAATAACACATATTTGTATAAGTTTTTGAAACATAATCAACATCGATGTACTAGACCCTTCATATCTCAACTACTTTGACTATTTCGAAGAATGAAAGACTAGTAAAGGTTTACAAAGGAGGTGTTACTCGAAGAGTTCGAGTTTTCGACTCGAAGTTACCGACAAGGTTAAATATCTATAATATGCATTGAAAACAAGTTTCATTGCATTCCGACGTCGTTTGGGCATCGAACCGCCTATTCTCGACCTTAACAGGCCATCAGGACCGATAAGGTGTTTTTGCGTTTTTGAGTATTTTCGATCAAATTTTTGTGAAGGGGAGACCTTATACACTCTTTATATGCCTAATAACACATAATTGTATAAGTTTTTGAAACATAATCAACATCGATGTACTAGACCCTTCATATCTCAACTACTTCGACTATTTCAAAGAATGAAAGACTAGTGAAGGTTTACAAAGGAGGTGTTACTCGAAGAGTTTGAGTTTTTGACTCGAAGTTACCGAAAAGGTTAAATAGCTATAATATGCATTTAAAACAAGTTTCATTGCATTCCGACGTCGTTTGGGCATCGAACCGCCTATTCTCGACCTTAACAGGCCATCGAGACCGATAAGGCGTTTTTGCGTTTTTGAGTATTTTCGATCAACGTTTTGTGAAGGGGAGACCTTATACACTCTTTATATGCCTAATAACACATAATTGTATAAGTTTTTGAAACATAATCAACATCGATGTACTAGACCCTTCATATCTCAACTACTTCAAACCGGATTTCATCCATGCGTCAAGGTTATGCGCACCTATTCTGTAACTTTATCAATCTGTAACTTTATCAATCTGCCTAATAACACATAGTTACCGTTAAATCCATGTGCGCAGATCCAATGCGCACACATTTTTAACGGTAACAAACTGTGCGCAGTTATGTTGCGCACACTTTTTTACCGTTAAAAATTTGTGCGCAGTATATCTGCGCAACTTAACTGCGCACAGGTCCTATGCGCAAAACGTCTGCGCATAGGATTTTAGAATTCGAAACGCTGTGCGTAGATGTGTTGCGCACAGGTGTTGCAGTACGCGTGTCATCAACGCATCAATTTGTCAGACGGCGCCAACAATTTCATTTTTATCCCCAAAATACCCTTGTGCGCTGAACAACTGCGCATAGACTTATGCGCTTAAGAACTGCGCACAGATTGGCGTGCATATAGTGAAAAAGTCGCGTGTATATAGGCGTTTCGTAAATAAAGCAATATAATCACTTGAGAAAAGTTCTGGTGAGAACAAAGCTTAACGTAGGAAAAACGAAGTTTTTGCGTTCACATATAACAAGTTAACGTTCATAGTTTGAGCGGTAATGTTTAGAATCTAGCGATAAAAAATTTTGAGGTCATTTTTAGAAAAAAACTAAAAAAAAAGCAAAGTTCGCAGTAATTACAAGTATGCCACCGCGTCCTCACTGAAAACGTTCAAAAAAAATTTATGGCTTAGAATATGAGCATTACCATCCAGGATATGAACATTGGCATGTAATCTGTGAACGCGATCTGTTCGTTTTTCCTACATTAAGAGTTATTTGCACAAGAACTTTCTCTAAAAGGAGATAAAATTTGATGGACCAGTTCCTAAGGAGAAAACCCGGACATTGTTTGACGAGGCCCAAAGTATTTAAACACAAAGCCCAAATCTTGGTCCATATTTTGGAGGTTATACCCAAATCTTATAATTCAACTCTCATGACCTGGCCTATTGAGTTAATCCTAGACTGGATCATGACAACCTATAAATTACAGTTACTTTACTTCTCTTGATTCAATTCAAGCTTTTTCTTTAACGCCATTGATCACAAGATATCCCTTTTATCCATAATAAAGTAAGGAAGTAATCATATTTTTGAGTTTTGACATGTGATTATTAACAGCCCAACAAAAGACATGTTATAAATGTATAACCAATCTTGTAGTTTGAAGTTGTCTTGTTTGAAGCATTTTATTCAAAAGTTTCAAAGTTTAATTACTGTAGAAGGCGTCGCTAACATTGATAGATCTACATTTTTGTGAGTCAATCGTATACAAAGATAAAAGATGTAATACGAAAAACTTTATCAAAATAGATTGTCCTTATATGAAGATATCTACAAAACTTTAATTAATTAGCGCAGCCCCACACTCAAATGAGTCGATATATTCTATTCAGCCTATACTAAAATGTTTAGTATAGGTGGAGATGACATTATTTCGGCTCTTATCCACTTGAGTTTGGACTTTATACTATACATGATGTAATACAGTACTATACGACAAATTTTTAGAAAATTTGTAGCTTATGTGTACCAAATTTCCATAAATTCATAAAATGAAAGTTGTTATCAAAATGGTATAGTTGACCATTTTTCAATCACTTCAAAGTTTACATATAATTAGCTCCAATCTAACTTCTACACCGGATAATAATAAGGTGTCTAATCATGGAAGGAATCTTAGATAATCGAATTTTTTTCTGAAATGGACTTTTTTTCAAAAAAATTTCCCGACGTAGGCACTTATGTCAGCTTCGAATTTTTTTTATGTGTGAGAGAACCAGCGTCTCTCGTCCGAAGCTGGTATTTTTTTTTTGAATTTTTTATGTATAAGAGACGCTGGCCCGACCAACGTCTCTTATACGTTCAAACATAAAAAAAAAAAATTATATGAGACGTTGGTCGAACCAGCGTCTCTTACACGTAAAATGTTTTTTTTTTTTAAATTATTTGTATAAGGCGCTGGTATGACTTACTCGTGTTTGGATGACTCGTATGAGCTCGTTTAAAATCGGAATCGATCACAACTGATTTCGTTGGGTCCGTATTGATCCCATCTTTCACCAGATATGTCTCTCGCTCGATTCTGATTTCGAACGACCCCATACGAGCCACCCGAACAAGCGTAAGTCTCGTGCGTACCTTCTAGTGTAAATGGATATTTACAAATCCGTTCCTCCATATCACGCGATGAGAGACATATCTGGTGAAAGCTGGGATTAATACGGATCCAACGAAACTGGTCGTGGTCAATTCCGATTCCGAACAAGCCCATACGAGCCATCCGAATAAGCGTAAATCTCGTGCATACCTTCTTTCACCAGTTCGGAATCGGAATTGATCACGACCAGTTTCGTTGGGTCCGTATTGATCCCAGCTTTCACCAGATATGTCTCTCATCGCGTGATATGGAGGAACGGATTTGTAAATATCCATTTACAGTAGAAGGTACGCACGAGACTTACGCTTGTTCGGGTGACTCGTATGGGGTCGTTCGAAATCAGAATCGAGCGAGAGACATATCTGGTGAAAGCTGGGATCAATACGGACCCAACGAAATCGGTCGTGATCGATTCCGATTTCAAACGAGCTCATACGAGTCATCCAAACACGAGTAAGTCATATATAATAATATATATATATATAAACTTTGAAAAAAATAATCAAACAAATGGCTTGTATCACCAGCGCCTTATACAAATATTTTTTTTTTTAAAAACATTCTCTTACACGGGGGAATTAAAAAAAATCTGTATAAGAGACGCTGGTTTGACCAGCGTCTCTTATACATAAAAAATTCAAAAAAAAAATTACCAGCTTCGGCACATAAAAAAAATCCGAAGCTGGCATAAGTGTCTATATTGGGAATTTCTTTTGAAAAGAGCCTACGTCGGGAAATTTTTTTGAAAAAAAGTCCATTTCAGAAAAAAAATTCTAGATAATCAGCAAAACCTACAATTTGCATTTCAAAATGAAACTTCATGCTAAAAAAATGATTGAGGAAGTCTTCATATCTTCATCCTCGTCACCTTGAGGTACATTCATGAATTTACACACCATTGATTGGTGCACTGCACAGTCTGCACATGGTTTGTTTGTCATCTCGATAATCTTAACGCATGAATGACTAGTAAGATTTTTGTTGCCAAATATATACACCCTAAATCTAACAAATTCAACTTTCGTAGCTGAATAGAAGATTTTAGGCTCCTTTACTCATAATGTTTTTTTTACATAACTAAGCTTAATTTTTTATTACATCTAGTTATTAAGCGTTTAATAAAAAACATTCATCTAACTTAACAAAATTATTGTAGATTAAAGTAGTTTAATTTGTTAATGTTACAACCTACAACCTCTAGATTAATGGAGCTTAACAAACTTAATTTAATTTTTAATCCATTATTAACCTTTATCAGAAGATTTAAATAATTCATTATATCCCTTTTCGTAATTTTACTATTATTATTACAAATTCAGTTATAATTACCGAACATTCAAGTAGTTTTTTAAACAATATTCTCATCTTCAGCTTCAACTATTCATTCAGTTTCAGCTACTTATTCAGCTCGAGCTACTATTCCATCTAAATATACCGAACAGAGTCTTAGGATACTTAGAGCAGATGAGCTTTGGTCTTTGGACCTTGCAAGATAAAAAAAAAAACTCAAACCTAAAAGTGTCTTAGCTTAAAAAAGACATCTTATTCTCTACAACTCTCTAACATTAATCTTATCCATCCATAGCTTTCTATCTCAAGTCTATACCATAAACACAAGGTTTGGATTTCAATTACCCAGTTACTTGATGTAAATAAATCGAACCTAAATGTACGTGGTTGGAATTGAATTTTCAAAAGCTTAGGTAGGTTAGATGATATTGTTAGAATTTAATGGCGATCCAATCTAAAAATGGAGAAGTGCGGATATGAATGATATTGAGCAGTGACACGTACCTAATCAAAATTGTCGAATAGCTCTTTGAAATTGAGGTGGAAAGGATAAGAAAACCATATTATCGTTTGGAGGATAAGATCATGATCCACCATCCGTCTAGATCACACTTTGTCCAACCACCTTTATCCTCTTTTTAAATCACAAATAATACTCCCTAATAATGTATAGTTTGAAGCTTATCGTTTGGCCCTCATATCGACGTGAGGTATGTGTACATAATACTACTCCCTCCGTCCCATAATGATGTTTTTGTTTCTAATTTTTATACTATTCACAATTTCATACAATTTGCAAGATTATATCAAATATATAAAGAAAATCATAGTCTCTTATTTGATTCGTATCGATGAGTACTTTTATAATATCAAAATTTTATAATTTTTCGACAACGTCTAATTAGATATATAATCGATGCAAAAAATGCATCGACAAATGTGCCAAAAGCAAACAGGAACAACACTGTGGGACGGAGGAAATATGTTTTTTTAAAAGGAAATATATAGCATATACAACCAAGTTATGAAGTGTTATGGTTGGGAGTTGGCTTGAATGTGTCATGTCTTTCTTTTGTTATTACTAGTGGAGGCCGCGCGCAAAGCACGCGGAAATTGATGTTCGACACTTTTATGTAGGACTGATATTTGACAGTTTGAATATGTATGTTCCAGAGGACCGATTCGACACTTGTGTGCATGAACGATGTTTGGCAGTTCAGATATGTATGTTCATGAGCACTCCTCTTTGATCATTACCTTCATCATCTGGGAAGTATAATAAATAATAAATTGAAAAGTTGTTGGCTCATGATAAGTTGGTTACTTGGTCCAATAATTTGGATATCAACAAATCATTCAAATACCATGTTCAGAATGATAACATACACTAAAATTGTTACTAAATGTGAAATAAAATAAAATGTCCATGGACATTGTCAAAATAGGGATCATTAGGTGAGCATGCATGACGTAGATGAATTGTTGTCTAAATTTAGCGTTGCGATCCGTATTATTGTCGATCTCTTTCTCTTCGACAGTCTCAGGAGGAATTATTGTTTCAGCCTACAGTTCTGCAACCATAACATTTCTCAAGTGAATTAGCTTGTCAATTAGATCAATTTTTGTATATCAAAATAAGTACCGGAAATAATATGTATAAAAAAATGGAGATAGTGTTACACCTACTGTTATATGGTTTGATGCACAACCATACACTCATTTGCATTGAGTTCTTTGAGGAAACGTGCTCCTTGTATTCATCTACAACAACCTAGTTTATATATGCAAGAAGATTGTAAGCTGGGAAGAAATTACCATTTAGTCCTTGTACAAGTTAAGTGCGGTGTTCTTGGCTAAAAAAATCGCCCTCTAATTTGACTGACATAGAAATAAACCCCGGTATTTTATAGCTACAAATAAATCTTGGATTCATACTCTTTTAAGAAAACCGTAACCGAAGACGAGATACTCCAACTAAGAAGATCAAATTAGGCACTTATTTGTAAAAGTATTGTAGAAGTGAATTAATCAAAACATGGACAATTGACGTGTATTGTCTTCTATAATCGTTTCCGCCCAGGTCTTCTATTAAGACAATTGACATGTTTATAATCTGGACGGTGTTAATTTTGAATATTTTAATTGAGTCATGTACTGATAATTTCGTAATTTATGTGAACTTTTTTTTTAAAACAAGTGACCATTACGAACATGATCGTCCAGAATATATATGAACATTATCTTGTTATATATGAATGCAAACTCTTGGTACTTCGTATCGTAATGTCTGGTCGGTCTGGTCTCACTGGACGGCAACCCAAGGTATTATTTCTTTCCTAAACATTATTTAAAAACTATAAAAAACGAAAAAAAACAATCTACTATATATATATTACAACAAAGCTCCACTTTTTCCACATGTCATATTCAGAATTAAAATCATGTCATTCTTAATTATTTTTCTTTTTAATAAACAACAATATATATTTTTCGAAAATTGTAAGTGACTATTTATTTTAAGCTAATTAAGATTTTCAAAACATCTTTCTATAACATGCTATTTATATATCATTTTGAATTTCTTTTTGAATTTTTTTCGGAAGTAGGCTTTTTTTTTAAAAAAACTAGTCCCTTCTGCCCGTGCTACGCACGGGCCAAATGAATTTTAATAAATAAAAATTTAATACTCTATAATAGAATTAAAATGTGTAATATTGTCTCGTATGTTTCACTTACATTTTACTTTGAATCAGGATAATAATTTTTAAATCTATTATTGTGTTCAACTATTTTGTTATATTTTAAAAGAATTAAATATAATTTGAAAAATTAAAAAATAAAGTACATAAACATACTAAATGCATACACGATACGAGAACAATATAGGCTTAAACTTTAATTGTTTAGGAAAAACTAATTAAAATATTTTCAACTTTTACCAGAAGACCAAAATGTAGATCAAACAACTTTTTTCATTAAAAATTATGAAAATTCAATAACAACATGACACATAATAATAGTTTTATGTACTTTGCAAAATATTCATCTTCGAATTTAAAAAATATTTAATTGAAATTGTAATTTGGTTGTTTTTTGTTTATAAATTTTAAGTTGGGGTTCTTAATTTTTTTTATTGATTTAAAAATTGAGATTAATTTTATCTAAAGTAAAAATTGAGATTTGTTTTTTCGTATTGTATTATGTAAATTTGGGTTACTCCTAAAGAATACCTTCCGTAAGTCATCAAGAAATGGACTTACCTGTCCAATTTTAGGATATTTTGCTATTTATTGTCTAATCATATAATTTTATTTTATCAAAGGAGAAATATTGAAATTTATAAAAATTAATCTTTTTTAGCGTCAAATATTTACTGATGAAGTTCTTTGTCATTATAGATATTTCTAGCACGGAGAAACATATCAAATAGTCATATTGAAATATTGAATTTATATGTTATTATATCCTAAATAGACTTGTCAAAAGCTTACCAAACAATGAAGTTGTTTGGGTCAAACCTGAACTGATCTGTACTTCTCAAAACTCGTTGAGAGACCCACTTTTCACATATTTTCATTCTGAATAAACAAAAATATAATTTAAATTTTATTTTCTTTATTACAATAAAAATATCGAACATTTGAAACCCACTGGGACCCGACCCGAACTCGACCAATGGACAATGATCGACTCGCTTAGCCCAAACCCGTTTTCCATCCGAACCCAAACCCGACCCATTTGACCCGTTTTCCAAATATAATTTCCCTTCATCAAATAAGAGGTGAAAAAATGTGACCGAAAAATGAATAAGTTAAGATTTAAAAACGAGTTCCCCAATCTTGAAGATTTTTTTTAAGGTAGTGTAAGAGACGTTGTTCCGGCCAGCGTCTCTTACACCGAATTTTTTATTTTTTTTAAATCCTCCGTATAAGAGACGCTGGTAAAACCAGCGTCTCTTATACGTGAGATTTAAAAAAATAAATAAAACTTACATGTATAAGAGACGCTGGTTATATGGTGATAATAATATCAAAAATTTATAATTTTTATCACCATATAACTAGAGATATTTCAAATGTTGCTTATATTAATGGACGGAGGGAGTAGATGAAAGAAATTAGGAGGTTCACCTCTCTATAGACATGACAACACAATTTAAGGCTTATCTAGAAAACAAACACGTATCTAAAGGGAAAAAAAAAAAGCAAAAGAAACGAGCTTATTAGCAATGACGTTCACCTCTATGTAGACATGACGCCATTGGATGACCAGTCTCTACACACGAAGTCCTTGGCCAACGCCACCAGACATAAAAGAGAGTGACAACGGTTTATATGTTACAAAATCGCTAAACGTGAATATTTTCTAAACAAACCCTCTTGCATCTCATGTCTCAAACATTCTTTGTGCACAAACCCACCAACCTAGAAATGACCCGAGCATCGAAGAACACCTCTACATGCCGTTCTCCACTCTTTAGTTGCAATATCTGTATTAATTTTGATGACCCCCTCCAAGGGCATAAACCCAAGAGATCATCCGTTCGGCGTTTTGGAGAACAACCTTATCCCCTCATCTTGCCCAATAGAATAATATATTTAGGCAATGACTATTTGCACGCGAATCGAGGCCTATATGCACGCGATTTCGTGCGCGCATCTTATGCGCACCACTCTGTGCGCTGGTGTTCTGCGCACTTAAGTATTACGGGGTATTACAGGTACTTTTCGTAAATTTTCAGAATATGTAACAACTAGTGCGCGGAACGACTGCGCACATGTTGAACATATGTGCGCCTAGATTCTGCGCACATGTTAAAGAAGTAGCCGTTGAAATTTTTGAAATTTGCTTACTTTGTGCGCATTAGGTCAGCGCACAAGGTTGTGTTATTTTAAATATTTGATTATGTTTAAAAAACTTATACAAATTAGTGTTATTAGGCATATAAAGTGCGTATAAGGTCTCCCCGTCACAAAAAGTGGCTCGAAAATACGCAAAAACGCTAAAAGGCCTTAATGGGCCTGAAGGCCTTTTAAGGTCCAATAAGGCGGAATGATGCCCAAATGACGTCGGAATGCAATGAAACTTGTTTTCAATGAATATTATAGCTATTTAACCTTTTCGGTAACTTCAAGTCGAAATCTCGTACTCTTCAAGTAACACCTCCTTTGTAAACCTTTACTAGTCTTTCAATCTTCGAAATAGTTGAAATATTTGCGATATGAAAGGTCTAGCGCATCGATGTTGATTATGTTGGAAAAACTTATACAAATTAGTGTTATTAGGCATATAAAGTGCGTATAAGGTCTCCCCGTCACAAAAAGTGGCTCGAAAATACGCAAAAACGCTAAAAGGCCTTAATGGGCCTTAAGGCCTTTTAAGGTCCAATAAGGCGTAACGATGCCCAGACGACGTCGGAATGCAATGAAACTTGTTTTCAATGAATATTATAGCTATTTAACCTTGTCGGTAACTTCAAGTCGAAATCTCCTACTCTTCAAGTAACACCTCCTTTGTAAACCTTTACTAGTCTTTCAATCTTCGAAATAGTTGAAATAGTTGCGATATGAAGGGTCTAGCACATCGATGTTGATTATGTTTGAAAAACTTATACAATTTAGTGTTATTAGGCATATAAAGTGCGTATAAGGTCTCCCCGTCATAAAAAGTGGCTCGAAAATATGCAAAAACGCTAAAAGGCCTTATATGCGCATTGGATATGCGCACATATTTCTGTGCGCAGACCAAATGCGCACATCTTTCAGCGCACGACGTTTCGGATTCCCGAAGTTGTGCGCTGGACGTTTGCGCATTACCTTTTATGTGCGCTGGTGTCCTGCGCACGAGTTTGTCAGCCATTGCCAGAATTTTCAAATTTATCCCGAAAATACCCCTGTGCGCAATACAACAGCGCACCAACCTATGCGCATAACTTCTGCGCACCAAATTGTGTGCATATAGTGAAAAAGTCACGTGCATGTAGGCGTTTCGTATATTTAGGTGTGACTAGGGATATTTTATGTAGTAGGGCTTTCAAACCCTTTTAAAAAAGGTGTTTGAAAAGTTGCTTCACCTAGTGAGTAAGATTATCAAGATTTATGTGAGAATGATTATTAATATACGAATTATTATTCACAAACACATACGGACGTAGATACATGCATATTTGTAGATGCGTGCTGTATTTAAGAGAGTGTGAAAAAAATACATGCACATGTGTTGCACCCTTGATCTTGAGATATCCAACAAAGCACTTTAACAGAGACCTTACGTGGAGTGTCGTCTTAAGGCTTCATCCAGGGTGGATGGTAGAGGTGGATTTGGCGGTGCAAGACTTGATATGGATGCCAAAGGAATGCTTTCGATAACTGTTTTGGTGGAGGCGTCAAGGGATTTGACGCCGGTGAAGAAGGTGATCAAAGGTGAGTTAGAACAAGGTGAAAGGGTTTGGAGATATAGACAAAAGGGTTTGGGGATGTAGAAGATACACGTAAAAGAATATGTGAAAGGAATTGGGGATATAGTCCGCAATGGAGTTTGTGACGCCTTGATTCAAGAGGAGGAACAACTTCTCAACAAACAACTTAAATAATGCAAAACATGAAGAACAATCATGTTCGGCCGAAGCCTTATAAGAAAACTAGAACAAACCTTAGCTAGAGGAAGAAAAGAGATGGACGAGCAAGGCATCAGATCTCAAACATGGAATGAAATAATAAATCCTAAAACGAGTACACAAGAAAACGAGTACATAAGAAAATAGCCCAACTCATGCAAAAGGAAGTCACTTTCTGAAAATAGAAACTCTTTAGAAATAGCAAGTCTTAAAATGTCAACAAAAACCAAATAAAAAAGTCCTGAACATAGTATGTCTCATAATATGGGTCATGAGACAACAAATCCCAAATACAGACAACAAAACCTAATAGGAAGACAACAATTCCCAAAATAGAAAGACGACAAATCTCCAACGAGAAAAGCAACAAAAACCAAATAGCTAAGGCAATAAAACTGGATAGGCCCGCGCTAGCGCAAGGCTTTGAGACGTGTGATCTCGGACCAGAGGTGGCTAAGGCTAGTGTCATGTGGGTGGTGCTCAAGATGGTCTATTGTACGCTCGGCCTGGAGCCTCAAACTGGCCTGGACCAGGACTTAGAGGTGTGAGCCTTGGCGCGGTCGTAGGGATTTCTTTGGCGCTGACACAGCTGCAAGGAGATCCTTAGAGACGAGGTGGTTCTGACCAGAACCGAGTTGATCATTGTCGACACTCGACAACATGAGGGTTGCGCTCAAGATGAGACAAGGTATGCGCAACCAAGGGCTTTGGGTTGGCATGGGCCAAGTCTTAGAGTTGTGAGCCTTAGTACGGAGGGCGTGACCTGCCCGAAGATAGACGGGCGGGCGTTGGGGTGCCTTGTGTCCCACGTAGCCTGAGGATGGCATGTGCAATTAAGGTGAGCTTGAGACCTTTGGCGTAGTTGAAGAGTCATGGCATGACTTGGTTTGGCGAGGCGCAACGCTGGCCAAGTAGTTAACCTCAAGTCGCAAATCTCTCTTTTGCGCCCGAGTTTGAAGTGTTTTCCAAACGACGACGCGTTGCTTGAGATGGATGATGTCATGTGTTATGGCTAAGCGTCAAGCTATGAGGTGTATGTCAATATGTTTGCGTGTGCATGTGAATGTGCTAGAATATGCACGTACTAGATTTTATCTTAAAATAAAGAAAAAGTAAAAGAGCTTAAATAATTAAAATATTCTATTTGGAACATTAAAAAGTGGTCGTTTAACCGCGCACTTACTCATTTTACACCGTACACTCACTTGGAGAGTACACGACGTGTAGTTGGAATTTTTTTGGGTTCACCCCAACTACACGTCGTGTAGTTGGAAACCGGTTCAGATTTTAATTTTTAATAAAAAAATAAATTAAACCGGTTCGGTCCGAACCGGTTCGGTCCGAACCGGTTCGGTTCATGTGGTGAACCGGTTTGGGTCATTTAGTTGGATCGGAGCCAACTACACGTCGTGCAGTTGGACTTATATTGTTAAAAATGTTTAAGTGTAGGCCAAGTACATCTCGTGTAGTTGGACCAGAAGCCAACTACACAAGCCAACTACACGTCGTGTAGTTGGACCATAACGGCTAGTTTTGGACCAAAATAAAACTAATTATTTAAATAATATTTTGAACAGATTTGCAATTAATTACTAAACCGGTTTTAAAAACTGATTTACTAATGAACCGGTTTATTTGGCCTATTTTTCCAAAAAAAAAACCGGTTCAAGCCAACTACATAACGTGTAGTCCCGAGCTGAGTGTACGGTGTAAAAAGAGTGAGGGCGCGGTTATATGTTTTGAAATCAATCCAAATTACATGATTAAAGATGTAAAGATGTTTTAATGACCCATTGGCCATTAACCACTAGTGACCAACAATCAATCTTTTTTGTTTGAGTAATTCTCCTTTTAAAAAGGTTAAAACTCATTAAAATTATCATGTACCCTTGAACTCCCTCTCTCCCATAATATAGTGCATGGTTTCCTTATTTGGTGTCTCAAAATGTTGTGTTTGTTTCCATTTATATATTTCGTCTTATTATCCATATCAAATCACTTTTCTAAAAATCTACACCCAACTATCTTCTTTCTCCCTTTTTTTACATCAATTTTCACACTTAATCACATTTTATCTTCTCTCTTATATAAAAACCACACTCTCTCACAATCTCTCTTTCACTTTTTCTTTCTCACTTTCTTAATTTTCCTCGGAAAACGCAAACGGACACTTAATATTGGGACGGAGAGTACTTATTTAGATATATATAAAAAAAATTAAAGGTGAATGATGACCAAATTAAGGGATTTTTTCTACTGTTTTCCTAAAAATAATGTTTTCCAACTAGTGTTTTTCAGGTTTTGGGTTTCTCTTCTTTCATTAGTTTACTGAATATTAACACATCAATCGGCTTGAACTGAAAATAATGTGCCCAAAACTGAAATTCCATTAAGTTTAGTGACATGAACCGAAATTTCTGAAAGAAAGTGATTCCTTTATGTTGACATGTTCCAGCTGGATTAAATATTTATTATTTTGTGTCTTATTGAAGAAGTCAGTAAATGGGCAAGTATATATCGGGCCCATAGCGCCAGCAAGACCGGGTCCAGATCCACAGATTCCCATCTCCAACAAATCAAAGAATGGTCGTCCCTCAACCTAAATCCCAGTTCATCTTCAACCTCCTTCCTTCAAGATTACTGTACCTTAATTCATCACAGATTCACAGTCCGTTTGAATTTGTTCAACCTCGGGATTATCACTATATTCAGTTTAATTTAATATTTCAGATTCGTTTTTAGTGATTTTCAAATTCGAAGTTCTATCTTCCCAGATGTCATAGTCATGGATCGATTCCGTGTCTCCCTGGCATAGTAGTTGGCATCCATGTCGATTATCAAAACAAACCCAACTTTTTCCACTCTTCTTCCCCACGGCATCCCAACAAATTTCTTATCAAAACAAACCCATCAAGTGGTCCAACTCACTGAGCCATATCTCCTTTCATATCCACAATATTCTATTCCACTTTCGAGGCAATTGGCTAGTCTGACTTTAACAAATTCCGGGTTTCACATTATTGAATCAACCCTTCATTCGAACCTCCTGGATGATGATCTGACAGACCAGAAATAACTCAAGAAACAAATCAAAATTAGTAACAAATCAAATAAATATATGAAACTGAAATCAGAAGGAGAAAATACCTGATACGTGATGAACGAATGGACGTATGAACACAAACCACAAGCTGAACGGAGCGGAACTGGACGGGACGGACGTATGAACACAAATCACACGGAATCAGAAACCACGACGACGTGCTGAACTGAACTTGAACAAACCACACAAATCAACCAAACCGATGAACAGATGGATGAGTGACGGTCTCAATTGATACACAACCATTCAATCCGCACCTCAATTTTAGTTTTGATTGTTTTAATTTTAGTCTTCCGAGTCCGTTTCCGATTCCAAGGTCCTTGTAAAACTATTGCCAACTCTGGCTTCATTTCTTATATATACAAGTCCTGGTATATAGTAAATCTGGGGCTTATCCTCACCGCAACTACACAAAAAAACACAGGTGCCGCCTCCGAAGATCTCCTTCCCAACCACTAGGCGTCTGCGAGAGAATTCTTTTTTAGTACCTGAGAGAGAATCACGAGATCTCCGCCTTGGACATGACTGACAGTCTACTAGGTCGAGCCTGGAACGAAGTTCTCCGCCGTTGTTGATGCGATGACGGCCGGATCAACGCTGCTAACGCTCGCTTCACCAGATCTCCTTCAACGGTGCCGATTCGGACCAGAGAATTCGTCATGGCAGATCTCCGAGCGTTGAGCCTGTTCGACTGGTACGGCGCCGCAGATCCAACATTGTTCTTGTGTAGACTGCAACGGAAAGAGCCTGGATGCGTTGTTGGAGAACACATACACGTCCTCTTCGCTCCTCCGGTCGATGGAGTTCTTCCGCCCTGTCTCTGCACCACCTGGCTACGAGGCGGAGCTGCGGCGATCGAACGGCCGGGAGAGGTCGGCCGGTCGAACGAGAACCTCACAGCTGATGTCGCCTGAGACGAACCGTACATGTTGACGCGCGTTGGAGAAGACGACCGATGCAAGAAAGACGAAGGACGAGACGCGAACGTGGAGGTGGAAGATGCGAAAGAATTCGAAAACCTTCCACATGGAGACGAGGATCGGAGCACCGATCCGCTTGACCTTCGATTGGAAACCGACATTTTTTCTGGTTTGTAAGAGAGGCTACAAAGAGGAAAGAAGGAGAGAGGAGATGCTTTTTTTTGTAAGCCGCGTTTGGCTGTCGAATTGGGCAAACCTAGCTTTAGTTGAGATATGTATTTATAGCAGGGAAGAAGAGGGGCGAATGCAAATATCGGGAAATTGGGTGAACCTAACTTAACCTAACATGCTAACTAGAGTTAGTTAAGGTTTAGGTGTGGAGTTAAGTCGAATTTTTTTGTGGGTTGGAACCTGGAAAAAAAGGGAGCGCAAGTGGGTAAAGCTGAGAAGTCTGTGGGCTGCCGACTTTGAAAGCGAAACGACAAGAGCTGGGACCGTTTTGATGCTCATTTCAATAAACTTGGCAAGAGGGAAAAAGTCAGAAAATGAAACGGTCAAGGACTCAATTAATATCAATTCCAGAGGATTATTATGGAGTATTTTAATTTCATTTCATTATAACTCTAGTAATAGCAATTAAAGTATAAAGTGATTTCAAAACACGAAAAACTAATAAAGTATAAAATAAAAAAATCAAGTAAACTAAAATAATCATCAACCCTTCTATTGATCTTAAAATATTCTAGAAAACTAAACTACCCCTAAAATTCGAAACTTCATTTGAAAAGCTTACTCCGGCTTCCTTCCAACTACAAAATGTCTTAACATGTACTATCATAAAGTGTTCTCCCCATGCAACATGTGTGATAATCCCACCGAATATAAAGACCACTTCTTTTTCCATTGCTCATTTACCTTATCAGTTTTCCAAAAACTTAATGAATTAGGAAACTATCAATTATCTATTCAGTTCCATGACAACTTCGAAAAAACTATGAACTATTTGTGTCAAAACAACCACTCCATGGACATTGCATTCTTTGCTTGGTGGTCACTTTGGAATCATCGAAACACTTGCATCTTTCGCGCCAATAATTCTACTCATCCTAAGAACCCTAAGGAGGTTGCTAAAACTATTATGTTTCACTTTTTGGGATGGAAAGCTGAATTCCAAGAAAAATGTACTAAAAATCAACTACAAAACCTAAAATCATCCAGTCTAAATCCAGTTGGAAAAGACCACCCCCTGAATTTTTTAAACTCAATTGTGATGGCTCGGTCAGGGCCAACTTTTATCGGTTTCATCATTCGAAACCCGAATGGTCAACCCTCGTTTGTTGAACATCTCCGCATTCCTGATTTGTCGGTTTTGATTACTGAAGCAGTAGCCATCCTTGAAGGCATTAAAGCTGCCATTAGGCTTAATCTTAAAAAGATTTTGGTTGAAAGCGATAGTCTTTCTGTTATCAATTGTATTAACAACAAACGTGACCCTCCGTGGGAAATTAGATCTATTATGACGGATATCCTAGCCCTAGCTGCTCGTTTTGACTCCTGCAGGTTCTTCTTCATTAGACGACATTGCAATAGAGCAGCTGACTTCTTGGCGACTCAAAGCTTTCCTATTGAAGACTTAAGAGAGATCATTATTCAGTGGAACAATTCAAGCTCAAGTTCTGATACAATGGAACTCCATAGACTGCTTCATACTAGGAACTCTCCTTTCTTTCTTCTGAAAGAATTCTTTAAAATCATCCGTGATGATGATTTAGGCTTGACTTATTTGTAAACAATAAGCCTTTTGTTTGCTTGTTACCAAAAAAAAACTAAAATAATCATCAGTTTGGATCTATAATAAAAGAACTCATATTGTTTTTTTTTCCAATGCAATTTTGTCTTAACTTGATAAGAATTGTTCCGTAATTAGACAATGAATGTTCTCTTCTTTCAATAACATTAAATTGGGTGGTATATCACCAACATCAATCGTTTCTCACGCCTTAGTAATTTTCTAAATAAACATGGTTTACTAGCGCATAAGGTTAACGATTTTTCATTTACTTGGAGAAAATCTAGTACTAAACTAAAGAGATTGGATAGAATCGTCATTCATCCCGATATCATAAACTTCTATAACAATTTAGATATGAAACATCTACCCTTTACAACTTCAGATCACTGCTGTATCACGTTACAACTAGGCAATACCAGAATACATAAAAATCATCCCTTCATTCTGGAAAATGCACATCTCAACAACCCACAATTTCAAAATATGGTGCAAAGAGTTTGGAATTCTCATACAGAGGGATCATTTATGTTCCAACTTTTTATAAAACAGAAAAGGATAAAAAAAGAACACAAGATTTGGGATACGAAAAACATTCATAATACTCAGCATCAACTAAAACAAACAGAACCTTAAATACCTTCAACAACAATACACCATTGTCAACCCTAATAGTAATACATATAAAAAATACATAAGATTTATAACTAAATATAATAAACTATTAGAGTTTCAACATACTTACTGGATTTAACTGATATGGATAAAAACAAAAAATATTTTCAAAACATAGTTAAAATTAGAACTTTTAAACAGAAAATAAATTGCTACGAATCTCTAAACAACATAAAATACTATAACCATTCCGATATTACAAATAACATCCCTAATGATCTGAAAACTAGATTTCTCCCATCTCATACTAATGACATTTTAGAACATGACCTAAAAATGATACCGAAACTAATCACGGATGAAGATAACATACAACTCCTTAAACAACCAACTGCAGAAGAAATTAAGAATGTGGTTTTCAAATTACCAAAAAATAAGACACCTGGACCAGATGGGTTCACATGCGAATTTTACCAATAGTATTGTGATGCGCCCTTGGTCTCTGTGAAGGCCAATGGTGCTCTTGAGGATCTTCGTTTGACAATCAAGTAAGTGTTGTGTGTGTTTTTTGTGGGAATGAGGGTCGATATGGAGTAGGCAGCGAAAGGATTTGATATAGAGGACAAGTTGCCTTGTCGAATTAGGATATGAGTGTTGAGGGGCTTCAACAAACTGTTTGGTGAGGGGTTCGGGTATGGCGATTGAGGGTTTCTCAAACAAGGAAAAGGGGACGAGATGTAGAAGAAAGAGTCTAGAGGATATGGGAAATTCTGAGGTTAGGGATGTAGACGAAGAGATTAGAAGCCTATGGTGAAGGAGATGAGAAGACAGAGCCCATAGGATTGTGACGCCCAGATCAAGAAGAGGAGGAAATTCGTCTCAACAAGTTCTTGATTCAATAATTCTAAGCGTAAGTTACAATGGTGGAAGCAAAAGCCTTATAAAGGAAAAGAAGACAATCTAACCTAGAAGCAAAGAGGGAGACGACTTGACCTAGGGGGGTGACGGCTAGGGTTTGCTAGGGTTGGGTGTTTTTGGGCTTGAGTGCCAAGAGCCCATTAGGACGGCCCAAACCATGCAAAGCTGGACCACTCCATATTTAGAAACTTTCTAAAAATAGAAAGTTCTAAAACGCTAGCAAAACCCGAGCTTAACACTTTCTAAAAATAGCAAGTCTCCGAACATGGGAAATGAGACAACAAATCCCAAATAGAAACAACAAATGCAAATAGGGACAACAATTCCCAAAAGCAAGAGACAACAAATCCAAATAAGCAAAAGACAACAAAAACCAAATAAAGTCAACAAACCCCAAATAGAAGGCGCTTAGAGCATCGTGTCGGACACCTTGGAGGGGGCTTTGTCTGGCGCCGTCTGGACCAACCCCGGCGTGGTTGCGCTCATGGTGAGCCAAGGAACGCCGGTGGAAGTGTCGCCACGCTGTTTCCGATCGAGTGGTTTTGGCGTCGGGCGCTTGGGGAGACTTGATCTGAGATGGAGGGTTTTGGTCGGCGCACAAGTACACAAGGCTTGTAATATGTGGGTTGCGCTAAAGATAATCCAATGTGCGCTGCTGTAACCGAGATGGATGGCGGCAGGCGCCATGGTGGAGGGCGCATGTGAGGATAAGGTAACCTCCACTTGGAATTGTAGAACGGGACACGAGACAAGGAGCTAGAAATGAAGCGCCAACGGTGTTTTGCCTTAAAGTGGTCATGGTGGCAAGTAGATGCAGGAGGCGATCGTTGAGGCGAGCCATGACTTGTCTCTAGGCAAGGCAGCGCATCACCCTCCCCCCCTTGGCTGTGAAACGTCTATGTTTCACCCAAATTTAAAGTGGTTCCAATCTAGTCTTGAAAACTAAATCCAAGGGGACTTTGTGTGTAGAGGCTATTGATACGTTGCACTTTGTATAGCGCAACTAGGGATTATTACATTGTACTAGGAGTATATTCATATGAGTTTTGAGACATTTCTAGGTTATGGATCATTGGAGTTATTATGAAGACTTAGAAGATATAAAGTGAAGATATGCAGTGAAGCTGAGAAGAGTTGAAGACGCAGTCGAATTATGGCTACTGGAGCAAAACCGCGATCGCCAGATACTAGGTGGCGATCGCCATATACCAGGTGGCGATCGCCAGATTCTGGTAGCGATCGCCATGTTGCGCTGAAGACAGATTTACGGATTTTCCTTATTTGTTTTATTATTTATTTTCGTTTGATATACTTTTACCTTGTTTATTTCGGTAGGATTCTAGGGTTAGACTCTATTTAAGAACCCTAGTTGCTTTCTTTTATTCATCATCTTTTCCATGAACGACGCTCAGTTCAGCAACCATGAGCAGGAACTAATTCCATTGTTTTACTTAGCAGTTGAAACCTTCAGTTATTAAGTTGTGAGATTTCTAAAATCTTGTTCTTTTCCTTTGGGTTTGTATTAATTCTCTTGTTCTTCATCTATTTGATTTCTATTGGTTTTGCTAGATTGATCACCTAGTTTGATTAATAGTCTTCTATTGCTATACTACGAATAGACGGTGAAATTCTTTGTCATTGTAGCATCCATATCTGCATGATCTGCTAGTTGATTGCTTTTATGAAGGAGAATTGATTGCATGTTAATACTTGACGGTTGTAAGTTATTGCATGCATCCTTATGATTCTTGTGCTCTTTGTTGCTATTTGATTTAACCTTGAGAGGTTTCTCTGGTTGTTAAATAGTAAGTATTATCAGGACCGGTTGGCCTGCTAATATATTAATGATTGGAATAGGAACATTCCCTAGGATTGATAAGAACTTGAGATAATCTATGATCAACTTGATTGACTGTTGTGTGGATACTTGCTAGGTGAAACCCCTTCGCATATTATTCTCACCAATCGTTTCTCTGCTTGATACTTGTTACTTTTGTGCTCCATATAATCAAAAACACCCCTTGGTTACTTGTTACGTGTTCCTAGTTGATATTTCACTTGATTGCATTGATTTGGTGTTTTGATTCCCTTGGGTTCGACCTCTACTTGCTTGCTATACTCTAGTTAGTATTTTAGGGTTTCTTTGATTTAGCAACCACAACATTTGCTCTATCAAATTTGGCGCCGTTGCTGGGGAATTGAATTTTTCTATTTTTGTGCTAATTGTGAAATTATCAACTGTTTGGTGTGAATCTTTATGGTTCAAACCCGTGTTGTTGATTCATCTCTTGTTGCTTTGGATCTAGAGATTGAAAGGACGTTCCGCCGGAACCGAAGAGCAGCTCTAAACCAAGACGACGAGATGGGTGAACATGGACCGCCATTGCCTTCTATGAGGCAACTCACTACCCCAGACTTAGATTGCTGAAGGTGTGAATTTTGAGTTGAAAGCTGGTTTAATTCATGAGCTACCACACTTCCATGGATTAGCATGAGAAGATCCCAACAAACACTTGGCTCAATTCCATGCCATATGTTCTAGTATGAAGCCAAGAGGTGTTACTGAGGAGCAAGTCATGTTGAGAGCCTTTGGATTTACTCTGAAAGATGCTGCGAATGATTGACTCTATTATCAAGCCCCAGGGAGCATTGATACATGGGCTAAGATGAAGAAGGTCTTCTTGGAAAAATACTTCCCAGCCACAAAACTGAGTAGCTTGAAGAAGGACATCATGACCATTCAACAACATTCAACTGAGAGTCTATATGAGTACTATGAGAGATTCAAGAAGTTGTGCTCAAGCTGCCCATTCCATAGTTACACTGACCAAGATCTTCTTGTGTATTTGTTTAGTGGCCTGATTGATGAGGATCGTAAAATGGTAAACGCATCATGTGGAGATAATTTCCTGAAATTGACTATACCTCAGGCTACTGAAATGTTTGAAGAGTTGGATGAGAGTTCAAGGCAGTTTGGTAGTAGACAAGGCTCCCACTCAGTGAAATCAATTGATTCAGATCGAATGCAGACTGACATGAATGAGTTGAAAGAGATGGTAATGCTTTTGATGCTAAAAAGTGATGCCCAACATGAAGTGAAAGGCATTCATGATCCTAATGCTGAGGTAAACGCTGCTGGTGGATGGCAACCAAGGCCAAGATATGATCCTCATGTGAATAATTACCAGCAACCTAGACCTCAGAATTCTATGACTATTGAAGATATGATCAAGTCCCTAGCTCAGACCGTGATGCAACAAAGCGCTGAGACGAAATCAAGCATCCAAAATCTTGAAAATCAGATAGGACAGATTGCTCAAGCTGTGACTAAATTAGAGGCCAGGGACTCGGTAAGAAACCCGAGAGAGAATGTCAGTGCAGTATTCCTAAGAGGCGGCAAAGTGCTGGAAGATAATTCCGTAACAAAACCGCGATCGCCAGATCTGGACCACGATCGCGACTTCAGTACAGAAGCTACGGATCTCTCAGTAACAAAACCGCGATCGCTATCTGCAGAAGTTGGCTACTCGCGACCGCGATCGCCGGGAGGCCCCTGAGTTCAAAGACGAGTACGTTCGTCCCAATTTCCCTCCCTTGTTCTCCCAGAAGCATGTGGCTCCTTTCCCTGAAGCATTGAAGGATACTCGAAGACCGGAGAATGACAAAGAGATCTTCGAAACCTTTAGTAGGTGTGAGGTAAACATTCCTTTGCTCAAACTTGTTAAGAGTATTCCTAGATTTGCTAAGTTTTTGAAAGAAGTTTGCACAATTAAAAGAAATAAAAAGCTGAAGGGAAAGCAAAAAGTGAAAGTGAGTGAACAAGTTTCTGATGTGTTTCAAAAGCGTATGCCTAAAAGTGTGGTGATCCTGGCATGTTTAGTATTCCATGTGTGATTGGTGATACAAAATTTGAAAAAGCCATGCTTGATTTAGGTGCTTCGATTAATTTTTTGCCCTATTCCTTGTATAAATCACTAGGATTAGGACCCTTGCATGAAACAAGAACTGTTATTCAACTTGCTGATAGATCTACTTGTACCCGAAAGGGGTTGTTGAGGATGTGCTTGTTATGGTTGGTGATCTGATTTTTCCTGCTGATTTCTTTGTTTTGGATATGGAGCATGCTAATAATGTCACACCTATACTGTTAGGTAGACCTTTCATTAAAACAGCACAAACGAAAATTGATGTGAATAGTGGGACTCTCTCTATGGAATTCGATGGGGATAAAGTGGAATATAATATATATGACATGGATCCCATTGATAAGAATTATCTTTGTGCTATTGATGTGATTACTCCTACTTGTGTGGATGAATTGCAACCTGTTTTAGAGAATGTCTTAGGAGACTCACAAGTAGATATTTTTGTGTCTACTAACATGCAGGAGTTCCAGGGTAAGCTAGAGCCTGAAGGTAAGCTTTCTCCACATCCTTTGGGCCGCCCCACATTACTGGCCTCGCCAGGCGAGATACCATTCATGTCTAGTGTGCAGGCACTTGACTATGAGCTGAAACAGCCGCCTGATACGATCAAGGAGGATAAAGTGAATCAAACCACTTTCATTGCCAAAGACAAGGTGGTCAATGTCAAAGGGACAAGGTTCAAGGCGTTCCATGAGTGGTTTAGGAGAGAATTCAGACAAGAGACGGTTTTCACAAAGCCAAATGGCGTCAGTTAAATCTCTTGAGTTTCATGTCGAGCCACAACATAAAATAAGGCGCTGCTCCGGAGGCAACCCGAGGTTTGAGATTGTTTTTATTTGTTTTGTGTGTTTTGTTCGGGTTAATTTTCTTTTTAGTTTTTCTATGGACAGGAGGAAAGCACCGAAGCTCAGGGTCAGCTACAGTCCGTAGCCAAATTGCGATCGCTATCCTTGGGCCGCGATCGCGGTTTCCTCGCTGTAAGTCTTCTCTCCCGTCTAAAAAAAAATCCAAAAATCATTCCGAGAAAAAAATAATAAATCGGATTTAAAAAAAATAGAGTGCAGAAAAAAAAATGAGAGAAAAGAAAGTAGGGAAGTTGTATTTCATCAAGTGTTGGTTTTCATCGTTTCATCATTCCTATCATCTATGGATCTACAATTGTTGGAGTTTGGCTTGTTGGTGACCATGTTCTTTACAAGGAGTTGATTTTGGGTCACCATCTACATTGAAGGTATTCTTTCTTGTGTCTTGGATGAGCTGTGCATTTTTGGATTACATTTGGTGCTCATCTAGTTTCTCATTCTACCACACCTTGTATTTTATTGGAGGAGGGTCATCCGACCTTGTATGTGAGTCTTCTGTCTCCTTCCCTGAGTTCATTATTATGTCTTCCATTTCATTGAGGACAATGCAATGTTTAAGTATGAGGGAGGAGAATGTATTCATATGTCTTTATTTGGTGTTGGTTGTATCTGCATGAATTTATTGAATATATTGTTTGAAAAAGCCACAAAAATTGAAAAAAGGCATACAAAATCCTTGGATAGCAAGTTCTACGCAATAAGAAGGTGGCTTGGCCGACACTAGGCTGAGGCAACAATAAGTCTGGAGTTATGTGAGTTTGTGAGCCTTGAACAATTAATGAGTGGTTAGGATGAAAACCCGAAAGGGCGCCTAAGCAAGATGAGTGTTATAAAAAAAATTGAGTGTTTTAGGATTTATCTCATCTTGGCGTATGGAGACATAAGAAGGAGGTGCATAGGAGGATTCGGGTAGGCCACTTGGAGGAATAAGGTGTAGTTTTGGGTTTGCTCTTATTTGATCACATTGTTCTTGATGTTGTGTTTTGTATGTTTGAAGGAGCTTATTGGTTATGTAATCACTAGTAGATATCCTTGTATTTCCTGAGGCCTTGAGAATTTTATTGTAAGGGTAGCTTTTCTTTAAGTTACTCGGGACGAGTAAAGGTCTAAGTATGGGGGTATTTGATACGCTGCACTTTGTATAGCGTAACTAGTGATTATTACATTGTATTAGGAGTATATTCATATGAGTTTAGAGACATTTCTAGGTTATGGATCATTGGAGTTATTATGAAGACTTAGAAGATATAAAGTGAAGATATGGAGTGAAGCTGAGAAGAGTTGAAGACACGGTCAAATTATGGCTACTGGAGCGGAACCACGATCGCCAGATACCAGGTGGTGATCGCCATGGGTCAACAGAAGCTACGGCATTGGAAATCATGAAGGTGGCGATCGCCAGATTCTGGTAGTGATCGCCATGTTGCGCTGAAGACAGATTTCCAGATTTTCCTTATTTGTTTTATTATTTATTTTCGTTTGATATACTTTTTCCTTGTTTATTTCGGTAGGATTCTAGGGTTAGACTCTATTTAAGAACCCTAGTTGCTTTCTTTTATTCATCATCTTTTCCATCAACAACGCTTAGTTCTGCAACCATGAGCAGGAATTAATTCCATTGTTTTACTTAGCAGTTGAAACCTTCAGTTATTAAGTTGTGAGATTTCTAAACTCTTGTTCTTTTCCTTTGAGTTTGTATTAATTCTCTTGTTCTTCATCTATTTGATTTCTATTGGTTTTGCTAGATTGATCACCCAGTTTGATTAATAGTCTTCTATTGCTAGACTAGGAATAGACGGTGGAATTCCTTGTCATTGTAACATCCACATCTGCATGATCTGGTAGTTGATCGTTTTTATGAAGGAGAATTGATTGCATGTTAATACTTGACGGTTGTAAGTTATTGTATGCATCCTTATGATTCCTGTGCTCTTTGCTGCTATTTGATTTAACCTTGAGAGGTTTCTCTGGTTGTTAAATAGTAAGTATTATCAGGACCGGTTGGCCTGCTGATATATTAAAGATTGGAATATGAACATTCCCTAGGATTGATAAGAACTTGAGATAATCTATGATCAACTTGATTGACTGTTGTGTGGATACTTGCTAGGTGAAACCCCTTCGCATATTATTCTCACCAATCGTTTCTCTGCTTGATACTTGTTACTTTTGTGCTCCATATAATCAACCCCCCCCCCTTGGTTACTTGTTACGTGTTCCTAGTTGATATTTCACTTGACTGCATTGATTTGGTGTTTTGATTCCCTTGGGTTCGACCTTTACTTGCTTGCTATACTCTAATTAGTATTTTAGGGTTTCTTTGATTTAGTAACCACGACATTTGCTCTATCAGCTATGCGTCGGCCCAAATGTTTGACCCGTTGTACAAAGTTTATTGCACCTACAAAACTGTCAAGGAATTGTGAGAGGCTTTGAACAAGAATTACAAGACTCAAGATGCCGACACAAAGAAAGTGGAAGTAGCAAGGTTTCTGAACTACAAGATGGTAGATTCAAGGCCCGTCATGATTCACTAGTAGAAAAGGGGTTTCTACCACGGTTTCAATGAAACCGTGGTATTATCACATCATTGTCAAATTTACCACGGTTTTGCGAAAAGCAGTGGTGTTTATGCAAATGTTTTACCCTGGTTATTTATATATTGTATATTAACGACGATTATTTGTCAAACCGTGGTAATTTTTCTAATTCTTTACCCCGGTTTTTTAATTGGTATAGTTACGACGATTTACAGATGACATAAAACCATAAGACAATTGCTCTCAAACGGAATAATCACAGTTGATTATGTTCGACCAGCCAACAACCTAGCGGGTCCGTTTACTAAAGGGTTTTTGTGAAATCATCAAGGGGAATGGGTCTAAAGCCTATGACAAAAGAAAAAAAAAATCAAACAATGACAAAGCGGCGAGTGAACTAGGTTTCATGCTTGATGTTAAACCCTACTTACGTGATTGGAGATCCCATGATGTAGGTTCAAGGGGACAACGAAATGAAGCTGAATCAAGAGAGCACTTGGAGATTTATATCTTCTCCCAATTCCTAGGATGATAAAAGTGCGTCGGTAATAGTATAGGTTAAGTGTTGGCTTTTAAGATTTCATAGCTTTGAAATACAAGTGGGGCATAACAAGATACTCTTAATGGTAAATCACCTTATGAGTGTGAAATGAGACCGTTTCTAGGAGAATATACATAGGCCGAATTCTCTAAGTTCACTCATGAATAACCAAGGATGTTCAAGGTCAAAATGAGCACAATCAGAAAACTTTGTGATAGTTCCTGGTGTTTCAAGACATCACGTGCACTACCTGCTCGAGTAAATCCGATGACTATTTGCTATGGGTGGTTCAAGGCTGAAAAAACACTACAAACCCAAATATAGTGATTCTTCGTCCGTCCTCTCAAAAGTCTTTCAGTCGAGGCTTTTTCATGTGTTATAGAGTCATTTCTATTCGTGTGGGGGGTTGTTGGAACAAAAAATTTCGGGTACAATTCTGGCGGGCTTTGGCTGTCGTTTGCGCCAGATTATGGGAGTGTTGGTTTCGTCTCTGCGAGCACTATCTTGTAGTATGAAATGTGGCCGTTTGTAGGAGAATATATAGAGGCTGAATTCTCTAAGTTCACTCATGAATAATCAGGGATTTTCAAGACCAAAATGAACACAATCTGAGAAGATTCAACTATGTGATAGTTGTTGTCTAGGCTTACGACAAAGTCCAGGTGGTTCAAGACATCACGTTCACTACCTAGTCGAGTAAATTCGATGACTGTTCACTATGGTTGGTTCAAGGCTGAAAAAACGCTACCAACCCAAATGCGGTGGTTCTTCGTTCGTACTCTCAAAATTCTTTATGTCGAGTGTTTTTCATGTGTTATAGAGTCGTTTCTATTCATGTGAGGGATGGTTGGAACCAAATTTTCCAGGCACAATTATGGTGGGCTTTGGCTTCCGTTTGGGCCGGATTATGAGAGCGTTGACTTTGTTTCCGCGAGCATTATCTTATAGTATGCTTATACGTCAAATTCGGGTTTCGTTTGAATGAGAAATGAGGGCTCAAAAGTGGTTGCATGCAATGTAACTATGTTGAGTTTTGAGATGTTTTTGTGCATCCCACATTGGAAAATGGGAGATAAAACTACTATTACATAAACTAGAAGTTGAGTGCAATGAATATGTCATTAGGCATAGAGGAGACTATCTTGGTGGGCTTGAGCCTTCGAAGATTACACGCGCGTGGTTCGGTTTGGATCGGCTCGACCAAGGACACGGGCTCGAGGCCTTGGGGCCTTGGGGAATGGCCTTGAGGCCTTCAATCAGTCGGATTCTTCTCCTCCTCTTAAAAACGTCATTGGTGTCCAACATCAATCCAAGCATAAATGCTTCAGATTCTTCTCCTTTAGCCTATAAAAAGGTTGTAGAGCTCTTATTTTAGACACAGCAATCGAGCTTTCCCCCTATGTGTAAGTCTCTTCATTTCTTCCTCTTATAAGTCATCGAGTCTGAGAGCACACACTGACTAGTGTTCATTGACTTTTGTTCTTGAGTTGTGCAAAGTAGAAGACGTAACGGTTTTTATCTTGATATTCGGACCACCGGTAACAGTCACACTACTAGGCATTTTTAGAATTAAGGAAAGAGATCTTCAACTCGACTATGCATTAGTTTGATCGATCTGATTTCTGTATTGGTTTCGGCCATCCTTCGCTTTCCTTAATTCTATTTTATTTCATTATTTATGCAAATTGTATGTTGTAGAAATTAAGATTTCTATATTTTTCTCCGTCACTGATCTGAGAGAATTCTCCGTTCCGGTGTCCACGAGTGTATCCACTGATTTTTAGCCTTAGGTTTATTCGGAAGTGGATAAGCACACAATTATGTTAACAACTTACAACTTTTACAACATTTTACGTTAACAAATTACAACTTTGAGGAGTCTTCTAATCTAATATATACAATATTAAAGTTAAAGTCATGTTTTCACAAAAATTTGCGTCACTTAGCAAAATTGAATAGAGATATGTGTATTTCTCTTTTCTTATATCACCTTTTAAAATAAATTGAATAAATATTTTTAACCACTATCCCACTCTAACATCCCACTATTCTACTAACTGCAAATTTACAAAAACTCTATTTGGTAAAATGAATATTTCACTAACTCCAAATTTTAGCTTGATGATGAGACTTAGACTAAAAAGGGGCATATATATCGTAGCACTTTGTTTACTATGTGTTATTGACTCAGTTTCGTTACTCTCTCTACTACTATTGTCCATGTTCATCTCTTCAACGAAAGATATGCATGTTCACTATCTATTGTTTGATTGAATTTTCTTCAAGCTCTACAACTTCGATCTCCTAATTTCATTTGTTAGGATTTGTAAATTTGTTTCTATATGTGAATGATTTTGTTTCCATCAATGTCTAATCAGGCCTCAATTGGATTAATGGTTTCTCCTCCTATATTTCATTTCGGCTATCATATTTCTTAGGAAAATTATTCTATTAGCTCTCTTTTTTCAAGCGCATATTATGGCTTAATAGGAAGCTTTATTGATGTTACTTATTACGACTTCAGAGAAATATAAATTGTCGACAACCTGTCATCATCTATATGGATAAGAGACCTCTAAATTATGAATCTTTTTTATTAATTAATAAATTATTTTATTACCCGTACGTCGTACGAGACAAACACTAATTTATTGAAGGAAGTCAATTATGCAGGATGTATATTAAAGATTAATATATAAGGTATCATAATTCCAGTTCTTTTTTCTCTTGGAGCATAAGGTATCATAAATAAAATATTTGCTATTATTGCCAGTTTATTATTCTAGGTACACGTACACCTACTGATTACTTGTAAGTTGTACCTAATTGGCTATAAAATGGAGTATATAACAAATAACCAATAAATAAGCTTTTCTAGGCTCTTGCTCATCGAAAGTTAGTAATTAGTATTAGTATATTTTCAACGAATTTGTTAGTATCAGTATATAACCTGAAAACAAGCAACCTATTATCGGGTTTTGAAAGATTCAACTGGCAACTATTTTTCTAAGATGTGTTATTACAGCATAGATTAACCTTTGTAATTAATAATCAAATTAGTGTAGTTTAGCTCTTGTGTTTGTACATTCATATTATAAAATTTTTTATTTGACATTTTCTTAATGTTAGAAAATTAGGTGAACTTTTTAATCTTTATGTATGACTTTTATTCGTTTGTGTTTAGAAAGTGAGTGATTTGAAATTCGAATTATTTTTCTAAACATTTCTTCTTCTATGTAACTTTGAGGATGATATCATCACAATTTTAATTAAATAATATTGTAGTTAATTAATATATATATATATATATATATAAGAATAAATTATTGTATACAATTGTTATATTGGTAGGGCTTTGGAAAAAAGGATGAACAAATATCTAATATATACAATATTAAAGTTAAAGTCATGTCTTCACAAAATATTACACTACTTGATAAAATTTGAGTCGAGACTTGTGTATTTCTTCTTTATTTATTTCTTCTCCCTTGGAGTATTTATGTGCACTGCACCCAAAACTGGAGACATGCCACATTAGTTTGTCTTGGTTTCAAAACATTACACGATTAGACCGAATTCTTGTATCCTCACGTAACGCGAGAATAAAATTTTAAATTTTTAATATTTTTGCTATTTTCGCGTAACGCGAGAAGCACGTCCCTCGCGTAACGCGAGAAGCACGTCCCTCGCGTAACGCGAGAAACCAGGCTGCGTTTGAATAAAGTACCGGGATGTATATAAGAACCGTGTATATTAGTTAAGTTTCTCTAAGTTTCTCATGGTTCACACAGGTTTTATAAAATAATAAATTTAACTTATAGAATAAAATAATTAAAATTAAAATATCTTACTAAATTGATTTAGTTCATTTTCCACCTCATACAAATTTAGTATAATTTTTAAATATAATTGCTTAATTTAAATTATTATCTAAATAGTTAAAGTAAAAAAATAATCAATTCTTTAATATAAAGTTTTTGAATTAGTATGATAAAAAATATTTATAAAGAGGGGATTAATCAAACATTGTTTAAATAATTTTAGTTTAAAATATTTAATTTTTTAAAATTATGAGATTAAATATTTTTTATATAGTTATTACATAACTCTTTGTTTATTAAAGCACATAAAATATGGTTTATAGGTTAAAAGTATAAATAAATAAATATAGTATCTTACAAATATTAATTATTCTGAAATAAACATATACACATTTATATAATCTTCCTATTATAAGCATAGTTCCCATAACATGTGATTTAAAATTTTAAAAAGGAATTGGATGTTAAAGCGTCACATGACGATGTATTATTAAGAGAAGAATTGAATGAACTGCTGTCACATGACATGGTGAAAGAGATGATGTCATGTGGCAATAAGAGATGATTGATTTAATAGATATATACTCCCTTCGTCCCTTAATATAAGACCTATTTGCTTTTTCGACACTATTTACAAATCGAGTGAATCTTTTCGCTTTCTTCCAATATATAGAAATAAATATAGGCATACGAAATCTCGTTTGATTCGTCTCAATGAGTACTTTGACAATATAAAAAAATTAATTTTTTTATCATCGTATATTTAAAGATATTAACGTTACAAAACGTGTCTCGACAAATGTGTCAAAAGCAAATGGGAAGATCAATAAGGGACGGAGGGAGTAGTAGATTCAAGGTTCAATAAATACCCTATATGTTTAGTATTTTTTCTAAAATTCATAAATCACCTCATTTTAAATTATAATTTATATAAAAACAATAAAAAATTACAATTTCAACAATAAATCTTGCAACTCACTACCTAATTAAACACCTAAAATGACAATGTTTTCTAAACAAAATTGAGAGGTTGGAATGACATTCTTTGATGAACGGAAGTAGAATTACCTTCTTTTTTTAGTCATGGTCCACTCGAGTCTAATGGATTAGACCTCTTCCAACATTAATCTCTCAATTCATACCTTCAGCAGGAATCGAACTCAAAACTTCTAGATAGATATTTAAAGAACCTAATATCAAACGATTAGAGTCTTAGACCAACTAACTAAATGTTGGTTACTCTATATATTATCTAGAAATATTATCCGCTTAAAAAAGAATAGTAATATCACATAACTAAGTGATATTTATTTTAAAATCATATAAAACGGAGTATTAACTTTATGTTAAAAGCATTTAATTAAACTATAAATGCAATATGCATGAAAGTAATTTCTACTGTACATAGTATTGCAGTAGAAAAGTATGTATAAGTCTCTCTTGTTAGGCCATAACAAAGTATAAAAAACAATTTGAATCAATCGCTATAAAAGCTTAGATATACTACACTCAAAGAGACAAAGATCAAATTATATCACAAAAACCATTATTACTTTTGCTTTAACTTTAATATATATTCTCATATCATAATGCAGAAAAGATCTAGAGTATAATGTAGATATTATCCTTCATCGTGACTAGTAACACATATATATTATATGTGGTAATGTTAGTATATGCTGTAATAGACTAGAGTAATGGAATAGGCTAGAACCAATGACAGTTGATCCATGTCCAACCTATATATATTGTAGCCCTCTGTTGATGAATAGTAAGGAAGAAATATCATTCCACCATTTCACTGAATGGTATCAGAGTCACAAAACAGGACAAACGTCCAATAGGCACCAATCCCCACAAAAAAAAACCCTATCAAACCTTATTCTCTCCCTCTACCTACCCGCCGCCGTTGCTGCCATGGAAGTTACCTTACCTACCTCAAATTTCTCACCTTTGCCCTCCTTTTCACACTTTATCACTGTTAAATTAACCCATACAAACTTTCCTTTATGGCAAGCTCAGGTCACCCCATATCTTAAAGCCCATCAGCTTTTTCCCTATGTTGATGGCTCCAAACCATGCCCTCCAAGGTTCACTGGAAACCGTCTCAACCTAGAATATGAGGCATGGTGCAATCGTGACCAGCTGATTATAGCCATTTTGAATGGTTCCCTTTCTGAGCAAGTCTTGGCCCAAGTCCTTGACTGCACTTCCACAGCTCAAATATGGAGCTCTCTGCAACAGATGTTCTCTGCACGCTCGAACGCCCAAGTAGTCCAAACCAGGCTCCAACTGGCCTCGTTGAAGAAAGGAGCCGAGACCATTTCCGACTACTTCACCCAGGCGAAGGGATTGGTGTCCGGCCTTGCTGCTGCCGGCCAGGCGATTTCTGACGACGAGTTCTCCACCTACCTTCTTGCAGGTTTGGGTTCCGATTTTGACTCAGTTGTTACCTCTCTTACCACACAAATGGCTCTCCCCAACCCAACTCAAATACTTTCCCACCTCCTCACACATGAATCCTGCATCCAACGTCAAACCCACACCCTCCAACAGTCCATCTCTGTTAACCATACTGCTACCCAACCCTCTCCTGAGCTTAACTACACAAACACCAACCGGGGAGGGGGCAACAGGGGCGGACGCTGGCAAGGAGGACATCGTCATCAGAACAGAGGAGGCAACAGGGGAGCTGGCCAAGGTCGTGGACGCAGCCCTACCACTTTCTCTGGAGCTCCCGACTCGAGGCCCGTCTGCCAACTTTGCAACAAATATGATCACACCGCCTTGAGGTGCTGGCACCGTTTCGACCAGGCCTTCCAAGCCCCGCCACCACAGAGCTTCCAAGCTAACAACACTGGGATGTCTTCGTGGTATCCCGACACGGCGGCCACCCACCATTTTACTCCAGACCTCTCCAACCTTCAGCTCAGCACTCAGCAGCAGTACAGAGGTCCAGAACAAGTGATTCTTGGTGATGGCTCACAAGTGCCCATCCAAACCTACGGTTCCACTACTCTCTATTCTTCCTCTCGCCCCTTTAAGCTTTCACATCTTTTACATACCCCGTCCATTACTAAAAATCTGTTGTCGGTAAACCAATTTTGCTCCGATAACAATGTATTTTTCGAGTTTCACTCATCGCTTTTTCTTGTGAAGGATTCGAACACCCAGGCGGTACTTCTTCGGGGTCCCGCTAAGGAGGGGTTGTATGAGCTCCCGGCCACCACCGCTTCGCCGTCTTCACCACCGCAGCTGCATCTTTCCGTCGTCGCTACCTCTGCTCTGTGGCACCACAGATTAGGGCACCCTTCGTTTCATATTTCTTCTTCAGTGTTCAATCCCCTTGCAAGCACAAAAAAAGGCCTTCAACCCAGCTCAGATCGTTGCCCGGATTGTTCGTGGGCCAAAGCACATCAGCTTCCACACCCGCCCAGTCCAAGCACTTCTGATAGGCCCCTTAGTTTGTTATTTCTTGATGTTTGGGGCCCAACCCACACCCTATCAATTCAAAACAATAGATATTATTTATCCATCATTGATGACTTCTCAAAATTTATTTGGCTTTTTCCCTTAAACGCTAAATCTCTCGTGCCACAAATTGTTACCACCTTCATATCATTTGCCACAAAATTCTTCGACACCAAAATTTCACACATACAAACCGATGGTGGTACGGAATTCAAACCCCTCAAAAATCTCTTCCAAACCATGGGCATCAATCATCGCCTCACATGTCCATATTCTCATCAACAAAATGGGAGTGTCGAGACGAGACATCGTCGAATTGTTGATATGGGTCTTACTCTTCTCAAACACTCTTCCCTACTACTCTCCTTTTGGGATTATTCCTTCCTCACCGCCTCATACCTTATAAACCGCCTACCCACGCCCATCCTTAAACACAAGTGTCCCTATGAACTCCTTTTCTCCACCCCTCCGGATTACTCATTTTTTCGTGTTTTTGGTTGCTTATGCTTTCCAAATCTCCGCCCATATCAAACACAAAAACTTTCCTTCCGCTCATCTCCTACCCTTTTCCTTGGGTATGCTAGCAACTACAAGGGGTACATTTGTTATGATTGGGAAGCCAAACGCACCTATATCTCACGGGATGTCATCTTCCACGAAAACACCTTCCCCTTTTCCAAACCTCCCATATTTCCTACTCCATCTCCTGACTTTGCCATTTTACCCATTGTTTCCACTCCAAATTTACACTCTGGGCCCCTGGACATCCATCCAAAACAAGACGATTTGGACTCTTCCTCTGGGCCTCCACAAGACGATTTGGACTCTTCATCTGGGCCTCCACAATCATCCGTCCCTTGTCCTCCTGAGCCCATTCCTCCTCAAAATAACCCACCCACTCACATCATAACCCGGTCCAAGACCAACACCTTCAGACCCAAAACAAGAACGGACGGAACCATTCCTTGGCCCGGTCCCTCATGCTCAGCCACAAAAGTTGTTATCCCTGATGAACCCAGAACTCACACAGAAGCCCTAAAATATTCAGAATGGCACAGTGCCATGGCCACCGAATTCAAGGCGCTCCTCAACACTGAAACCTGGAAGCTTGTTCCGCCCTCTACCTCAACAAATGTGCTCGGTGTCAAATGGGTATTTAAAACAAAGAGGCACGCAAATGGATCAATCGAAAGGCGCAAGGCTCGCTTGGTTGCCAAGGGCTTTCATCAAGTTCAAGGAATTGATTACGAAGAGACATTCAGTCCGGTGGCCAAACCCTCAACAATCCATTTACTCCTCTCGTTGGCGGCGATGCAGTGGTGGTCGGTGCGGCAACTCGATATACACAACGCCTTCTTACACGGTACCCTGACGGAGGACGTCTACATAACCCAACCCCCAGGTTTTGTCAACTCTGAATTCCCTTCCTTCATTTGTAAACTGCAAAAATCCCTTTATGGTCTTAAACAGGCTCCCCGAGCATGGTTTTCCCGATTGAGTGAGTCACTGGTTGCCCTGGGTTTCACTCCATCTGTTGCGGATACTTCGTTATTCATCTACCGCGAAGGCTCTGAATCCGTCTTTATTCTCGTCTATGTGGACGACTTATTGTTGATCTCCACAACTGATGCTCTAGCAGACTCTTTTGTATCTTCATTGTCCAGTCAGTTTCCAGTGAAAGATCTCGGCTCCCTCAACTTCTTCCTAGGCATCGAAGTGCGCCGTGATGAGTCAGGGATTTTCTTATGTCAGACCAAGTATATTAAAGACTTGCTTAATCGAGCCGGCATGACAGACTGCAAACCTGCAAGCACTCCAATGGCAACCTCCTTTCTCAGCTTGTCTGATAACTGCCCCGAATTTCCTGACGGCCTCAAATACCGCAACATTGTTGGTGGTTTGCAATATCTCGCCTTCACACAGCCAGACATCTCTTAAGCAGTGAACCTTCTCTGTCAAAATATGCACCGGCCATTGGAGAAACACTGGCAAGCCGTTAAGCGTGTCCTTCGCTACTTAAAAGGCACCTCAGAACTCTGTTTCTTCATTGCTGCGCAGCCCAGTACCATGCTATCAACCTATTCTGATGCAGACTGGAGTGGAGACTGGAAAGATAGCAGATCCACCGGTGCTCATTGTGTGTACTTAGGTCCCAACCTCATCTCATGGGCATCGAAGAAACAACCAACTGTTTCTCACTCTACAACGGAGGCAGAGTATAGAGCAGTTGCAAAAGCCATGTGCGAGACATTGTGGATCCAATCCTTATTAGCTGAGCTCCGTTTTCACTTGCCTCAACCTCCTACGTTGTGGTGCGACAACATCGGGGCCACATACTTAGCCGTCAACCCCGTTCTTCATCACCGGATCAAGCACATTCGACTTGACTACCATTTTGTCCGTGAACGAGTGAAGAACAAGTCACTTCAAGTGACTTTTGTGTCCTCCAAAGATCAGAAGGCCGATCTTCTTACCAAGGCCTTGCCCACTGCTCGGTTCGTTGAATTGCGATCCCAACTCTGTCTTCAACACGTTCGGATCGAGGGGGGATAGTAACGCATATATATTATATGTCGTAATGTTTAGTATATGTTGTAATAGACTAGAGTAATGGAATAGTCTAGAACCAAGGACAGTTGGTCCATGTACAGCCTATATATACTGTAGCCCTTTGTTGATGAATAGTAAGGAAGAAATATCATTCCACCATTTCACTGAAGTGACATTATTTTTTTCGTCTGAGGGTACATGTTTTTCATTAAATATAGTTGTGATTAAAAAAGTTAGCAAAGATTATAAAGCTCTATGGATCCTGGAAGGGTATTTTCCTACCTCTTCATTATCAAATTTCTTATTCGGACCTAGGCTATATATATATATGTATATACGTGACATGAACTATGTGTTATGTGTTGGGCCTGAATTCAGCTCTATTTGGTTTGGCACAAAAGTTAATAGAAAATCTTATCCGGATAACTGAAGGAGATAACTAAAGCAGTGAGTCGGTTAGGTGACATGGACGAGGTCGACATCGAAAGATTTTTGAAACTGCTTCAACGGGCAGATTTTATAGGAAATTTAGGGTTTAGGTGTGTATTTATACTGTGATTATGTGTATATTATATTTCACGCATTCAACAATACTTAGAGTTCTGTTAAGATTCATTTAAAACACTCAGGTGATTGTCTTGTAACTCTATTCATTGATTTGGAGGAATTATAAGGAGCTATGTAGCACGAAAACCTCTCCTAGGGTCTGAAGCGGGGTGTCGGAAACCCGGAAACGCCTGGAAGCGCCCGGAAACGCCGGGAAACGGCTGGAAATGGTCAAGGAAATGCCGGGTAACGGTCAACATTTTGGAAACGTCGGGAAACGCCGGGAAACGTCTGAGGAAACGGGAGGAAACGTCCGAGGAAACGTTTTGATGAGCAAAAAATTAGAAAATTATATATTTTTTTAATAAATTAAAGAAAATTAGAAAATAGAAAAATTTAACCCTAATCCTTCATCTGTTTCACGTTTTCAACCCTCACATTTGATTTAGGTTTAAGACTTAGTTTTCAATGCTTCTGTCAGATTCGACTTTTAGAAACTATTATTATGTTACAAACTTAAATTACTTATATTATATTTGCCTCTTAGTGATATTAATGTATTATTCATTACAATAGTTTTAAAATGATATATAATATTAAAATATATCGACGTTTCCCGCCGTTTCCTATATTTGTTTATTTTAGATTTTCCGCTTCCCGGTGTCCTGCCGTTTCCCGTTTCCAACTGCCGTTTCCGTTTCCGTGCAACATAGATAAGGAGAAATCCGCATCTGGTTACTCTTGATTCTAGTTCATTCAAAATCGATCATCTAGCTAATATTGTTCTTTATTTAATCAGTATTTGTCATTCTATTCTAGTTACGATGGGTCGAAATCCCCAAGAATTTCCACTTACCCAACCTGTCCAGTTACGATGGGACCAACGATCTAGATGATCATATCGCCCTCTATAAGCAGAAGCTCATGACTATCTCGGTTGCTACGTTGACATGGTTCATGCACCTACCACATGGATCAATCACTTCTTTCGCCAACACATTTAAATTTCAATTTGCTAGCAGTCGCAAACTAGAAAGACAGTCTAGCGACTTACATCACATTATCCAAAAAAACAATGAGCCTCTTCGTGACTATCTTGACAGGTACAACAAGGCAAATGTGTTGATCCCGCACTGTGACGTGCCGGCATTTATCGAAGTCTTTCGACGAGGGGTTGGTCAAAGGTAGAGAGCTATACCGTGAGTTGAAAACTATCCCAGTCGGAGCTTCAAATATGTAAAAGCTAAGGCGATGGCACATGTCAGACGAAGAACAATTCAGAGTCAACCTATTCCCAACTGTGTCGATAGGAGATCTCATGGGGACAACCAAAGGGATCGTCGAAGCCAACCATATCCCCGCGACTGCGAGGACAAGGGCATAAAAAATCGGAGCCGTGACAGAGGAGGCGAATGGAAAGACCACCCCTCACTACCTCCTAAAGTACAATCTTACAATTCTAGTGTTTCTGTTGTAGAATTGGTCAAAACATTCGACAAATTCGAAAGGACGTCAGATGGCCACGAAAGAGTGACAAGCCCGAATCAAAGACAGATATAGCCAGATAGTGCGATTTCCACGCAAATAAGAGAAGTCAAATACCCAGAGTGGCTCGCAACGTAGAGAAGAAGAATGGAAATTGGCGGGTCTGCGTCGACTTCAAAGACCTCAACAAAGCTTGTCCAAAGGATCTGTTCCCTTTGCCGCACACAGACGCTCTGATTGATGCCACAACGGGGCATGAAATGCTGCCATTCATGGATGCCTTTAGCGGTTATCACCAAATTCAGACTAAAAAGTCATGTCGTTTGGACTAAAGAATGAAGGGGAAACCTATCAACGCCTAGTCAACAAGATGTTCAAAGATTAGATCGGGAACACTATGGAAGTATATATCGACTACATGCTGGTCAAGTCGAAGCATAATAAAGACCAAATAGAGCATCTGCAAGATGCGTTCAAGGTACTCAAAAGATACAATATGAAGTTAAATCCAACTAAATGTTCTTTTGGGGTGTCTTCAGGAATATTCCTAGGCTACATGGTGAATCAGAGAGGGATCGAAGCTAGCCTAGAACAAATCAAAGCAATGATCAATCTCCGATCTCCAAGGTGCATCAAAGACGCCCAAAAGCTTACTGGAAGGTTAACGACCCTCAATCGATTCATATCTAAGTCATTGGACAAGTGCAAGCCATTCTACGACGCACTAAAAAAGAACAAATCATTTCAATGGAGTGGAGAGCATGATCTCGCCTTTCAAGAACTCAAATCCTATATGTCGAATCCTCTGCTTTTGGCCAAACCAAAAATCGACGAAGCATTGCCCCTCTATTTAGCAGTGTCCGATTCATCCATCAGTGTTGTCTTAGGCAAGGAGGAAGATGGAAAGCAGTCGCATGTCTATAATGTGAGTCGATATTTGCTACCAACAGAAATACGCTACTCATCCTTAGAAAAACTGGTCCTAGCACTAGTCATGTCGTCCAACAAGTTGCGTCCTTACTTCGGATCACATACGATCGTTGTAAGAACAACCACCCAATGAAGTCTCAATATGGGCCATACACTTAAGTGGTTACAAGATAGAGTACGAGCCAAGAATAACAATCAAGTCTCAAGCTCTAGTTGACTTTGTGGCATACTTCAATTTGACGTTGGAACAAGAGGCTATAAAAGAAGCATCTGAGTTGCTCGTATCATGTGGGAATTACATACACATGGGGCTTTAAACATCTGAGTAACAGGGTTAGGTTTCGTACTAAAATCACCGCAAGGGGACAATATAGCCCAAACGAGGCTGAGTATGAAGCACTCGTATTTGGTTTGCAAATCTAGCGTCTGACATGGCGATTGAAGAAATCAAAGTCACATGCGACTCCCTACTCATAGTAAACCAGATTCAAGGGTCGTACGCAGAAAAAGATGATAGAATGACAGCATACTTAAGCCTTGTCCAAGGACTCATCACAAAATTCAACAAGTTTTAATCCAACAAGCCCCAAGGGAACAAAACACCCAAGCCGACGCATTGGATAAAAAATCTGAGTAACAGGGTTAGGTTTCGTACTAAAATCACCGCAAGGGGACAATATAGCCCAAACGAGGATGAGTATGAAGCACTCTTATTTGGTTTGCAAATTTAGCGTCTGACATGGCGATTGAAGAAATCAAAGTCACATGCGACTCCCTACTCATAGTAAACCAGATTCAAGGGTCGCACGGAGAAAAAGATGATAGAATGACAGCATACTTAAGCCTTGTCCAAGGACTCATCACAAAATTCAACATGTTTTAATCCAACAAGCCCCAAGGGAACAAAACACCCAAGCCGACGCATTGGATAAAACATCTGAGTAACAGGGTTAGGTTTCGTACTAAAATCACCGCAAGGGGACAATGTAGCCCAAACGAGGCTGAGTATGAAGCACTCGTATTTGGTTTGCAAATCTAGCGTCTGACATGGCGATTGAAGAAATCAAAGTCACATGCGACTCCCTACTCATAGTAAACCAGATTCAAGGGTCGTACGCAGAAAAAGATGATAGAATGACAACATACTTAAGCCTTGTCCAATGAATCATCACAAAATTCAACAAGTTTTAATCCAACAAGCCCCAAGGGAACAAAACACCCAAGCTGACGCATTGGATAACTTAGGCTCAACATTAGACCCAAAGGAATTTCCGACTATTCGCATCATCCATGTCTCAAGCCCTGTAATACCGAAGACAACCAAAGAACCCTTGGAGATCTTGGCGTCAGAGTGAGAGCCTGACCCAGAGTCAACGAGCAACGATCAAGATTGGACTAAACCATTCCTCGACTGGATGGTCCACGACATCCTACTAGACGACAAGGCTGCAACCAAAAGACTCAAGGTACAATCATTATCCTACGATATAATTGATTCCTTACTCTTCAAAAGGTTTGTCACAGGGGCAAAGCTGAAATGTCTGCGCCGGCAGAAGCTCAAAAGCTACTCCAATCGCTCCACAACGAAGAATGTGGAAATCACACAGGGGGACGGATTCTAGAATGCAAGGCCCATTGACAAGGTTACTTCTGGCCAATTATGAACGTTGACACAATGGAACACGCAAAAAAATGCGACGCATGTCAGAGACATGCACCGGTCCCTCACCAACCATCATAGTTCTTGCACTCGACATTGGCGCCATGACCCTTCATGAGATTGGGAATGGTCATAGTCGGTAAGTTACCCCCAACATCGGGGCAACGCGTCTTCTTCTTAGTTACTCTAAATGAATTGAGGATGAGCTTATAGAGAGATAAAAAAATATAAAATCATCTCATTCATTAAACGATATTTTTAATGTGCAGATTCGGCATACCTTCAGAGATAGTATGCGACAATGGTTCCCAGTTCTTCGGACATAAGACCAGAGAGTGCTTCGCGCGCTGGACTTATGTAATGACTCTACTCACAAACTTTCACATTACATGCCCCTTTTACTTTGAGGGATACAGGAAGGAGTAACAAATAAAGGCACGTCGTACCCTGACAACCGTGTACATACCACATGGTACGCCTCTAAGAAACAAGTCGACATATCAAAAGACACTAAGACATTTACTAAACGACATTCAATCATGCAACCCCCCTCTCGTTCTCCTATGTCATAGGTATGACGGAGTGAAAGATCGAAATTCGGAAAGAGAATAAAAGCTACACGTATATTAAGAGGAACGAAAGTAGGCGCACATAGGTCGACGAAAAAAAGCATCCTACTATAGACGCGGCCCGCGATGGTGGACGGGTCACCAAAACACAAAGTGTTCACCTTCAGACATCGAAGGATTTTCAAAACAACAGTAAAACAGAATAGATAAAAACTAAGAGGACTAGTCATGATTATCTATAGCGGCTCCAGCGTCAACGTCATGGACGATCTCATTTGTTTGAAGAGTCTCTGCTGCAGCTTCGGTCCGACCAGAGCTCGTCTCAGCGTCATCATCATCGACGTCCCCGACCACCCAAGCATCATGTAGGTACTTGACGTGAGGACGTCCATTCAGATAATCCATGTCAATTGTAGCACGAGCTTTTTCCATGTCCCATGCGACATGCTTACCAGCCTGATACTCTTCCATTATCTGCACCCTAGATTTGGCACCAAAGTAAAGATCGACGTCCATGGTGACGGATCCACAATCTTTCTTCTCCTTGTCTAGCAACGCTTCAAGCTCACTGATTCGGCCTTCTTGGGTCCTATAACCTCCTCTTGAGACGCCATATATTTGTCCTCAATCGTCTTTAACAGCTTGCTCAAATCCTTGGCATTGCCTTCGGCGGCATCAATTTTTTGTTGCATAATGGAAGACATCATAGTGAACTTTCCTTGTCCCGAACATAGATGTTGGAACACCTACGAGGGAAGAAAAGAATTCATCGGTTTAACTTATGCGGAGATGGAACCGCCAAAGAACATGAGTGACTCATTATCCAAATGCTCTCGCTATCCAAACCCACATTATCATGAAGGCTCAATAAGTCAAAATCATCAGGGATAGGGACGTTTGCTAGATCAACGGTCCCATACATCTTCTTTTTGGACGGAACCTCATGAGACAAGTCGATGATCTCCGCAAGTTTTCTCTTTCCACTACCCTTAGGGACTGGAGGGAGAGAGTTCGACGAGCTTGCCTTTCCCTTACCTTTGACCTCCATCAAACTTTTGAACGATAGCCTAGCGCTGGATCGCTCGGCGCGAGTGTTTGTCTTTGTACAAACAACAACAACATGGCCTCACAGTCATAAGATCAATGATACACACACTCATACGACAAAGTAAAAAATGATGGGAAAAACACTTACACTTAGAAAGAGATGAGGTAGGATCCATGATTTCTAGGAGAATAGGAGTGGTGATGGTTGAGTTCTTAAAAGGCTTGTGCGATCTTGGGACGGTTAGGAACACTTCCAACTTAGCTTCTAAGACGGTATCTACTAACCTGCTGACTATTGTCTTCGCCTGGTGTTGGAAAGAATCAAAAGTAAGCAAGAGGTTAAAAATGTTGTTTGAAGAACATAAATCGGAAAGGTACGAACCTTTTCATAACCATTATGTCCTCAAGAACCGACAATCCTCCCCCATGCCTAAGGACGAGATCTTTGTGAAAAAAGAAACGCCTTTTCCAGCTTGTCATTGGGATTCATATCCAAATCCAGGGCTTTATAGCCCGATCTCACCCGCAAGTTGTACATACAGGACTTCAGTGTCTCAGGATAGTGACTGTTATCGAAAGCAGAAAAGTCAAACTCTTACTCCAGATATCTTTCATTTAGGCGGTCCAGGATCCGAAGTAGCAACGACCAAACAACATCATACATTGCCTTTAATCCAGTTTTTCATGAGAGACTAAACATCTTAAATTGGACCGCCATTATGTTAGGGATCTGCTAGAGGATGGTTTTATTTCTATTGTCAATGTTATATCATGTTTCCAAATTATTGACGTCCTAAAACAAAACTTTTAGGAGAAGGTTAACATAACATCTTATGTGTCAAGTTAGGACTTATTCGCTCGCTCTCTTGTCCAACTGGATAAGGGGGTGTGAGTTAGCTAAGTTGATTATACTTGCAGTAATAAATGACATATGTAGACAACTTGTAGGTGAGTGGTATATAACCACCTATGTGAACATTTAACATATTATGAGAGTAAAAACATATACATCTCTTTTCTTGCTTCCTCCGTTAATGGAGAACATCAAACTCCATACATCCTCGCCGATGGTATATAATATATGGATCCGCTCTCTTAGGTGACATTTGTACTCCAAAAAGGGAAAGAGAATCAAAATGTATCTAGATAATATTTTGTATCATGGTTAGAAAACAAAATAATAATATTTTATTAAGAAAATTTGCATTTGCATGTTTAACAAGAGGGAAGAGAAGTGTGAGGAGAGTTAATCACCTCTCTTGACACCTCAATTACGGGGTGGGTTTCAAAAATCATGAAACATTCCCTTCCCTCCTGTATTTGGAGACTCTTTTTTTAAACAACCATCCACACTCTTGCAAACATACATATTTAACCAAAAAACCACAATACTAAATATTTTCTACATTCATTTTTATTCTCTTTCCCTTTCCGAAGCGGTGTAAGAGTGTGGATGGTTACACTAGGTTACACACTGTTGCAATAGGTGTCATTGCCCTAGACCCATTGTAATGTTTAATAATCTAGTGTAACGGTCACCTTTATTTAATAAAGCATTGCAATAGACAACGATGTTACATTAGTTTATCAACCATTACAATAGAATACCTATTGTAACACCGAAAAGACCATTACAATATTTTGTGTTACGTTAGCTCAATTATTTTGTAGTGATTGTTTTCACCTAGTCCGCCCATATTCGTATATAACAACAAGAACAATCGTAAAGTTTACATAACATGCGAAGAGGAAGATTCTGGTAGAAAATAAGTTACGGTACGAAGTGTAAAGCGTGTGTGTTCATAAATTACACGTCAATGTTCGTAATCTGGATGATAATGTTCATAATCTAAGTGGTGAAAATTTTAAGTTTAAGTGAGTCACGCGGTGACAATTTTGTAATTTCCGTAAACTTTATATTTTTTTTAAAAATGATCTGAATAACATGATCGCGGATTATGAACATGACTTTTTCAAATTATAAACATTAGGTTGTCATCTGTCAACGCGAACGGTTCACACTTAGTATTACATGATTTGTTCTTATCGAAACTTTTCTCGATATAAAGGGTGGAATCTTAACAATGTACTGTAGCGGACAATGTGGAGATGCATGCTCACGTCCGACTTCAATCAGTGGATTCGGATCTACTGACGTAGAGATCACGTCTCAAATCTGTCCTCAATTTCGTAAAAAAGCAAATTATCTTCATCCAACTGTTAATTCCAATTCTTAGAGGCGACTGATGAGTTTGGGCCCGGAGCGAATATAACATACAATTTGAAATTTCCGTAGCGTGCATGGGAGTCAACGGTCAAATTTGATATTCTATATTATTATTATCTCCCGTCCATTTTATAAATCAAATAGAGAAATTTCATTGGGTCGAATGGGCAACTGATTTTTATATTATTATGAGACGGCCTATATGACCATTTCTCGGTTTCAGAAAAAGAAGAAGACCATTTCTCTTTGCAAAAGGCATAATAGAGAGTATAAAATAACAAGAGGTTTTTATCAAAGAAATAACAAGAAATTATAGCTATATATTATATGTAGTAGCTAGTAAGTTATCAAATGTGGAGAAAATAACTTGAATGAGTAGTTAATTTGTCACAAACAAATTTGGATTGTTTTATATTGTTGTTTTCTACTCCGTATCTGTGTAGTTTCCGCTATGAGATAGAGGACTATTTCATAGTTTTTGCTCACAACGTTATTGATTAACAACTCATTAGGGTATGTCTTATATGTGAGCAATAACTAAATGAATAATTCCAACCGTATATGCATAATACTTTGTAGAATATGAAGCAACATTTGAGTCTTCGCTGAAGATATCACTACTAGAAAACGCACCTATAGCCACGAATATAGCTAAAATAATAACCAGAATATTAGCCATAAACAAGTCTGGCCACGAATCTCCCATTGACAATAGCCATAAAACATATTTCCTTAGCCACAAATTTTAGCCATAAAATATCCCTTTGTGGCTAATTAGCCATGAAACTTAGCCAGAAATTGTTTTGTTGGAAAATTCGTATCTAAGTAGCAACAAACACTTTCATGGCCAAATTTATGTCTTTTTAGCCATAAAATATTTTGTGGCTAAATGTCTGCCCATTCAGCCATAAACTATTTTGTGGCGAACTTCTAAGCTATATAGGTTCATGGCTATAATGACATTTAGCCATAAAATATATTCGTGGTTATATTTATTGTAAAATAGCTAATTATCAAAATAATATAAATTTATATTAATAATATGCAATATATAAATTAAGCTTGTTATAGATACTCAAACATTTACTAATTAATATTAATAAGGCAAATATTACAAAAGTGTGATATTCCATGTGCACTACCAAGTTCTCTAAATCATGCACATGGTATATCAACATTACTTGATACCTAAAATTCATATCACCATTAGAACATATCCAAAATACCTAAGTAAGACACAAGAAGGTTAAACATCCAAAATGCCTACTAAGGTGTTAGTGCTTAGTTGTTAGACTTAGAGAATATCCAAAATACTAAGTCAAAAGGATCCACCTACTAAGGAGTTGGGTTGGACTCTTGAGGAGAGGCAACATTTGAGGCATGATTCGACTCTTGAGAGGTAGTGGCATTAGCACCTCCATGAATTTGCAACAAACGTTTGAGCATGTCTTCTAGTAACTTGTTTTGGACTTGAACGGCTTTCATCTCATCTCGCATCTCCCTCATCTCATCCTTAAGAGGCTCCATAAATGATTGTGACTTACTTGCACTTGATGTAGGCATGCTATTGAGATTTCCAATCTTTCCTCCACGAACTAGGGCAACCCCCTCTTCGGCTAGCCCAAAAATCCTATGATTGTGAGGTCCATTGCATGCTTTTAACCATAGCTCCATCTCCTTGGTCCTAGTAAGAGGTTCTGAGGATGGAAATTCAGCAACAAGTCGATCGAACTCAGCCTTCAAAAGAAAATTAGAACAAAAATCAGCAATTCAATTTTTATAACTCACCTACTTGTAAAAAATTCAACAACTTCAACTCAAGTTTTATACAACTCAACAACTTGAAAAAATCAACGAATTCAACTCAATAGTTCAATGTACAACAATGCAGATTATAAGTTCAATAGTGCAGACATATTTCAACTAGTTCCATCCATGTAAGTACAACAATGCAGATTATAAGTGCAGCAGTCCCAAAAATAAACCAGAATCAATCCATGTACAGCAGATTGAACATAAGGTGCATAACAGAAAAAATATGCAGCAACACAACTCAGTTTTATACAGCTCAATGTAACAAAAATCTAACTAGTTTTTATAGTTTATAGACTTGTAACAACTCATTTGCTAAAAATAAAAAACAGAAGTGAATACTTACTACAGTAGCAGCAGGTAGTGGCCCCATCCGAGTCCCATCTTTCTTCGACCATAACTTTCTTATAACTTCAGAATACAATGGTCTATGACCAGTTTCTTTCTCCTGAAATTACATAAATAATTTGTTTACTCCAAAAAATACAAAAACTGAGTTTAAGTAAATTACTTTCAAACTATGTTTACCATCTGTTTTCTGTGCTTTGATATCTTTCTAGAACCCCCTAGATACGGCCCATTTTCAATTGCTCTCTTTGAAGATTTATTTTTCTTGTTTGCATCAGATTGCTTCACCATTTTTGCATTTGTTTTTCTTTCTTTTTCCATGTTTTTCCAATGCTCCTCTTTTACAAAGAAAGGTGTTCTCCCATAACGATGACATTTGCTAAAGGTTTGGGAAATGTGCTTAGCAGCTTCGTGAATGAAGACCTTCTTCATTGCCACATCAGTAGTTGTCCAGAAGAAATATTTCTGCACAAAGGAAAAAGAATTAGCAAATACTTAAGCATGTATGATACGATATATGACACTTATGCTTAAAATGTGAAATGTATCACCTCAAACTCTTCAAACCACATTGTTTTTACATGATTTGGAACAAACTTAATACTCGTCCATGGACCATCAAAGTGTCCACGAACAATTTCTCTCATTTTGGCTAAAGCTGCTTTTGAAGATTCATTGTCCTCAAATTCACTACAAAGTTAAGAGCAATAAAATAATTAGTAAACAATAATTATAACTTTGGTTATAGAGACAAAGTTGAGAGCTAACCAAGAGCCATTAGGGTCGAGGGATACATAGATCTTTTCTGTTGTAGAAAGATCAGCAGGTGACCCCTCAACATTTGACTCATGGTGCTCTTCTTGCAGCCCCTCTTGCACATGTGGAGAACTGTTGGGAGTTGGAGAGGTGATTGGGCTAGGATTATCTTCTACGGGAGAAGTGTGAGAAACAACACGAGCAAAGTTACAACTTGAAGGTCGGAAAAGTTGTTGAGATGACCGGCGTACAGATCCAGCAGATACAGAAGATTGCATTGTTATAAGTAGAGCTGCACAAAGTAGAGTATTTACCCAAATTCATATCTTAAAAGCAAACAGCACTGCAACAATACATGCTGTAATGAAGAAAAAACTGAACAGAAATGCCCATTAAACATTGTTATAAGTAGAGCTGCACAAAGTAGAGTATAAGGCAGGAAGAACAGCTCATTAAACAGCGCTGCAGCAGCACAACAATGCAGAAAAATCTGAATAGCAATACCCATTAAACCACCCATTAAACATTGTTATAAGTAGAGCTGCACAAAGTAGAGTATAAGGCAGGAAGAACAACTCATTAAACAGCGCTGCAGCAGCACAACAATGCAGAAAAAACTGAACAGCAATACCCATTAAACAGCCCATTAAACATTGTAATAAGTAGAGCTGCACAAAGTAGAGTATAAGGCATGAAGAACAGCCCATTAAACAGCACTGCAGCAGCATAACAATGCAGAAAAAACTGAACAGAAATGCAGGAAAACGCAGCCTTAAAACCAATGCAGAAGTGCAACAACTGAACAGCGCAACAACTGGTATATTATATACAGAAGTGCAGGAAAACGCAGCCTTAAAACCAATGCAGAAAAAATGAACCTTTTTGGGCGATTCCTCAGTACAACGGTGCAACAAGAAGAGAAGACTAGACCAACACCAGATTGAAGCGAAGACTAGAAAGAGAAACAAACACCTCGTCACCGAAACAAACACCTCATTGAAACCTGCAACGAATAACAAATTCCAATTGAAAAATCCAGAACAGAGAGAACGCTGAAGAACAGATTGCAAGAAGAGAATAAACCTCAATAAAGAGACGAAGCTGCAAACTGAAGTAAGAGAGCGAAGGGATTTTTGGGCGAGAGATCTTTTGCCAGGGATTTTTGGGCAAGAGACTGAGCGAGAGAATTCTAGGGTTAGTGAAGAGAGACCCAAGGAATCCAACCAGTGAGCGCCAATTTGATAAAATTAACGCACAATGCATAGCGGGAAACAAAAACTTTGACCGCCAAAATGGGGAAAATTTATTTGGGCGAGAGATTTGGTTGAATTGTTGCAAAAAAAAAAGAATGAGGGGAATTTAGTTAAAGAAAATCTATATAACTTAGGTAAGAAGATATAATTTTTTACCAAAAAATAGAGTAAGAGAATAGGACTTACTTATTGATCATTGTCAGAATTTGATTCATGATCATCTTGGTCTTCATCTTCTATATCAACATCGTCCTCGCTACTCTCAACATCATAATTTCTTTGATCAAGGATGATCGGATCATTTAAATTAGCAGGCAAAGAGTGAATTGATGATCCTGCAAATCCATCAATATCAAAATCATCCGGTTGTAATGGTTGATCAAAACCCATTGGTTCAACAATATCCTCTGTCCATCGTTGCTCTATTATTCCTCGAGGCTTTGTCTTACACACGAACCTCCAATCCGTACGACTACGACATACTCCAGGGTAGTCTGCATAATAAACTTGGATGCATTGTTGAGCAAAGACGAAAGGGTCGTGATTTCTATATCGTCTCTTCCAATTTATTTCTTGGAAACGATATTGTGGATGGACTCTCGTTCCATTAATAGAAGGATCAAACCACAAACACTTAAACATGACAATCTTCTTACACGGCAAACCGGTGAGCTCGAACTCTAGAATTTGTTCTACTAGCCCAAAGAAATCAGATTGAGTATCACCGTTGAAGGCTTGAACACAAACACCACTATTCATTGTTAATTTGCCTTCTCCTCGCTGTAGAGTTTCATATTTATAACCATTGGTAAAATATGCCGGCCATGATAGAACTTTTTTTGAAGGACCCCAAGCCAAACTGCGTATCAAATCATGATCACTCTCTGGAGGGTGAAGGTTTTGCTTAGTTAAAACCTACAACATAATAAAAGTAAATGTGCGTTATCTTAACATCTCTTATGTATAATAAAATGTTGTGCATTGTAGAAAATACTTTAAGACTTACATAATCAGTAAACCATGTTGAAAAGCGATTGGCAAGAGCATTCACATCTCCTCGCCCATCTGTATTTTGAAATTTCCTACAAAAAACAAACATGAAAAGTGTGATATTAAAATATATACATATGCATGTGCATTTGTAAAGAGATATAGATATAATCTTAGTTAACTTACTCGACGTAAGAGTCAACCTCTCTACAATTGAGTAGGATGTATGTATGCGCTACTTGAAAATCTATCCCCTCGGTCATCCATAAAACCTTACACTTTCCGCTTGCACGTCCGGGATGGTTGAAGATTGAAATTTGAGGATAAGTCTCACTTGCTACATCATCCTCATTCCTTGAACCTTTTCTTCTCTTGCATTGGTCTTGAGGTTCAGAATAATGTTGAGTGAAATTTGTGATCTCCTCAAATAGATATTGTTCCACTATAGAGGCCTCAACCTTTTGTGGATTTAGCATGTTGCCCTTCAAAATAAATAAGAATCTTTCAAACACATACATCCATCGGTATTGTACCGGACCCGCCAATAGTGCCTCATATGGTAAATGCACGAGAAGATGCTCCATGGAATCAAAGAAAGATGGTGGAAATATTCTCTCTAGCTGACACAATATGAGGGGTACATCACGTTCCAAATCCTCAATACATTTCTTGTCAAGTGTGGATGCACATATGGATTGAAAGAACAAGCTCAACTCTGTCAATGCCCCCCATACACCCACGTCTAGAAGCTCCTTAAAAGCAATCGGCAAAAGCCTTTGCATGAACACATGACAATCATGACTCTTCATCCCGAGTAATTTACCCTCCTGCAAATGCACACAACGACCAATATTGGATACATATCCATCTGGAAATCTCAATGTCATCAACCAGCTAAGCAACTCTGTCCTTTTATCTCTACTTAATGTGTATAATGCTTTTGGCTTTGGACCTCTGTGATCGTCTTCCACTTGAAGCTCTGGACGATCACAATATAGACGAAGGTCCTTTCTTGAATTCAGGTTGTCCTTTGTCCTCCCCTTGGAATCCAGTACAGTGTGAATCACATTCTCAAACACATTTTTCTCAATATGCATCACATCAAGGTTGTGACGAAGCAAATGATGCTTCCAATAAGGAAGTTGCCAAAAGATACTTTGTTTTGTGAACTTATGAGTTACACCATAACCATCTGGTAAGTTACGTGGTGACTCCATGGCGGTTGGCAGATCTTGAACACGCTCCCACATTTGTTGACCAGACAGATAAGGAATAGGAGGATCCTTCTCAGCTCGTCCTCTAAAGAAGTGTTTCTTGTCTTTCCTGAATGCATGTTGTCTTTTCAAGAAGCATCTATGACAATCAAACCATGAAGCCTTTTTACCGTGCTCTAAACGAAAGGCTTTAGTATTCTCCATGCAATGAGGACATGCATAATTACCAGCAGTACTCCACCCACTCAACATTCCATATGCTGGAAAGTCACTCACTGTCCACATAAGAGCTGCACGCATCCTGAAGTGTTCCCCTGTAGATGCATCAAATGTAGGCACACCCTCTGTCCATAACATTAGCAGCTCATCAATCAAAGGTTGCATGCAAACATCTATTAGCTTCTTTGGATTTCGTGGACCGGGAACAATGGTGCTTAAGAAAAGAAAACGAGTTTGCATGCATATATCTGGTGGTAGGTTATACGGAGTGACAATCACTGGCCAAGTTGAATATGTCTTGCCAAACTTGCCAAAAGGGGAGAATCCATCTGAACATAAACATAATCTGACGTTACGAGTCTCTGCTGCAAAATCTGGAAAGGTTCGATCAAAATGTTTCCAAGCCTCGGCATCTGAAGGATGACTCATAAACCCTTCATCGGCTTGATGTTCAGCATGCCAACGCATCTTAGCAGCTGTTTCCTTCATTGCATACATTCTCTGCAAGCGCGGGGTTATAGGCAAGTATCTTAACACCAAATTGGGTATTGGTTTTCCTTTCTTCGATAAACAAGGTTTATACCTCGGACTATTACAAAATCTACACTCAGTTGCATTTGCATCATCCTTCCAAAACAACATACAACCTTTGGGGCATAGATGTATCTTCTGTTGTGGCAATCCCAACTCTCTAGTCAACTTCTTCAGCTCATAGTAACTTTTTGGAAACTTGTTGTCTGTTGGCAACACATCACTAACTTTCTGAAGAAGAGCACTATACCCAACTTGTGACAGGTGGTACTTGGTCTTCAGCTCCATAAAAGAGCCTACTGCAGCTAACTGTGACATGTTAGAACCATGATATAATGGTTCTAATGACGCCTTCAGTACATCAGAAAAACGCTGGGATAAGAAAGAAGCATCGTCGTGCCCAGGACCAAAAACTGTCGTCGTTTGTTGAGCCATGTCAGGTTCTTCTGAAAACCCCATATTGTTCTCAACCTCAAACTGGCTAGTGTGTGGCTCGTGGGTAGAATCGTGAGGGTCAAACCATGTTGGTGGAACAAAACTAGGACCAGCTGCATCAAAAACCATTCTTTGAGTAGGATTCAAATTATCAAACAAATGCATACCTATCCCAAAGAAATCCATGTCATTGTGATTTGAGGAAGAGAACTCTTCTAAAGAGGGTGTAGAGGTGACTAGTGATTCTCCATGTGCATTCCACAAAAGATAATTTGCAACAAAACCCTTTTGATAAAGATGAACTCGAACATTGTCTATCTCCTGAAATCTTCCATTCTTACATTTCGAGCAAGGACATCTAATCTTATCCCCGTCCATCAAATGCACTTGTGATGTTGCAAACGTAATAAATGTTTCAACGCCATTGATGAACTCGGCCTTCCAACCACCACCACCACCATTAGATAACCATCTATCATACATCCAATTACGATTTTCCATATCGATACCTACAAACTATCAATTAAATCACTCATATATACAACAACCGTATCTTTGACCTTATTAAACAAGTTACGGTTAAGGAACTTATAAACTAGCTACGACTATAGCCTCAAAAAACCAGTTCGCGGCTAATGACAAATATTTGAAATAATTAACCATGAATCTGGCCTCAAACAAACCAGTTCGTGGCTAATGACTACAGCCTCAACATGTAAAATTTATGCCTTCTTTAGTTGTTTTTGTAAACATTATGAACAAGATCTTCACTTTATAATCATATTAACTATAAAATAAACTATAATTGACAAATTATTAAACTTATAAATTAGCTACGATTATAGCCTCAAAGACAATTCGTGGCTAATGATAAGTAATTAAAAATATTAAATCAATAATCTAACCATAATACAAATAACTTATGAGTATTTGTTCATGTAAAATCTGAACTCGAATCAAAATATCATGAACTTTTAGCAATTTTGCCTTGTTTTGCATTTAACTAGATCTAAAAGTTCAAGAACAAAACAAAATCTTAGATATATGTAGTTGATTATAAAAGTAATTAAATATACACATTACTAATGATAATCGATTAAGAAATTACCTGATTAGCAGCTCTCACAATCCAAGATCTAAGATTTGTTGAATATTATGGAGAGTTTGAAGTTTGAAGCTTGGGGAGAAAATTTGTTATGGCCGGATGTTTAGAGCACAAATTGGTAAAGTAAAATGGTGAGTTAATGCATTGCTAATAAGTTGGTACCCGAAGCGTTTAATGTACACTGGAATTTAGCCATGAAAATAGCTTTTAAAATAGTCACGAATTTAGTTATGGGTACATACCTTTAAAAATAGCCACAAAATTAATTTATGGCTAAATAGCTTCGACGTTAGCCACAACTTCAGCTTTGAAATTATTTTATTGTAATGTAGTTGCAAAGTTAGCCACAAATTTAAATTTTGTGGCTATATAGCCATAAAAGTTAGCAATGAAATATATTTTATGGTAAGATGGCCATGAAATTTGTTTCATAGCTATATTTATAGCTAATAACTATAAAAGTGCCCTCAAAACATTTTGTGGCTAATCATTTATGGCTATAGCTGCGTTTTTTAGTAGTATATTACTTGGTTATGCCATGGACAACGTGTGATTAAACCGCTTTAAAGTCCTGCATACAATACCAGTAAAACAGAACCAAACATGTGTTAGTAAACCGACTACTTTTCTTTACGAGCCTCTAAATTTCTTCCTATATATACTCCCTCTTTTCCTATATAATGGTCATTTTATGATGTTTTTTATTTCTATTTAATTAACATTTTAATTATTTTGACAATATGTTTTCAGATTTTTGCCCCATATTTTAGATTTGGAACTTTAAATATCTATCATTTAAATATAAAAGTTTGAGAAAAGTAAATAAGAGTAAAATGGAAAAAAGAATTAATCTTTAACGTGTCTTAAAATTTCTAGAATTACAAGGGGACAAACTTGTGAGTTGAGTTTTACACGGATTTAAAATGTCATGGCGTGGAATTTAAAAATTGACTTTATATCACGGTTCTGTCAAATCCGGGTTGTAAAGTTGATTTTAAAACGCCATCACGTAGCGTTTTTAATACTTTATACCTCGAAAATTTCATAACCGTGATATAAATTAATTTTTTAAAATAAAAATTTATACACCATGTGGTAGGGGTGGGCATAAATAACTGAAACCGAAAAACCGAACTGAAAAATTGGAAAACCGACCGATTTTTCAATTAACCGTACCGAAATAATAGAAGTTTTGGATACAATTTACCGAACGATATTATTTGCAGTTATACGGTTAGGAAACGGTTAATTAAATGGTATTTGTAGTTAACCGAAATAACTGAATATATAATATATACATATTTTTAATATAAAATAATATGACTATAATAGATTTTTATAATAAAATTTTATCTTCCAACACTATTTATCTTCATTTTTATCTTCAAATCGGTCTATTTACACAGTATAAGATCACTGTGACTGTCTTAGGCAACAGAACTTTGTTGTTTTTGTGTCACTAACAGAACTTTGTGACTTTTTTAGACAACAAAACTTTGTTGTTTTTGTGTTACTAACAAAACTTTGTGACTTTTTTAACTCTTTAATTATATTGTGTATTTGAGATTGTGAGATTTTAGTTCTTTGAACTAATTCCTTTTAGTGTTCTTTTAGTTTTGTTCTTTTTTCTTAACATTTTTAAGAGCATATTTTTTAGTTTTTGTTATATTGGTTAACCGAACTAACCGATTTATTTGTACCGAAAATTTGGTTAACCGATATTGGTTAACCGATATTGGTTAACCGATATTGGTTAACCGAGAATTACGGTTAGGTAAATGGTTGTAAGAATTCACTAACCGAACATTTGGTTAACCATCATTCGGTTAACCAACCACGTCCACCCCTACCATGTGGTAGCGTTTTTATTTCGGTGTAAAATAAAAAAAATGAAAAAAATCTTTGATTCAAACAAGACTCGTGAATTACAATTATAGCTTATAGCGTAAGGGAGCTTAAGGAGTATATGCTTAAGTTGTGAACGCCTTTATGTTGGTGGAAGTCGATCTTAGAACACGGTATCTATGTCAACCGTTAATTACACTTTCCATTCATACTTTTATGCTAGACATGATGGTTTCAAAAAACTCTAGAAACTCTTACCTATTTTAACACGTTGTTTATATATCGACCATGCAAATTATTATATATCGACCGTTTTTATGCGTTAAGCATCAACCTAGTCCATTCGTAACATGAATTAAAAAATTTATCAAAAAAAGAATTCAAAATTTTTATACGTAACGTATCAATATGGTTCATGCGTTACGCCTGATTTTTTTTTAATCTTTTTCTATATTTTGTAGAGAATTTCAATACGAGCGTGTACATATAAAATTCGTCCAAAACGAACAGCGTTTACCAATTCAAAATCCCAAATAACAAAGAATATCTCTAGAAATATGCTTAGTACGTATAACGAATCATTACTTATAAAATATAGTTATGGTTATATTTAAGTATCAAACTTATCATTAAAATGTAATAATTTTTTTTATCTTGAATAAGCTAGTGTGACGAAATTGATATTTATAAAGAATAGTTAACCATAATGCATTACCTTTCGTTAATTTTAATTTCGTATTGCTTAACTAAATGAGTACATATACTATAGAAGTATAAAGTTCGTATTACTTAGACGTAATGTGTTACTATACTATATAATATTATACTACATAAAATACTTAAATATAATGCATTACTATAATATGTAAGTAGTATTCCATCATATTTATTATAATGAATAACTAGAACATCTGAGTATAAGTTTCTTGTTTTTGGCCTTTTAGAGGGTCAAACGATTTTCTTTTTGGATGATTAATATATGAACAGACTCGTTATTAAATTCTCCACCATATTATGCAAGAAAGTTGAAAAAATAGTGGGTTAAGTTTCAAAGCACGCTTGTTGACGCAGAAAATTATATGTGACATATTTATTATTTGAGTTTTCGAAGAGGCAAACGATGTCCATTTTAGACGACTTTTATATGCACGTGTTCGTAATGAAACCATGTTGGTGCGTTACGCATGAAACTATATCTTGATACACATATCCAAACCAAACGAGCCCCAATTTTGCAGGCTCAACATTTTTGTAGATTTTTTAAAATTTTGAAATTGCAAAACTGAACCACAATGTATTTTTTATCAAAAATAAAAACCAACCTGAATAACGTTTAGTCTGAGAACAGCAACGTGCAAAGTTCAAGCAATGTGTCTATAACAAGACGATTTGAAACGAGCAAAATTTCTTAAAGATGAAAAACCTAACGAACTAGCAAGAGGTCATCTTTCTAATAAAAACGTACAAAAGGGTTATTTATTCAACTCACCGCTAACAATTTCGGTCATTAAAACTGGTAGTAGAGCATGTATTTCCACTAATACCGAGAAAATTGTCGAATGGCGTCAGACGACCTTTCTTCTCCCATAGGGGTTGTTGTCACTGAATCTATCGACTTTTCGCTTCTTCTTCCTTACCTTAGAAGCGTTGCTGTCTATGTTTAGGTGAACCTTAGGCGGGGAATCAAACCCGAAGGAAGCAGCAACAGCCTGCAGCAACAAAATCCATCCATTTAAAAGGAACACATCCTTCATTGAATGAGAGAAGGTATGGTGTTACCTTAAGATGCAGACCATGAACGTTGAACACATCCTTCATTGAATGTGAATTATAGGACAAGATATAGGCTCTGTACCCATCTTTAGCTGACTTGTTCAGGTGGATATTTTCGGAAATAAGTTGCTCCTGCAAAAGACGAGACCCATCATAAACTATTCATGCTAAAATAGTCAAGTAGTGTATAATAAAGAGAGTATTACATACCAGTTGTGACTGAATATTAGCCAACTTCTTCTGATCGAAGTCACACTCTTTCATTGGTACCTTTTCACTCTGCATAGGAGCAACCAGAATGGCATAAGCATTTGCTTAACATGATGGAAGATGAGTTTATATCAACTAGCTAAATTGTATTACCTTCAAATAGCGGAGGAATCCGCGCTCCTCTGGAATTGTTAGCATAGTGTATAGTATAGCTTGTTTTATTACACATGTCCTTTAATCTTCATACATAAGGCATGCGTGCCAGCTACACTTTCACTAAGCAAAAACTCTCTTGTAACAGACTTTCTTGCTCTCTGTTTTTCAATGGAGTTTCCCCAAATTTCTCTTTCCCCCTAATTCTTCATGGTATCAGAGCAGAAGATCCTGCTTCTTGATTTCTTTTGATTCTTTGAGGAGATTGTGATGGTGATTGGAAATTCACAATCAGAGGGATCGCCGGCTACAGCGGCGTTGCACCTCGATCCAATGTACATCCATCCTTCGGATACTCCATGATTATCACTTGTTTCGAAGGTTTTTGATGGATTTGGTTTTGCGATGTGGAAGAGATCGATGCTATATGCTCTATCGGCGAAGAACAAGGTCGGTTTCATCAATGACGAGATTGTTCGACCTCCGATTGATTCTCCGAACTTCAGGTTCTGGAAGAGATGCAACGACATGGTCGTTTCTTGGATTCTTTGTGCAGTGAGCAAGGAGATAGCGCAGAGCATCATCTTCTCCAAGTCTGCCAAGGATATGTGGACCGAGCTATGCACTAGGTTTGCGCAGTCAAGTCTTGCGCAGATTTTCACAATTTCAAAGGAGATTTGCACAATCTCACAAGGTAATGAAAGTATCTCGGCCTACTTTACAAGAATTAAAAGCTTGTGGGATGAATTGGCTGCTTTATAGAATATTCCTGATTGCAATTGTGGTGTTGGTAAAATCTGGTATGCAAATCTTCAAGATATGCAATTGCTTCAATTTCTTATGGGACTGAATGAGAGTTATACTGCTGTCCGTGGGAATATATTGATGATGAATCTGAATCCTTCGATTGCTCAAGCATATTCAATTCTTGCACAGGAAGAAAAACAACGAGAAATCCGTTCTTCTTCCTCGTTTTCTGGTGATTCGTCTGCTATGAATGTTCAGGGACAAAGATCAGTTGGATCTGATCGTCGCACTCCTTTACACTGCACACACTGCAAGAGACATGGTCACAGTGTGGAATTCTGTTGGCGCTTACAAGGAAATTCTCCCAGCTCTTCGTCCAGCTCTTCGTCCAGCTCTTCGTCTAGCTCTAGGTCTGGTTCAGGTTCACAAGACTGGACATGTTGTTGATAATTGCTATCTAATAGTTGGATATTTAAGTGATAGTGGAAAAGGGAATCCAACTGTTGGACGAAGAAGAACTGTTGCTCAAGCATCTGTGGAGGATAATTCTGTTATTCCAGGTTTCATTGCTGATCAATGCAATCAATTGCTAGAGTTTTTGAGCAGCCGGACAACACCACCTAAACAATTCGGTGGAAGTGCTCTAGCAGGTTTGGGTTCTCATCTCTATTACTCTTCTTCAAAGTTTTGTGGTTTCAATGCAAATAATGATTTTTTTGATGTTGATCACACATGGATAATAGTTAGTGGAGCTACTGACCATATGTGCTTTCTTGAAAGCTCTTTTCTGCACCTAAAACCTCTCCCTAAGCCTTAACAAATAGCTTTACCCAATGGACATTCTATTGTTGTCTCTTTATGTGGTTTTGTGCCTATTCTTCCTAACCTTACACTACACAATGTCCTCTTTGTGCCTAATTTCAGGTTTAACTTGTTATCTGCCCACAAGTTAATCCAACAAACTTCTCATCACATATTCTTTACACATTCTACTTGCTTTATGCAGGACCTTTCCACGAAGAACCCAGTGGTTCTTGGTAAAGAAAAGAAAGGCTTGTACCTGTTGCATTATGGCATTAGAGATGCAACTTCAAATCAACACTCTACTGATGTTTCTAGTTGTACTAAAACTTTTGAATCAGTGTCTTCTTCTTGTAATTCTAGTATTCCTAAGTCCACTGATATCATGTTGTGGCACACTAGACTTGGCCATATGCCTTTTAATAAATTGAAGAAGTTACCTTCTCTTGACATTGATTCTGCAACACAAATTTCTTTACCCTGTGATGTTTGCCATAAATCTCGCCAACATAGAAAACCTTTTCCTAAAAGCCAGATCACAACCACACAACCCTTTGACTTGATTCACGTCGATCTATGGGGTCCCTATCACACCTCTACTCATAATGGCCACAAATATTTTTTAACCATTGTAGATGACTTCACACGCACTACATGGACTCACCTTCTTTCCACAAAAAGCAATGCCTTTCATATCATTACTTCTTTCATTGAAATGATACACACTCAATTTAATAGCCTCCCTAAAGTCATTCGAAGTGACAATGCATTTGAACTTTGTTCAAGCAAAGAGGCCACCCTTTATCTTTCTTCCAAAGGCATTCTACACCAAACTAGTTTTCCCCATACCCCTCAACAAAATGGTGTCGATGAAGGCAAACACAAACACCTACTTGAAACCTCAAGAGCTCTTTTCTTTCAATCCAAATTACCTACAAAATATTGGGGTGAGTGTGTCCTCATGGCTACCTTTTTTATCAACCGTTTTCCTTCTAAGGTTCTTAATGGAGCATGTCCTTATGAGCTTTTGTTCAAAACCAAACCCTCTTATTCTCATATCAAACCCTTTGGTTGTTTGTGTTATGTGTCAACTACTGCTCCTGGAAGTGACAAGTTCAAACCAAGAGCTCAGGCTTGTGTGTTTCTAGGTTTTCCCAATAGGAAAAAGGCTTATAAAGTCCTATCCCTAACTACCCACACTATATTCTCATCTCGAGATATTATCTTCTATGAAGATATATTTCCTTACCACTCTCATTCACCTAATATCTACCTACCCCTACCCAGCAAAAACATCCCTCTTCCTATTGATGTCCTTTCTCAAACTCCTATTCCAACCACTATTTCCCCACCATCCCCTGTCATTTCTCCACTTAATCTTTCCCCTATTCCTATCCCAAGAAGATCTTCTAGGGACCACCATCCCCCTAGTCATCTTCAAGATTATGCTTGTTGTGCTGCACTTTCATCTCCAGAAAATTGCCCACACACAATTACCAACTTTTGCTCTTTTTCCCCATCTATATGCGCCACTGTTTTGAGTCCTAATGATCAACATCTTCTTAATCATATTACTCATCTATTGAGCCTCAATCATATGTTGAAGCTGTAAAAGAACCAGCTTGGCAAGAAGCTATGCAAAAGGAATTTTTTGCCCTTGATTTGAACAACACCTGGGATTTGGTGCCCTTGCTCAAAGGTAAAAAGCCTATTACATGTAAGTGGGTTTACAAAACTAAGTTCCGTGCAGATGGATCTATTGAAAGACATAAGGCACGATTAGTTATTCGTGGTTTTACACAAAAGGCAGGCGTGGACTTCATAGAGACTTTTTCCCCGGTTGTAAATTTGACAACCATCTGTTGCTTGATTTCTGTGGCATTGAAGAGAGGCTGGTCTATCACACAATGTGATGTGAATAACGCCTTCCTCCATGGCGACCTTCATGAAGAAGTTTACATGACTCTTCCTCTTGGTCTCTCTACTCCTCCTTCGTATGTCTGTAAGCTAAACAAGTCACTCTACGGGCTCAAGCAAGCTTCCCGCCAATGGTATGCCAAACTCTCTGTCTCTCTTCATTCTCAGGGATATGTACACTCTCCCAATGACTATTCTCTGTTCTCCCGCAAGGCTGGCTCTTCTATTGTCTTTCATGCTATATACGTTGATGACATTTTAGTCACTGGCAATGACGAATATGAGATTACTAAGTTAAAGGCTTTTCTTGATGCAACCTTCAAAATAAAGGATTTGGGTGCTATACACTTCTTCTTGGGGATTGAATTCCTGACTGCCCCTAATGGCCTGATTCTCAGTCAACGCAAATTTTGTATAGTGGTACTCACTGATTTTGCTGAGTTTCTTACTGAGGATAAAACTCCTTCTTCACCCTTACCTTCTGATTTGAAGTTGGGAACTTCCTCTCCTCTCCTTGAAGATCCTTCACTGTACAGGAAGTTAGTTGGCAAGTTGAACTTCCTGACTCACATGCGCCCTGACATGGCCTACAAAGTCCAGTTTTTTAGTCAGTTTCTTCATTCTCCTTCCAATGCACACTTCCGAGCTGCCATTCATGCCTTACATTATCTACGAGGACATGACAACTTGGGAATTTTGCTAAATTCTTCCCCAGATTTGCAGCTGCTTGGTTACTGTGATGCAGACTGGACTGCGTGTTCTCATTCTCGGCGTTCAGTCAGTGGCTTCATTATCCTCTTTGGTGGTTGTCCTGTTTCCTGGAAGTCGAAGAAACAGTGCATTGTTTCTCTTTCGTCTGCAGAGTCTGAATATCGCTCAATGCGCCGACTAACCACTGAGCTGGCTTGGCTATCTCGTTTGTTTCATGAGTTGGAGGTTCCAGGTCTACTCCCTATCCCCATTAAATGTGACAATCAGGTCGCCATACATATTGCCCGCAATCCCGTCTTTCACGAACGCACTAAACACATTGACCTCGATTGCCATTTTATACGCCACAAGTTGCAAGAAGGGCTCATCTCAGTGACTTATACTCCTACCACAACTCAGTTGGCTGACGTCTTCACTAAGACTTTCTTGCTCTCTGTTTTTCAATGGAGTTTCCCCAAATTTCTCTTTCGCCCTAATTCTTCAGGAATCAAGAAAAGAAGGGCATTTCCCTTGGCATTTTCACATCAATGAATGAAAAGTAAAATTAATGAAAATACATGCTTTAAAAAATCAATGAGCATTTTGACACAAATGAGTGAACATTTTATGAAGACAATCATAAACGTGCGAAGGCATGAATATAAAAAAGTTGTTTCCTAAGAGATGGTTGTTATATGAATATTCCCCTATCTATACAAGTGCCAAGTGTCTTTTAGTTTTGGATAACAAACTTCATTTTATTAAATTTCTACTAGTGTTTCTTGAATCCCGGTAAGTACAAAATCTGCCTATAATGAAAATCAAATAATGGGAGTACGGACTGCAGTATTTGTGCCTTCAATTTACAAAAAAAATATTTCCTTACATACTTAATTGTTGCCTTGTTGGTATATATATAAATAAATTACTATGGAAGTGCAAGATCAGCTTTAATGTGCAACAAGCAAACCTACTATGCATAATTTGGTGTTTGCAACCATATAGAGGCTGGATCTTAGTTTTTCTTAATAATGAATGAAATAGTAAGGATGTCAACAAAGAAAAATGTAACTGTCAATCTATTACATCAGCAATAGAATGTAGTCTTTAAGCTGCAATGATAGAACAAAGACAATATGCATGAAATGCATGTTCAACAGCACAGATTGTACAGCAGTGGACTCTTTACTTGAACCAATTTTAAAGAGGTAAAGATAAGCAGCTAGCCCGTTACCTGTTGCTGATCAGGTGTTGGTTCAAACGGAAATTGAGAAGTAAACTCATCCATTGCAGCCTTTTCTGTTTCAGCCTATGCAAATATAATTCCATTAAGTCCAGTACCATATTCTGAACAGCAACTTAATTCCAATTAAGCTTGATAGTATACAATGCCACTTTCAAAAAGACAATAAAAACAGTGTTTTCTCTTCGTAGTACGACAGACTTTAGCTTACTAACATTGAACATCTAGCAAACAAGTAATGCTAAGAGCATGCACCATAATCAATAGTAAGGATAAATAACACATACAGACTATATCTGTAAAGCAATCGAGAAGCTTGTTGAACAGGAAGCTTGGCCATTCCATCAGCATACTCGATGAAACATTTAATAGTGTTTTGTTTATTTTCATAAATAAATTGTGAGATGTTACTTTACCTCATATATAAATAAAGTGTGTGATAATGTCGTCCCTCAGTTAAATGATTTGCGAGATGTTGCTTTACCTCGTATAAAAATAAAGCGTGTTTATTTTCATAAATGATTTGCGAGATGTTGCTTTACTCATTAGCAATCAGCATTGAACCACCTCAGTTAACTGTCAATTTATCTGGAACATAAAAATATTTATACTACTAAAACATGGAATGGATTCATGTATTCAACAGTCAACACATTACACACACACACACAAGCAAGAACCAAATCAAGTTCAATTAAATCTAAGAAAATACTGGTAGGAATTGGCCAACAGATTCGAACTCAAGGCGCCCATTAGCACAACTGCAAAAGTAATAAGCTCGGTTTCTTAAATTATGATCCTGAACCGCAATATGCTGGCTGACTCTTCTGTTTTGCACATCTTGACATACGGCTCACTTGGCTGGACCACGGATTGACCTTTTTCGTCGGTCGGATCTTTCTAGTCCTACGGATGTTCTTGTTTCTCCTTGTCCTGCGCCTCCATCTACTACTTCCTGCTAAGGGATTCACAATGAGATGCTACAACTTTCAACATCTTCTCACCATTTCTAGGAATGACATCTGGCTTTTTCTTTAGTGTTAAGATCATCAGAAGCAAAGTACCTTTACTCTTGAAGATTCGTAAGAATCCTCAGATATGCGTAACATCCTAAGACCGTCTGAATTAGCTAAAATTTTGATTCCGTAGTCAGTAGAAGAAACAGCCAAGAGGTTACCTTCTTTGTTGAAGCGGATACATGGACTTGCCTGGAAAAGATTTATAATGGTAACCACAACCGAACATGATCATACATTTAATGTGATGGGAATAGAAAGAAAATATTGTGGGTAGAAAAACTAAAGAACACACCTGGTTATTGAAAAATGAATAATCAATGCTTTAATTGAAACTTCAAGTGCATAACCAAATAGATGAACCACAAAGATTATGTATTGGTTTATTTTGGTTAGCCGGCAGAGATTACTTACAGGGAGTCCTCCATCAGCATTGACGGACATTAATTGTTTAACACTGTCCATATCCCAGAACTTGATTGAGAAGTCATCACCAGCTGCTAAATACCGATTTTGAGTCGTATCAAATTGAACAACACCCAATGAACCATTTTGAAATCCTTTATAAGTTCTTTTCACAGAACCTTCACTCTCATTCCATTCAACAATATGCGCTTCGCCACTTTTACTTGTACCACAAGAGAATAGCCTGCGATAGGAATATGGACCAAGTAACGTCCTCTATGAGTAGGTAGAAGTAGATACAAAGCCGTGCAATAAAACATCAAAAAAGGCCACTATCCTCAGCAACCAACTTGTACAACCTTGTACCATCTGCACTGTAATCCATTCTTGTGCACCATCGGCTAGGTGAGTCAAAGTCTATCCGTGACCCAAAATCATCATATAAAAATGCTTTTATTTTCCCATCTAATCCAGTTGAGAAGACAAACTGAAGCACGAATTAGAGAAGGATTATTTGCAGGGTAGAAAGTGAGGATTTAGTAATATTAAGATTATAATATAGACTATACTACACATAAAAAAAGGGTCAATCCCTTTCTTGATCTCCTATGTTTTTTGTCCCAAGTACCAAACGGGTACTCAACCTATTAAAATGAACTATTAAGTCCCTTAAAACGTTAGGGGGTGAGGTGACTCCTACTCGTGCTTTGGGAAAACAGATAAAAACCAGTCACCTGAATGTTTTCCTTGCTATGAGTACAGACAGAATAAACAGGTGCTTCATGGCCATCAAAGCTATACTGCCTTACACCAGTAGCAGCATCCCACACCTTGATGCATCAAATAAAGAACCATTTTAGGAGTTTTCCATATTAACAAAACAAAGAGTAAATTTAAACCAACCTTAATTGTCTTATCATCACCACAGGTCACAATAGAAAGATGCCTATTGGGGGTTGAGAAGGCAATATCATTTACTCCTCCAAAATGAGCATCAATCTAACCAAATACTAAACAGAATTAATTAATTAACTAAGGAAATGATGTTGGAGGACAAACGTGAATGCAATAGAAAAAGCTTCAACTATGACATTGTGCTGTTCTAAAACATGTATACCTCTAAATGCCTCCGCACATCATCCCGATCATGGTACGAATATATGTGCACAATATGCTTGGAGTATGCTACTCCTGATTTCATACATAATGGAAGAATCAGATTCCCAGTTAGAATTCAATCCACCTAAACTACACAAACTACCAATTTATGCCCACATCTAGTACAGTTTACAACTCACCTAACAAGGATCCATCAGGGCACCAAAGTACACGGTTTATATATGCACTAGAATCATTAGACAATGCTGCCTGGAACCAATACGGTGAAGCATTCCCCAATCAATAAGGATTAAAAAAATTATTACAACTTAGATTGCTTTTGTCATTACGAGTTAAAATGATGGTAAGATCAACCGGATGACATATTTAGACCCCAAAAGAACAAAGAGGGCATACCCGCAGAGGAAGTGAACATTCAAAAACATCCCACACTTCAAATCCTCTAGAGACCAGCTTCTCACCAGATGCAACATCCCATAACGAAAAATCACCAACATTTGTGCCAACTGAATGGTGAAATCGATAACAGAAGAAATGAATATTATTTTGCAGTGATAGTCGAGTCCCAAAATTGAGCAATCAAGTGTGGTATTTAATGGATTAAAGTAGAGAGATCGGCATCAGGATACATAAAACTCAACTAATTCGGACTTGTACTAACCAAGGAGTATAGTTTGTTGAATAGGATGGAAATCCATGCTCATAGGAGAAGACCCCTGATTCAAAACCCTAGCCACATTTACTGGTAAATTCACCTGCAAAATCAAGAAGAAGAAGAAGGGAAAAAAGGTTATCACATCAAAAGGTTTGACTTAGACCATAGTTGAAACGATCGATGGCAGAATCAAGAAACCTGATCAGTAATTCCCATGGCAATAGTTGTTTTTGCAAAGGGGTCGATCAGAGAGAGGATCACCAGAACTGAGAGGGTGAAATAAAAAACTACTTTAGTCAGATGACGTGAATTTGGGCCAACTGAGAGGGTGATTATAAAAGCACTAGCTTAGTTTCCGGGATTTTAAATTATTGATAATCTTTTACTCAAGTATACTATAGTTTTTTTAACTATATATACTAATATCAAATATGGATATTAAAATGGCTCATATTCATACGCATATTTGGTGTTTAGTATATCAGTATATAAATATCAATTTGATATCTTTGATATGTTTATATCTGACTTTTGATTAGGTTTAATATCCCTATTTTCAAGGGTTATCAATTTGATATCTCCCTCGGTTTCGATATCTGAAAAATATTATACCAAACACAGATATCAGATATTAATCTCATACACATACCAGATATTTGATACTCATACACATACCTGATCTCTAATATACTAGTATATAGATACCAAACGAGCCCTATTATTTTAAATAATGAGAATGAAGCTTTTTTTTGTTTATTTCGTTGTATTATCCTTATATAAGAATGTGGAATAGATTTTCAATTAATTTTGTTGTAATCTTTACGATATAAAAAGTTGCAGATCCCTATCTTTGAAATTTAGAAATTGATCATATTTGTAATAATCATTTTCCTTATTTAAATATAAATGTATTTAAAAATATGAAAATTTGAGAAAAAGTCAAGTGGCACATGAAATAAAAATTTAACATGTGACAAATTTTAGGAGAGATGGACACGCAACAAAAAGTTAGTTTTATAATATATATATATATATAGATTTAGGTTCCGATGTAACTGATTTTTACGGTGTAACGAGTGGATTAATTAGAGTCATTGGATCTTCTATAAATCAATGGCCCATGATTAATCTCGGATGGTACTTAGAGTGACTATAGGCTTGCATACACCGAATCCACTCTCTGTACCGAAATTACTGGGATTTGAAAAAAATAAAATTCATTCCTAAATTAATCCCCAAAATCTAAAAACGATCAAAATCTTCTCGCTCTCTCCAGAATCACACTCCCCCCTCCCCATCTTCTCGGTCGAGCTTTCCAAATCGATTCACATCCTCTCTCTCGATTCTCAATCTCTCTTTCACCCTCTCGAACTCGTAGGCGATTCCAACGTCAAACTCTATCACCCTCTCGAACTCGCAGGCGATTCCAACCCCGAACTCCCATGCGATAGAGACAAAAGGTGATGCGTCGTCGATATTGCCCTAGTTTGCATACTCATCGACGTTATCTTCGTCTTCCTCCTCGATTCCCCCCAGGTTAATGTAAGTTTGTATGAATTTTTGTTTTCCCCAATTGGTTAAAACCCTAAATTTCGAAGTGGTGCGTTTTCTTCGTCTTCCTCGTCGATTCACCCATTGCATGTTTGATTGTAGTCTTTTATTTTAGTCACTGAATTTATACAGTTTCTAGTAGCCACTGAATTTATACATTTTCTAGTAGCCACTGAATTTAGAGTTAGCCACTGAATTTATACATGCTGTTACAATTTAGAGTTAGCCACTGTATATCTTTTCTTGGTGTTGCTTTACTCATGAGAAGAATCTTTGGCTCTCGTTCATCATGATAAGATTATGTAGGGAGTTTTATTAAGTTCATGAAGAATTCACCTGTTAAAATAGAGTTATAGCAAATGGTACAACCATCATAAACATTTCTAGTCGCAGTTATAAGTGATTCCAGATTACAACTGATGAATAAAGTGTAGTAATAAAGATCAGTTTCAGTATGAAACTCCTTAAAACGTCATCGTAAGGTGCTGGAAACATATATGGAAAGATTGAAGGAGAAATTACCATTGATTCCTTAGTAGACACTGAAAGAAAGCACTACTATGTCTTCTTTGACATATTTCTCCACAGTTTGATTGCTTCAGTGTCATTAATGCAACTTCTTTCAATTAATGCACGTTCTACTTTCAAAGAAGACAAAGATAATCAGTTTGATCTAATTGTAATTTCAGGAAACCCAAGATTGCAACCAAGCGTAAAAAGCTTGTTAAAGTTGCAGATTTACGCAGAATCGAGGAGACAATCACATCAACTGACTTAGTAATTCATGGCTCGAAAATTCCATCTGGGGTTGATGTGGATAACAGTCCTTTCCTAATCCAGAAACAGAACCTACCGACCAAAATGAAAATGGTAATATTCACTAGCCATATTCCATAATAAAATTCAGTCAAAATAGTTATGTTATATGCTTCTTCAGTAGTTATATTATTCAATTTGTTTTATATCATATTCATATACTTTAAACGTCATATTAATTTTTTAATGATCTTGGCAGCATTGTCATGTATAACTCTTCTTCAATTATAGACTTACTCATCTTTCAAATATGCTAGCCACATCGATCATACTTTTTATTCATTGTGTAATAATTATTTTGAATGATTATGATCTGATTTTAGAATTTAGTATTAATGCAGTTGCTACACCAGACGCTGTAGATTTTGAAGATGGAGAACCATTGCTAATTAGGCGGAAACGGCTTTTCCAAGACTGAAGACATCATGTCGAGGAATCTGTACACGATAATATCCCTCAATAGTTGTACTGTTTTATTGAATTTCAATCCATTATTTATTTTACTTGCATTAAATTATTAACAGAATATTATAATGTTGTGTTTTCCATTTAGTTCCTAAGGTTCCAAGGGCAAAACTGAAGGAGCAAGCAAGGGCTTTTAACAATAATGCACTGGAAGTGAGATCGTCCAACACTAAAGATAAGGGAAAATCAAAGCTCTGGACAAGGGAAGACTTTGAAGAAGACGACGAGGAACGTGGTAAGGTTCGTAGGAAAAATGCCACTGAGGAGTTCCCCGGAATCAAGCAGCGTTCCGGTTTAGGGATATTTGTCACGGCCATATCACACATGAATGATACACAAAGAAAGGTTGTAGAAAAGATTGGGTTTGGGTCGTTGTTGAAGCTGCAGGATATTGGAATTCTAAAGTAAGTATCTCTTTTGTTTTCAAAAATAAAAGCAAATCATATATGTATTCATTTTATTACTTATTAATATTCAGTTTACAGTTGGTATAGAATTTGAAAGGATGGTTTTATACAATGAAAGTGCACTTGATATGTGGAGGATATTTTTTACAATTGGTATAAAAAGTTGTAGGATATTTTTGCAGTTGGTATAGAAAGAATTTGAAAGAATACTGATGTTGGCATTCAGATCCCTTTCAATGACGTTCATTTTGTTTTATATCATAGATATGGAAGTTATAATTGAAAATTAGAGATCTATTTGTTTGCAACTTGTTATGATTGAAACTTTATTGTTGTCCCCTTTCAATTCTCTGTAGGCTTATTGATTTCACTGGAATGTATTATCGTACATTAGTTTGCCTGAATTGTGATCGATTTGGTAGAATTTGTGCCATAGACTGATAAATTTTTCGTTGGATGCTCAATCACTGTGTTTCTACTTCGAGGCTGCTTGTATGATCCCAAAAAGATTGAAAGATGGAAATCGAGTAGATATGGAAGTTAATTAGTGCTACAAGTCTCTTTGTCACACAAGAACTTGATGCAGGACCCATTATTGAACAAATGGTAATTTTCTCCCCAAATTTGTTTGCCTTTGAAGCATTGTCAAGTTAATTAGTGCTACAAGTCACTATGTCACACAAGAACTTGATGCAGGACCCATTATTGAACAAATGGTAATTTTCTCCCCAAATTTGTTTGTTTTATCTATATGTACGTAGCTAATCCTTATGCTTGAGCTATTTAGTATTGTGAACCCAAGAAAAAAGTCTTTGCATTTTCTATAAGCTGAACTATGTCTTTAGGACTGATTCAAAATTTGCATTTTATTACTAATATCATTCCAAAATAGTTCTTGTGTTTTTTGGTAGGAGTCGTTTAACTTTATCCAAAACGCGCAGTTTTTTTTTACTCTATTTGCTTATACAAAAATGAGTAAATTGTGTTGTTAACTTGTCTTCAGGTAGAGAGGGTTTCCCACAGAGATAACTTGCAGAGCTTCGTGAGGAAATCAGAAAACCTTGAAAAACAGTGCCTTTTAAAGGAGATAAAGTCGTACTGCGAGCTTCGGGTTCTCCCTTATGAGATTACCAAGATTGTTGTATTCTGGACAAGACTAACTTTGATTGTAAATGTGAATCTATATTTGATCGAAATTATCTTGCTCCAATCCTCTTTTGCTCAAAAATGGACTAAAGCAATAGAAACTGGATTAGTGATACACAAATTCTTGCCTGTTCCTGGCTGATTTCTTCTATATTTGAATAAAACTACTCGTTGCAAAACTGCAGCCGATGCTAATTTCTGGATTTAATCCCAAATTTTGTACAGCACGTGAGAGACCTCTTGGATAATTGATATTCAGTGTGTGATAGAGGAGGAAATTCCTGAAGCAGCTCATGAAGGAATTTTTGTTGACTCATAACATATCCAGTGGGAATGAGGATGAACTCAATTCCTAAGAAAAAATGCAGCTGTCCCAAATCTTTAATTCGAAACTGAGCATCCAGAAACAACTTCAAATTGGTTATAGCAGGTAGATCATTTCCTGTTACCAAAATGTCATCAACATAGATGGCAATAAAAACCAGAGAGGTGCCTGCCTTTCTGGAAAATAGGGAATAATCATTCGGAGAATGAACATAGCCTTACGAGGAGAGAGCCTGAGATAACTTTGCATACCACTGGCGTGATGCTTGTTTCAATCCATAGAGGGATTTATTAAGGCGACACACAAGAGATGGATCAGTGACTGCCAAGCCAAGGGGAGGCTTCATATACACCTCTTCGTGCAGTTCACCATGAAGAAACGCATTGTTGACATCCAACTGAGCAATAGGCCACCCTTGTTTAACAGCCAAAGCAACAAGAGTTCTAATTGTTGTCATTTTGATGACCAGAGAAAATGTTTCAGTATAATCAATTCCCTCTTTCTGTGTAAATCCCCGGACAACAAGTCTAGCCTTGTGGTGTTCAATAGTGCCATCTGAGCGCAGCTTCAGCTTGTAAACCCATTTGCAACTAATCAGGTGTTTCCCAGACGGCAAAGGAACAAGGTCCCATGTGTTGTTCAAAGTCAAAGCACTGAACTCTTTATCCATAGCCTCTTGCCAAGCAGGGTACCTAACTGCATCTTCATAGGAAACAGGTTCATGTGAAACAAGTAATGAAGATAACATATTCTGATTCTCTTTGGTCAAGACAGAAGCGCAGAGAGTAGTGATCATAGAAGAAGAGGAAGAATGAATGGATGGAGCACAAAGAGAAGTAAGTGTATGATTGCAAACAGAATGACAGGACACACTTGAACCACAAACATAGTCCCTGAGATGACTAGGAGGATGGTGCACACGCGTTGATTTCCTAGTTGGAAGTGGAGGTACAGTACGGAAGGAGTGGTGTGTGGGTGATGGCAGGTTTGTATTTGATGTGGAGTTAGGTGAAGTGAAAGAGGTGTCTAAGGGATCAGAGAAGTCCTGAATATCAGGAATGCAAACAGGGATGCTAGTTTGAGTAGGACAATCAGGTTGAAAAGGAAAGAAGGATTCATGAAATATAACATCTCTGGAACCAAAAATATGCTTTGTTTCTATATTCATTACTTTGTAAGCTTTCTTACCAAAGATGAATCCCAGGAAAACACATTTTTGTGATCGAGGCTGGAATTTATCTCGTCCTTGTTTTTGTGTGGAAACATAACAGAGGCAACCAAAAGCACGCAGGTGTGAAAAAGAAGGTTTAGAAGAGAAAAGAATTTCATAAGGAGATGAGTTTTTCAGTACTCGAGATGGAAACCGATTTATAAGGTAAGTTTCCATGAGCACACACTCCCCCCAGTATACAAGAGGAAGATTAGATTGGAAAAGAAGAGCCCGGGAAGTCTCTAAAAGGTGTTTGTGCTTGCGCTCGACAACCCCATTTTGTTGTGGAGTATATGGGAGTGAAGATTGATGTAGGATTCCTTTGGAAGATAAGAAAGCAAAAGCTTCATTGCTTGATCCTAGCTCGAAAGCATTGTCAGTTCGTATGATTTTTGGAAGACAACCAAACTGTGTGTGAACCATTTGGATAAAGGATCTTATGATGGGAAAAGCATTGCTTTTGACTGACAATAAGTGTGTCCAGGTATTCCTGGAGAAATCATCAACAATAGTGATGAAATATCGGAAGTTGTTATGAGTTGGTGTATGGTAAGGTCCCCAAAGATTAATGTGCACAAGATCAAAAGGTTTAACTGTGGTTATTTGGCTGTTTGGAAATGGTTGCTTGTGTTGTCGAGCCTTATAACAAATATCACAAGGTATATCAATATGAGAAGGTATAAGGGACATGGAACTCAATTTATTGAAAGGAACATGTCCTAACCGTTTGTGCCACAATAAAGCTTCAGCTGAAGCACTAGAATCCTTAGAGACATTACATGAGAGATCTAAAGATGTAGGATTACAAATTTCTTTGAAAAGACAACTAGTGTGCATAGAGGAAGAGATGTCATCTGCAGGAATAGTATGTAGTAGGTAAAGTCCATTCTTCTGATCACCAAGAACCATTGGGCTCCTCACTGAAGGGCCCTGCAATAGACACTAAGATTCAGTAAAAATGACATGAAGATGTGTTTGGAAGATGAGTCTACCGATGGATAAGAGATTAAACTTGAAGGATGGGACAAAAAGGACATTATCAATGGTTAAAGAAGGTAATACTGGAACAGATCCATGCATACTTACATGAATCTTGGTGCCATCGGGTAGAGAAATGAGATGAGGTTTAGGTAAAAGTTTTAGGAAAGAAAAAAAAGACTTATCAAAACACATATGATCACTAGCGCCACTATCTATAAACCAAGTCTTAACAGAAAATGAAAGCTCACACTGTCCACTAAAACCAGATCCAAATGAAGAATTACAGAAAGCAAGAGGTCTAGGCATACCTGCAAAAACTGATCCTGCAAATTCATTTGAACCAGCTTTGCTAAGTATTCTCTTCAACTGTGCAAGTTCCTCGGTAGAGAATCCACCAAAAGAAGTAGATTCTTGTGTTGAAGAGGACTCTCCAGAAGTAGAAGCATGTGCTCCAACAGATTTCTCCCTGCTATATGTTCCATTTCTTGCTGGAAAACCAATAATCTTGTAACAATTCTCTATTGTGTGCCCTGTCTTCTTGCAATGAGTGCACACCAGAGGATGTCCCCTAGTTGGTACAGTCCCGTTCTTCTGCCAGCAAAAATCAATGGAGTGCCCTTTCTTGTTACAGTGAGTACAAATCATTGGTGACTTCCTTTGACCACCAGATTCTTGTGAGAATCTTCTGCCAGCTGCCATGGCTGAGGAATCCTCTGAGAACTAAGGAGTGCTCTTGACTTCTCGCTGCTTTTCTTCCTGGACTAACATGGAGAAGACTTGAGCAATGCTTGGTGTGGGGCTCATCATCAAGATAGTCCCTCTAACAGAAGCAAAGCTGTCATTTAATCCCATCAACAACTGTACCAGCCTTTGTTCTTGCTCACATTTAGTCCAGGCATTATTTGTACCACAACAGCAGACAGGAAAATTCCTCAAAGAGGCCATTTCATCCAAGAGACGCTTAATCCTAGTAAAGTAACTAGTCACACTATCATTCCCCTGTGACAGATTACACAATTCTTTCTGGATTGAAAATTTTTGTGCAAGATTAGGTTGACCAAACCTAATACACAATTCACTCCACATCTCATAAGCAGATTCAATGTATATAATGCTTTCAGCAATTTCTTTACTCACTGAATTCAGTATCCAAGATACAACCATATCATTAGTCTTTTCCCAATCTCTGAAATTAGGAGCAGTAATTTCAGGTTTGTCAAGAGTTCCATTCACCAAGGCTATCTTATTTTTCGCAGAAAGAGCAATCATCATCGATCGCTTCCAGGTGCCAAAGCCAGATTCACCAAAAGATCTAGACACAAGAACCATACCTGGATTGTCAGAGGGATGAAGATAAAGAGGATCTTTGTGATCGGCGATCGGAGAGCTTATTTGATCGCGTCTTCCATTAGTGCTACTGTTATCAACACCGTCTTCCATGGCGTGTGATCTTGTAGCAGGAGAATCGAAGAAAAGGCGAAGCAATCAGAAGGAAACAGTAGGCCGCTCGATCGGCTCTGATACCATGTTGAAATCAGAGAAAGGAGAGAAAGAAATGAGGGAGAAAGAATGTGAGTTCTCTGATTAGATTGTGAGGAGATTACAGTAGGAGTTTTATAGTGTACAAGACTTGTTAAAGTACAGCTGACAACACCTATTACAAGCAGTTACAACTAAGCAAAAGTTTGTTACACATAACTAACTCCTACAAAGTTACTTCACCCTCTTGACGACAAAATTGTCATTATCAATATATATTGAATTAAAATAGTACTTATCGAACCTAATCACATAGTTGCTCATATGTGTCATAGGGATTATGCTAGGGCAACAATTATTTATTGGATCAACAAAGTGGAGGTTTGAACTATTGGTTGATTGATGTTTCTTCCTATTATTTAATCTATTGCAAAGATTAAATAATGGGAACACCCAGACAAAACAAAAACATGGGAAAAAATAGTAGGTCATAGGTTTGGCTAACTTAAGAAAAGAAAATTTTGGTATATGATTAATGATTATGTATGTTAGGCTTCTCTCCTGCTTCCCCCACAATCCAGTGGATGGTGGATGCTAAATCTACTGTGTTTATATACTTATGTGTAGCCACTATCTCGGCTCAATTTTGTTTAAAGGCATGTTGCTATGTTGTTTCAGATGATCATTGATTCAGAGTAACCAAAAAAATATTTTCCTTTTATCAGGACAATTTTGTTATATTATATATATATTGTAGTTTTATGGACAATAATAAGGTCTAGGTTCGGGTAAGGTGAGCGGTACATGTTCAACTCTATGTCTCTATGTGATTAACGCTTCCTTTGTTGTTGTTGCTTTGATGTTTATGGGCTTGACCTCATGAATTTGTTGGGTTTTTCTTTAGGGTGATTTATTGAACAACCTTATTATAAGGTGTTGTATAAACTTAACCTCCTAATGGTCATTTTTCATAAAATTGTGGATTTGGATTTTATGTTTTCGCTAGAAAGTGATATGGGATTTTTCTGTACGAGTTGCTTAGCTCTCAAAATAATTTGCATCCAACAAAAGCTAATGAAAATGGAATTGTGCTTTTTCCAAGTTTATATTAATTGCTTTATTGTTTTTTTAGTAGTTTCTTTTGCTGTGAATTTTTCAACATTTACCAGTCAAGTCTTTTGGTATCCAGAAGATCTAGGGAATTAAAATGCAGCGGGTTTTGTAGGATTGTGGTCTTCAATCTTCTGGTTGCTTTCACGTTGTATTTGGTTGTTCAGCTAGTCCTTTTCGAAATCTTATTACTTTTTATTAAAAAAAACTATCCAACTTATGTTTTCAGACAATAGCAGTGTCATCTTCTGGAACATATGATTTTTCCCGAACACCACACATGGCTGGATACAGGTTGATAGTTCTGGGACCAACACTACACTTCTGGTTCAATTTCATGTCAAGATTCTTTTTAGGATGTGATCTACTATCTACTGCAAAGAAAATGGCATTGGGTCAATCGGTTTATGGACCTCTTATGACCATTATATTCTTCAAAATGAATGCAGCACTACAAGGTATGTAATCCTGAAACTCATCATCTTTGGTTCACTTTGATAGTAATCTATCAGCCATGTCAGCTATTGTAATTATTGTATTCTCTCAGTATCATTTGGAATCATGCCTTAGAATTATTGTTAATAGTTAATGATAGATATTCAAACTTTAAAATAAGATTTGTGTTGTTCTTAAATCTCATGCCTACATTCATAGTTCAAAGTCAAGTGATATTAAGTATAAGGTGCGGCAAATTTTTGGGAGTTTCTAATGTAGATCAATACTTAACTCTGAATTTCTTTTTCTTTTTTGCTTAGGTGAGCACTATCCAGATATTATTTCCAGATTAATAAGGGACTTGCTCCCTACATTGCTAAATGGCATCATATTCTGGCCGATTAGCATTCAGATTTTGTCATATTCAGATTTTGTCACATTCAAATTCAGCTATGATCTATGGACTGTTTACTGGTTAGCATAAACATAAATACTTTTGTTAAAGTTCTGATAGATACTAAAAATGATATGTTTGTGTAATATATGTATGATGATCTTTTCATTTGTTTTTTTCTCAAGAAACATGTCCAAGTTGACATACATAATTTAAATAGATTCACTGGACTGTTCATATTACTGACTCTATAATGGGTTGGTATGTTGATTCAATAGAAGCTTCATAAATTTTTAAATCTATTTGCGTCCGTGACAGTTTTGATGAATGTTTTATATGATCGGATTGTCTTGGAATGCTATGTTCATGGAATTTAAGTTTTCAATTTCACACTCAACAAAAAGAATTGGGTTGTCAAATAAGTATCATTACTTGATTCAAAATTATACAAAACTGAAGGGATCCAATTTTTTTATTTTTAAAGGAAATTCTCATCTCTAATTTCTGATAGTAGCTCTAATGTGCATATTAATCCTTGATTACTTGCCACTTACATTTTCATGTTGCACTTAAAGAAGACGATGACGTTTTAAAGAATTTGCATGGATCTTGGGACACAATCCTTGGAGCTGAATTAGATGATAGCTCAATGGACTTCTTATTCAAACCTGTTAAGGTGAAGAAAACGGAGTTTAATACTAACTTTCTATGCACTTGACCCTCACACTTAGCTTGCAGTTACTATAAGTTTCTATTTTTATTAGTTTCAAACTTTCAGTTCTTGAGTACTTTGTTTACTTGGACACAACACTGGCTATTTGAAACTAATTAGCGGATATCTTATTTTTCTATATTAGTTTGTTCTCACTGTTAGTCTCTTATGCATACATACACATTTATATTTTGCAGTTTATGATCTTTATATTTTTTTACAGGATGCAGTTTATAGGGGCAAAGATTGGTCATCAGGCTTTCAAGTACAAACAGAAAATGGCCAGACAGAAGTATATGTTGTGTTGTAGTGGGGTATCTTATGGCGCCTTCATAAATTTTCTCACAAAGTACCCGACAAGGAAATTGGCTTTCAAAGTTGTCATGCAGCTGGTCCTTGATCTCGCTAGAGGGTAATGTTCGAAACATCAATGCATTAGTCAAGAAATACTGAGGGTCAACAAATTATCAACTTAACCTTTTAGGTTGAGTTCCTCTTTCGAATTTGGTTAGAAAATGGAACTTCCTATTTTGTTTGTTATCAACTTATCAATGTTCATCCAAATTGAGATGGTGATCCGCCTTTGCCTAAATTGGGATTTGGTTGCTTTGTACAATATAATTTTATTCTACTAGCTCTTATATTTATTTCCACCTTGCTACCTGTTCTAATTACATTGATTTTGCCACAAGCCATTTACTGCTCTATTTCTATTCAAAAGAAATAGCAAGCTATTCTAAGACTATAATTTTCTTTGCTTTTAGTACCAGTAGATCACATCAAGATCAACCAACTTCTCAGCTTGATCATCAACACCTTATATAATTGTCGAGTTGTGTGCCATCAGCTTTTAGTTCGACTTGGGGATCTTGCAAGATACTTGCAAGTGAATCTTAATCCTGTCATTCGACAAAGGAACTGGTCTGCTGCAGCACAATGCTACTATGGAGAAGAAAAGATGTATCCTAATGGTGGAAACCCCCAAAACCAGGTACTTCCTTTCTATACAAGACAATTGAACGGTTTGTAACAGCTGGCCTTACTTGCAACGCCAACATATATTGGAGATGAGTTCCTTGCTTTGTATCATTGTGTGAGAAGCATAGCAATTAAAGAGCCTTTTCCTGACGCTTCAGATAACATTATTTTTATATTTGAAAGGGTAAGAAATTTCTTTCAGCACATTGTTATACTTCTCAATCAATGTGATGAAAGGGTAAGTAGTCACTTGCTTTACCAATATAATGAATGTGGAACTCATTTATTTACTTCTGTTAAGCAGACATCTGAAAGAGATGAAAGAGTAATATTCTACATTGTTAACACAGTTGAGTACTATCATAAAACAGTAAGTTCTGTTAAAAATCTTATTTTATCACATGGTGTTATCCTGGTTTCTTATTAAACCTATGGACATAAGATGCCAAAATTGGTATATGAAGTATATGTTTGGTGTCGTGACTTCAAGGAATTGGCTGATAACGTATTGAAGATAATTGACCCTCAATTCTCTGAGCAAGTAGATATGTCAGAAGTTCAGGTATATATCCTTGCTGAATTGGAAGTTGATATTCAAGATCCGTTGATTTTTTGTATTTATAAGAGGTGTGAAATCTGCAGGATGAGTTTTCAACTGTCATAACAAGACCTTTAATGACAAGAGTATAGTTCAAATTTCCATCACTAAGCAACCTTGATTTTTCTTAACTTGAGACATATTCGTGGTTCTGATTTCGTACCCTTATCTCTGGTCATTTATCTACATTTTCTTAGATTAAATGTAGAAGATTTTAGAATCTAGATGCATAAAAAAATTCACCTTAAGACAATGAGACAAGGATATAGTGATTAAAGGTTGGAAGCATCGATTCACAATACAACATGACTAAACGAGAAATTTTATTGTGCTTTATCTGCTCTTAAACTTTTTCCACGTAGTTGGTTTGGTTGCATTATTGTTTTAAGTTGAATTCGTGATCCCTGAGCATGCTAGGAAGAATGTTTTTGTTCTCATTTTTTCCTGACCTAAGAACTTATTGGAAAAGTCTATTCACATTTGTTAGAGAGGAGCCCTCTGCTCCAGCTGCTGATACAGAAAGATTGATCCAATATTTTTGAAGAAATATGATTAATGTGAATTTCCGGCTCATAACATATATGTGAATTAAATTTTAAATAGCATTGTTCCCATTTCTGACTCACCAATTCTCTTCCTTTTTACTCCTTATGTCTAATAGCGTACTGAATTAAATTTTATTGACTTGCAAAAAGTGTTGTAAGGTTAGAGGCTAGATGCAATTGTTGTTGTTTAATTGGCGTGAGGTTGTATCTGAGTGTGGATTTGCTTTCACGATACAAGGAAGCAATTGGCCACCAAGGTTTGTGATTCTTCCCGGATTCTGGCATTCAATTCACACTTTCATGACGTTTAACTTTAACTTTGATTTCTTTAGGCTACTCGCAAATCTGCTCCCACTATTGGGGGAGTGAAGAAGCCTCATAGATACTGCCATGGTACTGCTGCTCTTCGGTGAGCATTCATCTCTCTCTTTTTTTATCTCCATTACTGTATTTATTGGTATGGGAGTCAAATTGTGAAATTGATTGTATCTGTGTTGTGCAGTGAAATCCATAAGTCTAGAGCACAGTGGATATTCATTCAATTGCTATTACTTTTCTGTTTCATGAAAGATTCAACAACTATTCCTTAGATTCTAGAGCAGAGTGTACTGTGTGGACCCAGAAAGTATCCTCTGAAAGAACCATTTATTGAGTTGTTAAAGGGGATCTTGCATACTTTCTTGAACACATTCTCACTTATTCTAATAGGACTTTCTACCACGTTGCTTCCACTAGCACAAAGGTTAAGAAATGATCATATGTCTATCTACCTTTAGGGCCATACTATGAATATAACTGATTAGTTTGTAAGACTGATTTAATTAACTGTATTAAACTCTCATGGTTCAAATTATCTAACCTGTTCAGGTGTTTTCAGTGAGATGAAGGGTGTATACTCAGAGCCGGATAGTGAATTAGGTCGACCTACACAAGAAGTGTGTGTATATTATTACGTGAGTGTGTTTATGCTTCTTATGTTTGTGTCGTTGTCATTTCTAGCAATGTTTTAGCATCGGCAATTCATTTTTCATTTCCTTTACAATTCATATTTATTACATGTCATTTTTCATTTTTCATTTCTAACAATGATTTCTGAGAAATAGCTAAATGCTTTACGATCATTTTAACAGGATTTTCACCAAGAGTATTACCACCCTAGCAAATCAAGGTTTTGGTTTAATGGGGATGATGATCTTAATGAGCGGTGAAGGATTTTGAGTGGTATCTTGAGCATATTAAACTATTCTAAATAATTGTAGATTTGTTTCTCCTTTTCTGCCTACTCTTAGATTGCTTATAACAATAAATTAATGACAGTTTTAGCACCTCTGCATGAAAAATGGCAATTAAGGTTGCCTATAAATAAAGCATTTGATTACCTTTTGCATGTCTCATCCCAAGGGTTAAAATGATTAATTTGGGGCATAATATTTATCATATACGACATCGCTTGCAATTTTCAAGTTGCTCCAGCAGAGCTTGAATGCCTCTTGATTGAACATTCTCACATTGTTGATGCTGCTGTTGTTGGGTAAGTTATTTTCCTAACCTTATAATTAAACAATTAATGATGCAAGTTAAACAGTATATGTTGTGTTGATTTTGTGAAACAGAATGAAGGATGAGGTCCCTGTTGCATTTATTATAAAGCCAAGTGAGAGTCAGATCACCACAAAGGATATCAAGCAGTACATATCTAAACAAGTAAACCGAAGATGGTGTATTCAAGGACGTAATCCACTTCACATAATTCTGAATTAGTTTTGTTTCTCTAACAATGAATACTAACTTATGGTGTTATGTAATATAATGGATTTCTGGCGACAACGAGTTTTTGGATTATTCTACACTTCTCATAACAATTTTTTCCTCATGGATAATATATTAATATTGTATACTTCTCCATCTATGTGTATTCATTTGTTAGACACGCGGAATAACATGAGATACAACTACAAAAACCGCAAAAGAATATATTCACAAAACTCTGGAACGAGGGAAATGACATTAAAAAACAAACCAACACACGGACAAAACAAACATACACCATTAACAATGGGTAAACCATAAACAAACACAAAACAATTACCAATACAATAAAGCACACATAAATTATTGTTGTTAGCTACAGCGAAGACGGGCCGTGCATCGGAGGGCTAGTAAACTTTAAAATGAGAACGTGAGAATAGTAAATATCTAGTAGTAAATGTGTGAACATTTAGTACTAATTTAGTGAACATTCGTTAACAAACTTAATAACATCCAAAAATTGAAGTGCATTCATTTCTCAAAGAATATTTATTAAGAAACTAATGAACATTCTAGAAAAATCGCATGTGTGCATCACTTTTTCAAATGACGTGCATCAAAAAATTTGATGAACATTTTAAAGTACATTTTGATGAACAATGGTCATTCTCACGTTCTCAACCTAAAAATTGTTCTCACCCACACCACCTTATATATATATAGTAGATTAGACTTAGGATGCATTATACGAGAAAAATTCGGATAAGAAGGTGACTTAACGTAAGAAAAAGGAAGCATTCACGTTCACATATAACAAACTAACATTAATATTCTAGATGGTAATGTTTATAATATGGACATTGATAATTTTAAACTTTTTAGGATCATGCGGTGACAATTTTATAATTTATGTGAAAAATATTTTCTTTTTTAAAATGACCGAAACGGACCGCTAGAATTGGTGGAACGATGATTATTATTTGGTGGTCGGAAAAGCCAACACCACGGAGATAGGGCATTCTACAAGCTTCTACGATGATTCTTATTCGAAGTCTTATTGAATTGCAAGATTCAATACTTATCCCACCGACTAGGAGTTTTGGAGTCTCATTGATTCACCTTAAGCCAATATCCTTGATCCTAGGCAAAGCCATTCAAGTGGATTCTTATCACAAGGCATCATCTTCATCAACTGGATATTAATAACGGGACATGATTAGCAACATGATTCACCAACAAAACTATTTCTAAAATTTGATAATTCATCTGGTACGAGTAAATGCACTGTTTCACCAACATGTTTAGCAACCAAAACGGGACAAGTTATACCATTCTCAATACTCCTGTATATTGTGTCTTTATCAAAGAAAATTTTGAAATCAAGTAGACACTTCTGAGAAACTAATGTAATACCAAAGCACTTATCAGCTACAATTTGCAGATGTTACAGACATTAACACGTCGAACACTTGATACCTGCATTAAAGCGACCAAACAAAACCATATCAGATTATACGCACAAGTACAAATGTTTTCCATATTTTATGCCGATGATGATATAGTACAGAACACCTACCTGAGGTTTAATCCAACTGGAAATGTATAACGTCCTGGATTGAAATACTGGTATGGAGGTCAAAATATTTGGTGCCATAAAATGACAGATAAGTGTTCAGAAGTCAAGGGTGTTGGAGGAACTAGAACAAGTAGATGAAGAGTTGTATGAGCTTCCACTGGAACTGTCTACAGGAGCTTGATTTAGGGATTCTAAAATCAACGACCTTCTCTTGTGTAGCTTTATTGAGAAGGTAGATGTATCCAGGACAAAAGGAACCTGTTGTTATTCAAGAAGAACAAAACATTAAATTGAAATGGACAGTCATCTCCAAAATATACACACAATTCGAAATATATATTGGATGGCAAATCAGTTCAATCTTGAATGTAATAACAGTTTGTTTGGCTAATACACTAATAAATTAATAAATACATTTCTATTTATAAAGTGTTTTGGTTTAAAAAGGATTTTTTGTGCTTTGGAAAATGTGTGATGAGTAGTTGGTGAGAATTCTAATAAAGATATAGAAAACATATTCATATGTTAATTGGCCAAACAAATATATCACATAAAAATACTTATATATGAAAACATCTTTATAATTTAGCTAGCCACAAAAACCCTTAATGTCGAATGACTAGCTACAAACCCAATGAATTAAGATTTTAATGTTTGTGTCATACTTGAGTGTTCATTCTTGTCACTTTCTGTACATTAAGAAGGCCAACCATGTCCTGATATCCAGTCAGTAGCTTTGACAACTCCTTGTCATCATCTGAAATATGCATCACATTTAGATTACACTCACATTTAAAATTCTAAAAACAAAGTACACAATCTGATCGTGAAAAGTATATACAACCTGGTATTGCTCGTACTGAAATCACAGTATCAGCCAAATGCTGCCATCGCTTTGAGAATGATGGAGAAAGAACTGAATGTGGATAGCTTACGATAGCCACTGCATTTGAAGATCTTACGAGGTGTTTTAAGGACTTGATGAAGGAAAGCATATCCCAATTCTATATCCATGATAGAAAGCACATAAGAAAATGGACAAGTGTTCTTTTAGTACAAAAAGCAATAGAGCAACAGACAAGTTGGAAGGGGTTTATTGAGAATAGTTTGAAAACAAGGTTCCTTCTGAAATAAAGATAAGTACGGAAAAATATACAATAGCTTAATTAGGCATAGAAAATGATGCAAATAACCATGTCTTACAGGAAAGTTAAAGCCACATTTGAAACAGTAGCTTAAAAAGAAGAATTCTGCCAACCTGGTTATAGTATCCACATTGGGGAGCACAAAATGATTGGATGGCAATACGACCGGAACAGGAAACAGAAGAATCATTTCTGCAATCATGAAAGAAAATAGATAGTTTCTAATAATGCACTATAGCAGCAAATTTAGCTTTAGAAAGATAATGATAATTAGGAGGAGAAAATTTATTTAGTAGCAGTATACACACTGCATGATTAATCAGGTCAAACATCTATCACATAAGGAGCAGAATTAACTGATCGTCAAGTTTCAAACTAAATTAAGTAGAAGACTACACAATTTACCTTGAACCCTGGCCTATGAATGCAGAACAACCCTCAAAAAGGGTGTCGATGGTACAGTCTTGAGTGCTAATGCACTCAGTACGCTTTCCAGCAAGAATATGTCTCTCTAGGGGCTTCCGCAAGTCAAATTCAGTGCAATATTCTTGTTTAGCTTCTGCTTCAATGAACAATCATAATGCTTCACTCAATTACCAGTTAAGGAACAACTTTAGAACATCCTATATCACAAATTTATCCTTATTACAGCCATTAAATATTCTCAGTTACTTTTTCTCAATGAATCTAATGTGTCCAAATTTTTACTAGTTCTTCGTCCTTGTCTCCTGTACAGAGACTTGTTTGTGCACGTATTACTATAACATATTTTCAATTTTTGGATGTGAGCAGCACAGTAGATGTTTGAAAGACAGCCACCTCAGCTATGACTCTAGCAGTTTTATATATAGATTAAAAACATAGAATGCAACTTGTGAATGATGTTACCAATTTACCATGAAAACAAGTATCCTGCATTATGTATATAATCATTTGAAACACAGATGTTACAGATTTTTGAAGGGGGGGGGAGGTTAAACTTTCAGCACTAACTCTAAAGGAGGAAAGGGGACATACTAAATTGCTTTTATACCACTGAAGAATAACTAGTTGCTACTTCACTTGCAAGTTTTATCACAGCAAAGAACCTTTTTCCCTCATGAGTAAAGCTAGTATTTTATGATACCTCTACTTTCTGAAGTCTGCTGATTTCCATCAAAGTACTTCTTATACTGCCAAGCAATCCTCAGATTCTTATCCTGTGATTAAATGAGACACTATCAAAATACTTTCTTGGTTCAATTCCTTATTCTTCAAACTAAGTTGTTGAATGATAGGAAAAGGGAGTTTATACCTGTTCTGTTTCATGAGCACGAGACTTATCATCCTTCGACACCAATGGACTGGGCAGAGTACCCAAGAAGCCTCTTGGATCTTTAGAGGGACTTGCATAAAGCAGAGGTTGATTGTGGATCAAGCCTTGCGCCATGAAATTCCTAAGAAGCAACATATGATGTGGAGCTTCTGGATCTTCCATCACCAAAACCAAACTACCCAAACAAAAGCCACCTCCCAAAATCTCTACGGAAATGAAAGTAGATACATATATTTAAGTGCTCAACCATTTTCTAACAAGTTAAAGAATGCAGCAGGGTTTGTGGGTGTACTGTCAAGATCTGGTATGCCAGATGAGATGAAGAGAGTGCCGTTGGGCCCAGGCTTGAGTCCTGGACTCAAAGCAGTAGAGCCAATGTTGGGATTACGTGAGAAGCTGCTGGAACGAGTCCGGCCTTCAGCCATGGTTATCTGAGACCATTAACACACATAAGGTGAGAAGTAAAATTTCATGTCAGCAAAATCATATATCAGAGCACCTAACACTTGTTCTATCTATCACCTATGAGCAACAAACAGAAAGTACAGGTGACATTGCGCTTAATGGTGCCTAAAAAATCATGAAACTATGTCCACAATCGCTATTTCTCCATTTGGTTCAGTTTGGTATTATATCAGTATCATTTAACAAAAAAAAAAAACTTGAACAGCAGAAACTGCGCAGCCAACAATCTTGCACGCTTTATCTAAGCATGGATCACTAGGATAGCACATGCGTCAATAGAGCCTAATGCATGTTCAAGAAAGAAATTCTTTAGATGAAGAAGTGAACAAAATTGCTAAAGCGAAGAGAAAGAAGATCTCAACAAAACCCAGTACGATGCCATATCAAGGTCATTAAAATCCAAACCAGGACGGCAGGAGCTCAAGGAACTCAAACCCTAGCAGTCGATATGATCTAGAATTTAGTTCGAAGAAGCTAGGGAAAAATTATACAATAGCCTAAACCATATCAGCGACATAATTGGAGGAGAAGAGAATACATATATACATCTCAAACTATAAAACAGTGTGTATATAGGGACCAGAAACTAAGTACCATGAAAATGTAAAATATACAAGTAGGACCAGAAAAACAAAGGTACAAATGTCAGACTAGACCTCTGGCCCTTAATTTCTGCCTTACCTAGACAAGCATCACATAACCAATTTTCCAGCACTTGTTGCCCTCTGAATCACATTTCATCTGGGTCTATATTGAGCTAATTAACATAAACTTCCGAGATTTTCCAAATTGTTTTCAGAACCTTTTACCCATTCCTCCGTTCTAATCTTCCACACATTTTGGTTTATCAGGCTAAGAGGTAACTAGAAGTCGAATCATCACAGTGATCACTAGACGAAAAGTTGCATATTTGTCATTCTGACCTGGCACCAGCTACTTCAACCCTAGCATAAAGAACATTCAGAGATGTCCTGGGGTTTCGACCGTTAGAGAAGAACAAAAAGTGAAGGACTCGTGGGGACTATCAATATCCAGTCATGTCGACTAAAAACCCTAATCTGTATCAAACTAATAAACAGGCCTCAACTGAAGCAGAACAGAACAGTAGCGGACACAGAAACAGATTCCAGGGGCGTGAGAGAAGGAAAGAGGATGAAAGTAAAAAAGAAACAAACCGAGGAAGCAGCGGGAAATGGTGATAACGCTTTTCGGCAGGGAGGAGCCGAAGAAGATGCTGCAATCCCTTTCCTTTGCCTGTCTCAAATCTCAAGCAATTGTTTTCGCGGTCACATGGTCACAAGGGCTGTCAAAATTAGACCCGAAAAGCCCGACCGAAACCATGAAAAAATGAAAAGGTTTATGTTCAGGACGAGTCCGACCCGACCGAAAAATGTCTGAAACCCGAAAATTGTCCGACCCGAAAAATGTCCGAAATTCGATATTGTCTGATTCAAATCTCGCCTGACCCTAAATTTGTCTGATCTGAACCTCGTCCGAAACCCGAGATTGTCTGATCCAAACCTCGTCCGAAACCCGAACTTGTCTGAAACCCGAGATTTTCCGAAACCCAAGATTATTCGATCAATTCCTAATATATTAGGACATCTCCAATGGCTCTCCTCATATTTACACTTGCTTTTTTTCTCAGATTTTCTCAACTTCTCTCCGTCTTCTTAGATAACCTTTTTCAACTTCTCTCTCCCCGGTACTTTCACTCCTCCTTGAACCGCTCAATATATTAACAGGGAAGATAACCGCATCTCTATTCATTTTCTCCACAATTTAATACTACTTCGAATATTTCGTTGCGCAGGTTTCTCTCTATTTCTTTCTTTCTTCACCCTCTCTTATTTTCTCGGCTTAACCGCTTAGGCTCCACCGCCTCGACCCTCCACCTCCACCTCCGTTGCTCTTCAAACAGATAAAAGCTATATGAAAGATCTTCACTTTCTGTACAAAGTCGTAAAAAATGATGTTTCCTTCATCATTCACCACCGATAACCTCCCATCTTCATTAGTTACGGGCGTTCACCGTCCACTCCAATCCCAGAATCGCATTCTGCACATCATTCCTATCATGACCAATCGGGTAAGATCTTGCTCGATTTTGAGGTTTTTTATTTAACTGATTTGGGATTTAGGATTTATACCTTGTAGAGGACAACGTAGGGATGGCCGGACCGGACCGGGACCGCCGGTTCGAACCGGAACCGGACCGGGTCAAAACCGGGACCGGACCGGAACCGGTAGGAACCGGTTTGGTCACGGTCCGGTTCCGGTTCACGAAATGTAAAATAAAAAACCGGCGGTTAACCGGAACCGCCGGTTTTTTAAAAAATAAAAAAATAAAGAACCGTCGGTTAACCGGGAAAACCGGTTAACCGCCGGTTCCAACGGCTAGAAAAGTAGCCGTTGCCGGTTAACCGGCGGTCCTAACGGCTATTTAGCCAAAATAGCCGTTAGGAAATTAAAAAAAAATAAAAAAATAATTTTTTAATATTAAAATAACCCATATCAAACCCCTATAAATACCATACCATACAATCTTCAAATCACACATCCAACAACAACAATCTCTCTTCTCTTTCTCAAATCTCAATCTTATAATCTCTCAAATTCCATCAACAATCTCTCTTAATCTCTTCCTTTTAATTAGCTTTTGTCTTTCAATATTTTATTGCTTTTACATTTTTAATCACATTTATATTGTTCGAAGTTTTATTGTTTTATTGTTTTATTGTTTTAATTGTTTTAATTGCTTTTAATCATATTATTTAATTGTTCTTAATCATATTATGGCGGAACATTTTGACACCCAAGAAGAGAGTGATAATGTCACTTCTTATCCCTCGGTTCCCACTCCCACCTCCCAAGTTAGGTCCAGTAGGGGTAGGACCGCTAGGCCTCAAGGGCAAGCTAGCGGTTCGAGGCCGGCTAGGGGTAGGGGGGGCCCGGGGGGGAGGTCCGGGTCCTCCGGGAACCAATCCCGGAAACTAACATCTCCTATTTTTGTAAAGTGGTTTACTAAATTAGAACCCGGTCTCGAGGAACTCGAGGCCGGGGATTATGATCCCGATCTAATTATTGTTTCTTGTAACTTTTGCGAGGCGACATTCCAATGGAAGAAAAGTGGAGGATATGGAACCCTTCAACGACACATGGAGCACAAACACGTCGCCGAGATGGGAATGATAGGGGGACAAACACAAATTTCCGGCGGATTTGCATCTTCTACTAGCGGTAACCCTTTATTTCGTTTTGATCATGAAGCTAATAGTGTAGCATTAGCCGAAGCTATTTGTGTTGATCATTTAGCATTTCGATTTAGTGAAAATGTAGGATTTAATGAGTACATTAAAGATCATACACAACCCGCTTTTAAATCCGTATCTAGGAAAGTGATTAAGAAAAACGTAATTAAGGCTTATAAAAGACGCAAGGCCGAATTAGTTTCTTAGTTTTCGCAAAATGATATGCATGTTTCTATTTGTAGTGATATATGGAGTGATAATACTCAAACCCATTCTTACATGGGTGTTACATGTCATTTTGTAGATCATCATTTTACAATGCAAAAACGTTTATTGGCATTTAGAGTCTTTGATGATTCACATACCGCACAAAATATTGCTATGATGATTCGTGCAATTTTAGAAGAATATAGACTACTTAATAGAGTTTTTTCAATTGGATTCGACAATGCATCTGCTAACACCGCATCTATTAGAGATTTACAAGAAATGTGTCAACCTATGTTTGGTGGGAAATTTTTTCATATTCGATGTGCTTGTCATATTTTAAACTTATGTGTTCAAGATGGTTTACGTGCTATGAGTTTTCATTTTGAGCCAATTAAGAACGTTATTAAGTATATTTGGGGGCATCCTAAAGTTTCAAGAGATTGGATGACCTTTTGTAAAACTAACGGGATGCACCCAAAACGTTTTTCAAAAGATGTGGGTACCCGATGGAACTCTACTTACATATTACTATGTGAATGTATACAATATAAACAAGTTTTAACGTCTTTTGTTTCTGAAAACCTTTCTGGCTCTCCTTTCTATTTTAGCGAATCGGGTTGGGATATATGTCAAAGTATTGCAACGTTTTTAAAATGTTTTAATGATGCAACAAAAAGATTTAGTCATGTTTATACACCAAGTAGTAATGTTTTTGTCTTGGAAGCTTGTAATGTTATGTTTGGTTTAAGTGAGGGAGCTAAAATTCCCGGCATTGAGGAATCCGTTGCAAGCATGAGGAGTAAGTGGTTGCTCTACTATAGATATATTCCCGATTGTTTTCTTGTTGCTTGTGTTTTAGATCCCAGACTTAAATTATCCGGTTTACACGGTCTTTTAAATGACTATTATGCATATATTTTAGCCGAAGGTGAACTAGAGGATATTTTAGGTATGGTTTCTAGAACTAGAACAAACATTGAAAGTTTATTTACTCATTTTTGTGATTCTCCGACTACTTCACAATTACCTCCGACTTCTTCGAGCTCTACTAGCTTGGGGGCCTTTGGAGCTAAGTATTTTAGTAAAAGACCAAGAGTTACAAACACGAATGCGGAAATTGATAACTATCTTAACACCAACTTTGAGTTTGTTAGTTGTGAAACTTTAGATGTTTTGAAGTGGTGGGAGGATCATAGGAGCATGTTTCCAACGCTTGCGAAGATTGCGGCTCAAGTTCTTGTCGTCCCCGCTTCAACCGTGGCGGTGGAACAAACTTTTAGTGCAGGAGGCAACACTTTAACGAGGAAGAGATCAAATTTGGCACCGGAGTCATTGGAGGCGCAATGTTGTGTTTGCGATTGGAAGAGAGCCGCAATTAGGCAACAACGTAACATTATCGAGTCATCGGAAGACGAGTGGATTGGAGATTCTACTACGATACGCACCGATTCATCCGCCGAAGATTCGACTTAGGTAACGGGTTTTGAAAAAAGGTAAAGAACTACGTGGGCTTTGATTCCTCTAACCCGAGAGGATACGTAGGCAACTTAACAAGTATGTCACTGTTAAGTGCAAGCCCAATTTTTTTAATTTTTTTGTTCCTTCATATTTAATCATTTTTTTTAAAGTTTTTTTTTAAAGTTTTTTGTTATGTTTTTTAAACATAATTTTTAAACTTAAAAAAAATGACAAAACATTATTTTTTTTAATATAGCATTTCAGTTTTATAAATTTATAAAATTATTTTTAAAAAACGGTTTTGTTTTTTTTTTAATAAAAAACCGGTCCGGTTCAGCCCGAACCGGACTGAACCGGAAAAACCGGTTTTTCCCGGTTCCGGTCGGCGGTTCCGGACCGGGAGCCACCTCTAGGACAACGTGTGCAACGCTCAGGTAGGAGATGAGTGTTGTTGATCGGTTTTGATCTAAGTCTCCGTTGTCGATTACTATCCGGGTCTATGATCTTCCGGTAACCGTTGTTTTGGATCTCTTCCTCGATGCCTTAGTTACGATTATGGAACTTCAACCTATTAAAAGCCGATTACGGGAGGAAATCCTCGCAATTGCATTAAGGTTGTGTTTGCAAAGCCACATAAACTAGTTACTACTTACTTGTTGAATTAAATATTGTTTGGTGGGTCAATTTTAACTAGTTACTAGTTACTAAACTAGTTTAAAGCATAAACTAGAAAAAACAAGGGGTCAAACTAGTTTCTCCTAGTTACTCACTTTTTATTGACAAAAATAACCCTACTTTCTTTAACATTTTACAAATGACACAGTATATAAAATTAGAATTGGAATTAGGAACATGATTAAAATTAGAATGTGAATTTAATGTCCATTTCCGTTCGTAATTGAACCCAAAAAAATAGAAGTTAGAGAGTTATTTATACATTACTATTTTAATTGAAGAGAAGTTTATCAATACGAAATGGATCCACAAAGTTCGCAAAACTTAACGAAGGATTCACACTTCAATTGGAACCACGTTGTTACTGATTGTACGAAAGAGTGAAAAGAAATGCACTAAAGAACCAAGTTGGTGTATACGATGCTTCACAATTTTGTAAGCTAATAAAACGAATAGGTTTAACGCACTTATACATAAAGAAACGTTAGTATAATAATTCGTTCAAATTAATAGGGTTTACGTTGGTGTTCAACGCGATTTCACCACAAGCAAAGCCTGGGAAATGGGCCATTCGAAAAGGGCCTAGAATAACAAATGAAAATGGACTAAAATTTTAATCAAGTAACTTGTAACTAGTTAAAAGCTTACAAACGCAGTTTATCATTTTTTAACAACTTAAACTAGTTTAGAAACTAGTTATCTAACTTAAACTAGTTCAGTGACTTAAACTAGTTTCGTAAGTAGTTCAGCAAACAGAGCCTAAAGCTAAAGTAATCTACCTCTCTCTCATATACACATTTCCTCTGTTTATTTAATAAGGTTCTTGAGGCGATTCCCTCTGCTTGCCTCTGTTCCACTATGGATTTATAGAATTGTGGGTGGTCATCTTCTGTTAGGGTTTTTAGGGTTCCTATGAGCAGTACCGAATTTGGAATTTCTTTGTATCCATGTATGAAGAAATCTCAAGCTTTCAAGGTGAATGGAAATAATTGATAAGAAACTTGTATGAAGAAATCTCAAGCTTTTGAGGTGAATGGAAATATTTGATACGAAACTTGTATCAAGCTTTCAAGTTGAATGGGAAATAATTGATACGAAATTAGATTGTTTGTTTGAGAATTCCAAATCAAGTTTTAGCATTTTGGGAGAAGTATGAAAAAAATGAGTCATGTGGGAGTTTTGGGTCTTCCTTAAATTACACTAATGTAAATTTAATTATTAAACTTATGTAAGCTCAATGTAGGTTTTGGTTAGAAATTTGTCATTTATAAGCTCAATCTAGCTTCTGGATGACTTAGTTGTCTAAGCTTACTTCAAGAGCATCATAGATGCACCCCTTAAGCAACAGAAGTTGTAGGAGGTAGCACTTCATGCAAGTTCGTCGTCAATTTTCCGAAAAGACGTAGTATTACACCCTGATCCATCAACAGGTATGCCCATTGAGTTCTGGTACTTGTGTTCATCTTTTGGGATTGAGGAGTTGATTTTAGTGTTAACATGCTAAGATTTCTGATTTCTTACTGATTTTCTTTTTGGTGACAGATAAACACATGAAATGGTTTCTACTGGTAAATATGACGGAATCAGCTTCTTGCTCGTCCTCTAAAACTGATGAACGATTCGCAAGTTCCCTTCCCACTTCCAAGTAGGTCACATAGTACAAGATTTCCCAACTTTGATCAACTAACCTAAGGTTATTTCTCAATTAGTTTACATTTTCCTATTTCTGAATTAGCATTTTGCGAAATCTCCTAAAGAATTTTGAACAAAGTTGAGTTTTGAGCATATATTTTGTCTATCAATAAGTTGAGAATTGGATATAACTGTTCTAGATTTTTTGATACAATTGTTTCCATCGATTAATCTCATGCCGTTGTCGTTTTTTCACCAGAAAACATTATCCTTACTCAGTTTGAGTTAATGGTGTTAATGGACGTGGGTTTTGTGAAGTTGCAAAATATCATAGCAATATATAGCATAGATTAGTGAAATGACATGCCCATCATAGGAAAGTAAGGAAACTATATACAAGTAATCTTTGTTTTAGTTCATAAATCATAATTGTTTTGGGAGTTCCTATGGTTTGTTTAAGTTCATAAAACCGTTTATGAAGAGGAAGATTATGAAGGTAGTGATATAGTGTTGCTTAGTATGTTGATTTTTGTTTTACATCATGCATTATATATCATTTTGAATAAAGATTTAAGTGTTTATATGAAAAAATTTATTTGCCAACTGTTAGCTTTGCTTATTATAATTGTGTTGATTGATCCATGTAATCCAGGTGACCAACAGGTTGCACGAATTGCTTCTTGCAGGTGTCTAACCGTAAAAGTTACATCTTCTTGAAGGCCTTTAATTCAAATCGTCATCATGAATCATCAATTCAGCAAGAGGACTCCTTGCTTAGAGTTAGAGACGATCAGAGAATTCAGATAGGCGCATTGCTCAGACGAGGGCGGCGACGACAAGCAGAGAAGATGTAAACTGGAGTTGAGTGAGGCCGAAAGGATTAGCAAAGGTTAGATAATCCAGCTTTATAATTTTCTGTATAGGATGCTATTTTGACATTACCGCAGAGTAAGTGTCCAAACTAAAAATAAGTTAGCGGAACTAAAAATAAGTTAGCGGAACTAAAAATAAGTTAGCGGCTTGTGTCAAAATCAAAACTCATTATAAATATCTATCATTATAAATAGAGGTTTTTGTGCTAAATCACCCCTTATTTGAGCCAATTTGCGTCAAACCACCCCTTATTTGACTTTTTGCAAGGAACCACCCATTTGTGTCATTCTGTTAACAACGAGCCACCCCTCGTTCATTTCCGTTACTTTCTCCGTTAGAGCTTGTGAAATGTCATTTTTACCCCCACTTTTTTTAAATATTTGAGGGCAAAACTGAAATTACACAATCTGATGATATTTTGCCAAAATATCGCGAGATGATGTTTTTACCGTAAGATGTTCAATTAACTTTTCGCCAGATTCATTTAACCTAATTTTAACCTAACCATTTCTCAGCCATGGGTGGTTCCTGTTCTCTTGATGTAGGATTTATCCTCAGCTTCGCAGAGGAGATTGAGAGCCTTGAGAATGAGAACAACGAGCATGAAGAAATGGATTCGGAACACAGTGGATCTCTTTTTGTGAAGAGTCCAGATCCAGGCGACGATTAAGCCGAAGTAGATTACTGAGAGGAGAAAGTCAACCCTAGGGAGAATGGTTCTACCTGCGGAGAGATAATCGCAGCCGCCGTTCTTTCCTTCGAGGTTATACATGTCGGATTGAACCTTCATGGAGACGGAAACGTCGGGGAAGCAATTGGCGAAGACGAGAGTGTACCGATCTGCGTCTGGCTCGAAGAAGACGATAGAGAAAGAGGAGGCTCCGTTTTTGGAGAGGGAATTGAAGGAGAAGACGATCCGGATGAGGTTGGAGTCGAGAGGGAAGTTGATTTCGGAATCCTCGAGCTGCTGGACGACGTGGATCCATGATTCGCGAGTGCAGAGGAAGAATCCGAGCTTGGAGAGGTCGACATTAGGGTTTGAGAGGGAGATGGAGGAGATGTTGAGCTCGAGACGGCCGGAGTGGGTGAACCCGAATTCATCGAAGGGGATAATGAGGCGAGAGTCGAATCTGATGTCGATGGATCGGATCTCGGCGGAGGAGGGAGAGAAGGAGATGGAGAGGAGGAGGAGAAGGAGGAGAAGGAGGAGAGATTGAAAGGGGATCGCCATGGATGTACCGTACGGAAGGATTGGTTCTTCAGAGAGAGAGAGCCCACATTTGGTGTAGACTTTGAGTCACTGCCCAGATCTCTTCAAATCTCAATCAACTTTGAGAAATGGTTAGGTTAAAATTAGGTTAAATGAATCTGGTGAAAAGTTAATTGAATATCTCATGGTAAAAACATCATCTCGCGATATTTTGGCAAAATATCATCAAATTGTGTAATTTCAGTTTTGTCCTCAAATATTTAAAAAAAGTGAGGGTAAAAATGACATTTCACAAGCTCTAACGGAGAAAGTAATGGAAATGAACGAGGGGTGGCTCGGTGTTAACAGAATGACACAAATGGGTGGTTCCTTGCAAAAAGTCAAATAAGGGGTGGTTTGGCGCAAATTGACCCAAATAAGGGGTGATTTGGCGCAAAAACCTCTTATAAATATCTATTATTATGTAGCGTTACTGATTCAGTGATTCGTAAGAAAAATCCATCAGTGTTACGCATATTTTATTTCTATTTATTGTGTGAAATTTATTTTTTATGCAAATAATCTACAAAACATTGAAAACACTTCGGCTTTGTTTGGTAAAATGTGGTTTTGGTTTATACACATTTTTGAAATTAAATGGTTTTATGGATTTCGAAAAACGTGCAATAAAATTAATTTAACTTTTCTTCACCACTCACATATTTTTCAAAAACTACACATATTCCCATAAAAACCACTTTTTAACCAAACATATTTTTTTATAAAAACCTACTTTTCATCTATTTATAAACAAAAACCTCCTTATAAACACTTCTACCATTGAAATTTTTATGGAGTTTTAATTCTGTAAATACTCACACACAATTACATTTTGATTATAAAAATATAAGTTTTATTTCACATTCAATTTTTTTTATGGAGTTTGACCCATTTATGATGTATAAAATCCACCAATTAGAAAATGATAATACTAAATTTAGGAGTGTCATTAACCAATAAGATTGCAAAGGTATTTAATGTGGCATTTAATTTTCTCTCTCCACAATTTTTATATTATATTAGATTAGATTAGATAGATAGAAGATAGATAGATAGAAGATAGATAGATAGATTAGATGTATAAAATCCACCAATTAGAAAATGATAATATTAAATTAAGGAGTGTCATTAACCAATAAGATTGCGGAAAAAGATCCCATGAGGATGACTTCCATATGAGGATTAAGGACATATCTCTACCCTCCATTCCTTAACAACCTTATCACATCTCAACCGTCCACGTGTCATAATCTTCCCCCAAATCTAATTTTTTCTCTCTCTTCCGATTTCTCTCTCTTTCTTTCGTTCGATTCTGTCAAGCACTCGATTCCTCAAGCTCGTCTTGCTCGATTCGTCTTGCTTATTCCGTATTTTCTCTCGATTCTTGCTCGATTAGCAATTCATTCACATATTAATTAGTTTAAACTATCATTTTTAAAAGTTAATCTTCTCTTTTTCAAAATTGACCCGATCCAAAACCGCCCAGACCCGAAATCGACCGACCCGAAACACGCCCGGACCCGAAAAATGTCTGACCCGAAACACGTCCGGACCCGAAAACGACCTGACCGGAAACACGTCTGGACCCGGAAATTGTCCGACCCGAAAACCGCCCGACCTGAAAATCGTCTGATTTTCACTCGTCCGACCGAAATTAGCCCGAAACCCGGATTTTGGCCGATAAATAATTGTCCGGTCCGAACCCGATTCGACCTGACTCGTTCCGACCTGTTATAAATTCCGAAAAATGTCCGACCCAAATTTGTCCGACCGAAACCCGACCAGACCGTCCGATTTGACACCCCTAAACTCATAGCGCATGGGAAGGGAATTGTTTTTCCTCTCTCTACCCAAACTTTTTTTTTTTGAACAAACAAACACCAAAGATTAAGGCTAAGGTCAGGTAACCTAAGAGTAAGACGATATTTTATAAAACTCTTTAAACAACGAGTTACAAGAATTATTATAAAAAATCGAATGACTTTTTAGACAGGATTTGAGGTTTGAAGTTCTTCGATTAGAAGGATTAAAGACTATGGATGACAATATCTTTAGAGATTAAAAAATCAGCGATCACATTACACTCCCTCAAACAATATGAAATAGAGAAAGAAATCACAGAAGACGGATTTTAATGTCAAGGACCAGAGTCCTGATTTCCCAACTGTAAGGTTATCACATTCAATAACAACATTTTTAAGATCAAGAGAACCTACAACCCAAATAACTTCAAGAATAAAATAGGCCTCAGCCGTGAGGTTAAAACTCGAGGGAATAGATTTTTTGTCAATATGGATAATATTGTTATTACAATTACGAATAATAATACTAATGGAAGAAGGGAAGGAGGGTTTGTAAGAAGCATCGGTATTAATAGAGTTGAAAATTGAATTATTACGTATTCCCTCCGTCCCAAAATATAAGGGACATTTGGTTTTCTGACACTATTCACTAGTTAAGAGAATCTTCTCGTTTTCTTCTAATATGTAGGAGCAAATATAGGCATGTCATATCTTGTTTGATTCGTCTCAACGAGTACTTTGACAATATATAAAAATTATAATTTTTATCATCGTATATTTAGAGATATTAACGTTACAAAACGCGTCTCGACAAACTTGTCAAAAACAAATGTCTCTTATATTATGGGAGAGAGGGAGTATCTTTCAAGTATTCCACCAAGTCATAAAGGCCATGTCAGAATTAACAGGACTAGTGGACAAACACCCAAAATTATCGAGGAATGAATTGTAGTGGTCAATCCCAAAGATTTGAGTAATATCAATGTTGAGAGATTTGAGAACCCGAATAATATAAGGGCGAAAAAAGAAGATGATTGGAGCCCTGATTATGTTCATTACAAAGAGTACAAGTATCATAAACACGATGGTAAAATTGATTTAATCTTCCAGTAGTAGAAAGACAGTCAGAAGTGGTTTTCCAAAGAAACTTTTAATTTTAGGGTAGATGGGTTTACTCCAAAACCAAGAGGTAGGAGTGGGTGACTGAGAAGTAGTAGTTTAAATGAGATTGAAGGCTGAACAGGTGGTAAGATTTTCGTCAGAGGATGGGGTCCAAATGATAAAGTCAGGAAAATTAGAATGGGGAATGCGAATATTGAGAATTTTTTCAACATCAGCTTAAGGGAGATACTGGTTGAGAAGGTCAAGGTTCCAAGTCTTAGCTATCAGTCTGTCTTCAGGATCAACGAGTGCGATGATCAGGGACGGACATTTCTTTTGAAATGAAGCCCCGTTGCAATAGGTGCCTATTGTAATGGTTACACTAGTTTACACATTGTTGCAATAGGTGCTCTTCCCTAGACCTATTGTAATGGTCTAATAATCTAGTGTAACAGTCATCTTTATTTAATAAAGCATTACAATAGACAACTATGTTACATTAGATTATGAACCATTACACTAAAAGACCTATTATAACACCGAAAAAAACCATTATCATTTTTTTTTTGTTATATTATCTGAGTCATTTTATAGTGAGTATAATAAAAATTAAGTAGTAAGCATAGTATATAGACATATAGTGATTATGAGTTGAATGATGTTTAAGCATAGGTGGATCCAAGGTATTCTCTTTCCCATAATTCGTAACGTACATGATGCTAGATCCTAAGTATAGTACAAAGGTTATAATCTTAATACATAAGTAATGTATAATTATTAATCATAACATACATAAAGAAGAGATATATGCTTAATAATATGATTATGCAAACTTATTTATTATTAAGTATATAAAAGAATAAAAATTGCGTAAATCGATCCGATGGGTTGATTAGAACCGACGATATACCTGTCATAACCCGACCTATTTTGACCTGGTAAATTTTAAAACCTAAATGACACAAATCAAAATATACTAAATCCAATGTACTTTAACCCGAACCCGACTCGCCCAACCTGTTTCCCATATCTAAATATACAACATCACACACGATACAATTTAAAAGTAAAAATACATAGTTCAAAAACATAAACTTAAAGTTTCATCATCTTTCATAAGTTGAAATAGCGATATAACACTAGTAGAAAAAACACATGTTGAGGCGGGCAAAAAACCCCTTATTGAGACGGGTAGGGATCGCTGCCACTGAAAGGGCCGCAACAGGTCATAAGTTCTTGAGGCGAACATTGTCCTCCTCAATAGCAGAGGTGAAAGTTTAATTAGTAAGGATTGCTTAGTTTCAGAGCGTTTCAAGTATTGTATTTACTAGCCCTATGGAGGTCGTGCATTGCACAACCCTTTTGTGGTAGTGCTTTAGCGAGAGTGCGAGTTTTAATGTTGGTATTTTAGGTTTTGTATCGATTGTAACTATCATACAAATTAATATTAGTTGCATTATAACATGTATTGTTTGTGATACGGGAAAGCGATAGAACATGGACAATCATAATGTTTGTAATTAAATATCATATATATCATTTCAACAACAACAATAATAGTATATTATACGACATCTTATAAGAAGACATTTTGGAAGATTACAACAAATTCTACTCTATTTCATGGATATTATCGTCGTGCAAATTATGAAGAATGTCAAGAAACCGATCGAGCAACAAAGTGTCGACTCAAAATCCTAGAAAAAGAGCATTGTATCTCAGTGTTTAAAAAAAATTAAAACATTATCATGAATCTTGAACAAGAACCCCTCTATTCAATAAAGGAATCGTAAGAATAAAGTAAAGAGAGTACATGAATCTGATTATGAACGAAGTAGAATCATGATTATGCCATACATAATCATAGTATCTATCACGGCTATCATCTATCTGATGTCTGTACTCAGAGGCATCAACTGTGTAACCATCAACATTGTGCACCTAATTCTACCAGCCATGTCAAATGGATGTTCTTTGTCAGCATGCCAAATGCATGTTCTCTGTAGTTGTTAATGTCAATAATCCTTAAATATAAAAAAAAATCATATATGCATACATGTTATCTTTAGGAAATGTATCTAGATCATCATATGAATCAACATATGACTTATCATGTCTTTTTAGGTTTCCTATCAAAGGGACATTATTCTGTGTAGTCTCTCGTCTAGCTTGATAACACATACCAGTAGAAGGGTCGCCCCTCTAAGAATACAAAATGGTTAAGATTAGATGCTGGAATGACACAATAAATTTCAAGTTTATTTAAATTGCCATAAAATATAGTGATGCAAACTACAACGAAAGCCATTTCTGTGTAGTAATCAAGACTCTCTTTGTAAGCCGTTGTCGTTATGTGAGAGACTGAATGCGGTGGAGCTAAGGTTTTGAAGAGTATCGGTGTGAGAGAACTACACAAATCAATTTGAGATAAAAATAAGAAATTTGTACCAAATATTATTGATATATATAGTAAACATACTCAATCTACTTCCGCCTTACAGACAGAGGCTCAAGCATTCCTTATTGGCTATTGCAACTAAATTAGCTATAAAATTAAAAGCTCATAACGTAATTTTTGAAGGTGATAATTTAACAGTAATTAATTATGCAAATAGAATTTGAAAAGTGCCGTGGGAAATAGATAGTATTATTTTAGACGCTAAACATAACTTAAAATTATTAAATAATGTTAAAATTCTGCATTGTTTCCGAGAGGCTAACATGGCGGCTGATTTACTGACATGCCCTGATTTAAACCCTCATTTTATTAAAGCAGTTTTAAACTGCAATCCAGACTCCAGTTTATCTGTTGAATACCTCAACAGTATTAGGCCACATCTTTTGGCTTCCCCTCTCTATTCATTGTATAAACCGTGTTTCCGGACCATCGCTGATGATGGTCAGGGATGGTCATCCCGTCGTGGATGACATCCCACTTCTTGCCCAATAACAAAGAAAAACAAAAAAAAAATTTGTACCTGAAGGAGGAGATCTCATGGATCTCTTAGTGTTTAGTTGTTAGATCGTGATTTGTGAAAACTCCAATGAGTTCGGTCTTATACGAAGCTGTTGGAAAAAAATGTGAAAGAGGGAGAAAAGAGGAGGGAGCCATTATTTATATTATAGATTCGACCGATGGGTTATGCAACAAATGTGTTAAAAATACAATCTCAAGACGAAGAGATACGTGAGAGCAACAGAAATGATGGACTTTTGATGTATATATTTATTGTGCGATAGAAAAAGAAAATTAAATAACTCACTTAATTATAATACTAAAAGTACTAAGTGCTTAACGAAGTGGTAAAATTTATATTATTATTATTATATATTAGATTAGATAGATAATCACATTACGGTGATGGTAAAAGTTTCCCACATCGAAATATATTATGATTGGAAGAAGTAGAGTTGGTATAAAATGGTGGTTCATAGAATCGAGCAAATCACTTACCTGGGCGGGGTCAATGGGCGATCAATAAGGCCCATGGCCCAAGCTGATGGCCTTCATTGCACTTTACGAAGGTGCATCAGCCTGACGTCTTCCCTTTGTGGTAGATCGTACGTCATAATTTCTGCAAGTAGGGGCCTGCGTTCGCGCGGCCCCTTCCATTTCTAGTCCTAACTTTTGTAATTTGCAACCCATCGTCTCGTGTGGTTTATTTGAATCTCATTAACATTTGGCAACTGAATCTGGTTCACATCATCACAGTCTCTAATCTATTGCTGAAATCTGCACTCTCTGTTATCAGATCCAGAAACTAAAGCGCGCAATGCGGCGTCCCAATCTTCCATCTAAGCAATGCCGTTTTATGAACCTGGTAATCGCGCTTTTCTCAGGCACCGTATTCATCTTTCTCCTCTTCGTTTACTCGCGGCCACTCGGTCACTCCTCCGACCGACAGGCGCTTCAAGCGCCAATACGTCCGGGACTGCACCTGACGATGGCGGCCATGGTGGAGTCCGGTCTACACTCCGCTATAGATTCCTGCCCCCTCGACTACGTCGATTACATGCCGTGTGAAGATCCGAAGAGGAACAGTCAGCTCAGCAGGGAGATGAATTTCTACAGGGAGAGGCATTGTCCGTCTACCGACGAAACGCCTCTTTGCTTGATTCCTCCGCCCAACGGGTATAAGATCTCGCTTCCATGGCCACACAGCTTGCACAAGGTAAGGTATTGCTCCACTTTTACTTGTTACTGCTATTCCGTTACTATTGCTGCTTGATTTCAACTGATTGATGATTGATTTAGATCATCTAGACTCATTATCAGGTGTCAGTGTTACACACTCTTAGGTATCTGATGGACTGAAGTTTACACTGGCTCTAGGTCTTAATAAATTGAGGTTGATTGTGTTGGCCTGCTGACTCGCTTCTCACTGCTATACTTTTGAAGATTAAATCGTGCACAATTCTTTTGATTATGTCATGTGATTTTTCTTGCTCAGATATGTTTCTTCATTTATATTCATGTTCCATGTATCTATCATCACTGGATCAAATTTCTTTCCCTACAGATTTGGCATGAGAACATGCCATACAATAAAATTGCTGATAGGAAAGGTCACCAAGGATGGATGAAAGAAGAAGGTCCATACTTCATTTTTCCTGGTGGTGGTACAATGTTCCCTGATGGAGCAGTGCAGTATATTGAGAAACTCCGACGCTACATTCCTATAGGCGATGGAGTTTTGAGAACGGCTCTCGACATGGGTTGTGGGGTAGGATATCTCCCATTTATATTCCATCACTCTCTTTGCTATATAGTATTTATCATAAAACATTCTTCATTATAGGTGGCTAGTTTTGGAGGGTACCTACTATCTGAAAATATTATGACACTGTCTTTCGCCCCAAGAGATTCACATAAATCACAAATTCAGTTTGCACTTGAAAGAGGAGTACCAGCTTTTGTTGCAATGCTTGGTACTCGCAGGCTACCCTTTCCAGCATTTTCATTTGACTTGGTGCACTGTTCTAGATGTTTAATCCCATTTGCAGCTTACAGTGAGTTCATCAGAGCTTCCTATTTCTCGAATCTCTATCTATTGCAAGATGTGTATTTTGTAACGAATTTTAAATATGGATGCTGCAGATGCAACTTATTTTATTGAAGTAGATCGGTTGCTTCGTCCGGGAGGATATTTTGTTGTATCGGGCCCCCCTGTACAATGGCCTAAACAGGGTAAGGAGTGGGCTGACCTGCAGGCGGTTGCAAAAGCTTTATGTTATGAGGTGATCACTATCGATGGGAACACTGTCATATGGAAGAAACCTACTGGAGATTCATGTCTGTCCAATCAAGATGAGCTGCAGTTACAACTCTGTGATAAATCTGAAGATCCAAGTAATGCATGGTAAGATTCATCCCATCTTATGTGATATGGTCTTACCTTTTTCTGAAATAGAATAGGATTCTCATACTTCTGTGTTTCCATCTAGCTCCATCAATGATTTTTTTTGTCTATGTGGTTGGTGGTGTTTCCAGGTACTACAAATTAAATAAATGTGTCAGCAGAACATCTCAGGTTAAAGGAGATTTGGGTGTTGGAGATATACCAAAGTGGCCAGAGAGGCTACAGAAAGCCCCACATAGGACAAGTCAAATGAGAAATGGTATTGATATTTTTGAATCTGATACCAATATGTGGACTAGGAGAGTTGCACATTATAAAAACTCCTTAAATATAAAGTTAGGGACTCCATCTATACGCAATGTCATGGATATGAATGCGTTTTTGGGAGGCTTCGCTGCATCAATCATATCCGATCCTGTTTGGGTAATGAATGTTGTTCCTTCACTCAAGCAATTGACACTGGATGTAATCTATGACAGAGGCCTTATTGGAGTCTACCATGATTGGTGAGTTTATGCTCCTGCATGATTTCATTTTTTTTTCTTTTGGCAAATTTCATAAATATTCCTCTGAAGTTTAAAGAAAAATATATGTTTATTGGATTCTAGCAAGCCTCATATTTTGATCCATAGTCTTTTGACATTTCAGGTGTGAGCCATTTTCAACTTATCCTCGGACTTATGATCTGTTGCATGTGGTTGGAATTGAATCACTAATCAAGGACCCAGATTCAGGAAAGAACAGGTTCTTACCGCCGCCTTCCTCGTACTAAATTCTATTAATCACTTACAAATGGTTGCTTTGATGCGATTAACACTTTATTCCTATTGGCTATTACTTTTTGTATGGCAGATGTAACCTTGTTGATATGATGGTTGAAATGGACCGAATATTACGTCCTCAAGGAACTGTGATTGTCAGGGACTCCCCTGAAATCATCGAGAAAGTCAAACGTGTGGCACATGCAGTGCGTTGGACAACAACCATCTATGAGAAGGAAGCTGACTCCCATGAGAGGGATCAAGTTCTGGTGGCAAAGAAATCTTTCTGGAAGTGACACTAAACAGCTATTCGATCTTTCTGATTTAACAGATCGGCCAAGGCCAGGAGTCGAAGGATATTGCCACTGCAGTGTATATATCATTCTTCTGGAGTTTTGCAGGTTCATATGTAACACAACCCGGTAACAGTTGTTGCTGTATTTTTTTTTGTTATATATGGGTATGAGAAGCTCAAATTCAAAGCTCTTATTGAGGTGATATTATTAGTTTAAACTGTGAGTTTTTACACCTGCAAATGGTTACAATGGATTTTCAAATACAGGGAACTATAGAAACTAACCGTTCACCATTTTGTGAGTTTTTATCCCGCCTCCATATACTTCGGTGAGTTAAGATTATTCTAGGTTCGGTGAGAAACTAACCTTTCTCCCTCTTTATCTCACCGAAACTAGAATAATCGGAACTCAACGAGGTAGGATATGGGGGCAGGTATATACTCGTCTACACCTTAAGCAAGTTGAGAGGATGTTTAGTTAGAGACACAAAGGAAGTCAAGACTTCAAAAGAAAGAAAGAAAAGGAAGTCAAGACATAAAAAGAAACTAAAGGGTCGGGATATACTTGTCTATAACTTAAGCAAGTTGAGAGGATGATTAGTTAGAGACTTAGTTAGAGACAGATTAGAAGTCAAGACATAAAAAGAAACTAAATGAACTAGGAGCCCACAAATATAAAACATGAAGACAAGATAATAGCAACAAAAAACATAATGACTGGACTCACGCTATTGTACACCTCCGGTCGTATGCATAACTGGATTCATCCTCCTTCTTAGTGTTCTTTTACCCTTATTTTATCTTTCTAGATATTAATAGGGCCTTATTATTTAGCACACCCTAAAATTCTATTTAGCACACCCAAACATTCGTCACGTAACTATTGTATACATTCGTCACGTAACTATTGCATACATCCGTCACGAAGGTTCTATAAACATTCGTGACGAAGGTTTTCCAAACCTTCGTGACGAAGGTTGCTCAGACATTCGTGACGAATGTATCAATTTTGCAGATATAAAAGAGATTTTTTACCCAACCCTAATGTAACTTCTTCTTCTCCATTATACTCTTTTTCGGCGCAGCTACAACAAATCACAACACCATTCTCTACATTTCTTCATCTCTTTCACTACAATAATCAACAAATCAAGCAATAAGGTAATTTCTAACTCTCTTTTGCATTAATTTTCCATGTTTGATGAATATATGTCAAAACCATTGAAATGGGGTGATTAAATTAGATTGATATGTGTATTAAGCATGTTTTTTTAGTTCAATTGGTGTTTGTTTATGTCTAATTGAGAGTTGTTTCAAATTTTAGATATAATCCCCAAAATTGATATTTGTTCATGAATTAGGGTAAATTTGATTTGATTAAGAAACTTATGGAATGAAATGATTTAGGGGCTAATGTGTTTGGATACCTTCATAAACTGTTTTTCTGCTTCAAATTGTGCAAATTTTGTGCAAATTCATTCGTCAGCGGATATGTTGGCACTTCTGCGTTTTTGCAATTTTGCAAAAACCTTCGTCACGAAGGTTTGGCGAAGATACGTGACGATGGGTCAGTATACATTCGTGACGAATGTTTACTGGTTCTTCGTGACGGATGTTATACTCAGATCCGTCACGAAGGTTTAGTAAACATCCGTGACGAATGTATACTGGACCTTCGTGACGGATGTTTTTGCATATTTGTGATGTTTTTTTGTTTTGTTTTGTTGGTTTGGTATGCGTAAATTTTGAAATATTATGTTACTGTAGATGCATCCGTCTTCTAGAAGTGCCCGGAAGAATGCCCGTAATCAAACTCGTGAAGAAATCGTGGCTGGAGGAAGGCCCGCTTATCAGCCCAAGCCGAGGAAGAGGCGTGGAAGAGCTGACGAGGGTACAAGTGCAAGTGAAGAGGTCCCAGAACCTTCTTGGCATGAACAACAACAGCTAGCTGACCCTAGTGCATATTCGAACCTTTACGAGAACATGGTTAGTTAATCTGAAATTCACATTATATTACTGTTTTTTGTTTTTATTAAATTAATAATTTATGAAATTTATTTTATTACAACAGCAAATCCCGATGACTCCAACCTATGAGGCACATTATCCAACTTGGAGTCCGCAGAGTGCTGTAAGTATTAGTTTAAAATTTAATATATAGTCGATTATGAGTGAAAGTTGTACATTTTACTAATAACCAATTTTTTTTGTAATAGATCCCTACATGGGTTCCCCCCTCTTCTCCACAAGTCGCATGGGATGAAGCAGTAGGACGTCAACAGGCCTTTCAGCCAGAAACACCAGAATGGCAATCTGGTCCAACTGCTTCCTGGGCTGAAGGACAATTTGAGGGCCATTACGGGGGGGTCGATCTTAATGAACATGGCGATGAGAAAGACGAAATTTACCCGAAGTTACAGTGGGCTGTGCCTGGAGGTCCTAAGGAGATAGACTTGCTGCATAGCTTCAGCGGGCACACTGCTTATATGGTTTGGCAAGGACATGTAAGTAAATCTATCACCTTTGGTTGAATTGTTAATTGCGTAATTTCCATGCTTCGTTAATTTAGACATGATTTGTTAATTGATTTAAATGTACTTAAAAAAAATTTGAAATATGATAAATAGGAGAGACCGCAATTGAGAAATACGGTCAGAAAAGAAGGTTTGAAAAAATGGAAGTTACAGGGCGACTATCCTTGGGTTTCGTTGGCTAGGGCTTCTGGTTTGTCACATTTGCAGACCCTCATGTATCCCAACCACGACCAAGGGTTGATCAATGCATTTGTTGAGCGGTGGCAGCCAGAAACAAATTCTTTTCACTTGCCATTTGGTGAAATGACAATCACCCTATTAGATGTGCACAAGATTTTGGGTATCCCTATAAACGGAAAGGGCATGGGATTTCGCACATCTGCTGATGGAGTTGGCAAAGCTGACACGAAGGCTGTAATGGTCAACAGAGCAAAGAAGGCTTTTGGTATAGATTTACTTGACAGAAGAGTCAAAGCTGGTAATGAAGTTTCACCGGAGCTTTTGAGGGAACAATGCATGGCAGTGGATAATGAGGGGAACTTTGAAATGGATCAAGTCTCAATCGCTAAGGGTTGGTTGACATACTTGTTGGGAATGACATTGTTTCCTGACAAGACGTCGTACATGATCAAGTTGATTCACCATGAATGGCTTAATGATATGGCAAATATCCATGGTGTGTCTTGGGGTTCGGGTGCGTTGTGTGCTTTGTATGGACAACTGGGTAAATACTCCCGCAGAGATTGTGCAACGATGTCTTTCTGTTACACCTTGTTGATGGTATGTTTGTCTTTAATTATATGCACTGATTTGAATACTGTTTCTTTTGTTTTCCTTAGTTTTGTTTGATGATGTAGGGTTGGATCTATTTGTACTTTCCTGCTTTTGCCCCTCCACAAAACTATGAGTGGGATGAGACAATGCCATATGCAGCGAAATTTGATTTGTCTGAAAGACCGGACAATCGTCGCAACTACAGAGAGGAGCTAGACAATATGAGCGTAGAAGGGGTATGATTATTTTTTCATTAGCTGTTAATTTGTTATTGTACTTTTGAACTTGTTTTAATGATTTATGTACAACAGGTTGAGTGGCAACCATATGGACGCCTAGATTTTCGTAGGGAAGAACTTCGGCCGGCTTTCTTTCATGGGATCCTGCATGTTTTGGAGAAGACCGAGCCTCACATGCCACTTCGAGTTTGCAGACAATTTGGTCGAGTTCAAGGTGTGCCAATCCCTCCCATTCAACCAATTAAAGCTAGAAGGTGTGGAAACAATCGTAAGTACGTAGTGGAGTATGATCCCACCAACTGGAGTTGGGAGCAAAGGGAGAACAACTCTGTAAGCTTATGGGAAATGGGTGTAGAAGCAGATCCTCCATCTCTCTGCACTGATGATTACTTGGAGTGGTACTTGGCTCATACTCATCCAATAATCTCTCCTTATACTAAGGAGCAACTCATGCAGGTTTGTAATTAATCTTCAAATTCTATAAATCTATAACATAATCAATGTCTGACTTAATTTATTTTGCACTTCACTGTAGGCAATTCGGACTTCTGTGTACAATCTGGAGCCGTATCAGGATGCAGATAATGAGGAGGAGTATTCCCGTATGAAAGACGCTGTTTGTCACACTTTGGATGGGTTCTATCCTTTCCTTGAGTAGGTTGGATTGATGTTGGTGTTGGATTTAGTTTGTGCTTGAGTTTTAAGAACATGCTTTGTAGTGTTTGAACGAATTACTTGTTATTTGGTTTGTTTGCAATTGTCTGATCCAAATCAATGTCCGGCCCAAAACGCCATTTCACACTTATCCAAATCAATATCCAGCCCATCAAATGTAGATCAGAAGATGGTGCAAACCGTGAGTTTACAGCTGTTGCTAGCTGTAACCCATTTACCTTCAACTCTATATACAGGACGTTTCAGCATGGAATAAACAACACATTTCAAATTCGTACAGGAAAAAAATTATGGATCCAGGAGGGAAGCTTTGTTGGTGCAACAAAGTGCCAACTGAACAGACTTGTACTGAGCAATTCAATCATGATAAGGTGAACTACGGGAGAAGATATTGGGGATGCCCTGATAGGACGTGGAACTCGATTGATGAAGATGGTGGGTGCAAATACAGGCATTGGATCGACCGTCCATACTCAGGTCGAGCAAGGGTGGTTATAGAACAGCTGAATGAGGATAATTTGTTTCACTCTACAGAGGCCGCTGGACTGCAAGAGCTAACTGAAATGTTGAGGGCAATGTCAAAAAGCCTAAACGACGACGTAACTGAACTTCAGGAGAAAAATGCTGAGCTCATGGATGAAAATGCTGCACTTGCCGCGGAGAAGCAGGCCTTAGTTGATGAGAAGTTTGGAGCAAGTTGCAGTGGGACTAAGTAGTTTAATGTTTGTTTAAGTTTCTGTTTGTTTACGTTCTTGTTCGCTTAAGTTGTTGTCTGTTTAAGTTGTTGTTTGTTTAAGTTCGATCACTTTCCAGTTTCTTGTATCCAACTACTTCTCTAAGTGAGTCCAAATACATGCAAACATTAAAAATCTTAGTCATAACAACTCCTAAACAATCCAATTCGACTGAATCTTAAACGCTAAGATTAATTACGTTGTTGCCTTTCTTGTTTCTTGTTGGGGCTCTAGGCCTTCTGTACGCCGCTAGTTGCTCAGTAAAAGGGTCTATCAAGGAGCGAGCTGCCGGTGAACAGTGACGATGCCACATACGATAAACTTCAGGTAATGGAGAGTCATCGGCAATTGGCATCTACAATAAGGCAAATGATTTACAAGACAAATGTACGAGGTATTGATTTAAAAATGTAAACACCAAATTGATAGAGTGAGTTAGAAATTACCGAAATGAAGTGTCTTTCATCTTCAACAAGGGAAATGCAACATATGGGCAATTTCTCTCCTGGAGCGATGTTGTCGTCCAATACTATAGGCAAATATGTTTGCCAAATTGATTTCGCAAGCACAACCAATGCACAATTGAAAGTCGTAGCTACTACACACCCCATCGCCGGGACTTGTAACCATGTCTCTTCGGGTGCCATCTCTCCTGGTCCAGTCCAAGCTAGGTTTGTAACTGCTATCAAAACATCAGGCGTTTCAACTGGCAATACCCAACAAGATTGCAACCCATTATTCCAATGTGCAAATGTCGTTTGAGCCATTTCAGATCTAACTCTCCTCCAATTATCTTGGTCCCACCCTAATTGTTGTGCTATAGCTCTGTATCCACAATTTCCATCAGCGACAATGGGATACCAACCTTGCACGTAGGGACGCATGCATGGAGGTACGAGAGCATTATACTTTGTAAGCTTCTGCAAAGCCCACTGACCACTCTTACCCTTCCCGTATGAAGTCGGTTTTTGCTTCTTTGGAGGCGTTTCTTCAAGTGTTGCATCAGTGTGCTCCCAATGTGAAGGTTGTCTTTTCATTGGATTGTACTCTTTGTTTGGAGCTCCTGGAGGTCGTCCCTTCCCCCTTTTCATACGAGCTGGCTCCTGTAGGTTGGTCATTTGGGGGTTACCTATTGCCAAACACTTCATTGCACACTCGTGTTGGTCATAAGGTGACATTCCCTCCCATTGCTCAGCCATAAACTCATCCATCAAGTTTCTGGCTACTACCCTCCGCACTTGTAATTCGTCTTCAGTCTCTACTTCTTTCAAAGTCAATGTCCTCCAAAAGGCATGAACCGCTTCAACTGGAATTGGTTCTTGACGCCTCACATATTCATAAATGTCATGCACACATAGCAATCCATCTCTCTTCCTTATTACGCATTCACAATGATCAAGATGCATGCCGTATTCCCCTTTCTTGTATTCAGTTAGAAAGCGACTCAAACAAGTATAAGACACTCTGTATTTAAGAAGCTTGAAGAGATCAACGTCTGTAATGTTACTTACAGTCTTTTGCTGACTTTCATTGAAAGTACCCAAGATCTCCTTGAACTGATTGCGCATCTTCGCATTGTATCTTTGAAACACAGTGTCTATCTTCTGGCTTGGCAGTGACAAATAATTTTTGAAGCTAGAATGTTCACTTTCAACCCTGCATAATAAAAACAATTTTTTATAACAACAAATATAAAGCTAACATAATTTGCAAAACAATCTCAAACGTAATCACATTACTAACCTGTTTGTGGTGTTGGAGCCTAATGTAAAGATTTTATCCACATAGATCGAAAGAAATCTATTGCCGTAGGGGTTTAGCCAATTCTTCTTCAGGTACCTAATCTCAGATGGATATGCAGCCCAATCTTGTTCAATACGCCCCAGCTGAATGTTGTATGCCAAATCTGTCGACTGTTTGAATAAGTTAAGACAGTCACTTGCAAAATGGGTCCCCCTTGCTTGTGACCGCATTGCTAGCTTAGCATGGTCCTCAATGTTCTTTTGGATGTGCCGCCTACAGAGGAGGAAAGTAGAATCTGGAAAGATCCTATCCAAAGCGTTCATCAAAGCTTTCTCTCGATCAGTGACTAAGCAAGTTGGCGTCATCTTAACAACCCTAAACAACTCAGCCAATTGATACATGCACCACGCGTAGTTTTCTTCTTTCTCTTCTGACACGAAAGCCCCAGCAACGACATAGTTCTTCCACGTTGATGTTATTCCAACAATCTCTATGAAGGGCATGTTGTACCTTTGCAAGATAATACATTACTATAAGAATTTATAGAGTAAAAACAAACATCAGACTTTTTAACTTAATTATACTTACTGAATTGTGCTGTATGTTGCGTCAATCAACATTACGTATGGAAACGCCTTAAGCAGTTTCATCGACTCTGGGCTTGCGAAGAACACATCCGTGATCTTATTTGTCACTTCATCGCTCTTGTGTCTTACGAAGTAGTTCAACTCCTTCGAACGATAGAAGAATTCTTGGATCACAGTTCTTCCCTCCATCCTCTCTGTTCTGAACTTGTTACAAAAGTTGTACACTTGTGACTTCTTAGTCATGTTGTCAGGAGATTCATTGAGCCTTGTGTACATCTGTATTGGTCTAGCATTTCCCTTCCTCATGTCTAGTAACACCTTTTCCTCCTCAGGTGTAAGTCTTCCAGCAAATGCGTTACCGTGTAAGGATTCACCAATAATATGGTTGTGAGTTCCATGATCAGCCCTTATGATCCATTCCCCATTTTCAGTCTCTCTACATGCAATCTGAAATTTGCAACCACATTTCTTTGTGTGGGTGAATTTCCTAGTTCTCCCAACTGAATCAGGAATGTAATGTCCACTGCGCTCGCATTTAAGCCAAGACCTTTCTAACTTCCCTTTGAAGTCAGTTCTACCAACCTTCAACATGAAGTTATGAGTTTTACCAATATCTCTTGCCCACTGTTCTGCTTCTGCTCTTGAGCTGAAGATCTTATCAGTGACGAAAACTTCTGAATAATCTAATGATATATGTGGGTCCTCATAAGGCACAACACTGTCAAACTGTGGTACTGTCTTCAATTTCGGGAAATACTCAATGTCTTGATATGGTTGTGATAAAGATTGGTATTCAGGAACATTAGACCAATCAGTTTGATGAGAATGATATGGAGGAGGTTCAAGCTGAGAGACTATTGGCGGAATATCAAAATCCAAACCAAGATCAAACGAAGGCACTCCATCAGGTCCCAAAGGAATATCGGCATTGATCGATAAGTTTCTTAAACGATTGAACGCTGGACTATTATTCTGTAAAAACAACAAAATAAATAAAACTGCATTCAGAAACCAGATTTTTCCACCTTCGTCACGAATAAATCATTGACCTTCGTCACGGATAAAAGCACTAGTTACGTGACGAAGAAATTTGCACATTTCTTGTGCAAATACCTTCGTCACGAATGTCTAGCAAACTTCCGTCACGAATGTCTTACTTAGTTCCGTGACGAATGTCATATTTACCCCATTTCAAATTGTTTTTTACACTTTTTTACCCCTAAATTCGAATCAAACCCTAAATTCCAACACAAACACAAATTTTCACACAAACCCTAACTTCAACATCATATTCAAATTTCCACACAAACACAAATCATGCTCCTAGTATGTAACAACTAAAATAAACATATTACAACTTGATTTTCACACATTCAACACAAACAACTAACTTCAAACTATTCAATTTCATAAAAAAACATATATTTTACGTACAAACCCTAACATTAACATTATTAAAAACAACTATACCATACCTCATTGTAGTTCCCCCACGATGGACCATCTTCATCAACATTTTGGTGTATGTAATCATCCCAATTTGACATTTTCAATTGAACAATGTGTTTGAATGAAAGTGTTTAGGGTGAAATGAAGTGAAATAGTTGAAATGAAGTGAAAAGGTAGAAGAAGAAGGTGGTTCGGATAAAACTTATGGTAATTAAATGCAGTTGGTGTGGATTAGACATAATAGCTTTACTTTTGCAGATATAGCTACCTTCGTCACGTATCTTTTATGGTTCTTCGTCACGAATGTTTTTAAGATCTTCGTCACGAAGGTTCACAATATATACGTGACGAAGGTTTCATAAAATACATTCGTGACGAAGGTATGGTGAAATACATTCGTGACGAAGGTATGGTAAAATACATTCGTGACGAAGGTATGGGTGTGCTAAATAAAATTTGAAGGTGTGCTAAATAAAGGCTTTGTATTAATATTCTGATACATGCCTTCTGTCAATGTTATATGCCTTCTGTCAATGTTTTTTTTTTTTTGAACGAGAAAGGTGCAGCAACACCTAAAACCAATAACCCAAGGTTGTAACTTAGCCAACTCATGGGCAACTCTATTCCCATCTCTTCTAGTATGACTCCACCTAATAGATCGAAAAGCTTGGAAATCTCAAAAATATCACGAACAATCATATCAATCTCAAAGGGGCATTTGATTCGTCCGTCAAGCACTTGAATTGCCGTTTGGTTGTCGCTCTCCACCACTAAATTCGGGATTCGATGAGCCAAGGCTAATTGGATCCCTTTGAAAATTGCGCGAGCTTCCGCAACGATGGGAGACAGTTCCAGTGTTGTCTGTTCGGTGACAGCCCCGATCACCACTCCTCTATGGTCCCTGATCACTGCACCAAAACCAGTTCCACCTTCACCTAGCACAGCCGCATCGACATTAAGTTTCAAAAAGCTGACCTGTGGAGGCTGTCATCTATTGGGTGATTTTGTGTGACTTTGGAGAGCTTGATCTCTAATTCCCTCAATAGTCTTAGCACCCTTAATCTCATTCCACAACGCAGTACAATCCTCAACCACTTTGCTATTTGTTTTGAACACCCCTTCAAACACAAACGCATTCCGCCTATTCCATAAGCTCCAGATAACAATCAAGAGTAGAGCGAAATCAATAGTGGTTAATTTCATGGCACTCCCATGTATCCAGTCAACTCCTTCATTGGTGCAATTATCGATGTCCAAGTTGAGGAGATCCCAAACTGCTTGGCTATGTTTGCAGTCCCTGAGCACATGAATAACTGATTCGTCTCTTTCATCGCAACATGGGCACAAGTAAGCAAAGCCATTAATTCTTGTTGCAACACTTAGGTTTGTAGGGAGAAAACCATTGCAAACTGACCAAGCATGAATCTTCACCCTCGGAGTAACTTGAGAGTCCCAAATTTGTCTCCAAACAGAGAGATTAGGGGAACTAGAACTGGACAAATTTTCTCCACCTTCACCATTCTGAATCACATAATAAGCACTCTTGACCGTGTACTCACCAAACTTATCCGGATACCAAATTAGCTTATCCTCACGATGATTAGAGCTTAGTGGAATGTTGAGAATCCTCTTAGCCTCAAACGGAAGGAAAATATGAGCAATCAACTCTTCATTCCAAACTCTGCTTTCATGAACAATCAGATCAGACACCCTGAGATTCTCCATTCCTTGAGGAGTTTTTGTGATAGCCTTCTTCAAAATATTACCATCAATCCATGGGGTATTCCACACACTCACTTGCGCCCCATCTCCAATCAGCCAGAATGCACCTTTATCAAGGATTTCCTTGTTCTCCCAAATGGAACGCCATGTATAGCTGGGTTTATTACCCAACTGAGAATTAGTGAAAGAGGAAATAGGGAAATATTTAGCTTTTAGCACGCGTGCAACCAAGCTATTTGGGTTTTGGAGGATTCTCCAGCTTTGCTTACCAAGGAGGGCTGAGCTGAAATTCTGGAGGTCTCTGAACCCCAAACCACCTACTTTCTTTGGCCTGCACATCCATTCCCATTTGCACCAATGTATTTTCCGCTCTTTATTCCTCTGCCCCCACCAAAATCCTGAAGTCAATGATTGAAATTCCTGAGCTGTATTCCCAGGCATCCTGAACAATGACATTGCGTAAGTAGGGATCGCTTGCGCCACTGATTTAATAAGAACCTCCCTGCCTGCTCGAGATAAATAGAAGTTATTCCAGCCCTTGAGCCTCTTTTCTAGTTTTTCCCTCACCATACTGAAAATCTGTTTTCTTGACTGTCCCACATAAGTTGGTAGCCCAAGATATTTGTGACAACCCTCCATATGCGAAACACCAAAAATCTGAGCAATGCTGTCTCTTGTGTGCCTATCAGTACCCTTCCCAAAACTGATCTCTGTCTTGTCCAGATTAATTCTCTGGCCCAAAGCCATTTCGAATGTAGCTAGAATGTGTTTTAACGTTTTCGCTTGTGCTTGATCTGCTTTAGCAAAGAGAATGCAATCATCTGCATACAACAGATGCGAGATCTGGGGGGCCAAATGAGCAATCCTGATCCCGGAGAGAAGATTCCTAGTGGTTGCTTTGTCAATCAATTCTGATAGAACGTGCCCACAAAGAAGGAAGAGGTATAGAGACAAGGGATCACCTTGTCTCAATCCTCTACTAGGAGTGAATTCATATGAAGGTCTACCATTCACCAATATAGCAAAGTTGACTGATGAAGTGCACATCTCAATTCTGTTAATCCACTTCTCACCAAAACCCATTCTTCTCATGGTTTTTGAGAGAAAGAGTCATTCAACACGATCGTAAGCTTTAGACATATCAAGCTTAAGTGCCAAACAGTTCTGTCTCCCCTCTAACGTCGCCATGTGGTGGAAAATTTCAAAGGCAATAGGAAAATTATCGGATATCATACGACCTGGAACAAAGGCACTTTGATTCGGAGCAATAAGCATGTGAAGAAAGCCTTTCAATCTATTGGATATTGTCTTTGCAATGATTTTATAGATAACATTACAGAGACTAATTGGCCAAAAATCTTTCATCTCTTCGGGCTTGTTTTTCTTGGGAATCAGAGTTATAAAAGTCTTGTTAATATCTCCCGGCATCATCCCTGAATTCAGCGCTTGTAAGCACATCTCCATAACTTTTCCTTTCACACTATCCCAATACAACTGATAAAACATCGCACACATTCCATCCGGCCCTGGAGCTTTTAGTGGATGCATCTGCCTCAGAGCATTGAGCACCTCTTCTTCAGTATAATCCGCCTCAAGTTCAGCCTTAGTTCTAACGTCAACCGTCTCCTCAACATCCTGCAGTACTTGATCAATCCCAGAGGGCTGGCTTGATTCAAAAATCTCCTTAAAATACTGTACCGCAACTCTTTCAACAGGGCCATCCCCCGAATGTAAGACTCCATTCCCATCTTTGATCTTACGGATGGTGTTTTTCTCCTTTCGGGTAGTGGCTGTCCGGTGGAAGAAGGATGTGTTTAAGTTTCCCGCTTTCAACCAAAGTGCTCTACTTCTTTGGCGCCAATAAGTTTCCTCTTCTTTCAAAAGTGATGCGATCTCTGCGAGCAAACGTCGCCGAGTAGCCAACTGAACTGTAGACAGGCCTCCCTTATTTAATTTAGCAAGTTGCTCCCTTTTTTTAAGGAGTATTTTCCTGTTCTTTTTCTCATGCTTTGACCAAATGGTTAGCTCCCTTGCACTCTCATTAATCAGTTCAATAGCATTCCCTTCCGAGCTATTCCAGACTTTATGGATTATGTCTTTGCATTGTTCTTTCTCTGACCAATTCTCCTCGAATCTAAAGATTTTTCGCATGCATCTAATTCTTTCCATCTCCGTCTGAAGCATAATCGGGGAGTGATCAGATCTGTCCCTGTCCAAATTAACAGCCCACGCAGACCATTATCAAAAGTGTATTCGTAACCGGTGCACCCCAGATCCATTAATTGGCATTCAGCAGCACAGTTTTTGAAGGCTTCCATCATCCATGTAGCTCTATCAGTACCTCCTTTCTTCTCATGTTGGAACATGATTTCGTTGAAATCCCCGAAACACAACCAAGGCTGTTCATTTCCTTCACCAAGGAGCTTGAGTAGGTCCCATGAAAGATGTCTATTTTCGTGCTCAGGCCAACCATAAAACCCAATGATCCTCCATGGGGAATCTCCGAATCCATCTTTCACCGTGAAATCCATATGATGAAGGGACATGGATTGAATTTCGACCTCAACCTCTTTCTTCCAAAGCATAGCTAAGCCTCCCGATCTCCCTCTACTGTCAACTGCCAATCCATCGAAAAGTGGGAACTTCTTGAGAATTCTGTTCATTTCACTACCACTCAACTTTGTCTCAGTCAAAAATAGAATGGTAGGGGACTCCCTCTTCACTAGATCAATGAGGGATGAAACTGCTCCGGGGTTGCCCAAGCCCCGACAATTGTATCCTAGGCAACTCATAATGCCCGGTGGGGCTGCTTAACACCCTCCACCTTTGGAAAATCAACATCCTTGGACTTTGTCACTCTCCTGGCTTTTGTAATTTGGTTTCCCAACTTCAGTTGATCAATGTCCATCTCCGCTTCTTCCCCGATATCCTTTCTCTTTCCAGTTGTAACTGTGTTCTTAGCCCCGGCGTCATTGATTTCTCTGGCCTGCCTTTTCCACCCCCTATTCTTAGGTTCAGATTTCCCCTCACTTTCATTTTGCCCCTTCTCCCTAGGGGCTGCTATCAAATCTTTGGCAATAGCATCATCTCTGCTTACCCTCGTAGAACTTATAACGGCTCCAGCAACTACGACTATCTGTTCTTGGATGTCAGTTCTGAGTTTGTTGGGAGTCTCCCTTCTAGTCATCAGTTCATCGTTCTTGCCCCCATCCCGATCCTCTAGCACCCATGGATGCCGCCCTTTGTTTCCTAGCACTGCTCTCTTTTGCAAGCTTCTCAAACTTGAGCTTCTCATTAATCTGCTCATCATTCAACTCACGTTTCAGGTTCCTAATCCCAGCAACTCGCAGCCATGGCCCATATTGTTCACCCTGCTGGTTCGCCTCTTTGTCAGAGACTTTCTCACACTCCTTATCATTGTGCCCTATCAAACCACACCGATAAAAAAATTCTGGAAGATGCTGGTATTTGAATTCAAGCCATGTGGGCTCACCGACCCCAAATCTAACCTTCATTCCTCTCGGAATCGGCTTTGCAAGTACCAATTCCACTCTGACTCTCAACGTTTCTCCCCAGCCAAAATCGTCCCCCTCGTCAAACTCCATAAAACGTCCTGGCCTGTCTCCCACGATTCTAGCCATTGCTTCATTTCTCCTGTTCAAAGGCACATTAAAAACCTGCATCTAGAAGGGAGATCGTTTAAAACAGATATCTGAGGGTTTTTCACCCCCTTCTAGCTCTTGCAGTGCCAAGAAATGCCCATTAAAGTTCCATGGCTGGTGCAAAAGAACCCATTGCTTGTCTTTCTCACAGAAAAACTGAAACGCGAGAATCCCATCTCCAAGATCTCTCATCACCAAGCCCTACGCTGGTTTCCATATCAGCTTCATCGTTCGTTTCAAGGCTTTTGTATTCACTGCCTTCGTAGTCAGGAGCATGGTTGCAAGCCCTAATTTTAGGCGGAGCTCTATCGCCTCTTCTACCTGAGATTCCACAGTTTCAACAGCTTGTTCTTCCTTTGTAAGGGAGAAGCAATTCAATCTTTCCAAAACTTCTTCTACCATATCCGTTACCGAGGCACAAAAGCAACCTGAAAAAGATGACCTTTTGCGGCTGGGTAGAGCAAGAAGTCACTGTAACCAAATAGAATATGGGGCTACCAAGAACAAAGTTTAAATGGAGAAATAAAATAAAGGCGTCACTTTTGGACAGAAAAACGGCGTAGAAATAGTGTTTTAATGAGGCGGGAAAGGAAGGAATGGATATTAACATCAAATCCAAGAGAGTGTTGTCATAATAAGGAGTAAAACATCAAAATCGTAAGCCAACAAGCAAATCCACAGAAGGGATGACCAAGGCTAGGAAAACCCTAGAGAAATCCTAGCACAACGGCTAGACGAGAAACCCACAGCGCGCGCTCGAGAGCAAACCCTAGGGAGATGTGCTCTCACTTTTCTATCAATGCTAGTAGGACACGATCCTAATTAATCTCATTTTCCACTCCTTTCTCCATCGTCCTCTACCTTGACACAATTCACTATATACTAACCCTTCTCACTAACTATCAAGAGAGATCCCACAAATTTGTGGGATCTCTCTTTCATTCTCTAATGTTTGTACTCTTCTCATATTTTAAGAAAAGGCATCCTAAAGTTCATGTATGTGGATACTCTGTCCGCAACTACATTTTCTAGCTCAATGTTTTAGTCAAATTGTCACAACTAGTGAATTTTCCATATAACAATTCTTCGTATAAAAAGTTAAATCCTATGATAAGGGTTTCAGGTACAAATTCTCTTAGATGAAATGCTTTCATTAGATCAAACAGATTTACAATCATGAAATTATGGGGGAGTCCGGAGGGAGTCCGCATGTCACTTTTCTTTTAAATGACAATTGTATAGTAACCAACAAAAGAATGAGAATGTTATTCTACCAATTTGAACCCTCTCTCCTCCTCATCAGCAACAAATAACGCGACAAATGAAACCCTATATGATGTGCTCTCACTTGTAACCTCAGGATGCTCCGATCAAAATTGAAGATAACGCTCAATTGCTCAAACCATGAGACTTTTTCCGGGAGCCACCTTGACCAATAGACTCAGAGTCCCCAAAGGAGTCGATCAAGCTTATTAACGCCCATGCATGTGCTCCATAAGTTCAAAGTGATTGAGTCCATGATCAGCCCCCGACGACGCCAACACACCACATAAAGACTACGTGCGTTGGAGGCCTTCCAACCACTTTGGCTTGGCGTTCCTGACTCCATTGCACCTAAATGGGTCCAAGATAAGCCACCATTTCTCAAGCGTGTGTGCCATCTTCCTTTGACCCGAGATAGACACGATCCCTTGATTTTCGTCATGGAGCCTTAAAAGGGATCCCTTGATTATTGCCAAACATCTTCCTACCTTGTCCATTCACCTTGGCGCCAATAAGGAGCTTTGTCATCATCCATATCCAGCCTCATAAGGGCCTAGCATGTCCCTTAGATTTCTCACTTTTGATTTTTTCACACTTTACAATTATGTCCTTGATTTGATTTACATTTAAGTCTAGATTGAAGAGTGATCCTTGGCTTGCATCCCAAGGACGTCTTCACTACTATAAATAGCCTCTCTTGGCTCATTTGTAAGAGACGTTAAAAATTAAGCAAAAACATTTAGTTGAGAAAACTCATACATTTTGCTTTAGCGTCAAAAACCTCACAAGATCACTGAGTGGACTCCTCATGAATCTTGTCTATCCCTCTTCTCTTGGTATGATAAGGATCTACCAAGAACAACCTCCAAACCTTTTTAAGAACCCTCGTTGGACTCATTGAGTTCTTGCTTATCCAACTCTCTCAAACACCTTAGTCAAAGTCACACCAAAAGCTTTGTTTTACATCCTTCCAATCACTTCAACACAAGGCCTTTCACAGCCTTAAACACCATTTTCACACCTTATCCAAGGTCCATTCACTAACCATTCCATAAAGAGACAAGAAAAACTTGCCACCTCGATCTAGATCAGGCGTTTCCAAAGACGGAACACATCACTATATCTTCACATCTCACGAATCTCCCTCTCAAACTCCAATTTTGTTTCAATCTACCATTTACTCATCCGAAAATCATTGATTTCGTGCTGCAAAGATGAAGAAAACTAACATTGATGGGAAGAAAAGAGAAAAGAAGCGTGGAAGCAAGTGATGAACCAAGCAAATAAGAACAAACACCAAAAGAGGTAAAATCTCTTATCCATATACAATTAGGTTTTTAGATGATTTTAGTTGATTTCATTGGTTATTACGACCTATTAATGTTCATTAGTAAAAGGTTTTGTGTTTTTGTTGTTTGAGATTTGAGTTTTATGTTTTACAACAATTTAGGACAATTTTTTTTGGTGTTTTTATTATATTTAGTTGTTGATTTGAGTTGAATGATGATTTAACGTTCACATATAGAGTCAACTTTGTTAAATTTGAGTCTATTGGTCAATTCAAGTGTTTCTTTTTGTTAATTTATTGAGTTTATAGTGCATTCAGTTGTTTTTTTTTGTTGATTTGTTTGAAATTCGAGTTTTAAGCTAATAAAGAGGAGCTCATACCATACCGTTCACAAGTAATGTTATGATGTTTATGTTTCAGACTTCTATGTTATTTGTATTAGAATTTCGAATTTTGTTGAAGATAGGAATTCATTTAATTTTGAGAGTTTTAAATTCATTAGATGTGATTTTGTTGGTTCAAGGTATAAGACTTACATCTAAACTAATAAATATGCTTTATTTTATTCATGTTGATTTCACACTTGAATTTGAAGTTGATACTTGATGTTCATAACTATTTTTATGATAATTCATTTTTATTAAAGTATTATACAAGATTCATTTGTTGGTAGTCGTATAAATAGGCGTTTTTATTCCAATAAGGCATCCTATGATTATTTTTTTGGGTTTAATATCATTGCAGAAGATATAAAGAGAATGTGACAAACTTGGTAAGAAGCCACAAAGAAGAATGTGGAGACCCCTCCCAATTTTAATAAGGGTATTTCGGTGATTCGACAACTTATTTTTAATAAGAACTTTTTCATAATTAGTTTTAGTACCTCTGTTATTAGAGAAAAGTTTGGGTATGTATAAAGCTTAACGTAGAAAAAACGAAGCGTTCTCAGCTTTTATTCGAGAGTGGATGTGACTATTAGACACGATTACAAGAACCTCACATAGATACCACTTGCACAGTCTTTCATTAGACTAACCAACCGTTTCTTTCCTTATATGGTTGACTGGTGCCACCCATCCTTATACGGCAGATCAGGCGGATCTCGTGTATGTAGAGGAGTTGGATATTGAAGAAATGCGAGATTGTTTTTATCATTTTGTTTGAATAAGTTTTGTTCCTGGATTTGGATTAAGACATTTTATGTAGCCTTTGAATTTGAACAAGTCTTCTGCTACTTGCTATAAAAAAGTTATTGTTGGTTTTTATGCTTCCTCATATGTAAACTCTTTTGGAGTATTTAATGAATGTTGAGAATTATTCTATTTGTTTTGTATTTGTGATATACATGATAAGTCTTGGGTGACTTTGGATGGTTGTAATGTTCCCAAGTGATTTTGGGGATGTTACAATTGTGCTCTCACGTTCACAGATAAAAAGTTAAAGTTCATATTCTGGATGATAATGTTCATAATCTGGTAGACCTGACGAACGGGTCGGGTTCGGTTCAGGTCAATCGGGTTGACAAAATTTTCGGGTTGAGCGGGTTCGGGTCGGGTCGACCCAGCGGGTTTCAAATGTTCGCTTTTTTAAATTATAATAAAGAAAAAAAAATTAATAATAAAATAATAAAAGAATATTGTTATCTAATAAAATATATTGTCTTTTTTTAATTTAAATAAAACAAAATATGTGAAAAGTGGGTCCCTCCACGAGTTTCGAGAAGTTCGAGTCGGTTCGGGTTTGACCCAACGGGTTTGGGTCGAAAATGGGTTTGACCCAAACGGGTTCATACACTTTTCAGGTCGAGTTGGGTCGAATATTTTTCGGGTCGGGTGAACCCAACGGGTTTGGTCAGCTTTTGACAGGTCTATTATCTGGTGATCATGTCCGTTTCATTCATTTAAAAAAAACTGTTCACAGAAATCACAAGATTTCCACCGCGAGACTCACTTAAATAGTTCAAAATTGTAACCGCCCAAAATATAAACATCCAGAGTATGAACATCACCCAGTTATTTGTGAACGCAAACGCTTCGTTTTCCTACATTAAGGCTTCTTTCTACCCGAACTTTTCTCTATGTTATTATTCCTAAACTTGGGAATTAAATTAATTAAAAATTAAACTAAACTTGTTTTATATGAATTAACAAATTAATGTTAAAGATTTAAATATGGTTAAATCAATATGAAAATACGAAGATATGAAAATAGGGTACGGTTCCGGTGAGAACAGTTTTTAAAATGAGAACGTGTGAATGACTAATATGCATCAAAATATACTTAAATGTGCATCAAAATATACTTAAACACATTCTTTGAAAAAGTAATGCACATTTACATTTTTTACCTGTTCTTCGGTTTCTCAATAAATGTTCTTTAAAAAATAAATATTCTTTAAATTTTAGATATTTTTATGTTTGTCAACGAATTTGCACCAAATTAGTACCCACCAATGTACTACAAATGTACATCATTCTCACGTTCGTATTTTAAAAGTTATTTTCACTCGATACTTTCCCATCAATATTTTGATGAGTAACCTCATTTATGCAATTCTCGTAGTTTCTTAAATTTGGATAAAGGTATTTTCATATATTCAACCTTCTAAGAGCTTAGGGTGAAACTGGAGTATTTATGTTTCATTGTAAAATACTAATAAAATGTCAATCTCGCAACTTTGATGATCCATTGGTATAAAACATACAAAAACGATAAAGTTTGATCATTGATACAAAACAGGTAGTTGCTTGCGTAACTTCTCTCAAACTCTATATTCTTTAACATTTTAAACCGTCCCGAAAAATGTAACGAAAACTTGCTAGACTCAGTTTCATGTTTTCCATACTTTAACAGTGCCATCAACTGAGGAAGTCACCATGCAATTCTCCTTGGGATGATAATTCACACTTGTAACCTGCCAATTAAACAATCAGTTAATTCCCAATACAAACCTCGAAACAGAGCTTATACGAGAACCAATAAATGAAGATGCTAAGAACCTTGAAAACTATAAACCGATATGATCAAAACATTACCACTGAAGCGTGGGCGCGAAATCTCGAGACAACAGATGCGTCCACCAAATCCCAGAAGAAGACATAACCGTCTTCAGATCCACCCGTTACATGAGCATCCGTATTGGTAAGGCAGCAGTCCAGCTTGAATGACTAATGCACACGGCATGAATGAAGTTATTATACAGAAGATTCAAATAAAGAAATACACCTTTGCAGGAAATTGAATAAAATGAATACATTCTGACAGGAAAATGGATAAGGGTAAAAAAAGCTTCAAACAAACCTTGCAAATGTGGCCTTTGTACTCCTGCAAAAGCTCCCCAGTAGACCTAAAATTAGACAATCAGTCAATAGAATACAGATATAAGTGATGCCCACATCTGCTCGTTTTGGATAATTCATGGCAAGATACCAACCTGTCAAGTAGACGCAGTGTAGAATCCAAACAATTTGCTAATATACAGTTAGCGTCGTTGGAAAGGGAGATGCAATTAACAGGAGAGCCCAAGTTGTCTGATATTTCTCTGGTTAGATGAGATCAAATAACAAAGCATGAACAACAATCGAATAACAGAAATAAAAAGCACTCCCATGAATACAGAACATATTTCATGAACTAAGCGGTTACGCACCTACCAATACGGATGTCAAATGTTCTAACAGTTCCATCAACACTTCCAGCAATTATCTCACACTTGTTCAGACAAACAGACATTACACTATCTTGAAATGTGTCTATAATCTGGATACAATTCAGGTACACATGGCAAGCAAGCAGACAGAACTCAATACCCAATAACATCAAGATTAGCATACAAAGTAAGATGTTTAACAAAAACTAAAGCATAATTATACCTGAATTGGTTCAGTGCTGTGAGACCTACAGTCCCAAGCACGAACAGATTGATCGTAGCCAGCTGATACCAACACTGACCCATACTCGTTAAACTTGACAGCATTAACCTGAAATCAAAACAAATTTCAGCAATTGCTCATACAACAGTAAATTTCTAAACCTAACAAAATAAATCACTGGAAAAATTTCAGCATCCATAAACCAACCTCACTATCATGTCCACGGAATTTCCGTATGACACGACCAGTTGAAACATCCCAGTAAAACACTTGGCGATCCCCACCGCACGAGCTTAATTTAGAATTGTCTCTGCAAACGACTCAATATAGAGAAATTTCAACAAATTGAACTACTGTAAACAAAAATCTAAAGAATGAAGGATAGAGAAGAGGGAAGTACGGAGTAACATGGACATCACGGACTTCACGGCCATGGGATTTGTAGGTCTTAATGTGAATCCCACGGTGAGGATTCCATAGTTGAATCGTCCTATCTTTTCCGCAACTCAGGCAATAACTTCCGTCGTTGTTAAATCTCACCGCCAATACAGCTCCTTCATGTCCCCTTAGGGCATGAACCTCCTTCGTCGGCAAATCAACAGAACTCATCCCCCCCTCTCTCTCCGTCGTTCTTTCTGCCTAATTGACACAAGTATAGCAATAAAAAACATCACTTCTTTTTTCGAAAATCTACTAACTACAATAATAAAGATGAAGCAGTGTCTCTTCACAAAAAATTGAGCCACTTCGTAAAATTTGAGTGTGACATATGTCTTCATTTTTCTTACTTTTTCCCATTAAAAACTGAAAATACAACATCTAATGACGTAGCTCATCGATAAGATTGCTAACTTTTCCTATGAAAAAAACTGAAAATTCATGGAATGAGGAGTTTTTTTTGGCAATGTGATTGTGTGATTCTAGGCAATTCGGTTGTGTAATGTTGCAAAAAGTTTCATGGAACAAAGATGTTTTTACTTTCTAGGCAATTCAGTTGTACACATAAGCATTATTTCTCACGATGTCCATGTAAAAGAATCTAAGCATTACTATTAGCAAAATCAGTTAATGGTTAAAACTTAAATAAATTCCTACAATCCTACCTTCTCTCCCACTTACATCTCATCTCTACTATTAGTGGCACGGCAATTCTTTCTATCAAATTATTATTGGGTTAAATTCTACATTTCTCCATCTGTAAATTCATCTCCATTTTTCTCAATTGCTAACTTTCTTGAGGTGCTACTTTTCAATTTTGATTTCTTAAGTCCTTACTATTTGTTCTTTTTATTATTTGTTATCTTTTTCGTCTTGTATTTGATATAAATGAGCAGCCGCCTAGCCTCCCCCCTCTCGAACCTCTCTGCCCAGATAGAGACCTCTGTCGAGGGGAGTATCAAGTAAAACAAATTCCATAAATCAGAAAGATCGTTTAATATCTATATACTTGAGTATATATTTTATTTAGAAAAAAAAGTCTTTTAAAAGTACAAATGAAAAGGTTTCGAAAACATTTTCAAGCCTGGCTTGGACACGAAAGTACCTTTTGAACCCTATAAAGTGGGTAATATAACCTCTATCAACTGGTCGGACGGCGCCATTGATTAGATGACCCGACCTCCCCTAGAAAGGTAGAGAACTCGCTCGGACCTCTCCACCCGATGAAGACCTCTTCCGAGGAGAGTTTACATCTTAAGAAAACAATTTTAAAATCATTCGGGATCGGAACAATCCTTACCCGATTTACCATATCTCAACAATATAGCGAAAACCATAAGACATGGCACTTTCCCTTCATATAACAATCTATCCTCAACCTAGAATGATTCTAACAATTCAATTCACTTGCCGCCACATATACAATTATACAGTTATAATGACAATCATATATGTATATAGTCAGCGGTCAAGAATGTAAAACAAGACTCACTTTCATGTATAATAAGATCAATGATCAAGACATAGCAATTAAATCCAAATATGCACATAATCAATCAATCATCTAAATATTTAGGCAAGTTAGACATATAGGCGTAACCGTAATATGATATCCTAGACTGGGACTACAAGCTCACAAATAACTTACCTTAATTGTTATTCCAGCTACATACAAAGCCAACATGCTCCAATGTATATCCAAAGCAATCAAATTTCCAAAACCTTCATGAAACACCTAAATGCACATAACTAACTACATATACGTCCAGATCAAAATCCGTAAACTTCCCCGAGCTCGTGATAGAATTTCTCACGTTATGAACTCATCCCCAACTTCCCAGAAATTATGAAACTTAGAAAAATTCTACTGCAATTCGCCCAAACCTATATCCATCAGCTCCAATCTCAGCTTTCGGTCAATTTAATCATTCCATAGCATCCATTAATCCATAGCTAAACCTCACTATCACATTGAACACATAAATTTCTAGAATATACTCAATTAAATTAATTTAGGGTTTAAAGAAATTGGGGAAAACTTACTCAAATGCAATTGAATGTAGAGGGAGTGAAGTGGGTTTGATGGAGGTCTAAATAAGCTCCTATAATGGAGAGAATCTGGAGACAACCGGAATGGCGGAATCGGCGAGTCCGCAGCCGTGTCGAAGGCGTGCAGCAAGGCGTACAATCGACGACGGCGTCACCACCTGCATTGATGAGGTGCTCCGACGAGTGCGATAGGAAGAGCAATAGACGAAGAGAAATTACATGTTGGACGGCGCCGAGGTGGTCGACTCGAGCGTTGGTGGCTGCCTGTCTCGTCGTCTCGCCGGGGGAGAAGCAACCAAGTAGGTCAGGCGAGAGCGATAAATTACCTTTCTCAGGGTTGTGTATTAAGTTTAGGATGAAGTAAAGGAAAAAGTCAAGCAAAGAACATCTGACGCTCATTTCCAGCGTATCAGATGAAATTTCCAAGCGTACGACAGAGATTTAAAATCTCGCCTCGCTTTCTTCTTCTTCCTCTCATTCTCTTCTGCGATTTTACTGTTCACCGCAAAACCCTAATTATCGCCGCCCTCAGTTCTTCCCCCATTTCACTCATTTTCTTCCCCAAATCACATCTATTTGACTTGTTTTTCTCATACAATTTAAATCTCTCAATCAATTCATCAATTTCACTCCGAATCATGGAATCTGAGAATTTGGGGGCAAAACCCTAAATCTATTCCGACGGCGGCGGCTGCGTTCCCTGGGGGCAAAACCCTAAATCTATTCCGACGGCGGCGGCTGCGTTCCCTCCCGTCCGTATTCCTCCCGGTGGAGCCAAAGTCCGAGGTGGTCAGAAGAAGAAGACGAAGGCCGACGATGAATCGTCGTCAAATCCCGCGCCCGACGAAGAGAAGAAGACGAAGCCGGCGCCGACGAAGAAGAAGAAACCGACTGTGGTGGCGCCTGGGCGGAAGACGAAGGCCGTCGGTGGAGCTGGTGGCGCCGGCGAGGAGGCTGGAGGTGGTCGGGGTGGTGGTCGTCGGAGCCGAGGTGGAGGAGGAGCGCAAAAACGGGCTCGTTCAAAATCGTCGGAAAAGACGCTCTCGATTTTCGAGGTACGTAATTAAATTATTTATTAATTAGTCGTTATTTAACGTTTAACATTTCACGTTATTCGATAAATAACGATTAAAAGAAAAATATTTATTTATTAATAAATTGTTTATTAATTAGTCGTTATTTATCGTTTAACGTTTCACGTTATTCGATAAATAACGATATACGAAAAAGATTTATTAATAAATAAATTATTTATTAGAAAAAGATTTATTTAAAAAATCTTTATTAATTAGTCGTTATTTATCGTTTAACGTAAAACGCTTAACGTTAAATAACGATTAAAAGAAGAAGATTTATTAATAAATAATTATTTAATAGAATATTAATTAATCGTTATTTATCGTTTAGCGTTTCACGTTATTCGATAAATAACGATTAAAAGAAATAAGATTTATTAATAAATAAGATTTATTAGTAAATAAGATTTATTAATAAATAAATTGTTTATTAATTAGTCGTCATTTATCGTTTAACGTTTCACGTTATTCGATAAATATAGATTAAAAGAAAAAGATTTATTAATAAATAAATTATTTAATAGAATATTAATTAGTCGTTATTTATCGTTTAGCGTTTCACGTTATTCGATAAATAACGATTAAAAGAAAAAATATTTATTAATAAATAAGATTTATTAATAAATTGTTTATTAATTAGTCATTATTTATCGTTTAACGTTTCACGTTATTCGATGAATAACAATTAAAAGAAAAAGATTTATTAATAAATAAATTATTTAATAGAATATTAATTATTAACAAATAAATTGTTTATTAATTAGTCGTTATTTATCGTTTAGCGTTTCACGTTATTCGATAAATAACGACTAAAAGAAAAAGGATTTATTAATAAAAAAATTATTTAATAGAATATTAATTATTAACAAATAAATTATTTATTAATTAGTCGTTATTTATCGTTTAACGTTTCACGTTATTCGATAAATAACGATTGAAAGAAAAAGATTTATTAATAAATAAATTATTTAAAAGGAAAAGATTTATTAATAAATTAATTATTTATTAATTAAGGCCGTATAAGTAAAAGAAGAAAATAAATTATTAATAAATTAATTAATTAATAGAATATTAATTATTAATAAATAAATTGTTTATTAATTAGTCGTTATTTATCGTTTAACGTTTCAAGTTATTTGATTAATAACGATTAAAAGAAAAAGATTTATTAATAAATAAATTATTTAAAACGAAAAGATTTATTAATAAATGCATTATTTATTAATTAAGGCCCTATAAGTAAAAGAAAAAGATTTATTAATAAATAAATTATTTAATAGAATATTAATTATTAATAAATTAATTGTTTATTAATTAGTCGTTATTTATCGCTTAACGTTTAACGTTATTCGATAAATAACAATTAAAACAAAAAGATTTATTAATGAAAAATTATTTAAAAGAAAAAATTTTATTAATAAAAAATTATTTAAAAGAAAAAGATTTATTAATAAATTATTTATTTATTAATTTGTCGTTATTTATCGTTTAACGTTTCACGTTATTCGATAAATAATAGTTTTATAACTAAGCCCGTATAATTATTAATTATAATTAGATAAATAATAAAAATAATAATATTTTGGTAATATGAAAATAGGATGTAGAGAAGGTTATTACTCCCGCGGGTGCTTCTGTAAGAAAGTGGAAGAAGGGCCCCCGTAATCCCAGCGCGCGCGGGATCACTGCTTCCCGTCGTCGTGGATCTCCTGCAAACATTCCAGGAGTTCATATAGGAGATACAGGGAAAGCTCTGATGCAGGAGTTAGATGTTAGTGAAGAGGAGGAGGAGGAGGAGTTTACGGAGGAGACAGAGGTTGCAGATCAGCCATAGTTTAATGTAGGAGATTTGGAGGCGCAGATGCAGACTGATTATTATGAGGGATCGCCAGTGCGTCAGCCATCTCCAGGTGGATCTTTGTCGCCGCCTGCAGAGGAGCATCAATAGGAGATTCAGGAGCCAGTTCATGATTTTGATCAGGATCTCCCACATCATGAGGAGCCCATTCAGCAGCCCGCTCAGCATGTCGATCCGGTCTCGCTGGACCGGCTCCAGGGGATGCAGATTATTTGGGAGCGCCTGGAGGTCCTCTCAGTTCACGGCTTCTGGTGGACTACAACACCCACATTGCTCCGTTGATATGGACCCATACTCAGTCGTGACCAAGCTTATGTGATACCGCCCTTATTGCCGGTATGCGTTGTTTTCTAAATGAATTTGTGTGGAAAAACGATAAAAGGCTTTTCTAATTCATAAATTTATGTTTCTGTTTCGTACATCAGCTGAAGAAGGTGTTGAGTATATACACTCGCAAGGACTTCTTCAGAGATTTTGATCAGTATAAATCTGATGCGCCTGGCTCATGGTGGCAGCTCGTTCAACAGAGCCACTTACACGTCCTTGCAGATCCCCGGATCGAGTACAGGAGTATCGATCCGATTTTGATTTCTACATTTGTGGAGCGTTGGTATCCAGAAACCAACACGTTTCACTTTGCATTTGGTGAGATTGCTCCTACTCTGATAGACGTGTTGAAGATTCTGGAGCTTCTGATCCATGGACGACCTGTCGAATTGCTGAGGCGGACATAGATGCGTTTGTGCACGGTCACGTTCAGCGGATGTTCAGGTTTGATACGAGAGAGGAGGCTGTTGCGCTATGCTTACGTACGTAGAATTTATTTTATTATTTATATTTGATTCCATTATTTTGTCGATTCAATTAAACGTTTATAATGCGTGATAAATTATCAGATGGGGGCTTGAACATCCACGGAAACCCTGGCATCACCACGATCCACACCCGGCTACAACAGATGTTTCTTCTCCAGGACATGTAAATTATCGTTTAGTATATGAACTTCTCCTAATTTCTCGATTAACGTTACTAATTCATTGTTCGTCTATTAATTGTAGGACTCCTTAGCAGGAGAGTGATATTGCTTCACTCTACTTGCTCTCCCTGTTAGGCAGTACGACTCTGATAGACAAGTCCCGGATGAAGGTGAAGCACAAATACCTTAGCATCCTCTTGGACCACGACCAGACAGGGTCCTATGCTTGGGGGACAACTATCTTGGCTGAACTGTACCGACAGTTGGGTCAGGCCTCCCGTTCACAATCCAAAGGTTTTGCTGGTTGTCCGCTCCTTCTCAAGGTAATATTCGTTTCACGTTCTTTTTATTTGAAAAATATGTTGTTGTTTTTTAAAACATTCTGGTATTTGTAGGCTTGGATATGGGCATATTTTCATGGTCTTCGAGGTCATGCTACACAGGACTTGGCAGCCATGGATGCCCCGGCGGCGGCTATCCGTGATAACACCATCCACAAGTACCACAAGGATCCAGCTCGACTAGTTTCCCTCAGACGAGTTCTTGATCAGATCACATTTGCAGAGGTAAGTACTATTTAGCAAATCATTTAATCATATGTTATGCAATTATATTTTAATTACGTTTGTCCTTTCAAAAAATCAACATAGGTTCAGTGGAACCCCCGGGGCAAGTTGGATCACAACGACCCCCAGTACATGTTAGGTCGTTTTCGTGGGCCTCTAGAGGCCTTCGATATTCGGGAGGTGCACCATCCTGACCGATGTGTACGACAGTTCGGGTATGTGCAAGGCATACCCGAACCCCCGATTACACCACCTACTGCGATCAGAAAGGATTCTGCATCGGGGTATATCGTCACATTCGGGGATGGGGACTGCACTTGGGAGACATTACACTTGTCGGGTCGATAGATCGCCTTAGACGAGCGGGATCGACGCAGACTTGGAGATTATACATGGGACTGCAAAGATGGATATCTGGCATGGTTTAATGTCATGTCACATCCTTATCTTGATTCGAGATCGCCCAGGCAGGACCCACGTGCACCGTTTGACCACCGTGTCGAGCCCATCCAGATACCTACGACAGCCTCTGTAGTTGTGGTACGTATTTCAGTTAATATCGATCACTTTAAGCCTTTAGGTTACAATTTTAATATATTTGATTCTAATTATATTTACATTTTAAAAATATAGCGGGGCAACTTGCTCGCCTCTGAGATTTATGGTTTCCTACGCGCCTATGGTGACACACTGCCTCCAGGACAAGCGAGGATGATGAGGAGGTGGATCAACATTTGGACTGGTGGATCAGCACCTATAGGACCCGCACCAGAAGAGGATGAGCCGGTACAGTAGTATGTTGTTGTATGTTTATTTTGTGGTTGGTATTATATTTTAGACTTCATAGTTTTCATGGATTTATATATTATTAGGAGTTTCCATTTAGATCGACTTAAAACGAGTAACAGCGCGAAAATCGAGTAAAACCGACTTAAAATGAGTAACGGCGCAAAAATCGAGTAAAACGACTTAAAATGACTAACGGTGCAAAAATCGAGTAAAACCGGCTTAAAACGTGTAACGGCGCGAAAATCGAGTAAAACCGACTTAAAACGACTAACGGCGCGAAAATCGAGTAAAACCGGCTTAAAACGACTAACGGCACGCAAATCGAGTAAAACCCACTTAAAACGAGTAACACCGCGAAAATCAAGTAAAATCGACTTAAAACGAGTAACGGCGCGAAAATCGAGTAAAACCGACTTAAAACGACTAACGGCGCGAAAATCGAGTAAAACCGTCTTAAAACGAGTAACGGCGCGGAAATCGAGTAAAACGAGTAACGACACGAAAATCGAGTAAAACTGACTTAAAACGAGTAACGGCGCGAAAATCGAGTAAAACGAAATTAAAACGACTAACGGCATGCAAATCGAGTAAAATGTGGATAGGGTTTAGGGTTTAGGGTATAGGGTTTGTATAGTGGATAGTAAATGTGAATAGTGGATAGTGAATGTGGATAGTGGATATGATAAGTGGATAGTGGATGTGATAAGTGAATAGTTTGGGTCGAATTCGTTTAAACGCCTTAAAACGATAAAAATCAAAATTTCAAAATTGTAACATGACAACAAATAAGGCCCATAGTCGTTTTCATTTGTCGGAATCGGAAAAAAAATCATCGAAAACGTCAACGGGCCTAATAAGGCCGAATTGAAAATTAATGAGGCTCATTATCAAAAAACGACATAAAACGACTTAATAAGACCTTAAACCGCAAAAAACTTGAAATGTAAAAGTAGTATTTGAGCATTACCAATATGACGCTTTCGTTTTTATAAGAAAATAACAAAATGAACACTTCAAAATATCTAAACGAGCACTTTCACCTAGTAAAGAGTTAATCTCAAGTATATAAGTAGTATAGTTTTACTCATATGTGTGTGATATCACTTCGTTACTCAAATAAAGTTTATATAAAACTTTCGTTAAATGTTATGAAATACTCAAATAATTCAAAATAACGACATTTCACATCTTCGTATTGTCGTTATTGATGAAATACTCAATATTTAATGAAAGTTTTAATGAAATACTCATATATATGTGATTAAAAGTTCAATAACGCCAATATGAAGATGTGAAATGTCGTTATTTTGAATTATTTGAGTATTTCATAACATTTAATGAAAGTTTCATATAAACTTTATTTGAGTAACGAAGTGATATCACACACATATGAGTAAAACTATACTACTTATATACTTGAGATTAACTCTTTACTAGGTGAAAGTGCTCGTTTAGATATTTCGAAGTGTTCATTTTGTTATTTTCTTATAAAACCGAAAGCGTCATATTGGTAATGCTCAAATACAACTTTACATTTCAAGCTTTTTGCGGTTTAAGGTCTTATTAAGCCGTTTTATGTCGTTTTTTGATAATGGGCCTCATTAATTTTCCATTCGGCCTTATTAGGCCCGTTGACGTTTCCGATGATTTTTTTTCCGATTCCGACAAATGAAAACGACTATGGGCCTTATTTGCTGTCATGTTACAATTTTGAAATTTTGATTTTTATCGATTTAAGGCGTTTAAACGATTTGAGCCCAAACTATCCACTTATCACATCATTTTTCAAGTTTTTTGCTAAATACCCCTTCCCTTATCAAGTTTTTTTTGGCTAAATACCCCTTCCATCATCTCTCTTCTTTTTTTTTTGCTAAATACCCCTTTCTTGTCATTTTTCGTTTTAAGTCCATTTTACTCGATTTTCGCGCCGTTTCTCGTTTTAATCCCGTTTTACTTGATTTTCGCGCCGTTTCTCGTTTTAATCCCGTTTCACTCGATTTTTGCGTCATTTCTCGTTTTACTCGATTCTCACGCCGTTTCACGTTTTACTCGATTTTCGCGCCGTTTCACGTTTTAATCTTGTTTTACTCGATTTTCGCGTTGTTTTTCGTTTTAATCCCGTTTTACTCGATTTTCGCGCCGTTTCTCGTTTTACTCGATTTTCGTGTCGTTTCCCGTTTTACTCGATTTTCACGCCGTTTCACGTTTTAATCCTGTTTTACTCGATTTTCGCGCTATTTCACATTTTAATCCTGATTTACTCGATTTTTGCGCCATATAACGTTATTGGGCCTTTGTTGTTGTGGGCCTTTTGTGTACATCGGCCCAAAGCTAAGTTATATTTTACTGTAAGTCACTTCTGGGCTTCAGTGTTATACAGCTAGCACACAGCTGTAAGTCACTGATTTGCCTTGAGTGTGTTACAGCTAGTACACAGCTGTAAGTCACTTCTGGACTAAGTTTCATGGGCCGAATAACTTATTGGGCCTTTGTTGTTGTCGGCCCAAATATGAAAAACCATAGTAACCTCGTCTATAAATTCACTGCCTCATTCTCACTCAACTCTCATTCTCATTGCGCCGTAAAAAAATTAGGTTTGAAGTTCTTACTCTGTATTTTTATTACAACTCCCATTTTTACTGATTTTGTTTGCTATCTTGATAGTTTCTAACATGTTTTCTTACTTTGTATTACAGATTCAAACAACCATGGCATCATCTTCATCCTCCTCAGTTCCAGCAGAAGGCAGTGGGATCCAGTGCCCGAGTAGAAGGTGCTCAAAAACAATCAAGGTGTTCACTTCTAATGACAAGACAAATCCCCATACGTATGGACAAAGGTATGTTACATGCGACTGTAACTTTAGGATCGTGTATCTTGAGCCAGAATACGACCGTCATCATCTCTGAGTCATGGCAAAACTGTTGAAGGAACACGTTGACATGGAGCTTAAACTACATATTTATAACAGGGCTTCGAGTATGAACTCAGTCAAATTCCACCTTGGAGTGAACTTTCCCAGTGAATATGGTCGTGGTCCTGCTTCTGATTCCGATTAGGATGTAATGTTGTTATGTGTCTTGAAAGTTGTTTAGTCTCTGTTAAGTCTATGTTTAGTTTCAATTTCAAGAATGAGTCTGTTTTATTTTCTAATGAGTCTGTTTCAATTTATGCTGAGTCTGTTGAAGTTTCTTGAGTGTCTGTTTTAATTTATGGTAAGTATGTTGTAGTTTCTGGATTGTATGTTTTAATTTAACGAGTAATCCCTTGTAGCTTATCAAAATCTGTTTCATTTAACCCATCTAAAACATTAAAAAATAACATACAAGACAATACCTCTGTCGAAAGGAGACAAGTCATTTAAAGCAGAACAGACATACAACATAAGTCATCAACTACAATCTCAAAAGCATACAAGACAAGTCCTTTAAAGTTACAAAAGGTGAAACATTCAACACATCTGAATTCACTAGAGATCAACATCTATACTACCATAACTAATGCGATAGCCCTTCTAATGCTGCATCCTCAACGCGAACCCACAATCCAATCCATTTGCACTAGGATCCTTGAACATGCGCCAAACTCCAGGTACAGATGGTACCGGACAATCTTCTCTAAGACACACCTAAATGTTAAAACATAAATACTATGTTAAGCATTAAGAAAATTGAGTGAAAACACAAATACTTTAGTGAAAATCATACCGGTATGTAGTGGTTTGCTAAGCCCACATGAGCCATTACATAAATCTTCAAACCCTGACTGGAGTTTTGTTGATACACCCTCATCGGTAAGCACAAATAGGACCGGACTTTGGATAAGTATATCAAACCAAGGTGACCTGATATAGTTGACCTCCTGAACAAGAGCTTCGAAGTTCTTTGCCAAATCCGGACGTAGTCTGGTCATCACTTGTCTGTAGATATCACTGTTTTATATCAGCTCTGAAGCCACTTCAATGCGAATGCGAGGATACTCAGACTGGTCAAACCCCAACAACACAGCTAGTGACCGATATCCACAATGTCCATCTGCCCTTACGTCTTTCGCATCTACAATGTATGGAAACCATGAAGAGATCAACATTGTCAACCCCGAAGTCTACCCCACATTTCGTCATTGTTGGTTGAGGGAACTCATCTGTAAGAGTGCAACCTGATAATCCGAACCCCTCTCCAGCAGTGTGACTTGAATAACCGAACGCCTCTCCCGCAGTGCACCCAACAGCTTCAAACTCCCCAATTATAGTAGGCTCAGTGAAAGTAGGTTGTGCCGCCGTTGCTTTTCCCTTTCCCTTTCCCCTAACCGCCTTATTCTTCGCCTTTGCCGCATCGTTTTTCTCTAATTCTTCCATTGCGTACTCAAACCCGCTCTTCTCTCTCTCGGTTCCCCACTTCTTTCCTACCACTCTTCTTGGTCTGCCAGGATCCTTGATGCCCGTCGGCTCCACCGCAATACTTTGATGTGGATATTCCAACATTGTGTACAAGTCCGCTATCTGAGACCACTGACTTTTCGGAAGTTCCCCCTTTTGCCATCTCTCGGTGAGCTCAATGAATCTCAACTCCCGCATGGTCTTCGGTACACCAATCTCTATCTCCCCGTTATCAAGTTCAATCCTATCCCATTCTAGCTGCCTCCAGAATCTGTGAATCTGATTGAGCTTGAATGGCTTCTTGTCAATAATATGTTGCACCATCTCGTGGATGCACGGTAGCTAGGTGATATGCTGCACTTTGTATAGCGTAACTAGGGGTTATTACATTAGTTTAGGAGTATTATCATGTGTTTCGAGTCATTATTATGTTCTGAGATATTTATTAAGAAGTGAAGAAATGAAGATCAGAACCGAAGAAGATTGAAGACTTGAAGAATGAAGAAGCTTCTGCGACGCCAACCGCGATCGCCACTACCATCCAGGCGATCACCATCATTCAACAGAAGTCATTCGAGAAGAAATCAGCGACCGCGATCGCCAGGCATCTATGGCGATCGCCATTGGGCGACAGAGACCACGGCCGAGCTTTACATGAAGACCGCGATCGCCAGACATCTATGGCGATCGCCACAACAAGGCCGAAGATATTCCGGACTTTCCTTAATTTCCTTTGTTTGTTTTATTTCTTTTTCCTTATTTTATTATTTCGTTTAGGATATTTCTTTTACCATATATCTTTAGGGTTGGACTCTTTATATACCCTAGCAGCCTTGTTTGGCGATCATCTTATCATCATCTTTTCCATCCGACAATTTAGTTTTGCAACCATGAGCAGGAACTAAACTCCTTTGTTTTACTTAGCGGTTGAAACCTTCAGTTATTAAGTTGTGAGATTTCTAAACTCTTGTTCTTTTCCTATGGGTTTGTATTAATTCTCTTGTTCTTCATCTATTGATTTCTATTAGTTTTGCTAGCTTGATCACCTAGTTTGATTGATAGTTTTCTATTGCTAGACTAGGAATATACGGTGGAATTCCTTGTCATTGTAGCACTCATATCTGCATGATCTGGTAGTTGATTGCTTTTATGAAAGAGAATTGATTGCATGTTAATACTTGACGGTTGTAAGTTATTGCATGCATCCTTATGATTCTTGTGCCCTTTGCTGCTACTTCATCTAATCTTGAGAGGTTTCCCTGATTACTGAATAGTAAGTATTATCAGGACCGGTTGGCCTGCTGATATATTAAAGATTGGAATAAGAACATTCCCTAGGATTGAATAGAACTTGAGATAAATCTATGATCAACTTGATTGACTGTTGTGTGGATACTTGCTAGGTGAAACCCCTTCTCATCATATTCTCACCCAAACTTCCTCTGCTTGTTACTGGTTACTTGTGTGTTCTTGCAATCAACCCCCCCCCCCTTTGGTTACTTGTTACTAGTTGATATTTCACTTGACTGCATTGATTTGGTGTTTTGATTCCCTTGGGTTCGACCTCTACTTACTTGCTATACTCTAGTTAGTGTTTAGGGTTTTCTTTGATTTAACACTACGACTTTAGCCTCATCACTAGGCCCTGACGTTATCGCATCCAGTAATCATCGCAATGCTCCTCATCATTCTTCGCCTTTATATCCTCCCATATATCTCACAACTTCTTCAACGCTCTATCAGACACATTATGGAATAGATGCCGAAAGATCAATTTCACTTGTGGATTCATTCGTCTGAAAATCCTGGGTGTCTTGATCCGATCCTCTTCCATAGTGGCCCTCACCTTCACAATCTGGCCCTCGATGGCTGCATGGATCCTCACAACCATTCTATTAAAACCGCCTATACTTGAACCGACTATTTTCTTCAACACCTTATGCATTCCCTCAACCCTATGTTTTATTCATTCAATGTCGTGTTTATGTAAAACAACTCTTAACTAATCAAATAATAAAGAAATCTGAAATGTTTACGTATAAAATACCTGTTTGAGGTCCTCGTGAAGAAGTGAAGATTGTGTTCCGTCCAGGCGCAAACAATGTTTGTCTTGTAAGGGATAAGCCAGACCTTATCAATGTATCCAACGATTCCGCTTCTCCAAGATGTTCTCAATCGTAGCAGCCTCTCCTCGTATTGAGCCTCCGTTCTTGATAGAAAAAGTCTTCATACTTGCCCGCACAACATTTTCACCGACTCTTTGTTTTTCAAGATTTTGGTAGCATTTATTTCGATGTTGTGCTTGATATGCACCCAACACAAGAGGTGTTGAACCAGAAGATCTTTGAACACTATCTTGATTGCAGCGATAAGAGCTTGTTCTCGATCGGTCATTATGGCAGTCGACATTACTCCAGCATCATCAAACAACTTTTTCAGCCTCTGCATTATGAACAAGTAGTGCATTATTTCCTCCTTAGCCGTGAATGCATATGCAATGTTGAATGTCTTATGCGTGCAAGTGAACCCGACAATCTCCACAAGAGGCATCTTATACCTGCATAATATATTTAAATAATGACGGAAGAGGACATTAAACAAAAATATTTTGGTATACTACTATTATATACCTATTCGTCTTGTATGTGGCGTCAAAAACCACGACGTACGAAAACATCTTCAACAAGTGCAACGAGTCTTGATGGGCAAAAAACAAGATGTCCACCTCGTGTGATTTCTTCTTGCAAAGGGGATGCACTACATAGCTACGCTCCTTCAAAAACTTCAAGGTCCATTGTGTAACACTCAAATCCCCACGATCCTCAAAATGCAACTTCTGCACGAAGTTGGCGATTTGTTTTGTGGATGTTACATTCCCAGGAAAGGCTGTTTTCAACTGAAGAGCAATAAGAGTAGGCGTAGTGAAGCTGTTCGCACAATTCGTCACAAATTTCACCTCATCCGGCGTCATTCGACCCATGTACGGATGACCAATGAAGCTAGTGCAAAGCTTATGATTGTGTTGTCCGTATTTTACCTTCACATACCATCCATATCTGGCATCCCTCGCCTTGAACTGATAACCTCAGATCTCAAACTTGCAATCCGACTTCATATCCCTACTATCCCGCTCTGTCTTAACAACCTCCGTTGTTTCGCTATCCTCTCTTTTCTTTTTCCCTGATCTATACACTCCAGCATGCTCGCACATTATATTCATTTGACGATCATTGCTATGGCGAGTCACTAATACCATCATAAGTTGTCTACCAATACTCTGAACCCAGAACCTCAAATGTTCCTTAGTAGGAAACGTTTCTTCGGTATCAAACGAATCAGAGTAATCCATACCCTATAATTAATACAAACTACCATATTTATCACAACTAAAACTACTAATCCACATCAATCTAAACTATCAATTCTACAAATTATTTGCACCTAAAGAAAAACGAAACGATTAAAATAAATTACTAACCGAAAAATCTCTGGCGTCGAAGTCTCCTTCTTCTTCGCCGCTATCGTCGTCCCACATTCCGTCTTCGGATTCACTGAAAAACTCTTTCTCCTCCACGAGCGCATCGTCTTCGTCACTCGCATGCTCGTTCTCTTCACCGCTCGCATACTCAATCTCCGTCACATATTCAATCTCCTCACCATCACTCAAATTTGTAACTCTCCTATTTGACATTTTTGACTTGAACATCCACATCCGAAGTTCATTTCTATATATAGAAATTATCCAAACGGTCATATCCATAAAATATAGTTGTTGAGGCAAAAAAATTGCCCGTACGCCCATAATGGGTGTACGCTCATTAAGAGCGTACATGCAAAAATGCCCCAACGACTATTTTCCCAACGATCATATTCATAAAATATAGTCGTTGGGGCAAAAAAATTGCCCATACGCGCTCATACAGGCAAAAATGCCCCAACGGCTATTTTCCTAACGGCTATATTTTTCAAATTTGAACTATATGCCCATATTGAGCGTATACCATCTTCCATATTATGTATTCCGCTTCACGATCAAAGTTTTCAATTTGCACTATCCGCTAGTTTTGAGCGTACGCTCAGTATGAGCGTATGGAAATGTAGTGTGGATGGACAAAAAATGTAGTGCGTATAGATTTTGCGTAGCTAAAAGACTCTACAAATACTTGTGAGATGTTTATAATGGGTTGATTATACAGGTTTGGAACAAAAAAGTGAGTATAGTTTATATGATCTGCTTTTTCACTTGGGCTAGTCATATCAACCCATAATAATCGAATGGGCAAACAAAATTACAAATTGGAACCAGAAGTTGTTGTTTATGAAGACTCAGAAGTTGTTGTTTCACAATTTCTTGAATTTCTGACCTAATTCTGTCTTCTCTCTGCGCTGCATCTTTCTTGATCTTTTCTAGCTCCTCTAACACTTCAGCCTTATTAATGACTTATTAAAACTGCAGTTGTTCTCTAATGTCCAAATATTGTAGCTCACTATTGGGGAGAAGAGTGGATATGAATAAATAATTTAAGTAAAGTTACATTCATTCAACCCAAAAGAATGTTCAGTTTGATATATAATGTAGAAGTTCCACGTTCTATTTCTTTTCTCAATAGTTTATTTGATACACGATACATGATACAATGTCTAACTAGCTAAAGTCTCCAACTCTAAGATAACTGTGTTTTGGTAATTCTACAATTTCATTTTTACAAATATTTTAATTTATAGTGAAAGTGAATTGATAGAGGGAAATGGGCGGTTTAGTTAAGCCTTACTATTAGTTAATCACCAAATATATAGTGCTATAATCTGCAATTATGATATTTAAATAGAATTAGAGACACAACTTCAATCATGACTAACTGGTGTCAGGCCGATATATAATACATGAAACACAGACTACAAGAGCAGCTCAACAAGACTGGTCTTGATGGGGAACTTTATGTTGTTCCTGATAAGGTTAGTACTCTAACTTCATTTGCATAACTTGATAAATATGCATGCATTTGGATGTATGCTAAATTCTAAGCATCACAAAATCTGAAAGTATACTGCAATTAATTTATCTGTACAAGCTACAAATAAGCACACAAAGGCGAAGTAATTTGAAGACGAAGTAAAGAACACTCACTGCAAGCACACAAAGGCACATTAATACTAGAACGTGAAATATAGATTCAACTCATGAACTTATGGATCCAACTTTTTATTAACAGATCAGGAAGAGAACACATTTGTAGTTTTTTTTTTCATTTGAAATGGAGATCCATAATAATTTCCACTATTGCATAGCTACAGTATATATGTCTTATGCCCTTAGACAAATTTTTTATTCTCCTAAAGTGTTGGTCTACTGTAGACGTAAACTTTTTCTCTATTTTTCTTGTAGGCAGTTGATGATAGAACTATTGGCCACAATCCAGAGAGATTGAGCTTGTTAAAAGGAGGCATCGTCTACAGTAATGCAGTTGTGTAAGTCCTTATCAATGCAATACTTGCTTGATAAAAGGAGGCATCACACTCATACAAGACTACAAGCTAACTTCAGCTTTGGACTTTGAGCAGTTTAGGTATTCGGAAGTGGAAATGATTGTTCTGTTTGAAGGAGCCACTTCAGGGGAGGTGCACAATTTGAAAATTATAAATTCCTATGCAATTTCTATCTTGATCCAATAGTTTCTTGTGCTGAAAAATTTGGACATATTTTAAGAGAGTGTTTTGGGGAATTTCTGATGATGTGATTAGTCCCTCATACGACAATATATACATACAAAGAATATAAAATAAATATAACAAGTATAAAGATATTATGTATAAATATATCCATAGAGATATATACAATATATCTTTAATACTCCCCCTCAAGTTGGAGCATGTGGATCAACGATGCCCAACTTGCCCAATAGAAACTGAAATTGTCTTTCGCCGAGCGCCTTCGTGAAGATATCTGCAGGTTGCTGAGATGTAGAGATGTGGAATGTAGCTACCAAGCCAGCAACAATCATATCACGAATATAGTGGCAATCAATCTCAATGTGTTTCGTACGTTCATGAAACATGAAGTGTTGCCTGACTGTCACAAAATAGACGAACATGAGTCGAATGACAAACTCCTAAAGAAGATAAGAGATACCGCAACCAGGTGATCTCACTGCATGTAACTGCCATGACACGATATTCTGCTTCCGCAGAAGACCGAGAAACTGTAACCTGCTTCTTCGTCTTCCAAGAGACTGGTGATTCCCCAAGAATGATAAAATAGCCACTAATGGAGCGGCGAGTCGTGGGACAAGTGGCCCAATCAGAATCGCAGAAAGCAGATAGACGAAGAGAGCTAGATGAAGATAACTGAAGACCCTGACCTGGGTGACCTTTCAGATATCGTAGAACACGTAATGCAGCATGCCAATGATCAAGAAGTGGATGTTGCATAAACTGGGACAAGACATGCACAGAATAGCAAAGCTCAGGTCGAGTGATAGTCAAATAAATAAGACGACCGACCAATCATTGATACCGCTCAGGATCCTCTAAAGCGGGACCGTTGATCTTTCCCAATTGATGATGTGAATCCTTAGGAAACTCACAAGGCTTGCAACCGAGAAGTCCAGATTCAGCTAAGATCTCCAATGCAAACTTAAGCTGAGAGACAAAAATACCAGAAGAGTTGCGAGCGATTTCAAGACCAAGAAAGTACTTGAGAGGCCCCAAATCTTTCATATAGAAACAACTGCTGAGATAAGCCTTGACTTTAGCAATGCCACTGGATGTATTTCCAGCAATAATAAGATCATCCACATAAACAAGCACATGAACAATAGAGTCACCCCGACTCAAGGAGAAAAGAGAGTAGTCTGCTCTACTCTGCTGAAAGTCGAAAGCACGAAGAGTTGTGGTAAGCTTTGAGAACCAATTCCTTGGAGCTTGCTTCAAACCATATAATGATTTCTGCAATTTGCATAATTGTCCTGAAGAGGAAACATCATAACCGGGAGGATGGTGTTGGAGTGAGTGTAAATGAAGCAGAGGGTGAGGTAGCAGCCTTGCAAACGGTATTACAGACAAAATCTTTGAGCAGAACAGAAGGTTATCGGGTACGAGCAGTACGACGAACAATTGTCTTAGAAGGAGTCAAACCCCCCCTGTCGTCAGGAGGGGATAGCGACTCAAATGAAGAGCTAGAAGATTGTTGCTCAGAGGGCGAGACAGGAGACAAAACATCAATAGAAGGTGTCGAAGAGACGGTCAAGACAGGCAAAGTAGGACTTAATGGCGGATCATCATAAACCGATGGTGACGGGAAGCTTACTTGTGGTGACGATGAGACCACAGGTTCTCCATAGGGAAAAACTGTCTCAAAAAATACAGCATCTCTAGAGTTGAACACCTGATGAGTCTCAAGATCATAGAGCTTCCAGCCTCGAGTACCACTAGGGTAACCTAAGAAGACACACTTGCGACTACGAGAAGCAAATTTGTCATGACTGTGCGGAAGCTTGGAGGCAAAACATAAACATCCAAATACTCGAATGTGAGAATAACTCGGGGATCGCTGATAAAGAAGCTCAAATGGAGACTTGTTGCCAAGGAGAGGCGTTGGTGTTCGGTTGATAAGATGACATGCTGTGAGAACACATTGACCCCAGAACTGTAAGGGTAATGACCCTTGGAAACGCAAGGCACGAGCCACATTAAGGACATGACGATGCTTGCGTTCTACTCTGCCATTTTGTTGAGGCGTATAAACACAAGCAATCTCAAGTAAGATACTTTGATCATCAAAATATGGTTTCAGGCATAGAAATTATGTTCCATTATCTGAATGAAAACATTTAACACGTGTCTGGAACTGTGTTTGCACCATTGCACAAAAATTTCGAATGAACCTTGCAACCTCTGACTTATGCACCATAAGATAGGTCCACACAACTCTAGAATAATCATCAACAATAGTCAAAAAATAATTGGCACCAGTAGTAGAAGAGACACTATAGGGGCCCCAAACATTACAATGAATCAAATCAAATATGGCATCGGCTTTACTAGAACTCAGGGGAAAACTGTTACAGACTTGTTTAGCCTGAAAACAGATTTCACATGGATCAATCTTATTGTCTGAACGAATAAACTGACTTACTGCAGGGATAGAAGATAACACGGAAAGAGACGGATGCCCCATTCGTTTATGCCAAAGAAACAATGATTCTGAAGATGAAGCATATGTATGACAGACACGAGCAGATGACCCTAGTGTGTGAAGCCAACAAACTCCACCTTGTTGCACACCCACTCCAATCACCCTGCGCGAAATACTTTCCTGAAGTACACATAGTCGCTCGGTAAGAATAACTAGAAGCTTCTTATCAGATAAAAGCTGAGCAAAAGATATCAGATTGCAGTCTAATTGAGGAACAAACAACACATGATGCAATGTAACAGAATCATAAAGCATCAGAGACCCCTCCTCTGTAGCCGCAACAAAACGGTTGTCCAGAAGTTTAATAGATATCGGATCAGCATGAACAATATCTGAAAGAATAAAACGATTTCATGTCATATGAAAAGACGCTCCGGTATCCAAAATCCAAGGAGGTGAATTATAAGATATATTATCACATAAACCCGATTTGATATTCATGGAATTAAACATCTCAACAACAATATTAAACTAAGCAGTAGTCAAAGCCTGACCAATGGTAGCTCGATCGGAGGCAGTGGGCACGAAGGGATGGACTGAAAGTGTTCCCGAGCTAGTGGTATTAGCCTGAGGGATTATCATATCTGTGGAGTAGAAAGCCATAAGCCCATAAGTAAATTATATAACTTTTTTTTTTAAAATGAGATCAGCCACCTAGGTTTTCACGGCAACAAATCTCTCAAAAAAGAGGGTCACTGTCGTCATCCTCCTAGCAGGTAGGCAGTCACCCAAAATTTCTCACGTTGGCAAGAAGGAGGTGCTGGAGCAAGCGGATCTGAGCGCCCCCAAACGATTTCTTCAACAACGAGCGGGCCGTCAGAGAAGATGAAATTGAACAGCGGATAAGAGAGGACGAACAAGACGAACAGGGTTAAGCAATAAGTCGCAATCGGAGAAGAGGGCCGAACGACTTCGGGTTGACGACGAGCGGTCTGACGGTGGCCGGTTCTGACGACGTGAGCAGTGCACAATAGTTAGATAGGGATACGAAACCTCACTCTGATACCATATAAAGAGATTGTTTTGGGGAATTTCTAATAAAGTGATTAATCTCTCAAAGACAATATATAAATACAAAGAATAGAAAATAAATATAACAAGTAGTATAAAGATATTATGTATAAATATATCCATAGAGATATATACTATATATCTTTAATAACATCTTTTTTTTTTGGATGATCTTACAAATCACAATCAGACTAGTGTTGAAAGAGTGACAATTCTCATATGGCTCATAGATTTTGCCTCTTACCTCCGAGCAAAGTATGTATGGATCCACCAACTTTCCAGCTTCTCACTGTGATCTTAAAGTGAGACTAGTGCTGAAAGCGTGACAACTCTCAAATGGCTCACAAATGGCTCACTGGTTATTTTTTTCATGAACTCCTAACTAATAACATTGCTCTAAGCATATATCAGGCAGAACCAAGCAAATCCTAACTCAATAACATAACATTGCTCTACGCATATATCAGGGAGAACCAAGCATATTTTTTTTCATGAACTCCTAACTCAATAACACTACTCCCTCCGTCCCCCTATTATAGTTCTTGTTTGTCATTATCAAGGTAAATTAAGGAAAGATGAATGAAAAGTGGAGAAGAGAGAGATTGCGAGTGAGTGTGAATTTTTATGTAGGAAAGAGAAGATAAACAATAAATTGGTGTGAGTTTTGATATAAAAAAAAGAGAGGAAAGAGAGTGTAGTTTGATGTGATGTTGATAATAAGACAAAAGATATAAAAGGAAAACAAAAACTATATTTCGGAACGCCCAAAATGGAAAACGAGAACTAGAATGGGGCGGAGGGAGTAATAAACTTAAAACATCAAGCAAATCCAATCAGGCAGAACCAAGCATATATCTAGAACAGTACAGCTTCGAAGGCGGTTAGGGATCGACAATACAGCTTCGAACAATAATCAATACAACTTAGCTCGACTAGCTGAAGACGGCGGAAAGGGAGAGCAACGGCGAGACGAAGGCGGCGAGACGAAGGCGGCGAGACGAAGGCGGCGAGACGAAGGCGGCGAGATGATGGCGGCGAGAGAGAGTTGTGCGAGCTTATGCCTCCATGGAGAATCGAGAGGGTGCGAGCTGAAGGCGAGAGAAGGCTACAGTGGAAAACAGATTAGGGATTTGAAGATTTTTTTATTTTATTTTTGATGTTATTTTTTGCTCTCCCGCGAAATACAAGTGGTTTTACTTAATTTAAAAATAAATCTTATCAGTGACAAAATAATTTTTCGTCACCCTATTATAATTATTTACGGCAATTTGCGACGAACCAGTTATTTTGTCACCTAATATTCATTAATTTCTTGCGAAGAAATAACAATTTTGTCACTAACATACTCTTTTAATGACGAAATATATTTTCGTCACCAAATACCGATTTTCTGTGACGAAAATATTTTTGTCCCCTTAATGTTAAACTTTGTTACAAAAACCCATTATTCTTGTAGTGAGCCCTAGTGCATCCCTTTGATTACTTTACTATGATTGACCCATTAGTTCTCATATAGAAATAAATTTGTCAACTTGACCCTTAATCACTATATTAAATTTTGTTAGATTACTTGAGAAGCAATTAGCACAACGAATTGTTATTAGACTCCCATACTGTGGAGGCAGGAATACTTTGATTTCTGCAAGATATCTCAGCTTTGTTTATTTGCTGTTTCGTTTCAGATTAATGACATAGTTTTGGTTGGTGTGTATTGCATGTGTTTGACGCACTAGGCTTGGGCGACGAAAATATAAATTTTTGGTGACAAATGAAATTTCGTCGCCCAAAACTAATCATGGGCTACAAGTCAATGATTTTGTGGCCCAAAATATAACATAGGCTATAAATTGATGATAATGTGGCCCAAAATAAAACATGGGCGACAAAACGATTAAGTTGTGGCCCAAAATAAAACATGGGCGACAAAACAGTTTTTTCGTCGCCCATAACATAGGCTACAAATTGATGATAACGTGGCGGAAATAAAACATGGGCTACAAAACGATGAATTTGTGGCCCAAAATAAAACATGGGCGATAAAATAATTATTTCGTCGCCCATAACATAGGCTACAAATTGATGATAACGTGACCCAAAATAAAACATGGGCGACAAAACGATGAATTTATGGCCCAAAATTAAACATGGGCGACAAAAGAATTATTTCGTCGCCCATAACATAGGCTACAAATTGACGATAACGTGGCCCAAAATAAAACATGGGTGACAAAACGATGAATTTGTGGCCCAAAATAAAACATGGGCGACAAAACGATGAATTTATGGCCCAAAATAAAACATGGGCGACAAAAGAATTATTTCGTCGCCCATAACATGGGCTACAAATTGATGATAACGTGGCCCAAAATAAAACATGGGCGATAAAACGGAAGGATTTGTGCCCAATGCCCTATTGGGCACTATACTTGTAACAAGTGCACTCCCAAACTAAGTCTTTAATTAGTTTCTACCCTACCCTTTCCCTCCCTCTATCAAGAACACACTCCTGAAGGCTCTAGATCTGAGTGATCAGAGTCCGCTGGAACTCCTGTAGTGCTTGATTTCACCGCCATTGATGATGTGCTGAAGGATAAGATTCCTTCTGAAACACTCGATTTTGCAGGCGCGGATCTCTTCTCGCTCTCTGCGAAGTTCAGGATCTCTCCAGATGCGGATTTCAATCTGAAATTCAGAAATCCTTGCTGCGATTGTTGGTCCAATTTCGCAATCGGAGCCGATGAGGACGGATCGTTGATCCACATAGCAGAGGGATCAATTTCCGCCTCATCAATCGCCAGATCTCTGTTTCCAGATCTAGGATTGAACAAAACCCTAGCCGAATCGATGAGGAGAGAGCTATGTGAAATGAGATCAGTAGATCCCAATTCGAGGACGCCAGATCCAGTAGGCAAGCAGAAGACGGTCTAGATCCTGAAGGCGGCGCTCTGACGAGCGCGTTCCCACGGTGAGCCTGCGAGGCGATCAGATCCGGACGTCGAAACAACGTTTGCTCCAAGAAAAGCTTGTCCAGGAAGATCGACGCCGAATGTGAAGCTCTGCGTCATGGAGATGAGGAAGTGAACCTGTAAACAAAAATACTTGTGTTGATTCTTACTTTGGACTTTGGTGGTGAGGCAATGAACCTTTAAATGGAGAGAAACGGAATGATGGAAATGGCGAAAAGACAGTCATGCTATTGGTGGTTTGATGATCAAAGTAACAATGTTGTTCGTTCTCAGTGGCTTAAATCCACTCTCTCAGGTTCATATTTGACCTTTCTTCTACATTTTCTTTGTATAATCTTTACATAGTGATGAATTATCAGTACAGTCATGGAGAATGGGAGATTCTGATTTCTTTACAATGTGTACAATAAACGGAAATACAACCAACTTTTTAGCTTCTGAATTAGATTCTTGACCGTTGTAGATGTGTCTTGTCTATGTTGATTATTTTTAATATGCCAAGAGAAATCATGATTTGCTCACTTTTGTGCTGGACAGAAGAATCACTTTATGGATCCCACCCTTTTTCTTATGCAATATGTTAGCTGATTAGAACTTATGCTAAATACCAGTGGTATCTCTACTTTTCTACAGTGATGGCAAAAACTACCTTGGATTTTGAATGAGATTTTTGTAATCTTTACTTGCTGACATGATTTGGTACTTGCTTCTAATCCAGAACTTGACATAATTAATCTTGTATGGATTTCATCTCATGCAACTATTTTTGTTTACATTAATGGCAATATTTACCTTGGGCAATTCATAAGAAACATTGAAGCTTGATGGCGCTTCAATGTTTGTTTATCCGCACTTCAGACAACGATTATAAACGCCGCTGCGGAGACTATAAAACGGTCAACAGTTTAATTTGTGTCCATGAGAAGTGTAAACGCCGTTGCGGAGACTATAAACGCCGCTGACAACATAATTTAATACGTTGACAATTTAATTTAATGTGTTGACAACTTCTTTTTAGTATGTGTTGACAGGTTTTTAGTGTGTTTGTAGTTTTTAAAATGTGTTGACAATTTTATTTAGTATGTTGCAAGTTTTGTAAAGTGTTGACAATTTTGTAATATCACTCGTGTTGTATGATGTTGACCGTTTATTAGTTGTGTAAACAATTTATTTAGTTTGGGTTGACAACTTATTTAGTCGTGTTGACAATTTATTATTCTTGTTGACAACTCTGTTAAAAAATTTGTTGACAAATTTTGTTGACAGCTCTGTTAAAATTTTTGTTGACAGCTCTATTAAAAATTTTGTTGACAGCTCTCTTAAAAATTTTGTTGACAACTCTGTTAAAAAATTTGTTGACAGCTCTGTTAATATTTTTGTTGACAGCTCTGTTATAATTGTCACGTCAGCATAGAGATATTTACTTATAACTTAAAAAAGTGATGCAAAAACTTAAAAAACATTAAATACCTCAAAAACTGGGATAAAACGATGAATTTGTGGCCCAAAATAAAATATGAGCGACAAAACAATTATTTCGTCGCCCAAAAATCGATCTATGGCCTTGAGAAAATTTGGATTCTTAAAGAAATTTGGGCCACGAAATAATAGATTTGTCGTTTGTTGCCCTAGCAAACTTTGGGGGTACGAAAAGTTAAATTTATCGCCCTGATGGAATTTTTTAATAAAAAAGAATAAATTACCATAAACCATTCCAATTAGTTCTGTTGGAAAAAAATTTCAGAACAAAACCTCAGCCCCAAATCCACCGCCAAGGGAAGCTCTGTTTTTACTACTTCCTCCTCTCAGGTCACCAATGGCGGCGGTTCGGCGGACGGAGCCAACGCTATCGCCTCCGTTAGAGGTCGTGCGGAAGAAGAGATGGAACGCCGGAGGCGGTTGTGGTTGCGGCTGCGAATAGAGCGGCTTCGTAGTCTTTATTCGTCGTCGTATTGTCTTCTCTGAAGCGGGAACATAATGTGATTGGATTTCCTTCGTCTTCTTCCAGAAAATCACAATCGGTGTCGGATGGTACGTGTTCTCGGACCTCGGTTGAGCTCAATTTCGTGTAGAAGAGAGAAGTTTGGAGAAACTAACCATTCAATCAATACATACAGTTCCTTGATAGCTAAATTGTGATTGGCTGTGTGATTCGCTGTGTAGAGGAGAGAGGTTTTTTGATCCTGAGTTCCAAGGACTTGACGAAGTCTCTTTTCCCAGCCAAGAATCAGATGAATCTAAACCTCGTCTCGTCAGACGGCTGCCTGAGTTTAAGTTCTGATAAATTACTGCCCTTGCTTTTGTTCATCTGGTTGAGACTGCTTGCTGAAGTTGTATTTGATTCATTCATCGTTTTGATGTGTGTCTCAGGTTTCTGTTACAAAAGCTTTTTTGTTCTGGCCAATCTTGTTAAGCTACTGGCACTTTCTTTTGTTTGTCATAATGAAGCGCCAGATTATATATATGTTTCGATACAAGTATTATCCATTCAGCACCCAGAAACCAGTAGGTTCTTCTTCTTATTCTTATCAAACATGTGCATTAAGTTATGTGCTTATAATGAAAATGTGTTCTCTTTGTTTGTTTAACAGCGAGTTGAGAAGCAAGACTCAACTTCTCTTCGTGCTTCAGGTTTGATCTTGTGATGACTATTGATTACTTTTCTTACCTAAGTATAACTGAGTACCTACCAGGACTTAACATTTATTTATGATATAACACCATAACTTTAACTTGCATCAAATCGTTTATCCAGTAGTGTGACTGCCTTACATAGTTACATGTGGTGAATCGTTTATCCTACATAGAGTTCAATCTTCTCTGGTGTGAATCTAAACTCTTCTCATTTATTCCACTGTCTTACATAGTTACATGTGGTGAACATGCACATATAATGTTGGGATAAGATGATTTGGAGAAGGAGAGAGGAGATGTTGGGATAAGATGATTTACAGAAAGGGAGGAGATGTTGATGGTCGGTTACAAGAACAAACTTGTTTTCAGAGGAGATTTATGAATCACAACTCTACAAGATGTGCTGAGCAAACTTGTTTTATTTATAGAACTTCTCCAACCATTATTTTCAGAGGGTAAGACAGAAATCGTGTATTATTTGAATGTGATTTGAATTGACACTTTTGCAGTAAGGATCAAAATATTTCTTTAGCAGGCTCAAAAGAATCAGCTAGTAAAGGCAACTCCAAAGGGTATGATACAGTTATGGGGCATAATGCAAGTGAAAGTCTTGAACAGAATCTAGGTGATGATGGTGATTTTAATCCTTGTGCAACATCAAAAGCCAGTAAGTACACTGCAACATAGTTGGCAAAAGATTGAGTTATTTCTTTCGAGCTCTTATTTGTCATTGTACATTTTTTTTTATCTTATATGAGTACTTTTTTCTCGGTTTTGTTTTCTGAAGCAGTTTTGCTGCTTCATACAGATAATGATTGGCAAGTCGATTTCTCCTATTTATTGTGATTCTATTCTACCAAAAATATACAGACCATACTGTTGGCTTTTAAGAGTGAAACTGCCCAAATTTGTTCTGAAGATTCAAATTATTGTTTGCCTTTCCACTTCTATCAATCTGATTCTATGCTACCAAAATATACAGACTGATATTGACGTTCAGAGACATAATTTTTGTGGAGATGTGATCACAATCTGTTCCGTTTGATAATTTATGCATCTGTTTAGATATCGTAGACTCACTGAAGTTTTCATTTTGAATGGAGTTGTTGTCTGACTTGTGGTTCAAATTAAGTAAACAGAATCCCCTTCTGTAAATCCTTAGGTATATTTATTTGGCAAAAGTACAATTGATGACCTTATGGATTGGAATTTTTTTAATGTCAGTGACTCACTTACCTTGTCATCTTGAATGGATTTTTATCTGATTCATGGATCAAATTTATAAACAGAACCCACTTCTGCAAATCCTCAAGTAGATTTGTTTGGTGAAAGTTTGATTGGTGACCTCTTGGATGTGCCAACTTCCATTCCCTCAGAAACTGCAAACAACAGTTCATCAACCGTTGATCTATTTGTTGATGCGACTTTTTTATCAGACCCAGCTGTACCTACTCCTAAAGCTGTAGCTGGGGGAAATGCTCAGTTGCAGGTAACAATATTAACATCTCATATTTTGTTTGTTTTTGCTGATATCGTGATATATGTAGATATCTTATCTAATCTAATGGAGTATAAAATTATAGGTTCCTTCAAAATCCACTTAATGCATTTATTACCTTTGTTTTGATTGGTTAATATTTATCTCATTTATTGTCTCTTCTTAGTGTTTGTGAGGGATGTGAGACCTAATCTATAAGCCAATTTGTAACCCATTAACATATAAGCCTAATACGAAACTAATAAACACAGTCACAACACAAATCAAATTGTCATTGCCATCGTAATATAACATATTTCCACATAGTAGAAGACTTGAAGGTCGTCAACGACAGTTCAACTCTTTAATGTATGCGAATATACCGCCTGTTGAAAGAAGCAATTATAATCGATTATCCATTCTTTATCAATTATGTTTCGACGATGCAATAAAGCCCGCGCATTGCGCGGACGCCTTTTCCCTAGTATACTATAAAGATGACCTTTTGTTTAAGCATTAATGGTGTTTAGTGATGTATTTAGATCTTGTGGTGTGTGATAGTCGTGGACCCGGTTTAGCTCATTCTTCTTTTCCCAGTTGTGGACCCGGTTTAGTTCAAACTCTTTTTCCCGGCAATTGACATGCATTATGAAACTAATAAATCATCCATGTTATTTTTATAAAGTAATTTTTAAAAGTGTATAGAAATTCTAAAAAATAAATCAAAACATACTTGTGATTTGATAACAAAAGGTTTACGGCATATATGAAGTATTTTAAATGGTTTACATCTTCAATGAAATTTATGCCTCTATTTATAGTTAACATCAAGTCTGGGAAGTCACGCAACAGAGCAATGTAATATTCATATCTGCACAATAGTCAATTCAAGAAATGTGTATTTGATTAGAATTTCTCCTGAATTTTCTTTGTGTTTGAACTGTTGAAATTTAAATTAATAGATGGTAGATCATATACTTCAGTGGAGGAATTGTTCGGTTTTGAGCTGGACTAAGCCCCTCCAGAATTGCCTTTCCTGAGTGTAAGATGAAGTGCTTGGTTGGGAAGTTGAGTAGTTGACATGTATTATGAAACTAATAAACCATCCATATTAATTTTATAAAGTAATTTTCAAGGCCATGAGTATGCATATGTTTTCCCTCTGTCTAAGTCTTATTTTGACGACTACACATGTTTTTGTACTTAAGGTCGTTTGTGAATGTTGGATTTGCAAATACATCGAAGAAAAAAGTACATCACGTTGTGGGTTTGATGAGTGCCCATTCCTACGCACATGTAACCTAGAAACAAAATCAATAACACTCACATCCAACACAAAAAAAAACCAAGGAAACATATGTTCTTGTAAGTACATAATGAATTCCTCCAGTCTCTCAAAATATAGAGATAAAAGCGAAATTCTTCATTTATCTTTCCCTCTTCACACCTTTGTTACAGAAGAATCCCCCAGTTAAAGTACGAAAGTAGAGCTTAACGAAAACAAGTGTGCCCGACCGATAATACAACAAAATTTACTACACAAAAACCATGTACATGACAGAAACCACCAACATTAGAAATAAAAAAATTAAGTCAAGCATTGTAGGAGAGGGAGAGGGGTCGTGCATCGACCTCCGTAGGGCTAGTTGTTTATTAAAAGAAGTATTTTCAGTAAACATTACGAGGTCAGAACACCGCTACTCAATAATTTATAACTCTTCTACAACAAGCATGCTGATACTGTGATGTATGTAGATATTCTAAATTTCCAGATTTTATACCTGGGCTAATTTTTCAAAAGTAGTAAAGCTGGAAGAATGAAGAATCTAATAGCCAACTTCTGTAAATAAATTGATAACATCGTAGCTGTATCTTCTTCTTATTCCATCATGTCTTTCCAACTGAAGTTCCTGTAATAGCATCACCTTTGCAATTGTATGCAATTCTCTTATTTTTACTGATTTTTGGTTGTTCTATGCTCTTATTTTTTTTATCTTGCCTTTTTGTATAATCAAAACATGTATGTTATTTTTTTTTGTAGGTGGAAAAATGAAAGACTTCAACAAGATGTCAAGGGATATATATGACTAACTACTTGGGGGATATTATTTGGGCTTTTCAAGGGTATGTAGTTCACTATGTAATCCCATTTTATTGAACAAGCTTCTTTTGGATTTATAGAATGGTTTATACAACTATACATCATTGTTGAAAATTTATTATAATACTACGTTTTATTACATTTGTGCATACCCTATCCATTTTCAACGAAATTCTTTGAAAAATCATTTACAAATATTTTCGTAGCAAAAGGGAATGGGCGACAAATTCTGACTTTGTGGCACATGGCTAAGGGCAACCAAAAGGGAATTTCATAGCACAAAAGTTTGGGCGACAAATAAAAAATTAGTAGCACAAGACATTGGTCGAATAAACTTCATTTTTGTAGCACAACACATTTGGCGACAAAACTTCAGTTTTATTGCAGAAGACATTGGGCGACAAAACTCCATTTTCATAGCACAAAGCATTGGGCGACAAAACTTCATTTTCGTAGCACAAAGCATTGGGCGACAAAACTACGTTTTCGTAGCACAAGCCATTGGGCGACAAAACTACGTTTTCGTAGCGCAAGACATTGGGCGACAAAATTTCATTTTCGTAGCACAAAACATTGGGCGACAAAACTAAATTTTCGTCACAGTAGGTTTTTATGGAAGAAAAACTAAACTTCGTCGCACTAGGTAAAGGGCAACTCGGATATGGCGACGACGCCGTGACAAAACCTGTTTTGTGGCCTAAGATGTTGGGCGACGAAATATTGACCTTTGGCGACGAAAAATTTCGTCGCCCAAACCAATTTCTCTTGTAGTGACGTCTTACTTTAAAAAGTTTCTTAGCTAGTTGATTCTAATATAAATTGTTATTTCCTCAAGAAAAGACTTGTATGAATGCATAGTAGTATAGGAATTACAAATGCTGAATTATGTGGCATACATAAGGCATAAATTCATGTATGAACAGACAAAAAAAATCGATAGTACACAACATTTGCCCATTTGCAAATCATAGCGTATAATTAATAAATTTATTCATATAAGATCTGGCTCCATTTTGTTTTTAGAGTTGTTGATCAATTATCATCCGTGTTATCTACATGCACTATTTAGTCATTCACTCACATATGTTCATGTTCCGGCTAATGTATCAGAATTAGTATATGATTCCTGTTTGAAGATTGTGGAAGTATATATGCTTATTCTTGAACTTTATTTACGCATGAGATTAAGATGTATACTATACATATTGTTGTTCTGAATATATGCTGCTAAGATGCAGCATGCAGCCTTAACTTCCATACGTTATACGAGTGGTATGGGTTAGAATTTGAAAGCTAGGGACTTAAATTATTCGTAGCTAGATTGATTGCAGCAGCATCGTATTCCATTTCAACACAATATGTTCCCCTTCTATTGAGATCTGTAGGAGTGGTATGGGTTTTAATTAACCCTACACAAATATGATCCCCTCATTGTCTCAACTTGTTCAAAGTGAACAATATATATAGGAGTACCTTGAATTTCTTTCTGAAGTAGTTTTTTTTTCAAAAACAATTCTCGATTTGGGCTCGTTTTGAAAATTATTCCCAACATAGGCGCTCTCATGTGGTTCGGAAAAATTTTACGTTGGAGAAAAAAAAATTATGTATAAGAGACACTGACAAAACCAGCGTCTCCTATACATAACTGTTTTAAAAAAACATCTCTAAAACCAGCGTCTCTTATACGTTTTCAATATATTAAAAATTAAAAAAGAAAAAGAAATTTAGGCATAAGCCGCTGGCAGCCGGCTCATGTCACCTTATTTGTTTTTGTTTTTATAAATTATATATATATATACTAGGACTTACGCGGCTTCAGATGACTCGTATGTGCTCATTTGAAATCGGAATCGAACGAGATCAGTTTTTTTGGGTCCGTATCGATCTCATCTTTCACCAGGTATGTCTCTCGCTTGATTCTGATTCCGAACGAGCCTAAACAGGCAACCCGAACGCGCGTAAATCTTACGTAGGTATGCACGAGACTTACGCGCGTTTCGGTTGCTTGTTTGGCCTCGTTCGGAATCCGAATCAAGCGATAGACATATCTGGTAAAAGATGAGATCGATACGGACCCAAAGAAACTGATCTCGTTCGATTCCGATTTCGAACGAGCACATACGAGTCATCCGAAGCCGCGTAAGTCCTAGTAGAATTTATAAAAACAAAAACAAGCGTATTTCCAACGTAAAAATTTTCCAAACCACATGAGAGCGCCTATGTTGGGAATAAGTTTCAAAACGAGCTTCGAGAATTTTTTTCAGAAAATAAACCTACTTCATACTCCCTCTGTCCCATTTTGTTAGTCTCATTTCAATCATGCACATATGTCGAGACATGTTTTGCATCGTTAATATCTCTAGTTATATGTTAATAAAAATTATAATTTTTTAATATTGTTAAAGTACTCATTAAGACGAATCAAACAAGACCCCACATGGCTATGTTTTTTCTTATATATTAGGAGAAATCTACAAGATTCTCTCGGTTTGTGAATAGTGTCACGAAAAGAAATGAGACTAACATTATGGGACGGAGGGGAGTAAAAAATTTCGAGTACCTATATAGCACATGCAAACTATATTTGGGTTCAGCATATTGTAGCTGCTATGGATAGACTTTGGGAGGCATATATAGCTGAATATTTATAACCCAAATGCTTGAGCTAGATAAATAGTTTAGGAGGGATCTAGTTTAACTAGAATTTAAAAATTTCATCACCTACTCTAGCTCAATTCATCATATCTAAGGAAAAAGCTATGCCAATTTTCAATAATAATACATCTATTTTCTAACCTATGTATACAATACAAGGCTTGTGTATTGCCTTCTTTTGAAAAAAAGGCTTTTACGAACTCTTGGCACTAGCTTTATCAAAGATTTAAAAGAGACAGAGAATATCAAACATAGTTTATCATATCTGAGCAAAAAACATATAAGGTGACCCTAAAATACGTTAAAGAATTGGTCTAATGAATTATAACATGAAAATTAAGCAACTCCAACAAACAAGGTCTCTTGTTCATTAATTTAAAATTAAGCATCTCTCCTACTTTTAAAAAAAAATGCTTTAGGAGAGTTTCTTGTACTAAAGAAAACACTAAGGTTAAAATAAATGCATAAGAAGGCGGCATTTTTTTTTAAATGGACATTTTTTGAAACAAATTCTCGTTATATGCTTAAAACAAATTCCCAACATATGCACTTTTATCCGGTTCGGAAATTTGCAATGAAGGAGAGGTGCTGTTATGGACAACGCCTCTCCCCGAAGCAAGACAGCGCCTCATACGAAGGGGAAACAAATTTGGGTTGAAAGACGTTGTCATGGACAGCGTCTATGTCTTGTTTTTTTTTTGTTAAATTTAACATTCGGCATACTCACACGCGGGTTCAGGAGAGTCGTCAGGATCGTTTGGAATCGGAGTCGAGTGAAAGACATATCTGGTGAAAGTTGAGATCGATACGGACCCAACAAAACTGATCTCGCTCGATTCCGATTCCAAACGATGCCAAACGAGCCACTCGAATCGGAAACGAAGCGGGGTAGGTTTGCACGAGACTTGCGCGGGTTCAGGTGGCTCGTTTGGAATCAGATGGAATCGGAGTTGAGCGAGACCTGTTTCGTTGAGTCCGTATCGATCCCAACTTTCACCAGACATGTCTCTCACTCGATTCCGAACGAGCCTTGATGAGCCCTAGGAGTCCGACATCGTCAACTTAATATAGCTTCTTAAGGTAGTGGAAGGGTTCAGGTGACTTGTTTGGGATTGCTCGGAATCGTATTTGAGCGAGACCAGTTTCGTGGGGTCCGTACCGATCCCAGATTTCACCATATGTGTGTCTTGTCGTCTGATATTGAGGCACAAACATGTAAAACTCCATTTACAGTAGCGAGACTAACACGGGTTCCGGTGGCTCGTCAGGGATCGTTCAGAATCAGAATCGAGTAAGAGACATATCTGGTGAAAGCTGGGATCGATATAGACCCAACGAAACTTGTATTTGGATTCCGAAAGATTCCAAACGAGCGACCCAAACCCGCGTAAGTCTCGTGCGTACCGATCCCGCTTCGTTTCCGATTTGGGTGGCTCGTTTGGGATCGTTCGGAATCGGAATCGAGCGAGACCAGTTTCGTTGAGTCTGTATCGATCTCAATTTTCACCAGATTTGTCTTTCACTTGATTTCGATTCTGAATGAGCCCTGACGAGTCCCCCGAACCCGCGCATGAGTATGCCAAACGTTAAAAGAAACAAAAAAATAAAAGACATAGACGTTGTCCATGACAATGTCTTTCAACCCAAATTTTTTTGCACGTCGTATGAGGCGTTGTCCATAACAGCGCCTCATACGAAGGTTTATTTTTTTAAAATAAACTTGCTTCGGGGAGAGGCGTTGTCCATAACAACGTCTGTCCTTCGTTGCAAATTTCCAAACCTGATAAAAGTGTGTATGTTGGGAATTTGTTTCAAACTACACCTATAACGGGAATTTATTCCAAAATAGTCTATTTGAGAAAAAATTAATGAATAAGAGGTGTTGCTTCAAACGTCGCCTCTTATATATATATATTTATTTTTTTAAAGTCAGATTTGCATAGAGGATATATTTAAAACAACAGTCCACCACATAACTTTTTTAAAGCTGAAAAGAGTGCTTATTATGAAAATTATGTCCAACTTATGTTGAAAACGAGCATATGTCCAGATCTTTTAAAAAGTGCCTACATTCAATGGAAAATGTAGTGAATGTGGCTAATCGAGTCTCTACAAAGAACACAGATATCATGCTTAAGAGTGGTTGATAACGTGATTAAAATCAGTAACGGACCGGCTTCTAGTCATCTTCAATATGATCTGACAAAAAACTCGTTCTCCAATCTTATCTATATAAAAGTTGGTTGTCCAATGTCAAAATTGAATGAAATTGGTATCAATTTAATGAATTACTCATTTCTTAATCACATCTTATTGGACTTTTGGTCATGTCTTTAAATATCCTTCTTTTATCCTTCTTATATCTCTATGTTATATTTATTTATAGTTCACTTGATTAAGTCACAAATTAAATTAATGTGTGAGTTTCTCTTATGACAATGCAAACTTATTCTAATATTATGTTTTAAAACTACTTCAAACATAAATATAAGAAAATAAAAAATACTTATATTTACAAATATTAATAAATTTGATAACAACAACAACATATTAACAAATAATGTATAACTATATTAAATCACATACGAAAATCCGTAATTTTCTCGCGCGGAGCGCGAGACCCGTATCTAGTCTATATAAAAGTTGGTTGTCCATTGTCAAAATTGAATGAAATTGGTACCAATTTAATGCATTACTCATTTCTTAATCACCTCCTATTGGACTTTTGGGCATGTATTTAAATATCTTTCTTATATCCTTATGTTATATTTATTTATATTCTACTTAATTAAGTCACAAATTAAATTAATGTGTGAGCTTCTCTTATAACAATGCAAACTTATTCTAATATTATGTTTTAAAACTACTTCAAACATAAATATAAGGAAATAAAAAATACTTATATTTACAAATATTAATAAATTTGATAACAACAACAACATATTAACAAATAATGTATAACTATATTAAATCACATACGAAAATCCGTAATTTTCTCGCGCCCGTATCTAGTATAGTATAAAGATGACCTTTTGTTTAAGCATTAATGGTGTTTAGTGATGTACTTAGATCTATGAATTGAGTTGTGGTGTGTGACAACTGTGGACCCGGTTTAGCCCATTCTCCTTTGTGGACCCGATTTAGTTCAAACTCTTTTTCCCATCAGTTGACATGCATTATGAAACTAATAAACCATGTTAATTTTATAAAGTAATTTTTAAAGGGTGCGGTTTCGGTGAGAACAGTTTTTTAAATGAGAACGTGCGAATGGCTAATGTGCATCAAAATATAATTAAATGTGCATCAAAATATACTTAAATGTGCATCAAATTTTTTTATGCACATTTACAATTTTTACTTGAATGTTCTTCAGTTTCTCAATAAATTTTCTTTAAAAAATAAATTGTTTTCAAATTTCGGATGTTTTTATGTTTGTCAATGAATGTGCACCAAATTAGTACTAAATGTGCACCAATTTACTACTAATGTGCACCAATTTACTACTAATGTGCACCATTCTCACCTTCGTATTTTAAATGTTATTCTCACCCGATACTTTTCCATTTCAAAAAGGGTATAGAAATTCTAAAAAGTAAATCAAAACATACTTAATATATGATTTGAGAACAAAAGGTTTACGACATATATGAAGTATTTTAAATGGTGTATCTCTTCAATGAAATTTATGCCTCCATTTATAGTAAACATCAAGTCTGAGAAGTCATGCAACAGACCAAAGTAATATTCATATATGCAGGATAGTCAATTCAAGAAATGTGTATTTGATTAGAATTTCTCCAGAATTTTCTTTGTGTTTGAACTGTTGAAATTTAAATTAATAGATGGTAGATCATATACTTCAGCGGAGGAATTGTTCGGTTTTGAGCTGGATTAAGTCCCTCCAGAGTTGCCTTTCTTGTAAGATGAAGTGCTTGGTTGGAGAAGTTGAGCAGTTGACATGCATTATGAAACTAATAAATCATCCATGTTAATTTTATAAAGTAATTTTTAAGGTCATGAGTATGCATATGTTTTCCCTCTGCCTAAGTCTTATTTTGACGACTACACAGGTTTTTGGACTTAAGGTCATTTGTGAATGTTGGATTTGCAAATACATCGAAGAAAAACGTACATCACGCTATGAGTTTGATGAGTGACCATTCCTACGCACATGTAACCTAGAAACAAAATGAGTAACACTCACACATCCAACACACAAAAAACAACCAAGGAAACACATGTTCTTGTAAGTACAGAAGGAATTCTCTTGTCTATCAAAATATAGAGCTAAAAGAAAAATTATCCATTTATCTTTCCCTCTTCACACCTTTGCTACAGCGGAATCCACGCCGGTTGAAGTACGAAGTACGAAAGTAGAGCATAACGAAAACAATCACAAACACAACAAGTATGCCCGACCAATAATACAACAAATTTTACTTCACAAAAACCATGTACATGACCAAAACCACCAACTTTAAAAATCAAAAACTAAGTCAAGCACTGTAGCATAGGGGATGGTACGGCCTCCGTAGGGCTAGTTTTGATTAAATTATCTTCTTTTGTTTGGGATAAACGTATACGAAACGTATTTATTAACGTATGCCCATGATGAGTATATAATATCTACTGTCTTATATTAGGTTTTAATGTTTCAACTTTTACAATATCAATCATCAAAATCCGATGTGTTTTTGTTTACTTAGCTTATGTATCCATGCTTTTGGGACATGTCTTATAAATGGTACGTACGTGTTATATTAATTCAAACGCGTGGAACTTTTCTTGGTCGTAATTTCTAATTCTTCGTGGCTTTAATCTATGATTTGCCAAGGATGAGTGGAATTTAAATTGTTGTTGGAGATATAAATAATTGTTTTTAGATTACATGAGAAAGACTTACTCATATATATACATTAATTTATATGTTCCTCCTAAACATGGTTTATAAATTACCAAAATTTTTGAATTTGTGACTTGATTGACATATTTGTAGGAGATTACGGAGGAGGAGGAGGTGGAAGATTCTGGAAAAATGAGTTTTTTATTTAAAATTTGATTAATTATTATTTTTTCTTTTTTCTTTTCAAAATGGTGACATGATGCTGAGGTGACGCAATCTTTTGTAAAGACTTGACTTATCTCTTATATTGTACTCCCTCCGTCTCAAAATATAAGGGACATTTGGTTTTCTGACACTATTCACCAGTTAAGAGAATCTTCTCATTTTCTTCTAATGTGTAGGAACAAATATAGGCATGTGAGATCTTATTTGATTCGTCTCAAGGAGTACTTTGACAATATATAAAAATTATAATTTTTGCCATCGTATATTTAGAGATATTAACGTTATAAAACGCGTCTCGACAAATGTGTCAAAAACAAATGTCCCTTATATTATGGGACAGAGAGAGTAGTTACTAGTTAGATAGATTTGAATCCTGAGTTTTTTCATTTTGATGGATTTATAGACAAATTGACAATTTTATATGGAGGTGATTTTTACACTCGTTTTTTTAAGTTTTGAGCTGGTAAATTTAAACGTCATCGCACTACATTTTAAATATTGTGATCAGAATTTGATAACGCTGCTATGTAGCGTTCACAATTTTGGGCTCAAAAGCGGAATTTGCCGGCTCAAATAAATTACCCGATTTTATATGGTGACAAAAGATTGGACAACCTCTAATCCTCTTGATGAACCATTTGGACAATAACTGTTAATTTTATAAAGTGATATATTAGATCACCTCTTATATTTAAACTGAACAACAAAACTTCATTGATATTGATATAACTAAGAATCATCAAATAGTAACAAGTTATTAGGAGACAACTAATACTCATCCTTCACCGTTGAGATTAGAAAAATGAACGCTCCAGATTAGAGTTTAATTATAAAAATGAATAATTCGGATCCTTTCAATTATGTTGTTGCTAAGATTTTTTTTTACGTCCATGAGATTTGCCTTTGAAGGTACGTTCTCTGTTGTCATAATCAAATGTTCACTCATTTGTGCCAAAATGTTCATGACTTTTCTAAGCATGCATTTTCATTTTTCAATTATTTTATTTTTCCTTCAGTACATTTTTTATGTGAACTTACCATGAATATTTTGTATAGAGTCCTGAACATTAAAGTTCGAGGTCATGAACATTAACATTTTGTACTTGATCATTGTCATAAACACTAATCTAGATCTTGTTAAATACATTTATTTATTTAATAATATTTATTATTGTAAACATATCATGAACATTTTTTTCCAAAGCTATAACTATTAGTGAACGTGACGATGGATATTAGAAGTTACTAAAGTGTGTTCCCGTACCATGTACGGGGTCGCATGTAATAAATATTTTAATATTATATTTATATTTTATACTATTAATTAGTTTATAGATTGTAGTTTATACTTTCTGATTTATAATTTATATGTTTTATAGTTTAAGTTCATTAATAACTCAACTTAATTAGATTGATAACATAATAATAAATAAATATATATATAAGATAAATATATGATATGATAAAGGATAAAAATCGATATTTCTTTTTGTTATATAACCTATTAGATATCTTTTTAATTTTTTTTTACTTATTTAATTTAAAGATATTTATCGAAATATAAAGTCGGATGATGTGGGGATGACATGATGGATGATGTAGCATAACTTAAAGGTTAACACATAGGCGAATTGAACGTAAGGACGACATGTGACAAAACAACGTTCTGTTTTAGTATATGTATAGATATTCATGGAATTGCTAATACTAGTTGTTATTGGAACGTACCACGTAATATATTAAACTAAATATAAAATAGTACTGTAGATATATTATTAGGAGTACTTCTTACAATAATCGAGCCGTTTCGTAAACGAAGAATTGGCCTACTATCAGATTTCTATATCATTGCAATCAAAAGTCAATTCCCAAAATCGAGCCGTTTCGTAGAACGAAGAATTAGAAATTTTGGCAGTTAGTGAAGGTGCACGTGGACGTACAAGTGCGAGTGGACGTACAAGTGCGAATGTACGTACTCAAGTTTGCTTGTTTTTATTCACTAACTAGCGTAATATACCCGTGTCATGCACGAGTGTATATAAAATTATAATTATAATTATAATATAATATAATATAATAACTATTAATATAAAAGGGTATATATGTTTTGAATATTTTTATGTAATTTCAATTTGATCTTTTACTATAATATAAATTTAATTTTTCGTGCATTTCTAATAATGTAACATAAAAAAATTATGAGTATATATTTCATATAAGAAATAGTAATCTAATATAGTGATGGAATAAAAAATAAGGTGGAATAAAAATCGAATTTCATGTGTCTTAATTCATGCATAGAAAAATCGTCAAAAAGAGATAATCAAGTTAAGTTATGAAGCCTTTAATTAAGTAATAATAATAATAATTTCATAAAAATATTCTATTCACATCATGATAAAAACGTACCAAATTTTAAATTAAATTAGATTAGCACATGGTTAAAAAAATACATAAGCTTGAAAGAGTTTAATTAAATTAACAAACTGGTTATTTGGAAAAGGATCACAAAATAGTAAAAACTAATTAATGAGAATTAAATTATAAATTAACAATTGAGCATGGTGAGAGCAGAATATACATATATCTAATATGTAGATATATGTAAATATTATAAACGTGTAGATATATGTAAATTAACAATTGAGCATGGTGAGAGTTTAATACTATGTGCTTCTTAGCTTTACACATTTTGCTATTATACACGTTTATATAAATACTTCCTGCTATATTAGGAAACACATAGTATTATATATATACTCATAGTATATACTCATAGTATATACTAATCTAAGAAGAAGAGATGAGAAAAATATACATATATGCTAGATATACACTAATCTAAAAAGAATTGCATCATATGACATTTTAGAAACTCCCAGTTTTCCTGAATTAATTGATAATGAAAATTCCTTTATTGAAGTGTAGAAGGCTCAAGCGAGTCTGCATTAACAAATAAAAAGTTATACTCCCTCCGTTCTCAAATGTTCTTCCCATTGTTATTTTTGACACTATTTACTTTATAATAGAATCTTCGATATATTGTCTAATATATAAGAAAAAACATAGTAATATGAGATCTTGTTTGATTCGTCTCATCGAGAACTTTGACAATATCAAAATTTTATAATTTTTATTAACGTATATTTGGAGATATTAACGTTACAAAACGTGTCTCGGTAAATGTGTCAAAAGTAAATGGGAAGAACATTAAGAGACGGAGGGAGTATAAGATATGTATTTTTTTGACTTTTTTCGATTTAAAAGTAAGGCATGTATGTAGGTGATGACAAAAGAAAATAAACACCTTGAGTTGATCAACTTTCGATTGCCAAAGCTTTCGGGAGGATTTTTCTCTTGACGCGTCATGGGATGATGTGATTTATAAGAGGGTTGGAGGTAGTTTGATTAGGAGAAAAATAAGGGAATACATAAGAAGGTTTATTTTTGAAGAAATACAATTGAGAAATTAAGTTGGTAAAAATTACTCTGAAACAAACAGAACGATAAATTAATATTTTTTTCAGTAAATTTGTTGAGATTTGAAAATATATAGTTTTCTTAAAATGATTTTGGGAGATATGGAAATAAAAATTCAAAATATGTTTTAAAAATAATTTGGTCTACACATAAATATTAAAATATTGGAGTATATGACAATATCTGATGTGTAGTTGGAAATTATTATGTATAATCTAGATTAATTTATAATTTTATTATATTGGTCTTGTGAATTATAAACTATTAATTAAAGATTGTAATAGTTTGGTGAAAATGAGTTGATATAATATTGTAAAAACATGCAGTATGAAGTTAATATTTTGATTTTGTAAAATTGTGATTTGATATAATTTTGTGAAGACGAGCTGTTCAAATTTAACGGTTTTAAACAATAGTTTATATAGTGATATTGTTAAGATAGATTAGTTAGACATAGTCACAAATTGACAAATCCTAATCTATCTGTATCTTCTATATACATATACTAAAACAGAACGTTGTTCTGCCACATGTCGCCCTTATATTTAATTCGCCTACGTGTCGACCTCTAAGCTATGCTACATCATCCACCATGTCATCCTCCACATCATCCGACTTTATATTTTAATATATATCTTTGAAATAAATATGTAAAAAAATCAAAAAGATATCTAATAGGTTATATAACAAAAAGAAATATCAATTTTTATCTTTTATCATATCATATCTTTATCTTATATATATATATATATATCTTTATCTATTATTATGTTATCAATCTAATTAAGTTGAGTTATTAATGAACTTAAACTATAAAACATAAATCGTAAACTATAAACTATAATCTATAAATTATAAATCATAAAATATAAACTACAATCTATAAACTAATTAATAGTATAAAATATAACTATATTATTAAAATAAATTATAAAATATAAACTACAAAATATAAACTAATTAATAGTATAAAATATAACTATATTATTAAAATATTTATTACATGCGACCTCGTACATGGTACGAGAACACACGCTAGTTGTGAATCTAAAATTAATACGAAAACTCTAAAAAAGGGTTAATATATAGTGTAATTTTATAAATATAATAATAATATAATGTAAGTATAAAAGTGAAGAACGATAGTTGTGAAGTTTTGATGGTGATCGTGCAAGTTTATAATACTCTACTGCATTACTTTTTGGCTTAAAAATCACAATTTAATTTGAATTTATCGATTCAGGACTTTGTGGACGCTTAGTTAGGAACGAATAAACTATTAAAATTTTTGCTAGATTTTTTTGGCAGAATCTAAATATTGTTATAAGTTTGAATTTAAATTTGTTAGTCTCAAAATTAAAATTGAAATATGAATGAGAATTTACCACAATTTAACAAGTCAGCTTAGTGGGATCAGAGTGAATAAGAGAGCTCTAAATAACTCTGTTTTAATATATATATAGATACTCTAAAAGTATGTTTTGCAAAATAAAATTTAATAAGCTAGCTTTAATTTTTGGTTTGTGCAGGCAAAAACAGGAGGAGCCGAACATGCTTTAAATAGACTTAAATTTTGAACTCTTTTCTATTTGAGTCGTGCTAAAGCAGCTAAACATCACCATTTTATAATTCCTATTTTACCCTTAAAAATATATACTCTCGTTACCCTAACATAGCCTCTTTTCAATCTGCTTTCATGTCCGTCGATAAGTAATTTCATTAGTATCATTTCAGATAATTGATACTCCGTACCATTTAGTGTTCTACGGATACAAAATCTTAATCTATCTTATCTATATAAAAGTTGGCTGTCCATTGCCAAAATTGAATGAAATTGGTACCAATTTAATGCATTATTCATTTCTTAATCACCTTCTATTGGACTTTTGGGCATGTATTTAAATATTTTTCTTATATCCCTATGTTATATTTATTTATAGTCTACTTGATTAAGTCACAAATTAAATTAATGTGTGAGCTTCTCTTATGACAATGCAAACTTATTCTAATATTATGTTTTAAAACTACTTCAAACATAAATATAAGGAAATAAAAAATAATTATATTTACAAATATTAATAAATTTGATAACAACAACAACAACATATTAACAAATAATGTATAACTATATTAAATCACATACGAAAATCCATAATTTTCTCGCGCGGAGCGCGAGACCCGTATCTAGTCTATATAAAAGTTGGTTGGTTTTAACAGAAAGTAATGGTAATTAGTACTAATTAATGATGTAGGTCCCATTTCTTTTATTTCTTACCCCTAAAATTATTATGTGTTTTGTCATTTTTTTGATTGATTACGTTTATAAATCTAACTTTGTTGATATTACATGCAATATTAGAAGATTGCAGATATGATTAGTCTCAATATAATTTTGGGACATATATTTAACAACGTTGAACCGTATAAGAAATCTTTAATTAACTTTGTCGATATTACATGCAATATTAGAAGATTGCTAATATGATTATCCTCAATCTTATTTTAGGACATATATTTAAAAACATTAAGTTGTATACGAAATCCGTAATTGCCCCGCGCGAAGCGCGGGGTCCCGGGTCTAGTCTTAATCTAATATAAAGTTAAATGATCAGAAATAAATTCCAAACAATAAATTCTACACCCCAGTATCAATGTTTTAAATCAACACAACTTAAATGAGCCACTATCTTTCTTAACCCCAATAAACAAATAGGCAGTCCACCTCCAATTAAGAATTATCACCTTTTTCATCTCCCCCGTTATCTTCTTTGTTGCCCTCAATTAGGTCTGACTTCCACCTGTTCACCATCTTCCTCGTTACTCTGCCCGCTTTCAATTCGATCTTCCCGGACGTCTCTTGGCCTTTCGTCTTTTGCCATCCACTGTTACACCTTTGCAATAATGGAACCCGCAGCCCCTTATTGTATCCCCAATTTGCCCTATAAATGTTTGGCGGTGTTACAAATCAAATACCTAGCTGGCTCATCCCTACAGCTTCCTATACTCTTTGCAATCGTTAATGGATCATCCTGGCGCTTCCGATGTTGTTGTCTCGCATCCTGATAGTGTTAATTGTTGTTGTTGAAGCCACCAATTCGTTACCCTATGAGATCCGAACTCAAAATCTCCCGCAGAATCGCAACCGATCAAATTGTGCATATCTAGGGTTTCAGACTTTTAGATATCTTACTCTAATCTTCCGAGGAAGCCTTTCATGATTTTCTTCTTGATTTACCTTGAGGTTCTTCGTCTATTGTTTTCTGCACTTCGCTGATTTTCGTCATTTTTTTTGTGATTTATTGTGTAGTTGTTTATTTTCAGATAGTGCAGGAATTTCACTATGAAGCGAGAGTTGGCGTTTGCATTGGGGGCTCGGTCTCTGATTTTGGATTCTGCTGGGAAGACCAGGTCAAATAGAGATCCGAGGCCTTATAGTAATGGCGTTTCTGGTAGTAGAAGCCGTAAAAGAGTGAGAAAGGTGTTCGAAGAAGAGTCAGTAGCATTTAGTTGTTCATCAGTTGAGATGGAAGATTTGGATATTAAGCAGGATCTGACTGATAATGATAAAGGTAGTCGAAATGCTGGGTTTGGTGATATAACCGGGCATTCTTCAGTTGATATCGACAGTAAATAAATTGTATCTGGATGGGCAAATGGATTGTTGGAGAGGAAGCCGGAAATATTAGGTGACACACCGATGCTGACATTGATCCCGAAAGGTCGAATTTCTTACTTCCTTTGATGATTCATGATTCCAACAATGATTAGATATATTGCAGGCAATTCGGAAGATACAATGGCTTGATCATCTCGGCACTCGGCCTCACTGCCTTACTTCGGCGGCGCCCTTCCTTCAGAGCCTTGCCTTCGGTGTTTCAAGGTATGTACCGTCAAAAGCCATAGATAGATTCTTAATTTGTAATCTATGTGTCGCTTGGTTTGATCTCTCGCTGATTAATTCAAATTTCAAGTCTACTTTATGTCATTTTACGATTATATACAGTACAAGTTCTCATGCAATGCAGAGAAAATCTGAATTTTTTGTTTAATGTTTCATGTGCTCTTTGCCTCAATTTGATAGAATGTTGTTGTTTGAGAGAGGCAGATAAGCTATATTGAATTTGGGTAGGGGAAATGAATCTTAGTTCAACTATCAAGCTGTTGTCTAATGTATGCTCGCTAGGTGTTTGATTTAATTCCTCAATGAGGTGGAACCTAGGATTACACTGAGTCAATATCAAATAAAACGTGATTAGGCAAACAATTTCAGTTTTTTTTTCTTATAGCTATGATCAAGGAAAGACAAGCAATAAACATTCAAATACACCAGTAGTGCTAAAAAGTGGTGATTGGTGTATGAAAATTGTTCCAAGGATTGGTGGTAGAATTATCTGTTTCAGAAATTTTCGCCATACACATAAATTTCATATAATCATCATTTCTCCTAACGATCCGACTCTCTGTTTACATTCTCCTCTCAAACCCTAATTTGCTCTGGCGGATCTGTTCCCAATCTGGTATGAATATAGGAATCAGACTGTCTATTTTGTCAATTTATTGATGCGATCGTGTGTAAGATTGAGATGATTTGAAATCCTTTCAGTGATGTATTTTATTATAGCATGTGAATATAAACAGTGGTTGAATCAGATGTGTATCTGTCTCAGGTGATAGCAGAGCTTTTAAGCTAATGGATGAAAACAAAGATCATGATGAGAGATTAATTTTGCGTGAATCATCATCTTCTAAATCAGTACAGTCTTCTGAGTTTGAAGAGCCTTCTCAAGACGATGTTGACAGCAAAGATGAAAAACTCGATCAAACGACGCAACAACCGCCAATGTATCAATCTCCAAACAATTCTGAATCTAGGATTCCTTTGTACGTGTTCGCGAGAAATAAGTCGGGAAATCCAGCGGACTGGAGTATTACATCAAACGAGTCGTTGTTCAACATTCAGATGGGAACCACAAGTTTTACTCATGACCAGTTTAATTGGCTTATGAAATCAGAAGAAGTGAATCCGGATGCACATCATCCGCATGAATCAGATGATCATATCTCCTTGGTTGAGTCTTCAAGATCGCCATCTGACGAATCAGAATTGGAAAACACTGAGAAAAATACTGAGAAAAACACTGAGAAAAACACTGAGAAATCAACTGATATCAGCACTATAGAAATAGTCAGTACAGAGACTGAAGTAGCTGATGTTAATGTGGAGGAGGAACCTGTCAGTGTCACTGAACCAGTTATTGAAGATAGGAAACTGGATTCCGAGGTCGAGATCAAACCAAGGACGAGTGGGATTGAGATGACGATTTGGGATTTACTGGAGACACGTTCGTCAAGGGCGAAGAGGAATGCGGTGAGTGCAAACTTCCTCTTGGGCTAGAGTTCTGATGGTAAGTTATTCAATAATTAATTCCAAAATTTTAAACATAGTTACATACTGTGGAATGTTGAAGTCTTATGTATTCTGTTTCAGGTTTCAGAGCATGCAAGTTGGTCTGGATGCTTCTACTTTCGGATAATCCAAGCAGCTTTAGCAGCAGTTGGAGCTCCTGGAAATTTGGTGGATGTAATCACTGGGTATGCAATAGTTATAATGTTCGTATGACACTAAAAGTTTTACACTGTTTTTGATGCGGGGATAGCCGCAGTTGCCGACCTAGACACCAAACTCGAATAGGAACTCGAACAAAGAAGATAAGCGAAATTAGGATGAGATGAAAGAAGGATAAGTCGAATGATAGGCCAATTGGAACCAAATCAAACAACGATATAACCCTTGAACTTAGGAACAAGAACCTTACCGAATGATGAAGAAACCCCAACGGATGATTACAACCAAACACAATGACTTTGGTGGGTCAAGGCACCTGGAGGTTGCTCTATGGAGTCCCGATAGCACCAACCTTATGGAGGAGATTGACACACACAAGCACAACTAGGGCCATCTCAACAACAATGCACACGGAGTACTCTTCTCACAAAAGCTCTCTTTTGGGAGGAAAAACGATAAACGTTGTATTCAATATCAAAGTCTTGGGGGGGGGGGTAAAACAACAACTAAGGCAGCCTTATATAGGGTTCATAAGGGTGCCAACTAAAGAAATAAACAATAAAAAGTATATCCTAAAATAATAATCCCGAAAAACAATTAAACATCCGAAAATAATGTTTCAAAAGGAGGCCTCGGCGAATGAGCCGCGGGCGCGGTTATTGAGCCGCGGGTGCGGTTTCCAGCCGCGGTCGCAGTTCTTCTCTGCCGTCCTCTGCTCGTTCTCGAACCTCGATCATTAAAACAGTCTTCAATGGTGGTTCTTCGTCTGTATTCAACTCCTTGGACCTGAAGAACGCTACTAACTTGTCTAGCTCTTGTTGGACTTCCTTAGCTCTCGAGCGCGTCAATGCACCTTCAAACTCGGGGACCAGAGGTGTCGGTTGCTGTCCAGATGATCCTTCATCATCCTCCCCTTCTTGAAAAGGATTCGACCTCGAATCATCCAGCTCCTCTTCTTCTTCACCCTCGAATAACGTCAAATCTTGCACATTGAAGGTAGCACTCACTTGATAGTCGCCGGGAAGCTCCAAGACATAAGCATTATCTCCAATCCTCTTAAGCACCTTGAATGGTCCATCGCCTCTTGGGGACAGCTTTGAGTGGCGTTTGCTGGGGAAACGCTCTCTCCTAAAGTGGATCCACACGAGGTCTCCCTCCTTGAAGATGACCTTCCTCCTCTTCCTATTTGCCTTGCTAGCATTTGTAGCAGCTACTTCTAGCAATTTAGCTCTTGTCCTCTTATGAATTTCCTTGATGTGATCAACCTGTTTTCCTGCATTGAAATCCACTCGCTCCTTCGTAGGTAACGGCATAAGATCAAAAGGGGTTAGTGGATTCAAACCATACACACATTCAAAGGGACTCAACGAGGTTGAGGAATGGATGGCTCTATTGTAGGCAAACTCAACATGGGGTAAGGATTCTTCCCAAGCTTTCAAATTCTTCTTAAGAATGGCTCTCAAAAGGGTTCCTAAGGTCCTATTGGTTACTTCAGTTTGACCATCAGTTTGAGGATGACTAGATGTAGAGAATAGTAGTTTAGTCCCTAGTTTTCCCCAAAGAGTTTTCCAAAAGTAACTTAGAAATTTCACATCCCTATCACTCACAATAGTCTTTGGTACTCCATGTAACCTAACAACTCCGGTGAAGAACAAGTCAGCCACATGATGAGCATCATCAGTCTTGTTGCAAGCAATAAAATGAGCCATTTTAGAAAATCTATCAACAACCACAAAAATAGAATCTCTCCCCTTCTTAGTCCTAGGCAACCCTACAATAAAATCCATACTAATGTCTACCCAGGGGGTCGTAGGAATAGGCAAAGGAGTATACAATCCATGTGGTTTAACTCTAGACTTAGCCTTAAGACACTCCAAACATCTTTTCAAACAATGCTCAACATCCCTAAGCATATGGGGCCAATAAGAATGAGTATGCAACATATGATATGTCTTATCTCTACCAAAGTGTCCCATTAATCCACCCTTATGGGCTTCTTCAACAAGCAATAATCTCAAAGAACACTTAGGTATGCACACTTTACTAGCCCTAAACAAGAAACCATCAAACAAGTAAAACTTATCCACAGTTCCTTTATCTAAACATTGTTTATAGATAGCACCAAAATCAGCATCATTACGATATAATTCCTTGATGTAAACAAAGCCTAACACCTTAGAGTCAAGTTGAACAATTAAAGCATGCCTCCTAGATAGTGCATCAGCAACAACATTGTCCTTTCCCTTCTTGTATTTGATAATATAAGGGAAAGTCTCAATAAATTCCATCCATCTACCATGCCTCCTATCAAGTTTGTCTTGGCTCCTAAAATGTTTCAAAGATTCATGATCGGTATGCAAAACAAACTCTCTAGGCCATAGGTAGTGTTGCCAAGTCTTAAGTACTCTATATAATGCATACAATTCCTTATCATAAGTAGAGTAATTTAGACTTGCACCTTTCAACTTTTCAGAAAAGAAAGCAATAGGCTTACCTTCTTGCATGAGTACTCCTCCAATGCCAACTCCGGATGCATCACATTCCACTTCGAACGGCCTAGTGAAGTCGGGAAGCACAAGCAAAGGTGCCTCGGTCAATCTGTGTTTTAGCTCCTCAAACGCCCTTTCTTGAGCCTCCTTCCAAACAAATGCTGAGTGCTTCTTAGTTACCTCAGTCAGCGGTGCAGCAATGGTGCTGAAATCCTTCACAAAGCGCCGATAGAAGCTTGCTAACCCGTGGAAACTGCGTACCTGGCTGCTGGTCGTGGGTGTCGGCCATTCCTGAATGGCTTTAATCTTCTCTTCGTCCACCTGTAATCCCTGGGAGCTCACTACAAAACCAAGAAATATAACTCTATCAGTGCAAAAATCACACTTCTTCAAATTAGCATATAGTCGCTGTATACTAAGAGTAACGAGTACTTCCCTGAGATGTTGCTCATGCTCCCCTAGGGACCTGCTGTAAATCAAGATATCATCGAAATAAACTACAACAAACTTCCCTATAAACTTCCTCAAGACATGGTTCATAAGCCTCATAAAAGTAGAGGGGGCATTAGTAAGTCCAAATGGCATAACAAGCCACTCATATAGACCAAATTTGGTCTTGAAGGCGGTCTTCCACTCATCGCCTTCCCTCATTCGGATTTGATGGTAGCCACTCCTAAGATCAATCTTGGTGAAGTTTGTGGCACCATGAAGCTCATCCAACATGTCATCCAGCCTTGGTATAGGATGACGATACTTGACAGTTATGTTGTTGATAGCTCGACAATCAACACACATCTGCCAAGAATTGTCTTTCTTAGGCACAAGTAAGACCGGAACTGCACAAGGACTGAGACTTTCTCGAACATACCCCTTATCTACAAGCTCCTGCACCTGCTTCTGAATCTCTTGACACTCCTGAGGGTTCATTCTGTAAGCTGGCCGGTTAGGTAAAGAAGCTCCTGGAATAAGATCAATTTGATGCTCAATGCCCCTAAAGGGCGGTAAGCCCGGTGGAATCTCATCCGGGAACACCTCAGCAAACTCATCAAGAATAGCTTGAATGCTAGGGGGTAGATTAACTCGAGAATCGGTACCTGACAACACAAATCTCTTGCAAAGCATCATTAAGGTAGTATCGAAGGGTAAATACTCACCTTCCAGCTCGGCTTTGGACGACAATAGGGCTCGATTCGTCAATGCAGGAACCAGCGTCGCGCCAGAAGGATGACCCGCGGGCGCGGCTGAATTACCGCGGGCGCGGCTGAATTACCGCGGGCGCGGCTGAATTACCGCGGGCGCGGTTAGGCGAGTGCGACGCGGGCGCGTCCTCGGGGCCGCGGGCGCGGTTCTCGTGCTGGTCCTTCTGTTGCGATCTATCGTGAGCCGCGGGTGCGGCATCTGAACCGCGGGTGCGGTTTTTGGTCGCTGCTTTTGTTGCTTCGGTTCTGTCAGAAGCCTTTTCCTTGCCTTTGCTCTTTTCGTAAGCTTCTGTTATCTGCGCTGGAGTCATAGGTTTAAGAGTAATAGGCTTACCATTAAAGATGAATGTATGACGGTTAGTATGACCATCATGAGTAACCCTTCGATCGTATTGCCATGGTCTTCCTAACAATATATGACAAGCTTGCATAGGAACTACATCACATAAAACCGTATCCGTATATTTTCCTAAGGTGAATGTTATCTCAGCTTGTTTTAGAACTTTTAATTCACCACATTCATTCATCCAATGCAATTTATAAGGTCTAGGATGGAAAATAGTAGCAAACTGCAATTTACTGATCAATTCAGTACTGACAATATTGCAACAACTTCCACCATCAATAATCATATTGCAGACCTTTCCTTGAACTAAACACCTAGTGTGAAATAAATTTTCTCTTTGATTATCTTCACAAGGGGCGGGTTGTACATGTAAATTTCTTTTACAAATCAAAGAATCACCATGTTCATAACCAACTTCATCACTAAGATCATCCTCATCATGCATATCACCTAGGTTCTCTTCTTTTTCACTTTCACTTTCAAGTTCTCCTAGTTGATTAACAATTAATACTCTAGAATTAGGACAATCTTTCATCATATGACCCTTTCCTCTACATTTAAAACATTCAATATCCCTAGCTCTAGAAGTAGGGTTAGAAGTACTCCCTCGGGGTGGATTAGAAGGGCCCAGTGTTGTCTTGGAGGGCACTTGAGTAGTGGGTGGCAGATTCCTTCGAGAACCACTGTCTTCCTTGTTAGGAACCTCTCGGGTTGAAGGATAGGAGTTCCTTCCTTGCTGATTTTTCCAGCCACCTCCGTTTTTGCTCCCTTGGCTCCTAATTTTGGTCTTTCTTTCCACCTTGATAGCCAAATGTAGCAACTCAGTCATTGAGTTGTAAGGGAACATCTCAATCTCACTAGACACATATGGGTGAAGGATACGAAGATATCTAGCCATGGTTGTCTCCTCATCCTCCACCAAATTAGCTCGAACCATCGCTATTTGCGTAGCATTGTAAGTCTCTTCGACTCCCATTGATCCTTGCTTCAAATTCTCGAGCCGCTGAATAAGTTCCCTAGTGTAATGTGGGGGAATAAATCGAGCTCTCATCATCCTCTTCATAAGTTCCCAAGTAGTGACAGGGTAATCTCCATTGGCAACTCTCCCTCTGATCAAGCTATCCCACCAAACTAACGCGTAGCCACTAAACTCCAAAGATGTCAGCTGCACCTTTTTGGCTTCAGGAAAGTTGTGACAATTCCAGATTTGTTCAATCTTGGTCTCCCACTCCATATATATGTCTGGATCACACTTTCCCTCAAAACTCGGGATCTTAACCTTTATCTTTCCCACTCCATCTTGCTCAGGCTCTCTTCGCCTTCCTTGGTAACCTCCTTGGGGACGATGGGGTCGCCATCCCGCCTCATCTTCTTCTTCAGGCTCCTCTTCGTCATCATTATCACCTAGGTCCTGAAATGCATCATCAAAACGGTTAGCAGCATTGTATCTATTAAAGTGAGGTATAGGAGAGTTACGAAAGCGTCCTCTCCGAGCTTGTGGGAGATCGTCTCGGGGTGTAGGCCTGCGTCTGGGTTCCCGACCCATGCGGGCAGCCTCATAGGCTTCTTGCTGAGGAGGCAGGGGCCTCCGATTGTCGACTGGAGCATCATAGGAGGTCCTGATGTGCTCTAGAACCCTTGGGGACGGGGTGGATCGCTGCTGCCGCTCTATGGCGGTGGTAATGGCCGACGTCATCTCCCGAAACATGTTGGTCATAAATTCCGGGGTAATGGCGCGGGTCTCCGGGGCTTCTTGCCTCCCGTGGGGAGAAACTGACCTGCTCATCACTAAAGAAAAGACTAACACAGAACAATATTAAGGTAAGTGTAAATGAAAACAACTCGCTAGTGTTTACTCTCGTATGTTTTCCTCTGCACTCTCTCTCAATTGTCGTTGCAACCAACTTTTCTTTGATGAATTGACTTGTATGGATCAATAACCCACTAAGCTGAAACTACCTAACTCCTAGCAATATATGAATGATGGTAGAGATGGAGATGGCTAGCGTAGTGCGGGGTTTCGACTGTAAGGTTCTGACTCAAACAAGAGACTGACTCAATGAAAGCAAGAAAATAAGACTCGAAGGCGTTTTGCAAGAATGAGAATGCAAAACAGAGATATGAGTTAAGCTTCGAATTTCAAGAAGAGCCAAAAGGACGCGTACCTTAACTTGTTCCGACTGATGTCGATGGAAGGATCGAAGACGGAGTCGGGAGGGTTAGGTAATAATTGAGGCTCGTATCTGAAAGGAATGGAAAGGCAAACAGTGACGGTTCCGCGGGAGCGGATTTCGAACAGTGGCTTCTGAGGCGGAGCCGCGGGCGCGGCCTGAATTCCGCGGGCGCGGCTTGAACCGCGGGTGCGGCTACTGGGCCGCGGGCGCGGTTTCTGTCGCGGCCTGGTGGTTTCTCGCTTCCGTTCGGGTTCGTTCAACCCGATTTCCTTTGAGTTCTTGAGATCCGACTTAAACAATATTAAACTAGACTTTGACTCAACAAAACGTAAAATAAACTACTGACTTTGAGACTTTTCGATTCTTTTTTTTTTTGATTTTTTTTTTTGTCTCAACTAAACAAAACGAAATTACAGACTTGATCTGAGATACTATCTCAGAAAATTCGAATTTTAAAATAAAAGAAACTACTAACCACCTTGATTTCCTTGTAGAGAAGATAAGATTTCCTTCCTTGAAGATCTTGGCTTGGGGTGCAAGGACTGAAATTTTCAGCAACTCTTCTAGGGTTTTGACGGCTGCGTTTTGGGTAGGGATGGATAGATTTTGTGATGGATGAAGGGCTGAATGGATTTTGGGAACAAGGGTGCTCCAAACTCCAATCTTTCGATCTCCACCAATACTAATCGATCCAAGCTTCTTGCACACAACCTGTAATGACTCAACAAGAAATATCAAAGAAATAGAAGACTCAAAATCAATTTCTGAAAGAAACTGACAAACAAGAAAATAAAAGCTGACTCTTTTTGTGATTTTCTGGATAGGGGGTCTCTTGATGTTCTTGTGAAGACGAATGGTGTCAACACAGCTCTGATACCAATTTGATGCGGGGATAAGCCGCAGTTGCCGACCTAGACACCAAACTCGAATAGGAACTCTAACAGAGAAGATAGGCGGAATTAGGATGAGATGAAAGAAGGATAAGTCGAATGATAGGCCAATTGGAACCAAATCAAACAACGATAAAACCCTTGAACTTAGGAACAAGAACCTTACCGAATGATGAAGAAACCCCAACGGATGATTACAACCAAACACAATGACTTTGGTGGGTCAGGGCACCTGGAGGTTGCTCTATGGAGTCCCGATAGCACCAACCTTATGGAGGAGATTGACACACACAAGCACAACTAGGGCCAGCTCAACAACAATGCACACGGGGCACTCTTCTCACAAAAGCTCTCTTTTGGGAGGAAAAACGATAAACGTTGTATTCAATATCAAAGTCTGGGGGGGGTAAAACAAAAACTAAGGCAGCCTTATATAGGGTTCATAAGGGTGCCAACTAAAGAAATAAACAATAAAAAGTATATCCTAAAATAATAATCCCGAAAAACAATTAAACATCCGAAAATAATGTTTCAAAAGGAGGCCTCGGCGAATGAGCCGCGGGCGCGGTTATTGAGCCGCGGGCGCGGTTGGCGAATGAGCCGCGGGTGCGGTTTCCAGCCGCGGTCGTGGTTCTTCTCTGCCGTCCTCTGCTCGTTCTCGAACCTCGATCATTAAAACAGTCTTCAATGGTGGTTCTTCGTCTGTATTCAACTCCTTGGACCTGAAGAACGCTACTAACTTGTCTAGCTCTTGTTGGACTTCCTTAGCTCTCGAGCGCGTCAATGCACCTTCAAACTCGGGGACCGGAGGTGTCGGTTGCTGTCCAGATGATCCTTCATCAGTTTTGCCGTTACATTTTAAAGAACTGTTCTTCTCTTTCCTTGCAGCTTTGGTGAAACAGGAGAGCATTGGTATCTTCTATTGACAAAATCATTTTTGTGGGTTCACCTGGCGTCGACAAGATGGTAAGATGATTTTAAAACGCCTAATGTTTCCCTCATTTCTTCACTTATTATGCGCAAATGAATTAAAATTTTCCGGGAGACTAATTATTGAATTTACATTCAATGTTATACATGTAAGCTAAATAGTCCTCATATTTTTGTCCGGGGTATATGTTGCACTAAAATGTTATGTATTCTTGCATTGGTTCATTTGAGTCACACATCCCCATCAAGACTATTAATAATATACAGTTATATTGATGAAATAAAACATGATATATATCTTTTAGTGCAGACATATTAAAATATATTTTATGTGTAATCTAAATAATTTTATGCAAGACTAAAAACCCGCGCATAGCGCATGCATAAAATCCTAGTATAATATAAATTTGGATGTTTTAGCTAATAAATTCCAATCCTCAATCCCATAAATGCTCTTTTTAAAAAACTTGAATCAACCATTCCATTGAAAAATTGTGCCAAATTTATAATGCGTAATGTATACATGGGTCGTCTTTGCAGTGGGCCGGTCGATCCACATGCTTCAATGAGGCCCGAATGGTTTATAATCATATTCATTTCAATTTATACCTTCAACTTTCCAGGTTACGCCGCCCTACGTTCCGGTTCCATACGGACGTTTCTACCATTGAAGGATCGAGGATGTCATCAAAAGCATTTGTTGCAGTGAAATCTGGTATTCGAAACGTTCCAGCGTCTCCCACTTTATTGCCCTCATATTTCGTCGTTGTCTCCCCTTAAATAGTCTCCGATGGCTTATGGGGTCGGAATCAATCACACAGATATCTCAGAATTTGTGCTTCTTAACAATTGCATCTCGTCGTCCGTTGAACCACTGAATCCAACCGGTGCTCGACAGGATGCAACACGAGACGTTGTCCCCACCGACGACCTCGCCATGTTGATGCATCCAAAGGAGAAGCGAGATATGTGAAGACAACACAAGCCGGTGTATCCACCGACAACCTAGCCCCTGTTGATGCATCCAAAAGAGAATCCGGATCTTGAAAGTCAGCCTTCCGCTTGAAATGGAGGCGGTGAGGCATTGAAAATACTTAAGAAGTGGCTACCCAGTGCCTCTCAAAAGGAAGACGATTTGCTCTATATATATGTTGACTTGCGTTTAGGTATGACTTGTTGGGATCAAGGTCTAAATATACCACAAGTGAGAGGTCCTAACACCCGATTCGAGATATCTGAACACCGATTACCTACTTGCCGATCACACGGTAGCTCACTCTTCACCCCGTTCGCTTCAATAACTTAGAACTCAGCCCCTTCTTCATATCGATTTGTATGTTTCTGATTGTAGGGAGCTTGGATCCACTTCACTGTAGGGGCTTCGAACTCGCGTTGTTTTGGTTCGACAAAGAGATTCTCTTTGTTTCACACACATAGCTTTTGTGTGCTTTTGTTGCAATCTGTAACCCAATATCGGTGTGCCTATCTCCTTATGTACACTGCCCTTTGCTCCTGTTACAGATGTCAGATGCACAGTGGAAGTTGGCAAACTCATAGCATTTGGTCGAATTCTACCGCTCATTTTACACCCCTTTTCCCTCGCTCATGAATGCTTACACCACCTCTGTCTTACCTTTTTTATTTGGACACATGCAACGGCCGGGGAATCCGAGTTTCTATGTTGGAATTCGTAGCAACCCATTCTTTCAAACGCAATGCGACACTCACGTCAAGTGAGATTCGAGGTAATTAATTAGAAGAAGGAGTTTCTGGCTTTCTTTCGCATCACAACCTAAGAGCTATGTTGCTTTATCAAATGAACGAGTCAAGTTTTTTAGCATAATCATACAATAGACCAATAGAAAACAATGGACTATCAAAATGGACCAAAGGATCCCTACCGGAAGATATCTTGGCAAATTATGTATCGATCTCAATATTCACCTCTATTGTATCTTGAAAATTAATTATTTCATTTTACCTTTACCTTTGAGATTTTTATCGTGTATAGATAATAAAATGTTCCATAATTCTTCCTGTCTAAAAATAAGAATTGTTTATTGTTAAGGGTTCACATAATTCCATAAGGGGAATCCATGGAAGAAAGAGCAATTTGATTTTGTTAAAAAAAAAAAACAGTAGTGTGTATACTTGCTCCAGCAAAGTTGTGAACAAAAAGTAAGATCAATTTGAGTGTACAATTTTACACTTGCCTCCAAAGTCTCAATTAACAACTTAGTGTAAATAAAAAATATACTTTTAAAAATAACCGACGTACAATCATATTTTTTTAGCACCACGTACATACATGTTTGTAATCAAAAGAAGGATAGTTCTCATCTTTTGATGGCGCACTTGGTAAGGACCGCTTGCATTTTAAAAAAAATTGTCGACTAGAGTTCAAAATTTTGATGAACATTTAAATATAATGTGATGAACATTTAATTATAATGTGATGTTTGATGAACATTTAAGTAAGAGAAGATGAACATTTATCAACATTTTGATGAACATTTAAGTTGATTGTAATGAACTTTGGCTAATGAACATTTTATTAAATTCTTGTGAACATTGAAGTATGAGATGATGAACATTTAGATGAACATTCAATTGGTGAACTTTTATGTATAATGTGATGAACATTCAGTAGAGTATGTACAAATGAACACTGTGATGAACATTCAGTTGAAAAACTTTTAAGTATAATGTGATGAACATTTATGAACACTTGATGTTCATCAAAATTTGGTGAACTTTTAAGTATAATGTGATGAACATTCAGTAGAGTATATACAAATGAACATTTATGAACACTTGATGTTCATCAAAGATGGTCCGGCGGCGGTCTCCGGCGGCGGTCCGGCGGTCTCCGGCGGCGGTCCGGCGGTCTCCGGCGGCGGTCCGGCGGTCTCCGGCGGCGGTCCGGCGGTCTCCGGCGGTCTCCGGCGGCGGTCCGGCGGTCTCCGGCGGCGGTCCGGCGGTCTCCGGCGGCGGTCCGGCGGTCTCCGGCGGCGGTCCGGCGGTCTCCGGCGGCGGTCCGGCGGTCTCCGGCGGCGGTCCGGCGGTCTCCGGCGGCGGTCCGGCGGTCTCCGGCGGCGGTCCGGCGGTCTCCGGCGGCGGTCCGGCGGTCTCCGGCGGCGGGGACAAGAGGTGCCACATGTCATCATATGGGCTCTTGGATCTCTCTTGATCCAAGGCTCCACATTCATTCTCATTTTGATAAACATTTAAGTCGATTGTAATGAACTTTGGCTAATGAACATTTTATTAAATTCTTGTGAACATTGAAGTATGAGATGATGAACATTTAAGTATGAAATGATGAACATTTAGATGAACATTCAATTGGTGAACTTTTATGTATAATGTGATAAACATTCAGTAGAGTATGTACAAATGAACATTGTGATGAACATTTATGAACACTTGATGTTCATCAAAAATTGGTGAACATTTAAGTAGAATGTGATGAACATTTATGAACACTTGATGTTCATCAAAAATTGGTGAACATTTAAGTAGAATGTGATGAACATTCAATTGGAAAACTTTTAAGTATAATGTGATGAACATTTATGAACACTTGATGTTCATAAAAAATTGGTGAACATTTAAGTAGAATGTGATGAACATTCAGTTGGAAAACTTTTAAGTATAATGTGATGAACATTTATGAACACTTGATGTTCATCAAAATTTGGTGAACTTTTAAGTATAATGTGATGAACATTCAGTAGAGTATATACAAATGAATATTTATGAACATTGTGATGAACATTTATAAACACTTGATGTTCATCAAAGATGGTCCGGCGGCGGTCCGGCGGCGGGGACAAGGGGTGCCACGTGTCATCATATGGGCTCTTGGATCTCTCTTCCTATTAATATAGGTAAATTAACAAGTATTATTACATGACTTTTTTCCTATTAATATAGGTAAATTAAGTTGAATATCAAACTTAACAAACCCGAATACCATTGAGGATAAATACTCATTACACCTTTTCACTGTAAGAGGTTATTACACCGAAACCTAAATCTATATTGAAATTTATGCAAGTGTAGGTTTTAAATTGTTTGCGGATTTCCATGGGAGCAAACAAAACCTAAGTGGAGCGGAGAAGTTTTAGGAACTCACAGTGGTTTGTTTGAGAAGGGTAAATCTGTCAAGTATATGACAGTATATATTGTGACGTATTAGTAAAAAACAAGATACATTTAGCACTTATGTTTTATTTAGATAATTTCACACACGTATTACGAGATCGTAAATGAGTCTCGCATACGCATCGCGAAACTGTAATAGAGTTCCGCACACGTATTGCAGGGCCGTAGAAACGTTTCACACATGCATTACAGAACAATAAAAGCGTCTCCCATACGCATCCAGGACCGTGAAAAAGTAAACGAATATATGAAAAAAATCAAAATTTTGTCCTTTTTTCATTTATTTGTTTAGAATTAAATTAATTATTTGATCTGATATTATTTTATTTAGAAAACTAGTCTCGAATCCGCGCGGGTGCGGGACAAAAGTTTTTTTCCGAGCACCCGTTTATTTTTTCTCGATACCACTATGTGTGTGCAAGACTCTTTCGCGGTCCGCAATGCGTGTGAGACTACCTGAGTGAAAGAAGTAAAAAATTTGAGTGCAACTAACATAACCCATTATATATTACTCCCTCCATCCCTTAATATAAGAGACATTTCTCTTTTCGACATTGTTCATAATTTGAGAAAATTTTCTCGTTTTCTTCTAATATAAAAAATATAGTCATGTGAGGTCTTGCTTAATTCATCTCAACGTATATCTTATTATCATATGATTAAAAATATGAGAAAAGTTCGGGTGAGAACAAAGCTTAACGTAGGAAAAACGAAGTTTTCGCGTTCACAGATAATAAGTTAATGTTCATAATATGAACGATAATGTTCATAATTTGGGCGATAAAATTTTTAGAGGTCAAATTGAGAAAAAAACAAAATAAAATAAAATTTACAGTAATTACAAGTATGTCACCGCGTCCCTTACTGAAAAAGATTCAAAAAAATTTATGGCCCAGATTATGAACATTACCATCCAGAATATGAACATTGACATTTAATCTGTGAACGCAATATATTCAGTTTTCCTACATTAAGAGTTATTTAAAGCAGAACTTTGCTCCAAATATATTAATATTATAAACATGTTTCGACAAATATATCAAAAAAATCTAAGCATATTGTAATTATGCTATTTGATTTTAAAATAATACGGAGTACTAAGTAATACCGTTCAGGTGATTGTCAAATCAAATAAGTGGGAGGGTGTACATTGTGGAATTTTTGGACGGTTGGCTAATAGACTTTTAATTAGTATATCTTCCGTATCATGTACGGGGTCGCACGTAATAAATATTTTAATAATATATTTATATTGTATTCTATTAATTAGTTTATAAATTATAGTTTATACTTTATGATTTATAATTTATAGATTATAGTTTATAGTTTACAATTTATGTTTTATAGTTTAAGTTCATTAATAACTCAACTTACTTAGATTGATAACATAATAATAGATAAAGATATATACATATATATAAGATAAAGATATGATAAAATATAAAAATTAATATTTCTTTTTGTTATATAACCTATTAGATATCTTTTTGATTTTTTTACTTATTTAATTTAAAGATATATATCAAAATATAAAGTCGGATGATGTAGAGGATGACATGGTGGATGATGTAGCATAACTTAGAGGTCGACACATAGACGAATTGAATATAAGAGCGACATATGGCAAAACAACGTTCTGTTTTAGTATATGTATATAGATAGATATAGATTTAATGAAATAGGTGAGTTTACGACTTAATTTATTTATCCTCACTAATCTTTAAACATTATGACAAAATAAAATACGGATAGTTGACAAATCTCGCATCAATTATGTCTAAAACTAGTGTAATACCCGTGTCAAGCACGGGGTTCAATATAAAATTATGTTCTTAAAATTAATTTTTTATTGTAACAAAAAAATTAATTTTTTATCAAGTAGTTTATGTATAAGTTTATACATGTAGAAACATATTGAGATGATTTTAAAATTTTATTTATTGAAATCAATTGTTGAAATTGTATAAACTATTTATAATTTTTAAATACTAAAGTTTCAAATTAATATTAATAATTTGAACAAGTTTTCAAGAATAATTATTCTTTAATTTCAATCATTAAAATGATGATTATAAAATTTTATTAGATAAAATTTATACTGTATATTTAACTTTAATTAACAATATTTTTTAAAATTTACAATTGATTTTGTTTAATAAATTACAAATATAATAACTTATTCCTATAAATACTCTTAGAGCTTGAAAATACCCAACTTTAATATCTTTAAATTTTACTATTGATCTTTTTTAATAAATTACAGATGTAACAATTTATTTCTACAAACACTCTTAGAGCTTGAAAATGTTCAGCTTTAATATATAAGATAGATAATGCTGAGCAACAAAAAATTATGTCTAAAATACTATTTCATGTTCTCTTCCAATTCAATTAATGAAAATTTGAGATTCACCAATATATATTGCCTAGAATAGATAACCGCGTCTACGCGCGGGATCAATGATGAATATTTGTGAATGAAACATACACTTATTCAAATCTAATTAAAAATTAAATTTCAAGTCAAAACGTTAAGGACAACTTAAATTAGGCTTGTGTTTATTTGCCATTTTAATCTTATGTCAAAAAGTCAATGCAACTTTTAATAACTTTTGCTAATTTTAATTTCTCAATGACGATGAGTTCGTAGAAAAAACTTAACCGATCAAGCTAAAATCCAAAAAATACAAGACCGAGTCAAAATTTAAACTGTTTCGAACTCGACCAATTCAAACCCAAACCAATTAACCCTAAAAAGGAGCTATTTAATTGATTCAACTGCTCTCTAACCGGTATAGACGAAACCCACTTTGACATATAATGCAAATTGTCTTGGTTCTTAACCCAAATCCAACTTTATTACAAATACTACTTACAATACATTAAAATTACTCAACAACCATACGAAAAACAAAAGAACAAACAAATTAACTACTAAACACCATAATGACACTATTTAATCATATACCGACTTGTCAATTATGATTATTACACTATAAAAATAAAATTCAAACATATATATCATATATAAGATGTGACAATATTACAAGAACTTGAAAGAGGACACATATTCCACGAATTTATATACTATTTTTTGATACGTCATAGCCTCGTGCAAAACGCGATGATCGAAGTCTAGTATATATATAGTCAATGCTACGTATAGTCATTTGACGTTTATGATATTTGTTAATTAATTTTCCATCTTGAATTAAAATTGAAAAAATGATTGTATAAACAAAAGACATAAATCCACGACATTTCAAGAAATTACATTTGTTTTTATTAAGTATAGAATTAAAGAATAAATTTATAAACTCCATTAATAGTGTCATTAACTTTAGGACACTCTCGACGCACCCTGTCAATGGCCGAGCGCATCTCCAAATCTCAAAAATGGACGATCATACCATTTATGTCTAGTTCAATACAATTTTATGAGTTTACCCCTTTTCCTAAACCTGATTTGGATTTTGTGGAGCACTACAACTTTAAAATTGGAAAATTGCACAACAATGTTAACAAACTAGAGGGTGATTTATGCATCTCATCAACTTATAAATTCCCTGATTTTCATAGAGTTTATTGAAATCAAACCTAACCCTAAATTACACAACAAAAGGGAATTTTAGATAGAAAACTTCGAGGTTGCGAGATGGACGAAATCGAACTCTTCCACCAGTGACATCAACCTATGTCGTCGTTGCGAGATGGAGGGACAATCATACCAGTGTTGCACATCTCCACGTATTGTAGAAGATTTAAGAAGAGAATAAAAAAAGGTGTTTTAGAAAGCAAATTGACTTGGATTGGGGTATGCACGAGATTTACGCTTGTTCGGATGGCTCGTATGGGCTTGTTCGGAATCGGAATTGACCACGACCAGTTTCGTTGGGTCCGTATTGATCCAAGCTTTCACCAGATATGTCTCTCATCGCGTGATATGGAGGAACAAATTTGTAAATATCCATTTACAGTAGAAGGTATGCACGAGACTTACGCTTGTTCGGGTGGCTCGTATGGGGTCGTTCCAAATCAGAATCGAGCGAGAGACATATCTGGTGAAAGCTGGGATCAATACGGACCCAACAAAATCGGTCGTGATCGATTCCGATTTCAAACGAGCCCATACGAGCCATCCAAACACGAGTAAGTCATGTATAATAATATATATATATATATAAACTTTGGAAAAAAAAAAAATTAAACAATTCCCCATCGGATTCCCCATCCAATCTAATTTATACGTCCAATCTAATTCACGTATAAGGCGCTGGTTCAACCAGCGTCTTATACAAATAAGCCTTTTTTTTTTTACTTTTTACGTGTAAGAGACGCTGGTTCAACTAGCGTCTCTTACACGGGGAATTAAAAAAAAAATATGTATAAGAGACGCTGGTTCGGCCAGCGTCTCTTATACATAAAAAAATAAAAAAAAAATAGCTTCAGCTTCGGAGGAGAGACGCTGGTTCAACCAGCGTCTCTCACACGTAAAAAAATTCCGAAGCTGAAATAAGTGCTTATTTTGGGAAATTGTTTTGAAAAGAGCCTACGTCGGGAATTTTTTCGGGTAAAATGCTTATTTCAGAAAAAAATTCCTTACCCTACTCACAATGTATTTATTATTTTTTGTAGATTTCTTCTTATTAGTCCTATGCACTTGTTGGATTTGTCTCAAGTGAGTATTTTAACAATGAGTGCTATAACAATATCAAATATTTATATTTTTTACTACTCCCTCCGTCCCACTTTGTTTGTCCTCTTACGCGTTTACACACTTGCCGATGCATGTTTTGCGTCGTTAATATCTCTAACTACATATTATTAAAACTTATAAAATCTTGATATTGTTAAAGTATTAAATGAGACGAATCAAACAAGACCCTACATGACTATATTAATACACAAAGATTGAGAATAATCGAGCAAATTGCGTTAATAGGTGAATAGTGTCAAATTCCGTTATAGGACAAACAAAGTGGGACGGAGGGAGTAATACTTAATTAAAGATATTGACAAAAAAAAATATACATCAACATCCATAATAAAATGTTTCTTCGTTAAAAAACTTGTCTTGGTCTTGGCATAGAAATTTCCAACAGATTTTCTCATTGAAAGCAATGTAATCCCTACCGAAAATACATCAATCCTATGTGTAAGAAAAACAAAATAAATAAAGAATAATTGGGAAAAAGAAATCGATGGCGCTTCTGCATAAATAGGGAGTCTGGATACAAAAAAGTGGGGAGGCGGCCTCTCTTTATTATATTTGCAAACAAGTGTAAGCAGAGAAGCTTCAAATACAAAGGTCCGTCTGAAATTCTGAATGTGGAAATCCAGCGCCGTTTCAGCCTCGAATCTCCGGCAATCATGGCGGTCTTACACTCTACTCCCTGGCCCCTGTCTCGTCCCCAAGCGCGGTGCTGATATTCTTCACGATCCTTGGTTCAATAAGGTCTCCTCTTCCTTCCTATCCTTTTCATTTTCGCATTGCATCGCATCGCATTCATTAATTTTATTTTAAAAAGCTCCAAATTTTGACAAGTTCCACGAAAATTGAGTTCATGTTTGACGACAGAACGGAAATATGCACGAACAGTCGCGTTTTGGACGATGACTGAGTGCTATTGGGAATACGAGAATAAGGAATTCGCACTGGATGAAATATGTCTTGTTTCGAAAGGCCTTAAATCTTCTAAAATGAAGTTTATTACTATCGTTTCTGTTATCAAGATTAATTATATGATGTGCAAAATGTCAAACCTTTTTCAGTTTTGAAGAGGATGGTGGATTTACTGGTTTTGATATTTGAACAGGATACTGGATTTACTTTGACAGAAAGAGATCGTCTTGGGCTACGTGGTCTTCTGCCTCCTCGTGTATTTTCCTTTGAACAGCAGTATGACCGTTTCAGTGCGTACTATTTCCAGCTTGTCATCAATCTTTCTGTGTCTAAACTTTCATTTGTTGATTGCATGACTTATCTTTTTGTGCCTCTATTTCTAAGACTGAACAAGTAGATTTTCCATACAGAAATGGGGCTGAGTCAACTTTAAAAAGTCACCTTTCGTTTTTTGAAAAATATATTTCCACTTCTGTTTTTTGTATTTACCAGTTTATTTGAATAATTTCCACTGTTACTACGTCAATAACTTGAATCTGTTCTATGTTCGCTAACTTCTAAATCACTGAAACGGAGGAATAAAGGGTTGCAAATGAATTAATGTGTAGTTTGTGCAAGTCGTCTAATCTCCGTTCTTTGTTTTACTATTATCTTTATTTGCCCCTCCTTACCCTTCATGTTAATAGTTCTGTTTTTGCATCATAATATAGTGCAATCTTATCGATCACTAGAGAAGAATACAAAAGGTCAACCAGAAGGTGTTGTATCCTTGGCGAAATGGAGGATCTTAAATAGATTACATGACAGGAATGAGACGTTATACTATAGAGTAAGCCTCACATCTATCTCGCAAGACCTCTTTTGAATTTAGACACTAACCCAAGGTAATTATGTTCTTATCTCAGGTACTTACGGATAATATCAAAGACTTTGCTCCTGTAATATATACTCCAACTGTAGGATTGGTGTGTCAAAACTATTCGGGTTTGTTTAGACGGCCACGTGGAATGTACTTCAGTGCGAAGGATAAAGGAGAGATGATGTCTATGATATATAACTGGCCAGCTCACCAGGTATGATCTCAGCAGCAATTGTTTGTGGATTATGTGATTCTGTAGTTTGCTGTAAATGTTGGATGTATAAATATTTGGCCTTTTCCAGATTCTCTCTTCATTTCTGCAACTGTTTCTCACTTTCGGCTGTGTAATTAAACACTGTAATCGTAGAAAAAAAATGTACAGGATTAAGGTCAAACATGTCCAGCACATGGTAAACTTCCCAGCTACTTTAAATATCCAACTTTGACCATTATGATTCATCTTCAGATGCTTTATTTGCAAATGGATGATTCATACTTGGTGCTTAGCTGCATTAAGTGCTGGGAGGGTCAGACTAAACTTTCTGAATGGATGCCTATTGAACATGAAGAAAGAAGTAGTGCCGAATGATATATTATGCTTTACAACTAGCCATCAGAAATATGAGCTAAATACTCAATGTTCTCTTTTATTTTGATCCCCAAACTTCTGCAGTAAGCAGTCTTTTCTAGCTAACACGCTTCACCTGATCATGAGCCAATATCTCTACATAACTGCTTGCAGGTTGATATGGTAGTTGTCACAGATGGGAGTCGCATTCTGGGTTTGGGCGACCTGGGAGTTCAAGGAATTGGAATTCCTATTGGGAAACTTGATGTGTATGTCGCTGCTGCAGGCATAAATCCTCAAAGAGTAGGTGTCTTTTTTCTTCTGCCTACTCACTTCTATTGTATCTGTAATTCCTCATGAGTAATTTTTACAATTTTGTATTTTCTCTGATAATTAATTTTCTTCCCATGGATTATAAAGGTACTCCCAGTTATGCTTGATGTGGGTACTAACAACAAAAAGCTACTTGAAGATCCTCTATGTGAGTAGAATTCCCTATAGAAGCTGTCAAAGTCTTTACTCTGTCATTTGTCGTGACTTTGTTTCAATACTGTTGCAAGAATTATCATGTTTTTCATCTCCTTCTACTTATAGGCTTTGCAAATTGCAATGCTAAACCTGTGCTATCAATTGGACAACCATGTGATTCTATTTTCATGCTCATTTATTATCTTCTCTAACTTCAAATTTTGAGACCGTCATTTGTACGCAACGTCTGAGACGCTTGATTAACGTTTAATGATTACAAGATTTCTTGAAGCTTTATATTTCTTGAAAATTCATCTTGAACAGGGATGCATCATCAGTCATCACGCATTTTCATCATTTCATATCACTTGATATCATTGTCATTTCACTAGGATTTAATGCTGCAGATTTGGGATTACGTCAACCTAGGTTAGAGGGGGAGGAGTATTTATCCATCATTGATGAATTCATGGAAGCAGTTTATACGCGTTGGCCCAAGGCTATTGTACAGGTTTGTTCCTTTCCAGATCCATGACATTTTCTGTAGTTGGTTCTTTCTTCCACACTTACATATTTTATGTTATGACATTGTTGCCAGTTTGAGGATTTTCAAATGAAGTGGGCTTTTGTAACTCTGAAACGATACCGCAGAAGGTTTTGCATGTTCAATGATGATATACAGGTCAGTTATTATATGATGCTAGGGGTATAACATAGCGCATCTTACAGTGTGACTGCTACGTGTTTCCTCCTGTCTGCTGTAACTTTTTCTGGTTTAGTATGAATTTTGCGGAATATTGGTGCTTAAATTTCTTGTTTCTAGGGAACTGCTGGGATTGCTTTGGCTGGATTATTGGGTGCTGTGAGAGCTCAAGGCCGGCCATTAAGTGAATTTGCAAATCAAAAGATAGTTATCGTGGGAGCTGGAAGGTAAAGACATGATAAAAATAAGCAGTTTTTATTTTTGATTATTTTTTTTTTTACTGATATTTCTTAAGATGTTTTTTTTTACTTGGTAATGATTAAATTCCTATTTTGTGTTTCAGTGCAGGGCTTGGTGTTATTAACATGGTTGTGCAGGCTCTGTCTAGGTTGTCTGGGGCAGATGGAGCGTCTCCGAATCACCAGCTTTACCTATTAGATAAAGATGTAAGTTCCTGGGAATTTTCATCTTTGTTTGGCTCACCAAAGAACATGCATATGGTGCATCTAATAAAGCTTTTGTGTGTGTATAATAATAAGAGATTGTTGCAATGTAGGGTCTCATCACAAGTGAGAGACAGAGTTTGGATCCTGCAGCTGCCCCTTTTGCTAGAAATCCTGCAGTCAACAATGGACTCAAGGAGGGTGCTAGTCTTCTCGAAGTGGTAAACTGCTGCTTCTTAATATATTTTACATGCATGTGTGAAGTGAATAATTGCTACCTATAAAAGCAAAAATTGTAGATAATAATTAGATAGTACTCAAGTGTTCCACCTAATTTTGCCAAAAGAATATGTCTCGGACTCTGGGGTCATTTATTTGCTAATGCATGCATTATACAGGTTAAGAAGGTCAAGCCTCACGTGCTTCTTGGTCTGTCTGGGGTCGGAGGTATCTTTACCGAGGAGGTGTGTATATATCTCAGTTTCCTTTTATTGGAACAAAAATTCCTCATAATATTATGCCGCATTAGTAGCAGATGGACCCTTCTGCATAATTGCAAAGAAATTGAACGATACCTGTCACCAGTTCTCAATACATAACCTTTACCTTAGGATTTAAGACTTGCCATGTATTGCATAATTTGATTTGGTTGGGATGTAATCAGGTGCTTACGGCCATGAGAGAATCTGACTGCCGTAAGCCTGCCATTTTTGCCATGTCAAATCCAACAACTAAAGGTTTGTTTGTTCAAATGTCTTTTGAAGTTATTTGCCTCTTATCATAGTTATTGTTATTATCATGAACCATGATGACAATAGTAATGATATTTGATGACTATTTTCTAATCCTTGAAATTTAGTTTTACAAATTGGCTATTTCTTTCTCATTGGACAGCTGAATGCACAGCTGCTGATGCTTTCAAGTTTGCTGGAGAAAATATAGTATTTGCAAGTGGAAGTCCTTTCGAAAATGTTGATTTGGGTATATTGCACTACTGGTTTTTATATCAAATTATTAACTATCTCTTTAACATATTTGGCTTTTAAAAAAAGAGAAACCCTTGCTGTAGACACTGATAGGCTCTCGAATTCTTTCTTACAGGGAACGGAAAAGTAGGATATGTAAACCAAGCCAACAACATGTATCTCTTTCCGGGGTAAGTTCCACTTTCATAAGTTTCACTTGTGCAGTATATAATATTGTGTTATTTATGTGTAATATTTGCTTGTGATTCAGGATTGGTTTGGGAGCTCTAGTTTCAGGGGCTCGTTATATAACGGATAAGATGATGCAAGCTGCTTCAGAAAGGTAAAAGAAAGTCTAGCGGTATTGTGGTCGTTTCTTCTAATGCAAAATGTATTAATGCTTGTGGGCTAAATTTATGATGCAACTGGCTGTCTTGATTTCTTTTGTTGGTTTAATCTTCTCTTTGCTATACAATGCAGCATAGCATCATACATGACAGATGACGAAATACAAAAGGGGATTTTGTATCCTCCTATTGAAAGGTTACTTCACTCACTACATTTATATTTAACTGGAAACTGGACGTTTTTGTAACACGTGGCTCATTTTGCAGCATACGAGAAATCACAGCAGAGGTCGGTGCTGCTGTATTACGAGAAGCGGTTGCTCAAGGACTCGCTGAAGGACATGGTGACATGGGTCCCAAAGAGCTCAGCCGTATGTCAAAAGTAAGAAGCTAGTTCCCACAAGAATCATCTTTGATATTCTTCCCTTTTCCTGGTTTCATGTTAAAGTTCTTCATAATTTTAAATGTTTTTGATCTTGTCAAATGCAGGAAGAGACAGTGCAGTTTGTGAAACAACATATGTGGTTACCTGTGTATACCCCTCTCGTCCATGAAAGATGAAGCACTCCTCGATCCTTGGCAGCTCTTTCGCTATTCAGTTTTGTATAATATTACATCTACATCCAGTGAGGTATTCCTATACATAACTTAGCTTAACATACAAGAAAGTTAAAAACACACATACTCAAACACCAAAGGAAATAAAAGCTCTAGTGAGAACCTGTTTGTTACTTGTATCCTCCATGTAACTCATTGTTTGGGTTAGCTAGGATTTGGAAAAATTGTTAAGATTTATAATATCTTCCTTGGATCTTTTGTTCAAATTCCAATTTGCTCGGTATGTTTGCCATGTAAATTAATATTCCAACAAAATTAAGGCAAAAAATTTAAAAATCATAGCATTGTCCTAATTTAGACGCGATATAATTTTCCAATATCTCTTTTATTTTAAATAAGGAAACAAAAACCCTCAAGCTAGATACTCAAAATCCAAGGAACAGAACCAAATTCACAACTATTTAACCTTCCATATTTTTCTTCCTCCAAAAATCTATCTTCTACCAAAAGTCCCTTTTTCGTTCCTTCTCCTTAGCAAATCAATCACACACAATGGTTTCAGAACACGGATTCGACCAATCATGTGGGGATTTTGGGGTGAAAGTTGTACGGACTGAATCACACTTCAAAGATAGTGCTTCAATGGAGGTTCAATACGACGAGTTCGTCGACGACGATCAACATACTCTCCATAGCTTCATCCTCCCCTGGGATGGCGGAAATGTCCCGTCTTCTTACGTGAATAAGTTGCTAGATTCTGCCAATGTCCCAGAATTCATCCAGCAAGTAAGCGCCTTTAATATGATCCTACGTTGTGTGGATGAAATCCTTGAAGATGATGAAAGTACCAAGTTGTCATCGGTTTTGGTATCTATTATGTCGGACAGAGATACCCCCGATTACTCCAAGCTATTTGGAGGGGAGGAAGATGTTGCAGATTATTAATCGAAGAGTTAAGGGCTAACTAGATGATGGTATTTAATTTTGACAAAACCGGAAAAGCAACTATCTTTAACTAGTTTTGTATATTCCAGTCCTCTACTTTAAGGGAAAACTTATAACTCTATGTCTCTAAACTATATTTTGTCCTTCAACGTTATTGTTTGTGTCAATGAAAAATTCTAGAGTCTGTTTTAATCATCTTTCGATGAGCGAATTAGGCTCGTTTAGAGGACTTCCTGCGCATGAAGAAGAAAGCGAGGCCTAGTTATTCGTTGAAGAACAGCTTCACTATAAGGCCATGTTTGATAGCTTACTAGATTTGATTTTGATTAACAAACTTAACCGATTTCAGTTACGCCACCTTAGAAAACCAAACACTCCGATGTCAAATATCTTATAAAGATTTGATTTTGGTTATTTAATATTTTAAATATCTTAAATCAAAAGTCCAAGTTTTTTACTTGTGTCCTAAGATCATATAAGATAGTAATATTCTCTTTTCGAATTTTGCACCGTAATATATGTTTTCACCATAAACTTCATCTAGACGCATTATACAATCTCGTAATGAATTTTTTGCATCAGCAGTCTTAATCCGAACGAGATGCTGACGTCAGCATCTCGTTCGGAATGGGGTTCCGAACGAGATGGTGTGGGACCCGGTCAGATATTTCCGTCAGATCTTATCCCAAACAGATCTTATCTTTTCGTCTATAAATACCTCCAAAACAAACCATTTCAAACACACATTCACTATCATTCCATTATATTTATTTTCTCTCAAATTTCCTTCCTCAAATTTCGATATGTATCCAAATCGTCCAACTCTATTTCCCGCCTCTTCCTCGACAATGGATCCTGGTCCGAAATTGTGTTGGTGTCAGAAAAAGCCCACGGTGCATATGTGTACCGAACAAATAGAGTGGGACAAGGTCAACTATGGGAGAAGATTTTGGGGATGCCCGGATGCATGTTGGGATGCTCTTACTGAAGAAGAGGAAGAGAAAGGGTGCAAATACAAACATTGGATCGATCCACCATACACAGGTCGTGCAAGGGTCGTTATTGAAGAACTAAATGCAGACAACTTATGCAACTGGTCAAAGGCTGAAGGAATTGAGGAAGGGATGGAGCTGTTGAGGATTGGAACAAAAGAATGGGCCAACGAAATAGATGAACTGAAAGCCAAAAACACCGAGCTCATGGAGGAAAACGCTGCACTTGCTGCAGAATTGGCAGCAACACGTAACAAATAGAGAATTAAGTATTTTTAATTTCTTGTATCGTTAGTTGTTCACCGTCTGCGTTGTACTCGTGCTGTTCTTTTTCAATTGTGTTGTTGTTTCAATATTAATGCTTCTATGATTATGTTGACATCATTCTGGAAAAAAAATTACTCAAACATTTATAAATTGTCCACCAAAACATTAAACAAACATATATAATTCAACAAACATTAATCAAGTCAACAAACAACATACTTAATACGAACATTAATCAAACAAATACAAGATTTAGGTCATTATGGGACCGCCACCATGAAACTCTCTCTCGGATACGTAGTTGTCGAATCTACTCTGAAAGCGCTGTTCCCATCCGTCCACCGATGGCTGTTTGTAGATACTCCACTGCCTTGGAGGGGGTGGAATTGGACAATTGTCATCAACCAACCAAATCTGTCAAAACAAAATTGTTATTGTATGCTAAAAAACATATGTGAAATAAGGTACAAGAGCGGAAAATATCGATGCGTACCGGTACGTAATGGTTGCGTCTGCCTACATGTGCAATGGCGAACACCGTGGTAGGAGGCTCTGAACCGGGAGGAGCAAACATCGGAAGACATGTACAAGGACCAAACCATGATAACACCACTAGTGCAACTTGATACCTCGTGGCAAATACCAATCCCATGTAGGTGTGCACATCCAGAATTCAGGAGAGCATGGCGATCGAATGTGATTCACTTCTCGAATGAGTTGCGGGATAGTCTTGAAACCCTCTAGCATCTCATGATACATATGCCCGTTTTGTTGGAGGTGCTTCGAAAGATCAAATCGGATTTCAACGTACTGTTGCTCTGGTTTACCTAGTAAGCGAGCGAGGGATCGATAACCACAATGACCGTCATCACCTACTTTCTCCACAGCAGCTATGTATGCGAGCATGAAAAGGTCTATATTATCTATCCCCCAGTCGAAGTCGAGATAAATGATTGAATTGCCACCGCTACATTTCGATCTAGCATTTCCTCTTGCCCTCGGTGGTTTAGTTGCACTCCCTTTTACGGTCGTGGCCCCGCTTGAAGCTCTGTTGGATGCAACCGACGATTTCTTTTGTGAATCGGCTTTCGGTGGCACAGTTGCACCCTCTTCCTCTTTCATCCCCTTTTTCCTTGCTTCTGCCTTCTCCTTATCCTTCTTAGCTTGAGCCCTCTCATCCCAACCCGGATCTCGCTTTGTACCCGTCTTCTTCGCATGAATCTTAGGCCTTCCTCTCTTCGTCTCTCCCCGAGGGGGGTCCTGGACATCAACTGAAGAAGGATCCTTGCACTCACGCCACTTATCAGCCATCCTCTTCATATCGAAATCATCAACATTACCGGTAAACACCCCTTCAAAGAAATCATCCATAAGAACCTTATCTGCAGTCAATTGCACGTCGTCGTCAGAGTCGAAGTCTTTCAATTCCACTCCTTCCCACTTGATCTGCTTCCAGAAGATATCAATGTCGCTCGGCAACAATGGCGTTCCTTCTTCTACAAACACCTTAATCCTGTGTGGGCAAGGCAATCCGAGTGTTGATTCCCACCAAGGATCCTCACATGGGCCACATATCTTTCCGTCCTTTGCCTTAAGGACTTCTTTCAGTAGCATTCTCAAACACTTGTCGGAGCACTTCCTCAATATGCGCATGAAAATAGTCTTGATCCACCGAGGCCCGTCTTGTATCTCCTTCGGGCTAGTATGGTTGGACATTTCCATCTCGGCCCGTATTCGACGGTGCTGATCGACAAACATATTGTCAATGTGTTGCACTAAAGTGTTGAACCCTCCAACAGCTGAATCAAACATATGCTTCAACATCGAGTGTTGACCTTCAACCCTGACAACAACATTGTACATGTTAAACATCGAGTGTCATGATCATTCTCGTTAAAAACAAATTCAAATATCTTACCTGTTAGACATTCTTGTGCTAAAATGGCGTATATCATTGTAATACGCAGCTATAAGTTTTTCTTTATGGGGAGTAAACCATGTGCTCTCAGCATATTGTACAAGATGACCATTCCTCCATGTTTTTCCGGAAGTGATCAAGTCTCTCCTCATACTGCTTCTCTGTGTGAGACCGCATCACCCGTTGAACGCTAGCAGATGCACTTTTTTCGTCCAGGTTGTTCAATTTAGCAAATGCCTTAACATTCCGATCAACGTGGACATGGCAAAGCATATGACGCACACTAGGAAATACATGGTCAACCGCCTTAATTGTTGTCAGCTCTCGATCAGACATGATGCAATCCGGTCCTTCGAGTGCACGAAACAAATACTTGACCCGTTTCAATGCCCATGCATAGTATGGGGCTGTCTCACAACAGATGAACGCTAGCGCAATACAATATGTATAGTTGGTGCAATTGAATCCAACAAACTGAAGTAACGGCCAACCATACCTATCAACGAGGGTATATTAATAATTATAATTCTATAACGGTATTTGAATTCATAATAATGAATTTTAGTGTACCTATTAGTCTTGTACGTCGCGTCCATGATCACCACCCGAGGGAACATTCTCAACAAATGTTGACAATCCGGATGAGATATGAAAAACGCTGCCAACTTTTTCTCCCCCGTCTCCGGATTCGTCTCGTAGTGAATGTCTTTACGATAAGCTCTATGATGGAGGAAATCTAATGACCACTGGGTCACGGTTAGATTTGCCAATGCTTTCTTCCTCTCCTTTTCCCTCACAGTGTACACTTGCCTTCTTGATATTGTGGAAGTCGGATTTTCCTGAAGCAGCTGTGTATAAATAACCTTCGGCATTGCCCCGGCCGCTGATGCAATCATTATTTTTCGTCTCTGCTCTCCCGTCATCCTCGAAGCAAATGCATGGCCAATCAAGCTGCTGGAAAGACAGTGGTTGTGACATGCCTTCTCAACTTTTAGTATCCACCCAGGCGGCTCAACAAGAGTTGCTCGTCGATAATATCCTCTTAACATAAAAGGACAATTGTACTTCCTTAACCTACTAAGGTTGCTACGCTGCGACGATGGTTCTGCTACATCTCCTTCAAGATTAATGTTCTTTCCATGTTTTCTATAACTACCGGATTGCTCACAGTGCAGAAATATCCTCTTGTTGGCCATTGATGATTTCGTGGTGATAACCATACACAAGGCATAACCGACCTTCCTAACCCACTCTCTTAGAAGATCCATAGTAGAAAATCTCTCACTAGTCGTAAAATGGGCACTATAGTCGATTTTTAAATATTTCTCATCACTACAGTATCCCTATTTAAAATTACTCAAATTTCAATACTACTATACCAATAAAATAAATTATAATGAAACGCTATAAAAAAAAGGTTTACGGATACTTACTTGGAAATATGTATCATCTACCGGCGCAGACAAATCAACCTCCTCCTCCACCGACGTCTCACTAGAAGAACACTCCCGTCCTTCTTTCCAACTACCTGCCCTTGAAGAATTAGTTGAATCGCTTTCAGACGTCATTTTTTGTGCTTCTTCCGATTGGGTTTGATAATTTGGTCATACAACTCCGATTTTATAGACTCCGTCAAAATATAGCCGTTCGCATTTTCAAAAAATTTAGCCGAATCTCGTTCGGAATGGGGTTCCGAACGAGATAACGACACGTCATAAATATCCGGATAATCTCGTTCGGAACCCCATTCCGAACGAGATGTGACGTCATATTAAAAAAAAAAAATATTCCTCGTTCGGAACCCCATTCCGAACGAGGTGTGACGTCATAATAAAAAAAAAAAAATATTCCTCGTTCGGAATGGGGTTCCGAACGAGTGTCGAACCGGTTCGCAATATGCGAACCGGTTTGGCATTTATTTAATACAAATTATTTAAATGGACCGTTTCTCGTTCGGAATGGGGTTCCGAACGAGAAACAAAATTTAAAAAAAATAATAATTTTTCCCCTCGTTCGGAATGGGGTTCCGAACGAGAGGGTGCTGCCTGGCGCAGCTGCCCGGTTGCAACCCGTAAAATATGTAATGATTCCTTTTTTCGGATTTCGAAAAAGTAAACTAAAGATCAGTAAAAAGGACAATCTTGAAAAGTACCAACACAAATCCAACAACTATCGATTGGAACTGCGTTGGCTTCTCTCCCGCGCATAGATCAGCCAACAAAACAAAGAAAAGATGCTGAAAAAGGAGACAAGGGCGAGATTGATGTAGATCCAGGTGGTGTATCTTTGTAGCCCCCAGCAGTAGTTGTTGCTGATGTGCTCACACGTGTTATGCACGAACGTGCAGTCCGCGAGCTGTACGAGGAAAGGCGTATACGTGTAAAGGCCGTAGCTGACGTTTCCAACGTTAACCGCTTGCTCGTAGTAGGCCGGAGTCAACCGCCCTGTTGTCGTACATGTTGCGTTATCCACTCCCACTTTACAAACATACTTCTTCCATACCTGCAATCAAAAGAAAGATCCTATGATGCGAAAGTACCAACGCTCGATGTTCACCAAAATGTATGCAGATCTTGATGCATGTTCGTTGAAAAAGTGATGTACATATACATTGTAAGTTTCAATGTTCTACATTAATGTTTATTAGTTCACTACTAAATGTTGTGACACTTTCTTTAACAAATATATTAACTTTGTTACAAATTACGAATGCTCTATTCGCTAGTAATTAAGCTCGTCTTAATGTACCTCGGTTGCGTTAGCAAAGTCGACTTCTCCGGGAGCACAAGTCCGATCAGTAAGGTCGGGATTGTAGGGTGAGCAGAGGAGCGGCAGCAATGGACCCGACTGGTTGTAGAAAAGAGGTGGGCCCGTGCTCGGTTGGAAGTTGCCATTGGAGGCATTTGTGATGGCGGTATCGACAAGAGAAACTAGCTGCTGGTTTATGCCTTTTGATTTCTGCAGAATGTCCTCTGCCGTGCCTTTGTCCAAACACGGAAGGATGTCGTCTAGCGTCGTGTACACGCTCGGGTTTCGCACCCACTCGTCCATTGCCACACACGTGTCTCCCATCATGCTGGAATTGGAATCATCACATCAAAACATCTAGAACTTCTCAAATTGAAATCTGAGTCATAAATGCTTACTTGTGGAGAACAAGGAAGACTCCAGACAGAATGATTGTGCCAGTGATTAGTATCCAAGACACGGTTGCCAAGCTGTGCCAGGGAATTTGGTGAGCAAGAAATAATAGTAATCACATGATATATAATTCATAACTTGGTCACTTGATTAGTTAAAATTTCATCAAATGAAATAATAGTATGTATGAATACAACACACTTACATGTACACAAGAAATCTTGATTCGCAAAGGGTTAACACTGCAAGCAAAAAGCCAAACAAACCCACATAAAACAGGATATAAACAGCAAAAACAAAGTATAATTTCATCCAATGAAACCATGAAGTCGGACTTACGAAACCCGGATATTGCAAGAAGAAGCATGAGGGAAGCAAGGCCTATTAGCGTATCCCGTCTGCATTGCACAATAATAATCCCTATTAAATCACAATCTATCAGAACTTTTTTTTAGGTATACGAATTAAATCTTACTTACACTATGTTGACAACCTTCCTGATCCTCTTCCGGTTATGCTGCGTTTCATCATGAATAAACATGCCTGAAGAATCCGCCTTCTGTTGAATGTCAATTATCATATTCTGTATATCTTCAGGCAAACCCAGCCCTTGAACACCAATCTTCATTGCTGAGCTCAGATACGACACCACTGTTGTGAGATTTTGAGCAGTCTCGCCAACCTCGGTAACTATATAATCCAGTGTGTCTTGTGTGCTATGGTGGAACTTTTCTTGGCCAAAATACAGACCGATGCATGCAGCACTGTAAATTCAAATTCATAATTTATAAAGGCATCAATTGGATAATACGAGGATGAAATTGAGGAGAGAATAGTATTTTACATGGATGCAATGGTGAAGAAAGTGAAAATGTAGAGGGAGAGTGACTGGTAAGTTGGAGAATGTTTGCGTGGTTTCCTGGGACAACAGCAGCAGCAAATGCAGGTGACGAAGAGTGTTAAGCCGAAGAAGATGAACCAAGCTTCAGCAATTACAAAGAGTGGGAGTGCACTATACGCCAATGACTGATTTCAATCCAAATCAATCAATGAATTACATTTTAGAATTGTTTGTGCAGTCTAAACTTTAAATTAGAAACTAGAAACAGAGTTTCAAGATTAACTTACAGCCCAGTAATGTCCACTGGTGATGTCCCAGCCGCCGTTGTAGTATTTGAAGGCATTGATGGGGTCTTTTCTGTGGGTCCTACTCTTTGCCAACAGCATTGGCGATTCTGACCCTTTTGCCACCTCACCGAGCCATCTTGGTTCTCCATTAATCTTGTTAATATCTAATCCAAACACATAAAATCTCTGTTGCATACTTGCATCCCAAAAAAATCAAAAGAACCCATAAACATAAAGATTGAATATGTACATAATCTGTTTAGGAATTTCTGGAAGGTCTAGAAATCCTACACAAACATGTACAAGATTATCTAATTCATCTATTATGAATATCTGACATCCATTTTTGTAGTACAAGTATGTTGTTATTGCAGACAGAATGAGAAATTACACATAAAATTCAGGCTCTTTATCGTTTCATTATTCTGCTGTAAAATTTCAGCTTCTTCTCTATGGGTAAAATTTAAAAGTTTAAGCAGACCCAGAAGCAGAGAGTAGGAAAAACCTGAAAACTTGGCAGATTGAAGGAGGATACGAGAATGGTGGACTGAGATAAAGGAGAGAACGACGATGAAGAAGATGACAGAGATGGAGATTAGAAGAGGACGGATGCTACATTCACGACATAGCTGAAACCTACAAAAATATGACATAATGGCATTTCATGAACACAACACAAATTTCCAGATTGCAGGAGAATAGAAGTGTTTGTTGTGTGAAGATCAAAGGAGGACGAAATGAAGAAGAAGATAATTTGTTAAGAGATGAGTTTAAGCTAATAATGGAAAAGAATTTACAATAGAAAGGGAGGGTTGTAACTTATGAGTTAGGCATGAGTCCTGATTTGGTGCATGTTGTATCTATTTTAGATTCTATAAATAACATTATCACCACTTGTATGATTGTATCTGATTGCCATACGCCCAAATATAGCTAAGAAAACTGCTCTTTGACTTGTGTAGAGAATAGGAAAGATGATCATAAAGTATGTGACGCCAATATTATTCTTTATCATTACTATGTCATGCACTCTTGGATTTATGACAAAATAGATAAGAGAAGGGGATCAGACTTAACCTGTCTTTGTCATGACTCCATGTGCTCTCAAATATAGTATAAAAGCAATCCTCCTTCATATTTCAAAATGAGAGTTGGAGAATATGGAATCTCATTGAAAATGGTGAAACAAAAAACTAAATTCCACAACAATGAGCATTCAGCAGCAAGTACAAAAGCAATTTCTGCTTCTTCTACATCATACAAATCTTTACACAGCAAAAGAACTCATGTCATTATCATTTTCATATTCTCTGGGTAATCCTACTGAGGTGCAAAGCTATAGCATCCCTAACTCTCTTTGCATCCTCATTCTCAGACTCTTTATCGCCATCATAAGTCTCTGAAACCTCCGGCTCATCATCATCCACATCAGGCAAAGGCTCACCATGCTCAATCAAAAAGTTATAAAGCAGACAGCAACTAACAATCACAAACGGCAAGAACTCAACACACTCTTCTTTCCACTCTCTATCCAACAGCCTCCAAAGACGTCGAATTCTCGCAAACGCCTTCCTGAAAATCCTCATTCCCCTACTATGCACCTCATTGAACACCATCTGATCAGAGGTCAATACATTACGATAGGGAGTGAGAAGCCAAGGCAACAAGGGGTAACAAGAATCCCCAATGACATACTGAGGAACCAAACTCCCATCAGTGAGCCTAAACTCAGGTCCATTGAGCAACTCCTTGGACTCCATTACGCCATTAAACAGACTGGTCTGCGCTAACGCGACCCTTTGTTTGACAGTACCAGGCCAGCCAGCAGACACATCCAACAGCCTCCCTTGAGAATCCACCAAAGCCTGAACCGTAAGGTACCCATTGGAGCCGAAGACGTTCCCGGAAACAGGAAATTTAAAAGAGCCGAGAACACCGAAGCAATTGGGGAGAGAGAGGCATCCGAAGCCGAGAACGATTGTGTCCAAATCAGACCTAAGGTGGAAGAGTCCGGCGAGGTGGTCGCAGATGAGCTTAGAGAGAGTGTAGAAGGCGCGACAGGCGTGGGCCTCGGAGATATCGAAGCGGGAGGCGAGGGCGGAGTAGGAGGCGGAGTGGGCGAGGCGGAAGAGGGCGGCGGCGAAGGCGGTGGAGGGGAGATGGGATTTGAGGAGGGAGAAGAGGAGGGAGAATGTGGGTTTGGACATGCGGAAGAGTTCAGGCCAGCTCGGGTCGTGGGAGGAGGCGAGGAGGCGGTGGAACCAGCAATTGGAGGGAGGCGGAGGGGGAGGAGGGGAGGAGAGATTGGAGAGGGAGAGGGAGGAGGATGAGATGAGGGATTCTAGGGTTAGGGTTTGGGAAGGGAGGAGGAGGAGGTCGTGCTGGAGGAGGAAGGAATGAGCGGCGGAGAGGGAGGAGCTCACATTGGAGAGGAGGTCGGTGATACAGGGGGATTCGGCTGCTGCTTTACGCCCGGCGCCTGGCCGTCTGCCGCCTCGCCCGCCGCGTGACGGGCCTACCATCGCCATCACGGGTTCTCGTTTCTTTCCTGTGTTCAGATTTAGACACCCGGAGTCCAAACAAATAATAAGTGGATGATGAGTATTTAACAATCACCATCATAAAAAAACACAACAATATCAACCAAATGGAATAATGAATTATTCAACGATGAACATAGTTTTTTGCTTGTAAATAATTTGTGAATAATTTGAACGTTTTCAGTGAGGGGCGCGATGACATACTTGTAATTACTGTAACTTTTTTTTGTTTTTTCTCTCTCAAAATGACCTCAAACAATATGAACTGTGGCGCCCGTGCGATGCACGGCCCGTATACGTAATTTTGTGTGTAGGTTGTTTTATATCAAAATGTAAGTGTCGTGATGAAGTTTTAAAATTTTTGAATTTATCTTTCGTAGCTTCTAATGTTCAGCAAGTTTAACTGACATCTTTTTCATATTTTCGCGGCTATGTTTGAGCTACCGTTATATAAAGTTGTGTGGTTGATTGTTACTATTAAATTATAATGCATGTAGAAGGTTATATAGGTCTGTCAACAAACGCGGACGTGGTGGCATGGTCTAGTCCTACAGACCCCTATGCTATATTTTCCTTTTGGGCTTTCTTGATATTAAGCTGTGGTGATTAGGGTTCAGTGGTATACATTATATGTATTAGATACCCTTAAAACTATGTTCATCGTTGAATAATTCATTATTCCATTTACCAAATATAATAACTTGCTAATGCTAAAGATAGTAAGTAATGAGAAAGACTTTAAAAACAATAGAAAACAGTTCTAGGACGGACGCCTAAGTCTAGGACGTCCCTTCAGTGCAAGTCATCCTTGGTATCATGCTGGATCTTAGGACGTGTAGGTCTAGGACGTCTCTTCACTATAAGTAGCCATTGATAACATGACGGAGGATGGTGTGTGATTGGAAGACGCTCCATTTCTTGCAAATGCCTTAGCGACAATTCTCATAGTTGCTTGGGTAATGGATTTGGCACGTGCTCTCGTAATTGGTCCGTTTGAGCAAACACTCAACATCTCTTCCTCTTGTGCGCTGTCAATGTAAAGGGGTGTCCCACATCAATGGTCCTAAGAACTGAGCCATGCCAGATGTAGACTTGCGATCTACTCTGTTCCCTGCGAAGTCCGCATCTGTATACCCTATAAGGCTCATGCTTCCTCCTCTGGGATACCATAGGCACAGATCATTTGTTCCCCTTAGGTACCTCAGAATCCTCTTGACTACAACGGTGTGTGATTCTCTTGGATCAGCTTGAAATCTTGCCCATAGACACACACTGTACATTATGTCAAGTCGGCTGGCAGTCAAATAGAGTAGGGATCCAATCATTCCTCTGTAGAGAGATTGATCTTCTTTGCTGTCGTTCTCGTCCTTGCCCAGAGAGTCATTTGGAGAAATTGGGGTTGCATATGGCTTGGAATTTGCTATTCCAAACTTCTTGACTACTTCTCTGAGATACTTCTGCTGATGGACTCTAGTTCTGTCATCTCCTTGTATTACTTGTAGTCTGAGAAAGAACTTGAGTTCTCCTACCATGCTCATCTCGAATTCACTTTCCATGAGTTTGACAAATCTCTCAACCAGCTTGTTGTTTGTGGACCCAAAGATGATTTCGTCCACATAGACTTGCACGACCAGAGTGTCCTTTCTTTCCCTCAAAAGAAACAGAGTTATGTCTACCTCTCCACGAACATATCCATTGGACAACAGATGGCGAGATAGTCTCTCGTACCATGCTCGAGGGGCTTGTTTGAGACCGTAAAGAGCCTTGTCCAGTACATATACGTGGTCTGGGTGAGCCGAATCAACAAACCAAGGAGTTTTCTCCACAAAGACTTCTTCCTTGAGTTCCCCGTTGAGAAAGGCAGTCTTTACATCCATCTGTTGAAGCTTGAAACCATGATGTGCTGAGTAGACGATCAGTAATCTTATGGCTTCCAGTCTGGCCACATGAGCAAAGGTTTCATCGTAGTCTATCCCCTCTTGTTGTTGTACCCTTTTACCACCAGTCTAGCTTTGTTTCTTGTGACTTGGCCTTTGTCATCTAGCTTGTTTATGAAAACCCATTTGGTTCCTATTATGGTTTTGTTCCCTGGATTAGGAACAAGTCTCCATACCTTGTTTCTTTCGAACTGATGAAGCTCGTCTTGCATAGGTTTGACCCATTCTGGGTCCTTTAGGGCTTCATCCACTGTCTTTGGTTCTGCTAGAGAGACAAAAGAGGTGAAAGCACAAAATTCATTAGAGGGTAAGAGAGATGACGTACCTTCGCTAGGATTGTTCGTGATTGTGTTTGAAGGTAATGGATCTTGTATGACTGCATTACATATGTAATCATTCAACCATCCTGGTGGTCCGGTGCTTCGAGAGGTGCGTCTGATTTCTGTGGCAGGTTCTTCATTGGTGCACTCTTTTGTTGTGTTCCCTGGTGAGGGACTTGCATCCGGATTGTCACGATTGTTGTTGATTTCCTCATCACTTTCTTCCTCTGTTTCCTCTGAGTTTCTTTCTGCAGACTTATCAGACTCTGAAGCCTGAGTTGGGTCACCACTATTCGGGCTTTGTTCCCCGAGATTGGCAACTTCGACTAGATCAAAGTTATCTTCCTGAGTGTAGGGTGTACTGTCTCCTTCTTGTATGGCTTCGCCAGCCATGGTGGACTCATCGAAGATCACATGAATACTTTCTTCAATCTTTCTTGTTCGCCTGTTGAAGACCTTGTAAGCTTTGCTTTGGAGAGAGTATCCGACGAATGTACCTTCGTCGCTTCTTGGACCAAATTTTCCGGAGTTTTCCTTCCCATTGTTGTGAACAAAACATCTACATCCAAATACTTTAAGATGATATACGTTTGGCTTTCTTCCATTTAGAAGTTCATAGGCGGTCTTGTTGATGAGAGGTCTGAGAGTGACCCTGTTTAGCACATAGCATGAGGAGTTGAGTGCTTCAGCCCAAAAGTTCTTTGGAAGATTACTAGAGATTAGGAGAGTTCTTGTCATGTCCTCTAGAGTTATATTCTTCATTTCCATGACTCCGTTTTGCTGAGGAGTTCTTGGGGCTAAGAAGTTGTGGTTTATCCCTTTGTTCCTACACAGATAATAGAACAGAGAGTTTTCAAACTCGGTTCCGTGGTCAGAGCGTATAAAGACTAGGGAGACTCCCAGTTGATTCTCCACAGATTTTAGCCATGCTTAAAACTCCTCAAAGAATTCATCCTTTGTGTACAAGAATATGGTCCAGGTGTACCTAGAATAGTCATCCACAATAACAAAGACATACCTATTTCCTCCACGCCTTTGTGTACGCATAGGTCCACATAGATCCATGTGGATCATCTCTAAGGGACGAGAAGTACTTACCTCCTTTTTGGATTTGAAGGAGGACCTTACTTGTTTACCTCTTATGCATGAAGAGCACACAATGTCTTGGATGGCTTCGACCTTGGGAAGACCGGTTACCAGGTCCTTTTGGTAGAGCTTTTGAAGGTGTGACAAACCTGCATGACAAAATCTTTTGTGCCAAAGGAGAGAGTCCTCCTTAACAGAGGTAAAGCACAGATCCTTCTCAGGAATAAAGGTGGATTCTACTTTGTAGATATTTTTGACACATATTCCTTTAAGAAGAATCTTCCCTGAACTCAAACTTTCAACTTGACAACCATTAGTAGTAAAGACAACTCTATTCTTCCCTTTTTGACACAGTTGAGCCACGCTTAACAAGTCAAAACCAAGATTGTCTACTAGATTCACATTATTGACAGAGAGTTTGTCAGATATACTTACCTTGCTTGTACCTTGAACTTCTCCTTTGCTTTTGTTACCGAAGGTGATGGAGCCTCTGCTTTGGAAGTTTAGCGATTGAAACCATTCTTTGTTCTCTGTCATGTGGCATGAGCATGCACTGTCTATGTACCAAGAGTGGATGGGTACCTGATTGATGTCATCTTGATCATTCGCAGTTTCCATGAGACACATGTTGTTGTCTGTTCCTTCCCAGGTTGCCATCATTGCGGATTTCTCTTCAGGAACTGGTGGTTCCCCTGCTCTTTTCTTGTAGCAATTCCTGGCGAAGTGTCATGCTTTTTGGAAATTATAGCAAATAATTTCTTTTGGACTTTGGTTACCTTCGGTGTGACGTGTCTCTCCTCCTCTCCATGCTTTTCTGAAGGCTCTTGTGATGAGAGCGACTGTGTCATCCTCTTCAAGTCCAGGGTCTTCCATCTGGGATAGATCAAAAGCTTTTTCCACCTTTAAAGCAATTGATTTTCCTTTGTCCGTATCTTTCCTTATCAAGAGTTTCCTCTAAAAAATTACAGAGTGACTCTTGAGACGGCACACAAGGTCTTCCAAGGAGATTTCTTTGATATCACTCTGAGCTTGAAGGGCATTGATGAACTCGTCCCATTGGGCGTTCAGTGCTTGCATGAATTGATAGGTGACTTTCCACTGAGGGAGCTCTTCACCTAGAAATTCAATTTGACTCACATAACCTTCAAACCTTGCATGGAAGTCTTGCAAGGATTCACCTTTCTCCTGCACAGCTTGCTCATAGTCCTTTTGAGCAGCAAGGAGTTTCTTCCTCTTGACATCATTACTTCCAGAGTATGTCCTCTTTAGTGCATCCCAGATTTCTTTGCGGTCTTGTACTTCAGAATCTTTCGAAGATCGCCCGGACTTAGAGCCATGTGAAGGATCTTTTTAGCCTTGGCGTTCTTCTCAAGGATTTTGTAGTCTGCGTCACTATAGTCAGCTCTCTTTTTCTCTTTGGTTTTGTCATCATCACTCAAGTCGAGGATGATGACGTCGCCAAATTCAATAACTTTCCAGATCTGGGCGTCAAGAGACTGAGTATGTGACTCAAACTGAATAGACCACCAATCATACTCTCCTGGCTTCAGCATTGGGGGTTTCCAGAATAAATCGTTGATTGCATTGTTTGATGACATCTTTTTCCTGCAAAGCTAATTGAAACAATCTAAAGACCAGACTCTGATACCAATTGTTGGATCGATTAGCGTATAAAAACTCAAGGAACAAAAAATATTGTTCCTTGATAAGTAGAATATGCAGAAAGACAAACAATAATGTAAATCAAACCTGGACACGATGATATATAGTGGAAACACCCCAAGTACCAAAAAGTTCTCGAGGCGAAAAACCACTCCTCTCTAGCTTTCACTAGAGAGAGTTTGAACGAGTCTACCTGTTGTATTGATATCTTGATTACAATAGAACTTGGATCACTCACCTAGACTTCCTAGCTAGATCTTGGATCACTCTTCTCACTTGAATCTCAATCTCACACACGTAGAATAACTCTAAACCGAGTACTAGGTTTTCGCTCTTCAAAGTCTTGCTAAGCTATGTAATTCCCATACAATATATAGCACACTAAATAGCTCAAACCTAACTACCAATTTAGCCATTCTAATATTACTATAAATCTCACAATATCTTTGTACAAGGAAATCTCTTCCTAAAATATATTTCACAAGGAATTCTCTTCCTAAGAAATCTTTCCTTCTGTGTGACCTTCCAACTTGTTCTCCAAGTAGTCACCATGGGGCTTACACTTCGGCGCGCCACCTTGATCAAATAAGGAAACAAAGTGCATAAGGAAATATTCCTTGCGCGTAATATTTCCTTATTTCTTTGGCAACACTCACACGCGCGTCCAATGCCCAATCCTTGCCGAGTTGCCACTTTCCTTGTTTGACAAGATCTTCTTTCCTTCTTTGACAAGATCTTTTTTCCTTCTTTGAAATGCAACTCTTCCATAATTCTTCAAGACATCCTCCAAGATATCTTCGACCAATAATCTTCCTCGGATGGACTATTCTTCACAACTGTCTTCCATTAGACGTAACCTTACATCTCATGGATTCCAACAAGATTTCCTTCGTTCCTGCACACACTAGTAACAATACCTACGCACTCAAGTAAATCATTAGTGGATGTTTGTCATTTAATCAAAACATCATCATATCTCAACACAAACGTATAAGTATGAGTTAAAAAATGATATAGCTTCAACTTCTAAAGATTTAGGGCATCAAACACCTTACATACACGTTCACCTTTACCCTTTCTGAACGTCAATTTGATCGTGGTAGAGCAAGAACATGCCCACTTGTAGGTTTCTTTGGATCAGTCACGTTCCTCATGCGTCAGAAATCACTGCAAGCATAACAATTTATTGTTGATCAATTTACTGACCATTAATACAATGGTTTGGTTGGCGTGAGAGCCGAGATTACATCAATCGTGATGTCATTTTCATAATGGCACCTATCCTTTTAGCTTACCACCACTGGATTTGGCTCACTCCATTTGTTCAGCCTTCGGCCCACACACTTCATTGATTACTCACCCTCCTCCACTGAACCCAGTCCACCAAACTCACTGCCAACCCATTGCATAAACTCTTCCCTTTCCATATCTACTAGCCCACCTCCACAAATAGATCCTTCCCAAAACCAAGTGACTAGTTGAGCTAAAGCCCACATCCATAAGCCACTGATTTGCTCAAGCGGGACAATTCCTTAGCCCACAAATCCATGTTTTTCCAACACCACAATCATTCTTGATGAACCCACTTGTTAAAGTGAGGCCTCCAATTTCTCGAGTGGTATGCCACCATGGCTCATGAATAAAGCCTTACTACCCACACAAACTTGGAGCTTTGTTCCACCCTCATCCTGATCCAATCCACTGAGGGTCAAGTGGGTCTTCAAAACAACGTGACATGCTAATGGGGAAATTGAAAGAAGAAAATCTCGTATTATGACAAAGGGTTTGACAAAACTCGTATATTGAGCAAGAAGAGGAAGAAGAGGAAGATTCAATACAGAATCAAATTGATTATCTGTTTACAAGCTGATGTCTATATATAGAAAACACTAAGGGTAAAATGGTCAACATAATTATATCTACACCATATACAATGTATACTCTATTACCCCCCCTTCAAGTTGGAAGTGGTGTTTCAAAAACAACACCCAACTTGCAAGAGAGAATCCTGTGCTGTTGTTGACCAAGAGGTTTGGTCATGATGTCAGCCAGCTGGAGGGCAGAGGGAACATGTTGAGTTTGCAAGAAGCCATCCTGTTGCATTTCCCTGACAAAATGAGCATCAATTCTGATGTGTTTGGTTCTCTCGTGGAAGACTGGATTGGCTGCTAATTCTTCAGTTGCTGTGTTGTCACAAGAGAGAGGGATAGGTAGCTTGACATTAATTCTGAGATCCTTAAGAAGACCTTCAAGCCATACCAGCTCACTTGCAGTGGCTGACATACTTCTATATTCTGATTCTGCTGAAGATTTTGAGACAGTTAGCTGCTTCTTTGTCTTCCATGATATCAAGGATTGCCCAAAAAATATGGCATATCCAGTTATTGATCTCGAGGAGAAGGTACAATCACTCCAATCTGCATCTGAGTAGGCAAGGAATTGTAGATCAGATGCTCTTGGATAGAATAGGCCTGCTTGTAATGTACCTTTCAAATATCTGAGAACATGTATTGTTGCTTGATATTGAGCCACTGTGGGTTTATGCATAAACTGAGAAAGATGTTGTACTGCATATGAAATATCAGGCCTTGTTAGATTTAAAAATAACAGTCTACCAACTATCCTCCTGTATAACTCTGGATCTTCATATAATGCTCCTTTACTTTTGCACAATTTGAGATTTCTTGCCAATGGAAATAATGCAGCTTTACAGTCAAGAAGCCTTGTGTCTCTAAGCAAATCCAGAATATATTTTCTTTGATGAATAAGCATTCCAGTAGAAGATCTACTAATTTCTAAGCCAAGAAAATACCTTACCAGACCCAAGTCTTTGATAGTGAACTTGGTATGTAAGGAGTTCTTCAACTCAATCACTAAACTTTCATCATCACCAGTGATTAACAAATCATCTACATAAACAAGAACTGCCATAATGCCTGTAGATATCTCCTTGACAAATAAAGAATAGTCTTGTTTTGACTGCACAAAACCTTGAGAAATCAGAAACTGAGTAAGTTCAACATTCCACTGTCTACTGGCCTGCTTTAAACCATAAAGGGATCTCTTAAGAAGACAAACTTGATCAGGTAGGGCTTTAGTATATCCATCTGGTGGCTTCATATAAATTTCTTCATCCAAATATCCATGAAGAAAGGCATTATTTATGTCTAATTGGTGAACAGGCCAATCTTTAGCAGTTGCTAGTGCCAACAAAGCTCTAACAGTAGTAAATTTTGCCACTGGAGAAAAGGTATGTTTATAATCTTTACCTTTTATCTGGTTGTAACCTTTGGCTACCAACCTTGCTTTGTATCTTTCAATAGAGCCATCTGGCTTATGCTTCAGCTTGTATACCCACTTGGATCCTATTGCCTTTTTATCAGGAGGCAAGGAAGTAAGAATCCAAGTGTTATTGCTTTCCAAAGCTGCTATTTCTTTATCCATAGCTTCTACCCACTTAGAGTCTTCCTTATCATGTCTGTAAGTGTATGGCTCAGAAATCTGCACTGCATTGACAAAAGAATGTAAAAACTCTGCAGAGAAGCATGAAGTATCTCCTATAACAGAGGATAAGAAAGCCTGTGGTGTAATATGAGTAGCCTTAGAGGTAAGAGAAGGACAAATAAAATCCTTTAACTTCACAGGTGGATTGTGTGCTCTTGTGGATTTCCTCTGAATAGGAACCACAACTGTTGGAGATTCTGGAGGAATAGGCTGTGTATTCTGATTTACTGGGATCATAGACTCATTTATCTGAGTATCTGGCTCTGTAATCTGGACTTCTGGCACTCTGATTGCAATATCTGTATCTGTGACTAAATCATTCTCAAAACAATCAGCTGGATTAACTAGAGGCAAGGAAGACTGTACTGACTCTACCTTAATAGGAACCTCTTTATATGGAAAATGATCTTCAAGAAATATTACATCTCTGCTCACAATATATTTCTTGTGTTCCAGATCATACAACTTATAAGCTTTCTGTCCAAATGGATATCCTAGCATTATACACTTAGTTGCTTTTGGACCAAATTTATCTTTCTTATGTCCAGGCAACATAGCATATGCTAGACACCCTATAACCCTCAATTCCTCATAAGATGGTGCACAATTAAACAATACCTGATAGGGAGATATCCAATTCAACACAGAAGATGGCAATTTGTTAATAATATGTGTAGCTGCAAGAACACAATCTGCCCAAAACTTGATAGGAAGACCAGAATGGAGCCTCAATGCCCTTGCCATCTCTATCAAATGCCTGTGTTTTCTCTCAACCCTCCCATTTTGTTGAGGAGAGTAAGGAGCACTTTTCTGATGCACTATTCCTTTGGAAGCAAATAACTGTGCACAACTACCTTGTATGAACTCAGACCCATTATCACTCCTGAAACTCTTAATCATAGTTCCAAATTGATTCTGAACATAAGACAGAAATGAACACAACAATGCATATACTTCTGTTTTATGTTTCATTAAAAAAGTCCAAGTGACTCTACTTCTGTCATCAACAACTGTGAGAAAGTAAGATGCTCCAGAAAAACTTTTAGTTTTATAAGGTCCCCATATATCAAGATGGACCAAATCAAAACAGGCTACAGATTGTGAAGTACTTACAGGAAAAGGTAATCTATGCATTTTAGCTAAAATACATGTCTCACAATCTGTAAGTCTACCACTCTTTACAAAATCTAGATGCTGTAATTTGCTAGAGGAAGTATGTCCTAATCTAGCATGGATGAGTTTCAAATCACTCTCCTTATTACAAGCTTTCTGTATCTTATTCACTGCTTCATTGAAGGACTTGTCTTTGACTACTTCAGAAGATAAATTCCAGGATTGTATTTCTGGTGGTTGCATTCTGTATAATCCTGTGTCCCTCTTCCCTGAGCAAACAACCCTGCTATTTCCAGGGTCCTGAAAACACCAAGTAGACTTATTGAACACAGCTTCTAAACCAGAATCCTCAACAAGACGACCAACAGATAACAAGTTGTGCTTAAAAGAAGGAACTAGCAATACATCATGAAGCACAAGAGATGGTGTCAATATCAATTCACCTACTTCTTGCACAACAGAAATACTTCCATCAGGAAGTCCCACATTAATAAATTTCTCAAGCCTTCTAATATCACTAAGCAAATGAGCATGAGCAGTCATATGATCTGTTGCCCCTGTGTCAATAATCCAAACCTCATCATTAAAATAAGAATTTGCATTAAGAACATAAGAATTACCAGCAATACTTGTAGAAGTTGAGCAATTAGCCTGAGACTGCCCCTGCATAGCCTTAAGCACCTCCTGACAGACTGCATTAACTAAAGACTGATCAAACATCCCAGATTTACTTGCAGTTTCCTTGTCACTGAAATCAAAAGGATGATCCTGTTCCTCTGTGTAACCTGAAGCATTGTTGGCTTTAGCCCCTTCAGTCTGGCTCCCTTTGTACCACTCAGGAAAGCCATTGAGCTTGAAGCAAGTATCCTTGGTATGGCCTTTCTTGTTGCAATGAGTACAAATCCTGCTCATCTTATCTTTCTTGTAATCCTTCTTGTCCCAGTTGCGTTGCTTAGAGGCAACTAGAGCAATATTGTCAATCTGAGATTGACTAGTAGAGTGGCTTGTGATCTCTTTCTGGCGTTCAACTTGCAACACCAAATGGAATGCCTTATTAACAGTAGGCAATGGATCCATAGAAAGAACACTGCCACGAACTCCATCAAACACATCATTAAGCCCCATAAGAAACATCATCAATTGATTCCTGGACTCATTTTCTTGCACCTTTTTGAGCACATTACAGACGCAAGAACTCAATGCTCCACATGAACATTCAGGATAACCTTCAATACTTTGTAATTCCTCCCAAAGAACCTTCAATTTAGAGAAATACTCCACAACAGACAGATTACCTTGCACTACTGCATTCAATTCACGTTTCAATTGAAAAATTAAAGGGCCATTGGAATGTCCATACCTCTCAGAGAGCTCTTCCCATAATTGTCGAGCAGAACTCACATACATCAAACTGTCTGCAATGGCACGAGCCATCGAATTGAACAGCCAACATCGCACCATGTAATCGGCACGAATCCACAATGGAAGATCCTCAGAATCCACTCCAGGCTTAACGCAATTGCCATCGATGAAACCTAGCTTCTGCTTGGCTCCGAGCGCCATGTGAACATTTTGAGTCCACTTCAAGAAGTTGCTCCCAGTGAATTGAAGCGTGATAATCTGCGAACCAGGACTATCCGAATTGGATAGATTGTATGGATTAATCTGATTCCCTGAGCGGGAATTTCCTTCAAGATCGCCATCTGCACCATGGCTGCGACCTTCAGAATGAATCGTCTCCGGCATAGCTTCACCAAGCTCGGATTATCAGCAAGAATGGAGACGAGACAAAAGAACAGAGAAAAACGTTGATTCTTGATCGAAATCAACAAGAAACCGAGGTGATCACCGTCGGCTCTGATACCATGACAAAACTCGTATATTGAGCAAGAAGAGGAAGAAGAGGAAGATTCAATACAGAATCAAATTGATTATCTGTTTACAAGCTGATGTCTATATATAGAAAACACTAAGGGTAAAATGGTCAACATAATTATATCTACACCATATACAATGTATACTCTATTAGGGTTACACCCAAATAAATGGCCTTGACTACAATGAAACCTATAAACCAGTTGTCAAACCTTCTACCATTCGCCTACTCCTTTTAATTGCGGCAGTTCATCGGTGGCCGGTTCGACAACTTAATGTGCAAAATGTGTTTTTTCACGGGAACGTACAGAAAGACATTTTTTTCGTTCAACCCTCAGGTTTTGTCAACTCCTCTTTTCCCTCTCATATTTGTAAACTTCACAAGTTTCTTTACGTTATTAAATAAACTCCGTCAATTTGGTTTGCAAAATTGTTCGATGCTCTTGTCCATACGAGCTAATTTACGTACACCATCCCAAGTCGATTACTTTGTGGATGGTTTCTCGAAACAATTTCCCGTCAAGGATCTTGGGTCTCTCAATTATTTTTTGGGTGGGTTACAAGAATTGATGTCGACATTTACATTTCCCAAACAAAGTATATTTGTGATCTTTTTGCAAGGGCCAACATGAGCAACTCGAAGGCAGTAACACCTACCTATGGTTACAACTTTTGTGTCTTCTTTGAATGATGAAATTCCATTTCCTTAAGAGACTTAGTATACAACCTCAATGCCTTTTCCGACGCTGATATAAGAGGAGATATTGATGGGCGTTTCACTACAACTTACTTTATTTATCATGGCTCTAGTTTGATCTCGCAGAGATCACTCAAGCAACCTACAATGTCCAAATTACCCACAAAATCCGAGTATAAAGTAGTTGCTTCGACAACCTCTAAAATTCTATGACTTCAATATGTTTTTGCTGAACTCAGAATTGTCTTGCCAACTCCTCCACTTTGGTGGGACAATAGGGGTGCTACATATTTGGCGGTCAACTCGATTTTGCACCATAGGATCAAACATCTATGTCTCGACTATCATTTTGTGCGGGAAAGGGAAGATCAAATCTCTTCTTGTCTCCTCCAAAGACCAAAATAATATGTCTTTACCAAAACTCATCGGTTGCATTTATGGAAAGTCGATACAAACTCGACCTGCTCCAGCTCGCGTCGCAGGGGATAGTAATGCATAGGATTCCTATTACATATAGGTATTCTAAAACATTAATGTTGTACAACTGTCCTATGTCTAGTACAAATCCGGGGATAGTAATGCATAGGATTCCTATTACATATAGGTATTCTAGAACATTAATGGTGTACAACTGTCATATGTCTGGTACAAAGCCGTTCCACTGTGTCTATTTCTTTTCTTATTAAAAAACATCAACAAAAATAATATTCATTTTAATCAACGGGTTGCAACCGGGCAGCACCCCGTTCCGAACGAGATTGCTCGATTTTTTTTTTTTTTAATTTTGTTTCTCGTTCGGAATGGGGTTCCGAACGAGACCGGTCCGGAAAAATCAAATTCCATTTTATAGAAGAAAAGAGAAGAGGTGTTTGGGAAATATCCAACCCGGTCCCACAAGTCTCGTTCGGAACCCCATTCCGAACGAGCTCGTTCAGAATGGGGTTCCGAACGAGACTTCGTGGGACCGGGTCAGATATTTCCCAAACACCTCTTCTCTTTTCGTCGGACAAATGGCAGCCATGCGGGTGAAGGTGAGTCCCGGATTTTCAAAACGTAAGGAAACCAAATACATAAAACATAATATCCATTAAAACTTAATCAACGAAAAAAAAACATAATATCCATAACACAGGGGCCATAATATTCATTAAAACTTAAACAACAAATACAACGTATCAAATCCTCCAATAAGGGTCCGACTCGTGACCCAAGTTAGCTTCCCATTCATTACACCCTGCTTGTTGTTCCGGAAGGGCTTGTCCCGCACCCATCCTTGCCCGCTCCCATATAGAATGTGTGGCTCTCTCTTCTGCACTCCTGGACGACTCTGCTTGTGACATCCGTTGAGTTTGAGTGACCTCCCCAGCTGTAGGCGGATCGTCGATACTGAGCATCCGAATGTAGGCATCCAAATTCTCCAGAGTTGCAATCCCCTGTTGTCGATGTGTCCGCATAATACCGAGTGTCGTCGATACACGCTGCAATACCAACAAATAATTAGGAGATGGGTCATATAGAAAACACAATAGCAACAAATAAAATAATATAAGAATTACCCGGTTGAAATCGAGGGTAAGGATCGGGTTCGGTTTACGTGGCGGTCGAGGTCTTGCCGGGGCGTTTGGGCTCACATATGGATGTGAGACTTGAGCAAACCAATCGAGGTAAGCATCCTCAGCATCCCAAGGGATAAGAGCTGGTGGGCTGGACATGATGTACGGACACAGGTTGTCATAACGCTGGTCCCATCTATCCCATTCCGGGTCATACCGCACAGTGTATTCCCGGCCACCTCGCATTGATTTTGGCGGACAATAATACTCGACTGGCTCAGGGACATCCAAAGGCCGGGACTGACGGCGTCCGAACTGTCTGCAAAACCGATCAGGGTTGTACATCTCCATAATGTCAAAGCACCGGATCCCACCACGATAAGTGGCCACTCTATGACGCCCTTGCGGTCCCACGTCCAAATCCGGATACGGCATCCAACACACCTACAAAAGTAGCTTATAACAATTAATAACAATATTCAAAACAAAAAACTTGGAATGACATTTAGACGATTGACTTACATCTTCCGGTGCGTACTCATCCAAGATGCGCCTGTACTGTTGTAGAGTCCTTTTTTGCCTCAGCGGGGCCCGTCCAGTGGAATAGCGGGACACACGAGCAGTAACTTCTTGGGAGCTCACATCTAGGTTTGGGTTCCCAGGAAAATACGGGAAATGTAACCAAATCCAAATCTCAAGAAGCCTTACGCAACCAGAAAATTGCACGCATTTCGTCCTGAATGCTATACCCAGCTGCCTGTACAGCAATGCCAAACAACCTGTACCCCATGCGTACTCATGTATCCTGCTCGGATCCTCTAGTAGCGTCAGGAAGCATGTGTCTAACAGGTTCGAGGTCTTGTTCACGAACAGAGTCTGCTGAATGAGGTGCCACAAAAAGCATGTTGCAATAGAGCCCGGATCCGAGTTTCCAGAGTTCATCATCGAAACAACGTGGCAAAAGAATTCCCGCTCGCCGACTTTCCCCCTACTTATGAACTTCACCATCTCTTGCTCCTCAGCATCAAACGAGTTGTCCAGGTCAACGCCAAACAAATAAGAGAACAATCGGGCACACTGCGCTGAATCTGCATCTAGACCCAAATGCGTCCATGGGGGTGGTGACAGCACGCCTGTCAATAGGCAACTCCAGAATCTCCAAAACGTCATGGAGACTGATTCCAAACTCCCCACAATTAAGATGAAATGTGTTCGTCTCAAGGTGCCACCTTTCCACGAATGCAGAAAGGAGGTTGTGGTCCACATTCCAAAATTGCCCCTTCAAGATGTGAAGCAGCCCCGACCCCTGGGCAATAGCAAACCATGAATCTGGCTCCAGGTCGGTAGGAATTATAGGCAACCATAGCTCGAAGCACTTCTGTCTTGTCTGCGCCTTTAGTTGACGGGGGGCACTTTCATCGGGATTCGGATGTATCCAAATCTCATGAGCAATGTGTTGCCCATAACGAGTCAATATAGTACCCTCGTTGAGTCCTGAAAGAGGAGGAGCCGCAGCAGCTTCTGACTGCATCGGAACAGGACCTGACTGCCGAGTCTGTCGGTATCTACCCCGCGAAGAACCTGACCGACTTGGAGCAGGAGATGCCATCAGAACAGGAGATGGGTTCCTAACCCCCGCAACACTTGACCCCCGAGAACCTGACTGTTGAGGTCTATCACCCCGAGATCTTCTATCCCCCCTCCTCTCAGAAGCAGTAATCCGCCTATCACCCAGGTTTCTGTCTTCTCCTATTCTAGATCGGATGTTTCTAACTACCTCCTAGTTTTAACGAAATACATACAAATTTAACATCGATTATTATAACTAAAGTCCATATATGCGATTTTAAGTAATTTTCAACCTTTTTTGTATTTTCTAAAAAGTGTTGATGCGCTTTCAACATGCATTAAACTAATTCTTATAAACTAAATTTCACAATGAATTTAATTCTTATCTTCTAACCTATCTTTTTACCCTGCATTGGAGTTAATATTGAAATTAAGCGTTTTCCACTATTAACTAATTTTAGCATGCATTTGAAATACTATTGAGCATTTTCCACTATTTCTTCAAAAGTAAGCGTATTTCAGGTTTTTAGAAATACTAACCGACTCAGTGTTCCGTCTCCGACGTGGTGCTCGGACATCCTCCTGCTCTTGCTCCGGCTCTTCTTGAGGTGTTGCTCCGCCTATAACAGTTGGATCCCAGAACGTGTGTTGTTGATGCCTTTGAAGATCACTCAAAGTGGGGGTGGGGAGGTTGTAACTACTACTAGTTGCTCCGTCCATGTTGAAAAAACCACTACCAGAAGGACCAACGTAGCTTGCATTCGGAACACCATAACCCGACCACCAATCGTTTCCTACGTAAACTTCTTCATCTGTAGCCGTCGGATCAGAAAACAAAGGATTAGGAGGAGTTCCAGCCATAATCGAGATGAAAGAGAGCGTTTTTTGAAAGATTTATAAGGGAGCGTTTTTTTTGTAAGATCGAGAAGAGAGCGAATTCGAGTGTGGTCCGGAATGGCATTCCGAACCCATATATATAGGTAATTGTCCAACGGCTAGCTGGCGCGGATTTTTTTTTAAAAATAGGTATTCCGAACGAGAAACGGATATCCGATATAAATTTAAAAAAAAAATAATAACGTCATTAAAAAATATTTAAAAAAAAAAATTCTCGTTCGGAATGTCCGGTTTCATAAACCCGGTTCACATTTTTGAACCCGGTTCGTCTCGTTCGGAACACCATTCCGAACGAGAATATTAAAAAAATAATAATACAAAACTCGTTCGGAACCCCGTTCCGAAGGAGGGGGGTGCCCGGTGTAAAAAAGGTGCTGCCCGGTTGATCCGCCTTAATCAATCTACTAAATTTGCATAAAACTTTTTCCATAAAAACTACTCCTTCCGTCCCCTTTTTATGTTCCCATTTCCCATTTTTGGTGTCCCAATTTGATGTTCTCATTTCCATTTTTAACCACAAATCTTTACCAATATACCCTCATCAAAACCATTAATTTCCCTCAAAACCACAACAATCCAAAATACACTTTAATTTTTCTCTCTCCTATTATTTTCTCACTCAATCTTAACCCTTTAATTTCTCATCTCTCACAATCCTCTCATCCCAATACACTCTCTCTTCTATTTTCATCCCTCTCTCCTCTCTTCTCTCATCTCCTTAATTCCCGTGTAAAGAAGGGAAATGAAAACATAATTAAGGGACGGAGGGAGTAAATTGATAAAAAAATTCCATGTTTCATGAAAACAACCCTAGGTGACAAAGATGAAATAGTCTGGACTGAGACTGCTTTTCTTGCGCAATACCCCATCTTTTGTGTGTGAAACCCACTTCAACAACCCAATAAATACAAGTCACTCACTTTTTTAAGTTTCAACACTTCGAGTCTCCTCCTCTATATCTCTTCTCTCTTATTTGGGTGGAAATATCTCTTCTCTCTAGTCGTGCTTTAGCTATGGCTAAATTGAGAATTGCAGGGGCATGGGTTGGGATTCTGGAGGTCGAACTGGACCAATGGACGGTTCCCATGTTGAAAGACGAGCTCGCTAAGCGATCAGACTCTAGACCCGATTCCATCAAACTAATTTGCGCGGGTCGGATACTGAAGGAATCCGACGAGAACCCGAATTTGGCCGAAATCGGTGTCAAGGACAACGCTAAGGTTTTGGTTAGCAGGATCAAAGTTGACGAGGGCAAGTCTCTCGGAGAACAGTTGCAAGCCGAAGAGCAGCGCTCTACTTCTCTTGCTCGTCTCAAGTAAACCCCTCGTCTTGATTGTGATTTTGTTATCACGTTGCTTGATTGTGGGTTTTGGTACCAGTGATTTGATGAACTGATGAAAATTTATCGTTCCTTTTTGCTGATTTGATCTTGATTATTTGCAAATGTCACCGATGATCTTATTTAATAAGTGTGATGAATTAGGCAATAGTGGATGATCATACGGTTGAAGACTAAGCTGTTTTTTTTATTGTTCGGATGAAAGTTTTTTGACAATTCTGAGATTGAGTGTAAGGTTAGATCATACTTACTTAGTGAGGATTTGTCCCTAATCTCTTGTAAAAATGCTGGGTTTTATGTTAGAATTCTTTCTTAATGTCTGCTTACTCAAATAACTTTACAGAAATGCTGTTGCTGGGCTGGCTAAGAGACATTCTGATGGTTCTCTACCCCTTGATGACTTCAATATAGAACTTGAAGATCAAAGGGGTCAGAAAGTCAATCTGGGTTCTGAGACTGATCAAAGGTATGATTATAGTTCTTTTTTTGTACCAGTAACATCAATGCTTCTGTGCACATTGCTATGATAACATCTTTCCTTTGTGTTTGTGAATTGAAGGGCAATAATGATGGGTTTGATGCTTCATGTCAAAGGAAAACAACTCCTTAGGAAACAATTATATAAAGATGCTCTAGAAGTGCTTTCAATGGGAGAGGTAAGAATCTTTTGTACGAGAGGATATAGTACATAATGATTTGGTACAAGACTAAGATCATTAGTGCTCAATCCAAATTTTGAGTAATGTAGTAGCTTACTATTGTTTGCCCACAATTAATCAATACATGTGAGATGACACCCTATATCTTTTGCAGGAAGGCTTTTCTCTCTGTGACCCAAAGTATATTCAGGTAACTACGCCTATATTAACGTGGCCTCTTCTGATATTTATTTTTGTTATGTGTTTGTTCTTGTCCCATTGTATGTAAGTCCTTTTTCTTCCTAAGATAGAAGCTTTTTATCTCATTTGTCCCATATGTTGCTTCCATTTCCCTTAAAGAATAAGGGTCCTCCATGAGAAGTGTGTTTATTACAGGAGATATGACTGATTGATTTCTCCTGTCAGCTGATCAGTGACTCATAATTTAATTTGAGGATGCCCTTCAATCTAAATTTCAGTCCAACTATTAAGTTTAGATTATTAATTTATATGCTTCCCTAACATAATGCAGTTGCATTTTTCTTGGTTCAGCATATCGACAATGTCCCTATTCTGCAAATCGATATTGTTTGGTGCTATTTCATGCTTCGAGATATCAACTTGCTGTCAGATGCTGGTGCTCGTCTTGCTAAAGCTAGAGTAGGAATTGAACGTGCCCATGGGAAGGATGCTTCTCGTGTCAGACTGCTCCAAGGAGGCGGCTCTACAGAGCTTGCTCTGTGAGTCTAAGTCTTTCTTTTCTTATAAATTATTAATCCTGTTTCAGATGTATTTATTATTAGACAGCTGAGTTATATACTTTTTACTATAAATGAAACCCTGCAGGCATTTGAGGCTGGAATTGTTAGAAGGCGTCGTAGCGTATCACTGTGGTCAGATTGAAAAATGTAGAGGCTTGTTAATCTCTGCCCAAGAAAAGTTCAGCAAAGTTAGTTCATTTTCAATCTCCCCTACCTCATCTGATAATTCTTTTTTCTTCTCATACTAGAGCTTTGAGGTTATTCTGAAACATTCTATTGGAATTTTCTACTTCATCATAAACAAACTTTCATAAGCTATGTGAATTACTTTATAGTTGTAGTAAATCATAATTTGGTTATAAAAGCTGTTTTGTTCTCTTGGATTCTCAGCTTCAAGTGTCTGATGAAGCCTTATCACTTCTTATGAGCATGGGTTACAAGGAGAGTGAAGCTAGAAGAGCTCTCAAGATGAATAATCAAGATATGGAAAGTGCTGTTAGTTTTATTATCGAGGAGAGAGATAAGAAAGCGCAGCAGTATGCTGAGAATATTCAGAGACAAAAGGAAATCAAGTGCGTCTTCTTTTCCAGTCGTAATTATTTCAGTTTTCTTGTTTCTTTTGTTTGATCGCTGGGCATGAAGAATATATCACTTGCAGGGAGCAGAAAAAATATGGAAAAACACCCCTTGGAAAAGCTGTCGACTTTGCAAAGTTGAACTATCTTAGCAGTATTGGGTAATTACTGATATCACTTTTTTTCTTCTACAAATCTCACTTTCTATTGTAGTGATTCCATAGTAGGCATGCTATACCTGATATTTAAAAGTTTCAATTTGTTAGGTTTGAGCGTGAGCTTGCTGCAGAAGCTCTACGGAGAAATGAAAATGACACACATATTTCTCTTGATAATCTGACCAATCCCGAACTCAACTCCAAGATACAGGTTTGGAATTAAACCTTCACCAAATTCTGTCCCCTTCCATTTATCGACTGCTACTAGGTTTATGTTTTGTGCTTGTATTCTTGAACAGCTTGATATTGAAACAAGGAAGAGGAAAAGACGAGACCGAAAACGAGAAGCTATCATCTCAGATCTTGTTTCCATGGGTTTTGAAAGATCAAGAGGTATTTGTATTTGTAGTGCTAAAGGCTTTTGCCAAACTTTTTCACATGAAGGAAAATGTGAAATAAAATTTGTTTTTCTTACCTGGCAGTGATATCAGCGGTTACAGAATCTGGAACTAGAGAAGCAGCACTGAATCAGCTACTATCATCGCAGACAGAGCCAAATAATCAAGAACTGCCCGTTCCTGAATCTGTCATGGCTGATGAAGAAAGATCAGATGAAGGTCCATCTAATTCAGTTGGGTCTGAAGAGAGGGATGCTGAGATGGAAGAAGAACTTGCTGCAGAGCTTGGTAACGAAGACGCTCTGGCAGACTATGACATTGATGTCACAAAAGAAGCTGAAGCCATAAATGAGTATCTCGTCCTGCTCGATTCTGCAACAAGCAGTAGCACACTCCCTTCGTCTTCTTCCCGGTGAAAAATGGAAACTCTTTTAGGCCGGTAGATATAGCATTATAAAAATAATCAGTTATGGCTCGATGTAAATAGATTTGGGTATGCTTTTGCTTTTTCTGTTGGTTCTGGAATGGTCTATTTGGATAGTTTAATGATGAATCTAACCCTGACCTTACAAAAAACAAGTATGGTACTTTAAATAAAAGATTGTCCTCTTCACATAAATCTGTTCCACTATCTGTTTGTGTAAATACTGATGGTCCATTGTGGCATATAATTACAGGTTTAGAAAGTGGTCAGGGCATCTCCAATGGTGAGTGGTTCTTGACATGATTATAGCAATTGTACTTTTTAGCATATAGTAGTATTATTTTTCCAAGTCAAACAACCTCTATAACAAATGCTAAAATTATGCTAGGGAGTGACATGTCTATTTTAGCTTAACATTCTCATACTATATTATCTTATTTGTTAAATAAAAATCCAAAAGAGTGCTAAAATTATGCTAGGAAGTGACATGTCCATTTTAGCTTAACATTCTCATACTATATTACTTTATTTGTTAAATAAAAATCCAATACTCTTTTGACACATCAACTATTTTTCTTTGTTAAATAAAAATTCAACACTCTTTTGACACATCAACTATTTTTCTATAAGGATTGGTATTTTGATTGCTAAATTTAGCAATTAGTTTGGAAATCTTAAAGCATCTTTAAAATAATTTTCTTTTTTGCTATACGGATTGGTATTTTGACCGCTAAATTTAGCAATTGGTTTGGAAATCTTAAAGCATCTTTAAAATAATTTTCTTTCTATTGTCTATTTTAGCTTATTATCGATTTTTGATTTTTGCTATAAAACTGTTTATCTCCATTTATAACAAACCATTTGAAATGCCCTTATCAAGAACTCAAAATGTTTTTAAGTGAAAATATCTGGCTATAGCTAGTATCAACTATTAGGAACTAGAGAAATGTTGCATATAACTTTGCAAGTGTACAGGAAACTCTGAACTATATATTTCGCAGTAGTATGTCAGTTAATACATGCCAAGAAATTTAAGTTGCAAACTCTTCAGCTTCAAACTTAAGTGGATGTTCTACTTCTGTTACCAGCTTAATCTGTTGCTCATCTGGAGTATTTTCTGGTTTCATGTCTTCTTCAACGTTCTTAGGAAGCGTGTTACAGTTAATGACGTGCCAAACTGGGCCCTCTTCTTGAAACATACTGAAAATGCAAGACGGTTGAAATATTTGAGTAACATGACTTGGTTGGTGGATCCCATTTGATTATCTTTAGAAAAGTCTTAGAAGAACTAACTTACGGGTGCTTGCAAAGCATAGGAGCATGCACTGTTAGAGCATATTTACAGGTGGACAACTCGGTTATTGAGCTGATCATTGCCCTCGGCTCTGAACAAACAAATCTGACCTGAAAATGTAACAGGGAAGGAGTAAGAAGAAAGAACAATCATGCTATAAAAGTAAAGGTCAACCAGAAAATGCAGTTTTTATTGAAACATGAACCTCTGTCTCTCGAGGACGACCAGTGAGGTCACAGATTGTTCCATTTGTGTATTGGTGGGCATGATACCTTCAAAAATCACAAAATCAAAATGTCCTCAAATTGTTTATTTTCATTTTTTTAGATCATCCCAGTCAACCATACTGTAATGTGATGGTACCTTAGAGATGCATCTTTAGAGCGTGGATCTTTTATTGTTGAAACGTCAGAAAGGTTCTGGTTATAATCTGCTGTTGCCTCGGGATCAAAAACACCTAAGGTGAACTCCTGCACCACCTGCATTGCACAGACGCTTCTCCATATGAAATTTGTCTATGTTACAGTGTAAAATGTGTCTGATTCCTGATTATGGGTAATTAAGTGCAAAGATTCGCCTGAAGAGTGATCAGGACGAAATCAGTTTGTAAAGTTACCTTGTCATCTTCAAAATGAAGCTGACGTAATTTCTGATTATAACAGAATTCGTATGCCCACCAACCCTCTTGCTGTGCAAAAGAAAATAAAGATATGTGTGATATCAGGATATCAATAGATAGTAAAGAACACAGCACAGAGAAGTAAGAAAAGGTACAGGACTCTGCAAACAAGGTTCTATTTAACTTCTATCTACACATACATAGAGATTCTGTGGCAAAAAGAGAGAATATTCACACAAGGTAAAAGATTTTCAGAAATGTGCATGTGTAAGATGGCTATTTTCAAACAGAATTTGATGCCACTAAGCTTTTGATAATAATCTGATGCCATTGATTCACAAAATGCACTGACCAGACTAACAGAAACTGTATATTTGAGAGAAAGAAGGGGTGAAATATCAAGGTTGAGGTATCTGATTACAGCAACAACAAGAATAAGAACAACATGCCCCATTATATCACCGGAAACGGGGTCGGGGGGAATGGGTAAATCCTTTCCCCGACAAGTTGGGAGGAGCTATCCGAGGTGACCCACAAGCATAGTATTATAACAAAACCAACAATTTCATCAAGAGTATTCAAGACAAACAAACTACCTATAGTTCGCCTTTTAAATCAAAATCATAAGTAGATTACCCTTATATATATCTATAGAGATGTAGCTACATCTTGAAATATACACATAAGCTTCATTGGACACTTTCAAAGAGGGGCAGAAGTTGTGAGTTTGCAGTGATGTTAATTGATTTTTTAGAGTATTTTTTCCAACGAAAGCACCCTATTTTAAGGGTAATTTATTATAGAAATAATCCTCTTTTATTGTGAAATATTGGAGGGTTCTACCATGAATATGAACATATTAAAATTGAGCTACGAATCCAGCAGCCTTGGGGCATATCCCTACTATTATCTAGAAGAAAAAAGCTTTAAGTCTGTGAAATAAAGTCTATAACTTATAAAGAAGACAATTCCTTTTATTCTTGCAAAACACTTTTAAAGGCTAACAGTAACATTCCACTCCTCACCCCCACCAAAATGTGATTCATTGTGGATATTAAGAAATGAAAATTTAAACCTAGGAACAGGATGGAATTTTAGAAACTTGGAAGCGAGCAAAGGAAAAAAGACAAAGAATTAAGCATTGGACAAACATAAATCATAAGACACTGACTCTGATAAAGCAGCCGAGGTCCTTTATAGCTTCAAGTAGCTCATCAGGGGTCTTCACCCTGAGACGCTTCTCACTTTCCATGATCATGCTGCTTGAGTTGACCTGAGGAGTGGATTTTCCACTCTTGGGTTTCTCTACCTTAGGAAGGAAACACCGGAAATTCTTTCCATTTTCATCTGGCATGAGAACAGACTCCTGATCATCATCCTGCATTTGAAATCCAAAAGCATCGGGTTTTTCTTATTAAAATTTAGTCCATTGTGTTAAGTCATGAAAAGTTAAACAACTGAACTAGCAGCAAGATATATAAATGCAGGAAGATAGCCTATCATAGTACTGTTAACAGTGCAACTATGTTACAACCCTTTTTCTTGAGCAAAAAACTCACAGCAACAGAATTAACATCAACAAGCACAAAATTAGCACATATTAATTCCCCAAATTTTGTTGCAGGATTGCTGTCTTCTTTTTAAGACAAGATTTATCATTGTGTTTATATCTAAAATAGCAAAGTAACGGGAATGAGGAAAAAAAAAATTCAGTCTATTTCCCTTCTGTAACTGAAAATCTATTAATATAATGTGTACTAAGTGTCTATAACAGTGCCACAGTGGTATAGATAATTACTTGTATGAACTTCATTCTTTAGATAAATCCAACAACTGAAATAATTGAGGCTTATATACATCATATTGCCTAAGAACATACAATTTATGCAGTGAGGATACTCACAGGATGAAAAGGGGCGTCTTCAGGATGAAATTCAATCTTATACTTTGGCTCACGAGAGCTCCCACCAAATGCTCCCACTCCTTGCATTCAAACCAAGACTAATAATCAGTTCAAAGAGTAGTTAACAATGAGGATAGACTTCCTACACACAGATCAATTCAACCTAGCTGTACATTCCTGTCTTTGAACTAAGAACTAAAAAACAGACGCCATTGCTCAACAATCAACACAGCGGAGTTGCAAAAATTGCGCTCACTTTGAAATTGATATTCGAAGTAGGAAATCACCTTTTAATTTTATTCAACTTATAGAATTTCTAAACGAAGTCGACATCTCTAAGTGATTAAGCACAAAAACTCCAATTGTCAAGTGTGGGACAATTCATAAACCCGGCAAATTGGACAATAACATACATAACAACAGAATCCTCCTAATCGAATGAAATCAAGGTCATCCTAACCGATTCGAGAAATTCAGAGGACACGAATTAGGGCGTAAAGAGAAGCATTAGATTGATCGGCGGGACGAGATTTACCAGCATGTGCTGTGAAGATTTGATCAGCTGAAACTTGCTTCAAAATGAAAACGAAAACACAGAAGAAGAATGCGATACGCGAAACCTTCTTTCTCGCCATTTCTTCACCTCCGGAAATCGATTCAGCGCAGCACAGCGATGGAGTGGGAAGAGAGCCTGGTTCGGCCGCTGACATGGCAGTACTACGCATTCATTACCAATGACGAGTTGACACGTCAGACTTCAACTTTTGCCACGTCCGTACGAAGTATAGGTGAAAACGACGTCGTTTGATTGTTCCACTAAATAGCTATAAATAAATACTTAAAAAATAAAAAATAAAATTCAGCGCTTTGACAGTGAGAACGTGGGATGATGATCATCTTCCTTCCAATCCCTAACTCGGTCAACTCCGACGGCTTCTCTTCCCCTCTCCGGAAAAACCCTAGAAATCACCTTCCTCGGTCTCACAACAGCCTTTCTCCCGTATAAAATTTAAGTTTCTGGACATTCGATCGAATCGGATCCGAATTTCTAACCGTAGGTGTCTGTATAAGTATTTCAATTGGGCGAATTTTGAGCCTAATTGTTGGTTTCCGCCATGTCTTCCGAGATCGAGGTGGTTGAAGAAGTGGAATCGAGAGGTCGGGAGGTGGCATTAGCCTCGACTTCGGCGTCAACGTCGACAGCGGAGCCGGCTGGTCCTGGCGAAATCGGTGCAGGGAATGATGAGCCTATGAAGGACGACGTGTACACAGCTGCGGCATATGGAGATATGGAGAAGCTGCACCGGTTGGTGGAGAGCGAGCGGTGTTCAGTCTCTGAGCCGGATAGTCTTGGGTACCATGCTTTGCAGTGGGCTGCTCTCAACAATCGCACTGCTGCTGCACAGTACATTATCGAGGTCTTTTTTCCTCCTATTTCTTTTGTTGAGATTAGAGTGAGTGCTTGATTTATTATTGTTGAATTAGAGTAAGTACTCAATGATTAAGCAGTTGGTGTATGTGAATGTAAAGATTGGGTTTTGGAATTATGTTGGATTTGTTGTTTCAGGTAGTTTTACTATGTCTGAGTGTTCTTCCTTTGTATTTTGTTGGGTACATTGTATAGGGAGCTGAACAGTCTCCTTCAGAATTAGGGTTATTCCTTGATGTTGAAATACTGTCTCCTGCATGCCCTCTCCAATATCCTTTATGCTAGTGTGGTGCTTTTTTTTAATATTATTCTACATGAATTGGAATTACTTTACCAATTTGCTGTTGTCTTCTTGCAATAGCATGGTGGAGATGTCAATGCCGTTGATCGAACTGGGCAAACAGCATTGCATTGGAGTGCTGTGCGAGGAGCAATCCAAGTGGCTGAGCTTTTGCTACAAGAGGGTGCCCGCCTTGATTCTGCTGATGTATATGGGTATCAGGTTGTATATCCCTACAGGTTTTTTTTTTGTTAATGGTTGTTTGTACTGGCTGAAAGAGGGAACTGACACTTTTCTATTGTCTGTTTTCTTTTGAGTTTTAGATAGCATAATGATTGATAAAGAAGTTATCTTCCCATTTTTATTAACTTTAAGCTGGAAAAAACAAAATCCTTGTGAACTTTGAAGAAAATTTGTGCAGAATATAGTAGGTTATCAACAAAAAATATGGAAGCAAGTTGCCAACTATGAATGATGAATGATGTTCATCACTTGTTATCAAGACAGCTGTTTGTTATTATTTATTTTTCATTTTCCAAGTGCTTCTCCATGTTGCTATGTGAAACATATCATCAATTTTCTCGTCCCCCATTGTTATATGATGTTGATGTCAATATTTTGCAGGCAACACATGTAGCAGCTCAATATGGTCAGACAGCTTACCTTTATCACATAGTTACCAAGTGGAATGCAGATGCAGATGTACAAGATAATGAGGGAAGAACCCCTTTGCACTGGTATTAACAAAACTACACTTGCTAAGTCTATTTTCATTTATTGTCTTGGTCACTGCAAGCAGATTCCCTAATCCTTTTGCACACATGCTTTTTAAATTCGAAGTAGTATAAATCTGTATGATTGATTTTTTATTCTTTTATATTCTGCATATGAAATTCTCCTGGTTTAGTACTTTTCATGACGAGCTTCTACTTCAGAAAATTCTATAAAAATAATTGGCAGGGGATATTGCACTGAATTTCCAAGATATACAATTTGATTACCTGAGACCTTTGGCATAGTTGGTGTCATCTTTCTTCTTGATAGCTGATATTGACATCGGTTGAAATACATATTTCCTTGCGTATTTGGATATTATAAACTATTGGTTTATCTGATTTTAAATTTTGGAGAATTGTAGGGCCGCTTACAAAGGGCATGCTGATTGCATTCGTCTACTTCTTTTCTTGGATGCATATCGAGGTCGCCAAGATAAAGAGGGTAACAATCTGCAAGTATTCCACCTGTAAGCTTAATTTATTTAGTATGTTTCTTGAAACCCTTGGTTTGCATCTCCTTGATATCTACAGGCTGTACTCCTCTTCATTGGGCTGCCATTAAAGGGAACTTGGAAGCCTGCACTGTGTTGGTACAAGCTGGAAAGAAAGAGGACTTGATGATGACGGACAACACCGGTCTTACACCTGCGCAGCTGGCTGCTGATAAGAATCACAGACAAGTTGCTTTTTTCCTTGTGAGTTATGGAACCTTAAATTGCTTCTTAATATCACTATTTCATAGTTTTATAGCTATTCTTATGTGATCATCATAATGCTTGAAATTTAAGAGGCAGTATCATTTTTTATATACGTAAGTGTATGGTTGATGCCTTGATGGCAGATTTCATTCAAGATATTTGTGCTTAATCTTTGTGATTTTATTATTTTTTCATTCAGATGGTGGATAATACAAATCACCTTTTTCGTTGATAATATATGCTCCTCTTGAATTCTAAGAAAAATTATTTTGCAATAAATGACATATGCTTTTGGAATCTCAGGCATCTCTATTTGCAATTAATAGGCTAGATTAAGTTCTTAAGTGTTGATTTGATCTCCCATTATGCTCACTTCTGTGATTTGCTTTCTGCGGTCGTCGAATGCTTGCAGGGTAATGCCAGAAGGCTGCTGGAGAGGCGTTATGATAATAGTAGTTGGCTTGGAAAAATTCCGAAAATGGGACTTGCTCCAGTCTTATGGTGTGTAATCTTTGTGCTCCTTATGATGTTTACACGCTCAGTGATATTGGGTACGTCAGTGTTATAAATACTCGTGAGTGTTATAAATCTGGTAATGTTTAAATCCTTATTATTCTCATAAACACTAAAAAATTCTGGGTTTCATTATTTGCAGCTTCCAATCTACCAGGTTTAACAGCTGGATTTGGGATTTTCGCCTGGTCTGGTGTTTTCCTAGCTACTGCTGGATTATTTATGTTGTATAAGTGCAGCAGGTAATTTTTTATGTCCATTTCTTGCTTCAGGTCTTCCAAATATGATTTGAGTATTAGTAACTTTGACATGTTTGTATATTTTTATGTTTATTAGACAATAGACATTTTAAATGCACATTTCTAAATTGGAATAATTACTTACTCTAGAAGAATAAAATCTTGGAGAGCATAATTGTCTAAAACTCATTATATTTCACTCATAATGGTTTATATAAGAATTCTGAAGTATAATCTCAACTGTGATTCTGTGAAGTTAAAAGTATATATCATTTTTTGACAATCTTTTCTTATGCCTTAATTCTTTGGTTGCTTCAGCAAGGATCCAGGCTTTATCCAGATGAATGTCCATGATTCACAAAATATGAAGGATGATGTAAGTTGTATGTTTTTTATGAATTTTTTTTTGTTTTCACCTTCAGTAGTGTTTTAGGCTTTTTATATTTATATATGCAAATGTACTAATAAGTAATAAGTATGGCTTGGTATATAATATTCATCCTATACATCTTCTTTCTGTCGAAGACATTCTTCTGGGAAATGAATATTAATAATTCCATGTTTTTTCAGGAACCTCTATTGAAGGTGGAGATACAAAATCCAGCTTTGCTGTCTGGAAATTGGTCTCAACTCTGCATAACATGCAAGGTAATATTATTATGCATACTTTTCCTGCTATTAGCAATGTTTGGCGTGAAGCTCATCAGCATTTTTACGTGCTTATTATCTCTTCCTGGATAAAAACTCTTAAAAGCACTTCAGAATCCATTTCACTTTTCTGTCCAAACAAAATCTCTATCTATTTTCAGCTGAAATATCTTGTGCTCTAGTTCTGATGCTTTTCTTTCCCATTTCCTATAGATTGTCAGGCCTCTTCGTGCAAAACACTGTTCCACTTGTGATCGTTGTGTAGAACAATTTGATCATCATTGCCCTTGGGTGTCAAATTGTGTTGGAAAGGTGAGCAGGATTTATATATTATTGATTTGTTTGCACTACTTCTTTTTCTCCCACTAGTGATTAATGAAGGTTTTTAAAAAGTGACGCCATAATTACGATTTCAAATTTAGGGAACCCAGAATTTTCATGTAATGACTCACTGTTTAGTGAAACTATTCTTTTTTATGCGATTGCTCTCTTCATTTTTCATCCACGTGTGTGCAGATTCCAAACCTCTATAATGAAAGATGAAATAGTTTTCTTTATATCATCCAATGTGCAAACTATCAATTGTTGACATAAAATACATCCTATTTAGATAAAATTGTATTCAGCAATACTGTCTATCATCTCATTTATTGTATGTTAATGTCATTTTTCATATCACCTTCAAGATATCAATTTTCTTCACTTTTATTTACAGACTTTGATATCTCATTTCAACAGAATGTATGATTTTAGTGGTTGATGCATTCTAGTAAAAGTAATTCGGTTACTTGTTCGGGTACTGTGCATGAGTGTTAGTTTCTAATTATGCTTGCGGAAAACTCACTTTTACTGAACAGAAAAACAAACGGGAATTCTTTTTGTTCCTTGTTCTGGAAGTTGCTGCAATGCTAATCACTGGCACGGTTGCGCTGACAAGTATGTCTTCATGCACTTCCCTCTCTCCCTCGGCTTTATCATCAAAATAAATTATTCCATTATGCAACCAATATTGGTGGGCTTGTTTTTTATGATCTTATGGGGATGGTGCAATGTAGGAGTTTGGACAGATCCCACTGCACCATTATCATTTGGACCATGGCTAAGCCACACCTGTACACATCATGTTGGTGCCATAGCATTTCTCGCTGCAGATTTTTTCATCTTCTTCGGAGTTGCTGTCTTGACCGTTCTTCAAGCTTCACAGGTGTGTATCCCCTTTACTATATTATTATAATTTACTACACAACAGTCTCACAAATAACACTAACATGATTCAATGGAATTTTTTACCTTACACATCACAAGAATTTTGGCTTTTTAGCAAATTGTCCAACTAGAAAATCTGACTGCTAATATAGTTGTAAGACCTTACTCTACAAAAAAATCATAACATACATATTTTATCAAAAAAAGAAAAAGATCGTTACTTCCATTTTAATATTCTTTGTTCATCATTTTCTCAAATTATAATTTGATTAATTCCATCACAGCTGTTGATTAAGAGGTTAAATTGAAACCATTATATTTGGATATAGATCGGGTGTGAATGGATTATTAACGTATGAAGGGTCAATCGTATGCACATGCCCACCCATTTGTATGCACATACCGCCACTTTCGTATGCACACAGCTTGTCTTCTGAGCTGTTTGTGCATGTATGAATGAGGCACTATGTGCATGCGAATGGGCGTTCGTACATATACTAATAGTCATTCTAACATGAATCTTTTCTGTTATATTTATACTTCTTAATTTGCTGCTATCTCTGTAGATATCACGCAACATAACCACCAACGAACTAGCAAATGCCCTACGATACAGCTATCTTAGAGGACCAGATGGTCGGTTTAGAAACCTGTATGACCATGGATGTAAAAAGAACTGCTCAGATTTTCTGATCAAAGGCTACAATGAAGACATCGAATGCCAACCATCAGAACGCAACGAGGGCGTGCCAATGATCAATATGACAAGCAACCCGCCCATTCAAAACTGCGGGACCCACTCCTGTCACCAACCGACTAGCAGCACCAGTCATGTTGCTGTCAATATTAATAACAGTAACCACTCTAAATCCAGCCATGGGCATGCTCATTCTTCCCACTGTAACCACAATCACAGTCATGCGACTCATGCTAGAACAAACGGCGTTCCTCTGGGCTTAGGGCTCGGGCTTGGGCTCGGTGGTGGGCCTGCTCGGTCTGTTACAGCGTCTTGAATGCCCTTCTTCCTTTTTTTGTTCTAAAGTAAGGATCATCATACTCTGTAGATGAATATGTACACATTCTTTTCGCCATTAATTTGTTTGTGCGAAGTTATAATTCTTTTGGGTGAAGTTACTACATCTTTTGGTGTGAAATTTTTCGCCTTGTAATATTTTAGACTACGCTGAGGTTGATGTCTGTCTAGCAAATGCATAATTGATGATAGGTTCTGTACTAGCTCAAACATTTCAGTCACTCCAAGTCTCATCCGAGTTGATTTTTGTACAATAGAAATGTGGCATAACCGGTTCCACGCAGAGCAAATCTATAATTTTGATCGATCTTAGAACGATTTTATCGATAAAACCATGTAAAGATCATAAAAAAGAAAGAAAAAGAGTTGAAGAACATGAAGGCTCTCACAGTCCAGAATATTCCTCATGTCATAATCAATTACTCACATCCACGAGAATACGAGAATACATCAGATAACCCTAATTACCCAAATTTGTCTGATTCATCCCTATTTCGACCCGGTCCAAATAGAACCCTACTTTCACTCACTCACTCTCTTCCTCCCTCTTCTCACTTCCTCACTCGTCGAGCAATTCGGTGCAATTCCAGTAGGCTTTTAGTCGCTCTCTTTTTCCCTCAATTTGAGAGTAGCTCAATTGTTCGTATAGTTAATTTCTCTGTCTCGACTCAATATTTCGAGCATCACCTGTTGTGAAAAAAATGGAGGTTGGATATTGCAATTCCGAAGCCAGCAAGAATATGGCGGTGTCCTTCATGGTCGAAGAAGCCCTTGTCGACACGCTTTTGCTTGCTGAAAAGTCCGTTGCTTCAATTTTCGTGATGGTATACTTCTGCACTCTTTTCTCAATTGTTTATGTCTCTCTGAATTTTTGCAATTGTTTGTGGCTGAAGCTCCAATTGGTTATAATCGAGAACTGAGTACTAGTATTGCCATGTAATTGTATGGCATCTTGGATAGTTTGTTAGTTAATAAAATTTCATTGTTGCTAGGGTTCTAATTCTGTAATTTAGGAAATTTTTGATGTCCTAATTGCAGTGATTTTGTCCATGTTTTGCCTTTTTGTTTATTTGGCCGTCGACTTATGATCATTATCATGTTTTGGATAATCTTGTGTGTTCAATTCACTAATTGGGAACTGGATAAGGTCAAAGCTGCCGATCTCACTCACATATGCTGATCTTGCTTTCAGATGGAATCTTTGCTAAAGGATATAATCGGATCGACGGGATTACCAGCTACTGATAGGTACTGAAAATCAAAACAATACAACTCTGTTTTTGTTTCATCTCTCCTATTTAGCTTTGAAAAATGAATTATCTGTGGTGCAACAGGTTCCCTATTAATGAGCTTCACAAAAAGGAGAAGCCTGGAATTGAGAACACTGACGGAAGTGATACAGAAGAGGACGATGAAGATGATGAAGACGTTGCAGATGAGCAAGATGATGAAGGTGATGAGGATTACTCTGGTGAAGAGGGCGGAGATGATGATGATGCAGGTGAACCTGAGGATGAAGTTGAGGCCAATGGAGAAGGTGGGAGTGATGATGATGATGATGAAGATGAGGATGATGAAGATGGTGATGATGATGAGGATGAGAATGGTGAGGATGAAGATGAGGATGAGGAAGAAGAGGATCAGCCCCCTGCAAAAAAGAGGAAGTAAGAGTCTGAAACACATGGCTTCAACCGCTCTCTTGCTTTAAATGGATTTAGGGAAGAGGATTGTACTTTGAATGGTGCATTGGTGCATTTGTTAGGAGTAGAGGGATGATTTCAGATGCTTAATTTGTGTTGTAATGAATCTCAAAGCTGTGGATTTAATTCTTATCACATGATTTCTGTTCTGTACAATTCGCTTCTCTTGTTTGCTGAACTTGAAACTTATCTTTCCCCCTAAATTATGAAATCAAAATGGGTATATCAATGTTTATGTTGAAGTTGATAGATATCTATAGTCATGTGTATTGGATTTGATGAAAGTGTACATTCTTGGTCTTGAAACTAAACCTGAAAAGATGGATCTGATAAATACCACTTGAGTAAGGTATTACTCAAGGAAACCAAACCACTCTTTGCAAGTAGACTCACAAGAGGAAGATGCAAAACAATCCTAACTAATTCGCTGCTAATTACAACTGATGGAAGGAACTTAAATAGACATGACTACTCTAACTTCCCACTAACCCACTAACTACCCTAATGGGGCGTGCTAATGAATTGAAATGCTAGGAAATGGGAACTAATGCTGACTCATCCTACAGATTCTAACCTCCTGCTGATTTAGGAAATTTAAATAATTAATTAACTAACAACTGTTGATATCGTATCAATACACCGACCCTGAAAAATCGACTTGTCCTCAAGTCGATACTACTGAGATGACTACAACATGAATAGTGTTTAGAGCTACCGGGGTGGGTCTGGTGGAGGATTAAGCGCATAATTTTCTAGGGTGGATGGAAGACCTTGCAGCTTGTACTTTTTCCCATTAATGTGCACAATCAGATATTGCTCCTTCTAATTAATCTGGACTGTGTTCAAGGTGGCCAGACACTTGATTCACGAGTACTAACTTCGCTCCACCCAAAGGAAAGGGGTAGAAATCTTACCTAATAACAATTCCCGAAAGTTGTACTTCTAGGTTGGGACAAACCTTATTACAAGATATAACTTCACCATTCCCTATAGTAACACCGAAACTAGGATTCCAAGTGTGGGCATGTGCAATTCCTTGGCTAGCTTCTCTGAAATAAAGTTGTGGGTAGAGCCACTACCCACCATAATCAGTACGTTTTTGGCTTTGATATCTCCTTGAAGCTTCAAAGTTGTTGACTATGATTGGCCTGTAATTTGGTGGAATGATATTGCTGCCTCTTCTCCCCTAGCGAGCACATACAGTTGGGCTTCATCTGATGTCTGGACAGGAATTTCATCTTCAACTTCACATTCCATAACTGATAAAATGGGGTTTCACTGATAACCAAGGGAGAATTTGTCGCCACATCGATAGCATAAGCCTCTCTCAAGACGCAGTTGTTGTTTGTGCTCCCACGCTTGTGGTCTGTTTGAAGGCAAATTAGGGTGATTAGGATTTAGGAGGCTGCTCAGAATTTGCGTTGGAACGCTGATATGGGAGGTTGGTTTTGCGCCTTGAGTTTGGCCCAATTTAGACTCGAATTCTAGGGCTAGAGAAACAACTTTGTAAACTGAACGTGGTTTATGGATTCTCACCTCAGATTTCATCTCTTCTTTTAACCCTGCAATGAATGCTCTCAACAGAGCATTCTCCGACCACTTCTGTACCCTAGCTCCCCTTCTGCCAAAATCAAACGGTATTCAGCCACCGTACCTGCTTGTTTAATTGAGCACATGAATTCATCCGAAATCTGAAACTTCGGCGGTCCGTAGTTCTCTTGGAACACTCTTTTGAGATCTTCCCAGATCTGAATTGCTCCCTCGTCATTCACCCATGCGTAAAAGTCCAACGCATCTCCCTCCAAATGCATTGTTTTAACTTCCACTTTCATATCCTTCGGGATTTCAAAATAGCGGAAATATTTTTCAGCTTTCAACATCGCCTTCGAATTTCTGGAAGTCTATCTTGGCTCAGTGCTTGTGATGGTTAGGAAAACTCCTGAACACATCTTCGTCTGCCTCCTAATCTTTCCACCATGGAGGGCGTCCTCGATCAACTGCAGGTGCATAATTTCTGAGACAACCTCTGATCTCGCCTCAGAGCGACGTCTCAGCAGGTTGGTGGAAGGAATTGGGTTTTGATTCAAGTGTGGCCACCTTGACCCCCAAAATTCAAGGTGGGTCATGGTGAGGGGATTTGGTCATTCGAAACGGTTAAGCTCTGATACCAAAATATAAAGACCACTTGAGTAAGGTATTACTCAAGAAAACCACTTTCCCCCTAAATTATGAAATCATAATGGGTATATCAATGTTTATGTTGAAGTTGATAGATATCTATAGTCATGTGTATTGGATTTGATGAAAATGTACATTCTTGGTCTTGAAACTAAACCTGAAAAGATCGATCTGATATATACCACTTGAGTAAGGTATTACTCAAGGAAACCAAACCACTCTTTGTAAGTAGACTCACAAGATCGAGGAAGATGCAAAACAATCCTACGACTCTTTTCTGATTAATAATTCGCCGCTAATTACAATTGATGAAAAGAACTTAAATAGACCTGACTACTCTAAGTTCTCACTAACTATCCTAATAGGCTCGTGCTGATGAATTGAAATGCTAGGAAATAGGAACTAGTGCTAACTCATCCTACAGATTCTAACCTCCTGCAAATATAGGAAATTTAAATAATTAATTAACTAACAAGTGTTGAGATCGTATCAATACACCCACCCTGAAAAATCGACTTGTCCTCAAGTCGATACTCCTGAGATGACTACAGCGGGAATAATGTTTAGAGCTACCAGGGTGGATCTGGTGGAGGATTAAGCGCATAATTTTCTGGAGTGGATGGAAGACCCTGCAGCTTGTACTTTTTCCCATTAATGTGCACAATCAGATATTGTTGGCCAGCCACTTGATTCCCGAGTACTAACTTCACTCCACCCAAAGGAAAGGGGTAGAAATCCTACCTAATAACAATTCCCGAAAATTGTACTTCAAGACTGGGGAAAACCTTATTATAGGGTATAACTTCACCATTCCCTATGGTGACACCGAAACTAGGATTCCAAGTGTGGGCAGGTACAATTCCTTGAAGTTTTGATCTCTCCTTGAAGCTTCAAAGTTGTTGACTATGATTGGCCCGTAATTTGGTGGAACGATATTGCTGCCTCTTCTCCCCAAGTGAGCGCATACAGTTGAGCTTCATCTGATGTCTGGGCAGGAATTTCATCTTCAACTTCACATTTTATAGCCGATAAAGTGGGAGTTTGAAAAGCAAATTAGGGTGATTAGGAGGTTGCTCAGAATTTGTGTTGGAACGCTGATATGGATATTGATTGAAGTTGGGCCTATTTGTGTGGGAGGTTGGTTTTGGGCCTTGAGTTTGGCCCAATTTAGACTCGAATTCTAGGGGTAGAGAAGCAGTTTTGTAAACTGAACGTGGTTTATGGATTCTCACCTCAGATTTCATCTATTCTTTTAACCCTGCAATGAACGCTCCCAAGAGAGCATTCTCCGACCAATTTTGTACCCTAGCCGCCCTTCTGACGAAATCAAACGGTATTCAACCACCGTACCTGCTTGTTTAATTGAGCACATGAATTCGTCTGAATTCTGAAACTCCGACGGTCCATGGTTCTCTTGGAACACTCTTATGAGATCTTCCATATCTGAATTGCTCCCTCGTCATTCACCCATGCTTACAAGTCCAACACATCTCCCTCCAAACGCATTGTTTCAACTTCCACTTTCATATCCTCCGGGATTTCAAAATAGCGGAAATATTTTTCAGCTTTCAATACCCATCCCCTGAGTCACCGCTTTCAAATTTCTGGAAGTCTATCTTGGCTCGGTGGTTGTGATGATTAGGAAAACTTTTGAACACATCTTCGTCTGCCTCCTAATCTTTCCACCATGGAGGGCGTCCTGGATCAACTGCAGCCTGCAGGTGCATAATTTCTGAGACCACCTCTGGTCTCGCCTCGGAGCGACGTCTCAGCAGGTTGGTGGAAGGAATTGGGTTTTGATTCCAGTGTGGCCACCTTGACCCCCAAAATTCAAGGTGGGTCGTGGTGACGAGATTTGGTCATTCAGAGTAAGCTCTAATACCAAAATGATAAAGACCACTTGAGTAAGGTATTACTAATGAAACCACTCTAGTTTATAGTGTCGACTCACAAGAGGAAGATGCATGAACAATTCCATGACTCTTTTCTGATTAATAATTCCCTGCTAATTACAAGTGATGAAAGGAACTTAAATAGACCTAACTACTCTAACTTCCCACTAACCCACTTACTATCCTAATAGGCTCATGCTAATGAATTGAAACTAGTGTAGGCCCCCGTGCATATCACAAGATTAATATTTATGAAATGCTTATAATTTTTATACAAACATTGTTAAAAACATTAAATAAGTTATAGTTGTATTTGTGAAAGATAAATAATAATAAAAATGTCAATACATGTTTTCATTATAAAATATATGTATGTAAATACAGAGTGAAAAACATTGAATGATCAACCTCTAATATAAAATATACATTAACCTATCGTATTGTCAATCAAAACTCTATTAGATAGTTTTATATAAGCATAAAATAATGACCAAGCTATCAAAAAAATAATATTGTAACCATAATCGTTCTACATCATACTCTTTGAAGCTTGAACTTTTGAGTTCAATGATCGGTTTTTCTAACCCAGGGCATAGAAAAAACATGCTTAAATAAGAAACTACACCTACAAGTAAATGGATAAACCCATTACAAAAAAGTAAACTAATTTATGGGCGACTCTTATTAGCCAAAAATATTTAAAAGAAAAATCAATTTTTGACTACAAAAAGAAGACGAAACAATCTTGGCAATTTTCCAAACTGTTACATTTACGAGAAGATTTTATAAAAGGAATAGAATGGAAAATAGATAATGGAAAAAATATTAAATTCTTGACTGATAAATGGATTCATAACAAAGATATTAAACAATATTTTGATAGTGTAAAATGCCAAATAAATGAAACCGTATATGAGTATATAACTTTGGAAAAGGAAGGAATATTTTAAAATTAAGTGAAGTTTTACCCCCGCAAAATATATCTCTTATTGTTAAAATTTATATACCACAAAATGATATAGAAGATAAAATTATTTGGAATAAAACGGTCGATGGCAAATTTAGTACAGCTTCAGTCAGGAAATTATATAATATATATTAATACACCATCTAACCATGCAGAATTACTTTTTTGGATTTGGAAATTAGACATCCCACCAAAAAGTCAAAATTTTCTCTCAAAAGCTGATGTACGTAGGATCCCCACTGCTGATATACGTAGGACCACCACTACTCAGATCACAGACGTCGACATAAGGAGTCAAATGAGTGTAGCGGCAAGAGCAACGTCAAGAAGAGTGACGTCATTCAGATTGTCTTTGGAACCCATGGTTGTATGGGTGAGCTCTCAAGGGCCCCATTCCGAAGACTTACTAAATTAGGGAACCTTAATAAGTTTGGAGGCCGCTGACAAAGAGTTTCCCGGAAGACGAGGACTTCCACGGCGACGAGGCCGAGTTAGGGTAGAGTGTCATGGACGGCTCGAGCGTCCATTTGAGAAGATCTCTGGTCAGAATATACTTCTTGGGCCTATCTTGGTTGTGCCCAAAGTTGAAGCCCAACAGAGGCCCAATGACCAAGATATGGCTGCTGCAAGGACCGATTTTGTTTTTGTTCGTTTGGGCAAATGGAAGATCGGATTAAGCTCTACTTTGGATATGTTTCAGTACTTGGGCTTATCTTTATTGTTTCAAAATTTGAGGCCCATTCGAGATTGGACGCCGCCGCCATGATCAGAACAAGATTCGAGATTTTAGGGCTTTTCTAGGGTTTCCTTTCTTGGAAATCAAGCAATTCGGGAAGACTATTTAATGTGTGTTTTTCTAGGGTTTTAGGCAGACTTTGACAAATTGAGAATTACTCTTCCTTTTAGGTTTTGATGTTGTTTTGACGTTGTTTAGCTGTAGCTTGGTTTGATATTGAATTGCAAGAAGTCAACGCTTGGTTTGATATTGGCCTGGGTTTGATATTGAATTGCAAGAAGTCAACGCTTGGTTTGATATTGGCCTGTGAGATCGATCTGTTGTTTACACATATTTCGAACTCCAAACCTTGAAAGAACCCTAGGTGGATTCCTTGGGTTAATTCGAGTCTAGTGAGTCTTTCTAGATTGACGGCTGAGTCAAGAAAGACGTCACTTGCTTATCGTATCTGAGTCAAGCTAGTCTACCTAGATCGACGACTGAGTCAAGGTAGATAACACTTTTTGAAGAACAAGATTCGATCGATCGTCTGTCACAACGATCTCTCGAAGCCTTCTCGACATCAGATTCACCCAACCGTCTGCCGCCGTCGACCACAATCGCCGCCGCCGTCGACTTCAACCCCCACCGCCGACTTTGTGTCATCAAAAGCAGTCTCAGATAATCTCTCAACCACATACATGCTAAATAGATATTATAATAGAGTATCCTCATACTGTTCATTATGCGATTTCCATAATGAAACAAGAGACCACTTTTTCTTTGATTGTATATATACTATATCTCAGATACGTAAATTCGAAGGTATTACAGAATTGAGTTTCGAGCTTAATGTAAAGGATTCATTTGAAGCAACTCTACATTATTTCAGAATATAAAACTGAAAACCAATTCCTATGGTACAATATATGACTATATAGAAATGTGGTAATTTTTCAAAATGAAAGAATCCTAAAAGAAGGAATTGCACAAGAAGCATATTGTCATTTTAAAAAATAGGAAAACGCATTAATAACCACTAAATGTCCAAAACAAAAAACAAGAAGAAATAGAAACAAATCTCGTAACAAGCAATGGATCGGCCCTCCTATGAATTGGATTAAAATAAAATTTGATGGCTCTTTTAAACAGAATGGACAGTCCATGACAGCCTGTATAGTTAGAGACAACAGAGGAAGCATTATTGATATATATAGTAAACATATTCAGTCTGCTTCAATGCTACAGACAGAGGCTCAAGCATTTCTTATTGCAACTAAATTAGCTATAAAATTAAATGCTCAAAATGTAATTTTTAAAGGTGATAATTTAACAGTGATTAATTCTGCTAATAGAATTTGGAAAGTGTCGTGGAAAATAGATAATATTATTCTCGATGCCCAACACAACTTAAAATTGTTAAATAATGTAAAAATTCTGCATTGTTTCCGAGAGGCTAACAGGGCAGCTGATTCCCTTACATGCCCTGATTTAAACCCTCATTTTATTAAAGTAGTTTTAAACTGCAACCCAGATTTCAGTTTATCTGTTGAATATCTCAACAGTATTAAGCCACATCTTCTGGCTTCCCCTATGTACCCATTGTATAAGCCGTTTTTCCGGACCACCGTTGATGATGGCCAGGGATGGTCATCCCGTTGTGGATGACATCCCGCTTCTTGCCCACTATAAAAAAAACTAAAAATGACAACACCTAATCACTAAAATATGGTAACACTTAAATTTCTTAAATTAACCTCTTATTTAAAGAGGTTAATTTTAGAAATGATTAAAGCTTATTGTATTCTCCTTATTGTATGCTCCTCCTAAACATGGTTTATAAATGATCAAAACTATTGAATGTGACTTGATTTGCATATTTTTAGGAGATCATGGAGGAGGAGAAAGATTGTGAAAAAATAAATTTTTTATTTAAAATTTTATTAATTAATTATTTGCTTTTTTATTTTTTTGAAAATGACGACGTGATGAGGTGGCGCAATCTTTTATAAAGTCTTAGGTTCCCCTTTATATTGCAACTAGTGTTTGTCCCGTACGACGTACGGGTAATGATACAATTTATTAATCAATAAAAAATTCATAATTTAGAGGTTTTTCTTATTCATATAGACGATGACAGGTTGTCGATAACTTCTATTTCTTTGAATTCGTAATAAGTAACATTAATATAGCTTCCTAGTAAACCATAATATGCATTTGAAAAAACTGCTAATAGAATAATTTTCTTAAGAAATATGATAGTCGAAATGAAATATAGGAGGAGGAACCATGAATCCAATTGAGGCTTGAATAAACATCGATGGAAACAAAACATTCACATATAAAACAAATTTACAAATCCTAACAAATGAAATTAGGAGATAAAAGTTGTAGAGCTTGAAGAATTCAATCAAACGGTAAATAGTGAACATGCATATCTTTCGTTGAAGAGATGAACATGGACAATAGTAGTAGAGAGAATGACGAAACTGAGTCCATAACACATAGTAAACAAAGTGCTAAGATATTTATGCCCTTTTTTAATGTAAGCCTCAACATCAAGCTAAAATTTGAAGTTATTTTACCAAATAGAGCTTTTGTAAATTTGGAGTTAGTGGAACAGTGAGATCTTAGAGTGGGATAGAGGTTAAAAAAAATTATTCAATTTATTTTAAAAGAAGAAATAAAAAAAAAAATACACGTCTCCACTAAAATTTTACCAAGTGACGCAAATTTTTGTAAAGACATGGCTTCATCTTTAAATTGTATATACTAGCCTAGTTCCCGCGCGGCCGCGCCATGCGCGGTTTTATATAACTCGATACAATTAATAAGTAATATTATGTATTATATATAATTTTATATGAAAATAAGTAGATAGCTCGAAATGATATTGATGCATGATTAAGTTTTAAAATTTTAAATATAATAAACAACAAATATAAATGAGTTTTTAACACTAAAAAAATCTTTTTTGATCAAATTATCATAGACAAATTTTAACAAATTTAATTTCAACATATATAAAACTATATAATTTAAATCACTACCCTAGCACAAAAATATAACTTCTTCCCTTATTTATTAAGAAATCAATCTTTTTGTGATGTGTTATATCATATAAATTAAATTAATTTTTTTTTAAATAACATAATAGGATATTGGGAGGGAAAAATCTAAAAAAATAAACATAAAATATTTTTGTAATCCGGAAGATCTTAAGCAATCTTTTTGTGATATTTATGTATATGATTTTCCAAATTTAATCAATTTTTTGAGAAAATTACAAGAAATTGTACAATTTTGTGACCAATAGAATTGCGACAAATGGATAGCCTGAAAGAAGATTATGCCACGTGACATAGCTAAGGTGAGAGAAATGTGATTTGCTTTAGTAGTTATATATATAGATTAGATTAGGTAGATGCTAGGAAATAGGAACGGGTGCCTACTCACTCTACAGATTCTAACCTCACGTAGATTTAGAGGGAATTTAAATAACTAATTAAACAACTAATTAATTAACTTATTGGCTATATAGACTCTCTTTTTTTTTGCTATTGGGACTCATTGGGTCACGTATATGGATAGCGTGGGCGTGGGTATGGGTCACGCTTACAGAAAGCGTGGGCGTGACAATTTTACGAATATCCGATTCATGTAGACGACGCCCACGCATTGCATATGCGTGGGTATATTCCAAAGTACACGTATAGGTAACGTAGGATAAAAGGGAATATGTGTTAAATTTGGTAAAATAGTCACGTGCACGCAGGCTGAGGGCGTGGGTCCTTTGCATCTCTGAGCGCTTATATGGTCCATTTGCTAGACCAAATTTCCATTTTAATTTTACGGATATCCGATTCATGTAGACGACGCCCACACATTGTGTATGCGTGGGTATAGTCCAAAGTACATGTATAGATAACGTAGAATAGAAAGAGATGCGTGGGTATAGTCCAAAGTACATGTATAGATAACGTAGAATAGAAAGAGAATATGAGTTAAATTTGGTAAAGATAGTCACGTGCACGCAAGCTGAGGGCGTTGGTCCTTTTCATCTATGAGCGCTTATATGGTCCATTTGCTAGACCAATTTTCCATTTTAATTGGTTTTAAGGGAAAATTGCATTAAGATATCATACATTTGCATATTGCCTAAATCATGATATCATACATTTACGTATGACATCTCTGCATGGCTAGCTTAAGTGAATTATTGTTGTTGGATACTTAATCGGGTGACAACCGGGCAACACTTTTTTTACACCCGGCAGCACCATCTCGTTCGGAACGGTGTTCTGAACGAGATTGCCCGAATATTTTTTTTTTAAAATTTGTTTCTCGTTCGGAACCCCGTTCCGAACGAGACCGGTCCACAAAAATCAATTTCCATTTAATAAATGCCGAACCGGTTCGCAATATGCGAACCGGTTCGACACTCGTTCGGAACCTCATTCTGAACGAGTTTTTTTTTATATATATATATATTTATGACGTGTCGTTACCCGTTCGGAACCCCATTCCAAACGGGAAAACGACTATATTTTTTGAAAATGCGAACGGCTATATTTTGACGGAGTCTATAAAATCGGAGTTGTATGACCAAATTATCAAACCCAATCGGAAGAAGCACAAAAAATGACGTCTGAAAGCGATTCAACTAATTCTTCAAGGGCATGTAGTTGGAAAGAAAGACGGGAGTGTTCTTCTAGTGAGACGTCGGTGGAGGAGGAGGTTGATTTGTCTGCGCCGGTAGATGATACATATTTCCATGTAAGTACCTGTAAACCTTTTTTTATAGCGTTTCATTAGAATTTATTTTATTGATATAGTAGTATTGAAATTTGAAAATTTTAAATAGGGATATTGTAGTGATGAGAAATATTTAAAAATCGACTATAGTGCCCATTTTACGACTAGTGAGAGATTTCCTACTATGGATCTTCTGAGAGAGTGGGTTAGGAAGGTCGGTTATGCCTTGTGTATGGTTATCACCACGAAATCATCAATGGCCAACAAGAGGATATTTCTGCACTGTGAGCAATCCGGTAGTTATAGAAAACATCGAAAGAACATTAATCTTGAAGGAGATGTAGTTGAACCATCGTCGCAGCGTAGCAACCTTAGTAGGTTAAGGAAGTACAATTGTCCTTTTATGTTAAGAGAATATTATCGACGAGGAACTCTTGTTGAGCCGGTTGGGTGGATATTAAAAGTTGAGAAGGCATGTCACAACCACTGTCTTTCCAGCAGCTTGATTGGCCATGCATTTTCTTCGAGGATGACGGGAGAGCAGAGACGAAAAATAATGATTGCATCAGCGGCCGGGGCAATGCCGAAGGTTATTTATACATAGTTGTTTCAGGAAAATCCGACTTCCACAATATCAAGGAGGCAAGTGTACACTGTGAGGGAAAAGGAGAGGAAGAAAGCATTGGCAAATCTAACCGTGACCCAATGGTCATTAGCGTTTTTCATATCTCATCTGGATTGTGAACATTTGTTGAGAATGTTCCCTCGGGTGGTGATCATGGACGCGACGTACAAGACTAATAGGTGCACTAAATTTCATTATTATGACTTCAAATACCGTTTTTGAATTATAATTATTAAATTTGAAATTGATAGGTATGGTTGGCCGTTACTTCAGTTTGTTGGATTCAATTGCACCAACTATACATATTGTATTGCGCTAGCGTTCATTTGTTGTGAGACAGCCCCATACTATGCATGGGCATTGAAACGGCTCAAGTATTTGTTTGGTGCACTCGGAGGACCGGATTGCATCATGTCTGATCGAGAGCTGGCAACAATTAAGGCGGTTGACCATGTATTTCCTAGTGTGCGTCATATGCTTTGCCATGTGCACGTTGATCGGAATGTTAAGGCATTTGCTAAATTGAACAACCTGGACGAAAAAAGTGCATCTGCTAGCGTTCGACGGGTGATGCGGTCTCACACAGAGAAGCAGTATGAGGAGAGACTTGATCACTTCCGGAAAACATGGAGGAATGGTCATCTTGTACAATATGCTGAGAGCACATGGTTTACTCCCCATAAGGAAAAACTTATAGCTGCGTATTGCGATGATATACGCCATTTTAGCACAAGAAGGTCTAACAGGTAAGATATTTGAATTTGTTTTTAACGAGAATGATCACGACACTCGATGTTTAACATGTACAATGTTGTTGTCAGGGTTGAAGGTCAACACTCGATGTTGAAGCATATGTTTGATTCAGCTGTTGGAGGGTTCGACACTTTAGTGCAACACATTGACAATATGTTTGTCGATCAGCACCGTCGAATACGGGCCGAGATGGAAATGTCCAACCATACTAGCCCGAAGGAGATACAAGACGAGCCTCGGTGGATCAAGACTATTTTCATGCGCATATTGAAGAAGTGCTCCGACAAGTGTTTGAGAATGCTACTGAAAGAAGTCCTTAAGGCAAAGGAGGGAAAGATATGTGGCCCATGTGAGGATCCTTGGTGGGAATCAACACTTGGATTGCCTTGCCCACACAAGATTAAGGTGTTTGTAGAAGAAGGAACGCCATTGTTGCCCGGTGACATTGATATCTTCTGGAAGCAGATCAAGTGGGAAGGAGTGGAATTGAAAGACTTCGACTCTGACGACGACGTGTAATTGACTGCAGATAAGGTTCTTATGGATGATTTCTTTGAAGGGGTGTTTACCGGTAACGTTGATGATTTCGATATGAAGAGGATGGCTGATAAGTGGCGTGAGTGCAAAGATCCTTCTTCAGTTGATGTTCAGGACCCCCCTCGGGGAGAGACGAAGAGAGGAAGGCCTAAGATTCATGCGAAGAAGACGGGTACAAAGAGAGATCCGGGTTGGGATGAGAGGGATCAAGCTAAGAAGGATAAGGAGAAGGGAGAAGCAAGGAAAAAGGGGATGAAAGAGGAAGACGGTGCAACTGTGCCACCGAAAGCCGATTCACAAAAGAAATCGTCGGTTTCATCGAACAGAGCTTCAAGCGGGGCCACGACCGTAAAAGGGAGTACAACTAAACCACTGAGGGCAAGAGGAAATGCTAGATCAAAATGTAGCGGTGGCAATTCAATCATTTATCTCGACTTCGACTAGGGCATAGATAATATAGACCTTTTCATGCTCGCATACATAGCTGTTGTGGAGAAAGTAGGTGATGACGGTCATTGTGGTTATCGATCCCTTTCTCGCTTACTAGGTAAACCAGAGCAACAGTACGTTGAAATCCGATTAGATCTTTCGAAGCACCTCCAAGAAAACGGGAATATGTATCATGAGATGCTAGAGGGTTTCAAGACTATCCCGCAACTCATTCGATAAGTGAATCACATTCGAGTTTCCAGAGTTGATCATCGAAACAACGTGGCAAAAGAATTCCCGCTCGCCGACTTTCCCCCTACTTATGAACTTCACCATCTCTTGCTCCTCAGCGTCAAACGGGTTTTCCAGGTCCACGCCAAACAAATAAGAGGACAAACGGGCACACTGCGCTGAATCTGCATCTAGACCCAAATGCGTCCATGGGGTGGTCACAGCACGCTCGTCAATAGGCAGCTCTAGAATCTCCAAACCGTCATGGAGACCGATTCCAAGCTCCCCACAATTCAGATGAAATGTGTTTGTCTCAGGGTGCCACCTTTCCACGAATGCAGAAAGGAGGTTGTGGTCCACATTCCAAAATTGCCCCTTCAAGATGTGAAGCAACCCCGACTCCTGGGCAATAGAAAACCATGAATCTGGCTCCGGGTCGGTAGGAATTATAGGCAACCATAGCTCGAAGCACTTCTGCCTTGTCTGCGCCTTTAGTTGACGGGGGGCACTTTCATCGGGATTCGGATGTATCCAAATCTCATGAGCAATGTGTTGCCCATAACGAGTCAATATAGTACCCTCGTTGAGTCTTGGAAGAGGAGGAGCCGCAGCAGCTTCTGACTGCATCGGAACAAGACCTGACTGCCGAGTCTGTCGGGATCTACCCCGCGAAGAACCTGACCGACTCGGAACAGGAGATGCCATCGGAACAGAAGATGGCATCGGTAGTGATGGCCGGACCGGACCGGGACCGCCAGTTCGAACCGGAACCGGACCGGGACCGCCGGTTCGAACCGGAACCGGACCGGAACCGGTAGGAACCGGTTTGGTCACGGTCCGGTTCAGGTTCACGAAAAGCGTTTTTCAAAACCGGCGGTTCGAACCGCCGATTTTTTGTTTTTTATTTTAAATTTTTTTAACCGGCAGTTAACCGGAACCGCCGGTTTTTTTAAAAATAAAAATAAAAATATGGAACCGCCGGTTAACCGGGAAAACCGGTTAACCGCCGGTTCCAACGGCTCCAAAACTAGTCGTTGCCGGTTAACCGGCGGTCCTAACGGCTAATAGCCGTTAGGAAATTAAAAAAAAAAAAATTAATTAATTTTTTAATATTAAAATAACCCATATCAAACCCCTATAAATACCATACCATACAATCTTCAAATCACACATCCAACAACAACAATCTCTCTTCTCTTTCTCAAATCTCAATCTTATAATCTCTCAAATTCCATCAACAATCTCTCCTCTTTCTCAAATCTCAATCTTATAATCTCTCAAATTCCATCAACAATCTCTCTTAATCTCTTCCTTTTAATTAGCTTTTGTCTTTCAATATTTTATTGCTTTTACATTTTTAATCACATTATTATATTGTTCTAAGTTTTATTGTTTTATTGTTTTATTGTTTTATTGTTTTATTGTTTTAATTGTTTTAATTGCTTTTAATCATATTATTTAATTGTTCTTAATCATATGGCGGAACATTTTGACACCCAAGAGAGTGATAATGTCACTTCTCCCACTCCCACTCCCACCTCCCAAGTTAGGTCCGGTAGGGGTAGGACCGCTAGGCCTCAAGGGCAAGCTAGCGGTTCGAGGCCGGCTAGGGCCCCTAGGTGGGGGGAGGTCCGGGTCCTCCGGGAACCAATCCCGGAAACTAACATCTCCTATTTTTGTAAAGTGGTTTACTAAATTAGAACCCGGTCTCGAGGAACTCGAGGCCGAGGATTATGATCCCGATCTAATTATTGTTTCTTGTAACTTTTGCGAGGCGACATTCCAATGGAAGAAAAGTGGAGGATATGGAACCCTTCAACGACACATGGAGCACAAACATGTCGCCGAGATGGGAATGCTAGGGGGACAAACACAAATTTCCGGCGGATTTGCATCTTCTACTACCGGTAACCCTTTATTTCGTTTTGATCATGAAGCTAATAGTGTAGCATTAGCCGAAGCTATTTGTGTTGATCATTTAGCATTTCGATTTAGTGAAAATGTAGGATTTAATGAGTACATTAAAGATCATACACAACCCGCTTTTACATCCGTATCTAGGAAAGTGATTAAGAAAAACGTAATTAAGGCTTATAAAAGACGCAAGGCCGAATTAGTTTCTTATTTTTCGCAAAATGATATGCATGTTTCTATTTGTAGTGATATATGGAGTGATAATACTCAAACCCATTCTTACATGGGTGTTACATGTCATTTTGTAGATCATCATTTTACAATGCAAAAACGTTTATTGGCATTTAGAGTCTTTGATGATTCACATACCGCACAAAATATTGCTATGATGATTCGTGCAATTTTAGAAGAATATAGACTACTTAATAGAGTTTTTTCAATTGGATTCGACAATGCATCTGCTAACACCGCATCTATTAGAGATTTACAAGAAATGTGTCAACCTTTATTTGGTGGGAAATTTGTTCATATTCGATGTGCTTGTCATATTTTAAACTTATGTGTTCAAGATGGTTTACGTGCTATGAGTTATCATTTTGAGCCAATTAAGAACGTTATTAAGTATATTTGGGGGCATCCTAAAGTTACAAGAGATTGGATGACCTTTTGTAAAACTAACGGGGTGCAGCCAAAACGTTTTTCAAAAGATGTGGGTACCCGATGGAACTCTACTTACATATTACTATGTGAATGTATACAATATAAACAAGTTTTAACGTCTTTTGTTTCTCAAAACCTTTCTGGCTCTACTTTCTATTTTAGCGAATCAGGTTGGGATATATGTCAAAGTATTGCAACGTTTTTAAAATGTTTTAGTGATGCAACAAAGAGATTTAGTCATGTGAATGTATACAATATTCCCGATTGTTTTCTTGTTGCTTGTGTTTTAGATCCTAGACTTAAATTATCCGTTTTACACGCTCTTTTAGATGACTATTATGGATATATTTTAGCCGACGGTGAACTAGAGGATATTTTAGGTATGGTTTCTAGAACTAGAACAAACATTGAAACTTTATTTACTCATTTTTCTGATTCTCCGACTACTTCACAATTACCTCCGGCTTCTTCGGGCTCTAGCTTGGGGGCCTTTGGAGCTAAGTATTTTAGTAAAAGACCAAGAGTTACAAACACGAATGCGGAAATTGATAACTATCTTAACACCAACTTTGAGTTTGTTAGTTGTGATACTTTAGATGTTTTGAAGTGGTGGGAGGATCATAGGAGCATGTTTCCAACGCTTGCGAAGATTGCGGCTCAAGTTCTTGCCGTCCCCGCTTCAACCGTGGCGGTGGAACAAACTTTTAGTGCAGGAGGCAACACTTTAACGAGGAAGAGATCAAATTTGGCACCGGAGTCATTGGAGGCGCAATGTTGTGTTTGCGATTGGAAGAGAGCCGCAATTAGGCAACAACGTAACATTATCGAGTCATCGGAAGACGAGTGGATTGGAGATTCTACTACGATACGCACCGATTCATCCGCCGAAGATTCGACTTAGGTAACGGGTTTTGAAAAAAGGTAAAGAACTACGTGGGCTTTGATTCCTCTAACCCGAGAGGATACGTAGGCAACTTAACAAGTAAGTCACTGTTAAGTGCAAGCCCAATTTTTTTTATATTTTTGTTCCTTCATATTTAATTTAAAAAACTTAAAAAAAATGAAAACATTCTTTTTAATAGCGTTTTTTTATAATCATTTTTTTAAAGTTTTTTAAACATAATTTTTAAACTTAAAAAAAATGACAAAACATTCTTTTTTAATAGCGTTTTTTTATAATCATTTTTTTTAAGTTTAAAAATTATGTTTAGATTTTTTTATATTTTTTTACAGTTTTATAAATTAATAATTTTTTTAAAAAAAAACAAAACCGCCGGTTAACCGAAACCGGCCGGTTCAGTCCGGTTTCGAACCGGAACCGGACCGGACCGGACCGGGAGCCAACCCTAGGCATCGGAACAAGAGATGGGTTCCGAACCCCCGCAGCACTTGACCCCCGAGAACCTGACTGTTGAGGTCTATCACCCCGAGATCTTCTATCCCCCCTCCTCTCAGAAGCAGTAATCCGCCTATCACCCAGGTTTTTGTCTTCTCCTACTCTAGATCGGATGTTTCTAACTACCTCCTAGTTTTAACGAAATACATACAAATTTAGCATCGATTATTATAACTAAAGTCCATATATGCGATTTTAAGTAATTTTTAACCTTTTTGTATTTTCTAAAAAGTGTTGATGCGCTTTCAACATGCATTAAACTAATTCTTATAAACTAAATTTCACAATGAATTTAATTCTTATCTTCTAACCTATCTTTTTACCATGCATTGCAGTTAATATTGAAATTAAGCGTTTTCCACTATTAACTAATTTTAGCATGCATTTGAAATACTATTGAGCATTTTCCACTATTTCTACAAAATTAAGCGTATTTCAGGTTTTTAGAAATACTAACCGACTCAGTGTTCCGTCTCCGACGTGGTGCTCGGACATCCTCCTGCTCTTGCTCCGGCTCTTCTTGAGGTGTTGCTCCGCCTATAACAGTTGGATCCCAGAACGTGTGTTGTTGATGCCTTTGGAGATCACTCAAAGTGGGGGTGGGGAGGTTGTAACTACGTACTACTAGTTGCTCCGTCCATGTTGAATAAACCACTACCAGAAGGACCAGCGTAGCTTGCATTCGGAACACCATAACCCGACCACCAATCGTTTCCTACGTAAACTTCTTCATCTGCAGTCGTCGGATCAGAAAAGAAAGGATTAGGAGGAGTTCCAGCCATAATCGAGATGAAAGAAAGCGGTTTTTGAAAGATTTATAAGGGAGCGTTTTTTTGTAAGATCGAGAAGAGAGCGAATTCGAGTGTGGTCCGGAATGGCATTCTGAACCCATATATCCAACGGCTAGCTGGCGCGGATATTTTTAAAAAAATATTCCGAACGAGAAACGGATATCCGATATAAATTTTTTAAAATAAAATAAAAATAATGACGTCATTAAAAATATTTAAAAAAAAATTCTCGTTCGGAATGTAATTCCGAACGAGAAATCGGATATTTTTTTGTATTATTTTAACCCGGGTTCACATTTTTGAACCCAGTTCGGCTCGTTCGGAACACCATTCCGAACGAGAATATTAAAAAAAAACAATTACAAAACTCGTTCGGAACCCCATTCCGAACGAGGGGGGGGTGCCCGGTGTAAAAAAGGTGTTGCCCGGTTGAATCGCCCTTATTATTTCGGGACTTTCTTTATATTCGTGTTTGTCCTCGGACCTCGTTTTTCACTCACATGGTTCGACCACGAGACTATGGGAAATTTGGGAAGAGGGCCCTAATTAATTTAGGGAAAGTGTCGGGTGACAATAACTTTTAAAATACAAACGTGAGAATGATGCACATTAGTTGTAAATTGGTGCACATTTAGTACTAATTTGATGCACATTCGTTGACAAACTTAAAAACAACACAAATTTGAAGAACATTCATTTTTAAAGAACATTTATTGAGAAACTGAAGAACTTTCAGGTAAAAGTGTATGTGCATCACTTTTTCAAAGAATGTGCATCAAAAATTTTGATGCACATTTAAGTATAGTGTGATGGACATTTAAGTTTATTTTGATGCACATTAGTCATTCTCACGTTCTCATTTTAAAAATTGTTCTCACCGGAACCGCGCCTATTAATTTATACCAAAACTCATTACGTTTGTTGTTTCATGACAGTAATCAGCTATAAAGGATACGAAACGCCTATATGCACGCGACTTTTTCTCTATATACACGCGATTTGGTGCGCAGATGTTATGCGCATAAGTTGGTGCGCAGTTTTCTTGCGCACAAGGGTATTTTCGGGATAAATGTGAAAATTCTGACGATGTCTGTCAAATGTGTGCGCTGAACTTGTGCGCACATATTAGTGCGCAAAAGAACTGCGCACAGGGTTTATTAAACCCTGCGCCGCAGCTTCTTCTTCTTCCTCCTTCTTTCTTTCTTTTCTGCTGTAGCTCGACGGCGCCGTTACAATTTTCTCCATTTCCGAGCGTTTCCCTCGTCTAAACACAATTCCGTCAATGGATTCTGAACCCCCTCATTCTTCCGGTCCAGACCACACCACTTTCGTCCCAATCCCAACACCTCCGGCGACTTCCGTCCCAACGGAGCCACCTCCGGCGACCTTGTCCGACGATGAAGCGTTGGTGGATGGAGGTGGCCGGTGGTATGCGACTCGAGCCGCGTTGGCAGCGGCAAACGCTCCTCCGGCGACTATTCTGGCGACTCGGGTTCCGGAGACACCGCATGATCTTTATTCGGTATAAAATTTCTAAACCCGCTTTTTTCAAATATTTATCGTATTTAATTTTGGAAATTTATTCGTAATTTATTTTTGTAATAATTACGATTAAATTTAAGTTTTTTATGAATTAAATATTAGAATTCGTATCTTAATTGTAATTTAATCGTAATTTTTCATAATTACGTTTAAATTTCAGTTTTTTATGAATTAAATATTAGAATTCGTAGTAATTGTAATTTAATCGTAATTTTTCATAATTACGATTAAATTTCAGTTTTGTATGAATTAAATATTAGAATTCTTATTAATCGTATTTTTTTATAATTACGATTAAGTTTCAGATTATTATGCATTAATCGAATGCCTAATCGAATTATTATGAATTCGTATTAATTGTAATTTTTTAGTAATAGTAGTGATTATTATTTCGTATTAGTTGAGATGTTTATTTTTTAGTAATTAATTATGAATTAAATATTAGAAACTTAACAGTCATAACTAGTTATGGCTTAATTGTTAAATTTCTAACAATTTATATTAAAAAATTTAGTTTTCGTAGATATAAAGACTCGAATTTGATTACGAAGTTGCAAATTATTTCCGAATATTTTAGTATGAATTAGTCATACTAAAAATGTAAAAACATGTAGACTATACAAGCCGTCATGGATCAGACGGGCAACACGATGCCCGCACCAGTAGCGGAACGGCTTCCACGTCGACATGATGTGGCAGCCGGTGTGCGATTATCGTTCGAGGCCCTCGAACGATTTTTCGGCACCGGATCACCTGAGCGCCGTGAGCCAGGGAATGAGTACGAGGAGGCACAGCTGCAACAGCAGGAGATAGATGGTTCGCATATGGAGATGGATGGACAAAGAGGAGATTTCCATGACGACGTAGATTATCCTGGTCGATATGTTACTGCGTTCGACCCTATCGAGCCCACACCAGTACAGGCGCAGGTGATCACGGATGACTATGATATCCAGGACGCACCTTTGTTTCAGGATGCTTTACCTCGCAGTTCAGAGCATACAGAGCAGGAATTACCTGCAGTGACAGATGCAGAAACGTCGACATCTTCTCCTCCTACGGTCGCATCTGCAGAGCCAGTCGCATCTTCAGAGCCAGTGTCGGGAGATTTAGACGACGATGACCATGCCCCACAGACATATTTTCCTTGGCTCGGGGAGTCGATGCAGGACATTTGTCGTCCACGTGCGCCTCACCTATTGTGTTCTTATGAGACGCATATAGCGAGATGGATATGGTCGCGTGGTCCTCTTCCAGGGCCCGCTCCCGATGTACCATTGGTGCCCCCGGTGCAGGTTAGGAAGCGTGCCCGTGCGGGGGAAGCTGTAGGCCGAGGCAGAGGCCGAGGTGGTGGTGAGGGTGCTGTAGGCAGAGGCCGAGGTGGTGGGAGAGGGAGAGGGAGAGGTAGAGGGAGAGGGAGAGGGAGAGGTCAGGAGGGTGTTGCTGCTGAGGGAGTTGGTGGTGAGGGTGTTGCTGCTGAGGGAGTCGCTGAGGGGGCTGCAGTTGAGGAGGTTGTTGGTGAGGAGGTTGCGGCTCCAGTTAGAGGTGGTCATCGTCCCAGGCAGAGACGACGAGTAGGAGATATTCAGGCAGAGGATGAGCCAGAGGATGGGGACGAGGATGAGGCCGAGGCTGAGGCGGCTCCGTTAGATCCGGTATGTTCAATAACATTGATCTGAATGCTTATAATAAGTTATACGTTTCATATTTACTAACCGGACGCAAATTTTTTTCTGTATTTATTTAGGCTAGGAAGCTCCTGAGGGTGATGTACAGATCTCCATAGGTTCATGATTATGAGCATCATATTTCAGCTGAGGAGGGTACATGGTTCAGGCTTGCTGAGCGTTCTGGGCTGACAGAGCTGCGCCGAGTGGGCATAGCGTCTCAGATCGATGCTGCATTGATTTATGCTTTTGTGGAGAGGTGGCATCCAGAGACCAACACTTTCCACATGCCATTTGCTGAGATGACCATCTGCCTACATGACGTGATGCAGATCCTCAGAGTCCGTATACATGGTCGTAGCTGCAATTCACCTATGACAGATGACCAGATCTATGCGGCGCTTGCGGACGCTATGGGTCAGGAGGCTGATGACATGAAGGCATGTTATAGCTCAGGTGGCATTCATTTTGGTGCCCTCAATGCTCGGTTGGAAGTTTTGTTTGATGCGCCAGTCAGGAATGAGAGTCACATTGCCACTCTGTATCTCCTTTTGCTTCTGGGCTCGACTGTCTTGGTGGACAGGTCGACAAAGGGTGTCAAGGTCCAGTACGCGGCGCTTGTTCTCAACCATGATCGTACAGGGGACATTGCATGGGGAGCCGGCATAATTGCGTTAGTGTATCGCAATTTAGGGTCTGCATCTAGAGTCGAGACGGCAACCATTGGTTCATGTGGGATTCTTCTGAGGGTAAGATCTTGTCGTTAACGTCTTGGTGAATAACTCTTAACTATTCACGTAGTTTTACTAATAATCTGTAATTGTTTATATGTAGTGCTGGATCTGGGCATACTTTCCTCATTTTCGTGATCACTTTGTCACGAACCCTGCATTCGCCCATGGAGATGCTGCTGTAGGATTGTATACACCACTTAGCTCGGATACTGGGCGTTTGGTTGCCATCCGTCGCATGCTCGACAACATGAGATATGAGCAGGTTTGGATTTAATTTCTTATATTTTTTATTTCATTACCGCAATACGTGTCTAATTTGGCTTGTTATTTGTTTCAGGTTAACTGGCAGCCATGGAGAGATTTGGACTTCAACTCACCAGAGGTTTCTCCTACGAGATTTGAGGGCGTATTGAGCATCTGGAAATTTCATGAGGCCTACAACCCTAGGAGAGTCCTGCGGCAGTTTGGGCGGGCTCAGCCCGTTCCCGACCCACCCATTCAGCCGTTGTCATTTCATCGGCCCATGGGTTGCACGAGGTATGACGTCGTTTATGCACCTAAGCTTCTTCTTGCATGGGACGCAGAGCCGAGGCCTCTGATCGATCTGGATGGGCCGGTTGCAGAGCCAGCATGGAAGATGTCTGATGACTATATGGATTGGCTGGACGAGTTCTCACATCCCGTCGTCGATCCATCCTCTGAGAGACATGATCGCCCGCCTCGCTATGGATATACCCCGGTGCCTATCGATGCATTAGCGGTATGTAAAATTTTATAAAGTTTGTACAAAACTTAGCTTTAGACCTTAACTAACGATTAAATTTACGTTTTGTTTGCAGCGTTGTCAGATCCTTCAAGCCATGATGCACTCTTTTCTAGACACCCCTATCTCGGATCGACCTTGGGCCACTGAAGATGTGATTCGTGGTTGGCTTGCAATCTTAGAGGCACCTCAGGCACCTTTGGCACCATCTCCCCCACGTGCATCGCGGATGCCACCACCACCACCACCTCCTGTTTTCCGAGATTCTGTTCATGAGAGTGGCCAGGGGAGTGGATGCGGCACTCAGGAGGATGCGCACCAAGATGATATGACTCAGGGTGATGTGCCTCGGGAAGATGCTCCGCCTTATACTCAGGAGACTCAGGATTAGACGCTTGACGTCTGTTTTTGTTTGATGGATGTTTTATGTACGATTGATGTTTTATGTATGCCTTTTTCTTGTGTGATGGTTTTAAATTTTATGTTTTGCTTGTTTGAATATTCAAAACGACTCCGAACAATAATGCAAATACAAATCTGAACAACAAGACGTGAAAAACTATATTGATTTGAAAACGAAATACAAATTTCAACAACAACACTACAGAAAGAGATGGTGAGGAAGACCAACCTATGAAGATCCCCAAACCGATGATTGGTTTCGATGTTCGGAGTCGGCAATATGTACCAACTAATAACCAGTTTTCAAACTCTTATTAGTTCGTACATTTTGCTAAATCCGAACATCGAAACCAATATCGGTTGGGGATCTTTATAGGTTGTCCCTCCTCAACTTCTCTTTGTCCAGTGCTATGCTTGTTTACTAACGATTACAACAACCACTTAACTAACAATTACAACAACGAACTAACGATTAAAACAACCACTTAACTAACGATTGGAAGCCAGGGTCGCCTTAAGATCGGCGTTTTCCTCCTCCAACGTACGTATCTTCGAGAATAGATCTCTTATTGCAGCTAAGGAGTAACAAGGGTGTGGTGGATCGATCCACTCGCGGAATTCACAAATGTAACCACCAGTACCAGCGCATGTCCAGAACCTTCGAGCGAGGTTTCTTCGAGATTCTGAACTCCTCATTACCGCTGGTCGATCACATTTACAATAAAAAAGGGCAGCGTTGCTTGATGATGAACTGTGCGACATAGCGAGTGTTAAGAGACAAATGGTGAGATTGGTGAGGTTAAGAGAGAGATGGTGAGATTGGTGAATTGAGGTGAGTGCAACCCCCCTTTTATAGCTTCGGTTTTTGCTGCTGAAATATGACCGTTTCGTGCGCAGATGTTATGCGCATGCAACGGTCATATTTTAACGGTCTTCAACCGTGCGCAGATCTAATGCGCAAAGAATCATGTGCGCAGATGTTATGCGCACGCAACGGTCATATTTTAAAGGTTTACAAAGGAGGTGTTACTCGAAGAGCTCGAGTTTTCGACTCGAACTTACCGACAAGGTTAAATAGCTATAATATGCATTGAAAACAAGTTTCATTGCATTCCGACGTCGTTTGGGCATCGAACCGCCTATTCTCGACCTTAACAGGCCATCAGGACCGATAAGGCGTTTTTGCATTTTCGCGTATTTTCGATCAACTTTTTGTGAAGGGGAGACCTTATACACTCTTTATATGCCTAATAACACATAATTGTATAAGTTTTAAAAACATAATCAACACCCATGTACTAGACCCTTCATATCGCAACTATTTCGACTATTTCGAAGAATGAAAGACTAGTGAAGGTTTACAAAGGAGGTGTTACTCGAAGAGCTCGAGTTTTCGACTCGAACTTACCGACAAGGTTAAATAGCTATAATATGCATTGAAAACAAGTTTCATTGCATTCCGACGTCGTTTGGGCATCGAACTGCCTATTCTCGACCTTAACAGGCCATCAGGACCGATAAGGCGTTTTTGCGTTTTCGCGTATTTTCGATCAACTTTTTGTGAAGGGGAGACCTTATACACTCTTTATATGCCTAATAACACATAATTGTATAAGTTTTAAAAACATAATCAACACCCATGTACTAGACCCTTCATATCGCAACTATTTCGAAGAATGAAGAGTATAGTGCGCAGTGGTAGAACGCACAGAAATTTCAGCCATGCGCTAAGGTAAAGCGCACCTATTCTGTAACTTTTTGAATCTGTAACTTTTGGTGCGCAGGTGTAACGCGCACATAAAATTACCGTTAAAAATTTGTGCGCAGCTACATATCGCACTTTTAGTTACCGTTATTTTGAATCGGTAACTCCTTGTGCGCAGAATCAACGCGCACCATATACATAAATTCCTATAAAACCAACGGTTTGAAGGTGGTGATTTCTTCATCCATCTCAACTAGTTCATGCATCTCAACTACAGCAAAAATCGAAGTTTCCCTACTTAATCGGTAAATTTTTCTTTTGTTCATTTTTGTACATGCTTTGTAGCATGAAAACTAGCAAGTAGCACATGGTTATGCCGACCTTCTATCACACCTAAAATCCATTTTTCTCCTGCGACCCCGGGAATGTTTTTCTTTCGCACTGCCAGTAGCTGAAATCTACACTCACACTTCTTCGACTTCGACTTTCTAAGCCTAGGAACAGCCAACTCTGGATTCTCTTTGTTCACCTTTGGCCTCCCAGATCTTGGTTTTCCAAATCTATCGCACACAATACTTATTTGGTACGGACTTGAATTACGCGTTACCAAAGCTATCACTAACTCCTTTCCTCTATCTCTCGCCCACTCGTACAATTCTTGCGGAGTATCCCAATATTGTGCGGTTCTAAAATAATCCGAATAATCTTTCCCCTATACGTAATTGTAGAGCGACAATTACACTACTACCAAAATAACAAGGCAAAATACGAATCATTACTTTAAACTAATTAGGATATCATATGAAACTAATTAGGCTATCATATGAAACTAATTAGGCTAGCATATGAAACTAATTATTCTAGCATATGAAACTAATTTGAAACTAATTACGCTACCATATGTTTCAAATTATAACATATTATACTAACCACAAATTCACCACTCGGATCCCAGTCGCCGAACTCTTCGTCTTCTAAGAAACCATCCAACCATTCGTCGTCGTTCGGGTCGTCTTCCTCTTCTTGTGATCCGCTATCCCAATCGTGTTCTTCATCACTATCTTCACAACTTTGATTAATCAACTCTAACATACGAGAGTTTTGATTACGACGATACATTTTGAATGAATTTGTTGGAAAACGAAGAGGTGTTGAATGAATTTGTTGGAAACGAAGAGATTGTGGCTTTATATAGGCACATTTATGACCGTTGTGGTCCAAATGAAACTGTAAAGACCCGTGCTCTAACCATCCGCGCACAAACCCAAACCCTAAAGCACCTGTGCGCAGAACCTAAGCGCACAGTTTTACATTTAACGGCTACTTTTTTCTAAAATTTCAACGGCTACTATGTTTGAACAGTGCGCAGAAACACGGCGCACAGATTCTCAACCTGTGCGCAGTAGTTAGGCGCACAAGGTGTTACAGACTCTGAAAATTTACGAAAAGTACCCGTAATACCCCGTAAAACACGTATGCGCATAAGAACTGCGCACAGATGCGTGCGCATAAGTTGCGCGCACAGAATCGCGTGCATATATGCATCGATTCGCGTGCATATAACCATTGCCAAAGGATATTCTTCCTCTTAAATTCAAACATTCAGTACCATGGACATCAAATGTGGGGGAGTGATTCATGTACCTAATGCGTATTAACTCTTTCATTTTTATTGGTTGAATGTATATTTAGGAGCCCGAATCATGTGCGAATGGCTTAGCGTACGAATGTACGAATATAGTCATTCTCATGCACACTCTCCAGTAATGACATGCACACGTCGGTGTATATATGTATTTTCCACATATTATCAGTGACATGCACAATCTGTCAAATGTGCATGTCGTTGGCTTAAATGTGCATGTGAATTTTTTCATTCGCACGGCTTAAATGTTCATGCGATTTTTTTCATTCGCACGACTTAAATGTTGATGCGAATTTTTTCATTCGAAGGTGCGAATGTTAATAATACGTTCAGACATTAATTATTTCCATTTTATTATAAATTTCCGTGCGAATGTTAATAATACGTCACACATTAATCTTTTCCATTTTATTATAAATTCTAACCCAATAAAAATAGTAAACACTTCACTATAAAATACATTACAAACAAATATTTATAGTATACCTCATAATAAGTCAATCATTTTCCTCAAATGTGCAAAGGAAACTACTCCCTCTGTCCCTTTTTTTGGGTCACATTTTGTACTATGCACAAAGATTAAGAAGAAGAAGAAAGAGAAATTTGCATAAGGAATTGTGTCCAAACCCATTTCTCAACCAATTAAAACCAAGTTTACAAATTTAACAGCCAATGAGAATGCTTCATTTGAAGCACACGGATTACCACTTTTACAAGACAAAAATGCCCTTACAAAATCTGTTTACAATCTTTACAACTGCACTAAGGCATTAACAGTATAAAACCCATAACTGAACCTGCTTTTCACAGTTTCAGCTGCTAAACACAAAACAGAGCAAAAAACTGAGAGCAAATAAAAAAACAGAGCATTTACTGCTGCATCATTGTCGAAGGAGAGGATGGCTTCAGCATTGATGTACAACGACGCTCAAGATCCTGATGATGACGACTCATTAAATAATGAGGAGATGGGGGACTTAGGAGAAGAACCTGCTTTTCCTTTTGATCTGAACCAAGAGCCTGCACCATCAGAATCCGAGGATCATGGAGAGGCAACCCAACATCATCAGCCTCGTACTCCCAGACTCAACAGCAGCATGAAGATGCACATTCTGAATCACCTTCTCAACAAATCTTCAGGGGACAGACTTCCACATGGAGCCATCAATGAAGCTGCAGAACTGTTCAATGTGCACAGAAGAACTATTAGTAGGATCTGGACAGTAGCAATGAGACAGAAGGCGGCAAATCAAGCTTACACTATCAACACAAAGCATCACAATGCTGGAAGGAAGCGAACTCAAGTTGATCAAACAGCAATTATAGCACTAAGCATGGGGGACAGAACATGTATCAGAGATTTAGCAAGCAAACTAGATATTCCCAAATCAGTTTGTCATAGAATGGTGAAGATGAAAATAATAAAGGCACACACAAATGCACTACACCCTGGTTTGAGTGAAGCTCACAAGAAAACCAGGATGGAATGGATTCTCAATCTAATCACAGGAGGGACAGTTGCAGAAAAAACAGAATATCATCCAATGTATGATTTCATTCATATTGATGAAAAATGACACAGAGATGTTATCTAGCAAAGCATGAAAGAGGAATGTATAGGGCTGCTAGTTCAAGTAAGTTTATTCCTAAGGTTATGTTCATGGCAGCAGTTGCAAGGCCAAGGTTTAATAAAGAGGGAGCATGCACATTTGATGGAAAGATTGGTATCTTTCCATTCACTTACCAGGAAGCAGCAAAAAGGAATGGCAAGAGGTACACAAACAAGATGGATTTACTTTTATTCTAATTCAACAGCCAGCAAACAGTCCTGATTTAAATATACTAGACCTAGGCTTTTTTAGGAGTATACAGTCACTGATGCACAAAAAGATGCCTAGAGATGTTGATGAAATGCTACAAGCAGTTTATAATGCTTTTTATGAGTTGGATGTCACTACTCTAAGAGATGTATGGATTTCTCTCCAAAATGTTATGAATCAAGTGTTACAAGTCAAAGGAGGAAATGATTATGATCTGTCTCATGTCAGCAAAAAGAAATTAAGAGCACAAGGTCTGCTACCAGAGATAATCAAGGCAACTACATGGGCTGTTATAGAAGCGTGGGAGATTGTTCATGGGGCTTCAGTCAATGAAAACAATGAAGACAACCAAGCAAATAATGAAACAGAAGACATTCCATATGAAGACAATGAAGACAACCAAGCCAATGATGCAACAGAAGACAATCCATATGATTTAGGAGACTTAGAAGCTAATAGTTTAGGGGACAGCCAAGAAGATTTAGACAACTTCATAATTATGTAGGTAATTGGCTTAATTATCTAGGATTATATGACTACTGTAAGCATGCATAGACTACCAGTTTTTGTAAGCAAGCTTACAGTAGTCATATTTTTTGTAAGCAAAGCAAATCAGATAAATATCAGAAAGTCATGCAAGTGTTTAAGGCAACCAATTTGTCTCAGGTGTCCCCATGACCATCATGATTAACAATTAATTCCAAGACTTAACATGCCAGATAGGCATCAGTCAGTAAGAAATATCTAGTGTTCCTATAGCACATCCAGGCAGTGGAAATTAAGGGCTTGTATCTCAGCATTGACATTTTTCATCATTGAAGATAACAGATGTCCCCATTCCCTCATTGATATCAAGCCCCTAAACACTAACCTAAACATACCAGATAGGCACAACAAGACAGTAATTACTGTGTTCCTATGGTACATTAAAGAAATGGAAATTAAAAGCAATCTCAGATCATGATAAACAGACTTCATCATAGACATTAAAAAGGGGACAAATGATTCTTATGCATGAAATCTCTGATTATTTATCAGACTTCCAATGCCTACAACATTATTATCACATCAGGTAAAGCACAGAAAATCACCAAATGAACCTCAGTTCATCAGATGAACAACCACAAATTATTCTTGACACATCACCAAATGAACCTCAGTTCATCAGATGAACAACCACAAATTATTCTTGACACATCACCAAATGAACCTCAGTTCATCAGATGAACAACCACATATTATTCTTGACACATCACCAAATGAACCTCAGTTCATCAGATGAACAACCACAGCATTTCACAGCTGAACAACCACAACATTTCACAGAAAATCACCAAATGAACCTCAGTTCATCAAATGATCAACCACAGTAGCAACCAAAATCACAGTTCAAGCAGAGTAAATAACCAGAAAACCAAAAAACAGTAAACCCCATAAATACATTGTCTAGTTTACATACGCAAAAAATATCAAGTCCACATCTGGACTTCCATATAGGCAAAAATCAGTCCACACGAGGACTTCCACATACGCAAAAAATTACCATTGTTCTTAATCCAGTCAGATAATAAAAATTATAAACAAAGCCAAGAAGATGATGACTTAGCTAGATTTCTTCGGAATTGGATGCACAGTAGGAGTGGGAGACAGAGGGCGAGTCCGGGATGACCACGATCTCAGGGGACGGTGGAGGAGCAATCTCCGGGGACAGTGGATGAGCAATCTCCGGCGTCGGGGTGTCGGGGATGACTATGATCTCCTGGGGACGAGAGAGCCCTTCGTTATCCGACAACTCCGGCATCTCCGGCGATCGCTGCATGTCCATGGATTCCTTCTTCTGCTCCGGCGTCCACAGCATGTCGATGTCGATGTCCTCCGACGGATGGGTGGTCCAGGTGTGATCACCAACGCAACTGACACCCCACTTGCATGGGGGGATAATGAACAACCCTCTCGACCGGAAGAAGTCAGCGAGGCATCATGATCTGGAGAATCGTCTTTGAAAAAAAGATCCAGAGCCACCTCCGAGTCGTTGTTGACGGAGGAGATCGATGGAGAGGATGGGTTTGAGACAGTGAGCGAATGATGCCCATCGGAGAGTGGAGGGGTGCCACTGTGGGTAAAGCTTTGAGAGGGCCTGGTATTAGTGGACGAGTCCATCGGAGAAGATCGACAAAGAGATGGTGGAGCCGGTTACGGTTTCAAGAGAAGAAGATCGAGAGAAGAAATGAGAGGCGGGTTAGGGTTTTCAGATAAGGAAATGAGGGGGGAAGGTTAGGGTTAGGAGGTTATATAGGGGGGTTAGTGGGCTGGTTTTTGGGCTTCGTTTTGGGCTGGGTAATGAGGTTAATTAAGGGCTAATTGTGTTTAATTAAGTTAAGTGGAGTGCCAACTTATTGTAATTGTGTTTTTAAGTTAATTTTTTTTAAGTTAGCTAAGTAAAAATGGTGGAAATTTAATGGAGTTTTAGGTGGTTGGTGAGTTAATGGAGAAATATTAGATGTAGAAGATGATGTAGATGGTTGATGTGATTGATAAAGTAATGTTAGGATATGAATAAAATAAATTGAATAAGGGTATAATGGGAAGAAATTCATGGATAGAAATGGAAATGTGACTCAAATTAGGGGACACCCGAAAAGAGAATTTGGTCACACTAATAGAGTACTGTGAAAAAGAGAATGATTTTGTACAAGTACGTATGTATTTGACCGTATAAAACATGCAAGTGCTCGACTTATCTAAATCCTACGTTTTCAAATATATTGGTCACACTAATAGAGTACTGTGAAAAATGAATTCCGCGGGCCATGAACAAGCGCAATATAATTAGTGTGTGAAGGTATATATTCGTGCATTTTTACGGTATATAACACATGCATGGGTTTAAGCAATGATAAAGTCGTATATTAAGCATAATAGTGATGACATGTATGCAAATTTATTAAAGAGATTAAGCTATGACTTATGTAAACAAGCTAAGTGAACGTATTCATAAAGCAAGATCGAACAATAGTATTAATTGAAATTGTATTGAAAGGGACTTATCTCTCAAGGTTGATGAGTGCATAGTTTAAATGGTTTGACTGCTTCCATCGTTTGGATAAAAGAAGATCGTGTGCTTCGATTTGACACGTCCCTTCATTGGATGTCTTCAATTGCTCAGGACGGGAAATTCCGCTGGTCAACTACTTGAGATCGTGGCTTAACATATGTCGGTCGAACTGACATGTGACGGTCTAATCCATTAGTCGATCCGATGCTCTTGATAATGTGATTTGAAGATCACTACTATTTAGACCGTGTGGATGGTCATCATGACTGCTTCCACGAATGGTGAATATGTAATTGTCAATGTCGCCTTTATGCTCGACTAAGGCACTCAACAAGTTTTCAACCATTATTGGTCGGACGACTCTGTATTGATCCATTGCTTGTGATAGCATTTCGTGTTTATGAATAGTTACTTGTGACATCATGGTCAGATTGCCACATGGTTTGACCATCCTATGTACTTTGATGCGTTATGATCACGGTTGACATTTGCCCCAGTTGTTAAGACTTTCATGTCAGGTTACTTAACTAGCTAGGTTTGGTCAATCGCGTAGTCATACCAGGTTGACTTAATCGGATATGTCGCATAGCTAGGTAGGACTGACTTGGTCGAATCGTCGGATTCTTCGCGTGGTCAGGTCGGACTGACTATGTCGAATCGTGGGATCAGTGACGTAGTCAGGTCGGACTGACTTAGTCGAATCGTAGGATCAGTGACGTAGCCAGGTCGGACTGACTTAGTCGAATCGTAGGATCTGTGACGTAGTCAGGTAGTACTGACTTAGTCGAATCGTAGGATCTGTGACGTAGTCAGGTCGGACTGACTTAGTCGAATCTGTGACGTAGTCAGGTCGGACTGACTTAGTCAAATCGTAGGATCTGTGACGTAGTCAGGTCGTACTGACTTAGTCGAATCGTAGGATCTGTGACGTAGTCAGTTCGGACCGACTTAGTCGAATCTACGATGTAGTCAGGTCGGACTGACTTAGTCGAATCTGTGACGTAGTCAGGTCGGACCGACTTAGTCAAATTGTAGGATCAATGGCGTAGTCAGGTCGGACTGACTTAGTCAAATCGTAGGATCAGTGACGTAGTCAAGTCGGACTGACTTAGTTGAATCGTAGGATCAGTGACGTGGTCAGGTCGGACTGACTTAGTCGAATCTGTGACGTAGTCAGGTCGGACTGACTTAGTCGAATCGTAGGATCTGTGACGTAGTCAGGTCGGACTAACTTAGTTGAATCGTAGGATCTGTGACGTAGTCAGGTCGGACTGACTTAGTCAGACTGATTGGTCTTAGACGGTCGAATAGTCAGATCCGATCGCGCAATCAGATCATGTCAGATTGCCCCAGACAAGGTTGTGCATTGTACCTACGATCTCATGCGATATTATGCATTAGATTATTGATTGTAAATTGATTTAGATATATAGATGATGAATAGATTAAGCGAATGATTTTAACTATCTGCCCCACGATGGGCGCCAAATTGTTTTGGACGAATTTAGACCAATCGATCCGAATTCGTTAAATTGTGGGGCAAAGATAATTAATACATATCGATCAATCATACACCAAGCCTATTAAATAAATCGAGAATGACAATCAATCGTAAGATCAAGGTGACAAGAGTAACTAGGACAATGATATATGAATATAACGAAATGATTAAGACTGGATATTGAATTGAAACGAATGAACAAGAAAAAGAACTTATCTATTGATAATCCGAAGGGTAAGACATGTAGTCTTATATTATTGATGATCAGACCGGCATAATACAATGAATCGAGTTGTCCTAGATTTAGATTGAGAGTGTCTAACTATAAAGAGAGGGCTCGTGAGCCTGAGAATCATCAGGTTGGCTTCTCTAAACCTTAATATGCCTATTTATAATAAGCATCCCACGTTTTGGAGGCAGGTTCGATATTTGTGGACAGATGACTGTTGGACAGGCCAGTCCCTTGATTTTAGGAGGCAGTTACAAAAAACTTCAGATGAACGTGGGTCTTGACTTTGAATAAGAAAGAGTCGAGCTTCTGTTGGCTGAGAGGATGCATATGAACGTTGGATATCCCGGAAATCTCGGAGTTGTTACAACAAAAAGGAGAATCTCGGCGATGGCTGAAGACAACGTTCGACGTCTTAGTCGTAGGACGTCTTAGTCTTAAGTCTGGAACGACATCTTAGTCTTAAGTCTGGAACGACGTCTTAGTCTTAAGTCTTGTATGACGTCTTAGTCTTAAGTCGTGTATGACATCTTAGTCTTAAGTCGTGTACGACGTCTTAGTCTTAAGTCGGGTAGGTCGGTCGATCTAGTGGTGGATTTTCCGACCCCAACAATTGCCCCAAATTCATCTTAGTCATTGTTGCGAGGCGGTGGATGAGATGAATTTTCAAATCTTTTCGGAGGATACCTCTCGACGACTCTGATTTGGGAGATAACTGAAAAGCCAGTTTACTTCCGTTCTTACTTGACATCTTGATCCCGTCATAAGTCAAAGCAACTACGAAGGAACTTGATTTGATGAGAATACTTCAGGTTGCGGGATTTATTTAATAGGCTTGGTGTATGATTGATCGATATGTATTAATTATCTTTGCCCCACAATTTAACGAATTCGGATCGATTGGTCTAAATTCGTCCAAAACAATTATTAAATTTAACTTTTTAATAATAATAATTTTAACGTACAACCCATCGTCTTCCCCATCTCTTTCCTGCAACTCTTTTCAAGGTCAAGTGGTCCTTTTAGATCTGTATAAGCAAGACCACGCCACTGAGCCAGACCACGCAACTCAGCCAGGCCGCGCCGCCACTCAGCCAGACCGCGCCGCCGCCGAGCCAGCAGCGTTGCAAGTCGCGATTTTGCCTCTCTTGTTCCATCACAGAGACGTCAATTTGAAATACTCTAGTTGCTGGTTTCCAGTCAATGGCAAATATTTGCGCCGACGGGGTCTCCTTACCGGTGACCTTTACCTTCTTCTAAACCCACAACAAATATTTCAATTTCCAACAGCCACTTCTTCAAGATTCATTACTGATTAGATTTCGTAACCATAACTCATCACAATCAAAATTTATCTCCAAATCACAAAAAAGCTTCATTAATTTCATCCCCAAGTCACAACCTAAAAGACTTCATTTTCAGTAGGATGAGGCTCGACAACGACGCCAAAGCGGAGCAGAAGGGCTTGTGTCCAGCAAATGAAAGGAGAAGACTATAGTAGATCTGGAGTTTTAATTGTTTTAGTTTTTAATTTGGAAGAATAAAACATTTTGTAAGTGAAGATGACTATGAGTACTGGGCAATATAAATAGAATGATACTATAAATAATAAATTGGGTTGAAACAGAAGATCTGACCACGGTAAGTGTGAACAACAATAAATATTTTAAGGCAAAGATTAAATATCTGAACAAAGGACCCCACGCCTTCGCGTGTCATGTGCGTGGGTGTTAATATTACAATTTTAATCGTATTTCATTTCTACCCTACACTATATAAACGCGTATATAGGATTATACCCGCAATGCGTGGGCGTTACTTTTATGATTCGGATATCCGTAAAGCATTCACGCCCACGCTTTCAGTATGCGTGGTCTTTTACCCACGCCCACGCTTCACGTATGCGTGAAGCTATGAGTCTAAATAGCAAAAAAAAAGTGTATATAGCCAATACGATAATTAATTACCTAACAAGTGCTGATATGATATCACAATCTTTGAGCCGCAAGTTTGGAAATATGTGGCAACCTTCTGAACTATACGATGAGCACTAAACATGTTGGCAAGCGACAACAAATTCAAGCTAACGAATGCGAACGGATGATAACAAACAGATCAGTCGTAGATAAAAATGACTCAGTAAACATCAAGATATTGTTTCTTATTCGGGTCTAACACCACAAAACAGTGAAGTTTCCTGCAGGAATTTGGAAAATATTGCTTATATAGCAGGGGAACCAGTGCCAGGATGGTGGTCATAAACCAAACACCTTCTGGTTGGTAGCCTTCAATCATTTTCCTGCAAAATGGATTCATAATCAAAGACCGAATTTTTAAAGATCAGTTGTGCTTGTGCAACTATTTAACAATCAGTTCCTAGTTCCTACTGATCTGATTGCACAGATTCAAGAACAGAAAGGAACAAATCTGGCTACCTTTGAGTGAGAATTTCAGTTTCTAAATTTGAGCACAACAGATCTTTAATACATGAACATGCATCATTCTGGGGCATAATAGTTCAACATGCATAGAACAGCATACCGTGTCCAGAATTCAGCAAATTTGATAGCTTTAGGGCATTAGTTGTATGAAATAAAACTCAAGACGAGATTATAATCATACATAAAGGAAACATGTAGCTGCATATCTGTGCATATGGGATATGATTATGATTTACAACTTAGTGTTTCGAATCCCCAACAATTAGACAATATATAACAAAGTAATAATCACCAGGGGCTTCCTATGAATTATCATAGCAACTATTCCAGCAATATCTGTGTTACATATTGAATGATGAGTTGTAAACTTATGATCAAATCACGAGTTATGAACTTGTGAGTTGTGATCAAATCATGAGCAGAAGTCAGGAACTGGATGACCAACCACATGAAAAGATCTGTTGGTCATTTCTCATGAAACAAACATGAATAAAGCAAGCTTTACCCTGAATTTCATATGAGATTTCTAGTAGAGGACACAAACAACTTGTAAAATAGAAATAACAATCCATAACATGTCTCAAGCACACAAATGCAAAATTTCATAAGCATCTCAATTCTCAAGATCATGAAGAAAATTCCAGACAACTCACAGAAAATGGTGGAAGCTTTCCAGCTCTAAAAATAGCAAACTTGGACATTTCTGAGTAGGAATAAGCAATCTGATTCTGCTTCAAGAAGCCCTCAATGATCTCCTTAGCTCTTTCAGGCTGATCACTCTCGCACTCAATCTCATACAGAGTTCCAGAATCAAATGAGGTCTCATCCACCTCCAATTTCAGTCCTTCCCACTCAAAAACCTTCCTAACATTCCTAAACCCTCCAAGACAAACATACTTCCCATCTTCCACCCCAAACTCCTCTCTCACCCTCCTCAAAACCCTAGAATCCGAATCCGACGCAATAAGGCACGGATCCTCGCATATGGCGCGGCCAATCGAGACATCCAGATCCTCCTCATCCTCCTCCACTCGACTAATGCCATCAACGAGAACAGCTTTCGCCTTCAAACAGACGACGCAGCGGTGAGGGTTTTGGGAATCGCCATAGAAGCGAAGGCGGAGGACGGCGCGTTGGGAGCCGAGCTGGGATCCGGCGCCGTCGAAGAAGAGGTTGTGCTGGTGGTGAGTGTGGAGGAGGAAGGGGGAGAGGAGGGAGGTGACAGTATTGAGGGAAGCTGAGTTTGGGAGACGGAGCTTGACCTCGACTTCCATGGCTAGGATGAGGATGAAGCAAGTCCGATTCGGTCGGATTTCGAAGTGGAGGCGGTGCGAGGATCGAGGCGGTGGATGAGGGAGGAGGTGGCTGAGGGTTCGGCGGAGGTTGAGGCGGCGGCGGAGCGGGATTGGAGAGATTGAAGCTCGTCTTTGTCTTCGAGTTGGAGTTCGATTTTGGTGGGTTTTCTTCTCAGCATTATGCGAATCTTCAGTTTTTACCAAGCAAGGAACAGTTTATATGCTGATGACGATGCATCCCACATCGATGGTTAGGAGGAGGAGCAAGTTTAGAAGAAGGTATAAATTGGGGAAAGAATGAATGGCCAATTCATACCTTTCTCGGCCTTTTGGCTAAGATCAAGTGTAGTATCTGTTCTTATCAGTTTAATATCTGATATGTGGGCCATCGGCTCACTTCGATATTAAATTTATTTCTTGAGGGAGAAGGCCCAATTAAGGTAGCTTGCTATCTTGGGCCTTCAAGCGTCGCCCATGCGTTGCACTACTGCTTGGGCCTGGCGCATCCCATCCAATTCTAGTTTCAATTTCTGAGTCCTACATGGGGCTTGTGACAACAGTACATTTGAGTTGATTCTGCTACTTTGCTTTGCACATTTGAGGAAAATGATTGACTTATTATGAGGTATACCATAAATATTTGTTTGTAATGTATTTTATAGTGAAGTGTTTACTATTTTTAATGGGTTAGAATTTATAATAAAATGGAATAGATTAATGTCTGACATATTATTAACATTCGCACGGAAATTTATAATAAAATGGAAATAATTAATGTTTGAACGTATTATTAACATTCGCACGTTCGAATGAAAAAATTCGCATGAACATTTAAGCCGTGCGAATGAAAAAAATCGCATGAACATTTAAGCCAACGACATGCACATTTGACAGATTGTGCATGTCATTGATAATATGTGGAAAATACATGTATACACCTGCGTGTGCATGTCATTACTGGAGAGTGTGCATGAGAATGACTATATTCGTATATTCGTACGCTAAGCCATTCGCACATGATTCGGGCTCCTAAATATACATTCAACAAATAAAAATGAAAGAGTTAATACGCATTAGGTACATGAATCACTCCCCACATTTGATGTCCATGGTACTGAATGTTTGAATTTAAGAGGAACAATATCCTTTATATACATAGTTTCTATTTGACGCCCACCCCTTTTGCTATTTACCGCCCAGGTCATCCGTGCGTCACGCATGGAATTAATCCGTGCGTGACGCACGGATTGCACATTCCAGAAAACGCATGGATTGTATCCATGCGTGACGCACGGATTAATTCCATGCGTGACGCACGGATTATATCCATGCGTGACGCACGGATACAATCCATACGTGACGCACGTATTTGCATATATGAAACTTCTAACTTTCAATGTATTCAATGTATTTCTAGTTAAGTGTGCAAAGAAACACATTTTTAGTGTCTTTTTTAAGGCGATAAAGCCCAATTCGACAAAAACGTCATCGAAACTTTATCGAAATGGAATGAAACTTTGTTTCAATCCTTATAATGTCTATTTGATCATGTGTGTAACTTGAAAATCAAATTTAGACCTTTGTAAGTGAAACATAGTTTGAAAACCGAACAAAGTCGCAATATGTATGGCGTACCATATACAATTTGAAATATAATAAGGTTGAACATTCGTCAACATAACAACAATATAAGCATTCTAAATATAAAAATAAGATTTTGCAACATAAAACCATGCGTCACGCATGGAATTAATCCACACACGACGCATGGTTTTACACCATACGTGACGCATGGATTTTCATATGTTTTTTTGTTGCTTATATGATTCATGTCAATGTATTCAATGTATTTTTAGTTATGGCACACAAAATAATTCATGTTCCGTGTTGTTTTTAAAGGCTTTAAAACCACAATTCGCCATAACGTCGTCGAAACATCATCGGAATGGAATGAAACTTGTTTACAATGCTTATTAGAGATATTTAACCATGTCCGTAACTTTGCATCAAAACCTTTTGCTTTTAGAGTAACACGCTCTTTGTAAAACATCAAACTACTCACCACAAGCTTAACTTGTTGCAATATATATGGTCGTAACATTGATGTTCACGTATGTTTGAAAAATTTATACAAAAATGTGTTATAAGGCATATAAAGTCCCAATAAAGTCTCACACATACAAAACGGGATTCGAAACTATGCCAAAATGCTAAAACCACTAAAAACGCCTTAAATGGACTTAAGGCGGTTTTTGGCGAAACGACACACGAACGATGTCCGAATGCAATGAAACTTGTTTTCAGTGGCTATTATGGATATTTAACCATGTGGGTAACTCCCAACCACAACTTCTAACTTTTAAAGTACCGCCTCCTTTGTAAAAAACATACTAGTCGTAACTCTCTAACTTGTCGCAATATGTATATTCTACAACATTGACGGTGATTATTGTTGAAAATACTATACAACATACTCTTATTAGGGATATTCAGTAGAAAAGAGGTCTCGCTCACACGAAATGAGGCACGTAAACCCTAAAACCACTAAAAACGCCTTAAATGGACTTAAGGCGGTTTTTGGCGAAACGACACTCAAACGATGTCCGAATGTAATGAAACTTGTTTTCAATGCCTATTAGGGATATTTAACCATGTGGGTAACTCCCAATAACACCTATTAACTTGTAAAGTAGCATATCCTTTGTTTGGACTTCTTACGTGGCCTAAATGTCCAACCTTTGACAATATGTAATTTTATTTTGATTGGAAATCATGCACACATCAGTGTTACTAAGAATCAAAGGGATCATGTGTCCTTTTGTGCGTCACGCATGGAATAGAACCGTGCGTCACGTGTGGATTATATCCATGCGTGACGCACTGTTTTTCTTTTCAGAAATCATGTCAGCACGTACTAGTTGTATGACTAAACATGTTGATATGTGAATTTATGTTGATTTATGATATTTGAAATGTGAAACCTAGTTTGAAAGTGAAACGAGTCGACATGTTTTAAAATACCTACAAAATAGACACTCTTAAGAAAAAACAAGTAGTTCTTGCAACACAATAAGGTTCAACACTTCAAAGGTGCAACACAATAAGGTTCAACATAATAAGGTTCAATCTTCAAAGGTGCAACACAATAAGGTTCAACATAATAAGGTTCAACATAATAAGTAGATCTAACGACGAGGGTTGAACGGCTTGAAGAGGTTCCTGTATTCTCGTGCGGTCATCCTTGGTCTAGTGGATGGTTCCCCTCTCTCCCTTTGACGTTCTTGTCTCTCCCGTTCACGTCGCTCACGTTCTTGTCTCTCCCGTTCACGTCTCTCCCGTTCAAGCATATCAAAGTTGTCTGCCACGCTAGACGCCGTACTAATATCGGAAATATCAGATTCTTGATCGGAATAGGACATCTGTATAATCACAAACATAACCAAATTATAGTTACATAATCAATTAACTTCTGCATAGTCTAAATGTTGAATGTGGCAATTCCATGCGTGACGCATGGTCACTAACCATGCGTGACGCATGGTTATATTCCATGCGTCACGCATGGAATTGCCACTTCCAGAACTTCAGTACTGCTTTCTAATATATTCTCAAACCCTAATCTCAACATTTTTTTTCTGAAATTCAACAGTTTGTCAATAATTTGATTAAAACCACACCATATCAAATTTCAACACCCTCATTTATAACCCTAATTCACAAAACCCAAATTCAGTATCAAAATCCTAATTACACTATCTACACATGAAAATATCAAATTCAACAAGAAACTATCAACAAAGTACACAATCCATTCATATATTACAAGTTTAATCTCTTCTAATCAAAGTATAACATACACATTGGATCTACATATGTAAATATTATCAAAACAACATCAAAACCTCATATATACATCAATACCATACCATAACAATGAAATCTTAATGTTTACATACCTTATATGTAGAAAGATGATGAAAATTGTTGAAAATGGGGTAAATCCGTGCGTGATAGAGCTTCAGCCGCCGTCAAGAGAATGAGGAAGAGAACAAAATGGTAGGGTTTTGATGTTGGGCCTTTTATAGGCAAAAAATTCCATGCGTCACGTATGGAGTGGAGCCATGCGTCACGCATGGGTTGTAACCATGCGTCACGCATGGAATGGATCCACACGTGACGTATGGATTTGCCATACAGAAGCTTAACTGGTTTGTTATCTCTGTGTTTGTGCATAGATGAACTTTTCTGTGTTTACTGGATTAGACAAGATTACTCTTAATGACTGCCCACCTCCGTCATACCTCGACTACATACCTTCGTTTGATTTGGGCATTGATTTGACAACATGGGAGCAACCGCAATCACAGTTTGGTGATATCAACACTGGATCTTTTGGAACCGGTTACGGTTTGTCGCAATGGCCTTCGCATTTGATGAGGCCACTTTCAGACACAAGTAGCTTAAATGTGTTTCGTCCTTTGCGTACTGCACCAGAATTTGATATTGAAGTTCAAGAAGAACAATATGTCTCTGTTGATTACTCAGAGTTGTTTGCAAATGACTTGGTATTCCCCTCTAGACAACAGGGAGTGGATTGGGCCGTTAACATTGCACAAGCCAACAACTTTTGCATAGTCAATGGAAGGAGTAGAGCACCTACCGAAACAAAATCTGGAAAACTTCAGCTTATCTGTGATAGAGGACGAGTGAATTACTCAAAAGCTAAGGGAGTGAGGAAAAACATCAAGACGAAAAAATGTAGATGTTGGTTCGAATTAAAACTTCTAGAGGAGCATAGAGGGGCTTGGAAACTTACTGTAATGTTAGGTACCCACAACCATCCTATTGGTAGTAGCTTGTTTGGGAATGCGTTTGCAGGCAGATTGACGCCTGATGAAGTGTGTACAGTAGTTGAAATGACCAGGGCTCATTGTAAACCAAATGAGATTTACACTATGCTCAACAAGTCTCCAAAGAACCTTACAAAAAAAAAACAAGTATACAATTTGATGGCCAAGACGAGGATCGAAAACAGGGAAGGAAGAACTGTTATCCAAGAGTTTTTCTACAAATGCAAACAGAGCGACTATTTCATGGAGTATAGGACAAGCAAAGATGATGCATCTATGATTGGTGATATGTTCTTTGCGTCCCCTGAATCAATGAAGCTCTTGAAATCATTTCCCTATGTACTTATAATGGACTCCACATATGCCACAATCAAGTAAGTTTTGTGTGATTATTGACCATTACATATGATTTTCCATAACATTGCAATAATATTATTTCAAATTATTTATTTACAGGTACAAAATGCCATTTTTCGAGATTGTTGGAATCACGTCTACATGGAGGAACTTTGTAGTTTGTGGGGCATTTCTTGAGGGCGAGACTAAAGAGCATTATTTGTGGGCAATGCAACAACTTCAAGAGATGTATAGAAGAATTGGAGCAACGCCCACTTGCATTGTCACCGACCGTGAACAAGCTTTAATGAGTGCAACGGATCTTCTTTTTCCAACTGCAAAGTTTCTTCTATGTAGACGACATATAAGGAAAAACATAGAGGCCAAAGCTTCCCTCGAAATGAGATCGAAACTAAAGGGAAAAAACTTATCCAACGACTACTACAACTTGTTCGAGGAAACCACCGTAGAAGGATATGAAAAAAAGTTGGATACTATAGAGAGAGATTGGAACGCGCATATTCCCGTACTGCAATATGTTAGAGACAGTTGGCTTGGTCCTTTCAAAGAAAGATGTGTGTCGGCATGGACGGATGACGTGTTTACTCTTGGAAGCAACACGACAAACAGGTAATTTATCTATAATGACGGTCATACTCAGGATCAAGAAACACCCACCTGAAGTTACATTGGCATGTAAAAAACCTTCGGCCATACTGGTCTGGTCTCATCTTGTCATTAGCGCTGAAAACCGTGATAGACTTCCTACACCTCTTATTTGGACACTGAATGGTGCTGCCTTCTTGTGGTATTGAAGATGATGATGAGGATGATGCCATGTTGGTTTCCAATCTGTAATACAATGTAAGAAAACAAGTGAGAAAGTAAGGAATAAGATGTGGAATATGGAGCTTCAAAGAAGAACTTCAAGAATCAACTTACAGGCTGAGGGAGTGAAAAGGAGAGATTAATGAGTGGAAATGGTATGCTGAGGGAGTCAATTTATAGGCGTAGGTTAACAATTCCATGCGTCACGCATGGAACCCATCCGTACGTGACGCATGGAATGCATCTGTGCGTGACGCATGGTTCGACATTTGACTAACAGACTGCAGATTTATGTCTTGTGCACCCTAAACAAATAATCCAACAAATTCAACAACGCTAATCAGAATTGAAAAGTTCAAACACAAAACAACCTTAACAAACAATCCAACAACATCAATCCAACAACGTCATAGTTTCCTTACGAAAAAAGGACAATCCTGAAAATCTGAAAACAAACAGTTCATAAAAAACAATCGAACCCAATCCAACAAGATCACCACCGATGTTGTTGATACATAGTTGTCCACGGCTCAATATCTTGAAGGACCTCGGTTATGGCTCCATGCATTGCAGAAACATCATAGGGATCAGGCAAGGTTGCATATGGTGACAAGTGATCGTAGACCCTGTCAAAAACCTACAAATAAAAATAAATATTGAAATAAGCTATTTGCATAATGTTTACCTTAAATCAAACTTAAAGAAAAATCAAGATCTCAAGTTACATGAGATAAATGTATTACCTGTTGTGCTTCCAAGCTAGCGTGTCTGCCGGGTATCAGAAATCGATGAGTGCGGGGGATGTACCACATAAGATACTCCGGAGCTTCTTCAAAACCTGTCTGCGCAGGTGGTCCCATCTGCTCCAGGGTCGCCCTATGGATATCCATCCCCTCCCAACTCCACGCCATTCTATCATAATTCACCACATATGACCTAGGGCTGATGAGCCTATGGGCTCTAAGGGGTGAAATTGGAGGCCTGGGAATCATCTGCACCCTACCAAACTGCCTAGGCGACCTATCGGGATGGTGGGGCTCGGTTATGTCCATGCAGCTCAGCACCCCGAAAAAAAGAGCAGGAGCATAGGCAGGATCACTGAAGTCGATTTCACCATACGGGTTCCAATTAACCTAAAAACATTATCAACGTCTTCCATTACTCAAACAGTAATTTCATTAAAGGTCCAAGCAAAGATGATGAAAAAAAGTCCTCAGTTTTTTTTGCAATTCCATGCGTGACGCATGGATTTGATTCGTGCGTGACGCATGGATTTGATTCGTGCGTGACGCATGACACAGATCCATGCGTGACGCATGACACAGATCCATGCGTCACGCATGGAATTGCAAAAAAAACTGAGGCTTAAAAATGTAAACAAAATGCAACACAAATACCTGATCCGCCCTCATTGCATCTAGTTCAGCTCTGTAGTTTCGTGCTTCAGGGTCGTAGTTCGGCAACGCTTCCTCTGGTAGAAACCGAAACGCATAAGGATGATCAACTGACCAACCAGGATTACGCCGAACACCAGCTGCTAAGGATGGGAAGTATGTGTATATCCAACCCTACCATTTAAAAAATATAGTTAGCATTAAAACCATAGAAATAAGTTATGATTGCTAAAAAATGTAGTTCCTAAATAATTAAAAACTTACTTGAAGGAGAGTGAAACAAAATGAGATCAAACCACAATTTTCGCGTGTAGCGATGCCCATTTGGCGATAGAAATATGCTAGCGCCGCAGATCCCCAAGAAATACTTCTTGCCTCTTCAACACTCCCTAGAAATGCACCAAATCTCATCGGGAGCTTATGTTGTGACTTGTCAGTGAAGATTGTGGAAGCCAGCAAGTGGAATATATATCCCATTCCATGAACTACGGGATCATTTAGGCCCTCAATGTGCGCCTTAAACTTTTTCGCGCTCATCCAATAACTATCGAGCTGTTCAATTTGAAGATGAAAATTTTGCCGTCCCTTTTCACCAAAAAAGTTCTTGTTCGTAGTTCTCCCGACTGAAGCGGTGGGGTCGGTCACCATAGCTTTCCCGTGAATAGGAAGCAACAGCAGCTTCTTGATGTCGAGCAACGTCACTGTCATCTCACCAAATGGCATGTGGAAGCTATTTGTTTCAGGATGCCACCTTTCTATAAAGGCGCAGATGAGCGGATAATCAATCACATCGTACATCAATACCCTGAGATGAGTCAGCTCCGTTGCAATTGCGTGATTACCCCATGACAAGTCAGAATTAAGTTCCCAATCTTTCAGCTGGGATTGTCTTGTCTGGTAAGGGAGTACGCCTCTATCCTGTAAATTGATTACGTAACACAAATAATTTTAATAACGCATAAATTTTTTCCAGAAACTGCAGAATACAGAAACTGCATAAATTTGGTTAAGGTGCAATGTACAGAATGCAGAAAGCACTTTCTGCATTCTGTGTAATGCAAATCCATGCGTCACGCATGGACATGAACCATGCGTGACGCATGGACATGAACCATGCGTCACGCATGGATTTGCATTACACAGAATGCAGAAAATTATGTACAGCACACCTTAACCAAATTTTCAACAAAACTACAAATATTTCAACAAATAATCCATTTGGTTAATCAAATCAATTCATACATTAACAAATTTATTATCACAAATTCTATAAACCAAATAAGTTATGATAAGTATTGAATCTATAAACCAAATTCTAATTACATACCTTTCCTTTTTGCACAAAAAAGGCTGTATGAGCTTCAAAGCTTATGAGCAGCTCCGGAATTTGTGGACCTCCAGGAGTACCCCCCTCTAACTGAGGGACGTATATGTTTTTGACCGGAGGTTGTCGTCGTCGTCGTCTTCTGGGTTGTTCCTCCTGCTCCTCTTGCTCTTCCGCTTCTTCATGTTCTTCATGAACATTCCCATAGGTCCGATCCTCTTCCTGACCCTGTTCCTCATGCTCCTGCTCATAATCAGAATCAGAATCACCATTGGCACCCCCAGCTGATGGCCCTGCACTGCTACAAGCAACCAGTGCGTACTGGTCATCACCCGTCTGAGGGTTCTGAAAGTGATGAGAACCAGTAGCTTGCCTCATCATCTCCACAAATGATTGGTCATGTTGTGGATAGCCCGGATAGCCTGAAAACTGTGTTTGTTGTGGAAACATAGTTTGATGTGGGATCAGAATGGGGGTGCGAGGAAAGTAATGAGGGGAACCCTGGGGATCGAAACCTGCAGCAGACAAAGCTAGCTGTTGCTGTTGTTGTTGTTGTTGGTGTTGTTGTTGTTGTTGTTGTTGTTGTTGTTGTTGTTGTTGTTGTTGTTGCTGTTGTATCTCATCAGAAAACTCTAAACGACGAGGAGGCGATTCTTGTCTATTCTTCTTCTTCCTTTGTTTTGGAACTACGGGATCTTTTTTCTTCAGATCTCTGTTTCTTTGACGAGTATCCCGTCCAGGTCGACGACCACCATCCATATCTACATCATAAAATGTGCAATTCCACAAAATTAATCAGTTTACTGAATTTAATCAGCATATCATCAAAAACTCAATCAGCATATCATCAAATACAATCTGAAACTGCAGAACACAGTTTCTGGAATGTGCAATTCCATGCGTCACGCATGGCTTCCATCCATGCGTCACGCATGGTTGCAATCCATGCGTGACGCATGAAATTGCACATTCCAGGGTTGTGTTCTGCAGTTTTTCCATGGCTTTCAAACCCTAATCTCAACACTTTTTTCAAAATTATAACAGTTTTTCAATAATTTCATTAAAACCATACCCAATTTCAACAACCTAATTCATAACCCTAATTCACAAAACCCTAATTCAATATCAAAACCCTAATAAACTATATACACATGAAAATATCAAATTTGTCAATAAATTATCAACAAAGTACACAATCCATTCATATATTACAAGTTTAATCATTTCTAATCAACTAATTAACATACACATTGGATTTTGAAGTAAATATCATCAAAACAACATGAAAACCTCATATATACATCAATACCATACCATAACAATGAAATCTTAATGTTTACATACCTTATATGTAGAAAGATGATGAAAAATGTTGAAAATTGGGTAAAACCGTGCGTGATATAGCTTCAGCCGCCGTGAGGTATGTTGGGGAAGATAACAAAATGGTAGGGTTTGATGTTTTTGGGCTTTTATAGGAAAAAAATCCATGCGTGACGCATGGTTTGTGTCCATGCGTCACGCATGGTTTGGTTCTGTGCGTGGCGTATGGATTAAAACCATGCGTCACGCACGGATATAATCCATGCGTGACGCACGGAGCCTGGGCGGTAAATAGCAAAAGGGGTGGGCGTTAAATAGTAAGGGCCTTTATATAGCTGATTACTGCCATGAAACAACAAACGCAATGAGTTTTGGTATAAATTAATAGGCGCGGTTCCGGTGAGAACAATTTTTAAAATGAGAACGTGAGAATGACTAATGTCAGAGGTGACTCCCGGTCCGGTCCGGTTCCGGTCCTCCGGAATCCGGAACCGGGAAAAACCGGTTTTTCCGGTCCGGTTCTGGCGGTTCAGTCCGGTTCGGGCTGAACCGGACCGGTTTTTTATTAAAAAAACAAAACAAAACCGTCGTCTAACCGGTTAACCGGCGGTTTTGTTTTTAAAAAATAATTTTATAAATTTATAAAACTGAAAAAATACTTAAAAAAAACAAAAACAAACCGGCGGTTACATTTCGTGAACCGGAACCGGACCGTGACCAAACCGGTTCCTACCGGTTCCGGTCTGGTCCCGGTTTTGACCCGGTCCGGTTCCGGTTCGAACCGGCGGTCCCGGTCCGGTCGGGCCATCTCTAACTAATGTGCATCAAAATATACTTAAATGTCCATCACACTATACTTAAATGTGCATCAAAATTTTTGATGCACATTCTTTGAAAAAGTGATGCACATACACTTTTACCTGAAAGTTCTTCAGTTTCTCAATAAATGTTCTTTAAAAATGAATGTTCTTCAAATTTGTGTTGTTTTTAAGTTTGTCAACGAATGTGCATCAAATTAGTACTAAATGTGCACCAATTTACAACTAATGTGCATCATTCTCACGTTTGTATTTTAAAAGTTATTGTCACCCGACACTTTCCCTAAATTAATTAGGGCCCTCTTCCCAAATTTCCCATAGTCTCGTGGTCGAACCAT